>CM073494.1:12540000-22540000 GCA_037074585.1 Biancaea sappan
TAAATCAAGTTAAGCTCGTTGTCTGTAAGTTATATACCAGAATTAAAATTTAAGTTTTAGGATCTTTTGCTGAGGTAATTCTTTTACCAAAGGAACTTGAGAAATGAGAATAAAACCTAATTAGAAATTGGAAAATCTAATTACTTGAAAAATATTCTTTTTGAATTAGTGAAGGAAATTTGGGAATAGAAATTTCAAAATTTTAATTTAGGAAAATTTTAAAAAATTCTCAAGGACCTAAGTGAACAAATCTTACAAGTTATAGTGGCTATGAGCAATTTTAGCCTAGAAAATTAGTGGGGCCCACACATACACTCAAAAACACTTATCCTTCTCTCTTCCTATTCATTCCTTCTCTTTCCTCCCGTAGCTTTCTCCACCTTCTCCATCATCTTCTATTTTCTCTCTCGGTCAAATTTTCTCCCTTCCAATCCTTTATGAGCTTGCTTCCAATCAAGTATTCGGTGGGTTTCTCCCTCTAGCAACCTTCCTCTATGTTGGAAAACTCTTGATTTAAGGTAAGTTTCATCATAATTTCCCAATTTCTTTAATTTTTGTGAATAGTAAATCCTAGGTTATCAATTTGAGAAATCTTTGTATAATGTTTCTATGGATGAATTTAAGTGTGGGTGATAACCTAAAATGTTCCTACATGGTTTATGATGTTATTGGAAGAAGAAATTTAGAGAAAACTAGGAGAAATTCATAGAATTCGGATATTTGAAAAGTTAACATTCTTGATGAAAATTTGATGATTGAGGCTTGTATTGTTAGTTTAAATTGGGATTTTGGTGTCAAAACAATCCTTAAACATCAAGGATGAAAATCCATGGACGAAATCAAAAGAAGTGGTGTGTTTGGATGTGATTATGGGATTTTTGGATGAAAAATACAAAGAACGTCACTATTTATTCAAGAAATTTTTCAAAAAAATACTGTTTATCGAAAAATTTTTTCCAAATTTTTGTGGTTACTGTAGCATTGATTCAGTCAACGTACTGTAGTATAACTCAGTCAATGATATTGTAGCATTGACTTTGGTCAAAGTTACTATAGCTGTATTGACCGTTAACTGTTACTATAGCATCTGTTAAAATGTTCATAACTTTTCATCCGGACTCCGTTTTTAGCAAATAAGATATCATTGGAAAGCTCTTTAAGTCTAGTTTCTAATGGTACAAGTTTCATTTGAAAATTATTTATCATTTGAGAGTTATGTTCAAAGAAGTGATTAAAGGTCAAAATTATAGTAAGGAATTTTCCTATTTTGTGACCTTAATATATTTTTGGCATGATTATCTTATAGGAATGGATTCTTTGATACATCTTTCACATATTTTGAAATGTTGTGATTAGTTTGGATGTAGAGTAAATTACCTTTCATCATCTTACACATTTTCGAGGAAGGTTCAAGGTAAAATTAGGCAAATATCAAGGTGAGAGATCGTACTTTATCTTATTTGTTATTTTTATGTATATATTAAAGGTGTACTATAAATATATACATATGATATGAAGTTGATGCATTCATGTCATGCATTGAAATGTGAAAGTAAGAATATTGTGACTTCATTGATAAATTTGTGAGTATGAGAATATATTTATAAAGACCGCGAAAATCTAGAAAATTTTTCTCGATGAACAGTATTTTTCTGAAAAATTTTCAGAATGAACAGTAATGTTCTTTGTGTTTTTCATCCAAAAATCCCATAATCACATCCAAACATACCATTTATTTTAATTTATTCCATGGGTTTTCATCCTTGATGTTTAAGGATTGTTTTGACATCAAAACCTCAATTTAAACTAACAATCCAAGCCTCAATCATCAAATTTTTATAAAAAATGCTAACTTCTTCAAATATTCGAATTCTATGAATTTCTCCTAGTTTTCTCTAAATTTCTTCTTCCAATAACATTATAAACCATATAGAAACATTTTAGGTTATCACCCACACTTAAATTCATCCATAGAAACATTATACAAAGATTTCTCAAATTGATAACCTAGGATTTACTATTCAAGAAAATTAAAGAAATTGGGAAATTATGATGAAACTTACCTTAAATCAAGAGTTTTCTAGCATAGAGGAAGGTTGCTAGAGGGAGAAACTCACCGAAGACTTGATCAGACACAAGCTCATGAAGGATTGGAATGGAGAAAATTTGATCGAGAGAGAAAATGGAAGATGAAGGAGAAGGTGGAGAGAGCTACAGGAGGAAAGAGAAGGAATGAATAGGAAGAGATAATGATAAGTGTTTTGAGTGTATGTGTGGGCCCCACTAATTTTCTTGGATAAAATTACTTATAGCCACTCTAACTTGTAAGATTTGTTCACTTAAGTCCTTGAGAATTTTTAAAAATTTTTCCAAATTAAAAATTTGAAATTTCTATCCCAAATTTCCTTCACTAATTCAAAAAGAACATTTTCCAAGTAATTAGATTTTCCAATAAACTTTAAAATAAACTTTAAATATTCATAAAAAATTATTGGGGTATTACACTTTCATTGCCTGTTGTCTCCATCGTTGTGGAAAATGCATCAAGTTACCATTTTTTCTCTTCCTCGCCTTCACCTATCCCCTTGATATCAAACACCCACCACCATCATCTCTCCTCTATTCTCTGTCGTCTTAACCTCAACCACATTTCACCTCCCAAATCATAGCTGTCGTTGACTCCCATTGCCC
Organism: Biancaea sappan; assembly: GCA_037074585.1. NCBI lineage: Eukaryota > Viridiplantae > Streptophyta > Magnoliopsida > Fabales > Fabaceae > Biancaea > Biancaea sappan. Next base: position 12,542,692 of record CM073494.1, read on the forward strand.
TAAACCTGTCATCACAACCCACTGTTGACATCGAACGTCCACCGCCATCACCACTATCATCCTCTACTAATAAACCCTAAAGCCTAATGCCCAACGCCATCCTCTTCCTCAACCACCCTTTACCTGCCATTCCCCCTTACTCACAACACCCAAGTCCATCTTTTTAGACTTCACCTTCTTCTTCGAGCTTCCTAAGTATAAAAAAAAAAAGGAATTCATGAATAGGGTTGATTTTAACAGGGACCAAAGTAAATAAATTGAAAAGTTTAAAGGGGTTGACTTTAAGAAAGAATAAAATACATTCTCAAACTATGGACCTAGATGAAGTAACAGAAGAGTTTATAAGCAAATGACAAAAGAAAAATTTTAGCTAAGGACTTAAGTGAATAAACATAAAAGTTTTTGGGCAAAGGACAAAATTTGTAGGGTTATCAGATTTCTGTAGTAAAAATGAGAAAATTATATCAAAGGGTAAAATAATAAATTTACTCACTCATTTCTTTTATATTACACAATATTTTTTATTACGAAACAAACAATTTTTTTTCTTTTTCTATTTTTCATTCTTCCTTCCTTTCCATTCCTCCTGTCATTTCTATTTTTGCTCTGTACTGCGAACCAAACGGGCTGTAACATTTCATTCTTCAAATGACTTGCCATTAATAATTCTATGAAATAGAATTATTAAGGATCTAAAGTTATTTCTTTAGCTAGTTCTTGAGTTATTTTGCTTGAATAATTGTTTTTTTAATCTTGATTATAACATTTTTAGAGTTTTGTTAATTATTTAGATTTTTTTCTTGTTTTGGCTTTATTTTTGTGGTTTTTTATTCTTCTTTAGTGTTTCTGTAGTTTGGGAGCTTAAAGAGGTTCAAATAAGGAGTTCAAGCCTTGGAAAGATGCAATTTCACATGAGTATCAGCCTTCCAGTAACCCAGTTTCCCATTGGAGTCAATTCTGATCATTGATAGAATGAAATTTTCTACACAGTAGCCCAGCGCTCAGCGCTCTGGTATGGTAGAAGGTGTTTTATGCTTCAAAAGTCCAACCATGCATTTTACACTGTTTGCTGCAGTATTTAAGCATTCTTTCATATTCTGCCCAAATATCGTAGGATCTCCTTACAGCCAACAAAGAGGGGCGAAGTCTAGACTTGGTTTAAGGAGGAAGGATGTCTTCCCACTTGGAATTGGCCATCTTTCCTTAATTTTTCTCTCTATTTTCACCATGAAATCTCTGTTGTCTGCTGTAATTTTTGTTTTTGCTATTTAAGTAGTTAGTCTTTATTTCTAAGGTTGTTATGAATCCGAATTTGGATTAGGTTTCATGTAATTTCTCGAATTCTTATAATCGTTTGTTGATTAATATATGTTTATTCATTATAATCTTAATGCTTTCCTTTAATTTGGCCAATTATTGGGATGTTATGGTGTTTTTGCTGAAATTGGGAAAGGGAAGTAGAAACTAGGCTTATGGATGAGTAGTATGAGTTTTTGAATCTTAAAATTAGGGGGATTGATTTGTTAATATTATAGGAATATAAACATTAGCATCATATTATCATATTAAGGCTTGTTCATTATATTTAACCTAACTTCACATAAGGGATTATGGAATATTAGTTTATTATCTTAGTTGAGGTTTGAGAAAATCCTTATAAGAATTGTGTGTCTTAGATTAGCATGTACAATCGGAGAGATCAAGAGTGAGAGATTGATAGTGAAATCTATAAAAATGAAATGTTTGAGAATTGATGTAAATTGATTTTTATGAAATTTTGTTGTTGAATAATTCATTTTAATTCAAATCCTTCTTGTTGGAGTAAATTTTACTGATTTTAATGCCTCTTAAATGATTAGCTATCATTTAATAAGATTTGGATTTTGTATCTATGCTAGGGATAGTTTGATATGAAACTGACCTTGTAACTTTTACCATAAATCAGATTAATCTAAGAAAGATAATCTTATTTATGTGGTTTTTAATGAGTTTCTAATCTTAACCACCTACTTGAATAATTGGGCTAAAGAATTAGATAATCCTTAGGGTTAGATAGGTTTGTTTCTCCAAGAAATTAGGTCTAAATAATTTTGATAACTTAACCAACATCAAAACGACTTGTAATTGGAGTGAGTCATTTTTTAACAACTCAAAAATTAATTTTTCTATGAATTAGTCAGATTAAAAGTCAAGTGAAGTTAATCCCATCAACCTTAGACTTTTGATTTTAGTATTAATTTAGCCTTAGGTCTAAGTTAGTAGTATTAATTTAATTTGTTTAGTTTATAAAATTACGCTTTTGTTTAAGTTTGCTTTTAATGCTTCTTCTATTTAAAATCTAGATAGTATTTCACTTTAGTTTTATGGGTACTTGGCATCTCAATCCTCTTAAAAACGATACTTTTACTCATTTTTCACTATATTACTTATGTGACTAATACACTTGCCAGTCATCATTGACTATGTGAAAGCCAACCTCCCTAATCCTAACTGTCATTATTATATGATTATATGATTTGTCCAACCACCCATAATTAGCACTATCAAAAGGCCTGGCTTGGCCCATTTTTGGACGAATCTGAAATCCAATGTCCAAACCTATCTTTGCTAGCTCATGGGCCAAGCTTTTTTTTATTTGAATATAAAATTATATTTAAATAATATAATATTAAAATTATTTTAGTAAAAAATCCAATAATTTGGTCAAATTAAAAAAAAAGACAATGTATGCATAAAGCTTCTAAGACAGGGTTTCAAGTGTTTGTTAGTGCTTACTCTGTCTTGACGCTTGTGAATCTTCGTATGTGGTGCTTAGTGCTTACACAGAACAAATGTGTTTTATGGATTTTGTAAAATTCTTTTGAAATATAATTCCACCACAATTTGTTGGATTTACTTATTTGACTGGTATTTATTGGACTTTGCATAAAACCAATTCAGGTTTGTTTTCACTCGCAAGGCCATTTGTCCTTTTCACCTATTACCCTGTGTACTATGACTATGTAATTCAACTTGGTTTACCAAATTTCATCAATACATTGCATTTTAACATTTTCAAACATGCAGTTTCACAAGTCATGCATAGAGCTGTCAAAATGGGCCCAGCCTTCCGTTTAGCCCACTTTTAGGGTGGACCGAGCTTTAAAAAAAGAGGCCCTTTGTTTTAGGTTTTTTTTAGCTGGTTACCCACGAACCCGACATATACATATATATATATATATATATATATATATTACTTTTTTTTTCTAAATCAATACTTAGTCATTCAACCACTTCAGCTTTCTGTTCCATTCCCTCCCTAGTCCTTTCTTTCTAGCAAACCCTAGCAGCTAGCATTGCAACAGGCCAGCAACTTCAGCCTTCGACTTCGGCCTCTTTTCACAAAAGCTACAGCAATAGCCGTCCCCTAGTCTTATGCCCTCGTCGTCTTCTGGCAACACAAACATTGTCAGTAGCCATCCCGCACCGTCACTTTGGCCTCCCTTTGCAACAGCTACAGCAGCAGCCATCTCACTTCGGCAACGTCTCACATAGCAGCAGCCGTCCCACTTCAACCTCCCTTCACAACAGCCAAGTATGTGGATTCCATTTTGGTTTTGGTTTTGGTTTATTTGTTGATTTTAGTTGATTTTTGTAACATTTGAGGTATTAGATACCTGAGTTAAGGCTAGACCTTGCACATATATGCTTATGGGGATGTTTGTGTAGGATTAGTAAGAACCTAAAGATCTTCAAAGTTGATAAGAATGTCTGGGTATGTCATGTTTGTACCCATGGTAAAGTCGCTCAACTTTCGGTGAAAGGGACTTTGTAAAGGCCCAAGTGAGGGACCATAGTGAAAAGAGAGGAAATAAGTATAAGTTTTGTGTGAGGGAATGAACGAAGACCTCTACGGTGATTAGGCCTTGGGAGGTATTTAGGGTGTGGTTGGTACCAAGATGATGGTGGTAGTGGAGCTAAAGTGGTGTAAGAGACGCTGAGAGTGACTAAAGTGAACAAATATAATAATTTTATATCTTTTTAGAAAATGTGTTGTGAAATGAAAATTTGGTATATGTGTTGTATTTTACTGAGATATGGTGTTGGTACCCTTACTGATAATTCAAATATTATTTTTAAAATTCCTTTTAAAGTTCAATTCTAATTGAATTGCTTCATGATGAAGGACTAAATTGAAATGAAGTGGGTCCTACTCTCTTTAAAACACCCACATCAGAAACTTTTCACACATTTTCACTCCTCTCTTTCCATCACACATGCCCCATTTATGTTGTCTCCTACTCCTTTGCATGCCTCATACCTTCATGGCTAAGGAGGGCTTTTAATAGCGGCTCTACTACCAACTCCGGCGAGCTCACATCTCCAGTGGCCTCTCCCCTCACCGGACTTCCTTCTTTAAGGTAAGAATCAAGCTCTCTATTCTCCTCTTCTTGAATTTTGCAAGAAACCCTAGTTGAGGATTCAGAGAAATCATAAAAATTAAGGCTTGAATCTTGATTGGGATTATTGCCTCTTGCCTTTATTGAGTTTATGATCTAGAAACTTGATAAGATCATGGTTGAAAGCCTTGGTAGAAGAAAAACAAGAATTGAAATTTCTCAGAAAGAACATAGTTGGATCTTGAGTGGATTTGTTTTAGCCTTGAATCAATACTTGAAATTGATCTTCTAGGAAGCTTTTATGTGATAAAAACAAGAGATAATGACCTGAATTGATTTGAATGAGCTTTAGAAGGACTTGGGAGGTAAAATAGTGATTTTGGGTACCAAATCGTGTTTTGGGTGAGTTTGCCTAGTATGGGGCGCCCGAGGCACCAATGTTGGTGCTCGGGGTGCCTATGTGACCGAGAAGAAGAGCCTTGGCGTCTAGGGGTGCCAGCCCTGGGCAGTAAATTTTAGCATAATTAAAATTGTCATAACTATCTCATTTGAGCTCCGTTCCTAACAAACTATATATTGTTTCAAAGATATTTGAGTCTAGTTTCCAACAAATAAAGTTTCATCCAAGAATTTTTTATCGTTTGTGTTTTATGATCAATAGAGTAATTAGAGGTTAGAAATTTTTAGAATCTTGTTTTGCTAGTAATTGCTATTGATAATGTTTTGAGTTGATTGTAGTATGAAATGAGCTCATTTGATCTTGAAATATTTATGAGATATTCCTTGATATATTTAGATAAGGTCTAGATAGTTTCATGGTGATTGGGGGTCAGTTACTAGGTCAAATATTAGAAGAACTAAACCTACCTCAGAAATCTAGTGCAATCTGACCAGTCTTAAATAAAAACTATATTTTGATGTCTTCTTGGTCATGTTTTGCCCTGAAAATTTCATGGGAGCATCTTATAATATCAAGGTACTTGTATACCAAGTTTCATGGTATTTGGGGCTGAATTAGTAGGTTTAATTCCTAAAAAACCAAGACACCCCTACTGTAGAAAAAGTCTGAGCAGTAGCTACAAGAATAAAGTTTTGAAGATGCAAATGATATCATTTCTTTCTGAAATTTTATCTCAAGATTCTAGACATATTAGGAATGTTTCCTACCAAAATTCATAAATTTTGGAGTTATGGGTTTTGCCCATAAAATTCTGGAGTATGGGGATCTAAAATTCAGTCCTAATAGAATAACATGGTCTCTTTTAAGGGACTTAAATGGTACTAAGAGGGATTACCTCTAAATTAAATATTTTATACTTTTATGAACATAATCATGACCTAAAATATGGTCTTCATGTATTATGTCTGTTGATTCCTATCTAATGAAAATGGAGACCAAAGTTGAGTTGTAGGAAAATTTCCTTTTTATATTTCATGGAGTTACCTCTAGATCCTCTTGGAACACCTTCTTTCCAAACTTATCCTAATAGAACGATAGCTACAGCTCGTCACTGAAGTAAGTGGCTAATGTGGAAGGGTATTGGAGTAATCATGAAATTGGTGTGTGGTTACACCAAGATTTGGCTAAGTTGTGATGAGATGCATAATGTGGACTAATATGTCATTTTCCTCTAGGATTTTATTGGTGCCAAGTGTTAAATGATTAGTCTTAGAAGCGTCTCTTTTATTTTTGCAAATCCTCTTCTATGAGAATTCGTTAAGTTAAGAATACTATGGTATGTGTGACTAGAGGTGACTATGTGGAACATTGATATAAGTCTAGGATGTGCCTTGTAACGTCTGCTAGAATTATATAATTTAAGAAAATTATAAGATGGATCGGGTGAAAATTATAGTGAAATCAAGAGATTTTTCTAAAAATCCTTATAAAATATTTGATTGCATAAAAATAAGGAAAACTTGAAACAATTCTTCAATATAAAATTTATCGTTGGGCAGAGGACGATCGGTCAACTGATTGTCTTTAAGTCTACACATGTCTAAAACCGAGGGGCATCAATCGACTGATGAACGAGCATCGGTCAATTGATGTACTTTGAACTTCAGATCCTTAGAAAATATCAAAATGAAAACATGGTAAAATCATCTGGTTTCAAAATACATGTAATCTTCAACACTTCTTCAAACTTTCTTGCAATTTTACTTCTAGAATGGAGCTACAATACATGAGGTTTATACACAACTCATCTATTTCTATACACAAACACACTAAATGTGCATAAATCTCTAAAAGTTTACATAAATAGTTTACATAACATCTTCTTCACTAAACAACTACTTAACAAGTCTACTAACTTGTTCTTTATGCTTTCTCTCACACTTCTTACTTCAATTCCTGAAATGGTTAGTCATAATATAAAATCATGAGATACATAATCTCAATAGCTAGTTTATCTAAAGAAAATATTTCATAAACCATTCCAGTCGTAAAAGAAATTCTCAATGAATGTGTCACACTTCCATGAACATGAAAGAATTAATATAAAGCAATCTCAATAGTATACTCATTTTATAAAATATAAATTGATATCTGGACACATAACTGGTGTCATAAACTTCTTTCTTAGCATAGTGCACTATACTTTAGCTACTTTAGCTACTTTCTCAGGAAAAGTACTTAATGTCCCATAAGGAATTCTTACTTCTGTCATTCCATAAGGAATTTTACGTCTTATGAGGAATTTTGTCATCTCATGAGGAATTTCTGGGGTTTTGTCTTCTTATAAGGATTTTTACATCCTATGAGGTATTTCTGTCATCTCATGAGGAATTTCTGGTTCTATCATCCCATGAGGACATAAACTTTACCTTTCAAGAGAAAGTTGATTCTTTTTCTCATAAAAAGCTTCAAGATATACATACTTGCTAAATCATACAAAAGTATAATAAGTAACTGAAAAACTTGCTTTCTAGCTATCTCATATGAAAGTAATGGTTGGAACCCAAGAGGGGGGTGAATTGGGTTTTATAAATTTTTCACAAGAATTAATTGGAAGTTAAAATGATTTTCTGTAAAAGTACAATGCTTAGGATAATAAATACAATACAGAAAATCAATGTGCTGTTAAGATAAATAATTATAAAGATCAAGGAATTAAAGAATATATATCAATATGCACAAATTAAAGAGTAAGGGATAGAGAAAGCAAACTCAGAGATTTATACTGGTTCGGCTAATCCAAGCCTACATCCAGTCCTCAAGAGACCACTTGAGTATTTCCACTATAATTGCAAGTTTAATCCGGGTACTTGCAAACCACTACAACCACGCAAATTCGATCCGGGTATTTGCGAAACCACAATAGAGAATTTATGAATCCGGGCTCCTCCTCAACCCAAAGCAAGTTCTTCCAACACCGGTACTTGCGAACCTCAACTCAAAATAATATATGTGTTGATCAAAATCAACAATACAAAGAAACTCTCTCTAAAGAGTAGATGAAAACAAATGAAGCTCTAATAACTCTAATGATAGAGAATATGCAAGATTTGGCTCAAGAATGCTTTCCTTTCTCTCAAAGATGATAGAAGAAGTTAATATCACATTGTAGGACTTTGTTCTTGCTCAAAATCGTGTATCTAAGGTCATATATATAAGATTTTACAAAACTAGCCGTTATATAGCCGTTATAGTGCAGTCCAGATTTTGAGCTTTCTTTAAAAATTCATAACTCCCTCATTTGAACTCCGTTTTAAAGAAATAATATACCGTTGGAAAGCTCTTGGAGTCTAGTTTCAAATGAGCAAGTTTTACTCAAAAATTATTTTTCTTTTAAAAGATATAATCAAAATACTGACTATAGGTCAGAACAGAATAATTTTTTATTACAGTAAAATCAACTTTCAGTTTTTCAAACTATATTTTGAATAGTCATATATTTCTCATTTGGACTCCGTTTTGAATAAATAATATACCGTTGAAAAGATCTTTGAGTCTACTATCAAATGAGATTAAGATACTTGAAAAACCGATTTTTCATTTATGAGATATGATATAAGGAGTGACCAAAGGTCAAAAAATAACTTTTGTAAAACTTCATATCTCACTAACTTTTTGTTCAAAAATGCTTGAGCCAATGTATGCAAATCTAAATCATTGAGTTGCACAAATATACTAGCCTATATAAAATATACCTAATTTAAACACATAGGCTATCTTGATGCATCCAAGCTTCCAAGACTTCAAATCTTCTAATTCTTCATTTCTTGGAGCTTCATCCTTGCATGTTGTTTTCCTTGAGTTAAGCATGATATTGCTTTTCCTTGTTCTTCAATACAATCCTCACTCTTCTTGTTTTGAACCAACCTATAAAATATATCTTACTTGCAAACCCAATGGTTAGTTTAATAGCATGATTCAATATATGCAACATACATATTAAATAACATAATCATGCTTAAGTACTTGTAGCATATATATGATAATTAATCTTTATATATATCAATGCTACTATTCAAATATATTTGTCATCATCAAAACTTATGGCATATAGCCTTAGGGTCAACAATCTCCCCCTTTTTGATGATGACAAATCACCACATAAAAATATGTATCACAAGATAATGAATGCAATGTTATAAGCACGTATACATATTTTTCTATTGTTTCTTCTCCCCCTATTTGACATCAACAAAAAGGTGTAAGGAACACAATATATAGAAGTTAAAGCACATACCTTCATTAAGTCAGGATGTCAGAAGATGTCAATATAGTATGGGGTAAGGATACATCAAAACTTATCATTGATTTTATTGACATGTAAAAAGAAAATTTTAGAAAAATTTTTCTCATGTCAAATGAAATGAGCCAAAAGATAAAACTTGAAAGAGTTTTAGGCTCCCCCTTAAACCTTGCATAATTTGAAAAAGAATAATGAATAATGAATATCCAATTTTTCAAGATATATTCTTTTTCAAAAAAAATACATTCAAGTGAGACAAAGCTCCCCCTGAATTTCATAACATTTTTCCTTTGAAAAAGATTGTCCAAATCATTATAAAGGAAATTCAGTTTTTGATTGCAGAATTTTGAAGTAAGATTTTTGAAAAAATTTCTGCAATATTTTCATTGAAAATGATTTCTGCTTGTTTATGAAGAGGCATTTTTAGTAAATAGCAGAAAAATTAAACTCTTTGAAAAAAAAACATCATTTGCTGTCATATGATAGAAATATTTACAGCACACAGCAGAAGTATGATATATGGATTAGCAAAGCATGATATAAACAAGAATATTAATCATAATCCATAAATCGAATAATAATATTTTTCAAGATTTCTGAAAAATAATTTCTGCATATATGCATAAAATTATTTCAACATATAGCAAAAGTGATTTAAAATAACGATACTCAAATCCTTTTCTTTTCAAAACAGATAATGCTTCAATATGGTAAAGCAATTTCAGAATTGTGGAAGCAATTCAAGAGATTCACGATATTTTTCAAAAACATTTTGCTTCGAAGGAATTTAGAAACGTTTCATCTAAGGAAGCAATATATATGGATTAGTGTAATAAGATATATTCAAGCATATAGTTCATAATCCATATATGAAACATCAATATCCCTTTGTCATCAACAACAAAAGAGATCTTTAAGACCTTTTCTTTTTCAAAAAAAATATTGCTTCATATGATAAAACATATTAACATAACAGAAGCATTTTTAAAGTCCTTTTTCAAAACAAATTTGCTTCATAAAGGATAAGATAAATTTCAGCACAAAGGAAGCAATTTATATACCCATTCAAAATGAATTTATATATGTATCTTGAGGATGAGTACATGTAAAAATTTTGACAGCTCATTTTGTATGAGTGCATGTGGAATCATGAAATATTATTCTTAGCCATAGCCTTCGCTCATGATGCATGAATAGCATACATAACATATGTTCTTCGATACATATAATCACAGCATGATGTAATCATGTATGCTCTCAAGAACAACACAACAAAACAGAATGATACGGTTCTGAATATCACCATTTTATTAATCCTTAAAATTTCTAATCAAAACAAATTAAATCAGCCGCAAATCCACCGAAAATTGACTTTCGTGGTTTTGCCATTAATGCGACGCGTTGCTGGTGTGCATGCGTACTCTAGACTTCTGGCTTCCAGCTTGCAAAATCCATAGGATGAGCGTGTAGGGGTGCGGCGAAGAGATATCTTCGTTGGCTCTAAGTCACAATTTTCTCTCTATAAAAACTGCCCCAGAGTTGTCAATTATCACACCACAAAGAGTATTCATCTCTGAGCCTACAACTTTCTGACATTCCTCTATCTTCATACTCCAAAAAAATTTCAAACCATGGCAGCAAGAAAGTTCATTGATCTCACAGTAGAGGCCAGGGAGGAAGAGCTCGACTTAAACTTGAGTCTAGGCAGGGACAAGGGTAAAAGGCCTTTGGAGGGATCTCAGGAGAATCGAAAGAAGAAGATGAAGATCGAAGAAGCTGAAGAGATTAGTACAGGCCATACGTCAGAAGACAAAATTGCTTGTCTGGAGCAGGAGGTGAAGAAACTCAAGAAGATGATAGAGGACCAGGAGAAGTTAGCTAAACGCAACAATGCGGCACTGACTTCAAGAATAGATAGGTTCTTCTATTGGTCTACCCAATGCTTCTGCAATCAACAACAAAGAAGTGTTGATTGTATGAATGGGATTTACACTACCCTCCGTGACATTGCTCAGTCTCTTGCTCCAAGGAATGGCCGAGGGGTGATGATACAATACGGGCCTCCTAATCCAAGACCACCTCGCCTGTAGATTGCTCATGCATGAGCAAACTTTCCCTTCTTTTTTTTTAATTATGCAATGTAATCCTTCGGTTTTTTTTTAATGCAAGTGGTTTCTTTTATTTGACGGTACAAAAAAATAATAATAAAGAAAGATAAAATAAATCAGCTACACAAATTCAGCACAGTATATATATATATATTGAAAAATATATATCCATTTTAAAGATGGAAAGAATTTTCTGACATGGACATATATATCATCATTTCAAAGCAAAAGCAAGTTACATACTTATCAAGATAAAACATATTATAACTTGAGTATGTAGTACAATAATTGAGGTAATATGGATTAGTAAGATATAATCAGATATAAACTATAATCCATAAACAATCGTTCATAAGCTATATTTTATACAAAGGATATGACATGTATAATGCTCAAACCATGATGAATGGTATAAAGACAATATCTTTATATACAATGATATGATCAAATATGTAAGATATTAGAGAACAATATATCATTGTAATGAAAGTATGTCAAAAAAAAATAATTGCCAACATAGCCAATTATGATCAGGGAGTATCACTCAATTAAATATTAAAGTGGTAAAGAATAGAGATACTCATCAATTTTGGCAAACTCTTATTGCTTCTTGAAGTTCCTCCTCAAGATTTTGATATTCTTGTTTTGCTCATTGCTCTTCTTTTGATTCTATCTTCTTGCAATTTTAATGAACTTAATTGATTGATTATTTGCAAGATCCTCTTGAAAACAATCTCTAATAAGATCACTGTCAAGCATTGGTCGATCATTACGAATGAGCTTAGAGGATAGATTTGAGGACTAACTCCTGCAAAACACTTTTGGTGGAGCACTTTGATGTTCAAATCAGTAATGTTCAAATAAATCTCGAGTACTAGGAGCAACATTATGTTCAAGATATACCATATTAATAAAAGTGCTATGCTTTCATGAAATGCAATTTTGCAAAATATTTGATTTCATTGAAAATATTTAAATAAGATTACAGCAAGGATAAATACTATAGGTAGGAGGAATCTTATTGTTGTGAAGACAAGAAAAATGTGCGTGTAATGGAAGCAAGTTTTCATGATGCAGTAAAAAGGATAGTTTGAGCAAAATTTGGAAGAAAGATTTTAGATCAAAACAAAATTTGAATCTATAATCTGCACACCTAACAATTGTTTTCAGATATAGCATGCATGAATATCAAGGATAGATGTAAGGCATATTAGATAACAGACAAAAGCATTAGAGAGCAGTAAACATATCAGTCAAAATTCTTACAATGCATTCCAGCTTATATGTTTACTTATCCATTGCCTCCTTTTGATGCAAGAGAGTGGAGTTTGAATGATGTAGCCATTGAAAAGTCATTTCCGCTCCTTGCTTCGAGGCAAATCTACAAATTATTCATTTATCTTTGGTACCCAAATTTCTTTGGGTTTGCCTGGGTCATGAGTTCCTTTTTGAACCCATTTCATTTTTACTCCATGAATAAGATTTTTCTTATAAAAACAGGAGTAAGATTTGTGTCCTTTCAGTCCACAATAGAAACAAGTGCAAGTTGGACTATTGGACATCTTTTCAGAAACAAAGAAGTTTTTAAACTGCTTTTGGTTTGATTTCTTTTTAGAAACAATACCAACTTTGTTAATTCTTCTTTGTTTCAAAACTGAGGTATTTAAAATTTCTCTACCTTGAGAGAGTTTTGCAAGTGTGTTTTTAAGATTATCATTTTCTTTTTTCAAAAAATCACACTTGGTACAAAAGCAATTTTTGTTGGTAGAGATATTTGTTTTTAAAATCAAATTCTCTTCTTGCAAAGTTTTGTTTTGATTTTCAAAAACAAAATTCTCTTCCTTGGAAATAGAAAATTCATTTTTCAATATTTCCAACTCATTTTCAAGAGAAGAGTTTTTCTGTTTTGAAACATTTAGTTTCTTTGCAAGTATAAGAGATTCTTCATGTAAATCATCAAAGGCATCTTGTAATTCTTCAAAAGAGTAGTCAAATGAATTTACCTCATCTTTATCTCTGGCCACAAGACAAGTGTTGGCTTCTTCATTTGTATTCTGCTTATCAGAATTGCTATTTCCCCAATTGGAAGATAGGTAAGCTTTCTTTGATGGTTCACCTTTTGGTTGTGGTTTCTCTTTTTCTCCTTTTTCTTCTTCGTCTGCCACCTTGGTGATTTGAGATTTTTCTGTAAGTTCAATACCAAGAGCTTGCAATTGATTAAGCACAAGTTGTATCTCATTAATGGTTTTGCAATTGTTCATTTGAGCAATTTCAAGTTCATTAATGAAACTTCTATACCTTAATTCCTCAGCAATAAGATCTTCCTCATGTGCAACTTCAAGAATTTCCCACATTTCTTTTGCAGTTGCACAGTTGGAGATTTTGAAAAATTCATCTTGACTCAATGCACAAGAAATAATCAATTTTACCTTAGCATTGAGTTGCATTAAACTTCTTTCAGTATCATTCCATTCACTCTTAAGTTTTGGAATGCATTTTCCTTGTTCTTCCTTGATAGGCATACAAGAACCATTTTCTATAACATCCCAGAGTTTATGGTCTACTGAAATTAAAAACATTTTCATTTCATACTTCCAATATTGAAAATGATTAGCATCAAAAATTGGAGGTTCTGTGAAAGAACAATTTTTAGAAATAAACCAATCACTATATCCAACCATGCTAACTCTTAGACGGTTAAGTCTTTAAACAAGAGCCCAAGCTCTGATACCAATTGAAAGTAATGGTTGGAACCCAAGAGGGGGGTGAATTGGGTTTTATAAATTTTTCACAAGAATTAATTGGAAGTTAAAATGATTTTCTGTAAAAGTACAATGCTTAGGATAATAAATACAATACAGAAAATCAATGTGCTGTTAAGATAAATAATTATAAAGATCAAGGAATTAAAGAATATATATCAATATGCACAAATTAAAGAGTAAGGGATAGAGAAAGCAAACTCAGAGATTTATACTGGTTCGGCTAATCCAAGCCTACATCCAGTCCTCAAGAGACCACTTGAGTATTTCCACTATAATTGCAAGTTTAATCCGGGTACTTGCAAACCACTACAACCACGCAAATTCGATCCGGGTATTTGCGAAACCACAATAGAGAATTTATGAATCCGGGCTCCTCCTCAACCCAAAGCAAGTTCTTCCAACACCGGTACTTGCGAACCTCAACTCAAAATAATATATGTGTTGATCAAAATCAACAATACAAAGAAACTCTCTCTAAAGAGTAGATGAAAACAAATGAAGCTCTAATAACTCTAATGATAGAGAATATGCAAGATTTGGCTCAAGAATGCTTTCCTTTCTCTCAAAGATGATAGAAGAAGTTAATATCACATTGTAGGACTTTGTTCTTGCTCAAAATCGTGTATCTAAGGTCATATATATAAGATTTTACAAAACTAGCCGTTATATAGCCGTTATAGTGCAGTCCAGATTTTGAGCTTTCTTTAAAAATTCATAACTCCCTCATTTGAACTCCGTTTTAAAGAAATAATATACCGTTGGAAAGCTCTTGGAGTCTAGTTTCAAATGAGCAAGTTTTACTCAAAAATTATTTTTCTTTTAAAAGATATAATCAAAATACTGACTATAGGTCAGAACAGAATAATTTTTTATTACAGTAAAATCAACTTTCAGTTTTTCAAACTATATTTTGAATAGTCATATATTTCTCATTTGGACTCCGTTTTGAATAAATAATATACCGTTGAAAAGATCTTTGAGTCTACTATCAAATGAGATTAAGATACTTGAAAAACCGATTTTTCATTTATGAGATATGATATAAGGAGTGACCAAAGGTCAAAAAATAACTTTTGTAAAACTTCATATCTCACTAACTTTTTGTTCAAAAATGCTTGAGCCAATGTATGCAAATCTAAATCATTGAGTTGCACAAATATACTAGCCTATATAAAATATACCTAATTTAAACACATAGGCTATCTTGATGCATCCAAGCTTCCAAGACTTCAAATCTTCTAATTCTTCATTTCTTGGAGCTTCATCCTTGCATGTTGTTTTCCTTGAGTTAAGCATGATATTGCTTTTCCTTGTTCTTCAATACAATCCTCACTCTTCTTGTTTTGAACCAACCTATAAAATATATCTTACTTGCAAACCCAATGGTTAGTTTAATAGCATGATTCAATATATGCAACATACATATTAAATAACATAATCATGCTTAAGTACTTGTAGCATATATATGATAATTAATCTTTATATATATCAATGCTACTATTCAAATATATTTGTCATCATCAAAACTTATGGCATATAGCCTTAGGGTCAACAATCTCCCCCTTTTTGATGATGACAAATCACCACATAAAAATATGTATCACAAGATAATGAATGCAATGTTATAAGCACGTATACATATTTTTCTATTGTTTCTTCTCCCCCTATTTGACATCAACAAAAAGGTGTAAGGAACACAATATATAGAAGTTAAAGCACATACCTTCATTAAGTCAGGATGTCAGAAGATGTCAATATAGTATGGGGTAAGGATACATCAAAACTTATCATTGATTTTATTGACATGTAAAAAGAAAATTTTAGAAAAATTTTTCTCATGTCAAATGAAATGAGCCAAAAGATAAAACTTGAAAGAGTTTTAGGCTCCCCCTTAAACCTTGCATAATTTGAAAAAGAATAATGAATAATGAATATCCAATTTTTCAAGATATATTCTTTTTCAAAAAAAATACATTCAAGTGAGACAAAGCTCCCCCTGAATTTCATAACATTTTTCCTTTGAAAAAGATTGTCCAAATCATTATAAAGGAAATTCAGTTTTTGATTGCAGAATTTTGAAGTAAGATTTTTGAAAAAATTTCTGCAATATTTTCATTGAAAATGATTTCTGCTTGTTTATGAAGAGGCATTTTTAGTAAATAGCAGAAAAATTAAACTCTTTGAAAAAAAAACATCATTTGCTGTCATATGATAGAAATATTTACAGCACACAGCAGAAGTATGATATATGGATTAGCAAAGCATGATATAAACAAGAATATTAATCATAATCCATAAATCGAATAATAATATTTTTCAAGATTTCTGAAAAATAATTTCTGCATATATGCATAAAATTATTTCAACATATAGCAAAAGTGATTTAAAATAACGATACTCAAATCCTTTTCTTTTCAAAACAGATAATGCTTCAATATGGTAAAGCAATTTCAGAATTGTGGAAGCAATTCAAGAGATTCACGATATTTTTCAAAAACATTTTGCTTCGAAGGAATTTAGAAACGTTTCATCTAAGGAAGCAATATATATGGATTAGTGTAATAAGATATATTCAAGCATATAGTTCATAATCCATATATGAAACATCAATATCCCTTTGTCATCAACAACAAAAGAGATCTTTAAGACCTTTTCTTTTTCAAAAAAAATATTGCTTCATATGATAAAACATATTAACATAACAGAAGCATTTTTAAAGTCCTTTTTCAAAACAAATTTGCTTCATAAAGGATAAGATAAATTTCAGCACAAAGGAAGCAATTTATATACCCATTCAAAATGAATTTATATATGTATCTTGAGGATGAGTACATGTAAAAATTTTGACAGCTCATTTTGTATGAGTGCATGTGGAATCATGAAATATTATTCTTAGCCATAGCCTTCGCTCATGATGCATGAATAGCATACATAACATATGTTCTTCGATACATATAATCACAGCATGATGTAATCATGTATGCTCTCAAGAACAACACAACAAAACAGAATGATACGGTTCTGAATATCACCATTTTATTAATCCTTAAAATTTCTAATCAAAACAAATTAAATCAGCCGCAAATCCACCGAAAATTGACTTTCGTGGTTTTGCCATTAATGCGACGCGTTGCTGGTGTGCATGCGTACTCTAGACTTCTGGCTTCCAGCTTGCAAAATCCATAGGATGAGCGTGTAGGGGTGCGGCGAAGAGATATCTTCGTTGGCTCTAAGTCACAATTTTCTCTCTATAAAAACTGCCCCAGAGTTGTCAATTATCACACCACAAAGAGTATTCATCTCTGAGCCTACAACTTTCTGACATTCCTCTATCTTCATACTCCAAAAAAATTTCAAACCATGGCAGCAAGAAAGTTCATTGATCTCACAGTAGAGGCCAGGGAGGAAGAGCTCGACTTAAACTTGAGTCTAGGCAGGGACAAGGGTAAAAGGCCTTTGGAGGGATCTCAGGAGAATCGAAAGAAGAAGATGAAGATCGAAGAAGCTGAAGAGATTAGTACAGGCCATACGTCAGAAGACAAAATTGCTTGTCTGGAGCAGGAGGTGAAGAAACTCAAGAAGATGATAGAGGACCAGGAGAAGTTAGCTAAACGCAACAATGCGGCACTGACTTCAAGAATAGATAGGTTCTTCTATTGGTCTACCCAATGCTTCTGCAATCAACAACAAAGAAGTGTTGATTGTATGAATGGGATTTACACTACCCTCCGTGACATTGCTCAGTCTCTTGCTCCAAGGAATGGCCGAGGGGTGATGATACAATACGGGCCTCCTAATCCAAGACCACCTCGCCTGTAGATTGCTCATGCATGAGCAAACTTTCCCTTCTTTTTTTTTAATTATGCAATGTAATCCTTCGGTTTTTTTTTAATGCAAGTGGTTTCTTTTATTTGACGGTACAAAAAAATAATAATAAAGAAAGATAAAATAAATCAGCTACACAAATTCAGCACAGTATATATATATATATTGAAAAATATATATCCATTTTAAAGATGGAAAGAATTTTCTGACATGGACATATATATCATCATTTCAAAGCAAAAGCAAGTTACATACTTATCAAGATAAAACATATTATAACTTGAGTATGTAGTACAATAATTGAGGTAATATGGATTAGTAAGATATAATCAGATATAAACTATAATCCATAAACAATCGTTCATAAGCTATATTTTATACAAAGGATATGACATGTATAATGCTCAAACCATGATGAATGGTATAAAGACAATATCTTTATATACAATGATATGATCAAATATGTAAGATATTAGAGAACAATATATCATTGTAATGAAAGTATGTCAAAAAAAAATAATTGCCAACATAGCCAATTATGATCAGGGAGTATCACTCAATTAAATATTAAAGTGGTAAAGAATAGAGATACTCATCAATTTTGGCAAACTCTTATTGCTTCTTGAAGTTCCTCCTCAAGATTTTGATATTCTTGTTTTGCTCATTGCTCTTCTTTTGATTCTATCTTCTTGCAATTTTAATGAACTTAATTGATTGATTATTTGCAAGATCCTCTTGAAAACAATCTCTAATAAGATCACTGTCAAGCATTGGTCGATCATTACGAATGAGCTTAGAGGATAGATTTGAGGACTAACTCCTGCAAAACACTTTTGGTGGAGCACTTTGATGTTCAAATCAGTAATGTTCAAATAAATCTCGAGTACTAGGAGCAACATTATGTTCAAGATATACCATATTAATAAAAGTGCTATGCTTTCATGAAATGCAATTTTGCAAAATATTTGATTTCATTGAAAATATTTAAATAAGATTACAGCAAGGATAAATACTATAGGTAGGAGGAATCTTATTGTTGTGAAGACAAGAAAAATGTGCGTGTAATGGAAGCAAGTTTTCATGATGCAGTAAAAAGGATAGTTTGAGCAAAATTTGGAAGAAAGATTTTAGATCAAAACAAAATTTGAATCTATAATCTGCACACCTAACAATTGTTTTCAGATATAGCATGCATGAATATCAAGGATAGATGTAAGGCATATTAGATAACAGACAAAAGCATTAGAGAGCAGTAAACATATCAGTCAAAATTCTTACAATGCATTCCAGCTTATATGTTTACTTATCCATTGCCTCCTTTTGATGCAAGAGAGTGGAGTTTGAATGATGTAGCCATTGAAAAGTCATTTCCGCTCCTTGCTTCGAGGCAAATCTACAAATTATTCATTTATCTTTGGTACCCAAATTTCTTTGGGTTTGCCTGGGTCATGAGTTCCTTTTTGAACCCATTTCATTTTTACTCCATGAATAAGATTTTTCTTATAAAAACAGGAGTAAGATTTGTGTCCTTTCAGTCCACAATAGAAACAAGTGCAAGTTGGACTATTGGACATCTTTTCAGAAACAAAGAAGTTTTTAAACTGCTTTTGGTTTGATTTCTTTTTAGAAACAATACCAACTTTGTTAATTCTTCTTTGTTTCAAAACTGAGGTATTTAAAATTTCTCTACCTTGAGAGAGTTTTGCAAGTGTGTTTTTAAGATTATCATTTTCTTTTTTCAAAAAATCACACTTGGTACAAAAGCAATTTTTGTTGGTAGAGATATTTGTTTTTAAAATCAAATTCTCTTCTTGCAAAGTTTTGTTTTGATTTTCAAAAACAAAATTCTCTTCCTTGGAAATAGAAAATTCATTTTTCAATATTTCCAACTCATTTTCAAGAGAAGAGTTTTTCTGTTTTGAAACATTTAGTTTCTTTGCAAGTATAAGAGATTCTTCATGTAAATCATCAAAGGCATCTTGTAATTCTTCAAAAGAGTAGTCAAATGAATTTACCTCATCTTTATCTCTGGCCACAAGACAAGTGTTGGCTTCTTCATTTGTATTCTGCTTATCAGAATTGCTATTTCCCCAATTGGAAGATAGGTAAGCTTTCTTTGATGGTTCACCTTTTGGTTGTGGTTTCTCTTTTTCTCCTTTTTCTTCTTCGTCTGCCACCTTGGTGATTTGAGATTTTTCTGTAAGTTCAATACCAAGAGCTTGCAATTGATTAAGCACAAGTTGTATCTCATTAATGGTTTTGCAATTGTTCATTTGAGCAATTTCAAGTTCATTAATGAAACTTCTATACCTTAATTCCTCAGCAATAAGATCTTCCTCATGTGCAACTTCAAGAATTTCCCACATTTCTTTTGCAGTTGCACAGTTGGAGATTTTGAAAAATTCATCTTGACTCAATGCACAAGAAATAATCAATTTTACCTTAGCATTGAGTTGCATTAAACTTCTTTCAGTATCATTCCATTCACTCTTAAGTTTTGGAATGCATTTTCCTTGTTCTTCCTTGATAGGCATACAAGAACCATTTTCTATAACATCCCAGAGTTTATGGTCTACTGAAATTAAAAACATTTTCATTTCATACTTCCAATATTGAAAATGATTAGCATCAAAAATTGGAGGTTCTGTGAAAGAACAATTTTTAGAAATAAACCAATCACTATATCCAACCATGCTAACTCTTAGACGGTTAAGTCTTTAAACAAGAGCCCAAGCTCTGATACCAATTGAAAGTAATGGTTGGAACCCAAGAGGGGGGTGAATTGGGTTTTATAAATTTTTCACAAGAATTAATTGGAAGTTAAAATGATTTTCTGTAAAAGTACAATGCTTAGGATAATAAATACAATACAGAAAATCAATGTGCTGTTAAGATAAATAATTATAAAGATCAAGGAATTAAAGAATATATATCAATATGCACAAATTAAAGAGTAAGGGATAGAGAAAGCAAACTCAGAGATTTATACTGGTTCGGCTAATCCAAGCCTACATCCAGTCCTCAAGAGACCACTTGAGTATTTCCACTATAATTGCAAGTTTAATCCGGGTACTTGCAAACCACTACAACCACGCAAATTCGATCCGGGTATTTGCGAAACCACAATAGAGAATTTATGAATCCGGGCTCCTCCTCAACCCAAAGCAAGTTCTTCCAACACCGGTACTTGCGAACCTCAACTCAAAATAATATATGTGTTGATCAAAATCAACAATACAAAGAAACTCTCTCTAAAGAGTAGATGAAAACAAATGAAGCTCTAATAACTCTAATGATAGAGAATATGCAAGATTTGGCTCAAGAATGCTTTCCTTTCTCTCAAAGATGATAGAAGAAGTTAATATCACATTGTAGGACTTTGTTCTTGCTCAAAATCGTGTATCTAAGGTCATATATATAAGATTTTACAAAACTAGCCGTTATATAGCCGTTATAGTGCAGTCCAGATTTTGAGCTTTCTTTAAAAATTCATAACTCCCTCATTTGAACTCCGTTTTAAAGAAATAATATACCGTTGGAAAGCTCTTGGAGTCTAGTTTCAAATGAGCAAGTTTTACTCAAAAATTATTTTTCTTTTAAAAGATATAATCAAAATACTGACTATAGGTCAGAACAGAATAATTTTTTATTACAGTAAAATCAACTTTCAGTTTTTCAAACTATATTTTGAATAGTCATATATTTCTCATTTGGACTCCGTTTTGAATAAATAATATACCGTTGAAAAGATCTTTGAGTCTACTATCAAATGAGATTAAGATACTTGAAAAACCGATTTTTCATTTATGAGATATGATATAAGGAGTGACCAAAGGTCAAAAAATAACTTTTGTAAAACTTCATATCTCACTAACTTTTTGTTCAAAAATGCTTGAGCCAATGTATGCAAATCTAAATCATTGAGTTGCACAAATATACTAGCCTATATAAAATATACCTAATTTAAACACATAGGCTATCTTGATGCATCCAAGCTTCCAAGACTTCAAATCTTCTAATTCTTCATTTCTTGGAGCTTCATCCTTGCATGTTGTTTTCCTTGAGTTAAGCATGATATTGCTTTTCCTTGTTCTTCAATACAATCCTCACTCTTCTTGTTTTGAACCAACCTATAAAATATATCTTACTTGCAAACCCAATGGTTAGTTTAATAGCATGATTCAATATATGCAACATACATATTAAATAACATAATCATGCTTAAGTACTTGTAGCATATATATGATAATTAATCTTTATATATATCAATGCTACTATTCAAATATATTTGTCATCATCAAAACTTATGGCATATAGCCTTAGGGTCAACATCATAGAGAGAACTCACTCTGTCCTATGAGGTATTACTTTATCCCATGAGGAATCAAGTTTTACTTTAATAAAAAAGCATATTCTTAAACATTCATGAAAAGATTTAGCATAAACTACAACATGTCATACATAAGCATGATAAGTAACTAAAAATAAATTGATTTTATGAATAACTAGCTACCTTTAATTCTTTCTATAGCTGAATTTGTGGATTCTCTCCTAGTTTCTCTCTAGCTCCTCTTGTTTCTTCAATCTTCAAACTTTCCATTCTTCTATTTTCTTCCTCTTAGTCTGAAAATGGTTATTATATGAATTCTCAAGCACTAGAATCCATCTAAACTAAGGAAATTAAGTTAAGAAGCTTACATTGGCATGTTAGGGGTATTCTAGTCAATTTTCTATTGATTTTTTAGTTGGAACCTATTGGGTGTTGTAATATAATTTGAAAAAGAATATCTTTTACTGTAGCACTTTTGAAAAAGAATTTTGATTGTTGAAAAAGTATGATAAAGTTTATTGGTTGTTGTAATAAACTTTGAAAAAGAATACTTTTTACTGTAGCAAATTTGAAAAAGAATATTGATTGTTGAAAAAGATTGATAAAATTTTTTGGTTGTTGTAGAAAGGTTGAAAAATGATGATGAAGCTTACTGTAGCAATTTTGACTAAAGCAGTCACTGTAGCAGCAAGGTTTCACTATATAAAGAGGACTTCACAACACCATTTACATCAAGCTTCAATTGTTCATTTCTCATATTTTCTTGAGTTCATTCTCTCTAAATTGCTAGAGAAATATTCTGAGCTTAATTTCTGCGTTATCTACACTTTGAGAGTGTTTACCATTATTTTCCTTAAGCCTTTAAATTTAGTTTCTCAAGGATTGGTTCCTTGAGTTAATGTTTGAGAGAAAACACGTTGTAAGGGGGAGAGACACCCTTGAGGGAGAAAAGTATGTTGTAGTGGTTTGCAAGTACCCGGATTAAACTTGCAATTATAGTGGAAATACTCAAGTGGTCTCTTGAGGACTGGATGTAGGCTTGGATTAGCCGAACCAGTATAAATCTCCGAGTTTGCTTTCTCTATCCCTACTCTATTTACATTTGAAGTTAATTAATTAATGCTTTGCGTTTATATTTAATTTCTACCTCAAGTATTAATTAATTTGTGTAGATTTATATTTGCTCCTTAATTCCTTGCACTATAAAATTATTCATCTTGATAAACATTTTGATTTTCTAAATTAAATTATTATCTTTAACATTATCCAATTTCAGAAAATCATTTTAACTTCCAATTAAGTTTTGTGAAAATTTTTATAAAACCCAATTCACCCCCCCTCTTGGGATCCAACCATTTCTTTCAATTGGTATCAGAGCTTGGGCTCTTGATTTGAGACTTAACCGTCTAAGAGTAAACATGGTTGGATCTAGTGAGTGGTTTATTTCTAAAAATTGTTCTTTCACAGAACCTCCAGTTTTTGATGCTAATCATTTTCAATATTGGAAGTATGAAATGAAAATGTTTTTAATTTCAGTAGACCATAAACTCTGGGAAGTTATAGAAAATGGTTTTGATATGCCTGTCAAGGAAGAAGAAGGAAAATACATTCCAAAACCCAAGAGTGAATGGAATGATAGTGAAAGAAGTTTAATGCAACTCAATGCTAAGGCAAAATTGATTATTTCTTGTGCATTGAGTCAAGATGAATTTTTCAAAATCTCCAACTGTGCAACTGCAAAAGAAATGTGGGAAATTCTTGAAGTTGCACATGAGGAAGATCTTATTGCTGAGGAATTAAGGTATAGAAGTTTCATTAATAAACTTGAAATTGCTCAAATGAACAATTGCAAAACCATTAATGAGATACAACTTGTGCTTAATCATTTGCAAGCTCTTGGTGTTGAACTTACAGGAAAATCTCAAATCACCAAGGAGATAGAAGAAAAAGAAAAAGGAGAAAAAGAAAAATCACAACCAAAAGCTGAATCATCAAAGAAAGCTTACCTATCGTCTATTTGGGGAAATAGCAATTCTGATGAGGAGAACACAAATGAAGAAGCCAACACTTGTCTTGTGGCCAGAGATAAAGATGAGGTAAATTCATTTGACTACTCTTTTGAAGAATTACAAGATGCCTTTGATGATTTACATGAAGAATCTCTAATACTTGCAAAGAAACTAAATGTTTCAAAACAGAAAAACTCTTCTCTTGAAAATGAGTTGAAAACATTGAAAAACGAATTTTCTATTTCCAAGGAAGAGAATTTTGTTTTTGAAAATCAAAACAAAACTTTGCAAGAAGAGAATTTGATTTTAAAAGCAAATATCTCTACCAATAAAAATTGCTTTTGTACCAAGTGTGATTCTTTGAAAAAGGAAAATAATAATCTTAAAAACACACTTGTAAAATTTTCTCAAGGTAGAGAAATTTTAAATACCTCAGTTTTGAAACAAAGAAGAATGTTTAACAAAGTTGGTCTTGTTTCTAAAAAGAAATCAAACCAAAAGCATTCTAAAAACTTCTTTGTTTCTGTAAAGATGTCAAATAGTCCAACTTGCACTTGTTTTTATTGTGGACTAAAAGGACACAAATCTTACTCATGCTTTTATAAGAAAAATCTTGTTCATGGAGTTAAAATGAAATGGGTTCAAAAAGGAACTCATGACCCAGGCGGACCCAAAGAAATTTGGGTACCAAAGACAAAGGATTAATTTGCAGATTTGCCTCGAAGCAAGGAGCGGAAATGACTTTTCAATGGCTACATCATTCAAACTCCACTCTCTTGCATCAAAAGGAGGCAATGGACAAGTAAACATATAAGCTGGAATGTATTGTAAGAAATTTGATTGATATGTTTACTGTATCAAATGCTTATGTTTGTTTTCTAGCATGCCTTTCATCTATCTTTGATATTCATGCATGCTATTTCTAAAAATGATTCTTAGGTGTGCGGCCTAAGGATATGATTTTTGCTTTGAGCTAAAATCTTTCTTCTAAATTTAGCTTGAACTTTCTTATTTATCGCATCACGACAACTTGCTTTCATTACATGCATATTTCCCTTGGTTTCACATCAATAAGATTACTCTTACTTGTAATGTTTATCTTTATTGTAATCTTATCTAAATATTTTCAATAAAATCAAAAATCCTCACACAAATGCATTTTATGGAAGCATGACATACTTTGAACATAATGTATTGTTTCTCCTGATAGTTGAAGATTTATTTGAACATCACTAATTTGAGAATCAAAGTACTCCATTAAAAGTGTCTTGCAGTTGGTTGGTCGACCAGCTAGCTCATCAGTGGTTGACCAGCAAGACTTATATATGTCATTCTGTGAACCAACGCCTAACGCCAGATGCCAACACTAGACGCTAAGTAAAGAGGATCTTGCAAATATTCAATCAATGAAGACCATTAAAATTGCAAAAGGAGAGGATCAAAAGAAGGGCAATGAAGAAAATAAAGATATCAACATTTTAAGGAGGGACTTCAAGAAGTAACAAGAGTTTGCCAAAATTGATGAGTATCTCTATCCGCTACTACTTTATTATTTAATTGAATGATACTCTTTGATCTTAATTAGCTATACTAGCAAATTGTTATCATTGACATATTTTCATAGCAATGATATACTATTTTACGAAATCTTACATATTTGATAATATCATTGCATATAAAAATATGTTAAATACTTAAATTATTTTTTAAATATTCAATACATCATGGTTTGAGCATTATGCATGTCATATCCTTTGTATAAGCTATAGCTTATGAACGATTGTTTATGAATTATAGTTTATATCTGATTATATCTTATTAATCTATATTACCTCAATTATTGTACTACATACTCAGGTTATAATATGTTTTATCTTGATAAGTATGTAACTTGCTTTTGCTTTGAAATGATATATATGTCCATGCCAGAAAATTCTTTCCATCTTTAAAATGGATATATATTTTTCAATATATATATACTGTGCTAAATTTGTGTAGCTGATTTCTTTTATCTTTCTTTATTATTATTTTTTTTGTATCGTCCAATAAAAGAAACCACTTGCATTAAAAAAAACCGAAGGATTACATTGCAAAAAAAAAAAAGGAAAAGTTTGCTCATGCATGAGCAATCTACAGGCGAGGTGGTCTTGGATTAGGAGGCCCGTATTGTATCATCACCCCTCGGCCATTCCTTGGAGCAAGAGACTGAGCAATGTCACGGAGGGTAGTGTAAATCTCATTCATACAATCAACACTTCTTTGTTGTTGATTGCAGAAGCATTGGGTAGACCAATAGAAGAACCTATCTATTCTTGAAGTCAGTGCCGCATTGTTGCGTTTAGCTAACTTCTCCTGGTCCTCTATCATCTTCTTGAGTTTCTTCACCTCCTGCTCCATACAAGCAATTTTGTCTTCTGACGTATGGCCTGTACTAATCTCTTCAGCTTCTTCGATCTTCATCTTCTTCTTTCGATACTCCTGAGATCCCTCCAAAGGTCTTTTGCCCTTATCCTTACCTAGACTCAAGTTTAAGTCGAGCTCTTCCTCCCTGGCCTCTACTGTGAGATCAATGAACTTTCTTGCTGCCATGGTTTGAAATTTTTAGAAATTTTTGTAGGAGTATGAAGAGAGAGGAATGTCAGGAAGTTGTAGGCTCAGAGATGAATACTCTTTGTGGTGTGATAATTGAGAATCCTGGGCAGTCTTTATAGAGAGAAAATGATGACTTAGAGCCAACGAAGATATCTCTTCACCGCACCCCTACACGCTCATCCTACGGATTTTGCTAGCTGGAAGCCAGAACTCTAGGGTACGCATGCACACCAACAACGCGTCGCATTAATGGCAAAACCACGAAAGTCAATTTTCGGTGGATTTGCGGCTGATTTAATTTGTTTTGATTAAAAATTTTAAGGATTAATAAAATGGTGATAAACAGAACCGTATTTCTCTGCTTTGTTGTGTTGTTCTTGAGAGCTTTCAGTATAATATACATGATTGATTGCATCATGCTATGATTACATGTATCTAAGAACATATGTTGTGTATCCTATTCATGCATCATGAGCGAAGGCTATGAATAATATGTCATGATTCCACATGCACTCATAGAAAATGAGAAGTCAAAAAAAAATTTTTTTTAAATAAAATGAAATGTGTAGAGGATAATACATCTTCATAGTTACACATACTTACATATAATGCTTTTGTGGGCAAATGAAAGGCAATGATTTCCTTGCATTATGATAATGCTTGATGCATGCGACCGTAAGCAGTTAATTTTGCCTTTAATCCTTGATTTACATTACTAACTTAAGCATCGGAGTGGTTGTCAAAATTTTTGTAGGTGCTCATCCTCAAGATACATATATGAATACATCTTGAAAATTACATTTGTTTAATATGCATTAATTGAGGGGGAGCCTAATCTATACTTAAATGCTCTATATTTTTAGGGTCACTTTATATGAGATGCAATGTTTTCCTTAACTATATATTTTTGGCATATCAATGATAAGTTTTGATGAAATTTTACCCTATGACATCATATGATATTCTTGCTTAAAGAAGGAATACGCTTTAGCCTTTATATATTGCCTTCCTTATACCTTTTTGTTGATGTCAAATAGGGGGAGAAGAATATGGAAAGAAAAATATGTGTATATTGTATAATGATTATTACATTGTAACATATTTTTCTTTGGTGATTTGTCATCATCAAAAAGGGGGAGATTGTTAGCCCTAATGTATTATGCTATAAGTTTTGATGATGACAAATATGTGGGAATGATTTAATCTTCTTGGCCCAATATATGATTTAATCTTTCTTAGCCCAAATAGTATGATTTAATTTTCTTGGCCCAAATGAATGATTTAGTCTTCTTGGCCCAAATGAATGAGTTAATCTTCTTGGCCCAAATGTATGATTTAATCTTCTTATCCAAATACATGATTCAATCTTTCTTGGCCCAAATATATTTAATGCTTTATATATTTAAATATAGTAGTATAAATTGATTTTTGATAAAGTTTATTGGGTGTTTTAATATAATTTGAAAAAGAATGCTTTTTCCTGTAGCACTTTTGAAAAAGAAATTTGATTGTTGAAAAAGTATGATAAAGTTTATTGGGTGTTGTAATATAATTTGAAAAAGAATATCTTTTACTGTAGAACTTTTGAAAAAGAAATTTGATTGTTGAAAAAGTATGATAAAGTTTATTGGGTGTTGTAATATAATTTGAAAAAGAATATCTTTTACTGTAGCACTTTTGAAAAAGAATTTTGATTGTTGAAAAAGTATGATAAAGTTTATTGGTTGTTGTAATAAACTTTGAAAAAGAATACTTTTTACTGTAGCAAATTTGAAAAAGAATATTGATTGTTGAAAAAGATTGATAAAATTTTTTGGTTGTTGTAGAAAGGTTGAAAAATGATGATGAAGCTTACTGTAGCAATTTTGACTAAAGCAGTCACTGTAGCAGCAAGGTTTCACTATATAAAGGGGACTTCACAACACCATTTACATCAAGCTTCAATTGTTCATTTCTCATATTTTCTTGAGTTCATTCTCTCTAAATTGCTAGAGAAATATTCTGAGCTTAATTTCTGCGTTATCTACACTTTGAGAGTGTTTACCATTATTTTCCTTAAGCCTTTAAATTTAGTTTCTCAAGGATTGGTTCCTTGAGTTAGTGTTTGAGAGAAAACACGTTGTAAGGGGGAGAGACACCCTTGAGGGAGAAAAGTATGTTGTAGTGGTTTGCAAGTACCCGGATTAAACTTGCAATTATAGTGGAAATACTCAAGTGGTCTCTTGAGGACTGGATGTAGGCTTGGGATTAGCCGAACCAGTATAAATCTCCGAGTTTGCTTTCTCTATCCCTACTCTATTTACATTTGAAGTTAATTAATTAATGCTTTGCGTTTATATTTAATTTCTACCTCAAGTATTAATTAATTTGTGTAGATTTATATTTGCTCCTTAATTCCTTGCACTATAAAATTATTCATCTTGATAAACATTTTGATTTTCTAAATTAAATTATTATCTTTAACATTATCCAATTTCAGAAAATCATTTTAACTTCCAATTAAGTTTTGTGAAAATTTTTATAAAACCCAATTCACCCCCCCTCTTGGGATCCAACCATTTCTTTCAGAACCGACTTACTTTCGTACTCCAGCAGGTGATTAGTCAACTGATCTAACCCGATTAGTCGACTGATTACATTAGCACCTAAAATTTCATCCTAACAGAGAGTAATTAGTCAACCTTTCCTCATTAGTCGACTGATTGCAGATATAGACAATCTAGTCTATTTTTTATGCTATCATTCAATTGATTGTTACCATTAGTCGATTAATTCCCTCAGAACTTCATTTTTCTTTTATTCTTAGCTCATTTATCCTAATTTCTCATTCCTTCCCTTGATTAGTTGCTTCTAGGTATCTAAAGGCATGAATAACTTAATTCTATTATTACTTGAAACTTAGATAAGGAAAATTTGGGATGTTACATGCCTCACAAGGGGGTCTTGAACCTACCTAGCATGATTTTATTATCCATATACATATACATGTTTTTATATGTAATGAAGAAGAATGATTTATTAGTCAATAAATCATTCTATGTATGAAATTATGGAAAGTTGTCATTGCATATACTTGTGATAATTACGTGCGGTGATGCATGAATACTTGTACCTATACGAAATTGTAAATGATTATTATTGCTTGGCACTTATTGATGATTAATCATTGTTGATTATGAGTGTTTGTTCCCTCTAAGGAATTGTGGACAAGGTTGTGGTGGAACGAATAATGTGATAACTAATCATGAGACCCGGTAGCACGTGGTCCATGAAACCTATAGGTCGGTGGAATGATATTCATGCCTATGAGACCCGGTGGCATGTGGTCTATAAAGTCTATAAATTCCCGTGAGATATTTACTTTTGAAGAACTATGAGACCCAGTGGCACGTGGCTCATGAGACCTATGGGGGTTGGCGGAATAGGATTCCTGCCCATGAGGTCCAGTGACATGTGGTTCATGAAGTCTATGGTGATCTGTGGCTAGCTTGAACTTAATGATGATATTATGAATAAACACATAATGTGTGTGTGTGTGTGTGTGTGTGTGTGTGTGTATATATATATATATATGGGTAGATCATAAGGCAAATGTTGCCATAATCATGTGTTATGTGATGTATGTATGATATTTTAGAAGGGTAAATGTAAACCCGTATAAATCTAATGTGAACCTCGCATGATGATTCGTATGATTTGAGATGTTCGCTTATGTAGAGTTTATGAGTTTTGTGAAGAGACCACTTAATTACAGTGAAATGAGTTTTCAATTAGGCAATGACCAAGTCAAGAGCATTGTCCCCCAAGACATCATTGGCATGATGAGATCAATAGATCTAAGTGATTCGAAAGCAACATCTCCTCGCGATTACACAATAAGAAACTATCTTACAAGTATGTTAGGGGTAGACAAGTTGATTCTTACTAATTATTGTATATACTCACCCCTTTTTCTTCTATGTTTCTATGCAGGTTTTGGCATTGACCCGTCCTAGGAGTATGTCTAGTATGCGTCACAGGTTCATGGTAAAACTTCAGGATTAATCTCTTTCCCCTAGTAAGTATTTGGTATGTTCTATAATTACATGGAACACTTAGGTTCTACGTAGTTTTGTTTGTGAACATTCTAGTTCAGTGTTTTGTTAAGGTATTGTGAAAATCTCTAGTAGGCGTACGGTTTAGAGATGGCATGTCCCTAGTTATAGTGCCAATCACGTGCTTACAAATCTGGGTCGTGACAATTTTGGACTTTCTCTGATTTTGGTTGAAATCTTGGTTGATTTTGGACTTTGGTTTATTTTATTTGTTAATCAATATGAACTCTTGTGTCCTTCATACTTTGTTTTCAAAATGTGTCTTTATTTTAACCTTTCATATTCAATTTTCATCAAGATGGCCTAATACTCAGTTGAAAGAAGAGTTATATTTTAAAGATAAATTTGATTCTAATTTCCTATAATTTTATTCAAAAAAAAGTAAAAATTAATAATATTAAAAATTACAATTGACATTTTTAGTCACAAAATCATGTAATTAACTTAAAAACAAAATTACAATTCACCAAAAAAAAGTAGATTGGTGGGCTTGCCCTTTTTAAAAGTGCCGTCGGCTCGCTTTGACAGCTCTAATCATGCAACATAGTTTTTTATATTTTATTTTTAGATTAACTATATCATATTTAAAATTAAAAATTCTATATTAAAAAATTATAAAAATTTTCATATCTAAATTTATTATAATTATTGAATATAATGTTATAAAATATAAAAATATAATAAAGTAAAATTATTTATATACTAACTAATATAATATAAATATAAAAAAATTATTTTTTTTGCGGGCCAACCCATTTAAAGAGGCCTAAACTTAAATACCTAAATTTATCCAAATTCGGACAAGCCAAAGCAATGCTGCCCGTCTCTGATGACACCATTATTTCGGTTCACGATCGTATTGAACGAATTTAGGTCTTTAATTTTAGAGATTAATAATTCATATTTTATAATTTTTTTTAAAAAATGTCTATAATTAATAGCCCAAATTCTATTTAGCAAAGAGGCCCAGCAAAAAAATTGGGTTCTATTGGATACTACATAAATTAGGTATATAATCATATTCATCAATCACTCTCTCACCATCTTGCTTTCTTAGTTAATTAAAATATTGAATATATAATTGAAAGATCTCCTACTCGCGAGCTTTGCAGGTTCCCTTCTAAGACCCTCGTCAGAGTTAAGCATCGAAGTGATTGGCACCAGCGACCGTATCTTGCAATATCAAGACTAAATATTAATTAATTTTTTAACACTAAATTATATATTTATTTTTTTTAATGATTAATTCAAGTGTAACGTGTAACAAACTCATAATATATTCAAAAACTAAATCACTACACCCAAAAAAAAAATTTAAGACTAAACAATGAACTAATGTATTATTTTGAGAAAACATATTATTAATATAAGAAAATTCTGTTTCTAACTATATATTTTATTTATAAATTTATTTTTAAAGTGACAAGAGAAAATAAGATTTAAAAAATGACTAACCGTTAACATCATTTTTTTTGGGATAAAAGTTAACAAAAAAATTCAAATACACCCAAATCCCAACAATATATCAAGTATACAGATACAGAGTCATTTGTATGATTCAGGATATTTATTATCTTTTTTCAAACTTTTGAACTTTTGGGTAAAAACCGAAGGTGTGTAGCGTAAACTTTGGAAAATTGATTCACAAAATATCTTTGGAAATTGTTATGACGTTTTTGGAATTGTTTAATCTTTTCGCCAAACCGTTTACTGCATTCACCGCTTAATTAAAATATTTAATTTAAAATTGAAAATGACAAAAAAGTAAAATAAATTGTTTGATGAAACGTCGCTTAAATTGCCAAATTGTAGTCAATTTTTCTGGGGAGCGTTTGTCGCATCTTATTGTCGTTTATGCCTAGACGACTCCGCGAGGTTCCGTTCCAGTCGTTTACCTTTGTCCATTAAATTATTAGGGCGTACCGCGTTGCATCAAGTCCCCGCCTCTCAGACCATCTTTTAGGCCTCCGACATAGAACAGTGTCACCGCGTCTCTGAGCTATGAGGAGTCGTTTGATATGCATTAATTAAATAGGAAAGGAATTTCTATTGGCTTCGTTGCTTTCAAAATATTCCATCAAAAATTGTGAAGGAATTTCATTGCCTTAGTTGCCTTCAAAATATAGGTCAGTGAAATGCGTGCAGTAGCAGAAAAACTCTATGTGATTGATCTGATTAAAATCGGAACACAATCGGATCGGACTCTTCCCTGCGTGTGATCCGATTAGACAGTGCGATGGCCTTGACTTAAAGTTCTGAATTGATTTGAAGCAAGTGTTTGTCTGCTGTAGCAATTGCTGTCAAACACTTAAGTGCTTTAGCTCCAATCACTTGGAAGCTGGACATGGTAACTTCTGAGCCTCTTCTGCGCTTGAAAGCATGCATTAGAGTCCAGAGTATTGTAGGATGAAATTATTAATTATATAATACTGACATTATTATCAGTAATTTAGGAGTGATACATCTGGTTGATAAGGTGTGTGTAAGCTTTATTGTTAGTATGTCTGGATATGATTAGAGAAAGATATTGTGGCCTGTGATCGTGTTGTGTTGGGCTATTCAATTGATAATATAGTTTAGGTCAGACACAGGGATATTAACCTACTATTTCCTCTTGGCTTCATAGTATTTCAATCAATTGGTCTTCAAGAGCTTCGTCCTTTATGCATCCATATGGTCTGGATTTCCTAGACATAAGGTCTTCAATGATATATCAACACTAGTCAGTTTTCGTTCGCATGTTAAAAAAGCACGTTTTATTTAGTGTCCAACTAACAAACTTGTGGACTCTCAGCAAAGGCAATAACATAAATTGAATTAGGACTACTCCAAACTTCCAAAAATGTTCTATGGGTATGCTTGATGGGAATGAAGATCATGGATTTATATAGACACAAACGTTGTGCCCAAATGCCCTGTCAATTTTCGTTCCTGATTTTCCCTCTTTCCATTATAGATTTTTTTACGGCCATACACCAATTTTTAAATTAAATATCTCCACTAACCAATTTTTAAATTAAATTATGGACCTAATCCAATTTTACTGTAGCAATTAAAACATATTTCTAATGGGCGAATTATGGAAACATAAAACGCACATAGGAGGTGCGTGTTTGCACACAGGTCGCACCTATGAAGTGCGCCTTTAGTGGCATACAAACACGCACCTCCTATGTGCGCATTACATTTCCATAACTTGCCCATCAGAAATGCGTTTTAATTATTACAGTAAAATTGGGTTAGATTCGTAATTTAATTTGAAAATTGGTTAGTTGGGATATTTAATTTAAAAGTTGGTGTACGGCTGTAAAAAAATCTTCCATTATAACTCCAACCAAGCTCACCCTAAATCAGAATGAAATGGAAGTATTAGGTGTTTTAGTATTTGCGCAAGCTGCTATGAAGCAATTGGCTGTGACAGTGGGGACATTGTGATTCTGATAAGTAGAAATTCTGTAATGTATATGTTGCTTGTGCAAAATTTTACCATCAAAATTTTCAAAGGTAGAAAATCTTTGTACTTACAACTTTTCATAAGGACAAAGTTTTGCCTGTTTTAACGTTTTAAAGTTTTTGATGACCATATATTACACTTATCTTTTAGCCAAACAAATTTAAGTTCTCTCTCATATAGTTACTTGTGAAATGCAGTAGTAGTAGTAGTACCCTTGTAATGTAGTTTGTTTTCTGACAGTTAGTAATCTGTGTTTAAATATACCAGAAGCGAAGAGAGCAATCCCAACCTCCTTGTCTAACAGATGTGGAGTCAGATAAACTAAGTTGCTTACCGGGTCATGTTATAGACCAAGTTCTGTCGCATTTGTCTATTCGGGAAGCAGTGAGAACAAGTGTTTTATCTAGCAAGTGGAGGTACAAATGGACTACACTACCAAATCTTGTGTTTGATAACCAGTGTCTCTCTCTATCCTCTCAAGATCATTCAATTATTAAGAACAAGCTTGTGAGAATTGTTGATCATGTACTTTTGCTTCACTCTGGTGCAATCAACAAGTTCAAGCTCTCCCATCGTGATCTTATTGGTCTGACTGACATTGATCGATGGACTCTTTATCTAACCAGAAGGTCTATCAAAGAGCTTGTGCTGGAAATCTGGAAAGGTCATCGCTACAAGATACCCTCCTGCTTATTTACTTGCCAAAGTTTAGTTCATTTGGAGTTATTTAATTGCTGGCTTAAGCCTCCATCAACATTCAAAGGCTTCAAGAACTTGAAGAGTCTTGATCTTCAGCATGTTACCTTGGATCAAGATGTGTTTGAAAACTTGATATCTAGCTGTCCTCTGCTTGAACGTCTAACACTGATGAACTTCGATGGTTTCACTCATCTCAACATCGATGCACCAAATCTTCAGTTTTTCGACATTGGAGGCAAATTTGAGGATGTTAGATTTGAGAACACTTTCAATTTAGCTGTTGTATCCATTGGTTTGTATTTGAACTTTGAAAACGAGAAAAGTAGATGGCAAGGAAATTCTAGCAATTTGCTGAAGTTTTTTGTTCATCTACCTCATGTAAGAAGGTTAGAGGTTCAAAGCTATTTTTTAAAGGTATGATTCTTGTAGCAACACATATCAGAGTGACCTCATTCATCTAATTCTACTCAATAAAATCATTTTAATATTGAAACAAGAATGACGAAATGCTAGTTTAGCTATAGATTTGATGTTATGATGATTAATGACTGCAGTTACCCTGCTCTAATGATACCTCTCTTCTAGATGACATGCATGTAATTTACATTCTGTGCGTACATTTTATTATGATTTGAAGACATCCTTTCGTTTCTTCTCTTT
Organism: Biancaea sappan; assembly: GCA_037074585.1. Taxonomy (NCBI): domain Eukaryota; kingdom Viridiplantae; phylum Streptophyta; class Magnoliopsida; order Fabales; family Fabaceae; genus Biancaea; species Biancaea sappan. The sequence goes on from CM073494.1 coordinate 12,578,310, forward strand.
GTTCCAGTATCTGGCGGTGGGGGTTGTGCCACTAAAGCTTCCTAGACCATGCACTGATCTAAGTTATCTTTCCATACGCATAAACTTCAATGATTCGAAGGAAATTTCAGCTGCTTTGTGCCTGTTAAGAAGCTCTCCAAACCTACAAGAATTGGAAGTATTGGTGAGTGTCTTTTTGTTTCTTTTTTTTATTTCTTTTAAAAAACTGATTATGATCTGAGAGTCAACTGATTCTGCTTGCGGATTTTGAAGTTGCACACACGTAATTTACTATTAATTAGGTGCTGATTTGTACATGGGAATTTGATTTGTCAAGTGACTCTGAAAACTATTTATAATATGTTTGGATACAATGAATGTGAATTTTTTGACAGTTAGGTGTTATATCTATCTTCAATAATATAGGGATGTTGATTTTTTTTTCTTTTTAGTTTTCTTTTGTTTATATGAATAGAAGCTTATATTTTCTTTGAATAAATTTCAAGTACTTAAGAAATTCGGGTAACCACGAAAACGTAAGTGATTGAGCTGTTCTTGAATTTGCAAAATACTTTATCTTTGAGTAGTTTTCTTGCCTCAGTTTTAGATGGGAGTTTCCAAGATTGTAACACATGGATTACATGTAGGCTCGCCCCGAGGAACAACAGACGACTCTTGGAACACTGGCCTACTGTTGGGAGGATGAATATTGGAATAGTCCAGTGATGCAACTACGATTTGCGAGGATAGACGGCATCTCTGGTATCAAACCAGAATTAGATTTTATCAGCTTTCTGCTTTCGTATTCTCCTGTTCTAGAAACGATGACTGTGAAGCCTGTTTCTTCAAATGGAGGAATAGAGTTAATGAAAGAATTATTGCGGTTCAGGCGAGCCTCAGGACAAGCTGAAATCATATACTTGGATCCTTGATGCTATTATTGAGATTTTAAATATAAATAATTCTCTCCTTATGTATTCGATGGTTAGGGGGGTCATTTAATGGGTGCCATCTTTTGTTGGGTTGTTATAGACTTATAGTTTGCTTATTGTAAATATTTTTTTTTTCTTTTTTGGGGTAAACTCTTTCTAGATATGCTCTGATTCCGTGGCTATCCTGCAGCCCCTAATAAATGAGATAAAGGAAAAAAAAAACAAAATAGAATAAAGGAGAGAAGAAAAGACTGATTAAAGGATGAAGCGTGGGAAAATTAGGGTTAAGGGAGAAATGCTTAGGAAGCAAATAATGTAACACATCATTTATACAATAGCTAATAAAATCAAATCATTTTGTTTAGATTTTATATCTCATCTAATCTCACACAATATTACATTTATTAGATAAAAATAAATCAATAATTTATGATTTCTATAGCTCTTACCGTAATGATAAGTTACTAATTTTAACACACACACACACACTCTCTCTCTCTCTCTCACACACAAAATTCCAAAGCCCAAAATTTAAAATTAATAGTGTGTATTAATTATGCATATTATATCTATTATGTTGTGTATTTAAAAAAATGCTATATTAACAATTTAGTCCATAAAAGATATTTCTTAATTTTATATAATTTAATTTCTGAATGTTATGAATTTGTTAAACAATTCAATACATACAATCTAGTCCCTTGAATTTTAACTTTGTATAGACTAAATAATAATTTTTTATGAATTTTTTATTTTTATGGACTAAATCATATATAATTAAATTTTTAGAGACTAAATAATATATTTATACATCTTTAAGTATTTAAATTGTCAATATAATCTTCTTTGAAAAAAATACACAATATAATAGATATAATAGATATATACATATATATATATAATTAATATACACAGTATTAATTTTAAAATTCGTGCCTCGGATTTTTTTTTTGGGGGGGGGGGACTTGAAATTAGTCATTAATCATAAAGGCAAAGTTTAAAGCAATTATTTAGAGACTTATTTCCATCAAATAAATGTTATTTTGTGTTGGGAGAAGTGTAAAATCTAAACAAATAGTTTATGTTTATTGGCTATTATATAAATGATGTGGTACATTATATGTGTCTTTAAGAAATACTCTTAAAAACCATTCCTTGTCGCAAAATATTCCCTTTTTTGCTTTAACTCTTAAAAACCATTCCTTGTCGCAAAATATTCCCTTTTTTGCTTTATGCTATCTTCCCTTTAGTGTTCTGGCTCTCGCATGAGTCTCTGATAGACGGCTAAGTTATACTTGAAAAGAACTAGGGTTACACTCGTGCTTAAATAATAATTCTAAGAGTCCAATGCACGTTTGAGTCTTCTTTAGCCACCAATTTGATATTTTTACTTTGACATTGCCTTAAGAGTTTTGGACAACTTGACCTGAGCTCACACTTGTGTCGGGTTTGAAAGTCTTGAATTTTAAATCGCTTCATCTTTGACTCTTTAGTTTAATTGCAAATTTTCTCAAAACAACTTAATTAAGTACTAATATATTATAATATAGGTAGAATTATTCTTGACCAACGCAGGATTTGACACTCGTACTATAAACCCTAAACCTGTTGGGTCTTGTTCAAAAGGATAAACTTTGGCGTGCATTTAGTTTGCAGAATATAGTAAGAATAAAAAAAAAGGACAATAGAAAGAAAAAGATAATAAAAAAAATTGTTGGTATGTAATGAAAATTATATTATTATTTTTTAAAAAAATAAAAAAAATGAATGAGTAAATTTACTATTTTACCTTTTAATATAATTTTCTCATTTTATGATAACTCTATTTTAGAGTTATTTAACCTATAATTTTTATTGATAAATTGAGTAAAATAAATGATTTTAAGTTTTTTTTTGAATTTATTTAGACTTTTTAATTTTTTAGTTTAATTTTATAGGGAATTAGTTTTTCTTTAGAATTTATTTTATGTTTTATAATTTATTGTGTTTATTTAGTTTAGGATATTTAATTTAACTTTTAATTTATGTTTATTTTTGTTAGTTTCTTTTAGGATTTAATTTAAGATTAGGATTTTAAAAAATTGATTTTTATTTATTTAAAATGTAGAAAAGTTTTATATTTATTGAACTATATGCTTTATCTCAATTTTAGAAATTTAGAACTTGGTTTTATATTCTCCTGAGGCAAAATTCTAAGTAGCATGTAAATAGAGAGATGATTTAGGCATTTTTTTTTAATTAAATTTGAGGATTGGACTTATTTTTTTCTCTTAGTTATTTATCACTAGTATCCACTTTGAGCCCTTTTTATCATGAAAATAATTGAAAATTGAATTTTTTTTGTCACCTATTCAGTTATACACCTTAAGCCCAAAAAGAAATCACCTACACTTTCAACAGAGTAAGTAGTACATAGAAAAATCTTGAAGGAAGGGAGGCTAAAAAAAATGATGAAAATACAGATGAAAGAAGAAAAATATTTTCAACCCTCGGAAAAAAAAAAGGATTAAGATTCAAGTTTGGGGAGCTAACATTGAAAAAAAGAAAAAGAAGAAAATAGAAACTGGAAAAAGAGGGAAAGTTGAACTAAATAGTAGAGAAGCAGGAGAATTATGTTATACTTTGTATGTCCCTTATCCTTTTTCTTCTTTTACCTTCAACCCTTGGCCTATTTATGTGTTGCTTACATTAAAATATAAGTGTAATACCCAAGAAAAATAAAATATAAATATTTGTTTACAAACTACTGTTACTATTTCAGTATACGGTACTATTCACCAGTATAATATTATTTACGTATATGATACTGTTCATTTATACAATCGAAATGTCAAGTACTAGATGTTGTTTGGTTATAAGAGAAAACTAGAAAGAAGTTCGTAGGAGAAACTGACGTTTTATGTGTGAAAATACCCTCAGGGACTAAAGTGAAAGGACTGAATTGAAAAGAAGCTTAAAGGTTTAAGGTGAAAGGATATTTTTCCCTTTTAAGTTTTCAATAGTAATAACAGAAAAAATTTTCCAATGAGGTGAAAGAAAAGACTTTTTCACAGATTCTATAGAAATTTATATATCATAATATATCATATATGAAAGTATATGATATATGAAACAGAGATAGTTACCTTTCAGAAAATTCTAATGAGAGTGTAAATGCCGATGCTTTATTCTTCTGAAGGTAGGAGAAAAGATAAAACTACCGGCATATCAAATAATTTTTGTTTACATGTGTTATAAGTATAAGAAATCGCTTGGTTATTATTTTCTTGGAATGGCGATCTATATCTTGGTTTTCGTTTCCCTTGTGATGGACCTGGAAGAGGGGGGACATGCCAAGTATCCGCTTGGGATCATGTCTTCTTAGGGCTATTCTGGATGTACAATGCAATTTCGGTAGTAATATTCCATTTCTGCATTATTAGAAATGTGATTTTCATGAATAGTAAATTGAATATTTTATTAGCGCATAGTGTCAAATAGTACCCTTGACTTTTGCTATAAATAGGCCCTTTCATTTCACTTCTAAACTCACACCTTCAACTTCTCTTCTTCTCTCCTTAAGTTTCTCTTACTCCAAAGCTAGGCGTTTGAGATTTTGGGCCTTTCCTTTTCAGCTTAGGTAAGGATACTATGCCCTTTCTATGTCTTTCAAATTTTAGAAGTTAATTTCTTAAGTATGCTCTGTGGTTGCGGTTTTGGCCGATCTTCCACATCAGAAAAACTGTCCTTAGCTGTTTATATGTTATTTTGATTCTCTGATTACCGAAATAGAATGTAAACTGTGAAAAATACATGTCTAAGAAAGTTCTGGCTAAGGAAAGACCTGGTTTTTAAGTGTGTCCAGTGTGACCCTCCACTCTTTCCTGGGAACTTACCTGGTGTACTCTTTTACAGATTGTATTCTCTATTTCTGGTATGAATAGTACCCGTACGTATGAATAGTAACTATATGAATAGTATCCATATGTAAAAATAGTATTCATACGTATGAATAGTGACCATATGTACGAATATTATCCGTATGTATAAATAGTATCTGTACGTATGAATAGTGACTATATATATGAATAGTGACCGTATATATGAATAGTACCGTATGTATGAACAGTATCTATATGAAAACAATCCTAACTTGTTTTCTCTAATCTTTCATGAAAATCTCCGTAGCGGAATACTGAAATTCATCTGTGTACTCTTATCTGTAACGACTTAGAGAAGCGATATTCGTACGGAATCCAGGTGAGTGAAACGACCCCGTTTTAATAGAGTTTTAGCATTACTGGTGATAAAAAGTATGTCGTAGGACACTCCCAAGATTCATAGGGGGAAATTGGATTCAGAATGACGAATCTAAATGAGATAATTAATCCATAAGTATGGATAAAATGAAATAAGTATCTTATGATGATGTGAAGTTTGAATGTTTTCAAAAATGGATTAATTGTTATCTTGATATGTGGTTTATAAATTCATAATATAGTTATATACTATACCTGTTATATGGATGAATATTATATTGAGCTTCTGATTATGATATGAAATGCTATTGATTGTGATTGAGCGGGACAGTACCCCCTCTCACGGCAAGGCGGAAAACCCGGTTGACAGGGTGTCTTGACCAATGAGTGTGGAGACAACGATTCCCTCAGTAGGGATATAGCCCGGATTGGTGATAAATCCGTGAGGCGCCCTAGCTAAGAGGATGAGGTTGTGCGTCATGGCGAAAATATACATAATTGGTGAGCCGGCCTGTGTGCGCTCTCCGGGATATATTGTCATTGACGAGTACTAGTAACGTTTGTTGAATTGGATGAATTTTTATCTTGTATGTAAGAGGATGATGTTGTGCGTCATGGCGGAAATATACATAATTGGTGAGCCGGCCTGTGTGCGCTCTCCGGGATATATTGCCATTGACGAGTACTAGTAACGTTTGTTGAATTGGATAAATTTTTATCTTCTGTCTATTGGTTGAGTATGAGCCTTTGGATATGCTTGCATGACTGGTAATGTATTTGAATTTTATTAATGCGAGGCCGATTCGCTCATTGAGTTTAAAAGCTCACATTGTTTGTACAACCTTTTTGTTCAGATCAGGTTGCCATCGAAGAATATCTGCTAGAGGAGTAGATCACTTTGGACCTTCCCGTTGTCGGGTAGACCTCTCTTCTGTTATAGATTATGTTGCTCTGTAATCGTCTAGGACATCTAGTTCAGGGGTTCGACATTTGGCTTGTATGTCAGTATAATAATGTATTTTAAATTGATAATCTATGATTACATGCAAATCATCTCTATGATTTTCAGATAAGAAAATTTGATATATTTATCGGAAGGCTTACAGTGATGAGAGATTCATCATTGTGCCGGTCATGTGCCCAGAAAACGGGTCGTGACAATAAGATTAAGCATATGAAGTTGTAAATTTGAGGTTTGGTATATAGTTTAATATATATAGAATTGATTCTAATTATTTGCATAACAATGTTGTTGGCTACTCATACACACACTTCAAGTATCTGAGAAAATGGATTATTATTTTTTGCACTTAGAAACTTGTTAGAATTACTTTACTTTCTTATTTATCATCCTATTCTATGTAATTATTGAGGATTAATGTTTGACTTTCATGATGAATTACAAAAAGTGGTCAACTTGCATTTTTAAGATTTATTTTTTCTCGAGGGCGAGCAAAATCTTAAATTTGGAAGTGTGATAATTCTATTTTATAGAGTTATTTAACCTATAATTTTTATTGATAAATTGACTAAAATAAATGATTTCAAGTCTTTTTTGAGTTTATTTAGACTTTTTAATTGTTTAGTTTAATTTTGTAGGGAATTAATTTTTCTTTAGGATTTATTTTGTGTTTTATAATTTATTGTGTTTATTTAGTTTAGGATATTTAATTTAACTTTTAATTTATATTTATTTTTGATAATTTCTTTTAAGATTTAATTTAAGATTAGGATTTGAAAAAATGATTTTTATATTTTTATGTTTTTCTTTTTTATTTATTTTTGGATTTGATGTCTTTTATTTGAATTTAGATTTGAAAGATTTGGAGGTGATTTCTACAGAAGAGAGAATAGAGCTCTGAAGAGAGAAAACATAGCAATTAGACGTAGAAGATACGAGAGAAAAGCTTTGGAGTTTTTTTATTCATTTTTCTTCATCTTCTTCATCTTTTCTTTTTATTTTTTTTAGTTTAATGGCAAAACTCATAGATTATATTTGCCATAAGTGTCATGTCCTACCTAGGATATGTGACCGACATGAGAATGAGGTTGACCTTACCTTGGAAACTAGTTCATTTTAATGATTCAACATGTATAAAATTTTAAAATAGACAAATAAAAATGGACTTCAACTGAGAAAAACTCTTTTACTTATCTATGAATAACTAAATATAAATAATCATTTTACTATGAATATATTCTATACATTCCATTATAACAAATCAATTTAATAAAATATTTATAACTAATTCTTCAATACAGCTACGTCATTTCTATACATAATTTCTCAACTTACGATAATAGAAATACAAATCCTAGGCTTCATATGTGATCATAGAGTGACTCTGGAGTAGCAAAAGAAAAGATACAAGAATAAAAATTTTGAACCCCCAGATTCAAATGGGGTATTGAGCTAAAAGGAATCCATGACTCCCTGTACGAAGATTTCCTTCAAATACCAACTCTGAAAAATATTAATAAAAGAGTATGAGCAAATCACTTGCCTAATGAGGGGACAACACTACCCTATGATCGAAAACAATCATGATGCATCATAATAATAACAACATGCATAAGTCATTTATATATTAATTATAATATGATATAATATAATCTAGAATAATTTTCAACAACATCCAAACAAATCAGTTACATTTCAATATAACATAGTTCAAAACAATCCATAATAGCAAGCAATTCAATCTATAGCATATATTTTCTGTACCAGTTGGACCGTCTAGGTACCTCTGGATCGTTGTCCGCGGCCCCCCATCACGTCCCCCTTTATTGATCTATTTATAAGTCTCTACCCTTACGGCTCATTGTAGAATTTCTTATGGGGTGTACCACCATGACTTTCCTTTCTTTGTTAAACACAAGCACAATCACAATTCAAGATCTCATATAATAACACAAACATCATTCCATAATTTTACACCAGACATCCATAGATGAATAAATTCAATAATCCAGACAAATTATAATATGCCACATCTCAACTCATTTCAATTAATTCTCAACTCTTGATATGATCTCATCATTTATAGTTCATCACACACACACACTGTCACGACCCATTTTCTAGGCACATGACCGGCACAATGATGAATATCCCATCACTGTAAGCCTTTCGATAAATTCTTCCCACAAGTAAAATTGTTAGTCATTATCTCTATATTCTCAAAATACCATTCCTTAATAAATACAAAGATAATACATCAGATTTTCTTAATTAATAATAGATCCTCAGCACAAACACATTATCATACTGAAATACAAGCCAAATACCAAACCCCTGACCTAGATGTCCTAGACAGTTACAGAGCAACATACTGTATAACAAAAGAAGGGCCTACCCGACAGCGGGAAGGTCCAACTGTCACATCCCAAAAATTGAGCATGTGAAAAGATACTACTCATTTGATATAATTCTCAAACATACGTTATATACATATATTCTGTAAGGTTTTACATTCAACCTTAATTATTCATTCCACACTACAGAATTATATTCATCTGATAAGCAAATATAGACATACATAGTCTGATATTTCTATCTCATCGCAAGCCTAGGAGACCTATAGAAAGTACAGAGCGTTCCTAGTATCCACATTAATAAGTACTGGTGTCCCACCAGACAGAAATAGAGAATAATCTCAAGGGGCTTCTAATCTTCAAACGGATACTCTTGTTCTTTATTTTCTGTATCTGAAAAAAATAATCATAGGGAGTGTGAGTTTATTTAAAAACTCAGTAAGTAAATAAGTGTACTATATAAAATATCAAAAGTACAAATACCACATTTACTCATATAATTAATTGTCTTATACATCGAGTAGTATGGGACTCTAACCCTTTCAAACTCATGAATAAGATCTCATAGGTATACGCCGAGTAGTATGGGACTTTAACCCTTTCAACTCGTGTATAGGTTTCATAGATATGCACTGAGTAGTATGGGACTCTAACCCTTTCAAACTCGTGTATAAGATTTCTTAGATATACACCGAGTAGTATGGGACTTTAACCCTTTCACACTCGGGTATTAGATCCCGTAGATCTTTACTCATTAATAAAATAGTGAGAATTCATCACATAGTACAATTGTCATGAGATAAATAATTTCTTCATACTCTTATTTCTACTGATCATCATATACTCCCATATGAAAAATTAATTGTTTATTATCCAAATAATATTGTAAATGAGACTTATATTGTACTTTGACTAGTAATATCAAATTAGCTGAGCAAGGTTATTCACTCACCTTGATGTTTGTCCAAGTTTACCTTGTTCCACACTAGAATTTGTGTAAGAAAATTTCCTAGTAAAATATATTACAAGGAATCATAAGAAAGGAAACAAAATCACGAAAATACGTAAAATTTTCTGACTGCTACAGTAACGGGTTGCTACAGTGTCGGTTCGCTACAGTAACGGTTCGCTACAGTGCCGGTTCGCTACAGTACGTTGACTGCTACAGTACCGTTGACTGCCGACACTACAGTAACTGCTACAGTACCCGAAGAAAATTTTCCAGATTTTTTCCCGAAATTTCTGGTCGCTACAGTAACTCGAAGAAAAATTTCAGATTTTCAGTTGCTACAGTACTTCGAATTTTGCAGAAAATCTTTCAAAAAATTCATCCTTTCCTTTCTTTTGATTCAAAACCAGAATCTCAACTCTTTTAACCGATTATAACTCAAATATAACTTCTAAAACAACTGAGATTCATGAATTATCATCAAAATCTTCAAGAACAAAACCTCCTCTGATCTTCTATATAAACTGAAATTTAAGGAAAATAATCGGATTAAAGCTTACCTTTGATCCTTACAAAGCTTTTGAACCGAACAAATAATCGAAATTCTGAAGATCAAGGAAAGGATTTGAGAAGAGGGTGAAGAAACGAGAGAAAGTGAATTCACTATTCACTTCAGCTGCTTCGATCGTGAGAAGAAAATAAGGGGGTACTATTGAAACTTTATATTAAATATTTCTAATGGGTTATTCAATAACCCATGGGTATCCATAACCCAACATCCAAACCCATCCAGTCAATTTACAATAAATGGACTAATTGACCATTCTGAAACCACTTTTCCATGAATTTCACCATTCTTAGAATATATCCCTCATTGTGCAAATATTTAGTCCAGTCATTTAACTCAATTTTGATAAATAATATTCAAAGAGAAAAATTAAATATGAAAATTAAAAATGACCAAAATAAATAACTAAAGTAACGTTGTAGAATTCTAAAATACTCTTAAGCGAATTATATTCTGAAATTAACGGGTATTACATTCTACTCCCCTTAAAAGAATTCGGTCCTCCGAATTAAAATCTTACCTCAAGTTTCAAATAAATGTGGATAGTTTTTCCACATTTCATCTTCTGCCTCCCACGTAGCTTCCTCGCGAGAATGATTTCTCCAAAGAACCTTGACAGTAGGAATTTCTTTAGTGCGCAATTTCTTGACTTTTCTATCAAGGATAGCTACTGGTACCTCTTCGTAAGTGAGAGTTTCATCAAAATGAACTTCTTGGGGTTGAATGACATGAGAAGGATCAGGAAGATACTTCCGTAGCATGGACACATGAAATATTGGATGAACTCCCTCTAGGTTGGAAGGTAGGTCTAGGCGATATGCCACATTACCCACTCTGTCTACAACCTCATATGGGCCAACATACCTCGGACTAAGCTTGCCTTTCTTCCCGAATCTCATTACTCCTTTTATAGGTGAGATTCGTAAGAAAACCATATCACCTATTGCAAATTCAAGGTCACGTCGTTGGTTGTCCGCATAAGACTTCTGTCTACTCTGAGCAGTTAACAACTTCTCTCTGATCAGTTTAACTTTATTTATATCTTCCTGAATCATCTCAGGTCCAAATATTTTGGTTTCACCAAGTTCAAACCAACCTATAGGAGATCGACACCGTCTCCCATATAAAGCCTCAAAAGGTGCCATCTGAATACTGGCTTGGTAACTGTTGTTATAAGCAAATTCAATAAGAGACAAATGATCTTCCCAACTTTCACTGAAATCCATCACACAAGCTCTTAGCATATCCTCTAAAGTCTGAATTGTCCTTTTGGACTGTCCATCAGTCTGAGGATGGAATGCTGTGCTAAGATTCACTTTGGTACCCAAAGCCTCTTGAAAGACTTTCCAGAACCGAGAAGTAAACTGAGGTCCTCGATCTGATATAATGGATATTGGTACACCATGAAGTTTCACTATTTCTTTAACATAAATTCGAGCAAGTTTTGCTACATTGAAAGTGGTATGAACAGGAAGAAAATGTGCTGACTTAGTAAGTCGATCCACTATGACCCATATTGAGTCATTTCCTTTTGTTGACCGAGGTAAACCTACTACAAAATCCATAGTGATCCTTTCCCACTTCCATTCGGGAATATCTAGTTTTTGCATCAATCCAGGTGGTCGTCGATGTTCAGCTTTAACTTGCTGACAAGTCAAACATCGAGCTACAAAGTCAGTCACGTCTCGCTTCATGCCCTCCCACCAGTAAACTTGTTTCAAGTCCTGATACATTTTCACAGCACCAGGATGTACAACGTAGGGTGAACCATGAGCTTCCATTAAGATTTCATGTTTCAAAGATTCAATGTTGGGGACACAGAGTCTCCCATTAAACCATAAGACTCCCTCTTCATCTACCAAGAAACTTGGTGCTAGACCTTGCCTTGCCTTATCTCTGATTTTGACCATATCAATGTCATTTTCTAAAGTTGCTTTTACTTTTTCTACAAGGGATGATCTAACTGTTAAATGAGCCAGAAATGTACCTGACTCAGTGATCTCGAAGAATACTCCATCAGCTTCCAATTCTTGTAGTTCATGTATTAGAGACCTCCTTATAGTGGCAATGTGAGCTAAACTTCCCGTAGACTTTCGACTTAGAGCATCAGCCACTACATTTGCTTTACCTGGATGGTAAAGGATGGTACAATCATAATCTTTCAGAAGTTCCATCCACCTTTGTTGCCTTAGATTGAGATCTCTCTGCTCAAAAATGTACTTAAGGCTTTTGTGATCTGTAAAAATTTTACAAGTTTCCCCATACAAGTAATGTCTCCAAATCTTTAGGGCAAACACTACAGCTGCCATTTCCAAATCATGAGTGGGGTAATTCAATTCATGCTTTTTAAGCTGACGTGAGCCATAAGCTATGACTTTAACATGTTGCATCAACACACATCCTAAGCCTATCTTTGAGGCATCACAGAATACAGAGTAACTCCCTGGTCCTGATGGTAGGATTAAGACTGGTGCAGAAGTTAAACACTCTTTCAATTGGGTGAAACTTTGCTCACATGAATCATCCCAAATGTATTTAACATTCTTTCGGGTTAACTTATTTAATGGGAGAGTTGTCTTAGAGAAATCCTTGACAAAGCGACGGTAATACCCTGCTAAGCCAAGAAAACTACGTACTTCAGACACAGTTGTTGGTCTAGGCCATTGTTTTACTGCTTCAATTTTACTTGGATCTACATGAATACCTTCTTGGGAAATAACATGTCCCAAAAATGTTACATGACTCATCCAGAATTCACATTTTGAGAGCTTTGCGTACAACTGATGTTCTCTCAAAGTCTGAAGCACTATTCTCAAATGTTCAGTATGTTCTTCATGACTCTTTGAATATACCAAAATATCATCAATAAACACAATTACGAACTTATCAAGGAATAATTTGAACACTCTGTTCATTAAATCCATAAATGCTGCTGGTGCATTTGTCAACCCAAAAGACATCACAAGAAACTCATAATGTCCATACCGTGTACGAAAAGCAGTCTTAGGTATATCATCACTCTTAATTCGTAACTGATGATATCCAGACCTTAGATCAATCTTTGAGAAGTATTTTGCTCCTTGAAGCTGATCAAACAAATCATCTATCCTTGGTAAAGGATACTTATTCTTCACTGTGACTTTATTCAGCTGACGATAATCTATACATAATCTCATAGAACCATCTTTCTTTTTCACAAAAAGAACAGGAGCACCCCAAGGTGAAAAACTTGGGCGAATGAACCCTTTGTTTAACAAATCTTCCAATTGTTCTTTGAGTTCTTTTAGCTCAACAGGAGCCATACGATAAGGTGGAATAGAAATTGGTCTTGTGTCTGGGACCAAATCAATACTGAACTCAATATCTCTTTCTGGCGGTAATCCAGGTAAATCTTCTGGGAACACATCTGGGAATTCATTAACCACATGAATGTCTTCTAACTTCTGTTCTTTCTTTTCTAAATCTTTGATAAAAGCTAGAAATCCCTGACATCCCTTTCGCAACATACGCTGGGCACTTAACATAGATATCATGTTGCAAGGTACATCACCTCGATCTCCTTGAAACACAAAATTACTCCTCCCCGGCATATTAAAGGAAATAACTTTGTCACGACAATTTATAGGAGCATGACAAGAAGATAACCAATCCATTCCTAAAATCACATCAAAATCTAACATATTGAGAACCATAAGATCTATCTCAGTTTCCATGCCTCCAACGATTATTTTACAAGAACGATAACATGTTTTAACCATCAAAGTCTCTCTCATCGGTGTGGAAACCAAGAATGGTTCTTTAAGAATAATCGAATCAAATGCAAATCTCTTGGCAAATAGGGGCGACACATATGAGTGAGTAGAACCGGGGTCAAACAAAATACGTGCAGCAAAAGTATTAACAGATAATATACCTGTAACTACAACATTGGATGTTTGAGCATCCTGTCGGGTTAGAGCATATACTCTTGCATTTCCTCTGCCAGCAGCTTGTTTTCCACGGTCACCTTGGCCTCTTCCAGAACCTCTTCCCATACTACCCCCTATTGAAGGGGTTGGTGTTTGAGTAACAGATTGTGGTCGAGGTGGCAAAGTAGATCCTTGACCTGGTCTTGTCATGAGCTGAGGGCACTCCCTTATAAAATGTCCTTTTTGTCCACAGTGAAAACAGCCTGTACCAACAGTGTTTAACCTGCATTCTCCGAAGTGAAACTTTCCACATTCAGGACATTGAGGTTTTTCCCTTCTACCATGAGTACCTCCTCTACTAGAAGAGCTAAAACCACCCCTGTTCTCTAAACGAGGCTTAGCCACACTGGCAGTAGAATAAGATGACTTAGTAGGAGTGGCTGGAGCATGTTGTGATGCAGTAAAGGGTTTCAAAGTCCCTGAGTCTTCCCCTTGATCAAAAGATCTTCTATACCTAGCTTTCTTCTTTTGACGATACTCTTCTTTATTCTTTGACCTCTTTTCCATTCTTCGGGCCACATCAACAGCCTCTGAGTACGAAGAGTAATCGTTCATATTAGAACCCACTTGATCATATAAGGCATCACAAAGCCCTTCCACAAACTTTTCTATTTTCTTCCTTTCAGAAGGAATGATTTCAGGGGCATATTCAAATAATTTAACAAACTGAGCTGAATACTCGTCAACAGTCATGGTTCCCTGCCGTAGATACAGAAAATCTCTAGCCCTGGATGATCGTTCACTTGCCGGCAGAAATTCATCCATAACCAATCTGTAAAATTCTGACCACATAACTGGCGGTGCGCCTTGAATTCTAGCTTTCTTCCAGTTTCTCCACCATTTACCAGCCCTACCCTTTAACTGAAAGGAAGTGAATTCTACCTTTTGAGTAGGAGAACACCCTATAGCATCACAGATTGCTTCACAATCTTCAAGGAAACATTGTGGGTCCTCTTTGGGATCTTCCCCTGAAAAGTAGGAGGCCTCATTTTCTGGAATTCAGACATTCTTACCTCTCTTACATTAACTCCTCCCGCTAACGGAGCTGCTGGTACATTTTCAGCTTCAACAATAGGAGGATCCACTGGCAGGTTAGCTTGTGCAGCTCGACCTCTCATTTCAGCCTCAAATCGGTCAAATCGTTCATTCATCAAATGAATCACATGTGCAATAGTTGCATTACCGACGTGAGCATCAGGTTCGACTCTTCTTGCTTGCTCACTAGTTGCGCCCTCAGTACTTTGAGCATGTAAACTATCACCACGGTTAGGATCATCTTGCACATGTACTGGTGGATTTATGGCCCTCCTTGGACCCATATGCTCATTATTATTAGAAGATCCTTCTGACATTGATCTGTCACAGATCTACACATATAACAAACAATTTTCAGACATAAACAAAATATCACTTACTAGCCCCACTGAGAAGTTATATATAAAATGACGTTATACTCTACAAGGTCTTTTATGGAACCTAATCCTATGGTCATGCCGCGGCTCATGACAATAGGGAAGGGCCCACAAAGATCACTTTGCTCTGTACTCTATAGGGGACCTATAAAACCTTTCCTCTGATACCAAATTTGTCACATCCCAAAAATTGAGCATGTGAAAAGATACTACTCATTTGATATAATTCTCAAACATACGTTATATACATATATTCTGTAAGGTTTTACATTCAACCTTAATCATTCATTCCACACTACAGAATTATATTCATCTGATAAGCAAATATAGACATACATAGTCTGATATTTCTATCTCATCGCAAGCCTAGGAGACCTATAGAAAGTACAGAGCGTTCCTAGTATCCACATTAATAAGTACTGGTGTCCCACCAGACAGAAATAGAGAATAATCTCAAGGGGCTTCTAATCTTCAAACGGATACTCTTGTTCTTTATTTTCTGTATCTGAAAAAAATAATCATAGGGAGTGTGAGTTTATTTAAAAACTCAGTAAGTAAATAAGTGTACTATATAAAATATCAAAAGTACAAATACCACATTTACTCATATAATTAATTGTCTTATACATCGAGTAGTATGAGACTCTAACCCTTTCAAACTCATGAATAAGATCTCATAGGTATACGCCGAGTAGTATGGGACTTTAACCCTTTCAACTCGTGTATAGGTTTCATAGATATGCACTGAGTAGTATGGGACTCTAACCCTTTCAAACTCGTGTATAAGATTTCTTAGATATACACCGAGTAGTATGGGACTTTAACCCTTTCAC
This sequence comes from Biancaea sappan, assembly GCA_037074585.1. Taxonomy (NCBI): domain Eukaryota; kingdom Viridiplantae; phylum Streptophyta; class Magnoliopsida; order Fabales; family Fabaceae; genus Biancaea; species Biancaea sappan. Next base: position 12,594,504 of record CM073494.1, read on the forward strand.
ACTCGGGTATTAGATCCCGTAGATCTTTACTCATTAATAAAATAGTGAGAATTCATCACATAGTACAATTGTCATGAGATAAATAATTTCTTCATACTCTTATTTCTACTGATCATCATATACTCCCATATGAAAAATTAATTGTTTATTATCCAAATAATATTGTAAATGAGACTTATATTGTACTTTGACTAGTAATATCAAATTAGCTGAGCAAGGTTATTCACTCACCTTGATGTTTGTCCAAGTTTACCTTGTTCCACACTAGAATTTGTGTAAGAAAATTTCCTAGTAAAATATATTACAAGGAATCATAAGAAAGGAAACAAAATCACGAAAATACGTAAAATTTTCTGACTGCTACAGTAACGGGTTGCTACAGTGTCGGTTCGCTACAGTAACGGTTCGCTACAGTGCCGGTTCGCTACAGTACGTTGACTGCTACAGTACCGTTGACTGCCGACACTACAGTAACTGCTACAGTACCCGAAGAAAATTTTCCAGATTTTTTCCCGAAATTTCTGGTCGCTACAGTAACTCGAAGAAAAATTTCAGATTTTCAGTTGCTACAGTACTTCGAATTTTGCAGAAAATCTTTCAAAAAATTCATCCTTTCCTTTCTTTTGATTCAAAACCAGAATCTCAACTCTTTTAACCGATTATAACTCAAATATAACTTCTAAAACAACTGAGATTCATGAATTATCATCAAAATCTTCAAGAACAAAACCTCCTCTGATCTACTATATAAACTGAAATTTAAGGAAAATAATCGGATTAAAGCTTACCTTTGATCCTTACAAAGCTTTTGAACCGAACAAATAATCGAAATTCTGAAGATCAAGGAAAGGATTTGAGAAGAGGGTGAAGAAACGAGAGAAAGTGAATTCACTATTCACTTCAGCTGCTTCGATCGTGAGAAGAAAATAAGGGGGTACTATTGAAACTTTATATTAAATATTTCTAATGGGTTATTCAATAACCCATGGGTATCCATAACCCAACATCCAAACCCATCCAGTCAATTTACAATAAATGGACTAATTGACCATTCTGAAACCACTTTTCCATGAATTTCACCATTCTTAGAATATATCCCTCATTGTGCAAATATTTAGTCCAGTCATTTAACTCAATTTTGATAAATAATATTCAAAGAGAACAATTAAATATGAAAATTAAAAATGACCAAAATAAATAACTAAAGTAACGTTGTAGAATTCTAAAATACTCTTAAGCGAATTATATTCTGAAATTAACGGGTATTACACCAACGTGATCTACTCCTCTAGCGGATGTACTTCGGCGGCAACCTGATCTGAACAAAAAGTTTGTACAAACAGTGTGAGCTTTTAAACTCAGTGAGCAAATCGGCCTCGCGTTAATAAAATTCAAATACATCACCAGTCATGCAAGCATATCCGAAGGCTCAAGCTCAACCAATAGACATAGTTAGAAATTACATACAAGAAAATTTCATCCAATTCAACAAACGATACTAGTACTCGTCAATGGCAATATATCCCGGAGAGCGCACACAGGCCGGCTCACCAATTTTGTATTTTTCCGCCATGACGCACAACCTCATCCTCTTAGCTAGGGCGCCTCACGGATTTATCACCAATCCGGGCTATATTCCTACTGAGGGAATCGTTGTCTCCACACTCATTGGTCAAGACACCCTTTAACCCGGGTTTTCCGCCTTGCCGTGAGAGGGGGTACTGTACCGCTCAATCACAATCAATAGTACAACAGTTCATATCATAATCAGAAGCACAATATAATACTTATCCATATAACAGGTATAGTATATAACTATATGATTCAAATTTCATATCATCATGAGATACTTGCTTTGTCTTATCCATACTTCTGGATTAATTATCTCATTATATTCGTCATTCTGAATCCAATTTCTCCCTATGAATCTTGGGAGTGTCCTACGACATACTTTTTATCACCAGTAATGCTAAAACTCTATTAAAACAGGGTCGTTTCACTCACCTGGATTCCGTACGAGTATCACTTCTCTAAATCGTTAAGGACAAGAGTACGCAGGTGAATTTCAGTGTTCCGCTACAGAGATTTTCATGAAAGATTACAGAAAATACGTTAAGATCGTTTTCGTATAGATACTGTTCATACGTACGGGTACTATTCATACGGTCACTATTCATACGTACGGTACTATTCATACGGTCACTATTCATACGTACGGGTACTATTCATACCGGAAATACAGAATACAATCTGTAAAAGAGTACACCAGGTAAGTTCCCAGGAAAGAGTGGAGGGTCACACTGGACACACTTAAAAACCAGGTCTTTCCTTAGCCAGAACTTTCCTAGACATGTATTCTCCACAGATTATATTCTATTTCGGTAATCAGAGAATCAAAATAACAGCTAACGACAGTTTTTCTGATGTGGAAGATCGGCCAAAGCCGCAACCACAGAGCATACTTAAGAAAATAACTTCTAAAATTTGAAAGACATAGAAAGGGCATAGTATCCTTACCTAAGCAAAAACGGAAAGGCCCAAAATCTCAGAAGCCTAGCGTCGGAGCAAGAGAAACTTAAGGAGGGAAGAAGAGAAGTTGAAGGTGTGAGTTTAGAAGTGAAATGGAAGGGCCTATTTACAGTAAAAGTCAAGGGTACTATTTGATACTATGCGCTAATAAAATATTCAATTTACTATTCATGAAAATGATATTTCTAATAATGCAGTTACTGTGCACCTTACGGGATGGAAATTTTTCGTTTATTTACTATTAGAAACTTTAAAGGGAAAACTATCCTTTCACCTTAAATCTTTAAGTTTCTTTTCAATTCAGTCCTTTCAATTTAGTCCCTGAGGGTATTTTTACACATAAAACGTCATTTTCTCCTACAAACTTCTTTCTAGTTTTCTCTTATGACCAAACCACATCTAGTATTTGACATTTTGATTGTATAAATGAACAGTACCATATACGTAAATAGTATTATACAGGTGAATAGTACCGTATACTGAAATAGTAACAGCAGTTTGAAAACACGCATTTATATTTTATTTTTCATGGGTATTACATTATCACCCCCTTTAAGAAATTCGGTCCTCTGAATTTAAATTACCTCAAGTCGTAAAAAGATGCGGATATCTAGAACGCATATCGGCCTCGGCTTCCCATGTGGCTTCTTCATGAGTTTGATTCCTCCACAAAACCTTGACGGATGGAATCTCCTTAGATCGGAGTTTCTTTACTTGACTATCGAGGATTGCCACCGGTATCTCCTCGTATGACAAGTTTTCATCTACTAGGATAGAATCATTCTGAGAAGGGTGAAGTATGTGAGAAGGGTCATGAAGGTACTTCCTTAACATGGATACGTGAAAAACAGGGTGAATCCCTTCCAGATCCATAGGTAGGGCAAGCCGATAAGCCACTTTTCCCACTCGTTCTAGAATCTCATAAGGCCCGATGTATCTAGGACTCAACTTTCCTTTCCTTCCAAATCTCAACACACCTTTCATTGGAGAGACCTTAAGGAATACCATATCGCCGACTGAGAACTCCAAATCACGTCGTCTGTGGTCAGCGTATGCCTTTTGTCTACTTTGAGCTGCTCGCATCCTATCTTGTATTATCTTAACCTTGGTTAGGGCATCCTGGGCCAAGTCAGGTCCTAATGCTTTCGCTTCACCTACCTCGAACCAACCGATCGGAGATCTGCAACGTCTCCCATACAAGGCCTCAAAGGGTGCCATCCCAATAGTGGCCTGGTAGCTGTTGTTATATGCGAACTCTACAAGATACAAATGCTTTTCCCAGCTACCACTGAAATCTAGAATACAAGCTCGTAACATATCCTCTAGCGTCTGAATCGTCCGCTCTGACTGTCCGTCTGTCTGTGGGTGAAAAGCGGTACTAAGGTCCACTCGAGTACCTAATGCCTCCTGAAAACTTCTCCAGAAACGAGAGGTAAATTGAGGACCTCTATCAGAAATGATAGATATAGGTACTCCATGCAACTTTACTATTTCTTTAATATACAATTGTGCCAACGTTACTACACCATAAGTGGTTTTGACTGGAATGAAGTGTGCTGATTTGGTTAGTCGGTCAACAATGACCCAAACTGAGTCATAACCTCCTGTGGAACGAGGTAGACCAACAACAAAGTCCATCGTCACTCGTTCCCATTTCCATTCAGGAATCTCTAATCGTTGTAACGAGCCTCCTGGCTTTAGATGCTCAGCCTTAACCTGTTGACAGGTTAAACATCGAGACACAAATTCTGCTATGTCTTGTTTCATTCCTTTCCACCAGTAGATCTGTTTCAGATCCTGATACATCTTGGTGGCTCCTGGATGTACAGCATATGCAGCACGATGGCCTTCTTCCATGATGTCTCGTCTAAGAGTTCCAACATGTGGTACACACAACCGTTGTTCAAAATGTAAGACTCCTGTATCATCGAGTGTGAAACTATTCACTTCACCAATCTTCACCTTTTCCATAATTTAGACAAGCTCAGGATCCTCCATTTGAGATATCCGTATCTGGTCAACAAGGGAAGATCTAGCCCTGATATGGGCTAAGAATGATCCTGTCCTTGTAACCTCAAGAGTAGCACCTTTTGCTCTCAGCTCTTGTAGTTCTTGGATCAAGGGTCTTTTTGTTACTGCTATATGGGCCAGACTACCCATAGATTTTCGACTCAAGGCATCTGCTACCACGTTCGCTTTGCCTGGGTGGTAAAGAATATTGCAATCATAATCTTTTAGTAATTCTACCCATCTCCTCTGCCTCAAGTTTAAGTCTTTTTGGTCGAAAATATATTTTAGACTTTTATGGTCAGTGTAGATTTCGCAAGTTTCTCCGTATAGATAATGTCGCCATATCTTTAAAGCGAAAACTACTGCTGCCATTTCCAGATTGTGGGTGGGGTTCATGTTTCTTAAGTTGTCTCGATGCATATGCCACTACCTGGCCATGCTGCATGAGAACACATCCCAACCCTACTCTTGATGCATCGCAGTATACTGTAAAACCTCCTGGTCCTGAGGGTAAGACCAATACAGGTGCAGAGATTAACCTTTTCTTGAGTTCTTGGAAGCTTTCTTCACAAGCGTCATCCCATTGGTACTTTACTCCTTTCCTAGTCAGTCGTGTGAGAGGAGCGGCTAACTGAGAAAAATTTTGGATGAAACGACGATAATATCCTGCCAATCCCAAGAAGCTGCGAATCTCCGTGACGGAGGTAGGTCTAGGCCACATTTTGACCGCTTCTACTTTGCTTGGGTCTGCTTGGATGCCATCTTTGGAGATCACATGTCCCAAGAAAGTTACACGATCAATCCAAAACTCGCATTTAGAGAATTTGGCGTACAATTGATGATCCCTCAATGTCTGCAACACAACACGAAGGTGTTGTTCGTGCTCTTCTGAAGTCTTTGAGTACACCAGAATGTCGTCTATGAAGACAATGACAAATTTGTCTAAAAAGGATTTAAAAATCCTATTCATTAAATCCATGAAAGCAGCTGGTGCATTCGTTAATCCAAATGACATCACCAAGAACTCGTAGTGCCCATATCTGGTACGGAAGGCTGTTTTAGACACATCCTCCTCCTTGATCTTGAGTTGGTGATAACCAGACCTCAAGTCAATCTTTGAAAAACACTTGGCTCCTTGAAGTTGATCGAAAAGGTCGTCGATGCGAGGCAACGGGTATTTATTTTTGATAGTTACCTTATTCAGTTGCCTGTAATCTATACATAGTCTCATCGATCCGTCCTTCCTTTTCACGAACAGAACAGGAGCTCCCCAAGGTGAATAACTTGGCCTTATAAAGCCTTTGTCTAGCAAGTCCTGTAACTGAGTTTTTAACTCTTTTAATTCTGTTGGTGCCATTCTATAAGGGGGTATGGTGATTGGGCGAGTATCTGGTGCTAACTCTATCTGGAACTCAATCTCTCGATCTGGGGGTATACCTGGTAGATCATCTGGGAAGACATCTACAAACTCCTGGACTACTGGAACGTCTTCTACTTTTAGTTCTTCTTTCTTAATATCTTTAACGAATGCCAAGTATCCTTTACAGCCATTTCGCAATAAACGTTGGGCACACATTAAAGATATAAGATTCCCAGAAATTTCACTCCGTTCACCATGAAATACGAAAGAAGGCTCCCCCGGAATATTGAACTTAACTATCTTATTATAGCAATCCAGGGTGGCATGACAAGATGCCAGCCAATCCATGCCCAAGATGACATCAAAGTCTGTCATATCTAACAGCATTAGGTCTACTGTTGTATTTATTTCTCCGACTCTTACCTTGCAAGCTCGATAGCCTCGTTCTATTAGTAAGGTGCCTCCAGTAGGCGTAGTTACTAAAAACGGACATTCTAATCTAACAACTTTTTGCTTAAAGTTCTTAGCAAAGAATGGTGACACATAGGAATGCGTAGAGCCAGAGTCAAACAAAACATGTGCAAAATTTGATTCAATCAGAAGAGTACCTGCTACCACCGTATTAGACGCCTGAGCATCTTGACGGGTTAAAGCGAATACTCGAGCGTTCCCTCGGCCTGCTGAAGTCTACCCTCGACCACCTTGTCCTGTTGACCCTAAGGCTATATGCCATAAGTTTTGATGATAACAAATATATTTGAATAGTAGCATTAATATATATAAAGATTAATTATCATATATATGCTACAAGTACTTAAGCATGATTATGTTATTTAATATGTATGTTGCATATACATTAATCATGCTATTTATCATGAATTGAACTAACCATTTGGTTTGTAAGTAAGATATATTTTATAGGTTGGTTCAAAACAAGAAGAGTGATCATCGGATTGAAGAACAAGGAAAAGTAACATCATGCCTCACTCAAGGAAAGCAACATACAAGGACAAAGCTCCAAGAAATGAAGAATTCGAAGATTTGAAGTCTTGGAAGCTTGGATGCATCAAGATAGCCTATGTGTTTAAATTAGGTATATTTTATATAGGCTAGTATATTTGTGCAACTCAATGATCTAGATTTGCATACATTGGCTCAAGCATTTTTGAACAAAAAGATAGTGAGATATGAAGTTTTACAAAAGTTATTTTTTGACCTTTGGTCACTCCTTATATCATATCTCATAAATGAAAAATCTTTTTTTCAAGTATCTTAATCTCATTTGATAGTAGACTCAAAGATCTTTTCAACGGTATATTATTTATTCAAAACGGAGTCCAAATGAGAAATATATGACTATTCAAAATATAGTTTGAAAAACTGAAAGTTGATTTTACTGTAATAAAAAATTATTCTGTTCTGACCTATAGTCAGTATTTTGATTATATATTTTAAAAGAAAAATAATTTTTGAGTAAAACTTGGCTCATTTGAAACTAGACTCCAAGAGCTTTCCAACGGTATATTATTTGTTTAAAACAGAGTTCAAATGAGGGAGTTATGAATTTTTAAAGAAAGCTCAAAATCTGGACTGCACTATAACGGCTATATAACGGCTATATAACGGCTAGTTTTGTAAAATCTTATATATATGACCTTAGATACACGATTTTGAGCAAGAACAAAGTCCTACAATGTGATATTAACTTCTTCTATCATATTTGAGAGAAAGGAAAGCATTCTTGAGCCAAATCTTGCATATTCTCTATCATTAGAGTTATTAGAGCTTCATTTGTTTTCATCTACTCTTTAGAGAGAGTTTCTTTGTATTGTTGATTTTGATCAACACATATATTATTCTGAGTTGAGGTTCGCAAGTACCGGTGTTGGAAGAACTTGCTTTGGGTTGAGGAGGAGCCCGGATTCATAAATTCTTCATTGTGGTTTCGCAAATACCCGGATCGAATTTGCGTGGTTGTAGTGGTTTGCAAGTACCCGGATTAAACTTGCAATTATAGTGGAAATACTCAAGTGGTCTCTTGAGGACTGGATGTAGGCTTGGACTAGCCGAACTAGTATAAATCTCTGAGTTTGCTTTCTCTATCCCTTACTCTTTAATTTGTGCATATTGATATCTATTCTTTAATTCCTTGATCTTTATAATTATTTATCTTAACAGCACATTGATTTTCTGTATTGTATTTATTATCCTAAACATTGTACTTTTACAGAAAATCATTTTAACTTCCAATTAATTCTTATGAAAAATTTATAAAACCCAATTCACCCCCCCTCTTGGGTTCCAACCATTACTTTCAATTGGTATCAGAGCTTGGGCTCTTGTTTAAAGACTTAACCGTCTAAGAGTTAGCATGGTTGGATATAGTGATTGGTTTATTTCTAAAAATTGTTCTTTCACAGAACTTCCAATTTTTGATGCTAATCATTTTCAATATTGGAAGTATGAAATGAAAATGTTTTTAATTTCAGTAGACCATAAACTCTGGGATGTTATAGAAAATGGTTCTTGTATGCCTGTCAAGGAAGAACAAGGAAAATGCATTCCAAAACTTAAGAGTGAATGGAATGATACTGAAAGAAGTTTAATGCAACTCAATGCTAAGGTAAAATTGATTATTTCTTGTGCATTGAGTCAAGATGAATTTTTCAAAATCTCCAACTGTGCAACTGCAAAAGAAATGTGGGAAATTCTTGAAGTTGCACATGAGGAAGATCTTATTGCTGAGGAATTAAGGTATAGAAGTTTCATTAATGAACTTGAAATTGCTCAAATGAACAATTGCAAAACCATTAATGAGATACAACTTGTGCTTAATCAATTGCAAGCTCTTGGTGTTGAACTTACAGGAAAATCTCAAATCACCAAGGTGGCAGACGAAGAAGAAAAAGGAGAAAAAGAGAAATCACAACCAAAAGGTGAATCATCAAAGAAAGCTTACCTATCTTCCAATTGGGGAAATAGCAATTCTGATAAGCAGAACACAAATGAAGAAGCCAACACTTGTCTTGTGGCCAGAGATAAAGATGAGGTAAATTCATTTGACTACTCTTTTGAAGAATTACAAGATGCCTTTGATGATTTACATGAAGAATCTCTTATACTTGCAAAGAAACTAAATGTTTCAAAACAGAAAAACTCTTCTCTTGAAAATGAGTTGGAAATATTGAAAAATGAATTTTCTATTTCCAAGGAAGAGAATTTTGTTTTTGAAAATCAAAACAAAACTTTGCAAGAAGAGAATTTGATTTTAAAAACAAATATCTCTACCAACAAAAATTGCTTTTGTACCAAGTGTGATTTTTTGAAAAAAGAAAATGATAATCTTAAAAACACACTTGCAAAACACTCTCAAGGTAGAGAAATTTTAAATACCTCAGTTTTGAAACAAAGAAGAATTAACAAAGTTGGTATTGTTTCTAAAAAGAAATCAAACCAAAAGCAGTTTAAAAACTTCTTTGTTTCTGCAAAGATGTCCAATAGTCCAACTTGCACTTGTTTCTATTGTGGACTGAAAGGACACAAATCTTACTCCTGTTTTTATAAGAAAAATCTTGTTCATGGAGTAAAAATGAAATGGGTTAAAAAAGGAACTCATGACCCAGGCAAACCCAAAGAAATTTGGGTACCAAAGATAAATGAATAATTTGTAGATTTGCCTCGAAGCAAGGAGCGGAAATGACTTTTCAATGGCTACATCATTCAAACTCCACTCTCTTGCATCAAAAGGAGGCAATGGATAAGTAAACATATAAGCTGGAATGCATTGTAAGAATTTTGACTGATATGTTTACTGCTCTCTAATGCTTTTGTCTGTTATCTAATATGCCTTACATCTATCCTTGATATTCATGCATGCTATATCTGAAAACAATTGTTAGGTGTGCAGATTATAGATTCGAATTTTGTTTTGAGCTAAAATCTTTTTTCTAAATTTTGCTCAAACTATCCTTTTTACCGCATCATGAAAACTTGTTTCCATTACACGCACATTTTTCTTGTCTTCACAACAATAAGATTCCTCCTACCTATAGTATTTATCCTTGTTGTAATCTTATTTAAATATTTTCAATGAAATCAAATATTTTGCAAAATTGCATTTTATGAAAGCATAGCACTTTTATTAATATGGTATATCTTGAACATAATGTTGCTCCTAGTACTCGAGATTTATTTGAACATTACTGATTTGAACATCAAAGTGCTCCACCAAAAGTGTTTTGCAGGAGTTAGTCCTCAAATCTATCCTCTAAGCTCATTCGTAATGATCGACCAATGCTTGACAGTGATCTTATGAGAGATTGTTTTCAAGAGGATCTTGCAAATAATCAATCAATTAAGTTCATTAAAATTGCAAGAAGATAGAATCAAAAGAAGAGCAATGAGCAAAACAAGAATATCAAAATCTTGAGGAGGAACTTCAAGAAGCAATAAGAGTTTGTCAAAATTGATGAGTATCTCTATTCTTTACCACTTTAATATTTAATTGAGTGATACTCCCTGATCATAATTGGCTATGTTGGCAATTTTTTTTTACTGACATACTTTCATTACAATGATATATTGTTCTCTAATATCTTACATATTTGATCATATCATTGTATATAAAGATATTGTCTTTATACCATTCATCATGGTTTGAGCATTATACATGTCATATCCTTTGTATAAGATATAGCTTATGAACGATTGTTTATGGATTCTAGTTTATATCTGATTATATCTTATTAATCCATATTACCTCAATTATTGTACTACATACTCAAGTTATAATATGTTTTATCTTGATAAGTATGTAACTTGCTTTTGCTTTGAAATGATGATATATATGTCCATGTCAGAAAATTTTTTCCATCTTTAAAATGGATATATATTTTTCAATATATATATACTGTGCTGAATTTGTGTAGCTGATTTATTTTATCTTTCTTTATTATTATTTTTTTGTACCGTCAAATAAAAGAAACCACTTGCATTAAAAAAAAACCGAAGGATTACATTGCATAATTAAAAAAAAAAAGAAGGGAAAGTTTGCTCATGTATGAGTAATCTACAGGCGAGGTGGTCTCGGATTAGGAGGGTTGTATTGTATCATCACCCCTCGGCCATTCCTTGGAGCAAGAGACTGAGCAATGTCACGGAGGGTAGTGTAAATCCCATTCATACAATCAACACTTCTTTGTTGTTGATTGCAGAAGCATTGGGTAGACCAATAGAAGAACCTATCTATTCTTGAAGTCAGTGCCGCATTGTTGCGTTTAGCTAACTTCTCCAGGTCCTCTATCATCTTCTTAAGTTTCTTCACCTCCTGCTCTAGACAAGCAATTTTGTCTTCTGACGTATGGCCTGTACTAATCTCCTCAGCTTCTTCGATCTTCATTTTCTTCTTTCGGTTTTCTTGAGATCCCTCCAAAGGTCTTTTGCCCTTATCCTTACCTAGACTCAAGTTTAAGTCGAGCTCTTCCTCCCTGGCCTCTACTGTGAGATCAATGAACTTTCTTGCTGCCATGGCTTGGAATTTTTTTTTGGAGTATGAAGAGAGAGGAATGTCGGAAAGTTGTAGGCTCAGAGATGAATACTCTTTGTGGTGTGATAATTGAGAATTCTGGGTAGTCTTTATAGAGAGAAAATGATGACTTAGAGCCAACGAAGATATCTCTTCGCCGCACCCCTACACGTTCATCCTACGGATTTTGCAAGCTGGAAGCCAGAACTCTAGGATACGCATGCACACCAACAACGCGTCGCATTAATGGCAAAACCACGAAAGTCAATTTTCGGTGGATTTGCGGCTGATTTAATTTGTTTTGATTAAAAATTTTAAGGATTAATAAAATGGTGATAAACAGAACCGTATTTCTCTGCTTTGTTGTGTTGTTCTTGAGAGCTTTCAGTATAATATACATGATTGATTGCATCATGCTATGATTACATGTATCTAAGAACATATGTTGTGTATGCTATTCATGCATCATGAGCGAAGGCTATGGCTAAGAATAATATTTCATGATTCCACATGCACTCATACAAAATGAGCTGTCAAAATTTTTACATGTACTCATCCTCAAGATACATATATAAATTCATTTTGAATGGGTATATAAATTGCTTCCTTTGTGCTGAAATTTATCTTATCCTTTATGAAGCAAATTTGTTTTGAAAAAGGACTTTAAAAATGCTTCTGTTATGTTAATATGTTTTATCATATGAAGCAAAATTCATTTTGAAAAAGAAAAGATTTTAAAGATCTCTTTTGTTGTAGATAACAAAAGGGATGAAAAATATTGATGTTTCATATATGGATTATGAACTATATGCTTGAATATACCTTATTACACTAATCCATATATATTGCTTCCTTAGATGAAATGTTTCTAAATTCCTTCGAAGCAAAATGTTTTAGAAAAATATCGTGAATCTCTTGAATTGCTTCCACAATGCTGAAATTGCTTTGCCATATTGAAGTATTATCTGTTTTGAAAAGAAAAGGATTTGAGTATCCTTATTTTAAATCACTTTTGCTATATGTTGAAATAATTTTATGCATATATGCAGAAATTGTTTTTCAGAAATCTTGAAAAATATTATTATTCGATTTATGGATTATGATTAATATTCTTGTTTATATCATGCTTTGCTAATCCATATATCATACTTCTGCTGTGTGCTGTAAATATTTCTATCATATGACAGCAAATGATGTTTTTTTTATTTCAAAGAGTTTAATTTTTCTGCTATTTACTAAAAATGCCTCTTCATAAACAAGCAGAAATCATTTTCAATGAAAATATTGCAGAAATTTCTTCAAAAATCTTACTTCAAAACACTGCAATCAAAAACTGAATTTCCTTTATAATGATTTGGACTATCTTTTTCAAAGGAAAAATGTTATGAAATTCAGGGGGAGCTTTGTCTCACTTGAATGTATTTTTTTTGAAAAAGAATATATCTTGAAAAATTGGATATTCATTATTCATTATTCTTTTTCAAATTATGCAAGGTTTAAGGGGGAGCCTAAAACTCTTTCAAGTTTTATCTTTTGGCTCATTTCATTTGACATGAGAAAAATTTTTCTAAAATTTTCTTTTTACATGTCAATGAAATCAATGATAAGTTTTGATGTATCCTTACCCCATACTATATTGACATCTTCTGACATCCTGACTTAAAGAAGGTATGTGCTTTAACTTCTATATATTGTGTTCCTTACACCTTTTTGTTGATGTCAAATAGGGGGAGAAGAAACAATAGAAAAATATGTATACGTGCTTATAACATTGCATTCATTATCTTGTGATACATATTTTTCTGTGGTGATTTGTCATCATCAAAAAGGGGGAGATTGTTGACCCTAAGGCTATATGCCATAAGTTTTGATGATAACAAATATATTTGAATAGTAGCATTAATATATATAAAGATTAATTATCATATATATGCTACAAGTACTTAAGCATGATTATGTTATTTAATATGTATGTTGCATATACATTAATCATGCTATTTATCATGAATTGAACTAACCATTTGGTTTGTAAGTAAGATATATTTTATAGGTTGGTTCAAAACAAGAAGAGTGATCATCGGATTGAAGAACAAGGAAAAGTAACATCATGCCTCACTCAAGGAAAGCAACATACAAGGACAAAGCTCCAAGAAATGAAGAATTCGAAGATTTGAAGTCTTGGAAGCTTGGATGCATCAAGATAGCCTATGTGTTTAAATTAGGTATATTTTATATAGGCTAGTATATTTGTGCAACTCAATGATCTAGATTTGCATACATTGGCTCAAGTATTTTTGAACAAAAAGATAGTGAGATATGAAGTTTTACAAAAGTTATTTTTTGACCTTTGGTTACTCCTTATATCATATCTCATAAATGAAAAATCTGTTTTTCAAGTATCTTAATCTCATTTGATAGTAGACTCAAAGATATTTTCAACGGTATATTATTTATTCAAAACGGAGTCCAAATGAGAAATATATGACTATTCAAAATATAGTTTGAAAAACTGAAAGTTGATTTTACTGTAATAAAAAATTATTCTGTTCTGACCTATAGTCAGTATTTTGATTATATATTTTAAAAGAAAAATAATTTTTGAGTAAAACTTGGCTCATTTGAAACTAGACTCCAAGAGCTTTCCAACGGTATATTATTTGTTTAAAACGGAGTTCAAATGAGGGAGTTATGAATTTTTAAAGAAAGCTCAAAATCTGGACTGCACTATAACGGCTATATAACGGCTAGTTTTGTAAAATCTTATATATATGACCTTAGATACACGATTTTGAGCAAGAACAAAGTCCTACAATGTGATATTAACTTCTTCTATCATATTTGAGAGAAAGGAAAGCATTCTTGAGCCAAATCTTGCATATTCTCTATCATTAGAGTTATTAGAGCTTCATTTGTTTTCATCTACTCTTTAGAGAGAGTTTCTTTGTATTGTTGATTTTGATCAACACATATATTATTCTGAGTTGAGGTTCGCAAGTACCGGTGTTGGAAGAACTTGCTTTGGGTTGAGGAGGAGCCCGGATTCATAAATTCTTCATTGTGGTTTCGCAAATACCCGGATCGAATTTGCGTGGTTGTAGTGGTTTGCAAGTACCCGGATTAAACTTGCAATTATAGTGGAAATACTCAAGTGGTCTCTTGAGGACTGGATGTAGGCTTGGACTAGCCGAACTAGTATAAATCTCTGAGTTTGCTTTCTCTATCCCTTACTCTTTAATTTGTGCATATTGATATCTATTCTTTAATTCTTTGATCTTTATAATTATTTATCTTAACAGCACATTGATTTTCTGTATTGTATTTATTATCCTAAACATTGTACTTTTACAGAAAATCATTTTAACTTCCAATTAATTCTTATGAAAAATTTATAAAACCCAATTCACCCCCCCTCTTGGGTTCCAACCATTACTTTCAGTCCTCTGCCAGCACCTCTTCCGATTCCATTGCCTCCTACAGTTACAGGGGCTCTATTGGCAACAGTGGCCTCTGATTGATTAGGGCGTACTGACCCTTGGCCAGATCTCGTGTAGAGTTGGGGGCAATCTCTTTTGATGTGGCCCTGTTGACCACATTGGTAACAGACCCTAGTGTTGTTGTTGACAAAACAAGCTCCGAAGTGATTTCTTTCACATTTAGAGCACCAGGGCCTTTGTTGACCCCCTGTACCACTTTGTTGACGCTGTGGTGCACTAGCAGTAGAGGCTGCACGTCCAGAACTCTCTCCGTGGTAGCGTGATTTCTCATCTTGCTTCCTCTTTCTTTTGTTATTCCATTTTTCTTTTTGCATATCTCTTTCTTCCATCATATGGGCGATGTCGACGGCTTCTGTGTAAAATGAAAAATCTCGTATTTTCGATCCCACCCTGTCAAATAAAGACTCTCGAAGGCCTTTAATAAACCGTCGGATCTTTTCTTTCTCAGTTAGGACCATGTGAGTAGCATATTCAGACAACTCTATAAACAGATTGTCGTATTCATCGACGGTTCGTGATCCTTGCCGAAGTGCCTCAAACTCATTCATCTTTGCTTCTCGTATACTCTCCGGAATAAATTGTTCTCGAAAAATTCTTTTAAAGTCATTCCATTTTATGGGTGGGGCATTTCTGGCCATGCCCTTCTTCCATGTTCGCCACCAGCGGTCGGCCTTACCTCTTAACTGAAAGGTAACAAGGGTTACTTTTCGAGGTTCAGGGCATTCTAGCATGTCAAGGATTTTCTCACAGTCATCTAGAAAACGTTGTGGGTCTTCATTAACATCTCCTGTAAAGGTTGGCGGATTCAGCTTCAAAAATTCTGAGATTTTGACCTCCGTACCTACCCAATCCTGAGGAGGGGGTGGAGGTGGCATCTGGTCTGTCTCTTGTACTTTTGCAGCATGTACTGATGCCTGTGAGCCATCTTCAGATGACTGTCCCATCAGAAGTTCCTTTAGCCCATTCACCTCGTTCTGCATTGCAGCTAATGCTTCCATCACTACAGTCGCGTCGATTTGTGATGGTTCTCCAGCATTTCTTCCAGGGTTTTCAGTGGATATTTCTCTGTTTTGTGCATGGTTATCTTCTGCACGATTAGGCATCTCCAGTCTTGCATTTGCTGACTGAGCAGCTAGAGGGACCAAGGCCCTGCCAGATCTTGTGCGGATTCCAGAAGCGTTTGATTTTCTTGGTGCCATCTAAACTTATTCTACAATTAAGAATATATATCGTCACTATTATGCTTCAAGTAAAGACACGAAAGAAAGTGATTTTAATCTCTACAGGGCTTTTGGTGGATCTTCATCCTATGGTCGTGCTGCAGTCACGACAATAGGGGAAGGCCCACTAAAGACACCTTGCTCTGTAATCACTAGGAGACCTAACAACCTATGCTCTGATACCAACTTTGTCACGACCCATTTTCTAGGCACATGACCGGCACAATGATGAATATCTCATCACTGTAAGCCTTTCGATAAATTCTTCCCACAAGTAAAATTGTTAGTCATTATCTCTATATTCTCAAAATACCATTCCTTAATAAATACAAAGAAAATACATCAGATTTTCTTAATTAATAATAGATCCTCAGTACAAACACATTATCATACTGAAATACAAGCCAAATACCAAACCCCTGACCTAGATGTCCTAGACGGTTACAGAGCAACATACTGTATAACAAAAGAAGGGCCTACCCGACAGCGGGAAGGTCTAACGTGATCTACTCCTCTAGCGGATGTACTTCGGCGGCAACCTGATCTGAACAAAAAGTTTGTACAAACAGTGTGAGCTTTTAAACTCAGTGAGCAAATCGGCCTCGCGTTAATAAAATTCAAATACATCACCAGTCATGCAAGCATATCCGAAGGCTCAAGCTCAACCAATAGACATAGTTAGAAATTACATACAAGAAAATTTCATCCAATTCAACAAACGATACTAGTACTCGTCAATGGCAATATATCCCGGAGAGCGCACACAGGCCGGCTCACCAATTTTGTATTTTTCCGCCATGACGCACAACCTCATCCTCTTAGCTAGGGCGCCTCACGGATTTATCACCAATCCGGGCTATATCCCTACTGAGGGAATCGTTGTCTCCACACTCATTGGTCAAGACACCCTTTAACCCGGGTTTTCCGCCTTGCCGTGAGAGGGGGTACTGTACCGCTCAATCACAATCAATAGTACAACAGTTCATATCATAATCAGAAGCACAATATAATACTTATCCATATAACAGGTATAGTATATAACTATATGATTCAAATTTCATATCATCATGAGATACTTGCTTTGTCTTATCCATACTTCTGGATTAATTATCTCATTATATTCGTCATTCTGAATCCAATTTCTCCCTATGAATCTTGGGAGTGTCCTACGACATACTTTTTATCACCAGTAATGCTAAAACTCTATTAAAACAGGGTCGTTTCACTCACCTGGATTCCGTACGAGTATCACTTCTCTAAATCGTTACGGACAAGAGTACGCAGGTGAATTTCAGTGTTCCGCTACAGAGATTTTCATGAAAGATTACAGAAAATACGTTAAGATCGTTTTCGTATAGATACTGTTCATACGTACGGGTACTATTCATACGGTCACTATTCATACGTACGGTACTATTCATACAGTCACTATTCATACGTACGGGTACTATTCATATCGGAAATACAGAATACAATCTGTAAAAGAGTACACCAGGTAAGTTCCCAGGAAAGAGTGGAGGGTCACACTGGACACACTTAAAAATCAGGTCTTTCCTTAGCCAGAACTTTCCTAGACATGTATTCTCCACAGATTATATTCTATTTCGGTAATCAGAGAATCAAAATAACAGCTAACGACAGTTTTTCTGATGTGGAAGATCGGCCAAAGCTGCAACCACAGAGCATACTTAAAAAAATAACTTCTAAAATTTGAAAGACATAGAAAGGGCATAGTATCCTTACCTAAGCAAAAACGGAAAGGCCCAAAATCTCAGAAGCCTAGCGTCGGAGCAAGAGAAACTTAAGGAGGGAAGAAGAGAAGTTGAAGGTGTGAGTTTAGAAGTGAAATGGAAGAGCCTATTTATAGTAAAAGTCAAGGGTACTATTTAATACTATACGCTAATAAAATATTCAATTTACTATTCATGAAAATAACATTTTCTAATAATGCAGTTACTGTGCACCTTACGCGATGGAAATTTTTCGTTTATTTACTATTAGAAACTTTAAAGGGAAAACTATCCTTTCACCTTAAACCTTTAAGTTTCTTTTCAATTCAGTCCTTTCAATTTAGTCCCTGAGGGTATTTTTACACATAAAACGTCATTTTCTCCTACAAACTTCTTTCTAGTTTTCTCTTATGACCAAACCACATCTAGTATTTGACATTTTGATTGTATAAATGAACAGTACCATATACGTAAATAGTATTATATGGGTGAATAGTACCGTATACTGAAATAGTAACAGTAGTTTGAAAACACGCATTTATATTTTATTTTTCATGGGTATTACACACACATATATGAGTTCATGAACATCCATAGTTGTCATTACTTTGTGGCACATTTAACATTCAGAAAAGCCTCACATTTTTACTTCAATTCCAAAATTATAATACACAAGTGTGTATATACTTGTACATATATAATTTGCCCAACCAATTATTCCCAACTTGTAACTTTCCAAGTGGGCATATACATATATGTGTATGTACATACATATGTTAACTAAACAGTTACATACATTTATTCATATACATATATATATATATATATACACGTACACATATAAACACACTTAGAATTATACCCTTTAAGCTTCCAATCATGAAGAAATGAGAAACACACTTGTATATACATTACCATACAAATTCACAATTGTTTATATTTTATTATTTTATTCAAACATGATAGCAAAAATAGTCTAACATACTATTTCATATTTTTGAATGATCATTCTCTCCATATTTAGACAAACTACATGTTTTTATTATGATGCAAAGCATTACTAAGGAAAAATATTAGTCATAGTCATAGGAAGTGTCAACCCACTCGCCTTAATTTCTAACTAAGTTATACTCTTCAAACCAGAGAAGCACGCCTAAGATCTTATATGAGGCCTAGAAAATAGGCCAAGAATGAAACAACATCATTTTAGAGTTTAAGTCACCAAGCATTCAACATTATTCTATTTTTTTGCTAAATTCGGAACTAAACTTTACAAATTTTTGGTATCAATCCATAACTCCAAAATTAATGATACTTGACATATATCTTTATTCATGTGTTAATATGCTAGGATAAAATTTTTGGCCCAAAAATCCACCATTTGGCCCCTCAAATGATCACTTTTATACCCATATATCAGAATTGCTCAATTTTGGTATCTGTTATGTTCTTTCATGCAACAAACCACCTTAACTATTTTCAAATACAATGAAATTTTGCAGATCATTATATTTATATCTTTTCTAAGTGCCATAAAAATTTCAAGTCAAAAAGAGACCTTTAGCTACCAAAACTAATCCAAGTTCCTAAGTTGTTCAAGCTTTACTCTACACTGAACAAGTGTTATTCCCATGCTTATTTTAACAAGTGTTGAAACTTCCCAGATCTGATTATCACACTATAAAGAATTTCCCAACAAAGTTTCATAAATTTAGGAGTTGATTTGGTCATCCAAAAATACATAAAATCAAAAGCATGACATATCAGTCTTATTTTATACTCTCTAATTTTTAGCTACTGTTTTAAATGTATTGAGGGTACTAAACCAGCCCAGAAAATTTTGAAATAGTTTAGACCTATTCTTGGACATTATATTTAACTGCATACCAAATTTCATGACCATTGGAATTCATTTCATATCTCAAACAATTCAAACCGTTCATAACAGTAAATGATGAGCAAAAAATTATGCAGAAACGTAACCAACTCTGTTCTTCATCTACTTACCATTTCCTTTTCTATTTCAGACCCTACTTTTATGTTTTTATCTTGAGTACATCTCATTAACTCCCTTTCAAAACATAACTAATTAAATCCTATTCACTGTTATGTTAAATTTCTTTTTAATCTTAGATTAAGATATGTTTGATCAGCTTTACCCAACACCAGACGAGAAAGATGAATTAAAACACAAGGATTAGAAAATTTAAGCTTATCAATAAATTCTGCTTTTTTTGCGTTCCCAGTATCCTTTTCGATTTCTAGCTAAATTTGGCTAAATCCTCAAGCTCGAGTTTGAGACTTTAGTTACCTAAATTGCCATTCTAAACCCAAAACATTTCTAACTTCTGAGGCTGAATTCTCTCATTGTTTTCTCTCTTACTGATTGAAGAGCTTCTTTGTTTTGTGTTGTCAAAAACAGAGTTTTTTTGGTTCCTTACACTCTCGGTTTGTTCACAAAAATGGAGGAAAAAAGGAAGATTTTCAAGAAGCTAAAGAAAAGAACCAAAATTCTCTTTCTTTGAAGCATCTTATTCAGCTAAGTGTTGAAAGGAGAAAGTGGAATATAGGTGTATGGTTCTAAGGCTGCCAACACAGATTCCTAATCCACTGCTCGTCGCTTTAGCCACAGTTAAAAATCATGACTAAAGCTTTTAGCAACGATTAAAACTGAAAGTGTTGAAAAAAATTATTTTACTTTTAGCAATAGTTATAACCGTATGCTACAATTTTTAGCAACGGTTTTTAGCGTGGCTAAAGTGAGACGAGCAGTAGATTTGGTCTCGCCAACACAAGTTCTTTAGGTCTAGATATTGAAACTCTATCCTTTTACTTTTCAATTAGGTCCCTAATTTATTAGGTAAAATTCTATTTATATTTCTCAAAATTAATTTATGATTATTTTCTTCCATTTTATCTACTTATTTATTTATTTACTGCTTTATTTTATTTCCTATTTTAAATTTATCCTCAATATATCCAAAATTTAAAATTTTAATTCCTCAAAATAATTTTTAATTAGTTTTTTAAAACACTTTGAAGGTTCACCATACTATTTAAAAATATGAGATATTACAATGAGTGGCTAGACTTTCTTTGTTAGGTAGAAGATGTAACTTCCCTTGAATACTATGAATTGAGTTTTCAATTAATCTAAGTTTATTTAATTCTTTTGTTAAGCAATTATTTCTGTATTTACTGTTTTTTCAAATTGATCACTTAAAAATTGATTTAGGCTTCATATAGAGATTTGAAAATTTTCTTATTTTGAATATGCCTATTGAAATAATTGCCATAAGTAAATTTGATTTAGGAATAGATAAATTTCTTCTGTGGTTTTAATTGAATTCACCTATGACTATTATCTTTTCTTAATTTGATTGATTTAAGGAATTAGAGAATTAGATTAGGATAAGAGTGTTAATTCACCAAGGAATTGGATTTTAATTAAAATTGAGAACTCAACAATCAATATAGAAATTGAAGGCTTAAACTAAAATGGAAACTCACTCATAGATGGAGAAGGTAGTGAAACTGGATCCATAATGCTTTGATAATTTACAGATTCTTAATACTTTTTCTAGTTTAGTTGTGTTAATTATTGTCAATAATAAGTAATTTAGTTAATTGCCATTTATTTAATTTAGTTTAGTTTAATTTCACACATTTTTAATTGTCTAGATATTTAAGAATAGCGAAATTGGTACTTGACTCCCATAATTTTCGTAGGATTGACACTCTAATCACTTTCTATATTACTTGTTGACTCGGTACATTTGCCGAGAGTTTTTCAAACCAACATTTTATTACATAAATTTGAAAACCCTAAACCCCCAATTCCATCATAATTACTACAGATTTTATTTTAATTTCACCATTTACCCAAAAAAAATTTTGTTTATTCATTTTGGTCTCTAACTAAAATTTTTCTTTTATCCTTTGCTTGATATAAATTCTTCTGTTAATTCATCTAAGTCCTTAGTTTGAGAATATATATATTTTTTCGTTAAAATTAACTTTCAATTTATTCACTTTGGTCCATGTTTTGCATTGTCACGTATTTTCTCACGATTTGAACTTCCAAATCAGTCCATGATTCCTCATGGTTTGAACCTCAGTTGCTCTCACCTCTATCTCACCTTTCTCCGTTGTTCTTGTCTTCCTCTATCTTGTCTTCATCATTCTCCTCTCTCTGTTGTTATCATCTTCCTCTATCTCTCCTCTCTTCATTGTGCTCACTTCTCTCTGTCATCTTCGCCTCTCTCTATTGTTATTGTCTTCGTCGTTCTCCTTCTTCCTGTGAAGCACACAACACTGGTGTTCAAACACCAGGACTTTTTGGAGAAATCAAGCAACAATTGAGGACACCACTGTAAATTCATCTATTTTCCATAGTAGAGACTGGTTTTCCATCGCTTTTGGGAGGGAAAGGATCGCATTGAAAAAATGGAAAACAAGCTCTCTTTTTTTTTTTTCCAGGATATAAACTAGCTTTCCATTAGGCATGACGAACCAAATGCAGGAAAATTCACCGTTGCTGTGAATTCCGTCTTCTTTTTCCACGTCCAATGGCAACCAAACGTGCTATAAAGGTCCGTTATGGGTAAGTTCTATTTTATGGCCACAAAACTGAATGAGCTGTCAATTTGAGTGAGTGTATGGCAAAAATAGAGAGGACGATGTATAGTGGCGGCGATGAGTCAAAGGAAAGTTAATGAAATTTACGGCTAAAGCCTAGAGGGGATGCCTCTCGGCGCTATAGTAAGTACATAATTTTCCCACGTTACAATTTATCATAAAATTCTAAAATTTTAGAATGTTATTGAGAAATAGTCTTTTTTATTTTTTAAAAAATATATTTCTATTTTCGAATACGTTTCTTTGTTTGATTAATTTGGGTAGTTGGACTTGGTTGATTAAGTTTTAACTACACTTCTCGTTGGTCAAAGTCCATAGGCAGAAGATCAAGCAAGAGACCGATGCTCACCTAAACCCTCCTGTTTAACTTTTTATTATTTACGGTTTTTTAATTTAAATAAGTCTATAAAGAGTTTAATTTTTTTTTATGAATTTGAGTTTTTCACTAATAAACTATCTTAAAATTTGTATAAAATTTTTTTATATTATATACATAAATTTTGAAGTGATTTAGTAAAAAAATTCAACCTTCCAAAAATTAGAGCTCTCTATAAACTTTCTTTTTAACTTTGTAGGTGCAGTAAGTCCTTCTGCGTCCTCCTTTTACCAAACTTGAATCATGTGTTTATTTTTAGAGTAAATTACTATTTTAGTCCCTAAAAATTTGGTTTTTTTATCAATTTAATCCTCAAAAATATTTATATCAATTTAGTCCCTAAAAATAAAAAATCTATCGCAATCAATTCCCTTCGTTGACATGGTTAACAATTTATTAATGATTTCTCTGACTTGGATGCTAACCACGCACACTTGGCAATTAAAAATAACATGGCACCTAATCTAGAATGCTGGCACTGCGTTCTCATTTTTTATCCATTGACTCTGGGTGATGGAGAGTGCTCTGAAAATGGATGAAAATTCCAACTCATATAACGCCATTTGTAACAATGGGATTACACAACATGCATAGCCATCCAGAAAACACACAGACTCATAGTTTGCCATTTTCTTTCTCATTTGTCATTCATAGGTAACGTTACAATTGTAATTTCTGATAACAATGAAGCAGAGTCCGGTTTTATCAAATCAAACCCACTAATTTGTATGCACACGGGCCTTAACTCTTTATAAATAATCAACCAACCAACCCTTAAATTCCACAATTGCTCTCTTTCTCTCTCAGACTCTCTGTCCCTGTCTCTCACTTTCTCTATACTCTCTATAAATGAATGCCATTTTTCAGGGATTTATGGCTATAGACTGAAAGAGTGGGGAAGCAAAAAGCAAGAGAACTACAGTTAATTAATGGAAATTTCATCAATTACCCCACTAGTCAAAAGAGCCGGAGGAGAGAGGAAGTCAGGAACTTTTCTCAATTACCACTTCTCTTTTTTGTTTTGATGATGGGAATTATCTAATGGGATATTAATTTTAGGATCAATTTTTGGGTTTTCACTCTCGTGGGTGGTCTTCTCTCTCTCTCTCTCTCTCTCTCTCTCTCTCTCTCTCTCTCTCTCTCTCTCTCTACTTTTCTTGCTCCTCCTTCTATTTTCTCAATGGTTTTAGAAATCAGAAAATGGAGGTCTCGGAGGCTTAAGCTCAATTAACCAGAGTGATTTAAGTTTGTAATAAATGGACGATGTTTTATTTCTCTCTGTCTCTCTCGCCACATGATTCAGAGCTCACAAACACACCCACAACACTCACCGCCAATGAATCTGACATAAATGACTTCTTACAATAGCTCATGTACAACGTTAATGGAGGAGAAAAGAGCAAGGATCCAGTCCCCTCCTTAGCCTTGAGACTAAGGAGGTTCTTTGGTTTGCTACAATTATTGTTTGACTATGGAATTTACAGTCATTCAATAGTTATGAGTAATTAAGAACCCTCATTAACTCTAAAGTTAAAAAGGAGATTCTATTCTTATTTTTAACTATATTCATGTCAGTAAAATTATTAATAAATTATTAATATAAAAGGACCAAATTGATTGGAGTCAGTTTTTCAAGAATTAAATTAATACAAGTAATTATTAGGGACTAACTTAACAAAGGATTAACCTTTCTGGGACTAAAACAATAATTTACTCTAATATCTATTATAATATCTGAAGTGGCTTACTCTATCATTAAAAAAAAAACAGTGAAAATGCGATGATTTTTTCCTAATTTAAGAATTGTAGAATTTATTTCTTTTAACATTAAAATTGACAACAATTTTTTTTAACGTTCAATTTAGTACACCATAGTAGACTTTTTTCTATCAATTTTTTTTTTGAGAAAATCCTAATAACACTCTTGTATAAGAGATCAAATTAGCAAAAATTACATATAACACATCACCACAAAGTGACAATTTTCTGATAGAAGAAACATCTTAAAATGATAGATTAAATGTATTTTCTGGATAAATGTTTCATTTTTTTTTTTAGTTTGCACGAACAAATCATGTAAAGATTTTGAACCAAAAAAAAAATCAATAGAGGAATTACACCTTACAAAATAAAAAATTTATTGACAATTTTAAAACTGTAAGAAAAAATTACTTTGTGTGAGCTTAAACAGAGAAAGAATCCCCAAAATGAGAAAATGAGGACGGTTTTGATGGTTCAAAAATGTTTCCCCTATTCAGGTAACATTACTGTACTTGTACTTCCACCGGTAAATTTCGGGTTTGAATCCCCTCCAGAATTATTCCTCCAAATTTTTTTCAAGAAGATACAAAGCATTTTTTGGTTAAAAAAAAAATAGCAAAGAGTAGTTCATATCCTTAAAGTTTATTTCGATTTTCATTTATGCCTCTAATATTTTTTTATGTCAAATATATTTCTTATGTCTCAATTTTGTTTAAATATGTCTTTTTTTTAACACTGTGACGGCCAGTCCACGTAGCAAAAGAATCTGCCACGTGGCAGCCTGTGGATTGTCGCATCGAATTTTTTTAAAAAATTAAAAAAATTAAAATTTTTTTTGAAAAGTTTCTTTTATTCATTTTGGTCCTTTGTCAAAAAAATTTTCTTGTCTACTTTTTAATATGAACGTGTTTTCTACTTTGTCTAGGTTCCTAATTTAAGAATATATTTTTTTCTTTGTCAAAATCATCCCCTATAAACTTTTCAATTTGTTTACTTTAGTCCCTATTCTTCACTTTTATTTTTTTTCTCATGGTTTTGTCCTCCAAATCAATTTATAATTTCATTTTAGTAATAATATGATTAAATATATTATTTCTACCCAGGAACAATAAAAAAATGAATTAAAATTCAAGTTCCAAATTTTATCTTTTATAAGAGGGAGAGACATACAATCTTTGAAACTTTGAATTTTAACTCATTTCTTGTATTGTTCTTGAGTAAAAATGATATATTTAATTATATTATGACTAAAAATGAAATTATGGATTGATTTAAAGGATCAAATTGTGAGAAAAAAGTATGAAAGTGAAGAATAGAGACTAAAATGAATACACTAAAAAGTATATAGGAGATATTTGGACAAAAAAATAGATTCTTAAACTGGGGAACTAGACGAAGTAGAAAACGAGTTTATATAAAAAATTAGATAAGAAAAAAATTTTGACAAAGGACCAAAGTGAATAAATAGAAATTTTTTAAAAAATTAAAAAAAAATTTAATTTTTTTAAAATTATTTTAAAAAAATTCCACGTGAGAGTCCATATAAATTGCCACGTGAATTATCACATGATAGGTTTTTTTTATCACGTGATTTCCATTATGTTAATTTATTTAACGGTGTTAAAAAAATATATTTGAACAAAATTAAAATATAAAAAACATATTTTATGAAAAAATTTAAAGACAGAAATATAAATTGAGATAAACGTTAAAGATATAAAATATTATTTTGTCAAAAAAAAATTAATATATATATATATATATATTTTTTTTTTTTTTTAACCCATTCACTCTAGAATCAGGAGGGACCTACACATTAAATTTCGTTGCAACGACGGGTCTTTCAGTCAGTCAGCTTAGACATGGCCACTTCCCTCCCACTCACCCGCCAGTAGCTACCTTTCAAACTCTTGACCATGAGTCCATTGCCGCTTCCCCATTATTGCTGGTCGCTACCTCCCACTTCAAAGTTCAACCACACCAACCCTTATCCCAAACAGTCAAACACCACGAACTTACAAATAACCTCGGATTTTCAACCCCCATTTGAAGCTTCTGTACTACCCTAATACATAGTAACTCACTGGGTGTCCCTTTACCATGGCCATCGAAACCCCACTTCTGCATAATGGCAACGACGGCAGCAGTGGTAGTTTCGATGAATCAAAGCAACTCGGCTTCGTCAGGAGGTTCGGCTTCGAGTCCAAGAAGCTATGGCATCTCGCTGGTCCTGCCATCTTCACCGCCCTCTGTCAGTACTCTCTCGGTGCCCTCACTCAGACTTTCGCGGGTCTCGTCAGCGAGATCGACCTCGCCGCCGTCGCCGTCGAAAACTCCGTCATCGCCGGCTTCGCCTTCGGCATCATGGTAACGCCACATGTTTACCCACTTTTCTGGTTTACGATAATAGTGTGAAGGAATCAAACTTAAGCAACTGGTTTTCACAGTAGTCTGTTTTTGGGAAGTTTTGTTATGCAGATAGGTATTCAAAAATTGTGTGTTAAGAACAGTTAAATAAAACTTGTGCAGGATGGTATATATGCAAGAAATAAGGAATATATGGTCATTTAACAACACTGACATGTTTAAATGAATAACTCTGAATATTTGGTCATTGAACAACACTAGCTAGCATGTTTTAATTTAATGAATGAGTGTGTTTAATGGTGAACAGTTGGGTATGGGGAGTGCATTGGAGACGCTGTGTGGGCAAGCATACGGTGCGGGACATATCAGAATGTTGGGTGTGTACATGCAAAGATCCTGGGTCATCTTGCTCACCACAGCCGCTATCTTGGTCCCTATTTACGTTTGGTCACCTCCCATTTTGGAGCTCATTGGAGAAACCACCGAAATATCAGAAGCTGCTGGTCAGTTACACACACACACACACAGCGGCACGTATATATGTCCATTTCATGTTGTGAAACTCATATATTTATTACTTGTAGGGAAATTTGCTATATGGATGCTTCCACAGCTGTTTGCCTACGCTATGAACTTTCCAATCCAGAAATTCTTACAGTCTCAGAGGAAAGTCTTTGTAATGGCGTGGGTATCAGCAGTGGTTTTGGTGCTTCACATAATTTTTAGTTGGCTATTGATACTGAAGCTGAATTGGGGCCTAACTGGAGCAGCAATTACTCTCAACACATCTTGGTGGCTCATTGTCATTGGCCAACTGTTATACATTTTCATCACCAAATCTGACGGTGCTTGGTCTGGCTTCAGTTGGCTAGCTTTTGCCGACTTGTTTGGTTTTGTCAAGCTCTCTTTGGCTTCAGCCATCATGCTATGGTACAGTACTTCTCTTTCACTTTTACCTACTTCATCTT
This sequence comes from Biancaea sappan, assembly GCA_037074585.1. Classification (NCBI taxonomy): domain Eukaryota; kingdom Viridiplantae; phylum Streptophyta; class Magnoliopsida; order Fabales; family Fabaceae; genus Biancaea; species Biancaea sappan. The sequence goes on from CM073494.1 coordinate 12,622,481, forward strand.
CCCATCATGCCGTGACTAAACCAGATTGTGCATATGACATGGCAGCTTGGAGTTTTGGTACTTGATGATACTAGTGGTCATAACAGGGCGTTTGAAAAACCCTTTAATACCCGTTGACGCTATCTCTATCTGGTAACAAATTTCCATTCTCTGTTCACTTCTGCTTCCAATTATTCGAAAAATCAACTATCAACATAGCTTTGTTCAGACATCACTTAACAAATAATTTAACCTGTCTGCAGCATGAACCTGAATGGCTGGGATGCTATGATTGCGATCGGCTTCAATGCTGCCATAAGGTGATCCTTTCTGTGTCATACACAAACTAAATTCCTTTGTTTCTCTGTTTCATGTGGTTGTGACATGCTAAATTTCTTCACTAATATGTTGTCTTTTCACAGTGTGAGAGTATCAAACGAACTTGGAGCTGGTAACTTCAGTGCTGCGAAATTTTCGGTGCTTGTGGTGTCCATCACATCAGTGTCCATAGGAGTTGTTCTCATGGCGGTTGTAATCCTTACCAGAGATTACTTCCCTTACCTATTTACCACCAGTGTTGCAGTTGCCGAGGAAACAACTAAGCTTGCAGCCTTACTCGCCGTCACGGTGCTTCTCAATAGTCTCCAACCAGTCTTATCCGGTTAGCTTAGCCCCTTTAACAATCAAACTCACTCATGTCAATGACACTTACCAAAAATAACGCAAACAAAACTTTATTCGATGCTTTTGATGCTACTGTTCTTAGGCGTTGCTGTTGGAGCTGGCTGGCAATCTCTTGTGGCATACATCAACATTGGGTGCTATTATATTGTTGGATTACCAGCAGGCATACTCCTGGGGTTCAAATTTCACCTCGGAGCTCAGGTGAGATAGTGATCCACACACACACACACACACACACACACACACACACGCACGCACGCACGAGTCCTCTTTCATTTTTACTGTTGAATCTTGATCTGTGGAATACGTGGACACAGGGTATTTGGGGAGGGATGATAGGAGGCATCGTTCTGCAGACTATAATCCTTGTGATTGTCACTTCAATAACCAATTGGAGAAGAGAGGTTAGTGCTTTTCTTATGTGGCAATGACATTCTCCATTTCTGTTCAAGTAAGGTGTTTGTGTGAGTTTTGAGTTGTTACGTATGGTGTGTGTTACAGGCCGAAGAAGCAGAGAGCCGAGTGAAGAAATGGGGAGGATCCGTCGCTGAGTATGCCGACTGAACAATGAAAAATTCTGTGGGGACGGACTGTGAATGCACATCACTGTTAGTTACCCTGAGAGAGATTTCAAGAATTAAAAAATTCTATGTAGTTTTAGATATGTCTCTATCATCTAATTTTGTAGCAGTTGGGGAAGGGAGGGCAGGGTTTTTCCTCTAATATTATTATTGATTCTTGTTGAACTTATTGGATAATCATAAAAAGATTGAATCAATGTTCTTGTTCATCTAAAGATGCAAGTTGTTCACTATTTACTGCTATTACAATATGACTATCTTCAACTTTACATGAATTTCCTGTGGGCCACTCAAGCCTCTGTAACACACACCAATAAAAAATGATAAACACTTGCGATGGTAAAAGTTATAAAAGTTAGTTGGCAAACATTCTTTGCGTTGTTGAAACAATTTAATAATTGGGCTTAGTTGTTGGATGTTCAACTCCGCAGGCTAGAGTTTAGTGGTGCAATTGTCAATATATTTAAATAATTGGAGTTACGAAGTAAACGATAAGGGTGCGTTTGGTTTGTGAAAATATTTTCTGTTTTCATTTTCAATCTTCATTTCTTGAAATACATTTCATGAAACACTGAAAACATCTTTTTGTTGTTTTCAGATTTAGGCTTATTTTAAAAAATAGTTTCAAGAAAACGTTTTCAGTTAACTCAACCAAACGCATTTTTAAGTCCATTTTCTGTTTTCAGTGAAAATGAAAACAGCAAATGCCCAAACCAAACAAGCCCTAAACCTTTTGCAAACAAATTAATTGTACATATTCACCAAATAGCAGTGAAGAATCATAAATATGATTAATTTTAGATTTTGAGTATAAAAATATATTGAAAATAACTTTAAGACTAGATGTATGAGAATAAGACAATAATTGATTTAAGTTACTATTTTTATTATTTAATTTTATATAAAAATTATACTAGTCTCTTAAATTTGAAATGTGTCAAAATATTAATTATTTTTTATTTTATTTTGAAAGTATTCTAAATCATCAAATCTATTAATCCATTTGTTGATTTCATGTCAAAATAATTTTAATTGTGCCAAGTGTCTCGTATGGAACATTGATAAGACTGGATTCAGGTTCTCTATCATGTTTTTCTCTGCCTGAACTTTTAACTTTTAACAATAGAAAAGACTTTTGCTAAAAAAAGTATGACACTCTATCATACTTAAAATATGATAGAGAACCTGATAGGACTGTCATTTGGGAAATTGACAATCTTAACCTTTCTAATTCTTTTATTTTTAAATTTTATTTTTTAAAACTAAAGTTTAATTGAAGACCATCAATTATCGAGATTTACAGCACTCTCTTGTTCATCTAAGAAATAAGAGAAGATTCTATTTGGTGTCTAAAATAATAATTGATTATTTTAACAACATTTGGATTGGTAAATATAATCAAAATACTAATTATAATTTTAAAAAAAATTATTAGTGTGTTCAAAGTCATACCATATTCTAAGTTGGTAAATTATGACATTTAATTATAAAATAAAAAATCTATATTTTGAATAGTTATATATTAATAAGAATAATATGAAATAGATTTTTTTTTTATGAAATTTATGAAACACGACAGAAGTTCGAAGCATATGAGACATGAATACAATAATTTCTTTTTAATTTACATTTAAATACTACATGAAAAATTTTAAATTATTTACTTAATAAATATTTGCCTATTTTCCTATTTTCCACAGAGCCCCTGCATATATAATTATGTAATAATTGTCAAAAATGAAGAAAAAAAAAGTTGTTTCGTTATCCCCTATCGGTTATCGCTGGCTTCTTCATTCTTTATCCTACTGAGCTTCGATTCTTCTGGGAGCTTGTTAGGGCAGTGAGGGGACTTCATCAATATGGCACTTTCCCTATCTTCCCTTACAGCTTCCTTCTGCTCTCTCTCCTTCTCCTCCCACATTTCTCAGAAACCTAACACCCTCTCTTTTGCAAGAATCGAATCCATCTCAATTTCACACGTCTCCAGACTCCCCTCGCTGGTTGCATCCGCCGCAGTCGCTTCTCCGGCGGATCCGGAAACAGCTGACCTCAAGAAGTACGTCAAATCGAGGCTTCCAGGGGGATTCGCTGCTCAAACAATCATAGGCACGGGTCGCCGAAAGACCGCCACTGCTCGGGTTGTTCTCCAGGAAGGAACTGGCAAATTCGTTATCAATTACCGTGACGCTAAGGTCTCATCCCCTGTCTTGCTCTCTGTGTTTGTGCAATATGTACATCATTCTAATTCCCTCGCGTCGGTTACTAGTTTGATAGATGTGATGTTGAGCAAATTTTGACTTGAGTTTTTGAATTGAGACTCAGAGTTCGCATTCCATCATTTTTAGCTACTTTTTTCAATCTTTTCTTTAATGGGAATCTTCTATGTTTGTTCTTTTTTTTTTCCCTAGCTGGAAAGACTAAGATGGAGATGACGAGTTTCCATGAGATGTCTTGACATCATCTGTGTAGACGAGTTCGGTTTTATGTTAGTGTAAGCATTAGCTTTCGATTGCTTGCCAAACGCCTTTGCATTGTGGCTACGGCTTTGTCTTACACGATTAAAAAGTTACACTCTCTGTGGCACTTGGGGCTGTGCGATATGCATAAAAGTGTCTAGGCTCGAAAATACATTTAGGCGTAGAAGATGCTAAGGTCAAGTCGTTATTACTAGAGAGCTTGGTTATCAATCTGAGGTAGAACTGGCGGAAATCGCGGACGGAGGAACGCTATCCAACTGCATATTTCCTGGAATATATTCCCATATTTTGTTGTCACACACGACACATTTGAATTAATGGTTCATAATTGGTTCAATAGAACGGTAATGTTGAAAACCTGCCTGATTTTTAGCTCCAAAAGCTAGTTTTACCTTAGTCCTGGAAGAACGACTAATGTATAATGACGTATAGAACAAGTAGTTCAGTTGTATAATCTTCAGATATTACTAGTAATATAAGTCTTTTTCTCTCTATCAAGATGGAGATGTGAGAGACAGAGATGGTGGCAAAATAAGTAAGCCCAATTGATCATTATATTTCTTTATTCTAGATGAAGTATTCTTTGAGACAAATTTGTGAACGAAGGGTTATCACTAACTGGATGATGAAATGAAGAAACTTCTTATATTACCCTCTAGGACATGAGGAGAAAAATGCTTGGATTGAAATCAGAATATGCTGCAGTCATCTGTGACCTGAGAATGGCATTTTAATACTGCTTTATACATAATGTATTAGGATATATCTATACGTTAGGCATCTGCTTGTCTAATCTATGCGTTTCACTTTCTCATCTTGTTTGTTGACATCTCCAGGTGATCTTCTTTTGCTTGATCCATTTTAATTTTTTACAGGAATATCTTCAGGGAAATCCATTGTGGCTTCAATACATCAGGGTCCCATTAATAACTTTGGGATATGAAAATAGTTATGATGTATTTATCAAAGCTCACGGTGGTGGCCTCTCTGGCCAGGCTCAAGCAATCTCCCTTGGCATTGCTCGGGCCTTGCTGAAGGTGAGTGAAGACCATAGAACGCCTCTGAGACAGGAAGGGCTCTTGACCAGAGATTCAAGAGTAGTTGAGAGGAAGAAAGCCGGTCTGAAGAAAGCTCGTAAAGCCCCTCAGTTTTCAAAACGTTAAGGTCAAAACTTTACATGTATGGTCTGTCATTCTTCCTTCCCAGTGTCCCTGGAGTTTGATTATATTTGAAAGTAACAATTGGCTTTCCTGTGTAGTCTTCTTTTCAGTTAAGGTATTACAGCGGGGATGGAGACTCAAGGTGTTTTGTATACAGATTCCTGTTTATTGATTCCCTTGGATTCTTGATCTGTACCATATTACCAATGAATTGGGAAATGTAGGTTTAGCTTCTGCTTTTACCCTCTCCCTCTTTCCCCCACGCTTTAGTGTCTCGCAGGTGTCTTGATGACACCTTTCTAGTCTTCATTCCATTTCTGTGTATTGATTCCTGTTTTTAGCCGTTGAACTACTTTTTACTCTTGGTCTTCAGGTATTTCAATAGAGACGTGCAAAATTTCGGAATATCACAAATAGTACATAAGATGCATCAAATTTATATTTGTCAAATTCCTGTTTTGGTTATATGGTAATCTTAATGGGGATGAGAATGCTAAATGCATGAACTAAAGATCTTTCGTGTGTAGATGTATCCTGAACGCATTCATTTCTATCTTTGTACATTGTAGTGTAATATGATTCTTTTTTTCATGCAAAAACATCCGGAGCCTAATATCTCCTCACATCCGGGGGGGGGGGGGGGAAGGGGGAATCCGAGATATTTGTGAATCTATGGTGCATTATATTGAATCTGAATATGATGAACATCTGGTTCACCTTCAATTATATTCTATCAAACGTGAGAATTTCGGAGTTATATGTGTGCGATACTCAAATACCCCTCGAAGTACTTGGAATTTTGTGAATTGGAAGCATACGTGTGACATCTATGAAGAAATAAATTAGACCTATATTAAGCTTTTATGTTTTGTTTTCGTTTTTTAACGATTTTATTTTAATTTTTTGAAGTAGTTTTGTTTTGGTGTTTAATTTTATTTTGTTTTATTTTGGTTGTTTAATTTTATCTTGTATTTCATGTTGATCTAATAATTTTATTTTATTATAATTCAATATTTTAAATTTATAAAAATCGTTTAAATATCTCTTTTTCTTTAACCTTACCAAATAGCTTAATAGAACAATTTTGTGTGACTTCTTGGTGGTTTTAATTCTAATACCACCAACGTTGTCATTTGTTGTGAGTTCTTATTTCTTATTTATTATGTGATTGTTCTATTTGAATTAACGTTCTTCCGTTCTTTTAATTTTTGTATGTCAACAGGAAGATTGGGACTGTCACTGATTTTTATTAAGAATTTTAATGGCGTTCAAAAAAATATGGCAAAAAGGTATTATATGCTGTTAATATTTATTATAATTTTTATTTATGTTTTTGAAGTTTTTTTTGGTCCGATTATGTTCCTCTTCTTTCAATTTTTATTATATATGCCTTAAAATGACGAAAATATCTTTTATCCCTTTTTTTTTCTCTCTTTCTCTCTTCTCACTTACACACAGACCCTTGTCAGAGAAGACGTCGAGGAAGCAGAAAATCGGAGAACTCACCGCTATTCGTTCTCTTTCCTCCACCACCGCGTCTCTTTTCCCTTCAATATTTTCGTTCCCCCTCTTTCCCTCTGCTTCACTCTCTCCCTCTCTCAAACTCAAAAATCTTCTCTGCCGAAGGCCTCACTGGAGAGAAGACAAAGGAAGAACAGCGACTTCTCTCCATCTCTCATAACTCTCTCTCTCGCTTCTCGTTTTTCTTTTGAGGAAGTCGCCTTTTTCCTTTATCGTTGTTCTTCGTTTGTCTTCTCTCCAGTGAGTTTTTCAGCAGAGAAGATTTTTGAGTTTGAGAGAGGGAGAGAGTGAAGCAGAGGGAAAGAGGGGGAAAAGAGACGCCAACTTGTGGTGGTGGAAGAAAGAGAGTGAATGGTGGTAAGTTCTCTAGTTTTCTGCTTTTTCAACATCTTCTTTGATAGGGGTCTGTGTGTGAGTGAGGAGAGAGGAAAAAAAAGATGGATGAAGAGTATTTTTATCATTTTGAGGCATATATAATAAAAATTGAAAGAAGATGGATACAATTGGGCAAAAAAAAAAAGAAACCTTAAATGAATAAATGAAAATCGGAATATACGTTAAAGGTATATAATACCATTTTGTTAAAAAATATTTGAGTAACTTTTGGTTAAGGGACCAAGTTGCATTATAATTAGAGATAAAAGTGAATTTATATACGTAAAATTATGAAATCAAATTAAAACCCAAAAAAAATAAGAAGAGATAACTGAAACCTGAAATAAAATTAACGAATTAAGTTAGCGCAAAATAAATTTAAAGAACAATAATGAAACCCGCACAAATAAAATAGGAAAAAAGTTAGCTGGAATTTTTTTATATTTTTACTCTTAAATTTTTCAATCATAATAATAAAATTATAATTTTTTAATTAAAATGCAATAAGTATATAATTTTTTTAAAAATAATTTTAAATTATTTATAATTTATGATTACATGATCTTTTTTAAAAAAATTATACATGTTTTATTTTTAGTACTTAACAGAGAAGTTAATGATAAAAATACAAAATATAATTCTTCTTCAATGAAATATTACCCAAACCATTTGTATTATAATAGAATATAATCCAAGCAATTAGCATGAAGCATATGTTCGATTAGCCATGCGACAAATCCACTTTATAATAATATCTATCTACTTAAAAAACAAATGAAACACTTTCAAGGGTAATATTTTTGACGAGTTAAGGTTACTTGAATTTTCCACAGCACTTTCTACCCTTGCTTTCGCCTTCTTCATCCAGGGAACTCAAAAGGATTATTCTTCGCCATTTCCTCAAACCCTAAGGCAATGTTTGCTATTTACTAATGAATTGAAAAGGAAAAAGTATTCCTCCACTCCAAAAATATGCAATTTTGCTGTTGGAAAGAGATTCGATTCCCTGAAGTCATTGTACGGATCATTCCATTAAAAATTCAATGGCGTCGGATTCCATTCCTAGGATGAGAAGTTGAATGACGTTTCTACCCTTCTTTTCTATTTTTCTTCTTGCTTCCGTTCCTCTTGTTCTTCTACCATTTCCAGAATCAACAAAGTGGCAGTGACGGGGAGAGCACGGTGGAGGAAAATGGCAGGCAGTGGGTGGAGAAAGAGAAGAAAGAATAAGAAGAAGAAGAATAACATGAAGAAGAAGAAGAAGAAGAGAAAGACGTTGAGGACAAGCGTCAGGAGAGAGAGAGAGAGAGAGAGAGAGAGAGAGAGGGGGGGGGGGAAGATTTGAAAGAAGAACAAGAGAGTGCGTGAGGGGCGAGCGGTGTCCCTGGTACTTTTCTCTTTAGCAACGATTTTAACCGTTGCTAAAGTTAAAAAACCGTTACTAAAATATAAATGTGGTTAATTTTAACAACGGTTTTTATGTTTTGCGACACTTTAATTTTAGCAACGATTTTGAAATTTTAACAACGATTATAACCGTTGCTAAAGAAAAGCACCTTGCTTTTCTATACTAGAAAAGCAAGGGCACCGGACTCGTGTGAGGGGATGACTGAAGCTGTGGATGGAGAGAGAGAGAGAGAAAGCTACGAGTGTTCTTTTTATTTTTTTCTTATTTTATATTTATTTTTTTTTAATAAAAGGTAATTTAATAAACTTATATCAAATTATTTTCTTTACTTTATTTTAAACCTCATACTAAACAAAATAAATTCAATTCATTATATTTTTTCTCATAGTATATCAACATAGTTTTAAAATTCTCATTTCCATTTTCATTCCCTTTCCCTCAAAACTATTAAACTATTACGCGTTTGATAAGTAAGAAAGGAAAAGAAAACAAAAATGGAAAGAAAAAGAAAAAGAGAAAGGGAAAAAGAAAAAAATTTGTTTGATATGGGATGAAAAAGAACAAAAGAAAAGAGATATTATTTTGTTTGATATTTACTTTTTTAAAGGAAAGAAAATGAAAAAATGTAGAGTAATTTTATTATTTTGCTCCTCAGTTAAAACTATTTTTTATAAAATAAAATATATTAAAACCCAAAATATCAATCCATTTAGATTTCTTGTCTCCTTAGTCATTCCTTCTTCGTCTCTCTCTCCCCTTCTGACTCTCTTCCATTTGTCTCTCCCTCCTATCTCTTCCTCCTCTATTTTTATTCTTAGTCTCGTCTCTCTCTTTCCTTCTGTCCCTCCTCCCTGCTTCGACATTACCTTTCCTGCTTCGACGATGAACGAAAGTTAATTTCGACAATATGTATGTCTTCTTCCTTCTCAATTTGTTGTTCCTCTTTAAGCTCAGGGATTGTGATGGTGGCTTTAATGGCATAAGTGTCTTCATACGAAGCAGAGCAGCAGAGAAAGCGAAAGCTATATGAAGCAGAGTAGCAAAGAAAGCGAAAGTTATATGAAGCAGAGCATCATTCGATTACCTGAGAACACAACACGAAATTGCACAGGGATCAAAAGGGCAAAGTAGGCATCACCGAATCCCACCTTCCTTTTTCTCTTTCCTTTAGCAGCTTTCCATCAGTAGAATGATGGAAAATATCAGTACAAAAAAATAAAAGATGGAATCCCGCATTTCCATCCAAACACTATAACATTTGTGTACCAAATGCTTGAAAGTGGAAATCCATCTTCCATTCCATCGAATGAATGCATACCAAATAGGTTGTTAATGTATACCAAACGCACCCTAATATCATCATTCTGAATATTAAGAACATTCGTATTTATCATTATCTATTCTTAGTTATTATCTTCTTCCATGTACAACAACAACAACAGCTTGCGACCAGCTCCTTTGCAGTCTACTTGTAGCCTTTTATTTATTTATTTTTTTGTTTTTACCACCTTCAACGAATCAAAAAGTGCCATGTGTCCTTCTCATTTTTTGTTTTTTGATCTTGCCAAACAAGAATTGAAGTGAAGGAAAAAACTTGAGAAAAACCCCAAACCCTCATGTTTTCTTTCAAATAGACCCTCTAAGCACCAATTCCTTTAACCATCAACTTTGATAATCAGATAGACCCTTGACCATCATCCACCATTTTTGTCAGCATCAGTTCAACATTCTCCAACATTTCTAAACCCCAAAAAATCTCCCAAAGCCTCATTTCCTCACTCTCATTGATCTCATTCTTCTCTTCCCATGCGACTTCAACACTCTTATTCAATGGCCACTGTTCTTGAATCGCTTAATGTTTCTTGCTCTCCTTCTCTTCTCTCCGTTACCTTCTCTCTGATCGCAGTTTCTTTGATTCCTTCACTCACCACCCATCAAAAGCTTTGCTATGTTGCTGTAGTACGGGGGTCTTAAGCTCATGCCCATCACAACCACTTGTTTTGTAGGCTCGCTAGCTTCCACCTTGAGAGTTGCTCGTCGCGGTGGACGAGTCATGTGTGAGGCATGAGGGTTGTGAAAACACAAGGGTCTAGGGCTTGGAGGGTAGGGTCTATTTGAAAGAAAATTTAAGGGTCTAGGGTTTTTCTCAAGTTTTTTCCTTCACTTCAGTCCTTGTTTGGAAAGATCCAAAAAACAAAAAAGGAAAAAGTATACTTCATGTCCTTAACGTTTATCCTTATTTTCATCTATGCCCTTCAATTTTTTTTTGTGTCAAACTTGTCCTACATGTTTCAAATTTTTACAGATATGCCATTTTTTTAATATTGTTAACTAGGTTAACGAAATTGTTGACGTAGCTAAAATCATTGCCACATCATGTGCCACGTAGTTGCCATGTGGCCACACACTAAGATATGAACTTTTCATTTTTCTATCAAGAACTTTTTTGTTTATTCATTGAGGTCCTTGGTCAAAATTTTTATTTTGTCTTTTGCATGATTTAAGATCATATTTAGCTTCATCTAGGTCCATAGATTGTGAATCTATTTTGTTCTATAATAAAATCAACCTCTATAAACTTTTGAATATATTCAGGTTAGTCCCTATCATGAATGTATCACGTTCAACTCTCGAATTTGACTTTCAAACCAGTCCAGAACTTTATCCTAGATGTTTTTAGGATATTTTCGGCCATTCCCATCCTAAAGCAAGGCACACGATGAGTTAAAAATCAAGTTTTCGAATTCTTCAAGCTTACGTGACTATTCACGTCGTTCTTGCTCTGTTTTTTTTTCCTTTACTTAGCCTCATGATTTCATTTCTAACTTAGATTAAGACATATTGGATCAACCCCTAACCAAAATGTGAACCAGAGAGAGAAAGGGAGTTCTCTGTAGAAAATCGTGAGCTGCTTCATTTTTCTACAGAAAACTGAGAGGGAGAGCGAGATCCTACCGTCAACCCGTGAGCCTCCTTTGTAACATCCTAGATTTTCTTCTATTAAAGTTATATCTTCTTTATTTAAGTTAGAACTGATGTTAGGACTTAGCAAAATATGTTTTTGAATGCCTAGAAACAAGTAATCAAGAAAAAACATGAGAAATTAAGATAAATGAGCTAAGAGTAGAAGAAAAATGAAGTTTTGAGAGAATTAGTCGACTAATATAGTAAATTATTCAACTAATAGCATCAACGATTAGACTAAGTTGCTGATATCAGCAATTAGTCAACTGTTGATGTCACGTCCCAAAATCTGAGTATGTGACCGACACGGAAAGTGAATTTCACCTCACCTCTGTAAGCCTATCTTTCTCTTAAGTACAATACTAAATCTTATTTTGATTATTCTTTTAAATGCAATTAATTTAAATTACACAATTTAAGAAATAAAAAAAGAAAAACTATTTCTCTTCTCACAAATGATAAAAAATTATGGCTAAATCGAGTTTCCTATACACGTTACAATTATACACATTACGTCGCTTAACAAACCTACCCGATTACAGAGCTTCTCTAGATTTATACATTAGAATAAGACCTAAACATTATACCTTTACCCTAAACAAATGAAAAAGTAATCTTAGTGTGATCGCCATCGGATTGCAAGTTCTCCATACCTGAAACTGAAGATAGCTTCTACTTGAGAGAATCCTACCACATTCACACACAATATAGGTATATATATATATATATATATATATATATATATACATGCAGATATACATAATTGATCTAACGGTATAATCATCTAAGTTTTGGTGTACAAGATATTTATCAAGACACACACATTGATATCACCTCGCAATTATTAACAACACATTTAAGATCAAGCCAAATCACATTTCTAACAATTCAAACAATTTATACAATTTCAAATCAAGTTCTCAGACATTTTTCAGGTCCCATCAGCGATAAGTGGCCATTGTCCCACGGCCCTTACTGCATCCTCCCTTATTTTACCCTGTTCTCAAAGGGACAAATCTGCAGTCTAACCTTATTTCACACTGTCCTTAAAAAGACGAATATCAAATTCAATATCACGTGGCCATAGTGATTTTATTCCACCCTTATTTCATCTCATGGGATCCCATAAACTCCATTTCCGTTTCTCTCAAGATCAAACACAATCACATTACATAATCATAGGCAACCATATGCATCCCATTTTAGGAAAAGTTCACAACAGTCTCATATTTTCACATTTCAATGCATAACATGAATGCATGAATTTCATGTCACATATATATATATATATATATATATATATATATATATATATATATATTTGTAGTACACTTTTAATATATACATTAAATAAGCAAATAAGGTAAGGTAGGATTTCTCACATTGATATTTTTCCAATTTTAACTTGAACCTTTCTCGAAGATGTGTAAGATAATGGAATGTAATTTCTTTACATCCAAACTAATCACAACATTCCAAAATATGTGAATGATGCATTAAAGAATCCATTCCTACAAGATAATCATGCCAAAAACATATCAAGGTCACAAAATAGGAAAATTTCTTGCTATAATTTGACCCTTAATCACTCCTCTAAATATAACTCTCAAATAATAAAGAATTTTCAAATGAAATGTACAATTAGAAACTAGACTCAAAGAGCTTATTTACTAAAAATAGAGTGCGAATGAAAGAGTTATGAACATTTTAAAACTGATGCTACAGTAATGGTCAACGCAGCTACAGTATGTTGACCAAGTCAATACTACAGTATTGTTGACCGAGTCAATGCTAAAGTATCGTTGACCGAGTCAATGCTACAGTAACTGAGAAAATCTGAAAAAAATTTCTTGATGAACAGTATTTTCTGAAAAATTTTCAAAATGAACGGTAACGTTCTTCGTATTCTTCATCTAAAAATCCTAAAATCACATCTAAAACAACATTTCTTTTAATTTCTTCCATGGGTTTTCTTTCTTAATATCTAAGGAGTGTTTTGACATCAAAACCCCCAATTTTTACCAATAATCCAAGCTCAAATCTCAAATCTTCATCAAGAACACTAACTTTTTTTTAAATATCCAAATTCTACGAATTTCTTCTAGTTTTCTCCAAATTTCTTGTTCCAATAACATCATAAACCACCCAGGAATATTTTAGATTAACATCCACACTTAAATTCATCCATAGAAATATTATACAAAGATTTTTCAAATTGATAATTTAGGATTTGTTCTTGTAAGAGGAGGAAGAAAAAGAAGAACATCTACTTACCAATCCTCTTCGCTTCTATGGCTTCTTCCCCCAAGCAAGATGGCAAGAATGGATGATGAAAAGAGATGTAGAGAGCTTCAGGAGGAAAGAGAAAATTGAATAGGAAGAGAGGAAGATGTGTTTAATGATTGTATGTGTGGGCCCATTAATTTTTTTAGATAAAATTGCTCATAGCTACTCTAACTTGTAATATTTGTTCACTTAGGTCCTTGAGAATTTGTAAAAATTTTCTAAATTAAAAATTTGAAATTTCTATTTCCAAATTTCCTTTACTAATTCAAAAAGAACATTTTTCACGTAATTAAATTTTTCAATAAACTTCAAAATAGATTTTTAAATATTCATAAAAATTATTAGGGTATTATAGTTGAGGAGAGATCAATCGACTGATAATTCTCTGTCATACTGAAATTTTAGATTCTGTAGTAATCAGTCGACTAATCGGGTTGAATCAGTCGACTAATCGGGTTGAATCAGTCGACTAATGACACATCAATCGACTAATCGTGAGCAATCAGTTGACTAATCGCCTGCTGGAGTGCGAAAATAAGTCGGTTCCAATTAAAAAATTAGTAAAAAAATTGACTAGAATGCCCCTAATATGCCAAGGAAGCTCAGAAATAAGAAAATAAGGGTAAAAGAGGAATTTTCATGCTAAAATGACTCTTTAAACCCTTTTAAAAGCAAGAAGAGAGAGCAAAATAACATTTTCTGAAATTTTAGAGAAGAGAGAGAGAGAGAGAAATGTGGAGAAGAAGAAGAAGGCAGAGAAGAAAGTCCTAGTTGGGTTCTAACAAGGGACTCACCAAAGGTAAGCTTCCTAACTTAATTTTCCTAGTTTAGATGGATTCTAGTGCTTGAGAATTCATACAATAGCCATTTTCAGACTAAGAGGAAGAAAATAGAAGAGGGAAAGTCTGAAAATTGAGGAAACAAGAGGAGCTAGAGAGAAACTAAAAGAAAACTCACAAGTTTTAGCTATAAGAAGAATCCAAGGTAGCTAGTTATTCATAAAAGCAATTTATTTTCAGTTATTTATTATGCTTGTGTATGATATGCTGTAGTTATGCTAAATCTTCCATGAATGTTTAAGAATATGCTTTCTCATGAAAGTAGAACTTAATTCCTCATAGGATATAGTAAGTTCTCTCCATGAGATGGCTAGAAAGCAAGTTTTTCTGTTATTTATCATACTTTTGTATGATTTAGCAAGTATGAATATCTTGAAATTTTTTATGAGAATAAAGAATCAACTTTCTCTTAAAAAGTAAAGTTTATATACTCATGAGATGACAGAACTAAAAATTCCTCATGAGATGATAGAATTCTTCGTAGGGAATAAAATCCTTATGAGATGACAGAATTTCCTCATAGGATGTAAAAGTCCTTATGGGATGGCAGAACTCCAGAAATTTCTCATGGGATGATAGAAATTTCTCATAGGACATTGAGTACTTTTCCTGAAAAAGTAGCCAAAGTAGCTAAAGTAGCCAAAGTATAGTGCACTATGCTAAGAAAGAAGTTTATGACACCAGTTATGTGTTCAGCTATCAGTTTATATTTCACAAAATGAGTTTACTATTGAGATTGCTTATGTTAATTCTTTCATATTCATGGAAGTGTGACACATTCATTGAGAATTGATTTTATAATTGAAATGATTTATGAAATGTTTTTTTTAAATAAACTAGCTATTGAGATTATATATCTCATGTTTTATATTATGATTAACCATTTCAAGAATTGAAGTTTAAAGATGAAGGAAAGCAGAAAGAACAAATAATAGAGTTATTAAATGTTATTTGTCATAGAAGGAGTTAAGTTAGCTTTTATGCAAACTTTAGAGACATAGGTACATTGGTGTGTATGTATAGAAATAGATAAGTTGTGTATAAACCTCATGTATTGTAGCTCTATTCTAGAAGTAAAATTGCAAGAAAGGTTGAAGAAATGTTGTAGATTATAGGTATTTTGAAACCAGATGATTTTACCCTGTTTTCATGTTGATATTTTTAAGGATCTGAAGTTCATGGTACATCAGTCAACTGATTCTCCTTCATCAGTTGACGACGCCCCTCGATTTTGGACATGTGCAGACTCAAAGACAATCAGTCGATCGATAATCTCAAATCAGTCAACCGATTGTCCTCTGCCCAGCAATAAATTTCAGATTAAAGAATTATTTTAAGTTTTCCTTTTTTTTATGCAATCAGATATTTTATAAGGATTTTTAGAAAAATATCTTGGTTTCACCATAATTTTGACAAGATCCATCTTACAATTTTTCTTAAATTGTATAATTCTAGTAGACGTTACATCCTTCATCTACAAGAGAGAGAGATTTTACTGCAACAAAACCATGAGTTCCCTTGAGAGTTTAAGTGTTATTTGTGAGCTACAAAAGTTTATAGGGGTTGACTTAATTATAGAACAAAATATATTCACAATCTGTGAACCTAGATGAAGCTAAATATAATATTAAATCATGCAAAAGACAAAAGGAAAATTTTGACTAAGGATCTAAGTGAATAAATAAAAAAATTCCTGATAAAAAATAAAAAGTTCATATTTTAGTATGTAGCCACGTAGCACATGACATGACAATGAATTTAGCCACGTCACATATCACGTCAGCAATTCCGTTAGCTTAGTTAACGGTATTAAAAAAAAAACATATTTGTAAAATTTTAAAGCATGTAAGATATATTTAACAAAAAAAAAAATTGAAGGGCATATGTGAAAATAAGAATAAATGTTAAGAAAATGAAATATATTTTTATTAACAAAAAATAAAAAGGACACTTGACACTTTTTGATTTGTTGAAGGTTGTGAAAACAAAAAATAAAAAGCTGCTAGCCAACTGTCAACAAAGACAACAAGAAAAGCAGAGGAGCTGCTCTCCAGCAGCGTATCGATATCTGTTTCGGACAACGAATTGCACTGTAATACCCAAGAAAAAATAAAATATAAATATTTGTTTACAAACTACTGTAACTATTTCAGTATACGGTACTATTCACCTGTATAATATTATTTACGTATACGATACTGTTCATTTATACAATCGAAATGTCAAGTACTAGATGTGGTTTGGTCATAAGAGAAAACTAGAAAGAAGTTTGTAGGAGAAAATGACGTTTTATGTGTAAAAATACCCTCAGGGACTAAATTGAAAGGACTGATTTGAAAAGAAACTTAAAGGTTTAAGGTGAAAGGATAGTTTTCCCTTTAAGTTTTCAATAGTAATAACAGAAAAATTTTGAGCCGTTGCCCTATTTGCACAGTAACTGCATTATTAGAAATGTCATTTTCATAAATAGTAAATTGAATATTTTATTAGCGCATAGTATCAAATAGTACCCTTGACTTTTGCTATAAATAGGCCCTTTCATTTCACTTCTAAACTCACACCTTCAACTTCTCTTCTTCTCTCCATAAGTTTCTCTTACTCCAAAGCTAGGCCTCTGAGATTTTGGACCTTTCCTTTTCAGCTTAGGTAAGGATACTATGCCCTTTCTATGTCTTTCAAATTTTAGAAGTTAATTTCTTAAGTATGCTCTGTGGTTGCGGTTTTGGCCGATCTTCCACATCAGAAAAACTGTCCTTAGCTGTTTATATGTTATTTTGATTCTCTGATTACCGAAATAGAATATAAAATGTGAAGAATACATGTCTAGGAAAGTTCTGGCTAAGGAAAGACCTGGTTTTTAAGTGTGTCCAGTGTGACCCTCCACTCTTTCCTGGGAACTTACCTGGTGTACTCTTTTACAGATTGTATTCTCTATTTCTGGTATGAATAGTACCCGTACGTATGAATAGTAACCGTATGAATAGTAACCGTACATATGAATAGTGACCGTATATATGAATAGTACCGTATGTATGAATAGTAACCGTATATATGAATAGTACCGTATGTATGAACAGTATCTGTATGAAAACAATCCTAACTTGTTTTCTGTAATCTTTCATGAAAATCTCCGTAGCGGAATACTGAAATTCATCTGTGTACTCTTGTCTGTAACGACTTAGAGAAGCGATATTCGTACGGAATCCAGGTGAGTGAAACGACCCCGTTTTAATAGAGTTTTAGCATTACTGGTGATAAAAAGTATGTCGTAGGACACTCCCAAGATTCATAGGGGGAAATTGGATTCAGAATGACGAATCTAAATGAGATAATTAATCCATAAGTATGGATAAAATGAAATAAGTATCTTATGATGATGTGAAGTTTGAATGTTTTCAAAAATGGATTAATTGTTATCTTGATATGTGGTTTATAAATCCATAATATAGTTATATACTATACCTGTTATATGGATGAATATTATATTGAGCTTCTGATTATGATATGAAATGCTATTGATTGTGATTGAGCGGGACAGTACCCCCTCTCACGGCAAGGCGGAAAACCCGGTTGACAGGGTGTCTTGACCAATGAGTGTGGAGACAACGATTCCCTCAGTAGGGATATAGCCCGGATTGATGATAAATCCGTGAGGCGCCCTAGCTAAGAGGATGAGGTTGTGCGTCATGGCGGAAATATACATAATTGGTGAGCCGGCCTGTGTGCGCTCTCCGGGATATATTGCCATTGACGAGTACTAGTAACGTTTGTTGAATTGGATGAATTTTTATCTTGTATGTAAGAGGATGAGGTTGTGCGTCATGGCGGAAATATACATAATTGGTGAGCCGGCCTGTGTGCGCTCTCCGAGATATATTGCCATTGACGAGTACTAGTAACGTTTGTTGAATTGGATAAATTTTTATCTTCTGCCTATTGGTTGAGTATGAGCCTTTGGATATGCTTGCATGACTGGTAATGTATTTGAATTTTATTAATGCGAGGCCGATTCGCTCATTGAGCTTAAAAGCTCACATTGTTTGTACAACCTTTTTGTTCAGATCAGGTTGCCATCGAAGAATATCTGCTAAAGGAGTAGATCACTTTGGACCTTCCCGTTGTCGGGTAGACCTCTCTTCTGTTATAGATTATGTTGCTCTGTAATCGTTTAGGACATCTAGTTCAGGGGTTCGACATTTGGCTTGTATGTCAATATAATAATGTATTTTAAATTGATAATCTATGATTACATGCAAATCATCTCTATGATTTTCAGATAAGAAAATTTGATATATTTATCGGAAGGCTTACAGTGATGAGAGATTCATCATTGTGCCGGTCATGTGCCCAGAAAACGGGTCGTGACATGCACCAACAAGGCCGGATGCGGCTCCGTGTGCGACGGAAGCGTAAGAAGCCCTTTGACAGAGGCAATAAAGAGTTTGCTGGACGACTGGTCAAGAAGCTACGGATTCGAGGCCACGAGGATAGGTGGGAAGCCTAGTTCGGTGGTGAACTTACAGTTTGGTACACTGAATAAAATGGTCCATGTCAACTCGGAACTCAGTAACTTTAATATATCTGGACCGACATTGGAGAAGAATCCGCACAGCAATTTGAATCGGCTTGATCCAACTACATATGTTGTTGCTGCTGTCAGAGAACGTAAGATTGAACAAATTTTTTTCCCTCTTCTATGAGATTGAACAAATTTCAGATCAATGAGATTTTCCATTTCATTGGAGCAAAAGACAGAACAGAGGCAATTTTCCTGCTGTCACGCTGGATTAATTGACTATGCAAGTCATATTTAATACTAGTTATCGGACCCAAAAAACAGCCAAACCCTCTTTTTCTGCTTTACAGCTGCTCGCAAATATTATAAGTGCAAATGTGCTATACTTCACCCTGCCAAACCAATCTTAAAGTGACTGATTCTAAGTTTCACTCGTCATTGCTGGGTTTCCACTGAAGTTCATGATCCAAAGCTGAAACTTCCACTGGTGGCGTTACTCTCACATAATTATTGGTCTCTACTATGAACAAACTGCAGAATGTACAATCCCTAGAGCTTAGAAATTGTATTCTTGCCTCTTAACACTTCTGCTTATCAATCTTGCAGAATTTCTGCCCGTAAGTATTTAATGTAGCAGGAGTTTGGTGAGGCTGTCTAAATAGAAACTAGGAAAAGCAGGCACTCTTGGTTTAAAATTAGACTAAATTTTACAAAGTCTCCCTGAAAAAATAGCCTCGAGCTACGAATCTCTTGTATATAGCAACAGGGCTAATGTCTGCCAATCTCTCCCCTTTAATAGTAAGCTAGGGATACAGTTAACTAACCATATAGTTATTTACATTTAACACCATAACTATCAATCACTATTAACTAACAACAACTAAATGACATAATCGTCATGTAACACTAGAGTTTACTGAAATTAAAATATTTCCATGTTTAAGTACTACTTTAATGGTTGCAATTACTTCAGACCTTGGCCATCCACTACTTCCAGCTTCAGTCAGTATGCTTTGGCCATAAGCCGCTGTAGGCTGCACTGGATGCTAGAATCATGTTCTAATGATGAAGACTAACATCAGTATTACAGAAATTGAACAGGAGGAAATGCTAATGCTGCTTCTAGAACACCAACATCCACCTAGTTATTATTATTGTAGAAACGTGTACATATTCATTAATCCTAGTTGGCTGTCCTAGTCAGCATATTTAGTCAGAATCGTTAGTTGTTAAAGTAGTTAAGTAATTAGTTTCTAGTTACAGAGTTTAGTTAGAACTCAATTAAGATAGTTGTAAATCTGATGTATATATACTGCAGAATGTTCAATGTATACTAACTTTTCCTGAACATATGACCTCTTCGTGACTGCTGTACCATAAACTAGAATAGTTCTACATGGTATCAAAGCCTTGGAGATTTATTGCGATCGTTCGGTGTTGATTCCACGGTCGTCTTTTACAGCATTCAGACTCACAGAGTTCGTCTTCGATTCTCTGTGGGAATCAACTAACACGGTACTCGGAATATCACTACATCTGCAGAAATAGAGGCATCTGCAGAGTCTGGTATTGTTCGAAGGTCGAATTCTTCATTCAATCTGGATGATCCGTTGGCGATGCAAACTTCGGATAATCCAGGTATGACGCTTGTTACTGTTCTGCTAAATGAAACAAATTTTCTCACCTGGAGTCGGTCGATGCAAAGGGCACTAGCCGCGAAGAATAAACTAGGGTTTATCACCAGCACTGTTGCTGAACCGTCTGATGAGGCAGAACGAAGAATGTGGCGTAGAGTTGATGAAATGGTTAGTTCATGGATCATCAACTCCATGTCCAAGGATATAGCAGAAACGTTCATCTACTGTAGCTCCGCAAGAAAGCTTTGGCAAGAATTAGAGGAACAATTTGGGGAAAGTAATGGTCCCCAAATTTATCAAATCCAACGTTAAATTTCATCAATTGAGCAAGGGAACCAGTCTGTAGTACTATACTATGGTAGACTAAAGCGCCTATGGGAGGAATTAAATGTTCTACAACCAATACCAAGCTGCATATATGGAGTAATGGCTGGTTGTCAGTGTGATGTTGCAGAAAGATTTTCAGGTATGATATCTCAAAACAAATTGTTACAGTTTTTGATGGGACTAAATGACTGTTATGATGCTATAAGAAGTCAGATATTGGTGCTCGACCCTCTACCTACAGTCAGTAAAGCCTATTCAATGGTGTTGAGGGTTGAAAAACAAAAGACAGTCCAGAATGATATTACATCAAGCACTTGTGACGTTAGCGCTATGGCAGTAAAGTCTACTCAATACAATGGTGCAAAAAATGGCAACAACAAACGAAATCAAAAAAAGGAAGACAGAACTTGTGACTATTGCAAAAATACTGGACATTTGAAGGATACATGTTTTAAATTGCATGGTTATCCTGATTGGTATAAGCAGTTAAAGAAGGATAAGGGGTCCACAAAGGGCTATGCAAATGCAATAAACAATGGCAGTCTACATGATGCAGAGGAAGGGTTGGATGAAGCAAAGGATTCATTAACAGCAAAGTGTACACCCACGATGGCTGAAATCATTCAGCAGGAAGTTTCTAAAATCTTGAAGGGGAAGCAGTCACCCAAAATGGAGCATGTGAATTTTGCCCAGTTAAATGATTTTGCTGGTAATATTTCTAATTTTTCATCAATGGCGTGTGAATTCCCTAAGTGGATCATAGACACAGGCGCTACAAACCACATATGTGTAGTAAGAAATTTGTTTACTAGTCTTAAACTTTTACAAAGAAGAATTCTGATTCATTTACCTGATGGTAGTACTAAGAAAGTACAATACTGTGGAGATGTTAAAATCCATAATGCACTTTGTTTGAAAAGTGTTTTATACATACCTTCTTTTAAACATAACCTACTTTTAGTCAGTAGGTTAACCAAAGATAATAACCTGAAACTTACTTTTTTCCCTAATTTGTGCACTCTACAGGACCTGAAGACTGATCAGACTATTGCTGTGGGCAGAGGAATGAATCAACTGTATTACTTAGACAAAGATTCATTTTATAATGCTGCTCATGCTGGTTGTAACTTGGTCTCTAGCAAAGATTCAATGTCTTCGACTAATAGTGATTTTTTAGTTTGGCACAATAGGTTGGGTCATGCCCCTATATCAGTATTGGAACATTTACCTTTTCTTTTGAATAAAACAAAACCACCTATTGAAGCTTGTGAAATCTGCCATCTTTCTAAACAAACCAAGTTACCCTTCTCCTCCAGCACCACAAGATCTTCAGAAATTTTTCAGTTGGTGCATTTGGACGTTTGGGGTCCTTATAAAATCCCAAGCATGACTAGTGCTCGGTATTTCCTCACTGTGGTAGATGACCACAGCAGAGCTACATGGGTCTTCTTGATGAAGGAGAAAAGCCAAGTTTATTGCATACTGAAGAATTATATTGCAATGATTAAAACTCAGTTTGATAAAGTTGTAAAATGCATACGTACAGATCATGGGATTGAGTTTTTGAATAGCAATTGTAAGTCCTTGCTGAGTGAATTAGGAATTTTGCACCAGAAATCATGTACATACACACCTCAGCAAAATGGTGTGGTGGAACGAAGGCATAGAACTATTTTGCAAAAGGCAAGAGCGTTGCTATTTCAATCCGGAGTGCCTACTGAATTTTGGGGTGAAGCCGTGCTCCATGCCACCTACTTACTAAATAGGTTATCCTCTAGAGTCATTGAATGGAAAACCCCTTATGAAATTTTGTACAAGAAACAACCTTTATATAGTGAAATTAGAAGTTTTGGATGTTTATGCTACTCGACTCATATAAAACCACAAAATGACAAGCTAGCTCCTAAGGCAACCAAGAGTATATTCATGGGTTTCAGTCCTGGCCAAAAGGGGTATAAGCTCTATGATCCAAGTACTAAAAGAGCGTTGCTATTTCAATCCGGAGTGCCTACTGAATTTTGGGGTGAAGCCGTGCTCCATGCCACCTACTTACTAAATAGGTTATCCTCTAGAGTCATTGAATGGAAAACCCCTTATGAAATTTTGTACAAGAAACAACCTTTATATAGTGAAATTAGAAGTTTTGGATGTTTATGCTACTCGACTCATATAAAACCACAAAATGACAAGCTAGCTCCTAAGGCAACCAAGAGTATATTCATGGGTTTCAGTCCTGGCCAAAAGGGGTATAAGCTCTATGATCCAAGTACTAAAATTTTTACTGTGTCCAGAAGTGTTTTGTTTTATGAGCAGACATACCCATATAGATCTGGTTTGGCAGAATGCAGAACTGCAGTGAATGAACTACCATTACCCATTGTATTGCCTACACAAGATACAGGTTTTAATTCGTTACCCGTAGCTACATTACCTAGCCAAACTTCCCTTTCAGATACCTCCACATCTACATCCACGTTTCCTAGCCAAACTTTCTCACAACCATCCACAGACATCACACCTATTGAAAATAATTCCCTTGATGTTCCAATACTTCAAGATACAGTGGCAGTGGAGAACCTTCAAAGGCATAGTACAAGAGCTAAGAAACAACCAGCATGGGTTAAAGATTTTGTCCTTCATGTTGATGACCATGCCCATAGCAGTAAGTCAGTTGAACTTGATATCATTTCTTCTTCCTACTGCTGTTCTAATCCTGCTTCTTCTCTCATTTTATCTTCTCATTCTATTTCTAGTCCTACTTCTGCATATAGTTCCACTAATCCACTTCTTTGTTCTCCTAAACATTTTTCTTCTGCACATATGGTATTTGTAGCAAACTCATCTATGATACAGGAGCCTTCTAATTACACGGAGGCTAAGGCAGATCCAGCATGGGTTGATGCTATGAACACTGAGATAAAGGCACTAGAGAAAAATAAAACCTGGGAAATAACTTCTTTGCCAAAGGGAAAGAAACCCATCGGTTGTAGATGGGTATACAAGGTGAAGTTAAAACCGGATGGTACAGTTGAAAGATACAAGGCGCGCTTAGTTGCAAAAGGATATCACCAATTGGAGGGTGTGGATTTCCAAGAAAGCTTTTCCCCTGTTGCCAAAGTGGTCACAGTAAGGATCCTTTTAGCAGTGGCTGCAGCTAATACATGGACTTTGCATCAATTAGACATTAACAATGCATTCTTGCATGGTTACTTAGATGAAGAAGTGTTTATGGAAATACCTGACGGGTATGATAAGGCAAAGGATGGACAAGTATGCAAGTTGAAAAGATCATTATATGGTCTTAAACAGGCATCTAGACAGTGGAACCACGAATTGACCACGCAACTCACGGGTTATGGTTTTGAACAGTCTAAACATGACCATTGTCTTTTTATTTTTCATACTGAGTCTCATTTCGTGGTGCTACTAGTTTATGTGGATGATATTTTACTTATAGGGAACTCCGAAACTGAGATAAAGAGAGTGAAGGAATTCCTTGATTGTAAATTCACAATTAAAGATTTGAAACATGCAAAATATTTTTTAGGTTTGGAAATGGTGAGGTCAGCCAAAGGTCTATATGTACACCAGAGAAAATATATTGTAGACTTACTCCAGGATATGGGTTTACTAGAATGTAAACAAGCACTAACACCACTTCCTGTAGGTTCTAAACTTTCTGCAGATCAGGGGGAATTATTGAATGACCCACAACAGTACAGGAGGTTGGTTGGTAGGTTGCTCTACTTAAGCTTCACTAGACCTGATATTTCGTATGCTACTCAACAATTGAGTCAGCATGTACAGTCACCCAGAGACACGCATTGGCAAGCAGCAGTTCATGTACTTAGATATTTAAAAGGGTGTCTTTCACTTGGTTTGTTCTTTCCCTCAAACAACACATTGGAGGTAACAGCATATTGTGATTCGGATTGGGGGGCATGTCTAGATACTAGGAGATGTCTTACAGGTTATTGTATATTTATGGGAGGTGCATTAATTTCGTGGAAAACAAAGAAGCAAGCCACTGTTTCAAGGTCTACAGCAGAAGGGGAATATAGGGCCATGGCATCTGTGGTATGTGAGTTACTATGGGTAACTTATATTTTGAGAGATCTTGGAATTCCAGTGACAGATTCAATTCCTCTCTACTGTGACAGCCAAGCTGCCATCCACATAGCACAGAATCCCGTTTTTCATGAAAGGACCAAGCATATAGACATTGACTATCATTTCATTAGAGATAAAGTGAAACAAGGGTTTATTTCTCCTCAACACATTCCATCACATTGTCAGCTCGCGGATTCCTTTACAAAACCGTTGTCAAATCCTTCTTTTCACAGCATGGTTGACAAGTTGGGCTTACAAGATTCCTACCAAGCCTCAACTTGAGGGGGGGGATGTAGAAACGTGTACATATTCATTAATCCTAGTTGGCTGTCCTAGTCAGCATATTTAGTCAGAATCGTTAGTTGTTAAAGTAGTTAAGTAATTAGTTTCTAGTTACAGAGTTTAGTTAGAACTCAGTTAAGATAGTTGTAAATCTGATGTATATATACTGCAGAATATTCAATGTATACTAACTTTTCCTGAACATATGACCTCTTCGTGACTGCTGTACCATAAACTAGAACAGTTCTACAGTTATCTTTGTTGCTTTTATAGATCGCCATCATCATTTGAATTAAAATCTGCTGGAAATTTGAAGTAGCCCCTTATATGACATGTGAATTAATCATTTAGGTTGCTTGAAGCTCGTACCTCCTGAAGAACTTGAGCACCTGGATATTCCCGTGGAAGAAGAATCCAGTACTCCTGTTAACAAAGTTTTTAACATATCAGAGAGTGATCGATCTTTTGTGAAAGTAAATACTACCTTATTTTGACAGCATACAGAAGTCACCAGATTCAATTTATTTACTGGAAACCAAACACTTGATCAGAGAGAGAGAAGTTTTGAGGTCTAATGCTACTTCTCAGTCATTTTTGACCTGATCTAGGATGATATGATCTCAGATGTACCGCTGGTTCACTTTGGATTTTAATTTAATTTTAAGCAAAGAGATGCTTTTCTTCAAGTACTAGAAAATATGTTTGAATAATTTTTTATAACTGACTTTTACTTTCTTATATACCTGGCTATAGTTATATACCCTTTGTCAATATAGGTAAAAGAAGTTATGATGGTACATTGTGGATTCCACAGTACAAATGGAGGATTGAAGATATCTAAAGTGGATAAAAGTGACATGCAAACTTGCAAAGTCACGGTATCTACTTGTGCATATGGTGGCGAAGACAATCTCTATGAACCTATTGGAATGTTAGAGGCATCACATAAAAAGGTAATTTATGTTGTATGGGAGTCAATTGTTAAGGTAGTATTGTAGTTTAGTGAGTCACCAACTTTATCTGCCATATCTATTTAGTGGCATGCAGGTTTGCTATGTAGCATTCTGAGATAAAATCACCCTAAGGGCCCAGGAATTAGTGGGGCGCATAATTGGAGAAAATGGATTTATCGGGAAATGGCGTGTTGTGGTTGTTAGGGATCAAAGGTTGAATGGTAAAATTCCTAAGGTATTAAATTGTTGGAGGTTTTCTCTAATTTCATTTTTTCTTCATTCTGTAATTATTTGTCATATTCTGAAATTTTTTCAAGTGGGCATGAGCTGTCCTTGATTCTTTCTCCACCCCACCCCTTTGTTTGCCCATCAGGTTGTTCTGTATTTTCTATAAAATCATTTGACCTATTGCAACTTTAGAAGCTGTTGATTTATGTAGATGTGTGAAGAGGGGTCGCTTTCTTCATTGATTAAATGTCTATTTGTTTCTCATTAATTCCCATAGAATGTGCATGTTGACTCATGTTTTATTTGTGGAGGACCAAGTGAGACATAAGGCTTTGTTGTTGTTGTTGGGTAGACTCCAAGTCCCAATTTAGCAGGGACCCACTTGGTGTGCTGGAAGCACTTCTCTGGCTCCCAAATTCAGTATTTGCCATTTCAGAACATGGAGCTCGTAGTAGTGTTTATGATGAAGCCAAGGCTGTGATCAGGAAAAACAAAGCCACGCCAGAGGAAGTTGAAGTGCGACTAAATCAATACCGAGAAGGTAGCTTGCCTGAAGACAAGAGATTTAATGGAAAGAAAGGTATGGATTGCTGTTGTGTCATTACAGTGAGTCTACCTCTAATTAAGCTGAACCTGTTGCCAAATTTTAACTTATACTTTTGTGTTTTTTTTTCTTTTTGGGGACCAAGTTGTCATGGTTGTTCAGAAAAAAGGTTCTTGTGTCTGCAGCTCTATACGAAGCCTCTGTCATCGTAAGGAAGCATAAACCTCTAACTAATCTTCTTATGTGCCTCTGGTTTAATGAGGTTGTTCGCTTCACTTCTAGGGATCAGCTCAGCTTCCCTTATGTTTTGTGTACATGGCTGTAATTTTTATATACAAGGAGCTTTTTAATCAGATTTCAGGTTGTTGCAGAAGATCTAGTTCAATTGCCTCTATGAAAATGGTTAGATCTTTTTGTGGGTTACTGATATTAGGAAATGGCGGATGCAGCGTTAGTGCATTACACACTTGGGTTGAACAGATGCCTTGTTGGGGGAGAGGGGCAGGGGCATGCCCTTAATCTTTTTCAATTTCTCTTCTTGAAAGGGATTAAAAAAGAAGATTAATTGGAAGTTTTGAAGACAGTGAGGTGATGGTGTGGAGCACGGGGGAGAGGCAAGCTATTTTATTAATTAAAAGTATAACTAAGAAATGGAATTTTACTCATCGATTAACCATTAAATACCATTAATGGGATATGAAGATTTGGAAGATCAAATTTTCAATAGTAGTTTTGTGATGCTAACTCTGAAAAAGAATACAACCAAATGGCCAAGATTAAAAACACAAAAAAAAAAAAAAACTCATACTATTCTTAATCACCTAGCTTAGAGTGGTTTTAAAATTGTAGTGTAAGATGGGCTAATAAAGATTTTAAATTAGTTTAACTTCTGTCGCCTCATTAGCTTTTAAACATTTAATCAATGTTCAAATCACATTTAACCAATTCAATTTTCAAATTGTCCTCTCAATGTAGCCTTATTTCTCTATGTAATCTAAATAAAACTATTATTTTATTCCCTGTGGCTTGAGTTTGTCATTGACTCACTCACCAACATGCCATATTGAGGGAGCAACTTGACCTGTATAAAGCTGTTAAAGTGAGTTCGAATTGACTCACTTAACTCTCTTAACTCGCATATATGCTCCTTCTAATTCAATTTCGCCAAGTTTGGTTGTTAAAATTGAGTTATGGGAATTTGAATGGAAATTGGAATTTCTATTTTCATATTTGGTTAGACATAAAAGTAAATGAAAAAATTATTCATTTTCTTATTTGGTTGTAAGAATTTGTATTAAAATGAAAATGAACCATAAAAAAATTATTATAATACTCGTGAATGTAAAAAGTTATATAAATATTATATAAAAGACAACTGGTAAATAAATTAAATAAAGATATTAAATATTATTTTTTTAATATATTACACAATATTAAATATTATATATAATACATATTGAAAGAAAATTTGTTGAGCTAGTTTACTGTTATAATTAATAATCAACAAGTCACTAACATTTTTAATAATAAAATATATGAAATAATTTTTAATATATTTTGACCACTAGTGAGAATTAACTTTTTCACTCACAGCTCCAAAATTTGCAAGTTGCATACATGCTTGAAGTTTTAAGAATGTTCTAATAACTTGAGTGTGTGTGTACATATTTTACTTTCTGGAGGATACAACATTCTTATTAATTTTTACAAATAAATGAAATTAATTATGATAATATATGAAAATAAATAAAAGATAATTTATTAAAATAGAGAATGAACATACAAAATAAAATAAATATTGCCTCTAAAATTTTAGTACCAACATAAATGCTATAGATACCTTAAGGCAATCCAATGAGATTAATTATAAATTAAGTTACGGTCTTAATTTTAAAAATTTTATGATCATATAATAGTTAAATTATTATACTAAAAGTTAAGTAGAGAAAAATATGTTCCCTCACTTGAGGTTAAGAATCCACATTCTCTAATGTGAATTTTTAAGGAAATGAAAATTCTAGCAATCAAACATAAAAATATTGACAATTCTTATTTTTATTCAAATTCCTTAACTCAAGTATAGCAATCAAATGAAAGATTTGTTCGGGAAGAATATATGACAGATGTTCCAAATGTGCTAATATCATGCTATATTGACTCTTGACAACTTTATATGATATTAAATAAAATCTAAATGCCTGATTTAATGACAAAACCCATGTCAATTTAACGTAAGTCTATAATACAAGTATACTCACAAAATTATATCAACCATAATTCATATAGAATAATTATTTGGAACAGTGGAAGCATTATAATAAGATATAATTACTTACCTTCAGTTATAGTCAAAATTCCAAACAAGAAAATCATTGAGAGTTATTATAATTTAATGCAATTCACTATGAGGGAGTTTGGTTTCGCGATTGGGGGGCTTCAACGTGCTTCTACTGGCTCAAACTTAGGTTTGGAAGAAAAATGAGATGTTTGGCTGTCTAAAAATTCACTGCACCAGAATTGATTGTCCCTCTCAAACCTTGATTTCATCCAACTTGATTTCTTGTAGCTTATGGCTTCAGTGAACGGGCTTCTTTTGATTCTTTTTTTCTTTCCTCTGCTACCCTGAGCTGGATTGAGGGAGAGCAACTAGGGGGAGAGAGAGAGCGTGATATATAAAGGGATAGAAAAAGAAGAGGAGAAGGAGAGTGAAAAAATGGCAGTGAAAAAATGGCAGACCCAGTAAAATTAATATGAAAATGGATGTCACTGGTTTCTTAAAAGAGAGTGAAGATAAGAGAAAAGATGAAATAAGAAAGTTGTAGATTCAGTAAAATGATTGTGAAGAGAGAGAGAAAATGAAGAGAAGTCGGGAAGATGATATATGAAAGATGATAAATTTATATTATTATTAAAATATTAATATAATTTATTATTATTAAAAATTATTATTAAAGCCTTAATATATTTTATTTTATTATATTTAAATATGAGTAAAATTAAATAAAAATAAATGAAGTAAAATAATATAAAATGGATACCATTTTTGGTAATTACACATTCAAAATTGTTTCTACTAATCAATATCTAAACGAAATTCATTTTTCAAAATTACTTTTCTGATAATAGTTTTTAAACATAAATCACATTCATGCAAAATTAATTTTATTTAAAATCAATTTTGAAAATCAATTCTATTCAAATTTAAATTTACCTGACAAATTTCCAAACATACGAAATAGGGTATTTTCTAGATTGCTTAAATCAAGAACCCTCACATTTGGTTTATATATAGACTTCGTGGGTGTTTGAAAACTCGTTGGGTGAATTTAGGTTTAAGCAGAATTGATTTTGAGTAGAATTAATTTTGCATGAACATGATTTATGTTTGGAAATTGTTATCAAAAAAGTAATTTTAGAAAATGAATTTCATTTGAATATGGTTAGTAAAAGTACTTTTAAATGTGTAATTATTAGAAAGGGTATGAATATTATATTGTTTATTTCATTTATCCTTATTAAATTTCTATCATATGAAATTTAATAAAAAATATATTTTTTAATAATAATTTTTAAATTAAATATTTGATTTAAAATATACTCTTAGAAACATGTTAATAAAAATTCATATCTCACTTCATAAATAAAAATTATAATCAATAAATAAATAAAATAAAATAAAATTTTTGTAATTAATAAAAAATAAAATAATAGTAAATTGTATTAATTACTCACCCAACATTTGATTGGTTTTTTTAAGTAAGCTAAATAATTAAAGTAAAATAAAACATGATTAAAAGAATATAACACGTGTGCCCTTATTTTTGAAGACTTCAGAACTTCGTAATTAGTTTTAACTCTTTGTTTTAGATGGATATCTCTCTCAAAATTTTAGATTCATTGTTTAGTTTGATCTCTCTCTCAAGTCTCAAAATAGTTTCAGCTTCATTGTTTAGTTTCATATGGATATCTCGGTAAGAGTTAATTTTTACCCTGTTTCGAAGCCTTTCTGCCACCCTTCGTGCATGTGTGATCGAAAGGGAAAAAGGAAGCTAATTTTCAATCCAATTTGATTTTTCTGGGTCGAGAAGAAGACAAAACAAAGATTTAAAGTGAGATTAATGAAGATGGTGCAGTAGCTGAGAAGGGAAGGAGAAGAAAAATAGAATATTCTGACGAGAGGTAAGAAATTGAGTTCGAAATTTCTTCTGTAGAATTATAGCTATATTTTCTTCTTTGGTTTTCAAATGGGATCGCATAAAAAAAAAAAAAGACAGAGCAGAGGAGGGTAGTAGAGGAAAGAAAAAATGTGCAGAGGATTATGAAGCTACCAACCACAATTGGAGCATTCAATGAAATTGAGGTTTTGGAAGAAAATCGATTATGGTAAGAAGAATGAATGCAGAACTAAATAGGGTTGATTTTTGTGCAAACGTTATATTGGAGAAAGCAAAACGTGTTCAATATCCTCTACCGCATAACCAAACACTTCCTTCCAATAAGAAAATAACTACCCATTGTAGTTATTGACAGTAACAGCTCAAGTAGTTATCAAAAGCAATCCAAAAACTAATCCAAACTAGTTAAAAAATTATTACTTATAATTTTGTCATAACTTGTCTTAAATGTGGCAAATTGGATCACATATGGAATTTAAAAAATTCCAACATTTAATTAATGCTATTTAAACTACTAATTTCTTGGCTAATTTAATGGCACTTGTACTCTTAATAGTTTCGTAAATATAGAAAATTAGCAATTCAAATAAAGAATAAGTATTTAGTGAATAACGACGATTGTCTGAGATTCCCACTAAATATTTAGCGGTGGTTTTAAAACTGCGACTGAATTTGTGAGTTTAATGGTAAACCTTGTAAATCTAGATGTTTGGCATCGGTTCTAAGCAACTGTCGCTGAATGACTATAAAAGACCATAACACAAAATATAGCGACAATTAAAGCGCTACTAATTTCGAAAATAAGTATTATCAAAAAAATTTTGAAAATAAGTAAATAACAACCGTTACAAATGTATTAGCAACGGTTTCCCAAAACTGCTATTAAAACACTTATGACTGTGGACTCGCGGCAACTTTGGAAGTGGTTAAAGGAAACTCACGGAAGTAATTCTCTCTCTCTCTCTCTCTCTCTCTCTCTCTCTCTCTTTTATTCAACTTTTTTGCATTTGACACAGAATGTAATAAATTAAAAATATATTAGGAAAAAATGACCACAAAATCCGAAGTTGAACATTATTTCTCAGCTAATGCGAATACACGTTCTTTCATCCTAAAAGGAACCATTCATAATACAATATTCGACTATTCGCATGACGCTCATAGTCTTTGAAAATTAAATTTGTTTCTATATTTCGTTATTAATTCATGTTTTAAATTAATTATATCAATTTAAGCATGAGATAAAAAAATTGATGTTTCAAAACAAATTCTAGTTTAAAGCTTAATTAGATGGAATTAAAAAAAATGTAATCATCCAATATAATTTTTTAATTAAAACTAATTTATATGAACTATAAATTTTCAAAATTGAAATATCAATTACTTTTATTTGATTCAACCCAATACGCAAAGAATTATATAAAATTTTTAAAATAGATAATGACATCATATTTAATTAGTTTAATTTCTAAACAGCTATTAATCATATCAATTACATTTTATATTAAATTACCTAGTAGCATTATTAGCCATAATTGATACATATAGATTATTAAAATACTATTGATTTCCTAGTAGCAAGATTTTGTGTATAATTCTTCCGACGTCAATTTGTAGTAATGGGGTGGTTGCCTGTATTCTAAAGGATAACTTTTGAAATTTGGATAGTTTAGGGTTTATAGAAACTTAACAATAATATGACTATAGTGAATATGGAGAAGTCACTTTTTTTCCCGTTTGGTATGATCGAAAACGATAGAAAGGAGAGCTCCTTTTATGTACTATTGTTTTTTTTTTGCGTTTGGTAAGCATTATCTACAATGTATTGATGGAGTCCAAAATTCCTTCTTCTATTCATTTTTGTACGGCACTCTTCCATCCTTTCATTAATAGAAAAGCGCATTCAAGAATGGAAAGGACGCTGGATTTCTCAAATTGCCCTTGTTGTGCATCTACAATTTCCTTTCAGCCTTTTGGTCTGTGCGTCGCTGTCCGGAGCTTGCAAAAGCTTGAGCTTCACCAGTGAGTTTTCAAAATACCAAGAGTGAGTATATTTTCCAAATATCTCTGCATATTTGCAACATTGATCAAAATTCAAATTACAAAATATTGCAAATAAAGTTCTTCATCAGTTGTTATGTCTGTATTTACTGTCTACCTTTTCCTTGGAAGAAGGTACAGAAGAAGCTATAAAATGAAGGTCGACCGATGCATTCCAGAGATGAAGCAGTCAACTAGCTTCAACGAGGTAGTCAACCAGTTGCCTGCAAATTAACTTTGTTTTAGAATAAGACGATCGACTGATTGCTAACAAAGGATAGATGGTCGATCAGTTCATGCCAGGTGGTCGATTGATCAATTAAGAACCTTAGCTGAAATTTAAAAGTCTATTCAAAAGGAAAACAATCATCAAAATTTATATAAATGCTTTAAATGCAAAAAAGTCAACATGATGGTGTCCACCAGGGTTCACCATTGCAAATCTTCGTTTTAACACTCAAGAAAGAGAGACGGTGAGGGAGAGGAAGAGAGAAAGAGAACTAGAGATGGAGCAGAGAGAGTTAGTTGCCGTGAAGGAGAATGTGAGGTGTAGAGCAATGTTTTTGGACCCGAACCGGCCCGACGGGTCGACCCGGGACCCGGTGACCCAGGGCTGGGACCGGTCCGGGTCATTGGTTTTGGCCCGGTCGCAATCGACCCGGCCAAAACTCGGTCGATCCAATGACCTGGTGACCAGGGTCTCTCTCTTTTTTTTTTTTAAAAAAAAATTTCTTTTTTTTAAATTTTTTTAAAAATTTATTTTATTATCTTTTTTTTGAAACAATCTCTTAATTTTTGAAACTAACTCAATCAATTTTGTGACTAACATACTCTCATATGTTCAGATAGACACAAAAAAATTAAATTAAAATTATTTTTTGAAAAATGAAACTAGACCAAGTTGACAAATATAAAAGTTTTTTCTAACATAATTTTCACAACAAAAATTTCATGATTTAAGTCATTGAATATGATTGAGAATTTTAAATATACATTTTTAAGAAAAAATGATATTCTGCATATTAGTCATATTATGTTTGGATGATATTATTTATGACTTTATGAATAATTATTAATATTTATGATTTTATATTTGAATTATTATGCATGTTTATGACTTTAAAGTTTGAAATTTACATATAAATTATTTATTTTACATATTTTTTAATTTATTTCTAAAGATACATATATGTATATATATATATATATTTTTTTTTAATTTATTTATCCGGTTCAGCAATTGACCCGATGACCCGGCGATTGAATCAGTGACCCGGTGACCCGGAGGCCAGCCCGGGTCAATGACCGGGCCTGTTCCTAAAACATTGGTATAGAGAGACAAAGGGCGACAAAGCAATTGAGAAAGATGAGATGCAGAGATGAGACTTGAGAGAGATTAGTGATCAAGAGGTGAGAGGGAGAAATAGAGAGATATGAATAAGGGGTAATTTAGTAAATTAGCCTCACATACTCTATTTTCTTTTCATTAAAAAAAATATATCAAACACATTTTTTCCCTATTGCAATATTCTTTTTTATCACATACCAACACATTTTTTTTCCATTATCCTTTTTCCCTTTTCCTTTTTCTTTCTATTTTCATTTTCTTACTTCTTTTCCATTCCTATTCTTTCTTAGATACCAAACGGATCCTTATGATAATGGACTCGGCAGCAACTTTAGAAGAGGTAAAATGGAACTCATGAAAGTAATTCTCTCTCTCTCTCTTAATGATTATGTGTCAGTGAATTAGTAACAAAGAAAAAAAAACTTATTTGATCAAATAATTAAATAATGATGCTATCTCACTGGTTAATGTGGTCATAAATAATATATTCAACTTTTTTGCATTTGACACATAATGTAATAAATTAACAAATATATTAGGAAAAAGTGATCACAAAATCCGAAGTTGAACATTATTTCTCAACGAATGCAAATACACGTTCTTTCATCCTAAAAGGAAACATTTAGAATACAATATTTGCATGACGCTCATAATCTTTGAAAATTAAATTTGTTTCTATATTTCGTTCTTAATTCATGTTTTAAATTAATTATATCAATTTAAGCACAAGGTAAAAAAATTGACGTTTCAAAACAAATTCTTGTTTAAAGCTTAATTAGATGGAATTAAAAAAAATGTTATCATCCAATATAATTTTTTAATTAAAACTAATTTATATGAACTATAAATTTTCAAAATTGAAATATCAATTACTTTTATTTGAATCAACCCAATACGCAAAGAATTATATAAAAATTTTAAAATAGATAATGACATTATATTTAATTCGTTTATTTTTTAAACAGCTATTAATCATATCAATTACATTTTATATTAAATTACCTAGTAGCATTATTAGCCATAATTGATACATATAGATTATTAAAATACTATAGATTACCTAGTAGAATTGTTAGCCATGATTATATGCTCAGTATATATTAATTTTTTTTATTGATTACATTGTATAATTATTTTATTGTGGAAGGTTAATCTAAAAAGAATGTACGATGAGATATAAATTCAAAACTATGAACATTTTCTGTTTTGGTAAATTTACTCCCAACACTAATTGGCGCATTTCTCTCTGACATTGTATGTAATTCTCCAGCAAACTTCACGAGTTCATGTCGCTAAGAGCAAGGCTTTGAGATCAGATAAAACAGGCAAAATAGAGCGCGGACGATCTTGAGCTCCAGCGAGCTTGCGAGGCTGTAGTTGAAGGCACCAAGCATTAGGTCGTCATGTCGATCCGTACTGCCAAAACTCATGGTGGCAGTTGGGGAAAACCCGGCATGCTAGGCGGCCATCAACAAATGGCCAAGCCTAGGATTCTGGCTGTCACATCCCAAAACTTACATGTGATATAAACATAAAATACCTAGGGTGTACCTCCGTGGTACCCCATAATCTCTGTGAACATTCTTAATATCCATAATTATGTGAATCATAAATATTCCAAGAAAGATATTTTGTATACATATTCAGAAAATGTTCAACTTTCAAACACTATACAGTACTATACAACCTCCCAAGCCTAGGTGACCTACTAGATTACAGAGCGTTTCCTAATCCTTACCAATTGTTTACCAGACAAAAGTTGAGTATATCCTTAAAGGCTATAAATTCTTCTCCTAAACCACTGTATCTGAAAAGATAATCATGGAGAGTGTGAGTTTATCATAACTCAGTGAGTAAACAACTGTACATGAAAATATCATAAGCACAAACACCACATTTACTAATACAATCAATCTATCATTTATTTTAAATAATTATAGTATTATATGCCATAAATACTTGCACTGAGTGACTTGGGAATTTAACCCTCAAACTCTTTGTGCATAGGTTTTCACATTTATACACCGAGTAGTATGGGACTCTAACCCTTTCAAACTCGTGTATTGATTTTCACAGTTATACACCGAGTAGTATGGGACTCTAACCCTTTCAAACTCGTGCATAGGTTTTCACATTTATACACCGAGTAGTATGGGACTCTAACCCTTTCAAACTCGTGCATAGATTTTCACATTTATACACCGAGTAGTATGAGACTCTAACCCTTTCAAACTCGTGCGTAGATTTTCACATTTATACACCGAGTAGTATGGGACTCTAACCCTTTCAAACTCGTGTATTAGATCTCGTAGATCTTTTGCTCATCAATAAAATAGTGAGAATTTATCACAATATAATTACTATGAAATAAATGAATTTACACATATTTTTATTCCCTTGAATGTCTATCATCAACCATAACAATCATCATATATTATCAACAGCGAGATTGATTATTTCTCACTTCAATAATGTTATAAACAAGACTTGTATTGTACCTTATCTAATAAGATCACATTAGTTTAGTAAGGTTATTCACTTACAAAATGTTCCAATTTATTCAAGGAACAATCACATCTAGTTATTTAGTCAACTAGAGAAATCAATTCTCAAAGGTAATAAAATACCTTCCAATGATATTATACTTTTTCTCAACCTGAACACACATTGATAATCTTCTCAATTTCACAAATAACGCAAATGGGATTTATATTGTGCTTTGACTAATTTATTAAATTAATTTTGCAAGGTTGCCTACTCACCTGGATTCCATGCTCTCGGCGCTCCCACCTTGCGCCCCAATCATCCCTATTGTAACCAGGTAAAAACCATTAGGGTTACAAAATAGAGAAATTTCCTATCACTACTCTCGACCTTTACTCACATCTTAAGTCATAACTCCTAACCGGTAATGAATTTCTAAATGACACTTATACCATTGGAAACTAGACTCAAAGAGCTTTTCAACGATATTAAAAAAAAACTGATGCTACAGTAATAGTCAACGGTCAACGCAGCTACAGTAACGTTGACCGAGTCAATGCTACAGTAATGTTGACCGAGTCAACGCTACAGTAACGAGAAAATCTGGAAAAATTTTCTCGGTGAACAGTAATTTCTGGGGAAAATTTTCGA
Source organism: Biancaea sappan (assembly GCA_037074585.1). Taxonomy (NCBI): domain Eukaryota; kingdom Viridiplantae; phylum Streptophyta; class Magnoliopsida; order Fabales; family Fabaceae; genus Biancaea; species Biancaea sappan. The sequence goes on from CM073494.1 coordinate 12,660,050, forward strand.
TGTTCTTCGTGTTCTTCATCCAAAAATCCTAAAATCATATCTAAAACAACATTTCTTTTGATTTCTTCCATGGGTTTTCATCCTTAATGTCTAAGGAGTGTTTTAACACCAAAACCCCCAATTTCTACCAACAATCCAAGCTCAAATCTCAAATTTTCATCAAGAACACTAACTTTTTCAAATATCCAAATTCTACGAAATTTCTTGTTCTAATAACATCATAAACCACCTAAGAATGTTTTACATTAACATCCACACTTAAATTCATCCATTAAAACTCAAAATCTTAATTTTCTTCCATAGGTCCGAAAATGGAGAAAAAGAGAAATAGAGTAGATAAAACTTACCTCTTTACCTCTAGAACTCCTGAGAATCGGAAGTATGGTTAGAAAATACAAGATCGCCGGATGAAAATTTGAGAAATGATTGAAGAAGGGAAGATGGAAATGAACGAAGAACATGAAGCCTCGGGAGGAAGAAGGAGAAGAAAAACTAATAATTGTATGTGTGGGCCCCACTAATTTCTTTTTCGATAAAATCGCTCATAGCCACCTTAGCTTATAAGATTTGTTCACTTTAATCCCTTTAACCTCGAATACCACTTTAACCTCGAATCCATCATTTTTTCGGTACCGGACTCATAAGCTTTATTCTTCCTCTCAGGTTTCTATTTGGTCATTTCTCAAAAGTCCTCTATACTTTCTTTTCTTTTCACTTTAGTCCTTAAGAATTTGTAAAAATTTTCTAAATTAAAAATTAAAATTTCTATTCCCAGATTTTCTTCACTAATTCAAAAAGCACATTTTCACGTAATTAAATTTTTCACTAAATTTCAAATTAGACTTTAAATATTTATATAAATTCTTGAGATATTACACTGGCTCTCTGTAGTAGTACATAACTTTCTCGTCTATATTTTCCCTGTCTGTCTTTTCAAATTCTTATTAGTTGCTTGCGTTTGCGATCCTTTAAGTTGAACATGGTGCTGTTTACCCAACTGACTTTTGGGAGTGTGTGGAAGATGCTCGAAGAAGACTGGAATGAGTTTCAGACAACATTATTTGTTTTGTAGCAATAATTTTCCCCCATTCTCTATCGTTAGCTCTTGCTGAACAGCTCAAATGGAAATTTAAATAGATATCAATCATATGCACGATTTCATGTATAATTCTTCCGACATCAATATGTAGTAATTGGGTGGTTGTCTGTATTTTAAAGGATAACTTTTGAAATTTGGATAGTTTAAACAGACCTAACAATAGTATGACTATAGTAAATGGATAATGGACATCTTCTTAGCCCCAAAGCTAAGGAGACTCCTTGGCCCTCTACAGCCATTGGATGGATGTGGAGGGGGCTAAGGAGGTCAAAGCTAAGGAGGCTTCCCTCTTCCATAATAAATATAGAGAAGTCACTTTTTTTCCCTTTTGGCAGGCCTAAAAACAGTAGAAAGGGAGCTCCTTTCATGTACTGTTTGTTTCCTGCTTTTGGTAAGCATTATCTACAACATATTGATGGAGTCCAGAATTTCATCTTTCATTTATTTTTGTACAGTACTTTTCCATCCCTTAAGCAATCGAAAAGTACATTCGGGAATAGAAATAACACTGGACTTCTGAATTTACCCTTGTCCGTGCACTTGTAATTTCCTTTCTGCCCTCTAGTCTGTCCGTCGTTGTTCAAAACTTGCAAAAGCTTGAGCTTCATTGGTGAGTTTTCAAAATAAAAAGAGTGAATATATTTTCCAAATATCTTTGCGTATTTCGAACGTTAACCAAAATTCAAATTACACAACATTGCAAAGAAAGTTCTTCATCAATTGCTGTGTTCGTATTTACTATCTACCTCATCCTTGGAAGAAGGTATAGAAGAAGCTGTAAAATAAAGGTCAACTGGTGCATTCCAGAGAGGAAGCAATCGACCAGTTGCCTGTTATCTTCAAATTATCTTTGTTCTAGAGCGAGGCGGTTGACCGGTTGCTGTCTTATCGGTCGATCGGTTACTGGCAAAGAATAGATGGACCGCGGTCGACTGATCGATTAAGAACTTTAGCTAAAATTCAAAAGTTTATTCAAAAGGCAATTAGTCATCAAAATTAAATAAATGCTTTAAATGCAAAGGGGTCAACACGACGGTGTCTACTGAGATTCACCATTGTAGATCTTCACTCTGCCACTCAAGAAAGAGAGATGGTGAGGGAGAGGAAGAGAGAGAGAACCAGAGATGAAGGAGAGAATGTCGATTGCCGTAAAGGAGAATGTGAGAGGCAAAGAGACAAAGGGTGACGAGGCAGTTGACAGAGATGAGATGTAGAGAGACTTGAGAGGGATGAATGCAGAGATGAGGCTTGAGAAAGGTTAGTGATCGAGAGGTGAGAGGCAGAGAGAGAGAGAGAGATAAAAAATTCAATAAAAAATATGAGATAACTTGGTAAATTAACCCCACATACTCAATTTCCTTCCTTTTAAAAAATACATACCAAACACATTTTTTTTCTATTGATATTATTCTTTTCCATCACATACTAAACACATTTTTTTCATCTTTCTTTTTCCCTTTTTCTTTCCATTTTTCTACTTCCTTTCCATTCTTACTCTTTCTTGGATACTAAACAGGTCCTTATGACAGTGGACTCGGCGTCAACTTTGGAAGCGATTAAAGGAAACTCATGAAAGTAATTCTCTCTCCCTCTCCCTCTCTTTCTTCTTTTTTTAAGATGTTAATGATTATGTGTCAGTGAATTAGTAATAGAGAAAAAAAAAGACTTATTTGATCAAATAATTAAATAACGATGCTGTCTCACTAGTGTTAAGTGCTAGATTTAGTACCATTTGGTGCTAAATCTTTGATCCTTTTTATTACCTACTTGTCTTAGCTTGTATGTTCTTTTCCGTTGTTTTTGTTTGATTTAGTTTAGTTTAGGATTTGTTAGAGTTTAGTCTGCTTCATGTGATTCCTTGACTCAGAATGCTATTAATCACCATTTTATTGTCTCTGATGTAAGGTGAGCTGGACGAAGCTGAAGCTGAAGCAAATGATCGAACTGGTCTGAGGTGCTGTGAGGATGCCTGTCTGCCTACCACCTCTATAGCGGTGTATTCTCACCGCTATAGCGGTGAGCCCTGGAGCTAAACTCAATGCAATCAATTGCTTCTGTCCACTACCGCTATAGCGCCTGCCCCTGGAGCTAAAGAACCAGAAGACCCACTATCTGTCCACCACCGCTATAGCAGTGGATACTTACTGCTATAGCGGTGAGCCCTGCACCAAATTTGCTGAAGAGAATTTAGTATTGTCTTATACTGCTATAGCGGTGGAAAGTTACCGCTATAGCGGTAAGTCGCGATAGGGAGCTTGTTTAAAAGGCGTTAGATGAAATTTTTAGGGCAATTTTGAGTTGGAGACAGAGGAGAGGCGTCGACTTTTGCTAGAGGAGAAGGAGGAATCCGTCCCTGGAGCCAATCAAGCCTGAATTCCGTCAACCCAACCCCGGATTCATGGAGCTTTATAATTCTTCTACTGCTTTCTGTAGTTTTAGTGCCATGAGTGGCTAAATTTTCTGTTCTAGGGTTCCTATGAACCCAATTTCAGACTAGGATTTGTGTTCTCTTGAGACTTGTGATTCTTGTTAATTTATGCATACCTATCATTCAATACTTCCTGAACTTATTATAAAATTGGTCATTTCATGATTCCTATATTGCCTTCATTGAACTTGGGAGAGGGAGATGTTGGTAGAACACTGAATGATTAGGGCGAGTGATAGAACCTAGGGGTTTTACTTGTTAATTAATAGGAATATTAATGAACCTCGTTTAATCAAATTAGGTTAACTTTAATTAGACTCAAACTCACATAAGGGATTGTGTAGAGTTGGGCAGCTTAATCTAGGTTCAGGAGAATTACCTTAAGCCATTAGAAAACCTGAGATTATTGTGCATAATTGATCTGAATTACAGGTGTAAGGAGAATTAGCAATTCCTAGGACGAAAGAGGGGGATTAGTGACTCTAGGCCTTTTATTTGATTTACTTCCTTTGATTCAATTGCAATTTGATTTACTTTCAATTAGAGCTACCTTCATTCCAAAAATCGATTCGCCTAAATATTACGTTTAACTTCTAGAGTAATTAACACGTTAGTCCCTGTAGAGACGATACTCATATTTCATCATTATATTACTTGTGTGATTGGTACACTTGCCAGGGACTAACGGTTTTTAACTATTATTCTAAGAAATTAAAGGTGCTAGCTTAGGCATTTTCTTTTGTTTTGTTTTAGTTGTTCTAGTTTTTATTCTATCTATTTTTGGTAGTTAGTCATTCTTGTTTTTAACATTAAGTTTTGTGATTTCCTTTTTGTTAATTCTAACCGGAACTTTTCATCGTGTATGCGAGGTACTTCTGATCTTCTCTTTGATCCTGAGATCGAAAGATTAGCAAGGAGAACTAGAAAAGAAGTGAGAGAAAGGCGAACTCAAGTGAGCCAAGCTACACAGAAAGAAATGACTGAGAATAACCAAAACCACCGGAGTTTTGAAGTCAATGCTGGTAATAGGGTCGGTAATGAGCATCAGGAGGATGACAATAGAGCTGTGTGGGATTATGCATTGCCCACTGAGGTTGGACATGCATCCAGCATAGTGAAACCTCCACTTGGTGCAAATAACTTTGAAATAAAGGCAGTCTTGATGAATTTGGTCTAGCAGAACCAGTTTGGGGGCAGCCCGATAGAAGACCCGAACAACCATATCACTAATTTTCTGGATATTTGTGATATGGTTAAGATTAATAGAGCCAGTGATGATGCCATCCGCCTACGTCTGTTTCCCTTCTCCTTGAGGGATATGGCTAAAAGTTAGTTGAATGCTCAGCCAAGAGGAAGTATAACAACATGGGATGAGCTACAGAAAAGATTCTTGGGTAAGTTCTTTCCGCCATCAAGATCAATTAAACTGAGGAATGAAATCACAGCATTTTATCAGCATGACGACGAAAGCTTATATGAGGCATGAGATCGATTCAAAAACTTACTTATGAAATGCCCTAATCATGGCCTCCCAGAATGGCAGCAGCTCACCATATTTCATAGTGGTCTCACATATGAGACTCGAGACAAATTGGATACCGCAGCTGGCGGTGCTTTGATGGCAAAATCAATAGTGCAAGTGAAGGAAATAATTGAGACAATGGGGGCAAGCCAAAATGCATCTAGTCAAGCCAAGAATGTTGCAAGAAGGGGAGTCATGGAGTTGGATACATTACATGCTTTGTTAGCTCAAAACGAAGCATTAACAAAGAAAGTTGACATGCTGTGCTCTAGACAAAATGAACAGGCAAAGGTAAATGCAGTAGCAATGCCTGAACCAAATTGTGATTTCTGTGGAGGGGCTCACGTTAACGGGTGTTGTGAAGAATTCCCTTCTGTGAAACAGTTGAATTATATGGGTAATATGCAGAGGAATCAGAACAACCAATACTCCAACACTTACCATCTGAGCTCAAGGAATCATCTGAATTTCTCTTAGAGTAATAATCACTGCCTTAACCCCTCAACTTCATCTTCTGGTAAGCCTTCTCATCCTCCTGGGTTTAATAGTCAGAATAACTTTTCTCCTCAAAATAGAGCTCTACCACCTCAAGTGGAGAAGAAGCCGTCAATGGAGGAGATGTTTATGAAATTCATGGCGAGAAGTGAATCGATGTTTCAGACTCAGAATGTGGCTATCAAGAATCTTGAAACTCAGATGGGCCAGCTGGCCCTTGCATTGAATAATAGGCCACAGGGTAATCTCCCTAGTAATACTGAGAATAACCCAATAAAGGAGGGCAATGAGCACTGTAAGGCCATCACTTTGAGAAGTGGCAAGGAAATTCCTGATGCTGTTAAGTCACATACTCAACCAGAGAAAGTAGTTACTGAAGCAGTAAAAGATCAGATTACCCCACCTCAAGAAATTGTGACTGAGAAAGTTGATGCACCAGAGGTGAAAGAGAAAGCTAAAAAGGTGGTAAAAGATGTAACAGCTGAAAATTTTGTTCCACCAATGCCCTACCCTCAGAGGGCAAAGAAGCAGAATTTGGAGAGGCAGTATAAAAAGTTTCTAGAGGTTTTGAAGCAACTGCATATAAACATTCCATTTGCAGAGGCATTGGAGCAGATGCCAAGTTATGCCAAGTTTATGAAGGACGTCCTCTCTCGTAAAAGGCGTCTAAGGGAGTTTGAGACAGTGGTATTAACTCAGAAATGTAGTGCTATTTTGTAGAGAAAGTTGCCTACTAAGATGCAAGATCCGGGGAGTTTCGTGGTGCCATGCTGTTGAGTTCTCAATTTAGTGCCATTTTGATGTTAAATACCCTCTCTTTTGATCTCTTTCTTGTTGTCTTGTAATTCTTAGCTCATATTTTGAGTAGTTTAGATTAGTTTTAGTTTTCTTTGATCTTTTAATAAATGGAGTGATTTCATGATTGTTTAATGCAATTTTTGGACTTTTAATCACTTTCTTTTTGAGTTACTTTTGTAACTATGTTGGTGATTTTACTTTTGCAGGTATTTCAGCTAGGAAAGTGTTGTTGAAAGATGAGAAATCCATTAGCCAAGAGTTAATTGAGGTGAAGAGGAACCTTGGAGAAGAAAAAGAGGCTCAAAATGAAGACTTTGCTGTCACATTCACGCTTAAGCGGGATATATTCACGCTTAAGCGTGAAGCTTGCTGCATTGGAGGCTCAATTCTGTCCAAAACAGGCTTAAGCGGGAATTCTATGCGCTTAAGCGTGTGACACCTTGCTGATGGAGAATCGTTTCTGCCTAAATCGCGCTTAAGCGGGAAATCCATGCGCTTAAGCGCAAAAGCCAATTTACTGTCACGTGCAGAAGGCTTTAAAAGGCAATTTGGACTGAAATTTTAGGGTATTCTGGGCTGGAACCGAAGGAGGAGCGCCGAATTCACCTCCAGAAGCTAGGGCAACCAACTTTTGGAGAAGATTGAAGCCATTTTTCTTCCACCCAACTTGGAATCATGGAGTTTTCTCTTCTCTTCTCTCATTTTCTGTATTTTGTGATGATGTGTAGCTAAATTTCTGTACTAGGATTGCTATGAACCTTAGTTTGGATTAAGTTTTGTTAATCTCTTGACTCTTGTGATTGTTTGGCCATTAATACATGTTTATTCATTCTCATTTTCTTGCTTTCATTAAACTTGATCAATTTAATGGAATGTTTGGTGGTTTTGCTATACTTGGGAGAGGAATGTAAAACCTAGACCATAGAATGGATAGTATGAGTTCTTGAACCACAAAGAAGAGGGGATAGATTCGTTAATATCATAGGAATATAGATATTAGCCTCATATAGTCAGATTATGGTTTGTGCATTTTCGAAACTTAAGAATACATAAGGAATTATGATATTTCGGGTTGAGTTTTAGTTGGCATTCGGGAGAATCCTTCTAAACATATTCGTATCCTAGATTAGCATGTATGGCCGGTGATAACAAGAGGAAGAGGGATCAAAACTTATAAAGAACGACGGGGGATTGGCAATCCTAGGCTGTGTTCATCTTGTGAAATTAATTGCATTTGTCTTGTGATTTTTATTGTGCTTGTTTAAAATTCATACAACCTACAATTCACTACTAACTCAACTTTACATTTTCACTTTCCTTCTGTCAAGAACCATTGAAATTTGCATTGTCTAACTAATATAACTTAATTTCTCGAGTAATTAGCAAGTTAATCCTCGTGGGAACGATTCTCTTACTTAATTTTCACTATATTACTTGTACGATTGGTACGCTTGCCAAGCCGTCAACAAGTTTTTGGCGCCGTTGCCGGGGATTAACGGTTGTTGCTAATATTCATAGGGATTAAGAAGTGTTAGATTAGACCTTTGTCTATAGCTGTTTTTCTTTGTTTATTTCTCTTAGTTTATCATCTTAGTTTTTGTGTTAATTCTGTTGTTCATATTGTTCTTTGCTAATTAGTGCCTTTCATTGCGTATGCGAGGTACTCTCAATCCTTCTGACCTTCTTTACGAACCTGAGATTGAAAGACTAGTAAGAAGAGTTAGGAAGGAGGCTAAAGCCAGAGAAGCTCAAGTAAGCCAAGCTATACAAAAAGAAATGGCTGAAGGCAACTTGAATCACCAGGGTGATGAGATCAATGCTGGAAATAGAGTTGTTGATGAGCCTCAAATGGGATTCAGAGCAATATGGGATTATGCATCACCTGTTAATGCTGGGAATGCTTCAAGCATAGTGAAGCTCGCGATTGGAGCCAACAATTTTGAGATGAAGGCTATGATGTTAAATCTTGTACAACAAAACCAGTTTGGGGGAAGTCTTATGGAGGATCCAAACAATCATATTGTGAACTTCCTTGATATTTGTGATATGGTCAAGCTGAATGGAGTTACAGATGATGCCATCCGCCTTCGATTATTCCCTTTCTCCTTAAGGGATGGTGCAAAGAATTGGTTGATGACTCTACCACCGGGGAGTATAACTACGTGGGAGGAACTGCGAAGGAAATTCTTGGATAAATTCTTCCCTCCCTCCAAATCAGTAAAATTGAGAAATGAGATTACAGCATTCCTTCAACAAGATGGCGAGACATTATACAATGCTTGGGAACGATTCAAGGAGATGTTGAGGAAATGCCCGAATCATGGCATTCAAGAGTGGCAACAGATTTCAATCTTCTTCAGTGGATTGAATTATGAAACCAGGGATAAATTGGATACCGCAGCTGGCGGTGCATTATTGGGCAAGTCAATTGAGCAAGCCAAGGACATTATTGAGACCATGGGGGCTAGTCAAAATGCTTCCATCAGAGCCAAGAGCAACTCAAAGAAAGGGATGCTGGAGTTGGACACTCTTCATGCTATTTTAGCCCAGAATGAAGCCCTAACTAAAAAGGTTGAGATGTTGTGTGCTAGACAACAAGAGCCGCTAAGAGTAAATACAGTGAGTAATCCGGCACCAAGCTGTGACTTCTGTGGGGGTGCTCACGTTAATGGTTGCTGTGAGGAGAATTCTACCATGGAACAGTTAAATTATATGGGCAATCACCAGAGGAACCAGAATACCTTCTACTCAAATTCTTACCATCCGGGAAATAGAAATGATCCGAATTTCTCATGGAGTAATGATCATTGTCTCAATCCCACGGCCTCATCATCATCTAGTAGACCTTCTCAACCGCTCGGCTTCAATAACCAAAACCATCACATTCCTCATAATAGAGCCCCACCACCTCAGGTGGAACAGAAACCCACTTTGGAAGATATGTTCATGCAATACATGGCCAAGAACGATGTTGTGATCCAGAGTCAATCATCTTTAATTCAGAGCCAAAATGTGGCTATTAGAAACTTGGAGACACAAATGGGACAGTTGGCCAATGCTCTTAATAATAGACCTCAAGGTAATCTCCCCAGTGACACTGAAAATAACCCAAGAAGGGAGGGGAAAGAGCATTGTAATGCTATTACTTTAAGGAGTGGCAAGGAGCTTCCAAATACTATTACATCACATGATCCACCTAAAGATGTGATTGTTGAAGAGGGAAAAGATGAGGTTGCTAAACCTCTAACTGAGGAAGCTGATGCTTCAGAGAAAAAAGGTAAATATGGAAGGGTGGTAAAAGATAAAAGGGCTGAAAGTTTTGTTCCACCACTACCGTATCCACAGGCTCAGAGGCCCAAAAAGCACAATGAGAAGCAGTTCAGCAGATTCTTGGAGGTATTGAGTAAATTGCAAATAAGTATACCTTTTGCTGAAGCCTTGGAACAAATGCCTATGTATGCAAAATTCATGAAGGAAATGTTGCTGAAAAAGAAGAAGATGGGAAATAATGAAAAAGTCACATTGAATGAAGAGTGCAGCGCAATCATACATAAGAAGTTGCCTCCGAAACTCAAGGATCCAGGGAGTTTCTCCATCCCCTGTACTATTGGGGACGTCACATTCAAGAAGACTTTATGTGATCTTGGGGCTAGCATCAATCTTATGCCACTATCAATTTTCAAGAAACTAGGGATTGGTCAAGTGAAACCAACTATGATGACTCTTCAGCTCGCCGACCGATCCGTGAGACATCCATATGGGGTAGTAGAAGATGTGCTAGTCAAAGTGGGAAAATTCTTCTTTCCTGTAGATTTTGTAGTATTAGACATGGCGGAAGATGAGGAAATCCCTCTCATTCTAGGTAGGCCATTCTTGGCTACTTCGGGAGCGGTAATTAATGTGGCTCATGGGACATTAACTCTGACAGTTCAGAAAGAGATAGAGACTTTCAATGTGTTTGATATTGCAAAATCACCGATGGAAAAGGAAGCCGACAATAATAAGGAAGAAACAATGTCGATTCAGCTTCAAGACTCTTCAATGGGTTATTGTGATCCAGGATAAAACCGGTAAAGTCTGGCTGAAGACTATAAACTTAGCGCTCTTGGGAGGCAACCCAAGTTTATTGCTTTCGTAATTTTTTTTTCTTTTCTTCTATTTTTTTTTTGTTGTGGTTTGATGTGCTGCTCTTGGTAATATTTTAACTGCTATTTATTATTTATTTTGGAGTTGAATTGATAAATGTTAAATATGGTCATGTTTATTATCTTGGTGAATGGCAGTTAGGATGTTCGTAATAGCATTTTGTTTTGCTTTGTTTTGTTTTGTTTGTTATGTTGTGTCTTCTTTTCCTCTATTGTGCTGATCTGGGACAGTGAGGACACTGTCAAATTTAAGTTTGGGGGAGAGGTTTGTTGATGAGTTTCTTCTTTGAGAAAATTTTGGTTAATTTTGTGTTGTCCATATGTATGTGTAGTAGGAGGAAATTTTTGAAAATTTTGAAATCTGAAAGTTTGAAGTTTTTGGCAAGTCAAATCATGTCAAATGCAATTCTTTTTAAGAGTTACCTCTTGAGTTTGCTAATCTTAAGTTTTCATATTTTGTAAGTGTTAACTCTATCACTTCAAAATAACGGGAGTTTTATTTTTGTCTCTTTGAATGGTTTTTAGATCATTTTCATATTTATATATAAAAAAAAAGTTCAATAAGAGGCTAGTGAAAAAAGGATTCAATAAGGGGATAGCTAAAAGTTTCAATAAGGGATAGGCTCTTGTAATTAAACTAAAATGAAAAAATTAAAAAAAAAAATTCCAAATGAAATAAGGAAAGTTAGGAAGCTATATCCTTGAGAACAAAACAGTGAAGCCCTTGAGAATCGAAATAAAACGATGCCTTTGAGAACAAAGAAGTAATTTAATTTTGGAATTTTTGTGAATTTGGTTTTATAAACTGTTCCAAGAGGTGAAGTTTTGATTTCAAATTTTCTTGTGGTTTGGTTAACATTTCTTATTGAATCCTTAAGATTGCAAACTCTTGAGTTAAATCTTTGGAGTAATGGTTTGATGAGGCTTGGTATGCTTTAATTCACATTTTCATATCTTTACCCCTCCTAGTTGCACATATTCTTGGTCGCACATATTTTTCTCAAAATTTTTCTCATTGAAAGTTTTTGCTTGAGGACAAGCAAAGGTTCAAGTTTGGGGGAGTGTTGAGTTCTCAATTTAGTGCCATTTTGATGTTAAATACCCTCTCTTTTGATCTCTTTCTTGTTGTCTTGTAATTCTTAGCTCATATTTTGAGTAGTTTAGATTAGTTTTAGTTTTCTTTGATCTTTTAATAAATGGAGTGATTTCATGATTGTTTAATGCAATTTTTGGACTTTTAATCACTTTCTTTTTGAGTTACTTTTGTAACTATGTTGGTGATTTTACTTTTGCAGGTATTTCAGCTAGGAAAGTGTTGTTGAAAGATGAGAAATCCATTAGCCAAGAGTTAATTGAGGTGAAGAGGAACCTTGGAGAAGAAAAAGAGGCTCAAAATGAAGACTTTGCTGTCACATTCACGCTTAAGCGGGATATATTCACGCTTAAGCGTGAAGCTTGCTGCATTGGAGGCTCAATTCTGTCCAAAACAGGCTTAAGCGGGAATTCTATGCGCTTAAGCGTGTGACACCTTGCTGATGGAGAATCGTTTCTGCCTAAATCGCGCTTAAGCGGGAAATCCATGCGCTTAAGCGCAAAAGCCAATTTACTGTCACGTGCAGAAGGCTTTAAAAGGCAATTTGGACTGAAATTTTAGGGTATTCTGGGCTGGAACCGAAGGAGGAGCGCCGAATTCACCTCCAGAAGCTAGGGCAACCAACTTTTGGAGAAGATTGAAGCCATTTTTCTTCCACCCAACTTGGAATCATGGAGTTTTCTCTTCTCTTCTCTCATTTTCTGTATTTTGTGATGATGTGTAGCTAAATTTCTGTACTAGGATTGCTATGAACCTTAGTTTGGATTAAGTTTTGTTAATCTCTTGACTCTTGTGATTGTTTGGCCATTAATACATGTTTATTCATTCTCATTTTCTTGCTTTCATTAAACTTGATCAATTTAATGGAATGTTTGGTGGTTTTGCTATACTTGGGAGAGGAATGTAAAACCTAGACCATAGAATGGATAGTATGAGTTCTTGAACCACAAAGAAGAGGGGATAGATTCGTTAATATCATAGGAATATAGATATTAGCCTCGTATAGTCAGATTATGGTTTGTGCATTTTCGAAACTTAAGAATACATAAGGAATTATGATATTTCGGGTTGAGTTTTAGTTGGCATTCGGGAGAATCCTTCTAAACATATTCGTATCCTAGATTAGCATGTATGGCCGGTGATAACAAGAGGAAGAGGGATCAAAACTTATAAAGAACGACGGGGGATTGGCAATCCTAGGCTGTGTTCATCTTGTGAAATTAATTGCATTTGTCTTGTGATTTTTATTGTGCTTGTTTAAAATTCATACAACCTACAATTCACTACTAACTCAACTTTACATTTTCACTTTCCTTCTGTCAAGAACCATTGAAATTTGCATTGTCTAACTAATATAACTTAATTTCTCGAGTAATTAGCAAGTTAATCCTCGTGGGAACGATTCTCTTACTTAATTTTCACTATATTACTTGTACGATTGGTACGCTTGCCAAGCCGTCAACACATGCAATATTAGAAAGAGTTTTGCAGGCAAGGCATTGTGTGATTTGGGTGCGAGTGTAAATCTCATGCCTTTATCCATTTTTAGGAAGCTGGGTCTAGGAGAGACTCGTCCTATTATAGTTACCCTTCAGCTGGCAGATCGGTCTATATGCTACCTAAATGGGGTGATTGAAGATGTCCTAGTGAAAGTGGATACACTAATCTTCCCTGCAGATTTTATAGTGCTGGATTTTGAAGAAGATAAGGAGATCCCTATCATTCTGGAGAGACCTTTCCTTGCAACTGGTAGAGCCTTGATTGACGTTCATAAAGGCGAGCTGATAATGAGGGTCAATGATCAGGAGGTGAAATTCAATATGAACAAGGCAATGAGAGCACCGAATGACCATGAAGAGTGTAACCTCGTACGGATTTTGGAAGGAAAGTTGAATGAGCGAATTCTGGATTTTTTGGAAAAAGATGAGCTAAAGGATCTCTTGGGTGACGACGGAGAAAAAGATGAGAAAGGTGAACTAGTAGTGGTTAGATCTTGTACCACATCTTCTGTGATGTTCAAGCCCAGGAACTACTTTGAGTCTCTAGATATGTCTGCTAGAGCAAGCTCACCATTACAGCCATCCGTTGAGGTACCCCCTGTACTTGAGTTGAAACCACTTCCTCCACATCTAAAATATATCTATCTTGGAGATTCTGACTCACTGCCAGTGGTGATTTCGAGTTCGCTCACTGATGAGTAAGAAGGGCAGTTGCTGAAGGTGTTGAAAGGCCACAAGAATGCAATTGGGTGGTCTATTGCAGACATAAAAGGTATCAGCCCCTCCTTCTGTATGCACAAAATTCACTTGGAGGATGAGAATAAGACATCAGTGGAACATCAGAGGCGTTTTAATCCAGTGATGAAGGATGCGGTGAAAAAGGAAATTATTAAGTGGCTGGATGCTGGGATTATCTATCCCATATCTGATAGCTCATGGGTTAGCACAGTCCAATGCGTCCCTAAAAAGGGCGGAATGACTGTAGTGGCTAACACCCATAATGAGCTCATTCCTTCGCGCACGGTTACGGGATGGTGGGTGTGTATGGATTATAGGAAGCTAAATAGCGCTACTCGTAAGGACCACTTTCCCTTGCCTTTCATTGATCAGATGTTGGATAGACTAGCTGGGCAAGAGTATTTCTGCTTCTTGGATGGGTACAGCGGCTATAATCAAATTGCAATAGCCCCAAGTGATCAAGAGAAAACAACCTTCACTTGCCCCTATGGCACTTTTGCTTTCAGAAGAATGCCTTTTGGGTTGTGTAATGCACCGGCCACATTTCAGAGATGTATGATGGTGATTTTCTCCAACATGGTAGAGACAAGTGTGGAGGTATTTATGGATGACTTCTCTATCTTCAGTTCTTCATTTGAATTGTGTCTGCAAAATTTGAAAAAAATGCTTTAGAGATGTGAGGAGACCAATCTTATGTTGAATTGGGAGAAATGCCACTTTATGGTTCGTGAAGGCATAGTTCTGGGCCACAAAGCTTCAAAGAGTAGGTTGGAGGTAGATCGGGCAAAAATTTATGTTATTAAGCAATTACCTCCGCCTAATTCAGTTAAGGCCATAAGAAGCTTTCTTGGTCATGCGGGATTCTACTGACGGTTCATTAAAGATTTCTCCAAAATATCTAAACCGTTGTGCAAGCTGCTTGAGAAGGACATTCCATTTGTATTTGATGCTAAATGTTTGCAAGCATTTGAGGAATTGAAGAAAAGGCTTATTTCTGCTTCGATCATGGTCGCTCCGGAATGGAACAAGCCTTTCGAGCTCATGTGTGATGCGAGCGACTACGCCGTGGGGGCTGTTTTGGGGCAATGAGCTGAGAGACTATTTCATCCCATCTACTATGCCAGTAAGACACTGGCAGATGCCCAGCTGAATTACACAACCACTGAGAAGGAGCTGCTAGCAGTGGTGTTTTCTTTTGACAAATTTCGAGCATATTTAGTTGGGACAAGTGTCACGGTGTTCACTGATCACTCAGCCATAAAATATCTTGTAAGCAAGAAGGATTCAAAGCCTAGATTGATCCGTTGGATACTTTTTCTGCAAGAATTTGATTTGAAAATAGTAGACAGAAAGGGAACCGAGAATCAGGTAGCAGATCACTAGTCTCGCTTGAGTACTGATGCTCAAGAGGAGAAATCAATTCAGATAAAAGAGACCTTCCCTGATAAACATCTGTACTTTATGGAGGAACAAAAATCGCCTTGGTTTACGGACTTTGCAAACTATCTAGTATGTGGAATACTCCCTCCTGAGTTGACATATCAGCAGAGGAAGAAGTTTCTTCATGATGTGAAAGTCTACTACTGGGATGAGCCGTATCTCTTTAGACTTGGTGCAAATTAGATTTTTCGAAGGTGTGTACCTGAGGAAGAAATGGCACAAATATTGTGGCATTGCCATGGGTTAGAATATGGGGGCCACTATAGCACTGTGCGCACAGCCAACTGGGTATTGGAATGCAGTTTCTATTGGCCGTCCTTGTTTAAAAACGCCAGAGAATTTGTGGACAGATGTGATCGGTGTCAAAGAGTTGGAAACATATCCAAGCGACAAGAAATGCCTCTTAACATTATGTTAGAGGTGGAGATCTTTGATGTATGGGGAATTGACTTCATGGGTTCGTTTCCATCTTCCTTCTCTAATCAATATATATTGGTGGCTGTGGACTATGTGTCTAAGTGGGTAGAAGCGGCACCTACTCAGACCAATGATTCAAGGGTAGTCATCGGATTCTTGAAAAAGAATATCTTCGGTCGGTTTGGTGTGCCTCAGGCTCTAATTAGTGATGGAGGTTTTCACTTCTGCAATAAACCTCTCGAAAGCCTTTTAGCTAGATATGGAGTGAAGCATTGGATAGCTACTCCATACCACCCTCAGACGAGTGGACAAGTGGAGGTGTCCAACAGAGAGCTAAAGTAGATACTTGAGAAAACGGTGAATGCTTCGAGGAAAGATTAGGCCAAGAAACTTGATGATGCTCTGTGGGCATACAGAACGGCCTATAAAACTCCGATAGGCACCTCTCCATTCCAGCTTGTATATGGCAAGTCTTTCCATCTTCCTGTTGAGCTCGAGCATAAGGCATTCTAGGCCTTGAAGTTTTTGAATTTTGATCTGAAACAAGCTGGGAAAAAGAGATTACTGGAGTTGAATTAATTGGAAGACCACCATCTTCAAGCTTATGAGAATGCTGAAATTTATAAAGAAAAGGTGAAAATGTGGCACGATAGAAAGATTGCACATCGTTCCTTTCGTACGGGGCAGAAGGTGCTACTTTATAACTCCAGGCTAAAACTCTTCCCAAGAAAGCTCAAATCAAGGTGGTCGGGCCCGTTTGTTGTGAAAGAAGTCTTTCCAAACAGCGCCATTGAAATATCTGATCTTGAACATACCAGAAGCTTTAAGGTAAATGGTCAGCGGTTGAAGATTTATCTCGGACATGATAGTGAAAGGGAGAGAATTTCTCTTGATCTTGCAACACCGAATGCATAGGCGCTCTGGAAAATTCTGGCTGAAGACTATAAACTTAGCGCTCTTGGAAGGCAACCCAAGTTTCTAGCTTTCTTAGTTAATTGTTATTCATGTTTTTTAGTTTTTGTTGCCTGATTTTAGTGTCTGCTGCTATTGTTGTTGCTGTGATGTGTTGGAATTTGCTGATGTTGGGTGAGATTTTTAGCCTATAGTGTCTATGAAATGGTTTAACAGTTGAGGGTTAGGCACTTAGTAATAGTTTAAAATAAGTAGCTTGGACTGCTGTGGTTTTTGCTGTGAAGTGTAAGTGCTGAGTCTGAATTTGAATGAGTAACTGAGAAAGAGTCATAAGTTAAGAGAAGTTGACATGGAGTAATTTTGCATGCTTTTTGGGGCATTTCATGGTTAAAAGAAGAAAAACTTGCATGTAAAGGGCAAAGGGTTCATTGGGGAGTTTCTGGGTGTGAGTCTGCATTCTGGAGAGGCACTGCCCTCCTAGTAGTACTATAGCGGTAGGACTGTACCGCTATAGCGGTGAAGCCTGGAAAATAATGCCTTCCTCTCTGTCAAGTACCGCTATAATGGTATTATTTTAGCGCTATAGCGGGAGGTTTTAAATTCTGAAAAATAAAAAGGGGTCTCTCTGTCTTGTGCCGCTATAGTGGTATGTGTTTGCCGCTATAGCGGCGCGTCGGGTATATATTCCTATCTGAACCCTAACCCTCATACCCTCGTCGTCGACCCCCTTCCCTCTGAAATCCCCTTTGTGCGACTGTCCTCCTAGAGCAAATTTCGAAGCATCCCCAGCAAGTTCCTTCCCTCTTAATCACGGATTGGGCTAACTTTGGGTGTTTTGGGTGTGTTTGAACCGATTGGAACATTCCTCAATGCTCTTCTTCTCGTTGTTGAGTCATCATGCTTGGTAAGTGATTTATCCCTTTTCTTTTTCCTGTAGTTTTGTCATAGTTCGTTAACTTCTTTGGGTATTGGCTTGAGTTTTGATGTGATGTTGATTCCCCTTATGTTGATCCTTTGAAGTTTATGTCGTGCTTTCTTAGTTTTGGTTCTAAGTGGGATGGGTCTTCAAATTCTGAGGGTTCATTGATGTTTCATGGTTGTTGATTGATGTTATTGCTTTCTTGATTATTGATTGATGGTTGCGCTGCATTAGTGATTAAGGATGGAGATTAGGGCTTAAAATTGCTATAACCACAGTTTAGGTTATTTGTGCACTCTAGGTGTTTGATGAAATGCCCAAGTGAACTTTAGTGTGAAGTTTGTGCATGAACTACTTGGTTTTGCAGCCAGAGTGATTTAACATTGAAGTACTTAATTGCAATTCGATGGTTGATGCATAATTTGGTTAGAGTTCGCAAACAATTAGTTTTTTTTTTGATATAATGCCAAACCGAGCATGCATTGGATTTTGAAGAGGGCTGAATATTCTAATGATGGATGGTTAATATAAACTAACCTTGGGAAAAGCATGTGTGCTCAATGTGGGATCAAAGGCAAGATTGCTTGTGAAGTTTAGTTTGTTGTTTTTCTGAGTTTTGAGGGATATGCAGATTACCAATTCCCTTTATGAACTGGTATTGCATGCAATTTGGAGTTGCTTTAACTGAACATGACTGTTGGGGCTGAAGTATATATTTTTGAATGCAGGAACTCTGATTGTGTTGGCATTCCTTATGGCACCCCCTGTCCCTAAGAGGAGGAAACTTTAAACTAAGAGGAAAGAAACCCCGGGTGCATCGTCATCAGTAGCACAATTCCTTACATTTAGGACTCCAGACCATGGGGTCAGATTTGACAAGGAGATAAGCAGAAGAAAAATCCTCCCCGAGAAAGTCTTCAATTTAGAGGAGGATGAATATCCAAAGATTCAAGAGCAGATCACTGATAGGGCTTGGGACAGGATATGCAATTTACCTGAGCATGCAATGTGGATATGGTGAAAGAATTCTATGCCAATGCCTTCAGAACCCCCAATGACACAATGAAGAAGTACAACACTGAAGTTAGAGGCAAACTGATTAGCTTCTCTGAGGGGGCTATTAATGAGGTGTTTGATTTGTGGAACCCAAGAGAACAGGACTATCATGGGTTGTAATATTGAAGTCGTGGGATCCCGAAGATGTGCGCCAAACGATATGTAAACCTGAGGCACATGGGGAACTGAACTCATGGGGTGAGCCATACAAGGTACAGCGGACCGAATTATTGGCAATTGCCAAGGCCTGGTACAACTTTGTGCAGTACACTATACTTCCGTCCTCAAAATTTTCAGATGTCTTCGCCGAGAGAGCCCTGCTAATCTATTGCATCATAAAAGGGATCACAATAAATTTCGGGCAACTCATAACTGAAAAGGTAGATGAATTGGCTCAAGCAAAGGATGGGGTTATCAGATACCCCTTCATCTTGACAGCATTCTTGTTGAAGAAGGAAGTTCCCACAGATGACATGAAAATAAAGAGGCCTTTGGGGATCACAAGGAATTATATTGACAGTTTATTCCCTGTGGAGGGAAGACTATCACCGTGGCATCCAGTCGGCCGTCCTCGATGCACGGTACCTCAAGCTCCAGCTAATGTGACGTTGGCTGACGTTAGTAAAGAGCTAGGAGAGGTCCAGCGGTCAATGACTTATTTCAGAGCAGAACTGGGTAGAACACAGGAGGATGTACGTTACACACTGGATTACGTGACTGCATTGGGCTCGTTGATGGCTGAGAAGTTCAGCCTTGATTCGTCGAGGCTACCAGTAAGAGGAGAGGCATCTGACACCGGTGCTGAAGCTGAAAGAGAGGCAAATGAAGGAGCCGATGATGCTGAAGAGATGATGGACTAGAATCGGGGCTCACCGTCCATTTCTGACATTTATTTTTCTTTTCTTTTTCTCTTTTTCTTATTTTTCCTTTTTGCCTTTATGTGTATTCATTCTTTGATCTGCTGATAATTTGTATAAGTGCTATATGTTTATGTGATCTAACTATGTGATGTCGATATCTGGTTGAATTGATGTGAATGGCAGTATATACAGTTATTAGCAGTTATGTGGGTTACATACATTCTTCGTGCTGTGATTTCCTTACCTCTGTTAGGCAGACATAGGACAGTGGGGGCACTGTCAAACTTAAGTTTGGGGGAGGGGAATCTCTGTTTTAATATGTTTTATCTTTGTTTTTGTGCGGTATGTGATCTTAGCAGACAATTGTGTAAAGCAGATATAGGCATAGGCAGATTCCTGTTTTTCAAAATCTGATCTTTTTGTTATTTGGCCTTTGCAAGAGAAAATGTGTTTTGGTGACTCAAAAACATAATCATTTTGTTAAAAATTTAAATTCAGGAATTTGTTTTTAATAAAGAACTAATCCTATTCTCTATAATATGAGGAGATTTTTCTCAAAATTTGAGTAGGCTGTTTGAAACCTGGAAATTCTAAGAGTGAATGTTGTTGTTTAAATTAATCTTTCCTAATGAAACATAAAAAGGATATATAAACTCAATAAGGGGTAACAGTTTTAGATTTCATAAATAAATTAAATAAGTTAACAGTGGTGGCTTGAAGGTGGGTTTATGTTAGAGCGGTATTGTGTGGATTAGGCGCACAGATATTGTTTTAACCAATGAACCATGCTTTTGGATTGATTGAAGAAGATGAAAGGGTAGAGAAGTATTGTGTGGATTAGGCGCACGGGTACTTTGCTTACTCTGTAATGTTCACCCTGAGGATGAAGGGGGAAGAAGAGTTGTGTGGATTGGGCGCACGGACTCTGCTTCTTACTGGATGCATCTCGTTCTATTTGGGCTGATGTGAACATTGGAATATGAACTGTATACCCTTGAGAGTGTGCAAGTATAGAAAGGAAAGCTTGATTTGGGTGGCAGTATTACCGCTTTTTGGAAGCTTCTGTGATTTCAAAGCGTCTACTTAAGTTTTGATTTAAACTTCCTGATGATTATGGGCAGTATGATTCCTCTTTTGTTAGAAGCAGTTCTTGAATTTAACGTTTAGAGGATGAAAATGTTTTTAAGCATGCAATTGGCATTTCTCTCTTGCTAAGTATGAATGCAGTTTTAATCTTGTCAATGAATCTGTGTATCTTATGACTGTCTTACACTTTGTCTGTTGAGAGGGATGATTTGCTTGAGGACAAGCAAAAGTGCAAGTTTGGGGGAGTGTTAAGTGCTAGATTTAGTACCATTTGGTGCTAAATCTTTGATCATTTTTATTACCTACTTGTCTTAGCTTGTATGTTCTTTTCCGTTGTTTTTGTTTGATTTAGTTTAGTTTAGGATTTGTTAGAGTTTAGTCTGCTTCATGTGATTCCTTGACTCAGAATGCTGTTAATCACCATTTTATTGTTTCTGATGTAGGGTGAGCTGGACGAAGCTGAAGCTGAAGCAAATGATCGAACTGGTCTGAGGTGCTGTGAGGATGCATGTCTGCCTACCACTGCTATAGTGGTGTATTCTCACCGCTATAGCGGTGAGCCCTGGAGCTAAACTCAATGCAGGCAATTGCTTCTGTCCACTACCGCTGTAGCGATAAATCCTCACCGCTATAGCGCCTGCCCCTGGAGCTAAAGAACCAGAAGACCCACTATCTGTCCACCACCGCTATAGCGGTGGATACTTACTGCTATAGCAGTGAGACCTGCACCAAATTTGCTTAAGAGAATTTAGTATTGTTTTATACCGCTATAGCGGTAAGTCGCGATAGGGAGCTTGTTTAAAAGGCGTCAAATGAAATTTTTAGGGCAATTCTGAGTTGGAGACAGAGGGGAGGCGCCGACTTTTGCTAGAGGAGAAGGAGGAATTCGTCCCTGGAGCCAATCAAGCCTGAATTCCGTCAACCCAACCCTAGATTCATGGAGCTTTATCATTCTTCTACTGCTTTATGTAGTTTTAGTGCCATGAGTGGCTAAATTTTCTGTTCTGGGGTTCCTATGAACCCAATTTCAGACTAGGATTTGTGTTCTCTTGAGACTTGTGATTCTTGTCAATTTATGCAAATCTATCATTCAATACTTCCTGAACTTATTATAAAATTGGCCATTTTATGATTCGTATGTTGCCTTCATTGAACTTAGGAGAGGGAGGTGTTGGTAGAACACTGAATGATTAGGGCGAGTGATAGAAACTAGGGGTTTGACTTGTTAATTAATAGGAATATTAATTAACCTCATTTAATCAAATTAGGTTAACTTTTATTAGACTCAAACTCACATAAGGGATTGTGTAGAGTTGGGCAGCTTAATCTAGGTTCGGGAGAATTACCTTAAGCCATTAGAAAACCTGAGATTATTGTGCATAATTGATTTGAATTACAGGTGTAGGGAGAATTAGCAATTCCTAGGACGAAAGAGGAGGATTAATAACTCTAGGCCTTTTATTTGATTTACTTCCTTTGATTCAATTACAATTTGACTTACTTTCAATTAGAGCTACCTTCATTCCAAAAATCGATTCACCTAAATATTACGTTTAACTTCTAGAGTAATTAGCACGTTAGTCCCTGCGGAGACGATACTCATATTTCATCATTATATTACTTGTGCGACTGGTACACTTGCCAGAACGTTCCAACAACTGGTTAATGTGATCATAAATAATATATTTATTTTTTTTCGCATTTGACACCGAATGTAATAAATTAACAAATATATTAGGAAAAAATGACCACAAAATCCGAAGTTGAACATTATTTCTCAGCTAATGCGAATACACGTTCTTTTATCCTAAAAGGGAGCATTCAAAATACAATATTTACATGATGCTCATAGTCTTTGAAAATTAAATGTTTCTATATTTCGTTCTTAATTCATGTTTTAAATTAATTATATCAATTTAAGTACGAGATAAAAAAATTGACGTTTCAAAACAAATTCTTGTTTAAAGCTTAATTAGATGGAATTAAAAATATGTAATCATTCAATATAGTTTTTTTTAATTAAAACTAATTTATATGAACTATAAATTTTCAAAATTGAAAAATCAATTACTTTCATTTGAATCAACCCAATCCGCAAAGAATTATATAAAATTTTTAAAATAGATAATGACATTATATTTAATTAGTTTATTTTTTAAACAGCTATTAGTAATATCAATTACATTTTATATTAAATTACCTAGTTAGCATTATTAGCCATAATTGATACATATAGATCATGAAAATAGTACAGATTACCTAGGAGCATTGTTAGCCATGATTATATGCTCAGTATATATTAATTTTTTTTATTGAATACATTGTATAATTATTTTATTGTGGAATGTTAATCTAATAAGAATGTACAATGAGATATCAATTCGAAACTCTGAAAGTTTTCTTTTTTTGGCAAATTTACTCCTCCAATACTAATAGGCGCACTTCTCTCTGAGATTGTACGTAATTCTCCCACAAACTTCACGAGGTCACATCGCCAAGAGCGAGGCTCTGAGATCAGATAAAATGGCGAAATCGAGCGCGGACGATCTTGAGCTCCGGCGAGCTTGCGAGGCTGCAGTTGAAGGAACCAAGCATAAGGTTGTCATGTCGATCCGTACTGCCAAAACTCATGGTGGCAGTTGGGGAAAACCGGGCATGCTAGGCGGCCGTCAACAGATGGCCAAGCCTAGGATTCTGGCTCTCTGTAGTACGTAACTTTTTCGTCTATATTTTCCCTGTCTGTCTTTTCACATTCGCATTAGGTGTTTGTGTTTGCTATCCTTTTGAGTTGAACATGGTGCTGTTTACCCAACTGACTTTTGGGAGTGTGTGGAAGATGCACGAAGAAGATTGGAATGAGTTTCAGACAATATTATTTGTTCTGTAGTAATAATTTTCCCCCATTCTCTATCGTTAGCTCTTGCTGAAAGCTCAAATGGAAATTAATAGATATCAATCATATGCACGATTTCGTGTATAATTCTTCCGATGTCAATATGTAGTAATTGGGTGGTTGTCTATATTCTGAAGGATAACTTTTAAAATTTGGATAGTTTAAACAGACCTAACAATAATATGACTATAGTAAATATGGAGAAGTCACTTCATAAACTCCCTGATCCCACCTGTAACCAAGGCAAATTGGTTATATGTCAAGAGATTTAAGTTTTAAGATTTATATTTTTTTAATTATTTTATTATGCATCAGCATGTCCTGCGGTCTTCAGGACGTCCAATAAATGAGGATCATTATCTTAGAATGCATTAATACTACTGACAAGATACTTTTGGGGAAACACAGTATTCATTTGATTGAAGGTGGCAAAATTTTGTGAGGGAATAGTAAGTTTTTGTTTCATATAAACTTGACATGTAGCATTTAAGCATCCTATTAGTATTACGGGGTTCAAGACAAGTCAACCAGGTAGTTTTATTTTCCTGATAGTTGTATATAGAATGGCATTTGGGAAAATTTATGGCATTACCTAAGCATATGCATGAGTGATATTCTCATGACCTAACAAAGAATGTATGTAAATGTTAATTTTTTTCCCCTGGCAATGGGTGGCTTGCTAGTTTTGCAGATATTCAGCAGGAGGTTACTACACTTATTTAGATTATTTAATAATGTCAACATCATTAGTATATACTATAGCGTATCATATGATGAGTTAACTTACTTATTGCTGCCAACTTTTCTTCATAATTCTTCTTATTTCTGTGATGGTTTGTTAAATTCCATTTCTAAGGCATTGTTGGTTACAGCCTGTTATTTCATGCAGCAAAAGCAAAAGGTCAGAAGACAAAAGCTTTTCTTCGAGTCTTAAAATATTCAAATGGAGGAGTTATTGAGGTAACTCTCTCCTACCTACTCATCTTTGGCATGGGCTCTTTTTAAGGCTGTATGTCAGTTTCAGTTGATGGGTGTGTGTGTGTTTTCTTTTTTCTTTTTGTTTTTTTTTTTGGGGGGTGGGGGGGGGGGGTTGTGTGCATGCAAGGGAGCAGGAGAATAAACCTATTGAGCTGATTTTTCATAGCATTTGTTCTTTTCTCTGGTTTTTCTTTTTTATAAAGAATCCTCCTCATTTCTCCTGTAATATTTTTTTAATCCTAAAAAAGAAAATATCCTCCCCTGGATGCCAACAAAAATATAAATAAAAAAGAAATCCCCATGTAAGTCTCTTTTGCAAATGATAACTTTGTTGATAATTCAATTTAGTTGATGCTCACACTTGTGGTAGTTGATTTTTTTTTTTTTAAATGCCTTTAGCCTCTTACACGTCAGTTTGGTTTGTTCCAAACAGTCCACAGCTCTGTATAGGTATCATGATAGTTTTTACCAGTCTCATGCATTGTTACTTTTGTCATAGTTGTTCTAGTATATATGTTGGCATTACACTATTCCACAGCTGAACCACATGAATCTTATGAAATCTTATTGTCATTGAACACGAATTCTCATTGATCAATATCTATGGCTGTGTCCTATGTTTCATCTGTAAAATAATCTTATGAAATCTTATTGTCATTGAACACGAATTCTCATTGATCAATATCTATGGCTGTGTCCTATGTTTCATCTGTAAAACAGTCACTTGCCTAAACGCTAAAGTTATTAGGTGTATGCTAACATTCCACATCATGCAAATTATCTTTACCAACAGCCAATTTTAGTGCAAATTTAATCTGATTAATACAACTGCGGAGAGTGTGTGACTGGTGATTATCACACTTTGGATCAGTTGCTCATAGTGGCTTGGTGCCATGTCAAGCATTTCTTCAACCTAAACTTAAGTTGTTGAACGCCAAAGGAATTGATTGCATCTTGTACAAAATCTCTGTCGCTTCATTGTATTCATATCTGTTTGCGAATATTTGAAATTTTCTTATTTCCTTTTTCCTATTATATATTTGCTTTTTTAGGCAAGGTATATTCAAACCTACCTACATACATTTTTAATAATCATTAAAGTTAGGAAATGTATACTTTCTTTTCCTTAATTAAAGAAACAGATAAACTGAAACCAGCTTGCTTGATACTTGACAAGTACTCCAGTATAGTTGTTCTTTCTCTTTAAGTTTCACTTGGCCGAAGATCCTATCATGTTTTCTATTTAGAATTTTTCTGTGGTTGTAGCCTGCAAAGCTATACAAGCTGAAACACCTCTCAAAAATGGAAGTTGTAACATCTGATCCCAGTGGATTGACATTTACATTGGTAATGGTCCATTCTTTCATGCTGTGAAGATATATCAGTTCCTCAGTTCTGGCACTGATGCAAAATGAGAAGCAACCTATTCCTGTTTTGAAGTTTGTTTATGTCTTTCTATATCATAATTTTATTTAGCTGACAAAGATATCTCTAGGGATTTGATAACATCAGAAGCCATGGTGGAGCTCCTCAGTGGATGATGCGCAATATTGATGACAGGTTATATCATTGAGAGAAATGTATAATCTAAAACATTCACAATACAGTGGTAGAATCTTATGTTTGGACAAAAAAAAGTCCTCTTATTATGTCTATTACTTTTTTTTTAGGAACCGCATCTTAATCCAGATCTTAAATACATGCAAAGATGTACTTGGTCGCCTTCCTAAGGTTGTTGGCATAGATGTTGTGGAGATGGCTCTCTGGGCTAAGGTGCATATGATGGTCTTATGCGGTTACATTCAAGTGGCAATCATTCTTTACTAATACATTTCAATCTACTGATTGTGGTTCATTGCTTTGTACTTAGTGTGTCTTATCTCATTTGTGGTCACTAAGTCCAAATTTAAAGAAGTTTTTAATTTAATGATTTGTCTATTGAGAGTGGAGTTGTATTCTTTTAAAAAATTCTTGGCATAATGGTTTATATGAGCTAGTTATTGTAGACCATTAGTTCTTTTAATTACTTATTTTCACAAATGTGAAATAGGAAAACACACCCTCCGTTCCTGCTCCAAGGGACCCACAAGATGGTGATGGTCCTCTTGAATCTGATGAGACTGAGACAGAACTGAAAGTCAATGTAGAAAAGGAACTTGTTTCCCAGGCAGAGGAAGAGGACATGGAGGCTCTTTTGGGAATGTAGGTGCTATTTCTCTCTATCTTTGATGGCATTCTGAGGTTAAATATACGTGATGACCAGGAATAAGAATATAATTAAACTAATGATATCTGTTTCAGACAATTGTTTGGATTGAATTTTATAAAATCATAGAGGGTTCATTTTGATGTTGTAGGGCATCTCTCTCCACTTCCTCGTAGATATTTTGGGAATGTAATGGCATTTTATGGTTAAATATAGATGATGACCATGAATAAGAATGTAATTTAATTAATGGGATTTGGATCCTTCATTTGAGGTTAGAAATAGACACAAATTCACTTGAGTGGTTGGTGAGTCCCTCTTGAATGGTGGATATGGTTAAGGTCCCTGGTTGTGGATCTTGTATGGGGCTTGGGTTATAGTTCATTGTTTGGAAAAGAGAACCAAGATCTCTTGAGTTTAACAATCTAAATTTGTTATAACTTTTCTCTTCACACTTTCATTAATAATCAGAACAATTTAAATACAATACAAGAGGGAATAACTTCTCCTTGAATTTAGGATAACTTCCCTTGGTAGCAAAAAACTACCTAAACACTCCTAATAACTGCCATTTAAAATAAAAACTATTAAAAACATAAATAAAACATATTACAAATGTAATTAAAATATATTAACAATATAATTAAACAAAGTCTGAAATTAGAAATTATAAATCTAAAATACAGAGGAATAACTAATGCTAACTGCATCAATTTGGAATGATGCTATTCTATTGTTGTTCTTTGCCAAATCCTTCTATATTTTCCATGAGAATATCGTTGGTATACGTAGGGGTCACTAACATTACTCAAGCCGTCCAAACGACACTTGTCCTCAAGCATGGAGTGTGGAGGATGTGGCTACCTTGGAGTAACTGTCTCCCAGGACACTTTTGGACTCTTGAATTGGGGAAAAGTAAATTGTGGGATTGAGGGAGTTGGCACAAAACTAGTGCCCATCATACACAATGTATCTGTGCTGCCATAGTGATGATTGTTATATCCACTGAAACAGTTTTCCCTCTCAGAACTTCAAGTTCGTAAGATAGTGAAAGTAATTGGGTAGTGATGGCTTTGTAGCGAGCAAGAGTTGCAGCTTGTTCCTCAAGGAACAATTGTTGCAGTTGCGTCACTTGTTGCTGCAAAGAGTCTCCCATAATAGTAGGCTCTGATACCAAGTTGTTATAGCTAAGGTCTCTGGTTGTGGATCTTGTTATGGGGCTTGGGTTATGGTTCATTGGTTGGAAGAGAACCAAAATCTTCTTAGATTTGTTTGGAAGAGAAAACTAAAATCTCTTGAGTTTAACACTCTAAATTTGTTATAACTTTTTTTTAGCACTTTTATTAGTAATCAGAACAATTAAAATACAACCCAAGAGGGAATAACTTCCTCTAGTGTTAGAGAACTAACCTAAACTACTCCTAATAACCTCCATTTAAAATAAAAAACTATTAAAAACATACATAAAAACATATTACAAATATAATTAAAACATATTAACAACATAATTAAACAAAGTTTGAAATTAAAAATTATAAAACTAAAAAGCAGAGAAATAACTAATGCCCACTGCAGCAATGTGGAATGATGCTATTCTATTGTTGTTCTTTATTAAATCCTCCTATATTGTCCATGAGTATATTGTTGGTAAATGTAGGAGGTCACTAACACACTCACTATGTCTATCGCTTTATATGGGACTATCACAGCCTCTCACATGAGAGGATCCGGATCTGTAACAAATGTTATCTGTTTTGGACAATGGTTTAGATTGAGTTTCTTGAAAAAAGAAATTGTAGAGGGTTCATTTCGATGTTGTGGGTCATCTCTCTCTCTCTCTCCCCTTCCTCCTTCATAGATATTATATGCGTCAACAGCAAGTATTAAACATGATGCTTGTGATGTTTATTAGAAAATTTCAGATGAAACTAGTTAAGTTGGTTGGGTATGTGCATAACTCAGATTTTTTGAATCATATTTTCTATCACATGGAAACTGAACATTAATTACTTAATCTTCCTTCTGATGTTGTTTGTTGTGCCAATGCCAATACACTTTTTGATGTTTCTGAACATGCATTTATGTGCAGTTATGTCATGGGTATTGGTGAAGCAGAGGTACTTTCTGAAAGGTTGAAGAGAGAGCTCCAGGCTCTGGAAGCAGCAAATGTGCATGCCATTTTAGAAAGTGAACCTTTCATAGATGAGGTATAACTGTTTTTAAGTTTAAGAACCTCTTTCTGTTATTACCATCTTGCTTGTTAACTGTAAACCAGCACCGTGATTCATGTTTTCTTTTTTTTTTTGATAGAAAAAGAAGTATTATTAATGAGAAGAGAGAGATACAGAGAAAAGAGGACAACAAAAAATGGAGGACAAGGGATCCTCCAAAGAGAAAACAAAAACAAAAATTAAGCTAAAAAACCTCCAAAACACCCCACAAGTCCCTTGAGAACATATTAATACAATAACGCCCTCCAATCCCTATAAACATCGGAAATAGGCACCCCTTTGAACAGCCCATTGGCGGAGACCCACAATGAAGCCGCATAGCGAATTCGATCCCACAACATCTGGATAGGCAGACACCGATCATTAAAGACTCTGGCATTTCTTTCCATCCAAATGCACCAGCACCGTGATTCATGTTTTCTATATCTCACTTTCCTTCCTATTTGTGTTTATAAGGATAGAACTCAGAATTTATGTGTTTATATTTGATTCGCCTTCAACCGTAGGGATCTGTGCTAGGCCTTAGTAGGAGAATGCACAGAAAGGATGGAAAGACGTTGGGATTGAAGCAAAGGATACATGTTGGTTTAGCTGGAGTGTCCAGAGCAAGTTAAATAGGATAGGGTCAATAGAAGAGAGAGAGAGGGGGGGGGGATGAGAGTAGGGAGGGGGTATGGGAATTTTGGGAATGGATTTCAGAGGTTTCTAGCATCTCGAATAGCTAGAGTTTTCTATATTTCTGCATTGGTTTTGCATTCTGTAAAGGCAATTTTGCGTATAAGGTAGTTTTGTTGGAGTCTTGATGGGCCCGATCCAAGTCTACATTTGGAGTGTTGGTCCAAATTACTTGTTTAGCTTGATTAATTGTGATGGCTTGCCTTTCTATCCAAAATGCCTACGGCAATCAGAGGGCTTTATTGTACTCTCCTTATTTTTGGCCTTTTCAGTTTGGTTTTGTTTTCTATTTTGTTTTTTTTAAGAGGTTATCTTGTCCTCCTTGTTCTCCTTTTTTTAACCCTCTCTCTTTCTAATAGTATTTCTTTTTCGATTAAAAAAAAGGCAATTTGGTTTGCCCTTTTCACACTTGATAAGCCACTATACTTTTTCTTCACCCACTAATACGGGACTTCTTTCCAACACTCCCTTCAAGTCCAACTGTTCTAGTCCATTTGTGACGTGCCTTCATTTTTTCTTCATCATGAGTGTTCCTTAAGTCTCAAGTCTTTCTTTCTTTTGCTTGGGCTTAAACTTAAACTTTAGAGATCACAAGCTTTTTCAAATTTGATTGCCTGGGTCTTTCTCATTGAGCCTTGGCTTTAGGTCTTGAGCCTCAAGTCTTCAACTTTTTTTTTTTTTTTAAATTTTAATTCACTTGCTTGCCTAGGTCTTTCTACTGAACCTTTCTTCTTGAGCTTTAGGTTTTGGACTACAGGTCTTGACCATCTTTTTTAATTTTTAACAAAAAGTGACACATAAATATTAGTACTTCAAGATTTGTAACTTGATTCGCTTATTTAACCCCTAATTTCAACAGGGTGTATCTTCTATAACCAACTTGCACCTTCTCTCATGAAGAAAATTGCAAAACGCATGTAAACTAGAAACAAGTCGCATAGAGAAAGTAAAAGATTAGATATGAACTGAGAAGGAAGATCATTTAAATGAACAAACTAAGAGCATTAATAATAACATATAGTACAACCCAACAAAATCTAGAAAATGCAGTCCTGGAGCATTGGATTACATTTCTGATGAGTTAGGTCCCCTCTTTTTGCCGAAGATAACGACAGTAGTCACGAAGCGGCAGTTGTACTGCATACGTGAAGAAAGAGATGAGAGAAATAATGTATTTTTCTGTTAGTTCAAAATAAACTAGGAGGCAGACATATATAGAGGGAACATGGCAACAAGTTTGCCACTAGATCCCTAAAAATTAGTAATCAAATATAAGGAAATAAAGACATAATCAAAATAGCAAAGAGACAAAAAAGGAAATAATACAAGAAAGGAAACAATATAACTATGGAAATAAACAGTAATAAATAGGAGGAGAGAAAATAATCCCTTCTTTTTGGAAGAAGAAAATGAGAGTTTGGTTAAAATAATCCCTAACATTATTAGACCTAAGTCTTTTGATATTAACATTAAATTCAGTTTTTTTATCATGGCATAAAAATTGGGAAATATAGTATTAACATCATATTTTTATGAGTAAGAAAATCCATGTGACTCTAGCTCAGTTATCAATAAGAGTACCAAACCATTTTGAATCAGAAACATTATAAGTAGTGTCTGGTCCTTGTCCCCAAATGTCACTATGGACAAGATGTAATTGAATGAAACTTTTTTTATTACTAATCTGAGCACACGCTTGTCTTTAGCAAGTTCGCAAAGTTCATAATGGAAACTTTCAACATTTAAATTTTTAGACAAAAAAGGAAACAATATTTAATAATTAACCAATACAATAATGATGAAGTAAAATTTTCTCCTTATTAGATAAAACAAACTCAAATATGAAGGTGGATGAGATTTTGGTCTCAGTCTGATTTGGTGTTTCAAAATGGTAGAGGCCATCCCTTTCTCTAGCATGTCCAATCATTTATCCTAAATTCTTCAACTAAAAAAAAACAATAGTTATTGTGAAAGTTCACATTAAAACATAAATCTTGGCTAAGTTTTTGTATAGAGACTGAGTTAGTGGCTAGTTTAGGAACATGAACGACATTTTTTAAAGTCAATGTAGGGTTAAGTTTGACATTTCCTTGGCTTGCAACTGTATTCAAAGACCCATCAGCAGTAGCAATTTCCTTATTACTTGCACATGAGAAATAGGTTGAGAAGAAGTTAGATGAATGGTCATATGGTTAGTTGCTCCTGAATCCATGATCCAAGAGTTGGCAAGAATTATATTCGAGACATTTAAGCCAATGGAGAATGGAAACGTACCTGAATGAGCTGAAGAACAAATATTTGTGAGACCTCCTAGAGAAAACATATAGACAGATACGGTAGGAGAAGAATAGTAGAATAAAAGAGAATTCGTACTCGTATTATTACTGTCCAGGTGTTTATATACACAAAACACACCCAGCAGCCATAACGGAAACAACAGAACGTTACACCAGAAACAACAAAACAAAGACTTAAAACATAAAAAAATAAAAATAAAAAGAGAAATATGAACTTGCAGCGCTGAGCGTACTAAGGCAACACTCAGCGCCCTACTATTTAACTATTCCCCTCAAATGAGAGGGCACTTCAGTTAGCCCAAGTTTGCCACAGAGGAGATTAAACCTTGAACCAGCCACTCGCTTGGTAAACACGTCTACATGTTGTTTTGAACTTGGAATGTAGCCAATTGAAATCTCTCGATTCAACACCTTGTCCCATATGAAATGTAGATCAATTTCAACATGCTTTGTCCTAGCATGTAGCACTGGGTTAGTAGCAATTGCCTTGACACTCAAATTGTCACACCAAAGAATAAGAATTCTAGATGTAGGACAACCCAGCTCCTTTAATAGTGACTTTAGCTAAACAATTTCACTGGTCAATGAAGCAACGGCCCTATACTCTGATTCAACACTAGATTTAGATACTACCCCATGTTTCTTGGTAGACCAAGACACTAATGACTCACCCAAAAATACACAATATCCACCAATAGATCTCTTATCAGTCACATCATTTGCCCAATCAGCATATGAAAATCCTGTGAGCTCAATGATGGCTTAATATGTAAACTAAAACGTGCAGTGCCTTTAAGAAATCTGAGAGTTCTTTTAGCCTTCTTCCACTCAAGTGTTGTAAAAGCCCTCAAGTGCTGACTTAACTGATTTACAGTTAAAGCACTATCGGGCCTAGTATTTGTTATGTATTATAATCCACCAACCAGACTTCTGTAAGATGAGGGATAATCCAGAGTTTCATTCTGAAACTTTGAATCATGCTTTCCAAGGTGTCAATGATGTTGGACAGGGAGATACACCTGACATTTTAAATTTTTCCAGCAAACTTAGCACCTATTTTTCCTAACTCAAATACAAACCCCTCTCATTTCTGATAACTTCAATGCCTAGGAAGAAATGGATATCACCAAGGTCCTTTAGTGAAAACACAATATTCAGCCTCTTAATGAATTCTTCAATCATCTCTTTATTGTCATCTGTGACCAACATGTCATCTACATATACCAAAACAATAATGACATGACTTTTGGTATGTAAAACAAAAAGAGAATGATCACATTTAGTGTGCTGGAAACCCCATTCAATCAAAATATCTCTCAGCCTATCATACCAAGCCCTTAGGGCTTGTTTAAACCCATAAAGGGCTTTCTTCAATCTGCACAAATAATTGGAACACTTTGAATTTTCAAAGCACTTAGGTTGCTTCATGAAAACAACCTCCTTGAGACATCCATTTAGAAAGGCATTGTCCACATCAACTTGTCTAGTAGGCTAATCCAAAGTAACAGCAGTAGCCAAAACAGTCCTTACAGTTGTTAATTTAGCCATAGGGCTAAAAGTCTCTCCCATATTTATACTTGGGTCTTGTTGAAACCCTTTTGCCACTAGTCTTGCTTTATGCTTTAAAATAGACCCATCTACTGCCAATTTGGTCTTAAAGACCCGTTTACTATCTACCAAATTCTGACCAATATAGGGAAGAAGGTCCCATGTGTCATTCTTCATTAAAGCTTCATGCTCA
The DNA here is from genome assembly GCA_037074585.1 of Biancaea sappan. Lineage (NCBI taxonomy): Eukaryota > Viridiplantae > Streptophyta > Magnoliopsida > Fabales > Fabaceae > Biancaea > Biancaea sappan. The sequence goes on from CM073494.1 coordinate 12,693,578, forward strand.
GCTTCCATTGCTTTCTTCCAATTGGGAATTTTGTATGCTTCAAGGGGGTTGACTGGATTTGTTGTACTGACTACTTCTGTCAGACCTGCATATACTACTTTAGGTTGGATGGCACCACTTCTTAATCTAGTAACCATAGGATGTACTGATCTAGTATCGGGACAAGGATTTGCTTCTGCTGCTGATGTAAGATTTTGCTCTCCAAAGCCTTCGTGGAACTGCTGTTGACTATCTCCTTCTTCTGTTGAAGACACTTGCCCTATAGACATAGTATCACCACTGGTAACAGACAAATATGATCTCTGCACATTACTTGAACATTCATAAGTATTAACAACATTTTTATATGGAAAAGGTACTGCAAGTTCATGAATGATCTCCCTTGTTTCCTCAGGCTGCTTGGTATTCAGAAAGCATCCTTTGAAAGGAAATTCTAACTCATTAAACATAACATGCCTTGAGAAGTAGAGTCTACCAGTGGAGGAAAGGCACTTAGAGCCTTTGTGGGACATGCTGGACCCAAGATAGAGACACATTTAACCGAATGAAAACTTAACTTATGTTGATTGTAGGGCTTTAGGTAGGGAAAACAAGCACACCCAAACACCCTAGTGTTCTTAAGATCTAGAATTTTCTTAAATAGAATAGAGAAAGGAATTCTCCCCTGTAAAGCATTGATGGGCAAGGTATTAATTAACATAGCTGCTATTTGGAAAGCATCAGACCAATAATGCATAGGAACACCAGCTTGAGCAAGCATACTTAGCCCTTTTTCAACCACCTCACATGGTTTCTCTCAATCCTCCCATTTTGAATAGAAGTGTATGGACAAGAACATCTTAATATGATTCCACGTTTTTCAACAATTTTAGTGAATGGTTATCTTCATTTCCAATTGATTTTCAACCATGCTCTTGAAACGAGTAAAAACTTGCACTGCCTCACCTTTGGTTTTAAGTGGAAAAAGCCATAGGTATCTACTGTGGTCATCCAAAAAAGACATATAGTACTTAAAACCTGAATTGGACTGTGTGGGTGATGGACCCCACAAATCAGTATGCACAAGGTCTAAAGGTTTTTTTGCTCTTGAATCAAATTTCTTAAAAGGGAGGGCATGCATCTTACCAAATTGACAGTCATCACAGAAAGAGGTCTCTTTATTGATTAATCTTTTCATATTACATTGACTAAAAACATCATTTAACACTTTTCTGATGGATGACCTAATCTACAGTGCCAAAACTCTTTTTCAGAACATTTTCCTTCTTTCTTGGCCAGCAAACAATTTGCTCTAGATCCACCTTTGACCTTGTACAATCCTTCGACTTGTACCTTTAATCAGAACATTTCGCGCCAGTTTGTCCTTCACAACACAACCAAAAGAGTCAAACAAGACTGAAATATCATTGTCAGAAGATAACTGTGACACACTAATAAGATTCTTGCTGATCTTAGGGACAAATGGGCATCTTATTCAATTCAAGAGGTGAACCTTGAATAGTTGATTTACCAATTCCTTCAATGTCCACTTTTTGCCCATTTCCAACAACAGTAAAAGTCTTGTGAGGGGAAACTATACCTTGTTCTAAGACAGTGCTGTCATTAGTGACATGATGGGATGCCCTATTGTCAATATACCGATCTTGACTAACAAGATTGTCTTGAGTGATGACATAGGTTGAATGAGCAGTGTTTGCATCCTTGTTACTGTTCCCACTACTTCCTGAAGCACCAAAAAAGGAATGATCAGATATATAAAAGCTAGTTTGGATAGTATGACCAACTTTATTGCACAGGTGGGCCTTCCACCTGGTTTTCCACCTCTTCCTCCACAATTTATTCTTCCTCTGCCATGATTATTTTGGCCCCCCCGATTCTGATTAGAATTGGAATTATTCTTCTGTTTATTCAAGATGAGGTTTGCTAAAGGAGAACCCAAAGCTGACCGCTGTTCCAGTCTGTTCTCAAAAGTTAACAGGGAGGATTGAAGCTCGACCCATGAAAGATTATCCTTCTTAGCTAATTGAACCACTATGACACTATACTCCATGTCGAGATCACTCAAGGTCTGGGTTACAAAATCCTCTCTGCTCACTGAACTGCCAGCCAGCATCAAATTATCGGCCAATTCCTTGACCTTATTCAAGTATTCATTCATTGTTAAGCTTCATTTCCTTAAACGTTGAAACTTGCTTTTGTACAGGGATACCTTGGAGCGTGTATGTGACCCTGAAAGTTCTTTGACAGCATTCCAAAGTTCTTGGGATGTTTTACAGCCCAGAACCTGCGAGGCGATGTTGATGGACATACTATTGTACAACCATCCAAGAAGTAACTGGTCAAGTGTCACCCACTCTTCAAATAGCGGGTAGACTCTGCGTTCTTCTCCTTTGAACAGAAAAACCTCTGGGCATGGCTTTGTTCCCAAAATAAAACCATCCATCTTGTTGCCATGAATGATAGGGAGCAACATCGAGCTCCATAAAAGATAGTTGGTTTGGTCTAACTTGACTAAACAAAATTGATTGAGGGCTATTATCGGCGCATTCGTCTTGTTCTGGCTAGAAGGAGACGACGTTTGCTTATATGCATGGGTTGTCGAGCTTGTTGTCGTAGACGAAGCAAATGTGTGTTCCATTACGCACGATTCCAAGAACTCGAATCTTGGGCTCTGATACCAAGAGAAAATATACAGACAGAGATGATAGGAGAAGAACAGTAGAATATAAGAGAATTTGTACTTGTATTATTACTGCCCAGGTGTTTATATACACAAAACACACCCAACGGCCATAACTGAAACAACAGAACGTTACACCGAAAAACATTGAAACTAAGGCTTAAAACATAAAATAAACATAAACAAGAAATATGAACTCGTAGCGTTGAACGTACTAAGGCAACGCTCAGCGCCCTACTATTTAACTCTCCTTGTTTTCTAATTTTGTTGATAAGAGACCTCATCCTTTCAATTTTGTCTTGGTTGAGGTTATTTTGCTTTGGTTGAGTTTTGGCAGCAAGTTCTCCAAATTTAGCCATGGTAGATGTTTAAATTGAGATTAGTCAAATCAAAGAAAAAGGACAAAAAACCTTAGGAAACACGGGTGACAACAGGATTTAGAAGTAATTGCAATGAAGGTCACAAAGAGTTTCATAGGAATGGCTATTAAGGCTAGAGAAAAGAATGACTATTAGGGCCATAGAAAACAAAAGAGATTCCCAGGAAAAATAAAAAATAAAATAAAAGCCTAGGGCCCTGATAGGCTGATACCATGTTGCAGAAAGAAGATAAGAGAAAACTGTTTTTTATTCAGAACAGTAAGGTTAATATATACAAAATTTTTAGCTCCTAAAAAGGAAACAAAATAAAATCCTAATCTCCTGATTCTAGGGATGATCTGATAGGGACCAAGGTATTATAGAGTGTCTGAGCAATATGAGATGCTTGGTGAAGTACTTAAGTGGCTTGGTTCTTCCCCTTTAACAACTAACATTTAAGGGAGGGTGTCCTAAGTTGTTTGAGTACTTATCATTGGTATCAGAGCTTGGTAGTCAATACACTAAAAAGGGCTACCTGCAAAGGGGCTGATCGGATAGGCCGAGCGAAGCGTCATAGAGTGCAGCCGCTAGGACGTCGGTCGTCCAGGGGCAGTGCTATGATAGGGACCAAGGTATTATGGAGTGCCTAAGTCCTACATTGAGTAGTATGGGATGCTCGGTGGAGTACTTAAGTAGCTTGGTTCTTCTTCTTTAATAGCTAACTTTTAAAGGAGAGTTCCCCAAGTTGCTTGGCTGCTTATCATGATCCCACAATTGGTGGGATTGATTCCTAAAATAAAAAAGGTAATATTTAGGCTTGATTTTAGGGAAACAATAAAGGCATAATATTTCCTAAAATGCATTTCAAATTATTTGGTAACATAGGCAGATATGTGCACAGCTGTCACAAGTTCATATAATATTTTCCTTGCAGGTGTTACAAGGGCTTGAAGCAGCAACACATTGTGTGGAAGACATGGATGAATGGCTAAGCATTTTCAATGTGAAGCTCCGGCACATGAGGGAGGATATTGAATCAGTAGGGACTTTTACATTCCACTGTTGGAGTATAATTTGCCTAGCACGATTTAGTTTTTGGTTGTTACAGGAATCCCTGCTGCAATCGTGGAGAACTATGCAAGTGCATGCATACTATAGTATATTGTTATTATTCCTCTTGCCTTCTTGGTCCAACCTGTGTTCATTTTTCTGCCTGTTATGGTGTTAACTGATAACAGAAGAGACATTGATGACCATGGTGTTATTAGTTATGTTGTGTTATATTAATAGCTCACGTTTAACTAACTTTTTATTTTCATTTTGCCTCATTTAAAGCCAAGAGAAATGGTGACATAAAAGATAATTAAAATACTGGAAGCTGAAGAAAACTGTGTTAATGTAGGCATGGATATTTTTACCTCTAAAAAGTCTGATCATGACTCTACAGAAGTTCCTTTCTGCCTGAATTGAGTTTTTCTGTTTTACTTTGCTAGGTTTTGGAGTTGATAGCATTCTGGATAGAATTTTTGTAATTTGTGTCAAAACTTCTGGTGATGTACAGATAGAAACCCGCAATAACAAATTGGAGATGCAATCAGTAAATAATCAAGCTCTTATTGAGGCGCTTGATAAGCTTCTTGAGCAGTTCCATGTCCCTTCTGAGGTATCCCTCTATTGGGTCAATCAGATGCTTGTTTGAATTTGACAAATTTGCCTTCGCTTATTATTAGTCTAAGTATTTCACTGGATGCAGTATGCAGCCTGTCTGAAAGGAGGTTCATTTGATGAGTCACGCATGCATGAAAACTTGGATGCTTGTGAGTGGTTGGCGGGTGCCTTGCAAGGTGTTGAAGTGCCTCATATAGATCCTGCTTTTGCAAATATGAAAGCTGTATGATCTTTGCCTTGCTTTTTCACTTTTTAACACCCACCTGGTATATATTCTTGTCAGATGGGAAGCTTTTTCTGTTTTTTAGAAAAGAAAAGTAATTTTATATCTGTGGTGATAATTATGATTTGTGTTCATTACTTCTGACCATTTTGACTGGTTGTATAGGCTCTGTATGAGAGTTCTACTGTGAATTAGAGATCATAAAGCAAATTGAGTAGTTGCTTTTGTGGTCAACACTGCATACATATATAGGACTGAAAGTTCTTGTCAAAGAGAGGTTTGCAGAAATTTTGACATGACACTTTTTTTTTTTGGCCCAATGTGGCAACCTTGTGTCTGTTAGATCAGTATTAAAAGTAATTTGATATCCAAGATGACAATTATGAATTGCATTTATTACTTTTGACCATTTTGATTGGTTGGATAGGCTCTTATGAGAGTTATACTGTGAGTTTGAGCTGTTAAAGCAAATAGGGTTCTTGTACAAGGTCAATACTGCATATATGTACAGGACCAGGAAGTTATTTGTTTTTATATTGGTTCCTGCTGTTCCTACAGGTTAAAGAGAAGCGTGCTGAACTTGAAAGACTAAAATCTGCATATGTCAGGAGAGCTTCTGATTTTTTAAAAAATTACTTTGCCAGTTTGGTGGATTTCATGATTAATGATAAGAATTACTTTTCTCAGGTATATTTTGTTCAAGTTCTCAAAAGAATTGTAAACTTAAAAAAGTGCTGGAGTTCTAATTATGACATTGTCTACTTACTTTGAACAGCGGGGACAGTTGAAGAGGCCTGATCATGCTGACTTGAGGTACAAGTGCAGGACATACGCACGCTTTCTGCAACATTTAAAGGTTAAATTATGGATAACTTACAGTATCTTCCCATAGTTCTGTTTTGCATACATATATTTGTTGATTTAGCTTTTGTTTTCTCCCCAAACTATATTTCTTTTCACTTGCAGAGTCTTGATAAGAATTGCTTGGATCCATTAAGAAAAGTTTATTGCAGCTCTCTTAACTTGCTTCTTCGAAAAGAGGTCTGAGATTACAAACTATTGATACGCTAAATGGATGCTATTTGTTTCTTAACCTTCTGGTGTTGAAGTTCTTTCGATGACTTACTCTTTCTCTCAATATGAACTGAGAAGTGACTTTTATGTATGTAAAATTCAATTAAAAGATTGGTAAACTTAAACAGAACCAATAGGAAAAGGAGAAGATGTAGAATAATGTAATTTCCTAAATAGAATGGCATTCGGAATTTAATAATTCCAAGTTTCCTACTATCTGAATATGAACTTCAAAGTAACTATTATATATGTGGAATTCAATGTTAGGAACCCAGATTTCTAATAGACCAGATAACAGAATGTATTTATGAAATAACAACTGATTACAAACTCCTAAAAGAAAAATGGAGAACTAAAAAACTCAAACAACAGAAATAAAAGACTCAACAGAAATTAAAGATCAAAACTCCAGTAATGATCTCAATCCCAGAGCTAGACTCCTACACTGATAGTCTCCAGACTACACAGCGTCCCTGCACAACATTAATAATATTTTCCATGCTGCCCTCTGTCTCCCATACCCCTCCTTTTATAATACTAGCACCATACTAAAATCCCTTTTCTACCCTCTAACAGAATCACACACAGCACACTACCCTATTCCCACTACTCAAAGCATAACAGAATACAAAATATCCCCATTACATGCAGTACCTAACAAATTCAATTATGTGTTACTGATGGAACCCAATGCACAAAATAGCAGAATAGGAACACAGAATACCAAAATGTAGGCTTTTATTGAGAGAACCTCTCTATTATAGAACAAGAAAACAAAAGACGGAATCCAGAAAATAATTCCCTTGACCTTTGAGTGGCTAGGACACTCTCTCACCAAATGTTCCCACCCTATAACACTGCTCAAACCCTCCTTGAAAACCCCTCACAGACAGTTAGTGGTTGTTTAAAACTACCATCTGTAGCCACTTAGGCTTACCTACTTTGGAGTTAGTTAACCATTTTCCGACTATTTTGAGGGAGGCAGAACATAAGATTCGAACTTATTTAGGGGAATTGTGCGGGTTGTATCTCATTAATAGTTTAACATATGGCTGTCTAGACACAAGACACTGAGCTGTTCATACATTATAGGGAAAAAAGTTTATTGTTGGCTTTTCAGCCAGTCTTGCTTACATAACATTATCATGAAGTCTCTACATGTATGTAATTTTTTTAGCTTCTCAAACCTGCTTCCACAAGGGTCTGTCAAATTTTAGCATCATATTCTCACTTTGTATGTTGGCATTAAAAGGAATTGCCTGACCTAGACACTGAGCACTCTTCCCTTGAAGGAACCATGGCTCAGAAAGGGAAGTGACTGCAGGCTTGAAGTTAATAAATGATTGCTGAGAAAATTGGGAGAGTAAAAATTAGGGGAAAAAGGACCGAGCAAAATATATTATTGAAAGAATAAATTATGATGTGTTTGTACTGGACCATGATCACACAAAACTTTCATAAATCCTTGGTACCTTTTAATAATAATTATCTGCTTTCCATCATAGAAAGACATTTTGTTCTGGTCTATCAAACAAAGATAATTTTCAATTATTTTCTTGAACTAGCTCCGAAAAAGGTATTAGCAAAGAAAATTATTTTTACCTCCTTCATTGCAAAACTTGTTAAAAGTGGGTTCTATTGCAGTTAATTTAATTAGCTTGGAGAGATTTTGCAATTAATTGGTTGCCAACTTCCTGAGACAATCTGCCCTGCTGTAGAACTAGATTCTTCACTTTGATGCTGCTTTATATATTTTGAGACGACCCTTTAGATCTTCTTAACTGGAACATCAGCGACTGTTTGGTTGCAGTTCTGTATTTGACCAGAAGAATTGTGCCATTGTTATTATCTGAATTCTAGGACTTGTCCACTAATCCACTGATTCTGCAGTGAGAAAGTGTGCATTTGGAGTGTTAAGTTTCTTGCATCCTTCCACAGGCCCGTGAATTTGCTAATGAACTTCGTGCTAGTACTAAAGTGCCCAAGAATCCAACTGGTTGGCTTGAAGGTTTCACAGGTTCTGGTCAGAATGCACAGGCAGCAGATACTTCTTCAGTTTCTGATGCTTATGCAAAAATGCTCACAATTTTTGTTCCACTTCTGGTGGATGAGGTGAAAGTCTTTCATACTCAATTGAGTTTCAACAATGTTTATATTTGTTTAGTTAAAATAATAAAACATCATGGCTTAACTTGCAGAGCTCTTTTTTTGCAAACTTCATGTGCTTTGATGTTCCCACACTGGCTCCTCCAAGTGATGGAACTGGCTATGATGATGATGGTGCTGATGATGATGATTTGGGGATTATGGACATTGATGAGAATGATAACAAATCTGGTTCTTATAATTCTGCTTTATCAAAATAACCTTTCTGTACTAATTTTGTCTATATCTATTATGGTTTAATTTCCTCTGGCACTATCAAGTTATCCAGAGTTTGAAATTGGTTCAATATTATAGGTATAAATTCTACAGAGCTTGCATCTTTGAATGAGTTCCTTCAGGATTTGCTTGATGGAATCCAAGTATGTCTGGAACATTCTCCATATCACTTTGAATGTATTTTTGAGCTTCTGATATTTGTGAGATGAAAAGATAAAGCCCTGTGAGGTTTAGTCTCAAACAGTCCTCAAAGCAGCATTGGGAATGTCATCATCTTATTGTGCACTAACAAACTAATTTGCTGGCAACTTGATAATTTTATGGAAAGGAAGAGTTATTGACAAGTGACAACATATGTATTCCAAATAGAAGATCCATAGCAAGAGAATTGTACTAAGTTTATGAATGAGACTAACAAAACTAGCTTCCAGATAAAACTAACTGCCAGAATGAATACAGCCTGTAAAGAGGTGTAGATTACAGGCTGCCTTCTCGCCCTTAGAAGACAAAGAGAAGATTAGGGGCTTGTTTAATTCTATTTTTTGTTTTTATGTTTTCAAAGTATGTTTAAAAACACAAAAAAAAATGTTTGAGAATGAGAAGAGAGTGAGAAAGAGAGAGAAGAGAGAGGAGAGAGACAGAGAGAACATCACAAAATTGTTATTGATGAAAGCAGCATATCAGAACATTTCCAAGTTGTTTTGGTTTTAGCGTTTTTAAGACATCTATTTTATTTTATTTTTTTTGTTTTTTAAAGACAAAATGGTTTTTTCAAACAGTTTTTCTTTTTTTGTTTTTTAAAGTAGAAAACTATTTTTAGACAACATTATCAAACAGGCCCTAGATAACCTTTTTTTTTTCTTTTAATTTCCTTGTTTGTAGACAGAATATACTCTATATGCTATTACGTTCTAGGACTGATCAGCATATTGTCCCTCATGCTTGGACACTCTTTAGTGACTTGCAGGCTTTGCTATTTACTTGATTGAAAGCTCAGATTTTATTGGCACAAAGCTGCTTAATGATTTCAGGAAGACTTCTATGCTGTTGTGGAATGGGCATACAAGATTGATCCTTTGCGCTGCATATCAATGCATGGAATAACAGAGCGCTATCTCTCAAGTCAGAAAGCTGATGCAGCAGGATTTGTACGCCTTTTGCTTGGTGACCTGGAATCTCGGGTATCCATGCAGTTCAGCCGTGTATGCGACTAACATTGCAAAGAACGTCATTGTGCCAAATGCATTCTAGAGACTAGGTTGCTATCCCAATTGACTAAAAATCTTATTGCAGTTTGTAGATGAAGCATGCCATCAGATTGAAAGACAAGAGCGCAATACTCGTGGATCGAATGTCTTGGCTTACATTCCCAGGTGAAAGGGATTCTTGGTCTCTATTTCCCCTTCCCCTTCCCCCTTTGTTTTTTTTTTTTTAAAGAAATGGCAAGTTCTTTTGGGAACAAGAGCACAATTTTCTGCTCCCTTTTCACCATTAAAAGGTTCTCAACACCATCTTGTACTTCATTAAAGATTATCATTTACTAAGGGTTCGACAAAGGAAAAAGAAGAAAGACATTTGTGAAAGATGCAAATGTTAAACCTCAAAAATTGACAATTAAGAATCTCTTCTCTCATGGTTGTTCATATTGAATGGTTAGGTCTTATGAGTTTGTTCATCATTGTCCTCTTTTTATAGAAGTTTATCAGATTTTTGAATGAGGTCTCCTTGGCTAGCTATCAAAGCAAAGTCGTTTGATCTCTTTTTAGAGCAGTCAGGAAAGTTTTTTCAATCGACAATCTTTGAAAGTGGTAGAGGCTTCTTGTCCTCCATTATCTTGGGGAGGAAGGCTGATTTTTGGTTGTGTTCCTCTATTCAGGCTTTAGGAGAAGGACGGTGGAAGGGGAGAGAATTAAGATGTAGAGAGAATGATAAAGTGTTCCTTGTAGAGGTTGGGGTGAATTTTAGAGGTGAATTTCTATCTGCTACAGAAATCATACGAGGAGGTAGAAAAGTCCCAATCAAGATCTTGAAGGGTGTGGGAGGTAAGGGTTGGAAGCTGGTTGGGAGAGCACTGGGGTCCCTTCTGTACCCTGAGGTCGGTGATGGAGGTTTGAGGAGGAATGTAATGGCTTTGAGGATGCCAGATTCGGGCCATGACGTTGATGTTAAGAGGTCTTTTGCTGATGTGACGACCAAGGCTGTTTCGAGTTATGAGGTTTTGAAGGGAGGGTTTCCTCATTGTGGTGGTGATTGTGGGTCTTCCGGTGCCGGTAGAGGGCGCCGTTATTCTGGTGCTATGATTAGGGAAATTGTTTCAAGGAAATCTTTGAAAACGGTTAGAAGAGATAACGAAGTGGAGAGATTTTCAGTTTGGGGGGGGGTGTGGGTTTAAATTTCAAGAATTCTTTAAAGACTGAAGTGGATGTTTAGGGTAAAAGAAAGGTCTAACAACCTTTAGTGAGAGTATGTGGAGCCTAAAGATACGATTTTGATCATGAGTTTAAAGGGCCTATTACACAAAATGAGAAGCCATTGCTGTGAGAGGCCTACAATCCATATAACACAATATGGATCCCTAAATATAAGACCTAGGGCAAAATGGGTGGGTTAGGTAACCTGTTTCGAGCCCTGAAAACCCATTTAAAGTCGCAAGCGAAAGATCAATGTGCTGCGAGTCCCCTTCACAAATATGTCCGTGGATATATCCCGCTGGAGATAAGACAAACCAAGCTGGTGGTCTTTTGAGGTTGGTTGGGCAGCAACCAGAGCTCCTTGACAATGGTCTAGAGGCAGACGTTGAAGCTAGTGTGTTAAAAACCCTAGACGAAGCTGAGTAGGGAGGAGTGGGATGGGCACTTGTTGGTAAATGTTGGAATGGAGGTCTACAATGATTCTTTAAACAAAAATATTGTTGTTTCTCCTTATGGTGGACCTATCATTTCGTCAGCCAAGGGTTTGGCAAAGTGAAAACAACCAATATTGGCAAAGAGTGATGATGGCTATGAATTAGAAGGTTCTTAGTCTCTTGAGGATTTAGAGGAGCAGTTTTATGAGGAAGACTTTTTAATCAATAATTTTATGATGAGGAGGACTGCATATTCAACAATTACAGGAGGAGGCTTGCTTTGAGGATGGAAATTGGGCTGAAATGAGAGAGTTAAGAGGGCTCTCTAGAAGGTGTAGTTCAATTGTTCAACGAAGGAGGAGGAGAGAGCGATAGAGTTGTTGGAGAGCAACCTAAGTTGGCGCGGTTCAGTTTAGGTCTCTTGAGTAACACTAACGGTCAAACAGACCTTTGGGCTATTACTAAGCCTTTCAAAAAAAAAATCATTCTCTTGGTTCCTCCCAAGGTCTTGTTCTCAACCTTGCTTCTTTTGACATGTCTATTGGTTATTTTGCAAGGGATACAGGTAGTAGCGATAATCTCAGGAGGTGGATCCTTCCTTTGCCTAAGTCAAATAGTCTTTTTGGAAGGCTAAGGTTCCATCTATGGTCAGGGCTTTTGTTTGGACAACAATACTCAATAAAATCAATATAGATGACCTGCTTCAAACTAGGCAACTTTATAATGCTTTATCCTTGTTAAGATATTGTATAGCTTGATTGTAGGCTTGATTGTATAGCTTGATTGTAGGCTTGATTGTAGGCTTGATTGTATAGCTTGATTGTAGGCTTGATTGTAGGGATTCCCATGTATATATATCCGTTGCCTATGAATGAAATGGAACAAGTGAAATTACTAACATCCAGAAATTACATGGTATCAGAGCCTGTTGGCGTTCTCAGTACTGCTTGTGTGTGCGTGAGAAGAGCCCAACCCTCTACGGTGGTTGTTGGTTCTCACCACCCCCCCAACAACGTTCAGACTTCCCCGGCCGGCGGACCCCGAGAGTCCGGAAGCCATCGGCGGCGCGTGTGACCTCCACGCGCCACTCGTCCTTTCTGCCAGCGGATCCACGCGCCGGCGCGTGAGGGTGCGTCCGACGTCGTCTTCCTCTCCGTTTTGTTTCGTCGGCGTTTTCGTCCGTTTTCTGGCGACTTCCTATCCTTTCCGGCGTCTTCCCTGCTGTTTGACCTTCTGGTTTGGTTTGGTTCTCTTTGGTTTGCTGTTTTAGGCTGAATCCATTTATTTTTGGTTGTGTTTGTGTGTTGTGTACTTTTCCCACCTATGGCAGACAGTAAAACTACAGTTATGGCTGAGGTCGTCCCTGTGATGACGAAGATTACCGAACACAAACTCAATGGCTCCAACTATTTAGATTGGAGTAAAACCATTCGCGTATATTTGCGGAGCATTGAGAAGGATGATCATCTCATCTCTGATCCCCCTAGTGACGACACTCGAAAAGCGTGGTTGCGTGATGATGCGAGACTATTCTTGCAAATTCGGAACTCTATTGACATAGAGGTACTCGGTTTGATTAACCATTGTGAATTTGTGAAAGAATTAATGGAATATTTGGATTTTTTGTATTCTGGACGAGGAAACATATCTCGCATCTACGAGGTATGTAAGTCATTTTATCGAGGAGAGCAGCAAGACAAGTCTCTTACTGCTTATTTCATGGAATTTAAGAAAACCTATGAAGAACTAAATATGCTTCTCCCTTTTAGTTTTGATATTAAGGTTCAGCAAGCTCAAAGAGAGAAAATGGCAGTTATGAGTTTCCTGACAGGTCTGCGCTCAGATTTCGAAGCAGTCAAATCTCAAATTCTCTCAGCATCTGAAATTTCTCCTTTGCAAGAAGTTTTTGCTAGAGTTCTTCGTACATGTCAAAGTATAGCTTGTATATATGTCAAAGTAGAGTCTGGACTTACCATGTGTACAGCCTGAACAATTTGACTTAGTTTTCATGAGGACTGACTTAGGTATTCGGTGGAGTGATTTCAGGAGAGATTGAGGGTTGTAATCTAGCCTATAAATACTTGTTTTGCTTTGAGTAATAGAACAGAACATTACATTATCAGATTGTTCTCACTTACATGGTATCAGAGCTTCTTGGTTTTTTGTTATTTCTGGATATCACGTTACTTCTTGGTTGGTCACTTAGAAGTGACTGTTAGTCGACACCGCCGGTCCAGGGAGGTGTGTCGTGGCAAATCCGGCCAGTCACCGAAGTCCGGTGACCTGAATCTAAGCGCGTGAAGCTCACGCGCTGTCGCTACAGTTCGGACCGTCGCCCACGCTCTGGCGCGTGAGGGCGCGTGTGGTGGAATCTCCGGTCGCGGCTTGGTTCGACGGCGTCGACTCGCCATTTCCGGTCTATCCCCGGCGTCATCCTTGTCATTAGAAGCTTTTTTGGTACTGGGCATCATTCACAGGAGTTGTGCATGCTGAGTTTAAACTGGAAGCTAAGCTAAGTTCAGATTTATATATTCTGAAGTATCAGTTGGCTTAGTGGATATCCACATTCTCAACTCAGTGGCAGTTTGGTGAATATTCACGTTCAGGTTTATATATTCTGAAATTTCTTAATTCATACATTATTTCTTTGTCTTTATCACAAAGAAAATGTCAGATACTAAGCCATCTATTAATGAGTTAGTACCCACAATGTCAAAAATAACTGAGCATAAGTTAAATGGGTCTAACTATTTAGAATGGAGTAGAACCATTAGAATTTATCTACGGAGTGTTGAAAAAAATGACCACTTGGAAAAAGAACCTCCTACAGATGAAACTAGACAAATTTGGCTTAGAGATGATGCCCGTTTGTTCCTACAGATTACGAACTCAATTGATAGTGAAGTAATTGGGTTAATTAATCACTGTGAATTTGTCAAGGAATTGATGGAATACTTAGAGTTCTTGTACTCTGGTAAGGGAAATATATCTCGTATATATGATGTCTGTAAAGCTTTTTATCGTACTGAGAAAGAAGGTAAGTCGCTTACAGCTTACTTCATGGAATTCAAGAAGATCTATGAAGAATTGAATGTGCTTTTACCATTTAGTACTGATATCAAGGTACAAAAGTCTCAGAGGGATCAAATGGCAATCATGAGTTTTCTGGCAGGCCTTCCTTCAGAATTTGAGACTGCCAAATCTCAGATTCTTGCCAGTACTGAAATTAACTCACTTCAGGAAGTATTCAGTAGGGTCTTACGTACAGAAAATACTTCATCAACTCAACAACCTAATGCCCTCATTACCAGAGGAGGGGATGTTGAAAGAAGGCTAAACAGAGGAGGAACTTCAGCCACTGGAAAGACTAGTGATATTGTGTGTTATTACTGTAAAGAGCCCGGCCATACAAAGCGTAATTGTAAAAAATTACAGAACCGCAACCAGAGGTATCAAACCACCAATGTCGCTGCTGTTTCTAGTTCCTTTGAGAAGGGTATTACAATTTCAGCTGATGAGTATGCTAAATATCAAGCTTTCTTGAAGGAGTCTACTTCAGTCACTAGTCTTGCTGAACAAGGTAAAACATGCCTTATCTCTTCTTCAAACAAATGGGTTATCGATTCTGGTGCCACAGATCATATGACAGGTAATCCCAATACTCTTTCAAATTTCAAGTCACACAAATCTCCACCCCCGGTTACCATAGCAGATGGGTCTACATATAATATTAACGGTCTAGGAACAGCTAAACCCACTTCTTCTATTACTTTGTCATCTGTTCTGAGTCTACCAAATCTCTCTTTTAACCTAATTTCTGTAAGTCGACTCACCAAAGATCTAAATTGTTGTGTCTCATTCTTTCCTGATTACTGTCTTTTTCAGGATCTTATGACGAAGCAGATTGTTGATAAAGGACATGTATCTAATGGTCTTTACATTCTTGACACTTGGGAACCTCAGTTAGTTGCTTGTGCTAAGGCCACCTCTCCATTTGAAGCACATTGTCAGTTAGGACATCCTTCTCTGCCTACTTTGAAGAAGTTATGCCCTCAATACCATAATGTAACATCAATTGAATGTGAATCTTGTCATTTTGCAAAACATCATCGGGGTACGTTAAGTCCTAGAATAAATAAACGGGCTGCATCAGCCTTTGAATTAGTACATTCAGATATTTGGGGACCATGTCCTGTATTGTCTAAATTTGGTTTTAGATATTTTGTTACATTTGTGGATGATTTTTCTCGAATGACATGGATTTATTTTATGAAGAATCGTTCTGAGGTGTTTTCCCACTTTTCTGCCTTTTCTGCTGAAATTAAGACCCAGTTTAATGTTTCTGTACATGTCTTAAGGAGTGATAATGCTAAAGAATATATGTCAGAAACATTTCAAAACTATTTAACCCAACAAGGGATAATTCACCAGACTTCATGTGTTGATACACCGGCTCAAAATGGGGTAGCTGAAAGAAAGAATAGGCATCTTCTTGAGACTGCCCGTGCCTTAATGTTTCATATGAAAGTTCCCAAACAATTCTGGGATAGTGCTGTTTCCACAGCAAGTTTTTTAATTAATCGGATGCCTTCTACAGTCCTTGATGGTGCCACACATTACAGTATTATGTTTCCCAATAAGCCACTGTTTCCTGTGGAACCTCGGGTATTTGGAAGTACATGTTATGTTCGCGATGTTCGGCCCCATATTACTAAACTTGATCCCAAAGCCTTGAAGTGTGTATTCTTGGGATATTCTCGTCTTCAGAAGGGTTATCGGTGCTACTCTCCGGATCTAAACAGGCATTTGGTCTCAACTGATGTGGTTTTCTCAGAGAAACAACCTTTCTTCTCCTCACTACCCTTAACACCAAGTCAGGGGGAGGATGAAGAATGGTTAATCTATAATCCCACATCCTCAAACGCCCCTGCCGGTCCATCTGAAGGGAATCCAGTTGAAGAGTACTCATCAGCAAAACAGACGGACACTGATATCCTTCATGCTACAGAAAGACCACCGATTACTCAAGTGTATTCTCGAAGACAAACAACCAGTGATACATGTCCTGCGCCAGCCACTTCGTCATCGGATCCTCCACCAAACGATCATGACCTACCTATCGCTCTCCGCAAAGGTAAACGTCAATGCACCCTCCCTAAGTCCAATTATCCCATTGCTAATTTTATATCCTATAATCATTTATCACCATCATCTAGTGCTTTAATTGCCTCTCTAGACTCTGTTTCTATTCCTAAAACTGTTCAGGAAGCCATGGCCCATCCAGGCTGGCGTGCTGCTATGCTTGACGAAATAGAAGCATTAGATGCCAACCGCACATGGAATCTTGTACACTTACCTGCAGGAAAGAAAGCTGTCGGATGCAAGTGGGTCTTTGCCATTAAATTTAATACAGATGGTTCCATTTCTCGACTTAAAGCTAGATTAGTAGCTAAAGGATATGCCCAGACCTATGGGGTAGATTATTCTGATACATTCTCTCCGGTGGCCAAGCTCACCTCAATCCGTCTGTTCATTTCTCTAGCTGCATCAGAAAATTGGCCATTGTATCAATTGGATATAAAAAATGCTTTCTTGCATGGTGACCTTCACGAAGAAGTATATATGGAGCAACCACCTGGATTTGTTGCTCAGGGGGAGTATGGGAAAGTCTGCCATTTAAAAAAATCATTGTATGGTTTGAAGCAAAGTCCCCGAGCATGGTTTGGTAAGTTCAGCATGGCAGTTCAGGAGTTTGGGTTGAAGAAATGTAAATGTGATCACTCTGTATTCTACAAGTAATCAAGGGATGGTATTATTCTTCTTGTTGTTTATGTTGATGATATTGTCATTACAGGAAATGACTGTGTAGGAATTTTATCCCTCAAATCATTCTTGCACACCAAGTTTCAGACAAAAGACCTGGGCCACCTAAAGTACTTCTTGGGAATTGAAGTAACAAGAAGTAAGAAAGGAATACTTCTGTCCCAAAGAAAGTATGTTCTTGACATGCTTGCAGAAACTGGAAAGCTAGCTGCTAAACCTTGTAGTTCCCCAATGATTCCAAATGCACATCTTGCAAAAGAGGATGCGGATCTCTTCGATGATCCAGAAAAATACAGGCGATTGGTCGGAAAATTGAACTATCTTACTCTAACACGACCAGACATTGCTTTTGCAATAAGTGTCGTTAGTCAATTCATGTCTGCACCTACTGTCAAACACTGGGAGGCTCTAGAACAGATCCTACGCTACCTAAAAGGAGCTCCTGGTCTTGGTATATGGTACAGCAACCATGGGCATACCAGAATTGAATGCTTTGCAGATGCTGATTGGGCCGGTTGCAAGATTGACAGGCGATCCATCACTGGATTCTGTGTCTTTATGGGAGGAAACTTAATATCATGGAAAAGTAAGAAACAAGGTGTTGTATCTCGATCAAGTGCTGAATCCGAATATAGAGCTATGGCACAATCCGCTTGTGAGATCTTATGGATATACCATTTGTTAGATGAGGTTGGAATGAAGTGTTCAATGCCAGCAAAAATGTGGTGTGATAATCAAGCTGCTCTTCATATTGCTTCAAATCCAGTTTATCATGAAAGAACTAAACACATTGAGGTTGATTGTCATTTTGTTCGTGAAAAGATTGAAGAGAACTTAATCACTACTGGATATGTGAAGACAGGAGAGCAACTTGCTGATTTATTTACAAAGTCTCTAAATGGGACTCGGATTAATTATTTATGTAACAAGCTGGGCATGATTAACATCTATGCACCAGCTTGAGGGGGAGTGTCAAAGTATAGCTTGTATATGTCAAAGTATAGCCTGTATATATGTCAAAGTAGAGTCTGGACTTACCATGTGTACAGCCTGAACAATTTGACTTAGTTTTCATGAGGACTGACTTAGGTATTCGGTGGAGTGATTTCAGGAGAGATTGAGGGTTGTAATCTAGTCTATAAATACTTGTTTTGCTTTGAGTAATAGAACAGAACATTACATTATCAGATTGTTCTCACTTACAGTACAGAAAACTCACAACCTTCTCAAATCACTACTAATAATAGCAGTGCTCTTGTTAGTCGTGGTGGATCTCGAGGTGGCTCACGGGGAGGATCGCACAATCGTAACAAGAATATAGAACATCGGAGTCAGGAGTCTGGTGAAGTTGAGTGCTATTACTGTCATGAGCTGGGGCATACAAAACGCACTTGCAAGAAACTTCTCAACAAGAATCAGACAGGACGATCTGCCCATGTTGCCTCATCTGCTGATAAGACTATTATGGTTTCTGCTGATGACTTTGCCAAGTTCACTCAATATCAAGAATCACTTAAAACTTCTACTCCCACTGCTGCCTTCGCTGATACAGGTAAATCCCCCACATGTCTCATCTCCATCGTCCAGCTGGGTTATAGATTCTGGTGCCTCAGACCATATGACAGGTAATCCTCGTCTTTTCTCTACTTTTGATACTCATGTCCATTCGTCTCATGTGACTATAGCTGATGGCTCTACACCCCGTGTCCTTGGTTCTGGCACCATTAACCTGACCCCATCTTTATCTCTACCTTCAGTACTGAGTTTACCTAATTTTTCATTTAATCTGATTTCTGTTAGTAAACTCACTCGTGCCCTAAATTGTAGTGTCTCATTCTTTTCTACTCATTGTATTTTTCAGGATCTTACGACGAAGCAGATTATTGGTAGCGGGCATGAGTCTGGTGGCCTCTACACTCTTGATACTAAGACACCAAGATCTTTGGCATGTTCTAGTTCGCTTTCTCCTTTTGATTTGCACTGTCGAATGGGTCATCCGTCTCTCCCAGTTCTCAAGCAGCTCTATCCCCAATTTCGACATTTATCATCTTTGCCTTGTGAGTCCTGTCAGTTTGCCAAACACCATCGTGTTCCCTTAGGGTCTCGAGTTAATAAACGGGCTACGTCCCCTTTTGAATTAGTTCATTCTGATGTTTGGGGTCCTTGTCCTATTGTGGCCAAGGCAGGTTTTAAGTATTTTGTTACCTTTGTTGATGATTACTCTCGTGTTACCTGGTTATATTTAATGAAAAGTCGCTCTGAAGTTTTTTCACATTTTTGTGCTTTCTATACTGAAATTAAAACACGATTTAAAATTTCTGTTCAAACCTTGAGGACTGACAATGCTAAAGAGTATCTCTCTGAGCCTTTCCAGTCTTACATGATTCAACGTGGTATCTTGCATCAATCCTCGTGTGTTGACACACCCGCCCAAAATGGAGTTGCTGAACGTAAGAATCGACATTTACTTGAAGTTGCTCGAGCTCTTTTGTTTCAAATGCATGTTCCTAAACCTTTTTGGGCTGATGCTGTCTCCACAGCTTGTTTTTTGATTAACCGCATGCCATCTTCTGTTCTTGGGGGAGAGATTCCATATTCTGTTTTGTTCCCATCCACAGCTGTATATCCTATTGAGCCTCGTATCTTTGGCAGCACTTGTTTTGTCTAGACCCCAGGTCACAAAGTTAGACCCTAAGTCTCTTAAATGTGTTTTCCTTGGTTATTCTCGTCTCCAAAAGGGATACAGGTGTTTCTCTCCTACTCTTCAGCGTTATCTTGTTTCTGTTGATGTTACCTTCCAAGAAGACCTTCCGTTCTTTTCTACTTCTTCTTCTTATGTTCCGAGGGACGATGATGATCTGCTCATCTACACTGTACCTTTTTCTCAGCCATCCACAAGTACTCCTACACCTTCTCTGGCACCTACTCGGCCACCAATTGTTCATGTCTACACTCGACGTCCATTGCCTGCAGGTTCAGATTCATGCCCTCCACCTTCTGTTTCGTTGCCGGATCCTGATTTCCCTATTGCCCTTCGCAAAGGTAAACGTCTTTGTACTTATCCTATTGCCTCAGTTGTTTCTTATGATCATTTATCCTCTACCTCTTGCTCTTTTTTGGCCAACCTTGACTCTGTGTCCATTCCTAAGACTGTCCATGATGCTTTGGCCCATCCTGGGTGGCGTGATGCTATGATGGAAGAGATAAATGCACTTGACTATAACAATACTTGGACATTAATGAATTTACCTGCTGGGAAGAAAGCTATTGGGTGCAAATGGGTGTTCACAATTAAAGTCAACCCTGATGGGTCTGTGGCTCGGTTGAAGGCTCGTCTTGTTGCGAAAGGATATGCTCAGACTTATGGTGCTGATTATTCCGATACTTTTTCTCCAGTTGCCAAACTTACCTCAGTTCGTTTGTTGATCTCCTTGGCTGCCACTCATAACTGGCCACTACACCAGTTGGATATTAAAAATGCTTTTCTTCATGGTACTCTCCAAGAAGAGGTCTATATGGAGCAACCCCCTGGGTTTGTTGCTCAGGGGGAGTATGGGAAAGTATGTCGACTTCAGAAATCGCTATATGGTCTGAAGCAGAGCCCTCGTGCATGGTTTGGCAAGTTTAGCCAAGTTGTTTTGAAATATGGAATGAAGAAAAGCAAATCTGATCACACGGTATTTTATAGGCAGTCTAAGGATGGTATCATTCTTCTTGTGGTATACGTTGATGATATTGTGATAACTGGGAGTGACAGTTCTGGTATCTCTGGCCTTAAAACTTTCTTGCAGTCACAGTTTCAGACAAAGGATTTGGGACCTTTGAAATATTTCTTAGGGGTTGAAGTTTTGAGAAATAAGAAGGGGGTCTTCTTGTCCCAAAGAAAGTATGTTCTTGACTTATTGACAGAAACAGGAAAGATGGGGGCTAAGCCATCAAGTACCCCTATGACTCCTAACATACAGCTTGCAAAGGATGACAGTGAGCCATTTCATGATCCTGAAAAGTATAGGAGACTTGTGGGAAAATTGAATTATTTGACTGTGACTCACCCCGATATTGCATATTCTGTTAGTGTGGCCAGTCGCTTTATGTCCTCCCCGACTGTCAACCATTGGGCACTCCTAGAACAAATTCTTTGCTATTTAAAAGGAGCCCCAGGACGTGGATTATTTTATGGGTATCATAGACACACTAAGATTGAAGTTTATTCTGATGCAGATTATGCAGGGTGCAAAGATGATAGGAGATCTACTACTGGTTATTGTGTCTTTGTAGGAGGGAATCTAGTTTCATGGAAGAGCAAGAAGCAAAATATTGTTTCTCGATCTACTGCAGAATCAGAATACAGAGCTATGGCAAACTCAGTATGTGAAATTGTATGGATATACCAACTATTGAAAGAAGTTGGCTTCGAGACCCCATTACCAGTAACATTATGGTGTGACAACCAAGCTGCTCTTTACATTGCTTCTAATCCCGTGTTTCATGAACGAACTAAACATATTGAGATCGATTGTCACACCATTCGTGAAAAGATTGAAGATCATTTCATTACTCCAGGATATGTTAGAACTGAAGACCAGTTAGGAGATATTTTCACTAAGGCCTTAAATGGAGCTCGCATTAATTATATTTGTAACAAGCTGGGCATGATTAACATCTATGATCCAGCTTGAGGGGGAGTGTTAAGATATTGTATAGCTTGATTGTAGGCTTGATTGTAGGCTTGATTGTATAGCTTGATTGTAGGCTTGATTGTAGGCTTGATTGTATAGCTTGATTGTAGGCTTGATTGTAGGGATTCCCATGTATATATATCCGTTGCCTATGAATGAAATGGAACAAGTGAAATTACTAACATCCAGAAATTACAATCCTAACATTTAGTAGAGTCAAAACGGGGCCCAATATCAACCCAGGTAATCTGCAGGTTCCCCATATATATATGTAATTATGCATATCGACAGCGTTCGTCTGTTAGCAATCGACCACCACCCAGTGCCACCAGCTATAGCCATCCAATTCCGTTTTTTCTTTTTCTTTTTTTGGTTTGGAAGAAGAAGAAGAAGAATGGTGGATCTGTAAGAAGAAGTGGATCTATTTTTCTTCTTTCCTTTTTGTGGATCTGTAGGTTTCTGATAGTTTGAATATCATAGTGTAAAATTTATTTATTTATTTATTTATTTTTGTTCCCTTAGTTTATTTTGTACTCTTCTTTCTCTTTAATATTATCTCTTTTTCTATTAAAAAATTGTTTTTTTGTGTTACCTCTGAATCTATACAACTATACTTTCTCCTTCTCCAATGTCTATCTCCTTTTTTGTTCCTTCAGATTCTATAAAAGAAAAAAAAAAGTGAGCTAGTGGGTTGGCTTTTTAACCTGCTAACCCGTCCATAAGAGGGCCGGGTTCCTCAAATGTTGTCTTGTCTAAAAATGAACAAACTCGGCTTGGCTTATTTTTTAGCAACCCATGGCGAGCCAACCTGAACGGATGGAGTTATCCCATTTTGACACCTCTACAATTTGTGTGATGTGTTTGAGAAGCTCAAAATCTGACAACCATCTTTTTTTTCTTTTTGTTGTGCATCGTGAGGCGGCATGGAGAATTTGGAACAAATTGTTTGGTCTTTTTGAAAGTGTTGGGTTTGTCTGGTTGACGTTGGAGCTTTCTTTGCCAATAACTTTAGGTTTTGGAAGGAAGAAAGAGAGTAAGGTCTTGTGGAAAGCTGCCGTGTTTGTGGTGTTGTGGTGCATATGGATGGAAAGGAATGCTAGTGTACCTCATTTGCTTTGACAGTTTGTTTTGCAGCTTCCCTTTGGGTTTTAGCAAACGTTTGAGGGGTGGCTCTCTGACAAACAAAGGGATTGGAAGGATTTGTTGCATTAGATTTTTTGCTTGGCCTAGTGGTTGAGCCCTTTTGTATATTCTTCTTTTCTTTTAGAGGATCTCTTGTTCTCCACTTTTTTTTTTCTTTCCTTTTGTATTCCTTTCTTTTGTTGTTGTTGTTGTTGTTTTTGTATTCCTTTCTTTCTCTAGATAAGTCTTTCTTTTTCTTTAAAAAGAGTTAAATAATTAGTTGTGTTCTTGGTTTTCTGTTTTTTAGTTTCTTGTTTTCTTGTTTTCTGTTAAGCGGTTGTTTCTGTTTTTATAGTTGTTGTTTGGTTGTTGTTGGTCTGGGCATCCCTATAAGAGGGTTCTGGAGTCTTTTCAGTACAAGATACAGAATTGTCTTTTTCTCTTTCTCCTAAGTGTCTTTCCCTCTCGTATACTTTCTCTTGGTATCAGAGCCAAGTTCAAGATCCAGGTTCTTGATTATGGAATCTCAAGCCAACTCATCGTCGACCACAGGCTCAGGTAACGCTGCAACAGAAGCCACCTCGCAAGCCTCATACCATGTCAAGCTAACTGCCCCAACTTCGATGCTCAGCCAAGCTTGCTCCGTCAAGCTCGACCGAATGAACTACCTCATGTGGAGTTCATTGGTTCTTCCCATGATCCGCGGCAACCAGCTCGACGGATTCATCCTTGGAACAAATCCTTGTCCTGACGTTTTCATTTTCGAAGGTGAAGAACGAAAAATTAACCCAAAGTTTCAAGAATGGGTTACTCTTGATCAACTATTACTAGGCTGGCTGTACAATAGCATGACCCCCGAAGTCTTCTCCCAAGTCCTTGGATGTAAAACATCACAAGAACTATGGGATGCTGTGAAGCAGTATTCTGGATCGCAGACTCGCGCACGTGCCACTCTATATAAGAGTGAGCTTCAACGATTAAGAAAAGGAGGGATGAAGATGGATGAATATCTTCAAAAAATAAAAGAACTTGCCGACAACCTCATGATGGCTGGATGCCCAATGTCAAATGATGATTTAATCATCCAAACTCTCGCAGGTCTCGACTCGGAGTATGGACCGATTGTAGTACAGCTGGCTGAAAAGGTGGGAGTCACATGGGTAGAGCTGCAAACGTCACTCATCACTTACGAAACACGTCTGGAACAGTGGTCCATGGTGGGCCAGTATGCACCGAGTGCCAACCTGGTGTCAAATAAGAAAACATCCACCAATTCAAATCAGAATTGGAGAGGACAGGTGTCACGAGGCAGAGGAAGGACTAGTCGTGGTGGCAGAAGTGGAAGACAAAATGGAAATAAACCCACATGCCAGCTGTGTGGGAAGGTAGGACACACTGTTGTTACTTGCTTTTATAGATTTGACCATAGTTTTTCTGGTGTCTCTCAAGGAAACACAGAAACCAGTAAGGATTCAAACTCTTCACATTCTGCATATCTCATCACCCAAGAAAACCTCGATGAGCAAGACTGGTATATAGACAGTGGGGCTTCAAGCCATGTAACAAATGATTCATCTGTTGTAGAACAAGGTATGTTCTCTTCCTCAGAAAAACATCTTATTGTTGGAAATGGAGAAAAGATTGAGATTAAGAAGATTGGGAAATCTGCAATTCAGAATACACCTCTTGAATTAAATAAACTCATGCTAGTTCCCAAGATTAGCAAGAACCTAATTAGTGTATCTCAGTTAGCCTCTGATAATAATGTCTCTGTTATTTTTGACTCTAATGGCTGTGTGGTGAAGGACAAAGTAACGGGAAAGCCTCTGATTCAAGCAATACAAAGTGATGGGCTTTACAAGGTCAAAGGGGCTCAAAAGGAGGCAAGATGTTTTCTAACAGGAAAAGATGAGAAGTGCTCAGAAAATGAGTTGTGGCATAGAAGGCTTGGCCATCCCTCTTTGAAAATCTTGAATGATGTACTCAAAGAATGTAACTTGGAAAATTTAGTAAACAAAGAATATTTTTTCTGTGATGCATGCCAATTTGGAAAATCACATGCTCTTCCTTTTAAAAAATCTGAGACAAGAGCTGAAAAACCACTTGATCTTATTCACACTGATCTTTGGAGTCCTGCCCCCATTCAATCCAATTCAGGCTATAAATACTATATCTCCTTTTTAGATGATAACAGCAGGTTCTTGTGGGTTTTTCCACTTAAAACTAAAGGGGAGGCTATTCAAGCGTTTATACTTTTCAAAAAAGAAGTGGAAAACCAACTTGAAAGGAAGATTAAAGTTGTTCAATGTGATGGTGGGTCTGAGTTCAAAACCTTTTCAGATGTTGCTCATAACAGTGGAATCACCATGAGGCATTCTTGTCCCTACACGTCTGTGCAAAATGGTAGAGTGGAAAGAAAACATAGGCAAGTTGTGGAAATGGGTCTGAGCATGATTGCCCAATCAGGTACACCTATGAGCTACTGGTCTGATGCTTTTCAAACTGCAGCAAGGCTTATTAATATGCTGCCTACCACTGCCCTCAAAGGAGAAATCCCTTATTCTGTGTTATTTAAAAGAAAACCTGATTTTAAACAATTAAAGGTTTTTGGCTGTGCCTGCTTTCCTTATTTAAGGCCTTATAATCAACACAAGTTGAGTTTCAGGTCTGTTAAATGTGTTTATTTGTGTCCCAGCATGAAGCATAAAGGTTTCAAATGTCTGTCCTCAAATGGTAGAATATATATCTCCAGACATGTCATGTTCAATGAACTTGAGTTTCCATTTAAAAATGGATTCCTGAATACTAGAAGACCTGAGGAAACAAAGGAGATTATTCATATGGTACCTATTCCTTCTTATTGTGAAAATTATAAACCTAACAGTGGTGATTTCTCTAGTGTTATGCAGAGGATTGATAGTGTTGAGGCAGGGAACAACACTAACGAGGCTGAAGCTACGTCTGGTACGTCAGATGCTGTAGAAAATACTGTTATGTCAGAATCTCTAGAAATGGATGACCAAGAGGCACGGCTGAACAATAGATCTGAAGATCAGACCAACAGCACCACAGTATCCAGACATCCCATGGTCACAAGATTGAGAAGTGGAGCCATTCAACCTACCTCATATGCTGGCATAGCAAAATTAGATAACAACACTACAGATCCTTGCAATCCTATTGAAGCATATAAAGTTCCTCACTGGAAAAAGGCCATGGAGATAGAATTTGAAGCTCTAAAGAAGAATGATACATGGGAGCTGGTTCCCTATGCTGGACAAAAGCTTGTTGACAGTAAATGGATTTTCAAAACAAAAATTGCTGCTGATGGGAGTATACTGAAACATAAGGCCAGACTTGTGGCAAAAGGATTCCAACAGGATCCTAGCTTGAATGTGGGTGAGACCTTCAGTCCAGTCGCAAAGCTCTCAACTGTAAGAGTAATACTAGCAATTGCTGTCTCGTTAAATTGGAATATAAGGCAAGTGGATGTTGATAATGCCTTCCTAAACGGAAATATCAAAGAATCTGTCTTTATGAAGCAACCTCAGTGTTTTGGGGATCCCAAGTATCCTCAGCACATCTGCAGATTGAAGAAAGCCTTATATGGGCTAAAACAAGCCCCAAGGGCTTGGTATGACAAGTTGAGAGATACTCTAATACTGTGGGGTTTCAAACACACAAGATGTGATCACTCATTGTTTGTGTTACACACCGAAGATCACGTTATAATCATTCTTGTTTATGTTGATGACATGCTAGTTACTGGAGATAGTAATGATCTTATTGATGTCTTCATTAAACGTCTTAATAATGTTTTTTCTCTCAAAGATTTAGGTGAAGTACATTTCTTTTTGGGAATTGAGGTCTTGAGGAATGACAGAGGTATCTTTCTCAGTCAAAGGAAATATATCAATGAGTTAGTAGAAAAGTTTAATATGAAGAAGTGCACACCTTGTCCTACCCCTCTCACTCTCGGGAAGCACTACACTAAGGTAAAAGAAGAGCCTTTGGAGAACCCTTCTCTTTACCGGACCTTGGTTGGAGGTCTGCAATATCTTACCTGCACAAGGCCAGATATTTCCTTCACTACAAATCAGTTGAGTCAGCATTTGAGTACCCCCTCAACTGTTGATTTGTTGAAAGCAAAACGTGCTCTAAGGTATCTCAAGGGTACAACCGACTTGTGTCTTCACATCAAGCCCTCTATTGACTTGTCTCTCACTGGTTTTTCAGATGCTGACTGGGCAAATGATATCATGGATAGAAGGTCGGTTGGAGGTTATTGTGTGTTCTTGGGTGAGTCTTTGGTTTCTTGGTCTAGCAAGAAACAAAGTGTTGTCTCAAGATCAAGTGCTGAAGCTGAGTACAGGGCTGTAGCCTCATTAACTAGTGAAGTGGTGTGGTTGAAGTCTTTGCTGGGTGAACTAAAGTGTCCCATCTCTGGGGTGCCTATGATGTGGTGTGATAATTTAAGTGCTAAAGCTATTGCCACTAATCCTGTATTGCATGCTAGGACAAAGCATGTTGAGATTGATTTACATTTTGTTAGGGATAAAGTACTAGCTAAGGAAGTTTCTATTGGTTATGTGCCTAGCTCTGAACAACCTGCTGATGTGTTTACCAAGCCCATTGCTGGATCAAGATTTGGAGTTCTCTGCAGCAAACTCGGTCTTAGTGTTTCTCCTCCTCGTTTGAGGGGGGCAGTTAAATAATTAGTTGTGTTCTTGGTTTTCTGTTTTTTAGTTTCTTGTTTTCTTGTTTTCTGTTAAGCGGTTGTTTCTGTTTTTATAGTTGTTGTTTGGTTGTTGTTGGTCTGGGCATCCCTATAAGAGGGTTCTGGAGTCTTTTCAGTACAAGATACAGAATTGTCTTTTTCTCTTTCTCCTAAGTGTCTTTCCCTCTCGTATACTTTCTCTAAAAGAAAAAGATTATCATTCACTATAAATTGGTATTTCTGATACATGCTTTTCTGCATATTAATTCTATCTTTTCTATTTCAAAAAGACTATGATTTTGCAGCTATATGTATATGGTTTCTTGCACTTTTTGGAATCTAAAAGTTGCTCAGAAATCACAGTAACAGTTAATATTAGAGATCTTAGAGAACTTAGACACCTAAGACTTGTGAATTGTAATGGGTCTTACTAGATGTTTCAACTATCTACTTTTCTCATTCACGATGAGTAGGTGGTTGAAATTTGTGCCTATTCTTGTGATTGATTTTGTTCTTCCTTGCAGTGCAAATACTATACAATTCATGTATACCTTGGTAAAAATTATAATTCCCCACAACTTAGCTGGATAGTTGACCTAAGATGATTTTATTTTGACAGTTAAAGTTGTCTTGCATAAGTATTCTGATATCTACATAATATATATATATAATTTTTATTGATCTTTTTATGAAGAACAATTTTCTGGCAGCAATTTCAAGTTATAGCTGTTAGTTACTTTAATATATCAAGTCTTTTTTTCATGATGAGCATCAATTATTTTCTGAACCACTCCTATGTAGGTTTGCAACCCTTGCAACACGGATGGAGCAGTACATCCAGGGACAATCTAGGGATTTGGTCGACCAAGCATATACAAAATTAGTGAGTGATTCCTTTGTAGACTGGCAAGCCTTGTAATATCTTAAAAGAGTTTTTTGGATTGTTACATGCAGTTTTGCTAAGAACTTTTCTTCGTAAACATTTTTTTAAATAAGACAAAGGGTTAACCGTGAAAAATTTTGCATTTCAGATATGCATTGGGACATGGATTGTAATTTAGAGATAATGATGCAAGTTAGGTTTGCAATATAAAACTTCAAGATGAATCTGGTTAAAACTATATAACTCATTCCACAAGGACCTTTAATGCTTTGGCATAAGAAGGGTTGAAGCAAATTTGGTCAGATGAGTCCTCCAAATGAATAGCATCAGATGTTAGTGCTGTGGCTTTGGAAGGAAACAATCTAAGGAGAAGGAGACACTTGGCAGGTTTCCTTGCATTTGTATTACTATATATATTTATAGTTGAGGACACAGCCGAGTAGGACAAAGATTTTTGTAGTTGAGTTTACTGCTCAGCCATTTTGTCCGCACTGCACATGTGTGGATTGCAGCTTTTAAATGACAGTGTCAATTCCATTCATTATAATTTTTCTTTTCAATAGGATTTAGCCGTTTTCTTTTTCCTAGCAAATTGTAACTGCTGTTCCTATATTGTTGTTTCCTGGTGGGATGTTTCCTTGACAGGTTAGCATAATGTTTGTGACTCTAGAAAAAATTGCGTCAGTGGATCCAAAGTATGAAGATATTTTTCTTTTAGAGAACTATGCAGCATTTCAAAATAGGTAGATTTTACTCTGTGCTAAGCTGATTGAAGACACTTTTGGTTTCTAATTCATTATTTGTTCATTTTGCTCAGTTTGTATGACCTCGCCAATGTTGTCCCCACTTTGGCGAAGTTTTACCATCAGGCCAGTGAATCCTATGAACATGCTTGCACACGCCATATTAGCATGATTATCTACTATGTAAGTAATATGTATTTTCTGTTTCTCATCTATTTATCAAACGTTATATGTCGAATTTGACTGCTCATCCTTCTTTTTCCTTGGCAAGCAATTTGAACGTCTTTTCCAGTTTGCTAAAAAAATTGAGGACTTGATGTTCACCATTGCACCCGAAGAGGTCAGTGTTCTGTTACTTAGCTTCTCATGTCTAGAATTCTTTTATTGGTTATACTGTTATTACTATGTTTCTTTCATTCATATTACTATTTAATTTAGGATATCTATACAGATAAAACTTGTGTATTTGTCAACATCCAATCAAGTGTAGCATACTCCTTTTAGGGCATTATGGGTCCTAATGGGAATGCCAAGATGTTCTTGCACTGATATTTGGTGTTTTCCTGTTATGAATAACGTTGAAAAGGAGACTAGTTCATCATTTTGCAGCTTCTCGTCTTGACTCTAGAGGTATTCAATTGTAAATCATAAAAATGCTGAAATCCAAACACTTCCCTAACAAGATGCACCAAGATGCCATGTAATCTGCTTATATGGTGCAATCCCTCAAGCTCTTATCAATTTTCAAGTGTGAAGCAAGAATTTTCTTCTCACGTACACAAGTGTGCGACACATAACTCCATGATGATAATTCTAACTTAGGGAGCCCTTTTTGTGGCTGCATTCATAAGTTCACCTTGCAAACCAAACTTAGAGAATAGATCAGTTCACATGAGTTTGTACTCTTAACAACCTAAAAATCTGGTAATAAAAAAAGGAAAAAGAGCTGATAACCCCTTTTTTGTAATTATTTATTGCATGAATTTGCATATGTATTCTTTCTGTAAGCTTAGGGCAAGTCCATGGGTCATATTTGCATCCCTCTCTTACAGGTCACTGTTACTTTTTCCACTTTGCAATGCTGAAGTTAATTTCCGGGTGCTGTCTTCCTTCTTCAGACTAACCTGACATATAAATATTCTCATCTGTGACTTTTTAACCTCTTGTTCTGTTAGCAAAGCAGAGTTCATACTATAACATGGGCTTAAAATTATCTCAACTTGTGATTCTCTTAGCATTTTCCTTTTTTAATTTAAATTTTGGTATTTATGAACTAAATAGATAACCATATATTCCCCTTAAAATTTTGAACATTTGACAACTACTTGTTGTTATGCATCAATTTCAGATTCCTTTCCAACTCGGGGTGTCAAAAGCAGACCTTAGGAAGACGATAAAATCCAGCTTGTCAGGGGTACGGTGATGCATATTTATTTTAAAAACATACCTTCTTGCAAGTGTGAAACTTATCTTGGTTGTTATGTCTTCGTTTCCCTTATAGGTTGATAAATCCGTTGCTGCAATGTATAAGAAATTACAGAAGAACATGACTTCAGAGGAACTGTTACCTTCCTTATGGGATAAATGCAAGGTATGCAATACTAGAGCCCATTTGGCTGATCAAATACCTCATATATTCGAAAGGCAAGAAGGAGATCAAAATTATGCGGTAAATTAATAACTTTTAGCATCAGCAGTTGAAGGATTATGATTTTGGTTGAGAGCATACTGAACTGCCACAAAAGACAGTTGTAAAGAAAAAGCAAGGTGAAATTGGCAATAGATACAGAATCTTAATTATGCTTTCAGGCTTTCTAGTGCTTCAAGCACCAATAAGGAACTCTAAATGCATTTGAACTAAGTAGAAAGTGGATAGAGTAATAATGCTTGCACAATCTTCCATTTAAAAACTTGCACATATTCTGTGGGCTGATGGTTATACTAAAGCAGCAACCTGTACTACAAGCAACCCCTAGTTGTACAGGTCTGTGAATGGAAAGATTGTGCAGGTGAGAGGAAAAGCATGCTAGTGAACAATATCTGATTCTGGTTTTTCTATGATTATGATAGAAGGAGTTTCTTGATAAGTATGCAAGTTTTGCCCAGCTTGTCGCCAAGACCTACCCTGCGGAATCAATACCATCGGTAAAAGAGGTTGCAGACATTGTAGCTAACCTGTAAAAATTCATGTGTACATATTTATATATCTTTTCGTTTCTGCATGAGCTCTAATTATTCTTTTCCGCCACTGGATGTAACTTGATTTATTCCATGAAGTGCATTTATTATTTTGATTGAAATATTTGAAACATGCATCTACCGTATAGTCAGATAAATGCGATATATGAATGCCTTAAGTTTTTTCAAGTTATTTCTTTGGCTGCTTCACGCCAGTCATTCTTCCATATGACCATAGTGGCACGTTTTACTGGTTGCAAGCCTTAAAGCTTTTGATAAGATTTGTAGAGGATAAATGATGGTAGATAGTCGTCTCCTCGGTGCAAATTTTAATTCTTAAGTTTTGGTCGAAGTGAATGCAAACTGTAATTGCTTACAGCTTTAATTTTTCAAAAGCAGGTAGTATTTTCATTATTAAAAGTTCTACTTCACTGGGCAAATAATTCTCGTACGTCAAATATTCCTCAATTTTGAAGAAACCCAAAAGTATTTCTCAATTTTTACATTAATTGAGCAACTTCTAGATAAGACAGTAGGCAACACATATGCTTGAGCGGGCACCCAAGAACATTATGTTACTGGTAGCCAAATTAAATAATAATATTCCAATTTTTAAGAAAACCAAAAGTATTTCTCAATTTTTACATTAATTGAGCAACTTCTAGTTAAGACACTAGGCAACACATATGCTTGATCGGGCACCCGAGAACATTATGTTTCTGATAGCCAAATTAAAAAAATAAGAGAAGTGTGGAATAAACTAACACAGGACATATCCAATCAATGAATTGGCTCCCACAGGGAAAGAAAAAAAAAATGTTTGCTTGAGTAAATAAAAAATTCTCCGTCAGTGGAAGGTTCCTTTGTTTTTACTTTTTATGAGCGCAAGAATAATGTATCACAAAATTATGAATTCTAAAGACCCAATAACTAGTTTAACGCCATTATCGATGAAGTCTAGAGAGAAGAAAAATGCAAGCTGAGGATGTCAAGACTGCTGCTGCAAAGCAAGCAAGATCGGACCCCGTAACCAAGGGAATGTCATTGAACTTCTCCAATAGTCCCACCTGAAGAACCATCATCACTGCATGCCCAATTCTCGACTTCGCCTTTGCGATTGATTGCATTCCTACCCATCTTGGAGTTGACTGAAAACAAGAGATCAGACATACAAATCATTCTGAGAATCTCGTGTAAGCTTGTTACAGTCAAAATGGAAAAAGGATTGGAAAATTATTGACAGATTCCATCGTTATCCACTGACCTTCATGGAGAAAAGGCCAAGCAAGTTTGATCCAGAAACCCATGGCTCTGTTTCCTCTTTGTCAGTCTTTGATCCGACAAACATGACGTACAAACCCACCCCAAAAACGAGCATGGCTGTTCCTACCAGGAACATGTCTGGCCGAACACAAAAATAAAATGAATCATATAAGTTTAGTTTTGTTAGCGTGGAAGTGGAACCACTAGGGAACCTAATGCACAGGTGTACTTCCACACGTACCTACGGCTTCAATAAGTAGTTTCATCACGTGCCCTTGATCCACCCTCTTTGACATGATATGAAAACACTCTACGTATGACTGCATAACAAGAAAACAGCCCTGCTTTTGCGGGGGGAAGAAGTTTCACTTTCTATCACTATGAAAATAATTTAATTGACAGGGCAACGAAACAGGGGAAAAGAAAGAAGAAAGAAAAAGGTTTACCTCAACAAAACATAATACCGAACCAACTAGAGATCCTACCACGGCAAATAATGTGAAAAATCGGCAATCAATTATGGCCTGCATGCTCACAGGAGAAGCTATACATATCACTATCTCAAATTATTGGTGAGCAGAGATCAATGGACGTAAATAGCAAAGTTATAAACATACTTTCTCGAGGAGCATCTGGGGATGTAAATTCCACTGCTTGATACTTTTGACAATAGTAGTGGTCGTCAACAGAGACTGAATAACACGCCCAATATTTGGTACCAACTCTAGCAATCCTCGAGGAATTACAGGTTGGGATGTGATTATGTGCTCGGATTCAGCCACGGATGCCTTTGGTGCAACCATCGGTTTTCTTTCAACTTTCTGAGGAAGTATATCATCTGCATTCAGATTGGCCTTGATCCGGCAGCGAACACTTGTCATCAATGAAGAAGAATTTGTAGAAGAAGAACCTGCAAGGTGTATTGGGCTAGACGATGTGCGTAACACTCTTGTGATTGCCATTGAAATGGAAAGCTTTAGAGTCTGAATTGAGAGAGGAATTGTAGGTGTTTGCGTTTTAAAGGGAAGCTATTACCCTCTGGTTTTGGACTCATGCTGAAAGGGAAGCTATAACCTGTTTGAACCCAAACTCTCACGTCGCAAACTCAAGGCTCTCAACCGTGTGGGTCCTCGTGCCGTCGTGCGTTGTGGGTCGAACACGTGTCCTTCCCTCCACACTTTCTGGGGAATTGACATAATTGTCGTCGCCGCCATTGATTCAATTGACATGTATGAATCTGATCTTGTGGTGCTCTTAATTCTGAGTCACTCATTGCAGAAGAATATCTGAGGTATATTTCTGGGAACTTCAACCTTTTGGGCTTTATGTACGTAGTTTTCGTAACTCGTGTGACGAAAAGAATAATGTACGCGTACAATGAATGAATAATGATGTTTGCGTTCAATTATTTTGTCTCCAATCTACCAACCTGCTTGGCTTCTTCTTGGTTTACTAAAAGCCAGCGCAAACCTCATTTTCTCCTTTATTTTCTTTTTCTTGGCTGAGAAAATTTCTCGCTTTTACGTTTTCGTTTTGAATTCTGATAACCAGTATTCAAAGTCAATAGATTTAGAATGCAGTTCTCTGTAATCTTTGTTATGTCTAACTTTTCAAAAAAAAAATCTTTGTTATGTCTAATATATATTTCCCTTTTTACCAAAAAAAAAAAAGAATACGGTTCAAAGTACTAATTAACTCATCTTAATGACACATTAAAAAAAAAGTGCACACAAGTGTTAAGGGAAATTTAATTTATTTAGATTCAAATCTTATTTTATTATCTTTTCTTCACTCTTGTTCTAATGGACAATTTTTTTTTTTATTACAAATGGCTCAAATCTTAACCTCTAAACTAACAATATTTAATTCTATACTATTGAAGTTATCAGTTTAATGGTATAATATAAACCTTTTTTATTAAGTTATATTTAATATATTTTAAAAATATTTATTCAACCCCTTTATTATTTTTCACAATATAAAATTATAAATTTATTTTTAATGTGTAGTAACAACAATTAAATTGATGTTAAGCTTTAATACAAGATTGGGATTTTACTTTTAATATGAAAATAAAAATTATTAAATGATTTTGTTTTTAAAATTAACACATATTTGAAAAATAATTTCTTAATGATAAAAATTAAAATAAAAGAGAACAGATTATAATTTATTTATTTATTTAATAAACAGTGAAGAATTATGTGTAACTTATCATATTCCATAAACGATATATAATGGCCCATAAGAGGATTCAGGCCCCTGGGTTGGCCCATTAGGTGGTTTAAGTTCTGTACCTTCAGTTCGGCCCAGCCCAGTTCAATGCCTCTTTTATTTCCTTGCTTCTTCCTTAGCGGTGCGCCCCTCTTTCCCCATCTGCCATTTGTGTTTGAAAGCAAGCCAAGAACAAAACACAGCTCAATAGAGTTGTTCCATCCCGCCATCGACGGCAATGAACCACAATATCCAGAGTTTTTAGCAGCAACATTCTCTTCCTCATTCTACTCTTATATACAAAACCTCTAATCGGTGTAAATTTACCGGAGACGAGCTTTGTAGCCACCTGCTTCGATTGCTCCGCTACCTGACTTTGCGTTAATAGGATCAGAAACACTATCAAAGAGTTAAAGAGACTCCAATTCGTCTATAATCAGATGCAATTTAGCTCCGATCCTCATGGCTGCATCTTGTTTCAGTTCAGTTCCCGCTGGCCCTCTTGCTCACACAAAACTACGATCCCACCCTCGGTTGTTCCCCACTTCCTCCTCAAAGCCCAATTCGATTTCCTGTTGCAATGCATTCAAAATCAACTGTCAACCAAATGGCCAACAAAGGATGTAAGTTGTTCTATCTGAATCTAGAACTCCATTTTCCTT
Organism: Biancaea sappan; assembly: GCA_037074585.1. Lineage (NCBI taxonomy): Eukaryota > Viridiplantae > Streptophyta > Magnoliopsida > Fabales > Fabaceae > Biancaea > Biancaea sappan. The sequence goes on from CM073494.1 coordinate 12,729,093, forward strand.
GCCCTGAATCTAACTGAGAGGGCTGCGATGCGATTGGGCAGCTGTGAGCTGTTCGATTTACACCAGCAGCAAATTCCGTATGAAGTGGCATGGTCTTGGCAAAAAGAAATTGTCAGGGAAAAGAAGGCAATGATTGAAAAGGACGGAGATTGTACGGACACACTTATTGTTCTGCAACATCCTCCTGTTTATACGTTGGGCACGGGTAGTTCGGAAGACAACCTCCGTTTTCACATGAACGATGCTCCCTTTGATATTTATCGAACTGAGCGCGGTGGAGAAGTTACATACCACGGCCCTGGCCAGGTTCTGCTTCTATATTACTCGCAATGTTTCTGAAATTTCGTCTTTATGTTGAAAATGGATGATGATTATTAATCCAAAGGCCAATTAGGAATACCCATTCTTGTTTCTTTCGACAAGTCAGAATGTGCATGAATTTAGAGAATTTAGTTATAGCATCAAATCGATGCACTATATACTTCTAGTTTAACAAAATACTAGATGAAAGTTGACACTTGGTCGTCAAAAAATTTTAATTAGGGTCGTCTTCTTGGACTCTAAACCTAAGTTGTAAATGTATGTTGCATTGTAGCTAGTAATGTACCCGATTATCAATCTCCGAAATCACAAAATGGATCTTCATTGGTACCTCAGGACCCTTGAGGAGGTAGTCATCCGTGTTCTTTCTTCAACATTCTCAATTGAGGCTTCAAGGCTTGATGGATTGACTGGTGTTTGGGTTGGTAAGTCCTTAAATCCTTTCATTGACACGGAATTACTACTTCTAGGTGATCTCTGCAAACTATCTGCATCAACATTTATACAGCTTCGTATAGAATGGCTTTTATTGTAAGTGAGAATCATAGCCCATGATCCTCTACTTATCACTTCATGGCGATAAGAGCAATAGAACTAGTTGATGGGTTGATTATCAAAGCATGAGAAAAAAGATTGTGTGAAACTTTTGCCTTGCCCTTCGAACTGATAAGTGTGTTATGCCCTGCTCAACTGATACCAATAAATAATAATAGTGTAACATATTATTGCTATAGTTTCAATTTGGTTGAAAATTTAGGCGTCCTCATACATATATTTTCCTGATATATATTCCAGGAAACCAGAAACTAGCAGCTGTAGGTATACGAGTTTTCCAGTGGATAACCTATCATGGGTTGGCACTTAATGTCACCACAGATTTGACTCCTTTTAATTGGATTGTGCCATGCGGAATACACGACCGCCAAGTTGGTAGCATTAATGGGTTGCTTTCTGGTACACCGGATTTGCGTCTTCCAGATGATTCCGGTCTTGTTTCCATCGCTTACAGGTCTTTGATTACAGAGTTCTCTCGAGTTTTTCAGCTTCAGTATCGCCATCAAACAACTTCTGTACCATTCTTGTTTGAAAGTAAGCCAGGCTCTCTTACCCAGAGAGCTTCGCACAGTTAGGGGATGTTTGATACACACTTAAGGAAATTGATTCTATTTCTTGGAGACCAAAATGTTTGTTTGGTATGGACTTGAGTGGTTGGAAGGGGAATTCATTTTCATGTACAGAATAAAACATCATTCCAACACAAATGCTAGGGAATCCCTTTTCTTTCCTTAGTAATTGAATGGAAAAGTCAATTTTGCCCTTTTCTAATATTTTAATTATTAGATTTGTCCTTTCTTTCCCAAATCCCCATCGTCTTCACCAGATCCCCATCTGCTAGTCCGTTCATCGTCCTCTATCAATCAACAACCGTGCACTCACCGTCGTCTGCCACAACTGGAGAGAGACGAAGCTGGATAGAGAGAGAGAGAGAGAAGATGGAAGAAGAAGGAGGACAACACACTGGATCTAGACGTGGAAAAAGCGATGATCTGAAGGTGGAAGTGGAAGAAGGAGGATGGCACATTAGATATGGTAGTGACGACAGAGAGATGAGCGAAGAGAGGAGATATTCAACTGCGCAAAGAGGAGAAAAGAGACTAGCTTTAGGTCTATTTTTTAATAAAGGGTATTTTAGGAAATTATTCTTAAAATCATTCTATTCTCTCATTTTAAAATATCATACCAAACATACTACCTTATTTGATTTCATTTCTTTTTACATCATATCAAACACATTTTTTTTTATTCTCATTTCCTTTCCTATTCTCATTATCATTTTCATTCTCTTACTCAAATTTATACCAAACGGACTCCTAGATTATTTTGATAGAAAGAGCTTAAGCCACATGCTTTTCCTTTATTTCCAGATATTCGCGTAATAGCAGGGTAACAATCGAAAATATTGCCAAAATGTTGCGATTGATGTTCAAAACTTAATTCTATCTTTTGCATGAAATGGGTTCTCTCCATTTCTGAGACAAAATTTAAGGTATACTTTTATTTATTTATACCATTCATTTTATAATAGACAGATGAAATTTAAAAAAACAAATAAAAAGATTGGACATTTTCAATCGAAACTATTCATTGTAAAATGGATGATTTAAATGGGAGAAATAGTCTCAATTTTTCATCAAAAATTGGGTGAATTTATTTTCAAATGCAGCACCTTTCATGAATAAGGACCGAGAGTGTTTGGTACGGGAAAAAAAAAAAGAGAGAGTATGGAATGAAAGGAGAATGAGATATTTTATTAAAATGATCTAGTTTTTAAAAAAGAAAAGAAAAGAAAGTTTAGTGCTTTTAAATATGCTAATTTAAACATTTTCTCAATCTCTCTTTTTATCTCATTCTGTAGCGGGGGAAGATGGAGAGAGAGAGGGAAAGAAAAGCCTACTTCAAAATGCACTTAAGCACTCTTATAGATCGAGTTTAAACCATTTGTGCCATGTAATGTAAGTAGGTAGAGCGCAGATATTGATTAATCTATACTAGAAGCATCTCTTCGCTGTAAAGAGGTCGGTTTGTTATATATACTTCTGAGTCACGGACACACTAGAACTTTGGTTTTCATGTGGCAGTTAATATATGATCTGGATTGGAAACGAGTAAAACATGACTGCCTTGTGGTCAAACTCAACGGTCAACAGTGATGTCTCTTGAATCTGCCGATTTAGTAATAAGTTTATTAGTTATTGCTTTGATTCAAATAGGAGCAGCTTGGAAACCGTGGAAACGTAATTCATGAATTTTGTTCCAAAAGGGCACGGTCGATTCGGTAGAACGCAGCGTTTTGATATTTGCACGTGAGGTTGGCCGGCAGTGAGAACCTGAGACAGGAAAGGCTCAAAGTCAATTCAAACGTTGGGTCAAATAGCGTATCTCACTGCCCACGGCAAGAAATAGCAATTAGCACACCAAAACCTTGTACTTTCGGGACAAAATCGTGAAATAATTTTTTCAATTGAAAACGCATTAGAGAAAAGATTCTGTAATATATATCTAATATTACAAAAGTCAAATATTATTTTAGGAAAATTAATCATTTGATCCATATAGTTTAGTCAAAATTTAATTTGGTCCCTGTATTTTTTTTTTCTTCAAATCACTCCCTATACTTTGCAATAACAATATTTAATAGAAACAATCATGTTAAATGTTGAAATGCAAACCTTTGAAGCCTAAGAAATTATCAGCTGGATATTCAAATTTCTCAAGATCATATAGATAAAAATAAGATCTCATGCCTGGAAAAAAAAAGTAAACAAAATAATGGGATTATAGAAAGACATTATGATCACAAGACTTGTAAAATACAATAAAATGAAGTATCAATATTGGTTAAATTTCTCTAGTGAAGATGAAATTAAAATATCATCGTTTAATGTTTGGGATTTTGGATTCTAAACCTTTAATTCTCATGTGTTGTTGAAATGGTATTTGTGTGGCAAATGTTGAGCTACATGACCTTTATGAACTACCAGATTTACACATTGTTAGTTTAATTAGTATAAAGTTCACTTATTTGTCATAATAAAAAATTATAAGGACTATATCTAATATATTTGCAAAGTATAAGGAATGATTTGAGAAAAAAAAACTATAGGGACCAATAAAAACTTGAGTAAAATAGAAGGACGAAATGATTATTTTCCCCCTTTTTAAAGAAAATAATATTGAATATAATTTTATTGTATTTCTTTTAGTCAGCTGACGCCATTGTTCAGCCTGCCACAGGCATCACACTCCTTATTGCTATGATTATATTTATTAAAAGAAAAAAAAAACCTGTAGATTACTATTGGGTTTCGTCGAGGCATGTTCTGTATCAGTAATTATGGGAGTCTTTAGTATAAAGAAAGAAAAAAAATGGAAATAAAAATGGAATATTTTATTAAAATAGTATGACTTAAGAAAATTTAGTATTTTTTAAAAGGATAATTTTAATAAAAATTCACTATATTTTCTGTAACATTATCTGTTACATCATATCAAATCTTCAAACCAAATATGCTGTAAGTGTCTTATCAATTAAAAAAAAAAAGTTAAAGTAAATACTAGATTCTAGAAATACTACCAGAAAGGCTTGCTAATTTATTTTGTACGCGTCTCCCATTAGCCAAATTAAAGACAAAATATGTCATGAAAAAAGAAACAAACAACCCTCCTATTTTCTTTTTCTTATTCTTTTTTTTGAATGAGTATTTTCTTTTTCTTATTATCTGACTAAGAGAAGCAAAGTAAAATGGAAAGAAAACAAACTTTAATATTTTTCTGCAACGTTGTTGATTGCTGCACTTCATTGTGGAGAATGAGAGAGGAGTGACACACTGAAATGTGATAATAACAAAAGGCCCTCCGAAAAAGATAAACTTTTCAGTTTTTAAGCACTTCCGCTCTGAAATGTCATGGTTGGGCCCATCCATAGCTTATCTTTGCCATTTATTATGTGAAAAACAAAAATCTGTGCTTACTGTATATAAATCAAGTTATTTTAAAATTTTTAAATTATTATAACAAACAGACTATTCGTATGCATAGCTTTTTGGGCCGGAGATCATATTAAAAACATCTGTAAACATTCTTTTACTAACTTGATTGAGAAAAAGAAAAAAAAAAGATTAATATTTGTAACAATCATTGTTTCAAATAATTAAAATCAGGATTGCAAAGGCGCAGAGAGCCTCCTGCGTCATAGGAAATTGTTGACTACTATTTTTTTAACGTTTTTTTTATTTTTTTTTAAATTTTATAATTATTATTATATATTTATTATTATACTTATAATTATTATTGAATCAGTTAATAATTATAAAATTTTAAAAAAATTTAAAAAATAATAGTCATTAAATCTATTGATTCAACAACTTTCTTGTGACATAGTAGCAAATCCTGCTCCTTTATTATTATTAGTGTTCATTTTGTTGTTAAATTATTACTTGTGGCATAAAAAAAAGTGAATATTACTTTGGCAATGGAATGTGATTTATGAATTAATTTAAATTTTTTTTTTTTTGAAAAAAGAATTGAGTTAAGGATTTTAATTATGCGAAGCGTTGTAATTTGAAGATTGGAAAATGAAGAGGAAAACGGGAGAGAGTATGAAAGGTCAAGAAAGTGAATCTCATATATATCTTTGTTTAAACTAATCTTTTTAATAATAATTTTAACTGTTGTTAAATTATTATTAAAAATTTTAACAACAGTTGAAATTATTATTAAAAAACCAAACATATGACCCTGAATGCGGAAGGTCAAGACAGCGAATGCACAGCTTTCACGACTCGTTGTATGTTTCCAGCTTTTAAAGAATCCCTGCGGTGTCCTTCAAACTACGATTGCCACCTCTAATTCTATAAATAAAACCCTCATCACTTCCTCTTCCTTCCGCCTTCATAGCCCACTGCGTCTCCGTCATCTTCCCACCTGCTCTCACTCTCTCTCTAAATGGCGTCATCTTCTCTGACTTCTCCTTTTCTGCAACTTCAATTTCCGCTCACCACCAAATCCCCCTCTCGCTCCTCCCCTTCCTTCAACCTTCCTCCCATCAGAGCCTCCGTCTCCGAGAAGCCCTCCGTCCCTGTGCCCGCGGGGTCGGTGGCGTCTCACGATCCCCCCAGGCTTCCTCTTCGCAAGATTCCCGGCGACTATGGCCTCCCTATCATTGGACCCTACAAGGACCGGCTTGACTATTTCTACAACCAAGGACGCGACGAGTACTTCAAATCCCGCATCCAGAAGTACCAGTCAACGGTTTTCCGCACCAATATGCCACCTGGACCCTTCATTACTCGCACCCCAAACGTCGTCGTCTTGCTCGACGGCAAGAGCTTTCCCATTCTCTTTGACGTCACCAAGGTCGAGAAGAAAGATCTCTTCACCGGCACTTACATGCCTTCCACTGACCTCACCGGCGGCTACCGTGTTCTCTCCTACCTCGACCCTTCCGAGCCCCGACACGGCCAGCTCAAGCGCCTCATGTTCTTCCTCCTCAAGTCTCGCCGCGACCACGTCATCCCCGAGTTCCATTCTAGCTACACGCACCTCTTCGAGACCTTAGAATCAGAGCTCGCCACCAAAGGCAAGGCGAATTTCGGAGACGCCAATGATCAAGCTGCGTTTAACTTCCTGGCTCGCTCGCTTTACGGGTCCAATCCAGCTGACAGCAAGCTCGGATTGGATGGTCCCAAGATGGTTCAGAAATGGGTGCTATTCCAACTCAGTCCTATTCTCATTCTCGGACTCCCCAAATTGATCGAAGATTCTATATTCCACAGCTTCCGTCTCCCTCCGTTCCTGGTCAAATCCGATTACCAGAGGCTCTACGATTTCTTCTACGAGTCCTCTGGATTCGTCCTTGACGAAGCAGAGCGTCTCGGTGTGTCCAGAGACGAAGCCTGCCACAACCTGTTGTTCGCTACGTGCTTCAATTCCTTCGGAGGAATGAAGTTATTCTTCCCCAACGTAATGAAGTGGATCGGGCGAGCAGGGGTCAAACTCCACACCCAGCTAGCGGAGGAGATCAGATCGGCGGTGAGATCGAACGGGGGTCAGGTGACGATGGCGGCCATGGAACAGATGCCGCTGATGAAATCGGTGGTGTACGAAGCATTCCGGATAGATCCGCCGGTGGCTTTGCAATACGGAAGAGCAAAGCGGGACTTAGTAATAGAGAGCCACGACAACGCTTTTGAAGTGAAAGAAGGAGAGTTACTATTCGGATTCCAGCCATTCGCGACGAAGGATCCGAGGATATTCGCGAAAGCAGAGGAGTTCGTGGGAGACCGTTTCGTGGGAGACGGTGAGAAACTGCTGAAGCACGTGCTGTGGTCAAACGGACCAGAGACTGAATCTCCCACCGTTGAAAACAAACAATGTGCAGGCAAGGATTTCGTAACGTTGGTGTCGAGATTGTTTGTGGTGGAGCTGTTCCTGCGTTACGATTCTTTTGAAATTCAGGTGGGATCGTCGCCGTTGGGCTCCTCCATTACCCTCACTTCCCTCAAGAAAGCCAGCTTTTAAGATTTTTTATTTTTGGGGGTTAGATAATGACCTTTTTGGTGGGGTCTAGTGTCGGGCACTATAAAGCGTGAAAGCTGCTTCCCGCTACTTGTATGCATTTGTTTCGCTTCGAAAGTAAGTAGGTTGTTTGATTTATTTAGGCTGTCCTTTTTATAATTTTAAAATGTTATATTTTTTAAAAAATTTTAAAAAATAAACAACATTTAAAATTTTAAATTGTTAATTATAAAAATTAACGATTTAAATTAACTAAATACTTTACTTAATTTTCAAAACCCAAAAATGATCTATTTCCTACTTATATAGGCATTCACATTGCGTTATTCGTTACACCTTCACTTTGTTGGTTGCCACTTTAGGAATGGGGGTGTGGCTTTCAAGCAATTGTAATTATACATTTATTGTTTTTTTCCTAATTTATTGCTAAAGTTGAATTGCCATTGCCATTTGCATCCATCCACCTCTCAGCCACTCGAGTTGCTAATGATGCTGTCCTTGTGCATCTCAGTTGTGTGGTTTTTGCGATACTCTTATTTGAATGACTTTTTTTTTAGTAAGTTATTAAATTGATCCTTAAATTATTATAAATATTTCAGTTAAGCCTTCGAAAAATTAAGTGTTTTAATTTAATTATTAAAAATTATATTTATTATAATTTTTTTTATCAAAATAATTTTTAATAATAAAAATTTTAAAATTTAATAATCGTAAATTTTATAATATAGTAAAAAATAACTAAATAAATATAATTATAATTTTTTAACGATTATAAAATGAGATATTTAAATCAAATTTAAAAAATTATTATTTTTTTAAACTTAATAATATGCTCATTTTTTTTTTCTATGCACTATAGTATAGAAATGACATTGGGACACCTTTTTCCGACGAATTGCCATACTCGTGCATAATCGCAATTGGCCAGAAATAATTATAATGATTAAGGAAAGTCATGTCGAATATATTATCAGTAGTTGTGTTTGAAAATTGCAACACCCTTGTTCATTTACTTAAAGGGAGAAAATAAGAATAATGAAAAATGGAGCAGAAACCAAGCTTTTTACAGTAAAAAATGGAGGATTCACTTTGGAAAAAATTACATTCTTGATCACGTTTTTCCAAAACTTCACTTGGACCTAAAATTAAAAATTTATCTTCATTTTAGTCCCTAAACTATTTGCAATTTGATCCCTTTGTCTTCCTCCTCACCCTTTCACCCTGCAAACACATATACTATTCTGCCCTACACTATTTGCAATTTTACTTTAACACCAAATTAAAAACTTTCTCTTCATTTTAATCCCTACACTATTTGCACTGTGAATCTGTGATCCCTTTGTCTTCCTCCTTACCTTTCACTTTGTATTTACCACTGCGTCCCTTTGTTCAGATTGAGAAGTTTATATATTATTCTAATATCCCTTTCACTCTGTAACTAATATATTTTATATATTAATATATCATATCATTTTTTATAATTATTAATATATAGTAATCCAAAGAACTATAATCAAATAAGATATACAAATTTTATTTTATAAATAAGTTATATTTAATTATATTAAAATTTGAATTATCAATTTATCAGCACTATAATTATGATTATAAATTGTTAATTAAAAATAATTAAATTAAAAACTAACTTAATAAGTAATTAGTGATTAATTAGTAATTTTGATAGAAATAACATAAAAAGTGCATTTTATTAAAACATTAATATTCATTACATTACACTTAAATGGGTAACAATAAATTATAAGGGTATATGAAATAATGAAATATAAAATGTATGTCCTTTTTAATAATTACACATTCAAAATAACGTTTACAAATTAACATTTAAACGTAAATCACATTCATAAATCTTATTTGTCCAACTATCTTCTAAATATAAACCATATTAATTTATCTAAATCATAGTGTGTGTTTGGAAAATTGTTAGGCAAACTGGGTTTACCCTAGTAAAGCCAACGGGGTTTGAATTAACTTAGATTTAAATGAATATGATTTATATTTGAAAAATAATTAGACAAATATAATTTAAGTCAAAATATAAATGTGATTTATGTTTGGATGTTAGTGAACAAACAAAAATTTTGAATATGTATAAGATATGCAAATAATTTATATATATATATATATATATATGTATAATAGTAAACATCCTAGTAAATATTCTAACTTTACAATCATAACAAAACCTAAAGTCATTCATAATTATATAAATAACTAATATATAGTATTCATATATAGTATTCCTCCAGATATGGATTGGGGAGAGAGATTCTAGCCTTGTTTACTCCATACACACAGAACCCATAGAACTCCTACAGAGGAGGAGAACCCATAGAAATAACCCAAAGAACGAAGTACAAGAGACAACACTAATTTACACACACACACTGTAATACCCATGAAAAATAAAATATAAATATTTGTTTACAAACTATTGTTACTATTTCAGTATATGGTACTATTCACCCGTATAATACTATTTACGTATATGATACTGTTCATTTATACAATCAAAATGTCAAGTACTAGATGTGGTTTGGTCATAAGAGAAAACTAGAAAGAAGTTTGTAGGAGAAAATGACGTTTTATGTGTAAAAATACCCTCAGGGACTAAATTGAAAGGACTGATTTGAAAAGAAACTTAAAGGTTTAAGGTGAAAGGATAGTTTTCCCTTTAAATTTCCAATAGTAATAACAGAAAAATTTTCCATCGTACGCGTGAGGAAAAATTTTCCATCGTACGCGTGAGGTGTACAGTAACTGCATTATTAGAAATGTCATTTTCATAAATAGTAAATTGAATATTTTATTAGTGCATAGTATCAAATAGTATCCTTGACTTTTCCTATAAATAGGCACTTCCATTTCACTCATAAACTCACACCTTCAACTTCTCTTTTTCTCTCCTTAAGTTCTCTTGCTTCGATGCTAGGCCTCTGAGATTTTGGGCCTTTCCTTTTTGCTTAGGTAATGATACTATGCCTTTCTATGTCTTTCAAATTCTAGAAGTTATTTTCTTAAGTATGCTCTGTGGTTGCGGCTTTGGCTGATCTTCCACATCAGAAAAACTGTCCATAGCTGCTTACATATTATTTTGATTCTCTGATTACCGAAATAGAATGTAAACTGTGAAGAATACATGTCTAGAAAAGTTCTGGCTAAGGAAAGACCTGGTTTTTAAGTGTGTCCAGTGTGACCCTCCACTCTTTCCTGGGAACTTACCTGGTGTACTCTTTTACAGATTGTATTCTCTATTTCTGGTATGAATAGTAACCGTATATATGAATAGTGACCGTACGTATGAATAGTAACCGTATATATGAACAGTAACTATACGTATGAACAGTATCTGTACGAAAACAATCCTAACGTATTTTCTCTAATCTTTCATGAAAATCTCCGTAGCAGAACACCGAAATTCACCTGAGCACTCTTGTCTGTAACGACTTAGAGAAGTGATACTCGTACAGAATCCAGGTGAGTAAAACGACCCCGTTTTAATAGAGTTTTAGCATTACTGGTGATAAAAAGTATGTCGTAGGACACTCCCAAGATTCATAGGGGGAAATTAGATTCAGAATGACGAATCTAATGAGATAATTAATCCAGAAGTATGGATAAAAGGAAGCAAGTATCTCATGATGATATGAAGTTTGAATCTTTTCAAAAACAGATTAATTGTTATCTTGATTTGTGGTTTATAAATCCATAATATAGTTATATACTATACCTGTTATATGGATGAATATTATATTGAGCTTCTGATTATGATATGAAATGCTATTGATTGTGATTGAGCGGGACAGTACCCCCTCTCACGGCAAGGCGGAAAACCCGGTTGACAGGGTGTCTTGACCAATGAGTGTGGAGACAACGATTCCCTCAGTAGGGATATAGCCCGGATTGGTGATAAATCCGTGAGGCGCCCTAGCTAAGAGGATGAGGTTGTGCGTCATGGCGGAAATATACATAATTGGTGAGCCGGCCTGTGTGCGCTCTCCGGGATATATTGCCATTGACGAGTACTAGTAACGTTTGTTGAATTGGATGAATTTTTATCTTCTTCTATGTAAAAGGATGATGTTGTGCGTCATGGCGGAAATATACATAATTGGTGAGCCGGCCTGTGTGCGCTCTCTGGGATATATTGCCATTGACGAGTACTAGTAACGTTTATTGAATTGGATGAATTTTTATCTTCTGTCTATTGGTTGAGTATGAGCCTTTGGATATGCTTGCATGACTGGTAATGTATTTGAATTTTATTAACGCGAGGCCGATTCGCTCATTGAGTTTAAAAGCTCACACTGTTTGTACAACCTTTTTGTTCAGATCAGGTTGCCAGCGAAGAATATCTGCTAGAGGAGTAGATCACTTTGGACCTTCCCGTTGTCGGGTAGACCCCTCTTTTGTTATAGATTATGTTGCTCTGTAATCGTCTAGGACATCTAGGTCAGAGGTTTGGTATTTGGCTTGTATTTCAGTACAATAAATGTATTTTATGTTGAGGATCTATTATTATATGCAAATAATCTCTATAAATTTCAAATAAGAAAATTTGATATATTTTCTTCAGGAATGGTTATTTTGAGAATATAGAGATAATGATTAATAATCTAACTCATGGGTAGAATTTGTCGAAAGGCTTACAGTGATGGGATATTCATCATTGTGCCGGTCATGTGCCCAGAAAACGGGTCGTGACAAAGTTGGTATCAGAGCAATGGTTGTTAGGTCTCCTAGTGATTACAGAGCAAGGTAACCTTAGTGGGACCTCCTCTATCGTTGTGAACCCGGGCACAACTATAGAGAGACGGCTCTACTGAAGGTCCTGTAAGATGTTTCCATTTCCTTTCCCTCCGAGACTTATAGGAATTATGTTCTCAGTTTTAGTTTTAGACAGATGTGACTACACTTTTGAACTTAGTAAAGGAAAGGTTATTACTTGTTTTGATTCCGTTGCTGTCGGATCAAATTTTTATATGGTGGGTTTTATAAGCTGAATTCATGATTGATTTTGTGTAGCTATATTATTTTAGAGTACCAGCCAATAAAAGAAACCACTTGCATTAAAAAAAACTGAAGGATTACATTGCAAAAAAAAGAAGTTTACTCATGCATGAGTAATCTAAAAGCGAGGTGGTCTTGGATTAGGAGGGTTGTATTGTATCATCACCCCTCGACCATTCCTTGGAGCAAGAGACAGAGCAATATCGCGGAGGGTAGTGTAAATTCCATTCATACAATCAACACTTCTGTGCTGTTGATTGCAGAAGCACTGGGTGGACCAATAGAAGAATCTATCTATTCTCGAAGTCATTGCCGCGTTATTACGTTTGGTTAACTTCTCCAGGTCCTCTATCATCTTCTTGAGAATCTTCACCTCCTGCTCTAAACAGGCGATTTTGTCCTCTGAGCTATGGCCTGTGCTAATCTCCTCGGCTTCCTCAATCTTCTTCATCTTCTTCTCCATTTGAATTTCTCGAGATCCCTCGAGAGGTCTTTTGCCCTTGTCCCTGCATAAACTTAAGTTTAAGTCAAGTTCTTCTTCCTTAGCCTCTACTGTGAGATCAATGTACTTCCTTGAGGCCATGATTTGGAAAAATTTAGAAATTTTTGTAAGAGTATGAGGCGAGAGGAATACTGGGGGATTGTAGGCTCAGAGATTATTACTCTTTGTGGTGTGGTAACTGAGAACGCTGAGAAGGTTTTTATAGAGAAAAAATTTGGACTAAGAGACAAAGAAGATATCTTTTCACCGCACCCCTACACGATCAACCTATGGATTTATGCAAGCTGGAAGACAGAAGTCTAGGGTAGGCGTGCACACCGATAGCGCGTTGCATTAATGCCAAAACCACGAAAGTCAGTATTCGGTGGATTTGCGGCCGATTTTACTTGGTTTTCCCATTTCTCCCGTTGGCATTTTCCGAAATTCAAAGAAGTTAAGAATATAGCCATTAAAGATTGCCTTGAATGCTTTTATGATGAACTGAAATGCATTTCTCTGTTTTATTGTGTTGTTCTTGAGAGCCTTCAGTTGAGTATAATATACATAACTGATTGAATCATGTTGTAATTACATGTATGTATGTTATTCATGCATAATGAATGAAGGCTACGATCAAGGAGAATATGTGATGATCCTACATATACTCATAGAGAATGTGAAATCGAAATGACTTGGATAGAATGAAATGTGTAGAGGATGATATATCTTCATGGTTACACATACTTACATATAATGCTCTCGTGGGCAAATGAAAGGCAGTGATTTCCTTACATCATGATAATGCTTAATGCATGCGACCGTAAGCAGTTAACTTTGTTTTAAAATATATATATTGATATACATATATTATGTGTAAGTCTAGAGTAAAGACACCGATTAGAATCTAAGATACGGCCAATATGAGGCTACCTAATCATAGAGGGACATCGTGATATGGGATTACAGAATAAAACAAGTTTAGAGGGAGAAAATCTCAGACTGAAGAGCGTAGTTAGTCAAAATTTTGAGAAAGGTCAAGATTAGCCCAAAATTTTTTGAGGAAATCTTTGACTTATGTTAATTGCATTTACTATTTATCTGCATGTCCGACATTAATTGCTGGCATTGCGACGTATGTGATCTGTAAACCTTATAGCGAGCGGCGTGTAGGTTGTGGTGGCTTTAACTCCAGGGGCTTCGGGTTGTCTATAAATCTTGTACGCCCGTTACCCCACTCATCACACCAAGCGAACTTCTTTCATTACATACCTATTTCTCAATCTCCATTCCTTTCTCATTCGAAGTTATTTCTGAGATCCCTAGAGCAATGGCCGATAATAAGTCTTTCAACTTGAATTTTGAGACTGGCAATGTAGAGCTTGATTTAAATCTAAGTCTCGGAGATAACAAAGGGAAGAGACCTGTAGACAGGTCACCAAAAATTAAGAAGAGAAAGAGGGATGTAATAGAGTTGGAGGAGGACAGTACTGTAACATCCTCAGAAAATAAGCTTGCGTTCCTGGAGCGTAAGATCGAAAATCTGGAGCGTAAGATAGAGAGCCTGGAATACAAGACAGAGGACCAGAAGCGACTATCTCTTTGAAAACCAAGAGAAACTGATAAACCGTCGTTTCGGGGATCTAGCTAATCGAGTTGATAGACATTCAATGTTTGCAACTCAAAATTTTCGTGATCAACAAACAAGGTGTATTGACTGTATGAACGGAGTAACTTCTGCTCTTCGTCAAATTTCTCAGGCGCTTCCTCCAGAAACCCTTTCTAGGCTGCAACGATTAGCTTCCTCCTTAAGGTCTGAAGCACCTTCCTCTTCTAGACCTGGAGCACCTTTTACATTTCAAAAGCCTCCTCGTCCTTAATTTATTCTTTCTTTTGTTTGTACCTAAAGTTATATTTGGTCTAAGCTTCACGTATTAAAATTATCTATGTAATAGAAATAAAATTTAAGCTAGTATTTAGATCTTCTTTGTTGAAGTGATTCCTTTTACTGAAAGAACTTGAGGAATGAGAAGATGTTGGACTTGTTACATTTCGTACTTGATTATGGAAATTCTAAAGCAGAGTATGGTAATATCCTTTTGACTGAGCAGAGTTACTAAAATGATATTTCATTGCACTTTTGAGCTATGGAGGAATGCTAAATAAGTATTTTATGAACCTATGTATAGAGAACTATGGGTTTGCCCTAAGCATTGAAGGGATACGACTCTATATGAGTCATTGAGGTGAGAGGAATTTCTATATATATTTATTTTATAATTATGCATGAGGAGTATGTTATTTACTTAACACATTTTCTGGGATTGTTCTTCCTAGAGATTCATGTAATAATTTTACGTGATTTTTCCTTTTATATGACGCATTCAGCTGAGAGTATCGCCTTAAGGTAGAATGATCGCCTTCGGGCAAGAATATTGCCTATGGCCAAAATAATGCCTTCGGGTAGGGTACTTGTATTCGTAAAAGTTATAAGCTATGTGTATGGTAGCTTGTGTTCTGATATTCAGTATAAACTGGAAAGACCACGTGCCACTGTTGAGAAGACACCTATTTGAAATTTTACATAGAGACAGAGCTCGTCTCTGATTAGGTGGTTTGAGTTTGGTAAAGGTTATGAGGATGAGACACTTTATGGTACAAAAGGTTGTGGAGAAGATCAAACTGATGAAGAAGAGATTACTTGCTGTTTAGAAAAGGAAAAATTCCTATGAAAATTATTGATAATGCGGTCTAGAGTTCACAGTCGATGCTATAGTGTTCTTGTAAATCTTACCAAGGATGTGAAGATGTTTGGAAAGAAAGAGATACAAAGGATGAGATATAGACGAAGTAATCACACTTTTTTTCAGTCTTGAGATGAGTTTTGAATTCGGGGGACCGAATTCTCTTAAGGGGGTGATAATGTAATACCCATGAAAAATAAAATATAAATATTTGTTTACAAACTACTGTTACTATTTCAGTATACGGTACTATTCACCCATATAATACTATTTACATATACGATACTGTTCATTTATACAATCAAAATGTCAAGTACTAGATGTGGTTTGGTCATAAGAGAAAACTAGAAAGAAGTTTGTAGGAGAAAATGACGTTTTATGTGTAAAAATACCCTCAGGGACTAAATTGAAAGGACTGATTTGAAAAGAAACTTAAAGGTTTAAGGTGAAAGGATAGTTTTCCCTTTAAGTTTCCAATAGTAATAACAGAAAAATTTTCCATCGTACGCTTGAGGTATACAGTAACTGTATTATTAGAAATGTCATTTTCATAAATAGTAAATTGAATATTTTATTAGTGCATAGTATCAAATAGTACCTTTGACTTTTCCTATAAATAGGCGCTTCCATTTCACTCATAAACTCACACCTTCAACTTCTCTTTTTCTCTCCTTAAGTTCTCTTGCTTCGATGCTAGGCCTCTGAGATTTTGGGCCTTTCCTTTTTGCTTAGGTAATGATACTATGCCTTTCTATGTCTTTCAAATTCTAGAAGTTATTTTCTTAAGTATGTTCTGTGGTTGCGGCTTTGGCTGATCTTCCACATCAGAAAAACTGTCCATAGCTGCTTACATATTATTTTGATTCTCTGATTACCGAAATAGAATGTAAACTGTGAAGAATACATGTCTAGGAAAGTTCTGGCTAAGGAAAGACCTGGTTTTTAAGTGTGTCCAGTGTGACCCTCCACTCTTTCCTGGGAACTTACCTGGTGTACTCTTTTACAGATTGTATTCTCTATTTCTGGTATGAATAGTAACCGTATATATGAATAGTGACCGTTAGTATGAATAGTAACCGTATATATGAACAGTAACTATACGTATGAACAGTATCTGTACGAAAACAATCCTAACGTATTTTCTCTAATCTTTCATGAAAATCTCCGTAGCAGAACACCGAAATTCACCTGAGCACTCTTGTCTGTAACGACTTAGAGAAGTGATACTCGTACAGAATCCAGGTGAGTAAAACGACCCCGTTTTAATAGAGTTTTAGCATTACTGGTGATAAAAAGTATGTCGTAGGACACTCCCAAGATTCATAGGGGGAAATTAGATTCAGAATGACGAATCTAATGAGATAATTAATCCAGAAGTATGGATAAAAGGAAGCAAGTATCTCATGATGATATGAAGTTTGAATCTTTTCAAAAACAGATTAATTGTTATCTTGATTTGTGGTTTATAAATCCATAATATAGTTATATACTATACCTGTTATATGGATGAATATTATATTGAGCTTCTGATTATGATATGAAATGCTATTGATTGTGATTGAGCGGGACAGTACCCCCTCTCACGGCAAGGCGGAAAACCCGGTTGACAGGGTGTCTTGACCAATGAGTGTGGAGACAACGATTCCCTCAGTAGGGATATAGCCCGGATTGGTGATAAATCCGTGAGGCGCCCTAGCTAAGAGGATGAGGTTGTGCGTCATGGCGGAAATATACATAATTGGTGAGCCGGCCTGTGTGCGCTCTCCGGGATATATTGCCATTGACGAGTACTAGTAACGTTTGTTGAATTGGATGAATTTTTATCTTCTTCTATGTAAAAGGATGATGTTGTGCGTCATGGCGGAAATATACATAATTGGTGAGCCGGCCTGTGTGCGCTCTCTGGGATATATTGCCATTGACGAGTACTAGTAACGTTTATTGAATTGGATGAATTTTTATCTTCTGTCTATTGGTTGAGTATGAGCCTTTGGATATGCTTGCATGACTGGTAATGTATTTGAATTTTATTAACGCGAGGCCGATTCGCTCATTGAGTTTAAAAGCTCACACTGTTTGTACAACCTTTTTGTTCAGATCAGGTTGCCAGCGAAGAATATCTGCTAGAGGAGTAGATCACTTTGGACCTTCCCGTTGTCGGGTAGACCCCTCTTTTGTTATAGATTATGTTGCTCTGTAATCGTCTAGGACATCTAGGTCAGGGGTTTGGTATTTGGCTTGTATTTCAGTACAATAAATGTATTTTATGTTGAGGATCTATTATTATATGCAAATAATCTCTATAAATTTCAAATAAAAAAATTTGATATATTTTCTTCAGGAATGGTTATTTTGAGAATATAGAGATAATGATTAATAATCTAACTCATGGGTAGAATTTGTCGAAAGGCTTACAGTGATGAGATATTCATCATTGTGCCGGTCATGTGCCCAGAAAACGGGTCGTGACACACACACACTTTAATATAAAAAAAGAACTTTCAATGAGTGGGCCGTATTTTCTCTTCTTTTCATCAATATTATATATATACCTTTGTTGTATTGGGATTGAATATCGAACACCTTATGATTGCAGTGTATTGATATATGAATATGATATATATACATAAGCATACCTAAATGAATTCCTGATCAGCGACTATTTTACTCTATGCTCCTATTATGTTCGCCAGAATCATTGTCTCCCTTGATGTGTGTTTGCTGTTCTTGATCACCGCTACTTCACTGTCTCCGACTCTGCACTAGTGATATGCTCTGCTCTGCTCTCTTGATCGGTTTCGATGCTCTATTCTCAGTCTGTGCTCTCAGTTTGTCTCTGTTTTTATGCCCTCGGCCTGTGTTCTGTACTCTCTCAGTCTCTCGCCCCTATGGTTACGTCTCTTTCGGTTTCTCCCTTGGCTCCGTTTCTTTGTGTACGCTCAGTGTCTCTTCCTATTCCTTTGTCAATCCCTCACTCTCAATGCGTCTTAGTATTTCACTCTCACACTACACTCTGTATTTTATAGACCGGATTGAGGACAACATTGGAAATTAGAAGGTCAACGTGATCTGCCTGCCGTTGGAGCTACTATTTACTGCATACGCCCTAACAGGGTTGAGGAAAAGATATCAACGCTAATGCGATTCATGGAAAGATTTGGACGCATCCAATTTTCATTATCACTAGGATATTCAGTATCCAATGCTCGTTGATACTGAACCACTGGAGAACCAAACACGCACATAATCTGCAAATTATAATTTTTTCACACCATGTTTACTCAATTATTTTTCAAACAGATACGTATTCATTTCTACCACTATTTTTTTGGAAAAAAAAAAACTCACCCTAAAATATCAAGTTTATATCTTAGACTTTTGAATCAGTGTAACATACATTAAAAGGTTTGAAACTAATCATAAAAATAATGTATTCTTTATTGCTTCAAAAAAAAAAGTGCTCTATATATGTATATACATATGTAATATTTTTTTAGACAAATAAAAATGATTTTCATTAAAAGCATTAAGCTTGGAATACATGAAATAATACATAACCTAGATATAAACAATTACAGTTCAGTCCTTGACTCATGAGATAACAGATAAATAAATTTAAATCAACACATTTCAAAATAATACTTAATTCTTAAAAGAAGCAACACACCCTTGACCAAGAAAGTTAAAACCAATAAAGTCTAATCTAAGAGCGGAAATTGGGCATGTAATATGTTATTAATGTGTGCATAAGTGTGTAACGTGCTCTTAAGGCCACGTTACTCCGCAAGTTAGGTGTGGAACAACTTGTTGAAGCCCAGTCGTGCAGTGGTTTTCTTGACGTGACAATTGGATAATTGGATAACACACAATCTCAACTCTAACCTTAGCAAAAATTAAGACTACAAATTAATGATCTTTCAAAATTGAAATTATGGTACTGGAGATATAATTCAATATTTGACTAAAATTTTTGTAGACTAGAGGATTCAAAAGGTGGAATCATTATGTACGTTTGGGAGACTGACTACTCATGGACGTTTGATATTCGTGATGATAGATAAATTAGAATTAGTGTCCATATAATAGAAAATGAAAGTGCGTGGCCGAAGGTTGGGATAAGCTTATCTAGTTTTGTGAATAGTCTAGGAATTTACAATTTTTTTAGTAAAGAAGTGTACGGTTTTTCTAAACAATCTAGCACTAACTGGACATATAATTATGTGAATGTTCAACTGAAAAGTGACTTTCTCATTGTGCCAAGCATTACAGAATGATAGGACAACGGCCTACAACATAACCGTATTTTTTAAAGAAGCAATAATCGTACGTACTAACTGGCTTACTATAGTTCAGCTCAGTAGTCTAATTTCAAATAGAAAATGCTCCTGTTGTTAGGCAACCGTCCAATTGATAATTTGATCAGATGATTGACGTTAATTTTTTTTTTTAAATGAATGACTTGTTAGTTAATTGATCACATCAAACAATCAAATGTATAATCCTTTTTTAATATAATCTATGTCGGAGTTCTTTCATATTCTTTTTAAAAAATGTTTTAAAAAAAGAATTTAGTGGATTATTACCTTAATATTGTTACAATTTACGTGCACAGATTCACTCTATCACAGAAATAATTTCTGCCATTGTATGAACTGTGTTCTACACCCACAAGCTTTCAGCCTCTTAAGTTATACATATACTTGAGCTATTCTAATAATCTTAATTTATATGTTTCAAGTTTTTTGGTCATACCACATGTTTAAAGTGAAAATTTGTTTAATCTCCGTATTCAAATCCATATTCTTTCCCTTTGGTCCTCTGTTTTACCAATCACCAGGCACGCCATTGACGATTGACCATAATGAAGTTGGCCATTCTATCCCTGCACATCATTTGACGACTCCACCTTCAATAAGCTTTGTCATCAACCAGGAAACTCCATTTAACAAAGTTGGAAGTTACGACATGTAAGATTCGACACGTCTGTTCACAAAGTCAGGTTTTCAAGGGAAAGATATGCCTTCCTTTCTTTTCAAATTTGACAGTATATTCTCTTGTTCAATCACATTGCTCTAGTTGTTGGTAATTAAGTCACCTTAATGACGTGGTTGTCACGTGCTCTCACGTTCCTCAGAAAAATAAAACATCAACAGTTTATTTCTCATTTGTTTTTTATTTTTGTAGAATAAAATAAACTTCAGCAACAGAAGCAGTGAATAAAGCATACTCATCAGGCGGCCCTTGAACAGCTCAGCTCAGATCACCCATCTCACTCATTTGGCACAGATAGCACAATATCATGAACGGCCCAGCCCACAGATAAGTAACAGAAAACATAAATCCAGCCAAAATTAGAGTCTGTGGCTCCTCAGTTCAAGCCTCACTGGAGCATCAGAAGGCATAAATCACAGATAGTAAATAAATACCATTCTCACTGCCACGTCAGCATCTCGGCCAACGTGACTCAAGTCACCAGATCACCACGTCATCACCAGCAGCCACATCATCAGCCTTAGGGCTGACGTCATCAGAACAGTCCAGAGTCCACTTAATATTACAAATTAATTATTACAACGTCTAGGCTACAATACAGAATAAATTTACATTTCCAGAAAATTAGTTCCTTATCTGTCGGAGACCGTTTCAGCAATATTTCCATGATTTCAGATGTGAAAAATTCTCTCCATCATATCTGTCACATAATGGAGAAGAATCAGACTAGAAAAAATAATATAAATAGATGAGGTGTATTCAGAAGAAAATATGAAATAAAAATATAGAACTATTCAGTACTTATCTCTTCTATTCTTCTCCTCTGAAATCTCTGTTCTTTCTTCCTCATCCTTTCTGAACTCTTCCTCAATCTCAATCATCACCTCTTAGTCTTCGGAGATTTTCTCCATTTCTTGTTTCTAACCATCAACGCAAGTATATAGCTACAGTGAGTCACGAACCAGACACATACCAACCTACCATATTGATCTTTTAATCGGTGGATCTGATGATCTAGCAACAAAGAGTGGTCGGAACAGTACATTGAACCCTAAAGGTTCTCTTGGTTGAGAGCTACTTCAAAAATGGAAAAGGAGCAATTGTCGTGAAAGGAAGAAGACTCCAGGAGGCGTTATTAAAATGTATGAATGGTATTACTCAATTGCCCTCACTCAAATTCATAATAGCCATTAGATCAAGGACAAGGAAGGAAATGAAATTGTCATTTTACTTAATTACCCACTCCACATTTAATTTAGATCCTTTCAATGGCTTAGATTCATTCGAAAAAGGTGAAAGTCAGTAGTATCATTACTATTTTACCCTCACTTTACTCCTTTGGCTAATTAAATATCCTCAAGAAAATTCCAGATTTACATAATTGCCATTAGTAGCTTTTCAGTATTAAGTTTCAGATAGTGGCAGCAGTGGGCCCAATCTTTACGGGCCATCACAGTGGTTCTGCTTATTTTTATTGGACAAGGAAAAGAGCTTTCCTCTTTGTTCATAATAAAGAAGCTTACTAGCAAATTCCAAGAACTGCAGATTCCTAAGCTCTCCTGTTACACCTAATCAAATATCAATTATGTTTTTCTGCTGAAAACTAATCCCCTTTGTTTGGAAGGTCAAATACTCCACCACAGTTTATAACGGACGTTTATAAACTCTCACATGGCATTAAAATCAAGCAAGTTCTTCCATATACCTGTTTCTTCTTTCTTTTCGCGTTAGAAAAATCCCTTGGAATCATTGCTAATACAATTTAGAAGTAATGGCCAGAGAACAGTGTTTCAACTGGATTCATGTCAAACATTGATTTACTAATAAATTAAACAGTTAAAAGGTGATGGAAACACAAATAAATTTACTTTATATTGATAAGAAAGTAAGTGCATTAGTAGCAAAAGGCTTTATGCAGTGAAATTAAATTTGAATATAAAAACAAACAATACTGAGACATTTTCTGGGTAAATTGAAATTTGACATCACCTAATGGAAGATAAACTGAACCTCTCCGGTCAATTCAAAACTTAAAATATTTAAATTGATAGATTATCAACTCTGACTGTCCATTGTAGTACGATTAGGTTGTCAAGTTATTGTACGGGGTAAATAAGACACCAATTTTGTTATGGCACTATATGTATAATTTCAGAATATATAAATTTTGAACACTTCGGAAGTGAAAAAGGTTTCGTGCTGAACATAGGCATTCTTATGAATTCAAAGGGACTGTCATCTTACTTAAACAAAGAATAGTTCAGCAGCACAACAGAACTACCTACTTTTGAGGTCACTCAAATGATTTACTCAGCAAACTATTTGATGAAGGAGAGCTAAGTTCACTCAACCAAAAATCTGGGTCTTGCACTGAAACTGGTGAATTATCTTTCGGCCTTTCCGTTGGGTTTAACGTGGCAGGCTCAGTCTGCAACCTGAGAAGGCCTTTACTCTCAAGCCCCACCTGCTTTCCTTTCACACTTAGCGGCTTCTCACTTTCATTAGAGGAAGAAGATGAAGTGGACACTGTCGAAGCCGTAAGATTGTTGTCTTCAAAAGTTGTCCACCTGCTTATCCTGATCTGCTCTAACTCAGCTGCCACTTCTATCATTGATGGCCTCATGTCCCTGTGGAATGCAAGGCATCGAAATGCTAGCTCAGCGACCTTATGTATAGCAGAAAGGGTCCAAGAATCCGTACTTTCTTTGAGCAGTGGATCTATAATCTCATCCAAAAGCCCCTTCCCAATCCTGTCTGTAGCAAAAGACGCCAAATTTACTGCATTCTGGGGACGAGTAAAGTCTACCACTTTCAGTCCCGTTATGATCTCAACAAGAACAACACCAAAGCTATATACATCGCTTTTATCAGAAAGGTGAAAGTCTTGATGGTATTGTGGATCAACGTAGCCAGGTGTTCCTTGTGGGGCAGTAGAAATGTGGGATATTTCAGTCATCCCAAGTCTAGAAAGACCAAAATCTGCGACTTTCGATCTGAAGTTGTTGTCCAACAGTATATTGCTTGACTTGATGTCTCGGTGATAAATGGGCGGATTAATGGCAGAGTGAAGATGTGCTATGGCTTGTGCTGTTTCTGCAGCAATAGTGAGTCGAACTGGCCATGGAAGTCCCTCCCCTCTCTCCCTTTGCAAGTGTTGACTCAATGTTCCGTTGGGCATGAACTCGTAGACAAGGATTTGTTCTCCATATTCTATAGAGCAACCCAATAAGCGGACTAGATTGGGATGACTCACAGAGGAAATGAGCTTGATCTCGTTCATTACCTTCTCAATACTGTCAGTGTCTCTATATTTGATCCTCTTGATAGCAACCCATTCGTCATTGTGAAGTTTTCCCGCATAAACTGTCCCATATGCGCCTGTTCCAAGCCTCTGTTTCTCTGAGAAGCTATTTGTGGCTCTCTCAATGTCTCTGTAGGTATATATGGGAACGCTGTAATTGCTAGTGGCTTCGGTTAAGCGCCTTTTTGTGCTCTTTGTGACTCTTAATTTGGAGCGTCGCCGAAAGAAACAACATATTAGACCCAAACCGAACATCAATGAAGCTCCAAAGACAATTCCTGCATAAGAAGTCATTTATATATATGCTTATACATATCCTCTTTTGGGGATCCTCGGTTTTAGAAAACAAGACCTTATTGTTATCTCTAGTTATTAACGCGATTCCCTAATAAGTCACCTTATTTTCCAATACATGGAACTGGAATAGGAAAACTAACCTCCAATTAAGACAACAAATCTGGTTGTCCCTCCACATTGGCCAGACATGTACTTTGCTGGGTTGCATGCTGAAGAGGCTGTTTGTTTACATGCCCAAATTCAAATAAAGTAATTAGTAAGGAAGATATTTTGAGATAAAGCTAGAGTTGGTATCATTAGTGCAGATTTTTTAAGACCGACAAGATAATTTCCAATAAGTACTTGTTGCAACAAATGTTCCATGTGTAAGTAATCAATCTCAAACTTCAATCAACAACGCAAGAAAATCTAAAAAGAAATTTTAGACTCGCATATTCAACATAATTTATGAAGGTCTCGTTGAGATTAGTGATTAGTCTTCCCCAAATTGTCAAGGTTGAACTATATATGAAGAGATTGATTGTTTAATGGGTCACACGGCAAGGACGTTGGAGCATATCCTAAAACAAGAAAAAATCATATCAGAAATTAGAATATCTGGCGGTCTGGCCCACTTTGAGACGCTCTAAGTGAAACTTCCGTTTCTTGCGGGGAACTAACTCTCCTTTTATTCATTTATTATCTTTTTTTTTTTGGACCCTCACCTTGTCCTCCCAAATCCCAATGCTCATATTATAGCAATATATTGTAGCAGACCAAAAAATGAAAAAACCCAAAAAAAGGAAAAAAAGAAATAGAGAAAGGGAAAGAGAAAAAAGAAAAAGGAAAAAGAAAAGGAAAAGATGCGATATTAGACCAAATTATGGAAAGAAATTTTGACCACTTGAGTAATTGATTGGTTAGGTTGACTTCAAATCCCCCTAATCATGAATTGGACCAATGAATTGTGAAGGACTCATGTTTCAAGACCATTACGACATCTCTTTGGAAAATATTTGTTATATTTTTGTAGTTTATTAATATTATATTGACAAATAAATAATTCTTATAAACAAATCAAAATATTATTTATAATCTAAAAATTAATAACATAATATATTTAGTTAAAGTGTTAAACTATGTAACAAAGAATAAATCACAAACTCCCTATTTGGTCTTATCCCCATCTCTTTAGCCTAAACAGGGGACCCTCAATGATTCAACCCTGCATCGTCAGAGCGCACTATCCTCCCCTGTTCCTCCTATTTCCTTTCAATTGTTTTAGGAATTGAATAGGAAGATTTTTTTTTTTGTTCGTTTTTGAAGATGTATATAGGTCTATAAAATACTATTAAATTATAAAATTTAAGACAATTATTTAAATTTTAAAATAAATAAATGATGAAAAACTCAAATCTGGAATAGGTGAACTCTCGACTGGTCTGCTTATAATATCTGCCTTGGAAAAAATCTAGCACCTTATGGGAGCAAAAGTGTATAGGATAATTTTGTCATTCAATGGACTACGGTTCAAAAAGCTTCCGTAGACATCGCAGACAGTCTGAAAATGGAAATTCAGACTAATTTTGTCATTCAAACGACATTTGATCTAAACCAAACGCCGATCACAAATCAAGGCCAAGTAGTTATTTAATTAATTAAAAACAAAGACTAGTGGAATATTATCGCGATCATTGCGCTAAAAAGTCAATGCACAATTAAACCACATTTAATTAAAAAAGCATTTTCGGAAATATACCGATCAAAGTAATTATTAACTCACCAACCAGAACTGACCTTTCCGGCAACCACTTCCGGCCAAATACCCATCGCCGGTGAAGCCTTCCTTGCAACTGCACCGATATCCCGGCTTCTTATCAATCGGCGACTCCAGTTTCGTACAATTCGCATGAACAGAACACTGGCAGCCTCCTTCGAGCCACCATCCGAGCTCAATCGTCTCAATCTCCAGCGACACCGCCTCCCCCGTAGTCGTACCAGAATTGTTCCTCAAATCCTCCGCCGATATCGACGACATAAGGTACTGACAGTGGCTTTTCGTCAAATTCTGGAAATTCATGAAACCTATGGTAGTGTTCTCGTAATAGCAACTCAAATTGCCGGTGCCGGAGTGGCAATTTTCCGATTCAAAGTGAGTCTGCACCATCGTCGCCGGTATGACGCAGGGCGAGACCGTTTCACTGCAATTTTGCAAGAGAATGGCGTTTCGGGAGGTCGGTGCGTATTTGTGGGAGAAGAGACTGCGAAAGCTATCTAACGGACGATTGCATTGGGATTTGACGCCGACGATTATGCTATCTGGACCAATTTTCTGGACAGGGTATTCTCCGATGAAGATTCCGCGGGGAGTACAGTTGAGGCGGATAGCGCAGCCGGAAGAGAAGCCGAAAGGGTAAGAGAATCTCCCTAAGGTGTGGCTGTGGCGTGAAGCGCATGTTTGGCGGCACTCGCGGTGGTTTACCTGGGCTGTGATTAAGGGAAGAAGAAATTGTAATATTACGAAAACGATGAGATGTGGATGTCTTGTGATCATGGAATTGAAAGACATCATCTAAGGAAGAAGAAGATTTGACATTAAAGAAAAAACGAGCCAGGAATTGGAGTTAATAACTTTAAGATCGCACTTCTGGGATGCACAGTGTCAGAATAAGGAATGGAAAATGTGACCAAGAGAGGTGTTTTTGAGATGTAAGGATGATTTTGCGTTTTCAGATAAGACAACACTATGGTGTCAACATGACTGCTTGAGAAAGAGTGGGCCGTTTCTTGCTTCCACACCTATCTTTTCTTTTTTCTTTTAATAATTTATTTAGTCTTTTCTTCTTTTCATGCATTATTTAGAATAGTTTGATTGTCACATTAAATAAAAGAAGAGGGCCAAGAGCGGACATAATCGCATAAAACTATACAAAACCCTTTCTGAATGACCGCAGTTCTTTGAATTATCGCTCACGGGAGCCATACTATTCACACCCATTGGATTCGGATTTTGATCCTGTTCAACTTATGACTGTCAAGTTTAGTTTTTTTTTTTTTTTCTCTGTTGGGTTTAGATGAGAGATTAAACACTTATATATGATATAACTCAACAAGAAATTATAAATCTAAAAAATTGAAGTATCTAGGGGCTCATAAAAAGAGAAATTCATAGGATACGAATAGGAAGTATTAGGAACGAATAGTTTAGTTACTGTATGTTTGGCATAGCTCATAAATTAACTCATAGTTTATTTGATTAGTTTATAAATTTATTTGACTAAAGATATGTTTGATAAATAAGTTTATTTGATTAATTTATATCATATTTTAAAACGTTATTTTGAATAGGTAATAATTTATAATTTTTATATTTATCTTCTTTTTTTACTCTTATTATTTTATTAAAATTTTTATTTTATCCTTATATGTCATATGTATCATTTATGCCGATCATTCTTACTTTCGTCTCTACCCATTAGTCATCTTTTTTGTCATTTGTCATTATCATCCTCGTCTTGATTTTCTTCTTATATATATATATATATATATATATATATATATATATATATATTCTTATAAAATATAATAATTATATATATTTTTAATTAATTATATATATATAATAATTTAAATAATTTCATTAAAAAATAATAATATTTATTTTGTATTATTTTAAAATTACAAAATATCATATAAGTATATCATTTTATGTTATTTATATCTATCAGCTAATTCAATAATCACTTTTACCAAACACTTCTAAAGATGCATTTGGTAACTTAGTGGACAAATGTGGGCGAGACAAACTAAATTTGATTACGTGATTGGAGAAAATCTAAGTTTGAATAAACGTAATTTATGTTTGAGAGATATTTAGACAAACATAATTTGAAGAAGACAAATATGATTTAGTGCATAACATGATGTTTGGATGTTAGTGTATAAACGTTATTTAAAATGTGTAATTACAAAAAATAATATAAATTTTATATTTTATTTTTTGATGTACTATTATTATTTATTGTCATTTATTTAAAACTAACTTGGTAAATTAATCAATATTTTAATAAAGGGTACTAATTTTTTAATAAATGAATTACTGACTATTTTTTAAGTTATAATTTACTAATTAAAAGTGCTAATAAATAACTAATAAAATTGACAAATTTTAATTAAAGTGCTATTTGATTGCTAAATAAAAAATAAATTATTGACTAATAGTACAAATAATTCACTAATTACTTATTAAAAAAATTATTAGTTAATTTATTTTAGATAGATATATGAATAGTTAAACTTCTAAAGGAGTTATGTGTTTTTATTCTTAAATTATTTCTTAATCTACGTAAATTATTTTTATTACCATACATATTTATTTCAAAGGATTAGATGCTAAAAACAATCAATTTTTTAAGGCAATTTTTTTCTATAAATAACAAAATACAAAAAAAAAATATCACAGTAGATGAGTACACACATAAGTCTACATGCCTATCTTTTCAATCACTTCAATAATCATCCCTCATCACTCAATAGCACCCAGCCCCTCAATCACTTCTTTGGATGAGAGTAGACACCACCGGAAAAGAGCGTTCGGATCCTATGCCATTAGAAATTCTTAACATTTCTAATATTAGCTAATAAAATTAAGCCATATGGACAAATATTTTTAAAAATAAATGAGATGAAAGCAAATTGTGTGTATCCATTTCATCGAACTCTCGACCTCCCACTTTTTTAAACTGTGACCGAAATTGTAACTTTTTTTCTACAAACTCCACCTAATAACAAACAACACATGGCAGAGGATCTGGACGTGAGCCACTAACCGAGCCTTCCCCCAGTTATCGCGAACCCTGGTCTCGAGCCCATGCTCACATCACTCCATCCAGCCATCAAACCCTCGGTATCCATCGCGAGCCCAAGCGAACCTTCAGCCGCGAACCTTTGAACCATAGGACCGAGATCGAGCCACATCCACTCGGCTATGTATGACCGAGTGTTCATCGCGCTGGGGACGGTTCTTGAAGACGAAGGCGATTGATTTCGCCCTCTGTGAATGAATTGAAGAACAATCCAAGAGAGAGAGTTCTGAATGAGGTGAATCGCGGAGGAGATCGACGGAAGGAGTTATTGTTGGGTGTCGTGAAGGAGAGCTAGCTGCGGCGTAACCGGCACACTAGACGCCATCTCTCATGGTAATCTCTTCCCTCCTCTACCTTTTCCTTTCGGCTTCAGTTCAGAAATCTTTGATCTAGAATCTCAGATTATTAGGACCATATGTAGGTGCTGGAATTGAATTGTGTGATTATAGTCTAGAATTTCATATTCTTAGGACCTGATTCATATAACAAAATCTTTGTGCTTTGTTCTGATGTTGCTTGATTTCGACCTGTGGTATTGATCTTGGGCTGAAAAGAAGTATGTAATCTGGATTATAAGGTTATCGTAGTAGGCTTTGTGTTCTGAACTTTTAACTTGTTCTGAAATCTATTGGTCTTGATCTGAAATGATAATCTTGTTTTGAAATGGTGTGGTTATAGTTTGAAGTGTCATATTTCTATAGCATGGTTCATGTCCTGATCTCTTGGTACCTTGCCCTGAACTTTTTGATTCAAATATGAAGCATCAATTCCATTCTAGAGTTGTGTGGTCGTGATATGAAATCTTGCATTTTCATATTACAAACTTTGCTCTAAAGTGTGTGACTATCATATGAGATTCCAGCTTATTATGAATTCTTGGGAACCTAAGTTTGTTGTTTAGAGATAGTGTGGAATGTGGATTTGGCATGTTCTAGCAGGATCTTGATTTGAGATTACTGGTTCCCTATTCTGAATTAGTTTCTATTTTTTTTCCTAGTGATTTTCATATGTTCTTGCATTGAACCTTGTTGCAATCTATAACACATTGGGAATTTGAAATATGTTCATTTGTTTTCTATTTCTGTGTTGGAATAATATAGGCGTATTGCATGTTTTATGCCAAGGCATCTGGCTATGCTTTTTGGCTATGAAGAACCATTAAGTTTGCTATTTGGCTATGATTTGGCTACACTATGATTTGGCTTTTTAACATAATGTTTCCCGCATTTTTTCTTTTCCCTCTCCATGTTATTTTGTTAGTAGCGCCACCTGTTAACTTGTTATTGGGTGGGATTTGATGAAAAAAAAAAGCTACAGTTTCGGTCACAGTGAAAAAAAGTGAGAGGTCGGGAGTTCGAAGAAATAGATACACGCAATATGCTTTTATCTCATTTATTTTTTAAAAACACTTGTCCATGTGACTTTACTCTATTAGCTAATATTAAAAATGTTAAAAATTTCTAATGGCAGAGGATCCAAACGCCGGAAAAGAGTAGCGATAGGAGCAAACAGGAGTTGTGTGATGACAGTCTTCTTCGTTTTCTTCGCTTCGTCTCTCTTGGTTCTCTCTCTCTGTCTCAGTTGCAAAAGCTCTGTTTCTGCTACCCAAAAACAGAGAAGATGGTGGCGAGCAAATTTCTTAAGGGCAGCACAGGAAAAGAAGGAATTAATGATACTGGGAAGGGTTTCCAACTACTTTTGATGAAGGAAGAAGCTACAAAAGGTCCTAGTCGCTCAAACCATAATTGAAATGTCCCAACCACGTTAGTTTGAACGTGATGGCACCGTCAAATATTTTCAATTTCATCCAAACCATATTTACCCCTCTCCTATTCACATTTGGCCAGGCTTAACATGTTTTCTAATATATACTAATTTAATAACTCTGAGATAAAAATTAACTTTTAAATTTTTAATTAATTTATTAACTATTTTTGTTAAACAAAACCTAATTCTACGTGGAAATTCAACTTCCTTTGCATCGGTCTCTATAAACTATATAGCGTGAAAAGATCAGAGGGTTTATTGTATATAGTAATGAACATGTTTCTTCATGGGAAAAGTATTATGTCTTTACTATTAGATTTTTAGCAAAAATATAACAATAAAATATTTTTATATTTTAGTGTCACGGAATTTGGTCCTTCGTGAAAAAATATTTTCCATACATCATGTATATTTTCATCAGAAAGAATTTATAATTAATATTAAAATAACTTTATCTGGGTACATATGTGGTAGTATTCTATTGTCCGGATGTACAGCCGTACTACACAGGATGTAGACCGAAATTAAAGTTATGCCCCTTGATTTTCTAAAGTTGTCACATTTTTTTATATGACCCCAAATTTTGATAAAGTTGTAATGGTCAATGGAATTTTTTTTTTTAATGAATAAGCATTTGTGGGCGAGTACCAAGTAGTGGGACCAAAATGGAAAATGTGTATAAAATTACATATAGAAACGTAAACGAGTGATTTCAGAGTGAATAGCACGAAAGCAAGTGTACGAGAAATGTCAAAGAAGCTGATCAGTTATAACTTAAAGTTGCATGCACGTGATTTGTGAAGTAATTGATCAGTATATATTACTTCACCCACTATCTAACTAATTTCTAAAGTCATATAATTAAACAAACATCGATTAGCCACAAGTCACAAGGGATACCCCATCCACAGATCCAATTTGCCCTTATCCACACGGACCAGATATTTCTGTTTAGTGTCATATGCTAAACAAAGAGTTTGGTACACTCATGTCATTTCATCAATGTGAGATCAACACTGATCGAATGATATACGTATACTAAACATAAAATAAGTACACTATACACACCTTCATTGTTTTCTCTAAGTTCATTTGAAATTTTTCTTAGTCGTCTTCAAATTAATATATATATATATATATATATATATATATATATACACACAAACAGACACACTAGCATATGTATGCCATTGTTGCGTGTACAAATTTAATATGTTCTTTGTTATTTCCATGTTCATTTGAGATTTTCCTTAGGTCTTCTTCTTCAAATTAATATGCACACGCACATATGCATATTTTTATATATGTACATATATACCATTGTTGCGTGTACAAATTTAATATGTATACCACTTGGACTATTTGACATCCCTCTACCCTGGATGACCTAGGGAATATGTTGGCATGGTATTCAGTATTCATCCACTTGCCCATCCTTTTTTTTTTTTAAATTCCTTATTTTCTAGAAATAGCTTTTTTTTATTTTTGTTTTCCTTTTCCTTTGTCTCAACTACCAATGGCTAACTTCTTTATTTTGTTTTGGCTACTCACGCGCTTTCAAGTAATTTTAAGTTTTCAACTTGAAGGAATATGTGATGACGAAATGTATTCTTTTAATTTTTATAAATACGTGCTTCAATTAATTAATATTTCAATCCTAAAAAAACATATGGTTTAGTTTTTAAAATATACATATATATATATATATGTATTAATTATTTGGACCTAAAAATATAAAAATACATATACGATAAAAATCCTTGAAAATTTTAAATTAGGTCATTATTAATGAATGAAATATGAATTAATTAAAACTGGTAGGTAATAAATAAAAATTAAAAAATTTGGATTACGTACTTAGTACTTTTAAGAATCAAACACTAAATAATTAAAAATATATATTTTAAGGGCTAAATTGTCTTTTTCTTTTTTTAAGGTTCAAGCTGGGGCCAAGTTTTTCAAATTTAAAAACTAGAAGTTACATTTTTTATAAAGATAAATTTGACCTAAGAATGCCATAAAGAAAGAGAAACAATGGGTGGTTTTCCATACTGTGCCCTCTTTTCCTTTGAAAAAAAAAAATAGCTTGGATGAGCAAATGTTCCTTTCTTATGGTTAGAATTCTGTGCATTGCTTTAATTGACTTTAATGAATCAACCTCAATTATCTTTTGATGAAGTTAAAATAATGATCCACATTCACTTTGTGGACAATATCTGTGGAGCCTCTAGTTTCGAGCCCTCTACACCTCTCCTTATTACTAATTAAGGTGTGTTTATAACAGTTTATTTTAATTTTATCTAACTTATTTTATGGCATAAGTGTTTATATATATGTTCGTTATTATTTAGGATGTGTTTAGAAGAGTTTATTTTGAGTTTACCTGATTTATCTTATGAAATAAGCGCTTATACACGTATTTGGCAGAACTTATAGAAATAACTTATGACATGCTCATAAGTTATTTTTAACTTATTTTCATAAGCTCTCTAAAATAGCTTATGAAAATAAGTTAAAAAAGTTTATGTAAAGTTTACTTTCATAAATTTTTTAATTGTAGAAATAACTTATATATACCTATTTAGAAAAGTTTATTTTGAGCTTATCAAGCTTATCTTATGACATAAATGCTTATGTACGTTTTGTGAGAGCTTATATAAATAGCTTATGACATATTCATAAGATGTTTTCAGCTTATTTTCATAAGCTCTCCAGAATAGCTTATGAAAATAAATTGAAAACAACTTATGTGAAGTTTGCTCTCGTAAACTTTTTAATTATAAAAATAACTTATATATAATAGCTTATGTAATAAGCGCTTATTCTATAAGCATTTAAATGAACTATTTATCCAAACAGAACGATAACCACTTATATAATAAACACATATTTTATAAGTATTTAAATAAGTTGTTTATCCAAAACTTTATTCTTTCTTAGATTTTATTTCTTTGCGATTTTTATTCTAATAAATATCTATACACTATAAATATGTATATAGGCTTGACCTCTAAAAAAAATTAATTATTGAAAGATTTAAAAATTTGTGTAAAATATATTATTATTATTATATATATAGATTTTAAGATAATCTAATTATTAAAAACTTTTACTTTTGAGACATGAAGCTCTTTGTCAATATTTTGAAATTAATACTTGACATAATGATTATTGATAATATTCTAAGATTATTTTTAGATATCCGAATTCTCAATCCCAAATAGTATATTAAAAATTTTAAAAAAATGAATAAACTTTCTAAAGTCTTTTTATTTTGGATTTCCACTAAAAAAATGTCTCAATAAAATTCAAAAAATGGGCTAAGACCTAATTCACTTTTTATTATGAATTTCACATAATATTGTTAAATGGGTCAGATCGTACCGGTTCATCACGAGTTAAGAAATAAATGGGTTTAAATAGTCTTGCTCGTTTAGGTCTACGGACTTTTTAAAAAAAAAAGCCTGCCCATTTGACCCGCGGGCTACTCTTTTTTATTATTTTTATTTTTTAAATATTAAAATAATATAATTTTAATTTTTTGTTTAAATATATATATATATATATATATATATATATATATATATATATATATAAAACATTACTTCTTTAATATTTTTAAATAACCAATAACTTTAATTTTTAATTTTTATAAATTTAATTTATTATATTTAAATTTGAAATTTCTATATTTATTTTTAAAAAATCACAAAAGTTTTTACATCTAAATTTACTATATTCATTAAATATAAGGTTTATAAAATATAAAAATGTCATAAAGTAAGATTATTTATATTAAATAATATTTTTTTAAAAAATAAAAATAAAACAAAAGTCTAGTCCGTTTAGGTTTGCAGACTAGTCAATTTGACCTTTTTTAAATGAGCCTAATGTAATACCCATGAAAAATAAAATATACATGCGTATTTGTAAACTATGGTTACTATGCTAGTATACGGTACTGTTCACATATATAATACTCTTTACGTATACGATACTGTGCACTTATACAATCGAAATGTCAAGTACTAGATGTGGTTTGGTCATAAGAGAAAACTAGAAAGAAGTTCGTAGGAAAAAATGACGTTTTATGTGTGAAAATACCCTCAGGGACTAAAGTGAAAGGACTGAATTGAAAAGAAACTTAAAGGTTTAAGGTGAAATGACAATTTTTCCCTTTAAGTTTTAAATAGTAACAAAACAATTCTAAGCCGTCGCGTTTTGCACAGTAAATTACATTATTAGAAATGTCATTTTCATAAATAGTAAGTTGAATATTTTATTAGTGCATAGTATCAAATAGTACATTTGACTTTTCCTATACCCTTCTATTTCACTTCTAAACTCACACCTTCAACTTCTCTTCTTCTCTCCTTAAGTTTCTCTTACTCCAATGCTAGGCCTCTGAGATTTTGGGCCTTTCCTTTTCAGCTTAGGTAAGGATACTTTGCCCTTTCTATGTCTTTCAAATTTTAGAAGCTATTTTCTTAAGTATGCTCTGTAGTTGCGGCTTTGGCTGATCTTCCACATCAGAAAATCTGTCCTTAGCTGCTTACATATTATTTTGATTTTCTGATTACCGAAATAGGATGTAAACTGTGAAGAATACATGTCTAGAAAAGTTCTAGCTAAAGAAAGACCTGGTTTTTAAGTGTGTCCATTGTGACCTTCCACTCTTTCCTGGGAACTTACCTGGTGTACTCTTTTACAGACTGTATTCTTTATTTCTGGTATAAATAGTACCAGTACGTATGAATAGTACTTGTATGTATGAATAGTAATTATATATATGAATAGTGACCATATAAATATAAATAGTGCCATATGTATGAACAGTGTCTGTATGAAAACAATCCTAACATGTTTTCTCTAATCTTTCATGAAAATCTCTGTAGCGGAATACTGAAATTTATCTGTGCACTCTTGTCCGTAACAATTTAGAGAAGTGATACTCGTACGGAATCCAGGTGAGTGGAACGACCCCGTTTTAATAGAGTTTTAGTATTACTGGTGATAAAAAGTATGTCGTAGGACACTCCCAAGATTCATAGGGGGAAATTAGATTCAGAATGACGAATCTAATGAGATAATTAATCCAGAAGTATGGATAAGACGAAACAAGTATTTCATAATGATGTGAAGTTTGAATCTTTTTAAAAAACAGATTAATTGTTATCTTGATTTGTGATTTATAAATCTATAATATAGTTATATACTATACCTGTTATATGGATGAATATTATATTGTGCTTCTGATTATGATATGAAATACTATTGATTGTGATTGAGCGGGACAGTACCCCCTCTCACGGCAAGGCGGAAAACCCGGTTGAAAGGGTGTCTTGACCAATGAGTGTGGAGACAACGATTCCCTCAGTAGGGATATAGCCCGGATTGGGGATAAATCCGTGAGGCGCCCTAGCTAAGAGGATGAGGTTATGCGTCATAGCGGAAATATACAAAATTGGTGAGCTGGCTTGTGTGCGTTCTCTGGGATATATTGCCATTGATGAGTACTAGTAACGTTTATTAAATTGGTTGTGCGTCATGGCAGAAATATACAGAATTGGTGAGCTGGCCTGTGTGCGCTCTCCGGGATATATTGTCATTGATGAGTACTAGTAACGTTTGTTGAATTGGATGAATTTTTATCTTCTTGTATGTAATTTCTAACTATGTCTATTGGTTGAGTATGAGCCTTCGGATATACTTGCATGACTGGTAATGTATTTGAATTTTATTAACGCGAGGCCGATTCGCTCACGGAGTTTAAAAGCTCACACTCTCTGTGAAACCTTTTTGTTCAGATCAGGTTGCCGATGAAGAATATCCGCTAGAAGAGTAGATCACTTTGGATATTCCCGCTGTCGGGTAGGCCTCTCTATTGTTGTAGATTATGTTGCTCTGTAATCATCTAGGACATCTAGGTCAGGGGTTTGGCATTTGACTTGTATGTCAATAATGTATTTTATATTGATAATCTATTATTACATGCAAATCATCTTTATGATTTTCAGATAAGAAAATTGATATATTTTCTTCATATTTATTAAGGAATTGTTATTTTGATAACTTAGATAATTTAAACTCACAGGTAGAATTTATCAAAGGGCTTACAGTGATGAGAGATTCATCATTGTACCGGTCATGTGCCCAGAGAACGGGTCGTGACAAACTTGGTATCAGAGCAATGTTTGTTAGGTCTCCTAGTGATTACAGAGCAAGGTAACCTTAGTGTAATATCCCAAGAATTTTTATGAATATTTAAAGTCTGATTTGAAGTTTAGTGAAAAATTTAATTATGTGAAAAATTTTCTTTTTGAATTAGTGAAGAAAATGTGGGAATAGAAATTTTTATTTTTAATTAAGGAAATTTTTACAAATTCTCAAGGACTAAAGTGAAAAGAAAAGAAAGTATAGAGGACTTTTGAGAAATGACCAAGTAGGAACCCGAGAAGAAGAATAGAGCTTATGGGAATGAATTATGAGTCCGGTACCGAAAAGATGATGGATTCGAGGTTAAAGTGGAGTTTGAGATATTGAGAGCGACTAAAGTGAATAAGAAAATTTGTGGGGCACCGAGGATTTAGAAACACCTGAGGTAAGATTTTATGAATTTGCTTTTGCTAGTCTTGACTGAGGGTCAATTGCAGAGCAAGTGATAATTTCACCCCGGGCAAGTATATAGGTGGCCTCACCTATTTTTTATTCATTTTTCTCCTTTCCTCTCTCTCTCTTCACTTTCTCTCCTCTCCTTCTCTCTTCCTTCTCTCTAATTTCTCTCTCTACACTCCAACTCTACAACCGGGCTTTGGAGGGTGGATCTCGGGCTACGGGGCGAGCCTCTAGGAGCCAAGCAACATAGGGAAAGCAAGGAATCGAGGTAGAAATTTCTATTTCTTAAGCTTTTCTCTATTTTCTAGTTTGAAGAGTGTTTGAGAAAAAATCGAGATTCCGGCTTCGTTTCTCGATTAAAATTGGTGATTTTGGTGTCTAAATGCTCCTTAGACATTAAGGGTGAGATCCCATGGAAGAAATCATGAAAAACGATGAAGATTTGGCTAGATTTGGGCCAAAACCGAGAGAAATCGCGAAGGGGTCGCGATCGTGGCGCCCAGGCGCCATGTGTGGCGCCTGGGCGCCAAGGTGAGATGGGAAGAAGAAGGAATTGGCGCCCAGGCGCCAGGCATGGTTGGCGCCCAGACTCCAGGTGTACCGGGAAATTTTAGTTTATTTTTCAATTGGCCATAACTTCTTCATCCGAACTCCGTTTTGGGCAAACTTTATATCGTTGGAAAGCTCTTTAAGTCTAGTTTCCAATGGTATAAGTTTCATTTGAATATTCATTACCAGTTAGGAGTTATGATTCGAGAAGTAAGTGAAGGTCGAGAGTAGTGGTAGGAAATTTCTCTATTTCGTAACTCTGATGGTTTTTGTCTGGTTACAATAGGAATGGTCAAAGTGCAAAGTGGGAGTGCCGAGAGCGTGAAATCCAGGTGAGTGGGTTAATACTTGCTATGATTAAATATCTGTTATTGACTTTTTGCATCATAGTAGAAATATGTTGTATATCCAAGTTTGAAGAGGATGATGTGGAACGATGAGGCATAAACAAATGTGGAACGTGTTTGGTAATGTATATAATTATATTTTCTTATTTTCCCATGAATGGAGGTTATATGATGGATTGTGAATGGCATGTGAACCGAGTTGAATAATTGTTCTATATTATGGGTTATGTTATATACATGCTATGTTGCTGGAACCACATTGATTATGTTGTGGCTTGAATTGTAAATGACTGAGTTGTGTATGTGGCTCAAGATTATGATTGAGGATGTTTTTATATGTGATTGTGATTGTGTTTGACTGGAAAGGAAAGGTATGGTGGTGCACCCCATGGAGAAATCTATGTGAAGCTATAAGGGTGGAGAATATAAATGGAGCGATAAGGGTGGATGCGGCGGGGGCCGCGGGCAACGATCCAGAGGTATTCTGGACGACCCGGTTGGTACGGGAATTGTGTGTGAAATTGATTTCATCGATTGCTGTTGTGAATTTTGAATTTTGTTGAAATGCATTTGATTCACTTGGATATTGTTGTGAAGTATTTTGAATAATATTATATCATATGATGATCGATCTACGTATGATTGCTGCATGTTATCATTATGATGCATGATTTTTATTTTGTCATATTATTGTGTTATCTACTCACTGGGCACGTGGTTTGCTCATACCCCTCTTATTGATATTTTTTTTCAGAGTTGACAGCTGAAGGTAAATATCGGAGCAAGAAATTATGGATCCTTAGTCCATAATTACCTTTTCATTTGTTCAGGATAAAGGTATAATAGTTAAGTTTTATTCTAAGTTGTATAAATCTAGAAATCTCTGTAATCGGGTAGGTTCATTCAGTGATGTAATGTGAGTAATTGTAGTATGTATAGAGAACTCGTTTTGGTTGCATGAAGAAGAATTGTATGATTTTTAAGAGAAAGATAGGCTTACGGAGGTGAAATGAAATTCACTTTCCGTGCCGGTCACGTGCTCAAATTTTGGGACGTGACAAGTTGGTATCAGAGCTTTGGGATTAGGTCTCCTACCGATTACAGAGTAAGGTAACCTTAGTGGGATCTCCTCTATCGTGGTGAACCCGGGCACGACTATAGAGAGATGGCTCCATTGAAGGTCCTGTAGGATGTTTTCATTTCCATTTCCTCCAAGACTTGTCTTTTCTTATGAATTATGTTTTAGTTTTAGTTTTAGACAGATATGGCTATACTTTTGAACTTGGTAAAGGAAAGGTTAGTATTTGTTTGATTCCGTTGCTGTCGGATCAAATTGTATGTATGGGGCTTTATATGTTACATTCATGATTGATTTTGTGTGGCTGATTTCTTTTATCCATCTTAATTTTATTATTACTATTTTTGGAGTACCATCCCATAAAAGAAACCACTGGCATTAAAAGTAGAAGGATTACATTGCAAAAAAAAAAATTAAAAAAAAAATTACTCATGCATGAGTAATTTAAAAGCGAGGTGGTCTCGGATTATGAGGGTTGTACTGTATCATCACCCCTCGACCATTCCTTGGAGCGAGAGACAGAGCAATGTCGCGGAGGGTAGTGTAAATCCCATTCATACAATCAACACTTCTTTGTTGTTGATTGCAGAAGCACTGGGTAGACCAATAGAAGAACCTGTCTATTCTTGAAGTCATTTCTGCATGATTGCGTTTAGTTAACTTCTCCAGGTCTCCTATCATCTTTTTCAGATTTTTCACCTCCTGCTCTAGACAGGCGATTTTGTCCTCCGAGGTATGGGCCGTGCTAGTCTCCTCAGCTTCCTCGTTCTTCTTCATTTTCTTCTCCATATGCTTCTCTAAAGACCCTTCAAAAGGTTTTTTGCCCTTGTCTTTGCCCAGACTTAAGTTTAAGTCGAGCTCTTCTCTCTTGGCATCCACTGTGAGATCAATGTACTTCCTTGTGGCCATGATTTGAAAAATTTAGAAATTTATGTGGGAGTATGAGAAGAGAGGAACGCTGGGAAGTTGTAGGCTCAGAGATGATTACTCTTTGTGGTGTGGTAACTGAGAACGTTGGGACAGTTCTTATAGAGGAAAAATTTGAACTTAGAGACAAAGAAGATATCTCTTCGCCACACCCTACACGCTTAACCTATGGATTTCTGCAAGCTGGAAGCTAGGAGTCTAGGGTACGCATGCACACCAACAACGCGTCGCATTAATTGCAAAACCACGAAAGTCAATACTCGGTGGATTTGCGGTCGATTTGCACTTGGTTTTTCCATTTCTCTCGTTGGCATTTTCTGAAATTGAAGGAAGTCGACAATGTAGCCATTACAGAGTGTCTTGGATGTTTTGACGATGAACTAAAATGTATTTCTATGCTTTCTTGTATTGTTCTTGAAAGCCTTCAGTTAAGTATAATATACATGCTTGATTGAATTATACTGTGATTATATGTATCTAAATACATATGATATGTATGTATGTTATTCATGCATAGAGAGTGAAAGCTATTTGTTATGGCCAGGAATAATATGTAATGATTCTACATACATTCAGAGAATGAGAAGTCTGAAATTTAAAAGAACTTGAATAGATGAAAATATATATAGATAATGATGTATCTCTATGTTTATACATATATACATATATGCTCGTAGAGGCAAGTGAAAGGTAAAATTTTTCTCTCACTTTATGGAACGCTTGATGTGTAGATGTGAGAAGTTTTTATTTTAATATGTATGTTTGAAAATGTGTAAGCTTAGGGCAAAGTCACGGATTAGAAACCTAGATAAGGTTAATATGAAGCTACCCGTTCATGGAGTAATATCTCGATTTAGAATTATTGGATATGACAAATACAGAGTTAGGAAGTCATAAATTGAAGCGGCAATTAGTTTAATAATTTGAGCAAGAGTCAAAAGTTAGCCGAAATTTTTGAGGAAATCTTTTGTATTTGATTATATTTTGTTATTTTCTGGCATGCTTATCAGAGACCGTTGGCATTGCGTCGGATAAGGTCTGTAGGTCATCTTTAGAGTATAATATAAAGGTTTTGTAGCCCTAAATTTCGTCTATATATAATGGATGCTCCATTACGCTGCTCACTACACTAAGAGTTTATATCTATAAGCTTTCTAGCATCAAACTTCTCCTTCTGTACAACCTTTATAGCTCAGAAAAATATGGCCGGCAATAAATCTTTCAATTTAAACTTTGAGGCTGGCAAGGTAGAGCTGGATCTAAATCTTAGCCTGGAGAATTATAAGAATAAGAGATCCCTGGAAGAGTCACCAGAGGTTAAGAAAAGAAAAAGGGATGTAGTAGAGTTAGAGGATGTTAGCACAGCAACATCTTCTAATAATGAGCTTGCGCTTATGAGACAAAAGATGGAGGACTTGGAAAGACTGATAAACTGCCACTTTGAGGACCAGGGGAGATTGATAAATCGTCTCTTTACAGAACAAGAGAAGCTTTTGAACCGTCATTTTAGGGAATTGGCGAATAGAGTTGATAGACATTCGATGTTTGCAACTCAAAATTTTCGTGACCAACAAGCGAGATGTATTGACTGTATGAATGGAGTGACTTCTGCACTTCGCCAAATTTCCCAGACGTTTCCTCCAGAAACTCTTTCTAGGCTGCAACGATTAACTTCCTCCTTAAGGTCTGAAGCACCTTCTTCTTCTAGACCTGGAGCACCTTCTGCATTTCACAAGCCTCCTCGTTCTTAATTTATCTTTTCTTTTGTTTGTACCTAAAGCTGATGTTTGATATAATGTTTACGTATTAAAATTATCTGTTTTGTAAATCAAGTTCAGCTTGTTGCCTGTAACTTATGTATTAGAAATAAAAATATGTTGAACTTGTTATATTTTGTACTTGATTGTGAAAATTCTAAGAGAGAGAATGAGATATAAACAAAATATTGGCATTTGCTTCAATCTTGAGGTAAGTTTTGAATTCGGAGGACCGAATTCTTTTAAGGGGGGAAGAATGTAATATCCCAAGAATTTTTATGAATATTTAAAGTCTGATTTGAAGTTTAGTGAAAAATTTAATTATGTGGAAAATTTTCTTTTTGAATTAGTGAAGAAAATGTGGGAATAGAAATTTTTATTTTTAATTTAGGAAATTTTTACAAATTCTCAAGGACTAAAGTGAAAAGAAAAGAAAGTATAGAGGACTTTTGAGAAATGACCAAGTAGGAACCCGAGAAGAAGAATAGAGCTTATGGGAATGAATTATGAGTCCGGTACCGAAAAGATGATGGATTCGAGGTTAAAGTGGAGTTTGAGATATTGAGAGGGACTAAAGTGAATAAGGAAATTTGTGGGGCACCGAGGATTTAGAAACACCTGAGGTGAGATTTTATGAATTTGCTTTTGCTAGTCTTGACTGAGGGTCAATTGCAGAGCAAGTGATAATTTCACCCCGGGCGAGTATATAGGTGGCCTCACCTATTTTTTATTCATTTTTCTCCTTTCCTCTCTCTCTCTTCACTTTTTCTCCTCTCCTTCTCTCTTCCTTCTCTCTAATTTCTCTCTCTACACTCCAACTCTACAACCGGGCTTTGGAGGGTGGATCTCGGGCTACGGGGCGAGCCTCTAGAAGCCAAGCAACATAGGGAAAGCAAGGAATCGAGGTAGAAATTTCTATTTCTTAAGCTTTTCTCTATTTTCTAGTTTTAAGAGTGTTTGAGGAAAAATCAAGATTCCGGCTTCTTTTCTCGATTAAAATTGGTGATTTTGGTGTCTAAATGCTCCTTAGACATTAAGGGTGATATCCCATGGAAGAAATCATGAAAAACGGTGAAGATTTGGCCAGATTTGGGCCAAAACCGAGAGAAATCGCGAAGGGGTCGCGATCGTGGCGCCTAGGCGCCAAGGTGAGATGGGAAGAAGAAGGAATTGGCGCCCAGGCGCCAGGCATGGTTGGCGCCCAGGCGCCAGGTGTACCGAAAAATTTTAGTTTATTTTTCAATTGGCCATAACTTCTTCATCCGAACTCCGTTTTGAGCAAACTTTATATCGTTGGAAAGCTCTTTAAGTCTAGTTTCCAATGGTATAAGTTTCATTTGAATATTCATTACCAGTTAGGAGTTATGATTCGAGAAGTAAGTGAAGGTCGAGAGTAGTGGTAGGAAATTTCTCTATTTCGTAACTCTGATGGTTTTTGTCTGGTTACAATAGGAATGGTCAAAGTGAAAAGTGGGAGTGCCGAGAGCGTGAAATCCAGGTGAGTGGGTTAATACTTGCTATGATTAAATATCTGTTATTGACTTTTTGCATCATAGTGGAAATATGTTGTATATCCAAGTTTGAAGAGGATGATGTGGAACGATGAGGCATAAACAAATGTGGAACGTGTTTGGTAATGTATATAATTATATTTTCTTATTTTCCCATGAATGGAGGTTATATGATGGATTGTGAATGGCATGTGAACCGAGTTGAATAATTGTTCTATATTATGGGTTATGTTATATACATGCTATGTTGCTGGAACCACATTGATTATGTTGTGGCTTGAATTGTAAATGACTGAGTTGTGTATGTGGCTCAAGATTATGATTGAGGATGTTTTTATATGTGATTGTGATTGTGTTTGACTGGAAAGGAAAGGCATGGTGGTGCACCCCATGGAGAAATCTATGTGAAGCTATAAGGGTGGAGAATATAAATGGAGCGATAAGGGTGGATGCGGCGGGGGCCGCGGGCAACGATCCAGAGGTATTCTGGACGACCCGGTTGGTACGGGAATTGTGTGTGAAATTGATTTCATCGATTGCTGTTGTGAATTTTGAATTTTGTTGAAATGCATTTGATTCACTTGGATATTGTTGTGAAGTATTATGAATAATATTATATCATATGATGATCGATCTACGTATGATTGCTGCATGTTATCATTATGATGCATGATTTTTATTTTGTCATATTATTGTGTTATCTACTCACTGGGCACGTGGTTTGCTCATACCCCTCTTATTGATATTTTTTTTCAGAGTTGACAGCTGAAGGTAAATATCGGAATAAGGAATTATAGATCCTTAGTCCATAATTACCTTTTCATTTGTTCAGGATAAAGGTATAATAGTTAAGTTTTATTCTAAGTTGTATAAATCTAGAAATCTCTGTAATCGGGTAGGTTCATTCAGTGATGTAATGTGAGTAATTGTAGTATGTATAGAGAACTCGTTTTGGTTGCATGAAAAAGAATTGTATGATTTTTAAGAGAAAGATAGGCTTACGGAGGTGAAATGAAATTCACTTTCCGTGCCGGTCACGTGCTCAAATTTTGGGACGTGACACTTAGTGGGACCTCCTCTATCGTTGTGAACCTGGGCACAACTATAGAGAGACGGCTCTACTGAAGGTCCTGTAGGATGTTTCCATTTCCTCTCCCTCCGAGACTTATCTC
This sequence comes from Biancaea sappan, assembly GCA_037074585.1. NCBI lineage: Eukaryota > Viridiplantae > Streptophyta > Magnoliopsida > Fabales > Fabaceae > Biancaea > Biancaea sappan. The sequence goes on from CM073494.1 coordinate 12,773,898, forward strand.
TTCTTAGGAATTATGTTCTCAGTTTTAGTTTCAGACAGATGTGGCTACACTTTTGAACTTAGTAAAGGAAAGGTTATTACTTATTTTGATTCTATTGATGTCGGATCAAATTTTATATGGTGGGTTTTATAAGCTGAATTCATAATTGATTTTGTGTAGCTATATTATTTTATGGTACCAGCTAATAAAAGAAACCACTTGCATTAAAAAAAAACTGAAGGATTACATTGCAAAAAAAAGAAGAAGTTTACTCATGCATGAATAATCTAAAGGCGAGGTGGTCTCGGATTAGGAGGATTGTATTGTATCATCACCCCTCGACCATTCCTTGGAGCAAGAGACATAGCAATGTCGCGGAGGGTAGTATAAATTCCATTCATACAATCAACACTTCTTTGCTGTTGATTGCAGAAGCACTGGGTGGACCAATAGAAGAACCTATCTATTCTTGAAGTCATTGCCGCGTTATTGTGTTTGGTTAACCTCTCCAGATCTTCTATCATCTTCTTGAGGTTTTTCACCTCCTGCTCTAAACAGGTAATTTTGTCCTCCGAGCTATGACCCGTGCTAATCTCCTCAGCTTCCTCATTCTTCTTCATCTTCTTCTCCTTTTGATTCTCTTGAGGTCCCTCGAGAGGTCTTTTGCCCTTGTCCCTGCATAAACTTAAGTTTAAGTCAAGTTCTTCTTCATTAGCCTCTACTGTGAGATCAATGTACTTCCTTGTGGCCATGATTTGGAAAATTTAGAAATTTTTGTAAGAGTATGAGGCGAGAGGAATGCTGAGAGATTGTAGGCTCAAAGATGATTACTCTTTGTGGTGTGGTAACTGAGAATGCTGAGAAGGTTTTTATAGAGAAAAATTAGGACTTAGAGACAAAGAAGATATCTCTTCGCCGCACCCCTACACGCTCAACCTATGGATTCCTGCAAGCTGGAAGCCAGAAGTCTAAGGTAGGCGTACACACCGATAGCGCATTGCATTAATGCCAATACCATGAAAGTCAATATTCGGTGGATTTGCGGCCGATTTTACTTGGTTTTCCCATTTCTCCCGTTGACATTTTTCCGAAATTCAAAGAAGTTGACAATGTAGCCATTAAAGATTGCCTTGGATGCTTTTATGATGAACTGAAATGTATTTCTCTGCTTTGTTGTGTTGTTCTTGAGAGCCTTCAGTTGAGTATAATATACATAATTGATTGAATCATGTTGTAATTACATGTATGTATGTTATTCATGCATAATGAGTGAAGGCTATGATCAAGGAGAATATGTGATGATCTTACATATACTCATAGAGAATGAGAAATCAAAATGACTTGGATAGAATGAAATGTGTAGAGGATGATATATCTTCATGGTTACACATACTTACATATAATGTTCTCGTGGGCAAATGAAAGGCAGTGATTTCCTTACATCATGATAATGCTTACTGCATGCGACCGTAAGCAGTTAACTTTGTTTTAAAATATATATATTTACATATATATTATGTGTAAATCTAGAATAAAGACACCAATTAGAATCTAAGATAAGGCTAATATGAGGCTACCTTATCATAGAGGGACATTGTGATATGGGATTACAGGATAAAACAAGTTTAAAGGGAGAAAATCTCAGACTGAAGAGCGTAGTTAGTCAAAATTTTGAGAAAGGTCAAGATTAGCCGAAAATTTTTTGAGGAAATCTTTGACTTATGTTAATTGCATTAAATTATATTTACTATTTACTTGCATGTCCGACATTAATTGCTGGCATTGCGACTTATGCGATCTGTAAACCTCCTAGCGAGCGGCGTATAGGTTGTGGTGGCTTTAGCTCCAGGGGCTTCGGTTTGCCTATAAATCTTGTACGCCCATTACCCTACTCATCACACCAAGCGAACTTCTTTCATTACATACCTATTTCTCAATCTTCATTCCTTTCTCGTTTCAACTTCTTTCTGAAATCTCTAGAGCAATGGCCGATAATAAGTCTTTCAACTTGAATTTTGAGACTGGCAACGTAGAGCTTGATTTAAATCTAAGTCTCGGAGACAACAAAGGGAAGAGACATGTAGACAGGTCACCAGAAATTAAGAAGAGAAAGAGGAATGTAATAGAGTTGGAGGAGGACAGTACTGCAGCATCCTCAGAAAATATGCTTGCACGCCTAGAGCGTAAGATAGAAAACCTGGAGCGTAAGATAGAGAGCCTGGAATACAAGACAGAGGACCAGAAGCGACTAATAAATCGTCTCTTTGAAAACCAAGAGAAACTGATAAATCGTCGTTTCGGGGAACTAGCTAATCGAGTTGATAGACATTCAATGTTTGCAACTCAAAATTTTCGTGACCAACAAGCAAGGTGTATTGATTGTATGAACGGAGTAACTTCTACTCTTCGCCAAATTTCCCAGACACTTCCTCCAGAAACCCTTTCTAGGCTGCAACGATTAGCTTCCTCCTTAAGGTCTGAAGCACCTTCCTCTTCTAGACCTGGAGCACCTTCTACATTTCAAAAGCCTCCTCGTCCTTAATTTATTCTTTCTTTTGTTGGTACCTAAAGCTATATTTGGTCTAAGCTTCACGTATCTATGTACTAGAATAAAATTTAAGTTAGTATTTAGATCTTCTTTGTTGAAGTGATTCCTTTTACTGAAAGAACTTGAGGAATGAGAAGATGTTGGACTTATATTTCGTACTTGATTATGGAAATTCTAAAGCATAGTATGGTAATATCCTTTTGATTGAGCAGAGTTACTAAAATAATATTTCATTACACTTCTGAACTATGGAGGAGTGCTAAATAAGTATTTTATGAACCTATATATAGAGAACTATGGGTTTGCCCTAATCATTGAAGGGATACGACTCTATATGAGTCATTGAGGTGAGAGGAATTTCTATATATATTTATTTTATAATTATGCATGAGGAGTATGTTATTTACTTAACACATTTTCTAGAATTGTTCTTCTTAGAGATTTATGTAATGATTTCATGTGATTTTTCCTTTTATATGACGCCTTCAGCTGAGAGTATCGCTTTAAGGCAGAAGGATCGCCTTCGGGCAAGAGTATTGCCTATGGCCAAAATGATGCCTTCAGGTAGGGTGCTTGTATTTGTAAAAGTTATAAGCTATGTGTGTGGTAACATGTGTTTTGATATTCAGTATGAACTGGAAAGATCACGTGCCACTTTGAAGACGACATCTATTTGAAGTTTTACATAGAGACAGAATTCGTCTCTGATCAGATGGTTTAAGTTTGATAAAGGTTATGGGGATGAAACACTTTATGGTACAAAAGGTTGTGAAAAAGATCAAACTGATAAAGAAGAGATTACTTGCTGTTTAGAAAAGGAAAAAGTCCTATGCAAATTATTGATAATGCGGTCTAGAGTTCACAGTCGATGGTATAGTGTTCTTATAAATTTCACCAAGGGTGTGATGAGGTTTAGGAAGAACGAGATGCGAAGAATGAGATATGGACGAAGTAACCACACTTATTTCAGTCTTGAAGTGAGTTTTGAATTCGGGGGACCGAATTCTCTTAAGGGGGTGATAATGTAATACCCATGAAAAATAAAATATACATGCGTATTTGTAAACTATGGTTACTATGCTAGTATATGGTGCTGTTCACCTATATAATACTATTTACGTATACGATACTGTGCACTTATACAATCGAAATGTCAAGTACTAGATGTGGTTTGGTCATAAGAGAAAACTAGAAAGAAGTTCGTAGGAAAAATGACGTTTTATGTGTGAAAATACCCTCAGGGACTAAAGTGAAAGGACTGAATTGAAAAGAAACTTAAAAGTTTAAGGTGAAATGACAGTTTTTCCCTTTAAGTTTTAAATAGTAACAAAACAATTCTGTGCCGCGTTTTGCACAGTAAATTACATTATTAGAAATGTCATTTTTATGAATAGTAAGTTGAATATTTTATTAGCGTATAGTATCAAATAGTACCTTTGACTTTTCCTATAAATAGGCCCTTTCCATTTCACTTCTAAACTCACACCTTCAACTTCTCTTCTTCTCTCCTTAAGTTTCTCTTACTCCAATGCTAGGCCTCTGAGATTTTGGGCCTTTCCTTTTCAGCTTAGGTAAGGATACTTTGCCCTTTCTATGTCTTTCAAATTTTAGAAGCTATTTTCTTAAGTATGCTCTGTGGTTGCGGCTTTGGTTGATCTTCCACATCAGAAAACCTGTCCTTAGCTGCTTACATATTATTTTGATTTTCTGATTACCGAAATAGGATGTAAACTGTGAAAAATACATGTCTAGGAAAGTTCTAGCTAAGGAAAGACCTGATTTTTAAGTGTGTCCATTGTGACCCTCTACTCTTTCCTGGTAACTTACCTGGTGTACTCTTTTACAGACCGTATTCTTTATTTCTTGTATAAATAGTACCAGTACGTATGAATAGTACTTGTATGTATGAATAGTAACCGTATATATGAATAGTGACCGTATAAATATGAATAGTGCCATATGTATGAACAATGTCTGTATGAAAACAATCCTAACATGTTTTCTCTAATCTTTCATGAAAATCTCTGTAGCGGAATACTGAAATTCATCTGTGTACTCTTGTCCGTAACAACTTAGAGAAGTGATACTCGTACGGAATCCAGGTGAGTGGAACGACCCCGTTTTAATAGAGTTTTAGCATTACTGGTGATAAAAAGTATGTCGTTGGACACTCCCAAGATTCATAGGGGGAAATTGGATTCAGAATGATGAATCTAATGAGATAATTAATCCAGAAGTATGGATAAGACGAAACAAGTATTTCATGATGATGTGAAGTTTGAATCTTTTTAAAAAACAGATTAATTGTTATCTTGATTTGTGATTTATAAATCTATAATATAGTTATATACTATACCTGTTATATGGATGAATATTATATTGTGCTTCTGATTATGATATGAAATACTATTGATTGTGATTGAGCGGGACAGTACCCCCTCTCACGGCAAGGCGGAAAACCCGGTTGAAAGGGTGTCTTGACCAATGAGTGTGGAGACAACGATTCCCTCAGTAGGGATATAGCCCGGATTGGGGATAAATCCGTGAGGCGCCCTAGCTAAGAGGATGAGGTTATGCGTCATAGCGGAAATATACAAAATTGGTGAGCTGGCCTGTGTGCGCTCTCCGGGATATATTGCCATTGATGAGTACTAGTAACGTTTGTTGAATTAGTTGTGCGTCATGACGAAAATATACAGAATTGGTGAGCTGGCCTGTGTGCACTCTCTGGGATATATTGCCATTGATGAGTACTAGTAACGTTTGTTGAATTGGATGAATTTTTATCTTCTTGTATGTAATTTCTAACTATGTCTATTGGTTGAGTATGAGCCTTCGGATATACTTGCATGACTGGTAATGTATTTGAATTTTATTAACGCGAGGCCGATTCGCTCACGGAGTTTAAAAGCTTACACTCTCTGTGAAACCTTTTTGTTCAGATCAGGTTGCCGATGAAGAATATTCGCTAGAAGAGTAGATCACTTTGGACATTCCCGCTGTCGGGTAGGCCCCTCTATTGTTGTAGATTATGTTGCTCTGTAATCGTCTAGGACATCTAGGTCAAGGGTTTGACATTTGGCTTGTATGTCAATAATGTATTTTATATTGATAATCTATTATTACATGCAAATCGTCTTTATGATTTTCAGATAAGAAAATTGATATATTTTCTTCATATTTATTAAGGAATTGTTATTTTGATAACTTAGATAATTTAAACTCACGGGTAGAATTTATCAAAGGGCTTACAGTAATGAGAGATTCATCATTGTGCTGGTCATGTGCCCAGAAAATGGGTCGTGACACCTAAATTGCTCAAATTATAATCTTCTATTTACAGACAATGCTTATCTGACATGTGGAGTTCAAACTTTTTCTCTAGTACTAGTCTCACATTCTAATTTAAATAGAGAAAATTTTGAAATGCACATAAGATTTGAGTATTTTATTCAAAGCTTTTTGGTGGTACGGATGCATTGTACAAAAATGGAGTAGGGGCTAGCAAGTGGCAACGGAAAATCGTCCAAGTGCATAGCGTTCGTTTATAGGTGAGACAAGTCAAAGCCCCAAAAAGATTTATCAGGGCCTTCGAATTATTGTTTGGGCCAACAAATTGTTGTTAATAAGGCATTGATCGTTAGACTGAGAATTTCGACCCCCAAAAAGAAAAAAAAGAATGGAGAATCTAGGTTTTTTGACATATTAAAAAATAATAATAATAACCCAAGTCCAGGTAAATAGGTTTGCGTCTGAGGATTATGGAATTATGAATGATATTCTTAAGATATAGAATCGGGAGATGAGAACTATAATACCATATCTATGATTATTCTTAATTATAATCTTAATTTTTGTTTTTGGTTTTCCTTAAGCTCCATTTAGTGGCGCGTGGATCATCTGTTTGGAGAAAATTTGAGTAGATGTTTGCTCAGTTTTTAGAACCTTTGCTAAAAACTTTCAGCAACAGTTTTGTAACAACAAAATTGTTGCTGAAAGTTTTTAGCAACGGTAAAAACCGTTGCTAAAAATTGAGCAGTCAAAAATACTAACAAAGGATTTAGTGTATATAAAATATGATCAAATATACAGTATATAGTAGTACTGAATATTATTACCTAAGTTACACACTGTGTTATAGATATTTATGTGTTTATTGCATTATTGGTGGTGGAAGTGATGGTAACTATGGTAGCTAGTGGTGGAGCTATATACAATTTAGGGAGTACGCATCCTTTGAATTTTTTAATATTTACATATAATATTGTTAAAATTTTGAATTTTACACCTTCTTTTTAAAAATTTTAAATCCCTTATTGTTAAAAACTTTGAATTGCCTCCACTGTACAAAGAGTCCTAGATCCATGAATAAAAATAGTGAAAAAAATGCTGGCAAGGCCACAAAGGCTAAAAAGCACGCAATAGTAAAGGCAAGGCTAAGTTGAATGACTTTCGCTCCACGTCAATCTAACAGTTGTGAGAGGACAGATAGAAGATAGACTCTCATATATCTGTGTAAAAAAAATGTCTATACACTATAAATATGTATATAGGCTTGACCTCTAAAAAAAAATTAATTATTGAAAGGTTTAAAAATTTGTGTAAAATATATTTTTATTATTATATATACAGATTTTAAGATAATCTAATTATTAAAAACTTTTACTTTTGAGACATGAAGCTCTTTGTCAATATTTTGAAATTAATACTTGACATAATGATTATTGATAATATTCTAATATTATTTTTAGATATCCGAATTCCCAATCCCAAATAGTATATTAAAAATTTTAAAAAAATGAATAAACTTTCTAAAGTCATTTTTTTTGGATTTCCACTAAAAAAATGTCTCAATAAAATTCAAAAAATGGGCTAAGACCTAAATTCACTTTTTATTATGAGTTTCACATAATATTATTAAATGAGTCAGATCGTACCGGTTTATTACGAGCTAAGAAATAAATGGGTTTAAATAGTCTTACTCATTTAGGTTTACGGGCTTTTTTAAAAGACCAAGCCTGCCTATTTAACCCGCATGCTTCTTTTTTTTATTATTTTTATTTTTATTTTTTGAATATTAAAATAATATAATTTTAATTTTTTATAGTAAAAATTTAATAATTTTTTTAAAATAATATTTTTATATATAAAACATTAATTCTTTAATATTTTTAAATAACCAATAACTTTAATTTTTATTTTTTATAAATTTAATTTATTATAGTTAAATTTGAAATTTCTATATTTATTTTTTAAAAAATTACAAAAGTTTTTACATCTAAATTTACTATATTCATTAAATATAAGGTTTATAAAATATAGAACTGTCATAAAATAAGATTATTTATATTAAATAATATTTTTTTTAAAAAAAAATAAAACAAAAGTCTAGGCCATTTAGGTCTGCAAACTAGTCTATTTGGCCTTTTTTAAATGAGCCTAAACTGCTCAAATCAAAATCGTCTATTTACAGGCAATGCCTATCTGACCTGTGGAGTTCAGATTTTTTCTCTAGTATTAGTCTCACATTCTAATTTAAATAGAGAAATTTTTGAAATGACATAAGATTTGAGTATTTTTATTATGAGTTTCATATAGTATTGTTAAATGAGTTAGATCGTACCAGTTCATTACGAGATAAGAAATAAATGGGTTTAAATAGTCTTACTCGTTTAGGTCCACGGGCTTTTTAAAAAGACCAAATCTGTCCATTTAACGACAACTCTTTTTATTTATTTATTTATTTTTAAAATATTAAAATAGTATAGTTTTAAATTTTTATAGTAAAAATTTAATAATTTTTTTAAAATAATATTTTTATATATAAAAATTACTTCTTTAATATTTTTAAATAACCAAAAACTTTAATTTTTAATTTTTTATAAATTTAATTTATTATATTTAAATTTAAAATTTCTACATTTATTTTTAAAAAATTACAGAAGTTTTTACTTCTAAATTTACTATATTCATTAAATATAAGATTTATAAAATATAAAATATGATAAAGTGAGATTATTTATATTAAATAATTTTTTTTAAAAATAAAAATAAAAAAGGTCTAACTCGTTTAAGTTTACAAACTAATCAATTTGGCCTTTTTAAAATGAGCTTAAACAGTTCAACTCAAAACTGTCTATTTACGGGTAATGCCTATCTGACCTGTGGAGTTCAGACTTTTTCTCTAGTACTAGTCTCATTCTAATTTAAATAGAGAAAATTTTGAAATGCACATAAGATTTGAGTATTTTATTCAGTGTTTTTTGGTGGTATGGATGCATTGTACAAATAAGGAGTAGGGGCTAGCAAGTGGCAACGGAAAATCGTCCAAGTGCATGCGTTCGTTTGTATGTGAGACAAGTCAAAGCCCAGAAAGGATTTAATCAGGGCCTTCGAATTATTGTTTGGCCCAACAAACTATTGTTAATAAAGCATTGATAGTTAGACTGAGAATTTTGACCCCCCAAAAAGAAAGAAAAGAATGGAGAATCTAGGTTTTTTGACATATTAAAAAAAAAAATAACCCAAGTCCAGGTAAATAGGTTTGTGTCTGAGGATGATGGAATTATGAATGATATTCTTAAGATATAGAATCTGGAGATGAGAACTGTAATATCATATCTATGATTATTCTTAATTATAATCTCAATTTTTTTTTTGGTTTTCCTTAAGCTCCATTTAGTGTATATAAAATACGATCAAATATACAGTATATAGTAGTACTGAATATTATTACCAAAGTTACACAGTGTTATAGATATTCATGTGTTTATTGCATTGTTGGTGGTGGAAGTGGTGATAAAGTGGCGGAGCCATATACAATTTGGGGAGTACAGATTCACCCTTTGAATTTTTTAATATTTACATATAATATTGTTAAAATTTTGGATTTTACCCCTTTTTTTTTAATTTTTAAATCTCTTATTGTTTAAATTTTTGAATTACTTTCACTGTACAAAGAGTCCTACATCCGCCAATAAGAATAGTGAAAAAAATGCTAACAAGGCCGCAAATGACAAAAAAGAACATAATAGTAAAGGCATTACACATATATATGACAGTCTATCTTTTATCTATCCTGGACGTAGAGCGAAAGACATTTAATCTGGTCTGTGCGCCAGGCAAATGATCTGATTACACACACACATATATATATATATATATATAGAGAGAGAGAGAGAGAGAGGGTACATATAAGATTGGAAAGCGTAACATGTCTAATGGCAAAGAAACGTTACTAACATTACATAGCAGGATATACATGTTATAGTATATACAAAAGCAGAAGAAAAGAAGGGGGTTAGATTGAAGCAAAGGGATGGTCGAGCCAAGAAGTGTCACTGGTGGTGGTGGTGGTCTTGGAGAAAGGAGAGCTAACCAGGGCTTGAAGAGCGGCTCTGAACTTGTTCACCCTCTTTCGCTGACGAATACGCCTCAGAACCTCCTCTTTCTTCATTTGCAGATTCCCTTTTTCGTTGCTTATTGCCTTAATCTGCAATTCCCTCGTCACAGATCTCCCTCCAGAGTTTTCCTTCTCCCACTTAATCCCACCTTCTTCTTCTTCTTCTTCCACTCTCTCCGTCTTTCCCCCGACTTGCCTCTCCTTCGACACAAGGCCTTGCCGTTTCACCGCTCCTGAATTGCGAGACATTCTTCTTAATTCAGCACTTCGGATTCTGAAACTGAATGAGAAGTGGTGGTCTTGGATTGGATGAATATTTATAGGTGGGAAAGTGAGAACGACTTCTGAATGCGGGCATGCCAATTACGTTTTATTTAATTTCTCAGGAAACAAAAAAGAAAAGGGTCGGTGGGGACGAGAAGTTCGAGGCCCCACTGGAAACGATCAGAACCACTGTCTCAGTAGTCAGTCCCTGGTTTTAATGTTTAGCACATGGTGGTCGGCTTAAAATATAAGAATTTTGTCCTCGCATTTGTTCCATGATGCTTCCCAGAGATACTACATTTTACATTTCACATCAACAGAATCAGATTCCCTCCCATCCACAATATCTATATTGGATGCATCTGCTTTTTCTATAGAAGATTTTATTCGTTGCCTTCTTTACCTAACTAAAACTACAGGAAGAAAAGCTACAACAAATTCCCACTGAATGCATTTTAATTAACAGTGATCCTTTCCCTAACCTCCCACTGATGGATGCGAATAAATCATTATTTGTCTTCATCGGTTGTTACTAATTTTTTGAGAAGTCAAGTCAAGTAATTGATGCGCACACGAGTATTAGTAATGGTCTAACGGCTCTCAACAAAATTCCTTCAATTAAATTGAGTTGACAAATCAAACAAACTAGCATGTCTAATTTATAACTTTGTTTAACCAAATTAAAAATGTTTGGTACATAAATTTATTTAAATAATTTATAACTTTTTATGAAACGTTATTTATAATAGTTTATAGTTTAAATGTATATTTCTTCTTTCATCTTTATTACAACAATAACAATAAAGTCTTATTCTACTAAGTGAGGTCGTCTACATAAATCGCACGACGTCATTGAGCTCAGCACAATATCGTTGTTGATCCATGTTCATGAGAGTTTTGATAAAATTTTACATTAGCTGTCGAAGGGCTAACACAACCCTTCTCCTCCTCTTTTATCTTTATTATTTTATTAAAATTTTAACATTATCCTACTCATAACCTGTAACACGATTTCTTTTTTTTTCTAGGTTTCTTTTACACACCCGTAATATAATATTGCTAATCTATTGTGGGATGCTAGATGATATGTTTATTTTGAATTATTTTGAGATTACATAATAAAATGTAATTATTAACAAAAAATAATAAGTATAACACTATTTTGAAATAACATACTAAAATGATATTATTTTGGGATCTAAAATATTTATTTTAATGATTACACTATTTGTACTATTTATTTTAATTTTTAATAAAAAATTTATCTTTAAACAAAATATTATAATAGTTCAAATTAACTAAAAATCCTAAAATTATAATTACTTAAAAATAAAATTTGTATAAAATATCATATAAGTATGTTTTTTTATGTTATTTTACATTTATCAACTAATTTAATAGTTAATTTTATCAAATACTTCTAATTCAATAAGCTAATTTAATAGTTTTTAATTTTCAACTAAAAATTAACTTTTAAACTTTCAATTTATTAGTTATTTTTTTACCAAATATAGATTTATTTTTTTTTGTTGGGTCAAAAGATTCCTTCTCTTACCAGTAGCAAAGAAGCCAACTGGCGGAAGTAGTGTCCAAGCCCAACCGCTTTTTCTCCAGATCTAGCCCATCCTATTTTTGTTCATCTAAATCGAGAATTAAAAAAATTCATTTGCTCCATCCAACTTGAAATCACACGGATATTGACCCCCAAAAAAAAGAAAAAATTGAAATCACTGGGACAACATGTGCCTTTTCAAGACGCATATATTTCAATTAATTAAGAGAGCAAGAGCCTAGCTTCACAGCAGCTAACGTGGGGGAAACAAATTTCTCTCAAATCATCTTTAACCAATTGATTACAACTACCAAGAATACAATAAAAAGTTACAAACTGAGACTTAATAGCAAAATAAAAAAAAAAAACAATAGGCCAATCAGCGACTTTATTTGCTTTCCCGTAAGTTGAGAAATGACCACTTCCCAATCTTTATTGCAGCAACTCCTTATTAGCTTAATCAGCTATCAGCCCATCACATTTGAGCAAATCCCCAACCCCTTCCTTAATCATATTCACAGAAACTAAACACACAATAGTTTTGAATATTTTTCGTTTTTTGTTTCTTCTTTTGGCACATTAGTGTGACTTTTTTTTGGGGAGGCAACTTTCACTATCAACTACAATACATCTAGTTACCACAAAAGACTTCACTTTTTCAACTTGAGACCATGAACACATAGCAACAACCGTACCAAGATTACAGAGTATCATAAAGCTTTAAAGAAAGACGTGGTTCGATGAGGGCCTCCAGTGGAGTAGCTTTCATGGTTGTTAGTCCAAAAACTTTAGTCATATCAACGAGTTCATCTGATGGCTTTGAAAACTCACAAGAATACAACTAGCCAAAGTGAAATGACTGGTTTGAAAGGCCAAATGATATTCTTGGACATATCCTTCTGCCACTTCCAAATGGTATAAACTATTAATTTTGGATTTGGACTACCTTGGCAGTCGGATCGGTAACTCGATGACTTGGAGATCAGACCAATATTGGTGGCCCCATCAGATCAGAGTGCAATCAGCTTGGTCAAAACCTAATCAACTTGGTCTAGTTTTAAACAAATCAGCAACCAGGTCATTCACAACGATTATGGGTGATAAGTACCATTTTCACTAGTTCAACATTATCTAAACGATATTCAAGTGAGTTAGTGAAAATCTAAACTAAAAATTCAAGAACTAATTAACTAGTAAACAAAGTTTTCAGCTAAAGGCAATTAAAAAGCAAGCAAGGCAAAATCAAGTTAAGAAAACAATGAGTGTTATGGATTCGATTTCACTAATTTATCTGACTAATGATTTAGGTCCAATTTAATCTAAGTCTTAACATCCATAATTGATAGTTAACTTCTAAAATTGTTATCTAATTCCTTGGTAAATTAGTACTTTCTCTTCTAATTTAATTATCTAATTCCTTAGCATAATTAAAAAGGAAAATTAAAAGACATATTGAACACTTTAAGAAGTTTCAAAGTAGTACTTCGATCCCTAGATAAGATTCCTTATGACAATTATTCCAATAGCAATCATTTATATTTGAATTTTTCGATTTTAAATATGAATTTTAGATCAATCCTCAAGTAGTTAAATTGAAAAAGCATGAAAAGTAGAAATAATTGGTCAAATCAAGGAGCAAACTTTGATTAAGATAGAAATCAATCAACAAGTCATTCAATCTAGCTACATCATCGCCCTAACATCAGGGTTTTAGCAACTCGTGGCATAAGAATTATGCATACTAACAAAAAACGAGCAAATCCTTCATAAAAATTGAGAAAAGAGATGACACTAGAAAAAAAAAATCAATATTTAGTGGTGTTTAAAACAGCTATTTAGTGGCGTTTCTAAACGCCACTAACATTTTTAGTGATGTTTGTAGAAAACGCCACTATATTTAGCGTCACAAACAACTTAGTGATATTTATTCCTAAACGCGGGAATAAACTCCACTGAATCACTCAGTGGCGTTTTATGTGGTGCTTATAAATGTCATAAAGTTGTAAAATAAGTCAGGAAAATAATAACTATTGTGGCATTTGATCGTTTAAACACCACTATATAGTGGTGTTTAAGGATCCAAACGCCATTGTATAGTGGCGTTTAAAGGTTTAGGGTTAAAGGGCCTTAAATGCCATTGTACAATGGTGTTTAAGGCTCTAAATGCCACTATACATAACAATTCAATGGCTTTTATCCACTTAAAAATGCCACTATGATTCATTGTTTTCAAACCAGCATGCAATTGTCAATTTGTCCCCAAAACCTGGATATAATTTACAGTAGCCCAATACAATACAATTTGACAAACTTTAAAGTACATTTAACAAAAAAACATGATATTATATAAATTTGTTCAATAAATATAGTCGAAATTCAATCAAAATAAGAGTTGATTGTTAAACATATTATACAAATTAATAAAATCCTAAGGCAAATTGTCTTCTTCATCATCTTCATCAACATCTTCATTTGCTTGATTACAAGACAATGGAGAGTTGTCCACTGGTGTGGAACCATCTCCACTCCCTTGATAAAAAAGCTGCATTTATTATAAGAATTTGTAAATAAATTATTAGTCTGAAACAAATAAATAAGTAATACAATTTTGGTGGCGTACTTACCCTTTGCACAAGATGCTGAGGAGGGAGTTGACTCTGAAGGCTCTATAAGAGCTGCATCATCTCATTATGTTGCCTAGGCATGTTCGTCATCCGTGACTTGAGACTAGACATCTCCCCAACTTGAGACTGGATATTTGCAACCTCGGTTTGTAATTCTCGAATAGATTGACTAAAAAACTCGCCTACAAAGTGTAGAGTGCGCCCAAACACCTGAGTAGGGCATGGTTCGAAACCCAGTCCATGCACTTGTCTAGGATACTCCTGGCTTCCTAAAGCCATAGTCAATGAGTCATGTGTCGATATCTCAGTAGATGCAATCTCCTGTGACTCAATTTTAAAAATTTTATCTTGCACAATAAAAACAATATGATCTAATTGAAATAAATCAACTCTTAATTCAGAAATTTAAATAGAAAACAACTTACACTAATATCTCTGGCTTCATTGCTGATAAATGAGCTATCTTTTCTCTTATGTGTCATAATTCACAGTTCTGCTCTACTGGCGGGCCTTCTAAGCTCATCAGCCTATAGAATTAACATCAATTAATTATGAACTAACTTGATATATTATGATTTGAAAATATATTTACCATCTGAGCTCCTTTTGGAGCCAAACTCTTAGTGCCTACAATGTGGTTTAGCGTCTGACGTTGTTTGATTGCCTTATTTTTTTGCAGCTTTATCCTAACAATTTGATAAAACATATTATTATTATATTGATAATCTGTAATGTAAACAAAAATGATTCAAAATATCATTACCAGATAACGTGGATCATTTCAATGTCTAACAAACGATACGCCAATCTTCTCGTGAAACTCCTTCCGGAACATTTGCTGCTATTTCATCTTATGTTCTTATACAGTTGTTATGAGCCTTATAGAGATCTGAGCACTCGTTCTTCCAATTGCGACAAACTTTTCTTATAATAAATTTTTTCTCTTTGACACTGTTAATAACGATATAGTCTAAAAAACAAAAAAAAATTAAGATATATATATATATATATATATATATATATATATATATATAATAAATTAATATTTATAAATTATTACTTCTATATCATTTGCAAATACTAATTCCTTATACTTGCGTAGAACTTTCTTCCACTTTGGATAAGATAGGGTAGCACAAATAAACTACGTCCCACGTTGCCCAAAAATGATGATAGGAGGCCTGCAGCTTCTCCAATGGGCTGCACAATATCATTTCAATGTATTTTAACTTTTCTTTGGATTGCCCATAAATCATGTACCGATATTCACTCAGTACGCTCAACTCCATTTTTATCTGAAAATTTATTGGCTTACATAAATATTATTAAAATTAAATAATGACATAAAATTTAATTAATTTACCAATCGTCTCCACCATCCAATAACCACCCTGGTGGGAATGTTGTGTGGAAGAAGTTGCAAGAGGTAGAGTCTTGGGCTATCCTGATAGTGTCTGAGGCTGAACAGAACCAGACTGGAAGGAAGATGTGACGCTGATGACATATGTGGAGTGGTTTGAGTCTCAGGTGGAATGACTGACTCTATAATCTGTGGCTCTACACCACAACTAGCAGGTGAAGTCAGTAGAGGACTATCACTACTAGATGCATACTGTCTAATAGTGGGGTCTAATATGCTTTTCTTCTTAAATAATTGCTTCATTCTCATATCTTTAAATAATAGAAAAAATCACATATTTAGCTAAAAAAAATTAATTAAATGAAAAAAATCATAATAAAAAATTGAAACAAGTGAAAAATACTTGAATACAATTCTCAATCTACATTGTCAAGGAACTCCCTAGCTAGTGGTAGATTAGCTTCACCATCAGAGAACAAAGACTCTAATGGTTGGAGTTGATACGGTTCATTCTCGTATATCGACTCCTCTTCGTCATCTCCCATATCATACAAATCCTTTGGTTTTAGATGAATATCTATCTTCTAATTCTTGTTTGGCACATCATCCACACAATAAACCAACTAAGCTTCTGAAGCTTGTATATATTGTTCATCGTCTTCATGATCATCAACGTGGATCACCAATGAAAAATTTATGGAAGTAAAGCCAAAGTCATCAGCAATAATGCCCTTAGGATTAGTTGTACTTGCCCATTTGCATTGAAATAACATTACCATAAATCTTTCACGGTAGTTTACCTCAATTATATCAACAACTTGACTATAGTAAGACACACTTCCAAATTGCATGTGGTCATCATTGCTACTCGCATAACTTTTAGTTCCAAATGTACCAAAAACTTCACTATTTTGAGTTTTCAAACCTTCTTCATGTTCAATAACTCGAAATTTAAATCCATTAGCATTATATGTAGTAAATCGCCTTATTTTATCAAGGGGGCCTTGTGCAAGCAATTAAAGATCTACAGAATGGGATCTAGGATCCTTCATAATCTAAAGGGAAAAAATAAATTAAATAAAAAGTTCATGGAATATTACAAGTACAAAAAAGCTACTTACACATTGAGAAAACCATTTAACAAATTTCTGATGCACTTTTCTACTTATTTCAGTTGGAGACCGTATACAACCTCTTAATTGTCTCTTAGTAATCTCCCTAAATTCCTGTACCTAGGAAAAACCATAAAAATTAATTGTTTTGACTAAAACTACAATGAGTATTGACAATCTATTTATAATCACCGAAAAATTGGATCAACTTCTTTATAATTAGTCAAGACATGTCGATGAGCTTGCAACTTCTCCATTGGAGACAAGGTATACCACTCAGAACCCCCCAAGGGCCTTCTGATTACAGGAAACATTTTATCACCTGTAGGATGATCCAACCTCTGGTTCATCATCAACATATCCTAGTTGATTGAACGATGTCTCAACTCCATCTAAATACTTGAACAGGAGGTTAAAACTTCTTGTGCCATGTAGCCTTTCACTATAAAACCTTTTGGTTGAGCTCTATTCCATATATAGGATTTTAATTTTCCAAGATATCTACAGATGATTGAACTGAAGTATTGTAATTGAAATCTTCGTAAATAAACAACTTATTGCAAAATTTCGCATGAAATTAAATTACCTCTCTATAGGGTACATCCATCGATATTGAACTGGTCTACCCATTTCATCAACCAAATGAACCATGAGATGTACTATAACCATAAAGAATGAAGGCAGGAACAACATCTCCATATTGCATAATGTCAACACTATTTTGTCTTGGAGCTTGTTTAAATCATTAACATTTAGAACTTTACTGCATAATTGCCTAAAGAATGAACACAAGTCAATAATAATTATAGTAACTTGCTTCGGTAGTGTCTTTCTTAGAGCTAATGGCAGAAATTGCTTGATGAGAATATGAGAATCGTGACTCTTTAATTCAAAAAGTTTTTGCTACCTCAAATCCACACATCTAGAGATATTGCTGGAATAACCATTAGGAACATTAATATTTTGCAATATCTTCAAGAACAAATTTTTTTCTACATTATTCATGGTGAAAACTGCTAGAGGTTATCTACCAGTTTTATCAGGCTAAAGATTTGATCTAATACCCATTTCTTGTAAATCTTTCCTTGCATTTAAGTGATCTTTGGACTTCCCAAGCTCATTAAGCAGTGTGAAAATAACATTATCACAAACATTTTTCTCTATGTGCATGACATCCAAGTTGTGACATAACAAGTTGTTCGCCTAATATGGAAGTTCAAAGAATATGCTCTTCTTACACCATTGTTGAGGGCTTGCATTTGTATCACTAACCCCTCTTGCCCTTTTCCTCCATCCTTCGCTATCCACATCTTTTCCAAACACCACATTAATAGTAGAAAGCTGACTAAAAATGTCAGATCCAGTCAATTTCGTAGGTGTACCTCTCTTCTCCAATGTACTATCAAAACTAATCTGAGTTAGTCTATATGTCCAGAGTCTAAAAAGTGACAATGTCCTATAAAACACCACTTTTCGACTATGTGGAAGTCGACAAGGAGTAGATCGAAGTTGCATATTGGACAAGCTAACCTGGTATGAATATTCCATCTAGATAAAGTCTCGAGACTTGAAAATCATTGATAGTCTACATAATAGCTACACGCATTGTAAACATTTCCTACGCATGAGCATCATATGTTTCTGATAACATGCAATTTTTCATATATTTTAGCCTCTATTCTAGCCCTTTTTGCATCTTGATTTTTGCCAAAACTCTATTTTTATAATGTTTTGAATTATTTGGGGTGAAAGTTAATTATAGATTTATGTGCTTTAACTCCATAATTTTACTCCAAAATGGTTCATTTATGTGTTTTACAGAGTTTAGAGGCATCTGGGCTCAAACCGGACAAGAAACAAAACAACAGAGAGTAAATCAGAAATGCTGAAAAAAATGGCCTGGCGCCCGGCGCTAGGAATCCAATGCCCGGCGCCAGGAACAGTGAGTTAGCAGGATGACGTGGAATTCAGAGGAAAAATTAGGTTAAGCCAGCGCCTGGCGCTGGGATCGCAGCGCCCGGCGCTGACGCCGCAGAGAGCCACTATAAATGCGATTTTTAGGTCAAAACAAAGGAGGCTTGGCTTCAAACTTCAGACCCGCGGCTGCTGCAGACAGAGGCGACTTCCAGAGCTTGGTTTGAGGGAAAGGAAGCCTTCCCACTTGGGAATGGCTCTCCTTCTCCCATTTTCTTTCCTTTTCTTCCATTTTCCTTCATAGTTTCTTAGATTTCTGCTGTATTTTCTATTTTCTGTCATGTTCTTCTTCTCTTCCATGTAATTTCTGAGTTTAAAGATTGATGTAGCTTGGTTCTATGATGTTTTATTGCTGAACAATTTCGATTTTAATGCACTTTCGTTTAATGGAATGGATTTTACTGATTATTCTTCCTCTTGAATGTTTGATGAACCTTCAATGAGTTTGAGATTTTTATGTCTATGCTAGAGTTAGCTAGATATTGAGCTTGACCTTGTAATTTCCACCATAAATTAGATTATCTAGATATAGATAGTTTTATTTATGTGGCTTGAATAATTTTCTTGAGCTTCATAACTTAATTGAATGGTTGATCTAAGATTTTAGTCAATTATTTTGGTTAAGTTAGATTGTAATTTCAAAGTTTTTGGATTCAATCATATTTTAGAAAATTGGCCAACATTGAATGGATTGTAATTTAATTAAATTGTTCTTCAATGATTCAAAGATTAATTTGTCTATGAATTAATCGGATTAGACCAACGAAATCAATCTCATTTTCTTGTAATCAGTCATTTGATGAAATGAAAATTGTACTTTAATTCATTTGGACCAATGAGTATTTTCTTGGCCAAAGTTCTATTTTATTTATTGTCCTATGAAGCTTGTTATTTATACATGCATGCGATTGCTATGTATTTGTAATGAGTAGGACAAGAGATAACATGTCATATGCGATTGCGGGGCATTGATGTGATTAGGACTTGATCGGATTATATTTGAGTTATAGATTAGTGAAGATCTTCCTAACTATAATTTTAATATAATTCAGTCTTAGAAAACTTTCTGAGAATTTTAGATTGAAGATTACATAATAGAATTAGCCAAGAATATTCAAAGGAAAGGATGATGATGTACAATTCCATGGAATTTGTGACCAGTTGCACATCTTTTGTCTGTTTTGTTCTCTGTTTAGTTATTTAAATTTCAGTTATTTATATTTTGTTGTTTCAATCATCACCCCCCCTTTTTGTGTAATTTCTACAATTTCCTTCATAAGTCTTAATAGCATTTCACTTGGCCTAATTGAATTTCATTTGATACCTCAATCTCTGTGGGACGATACTCTACTTATCACTTTGTTACTTGTTGCGACCCAGTATACTTGCTGGAATATTTTATGTGCTATAAAATATACGCACCAAGTTTTTGGCGCCGTTGCCGGGGATTGATGGTTGTCAAATTGATTTTTCTTTTAAGCCAAAGTGATGTTATTTTAGACATTGTTTTTTCTTGTTTTAGTTTTTACAATTTCAAGTGTTTTTAGCTTTTCAAGTGTCTTTATTAGTTTCATTTCTTCTTGTTACCTTGCTTATTTGATATATCTCTCATGTTATTTCTCTTTGTTGCCTGTGAGGTACTTGATCATTTTCCTTAACGAAGGAAATAAAAAAAAATCAAAGAGAAAGTAAGGAAAACAAAGAAGAAGTGACGCTAAGCATAGACATCAAATAAAGTCTGGCTAAGGACTTTAAACCAAGCGCTCTTGGGAGGCAACCAAAGTTTTTTCTAACCTTTCTCTTTTTAATTTTGTTGTTGTATTTCTTTCGTAATTTTAGTTTTGTTTGTCTTTTTTTTTGTTGTCCATTTTTTTTTCTCTGTTTTCTCTGTTTTGGCAAAACTTTGAGTCATCTTGCATGAAGATTCTGTACTGTTTGGCTATGGTTTTTGCCACTTTCTTTACATGTTTTTAAACCTTTATATGTCTTCTAGTTGTAGAATTTTATTTGGAGTTATTCGCATCCATTTTGGGGTCGTTCTATGTCTGTAAAGCTGTGTCGCCAGAAATTCTGCACTGCAGAATTTTGCTACTCTGTTTTGTCTGAATTTGATGCTCACTTTTTAAATTTTTGATGGAGTTTTGGTGTGGAATTATGCATGATGAAATGGCTAAAGTGTAGATTGATTTAGCATGAAGAGAATTTAGTCTTATTTCTCTAAAGAATTCAAGTTAAATGGCAATGACGTTGACTTTAATGAATTTGTAGTAATAGTCTTTTAGCTGTGAGGATTTGAGCCTAAGTGAAAAATGCTATTCTTCTTGTTGTGTGATCTCTATCATGGATTGTCACTCTAGAACTTGTCTTGAATCTTTGATTGAGGCTACATATCTTGTACATACTTGGAAATGATTTAGGCATTTGTTTCTTGTAACCACTTTTAGCCAAATAGCCATCCATTATCATTGTTTCCATTGTATGCCATTTTGTGCCTTATCCATTTTCTTTCTTGTGTTCTTCCACCACTTTTTCTGCTTACAACAATATTTTTCTCTTTCAACTTAAGATGTGAGGAGTGTTTTAAATTCTTTTAAGGGATTGATGTGCTGAAAAATCTTGTGAATTTTGGGGTGTTTTGAACTATATTCCTTCTACTTCCTCTCAAGCAAAAGAAAAAGTTTGGCCAATCAAGAAGAAAAAGAAAGAAAAATTTCGACTGACGTCATCAGAAAGAAAAAAAAAAGGGGGAAGAAAGAATAAAAAAAAAATTTTTGAAAAAAAAAGAAAATGATGAAAAAGAGGAGCAGGTAGAACATTGAGACCCAAAATTTATTTGTACTCAATCTCTTATATTTCACTTGTAAATACTCTTCATTTTCTTGAGTTGTTGCCATATTTTGTTTCATTGTTCAATCTTTCCCTTTTGTTTCCCACTATTTTTTCCTACCCACGTTACAACCTTGTAAAGTCCTTTTGACTCAAGTATGTATTGGATTCAAGTAGTGGAGATTTAGATTCTTGACAAGCTTATGGTAGTAAATTTGTGATAGGATGATTTTGAGTGATTCCATCTTAAACACTTGAGAGAGTAGAGGATAAACACCTTGCCCTATGAGGAGATTGTTACTTAAATTCATTCTTATCAAAATAATTGCCATGAAGCTTGCAATTTTTTTTTAGAAATTTAAGATTTATTTCTCCTAATGTAAATCTTTCTAAATTTTAATTATTTCATTGTTGTCTATTTTCTACACCTTTTCTTGCTGTGCTTATTGGGATTCTCTGTTGTTTTTAATTGATTTTGCCCAAGAGTGCAAAAGGCTAAGTGTGGGGGATTTGATAACATGCAATTTTTCATATATTTTAGCCTCTATTCTAGCCCTTTTTGCATCTTGATTTTTGCCAAAACTCTATTTTTATAATGTTTTGAATTATTTGGGGTGAAAGTTAATTATAGATTTATGTGCTTTAACTCCATAATTTTACTCCAAAATGGTTCATTTATGTGTTTTACAGAGTTTAGAGGCATCTGGGCTCAAACCGTACAAGAAACAAAGCAACAGAGAGTAAATCAGAAATGCTGAAAAAAATGGCCTGGCGCCCGGCGCCAGGAATCTAATGCCCGGCGCTAGGAACAGTGAGTTAGCAGGATGACGTGGAATTTAGAGGAAAAATTAGGTTAAGCCAGCGCCTGGCGCTGGGATCGCAGCGCCCGGCGCTGACGCCGCAGAGAGCCACTATAAATGCGATTTTTAGGTCAAAACAAAGGAGGCTTGGCTCCAAACTTTAGACCCGCGGCTGCTGCAGACAGAGGCGACTACCAGAGCTTGGTTTGAGGGAAAGGAAGCCTTCCCACTTGGGAATGGCTCTCCTTCTCCCATTTTCTTTTCTTTTCTTCCATTTTCCTTCATAGTTTCTTAGATTTCTGCTGTATTTTCTATTTTCTGTCATGTTCTTCTTCTCTTCCATGTAATTTCTGAGTTTAAAGATTGATGTAGCTTGGTTCTATGATGTTTTATTGCTGAACAATTTCGATTTTAATGCACTTTCGTTTAATGGAATGGATTTTACTGATTATTCTTCCTCTTGAATGTTTGATGAACCTTCAATGAGTTTGGGATTTTTATGTCTATGCTAGAGTTAGCTAGATATTGAGCTTGACCTTGTAATTTCCACCATAAATTAGATTATCTAGATATAGATAGTTTTATTTATGTGGTTTGAATAATTTTCTTGAGCTTCATAACTTAATTGAATGGTTGATCTAAGATTTTAGTCAATTATTTTGGTTAAGTTAGATTGTAATTTCAAAGTTTTTGGATTCAATCATATTTTAGAAAATTGGCCAACATTGAATGGATTGTAATTTAATTGAATTGTTCTTCAATGATTCAAAGATTAATTTGTCTATGAATTAATCGGATTAGACCAACGAAATCAATCTCATTTTCTTGTAATCGGTCATTTGATGAAATGAAAATTGTACTTTAATTCATTTGGACCAATGAGTATTTTCTTGGCCAAAGTTCTATTTTATTTATTGTCCTATGAAGCTTGTTATTTATACATGCATGCGATTACTATGTATTTGTAATGAGTAGGACAAGAGATAACATGTCATATGCGATTACGGGGCATTGATGTGATTAGGACTTGATCGGATTATATTTGAGTTATAGATTAGTGAAGATCTTCCTAACTATAATTTTAATATAATTCAGTCTTAGAAAACTTTCTGAGAATTTTAGATTGAAGATTACATAATAGAATTAGCCAAGAATATTCAAAGGAAAGGATGATGATGTACAATTCCATGGAATTTGTGACCAGTTGCACATCTTTTGTCTGTTTTGTTCTCTGTTTAGTTATTTAAATTTCAGTTATTTATATTTTGTTGTTTCAATCATCACCCCCTTTTTGTGTAATTTCTGCAATTTCCTTCATAAGTCTTAATAGCATTTCACTTGGCCTAATTGAATTTCATTTGATACCTCAATCTCTGTGGGACGATACTCTACTTATCACTTTATTACTTGTTGCGACCCAGTATACTTGCTGGAATATTTTATGTGCTATAAAATATACGCACCAGTTTCAATATCGACCGTCCATAAATCTTTCAACTCATCCATCAACGGCTGCAAATAGACATCAATATCATTTTTCGGGTCTCCCTTCCCTAGAATAATCATTGACAGTATGAGAAAACTCTATTTCATTCACATTTATGGAGGCAGACTGTAAGATATTAGAACCATAGGTCAAATGCTATAACTTGTACTTAAGTTCCTGAATAGATTGAAACCGTCAGTTGCTAATCTAAGACGAATATTATGGGGATCCGAATTAAATTGATAATTTGTCAAATCAAATATTTTCCAAGCCTTAGAGTCTCTAGGATGTCTGAGAAACCAATCATTATTCCTATTCTCAGTATGCCATCTCATGTGTTCAACGATCTTCGATGACAAAAACAACCTTTGTAATATGGGCTTTAATGAAAAATATCTATATATTTTGGTAGGTCGTTTTTTCTCTTTCCACTTTCACTTAACACACCTTTACCCTTAGGTTTCCATCTAGATAGATTGCATTTTTTACAAGCATCTTTATTTTCATCATCTCCCCAATATAACATGCAGTCATTTAGACACCTATGAATTTTAGTGTAATTAAGCCCCAATTTATTGATAGTTTTTTTTTGGCCTCATAGAAAGGTGTTAGAATTTTGGCATATCAAAATGCATCTACCAATAACTCTAATATCATTGACATTGCCTTGTCAGTTATCCTATATATACACTTGAAGTGGTAGTCTTATAAAAAATGATAATTTCGAAAATTTCTCTCATATTTCATACAGACTCTGTTGTCCATCTTCAAGCAACTCATAAAACTCTTTAGTTTCATTATTCATTTGATTTGATGGAACAAAAGTCTCACCAACGTCTACTTTCTCATTTTCAGCGAGGACACCAAATGCATCATGGACCATGTCATGCATAGGTGATAAGTCCTATATTTTGGTTATTTCATGTGGTTTTTGTCGGGCTTTTTCTTCCCCTTAATCCTATTTTTGCTATCCTTTTTGCAATATTTACCTTTATTTGTGATTGATTTCTTTGGGCAGTTTTAGTTTTCTTTTATCTTGTTTCAATCCCCTTTTCCCTTGGCTTTTGAAGTAATCTGTTGTATTTTCTTGTAGGTGTTAATTTTGGAGTGATACAAGTAAAAGGAATTAAATATCTGCTGTTACATAAACACTGATGCCCTAGGCACCATGCCTGGCAGCCTAAGGCACCAACCAATGAACTCTCTTTCTAAAGCTCTGAAGACAGTGTCTCAGGTGCCACACATGGCACCCAAGGCGCCAGACCTTGAAGTTTCTGTTAAGTCCACAATGTGGCGCCCCAGGTGCCAACCATGGCACCTAGGCACTCTGCTTCTGACCTACACAAGACAGTGGCTATTTAAGGAGGAAAAAGAGAGAGAAAATGGATCTTTTGGCTGGAGAAGAAGGGAGCTTTTTTAGGGCACATTGGAGAAGAAGGGGAACCTCTTCTCTACTGAGTTTAAAGCCTCTTTCTCATTCCTCTTGTATCATGTTTTATTGTGAATTCGTGATGTTTTTCTTCCTTTTCTCTATGTGTAACTAAACTTCTAGGGTTTTGGGGATTGATGTAAATTGACGTCTTATGAAGCTTTGTTGGTGAATACTTTGACATAAATGCAATTTTTATTCTTAGAGTAGATTTTACTATTTTTAAATGTTCTTGGAGACTTAGCTACCATTCAATGAAACTAGGGTTTATATTAACACTAGGAATAGCTTGATATAGAAATGCCTTTGTAACTTCTACCGTAAATTGGGTTAATCTAAGCATAGATAATCTTATTTGCATGATTTTTATAAGTTCCTATTAAACTTCGAACTGAATAATTTGACTAAGACATTAGCTAATTATTTGAGTGAGGAAGATTTGTCTCTCTAAGGCATTGGGTTCAAATAACTTCGTGAACTTAATCACCATTAAGAGGAATTTGTAATTATATTGAAGCATTCTCTAACTATTCAAAGATTAGTTTGTCTATGAATTAATCGGATTAGGAGTCAAGTGAAATCAATCACGTATACCTACTTGTTATTGTGTAATCTTTCGTTGCCCTAGTTAATTTCTCACCCTTAATTTAATTTACCTTTAGTTGAATTCAATCTCAATTCACTTAACCTTTTTATCTTGTCCAAATATAACTGAAATTAGTGAAATTAGTAGTTGTTAAAAGTAGATCTCTGAGGATGATACTTATCTCTCACTTTACTACTAGTTGCAATCCAATACACTTGTCGGAAAAAATTTTATCAATAGGATTATCCAAGTTAATTCTATCTACCCTCAAAATAGTTTCTATAGAGGATTGTACCATAAGTCTCTCCCTATGTCGGGAACGAAATGTGTAACCTTGTGGAAATGCCTTGAGAATTAAGTGTTTGTGTACAACTTCTCTAACTTGCCACTTTTTGAATTTGCATTTGAGATATGGACATATAATTTTACCCTTAACACTATTATTTGCAAATGCAAAATCTAAAAACCCATTAAGTCCTTCTAAATATTCAGGAGCATTTCGGGGTCTAACAATCCAAAACTTATCCATTATGTTCTGTAACCAGTCAAAATAATATTTTTTTTATTAATTATACATTTCATAACTAACTATACATATTTTAACTAAGTTTACAATATTAGAGAACTATGTAACTAAGTCTACATTATAAGAGAACTAAGTCTACAATTTTAGAGAACCATGTACCTAAGTCTACATTAGTATCAGTTTTGCAATTTCTCTATTCAATGAATCCATAAATAAAACATGAGTCTATCCATATATATTCAATGAAACCATTGCATTTCAATCATATTTTGGAAGCAATTTAACAAATAAGATCAGCCTACGGTCAACACTTCAGCATACATATAAGTGTTCTAATATCTCCTAGTCCTTACATTCTTAAATAGAATCAAAATCCTATTTCTTTTATGTATTTCTTAACTTTACAGATCAAATAAATTGTTTATAGAATATCCAATTTTTAAATGTGATTGTCTTTTTTTTAACAATTTGGATGCATTTTCTTCAATCTCTCTTCAACTTATGGTTAGATATATGTACTTTTAAAGACCCTTGCAATCCAATCCTATCCCAAAAAGACTCCAGATAAGTTAAGGAAGAAGATTGGCAATATACAAGACTGACCATAAGGACATAAATGTTAAAATCATAAAATTTTAATATATCTAATCAAATAAATTACATACCTTATAAATTTCACCCCATGTACCAACAATATTAATAGAAAATGTATAAGAACACAAAATGATGGTAAATTGATAAAAAAATATTCATAAATCCCAGCAAAAGTTTCATTGAGGCATTTTATCGAACATATAGGGTGCATATTTAGAACAAATTCAATCCTAAACCAACAACATGTTCAACGACTTCCCAATTAACTAGAACAATTAGGGAAAATGTCTAAGGAAAGAAATTAAAAACCAACATATTTTGAAGAAAAACCGAAAACACCCAAATTTCTAGAAATCCTAAACTTAACTTCATTTAGGCATTTTCTCGAACACATTGTGTGCATAGATTTTGAAATTAAAATTAAACTGAATTGAAAGCATACAATCCTTCCATTAATGAACATCACCACAGAAGACAACAACATTTAGGGAGGAAGTAAGAGAAACATACCTTACTTGAACACCCAACTTTAGGAATTTTCAACAGAATGGGAGATAGCAAACACAAGAGAGACGGAGGCATCAATGAGAGAGGTAGACAGCAAACATGAGAGAGATAGATGATGAACACAAGAAAGGCAGACGACGAACACGAGAAAGCCAGATGGTGAGTGGAAGATGCGACAGGGAGATGCAACAGTGCTGCTGCGATGAGAGAGGTGTGTTGACTACAAGGGGGAGAGGCAATGGTGCTGCTGTGACGGGGAACGTTGTAAGCAAAAGGCGATGGGGAACACCGATAGGGAAATTCGATTAGGAGAGGTGTCTTTCAAAACTAGGGATATGAAATTTTAGGAGGGGATGTATTAATTTAGGATTTAAAAAGATATAGTGGCATTTTCGGTTGATATGCCATTGATCAGTGGCTTTTTTTTCCAAAACACCATTGATCAATGTGTTCAAAGATGAAACGCCATTAACCATTAGTCAGCACTGGGAATACAGGCGGCTCCGCCCGAAACAAGCCAGCCAAAAAATGGGATAGGAGCGGGCCGGCCTATTTTGAAATGGGCCTGGACTTCGAAGTCCGAGGCTGCAGTTCCTAGCCCACGAGTCATGCTAATGTAAAAAAAAACACTACTGCAATATGTGTTTTTCACGCTTGCATGTTGCCAACACAATGCTTGAGTGAAGTCTATGAATGACTTCATGTGTTAGAAAGAATCCATGCCAGTATGTGTTAGAAAGAATCATTCCATATTTCCATTCCATTATGTATTGTACATTTTTACGTGAAGTCTACTATGAATTTTTTTTTTTTCATGCTATGATAAAAAATTATTCAATTTCAAAATGATTTGTCTTTGCATATGATAAAGTATTTTGAAAGAAATTCTGTAGTAACTAATAGAAATACTAGTTTTCTTTTAAATAATTTTATTTTTTGTTTTTAATAAAGTATAATTTGTTTTTAAAAAATTACAAAAGTTTTCATATTCAAATTTATTATAATTATTGAATATAATGTTATAAAATATAAAAATGTGATAACATGAGATTATTTGTATAATAATTAATATAATATAATTATATAAAAACAAATTTAATTTTTTAAAATAAAAAACGGGCTGACCCGTATAAGCTCGTTTTTAAACGGGCATACTTTTACATCTCTAAACCCGCCCAAATATGCACGGGCCAAAGCTCGTATTCCTAGTGCTACCATTAGACGCGTTTTATTATGAAGTGCCACTAACCAATGATATTTCAATCTAAAATGCCATTATATAATGGTGTTTCTCATTCAAACGCCACTATTTAGTGGCATTTTGATCCAAAAACACCACTATATAGTGGCGTTTCATGATGTAACGCCACTATATTATTCAATTTAACTTAATAAATTTACTCTTGAATTTTTTTTTGTCATTTCTTCAGTTAAAGTAGGCTATATATCTAGATATATCATATGCATCTAAAATTTGGATGGAAAATGTTACAGTTAGTTAAGTTTACATGATTTTATTATTGAGGCATGTACTTATTTAATCAAATAAGGAAGAAGACATTAAGCTAAGTGATCAAAGTACCAATACCTTGAAATCTTTTAATGTTAAATTTCAAGACTCAATGTATTGATATTAGTATTGATATTGGTACTTTGATCACTTAGCTTAATATGTTCTTCCTCATTTGGTCCAATGGAGGAAGAATGAGAAGAGTAGAAATGGGTGAAGCACAATGATACTTGAGAAGAAGGATAGATGGAGGAAGCACCACCGGAGGAGGAATGGTCCAACAGAGGAAGAACAACTGGGTTAGAAATGGACAAAGCACGACCAGAGGAAGAACAAACAAAGGACGAGTCATCGGTGGAGGAACAGTAGGAACCACAATGGAGACTCAATAGAGGCAGCGTGACTAGCAAGACTGAGAAAGTGAGGTCGCGAGTGGGATGATTAAAGAATTGAGGGAAATTTGAAATTTGTGTTATTAAAGTAATTTTAATAACCCAAATATAGTGGCCTTTTACTTTAAATGGCATTAAGTTAGTGGTGTTTTTGTGATAACCTATAAATGCCACAATATTGTGATTTAGTGGCGTTTTAAATAAATGCCACTAAATTCCTATTTTTTTGTAGTGTGAAAAGAAGAGAAAAACAAAGAGATGCTGGTACTTAGCTCCTCTACAAGCTTCCCTTTGTTTTGCAGCATCCTCTGTATTGATTATGGCCCAAAATTCATTATTTTATATGTCCCTTCAGAGAAAATTACTAAATTATTCTTTTTTAGTTTTGTTGCTTTGATGTCTTAGCATTGAATTTGGATGCTGAGGCTTTAAGTTTTTGGATTTTGTACTGCATTAGGGGAATAATAAGTGCTTAAGCATTGAGGTTCTATTGGTAAGGCTCAGTTGTTGTATATGTTAGTATCACCTCCTAGTGCCTTAGCTTCAAATGTGATGCTAAGGCTCTAAGCTCTTCTATACTCATTTCATCTTTTTTTTTTTTGATTTTAGTCCTTATAACCACAATGAATAATCAAAATAAATTCTAAAATCTAGAAATCACCTTAAGATGCCCTAAAATGAATTAAAATACAAGAAAAATCCGAAGGAAGAATTAATAAACTATGGAATTAAATTTAACAAAATAGAAGACTCAATTATTACACAAAGTGACTATAAACACTAATTTTTACTCAACTTCTAGACACAAAAATGGTTAAATAATTCTAAAATATAGAGTTATCTGCTATTATCATCAATCATATAAAGGAAAAAAAATGGTGATTGGAGCATATGGTGATGGAGCTTTATGTTCTAAATTTGACCCTTGGGAATTCGAGGACGATAGCACCCTTGCCCTTACTAGTGATTTAGTTTGTTTGAACTTGATATATGGAAGGTGCTCCGACAAAATCACATTTTAACATTAGAGGCTAAATCTATTATAAATTTAGATTATTTATAGTTGGCACCAAAATTAAACTTTGTAGTCTCAAAATCGTAACAGTTTGTTTTAGATCATATAGCCACAACTGAAATAATAGTAAACTAACTACATACAAAGATTTATTTCATTTCTTCAAATGTGAATGTTTGTTCTGGATCAAACGACTATGATTTTGAGATTGTAGAGGCACCAAATATATAGACAACCCAAATCAATTCCATCTATTATAGGCATCATATACAGAAATATTAAGTCCAAAAATCACTACAACAATAATACATGATACCTATAGATGGTTCAATCGGAAATATATTGATTGCAGTAGGAAAATAAGATTTTCAACTGATTACCTATTGAATTTTTACAGTCGTAACATGTATAGTCGCTAATTAAATACCGACTGCATTTTAACTAAAAAAAATTCTTACTGCAACGGTCTTATTGCATTTTCAGTCGCAAATATTAGACATACCCTATATATATCTACTTGGTTACATGTTTTAATATTTTGACACCACTTTTTAATATAATTTATAAATAAAATAAATTATATTAACCCAATCTATTAGTGACATTTGTAGCGCAGTAATTCATATGAAATAGTGCAAGAAAAGTGCAGGGGACTCCGTCCTGCGCCACTTCATATATATGAAGTGGCGGAGGGGGAAACCTCTATGCCATTTCATAGTGAAGTCTCTAAACTTTGCACCACTTTGTCCTGCGCCACTTTATATTTTATTTCGATTTTATTTATAATTTAATTATTTTTATTTAGTAATTAAAATTTATTAATAATTATTTTTAATTAATTTTATATTTTTTTATAGTTAACAAATAGTTATTCATGTTTCACATATTTACATTTTGTATTTATTAGCTTAATTATTTTTATTTAATAATAAAAATTTATTATAATTATTTGTGATTAATTTTATATCTTTTTTTTAGTTAACAAACACCTAAATTTAAAATTTATTTAAAAGTGAATTTACATTATTATAAATTTAGAGAAGATAAGTAATGGATGAAAAATAAATATCTATATAATTTTTTATTTGAATCAATAAATTTGTTTTATTTCAGGTAAAAGAGATATAAATTTTAAATTTATAATTTTATAGTTATTCATAGAGCATATTGGATTATTAGTGTACACATTGTTGATCTTTCAATCAATCATCAAGAAAATCCAGTCCTGTAAAGATAACAACAGAATTGATTAGTAATGAATACAATTATTAAAAAATAAACTTTGAAAAAGGAAAAAAAATCACAAGTTGATTTTCAAAATCCATCCAAAAATGAAGTAGTCCCTCTAAAATATATTAAGTTGATTTTCAAAATCTATTGTAATCCCTTCTGTAAAACATATTAAAAAAGAAAAAAAAAGTTATTAGGCACTGTTTTTAGAAATGAGTAAAATATCTGAGGGAAAGAAAAAAAGACATTGAGAGGAAAGAAAACAAGAATAGAAAAAGCTTTGAATAGAAGAGGAAAAAGAATTACATACCAGAGAAGAGTGAAGCAACAACGTAGAGAAAGTGGAATCATAGAGTAGTAGAAGAAGAGAGACAGACCGAAATAAGAGAACTGCAGTGGAGGGAGAATGTTATATAAACGTATTTTTTAGGGAAATAAATGTTTCGAAATCGCGCAAAAAATTTTGAGAACTGGAAACGAAATATATGTTAAGTTAGGCTATTAGTGGTTTTGTGCTTTATATTATTTGTATATTATTTTTATGTTAATAAATAATATATAATATATTTTATGCTTTATAAATAAGTGATGTTATTTGATATTATTTTTATGTTATTAAATAATTTGTTATATATTTTATACTATTTATATATTTAGAAATGAGAATAAACTAAAAGTTGGATAAATTCTATTAAATACTAAATAATAATAATTATATTATATATTTAAATATATTTATAAATAAGCATACTCAATTGTATTAAATAAATAGTAAAAGAAAAAAAGTTATATTAATACAAATAAATGACAAGATATTTGTTTAATACAAATTTTTATGCTTCGTCATCATTTTCTCCATCCTCATCATTCTCCTCATCTTCATCATCGTTGTTTCTATTTTCAGGAATATCCAATGGAATATAAAAATTTGTTGCATTATTTAGAGAAGTCATTTCTGGTCGATACACTTCTACAGCTTTCTGCAGACTTGAATTGGTATGAAATCCATGTGGAGGTAGATGCAGCGGATAAGGTTCTTGAAATGCATTTAGTCTGCTCTGTATAGTAGTAATTTGATTACTTAGTCATCTGATCTTGTCCTCGTGCTTTTTCAACTCTTCTTTGTAAAATTTACTTAAACTTTTAACAAGTTTATCCTTTAAAAATAATTGAAATTCTTGGGAGCAAGTCCAATCAAGCTCTGATGAGTTTTCTTGTATATGGTATCCAGACGTCGTGTTACCAACAATTTTGTTGCCTCAACTCCTAAACCATATATCTGTCCCTTTTTTTTTCTCTAGCTGCTTTCATCCATAGATCAAGATCCGATAATTCTTGTTCAGAGCTAGTTAAAAATTGTAGCCTTTGATATTCCGCCTTAGAAGAAAATAGAATTATATTAGGTTGTATTATGAAATATATACAATGTATATACAGTTGTACACAAATTAACACTTACAAGTGTTTTTTATGATTTTTTATCAACCTGTCTTTGATTAGTCTTATTTTGATGAGTTTAGAGAAATAACTCAGATGCAGTAGGTTCTCATCCTAATTCTTTTATATGTGGTGTAAAAAAAAGTTTTAGAGATAATGATGAAATAATAAATTAATATATTTTATAAAAAAATTAAATCAATTACCAATCTTCTTTTGTGCTCAGCCATGGAAATTGAGCCTCCAGTGTGAAGAGATGAGCCGAACCTATCTGAGTCAGAAGATCTATTTTTCTTCTTTTGCTTGCTAATTTTTTTGAATGTTGTCATTCACCATTTATCACCCAGCTAATTCCAAATAGACTCCCCTATCCAGTCTGGTTTATTATTATTATTATACGTTGTATGTATCAAATCCTTTAAGCGCATTTGAACATAATTTTTCCAAATGTTGTGAATACTGTCACCATGTTGTGGTACCCAAGTATAATATTTCTAAAAAAACATATAGTTAATTAACAATAAAATATAAAGTGAAGAAAAAAATTAAATAATAATAATAATGAAATTGTACTTGAAATTCTATCCATTAGAAGCTTCGTAGGGATTCGAGTATATCTCTCCAACAAATATATGGTCCATCATATGTTGCTTTAATGATAGACACGCTTTAATCTCAAACCTTATTATGTTTTGGGTAAAACCTGACTCAAAGAAACTCAAAATATGACTACATAATTTTAAAACATAAATTT
This sequence comes from Biancaea sappan, assembly GCA_037074585.1. NCBI lineage: Eukaryota > Viridiplantae > Streptophyta > Magnoliopsida > Fabales > Fabaceae > Biancaea > Biancaea sappan. The sequence goes on from CM073494.1 coordinate 12,807,805, forward strand.
AAATAAAATATAAATTACAATGGTTAGAAACAAAAATTACTTTTTTCCATCAGCAGTGATCAAGTCTTTGCTAATAACATTGCTATCTTGATGTTACAAATCATGAGTTGTTTCCTCTCTCGAGATTGGAGAGGATCTAAAAAATGGTGATGATCTATGTGAGGTTGAAATTACAGGTGGAGATGGGGTTAGTCCTAAAGGTGGGGCTGAAGATTGAGAATGTTGTGCAGAAGTAGAGTTATTACAATATGTTTGAGGTGCAGGTGGTGAGTTAGTTGGGATCTGAGGAGAAGTATATGTCATATTAGATGTATTATGGTGGGCGTATAATTGCCATATGGGCAATGGTCCAACCGGAGGATATCCGAGATAAGCTATTGGTGCTGGTATATTTCCTTGAAATTGCCATGACATTGGTGAATAAAAGTTTGAAGGAGTTATAGAGGACATATTTTGTTGTGGGCTAAAAAAAGAAGGGTAAGGAAATGATTGCCATGGGTTTACTGGTGTGGCTATATCACTGTCCATACTATTGGTGTTGTTGGAAGAAGAAGGATTTTGAGGTTGAAGAGAAGGTTGTTTTCTTGCTCTTCCTCTGGATAAATTTCCAAACTGCTGTAATGGATTGTCTGACATGTTGTAAATGAAGGCAAAAATAGAAGCTAGGAGTTGTGAGCACTAAATGGAGATGGACAAGGAGAAGAGAGCACTAAGATGAGATCAGAAAATCAGGGATGGAAAGGAGAGAACTAGTAGATAAATATATTTTTTTGAAAAAGAAAAATGCGAGCCTTAATTACCTGTCATGTGAAATAACGTAGATGGATATTTCATATCTTAAACATATATATTGATATATACACCTATACACCCCTTATTTTCACACTCTAACCAATAGATTAAAGTAGGTCTTGAGATGACGAGAGTAATATGAGAAAATTATGTTAATTTAATATAGGAGAAAATCATGTTTATAGTAAATAAATATGTCCTATATAAAAAATTGAAATGAATTTATATATTATAAAAATCATAACTTATTCTGTGGGTACAAAAAAAATTTACAATATATATGTGTATTAAAGTAATTTATATTACACATGAAATATTATAATAATATAATGTGTTATGCATATCAATATAAAATAATTTACGTTAATATTATAATAACAGAATATATTATGTATTAAAATTTTAGATTATATAGTAAGAAGTGATGATTGATTCACCTGTGAAGTGTTAAAATTGATACTGCGTAGTATCTAGTCAGGATTTGATACTATAAAAAATTTTGTTTTGCTTCTTTAAAAAAGTACTGCCACGTGTTTACACCCTGCACTTCTTTCTATACCTCACACTTCCTATATAATTACTACCTACTTACATCTCATTCACATCCTTTCATCAATATCTTCCAAATCTTCTTCTTCTTCCTGTCACACCACACATACAACCCATACTCCCTACGAAATTAGCATTATCTTAACATCTTTTCAATCTCTTTCTTCCTACTCATTCTACTTGTTTTAAATTTCTCATCTTTATTCTTTTTCCAGTTTTTTTCTCTATTTGTTGGTAATCTTACAACTTTTACTATTTGTTGGCAATTATGGGTAATTATGATATTGCTGGCCCTACAGATACCAGTCTATTATATATTCAACAACAACATATTTCTACTTTAGTGTGGAAAAATAACCAAGTAAGTATTTATAGTTCAAAAATTATTCTTTGAAGTTATTAAATTATTTATTTACTTAGAAGTCAGGTTTAGAGACTTTTTTTATTTCATATGATGATTACTTATTTTTTCACATAATTTATTTTATATAATGATTATTTTTTTTTCACATAATTGTATCCTTAGAACAATGAAATGGGCAAATACTCATACTCCACCTCTTGATATCATGCCACATTTAAGGCAATCTGGATTTTATGGTGTGTCTGTCTTGGGTGATTTTGCCTTTAACTATGCATTAGTTTCTGCCTTTGTTGAACGGTGGCGCCTAGAGACACACACTTTTCATACAACTAAGGGTGATATTACAATTATGCTGCTAAATGTAGGATTATTATTGGGACTTCCATGTACGGAAAGACCAATAACCTGCAATCCCTGCATATCAAACTTTGAAGAATTATGTAAGCAAGCATTGGGAGTTATGCCATCCAGATCAGAGACCAATGGAAAAAGAGTATCACTAAGGTGGCTCTCCAATACATTTGCAAAGATACCTGAAGGTACAGATCAGGCCATATTAGAATTTCATGCTACAACATAGATTCTACAATACCTAGGTGGATACTTAATGCTAACTAAGTTTGGCAATTATATAAGCTTAAAGTACCTCCCTTTCCTTCTTGATCTCCATCAGTGCGGGAATATGCCATGGGGTTTGGTGGTATTGGCCTTTCTGTATAAGGAGCTTTGCTTTGCCGCACTAAAGGATACTAAACAAATTGGAGGGTGCATGACCCTCTTACATATGTGAATCTGGTGGAGATTTCCTAGTTTTTGCCCCGATATCATCCCACAACCGACTCCATTTCCCGCAACTCATGACCTGCCACCTTTGAGTTTCAAGTATGCTTCATTTGTTGAGATAATATAGATTCACTAATTATTATTTGCTTAATTAATAATCTGTTACTATTTTCATAGGTAGAAGGGGTCTCGCATACATCCAACTCCCTCAGAAATTATGATAATTAAATACAAAGAAATATTAGACATCATGAGTGACCAAGAGGTACACAATTCTACTAATATAATGAGTCTCCACCAAATAAAATATACTAATAAGTGTCATAACATTGTAGATTATATGGTATCCCTATTTGAGAGTGCCTGGGGGAATCATTACATACTGTTCGACTGGAATAGAAGTGGGTCATACCAGAATGCCTTTAATTTGCTTTCATATAGTTAAAATGCAATTTATTGAGCACGTAATGCGGCAATTTGGGCTGCTACAAGGAATACCGCCAAACCTACCGAGGGACCAAATAGAAAGTTATCATGCTCAAAAGGTCGAAGGGAGACTTCGCAACCATGATTGGGCAGAACACCATCAAGAGACTATACAAACATGGAACAAATGGAGACTACTAATACTATGAGGAGAATTCTCGTGTGACCCAGACCCAAGGTACTTTGATTGGTACTTTCGGATCACGCGACGTTATATAGGTCAAGATACAGTAGTGATGGCTATTGTGGTATAATATTTATTTTATCTTTTATACAATAAATTAATTTTTTTATTTTAGATTTATTGATTATATAGTAATTTAATTTCACTGTTTTAGAATGACACTGCATATCTAGTAGAACGTGTTTCTTTGACATATCCCGAAAATCAATTTGCTGCAATTGCTAGAAGCCAAATGATATCAATATAATGGAATGTGATTCAGACAAACCAGAGACAATTGGAGCGGAGGCAAGCTCAAAAGTCATGTGGGTCTGAAACCCAAGATATAGAAGCCAGTACCACTAACAGCAGTTCAAGCCGGAAGAAGAGAATAAGGAGGAGGCAAAGAGCACAAGAAGAAGAAGCAGGACTTGGACTAGAAGGAGAAGAAGTAGGGCCAGAAGAAGAGGGAGATAATGAATAGATATTTAACTTTTTGTACAAAGATAAATTGTATGATAAATAATATTTGTAATTTATCAATATTTTGATAAAAGTTGTATGAATCATATTTTACTTATTAATTAACATATTATGATATTATTAAATTTTATGACAATATAATTTTAATGATTAGAATCAATAACTATATATTATGTTAAAATTAAATTATTTCATTTCAAGTATTTTATTTAAAAATAATTCTATATAATTTTAATAAGTAAAAATAATTATTATGTTATATATTAAATTTTAAATAATTATTTATACTTATATATATATATATAATATAAATTAATTATTTAAAATTTAAAAAAATTAAAAAAATTACATGAGGCATGCAAGGGAGATGTGCAAGGCTGTCTCGTTAGTATTATGTAAAAGCATGTTTTCAAGGCTTTTATAGATTTTCCTGTCTTGTAGACTTTTGCAGATGATATTTATCATATTTATCTTTTAAATTTTAACTTTTTTAACTAAATTATCTTTCTATACTAAATTAATTTTATTTTATATTTTTAATTTTGTTTTATTTTTTAAAATTAATATATTTTATTAAAAAATTAAAAATACAAATTATATAAATATAATATTAATTTTATTACATACATATAATATAATACCATTTCATATTTTTATTTTATCTGTTTATATACAAATTTTATTTTATATTTTTAAATACAAATTATATTAATATAATAAAATTTTTTCATAATGTAATTAATCACATTGTAGTTTATATCTTTTTGTTCTGTCTAGTTTTTTAAATTAATATATTCTCTTCATTTAAAAATTAAAAATAAAAATTATATAAATATAGTATTAATTTTATTACTACATATAGTATTATATATATAGGTATTATATTTATTAATATTATATATATACTAATATAATATAATTTTTCTTTTTGAATTTAGTTTGCTTTAATGGTGCCGCATGGGTCGTTGGGTCTATATAACAGCTATAAGGCTACGTGGAAAAATTATGTAGATGAAGTAGCATAGGTGGGATGTTAGCTTAAAGAAAATGCGTAAAAGGTCTAATTGAAAAGAAGAGCTATAATTGTGTGTAAAATTTTCTTATTTAGCTTTTCCTCTCCATTGTTGGGTTTTTTATTTTTGTTCACTTTTTAACAATGGAGATCCTTTCTTATTGGAGATGTATGTATAATAGACTAAATCCTGGAAAGAAGGGTTACACAGAAGAATTTTTGTTCGGGGTAGAGGAATTTGTTGCCTTTGCTGAGAAACATGCAATAGATGGAAAGATCCGGTGCCCCTGTTCAAAACACAAAAATACCACCTTCATGGGTGTTGAAGACGTTAAAGTGGACCTTTATAGAAGAGGTTTTCAGCCACGATACTGGTACTAGACATCTCATGGTGAGGTCGGTAGTGAAGTCACAGCTTCATCTTTCTGTTTATGTTTGTTGTTCAAGTAGATCAACATTTATTGTTACCGAAGGGGATGCTCGATATCAAGCCATGATCTTAGATGCTACCAGAGCCGACCTGGATATCCCAGATGACTCAGAACCAGAGAACGAAGATACTGGTAATCAAAGTACATATGAACATTTAAATTCAGAAGTTCAGAGCTTCTTTGATTTGTTAAATGCTTACCAGAGACCACTTTGGCCAGGTTGTACTAATCATTTAGAGTTATTTGCTGCAGTTAGAATGTTAACTTTGAAATTTGAAGGCAATATATCGGTGGCAGCTTTCAACAATATGGCAAGTCTTATGGGGGAGATTAGTCTAGTTGAAAATCTCGTGCCCACGAATTTGTACAAGACAAAAAATTGGTATCCAAACTTGGTTTGACGTAAAAAAAATAGATATTTGTCAGAATGGATGCATGCTGTACTATAACAATGATATAGATAAGACAGAATGCAAATTTTATGGGGCATCTCAATGCTGGGAAGATCGACCTAGGAGAAGACAAAGTGTTAAACGGGTTCCAGTGAAAAGGATGCACTATCTACCCCTTATTCCTAAGTTGCAAAGGCTTTATGCTTTAATGAGTTTGACTGAGAAAATGTGATGGCATTGGAATAATAGAAGAAATGAAGGCTTATTAATTCATTCTTCATATGCGGAAGCATGGAGACACTTTGACATAGTGCATCCCAACATTGCTAATGAGCCACGTAATGTGAGGCTTGGTTTGTGTACAGATGGGTTCACCCCTTACGGTCAACATGGGGCACCATACTCGTGCTGGCCAATTATAGTGACATCGTACAACCTACCTCCTGAGCTTTGCATGACTGCACCATACATGTTTCGATAGCCATTATACTTGGGCCACGTAATCCAAAGGCTGACACTTGCAGCTGCTCATTGATGAGCTAAAAATATTGTGGGATAGACTATCCACCTTTGACGTTTTCACACAATAGAATTTTCACATGCGAGTTGCGTTGATGTGGATAATAAACAACTTTCTAGCATATGAAATTTTGTTAGGGTGAAGCATTGCAGGTAAGTTTACTTGTCCTTACTGCATGCACAACTCAAAAGCCTTCACTCTGAAAAATGGGAAAAAGAACTCCTGGTTCGATTGTCATCAACAATTTTTGCCTACTGACTGTGCATTTAGGAGGAATAAGGATGCATTCATGAAGAATATAATTAAACACGATCCCCCACTGCCAAGAATTAGTGGGGAAGAATCGTGGGAAGAAGTTAGACGGTTTCTTAAGGTCGCTAAAAGTGGCCTTTGTAGAGATTAAGGTTATGAGGTTGAGTATAACTGGACAAAACAATGCATTTTTTTTGGATTTTCCCTATTGGAAAGATCTCCTAATTTGTCATAATCTAGATGTCATGCACATAAAAAAAATATGTTTGACAACATATTTAACACTGTTATGGACGTCCAAGGCAAGACAAAAGATAACTTCAAGGCGAGATAGGATCTTACTACAAGAGTCATGAATTAAAGTTAGAAGAGTTTGCCAATGATAGAGTTATAAAGTCAAAGGCTAAATTTACATTTGCGCTTGAGCAGAGAAGGGCCATATGCTAGTGGGTCAAATGTTTAAAAGTACCTGATGGATATTTCTAATTTGTCAATATATGTTGACGTGAAGGATGGAAAGTTGTTCAGACTTAAGAGCCATGATTGCCATATTTTCATGGAATGTTTACTGCCCATCGCATTTAGCACATTGCCAGAGCAAGTTTGGAGGCCTCTCACCGAGATTGGCCAATTTTTCAGAGACTTGTGTTCAACAAAGTTGAAAGTGGATGAGCTGATGCAAATGGAACACAATATTCTTATCATCCTCTACAAGCTAGAAAGAATCTTTCCTCCTGGTTTGTTTGACTCAATGGAACATCTACGTGTCTATCTCCCGTATGAGGCTCAGTTGATGGACTGGTTTAATATTGATGGATGTATCCTTTTGAGAGGTAATCAATCATTAATTACTTTTATTTTTATATGTTATTTTAATTCTTATTGTTATAAATATGACAAACTGGTTTCTTTCAATTTTAAAGGTTTTTAAACAGAATTAAAAAGACAGTCAAGAATAAATCTCAGGTAAAAGGTTCAATTTGTGAAGCATACTTGGCACAAGAGACTTCGTACTTTTGTTCTTATTACTTTGAATCATATGTATATTCAATAAGAATAAGAGTTGGTAAGAATGCCTTTATGCAAGAGGAGATAAGCCAACTGACAACATTAATAATTTTTAACTAAGTTGGGTGTTCCTCCGACAGTAGCGCCACTAATATTTAAATGATAGAGAATATATGACGACTTAACTTTACGTCATTTTTAATTGTGATGAAGTGAAGCCATATATTGAGTAAGAACACATTCTATTTCCTAATTTTATTATTCAATCATATATTGTATATCTATTATGTATGCTCAATGAGTTTGCTTTTGTACAACAACAATTTTGAACAATATTACAGAAATTTAAATCCTCACTACAACGATGCAGATATTGATAGAGTTGTTGAATCACTTTGTCTTATGGCTCAAAACTCTTGTAAGTGACCTTATGATTTAATTGGATTAATTGTATATTGACTCATTTTTTTGTACTGTGCAATAATCAATCAATTATTCATTGATAACTGTAACTAGGTAAACACTCAACCTCATGTTTTTAATGATCCAAATGTAATGTCGTTGGATAGGAACCATTTAAAAAAGCCGAGACATAGCCAATGTATTTTATGAATCAGTATAAGTTCCATACTAATGCCTGGAGCATTAGCAAGAAGACAATCAATAATGGGGTTTGTGTTAGAGGCACTAGAGAACATGGTGGAGAAAATGATTATTTTGACAACCTTAAAACAGTTGTACAACTACAATATTTAGGAGAACCTACAAAAAGATAATTTTGTTTGACTGTGACTGGTTTGATCCAGTGCTGAATCATGGAACAAGGGTGCATCCATATTATGTATTAGGCATACAAGAAGATATGAAAAATTTGATCTATTTGTATTTGCATACCAAGTAATACAAGTCTATTTTGTTCCTTGTCCAATCAGAACAAAAGAGAAATTTGACTGGTGGATTGTTATGAAAAATAAGCCTAGAAATCTAATGAAAAATGAAGAAAGACTTGAAGTTGCCTACCAAAATGACCGACCACATGTTTCTGCTCTTAATAGTGATTTATTAAATGAAAATTTAAGAGAAGAAGGACAATATGAAGAAATAAGATATACAAAAGAAGAAGCAACAGAAGAAGATGATCAAGTAGAAGATAAGGAGGAAGAACATGAAGAAGAAGATGAGGAGCAAGATACAGATACGGATGAAGATGAAGATGATGATGACGATGAAGATGAACAAGAAAATGAGAATAGCATAGAAAGTGACTAATTATTTTTTGTGAAATTCTTTCTACACTTGTTTTTTTTGTATAAAAAATTCCTTTCTAATTTTTTTAGTAAATAGACATATCTTTTCACTGTTATTTTATTATACATAAGAATTTATCTATTATGTTTTTGGAACCAACTGTTAATTGACCCAAGCTAACCTTCGGTCACTGGTTCAACTTTCAAGTCTAATAATAACTTGAATAAATAAATTAAAAATTATATATATAAACCTAAAAATAAGTTCAATAAATTATTTATATGTAAATTTATTTTTTAAAATCATAAACATCCATAATAATTTAAATATAAAGTAATAAATATTCAAAAATTCATAAATAATATCATCCAAACGTAATAATATGAATAAAATGTAGAAATAAATCATATAATCCAAACATAATAATATTACTAAGATGCAGAAAATTAGTTTTTCTAACAAATGTATATTTAAATTTTTGGCCACACTTAAATCATAAACTTCTAAAGTGAAAATTGTGTTATAAAAAGTTTTTATATTTTTTTTAGTCTAGTTTAATTTTTCCAGAAATAGTTTTAATTTAATTATTTTTTAACCTATCAAATTACAAAATTAATTTAACTAATTAAAAAAATTTAAAAACTGTTTAAAAATAAAAAACATAGTAAAAATAATATATATCTATATAATATATAGATATATATTATATTATATATATTATATTATAAAATATAATATATATATATATATATTTTATATATTATATTATAAAATATAATATATATATATATATATATATATAGCTCAGTGTAAATGGGGCAGGGGTTTTTCTCCTGCGCCATTTAATATATATTATTTTGTTATTTTTTAAATTTAACTTATTTTTATTATATTTTATATTTTTAAACAATCTTTTAAAATTTTTAATTAGTATAATTAATTTTGTAATCAATTAGGTTAAAATAATTAAATTAAAATTATTTCTACAAAAATTAAATTACACTCAAAAAATATAAAATGTTTTTTAATATAATTGTCACATTAGACGTTTATGATCTAAGTGTGGCAAAAAATTTAAATTTATATTATTTGAAAAAAATTAATTTTCTACATCTTAGTGATAATATTGTGTTTGGATAATATTATATTATTTAATATATATTATATATAGTAAAAATAAGTTCAATTTTTAAAAAAATAACAAAAGGCTATATCTAATAATATATATATATATATATATATATATATATATAATATAATATATATTAAATAATATCATCCAAACACAATAATATCACTTAGATATAAAAAATTAATTTTTCTCAAAAAATATAAATTTAAATTTTTGGCCACACTTAGATCATGAACGTTTAATGACAAAATTATATTATAAAATTTTTTTATATTTTTTGAGTGTAATTTAATTTTTCTAGAAATAATTTTAATTTAATTATTTTTAGCCTATTTAATTACAAAATTAATTATACTAATTAAAAAATAAACAATTGCTTAAAAATATAAAATATAATAAAAATAAATTAAATTTAAAAAATAAAAAAATAATATATATTAAATGGCGCAGGAGGATCCCCTGCACCAATGTAATTTAGGAACCCCCTGCGCTATTTACATATGTATATATGTATATATATATATATATATATATATATATATATATATATATTATATAATATGTATTGTATATATAATATATAATATTAGTTTTAAAAATATAGATTTAAGTTTTTGGTGAAAATTTTGTTATAAATTTTTTTTTTATATTTTTTATTTTAATTTAATTTTTTAAAAATAATTTTAATTTAATTATTTTTTATCTAATTACAAAATTAATTTAACTAATTTAAAAAATTAAGAGACTGTTTATAAATAAAATATCTAATAAAAATAAGTTAAATTTTAAAATAAACTGACAATAGTATATTACTATTAGAATATGGCATAGGGGGAGACTATTAGAATATGGCGTAGGGGTTATATATATATATATATATGGCGCAGATACTTAGCTATATTTTTTATTTATTAATTTTAAATTTTTAAAAATTATATATGCGTAAATAATTTTAAGAAAAAAATGTTTTTAAATAAATAATTTTAAATAAAACAAACATGATTAATTTTAACATATTTAAAATTATACATACTTTTAACTAAATAAATACTAATGCGCTGATATCAGTAAGAGTTGGACAAATAATCATAAATAATCATTCCTATTAAATTCTAGTCAAAAAATCGTCAAAATTTCTTTCAGTTAAAAAAAATTGTTGCTACAATAATTCAATAAAAAAATAAAAGTGTTTCAGTGGGAATTGCTTTCAATAGATTTCGGTCGAAAATTTTTTATCACAATTTCATTTGATTGTTGTAATGAATCTGAGGAGACCCTAGCCTATTAAAGCCAACGGTCACCCCCAATGTCACCCAATAAATTCCAAACATGTAACGTCACTCTAATACCATTTGTTGGTATAAAATTGAAATAATTGTAATAGAGGTAAGAACATATATATATATATATATATATATATATATATATATATATATATATAAATGAGAAATTGGAGGAAGTCTCCACTCATGGCAGTTATTTATATAAAACAATTAACAACTTCCTTCCATTTAAATGTGTATCCAGTGGATTGTTACAAATTAAAAAATAATAATAAAATTAACAGATAATGCTAACCATTAAAGACTTACTGCTAAATATCTGAAATTAAAATTTTCAACGTTTCAACATTCCCCTTTAGTATTTTTATGACACATACCAATCTTTTATCTGAGAATTTCAAACCTATCCTTGGGCAATGCCTTGAGCAAGTTTGTGAATTAATCTTCATCTGTAAAATGAACAAAGATTAGTACATAACGCCAAGATATATGAAAATATTCAAATACCTTTCAAGTACTCGGTGTTCTTTTTTCTGCAGAAAAAGTTTTCTTAGATTGCGAATGCATATACCTTAATAACGCACACTCATAGCATATAATGTTTAATTTGGTTGTTATGAGATCATATAGTCGGCTACCTTTAAAATTTGTGAATGAACCTTTGTTAGCTTTCTTTGCATTACAAAATTTACTCAATTTTTGCATGTTGGCATTCTTGGAATCTTCATATATAATTGATATGGAATAGGTCCAACCTACATAAACTTAGATAGCATTACATCTTACTAAAACACACATAACTATTTGGAATATTAGACTGGAAGAAAGGTAAGACTTTCATTATTTTGTTTATTTATTTTGGTACATATAAATATTGAAGGACTTGTGCAATAAACCATAATCTTACTTGCTAAAACAGCCTTGAACTCAAGTCATTTTTTGTGAAGGCAACATTCTCTTTCAACTCCCCCGCACCTATTACAAGAGACTTATTCAATTTGAAGCCTTAAACACAGCAACAACAATAGGAAAGAAGACGATTACAGTGCGTCATAAAGCTTGGAAGAAAGCCGTGGTTTGATCAGAGCCTCTAGTGGAGTGGCTTTCATGGTTGTTAGTCCAAATATTTCAGTCATATTAATGGGTTCATCTGATGGCTTTGAAAACTCAAAAGAATGCAGGAAACTAGCCAAAGTGAGATGAATGGTTTGAAGGCCAAATGATATTCCTGGACATATTCTTCTGCCACTTCCAAATGGTATGAATTCAAAATGTTGACCTCTCACATCGATATCTTTGTGCGTAGTAAGAAATCTCTCTGGTATAAACTCCAAAGGGTTTGACCAAATGATAGGGTCTGTTTGAATCTTCCACAAATTTGTCATCAATCGTGTTCCTTTCTTAATATGGTAGCCGCCAATAGTGCAATCCTCTGAAAACATTCGAAGTCCTGAAAGAGGAGCTGGTGGGTGTAACCTTAAAGTCTCCTTAACTATGGCTTGAAGGTACACCAATTTGCTTATATCTGATTCCTTTACAGGTCTTTCTTTCCCAACTTGGACGTCCAATTCTTTTTGTGCTTCTTTCAAAACATGGGGGTTGCTTAGCAAACGACAAATTGTCCATGTAAGAGTGATTGTGCTGGTGTCAACTGCTCCTGCAATTAATATCTACAAAATACAAACTATTTTCCAGTAAAGTGTGTATTAACTAAAATTTGAGGAAAATGAAATCAATGTTGAAAATATATGTCACAAGATACAAAATAATACAAAAACAACATAACTCATTTAATCAAACTTGTTTGTTCTAAATAAAAATAATTGCAATGTTGGTAGAGAACAGTTTTTTCTATTCATAAAGGTATCGCCGAAGGCTGCGGCTGCCCTGCAAAGAGCTAGGGTTAGTGAGAATTTTTATCCTTCAAATATGGCATGGGAACATGAACTAAGCTCCTCCCCCAATCATTTAAGTGTTTAAATATTTATTGATTGAGTGACTTGAATTCTAGTAAATCAGAATAAATTTATGACCCGATTCAATATTTGGAGGGCTCAACATGAATTTTAAAATAACCTGAACGGATTTAATTATGTATATGTTGTATATAGTATTTGAATTGTGGAATTTGTCATAGTTTTGCTTGAGGAATTGAAAATTCTTCTCTACCTATAAATGTATGTCACACAAATCAAATCATATAAATTTATACGTGTTTTGTGATTTTCTTTTTTTTGTCTTCTCTATATTGTTGCTTTTGTTTGTGACATTTATATATGTCAAAATTAATATTTACGCATTTATAATGAACACTATTAAATTTTAATATCATTTTTTTATAAAAAATATTTAATTTTATAAAATTTATTTATTCCTTATAGAATTTTAAAAATGGAGATCTACTGTATCCATTTCTTTGTGAGAATAAGAATGAGAGACGCGCACGTAATTACATACGTACCGATGCGGTGGCCTTGATGATGGTATCAGCATCGTACCCTCCCAGCTCTGACCCATCAAGAACAGACATCATGACCTCCATGAAGTCCTCGTCTCCTCTATGCTCGCCGGAAGCTCTCTTCCGGCGGTGCTCCTGCAACCACTCATTCAAATGGGCGTCCAGTTCCTTCGCAGTCTTCTTCATTTCCTTCTCGTGTCCTCCCAAATCCAGCCATCGAAGACAAGGAAGAGCGTCCCCTAAAACGAACACTCCCATCAGACGAAGGAAGTCCCTCAAACTCCTTAGAATCCGCCGTGCCTCCTCCTCCTCCTTAATATCAGCTCCGCCACCGAAATATCGCTTCCCAGCGGTGCTTCTCAGAACCGCGTTCATTGCCAACTCGCCAAAACACCGGCTCAGATCCACCAAAACTCGGCCCGACTCGTTCTGTTTCTCAGTCCAGACTCGGAAGAGGTGTTTAATGGAAGAAGCGACTTCGGAGACGCGCACAGGGCTCATTTGCTGGATTCGGCGATTGGAGAGCAATTCCAAAGTGGCAATCTTACGAATCTCGCGCCAATAGGGACCATAAGGCGAAAAGGCAAACATGGCCTCGTTGTAACTGAATTGTTGAGTGGCCAAAAGCGTGGGACGCGTGGAGACGGCCAAATCGTTGGTGGCGAAGCATTCCTTAGCCATTTCCCAGTTGCTTATCACCAAAGCACGTTTCGAGCCGAGCCTGATGGTGAACACAGGTCCGTACTTGTCGGCCAGAGCACCCAAGGTGTAGTGGGGCATGTTCGAGCTGCTCAAGAGGGGAAGGTGACCTATTATGGGCCACGCCCCACCTGCTAATGGTGCCTCTCTCCTCTTTTCACCTTCTGACTTGGACCTTCTTGACAGAAACACAGTGAATAGGAGCAGAGAAAGCAGTCCAATTACCATAGCAGGACCATCTAAGCGACTCACAACTGAATCCATTGTGGCTGCTTTGTGCATGAAGCGTCCGAAGGAAATCTTTATTTGTTCCTTGTTTTTGTGAACAATGGTTGAACCAACAACAATTATATAGACTTGATGTTTACCAGTGTAATCTATTGTGGCTGCTTATGCAGGGTATGAAATAGTTATCCTTACTTTGTTCCTTTGATTTGTGAAAAAATGGTCTGAAAATGAGTGACTCGGATGTCAAGAAGACATGGACCTTCTCTTTGGCTTAAAGGCCAAGGGGGGTCCTTAGCTCCATCGCTGTTAGATGATGTGTGAGGTTCAAAGTCATCCAACAAAGGTAAACAAATAAAAAATAATCTACATTGTGTCCAGATATCATTTCAGAGAATGAGAATTGTGTGGACGACAACAAAATTTAATTCGAAATCAGGATGTAGTAACTTGGTGTAGCTACTAGCTAGCCAGTGATCTTGCAAATATATCTCGTCGGGTCATCTCACGATCCTAAGAATTTTTGTAATTTAGCCATACATATCAGCATCACGGGTTCGTCTGTTTCGTCCAGTTGCAGTTTCCACTCTTGAACTTATCCTTGGGTGGGGTTTCGTTGAGATAAAACGCAGAGCAGTGTGGTGTCCGTGGCTACTGGTGACGTGGAAATATTCTTCTCTATAAACTGATTTCTTTTTCTGGTTCTAATATCCAGACATGGCACAAGCATTGATTAATAGTGAGCAAACGTGATTGGAACAAATCATAGCTGATAGAATGTGATTTGGGTAAATATAAATTTGGATAGATGTAATTTATGTTTGGAAGATAATTGAAAAAACGTAATTTAGAATAAAAAATGAACGTGATTTTTTTTGAATGTTAGTACCTAAACGTAATTTTAAATATATAATTACAATAAAGAATATGAACTGTATAAATAATTTTTTAATAATTAATTATATCAATATTTTAATAAATTACACCTATTTTTTATTTTTAGTATTTTGTTGTCAATATTACAAATAATTCACTAAACAATTCTTGATAATTTTTGAATTTAAACATTTTTAACTAATCATAATTATAATTATAGAGTTATTAAATTGTATTAATCAAGAGACTATATTAAAATAAAATAAAATTAAAAGACTAATTGAAAATTCAAAATAAACTTAAAGAGATTGAAGTAAAACAAAACAATATTAGAAAGGCGAAAATACATTTTACCCCTTTAATTTGAATTTTAGGTTTAGAACACTTTAACCTATTGAACTTTTAAAATTATAAAAACACTTTTTTCAATTTTTATCTTATAGCCAGAACCCTTCTTCATCTAACTTTTCTTCAAGTCAGTTAATATCACAGTCAACCTCTCGATGTCACATCATCTTGCATCACTATTAATTTTTTCCACATAAGTGCTGACATGGTACATTTAGCTTAATCCTTCATTCTCTAATTAGCAAAAAATCTTCTTGGTCGTGTCCTACACAAGACGAACCGGGATACGGCACTTGGCCTTTAGTAATGGTAAAACCGTTGCCAAAAATTTTTTAGCAACAGTTTTAAAACCGTTGCTAAAAGTTTTTTAAAAAAAATAACAAAAATTGTAGCAACGGTTTTAAGTGCTTGTAAAAGCACTGGATCACGTTTCAGGTGCAAAAAGTAACTCGCGCAAGTCTAAACTCTTCATCAAAATAATACCATGATCAACTTATAGGTTAAGAAAACTGATTCGCAAACACATCATCACTTGGTATTCAACCCCACTTAAAAGCAAAAAATGAGAGATTAATAGATCAAAAGTGCAGATAGGTTGAAAATAGTAATGTCTCAGAAGTAGCATGCATCACCATTGGAAGGATGAAAGAGAAAGAGTTAGATAACTTGCATCATGTAGCAGAATTTGATTCCAAATTACAACGGCTTCCCTCCCTACTCTAAAGTCTCTTTCAGTTCTCTTTGAATTTACCGCCTTGGTTCTGCTCCTCTCACTCTCGGCTCCCTTCTTCGATTCGTGTTTTGCTTCTCGCCAATCTCTCTCTCTCTCTCTCTCTCTCGCATTTCTTCTCTGCTTTCTCCTATTCGTTCCACCCTCTCACTGTGATCGATCTCTCTGTCTCCTTACACCGTCGCTCTTTCTCCTCGTCAATCTCTCTCTGATTTCTACTCTGCCAAACCCCTTTGTTTTTTTGCTGTCAATCCGTGTACTCCTCTCCCACTCTTAATCTCTGTGTGTTTTTGTCGACCCTCACTCTCCTTTCATACATGAGGGGTCGCGGGGGATAGGCCGCGGTTTTGCCGAAAAGAAGGAGAAGAATATCGCGGCCCCGTATCTCGTCGAGCCCCTCTCTCCTTTTGTACTTCTTTGCTTTATCTTCCATTAACAAGCCGTGGTATAGATGCCCAGACTGAAATTTCCAAAATTTCACATTCCATCATACATGTTTTTACAGATCTGTAACACCAAACCGACAAAAAATCAGAACTAATCCCTCAACCAACACACCCACTAAGATCATATCCAATGTCCCATGCTCTAGGTTGATTTCATTAATCACAGGGGTGGTTATGAGAACAGGAACAAGAAAAAGAAGACTAGAAAGGAAGTGTCTCTTCGTCGCACACAAGGCACACCTGATACAGAGGAGCACGAGCAACAGAGAGTGATGGGTAGCAATTTCTAGCGGCAGAGGGTGACTTTCAGTGATTGGTGGTTCACTAATGGCATCGCAATCAGGGAAGCATGAGTACTACTTTAGGCCACGACTGCTGATTAGAGAAGGAAAGATTAAGTTGAATGTGTCATGTTAGCACTTATGTGAAAAAAATTAAGAGCATTTACAGTGGTGAATCTCAATTCAGTTTTTATTATGGATTCAACAGTGCCACGTAAGTTTAAACAACTCTCAACTATTTTAATCAAATTTTTAAACCTCTTAAAAACTCACAAATGGGTTCCACAATCAACTCTCCACTACTTTAGCATTTATTATTCTCCACTAATTCCACTAACATTTATTATGAGTTAATTGTTTTATTTTTATTTTTTATATAAGAACCGGTTCTTATATAAGAATCATTCTTACACGTGGCAACTAACGTGGCAAACTACAATGGTGAATTAAAATAAGAATCGATTCTTAAATTTAAGAACCCTTTAAAAACCATTACTATAAATTCCCTAACAGTGATGTGGGATGATGTGGATTAGGAGGCTGATTAGGATGTTGACCATTAATTGACTTGATAAAAGTTAGATGAGCGGGATTTTGGCTATAAAAAAAAGTTGAGAAGGTGTTTTTGACAAGTTTAAAAGTTCAAGAGAATAAAATATTCTGACCTTAAGTTTAAAGAATAAAATGCATTTTAGCCCGTTAAAAAAATGAAAATAAAACTTAAGGTATAGTTGTGGATTAAAATATACACAAAGTAAAATTAAAAGATCAAATTGTAATAAGATAAAATTACAAGACCAAATTAAAATTTAAGCCAATGGATTAAAATTATATTTTATCTTTTTTTTTCTCTCTGTCTCTCTTCCTTCCTATTAGGTTTTTGTTTAATAATTAACATTAAAATAAATAAATTGTGGATGGATAGGGAAAACCAAAAAAAAAATTGGTATATATGAATTGTGCTAAAAAAGTTCCACCAAAAAAATATTGCACAGTAATAATCTCCATTAAGCATTTGATTTTGTAAAGAAAGGAAAAACCCACCGTGTCCTTGTCGATCGCTGTCTTTTTCCCGTAAATGAGCAATTCATACACACTTTATGATGGGATTTTAGATATATGTTTTATGGGGAGGGGTGGCATGAAAGTTTAGACTCATTTGATATTACAAATAAAAGAGAAGAAAAAGAAATAATACACGTCGTCTTCTCCAGCAACCCGACCAGAACCAGGAAACAAAAAACAGGGGAAAACTCAGTGGTGCGATGGCCAGGCAACAACATCCCAGAAATGCCAACACCGACAGAAAATGACATACCAGTAAGGTTGTGGCGTGTACAAAAACACATAAAGAGAAGAAAATAGACAACATAACACGGTTGTCGTCTCCACTGAAAACGCTCTGAACCAAGAAACAGAAAACATGGGAGAACATAGTTGTTCAAAATACAGGCAACAGCTTATCGGAAACGCAAACATCGCTAGAAATTTGACCACGATTCCAAGGAGTAGCAACCTCACCAAATGCCGACAACAGGGGAGAACACGGATGGTGCGATCCTAGGTTAGCAGTGACCTCCATGGTTCCATTTGAGAATGATTACGTTAAAACTCAATGTTTGATTGTCACCAGTCTGCTGCGAATAACCAAGGATAGGCCAGAGGAAAAAAATTACTCATCGTGAATGTGAGCCGATATGAAGATGTTGAAGGGCAGTGCAGACCTGACCAGAATGAAACAATTCCGTGGTAGGCTTATGTGGACGTTGGAGGTAACACATAGCTTTATAGATGAACGTTTGAGGGTAGCTCTGAAAATTCTCAGGTCTAAAGCGATTTGGTTGGCTAGAAAAGCTCCAATTTGATGCGATAGGCTAACGTTGTTTATGGCAACGTCTCAACCGCCAACGTGGTTCATGGTGTTCACTCAACACCAATCCAAAATTCCCGAATCTCACTCTCACCGTGATTTTTGGACTCCAACGCGCGTCCACAATGGTTCACATAACCAAACAAGTACCAATTTGAGTTCAAGATGAATAAGACAACAAAAAGTGACAAAATTCTTCCTATTCAATTTTAAGAACACGAGTATTATTTTTATTGCTTGGCCATAATATAATCTTGTGTAAATTCTACTCAAACTAGCAATACAATCATTGAGCAATATTCATTTATCATTCTTCTATTTTCCATTATATTTGACAAGCATCTTTAAAAGGTCATACATATAAGATTTGGTTCGTAAATGTAATTCAAGTATTTCGTAGATTGTAGTAACATCAATTTCAATATCATATGGGTAGACCCCCGGGTGGTTGATTTTTAAGTGGAAGTGTTTTTATTTTTTTGGCGGCCCCCCTGGGGGGTTTTTTGGTGGGGGGGGGGGGGGGGAGTTATAAGATAATAATGAGGTTGGAAACTATTGAATGACTTTAGAAGAAAATTAAGAAATTATGGGATTTTAAAAAATATCCATAGAACTATATCTTGTTTAAAGATCGAAATCGATCTGAGAAGGAGGACAAATCAAACTACAAAAAGAAAAAAAAACCTTATTCCTTAGTATATTAACCCGAATAGAGATTTATGGGGTTACTATTCTATTCTTAATTAATTTTAATATATATAAAATTTAGGATCATTTGCATTTTGGTAGGAACTGAATTTAATTTTTAAAATTAAATTGTTCATTCTAGATCAGATAGTACAAATTAAAGGAAAAAATTACTACACGTAATTTTTTTTATTTTTTTATTTAGACAATTTGATTTAAAATTAATAGTCAAAACATGTTATTCCAATGTGACGTCGATGAACAATCGATAAAAGGAGTCGTCACCTAGTTTTTTATGAAACTAGGAAACCCAGGTACACACGGATAAAAGCAAACGGAAGTAACATAAAAAATAAAAAAAAATGCTACAGGAAAATAAACAACAAAGTGACAGCAGCAAATGGAAGTAACAGCAGAGAAAAATGAAAGTTGATAGTAACGCAACATTATAACAACATGAGAATAAAGTGACAGTATTGTGAAAACATATATGCATTCCCTCTATCGTACTCGCAATGCACCATGGCAGAACAACATATTAAGCATATCAAGAAAATAAAGAGGAGAAGAAAAGCATACCTGCCCTTGGTTCTGGTTTCTATTCTTACCCATGAAACTCATCATAGCCGTATCCAAAGTAAGATTATTTCAAAGCTAAAGGCAAAATCAATTCCGCTGAAGCCCCTACTAACAAAGTAAAACAGGCTAAAAACACTCACATAATACCTTCCACTTCGTACTCACTAATCTTTATTTGTTTTCTTATGTACCAGTTGGTGCGGATGGATACTCAAAAGCGGGAGTGGATTGAGTTTTAGAATATTCTTATAGATTTTTCTCTTTCTTGAAAATCTATTCAAGTACCTGCTTTGCAGGTCAGGTCCTGATGAAAACTTAGTCATTTTGAAATAAGTAATCAAACTAAATAAACAATACAATAAATAGAGAACACGAAGTTTATAGTGGTTTGGTCGTATTTCGACAATATGCATATGTCTACTCTTCAAAACATACAATTATGATATTTTATTAAGGGAAAGAGTAACGAGAATATACAAGCAACTAAGCCGAGGCTTAGCTTCACACTTTTATGCTAATAACTTAATAATCTCCAACACTGACTTAGAAGGGCCTTGCTTTTACGCTTACACAGACCGCTAAGACTTCATATGTCCTTAGCAAATATACAACAGGAAAACTTTCCTCTAAAAAGGCTCGGCCCACAACTTTTACTCCTTACAAAACATGGACCTCACAAAGGTATCAACACGACGTCCATTCACGGCACAAGTACAAAGTTTAGTAGAAGTAGGTTGGTTCACAAAGAACCTTGTACATAAAGAGACTACTCACAGAGAGGATATTAAGACAAGTATAATTCTCTCACACACAGCAAGTATAGACTAAGTGCACAGCTCAAGTTCTCTTGTAGGCTAGTGTAACTCTGCTTAATTTGTGTGTCAAAAGCAATGTTCTAAAAATCGAATCGGTTATTGAATTGGTAGAGTCATTGGTTCAAGAGTCAATGGTCAGATTGTGGTTGAATCACGATCGAACTTGTGATAATTAAAAAAAATATTAAATAGATATAAAATTAAAAATATTAAAATATTTTACATATTTATGAAATTTGTAAAAACAAAAAAAGATGTAATTAAGTAAAAGAGAGAGTGAAATGAAAGAGAGAAAAAGAGAAGTGAACGAAAGTTAAATGTGAGGGTCCCACAGTCACAGATCACGTGATTCAAAATGAAAATGGAATGAGGGAGTAGCCTGGGAAAATGGAGATAATATGTACTGACACTTCTTCACCTCTCTTTCCATGTCCTATCAAGCCTCTTCATTATGACTCTCAATAACCTCATCATCTACCTTAACTGTTCCCTTCCATTTCTCTTTCTCCCATGCTACAGCTCTCTCTCCTTAATTTCCATCCTTGAATCGCACTGGCTTCCCCTCCCTTCCATTTCTCTCTCCCCCAGCAGTTATAGAGCTTTTTCTTCTTTGGCTACAAAGAGTAGTACAGACAATGACATATAGATGCTGGCGATGGAGCTGATGGGTTTTTATTGAAGATCCATTTTTTTTTCCAACTTGAAGTAGTTCGACCATGACCGGTTTAAAGCAAAAGCCGCTGGTCAAAACTGGTTCTTGACCAAGGTTGATGGGTTCTTCAAGCCACCAGTTTTTTAGCATATTTGGACCAAACCAGGGTATAGTTCCCGGTCCAATCGGTTTAACCGGCCGATCTGATTTTACAAACTATGGTCAAAATTATCTTGGAGAGTTGTTTATATAATTCTTTTGAACTAGTCGTTGGAGGAACCTCTTTTTGAATGTCGTGTTAAATGCTATATAAATCAAGTTCCTCATATGGAAACCTATCAACGCCATATAAGGAAACAATTTATCTTGACTTTGAATGATCTTTAATTTGATGTGATTGAATCAGGAGATGGTTGACTTGAAATGTCCTTGATTTGTTCTGCAATACGTTGTTGATTTGCTTAGAACATATTCTTTCCTTAATTTGAAGTCTCGACATTCATGGTGAAATCTTTCCTTTCAGATGCTTGATTCTTTCCTTGTTAATCAGAGAAAATCATATCTCCCTGATTAACGTGGGTAATTGCTTCTGATTTAATGGTTCTAACTTAGACTTTGAATATTTGCATTTTGAAGATCCAGATTTTGATTCTATCATCGTACATTTAATGCGCATGGATTCAGGGCCCTACTAGTTGACATTGACAAAAAAAAGCTCTTACTTAGGTTCCTGTTGTTCTTTTTTATTTTCTTAGACATGGCCTTCTTATTTGTACTCAGTATCAAGGGCCAGATTTGGCTCTTTTGGCTCATTCTGCTTTACAGATTCCTTTTGTCCTCTGGATGGTTCATCATCATCATTTGTTCTATTTATAAACTTTAAAGAAAGTTTAGTTTTATCAAACTTCATATGCATAGTTTCTTCAATAGTTTTCGCTCATTTATTATACACTGTGTATGCTTTGCTATTATTAGAAAACCCCACAAAGGTACCTTCATCAGACTTTGCATCGAACTTATTGAGAATGTCTTTAAGTTTCAAAATGTAGCATTTACAGCCAAATTATAATACCCACCAATTTTATATTAATATAATTGACGGTATTATGGTATTTAAATGTCATTGTGGGAATGAAGTTATTAAAATGACATTAATTAATAGCGTTATTTTAATGACATTATTTTAATACAATATTTAATAGCGTTATTTTTATTCTATTATTTCCAATCATTTAATTTCCATGAATTGGGGGAATTCTTTTAGATAATTAATTTATGGATTTGATATCATATGATTGGATTGAATATTTTATTGTGTTGTGGTATTTTTCTGTGGTGTGTGGGAAATTTGTGAATGAGGGATGAATTGGAATTAATTGGGATTTCCTTGAAATGGGTCAAGTGGGTAGGGTATGAGGTTTATGGATTAACCCATGACCCACCACCAATTAAGGGTTCCTTCCACCCTTTTCTTCTCACTTCCTACACTTAGAACATTTTAGGCAAGTTTAGGTGACCCATTTGCTCTCTTATCTCTCATTTTCCAGCTTTGGTTTCTGCTGATTAATCTTCAATTTCTGGTTGCTTTCTGTTACTTGGGCATTTCTAAGACTAAAGATAAGATTACATCTCATTAGTCTCCTCCATTTTTGCAATTAATCCATGCCCTAGGAGAAATTGGATTTTGGAGGATTTTTCATGAAACTTTGTCTCTTTGGCTTCTTTCTTGGATTGTCTTGTTGGTTTTGATACACTCTAGTTCATGATGGCAAAACAAACAAGTTTCATGGATTAAAACTCAAAAACATGTTCTTGAAGGATTTCTAAAGAATTTTGGGAAATTCATGAAAATTTTTTTATTTTGAGTTTTAATTACTCTAAATTGCTTCATGAACTTTGTTTTGACTTAGAAAACCAAAGAAAGAAGAAAAAAGAATAAAGGATGGATTTTTAGATAAAATTTCCCCAAAATCCGTGAAGAATAAAGGAAGAACAGAAAACTCAGGTTCTAGCGCCCCAGGCTCGAGGATTGGCACCCGAGGCTCAAGGATTGGCGCCCAGGTGCCAGGTTGTCTGTTGAAGGTTTGGGCTTGGCACCCAGGCACTAGGCACGGAGCCTTAGGTGCCAAGGAGAGGGATGTAGGCAGATAGTTTTGCACTTGGAGCCACAGGCGCCCTTTGGACAAAAAGCCAAGAGCTTTTAGGGTGTTGTGGCTCCCAGGTGCCCTTGGAGTAGTAAAGGAATTAAAATGTTTTTCATGGGAGGATGTTGAGGGATTTTTATGCTAAATTATTGGGATCTCTTTTAGGTGCTTTTGTGGAATTACTTGGCTCTGTTTCGAGATTGCATGGACAGTAAAAACTTTGTTGGCACTAAAGTGAGAGGGTGACCTTGCCAATTTTATTTTTATTTCAAGTACAATGTAAATTCCTCTTCCTTCATTTATAGAAGGTAAATCAAAAACATTTCTAATTAATGATATTAATTAGAAAGTAGGAATTGTGTGCGAGATACATTTTTCCGTTGTGTTGAGTTGTGTGTGGATGTTGTTGCATACATTCATAACATTTGACATATTAATGTGGAAATGTGAGGGAAATAGAGGAGTGGTCTTCTGTAAGTAGTGGAAAACAGAAGGGTGGACCTCTGAATTAAATTTATTAAGAAGAAATAGTCCAAGGGGAATTCTGGACTAAATCTCAATATGGTGAGAGTGGGAAAAAATGGAAAAGCATAGCATGTGCTTGTTTGTATATTTGTAGTCAGTTTGTGGTTATCTTATGTTTGTATTGCGTTCGGACATTTTCAGTCAATGTTGGTGAGTTTCAGTATTTGTACTTATACATTATAATCATTTTTCTGCACAGTCGGCTGCTCACTGAGTTTTGATGAACTCACACCCTCTTTGGTTATTATTATTTTTCAAATATGGATGCTGGGGAAGAGGAGTTTCCGCTAGAGGTTTAGCAGCCCTTTTGGAGTTGTACTCCTCTTTTATATTGGTGGGTTCATGGAACCAAATTTTGGCAAGTATAGGAAATCGCTTTGTGGTCTATTAGGCCATCTAGGCTTAGGGTGTGTAGCTGTACATTATAAATTCGACAGTAATTTATTTTTGTACTTGACTTTGTTGTATCCTCGTATTGTGGGAATTTCTATACATATCTAAATGTATAATTATTACTTTTATGAATATGTCTGGGTTGTTTGCTGCTAGTTATAGATAACTAAGACTGTTTGTTGTGGCATTGAAATTATCACACTTATTTAATATGCCAAATTTTCAGGGCGTGATACAAATGCATGAAATACCTTATGTTCAGTCTCTTTCCTTTCCATAGTTCATATGGTATTTTTTTAGAAATGAGCTTATTAGACACCTGTTCAAAAATATCACAAGATGTGTTGACAGCTTCTGCCCAAAGATTTTTGGGAAGATTATTTTCACACAACAGGGTCTTAGCCATATCAAGTAGGGACTTATTTTTCATTTCTACAACACTATTCTGTTAAGGAGTCGTAAGCACAGAGGAGTGTGAGTTATTCCTTATTTGTCACAAAATTCCTCAAAATACATATCTTCGAATTATGTTTCATGATCACTTAGGACACTTGAAATTTGAAAATCTTTCTCATTTTAAACTCTTTTGAAAAATGTTTTGAAAGCTGGGAAGCAATCACTTTTGTTTGCAAGAAAGTAAACCCATGTAAAACAGGAATAATCATCAACTAATACGAACCCATACAACTTTCCTTCCAAACTATATGTTCCAATAAGACCAAAAAGATCCATATGAACAAGTTGTAAGGGCCTTATGGTTGAAACATGTTCTTTTGAGGAAAATGTTATTTGGACTTGTTTCCTTTTTTTGACATGTCTCATATACATGATCCTTTTCAAACTTGACTTTTGGAAGACTAACAACTAGATCCCTATTGGCAAGTTTTGAAATCAATTTCATGTTATGGCCCAATTTCTTGAGCCAGAGCCAACTTTGGTCACTTGTTGTTGTGAGACATTTATATGGAAAATAATTTTTACCAGTCAAGGTGTAAACATTCTCATATCTATGACCTTCAATCAGGGTCCTGTTTGCATCCTTAAATTTGATAAAACATTTTTTAGTAGTAAATGTTACATTGTGACCTTTATCACAAAGTTGATTTATACTAATTAAGTTGTATTTCAATCCTTCTACAAGAGATACGTTTCCTATAAAAAAATGTCTCATTTATGCAAACCTTACCTATACCCAAAATTCTACCTTTCTGGTTATTACTGACGGATACATTACCCATATTTCTTTTTATCTCATATTGGATGAAACTATTTTTATTTTTAGTCTTGTGCTGGGAGCACCCTGAGTCAACGAACCAACTCCCTTGCTTCCGCTTTGTCCATAGGCATACCACATATATTTCATTAGAGTCACTGTCTGCATTAAGACATAGGTTGGCCATATTAGGGTCCTCCAAATCTGAATCATTGTTGAGGAGGTCATTGTCACTCTATGACGCGTTTGCCACCATTGCCTTGCATTCCTTTCTTCCTTTTGGCTAGACATGGACACTCTGCATGTATGTGTCCAAACTTTTTGCACCCGAAGCAAGTTATTAACTCACGGTTTTGCTTTGACGAAGCCTTGTTTTTGTTGTTTTGATACATTCACTTATAAAAGCTGAATAACTTTTTTGACAGAAGTGTTATATCTCTATGATCCATATCTTCATTTTGGAAGGATGATTTTTCTTTGGAATTTTCTTTTTCGGCTACCCTCATTTCCTTTTTTAGATTTAACTATGGTAGTGGCCTTGATCTTCCAAGGTCCTATAAGGTTCTTCAAGACCTTTCTTGCAGTTTTCTCATGACTATAAATGACACCCATAAAATCAAGTTCATGTGTAATCTTCCTCAGTCTATTGAACATCTCTTTGATTGTTTCGTCATCTTTCATCTTGAAGTTATCAAACTCTTCTTCTAGGTTGTCTGTTCATGTTTTCTTGACCTCACTAGTTCCTTCATGGGTGATACGGAGCTTGTCCCACATTTCTTTGGCAGTGTTACATCTTGATAACTTCTTAAATTCTTCTACATTCACAACATACAATAAGAAATTAATAGCTTTAAAATTTACCTTAATTAGGCACTTCTTATCAGTAGTTAGTTCACTCAAAGCTTTAGGAACCTCCTTATCATCCACATTCTTCTTTTATACATGAGGACCATTTTCAATTACTAACCATACATCAAGGATTATGGATTTGAGAAATATTTCCATTCTAGTCCTCCAGTATGTGTGATTTGTTCCATCGAAGAACGAGGGTCTGTTTACGCTTTGTCCTTGAGCTCTAGGAACCTACATCATCTTGTTATCTTTTTCTCTCGAATGTTAGTCCTATGAAAGCTTGGAGATCCGCTCTAATACCAATTGTTAGTGCATATGGATACTCAAGAGGCAAAATATTTTTAAAGATTTTTCTCTTTCTTGAAAATGTATTTAGGTACCTGCTTTGTAGGTCAGGGACTTGATGAAAACTTAGTGGTTTTGAAAAAAGTAATTAAAATAAATTAATAGCACAATAAATAGAGAACACCAGGATTTATAGTGGTTTGGTCATATCTCAATGATATTCCTATATCTACTCTTCAAAACACACAATTATGAGATTTTATTAAGGGCAAAAGTAACAAAAATACACAAGCAACCAGGCCGAGGCTCAGCTTCCCACTTTTATGTTAATAACTTAGTAACCTTCAACACTGGCTCAGTAGGGCCCTTCTTTTATGCTTACATATACCTCTAAAACTTCACGTCCTTAGCAAACATACAATAGGAAACCTTTCCTCTAGAAAGGCTCAGCCCATGTCTTTTACTCCTTACAAAATAGGGACCTCACCAGGGCTTTAACACAACAGCCACTCACGGGATAGGCACAAAGTTTAGTAGAAGTAAGTTAGTTCACAAAGAACCTTTTACACAAAGAGACTACTCACAGAGAGGATATTAAGACAAGTATAATTCTTTCACATACAAGTATAGACTAAGCGCACAACTCAAGTACTCTTATAGTCCAGTATAACTCTACTCAATTCGTGTGTCAAAAGTGTCTTGGGGAGCTGCTGTTGGAGGAGCATCTTTTTGAAAGTTATGTTAAATGCTTTATAAATCAGGTCCTTCATATGAAAATCTGTCAATGCCATATAAGGAAACAATTTATCTTGACTTTGAATTATCTTCAATTTGATGTGATTGAATCCAGATATGGTTGACTTGAAATGTCCTTGATTTGTTCTGTAATATCCATTGTTGATTTGCTTAGAATGGATTCTTTCCTTAATTTGAAGTCTCGGCATTCATGGTGAAATCTTTCCTTTTAGGTGTTTGATTCTTTTCTTGTTAATCAACAGAAATCATATCTCCCTGATTAATACGGGTAATTGCTTCTGATTTAATGGTTTTGACTTAGACTTTGAATATTTGCATTTGGAAGATTCAGATTCTAATTCTGTCATCATGCATTTAATGCACATGGCTCCAGGGCCCTCCTGGTTGACATTGATAACTAAGAAAGAAGGAAGAAAGAAAAGACCCAATCAATTTAATATCCTATTAGTAGCAATAAAAAAATGAAACAAACATAATTGATTACTTTAGTACCCAAAGTGGATTTGCATGCTACACTCAAGATGCGAACACTATGGACATCTAATGGACAAATTCAATGTTGGGGCAGGTTTTACAATGTAAAGGACATAGACCAGACTTAAGTTCTAGCAATATTTTCAACTCTAAACCCATTCTCTGGTGATGATAGAGTAATTTAATTTCTCACAAAATTTGTATTATGATGTCAATTGTAGTAGAGGTTGACACTAGCACAGTTGCTCTCATATGGGCTATGTCTTGTTCGTTAAACAATTCCTAAATTTTGAAAGAAGAATAAAAGGTTGGAAAAGAAAGAGCTGTGAATGAATCTGACGTAAACAAACTAGTATACCTGTAATTTAATTTCTCACAAAATTTGTATTATGATGTCAATTGTAGTAGAGGTTGACACTAGCACAGTTGCTCTCATATGGGCTATGTCTTGTTCGTTAAACAATTCCCAAATTTTGAAAGAAGCATAAAAGGTTGGAAAAGAAAGAGCTGTGAATGAATCTGACATAAACAAACTAGTATACCTTCAAGCCATAATTAAAGAGATATTTAGGTTACACTCACTAGGTTTTCTTTCGGCACCCTATGAGTTCATGGAGAATTGCATTGTCAGAGGCTACCACATTAAAAAGGGAACTCGATTGATAACAATCTTATGGAAGATTCAAATAGTCCCCAGCATTTGGTCAGACTCACTTGAATTTAAACTAGAGAGATTCTTTACTACCCACAAAGATGTTGATATAACAGGTTAACATTTTGAGTTAAGTGTGTGTTTGGGAATGCGTCATGGTGGATACAACCATGTTTACAGTGTCCCAAACCACATTTGAAGGAAAATGGAGATGTTTGGCTCTATATTGGACTCAACTGTTGAACCAAATTTCCTTTTCTAAACTATAGTTTGATCCATCGCAGGTCAATTTTGCTTCCAAGGTTACATTAACCACGTTCAACCACCACTCACAGGCTTATTCCATCACTGCCCTTCCCATACTTTATGTGTGTCTATGTGCATTATCGTCGTTCCTATACTATGTTCTCTCTTGTCTTGTGGCATTGTTGTGGAATGTTGCACGATCTGTTCGTAGGTGGCCGTTTGTTGTGTTTTTTGGTTGCGTGTGGCATTGGGGAGGCATGGACAGCAATGAGAGCTTTGAAAAGTGATAGAAATGGCTAGGGCCCAAGAGGAAGTGAATTCGTTTCATAAAAAATTTACTAAGACTTGTTGGAAGTTTTAAGAAGTTTTAAAAATAATGCCAAACTTTTTATGACAGAAAAACAAAGTATGATCAAGATGAATAAATATGAAGTTCAAATAATCAAAGATAAAGCTTTAACCAATTAAAGAGATAAGAGAAAGAAGATTTAACACAAGTGTTTATACTAGTTCAACTTAAACCAAGCATACATCCAGTTTTCAAGACAACTTCTTGAGTATTTCTCTATTAACTACAAGTTTATACAATTAGACAATTGTGAGCTACTACAACAGAGATATTTTCCTTCTTAAGGGTATCTCTCTCCCTTACAAGGTGTTTTCTCTCAAACACTAACTCAAGGAAACCCTCCTTGATCAAATCATTCAGAAAAATAATAGATGAAACTGAGTTGACTCTCTTTAATAGAGTAGATATACAATTGAAAGCTTTCTAATCAATAAATGATTGGCAATAATTTAATTCAGAGATTTCTTAGGCAAAGAGAATGTATTCTTATTGATTTGACATCATCTGAGGGATATATTTATAGCCCAAGGTGTAAAAGATCCATTGGAGGAAGATAAAAAATAATATTAATATATAGGTTTTGAAAATAGCCATTGTTACTATGTCTTCATGCTGACAGTCGACTAGTAGGTCCTCAACAATCGATTGATACCTTTTAATGAGGTGTCGGTCGACTTGTAGGTACTTATCGGTCGACTAATAGCTCTTTGTTGCCTTATTTCAAAAATGTTCCATACATTAGTGGTCGACTAAGTCCTGGCAACCAGTCGACTGGTAAGCTTCTAGAAGAAATTAAATTTCAAGACAGAAAGTAATTGGTTGAGTGCTTGCAGGCAAGTAGTCGACTGGTAATCTACTGAATTCTTAGCCATTTTCAACCTGAGAGCAATCGGTCGATTGCTTGCAAGTAAGTGGCTGATTGGTAGCCTACTGGGACATTTTCAAAAGTTTACCCTAGAGCAATTGGTCAACTAGTAGCCTACTGTGAGTTAAAAAAAATGATTTTTTAAGGTTTTGAAATTTTCTGAGACCCAAGTAGAGCATTCCAACAGTTCAAAAATATTTTCCCAACATATATAAAATTTCAAGAACATTGTCTAAGATTTGAAACCAAGTTTTCTTGCCTTTCAATTTACTTTACAAAATATTCTAAGTCCTAAGACATAATTAAATAAAAGACTCCTCTTTATTTCTTGGATGCTTTTGACTTGATCAAAATTCTTGAAAAAATAAATGGTCAATATTACCAAGGAATTTATTATTTTAATTTATTTTTATTTATCAGAATTTAAAAAATTACTTTCTTATGCAATTGGGTGAACAAAAAGTGCTTCTTTGGTGAGGTTTGAGGCCAGAAACCAATGGATCATGAAGTTGGATTTTTGTTACCCACGTACTCGAGAAGACGACGCTATGTTAGTTCTTGCTTTACCCTTGTTGAAGCTCTTCATTTGTGTTGTATCCTTTCCTCTCCAGAGCCTTTGATGGCGATGGGAGCGTCATCGTTGATAAGGAGGAGTTTGACGGCGATGGGAGTGGCACCGTTAAAGAAGATGAAGAAGAAGATCATGCTGGCCAACATGAAGAATATTTGTTGAATTATAATTATTTGTTGTGTTTTTAATCATTAATTTGTTGAAATTTTAAAAAATATTACTAAGTTATAATTATACTTTAGTTATAATTATTAATACTTTAATTATTAGTGCGTAATTATACTTCAATTATAATTATTAGTACTTAAATTATACTTTAATTATAATTATTAGTACTTTAATTATAATCATATTTAGTTCAAATTTTTAAATTAAAAAATATTCTAATGAGTCAATTAGTAATATTGACAAGTAAACCAAAAATAATAATTCAGTACACTTTATTAAAACATTGATATAATTTATTATATTAGACTTAAATAAATCACGTTTAGTGCACTTTAAATCATGTTTTTTTTTCTGGTAATTACATATCTAAATTACGTTTATAAACCAACATTTAAACATCATAGTCTTCTCCAAACATGTTTGTTTACCTCAAACTACGATTGCCTAATTGTCTCACAAACATAAATCACGTTCACCTAACGTTCACCCAAACTTAAATTTGTCTAAACCACATTTACCCACTAATTTTTCAAACACACCCTAATACACCATTTGGAAGTGGGAAGGATATGTCCAAAAATATCATCTGGGCTTCAAATTATTCATCTTATTTTGCTACATTCTTGTGCTCCTTTGAGTTTTCAAAGCCATCTGATGAAGGGATTACCCTGTTTGTACAATATTAAAAAAAAGATAAGATAAGATAAGACTCTAAAGATAACATTTTACAAATGTTAGTGTGATATTTGATAGAGGTGTTCAAAACTAATTGATCAAGCTGCCAAATCAAATTAAACTGATAAAAATTGACTAAAATCGAAAAAAGAAGGTCCAAATTAGTTTTTGAAATATGAACTTCAATTGGTTTGATTCAGTTGTCGATTTAGTTTAGTTTGTCCAGTTAAAACCGAACTTCATATATTTTTATGTCAATAGAGTTATTTTTTTATGTATATTTTATAATTAACTTGGTCTTTGTTTGAATATTTATATCTATTTTATTAAAATTAAAATTACAAATTATTTTAAACAAAACCACTCAAAATCAAACTAAATCGTTCAAAAATTAAAATTAAATAGATCTATAATTTAATAAAATCGATTAACTCAATTTGATTTAATTAAAACTTAAAATTAAAAACTAATTAACTTAATTTAATTTAATTAAAACTCAAAATAAAATCAAAACGAACCTATGATTACTTTTAGTATTCGAAAATAAAATTAGTCCACATGTCATGTCAAGTGTTATTAGGAGTCCAGAACAATGTCATTGCAAAAGATAAGTTTTATTCATTTTATTAACAGTAGAGACGTGAATATAAAATACTGTTTATAATCTATATCCGTTGAGCAGTATCTACATACTCTGGAAGTTTAGATGACCAAAGATCGAACTTTCAAATCAAGAATCTTAACCCTGGAAATATCTTATCCAACTTATGATGGAACCCGACAAAAGTGTGGATGGCTCAACTCCATTATTCACGAAACCAAACAACAAATTAAGAAATCTCTGACACAACACAACCTGAATGAGGGCCCAAATGTCAAGTGTTAATAGGACAATCTCATAGCCAAAGATGAGGACGATAATAAGATTTATCCAATTGCTGGCGGTAGAATAGAGACGTGAATATAGCATTTTCCGTCTATGTATGTTAACAGTGTCTGCAAAGGCAGGAAGCAGAGAAATTGGTCGGCAGCCTCTTTTATAAAAAGTCCAAGGTGTCGACATCTTATTAGAAATAAGGTGCAATGGTGATGGAGACGATTGAAGTGAGTGCAACGAAAAATCTGGAATTTTCAAAATCAGTAATCAAGTAGTTGAAAGAAACCTAAGCCTGCAAGTATCTTGCACCACTTGCAAGTAATCAGGTTGTTAGTGTGGGAAGTAAAATTAGTCCATATGTCATGACATGTCAAGTGTTATTAGTTATGTTGTTGTGACCGGATTGGATCGGTTGGTTCGATTGGTCGGACTGAAAACCGATCATAGAACCAGTTCATTTGAACCATTCGGACATGAAAGAGATTGAACTGGTTGAACCGGTTGAACTGACCAAACCGGCTGGTTCAATGACTGACTGGTTCTTGGCTCTTTTTTTTGGTTACTTTTCTTTTTTTCTTGGTCACTTTACTTTTTTTTTAATTTTATAATTAGGTGATGAATAAATTGAAAACCAACTAATTATTGAGTTAATTGATGAAGTAATAATTGATAAATGATAATTTTTTTTTGGTTAGTGATTTATTTTTGTTGTTACTTGTAAATATTTATTTGAATATGTTATCTTGTCAAAACATTTTTCGTGTAATTGAATATTGAATATTATTTTTAATTAATTTTGTATTTATATATATATATACATTATGATATATTGATATGTAATTATATAGTTATTTCACTATTTTTATGTATATATTTTATTTATTTTATTTTTTTAATTATCACCAGTTTGACCACAGTCTGACTATTAAACCTTGAACCAGTACTCATTCCGGTTCATTGACTGGTCCAACTATCAAAACCTTGGTTATTAGTGTTTGGTTATTAGTGAGTTTAGGCCAGTCTTATTGCACAGCTAAGTTTTATCCATTTTGTTAACAGACGTGAATATAACAATGTTTATAATCTATACACGTTAAACAGTATCTGCAAAAAGACAAAGAAGAGAATTGTCTATTTAGTATTAAAAGTCAGAGGTGTTCACATCACATTATTAGAAGACAAAAGATTGAACTTTCAAAATCGGTAACCATGCCAAGTAGCTTTTAGTGCTTGATAGTGATCTTGAAAGAATCTTAACCTTGAAAATTATCTTACCCAACTTATGATGGAACCCGGCATAAGTGAGTGCGGATGGCTCAACTCCATTATTCACGAAACCAAACAACAAATTAAGAAATCTCTAACACAACCCAACCTCAATGAGGGCCACATGAGAAGTGTTAATAGGACAATCTCATATCCAAACATAAGATTTATCAAATTACTGGCAGCTGAATAGAGACGTGATTATATCATTTTCTGTTTATGTATGTTTAACCGTGTCTGCAAAGGCAGAAATCAATGAAAAATCTTGAATTTTCAAAATCAGTAAGCCAGTAGCTTCTGTTAGAATGTTGTAGAACGGGTCACACAATTATAACTAAAGTAGAAGTGAAAAAAAAATAAAAATGATGATAATGAACACCAAATTTTATGTGTAAAATTCTTAAACAAATTAGAAGAAAAACCTTGGACAAATTATAGAAAGATTTTACTAATGCAAAAGGATTACAACAATTTTTCTCTAAAATAAGGAGAGAATAATTGACAATACATTCTTTTATAATAGGAGAAAACAAACTCTCTTTAACAAAATGAAAGACAATTTTAAGAGAAATCTCACTTTTTTCTCTTTCTAAAATACTCTCTCTCTTTTGCACCTAAAATAGGATTTTGTCTTCAAGACTTGGGATAATTCTTATGAAGTCAAGAGATATGTATTTATAGAGGAAGGGAGGTGAAGAAGCAGAATTCAAATTCTCTACTATCTTTGAATATTCAAAGAAATAGAATTCAAATTCTCTACTACTTTTGACTAAAAAAATAAAATTTAAATTCTCCATCATTTTTGATTAAAAAAACAAAATTTAAATTCTTTTTCATTTTTGACTAAAGAAGCAAAATTCAAATTCTTCTTAATCTTTAACTATTTAAAAACTTAATATAAAAATAAAATTACTTTTTATCTTTTTAGTCAAGTGTTTCACCATAACTGCTTCCACCGCTTGATAGTGACCATGAAAGAAACCTAAGCCTGCAAATATCTTGCACCACTTGCCGTGAAAACCGATACAAGTTAGTGTGGATGGCTCATCTCCTTTATTCACGAAACCAAGCGACAACTTAAGAAATTTCAAACACAACCCAGCCTCAATGAGTTCAGCTCTGAGTTGCTTAGATGCTCATGCTTCTGTAGCTGTTGGACTGGTTTCTCTGCTCCTATTTACTCTCTTTGTGTTGAGGAGGTCTAAAGTAAATGAGAGGAGAGAGGCATGATGAGTCCTTTATTTTGGTTAAATTAGGTTGCTTTCTTAGGACTTTTTCCTCTCCTTGATCCCATCCCATTTTTGTTATCTTTTGCTTGCTTTGTTCTGTGTTTTTGGCTTTCCTTGCTTTTTCTTGTTTTAATCTCTTTCCTTACCTTTTTATGCTTTTTGTTGTGTTTTCCTTGTAGGCTTTCTTTTCTGGTTTGCTGCTAGCTGGTGTGCTGATGAGATACTGAAGCAAATTGCTGAATGAGGCATGTTTTGGAGGCTGGCGCCCAGGCGCCAGATGCTTTAACCCTCTGTCTTGAAGATTGAATGGCTGGCGCCCCAGGCGCCACACGGGGCGCCTAAGGCGCCAGCAGCCCAACTCTCTGCCTCGAGGAATGAAAGTGGCGCCCAGGCGCCACGTAGGGCGCCTAGGCGCCACACATTGTCTTCTCTCTTCCTTTTTGCATGGCGCCCAGGCGCCACACAGGGCGCCTGGGCGCCGGGGTCCTGGCATACACCTATAAATAGGATTTTTGAAGCATTTTTGGACATCTTTTGGTTGGAGGAGAAGGAGCTCTGCTAGGGCAAAATCGGGGAAGAAGGGAAACCTACTCTCCATTGAGTTTGATGCTTATTTCTTTCTCTCTTTCCTCTTGTATCATGTTTATTTATGTATTTGTGATGTTTTTCTCTTCTTCCACCATGTGTAACTAAATTTCTAGGGTTAGGGGATTGATGTAATTGACTCCTATGAAGCTTTGTTGTTGAATGCTTTAATGTATTTGCAATTTCGATTTTTGGAGTAGACTTTACCGTTTTTATCACTCTTGGATGCTTAGCTACCATGTTCAATGAATCTAGGGTTTATATTGATGCTAGACATAGCTTGATATGGACTTGCCTTTGTAATTTCTACCGTAATTCGGGTTAGTCTAGACATAGATAACCTTAATTGCGTGGTTTTCATGAGTTCTTACGCTTAAACGCCAAATCAATTAATTTGACTAAGACATTAGCAAATTAATTGAGTGAGGTAGATTTGTTTCACCAAGACATTGGGTTCAATTATCTTTGTGAACTTAATCAACAAAAAGAGGAATTTGCAAATGTATTGAAGTATTTTCTAATGACTCAAAGATTAGTTTGTCTATGAATTAATCGGATTAGGAGCTAAGTAAAATCAATCCCCTATGCCCGCTTTATTCTCGTATAAATTTCGTTGTGTTAGCCAACTTAGTGTCTTACTTTAATTGCAATCTTTAAATTTAGACTCAACCACTCTACCATTTCAATTGTCCAAATATAATTTGCGCTAGTGAAATTGGTAATTGTTAAAGTCAATCCCTGAGGACGATAACTCTTTCTCTCTCACTTTACTACTTGTGCGACCCGATACACTTGTCGGGAAATAGCGCATCAAGTTTTCGACTTCTAGAATTTTCTGGTTTGCTGAGACGCTGGCGCCTAGAGGCGCCAGAGGGCCAACTCTCGGGTTGGCCAGCGCCCCAGGCGCCACACAGGGCACCTGAGGTGCCCCGTCCTCACCAACATTTCACTAAACGTGGCGCCCAGGCGCCACATAGGGCGCCTGAGGCGCCCCGTCTTCAACACGTTATAGTTTCAACGTGGCGCCCAGGCGCCACGTAGGGCGCCTAGGCGCCACATCCCTATAAAAATCCTACCTTCGTTTTTCAGCCCATTTTTTTCCCCTCAACCCCTAGCAGACCCCCTTTTTCTCCGAAGTCAGTGGATCTCCACCTTGTAGCTTCCCTTTGCCTCCAGTTTTGGGTAAGTTTCACCATTCATACTCATTCCATTTCTTTTCCCCCATTCTCCATACACCTTCCTTCCTCCACCGTGATTATCGGAGTTTTGGTGCTTCACGATTTGCCTTTTCATTTCTGGTAATTTCTCTTCCCTTTCATGTCTTTTATTTATTTTTCTTCAAAAAAAAAAAAGAGAGAGTCTCTTTTTGAATAAAAAGGGAATTGAAATATCTGATGTGAATTTTAGGGTTTTAATTTAAATTTTAGAATCTCTTTTTGGCTTTTCTAGGATTATAATTGCCGATATGTCTGGAAAGCGACAAAGAAAAAGTCAAGGAGAATCGTCTTCTCGTAGGAATTTTGATCCGTCTAGATTTAGGTCCTTAGAACATAGCAAGCGTTTTGAGGATTTAGATTCTAGAGAATTTATTGTTGAGTCTGGTTTTCACTTACGAGAAGGCGAGCACCCTGAAATTATACACCGGATTAGAGAGTGGGGTTGGGAAAAATTGTGTGAGCCGGCTGCCCATTTTTTCCCAGTAATTGTAAAAGAATTTTATGCTAATGCTTACCGGTTGAGGAGTGATCAAGGTGTCAGGGATCCCTGTATTTCCTATGTTAGAGGAAAAGACATACATTACTCAATTAACAGTCTCAACAATTATTTTGGCTTACATTATGCACCGGGGCAATGTGTTTTCGATAATTGGATGAGACACAGATATGTGAAGGCCCCTCACATTATTGCCACTCTCTGTCGGGAGGGGGCAAGTTGGGAACTGGACGCCGAAGGGAAAGCTACTAATTTTAAAAAATCAGAAATGAAACAAATCCCCAAGGCTTGGTGTACATTTGTCCAGTCCAACTTGCTGCCTACCTCGAACCGGTCAGAGGTAACCATCGAACGAGCAGTGGTTATCTATTTGATCGTGACAGGGAAGGTATTTAATGTGGGTTCCCTGATTTCTCATAACCTTTCAAAATTATCTCAAAAATAGGGAAAACGCCTCGGATATCCGTGCCTCATCACAGGCTTGTGTGAGAAGGATGAGGTTCCGTTAGAGGATGTACCGCGAAGAGCCCCGGAGAGCGCTATCACCAAACAGGTGATAGACTCGATGTTTCACAATTTTATGGCTATCGCGGCTCCTCTACCGGTTCCTCCTCCTCCTCCTCAGGTACCTGTGAGACCCCGCGCTGCACCTCCTCCGCCTAATATGTCGGAGCGCCTGAGTAGTGTTGAGACTGGGATTGGGGAAATCAGGCACACCCTCGATACCTTCATCGCCACTCATAACCAGCAGCATCGGGCACTGGCTCATGCGATGTTTTCCCTTGGTCGGCATTTCGGTGCCCCCACTGACGATTGGATGCTGGAGGATCCTACCTATGACCCATTTGCAGATATCAATTTCGATCCTTCCGCCAATCGGGACGTCGGAGGTGAAGGTAGTCACAACATGGAAGGAGAGGCCGACAACGAGGATGAGGACGATGATTGACTTCTGCTTCTGACTCACATCATGTTGCATCTGTATTTTTGCTATTTCTGTTTTTACTTATGTTTTGTAGACACTGTCGGTATTTCATATTTTACTTTTGTAATTTGTGGATTTTTCTGTTAATGTTTAATACTATTGGATTCTTTTTTTTGATTTGGTGGATGTTGTCTCTTGCTTTTCCTTTCTGTATTCGGTTATTTTGCTGTTTATTTCTCGTTATTTTGGAATTTTTGTAGATGGTTTCTTTTTGTTTTATAGCATTCTTTTTCCCCACTCCCTCTGTTTTATATTGCCCCTTTTTGAGCCTTCATGCCTTATTTCTGTTTTGATTTGACATTGAGGACAATGTACCGTTTTGGTTTGGGGGAGTTGAGTGACTTTTTGGCTTTGGATTTTTCTTGATAAATTGGATAGTACCTTACAGATTTTATATTATTCCTATTTCAATTAATTTTATGCATTGTCATCTTAATTAAAATATAGCTTAAATTGGATTTTTCAGAATATTTAGATTAAATTGAAAATTTTCAAAATTTTTAACTAAGAATTGTTGACCCTCTTATTTCTCTAAAATGTATTCTTCAAAACCTTGAAAAAGTTTTAGTTCTTACGTTTGACAATTTCTTACTCAATAAGGGATTTCTTTCTCTATAAAAAAAAACAACAAAGAAATGTTCATTTGCATCTATTAAAATAAAATAAATGGAGGTGTGGTTTAAGTTGATGAAGTATAGTGTGGATTAGGCGCACAATACTTGTTTCAACCAATGAATCACATTTTCCTTGCAAATAAAGGCGACGGACAAAGTGTTGTTGTGTGGATTAGGCGCACGGGCAACTCGTTGTTTCCTGAACCTTGCTTTCCTTTCTTTTGACGTTGATTGAGGGGGAGATGTGTGGATGAGGCGCACTGTCTTCATTTCAATCGTTTATTTTAATGTTCCGTCTATTGAGAAGTTTTCCTTGAGAGCCAAAAATTTGTCAAGCAAAAAGGAAATTTTGTTTTAAGTTTTTGAAAGAGTGATTTTAAAGAGTAAGGGTGTTTGCGTTTCGTCTTTAAAATTTTTGAAAATTCTCTTTTTTCTATCTTTAGATTCAAAAATTATCCTTTGCGAGTTAGTTTTATTAAGATGACTGCATGAAATTGGCTTGTATGGGTTTAATATTTGATGTTGTTCAGTACTTCTTTTTCATTCCGAAAAATCTTTAAGCTCTATTTAGTTTTTAGTTTTTAGTTTCCTGTTAGTATTTGCTTGAGGACAAGCAATAGTTTGGTTTGGGGGAGTTGATGAGTCCTTTATTTTGGTTAAATTAGGTTGCTTTCTTAGGACTTTTTTCTCTCCTTGATCCCATTTTTGTTATCTTTTGCTTGCTTTGTTCTGTGTTTTTGGCTTTCCTTGCTTTTTCTTGTTTTAATCTCTTTCCTTACCTTTTTATGCTTTTTGTTGTGTTTTCCTTGTAGGCTTTCTTTTCTGGTTTGCTGCTAGCTGGTGTGCTGATGAGATACTGAAGCAAATTGCTGAATGAGGCATGTTTTGGAGGCTGGCGCCTCAGGCGCCAGATGCTTTAACCCTCTGTCTTGAAGATTGAATGGCTGGCGCCCCAGGCGCCACACGGGGCGCCTAAGGCGCCAGCAGCCCAACTCTCTGCCTCGAGGAATGAAGGTGGCGCCCAGGCGCCACGTAGGGCGCCTAGGCGCCACACATTGTCTTCTCTCTTCCTTTTTGCATGGCGCCCAGGCGCCACACAGGGCGCCTGGGCGCCGGGGTCTTGGCATGCACCTATAAATAGGATTTCTGAAGCATTTTTGGACATCTTTTGGTTGGAGGAGAAAGAGCTCTGCTAGGGCAAAATCGGGGAAGAAGGGAAACCTACTCTCCATTGAGTTTGATGCTTATTTCTTTCTCTCTTTCCTCTTGTATCATGTTTATTTATGTATTTGTGATGTTTTTCTCTTCTTCCACCATGTGTAACTAAATTTCTAGGGTTAGGGGATTGATGTAATTGACTCCTATGAAGCTTTGTTGTTGAATGCTTTAATGTATTTGCAATTTCGATTTTTGGAGTAGACTTTACCGTTTTTATCACTCTTGGATGCTTAGCTACCATCTTCAATGAATCTAGGGTTTATATTGATGCCAGACATAGCTTGATATGGACTTGCCTTTGTAATTTCTACCGTAATTCGGGTTAGTCTAGACATAGATAACCTTAATTGCGTGGTTTTCATGAGTTCTTACGCTTAAACGCCAAATCAATTAATTTGACTAAGACATTAGCAAATTAATTGAGTGAGGTAGATTTGTTTCACCAAGACATTGGGTTCAATTATCTTTGTGAACTTAATCAACAAAAAGAGGAATTTGCAAATGTATTGAAGTATTTTCTAATGACTCAAAGATTAGTTTATCTATGAATTAATCGGATTAGGAGCTAAGTAAAATCAATCCCCTATGCCCGCTTTGTTCTCGTATAAATTTCGTTGTGTTAGCCAACTTAGTGTCTTACTTTAATTGCAATCTTTAAATTTAGACTCAACCACTCTACCATTTCAATTGTCCAAATATAATTTGCGCTAGTGAAATTGGTAATTGTTAAAGTCAATCCCTGAGGACGATAACTCTTTCTCTCTCACTTTACTACTTGTGCGACCCGATACACTTGTCGGGAAATAGCGCATCAAGGCACCATTAGCGGGTGGTGCGTGGCCCATTATCGGTCACCTTCCCCTGTTGAGCGGTCCCGAGATGCCCCATAGAATTTTGGGTGCTCTGGCCGACAAGTATGGACCCATCTTCACCATCAGGATGGGGTCGAGACGCGCTTTGGTGATAAGCAGCTCGGAAATGGCTAAGGAATGCTTCACCACCAACGACTTGGCTTTGTCCTCGCGTCCTAGACTCGTGGCTGTCGAGCGACTCACCTACAACCAAGCCGTGTTTGGTTTTGCACCTCACGGTCCATATTGGATTCAACTTCGTAAGATTGCAACTCAAGAGTTGCTGTCTAATCGCCGAATCCGGCAATTAAGTCACGTGCGCATCTCCGAAGTTTGTTCCTTTGTTAAACAGCTCTTCCGACTCTGGAGTCAGAAACAGAACGAGTCAGACCGAGTTCTGGTGGATCTGAGTCGGTGTTTTGGCGAGTTGACGATGAACGCGGTTCTGAGAAGTATTTGTGGAAAGAGGTATTTTGATGGAATAGGCAATGTGGAGGAAGAGGAGGGACGGCGGTTTCTGAAAGCGGTTAGGGAGTTCATTCGTCTGTTGGGGGTGTTCGTGGCAGGGGATGCTCTTCCTTGGCTCCGATGGCTGGATCTGGGTGGACACGAGAAGGAAATGAAGAAGACTGCAACAGAGCTGGACTCCGTTTTGAGGAAGTGGTTGGAGGAGCACCGCCGTAAGAGGGTCTCCGGGGAGCATAGAGGAGACCAAGACTTCATTGACGTCATGTTTTCTGTTCTTGATGGCTCAGAGCTCACGGCAATTGATGCTGATACCATTAACAAAGCCACCACATTGGTACGTTTATTAAGATATTTTCGTTATTTAGTAGGCCTTCTACTCATCTTCCCCACACAATCAACTCTACTCTTCCTTTCCAGATTGTTGGTTTGGGTTTAATTCTTTTTCAGAGTTCCTTTTGTTTTTGCTACTGAATTTTTCACTGAAAATAAAAAGTGTTAATTTTTTTTTAAAAAGACCAATTATGAACCAATAAATTATAAAAAAAATATAAAATTAATTTTTAAAGACCATATATTTATCATATTTATTTGTCACATTTTAATTAAAACTTTTTATTAAAGAACTCAATAGAAAAAATATAAGAAAATACAGTTTTTTTTATTTATTTATTATATCTATAGTTGTCACTTGTCAAACTCGTAATTTAGGTCTTAAGCTCGTTCAATTTTACGATCTTAGATATTTAAATCGAGTAAATTTGATTTCAAATTCAAAACTCGGTTAAACTCGTTCAAAATCATCGAGTTTAACTGAGTTGACCAAGTTTGCAATGTATATCTTAATTTAAATACTCATAACTTTTTTATTTGAATTCTATTTTAAGCAAATAACATATA
Organism: Biancaea sappan; assembly: GCA_037074585.1. NCBI lineage: Eukaryota > Viridiplantae > Streptophyta > Magnoliopsida > Fabales > Fabaceae > Biancaea > Biancaea sappan. The sequence continues at coordinate 12,850,240 of CM073494.1, forward strand.
TATAGAACGATTTCTGAATTTAGTTTCGAATGAAACAAGTTTCATCAAAAACTCTTTTTTGTTTATGAGATATAATCAAAAGAGTGACTAAAAGTCAGAAACAGTCGACTTTCAGATGTTACTAGACGACTTACAATTTTTAATTTTACTTTAAACAATCATAACCTTTTCAATTGAACTTCGTTTTAAGCAAATGATATATCATTGTAAAAGTTTTTTTAGTCTAGTTTCATTCGAGATATCTTATTAAAAAAATTCTTTACCATTTAGGAAAGTAGTAGACTTCCAGTGCTACCAATCAACTTGCAATTTTTAGATTTACTTTAAATATTTATAACTTTGTCATTTAAACTCTATTTTAAACAAATTTAACATTACACATACAATGATTGAAATACTAACTGATCACCGATTACTCTTAATATCTAATTCTATGAGTTTCTTATCTGTGTATATACTGAATAAGTGATTGTTCTCAATTATTTTATTTTTAAGAAGAATGAGCATATTAATACCTAATAGATATAATTCTTAAAATTTGTTTAGGAACTAAGAATCTAACATACTTTCTATGTTATTCTAGTTTTCTTATGTTAGAACATATATATATATATATGTTACTAACCTATTGAACGAAAAAGTATAGGTAAATTTTTTTGAGTTTATAAGTCAAGTTTATGTTTTGAATTTATCCCCCTCTCTAAGTTTAAGTAAACACCGGGGTTTGACAACCTTAATTATACCCTCTCCTCTCTTCCTTCTACGACCCTATGATTAGCAGAGTAATGCCATTGATGGTTTGAATTTGTGTTTGTTTATGATCTGAATTTTAGAACCAAGTTGGGGCAATTATATTTCTTTTGACTAAAATTATATTCTGCTCCCTAACAGATGCCTTATTTTAATGTAGTCCTTCATAAATTTTCATTCTCAATTTGGTCTCTTACAAATTGATATATTACTAATTTAGTCCCTCAAAAAATTTTATTTTCAATTTGATTCCTCATGGATTGATATGTTATCGATTTAGTCCTTTACTTATCTTCATTCTCAATTTGATCCCTCACAAATTGATATATTATCAATTTAGTCTTTTTTTACTAGCCATAACTTTTAATAGTACAACTTTTGATGAAATAACTAAATTGATAACATATAAATCTATGAGGGACCAAATTGAAAATTCAAATATGTGAGGGACTAAATTAATAACATATCAAATTTTTAGGAAAATATTGAGAATAAAAATCTTTGAGGGACTGAATTGATAACATATCAATCTATAAGGGACCAAATTGATAATAAAAATTTGTGAGGGACGAACTTGAAAAAAAAACATTTGTGGGGAAAATTCTGTGGGTTCTAAGCTTTTGCGAGGAAAATTCTGAAGATGGGCGAAGGTTAGAGAGTTAGTGACTATTCTTTGTCCTTTTCCTTTATTTTGCAAAAATGAGTATAGAAACTATTAATAGGACATTAGGAATAGGACTGCCCAGGAAGAAAAAAAAAAAATATATATATATATATATATATATATATATATATATATATATATAACATCCGGTAAAATTAATAACATCAAGAAAAAAAAAAACCATATTATTGAAATGGGTTCTATTTTTCGTAACACAATCCTTTCTTATTCTTGTATGGAATAAGAGAGTTATGCTCTATTAATTAGAATGTCAATCTTAAAGATCGATTATTAAATTGAAATTTAAAAAAAGATAAATATTTTAAAAATTAAAAAAAAAAGATCAAAAAGTCAATGAAATTTGAATCGTGGGTCTTAAACATTTACGATCTAAATCTTTGATACTAGACCCTCTTGTTCTTGTAATCCTGTTTCGGTTCTATTTGGGGTGTGCACTTATTTGGCTACAATTAACAATGAATGCTTCTGATTTGGACAAATTTATTCGTCCAGCCAATGTAATCTATCTTTGGAGTAAAATCTCAGGCTCAATTTTTTTTCTTTACTACTATAATGATCGCTTAAGCTTAGTTATCAAGATTTCTCCTATTTTTAAGAGTTAATTGTCATGATTTTTTTTAAATGGGAAAGTTATAATTGAGAATTTTTTTTAATAATAGGCCAAAGGCCCAAATTAACTGATATTCAAATACTGTTGGTAATCTGCAATTGTCAATTGCAACAAAGGCTTAGAAAGTTAAAAAGTACAATACTGAATAGAAAGAAAACATCCGTGCTTAGCTAGATAGTCAGCCACCTGATTAGCACTCCTGTGGGTTGGTAATCCAAAAACTTATATAATTTCCCCAAATATCCAAAAACTTTACCTGTAGGTGGGTAATCCTATGAAATGAGTACATGCATTTTGGTTTAATTCTGTATGTCTCATAATATATTCAACATTTTCCCCCATTCCCTGGTAATAGAGTAATTTAATTTACTTTCTCACAAAATTTGTATTATGAAGTCAATGATTGCAGGAGGGGTCGACACCAGCACAGTAACTATTATATGGGCTATGTCTCATTTGTTAAACAACTCCCAAATTTTGAAAGAAGTACAGAAAGAATTGGATGTTCATGTTGGAAAAGAAAGATTTGTGGAAGAATCAGATATAAATAAATTGGAATACCTTCAAGCTTTAGTCAAAGAGACACTTAGGCTACACCCACCAGGTTCTCTTTCAGGTCCTCGTGAATTAACAGAAGATTGCACTATAGGTGGCTATCGCATTAAAAAAGGAACGCAGCTCATAACAAATTTGTGGAAAATTCATAGAGATCCCAACAGTTGGTCAAACCCCTTGGAGTTTAGACCAGAAAGATTCCTTACAACGCACAAGGACGTTGATATAAGAGGTTATCATTTTGAATTAATACCATTTGGAAGTGGCAGAAGGATATGTCCAGGAATATCATTTGGCCTTCAAATCGTTCATTTTACTTTGGCTACTATCTTGCACTCTTTTGAAATTTCCAAGCTATCAGATGAGCCAATCGATATGACTGAATGTTTTGGACTAACAACTACAAAGGCAACTCCGCTCAAGGCTCTCATCAAACCACGCCTTCCTTTCACGCTTTATGATGCACTGTGATGGACTCATTGGTTGCTATAATTGTTTGTTTGTTACTTTGTAAAATGTTCAAGGTGTCAAATGGAATATTGGATGCTCTAATAATAGGTGCAAGACACTTGAAATTGGGACTTGCCTTTTCAAGATAGATAGAATTGAAGTTCATAAGAAAGATTGTGCTTTATCGTACAAATCGCACTAATGTGCCAAAAATTCAGATATAAACAAATTAATTTTTTCTAGACACAAGAAGAATCTGTATAAAAACAAGACCTATCAAGAGAAAAGTATAGGCTCTATCAATATGAAAAATATAAGAACACACACACACACACACACATATATATATAATTGACAATAGTAATACTTACTATTTTTGCAAAAGATTTAATTGGGGTGACGGTGCTACAAGTTTAAACTATTGGATTAAGGCCTATAGATTATTGACCACTAGCAAGTGAGGATGGAGCCCTGATGAAATGTCTGTATTAAGGGGTGCCATTTTTTTTTTTTGAGCTCAATCACTGAGAAAAAAAAACTTAATACAATAGGAAAATTTTATTTTTCTTCCAAATAGGTTGGGTAATTTTTAATTTGATCATCCACAAATTATTTTTGTAAATATTTCTGTATAACTTTTGTGCTATAATTTCATTTATAATAAAACTAGGTCAATTAACACAATTAATATAGTAACTTCTTACATTTTTAACATTGAAAACAATTTTTTAAGAGGACAAATCGACGAATATAATTTGGTTAACTAAATTGCAAATGAAAACTCTCTATTTGTCAAGGATTAAAATAAGATTTCCTGAGGCAATTAGATAATGTAATTTGTGCCATTTTAACATATAAATTAAACAGAATATGAGTGAACAGTCATTGGCTAACAATAAACTATTAAACTTCAACAACTACCCCAACCGTCTAATTTAAATCAAATATTCCCAAACCATCAATGAAGAAATAGTTCCTTTTTCTGCAGTTTAATTTCTCCCTCCGTTCTTTCCCCTAATTTTTGGCGTCTAACTTTTCTTTGTCGATTTAATCTTATAAGAAGATAGAGTTCTGTAATTAGTTTTCTAGTCCCCAATATTTTTCATTTTTTCTAATGGAATTCAGTTTTCCAGCCGCATCCTGAAGTGTTATTTAGCAAAACAAGACATGACTCATCCGCCTACGAGTCACGACCCAACCACCCAAGGGCACGAGTGTGGTATTGAAATTCACAGTGATACATTCTTTGATTTCTATAAAATACATTAATGACATTTACCAACCAAGTCTTGCATGCACGCAAAGATGCCTGTCAAATTGTGACTCTACAAACAAATTAAATCAAAACCCACCCCATTGTTAATTTCTGAGTTTCTATAATTTTGAATCCATTTTATGGGATGCCACCTTAAGAGTCAATTTGTTGCTTGTGATAGTTGAACTGTTTTTTTCAACAATATTAGGCAGAAAAGCAAGGAAAACACTAACAAAAATGTCTTAAACGCATGCCCTAAAGGTAAGGCAACGTTTTACAAATGTGAGTGTGGCATTGGGGGAAGTAAAATTAGTCTCAAACTGCAAGAATTTTAACCAAAAATTCATAAACCATCAAAGTTATATATATATATATATATATATATATCAAAATCAAACCGTAAAACTGTAATTTGTTTAAAATCTATACAAAGATTATAAATAAAAAATTAATCACTAGAAGAGATAGATTTACATATCTTGACTCATCGCAATTTGTCATTCCAAAGAAAAAAGGTAGAAGGATTTTGATTGGGTTCTTCCAAAGGGTTATAGAAAATTGTCTCACTCAACAACGGTAATTTATTAATATACTCTTTTGAGGAATCACAACCCATAGCCTTTAAGTCAAACTATTTAAATTAAAATAACTATATATTGCCAAAAAAATCATAACTTTATCAAGATAATCACTTTAGACTACATACAAATTATTTGATAACCTATCACGTAGAATAAAATTAATATATAAGCTCACCTTATGAAAATTTACTAATAAATGTCATATCAAAGTGTATTTTGGACATAGTCATAGCAGAATGTAAGTGTAATCCAATCGTTAACAGTAGAGATGAAAAATAACATACTTTGTTTAAATACGTTTATCAGTGTCCGCAAAGAAAGCATAGAAATCAAACTAATATTATTTTCTGTTAAAAAAAAAAAGTCGGAGGGGACCACATCACATTGATAAAAAAGTGCAACAGTGATTGGAGACGTTTGGGGTTAACGCGGTTGCCTGGAAGATTAGATGATAAAAGGGGGAAGTGTGTGTATTGAAAAATGAAAGAAAAATAGGCTATGCTTGAGTGTGTGTATTGAATATTCCGGCCCGCTCCATCTCCAACCATGTTATGAATGCTTTCTCCTCCCTATATCAATCAGAGAAAAAAGAGACTCAGCAGCTAGAAATTTCTTTTGAGGTCATGATAGTTATATAAAAAAACTTCATACAATTAATTGGAATAAAATTGCTAAACCTAAGTCTATAGAAGGGTTAGGTATCAGGTTAGCTTGTCACCAAAATAAGGCCTCTTTGTTAAAAAAGATTATGGACTTTCACTTCTAATTACCAAATTGTCTATGGACAAAAATCATAAAAAATAGATATGGGCAAAACATCATGAAACGAAAATTTATGAAATCCCATTCCTTTAGAAACCCTCAAAAAATGTCTGCACCAGAAAAATTATTGGTAATGGTAAAGAAAGTGGTCTTTGGAAAGATCATTGGTTTGGATCTAATAATCTAAGATCTAGGCTTATTGGTCCTTTACCACAACAGGAAATTGGCAAGAAAGTTGATGATATATTGACATTCTCCCAAAATGGTAACTCTTGGAACCTCAAAATTTTGACTTTGACTTCCTTTCCAGTTGTTCTGGGAAATAAAATCCCTTCCCTTAGCCCAATACAACCCCCTTCCCAGTGATAAAACCATATGGAATCTCACTAATGATGGAAATTTTTCTTCTAAATCAGTTTACCTTTTCTTTCTAAACTCCCAAAAATCAAATAATAACAATTCTTCCCTTCCTTATAAAAACTTCAACTGGATCTGGAAGTAGAATACCTCTCCCTGTGAAACTTTCCTCTTTGGCAAATATATCAGAAAGGTACGTCTTCCAACCAATTCCACTCTGAAAAATCAATCATAACGATTCCTCAAATTGCCCCCTTTGCAACAACATTAGTGAAACTCATTTACATATCCTTCGTGGTTGTTCCTTAGTAAAAAAATCTTTGCCGGCTTCACCTCCCCTCTTATTTTTCCAATCCCCCTGCTAAATTGGCTAGATATCAACTCCAAAAACTCTTTCCCAGGCCACTTAGGCATCTCTTGGAACATAATTTTCATTTTCACTCTTAGGGGAATTTAGCTTGCTAATTTTCATTTTCACTCTTAGGTGAATTTAGCTTGCTCGAAACAAAAAAAAAAAATTTCAAATATGAACATTTTCTTTCAAATACAATTAAAAACCGCATCCTTTTTCATGCTGCTGAGTATTGGAGTGCTTCTGTCTGTAAAAATTTTACAAATCAAAATTTACATCCTATTAATCCTTATATTGTGCACTGGACGAAGCCTCCTAGACAGTGGTTTAAAATCAATGTGGACGGGTCTGCTAAAAAGAAAAAAATTGCTGTTGGTGGTATCATCAGAAATGATGAAGTTGAATGGATCCTTGGCTATACTAAATACATAGGTTTTGGTTCCCCTTTGATGGCTAAAGCTTGGGCTCTCCTTCACGGCTTGTAGATAGCTCTGGAGATGAACATCAGGAAAATAAAAATTGAAATAGATTGCCAAATTCTTCACTCCCTCATGACACAAGATTTTACTCACTTTCACCCTCTTTCTCTTATTATTAAAAATTGGAGGGTCCTTATATCCAAGTTTGAGAACGCAAGCCTGATCAAGGTCTCTCGAAGCCAGAATTTTTGTGCTGATAGGCTGGCAAAATTTTGTGGCAAAAATCTATATAGAGGACTTTTATAATATTTAAACTATCTTCCTTGTTTTCTGTTTTTTGGCTTGTATTGAACTTTCTGTTTTTTGTTTATTATATTCCCTTTTACCAAAAAAAAAAAAATCCCCCTCTATGTCACTCTCTCCTTCTATTTCCCTATTGTCATTCTCCTTTATGTGTCTTTGTTATCTCCTACTTGTTACTCTTCTACTATCTGCTGATATATGTAATTACTTAGGTTGATTAATAATACTTCAGCTAATCCCGTCTTTCCTTTCGGAATTCCTTGCTTTTGAATAGCTACAATACCACTTCATTAGCTTTAATTCTTTGCATTATAAAATTTACTCAATGTGACATAAAAGCCAGAACTACTCTATAATACACAGTTTTAACTTTTTAAAGGAATTAGAACATATTTATCATAAGAAGCATATTTAAAATAAATTTAAGCAACAACTTCACATAGCAAGAAAGTAATTCCAAGGATCTCAAAGTGAAATTTCAGAACCTACAATATATTCTAGAAAATGATATAAGCAAATGAAATCATCTCCAATTGGATCCACAAAATAATATCATCTATACTAAGATCAAATCCTTAAGCTGATTTCACAAGCAAAAGAAGTATCTCCAACTGGATCAACATAATTATCCCAAAATTAAATTCACTTGAAAGTGAATTCATGAATCCTACAGCACATGTACAGTTCATTAATACCCAACCAAGAGGAAAAGAAAAGGGAAAAAATAATTAAATAAATTGTTTCAGAAAAGAACCCAAAATTTGTAATGAAGGAAAGCCCAAAACTCGTCTTCAAGGGGATACCAAGATCTAAAAAGATTGGGTTAATTTAATGTCACGACCCGTTTTCTGGGCACATGACCGACACAATGATGAATATCCCATCACTGTAAGCATTTCGATAAATTCTACCCATGAGTTAAATTATTAGTCATTATCTCTACATTATCAAAATAACCATTCCTTAAGAAAATATATCAAATTTTCTTATTTGAAATTCATAGAGATTATTTGCATATAATAATAGATCCTCAACATAAAATACATTATTGTATTGAAATACAAGCCAAATACTAAACTCCTGACCTAGATGTCCTAGACGATTACAGAGTAATATAATCTACAACAATAGAGGGGCCTACCCGACAGCGGGAGGGTCCAAAGTGATCTACTCTTCCAGCGGATATTCTTCATCGGCAACCTGATCTGAACAAAAAGGTTGTATAGAGAGTGTGAGCTTTTAAACTCCGTGAGCGAATCGGCCTCGCGTTAATAAAATTCAAATACATTACCAGTCATGCAAGCATACCAGAAGGCTCATACTCAACTAATAGACATAGTTAGAAATTACATACAAGAAGATAAAAATTCATCCAATTCAACAAACGTTACTAGTACTCTTCAATGGCAATATATCCCGGAGAGCGCACACAGGCCAGCTCACCAATTCTGTATATTTCCGCCATGACGCATAACCAATTCAACAAACGTTACTAGTACTCATCAATGGCAATATATCCCAGAGAGCGCACACAGGCCAGCTCACCAATTCTGTATATTTCCGCCATGACGCACAACCTCATCCTCTTAGCTAGGGCGCCTCACGAATTTATCACCAATCCGGGCTATATCCCTACTGAGGGAATCGTTGTCTCTACACTCATTGGTCAATACACCCTTTCAACCGGGTTTTCCGCCTTGCCGTGAGAGGGGGTACTGTCCCGCTCAATCACAATCAATAGCACAACAGTTCATATCATAATCAGAAGTACAATAGAATATTCATCCATATAACAGGTATAGTATATAACTATATTATAAATTTATAAACCACAAATCAAGATAACAATTAATCTATTTTTGAAAAGATTCAAACTTCACATCAACATGAAATACTTGTTTCGTCTTATCCATACTTTTGGATTAATTATCTCATTAGATTCGTCATTCTGAATCCAATTTTCCCCTATGAATCTTGGGAGTGTCCTACGACATACTTTTTATCACCAGTAATGCTAAAATTCTATTAAAACGGGGTCGTTTCACTCACCTGGATTCCGTACGGGTATCACTTCTTTAAGTCGTTACGGACAAGAGTACACAGGTGAATTTCAGTGTTCTGCTACGGAGATTTTCATGAAAGATTAGAGAAAATACGTTAAGATTGTTTTCATACAGATACTGTTCATACGTATGGTTACTATTCATATGATTACTATTCATACGTATGGGTACTATTCATACCAGAAATAGAGAATACAATCTGTAAAAGAGTACACCAGGTAAATTCCCAGGAAAGAGTGGAGGGTCACACTGGACACACTTAAAAACCAGGTCTTTCCTTAGCCAGAACTTTCCTAGACATTTATTCTTCACAGTTTACATTCTATTTCGGTAATCAGAGAATCAAAATAACATATAAACAGCTAACGACAGTTTTTCTGATGTGGAAGATCGGCCAAAGCAGCAACCACAGAGCATACTTAAGAAAATAACTTCTAAAATTTGAAAGACATAGAAATGGCATAGTATCCTTACCTAAGCTGAAAAAGAAAGGCCCAAAATCTCAGAGGCCCAGTATTAGAGCAAGAGAAACTTAAGAAGAGAAGAAGAGAAGTTGAAGGTGTGAGTTTAGAAGTGAAATGAAAGGGCCTATTTATAGGAAAAGTCAAAGGTACTATTTGATACTATGCGCTAATAAAATATTCAATTTACTATTCATGAAAATGACATTTCTAATAATGCAGTTACTGTACACCTTACGCTGGAAATTTTTTTTGTTATTACTATTGAAAACTTTAAAGGAAAAACTATCCTTTCACCTTAAACTTTTAAGTTTCTTTTCAAATCAGTCCTTTCAATTTAGTCCCTGAGGGTATTTTTACACATAAAACGTCATTTTTTCCTACAAACTTCTTTCTAGTTGTCTCTTTTGACCAAACCACATCTAGTACTTGACATTTCGATTGTATAAATGAACAGTACCATATACATAAATAGTAACAGTAGTTCGTAAACAAATATTTATATTTTATTTTTCATGGGTATTACATTTAACTTCAAAGCTAATTTTTATATCTTTAAGTAAAAATGGCTTACTAGATTTTTATAACCATAATCAATGGACAGCCATCAGCAGATGAAGACGAGAGGGTACCTAGGGATGAGTGAAGCAAGCCACCGATGGATGGCAAGATGAAGACGAGAGGCAACGGACAGTGAATCTGGGACATGGACGGCGAATACGGGCACAGCGAAGACGAGTTCTGGGACAGCGACGATGAGAGAAGCGAATGACGAAGATGAGAGAGAGGCGTTAATGAAGTTGAATTAATGGGTCAATGAAGTAGTTTTCTAAGCTTCTGTGAAATTGAGGCAGAACTGATATCTAGTTGCTATAAGGGTCTTTAGGGGGGGTCAAACGATAGAATTTTGATCTGAAATTTTTATTTTAGTTACACAGATATGGTTGTGTGTCAAATTTCACAATTTTTAGAATTGTAGATGAATATCAAAATTTTTCTAAAGAATGGACTCGAAATTTGCTTCAAAGCAAAACAAGGATAAATGTTTGGTAGCTTATGTTCTGATTTGATGTTATTCTTGTTTGACTTGTTCTCTAGGCCTTTGGTGAGATTTTTGGTATCCTTTCTTTGCGATTATAAAGTATATTTGGCTTAGATCCAAGGTGAGGGGATCTCTACTTTGCCTTGGTTGTATTTCTGTATATACTTAACCTTATTAATATGGATATAACGATTTGAAATATATTTTGTGTGCTTATGAATATAAAGGTTATGCATGTGCATGAGAAATGATTGCAATATATGTATTTATATATGAGTTGTTTTGATATAAAGATAATCATTCTTCTGGCAAGGTGTTGGATTGATGATAACATATGCTGATGAATATAATATTTGATATTTTTGTGATATTGTGAATGATGTTATATTATTTTGGATTATGTTTATATATGTGTTATGATGCTGAGATTGTGTTGATTATACTATGACTGAATTGTGCTCATGATTCTTGGTTGTGATTGTGCTTGACCGGAAAGAAACGGCATGGTGAGATAAATGGAATGATAAATGTGGCGATTTATTATTGGAGCGATAAGGGTGGATGCGGGCGGGGGCCGCAGGCAACGATCGAAAGGTACCCTGGACGACTTGGTTGGTACAGGAATATGTGATATTGTGTGCCTTATGATTGTTTGTAATATGTTGTTGATGTGATACGTGTGACATGGCAGAAATATGTTGTTAGTACTATGCTATGAATCGTACTTAATGTTGTGATTATGCTGAGATGGGTCTTGGCATGAAATTAACTACATGTATATATATATATATATATATATATATATATATAAATGGATATATTGTATATGATTGTGGTAGAGTAGTGGTTTCCTCACTGGGTCAGTATGGGTCACACCCCAACATCTTTAGGTATGAAAGAAGAGAAACTATCGAGTTGCGTATAGTAACCGACTCCTCATTTGTTCAGGGTAAAGTGTATTTGTTAGTCTTTACTTTTATTTTGTAATAATCTAGTTGAGGCTCTGTAATCGGGTAGGTTGTTTTAAGATGAAAAATATATAAATGAAATAAGATTGAATATGTATGAATATGTTGATATATATTATGTAGTGGAACTATGTTGATGAATCATGGATCTTGTATAATATTAGTTTTGTTAATGAAATGTAAAATTGATAGTTAATTGTGAGCATATTTACATATTGATTTTGCAAATTAACGTAAACAAGGAATAGAGTTATGTTAGATAGGCTTATAGAGGTAAGGTAAAGCTCACCATCTATACTGGTCACATGCTCGAATTTTGGGATGTGACAGTATAGGGTTTTTAAAACACCCTAGTGGCGTTTGGAAATCCAAATGCCATAATGGCGTTTGGCTTCCAAACGCCACTACATAGTGGCATTAGCATCCAAAATGCCACTATACTGTGGCATTTGATACACAAACGCCACTAAAATAAATTTTATAATCTATGAAAAATAAAACTCAAGTGTAATTTTTTAAGTATTTATTATTAATTTTTTGATAAAAATATGATAACTATAATTTCTCTATTTTAACATGACATGATCTAAGTTTTAATGTAATACCCCTGGTATTACGAATAAGTAAATTTGTGAGGGGCGGAAATTTTTTTTTTTAACAAATTTAGAGCTGGCATTAGCATCCAAAATGCCACTATACTGTGGCATTTGATACACAAACGCCACTAAAATAAATTTTATAATCTATGAAAAATAAAACTCAAGTGTAATTTTTTAAATGTTTATTATTAATTTTTTGATAAAAATATGATAACTATAATTTCTCTATTTTAACATGACATGATCTAAGTTTTAATGTAATACCCTTGGTATTACGAATAAGTAAATTTGTGAGGGGCGGAAATTTTTTTTTTTTAACAAATTTAGAGCTCAAGCTAAAGGGACAAAGGGTCCTAAAACCCATTAAGGAAAGAGGGTGTGCCTAGCTCGAACCGATTTTGAGACACAAGGAGGGACTAAAGTGAATAAATGTGAAATTTGGGATTTTAATGAAAATTTAATGTGATGATGGGTACTATTGAGGAAGTGTAGTTGGATACCCAAATTATGGGCCAAAGATTATTTTAATATTCTTGAAGGGTCCTAATTAAATTTGTTCTTCTGAAAGGGACCAAATTGGAAAGAATTTTGTGGACCCCAATCACACAAAATTAATATGCCTCACCCCCTCATTTTCTAATCTCTCTCACACGGCTCTCTCTCTCTCTCTCTCTCTCTCTCTCTCTTATCCATAAGCTTCCCATCTCCTTTCTCCTTATTTGCAGATTGTGGCCGACCATGGATGGAGGAAGAATGAGGTAAGTGAAATTCTTCTCCTTCTTTTCCCTTCTTCTTCTTCCTTCATCCCTTGTTCAAGATAAACCCTAGGCAAGAGAAATTAGGGAAAAATCCATATTATGTTGCCATTGACCAATGGGGATGAAATTTTCGTGGTTTTCTTTTGAGATAATGTGTTTTGCAAAAACCTAGTGGGATGATATTCTTGAAGGGAGAAAGATGATTATGGTAGAAAGATATTCTTGTAGAGTAATTGAAAGAAATTCTAGTGACGATGAAATTGATGATGTATAAAAGTTGTTCATGCATTTGGACTAGTTTTATGTACCTTAATCATCCCCAAACACCCATGGTTGAACCCTTGAATCCTTGGAAGCAAAAAGAGGGATTTTTAGAGCTCTTGGCTGAGCATCCATGGCTGCCTAACTGCGGGTGCCTAGGTGCTAGCCTTGGCATCCGAGGCGCCCTAGTCTGGGTAGCCTTCTGTTGAAGGAGATGGGTGGCGCCATGGTAGCCCTAGGTGCCAACCCACACAAAGTTAAGGGGGTGGCGTCCCAGGGCGCCTGAGGTGCCACCGTTTATGTACCCTGCTATTTTCTTTCTTTTTGATGGTTTTGATCCCTTTTGCATGTTCCTTGGTTTGTAGGCTTTGGATGATGTTTTGGGGACTCATTTGGACTCTTTGGAGCTTGCAAAGCCGCTTTTAAAGAGGTGGAATCATCTGGGAAGCTTTAACAAAGGCAATGGAACCTTACCTTTTAATGTCTCATTTGCTATGATTCTATTCGTAGAATGTAGTTATTATGATTACATTAGCATTATAATAATGTGTGGTATGTTAAAAGTTTATTTATTTCCACCAAGCAAAGTCTCACAATTGCTTGAGAATAATGAATACAAGTAAGAATAGGAACCATGGATGTTACATGGGTAAAGTAAATAGCTTTATATGAAGGACATGACTAATGTGAAGCATAACATAGGTAAAGTAAAATGCTCCAATGGATGGTGAATATGAAATCCTTCTTGCTGCATATGGTTGTAAGTTAATGAGTATCATGTCGCCGTATAAATCAAAGATAAGGTTTTAGAACCTATATATTAATATGATGAATGAAATAATAATGATGAATGCATTATATGTACTCAATTATGGCCTATGGATGAATTCACTTTTGATTTGGCTTGAATGTGCTCAGTTGAGTAGAAAAGACTAATTAGCTATTTTCTTAGAAAGGAGTAAGTTATTCTTGTTAGAGAAAGTCTTTGTAACCATTCTCATCAAGCATATGTATTAGATTTCAATGACGTGTGAAAACGTAATGCAAACTTGAAAAGGGTGATGTATTTAATTAAAGCATCATGACTAATAACATTGTGTATAGTGGTTATGTTGTTTGACATTGAAGTGTGCAAATGAACATGAAGGGAATACTTTAGTTATCTAAAAATGTGAATGAAGTGAGTGTAATTACAAGGATGTAAAAGTATATGAATCTCCATGATTTACGTACTAATAATAATAATAATAATAATAATAATAATAATAATAATAATAATAATAATAATAATAATAATAATAATAATAATAATAATAATAATAAAGATGTTTAGTATGATTAGTTCATGAATATTATTGCCGTGTTTAGTATGTTGATTAATGTTGTTTCCGTTCGTTGAAATTCTGGTATTGTATGATGGCTGGAGGTAACAATGTTGCGAATTATGGCTATGTTTGTTATGTCATATGAGAACATGTGTTGTACATTATGTGTACCGTTGAATGTGATATGGTTGGACTTCGATATTTTTGGTCTCACGTTGCTACACACACATGGCCAGTGCGTTTTGGTCATTGAGCTGAGGAATCGACTGGCTTCTGACCTTTGTATGATTATGATATGGTTGGGTTTCGATATCCTTAGTCTCATGCTGCTGCACGCACATAGCTAGTGCGTTGTGGTCGTTGAGTTGCTGAGGAGTCGATTGTCACACTGAGGAGTCGATTGTCTACCAACCTGTGTGTGAACATGATTTTAATGGCTTGTGTGACTGTATGCTATTGTATGATAATTATTCCTGATTGCTAAATGACGGGACATGGAAAAAGTAAAATGCTATAAATGGATAGAATAAATATGGAATGAATGCAAGTAGCATAGTAAGAGTTAGTTAAAATATTTGTTGAACTTGTTTGCCTAAAATCATATTTTATACTTGACTTTTTTTTAGTATTGTAGTATACATGTCTTGTGTTTGTAGTTAGGTGGATTTATGGTGAGTCTTGTAGTTTGGACTCACTCCTTCACAGTTTCAGATTTAGTGGTTTTCGTTATCTGGAGGCATGTATGCTCAAAGATCTCCCCTTTTTTTAGGGTATGGTGTCATCTTAGATTTTATTTATTTATGTATGAGGAAATAGGAAATTCTAAAAAAACTTTGTAATTGGGTAGGTTATGCTACGTTGTGTAGACACATTTCTGAGAAACATTTATGAATGATTTTGTTTAATATTAGAAATGAAGTTGTATTTATGAGTTTATGTAATGAAATACTAAGTTTCTTAGAGGTTGAGTTGTGGAGGGTTAGGCTTGCAACGGTGTGGTCAAGGCACTGTCTGCTCCTGTCACAATCTCGGTTTGGACGTCGTGACAGTTAAAATGAAATTATCATGCATGTATATTATTTTTATTAAGCGATCAAGGGACATGAGGTCAAGTCATGTACAAGTATAATTAAGCATGATGATGTACATCCTTATCCTAAATTAAATATGCATTTTAATTTATATGGAAGGGAGGCCACGCCTCTAAACTCTGAAGCCTCAAGTCCTTCGTTTCCATAGCACTCTAGAGGCTCACGTGTTAACGCATCACAGATCACACCCATATTATTTATTTGCCTAACTCAGGGATAGGTCATAGGTTACCCTCACACGACCCCATATATATAAAAAGTGGACTTAAACCACAACCCACCCATTCATTCTTCAAATCTCCTCTCCTCTTTCATCAATTCATGTTACTTGGTATGTATATATATATATATATATATATTAATTGCATCTCAAGCAGTGAACTATCATGTATCAACAAGTACAAAGAAATTAAATAGATTATTGAATGAGATGAGAAATATAATGTTTATTTTATTTGATACCAAAAATCATGAATTGAATAGTAGTTAGCAAAGGAAAATATAAACAATGAATGCTACAAAGTGATTTCAGTTTGAAAAATAGATGACGAAGAGAGGGAATTGTTGATATAAGAAGATTGAATGACCTGACTAACTTTGAAGTCTTCCAATGCAACATTTAATAACATCTAGTGATTTTGAAGTTTTAATATATATATATAGAAAGAAGTATGACAGCACGTGACCAATGAGGAAAGAAAATTCAATGGTGAGAGAATAGTGCCTATCAATCGAGTGAGTGGATAACAACAACAACAACAACAGCCTTATCCCACTAGGTGGCTTCGGCTACATGGATCGCTCGACACCATTGAGCTCTATCAATGACTAACTCTTTAGGGATCTCATTTACCAGAAGATCCCTCTCAATAACCTCTTTAAGTGTCCTTCTTGGTCTTCCTCGACCTTTTTTCACAGGGCTCCAAACCATCTGCTCAACTCTCTTTACTGGCGCTTCTAATGGTCTTCTTTGAACATGTCCAAACCACCTTAAAAGGTTTTCAGTCATTTTTTCTCAATAGGTGCCACTCCAATTCTCCCTCGTATACTATTATTACGGATCATATCTCTTCTTGTATGACCACACATCTAACGCAACATCCTCATCTCTGTTACTCCAATTTTATGCTCTTGTTGTCCTTTCATCGCCTAACATTCGCCCAACAATCGAGTGAGTGGATAAAGACAACAAAAACAAAAACAAAATGACATAATCTCAATGGTAGAGAGAAGGAATAAAAAAAATTAAATTCATTAGTATAATGGTGTTTTAATTGATCAAACGCCACTGTATAGTAGCGTTTATTTATCAAAAGGCACTATATAGTGGCGTTTGAAAAGTACATGCCACATAGTGGTATTTATTTATCAAACACCACTATATAGTGGCATTTGGTCAAAACGCCACAATAATTGAATTTAGTGGCATTTGTTTTTAAATGTCATTAAATTGCTATTTTTTGTAGTGTTTGTCATAAAAGCAATTATCTATAATGATATATATATATATATATATATATATATATATATATATATATGTTCTATTATGATTCTATAATGAATCTATGATGATTTTTGTTCATGAATAAATGAGTATGATTTTGTGATGAATCTAGGATGATTTATGATCTTATCATGAATTATGAAAGATGTGATGATGAATTCATGATAAACTTATAATGAATCTTCCATGAATATATAAGTGAGTATTTTATGATATAAGAATATAAACCATGTGAGTTGGGTAGATTTATAGTGCAATCCAAGATGGATAGACCTATAATGCAACCTAAGATGGGTCGACTTATAATGCAACCCAAGATGGATAGACTTAGAGTGCATTTTAAACCCAATATAGATAGACTTGTGATGCATTATAGACCCTTATGAGATGAGTAGACCTGTAGTGCACTATAAAGAAGAACAACAATACTATATTTATATCAGTTTCTATGTTCAAGGAAATAGTTATAATGAGTAAGGATGTTATATCCTTATGATAGGACATTTCCTTATGAGATGATAGAATAAATTCTCATGAAATGAGTAGACTTGTGATGCATTATAGACCCTTATAAGATGAGTAGATTTGTAATGCATTATGAAGTAGAACAAGAATGTTATGCTTAATATGTAACCTCTACATTCATGATGATATTCAAGATTTTCTTTTATGACAAAAATGGTTCCTATAATGTTTTCCTAAAGTAGACTATGTACTGAGATTATATATCTCATATTTTATGTTATGACTAACCATCTCAAGAATTGAAGTATAAAAAGATGGGAAAGGAGAAGATATGAGTATGTACTTTTATCTTAGGAAGTATGTAAAGAATAATGAAACTCATATGTACAATTTCTTGGACTAATTATGTAAAAGCATGCAAACCTTTGGTTAGATGTAAATCCTAAGTTATTTATGATGTATTTTGTAATATCTTTATCAGAAAAATACACGTATGAGATATTGAGACATGTTTGAGTTAAGAAAGTATACAAGTATCTCTAAGAAAAGACTTTTCTCCTATTTTTTTTTTTCAGAAATGAATCTACAAAGCTACTAGTCAACTGATACATTATAAGCAGTCGACCGAAGAAGGGAAGGGCTGTCACTGAGGTTTTAGTCAGGTGGGTAGGTGAAGAGAATGATAGTGCATCATCGGAAGATTAGCAACATTTGCAAGTGAAGTTTCCTAATTTTACAATGAATTTGATCCTTGAGGTCAAGGGTGTTGTCAATTTGGGGATGGGGTAATGTTAGGAATAGAATCTTTGTCAGGGGCATTTAAATCCTTTGATTAAGGTTGTAGGAATACATGTGTCTTTTAACACTAAAATAAGATGTTTAGTTAGTTCGTTTTCGCAGAAGTACATATGGCAATTCTCCACATGTTGGATAGCAGCTATTGGAGTCTTATTCTGATTTGTCTTCCTTTGAACCTTCGTCGTCTGACTTCTTTCTTAATCTATCCCTCTTAATCTATCGTCCTTCTTCTTCCTTCTTGATGTCTTCTTTCTTGTTCTGGTTCTTGTTGTACTATTGATCATCCTTGAGAATCTATTCTCGATCATTCTGGGTTGAAGCCGTATCAAACACTTTGAGGAGAAGGGAATGCGATTTCACGGAAGGGAGGGAATGATTTTACAAAACTTCAATCTGGAGGTTTTTTTTTTTTATTAAAAAAACAATTTAGGACAGCGTCGATTCCAATAGCTTTTAACGTCAATTTTAACAACTCACACGAAATTTTATTAAATGTTGGATATAGTGTCAGTTATATAAACCAACATACAACCAACGCTAAATTCTCTTTTTTCTTATAGTGAATGATCTACTAACACTACGTAAAATTCCTTCAATCACTACCGGTAAAGGTAAGTAATAAAAGCACTATCCAACTGCCATCACTCTAAGTCTGTAGTTCAGCTTGTCTTTTTTGTTTTTCCTTAATATAGTAAAAATATAATAACTTCAGTTGTTCCCAACTTCAAATCATCTTAGGAAGAAAAACATCAAGTCCATACTAAGGTAAGTAAAATTCTCCATATATAATTGATATGGAATAGGTAGAATCTATATGAAGGATGTTTGGCAATTCATTGGATAAATTTAAGTTTGGACAAAATTGATTTTGAGTATAATTAATTTTGCATGAATATGATTTATGTTAAAAAAACGGTTATTAGAAAAGTAATTTTAAAAAATAAATTTCGTCTGAATATTGGTTAAAAAAAGCACTTTTGAATGTATAATTACCGAAAAGAATATGAATATTATATTATTTTATTTCATTTATCTTTATTGAATTTCTCATAGCAAGTTAAATGCATTAAAAGGTAATTAAAAATAACTAATTACAAAATAAATTAGTGAGTAATTTTTAATTAATAATTAAGTTTTAACTAAAATGAACCAAATATCCATTATAATTAAAATGAATTAAGTATTTGTTATAATTAAGTTTTAAACAAAATGAACTATCCATTATTTTAAAAAATGAATTGATAATTTAAATTAGATTTTATTTTAATTTCACCATTTACCCAAACTTTTTTTGTTTATTCACTTAGGTCCCTAGCTATAATTTTTCTATTATCCTTTGCTTTATATAAACTCTTTTGTTACTTCATCTAGGTCCTTAGTTAGAGAATATATTTTTTGTTAAAAACAACCCCTATAAACTTTTTAATTTATTCACTTTGGTCCCTAACTAAAATTTTTCTTTTGTCCTTTACTTGATATAAACTCTTCTATTACTTTATTTAGGTCTTTAGTTTCAGAATATATTTTGTTATTTGTTAAAATCAATTCCTATAAATTTTTCAATTTATTCACTTTGGTCTTTGTCCTGCATTGTCATTATTTTCGTCTTTGCATTTGAGGGTTAATGGTGATTAGTGGTGATTAATCAATAATATGACAACATATTTTCGTCAAGGAATATGAGGGTTAATGGTGATTAGTAATATACCCAAATCAGTAAAGGAATCTGCTAAACAAAACTCGTGTGCAGCCATTCATGGACGTATCATGAGCTTGAAGCTAGGCCTACTCACCTCCATCGTTGTCTCTTCTGCAGACATGGCCAAACAAGTCCTTCAAACCCATGACCAACAACTAGAATCCCCCAACCTCATTCTTGGAGTGGAATAGAGACAGAGACAGTAAAACAGAGCATAATAGAGGTCGAGAGAAGAGCAGCAAGAAGACATTGAGATCGCGGGATAAACGAAAAGGAAGGGTAGTGGAGGAAAACAAGCATGCGGATTCACCATGTGATAATCGATTTTCAACTGAAGTCATTCTTCCTCGCGTTGAATCATTTCCACGTTTGCTATCTAAAATTGATTCTCCATTTTGCAGAACGCCTTATCAAACATGTTGCCATTTTAGTGAAATGTGAGTTTCTACTGAGAACGTGCATCTACTATCTTCCAATGCCTATCCAAACATGCACTTAATTTGATATAGTTTCACAACTTACAAAAACTCGCATAATCAATTGGAATAAACTAACAGAAACACAGCACTTTTTTATTGTTTATTTATTTTTAGTACATTAGTAATGACTTATATAACGAAACACAATCTTCCTTGCTAAAACCTCCTTGGACTCTCTTTTTTGTGAAGGTAACATCCACTTGCAACTCTCACAAGACTCATTCAATTTGACACCTTGAACCCGCAACAACGACTGTACCAAGAAATATGATCACAACGCATCATAAAGTTTCGAAGAAAGACGTGGTTTGATGAGAGCCTCCAACGGAGTGGCTTTCATGGTTGTTAGTCCAAATATTTCAGTCATATCAATGGGTTCATCAGATGGCTTTGAGAACTCAAAAGAGTGTAGAAAAGTAGCCAAAGTGAAATGAATGGTTTGAAGGCCAAATGATATTCCTGGACATATCCTTCTACCACTTCCAAATGGTATTAACTCAAAATGTTGACCTCTTACATCAACATCTTTGTGGGTAGTAAGGAACCTCTCTGGTTTAAATTCCAAGGGGTCTGACCAAATGCGAGGGTCTGTTTGAATCTTCCACAGGTTTGTTATCAATCGGGTTCCCTTTTTAATGTGGTAGCCACCAACAATGCAATCTTCTGTAAACATGCGAAGTCCTGAAAGAGAAGCTGGTGGGTGCAACCTTAGTGTCTCTTTAACTATAGCTTGAAGGTATACCAATTTGTTTATATCGGATTCCTTCACAACTCTTTCGTTCCCAACTTGAATGTCCAATTCTTTCTGTGCTTCTTCCAAGACATGAGGGTTGCTTAGTAAACGACACAATGCCCATATAAGAGTAATTGTGCTGGTATCAACAGCTCCTGCAATCAATATCTACAAAATACAAATGGTTTGTTTGCTAGTGAAGCGCTAATCAGCCAAAATTTGAGGAGAGTGAAATAAATATTGAAAATATGACAGAGGTTTATAGAAAATTTGTAGATAAGAACATTATTTATCTGATGTCAAGTTATAATGCAGTAAAATCATAATTATAATAAAGCTAATAGATTAATTTGTCAATCGTTATTTTCTATAAATTTAAAAAGAAAAAAAGTTATTAAGTACAACTTATGTCCTAAAACCAAGTTTTTTGTCCCTAATATGATAATATCCCACCCCTAAAAATTATTTCGCACAACATCTTATCTCTAAAATTATTTCCCAATCTATATCATCTAAATAGGTTTTTGTTTCTGTTTATATTTTTCCAGTGTACAGCTTAAATCTTTCTCTTGTTAAAACAATTAAGAAAAAGATTTTTTTGTCAAACAGGCTGAGCCGAACTGGACTGGCTTATTACTAGCTAAAGACTAAACGTGAGCCTCTTTATTAAGATCAAAGTCGTCCGCCTTGGCCTGTGGACCACTCTTTTTTTTTAACTATCTAAATAATATAATTTTAAAATTTTTTAGTAAAAAAATTCAATAATTTTTTTTAAAATACAATTTATACATATAAGACATTACTTCTTTAATATTTTTAAATAACTAATAGCTTTAATATTTCATATTTTCTTTTTAAATTATCTATATTATATTTAAATTTAAAAAATGTATATGTATTTTTTAAAAAAAAATACTAAAATTTTCATATCCAAATTTATTAAATATAAGTTTATAAAATAAAAAAATGTGATAAAGTGAAATTATTTATACTAAATAATATTTTTTTAAAAAAATAAAAATTTTAAACAAACTAACCTACAAGTCCTACAAGCTTAGTCTATTTAAAAATAACTTATTTTTTTGAACAAAAAACTATTCATTTACAAATAATTTTCAACCGCTGCAAGTCCCGGGCCAAATTAATTAGTCTCAACTGTGAAAGTGGGAAAGTAATAGGCTAATAGCTCTAACATATATATATATATATAAAAGAATTATCAAATAATTAAAAATGAAAATGACGTTTAAGGAGGCAATTAAGGGAATGCAACACCCACAAATATAATACAACTTCCGCCAAAGCATACAAATGTAAAGACCATGACCGCTCACACATGCATAAATGAACTTCTACTCTTTTCTGAAAAAAAAAATATTAAATTATTTTCTTCAACCCTTATTTTGATAGTTTAAAAATTTGTAATCAAATATTTATAGTTTTAAATATTTTTGATATAGTTTTTATCATTAAATTTTTGTCAATATTTTATTAGTTTACTAACATATGTCTAACAATGCACTAGCTATCTTATAAATACCATGCATGAGTTTTAGATACTAAAAAATTATTAATATACTGTAAAATTATTGCACATTTATTGTTTTATTATTAATATTTTTAATTAAATGTTAGAAAAACATGTCATGTAATATAATTTGCTTTATTTTTATTATAATTACATGTTATATTTTATATTTTTCTTCAAAAGATAATTTTCTCCATATTAAGTATTAGATTGTGGTCAAATTATTATGATTAAAGTATATTAAAAATTAAGAATATTTTGTTATATTTAATTTAAAATGTAATAGTTTTTAGTAAAACTATATACTTTAAAGTTGTAATTATTAACTGTCTTTTACACCTAACCTAACCTAACCTAACCAGCATCCAGAAAATTAGAAGGAAAGAGACAGTTCTAATTCTTTCTTCCTTTCCTTCACCTCCCTCTGACAAATTCAAACGTGAGCTGAAATAATCATCAAAAGTGAGCTGAAATAATCAATCACACCCGCTCCTAGATGGAAACGGATTTCATGCTTTATGTGTTTGTCTCTTATGAATTGTGATTCTAGATTTAACAAATTAAATTTTAATATTTATTTTAAAATAAAAATTATTACTTGACATCAATCGTTAAATATGAAAATATAACATCTGAAAATATAACAGTTTAAATAAAACAAGTATCATGTCCTAATTACAAGACAGGCATGGATCGTTTCCTTATGATCATGCTTCTCTAAGATGAGATACTATGAACTATATTTTTGAATGAGATATTAGTGACAGAAAACAAATTTTTTTCTATGCTTAAAAAGCATATAAAACTTTTATTTTAACGTGTTAAATGTGTCAAATATAATAGTTTATATTTCTTTTGCATTGTTTTACTTTTTATTTTAAAAAAATTTACTGATTATTTAATTTTAATCAATAATCATCAAATTAATCATCTAATATTATCTTAAAAATTAAAAAAATAAAAAATAAAAAAACATAAATCATTAAATATATAAACAATCAACAATAAAGTAAAAGCCTCTCATATTTTTCAAACATTCAAAAAGAAGAATTGGCATTTCAAAAATACTCCTAAAACCAATTGCATAATCGTTCATGTTAGTCTTTCCAAATTGACAAGTCGAATACAAACATACCAGTGTTGTAGCTTTGTTTACGGTATCAGCATCATAGCCTCCCAGCTCGGAGCCATCAAGAACAGAGAGCATGACGTCCATGAAGTCCTGGTCCCCTCTGTGATCGCCGGAGGCTCTCTTCCGGCGGTGCTCCTCCAACCACTCCTTCAAAATGTAGTCCAATTCCTCCGCAGTCTTCTTCATTTCCTTCTCATGCCCTCCCAAATCCAGCCATCGAAGCCAAGGAAGAGCATCCCCCACCACGAACACCCCCATCATACGAACGAACTCCCTCAAGATCTTCAGAAACCGCCGTGCCTCCTCCCCGTTAATCTCAGCACCCGCCCCAAAATATCGCTTCCCGGCAATGGTTCTGAGAACCTGGTTCATCGTCAACTCGCCAAAACACTGACTCAGATCCACCATAACTCGCCCCGACTCGTTCTGTTTCTCAGTCCAGAGTTGAAACAGCTCTTTAACGCAATAACCCACTTCGGAGATACGAACATGCTTTAACATCTCGATTCGGCGATTGGAGAGCAACTCCAAAGTAGCAATCTTACGAATCTCGCGCCAATACGGACCGTGAGGCGCGAAAAGAAAGACGGCTTGGTTGTAGCTGAGGTTCTGAACTCCCACAGTGGCTGGCCTGCTGGAGACGGCTAAGTCGTTGGTGGTGTAACAATCCTTAGCCATTTCCCAGCTGCTGATCACCACGGCTCGCCCTGATCCGAGCCGTATGGTAAAGAGTGGTCCGTATTTGTCAGCCAAGGCACCCAATGTGTAGTGGGGAATGTTGGAACCGCTCAACAGAGGAAGGTGACCTATTATCGGCCACCCTCCCCCTGCTAATGGTGGCCCTTTCTTCTCATTCACTTTGGACCTCTCTGTAAAGAAGAAACAGAGTAGGACTAGAGAAACCACTCCTACTACTGCAGTATTACTATCTAAGCAGCTCAGAACTAAACCCATTTTGCAGGGACTGAGCCTGAATCATAGATATGCTAACTTGTTCCTTGGATTTTTGTGAACAAATAACACATATTTATATGGGCTGTTTTGAATTTGACAATTATAGTTCAACGCACCTAGAGGTGCTTTGAGCTTGATGAATGATGACTGACGTTGGAAACGTGAGCCATATTGATTTAATCTTCCTGACAACCGCATGGACCCAAAAACGAAACAAATTTCACGTTTGTCCTATCTTGGCCCGTCTAAATTTTAATATTTTTTTAAAAAATTATTATTTAACAACTGAGTGGTTGAATCTAAAATTCAATCATTCATGTTTGAATTACCCAAACGGTCTCCACTGCATCAATTTTAGTAACGATTTTAACTGTTGCTACAACTTCTAGCAATAATTTTTTATTGTGAAAATTTTAAGAACAGTTAAAATAGTTGTTAAAAGCAGAAAAATTCTGCTGGACCATATATACTATCTACATTGCATCTCTATCGATGTGACGCCGACACGCGTGAGTTTTAATTTAATACGACATAGAATGCCAATTTTGACCCCAGCGGAAAAAAGAAATAGAAGTCTAATCGCAGTCTTCTGATTTGTCCCGCAATTCACAGAAGATAATACTAGTCAAGTGTGTACAGTGGAGTAAATAATCGGACAAACATAAACTTGTCTTTAGCACGAGATTGGACTAATTCTACATCTCAACACTGTAGCCATACTTGTTGAGGATGCTTTCCTTGCTTTTCTGCCTTATATTGTTGAAACAAACAATTCTACTAGTTCCGTCATCTTTCATTAATCAACAACTCACATAAGCAACAAATTACTCTCGTTACGTCTGACCTGGTGTTTGAATTTTCAACATGTCAATTTGAACTTTCATACATGATTTTGAGAACAATAGATGTTTGTTTTCATTTGACATTTATTTCATTTGAGATCAATAGATGTTTAGTTTAACATTTATTTCATTTTTTAACTACTGTTTACAAGAATTAATTTTTACTTGTTTTTAATTAAATTTAAATTTAAAAAATAAGTTGATTCAAAATTAAATTTGCTCATCTCGTCTAAATACACATGGATTTTAAGATGACATCCCATAAAATGGATTTAAAATTATAGGAACTCAATAAATAATAACAATTGGGTGGGGTTTAATTTAATTTGTTTGTGGAGTTACAATTTGACAAGAATCTATGCTTGCAAGATTTGGTTGGTAAATGGAATTGAAGTATTTGACAGAATGTATGACTGTAAATTTCAATACCATACTTTTGCTCCTGGTGGACGGGTGGTTGAGTCTTGAGTCTCGACTTGTAAGCAAAAGAGAAAAGTCTTGTTTTGCCTAATAAGACTTGAGGATGTGGCTGGGAACTGAACTGCATTAGTTAAAAAAATTGGGGATTAAAAAAATAATCTTAGAACTTTATCTAGTTAAAAGATTAAACAGACAAAGAAAAGTGGGAAACCAAAAATAGGGGAGAGAATATAGGGGGAGAAATTAAACTGCAGGAAAAGGGACTACATATTTCTTCGATATTGATGGTATGAAAATTGATTTGAGATGGACGGTTGTGATGAAGTGTAATAATTTATTGTTTGCCAACGACTGTTCACTAATAGTTTGTTTTAATTCTTATGATCTTAAAATGGCACAGATTTTATTATCTAATTACCTTAGGTGAAATATGATGAAGTAAATCTTATTTTGATACTTGGACAAATAGAGAGATTTTTAAATTACAACTTGATCATTTACAAATTATTTTCGTCAATTAAGCCCATGAACAATAAAAATGCTTTCAAAGTTATTAATATAATGATTTATGATATTCCGTTAATTAGTAGAACTTCCACATCAGGCGCATTAAATGAACACTACAAGAAAATTAACTTTCGGTGGTGACTTTAGGAGTTGCCACTGAAAGTGGACTTTTAGTTGCGACTTCTAGAGTTACCACAACCAAAAGTCAGACTTTCAGTGAGAATTATCAATAGTCACCATTGAAAATATTTTTTTTTTGGTGAAATTAATAGAAATCGAACTTTTAGTGGTGACTCCTGCTACCAAAAGTCAAACTTATATATAGTGGAGCATCTCATAATTACCATTGAAAGTCATTTTTTTTTGGTGAAATTAATAGAAATCGAACTTTTAGTGGTGACTTTCATAGTTGCAATCCAAAATCGGACTTTTAGTGGCGACTCCGATAGTCACCACCAAAAGTCTTTTTTTTTTTGTGAAATTAATAGAAGTCAAACTTTTGGTGTCGACTCTCATAGTTGCTACCAAAAAGCAGACTTTTAATGAATTCGAACTTTTAGCAATGTCTATTTTTCTGCAATTTGATTGATGGAAATAGTTGGTGGTAATTTTACTCAGCAAGTTGGAGGAAAATCTGGTGTTAACTTGGACATTTCTTGGTTGCAAATTTGAAATTTGTTTTCACTCATTCACATGAACCAATTTGAATTTGTGCAGAAAATGTTCAAGAATGTGCAACAAGAAGAAGCCTCCACCAATTCAGCAAGATTTGTCCATGTCAGCATCCAATTGGCATCCACATCAGCAAGGTCTTCCAAGTCAGCATGTTAACTCTTTAATTATTTTTCTGCAAGATAATAATATTAATTAAATTGGGTATTTACTATTTAAGCTTATAAAAATATGAAATTGAAACATAATAGTTCTATAATAAATTTATACCCTATAAATTCCAAAACATAAATAATAAGAGAATTTTTCACAAATAAATATTTAAAGAGACTAAAATAGGGACTAAAATGTATATAAAAATGGTTGATATCACAAATCAGTATAAAAACTCATTTTCCTACTAAAATTCTTAACTTTCCTCAATGATGCACGATCTATCACCTCATCCATAGGGCGCCTCACGGGCTTGGCAATGCTACCTTGGCTTCCACCCTCCTACTGTGAGTGAATCATTGCCCCCAAATGACTCCCAAGACTTGACTGGTTTACTCGCACACGAATGGGGGGGGGATACAACCCAGTATCAGAAACAAGCACCATGGCACACAAATTATAATCTTTCACAAAATGTAATCATTATTTCTTTCTTTTTTTTTGAATTATTTTTTATCTTTTTTCTTTATTGTTATATTTTCTCACTACTTAATAATTAGGATCAAATTATTATACAAATTTAATATGAAATTATCTTTAAATGATGTCCCTTACTCCATTGGTTTAGTTTAACATATATTATTAATATTTAATATATATATATATATATATAATTAAAAATAAAAAACAGGCCAACCCACAGGTTATGAGGGTTGAGTCGGGCCGGGCCAGTTCAGTCTGGTCATATACGGGACCTTAGGTGGACTAAATTCACATTTATTTTTTATTTTCCAAGTTCTTATTCCAACAACTTTTTGTTCTTGATAGTGATCTTGAAAAAAATCTTAACTCTTGAAAATATCTTACCCAACTTGTCACGACCAATTTTCTAGGCACATGACCGGCACAATGATGAATATCTCATCACTGTAAGCCTTTCGATAAATTCTTCCCACAAGTAAAATTATTAGTCATTATCTCTATATTCTCAAAATACCATTCCTTAATAAATACAAAGAAAATACATCAAATTTTCTTAATTAAAAATAATAGATCCTCAGTACAAAATACATTATCATACTGGAATACAAGCCAAATACCAATCCCCTGACCTAGATGTCCTAGACGGTTACAGAGCAACATATTCTATAACAAAAGAAGGGCCTACCCGACAGCGGGAAGGTCCAAAGTGATCTACTCCTCTAGCGGATGTTCTTCGGTGGCAACCTGATCTGAACAAAAAAAATTTGTACAAAGAGTGTGAGCTTTTAAACTCAGTGAGCAAATCGGCCTTGCGTTAATAAAATTCAAATACATCACCAGTCATGTAAGCATATCCAAAGGCTCAAGCTCAACCAATAGACATAGTTAGAAATTACATACAAGAAGACAAAAATTCATCCAATTCAACAAACGTTACTAGTACTCATCAATGGCAATATATCCCGGAGAGCGCACACAGGCCAGCTCACCAATTCTGTATATTTCCTCCATAACGCACAACCTCATCCTCTTAGCTAGGGCGCCTCACGAATTTATCACCAATCCGGGCTATATCCCTACTGAGGGAATCGTTGTCTCCACACTCATTGGTCAAGACACCCTTTAAACCGGGTTTTCCGCCTTACCGTGAGAGGGGGTACTGTACCGCTCAATCACAATTAATAGTACAGTATTTCATATCATAATCAGAAGCACAATATAATATTCATCCATATAACAGGTATAGTATATAACTATATTATAGCTTTATAAACCACAATTCAAGAGATTCAATCTTCACATCATCATGAGATACTTGCTTTTTCTTATCCATACTTCTGGATTAATTATCTCATTAGATTCGTCATTCTGAATCTAATTTCCCCCTATGAATCTTGGGAGTGTCCTACGACATACTTTTTATCACTAGTAATGCTAAAACTCTATTAAAACGGGGTCGTTTCACTCATCTGGATTCCGTACGAGTATCACTTCTCTAAATTGTTACGGACAAGAGTACGCAGGTGAATTTCAGTGTTCCGCTACAGAGATTTTCATGAAAGATTATAGAAAATACGTTAAGATTGTTTTCATACATATACTGTTCATACGTACGGTTACTATTCATACGATTACTATTCATACGTATGAGTACTATTCATACCAGAAATAGAGAATATAATCTGTAAAAGAGTACACCAGGTAAGTTCCTGGGAAAGAGTGGAGGGTCACACTGGACACACTTAAAAACCAGGTCTTTCCTTAGCCAGAACTTTCCTAAACATGTATTCTTCACAGTTTACATTCTATTTCGGTAATCAGAGAATCAAAATAACATATAAACAGTTAAGGACAGTTTTTCTGATGTGGAAGATCGGCCAAAGCCGCAACCACATATCATACTTAAGAAAATAACTTCTAGAATTTGAAAGACATAGAAAGGGCATAGTATCCTTACCTAAGCAAAAAGGAAAGGCCCAAAATCTCAGAGGCCTAGCGTCGGAGCAAGAGAAACTTAAGGAGAGAAGAAGAGAAGTTGAAGGTATGAGTTTAGAAGTGAAATGGAAGGGCCTATTTATAGCAAAAGTCAAGGGTACTATTTGATACTATGCGCTAATAAAATATTCAATTTACTATTCATGAAAATCACATTTCTAATAATGCAATTTACTGTGCACCTTACACGTACGACTGAAAATTTTTCTTTTATTACTATTGAAAACTTAAAGGGAAAACTATCCTTTCACCTTAAACCTTTAAGTTTCTTTTCAATTCAGTCCTTTCAATTTAGTCCCTGAGCGTATTTTACACATAAAACGTCATTTTCTCCTACAAACTTCTTTCTAGTTTTCTCTTATGATCAAACAACTTCTAGTACTTGATATTTTGATTGTATAAATGAACAGTACCATATACGTAAATAGTAACAGTAGTTTGTAATCACGCATTTATATTTTATTTTTCATGGGTATTACACAACTTATGATGGATATGAACCCGACATAAGTATTTATGGATGGCTCAACTCCATAATTCATGAAACCCAACAACAAATTAAAAAAATCTCTACACTACAAAAAAATTGACTTTCGGTGGCGACTTTATAAGTTGCCACTGAAAGTGAACTTTAAGTTGCGACTTCTAGAGTCACTACAGAAAGTTTCACTTTTGGATAATTGCCACCAAAAGTTAGACTTTCAGTGTCGATTCTTAATAGTCGCCGTTGAAAGTCAATTTTTTTGGTAAATTAACAGAAGTCGAACTTTCAGTGGCAACTCCTAATATTTGCCACCAAATGTTAGACTTTCAGTGGCGACTCCCATAGTCATCACCGAAAGTCAAATTTTTTTTTGTGAAATTAATAGAAATCAAACTTTTGGTGGCGACTTACGTGGTTGCCACCAAAAGTTAGATTTTCATTGGCAACTCCCATAGTCGCCATCGAGAGTCAATTTTTTTTTTTGTGAAATTAATAGAAGTCGACACCAAAAGATAGACTTTCAGTGGTGACTTCCATAGTACCAATGAAAGTCAATTTGTTTTTTTGACCTTAATTAATAGAAGTTGAACTTTTGGTGTCGCCTCTTATGGTTGCCTCCAAAAGTCAAATTTGGTGACTCCCGTAGTTGCCACTGAAAGTCTTTTTTTTTTGTTGAAATTATTAAAAGTTGAACTACGTCGCCACCAAAAGTAGGACTTTCAGCAATGACTATTTTTATGCAATTTGATTGGTGGAAATAGTTGGTGGTAATATTATTCAACAAGTTGGAAGAAAATGAACTTGGACTTTTCTTTACTAAAATCTAAAATTCGTTTTTGTTCATTCACATGAAAATTAGAAGAGAAAACCAATTTGAATTTGTGCAGCAAGAAGAAGCCTCTACCAATTCAGCAAGATGTATCCATGTCATCATCCAATTTGCATCCATAACAACAAGGTCTTCCAAGTCATCATGTTAACTCTTTAATTAATTTTTTGCAACATAATAATATTAATTAAATTGGGTATTTACCATTCAAGCTCATAAAAATATGAAATTGAAACATATTAGTTCTATAATGAATTTATACCCAATAAATTCCAAAACATATAATGATAGGAGAATTTTCCATAAATAAATATTTTAAGAGACTAAAATAGGGATTAAAATGTATATAAAAATGCTTGATATCAAAAATTGATAGGAAAACTCATTTTTCTACTAAAATTCTTAACTTTCCTCAATGACGTATGATCTATCACCTCATCTGTAGGGTGCCTCACGGTATTGGCAATGCCACCCAGGCTTCGACCCTCCTACTGTGAGGGAATCGTTGCCCCTAAACGACTCCGGGACTTGACTGGTTTACTCCCACACGAATGGAGGGTACCAACCAATTATCACAAACAAGCCTCAAGGTGAGTAAATTATAATCTTTCACAAAATATAATCATTCATTCTTTTTTTTTTTTCAATTATTTTTTATCTTTTTTTTCTTTAGTGTTATATTTTCTCTTTAATTAATAATTAGGATCAAATGATTATACAAATTTAATATGAAATTATCTTTAAATGATGTCTCTTAATCCATTTGTATTATTTAGTTTAACATGTATTATTAATATTTAATATATATATATATATATATCTATATAATTTAAAATATAAAAAATAAAAAAAGGGGCCAACCCAAGGGTTACGAGGGTTGAGCCGGGCTAGGCCAGTTCGGCCTAATCATATGCGGGATGACCTTTAGCTGGCCTTGGCAGGCGAACTAATTTTACATTTAATTTTTATTTTTCATATCTTACTCCAACAACTTTTTGTGCTTGATAGTGATCGTGAAAAAATCTTAACTCCTGAAAATATCTTACCCAACTTATGATGGATATGGCACCCGACATAAGTAAGTATGGATGGCTCAACTCTTTTTTTTTTTTGTGAAACTAATAGAAGTCAAATTTTTAGTGGCGACTCTCATAGTCGTCATTGAAAGTCAATTTTTTTGTGTGAAATTGATAGACATAGAACTTTTATTGGCGACTCTCATGGACATTACTGAAAGTTAGACTTTTAGTGGTAACTCATGTAATCACCATTGAAAGTCAAATTTTTTTTATTTGTGAAATTAATAGAAGTCGAACCATTGGTGTCGACTTTCATAGTTGCCATGAAAACATGGACTTTTAGGGGTGACTCCGAGAGTGCCACCGAAAGTCAATTTGTTTTCTTGACTAAAATCAATAGAAGTTGAAACTTTTGGTGGTGACTCTCATGGTCGCTGCCAAAAGTCAAATTTAGTGACTCTTATAGTCGCTACCGAAAGTCAAATTTTTTTTTTAAAAATTAAAAGAAGTCGAATTTCGTTACTACCAAAAGTAGGACTTTCAGCAATGGCTATTTTTCAATAATCTGATTGGTGGAAATAGTTGATCGTAATTTTATTCAGCAAGTTAGAAGAAAATCTAGTGTTAACTTTGACTTTTCTTAACTGAAATCTGTTGACCCTAAGGCTTTATGCCATAAGTTTTGATGATGACAAATGTATTTGAAATGTAGCATTGAATGTAGCATTAATATATATAAAGGTTAATTATCATATATATGCTACAAGTACTTAAGCATGATTATGTTACCTAATATATATGTTGCATATATTGAATCATGTTATTATCATGAATTGAACTAACCATTGGATTTGCAAGTAAGACATATTTTTATAGGTTGGTTCAAAACAAGAAAGAGTGAGCATTGGATTGAAGAACAAGGAAAAGTAATATCATGCTTCACTCAAGGAAAGCAACATACAAGGACAAAGCTCCAAGAAATGAAGAATTAGAAGATTTGAAGTCTTGGAAGCTTGGATGCATCAAGATAGCCTATGTGTTTACATTAGGTATATTTTATATAGGCTAGTATACTTGTGCAACTCAATGATTTAGATTTGTATACATTGGCTCAAGCATTTTAAACAAAAAAAGATAATGAGATATGAAGTTTTACAAAAGTTAGTTTTTGACCTTTGGTCACTCCTTATATCATATCTCATAAATGAAAATTTGGTTTTTCAAATATCTTAATCTCATTTGATAGTAGACTCAAAGATCTTTTCAACGGTATATTATTTATTCAAAACGGAGTCCAAATGAGAAATATATGACTATTTAAAATATAGTTTGAAAAATTGAAAGTTGATTTTACTGTACTCAAAAATTATTCTGTTCTGACCTATAGTCAGTATTTTGATTATATCTTTTAAACAAAAAATAATTTTTGAGTAAAACTTGGCTCATTTGAAACTAGACTCCAAGAGCTTTCCAATGGTATATTATTTGTTTAAAACGGAGTTCAAATGAGGGAGTTATGAATTTTTAAAGAAAGCTCAAAATCTGTATTTCGCTACTGCCAGCCGGTGGTCGACCACCCCATCTACACTGGTCGACCAACGTGACTGATAAATCACTTCTGGACTACACTGGTTGACTAACGTGCCACACTGGTCGACCAATGGACACCTGGACTGCATTATTAGTGCTGTAATGACTATATAACGGCTAGTTTTGTAAAATGTTATATATATGACCTTAGATACACGATTTTGAGCAAGAACAAAGTCCTACAATGTGATATTAACTTCTTCTATCATCTTTGAGAGAAAGGAAAGCATTCCTGAGCCAAATCTTGCATATTCTCTATCATTAGAGTTATTAGAGCTTCATTTGTATTCATCTACTCTTTAGAGAGAGTTTCTTTGTATTGTTGATTTTGATCAACACATATATTATTCCGAGTTGAGGTTCGCAAGTACCGGTGTTGGAAGAACTTGTTTTGGGTTGAGGAGGAGCCCAGATTCATAAATTCTCCATTGTGGTTTTGCAAATACCTGGATCGAATTTGCGTGGTTGTAGTGGTTTGCAAGTACCCGGATTAAACTTGCAATTATAGTGGAAATACTCAAGTGGTCTCTTGAGGACTGGATGTAGGCTTGGATTAGCCGAACCAGTATAAATCTCTGAGTTTGCTTTCTCTATCCCTTACTCTTTAATTTGTGCATATTGATATCTACTCTTTAATTCCTTGATCTTATAATTATTTATCTTGATAGCACATTGATTTTCTGTATTGTATTTATTATTTTAAGTATTACACTTCTACAGAAAATCATTTCAACTTCCAATTAATTCTTGTGAAAAATTTATAAAACCCAATTCACCCCCCCTCTTAGGTTCCAACCATTACTTTCAATTGGTATCAGAGCTTGGGCTCTTGATTTGAGACTTAACCGTCTAAGAGTAAACATGGTTGGATCTAGTGAGTGGTTTATGTTTGAAAATTGTTCTTTCACAGAACCTCCAGTTTTTGAAGCTAATCATTTTCAATATTGGAAGTATGAAATGAAAATGTTTTTAATTTCAGTAGACCATAAACTCTGGGAAGTTATAGAAAATGGTTTTGATATACCTGTCAATGAAGAACAAGGAAAATGCATTCCAAAACCCAAGAGTGAATGGAATGATACTGAAAGAAGTTTAATGCAACTCAATGCTAAAGCAAAATTGATTATTTCTTGTGCATTGAGTCAAGATGAATTTTTTAAAATCTCCAACTGTGCAACTGCAAAAGAAATGTGGGAAATTCTTGAAGTTGCACATGAGGAAGATCTTTTTGCTGAGTAATTAAGGTATAGAAGTTTCATTAATGAACTTGAAATTGCTCAAATGAACAATTGCAAAACCATTAATGAGATACAACTTGTGCTTAATCAATTGCAAGCTCTTGGTGTTGAACTTACAGGAAAATCTCAAATCACCAAGGAGATAGAAGAAAAAGAAAAAGGAGAAAAAGAGAAACCACAACCAAAAGCTGAATCATCAAAGAAAGCTTACCTATCTTCCATTTGGGGAAATAACAATTCTGATGAAGAGAACACAAATGAAGAAGCCAACACTTGTCTTGTGGCCAGAGATAAAGATGAGGTAAATTCATTTAACTACTCTTTTGATGAATTACAAGATTCCTTTGATGATTTACATGAAGAATCTCTGAAACTTGCAAAGAAATTAAATGCTTCAAAACAGAAAAACTCTTCTCTTGAAAATGAATTAGAAAAATTGAAAAATGAATTTTCTATTTCCAAGGAAGAGAATTTTGGTTTCGAAAATCAAAACAAAACTTTGCAAGAAGAGAATTTGATTTTAAAGGGAAGTATCTCTACCAACAAAAGCTGCTTTTGCACCAAGTGTGATTCTTTGAAAAAGGAAAATGATGATCTTAAAAACACACTTGTAAAATTTTCTCAAGGTAGAGAAATTTTAAATACTTCGGTTTTGAAACAAAGAAGAAGGTTTAACAAAGTTGGTCTTACTTCTAAAAGTAAATCAAACCAAAAGCATTCTAAAAACTTCTTTGTTTCTGCAAAGATGTCCAATAGTCCAACTTGCACTTGTTTTTATTGTGGACTGAAAGGACACAAATCTTACTCCTGCTTTTATAAGAAAAATATTGTTCATGGAGTAAAAATGAAATGGGTTCCAAAAGGAACTCATGACCTAGGCAGACCCAAAGAAATTTGGGTACCAAAAACAAAAGATTAATTTGCACATTTGCCTCGAAGCAAGGAGCGGAAATGACATTTTAATGGCTACATCATTCAAACTCCACTTCCTTGCATCAAAAGGAGGCAATAGACAAGTAAACATATAAGCTGGAATGTATTGTAAGAAATTTGATTGATATGTTTACTGTATCAAATGCTTATGCTTGTTTTCTAGCATGCCTTTCATCTATCTTTGATATTCATGCATGCTATATTTGAAAACAACTGTTAGGCATGCAGCCTATAGATTCAAATTTTGTTTTGAGCTAAAATGTTTCTTCCAAATTCTGCTCAAACTATCTTTTTTACCGCATTATGAAAACTTGCTTCCATTACATGCACATTTCTCTTGCCTTTACAACAATAAGATTACTCTTGCCTATAGTATTTATCCTTATTGTAATCTTATTCAAATATTTTCAATGAAATCAAATTTCTTGTAAAATTGCATTTCATGGAAGCATAGCACTTTTATTAATATAGCATATCTTAAACACAATGTTGCTCTTGATTCTCAAAATTTATTTGGACATTGCTTATTTAAGCATCAAAGTGCTCTACCAAAAGTGTTTTGCAGGAGTTAATCCTCAAATTTATCCTCTAAGGCACACTCTTTCCTCTGCTCTCCGAAATCAGTAAAATTTATAGTTTTGAAGTTGGTTGGTCGACCAACGCTCCTATCAGTGGCCGACCAACGAAGGCTATAATGAACTAACACCCAGCACCAGGAGAAGAATGCTGCAAGCTGAGACAAGTGGTCGACCAAGGTCCTCAGACTGGTCGACCAACGCGAGGCAATGGGTAAATAAGGCTATTCTGGTGAGGAATGGTCGACCAGTTCATTCACAATGGTCGACCAACGCTTGACAGTAAGCTCCTTCCACTTTCTCATCCCCACGATGGTCGACCAGTGTGGACACGTTGGTCGACCAGCGGATGACAGTAGATGAAGGATTTAAATTTTGCTGCTATGTATTTAATGATCTCTTCAAAGCTTCATGGGTGATCTTATAAGAGATTGTTTTTTGAGAGGATCTTGCAAATAATCAATCAATTAAGATCATTAAAATTGCAAGAAGATAGGATCAAAAGAGGAGCAATGAGCAAAACAAGGATATCAAAATCTTGAGGAGGAACTTCAAGAAGCAACAAGACTTTGCCAAAATTGATGAGTATCTCTATCTTTTACCACTATAATATTTAATTGAGTGATATCCCTACTCATAATTGGCTATATTGGCATATTTTTTTTTCTGACATACTTTCATTGCAATGACATATTGTTCTTTGATATCTTACATACTTGATCATATCATTGCATATAAAGATATGTTAAATGCTTAAATTGTCTTTATACCATTCATCATGGTTTGAGCACTATACATGTCATATCTTTGCATAAGCTATGGGTTATGAACAATTGTTTATAGATTATAGTTTATATCTGATTATATCTTATTAATCCATATTACTTCAATTATTTTTCTACATACTCTGGTTATAATATGCTTTATCTTGAATAAGTATGTAACTTGCTTCCGCTATGTAATGATTATATATATATATATATATTCATGTGAGAAAATGCTTTCTAGCCTTAAATGAATATATGTATACTTTTCAAAATACGTTATGCCTCTACTGAGATGATATGATATATCTTGAATATAAAATGTTTTATATATGATAATGGATATATATTTTCTTCTATTGTGCTAAATTTTATGTCATTCTTTAAAGAAGAATTATTTTAAAAAGGTTTCGGAAAATGATTTGAA
Source organism: Biancaea sappan (assembly GCA_037074585.1). Taxonomy (NCBI): domain Eukaryota; kingdom Viridiplantae; phylum Streptophyta; class Magnoliopsida; order Fabales; family Fabaceae; genus Biancaea; species Biancaea sappan. Next base: position 12,888,110 of record CM073494.1, read on the forward strand.
ATTGCTTTATCATGTTAAAGCAAAAAGTGTTTTGATAAGAAAGGAGTTTAAAAATCCTTATTTCAAATTCACCTACTATGTACAAAAATGTTTTTATACGTAAGTAGAAAATTATTTTCAAAGCTTTGAAAAAGAAAAGAGTACCTTTATTGCAAAGGATGATAATGACATTGAAGAGAATGCCAATCTACCTCAAGAAGAAGAAAAGCCTCAAGAAGAAAAATTACCTCATGAGAAGGAGACATCAAGCAACAATAATGATTTTTCAAAGGATTTGAGGTATGCCAAAAGTCATCCTAAGGAACTCATCATTGAAGATGCATCTCAATGGGTATTCACTTGAAATCTTCCTCTGCCTATGGATTATACTTTATAATAGCTATATCTTTTGCTAATCCATAATTACTTCCCTTGTGCTGTTATATACTCTGATTATAATATGGTATATCTTGTATGAGTATATCATTTGCATTTGTTGTGATATATATCCTGTTATAATATCATCTGTTATTATCTTTAAAAGGATATATATGTTGCTTCTGCTATGCTGCATCTCTTTTCAAATCCTTTTTGAGCAAAATTTGTTTTTCAAAATAAATGGACTTGGAAATTCTTATTGCCATAGTTTTTCTGATAAGCTTTTCAAAGAATTACTCTTTTAAGAGGAGTTTGTTTCAAAAAAAAATGTTTTATCATATTGAAACAAAAATCATTTTGAAAAGAAAAGCATTTAGAAATCCTCATTTTAAAAGATTTTCATCTTGTATGCTTCTTATGATATCAATCATTAAAGAAGAACGATTTCTCTACAAATTTTTGGATTTCATGGATGCATAGCATTCTTATTGAACATCTTCATTGTTTGAGAATGATGAACTAACCTGTCAAGGACCCAAATTATTTGGGTACCTAAGAATAAGAGTTTCATTGTTTTGTGAGGAAAAGTATTCTCAAGCTCGAGCTTGCAATGACAACCAACCAATCTTGAGGATGAAGGACTCAATAATGAAGATGGTGATTCTAATCAAGCATGCACATTCAAAACATTGGTATTATCTAGCCTTGCTTGAAATAGATTGTTAATCCATCAAATATTATGAGCTTTATGTGAAGATTAGATGAATGGCAAGAAAGAGTGTTTAAACTGATTGAAAAATACTTTGAAAACTCATATATTATTTTTAATATCTCTTTTCCACCTCAAGCTAAATATGAACTATAGTGGCTATGTTTCCAAATAAGAAAATCATTCATTTTGCCACTAAAATTCTTTCAAGTTACTTTTCTTGCCTATCATCTATCAATTGTTTATATGATATTTGGATCTACTAATCACAATATGTGCAAGGATATTTCTCTTAGCCGATGGAGAAGACTAAAGGTACAAATGACTCTTCCTAAAGAACAGTCAAATTATACAAGGTTGAAATCTTCATCAAGGATCAAATAGTCAAGAGTTCAAAATAATTTGTGTCTATGCCAAGACAATTCTTGGATAAACAATCTCTTGAAAAAGAAAGGTAAGAACGATCACCTGAATGGATAAAAGAGTTTTGAGAGGTATGATTACTCATCTCAAAATAGATATGCTTAAGTGATCAATTTCATATATATATATATATATCATAGTTATAATGTTTGATATTTTTTTAATGGATATATAAATTGCTTCCTTTGTGCTGAAATTTATCTTATCCTTTATGAAGCAAATTTGTTTTGAAAAAGGACTTTAAAAATGCTTCTGTTATGTTAATATGTTTTATCATACGAAGCAACATTCTTTTTGAAAAAGAAAAGATTTTAAAGATCTCTTTTGTTGTAGATGACAAAGGGGATGAAAAATATTAATGTTTGATGTATGGATTATGTCCTATATGCTTGAATATATCTTATTACACTAATCCATATATATTGCTTCCTTAGATGAAACGTTTCTAAATTCCTTTTGAAGCAAAATATTTTAGAAAAATATCATGAAATTCTTGAATTGCTTCCACTCTGCTGAAATTGCTTTACCATATTGAAGCATTATCTATTTTGAAAAGAAAAGGATTTGAATATCCTTATTTCAAATTACTTCTGCTATATGCTAAAATGTTTTTATACATATAAGCAGAATTGTTTTCAAAAGTTTTGAAAAAGATATGAATATTTCTTCTTTCAAAATACTATAATGCAGAAATTTTCAAAAGGTTTCATATCAAACTTCTGCAAGTTATAATGTTGAAAAATTGAATTTCCCGTATGATTATTCAAAACCAATTTCAAAGGAAAAGGGATGTGAAATTCAGGGGGAGCTTTATCTCTCTTGAAAATATATAGATGATCTTGAAAAAGAATACATTTTGAAAATTGGATATTCATTATTCATTCTTCTTTATCATAACGTGCACAGTTTAAAGGGGAGGAGCCTAAACCTAAACTCCTTCTAATTTTATCTTTTGGCTCATTTCATTTGACATGCGAAATTTTTCTGAAAATTATTTTTACATGTCAATGAAATTCATGATAAGTTTTGGTGTATCCTAATCCTATGTTATATTGACATCTTTTGATATCCTGGCTTAAAGAAGGTATGTGCTTTAACTTCTATATATTTTGTTCCTTACACCTTTTTGTTGATGTCAAATAGGGGGAGAAGAAACAATAGAAAAATATGTGTATGTGCTTATAACATTGCATGAAAAATATGTGTATGTGCTTATAACATTGCATTCATTATTTTGTGATACATATTTTTCTGTGGTGATTTGTCATCATCAAAAAGGGGGAGATTGTTGACCCTAAGGCTTTATGCCATAAGTTTTGATGATGACAAATGCATTTGAAATGTAGCATTAATATATATAAAGGTTAATTATCATATATATGCTACAAGTACTTAAGCATGATTATGTTACCTAATATATATGTTGCATATATTGAATCATGCTATTATCATGAATTGGACTAACCATTGGATTTGCAAGTAAGACATATTTTATAGGTTGGTTCAAAACAAGAAAGAGTGAGCATTGGATTGAAGAACAAGGAAAAGTAATATCATGCTTCACTCAAGGAAAGCAACATAGAAGGACAAAGCTCCAAGAAATGAAGAATTAGAAGATTTGAAGTCTTGGAAGCTTGGATGCATCAAGATAGCCTATGTGTTTACATTAGGTATATTTTATATAGGCTAGTATACTTGTGCAACTCAATGATTTAGATTTGCATACATTGGCTCAAGCATTTTAAACAAAAAAAGATAATGAGATATGAAGTTTTACAAAAGTTAGTTTTTGACCTTTGGTCACTCCTTATATCATATCTCATAAATGAAAATTTGGTTTTTCAAATATCTTAATCTCATTTGATAGTAGACTCAAAGATCTTTCCAACGGTATATTATTTATTTAAAACGGAGTCCAAATGAGAAATATATGACTATTTAAAATATAGTTTGAAAAACTGAAAGTTGATTTTACTGTACTAAAAAATTATTCTGTTCTGACCTATAGTCAGTATTTTGATTATATCTTTTAAACAAAAAATAATTTTTGAGTAAAACTTAGTTCATTTGAAACTAGACTCCAAGAGCTTTCCAATGGTATATTATTTGTTTAAAACGGAGTTCAAATGAGGGAGTTATGAATTTTTAAAGAAAGCTCAAAATCTGTATTTCGCTACTGCCAGCCGGTGGTCGACCTCCCCATCTACACTGGTCGACCAACGTGACTGATAAATCACTTCTGCACTACACTGGTCGACCAACGTGCCAACTGGTCGACCAATGGACACCTGGACTGCACTATTAGTGCTGTAACGACTATATAACAGCTAGTTTTGTAAAATCTTATATATATGACCTTAGATACACGATTTTGAGCAAGAACAAAGTCCTACAATGTGATATTAACTTCTTCTATCATCTTTGAGAGAAAGGAAAGCATTCTTGAGCCAAATCTTGCATATTCTCTATCATTAGAGTTATTAGAGCTTCATTTGTATTCATCTACTCTTTAGAGAGAGTTTCTTTGTATTGTTGATTTTGATCAACATATATATTATTTCGAGTTGAGGTTCGCAAGTACCGGTGTTGGAAGAACTTGCTTTGGGTTGAGGAGGAGCCCGGATTCATAAATTCTCCATTGTGGTTTTGCAAATACCCGGATCGAATTTGCGTGGTTGTAGTGGTTTGCAAGTACCCGGATTAAACTTGCAATTATAGTGGAAATACTCAAGTGGTCTCTTGAGGACTGGATGTAGGCTTGGATTAACCAGTATAAATCTCCGAGTTTGCTTTCTCTATCCCTTACTCTTTAATTTGTGCATATTGATATCTACTCTTTAATTCCTTGATCTTTATAATTATTTATCTTGACAGCACATTGATTTTCTGTATTGTATTTATTATCTTAAGTATTACACTTCTACAGAAAATCATTTCAACTTCCAATTAATTCTTGTGAAAAATTTATAAAACCCAATTCACCCCCCTCTTGGGTTCAAACCATTACTTTCAAAATCTGAAATTCGTTTTTGTTCATTCACATGCAAACTGGAAAAGAGAACCAATTTCAATATGTGCAAAAAATGGTCAGGAATGTATAGCAAGAAGAAGCCTCTACTAATTCAGCAAGATGTATCCATGTTAGCATCCAATTGGCATCCATAACAGCAAGGTCTTCCAGGTCATCATGTTAACTCTTTAATTACTTTTCTGCAAGATAATAATATTAATTAAATTGGGTCTTTACCATTTAAGCTCATAAAAATATGAAATTGAAACATATCAATTATATAATTAATTTATACCCAATAAATTTCAAAACATAAAATAATAGGAGAATTTTCCATAAATAAATATTCAAAGAGACTAAAATAGGGACTAAAATATATATAAAAATGGTTGAAATCAAAAATCAGTAGGAAAACTCATTTTCCTACTAAAATTCTTAACTTGCGTCAATGACGCATGATCTATCACCTCATCTGTAGGGCGCCTCACACGCTTGGCAATGCCACTCGGGCTTCCACCCTCCTGTTATGAGGGAATCGTTGCCCCCAAATGACTCCCATTACTTGACCGGTTTACTCCCACACGAATGGAGGGTACCAACCAATTATCCCAAATAATCCTCAAGGTGTGCAAATTTTAATCTTTCGCAAAATGTAATCATTCATTCTTTTTTTTAATTATTTTTTTCTCTTTTTTCTTTAGTGTTATATTTTCTCATAAATTAATAATTAAGATTAAATGATTATACAAATTTAATATGAAATTATCTTTAAATGATGTCTCTTACTCCATTTGTATTATTTAGTTTAATATATATTGTTATATATATATATATATATATATATATATATATATAATTAAAATATAAAAAAATAAAAATAAAAATGGGCCAACCCGGGGTTACAAGGGTTGAACCGAGTCGGGCCAGGCCAGTTCGGCCCGATCATATACGGGATGACCTTTAGCTAGCCTAGGCAGCCCCTTTGGTGGACTAATTTTACTTTTATTTTTTATTTTTCAGGTTTCGATTTCAACATCTTTTGTGCTTGATAGTGATCATGAAAAAATCTTAACTCTTGAAAATATCTTACCCAACTTATTATGGAACTCGACATAAGTAAGTAAGGATGGCTCAACTCCATAATTCATGATACCTAACAACAAAATAAAAAATCTCTGTAGTACAAAAAAAAATTGACGTTTGGTGGCGACTTTAGGAGTTCTACTAAAAGTGGACTTTTAGTTGCGACTTCTAAAGTCATCACAGAAAATCTGACTTTTGGTGGCAACTATTAGGGGTCGACACCAAAAGTCAAACTTTCAATGTCGTTTCCTAATAGTTGCCGTCAAAAGTCAATTTTTTTTTGGGGTGAAATTAACAAATGTCAAACTTTCAGTGGAGACTTCTAATATTCATCGCCAAAAGTCAAACTTTGAGTGATGACTCTTATAGTTGTCACGAAAGTCAATTTTTTTTTGCGTGAAACTAATAGAAATCGAAGTTTTGGTGAAGACTCTCAAGGTCGCCTCCAAAAGTCAGATTTTTAGTAGCAACTCATTTTTTTTTTGTGAAATTAATAGAAGTTGAACTTTTTGGTGTCGACTCTTATAGTCACAAACAAAAGACATACTTTTAGGGGTGACTCCCAGAGTGCCCCGAAAGTCAATTTGTTTTTTGGACTGTAATTAAAAGAAGTCAAGCATTGTTGTCACCAAAAGTCAGACTTTAAGCAATGACTTTTTTTTTTGCAATCTGATTGGTGGAAATAGTTGCTGGTAATTTTATTAAGCAAGTTGGAAAAAAATCTGGTGTGAACTTGGACTTTTCTTGACTGAAATCTGAAATTTGTTTTTGTTCATTCGCAGTCAAATTAGAAGAGAAAACCAATTTGAATTTGTGCAGAAAATGGTTAAGAATGCGTAGCAAGAAGACATCTCGACCATTTCAGCAAGATGTGTCCATCTCAGCATCCAATTGACGTCAACAATAGCAAGGTTTTCCGAGTCATCATATTAACTCTTTAATTACTTTTCTGCAAGATAATAATATTAATTAAATTTGGTATTTTAACTTTAAACTCATAAAAATATTAAATTGAAACGTACTAGTTCTATAATTAATTTATACTCAATAAATTCCAAAACATAAGATAATAGTAGAATTTTTCATAAATAAATATTCAAAGAGACTAAAATAGGGAGTTAAATGAAAATAAAAATGGTTGATATTACAAATTAGTAGGGAAACTCATTTTCCAACTAAAATTCTTAACTTTCCTCAATGACGCAGGATCTATCACCTCATCTATCTACTACCCGGGGTTCCACCCTCTAGCTATGCAGGAATTGTTGCCTCCAAATGACTCCGAGACTTGACTGGTTTACTCGCACACGAATAGGGGGTACCAACCAATTATCACAAACAAGCCTCAGGCATGCAAATTATAATCTTTCACAAAATGTAATCATTCTTTGTTTTTTTTTTGAATTATTTTTTTCTCTTTTTTTTAGTGTTGTATTTTCTCATTAATTAATAATTAGGATCAAATGATTATATAAATTTAATATGAAATTATCTGTAAATTATATTTCTTACTCTATTTGTATTATTTAGTTTAACATATATTATTAATATTTAATATATATATATATAATTAAAAATATAAAAAATAAAAATAAAAAATGGGCCAACTCGCAGGTTATGAAGGATGAGCCGAACTAGGCTAGTTTGGCCTGGCCAAATATGGAATGACCTTTAGCTAGCCTAGGCAGTCCTTTAGGTGGACTAATTTTACTTTTATTTTTTATTTTCCAAGTTCTTACTCCAATAACTTTTTGTGCATGATAGTGATCTTGAAAAAAATCTTAACTCCTGAAAATATCTTATGCAACTTATGATCGATATGGAACCCGCCATAAGTATGGTTGGCTCAACTCCTTAATCGATTAAAAAATCTCTACACAAAAAAAAAAATTGACTATCGATGGCGACTTTAGGAGTTGTTATTGAAAATGGACTTTTAGTTGTGACTTTTAGAGTCACCACAGAAAGTCTGACTTTTGGTGGCGACTGTTGGAAGTTGCCACAAAAAATTAGACTTTCAGTGTTGATTCCCAATAGTCACCGTTGAAGTGAATTTTTTTTGGTAAAATTAACAAAAATCGAACTTTCAGCGGCAACTCCTAATATTTGCCACCAAAAGTCAGACTTTCAGTGGAGACTCCCATAGTCATCACCGGAAGTCAAATTTTTTATTTTTTGGTTGAAATTAATAGAAATCAAACTTTTGGTGGTGACTCTCATGGTCGCCACCAAAAGGCAGACTTTCAGTGGCAACTCCCATAGTCGCCATCGAAGGTCTTTTTTTTTGTGAAATTAATAAAAGTCAAATTTTTAATGTCGACTCTCATAGAAGACGAACATTTAGGGGTGACTCCAAGAGTGCCACAGAAATTCAATTTGTTTTTTGGACTGAAATTAATAGAAGTTGAATTTTTGTCAAATTTGGCAACTCCTATAGTTGCCATCGAATGTCAAAATTTTTTTTTTGTGAAATTAATGGAAGTCGAACTTTTCGCAACCAAATGTAGGACTTTTAGCAATGACTATTTTTCAGCAATCTGATTAGTGGAAATAATTGGTGATAATTTTCTTAAGCAACTTGGAAGAAAATCTGGTGCAAACTTGGACTTTTCCTGATTGAAATTTGAAATATGTTTTTGTTCATTCATAGGTGAATTGGAAGCGAAAACCAATATGAATTTATGCTGAAAATGGTCAAGAATGTGCGGCAAGAAGAAGCCTCCACCAATTCAGGAAGATGTGTCCATCAAAACATCCAATTGGCTTCCACAACAACAAGGTCTTCCAAGTCATCATGTTAACTCTCTAATTACTTTTCTATAAGATAGTAATATCAACTAAATTGGGTATTTACCATTTAAGCTCATAAAATATAAAATTGAAATATATTAATTCCATAATTAATTTATACCCATTAAATTCCAAAACGTAAAATAATAGGAGAATTTTCCATAAATAAATATTCAAAGAGACTAAAATAGGGACTAAAATGTATATAAAAATGGTTGATATCAAAAATCAGTAGGAAAACTCAATTTCCTACTAAAATTCTTAACTTTCCTAAATAGTGCACGATCTATCACCTCATTCGTAGGGCACCTCACGAGCTTGGCAATGCTTCCCGGGCTTTTGCCCTCTTATTGTGAGGGAATGGGTGCCCCCAAACGACTCCTGAGACTTGACCAGTTTAATCACACACGAATGGGGGGTGTCAACCCAATATCATAAACAAGCCTTAAGGCGCACAAATTATAATCATTCATTCTTTTTTTTAAAGTATTTTTTCTCTTTTTTTCTCTAGTGTCATATTTTCTCATTAATTAAATGATGTCTCTTACTCTATTTGTATTGTTTAGTTTAACATATATTAATACTATTTAATATATATATATATATATATAATTTAAATATAAAAAATAAAAATAAAAAATGGGCTAACCTATGAGTTAGGACGGTTGAGCCGGGGTCGGGCCAGTTCGGCCCAATCATATACGGGATGAACTTTAGCTAGCCTAGGCAGCCCCTTAGGCAAACTAATTTTACATTTATTTTTTATTTTTTAGGTTCCTACTCTAACAACTTTTTGTGCTTGATAGTGATCTTGAAAAAATCTTAACTCTTGAAAATATCTTACCCAACTTATGATGGATATGGAAACCGACATAAGTAAGTATGGATGGCTCAACTCCATAATTCACGAAACCCAACAATAAATTAAAAAAAATCTCTACACTACAAAAAAATTGACTTTTGGTCGCAACTTTAGGAGTTGGCACTGAAAGTGGACTTTTAGTTACGACTTCTAGAGTCACCATAGAAAGTCTGACTTTTGATGGTGACTATTGGGAGTCGCCACCAAAAGTCAGACTTTTAGTGTTGATTCCCAATAGTCACCGTCGAAAGTCAAGTTTTTTTGGGTGAATTAAAAGAAGTCGAACTTTCAGTAGCGACTCCTAATATTCGCCTTTAAAAATCAAACTTTCAGTGGCGACTACCTTAGTCGTCACTGAAAGTCAATTTTTTTTGGTGAAATTAATAGAAATTGAACTTTTGATGGTGACTCTCATGATCGCCACCAAAAGTAGGACTTTCAGTGATGACTCCCATATTCACCACATAAAGTCTTTTTTTTTTGTGAAATTAGTAGAAGTTAAACTTTAGTGTCTACTCTCATAGTCGCCATCAAAAGACAAAATTTTAGGGGTGATTCCCATAGTGCCATTGAAAATCAATTTGTCTTTCAAACTGAAATTAATAAAAGTTAAACTTTCGGTGATGACTCTCATGGTCACCACCAAAAGTCAAATTTGGCGACTCTTATAGTTGTAACGTCTGCTAAAATTATACTAATTTTGTACAGTTTAAGAAAATTATAATAAAGATCTTGTGAAAATTATGGTTAAAACCATGAAACTTTTCTGGAAAGCTTGCCAAAATATCAGATTGTATAAAAATAGGGCAACTTTGGAATCTTTCGTAATTTACAATTTTAAACTGGTAGAGGATGATTGGTTGACTGATTTGGAGCTATCAGTTGACTGATAGTCTTCAAAGTTACATATATATAAAAACGAGAGATATCAGTCGACTGATGTAGGGACATCGATTGACTGATGTACCCTGAGCTTTAGATTTTAGAAAAAGTTAACTTGAAAACATGGTAAAATTATCTAGTTTTATTATGCACATAATCTACAACACTTCTTCAACTCTTCTTTGCAAATTCTCTTCTAGAATGAAGCTATAATACAAGGGACTTACATGTAACTCATATTTCTATGCATATACACAAATTGTGCATAGATCTCTAAGGTTTACGTAGGAAATTAACATTACATTCATTTTCTATGTGTAACTATCTAGCAACTATGCTAGCTTGTTTCTTGCTACCTCTTGCTTCTCTACTTCAACTCCTGAAATGGTTAGTTATAACATAAAACATGAGATATATAATCTCAGTAGCTAATTTATTTAAAGAAATCATTTCAAGAACCATTTCAGTCATAAAAGCAATCTCAATAAGAAACTCATTTCATGAAGTATAAACTGATATACTAACACATAACTTGTGTCTTAATTTCTTTCTTAATATAGTGCACTATTCTTTGACTACTTTAGCTATTTTGGCTATTTTAGCTACTTTGGCTACTTTGGCTACTTTAGCTATTTTGGCTACTTTCTCAGGAAAAATACTCAATGTCCCATGAGGAATTTCTATCATCTCATGAGAAATTTCTGGGGTTCTATCTTCCCATAAGGATATTTACATCCTATGAGGTATTTCTGTCATCTCATGAGGAATTTCTGGGGTTCTGTCTTCCCATAAAGATTTTTACATCCTATGAGGTATTTCTGTCATCTCATGAGGAATTTCTGGTCCTGTCATTCCATAAGGACTGATCTATACTTTTCAAGAGAAAGTTAATATTATATTCTCATGGAGAACTTCAACATATCTGTACTTGCTGAATCGTGAAGAATATGGTAAATAACTAAATTAACTTACTTTCTAGCTTTCTTATGAAGAGAACTCTTCATCCTATCAGGAATTGCTATATCCCATGAGGAATCAAGTTCTATATTCATAAGAAAACATGTTCTCAAACATTCATGGATAGCTTTATCATAAAACTATAGCATATTATGCACAAGCATGATAGATAACTGAAAATAAATTGCTTATATGAATAACTAGCTATCTTAGATTCTTCTTATAGTTGAAACTTGTGAGTTCTCTTCTAGTTTCTCTCTAGTTCCATTTACTTCTCAAATTCCAAACCACTTCTTCCCCTTTTTTCTTTCTTTTAGTCTGAAAATTTCTATTCTATGAATTCTTACTCACTAGAATTCATCTAAACTAGGGAAATCAAGTTAAGAAGCTTACCTTTGATGGTTTTCTTGTTAGAAACCCAACTAGAAGTCCCTTCCCTATCTTTTTCTTCTCCTTCACATTTCTCTCTCTCTCTCTCTTATTTAATTTTTAGAAAAATGTCATTTCCATCTCTTGTTTTTAAAAGGTCTCAAGAGTCTTCTTGCCATGGAAAACCTTCTTTTACCCCTACTTTCTTATTTTAGAGCTTTGTTGGCATGTTAGGGGTATTATAGTTAATTTTTCATTGATTTTTCAGTTGGAACTGACTTATTTTCGCACTCCAAGAGACAATTAGTCGATTGATTACTCATGATTAGTCAACTAATGTGCAATTAGTTAACTGATTCAACCTGATTAGTAGACTGATTGCTATAGGACCCAAACTTTTAGCATGACAGAGAATCATCAATCGATTGATCTCTCTTTATCAGTCGACTGATTGTAGATATCAGCAACCTAGTCCATTTCTGATGCTATCAGTCGACTGATTGTTACAATTAGTCAACTAATTCTCTCAGAACTTCATTTTTCTTCTATTCTTAGCTAATTTATCCTAGTTTCTCATGCCTTTTCTTGATTACTTGTTTCTAAGCATTCAAAAACATACTTTGCTAAGTTCTAACGTCATTTCTAACTTAAATAAAGAAGATATAACTTTAATAGGAGAAAATCTTGGATGTTACAATAGTTGCCACCGAAAGTCAAAAATTTTTTTTGTTGAAATTAATAGATGTTGAACTTTACTGCCACAAAAAACTGGACCTTTAGTAATGGCTTTTTTTTTACAATCTGATTGGTGGAAATAGTTAGTGGTAATTTTATTCAGCAAATTGGAAGAAAATCTTGTGTGAACATGGACTTTGTTGACTGAAATCTGAAATTCATTTTTGTTCATTCACATGTAAATTGGAAGAGAAAACCAATTTGAATTTGTGTAGAAAATGGTCAAGAATGTGCAGCAAGAAGAAGCCTTCACCAATTCAGCAAAATGTGTCCATCTCAGCATCCAATTAGCATCCACAATAGCAAGATCTTCCAAGTCATCATGTTAACTCTTTAATTACTTTTCTGCAAGATAATAATATTAATTAAATTTGGTATTTACCTTTTAAGCTCATAAAAATATGAAATTGAAATATATTAGTTCTATAATTAATTTATACCCAATAAATTTCAAAACGTAAAATAATAGGAGAATTTTCCATAAATAAATATTCAAAGAGACTAAAATAGGGACTAAAATGTATATAAAAATAGTTGATATCACAAATCAATAGGAAAACTCATTTTCCAACAAAAATTCTTTACTTTCCTTAATGACGCACCATCTATCACCTCATCTGTAGGGTGATTCACGGGCTTGGAAATCAAACCTTAGCTTCCACCCTCCTACTGTGAAGGAATTGTTGCCCCTAAACGACTCCTGAGACTTGACTAGTTTACTAGCACACAAATTGGGGGGGGGGGATCCAGCATCACAAAACATGCCTCGTGGCTCACAAATTATAATCATTCACAAAATGTAATCATTCTTTCTTTTTTTGAATTATTTTTTGTCCGTTTTTTAATGTTATATTTTGTCATTAATTAATAATTAGGATCAAATGATTATACAAATTTAATATGAAATTATCTTTAAATGATATCTCTTACTCCATTTGTATTATTTAGCTTAACATATACTCAGGTGGACTAATTTTGCATTTATTTTTTATTTTTGAGGTTCCTACTCCAACGACTTTTTTGTACTTGATAGTGATCTTGAAAAAATCTTAACTCTTGAAAATATCTTACCTAACTTATTATGGATATGGAACCCGACATAAGTAAGTATGGATGGCTCAACTCCATAATTCACGAAACCCAACAACAAATTAAAAAATCTTTACACTGAAAAAGAAAAAGTTGACTTTCGGTCATTACTATAGGAGTTCTTACTAAAAGTGGACTTTTTGTGGCGACTTCTAGAGTCACCATAGAAGTTCGACTTTTGCTGGCGACTATTGGGAATTGCTACCAAATGTTGGACTTAGTCGCCACCAAAGGTTGAACTTTCATTGTCGATTCCCAATTGTCGCCGTTGAAAGTCAATTTATTTGGGTGAAATTAAAAGAAGTAAAACTTTTAGTGGCGACTCCTAATATTCGCTATCAAAAGTTAGACTTTTAGTGGTAACTCCCATAGTTATACCGAAAGTCGATCTTTTTTGGTGAAATTAATAGAAATCAAACTTTTGGTGGTGACCAAGTCGGACTTTCAGTGGCAACTCCCATAGTCACCACCAAAAGTCTTTTTTTTTTTGTAATATTAATAGTAGTTAAACTTTTGGCAAAAGACAGACTTTTAGGTGCGACTGCCATTGTGCCACCGAAAGTCAATTTGTTTTTAGACTAAAATTAATAGAAGTTGAATTTTCACTCCCATAGTCGCCACCGAAAGTCAAAATTTTTTCTTGGTGAAATTAATAGAAGTTGGACTTTTAGCAATGGCTATTTTTTTACAATATGATTGGTGGAAATAGTTGGTGGTAAATTTATTTGGCAAGCTAGAAGAAAATCTGGTGTGAACTTGGACTTTTCCTGACTAAAATCTGAAATATGTTTTTGTTCATTCATAGGCGAATTGGAAGCGAAAACCAATATGAATTTGTGCAGAAAATGGTCAAGAATGTGTAGAAAGAAGAATCCTTCACCAATTCAGTAAGATGTGTCCATCTTAGCATCCAATTGGCATCCACAATAGTAAGATCTTCTAAGTCATTATGTTAACTCTTTAATTACTTTTTTGCAAGATAATAATATTAATAAGTTGGGTATTTACCATTTAAGCTCATAAAAATATGAAATTGAAATATATTAGTTTTATAATTAATTTATACACAATATTCCAAAATGTAAAATAATAGGAGAATTTTTTATAAATAAATATTCAAAGAGACTAAAATAGGAACTCAAATGTATATAAAATAGGTTGATATCACAAATTAGTAGGAAAACTCATTTTCCTATTAAAATTCTTAACTTTCCTCAATGACGCATGATCTGTCACCTCATCCATGCAATGCCACACAGGCCTCTACCCTCTTACTGTAAGGGAGTCGTTGCCCCCAAATGACTCTCGAGACTTAACCGGTTTACTTAAACAGGAATGGGGGGTACCAGCCCAATATCATAAACAAGCCTCATGGCACACAAATTATAATCTTTCATAAAATGTAATTATTCTTTTTTTTGAATTATTTTTTTCTCTTTTTTCTTTAGCATTATATTTTCTGATTAATTAATAATTAGGATTAAATGATTCAACAAATTTAATATGAAATTATCTTTAAATAATGTCTCTCATTCCCTTTGTATTATTTAGTTTAACATATATTATTAATATTTAATATATATATATATATATATATATATATATATATAATTAAAAATATAAAAAATAAAAATAAAAAAGTGCCAATTTTGGAGTGAATGCGTCTATTCAATAAAAAATCTTGAAAGTGTGGATGGTTCATTACTTGCCATGGAACCTGATATACGTAAGTGTGAATGGTTCATCTCCTTTATATTCGAAACCAAGCGACAAATTGTGAAATCTCAAACATAGCCCAGCCTCAATGAGTTCAACTCTGAGTTGCTTAGATGCTCATGTTTTTGTAGCTGTTGGGCTAGTTTTTTTGCTCCTATTTACTCTGTTGGTGTTGAGGAGGCCCAAAGTAATTGAAAGGAGAAATGCACCATTAGCGGGTGGTGTGTGGCCCATAATCGGTCACCTTCCCCTATTAAGCGGTGCCAAGATGCCCCGTAGAATTTTGGGTGCTCTAGCCGACAAGTATGGACCCATCTTTACCATCAGGCTGGGGTCAAGACATGCTTTGGTGATAAGCAGTTCGGAAATGGCTAAGGAATGCTTCACCACCAATGACTTGGTTGTGTCATCACGACCTAGACTCGTGGCTGT
Source organism: Biancaea sappan (assembly GCA_037074585.1). Classification (NCBI taxonomy): domain Eukaryota; kingdom Viridiplantae; phylum Streptophyta; class Magnoliopsida; order Fabales; family Fabaceae; genus Biancaea; species Biancaea sappan. The sequence continues at coordinate 12,903,524 of CM073494.1, forward strand.
TGAGTGACTCAACTACAACCAAGCCATGTTTGCTTTTACACCTCACGGTCCATATGGGATTCAACTTTGTAAGATTGTGACTCAAGAGTTTCTGACCAATTGCTGAATCCGGTAATTATGTCACGTGCGTGTCTCCAAAGTTGGTTCCCTTATTAAGCAGCTCTTCTAACTCTGGACTTAGAAACAAAATGAATCAGGCAGATTTCTGTGATCTGAGTCGGTGTTTTGGTAAGTTGACAATGAACGTAGTTCTAAGATGTGTTTGTGGGAAGAGGTATTTTGATGTAAAAGGCGATATGGAGGAAGAGGAGGGACAGCAGTTTTTGGAAGCATTGAGGGAGTTAATTCATCTGATGGGGGTGTTCGTGGCATGGTATGCTCTTCCTCGACTCCAGTAACTGGATCTAGATGGACACGAGAAGGAAATGAAGAAGACTGCAAATAGAGCTAGACTCTATTTTGAAGAAGTGGTTAGAGGAGTATAGCCGTAAAAGGGCCTCTAGGGAGCAAAAAGGAGAGAAGACTTCATGGACGTCATGCTCACTGTTCTTGATGTCTCAGAGCTCACAAGGATTGATGCTGATACCATTAACAAAGCCACTACATTGGTACGTGTGTACTCTTGTTTATGGAGTTGATTATTTGTTTATTATAAAATAACTCCCTTATAATCTTAATTTAATTTAAATTATATAAAATTTCTAAAAGGGTCAGTGATTTTTCTTGTCCTTTTCCTTTATTTTGCAAAACGAGTATAGAAACTATTAAACAAGACATTAGGAATATGGTTGCCCATTGTAAAAGAAAAAAGTAAAAATATACTTGATATCTCTATGGTTTCACTAATAATAAATTCAGTACTTATACTTTAAAAATAATGAATTTAGTCATTGTAGTTTCTAAAATCATGAAACTAGTCCCTGAGATTAGTCAAAAGTTAAGTCAACAGTTATTCACCATCCATATCACTCCAAGTCATTCGTTGAGGTGGCAAGTCACCTATTGATATGGCAAGTCATTCATTGATGTGGCAAGTACCAACTGATGTAGCAACAAAGACTTTTTTCCCCTTATTTTCTTCTTTTCCTTTTGTATAGTGTTTTTTTAAAGTTATTTGTAATACAATAAGGCAACAAAGACTCTTTAATTTTTTTCTATAATATTTGTAATACGAGAGAATGTGAGAGAGAGAGAGAGAGAGAGAGAGAGAGAGAGAGAGAAGGGTGGCAAGTCACTTGCTGACATAGCAAGTCATTTGTTGTTAGCGGTTGACTTGCCATGTGAGCAAATGACTTGCTATGTCAACGGGTGAATTGCCACATCAACGGATGACTTGGAGTGACATGAATACTGACATGACATAAATAATTGTTGACTTAATTTTGACTATCTCAAGGAGCAATTTCATGATTTTGAAAATTGTAGGGACTGAATTCATTATTTTTAAAGTATAGAGACTAAATTTATTGTTGGGTGAAACTATATGGATTTCAAATATATTTTTACCAAAATAAAATCAAAAGTATACCATCCAGTAAAAATAATAACATAAAAAAAAATTAGCCTTGTTATTGAAATTGGTTCTATTTTTCATAAGATAATTTTTTTCTTTTTCTTGTATGGAATAAGAGAGTTATGTTCTATTTAGATTGTCAAGTTTTAAGATAAATTGTCTAAGATCAAATTAAATTTTTTTAATAAGATGAAATTCTTTAAAAATTAAAAAAAAAGGTCAATTAAATTTTTTATCTTCTATCTTAAAGATTTACGATCTAAATTTATGATACTAGGCCTTTTTGTTCTTGTAATCCTATTTCGGTACTATTTGGGGTGTGCACCCGTTCTTTTGTTGACAATTGACCCTTTTAATTTTGTTAGTAGGAATTGTAATCTATCTTTGGCCTAAAATTCTAGGCTCAATTTCTTTTTCTTCACTACTATAGTAATCGCTTAAACTTAGTTATCAAGATTTTCCTATTTTTCAGGAATAGGAGTAAAACACCTACTCCTCATTTGCCTAAATCTTGCCAAGTAGTCTTCGATAGGCTCGTTATACAATCTTTTATTGTTAAAAAAATCTGTCAAACCAACTTTCAAATCTCCCTTGAAAAATTGGTCATGAAAGCTTTTCTCTATTTGTGCCCATGAATGAACAGAATTGGATCTCAATATCAAGAACTAAGAGAAAGCATTCTTTATGAGTGAACTGGGAAAGAACCTCATCTTAAGCCCTTCGTCTATTGCTAAATCTCATATTTCAATGGTGTGCCATGTGATATGCTCAATGGTCGACTCACCACTTTCTTTAGCAAACTTAGAAAGTTTAAGAACTTTAACCATCCTACTTGGCAATTTTGCCTGTTGGACCCAATTTGGAAATGTCGAGGCAAAATATGGTTGGTTGGTTGGTATAACCTACATTGAAACCAAACCTATTAAGAACTTATTCAACTACTTTATTCACATTTCGTTCTACTTGATTTCCTATAAGGTTTTGTTAGAATGCTCATACAGCATTGTTTTCGACTACTTGTGGTTCATTCTGACGAAATATTTGCCTTGACCATACCCCAATCGAGGTTGAGGTTGGTCTTGACCTTGAACTACATTATTTTGTTGATTTTGACCTTGGTCTTAGGTCACAATCGCCAGATCTAGTTGGACATTATTAGACACAACAATACCTAGAGCCTGACTTAGTCTACCCATCTGTAACACTAACGTATTACATGCATTATTAGTATTCTCTATTAAAGGTTTTAGTACAACACTCATTTGTTATGTTAACATGCTCACCATATCATGATTACTCTCATCCATTTATTGTTGAATATTAGCTAATGAACTTACAGTAGATGTGGCAACGTTACTTGGCATGTATCTCAACATACTTGGGAAAATAGGTCCTAAATTTAATCTCTCTTGTCAAAACACAGTAGGAGTACTTGTTCCTACCATATTTAGATTTGCCAATGTAGAACTTACTGCTTAACCTTAAACCATTTGACACGTAGGATTGGCCAACTAATTTCTAACTTTGAGTTGGGTCATTACAAGAGGAATATACCCTTGAAGTAATCCATATTGTGGTACAAACCTTATCGTCTGATGACTTGGTTGGTGACATACTGGATTTGGTGATACTGGTGTCGACCCAGACACTATTTGTTCCAATATGGGACTTCCTAAAAGGGATACATTTGGCACAAAGTCTATAGGATTAGCAGTTGTTGGAACTGTTGGCATGTTTGCCATGGTTACGGCAGTCAACAGTGCACTTAGTGAACTTGTCACTTGATTAGCACAATTTGCGTTACTTATAATTTTAGAGTTACAAGCAGGTATGTGTTTACCACTTCTCAAATGCATACATTCAACGAGTTACTCTAAACTTGTCCCACCATATGTGCTAATTTGTTAACAACAATTTTTGGTCTAAGTCAAATCTGACAACAAATACTTGAAAGAATCAGGAAAGGTTTCAAAGTTATGCGGTAATCTCATTAGTATAGTAGAAAATATGTCGAATATTTAGTAAATGTAACTTGAAAAGTAACTACATGAAATAAAGAAAAGAAGGCTGGAAATACGCTTTTGTAGAAAAGTTAAATAAAAGTGGTAATAACAAGAAAGTAAATTGGAAGTAAATGACAGTACATAAAAGGTAAATTGCAAAAAGGTTAATGAAAGTACAATAAATTAGCAAAATAATGAAAGAAAGTGATAAATAACTTGAATGAAACTGCAGGAAAAGATAAAAAAAGTAAAAACATACAAGTTTAAAAGAAGAACTTTGAATTAAAATTGACTGGAATGTTTAAGAGGAAAGTATACTTTGATGTTAATCTATTAAACTTTTGAGTGAGATATTAGGATGTTTAATCAAAAGATGCCAATCCCGTTTACAATAAAACACTTAATGTTTATAAGAAAATGATGGAAATAACTGCCTATCTACTTATTTGCCATGTAAGCGATAGTTTGTGTTACTCAACACAACTGTCTTGGCCACTTGATGATGGAAATAACTACTGATCTTGTCTTTGACATTCGATAACTTGGTCACACTGTTAATCAACTTGTCTTCGATATTTGATAACTTGGTCATGTCGTTAACTAGCATGTCTTTGACATTCAACAACTTGGTTGCATCATCACACCGATCAGCATATTTGATGACTTTTTACACTATCAATCGATACATTTGATAGTTATTGTGAATTGCTTCAAGTTGATTCTTATCCGTTCAACTTGTTTTGCTCTATCGAATTCCTACGTGCTAGATTTTTGGTTTCTATCAAATTCCTACGTGTCATATTGCCAGTTTGACATTTCTATAATCAGTACTTCGTTGCTCATGTTGATGACAATTACTTGTCAGCCAAGCAAAATAACATATGTCAATAATTATGTATTAAAAAAATTGTCTAATAGATGCCCCCCTAAAGTTTTGTTTTTCGACGCACATGAAGAAAACTGAATTTTAAATGGCTTAGTAACCAACGTCAGATCTCTAGGAATAAGCTCTTAGGATCATGACTATCTAATATGATGGCTTTATCTTGGAATATGAGTTGTTACCATCCTTCTAACTCTTTGTTTTCTTTAAAACCCTAAACCCTAGCCATTTGTTCCCTTACTCTACTGTTTTCATTTTGCTTTCTTTTTCGCACTGTTCCTTTTTCTCTATACCACCAAGCACTGTTACCTCTTACTGAGCTACTACCACCAATGGCGTCCTCTAACATTGGAGCTTATTCTGCCAAGTAAGTTTCTGAGAAGACCAATTCCAAAAGATCATCCTAGATTCTGTTGTAGATAGGTCAGAGTTATTCTAGAAATTAAAGGTAATAATCCTTATTCCTAAATCTTCTTCTACTCTTCGTCCTGCATTTTTGGGGCTTTTGCTATCCCCAAAAACTTTCCCAGAAAATCTTCGCTCTGTATTCCCTTGCAAAACTCCCTACAAGGCCATTCTCACTTTAGCTTCGTTTATACCAGTCCATTATTTCAAGAAGGCTAAGAGGATGTTTAGAACACCTTCCTTTAGAGTACACAGATATCACGCCTGGCATGATAGGGTGTAAACATAGAAAGGCCAATTCTGAAAAGAGATAGGTTTTTTTTATTTTATTCAACTCTCCCGACACACCATGAGAGTCAATCCTGCCATGATTGGAGCTTGGGTCTTTTTTTTTGGGAACAAAACCACAAACAACTTCTACTTGCCCTATGGTATGATGGCTCTGACACTCTTTGACATGTCAGCTATCATGGGCCTTCAAGAAGATGGAAGAATTATTCATCCCTTACTTCAACCTCGCCATACCATTGAGGTCTATTCTCCTAAACATATTTCCTTTTCTTCTTTTATGAGTCTTTACCATACAAATTCATTCATCGTGTCGGATGAAGAGCAAACTATTTTCTCCTCCTTTGGCTGTTAGCTTATGCTTTTGGTTCCAAATCTGTAAATATTGCCAAATCCATTCAGCCTCTAGCCAATCTCATTCACAAAGGTACCCGATTATCCATAGGCCAATGGCTTCTAGCTAATCTTTTTCATTGCATAAGGTAAATGGTCAGCAATATCAGGGCTTAAACAAGAAAAGAAAATGTTGGAGGCCCTGTTTGGCTGCTACAACTATGGTTGAATGCCATTTTAAAGCCGTATCTAACTATCAAACCTCTTAGCGATGAGTTGGCTAGTTACATGTCTGGCTTATATAGGCCAAAACTTTGTTGTTTTTCATGCGATTCTCTGACTAGTGACAAGAAATGCAATTTTTTCCATTTCTTTAAAATCATTCATTCCATCTCCCTTAGTTCTACTCAAATAAAATTTGCCCCTTTTGCTGAGTGTTGGAAGGGTTCTATATGGTTCACTCAACTTGTAATATACGAAAAGGAGAGTGTTTCAATCTGGTCGAGTTTCCTTTGTCAACAAATCATTTTTACATTTTCTCCCAAATTAGAAGATGACAACTTTTGTGTCTATCTGCTCAATATGGTTGCTTGACAGATAGGTCTTTGCTAGTCCATTTTAACACTTTATTCATCTACACTTAGCAACCATCTTGTCAACGCTTATGTTACTACTGTGTAAGATATCTAGGAGCTTATGAAAGAAAACAAAAGGCACAAGCTGACCTTCAAGCTCATACCCTTTAGACATTTGCAAGGAGTTTCAGAATGCTTTGTCGATTGGTGGTCGAAGTATTACCAACCATATCGTCAAAGCCTCAAAACTTGCTTTAACATTCTTGTCGATTCTCCTTGGTAAGAATAGGACCTAGTGTCAAAAACTGAAGTTAAGCATTTGAAGAAAATTTAGGCTTTTAAAAAATTTTACAAGATAAAATGGGATTCTTGGTATTCTCATTGGATTACTCAAAATGTGGAAGAAGTCGTGGTCAAACTGAAACAAGAGCACAACAATCGACATGGTTTTAAATACTTATAATATCCCGACATTCAACCAAAATTTGTTAAAAAAAAAGTTCTTTTTCCGGATCTGGTCTATTTCCTTGTGCTCATTTTGGTTTGGTCGATGTATTTCCTTAGGAACCAACAAGGCTGGTAACTTCAAATTTACTAAAAGATGCCCTTCTATGATGAACCTTTTTCAAACAAAAGATGAAGGAGTTGCTTTTTCTTGTCAGTTTGCCCTCCCTTTTGAAAAATCGGAAGCCGTGAGAATTGCTACCAAGTTTTGCTTGAGGTATATGATCCTGTTTATTCCAAGATAATAGTCATTTTGACAATTGACATTTTATTCTTTGTTACACGTAGCTCTTCCATTGAAGGAGGTTTTAGTTTATAAGCGACCAGAGGAGCAATTGGTTAAGTCAGAAGAAGAGGAAAATAGTCAGCTTCTTCAGAAGAGAAAGAAGATAGTCAAGACGAGTGACCGACCACCTACTTCATCTCCCAAACCCATAAAGTCCAAAAAGCACTTACAAGGCCATAAAAAGAAAAAAGTTTTGACAAAAAGAAGAGGGGCTCTTTCTGATGTCAAACATGTGTCTAAAAAGTAAAAACCACATGATAGCCTAATAGCTTCTGATCCTGCTATTAGGTGCAAGGTACAATTTTTTGAATGTAGTATAATTTGTCGAATGTAGTATACTCATCCACCTTTTCTAATGTCAGGAGAAGGAGTCAGTTCCTAAGGGTTTAACCCTAATACATGTGTCTGATGAATCAGACTTGTGGACCCAGTCAAAGGTATAATCTTTTTGACACATATTTTTTTGATTAACAATAAAGCTAATATGAAATCTTTATTTCAGAATTCAAACTAAGAAATATTAAGTCCTCACATTGAAACTCTTGTCAGAGTCCTTCAAATTGAAGCCTCGACAATATCACTTGATCCAGAGCAAACTGTCGAGCCAAGTCATGAAGGTTTCACAATAGAAGTGGCTGAGGCTTTTCTTATTGGGGATTCAACAGTCATTCAGTCTCCTTCTCGATAGGCTCTATCACATGGCAAGCACATATGAGATGTTAAGATTTTTAATTAAGAGTTACCAACTCATTTTATAACAATTACCCTAGTATTTATATACAAATGACTAAAGTAGCTGTCTATGCCACATGTGTGACAATTTACATTTATAATGCATTGGTATAACTACCTAAACCCACTTTAAGTAACAGTTTACATAGTCCAACACAACTGCCTTATTCATTTGATGGTGGAATAACTGTCTTTGATAGCTTCAATATTCAACAACCAAGCTAATTGACATACTCTCATCTTTCGACAACTATAGACGACTTGTTTGTCAACCATGTTTGCATTTACTTGTCGAATGATGTGCTTCCAACAACTTCACTTTGACAATCATATATAAATGTTTTCACAGAGACGTTCATCCTTCCTGCTTTCTTCTGTCGAATTCATCTTTGTTGAATAGTTTATCTTTGTCAAATGTCTGAGCCAAATCACTTGTATTGACACTTAAGCAATTGGCACTATTTATTGTGCCACTAAGGATGATTACTTGTCAGCCAAATAGCTTATTTATTTTATTTTAAAATAATCATCTAACATATACCCCTCAAAAATTTTTTCTCGATAGAAATGAAGAGAATTAAATTTTAAATAGCCTCATAACTGACATTGGATTTCTAGGAATTTAGCTCAGGATCATGATTATCTTTGGTATGATAGCTGTTTCCTTCGAACGTGAGCTGTCACTACCTTCGTAATGTTTTGTGTTCCTCAAGTTCTTTAAAACCATGAACCCTAGTCGTCAAGCCACTTACTCTGCTATTTGTGCTATTTATATTCTCTTCACATTGTTCCCTCTTCCAGAGCTCTAAACAACTTTCACACCCAAGTTATCCTCAACAATGGCCTCTTCTACCAATGTTGAAGCTTCTTCTTCTACCAAATAGTTCGTCATTACGAAGAATAAGAATGTATTCTGTGATCCAATCATAGATCGTTCGGAGCTGTGGCAGAAATCGAACGTATTTCTTTATGTTTCCGATTCTCCTTTTGTTCCTCCATCTACTTTTTTGGGGTATGTGCTATCCCTAGAAACCTTCCTGATGAACCTCCATTCGATGTTCCACTACAAGACTTTTGACGAGGTTATTCTTGCCTCGAGCTCAACAATACCTATCCACTATTTCAATAAGGCCTATAGGATATTCTGGACTCCGCTTTCCCAAGTTGATGGATATCATCCTTGGCTTGACAGAGTGCAAGCACATAAAAGCGAGTTATGGAAGAAGATTAGTATTTTCAAGTTCATTCAACTGTCCTGAAACACCATCAAAATAGACTTTGCCATGGTGAGGGCTTCAGTCTTTTTCTGGAATAAGACCACTAATAACTTTCATTTTTTGTACGACATGATGGACCTGACAATCTTTGTGTTTCGGCTATCACAGGCCTTCGACTAGATGAGAGGGTAATCCATTCGTACCTTCGACCTCGTGAAGTTATAGAGGTTTATTCTTCTAAACACACCTCCTTCTCTTGTTTTGTTAGCCTTCACCATAAAGATTCAAACAACATGTCAGATGAAGAACATGTATCCGTCCTTTTGCTTTGGCTGTTGGCTTATGCGTTTGGCTCAAAGTTTGTAACTATAGCCAAATCCCTTTAGCCCATGGCCAATCTCATCCATGAAGGCACCCGACCCTAAACCAATGGCTCCTCGCCAATCTCTTCCAAAGTATAAGCCAAATGGTTGACAATATTAGGGCTTAGATGAAAAAATAAAATGTCGGAGGCCCTATCTAGCTGCTGCAGCTATGGTTGAATGTAGTTCTGAAGCAATAACTGTCTATTAAGCCTCCATTAGATGAGTTGGCTAGTTACATGTCTGGTTCATATGGACCAATGCTCTGCTACTTGACATTTGACTCCCTGTTTATGGTGATTTTTAGTCAAAGCAGAATCTGACAACAAATTTCCTATGTGTCAATTTGTTAATGGAGATCGTTGGTTGAAGGCCAAATCTAACAACAAATACTTGATTCTACCGAGAATGATTATGTTTTCAAAGTTATGCGATAATCTCATTTAAAAGAACAAATGTGTCGAGTGCTAATACTTTGACAAGTTTGGTATGAAAGATCATGAGGCCTGAAAACAAGCTTTTTGCAGAAGTTAAACAAAAATGGTAAAATTACAAGAAAGTAAGTTGCAAAATGTAATATGTATGAAAAAGGTAACTACATAAGGTAAATGGTGGAAAGTAAATGATAGACTGTAAAGTGCAGAAATGTAAAGAGCAGAAAATTAAAGTACATAATGTAAATGAAAGCATTTAAATGAAAGTGATTAAATTGTTGGAAGATAAATAAAAGCGAATAAAAGACCGGAAAAATAAAAGACTTGAATTAAATTTGATTGAAATCTAAAGTGGAAAGCATACTTTGTTGTTGATCCTTTAATCTATTCGTTTAAGATGTTAGGATTTTTAATAAAAAGTTGCCAACCCGTTTTACAACAATTAACTCGGTATTTATAGGCAAATGACCGAAATAATTGCCGATCTATTTAGTTGCCACGTATATGACAGTTTGTTTTACATTAACCATTACCCTAACCCATGTAAACCATTATCTTAAACCACATAAGTGATAGCTTACATGTTCGAAATAACTATTTTAAATTGGTGTAACAGTCTTCGATGGCTTCCATTCAACATCTTCTCTTGCCTTCAAAGTTCAACAACCAAGTTACCTTGACATGCCCTCTTCTTTGACAACCTTAGACATGACTTATCCGTCAATCATCTAAATTTGCTTGTCAAATGGTATGCTTCTGACAACTTCACTTTGACAGTTATATAAGAAAGTTTTTAGAGACATCCATCCTTACTCTCCTCTATTGAATTCATCTTTATCGAATAGCTAACTTTTGTTGAATGTCTGAGCCAGATCACTTATATTGACAGTTAAGTAAACGACATTATTTTGTCATGCTATTGAGGGTGATTACTTGTCGGCCAAGCAGCTTATTTATTTTATTTAAAAAATAATCACTCAACAGATGTTCCCCAAAATTTTATTCTAGACGGCCACAGAGAGAATTAAATTTTAAATGGCCTCTTAATTGACACCAGATTTCTAGGGATTTAGCTTAGTATCATGATTATCCCTAATATGATAGCTTTATCTCAGCATGTGAACCGACATTGCCCTCTTGACGTTTTGTGTCCCTCAAGCCTTTAAAACCCTAAACCTAGTAGTCAATCCTTTTACTTTGCTATCTGCGCTATCTACATTCTCTTTATGTTATTCCACTTTTTTGAGCTCTTGAAAAAACCTTTAAACCCAAGCTACTCAACAATGGCCTCTTCTTCCTATGTCAAAGCTTCTTCTTCTGCTAAGCAATCTACCATTGCCAATAGCAAGAATAGAATATGTGACCTAGTTGTAGATCGGTCAGAAATGTGGCAGAAATCAAAGGTAATCATCCCTATCTTCGATTCTTCTTTTACTCCTCCATCTACTTTTCTGGGACTTGTACTGTTCCTAAAGACTTTCTCGGTGAACCTCTATTTAGTATTTCCCTGCAAGACTCCTGACGAGGCTATTCTTGCCTCAGGCTTGATGATACCTATCCATTACTTCAGAGGATATTCCAGACTCTGCCTTCCCTAGTTGATGGATATCATGCCTAGCTTGACAAAGTGCAGGCAAAGAAGGGTGAGTTTTGGAAAAAGATGGGCATTTACAATTTTATCCAACTCTCCTGACACACCATCAAAGTCAACCTGGCCATGGTAGGGGCTTCAGTCTTCTTCTGAAATAAGACCAAGAACAATTTTTTTCATACGGTATAATGGGCCTGACGGTCTTTGATGTACCGGCTATCATAGGACTTTGACCAGATGGGATAGTTATCTATCTATACCTTTGACCTTATAAAGTTATAGAGGTTTATTCCTCTAAGTACACTTTTCTCTCTTCTTTTGTTAGCCTTCACTACAAGGATTCTGATGAAATATCGGACGAGTAATATATATTGCCTTCCTCTTGCTCTAGCTGTCAGCTTATGCGTTTGGCTCAAAGTCTATTACTGTAGCTAAATCTCTTTAGCCCTTGGCCAACCTCATCTTTGAAGGCACTCGACTTCCCCTTAACCAATGGCTCCTTGCCAATCTCTTCCAAAGTATGAGCCAAATGGTTGACAAGATCAAGTCTCAAATGAAGAAAGAAATTGTTGAAAGCCCCATCTAGTTACTACAACTGTGGTTGAATGCAATTTTAGAGAGGCAACTGTCCACCAAGGCTTCATACGACAAATTAGCTAGCTTCATGTAGAGTTCATATGGACTGAAACTCTGCTACCTGACATGTGATTCCCTTACCAAGGATGAAAAGAAGAATTTTTTCCATTTCTTCAAGATTTTTCACTCTATTACATTGGACTTGATGACAATAAACTTTGCTCCATTTATTAGTCGTTAAAGAGGCCCTAGGTGGTTCGCTCATCTAATAACTTCTGACAAAGAAGTTTTCATCTAGTTGAATTTTCTTTGTCAATAGATCATTTTTGAGGTGCTCATGATATGAAAGATGTAAGTTTTTATGTCCATTTGCCCATTACAGTCGCTCGATAGATGGGCTTCTGAAATTCATTCTTACTCTTTACTCATTAGCACTAGAGGACTATTTTGTCAATGCTCACATCTCCAAAGAAGAAGATGTTCAGGAGCTGATGGGAGCAAATGACAAGCATCAACAGAGCCTTGTGCTTGTCCCTTATGAAGTATCATAGGGTGTATCAAGTTATTTTGTCAATTGGTGGTCAAAATATTATAGGTCTTACTGCCAAAGCATTAAAACTTGTTTTGATGTCCTTGTGGATTCTCCTGTGTAGGAACGCAATCTGACGATAAAAACTAAAGGTGAACATTTAGAGAAAATCTATATCTTCAAAATATATTACAAGATAAAGTGGGACCCTCACTACGACCATTGGATCATTCAGAACATGGAAGAAATCATAGCCAAATGGAAATAAGAGCATAGGGCTAGACTAGGGTTTAAATATTTAGAATTTTTAGATGTCGAAACTTTATAAGAATTTATTAAAAGAGTTCCTTTTCAAGACCCAGTGCCCTTGCCTTGTGCTTACTTTGGTTTGGCTGATGCATTTCCTAGGGAACCAATAAGAGCAAATAACTTTAAATTTGTCGAAAGACATGGGTTCATCACAAATCTTTTTCAAATGAAGAATGACGTGAAAGTAATGGTTGGAACCCAAGAGGGGATGAATTGGGTTTTATAAATTTTTCACAAAACTTTATTGGAAGTTAAAATGATTTTCTATAAAGTACAATGCTTAATTATAAAGAGTAAGAAAGTAAAGAATAGATAACAGTAAGTACAAATAAAGGAATGAGGGATAGAGAGCAAACTTAGAGATTTATATTGGTTCAGCTAATCTCAAGCCTATATCCAGTCCTCAAGAAGTCACTTGAGTATTTTCACTATACTTGCAAGTTTGATCTGGGTACTTGCGAACCACTACAAAGAATTTCGTTAGCCAAGGCTCCTCCACAACCCAATAGAGAATTTATGAATCCGGGCTCCTCCTCAATCCTCTAGAGAATTTCTACTAAACTGGCTTCTTTACAACCCAAAGGAAAGTTCTCTCAATAAATAATCTATCAAGGAATGCTCTTCTTGATAATACAACTTAGGATAATATTTGTGTTGATCAAAATCAACAATTATAGAGAAACTCTCTAAAAACAGAGTATGTGTTACATTGATAAGCTCACAAAGGTATAATCTGCACAACAGAGAATTTACAGATGATGCTCAGTAATAATAGTGTTCTCTCATATGTTTTGATAGCCCCCAAGGTTGATATATATGGCTCAAGGACAAATAAGACCGTTGGAGACAAATCCAAGGTTGTTCCATAATGGTGTCAGCAAAAACTAGTCGTTACAATGCATTTTCTGGTGTCGGTGGTCGACCAGTGTGGCACGATGGTCGACCAGTGTAGTCCAGAAGTGATTCATCAGTCACACTAGTCGACCAGCGTAGATGGGGTGGTCGACCAACGCTTATGGTTCCTCCACAGGATATTGCTTACTAGAGTCTGTTGGTTAACTAGTGTAGATAGGGTGGTCGACCAATGCTTATGGTCTTCAAGGATCTTTATTTCTAGAGCCGCTGGTCGACCCAGTTGGGGTCACCTGGTGGACCACCCACTGAGAGTAGCAAAGTATAGCAATTTCAGGGCTCCTGGTCGACCAGTTGGAAGCTGCCTAGTCAACCACTAGCTGGCAGTAGCGAAGTATAGATTTTGAGCTATCTTTAAAAATTCATAACTCCCTAATTTGAACTCCGTTTTAAACAAATAATATATCATTAGAAAGCTCTTGGAGTCTAGTTTCAAATGAGCTAATTTTCACTCAAAAATTATTTTTCATTTAAAAGATATGATAAAAAGAGTGGCTGAAGGTCAGGATAAAATAATTCTTGAGTACAGCCAAGTCAACTTTCAGTTTTTCAAAGTTTAGTTTAAATGGTCATATCTTTCTCATTTGGACACCATTTTAAATAAATAATGTACTGTTAGAAAGCTCTTTGAGTCTACTATCAAATGAGATTAAGATACAAAAAAATGATTTTTCATTTATGAGATATGATATATAGATTGACCAAAGGTCAAAAACTAACTTTTGTAAAACTTCATATCTCACTATCTTTTTGTTCAAATCATGTGATATTTGTTCAAAAAGATTGAGCCAATGTATGGAAATCTTAATCATTGAGTTGCAAAAGTTTACTAGCCTATTTAGAATATACCTAATGTAAACACATAGGCTAACTTGATGCATCTAATGGTTAGTTCAATTCATGATAATAGCATCATTCAATATATGAAACATACATATTTAATAACATAATCATGCTTAAGTACTTGTAGCATATATATGATAATTAACCTTTATATATCTCAATGCTACAATTCAAATACATTTGTCATCATCAAAACTTATGGTATAAAGCCCTAGGGTCAACAATCTCCCCCTTTTTGATGATGACAAATCACCAAAGAAAAAAATATGTATTACAAGATAATGAATGCAATGTTATAAGCACATGCATATATTTTTCTACTGTTTTTTCTCCCCCTATTTGACATCAACAAAAAGGTATGAGGAAGTCAATATACAAAGGTGAAACAACATACCTTCTTTAAGCTAAGATGTCAGAAGATGTCAATATAGTATAGGGTAAGGATTCATCAAAACTTATCATTGATTTCATTGACATGTAAAAAACAATTTTCAGAGAAATTTCTCATGTCAAATGAAATGATCCAAAAGATAAAACTAGAAAGAGTTTAGGTTGATGCTCCTCCCCTTTAAACTTTGCACATTATGAAAAAGAATAATGAATGATGAATATCCAATTTTCAAAATGTATTCTTTTTCAAGATCATCTATATATATTCAAGAGAGACAAAGCTCCCTTTGAATTTCATAACCTTTTTCATTTGAAAAAGATTGTTCAAATCAATATAAAGGAAATTTAGTTTTTGATTCTAGAATTTTAAAGTAAGACTTTTGAAGAAATTTCTGCAATATTTTCATTGAAAATGATTTTTGCTTGTTTATGAAAATGAATTTTAGTAAATAGCAGAAACATTGAAATCTTTGAAAGATGTAACAAAAAAAAATAAACATCATTTGCTGCCATATGATAGAAATATTTGCAGCAAACAGTAGAAGTATGATATATGGATTAGCAAAGCATGATATAAACAAGAATATTAATCATAATCCATAAATCAAATAATAATATTTTTCAAGATTTTTGAAAATAATTTTTGCTTATATGCATAAAATATTTCAATATATAGCAGAAATAATTTAAAATGAGGATATTCAGATCCTTTTCTTTGCAAGACAGATTTTGCTTCAATAAGACAAAGCAGTTTCAGCACAATGGGAGCAATTTAAGAACTTCATAATCTTTTTCTAAAACAATTTGCTTCAAAAATAATTTAGAAATGTTTCATCCAAGGAAGCAATATATATGGATTAGTGTAACAAGATATAATCAAGGATATAGGTCATAATCCATGCACCAAACATTAATACTTTTCAAGATTTTTCTTCCTTTTTTTCATCAACAACAAAAGAGATTTGTAAAACCTTTTCTTTTTCAAGAAGAATGTTGCTTCATATGATAAAACATATTGTCATAGCAACAAAAAAAGTTTTTCTTCAACATAATAAAACAATTTTAGCATATCGAAAGCAATTTATATATCCATAACTAGGATAGATATGATATATATCATAGATCACACTGGAAGTAATTGTCAATGGATTGATTGAAAGATATAAACATAAGAATCCATAATCCATGAACCATTAAGTGTAAAGAGTGAATGATATATATTTGAAAAAGATCAGTCAAGCATATTCAATATAATATCCATTTTGAGATGGGTAATCATACCTCTCAAAATTCTTTTATCTAATTGACTAATCGTTCTTACCTTTCTTTTGCAAGAGCTTGTTCATCTAAGAATTGTCTTGGTGTAGAGACAATTTATTTTGCAACCCTTGACTATTTGATCCTTGATGAAGATTTTAACTTTGTATAGTTTGACTGTCCTTTTGGAAGAGTCATTTGTACCTTTAAGCTTCTTCATCAACTAAGAAATATCCTTGCACAAGATGTGATTAATAGATCCAAAAATCATACAATCATTTGATAGATGATAGGCAAGGAAAGTTACTTCAAAGAATTTTAGTGGCAAAAGAAATGGTCTTTTTTTGAAAGATGAGCCACTATAGTTCACATTTAACTTGAGGTGCAAAAATAATATGAGTTTTCAAAGTATTTTTCAATCAGTTTAAAAAATCTTTCTTGCCATTCATCTAATCTTCACATAAAGCTTATAATACTTTAAAGATTGAAGATCTATTTCAAGCAAGGCTAGATAATACCAATGTTTTGAATGTGCATGCTTTATTAAAATCACCATCTTCATTGTGGAGTCCTTCATCCTCAAGATTGAGAATTCTTTTCCTCATAAAACAATGTGACTCTTATTCTTAGGTACTCAAATAATTTGGGTCCTTGACTGGTTAGTTCATAATTATCAAGCAATAGAGACAATATATTATATCAATAAGAATGCTATGCCTCCATGGAATGCAAAAATTTGTAGAGAAATCATTCTTCTTTAAAGATTGATATCATAAAAAGCATAGGAGATGAAAATCTTTTGAAATGAGGATTTCTTAAATCATTTCTTTTCAAAACGATTTTTGCTTCAATATGATAAAGCAATTTTTTTTTGAAACAAACTCATTTAAAAAAAAGATTCTATGAAAAGATTATCCAAAAAAAAACTTTGGCAAAAAGAATTTCCGAAAAAAAATTTTGCTTCAAAAAGTATAAGATGTAGAAAAAGATGCAGCACAGCAGAAGCAACATATATATCCTTTTAAAGATAATAACAAAAGATATTATAATAGGATATATATCATAACAAATGTAAATTATATACTTATATAAGATATACCATTTTAAAATTGGAGTATATAATAACACAACAATTTTATTGGATTAGCAAAAGATATAACCAATATAAGACATAATCCATAAGCAGAAGAAGATTTCGAGTGAGTACTCATTGAGATGAATCTTCAATGATGAGTTCCTTAGGATGACTTTTGGCATACCTCAAATCCTTATCATTGTTGCTTGATGGCTCCTTCTCATAAGGTAATTTTTCTTCTTGAGGCTTTTTCTTCTTCTTGAGATTGATTGGCATTTTCTTCAATGCCATTATCATCCTTTACAATAAGGGTACACTTTCCCTTTTCAAAAGCACTGAAAATAATTTTCTACTTATGTATAGAGACATTTAAGTACATTAGCATATGTAATTTTGAAATAAGGATTTCCAAATTCTTTTCTTTTCAAAACACTTTTTGCTTTAACATGATAAAACAATTTCAAATCTTTTTCCAACACTTTTCGAAATAATTCTTCTTGAAAGAATGTCATCAGTAGAAGAAAATATTTATCCATTATCATATATAAAACATTTTATATCTATGATACATCATATCATATCATCTCAATGGAGGCATTATGTATTTGAAAAGTATACATATATTCATTCAAGGCTAGGAAAACATTTTCTCACATGAATATATATATATATATCATCATTACATGGAGGAAGCAAGTTACATACTCATTCAAGATAAAACATATTATAACCAGAGTATATAGTAAAATAATTTAGGTAATATGGATTAATAAGATATAATCAAATATAAACTATAATCCATAAACAATGGTTCATAAATTACAGTTTATGCAAAGGATATGATATGTATAATGGTCAAACCATGATGTATTTCAAAAAAATAATTTAAGTATTTAACATATTTTTATATGCAATGATATTATCAAAGATATAAGATTTCGTAAAATAGTAAATCATTGCTATGAAAATATATCAGTAAAAAGATTTGCCAGAATGTTTAATTGAGATCAAGGAGTATCATTCAATTAAATAATAAAGAAGTAAAGGATAGAGATGCTCATCAATTTTAGCAAACTCTTGTTGCTTCTTAAAGTTTCTCCTTAATATGTCGATGTCCTTGTTTTCCTCATTGCCCTTCTTTTGATCCTATCTTCTTGCACTTTTAATGATCTTCATTGATTGATTATTTACAAGATCCTCTCAAAAACAATCTCTTATAAGATCACCCATGGAGCTTTGAAGAGATCATTAAGTACTTGCAAACCACTACAAAGAATTTCATTAGCCAAGGCTCCTCCACAACCCAACGGAGAATTTATGAATCTGGGCTCCTCCTCAACCCTCCGAAGAATTTCTGCTAAACTAGCTTCTTTACAACCCAAAGGAAAGTTCTCTCAATAAATACTCTATCAAGGAATACTCTCCTTGATAATACAACTTAGTATAGTATATGTGTTGATCAAAATCAATAATTATAGAGAAACTCTCTAAAAACAGAGTATGTGTTACATTGATAAGCTCACAAAGGTATAATCTGCACAAGAAATAATTTACAGACGATGCTTAGCAATAGGAGTGTTCTCTCATATGTTTTGATAGCCCCCAAGGTTGATATATATGGCCCAAGGATGAATAAGACCGTTGGAGACAAATCCAAGGTTGTTCCATAATAGTGTCAGCAAAAACTAGCCGTTACAATGCATTTTTTGGTGTCGGTGGTCGACCAGTGTGACACGATGGTTGACCAGTGTAGTCCAGAAGTGATTCATTAGTCACACTGGTCGACCAGTGTAGATGGGGTGGTTGACCAACGATTATGGTTCCTCCACAAGATATTGCTTATTGGAGTCTGTTGGTCGACCAGTGTAGATAGGGTGGTCGACCAACGCTTATGGTCTTCAAGGATCTTTGGTTTTGGAGCCGTTGGTCGACCTAGTTGGGGCCACCTGGTCGACCATCCACTAACAGTAGCGAAATATAGCATTTTCAAGGCTCTTGGTCGACCAATTGGAAGCTGCCTGGTTGACCACCAGCTGGCAGTAACGAAGTATAGATTTTGAGCTCTATTTAAAAATTCATAACTCCTTCACTTGAACTCCGTTTTAAACAAATAATATATCATTGAAAAGCTCTTGGAGTTTAGCTTCAAATGAGCCAAGTTTCACTCAAACATTATTTTTCATTTAATGGATATGATCAAAATAATGCCTAAAGGTTAGGATAAAATAAGTCTTGAGTACAGCCAAGTCAACTTTCATTTTTTCAAAGTTTAGTTTAATGGTCATATCTTTCTCATTTGGACTCCATTTTAAATAAATAATATACTGTTAGAAAGCTCTTTGAGTCTACTATCAAATGAGATTAAGATACAATTTTTTTTTTATTTATGAGATATGATATAAAGCTTGACCAAAGGTCAAAACTAACTTTTGTAAAACTTCATATCTCACTATCTTTTTGTTCAAATCATGTGATACTTGTTCAAAAAGCTTGAGCCAATGTATGCAAATCTTAATCATTGAGTTGCAGAAGTTTACTAGCCTATTTAGAATATACCTAATGTAAACACATAGGCTAACTTGATGTATCCAATGGTTAGTTCAATTCATGATAATAGCATCATTCAATATATGAAACATATATATTAAATAACATAATCATGCTTAAGTACTTGTAGCATATATATGATAATTAACCTTTATATATGTCAATGCTACAATTCAAATACATTTATCATCATCAAAACTTATGGCGTAAAGCCTTAGGGTCAACATGATGAAGTTACTTTTTTGCGTCAGTTCGTCTTTCTTTCTGAACAATCTGATGTTGTGATGATTGCCAGCTAGTTTTTCCAAGGTATACCATCTTTTTATTCCAAGGCAATAAATGTTTCCAACCACTGACACATAAGTTTGCTTACAGCACTCCTCCTAAAGGAACCCTTGGCCTACAAGCGACTAGTAGAGCAGGTGGTCATCGTTGAATCAGAGGAAGAGGAAGATGATTGTCAACCCCTTCAATAGAGGAGAAGAAGATTGGTTAAGGCAAGCAACCAATCGAAGGAGCAACTGTTTGGCTGCCGCTTTTTGTCAACCCAACTCATCCAAAACAACTACCAGGCCTGGAAAAGAAAAAGCTCTAGTAAAAAGAAAAATAGTCTTTTCTAACACTGATTGTGCTGCCAAGAAATCCAAGCATTCAAAGGCCTAGTAGTATTTGACCCAGCTGTCAAATCTCAGGTATATTCAAATGTTAAGTGTTATGATTTGTCGAAATGAAATGTACTCCTTTCTTTTCTTTTGACAGGATAAAGAGCCAACTCTTGAGCACTCGACTTCACCTGCAGTGTTAGATGAACCAGACCTACAGGCCCAAAGAGTATGATCCGAAACAAAAGTTTGCTTTTACATTGGATGATGTATTCTGTCTTGAGACAAACAAAATTTTGTTTTAGGATCTGGGTCGGGAGGTCTTAAGTTTGATTATTGAAGAGTCCATTAGAGCTTTTCAGGGTAAGGCTCTATCATAGAAACATCTGTTAGAATCCCTTAGATCAAGATTACACAAGCTACTCTTTAGATTGAGGCCCTGACAACGTCGCTGCCATTCGAAACCCGTCAAAGAGAGTTGACCATTGAAGCTGCTGAAGCTTTTCTTATCAAGGAATCGATATCCATACATTCTCTATCTCAATGATCTCTATAAGAACATGACCAAGTGATAGCATCTTCTAGTTCCCAACAATCCGAACAAAGCCACACTACTGTTGACTTGCCCTCACATGGTGATCTACTTCTTGTGATCTATGGCAGTTTTGACATGGAAGCTTTGATGGCTGACATCTCTTTTATGTCTCCCGTCTCCAGTTCAATTCACCTAATGAACCAAGTAGGACCTTCTACTCATCTAATTGCTAGTGGTCCAGACATAGATGCATTGATTAATCATCTATCGAGTGGTCTAGCTCCTTCAGTTTCTTCTCTAGTTCCAGAAGAATCTTCAATAGATCTGAAGGTTGAAGAACTTATAAATAAGTTAAAGACTTTCTTGGATTACTTCTTCAAGGCTATTGCTTCTGATGAATCATTAAGAAGCAAAATTCAAGTCATCTTGAATGAACTTGAGCTGGTCAGATCACAGCTTCTCATCTCCTATCAAAGCCTTTACTTAACCTTCAAGGATTTTATTAACAATTTTTTCGACAAAGCTCCAAACTTCAATCAGGTCATCTCTACTTATACCAAGGAGATGTTAGGAAAAGAAATCATTATTAGTCAATTAAAGGATTTGAATTCTAAAATAGACTGACAGGATGAGATGATCGCCAAAATGAAGGAAAGCTACCTAATTGCTAGTGGCGATATTGGTCGGTATCAAGAATACCTCGTCGTGTTAGAAGAAAAAATTAGAAAAACTAGAGAAGAATTGGCATCAGCTGAATTGTTAAAAAACAAACTCGATCACACTCTGACAGAATATATGGCAAAATAGAAAACATAATAGAAAGTGCCATAACAGTTGCGGTCAATGCTCAAGCTTTTGCCAAAAAGATAAAGTCTATAGAGACTAAATGTTTGTTAGCCTGCACGGACAAAGAGACATTGGCCTCTGTCTGGGAACACTTATGTCGAATGTGGTTATGTCGGTTAGGCTCATTCAACAATTTATTTGATTTGTATTGTCTATCCTTTTAACTAGACAAATTTGAATAAACTATATTATTTTTTCATTTATTTGTTCATAGCATTCGACAATAATTTGTATGAAGTTCAAAGCAATAAAAATTCTCTATTCAACTTTTACTTCGAACATTGTTGGCCTGCATGACTTTAGGTATTTGCCATTAATTGATCTTACCTTTAGTCCAGAGTTAACTTCATCGAGTGCGTAAGCATTACCAAAAATGACTTACATAACTATAAATGGCCCTTCCCATTTTGACAACCATTTACCATATTCTCAACAATGTTTCTCGACAAGCAAAATTACCTTCCATACTAAATCGCTGAAATTATAAGACCTGTATTTAACTCGACGGTCATAAAATTTAGCAATTCACTTTTTTTTGTCGAATTAAACTTTCTAAAGCAATTAATCTCTCATCAGTCAATTTGTTTAATTCATCAAACATTGAATCCCAATAACTTTCAAATAGCAATTCATCTTGTTTTTGGATACGAATTGATTGGAGATTAATTTTGAAAGGTAAAATGGCATTGATATCGGGTATTTTTATATACTTTTTAGTCCCTATCTTAGTCCTATGGCTATTCCAATGTTGCCAATTCTCTAATTTTATTATGTTTTGAAATTTATTGGGTATAAACTATTTATGGATTGAATGTGTTTCAATTTTATATTTTTTAGAACTTGAATTGTAAAATGCTCAATTTAATTCCTACAAATTTTAATTTTAGAGAGAAAAATACTGACATGGACAAAGATGATGATTTGGATGCTAATGTGTCACTTTTTGGATGATGCAGATGCTGACTAGGATATGCTGGATGTGGGGCCCACTTGAACTCTTATTGAATGCCATGTAGTCAGAATTTGAGGGCATGAATATTAAATTTCGTAGGTCAGAAAGCAAGGCTGAAATATCAATTCTTCCATGCTGTTCTGCTGCTGCCATACCTATGTTCTGCTGCTGTTTCCTACTTTCTGCTGCAGAAATATTAAATCTGCTGCTGCCATGCCTACTTTCTGCTGCAGAAACATTAATTATACTGATGTTTTGCTGTCAAAGTGCTGCTACATCATGGAGGAAGCATCTAGGGTAGAATATTCTAAGGCATTGAAGGGGCATCAGTTTTAGAAATAAGAATACATTCATTTTAGGCAACCAGACTTAGAAAATTCGCAGCTCTCTCTTCCCCTCTGTTTTTGCTTCTGTTATTGGCTGTTTTGCTCTCATGGAGGGCTAAGTTTTCATTGTAATTAGTCACTAGACCACTGGGATGTTGTAGCTTGAACTAAGAATGCAAGTTAAGTGTTTTGTTCTCCATTTTCATCTCATTTCATTTCTGTTTTGCTGTCATGTTTATTTTGCTGTCAAATTCTGATTAGAGCTTGAGTTGTAACATAAACTGACTTATATATAAGACATAACCTTGCTTGACTGATTAAGAAAGTGAGGGAGGCGAAATAACTAGTTAAATGATATATTTAACTTGGTTTGGTTGAGATTTTCCACTGAATGCATCTAGTTATAGTAGGGAGATGTTCTTGACTGTAATTAGTAGCATTAAATTCTAGATGTTATTCTAGAAACATTTTCATAAAGAACCAAACAATGGAATGAGAACAAAACTGAATCAATGAGTTAGGTAATGATAGTTACACTCCCATGAAACCTAGTGGCTGATTACATAGTCTCTTTACTGTCAATTTCTTGCAATTTCTGCTGCTGCTGCTGCTGTTTCTGCTGTTACTGCTGTTGCTGCATATTTTGCTGCTGTTGTAGTGTTTAATTGCTGTTCTGTTTTATTCATTTAGTTAGTATTGCTATAAAAACCCCCCCCCACGTTTATGTACTCTTAATTGGTGTTTAGGTGTTTAGAACGATTAATTAGTATCAAGAAGTGAGGCTCCTTGAGTGAATACGACCTGGGGATCACTATACTGCAAATTGCCACAAATTCAATTCTGGGCGATTTGGCATCGTAGTGGCGTGAACCAGAATTTTGGCGCCGTTGCCGGGGATCGAATTCATTTCGAAGTGTTAATTAGTTGTTCTATCGTGTTCTTGTTTGATTTTAAGTGGCTTGGTATTGTTGGAAGTGATTACAAATTTTTCAAGTCAACTTTTCAAGTTTCCTAGTATATTTCAGTCACTATTCATCAGCTTAAAAAACTAAATCGGATTGACTTGAAAAATTGGTAGTCCACTAAACACGACCCTTTCGGGCAAAACTCCTCACGACTTTGTCGTGAGGAGCACCGCCCTATCTCGGCTAAATTCCAACGTTTAGACCACTTTTTCCATTTTACAATGATTTTAGCCATTCTTCTAATTAATTGTGATTTTTGGTTTGATTTTTGTAGATCTTATTTTTGAGTTCTGTTTTTTGATTTTGTGCCTCCAATTGGTGAAGGATTTTTCCAAGAAAAATCAGATTCTTCTGAGATACTTCATTTTTGGTCATTTTCCTTGGTTGGACCATTTTGTGCTTATTTTGCTCTTTTTGTTCTTTTTGTTGTTTTCTCGTGAATTTGTGCCCTTTCTAGTATATGAGAAGGTCTGGTCACGTGGACTTACCACCTTTTGATCCAGAAATTGATAGGACCTTCCATAGGTTAGTGAGAAGTAATAGCATTAGGACTAGTATAGTTTCTGAAATTCTTGCTGAAATTGTTGAGTTAGCTGTTGATAGTGTAGAAGTTGAATCAGATTCTGAATCTGATATTGTGTTGGAGTCTACAGATTCTGAGTCAGCTGGGATAACTGGGATGGATAATCAAAATGCACAAATGCCTCAAAATAGGCAAGAACAATCAATTAAAGAGTTGATTGCACCTGATGTGCATTATCAACCATTGTGCATAAATTATCCTGAGTTGGATGCTAACTTTGAACTAAAATCTGGTCTAATCCATTTGTTGCCTAAGTTTCATGGTCTTGCAGGAGAAGATCCGCACAAGTACTTAAAGGAGTTCCATGTTGTCTGCTCTACCATGAGACCACATGGAGTTGGAGAAGAATAGATCAAATTAATAGCATTTCCTTTCTCTCTGGATGGGGCAGCCAAGGATTGGCTTTACTATCTACCCACTGCCTTGATAACAAGATGGGATGAGCTGAAGAAGTTGTTCTTAGAAAAATTCTTTCCAGCCTCCAGAACAGCAGCAATCAGGAAAGATATCAGTGGGATTAGACAGTTGAATGGTGAGTCTCTGCATGAATATTGGGAGAGGTTTAAGAAGCTTTGCTCATGCTGTCCAAACCATCAGATTTCAGAGCAGCTTCTCATCCAGTATTTCTATGAGGGATTACTGCCTATGGACAGATATATAGTTGATGCAGCTGCTGGTGGGGCATTGGTGGATAAGACTCCTACTGCAGCAAATGAATTGTTGGCCAAGATGGCCCAAAATGCTCAGCAATTTGGCACCAGATTGAGTGATCCAACAGTTACTGTCAATGAGGTGAGGACACCTCCCATGGAGCAGCAAAGGATAGAAAATAAATTGGAGGAATTAGCTTCAATGGTGAGGCAATTGGCATTAAATCAGAGAACACAACAACAAGCCCCTCCTCCTTCAGCCTGTGGTATTTGTTCCCTGAATACCCATCATACTGATCAATGCCCTCAGCTGCAAGAGACCTCAACCGAGTCATGTGCTGGTATATTCCCTGGTAGACCCATGCAGCCACAACAACAGAGATATGACCCATATTCCTCCACCTACAATCCTGGGTGGCGTGATCATCCAGCTTTCAAGTATGGGAATACATCTAACCCCCTTACCAGCCACCCCATGTAAGATACAATCAACCTGAAGCTAGCCATACACCTCCACCAGCACCCAAGAAACCTGAGCCTAGTCTTGAGGATCTAATGAAGCAACTGACTGCCAATACTCTTCAGTTTCAGCAAAGGACAGAAACAAATATGCAGAATTTGGAAACTAAGATTGGCCAGTTAGCCACAACAGTCAATGAGCTGAAAAGCCAAGGTTCAGGGAGTTTGCCATCCCAACCAGTGATCAACCCAAGAGGCAATGTGAGTGCCATCATCTTGAGGAGTGGCAAACAAGTAGACAGTCCAGCTTCTGAATCTGAACCAGAAAAATCAAATGTCCAGCAAAGTGTTCCTTCATCTTCAACCAGTGAGCAAAATAAAAAGGATGAAGAAGTGGTTCAGAAAATTCCTCTTCCTTTCCCTAATAGGCAGACTCAATCAAGGAAAGCTTCTGAATCTGACATGGATAAGGAGATCATGGAGACCTTCAGGAAAATAGAGGTCAATATCCCACTTTTGGAAGCAATTAAGCAAATCCCCAAGTATGCCAAGTTCCTCAAAGAGTTGTGCACTCATAAGAGGCGTTTAAGGGGTAATGAGAGAGTCAATTTGGGAAGAAATGTGTCTGCACTCATCCAACCACCCATGCCACCCAAGTGCAAAGATCCTGGAACTTTCACAATACCATGCACAATAGGCAACATGGAGTTCTCCAACGCTATGCTGGATTTGGGAGCCTCAATCAATGTTATGCCCAAATCAGTGTACTCGAGCCTCAAGATTGGTGTTCTTTCACCAACTGGAGTGATTGTCCAACTTGCCAATAGGAGCACAGCACATCCAGCAGGAGTTTTAGAAGATGTTCTGGTAAGAGTTAAAGATCTCATTTTTCCTGCTGATTTTTATGTGCTTGATATGGAAAATGATAATACTCCTGGCCATGCACCATTAATACTTGGTAGACCTTTTCTGAAAACTGCAAAAACCATCATTAATGTGCATGAAGGGACTTTGTCAATGGAGTTTGCTGGTAATAAAATTGATTTTAACATTTTGGATGCCATGAAACATCCTATAGAAAATCATTCCAATGTGCATGTAGTTAACTTTTTGGATTACTTAGTTGATGAGGCATGTGAAGATTTCCAAAATGAATTAATTTCTGATTTTCCTGAATTCTCTGATTTGGTAGATGCCTTTGAATGCAACTGTGCTGGTTCTGAATTTTGTCATGCTTGCAC
Organism: Biancaea sappan; assembly: GCA_037074585.1. NCBI lineage: Eukaryota > Viridiplantae > Streptophyta > Magnoliopsida > Fabales > Fabaceae > Biancaea > Biancaea sappan. Next base: position 12,930,247 of record CM073494.1, read on the forward strand.
TGAAATTGAAAACTCTCTAAATGCTGACAATTCTGAGTTGCATTCTGATTTGCATAGTGATTTAGATTCTGATGTGCATCCTGATTCTGTAAATTTCTCTAGCTTATACTTAGATTCTGTTTCTATTTTAGGTAGTTGTAGGTGTAGTGATTTAAATTGTAATGTTGCACATTCTTCATCTCTTTCCTCTTGTGCTGCTAACCCTTCCTCCTCTTTAGCCAAGGATTCTGTCTTTGAGCAAACTGAATTTGTAGGTGCTTCCTTGGATGTGATTCCACAAAAACTAATTCCATCCTCCATCCAACCACCTGCATTGGAGTTGAAGGCTTTACCAGAAAACCTCAAGTATGCCTTCTTGGAAGTAGGAGACAAACTTCCAATCATTGTGGCCAACAACTTGAACCCCAATCAAGAAGAAAAATTGATCAGTTTGCTGAAAAAGAATAAGAAGGCGATTGGGTGGACTCTAGCAGACATTCCTGGAATTAGTCCTTCAGTGTGCATGCACCGAATTCTCCTTGAAGAAGAGACAAAACCAGTGAGGCAACCCCAAAGAAGACTCAACCCCATGATTCTTGATGTGGTCAAGAAGGAGGTAAGTAAGCTCCTCCAAGCTGGTATTATTTATCCTATCTCTGATAGTAAGTGGGTGAGTCCGGTACAAGTAGTGCCAAAGAAAACCGGGGTAACTGTTATAGCAAATGAAAATAATGAGTTAGTGCCCACTAGAGTTCAAAACAGTTGGCGTGTTTGCATTGATTATAGGAAGTTGAACCAAGCAACTAGAAAAGATCATTTTCCTCTTCCTTTTATTGATCAAATGCTTGAGAGACTTGCTGGCAAGTCTCATTACTGTTTCCTTGATGGTTTTTCTGGGTATTTTCAAATTCACATTGCACCTGAAGATCAGGAGAAGACTACCTTCACCTGTCCTTTTGGTACTTTTGCATATAGACGCATGCCTTTTGGTCTCTGTAATGCACCTGGCACTTTTCAAAGATGCATGTTGAGCATATTTTCTGATTTGTTAGAGGATTGCATGGAAGTGTTCATGGATGATTTTTCTGTTTATGGAGACTCATTTGATGCATGTCTGAAAAATTTGGAGAGAGTACTTGAGAGATGCATAGAGAAAAATTTGGTCTTGAATTATGAAAAATGTCATTTCATGGTAGAGCAAGGAATAGTCCTAGGCCACATAGTGTCACCACGTGGCATAGAAGTAGATAAAGCCAAAGTTGATGTTATCTCTTCTTTGCCTTACCCCGCTTCTGTGCGGGAAGTTCGCTCTTTTCTTGGCCATGCAGGATTTTATAGAAGATTCATCAAGGACTTCAGTAAGATCGCTCTACCCCTATCTAAACTCCTCCAAAAAGAAACTGATTTCACTTTTAATGATGCTTGCAGGTCAGCTTTTGATGAGCTGAAGAAGCAACTTACCTCCCCTCCTATCATCCAACCTCCACAGTGGGAGCTTCCCTTTGAGCTCATGTGTGATGCCTCAAATTTTGCTGTAGGAGCAGTACTTTCACAAAGAGTAGAGAGGAAGTTGCATGTCATAGCCTATGCGTCCCGTACCCTTGATTCAGCTCAATCAAATTACACAACTACCGAGAAGGAGTTTTTAGCAATTGTTTTTGCTTTAGAAAAATTTAGATCATATTTGCTTGCCTCCAAAGTAATTGTGTTTTCTGACCATGCAGCACTGAAATATTTATTGAAGAAGCCAGATGCAAAGCCAAGATTGCTTAGATGGATGCTGCTCCTCCAAGAATTTGATGTGGAAATCAAGGATAAGAGTGGGGCAGAGAATGTAGTAGCAGATCACTTGAGTAGGCTTTCTGATCTTCCATTGGAACATCTCCCTGTAAGAGACAATTTTCCAGATGAGTGTTTCCTCCTTTTGCATGGTACTGGTGAGCCTTGGTATGCTGATTTGGTGAATTATCTTGTTGCATCTGAATTGCCTGCATACCAAAATAGACATCAATTGAATAAATTAAGAAGCGAGGCTAGGTACTATGTGTGGGATGACCCTTATTTGTGGAAAATTTGTAGTGACCAAATTATTAGGAGATGTGTTCCAAATCATGAATTTGCATCTGTGCTGAATTTTTGTCATACTCTTGCATGTGGTGGACACTTTGGTCCCCAAAGAACAGCTAGAAAAGTGTTAGATTCTGGTTTATATTGGCCTACTTTATTTAGGGATGCCTTTGATTTTTGCAAAAATTGTTCCAGATGTCAAAGAACTGGAAATGTGTCTAAAAGAAATGAAATGCCTCAACAACCTCTTCTTTTTTGTGATGTTTTTGATGTTTGGGGTATTGACTTTATGGGTCCTTTTCCTGTTTCTTTTGGCTTCATGTATATCTTAGTTGCTGTGGATTATGTGTCGAAGTGGGTGGAAGCTAAAGCCACCCGAACTGATGATTCTATTGTTGTTGTAGATTTCCTTCGTTCACATATTTTCTGCAGATTCGGTGTCCCCAAGGCCATAATCAGTGATCAAGGATCACACTTTTGTAATAGAAACATGCAAGGGCTATTGAAGAAATATGGGGTGGTGCACAAAACCTCTACACCTTACCACCCCCAAACTAATGGGCAAGCAGAAGTCTCCAACCGAGAGATAAAGCAAATATTAGAGAAAACTGTGCAACCCAACAGAAAAGATTGGAGTAAGAGGCTTGACGATGCGCTTTGGGCCTATAGAACCGCTTTCAAGACTCCCATCGGCATGTCTCCATACCGCTTGGTATTTGGTAAAGCATGTCACTTGCCGGTGGAGATTGCACATAAGGCATATTGGGCCGTTAAACAATGCAATATGGACATGACCCTAGCCGGTAAAGAAAGAAAGTTGCAACTTCAAGAACTGGAAGAACTAAGGCTAGGGGCTTATGAGAATGCGCGCATCTATAAAGAGAGGACAAAAGCTTTACATGATCAGAAAATTGAGAAAAAAGAATTTCAAGTGGGAGACAAAGTCCTTCTCTATAATTCTCGCCTCAAGCTAATGCCCGGTAAGCTTCGCTCTAGATGGGTTGGCCCTTTTGTTATTACTAATGTCTTTCCTTTTGGTGCAGTAGAAATTCAAAATGAGGCCACCAACAAGCAGTTCATGGTAAATGGGCAAAGGTTGAAGAAGTTCTACGAGGGCTTCAAAGAAGAAACTGTAGAGGAAATCAAACTCTACAACGTTCCGGCTCCATGATAAGGCCGTACTCTTTCCCTCCTTTCAATTTATGTCCTCCTCATTTTTTTTGATGTTTGGTAATAATTTGCATCGAGGACAATGCAATGTTTAAGTGTGGGGGGAGAGAATTTGAGTTTATTCAAAAAAAAAAAAAAAATTTCTGCTTTCTCCTCTGTTTTCTCTGTTTCTGTCCAGAATTTTTGAGCTGTCTTGCATGAATTTTCTGTACTGATTGGCTACGAATTTTGCTAGTTTCTTTACATGTTTTTAAAGCCTTATATGTCTTCTAGCTGTAGAATTTTATTTTGTGTCTTTCGCATTTGTTTTGGTGTAGTTTTGTGTCAGTAAAGCTGAGTCGCCAGAATTTCTGCAGTGCAGAATTTTGCTACTCTGTTTTGCCCGAATTTGATGTTTTATTTTTGAAAAAAAAAAAATTGATGGAGTTTTGGTGTGGAATTATGCATGATGAAATAGTTAAAGTGTAGATTGACTTAGCATGAAGAGAATTTAGCCTTATTTCTCTAAGGAATTCAAGTTAAATGGCAATGACGTTGACTTTAATGAATTTGTAGTAATAGTCTTTTAGCTGTGAGGATTTGAGCCTAAGTGAAAAATGCTATTCTTCTTGTTGCGTGTTCTCTATCATGGATTGTCACTCTAGAACTTGTCTTGAATCTTTGATTGAGGCTACATATCTTGTACATGCTTGGAAATGATTTAGGCATTTGTTTCTTGTAACCACTTTTAGCCAAATAGCCATCCATTATCATTGTTTCCATTGTATGTCATTTTGTGCCTTATCCATTTTCTTTCTTGCGTCCTTCCACCACTTTTTCTGCCTACAAACAACATTTTTCTCTTTCAACTTAAGATGTGAGGAGTATTTTAAATTCTTTTAAGGGATCGATATGCTGAAAAAAAATCATGTGAACTTTGGGGAGTTTTGAACTATATTTCTTCTACTTCCTCTCAAGCAAAAGAAAAAGACTGGCCACTCAAGAAAAAAAAAAAAGAGAAAGAAAGAAAGAAAGAATTAAAAAAAAAATTTGAAAAAAAAAAGAGAGAAAATAATGAAAAAGAGGAACATATAGAACATTGAGACCCAAATTTATTTATACTCAGTCTCTTATATTTCACTTGTAAATACTCTTCATTTTCTTGAGTTGTTACCATATTTTGTTTCATTGTTCAATCTTTCCATTTGTTTCCCACTACTTTTCTTACCCACGTTACAACCTAGTAAAGTCCTTTTGATTCAAGTATGTATTGGATTCAAGTAGTGGAGATTTAGATTCTTGACAAGCTTATGGTAGTGAATTCTGTGATAAGTTGAATTTCGAGTGATTTACCCTAGACACTTGAGAGAATAGAGAGTAAACACATTCCTGATGAGGAGGCTAATTACTTGAATTCATTCGTATCAAATTAAATTGCCATGATGCTTGGAATCTTAGAAATTTAAGATTAATTCCTTCGAGTGCTAAATCTTTTCAAAATTTTGATTATTCTATTCTAGCATGCTTTCCACATTTTTCCTTTGGTGTCTTTTTGGTGTTCCGAATATTATTTTGCCCAGGAGTGCAAAAGGCCAAGTGTGGGGGATTTGATATCGGGTATTTTTATATACTTTTTAGTCCCTATCTTAGTCCTATGGCTATTCCAATGTTGCCAATTCTCTAATTTTATTATGTTTTGGAATTTATTGGGTATAAACTATTTATGGATTGAATGTGTTTCAATTTTATATTTTTTAGAACTTGAATTGTAAAATGCTCAATTTAATTCCTACAAATTTTAATTTTAGAGAGAAAAATGCTGACATGGACAAAGATGATGATTTGGATGCTAATGTGGCACTTTTTGGATGATGCAGATGCTGACTAGGATATGCTGGATGTGGGGCCCACTTGAACTCTTACTGAATGCCATGTAGTCAGAATTTGAGGGCATGAATATTAAATTTCGTAGGTCAGAAAGCAAGGCTGAAATATCAATTCTTCCATGCTGTTCTGCTGCTGCCATACCTATGTTCTGCTGCTGTTTCCTACTTTCTGCTGCAGAAATATTAAATCTGCTGCTGCCATGCCTACTTTCTGCTGCAGAAACATTAATTATACTGATGTTTTGCTGTCAAAGTGCTGCTACATCATGGAGGAAGCATCTAGGGTAGAATATTCTAAGGCATTGAAGGGGCATCAGTTTTAGAAATAAGAATACATTCATTTTAGGCAACCAGACTTAGAAAATTCGCAGCTCTCTCTTCCCCTCTGTTTTTGCTTCTGTTATTGGCTGTTTTGCTCTCATGGAGGGCTAAGTTTTCATTGTAATTAGTCACTAGACCACTGGGATGTTGTAGCTTGAACTAAGAATGCAAGTTAAGTGTTTTGTTCTCCATTTTCATCTCATTTCGTTTCTGTTTTGCTGTCATGTTTATTTTGCTGTCAAATTCTGATTAGAGCTTGAGTTGTAACATAAACTGACTTATATATAAGACATAACCTTGCTTGACTGATTAAGAAAGTGAGGGAGGCGAAATAACTAGTTAAATGATATATTTAACTTGGTTTGGTTGAGATTTTCCACTGAATGCATCTAGTTATAGTAGGGAGATGTTCTTGACTGTAATTAGTAGCATTAAATTCTAGATGTTATTCTAGAAACATTTTCATAAAGAACCAAACAATGGAATGAGAACAAAACTGAATCAATGAGTTAGGTAATGATAGTTACACTCCCATGAAACCTAGTGGCTGATTACATAGTCTCTTTACTGTCAATTTCTTGCAATTTCTGCTGCTGCTGCTGTTGTTTCTACTGTTACTGCTGTTGCTGCATATTTTGCTGCTGTTGTAGTGTTTAATTGCTGTTCTGTTTTATTCATTTAGTTAGTATTGCTATAAAACCCCCCCCACGTTTATGTACTCTTAATTGGTGTTTAGGTGTTTAGAACGATTAATTAGTATCAAGAAGTGAGGCTCCTTGAGTGAATACGACCTGGGGATCACTATACTGCAAATTGCCACAAATTCAATTCTGGGCGATTTGGCATCGTAGTGGCGTGAACCAGGCATCATGACCATAAACTAATTTGTACGATGATGTGCCTGTTGATTCCCTTGGTGAGTTTTTGTATACCCATAAAACCTTATCAAGGGTATTGTGCCAAATATTTAGGCTGTTGACCAATATGCTTTTTTATTAGGCTTATAACTACTTTGTTGATGGCCTCTACTTGGCCATTTGCCTGCACATAATAAGGTGTTAACATAATTAATTTTATCTTCCTTGAATTAGTATATTCGACAATTTTTTATCCAGTGAAAATGGTATCTTGATCAGTTGACAAAGTTTGAGGTATCCCAAACTTGCATATGATGTGACTTTCAATAAAATTGATTACATCTCGTTGGGTGACATCTTTTAACGTGATTACTTCAACCTACTTGGTGAAATAGTCAACCCTAATAGAAATATATTTATGCCCTTTTGACCAAGGAGGATGTATTTGACCAATTATGTTCAAAGCCTATCCTCTAAATGGCCAAGGTTTAATAATCGAATGTAACTCATTAGCTTGAATGTTTTGTATATGACAATGTCTTTGACATTCTTCATTACTTGGTAAACATTATACAATCTTTGATGTCGGCCAGTAAAATCTTCATCGTTGAAGGATCTATTTCATTTTTTCACCTGCTTGATAAGCTCCACAAATGCCTTCATGGACTTTCGACAAGGCAATGTATGCCTCTAACTCACTCAAGCGCTCTTCCAACTATCTGTCGACAGTCTTCCTATATAATTGTCCACCTGACATTACAAAATTTAACTCTCTATGCTTAATTTTCCATCCTCTAAAAGATATAAAAACTTCTTGATTTCTATTAAATTCGACAGAACTTTTAAGAAACTTTATACCCATTAGCTATCTGAGCTAAGTTGTTGGCTTCTTCATTTGATTCCCTAGGGATGTGTTGGACAATTACTTTGTCAAACTTTTTCATTAACTTACTCACCATGGCACAATACTTAATCAAATTTTGATTAACACATCGATATTCCTAAGTAAGTTGTTTGACTACTAACTGGGAATCCCTAAGCATATGCACCCTTTATGCTTTCATTTAATAAAGTATCTCTAACCCAACAATTAAAGCTTTATATTCAGCCTTATTGTTAGAATAAGAGTACTTTAGTTCAAACATAAATTTGGTTAGAGTTCCCTTTGGGGAAATTATTAAAATACCGATACCACTTCCTTTTTTGTGCCTTGATCCGTCAAAATAAAGACGCCATGGTCTCAATTTAACAAAATTTATGTCATTATCTATGTCTAGGCCAGGATGGTCAACTAAAAAGTTAGTCGATGTGTCTATTAAGAACAGGTTTGGATAACATAAATTTAATTATATATGTCTTTGACATGACAAATACGTTATAAGCATCTATAATATTTCAGCTTGGTACAAGAAAGATACAACATAATTTCTCAATTGCACTATATCTTATCTTTGCATCATTTAAAACTCGACTAAGATAGTAAACGACTCTTTCGACCCTATTTTCATCATTTTGAGCCAGTAAACATCTTAGTCTCTTCAAAAGCTAAAATATATAACTTCAATAGTTGTCGTGGTACTGGTGACATCATAACCGGAGAGTTTTTAAGATAATGCTGGATTTCATCGAAATCCTCTTAGTGACAGGGCTCCTAGATGAATTCTTGCTCAGCTTTCAGCTTGACCAAAGGTGAAAAGACCCTGCTCCTACCCAACAAGTTAGATATGAATCTCCTTAAAAAGTTTACTTTCCCTAACAAAGATTGTAATTCCTTCTTATTTGTCGGTGCAGCGGCTTCCAAAATTTCCCTAGTCTTATTCTTCTCCACTTCAATGCTTTTCTTATGGACTAAGAATCCTAGAAATTTGGCAGCCAATACTTTAAAAGCACATTTATCTGGATTCATTTTAAGGTTGTTCTTTTGTGTTCTTTTAAAAGTCTACCTCAAATGTGCCAAATAGTTTTGCTTATCTTCCAACTTGACAATGACATCGTCGATGTAAACCTCCATAAACTTCCCTATGACATTGTGGAAGATAGTGTTCATCGCTACTCTTTGATAGGTGGCCCCTGCATTCATTAAACCAAAAGGCATGACAACCTACTCATATGTCCCAATGGCTCTTGGACATCTGAAAGTAATTTTCGACACGTTCTCCTCAGCTGTGAAAATCTGATTATAACTGCATGACCATCCATACAACTTAAGATTTCATGCCCATATACGGCATCTACTAACATATCCGATATAGGATATTTATCTTTAGGAGTTTCCAGGTTTAGATTCCTAAAATCAATTCATACCCTTAACTTGCCATTTTTCTTAATAACTGGAACTACATTAGAGAGCCATTTGACATACCTGGTAGATCTAATGAACTTAGCCTTAAGTAGATGTTTGACTTCCTCTTTGATTTTTAATACCACTTCAGGGACGAATCTCCAATTTGCTTATTTGATAGGTCTGCATCCTTCCTTGAGTAGTAATCTATGTTCGACGAGGTCTCTTCTTAAACCAAGCATCTTATTGTAATCCCAGGTAAAGCAATCTCTGTATTCCATGATTAATATGACAAGTTCTTCCTTGAATTCCTTTAGCAGAAATGTACTTACAAAAATTGGTCTCTTATTTTCTTCGGCACCCAAGTTCACCTCTTTCAAAGGATCCTCTGCTTCGATGTTTATCTTTTCATTAGGCCTTTTTTTAAATCCCAAAGGGCCATTGTCTACAATATAGTATGACAACATACTTTTATTGTATTGACTGCTTTGTCGACTAGGTAGGCTGATAACCTATCTATTTAAGTCTTAAGACTCATGGCTGGTACTTAGCTGATTCTCGTCAGCTTTATCTATACTTGGTCAATTTTTGTTGGCCTTATCCATCAGTTTGACACCAAATTGATCCATTTAGAAAACTTCCAGAGCCTCCTTATTGATCAATCCATCCTCTGTTGCAACTGGCCTAATGTCAGAGCGTAAATTCTAAAGTCGAAATGAAGCTACTGTAAATAGCAAGGATTATCATCTGCTTCAACCACTTCTACTCGTCCTTTGCTATTCCAAAGGATCAACTTCTGATGCACAGTTAAGGAGATTCCTCAGATGGCATAGATCAAATCTCTTCCTAACAAAATGTAATAACTGGATTTCAAGGGAATTACTACAAATAGGGTTGCTCTTTTGACTGATCTGTCATGGATATTCAACATCGCTACGCCGTTAAATAGGGAAGACTTGCTACTAAAATCAGTGACAACCATATCTGTTTGAATTAAATCAAACTCATTCTTCCCTGATCTATTGAACATGGCTCTTAGTATTAAATTAATGGTAGCTTTACCATCCACCAAAACCCTATTAGTAGGCTTTCCCTCTAATAAGGCCTTAATATGCAAAGGTCATAGGTGTTTTTTTTGTACGTCAGTTGGTTTCTCCAAATTGTCGAGTTCGTCATCCCAGTCATTGTGTAGATTGTTGAAGCTTGAAATTATGTCATCATCTATAAATAACCAATCTTTTGACAAGTCTTTTAAATCTTCCTCATTCTCACCTACATAAATTTCATATTGGGATTTATATTCTAGTGGAATGATAAAAATGAGGTTAAGACTCATATTGATAGGATGCTCGTCTACATCTTCTTTATTTTTGATGTCTTCTTTGATATCTCTAAATTTTCCTTCAATTGGATTCTAGTCTTCTTCATCCATGAATAGCCCAAGTTCATCCGTGAAAGGCCCAAGTTTAAAATAATCCTTATCCACTGAATAATCATTAGATCATGCTTTCGATAAAGTAGTTCCTATAGCCATAATCGTGTTGTCTAGATCTTTATCCATATCAAAATCTTGATCAAACTCTTCTTTATCATTGAGACCCAAAGGGTCTTTGGGATCATTAAGGGCTTCAATAACCTCGTCGGCTAACAAATCAATATCTGTCACATGACACTCAGGTTTGAACTCGACGAGCTTCCCTCTTTCTTAACTTTGGCACGAGTTTCTTTCTTTTATTCTATGTTGGTTTTAGAATCCTTCAAGATTGTCTTGATCTCTTTGTAAGGCCAATCTTTATAGTATTTTACCTCCACCATCGCCACTTGTTTTCCTTTATCTTTAGTGGCTTTCTCAGCTTTAACTAGTCCAACATGCTGGCTATTCTTGGGAAGGAAGAGATATATACTTTTATCAATTTTTGCTTTCAAAGGCTTCAGTTGCTTCAATTTTCGTGCCTTTGAGATCTCTGCTTCTAGCCATACACTTAAAAGGTTTGGTTGTGGCTGTGCATTCTCTTCCTGTGATTTGGAAGTCTCTTGTTGAATTGCTTTAGTATTTTGGACTATTGGTTTGGTTTCGATTATTAAATATTTTTTCCTTGACCATAATGGTTCTTCTTTGATTAGAAGTGTATTCACCAAGGCTCTTCTTTTTTGTACTTGTCTATACCTTTGCAACCTCCATTTCTGGCTTTTCAACAATAGTCGACTGAATGTTTCAAGATTGACTGAATAGTGCTACCTTGTCATGTCGATAATCTTCGTTTCAGAAAGGCTGATCCTTTTGGAACCTACTCCTCTTGGAATAATCTTTATTTGCCATTATAGAGTTCTTAACCCACTGGCTAACCTTTACATTTGCAAGTGGCACTCGTATTCTGATATGTCGGATATGATCTCGGGAACTTAGATTACTACTCTTGACTGATTCCTTCAGGTTTTCAGCCCACCGACTACTAAGATTTGGCCTAGCCATCTATTACTGCCAATTTTTTTGTATATGGGATGGTTTTGGCTTAATACGGGAAGGTCTATCTTTTTTTTGATCTTTCAGTGACTTAGAATAGGCTATTGCCTTCTGACGTGCTTCTATTGCCTTTAGGTTGTATAAGAAGATACATCTTGAACATATTTTGATTGCTACTTTTTCTCTCTTCCTAAACATAAACTCTCCATAAGTTTTCCACAGCTTTTGATATATGTCGAAATCATCTGCCATAAGGTGATCATTTATATGCAACTCATCTGAGTCTATTTTAGCATGCATCTTCCTTTTTCCTTTTATATTAACCATGCCAATAGTTAGGGAAATTTGGCTATCGACAAAGCCTTTAGTAAAAGCCTTTCAGATTAAGTCCTTGAAATGTATACATTCGTTAGTCACATGACCAATTACCTTATGAAATTTACAATATTTTCGGTCTTTAATTTCATCAGGCTTTAAAAGCCTATGATTATCTGACAATTTTATTTATTTTTCTTTCAATAAAACGTCTAAAATTTGTTCAACTTTAGTAGTGTCAAACATGTATACTTTTCTATTGACATAACCCATTTTTTCTTTGGCCCTCATAGGATTTATTGCCTGACAAACATAAAGAGGTCCATTCTTTAGTTCGGCAAGATTTACATCATGATTTATGTCCTCATCATCTTTGTCGAATTCTTCTATTCCGATGTAATTTACTTTTTTCTCTTTTGAGGAATTTCTTTTGCTTTTGTATCTTTTTTGCTTTTAATTATTCTATCTATCAACTTTTCCCCCAGTTGAGCAAGATCAACTAGATGCTAAATGACAAGCTTTTTCCTGATATAATAATCTAGGCCCCCGATATCCATTTTGAAGATTTTGATTTCGGGAATCAGAGTAAAACATCTACTCCTTATTTGCTTGAATCTTGCTAGATATTCCTCGACAGATTCATTGTATAGTCTTTTAATATTAAAAAAATTTGTCAGACTAACTTTCAGGTCTCTTCTAAAGATTTAGTCATGGAAGCTTCTCTCCATTTGTGCCTACGAATTAATAGAGTTTAGTCTTAGTGTTAAGAACCAAGACAAGGCATTTTTCATGAGGGAACTAGAAAATAATCTCATTTTACATCCTTTATCTATAGTTAGATCTCTCATTTTAATGGTGTACCGTGTAATGTGTTTGATGATCGATTCATTACTTTCCCCAGCAAACTTGGACAATTTAGGAACCTTAACCATTCCTCTAGGCAATTTTGCCTGTTGAACCCAATCAGGGAATGCTGAAGTGAAATAAGGCTGATTAGTATAGCTTACATTGAAACCAAATCTATTAAGGACTTGTTCAATGACTTGGTTCACGTTGCATTCGACTTGCTTCCCCATGAGGTTTTGTCAGAACTCTCTTATGACATTATTTACCTGTGACTCATTTTGACGCAACATTTTTACTTGACCATGTCTCAACTGTGGTTGAGGTTGGTCTTGCCCTTGTATTATATTATTTGGTTGATTTTGGCCCTGATCTTAGGACGTAATCGCTTGTTCTAGTTGAATATTTTCAGGTACAACAATACCCAAGGACTGAGTTAGTCTACCCATTCCTAATGCCAATGTATTACATGCATTATTTGTATTTTCCATTAAGGGCTTTAGTACGTCACCCATTTGTTGTGTCAACATACTCACCATATCATGATTACTTTTATCCATTTGCTATTGAATGTTAGCCAATGAACTTATAATGGATGTGGCGATAGTATTTGGCATATCTCTTGACATATTTAGGAATACAGGTCGAAATTCAGTCTTTCTTGTTGAAACACAGTAGGAGTACTGTTCCTGCCATATTTGCCAATATAGAACTTATTACTTGGCTTTGAGTCATCTAACACATGGGATTGGCTAACTGACTTCCAATCCCAAGTTAAATCATCACAGGAGGAACATACCTTTGAGGTAATCCATATTGAGGGGCAAGACTTGGTGACACTGGTGTTAATCTAGACACTTGCTCCAATACAAGGTTTCCCGAAAGGGATACATTTGGCTCAACGTCTATAAGATTAGCAGTTGTTATAACTACTAACACGGTTGTCATGTTTACGGCAATTAGTGAACTTGTTACTTGATTTGAACCATTTGTGTTACTCATGATATCAAAATTATAAGTGTGAGAAGAACAAGGTATAAATTTACCACTTCTCAAACGTGTACATATAACGAGTTACTCTGAACTCGTTCCACCGAGTGTACCAATTTGTTTACGATGATTTTTGGTCAAACCAGATCAGACAACAAATTTTTGATGTGTCAATTTGTTAATAGAGATCGTTGGTTAAAGGCCAAATCTGATAACAAATACTTGATTCTATCGAGAACGATTATGTTTTCAAGGTTATGCGATAATCTCATTTAAAAGAACAAACGTGTCGAGTGTTAATGCTTTGACAAGTTTGGTATGAAAGATCGTGAGGACTGAAAACAAGTTTTTTACAGAAGTTAAACAAAAATGGCAAAATTGAAGGAAAGTAAGTTGGATAATGTAATGTGTATGAAAAAGGTAACTACAGAAGGTAAACGGTGGAAAGTAAATGAAAGAATATAAAGCGCAGAAATGTAAAAAACATGAAATTAAAGTGCAGAATGTAAATGAAAGTGATTAAGCAAAAGCATTTAAATGAAAGCGATTAAATTGCTAGAAGATAAATAAAAGCGAATAAAGAACTAGAAAAATAAAGGACTTAAATTAAATTTGACTGAAATGTAAAATGGAAAGTATATAATCTACTTGTTTAAGATGTTAGGATTTTTAATCAAGAGTTGTTAACCCTTTTTACAACAATTAACTTGGTATTAATAGGCAAATGACCGAAATAACTGCCTATCTATTTAATTGCCACGTATGTGACAGTTTACTTTACATTGACCATTACCCTAACCCACGTAAACCATTATCTTAAACCATGCAAGTGACAGTTTACATGATCGACATAACTATTTTGAATTGGTGTAACGGTCTTCGACAGCTTCCATCTAACATCTTCTCTTGCCTTCAAAGTTTGATAACCAAATTACCTTGACATGCCCTCTTCTTTAACAACCTTAGATATGACTTGTCCGTCAATCATCTGAATTTGCCTGTCGAATGGTGTGCTTCAAACAACTTTACTTTGGCAATCGTACAAGAAAGTTTTCGGAGACGTCCATCCTTACTTTCCTCTGTCGAATTCATCTTTGTCGAATAACTGACTTTTGACGAATGTTTGAGCCAAATCACTTATATTGACACTTAAGTGATCAGCATTATTTTGTTGTGCTATTAAGGATGATTACTTGTCTACCAAGCAGTTTGTTTATTTTATTTGAAAAATAATCACCTAACACTCCCTCACCAAGGACGAGAAGAAGAATTTTTTCCACTTCTTCAAAATTTCCACTCTATTGCCCTGGACTCGACGAAGATAAACTTTGCTTTATTTGCTGGTCATCAAAGAGGTCTTAGGTGGTTCACCAGTCCAATAACTTCTGATAAAGGATGAGTTTTGATCTGGTCAAATTTTCTAAGTCGACAGATCATTTTTAGAGGTTCTCTTGATATGGAAGATGCAAGTTTTTATGTCCATCTGCCCAGCACAGTTGCTCGACAGATGGGCTTATGCCAATCCATTCCAGCTCTTTACTCATCAGCACCAGAGGACTATTTCATCAATGCCCATATCTCTAAAGAAGAGGATGTTAAGGAGTTGATGGAGGAAAATGATAGGCGTTGATAGAGCCTCGTGCTTGTCCTTTATGAAGTTTTACAAGGAGTATCAAGCTGCTTTGTTGACTAGTGGTCAAAATACTACCGGTATTACCACCAAAGCATTAGAACCTGTTTTGATGTCCTTGTGGATTCGTCTATGCAGGAACACAATTCGATGTCGAAAACCAAAAGTGAGCATTTGGAGGAAATTCGAGCCTTTGAGAAATATTACAAGATTCCTCGCTACAACCATTGGATTGTTCAGAATGTGGAAGAGGTCATAGCTAAACGAAAACAAGAGCATAAGGCTCGACAATGGTTCAAATATTTAGAATTTCTTGATGTCGATGTTCTAGCAAAATTCATTAAAAAAGTTCCTTTTTTGGACCTAGTACCTTTGCCTTGTGCTCGTTTTGGTTTAGCTGATCCATTTCCTGGGGAACCAACAAGAGCAAGTAACATTAAATTTGTCTAAAGACATGTGTCAGTCACAAATCTTTTTCAAACAAAGAACGATGAAGTTACTTTCGCTCGTCGATTTTCCTTCGCTTTTGAACAATCCGACGCCGTGACGATTGCCAACAAGTTTCCCTAAGGTATATGATCTTTTTTGTTTGAAGGCAATAATTGTTTTTGACCATTGACACTTTTTATTTGTTTGTAGCACTCCTCCTAAAGAAGCCCTTGGCTTATAAGCGGCCAATGGAAAAGGTTGTCGTCGTCGAATCAGAAGAAGAGGAAGAAGATTGTCAACCTCTTCAGCAAAGGAGGAAAAGATTGGTCAAAGTGAGTAGCCAATCAATGACTGGAATGAGTAACCAACTGACTACTGCATCTCAATACCTCAACATATCCAAAACAACTACTAGGCCTGAAAAAGAAAGGCTCCGCGAAAAGAAAAATAATTTTTTCTGATGTTGAACATGCTGCCAAGAAGTCTAAAGCACATAAAGGCCTACTAGTATTTGACCCAACTGTCCAATCTTAGATATATTTCATCTGTCAAGTATTATGATTTATCGAAATGAAATATACTCATTTCATTTCTTTTGGTAAGACAAAGAGCCTACTCTTGAGCACTCAACTTTACTCGTTGTCTCTGACGAACCAAACCTGCAGGCCTAAAGAGTATCATCCTTTGACAAAATTTGTTTTTACATTGGGCATGTATTCTATCTTAAGACTTATACGAATTTTGTTTCAGGATCTGGATTACTGAAGAATTTGTCAGAGTTCTTCAGGGTGAGGTTCCTATCGCAGAGACATTTGTCGGAGTTGCTCCACAAGCTGAGGTTCTTCATATTGAAGCTTTGATAATGTCGCTACATATCAAAACCCATCAAGGAAAGCTGACCATTGAAGAGGTTGAAGCTTTTCTTGCTAGGGAATCAGAAACTATACATTCTTCATCTCAACATTCTCTATCACCTGAAGAACATGGCCAGGCGATAATACCCATTAGTTTCCAATAAAACCACCTTGCTGTCAACTTTTCTCCACAGAGTAACCTGCCATTTATGATTAGAGACAACATAGACATAAAGGCATCGACAGTCGATGTCTCTCCTTGATCTCCTATCTCCAACCCAATTCACCCGATAGTCCAAGTAGGATCATCTAGTAGTCCAAGTAATGATAATCAGGACATAGACGAATTGATAAATCTTTTTTCGAGTGATTCAACTCTGTCAGCAGTTTCTTTGATTCCAGAAAAGTCTTCAACAAACCCGAGGGTTGATGAACTGGTAAAAGAGTTAAAGAACTTCTTGAACTTCTTTTTCGAGGTTATTGCTTTTGATGATTCCTTGAGAAGTAGAATTCAAACTATCTTGAATGAACTCGAACCAATTAGATCATAGCTTACTACCTCTTATCGAAGCCTTTATTCATCCTTTAAGGACTTTATCAATGATTTATATGACAAGGCTCTTACTTTAAATCAGCTCATCCTTACTTGTAATAAGGAGATATTGGAAAAAGAAATCGTTCTCAGTCAATTACTAGAATTGAAGTCTAAGAGAGATCGACAGGATGAAATGATTGCAACAATAAGGGCAATATGTATAGACATAAGCAATATTGCTAATTGGCATAAAGAATGCCTTGACAAGTTAAAGGAAAGAATCAGAAAGGCCAAAGAAGAACTGACATCGATTGAAGCACTAAGAGACAAGCTAAAAAGTGCTTTGATCGTACTTGTGGCAAATCAGGAGAAAATGAAAGAAAGTACCACGGCTATCGTGGTCAATGCCTGAGCTATTGCCGAAAAGATAAAGTCTTTGGAGACTGGCTATTTGATAGCTACACAGACAAAGAGACATTGGCTTCTGATTGGAAACATCTATGCCAAAAGGCTTATCCAACACAATAGTTTAATTTGTTTCATTGGTTATTTTAATCCAATAAATTTTAATGAAATTTTTGCATTATTTATTCATTTATTTGTTTATAGCATTCGATAATGAATTGTACAAATTTCAATGCAATAAAATTATTTATTCAATCTTTACTTTGCACATTGTCAACCTGTATGGCTTTAGGTATTTGCCATTGATTGATTTTACTTTTAATCCAAAGTTAACTTCGTCGAGAGTGTAGGCATTACCAAAAAAATACTTTCATAATTACAAATGGTCCTTCTTAGTTTTGGCGACCACTTACCATATTCTCGACAATGTTTCTCAATAGACAAAATTACCTTCCAAACTAAATCGCCTAAGTTAAAAGACTTATATTTAATTCGACAGTCATAAAATCCTTTTGTTAAATTAAATTTTCTAAAGCAATTAATATCTCATCAGTCAACTCGTTTAATTCATTAAACATTGAATCCTAATAACTTTTAACTGATAATTCATTTTGTTTTTAGATACGAATTAATTGGAGATTAATCTCGACAGGTAAAATGACATCATGACCATAAACTAATATATATGGTGATGTGCCTGTCGGTTATCTTGGCGAATTCCTGTATGCCCATAAAACCTGATCAATGGTGTTATACCAATTTTTAGGCAATCAACCAATATGCTTTTTAATTAGACTTACAAGTATTTTGTTGATGGCCTCTACCTAACCATTTTCCTGTGCATAATATGGTGTTGATGTAATTAATTTATTTTCTTAGAATCAGCATATTCTATAACTTTCTGTCTAATGAAAATAGTATCTTGATCGGTCATCAAAGTTTAAGGTATCCCAAACCTGCATATGATATGATTTTTAATAAAAATGTTCACATCTTATTGGATGACATCTTTTAACGCGATTGCTTCAACCTACTTGGTGAAATAATCAACCCCAACTAAAATATATTTATGTCTTTTCGACGAATGAGAATGTATTTGGCCTATTAAGTCCAAAACCCATCCTCTAAATGGCAGTGATTTAATAATTGAATGTAATTCACTGGCTAAGATGTTTTGTATATGGCCATGCCTTTGACACTGCTTACAAGACTTAGCAAACATTACAAAAACCTTGATAGTGTCAACTAGTAATATCTTCACAGTCAAAGAATCCAATTCATTTTATCAATGTATACCTCTGACTCACTCAAGCATTCTTTCAATTGTTCATCGACAGTCTTTCTATACAATTGTCTACCTAACAATACAAAATTTAGCGCTCTATATTTGAATTTTCATTCTACATTAGAACTTAGATTCTCTAAATAATCAATGATTGCTTTTCTCTAATCGCTACTTCCATGAATGTCATTTTGAACACATCCCTTTCTTCTAATGGGTATAAAAGTTCTCTAACTTCTGTTAGATCCAAAAGAACTTTTCTAGAGACCTTATACCCAGAGGCTATTTGGGTTAAATCATTGGCTTCTTCATTTGATTCCATAGGAATGTGTTAGGCAATAACCTCGTCAAAATTTTTCATTAACTTACTCGCCACAGTACAATACTTAATCAAATTTTGATGAACACATTTATATTCCTGAGTAAGTTGTTTGATGACTAACTAGGAATCTCTAAGTATGTGCACTTTTTGTACTTTTATTTGACAAACTATTTCCAATCTGACAATTAAAGCCTCGTATTCAGCCTCATTGTTAGAATAAGAATACTTAAGTTCAAACATAAACTTGGTTGGAGTTCCCTTATGGAAAATTATTAAAATCTCAAAGCCACTTCCTTTTTTGTGCCTTGATCCTTCGAAGTAAAGACGCCATGGTCTCAATCCGACAAAATTTATGTCATTATCTATGTCTAGGCCAGGATGGTCAACTTGAAAGTCAGCGGCTTGGCCTTTGACAGCTTTCGCTAAAACATATTGTAAAGAAAATTCTGATAATGCAATGGTCTATTTTCCAATACATCCATTAAGAATAGGTTTGGATAACATAACTATATCTATCTTTGAAATGACAAATACATTACAAGGTATCAAGTAATATCTCAGCTTAGTACAAGAAAAATACAATGATAAGCATAACTTTTCAATTATACTATATCTTGTTTTTGCATCATTTAAAACTCAACTGAGGTAGTAAACGGCTCTTTCGATATTGCTCTCATCATCTTGAGCCAGTAAACAACCTATCGTTTCCTCAGAAGCTAAAATATATAACTTCAATGGCTGACGCAGTATTGGTGACATCATAACTAGAGGATTCGCTAGGTATTGTTTGATTTGATCAAAAGCCTCCTGGTGACAGGGCTCCCAGATGAACTCTTGTTCAGCTTTCAGTTTGACTAAAGGTGAAAAGACTCTGGTCCTACCTGATAAGTTTGATATGAATCTTCTCAAGAAGTTCATTTCCCTGAAGAAAGATTATAATTCCTTCTTATTTATCAATGCAGTGGCTTCCAAAATTGCTTAGTCTTATTCTTATCCACTTTAATTCTTTTTTTATGGACTAAGAATCCTAGAAATTTGGCAGTCGACACTCCAAAAACACATTTCTCCAGATTCATTTTAAGGTTTTGCTTTTGCATTCTTTCAAAAGCTTGACTTAGATGTGTCAAGTGATTCTACTTATCTTCTGACTTAACAATGATGTCATTGATGTAAACCTCTCTAAACTTCCCTATAACATCATGAAGATGGCGTTCATCGCTCTTTGATAGGTGGCCCCTGCATTCTTTCAACTGAAAGGCATAACAACCCACTCATTTGTCCCAATGGCCCCTGGACATCTGAAAGTGGTTTTCAACACATCTTACTCGGCTATAAAAATTTGATTATAACCTATATGACCATCCATATAACTTAAAATTTCATCCCTAGATGTGTCATCTACTAACATATCTGCTATAGGCATTGGATATTCATCTTTTGGAGTAGTCAGATTCAAAATTTTCAAATCTATACATACTTTCAACTTGCCATTTTTCTTAATAACTGGAACCACATTAGAGAGCCATTCGACATACCTGATAGTTCTAATAAACTTAACTCTAAGCAACCATTCGACCTCATCTTTGATTTTTAGCACCACTTCAAGAGTAAATCTCCTATTTTCCAACTTGACGAGTCTATATCCTTCTTTGAGTGGTAATTTATGTTCGACAAGGTCTCTACTTAAACCAAGCATTTCGTAGTAATCCCAGGCGAAGCTTTCTCTATATTCTGTAATTACCATGACAACTTCTTTGAACTCCTTTGGAAGAAATGCACTTACAAAAATGGGTCTTTTATTCTTTTTAGTTCCTAAGTTCACCTCTTCCAAAGGATCTTCTGCTTCGACATTTATCCTTTCATCGGGCCCTTTCTCAAATCCCAAAAGGCCATCATCTATAATGTTGTTTGACAATATATCTTCCATTGTATTGATTATTGATCGGCTAAGTAGGCCGATAACCTACCTATTTGAGTCTTAAGACTCATGGCTAGCGCTTGGCCAATTTTCGTTGGCCTTATCCATAAGTTTGACACCAAATTGATCCATTAAGCAGACTTCCGAAGCCTCCTTATTGATCGTTCCATCTTCTGCAACTACTGGTCTGGTGTTTAAGGCATAAATTTTGAATTCGACGTGGAGTTGTTGCAAGTAACATAGACTATCATCTACTTTTACCACCTCTGTTTGTCCTTCACTTTTCTATAGGATCAATTTCTGATGCACAATTGACGGGATTGCTCCGATGATATAGATCCAATCTCTACGCAACAATGTGTTATAATTGAAATTTGAGGGAACTACTACAAATAGGGTTGCTCTTTCGACTGATCCAACATAGATATTCAACATCACTACTCCGTTGGATGGGGAAGATTTGCCACTAAAATCAGTGACAACCATATCTATTTGAATTAGGTCAGATTCATTCATCCCCAGCCTCTTGAATATGGCTCTTGGCATTAGATTAATGGTAGCTCTACTATCCACCAGAACTCTATTAGTGGGCTTCCCTTTTAATTAAGCCTTGATATGCAAAGGCTATAGATGTGCCTTTTGCATGTCAGTTAATTTTTTGAACTTGGCTAAATTATTGAGTTTGTCATCCCAATTATCCTTTAGACTGTCAAAACTTGAAATTACATTATCTCTTAAAAATAACCAATCCTCTAACAAGTCTCCTAAATCTTCCTCATTCTCACCTACATAAATCTCATAATGAGCTTCATATTATGGTGGTATCACAAAAATGAGATTAAGACTCATATTGATAGGATGCTCATCTACATCTTCTTTTCTTTTAATATTTTTTTCTTCAACGTCTATGAATTTTCCTTTAACTGGGTCCCAATCATCTTCATCTATAAATGGTCCAAGCTTAAGATAATCCCTGTCTACTAGACCATTATCATAACCTGCTTCCAATAAAGTTGTCCCCATGGCCATAATCATGTCATTTAAATCCTTATTCATGTCAAAGTCTAGGTCGAATTCTTCTTCATCGTTGAGACCCAAAGGATCTTCGGGATCATTAAAGGCGTCTATGATCTTGTCGTCTGATAAATCGATGTCAGACATATGACATTTTGGTTTAAACTCGATGAGTTGCCCTCTTGTTTAACCTTGGCTAAATTCTCTCTTTTTTATTTGATGTTAGTTGTGTGATCTTCTAAGATAGCTTTTATTTCTTTGTTAGTCCAGTCTTCATAATCTTTCCCTTTGATTTCTACTATGGCCATATGTTTACCTTTGTCTTGGTTAGCCTTCTTAGTTTCTACCAACCCAACTGGCTAGCTTCTTTTAGTATTATTTCGACTTAGCTTCTGAAGGATATTTGTGTTAGGCTCTATTGTCAATAGTGCTGGTTGTATCATTTTTTGAGCCTTCGTAATCTTCTCCTGAAGCTATTCACTCAAAAGATTTGTCTGCTGTTGTACATTTTCCTCTTTGTGGTTTGAAAGTTGCTTGTCAGATTTCCTTAGTATTTTGAGTTTTTGGTTCAATCTCGACTACCAAACATTTTTCCTTGATCTTGATAGCTCTTCTTTGATTAGAAGTGCATTTGCCAAGGCTCTCATTATTTGGGCTTGTCTATACCTCTGCAACCTTCATTTTTGGGTCTTCAACAATGATCAATGATATGCTTTTGGATTTCTTTGACCGAATGGCACTACCCTGCCATGTCGATGGTCTTTATCTTATAAAAGGTTGTTCCCTTTGGGATCTACTCCTCTTGGCATTATCCTTATTTACTATTGTGAAGTTTTTAACCCATTGGCCAACCTTTACGTTTGCTGGAACTCATATTCTGACGTGTTGGATATGGTTTTGGGAACTTAAATTGCTCCCAATAGACTCCGTTGGCTTTTCAACCTCCCAACCATTAGAGTTCAGCTTACCTGAATGATCTGGCCAAGACTTCAATGTGTATGATGGTTTCTGTTGAGAATTCCTCTTACAAACTCATTCTTTTTCCTGATTCTCAAGTATTTGGGTGTCAACCATTACTTTCTGACATGCTTCTATAGCTTCTTGATCATACAAGTTGACACATCTTGGGTACATCTGGATTACTATTGTATCTTTCTTTCTTGCCATGAACTCCTCAAAAGTTTCCCAAGGCTTTTGATACATATCGAAGGTATCTACCATATAATTGGTGTCTGTTTTAGTTAAATCCACTTTGACACACTTATTTCCTTTTCTTTTCACATCAACCATGCCAATGTTTAAAGGAACTTGGCTGTCAATAATTGCAACATTTGTTTGGAAGGCATCAGTGTCGACCTTCATGTTTGCTTTTTTGTCAGCGAACTTTAATCTTCCTTCTGTCAAGACTTTTTGAATCAAATCCCTAAAACGTACACATTTGTTAGTCACATGATCGAATACATTGTGAAATTTACAATATTTTCGATCTTTAATTTCATCAGGCTTTAACAGCCTATAATTATTTGATAATTTTATTTATTTTTCTTTTAACAAAATGTCAAAAATTTGTTCGGCTTTTGTTATATCGAATATGTATATTTTTTTATTGACATAGCTCATATTTTATTTGGCCTTCATAGGCTTTATTGCCTAACAAACATAAAAGGGTCCATTCTTTAATTCAGCAAGATTTATATCATAATCAGCATTCTTATCCTCTTCATCAGATTCTTCCATTTCGATATAATTTACTTTTTCTCTCTTGAGGAATTTCTTTTGATTTTGTATTTTTTCAACTTTCAACTGTTCTATCTGTCGAACTTTGCCCCCCAGTTGGGCAAGGTCAACCAAATATTAATTGATAAGCTTTTTCCTAATATAATAATTTTTGCCCTCGATAGCCATCTTGACAATCTTAGCTCCGAGAATCGAAGTAAAACATCTACTCCTCATCTACCTAAATCTTGCCAAATAATCCACGACAGATTTATTGTACAATCTTTTAATATTAAACAAAATTGTCAAATCAACTTTTAGATCCCCTCTGAAGAATTGGTCGTGGAAGCTTCTCTCAAGTTGTGCCCACAAATGAATAGAATTTGGTCTCAGTGTCGAGAATCAAAAAAAGCATTTTTCCTGAGAGAACTTGGAAAGAATCTCATTTTAAGTCCTTCATCTGCCGCTAGATCTCCCATTTCAATGGTGTAGCATGTGATGTGTTTGACGATCGATTCACCACTTTCTCTAGTGAACTTAGATAATTTAGGAACTTTAATCATTCTTCTAGACAATTCTACCTGGTAAACCTAATCAGGAAACACAGAGGTAAAATTAGGCCGATTGGTATAACCTATGTTGGAACCAAATCTATTGAGGACTTGTTCAACAACTTAGCTCACGTTATGTTCAACTTGGTTCCCTATGAGATTTTGTCAGAACTCTCTTACAGCAGTATTTACTTGTGGCTCATTTCGATATAACATTTGTACTTGACCATGTCTCAACTACGGTTGAGGTCAGTCTTGCCTTTATACTATGTTATTTTGTTGATTTTGGCCTTGATCTTAGGTCATAATCACCTGTTCCGGTTGGATATTTTCAAGTACAACAATCCCCAAGGTCTGAGTTAGTCTACCCATTTGTAATGCTAATGTATTACATACTTTATTTATATTTTTCATTAGGGGTTTCTATATGACACCCATTTGTTGTGTCAGCATACTTACCATATCGTGATTACTTCCATCCATTTACTGTCAAATGTTAGCCAATGAACCTACAGTAGATGTGGCGATAGTATTTGGCATATCTCTCGACATATTTGGGAAAACAGGTCTCAAATTCAGTCTTTCTTGTCAAAACACAATGGGAGTACTGGTTCCTTCCATATTTGTCAATGCAGAACTTATTGCTTAGTCTCGAGTCATTTGACACGTGGGATTGGCTAACTGACTACCAATCCCAATTTGGGTCATCATAAGTAGGACATACCCTTGAGGTAATCCATATTGAGGCATAAATCTTGTCGTTTGACTGCCTACTGGATTTGGTGACACTGTGTCGATCCAGATACTTGTTCTAATACGGGATTTGGTGACACTGCTATAAGATTAGCAGTTGTTATAACTGGTAGTATGTTTATCGTGGTTATGGCAGTCCTAGATGCAGTCAGTGAACTTGTCACTTGATTAGCACCATTTACATTACTCATGATTTTAGAATTGTAAGTATGAGAAGAACAAGGTATGAATTTACCATTTCTCAAATGCATACATTCAACGAGTTATTCTGAACTTGTCCTACTGGGCATGCGAATTTGTTCAGAGTGATTTTGGCCTAATTAGAAATCTGACAACAAATTTCTTGTGTGTCAATTCGTTAACGAAAATTGTTGGTCGAAAGCCAAATCTGACAACAAATACTTGAATCTATTGAGAGTGAATATGTTTTCAAAGTTATGCAGTAATCTCATTTAAAAGATAAATGTATTGAATGCAAGTAGTTTTGACAAGTATTGCATGAAAGAGCGTGAGGCTTGAAAATAAGCTTTTTGCAAAAGTTAAATAAAAACAATAAAATTGTAAGAAATTAAGTTGCAGAACATAAAGTGCATAAAAAAGGTAATTGCAGAAGGTAAACGACGAAAAGTAAATGGCAAAATGTAAAGTGCAGCAAAGTAAACTATAGAAAGTAAAGAGTAGAAAGTTAAAGTGCAAAATGTAAATGAAAGCGACTAAACAAAAGCGATTAAATTGCTAGAAGATAAATGAAAGTGATAAAAGACTGGAATGATAAAAGACTTAGAATTAAATTTAACTAAAATCTAAGGTGGAAAGCATACTTTGATGTTGATCCATTAATTTTCTTGTGTGAAATGTTAAGAATTTTAATCAAGAGTTGTCAACCCTTTTTACAATAATTACCTTAGTATTTATAGGCAAATGACAAAAGTAAATACCCATGCCACGTGTGTGATGGTTTACATTTACAATGCATTGGCATAACTACCTAAATCCACATTAAGTAACAGTTTACATAGTCTGATGATAACATACTTTTTCCATTTATTTTAGTCCCTATTTTAGTCCTTTTTGCCTCTTTAATTTTGTCAATTCTCTAATTTTATTATGTTTTGGAATTTATTGGGTATAAACTATTTATGGATTGAATGTGTCTCAATTTTTATATTTTTAGAACTTGAATTGTAAAATGCTCAATTTAATTCCTACAAATTTTAATTTTGGAGAGAAAAGTGTTGACATGGACAAAGATGATGATTTGGATGCTAATGTGGCACTTTTTGGGTGATGTAGATGCTTACTAGGATATGCTGGATGTGGGGCCCACTTGAACTCTTATTCAATGCCATGTAGTCAGAATTTTTGGGCAGAAATATTAATTTTCGTAGGTCAAGAAAAGCATGGCTGAAATATTAATTTTGCCATGATATTCTGCTGCTGTTCTGCTGCTGTTTGTCACTTTCTGCTGCAGAAATATTAATTCTGCTGCTGCTGCTATACCATTCTGCTGCTGCCATACTTTTCTGCTGCTGCAGAAATATTAATTTTGCTGCTGTTTTGCTGTCAAAGTGCTGCCATATCATGGAAGAGGCATCCAAGGAGGCATCTAGGGCAGAATATCCCTTTAGGCATGTGTTAGATTAGTTTTATATTTGCAAAAATCGAAATTTATTAAGGAGGCTAAGTCATTTTTCAGAAAAGAAGTCCTAGCACCATTTTTCTGCCTTCCTTGGGCAGCAGTGGTTGGGAGCAACATAGAGGCAACTCTCTAGCTTGGTTAGAGGGAAAGGAAGCCTTCCCACTTGGGAATGGCTCTCCTTCTCCCATTTTCCTTCCTTTTCTTGCATTTTCCTTCATAGTTTCTTAGATTTCTGTTGTATTTTCTGTTTTCTGTCATGTTTTTCCTTCTCTTCCATGTAAATTTCTGAGTTTAAGGATTGATGTAGTTCGGTTTTATGAAGCTTTATTGTTGAACATATTCAGTTTTAATGCATTTTTGTTTAATGGAATGGATTTTACTGATTATTCTTCCTCTTGAATGTTTGATGAACCTTCAATGGGTTTGGGATTTTTATGTCTATGCTAGAGTTAGCTAGATATTGAGCTTGACCTTGTAATTTCCACCATAAATTAGATTATCTAGATATGGATAGTTTTATTTATGTGGCTTGAATAATTTTCTTGAGCTTTATGACTTAATTGAATGGTTGATCTAAGATTTTAGTCAATTGTTTTGGATAAGTTAGATTGTAATTTCAAAGCTTTTGGATTCAATCATATTTTAGAAAATTGGCCGATATTGAATGGATTGTAATTTAATTGAATTGTTCTTCAATGATTCAAAGATTAATTTGTCTATGAATTAATCAGATTAGACCAACGAAATCAATCTCATTTTCTTGTGTAGTCGGTCATTTGATGAAATGGAAATTGTACTTTAATTCATTTGGACCAATGAGTATTTTCTTGGCCAAAGTTCTATTTTATTTATTGTTCTATGAAGCTTGTTATTTATACATGCATGCGATTGCTATGTATTTGTAACGAGTAGGACAAGAGATAACATGTCATATGCGATTGCGGGGCATTGATGTGATTAGGACTTGATCGGATTATATTTGAGTTATAGATTAGTGAAGATCTTCCTAACTATAATTTTAATATAATTCAGTCTTAGAAGACTTTCTAAGAATTTTAGATTGAAAATTACATAATAGAATTAGCCAAGAATATTCAAAGGAAAGGATGATGATGTACAATTCCATGGAATTTGTGACCAATTACACATCTTTTGTCTGTTTTATTTTCTGTTTAGTTATTTAAATTTCAGTTATTTATATTTTGTTGTTTCAATCATCACCCCCCCTTTTTGTGTAATTTCTGAAATTTCCTTCATAAGTCTTAATAGCATTTCACTTAGCCTAATTGAATTTTATTTGATACCTCAATCTCTGTGGGACGATACTCTACTTATCACTTTATTACTTGTTGCGACCCAGTATACTTGCTGGAATATTTTATGTGCTATAAATTATATGCACTATCTGACACAACTATATTAGTCATGTGATAGTGGAGTAACTGTCTTTGACAGCTTCAACGTTCAACAACCAAGCTAATTGACATACTTTCATCTTTCGACAACTATAGATGACTTGTTCGTCGACCATGTTTAAATTTACTTGTCAAATGGCATGCTTCTGACAACTTCACTTTGACAATCGTACATAAATATTTTCATGGAGACGTCTATCCTTACTGCTCTCTTATGTTGAATTTGTCTTTGTCGAATAACTAACTTTTGTCAAATGTCTGAGCCAGATCACTTGTATTGACACTTAAACAATCGACACTATTTTGTTGTGCCACTGAGGATGATTATTTGTTAGCCAAGCTACTTATTTATTTTATTTTAAAATAATTATCCAACACCAAAATTTATCCTCTCCCTAGTCTAACTCACTCGACTGTCCAAGTCGAATCCCTTAGAGATTTGAGCATTGACATGGACTTGGACGACTTAATCAACCTATTGTCAGGTGATCATTCTTCATCGGTAATTTCCTCTTTGGTTCTAGAGGAGTCTTCGACAGACACAAAGGTCAAAGAATTGTTAAAGGAATTGAAGAATTTCCTCAACTATCCTTTTGAGGTCCTTGCTTTTAACGAGTCTATGAGAAGCAAGATTTAAGCTATTTTGGACGAACTTGAACCTGTCAAGTTACAATTGCCAATCTCTTGTCGAAGCTTGTATTCAACCTTCAGAGATTTCATTGAACATTTGTCCAGCAAAGCGCCTTCCTTCAATCAAGCCATCTCTTCATATTAAAGTGATGTATCGGAAAAAGAAATCATTTTAGGACAATTATGGGATTTAAAGTCTGACAAAGATCGACAAGATGAACTTCTCACCAGAGGGAAGAAAAGAGAAAAACTCAGTGATGACAATCTCAATATGTTAAAAGGAAACCTCAAGAGGATAGAAGAAGAACTTAGAAAAATCAAAGAGGATCTGAAGAAAGCCGAAGAGCAAAAAGATAGACTTGGTAAAGCTATGACTATCTATTTGGTAAACCAACAAAATATCAAGCAAAATACCAAAGCCATTGTGATCAGAGCCCAAGCCATAGCTGACAAGATGAAAGTCATTAGAGACCGGCTATCTGATGGCTCGTGCAGAGACAGAAACCTTGGCAACAGTGTGGGAAAAAATACGACATATGTCATTAATTGTTAGTTGTTATTGTCTGTCAAATTTATCCGACAAATTCATATATGTAAAGAACATTGTACAAAAATTTCAATGAAATGCAATGTTTTTTGTTTTCGACGGCATCTCTTTATTTAATTTTTATTCAATTTTTTCTTCATACATTGACAGCTTATACTACTTTAGGTATTTGCCATTGATTGATTTTGCTCTTAATCCAGAATTAAATTCATTGAGCGCATAAGCGTTACCAGAAAATACTTGAGTAACTACAAATGGTTCTTCCCACTTTGGTAACCATTTACCATATTCTCGACAATGTTTTTCAAAGGGAAAAATTACTGGAAAAATTACCTTCCATACTAAATCACCTAATTTAAAAGACTTGTATTTAACTCAATTGTCGTAAAATCTAGCAACTCTCTCTTTATGTCGAATTAAACTTTCTAAACAATTAATCTCTCATTGTCTAATTCGTTTAATTCATCAAACATTGAGTTCCAATAATTTTTTACTGGTAATTCATCTTGTTTTTTAATATGAATTGACTGGAGATTAATTTCAATAAGTAATATGGCATCATGACCATAAACTAATTTGTATAGTGATGTGACTGTCAATTCTCTTGGCGAATTCCTATACCCCGATAAAACCTGATCAAGAGTATTATGCCAATTTTTAGGCTATAAACTAATATGCTTTTTAATCAAGCTTATAAGTATTTTGTTTATGGTCTCTACCTGACCATTTGCTTGCGCATAATATGGCGTCGATGTAATCAACTTAATTTTCTTCGTATTGGCATGTTCTATGACCTTTTGTCCAATGAAAATTGTACCTTGATCGATTGTCAAAGTTTGTGGTATTCCAAACCTATAAATGATGTGGTTTTCAATAAAATTGATCACATCTTGTTGTGCCACATCTTCTAAAGTGATTTCTTCAACAAATTTGGTGAAATAATCTACTCCGACTAGAATATATTTATGCCTTTTCGACAAAAGAGGGTGTATTTAACCTATCAAGTCCAAAGCGTACCCCCTGAACAACCATGGTTTGATAATTGAATGTAATTCACTAGTTAGGATGTTTTGTATATGACCATGTCTTTGACACTTTTCACAAGACTTGCAAACATTATACAGTCCTTAACTAGTGTTGGCCAATAATATCTTCACCATCGAAGGACCCATTTCATTTTTTTTTGCTTGGTGAGCTTCGCAAATTCCTCTATGGACTTTTGACAAAGCAATGTATGCCTCCGACTCATTTAAGCATTCTTCTAACTGTCCATCGATAGTTCTTCTATACAATTGTCCTGCCGACACTACAAATTTTGACGCTCTATGTTTAAGCTTCTATTCTGCGTCAGAACTCAAATTCTCCAAATAATTGATAATTATTTTCCTTCAATCATCATTTGTTTAAACGTCATTTTTGTAATACGTCTTTTTCCTCTAAGGGATATAAAAGCTCTCTAATTTCTATTAAATTTGTCAAGACTTTCTAAGAGATTTTATATCTAGACACTATTTGGGCTACATTATTAGCTTCTTCATTTGACTCCCTAGGAATATGTTGGACAATAACTTCATCAAATTTTCTCATTAACTTACTCGCTACAGTGTAGTACTTAATCAACTTCTGACTATCACACCTGTATTCTTAAGCAAGTTGCTTGACAACTAACTGAGAATCTCCAAATATATGTACTCTTTGTGATTTCATTCGACAAATAATTTCTAATGCGACAAATAAATCCTCGTATTCAGCCTCATGGTATTCAGCCTCAAACATAAACTTAGTTGGAGTTCCCAGAGGTGATATTATTAAAATTCCTATGCCACTTCCTTTTTTATGTCTTGATCTGTCGAAATAAAGATGCCATGGTCTTAATTCGACAAAATTTATATCGTTGTCTACGTCCAAACCAGGATGGTAGACAAGAAAATCAGCCAATGCTTGACTTTTGACAGCTTTTGCTGGAACATATTGTAAAGAAAATTCTAACAATGCAATTGTCCATTTGCCAATACGACCATTAAGAAGAGGTTTATATAGCATATATTTTATTATGTCTGTCTTTTAGAAAATAAATACATTACAAGACATCATATAATATTTTAGCTTCATATAAGAAAAATATAATTACAAACATAATTTTTCAATTGCACTATATCTTGTTTTTGCACCATTCAAAACTCTACTAAGGCAATAAAAGGCACTTTCAACGTTATTCTCATCATCTTGAGCCAGTAAACATCCTACAATCTCTTCAGAAGCTAAAATATACATCTTCAGTGGTAGACGTGGTATTGATGGCATCATAACTGGAGGATTTTTCAGATATTGCTTGATTTGTTCAAAAGCCTCTTGATGGCAAGGCTCCCAAATAAAATCTTGTTCTACTTTTAGCTTGACCAAAGATACAAAGACTCTGGTCCTTCCCGACAAGTTGGATATGAACCTTCTTAAAAAATTCACTTTCCCTAAGAAAAATTATAATTCTTTCTTATTTGTCAGTGCGACGATTTCCATAACTACTTTAGTTTTATTCTTGTCCACCTCAATACCTTTTTTATGGACTAAGAATCCTAGAAATTTGGCAGTTGACACTCTAAAAACACACTTCTCCAGATTCATTTTAAGGTTGTGCTTCTGTATTCTTTCAAAAGCCTGCCTCAAATGTGTCAGATGATTTTGCTTATTTTCTGACTTCATGATAACATCGTCGATATATACCTCTATGAATTTTCATATGACATCGTGGAAAATGGTGCTCATCACCCTTTAATAGGTGGCCCTTATATTCTTCAAATCTAAATGCATCACTACCCATTCATATATCCTGATAGCCCCTAAACATATGAAAGCGGCTTTCGACACATCTTCCTCAGCTATAAAAATCTTATTATATCCTACATGACCATCCATACAACTTAGAATTTCATGCCTAGATGTAGCATCTACTAACATATCCACTATGGGCATTGGATATTCATCTTTAGGAGTAGCTAAATTTAAATTCCTAAAGGCTATGTATACTCTTGACTTACCATTTTTCTTAATAACTGGGACTACATTAGAAAGCCATTTAATATACCTGGTGGTTTTGATGAACTTAGCTTCAAGTAGACATTCGACCTCCTCTTCAATTTTAAGCACCACTTTAGGAGCAAACCTCTTGTTTGCCTGTTTGACAGGTCTGCACCCTTCCTTGAGTGGTAATCTATGTTTGACAAGGTCTCTACTTAAACCAGACATTTCATTGTATCCCATGCGAAACAATCTTTGTATTCTATAATCAACATGATAAGTTCTTTTCTAAATTCCTTTGGCACAAATGCACTTAGAAAAATGGGCATTTTACTTGCTTCAATACCCAAGTTTACTTATTCCAAAGGATTTTCTACTTCGACATTCAATTTCTCGTCAGGCCCTTTCTTAAAACCTAAAGGGCCATTGTCTATGATGCAATCCAATGAAATAACCTCCAAGGTATTGACTATTTTGTCAGCTATACAAGCTGACAACCTATTCATCTGACTCTCAAGACTTATAGCGAGCACCTGGCCGATTCTCGTCAGCCTTATCTACTAACTTGACACCAAACTGGTCCATCAGACAAACCTCTAAAGCTCTTCATTGATTATTCCATCTTCTGTAGCAACTGGTCTGACATTCAAAGCATAGATTCTAAAATCAACATGGAGTTATTGTCAATAACACGGATTATTGTCCACATCCATAATTTCCATTTGACATTCACTATTCCATAAGATCAGCTTCTGATGCACGGTTGATGGTGATAAATATGGCTGTAACCCAAGAGGGGGGTGAATTGGGTAAAATAAAAAATTTATTTAAAAGATAATAGGAAGCTTAAGATAATTTAAAGTTCAGTAACAATATATAGACAATACAGAAAACAGAGTGATATGAAGATGAACAGAATGTAAAATATTTAAACAATTAAAAGACTTTAAGCAGTTAAAAGAATAAGGAGGAAAGATAAATACAGATATTTATACTAGTTCAGCTTAATCCAAGCCTACATCCAGTCCCCAAGAATATATCTTGAGTATTTCACTATGAACCACAAGTTTATGTAGAAGGGCACTTGTGAGCCACTACAACAGAGATCTTTTCCTTTCCAAGGGTGTCTCTCCCCCTCACAGATTTGTTTTCTTACAAAAACAAACTTCAAGAAAGAACTTCCTTGATACACACAAAGAAAAAACAATTTTTAGATGCAAACTCTCAAAACAGAGTGAATATGACAGTAGCAAGCTCTCTTACAATACACAGATTGATTTCAGGGATATATATCACACTTGATTTCTCTTTTCTGTATTTAATAACCTCCCTAAGACAGCTATTTAAAGACTAAGGAGAAATAAAGCCGTTGGAGATAAATTACAAATTAAATCTTGTATTACGTCAGCAAGAACTAGCCGTTAGAGCTCTTTTACAATGTTGGTGGTCGACCAGTGTGGCACGTTGGTCGACCAGTGAGCTCCAGAATTGAAACAATAGGTACGTTGGTCGACCAGTCTTATTGTGTTGGTCGACCAGTGCTTGATTTCTTCTTCTACTAGAGCTGGGTGGTCGACCAGTGGAGCGGAGGTGGTCGACCAGTCTTCAATACTATCTTCTTGCTGGAACACGAGTCGACCAGTGCTTCAAAGAGTGGTCGACCAGTGAGTGGCAGTGATGATTACTGAAGTTCATTGGTCGACCAGTGTATGAAGAGTGGTCGACCAGTGTATCACTTTGTTGCTGATATATTGCTTCTGTCATCCATTGGTTGACCAGTGCATTCATGGTGGTCGACCAGTGTAGCACTCGTTAATGATAATTTGCTTCTGCCAACCATTGGTCGACCAGTGCAGCCATGGTGGTCGACCAACGTGATATTATCATTCTGACTTTTGCTTCTGTAAACCGTTTGTCGACCAGTGCAGGCAAGGTGGTTGACCAACGTGATGCTGAAATGCATAAGAGCTTTAGATATGACTATTTTAAGTTGATTTGTCAATCATCAAAATTAGAGAGAACTTTAAATGCAATGAGTTCAACAATTTCCCCCTTTTTGATGATGACAACCAAATTAAAATAGTTGTATATCTGATATACTCCCCCTGAATCATATTTCTTAAAAAAATATTAAACAAACAGAGTAGTTTTGAAACAAATAGAGAAGTGTTAGCATCAATATTATAACCATTTAAAAGCGTAATAATAAGATAACACATTCATAAGAGTAGCAACACATCATAAGAGTAGCAACATAATAAACCCAAAACATGGTCTCTAAATCACATAATACTTTAAAGCACTTTAAAACAGAGTACTTCTCCTCCTTTGTCATCAACAAAAAGAAGGGGAAAGGAAGTTCAAGGCCGTTGATGTAGATCACGAATCATATCCTTGATCTGCTGGAGTTCAAAAGCTTGAGTAGAAGATGCTATTTCCAATGATTGGAGTCTGGAATTCATAGAATCCATCAGACTAAGCATGTGATTGGAATTGTCCAACAAATCACGTAGCATCTGTGAGGATGGTTCAGAAGGAATTGAAGGACCAACTGAGGAATCTACTGGAGAGACCGTGTCTTTGTCTTCATCAGAGTCCTCTTCACTGTCACTTGCTGCAATGTGAGTATGCACCCCACTTTCTCTTCTTTCTTTGGCCCGCTTCATGGTTACATTATCAGGAGCGCGTCTCCATTCTTTTCCAACTAACTCAAAATTCATCCGCCTCAGAGAGTTCTGATCAATAATAGAGGCAGATTTCATGACATTGAAATGATTGTTGATCTTGCAATGTTTTACAATTTTGGAAACAAGGTGAGCATATGGTAAGGGAGCATTCTGTTTGGAGACACTCGAGGCCATTCGTTCCATGATGAGATGAGGAATATTAAACTGAGTTCCATTTAGAAAGCATGCCATGATAAGGAACTCAGATTCACTTCCGCCAGCCCAATTGCCAGGTTTATTAATAAAAATATAAGTGATAACATTGAGCAATAACCTGTCATTTGCATCCATAGCATTGATCTTGACGCCTTGGCCAGAATATTCAACTTCTCTATTGATAGTCCGAGAAGTTTCTTCTTTGTTGTAATCAATAGAGCTAAAAGAATAATAGCTATCAGAGAAACGTAAATATGAGTTATCTGGCGGTGGAAGCCCAATAATTTCTGCAAGTTGGGTTTCACTAAAAATAATTTTAGTCCCTCTAACCTCAGCAGTACAAATTCCCCTTTTGGAATTGTATTCAAATGTAGTGTAGAAAGCTTTAACAATTTCATTAGACCAGTGACCCTTGTATTTAACAAAATGCTTCACACCCAAATTGTCCAAACAATCAATGAAAGGCATATTTCTTTGGGCAAAATAATCCCAATCTAAATATTTGCTGAGAAAAACTTTTCTAGATTGAAAAAATTGTGCATATCGTTCTCGTTGTTCCTCATTGACTAGAAGATTGCCCATAGGTAGAGTACTTGGGTTTTTGGTCCGTGCCTTCCTTGTCCGTGAAGATGAAGCCATAACAGAGACTTGAAGGAAACTTTGAGAAGTACGAAATTAAGGCAGAGTTTAGGGGAAGAGGCAAAAGTTTGAAGGATTTGAGCAGAGAGCTTCGAAAAAGCCCTAGAAGGTGCGATTGTGAGAGAAAAGGAAGATTGGAATTCAAAGATTGGATGAAGTGGTACCTGGGAAGAGCAGAGACGTGGTCAACCAGAGAGAACAGAGGAGATCGACTAAATAGAACTGTGAAAAATGATTTGTAAAACAGAGAATTGGAATATATAGCTGTGAGAGTTAATGAGCGTTGGTCGACCACCGGATGTACATTGGTCGACCATCGAAGGAAGAAAAATAAGGAAGTACGTTCTGTCAAGCGTTGGTCGACCAATGTTAGTCCACTGGTCGACCATCGAGGGAAGGGAACACCAAGGTCTTGAGCGTTGGTCGACCATTGTGAGAGCGTTGGTCGACCAATCCTGACCAAAAGTGATTTTCATACGTACTGCCTCAAACTGGTCGACCAAAGGCTATAGACTAGTCGACCACCTATCTCAGCGTTCAGCGTTGGGCCCCTGGCGCTGGGCATTGATTCAATAGATGTAGCGTTGGTCGACCAGTGATGCAAGCGTTGGTCGACCAACAAAAATTTTGCAGATTACAAAATATAGAGGAAGGACCAAAACTTATGAGATTTCTATAAGAATGAATTCCTGCAAATTATGGTTAATGGGCACTCCGAAGCTCAAGTCAGTA
Organism: Biancaea sappan; assembly: GCA_037074585.1. Taxonomy (NCBI): domain Eukaryota; kingdom Viridiplantae; phylum Streptophyta; class Magnoliopsida; order Fabales; family Fabaceae; genus Biancaea; species Biancaea sappan. The sequence goes on from CM073494.1 coordinate 12,966,307, forward strand.
GGGTAAAGAGAAATATTCAAATTAAACATATATGCAATGATGAAACAATTTAGAGTTCAAATGGATTTGCCATACCAAGTTCTCTTCTTATAAAGCAAAATCGTTCCTCACATAGAGGTTTTGTGAAAATGTCAGCTAGTTGAAGTTCAGTTTGCACAAATTCTAGTAAGACATCTTGCTTTTGAACATGATCTCTTAGAAAATGATGTCTTATTTCAATATGTTTGGTTCTTGAGTGCTGAACTGGATTCTTAGACAAACAAATGGCACTTGTATTATCACATTTGATGGGAATATTTTTAAGAAATACGCCAAGATCATCAAGTTATTGCTTCATCTATAAAATTTGAGCACAGTAACTTCCAGCTGCAATGTATTCAGCTTCAGCTGTGGATAAGGCAACACTATTTTGCTTTTTGCTAAACCAAGAGACAAGAGAATTACCAACAAATTGGCAAGTTCCACTTGTACTTTTCTTATCAATTTTGCTACCCGCAAAATCAGCATCTGAGTAGGATACCATAAACCCATCTTAGATGTGTTAATCAAGTATCTAAAAATTCTTTTTACATTTTTAAAATGAGATTCTTTTGGACAGGCCTGAAAACGTGCACACATGCAGACACTAAACATGATATCGGGTCTACTCACAGTTAAGTATAAAAGTGATCCGATCATACCTTGATACTTAGTCATGTCAAATGGTTGACCCTCTTCGTCCAAATCCAAGTATGTTGACGTGCTCATTGGCGTAGATGCAGGTTTTGCATTTTCCATTCCAAATTTTTTCAGCAATTCCTTAGTATACTTAGTTTGACATACAAATGTACCATGATCCATTTGTTTTATTTGAAGCCTAAGAAAGAAGATTAGTTCACCCATCATTGACATTTCAAATTCTCCTTGCATAATTTTGGCAAACTCTTTGCAAAGCTTTTCATTTGTAGCCCCAAAAATGATATCATCAATATAGATTTGCACAATAATCAAGTCATTCTTTTCCTTTTTAAAGAACAATGTCGTATCTACCTTACCTCTTGAAAAATTGTTTTCTAAGAGAAAAGAGCTCAATCGATCATACCAAGCTCTAGGAGCTTGCTTAAGACCGTAAAGAGCCTTTTTTAATTTAAATACATAATCAAGTTTTTCAAAGTCTTTAAAACCAGGGGGTTGCTCAACATAGACTTCTTCCAAAATGTTGCCATTGAGGAATGCACTTTTTACATCCATTTGAAATAGTCTGAAATCATGTATGCATGCAAAAGCTAAGAGCATCCTAATAGCTTCAAGTCAAGCCACAGGTGCAAAGGTTTCATCATAGTCAATGCCTTCTTCTTGGTTATAACTTTTTGCAACTAGTCTAGCTTTATTCCTAATCACATTTCCATTTTCATCTAGTTCGTTTCTAAATACCCATTTTGTGCCAATTATTGAGTGATTATTTGGTCTAGGTACTAAATCCTAGACTTGGCTTCTTTCAAATTGATTCAGTTCTTCTTGCATAGCCAAGATCCAATATTCATCAATAATAGCATCATCAATATTTTTCGGTTCACTATGAGAAAGAAAGGCAGAATGATTACAGACATTTCTAAGGGAGTTTCGAGTTGTTACCTTTTGTGATGCATCCCCTATGATGAGTTCTTTGGGATGACTTTTGGAATACTTCCAGTCTCTTGGAGGATCATTATTGTTACTGATAATAATCTCTTCATGAGGTATTTTCTCTTCTTGAGAAATTTCTTTTCCTTGATTCATGGTGATATCTTCCTTTGTATTTCCTTCATGATCTTGCTTTATTTTATCATCCAGAGAAAGGTTTTTGAAGGAATCTAATACTTCACAGTCATTAGTACAATCTTTAAGAGAAGGAGCAAACTTATCAAAGACAACATGTATGGATTCTTCAACAGTTTACGTTCTTTTGTTATAGATTCTATAAGCTTTGCTAGTGCTAGAGTAACCAAGGAAGATTCCTTCATCGCCTTTGGCATCAAATTTTCCTAAATTTTCTTTTCCATTGTTCAATACAAAACATTTACAACCAAAAATCTGGAGATGAGAAATATTTGGTTTTCTTCCTCTGTATAACTCATATGGAGTTTTCTTTAAAATAGGTCTTATCAGAACTCTATTCATTATATAGCAGGCAGTATTAAAGGCATCAGCCCAAAAGTATTGAGGAAGATCTCTTTCATTGAGCATTGTTCTTGCCATCTCCCCAAGTGTTCTGTTTTTCCTTTCAACAACACCATTTTGTTGAGGAGTTCTAGGAGATGAGAAGTTATGCTCAATTCTATTTTCATCACAGAATTCCATAAAGTTATGGTTGTCAAATTCTCCGCCATGGTCACTTCTAATTCTCACAATGGTCAAGCTTTGTTCCTTTTGAATGAATTTTTCTAATTTGAGAAATGATTTAAAAGCTTGATCCTTTTGAGCTAAGAAGAGAGTCCATGTGTACCTTGAATAATCATCTACAACAACTAGTGCATAGGAGTTGCCTCCAAGACTTTTTGTTCTAGATGGTCCTACAAGGTCCATATGGAGAAGTTGTAAAGGCTTTGTAGTTGAAACAATTTCTTTAGTCTTGAAAGAACTTTTGATTTGCTTACCTTTTTGACATGCATCACAAAGTCTATCATTTTCAAATCTTATTTTGGGTAAGCCTATCACAAGATCCTTTTTGACTAATTTATCCAAATGGTTCATGTTAGCATGAGCCAATTTTCTGTGCCAAAGCCAACTTTCTTCATTTACACTAATTAAGCATTTAGAATCAATAGGGGAATCCTCATCAAGGTTTATAACATAAACATTATTGATTCTTTGGCCAACAAGCTTAATTTGCTTATCAATGATGTTTTCAACTATACAACAAGATGAATAAAAAATAACTCTATTTCCTTTGTCGCATAGTTGACTAATGCTAAGCAAATTATGATTGAGACCTTCAACAAATAACACATTTTCAATGAAAGTTGAAGAGTTCTTACCAACCTTACCAATACCTTTGATTAATCCTTTGTCGTTTCCTCTAAAGGTCACTTTGCCTCCTTTTGGAAATAGAGAGTGAAACTTGGATTTATCTCCAGTCATGTGCTTGGAACAACCACTATCCAAGTACCATTTTTCACTCCTAGACTTGAGGCAAACCTGCAGAAATTTTAGCTCCTTTTAGGTACCCAAATTTGTTTGGGTCCTTCTTTGTTAATTGTTCCTTTAACAACCCACTTTTTCTGGTTTCCATTTGGAGTCATTTTCTTATAGCAGCAGGAGTTAGAGATGTGTCCTTTTAAGCCACAATAGAAACAAGTAATGAAAGGACTATTTGACATTGCTGCTGGAACAAAGAAATTTTTGTAATATTTTTGCCTAGCCTTAGTCTTGTAGCCTATTCCTGCTTTATCAAAAACACATCTTTGTTTTCCAAGTAATATATTCAAATTGTCTCTCCCTTGAGTAAATTTTGCAAGGGTGGTATTTAAATCCTTATTTTCTTTTTCTAAATCAATGCACCTACAGCAAGAATAATTATTTGTTGGATATTTAAGCAAAGATTTCATGTTTACATTTTCCTCTATCAAACATGAATTTTGTTTTTCAAGATCCAGATTTCTTTCCTTGAGTATATTAAGATCATCTTTCAAATTTTGAATTTCACTCTCAAGCAAAGAAATCTTTTTGCAAGCTATACAGATTCATCATGCAATTCTTCAAAAGCTTCTTGCAGTTCATCAAATGAATATAAAGGTTCAGAAGAAATTACCTCTTTATTATCTCTTCCCATGAGACAAAGATCTGCTTCTCTATTTTCCTCCTTGTGTGAATTATTTGAAGTGCCCAGCTGTAAATTTAATCTTTGAATTTCTTTTGCCATGAAGCAGAGATTAGCTTCTTCATCTTCTTCATCTGATTCACTGTTAGCCCAGATTGAAGATACATATGCTTTCTTCTTACTTTTGTCATGTCCTCTCTTTTCTTCTTGTTCTTTATTGAGTTGTGGACATTCCCATTTTAGATGTCCAATCCTTTTGCATTTATAACATGTAGGGCCTTCTTTGCTATCTTGGTCTTTTCTCCATTTTCTTGTATTTTTGTTCCTCATAAATTTCTTAAATTTTCTGATAAAAAGACCAAGATCTTCTTCATTGATTTCTTCTTCTTCATCACTTTCTGCTTCTGATTTCTTGGAGGAATATGACTTTAAGGAGAGAGTCTTCTTTTTCTTGGATTCATCTTCTTGCCTCATTTCCAGAATTTTTGGCTCATAGTTTTGAAGATTTCCAAACAGAGCTGTGAGCGATTTCATGGATTCTCCTCTTACTTCCATGATTACAGTTCTCTTGGCTTCCCATTCCAGAGTGAGACATCTTAATATCTTGGTGGTTTGAGAAGATTCTGTATAAGTTACACCGAGAGCTCTAAGATGATTAGTGATATGAGTAAATCTTAATTGTATTTCACTTATACTTTCATCACTCTTCATTTTGAAATTTTCATATTCATTTGTAAGAGAGCTAATTTTTGATTCCTTAACTCCTTGAGTTCCTTCATGTGCAACTTCCAAAGTGTCCCACATTTCTTTGGCAGTTGTACAGCTAGAAACTCTGAAATATTCATCCTGACTCAAGGCACTAACAATAATCATTATTGCTTTGGCATTTAAATGAACTAATTTCTTTTCTGATTCAGACCATTCTCTTTTGGGTATTGGAATACTTTGCCCTTCAACAACCTTCATAGGTATGTAAGGTCCATTTTCCACAATATCCCAGAGATCAAGGTCTACTGCATTAAAGAAAAGTTTCATCTTGGATTTCCAGTAGCTATAATGATTACCATTAAAACCAGGAGGTTTTGTAAATGAGCTTCCTTCAGATAAAATACAATCACCAAGACCAGCCATTTTATACTCTTAGACTGTTAAGTCTTTAATAAAGAGCCCAAGCTCTGATACCAATTGATAAATATGGTTGTAACCCAAGAGGGGGGTGAATTGGGTAAAATAAAAAATTTATTTAAAAGATAATAGGAAGCTTAAGAAAATTTAAAGTTCAGTAACAATATATAGACAATACAGAAAACAGAGTGATATGAAGATGAACAGAATGTAAAATATTTAAACAATTAAAAGACTTTAAGCAGTTAAAAGAATAAGGAGGAAAGATAAACACAGATATTTGTACTGGTTCAGCTTAATCCAAGCCTACATCCAGTCCCCAAGAATATATCTTGAGTATTTCACTATGAACCACAAGTTTATGCAGAAGGACACTTGTGAGCCACTACAACAGAGATCTTTTCCTTTCCAAGGGTGTCTCTCCCCCTCACAGATTTGTTTTCTTACAAAAACAAACTTCAAGAAAGAACTTCCTTGATACACACAGAGCAAAAATAATTTTCAGATGCAAACTCTCAAAACAGAGTGAATATGACAGTAGCAAGCTCTCTTACAATACACAGATTGATTTCAAGGACATATATCACACTTGATTTCTCTTTTCTGTATCTAATAACCTCCCTAAGATAGCTATTTAAAGACTAAGGAGAAATAAAGCCGTTGGAGATAAATTACAAATTAAATCTTATATTACGTCAGTAAGAACTAGCCGTTAGAGCTCTTTTACGATGTCGGTGGTCGACCAATGTGGCACGTTGGTCGACCAGTGAGCTCCAGAATTGAAACAATAGGTACGTTGGTCGACCAGTCTTATTGCGTTGGTCGACTAGTGCTTGATTTCTTCTTCTACTGGAGCTGGGTGGTCGACCAGTGGAGCGGAGGTGGTCGACCAGTCTTCAATACTATCTTCTTGCTGGAACACGATGGTCGACCAGTGCTTCAAGGAGTGGTCGACCAGTGAGTGGTAGTGATGATTACTGAAGTTCATTGGTCGACCAGTGTATCACTTTGTTGCTGATATATTGCTTCTGTCATTCATTGGTCAACCAGTGCATTCATGGTGGTCGACCAGTGTAGCACTCGTTAATGATAATTTGCTTCTGCCAACCATTGGTCGACCAGTGCATCCATTGTGGTCGACCAGCGTAATATTATCATTCTGACTTTTACTTCTGTAAACCGTTGGTCGACCAGTGTAGGCAAGGTGGTCGACCAACGTGATGCTGAAATGCATAAGAGCTTTAGATATGACTATTTTAAGTTGATTTGTCAATCATCAAAATTAGAGAGAACTTTAAATGCAATGAGTTCAACAGATGGAATGGCCTTGACAACATGAATCCAGTCTCTTCCCAAAAGTATGTTATAGCTGAATTTTATGGGAATCACTATGAAAAGGGTTAAACATTTCACTAATCCGACGTGAATGTTTAACATCACTTCCCTATCAGATGGAGAAGTCTTGCCACTAAAATCAGTGACAACCATATATGTTTGAATCAAGTCAGACTCATTCTTCCCTAGCCTTTTGAACATAGCTCTTAGTATCAAATTAATAATAGCTCCACCATCTACCAACACTATGTTGGTGGATTTTCCCTTTAATAAAGCCTTGATATGCAAAGCTATAGATATGCCTTTTACTCACCAGTTGGTTTCTCAAACCTAGCTATGTTATTAAATCTTGAACTCAAATTATGTTCTAGACTGTCGAATCCTAAGGTCAATTCATCTTCCAAAAATAACCAATCTTCTGATAGATCTTCCAAATCTTTTTCATTTTCCCCTATATACTGAAACTCATAATGAGCTTCGTACTCCAGTGGTATCTACAAAAATTAAATTAAGATTCATGTTTAGAAAAAGCTCTTCTGCATCCTTTTTCTTTTCAAAGTCATCATTTTCTTCAATATCTTCTGCCTCTCTCTCAACCGTATCTCATTCATCCAAGAATGACCAAAGCTTGCAATAATCTCTATCCATCGGCCTATCATCTGACCTTAGTTCTGACAAAGTACTTTCTATGGCCATAATTACATCATCCAAATCTCCTTCCATGTCAAAGTCCATGCCAAAATCTTGTTTGTCATCAAAACCTAGAGGGTTTTGGGGTCATTGAGGGCTTCTATAATTTCGTTAGCTAACAAATCTATGTCAGTCATATGACACTCAAGTTTGAATTTGACAAGTTGCCCCCTTGCTTTACTTTGGCAAGGGTTTCCCTCTTCTGTTCAACATTGGTTGTAGGGTCTTCTAAGATTATTTTGACTTCTTTGTTAGTCCAATCCTCATAATCTTTTCTTTTACTTTTACTATAGCCACTTGTTTTCCTTTGTCATGAGGGGCTCTTTCAGCTTTCACTAGCCTAATAGGCCAACTATTCTTAGGATCCTGTCAACTGGGTTTCAATAATGAACCCTTACTGATTGGCTTTTGTTGTATATTTCTATCAAGCCTTGCACCTAAAGTTATTGGCTGCATCAATTTTCATGCTTTTCCAATCTTTTCCTCAAGCCATGCACTTAAGAGTGTTGGCCATGGCTGTACTACACTTACTTCTTGTGGTTTTGCAACTTCTTCTCGAACTGCCCTTGTATTCTTAGTAGTCTTAAGCACTGGTTTAGTTTCAATGACCAAACATCCTTTTCCTAACCCTAAAGGTTCTTCTATAATTGGAAGTGTATCTGTCAAGGGTTTCCTCTTTTGCAGTCATCTGTACCTTTGCAGTTTTCATTTTTGGTTCTTTGATAGTAACCGACAAAATACCTCAGGTTTATTTTGATTGAGAGACATTACTTTGCTGTAACGATAGTCTTCATTCCAAAAAGACTGGTCCTTTTGGAATCTAATCCTCCTGCCATTGTCCCTGTTGTATGAATCACAAAAAATTACCATTGCATAATTTTTCACCCATTATCCAACCTTCACATTTGTAGGTGGCACCTGAGTTTCAATGTGCCGAAAATGGTTTTGGGAATTCGGATTACTACCAACCAAATCCTTCAAATTCTCAACTAGCTAGCCATTAGAATTTGGCCTAACTGGATATTGTGGCTAAGATCTTGGTGCGTAGAATGGTTTTGGCTAAAAATTCTTCTTATGGAAAAGCCTTTCTTTTTTGCTAAATCTCTAGCAATTGAGAGTTGGCCATTGCCTTCTGATATGCCTTTATGGCTTTTGAATCATATAACTTGACACATCTTAGACATAACGTGATCGTCACTTAGCCTTTCTTTCTTCACAAAAACTATTCGTAAGTTTCCTAAGGTTTTTGATACATGTCGTAAGGATCAGCCATAGGATTAGCATCCACGTGGAACTCATTTGTGTTTATTTCGACATGCTTCTTCTCCTTCCCTTTCACATCAATTATGTCAATATTCAAAGGAATTTGGCTATCAGTCTTTGCAACACTAGCTTGGAAAGGATCAGCGTCAACCTTCATGTCTGTCTTTTGCTTATCTGTAAATTTCAGTCTTTCCTCTATTAGCGTCTTTTGACTTAAGTCTCTAAAATGTACACATTCATTATTAACATGGCCAAATACATTATGAAACTTACAATACTTTCGGCCTTTTATCTCCTCAGGCTTTAACAACCTGTGATTATCCAACAATTTTATTTGTTTATCTTTCAATAAAACATCAAAAATTTGTTCGGCTTTTGTAATGTCGAATGTGTATACCTTCTTATTGACATAGCTCATTTTTTCTTTGGCTCTCATAGGCTTTATGGCCTGACAAGTATAGGGTGGTTTGCTTTTCCATTTAGCAACATTAACATCATATTCAATATTTTTTCCTCCTCATCGGATTCTTCTATTCCAATGAAATTTACTTTTTTCTCTTTTAAGAAACTTCTTTTGTTTCTGTATTTTTCATCTTTTAACTATTCTATTTGTCTAATTTTGCCTCCTAATTGGGCAAGGACAATAAATGTTGGTTGACAAGCTTTTTTCTAATGTAATAATCTAGACTCCTGATAGCTATTTTTACAATATCTGCTTCGGGAATAGGATTAAAACACCTACTCCTTATTTGCCTAAATCTTGCCAAGTAGTCTTTGACAGGCTCGTTATGTAATCTTCTAATGTTAAACAAGTCTGTCAGACCAACTTTTAGATCTCCTCTAAAAAATTAGTCATAAAAGCTTCTCTCCATCTGTGCCCATAAATGAACAGAATTGGGTCTCAATGTCGAGAACCAAGAGAAAGCATTCTTTGTGAGTGAACTGGGAAATAACCCCATCTTAAGCCCTTCGTCTGTTACTAAATCTCCTATTTCAATAATGTACTATGTGATATGCTCTATGGTTGACTCACCACTTTTTCAATAAACTTACAAAGTTTAGGAACTTTAACTATCCCTCTTGGCAATTCTGCCTGCTGGACCTAATCTAGAAATGCTGAGGCAAAATAAGGCTAGTTGGTATAACCTACATTGAAACCAAACTAATTAAGAACTTGTTTAACTACTTGATTCACATTTCATTCTACTTGATTTCCTACAAGGTTTTGTCGGAATGCTCTTACAGCATTGTTTTCGACTACTTGTGGTTCATTCCGATGTAATATTTACACTTGACCATATCCTAATTGAGGTTGGGGTTGGTCTTTACCAACTACATTATTTTATTGATTTTGACCTTGGTCTTAGGCCACAACTACCTGCTCTGGTTGGACATTATCAAGCACAATAATACCTAAAGCCTAACTTAGTCTACCCATTTATAAGGCTAATGTATTACATGCATTATTAGTATTATCCATTAAAGGTTTCAGTACAACACCCATTTGTTGTGTCAACATGCTCACTATATCGTGATTACTCTCATCTATTTGCTGTTGAATATTAGCTAATGAACTTACAGTAAATGTGGCAACATTACTTGACATGTCTCTCGACGTACTTAGGAAAATAAGTCCCAAATTCAATCTCTCTTGTCGAAACATAGTAGAAGTACTATTTCCTGCCATATTTAGATTTGCCAATACAGAACTTACTGCTTGGTGTCACGTCCCAAAATCTGAGCACGTGACCGGCAAGAAAAGTGAATTTCATTTCACCTCCGTAAGCCTATCTTTCTCTTAAGCATCATACCATTCTTTTAAATACAATTAATCTAAATTACATAATTTAAGAATTAAAATAAGAGAATTATTCATCTTTTCACAAAAGATAAGAAAATACGGCTAAACCGAGTTCTCTATACACACTACAGTTATTCACATTACATCACTGAATAAACCTAGCCGATTACAGAGATTTTCTAGATTTATACAACTTAGAATAAGACCTAAACATTATACCTTTACCCTGAACAAATGAAAAGGTAATCATGGGCTAAGGATCCATAACTCTTTGTATAGATATTTACCTTCAACTGTCAACTCTGAAAAAAAATGTTAATAAGAGGGGTATGAGCAAACTATGTGCCCAGTGAGCAGACAACACAACACTATGAAAAAAAATATTATGCATCATAATGATAACACGCAGCAATCATACGTAATCGATCATAATATAATATAATGTAATTCATAATACTTCACAACAATATCCAAGTAAATCAAATACATTTCAACATAATTCAAATAATTCACAACAGAAAACAGTGAAATCAATTTCACACATTTCCCGTACCAATCGGGTCGTCCAGGGTACCTCTGGACCGTTGCCCACGGCCTCCGCCGCATCCACCCTTATCGCTCCATGTATATTCTCTACCCTTATAGCTTCACGTAGATTTCTCCATGGGGTGCACCACCATGCCTTTCCTTTCTAGTCAATCACAATCACAATCACATATAAGAACATCCTCAATCATAATCATGAGCCATATACACAACTCAGTCATTTACAATTTAAGTCACAACATAATCAATATGGTTCCAACAACATAGCATGTATACAACATAACCCATAATATAGAACAATTATTCAACAATAACATACTTCAACTATCCGCCTATGAATGAACTCAACAATCAGAGTATGACACATTTCAACTCAGTTCACATGCCATTCACAATCCATCATATAACCTCCATTTATGAGAAAATAAGAATCACCAGGCAAGTTTCACAATTGTTTATGTCTCATCGTCCCACATCATCCTCTTCAAACATGGATATACAACATATTTTCACTATGATGCAAAAAGTCAATAACAAAGATATTTAATCATAGCAAGTATTAATCCACTCACCTGGATTTTACGCTCTCAGCACTCCCATATTGCACCTTGACCATTCGTATTGTAACCAGATAAAAACCATCAGGGTTACGAAATAGAGAAACTCCTTACCACTACCCCCGACCTTCATCCACTTCTCAAATCATAACTCCTAAATGGTAATGAATATCCAAATGAAACTTATACCATTGGAAACTACACTTAAAGAGCTTTTCAACGATATAAAGTTCACCTAAAACAGAGTCCGGATGAAGAAGTTATGGCCGATTGAAAATAAACTAAGGTTTCCCGGCACACTTGGTGTCTGGGCGCCACTCATGGCGCCTGGGCGCCAACCCAAGCTTGGCGCCTAGGCGCCACACCTGGTGCCTGGGCACCAATCCTTTCTTCCTCCCCAACAAACCTTGGCGCCTGGGAGCCACGATTGCGACCTTTCGCGATTTCTCTCGGATTTGGCTTAAATCTGGCCAAATCTCCACCGTTTTCCATGATTTCTTCCATGGGATCTCACCCTTAATGTCTAAGGAGCATTTAGACACCAAAAGCACCAATTTTAATCGAGAAACGAAGCTGGAATCTCGATTTTACCTCAAACACTCTTAAAACTAGAAAATAGGGAAAAGCTTAAGAAATAGAAATTTCTACCTCGATTCCTTGCTTTCCCTATGTTGCTTGGCTCCTAGAGGCTTGCCCCATAGCCCGAGATCTGCCCTTCAAAGTCTGGTTGTGGAGTTGGAGTGTAGAGAGAGAAAGTAGAGAGAAGAAAGAGAGAAAGAGATGAGAGAAGAAGAAGAGAGAGAGAGGAAAGGAGAAATGAGGAAAAAGAGGTGAGGCCACCTATATACTCGCTCGGGGTAAAATTATCACTTGCTCTCCAGTTGACCCTCAGTCAAGACTAGTAAAAGCAAACTCATAAAATCTCACCTCAGGTGTTTCTAAATCCTAGGTACCCCACAGATTTCCTTATTTTACTTTAGTCCCTCTCAATGTCTCAGACTCCACTTTAACATCGAATCCATCATCCTTTCAGTACCAGACTCATAACGCATTCCTATAAGCTCATTCTTCTTCTCAGGTTCCTATTTGGTCATTTCTCAAAAGTCCTCTATACTTTCTTTTCTTTTCACATTAGTCCTTGAGAATTTGTAAAAATTTCCCAAATTAAAATTTTGAAATTTCTATTCCCAAATTTCCTTTACTAATTCAAAAAGAACATTTTTCATGTAATTAAATTTTTCAATAAAATTCAAATAGATTTTAAATATTCATATAAATTCTTGGGATATTACACTTGGCCATGAACCATTTGACAAGTAGGATTACCCAACTAATTTTCAACCCTGAGTTAGGTTATTACAAGAGGAATATACCCTTGAGGTAATCCATATTGTGGTACAAACATTGTCATTTAATGACTTGGTTGGTGACTTACTAGATTTAGTGATACTGGTGTTGACCTAGACACTATTTGTTCTAATATGGGACTTCCCGTAAGGGATACATTTGGCACAAAGTATATAGGATTAGCAATTATTAGAACTACTGGTACATTTGCTGTGGTTACGATAGTCGACAGTGCACTTAGTGAGCTTGTCACTTGATTAGCACTATTTGCGTTCCTCATAATTTCAGAGTTATAGCAAGTATGTATTTACCACTTCTCAAACGCATAATTCAATGAGTTACTTTGAACTCGTCCCACTAGGTGTGCCAATTTGTTAACTGTGATTTTTGGTCTAAGCTAAATCCAATAACAAATACTTGAAAGAATTAGGAAACGATATGTGGGTTTCAAAGTTATGCGGTAATCTCGTTAGTATAGTAGAAAATATGTCAAACATTTAGTAAATGTAACTTGAAAAGTAACTGCATGAAATAAAGAAAAGAGAGCTACAAATACGCTATTGCAGAAAAGTTAAATAAAAGCGGTAAGAATAAGAAAATAAATTGGAAGTAAATAATAGTACATAAAAGGTAAATTGTAGAAAGGTTAATGAAAGTGCAGTAAATTTGCTAAATAATGAAAGAAAGTAATAAATAACTTGAATAAAACTGCAGTAAAAGATAAAAGAAGTAAAAACGAAGAAGTTTAAAAGATGAACCTTGAATTAAAAATGACTGGAATATTTAAGAGGAAAGCATACTTTGATGTTAATATGTTAATCTTCTGAGTGAGATATTAGGATATTTAATCAAGAGATGTCAACCCCGTTTACAACCAAACACTTAATATTTATAGGCAAATGATAGAAATAACTACTTATCTACTTAATTGCCACGTAAGTAACAGTTTGTGTTACTCAACATAATTACCTTGGCCACTTGATGATGGAAATAACTGCTTATCTTGTCTTTGACATTTGACAACTTGGTCATGCAATTAATCAACATGTCTTGGATATTTGACAACTTGGTAATGTCATTAACCAGTATGTCTTCAACATTCAACAACTTTGTTGCACCGTCCACCGATCAGCATATTTGACAAATTTTTACATTGTTAATCGGTATATTTGATAGTTGTTGTGAACTGCTTCAAGCTAACTCTTGTCTGTTTGACTTGTTCTGCTCTATCAAATTCCTATGTGCTAGATTGCTGGTTTCTATTGAATTCCTACGGGTCAAATTGCCAATTTGATATTTCTATAATCAGCTTTTCATTGCTTCTGTCGACGAAAATTACTTGTTGACCAAGCAAAAAAAACTTATGTCGATAATTATGTATTAAAAATAATCATCTAACGCAATGATAATACTTTCAATTTTTGCAAATGATTTAATTGGGTGACGGTGCTACAAGTTTAAACTATTGACCACTAGCAAGTGAGGATGGAGCCTTGATGAAATGTCTATATCAAGGGTGCCATTTATTTTTAGCTCAATCACTGAGTAAAAAGACTTAATACAGTAGAAAATTTTATTTTTCTTCCTAATAGAAAGGGAAATTTTTAATTTGATCATCCACAAATTATTTTTTTAAATTCAGTTTTTCAAAAAAAAAAAGAATATGATTTATTTCAGTGTCACATTTTTGCTATAATTTCATTTATAATAAAACTAGGTCAATTAGCACAATTAATAAAATAACTTTTTACATTTATAACGTTGAAAACATTTTTTTAAGAGGACAATTCAACGAATGTAATTTGTATAACTAAATTGCAAATGATAACTCTCTATTTGTCAAGGATTAAAATAAGATTTCTTGAGGTAATTAGATAATGTAATTAGTGCAATTAAACAGAATACAAGTGAACAGTTGTTGGCTAACAGTAAAGTATTACACTTCAATTGTTTAACAACCACCAAACAATCTATGTCAAATCAAATATTCCCAAACCATCAATAAAGAAATAGCTCATTTTCTGCAGTTTAATTTCCCTCTATTTTACACCACTTATCATGGAACCCAGCATAAGTAAGTGTCAATGGTTCAATTCCATTACTCATGAAACATAGCAAGAAATTAGGAAATCTCTAACATAATTCCACAACCCAACCTCAATGAGTTTAGTTCTGTAATTGTTTAGATGTTCATGCTTCTATTTACTTTATTTCTGTGAAGGAGATCAAATTCCAAAGGTCATGAAAGGAGAGAGGCACCATCAATTAGCAATTGGTGACGGCCCATAATCGGTTACCTTGACCTCTTGAGTGGTCTTGAGATGCGCCATAGATTTTAGGCACCTTAGTCGAAAAGTATGGAGTATGGACCCGTGTTCACCATTAGCCTCAGGTTGAAACGCGCTTTGATGATTAGCAACTCAAAAATGGCTAAAGAATGCTTCACTGCCAATGACTTGATTGTGTCATCACATTTTAGACTTATGGCTATCTACAACCAAACCATGTTTGGTTTTGCACCTCAAGATTGTTGACCCTAAGGCTATATGCCATAAGTTTTGATGATGACAAATGTATTTGAATAGTAACATTGATATATATAAAGATTAATTATCATATATATGCTACAAGTACTTAAGCATGATTATGTTATTTAATATGTATGTTGCATATATTGAATCATGCTATTAAACTAACCATTGGGTTTGCAAGTAAGATATATTTTATAGGTTGGTTCAAAACAAGAAAAGTGAGCATTGTATTGAAGAACAAGGAAAAGCAATATCATGCTTCACTCAAGGAAAACAACATGCAAGGATGAAGCTCCAAGAAATGAAGAATTAGAAGATTTGAAGTCTTGGAAGCTTGGATGCATCAAGATAGCCTATGTGTTTAAATTAGGTATATTTTATATAGGCTAGTATATTTGTGCAACTCAATGATTTAGATTTGCATACATTGGCTCAAGCATTTTTGAACAAAAAGATAGTGAGATATAAAGTTTTACAAAAGTTATTTTTTGACCTTTGGTCACTCCTTGTATCATATCTCATAAATGAAAAATCGGTTTTTCAAGTATCTTAATCTCATTTGATAGTAGACTCAAAGATCTTTCCAACGATATATTATTTATTCAAAACGGAGTCCAAATGTGAAATATATGACTATTCAAAATATAGTTTGAAAAACTGAAAGTTGATTTTACTGTAATAAAAAATTATTCTGTTCTGACCTATAGTCAGTATTTTGATTATATCTTTTAAAAGAAAAATAATTTTTGAGTAAAAATTGTCTCATTTGAAACTAGACTCCAAGAGCTTTCCAACGGTATATTATTTGTTTAAAACGGAGTTCAAATGAGGGAGTTATGAATTTTTAAAGAAAGCTCAAAATCTGGACTGCACTATAACGGCTATATAACGGCTAGTTTTGTAAAATCTTATATATATGACCTTAGATACACGATTTTGAGTAAGAACAAAGCCCTACAATGTGATATTAACTTCTTCTATCATCTTTGAGAGAAAGGAAAGCATTCTTGAGCCAAATCTTGCATATTCTCTATCATTAGAGTTATTAGAGCTTCATTTGTTTTCATCTACTCTTTAGAGAGAGTTTCTTTGTATTGTTGATTTTGATCAACACATATATTATTCTGAGTTGAGGTTCGCAAGTACCGGTGTTGGAAGAACTTGCTTTGGGTTGAGGAGGAGCCCGGATTCATAAATTCTTCATTGTGGTTTCGCAAATACCCGGATCGAATTTGTGTGGTTGTAGTGGTTTGCAAGTACCCGGATTAAACTTGCAATTATAGTGGAAATACTCAAGTGGTCTCTTGAGGACTGGATGTAGGCTTGGATTAGCCGAACCAGTATAAATCTCCGAGTTTGCTTTCTCTATCCCTTACTCTTTAATTTGTGCATATTAATATCTATTCTTTAATTCCTTGATCTTTATAATTATTTATCTTGACAGCACATTGATTTTCTGTATTACATTTATTATCCTAAGCATTGTACTTTTACAGAAAATCATTTTAACTTCCAATTAATTCTTGTGAAAAATTTATAAAACCCAATTCACCCCCCCTCTTGGGTTCCAACCATTACTTTCAAAGATCCTTGGCATGGTTCTAAATTATGGCCACATCACTATGATTCGATCACAATTTTACAGATACGACCATCGTTGTATCTGTATTACCCCACAATTACGGGGTGATTTATTATCACAGGTTTACACTACATCAACACAGCATTGTAGCTGCAACGGAACAATGTTGCAGCAGCAATGCCGTTGCATTGCTGTTTTTATTAAAAAATAAAAAAAATCAAATTTTTAGTACAGCATAGTTGAGAAAAGAGAGATTCGACTTGCCTGCATTGAAGAAGCTTGGTTGCCATCGCCGCTTGCTATAGATCTCCCTTTGGCCATCCATTCATCTCTAGTTCTCCAGTCTCCAATCCACAGCCTCAGATCAAGCTAATCTGTTTTTAGTTGTTGAGCCGTGCATGTTCTATTCTTCTTCAATTCTTCCTTCGCTTTGTTCTGCACTGAGAGGTCCTAAAGTTGAGAAATGAGGCTCTGTTATTTGATCCCTGTCAAGGTCTCCTTCTGAGTGCCTCACATAGCTTGATGATGCCTAAGTCTGAAATGTAAAATGTAATTTTTGCCTTTACCTCTCTCCTCTCTATGCTGTACTACAAGAGGTTAGCGAAGTGAAGCAAGTAGAAGCTTCAAATTCAAGCTAAAGGGGTCAGTGGAGTGAATGCTTTGAATTTCGAAAACTAAAATTGAAATAGTGAGTAAGTAAGTCTGAATAATGAATAATATCTTGTGATTTATGAATCATGATATAGTGTGGTGTGATCGTGTGTGATCGTGTGACATATGAATGTGATACTAATTTAGTGATAAAATTGAGTGACATATATATCTTTTAATCTTGTTTAATTATTAATATCTTGCAATCTTATTTGATAATTATGTGAATATATTTGTATGTAACCTTTCACTTATTAATATATTAATTGTTTATTTTTCTACTTAAATTTTACAAATAAAATTAACATGTTTGTATGGAATAAGAATATATATATATATTTATGGAATTAATATAAATATTAGATATAACATGACATATATATTTAAAATTAAATGTTATAACAATTATATTCATTTTTTGTATATTTTTTGCAACTGAAAAGAAAATTCATGACCGTAATGACTGCAACCGCATCGCAGCATCCGTAATACCCACAATCGCAATAACTCACAATACAACCGCAACAACAATTTAAAACCTTGGTCCTTACTGGATTCAACTTCGTAAGATTACGATTCTAGAGTTGCTATCCAGTCATCGAATCCAGCAATTAAGTCATGTGTGCATCTTCGAAGTTGGTTCCTTTGTTAAATAGCTCCTCTGCTAAGAGTTAGGCCCCACACTTTATTTGATGGCTCAGTCTCAAAGATTGAGGTTTGATGCCAATACCATCAACAAAGTGACGACACTGGTACGCCTGTATGTAGTAACTTTTGAGTACTTGAAACGATGCCATTCTAATTTGGATAAGTGCCCTCAATAAGGTTGAAATTAGAATTATACTTAATTTGCTGGCTTTCATTTTTATCTCCATTAAAATATCCTTTTTTTTAATTCATCATCTTTTTCTTAATTTACAATATTCCTTCTATTTCACAAATAATTATCATTAATTATTTTGTTTATTATCAAATGACTCCTTTATCTTTTAAATTTTATTTAAATCACATAAAATTGTTAAGATATCATCTATCTATCTATAACTATATATCTATTTACCATTACATATTGGGGATTTCAATATTTTTAAATGAAGTGCAAGTTTTCTAGACAATTAATGAGAGATAATTATATGTGATAATTTTTTATTCAGTACTGGAGGTACCGAGGTAATATACCAAATGTCCAAATGTCTATTTTGAATTCCAAACTCTGTAAACTTCATGTTCACTTATATATAAACTTCATGCTTTATAGAACTATCATTGTATTCATCTATCAACTCTTCCAACATGTACTCTGAATCAGGCTTTATACATCATGTGTTACACACACACACACACACACACACACACACACACACATATATATATAGTCTTCATTTTGTAAATGTGTTTTGTAACACTAACTACACTTTTAATTTTCTTAACAGGTTTGTCTATGCTGGAGGTTTTATTCAACACTAGCACTGACCTGACGAAAGATATAATACTTAATAGTTTTGATGGGTTAACTGTGAAGATGTTATTCCAATGTTCATTGTTTCCAGGAACTGGTGTGAAAGCTTTAGGTCTAAAATTTTCTTGCGCCTTCACAGAAATCTGAAATATCTTACATTCTTACATGTAGGAGAGTTATAATAATGTCTCAGTTACCTGTTGAAGGTTATGGTGAATCAACAAAAATTTACATTTTTGATGTACTGTCAAAAGAGATTTCATGTGTAGATCATCCTTTAGCTTCTC
Source organism: Biancaea sappan (assembly GCA_037074585.1). Classification (NCBI taxonomy): domain Eukaryota; kingdom Viridiplantae; phylum Streptophyta; class Magnoliopsida; order Fabales; family Fabaceae; genus Biancaea; species Biancaea sappan. The sequence goes on from CM073494.1 coordinate 12,985,259, forward strand.
TATTTGAAACTGTGTTTATTTCATTGGTTCTTGCAATATATTGAACTTATTCAAATGTCAATTTCTTAGTCAAGACTATGTTTTGGGTGTTTTCAATCCTATAACAAGGGAAGCTGTCGAGATAATAGTCTAATAGACTTTTATAACAACCTTGCAATTGGTATGTCTTTCTCTTTTCTCATATGCAATTTGTATTTGTTTTATTTTCATATAACTTTATTTTTCCTTTTGCTCTAACTAAAGGCTACTCGTTCAAAAGCACGGTTAAGCTTCTCAATTATCTGAGCCTTAATTTACCAGAACTCTTCCTCAGAAAAAGAATCCTTATTAGCATTACCTTCCTAAGAAGTTTCTTCATCCTTCGAATTCCTACTCTTTTTTATTAGAATTATCATACATTGGAGAAGATCTAGTGGCTAGTGAGGTAACGACATCATCATTGTCAGTGGTGATCGGGGGATGAAATGGGAGGGCATTTGTATCCCTAACAAACGAGGGCTTGGCATTTTGGGAATCATCAAGGGCCTCGAAATCATTGCTACTCGAAATCGAACAATGATGGTGGGGTGGCAGAGAAGGGGACTAAGCTTGAAGCATATTGTTGGAAGAAAGGGTATCTCTAACATATCCTATCCTCAATCTAGCTCTTTTTTTTTTCTTTCTAGAGCTCTGTTTCGCGGTAGTTGTTGTGGTAGCAGCAGCAACAACGACTGTAGATGCATCTACTGCGGCAAATGGCTAACTAGAGTGAGGTCGGAGAAGAAATTCTCATTGAGGGTAGAGAGAGAGTATGTGTGTGTATATGTATGTGATTTTTTAAAAAAAAAATTAGTAAGGGCATTTTTGTAATTTCAGGTGATAGGTCTACGTGGCAAGTGACGTAGTAGATAATATTTACCATATGGTAGCCCCGTCAACGTTTTCCATTAGTTTCTTTGATGGTGTTAAAAAAAAGGACATATTTGTATTAAAAAATAGTAAAACACTATAACAATATGTTTAAATAGCAATTGAAATCTTCCTAATGATTCTCACTGAAAGACTATGCGATTGGCCTCACAGTTATTTTCGACTAAATGTCAGTAGGGAAGCAATTTTTTAGATTGATAACTTCCTAGCAAAACATTATGACTGAGAAAGTGACTGAGACGTAGTCTGAATTAAAAAAACTATTGCAAAACTGATTGAAAGTAGTAGGTAGGTGTGTATGGTGTTAGGGTGGCTTCCTCGCCCCCAATCCTTGTGGCGTGGGAGAGGCTCCCTCGCGCCATTCCTGCCTCCCCTAGGCCATTCCTTGTGGTGCAGGGGAGGTGTGGCGGTGATGCCATGTTTGTTAATGTATAAATTTTATATCAATAAGTTAATATTTTTAAATCTAAAATAAGTATCGCGCCATTCCTTGCACTATGTTTGTTAATGTATAAATTTTATATCAATAAGTTAATATTTTTAAATCTAAAATAAGTTAATAAGTTAATAAGTTAATAGGGCATTATAATAGATTTAAAATGCTATATACTTGTATTATTTAAATCTACAATAAATTAATATTTTTTTTAGGAATAATGTGTTTAAAAAGTTTTTTGTAGAAAAATAAGTTCATTGTTACCAAGAAAAAAATGATATTGAACACAGAGTACAAAATATAGTATCTTTTAGTATACAAAGAGAGCTGTAGAATAGCAACAAAAAAAAATTAGTTATCACTTTCCGTGTTGTCCTCCCTTTCCCGTTGTTTATCTTGTTCTTTATTTGTGTCTGTGTCTTGGCCCTCATCCTCATCTTCACTCTGTTCATCCTCCTCTTCTTCTTGATCTTCGTCTTCTGCTTCTTCAAATCTTATTTTTTACATATTGTCCTTTTTCTCTTAAATTTTCTTTTAATAAACTGCTATCAACATTAAAAACACGAGATTCTTTATTTTGGTAGACAATTTCTAGACTTTCTTCATTTTCTACTAGACTTCTAGTCGTAGTTTTTATAACAACCTACCAACCATATTTCTCTCTTATTCTAGTTAGATAAGGAACAAAATATACCTGTACTGCATGTTGAACAAACACAAAATGATTAAATTTTCCATATTTCCTTGTATGCTTAATCTCTATAATTCTATAGTCTAGGTGCACCCTAGTCCCACAATTCAACACAAGATCAAGCCTGTCATAGTAAAACAAAATAATCTTTTTGGTAGGTTCTCGAAATACTATAACTGTACCACCTATTTAAGGATGCCAAAATAATCATTTTCTCCACCACCTTCTCCAGTGCCTTTAACACAAACCCCACTATTGATTGTTTTCTTCCCATTGCTCCAGTCATCAATATGAAATTTGTATCCATTCATAAAATATATTGGCCATTTCTCAACTTCTCTAAGTGGTCCCCCTGCTAAGTCCCTCACATTTGGATCATTAAATACATTATGTTGAGTTTATACCTAGTTAAAAGTTATAAATGAATAATTGATTAATTAATTCATACCACATTAAAAATGACCCATCATGCAATTAATCCAATTAAATTAGAATGCCATTTACAAGACTTTTAAGCCATGAGACAAAATATAATTCTGTGGTATTGTTCAAAATTGCTGGGGTATACAATGTTTGACTAAATAATAAAATTAGGAAATAAAATGCGTTCTTACTCAAGATATGGCTTCACTTCATTACAATTGAGAATAACGTAAAAGTTGAGCAGTCATATATTCCCTGTCACTTAAAAATTTAGTGATGCCCTTGCTGGAGGGACACTCGACTTGGTTAAAAATTGTTAATGTCATCGGTTGGCTTATCTCCTTCTACATACAGGGATTCCGACCAACTCTTGTTCTTAATAAATTTGTGTGTGACCTAAAATAATAAGAACAAAAGTATAATGTCTCTTGTGCCAAGTATGCTTCGCAAATAGAACCTTCCACCTGAGATTTATTCTTGACTATCTTCTTAATTTTGTTTAAAAACCTTAAAAAAAGAACGCAACAAGTCTGTTAAATTTTAATAAATAGAAATTAAAATAATATACAAGAGAAAAATTAATTAATGATTAAATACCTCTTAAAAGAATACATCCATCGATATTAACAAGTCTGCTAACTCGAGCCTCATATGGGAGATAGACAGGTAGCCATTGAGTCAAAAAATCTAGGAGGGAAGATTATTTTTAGCTTACAGAGAATGACAGGAACATTGTGCTCCATTTGTAGTAGCTCATTCACTTTCAACGTTGTTGAACACAAATCTCTAAAAAATTGAATTATTTTAGTAAAAGGCATCCAAACTTGCTCTGGCAATGCACTGAATGCAATAGGTAGCAAACAGTCCATGAAAATGTGACAATCGTGGCTCTTTAGTCTGAATAACTTTCCATCCTTCACGTCAATACATTTTGACAAATTCGAAGAATATCCATCAAACATTTTTAGTCCTTTGACCCACTTACATATTGCCCTTCGCTGCTCTAGCGTAATTGCGTATTTAGCCTATGGCTTTATCACTCTGCCATTTCTTAAGTCTTGTAACTCTAAATCACGACTCTTGTAGTACACCACAAGATCCATCCTCACCTTGGTGTTCTCCTTTGTCTTCCCTTAAACGTCCATAATAGTGTTAAATATGTTGTCGAACATTTTTTTCTATGTGCATAAGATCAAGATTATGACAGATCATTTGATCTTTCCAATAAGGGAGCTTCCAAAAAATGCTTTGTTTTATCCAGTTGTGTTGAACCCCATAACCTTGATCCCTAGAAAGGCCACTTTCAACGACCTTAGGAAGTCTCCTAACTTCTTCCCATAATTCTTCCCTACTCAGTCTTAGCGGTAGGAAATCGTATTCAATTCTATTCTTTTTTAATGTATCTTTATTCCTCTTAAATGCATGGTTAGCAGGCAAAAACTATCGATGACAATTAAACTATGAGTTCTTTCTCCCATTTTGCAGAGTGAAAGCTTTTGAGTTATGCATACAAGAAGGACAAGCTAACTTACCTATAATGCTCCACCCTGACAACATCCCATATACTGAAAAGTCATTTATCATCCACATCAATACTATGCGCATATAGAAATTTTGCTATGTAGACACGTTAAAGGAGGATAGTTCGTCCCATAACTTTTTCAGCTCATCAATGAGCAGTTGCAAGTACACATCAATGCCGACCTTTGGATTTCGTGGCCTAGGTATAATGGCTATCAAAAACATAAATAGTGCAGTCATGCATAGCTCAAGAGGTAGGTTGTACAGTCTCACTATAACCGGCCAGCACGAGTATAGTGTCCTATACTGACCGTAATGTGTGAATCCATTTGTGCACAAACTGAACCTCACATTACGTGGCTCACTGGCAAAGTTTGAATACACCATGTCAAAGTGTTTCCATGTTTCTACATCTGAAGGATGGACCAATACGTCTTCATTTCTTCTGTTGTTCCAATGTCATCACATGTGCTCAACCAAACTCATTGAGGCATATAGTCTCTACAACTATGGAATAAGGTGTAGATAGTACATCCTTTTCACTAGAACCTGTTTATCATTTTGTCTTCTACCGGGGTGATCTGCTCGGTATTAGGATGCTTTACAAAATTTGCATTTTTCATTTATATTGTCGTCGTAGTACAACATGCATCCATTTCAACAAACATCAATTTTTTTGGACATCAGGCTACGTTTGGACACCAAATTTTTGGTCTGATACTAATTTATAGGCACAAGATTCTAAGGGGGCTAGTTTCATGCATAAGACTTGCCATATCATTGAAAGCTTCAACCAAAATGTTGCCTTTAGATTTCAAACTCAACATTCTAATTGCAACGGATAACTTTGAATGATTAGTACAGCCTGGCCAAAAGGGCCTTTGGTAGGCATTTAACAGATCAAAGAAGCTTTATGCTTCTGAATTTGGAAATTCGTCAGTATTTAAATTACCGGTGTCATCATTATTTGGTTTTGAGCCATCTCTGATATCCATATCTTCTCTAGTTGCATCTAAGATCATGGCATGATATTGTGCATCCCCTGTTGTGGCTTCACCACCAAGCTCATTGTGAGAAGTCTAGCACCAGTATCCTGGCTCAAAGCCTGTTTTGTGAAGATCTACTTTAACGTCCTCAACACTCATATAGGTGTTATTTTTGTGTTTTGGCCAGGAACACCAGATCTTTCTATCTACCGTATGTCACCCAGCAAAAGCAACAAATTCCTCCTCCCTGAGCAAAAATTCTTCCGTGTAACCTTCTTTCCAGGATTTAGTCTATTATACATCCATCTTTTATGAGAAGAGATTTCCATTTTTCTTCACAGAGTGGAAAGACAAAGATAGAGAAATTTAGAGAAAAAAAGCCCAACCATTCAGTGACGAATTCTATAAGAAGATAACCAAGAATATATAGATGGCTAGGACAAAAATTAATAGCTACAGGAAAATGGTTGAGATAAGACATCGAAAGACACAAATCACATTAAGTTAAATATATAATTGTATATATTTTTTGTCTTAAGATTCTCTCTTTCTGTGTAAGACAAGACACACACATACACATTTACATACACATAATATATATATATATATATATATATATATATATTTAAACCAATACATATGTGAATATAAAAAGTATTATTATGAAGCAAGATTAGGAGATAATTATCAAAACCAAAAATATTATTTAGATTTATTTTATAGACAAATTCCAAAATTAATCAGTGAACCAATAATGGAAGAATATTACAAAATTTTAGGGAGTAAAAATATGAATATATTACAAGTAATAGATACAATGGGAAGAAGAGAAGATTATTTAAGAGAATACTTATCAGACAAATGTAAAAATGCTTGGAGAAGTCAAAAATATTATAAAATTAACAAATACTTATTAAAATGTGGAGAATTACAGACATCTCATAAATGGGGATGTGAGATGAATAAATATAAAAAGAAGAAAAGAAAATTTAGAAAGAACTATAAGTTTAAGAAATATCCAAAAGAAAAATATACAAATTATTATAAAAAACGTAGATTTAAACCAAAAAAAACTAAAAAATATTTTAAAAGAAAAACTAATTATAAAAAGAATCCAAAAACATGTAAATGTTATAATTGTGGAGAATTAGGACATATATCAACCAACTGTAAAAAACCAAAAGATAAAAAGACCATGAAAATCTTAGAATTAGCAGAAGAATATAATTTAGAACCATTAGAAGAATATGATAGTGAAATAGAAGAAAATATAGAAATTTATAAAATATATGAATCAGAAGAAGAACTTAGTAGTGACAGTAGCATAGACTATTCTGACATAGAAGAGCAACCTAGTATTTATATGATGAATGCAGATTTAGGAGAAACGAGTAGCGCAGCAGAAGACTATGAATCATATAATCAACAAATAGAATCAGAAGAAGGAATAACAGAAACTAGGATAACATTTAATGAAAAACAATATAATAAAATATAAAAAATTAATTTAGATTTACAAGAAACAGATTTAAAACATGAAAATATCTTTAACAAAGTTAGTAAGATAATAAAGAAGAATCACAAAGAAAAATACCATTGTGTAATATTAGATAAAAAAACAACCAATAGAATATGAATTAGCAACAGGAGTATTAAGGATACCACTGATCAACAAAACGTTAATAGAAAATGAAATATCAAAAATACCATTCAAAGATGAAGTATCAAAAATATATATTCAAGGAGTATAATTACTAGTAAAAGCTTATTTTAGAGAAGGAATAGATACCCCAGTAGAATTAGTATTAACAGATGGAAGAATAATAGATGATGTAAGAAATAGTATTTTAGGAATACTTAGTGGAAATCTAATATACCAAAAATTAAAATTTACAATAAACACAAATTTTGCAATCAGTAGAGCAGAAGGAAATATGGATAAAACATTAAATGTATATCATAAGATAAAAGGAATAAAAATGCCACCTCATAGTAAAATCATTAGTATACAAGTAAGAGTAGGATTAGTTTTTACAAATCAACATAAGATTTATAGAAAAAGACAAGGAAGAATATCAATAGATAGATATTTTGCACCAGTATTAAGAGAAGTACCATTAGATGATCAAAGAATAACCTTACCCTCAGAAATTCGATTTAATATAGACAACACTATAACAAATCAAGAAGTTTTAAGAAGACAACTAGAATTTGATAACAGAATGGGAAATAGATCAATAAATATAAATTTAGGACAACCAAGATATAGTATAGAATATGAAAGACCACAAAGCAGTTATAGTAACAGACCGATAACAAGAACACAAAGTCATAGAAATTATTCAGATATAGAAAGATTAAGACTAGCAGAAATACCAATAAGTTCTAGACTACAGGAAATAATAACAACCCCCCAAATAGATTTAACTAATAACAAACATTTAATAGTATTAGAAATTAGAAAAAATAATCAATGGCAACAAATACTAGCAATTATAGACCCAACAGAAGAAACCAGTAATATGCAATTACAACTAGCAGATGATAATATAATGATTGAAGAAACAGGAACTACTACAAATGCAATAATAAGATTTAATAATCGAGATACAATTCAATTAAGAATATGGGTAGATAATATAGTTAATAATAATGCAGAACACAAAATGATATTAGGAAAAGATTTTCTATATTCAGTAAGACCTACTAAAAATAGAAGTAAGGATATACTTATAACAATTAATCACCAAACAATAATAATCCCAAAAGTACAATTAATATAATGTTATATTACATTCTAGTAAAATTGAATTATAAAAAATATAGATCTAGGAAGTATCATGCCCTAGTAGATACATGAGCCAGTTTAACAACCTGTAAATTTAACGTATTACCACCTGAATAATGGAAAAAAGAAAATACACCATTAAGAATGACAAGTGCAGGAAATGAAGTACATATGCTAGAATTAGTAGAAAAAGAAGTATATATACAAATAGGAAATTATGAATTAAAAATCCCAAAGATATATCAGTATAATAAAATTACTTGTGATATATTATTAGGACTATACTTCTTAGAACAATATTACCCTTTAACATTTCATAATAAGGCCTTGATTTTAACAACACCATGTAAACACCAAGCATGGGGAATCAGAATAACTAGACCATATAGGAGAAAAGATGAACCCTTTCAAAAGAAACACCAAGATAATGAAATACAATTTATACCAAATAACAAACCTATAGAAATCCAAGAAAAATTTCCAAAGATAAGAATTATGATTAGCAAAACTATAGAACAGAGAATAAAAGAAAATTATAGTGAAAATCCATTAATACATTGGGAAAAATCTAAACCATTAGCTACCATCGAACTAAAAGATTATAGTAAACAGATAAACTGTAAACCTTATCCTTAGACGGAAAAAGAAAAACAAGAATTCATAATGCATATTAATGAACTCAAAAAATATGATTTAATTAGGGATAGTAAATCTGAATATTCATCACCAGCAATGATAGTAATTAAACATAGTGAAGAAAAAAGAGGAAAATCTAGAATGGTTATAGATTACAGAAAACTAAATCAAATAGTTGTGAAAAATAGATACCCAATTCCAAAAATAGATCTATTATTTAACTTATTAAAAGGGAAAAACATATTTAGTAAATTTGATTGTAAATCAGGATTTTACCAAATTAAATTAACAGAAGATAGTAAGAAATATACAGGATTCAGTATATCAGAAGGATTATTCGAATGGAATGTATTGGCTATGGGCTTCAATAATAGTCCCAGTATATTTCAGGATTATGTAACAAAATTATTAGAGCCAGTTAGAGACTTTGCAGTAATTTATATTGATGATATATTAATATTTTTAGAAAATGAAGAGGAACATGAAAAACATTTAGGCAAATTTATAGATATTATAGAAGCAAAAGGATTAAATATAGCACCACATAAAACTGAATTAAGAAAAACTACTATAGGATTTTTAGGACAGACTATTACACTAGATGGAATAGAACTTCAAGAACACATTAGTAAAAAGGTATTAGATTTCAAGAAAATAACAAACAAAAAGGAGTTACAGTCATTTTTAGGATTAGTAAATCAAGCAAGACATTATATTCCCAACTTATCAAAATTGACTTCAAAAATATCTAGATTAGCAGGAGAAAAAAATATATGGACCTGGGATAATAAGACCGAAAAAGTAGTAGAAGAAATAAAACATTTATGTAAAACTTTACCAAAATTATATATTCCGAAATCAACAAATATTAGATGGATTATTTACACCGATGCAAGTGATAATTATTGGGGAGCAGCATTATATTTTGAATATAAAGGAGAAGAATATATTACTAGATATTCAAGTGGAAAATTAAATGATAGCCAAACTAAATATCATAATAATTGGAAAGAATTTTATGCTATAATAAAAGCAGTAGAAAAATTTGAATTATTCATAGTAAATACAACTTTTATTATTAAAACTGATAATACTCAAGTAAAACATTGGTTAGATAAAGGAATTAGTAATTGTAAGCTTAGTAACAAAATGTTAATTAAATGGCAAATGGACTTAGCTTATTATGATTATACTATTGAATATATTAAAGGTACAAATAATCTAATAGCTGATTATTTGAGCAGGTACTATTATGACAAGTAATCAACCATCAAGTCCAATAAGTGAGAAGATTAACCAGGAGTTAATTCCTGTTGACTCAGAAGTATTGAAAATTAATATCCTAGAATCCCAAATATTTTATTTAAAAGGATTAATGGATACTGAAATATATCATTTAACGTCAACAATTGACGAAGCATTAAGCCAAGTAAAATCTAGTCTAGATGGACTAGAGAATAGAGTGACAAGTATTGAAAGAATAGTATCGGACCTTAAGTCCAAATTCGAGCCCAATAAAGCCAAAGCCCAAGAACCAAAATTAATTACACCAGCAATGGTCGTAACACCCTCAGTAACACCTCTTTCAAAAATTATCCAAGAACAAGCCCATACCAGTAAAACCCAAACTCCAAAAAGGACTATACCAGATCCAAATATATCCAATTTTCAGAGAAAAGAACAATATGAATTTCTTATAATTCTCATCAAAAGAACCAGTACATTATCCATCCCATCTAAGACCATAAAATATGCCTCACATTATGCCTTAAATAAAGCCATTATTATGCCTGGCACTAATCCAAAATTAGTAAAAACTTTATTTGATTATGGATTCATTCAGACTATATACCCCAGTAAAGACCTTTCCGAATTAACCGATTTACCAAAACACTTATTAGAATCAGTCAAACATTATTCCAAAATTGTAACCCAGTACCAAGTATATATATCAGATTTTATTCAACTATTTGTGAGATAACTCCAGACAAATATTACCCTCCAATCAACCTCATTAAACTTGGAACAACCAGAAAACCATACGAATATGATCAACAAGTAAAGGATATTATCGAAGACCAAGAAGACCTTGAGTATCGATCACACAATATTCGAGCTCAAGAAGTTGCCACTATCATGCAAGAACTATCCAGGACACTAACTGAAAAAGAAGAATAGCAATGGACCTATTTCTCCGGTCCCACAACATGTATTTACTCAGTAGGCAGAACAAGTAGGTTACCAAAAGAATTTCAATTATGGGCAGAAAAAATAAGAAAAAATGAAATGAATTTATCTGAGCCCACTAAAAGAAGAGTTTGTCAATTATTATTAGACCATCTAGGACACAGATATAAATATTGTAAAGAAGAAAAGGCTCAAGATTATGATGAGCCCAGTATAGACTTATCAGTAATTTAAAAAAAAAAAGAAAAAGATGCCACAAAAAGAATTATTGGCACACCTAACAAAAGTATCTGAAGGCAGAAATTATAACAGCAACAGGAAACGTCGGCAAAATAAGACAAATGTATCAGTAAAAAAGGATAAGAAGGAATCCTCAACAGTAAAAAGCAGAAGCAAACTGAGAAGACTAAAAGAGATGGACATGACTAAAGCAAGACATAAAGGTGACACAAAGGACGAAAAGACAAAAGCAAGACATAATGGTGACACAAAGGACGACAAGACAAAAAGAAGACTGACAAAGACTAAAGATGATATGAAAAAGTAACCTTAGTTTAGAAAAAGAAAACCATGATTTGTAAACCTGAGTTAATATAACTCAGACTCTCACTATAAAAAGACATGTAAATGGGCAGTAGGAGATATAGAGAAAAACCTTTCTCATTCTCTTTGCTCTCAACCCTCCGAGTACCCACCTCCTGTAATCTTTTAAACACTATTGTAAATTCCATACCATCAATAATATTCGAAGTTTAAAGTACTTGAGCTGTGTACAACCTCTCTCTCTCAAATATATATATATATATTATAAATATACTAATATATATTTGTTGACTTTTGAAAAAAAAGTAGATATATGTATAAATTATTATATAATAATTTATATATATATATATATATATATATATATTATATACATAATTGGTATATATATTAATATATATTATTGTTTAATATATATATACATATCTTGTTATACACGATTTCGTGTAAGACAAGATATATATATATATATTAATGCAATGGATGTGACAGCTCCTCTCAATAGCATGACTGCCACTTGGGAGCCATACGATTCGAATCTGTAATTTATTATAAAATTTATTATTAATTTATAATATATAATAATTTATGTATATTGTTTTAAATATAAAATATAATCTCCCTTATATATAAAAATCGGCGCATATAGGTTGATAAAAATACATTGGCTAGATGGCCAATGCATTTCACTTTATCCACATAGTCGTGGGTTCAAGCTTGGATTACTGTAGTTGGAGATTTTTTTTTTCTTCCAAATATGGATGCCATGTGTCATGCCTCCATTGGCTAAAAAGAAAAGTTTGATGATCCTTTTCCCCACAGTTCCTCACTTTCTATAAATTATCACTCTTACTCCCTCAATTCCCTACTTTCCATTCTTCCACTCTCACTCATAATTCCTCCCCTCAATTACTCACTTACTTATAAAGTTTGTCATAGAGCCACTCCTATTTGAGAATAACTACTTTCCTGAGGACATTATGATGAACATATTGTCACGATTTCTAGTTCTTAATGTATAGATGTGTATGATAGTATCTTGGAACTGGTTCCAGAGCTTTCATCACGAAACTTTCAAACAAAATCACATGAAAAGAGCCAACATGCATTCTCCTTTTGTCTTGCTATTTTTTCTAAGCTCATAACATCTAAGGTCGTTCACTGATGTACATACGAGCACTGGGTCAATTCACAGGCTCGACATAGATGAAGGTTGGTCGAATGAATGCTCAATTGTCAAATTGGGCAGATGCATAAATGGTCAGATATTACTAAGAGGTAAAAGGCTGCATCGTCATTACTGATTGCTTCTTCTCAACCTGGTCACTAGACAAAAATACGAAATGCTTGGCCTTATCATATGTTCTTTGCTAATTAATTATAGTTGTTTCGTTTCTGCATTTTCTTTTTTAATATGTCCTTAGTATTGATAATATTGTCACAACCCAAAACCAGGGCTAGGAGTTTTACCATTCCTAGAGTCAAATTTGTAACTAGCATGAACAGTGCATTACCAACATTGCCGCAAGCCTAAATTTCTCTTATAGGACCCTAGGTGGCCTATTTGATTACATATTACACTAGAAAAATATAATAAAAATAAATTACCTTGCCCTGGACAATGAGGAGGCATCCTCAATCCATGAGCCCTTGATCTGACCACTCTTTTATACTTGCAATTGTGAGGAGGTGAGTCTAAACTATGGACTCACCAATGTTAGCCTTATTCTACACAGATATACAAAATATATATATATATATATATATATATAACCCACTCGGGAATTTATCCCGCATAATACCAAGCTGCTCAAAGGCATGCATATAATATCACATCCTGTCGTATTTTCCTGAGACACATACATACGCACCACATACTCAATGCACGCACACTTTCTCAAGGATCTATGCTCCCAATGCACACAACCCTACTCAAGGGTCTGCACTCCCATACTACATCTTAAGAGCTTAATCAATATGGATTTACATTCCCACAAATTATCACTCAAGAAATTCCTATTTATGTCTAGCCTATTAAGCCATGTCCATAACCATAACATGTGTCCGGCCTCTCATATTATACCCATGACCATAACATGTATATGGTTTCTCATATTATGCCCTCAGCTATAACATATACCCCACATACAAAATAAACAACCACATACACAATATATACTATGCAAATGAATGAGATGCAATGTTTATCCCATACTTCTTGCACTTACCACATTAAAGACCAACCCTTAATAGGTATTCAGAGGCCACCCCTTTGTTCCCACTCTTTACAGAAGTCCAACCCTCTATTTCCCTCTCATAACATAAATATGCAAATAATGATATGTAATGTATCCAAAAAATACAATACAACAACAAATCCACTATTCCCATCCACATATCCCAAATAATCCCCACTGCCTACCTCACACATAATACGTTTAACAAATAAATATATACTGAACAATTTAGGACAATAAATCCTAAAATATAAATATACATACATATACATATATGTACATATCCCTATAGTCATTGTAGTATAGTGGTGAGTATTCCCGCCTGTCACGCAGGCGACCCGAGTTCGATCCCTGGCAATAGCGCCAAAAACTTGATGCGTTCTTTCCTGATAAGTGTATCGGGTCGCACAAGTAGTAAAGTGAGAGAAAAAGTTATCGTCCTCAGGGATTGACTTTAACAATTACCAATTTCACTAGCTTAAGTTATATTTGGACAATTGAAAAGGTTGAGTGATTGAGTCTAGATTTAACTAAAGTAAATTAAATTAAGACAAGGAATAAACTAGCACAATGAAAAACTATATGATCACGAAGCGGGTGTAGAGGATTGATTTCACTTAACTCCTAATATGATTAATTCATAGACAAACTAATCTTTGAGTCATTAGAAAATACTTCAATATACTTGCAAATTCCTCTTAATGTTGATTAAGTTCACAAAGATATTTGAACCCAATGTCTTGGTGAAACAAATATTCCTCACTCAATTAATTAGTTAATGTCTTAGTCAAATTAATTGATTTAGAGTTTAAGCTTAAGAACTCATAAAAATCACGCAATCAAGGTTATCTATGTCTAGACTAACCCAAATTACGGTAGAAATTACAAAGACAAGTCTATATCAAGCTATGTCTAGCATTAATATAAACCCTAGGTTCATTGAAGATGGTAGCTAAGCATCCAAGAGTAATAAATAGCAGTAAAGTCTACTCCAATAATCGAAATTACAATTATATTAAAGTACTCAATAACAAAACTTTATAGAAGTCAATTACATCAATCCCCTAACCCTAGAGAATTAGTTACACATGGTGAGAGAAGAGAAAAACATCACAAATACACAACTAAACATGATACAAGAGGAAAGAGAGAAAGAAATTAGCATCAAACTCAATGAAGAAGAGGTCTCCCTTCTCCACCAATTGTGCCCTAGTAGAGCTCTTCCTTCTCCAGCCAAAAGATCCTAAAAAATTCTTCAGAAATCTAATTTATAGGCTAAGTCACGCACAGGTCAAGATGCAAAAAATGGCTGGAAACAACACGTATTGGTGCCTAGGCGTCACGTTAACACTTCGAGATAGAGAGTTTGGTTTCTGGCACCTCGAGGCACCCTGTGTGGCGCCTAAGGCACCATCCTTTATTCGTCAGGCAGAGAGTTCGGGGCATGGCGCCTGAGGTGCCATGCGTGGCGCCTAGGTGCCAACCTTCAAATTTTGACTTTGCTTCAAGCTTCTTCAGCTCCCCAACTTGTATCATACCAAAATATACACCTACAAGGAAATACACAAAGATTACTCCAAAATGTAGGAAAAAAGGGGGATAAAAAGGGAAAGAATAAAGAGAACTACAAAATATAAATAGAAGATAAAGAGTGCAAAAAGGAAAGCAAAATAGGAGCAAGGGAAAGAAAAAGCCCAATAAAATCATAGGAAAATAACCAAAATAAAGGACTTATCAAAATCCTAAAATATAAATATACATATATATACATATATGTACATATCCCTATATAGGATAGCTAGATCCCTCACCTGGATTCCACACTCTCTTAGCTCCCACTTTGTGCCTCGACCATCACTATCAAGTAACCATGCAAAAATTATCAAGGTTACAAAATAGAGAAATTTCCTATTACTAATCACAACCTTTACTCACTTCTTCAGTTATAACTTTTAACCAGTAATGTATTTATAAATGAAACTTATACCATTAGAAACTAGACTCAAAGAGCTTTCTAACGATATAAAGTTTGCTAAAAATGGAGTCCGAATGAAATAATTATGGTCATTTGAAAAAAAGCCTAAGGACACACAAGATGGCTGGCGTTGGGTGCCAAGGTCATCTTCTTCCCTAAAACCTCTGAAACCTAGTGCCTGGGTGCCACGATCATGACCTTCACGATTTCTTCTTAGTTTTGGCTCAGATTCAGCCAAATCTCCACTATTTTTCATGATTTCTTCCATGGGCTTTCATCTTTAGTGTCTAAAGAGCATTTAGACACCAAAAGCCCAAATTTTAACTAAAATACAAAGCCAAAATCTTGATTTTACTCCAAATACCCTTAAAACTAAAAAATAGGGAAAAGTTCAGGAAATTAAAATTCCCACCTAGATTCCTTGTTTTCTCTAATTACTTTGTTGCTGGAGGCTCGCCCCGTCACCTGAGAACTATCCCCCGAAGCTTGGTTGATGGATTTGAGTAAAGAGAAGGAAGAGAGAAAGATAGGAAAAGAGAAAATGAGGAAAAATGAGCAGAGCCACCTATATATACTAGCCCGTAGTAAAATTACTACTTTTCCCTTCAGTCGACCCTTGGTCAAGTTGGTAAAAGCAAATACGTAATATCCCACCTCAAGTGTTTCTAAATCCTAGGTGCCCCATAGTTTTCCTTATTTCACTTTAATCCTTTCTTAGATTCAACCAGTCTCCTAACTCCCTTAGTGCCCTCAGTACCATCAATACACTCCTCGACTCTCTACCAGTTAATATTTCATAATCTTGCCACTTCTAAAACTCATATTTTCTTCCTACACAACGAAAAAAATTTCCTCTATAAATTATTCCATAAAAATTAGTTTTAAGTAATACCCAAAAGTCACGGGTATTACAAATATAGAGTTTTTTGTCAAGAAAAGCTAATTTTTGTCTTGCATATGATATACACTGGGAAGACTTTGCTGTTGTGTGCTACCACTTAGTTGGGCAAATTGTGGTGGTGACAAAATTATACTAGTGGCTTCTCACTCAACACACTCCTTGGGATAACGATGCACTTGACGTCCACATTTTTGTCATACATAATTTTAGCATGTGGGTATCCCTAGAAGATAGGCCAACTCTAGTCGTGTATGACATACAACAAGATCATTTCCAGTCTTTGCTTATTCTGGTATTTGTATTTGAGGATGTTGCCCTAGTGGAACATAAAAATGGTCTAGATATCATCTTTTCTTTTGAACATTACCTTTAAGGGAATATGCTATAACTGTGGACATATGATATAGTCCATTGTGATCCACTGTCGTGGAATTTTGTGTGGGCTTTACATCTTCCACTTTGCTCTGATCCATCATTGGCCCTTCCCTATGAGTTATTAGTTGTCGACGCATCTGCTCTAAGGGGACCCTTAGAGGGAAAGGAGGAAGATGAAGATCCAGATACAGTTACACGTTCTTATAGATTTGGCACAATAGACTCTAAGGTAAGACTAGCATTACTGGACCTGTTTAGGACTTGGCAGACCCTGCACCACAATTATTTTAGTAATGCTCACTTTTTTTTCCAATCTTTATGTAAATTAATTATATATTACTTATTCTTTTAATGTTGAAATTATATATGTTTAATTATGAATTATCTTTTTTACCCATACTTGACGTATATTATTAAATATTAATCATACAAGTTATTAAAAAAAGAAAAAAATGTTTGATGTACATTATTAAATATTAATCATACAAGTTATTCAAAAAAAAAAAAGTAGTAAAAAACAAGGTTCTCGCTTACCATCTCAACACACACACACACACACACACACACACATACATATATCAAGACATTCACCTCATACTCACTCCCACACCACTCCCACGCCACTCACACTTGTCGGTAGCCAAGTATCTTGCACTCAGACATTTAGGAGACAAGGTTCTTGCACACTTAGATAAGACTCACACTCATTTTTTTTCCTTTAGCAATGTTCTCATTTTGTTTGTTTACTTTGGCAGTGTTTGTTTTAAGCATGGCAGAGCCACTTTTCAAAAATTCATACTTTCCAGAAAATTTCATGATTGATATTTTATCTCAAAATTCTATTGATGGTTGTAAAAATTTGATGTCAATATCTAGAAATCGACACAACAACTTTCATAACTCTTTTTTCAAAAAAGCCCATTGTAAAAAAGCTAAAGCAGTCAATTCATTTTCACCATTATTGTCCTAGCCGTGTCGATCGTATGGGAGATCTCGTTTAGATATCATTAACATGGGAAATGGGTCAATGTGTATACTTCAGCTTCCTCCCTCATTCCACCACAGGTACCACACTATTCGAGCACTGGGGACACTCAACGGTTGGATATTGCTCCAAGAAAATTATGTATGGAAACATCACCTTTTTATAGGTTATTTCTGACATTTTTTCCTCATGCTTGATGTTTCCAATAGACCTAGTTTTACTGACATTTATTATTCTTTCAGGTGTAACTAAATATTGTCTTGTATGTGACATAAACATGCAAGATTTTGTAATTATGTATTATCATTGTGAAGGTAATATTGTACGAGTGGCTAAATTATATCTGGAAAGGATCGAGGTCAAGTGGCTTGACACTCAATCAGGGCAATGCCCACTTCAGGTGTTTACCATAACCCATTCTAATCTTGTGCTAGAAAATTTCATTGCCTCTCTATTTATAACATTTAATAAGGAAGGCTCTTTGACGATACACAATGTATCTGATGATACGTTCAGATCCCTAGTTGTCCCATCAAATGCAAATAATGAAGACTACAAGTTGGTAATCTACAAAAATGGTTTATGGATCATATTTTTTGGTCAGTACCTGCGTCGAGGAACTGTCATCAAACTTTGGACATGTGACATAGTCAACTGTGATCCCTACTCATGGAACTTAGTTCTCTCTTCTAATTTTGATCATAGCTCAGAAGCATTACAATGGCTTCCAAATGACAAGTTCTTAATTATAGATGAATCAGATGGGGACGGCAAGTGGGAAGATGAGGTGGAAGATGAACCTTGGGCCATCAATCTTTGCATATTAAAGGATTATCAGTGGAGTTTGTTCAAATCTGTATACACAAACCTAGAACTTTACAGTTGTAATGCATATTTTGCCATTTTTTTGTAGTATATAAGTGATATGTATGACTAATATATCTTTATTATATCTTATTCATTTGCCAATTTAATCTCTTATATGTTATAAACTAGAACAATTGAAAATTTTGATATATATTAAAAAAATTGTATAATTTTTAAAAGATATATAAAAAAAACACACACACACACACATTCAACTTGTCAAAATTTTTAAATACGTAAAAAAAATTAAAAATAAATAAATAAAGGACACCTCTCTACACCGAGGTGACCCCTCTGTGCAGTCTCTCACTGAGGGGCCACCTCAATGTATTTTCACCCTTGGTGCAGCGATATTTGTTATTTTATAAATTAAAATAAAAAACAAAAATAAATAAATAATAGTAAAAAAATTATAAACAAATTTTTACATATGTCATCAAAAATTATAAATTAAAAAAATAAAAAAAACCCACCTGCACCAAGGTTGTAAAAATGATAATTTTTTTAAAACAAATTAATTCTTATTTTTTAAGTTGTGAATAAAATGTAAATAATAAAATAAATTTAAGTTAATTTTAAATCTTATATAAAACTATATTGTTTGGCTAATTTTAACATCGAATTTAAAAAAGTTCACAGGAAATTAAGAAAATTATACAGATAACATCAAACATACAAACTAAAAATAATTGAACGTCTATACATTTTCTCTATCTCCTCATTGTTCTCCTTGCTTTTGTCTCTGCCTCCTCCTTATTGTCTTCTTCTCTCTTGGTCCAGCAGTGTTGCTTGAGCCAGCAGCATTACTGGCACTGGCTTCCTCATCCTGAGGTTCAGACCCTTAAGACATTTTAGCTTGCATCCGTGTGAATTGTCTCTGGTTCCTCTGTCTCACCCTCCCTTATATTAATTTCATTTCATGTCGAGCCATAGGAATGAATCTTTTTGGTGGAAATGTAATGGAAGCATGTTCTACCAGAAATGCGGTGTCATTCTACACCACAATGTCATTAATTTTTTTCTTTACTCAATATGTAAATTAAAAAAAAATTATTGCATGGAAGATGAGATAGATATTATACCACAAGAGATAACACTGCACTATCTTGAATAATATACTGGCATGTGAATGTGAAATACCAATTCATATACAGCGAGCCAATTTAGTGTAATTCTTTGTCTGTGGGTTTCTGATAAAGGCAGCATAACTCTAAGAGTGCTCTCACATAAATCTTTAAATTTTTTATGTAGCGATAGCAATTGCCCGTAATTGGTATTTTTAGACACAAAAGTCCCAATAACATTCCTACATCTTGAAGTGTAATTATAATCTCACCCCTAGTGAGGTGAAAAGTGTGCGTTTCTAGGCGCCACCTTTCAACAAAGGCAGAAACTAAAGCTTAGTTATAGGCAAAATATCTTAAGACAAATACACTGTAAAACCCAGATCATATAAGAAGTGGCACGATAGCAATAGGTAGATCACAAACAAATCGTGAATTTGTCTATTCTTTTACCGTAAGAATGTAATTAATCTATATAAAAAAATTAATTAATCATAATATGAAAATAAAAATTTTTATACTTAATAATTGCATAAATAAATCATTTAGTAACTTGACATAAATGACAAAAAATAATATCATACTTACTCGGTCATTTTCCCATATTATAGAAGAAATATGTTGTTCTTGCATATACAGTAAACAAGGATCTGAGGGGCCAACAAGATTTGTATGCTCATTATAATCACCTGTGGCCATGACAAAGGACTAGACAGAGATTGGAGAAGTAGAAAGATGAACAAAGAAGTAGGAAGATAAATAGGAAAGACTGGAAGAGAGAGATGGAAAAGACTGAGGGAGTTCATGAAATAGTAGAGGTAGGTATTTATAGGGGTATGGCATGGGTGTGTGATGTAATAGGACAAATAAAAAAAAAGGCCAAATCATTTAATATTAAATCATATATATTTAATATGGTGGGGTATATAGTGAGGGGTTCCTTATCCGGATAACTAGGTCTTGGATAATAATTTTTTCTTGTAGGTCTTGGATTTCTAAATCTTATTTTTATTTAATTTTAAGTCTTCTTTATTGTTTTGATCCATGGATATTGTATTGATTCTAAGCATTTTATCTTTCTTTTTAATGTTCAACACTCCTAATTCTTCTAACTTTTTTTAAATTTCTTCTAATAGGGTTAAGGTTGATTTCCCTAAATTTTTTGAATTTATTTCTTCCTTTGTTAAAGTGGGAATTTTATATATAAGTTTTTGGGTATTTTGTAATTTTGATAAATCATGTGTAATATTATTAGATGAATTTCCTATTTCTGATTTATTGTTTATTACATTTTCTATTCTATCTAATTGTTTTCCTATTGTATTTATTGCTAGATTAGTATAATTATTTTGAGCTTGTAAATTTTTTATATCTTTCTTTTGACTAGTATTTTCTTCATTTTCTTCTATCGTTTTGAAAGGTGAGACTTCTAATTCTGAACTTCCTGCCTTAAATTTTATGGCTTCTAAAGGGGGATGAATAGATATAATCTTTTGACCTAATTTTGTATCCCATTCTACTGTCATTCTATTATTAGAATTGATAGACTTTTCTTGTTCTATAAAAGGATTAAAAATCTTACTATTTTGACAGTATATACTAAACCAGGTAAAAAAAATACTTTCTTTTATATCTTCTAGATACCTATAATATTCTTTCCATTTTTATGTTTGTTCTTTTGAGAAGGTATTGAAATACCAGTCTCTCATAGGTTTATTATACTCTTGCATAAATTCTTTATTAAGTCTTGGTTTATCTATGGTAAATTCTTTCGTAATAACCAAGATTTTTGATCTAGTTAGTGAATGATTTATTAAGGGTTCTTCATTTATAGGTTCATATATCGGTTGTGGAACATTAGGTTGAAAATCTACTCCTCTTAGATTATATTGAACATTGCTTGTTGTAGATCTATAATCACTATCTATTGAATGTTTACTTCCTATGTCTAATTCTGGATTTCTAAACATTCTTGATCTAAAAGATTAAGATCTTTTCATTTTAATGATTACATCACCTTCAGGAGTTTGAACATAATTATTTGATACTTTTGATTCTATATTCCTAGGTGGTTGAATTTTATCTAATTTCTAATCCTCTGGAAATGCATTTATTATCTCATCATATTTTAATGGTTTTGGAGTTGTTATCACAGTTCTTTGTAAATTAGCTTCCATAACTATTGTCTTATTCCTAGGAGATTCTTTTCTGACTATAATTCCTATACTAGTTTTTGATACTTTATAACGAATTCTATAAATTACAACTAAATGATCAGTTCCTTCTTCCCCAAATTCCTTCTTTAGATTTGACATATAATTGTAAAGCATTTTCTACATTTCTTAATGTTTTCATATAATTTGGAAAACATTGAAAATATATTGGTACATCACAAAGATTGGACTCGACCATGCTTATTGCTGAATCTTTAAATGATATTGCATTTTTATCTCTAAGTAACAAAAATATTGGATGGTTATTCCTAACCTGTGTAATGGTTTGACCTCTTTTTGTACTAATCCTATGTATAAAAATTTATATCCATCTTTTTGATGTTGAGCTATTAAATTTTTGTCTAACAATTTTATAGTGTCTTGAGAGGTTCTTATTGCTCTTGAAGTTTCTACAGTTCTAACTATATCTTGAGTTTTGAAATTAAATGTTGAATGCTTATATACTTCACTAGGTCTGACCCTAGCCATTTGACAATTTCTTAACCGGTCTTTTGCTTCTTGAATCATTACTTCTGCATTATTATTTTCATCTTGATCTATGTTCTCACTATAGCTAGTAGATGTTAAGGGCAAACTAATTTCAGCACTATCTCTATATAAGGAATGTTCTTATTAACTCAGACATATTTAAGAATTAGTTTCTTAAAATTCTTTCAAATTAGCTAAGGGTTATTGGAACCACCTCCTACAGGAAAACCTACCTCTTTTCTAGGCTTTACGGCTTACCAATGTAGTCACAAGGCTGACCAATGCTAACTCTCAACTTTCTAAAAGTTTTTCTAATCAAACTCCTAAAATTTTTCTAAGTTAACTCCTTAATGAACAAGGCTCTGATATCGGTTTTTGAAGGATTTAAAAATTCAAAGCAAATTCCTTTTCCTGATATATCTATTGAAATTCCTAATTTTGACACTTTAAAAGGGTTAAATTAATGTTAGAAATGTTGTTCCTCAAATTATTGGTTCATTTAAATTCCTAACTAAAATGACAATTGTTTTAAAACACATTGCTTTATTACATATCTTAGCATTTGATAGTTTGTATTTTATTGGTAATTGATTTCCTCCTACACCACTAAGGCTTTCTATAGTTTTTTCATAATATTGAGTAGGAATTAAACCTTCTTGAAAACAATTCATATCTGCTCCTGAATCCATTAAAGCTATTGTTTTTAAACTATATTCTTTATTGATAGTTAAAGTTACTTGACAATACCATTTTTGAACTTGAATTCTTGAAATTATATTTAAATAATTATCACTAGGTTTTGTGCTATTTTCTACTACTTCTTCAGTTTTCTCTACATTTTTGTTAGCCATTATACTTAGCAGATCTAATGATAAATCTACATCTTTTTGTTTTAATAATTGTATCTCTTCTTTAATAATTTTGATTTCTTCTTTAATAGTTTTGTGTCCGTTTCTTCTGAATCTATAATGTCTTTTAATTTTATTAAGTATTTTTTCCTAATTTCTTCATTATCTATTTTATCTATTACTTCTACTAAAGTTTGAACTTTATTTTTATTGATAACATTAATGTGTTTTGAACAATTATTACAATTACAAACTTCTATACATTCATTATCACTATTTTCTATTGAGTCTGAACTTTCACTTGAACTATCTTGATGATCTATTTGATATATTTCATTTTCACTACTATCACTATTTGTTTCATTATCAGATTCAAATTCTTGGTTTCCTAATAGAATACTCATTAAACTTTGTTTATACTTATCATCATTATTTAAAGAATTAATTTTCTTTTTTAGTTTACAATTTTTTGATATGTGACCATACCTCCCACATTTAAAGCAAACTATATGTTTGGAATCTGTAATTTCCCTATGTTGTTTTTGATAAGTTTTATTATTAGGTTTTGAATAATGTTTGCTATGCTTTATAGTTGACCTAAAGTATTGATTTTTGTTTATTTTTTAATATGTTTATATTTATCTAATTTTTTAGATTTTTTATATGTTGAGGATGGAGCATGTACTTTTTCTATACTATATTGATCACAGAAATTACGTAATTCCTTACGACTACTTTTGAATTTAGATTTCACTTTGTATTGTAATTTGATATCGTTACAGAATGCTGGACCTTCTTGAGTTACAAAATTTATTAATTCTCCAAAAGTCATAGTATTATATGGAATTGTATTGTTATATTGTTTTTTAATGGTTTCCCTAATTCTTTTTGCAAATAATGTTGGTAATCCTCCTATAAATCTTTCTTTCCAATAGTCTGCACTACTATATGATCTTGTATATAATTTTGTTCGGAACGTGTCTTTATAAAATCTGACATTGTTGGACATCTAAGATTAACTAACTGATTTGCTATTCTTTCTTGAAAACTTATTGGGTTTCCTATAAAGTATTTTGTTAAAACATATATTAATATTGTTACTCCATCATTGGTTGCTATTGTTTGGGAACCAATGATGGAGTTATCTAATAGAATTTATTAAACCGTCTTGAACAGACTTAAATAATAGATTGGTAACAACTTAAAGGAGTTATCTAATAGAATTTATTAAATGTTGAATGTTGCTAGTCAATTAAGTGTTGAATGCTTATATAGATTGGTCTAATTAATGGTGCTACCAATATTAAGTTAACTCTTTAATTCTATTATTCTATTATTTAATAACTTACAAATAAATATGTAATAAAATAGGTAACAACTTATTTAATAACGTACAAATAAATATGTAATAACTGATTAAATAATAATCAAATTGCACACACACACACATGTATAATATAAAGGCCATTCTTATATTTGTTTCAGGCGTCTCTCCTCTCTCATTATGTATTTGCTTCCCACATATTCATCTAAATATTTAGGGGCCTTTCAAAAAATTTTGATTGCCACCAAAATAAATCTATTAATACCTTCTCTTACACCTAATTCAAAAGTCTTCTCTCTTGTTGCTTCATCTTTTCTTTTCTTTTTTTCTGCTTATTGTTCAGCTCCTCTTGCTCATTGTTCAGCTTTTCTCTTTCTTCTCATTATTCAACTTCTCACTCATGTGCTACTATGCTGTACTGGTAACTTCTTTAGTGTTTTCTCTTTTTAGCGTTTTCCCTTTTTCAGCTTTTATCTTCTATTCTTTTTGTCACGATCCGCTACTTAGGCACGTGACTGGCACATGGACACAAATGTCGTGTCACCGTAAGCCTAATCGTTATCTCAATTTCTACCCTTTTTTTATTTATACATATTTATAACATGCATCATTCCTCTTTTTATTTATTAAATAATATCATTTTCATAATTAGAATTCAACAAACAGACGAACCAAATCAAGCAAACAATATAACCTTATTTTAAATAATTTAAATAGTCTCAACTGTTTAGATTTTAAAAACAACTCATAGTTTGAAATATTTGTTACACACACACACACACACACACACACACACATGTGAGAATATATGTATAATAAAATAAAGATTAATATTAGGAAATATCAGTTAAATATAAATAAATATTAATTAATTTACATATTAATTAATATTTATTTATTATTAATTAAAATAAATATAAGAAACTACCAAATATTAGTTAAAATAAATATTAATTTATAATGTAAATAATATATCATATATCATATATCATACATTCACACAAGAGAAAAGGATAACTTACCCAGAATCCTCGCAATTTCCTAAATCACAATTTTAATATTTAAATTAAAATTCAATATTTCATTCACTCACAAAATCACATCAACTTAATTAAATTCATAATTGTAACCTTAATTTCTATGATAATCCATATCACAAATTCCTAAAATATGATCCTCCAAATTTAAATCAAATAAAAAACAATAAATAAGTAATTCAATCGCCAAGACCCCCTAGATGCCCTAGTTGACCACAGAGCTTCCTAAGCTTTAATAAAATGAAAACCAATGACTTGGGGCTCACCCAACAATGGATGGTCCTACGACAGATCTTGAAAAAAAAAGGTAAGATAAATATCTCAGTGAACGAGTCAATCCCCACCCTAATAAAATCTACTATGCAAAAGCAATAAAATAAAAGCATAGGCAAAAATCACAAATCATAAGGAAAGATACCTACCAGAGAGTCTGCAAATCAATCAAACAATTCAGTCCAACAAAACTAGTACTTGTCAATGGTAAAACACCCGGGAGCGCCCGTAGGCCTGCTCAACCAATCTCATCAAAAATCCATCATGACACACAACCTCATCCTCAGCAGTTAGGGCACCTCACAGATTAAATCCAGACTAATCTCCCTACCGAGGGAATCATTATCTCTACTCTCAAATATCAAGTTATCCTATCACTCAAATTTCATACTTGACATAAGAGAGGGTACTATCGTGTCCAAACACAAACAAGATTTCAACTCAAATCAAACAATAGCAATAATAGTCATTAATCTTAATTTCACAAGATAATTTTCATTTGACTTAGTTTGGGGTTTAAATTTTTTATTAGTTTCCTGGCAGATTTTTCATTGGCCACTGATTCTAGATTTACTACAAGAAATTCATTGATTAGCGACGAAAAAATATGTTGCTAAATTAATGAAATTCCGTCGCATACAAGTTTGCGATGGATTTTGCGACGGTAAAAAATCCGTCGCTAAAACATCCATCGTAAATTATTTGCGATGGATTCGTGTCCGTCGTAGAATTAGTGACGAAATTTTTTTCATCACAAATTTGAAAATCTGTCACAAATAAATTTCAAGAATTTGCGACGAAAAATTTTTTGTCATAAATTTGTGACGGATATTTCTGTCGCAAGTTTTGGAATTCCGTCGCAAATTTGCTACAAATATTCTCGTTGGTAAATCCGTCGCAAATTTGTGACGAATATTTCTGTCACAAATTTGTGACTGATTTAGCAACAAGAATATCCATAGCAAATTTGCGACTGAATTCCAAAATTTGCGACAGAAATATCTGTCACAAATTTCTAATTTTTCAGACTCTAAATCCTTTGCAAATTTGTGATAGATATTTCCGTTGCTAAATCCATCGCACATTTGTGACGAATCTTTCTGTCACTAAATTTGTCGCAAAATTTAGGCCCAAAATAACAAATTTGTGTCGTTTGTGACGGAAAATTCGATCGCAAATTTTTAGACAAATCTTTTTTATATATTTGACCAATAACAATAATTACAAACTTGACTTGAAACCTGTGAACAAACATTAATATAGAAAATAAGCTTCAGCCAGCATTTACAACCAAAAAAAAAAAAGACTTTACATATTTGTACATAAGAAAATGATTTACATAATTCTTCATGATCCATCATCATCATGAGATATAAAATTATAAGAAAATATAAGTTGCTATAAATAAACTAGTCAAGGGAGTGATCCGGGGGTTATGTCTCATCATCATCAGTAGGAGTATCTATCTGCCTGCCAACTGAATTGATGAAGCGGTCCATCATTGCACGCATCTCACTGATGACAGTCGCTGACTCTCCAACACGTGTGTCTGGGCATCAATCTTTTCCTTCTGAATGTTGATTTCCTCCTTATGAGCCCTAAGCTCATCTATCATAGGCTCCATCAAACATTGTAGCTCTTCCTCAAAGTCTGGATGAAGACCTGATAGCGAGACAAAATAGGAACTAGAGCAACCTATCTCACGTGAATCTGACCCTATGCCAAATATGCGCCCCTTCTTGTTCTTTCCTACTACCACTTGAAGCCACAGCTCTGCATCGGCAGCATCATCATCCTGTTGTTTGCTACCCCCACCTATCATTGACGGTGATGATGATTTCAATCTAGTATATTCCTCATGTTAAATATTTATAACCATATAATTTATGTTCTTAATAATATAGTTAAGAAAATTAATATAAGAAATATAAGATTTCAAAATACTCACATAGACTTCTCGCAAACGCACATCAATGAATTCTCCGTTGTCCCTCTTCTTGTGGGTGCACATAAACAAATCTACCAAGCTAGTCTTTCTTCCACTTTGACGCTCCTGCATATTATAGTGAATATTATATAATTTCAAGATGATTGTGTGTAACAAAAAAAGTAAGTAAAATAAGAGAAGACTAGATAAGATATTACCAACCGATGCATATGCTCGGAGGAAGGAATGCTGCCTCCAGTGTGTACTGTGCCCCCAGTACTAGACACCCTGTTTCTACGTGCCTTCTCGCACTTCTCTTTGTAATCACCTCGCTCCTACTCCTAAATTAACTGCTGCATGATTTCCTCGCTAATCCATTTAGGTCGAGGATGGGATTGATATTCACTCCAGATGCGACATATCATGTTGCATAATATATAACCGCACTTCTTGTTCCAATTTTTTTTATCTGAGCATCATGTTCAGGCAACCACTTATAATGTTTCTGCACAAAGTAAACAAAAGTTAATATTTTCAAGTAGAAATAAAAAAAGAAGTCAGTCAAAACAAAAATTTACCGTCCATTCCTAGAACCATAACTTCCATAATTCCAGAGGAGTAGTATTAAAGTTGTATGCCGGTGCCTCATACTTTCCCTGTATGATCGGGGAAATATCTCGTATGGTATCAACAACTGGATAAAAACTGTACAATTTAAAAACATAAGTCTCAGTATTTAAAAAAAAATTTAACAAACAAAAGAATTTAAGTATAACTCACGTATCCTTATCAGGGCGTATCCAACATCGACCATTAGTGGGATCAGTCCCGCTATGATGGTGACTCAACTGATTACTAGTAGGGGTAGGTGGCTCCTCAGCAGATGAAGGGTGCGTGGATGGTGTTTGAGTGGAAAGTACACGCTCTGAGGATGTGCTTGGCCTAGTAGACTGTGGAAGAGATACAACAGGTGATGCAACAGTAAATGGTTGTAGGGGATGCAGGAGAACCATGAGACAACCTCCTCTGCGCCCTACACCTCACCCCGTATGACCGCTTGACATCTATATTGATGTAATTCCACACTAAAAAAAAAATTTGTGAACTTAGACATCATTAATTTAAAATTGTGCATTTACAAATGTTAATCAAATACCAGAAAAAAATAAATATTAAATTGAATAATTCATATATACCATAAACTAAGAATTAATAACTATTAGAGGAGTCTTATTCTTCTCCGTTCTTATCCTCTTCAGTTTGCTCTTCTGACTCCTCTCCAACTTCTTCTTCTATCTCATCCTCCCTATGTTCCTTTGTTTCATCATTAATGAATAACTGATTATTTAAGTCTGTATCAACCTCTTCATATTGTCCATCATCATGTAAGACTTGAAAGTCACTACCATTTTGGATCATTACTGGCATAACAAGACTTATATCTTCTTCTTGAAATGCATCAGTACTAATTTCAACACTAGTGCCTCAATAGTCCTCCTAGACTTAACCGTAATTACTGCCAACCAATCATCCTTATTTCGATTGGCAAGATAAGGGGTGAAGTATACCTGCATAGCTTATTGTTCAAACACGAATGGGTCATACGTGTTGAGCCTTCTTGACTTGTGAACTTCAACAATTCTAGGTTCAATGTCAATTCGTGTACCACGACCTGGGGTGGGATCAAACCAATCACATTTAAACAACATCAAACGTTTTGATGATGATCCTGTGAAGACCAATTCGTAAATCTCTTAGAGTGTACCATAATAGTCACTCTCCACATCCTTGTAGTCAGCCCCCTTAATGCAACACCACTGTTATTTGTGGATTTATAACGACCTCGTTCCTCAGTGTGAAATTTGTACCCATTGATTAAGTACATTGACCATGTTTTCACTTTTCTCACTGGCCCCCATGCAATGCTTTTTATCACTAGATCTTCAACAGAGTTGGTTGGATCAACAACCTATTATCTCAATGATTGAAACATTAAAATGTGACACAGTTATTTCAAAATAAGCAAGTTTCGCAAGGTTAACTTATATATGCACAGAACCAGGATGAAAATTATGAGTCTATATACTTGTGGACGTCATCACTGGTAATGTTAGGCATAGAAGCCTGAAGGTTATTAACAAACAAACTACATTCACAAAGATATTATAAAAGATAGCAACAAGTGTTCATAATAATGATAAACATACTGGTGCGTATAATTTATAGCACATAAAATATTCCAGCAAGTATACTGGGTCGCAACAAGTAATAAAGTGATGAGTAGAGTATCGTCCCACAGAGATTGAGGTATCAAAATAAAATTCAATTAGGCTAAGTGAAATGCTATTAAGACTTATGAAGAAAATTTCATAAATTACACAAAAAAGGGGGGTGATGATTGAAACAACACAATATAAATAACTGAAATTTAAATAACTAGATAGAAAACAAAACAGAGAAAAGATATGGATTGGTCACAAATTTCATGGAATTGTACATCATCATCATTTCCTTTGAATATTCTTGGCTAATTCTATTATGTAATCTTCAATCTAAAATTCTCAGAAAGTCTTCTAAGACTGAATTATATTAAAATTATAGTTAGGAAGATCTTCATTAATCTATAACTCAAATATAATCCGATGAAGTCCTAATCACATCAATGCCCCGCAATCGCATATGACATGTTATCTCTTGTCCTACTCGTTACAAATACATAGCAAACGCATGCATGTATAAATAACAAGCTTCATAGAACAATAAATAAAATAGAACTTTGGCCAAGAAAATACTCATTGGTCCAAATGAATTAAAGTACAATTTCTATTTCATCAAATGACCGACTACACAAGAAAATGAGATTGATTTCGTTGGTCTAATCCGATTAATTCATAGACAAATTAATCTTTGAATCATTGAAGAACAATTCAATTAAATTACAATCCATTCAATGTTGGCCAATTTTCTAAAATATGATTGAATCCAAAAGCTTTGAAATTACAATCTAACTTATCCAAAATAATTGACTAAAATCTTAGATCAACCATTCAATTAAGTCATGAAGCTCAAGAAAATTATTCAAGCCACATAAATAAAACTATCTATATCTAGATAATCTAATTTATGGTGAAAATCACAAGGTCAAGCTCAATATCTAGCTAACTCTAGCATAGACATAAAAATCCCAAACTCATTGAAGGTTCATCAAACATTCAAGAGGAAGAATAATCGGTAAAATCCATTCCATTAAACGAAAATGCATTAAAACTGAATATGTTCAACAATAAAGCTTCATAAAACCAAACTACATCAATCCTTAAACTCAGAAATTACATGGAAGAGAAGGAAAAACATGACAGAAAACAGAAAATACAACAGAAATCTAAGAAACTATGAAGGAAAATGCAAGAAAAGGAAGGAAAATGGGAGAAGGAGAGCCATTCCCAAGTGGGAAGGCTTCCTTTCCCTCAAACCAAGCTAGAGAGTTGCCTCTATGTTGCTCCCAACCACTGCTGCCCAAGGAAGGCAGAAAAATGGTGCTAGGACTTCTTTTCTGAAAAATGACTTAGCCTCCTTAATAAATTTCGATTTTTGCAAATATAAAACTGATCTAACACATGCCTAAAGGGATATTCTGCCCTAGATGCCTCCTTGGATGCCTCTTCCATGATATGGTAGTACTTTGACAGCAAAACAGCAGCAAAATTAATATTTCTGCAGCAGCAGAAAAGTATGGCAGCAGCAGAATGGTATGGCAGCAGCAGCAGAATTAATATTTCTGCAGCAGAAAGTGACAAACAGCAGCAGAACAGCAGCAGAATATCATGGCAAAATTAATATTTCAGCCATGCTTTTCTTGACCTACGAAAATTAATATTTCTGCCTAAAAATTCTGACTACATGGCATTGAATAAGAGTTCAAGTGGGCCCCACATCCAGCATATCCTAGTAAGCATCTACATCACCCAAAAAGTGCCACATTAGCATCCAAATCATCATCTTTGTCCATGTCAACACTTTTCTCTCCAAAATTAAAATTTGTAGGAATTAAATTGAGCATTTTACAATTCAAGTTCTAAAAATATAAAAATTGAGACACATTCAATCCATAAATAGTTTATACCCAATAAATTCCAAAACATAATAAAATTAGAGAATTGACAAAATTAAAGAGGCAAAAAGGACTAAAATAGGGACTAAAATAAATGGAAAAAGTATGTTATCAAATCCCCCACACTAGGCCTTTTGCACTCCTGGGCAAAATCAATTAAATACAACAGAGAATCCCAATAAGCACAGCAAGAAAAAGTGTAGAAAATATACAACAATGAAATAATTAAAATTTAGAAAGATTTACATTAGGAGAAATAAATCTTAAATTTCTAAAAAGTTCAAGCTCCATGGCAATTATTTCGAAAAGAATGAATTCAAGTAACAATCTCCTCACAAGGTAAGGTGTTTATCCTCTACTCTCTCAAGTGTTTAAGAGGGAATCACTCAAAGTCATCCTATCAGAAATTTCACTACCATAAGCTTGTCAAGAATCTAAATCTCCACTACTTGAATCTAATACATACTTGAATCAAAAGGACTTTACAAGGTTGTAACGTGGGTAAGAAAAATAGTGGGAAATGAAGGGAAAGATTGAACAATGAAACAAAATATGGTAACAACTCAAGAAAATGAAGAGCATTTACAAGTGAAATATAAGAGACTGAGTATAAATAAATTTGGGTCTCAATGTTCTATCTGCTTCTCTTTTTCATTATCTTTTTCTCTTCTTTTTTTTTTATTCTTTCTTTCTTTCTCCCTTTTTTTTTCTTCTTCTTGACTGGCCAGTCTTTTTCTTTTGCTTGAGAGGAAGTAGAAGAAATATAGTTCAAAACACCCCAAAATTCACAAAATTTTTCAGCATATCAATCCCTTAAAAGAATTTAAAATACTTCTCACATCTTAAGTTGAAAGAGAAAAATATTGTTGTAGGCAGAAAAAGTGGTGGAAGAACACAAGAAAGAAAATGGATATGGCACAAAATGGCATACAATGGAAACAATGATAATGGATGGCTATTTGGCTAAAAGTGGTTACAAGAAACAAATGCCTAAATCATTTCCAAGTATGCACAAGATATGTAGCCTCAATCAAAGATTCAAGACAAGTTCTAGAGTGACAATCCATGATAGAGAACACACAACAAGAAGAATAGCATTTTTCACTTAGGCTCAAATCCTCACAGCTAAAAGACTATTACTACAAATTCATTAAAGTCAACGTCATTGCCATTTAACTTGAATTCCTTAGAGAAATAAGACTAAATTCTCTTCATGCTAAGTCAATCAACACTTTAGCTATTTCATCATGCATAATTCCACACCAAAACTCCATCAAAAATTTAAAAAGTGAGCATCAAATTCAGACAAAACAGAGTAGCAAAATTCTGCAGTGCAGAATTTCTGGCGACACGGCTTTACCGACATAGAACGACCCCAAAACGGATGCGAATCACTCCAAATAAAATTCTACAACTAGAAGACATATAAAGGTTTAAAAACATGTAAAGAAAGTGGCAAAAACCATAGCCAAGCAGTACAGAATATTCATGCAAGATGACAAAATTTCTGCCAAAACAGAGAAAACAGAGAAAAAAAAAAGGGCAACAGAAAAAGACTAAAACAAAATTAAAATTACGAAAGAAATACAGCAACAAAATTAAAAAGAGAAAGATTAGAAAAACTTGGGTTGCCTCCCAAAAGTGCTTGGTTTAAAGTCCTTAGCTAGACTTTATTTTCTGTCTATGCTTAGCGTCGCTTCTTCTTTGTTTTCCTTACTTTCTCTTTGATTTTTTTTATTCCCATCGTCAAGGAAAATGATCAAGTACCTCACATGCAACAAAGAGAAATAACATGAGAGATATATCAAATAAGCAAGGTAACAAGAAGAAATCAAACTAATAAAGACACTTGAAAAGCTAAAAACACTTGAAATTGTAAAAACTAAAACAAGAAAAGACAATGTCTAAAATAACATCACTTTGGCTTAAAAGAAAAATCAATTTGACAACCATCAATCCCCGGCAACGGCGCCAAAAACTTGGTGCGTATAATTTATAGCACATAAAATATTCAGCAAGTATACTGGGTCGCAACAAGTAATAAAGTGATGAGTAGAGTATCGTCCCACAGAGATTGAGGTATCAAAATAAAATTCAATTAGGCTAAGTGAAATGCTATTAAGACTTATGAAGAAAATTTCATAAATTACACAAAAAAGGGGGGTGATGATTGAAACAACACAATATAAATAACTGAAATTTAAATAACTAGATAGAAAACAAAACAGAGAAAAGATATGGATTGGTCACAAATTTCATGGAATTGTACATCATCATCATTTCCTTTGAATATTCTTGGCTAATTCTATTATGTAATCTTCAATCTAAAATTCTCAGAAAGTCTTCTAAGACTGAATTATATTAAAATTATAGTTAGGAAGATCTTCACTAATCTATAACTCAAATATAATCCAATGAAGTCCTAATCACATCAATGCCCCGCAATCGCATATGACATGTTATCTCTTGTCCTACTCGTTACAAATACATAGCAAAC
The DNA here is from genome assembly GCA_037074585.1 of Biancaea sappan. Classification (NCBI taxonomy): domain Eukaryota; kingdom Viridiplantae; phylum Streptophyta; class Magnoliopsida; order Fabales; family Fabaceae; genus Biancaea; species Biancaea sappan. Next base: position 13,019,502 of record CM073494.1, read on the forward strand.
GCATGCATGTATAAATAACAAGCTTCATAGAACAATAAATAAAATAGAACTTTGGCCAAGAAAATACTCATTGGTCCAAATGAATTAAAGTACAATTTCTATTTCATCAAATGACCGACTACACAAGAAAATGAGATTGATTTCGTTGGTCTAATCCGATTAATTCATAGACAAATTAATCTTTGAATCATTGAAGAACAATTCAATTAAATTACAATCCATTCAATGTTGGCCAATTTTCTAAAATATGATTGAATCCAAAAGCTTTGAAATTACAATCTAACTTATCCAAAATAATTGACTAAAATCTTAGATCAACCATTCAATTAAGTCATGAAGCTCAAGAAAATTATTCAAGCCACATAAATAAAACTATCTATATCTAGATAATCTAATTTATGGTGGAAATCACAAGGTTAAGCTCAATATCTAGCTAACTCTAGCATAGACATAAAAATCCCAAACTCATTGAAGGTTCATCAAACATTCAAGAGGAAGAATAATCGGTAAAATCCATTCCATTAAACGAAAATGCATTAAAACTGAATATGTTCAACAATACAGCTTCATAAAACCGAACTACATCAATCCTTAAACTCAGAAATTACATGGAAGAGAAGGAAAAACATGACAGAAAACAGAAAATACAACAGAAATCTAAGAAACTATGAAGGAAAATGCAAGAAAAGGAAGGAAAATGGGAGAAGGAGAGCCATTCCCAAGTGGGAAGGCTTCCTTTCCCTCAAACCAAGCTAGAGAGTTGCCTCTATGTTGCTCCCAACCACTGCTGCCCAAGGAAGGCAGAAAAATGGTGCTAGGACTTCTTTTCTGAAAAATGACTTAGCCTCCTTAATAAATTTCGATTTTTGCAAATATAAAACTGATCTAACACATGCCTAAAGGGATATTCTGCCCTAGATGCCTCCTTGGATGCCTCTTCCATGATATGGAAGCACTTTGACAGCAAAACAGCAGCAAAATTAATATTTCTGCAGCAGCAGAAAAGTATGGCAGCAGCAGAATGGTATGGCAGCAGCAGCAGAATTAATATTTCTGCAGCAAAAAGTGACAAACAGTAGCAGAACAGCAGCAGAATATCATGGCAAAATTAATATTTCAGCCATGCTTTTCTTGACCTACGAAAATTAATATTTCTGCCCAAAAATTCTGACTACATGGCATTGAATAAGAGTTCAAGTGGGCCCCACATCCAGCATATCCTAGTAAGCATCTACATCACCCAAAAAGTGCCACATTAGCATCCAAATCATCATCTTTGTCCATGTCAACACTTTTCTCTCCAAAATTAAAATTTGTAGGAATTAAATTGAGCATTTTACAATTCAAGTTCTAAAAATATAAAAATTGAGACACATTCAATCCATAAATAGTTTATACCCAATAAATTCCAAAACATAATAAAATTAGAGAATTGACAAAATTAAAGAGGCAAAAAGGACTAAAATAGGGACTAAAATAAATGGAAAAAGTATGTTATCACATACTTAAACCATCGGTCAAGTGAACTTACTCAAGATAAGGTTGAACTTCATCACAATTCATCAAAATATACTTTGCGGCAATATTTTCCTCTTGATTAGTTAAGAACTGGTGCCCACATTCATCGCTAGAACGACCAGGATAATTGAAAATTGAGCATCGCCCAGAGGGTTCACCGCCATCATTATTCTTGGGAACCCTAGTTATTGTAGAGACTACAGTAGGCTCAAAGTAGTGTGAACAAAAATTAGCTATCTCTTTGGTGATATAGGACTTACATATAGATCCTTCCACTCGAGCCTTATTTTTAACTTTTCATTTTAATGTGTGGAGGAACCTAGATTAAATTTGGAATTACAATACAAAAATTATAATAATATTTAGTATCAACCAAATGCAAACACAAAACATAGATAAGTAGAATATTTACCTCTCAAAAGGATACATCCAACGATATTGCACTAGCCCACCAATTTTGGCTTCATATGCAAGGTGTACTGGAAGGTGCTCCATGAAGTCAAAGAAACCAGGGGGAATATCTTCTCTAACTTGCATAATGTCATCGGAATGTTTTCCTTTAACTGTGTTAACTTTTCCATCATCAATGTAGTAGAGCAAATATCTCTAAAGAACTGACTAAGTTCCGTTAGCGGTCTCCACACAACTTCTGAAAGATCTATGAATGTGATGGAAAGAATTCGCTCCAAAAAAATGTGGCAATCATGACTCTTCATGACATAGAGCCTACCTTCCCTGAAATCAACACATCGTGCGAGATTCTTAACCCATTGACAAATAACACGATTTTGTTCTAAAGTGAACGTATATCAAGCCTTGGGTTTCTATTACTTCCCATTACGCTCAATTAGCTCTAAGTCTTTATGGAGACAATATTCCTTGATGTCCATTATAGCCTTTGCATTGTTTTTTGTTCTGCCCTTATCATCCATTACAACATTGAATACATTGTTGAAGACATTCTTCTCAATATGCATAACATCTAAATTGTGGCTTATAAGATTTGTTTTCCAGTATGGCAATTCCCAAAATATACTACATTTTGTCCAATTGTGTGTGACCCTATACCCAGAAATGATCACAGCTTGATCGCATTCATGGACCATAGGAATTTTGTATACTTTGCTATCAACTTATGCCCTATTTAACCGCAGAAGAGGTGATGATCTTTCTTCCTTGTTTCTGAGTAAGGCATTCTTGTTCCTCCTGTATGTGTGGTTTAGTGGCAAAAATCTTCGATGATAATCAAAAAAAGAAGTTTTCCTGCCATGTTTTAGTGTAAATGCCTACGAGGCTTCCATGCAAATGGTGCAAGATAACTTCCATGCAGTCATCCAACCAGACAATATTTCATAAGTGGGGAAATCATTTATAGTCCATATAAGCACCGCTTGCATATTGAAATTTTGCTTTAATGATGTATCATAAGTTATAACACCTTCATCCCACAACAATTTTAATTCATCTATCAAGGAGACATCTATTTTGGCCTTTGGATTGCTAGGCCCATGAATGATTAGTGTCAAAAACATAACTTCTTGTTGCATACACCTTCCTGGAGGTAGGTTATAAGGAGTGATAATAACTGGCCAACATGAATACACTTTTTCAGATTGTCCAAATGGCATGAACCCATCAGCATATAAGCCAAGCCGTACATTGCGAGTATCCGCCGTAAATCCTAGGTGTTCTTGGTCAAACATTTTCCATGCCAATCCATTAGACGGATGGGCTAGCACTCCATCTTCTCGTCGATTCTCATGGTGCCACCTCATCTCTTTTGCCGTGACCTAGGAAGTGAATAACCTTTGAAGTCTTGGGATCAAAGGCAAAAACCACAATTACTTTTTTGCTACTCTGTCATGAGTACCATGACGAATCCTTCTAGTGCTGTATCTGGCACTCCCACAAAACTTGTACTCTGTTTCATCTACCTTATCCCTGTAGTACAACATGCAACCATTCTCACAACAATTAATTTTCATGTACACAAGTCCCAAACCTGCAACCAATTTCTTTGTTTTGTAAAGGCTCTCAGGTAATCGATGTCCAGATGGCAAAGCCTCACTCATGAATTGCATGAAAGCATTGAAGTTCCCCTCAGTCATGTTATAATCTGATTTGATGCTCAATAAGCTTACTGCTGCTGATAACTCAGAATGGCTACTGCACCCTTCCCAAAGAGGAGCTTGTGCAGTCTGTAACATATCATAAAAGGCCTGAGCATCTGGGTTAGGAGACTCCTCTACCATTTGGTCAATATCAACACCCATTCTATGCCTAGTTGCATCTAACACCATTTCCTCATACCGACTCTCCTGTGCCTCATTGTCCCCAATATTACAAGGTGGGTCACCTAATAGAAGATTCATTATTGACGAGGATTCTCCAATTTATGGCATTTTTTCTCCATGGGATGTCTAGTAATAATAATCAAGTTGGAACCCCTTCTGATAAAGGTGCAACCTCACATTATCAGGTTTTAATAGCTTCCTACATTTGCACTTTACACAAGGACACCTTATCGTCCCTTTTCTCAAAAATATTCATAATTAACTTGCATGATTAATGAATATCTCAACTCCGTTCAAGAATTCATCTGTAATCCCAACTCTCTTAGGACTAACCCTATTGTACATCCACTGACGGTGAGGTAGCACATCCATATTCTCAACCCTAAACCCTATTGTACATCCACTGATGGTGAGGTAGCACATCCATATTTTCAACCGTAAAATTTCAATGCATTCTAAGATTATTGATTTATGACACTACTTAACTTTTATTGGACTTTGCGTCAAGGCAAGCTAAAATAAACTCCTTAAACTTCAAAAAATTAATTTCAACATTTACTGTACAAAGTAATATAGATATAGTAAATGACAAATTATGCTGAGAGTAGATGATACTACATATCTACTGAATATGTATAATTGTTTAAAGAAATAAGTGTCACTTTTAACTGTTAATGCAATTGTAACAATGAGAAATATTTACATCATCAGAGACAAATATGACTATAGCGTTAATGAGATTAGTGCTAATAACAATTATGGCTAATTCAATAGTTGAATAATAAATATTTATCTAAACTAACATAATTTAATATAATATTAGGTTTGTGGATAAATACTTCTAGAATAATTTTATTGACTATGTATAATAATTACACTACATCTTGATTCAAATTGAGCTAACATGCAATCTCTATCAAACAAACCTAAGAAAAAAATAGGGTGAGGATAAGAGTGAATCATTGTAAAATTAAGAAAGAAAATAGGGTGAGGATGAATAGAGAAGTGAGCTTGTGGCACTGACTATTCCAACCCCAAGTTCCTTCACCACCCACCTCCTCTAGCAGCCCCTGCTTTGTCACAAATGCATGTTTTGTTACAATATATTTTAATAATAAATACAATTTCACAGTCATATTCATTTTTATTGGACTAATTTGCAAACTATCTTGTTACTCTTTCCTTTTAATGTAATTTCCAGAACTACTCATGTTAGATATAATTAACAATATTGCTTGAGAAATTAACTAGCCCTCTTATTCTTCAAGCAGATTAGATAGTCATGTATATTTATATATATATATTTGCAAATCTTCATAACCCAACTAAGTTATATGTATTGTATATGATAAATCCTCTGTGAATATTTAATGTCTGGATTAATAATTGGGCAATCAACAGTACATGTTTCGCTCATATAAATAACAATAGAACATGCGTTTATTACACAATGCTACGTGCAAGCAAACATATATCAATAAACAGGCAATACAATTAATTCAGCACCAATTAATTCAGTAATACAATACAATTATAAGATCTTGAAATTTATAGCCTTACAGATATTTCTAGTTCAGTGAACCAGATATTTGTGGTTCATAGTGAACCAGAAATTTCTGGTTCACCCCAATACAATTATGAGATCTTGAAATTTATAGCCTCACAGATATTTCTGGTTCACTTGGGTGAACCAGAAATTTTTGGTTCACTATGAACCACAGTGAACCAGAAATTGTTGGTTCACCCGATAAACCAGTAATTTCTGGTTCACTTTGCTTGAACCAGAAATTCTGGTTCAAGCATCATGAACCAGACATTTGGTTCACCCCTGTGAATCAGATATTTAGTTCACCCTTGTGAACTAGAAATTGTTGCATGAACCAGAAATTCTGGTTCACGCATCGTGAACTAAATATCTGGTTCACGCCTAAAATCTAGTTCACGCAGAAGTGAACCAGAACTTGTTCATGATCATGAACCAGAGAAGATCTGGTTCACGATATCATGAACCACATCTTCTGGTTCACGGTGTGAACCAGAAGATCTGGTTCACGGTGAACCAAATCTTCTGGTTCACACATCTGGTTCACGATATCATGAACCACATCTTCTGGTTCACGGTGTGAACCAGAAGATTTGGTTCACGGTGAACCAAATCTTCTGGTTCACATCGTGAGCCACTGAACCAGCACATTGAGGGGGGGACTCACTAGAAGCTTCAATTGGCAGTGGATGGTCCGTGACTGATGATGGGAGTGTGACTGATGATGGGAGTGTGACTGATGATCCGTGGCTAGGAAGACAAGGGAATAGAAATTGGGGAAATTAAAAAATATATTATATTTACAAATAAAAATTATATATAAATATTAAACTAATTAAATTAAAACTTCAATTTTATTTTAAAATAAAATGTTAAGAGGTATAATTTTTATTTTTATCTATAGTTTGTAATTATTAGCAAAAATAATAATTTTAATAAAAATTAACTAATAAGCTGAAAATGAAAAATTTATAATTATCTTATAAATTATTAATTACAAAATTGATTTTAGAATATGTATTATCTATATCTACAATAAAAATATTTCATAAATATATTGACCACTTAATGCATGGTTGGGAGCGCGTTAAGTTTGTCGTTCCTACCTTTACTGTAGCTCCAACCACGGTTGGCCGTAATCCAGGATGACTGGAAGAATTTACACGCCAACCATGTTGAAGGTGAACTGAGTTTGGGAGCTGTGACCTCGGTTGATTTGCAGTGACAATTTGTTGCTTTCTCGGTGAATGTAACAAGGGCAGAGACCTAAGTGAATAAAATCAAAAGTTTGTAGAAATAGCTATAGTTTTAGAAAAAAAATATATTTGTGACCTATGGATGTAGATGAAAACTAAATGTGGTCTTAGAACATGAAAAAAGATAAAGGAAAAATTTTTACCAAGGACCCAAGTGAATAAAATCAAAAGTTTGCAAGAATAGCTATAATTTTAAAAATATATATATTTGTGACCTATGGACGTAGATGAAACTAAATGTGGTCTTAGAACATGAAAAAGATAAAGGAAAAATTATTACCAAGGACCTACGTGAATAAAATCAAAAGTTTATAGGAGTAGCTATAATTTTAGAAAAAATATATTTGTGACCTATGGTCATAGATGAAACTAAATATTGTCTTAAAACATGAAAAAGATAAAGGAAAATTTTTTACAGAGGACCTAAGTGAATAAAATCAAAAGTTTGTAGGAGTAGCTATAATTTTAGAATAAAATATATTTGTGACCTACTGACCTGCATGAAACTAAATGTGGTCTTAGAACATGAAAAAAAATAAAGGAAAAATTATTACTAAGGACCTAAGTGAATAAAATCAAAAGTTGTAGGAATAGCTATAATTTTAGAACAAAATAAATTTGTGACCTATGGACCTAGATGAAACTAAATATGGTCTTAGAACATGAAAAAGACATGATAAATTATTACCAAGGACCTAAATGAATAATATGAGAAGTTGGAGGGAGAGAGTAAAATTTCTGAAAATGTCCAGATTTAATATAAATGAAATTTTAATTAGGATTTGATAGAATTTATCAAATTTTTAAGGTTATTAGTGATGACATAATTTCTTTTATTATGAGAATAAACCTAATTTATACCATTACACCTAATTATATCATAATTTATATAATTACTTTAAAAACTAATTAAAGAATTATTTTAATTATATCATTATACAATTAAGAACACAATTCTTGAGAAGGAATCTTTAAATTTCAATTAACATAGAATGAATTTAATAGAGAAGAAAAAATTTTATTGAAATTTAGTTAGAGGTAAAATTAATTTAATAGAGAAAAAGTGCTTTGAAATTTAATTAGAGATCTTTAATTTATTGTGAGAAATTACTGATTAATTAAATTTTTAATTAGTAATTACAAAATAAAAAATAAATTTATTAATTAAAAATGAATCATTAGTGATTAATTTATAATATTAGACAAATAAACAAAAAAAAATTAAGTTTCCTTTAAATAAATGACAATAAATAATAATGATACATCAAAAAATTAAATAAACAATTTATACCCTTTTTGGTAATTATACATCCTGAAACCACGTTTGTAATTCAACATCCAAACATCATGTTCTATCCCAAACCACATTTGCCCAAATGTCTCCCAAACATAAATTACGTTCATCCAAACATAGTTTTCTCCAACCCCGTTCAATCAAACCTAATTTACCCTACCCACATTTAATCCACCGGACTCCTAAACACACCCTTAGACAGTGTTTGGTAATGCATTTAATTATGTTCAAAACATGTTAGAAAACTGTAATTGTGTTTTCCATGAAAATGACTAACTTGGTGCTGCGTTCAATTTGCTCATTAACTATGTTACCTTATCAGGCAATTAAATTACGTCAACTATCCCTGTGAAGCACATTTTCCTGCACTGCACTTTTACAAAATTCTTTGCCTTTGTTTTTTTGCACCAAGGGGTGAGGCTGAGGTAGTAAAGAACAGAGCCTCTAAGTGCAAGAAGAGAAAGAGAGAGAGCCTATGGTTGTGTTCGTCAAAGCAACTTATAGTTTATAAGCTACTTTATAAATTATTTGACTCGTTTATAAGCTTGTTAAAAGTATTTGATAAAGGAGCTTATTTTAGTAACTTATAACTTATTCTAATAAGTTACTTTGAGTGGCTTATAACATATAATTTTTTGTTCCTATTTTTCCCTCATTATTTACTCATCTTTTATTATATTTATATTTATATATAATATATTATACAAATATAATATTATATATAACCATATATTTATCATATTATATATATATAATAAATATATTATATAATAAAATATTTTATTATATTTTATTATATATAATCAAATATAATAATACTAAGTGCGCCCTTGCTCCCTTATTCATGCACTAGGGCTCAATTTTGATGAATGACCAAAGACACCAATGTGTGCGTGTCGCTCCCTTGTGTGCACGCGTGTGTGTGTGTGAGAGGTTAGGACTAAATGTTAAGTGTGTAAGTGTGATTATACCATACAAAGAATGGGAAGAGCCATGCGTGCAAAGAGAACTACTAGGGCTGGAGTGGAGATCAGAGTTGAGACAAAGCCAGCTAGGAGAGACCAGAGGGAGTAAGTATTGAAAAGTGAGACTAAGGCTAACTAAGATAAGAGAATGAGAAAAAAAAAATATATATATATATAGTGAATATAAAAATGATATAATTTTATATAAATATTAAATTAATAAAATAAAATCTAAAAATTTTATTTTAAAATGATACTTAATTTTTAGGAGGTATAATTTTTTTTTCTTATAGTTTGTAAAAACTCCCCTAAATTTATTTTGTTAATATTTATCTTTTTTCAAGTGATTTGACAATGGGGGAGAAATGTGAAAAAAAAAGGGAATAAATGTTTGTGAGGGAATTTTGCGACAGAATTTTTCATCGCAAAAGTAAAAATATTTTGCGACAGAATTTTATGATGGAATTTTCCATCGTAAAATTAAAAATTATGTGAGACGGAAATAGTGTTTGAGATGGAATTTTGCGACAGAATTTTTCGTCGCAAAACTAAAAATACTTTCCGACGGAATTTTTCATAGCAAAACTAAAAAATACTTTGCAATGGATTTTTTGTATAGAAAATTTTGTCGCTAATATTAGTGACGAAAATTTAATCAGCGACAAAAATTTTTCATCGCAAATTCCATTGCAAATTCCTTATATTGCAATTTCAAATCAGCGATAGAATTTGCGACATAAATTTTTCATCACTAATTTCTGTCGTTAATTGTGATTTTTCTAGTAATAATTTCCATTTGGTTCAGTGCTCTGGGGCCATCATCAAAATGCTGGTGGTCAAAATGCTGCAACTGAACTCTGTTTTGTGGTGGAAGAACAAAGACGTGGATGACAAAGATGTTTTTCTTGTTTTGTGTGTGTGTGTGTGGTGTTTTCTTATTTTTTTGGGGGGGGGGGGGGGGCGGTGGGTGGGGGAGATATAGAAGCAGTGGTTGATTTTCATATTGAAGTTAAGATGGTGCTCTTGTCTTGTTGCTGGAAGACAATTATGGGATTGACAGCAATGTGATGAAGAGGGTATGAGACTGTAATTTAAGAAGTCTACGCATATCATTATATCAGTCAATTTTCAATTAATTTGTAACTTGCTGAAATTATATATATATTTAAATTAAATACTATATTTTCTTTAATTTTATTGTAATTTTATCTTTTTATAAATTAATTTGTATACTTACTGAAATTATATATTTTTATAAATTAAATGCTAAATTTACTTTACTTTTATGAATTAATTTGTATAATTACTTTCATTTTATTGTAATTTTACACAAAAAAGACATTATATGTTGATTTCTGTCTTTGCAAAATATCATAGGGAAGCTGCCAAATGTTTTCCGTTGGGTCAAACAAATGCCACTTGGCATGATCTGGTTGGCTGGACCATACACCAAAAAAATAATTTGATCAAAACGGTGGTTGCAATTCTTTTTGAAAAAAAAAATGGCTAAAAGGCAGAGCAAACGACAGCTGTTAGATGTAGAGGGAAACAATGGCCATAGCTAAATCCGGTGTTTCATTTAAAAAAAAAAAAAAGAAAAAAGAGAAGGCTAAACGAGAGGGGCTCACGAGAGCTTGTGTGTTCTTAGAGACAACTATCCTGGAGAGGATCCAAATTCCCAAAAGTTAGGGGAAAGAACGGAGGGAGAAATTAAACTACAGAAAAAGGAACTACTTCAGTATTTCTTCATTGATAGTTTGGGAATATTTGATTTGAGATAGACGGTTGGGGTAGTTGTTGAAGTGTAATAGTCTATTGTTAGCTAACGGCTGTTCACTCATATTCTGTTTAATTTATAAGATGTTAAAATGGCACAAATTACATTATCTGATTACCTCAGGAAATTTTATTTTAATCCTTGACAAATAGAGAGAGTTTTCATTTGCAATTTAGTTATCCAAATTATGTTCGTCGATTTGTCCCCTTAAAAGAAAGGTTTTCAACGTTATAAATGTAAAAAGTTATTATATTAATTGTGTTAATTGACTTAGTTAATTATAGCAAAATATTGACACTGAAAATAAATCATATTCATTGTTTGCAAAACTGAATTTACAAAAAGAATTTGTGGAAGATCAAATTAAAAATTCCCTTTCTATTAGGAAGAAAAATAAAAATTTTCCTACTGTATTAAGTATTTTTTCTCACTGATTGAGCTCAAGAAATAAAATGGCGCCCAACATTTAGTTGTCAATAGTTTAAACTTGTAGCACCGTCACCCAATTAAATCGTTTTGCAAAAACTGAAAGTATTACCATTGTCAATTATATATATGTAATTAAGTATTACTATTGGCAATTATATATATATATATATATATATATATATATATTCTTATATTTTTCATATTGATAAAGCCTATACTTTTCTCTTGATAGATCTTGTTTTTATGCAGATTCTTCTTGCGTCTAGAAAAATTAACTTGTTTATATATGAATTTTCGGCACATTAGTGCGATTTGTATGATAAAGCATAATCTTTCTTATGAACTTCAATTCTATCTATCTTGAAAAGGCAAGTCCCAATTTCAAGTGTCTTGCACCTATTATTAGAGCATCAACTATTCCATTTGACACCTTGAACATTGACAAAGTAACAAACAATTATAGCAACCAACGAGTCCATCACAGTGCATCATAAAGCGAGAAAGAAAGGCGTGGTTTGATGAGAGCCTTGAGCGGAGTAGCCTTTGTGGTTGTTAGTCCAAAAGTTTCAGTCATATCAATGGGTTCATCTGATAGCTTTGAAATTTCAAAAGAGTGCAAGATAGTAGCCAAAGTGAAATGAATTATTTGAAGGGCAAATGATACTCCTGGACATATCCTTCTACCACTTCCAAATGGTATTAATTCAAAATGATGACCTCTTATATCGACGTCCTTGTGTGTAGTAAGGAATCTTTCTGGTCTAAACTCCAAGGGATTTGACCAAATGTTGGGATCTCTATGAATCTTCCACAAGTTTGTTATGAGCTGCGTTCCTTTTTTAATGTGATAGCCACCTATAGTGCAATCTTCTGTGAACTCACGGGGACCTGAAAGAGAAGCTGGTGGCTGTAATCTAAGTGTCTCTTTAACTATAGCTTGAAGATATACCAATTTATTTATATCTGATTCTTCCACAAATCTTTCTTTTCCAACATGGACTTCCAATTCTTTCTGTGCTTCTTTCAAAATTTGAGAGTTGTCTAACAAATGAGACACAATCCATATAAGAGTTACTGTACTGGTGTCGACCCCTCCTGCAATTAATATCTTCGTAATACAAATTTTGTGAGAAAGTAAATTCCTCTATTACCAGAGAATGGGGAAACATGTTGAATATATTATGAGACATACATAATTAAACGAAAATGTTACTCATTTTATAGGATTACCAACCTACACGTAAAGTTTTTGGATATTTGGAGAAATTATATTCTTCTATAGATCTTAATCTTTGTTCCAAATTATAACGTTCTCATTAAAAAAATTATAACAATTAATTCTTAAAAATAGGAGAAATCTTGATAACTAATTAAGTTTAAGCGATTACTATAGTAGTGAAGAACGAGTGCACACCCCAAATAGTACCAAAACATAATTACAAGAACAAGAGGACCTAGTATCAGAAATTTAGATCGTAAATCTTTAAGACCAAAGATTCAAATTTCATTGACCTTTTTTTTTTAATTTTTAAGGAATTTCATCTTTTTATAAAAATTAATTTGATCTTGGACTATTTATCTTAAAAATTGACAGTCTAAATAGAACATAACTCTTTTATTCCATACAAGAATAAGAAAGAATTCTGTTATGAAAAATAGAATCTATTTAAATAATATGGTTAATTTTTTTTAATGTTATTAAATTTACCGGATGTTATACTTTTAATTTTATTTTGATAAAAATATACTTGAGGTGCATATAGTTTCACCCAATAATAAATTTAGTTCACATACTTTAAAAATAATGAATTTAATTTTTATAATTTTCAAAATCATGAAATTAGTTCCTGAGTTAGTCAAAAGTTAAGTCAACACAATTATTTATGTCATGTCAGCATCCATGTTGCTCCAAGTAATTTGCTGACATAACAGGTCATTTTTGCTCACATGTCAAGTTAACTGCTGACAACAAATGACTTGATATATAAGCGGATGATTTGATGTGACTTTCTCTCTTGTATTATAAATATTATAAAAAAAATAAAAATTCTTTATTGCTTTATTGTATTACAAATATTTATTTAAACAACTCACAATATACTAAGGAAAAGAAGAAAATAAGAAAAAAAAAGTCTTTATTACTACATCTTATAGTACTCACACATTAGCGAACAACTTGTCACATCAACAAGTGACTTGCCATGTCATCAAATAATTTGGAATGATATGAATTATAACATGACATAAATAACTGCTGACTCAACTTTTGATTAATCTCAATAACTAGTTTCTGATTTTAGAAATTATAAGAATTAAATTTACTATTTTTAAAATATAAATACTAAATATATAGATAGGTGAAATCATGTCAAGTATATTTTTACGTTTTATTTTTTCTATGCAACCCTATTCCTAATGTCTTGTCTAATAGCTTTTATATGGATTAGAATTCGTTATAGACACTTGTAGACTCCAATTCTTTGTTAGTCATAATTTTATTTGCCACGATTTAATTTAATCATAGTTAAAATCATGACTAACAAAGAGTTGAAATTTTTAAGTATTTGTAACTGATTCACTTACGTTTCTATACTCTGTATTGCAAAATAAAGGGAAAGGACAAGAAAAATCACTAACCTTTTTAACAATTTTATGTAATTTAAATTAAATTTAGATTATAGGGAAGTTATTTTATAATAAACAAAATAATCAACTCTATAAACAAGAGTACACACGTACCAATGTGGTGGCTTTGTTAACGGTATCAGCATCAATCCTCGTGAACTCTGAGCCATCAAGAACAGTGAGCATGACGTCCATGAAGTCTTCGTCTCCTCTTTGCTCCCCGGAGGCCCTCTTACGGCGGTGCTCCTCCAACCACTCCTTCAAAACGGAGTCCAGCTCTGTTGCAATCTTCTTCATTTCCTTCTCGTGTCCACCCAGATCCAGCCATCGGAGACAAGGAAGAGCATCCCCTGCCACGAACACCCCCATCAGACGAATAAACTCCCTCAACGCTTTCACAAACCGCCGTCCGTCCTCTTCCTCATCATCGCCTTTTCCATCAAAATACCTCTTCCCACAAACGCTTCTCAGAACCGCGTTCATTGTCAACTCGCCAAAACACCGACTCAGATCCACCTGAACTCGGCCTGACTCGTTTTGTTTCTGAGTCCAGATTCGGAAGAGCTGTTTAACAAAGGAACCAACTTCGGAGACACGCACGTGACTTAATTGCTGGATCCGGCGATTGGTCAGCAACTCTCGATTCGCAATCTTACGAAGTTGAATCCAATATGGACCGTAAGGTGCAAAAGCAAACATGGCCTGGTTGTAGCTGAGTCGCTCGACAGCCACGAGTCTAGGTCGCGAGGATACAGCCAAGTCGTTGGTGGTGAAGCATTCCTTAGCCATTTCCGAGCTGCTTATCACCAAAGCACGTCTCGACCCCAGCTTGAAGGTGAATATGGGACCATACTTGTCGGCCAGAGCACCCAAAATTCTATGGGGCATCTCACCACCGCTCAACAGGGGAAGGTGACCGATTATGGGCCACGCAACACCCGCTAATGGTGCCTCTCTCCTCTCATTTACTTTGGACCGCCTCAACACCAACAGACCAAATAGGAGCAGAGAAACCAGTCCAACAGCTACAGAAGCATGAGCATCTAAGCAACTCAGAGCTGAACTCATTGAGGCTGGGTTGTGTTTGAGATTTCTCAATTTGTCGCTTGGTTTCGTGGATAAAGGAGATGAACCATCCACACTTACTTATATTGGGTTCCCTGGCAAGTGCTGCAAAAAATTTGCACTGTTAGGTCTCTTTCAAGGTCAGTATCAAGCACTGGAAGCTACTTGATTGTTCAAGATTTTTCATTGCATTGAATAGATGCATTCGCTCCAATCGTTCCCCCATCATATCATCATTGCACCTTATTACAGATAAGATGTCGACACCTTGGACTTTTTATACAAGAGATTGCGGGTCCGATTTCTCTGCCTTCTGCCTTTGCAGACACTGTTAAACATATATAAACAGAAAATGCTATATTCACGTCTCTATCCAACTACCAGTAATTGGATATATCTTATGTTTGGCTATGAGATTGTTCTGATAACAATTCACATGTGATCCCTCATTGAGCTTGGGTTGTGTTAGTGTGTGTTTGGAAACTAGTTTTGTAAATTTAAGTTTGTTAAATAAATTAATTTTTTATGAACGTGATTTATGTTTGAAAACTGTTATTAAAAAAATAATTTTAAAAAATAAATTTTTTTTAAATGTGTATTTTTAAATATGTAATTACTAAAAAAATATAAATATTATATTATTTTATTTCATTAATTCTTATTTAATTTATATCATAAGAAAATATAATAGAAATATTAATATTTTAATGATAATTTTTAAAGTATCACACTATCACTAATTATTTAGCTATTATCACGCATAGGCAAAGCCTTCATTTCCCACAACTTCTACTTTCTCTCTTTGCTTCTCCTCTCGTCGTCTCCCCTCTCAGAACCTCCCTCTCCATTCCATTTCCCCCTCGCATCTTCCCTTCTCATCCATCCATAAATCCTCTGAATCTGAGGCTGCCATGGTGGCTGAGGCTGAACCCTATTCGTCGAAGTCGTTGGAGCTTAAGCCGGTATGAAACAACGAAAAAACGAAAAAACCAAAAAACATAGGACAGCAAAGCACACTTTTTCCGGCAACAAAGCCACGATATAAACAGAGAATGGAAGGCATGCTTAATATAATATTTAAAACATATATAACATAAAAAAAATATATATATATATATATATATATATATAAAATAGAGCACAACGTTTCATCGCTCTTCTGACAATAAAAGATGAACGAGAGGGTAATTTGGAATGGGAGGGTAACCTGGAAAATAATGATTTAGGCAAAATTAATTTTTACTGGAAGCTACAAAATTTTACTTTTTGTCAAAATTAATTTTGATGTCATAATTGATTTTTGATTTTGTTGTAATCATGGAACCAAACATATTAATTTTGCTAAAGAATCAATTTTTCATGCATGAACGCGCTTTGGTTCTTCACGAACGCCGAAGCAAACAAGCACTTAAGAGATTTGTTAATTTGTTGTTGGGTTTCGTGGATTATGGAGTTAAGCCATCCATACTTATGCCAGGTTCCATACCCATCATAAGTTGGGAAAGATATTTTCATGGTTAAGATTCTTTCAAGATCACTGCCAATCTCAAAAAGTTGTAGGAGTAGCAACTTAAAAGTTAAGAATAAATACAAAATATAATAAATTGAATGTTAGAGTAAAAAATATAAATTGTGTAGTTTCGAATAGTTTGTCTTTTTTAAGGTAATTTTACGTCTCACATGAATTGATTTTGCCATATCACCCGATGTAGGGATATAAAGATGCGTTACTGTTGATTTGAAAAACTCTTAGCAAGTGTACCGAGTCAACAAATAATATAAAAAGTAAGTAGAGTATCGATCCTACAAGAATTACGGGAGTCAAGTACCGATTTTGCTATTCCTAAACTATCTAGACGATCAATTTTTAATGTGTGAGATTATACTTAACTAAATTAAATAAATGACAATTAACTAAATTACTGATGATTGATAATAACTAACACAAACAAACTAAAAAAAGTATTAAAAATCTGCAATTATCAAAATGTTAAAGATCTGATTTTACTATCCTATCCAACTATGAGTGAGTTTCCATTTTAGTATGAGTTTCCATTTTAGTCTAAGCCTTCAATTTTTATATTGATGGTTGAATACTCAATTCTAACTAAAACTCAATTCTTTAGCGAATTAATACTTTAAACATAAGCAAATTCTCTAATTCTTTATGCCAATCAAATTAAAAAAAAAAAAGCAGTAAGCATAGGTGAATTCGATCAAAACCACACAAGAAATTCATCTGTTCGTAGATCAAATTTACTTATAACAATTATTTCAATGGACACATTTAATATATAAAATTTTCAATTCTTTATTTGAACCCTAAATCAATTTTCAAATAATTAATTTGAAAAAGCAGTAAGCACATAAATAATTATTCAATAAAAAAAATAAATACTTAAATTATTATTAAAAATTCAATCTACAGCATTCAAAGAAAGTTATATCTTTCTCCTAATAAGAAGAGTCTAGCCACTTATAACAAATAAAATATCAATAATAACAAAGACATCAAGTTTGTCATAAAAATTTCAAAGAAAATAGAAGCAAAAGATGATGAAGAAGATGAATCAAATGGAATGAACAATTTTCTGCATCTTTTTTTCCCAGTTTTCTATGCATCCCCCTTTCTCTCTAGAGAGCGGATTTGCTGCTGTGCAAAAAGGTGTTTTTTGCTGCTTTTCACTTGTAGCAACGGTTTTTACTGTTGCTAAAAGTTATGGCAGCAGTTTTTTTGTTGCCAAAACTTTCAACAACGGTTAAAATACACCATTTTGCACAGCAGCAAATCCAGGTCCTTCTCTCTCCATGGTCTATCTTTTTCTCCTCCGTAGAATGCTCCTTGAAATCATTCAAATCTAAATTCAAGTAAAAGACGTCAAATCCAAAAATAAATCAAGAAAATAAAAACATAAAACTATAAAAAGTATTTTTTTTCAAATCTTAATCTTAAATTAAAAACTAACCAAAATAAATATAAACTAAAAATTAAATTAATATAATAAATTATAAAACATAACATAAATTCTGAAGATAAACTAATTCCTCATAAAATTAAATTAAATAATTAAAAAGATTAAATAAATTTAAAAAAACTTGAAATATTTATTTTACTCAATTTATTAATAAAAATTATAGGTTAAATAATTCTATAGAATAGACTTATCAGTTATCTCTAAAATACAACAATTTAAGATTCACATATTTGGTCTAAAATCCCAAAATTCAAAAAATTCAAATAAGATGGTATTCATCATTATAAGTGATAACCCAATTTATATATACCTCAATATAACACATAATTAGCTCATATTAAACATTACAATTATTATTGGTCGGTATCTAACCACATAATATATATTCACATATAATGTTAACCATAAACACATAATCATTTAAAATTTTTTTTCAAATTTATTTTTGTGACCAAAAGTTCAACACCATTAGACCTTATTATACAGTAGGAGTGTTCTCATATAATAGCAAAAAATATATGTTTTCTCAAATTTTATATGACATATCATCAAAGAAATAGGATCATCATTTCATAAATTAATTAAAAATATATATGCCAATACACACAAAAATTTTGGTCACATATTCACAATAAATTTTGTTCCAAAATGATATATGTAATTCACAATATTGAATATATAGCAATAAAAATACCATCTATAATTTTGGTGACTCTTTTGGAAATCCACAAAATTATGTACCCCCATTATTAATAGGTATTGTACATTTTCACAAGAATTTCTCAAAGTTTTGTTAATTTGGTCTAAAAGCTCAAAATTTGAAAAATTCAAATAAAACGGTATTCATCACTATAAGTGGTAATCCAATTTATGTATACCTCAATATAATACATAATTAGCTCATATTAAATATTATAATTATCATTGGTAGGTATCTAAACACACAACATATATTCACATGCGTATATGTTCTTCCACCTAATAATAAAGTTAACCATAAGCATATAATCATTTAAGAATTTTTTTTTCAAATTTATTTTTGTGACCAAAAGTTCAACACCATTGGACCTATTGTACAGTAGGAGTGTTCTCATACAGTAGAAAAAAAATGCTTTCTCAAATTTTATATATGACACATTATCAAAGAGATAGTATCACTAATTTATAAATTAATTAAAAATATATATGCCAATACACACAAAAAAAAATTTAGTCACATATTCACAATAAATTTTGTCCCAAAATGATATGTGTAATTCACAATAATATTGCATATATATATATATATAGCAATAAAAATGCCATCTATTATTTTGGTGAACTCTTTTGGATGTCCAAAAAATTATGTACCCCCCATTATTAATAGGTATTGTGCATTTTCTCAAGAATTTTTCAAAGTTTGGTTCACCCAAAATATATAATTCTTAAGGCACAATTGAAAATATATATCACATATGTGATATCACAATTTATATAAAATAATTTTTAACAAAATTCATGATTTTCTTTTCGTATGCACACATACCATTAAATATCTCACAGAATAAACATAGACATTTTTTCAAAATACTTTCCACAAAGTATAATTTGTCTCAACATAACTTTATAAAGCTTACAATAGTAGAATTAAAAAAATTCAGAAAGTGAAAATATTTCTCATAGTTTCAGAAAGTTCACAATAATATAGTTATAAAACTTTAATGTAGAATTTTTTTTTTGAAAATTCCACGAACATAATTTTTAGCATTTTTCAAGCTTAAAGTTTGATTACATATAACCTTGAAGAAAGCCTTTTTCATGTTGTCAATAGTCATCTCAATAGAATTTTATGGGATCATACTCTTTAAATTAAAATATTAAATCCATAAAATTTCTATTAAGTGACAATATTATTAACTATTGACCATTGACATAAAACATTTAACCACAAATTAAATTTGTATATTTTTATACACATTTATATCATCCACTTGTTATAAAAATAATATCCACAAATATATTTTTTTTACCCCCACTATTAAAAAAATTCTGAAAAAGAAAAGATTAAAATAATTCACATACCTCATGGTGTAGGGAGAAGAAATTACTATTTCACAAATTCTCCTCATGAGTAACAATTAACCACATTCATGGATTTCTCATAAAAATAGATATTTTAAAAAAAATAATTTTTTTTCTAACCAACGACAAAAAAAAGTGATATTTTATAAGCCCAAAAAAAATGAAAACACACATAATTGGAAATCAAATATTTGACACCATAAAACAAGGCATAAAAAATAATTATTTGAATTCCAAAGCTCAAAAATAATTTTTTAGTTATAATAAAAAGATAAATATTTCACTAAAAATATTTCTATTCATTTACTCATCAATTGTGGATCATAAAATTTCTTCCTAGAGAAATTTCAAAACTAAGAAAACTCTATATAAAAGTTATTATTGAAATTATTCCTTCACCATTTTTGTGATATCCCAAATTTAATTACCTTAGGAAATGAAGCTAAATAAATAAATGAGCAAGTAAATCGGGATAAAATAGTTATTAAGAAATTTTTGAGAGATATAAATAGAATTTTATCATTGAGTAGGGACCTATTTGAATAGAATAAAAAGATTTGAGGGTTTTTTATCATTTTCAACCAAAATAAAAAAAATGAGATAGTGATGTGTGTGAGGTGTGCGGTGGAGAAGGAAGGAAGTGAGAAAGAAAAGAATGAAAAGAAAGAAAAGAAAGAAAGGGAGACACGTGGGTTAATGAAGAAATAAAAAATATATATATGTATGTGTGTATGTGTGTTATGTGAGTCACGGTGGGGTGGAAGGGAAGAAAGAGAAGAGAGGATGAAGGAGAGGAAGATGAAGAGACAAAGACAAAAGAAAAAAAAAGAAGGAAAAATAAAAGAGAGAAAGTGATGTTGAATAGTGAAAAAAAAATATTAAAAAATATATGCATTGCTTTTTCTTTCAATTATATATGTGTGTGTATGTGTTATGTGAGTGGAGAAGGAAGAACGAAAGAGAAGGAAGAAAGAAAGAGGAGAGAGAGAAAGAGACGAGGGAGAGAAAGAGATGAAGAAAGAAAAGAAGAAGAAGAGAAGACGATGGGAAACGTAGAGCAAGGAAATAAGTTTAAAAAGTTGATAGGTTGAAAATCAGATCAGGTAGTTAGTTTTTCATAAAAGCATGATTATTTATGATTTATAATATCTATGTTCATAATCAATTTTTACAGAATTGTATTTATAAATCTTGTTCTACATAGTGAACAAGAGAAATTTAATTGTTATCAGTGTGATGTTATGCTTTTATGGCTGAAATGATCTGTTCATGTATTTACATGTTTTTAATAAAGTGACTAACTACTGAGATATTTTATATCTCACTTTTAGAAAATTGATCATTTCAGGAAAAAGAGCAAAAGGGAAGGCTTTGATGATATTAATGATGATCTTGAAGTGTAGAAATATATTTTATGGTAGTTTATGATACAAAGATGTAAAGATAATAACAAATATTATGTAAATTATTTTTATATATATTCAAGCTCAGATATAATTAATGAGAATCTTATAAATTTTCTGCAATGTTACTATTTACATGAATAGTAAAATTTGTGAATAGTGAAATCTATAATTATTTGAAAGGAAATTATTCAGAAAATTATCCAGTGAACTGATTTAGAGAAAAATTATTATTCTTAAAGGAAAGAAAAAATCGGGGTGTTACAAAAATAATAAGTCGGGGTGTTACAATTTTTACTTTTCATTTGCTACTTTCATGGGATTAAACATGAAATTACCTTAAAATTGTTCGAATACCAACACGAAAAATAAGAATAAGTACAAAATAGAAGAAATTAAAAATTAGAGTAAAAAATATAAATTTTGTGGTAAAAGACTAAGATTTGAGTAGCTCGTCTTTCTGTAAAATAATTTCATGCCTCCCACTAGTTGATTTTGTCATATCACCTTATGTAGGAGTATACAGATGTGTTACCTCTAAGATATAACAGCACATGATTCGCTTGTTTGGTCTATAATTTTTGCACAAAAATTGTAAAATAGGACTCTTTTTCCCCTACACCTGAAACAAACATATTACCTCTATAATACAACAGTTCAAGATTTATCTATTTGGTTAACAATTATTACATAAAAATTGTAAACAAGACTCTCCACACACTCATTCTTTACCAAAACATAACACATAAGTAGTAATGTATCTCATATATATTATCTCATCTTTTTCTGACATTTTTCACTCTCTAATTAAATACCGAAACACACCCACATACATATAATATATATATATATATATCCTCTGGAATCCACGGACTTCAACATCGTTCAAATCCACCCTCTGAATTTTTATATAAGTTCATTAGTTCAAATGTATTAGACACAGCGAAATAAAGTGAGAAACTTTTCTTTTAAAAACTTCCTCTGTAAGCGCTTGTCTTCTTCAAAAAATTTATCTATTAGCTGTTGCTTCAATATTGTAAGTTTATTTCCAAACCTTTGTATAATATTTTCAACTTCAATATGAGACTTATGTTTTGATATATGACCATACCCCTCACATTTAAAACAAACTATATATTTGTGATCAGTATGTTTTGAACTATGGTGTTTAGGTCTGTTGAACTTTAGGTAGGATTTATTTGTTTAGAATGATCTAACAGGTTTGTCAGTGTGGCGACAATATGTCTTTCTGACAAACTTATATTTCTTGATCTTCCTATGTTTTCTATATTTTGAAGAAGGGGCTTAGATCTTTTTGATCCCATATTGATAATAGAAATTACCTAACTCTCTACGACTACTCTTGAACTCTGATTTAAGCTTATATTGTAATTTCATGTCATTAGAGACTGTAAGGTCTTCATTTGTAACATAATTAATTAATTCTCCAAAAGTCATATGATGAAAAGGAAGGGTATTATTGCATTGTTTCCTAATTCTTTCTTTAACTCTTTCGGCAAATAGGTTGGGTAATATACCTAAAAACCTTTCTTTCCAATGGTCTGCATTACTATCAGACCTTGTATATAACTTAGTAAGGAACATATCTTTGTACCATCTAAAATCAGATATCGTTAGACATCTGAGATTAACTAATTGATTAGCTATCCTTTGTTGGAAATCTGTAAGGTTTCCTACAAAGTGTTCTGTTAAAGCATAAATTAACACAGCTATGCCATCCTGAACATTTACTAATTGACCATTAATTTCTTCTCACCTAACTGCAAATTTAATTGTTGATCTCTCAGCTTCTGTGAGATAGTTATCCCACCAGCCTTTTAATTGACCAGTAAATCCAGTTGTTAACATTGTAACTATTGATCTTTCATCATTATTCTTTATCCTATATGCAGTTGCACACATGGACATATTTTGAACTATTCCTAACATTTGATGCTCACTATGACCATCAATATTCCATTCTACTATTGCTTCGCCTGTATAGCTAGCTTCTGTAACTAAGGTGTTTTCTTCATATTGAGTATCTGGATAACTAAGTCTCAGGTAGTAATTCCTAGTTATTGGTTTTGGATTTCTAAATTTAATTCTGTTTAACTTTTGATCTTCTTCTACAAGTTCTATTTTTGACAGAGTGTTGATTTGGAGTCCTTTTGATATGGGATTGGAAACATTAAGTTGATCTAGTCTTTTGGTAATTTCTTCAAATAAATTTTGAGAAGTTTTTCCTAAATTTATTGATCTTAACTCTTCCTTAGTAAGAGTGGGTAGTTTATATAAAGGTTGTTGAGGGATTGATAAACCGATTTTATTTTGAAAAGAGGTGCTGGTTGAGGTTTCTAAAATTTTGTTATTGACCACGTTTTCTATCATATCTAGTTGCTTTCCTATAGTATTGAGAGCTATATTTGTAAAATTATTTTGGAATTCTATGTTCTTAACATCTTTCTTTGAATTAGGTTGATCTTGATTTTCTTCTACAGTTTTGAATGGTGTTGCTTCTAATTCTGAACTACCTTTTGAAATCTTAAGATTTTCTAAAGGCGGATGAACAGATATAATTTTTTGACCTAAAGTAGTATCCCATTCTACTGTTATCCTAGTATGGGTATTTACTTGTTTTTGATCTTCTATGAATGGATTTTCTATCTTGTTGTTGTAACAGTACATTTCAAACCATGTAAAAAAGAAAAAATTTTCTTTAACTTGTTCTAAGTACTGATAATATTCTAATTTCCATTGTTGAACTTGTTCTATCGAGAAGGTCTTGAAATACCATTCTCTTCTAGGAGTATTATAACCTTTCATGAACTCAGTATTTAACTTTTTTTTATCTATCTTAAATTCTTTTTATAAATACTAAAATTTGTGATCTAGTGGGGGAATGATTTATTAACTATTCATTATTAACAGGTTCGTAAATAGGTTGTGAAATAGTAGGTTGAAAATCTACTCCTCTAAGACTAGTTGAAGCCTCTGGAGTTTCAAGTGCAGATCTGTAATCAGAATCTACAAAATGTCTACTATTGAACTCTAATTTAGGATTTCTAAACATTCTTGACCTAAAAGATGATGATCTTTTCATTGTTAGCCTAACATGTCCTTCTAGACTTTGAGCAAAGTCTCCTAAACTTTTGGATTCTATCTTCTTGGGTGGTTGGACGTTATCCAAATCCCAAGCATCTGGAAAAGCAGCCATGATTTCATCATGTTTGAGGGGTTTAAGTGTCATTATCATATATTTTTGAAGATTAGCCTCTATAAGAATGGTTTCATTCCTCGGTGACTCTTTCTTAACAGAAATTCCTACACCAGTTTTTGAAATTTTGTAATGAATCCTAAAAACTATAGCAAGGTTATCCAGTTCTTCACTGAATATTCCTTCTGTGGTCTTAATATGTAATTTTAAAGCAGTTTCAACATTTCTTACTGTTTTCATATAATTTGGAAAATATTAAAAATAGATTGAACCATTGCAGAGATTAGACTCTACCAAACTTAACATTGAATCTTTGAACGATAAAGCATGTATATCCTGTAAAAGTAAAAGAACAGGATGATTAATTTCTAACCTATGCATAGGCTTAACAGCGACTTGAATTAATCCTATATGGATAAACCAAATCCATCTTTCTTGTATTGATCAATATATTCTTTATTGAGCAAATTTATCGTATCTTGATAAGTTCCTAACTTCTTTGTGCATTCTATAGTTCTAACTATATCTTGAACTTTGAATTTGAACGTTGAATGTTTATAGACTTCGCTAGGTCTAACCCTAAGCATTTCCCAATTTCTTAGCCTTTCTTCAGCTTCTAATATGGATACTTCAGAATTATTAATCTCATGTTGATCTACAGAACTATGATTTGAAGAGGTTGTAGGAAGATTGATTTCTGAGCTATTCCTATTAAAAAGTCTTCTTACTAACTCAGACATATTTAAGAGAATAAATTCTTAAAAAATTTTCTTCTAGGTTTACTAAGGTTTATCGGGATCACCTCCTACGGGAACACCTGCCTCTCTCTGGGCCTTATGGCTTACCAATGCAGTCACAAGGCTAACCAACGCTAACCCTTAACTTGCTAAAAGTTGTTTTTTAAGAAAATAAATTCTTAAACAAATCTAAACTACTAAGAAGCCTCTTAATAGAACTAGGCTTTGATACGATTTTTTGTTTCTACTGGACCGCGTTCTGTATATAAGCCTAATTAATTGAACATATATTCAAACGAAAATTCGTTACTTTAAACAACATCTCTAAATTCAATAAAAATATCTTCCCTAACAATGTAAATTCTTGAAATATCTAAATGAACAAAATATTCAAATTTAATAACAAGCATTAAATCAGTAAAAGGAAGAGGAATATAATGGAGCAAAGAAAGTCTTATATTGACGTTGAAAATATTATACAGAGGTTTGGAAATAAACTTACAATATTGAAGCAGCGGCTAATAGATAAATTTTTGAAGAAGACAAGCGCTTACAGAGGAAGTTTTTAAAAGAAAAGTTTCTTACTCTATTTCGCTGTGTCTAATACATTTGAACTAATGAACTTATATAGAAACTAAGAGGGTGGATTTGAATGACGTTGAAGTCCGTGGATTCTAGAGGCTCTCGAGTTCACCAATTTTATGTCGACGTTTCTTTATGAAAAGCTAGTCTGCCACATGTTGAACATCTTGATTCTGACAGAAAGTAAAGTTGTTGAGCTGGCTTTTGAGATTTGTCTCTTCATGCCGACAGTTTAACTAAACCATAGTCAAAATTGACTGAAGTTAGCTAAATCAATGTTGAAACAGTCATCTTCATTCTGAAACTGGCTGCTTTCAATCTCTGGTTTGAACTTTCAGGTGGAGCTTTCTTGGTAGGAGCCTTATCAGCAAGGTGTTGAACTAGTTGATTGAATTCTTCTTCTAATTGAGCTTTGGCTAATTCCGCCATTATCTGTGATTTTGAGGCTAAGAAGGGAGATTGTTGTTGAACAGCTTACGGATATTTCATGAGATGAGGATTTTGAGCTGACCATTTTTCAATGGCTTTTTTGTTCAACAAGTTGGGGTTATAAGTTGACCACCACTTGATGTTGAACGTTCTACTAAGAAACAAGGGATATTCTATTCCAAGCTTATCTTTATAATCGAAATCCCATGTCGTGATCCATGGCGTTCCAAATGTTGAGAAAAATTGAAGTAACATTGTTCTTGGAACAAAACTGGTTTGAGTAGAAAAGATTGAAAATGATTCTTTAGCATAAGAAGGAAGAAATTCTTGAGTTGGTCCAAAGAAGTAAAACCATTCTGAAAACCAAGCTGAAAAATTCATTTGACCTTTATTGAACCATATGAACGAAGAATGAGAAAAAGGTCGGATAAGCATCATATTGAACCATGCAGCTTTGTAATCCCAGTAATTAAAATTTTGAGATTTGAACTGTCTTGAAAAAGACTTTTGAGTAAAAGGTTTCTGATTCCATTGATAAAGGGTTAAGTCATGATTTATTTTGAACTTTGAGTATTGAATTTTGGATGGGTTTTGAGGATCGTATTCATGAGTTAAAGATATTGAATTGGTGTCTATCAGGATGAACTCATAAAATAGTCTTGATTTTTCTAGGTCTGAAACATAAAAATGTTGTCCTTCTGGGTAGAACCTTTGAGCAACTTCTCTAGGGGTTATTTTTGGATTTTGTAACCATTCTGGTTCTAGAGAACAGATGGGTACTGAACAATTTTTTTGTAATATATTTCTTTGTTTTGAACAGGGTTTTTTGAGGAGTAAGAGGTATTAATTTTGATGAGGTTTGAGCATGGGTGATTTGTTTTGGAGAAGGAGTGGTTAAAGCTTGATCATAGGTTAGAGGAAGAAATCGATTTTGAGAAAGTGTTGAACTGGAAGAAGGTCGAATACCTTTAATTTCTTGTGGTTGAAGACCACTGCCTGAAGGGCTGAAATTGAGTGGTGTCACCAGTAATGGTGATATTGAAGGACCCAGTGAGGATCCTGTTTGAACATTTGAAGGACCCATTAGGGATCCATATTGATCTCTACTTACTTCTTTTGATTTTTTTCTTGTCCATTCTTCTATTTTTCCTTGCAAGAATTCTCTGGTGAGAAAATCTGGTAGGGCGTTCTCCTTGCCTTTTATATGTTGGATTTCAAAATCAAAATAGGAAAGTAATGCTTGCCATCTGTTAAAAATATGTTTTGAAACTAGATTTTGAACATCTTTTTCTAAAACACTTTTGGCAGATTTGCAATCTGTTTTTAACAAAAATTGTTTATTGAAAACTTCTTTTTGAAATTTTTTGATATTTAAAACTATTGATAAAATTTCTCTTTTGATTGTAGAATATTTCATTTGAGCTTCAGTCCATATTCCTGAATTAAATTTAACTATTTGCTCTTTTGAACTATCTTTGAGTCTTTGTTTAAGAACTCCTCCGTAGCCTAATTTTGAAGCATCTGTTTCTATGATCATATAGGCTTCTGGGTTAGGTATTCCTAAACATGGGAGTTTTTTGACTTTGAATTTAAGAGTTTTAACAACTTCTGTTATTGAACTATCCCAAGCGGGTGCTTTCTTTCTTAACTTAGAGTACAAAGGTTTACAAATAATTCTTAAATCTTGAACAAAATCTGCAACATAATTAAGACAACCTAAAAATCTTTGAAGTTGGTTTTTATCAGTTATCTCATATGAAAACTTGTCAGCAAATTCTATTGAATGACTAATAGGTTTGATCATACCTTAGTATATATCATAACCTAAAAATCTAATTTTGGTTTGGAAAAGTTTCATCTTTTTTGCCCAATACAACTAGACCATTTTTCTTAACAATTTAGTAAAATTGATCAATGTGTTTAAAGTCTTGTTCTATTGATCTAGAAAATACTAAGACATCATCTATATAAACTATTGTGAAATGAGTAAAGGGATTAAAAATATTGTTCATAATATTTTGAAATTCTGAGGGAGCATTTTTTAAACCGAATGGCATAATATTCCATTCATAATGACCAAAGGGAATGGTGAATACCGTTTTGTACTTATCTTTTTCTGTAATTAGTATTTGATAGTATCCTAATTTCATATCAAATTTTGAAAATAAAGAGGCTTGTTGAACTCTAGAAATTAAATCTCCTCTATCAGGTATAGGATACCTAATCTATCTTAAAACTTTATTAAGGGGTTTATAATTGATGACCATACAAGGGGCTCCTCGTTCTATTTCTGCCTGATTTTGAACATAAAAGGCTGAGCAACTCCAAGGAAATTTACTAGCCCTAATTAACTTCTTGTTTAACAAATCTTGGATTTCTTTTTTACAATATTCTAAAGTTTCTTTATTGATCATTTGAATGGGCCTAGCTTTGGTAGATAATTTATCTTCTGTAAAGTTGGGCTCATAGGAAAGAGAAACTATGTGTTTTTTCCTATCCCAAAAAGCATTTGGGTGTTCTGAACAGACTTTTTTTTCAAGTTTTTGTTGAACAAGAGTTATTCTATCTTTAACCTGAGGTTTTTCTAACTGTTCTTCTAAACATTTATAATGAACCTCTTTGTTTAGCATTTTAATTTGAGTTTTTTTTTTCTATTTATTATATTTAATTTTGAAACAGCTAAAGATTTGAGTAGATTAACATCTGTGGTTCTGGCAGGATTTAAGAATTCAAAACAAATTTCTTTACCAGAAACATTTGTTGAAATACCTAATTCTGAAACCTTAAAGGGGTAAATTAAGGTTAGAAAAGGCGTTTCTAAAATCATTGGTTCATTTAAATTCCTAACTAGAACAAAAGTTGTATTGAAATAAATGCCTTGATTACATATCTCAGCATTTGACAATTTGTACCTAATAGGAAGTTGATTACCTCCTACACCGCTGAGACTCTCAGTGGTTTTTTTATAATATTGAGTGGGAATTAATCATTCTTGAACACAATTAAGATCAGCTCCTGAGGCCATAAGAGTGATCATTTTGATACTATAATTTTTATTAATAGTAAGATTAATATGACAATACCATTTTTGAATTGAATCCTAGAGATTATATTTAAATAATTCTTTTTGGGAGTTGACTACTTTCTTCTAAATTGTTTTGATCTTATGAATTCCTAACATCTTTATTAGCCATTATACTTAATCTAAAGATAAATTCATATCTTTTTGTTTTAATAGTTGAATTTCTTCTTTAATAATTTTTATTTTTTCTTTTAATTCTTTTATTGAAACTTTTTTTTTTCAGCTGGGTTGGTTTGTAACCTACGGATTATTTCTTGAACATTATATGGTTTAACTTCTGGTTTTGGTTGGGGTTCTTCTGAGTCTATAATATCTTTTATTTTGAGCAAATATTCTTTCCTAACTTCTTCATTATCTATTTTATCTATAATTTCTACTAAAGTTTGGATCTTATCTCTATTGAGCACATTGATTGTTTTAGAACAATTATTTGAACATTCTTTATAGTTACATAAACCTATTTCTGAATGACTTTCGTCTTCAGAATTTGGACTAGACGATGAACTATCTTGTTGATCTAATTAATCTATTTGATAAATTTCATTTTGATTACTTTAACTTTCAGTGTCATATGCTGACTCTGAATTTTGATCTTCTAACAGAATACTCATAAGACTTGTTTGTACTTATCATTAATATATAAAGAATTAATCTTTTTCTTGAGCCTACAATGTTATATATATATATATACACACACACATGCCATTGGAAATAAAAACCGTTGGTCACCATGATTGAGAATAAAAGCTTTTAAATGTAAATAAAAGCGTGCCGACTTTCATAAACGTAAATTAATCTTAATGGAATGGATGACACCATTCAAAGAAAATTAAATGATCTTTAATATTTTATAATAATAAATTTGAAACTGATTTTGAAAGTTTAATCTTTTCTCATCTAAACTTCCAGACTCACGCGTTAATGTGATGTGGACACCTCTGACTTTTTATGCATAATAGACGATTTCTCTTCTTTGTCTTTTTGCAGATACTGTGTAACATATGCCGATTATAAACAGAGTATGTCATATTCACGTCCCTACTGCTAGTAAAATGGATAAAACATATCTTTGCAACTCCTAATAACACTTGACATGACATGTGGAATAATTTTACTTCCCAATGCCAAACAAACATTTTTAAAATGTTATCTTTAGAATCTTTTCTTATCTTTTCTTTTTAATATTGTACAAACAAGATAATGCGTATAAGACTTTGTTAGTAAAATGTATTTCAAGTATTTATAGAATGTATCAATATCAAGTTCAAAACCATATATACCCTGGGTCGTTGAGTCGATAATCGTAAGCAAATGAGAAAAAATCCTTTTGGGGATTGAAAAACCAATTATTGAACTTTTTCTTTTGAGAAGATTAAACAGACATTCAGTTTTCATACTACATCATAAAACTTGGAAGAAAGATGTGATTTGATTGGAGCCTTGAGTGGAGTAGTCTTTACGGTTGTTAGTCTAAATGTTTTAGCCTTGAGTGGAGTTCATCAGATGGCTTTGAAAACTCAAAGGAGTACAAGAATGTAGCTAAACTGAGATGAATGATTTGAAGGCCAAACAATATTCCTGGATATATCCTTCTGTCTATTCCAAATGGTATTAATTCAAAATGTTGACCTCTAATATCAACATCTTTGCATTCTAAAGGGCTTGACCAAATGTAGGGCCTCTTTGAATCTTTTACAAGTTTGTTATCAATTGGGTTTCTTTTTTAAGTGATAGCCACTGACAATGCAATCCTTTGTGAACTCACGAGGTGTCGAAAGAAAACCTGGTCACTAAAAAAAAATATATATTTAGTGACAATTAAAAAAAGCATCACAAAAAATCAATATAGTAGTGAATGTGGTGGTTACACAAGAAACCGCCACTAAGTTGTGACATAGTGGCAGTTGTACAACCGCTACAATATCAAATGCATATTGTGGCAGTTGGTATAATGTTGATATATAGACAACCACCACAATATGGTGGTAGTTATAACCAACCGCCACTATACTATGGCGGTTTAAGAAGAACCACCATTATATTATGGTGGTTGGAGAAGAATCGCCACTATGTTTTTTTTTTTAAAAAATAATAATAATACCCACTACCCACCCACACACTCGACCCATACATCATAATTGTTTCATCGCTACGTGTGATCTGTCGTCTACATCCTTTTCCACTATTGATTGGTTCTTCTTGACCACTATAATACACGCTAATTTTGAGATTACGTGATTAGCGGTATTACAGTTTTTATAACGATAATTGACATTATTTTAGTGGCGTTATTTTTAATACATTATTTTAATAGAATTAATTTAGTCATTTTAATTTTTCATATTTAATAAATTCTTTTCAATGTTATTTATGGAAATTAAGTGTGAAATGACTTATTTGAGTACTTTAATGTGGTGTGGTATTTTCTGCGTATTGTGAAAAATAGGAGAAAGAGGATTTTAAATGAAAATAAAACAACAGTTATGTGCTAAGGAAAGTAAAGTTAGAGGAAGTACCTTGGGAAGTAGAAATAATATTAGGGGATGGGGAAGTGAAAGAGAGAAGTCATGAGGCATAGAGGGAAAGGGAGCTGGATATCTACCGGGTCTAGAGAGAGACTAAAATAAAATGAGGAACTAGGGTGGCACCTAGAATATGGGAAATGCCCAAACTAGAGAAATTATGAATTTGCCATTACTTAGGTTAACTAGGGGTTGACCCGAGAGGCAAAGTAGTAATTTTACCATGGGTGGGTATATATAGGCATCCCCACCCTTTTTCCTTATTTTTGCACTTTTCTCTCTCTCCTCACTCTCACTTCTTTCTTTCTTTCTTCCTTCTGTCTACCCTCTCCACCCAAATCTGCCAACCAAGCTCTAAAAAGCCTTTCTCTAGTGGTGGGATGAGTCATCAATGTCCAAACAACATCGGGAAAACAAAGAATTAAGGTAGATATTCCAATTTCCCAAAATTTTCCCTATTTTTGGATTTTAGGTTTGGGTAGATTTGAGGTTTGGGTCTCAGTTTGACAGTTAAAATTAGAGGTTTGGTGTCTAAATACTCCTTAGACACTAAAGATGGAAACCCATAGAAGAAATCATGAGAAACAGTGAAGATTCGGTCGGATCTGGGCCAAAACCATGAAGAAATTGCGAGCTTCAAGATGGTGGCACCTAAGCGCCATACTTCATAAGGGAAAGGGGAAGAAGGTTGTGGTGCCCAAATGCCAAGTGTGCTGAAGTCATGTTGATTCATGCTGACGTCAAGCTATAATGTTTTCTTAGACCTTATTTAGATGGCCATAACTCTTTCATTCGAATTTTTTCTTTAGCAAACCTTATATCGTTGGAAAGCTCTTTAAGTCTAGTTTCCAATGGTATAAGTTTCATTTGAAAATTTTTTACTAGTTAAGAGTTATGAACAAATGAGTAAGCAAAGGTTAGAATCAGTGATGAGGATTTTTCTTGCTTGATTTATTTATTGATTTTGGTTGGTTCAAGGTGTCTTGGGAGCTTTATTTCTTGGGAACTCTTTCAGTATAAACTTTGTCAGCATCAAGGTGAGTGGGTGACCTTGCTTTCGAGTTTTTACTTAAAATTACTCAAGTACAATATAAATCTCAATCACGCCATGATTGAATTTAAATTATCAAATTCCCTAGTTAATGATATTAACTAGATTATGAAATTTCTTGTGATGTTGCGAGAAATATAATGGAGTTATTATGTGGACATGTTGTGAATCACGAATTGGTTGTTATATGTGATATATTGAATTTGTTTGAATGCATTACGTATGGAAAAGAGAATTACATGGGAATGTAGACCCATGGGGGAATAGGGTGGAAACCTAGTAGTATGTCCTAGGATGACCAAATCCTTATGGACGAACCTTGAAAATAATAAGTTTAGAGGAATATAGACCTTTAGCACAAACTTATTGAGCAAAAATACTATAGGAAATGTGAGTATCGAGATTTAGACTCAGTAAGGTATAGTGAGAACGTAGACTCATGAGGGAGAAGGCATGTCATTGATTGCATAATCATAATTTGGGTGTGTAAATTGTTTATGCTTATACATGCTTTGATTTTAAATTAGAGTGTTGGTTGTGATTTAATGAAGATTGCAAGAGTGTGGACTTACAAGAAAATAGTACGTTACAATTATATAATCAGGTACGCTTGTGTATGTGTATCTGTACGTGCCTGAACGTGCAAGAGGTATTTATTTAAATTACGATAGTGATTATGGTATTTGTACTTGTGCTTATTTTATTGTAAAGTCATCTACTCACTGAGTTTTGATGAACTCATACCCTCTGTGGTTATATTTTTTCAAATATAGTAGCTAAGGAGGAAGAGAGCATTGGGAGTTTAGCAGCTTTAGAGACATACTCTATTTTTGTTTGGAGGGTTCATGATAAACCAATTTTTGGGCTGTATCCCAATAGATCACTTTCTAATCCTATAGGCCACCTAGGTCTTATTGTGTTTTGGTGATTTTATTAGTTAGGCTGATTTGCTTTGCATTGTCATTGTATATACTTCCCGATGTTATGGGAAGTAAGAGAAAGTATTGTGTAAACATTTTTCTTTTGTAAATTTATGTTTTGCATAGTTGTAGATATTAGGACTATTCAGGAAATATATGGGCTACCACTAAGATACACTCTAAAATTTATATTAACTCACGTGCCCTATTTTAGGGGCATGACATATAGGTATCAAAGGGAAGTTTGTTTTTAGGTCTCATATAGATTACAGAGCAAAGTGTTCTTTGTGGGTCATTTTCCATTATTGTGAACTTTGAGCATGACCATGAATTTAGGTTCCATAAAAGGCATTGTAGAGATTGGTCCATGCCACTACGATGCCGAATTACCCAGAATTGAATTCGTGGCAATTTTGTGGTATAGTGATCCCCAGGTCGTATTCACTCAAGGAGCCTCACTTCTAATTGCTAATTAATTGTTCTAAATACTAATTACACTAATTAACTACACGAGGGGGGTTTGGTTGATGACAGAAGCATAAAATACAGCAACAGCAGCAAACAGCAGCAGTAACAGCAAAACTGAATCTGGACATAACAGAACAATATCATAGACACATGTAATCAACCTATGGTTTCCCTAGAAGTGTAATCATCCTCGTTCCATTCTCTAAATTTGTTCCAACTCCATTTATTATTTCGGTTGTCAACTAATATTTCTAGAGAACTAGATTACACTAAGATTATAGTTAGGAAAATCTTCGCTAATCATAACCTAATGTAACCCGATTAAACTCTAACAGAAATCTTATCCCGCAATCGCACATTGACAATCCATTTTAGTCTAACTTACTAATCTTGCATAGCAACTATATACATACAAGTCTAGCCAGCCTTAACCCTAATAAAACTATTCAAAATAAAAATCAAGTCCATACATTCTTTCTAA
Source organism: Biancaea sappan (assembly GCA_037074585.1). Classification (NCBI taxonomy): domain Eukaryota; kingdom Viridiplantae; phylum Streptophyta; class Magnoliopsida; order Fabales; family Fabaceae; genus Biancaea; species Biancaea sappan. Next base: position 13,054,196 of record CM073494.1, read on the forward strand.
CCAGAAAAATGTACAGATATGAAAACAAAAGGCAAGATAGGGACCAAAATGAAATAGGTTGAATAAAAAAACACTTATCTGTTCATGGAATTTAGATTACATCCTCTAGATCCACCATTGATTGATTACAAAAGGTGTTTTAGCCCTCCATAAGGACTAAAATGAAAAATACACAAAAGAAGGTATAGAACCTAAGCTACTGTAGAAGAGAGGAAGAAGAAGATGTCTGTTCTATAAAATGAAATATGATCTGTTCTCCTTTGTAGCAGCCCCTTGGAGGATGAAAATGCACTGGTTTGTGCTGTCATTTTCCATCTGAAAAGCTACAGCAAGTGCAGCACCTTGGGCAGAAGCAATGCATGGAAATAGAGGCCGCTAGAGGGACTTTTCTGCACTAGAGAGTTGACCTGTGTTGGGTAAACTTTAGAAAGTAAAAGAGGCTGAATTGCTACTCTGATTCAGAACATTAGTGGGGCCCACATCAATATATCCTAGTTAGCACTAAATCATCTAAAAAATGCCACATCAGCTCCCACATATGCACCCTCGTCCATGTCATCAATTTTGCTCTCTAATTACAAAATTAAAGCACAATTAGTCCATAATTAAATTACATCCATTTAATTCTAAAATATAATAGAATCAGAGAGTAATCAAGAAAATGTATGCAATAGGACTAAGATAGGGACTAAATTGTATATAAAAATTCTCGATATCAGAGTTTTGAGTATGTCTTTTTTGACTTACTCCTTGGTGGAGTTAGTCGAAGGAAATTTCTTTAACATGAGAAGTGTTTGTTCTTATCTGTAGGTTTTTGGCTCTTGATGGAAGAGAAATCCTTAGAGCAAAAGGAGCTCATGAGCTCAGATATAGCTTTGCTACATTACTATTGGAGCGGTGGCGGATAATCTAGAGAAGGATATTTGTGTGTGTATGGACGTGTATCACAGAAATATGGGTTTTCCATGTAATGTCATGTAATTATTTATATTATATGATGTGTGATAATTTATTTCGGATTGACATCTGGTATGCGGTGATGTGTAAGGTTATTATGTGATGGGAACATGTGTATATATCTATGTATACATTTATACTTGATTGGTTTTGCTAATGCATAGCGATTACATATGCACATTTTAATATGTATATCTGCAAGTTAGGAGAAGTTAAGAAATAGTTATAGTATAAATATAACCTACATACTTTGCATGTGTGCATGTATTGTAGTGTACTTTGTCATGAGTGTGTGGTTAATCTCTTGAGGCTTTGGTTGATTAGTCAAGTAGAGTGACGAGTAAGAATGCTTGAGAATCGACACTCATTTGGATTAGTGCATAGTCTATTTTCATAAGTGTTGATCGCATCCTAAGTGGTTGTGTGTAGGCGTGTAATTCAACCAAATTATTTTGAGTTGAAGTTGGGTAGTAGAGGGGTTTGGGGTATAAGGAAAAGTTTAGGAAGAAGAGAGGACTCGAGAGGGAAGAATGCTCATGTGAGAAGAGCTGAAGGTTAGGGAGTAAGTTTCATCCTAAGAGTTGAGGTGATTGCAATTCTTCTAGCTGGGATGGTACTCAAGCTAGAAGATAGCATACTCAGTTACTAGAATGTGGAAGACTTCATTCAAGTGGGTACTATAAGCACGCAGTAGGTTAGGGCTACTTCTTTTATGGTTGGAAATAATACCTCATGAAGAATCTGGAAGTAGAGAACTTGAGTAAGTTAGAGTTAGGATATGTACTTGAGTATGTATCCTAGAGGAATTTAGCAATGTGAGGTTCAGTTGAAAGAACCGATCTAGTTACGTAGTTTTCCTGGAGGAGACACAGCAGTGAGATGGGACTCGACGTAAAGAAGGTTAGTGTAAGTTATAGATCTTCTGGGGGCAACTTATTTATGTAGTACACTTCTAGTTGAGGTTTGTTAGTAGTAGTATTGAGTGGTGGATGTGCTTAGAAAGAAGGAATTGGTCTGAAGGTAAAGACTTGCGAGACAAGTTCTCGGTGGTCATTTGAATGAAGATACAGTAGGTAGGGGGTGTAAGGATGCGTGAGATCTTAAGCTGAGGAGATCAAATAGAATAAAGGATAGGTTACGAGAATTTCTATTACAATAAGAGTGTGAAAATCTTATGACCTTGGAATGGTCTAAGTGTGTCATAGATAGGCTAGTGGCATGCATGCCATCTAAGCCAAATAGAGTTACTGACAAGTGCGTGAGGCTAGCGGTTAATGAGGGGTCCAGCTCACTTATCTATGGTAAGAGAGCATTTGATTGAACAATATGTACATGTTAGAGGATATGTAACATGCTTGGGCGATTACATACGATCGGGTGAGGTTGAAGATGTAATCCGAGTAGAGGTTATAAGGGTGTTTCGTGTTAGGAGCAGAGAAATAATGCCATGAATATGGCTTGGGATAAGTTTAGGTTAAACCTAAGCTCCTTGGTGATAGAGCGAGTGCTTAGGCATTGCATACGTTAGATTGAGAGGAATGTGTTTGGATGCATGTGAAAGCATAATTACTTACATATGAACATATAAGGAGTATGTGCATTTGTGTAATTATGTAAATACCCCAAATGTGAATTTGTTTGGGGAAGACGACCTTTTTAAGACATGTAGTCCTAAAGGATGGAATCAAGGGATGGTGGCATACGGCGAAGAATCTTAGAATCAAGCTATTCCATGGCATACTTATAGGTACATATTCTCTTACGAAAAAGTCGATGAATTTATAAGGGGACACTACCTACTTGGAGGCTTGTGGTGCCTGGCTACTAGGTAATGCCACATAGGGTGGGCCCAGTCATTATATAATAGTAGGTGTACTAATGGGAAGATATAGAGTGAGTTTTAGTGGATCTAGTGTTGATTGCTTAGGTTAGGGTTAAGGCTTTCGATTTGAAGGTTGTTGTATTGCGGTCGAGGATATGATCTTAGTCACCTGTTACTATTTACAGATGTGACCCAATAGACTAAGATTCTGGTTAGTGCACCCTTGGGGTCTAGTAAGGTTGCATTCGGTAAGACAGCTTATAACTTATTTGACTAGCTTATAAACTCGTTAAAATTTTTCGGTAAACGAGCTTATTTTAGTAGCTTATAGCTTATTCTGATAAGTTACTTTGAGTAGTTTATAGCTTAAAGTTTATAGCTATCTGATAGCTTATAAGCTATAGCCAACGAGAGGCTTATCTTGGAGACTCAGCTCATGAAACAAACCTCTCAACTAAATCTCCTAGTGCAAACCCCCATTACGAGATTTAGTTGAGAGGTTTGTTTCATGAGCTGAGTCTCCAAGATAAGCCTCTCGTTGGCTATAGCCAATTGACGTGATGTGTCAAGGGCTAATGTTTAGGAAAATGATGGGAATCTGAGATCGACTTCTTGTAGAACTAGTGTTGGTTGGGTGGTTATTGGTTAGTTGTATGTAAATTAAGTAGTGTACTTCTGCGAACAAAGATCGGTAGTTGTTGATGTGAAGCACGTAAACTGAGACCATAAGGAATGCACCTAGGAAGCCAGAGTGCTAAAGGGTGGAAATATGGGGAATGAGGTCTCATGGTATACTCTTGATGCCAAGATGGTAGTTGTCATGGTGTGGCACAAGCTGGAGAGAATATTACCTGAGGGATAGAGGATGGGGTAACCACAGGTTGATTCATGGAAATGTAGATCCATGAACAGAGATATAAGAATGTATAGCATACAGAGAGGTATCTCTGGGGATCTTTAGTCTGTGTGATTGCAAACTCACGTGACAGGACTCTTAAGGAGTAATCTATAGGAACGTAGACCCACGTTAATAAAACTCTTGAGTAGGGATTCCATGGGAGTGTAGGCCCACAGGGGGAGTTAAGTATGTGATATCCGTGTGTGGGTTAATGTTTGTGGTATGCATAGTGTGAAATATGTGATCAGTAGAGCTAAGTAGCAAGGTTTAGTGTATTTTGGTATCAAGCATACGCTCTACGAGAATCGAGAGTGAGATACCCTATCGTAAGTATGTCCTCGTAGTGACCTAACATCGTGAGGGATAAGTTTCTCAAGGCGAAATATGAATGGGTTACTCTAGAATTTTGTGGTAGGTTACCCCAATCTTTGAGAAGTTATGACCCTATAAAGGTCATTGTAGCGAGATATGCATAGCCCTATGTAAGGGAGATTGTGGAGCTCTACCTTGTTTGTTCTATTAGATTAGAGACGTTAGTTTGCATTCCTATTCCAGAGAACTCGAAATGGGAGCTGTACGATAGGGTTAGTTCACATAGGATCCATGAGTATCTCGGCAACAAATCAATGGGAATATTGACCCACGTTGATGAAGCCCTGAGAAACAGAGTTGTGGGAATGTATACCAAATCCTTATGGACGAACCTTGGAAATAATAAGTCTAAAGGAATACAGACCTTTAGCATAAACTTATTGAGCAAAAATACTCTGGGAAATGTGAATATTGAGATTTAAACTCAACAAAGTATAGTGAGAACGTAGACTCATGAGGCGGAAGGCATGTCATTGATTGCATAATCATACTTTGCATGTGTAAATTATTTATGCTTGTACATGCTTTGATTTTAAATTAGAGTGTTGGTTGTGATTTAGTGAAGATTGTAAGAGCATAGACTCATAAGAAAATAGCACGTTACGGTTATATAATCAGGTATGCTTTTGCATGTGTATCTGTACGTGTTTGAACGTGCTAAAAGCATTTATTTAAATTACGGTAGTGATTACGGTATTTGTACTTATGCTTGTTTTATTACACAAGCATCTATTCACTGAGTTTTAATGAACTTACACCCTTTGCAGTTTTTTTTAGATATAGCAACTAAGGAGAAAGGGAATGCTCAGAGTTTAGCAGCTTTGGAGACATACTCCATTTTTGTTTGGAGGGTTCATGATGAACCAATTTTTAGGCTTTATGCCAATAAAAATACTCTATAATCCTATAGGCCACCTAAGTCCTACTGCGTTTTAGGGATTTTATTAATTAGGCTGCAATTTGTTTTACATTGTCATTATATATACTTCCCCGATGTTATGGGAAATAAGAGAAAATATTATGTAAATTTATGTTTTGCATAGTGGATATTAGGACTATTTAAGGAACATATAGGCTACCACTGAGGTACTTTTAAGATTTGTGTTAACTCACGTGCCCTATTTTAGGGGCGTTACAGACGCCATCCACCCAAAGGATGTTACTGATGCCATTTGCCCCATCCTCGCTGGTCATATTAGCCACTGTTGGTTTGGACGCTGATAGGGTGATTATTTGGTAAATGGAGGCGCATGACTTCATTCTTTTTTTTTCTTTAATAATTGTTTAAAGATATATTGAATTAAAGATATATTTTATATAATGGGTTTAGGTTTAAAGTTTAGGGATTAGGATTTATGATTAGGGTTTATGGTTTACAATAATATTTAATTTAATTTATTATAATTTATTTAATTAAATATTAAGAATTAAGATTTAGCATTTAGGTTTTATGAGTTAGAGTTTAGGGTTTAGGGTTTAGGGTTTAGATTTTGCAATAATATTTATTCTACAAAAAATGAGAAGGCAATTGAGATATATTGAATTAAAGATATATTTTATATTATGAGTTTCATGTTTAGAGTTTGCATTTTAGGGTTTAGGATTTAAAATAATTTCAATTTAATTTATTATAATTTATTTAATTAAATATTAGGATTTAGGGTTTTGATTTTAGGGTTAGGGTTTAGGGTTTAGATTTTAGAGATTAGAGTTTAGGGTTTAGATTTTACAATAATATTTATTCTGTAAAAAATTTAAAAAAAATAAAGGGCGTGTAGGACCTCTCCAGCGCTTGAACTAGATGATTTGAAGGTGTCTTGAGCGATCCCCTTCCATTGGCCATTATTAAGTGGTTGTTGTCGGCCACCGTTTACCCAGAGGAAGTCATCGAAGTCGTCTACTCCATTATCCTCCCTTGTCAGATTAGTTACCTTCGGTTTAGACATGGTATACAGTGATTCTTCAACTTTTAGCTTTTTTCCATTTTTCCTTAGTGTTTCTCATCTTGCAGTTTATCAATGACATTGATTATGCTTCAGCCATCTGTGGTCACTACAGCTCTGTTGTGCATTACTATTTTGGTTAGTTTTTATGTGTTGTTCTATTTTTTTCCTTAATTTTTTAAAATTTTTTTTGTGGTCTCCTTTTAGAGATAGTTCCATATTTAATAGATTTGATAATCTATATTTAATAGACTTGCTAGTTATATATATGATGAAAATTTTATTTTAAAATGCTTCCTAAATTCTATTCTTTTCCATTCTTCTCATTTCTAGTTTCTCACATAAAAAACATATATACTACCAACATATATATATATATATATATATATATGTGTGTGTGTGTGTGTGTGTGTGTGTGTAAATTATGCATTTCAAATTAAAATCAATATATAAATTAATATTTAGTGGGGGTTGCAATATAACCGCCACTTTTTAGTGGTTGTTGAATTATAACTGCCACTACGTAGTGGCGGTCGTATCATAACTTCCACTAAATTAAATCAAAACTCTATCCTAGGCCTTCAATCTACTCATTATTCTCAGTCACTCTTCTTCATGTGTATTGTTCTTCTTCTCTGTATGCACTGTGTTTGTCGTTGGCCACAATTCTTTGTCTCTATATGTTCTCCATTGTTGTTCACCCAGAGGAGGTTGTCACTGCCATCTGCCCTATCTCTGCCAATTAGCACCTGCGTTGTTGGTTTAGAGGCCGGTAATTTACTGTCAAAAACTTTTTCTCTTTATGTTGCACAAAGGATAAGTTAGGCATTCATTTGTATTAGCTATTGTTGATTTTTGTACTTCTCAATTCATTAAAATTTTCTATTATAAATGCAGTTTTTTGATCAAGAGAATGGAGAGGATTCCGCATAAGCAACAAACTCTTTATTCTCTTGTAATTAAAATAATCAAGAAAGGGAGGATGACAATGAAAATGATATGTGTCCCACCCTATCTCAAGGCACGTGACTGATAACATACTTTTTCTATTTATTTTAGTCCCTATTTTAGTCCTTTTTGCCTCTTTAATTTTGTCAATTCTCTAATTTTATTATGTTTTGGAATTTATTGGGTATAAACTATTTATGGATTAAATGTGTCTCAATTTTTATATTTTTAGAACTTGAATTGTAAAATGCTCAATTTAATTCCTACAAATTTTAATTTTGGAGAGAAAAGTGTTGACATAGACAAAGATGATGATTTGGATGCTAATGTGGCACTTTTTGGGTGATGTAGATGCTTACTAGGATATGCTGGATGTGGGGCCCACTTGAACTCTTATTCAATGCCATGTAGTCAGAATTTTTGGGCAGAAATATTAATTTTCGTAGGTCAAGAAAAGCATGGCTGAAATATTAATTTTGCCATGATATTCTGCTGCTGTTTTGATGCTGTTTGTCACTTTCTGCTGCAGAAGTATTAATTCTGCTGCTGCTGCCATACCATTCTGCTGCTGCCATACTTTTCTGCTGCTGCAGAAATATTAATTTTGCTGCTGTTTTGCTGTCAAAGTGCTGCCATATCATAGAAGAGGCATCCAAGGAGGCATCTAGGGCAGAATATCCCTTTAGGCATGTGTTAGATTAGTTTTATATTTGCAAAAATCGAAATTTATTAAGGAGGCTAAGTCATTTTTCAGAAAGGGAGTCCTAGCACCATTTTTCTGCCTTCCTTGGGCAGCAGTGGTTGGGAGCAACATAGAGGCAACTCTCTAGCTTGGTTAGAGGGAAAGGAAGCCTTCCCACTTGGGAATGGCTCTCCTTCTCCCATTTTCTTTCCTTTTCTTCCATTTTCCTTCATAGTTTTTTAGATTTCTGCTGTATTTTCTGTTTTCTGTCATGTTCTTCTTCTCTTCCATGTAATTTCTGAGTTTAAGGATTGATGTAGTTCAGTTTTATGAAGCTTTATTGTTGAACATATTCAGTTTTAATGCATTTTCGTTTAATGGAATGGATTTTACCGATTATTCTTCCTCTTGAATGTTTGATGAACCTTCAATGAGTTTGGGATTTTTATGTCTATGCTAGAGTTAGCTAGATATTGAGCTTGACCTTGTGATTTCCACCATAAATTAGATTATCTAGATATAGATAGTTTTATTTATGTGGCTTGAATAATTTCTTGAGCTTCATGACTTAATTGAATGGTTGATCTAAGATTTTAGTCAATTATTTTGGATAAGTTAGATTGTAATTTCAAAGCTTTTGGATTCAATCATATTTTAGAAAATTGGCCAACATTGAATGGATTGTAATTTAATTGAATTGTTCTTCAATGATTCAAAGATTAATTTGTCTATGAATTAATCGGATTAGACCAACGAAATCAATCTCATTTTCTTGTGTAGTCGGTCATTTGATGAAATGAAAATTGTACTTTAATTCATTTGGACCAATGAGTATTTTCTTGGCCAAAGTTCTATTTTATTTATTGTTCTATGAAGCTTGTCATTTATACATGCATGCGTTTGCTATGTATTTGTAACGAGTAGGACAAGAGATAACATGTCATATGCGATTGCGGGGCATTGATGTGATTAGGACTTCATCGGATTATATTTGAGTTATAGATTAGTGAAGATCTTCCTAACTATAATTTTAATATAATTCAGTCTTAGAAGACTTTCTGAGAATTTTAGATTGAAGATTACATAATAGAATTAGCCAAGAATATTCAAAGGAAATGATGATGATGTACAATTCCATGAAATTTGTGACCAATCCATATCTTTTCTCTGTTTTGTTTTCTATCTAGTTATTTAAATTTCAGTTATTTATATTGTGTTGTTTCAATCATCACCCCCCCTTTTTTTTTGTGTAATTTCTGAAATTTTCCTCATAAGTCTTAATAGCATTTCACTTAGCCTAATTAAATTTTATTTGATACCTCAATCTCTGTGGGACGATACTCTACTCATCACTTTATTACTTGTTGCGACCCAGTATACTTGCTGGAATATTTTATGTGCTATAAATTATACGCACCAGTGACCGGCATAGATGGTGAGTCTTCACCCATTGTCGTAAGCCTAACTTGACATATACCTCAAACATATTCAGTTTACGTAATCTTTATTCTGCAAATATTATTTTCAACACATCATGAAAATAAGGGGGAAACTCTTATTATTCTGTTCCACATTTAAAAAAAAAAAACAAATTCCTTAACAAACATCCATCATATTTTTATCACGTATCTTTCAAACACATTGACCCAGAACCACCTACCCAATTACAGAGCAACTAGAGAAAGCACTATAATAAATATTCAAATATCTTGCCCCTAACAATTGAGAGGTATCCTCGGCACATGAAACGTCAAACCAACCAATCATTAGTACTTGAAATTTTAAGGGGTGAGTCTGATCTACTGATTCGGTGAGAGAAACCTCTATCCTCCCTCCAACACACACACACACACACACACACACACACACACACATACACACACATAACTATATATACATGTACAGCATGGGGTACATTCTCAAATGCCAAAGACCACGCATATGGTTCATGCCACCACATCAAGAATCATGCCTAAAAAGAAATGATTCATACCTTAAATGTCCACCAAATAAACCTTGATTGGCCAATTATATCCATACAAGTATCAAGAATCATGGGCAACGACATATTCAATCAAGATCAAGCATCAATCATGCACGAAGGCTAAATCCCCATGGCTGCCGCCATTAATCGACCTCCAACCTTATTAACTTCATAGCCACCTTTATTTCCCCTACCCATGGGACTCTAACCTATGCCATTCACCATGCCAACCTTGTTGTCCCTACTCATAGGATCAAACATAATAGAAATGATTGAATCTCAAGAAAAAGGTGAATTTAGTTTTATAAAATTTTTCATAAAACTTAGTTTAAAGTTTAAAATGATTTTCTAGAAATGTGAAATGCTTAAGACGGCAAGTTTAAACTAGACAAAAAAAAATATGCTATCAAGATGAATTGATGTAAAGCATAAGGAATTAAAAAGCAAATAAATACACAAGATAAGGAGTAAGAGAAGAGAGAATGAACACAGGAGATTTATATCGGTTAGGCTAATCACAAGCCTACATCTAATCCTCAAGCAAACCACTTGAGTATTTCGCAAACAAGCTTGTAAACGGTTGGTGCTTACAAACCACTAGTTTGACCTGGTTACTTGTTGAAACCACTACAAAAAATTTATGAATTAGAGCTTCTCAACTACCCAAACCAATGATACACTCAATCACTCTTCTAAGGAATTTTAACCACCTTAAAAATACAACTCAGAAGGATAAGAGATGAAGACCACAAAGATACACTCTCTTCAAGGAGTAGATATTACAAATAAAGCTTACTTAGGAGTAAATGATTGGCAAGATAATTTGGCAGAGTAATAATAGGAATTTTTAACCTCTCATTCTTAATGTCAGGCTGGATATATGTTATATTTATAGCTCAAGTTGAAACATAGCCATTGGAGGTGTTTCACAAAAGATAGTTGACTGATAAGACCACAACAATCGACTGATTTTTTCAAAGAACAACTAGTCAGCTGGTCCAATTCAATTAGTCTACTGGTCCAATTCAATTAGTCTACTGGTAATTCTCCATTGCCTAATTAAAATTGTTCCAGATCCTATTAGTTGACTAATACCCATATATCAGTCGACCGGTAACCTCTGGAGTTCAATTTTAATTTCAAACAGAGATATCGATTGACTGCTACTAGTGGTCGAATGGTAGATTTTGAGTCTTTCAAAAGGAGTACCAGAGAGCAATCAGTCGACTAACGACCATACATTAGTCGATTGGTAGCTACTGGACTTAGAAAAATAATTTTAAGACTCAAAAACCTTTACCAGCTTTTGTAAAAATATTGTCCAACTTAAATAATATCTTAAAAACATTTTCAATAAGCTCATAAACCTTATTTTGTCATCAATACTTTTATATGAACTCTAAGACTCAAGACACTAAAAGCTATTTTACTCTTTTCTTGCTCTTTGGCTTAGTGCCTTAGCTTGATCCATGTATCTTCATATTCTTAAAAGATAAACATTGAAGCATAAGAATATACTTCAATTTTTAATTTGTTTGTTACTCATCAAAACATTATATATATATATATATATTCATTTCACAAGCAATAGGGTCTAACAAAACCCATCATACAAAATACACAAACATCGGCATATCGTAGTCATACATAGTGCATGTTATTTTCATATCCAAGAATTTCCATTAAGTACATATTTGTGACCTTTCCTCATATCATTTTAAAACATGCCATCTATAAGCCCAATCATATATACATATTGCCCTCAACAAGATCTGTATGTCCATTCTATGTTTAATACAAGGGTAACCTCGCCATGTCTCACAGAACTCAATCACTAATCACACGAAATATTCAGTATATACCAACGGGCCATGCTTCCCTTATTCCCTTTCATGAGGGTGGGGTACAGACATGTATCACTACAAAAAAAATAGAATTTAGTGGCGTTTAAAATAGCCAATTGGTGGCCTTTTTTAAACGCAACTAACGTTTAGTAGCGTTTTGAAAAATGCCACTATATTTAGTGTCACAAGCAACTTAGTGTTGTTTATTTCCAAACGTGGGAATAAATGCCACTAATACACTTAGTCGCATTTATGGTGACGTTTAAATGCCACTAAGTTGGAAAACAAGTCAGAAAAATGTTAATAATAGTGGCGTTTAAAATAAAAGACGCCAGTTGGTTCACGCCACTACGATGCCAAATCGCCCAGAATTGAATTTGTGGCAATTTGCAGTATAGTGATCCCCAGGTCGTATTCACTCAAGGAGCCTCACTTCTTGATACTAATTAATCGTTCTAAACACTTAAACACCAATTAAGAGTACATAAACGTGGGGGGGTTTTGTAGCAATACTAACTAAATAAATAAAACAGAACAGCAATTAAACACTACAACAGCAGCAAAATATGCAGCAACAGCAGCAGAAATTGCAAGAAATTGACAGTAAAGAGACTATGTAATCAGCCACTAGGATTCATGGGAGTGTAACTATCATTACCTAACTCATTGATTCAGTTTTGTTCTCATTCCATTGTTTGGTTCTTTATGAAAATGTTTCTAGAATAACATCTAGAATTTAATGCTACTAATTACAGTCAAGAACATCTCTCTACTATAACTAGATGCATTCGGTGGAAAATCTCAACCAAAGCAAGTTAAATATATCATTTAACTAGTCATTTCGCCTCCCTCACTTTCCTAATCAGTCAAGCAAGGTTATGTCTTATATATAAGTCAGTTTATGTTACAACTCAAGCTCTAATCAGAATTTGACAGCAAAATAAACATGACAGCAAAACAGAAACGAAATGAGATGAAAATGGAGAACAAAACACTTAACTTGCATTCTTAGTTCAAGCTACAACATCCCAGTGGTCTAGTGACTAATTACAATGAAAACTTAGCCCTCCATGAGAGCAAAACAGCCAATAACAGAAGTAAAAACAGAGGGGAAGAGAGAGCTACGAATTTTCTAAGTCTGGTTGCCTAAAAATGAAGTATTCTCCTCTCTAAAACTGATGCCCCTTCAATGCCTTAGAATATTCTACCCTAGATGCTTCCTCCATGATGTAGCAGCACTTTGACAGCAAAACATCAGTATAATTAATGTTTCTGCAGCAGAAAGTAGGCATGGCAGCAGCAGATTTAATATTTCTGCAGCAGAAAGTAGGAAACAGCAGCAGAACATAGGTATGGCAGCAGCAGAACAGCATGGAAGAATTGATATTTCAGCCTTGCTTTCTAACCTACGAAATTTAATATTCATGCCCTCAAATTCTGACTACATGGCATTCAATAAGAGTTTAAGTGGGCCCCACATCCAGCATATCCTAGTCAGCATCTGCATCATCCAAAAAGTGCCACATTAGCATCCAAATCATCATCTTTGTCCATGTCAGCATTTTTCTCTCTAAAATTAAAATTTGTAGGAATTAAATTGAGCATTTTACAATTCAAGTTCTAAAAATATAAAATTGAAACACATTCAATCCATAAATAGTTTATACCCAATAAATTCTAAAACATAATAAAATTAGAGAATTGGCAACATTGGAATAGCCATAGGACTAAGATAGGGACTAAAAAGTATATAAAAAATACCCGATATCAAATCCCCCACACTTGGCCTTTTGCACTCCTGGGCAAAATAATATTCAGAGCACCAAAAGACACCAAACGAAAAATGTGGAAAGCATGCTAGAATAGAATAATTAAAGTTTTGAAAAGATTTAGCACTCGAAGGAAATTAATCTTAAATTTCTAAGATTTCAAGCATCATGGCAATTTAATTTGATATGAATGAATTCAAGTAATTAGCCTCCTCACCAGGAATGTGTTTACTCTCTATTCTCTCAAGTGTCTAAGGTAAATCACTCGAAATTCAACTTATCACAGAATTCACTACCATAAGCTTGTCAAGAATCTAAATCTCCACTACTTGAATCCAATACATACTTGAATCAAAAGGACTTTACGAGGTTGTAACGTGGGTAAGAAAAGTAGTGGGAAACAAATGGAAAGATTGAACAATGAAACAAAATATGGTAACAACTCAAGAAAATGAAGAGTATTTACAAGTGAAATATAAGAGACTGAGTATAAATAAATTTGGGTCTCAATGTTCTATATGTTCCTCTTTTTCATTATTTTCTCTCTTTTTTTTTTTCAAAATTTTTTTTTTATTCTTTCTTTCTTTCTTTCTCTTTTTTTTTTTTTTGAGTGGCCAGTCTTTTTCTTTTGCTTGAGAGGAAGTAGAAGAAATATAGTTCAAAACTCCCCAAAGTTTACAAGATTTTTTTCAGCATATCGATCCCTTAAAAGAATTTAAAATACTCCTCACATCTTAAGTTGAAAGAGAAAAATGTTGTTGTAGGCAGAAAAAGTGGTGGAAGGATGCAAGAAAGAAAATGGATAAGGCACAAAATGACATACAATGGAAACAATGATAATGGATGGCTATTTGGCTAAAAGTGGTTACAAGAAACAAATGCCTAAATCATTTCCAAGCATGTACAAGATATGTAGCCTCAATCAAAGATTCAAGACAAGTTCTAGAGTGACAATCCATGATAGAGAACACACAACAAGAAGAATAGCATTTTTCACTTAGGCTCAAATCCTCACAGCTAAAAGGCTATTACTACAAATTCATTAAAGTCAACGTCATTGCCATTTAACTTGAATTCCTTAGAGAAATAAGGCTAAATTCTCTTCATGCTAAGTCAATCTACACTTTAAATATTTCATCATGCATAATTCCACACCAAAACTCCATCAATTTTTTTTTTCAAAAATAAAACATCAAATTCGGGCAAAACAGAGTAGCAAAATTCTGCACTGCAGAAATTCTGGCGACTCAGCTTTACTGACACAAAACTACACCAAAACAAATGCGAAAGACACCAAATAAAATTCTACAGCTAGAAGACATATAAAGCTTTAAAAACATGTAAAGAAACTAGCAAAATTCGTAGCCAATCAGTACAGAAAATTCATGCAAGACAGCTCAAAAATTCTGGACAGAAACAGAGAAAACAGAGGAAACAGCAGGAAAAAAATTTTTTTTTTTTTTTGGAGAATAAACTCAAATTCTCTCCCCCCTCACTTAAACATTGCATTGTCCTCAATGCAAATTATTACCAAATGTCAAATAAAATGAAGAGGACATAAATTAAAAGGAGGGAAAGAGTACGGCCTTATCATGGAGCCGGAACGTTGTAGAGTTTGATTTCCTCTACAGTTTCTTCTTTGAAGCCCTCGTAGAACTTCTTCAACCTTTGCCCATTTACCATGAACTGCTTGTTGGTGGCCTCATTTTGAATTTCTACTGCACCAAAAGGAAAGACATTAGTAATAACAAAAGGGCCAACCCATCTAGAGCGAAGTTTACCGGGCATTAGCTTGAGGCGAGAATTATAGAGAAGGACTTTGTCTCCCACTTGAAATTCTTTTTTCTCAATTTTCTGATCATGTAAAGCTTTTGTCCTCTCTTTATAGATGCGCGCATTCTCATAAGCCCCTAGCCTTAGTTCTTCCAATTCTTGAAGTTGCAACTTTCTTTCTTTACCGGCTAGGGTCATGTCCATATTGCATTGTTTAACGGCCCAATATGCCTTATGTGCAATCTCCACCGGCAAGTGACATGCTTTACCAAATACCAAGCGGTATGGAGACATGCCGATGGGAGTCTTGAAAGCGGTTCTATAGGCCCAAAGCGCATCGTCAAGCCTCTTACTCCAATCTTTTCTGTTGGGTTGCACAGTTTTCTCTAATATTTGCTTTATCTCTCGGTTGGAGACTTCTGCTTGCCCATTGGTTTGGGGGTGGTAAGGTGTAGAGGTTTTGTGCACCACCCCATATTTCTTCAATAGCCCTTGCATGTTTCTATTACAAAAGTGTGATCCTTGATCACTGATTATGGCCTTGGGGACACCGAATCTGCAGAAAATATGTGAACGAAGGAAATCTACAACAACAATAGAATCATCAGTTCGGGTGGCTTTAGCTTCCACCCACTTCGACACATAATCCACAGCAACTAAGATATACATGAAGCCAAAAGAAACAGGAAAAGGACCCATAAAGTCAATACCCCAAACATCAAAAACATCACAAAAAAGAAGAGGTTGTTGAGGCATTTCATTTCTTTTGGACACATTTCCAGTTCTTTGACACCTAGAACAGTTTTTGCAAAAATCAAAGGCAACCCTAAACAAAGTAGGCCAATATAAACCAGAATCTAACACTTTCCTAGCTGTTCTTTGGGGACCAAAGTGTCCACCACATGCAAGAGTATGACAAAAATTCAGCACAGATGTAAATTCATGATTTGGAACACATCTCCTAATAATTTGGTCACTGCAAATTTTCCACAAATAAGGGTCATCCCACACATAGTACCTAGCCTCGCTTCTTAATTTATTCAATTGATGTTTATTTTGGTATGCAGGCAATTCAGATGCAACAAGATAATTCACCAAATCAGCATACCAAGGCTCACCAGTACCATGCAAAAGGAGGAAACACTCATCTGGAAAATTGTCTCTTACAGGGAGATGTTCCAATGGAAGATCAGAAAGCCTACTCAAGTGATCTGCTACTACATTCTCTGCCCCACTCTTATCCTTGATTTCCACATCAAATTCTTGGAGGAGCAGCATCCATCTAAGCAATCTTGGCTTTGCATCTGGCTTCTTCAACAAATATTTCAGTGCTGCATGGTCAGAAAACACAGTTACTTTGGAGGCAAGCAAATATGATCTAAATTTTTCTAAAGCAAAAACAATTGCTAAAAACTCCTTCTCTGTGGTTGTGTAATTTGATTGAGCTGAATCAAGGGTACGGGACGCATAGGCTATGACATGCAACTTCCTCTCTACTCTTTGTGAAAGTACTGCTCCTACAGCAAAATTTGAGGCATCGCACATGAGCTCAAAGGGAAGCTCCCACTGTGGAGGTTGGATGATAGGAGGGGAGGTAAGTTGCTTCTTCAACTCATCAAAAGCTGACCTGCAAGCATCATTAAAAGTGAAATCAGTTTCTTTTTGGAGGAGTTTAGATAGGGGTAGAGCGATCTTACTGAAGTCCTTGATGAATCTTCTATAAAATCCTGCATGGCCAAGAAAAGAGCGAACTTCACGCACAGAAGCGGGGTAAGGCAAAGAAGAGATAACATCAACTTTGGCTTTATCTACTTCTATGCCACGTGGTGACACTATGTGGCCTAGGACTATTCCTTGCTCTACCATGAAATGACATTTTTCATAATTCAAGACCAAATTTTTCTCTATGCATCTCTCGAGTACTCTCTCCAAATTTTTCAGACATGCATCAAATGAGTCTCCATAAACAGAAAAATCATCCATGAACACTTCCATGCAATCCTCTAACAAATCAGAAAATATGCTCAACATGCATCTTTGAAAAGTGCCAGGTGCATTACAGAGACCAAAAGGCATGCGTCTATATGCAAAAGTACCAAAAGGACAGGTGAAGGTAGTCTTCTCCTGATCTTCAGGTGCAATGTGAATTTGAAAATACCCAGAGAAACCATCAAGAAAACAGTAATGAGACTTGCCAGCAAGTCTCTCAAGCATTTGATCAATAAAAGGAAGGGGAAAATGATCTTTTCTAGTTGCTTGGTTCAACTTCCTATAATCAATGCAAACACGCCAACTGTTTTGAACTCTAGTGGGCACTAACTCATTATTTTCATTTGCTATAACAGTTATCCTGGTTTTCTTTGGCACAACTTGTACCGGACTCACCCACTTACTATCAGAGATAGGATAAATAATACCAGCTTGGAGGAGCTTACTTACCTCCTTCTTGACCACATCAAGAATCATGGGGTTGAGTCTTCTTTGGGGTTGCCTCACTGGTTTCGTCTCTTCTTCAAGGAGAATTCGGTGCATGCACACTGAAGGACTAATTCCAGGAATGTCTGCTAGAGTCCACCCAATCGCCTTCTCATTCTTTTTCAGCAAACTGATCAATTTTTCTTCTTGATTGGGGTTCAAGTTGTTGGCCACAATGATTGGAAGTTTGTCTCCTACTTCCAAGAAGGCATACTTGAGGTTTTCTGGTAAAGCCTTCAACTCCAATGCAGGTGGTTGGATGGAGGATGGAATTAGTTTTTGTGGAATCACATCCAAGGAAGCACCTACAAATTCAGTTTGCTCAAAGACAGAATCCTTGGCTAAAGAGGAGGAAGGGTTAGCAGCACAAGAGGAAAGAGATGAAGAATGTGCAACATTACAATTTAAATCACTACACCTACAACTACCTAAAATAGAAACAGAATCTAAGTATAAGCTAGAGAAATTTACAGAATCAGAATGCACATCAGAATTGTCAGCATTTAGAGAGTTTTCAATTTCAGTGCAAGCATGACAAAATTCAGAACCAGCACAGTTGCATTCAAAGGCATCGACCAAATCAGAAAATTCAGGAAAATCAGAAATTAATTCAGCTTGGAAATCATCACATGCCTCATCAACTAAGTAATCCAAATAGTTAACTACATGCACATTGGAATGATTTTCTATAGGATGTTTCATGGCATCCAAAATGTTAAAATCAATTTTATTACCAGCAAACTCCATTGACAAAGTCCCTTCATGCACATTAATGATGGTTTTTGCAGTTTTCAGAAAAGGTCTACCAAGTATTAATGGTGCATGGCCAGGAGTATTATCATTTTCCATATCAAGCACATAAAAATCAGCAGGAAAAATGAGATCTTTAACTCTTACCAGAACATCTTCTAAAACTCCTGCTGGATGTGCTGTGCTCCTATTGGCAAGTTGGACAATCACTCCAGTTGGTGAAAGAACACCAATCTTGAGGCTCGAGTACACTGATTTGGGCATAACATTGATTGAGGCTCCCAAATCCAGCATAGCATTGGAGAACTCCATGTTGCCTATTGTGCATGGTATTGTGAAAGTTCCAGGATCTTTGCACTTAGGTGGCATGGGTGGTTGAATGAGTGCAGACACATTTCTTCCCAAATTAACTCTCTCATTACCCCTTAAACGCCTCTTATGAGTACACAACTCTTTAAGGAACTTGGCATACTTGGGGATTTGCTTAATTGCTTCCAAAAGTGGGATATTGACCTCTATTTTCCTGAAGGTCTCCATGATCTCCTTATCCATGTCAGATTCAGAAGCTTTCCTTGATTGAGTCTGCCTATTAGGGAAAGGAAGAGGAATTTTCTGAACCACTTCTTCATCCTTTTTATTTTGCTCACTGGTTGAAGATGAAGGAACACTTTGCTGGACATTTGATTTTTCTGGTTCAGATTCAGAAGCTGGACTGTCTACTTGTTTGCCACTCCTCAAGATGATGGCACTCACATTGCCTCTTGGGTTGATCACTGGTTGGGATGGCAAACTCCCTGAACCTTGGCTTTTCAGCTCATTGACTGTTGTGGCTAACTGGCCAATCTTAGTTTCCAAATTCTGCATATTTGTTTCTGTCCTTTGCTGGAACTGAAGAGTATTGGCAGTCAGTTGCTTCATTAGATCCTCAAGACTAGGCTCAGGTTTCTTGGGTGCTGGAGGAGGTGTATGGCTAGCTTCAGGTTGATTGTATCTTACATGGGGTGGCTGGTAAGGGGGGTTAGATGTATTCCCATACTTGAAAGCTGGATGATCACGCCACCCAGGATTGTAGGTGGAGGAATATGGGTCATATCTCTGTTGTTGTGGCTGCATGGGTCTACCAGGGAATATACCAGCACATGACTCAGTTGAGGTCTCTTGCAGCTGAGGGCATTGATCAGTATGGTGGGTATTCAGGGAACAAATACCACAGGCTGAAGGAGGAGGGGCTTGTTGTTGTGTTCTCTGATTTAATGCCAATTGCCTCACCATTGAAGCTAATTCTTCCAATTTATTTTCTATCCTTTGTTGCTCCATGGGAGGTGTCCTCACCTCATTGACAGTAACTGTTGGATCACTCAATCTGGTTCCAAATTGCTGAGCATTTTGGGCCATCTTGGCCAATAATTCGTTTGCTGCAGAAGGAGTCTTATCCACCAATGCCCCACCAGCAGCTGCATCAACTATATGTCTGTCCATAGGCAGTAATCCCTCATAGAAATACTGGATGAGAAGTTGCTCTGAAATCTGGTGGTTTGGACAGCATGAGCAAAGCTTCTTAAACCTCTCCCAATATTCATGCAGAGACTCACCATTCAACTGTCTAATCCCACTGATATCTTTCCTGATTGCTGCTGTTCTGGAGGCTGGAAAGAATTTTTCTAAGAACAACTTCTTCAGCTCATCCCATCTTGTTATCAAGGCAGTGGGTAGATAGTAAAGCCAATCCTTGGCTGCCCCATCCAGAGAGAAAGGAAATGCTATTAATTTGATCTGTTCTTCTCCAACTCCATGTGGTCTCATGGTAGAGCAGACAACATGGAACTCCTTTAAGTGCTTGTGCGGATCTTCTCCTGCAAGACCATGAAACTTAGGCAACAAATGGATTAGACCAGATTTTAGTTCAAAGTTAGCATCCAACTCAGGATAATTTATGCACAATGGTTGATAATGCACATCAGGTGCAATCAACTATTTAATTGATTGTTCTTGCCTGTTTTGAGGCATTTGTGCATTTTGATTATCCATCCCAGTTATCCCAGCTGACTCAGAATCCGTAGACTCCAACACAATATCAGATTCAGAATCTGATTCAACTTCTACACTATCAACAGCTAACTCAACAATTTCAGCAAGAATTTCAGAAACTATACTAGTCCTAATGCTATTACTTCTCACTAGCCTATGGAAGGTCCTATCAATTTCTGGATCAAAAGGTGGTAAGTCCACGTGACCAGACCTTCTCATATACTAGAAAGGGCACAAATTCACGAGAAAACAACAAAAAGAACAAAAAGAGCAAAATAAGCACAAAATGGTCCAACCAAGGAAAATGACCAAAAATGAAGTATCTCAGAAAAATCTGATTTTTCTTGGAAAAATCCTTCACCAATTGGAGGCACAAAATCAAAAAACAGAACTCAAAAATAAGATCTACAAAAATCAAACCAAAAATCACAATTAATTAGAAGAATGGCTAAAATCATTGTAAAATGGAAAAAGTGGTCTAAACGTTGGAATTTAGCCGAGATAGGGCGGTGCTCCTCACGACTTTGTCGTGAGGAGTTTTGCCCGAAAGGGTCGTGTTTAGTGGACTACCAATTTTTCAAGTCAATCCGAATTAGTTTTTTAAGCTGATGAATAGTGACTGAAATATACTAGGAAACTTGAAAAGTTGACTTGAAAAATTTGTAATCACTTCCAACAATACCAAGCCACTTAAAATCAAACAAGAACACGATAGAACAACTAATTAACACTTCGAAATGAATTGGCTCCCCGGCAACGGTGCCAAAATTCTGGTTCACGCCACTACGATGCCAAATCGCCCAGAATTGAATTTGTGGCAATTTGCAGTATAGTGATCCCCAGGTCGTATTCACTCAAGGAGCCTCACTTCTTGATACTAATTAATCGTTCTAAACACTTAAACACCAATTAAGAGTACATAAACGTGGGGGGGGTTTTGTAGCAATACTAACTAAATAAATAAAACAGAACAGCAATTAAACACTACAACAGCAGCAAAATATGCAGCAACAGCAGTAACAGCAGAAACAGCAGCAGCAGCAGAAATTGCAAGAAATTGACAGTAAAGAGACTATGTAATCAGCCACTAGGATTCATGGGAGTGTAACTATCATTACCTAACTCATTGATTCAGTTTTGTTCTCATTCCATTGTTTGGTTCTTTATGAAAATGTTTCTAGAATAACATCTAGAATTTAATGCTACTAATTACAGTCAAGAACATCTCTCTACTATAACTAGATGCATTCGGTGGAAAATCTCAACCAAAGCAAGTTAAATATATCATTTAACTAGTCATTTCGCCTCCCTCACTTTCCTAATCAGTCAAGCAAGGTTATGTCTTATATATAAGTCAGTTTATGTTACAACTCAAGCTCTAATCAGAATTTGACAGCAAAATAAACATGACAGCAAAACAGAAATGAAATGAGATGAAAATGGAGAACAAAACACTTAACTTGCATTCTTAGTTCAAGCTACAACATCCCAGTGGTCTAGTGACTAATTACAATGAAAACTTAGCCCTCCATGAGAGCAAAACAGCCAATAACAGAAGCAAAAACAGAGGGGAAGAGAGAGCTGCGAATTTTCTAAGTCTGGTTGCCTAAAAATGAAGTATTCTCCTCTCTAAAATTGATGCCCCTTCAATGCCTTAGAATATTCTACCCTAGATGCTTCCTCCATGATGTAGCAGCACTTTGACAGCAAAACATCAGTATAATTAATGTTTCTGCAGCAGAAAGTAGGCATGGCAGCAGCAGATTTAATATTTCTGCAGCAGAAAGTAGGAAACAGCAGCAGAACATAGGTATGGCAGCAGCAGAACAGCATGGAAGAATTGATATTTCAGCCTTGCTTTCTGACCTACGAAATTTAATATTCATGCCCTCCAATTCTGACTACATGGCATTCAATAAGAGTTCAAGTGGGCCCACATCCAGCATATCCTAGTCAGCATCTGCATCATCCAAAAAGTGCCACATTAGCATCCAAATCATCATCTTTGTCCATGTCAGCATTTTTCTCTCTAAAATTAAAATTTGTAGGAATTAAATTGAGCATTTTACAATTCAAGTTCTAAAAATATAAAATTGAAACACATTCAATCCATAAATAGTTTATACCCAATAAATTCCAAAACGTAATAAAATTAGAGAATTGGCAACATTGGAATAGCCATAGGACTAAGATAGGGACTAAAAAGTATATAAAAAATACCCAATATCACCAGTATATAGTGGCATTTCAAGATCTAAAATGCTACTATATAGTGGTGTTTTGGCCTCTAAAATGCCACTATATAGTAGTGCTTCAGAGGCCAAAACGCCACTAAAACTTAGTGGCGTTTTATGCTCTGAAACACCACTATGTTTAATGGTGATTGAGCCTTTAAAATGCCACTATATAGTGGCATTTAGGAGGACCAAACCCCACTATATATGTAAAGTTAGTGGCATAGAGTTTAAAACACCACTATATATGGCGTTTTTAGTGGCGTTTGTCTTAGAAACGCCACTATTATTCAATGTTTCCAAACCATAATCCTATTATGTATTTTTCCCTAAACCTGAAAACAAATTTACAGTAGCCCATCACATTCAACAAATTGACAAACTTTAAAATACATTCAACAAAAAACATGATATTATATAAATTTGTTCAGTCAATATAGTTGAAATCTAGTCAAAATAAGAGTTGACTAACAAAACATTTATACATAATCCTAAAGCAAATCATCTTCATCATCTCCATCATCTTCTTCAGCAATTTCATTCGCTTGATTACAAGACAATGGAGAGTTGTCCACTGGTGCGGAACCATCCCCACTCCCGTGATCAAAAGTTATGTTAATTATAAAAATTTGTAAATAAATTATTAGTCTGAAACAAATAAATAAGTAATACAATTTTGGTAGTATACTTACCCTTTGTGCAAGATGCTGAGGAGGGAGCTGACTCTGAAAGCTCTGGAAGAGCTACATCATCTACCTAGTCATGTCTGCCATCTGTGACTTGAGACTAGACATAATATTATTATACTGAAAATCTGTAATGTAAACAACAATGTTTTAAAGTATCATTACCAGATAATGTGGGTCATTTCGATGCCTAACAAAAAATGCCCAATCTTCCTGTGAAACTCCTTTCGGAACATTTGCTACTATTTCATCTTGTCTTCTTATATCGTTGTCATGAGCCTTATAGAGATCCGAGCACCCGTTCTTCCAATTGTGTCCAACTTTTCTTATAATAATTTTTTTCTCCTCAACACTATTAATAACAAATCTGGTCTGGAAAACAAAAATAATAAATTAATATTTATAAATTATTACTGCTATATCATTTGCAAATATTAATTCTTTATACTCGCATGGAACTTTCTTCCACTCTGGGTAAGATAGAGGTAACACAATGAAATTATGTCCCATGTCGCCCAAGAATGATGATAAGAGGCATGTAGCTTATCCAATGGGCTGCACAAGATCATTCCATCGTATTTTGACTTTTCTTTGGATTGCCTATAAATTATGTACTGATATTCGCTCAATACACTCAACTCAATTTTCATCTATAAGAGTTTAAAATGTATTGGCTTACATAAACAATATTAAAATTAAACAAAGACATAAAATTTAATTAAGTTACAATTCATCTCCACCATCTAATAACTACCCTGGTGTGAACGCTGTATGGAAGAAGTCATAGAAGGTGGAGTCTCAGGCTATCCTGATAGTGTCTCAGGCTGAACAGAACTAGAACTGGAAGGAAGATGTGACGCTAATGATGTATATGGAGTGGTATGAGTCTCAGGTGGAAAATATGACTCCATAATCTGTGGCTCTGCACCACAACTAGCTGGTGGAGTTAGTAGAGGACTACCACTACTAGATCTCCTGTCTAATAGTGGGGTCTGATATGCTTTTTGTAATACCCCAATAATTTTTATAAATATTTAAATTCTATTTTGAAGTTTATTGGAAAATCTAATTACGTGGAAAACGTTCTTTTTGAATTAGTAAAGGAAAATTTGAGAATAAAAATTTCAAATTTTTAATTTGGGAAATTTCTACAAATTCTCAAGGACTCAAGTGAACAAATCTTACAAGCTAGAGTGGCTAAGAGCAATTATAACCAAGGAAAAATCCTAAGGCCTAAAGACGGACACTTGTACATCCCCTTTTTCATTAGATAGAAAGTCCAAGTTTGATAAGGAAGCCACTCACGGATTCTTCTTAGTGCAAGATAGGACATAAAAAAAAAAGAAAGAAAGGAAAGAGAGAAAGTGGGCAACTAAAAGGGAAAATGAGGGGGGAGATAGAGTGCTTCCTTCTTTCTTTTTCCTTATCTTTTCCTTTCATTTTCCTTGCTACTCCAACATGTATCAAAGCTACGAAGACAGAGGTATTGATTGGTAAGAATTCGAACTCATGATCCCCTCTCATGAAATTTTTAGTTGAGATTTCTTTTGGAGATGATTTCCTTGGTGATGTTGGGTAATTTTATTTTGGGTTGATTTTGAGTTTTAATGGATGAATTTAAGTGTAGGCATTAATCTAAAACATTTCTACATGTTGGATAATAATTGTGGAACAAGAAATTTGGAGAAAACTAGGAGAAATTCATAGAATTCGGATATTTGAAAAAGTTAGCGTTCTTGATGAAAATTTGATAATTGAGGCTTGAATTGTTAGTTTAAATTAGGGTTTTTGGTGTCAAAACAATCTTTAAACATCAAGGATGAAAACACATGGAAGAAATCAAAAGAAATAGTGTGTTTGGATGTTATTTTGGAATTTTTAAATTAAAAACACACGCTACTATTCATTCTAAAAATTTTCCAGAAAAATACTGTTCATTGAGAAAAATTTTCCAAATTTTTGCGGTTACTGTAGTATTGACTCGATCAACATACTATAGCATTGACTTGATCAACGATACTGTAGCATTGACTTTGGTCAAAGTTACTGTAGCTGTGTTGACCGTTGACTATTACTATAGCATAATTTTAAAATGTTCACAACTCTTTCATCCCAACTTTGTTTTTAGCAAATAAGATATTTTTGGAAAGATCTTTGAGTCTCGTTTCTAATGGTATAAGTTTCATTTGAAAATTCTTTATCATTTGAGAGTTATGTTCAAAGGAATGATCAAAGGAATGATCAAAGGTCAAAATTGTAATAAGGAATTTTCCTATTTTGGTGACCTTGATATGTTTTTGCATGATTATCTTATAGGGATGGATTCTTTGATGTATCTTCCACATATTTTGGAATGTTGTGAATAGTTTGGATATAGACGAAATTACCTTCCATCATCTTTCACATCTTTGAGGAAGGTTCAAGGTAAATTGTGCAAGTATCAAGATGAGAGATCCTACCTTACTTTGTTTGCTTATTTAATGTATATATTAAAAGTGTTTTATAAATATATGTATGTGACATGAAATTAATACATTCATGTTATGCATTAAAATGTGTAAGTGTAAGACTATTGTGAACTTTTCCTGAAATAGAATGCATATAGTTGCCTATGATTATGTAATGTGATTGTGTTTGATCTCGAGAGAAAGGAAAATGGAGTTTATGGGATCCCATGGGATGAAATAAGGGTGGAATGAAATCATTATAGCCATGTGGTATTGAATATGATATTTGTCCTTTTAAGGACATAGTGAAATAATGTTAGACTACAGATTTATCCCTTTGAGGATATGAGTGAAATAAGGGAGAATGCGGCAGGGTCGGTGGGGCAACGGCCACTTTATGTGGACGGGACCTGAAAAATGTCTGGAAACTTAAATTGAAACTGTATGAATTGTTTGAATTGTTTGAAATATGATTTGGCTTGATCTTGAATGTTTTTGTTAATAATTGCAAGGTGATTTCAATGTGTGTATGTTGATAAATATCTTATACCCCAAAACTTAGATGATTGTACTATTAGATCAATTATGTATATTTGCATGTATATATATACCTACATTGTGTATGAATATGGTAGGATTCTCTCAAATAGAAATTGTCTTCAGCTTCAGGTATGAAGGATTTCCTAGTTTAATGATGTTCATGTCTAGATTATCTTTCTATTAGTTCAGGGTAAAGGTATAATATTTAGGTCTTATTCTAAGTTGTATAAATCTAGAAAAGCTCTGTAATCGGGTAGGCTCGTTCAACGATATAATATGTATGACTGTAACATGTATAGAGAACTTGGTTTAGCCATACTTTATCATCTTTTGTGAAAAGAGGAATAGTTCTCTTATTTTAATTCTTAAATTATGTAATTTAAATTAATTACATTTAAAAGAATAACCAAAATAAGGATTAGTATTATGCTTAAGAGAAAAATAGGCTTACGAATGTGAGGTGAAATTCACCTTCCGTGCCGGTCACGTGTTCAGATTTTGGGATGTGACACTTTTCTTCTTAAATAACCGCTTCATTCTTATATCTTCAAATAATAGGAAAAAACCACATATTTAGCTAAACGAAAAAAATAATAAATTAAATGAAAAACAAATCATAATGAAAAATACTTGAATACAATTCTCAATATGCATTGTCAAGGAATTCCCTGGCTAGTGGTAGATTAGCTTCACAATCAGGGAACAAAGACTCTAATTGTTGGGATTGATACGGTTCATTCTTGTATATTAACTCCTCTTCGTCATCTCCCATATCATACAAATCCCTTGATTTTAGATGAACAACAATCTTCCAATTCTTGTCTGGCTCATTATCCACATAATAAACCAACTAAGCTTCTAAAGCTTGTATATATTGTTCATCATCTTCATAATCACCAATGTGGATCAACTGTGAAAAATTTATAGAAGTAAAGCCAGTAGTCTTTTTCTATTTGCATTTAAATAGTGTTACCATAAATCTTCCACGGTAGTTTAGCTCAATTATATCAACAACTTGACCATAGTAAGGCACACCTCTAAATTGCATACGGTCATCACTACTGCTCGCATAACTTCTAGTTCCAAATGTACTGAAAACTCCACTATTCTGAGTTTTCAGACCTTCATCACGTTCAATAACTCGGAATTTAAATTCGTTGACATTATATGCAGTAAACCGCCTTACTTTATCAAGGAGACCTTTTGCATTGAAGATTGACAGAATGGGATCTAGGATCCTTCATAATCTAAAGGAAAAAAATCGAATTAGATAAAAATTTTATGGAATATACCAGGTACAAAAAGTACTTACACACTAAGAAAACCATCCGACAAATTCTCGATGCACTTTTCTGTCTATTTAAACTAGAGACAATGTACTACCTCTCAATTATCTCTTAGCAATCTCCCTAAACTCCCTATACCTAGCCAAAAACATAAAAATTAATTGTTTCAACTAAAGCTACAATGAGTATTGACAATCTGTTTATACTTACCGAATAAATAGATCAACTTCTTTACAATTGGTCAAGACATGTCAATGAGCTTGCAACTTCTCCATCGGAGACAAGGTATACCACTCAGAACTGTTGACTATAAGGCTTTATGCCATAAGTTTTAATGATGACAAATGTATTTGAATTGTAGCATTGATATATATAAAGATTAATTATCATATATATGCTACAAGCACTTAAGCATGATTATATTATTTAATATGTATATTGCATATAGTGAATCATGCTATTATCATGAATTGAACTAACCATTGGATTTGCAAGTAAGATATATTTTATAGGTTGGTTCAAAACAAGAAGAGTGAGCATTGGATTGAAGAACAAGGAAAAGAAATATCATGCTTCACTCAAGGAAAACAACATGCAAGGATAAAGTTCCAAGAAATGAAGAATTAGAAGATTTGAAGTCTTGAAAGCTTGGATGCATCAAGAAAGCAACCACCATGCTCTAAAAACAAAGATTTTGAAGATAACAAGTGACTGGTCGACCACCCCATGCTAACTGGTCGACCAACGAACTCCAGAAGCAAAGTCTTTGAGCATTGGTCGACCACCCTATGCTGACTGGTCGACCAACGAGCTCCAGATGCAAAGTATTTGAGCATTGGTCGACCACCCTATGCTGACTGGTCGACCAACGAGCTCCAGAAGCAAAAATATTTGAGCACTGGTCGACCAACGTGCCACACTGGTCGACCAACGTGACTGATGAATCACTTCTTGACTACACTGGTCGACCAACGTGCCACACTGGTCGACCACCGACATCAGAAAATGTGCTGTAACGACTAGTTTTTGCTGACATCATTATGGAACCACCTTGGATTTGTCTCCAACGGTCTTATTCGTCCTTGGGCTATATATATCAACCTTGGGGGCTATCAAAATAGAAGAGAGAACACTTCTATTGCTGAGCATCATCTGTAAATTCTCTCTTATGCAGATTATACCCTTGTGAGCTTATCAATGTAACATATACTCTGTTTTTAGAGAGTTTCTCTGTAATTGTTAATTTTGATCAACACAAATATTATCTTGAGTTGTATTATCAAGGAGAGTATTCCTTGATAGAGTATTTATTGAGAGAGAATTCCTTTGGGTTGTAGAGAGGCCAGTTTAGCAGAAATTCTCCGGAGGGTTGAGGAGGAGCCTGTATTCATAAATTCTCCGTTGGGTTATGGAGGAGCCTTGGCTAACGAAATTCTTTGTAGTGTTTGCAAGTACCCGGATCAAACTTGCAAGTATAGTGAAAATACTCAAGTGACTTCTTGAGGACTGGATGTAGGCTTGAGATTAGCCGAACCAGTATAAATCTCTGAGTTTGCTCTCTCTATCCCTTACTCCTTTATTTGTGCTTATTGTTATCTATTTTTTATTTCCATGCTCCTCATAATTATTCATCTTGATAGCACATTGATTTTCTGTGTTGTATTTATTATCCTAAGCAGTGTACTTTTACAGAAAATTATTTTAACTTCCAATAAAGTTTTGTGAAAAATTTATAAAACCCAATTCACCCCCCCTCTTGGGTTCCAACCATTACTTTCAATTGGTATCAGAGCTTGGGCTCTTGTTTAAAGACTTAACCGTCTAAGAGTTAGCATGGTTGGATATAGTGATTGGTTTATTTCTGAAAATTGTTCTTTCACAGAACCTCCAGTTTTTTATGCTAATCATTTTCATTATTGGAAGTATGAAATGAAAATGTTTTTAATTTCAGTAGACCATAAACTCTGGGAAGTTATAGAAAATGATTTTTATATGCCTGTCAAGGAAGAACAAGGAAAATGCATTCCAAAACCCAAGAGTGAATGGAATGATACTGAAAGAAGTTTAGTGCAACTCAATGCTAAGGCAAAATTGATTATTTCTTGTGCATTGAGTCAAGATGAATTTTTCAGAATTTCCAATTGTGCAACTGCAAAAGAAATGTGGGAAACTCTTGAAGTTGCATATGAGGAAGATCTTATTGCTGAGGAATTAAAGTATAGAAGTTTCATTAATGAACTTGAAATTGCTCAAATGAAAAATTGTGAAACCATTAATGAGATACATCTTGTGCTTAATCAATTGCAAGCTCTTGGTGTTGAACTTACAGGAAAATCTCAAATCACCAAGGTGGCAGACGAAGAAGAAAAAGGAGAAGAAGAGAAACCACAACCAAAAGCTGAATCGTCAAAGAAAGCTTACATATCTTCTATTTGGGGAAATGGCAATTCTGATAAGGAGGACACAAATGAAGAAACCAACATCTGTCTTGTGGCCAGAGATGAAGAAGGGGTAAATTCATTTGACTACTCTTTTGATGAATTACAAGATGCCTTTGATGATTTACATGAAGAATCTCTAAAACTTGCAAAGAAATTAAATGCTTTAAAACAGAAAAACTCTTCTCTTGAAAATGAATTAGAAAAAATGAAAAAAGAATTTTCTATTTCCAAGGAAGAGAATTTTGGTTTTGAAAATCAAAACAAAACTTTGCAAGAAGAGAATTTGATTTTAAAGGAAAGTATCTCTACCAACAAAAGCTGTTTTTGCACCAAGTGTGATTCTTTGAAAAAGGAAAATGATGATCTTAAAAACACACTTGCAAAATTTTCTCAAGGTAGAGAAATTTTAAATACTTCAGTTTTGAAACAAAGAAGAAGGTTTAACAAAGTTGGTCTTGCTTCTAAAAGTAAATCAAACCAAAAGCATTCTAAAAACTTCTTTGTTTCTGCAAAGATGTCCAATAGTCCAACTTGCACTTGTTTTTATTGTGGACTGAAAGGACACAAATCTTACTCCTGCTTTTATAAGAAAAATCCTGTTCATGGAGTAAAAATGAAATGGGTTCCAAAAGGAACTCATGACCCAGGCTGACTCAAAGAAATTTGGGTACCAAAAACAAAAGATTAATTTGCAGATTCGCCTCGAAGCAAGGAGCGGAAATGACATTTTAATGGCTACATCATTCAAACTCCACTTCCTTGCATAAAAAGGAGGCAATAGACAAGTAAACATATAAGCTGGAATGTATTGTAAGAAATTTGATTGATATGTTTACTGTATCAAATGCTTATGCTTGTTTTCTAGCATGCCTTTCATCTATCTTTGATATTCATGCATGCTATATTTGAAAACAACTGTTAGGCATGCGGCCTATAGATTCAAATTTTGTTTTGAGCTAAAATGTTTCTTCCAAATTCTGCTCAAACTACTTTTTTTACCGCATCATGAAAACTTGCTTCCATTACATGCATATTTCTCTTGCTTTCACAACAATAAGATTACTCTTGCCTATAGCATTTATTCTTATTGTAATCTTATTCAAATATTTTAAATAAAATCAAATTTCTTGTAAAATTGCATTTCATGGAAGCATAGCACTTTTATTAATATGGCATATCTTGAACATAATGTTGCTCTTAGTGCTCGAGATTTATTTGAACATTACTGATTTGAACATCAAAGTGCTCCACCAAAAGTGTTTTGCAGAAGTTAATCGTCAAATTTATCCTCAAAGGCACACTCTTTCCTCTGCTCTCCGAAATCAGTAAGATTTATAGTTTTGAAGTTGGTTGGTCGACCAACGCTCCTATCAGTGGTCGACCAACGAAGACTACTTTGAACCAACACCCAGTGCCAGGAGAAGAACGCTGAACGCTGAGACAGGTGGTCGACCAGTCTATAGCCTTTGGTCGACCAGTTTGAGGCAGTACGTAAGAAACTCTCTTCTGGTCTGGAGTGGTCGACCAGCGCTCTCACAATGGTCGACCAACGCTCGACATCTTACTGTTCCCTTCCCTCGATGGTCGACCAGTGGACTCACGATGGTCAACCAACGCTTGACAGTAAGCTCCTTCCACTTTCTCATCCCCACGATGGTCAACCAGTGTGGACACGTTGGTCGACCAGCGGATGACAGTAGATGAAGGATTTAAATTCTACTGCTATGTACTTAATGATCTCTTCAAAGCTTCATGGGTGATCTTATAAGAGATTATTTTTGAGAGAATCTTGTAAATAATCAATCAATGAAGATCATTAAAATTGCAAGAAGATAGGATCAAAAGAAGAGCAATGAGGAAGATATCAACATCTTAAGGAGGAAGTTCAAGAAGCAACAAAAGTTTGTCAAAATTGATGAGTATCTCTATCCTTTACTTCTTTATTATTTAATTGAATGATACTTCTTGATCTCAATTGAACATTTTGGCAAATCTTTTTACTGACATACTTTCATTGCAATTATACATTGTTCTCTGATATCTTACATACTTGATCATATCATTGCATATAAAGATATGTTAAATGCTTAAATTGTCTTTATACCATTCATCATGGTTTGAGCATCATACATGTCATATCTTTGCATAAGCTATGGGTTAGGAACAATTGTTTATGGATTATAGTTTATATCTGATTATATCTTACTAATCCATATTACTTCAATTATTTTACTACATACTCTGGTTATAATATGCTTTATCTTGAATGAGTATGTAACTTGCTTCCGCTATGTAATGATGATATATATATTCATGTGAGAAAATGTTTTTATAGCCCTGAATAAATATATGTATACTTTTCAAAATACATAAAGCCTCTACTGAGATGATATGATATATCCTGGATATAAAATGTTTTATATATGATATTGGATATATATTTTCTTCTACTGTGCTAAATCTGGTGACATTCTTTCAATAGGAATTATTTAAAAAAGTGTTGGAAAAGGATTTGAAATTGCTTTATCATTTTTTTAAAAAAAAGAAAAGAATTTGGAAATCCTTATTTCAAAATTGCATCTGCTAATGTACTTAAATGTCTCTATACATAAGCAGAAAATTATTTTCAGAACTTTTGAAAAGGGAAAGTGTACCCTTATTTCAAAAGAAGATAAAGGCATTGAAGAGAATGCCAATCTACCTCAAGAAGAAGAAAAGCCTCAAGAAGAAAAATTATCTCATGAGAAGGAGCCATCAAGCAACAATGATGATTTTTCAAAGGATTTGAGGTATGCCAAAAGTCATCCTAAGGAACTCATCATTGAAGATGCATCTTAATGGTATTCTCAAACTCAAGCTTGCAATGACGACAAATGAATCTTGAGGATGAAGGACTCTACAACGAAGATGGTGATTCTAATCAAGCGTGCACACTCAAAACATTGTTGATGAAGAAGCTTAAAGGTACAAATGACTCTTCCAAAAGGATAGTCAAACTATACAAGTTTGAAATCTTCATCAAGGATCAAATAGTCAAGGGTTGCACAATAAATTGTCTATACACCAAGACAATTCGTGGATAAACAAGCTCTTGCAAAAGAAAGGTAAGAAAGATCAGTTGATTGGATAAAAGAGTTTTGAGAGGTATGATTACTCTTATCAAAATGGATATTATATTGAATATGCTTGACTGATCTTCTTTAAATATATATCCTTTGCACTTTGGCCTTAATGATTTATATTGCTTCTGTTGTGATGATATATATTATATATATCCTGCTTATAATGTTTTACATCTTGAACGGGTATATAAATTGCTTCCGTTGTGCTAAAATCTATCTTATCCTTTATGAAGCAAATTTGTTTTGAAAAAGGACTTTAAAAATGCTTCCGCAATGCGAATATGTTTTATCATATGAAGCAACATTCTTTTTGAAAAAGAAAAGATTTTAAAGATCTCTTTTGTTGTAGATAACAAAGGGGATGAAAAATATTGATGTTTGATGTATGGATTATGAACTATATGTTTGAATATATCTTATTACACTAATCCATATATATTGCTTCTTTAGATGAAACGTGTCTAAATTCCTTCGAAGCAAAATGTTTTAGAAAAATATCGTGAAACTCTTGAATTGCTTCCACTATGCTGAAATTGCTTTGCCTTATTGAAGCAAAATTTGTCTTGCAAAGAAAAGGATTTAAGTATCCTTATTTTAAATTACTTCTGCTATATGTTAAAATACTTTTATGCATATAAGCAGAAATTGCTTTCAAATATCTTAAAAATTATTAGTATTTGATTTATGGATTATGATTAATATTCTTGTTTATATCATGCTTTGCTAATCCATATGTCATACTTTTGTTGTGTGCTGCAAATATTTCTATCATATGTCAGCAAATGATGTTGATTTCTTGTTACATACTTCAAAGATTTCAATGTTTCTGCTATTTACTAAAAATGCCTTTTCATAAACAAGCAGAAATCATTTTCAATGAAAATATTGCAGAAATTTCTTCAAAAATATTACTTCAAAATTCTGCAATAAAAAATTGAATATCCTTTATACAGATTTGAACAATCTTTCTCAAAAGAAAAAGGTTATGAAATTCAGGGGGAGCTTTGTCTCACTTGATTGTATATTTTCTTTTTAACAAAGAATATATCTTAAAAAAATTGGATATTCATTATTCATTATTCTTTTTCAAATTATGCAAGGTTTAAGGGGGAGCCTAAAACTCCTTCAAGTTTTATCTTTTGGCTCATTTGACATGCGAAATTTTTTTTTGAAAATTATTTTTACATGTCAATGAAATCAATGATAAGTTTTGATGTATCCTCACCCCATGATATATTGACATGTTTTGACATCCTGGCTTAAAGAAGGTATGTGCTTTAACTTCTATATATTGTGTTCCTTACACCTTTTTGTTGATGTCAAATAGGGGGAGAAGAAACAGTAGAAAAATATGTGTATGTACTTATAACATTGCATTCATTATTTTGTGATACATATTTTTCTGTGGTGATTTGTCATCAACAAAAAGGGGGAGATTGTTGACATAAGGCTTTATGCCATAAGTTTTGATGATGACAAATGTATTTGAATTGTAGCATTGATATATATAAAGATTAATTATCATATATATGCTACAAGCACTTAAGCATGATTATAT
This sequence comes from Biancaea sappan, assembly GCA_037074585.1. NCBI lineage: Eukaryota > Viridiplantae > Streptophyta > Magnoliopsida > Fabales > Fabaceae > Biancaea > Biancaea sappan. Next base: position 13,088,755 of record CM073494.1, read on the forward strand.
TATTTAATATGTATGTTGCATATAGTGAATCATGCTATTATCATGAATTGAACTAACCATTGGATTTGCAAGTAAGATATATTTTATAGGTTGGTTCAAAACAAGAAGAGTGAGCATTGGATTGAAGAACAAGGAAAAGAAATATCATGCTTCACTCAAGGAAAACAACATGCAAAGATAAAGTTCCAAGAAATGAAGAATTAGAAGATTTGAAGTCTTGGAAGCTTGGATGCATCAAGAAAGCAACCACCATGCTCTAAAAACAAAGATTTTGAAGATAACAAGTGACTGGTCGACCACCCCATGCTAACTGGTCGACCAACGAACTCCAGAAGCAAAGTCTTTGAGCATTGGTCGACCACCCTATGCTGACTGGTCTACCAACGAGCTCCAGATGCAAAGTATTTGAGCATTGGTCGACCACCCTATGCTGACTGGTCGACCAACGAGCTCCAGAAGCAAAAATATTTGAGCACTGGTCGACCAACGTGCCACACTGGTCGACCAACGTGACTGATGAATCACTTCTTGACTACACTGGTCGACCAACGTGCCACACTGGTCGACCACCGACATCAGAAAATGTGCTGTAACGGCTAGTTTTTGCTGACATCATTATGGAACCACCTTGGATTTGTCTCCAACGGTCTTATTCGTCCTTGGGCTATATATATCAACCTTGGGGGCTATCAAAATAGAAGAGAGAACACTTCTATTGCTGAGCATCATCTGTAAATTCTCTCTTATGCAGATTATACCCTTGTAAGCTTATCAATGTAACATATACTCTGTTTTTAGAGAGTTTCTCTGTAATTGTTGATTTTGATCAACACAAATATTATCTTGAGTTGTATTATCAAGGAGAGTATTCCTTGATAGAGTATTTATTGAGAGAGCATTCCTTTGGGTTGTAGAGAAGCCAATTTAGCAGAAATTCTCCGGAGGGTTGAGGAGGAGCCCGGATTCATAAATTCTCCGTTGGGTTGTGGAGGAGCCTTGGCTAACGAAATTATTTGTAGTGGTTTGCAAGTACCTGGATCAAACTTGCAAGTATAGTGAAAATACTCAAGTGACTTCTTAAGGACTGGATGTAGGCTTGAGATTAGCCGAACCAGTATAAATCTCTGAGTTTGCTCTCTCTATCCCTTACTCCTTTATTTGTGCTTATTGTTATCTATTTTTTATTTCCTTGCTCCTCATAATTATTCATCTTGATAGCACATTGATTTTCTGTGTTGTATTTATTATCCTAAGTAGTGTACTTTTACAGAAAATCATTTTAACTTCCAATAAAGTTTTGTGAAAAATTTATAAAACCCAATTCACCCCCCCTCTTGGGTTCCAACCATTACTTTCAAGAACCCCCCACTGGCCTTCCAATTATAGGGAACATTTTATCACCTGTAGATGATTCAACCTCTGGTTCATCATCAACATGTCATGGTCAATTGAACACTGTCTCAACTCCATCTATATATCTTGAATAGAAGGTTAAAACTTCTTTTGCCATGTTACCTTCCGCTATAGAACATTTTGGTTAAGCTCTATTCCATATATAGAATTTCAATTTTCCAAGATATCTATAGAAGATTGAACTAAAGTATTGTAATTGAAATCTTTATAAATGAACAACTTATTACAAAATTTCGCATGAAATTAAATTATCTCTCTATAGGTACATCCATTGATATTGAATTGGTCCACCTATTTTTGCTTCATCAACCAAATGACCCATGAGATGTACCATAACCATAAAGAATGAAGGCAGGAACAACATCTCCATATTGCACAATGTCAACACTATTCTATCTTAGAGCTTATTCAAATCATTAACATTTAAAACTTTACTGCACAATTGCCTAAAGAATGAACACAAGTCAATAATAACTATAGTAACTTACTTCGGTAGTGTCTTTCTCAGAGCTAATGGCAGAAATTGCTCTATGAGAATATGAGAATCATGACTCTTCAATCCAAAATTTTTTTGCTGCCTCAAATCTGCACATCTAGAGATATTACTAGAATAACCATCAGGAACAGTAATATTTTTCAATATCTTCAAGAATAAATCTTTTTCTGCATTATTCATGGTGAAAATCGCTAGGGATATCTACCAGTTTTGTCAGGCCAAAGATCTGATCTAATACTCATTTCTTGTAAATCTTTTCCTACATTTAAGTGATCTTTGGACTTCCCAGGCTCATTAAGCAGTGTGAAAACAACATTATCACAAACATTTTTCTCTATGTGCATGACATCCAAGTTGTGATGTAACAATTTGTTCACCCAATAAGGAAGTTCAAAGAATATGCTCTTCTTATGCCATTATTGAGGGCTTGCATTTGCATGACTTACCTCTCTTGTCCTTTTCCTCTATCCTTCACTATCCACATCTTTCCCAAACACCACATTAATAATAGAAAGTTGACTAAAAATGTTAGATCCAGTCAATTTCGTAAATAGACCTCTCTTCTCTAAGGTACCATCAAATTGACTCTAAGCTAGTCTAAATTTATGTTCGAAGTCTAAAAAGTGACGATGTCCCATAAAACACCACTTTCGACTATGTGGAAGTCGACAAGGAGTAGAGTCGAAGTTGCATACTAGACAAGCTAACCCGGTATGAGTATTCCATCCAGATAATGTCCTGAGACCTAGAAAATCATTGATAGTCCACATAATAGCTACATATATTGTAAACATTTCCTTTGCATGAGCACCATGTGTTTCAACATTGATCATCCACAAATCTTTCAACTCATCTATCAACGGCTGCAAATAGACATCAATATAATTACTCGAGGCTTCCTTTCTTGGAATAATCATTGACAGAATAAGAGAACTCTGCTTCATGCACGTCCATGGAGGGAGATTGTAAGGTATTAGAACCACGGGCCAAATGCTATACCTTCTACTTTAATTCCCAAATGGATTAAAACCATCAGTTGCTAACCCAAGACGAACATTACGGGAATCCGAAGCAAATTGATAATTTGTCAAATCAAACATTTTCCAAGCTTCAAAGTCTCTTAGATGTCTGAGCAACCCATCATTATTCCTATCTTTAGCATGCCATCTCATGTGTTTAGCGATCTTAGATGACAAACAATCTTTGTAATCTAGGCTTTATGGAAAATATCTAAGTATTTTGGCAGGTCATTTTTTCCTCTTTCCTCTCTCACTTGACACACCTTTACCCTTAGTTTTCCATTTTGATACATTGCATTTTTTATAAGCATCTCTGTTTTCATCATTCCCTCAATATAACATGTAGTCATTCGGACATGTATAGATTTTAGTGTAATAGAGCCCAGTTTATTGATAGTTTTTTTGGCTTCATAGAAAGATATTAGAATTTTTGCATGTCCAAATGCATCTGCCAATAACTCTAATATCATTGACATTGCCTTGTCAGTTATCTCATACATACACTTGATGTGTACAGTCTTATCAAAAAAGATAATTTCGTAAATTTCTCACATCCTTCGTAAAGACTCTATTGTCCATCTTCAAGCAATTTATAAAACTCTTTAGTTTCATTATTCATTTGATTTGATGGAAAAAAAAGTCTCACCAACATCTACCCTCTCATTTTTAGCATGGACACTAAATGCATCATGAACCATGTCATGCATAGGATTATCCAAGTTAATTATATCCACCCTCGAATATTTTATTAATTAGACATCTTATAACTAATTATACATATTTTATTAGATTTTTATAACTAGTAAATTTTGAATTATGTCAACAGAGCAAGCAATTTTATATTCTATAGTTTAGACTTTATCTACATTAGTATCAATTTTGCAATTTCTCTATTCAATGAATCCATAAATAAAACATAAGTGTATCTATATATTAAATAAATCCATTGCATTTCAATCATATTTTAGAAGCAATTTAATAAATAAAATCAGCCCATAGTCAACACTTAGCACACACATAAGTGTTGACCAAAAACCAAAAAAAATTAAAATGTTTAATTACAATAAAAAATTTCATAATAAAACAAGTCATACCAAGATAAGTGGAACAAAATAGAAGCAAGAAAAAAATGGCCACCTAACTTTGAGATTTGGAAAAAATAGAAGAAAGAAAGAGTCAAATGATGTCAAGTGATTAATAAAGAAAAAGAGTTACATTGAACAATCAATACAAAAAAAATGTTGAATATATATGAAGTGGGGAAGGATTCCAAGTGTCGTTTTGCTATTTGGGCCCTCAAAATGCTAACTTCCAAAACCCCAAAAAAAAGTTTTGCCTTATCTCATGGCAAATTAAGGGGAATTAACCAGACTTGGGGAATTAAGTTACCTTCCTCTAAAGAGTGAGGGTTTGATCTAGTATAAGATCTAATTACAGCTGCTAGTTTCTTTACAGTGATAAGGGCCTCTAAAAAGTATTAAATTACTTAATTCCCTTCTTCTAGCCATCCAGTTACAGTGAGAATTACTAGCTACATAGTTGAAGAAAAAAAGCTAATCTCTTCTAGTCTACCAATTTCGAACTAGACATGAACTTGGTTTATTCGAACTAGACGGTTTGAATGAACTAATGGTTCATTCGAAAAATGAACCATTGGTTGGTTTATTCGAACTTGGTTCAAGACGAACCGCGGTGGTTCGAATGAACCATTCGAATCAGAATGGTTTGAATGGTTCATTCAAACCTCTCTCGGAACCATTAAACCAGAACTTCAAATTCGAAGTTCTAGATCGAATGAACCATCTCGGTTCTGAGATGGTTTAGTCAAACGACAAGGATGCAGGGTTTACCTGAGAAGAAGATGGTATTGTGATGGGGGAGCCTAGACACGACGGGAGTGAGCCTTAATGGGGGAACCTCAATGACAAGAGAGAGCCTCGACGGGAGGACGACAATGGTACGAGAGTTCCGATAGCGAGAGAGGCTCGATGACGGTGAATCTCGGTGATAGGGAGGCTTAGTGAGCGTATGAGGGTCTTGTCGGGTTGTCGAATTAGGGTCTGAAGGGGGTTAGGGATTTAAACACATCAGTGGCATTTTTAGGACAAAAAGCCACTAATCAATGGTGTTTTAGGTACGAAACACCACTAATCAGTGGCATTTCTGAACTAAATGCCACTGATCTTGTTTTATGGTTTAACGCCACCAGTTAGTGGCATTTAATTCTAAAAACGTCACTATTTGGTGGCATTTTAATACAAAAATGCCACTACATAGTGGCGTTTTATAATGAAACGCCACTATATCTATTCAATTTTTAACCTAATTAATTTACTCCTAAATTATTTTTTTGTCATTTTTTCGGTTAATGGAGGCTATATCTAGATAAATCATATGCATCTAAAATTCGGATAGAAAATGTTACAATTACTTAAATTTACATGATTTTATAATCGAGGCATGTACTTGATTAATCAAATGAGGAAAAACACTTAAGCTAAGTGATCAGAATGCCAATTCCTTCAAATCTTTTAATGTTTCTTTTCAAGACTTAAAGTATTGACATTAGTATTGATATTGTTACTTTGATCACTTAGCTTATGTTCTCTTCCTCATTTGGTCCAATATTGGAGGAAGAATGACCATGGTATAGAAATGGATGCAGCACAACGATACTCGAGAAGAGGGATAGATGGAGGAAGTACCAACAAAGGAGGAATAGACCAATGGAGGAAGAACCATTAAGTTAGAAATAGACGAAGCAGTCTAGGAAGAACAAATAAAGGATGAGTGACTGGAGAAAGAACAATAAGAACCATGACAGAGACTCAGTAGTGGTAGTGTGATTGGTGAGACTGAAAGAATGAGGTCACAGGTGGGATGATTAGGGTTTAGAATTGAGGAAAATTTAAATTGTGTGACATTAAAGTTATTTTAAAAACACAAATATAGTGGTGTTTCAAATTAAAAATGCTATTGTATACCGGTGTTTCACCTATAAATGCCACTGTAAAGTGGCGTTTACAACTAAAACGCCACTGTATAGTGGCATTTATAGGTTAAATGCTGTAATATTTTGATTTAGTCAACTGAAATGTCACTGTACAGTGGCATTTACAACTAAAACGCCACTGTACAGTGGTGTTTATAGGTTAAACACTGTAATATTTTGATTTAATGGTGTTTTAAATTAAATGCCACTAAATTAACGCCACTAAATCACTATTTTTTGTAGTGTACGTGTATGTATATATATTCTTACCTGTGCATGAAGGTACATTTCATGAAAATACTTGAGTGATGTGTATACGTATGCTCTTGTTTTTCTATAATGATTTGTGGGTTGGCACATTCATATATAAGTACAAAGCTTTTGAGTTTAACTTATGACATGTGTATCCATGTACACATATATGCCTGTGCAACTCCATTGAATTCACAACCCAAAAAGGGAAATTAAGAAGTATGCACATACATGCACCTCTTAGTAGATTTCGTATCAACAATGGTGTATGAGTATATACATATGCATGCATACTTTCCTCAACAAGCAACATACATGTGATTTTGCATAGCATAACTAACTGGCCAAGGCGACCTCCCATCAACACACAACATAATAATCCACAGGTGGTCACACATCACAATTCACAACCAACTACATACATTATCATGTATATGGATAACTTCCTCAATAATTTGTACACAAGACATATGTATAGTTTTCTAGGTCATTTAGCACTAATTTATATAGAAAATACAAATAAGTAAGATAGAAATCGCCTCACCTTATGTCTGCACTATAATTCCACCTTTACATTTAGTGTCTAGAGAGTGAACATTACTTGAGCGTTACTCCTTCCCTGATCGACACCACTGCACCATTAATTAAAATTTCAAAAGGAACCTGATCACCCAAACTATTAGTACTTCCACAATTCTTCTACAAGTAGTATAAGGTTATACAAACTTAGATTTTGACTTGATTCAATTCAAAACTCAACAGGTATGTATGTATGTATGTATATATATATATATATATTAGGTTAAATGTTCCCAACCTAAAACCTTTTTTGGCTTGCACTTCCTTATTAGATTCATGATCATATCTCATGGGTTACCATACGCATAGCCCCAAATAAAGTTAATACTTCTGTTATCGACATAATATAAACATAACAAGATCATGCCAAACTAGATTTAAGGTTTAGCAGCATTCATGAGCTTTACTATCAATATTAATTCATTTATTAAATCACTCAATCATCCTCCAAAACCACCACTTGTGTCCAGCTTATTCTAAGTTTAGATGCACCTCAGCCAATAGAAAATTTCAAACACTCTGTTCTTTGAAATTTTTTCTTTGTTAAACACACAACCAGCAATTCAAATGCAAAATTATGATGCCAAAACTTCCTCTAAAATAGAGTTCACAACAAATTTTCTTATAATTAATCAGCTCATTAATTCCCTTTAGCCTACATCAGTTTTCTACAGAAAATTTACTTAAAATGTTCCTTATCTAGAATTGTCTCAGCCAAAGGATTAATTTAGACTATGATGCTTCTAAATTTTGTTTTTAACTACCTAAAACTAACATGTAAGCTTCTTTTTCTCTGCCTAACTGAGAAGGGCAGTTTGTATCTAAACAAAGAAAACTAAGAAGATGGGTTATACTATGCTTACGTCATTGTTAAATTCAATTTTGCTCTCAACTCTTAGTCCCAATTTTCTGTTACAATTTGCCATAAGCTAAACTAGCTAACCAAGGATTATCCTCTTTTGAAATTCCCAAAGAAATTGTCACTTAAATACATGGAAGGACTAGAAAAATAGGACACATTTCAAATTCATTGGGTTTCCTCTCTTAATTGATCTATGGTCCGAATCGCATGAAGAAAGTGAACAGGAAATGGAAACCTAATGCACTTACCTTAAATTGAAGAGTCTTAGGTGAGGAGAAGACCACTGGTGATGGTGGACAATGGTGTCAACAAAAGTCCTCACACTCTCACAATTTTGTCTCTTTCGGATCCTCGGCCGACATTACTGCTGATGAAAAGAAAAGACTAAAGAGAAGAATAGAGGGATGGGGAAGTTTGGTCAACGGCAATGTGGTGGCTGACGGTGGCCACCACACATTGTCTCTGTCTCTGTCTCTGTCTCTGTCTCTGTCTTTCTCTCTCTCTTTCTCTCTCTCTCTCTATCGTCTGTCTCTCTCACTACAACAAAGAGGCATTATACCTATGGAAAATACAGTTGTAGATATATGAGTTTCAGTAGCAAAAGGGAATTTCCTACTGATTTGCTACTAATTATTTGTAGTAGTTCAATTCATAGTTGTTAATGTAATATCGACTAAATTGTGCCTAAGAAATTAACTCCTACTGCACCATTCCTACTATATTTCAATCGTAAAATAAATGGTCACATGTATATACACTATTTTTTTTAATATCCTATGGCAGCACCAAAGGTGTGACATGGGGAACCATACCCCGAGCCACAACATGTTACAGATATGGCACGAAGAGAGAGGCACCCCATGCCACATGGTGTGGCACAGGGGACGGCATCCCCTGCCATACCCCTACACCTTTATGAGTGTCCCTTATATATATATATATATATATATATATATATATATATATATATATATATTATTTTCAATTTAGTTATTATTATCTTTTTAATAATAAAAATTTACTATAATGTTTGGTAATTAATTTTGTAATTTTTTTCTATAGTTAACAGATAGTTAAATTTAGAGTTTAAAATTGAATTTATAATATTTAAAAGTAAATTTGCATATTATAAATTTACAGAATAAACTGATTTTGTGATTATGAATTTGCAAAATATAAATTTAGAGTAGATAATTTATCCATAAAAAAAATAAATATGTCTATAAATTTTTATTTCAATGGATAAATTTGTTTTATTTTATAGAAGAGAGAATCAAATAAATCCAATCTATAACTCTATAATTGTTCCTCGAGTAGATTCTTGTTCTGATTATCAATTTCATGGAACACGAATAATATTCAAAATCAATCGAGAACATAAGAAATTCAGTGTCATCCCCTCCTATGAAGACACAATAGCAGAATTGATTAGGAATGAGTAAAGGTATTACATAGCCAAATTTAAAAAAAGGAAACAAAGAAAAAATGATATTGGAGAGAATGATGACATATAAGTTGAAGAAAAGAAGGCATATAAATTTTTATTAAAGATATTACTTGCGGTGTAGAAAGGAATAAGGTGCATTGCTCATTGTTCAATTAAGTAATAAGAATTTATTAAAATAGAATGTAAAATGATGTTCTGAGTTGAAGGAAAAAAATTGCAAAGAGAGAAGACAAAAGAGAATATTAGAAAAAAATGGTAAAGAATAGAGGAAAGTATCAGTGAACCAGAGTAGAGAAGGCTAAGCATAGAGTGGAAAAAGAGAGAAGAAAATAAAACAAGTGCTTTGAAATCAAAAAAAGTATTATACAATCATATTTTCACGGGAATTAAAACATTTGTACTCCCACCGAAAAAATTAAATATTTCGTGGGGAACTAAAAAAAATTCATAATTGTGCAAAAAAATTTAGATAGACTAGGAAAGAAATATATCATGAAGTAATGTATTTTCTGAGGTTTGATTATTAAATAAGCTTCTACACATTTTATATTATTTGTAGATTATTTTATATTATCTATATGTTATTAAATAATCTTTTATGTATTTTATATTATTTATATGTTTAGAAATGAGGATAAACAACAAAACTTTAATAAATTTTATTATAAAAAAAATTTGATTAGTTATTTAAATAATAACTATATATATTAAGTATATTTAAATACTTGAAAATGTGTCTTGTTAAGTTTTGGTTTTAGCACCATTTTGGTGCTAAATGCCCAATATTTTTATTTCTTACTTGCCTTAGCTTGTGAATCTTCACCCTATTTTGTGTGTTTTTTATTAGTTTATGTTTTATTAGATTTTAGATTATTTTGAGTGATTTCATGATTCTTTTCTGCTATTTAATGGTGTTATTTATCTTTTGTTGCAGGTTGAGTTAGTGAGGAGTTTGTGCTTGATGATGAATCTGGCCAAAGCTACATCTCTGAAGTTATTGTAGAAGGAACCCCTCTCTGCCACTCACCGATATAGCGATGGATCTTCACAGCTATAGTGGTGGCCACTGGAGCAACTCATTTTGAAGACCTTCTCTCTGCCAACCACCGTTATAGTGATAGATCTTCACTGCTATAGCAGTGGATCCTGCACCAGAATTTGCTGAAGACCATTTTCTCTGCCAACCACTGCTATAGTAGTGGGTCTTTACTGTTATAGTAGTGGGTCACGTTCTGCAACGATTTAAATAGCATTATAATAGAATTTTGAAGGCATTCTAAGTTCTGGGAAAAGGAAAAAATGCCAACTTTGCAAAGGGAAGAGGAGGAATTCCATTTCGAAGTTCTCTGGGCCTAATTTTCATCAATCCAACCTCGGATTCATGGAGTTTGATCATCTTTTACTATTTTCTGTAATTTTAAGGCTATGAGTGATTGATTTTCACATTCTAGAGTTGTTATAAACCTAAATTCAAATTAGGGATTATTACTCTCCTTGTATTTGTGATTTCTTTTAATCAATACATGTTTTTTCATTCATTTACATTGAACTTGCTATGAACTTAGCCAATTTACAGTTTAAATGTTACTTTTGCCGATCTCAGGAAAGTGTTGTAAGAGTATAACACTTAATGGTTAGGGTGAGTGCTTGAACTTCAGTAGTTTTGGCTTGTTAATTAATGGGGATATTAGTTAACCTCGCTTAATCAAATTAGGTTGACATTTATTTGGCTTAAACTCACATAAGGGATTATGTTAGAGTTAAGTAGCTTAATTTAGGTTCGAGAGAATCACTTTAGGCTAAAAGATAACTTAACATTAACATGTATGATTATTTAGAGACAAGGTACAAGAGAGAGATTAATTACTAGGAAGAATGAGGGGGATTAGTAACTCTAGCCTTTTTATTTATATTATTTTTATCCAATTTTTATGTAATTCGATTTTATCTTTCAATTTACAATTAGAGCGGCCTTTAATCCAAATTAGTTTGTCTGACTAATACATTTATATTTATAGAGTACTTAGTGAGTTAGTCCTCGTGGGAACGATACACTACTCACTCTGTATTACTTGTGTGATTGGTACACTTACCAAATTGCTTAACATATCTTGATAATATTTTAGTTTTTAAAAAATAATCACAAATTAATATTATATTATATATATATATATATATATATAACCCTAGCCACTTATATGTGTGTGTGTGTGTGCATATATATATAACTTTTATTATATACTAATATTTATGTATATATATATATATATATATTATTACATTATATATATAATTTTTTAATATGTAATTTTCTTATATTAGTTTGTGACTATTTTTAGGGACTAAAATATATAATTTGTATTTGAATAACTAATTAAATTATTTTCATAATAGATATAATTTTGAAATAATTTGTATTGATGTCACCAAGGTCTCACTATTACCCTAAAAATTATATAAAAAAAATTAATGATGAGTAATTTTGAAATTATTTGTTTTTTGATTACTAATTAATTTTTTTTATTAAGTTCATTTTTCAATTCAACAATCTATATTAAACTTTTAATTTAATAGTTTATATATGAATTAATCTAATAATTTTTAATTTTTAATACTAATTAAAATATATGAATTTTTAATATATTTTAATTACACCTACCCTTGCCGAACTACCCACTTCCTAACACCCCCTTACTCCATATATAATTACTATCTACATCCAGTCTTACTCCCTATAGAATTATTAATTTAAGAAAAGACTTATAGTTTATATTTAATTTAAACACTATTATAGTGTGGATTGTTAATAAAAAAAAGTTAATTATTAATTTAAGAAAAAGACTTATAATTAATATTTAATGTAAACAATATTACAATGTGGGTTGTCATAAAAAAATAGTTAATTATTAATTTAAGAAAATACTTATAATTAATATTTAATTTAAACATTGTTGTAGTGTGAGTTGTTAATAAAAAAAAGTTAATTATTAATTTAAGACTTATAATTAAGATTTAATTTAAATACTAAGGGTTGTTAGAAGTGTTTAAATTAAATCTTAATTATAAGTCTTTTCTTAAATTAATAATTAACTTTTTTTATTAACAACTAAATTTTAAGCCTTTTCTTAAAAAATATATTCTTAATTAAACAAGGGTAGGAAATGAGACAGAAAGCTAGAAGTGAAAGGAACCCAATTTCAAGGTAAAGATCCATTTTGTGTGTAGGTCCCACCACTATGTGTTGCATGCTAAGTGGTCTAATATCGAGCATTTTTATATGCAATTTAGTCCCTAACTTAGCCTATTTACATTTCCCAACATTGTAAATTCTTCAATTTTATTATGTTTTGGATTTATTGAGTGTAAATTAATTATAAAATTAATATATTTCAATTTCACATTTTTATCCCAATTAATTTCAATTGTGTATTTTCCAGATTTAGTTATTGGAGAGTTAAATTGCTGACTTGGCATCACTTGGACGCTAACATGGCAATCTAGGGCTGATTGGGTGTTGACTGGATTGGGGCCCACTGTTTCTGCACTTTACAGCAGCAACCAAAAAGTAAACAATAGTTGAAGCATACATTAGAAAAAGTAGCATAAACCAAAAATGGCAATCACTTTTCTGCACTAGAAAAAGGGAGTTTCTACAGCACCATTTCCATGAATCTGTTCTGCACTTTTGATGTATCAAAACTGCATATCAGAACTGCATCAGAAGTGCAAATTTGTCCGTCTCTCCTAGCAGCAACTTAAGAGACATTCAGACCACCATTTCACTTTGTTGAAGAAATATCTCTTCTTCCATTTTCTCTAATTTCGTAGGTTTTCTTCCCCTTCCCCCCTCCTTTGTGTATTTTGGCTTCCATATAATGCTAGAAATCTCTTGTACGGATGATTAAAGTTGTAACCTGAATTTTTGGAGCTAAATGAGATAAGTTTCTTCTTGTTCTTCTATTTCATTTCTATTTTGATTTTTCCTCTAGTTTATATGTAAATACTTGCTCTGATATGAGTTAGTATAGCAGTAGAATGGAAATGGCTTACTTAGATGATTATCTAACTTGATTAGGTTGGGCTTAATCAGATTGCATGTGGTTAGGTTTAACTTATGTGTAATCTAGTTCTAGGAAGTCTTTTGGAAATATTAGTTAGAAACCTAATGATAGAGAACACTAGAATTAATTTGAAGACAAGAATAATGATAGTTGCAATTCTAGAAGTCCATGGATGATTCCATTTGTGTTCTATTTAATTTCGTTTTTTGTTTCTGTCAGTGTTCTGTTCTATTTCTAATTCTGTTATATTGTAGTTAGTTCGTGATTTATGTTTTAATTATACAATCACCCTTGTCGTAATTAGTAGGTAATTAGGCTATAATTAGTGTAGATTAGTGTATATTAGTGTTAGACCAATTAATTAGGCAATTTGAAAGTAAGGCTCCTTGAGAGAATACGACCTGCAACGACCATTATACTGCAAGTTGCCACGAATCTAATTTTGGATGACTCGGCTATCGTAGTGGCTCCAACTAGAATTTTGTCATTGTTGACGGGGAATCAATTTGTTTCTTAATCACCTGATTAGTTGTTTGTTTGTGTATTTGTTTGGTCCTAAATTAATTGGCTGAAGTGGTTTACAAGTTTTGATTTTTTTTTCTTAATTACTATTCATTTCCAAATAGGAAAAAACTGACTATCTTCGATTGACCTCAAACTTGGCATACCACTAGTTTTCGACATTTCAAGCAAGTTCTGACCCTTCTACAAATCAAAGGTTTGTATTTAGGGCAGCCATTTTGCCAAATTCCATCGTTTAAGCCCTCTTTTCTATTTTTCAAATTTTTCATGATTTTTCTAATTAATTGTAATTTTTGGTGTGATTTTTGTAGATTGTATTTTTTAGTTCTTTTTTTTTGTGCCTCCAACTTGTGAAGGATTTTTCCAAGAAAAAAATTGAATTTTATGAGATACTTCATTTTTGGGTGTTCTTCATAGGTTAGAGCATAAAAGCAATAGTAGAATCGCTTGTTTTTAGTGTTTGTCTTTGTGTTTTCTTTGTAGATTTCATCTTTCTAGTCTATATTAAGGTGTATCAAGCAAAATTAGCAAGTTTTGATCCAAAATTGGATAGAACCTTTCTATAGGCTAGTTAGAGTTGTTGTGTTATGAGTAGTGTAGTTATTCTAATTGTTGTAGTTTTCCTTCTTTTTAGTAGCATTGTTGTTTTTGGCATAAAATCAAAGTTTAATTCTATTTTGAGCTTCCTTCTAGTGAGTCAAATAGGACCTTGCCCATGGATCCATATAGAGTTGCACATAGCTTTGATGAACTAGCATCCATAGTGAAGTACATAACCCTTAGGCAAGAACAAGAGCCACCACCCTCTTCTCCTTCTCTATTTATGAGTGGAATAGATTCCTTATCTACGTATAGGACAGACCAATATCTTCAATTCTTAGAAACTACAAAGTCCTATATAGGAGTCTTTAGTGGCCTTAGGGAGTTTCAACAAGATCCTCAAGAGTGCAACCTCTACCCCACAACATGTGATCCTGGTTATGAGCTTCAAGATTTGAGGTATGAGAGCTTATCCCACCCACCATATGAGCATGAAATTCATGCTCCTTACCTTAGTGATGTACCTCCTCCAGCCATCCCCAGGGAGATCGAGTCAAGTTTGGAAGACTTAATTCAACAGTTGGCCACAAATACCCTGTAATTCCAAGAAAGAACTGAGGTGAACTTACAGAGCTTGGAATCTCAATTAGGCCAACTAGCCAGCACAGTTAGTGAGTTGATCAATTAGGGGTTTGATAATAGTCCACCTTCTCCACCTATGGCTGACCTAGAAGCCAATAGTAGTGTGATTTTTCTGAATGATGACACTCAATTAGATGGTCTAGCCCTCCAAGCTAAGTTAGAAGAATTAAGTAGGCCAATTAAGGAGTCCTCTTCGTCAAGTGGCATAAGTGAGAAAAATGAGAGTGAGAAAGCTAATAAGGATGAGTTCCCTCTCTAAATTAAACCATTGCCTTTTCCAAGTGCGATCATCCAACCTGAGGTTGTTGAACTTGAGCTAGAAAAAGAGATAGAGATCTTAGGAGAAGATGAGGCAGACATAAAAGAGTTGGAGCATGAGAATGAATTTGTGGGAGATTTTGATTTTCATTGTGACTGTCATACTTGCCATGCATGTATTGAAATAGAAAAAGCTTTGAAACTTGGCAATTGTGATGATGTTGTTGAACATGAGCTATATGTACTTGCACCTCCATCTATACTTGAATCTGAATTAAATGCATCCACATCTAAAATTATATCTGATTTTGCATTTGCATCTGATTTTGCAATGCATATGAATTCAAGGCTTTTGAATCCGAATATGCATTTGAATCTGAATATGATTCCAATTTCACCTCTGTTTCTACTATAAATTCTAATTATGTCCCTTGTGTTTTAAATTCTATTTCTAAGTTAGATTTTGTTATAGATGATAGTTTTAGATTAGATTTTGTTGTAGATGATAGTTCTGTTCTAGCTAGTAATTTGTTTTAGATAGCAATTCTTGTGTAGAGATAGATTTAATTCTTGTTCTATTTTGAGTAAAAGTAGGAGTAAAAGTAGAAGTTTTAATTTTAATTCTATTTTAGAAAGTAGCTCTCTTTTTGTTTTAAATTGTGTTTTAGTTAGTCCTTCCTTCTCCTCTTTGTTTTTCTTTTAGTTATTCTCACCCCTCCGTGGCAAGTGAAGCTTCTTCTATTTTTCTTCAGGTTGGTGACAAAAATTAAATTCTTTCCATCATCTAACCTACTGTTGAGAAAAACTTCTGGAAGAAGCCAGTGCCACGTAATTGGAAGACACAGAAAAGGCGAACCATCGGTGATAAGGCTATTTCCTTTTCCTTTTTCTCTCTTTTATTTTCATGTTTTTTGATTTTCTATGCTTTGATGATATGTGCTAAGTTGCATTGAGGACAATGCAAAATTTAAGTGTGGGAAGGAGAATGAAATAGTCTGTTTTTAAATTTCATGCATTTTAAATTTTTTTGTTTTGTTTTTATATGCCTTTTGTTATGCTTTTAGCCTCTCTTTCTGCACTTTTTGGAGTAATTAGTATGTGTTTTTAGTGTAGAATTTTAGGATGTTTTTAGTTTTTAGTGCTTTCTTTTTGGTTTTTGGAAGAAGATTTTGTTGTGGAAATATGCTTGCTAGAATAGTTTAGGTTTGAATTGATTTTAGCATGATTAGAATTTTAGTCTTGCTTTTCTAGAGTTCAAGCTTAAATGGCAATAAATTTGGTTTTAGTGAGTTTTAGTGATAGTCTTTAAACCATGAAGATTTTGAGCCTAATTGCAAATATGCTATTCTTTCTTGGTGTGTGTTTCACCTATCATGATTTTCATTCTAGAACTTGTCTTGAATCTTGTTGAGGCTACATTTACATGTGCATACTTGGAGATGATTTAGGCATTTCTTTGTAACCATTTTCAACCAAATAGTCATCCCATGTGTTGTCTCCATTATGTACCATTTTGTGCCTTGTTCCATTTTCCTTCTCTTTCATTTTCCACCACTTTGTCCTTCCAAACCAGAATTTTTGCTTCCCAATTTAATAAGTGAAGAGCATTTAAATTCTTTTGGAGATTTGATGTGCTGAAACTTCTTGTAAATTTTGAGATATTTTGAAATGAATATTTCTCTCTACTCTACTCCCAAGCAAAAAGAAAAAGAATGATCATTCAAGAAGAAAATAGAAAAAAAAATATTATGGTTGAAAAAGAAAAATGATGATGATGTAGATGTCAAAAAGAAAGAAAAAGAAGGGAAAAAAAAAGAGGAAATAGAAAGAAAGAAGAAAAGGGAGTGGATAGAATTTTTTACACCCAAAATTTGTTTTTATTCAATCTCTGGCATTGTTAAGCTAATGCTCTTCATGTTCTTAAGTTGTTTCCCTTCATTTTCTTAGTTGTTTCTTTCACTTTCTTGAGTTGTTTTCCACATTTATTCTTGTTTTCCCCCCTTTGTTTCCCATTATTTTCCTTCCACCTACATTACATCCTTGTGAAGTCCTTCTGGTTCAAGCATGCATGTGAATACGAGTAGTGGATATTTAGATACTTGACAAGCTTATGGAAATGAATTTTGTGATAGGTTGAATTTTAAGTGAATTACCCCTAAAAACTTGAGAGAATAAAGAGTAAACACATCCCTTGTAAGGAGGCTAATTACTTTAATTCATGCTTGTCAAATGAAATTGCCATGATGCTTGGAACTTAAGAATTTTAAGATTTATTTTCTTCAAGTGCTAAATCTTTTCAAATTTTAATTATTCCATCCTTGCATACTTTCCACATTTTTCCTTTGCTGTCTTTTGGTGTTCTGAAAAAGATTTTGCCTAGGAGTGCAAAAGGCTAAGTGTGTTGGACTTGATATCTAGCATATTTATATACATTTTAATCGCTATCTTGGTCTATTTGCATTTTCGTTTATGGAAATTACCAATTTTATTACACGTTGTGATTTATTAGGTCTAAATCAATTTTGGATGGAAAATGAATTATTTTCATATTTTAGGACTTAAATTATTAAAGATTTAATTTAATCCATTTGGATATTTTTTAAGAAATTAATTTTGGAGATTTCTTGATGATGTGGCGCTGAGGTGGACTTTTTGCTGACATGGACGCTGATGTGGCACTTTTAGGATAAGTAGGACACTGGCTTGGCACTCTTTTCTACTGATAAGATGACATGGACGTGTAGGGCCCTCATTTCATATCTGTCTAGCCCTTTTTACCATGTATGCAGCCACCTCTTCCCCAAACTTTGCTAGAAATGGAAGCTTCCCTTCTTACACTTTTTTTGCACCAAGAAAGCATTTTCTGTTGCCCTTAATTCATGATTCTGCATCAGCATTTCATATCTTTTTTGGCAGCAGTAGAATAGCCACACTTCAGCTCTTTTGAAAAGTCAACTTGAGGGAATCTAGGGTAGAATATTCCAAAGGCATAAGGGGCTTTAGTTTTGTAATTCATAACATTATTCTTCACTGTTGTAACTTAGAAATTCGTAGGTCACTTTTCTTCTATTTTTCTCACTACTGTTTTGCTAGTTTTGCTCTCATAGAGGGCTAAAACCTTCTTGTAATCAGCCCTGGTTAAAACTAAAGTTGTAATCTGAGTTCATGTGCTTAATGAGATAAGTATTTGTCTATTTATTCTATTTCCATTTTGTTTTTCCCTCTAGTTTGTGATTTATGTTGTTCTAGTTAGAAAGCATTGTCATTTACTGGCTTTCACACTTTGCATTTGAAGAGTGTTTACAATATCTGGTTAAAATAGTAAATGAAATGGAAATAGTATGTAATGTTGGTCACCTTGCATAAATCTGATTACTTTTGCTGGAGTTACATTTAGGTTATGCTAGTGGTGTTTTTCTTGATCAGAACTTGGTGTGATTTAGTCTAGAATTTTCTTCTTGGACATTTTATTATTTATATAATCAGATGATAAATAGAAGAAGGACTTAGCATTTTAAGAGAACTAGGAAGATTACATCTTTAGGAAAGACCAAGGCTAGTTGCGTTTTTCTATTTGCTGTCAATTTTCTCTATTACTAATTTGCTCCTAGTTTGTTGTTGTTTACTATATTTTTATGCTACTGGCACAACCAAACCCCCTGGTTTATATGTTATGTTATTAGTGTTTGAGTGTTAGAACAATTAGCTAGTGGTTAGAAGTGAGGCTCCTTGAGTAAATATGACCTGAGAATCACTATATTGCATGATTTCCACAAATTTATTTCTTGGCAATTCGGTATCGTAGTGGCGAGTACCATGGTCATACTTCTAAATTTAAAAAATAAAAAAGAAAAAAAACAATCTAGGTTATTGGATCGCGTGGATCCAACGGCTTACAGTTTTAACCCAACACATGATCTGGACCACATATCCTTTAAATTTGATGGTGGAGATGTGCTGAGGAGTGTCCAATACTTTTAAAGCATAGGAGAGAAACCGAATCCATCTCTTATCATTTCCCTATTATTATTTACTCTCCTATCAGTATATATAGAGTTGGTCACAAATTTATAATTCAATATTTTCGGTTGATTTTTCTTTCTTTATTTTTGTATCTTTTTCTTTCCACTTCCTTCTCATCCGATATAGATGTACAATATACTAAATCCTGAAATGAAGAGTTATACAAATTAATTTTTACTCAGGGTGGTGGAATTTGTTGCCTTTGCTGGGCGACATGCAATGGATGGAAAGATCTGATGCCCCTGCTCAAAACACAAAAATGACACCTATATGAGTGTGGAGGACGTTAAAGTAGATCTTTACAAAAAGGCTTTCAACCAAGATACTAGTGTTGGACTTCTCACATTAAGGTCGGTGGTGAAGTCGCAGCTTCAACTTCTGTTGACGTTGGTTGTTCAAGTAGATCAATATTTACTATTGTCGAAAGAGATACTCATATCAAGCCATGATCTTAGATGCAACCAGATAAGATCTAGATATCAGAGATGACTAAGAACTAGAGAATGGGGATACTGGTTATTTAAATACTGATGAACCTCTAAATCCATAAGCTCATAGGTTCTTTGATTTACTAAATGCCTACCAAAGGCCACTTTGGCCAAATTCTACCAATATTTCAGAGTTGTTTGTTACGATCAGAATGTTAAGTCTAAAATCAGAAGGCAACATTTCAGTTCAAGCTTTCAAAAGCATGGCAGATCTTATGAGGGAGATTAGTCCTGCTAAAAATCTCGTGCACACGAATTGGTACAGGATGAATTTGTCAAGATGTGTTGACATGAAGGACGGAAAGTTTTTCGAACTCAAGAGTCATGATTGTCACATTTTCATGGAATGTTTGCTACCTATCGCATTTAGCATATTGCAAGAGCAAGTTTAGAGGCCTCTCAATGAGATAATTCAATTACTTGGATTCTACAATTACTTGATAGATTCTTGATGCCAAATAAGTTTGGCAATTTTGTAAGCTTGAAGTACCTCCCTTTCCTTGTTGATCTCTATAGGTACAGGCAGATGTCATGGGATTTAGTCATATTGGCTTTTTGTACAAGGGGCTTTGCTCCACCGCACTAAAGGATACTAAAGAAATTAGAGGGTGCATGACCCTCTAAAGGTTGAAGAGAGACGTAGAAACTATGATTGAGCGAACCATCACCAAGAGGCCATTCAAACATGGAACAACTGGAGAAGACTAGTCATACAAGGTGACTTCACCAATGACCCACACATGGACCAAGGGTCTTTGTACATGAATTAGTACTTTCGGGTCACGTGTTGTTATATTGGTCAAGACACAACAGTACATCAAAAATGTAAATTTTTGTTGATTCACCATAACCTTCAACAGGTAATTGAGACATTATAACTCTCCTACATGTAAGATATATCAGATTCTGTTGAAAATGCAAGAAAATTTCAAACCTAAAGCTTTCACGCCAGTTCTTAGAAATAATGAACATTGGAACAACATCTTCAGAGTTAACCCTACCGAAACTATTCAGCGTTGTATCTTTGTCAGGCCAGTGCCAATGTCGAATAAAACCTCCATCACAGACAAACCTGTTGAGAAAATTAAATGTATAGTTAGTGTTACAAAACACATTTACGGAATAAAAGACTGAAATATATATATATATATATATATATATATATATGTGTGTGTGTGTGTGTCTGTGTGTGTGTGTGTGTGTGTGTGTGTGTAACACATGATGTATAAAACCTGATTCAAAGTACTCGTTGGAAGAGTTGATAGATGAATACCATCACAGTTGCATAAAGCATGAAGTTTATATACAAGTGGCCATGAAGTTTACAGATTTTGGAATTCAAAGTAGACGTTTGGACATTTGGTATACCACCTAGCTCCAGTACTGATAAAAAATTATCACATATAATTATCACTCATTAATTGTCTAGAAAACTTGTGCTTCATTTACAAATATTGAAATCCGCAGTATATAATGATAGATAGATGTATAGAGATAGATAGATAGATAGATGATATCTCAACAATTTTATATGATTTAAATAAAATTTAGAAGATAAGGGAGTTATTTGATAATAAGCAAAATAATCAATGATAATTGTTTATGAAATAGAAGGAATATTCTAAATTAAGAAAAAGATGATGAATTCAAAAACGGATATGTAATTCTAATTTCATACCTTACTAAAGGCACTTTCCAAATTAGAACAAATGTTGATGGCAAAGTTTTAAATTGCGGTTGTGGTTGCGTTATGGGTCGCTGCGATTGTGGGTTTTGCAGATGCTGCGATATAGTTGTGGTCATTGTGGTCGTGATTTTTTTTAGTTGCACAAAATATACAATATATATATATATATAATTGTTATAACCTTTAATTTTAAATATATATATATATAACATATTATATCTAATATTTATATTAATTCCATAAATATATACTTTTATTTTATACAAACATGTTATTTTTAATACAAAATTTAAGAAGAAAAATAGATAATTAATGTGTTAATTTCATATACAAATGTATTTACATAATTATCAACAATATTACAAGATATTAATCATCATTCATCACCACATGGTTGAATGGTGTAGAGGATCATAACCCTTAGTTTCACTTTTAGCATCTGCATCATCATGGCTTGCTCCTTGTCCAAAAATATAATCAAAAACTCCTTCACTATGCTCCAATTATTGATGAAAAGCTTGATAAGAAGGTTAATAATAATTAGGCTCCTGATTGTTCATTAAAGGTTGATAATATGGTGGAGTTTGATAAGAAAAGTTGCTGATAAGATGGCGAATAGTGGCCTTGGCTATTTTGAGAAAATTCACCAATGCCAAAGTCACTAAAACTTTGTGAAAAACTGGAAGGGGTTGAATCTTCAAAATGTTGTCTTCCACACCTTTCAATAAGGCAGTATCACAAAACGACATTATATCAATACAAAAACCTAAATCACACAAAGAATATGGAGTGTCTTGATATGGGTCTTGTTCTCCATATTAATCTCTCCTATGAACATTTTATGCTCCGCCACCTTCACCACCACCACCATTATTATTGCTTAGTGGACTTAAACCACCATCAGTATCTTGTTCTCTATATTCATCTCTCCCATGAACATTTTCTGCACCACCACCTTCACCACCACCATCATTATTATTGCTTGGTGGACTCAAACCTCCATTAGTATCATGACTATCACCATCACCATCATCATCATCATCATCATCATCATCATCATCTTCTTCTTCTTCTTCTTCCCTCTCTTCAATCCATGGAGGCAAACGATCTTCTTCACAGAATATGTAGTCAAGATTAATTTGGTTGAAACTATTTTCTATTTCTTTTGGACTTCTTCTCTTCATATGTCTCATGTTTAGCTTCATATTGTAAAAGGTAAAGACAAATTTTTATAATTTTTTATACTTGAGTCTATTACTTTTCTTTGTATGAATATAACTAAATGTACTCCAATTCCTTTCACAGTTTGATGCTGAAGTTGTCTGGCTGAGGACTTTAATTACAATATTTTGGAGCTCAGAAGAACATGAACCATAGAGCAACCATTATTGAGC
Source organism: Biancaea sappan (assembly GCA_037074585.1). Lineage (NCBI taxonomy): Eukaryota > Viridiplantae > Streptophyta > Magnoliopsida > Fabales > Fabaceae > Biancaea > Biancaea sappan. The sequence goes on from CM073494.1 coordinate 13,111,430, forward strand.
TATTTAGACAAAATCAATAAATAAATAAATTATTTAGAATATATGTGAAAAAACTGATTAAAAAAATTGAAACAAAAAAAATAAAACATCTGGAATTAAATTAAACCAAAAAATTGTCGAATGGCTATAAAAAATATTACATGGTGCTATTACATTTCTCCTATCTCTTGCTAGAATAAATAAGATTGTTGGATTAAAGAAGTTCTACTTAAATTTTATTTGTCAGTATTAATTGAATGAATCTTAGTTGAATAAATAGAAAATCCGACTACATGGCAACGCGTAGAGAAATAAAAGGAAAAGCAATTATTATGGAGGGCTCAACTAGGACAATAAATATACTACCTAGCTTACTCCTCCATTCTTACTCACAGCACCACGTGGCATCCACACATCTTTCTCCCTCTTCCCTCGCATCATACCTCTCTATCTAACCATCACTTTGTTTCTCTATCCCTCTCTTTCTCTTTCTATTCCCAATCCCATTTCCCTCCAGCCCTTCCCTCCAATCCTTCTCTACCAAATATATATATAAAATATTAAAGAATTTTAATGATATTTTAAAATAATAGAAATATCACGTGTAATTTGGTTTTAAAAAAACATAATTTACTCTATATATTTCATTATATATATATATATATATATATATATATATATATATATATATATATATATATATATATATATCTCGTGTAAAAAATTAGTTTTAAGGACAAAAAAATGATAAGTGTAATGTTTAAACAAAAATGATATCAACTTTAATTTTATCAAAATTAAAAATAGTTAAGTGTAACTTAAGAACAAAAATTATTTAATATTTTCAAAATGTAAATTTAAAAGAACATTTTATTCTTTATATTTGATAAATAAGAAAAAGTCCACTAGTAAAAAAGTTACATAATAAAACTAAAAAAACATAATGATTACAAGCAGATCATAGTCTCGTTCAGCTATTTCTGTTACCTACATAATGCCTATGCTTAAGCCTACCCCAGTCCCCAAACCCCATGTCTTTCTCCTTCTTTCCTCACATCCTTCTAGTTCTTTTTTTAATATAATGCTAAATCTTATGTTAGATACAATACTTTCTTTATTTTTTTTTATATACTATAATATTAAAACAACATCTTAGTCTTAGTTTCATGTTAGATATTAATATCAATTTAATTATTTTTATTATCATGTCAAAAGTACAATTATAGTCTTTTATTGTGTAACAATAGAAATGGGTGTATTAACAACATATAATATATAATGTAAATGCTAAATACACTATGTTATATTTTAAATATTTATTATAATAAATCTTTTAAAGTTATATACATTAACCTGTTACATTGCTTTGATTTGACTATCTAATATTCTTTCTAACTTAGAAATTATATTCTTTATTCCCTTAAATGTTTCTTTATAAACAGACCCTCTATGTTCTCCATATTGAAATTGAGGATTGAGAAAATAACCTGAAACAAAAAGTAAAAGAATTTTTCAATTAATATCCACAAATGAAAATTGTTCTAATAACTTGCAATAAAATAAATCTTATATATAGAATTTACCTGCAAAATGTAAATTAGTATGTAGAAATTTCCACCACTTATCTATTATAGCATTATAATGCAAGTGATAGATACAATTTTTCTCTATAAATAGTTTCGCTCTATCAATAGCCTCATAAATGAAACCCATAGTTGAGTTTTCATTACCATCAATAAGCCTTAACACTTTAACTAGAGGCTCAAATACTTTCAATATTTTCAGTGGTTTTGGACCAATAGCATTTAGTCAAAATTATTTTTTTTTTTTGCATCATACGCTGGTCCAGATTTTGCCTTCCCAAATTTGGACTTTCTGAATTCGTCAAAGGTGAACATATTTTTTAGTGCTTTTTTTGTTTCACAAGATATTACAACTGTACAAATTGTGTAACAAATCTTGTTATGCATGGACGAATAATCTCTTTGCCTTCAGTGTGTCTTTTCATAAGATTAATAGCCAGGTATGGTTGTATATAAAAGATGTGATCAACTTTGCATCTTCTAACACCTCTTTTACATTGGACTTTTTTCCAATGTCCTCTAAGCACAAATCTAAACAATGGGCTGCACAAGGTGACCAATAGATATGTGGTCTTTTTTCCATCAAAATTTTTCCAACTACCTTTAAGGCCCCTTTATTATCTGTAACCACTTAGACTACATATTCTTCTCCTGCTTCTTCCACAACTTTATCAAGTAATCGAAAATAGTAATCAGTATTCCTATTAGAAACACCAGAGGCATCAATAGATTTTAAAAAAACAGTACCTCTACTACAATAGACAAGAAAATTCATGATATGTATGTGATTGATACTAGTTCGTCCAACCATCACACATTATTTTCACACCTCTTTTCTTCCATGCACCTGAGTTCGTTGATCCATTCATTCATGCTTGTGTATTCTGATTCCAAGTAAACATCAGAAATCTCATAAGGTGTTGGAAATCTAACAACAAAGCTACCAATACTAGTGGCGGTAGTGATCAAACTATGCAACCATGCAAAATTAGATAAGTTCATAGGAAGACACTCATATATTATAATTTTGAGACTACTTCCTTTAACTTTTTTCTCAGTGTCTTCATGATACCAGTTGTAATTTTTGGTTGCCTCACACTTTGACTTTTAACAAGATCAACATATGTGGACCTCAAATTAAATGAATTATCTTCTAAACCAGACAGACATTGTCTATTAGCACCAATAGCACCCACTACATGACCATGAGAGCTTCCACCTCATCATATACATTTTGTGCTCGGCCTATTTGGTGCCCAAATCTTTGTCTTTCTTCCCATTCATGATGAGATTTAACACTTTATTGAGTTGTATGTCTCATTTGCGTCTCATCATCAATAAATCCTTCCATTTTTATCATCATCTTCACCTCGCAATCTTGCTTCAAATTCTTCTTTTCTTTTTCTTGAGTCCATTTTTTTGCTTTAGTAACAATCAGAAGTTTCATCATACTCTCTCTGATAGTTTTGGTAACTCTAGTACATGGAGCTACATTACCTTGAAAATGTGCAATATGTTGCTTGAGCCAGGTAATTCCTCCTTTTACTATTTTTCCACAATGTTTACACTCTATGTTGTTTCAATTTTTAGGTCGAGGAGTTCCAACATGCCACCCAGGATCTGTGCTAAGAGCACCTTCAGATCTTCCAGATGGAAATTCCTCTCTTGGCGACATTATTTATATTTTATAGTACCTATTGATAAAACATAATAAACTTAAGAATATGATAATATATAAATTATATCATAACCAAAAAAAAGGATATGTTTTCTGTTTTCCATCTTAAAGTTTACCAAATGTCAAATGTGGTACCTTCTTAATTAATTCAATTGTATTCTAACTATTTTCTTTCTTATCTCCATTTTCCAAATTAAATTACCTCCTAGTTCCTAACTGTGGTTCAAGTCTTTGAGTTATACATATTAAGGTTTAGAAATTGCACACTTTTAATTATTTGGTCTCTAAAATTTTACAATTGTTTTAATTTAGATTTTGACAAATCAAATAGCACAATTTAATTATCGAAAAATTTTATTTGTCTCATTATTTTTTTTGTTAAATAATCAAATTTACTAATAGTAAATCTTAAACATTTTTTTGTCACACTAATTTTTTCAAATAAAAAAATAAATTAAAACCAATATAATTAAGAAGTAAATTGAAATGTTTTATTTTTTTAAAAAAAATTAATTTGAGATAATTATAACATTTTTAGAAGTTACGTCAATAATTACCCTATTTCAAATACAACAAAAGATGATGATGTAATTTGAATATTTGTCAAGATAGCCAAATTTATTCAAAAGAATAGATTTAATATTATAACACATGAATTTTTTTTGTTGGTTATCATCTTGTTTAGCTAGAAAAGACAATCTAATCCGAATAGGACCCATGTCCTATGTTGGCCAAATAGGTACTCCTCAAATTGGAGTGTGGATCCTCTGCTTGGAAAAAAACAAGCAGAGGGATGCTTGGAGTTTTAGCAACGGTTTTAACTGTTGCTAAAACTTTCAGCAACAATTTTTTGTTGCTGAAAGTTTTAGCAACAGTTAAAACCGTTGCTAAAACTCCAAGCACAAAAATTCCAAGCAGAGGATCCACACCTCTCAAATTGAGGAGACAACTCATTTATTATTGTAATAAAAAAAATTGGATATTTGTCATTTTAAAAAATTATATATAATAATAAGTATTATTTAATCTTGTTAAATATTTAATAAAAACATGATATAACTTTTTAAAACTAATTTAATTAATTTTGTGTGAATTATTATTAACTAGTATTGTGACTCGTGTGATGTATGGAAAAATCACAACTCTAAAAACTTTTGTAACTTATAAAAATAATAATAATAATTACAATTGATTTATATGAAACTTATGAGTTATGACATATACTTTTTAAACATAAATATTCTGAATTGATTTATCAGTTTCATAATCAAATATACTTTACCTACTCAAACTTTGATTTGAATTGATTTATTTATTTAATAGAAAAAATTTAAATGAATAAAATAGGTAAATTTGTTAGTCTGTGGATTATTTGTTATTTGTTACAAATTATTTATAGTACAGATTGGTGATTGATTGAATATTGATTCCATCTTTACTTTTGAATACATCTTTTTTTTGTTTCAATTAGATCCAAAGAAGAAAAACACTAAAGTTTACTGCTATGTTTGGATTGAATCTCCATGTCTCAAATTTCGTCTTTCAAGAATTTGATTTTCATCTCTTTTTTCATTCAAGAGATTATGATTTTAAGATTCATATCTCAAACTTTGATTTCTATTAAATTAAGAACAATTTTAGAAAGAAATCAAAATAAAGTCACATAAAGGAAATTTTTTAATTCACATATCAATTCCATAACCAAGTTTATTTTACCTACTAAAAGATCATTTAATACACTACAGTGGTCAAATAATAAAGATAATTATTTTTCAATTTCAATTCAAATCATTTAAATCAATTTAAATCAAATAATTAATATTATGTGATGTTATTAATTTACCAAATTTATGACATTTATTATTTAAATAATTTATTTATTCATTCAAATCAAATAAAATAATAAAATTGACTAATTATCAATTTCACTAATTAATAATTATGATAATATATTCTGATAAAAATATATTCTACTATACACTTTAACAATAATCCACATGATATATTAAATATATTGGGACCCACATAATATGATAATAATACTATAATTTATAAATTTGTGAAACTTATGGGACTTATGATTTATGACATATACTTTTAAAACGTAAATATTCTTATATAAATTTTGACTATTTATACAAATATAAATTATAATTTTCAATATAAAATTTATGATAATAAACGACCATATTATATTATGATATAAAATAGGTTATCAAATTGAATAAAATAATGATACGTATGTATAATCAATAAAAAGTTTTTACTTTAAGTTTTTTTTGCAAAAAAATAATAATCAAATTAAAATGTTCATATGAAATGTAAGATAATCAACTATAAAAAAATTTTATATGTTTGATCAAGAATTGATTCCAATATGCCTTAGTCCTCGTATATGTATATTTCAACAATTTATTATGTATATATTTCAATCCAAATAAATTCAAATCAAATAATAAAGGTAATTTTTTTTAATTTCAATTAAAATTAAATAATTCATTTAATGTGATGTCATCAATTATCCTACAATGGTCAAATAATAAAAGTAATTGTTTTTAATTTCAATTCAAATCATTTCATAAATTCAAATCAAATAATTAATATTATGTGATGTCATTAATTTACCTAAAGAAAGAAATGATGACACATGTATCAATTTCTAATTCAAGATTTTTCACTTCTTCACTGTTTAGACAATGCAATTACAAAACATAATTTCAAGGATACTTTGTGTGTGTAACAATGTAGCACAAATAAGAAGAATCTACTCTGAAAGTCAGATAGAAAAAATATTAAGATCTGATGAAGATGAAAGTTTACATACCTCGAAAAGTTCAAAGGGACTGTCTCGATGATAGACACCACTCTTCTTACTATTGCTAACCAGAAAGCACCTGTATTTGAGATATATGGGAAAATAGGTTTAAATTTTGGGATAAGAATTACTACAATTTGGAGGAAAATAAAGGTAAGTCTCTGAGAATATTGAAGCTCATGTAAATGTGGAAAAAAAAAGTTCATGAAGTAAGAATGCATGTTAAAAATAGAAATTTTACAGAACGTATAAGAGAAGTGATAATATACTTACAACACAAATCAAAAGAACTTACCATTGTGAGAATTATAAAAAAGTTAATGCCTTTGAGCTTCTTCTTGTAGAAAAATTTGCACCTCTTAGAAGAAACAAATTGTTGCAATAATAGGCATGAAGATTGAACGGATAGTCTACCAGAGCTATAGAGAAACACATTGCCAGAAAATAGTGCTAGTTCTTTGGACCATGATTTTCTTCTTCGATTCAGAAAAATGGTAGCAGGGAAATAGTGCCAATCCATTGTATCATAATTTTCTTCTTTGAGATATATATATATATATATATATATATATATATATATATATATATATATATGGACAAAAAAAAAAGAATTGAAGAAATGTACCTAAAAGGAAAAAAAGGCTAGAGCCTTAAGAAGCCATATCACCAAGTGTCAGTTGGGTTCCCGATCAACATAAGAAGGTGATCAAACGGCAAAATATGAGCAACAAGAGATTGGTTGGGAGAGAAAGTGTTGTTGAGTTACACCAATGAATTCAGAGAAAGAAAATGGACAGACATGATGGAGAATAAAGCTCTGTAGTTTATCACTTCTAAAGATAGATATATAGCGATTAATTATTTGATTATTTGTATATAATTAATGCTAATTTGCCAAAGGATAACATATTATATTTCAATCGAAAAGTTTACCTAATTTATCAATTATATAGCAATTATATATTAATTATAGCAATTATATAGTAATTTACCCTAATTTTTTCAAATTCATTTAATGTGATTATAAAGCCATTATATACCAGTTATATAGCAATTTACCCTAACTTCTTTAAATTCATTTAATGTGATGTGATTAATTTATCTAATTTATTCATTAAATTTATTCTATTATATATAATTTAATGACCTATTAGCAATTAATGTCTTAGAGTGAAATTATTTTAGTCTATTACATAGATTAATTAATTAATCTAATTACAATTTATAGATTTAATTAAGCAATTATCAGATCACTAAATCACAGGCTAATCATTAAATTACTAAATTAGATCAATCATCGAATCATTAAATCACTAATTAATCTAATTACAAACCAATCATAATATCACTAAATCACTGTGTATTTGTATTCACAATTTTTATCAAGATCAAAATCAGATCAATGAGAACACTAAATCAAATATCAACCAAATTAGAATCACACTATCATAATTGTTAATTGCCTAAATTAGTATTAGTTTCGCACAATCACAATTCACAACCAATCATATTCATATACACGAATCACACCACACAATTACAATTTTAATTTTCACGCATCACACCACAAGATATTAGATAAGATTTTCATCATATCCAGAGTCACAAACCACACGAAATGTGCCACATAATCACCTTCACCTCACTTAGAGTCAGATCTTGATTTTGAAGGTTGAAGGCTAAAGCAAAGTCCTTCACGAAACAGGGTTACCTCCTTAGAATTGACTCTAAGGAGGCTCATTAGCTTTTTATAGTCATTGGATAGCTGTGGGATCCACATTTGGGACCACTGTAAAATATAGGTCCCACAGTGTAGGAAGCTAAGGAGACAACATGGATCCCTCTTTCACAGAGTCACAATCTCTCACTTCTTTTCTTTGAATCTCTCACCTCGGTTCACACACACCAACTGACCAGAGGCACCAAAAATTTCAATCATAAAGAGGCCGGTGAGCCTTACGCCACGCACAGAGCCAACAACCACTACAGATCAGAGGGATGAGAGAAAATTTTAGACACACAAAGGCTATGAGCCTTATGCCACACACAGAGCCAGCAACCACCACAGATCAAAGGGATGAGAGAAAGACAGAGACCAATGCCGAGGACGATGAATGAATGGAGTGGACTAGAGATCAAAGACGAACTATTGTGCAACACGAGATCGAAGACGAAGACGGGGTCACAGCACCAGATGGAGGAAAACAGAGGACCAGTGATCACCAGAGTCCAGATAGAGGAAAACAGAAGAGAGCGATAGCGACGAATAGACAACAGCAAGAGCGATAGGTCAAATAAGTGGTTTTTCACTTTCTCTCCTCTTTGGACTAGATCTAGGGGTCGATCCAGCTGAAATGGTGTGCTCTGTTCAATTATTTTTAACTTTCATATGGAGAATGCAACAGAATGTTGTTGCGGCACATCATTAAGATTTTTAATCACCCTGCAATTGTGGGGTTATGCACTGCTGTATCCGAATTTGAAACCCAGGTTAATGGTCTCAGCATCAAACCCCGAGTCTAAGCCATCATAGAAAGTGTAGGGCTCAGCTCCTAGCGAAATCAGTTTCTATGCTTTTCTCTCATTTTCAATTTTTTTCTGGGCTATTGGATCATATGGCCATCAAAATTTTTTTTGCATATTTTTAGGGATTTATTTGAAAAAAAAAATTAGATAGATTTCAATTTTAGATAAATCTCAATGTTTCTTTTTTATGTGTTTGCTTTCAAGAATTTATTTGGGAGACACGCACGTGATTTAATTGCTGGATTCAACAACTAGACAACAACTCTAGAATCACAAGTTGAATCCACTAAGGATGGTGAGGTGCAAAACCAAACATGGTTTGATTGCAGCCGAATCGTTCGATGGCCACAAGTCTAGGACACGATGACACAGTCAAGTCATTGGTGGTGAAGCACCAATTGCCGACCATCAAAGCGTGTTTCAACCCGAGCCTAATACACAGGTCCATACTTGTTTGCTAGGGCACCCAAAATTCTATGGGGCATCTCAGGACTTCTTAAAAGGGCAAGGTGAATGATTATGGGCCATGCACCACTTGCTAATTAATGGTGCCGCTCTCCTCTCGTTACCTTTGGAATTGGATCTCCTTCATAGAAATAGAGTAAATAGGAGCAGAGAAAGCAATCCAACAGCTACAGAAGCATGAGCATCTAAACAACTCAGAAATGAACTCACTGAGGCTGGGTTGTGTAATTGTGTAGATTTCCTAATTTCTTGCTAGGTTTTGTAAGCAACGGAATTGAAGCATCGACACTTGCTTATGTTAGGTTCCATGATAAGTGGTGTAAAAAAAAGGAATTATTTCTTCATTGATGGCTTGGGATGGGAATATTTGATTTGACATAGACGGTTGGGGTGTTGCTGAACAGTTGAAGTGTCATACTTTAATGTTAGCCAACGACTGTTCACACATATTCTGGTTAATTTTTAAGATGTTAAAATGGCACAAATTACATTATCTAATTACTTCAGGAAATCATATTTAATACTTGACAAAAAGAGAGTTTTCATTTGCAATTTAGTTATACAAATTATATTGTCGATTTGTCCTCTTAAAACAATGTTAAAAATGTTAAAAATGTAAAAAGTTATTGTATTAATTGTGTTAATTGACCTAGTTCTATTATAAATGAAATTATAGCAAAATAGTGATACTGAAATAAATCATATTTATGTTTTTTCAAAACTGAATTTACAAAAATAATTTGTGGATGATCAAATTAAAAATTTCCCTATCTATTAGGAAGAAATTATTTTTTTCCTACTGTATTAAGTCTTTTTTTCCTCAGTGATTGAACTCCGAAAAAAAAAAAAGGCTTGCTAATTACAACGAATAGGCGCCCTTCATCCAGACATTTCATCAGGCTTCTTCCTCACTTGCTAGATAGTGGTCAATAATCTATAGGCCTTAATCCAATAGTTTAATCTTGTAGCACCGTCAGCAAATTAAATCATTTGCAAAAATTGAAAGTATTACCATTGTCAATTATATATATGTGTGTGTGCATGTGCGTGTGCGTGTGTATGTGTGTGTGTGTGTGTGTGTTCTTATATTTTTCATATTGATAGAGCCTATAACTTTTCTCTTGATAGGTCTTGTTTTTATACAGATTCTTGCGTCTAGAAAGATTAACTTGTTTATATCTGAATTTTTGGCACATTAGTACAATTTGTATGAAAAAGCATAATCTTTCTTATGACATTCAATTATATCTATTTTGAAAAGGCAAGACTCAATTTCAAGTGTTTTGCACCTATTATTAGAGCATGGAATATTCCATTTGACACCTTGAACATTCAGGTATTTTTTGGTTGGAGAGGAATGGAGGAGAGAGAAAGGATTTTTTTGAATTAATCTTATTTGTTTTAATTAGTTAGAAGGGAGAGGAGGGAAAATGAAGGTGAAAAATTCATTCATCCCCTTCAATTTTTTTTCCTTCGAAAGTGGGGGGATTTGGAGAGAAGAAAAATTATAACAATTAAAAAGACAAAAGTGTCATTAACAATTTTTCTTAATACCAAAATTTTCCTCAACGTCTCTATTTGCTATTTCTGATCTTTTTTTGGTTTGTTCACATCAATTTGTGCAATCATTTTTTTTTCTGTTTGTATGCTTCTCGCTATCATCGTTATGTTTTTATTTTTTCTATGCATGTTGTTCTTCTTTGTTTCTGCTGTATTGTCGCTTACCATCGTCGTCTTTGTTTTTGTGTTGTGTGTCTGTCTCTATTTTTCTATGTTGGCATGCACTTTATAAATTCTACTAGTTATTTATTTTTAAATATTATTTTAATATGTTATGAAATTTTTTAGCTATTTATCAAAATTTCAATTGACATTTACTTTACAAACTGTGTCAGAACTTATTTTATTTTGCTTCTTAAATAATATATTATTAACATATTTGGACTATATAAAAAGTTTTATTATTATTATTATTATTATTATTATTATTATTATTATTATTATTATTATTATTAAATAGTATATTATATGTATAACTAAATAATAAAAGGTAATCAAAAAAAATTATATTAAAAATAAACTGAGTAAATTAATAGTTAGCTAAATTTTACTTAATTATCTTTCAATTTGTTTCTTCTAACAATAAAATTATTTAGCTTCATTTTTTATTATGACAAGAATAAAATTTAAATTTTATATGATTTTTAAAACACATTATATATTTGAGATTCTTTTTAAATGAATTAAATGAAAGCTGCTAAAATATTATATTATTTCACCATAACAAATGAGATAATTTATTTGAATATAAGTAATAACAAATTTATCATATTCTGTTGTCATACAATAAAATGGTTATAATAATCATTTTGTTTTATTTTCCTCCCCTCCCCTTACAAACCAAATAAAAAAAAGTTTATTTCCCTTCCTCTTTTCTCCTTGCAAACTAAACCAAACAAAAAAAGTTTATTTTCCATTCCCTCCGTTGAACCAAACAGTCACTTACAAAGTAACAAACAAACAATAACTAATGAGTCCATCACAGTGCATCATAGAGCGTGAAAGAAAGACGTGGTTTGAAGAGAACTTTGAGCGAAGTAGCCTTTATGGTTGCTAGTCCAAAAGTTTCAGTCATATCGATGGGTTCATCTGATAGCTTTGAAATTTCAAAAGAGTGCAATATAATAGCCAAAGTGAGATGAATGATTTGAAGACCAAATGATATTCCTGGACATATCCTTCTGCCACTTCCAAATGGTATTAATTCAAAATGATAACCTCTTAAATCAATGTCCTTGTGCGTAGTAAGGAATCTTTCTGGTCTAAACTCCAAGGGGTTTGTCCAAATGTTTGGATCTCTATGAATCTTCCACAAGTTTGTCATGAGCTGTGTTCCTTTTCTAATGTGATAGCCACCTATAGTGCAATCTTCTGTGAACTCACGAGGACCTGAAAGAGAACCCGGTGGGTGTAACCTAAGTGCCTCTTTAACTATAGCATGAAGGTATTCCAATTTATTTACGTCTGATTCTTCCACAAATCTTTCTTTTCCAACATGGACATCCAATTCTTTCTGTGCTTCTTTCAAAATTTGGGAGTTGTTTAACAAACGAGACATAGCCCATATAAGAATTACTGTGCTGGTGTCGACCCCTGCTGCAATTAATATCTTCATAATGCAAATTTTGTGAGAAAGTAAATTACTCTACTACCAGAGAATGGGAAATAAATTTTAATATATATTATGGGACATACATAATTAAACGAAAATGTTACCTCATTTCATAGGACGATTACCAACCTACACGTAAAGTTTTTCGATATTTGGAGAAATTATATTTTTCTATAGATCTTAATCTTTGTTCTCAATTATAGAGGTCACATTTTTAATAAAAAACAAAAATATGTTTTATTTTCCTAACGTTTATATCAAGTTTTATTTTTGTTATTAACATTTTATTTATTTATTTATTTATTTATTTATCAATTATATCTTACATGTTTTTTTAAATATATCCTTTTCACTAATGTCATTAACTCTATTATGAAAAATGCTAACTGAACAGTCCACATAGCATATTTCTAACAGTCCCTCTTATCATCTCCCTCTATCGAGCTTACTGTCACTTGCTCTTTCTCATGCTCAAACTCTCTCTGTCTCCTAGCCTTATAGTCTCTATCTTGTTTCTCTTCTGCTCCTATACGGTCTCCTTCTCTTTTCTCGCTCTCTGTTTTGTCTCTCTACTCTTTCTCGCTTTTGACCTACTTTCTCTCTCATCTTCACACACACACACACACACACACACACACACACACACACACACACACACACTCTCTCTCTCTCTCTCTCTCTCTCTCTCTCTCTCTCTCTCTCTCTCTCTCTCTCTCTCTCTCTCTCTCTCTCTCTCTCTCTCTCTCTCTCTCTCTCTCTCTCTTTGTGCGTGTACATATGCCTTGTTGCTCTATTTTGAGGCCCAAATATAGAGGTAAGGCCCAAACAACAACAACACACATTTACAAAGAAAAACACCTCTGTTTTTGGGCCTCAAAACAGATCAATGCACACACGTTGACGATTTGAGTGGAGAGGGAGAGAGTACCTAAGAGCTCGGCCCATTCTCACTGTACCCCCTAACCATTCCCACACTTCCTCAACTCTCATCTTCGTTATTTCTCTCAAACGCCCATGCTGTCAGAGAGAGCTTGTTATGCCTCTATTTTAATGAGTGTGAAACAAAGCACGAGAGGCATAGAGAGAGAAGAAAGAGGGAGAGAGAGAGAGAGAGCGTGAAGATGAGAGAGAAAGTAGGTCAAGAGTGAGAAAGCGCAAAGAGATGAAACAAAGAGTGAGAAAGGGAGGGAGATCGTGAGCAAGAGAGACAATCGATCTTGAAGATTGACAATCTAAATAAAACATCATACAAGAATTTTAAAAAAAAAGTCTAAAAAAAGAACTCATTTAAATAATATGGTTAATATTTTTGGGTACGGATATCCTGATACGCACATAGGCGAGGAGGCTCTTCCTATGGCGCTTTAATTTTTTTAAAAAAAATTACAAAGAATTTGTTTTTCTTTAAATTTGACTGTCAATAAATTAAATTAAATATTATTGTACCCTAAACCCTGAATCTTAAATTCAATAAATTAAATTAAATATTATTGTAAACCTAAACCCTAAATCATAATATTTAATTAAATAAATTACAATCAATTAAATTAAATATTATTGTAAACCATAAAACCTAAACTAAATATTATTGTAAATCTTAAATCCTAAAGCCTAAATTAAATATTATTATAAACCCTAAACCCTACCCTTACAATAATATTTAATTTAATTGATTATAACTTATTTAATTAAATATTATGATTTTGGGTTTAAAGTTTAGGGTCTATAATAATATTTAATTTAATTTATGGAGTTTAGAGTTTAAGGTTTAGAGTCTATAATAATATTTAATTTAATTTATTGGTGGTTAAATTTTTAAAAAGATAAATTCTTAGTTTTTTTTAAAAAAAGTAAAACCCAAAAAAATTAATAATAAAACTACGTAGAAGGAGCCTCTGCGAGGGAGGAGATCTATATATAATTTTTTTTCTTGATGTTATTAATTTTACTGGGTGTTATATCTTTTAATTCTTTTTTTTCATGGGCAATCCTATTCCTAATGTCCTATTTAATAGTTTCTATCAGTGTTTTTAAAATCGAACCGGTCATTGAACCGGTGAAGCTATCAATTCAAGATTCAATAGTTAGATCGTAGTCGAACTGATAGAATTAAAAAATATTTAAAATATACATAATTTAAAATATTAAATATATATATAATTTAAAATATTAAAATACTTAATATAATTGATAATTCATAACAATAAGTGAAGGAAATAAAAAATAAATTAATCTATAATTGATAATTTATCACAATTCATAATATCCACAATTTCAAACTAAGTCTTAGTTGTTAAAATAGCCTTGTAAAAGAGTAAGCAAGTCCCACATTGCTTAAAATAAGGAGGGAAAAAAGCTTTATATACTAATATATGTTAATGGGCTTATAAAAAGTTAAAAGAAGTAGTGGGCTCATGCGCTCACAATTTCGGGCCAATGTAGTGCAAATTGTCCAATTCTCTCTTGTGCGTGTGATAAAGAGGACTGAGCTTGTTTTTCCTCTTCTCTATTCTTTTTTTTTTTTTCAATTTGCTTATCTGGACAACCGCATATTTGTTAGTTGCAAAATTAAATTGGACCACCATGTTTTTTTGCCTACCTCCTAAGCAACCAAAAAATAATAATAATAACCCAAAAAAAAACCCAAAAAGAAAAAGTCCAGACCGGTTCGACCACCTGACCAACCAGTTCTGTCTAGTTTGCCCGATTCAGCACCGGTTCGGCCAATTCGCTCCCGGTCCAACCTATGACCAGTTTGAAGGTAAAACAGGACCGGTGCCTCCATCGGTTGCCAGCTGGTCTGGTCCGGTTCTGTACACTATGGTTTCTATACTCATTTCGCAAAATAAAGGAAAAGGACAAGAACAATAACTAACCCTCTTAACAATTTTATATAATTTAAATTAAATTTGGACTGTAAGGGAATTATTTTAGGATAGGCATTCTCTACCTTTGAGAATCATATCTTTCTTTACCTTTAAACATGAGCCGTTGAATCGCGCAAGATGGAAGATATTCTAACATCAATAAAATTGTTAAACCAGATGCTATTTATCATGCGTGATTTAATGACTCCCGTTTAAAAGTAAAGAAATGTAGGAATTGAGAGCATATGATGCTTTTATTTTAACGTAGATCGTTGGATGAATCATATTTAATGATCTATATTTTACTTATTTTTTTACTGTGTTAAAAAATTTTACTTATCATTTAATTTTGGTGAACGATCATTAACTGGTTCAACGTCCAATACAATTTTAAAAATTAAAAAAAAATAAAAAATAAAAAAACATAAACCTTTTGATGCATAACTATTAGTCTACGTTATAGTAGAATATTGAGAATCTTATTTTATAATGAACAAAACAATCAACTGCATAGACAAGAGTACGAACGTACCAATATGTTGGCTTTGTTAATGGTATCCACATCAATCCCTGTGAACTCTGAGCCATCAAGAACAGAGAGCATGACGTCCATGAAGTCTTGGTCTCCTCTATGCTCCCCGGAGGCCCTCTTACGGCGGTGCTCCTCCAACCATTCCTTCAAAACGGAGTCCAGCTCTGTTGCAGTCTTCTTCATCTCCTTCTCGTGTCCACCCAGATCCAGCCATCGGAGCCAAGGAAGAGCATCCCCTGCCACGAACACCCCCATCAGACGAAAGAACTCCCTTAACGCTTTCAGAAACCGCCGTCCGTCCTCTTCCTCCACATCGCCTTTTCCATCAAAATACCGCTTCCCACAAATGCTTCTCAGAACCGCGTTCATCGTCAACTCGCCAAAACACCGACTCAGATCCACCTGAACTCGGCCTGACTCGTTCTGTTTCTGAGTCCAGAGTCGAAAGAGCTGTTTAACAAAGGAACCAACTTCGGAGACGTGCACGTGACTTAATTGCTGGATTCGGCGATTGGACAGCAACTCTTGAGTCGCAATCTTACGAAGTTGAATCCAATATGGACCGTGAGGTGCAAAAGCAAACATGGCTTGGTTGTAACTGAGTCGGTCGACAGCGACGAGTCTAGGACGCGAGGACACAGCCAAGTCGTTGGTGGTGAAGCATTCCTTAGCCATTTCCGAGCTACTTATCACCAAAGCGCGTCTCGATCCTAGCCTGACGGTGAAGATGGGTCCATACTTGTCGGCCAGAGCACCCAAGATTCTATGGGGCATCTCGGGACCGCTCAACAGGGGAAGATGACCGATTATGGGCCACGCACCACCCGCTAATGGTGCCTCTCTCTTCTCATTTACTTTGGACCTCCTCAACACCAACAGAGTAAATAGAAGCAGAGAAACCAGTCCAACAGCCACAGAAACATAAGCATCTAAGTAACTCAGAGCTGAACTCATTGAGGCTGGGTTGTGTTAGAAATTTCTTAAGTTGTCGCTTGGTTTCTTGACCACCAACACTTACTTATATCGGGTTCCATGGCAAGTGGTGCAAGATATTTGCAGGGTTAGGTTTCTTTCAAGATCAGTATCAAGCAGTGGAAGCTACTTGCTTACTGATTTTGAAAATTCAAGATTCTTCATTGAATTTCTGCCTTTGCAGACAGTGTTAAACATATATAAACAGAAAATGACATCATCACGTCTCTATTCAATTGCCAGTAATTGGATAAATCTTATGTTGGGATATGAGATTGTCCTATTAACACTTCACATGTGGGCCCTCATTGAGGTTGGCTTGTGTTAGAGATTTCTTATTTTGTTGTTTGGTTTCGTGAATAATGGAGTTCAGCCATCCACACTTATGCCGGGTTCCATCATAAGTTGGGTAAGATAATTTTCAGGGTTAAAAGATTCTTTCAAGATCACTATGAAGCACTAAAAGCTACTTGACATGGTTAACGATTTTGAAAGTTCAATCTTTTGTCATCTAATAATGTGATGTGAACACCTCTGACTTTTTATACAAAACTGACGATTTCTCTTCTTTGTCTTTTTGCAGATACTGTTTAACGTAAATAGATTACAAACAGAGTTTGTTATATTCACGTCTCTACTGCTAATAAAATGGATAAAACTTATCTTTGCAATGAGATTGTCCTAAACTCATAACACTTGACATGACATGTGGACTAATTTTACTTCCCAACGCCACACTAACATTTGTAAAATGTTATTTTCAGAGTCTGATATTTTCTTTTCTTTTCCTTGTCTTTTTTTATATTGTACAAACAGGGTAATGCGTTCATTATATGGCTTTGAAAACTCAAGGAGTGCTAGAATGTAGCCAAAATGAGATGAATAAATCGAAGGCCAAACTTTATTCCTGAACATATTCTTCTGCCACTTCCAAATATTATTAAATCAAAATGTTGACCTCTCGTATCAACATCTTTGTGGGTAGTAAAGAATCCTATGGTTTAAATTCTAAAGGCTCTGATTGAATCTTCTACAAGCTTTTTATCAATCAGGTTCCCTTTTTAACGTGGTAGCTACTGACAAATTAATCCTCTATGAACTCACGGGGTGTCCAAAAAAAACCTGGTGGATGTAACCTAAGTGTCTCTTTAATTATAGCTTGAAGGTATACTTCTTTATTTATGTCAGATTCATTCACAACTCTTTCTTTTCCGACTTGAAGATTCAAACGTCCAATTCCTTTTGTGCTTCTTTCAAAATCTGGGAATTGTTTAACAAATGAGATATAACCCAAATGAGAGTTACTGTCTAGTGTCGACCCCTCCTGCAATTTTAACTTCTTAATACAAATTTTGTGAGAAATTAAATTACTCTATCTTACTCTATCATCACCAGAGAATGGGTTTAGGTTGAAAATATGGTGAGACATGCATAATTTATCAAAAAAGTTTCTCATTTTATAAGAATACCAACCTATAACTTTTTTAATTTTATAGGAGAGAAATTATATACTTCTATATATCTTAACCTTTGTTCTAAATTACAATCAATGTTCCCATCTCAGTTTCATTAGGTAAAGGAACAAAAATGTAAAATCTTGATAATTACGTTTAAGCAATGGTTATAGTGATGATAAAAAAAAAATCGAGTTTGAAATTCTACTCTAAAGATAGATTACATAGGCTACACTGATAAATTTGTTCAAATCAGAAGCATTTAGTTTTATCATGTAGAAAGCACCTGATCGGTGTGTCTTTCCTGTTAGCAAATAATATTTATTACACTTAAAGGTAGTTTAGTCTTTTAATCTTATTTGTATATATTTTTCATTTTCTCTTGTAATATCATGTAGTTGCAACCCTAGCTATTCTAAGAATTCTCTCTTCTCCTTCTCCATTCTCTTTGCATTGCAATATTCACATGGTATCAGAGCGCAATTCTTGATCTATCCACAGCTTTCGCAGATCTTTCAACAAATCACAGATCCGGGTTGGAGCAGTCAGATTTGGTGCGTTGTTTTTTACCTTTTATTTTTTGTCGGCAACCCATTTGCAATTCAGATCGATTTTACATCGAGTTCACAGATTTCAGATCGGGTTCTTGTTCGCAAAAATTTGGTTTGCAGATTTTTTTTTGGTTACTGTAGCTGCGAGAAAATTTCTCAGATCTAGCCCGATTTAATTGGTTTTTGGTTAGAAAGAAACTATTTTTTGCATTTCTGGTAAGTCAGAGATTGTTTTTGATTGTTCTGGTGCATTTTCTGATTGCCGGAGTAACTGTTCATCGTCTTCTACGATACTACGAAATTGGGTTACTGTAGCAATACGGTACTGTAGCGACATGAGTACTGTAGCAAAACGGTCAATGGTCAACATTACTGTAGCAGTCTAAAATTTGCTGAATTTACTATTTATCAAAATTGTTACACTATTCCGGTACGTTTACTGTTCATTCAGTGTACATTTTGCCAGATAATTAAATTCTTGGTCTAATAACAATAGCAATGGCTGGTGAAAAAGATGATTCTCTTCAATCTATTAGTGTGCAATTGAACGGACAGAATTATTCATATTGGAGTTATGTGTTGAAAAATTTTTTAAAAGGTAGGAGAATGTGGGGTTATGTTTCTAGAACCTTTGTTAAGCCGAAAGATGAAAATGATGCAAAATATATTGAACTGATGGAAATTTGGGATGCAAACAATTCGAAGATAATTACTTGGATCAATAACTCTGTTTTGCAATCAATAGGAGTACAACTAGCAAAATATGAAACAGCTAAAGAGGTCTGGGATCATTTGGAAAGGTTGTATATGCAGTCAAATTTTGCAAAGCAATATCAATTAGAGATTGATATTCGTGCTCTTAAACAGAACAACATGAGCATACAAGAATTTTATTATGCTATGACTAATATTTGGGATCAACTAGCTCTTACTGAATCTGTTGAATTACGAGCCTTTGCACCATACATTGCTCGTAAAGAAGAACAACATCTGGTTCAATTTTTGATGGCTCTTCGGGATGATTTTGAAGGGCTTCGTGGAACAATATTGCACCGTAATCCTCTTCCAATGGTTGATTCAGTGGTTAATGAGTTGTTAGCTGAAGAGATTAGTCTTAAATCTCAATCTGATAAAGGGACTATAGAGAAAGGAATTCTTCCTATTCCTCACCCATATGTATTTGCAGTTCCTCCTAACAAAAACAAATCTCATGGAAAGGTTGGTTACGACGAATGTAGTTTTTGTAAGCAAAAGGGCCATTGGAAAGCTCAATGCCCGAAATTATTGAACAAATTGCACCATACACAACAACCTAATCATTTGCAACAAACCTTCAACTTCAAATGTTGCAGCAGTTGTTCCTCCTACAGATTCTCTTGGTATTGGACATACACATTTTTCTAGCCCTACAATAGCTACCCTTGCTAAGCAATTTCAGAAGTTTCTTGCCACTCAACCATAAGCTATGTCTGCCTCCTCAAATATAGGTTTGCCTTCCTCTAGCTCATCAGGTATATCTTCATCCATATAGATTCTTGACTCTGGAGCCTCTCATCATATGTCATCTGATCTTCAATCCTTTGCATCTTTACATCCCATGTCATCTGTATCTGTTATGACTGCTGATGGCACTCCTATGCCTTTAGCGGGCACTGGGTCTATTTTCACATCTTCTTCATCTCTTTTAAATGTTTACTACATTCCTAACCTTACGTTGAACCTTGTTTCTGTTAGTTAGTTGTGTGATTCTGGCTTCTCGATTTTCTTTTCCTCCACTTCTTATTATGTACAGGATCCGCAATCTAGGAGGCTCATTGGGACCGGTCGTAGGCAGGGGGGACTTTATATTCTAGATGAGCTCAAAGTTTCAGATATTGCAGCTTCCAGTGTTGACCTGTCATCCTTTAGTTTAGGTTCCTCAACTTCTAATTTTTACCTATGGCATTCTCGTCTCGGACATGTATCTTCTTCCTGCTTGAAATACTTAGCTTCTACCGGAGCTTTAGGAGAGTTGCAAACTCATGACATTTCTAATTGTTGTGGTTGCAAACTTGCTAAATTTTCTGCTTTACCTTTTTCTAAAAGTACTTCTGTTTCTATTGCACCTTTTGACTTGGTTCATTCTTATGTTTGGGGGTCCATCACCTCTTCCTACAAAAGGTGGATCTAGATATTATGTTTCTTTCATTGATGACTATACTCGTTATTGTTGGGTTTATCTTATGAAAAATCGTTCTGAATTTTTTAGTGTTTATCTTATGTTTCGTGCTTTTGTTAAAACTCAACATAATGCGGTTATTAAGTGTTTTCGTGTGATCTGGGGGGTGAATATACATCTAGTAAATTTTTTGAATTACTTGCCTTTGATGGAACTTTTCATCAAACTTCTTGTACTGACACTCCTCAGTAAAATGGTGTTGCTGAAAGGAAACATCGTCACATTGGTGAATATACTGCTCGTTCCTTTCTTTTGTCTGCCTCAGTTCCCAGTGAGTTTTGGGGGGAAGCTATTCTTACTGCTGTCTATATCATTAACAGAATTCCATCATCTGTTATTTCAGGTTTGTCTCCCTTTGAAAAACTATGTGGCGATGCTCCTGACTATTCAGCTTTAAGAGTTTTTTATTCTACTTGTTTTGTTCTTCTTCCTAGTGTACAACGTAATAAATTGTCTTCTCGTCCAGCAATCTGTGTTTTTCTAGGATATGGTGATGGTCAGAAAGGATTTCGTTGTTATGATCCTGTCACTCAAAAACTTTATATCTCACGTCATGTTGTGTTTCTTGAACGTATACCATTTTACTCCATTCCTTCTGATTCTCAGAGTCTTACAAAGTCTGATCTCACTCGTATTGATCATTTTCACACAGATACAGATACCACACCTCCTCATGTGACAGATCATCTAAATAATTCTGATATTGAGTTTTGCAGGGTTGACACTGGTAGTTCTGCTGATCTTGATATTCCTCTTGTTGATACTTCCCCTCTCCCTACTGCTTCTCAAGAACCCTCTGTGACTGTGGATCCTCCTTCTCGTTACCCTCAACATGATCGTAAGTCCACTAAATTACCAGATTTTGTTTATTCCACTTACTCTACTTCTTTTGCTTCTTTTTTAACCTCTATTCACAATTTATCTGAGCCCTCTTCCTATCAAGAGGCTGTTCTTGACCCTCTTTGGCAGCAAGCTATGGCAGAGGAACTTTCTGCTTTGTAGACGACAGATACTTGGGACATTGTTCCTCTTCCACCGGGAAAACGTGCAATTGGTTCTCGTTGGGTATATAAGATCAAAACTAAGTCTGATGGGTCAATTGAACGATACAAAGCTCGTTTAGTTGCTAAGGGTTTTTCTCAACAATATGGTATGGATTATGAAGAAACATTTGCTCCTGTTGCTAAAATGACTACCATCCGCACTCTTATTGCAGTTGCATCTGTTCATCAGTGGCATATCTCTCAAATGGATGTTAAAAATGCCTTCTTAAATGGTGATCTTCAAGAAGAAGTTTACATGGTGCCTCCACCAGATGTCTCTCATAATCCTAGTGAAGTTTTTAAACTAAAGAAAGCTCTATACGGCCTCAAACAAGCTCCTCGAGCTTGGTTTGAAAAGTTTTCCATTGTGATTGCATCTCTTGGTTTTCATTCTAGTTCACATGACTCCGCCTTATTTCTCAAAAGTACTTCCAATGGTCGTATCATACTCTCTTTATATATTGATGACATGATTATTACTGGGGATGATATTGATGGGATTGCAAAGTTAAAATTGCAATTAGCTCGACAGTTTGAGATGAAAGATTTGGGCACTCTTCGATATTTTTTGGGGATTTAAGTGGCTTAAACTCCTAGAGGTTATCTTCTTTCCCAATCTAAGTACATCACTCTCATCCTTGAACAAGCTCGTCTATCTGATACTCGAAAAACAGATACTCCTCTGGAGCTTAATGCCCGGTATACCTTTTCTGATGGTGTTCCCTTATCAAATCCTACTCTGTATCGTACAATTGTTGGCAGTCTAGTATATCTTACTATCACTAGACCTGATATTGCTTATGCAGTGCATGTTGTTAGTCAATTTGTCACTTCTCCTACTTCAGTTCATTGGGCAGCTGTTCTTCGCATTCTTCGTTATCTTAGAGGCACTCAATTTCAGAGTCTTCTCTTTCCTACATCTTCTTCCTTAGAATTACGTGCCTACTCAGATGCTGATTGGGGTGGTGATTCCACCGATTGTAAGTCAACCACAGGGTTTTGCATTTTTCTAAGAGATTCTCTCATTTCTTGGAAGAGTAAGAAGCAAGACATTGTCTCTCGATCTTCTACAGAAGCTAAATATCGTGCCATGGCATCCACCACTGCAGAAATAGTTTGGTTACTTGCCGATATGGGTGTCTCTTTCTCTGGTCCAACTCCTATGTACTGTGATAACATGAGTGCTATACAAATTGTCCGCAACTCAGTTTTCCATGACTGCACAAAGCATATTGAGATTGATTGCCATTTTACTCGCAATCACTTTGGACATGGCACCATTACTTTACCCTATATCTCATCCTCCATGCAAATTGCTGACTTGTTCACAAAATCGCATTCCACTCAACGTTTTCATTTCTTGACTAGAAAACTCTCAATGATTTCTACTGATGCATCGTGAGTTTGAGGGGGATGTTAGCAAATAATATTTATTACACTTAAGGGTAGTTTAGTCTTTTAATCTTATTTGTATATATTTACAATTTTCTCTTGTAATATCATGTAGTTGCAACCCTAGCCATTCTAAGAATTCTCTCTTCTCCTTCTCCATTCTCTTTGCATTGCAATATTCACATTTCCCATATAAACAAATTGTTAGGGAATAAAATGGGCATTCAGGATATTTTAGTCTGTCTCTGGGCATGTTAGGGGCATTTATGTCTTTTTGTGTAAACAGTAAACCATTGTCAACGTAAGTGTATTTAAACTCACGTGGCAACCTTTGTTAGTTTCGCGTTTTGAATGTAATTCATTCCCTCTCTTCTCTGTTACTCTCTGATATCATTTTCTCTAATTTGTCTTGATCTCTCTCTGTGTTCATCATCTTTCTCTTATTCTTTTCTGAATCTCTCTTTCTCTCTTGCTTATATTCTTGAATGTTGAATTGGATAATTAACCAGTATCATTGGTATCAGAGCCGAACCCGTGCACCACGGCTGACAACACACGTACTCAAGTTGTTCTGAGGGAAGTTGAAGAAAGAATGGGTGAATTACGCGATGATGTCAAAGGAGAACGCTCGCAGACCCAGGACACCGTATCCCAACTTTCACGACAGATGCTGGAATTTCTACACCACAATCCAAACCCTCAGAGGGGTAATTACCAACCACCTACAAGATTTACAAAATTGGATTTACCCAGGTTCATGAAGGAAGATGTAACGGGCTGGGTATCAAAATGCGGAAGTTACTTCAATTTAGACAATATTCTAGAGGAAAATAAAGTTACCATGGCGAGCCTAGTATTAGATGAATCGGGGTATCAATGGTATGACAGTTTCAAGAAAACATCTCCAGATCCTATCATGTGGCAAACATTCACTGAGGGCATTCATGTCAGGTTTGGGGCCCCTATCTGGCGACCATTGGAAGAACTCATACAGTTGAAGCAATTAGGTAGCCTGAATGAATACCAAGAACGATTTGAGAAGATCTCTTGTAGAAGTAATCTTACTAAGGAGGAATTGGCATGGAAGGTAAGGTTGTTTTACCCAAGGTCCATTATTGAAGCAACACGACTAGCAAAAATCAAGGAGTGTAACATTAAAAGTAGTTCCAAACAGAGCATTACCATTCTTGACCCAAGAAAGCCTACGGCTATTTCAGCAAAAGGGACTAGAGCCATACAGGATCAAAGAGGCATATTGGGTAAACCAGGATTCTAGTTTCAATCCTAGATGACTCCGACAGAACTTGAAGAACACTAGAGCAAGAATCTTTGTTTCTTCTGCCACGAGAAGTTCTTCCCAGGCCATAATTGTCAACAATGATAGAAAGCTCAAGTTTTCTTTATGGAGATGGAAGACATACCTGTAGCACATGGGGACGAAGTGGGGCCAAATCACGAAGAACACAAGGACCCTCAAATCGAAGAAACTCATAAACCTGAAGTTACTGTTTCATTAAATTCTATGTTAGGCAATGCACACGATGGAGCCAATACTATGAGAGTCAAAGGGATGTTGGGTAATAAGACAAAACATATCGTACTTGACACGGGTAGCTCTCATAATTTTATAAGTGATAAGTTTGAGAAATTATTAAAGGATCACATTACTGATATGCCTCCTTGATAGGTGATGGTGGTTGATGGAGCGAAGGTACAAGGAACTTGAAGGATTAAAAATTTTACTTAGGTAATTCAAGGTCAAACTTTTTCTACTGAAGTAATTTTGTTTCCATTGTTAGGTTGTGATGTAATTCTGGGATTAGAGTGGCTCAAAACATTAGGGGGAGTTATGTGGGATTTTTGAATCGCATTATAGATTTTATGAGAAATGGAAAGAAGGTGCAACTGACAACTTGTTCCAAGGCAAAGAATAGTTTGACAGTAAACCCAGAAAAGCAATCTCAGTTGAAGGAGGTATGAACTTATTGCATACAAGTGGTACCATGGTCAGAAAATGCATAGTGTTATGCCTTGAATTTAGAAGAAGAAACTACAACTAGTGGTAAAGCTCAACAATTATTGGAAGAGTACCCAGAGCTATTACACGAACCTGATGGGTTGCCTCCATACAGACCTGATTTTGACCACTTGACACCACTCCAAGAGGGAGCAAATCCAATCAGTATTTGACAATATATGTACCCCGCTATGCAGAAAACAATAATAGAGAGTTT
Organism: Biancaea sappan; assembly: GCA_037074585.1. Taxonomy (NCBI): domain Eukaryota; kingdom Viridiplantae; phylum Streptophyta; class Magnoliopsida; order Fabales; family Fabaceae; genus Biancaea; species Biancaea sappan. The sequence goes on from CM073494.1 coordinate 13,136,911, forward strand.
AATTGATGAAATGCTACGCAAGGGGATAATTCAGGCTAGGTCTTCTCCTTTTGCATCACCTGTGGTCTTAGTGAAGAAGAAAGATAGTGGTTGGAGACTGTGTATTGATTACAGAGCTCTCAATAAACTCACCATTAAAAATAGGTATCTCATTCCCATCATTGAAGACTTATTTGATGAACTAGTGGTTCACGCCACTACGATGCCGAATCGCCAGAATCGAATTTGTGGCAATTTGCAGTATAGTGATCCCCAAGTCGTATTCACTCAAGGAGCCTCACTTCTAAACACTAATTAATCCTTCTAAAAACCCAAACACTAATGAAAAGTACATAAACGGGGGGGTTTGTTGGCAGTAGTAATAAAAACAGAATAGAACAGCAACCAAATAACTACAACAGCAGCAACAGCGAAATTTGTAAGGTATTGACAGTAAAGAGATTATGTAATCAGCCATTAGGATTCATGAGAGTGCAACTATCATTACCTAGCTTATTGATTCAGTTTTGTTCTCATTCCATTGTTTGGTTCTTTATGAAAATGATTCTAGAATAACATCTAGAATTTAATGCTACTAATTACAGTCAAGAACATCTCTCTACTATAACCAGATACATTCAGTGGAAAATCTCAACCAAACCAAGTTAAATATATCATCTAACTAGTCATTTCGCCTCTCTCACTCTCCTAATCAGTCAAGCAAGGTTATATCTTATATATATAAGTCAGTTTATGTTACTTTTCCAACTCTAATCAGAATCTGACAGCAACATAAACATAACAGCAAAACAGAAACGAAATGAGATGAAAATGGAGAATAAAACACTTAGCTTGCATTCTTAGTTCAAGATACAACATCCCAGTGGTCCAGTGACTGATTACAATGAAAACTTAGCCCTCCATGAGAGCAAAACAGCAAATGACAAAAGAGAAAACAGAAAAGGAAAAAGAGCTACAAAATTCCTTAGTTGCTGAAAATAAAAGTGTCCTCTGATTTTTAAAACTGATGCCCTCAATGCCTTGGAATATTCTACCCTAGATGCCTCCTTGGATGCCTCCTTGGTGCTTCTTCCATGATGTGGCCAGGAAGACAACAGCAGAAAAGTGGCAACAGCAGCAGACAAGTTACTCCACTCCTTTGCTGTTTTTGTCTGCCATTGATTGCTGCAGAAGGCCCATGCTGTCAAAGCAGAAACCACATTCTCCTTTGCTGTAAAGTGTAGAACAATGGGGACCAGAAATCCAGTCAACCCTAGTCAACCATTCAGTGCCCAGTCAGCATGTCCAGGTAGCCTCCAAGTAAACAAAACGTCCATGTCAGCATTTTTTTCTCCAATAATTAGATCTGAAATTAAGCACATTAATTAATTGGGATAAAATTATGAATTTGAATCATATTAATTCTATAATTAATTTACACCCAATAAATTCAAAATATAATAAAATAGGAGAGTTGGCAACATTGAAATAGCAATAGGACTAAGATAGGGACTAAAAAGTATATAAAAATGCCCGATATCAACTAGCAGGGGCTAAGATATTCTCGAAGTTGGATTTAAAGGTAGGTTATCACCAGCTCAGGGTGAGAGATGAAGATAAATTCAAGACTGCTTTCCAAACTCATTCAGGGCATTTTGAGTTCTTAGTCATGCCCTTCGGTTTGACCAACGCGCCTGCAACCTTCCAAAATGCCATGAACCACATCTTCAAGGATCATTTGAGGAAATTCGTCCTGGTATTCTTTGATGATATTTTGGTGTATAGTAGGAATCGTGAAGATCATTTGAAGCATTTAAGAGAAGTGTTTGAAATATTAAAGCTTCATCAGTATGTGGTGAATAAAGGGAAATGTGTATTAGGGGCCAAACATATTGAATATCTTGGCCACTATATATTCGTGGAAGGAGTATTCACAGATCCGAAGAAGATAAAAGTCATCGTCAAATGGCTAGTACCCAAGAGCACCAAACAAGTGAGAAGCTTCCTAGGGTTGATGGGGTATTACAGGCATTTCGTAAAAGGGTATGACAGCATCGCTTGGCCTCTCACTGAATTGCTGAAACGTGGAGGTTTCAAATAGGATCATGAAATGGAGGAAGCATTCCAGACGTTGAAGAAAACTATGAGCACAACCCCTGTTTTGATCCTTTTTGACCTTAGTGGGCCCTTCATTGTGAAAATGGATGCCACACAATACGACATTGGAGCCGTGTTAATGCAAGGACGTCATCTGGTGGCATTTATGTCACGTCCCAAAATTTGAGCACGTGACCGGCACGGAAAGTGAATTTCATTTCACCTCCGTAAGCCTATCTTTCTCTTAAAAATCATACAATTCTTTTTCATGCAACCAAAACGAGTTCTTTATACATACTACAATTACTCACATTACATCAGTGAATGAACCTACCCGATTACAGAGATTTCTAGATTTATACAACTTAGAATAAAACTTAACTATTATACCTTTATCCTGAACAAATGAAAAGGTAATCATGGACTAAGGATCCATAATTCCTTGTTCCGATATTTACCTTCAGCTGTCAACTCTGAAAAAAAATATCAATAAGAGGGGTATGAGCAAACCACGTGCCCAGTGAGTAGATAACACAACATTATGACAAAAAAATATCATACATCATAATGATAACATGCAGCAATCATACGTAAATCGATCATCATATGATATGATATTATTCGTAGTACTTCACGACAATATCCAAATAAATCAAATACATTTCAACATAATTCAAAAGTTCACAACAACAATCGGTGAAATCAATTTCACACAAATTTCCCGTACCAACCGGGTCGTCCAGAATACCTCTGGATCGTTGCCCGCGGCCCCTGCCGCATCCACCCTTATCGCTCCATTTATAATCTCCACCCTTATAACTTCACATAAATTTCTCCATGGGGTGCACCACCATGCCTTTCCTTTCCAGTCAAACACAATCACAATCATATATAAAAACATCCTCAATCATAATCTTGAGCCACATACACAACTCAGTCATTTACAATTCAAGCCACAACATAATAAATGTGGTTCCAGCAACATAGCATGTATACAACATAACCCATAATATAGAACAATTATTCAACTCAGTTCACATGCCATTCACAATCCATTATATAACCTCCATTCATGGGAAAATAAGAAAATATAATTATATACATTACCAGACACGTTCCACAATTGTTTATGCCTCATCGTTCCACATCATCCTCTTCAAACTTGGATATACAACATATTTCCACTATGATGCAAAAAGTCAATAACAGATATTTAATCATAGCAAGTATTAACCCACTCACCTGGATTTCACGCTCTCGGCACTCCCACTTTGCACCTTGACCATTCCTATTGTAACCAGACAAAAACATTAGGGTTACGAAATAGAGAAATTTCCTATCACTACTCTCGACCTTTACTCACATCTTAAGTCATAACTCCTAATCGGTAATGAATATCTAAATGAAACTTATACCATTGGAAACTAGACTCAAAGAACTTTCCAACGATATAAAGTTTGCCCAAAACGGAGTCCGTATGAAGAAGTTATGGCCGATTGAAAATGAGCTAAGGTTTTCCGACACACCTGGCGCCTGGGCGCCATGCCTTTCTCTTCCCCACATGTCCTTGAGAATTTGTAAAAATTTCCTAAATTAAAAATAAAAATTTCTATTTCCACATTTTCTTCACTAATTCAAAAAGAAAATTTTCCACATAATTAAATTTTTCACTAAACTTCAAATCAGACTTTAAATATTCATAAAAATTCTTGGGATATTACATTCTTCCCCCCTTAAAAGAATTCGGTCCTCCGAATTCAAAACTTACCTCAAGATTGAAGCAAATGCCAATATTTTGTTTATATCTCATTCTCTCTCTTAGAATTTTCACAATCAAGTACAAAATATAACAAGTTCAACATATTTTTATTTCTAATACATAAGTTACAGGCAACAAGCTGAACTTGATTTACAAAACAGATAATTTTAATACTTAAACATTAGATCAAACATCAGCTTTAGGTACAAACAAAAGAAAAGATAAATTAAGAACGAGGAGGCTTTTGAAATGCAGAAGATGCTCCAGGTCTAGAAGAAGAAGGTGCTTCAGACCTTAAGGAGGAAGTTAATCGTTGCAGCCTAGAAAGAGTTTCTGGAGGAAACGTTTGGGAAATTTGGCGAAGTGCAGAAGTCACTCCATTCATACAGTCAATACATCTCGCTTGTTGGTCACGAAAATTTTGAGTTGCAAACATCGAATGTCTATCAACTCTATTCGCCAATTCCCTAAAATGACGGTTCAAAAGCTTCTCTTGTTCTGTAAAGAGACGATTTATCAATCTCCCCTGGTCCTCAAAGTGGCGGTTTATCAGTCTTTCCAAGTCCTCCATCTTTTGTCTCATAAGCGCAAGCTCATTATTAGAAGATGTTGCTGTGCTAACATCCTCTAACTCTACTACATCCCTTTTTCTTTTCTTAGCCTCTGGTGACTCTTCCATGGATCTCTTATTCTTATAATTCTCCAGGCTAAGATTTAGATCCAGCTCTACCTTGCCAGCCTCAAAATTTAAATTGAAAGATTTATTGCCGGCCATATTTTTCTGAGCTATAAAGGTTGTACAGAAGGAGAAGTTTGATGCTAGAAAGCTTATAGATATAAACTTTTAGTGTAGTGAGCAGCGTAATGGGGCATCCATTATATATAGACGAAATTTAGGGCTACAAAACCTTTACATCATACTCTAAAGATGACCTACAGACCTTATCCGACGCAATGCCAACGGTCTCAGATAAGCATGCCAGAAAATAACAAAATATAATCTAATACAAAAGATTTCCTCAAAAATTTCGGCTAACTTTTGACTCTTGCTCAAATTATTAAACTAATCGCCGCTTCAATTTATGGCTTCTTAACTCTGTATTTGTCTTATCCAATAATTCTAAATCGAGATATTACTCCATGAACGGGTAGCTTCATACTAGCCTTATCTAGGTTTCTAATCCGTGGCTTTGCCCTAAGCTTACACATTTTCAAACATACATATTAAAATAAAAACTTCTCACATCTACACATCAAGCGTTCCATAAAGTGAGAGAAAAATTTTACCTTTCACTTGCCTCTACGAGCATATATGTATATATGTATAAACATAGAGATACATCATTATCTATATATATTTTCATCTATTCAAGTTCTTTTAAATTTCAGACTTCTCATTCTCTGAATGTATGTAGAATCATTACATATTATTCCTGGCCATAACAAATAACCTTCACTCTCTATGCATGAATAACATACATACATATCATATGTATTTAGATACATATAATCACAGTATAATTCAATCAATCATGTATATTATACTTAACTGAAGGCTTTCAAGAACAATACAAGAAAGCATAGAAATACATTTTAGTTCATCGTGAAAACATCCAAGACACTCTGTAATGGCTACATTGTCGACTTCCTTCAATTTCAGAAAATGCCAACGAGAGAAATGGAAAAACCAAGTGTAAATCGGCCGCAAATCCACCGAATATTGACTTTCGTGGTTTTGCCATTAATGCGACGCGTTGTTGGTGTGCATGCCTACCCTAGACTCCTAGCTTCCAGCTTGCAGAAATCCATAGGTTAAGCGTATAGGGTGCGGCGAAGAGATATCTTCTTTGTCTCTGAGTTCAAATTTTTCCTCTATAAGAACTATCCCAACGTTCTCAGTTACCACACCACAAAGAGTAATCATCTCTAAGCCTACAACTTCTCAGCATTCCTCTCTTCTCATACTTCGACATAAATTTCTAAATTTTCCAAATCATGGCCACAAGGAAGTACATTGATCTCACAGTGGATGCCAGGAGAGAAGAGCTCGACTTAAACTTAAGTCTGGGCAAAGACAAGGGCAAAAGACCTTTTGAGGGGTCTCCAGAGAAGCAGAAGGAGAAGAAAATGAAGAAGATCGAGGAAGCTGAGGAGACTAGCACGGGCCATACCTCGGAGGACAAAATCGCCTGTCTAGAGCAGGAGGTCAAAAATCTGAAAAAGATGATAGAAAACCTAGAGAAGTTAACTAAACGCAATCATGCAGAAATGGCTTCAAGAATAGACAGGTTCTTCTATTGGTCTACCCAGTGCTTCTGTAATCAACAACAAAGAAGTGTTGATTGTATGAATGGGATTTACACTACCCTCCGCGATATTGCTCTGTCTCTCACTCCAAGGAATGGTCGAGGGGTGATGATACAGTACAACCCTCCTAATCCGAGACCACCTCGCTTTTAGATTACTCATGCATGAGTAATTGTTTTTTTTTTTTTTTTTTTTGCAATGTAATCCTTCTGCTTTTAATGCCAGTGGTTTCTTTTATGGGATGGTACTCCAAAAATAGTAATAATAAAATTAAGAAAGATAAAATAAATCAGTCACACAAAATCAATCATGAATTTAACATATAAAGCCCCATACATACAATTTGATCCGACAGCAACGGAATCAAAACAAATAATAACCTTTCCCTTACCGAGTTCAAAAGTATAGCCATAACTCTCTAAAACTAAAACTAAAAACATAATTCATAAGAAAAGACAAGTCTTGGAGGAAAAGGAAATGAAAACATCCTACAGGACCTTCAGTGGAGCCATCTCTCTATAGTCGTGCCCGGGTTCACCACGATAGAGGAGATCCCACTAAGGTTACCTTACTCTGTAATCGGTAGGAGACCTAATCCCAAAGCTCTGATACCAACTTGTCACGTCCCAAAATTTGAGCACGTGACCGGCACGGAAAGTGAATTTCATTTCACCTCCGTAAGCCTATCTTTCTCTTAAAAATCATACAATTCTTTTTCATGCAACCAAAACGAGTTCTTTATACATACTACAATTACTCACATTACATCAGTGAATGAACCTACCCGATTACAGAGATTTCTAGATTTATACAACTTAGAATAAAACTTAACTATTATACCTTTATCCTGAACAAATGAAAAGGTAATCATGGACTAAGGATCCATAATTCCTTGTTCCGATATTTACCTTCAGCTGTCAACTCTGAAAAAAAATATCAATAAGAGGGGTATGAGCAAACCACGTGCCCAGTGAGTAGATAACACAACATTATGACAAAAAAATATCATACATCATAATGATAACATGCAGCAATCATACGTAAATCGATCATCATATGATATGATATTATTCGTAGTACTTCACGACAATATCCAAATAAATCAAATACATTTCAACATAATTCAAAAGTTCACAACAACAATCGGTGAAATCAATTTCACACAAATTTCCCGTACCAACCGGGTCGTCCAGAATACCTCTGGATCGTTGCCCGCGGCCCCTGCCGCATCCACCCTTATCGCTCCATTTATAATCTCCACCCTTATAACTTCACATAAATTTCTCCATGGGGTGCACCACCATGCCTTTCCTTTCCAGTCAAACACAATCACAATCATATATAAAAACATCCTCAATCATAATCTTGAGCCACATACACAACTCAGTCATTTACAATTCAAGCCACAACATAATAAATGTGGTTCCAGCAACATAGCATGTATACAACATAACCCATAATATAGAACAATTATTCAACTCAGTTCACATGCCATTCACAATCCATTATATAACCTCCATTCATGGGAAAATAAGAAAATATAATTATATACATTACCAGACACGTTCCACAATTGTTTATGCCTCATCGTTCCACATCATCCTCTTCAAACTTGGATATACAACATATTTCCACTATGATGCAAAAAGTCAATAACAGATATTTAATCATAGCAAGTATTAACCCACTCACCTGGATTTCACACTCTCGGCACTCCCACTTTGCACCTTGACCATTCCTATTGTAACCAGACAAAAACATTAGGGTTACGAAATAGAGAAATTTCCTATCACTACTCTCGACCTTTACTCACATCTTAAGTCATAACTCCTAATCGGTAATGAATATCTAAATGAAACTTATACCATTGGAAACTAGACTCAAAGAACTTTCCAACGATATAAAGTTTGCCCAAAACGGAGTCCGTATGAAGAAGTTATGGCCGATTGAAAATGAGCTAAGGTTTTCCGACACACCTGGCGCCTGGGCGCCATGCCTTTCTCTTCCCCACATGTCCTTGAGAATTTGTAAAAATTTCCTAAATTAAAAATAAAAATTTCTATTTCCACATTTTCTTCACTAATTCAAAAAGAAAATTTTCCACATAATTAAATTTTTCACTAAACTTCAAATCAGACTTTAAATATTCATAAAAATTCTTGGGATATTACAATTTATCAGCAAGACACTATCTCCCCGAAATCAGATATTATCTGTTTATGGCAAGGAATTACTAGCTTTGATGCACATTGTATAACGATGGCACTCATATCTCTCAATTCAACCGTTCATCATTAAAACGGATTAGAAGAGTCTCAAGTATCTATTAGAGCAGAAACTAGCAACACCAAGCCAGTTCAGTTGGTTTACCAAATTAACAGGAATGAGTTTTGAAATCCAGTACAAAAGAGGTACAAAGAATTCGGTGGCTGATGCTTTCTCAAGAGCCACGCCTGGTGAGTTACTGCAGTTGTCAGTTTCAAGCCTTGTATCCAAACTATGGCAGTTAATCAAACAAGAATAGGTATAGGAACCCAAGATGATCGAGCTGATTAAGCAAATAGAGAAACTGCCACAAAAATATGTGAAGTATAAATGGGCGAATAATTTGCCATCAAGGAAGGGAAAGCTTGTAATAGGATCAACCCTGCAAACCAAATCATTGATCCTGGAATGGTTGCATTCATCACCAATGGCTGGTCACTCAAGAATTAAGGCAACTGAGAAATGAATAAAATCTTTATTTCATTGGAAAGATATGTTACATGACATCAAAGCATTTATCATGCATTGTGGGCCCTGTTTAAGATGTAAGAACAAGAACGTGGCTTTTCCGGGATTGTTACAACCCCTACCGGTTCCCCAAGGAATATGGCACAGTGTAGCCATGGACTTCATTGAAGGACTACCGAAGTCGAGAGGAAAAGATGCAATATGGGTGGTTATTGATAGTCTCAGCAAGTATGCACACTTTGGTTCATCCATTTACGGCATCTGATTTAGCACAAGTATTCGTAGATCAGATTTATAAACTTCATGGGACACCTGCGAATATAGTTAGTGATAGAGACCCACTATTCGTAAGCACTTTTTGGAAAGATTTTATGGGACATCTGGGTGTGACGCAAAGCCTATCTTCATCCTATCACCCCCAGAGCGACGACCAGAGTAAAATTTTGAACTGGTGTTTGGAGAATTACTTACGTATGTTCACGTGGCAGTACCCTTAAGGGTGGAGCAAGTAGTTGCCGCTTGCTGAGTGGTGGTATAACACTATGTTGGGTTTGACTTGAATTTTGTAGGTGACTCGGTTTGTAATCCGACCCACGACCCACGACCCATGACCCACGACCCATAACCCATTATTTCCTCTATATATGTGTGTAATGGAATTCATTAGAAGTCAGTGGTTGATATAATTTCTCTTTGTATAGCCTCTATAAAAAATAATACAGATATTCTCTCTATCCGTGGACGTAAGTCGCATTGACCGAACCACATAATTTCTTTGTGTGTTCTTCTCAATCTTTCTCCTTGATTTATTGCCTTACAATAACCTAATAAGTAGTATCAAAGCCTTGGTTCATTTTTTGTGGGTTTGATTTGAATTTTGTGGGTGACTCGGTTTGTAACCCGACCCATGACCCATAACTCATTATTTCCTCTATATATATGTGTGTAATGGAATTCATTAGAAGTAAGTGGTTGATATAATTTCTCTCTGTAGATCCTCTATCAAAAAGTAATATAGATATTCTCTCTGTTCGTGGACGTAGGTCATATTGACCGAACCACGTAACTTCTTTGTGTATTCTTCTCAATCTTTCTCCTTAATTTATTGCCTTACAATAACCTAACACACTACATATCACTCTGCCATTGATATGACATGGAATGAGGTAGTATATGGACAACCACCGTCATTGCTCTATCTTATTTGCCTCAGGACTCGTTAGTCTAGGCCATTGATCAGAGTTTTGTGGCAAGAGAAGAAATGATGAGAGTATTGAAGGACAATTTACAGAAAGCTATTAATAAAACGAAACAACAGGCGGACAGGGGTAAAAGTGAAAGAGATTTTCACGTGGGAGACTGGGTTTTCCTAAAGCTTCAGGCTTACAGGCAGCAGTCTATTGAAAAAAGGCTATCAAAGAAGCTTTTGCCTCAGTTTTATGGCCCCTATGAGATTATTGCTAAGGTTGGGCATGTAGCATACACATTGAGACTACCAGAGGCATTAAAGACGCACCCTACTTTCCATGTGTCACTCCTTCATCGTTGCCCAGATTCTTCTATAACTCTTGTTCATCCACCAGAAGATTTATCAAAAGGGGGTGCGAGAAGAGAACCAAAGGCTATTTTGGATCGAAGGTTAGTTCGAAAACAAGGGAAAGCCGTGACTGAGGTTCTGGTTCATCGAACTGATGGTCAAGACGATGATGTCTCTTGGGAAGAATGGTCAGAGTTGCAGTGGGAAGAATGGTCAGAGTTGCAGTCTAAGTACCTGATTTCTCGAAGGACCATCACACTTGAGGACAAGTGTGCTCTCATAGAGGGGGCCGTGTTAGGGAATAAAATGGGTATTAAGGGTATTTTAGTCTGTCTATGGGTATGTTAGGGGCATTTATGTCTTTCAGTATAAACAATAAACTGTTGTCCACGTAAATGTATTTAAACTCATGAGGCAACCTTTGTTCGTTTCACGTTTTGAATGTGATTCGTTCCCTTTTTTCTCTGTTACTCTCCGATCTCATTTTCTCTAATCTGTCTTGATCTCTCTCTGTGTTCATCATCTTTCTCTTATTCTTTTCTGAATCTCTCTTTCTCTCTTGCTTATATTCTTGAATATTGAATTGGATAATTAACCCGTATCACAAACAAAATTAAAAGGTTAATTGTTGCGAAAAGATAAGGGTGCAAACACCAAATAAAACCCACTCCAATTATATAGTCACCTTTTTTTCCCCTTGCTTAATGTTATTTTCACCGGATTCTATTTTTTTTCCGGGCAATTTCTATTCCTAATCCTCCTGTTAAATAATTTATATACTGTTTTGGCGAATGAAGGAAAAGGACAAATAAGCACTACCCTCTATCCCTCGCCCATCTTCAGGATTTTCGTCGCCAAATCTTTAAACCCATGACATGAAATATAATTGCGCCAACTTGGTTCAGAACTTCCGAACATAAGCAAACTCAAATTCTGACTATTTGTAAGCCACAAGATAGTAATTTAATAGTAAGAAATGTGGATAATTTAGCAAGTGATACGTTATATACTTAAAAAAATTCAAACTATTTGTGTATTGTTCTATATTAACCATACTGTCATGGGAGGAAGAAAAAAAAGGGTATATAACGAATATTAAACCAAAACAATCTTGAAGGAAGAAAATTCTTGGATTGTGTGGGAAGGATGAGTGGAAGGACAAATAGACAATTATACAATGAGAACTAATTTTGGACCCCATGCGATGTACGAGGCTGATAGTAAAAATGATAATAAACATAAAGGAATAATCTTTCTCATAGTGAAAGAAGTAAAATTTGCTTTCTAAATAGGAGTCATAGTAAAAAAAAAATCTTATTGAACAATTTTTAAAACTTTTTTTGTACACAACATTGATTACAACACTTGAATGATTATCATCCTTGTCAAGTGCTAAAATATTCTTCAATCCTTATTTACTTCGCACTCTAGTCACAATATAGTTGCATATTGTAAAATCTATATGTACATATGTAAATATGGATTTGGATCTCCTCCTTCAAGAGGTCCTACGCGTATTTTTTTTTTTGAAATTTTATTATTTTATTTTTTAAAAAATTACAAAAAAATTATTTTTTAAAGATTTTTAATAATATTTAATTTAATATTTAGGATTTAAAGTTTACAGTAATATTTAATTTAGAGTTTAGAATTTAAAGTTTAGAATTTAGACTTTAGGATTTAAGGTTTAGAATTTAGAGTCTAGGATTTAATATTTAAGGTTTAGGCTTTAGAATTTAGGACTTAAAGTTTAAGATTTGAAGTTTATAATAATATTTAGGGTATATAATAATATTTAATTTAATTTTTTGACTATCAAACTTTTAAAAAAACAAATTATTTGTATTTTTTTAAAAAATGACAATAGTTGAATTAAATTTAATCCAATAGTTACCACCCTTATAAAAGTCTCCTACAGGATGCTAGATCCTATAAATATTGATCACTTCTCATTATCACAACAAGTTTACATTTTGGACAAACCCGGTCAAGCTATTATCATGTCATTCAAATCATTAGGAAACGAACAACCAATTAATTCAAAGCATTCAAAACTAAACATTGATATATAATAATATAGTTAGATAGGAAAGATTCCCAATATTTGATGGTGTGCCTCCTTGTAAGTAATTAGCCCTCAAGTGCCCTTCATTGGGAAAAGATAAACAGAACTTAACATTATACTTTTAATTCAATTCATTATAATTTTTTCAACCTAGTCCTTTAATTAATAAAATGTAAAAGTAAGTATAACATAGTAAAGGACAAATGATGGCCCCCCTCCCCCACATAGGAAAGCATAACATTGTAGCAAGGAAAAATGAGAGTTGTAAAGGACTCTTCACCTTGGACCATTTAAGAATTGCTTCTGAGGAAGGAAACCCTTGAGTGTTATAGTCAGAGAATATGCTTTGGAATGTATATATAACCGGCTTCACTAACAATGCCTTCAATAAAAATATGATGATATAGTTAAACAAATTTACCAAGCAATGACTACATTGAACAATGATATCAAACACTTGCTAGGTAGTTCACCTTCACAATTTTCACCAGGGCATTCACTGTCTAATGCACCACCCTTAAAGCTTCATTTCTCTGTTTTGGAATCATGACATGACATTGATATGGTCAAGATAGTCCAAGAAATAATAACCATTGTAAATTTAACAGATCTTGGTAAGCATTTCTTCCTTATACATCTTACCTACTGAAGACTAAGTGTAGGGGTGTGTCGTGTACAATCTAAATGACTCTCCTAACTTTTTGGTTTTGGTACTTTGATATATAGCCAATTAGCTACATGGACTATAATTATAATGCATTGATAGGTCGATGATGAATAGACATGTAGTTTCGTCAGATCCACATTTTGATAGGAACTATATCTGATATGCTTACAAATCTATCTATCCACAATTGGCTTAGTCTAAATATGTCTAGTAGATGGAGTTTACCTATTATTCTCTGGCTCATCATATTAGGCAATGTCTGGGACAAGAGTCTGATACTATATTTATGTTTGTTCTCTTTGACTGTTATCACGTTCCAGGGATGATGTTTTCAAGGTTTCAGTTGGGCTGTACTTGGTTGGAAAGTTTTCTCAACATTTTTGGGCGTGGGTTGCTAGTTTCAATACACACACAAAAACTAAACTATAATTGTAATACCCATGAAAAATAAAATATAAATGCATATTTGCAAACTATGGTTACTATGCTAGTATACAGTACTGTTCACCTATATAATACTATTTATGTATACGATACAGTTCACTTATACAATCGAAATGTCAAGTACTAGATGTGGTTTGGTCATAAGAGACAACTAGAAAGAAATTCGTAGGAGAAAATGACATTTTATGTGTGAAAATACCCTCAGGGACTAAAGTAAAAGGACTGATTTGAAAAGAAACTTAAAGGTTTAAGGTGAAATGATAGTTTTTCCCTTAAGTTTTTAATAGTAAGCCGCCTGCGACTTTTTCGTAATTGTAAGCATGAATTATTTTATTAGAAATGTCATTTTCATAAATAGTAAGTTGAATATTTTATTAGCGGATAGTGTCAAATAGTATCTTTGACTTTTCCTATAAATAGGCTCTTTCATTTCACTTCTAAACTCACACCTTCAACTCCTCTTCTTCTCTCCTTAAGTTTCTCTTACTCCGATGCTAGGCCTCTGAGATTTTAGGCCTTTCCTTTTCAACTTAGGTAAGGATACTATGCCCTTTCTATGTCTTTCAAATTTTAAAAGTTATTTTCTTAAGTATGCTCCGTGGTTGCGGCTTTGGCTGATCTTCCACATCATAAAAACTGTCCTTAGCTGCCTATATATTATTTTGATTATCTGATTACTAAAATAGAATGTAAACTGTGAAGAATACATGTCTAGGAAAGTTCTGGCTAAGGAAAGACCTGGTTTTTAAGTGTGTCCAATGCGACTCTCCACTCTTTCCTGGGAACTTACCTGGTGTACTCTTTTACAGTTTGTATTATCTATTTCTGGTATAAACAGTCTCCATGCCTATAAATAGTAACTGTATACATGAATAGTGATCATATATTTGAATAGTATCCGTACATATAAATAATATTTGTACGTATAAATAGTAACCATATATATATGAACAATATCTGTATGTATGAACAGTATATGTATGTATAAATAGTGACCATACATATGAATAGTAACTATATGTATAAACAGTGCCTGTATGAAAACAATCCTAACTTGTTTTCTCTAATCTTTCATGAAAATCTCCGTAGCGGAATACTGAAATTCATCTATGTACTCTCGTCCGTAATGATTTAGAGAAGTGATACTCGTACAGAATCCAGGTGAGTGAAACGACCCCGTTTTAATAGAGTTTTAGCAATACTGGTGATAAAAAGTATGTCGTAGGATACTCCCAAGATTCATAGGGGTAAACTGGACTCAGAGTGGCAAATCTGGGGAGATAATTAATCCAGAAGTATGGATAAAATGAAATAAGTATCTCATGATGATGTGAAGTTTGAATCTTTTCAAAAACAGATTAATTGTTATCTTGATTTGTGGTTTATAAATTTATAATATAGTTATATATTATACATGTTATATGGATGAATATTCTATTATACTTCTGATTATGATATGAATTGTTGTACTATTGATTGTGATTGAGCGAGACAGTACCCCTCTCATAGCAAGGCTGAAAACCCGGTTTAAAGGGTGTTTTGACTAATGAGTGTGGAGACAACAATTCCCTCAGTAGGGATATAGTCTGGATCGGTGACAAATCCGTGAGGCGCCCTAGCTAAGAGGATGAGGTTGTGTGTCATGGCGGAAATATACATAATTGGTGAGCCGGCCTGTGTGCGCTCTCTGGGATATATTGCCATTGATGAGTACTAGTAATGTTTGTTGAATTGGATGTATTTTTATCTTCTTGTATGTAATTTCTAACTATGTCTATTGGTTGAGTATGAGCCTTCTGGTATACTTGCATGACTGGTGTTGTATTTGAATTTTATTAACGCGAGGCTGATTTGCTCATTGAGTTTTAAAGCTCACACTCTCTGTGAAACCTTTTTGTTCATATCAGGTTGCCGATGAAGAATATTCGCTAGAAGAGTAAATCACTTTGGACCTTCCCGCTGTCGGGTAGGCCCCTCTTTTGTTGTAGAGTATGTTACTCTGTAATCGTCTAGGACATCTAGGTTAGAGGTTTGACATTTGGCTTGTATGTCAGTATAATAATGTATTTTAAATTGATAATCTATTATTACATGCAAATCATCTCTATGATTTTCAGATAAGAAAATTTGATATATTTTCTTCATATTTATTAAGGAATTGTTATTTTGATAACATAGATAATTTAAAATCACGGGTAGAATTTATCGAAAGGCTTACAGTGATGAGAGATTCATCATTGTGCCTGTCATATGCCCGGAAAACAGGTCGTGACAATAATTCTAGAAATTTTGGTCTTTTTCTACTAAATTAGACATCTTGGAAACATATATACCAAACTAGAATTCTGGAAAAATAGGAAACTTTATAAATAAAGTTTTGCCTCTAAGTAAATTTAGTCAAATTATAGGAGTGGGGATGTTGTCATCTGAATATAGAAATCACTACATACTGTTGAAGCATAATTTTCCTGATATGCTTTTCTTTTCATTTACTAAGTCATCTCTAGAATATTCTCTACAATATTTTTCTATTTTACCTTTTCATGTGTATCTCCCCTTTTCACCTTAGCCAAACAAGTGTCCCCTTTCTATTTTGGCTTTATCTATATATTCAAAATCGCATTACTGTACAGATTGTGAAAGATGAAACACATTTCAATATACACAAAGTTATTCATTATGCTTCTGCTTTTAATAGAATTTACAGTGCTTTTATCGTTTTCTTCACTATTCTGATATGGTATTAAAGCCAGCTTGACCTTCAATGTCAAGTATGGCAGAGAATATACAAACCCCCAGTACAGCTTCTTCAATTTCTACAGCAACTCAAATTTCATCCCTTATAAATTCCTTGCCGCATTTTGTTATAGTTAAATTAAATCATGATAACTATTTCATTTGGAAAGCTCAAATAACCCTTTACTTACATGGTCAGAAACTTTCGGATTTGTTGATGGTACTGTTTCTCCACCACAGCAATTTCTTGCTGATAATACACCTAATCCAGAATATACAAAGTGGTTTTACTAAGATCATTTGATTCTATTTGTTTTAATTTCTTCCCTTACTGAAAATCTTATTACTCATGTGTTACAGTGCAAAACCAATCAACAAATCTGGAAAACTTTAGAATTACTGTTCACAAATTAGACTGAATCCAAGTATATTCAAATCTACTCTAAGCTTGCTTCAATTAAGAAAGGGGAAGACACTATTGCATAATACCATTGTAAGGTTACCATGCTTGCTGACTCTCTTGCTGTTGCCGGAAAGCCACTTTCAGATGCTGAATTCGGAACCCATCTCATGTCGGGTCTCACACAAGATTTCGACCTAATTGTTGCATCACTATCAACGAGCTATCCTTCTCCGTCATCCATGGAGCTGCTCATTCACCTATTGACGTTTGAAGCTCGCCTCAATCATCAAGCTGCCTCAACTCCATCCACCCCTGAGATTATTGCAAATACTGTTGTGCTTCAACCGAATCAGTCCAACAGAGGAGCAGGAGGAAGTAATTCGAATAGAGGACGCAGTCATCGTGGTGGATGATTTAGCAGAGGTCACTTTAGCGGCCGAGATGGCGATGGTCGTTTTGGAGGCCGTGGTGGTTTCGGATATGGTGGTCACACTTCATCTTCATCAGTCATTTACCAAGTTTGTGGTCAATCTAGTCACAATGCTTTAATTTGTTATCATAGATTTAATCAATCCTATCAACAATCACCCCCATCATCAGTGGCTGCTCATTACTCATCTGTTGGGTCTCATGATTCTAATCTCTGGTATCCCGATATTGGAGCCATGCATCATATGACATCAAACTTTTCCAACCTTATTATTTATGCTGACCAGTATTATGGTTCTGACCATGTTGAGATTGGAGATGGCTCTACTCTCCCTTTTCAGGACTTCGGCACTAGAAACTTGACTGCCTCTTCTGGCAATTTTCTTCTCTCAAATCTTTTACATGTCCCTTTAATTTCAAAGAATCTTCTTTCATTTTCTCAATTTTGTAAAGATAACAATGTTTATTTTGAATTTCATGACAATTTTTTTTCTTGTGAAGGACTCTAGCACCAAAGCTATCCTCCTCCAAGGACCAAATAATCATCATATCTACTCTCTTTCCAGTCCCAAAGCGCCCATGGGCACCCACACATCTGTTCTTCATTGGCATCAAAGACTCGGACATCCCACTTTTCGTGTTTTAAATAAAATTATTCACACTTATGGTCTTCTTTTACAATCATCAAATTCCTTTACTAGTTGTCCAGATTGTAGAACTGCTAAAAGTCATTATCTAAGTCACCCTCCTATATCCCATCACTCCCCCCACCCTTTATATTTAATTCATAGTTATGTTTAGGGACCTTCCCCAATTTTATCTCATTCTTGTTATCGGTATTATGTAACTTTTGTGGATGATTATTCTCGCTTTACTTGGCTTTTTCCTTTGTGTACAAAATCTGAAGTTTTATCTGTTTTTCTTTCTTTTCATATTCATGTTGAATGTCTATTTAATCAAAAAATTAAATTCTTACAATCTCATTGGGGTGGTGAATTTCACTCTTTAAGTAAAACTTTACAATCCCTTAGAATTTTTCATCGACGTAGCTATCCTCATGCTCATTATCAGAATGACATTGTTGAACAGAAGCATCGACATATAGTTGAAACCGAGCTTGCCCTTATAGCTCATGCTTCCGTCCCACAATATTTTTGGAATTATGCTATGTCTACTGCTGTTTACTTAATTAATCGGTTCTCTTCCCCCACTCTTTCACACAAATCTCCTTTTGAAATTTTATTCAATAAACATCCAAATTTTTCTAAACTTTATGTTTTTGGATGTGCTTGTTGGCCCATCTTCGAGGATATAATAAAAAAAAATTACAACCCCGATCACTTCTCTGTATTTTTTTGGGATATAGTTCTAATCACTCTGGTTATATCTGTTATCATCATTCCACTAATAGATTTTACTTTTCTAATGATGTTATTTTTTATGAGACTATTTTTCCTTTTTCTTCTACTAACCCCATGACTTTTTCAGATTCTTACTTGCCATATACCTTAGCCCATTTGCCTAACCTTTCTCCAAGCTCTTCGGCCCAATCATCTTCATCCTCCATGGTCCCACCTAATCTTCCTCTACCTCATGCTACAACCGAGATAGCTCAGCCAACCATGCCTTCTGACAATTCTGCACACCTATCTTTACACACATGTGATTCTGTCCAACACAATCACTCCTCCTATTTGCACCAATCCTCTCCTCTCACCTCGAGTTCTTCTTCTCATTCCACTCATGCGTCTTCTTCCTCTCAAACACCATTGTCCTCCACCGATCATGAATCAGCTCCGACCACTCTTCCTCTACGATGCCATCACATGGTCACTCGCTCTTAACACAATATTTATTGCCCCAAATCTCTCCCAGATAATATGATGCACTGGCCTAAGGCCAACTTAGCAGGCCTTTTGTCTACTCCTCTTGAGTGTCCCACATCAGTTGCTGAGGCCCTGAAATATCCTGCCTGGAGTGATGCCATGGCAACTGAAATTAGAGCTCTTGGCTCCACCAATACTTGGGAACTGGTTCCCCCCTTATCTTCTCAGAATGTTCTTGGCACAAAATAGGTGTTTCGAGTGAAGCGACGTTTGAATGGTACCATTGATCGGTTCAAAGCCTGTCTGGTTGCCAAGGGTTATCATCAACAGCCGAGCTTAGATTATTCAGAAACTTTTTCTTCGGTGGTTAAACCCACCACAATTTGTCTGCTTCTCTCTTTGGCTATCTCTCGTGGCTGGTCTATTCAACAGTTAGATATTCAAAACGCCTTTTTACATGGGGATCTATCTGAAGACGTTTACATGTCTCAGCCTATTCGTCCCTGACTATGTTTGCAAGCTGTAGAAAGCCATATATGGCCTCAAATAGGCTCTGTGAGCTTGGTTTGCTAAATTGAGTGATCAACTCATTTCTCTTGGCTTTTCACCTTCTCGGTCAGACACTTCTCTGTTCATCAGGTGTACTTCAACCCGTTCTACTTATGCTTTAATTTATGTTGATGATATATTAATCATGGGTTCCAACATTACTACTGTTAACAATCTTATTACTGCTCTTAGTCAATATTTTCCTATTAAACACTTGGCTGCTATTTCTTATTTCTTGGGAGTTCAAGCGAATTTTTCTCCTTCTGGACTGTTTTTATCTCAACAACATTATATTTTAGATTTGTTGACCAAGACAAATATGCTTAATGCTAAGCTTGTAAATTCACCTATTGCTCCCTCTTTATCCAAAATCAGTATTCATGATGGTAATGCTATGACTGATGCCACCCTGTATAGGAGTACTGTCGAAAGCTTACAATACTTATCTCTTACACGACCTGATCTGGCTTTTGCTGTTAATAAACTATGTCAATTCATGCATTCTCCTACTGACATTCATTGGCAAGCAGTTAAACATGTTTTACGATATTTATGTGGAACTTCTCATTATGGTCTTCTTCTTCAACCATCTTCCTCTTGTCAAATTACTGCTTACTCCAATTCTGACTGGGCTGGCTGCCCCGATCACCGTCACTCTACTGGTGCCTTTCTTGTCTACTTTGGTCCAAATCTAGTATTTTGGAGTTCCAAAAAACAAGTATCTGTGGCTCGCTCTAGCACCAAAGCAGAGTATAAATCTCTTGCTGTTGCTACTTGTAACATCATTTAGATTCAATCCTTGTTGAGTGAGCTTGGGATTTTTCTCAAAACTCCCCCTTTTCTCTGTTGTGATAATCTTGGAGCTTCCTATCTAGCAGCAAATCCTGTGATGCATTCGCGGACTAAACACATTGCTCTTGATTATCACTTTGTACGTGAACTACTTGCTGCCAAACTTCTCCGCCTCAAGCTTGTCTCCAGTAAAGATCAACTTGCAGATATTATGACCAAGCCTCTTCCAACACCACGGTTTCTTCAATTAAGATCGACCCTCTCTGTGGTTTCACCTTTGCTCGGGTCGCGGGAGGTTGTTAAAGCATAATTTTCCTGATATGCTTTTCTTTTCATTTGCTGAGTCATCTCCAGAATATTCTCTAGAATATTTTTCTTTTTTACCTTTTCATGTGTGTCTCCCCTTTTCACTCTTAGCCAAACACGTGTCCCCTTTCTGTTTTGGCTTTATCTATATATTCAGAATCGCATTACTGTACAGATTGTGAAAGAATGAAACGCATTTCAATATACACAAAGTTATTCATTATGCTTCTGCTTTTAATAGAATTTACAGTGCTTTTATCGTTTTCTTCACTATTCTGATATGTTATCGTTTTCTTCACTATTCTGACATACTCAGACCAATTTGATCATGAGCTAAACAACATAACATAAGGAAAATATCACCAAAAAACATGAATTAGAAGTTAGAAAAACCAACCTAATTTTGGACACAACTTGCTCAACTTGTTAGAATCTAATATTGTAGTATCCAAGATTTTGCTTATTTAGCAGCCAGAACTCAGATATATTACGTGTGTGTATGTAAATTGTGAGGAATTTGAATGTGATTCTCTTCATTGTGATACTAACACTGCATAATGATGGTTATATTATATCAATTGGAAGCACAATTATACAGAAGAAGAAGTTATTGTTCTGTTTTGAGAGAGAAGGAAGAAAGAGAGGCAGAAGCATATAAGCACGACAAAGTGAATTTTTTGCAATTTAAAATTACATGTTGCATAACACTCACTATAGTTTTCATTATATCAGATAAGAAATTTGCACAAACTCACATTACACTAAAGGTGAAAACAAGCCATACGATATACGAAAAAATGGACAGTGAAAAGGAAAAGAAAAAGTTAAAAACTAAAAAATATGGAGGGAGATGGAATATATCTCGCAATCTGCATTTTTTTGCTAACAGTTTACTTTAACTTAGCCACGTCTAATGTATATGTGGTAAAATAGTAAAACTAATTTCATTTTCGCCATAGTTTTGGTAATTGTGGCTAATAGCCTATTTTGTAATGGAAAGTGATAAGTTATATACTTGAAAAAAATTCAGACTATTTGTGTATTGTTCTATATTAACCATACTGTCGTGGGAGGAAGAGAGGAGAGGGGTATACAACGAATATTAAACTGAAACAATCTTGAAGGAAGAGAATTCTTAGATAATGTGGGAAGGGTAGTGGAAGGACTATTATATAATGAGAACTAGTTTTGGACTTGTGCAATGCACAGGATTAATAGTATAACAAATATAAAGGAATAATCTTTTTCATAGTGAGAGAAGTAAAATTTGCAGGCGCCTTATTTCTGACTGCAGGCGCCTTTTCACACCACTTTTGTTATACTTATTTTTGACTGCAGGTGTCTTTTCTCCAGTTTTGAGGGTATCAAACTCTCAGAAGTCCAAAGAAGCCAAAACAAATGTGTTGGCAGCAAGGAACTCCAGACTCCCTCTCAAAACTTTTGTCAACCCCCCATCTTTTTGTCAACAGACCAACATGGAAGATCTCAGTCATCTTTAGTTTCATTTTAGTGCTACTATGTTTTGCTTATGGTTTGTATTCTGTAATATTTAGAATTTTCTGTACTAAACTGTCTCTCACCTTTCTCCTCTTTACTTTCTTTGTGTGATTGTTTCTCTGTATCAAACTATCAACGAACCTTATATTTCTCTTTAATATATATGATTTCTCTTTTCACCCCAAAAAAAAAAAGAAGCAAAATTTGCTTTCTAAATAGGAGTTATAGTAAAAACAGTTGAACATTATGGAAAACTTCTTTGTACACAACATAAATTACAACATTTGAACGATTATCATCCTTGTTAAGTGCTAAAATTCTTTAATCCTTGCTTACTTCACAGTCTAAAAACAGCTACATATAATTGATCATGAAAGAAAATTGGTGTAGGCAAATATATTCTGACATTAGATAAAAATTCACCTTAACTTCTGTTAATAGTCATTACAAAACGTTAAGTGATAAAAAATTGTCTTCCTCTTAACTTAAACGGTAACTAACTATTAGAAGGGACATTAAAAAATGATTAATTAATCAAAACTTGGATCATTAAAAAAAATCTTGCACTAGCAATATCAATGTCAACTTGAGTCGATAGTTCGATATTCACGCGTAAGCAAATGAGAAAAGTCCTTTTGGGGATTTAAATGAAACAATTATTGAACTTTGTGAAATATTAAAAAATAAAAAAGTAAAGTAAACAACCAAAAAACGGGGGAAACAACAGAAGGAGAAACTAGGCTACAAATTAAAAACACACTAATAATCAGTAGATTGAAACTGCCCAACAAGAATATACTAATTGATTTGTTCTACTTTCAAACCCTTAGCTAGTAGCAACTAGGTAATTATGAACTTGCTCGAAAGAACGAAAGCATATTATGACTGACCAATGAACGGTTACAGATCATGCAAGCTGGCACCATTTTTTTTCTAGACAATTCTAATTAAAAGTTCAAGTTTGATGATTTTCTGAAACTTTCAAATCTTAGTCATTTGATTATTTTCAATTTTATAATTATAATATTTTTTATAATATAGTATCTTAGAAAAAACAACCGATGATTAAGAATTCAAACTTTCTATATTTTCATCGTTTTATATAATTGTCGATACTTAATAGTTTTCAATATGCTGATATTATTATTCAAATAGTTTTACAGTGATGACATGACAGGTCAAAACGGACAAACCCCATACGTCAAGTTATTGAAACAAGAACAACAACAACAACAACAACAACAAATAAAGACTGGGGTGGGGGTACATGAATGAGTTTATTGATAGAGAGAATGAGGTAAGCGAGGTTTGACTAAAACATGAAGCGGATGAGTTTTGACGTTGGTGACGCCAAATGTGGCGGTCATATCCACAGAGGCATTGCGTGGGGTTGTGAGTTGGAAGGCATGCAGGAAAGCAGCGAGGGGGAAACAGGTCATGTGAAGGCCCAAAGTCATGGCAGGGCATGCCCTTCTTCCCCCACCAAATGGAAGAAGCTCGAAACTCTGCCCCTTAATGTCCACATCTCTGTGAGTCGTCAAGAACCTCTCTGGCTTGAACTCCATTGGATCAGACCACACTCGTGGGTCCCTATGAAGCTTCCACAGATTCAGTATGAGACGTGTGCCCGCTTTCACGTGGTAGCCTCCTAAGGTACAGTCGTGTGTGAGTTGACGCATCCCTCCAAAAGGTCCCGGTGGGTACAGTCTTAGTGTCTCTTTAATTACTGCTTCCAGATATGTTAACTTGCTTATATCTGACTCTGTCACCAGTCTGTCCTTCCCCACATGCTCGTCCAGTTCATCTTCAACCTTCTTCAATGCCTCACGATGGTTCAGTAATAACGATAGTGCCCATATTATAGGAACACTTGTAGTATCTGTTGCCCCTGCTAATATTGTCTGCAACAAGTACCAAACAACTTGCAGTTGCGCACACTAGCCCTGCATACGCCTATATATATGTATTTCAAAAAAAGAAAAGGATAAAGTTGAACTTTTGTTTAGTACAAATATATAGCACAAATTAACGATGGAATTTTTATAATTTTAATATCTCGAGAACGAGAAATCTGAATGGATGAGCGAAAACTCCGTCCATAAAATATTTTTTTTCCCTGTAATTTTTCAACATCATCTGTTGCACGGGATTAATTGTTAAAATATCGTATAAAAGGAAACAACAGGTTACACAGTCTATACTATATATATATATATATAATATCAGCGTTGATTAGTAAATTTTCCATAGTAATCGCACTTCCACATGCATGTATGGCTTGGCAATTCAGAGACACGAGAAATATATGTTCTCCGCCTATGTCAATGTCAAATATATGTTTTTGTGTGTGTGTGTGTGTGTGTATTTGTAGGTAACGTGTGTGTATATTTGTAGGTAACGTGTGTGTATAGTTTTTAACATGATTTTGACATTTATATTTTTTTTCGTATTTTTTAAATTTAAAATATTTTAATTATATATTTCTACTATCAATATTAACGTGTGTGAATAGTTTTTAAGTAATTAGATAATTTAATACTTATTTACGAATTATCTTAATAAAAATATATAAAACCAAATATTAAAAGGTCTTATGTTACAATTTTTTGTTACTATAAAATGAAAAGAAAGTTATGTTGTCAAAACAAACAGAGCCTTAAACAAATAAGTTTATATCTTTTCTTCCTATTGATATGAATTATTGATGGATTTGTGATGATAATACAGGATATACCTATACACCAACATTAATGCAGGTTTAACAGTCCTCACCAATTACAAGATTTCGTAGTGTCAAAAATATAATAACTTTATAAGATCATGAATTTAACCATTGCTAAATACGTACTACTACATGTTTGTTAAATAAGTAATATAATTGAAAGGATTGCATTATGTAAATGTTTGAATTTTATATATATAGTCTTAAAAAATCGTTGTATATATAAAGTTATTGTTTGTGATCAATATTTCATCTGGTTTGATTAGTACAATTTCAATTTTATAATGATGATAAATGCTACCGAGAATCTATGAGAATTAATAGAATTGATTTTTATCTGCATACACATTAAAAAAAAAAAAAAATCACCCTCCTAATTTGACTAACTTGCACACAGAGCAAAATTTTGAGTTTCTTGTATATTAGTCATCAAATTCTTTAATCAGAATGTAACAAATACATGATTTTTCATTTAGAACACAAGTATATAACCTTTAAAAAAATATTTTTAAATTTATTATAATTCATTATTACATGGTTAGTTTTTCAAAATAAAAATTTACACATATATATTATATTTTTATTAGAGGACTTAATAGTAAATATACTAAAAATTTCATATAAGTTTCCCCTTTAAAAAAGTGTAAGTAACTCTAATTTTTATTGAAGTTTTTGGTAAAATCTTAATACTATAGGAAAATTGAATTAATTTAGGCGGACACGTGTCTCCTCCTACTCACAGATGCCTAGGACGAGCCTCCTACGCGCTTTAGTTTATTTTACTATTTTAAAAATCACAAATAGATTTTTTTAAATATAACCACCAATAAATTAAATTAAATAGTATTATACATCTTAACCCTAAACTCTAAATTACAATTAATTAAATTAAATATTATTATAAATCTTAAACTTTAACTCAAATATTATTGTAAACTCTAAATTTTAAACTATAAATTACAGTTAATAAAATTAAATATTATTGTAAATTCTAAACTTTAAATTCTAAACTCTAAACTTTACTCTTATAATAATATTTAATTTAATTAATTAGATTTGATATTTAAAATTTATAGTTTATAATAATATTAAATTTAATTTATTGGTTGTCAAATTTAAAAAAACAAAACAAATTTTATGTATTTTTTTAAAAAAAGAAATAGTAAACCGCGTAGGAGGAGATTTGTACAAGACGTAGGAGGAGATCTGTACAAGGCATGATATGGAAATAATTTAAGACAATAGAAGTGAAGAAGGAGGATATATATATATTATATACCGTGCAGGTGGCTTTGATCACTGTATCAACGTCAAGACCAGCAAGATCTGACCGTCCATCAAGATTGGACATCATAACATCCATGAAGTCTTGGTCTACATCGGAATGTCCAGAGAGTAATCTCTTTTGACGATGCTCTTGTAACCAACCACCAATAACGGCGTCCAATTCCTTAGCAGTTCTCTTCATGTCCTTCACGTGACCCCCTACGTCAAGCCACCCGAGAAACGGAACGGCGTCCCCCAACACAAACTGCCCAATCAAACGGAAAAATTCCGAAAACGCCTTGTGGCACCTCTTTGCTTCGGCGCTGGTGCCCGAGTATCGCTTCCCCGCAACGGTTCTGACGATGACGTTCATGTTGACGTCACCGAACCACTGCTTCATCTCCACCAACAGACTGTCAGAGGCGTGATCTCGCTTGTGGCCCCACCGTTCGAACAAATCTTTCAACGAGTTTTGCACCTCTGAGATCCTGATCTGCATCAGTTGCTCAACCCGGCGGGTGGAGAACAACTCCGAGGCCGTTATCTTTCGGATCTCACGCCAGTAGGCACCGTAAGGTGCGAATGAGAAATTGATGTAATCGTAGCCCATGATTTTGGCGGCTGTGTTGGGGCTGGGACGAGATGAGACTACGGCGTCGAACGTGGTGAAGCACTCTTTGGTTAATTCCCACGCACTGACGACGATTGTAGGGTAGACTCCGATTCGAATGGTGAAGATGGGTCCGTACTGGTCAGCTAAATCTCCCAGTGTGACGTAGGGAAGTTTGGAGCCGGAAGAATCCATGAGATGGAGATGACCCACCAGAGGCCAACCACCCGCTGGTTCGGGTGGGGAATTTGCTGCCCTGCGTTTTGTGAACAGATGGTGAGATATGTAGATAAGTATGACAACAATGCCGATGGTCCATGGATTCATCACTTCCTCAAATCTGGAATTCATTGCTGCGCCTTGAGTTTAGCCTTCAGGTGTGGATGTGTGTGTGTATATGTTAACTAGCGTTCTCTTATGATAAACAGGACAAACACCACATCTGTTCTCATATGTTAACTAGCGTCATGGCGTTGAATTTATAGCCAAGGACTTTATGATTAAGACCATATAAAGTAAGAGCTATACAGTAGGCTGTGGATTCTTTGTTTGCACCATCTGCTGAAAAGTTCAAGCATGTTGACTAATTTAAATTAGAATTAGTAAAACTATACTAGATAATAGATTTTTCTTATTAAATTTTAATGTTGTTGTATTTTTAAAAAATTAAACCTAATTAGGAGAGATAACTTCTTATTAATTAACTAACACATTTGATAATAATAATAGGCATGATATGAATAGTATGGGATTTGTATAAATGCTAGCTTTAAATTCGTAGTTTTTTATAATAGATTTTGTATTTATAGAAACTTTGCTGTCAATAAGAGTTGGGTCTAGAGAAAGAAACTAGTCTCTCACAAATTAATGAATCCAAGTTTGAATACTTATTAGTAAAAGTGTTCATATTTAATGTTTGATAATATCAGGATTTTTTTTAATAAAAAATACCAAAAAAAAACACTTGTCATTGACTTTGTTTGTCAATTTTATATTTGTTGTGTTTTTTTATGAGTTTTTTATCTTTTATTTCTCCTTTGGCATTAAGAAAATATATATACCCCCATTATGAAAATTTGTTATCATTACTCCAAAGCTATGATAATAGCTTTATAGCTTTATAGTAATTTGCGTACTAAGCAGGTAACGAATAGTCAATTGTTATGTGCGACATTAATTTATTGTTAATTTACATTGACTCCATATCATAAACAGGTAATGAGGTGGATTGTTTTTGAATTTATATATATTTATAAGCTAGTTGTCTTTTTAAAATTTTTTTGTTTCTCACATAAATTTCTCATGAGAGAGAATTATATTTTCAAGGGACTATTAGACACTAAAAATATGTACATTTCTTTAAAAAGATTCAAATATTGATTCATCACTTTGGGAGACTAATTCTTTATGCTAAACCCAATATTATTAGTTATTATCTTTTAAAGTTGATTGATATTGTTATCAACGTTGGAATAATCAAGTAATATGTTTTGAAATTATTGAGCAGATTATAGCAGTGAGTTAATTTGCGTATATCAAACAGCTGTATGTTGGTCTAAAATACTATTGGCAAGTATACCGAGTCAACAAGTAATATAGAAAATGAGTAGAGTGTCGATCCCACGATAATTATATAGTTAACTATCAATTTCGTTATTTCTACATTATCTAAACTATCGAATTTTAATTTGAGATTGAACTGAACTAGCCTAAATTAATTTATCTAAAATAAAATTACTAATGATTGTAGAAAAAGTCACACAAAGGAAAGTATTTAAAATCTGCAAGTTATCAAAGTGTTAGGGTCTGATTTCACTACCCTATCTAACTATGAATGAGTTTCCTATTTAATCTAAGTCTTTAATTTCTATATTGATGGTCAAATTCTCAATTCTAATTAAAACTTAATTCCTTGGCGAATCAATACTCTGAACCTAATCAAATTCTCTAATTCTTTAGACCAATCAAATTAGGTACAGGCAGTAAATATAGGTGAATTCTATCAAAGTCACACAAGAAATCTATCTATTCTTAGAGCAAATCTACTTATGACAATTATTTCAATAGGCACAATCAATATATGAATTTTTCAATTCTCTATATGAACCCTAAATCAATTTTTAAATGGTCAATTTAAAAAAGCAGTAAACACAAAAATAATTACTCAACAAGAGAATTAAATAAATTTAGATTAATTGAAAACTCAATTCATAATATTCAAGGGAAGCTACATCTTCTTCTTAACAAAAAGAGTCTAGCCACTTATGATAAATAAAGCATCCATAATAACAAAAAAATCATGTTTGTCATAAAATTTAAAAGATAACTAGAAGAAAAGAAGAGATGCAGAAGATGAAGAAGAATGAATGAATCAAAATCTCCTAAGCTTGCTTCCAGTATCTTCTATGTCCCAATTGCTTTCTCTCTCCAACTTCTCCCTCTTTCTCCTCCTGGCGGCAGAATCCTTTTCAATCTTTCAAATCTCAAAATCAAGTAAAAAAAAAAATCCAATCCATAAATAAATCAGAAAAAGAAAAACATAAAAATATAAAAATCATTTTTTTTCAAATCCTGAACTTAAATTAAATCTTAAAAGAAACTAACCAAAATAAATGTAAATTCAAATTTAAATTAAATATCCTAAACTAAATAAACACAATAAATTATAAAACATAAGATAAATCCTAAAGAAAAACTAATTCCCTATAAAATTAAACTAAACAATTAAAAAAACTAAATAAATCTGAAAAAGACTTGAAATCACTTAATTCACTCAATTTATCAATAAAAATATAGGTTAAATAACTCTATAAAATAGAGTTATCACACCCTCAAACTTAAGATTTTGCTCGCTATCGAGCAAAAGTAAAGCTCCACAAAAATGTAAGTTGACCACTCTCTGTAATTCATCTTGAAAACCAAACATCAATCCTTAATAATTGCATAGAATAAGATGATAAACAAGAAAATAAAGCAATTCTAACTAGTTTCTAAGTTTAAAAGATAATAATCCATTTTCTCATACCCTTGAAGTGTGCGTGTGAGTAGCCAACAACATTCTCATGATTAGAATCAATTCTATATTTATTAAACTATATAATCAAACCTCAAATTTACAACTCCATATGGTTAATCCTCTATCCTCCCTCCACTAATGTAAACAACATATAAATAGAGATCAATAGGTCTTTTTCCGCTTGTAATGGGCCCAAGGGTTAAAGGTAAAAGAAGAAAAGAGATAAGGGATATACAAAGGACATGAGAATAAGTAATACATAGTGTAAAGCATAACTCTCCTACTTCTCTACTTTTTAGTTCAACTTTCCTTCTTTTTCCTTTTTCTATTTTCTTCTTTTTTATTTCAATGTCAACTCCCCCAAATTTGAATCATTTTAATTTATTTTTTCTTTTTCTGAGGGGCTGATAATGTTTTTCTTCATTTATCTTTATTTTCATGTATAAATTTTTCCCTTCCTTCAGGATTTTTCCATATACCACTTACTCTCTTGAAAGGGTAGGTAATTTCTTTTTGTGCTTAAAGTGTATACTTGTATAAGTACCAAAAAGAAAATTCAATTTCCAATTATTTTCATAATAAAAAGGCTCAAAATATTTACTAGTGGTAAATAACTGAGAGAGAAAAAATAAATCTAATGCCCAAATTAAATCCAAAAAAATGCCTAAATCATTTCTCTATTTACCTACTACCTAGGATTTCTCCTCAGGAGAATATAAAACCAAGTTCTAGAGTTCTAAAATTACAAAGTATATAATTCAATAAATATAAAATTTTCTTCTAAAAATTTATACTTTAAATATTACTGGCTACAGTGCTCAATAATTTTTAAAGAATTAAGAAAATGAAACCATTATCAATCAATCTTTTCTATTGCTAAAATTATCTTTAATTTCCTATAAATCATCTTTCCTATAGTCAATTAATTTTCATCATAAGTACTTGACTTTCCATAGGAAAAAACTACAAAAGCAATCAACAATTTTCAAATAATTTCAAAAAAAAATTTCAAGGGCAAGTAAAATATAAGTTGTTCTATTTGAAAGCACAGATTGAATAACCAAAAAGTTTTCCAATCCAAAACCAAATTCACCTAACAATTTGCACCAAAAATTTAAAATTTTGGTGAATTTTAAAATAATATTTTCCTACCCCAAAACTTAAAATGAAGCATTGTCCTCAATGCTTTAAAATATATTTTTCAAATGTTAAGGAGATTAGAAATTGAGAAACTAATTAGTATTCAATCAAAAATTGAGTAAATCGAATATCAACAACTATACTGAAACAAAGTGAAGCACACAAAATGATGAGTGATTACCAAATATCAACATACTTCACTAATGTTAATCAAAAAATCATCATAGAGTTTGAGTCTAAATGATTAGCACAATAGCTCTAGCAAATCAAAACACATATTATCAATAATCATAGTAATCCAGTGCAGCAAACTTCTAGAATTGAAAACCATAGTTTCAATTAATCAAACTTCAAGCTCTTCAATATTCTATGTTCAGTTCAGAGTAGGTGGTTTCAGACTTCCAGTACACGGCCAACCAAGGTGTAGATTTCACAAATTCATGCAATCAATTTTCAATTCGACAACACCCAAATTCCCCATTCAGGTAAGATGCATCTATTATAATGTTCAATCCAAACTAAACAACCATTTAAAGCACAATAAATCCAATAACAATTATAGCTAAAAACAACTCAACCTTAATTCAACAAAAGAAAGAATCATTAACCTTGTTTGTTGCTAAACTCAAATTGATAAATCATCTTCAACCAAAACAATTTCAAAGAAAGAAAGAAAAGAGTATAAGTTAGGGTGTAGGTACAAGGGGTTATGGTGAAGGTAGGTGGGTTGCGAAGATTGAAGTTGTGAATTGGGTGTGTGCATGACTATGACTGTAAAGGGGTATGACAGCGAAGAAACAAGGGTTTCAGCTGAGGGGGTGGTTTACAAAGATGGAAGGTTGATGGTGATGACGATAGGTGTAGGGGCCAAGTGCAGAGACCTGGGGTAGAGGATGGCATCGTGGGGGCTGGGTGACGGGTTTTGTGATTTGGCAGTGGAGAAGGAGGGGTGTGCAAAGTTGAGAGTGGTTGAGAGAGAGGGGTTTCAGTCGAGGGAGGTGATCGAAGTCCAAGGTGGTTAATGGTCGTGGCTGAGAACAGCATCAATGAAGGGAGAGATAGAGGAAGGGGCAGCGACGAAGGCTTAGGTTGAAGATAAGGGATTTGTATTATTAGAGTAAAAAACCAAAATAAGGAAAAAAATAAAATAAACAAGGATAAATGAATAACAATAGACTAAATATAATTTATTTCTTTATTTTTTATTATTTATTATTTTTATTATTTTTTTTTCATGTGAATGAGATTTGGATGCCAGGGCATTTGAAATGAATGCCCTGACATTCATTCTCTAGATTTTACACAGGTTCACGCTGCTTTCTTCTTTTTTTTTTAATTAACGTGAACGACAATTGGATGCCAAGGCATCCAAAATGAATGCCCTCACATTCAATCACTGGTTTTTGCACCCTTTTTAAATTGTACTTTTTTTCATGCTAAGGCATCAAATTTACCGATGCAACATTCATACTTAGTTCTCATAATTCATCAAATTTACCGCTGCAACATGCATACTTAGTTCTCATAATTACTTGGCCAAATCTTGCATATTCTCTATCATTAGAGTTATTAGAGCTTCATTTGTATTCATCTACTCTTTAGAAAGAGTTTCTTTGTATTATTGATTTTGATCAACACATATATTATTCCGAGTTGAGGTTCGCAAGTACCGGTGTTGGAAGAACTTACTTTGGGTTGAGGAGGAGCCCGGATTCATAAATTTTCCATTGTGGTTTCACAAATACCCAGATCAAATTTGCGTGGTTGTAGTGGTTTGTAAGTACCCGGATTAAACTTGCAATTATAGTGGAAATACTCAAGTGGTCTCTTGAGGACTGGATGTAGGCTTGGATTAGCCGAACCAGTATAAATCTCCGAGTTTGCTTTCTCTATCTCTTACTCTTTAATTTGTGCATATTGATATCTATTCTTTAATTCCTTGATCTTTATAATTATTTATCTTGACAGCACATTGATTTTCTGTATTTTATTTATTATCTTAAGTATTACACTTCTACAGAAAATCATTTTAACTTCCAATTAATTCTTGTGAAAAATTTATAAAACCCAATTCACCCCCCTCTTGGGTTCCAACCATTACTTTCAATTGGTATCAGAGCTTGGGCTCTTGTTTAAAGACTTAACCGTCTAAGAGTTAGCATGGTTGGATATAGTGATTGGTTTATTTCAGAAAATTGTTCTTTCACAGAACCTCCAATTCTTGATGCTAATCATTTTCAATATTGGAAGTATGAAATGAAAATGTTTTTAATTTCAGTAGACCATAAACTTTGGGAAGTTATAGAAAATGGTTCTTGTATGCCTGTCAAGGAAGAACAAGGAAAATACATTTCAAAACTCAAGAGTGAATGGAATGATACTGAAATAAGTTTAATGCAACTCAATGCTAAGGCAAAATTGATTATTTCTTGTGCATTGAGTCAAGATGAATTTTTCAAAATCTCCAACTGTGCAACTGCCAAAGAAATATGGGAAATTCTTGAAGTTGCACATGAGGAAGATCTTATTGCTGAGGAATTAAGGTATAGAAGTATCATTAATGAACTTGAAATTACTCAAATGAACAATTGCAAAACCATTAATGAGATACAACTTGTGCTTAATCAATTGCAAGCTCTTGGTGTTGAACTTACAGGAAAATCTCGAATCACCAATGAGATAGAAGAAAAGGAAAAAGGAGAAAAAAGAGAAATCCCAACCAAAAGCTGAATCATCAAAGAAAGCTTACCTATCCTCCATTTGGGGAAATATTAATTCTGATAAGGAGGACACAAATGAAGAAACCAACATCTGTCTTGTGGCCAGAGATGAAGAAGGGGTAAATTCATTTGACTACTCTTTTAAAGAATTACAAGATGCTTTTTATGATTTACATGAAGAATCTCTAAAACTTGCAAAGAAATTAAATGTTTCAAAACAGAAAAACTCTTCTCTTGAAAATGAGTTGGAAACATTGAAAAATGAATTTTCTATTTCCAAAGAAGAGAATTTTGTTTTTGAAAATCAAAACAGAACTTTGCAAGAAGAGAATTTAATTTTAAAAGCAAATATCTCTTCCAACAAAAATTGCTTTTGTACCAAGTGTGATTCTTTAAAGAAGAAAAATGATAATCTTAAAAACACACTTGAAAAACTCTCTCAAGGTAGAGAAAATTTAAATACCTCAGTTTTGAAACAAAGAAAAAAGTTTAACAAAGTTGGTCTTGTTTCTAAAAAGAAATCAAACCAAAAGCATTTTAAAAACTTCTTTGTTTCTGCAAAGATGTCCAATTGTCCAACTTGCACTTGTTTCTATTGTGGACTGAAAGGACACAAATCTTACTCCTGTTTTTATAAGAAAAATCTTGTTCATGGAGTAAAAATGAAATGGTTTCAAAAAGGAATTCATGACCCAAGCAAACCCAAAGAAATTTGGGTACCAAAGACAAAGGATTAATTTGCAGATTTACCTCGAAGCAAGGAGCGGAAATGACTTTTTTAGTGGCTACATCATTCAAACTCCACTCTCTTGCGTCAAAAGGAGGCAATAGACAAGTAAACATATAAGCTGGAATGTATTGTAAGAAATTTGATTAATATGTTTACTATATCAAATGCTTATGCTTGTTTTCTAGCATGCCTTTCATCTATCTTTGATATTCATACATGCTATATCTAAAAACAATTCTTATGTGTGTGACCTATAGATTCAAATTTTGTTTTGAGCCAAAATCTTTCTTCTAAATACTGCTCAAAGTCTACTTTTTTCTGCATGATGAAAACTTGCTTCCATTACATGCATACTTCTCTTGCTTTCACAACAATAAGATTACTCCTGCCTATAGTGTTTATCCTTGTTGTAATCTTATTTAAATATTTTCAATGAAATTAAAATTCTTGAAAAATTGCATTTCATGGAAGCATAGCACTTTTATTAATATAGCATATCTTAAACATAATGTTACTCTTGATTCTCGAGATTTATTTGGACATTGCTAATTTAAGCTTCAAAGTGCTCCACCAAAAGTGTTTTATAGAAGTTAATTCTCAAATCTATCCTCTAAGGTATTCTTTTTCCTCTGCTCTCCAAAATTAGTAAGATTTATAGTTCTGAAGTTGGTTGGTCGACCAACGAAGCCTACATTGAACCAACGCCCAACGCCAGGAGAAGAATGTTGAACGCTGAGACAAGTGGTAATCCAAGGTCCTCATATTGGTCGACCAACTCGAGGCAATGAGTAAATAAGACTATTATGGTAAGGAGTGGTCGACCAGTTCATTCACAATGGTCGACCAATGCTTGACAGTAAGTGATGTAATCAAGGATAACCTCATTGCAGCCCAAGAAAGGGAGAACACTTCAATTAGGCCTCTAACTCGTTCAAGGGTTAAAGAGCTTGGACTAATTGCAGCCCAAGAAAGGGAGAACACTTCAATTGGGCCTCTAACTCGTTCAAGGGCTAAAGGGCTTGGATTGGGCTTAACCACATAGTTGAAAGTGGAAGAAGTGTGAAAAAAATTGCATGTGGGATAGTTGCATTTGTTGAATATAGTTGTAGTCTATTACCTATGCATTTATTGTCTTTGACATTTAGCTACCTATGCATTTATTCTCTTTGACATTCAGCTACCTATACATTTATTGTCTTTGACATTTAGCTACCTATGCATTTATTGTCTTTGACATTTAGTCTACACTACTTGACTTTTAGTTGATGCATTTAATGCATTAGTTGGAGTCTTTTGTCTTTTTGTTTTGGAGACCCTCTATAAAAAGGGTCCTTGCCATATGTTGTAAACCATACTTGAATCATATATGAGATATTGGCATTTTGCTTTCAAGAGGATTCTTGAGTTCTTTCTCTTATCTAACTTGGGTTAGTGGCGAGAGCAGCTAGATTTCTTATCACTCACGTTCTTCTTTCTTGAGTTTGGCGAGATCAACCAATTTCTCTTAGTTGTGGCGCCCTTTGGCTTATCAATTGAATGATTTGGTTTTCTTTATTTGTTTCTTTCAACCTATCCAGAAAATCGATTAAGTGTTTCCCTCCGAAAATCACATCAGTAAGCTTCTCGCACTTTCGCATCCCTATAATGGTCGACCAGTGTGGACACGTTGGTCGACCAGCGGATGACAGTAAATGAAGGATTTAAATTTTACTGATATGTACTTAATAATCTCTTCAAAGCTTCATAGATGATCTTATAAGAGATTATTTTTGAGAGGATCTGGCAAATAATCAATCAATGAAGATCATTACAATTGTAAGAAGATAGGATCAAAAGAAGGGCAATGAGGAAAACAAGGATATCAAAATCTTAAGGAGGAACTTCAAGAAACAATAAGAGTTTGCTAAAATTGATGAGTATCTCTATCCTTTACCACTTTACTATTTAATTGAGTGATACTCCCTGATCATAATTGGCTATGTTCGTAATTTTTTTTTATTGACATACTTTTATTGCAATAACATATTGTTCTCTGATATCTTACATACTTGATCATATCATTGTTTATAAAGATATTATCTTTATACCATTCATCATGGTTTGAGCATTATACATGTCATATCTTTTCAAAGCTAAGGTTTATGGACCATTGGTTATGGATTATAGTTTATATCCAATTATATTTTATTAATCCTTATCACCTCAATTTCACTACTACATACTCAGGTTATAATATGTTTTATCTTGAGTATGTATGTAACTTGCTTTTGCTTTG
The DNA here is from genome assembly GCA_037074585.1 of Biancaea sappan. Lineage (NCBI taxonomy): Eukaryota > Viridiplantae > Streptophyta > Magnoliopsida > Fabales > Fabaceae > Biancaea > Biancaea sappan. The sequence continues at coordinate 13,173,516 of CM073494.1, forward strand.
AAATGATGATATATATATATCCATGTCAGAAAATTCTTTCTATCTTTAAAATGGATATATATTTCTCAAAATATATATATCCTTCTATTGTGCTGAATTTGTGTGGCTAATTTACTTTATCTTTCTTTATTATTATTATAATTTTTTAAGTACCGTCCTCTGAAAGAAACAACTTGCACTAAAAAAACAAACTGAAGGATTATATTGCAAAAAAAAAAGGTTTACTCATGCATGAGTAATCTATAGGTGAGGTGGTCTTGGATTAGGAGGGTTGTATTGTATCATCACCCCTCGGCCATTCCTTGGAGCAAGAGACTGAGCAATGTCACGAAGGATAGTGTAAATCTCATTCATACAATCAACACTTCTTTGTTGTTGATTGCATAAGCATTGGGTAGACCAATAGAAGAACATATCTATTCTTGAAGTCATTGCCGCATTGTTGCGTTTAGCTAACTTCTCCAGGTCCTCTATCATCTTCTTGAGTTTCTTCACTTCCTGCTCCAAACAAGCAATTTTGTCTTCTGACGTATGGCCTGTACTAATCTTCTCAGCTTCTTCGATCTTCATCTTCTTCTTTCGGTTCTCTTGAGATCCCTCCAAATGTCTTTTGTCATTGTCCTTGCCTAGACTCAAGTTTAAGTCGAGCTCTTCCTCCCTAGCCTCTACTGTGAGATCAATGAACTTCCTTGTGGCCATAGTTTGAAAAATTTAAAAATTTTTATAGGAGTATGAAGAGAGAGGAATGTCAGAAAGTTGTAGGCTCAGAGATGAATACTCTTTGTGGTGTGGTAATTGAGAACTCTGGGGCAGTCTTTATAGAGAGAAAATTATGACTTAGAGTCAAAGAACATATCTTTTCACCATACCCCTACACCCACATCCTATGGATTTCTGCAAGCTGGAAACCAGAAGTCTAAGGCAGGCATGCACACCAATAACGCGTCACATTAATGGCAAAACCACGAAAGTCAATTTTCAGTGGATTTGCGGCTGATTTAATTTGTTTTGATTAAAAATTTTAAGGATTAATAAAATGGTGATAAACAGAACCGTATTTCTCTGCTTTGTTGTGTTGTTTTTGAGAACTTTCAGTATAATATACATGATTGATTGCATCATGCTATGATTATATGTATCTAAGAACATACGTTGTGTATGCTATTCATGCATCATGAGTGAAGGCTACGGCCAAAAATAATATTTCATGATTCCACATGCACTCATACAAAATGAGAAGTCAAAAATTTAAAATGACTTGAATAAAATGAAATATGTAGAGGCTGATACATCTTCATAGATACACATACTTGCATATAATGCTTTTGTGGGTAAATGAAAGGCAATAATTTGCTTGCATCATGATAATGCTTAATGCATACGACCGTAAGCAGTTAATTTTGCCTTTAATCTTTGATTTACATTACTAACTTAAGCATTAGAGTGGCTGTCAAAATTTTTACATGTACTCATCCTCAAGATACATATATAAATTCATTTTGAATGGGTATATAAATTGTTTCCTTTGTGCTGAAATTTATCTTTTCCTTTATGAAGCAAATTTGTTTTGAAAAAGGACTTTAAAAATGCTTCTGTTATGTTAATATGTTTTATCATATGAAGCAACATTCTTTTTGAAAAAGAAAAGATTTTAAAGATCTCTTTTGTTGTAGATGACAAAGGGGATGAAAAATATTGATGTTTGATGTATGGACTATGACCTATATGCTTGAATATATCTTATTACACTAATCCATAAATATTGCTTCCTTAGATGAAACGTTTCTAAATTCCTTCGAAGCAAAATGTTTTAGAAAAATATCGTGAAACTCTTGAATTGCTTCTACTATGCTAAAATTACTTTGTCATATTAAAGAAACATCTATTTTTAAAAAAAAAGGATCTGAATATCCTCATTTTACATTACTTCTGCTATATGTTGAAATGTTTTTATGCATATAAGCAGAAATTGTTTTCAAAAATCTTGAAAAATATTATTATTTGATTTATGGATTATGATTACTATTCTTGTTCATATCATGCTTTGCTAATCCATATATCATACTTCTGCTGTGTGCTGCAAATATTTCTATCATATGACAGCAAATGATGTTTATTTTTTTTTTGTTACATATTTCAAAGATTTCAATGTTTCTGCTATTTACTAAAAATGCCTTTTCATAAACAAGCAGAAATCATTTTCAATGAAAAATATTGTAGAAATTTCTTCAAAAATCTTACTTCAAAATTCTACAATCAAAAACTGAATTTCCTTTATAATGATTTGGACAATCTTTTTCAAAGGAAAAAGGTTATGAAATTCAGGGGGAGCTTTATCTCTTTTGAAAATATATAGATGATCTTGAAAAAGAATACACTTTGAAAATTGGATATTCATTATTCATTCTTCTTTTTCATAACATGCACAGTTTAAAGGGGAGGAGCCTAAACCTAAACTCCTTCTAATTTTATCTTTTGGTTCATTTCATTTGACATGAGAAATTTTTCTAAAATTTTTTTTTACATGTCAATGAAATCAATGATAAGTTTTGATGTATCCTCACCCTATGCTATATTGACATCTTTTGACATCCTAGCTTAAAGAAGGTATGTGCTTTAACTTCAATATATTGTGTTCCTTACACCTTTTTGTTGATGTCAAATAGGGGAAGAAGAAACAATAGAAAAATATGTGTATGTGCTTATAACATTGCATTCATTATCTTGTGATACATATTTTTCTGTGGTGATTTGTCATCATCAAAAAGGGGGAGATTGTTGACCCTAAGGCTTTATGCCATAAGTTTTGATGATGACAAATATATTTGAATTATAGCATTAATATATATAAAGAGTAATTATCATATATATACTACAAGTACTTAAGCATAATTATGTTATTTAATATGTATGTTGCATATATTGAATCATGCTATTGAACTAACCATTGGGTTTGCAAGTAAGATACATTTTATAAGTTGGTTCAAAACAAGAAGAATAAGCATTGTATTGAAGAACAAGGAAAAGTAATATCATGCTTCACTCAAGGAAGACAACATGCAAGGATAAAGCTCCAAGATATGAAGAATTTGAAGATTTGAAGTCTTGGAAGCTTGGATGCATCAAGATAGCCTATGTGTATACATTAGGTATATTTTATATAGGCTAGTATACTTGTGCAACTCAATGATTTAGATTTTCATACATTGGCTCAAGCATTTTAAACAAAAAGATAGTGAGATATGAAGTTTTACAAAAGTTAGTTTTTGACCTTTGGTCACTCCTTATATCATATCTTATAAATGAAAAATCGTTTTTCAAGTATCTTAATCTCATTTGATAGTAGACTCAAATATCTTTCCAACGGTATATTATTTATTCAAAACAGAGTCCAAATGAGAAATATATGACTATTTAAAATATAGTTTGAAAAACTGAAAGTTGATTTTACTGTACTCAAAAATTATTCTGTTCTGACCTATAGTCAGTGTTTTGATTATATCTTTTAAATGAAAAATAATTTTTGAGTAAAACTGGCTCATTTGAAACTAGACTCCAAGAGCTTTCCAATGGTATATTATTTGTTTAAAACGGAGTTCAAATGAGGGAGTTATGAATTTTTAAAGAAAGCTCAAAATCTGTATTTCGCTACTGCCAGCCGGTGGTAGACCAGGCAGCTTCCGACTGGTCGACCAGTTGTCCTGAAAATGCCATATTTTGGTACTGTCAGTGGGTGGTCCACCAGGTGACCCCAACTGGTCGACCAATCGACATCTGGACTGCATTACAAGTGCTGTAACGGCTATATAACGGCTAGTTTTTAAAATCTTATATATATGACCTTAGATACACGATTTTGAGCCAGAACCAAGTACTACAATGACATATTAACATGTTCTATCATCTTTGAGAGAAATCTAAATATTCTTGAGTCAAATCTTGCATATTCTCTATCATTAGAGTTATTAGAGCTTCATTTGTATTCATCTACTCTATAGAGAGAGTTTCTTTGTATTGTTGATTTTGATCAACACATATATTATTCCGAGTTGAGGTTAGTAAGTACCGGTGTTGGAAGAACTTGCTTTGGGTTGAGGAGGAGCCCGGATTCATAAATTCTCCATTGTGGTTTCACAAATACCCGGATCAAATTTGAGTGGTTGTAGTGGTTTGCAAGTACCCGGATTAAACTTGCAATTATAGTGGAAATACTCAAGTGGTCTCTTGAGGACTGGATGTAGGCTTGGATTAGCCGAACCAGTATAAATCTCCGAGTTTGCTTTCTCTATCCCTTACTCTTTAATTTGTGCATATTGATATCTATTCTTTAATTCATTGATCTTTATAATTATTTATCTTGACAGCACATTGATTTTCTGTATTGTATTTATTATCTTAAGTATTACACTTCTACAGAAAATCATTTTAACTTCCAATTAATTCTTTTGAAAAATTTATAAAACCCAATTCACCCCCCCCTCTTGGGTTCCAACCATTACTTTCATATGTTAGTATAGCCATTTGCTGATTTGGAACAACTCTGTCTCTAGGGATGGGATAAATATCTGTTACCATTATCTCAATCAATTGAAATGCTTCATTTGGAGTCTTACTTCTTAGTGAACCTCCTACAGTTGCATTGGTCATAACTTGTGATAATTCGTCTAATCCACTATAGAAGGTATATATCTGTATCTAATCTAGGATGGAATGATGTGGACAACTCCTCAATAGATTTTTGAACCATTCCCATGCATCATACAGGGATTCTCCATCAAGTTGATAGAAGAAGGTGATATCACTCCTCACTTTAGCAGACTTTGATGGTGGAAAATACTTAGTAAGGAACTTGTTTTTCAGTTTTGCTCATGTAGTAATACTACCTTGATGTTGAAAATGTACCCAACATTTGGTTTTATCCCTCAGTGAAAATGAGAGAAGCCTCAATCGAATGGCATCATCACTAGCCTCATTTATTTTAATTGTATCACACAATTAGAAGAAGTGATTGGGATCCTTTAATGGGCTTCCTCCAAACTGTTCTTGTTGAACCAATTGCAGAAGTGCTGGCTTGATCTCAAAATTATTATCCTGAATTGAAGGTCTGACAATGCTCGTGAGGCACCCATCAATTATAGGTGCAAGTTATTCTCCTATCGTCCGTCTAACAGCACCTTCATTGTTCGCGGCTTCACCCTGATTAGCCATATTATCAAGTACTCTATGGTTTTCATTAGCCATTGTTAATGGTTGACTTTCTGCAACTATCTGAGTTCTTTTTCTTTCCCTTACTTGCTTCTAATTTAAGCGTGATGTTTTTTTCTATTTCCAAGTCAAACAGAAGTGACGTTGGATCAATGATACCTCGCATAAACCAGAGAAAAGAAAAAGTTAGAGAAAAAAAAGTAAATAACTAAAATAAACAAATTACTAAATAAAACAAAAATATTGAAAAATAAAACAAAAATAAATAAAATAAAACAAAAATGAAATAAAATAAGATAAAGTAAAATAAAGAGGAAAACAAAGAAAATGTCTAAATTAGTATAGTTATAGGTACTCCAGATATTGACTAACACCAATAATCCCCGGCAACAGCGCCAAAAACATGTTGCTCTGAAATGTTATCGGCAAGTATACCGAGTCAATAAGTAATAAAGAAAATAAGTAGATGGTCGATCTTACAAGAATTATAGTAGTTAAGTACCGGTTTTGTTATTTCTATACTATCTAGATGATCGATTTTTAATGTGAAATTAAACTGAACTAGCCTAAATTAATTTATCTAAAATAAAATTACTACTGATTGACCAAAAAGTCACAAATTAAACTAAGGAAAATATTTAAAATCTACAAGTTATCAAAGTGTTAAGGATATGATTTCACTACCCTATTCAACTATGAATGGCTTTCCAATTTAATCTAAGTCCTTAATTTCTATATTGATGATAGAATTCTCAATTCTAATTAAAACTCAATTCCTTGGCGAATCAATACCCTGAACCTAATCAAATTCTCTAATTCCTTAGGCTAATCAGATTAGGCACAGGCAGTATGTATAGATGAATTCTATCAAAATCACACAAGAAATCCATCTATTCCTAAATCAAATCTACTTATGGCAATTATTTCAATAGGCACATTCAATATATAAATTTTTCAATTCTCTATATGAACCTTAAATCAATTTTTAAGTGATTAGTTTGAAAAAGTAGTAGACATAGAAATAATTATTCAACAAGAGAATTAAATAAATTTAGATTAATTGAAAACTCAATTCATAGTATTCAAGGAAAGTTATATCTTCTCCCTAACAAAAAGAGTTTAACCACTCATGGCAAATAAAGCATCCATAATAACAAAAAGAATCATGTTTGTCATAAAAACTAAAAGAAAACTAAAAGAAAAGAAGAGATGAAGAAGATGAAGAAGAATGAATGAATCAAAATCTCCAAAGCTTGCTTCCAGTATCTTCTATATCCCAATTTCTTTCTCTCTCCAACTTCTCCCTTTTTCTCCTCCTAGCGCAAAATCCTTTTCAAATCTCAAAATCAAGTTAAAAAAAAAATCCAATCCAAAAATAAATCAAAAAAAAAAAGAAAAACATAAAAATATAAAAATCATTTTTTTCAAATCCTAAACTTAAATTAAATCATAAAAGAAACTAACCAAAATAAATTTGAATTTAAATTTAAATTAAATATCTAAACTAAATTAAACTAAATAAAAACAATATATTATAAAACACAAGATAAATCCTAAAAAAACTAATTTCCTATAAAATTAAAATAAACAATTAAAAAGACTAAATAAATCTAAGAAAGACTTAAAATCACTTAATTTACTCAATTTATCAATAAAAATATAAGTTAAATAACTCTATAAGATAGAGTTATTACTGTGTTTTGATTACGTTTGTGTTATGGAATTATGCTTGAATTCCCTTGAGAATCTTTCCACTTGTCTCTCTATAAATGTGTCTAAGTATTAGAGCATGAAGAGTCCATAAAACCCCTTCCCATAAAATGTTTTTAAGGGCCCTCGCAACCAATCTGAGACTACATAAAGTAGCTTGCATAAGCAGTGATTTGTGCCCTCATTGTCAAACTATATCTAAAACACATTTGCATTTACCTAGCGATTATATGCAATCAAAATTTACCTGGCTTTCTCTGCAAACCCCTCCCTCCCCTCCCCCCCCACTACCACCTAAAAAATTGGATTTCTTTAACAAAAATTAACAAGATTGGCTTTTTATTATCAGCACCACTAACACCCCAAGTCACTTAAACATCCTGTGGAAAGTTATCTTTCTATATGCAATTACAGCTTTGTGGCTTCTTAGAAATAAGAAGGTCTTCGATTCATTAACCCTCCAATTGATATCATAATAAACCAAATACTAGTCAAAGTTGTTGAATTTTGGACATCTACCCCTCTAAACCTACCTCAAAAGTGGCCCTCCTAGTCTAGATTCTCAAAACACTATGGTTTAAAAAATCGAACCATACCAACCGACTTGACCGGTCAGACTGGGAACCAGTCCTATGTTCGGCCTGGTTGGTCCATTGAACTGTAGGGAGAGAAAACTGATGTGGAATCGATTAAACTAGTCTCAAACCGGTGAAACTGATTCCATCTTTTTTTCCACCGGTGTGATTCAACAATGGAGAAGAAGATGGAGAAAGTTTCTGAGGAAAGAGAGAGAATGATATTGTAATACCCGTTAATTTCAGAATATAATTCGCTTAAGAGTATTTTAGAATTCTACAACGTTACTTTAATTATTTATTTTGGTCATTTTTAATTTTCATATTTAATTGTTCTCTTTGAATATTATTTATGAAAATTGAGTTAAATGACTGGACTAAATATTTGCACAATGAGGGATATATTCTAAGAATGGTGAAATTCATAGAAAAGTGGTTTCAGAATGATCAATTAATCCATTTATTGTAAATTGACTGGATGGGTTTAGATGTTGGGTTATGGATACCCATGGGTTATTGAATAACCCATTAGAAATATTTAATATAAAGTTTCAATAGTAACCCTCATTTTTTCACTCAGCCGAAAGAAGCAGAAAAGATTTCTCTCTCAGTTCTTCATTTTCTTCTCAAATCCTTTCCTTGATCTTCAGAGTTTCGATTATTTGTTCGGTTCAAAAGCTTTGTAAGGATCAAAGGTAAGCTTTAATCCGATTATTTTCCTTAAATTTCAGTTTATGTAGAAGATCAGAGGAGGTTTTGTTTTTGAAGATTTTGATGATAAGTCATGAATCTCAGTTGTTTTAGAAGTTATATTTGAGTTATAATAGGTTAAAAGAGTTGAAATTCTGGTTTTGAAACAAGAAAGGAAAGGATGAATTTGTTAGAAATTTCTGCAAAAACTTCTGCAAAAAAACGGGTTACTGTAGCGACCAGAAATTTCAAAACAAAATCTGAAAAATTTTCTTCGGGTTACTGTAGCAGCACTGTAGTGTCGGCAGTCAACGGTACTGTAGCAGTCAACGTACTGTAGCGAACCAGCACTGTAGCAAGCCGTACTGTAGCGAACCGACACTGTAGCAAACCATTACTGTAGCAGTCAGAAAATTTTACGTATTTTCGTGATTTTGTTTCCTTTCTTACGATTCCTTGTAATATATTTTACTAGGAAATTTTCCTACACAAATTCTAGTGTGGAACAAGGTAAACTTGGACAAACATCAAGGTGAGTGAATAACCTTGCTCAGCTAATTTGATATTACTAGTCAAAGTACAATATAAGTCCCATTTACAATATTATTTGGATAATAAGCAATTAATTTTTCATATGGGAGTATATGATGATCAGTAGAAATAAGAGTATGAAGAAACTATTTATTTCATGACAATTGTACTATGTGATGAATTCTCACTATTTTATTAATGAGTAAAGATCTACGGGATCTAATACACGAGTGTGAAAGGGTTAAAATCCCATACTACTCGGTGTATATCTAAGAAATCTTATACACGAGTGTGAAAGGGTTAAAGTCCCATACTACTCAGTGCATATCTATGAAATCTATACACGAGTTGAAAGGGTTAAAGTCCCATACTACTCGGTGTATACCGATGAGATCTTATTCACGAGTTTGAAAGGGTTAGAGTCTCATACTACTCGGTGTATATCTATGAAATCTTATTCATGAGTTTGAAAGGGTTAGAGTCCCATATTACTCGATGTATAAGACAATTAATTATATGAGTAAATATGGTATTTGTACTTTTGATATTTTATATAGTACAGTTATTTACTTACTGAGTTTTTAAATAAACTCACACTCCCTATGATTATTTTTTTCAGATACAGAAAATAAAGAACAAGAGTATCCGTTTGAAGATTAGAAGCCCCTTGGGATTACTCTCTATTTCTGTCTGGTGGGATACCAGTACTTATTAATGTGGACTCTAGAAACGCTCTGTACTTTCTATAGGTCTCCTAGGCTTGCGATGAGATAGAAATATCAGACTATGTATGTCTATATTTGCTTATCAGATGAATATAATTCTGTAGTGTGGAATGAATGATTAAGGTTGAATGTAAAACCTTACAGAATATATGTATATAACGTATGTTTGAGAATTATATCAAATGAGTAGTATCTTTTCACATACTCAATTTTTGGGATGTGACAGATATGGACATAAAGAGAAAAAAGTTGTTCAGTTGATGCCCCTCCACCAAAACCATAGTGGACTTGGTGGCTTCGAGACCCTCGCCTTTCTCGACTGTCTTCTCGTCGAACATAGGCCTCGTTAGAGAAAGACTTTGTCAATACAAGCTCCAAAAAAGGGGGAGAGAGAGAGAGAGAAGGTTTGCATCAAAGGAAAAAATAGAGGTATCTAGGCTTCAATGAAAAAACAAAAAAAAATAGGAGCATCGAGAGAAAAAAAGAAAGGGCTATGAATGCATCATAACCTATAGCTAAAGCCTATGCTATTAATGCACTGGGAACCAAAAAAAACAAGAGGACGAGGTGCACCTTGGAGAGAAAAGAGAGCATAATTTTAAAATATTATAGAAATTAAAAATATTATTTACTCAAAAAAATATGAACATATGATCTCTTTAATTTTTTCATTGGGGCACAGAGATCGTGCTTTATAAGCCTTTTGATAAATGCCATAAAAAATGAGTGGATATAGCTCAGAAGTAGGGAACATATTTTTATAACAAAATTTGTAATTATGTAAAATATTTTATTATTTTTAATTATATATTTTATTTTTAACATTTTCTATGTATTACTGATTCGATTACAATTTGACTATTAACCCTTAAGCTAGTGCCTTCACTGATTTAATGATCAGTATAATTTTTAAAACATTACAAAATACAGATATCTCATGGGTTAAACCTCCTTTTAGATGGTATAAACTTAATGTAGATAGGTCAATGAAAAGAAGTGAAGGAGTTATCAAATTTGACAAAAGTGAATGGATAATAGGCTACTCAAAATTTATAGGGTTTGGAACGGTAATTTTAGCTTAAGCATGGTCACTATTCTTAGGATTAGAAACTTCAATCCTTTTGAAGATTAAAAAGTTTGAAGTCGAAATTGACAGTTAACAAATCTGTAACTTTATATATAAGAAAAACACAAATGGTTTTCACCGTGTTTTTCACCATGACTGCGTTATTATCAAATTGCAGACATCTTTACTCTTTCAAAGATTATAAGCTGATCAAAATCACGAGAACAAAGAACTACTGCGCAGATCTCCTAACAAGAAATGCAAGAAAATATGCAAAACGCCTCTAAGAACGTTTAGTGTTGCACCTCCTTATGTTCACAATGCATATATGCAAAAACTTTATCCAGAATCCTTCTATATGTTGGTTGTGAAGGAATTGGTATCAGAGCGGGTTCCGGCCCATGGGAAGGTTGCGCATAAGTAGTCCGCACGAGGATAAAATATTGGTTGTCTTTGTGGTGGGAGTTGTGTTCTCCCAAGGGTGTCACGCGGTGTGACATGATCGTGGTGATCTCGGCCGAGTGAGATTCTCCAAGCGCTTGTTCGTCGGAGAGAGTAATGGGCCAACCGATTAAGGGTGGATGGCTTGGTCACTGCACGCCGAGTACGAGTAGGCAGGGAATGGGCGTCCCTTGTTTCCACTAACGGAAGCCAAGATGGTTGTATGCGGGCTACTTTGGTGTTATAGGGAGTGGCGTTGTGTGAATTCAGCGATGCACAGGGACGTGCATGAAATTATGGTGGGAGAATGTCACGGCCCAGATATTTTGAAGATTGGGTTTGCGCAACATGTACGATATTGTATAGGTTCACTTGGTTTTTAACTGCAATCTATTAGTTGTGGCTCCAACAGATGTATAGTTGTGCGTGCCTTGCGGGTTTGTCCCCTTGGCACCTCACTGGTCTTCCCCTTGGCTTTCTGGTGTACTCCTTTGTGTGTTAACCAGAATGCGCTGGGTTTGAGACGTAGTATCACATCACACGCGCTCCTCCACTCTACCACATATATATGTGCGTATGTGTGTGTGTATATATAAATAAATAATATATATATATATATATATATATATGTATAGATAAATATGATTTATGGTAGTCCATATGAAAAATCTAACAATCTCCCACTTAGACAACATAAATCATTAGTTTAAAGGATAAATAATTTCCAGAATTAATAATACAACAAAATAGACATGTCAATTATGAGTTGTCACTATAAATTAACAATCCTCAAGTCAAATCAAGAGGCAATAAGTATTTGACAATGCAAAAACCATGTCCGATAGGGGCATTGGCATCTTACATGTCAATATCCTCAACAAAGATTTGAATAATATGTGAAACTTGTGTCAGAACATACATTACAAGGATATGATCCTTGTGCAATCCTAACCAATGGTCCAAGCATCTAAAAATGCTCTAAGAGATATGATAGTATAAGTGACGTCATCTCAAACATATCTCATAAGAATAACACTGAGTAAATATTAAATTTCAGACTCCCACTAACTCAAAACATCAAAAGACTTAACTAAACCCAAATGAGCTACATGATTTTGAAGAGCTCTAACAGTTAAGCCTTTAGTTAGTAGATCTGCTAACATGTTTTCTGTAGCAAAATGCTCAATACGAGTCTGAAACTCCAGAATTTTCTCTCTAACAAACAGATATTTAATATCAAATTGCTTTAATTGAGAAGAGCTTCTGTTTTTTTGAAAGAAAAGCACAACAGCAGCAATATATCACAAGTGGCTTAGAAATGCTTTCAACAACGTGAAAGCCAGACATTAAGATTTTTAGCCACATGGCTTGACAAGTAGCCTCATAGCAAGTGACATACTCTGCCTACATGGTAGAAGTAGCTGTAAAAGTCTATTTAACACTCTTCCAAGAGATAGCTACTCATATCATCATAAAAGATAGAGTTGTAAGTAGAATTTTGGTCGTCAGGGCAACCATACTAAATAAGAATCAGAATAATTAATGACCTAAAGTTGATCAGACTTCCATAGGTCAACACATGATCTTTGGTTCCCTGCAAATATCTTATGACCTTTTTACGGCTTTAAATGACCTAAATCTGGGTTGCTCAAATATATCCCTAAAGCATTAATAGCAAAAACAATATCGGGATAAGTACAAAATTGAGCATACATTAATTAGCGGAAGCATATGGAACCTTCTGCTCTCTGGAATGGTCTATCTAATTGATTTCTTCATAGTGTATTTCAACACTGTGAGACATACTATGTTTGAGTGTTCTCATTTTTTTCACAAGAAGTCTTTTCAGTAGCAGTGGACGAGGCAGTAAAAGCACCAAGCTCTTCTTCTCTCAAAACCAAGTCCATATTAGTGATAGCCAAATAGAGATCCTGAGATTATTTTACTAAATAGAGATCCAGAGATTTTTTTTTTTTTAGTCCTCAAAATTGGTTCTATTTAAAGTCTTGACAGAAGTCAAGCATAGACAAAGAAGGCTGACATTATAACAACAAAAGGAACATTTAATTTACACGATGTAATCATTCAATAAGAGAATTAAATAGTTCCTTATACACAGCCAATCATGCCCTTTAGAAAAAAAAAATTCTTACTTATGATGGTCCGGCCTAAAGGTCCCAAACCATAATAAATGAGAAATGTAATAATTATAATGCACAAATCTTATATCACCAAAGTTTCTAATACCGATAGGGTATTCGAAAGATAATTGATATAAGTATAAAACTATAGTGCATTGTACAACAAATTACATTAATGATAACACACTGATAGGGTATAATTATTATTAATGTAATAAAATAATGATTAAAAAAATTAATCATTCAATTCACAAAATTTGTATAATTGTACCCACGGTAGGTGAGGTTACATTTATACAAATAATTAGCAATTATATTAAATATATATATAATAAATACATATCATGCCTGATGAAATTATTCAATTTATATAAAGATCAAAAAATTAATTCCTTGACTATGATACATCAACAGGAAGAATATGATATACCAAGGTGCCACTAGCAGAGTAAGGAATACTCATAAAATTTCAGGCTAAAAAACTAAAAGTACAATATTTAAAATTACAAACTTACTCCCACTAGTCATCATGTAAAAACACTAATGAGACACATTTTGAAGCTGATCAAGGTGACAACATGGTGAAATTTTAGGTACCATTGCCTCAAGGCCAATTTTAAAACGTATATGGATCTCTTAATTTGCATACTATATGGTTTTGACCATATTTTTGAAAAAATATATCAGGTTGATCCATGTACACATCATTTGAAAAATCATCATTTAAGAATGTTGTCTTAACAACTATTTGGTGAAGCTCTAGGTCAAAAGAGCCACCAAGAATTAGGAGAAATATAAACCAAATTAGATTCAATTCAGTTACAATATTCATTGAATTAATTAAAATGCTATATTATAAAACATAATTAATATAGTTGATATATTAATTATTTAAAAAATATTTTAATAATTTAGTAATGCTAATCCACATAGGATATATATATATAAAATTTAACAATTCTCCCACTTGGATAGCAATAGTTAATTATTAAAATATAATAATCATTAAGGCTAAAATAACAACTATAATTATAGCACATGTCAGGAAACATAAGCTTTAACGATGCAGAAATAGTATCCGATGGGGAAGTAGATCATACACGTTAAAAGCTTATATTTCACATAAAGAATAATAAATATGAAAAAGTATAATTAATTAAGAGAAATATGTAATCCAAGATCAGTAAAATTCAGATCAATTATAAATGCAATATCAAAGTATATTATAGTACACATGATATAGAGTAATAGATCAGTGATGTGTACCTGAGGTGATTTCGCAATCCTTTTATATTACAAAAATATCAAAAAGAAATACCCAAAAAAGAAAAAATTATTTACTACAAGAAACGTACATTAATGTCACTCCGATAGGGTGTGTACACTAATGATATTTCAAAACAAATTATTCATTGTCACCATAATTGCTATTTTTCCCTTTTCAAGCCATAATTATTTGGAAAGAATAAAGAATTGCAAAAATAATACTAAAGATTGGACTCGTGATAAGCGAGCTTACAATCTCACAAAATTATTCAAATTGCATCTTTGGATATCCAAAATTATTTGGTAGAGTATTTAGAAACAATTTACAATAAAATTTAAATAATTAAATAATGCAAATTGTCTCTAAAATAGTTAAAATATACAAACGGTACTTCAGGACAGGGTATAAGGGATATTTAACAGATGATAATATTCAAAATTTATATAAAAAATTTCGGGCTGAATTTTAGAGAATACAATATCTAAAATAAGATTATTGACAGATTCAGTCCCAAAATTCTCAAGAAAATTCAAAATTTTGATCAATATACTCATGATCAAAATTACTTAGACATACATATATAATTGAGATAAACAAATTCAATCTCATATATATACATAATTGACTACAATCCCTAATTCCAAATATGTATAGTGATTATGTAATCACGTGATTGAATTGGTTAACGTGGTAATAATTCACAATAATAATCAAATATTCATGATCTCAAAATATTGTCATGAAACAATTAATATCATGTATATTTGATTACACATATATCAACACAACAAAAATTCAATCTCTTAATATAATTTATAATTGGAAAAAATACGTCAATTAATGTAATTGAAAAAATTTCAAATATATAAATCACAAATTCGATTACATCCACGTAATCACTAAATCACATATATCACCAAAATATATAACATATATATATCACAGTAATCGGGAATGTAATCCCAATTTATAACTAATTGAATGTAATCCAATTTATAACCAATATATGCAATTTATAACCAACTGAATTACATGATTACGAAATATATGCAAAACACAATTCAAGGTAATCCCAATTTATAACAAATTGAATCAAGTTGACATATTTAATTAAATTAGTATAATTTCACTTTTAATGTAATCACAAAATTCAATTGATTCAATTGATTATTATAAACAACATTCAAAAACTATAGATTCAATAATCCAAAACAGAATATGAATTCCGAAAAATAAGAATTTCAAATTCTATATAATTGTGATTCATATACATCAAGATCACGTAAATTGCTCTCCTCTATTAATTGTTTATATATATATATATATATGTATGTATGTATGTATTAAATCATAGTAATCGGAGCAATATATTATCACGGAATGATGAAAAGTAATCATCATATATTTACAATTTACCACATCACTAAAATAATCTCAATATTATTTCTCATGAATCCCAATCGAATTGAATCACGTAGACTGTGATAATTTTTTCACTTACAAACTATAATTCTGATTTCAATTTGTGATATAAGTGAATCGTTTCAATTATAATTGAATCCACGTTTTCTGAAATTTGATGTGGGGAAGAAAAAAAACTTCAAATTTAACGCATATAATCCAATTATTTAAATTCACATAATTTTACAGTTTATATCATAATCAATTGAACGGGACCAATTAGGATTGAATCAATTGAATCAATTTTAAAAATTGACATAATTAAATATATACCATTCATTCTATGATCAGCATGATTGGGAATACTGAAGAATAGAACCATCACGCAAAATAGGGAAAAAATAGGGTCAAATAATTTTCATAATAAAAATCATTTACCCATATCACAATAATTTTTACTAATCGATATGAACGAATATATTAATCATTATATGATTTTAATGTCATATAGCCATAGAACAATCTTCTAACCAGGCTCTGATACCAATTGTCACGAGCTTAGAGATTCGATACTAAGTTCAACCCGTGCGGCACCCCCACCTCACTTCCGTACGGTAGGAGTTCAGCTGTTTTGCCCATATAAATAGAGGTTCACTGGTTTCGTCCTGCCATGGACTCATCAGGGGAGTGGCTCCAAGTGGGAGATTGTTAGATTTTTCATATGGACTACCATAAATCATATTTATCTATATATATATATATATATATATTTATTTATTTATTTATTTATTTATATGTATTATCCAGTTTTAATAATAAGTTAATTATAAATTCTTTTATAAATTAAACAATCCTTATTGAATTGTAACTGGTCCTTGTTTGGGCTGACTAATGATGGGAATGTCAGCCCATTAGGGTTTTACAAGGAAGGGTCTCTACTCTCTGCCTATATATGTGGTGTAACAGTCCCATTGAAGTAACACCCTCTGAAAGCATATTAGGCCAAGAGGACAGTTATACTCTCCTTAATTATTTTATCTTTCTCTTCTATGTCATTTATACCCGATAATCAATTATTATCAAAAGTTCCGTTGTTTCCCCAGGTACGCATATTTTTGTTATTATTCATATATGTTATAGAATGGTGTAGGTATTATGGTTGACAAGGAATGGACACCGAGTGTGGTGGAGGTAAAAAGGATTGGGGATAGGATTCTATGCTTAAAGATGATTATCGTAAGAGATACTATCCACATCATAAGTGCCTATGCACCACAGGTAGGGACAGATGCATATCTTAAAGAAAAGTTTTGGGAAGATTTGGAGGGATTGGTTAGAAACATACCTTTAGATGAGAAGATTTTCATCGGGGGGACCTTAATGGTCATGTTGGGAAAGAAGCAGGATAGTATGAGAGGGTCCATGGTGGCTTTGGTTTTGGGGAGCTTAACGAGGAAGGACAGTCTATATTGGATTTCTCAATGGCTTATAATTTCAAAGTTGTCAATACCTGCTTCAAGAAGCGAGAGGAACATTTAATCACATACAACAGTGGAGCTTCAAGGTCACAGATTGACTTCTTTCTGGTAAGGAATCCAGATAGAAAAATCTGTCAAAATTGTAAAGTTATTCCTAGGGAACCCATGGCAACTCAACATAGGGTTTTGGTCCTTAACGTGGTTATTAAGGGTCGGAAACAAAAGCATCATCAGGCGATGAACCCTAGGATCAAGTGGTGGCAGCTAAAGGGGGAGAATCAACAGTCTTTCAAGAGAAGATTGTTGGAGGAAGGATCTTGGGAGTTACGAGAAGATGCTAATACCATGTGGGAGGAGATGGCTAAGAAGGTTAGAAAAGTAGCTAAAGCACTTTTAGGAGAATCAAAAGATTTTGGACAAAGAGATAAGGAATCTTGGTGGTGGAATGAGGCTGTTCAAGAGAAGATCAAATTTAAAAGAGAATGCTTTAAAGCTATCCATCTGTGCAATAACTCGGAAAATTGGGAAAGGTATCAGAAGGCTAATAAGGAGACAAAAAAAGCAGTAAGTGAAGCACAATCTAAAGCGTTTGAAGAGTTTTACAAGGATTTAGGAACGAAAAAAGGGGGAACAGAAGATTTACAAGATTGCGAAGGCTAGAGAGAGGAAATCTAGAGATTTGGATCAAGTAAGATGTGTTAAGGATGAAGAAGGAAAAGTTCTGGTTACAGATAGATATATTAAAAACAGATGGCAGGGTTATTTTCATAAGCTCTTTAAAGACGGAACGGAGTCGACTTGTGATATGGAAGATCTAACAACCTTGGAGAGAGAACAAAATTTGGCATATTATCGCAGGATCAAGGTTGATGAGGTCAAGGAAGCTCTTAGAAAAATGGATAATGGTAAAGCTGTTGGTCCCGATGGTATTCCTATTGAAGTTTGGAAGTGTTTAGGAGAGGAGGATACTATCTGGCTAACTAAGCTCTTTAATGAGATTTTAAGGTCTAAGAAAATGCCTGAGGAATGGAGAAGAAGCACTTTAGTGCCTATTTACAAAAACAAAGGAGACATTTAGAATTGCGCAAACTACTGTGGAATCAATCTTATGAGTCACACTCTAAAATTATGGGAAAGAGTGATTGAACGTAGGATAAGAATCGAGACGAGTATTTCTGAAAATCAATTTGGATTCATGCCAGGACGGTCTACTATAGAAGCTATATATCTTCTAAAGGGGTTGATGGAAAGGTATCGGAGTAAACAAAGAGACCTTCATATAGCATTTATTGACTTGGAAAAAGCCTATGATCGAGTACCAAGAGAGGTGCTGTGGAAAGCCTTGGAACAGAAAGGTGTACGGGTTGCGTATATTAGAGCTATAAAAGATATGTACGAGGGGGCTACGACTAGTGTGAGAACGTCTGAAGGGGAGACTAGAGACTTTCCTATTAAAATTGGCCTACATCAGGGATCATCCTTAAGCCCTTATTTGTTTGACCTGGTTTTAGATATTCTGACGAAACACATCCAAGAAGAAATCCCTAAGTGCATGCTTTTTGCAGATAACGTTGTTCTCATAGCAGAGACAAGGGAAGAGATTAATTTTAAACTTGAGTTATGGAGAGCTATTTTGAAATCGAAGGGTTTTTGTCTGAGCAGGAATAAGACTGAATATATGCATTGTAAGTTTAACAAGCGACAAGCTAGGAACGAGATGGAGGTTAAACTTGGTGATCAGGTCGTATCACAAGTGTCAAAGTTTAGGTATTTGGGATCAATTATACAAGATGACGGCGAAATTATTAGAGGTGTGGAACATAGGATACAAGCTGGGTGGTTGAAGTGGAGAATGGCATCAGGAGTTGTTTGTGATCAGAAAGTACCTGATAAACTCAAAGGAAAGTTTTATCGTACTACCATAAGACCAACGATTTTATATGGGAGTGAATGTTGGGCAATGAAAGGACAACAAGAACATAAAATTGGAGTGGCGGAGATGAGGATGTTGCGTTGGATGTGTGGTCATACAAGAAGAGATAGGATCCGTAATGATCTTATACGAGGTAGAGTTGGGGTGGCACCTATTGAGAAAAAAATGGTTGAAAACTGTTTAAGATGGTTTGGGCATGTGCAAAGAAGACCGTTGGAAGCGCCAGTTAGGAGAGTTGAGCAGATGGTTTGGAGCCCTGTAAAAAAAGGTCGAGGAAGACCAAAAAGGACACTTAGAGAAATTATTGAACGGGACCTTTTAGTAAATGAAATATCTAAAGAGTTGATCATTGATAGAGCTCAATGACGTCGTGCGATTCATGTAGCCGACCCCACTTAGTTGGATAAGGCTATATTGTTGTTGTTGTTGTTATTATTCATATATGTTATAGGACTATCTGCAATACAATACTTATATATAGGAATTGTTTATAAATTCCTTCAGGTTGTAATTCAGTACTTTGTTTTTTTTCTTTTTCAACCTTTTAGCCCTGTAACATTTATGCATGCGCGTGACTTCCTCCGCGTGACTTCCTGAACTTTTCCATGTAATGCTTTATTGTCTTTAATATTAATTTTTTTCTTTTCACAAAAAAACAGTTTTTTATTTTGTGGCACGCTTTACTAACATGTTTTCAATACCAACAATTCAACAAACTGATTTCCACGTCAAGGGTAACAACATTTGTTTTTTTCAACACGACTATTTATGAATCTAATTATTTCATCCTCTTAATTTTAATAAGGATCTAGATAATAACAAATAATTTCACCAAGCTCATCAAATGTAACGTACGTGTATTTAGACCATGTACATGGAAGCTTTCATCACGTTGTGCCATGATTCTAAGCTCTCTATTATTCTTTATGGCATACTTTTATAAGTTTTCATTTTAATAAGCATCTTGTAATAAAAAATAATTCCACCAAGCAGATTAGAATTACTTATTTAGTGCAGTCTGTCACATTAGAACCTTAATTAATTTTTTTAAAAAAAATTGGTTTATGTATATCTAGACCATGCATTATGCATGGCATACTTTTTTTTTAAAATTATATTTAGTTAATAATTTTAATTAATAAGTCATGCATTTTTAGAAAGAATTATTTAGGACTAAAGGGATGAGTTTTTTAATTAACAAAAAAATGAATAAACAACAATTTTAGAGATAGTGGTGATGTGCATATATAAGCTAATCCATTAAAGGCGCTCCCCCCACGGCCAAGGGTGCTGAGTGCTGACCACTTCTTCTTGTTTATTTAGCTTATGAGAGATAAAAATAGTTGATAAACTAGTTAAAAGTTTAAAAATTAATTTTTAGTTAAAAGTTGTTAAATTAATTTATTGAATTATAAGTATTTGGTAGCTATTGAAATAGCTCATAAATATAAAAAAAATATAAAATGATATATTTATATGATATTCTATATAAATTTTATTTTTATACAAAAATATATTTTTAGGTAATTATAATTTTAGGTTTTTTAGTTAATTTGAACTATTATAAAATTTTGATTAAATATAAATTTAAAAATAAAAATAAAAATTATTCACAAACATATTAATTTTTTTAAAATAAATTTAATTAAAGATAAAAAATTTAATTAAAAATAAAAATTATTCACAAACAAAGAAAGAATGATTACAAGTAACAATTAATAAGGGTATAATAAGAATTTTAATAAAATAATATGAGTAAAAGATGAAGAAAAATATAAAAGTTATAAGTTATTCAAAGTAGTATTTCAAAATAAGATATAAGCTACTCAAATAAGCTTGTTTACCAAACACATTTATTTTAGTGAAAAAAACTTATAAGCTAGCTTAAAAGTCATGCTAAACCCAGTCTTAGCATCTCTCTCCCTCTCTCCCTCTCTCTCTTTCTAATAGTTTTGGGACCCAAACCAAACCGATCGGGTCGACCCCAAGTCTAACTTAATTCCGGTCACTCCATTGGATTGGGATGCTATTGACCTGATCTGATTTTATTTTATTTTAACTTAGTATTTCATAGATGAAAAACAACATTTTAATCATCAAAAAAACAAACTATAATTATCATATAAGTGTGTATATATAGGAATAATAATGGTATATTGAAACATAATTGTTATTATTTTATGTATATTATATTATTATATTATCTAAAATGATTTTAAAACATAAATGTTGAACAATGTTAGTAACAAATTTTATAATATCATATAAAGTTAAAAAATAACTAAATAACTATTAGATAGTAAAAAATAAATTACTTTTAATTTTATTTTTACAATATATTAATATAATTATAAAAGATTATATTTATCTACTCATTTATATATCAAATATGATATTTGTGTGCTAAATTTACTTTAACATATTTTTTTTAAGATATTTTGATTGTAAAATTTTCATATAAATTATTTGTTTTGCTTATTTTAACATTTATTTATGAGCATATATACAAATATATATATATATATATATATATATATATATATATATATATATATATATATATATTATCTGGTTCAGCAATTGACCTTGTGATTCGACGATTGAATTAGTGACTCGATGACTTAAAGATTAGTTCGAGCCAATGATTAGGTCAGTGCTTAAAACTATGTTCTTTCTCTCTCTTTTGGTTTAAATAAAGGAGAACATTCTACTTTGGATTTTTTTTACTATTCAGTCTCACTTTTTTATTTATATTTTGAATGTATCTTTTTTTAATTTACTTAATTAGGCCACTTTTATTGTGGCTAGGGCGCATCTGCAAGTGTGTCGCCCCTTAGTCAGAAAGCATGGGCGACACCACTTTATGTCAGGTAGGACCAGTGTCAAGGGCGACACCGGTCCTGCTTGACACATAACCTTGGCCTAAACTATCTGCCTCTCTCTCTCCACTACCCCAAACTGAGACTCACAATTTTTTTGCTTCTCCTTTAGGCTACTTATCCATCTCCTCCTTGTATTCTTCTTCATCTTTGTTCATTATTCTCTCAGGTAAATTCTGTAATGTATTATGTTTTTGTTTTATAGTTTTTATCTATTGTAATTTTACTTTCACATACATTAAATAGTTTTAATTTGTTGTTATAATTTAATTATTTTTTCAGTTTAAGATATTTTTGTTTTTTATAATTTAATTAAATATTAACTATCTTTTTACATAATATGTAATATGATTTTTATTTTAGTCATTATAATTTTATGAATGATAACTATTTTTTAATTATATTATAAATTTAATCTTATTATTTCTGATTTTATGTTAGTTAATATAGAAATATGATGAAATTTTGTAGATGATAATTATTTCTTACTATTTTTATTAAGTAATTTTATAGTGATATTATATATGATGTAGTCATTTGTCTTAATTTATTATCACTTTTTATTTGTTCATATGATTTTTATGTTAATTATTACAATTTTAGTAATGATAATGTATTTTTGTCAATTATATCATAATTTTATCTTTCTTATCTTTTTTTCTTTATGTTTTAATATAGAGATATGATGAATGTGAATTTTTTTTATTACAAAATAAGCATTTACATTAGAAATACTTATTAAGCGATTTTATAGTTTTATTATATATGATGATATAGTCATTTATCGTAATTTATTATCATTTCTTATTTATTCATACAATTTTTATGTTATTTATTACATTTTTCTTAATGATAATTTTTTTGTTAATAATTATACCATAATTTTATCTCTCTTATTTTTTATGTTTATTAATAGAGATACGATGGATGTGAAATTTTTTTTTGTTATTACAAAATAAGCATTTATATCAAATATGCTAATTATAGATAAATTTATTACATTTGAATATTAATTAATAATTTATATAGTTTTTATTTTCTTAGTTACATATTAATTTACAACTATTTAAAATTTTATCATGCATAGAATTATAATGTAGTGTGCTAGTTACCTTTTTTCAAAAAAAAAAAAAAGGATGAGTCAAAGTGGGGCACTCCTAGTCTATATCTACTTAAACAGGACTATATCGAGGGGTAGATCTAACAGTATATCCTTTCAATCCGATAATATAATAGTGATGAAAATTAGAAACATTTCTTTAGATCTTTTGAGATGATTAATCCACCAAAAGTTGAGGCTGGGATAGCGTGAGAAGATATCGCGGTTGGTATATAGATATCTTTAACAAATTGCGCCACTTATGTTTGGAGAGTTCCAACTGGATGACGACGATGATGTAGGAGTGATGATTTATTGTCACCTACAATGTGTGGGGATCTTAACAACCATGAAAATTTATGCAAAAAGAAAAATAGAAGTCTAATTCAATTCTGAAATTTTAGATTTAGATGACCAGGCCACGTGGAACGAGGATGTTGGATCCTCTACTCAGTATCATTTGTCAATTCCATATTCACCTGCATGTCCTCAAATTCAGCCCACAGACGATTTCACAGACATTTCACCGCTGACCCACCATGTGATATTATGGACGACATAGACGTTGATGACATCAAGGGCATTGAGGATGACACAGACATTCTGTTGCCTCACCAACCAGAGTTTAGAGCAAATATACAGGACTTAATGAGCGAAGATACCAATGTTTAGCAAGCTCAGCCTATCAATTACTATGCTCCACCTTCATATTTGATGCAAGCAAATACAACCCCAATAAGTGAGCCGGAGATGTTAAATGTCATGGAAGCCCACACATGGGATTATGATTCAAACCTTGCAGTCAATTTGTTATTTCCAAACAAGAAATCACTAATGGGTGCGCTGAAAACATACAACATCAAGAGGTATAGTAGCTACAAGGTGAAGAAGTCTTCGAAGAAATACGTGGAGGTGAAGTGCGCAAAGTTTGGGGACGGTTATAATTAGAGAGTGAGGGCTTGTCTAAAGACAAATTATGATTTGTGGATGATCACAAAGTACAACGAAGACCACACATATGTTGCAGCGTCGATTTCCCTAATGGGTGCACTGAAAACATACAACATTAAGAGGTATAGTAACTACAATGTGGAGAAGTCTTCGAAGAAATACGTGGAGGTGAAGTGCGTGAAGTTTGGGGACGACTGTAATTAGAGGGTGAGGGCTTGTCTAAAGACGAATTACGACTTGTAAATGATCATGAAGTACAACAAAGACTACACATGTATTGTAGCGTCGATTTCCTAGGATCATAGGCAGTTGAACTCTGATCTGATCATCACAGTAATAATGGGTCAAGTGAACAAATTTTCAGATATGTTTATCTCTCAAGTGATCCAGTACATTAAGAATCAATTTACATATACCGTATCTTATAAGAAGGCATGGATGGCAAAGCAAAAAGCTATAGCTAAGACCTATGGTGATTGGGAGGTCTCATATTTGCAATTGGGTTGTTGGTTTGCCGCAATTTGACAATATATGTTGAACATTGAGATTGATTATGAATGAGACATTAACCGAGATAATAGCTCGAGAATATTTCATCGAGTATTCTGAGCATATAAACCATGTATAGATGCATTTGAACACATGAAATTGATTAATCAAGTGGACAAGACTTTCCTTTACAAAAAATGTAAGGGGATGCTATTGATCACTTGTGGCAAGATGAGAATTGCCACATTGTACCGCTTGCCTTCGCAATTGTCGAAAAGGAAAAATTTAAATCGTGGTCATTTTTTATGAAGAGGTTGCGTTTTCTTGTTGTGAAGGAGAGGTCCATTTGCTTATTACCATCCTTTCAGACGTGGAGGACACAGACCACGGTTGGCAGCTACCACAGGGATTCCACTTCCATTGCATGCATCACTTATCCGGTAATTTAAACACTGCATTCAAGAACAAGCGGTTGAAGTAACTACTTGTGAACATAAGTATTTTTTTAACACTATGATTATATTATAGATATACATACAAGTAAACTCCTTCTTACCTATGCTGTGTTTATTTATACAGACTACTGGTACGAACAACATGTAGTTGAGCAGAAGTTGATAGAATTTCGAAGGCTTAACCAGGACGCGTATAACTGGGTTGTGGAACATGCAGGTAACAAAGCTTTGTGGTATTAAGCATATGATGAGGGACGACGTCGGGACTACATGACGACCAACCTAGCAGAGTGTATGAACGTTGCCCTAAAGGGGTAAAAATAAAGAAAACAAACATTTTGAAATTCGTAGACTAAAATATCTACAATTTTGTTCAATTAGATAATAATAAAAAAATAAGATCCTAAAACCCTAAATTAATTAAAAAAAATTACAACAACTACAAATCAACTAAATTAATCATTACAAGATTAATTCTTCTAAAATGAATAACCGCAATGAAAACACAATTAAAATCCTAAATTAATTACTAAAATTTTGAGAATCATAACAATAAGATATAAATATTAATTTTTTTATCAAAATTAACAAAAAAATAATTGTAATAATAAATTGAAATTGAGATTAAATAAAAATTGTCCTTTCAAACAACCTAGATTACAAATTTCTTATTCCAAAATAATTGTTTATAACACTTATTTTATATGAAAATAATTTATTAAATGTAACAATTTAAAAAAAATATTTCAAATCCAAAAACTCAAAAAAAAAAAAAATAAAGATCACCTTAATTGATTCCTACTAGAATAATTATTTAAAATTAATAATTAAAAAGTGTTCTAATTGTGCAAGAAATAATAACACCTAGCTAATTGTTCTAAGAACAAATATTTAAAATTAATATCACATTCAGTTTTTATATGTAAGGAACATTATTAAAATTTAAGCAATCATGTAAAGAGTAAAAATAAAGAAAATTAAAATTACAAATTTCCTAAAGTAAAAATATCTAAAATTTTATTTAAGTATGTCAATAATAAAAAATAAGATTCCAAAAACCCTAAATTAATTTAAAAAATAACAATAACTACAAATCAACTAAATTAATTATCACAAGAATATTTTTTTAAAAATTAATAACTACAATAAAGACAAATTAAAATCCTAAATTAATTAAATCTTAGAATTTCTCTTATTATTGCAATAATAACAATTTAAACCTACATATTCTACAAAAATTATCTAAAACTAACCATACTAGAAAGGATGAAAGAGATTATATATTTCGATAATTATAGATACAAATGACTTAAAAGATCATAAATTGTAATGTCCTTTTTCCTAATATAACAAAAATAAAAAATATAAACTGATTAAATAAAACACAATAATGTTAGTTTCAAGAAAGTAATAATACTAAGATAAAAAACAAACTTACCATAGGTGAAACCTGAAAATGGACGAAAAAGAAATTTGACCGAATGAGAAGATTATAACTATGGGAGGACAAGAAAACGAAAAGAAGGAATAAGAGAGGAGAAAAATATTTGAGAAGAAGGGGGGAGAGGAGGTCGCCAGTTATGGGAAGGTGTGCACAATGGGTTAGAGAGTTGTGTGGGCGCTACCCTGTTTCAAGATCCAAAAACAGGGGGAGGTGTGTGTGTGTGTGCAGCGGGTTGTAGAAGAGAATCGAGGGTAGGCGAGTGTTTTTCAGTGAAGAGGGATGTGTGTGACCGTGAAGAAGGAGACCGAGAGGGGTGGAAGGTCTGTGCGTATGGTGGGGCCCAAGTGTGAGTTTGTGTGTGGTGATCTCAAGAAGGAGACCTTGCAATTTAAATGAAAAATAAAAAGTAACTGGAAGGCGCGGCAAATACAAGGGGCAGGAGGGAGCGAAAAGGCGCAGGAGCGAATCCGGATGCCCTCCCAGCTATCTCTGAAATCTCTGATCGGCCCATCATCCAACCTAACCCAGTTAAAAACTCCCCAACCTAAGCATCGATTAAATTTCAATGGCACTATCAATTTTGCATATCAACTCAAGTGCGCAATCGATACGAGTTCAGGTTGATTTTGGATGCAGAGACTACACACTTGATGGGGATTCTGTGTCTGAAGAAGAGGGCCTCGATGCCTTTTACAAGAAATTTGTGGAATCGATGATCAATGGTGTTAAACTTTGAGAGAAGCATACAATGTTATGGTGTATGGACCCATAGGTTCTGGAAAGAGAAACACCGTGTTTAGATATTCAAAGCCATCTGCTGTATAATTCTATTGATTATTCATTCTTGGATCAAAACTTTGAAATTTTGGTCAAACAGAAGAAAAGGAAAGGAGCGAGTTCTTCTTTTATGGGGGGACGGTCTCGCTAGCTGTTCCCATTGATGATGAAGAAAAAGAAACCAAAATTTGAAAATATGGTGATCGAGTAGATGCAATATATCATTCAAAAATTAGAATGGCAATGAGACAACTAAAGAAGGAGAAGAGTAACTGTGTGGTGCGAGAAAGAACGGAAGAAGGAGGAGAGTCACCGCCCAAGGGAAACACTGAGTGAGGTTTGGCTTCTCTGTGTGCTTGCCAAGCACTATACTTAACCAGTGAGAGCCATCCAATTATGGTACAAGCAGAGGATTCCCTCGCCACTGAATAGTGCCAAAGAAGGATTTTTTATTTTGTAATTAAAAAATTAATACAGAAAAAGACATAATTTAACAGTGTTAATGTAAGTGAAGAATTGTATTGATGATGTGTAAAATTTTATAATATTAAATTTTAATAAAAAATTATATTTTTGTATAATTAAACTGTCATATCAACAAAATAAAATCCTATTTTCCCTTGAGTCCCAATTTTCTTAACCTAACCTTTCTCTTCCTCTAGCAGATGAAGCATGAGAAAAGTCTCTGGTGTAGATACAAATAAGAAAGAGTGAAAATGATAGAGTATGTTGATATATTGATAATATGTAGGCATCAATCTGGTAAAACAATTTTAATAAAAGAATTAATCATAATTACGACATGGACTAATTTATATAGATTGAAAAATTGTAAGAACCATTTTACATTAAAATAAAGTATAAGACTAATTTGTAATTTTAATAAAATTTTAGAGACTAGAATTATGATTTAACCGCGAAAAAAAATTTGCTGCCACAAGATTAATATATCCTTATGATATAGCTTGGCTACTCCCTTGAGCAAAATGCACATACTCTCTCAACGTTAAGTGAAATAAACTCCCCTTAACTTTGAAAAGTTGCAATTAACTCTTTAAACTTTCTAAATCATGAATTAACCCTCTCCATTACCAATGATGTTAGCTTTTTTTTTTTTCCTGTCAGCATTATTTGTACACTTTAGACGCACATGTGACATCTAGTTGGACACACGTGTCAGCACTATTTGAATGGTGTTGACTCTCTTCTACTTGGACGCACATTGGAGGCAGCTATGAAGGACAATTTATTTGATTCAGATTATCCTGAAAAAGAAGCATGAATCATGGAAACGGAAAAGAAAACCAAGTTAATAGAATACGCTTCTTGTCATTATCTAGCCATAAAAGCAACTTGGTTTAGATACTTTCAGTAAAAAACAAAAGAAATGAAATGAAAAAAATTAAAAAAAAAAAAAAGGAAAGAGAATGCCCAGCTTCTGAATCTTCAGTCACTTTTCCTTATCAATGTCTGTGATCAATTTCCACAAACAATAGTCACAATATCAAAAAATAAGAATGCCTTACTCCTGAAATTTGGTTTTCTTCAACAATTTTTGTGATCAATATCCACATTCTATCTTCATAATCGTTAGCAACTAGCTCTTTGAAGAAGAAGAAGAACAAGAACAAGAACAAGAACAAGAAGAAGGAGAAGCAAATTAGGACACACGTGTGAGGTGTAAAACCAAATGCTAACTTAGAGAGCCACTAGATGCTACATTTGCGTCTAAAATGTATAAAAATGGCTGAGATAAAAAAAAAAAAAACAAAAGTTAACACCAATAACAGATGGTGTTAATTGCCCAATTTAAAAATTTTAGGGGGGTTAATTGCAACTTTTCAAAGTTGATGAAATTTTATTGCATAAATTCATGTAACAAAGAAATATTTGAGCTTAAAAAATAATATTCACAAGATCAATGAAATTATTGGTATAATTTCAGAATTTCTTTTTTAAAATTTTCAGTCACAATTTCATCAACAATTACTTCTTAGAATAAACAGAAATGAGGAAACTAAAATTTTATTTCGAAGTTTTTAAATTTAAATTTACATATATATATATATATATATATATATATTATTCACTTTTATTGAGTAACGTCAATTTAAAATAACAAATTTAGATATCATCGAGTTTCTTTTAGAACTATCATTTGAAAATTCATTAGACGATTAATTTGGTTCAAGCCAAATCAAAATCACATAAATGTAAAACTTTGTTAATATTATTCTTTTTCATTCATGAAGTTACAACACTATACTTTATTTAAAGAAAATAAATGTTAAATCATTTGAAATATCCATAATTAGAATATCGAGCTGATTAGGAATATTTCTTTCCTATTTTGAGATTGTAAAACATTAATTAAACGGGTTCCAAATACTAGTAAAAAAACTGAAGCTTTGTATCATATAACTTGAAGCTAAAAAAAGAAAAAGAAGAGAGTAAATATAATGCGCACTATTTAATTATGAGGTAGTAGATTTGACGACGGAATTTCATTGGTAAAGAGAAGGAGATAAGCGAGGCTGGAGCAAAACCTCCAGTGGAGTGGTTTTGATGTTAGTGAGTCCAAAGGTGGCGGTCATATCAACCGCCGCATTAGAAGGCGTCGTCACATGAAATGCTTGCAAAAGCGCGGCGATTGCCAAGTGCGTCATTTGAAGTGCAAAAGAGATGCCCGGACACGCCCTTCTTCCGCCGCCGAAAGGTATCAGCTCAAAATGCTGACCCTTCACGTCCACGTCCACGTGACTACTCAAGAACCTCTGTGGCCTGAACTCCAACGGCTCGGACCACACACGTGGGTCTCTGTGCAACTTCCAGAGGTTCAGAATCAATCGGGTGCCGGCAGGGATGTGGCGTCCCCCTAAGGTGCAGTCCTCTGTGAACTCACGAGCTCCCGAGAGGGTTCCTGCTGGGTATAATCTCAGAGTTTCTTTAACCACGGCTTGGAGATACACTAGTTTGGTTATGTCTGATTCACTCACTAGTCTCTCCTTTCCCACTTCCTCATCCAACTCATCTTGCACTTTCTTTAAGGCTTCGCGATTGTTCAGCAATAGCGAGAGTGCCCATGTTATGGTCACTGTTGTGGTATCTGTTGCCCCTGCAATTATTGTCTGCATGCAACACCAACAATTTCACCGTCACTTCTACTTATACCTTACTGTCCTCTCTTGGATTAGCCATATAATACAGAAAAATGGCTGACTATAAAATTAGCCTAAAATATCATTTTTCATCTCTTAACTTTATCTCAAATTTCACTTTGTATGACCCAAAAAAAAAAATGCTTTGTCTTCAAATTTTGATCCCTTGATCCCTTAATTTTATTTTTGTTTCATTTTTGTTCTTTGACTTTCTCCAAATTTTTTTGTTAGTTCAGTAATTTTATTTTGTTTCAATTTGATCCTTTAATTTACAAAAATCGCTTCAATGTTTTCTTTTCCTTAATACTACCTACGTAACAAAAATGTTTTATGAGATTATTAGAATTAAGCAAGAAACTACATAAAACTTTTCTATTCAACATTTTGGTGATATCAAAGAGAATAAATCATTTGAATGATTTTTGTAAGTTTATTAAAAGACTAAAGAGAAAGTAAGTTAAAGGATTAAAGAGAAATTTATAATAAAGTTAAGGGATTAAATAAAAACAAATTTAAATTAAGGGACCAAAACAAGACATAGGATAAAGTTAAGGGATCACATGGAAATATAAGGTAAAATCAATAAACCATATCATAACAAAATAAAATTAAGACGCTAAAAGAAAAATTCAAGATAAATATTATGGAACTAAATTATAATAAAATTAAGTTAAGAAACTAAAATACAATAAATTTAAAGAAGCAAAATGATATTTATGCCTTAAAATTACACTAACAACTAATGTTCGGTAGATGAGTGAAGCTTCCATGGAAAAAAAAGAATTGGAAATGGGAATTGAGAGTGGATACTGTATACATACCGTGCAGGTGGCTTTGTTAACGGTGTCAGCATCATAACCAGCAAGATCAGCCTCATCAAGCACCCTCAACATCACATCGATGAAGTCCTGCTCTGTTCTCAGCTCACCGGAGTCTCTCTTCCGACGATGCTCCTCCAACCATTCACGAACAAGCTCATCCATTTCTCTCGCCATCTTCTTCATCTCCTTTACATGACCCCCCAAATCAAGCCACCCCAGAAACGGAATTGCGTCTCCCACCACAAACAGTCCTGTCAACCGAAAGAACTCTCTGAACACCTTCCGGCACCGCCTTACCTCTTCCTCGTCTGCATCTTCCCCTGAGTATCTCTTCCCAGCAATCATCCTCAGAATCACGTTCAGATTCGTGTCTCCTAACCATCGCTTCATCTCCACCGACACACTCCCAGAGCCGTCTCTGGTCCATGCTCTGTATATCTCTTTCATTGAGCTCTGTACTTCAGAATCTCGAATATATTGAAGCATTTCAAATCTGCGATTGGAGAGCAACTCTGAGGCCGTGATCTTACGCATTTCACGCCAGAAAGGACCATAAGGGGAGAACCCAAAATTGGCATAGTCGTACCCCAAGATCTTAGCGGCTGTGAATTTGGGACGAGAGGACACGATGACGTCGTGGGTGGTGAAGCACTCCTTCGCTAGCTCCCAACTGCTTACCACCACGGCTTGGTGCACACCGATTCGGATTCTGAAAATTGGTCCGTATTTGTCAGCTAAGGCTCCTAAGGTCATGTGAGGAGGCTGCCCTGAAGCACCTAACAGGCGAAGATGACCGATCACCGGCCATCCACCTGCAGCTTCCGGTGGTCTTCCAGGATCCCTCTTCAAGATATAGTAACTGATCAACGCTATGGCGATAAGTCCCAAAACGGCTGCGTTCAGATACTCAAGCATCAGGCTCATGGCAACTCCTGCTGTGAAAGTCATAATAGCTTGGTGAGGTTTGAATTGAATTTTTCAGGGGAATACATACATACATATGCATACTTATATCTATATGATAAGTTCAATTCCAGGAAGTGTTGGATTATAAACTCCAAATTATTTAAAGTGGAACAACTCTCCCACTTCCGGTTATCGTATCAATACAGCAATTAATATATATGTATATATATATATATACGTCCATGTATACGCATATGGGGGCTTTATTTTTTGTGTTAGTGGAATTGCCTTTTTAAACTTGATGTATCAAGAGGTGATAAGTGTTGATCTTCTTACGTGGAAGGCATCAGATTAGTTGATTTAGTTCCACCGTAGCTGAAAATTCAACAAACTCTTCAATGTTTTTATGAATTTGTTTTTACTTTTTAGTAAAAGGTGGCATTATATTGAATGGTTGGTGAGTCCAAAGGAGCATGAATGCATGATATATCGGAAATCTTAATGTTCTTTGTTATTTTAGGCGAGCAGCATTGCGTTCTTTCCTAGATGTGTACTTTTGGTTTTGTCGTTTCGTGAAATGAAGTCAAAGAGAGGCTGCTGCATATATAATATAGAAGGTGGGTGACGTTATTTCTAATTTATAATGATGCCATCCTTGTAATGTTGTCCTGTTCTTACCAACGAATAAGGATAGTGACATTATTCCGGGAACATGTCGATGAATATTTCATCCGTATAATTTTATTAAAATTATAAATTAGTTTATATATTTTATTTTTATATAAAATAATTTCTATAATTTTTTTATTTATATAAGTTAGTCTCTATGTTATAATTTTACTGTTAAAATAGTCTTAAATAATAGATGATATATATATTTATGAACATGTCAACATGTTTAATCACTAATTATTGCACAACTCAATCGTCATATTAACAAAATTCTTATTTTATCATTAATTCACAATGTAGAAGTTAGATTAATAAAATTGGGAATTAAGAGCAAAATAAGAATTTTGTTGATATGATAGCTGAGTTAGACAAAAATTAATGACTGGGTATGCTGACATATTCAGAAATATACATATTAACTATCATGTAAGACTACTTTAACAGCAAAGTTAACTATACTAATGACATGAACTAATTTTCATAGAAAGAAAAACTATAAGGGTCATTTTACATAGAAATAAAGTATAGAGATCAATTTATTTTACTAAAATTATTAGGACCAAAATTATAATTTAACCATAATTATACTATGCATCCTAAATTTGGTTCTCAATTGCAATATCTCCTCAATTTATGAAAAATCATAATTAATCTCATAATTGTTAGCATCATTGCAATTGCTACCTCATCCATCGTTGTTACAAAGAGGGGGAAAAAAAACCACTTCATCTGTTGATCTCTTTAACCATTAGATCTATTTTAACACTTTTACATTAATTAATTCTTTATTGTTAAGGTTAGAATTACCAATTAAATCTAACAGTAATGAAGTATAATCTTTTAAGGGGTAGAATCTTCCGTTGTAAGAAAGTCTAGCTAGTGATGTCATTCATTGATTACTCACAATATTTTATAAAATTATAAAATTTATAGTATTGACGAAGCCCATGTTTGACTTTGCATTGAGGAGAGCCAAACGCGTGATGAGCAAATGGCAACGGGCTTTTAGGCGATATTTCTCATATTTGACTACTCGTTGGTATAATTTTGCAAAATCAACTTTTGTTCTAAACCTAAGTTCACATCAACTCATATTTTACTAGCTTTTGCATTGAAATCAATTTTCCAACTATCATGTACTCTCTTTTATCCCTTACCTCCATCTCCTCTCTTCTTTCTCATTTTTCGTTGTTAACCGAGAGCCTCATGAGAGAGAGAGAGAGAGAGAGAGAGAAGGAGCAAGAGAGAGCCAAGAAGAGCTTGGGAGAGATCTAGAAGAGAAGAAAAATAGAAAAAAGTGAGGAAGAAG
The DNA here is from genome assembly GCA_037074585.1 of Biancaea sappan. NCBI lineage: Eukaryota > Viridiplantae > Streptophyta > Magnoliopsida > Fabales > Fabaceae > Biancaea > Biancaea sappan. Next base: position 13,207,639 of record CM073494.1, read on the forward strand.
GGGGAAAAAAAGGCAAATTGGAGCTTAAAATCTACAACAGTGGAAGTTTCATCTTTAGTAAAATTTGTAATTTTTGACCTGCAAAAATTATACTTTTACCACTTTTTTTCAAAAATTGCACCTTAACCCCAAACTTATTTCTTCCTTTTGATCATGTTGGTCCCTATGGTGTTACTTTTTGACCCCATATTTTTACTTTGTTTATCACTTTAGTCCTTAAAATTTTGGATTGGCTAAAATTATGATTAGGCTCCACTTTTATGTTCGTCTTTTCAGTTTAACAAGTCCTTGACTATTTGCTTTTTGATACTTATCTATGTTTTGACTGTCCATTTCTGCCAACTAAAAGCAAGGATATAACCTTTTTTTACAAAGATATGAAAATAATTAACAATTATATTTATTATTTATACAGTTTATTTAAATTGTGCACTTCATTTGAAAAGTTAAAGTAGCATTTATATTTTTTCAATCAAATATTAGTACTAATGGTTAAAAAAACATTATTACAACATTTGTATAATTTATATTATTATATTTAAAAATGAGTAAAATTAAATAATAAGGGTAAACAAAATTAGATAATATAAAATTTATACTATTTTTTAATTACACATCTAAAAATAATTCTAAGAACTAACATTTAAATAAAATTTATTTTTGAGAATCATTGTTTGAATAACAATTTTTAAATATAAATTATATTCATGTAAATTTTGATTTACTGAAAATTAATTCTAAAAATCAACCTATCCAAAAACAATTCTGTAATGTTTTTCCAAATACATGCGAAAAAGTCAAGAGCTTCATTTAGGACACAAGATTTTGCTTCCCTTATTACAGTACACCTTTGAAGTGATTCATTTTGGCACTATCTTTATTTTTTTTTTTCTTTCTTTTTATGGTAAAGAATATCATTTTGCTTTTTATGTCTCGGTGGAGTTGCCTTTCCATGTGGTAGTTTGTTTCCACGACTTATCTTAGGAAATGTTTTTTAAAGACTTTTATTTTAATATAAATATTTGATATGTATCTAATATTTTATTTTTTTATTTTTTTAATTTTTAAAATTATATTATACGTTGATTAATTTGATAGTTATTAATTAAGATCTGATGATCAATGAAATTTAAATAAATATAAAAAAAATAGACTATTAAATGTAATGTATTCAACAATTCACGTTGAAGTATGAGTTATGTATGCTTTTTTAAAAAAAATTTACTATCCCTATTTTGTCATTTAATTGGCGAATATATATACACTGAAAAATTTTAATAACGACGCAATTATTGGAAACATAGTCATTCATGTATTAATATGCCGAAAACTCCCATCTTATCCAAAAGCCAACGGTATCAGATTGCTTTAGTTGAAAACGAGGATAAATATACAGTATGTTATTTTAGCAATTTTTTTAAGCTTTTGAAATATTATCATTATACAAGTTAGCTGTTATTAGTTTTAAGTTTATAAGCATAAATTTTTATCGTTGTTTAACCACATTAAAACTTAATGAAATTAAGATTCCCCGTGAATCTCTTGAAGCCAATCTAACATAATGAGTACTGCTAATCGGAGTGAATCACATCATACAAACTGTGTCCCAGACATCAGACTACTAGAACTGGATGCCATAAGAATTAAAGAGGACTATATTACAGAGATTTCTACTTATTGAGATTGGATTATTTTATTAATAGATGGTTCTTGAAGGTTCTCACCTTATTACAAGATCTTAATTATGTTTTATTTTAAAGTTTAAACTGTTTCTTAAAATATCAACTCCCCAGGATTGCAATATATTCAACAGTCATATAGTTGGGGCGGAAGGCGAGGAAGAAGGAGAACCTTTAATGGAGTTGCCTTAGGAATAGTTAGACCTGGACTCTCAGTCATGTCCACAGCCTCATTTGATGGGGTTGCAAAGTCAAATGCATGAAGCAGGCTGGCCAACGTCAAGTGAAGCACTTGTAGTGCAAAGGACGTGCCGGGACACGACCTTCTACCAGATCCAAATGGAATAAGTTCAAAGTTCTGGCCTGTAACATCAGGAGCCTGGCTTCTCAGGAATCTTTCTGGTTTAAAATCACATGGATCTTCCCAAACCCTCGGATCCCTATGAATCTTCCATAAATTAACAACCAAACGGGTCCCAGCTGGGACATGATAACCACTTACATTACAGTCCTCCATGGCTTCCCTTGGTCCTGACAAGGGAGCTGCTGGGTACAGACGCAGGGTTTCCTTGATAATGGCTTGAACATATACGAGGTTTCTTATGTCTGGCTCCTCAACTTGCCTATCCTTTCCCACATTCTGGTCCAATTCTTCTTGAGCCTTCTTCAATACTTCGCGATTGTTGAGGAGCAAAGAGATAGCCCAAGTAAGCGTGCCTGCTATAGTGTCACTGCCACCAAGTATAAGATTCTACATAACAAAAATTTATCAGTTGGAAACTAAATAAGTCAGAATCATTTAGAAAAAAAAAAAGAAAATTTGCTAAATCAACTTCATGACATACTAGGCAGGTAGATTTGATGCATGTAATTGAATCATGCTGAAAATTCTCAAGGTGACCTTTCTCTTGTAATGACAACATAACATCAATGAAGTCCTGTTCATCCTCCGTTTTAACCTCTCCACCAACTCTCTGATTTCGATGCTCCGCTATCCAGCTTTCAAGTATGTCATCCAACTCCTTAGCTGTCTTCTTCATCGCCTTCTCATGCCCCTTCACGTCCAGCCACCCCAGAAACGGAATGGCATCTGAAACTACAAAAATACCCATCAGATGAAAGAACTCATTAATCTTCCTCCGGCATCGCCTTGCCTCCTCCTCATCCTCACACTTCGCTGACAGACCAAAATACCTCTTCCCCGCTACCATTCTAACCACTATATTCAGCATCAAGTGCTCAACCCATCGGTTTAGCTCAACAAGCACAAATTTAGACCCACTTTGGACCCATAACTTGTACAACTCGGTTGTAACAGCATTAATCTCAGATACTCTCACATGCTTGAGCATCTCGAACCGGCGGTTGGAGAGAAGTTTCAAGGTTGTAATCTTTCGCATTTCACGCCAGTAGGAGCTGTAAGGCGCGAAGCCGAAAACAGCGTCGTTGTAGCCCATGAGCTTTGTGGCTGCCGTTGTGGGACGCGAAGCAAGTGCCTTGTCATTTGTTGTGAAGCATTCCTTAGCCACTTCTGAGCTGCTCACCACGAAGGCTCGGCGGCTTCCAAGCCATATGTTGAAAGCTGGTCCGTATTCATCAGCCATGGCTCCAAGGGTTCGATACAGAAGCCGATTTCCTCCAACCAGAAGATGGAGGTGGCCTATAATTGGCCAACGCCCACCCACTGTTGGACCCTCTTTTCTCTCAATGCCTCCATTAACAGAGTTATTTCTTGATCTCTTGCTCAAAAATAACGCACAGTACAGAAATAAGGATACAAAAAATGCCAGAATTGTTAACTGCGATGAGGGATTCATGATTCTCGACGGATTTCACGAAATGGATAATGAGTTCAATCAATTTACAATCCAACAATTTCAGTGGAATTGTCTTTAAACTTGAGGTATCATGAGGTCATAGGTTTCGATCTTCTTATCTAGGTGGGCATCATATCAGTGGATTTAGTTCCCCGGCCCACGGCTGAACGGTCAACAAACTCTTCAATTACTTTATGGAATTTTTTTTTTTTTTAATTTAGGTAGCAATGTATCATCGGTGCGTCCAAAGAAGCATGGCAAAATGGTAATCTTGCCGTATTTTTATAAATTTTGGTGAGCGGCGTTGCAGTCTTTCCTAGATATGTTTACTTTTGTTTTTGTCGTTTCGTGAAATGAAGTCAAAGAAGTATATAATATAGAAGGTGGGCGACATTATTTCTATTTTATAACGAGGAGTCGAGGACCATCCTCGTCCTTTTCATACCATGTAACACAGATGGTGACATTATTTCTGAGTCGTTTGGCTTGTCTGTAGTTATATTGGGAACTACACTCTGTAGTTCATTTTCCAGCCATCAGATCTTTTTCCATCGCACCGCTCTGAGATCTCCAAGTGGCACTGTCATTTTTGGGCTATGTCTCCAAACTTCAGTTGCATTTTGTTTTCTCTCTCCTGCACGAAATCCTTACCGTCCACGATCATGCGTACGATGGTGACACGTGGAACATCAAAAAAAGCCAAAAACACGTCTGTGCTTTAGCGTTTATCTTCTTCCCTCATGATTTTACCAACTGCAGGACTTTCAGCATACCAACACCGACACCATTTATCAGAAACTCTATTAATCAGCAAGAAAGCAGGGGGCATTTTTTCAGAAACAAAGTGCAATATTAGTCAAGAACACCAGATCTCAAATTTCTCAAATCACCACACCCGAAATTGATAATATTGCTGCAAACTTTTTTGCGATTCAAAATCTTGTCTGAAAGGTCAGTGAAAGATGCATCAAAACCTTGACAATGGTGGGTTTTTGAATTCACAAGTGGGAAATTTCTTGCACTAGCGGGATTTACTATTGGATATGTGGTACTGATTCTAGCGTGTAAGATTCTCCTGCTTCTTCTTCATCTATCCTAGCTTGGAACGGTACTGGTGTTAGTATGCACTAAAAGTGCTGGAGTTGGTACTGATTCTATCTTGAAAATCGCAAGGAAGAAGACATTGAAGCACAGACCTTTTTTTTTGGCTTTTTTTGGATGTGCCATGTGTCACCATCGTACCCATGATCACGAACGGCAAGGATTTCATGCAAGAGAAAGAGAAAACAAAAAGCAATTGAAGTTGAAAAATATAGCCCAGAAATGAGAGGGCTATGTGGCGATCTCAGAGCGATGCGATGGAGGAAGATTTGATGACTAGAAAATGAACTACAGAGTGTAGTTCCTGGTATAACTACAGACAAGCCAAACTCAGGAAAGGTCTTTTCACATCTACAAGAGGCTCCTCTTTAGATGTATGTGTATGTTTTTTTTTTTTCTTTTAAAAATAAATTTTCTATGCTTCCTTTCTACCATTTCACTTTGGGCAGAAATTTAAGTGCAGGAGAAAAATATGATTTATGCCATTTTCTGTGGTGAAGTGGTGAAAGGCTTTGAACTCCCCTCCAGAATTACTCTGTGTTAGGTTACTGAAATGCAATTAATCAAGGAGAAGGATAGAGAATAACACACAAAGAAATTACGTGGTTCGTTCAATGCGACCTACGTCCACGGACAGAGAGAATATCTGTATTATTTTCTGACGGAGGCTATACAGAGAGAAATTACATCAATCACACTTCTAATGAAATCCATTACACATATATATAGAGGAAATAATGGGTTATAGGTCGTGGGTCGTGGGTCGAGTTACAAACCGGGTCACCCACAAAATTCAAGTCAAACCCAACAATTTCCCTCCTTGACTTGAATTCTCTCAAATCACCAGAACTAAGTACAAATTCATCTCTGTCATTCAAGCCCTGTAGGGCTTCATGGAATGCGAACATTCACCAAGTCCAAGCTATGCTTGAACTTCTCTGAAGGTAGAGCCTTTGTCAACATATCTGCTGGATTATCTGCTGTGGCTATCTTCTCGATGGATAATTTCTTGTCTTCTATCTCGAATAAAATTCAATCTGATATCAATATGTTTCGACCTCTCATGATAGACTGGATTCTTGGCCAAACTTAATGCACTCTGACTATCACAATAAATGATAGGTCTCTGAATATTTAACCCCAGACTATCAATCAAACCATGTAACCACATACCTTCCTTAACTCCTTCTGCCAATGACATGTATTCTGCTTCAGTAGTAGACAAGGCAACTGTAGATTGAAGTGTTGCCTTCCAACTGACAACACATCCATTCAGAGTCAAGACATAGCATGTTAAGGATCTCCTCCTCAAAAGATCTCCAGCATAATCTGAATCTGTATAACCAACCAAGCCACTATCAGATTTATCAGCACCATAAACCAAGCAAATATTACTCGTACCTTTCAGATACCGCATAATCCATTTAACTGCACTCCAGTGAGCTCTCCCAGGATTACTCATAAACCTGCTTACCACACTGACTGCATGAGCCAAATCAGGCCTAGTACACACCATTGCATACATCAAGCTTCCAACAGCATTACAGTAGGGCACTGAATTCATGTACCCTTTTTCCTCAGCTGTAGTAGGTATTGTACTAGCATCAAGTTTAAAATGTGCCGTCAACGGAGTACTAACCGGCTTAGAATTATTCATTTGAAAAGACTGCAACAATTTTTCTATGTATTTCTGTTGAGATACATACAGTAAACCTGCACTTCTATCTCTCCAAATCTCCATGCCCAGTATCTTCTTGGCTGCACCCAAATCCTTCATCTCAAACTCACTGCTCAACAAGGCTTTCAAACTATCAATTTCAACCTTGTTCTTTGCAGCAATTAACATATCATCAACATATAGCAACAAATAAATATAAAAATCATCTGCAAGTTTCTTAGAGTAGACATAGTTATCAAACTGATTACGCAGAAAACCATAGGAAGTCATGAATGCATCAAATTTCTTGTACCACTGTCTAGGAGACTGCTTCAAACCATACAAGGACTTTTTCAGCAAACATACATGATCTTTCTTCCCATAATCAAGAAATCCTTCTGGCTGTGACATATAGATCTGCTCCTCTAAATTTCTATGTAAGAAAGCAGTTTTCACATCCAATTGTTCCAACTCCAAGTCAAAAACACTTACTATGGACAAAAGGACACGAATGATTTTATGCTTCACAACCGGGGAGAAAACTTCATGATAATCAATTCCCTCCTTTTGTGAAAAACCCTTTGCCACGAGTCGTGCTTTGAACCTTGCTAGTTCAACTCCAGGAATACCTTCTTTCTTCTTGAAGACCCATTTGCATCCTACCGGTTTCACTCCCTTTGGTAACGGTACAAGATCCCATGTTTCGTTCTTCTCAAGAGATTGCATCTCTTCATTCATTGCAACCAGCCATTCTGATGCTTCTCTACTCTCAACTGTTTCTTTATATGATCTCGGGTCATCAGAATCAATGCTTTCACCTACTGCCAAGGCATAAGCGACTGAATTAATATCGATTATATCAACACAATCTGCATACCTTATAGGTTTTCTGATTTCCCTTCTTTCCCTTCTTTCCCTCCTTATTGCTATAGGTTGTGATTTTTCTTCTTCCCTGGGCTGCTGTACAAGGTCTGTTATAACCCTTTTTGAAGTTTGAACTTCAATTTCCACCTTCTGGTTGGCACCTTGATCATTATTACCTGCATGACTACCAAGCTCCTCCTTCTGACCAAACATAGCAGACTCATCAAAAGTTACATCTCTGCTAGTAATAAATTTTGGAGTTCTATCCTTTTCAGTACACCACAGTCTGTACCCTTTAACTCCAGGTGTATACCCTAGAAATATGCATTTCATTGCCCTAGGCTCTAGTTTACCATCATTCACATGAGCATAAGCAGGACAACCAAATATACGTAGGCCAGAATAATCAAAAGGTTTACCGGACCATACCTCTTGAGGAGTCTTAAAATCAATTGCAGTAGATGGCGATCTATTCACCAGATAACAGGCAGTGTTAACTGCTTCAGCCCAGAATTGTTTTGGCAAGCCAGCGTTTAATCGCATGCATCTCGCACGCTGCAACAGTGTTTGATACGTTCTGCAACTCCATTTTGCTGTGGTGTATGACGTACAGTGCGATGCCTCACTATACCTTCTTTCTTGCAAAATTCATCAAATAGAGCGTTACAGAACTCCAACCCATTATCAGTTCTGAGTGTTTTGACCTGTTTTCCAGTCCGTTTCTCAACCATGGTCTTCCACTCCTTGAACTTCCCAAACACTTCATCTTTGGATTTCAGAAAATATACCCAAACCCTTCTAGAGTAGTCATCAATGAAAGTAACAAAGTACTTGCATTTGCCCTGAGATTCAACTGGAGAAAGACCCCACAAGTCTGAGTGAACATATTGCAGAACATCCGTAGAAGTATGCTTCCCAGAACTGAACTTAACTCTGCGTTGTTTACCCATAACACAAACTTCACAGAATTTCAGTTTCCCAGTTTCTGCTCCTTCTAACAATCCTTGTTTACTTAGAATTGACAGCCCTTTCTCACTCATGTGTCCCAATCGGCAATGCCACAACTCTGTACAATCATCATTCTTCCCTAAAGATTTAGATACAGCCACTGTCCCCATCACAGAACTACCAATCAGAAAGTAAATGCCATGTTGCAATTTACCCTTCATTATAACCAGAGCACTTTTGAAAATTCTCAACTGTCCATTCTCTCCAAAGTACTTGTACCCTTGTTTGTCTAGAGTACCAAGAGAAATCAAGTTCTTCCGTAGACCAGGAACATACCAAGCATCAAGCGTCCTGACTATTCCATCATACATCTGAATCTGCACAGAACCACTGCCCTTAACACTAAGCTGCTCATCATCACCCAACCTCACAACACCATTCCACTCCTTGAAAGAAGTAAACAGTTCACGTGAGAAAGTCATATGATAAGATGCACCTGTGTCCAAGACCCAAGTATTTGTAGAACCAGAGGTGCTAACTGTGAGAACATCAATGTCTTCTTCTTCGTCAGAACTATCTTGTACCACCGCAGCATTACCACTGGTATTCGGTTCCTTCTCATCATTTCCCTTCTTCCTCTGTGGACAATTCTTCCTGATGTGCCCTTTCTGTTTACAGTGATAACATCGAAGTCCTCCTTTGTTCCTCGACTTAGACCGTGACTTGCTTCTTTTTTCATCATCCCTTTTAGTGTCTCTGCCTCTGCCAACATACAAACCTGCTTCTGCACTATCCTTATTAGAACTAGAGACTCTTCTCTTCAGCTCTTTAGACTGCAAAGCATCTTTGACATCATTAACAGAGATACTATCTCTACCATACAACATAGTATCAACAAAGTTCTCATATGAATTTGGTAGATAACACAAAAGAATGATAGCCTGATCTTCATCATCTATCTTAACCCCAACACCCTGTAAATCCAGGATAATCCGGTTAAAATTATCAAGATGATCTTTTACCTGCATATTTTCTGTCATCCGCAGGGTATACAAACGCTGCTTCTGATATAACCGGTTTGTGAGAGACTTTTTCTGGTATTTATCATCCAATTTCTTCCACAAACCTGCAGCAGTTGATTCATCAACTACTTCTCTCAACACCTCATCTGTCAGACTCAATAGTAATGCACTATGAGCCTTTGCCAAAATTTCCTTCTTCTCCTCTTCTTTCAACGTGTTAGGTAGACTACTTTCTCCTTCTAATGCCACTGCACATCCCTGCTGAACCAGAAGTGCCCTCATTTTTACCTTCCACAAAGTGAAATCATTCGATCCATTGAACTTCTCAATATCGAATTTATGAGTCGACATCTTCTCAAATAACAGCAGATAAATTACTAGCAAATTTCGCAATCAGAAATTGAATTTCACAAAACTATTCAGAACCTTGCAAACTGACCAGAACTTCACTAAAAGAAATTCAACACAGCAGTCCAACAAAATTCACAGCAGTAAACCAGAAATTCAATCCAGCACAATCCAGTAAATTCACACAGAAATTCAGAATTCTTTTCTGAATTAAACATAAACTCACCGGAACTGTGTCGAGGAAACAATAACGATCGCAACAGAAAACTTGGTCCAAACAACAACAATGACCAAACAGCAGCTTTGACCAAACAGCAATTTTTGACCAAACAGCAGCTTTAACCAAACAGCAGCTTTGACCAAACAACAGCTTTAACCAAACAGTAACTTTGACCAAACAGTAACTTTGACCAAATAGTACCGTTGACCGTTGACCGTGCTACAGTGCCGAGTCGCTACAGTATCCGAGTCGCTACAGTGCCGTTAACCATTGACTGCTACAGTACCTCGCCGTAGAAGACGATGAACAGTGCTTCCGATGAAGATTCCGGTAATGAACAGTACTTCCGATGAAGATTCCGGTGATGAACAGTACTCGCAACCGTAAAAACTCACCGAAACAACTGAAAAACGATCTCCAATGCACTAGAAATGCAATAAACGGTCTCTTTTTCCCAAAAAACAAGCGAATCAAGCTAGATCTGAGATTTAAAACTAGATCTGAAAATTTTCTTACCACCAAAAAATTGGTCTCTGACGTTCTTTAACGCACCAAAGATGCAGAGAATGGTCTCCTATGCTCCAAATCAACCAAATCGGGGCAAGATCTGAAATTTTGGAGCCAGATCTGAAAATTTTCGGACGTGCTACAGTAACCGACGAACCAAAAAATGAACCAAGGCTCTAATACCACTTGTTAGGTTACTGAAATGCAATTAATCAAGGAGAAGGATAGAGAATAATACACAAAGAAATTACGTGATTCGGTCAATGCGACCTACGTCCACAGACAGAGAGAATATCTGTATTATTTTCTGACGGAGTCTATACAGAGAGAAATTACATCAATCACACTTCTAATGAAATCCATTACACATATATATAGAGGAAATAATGGGTTATGGGTCGTGGGTCGTGGGTCGTAGGTCGGGTTACAAACCGGGTCACCCACAAAATTTAAGTCAAACCCAACACTCTGTAAGGTCTTGATGTGAGTTTCAAACTGCTTTTCAACCAGTTTTTTGAATTGAATAAAAATGGGATCGGATGAGCTTCGCTTTTAGTTTTTAAAAGGATAGATCCACACATATCTCCTATAGTCATCAAAAAACAAAATATAATATCTAAAGCCATGATTAGACAAAAATGGTGCAAGGCCCAAAGATCTATATGAAGAAGTTCTAAAGGGAGTTTCTGAGATTTTCCCATATATGTACAGAACTCAAAGTCTTTATTTATTTTGACATTGGGCATACAAGTTATTAATACTTGAGATAAAATTTTAAATGATGGATGTCCCAAGGTTCTGTGCCAAAACACAAGGTCTTTTGAGTTTTTACTCCATGAGAAAAGCTTAAGCATTGGTCTGAAATGGTGAAATAGATTGCTGAGTGGATAGTTGACTGAGATATGAAAGTCGGTACAAGCCATCCTTTGCTAGAATAAATTTAGGAATTAGAGGCTGAAAAATCTCTCATGATGGCTCAGAAGCGAAAAAATTTCACCTCTGAACATTGTATTGCAAAAATTTTGACTCATTCCAAAAAAAATTATGTTTCAAAATTATTTGCGAGTTAGAGACAAAACTAATTTCATCTCAAATAATTCGTCCATTAGTCCATCTCATATCAAGAAACGAAAATTTGTCCTTAAATATGTCTCAGATCAGGGATGGAGAAATTCATCCCGGATTAGAGACTGATTCTTTCATCCCTGATTAATGATGTAACTGTTGAAAAAATTGATTGAAAGTGGTGGGACTCACAAGAAGAAAATTTGCAAAGATGAAGGAGGTTTGATGGGAGTCCCACATCGGTGGGTTTTCAAAGGAGAGCTTGGCAACTAAGCTATATATAGAAGCTTTACTTCCTTGTATTTCTTGTACCAATACAAGACACATTAGTTTGTATTTAATTCTTTCTTTCTTTATACTCTTGTTCTAGAGTGATGAGAAATGTAAGTTAAATACATACTTGATAGTGTGTGGGTGTATTTGGATATCAGTTGGTATCTAGTATTGGGTACCGGGTATTTAAGAGAAGTTTATGTGTGTTGTAAAAATTTACACATAGTATTTTCTCTGGTTGTCTTTGACAATGGTCGTGATTTTTCTTCCGATTTTGGAGTTTCCACGTTATTTTCTTGTGTTGTGATTGTGAGTATTGTTTCCTGTTATTTCTCTGTTTTATTTGTGTCAAGGTATTTTTCAAGGGGGAAAGGTGTTTTTCCCAACAGTAACTAAGCATATATAGCAAAGGCTTATATGGTAGAAAATGTGCACACAAGATGCCAAATTATTGATTAATTTATTAATCTGTATCAACTAGAAAGGGACCAATTAAAGCTTCGTGTTGCTAATTGCTACAGGTATGTTAGGTATGCAGAAAAGTAAAATGAATGAGAATGAAAATGGAGTATTTTAGTAAAATAATTTGTTTGTTTAAAACTTTCAGCAAGTATACCAAATTTAACAAGTAATATAGATAATGAATATAGTATCATCCTATAAGATTTATAGGATGTTAAGTACCAATTTCACTACTTTCAAGCTATTTAGGCAATCGAATTTAGATATGTGGAATGAAAATAAACTAAACTAGAATACTAGCAATTAATTAAAGTTCAGCTACTAAACAAAAATTAACACAAATAGACTAAAGCAAATATTAAGAACAGGCAATTATAAAGGTGTTAGAGATTTAATTTCACTAACTTATCCATCCAACTAGTGCTTGAATTTCCCTTTTAATTAAAGTTTTCAATTTCTTAATTGATCGTTGAACTCACAAATTCAGCTAAACTCCAATGCTTTGGCAAATCAATTCTCTTAACATAATTGAATTCTCTAATTCAATAAACAAATTAAATTAGGAAAAGACGTGAAGAGCAATTGAATTCTATCAAAACTACACAAGAAATTTACCTATTTCTAGATCAAATTTAGTTGTGGTAATTATTTCAATAGGCATGTATTCACATATGAATTTTTCAATTCCCTATATGAATTCTAATTCAATTCTCAAGTGGTCAAATTGAGAAAGCGTTAAATACAGAAATAATTGCTGAAAAAGAAACTTAGATTATCATGAAAATCTAATTCATATAATTCCAGAGAAGCTACATCTTCCCCTTAACAAGAAGAGTTTAGCTACTCATGGATAATACTATTAATTTGGCCTGTGGTCCTACAGGCCAATTTGGGATCGCTCGTAAATGGGCACAGTCTTAGACTGAGAAAAATAAACTTGTTTTAAAACATGCTTAAACGGGCTAAGCTTGCGAGCTGGCTCTTTTTTTGGCAATTTTTTTAAAAAAAATATATTATTTAATATAAATAATCTCACTTTGTCACATTTTTATATTTTATAACCTTATATTCAATAAATATAGTAAATTTAGATATGAAAAGTTTTGTAATTTTTTGAAAAATAAATATAGAATTTTCAAATTTAAACACAATATAATTAATTTTGAAAGAAAATATAAAAAATTAAAGTTATTGGTTATTTAAAAATATTAAAGAAGTAATGTTTTATATGTTTAAATTATATTTTAATAAAAACTTATTGAAGTTTTTACTTTAAAAAATTAAAATTGTATTATTTTAATATTAAAAATCAAAAAATGACAATTTAGCCCTCTTTAAATTTCTAACTCGATGCTACAACATTTAGTTTCGATGTCTTGGGATTCACTTGTTGTATGTTGTACTGCTTCTAAGATAAGTACACAATGCTATATGGCATTGAATTTGGATGCTTTGGCATTGCATTGCAAGCTTTTTGTATCTAACTTTCTAAGTTTTTCCCATCTTTTCTTTTTATTTAAGTCTTTGAAATCCACAATAAATAGCCAAAATAAATTATAAATCCTAGTAAGAGTTGAATCCCAAGAGAAACTAATCAAAATAAATCCTAATATAAGTTAAACTATAATTCATAAACCAAGATAAATAACCACAATAAATAATAAATCCTAATATAAGTTAAATCCTAAGACAAATTTTAAAGATAGACTCACTCCATATAAAATTATACTTAACAAATAAAAGGACTAAATTAATTCACAAAAGGACTTTGAAATTGTGATTTTCCTCAATTTGTTAATCATAAATGTAGGTTAAATAACTCTATAAAATATAGTTATCATACTTCAACTTAAAAAATAAAAATAAAATTAAAGCTCAATATTTTTTAAGAGAGTAATTTGGACAATTTTTTACTATCTTTCTTTTTATATCATTTAATCCCTCTCATTAATTCGGTAAACCAAACACGCTCTATGACTCTCTCCCGCTCTTCCTCATAATATTATTTACAATAATAACATACATTTTTCTTTATCTTATACCTACTTATCAATAACCATATTTATTAATCCCAAACAATACAAGAGTATGTATAGGTACAGTCTACCATATCTAATATTAATCTTTCAGTTCATAAAAGGGTATTTAATTTTTATTCGTCCTTAAATCCAACCAAGATAAATGCATTCAGAATTTTGGCCACAAAAATTTTGTCATTAAACATATAAGTTCGGAAGACGCCCTTAATGACACCCCTAAAAGGGAGAGAAAGAGAGAGAGAGTGACCGCCCTCTTATATGTTGGTCGTGGGCCGGGCTTGTAAGTTTGAGAATTTTGCAAATGGAACTGTGGCCCACAAAGTAACAAGGAATTAAAATGAGGCTTATATGGGCCTAATTCACTAGATCAAGCCCATTTTAACATCCAATGATGGACAATTTAGCAGGGGATATTCGTCCCAAAATCTGTTACATTGTACTTTGGTTTTTTAGAGTTAGCGCTATCTTGCCCTCTTAAGCACAAAATTTTTTAGGTCTGATTTGTATTTGAGTTATCTTAAAGTCTTATATTATCTCATGTATCACAGGCTTTATGTCTTTAACGTATTTAATAGAAAATATTTCTATTTGACCCAAAAAAAAAAAGCACAAAATGTTTTTACAAAAAAATACTTACTATACTCATATAGTATTAAAAATTTACTGTTTCTTTTGACAAATAAATAATGTGTTTTTACAATTTAATATTCTAGCCAATCATAATTTAAAATTAATTAGATTGTGTAGCTTTTAGCAAAAAATAAGTTAAATTATAAAAAAAATACACTTTACTCTTATGAACTTTAATACTCAATAAATAATTCATACGAATTTTTCATTTTGTACAGTTTAGCTCTTCTATTAAAAGACTGTTAGTTTGACTAACAGTTAATACTAACTATCATTTATTAGGTGCCATGTCGTCACTATTTTGTCCATTTAAGCTACTGACTTGGCAATGAATTTAAATTTTTATATTTTTTTAATTTATATTAAAATAAATATTCTTTGGATCCCAAATAAATTTGAATTGAGAAAGGAAAAAAAATGATGACAATAACCTAGTGCTCACGTTAGAAGAAGCCAATGAGAGGTTATCTTGCGTGATTGATCACCGGCGTCGAGTGCAATCTTTTCATTATCCTCAATTACCAGCATAGAATGGATGAGTGCTCATAAGTTCCCACTAGCGAATCATGAGAACATCCATGTAAAATGGGTGAGATCCCATAGAGATTGAGATTCAAATTGGCGCTAACAAGGTCAACATTCCACAACGTAAGTGTCTGGTTGGGTTGGAGCTTGAAGGAGCTCTTGGTGTGCTCCCCAAGACCATACAGAGGCCCTGCTTTTGGGAAGTGAGGAAGAGAGCTAAAAGTACTGGTCCTTCAAGACTAGAAACATCGATGGGTTTGAAGGGTCAGGGGAGGCATCGAAGATGACGCTGTGTGAAGATCAGCGAGCCACTGTAAAGCCAGTTGGGGTGGTGTTGTGGAGGGTGAAGACGAAGTTGGAGTTGGGATGAGCGAAGGAGTATTGTGGTTGGGGGTGAGGCTAATGGAGTTGCTTGATTACTTGTTGCAGAGTGAGGGGAACCATGAGGGAGATGGAAATGGTGAGGAATCACTTCTTGTGAGATTTCTCACTTTTAGGGCCCGTTTAGTATGTAGTACTGTTGAAAAAAAGAAAAAAATGAAAAAATGAGAAAAATGTATTTAGTATGTGATAAAAAAATAAAAAAAAGAAAAGAAAAGATGTGTTTGGTATGTTATTTTAAAGAAAAAAAATAAGAAATATATTGAGTAATTACTTAAATACCCCTGATTTATAATAAAAAATTAAAAAAAAAACTCATTGTTTCTCTCACTCTTTCCCGAAGCTTCATCTTCATCTTCATTCTTTCTCTCTCAATCTCCTGAAGCTTCATCTCTCTCTCATCTTCATCAATTTTTCTCTGTGCCTTCCCTCCTTCCCTTTGGATTTCTCTTTTGCACTATGTGTGTTGCTTCACTTGTTTACTGTTTCGTCTTCCTCATGAAGCAATAAAGAAACTAATGATGAAAATGAAGAAGATAATTAGAATGAAAGGACCATATCATTTAATGTGAAAGGGGAAGAACGGCGAACGCACAAGATCAATTCTTCTATAATTTTCACCAAATATTCTTTTCTCATTTTAATTTTTAAAATATTTTTCTCGGATATTTACTAGTTGAGCTATTAAAATTTGGGCGGTTTTTTGCTCGTGAATAAATTGCAAAAATAGAAATATTTAGGTTTCGATAAGATTGTATTAGAAAAATTTATCTGGTTGTAGTGCAGTCATTGTGGGTTCGACGACAATGAAGCAGAAATGCGAATGACCACCATTCGAAAGCACGCTTGATTTGTCAAAGCTCAATAATGGTGAGGGTATTTCGGCAATTTCACCAAGTTTTCCATCTTGAAAACCGGTTTTCCATAAAAGTCTTGATGGAAATTCTCGAGGGAGAACGAACCAATTTCCATTACGTTTTTCTAGCTTTTTTTTTTTGGCATCACTGTGCTTTTCTACCAAACGCGAGAACTGTCTAATTTTTCTTCGCAAGCTTCCATTTTTTGTCACTGGTCACTGTGCTTCTCTTCTACCAAACATGCCCCTAGTGTGTAGAGTCTGTGATGTGGAAAAGGCTGGGTCCTCTTGTCTGGTTCTTCTAAAGTGTAGCGTATGTTATTGTCATCATCTTTTTTTTTTTAGTTCAAATTTATTTGGGATCCAAAAGAATATTAGATTTTAATATAAATTAAAAAAATATAAGAAAAATTAACTTCATTGCCAAGTCAGCTGCTTACATGAATAAAAGAGTGATGACGCGACACGTAAAAAATTTTAATTAGTATTGATCATTAGTCAAACTAATAATTTTTTTAACGGAAGAGCTAAACCTCACGAAATGAAAGTTCATAAGAGTTTTAGTTAAGTTTTAAAATTTATGAGAGTTTTTGCATGTTGAAAAAAGTTCATAGAAGTAAAGTGTGTTTTTTTTTCAATTATAAAATAAAATGTAAATAATAACTACAAAAATTTTTAGTACCAAAAATTCATTTACATTAATGACAAGCAATATGTTATTCTACTAGTCTTTCTTAAATATCATGAAGAGAAAAGGCTTTTTACAAGCCACTTGCTTTCCCGTTCAATTTTTGCGTCGACTAATTATAACCAGTGTACATCATAAATGAGATAAAAGATCTTATGAAAGTTTCAGTTAGTCATATAGCTATTAGATTAAAAAATAATAATAATAATAAAAGCACATATACACCCCAGTATCAGTTTCGGACAACTTCAATATTCATATATATATATATATATATATGGTATATATTCATTGCCAGTCAATTTCGAAGTAAAAGAGAGTGAAAATTATAAGGATAATTCAGTTGATGAGAAGACTGAAGATGGGCTTAGTGTGGTACGTGAAAATTTCCCTTGCATAGTTGCAATCATTAAACCTAATTGATAAAATATGGAATATTCTTGCATATAGATAAGGAGAAAGACGTTAATTATAATAGTCCAACATAAACCTCGAAACCCACATGTCCAATATTATCAACTGGCATTTTCGAATGGGTCCTCCATGCCCGACTACAAACCAGCCATGGTCCATGGCCTGAAGCAACCATTATCATTCCATTGAATCTTACACTGTTCTGATAACGACATCAAAGACAAATGTCCTGAAATCCTTGGACTGACGCTAATGTTTCGTAGCAAAAACTTATCCCGTTCCTATCTCTCCTTTTCCAGACAAAACTCTCAGAAAGACATATCATGGAACAAAATCATTCATATTAATTAAGTGTACTCGTTTGTTCCACATATATATATCATCATGCTGGTACATTCATGAAAGGGAAAGGATTAATTAGTGGTTGGTTAGTGTTTAACACTTGGGAAGTGTTAACTCTGTTGAAGATTCGACATGGTCTGTTTGCCAACTGGGTCTTCCGAGTGTGAATTCTAGGTCAAGCATCATATCTGAACGTGACAAAGTGCTAGAGTCCAACCTCTCCTTCACGCTATTCGACACCCCTCCATTCTGTCCATCCACCTGTTAAAATATTCAAAATCATTATATACTCTTTTAGAATATATAAATATATATATATATATATAGTTCACATATATATGCAACAAATCAAACTACATATTTATGGACAACTACAAGACCAGTTTGGTCCAGATCTGATCACTGTATATATACCATTGTTTTCTTTGCCTTTAGATCATACGAGTACGTCAAGTCGGTTTGGGGTTTTCGTCTACTATTATTTGTATTTGTATTTGTCTCTACTAACGATTGCCATGATGATGTTGCCCTGTATGTAAAGTAAAAGAAGAAATTAGCATAAAAAACTAAACACGTGTAAACTATACACTATATATTAACACTCAATCATGTCCAAAATATATGAATAAATGCGGCATAATTAGCATTTTATTATCAACTTTTGATTTTATATAAAACGTTAATTATCAAGGGCAATATCCGGATGTTTCCATTTTGCAAGAAACTTCGAGTGAGATATTTTGCTGAACTTGCAACATACCAATTAATGTTATATTGAAAACGTCAGACAAGATTATCAAAAAAAGACATCTGACAAGGAAAGAGCTAGCTAATAGCTATGAATATACGAATACACATGGATTTCTCGATCATTAGAAAAAAAATTCGTTTTTGAGTTAAACAGTTATTTAAATAGCCGATATAAGTTTGTAATAAAAACACATTTGAGGTTTGCACCAATTGCATGACTTGAGATCCATATAATCATTGACCATCTAACGGACGAGCGTTAATGGCCACCTATATGCCTAAAGAACCCTAGGATTTGTTTGTCAAAATCTATGCCTAAGTAGACTCCTAGTTATAGAAACTCGCAATCAGATAAATAAGCGAAAAGCCGAAGACAGACAAGAAAGAGAGAGGAGAAAATAATTTTTGAAAAAGCCCCAACACTTTCGAATATTAATGGATCAAGTACGATAGCATAATAGCTATCATGACCCTGCAATTGAATCAGTCAACAACTCAATAATAGGTTCACATTTGCAGGGAGAAATATGGACATAAAATAAGAGAGAAGAGGGGAGAAATTAATATTGCGATTAATTACCTGTCAGAATTTTGGAGAGGCTGTGGTAATAAATGGGGTCTCTCACCAGCTGAGTTAGCATGTACATCCACATTAATCCCTGCCCTTTGGCTCAAATCCATATCTGTCTGTCCATTACCTGCAATATCCATAACCCATAGAGCCATCGCTTTTTCTTTATCAGACACCACAACTTAATAATTCACATGACCACTTTAACTCTCAGTCCTATAACTAATATTCCAAACCAACTTTTGTTTTTAATGGAGAACAGTACTAGATATCGAATCATAGAGTTTCTGTCACACTGGAATCACCAAAGATCTCAATCGAAGAGAATAATAATGGAAGCAATGGAAAAATGGAGTCCTTGTGAGAGGAAAAGTCCAATTTACCTGTACCCTTGTCGGTGCTCTTCACTGTTCTATACATCTGCATGGACACCCACATAGACATAAAATGAGAAGAAAAGTCCACAAAGCCAAAGACTGCCTATTTAGGTACTAGATACCCCTTTGTCTTCGGCCCTTGTTCTCCCTTACCCCTACCCCCCATTCACTCAGAAATGGCCAACAAAACGTTCTCTTTCGTTGTAGAAAATTAAAAAAGTAAAGAGACCTGCACTCAATAAGCTAAAAAACAATAGCGAATGGAGAGATCATGGGAACAGAAACCCCACCTGCAAGTGACTCTTGACGTGAGCTAAGGTTAGATCCTTAACATTCATCAACTCCAATACGGACTTTGGAGTTGCCCCTGCGAGTCACATGACAACACAACCAAAATTAATTAGAATATAAACAGATTGAGTGTGTATTTGAATTGGAGTTGAACAAACTAAATTTTAGATCAACTTAATTTTGGTTAAAAATAAGTCACAATTATTTCTGACAAGAAAGTTTGAGAATAGAAAAATGTGGTTTGACAAGTAAAATAAACACCAAACCCTTAACTGACTTTGAAGGGATAAGCAAACGCTAAACCAAACGCATCCTAAGACGAAGTAAATTGATAACGATGAATCTAATTGAAGAATATGTATAGTTAGAATATTTGGATGATTTACTTTCATGACCGCCAAGGAGCTGAACAGCACGAACAAACTGAGCATGGAGGGTTGTGGTCCATCTCATTCTAGGAGCTCTGATGCTTCTTTTGACACCACTAATGAGTCTTGCATTTCGCTTGAAGTCCCGGCCATAAATGTGAGGTTGATAGCTGTGGAAGTGATGATGATTCACCTTTTTCGAGAGTCCTTGTAGAAGATGATGGGGATTCAAATCTGGGGTTTCTAAGCCTAAGCTCAACGTGGGCTCACGATGGCCCCTGGGAAGAAAGCTATTTTCATGGCTCAAGTCACTTCCACTGCTACCAGAATCAGAGGTTGAGCATATATCACTGTAAAGCGTTTTGCTTGTGACCTCTTTTGCTTCACATTCCGAAATAGATGGTGGGCTTATGTTTAAGGACAAGTCTGGCAAACTTGTCAAGTTTCGAATTACTGGGTGAGAGGTAGTGAACATGGTAGAGATTCTGTTCAGTTACAGAAGCAGTTGTGCTGTTGCAAAATATACAAGGAAAAGGCAAAGAATGAGAGTTGTGAAAAAAGGATCTAGCAAGGATATATAGCAAAAAGAAAGCAAGAGAAAGTAAGCTATGCAGAGCTGAAAAAGAAGGGGTTGTGTTGAACAGTGATTATATCATGAATGCCTTATGATTTGCATTGGTTTCGAGAGAGATCAGAGAGGAGGGAGGGGTAGGCTTTTTAGTAGGGATTTCAGTAGGGTTGAAGGAAGAAGAGAGGGAAAATATCAATGTCGAGGTGGAGTAATTGCAGAGATTACTACCCACTAGTCAGAAAAGCAGAGAAGTAGAAAAAGATTAGAACTTTTCGCGGATGGTGGGTTGGACGAAAAGTTTGTGAAAAAGGGTACTACTTACTTTACTTATGAAAGCTGAGGGATTAGTCAGTCTTTAAAGGGAGAGAGAGAGAGAGAGAGAGAGAGAGAGAGAGAGAGAGAGAGTTGGGGTTGGGGTTGGGGTTGGGGTCCCTGATACTGTATAAGAGTACTAATATAGGTAAGATAATTAAGAACGAGGGGGCAGATATGTAATGGTGAATCCTGCAAGGAATGGTTGGAAATCGAGAAAAACAAAATGGGTACTATTCTATGGGGAATATTGGAATAGGAATTCAGTCCCTCTACGTTGATGGATGGCGACCCCTTATAAATTCCTCCCTGCTCTTTTTGTTTCTATCAGGGCTTAATTTATCTCTCTTAATACCCTTTTCTTCAATTGGAATATTCCCTCATTTTATTATGAACGAGGATTGACTGGCAGGCCAAAATATCCTTGTTCTTACCTCTCCTCTTCCATGCAGACGTGGCATTTATCCCAAACCTCTCTGCTTCTCTTCTCTTTCAATCACCTCACAGGCTCACACCTTCGTTTAATCCTACGCCACCTGTTATTTGCTTCTTCCGCGCATTCCTTTAATTTATCCCCCATCATATATACAATACTTAATTGAAAATTGAAAATTCTCATTTTTTATCATGAGAACTTGTCCAACTCTAACTTTATTAGAAGTGTCAAACTGAAGCAAATCATCAAAGCCTGCCCTCTGGGAATCTCATAATAATTTTCTTTTAATATAACACAAACACATTTTATTGTATCCTTAGGTCCTTGGTCAGTCTGTGTGGTAAGGAAGCTAGGGAATATTAACTAAAGTTGGTCTCATGAGCAATGAGATTTTAAGATTGCTTTAGCTTTTTAAAAATTTAATTAAATTATAGTCACACTCAATTATCTCAGCATTTTATACATGTTTTTTCCTTTTTTTGCTTGTCTCTTCCTGTGATTCAATGGTCACCAATGTTTTCTTTTTTCTTTTTCTTTGTACATGTTTTCAGATATCTATTTGGAGGAAAAAATTTATATAGATCCCAATGTTTTCTTTTTTTTTTATCCTGCTTTCAGAGATCTATTTAAAAAAAAATTTTAAGGACAAATGCTTTTTTTTTTCTTCTTTCAAATAGGTCCCTAAAAGTAGACATAAAGAAAAAAAAAACATTAATGGTTGTTGAATCATCAAGAAGAGACAAGCAAAGAAATCGCACACTTCATACATACATATATACATACATATATTAAAAACTATTTCTTTAATTTACTTTTTAATAAATTTAATATTTTACACAATATTAATTTATTTTAAAAAATAAAATCATTTAATTATCTGTTGTCCTATTTAGAATACAATTATAACCCTGTATCAAATTTTTATATCATCAACTTAACTATATTTAGAATGTTTGAATGGAAATTTTTTTTAATAGCAGAAAATACATCAATTAGAAAATTCTTTTAATATAAATTAAATATCAAGAAGACGAAACATAATTTTTGAAATAACAAATATCAAGCATAGTTCAAGTAGATCAATTTTTTATTTTATTTTATTTTATTTTTGAAAAAAAGATTGTGTAATTAGTAAGGGAAAGGAGTAGGAGTGCATATGTCAGAGTGGGTGTGATGTCCGGCGACACCAGCTCGATCACCCACATGCTCTTTACTCTCCCTCCACTCTCCCATTTTCTCTTCCTTTTTTGTTTTTTTTTTCTACGTTTTCTCTCTTCAAAATTTAAAATTTCTCCGCGCTTGACTAACACGCGCCTCCTTTGGTTGTCTGTGCTAGCCACCACAGTAACTGAGGACTGTGCATGGGTGTTGGCTTAGATTTATTATGTTAGAATTAAAAATAAAAAATTTATAAAATTAAGTTTTACATAGTTATGTATTTTTTAAAAAAATCTCATCTATAATATGATATTGAGTTTTTTTTATTAGAACTAGGATAAAATTTAAAGATGAAATATTAAATTTTTAAATGAATGAACTAGTGATTTAATAAATAATTAAGTTAATAAATATTATATGTGATACTATACATTATTATTGAGAAAGATAAATATTACAAAAGAAACTAATTATGAGTATTATAATAAAAAAATAGATTGGTTCATGGGTTGGTTCAAGTTTGATGAATTAAAAATTTATAAATTTGTTAACCAATTTAATAGTCGACGAATTGAAAAAAAAAAGAACTAACTCGTCAATCAAACTCAATCATGCAAATTTGTTTAAGTTGAATGAGTTGACACAACTTAATGCATATGCCTATCAATGAGAAACCCTTGTGATGATATTGAAGGGAGCGTGAGAAGAGGTGAGAGTGGGGGGAGGAGTGAAGGGAGAGGATGCTTCCAACGTAAAAAATCCAACGGCTAGTATTTGTCTAATGTATACAACGAAACTGTGCTCGCCAATATTCCCTCTCCGTGTCCAAATATTCCATGTCGAAACGCTTGAGCGGAATAAATAGTTAAATACCATATTCCTCGGCGTCAACATGGCTTCCCTCACGTGACTTGTGCGCGTGACCCTGTCTACCCCCCTCTTTGCTTTGTGAGTTTGTTCTCTTCTCTTGGCTCTTGTATGTATTCTCCCCCCAATAAACAAACAAAACTTGCATGCATTTGCATTGTTCGATCCCTGTTTTATTTATTTATTCCTCTTTCTTTATTCCCTCTCCTTTTGTCGCCTTACTCCCCCATTAATGTATCAACATTATCACCACCATTATGTTAATCATTTGTTAATGCTTTTGGAAGCCACGGTCAGCGCCTCATGCGCTCTAGATTCTCCCCCAATATGATTTTTAATTTAACCCCCCCACCTTTCCTTTTTTATTCAATCCTATTAAATAAATATCAATACTAATATTTAGTTCAAATGACTCGATACTTATTTTGTTCAAATTAAAGTCCTAACTTCAAGTCTTTTAAATTTGCGATCCGATACAACTTGATCTATATTAGTTAAAACTAAGTGAGTTTCGCTATTTTTGTTTGTCTTAAATGAAAACTAACATTGATCAATTTACGTAGTTTAGCACTTATTTCTTCATTTTAAGCAAAGTATTGGGTTAATGTCTTGTAAGTAGAGAAAATTAACGCTTAAAAAGCTTTATATTTTTATGGTTTGACTCAATTTAAACCAAATGTTAGTTGGTAACTTATAGATTTCCAAATACTGATTGTTAAAAAAAACCTTAATTATTAAATAATTTTGTTCTCCCAATTCCCATTGTTGCTTTGGACTATTGAACAATAAGCTTGTGATCAGGTCAGGTAATCTCCGGTCAACATGTCTTTCAATGGCTCACTTGCAATGTTGTCAAATGCTTTGGCTGTATTCAAAATTCCATGTGTTTGTCTTATAATATAATTAAGAACCACGCTTACTCTTTCTTCTATTTCTTCTTCATCAATTTGGCATAGTTTAATATATAACTCTAATGTTATGTCAAGAACATAAGATATGAGGAATATATATGTATATATATATATATATATATATATAACCACACACTCACACACACACACACACATATAGCACCCTTCGATCTGAAGAATTGTTGTATTGTATTGTTGCATGTTATAATTTCTTAAAGAAGCATATGGTGAAGCAGTAACTTCAATTAGTGCAGCTCAAGCAAGAACAGACATAATATTAATGTTACGCATTGTCGGTATAGTAAATTACTATATTCTCATCATTGACCTTGGATGCTTGTGTTTTATTATGATTGGCCAATCTGGTTCATATGCAAGTTGCTAATTGCTAACCCCATTGAATTCATATCCAGCGTGCAAGACATGTGCTCGTGGTAAACCACCGGCACAGTTTGATGAAATATTGTCATGATTTTATTTTATTTTAAAAACCAATTAAAAACACACATGATTTAAATCGCATTAGCATACATACGTGTACAATTAATGACGATCCATGAAGTGATTTCAAGATTGATGAATATATAATAAACAATTTATATGGATCATTCGTGGTCAGTTAATTAATTTTGGTCATGCTTTGAAGGATCTATTTTGGTAGAAATCTTGAGCATATTTTAATTATATATTGCCAAGGAATTATTATATATATTATATATACTTTAAATTGCGATTCTCATTCTCTCAAATTTTGTAATTAAATAATAAATACACAATTTGCAAGACAAACGAGATCAAACACCAAGTCAATTGAAGAGGGGTCGGTTGAACTTTGAAATGTATGAATAGTTGGATTAGGTAATGCATATATATGGACACTAATTTCAGAGAAGAGAGCATTAAGTCCTAGATAGGAACAAAAGTTTGAAAGAATAAACTAGGGTCCCAATAGGTACCGTGAAATAATATTGATGACTAAGCAGAGAGATAATATATTGAGATTTGAGACCGTAAAAAAACTAGCTAGCTAGTTTGATTATTGTAATGGGTAAAGTACTCGAGATTTGAGCAGGGGATTATATTCAGCAATATAATTAATTCATCTTTCTTTGATACTTTTTGTGAAAAACAAATGAGTAAAAAACAATTGGAGAAGAATATTAGCTTCGTCGTGGTTATTGGGGAGATCGGAATACAGCCATACAAGCATGTGTTGCTTCGGAATTAGAGTTTCACCTTCTCCCCTCCTTATAGCTCATCTACTTTGAGTACCAACGAAACGACAAAAAACAAAGCAAGGAATCACCCAAATCAACGCCGTTTAGGCTGATGTGCTCTGCGACATTCATTGATTTATATATATGTATTCTACCTATGATTAATTATATATAGTTAAACCCAACTACTTCCAGCAGGAGCATATATATTATTATTTTTGGATTTTTCTTTTTTTTGGTTTGCTGCTAGTTAATTAAAATCCAATCAAAATCTCCAGCAACTTTTGCATTTTTGTAAGGTATGGCAGCTTTGAGGCGACAACTATCTTTAGATTCAACTTTAATCATGAGATAATAATGCACTAATGACTTAACAATAATTAAGGTCAAAACTCCTTTCCTTGTGAAATGACAGTGGCTAACAAGGTGTCTTTCTTCACAGCTTAAAAAAGAGAAAGCAGGATGCACAGCTTACAAATTAAAGTACCATTGAGAATTGAGAATGTGGTTAATAATATATATACTGACTGAGAGAATTGAGAACTTAGTCATGGCACACGCAAATTCTAACCCAATGTATATTGTAACTAACGGAAAAGTCTCTATATTTGAAATTCGAAAACTTCCTTCAGACATTTTCTATCAAACATTACTTAATTAGCTGCCTTTCAACGTCAGAGTCAGTAACAGCACTATACTATTCCTTCTAATTATCATGCACGCATGGAAAAAATATCTCAATATATATAGAAATTAATCATTAATTAATTAACATTTATGCCACGTTGTTACCGTAATATTTATTTTAATTCTTAAGTGATTTTTACCAATCATATATATATATATATATATATATATATATGAGCAATTGCTATAGCTAAATTTATGGTATAATAATTTTATTTTACAAATTTGTGATTGTTCGCATCCACTACAACAATCTCTTCAAATAATGACTGAAATTTTTCTGCTGATTTTCACTGAAAAAATATGTGACTGTTATCACATTTATTTTCAACTAAATGTCATTAGGAAAGTTTTTTTTTTAGATTAATATATTCCCAACAAAACATTCTGACTAAAAAACCTACTGAAATCGAGTCTGAACGAAAAAACTACTACAAAATTGATCGAAATCAGTATAGAGGATTGTGGCGTGGGTTAGACACCCGCAAGGGAGTCTCTCCCAAGCCAACATTTGTGGTGCGGGTCCAACTCACACGTGTTACACCTTATGGAGCGAGGGAAGCTCCCCCACGCCACAAGTTGTAGTGCAGCTGAGGCTCACCAGCACCACACCTTGTGCCGTTGGTGAGCCTCATCATACCACACCTTATGCATTCTTAATATTTTTAAATCTACACTAATTTAATATTTTTTTCTTTAAAAAATTTTTTGTTGAATAATAAGTACATTGTTACCAAGAAAAAATGATACTCAATAAATTATAAAATATATTATTTTTTAGTATATAAAGAGAGCTGTAGAATAAAAAAAATTAGTTATCTCTTTCTGCGTTGTCTGCACTTTCATGTTGTTTATGTTATTCTTCATTTGTATCTCTGTCTTGATCGTTATCCTCATTCTCACTCTGTACATCTTGATCTTCTTCTTCTTCTGCTTCTTCAAATCTTATTTCTATATATTGTCCTTCTTTCCTTAAATTTTCGTTAAATAAATTGCTATCAACATTAGAAACAGGAGATTCTTCATTTTGGTAGGAAACTTCTAGACTTTCTTCATTTTCTACTAGACTTCTAGCCTTAGTTTTTATAACTACCCACCAACCAGATTTGTCTCTTATTCTAACTGAATTAGGAACAATATATACATGTATTGTCTGTTGCACAAACACAAAAGGATCAAATTTTCCATATCTCCTTGTATGCTTAATCTCTATAATTCCATAGTCTGGGTGCACCCTAGTCCTACCATTCAACACTGGATCAAAACAGTCACAGTAAAACAAAATAATATTTTTGTTAGGTTCTCCAAAATACTGTAACTGTACCACCTATTTAAGGAAGTCAAAATAATCATTTTCTCCACCACCTTCTTCGCTATTGATTGTCTTCTTCCCAGTGCTCCAGTCATCAGTATGAGGTTGAATCATATCCATTCACAAAATATATTAGTCATGTCTCGACCTCTCTAAATGGTCCCCATGCCAAGTCCCTCACATTTGAATCATTAAATACATGAGGTTGAGTTTGTACCTAGTTAAAAGTTATAAATGCATATTTGATTAATTAATGTACACGATATTAAAAATGACTTATCATGCAATTAATCCAATTAAATTAGAAGGCCACTTACAAGGCTTTTGAGCCATGAGACAAAGTGTAATTTGACAAGTCTTTCAATGTCTGCATCGCTGAAATGAGGATTTAAATTTCTGTGGTATTATTCAAAATTGTTGTTATGAAAAACCAAACTTAGTGAGCATACATAGTAGGTATACAATGTTTAATTGAATAATAAAATTGAGAAATAGAATGTGTTCTTACTCGAGATATGGCTTCACTTCATCTCAATCGAGAAGAACATAAAGTTGAGCTATCATATATTCTCTATCATTTAAAAATTTAGTGATGCTCTTGCCGGAGGGACACCTGACTTGGTTAAAATTTGTTAATGTCGTCGGTTGGCTAGTCTCCTCCTACATACAAGGATTTCGACCAACTTTTGTTTTAAATGAATTTACGTGTGACCCAAAATAATAAGAACAAAAGTAAGATGTCTCATGTGCCAAGTATACTTTACAAATAGAACCTTCTACCTAAGATTTATTCTTGACTGTCTTCTTAATTTTGTTTAAAAACCTTAAAAAAAATGAAAGGAACCAATTTGTTAGATTTTAATGAATACAAATTAAAATAATATACAGGAAAAAAACTAATTAATGATTCGATACCTCTCAAAAGGATACATCCATCGATATTGGACTGGTCTACCAACTCGAGCCTTATATGAGAAATGGACAGGTAGATGCTCCATTGAGTCAAAAAAATCCATGAGGGAAGATTATTTCTAGCTTATACATAATGACAAGAATGATGTGCTCCATTTGCAGTAGCTTATTTACTTTCAACTTTATTGAACACAAATCTCTAAAAAAATTGACTTATTTTAGTGAGAGGCCTCCAAACTTGCTCTGGCAAAGCGCTAAATGCAATAGGTAGCAAACATTCCATGAAAATGTGACAGTCATGGCTCTTTAGTCCGAACAACTTTCCGTCCTTCATGTCAACACATCTTGACAAATTTAAGAATGTCCATCAGATATTTTTAATCCTTTGACCCACTTGCATATAGCCCTTCACTACTCTAGTGCAAATGTGTATTTAGCCTTCGGTTTTATCACTAAGTCATTTCCTTGTAACTCTAAATCATGACCCTTGCAGTATACCATAAGATCCATCCTTGCCTTGGTGTTATCCTTTGTCTTCCCTTGGATGTCCATAATAGTGTTAAATATGTTGTTGAACACATTTTTTTCTATGAGCGTGAGATCAAGATTATGACGAGTCATTTGATCTTTCCAATAAGGGAGCTCTCAAAAAATGCTTTATTTTATCTAATTGTGCTGAACCCCATAACCTTGATCCCTAAACATGCCACTTTCAATGACCTTAGGAAGTCTCTTGACTTCTTCCTATAATTCTTCCCCACTCAATCTTGGCAGTGGAGGATCCAGTTCGATTCTATTCTTCTTAAATACATCTTTATTCCTCCTAAATGCATGGTCAGTAGGCAAAAATTGTCAATAACAATCAAACCAAGAGTTCTTTCTCCCGTGTTGCAGAGTGAAGGCTTTTGAGTTATGTATATAGTAAGGACAAGCTAACTTACCTGTAGTGCTCCAACCCAACAACATCTTATACGCTAGAAAAGTCATTTATCGTCCACATCAACACTGTGTGCTTATGGAAATTTTGCTGTGTCGACACGTCAAAGGTGTATAGTCCATCCCACAACTTTTTCAGCTCATCAATGAGTGGTTGCAAGTACACATCAATGCCAGCCTTTGGATTCCGTGGCCTAGGTATAATGGCTATCAAAAACATATACGGTGCAGTCATATACAACTCGGGAGGTAGGTTGTACGATGTCACTATAACAGGCCAACACGAGTATGGTGTCCCATGCTGACCATAAGGTGTGAACCCATCTATACAGAAACGGAGCCTTACATTACGTGGCTCTCTGGCAAAGTCCAGATACACCATGTTAAATTGTTTCCATGCTTCCGAATCTAAAGGATAGACCAATATGCCTTTATTTCTTTTGTTATTCCAATGTCATTACATATGCTCAGCCAAACTCATTAAGACATATAGTCTCTACAACCTAGGAATCAGGGGTAGATAGTGCACCCTTTTCATTGTACCTGTCTATCACTTTGTCTTCTCCTAGGACGTTCTGCTCGGTATCATGATGTTTTATAAAATTTGCATTCTATATCATTTATATTGTCACTATAGTACAACATACATCCATTTCGACAAACATCAATTTTTTTAGACATGAGACCAAGTTTGGACACCAATTTTTTGGTCTAGTACCAATTTATGGGCACGAGAAGACTTTGTTGTTGTGTGCTACCACTTAGTTGAGCAAATTGTGGTGGTCACAAAATTATACTCACAAGAACTATAGTGGCTCCCCAGGACGATGATGCACTTGACGTAAATATTTTTATTTTCCATAATGTTACTATGTGACTATCCCTAGATAATAGGCTAACTCTAGTTGTGCATGACATACAACATGATCATTTACAGTCTTTGCTTATTCCGATACTTCCTTTAGAAGACTTGGAAGTGGTCAAACATAAGGCATCATCTTTTCTTTTGAACATTACATTCAAGGGAATATGTTGCAACTATGGACATGTAATATAGTCCACTATGATCCACAGCCATAGAATTGTGTAGGCTTTACATCTTCCACTACACGTTAATCCATCACTGGTCTTCCCCTATGATGAATTATTGGTTTTAGACGTTTCTGCTATAATGGGAAACCCGGAGGGCAAAGAGGAAGATGAGGATCTAGATAGAATTACACGTTCTTACATATTTGGCACGGTAGACACTACGGTCAGACTAGCATTACCAGACCTGTTTGGGACTTGGCAGACCCCGCACCACACTCATTTTAGTAATGCTTACATTTTATTTTCTAACCTTCATGTAAATTAATTATGTACTACTTCTTCTTTTTAGACTCAAATTTATATATGTTTCGTTGAATTTTACTCATTCTTGTTCATATATTATTAAATATTAATCACACAAGTTACTGAAAACAAAAAAGGAAAAAAAAACACTTGATGTACTCATGCAAGTTATTGAAAAAAAAAAGAACTTTGATGTACAATATTCGTGTATACATATATATATATATATATATTAAGTCATTTATATATTAAGTCATTCACCTTTTTCCTCAGTCCCACGTCACTATAGTTTGTTGGTAACAAAGGATCTTGCACTCAGACTTTCAAGAGGCAAGGTTCTTGCACACTTAGTCTGATACTCACACTCATTTTATTTTTTTCATGTTGGCATTATTCTCATCCTGTTTGTTTCCTTTGGAGGTGTTTGTTGTAAACATGGCAAAGTCACTTTTCACAAATGCACACTTTCCAGAAAATATCATGTTTGATATTTTATCTCGAATTTCTGCTGACGATTGTAAAAATTTAATGTCAGTATCTAGAAACTGATACAACAGCTTTCATAACTCTTTTTTCAAAAAAGCCCATCGTAAAAAGCCAAAGCAGCCGATTCATTTTCCCTGTTATTGTCTTGGTCGTGTCGATCATATAGGAGATCTTATTTAGATATCCTCCACATGGGAGATAGGTCAATGCACACACTCTAGCTTCCTCCCTCATTACACTGCAAGCACCACAATATTCATGCACACCACACTATTAGAGCACTCAAGACACAATGGCCGAATATCACTCCAGGCCAATTATTAATGGAAACCTCACCAACTAGTGATTTTAAACCCTGTGAAATGAAGATGCCGAAAAATCACATCACCTTTATAAGTTACTTTTCACATTTTTTTCTCATGCTTGATTTTCTATAAATAATCATTTCACTGGCATTTATTATTCTTTTAGGTATTATTAAATATTGTCTTACATGTGACATAGATGTGCAAGACTTTGCAATTATATGTTATTGTCGTGAAAGTAACATTATGCGAATGGCCAAAATATATTTGGAAAGGATGAAGGTTAGGTGGATTGAATCTCAATTAGAGCAATGTCCACTTCGAGTCGTTACCACAACCCACTCTTATCTTGCGCTAGACAATTACATTGCCTCTCTATTTGTAACATCTGAAGGGGAAGGTTGTTTGGTCATACATAATGTATCTGATGATATATTCAGATCCCTAATTGTCCCATCAAATGCAATGAACAAAAATTGCAAGTCAATAATCTACAAAAATGGTTTAGGGATCATATTTTTTTGTGAGCACCAGCTTAGAGGTACTGTCATCGAATTGTAGACAAGCAACATAGTCACCCTTAATCCCTACTCATGGAACTTAGTTCTCTCTTCTGATTTTGATGATAGCTCAAAAGCATTACTATGGCTTCTAAATAATGAGTTCTTGATTGCAGATGAATCAAACGGGGAAGGCGAGTGGAAACAAACCTTGGGCCGTCGATTTTTACACATTAAAGGATGATTGGTGGAGACCATTCAAATCTGTAAACACAAACCTAGAACTTTACAATTGTGACGCATATTTTGCCACTTTTTTATAGAATATAAGTGAAATGTATGACTAATATATCTCGATGCAATTTCTATTATATGTTAAAAAAATTATATAATTTTTAAAAATATTTAAAAAAATACATTATACTTGTCAAAACTTTTAAATAAATAAAAAAGGCAAAAGGATACTTCATGTCTCTAACGTTTACCTTGATTTTCATTCATGCTCCTAACGTTTTTATGTGTCAAATATGTCCCTTATGTTTCAATTTTGTTTAAATATGCTTTTTTTTTTAACACCGTTAAGGAAACTCATAATGCTGACTGGGCGCCACGTGGCAAAAAAGCATCTGCCATGTGGTAGCTAGTCCAGCATCCAGTCCACGTGGATTTTTTTAAAATTCTTTTAAAAAATTTAAAAAAATTTAAAATTTTTTTAAAAAGTTTCTGTTTATTCACTTTGGCCCTTTGTCAAAATTTTCCTCTTGTCCAATTTTTGATATAAACTTGTCTTCTACTTTCTCTAGGTCCTTAGTTTAAGAATCTATTTTTTCTTTGTCAAAATCATCCCCTATAAACTTTTTAGTTTGTTCACTTTAGTCCTTATTCTTCACTTTCATGCTTTTTCTTCACTGTTTGGTCCTCCAAAATCAATTCATGATTTCATTTTTAGTAATAATATGATTAAATATATCATTTCTACCCTTGAACAATACAAAAAATGAATTAAAATTTAAGTTTCAAATTTTACCTTTTATGAGAGGGAGAGATATGCAATCTTTGAAACTTTGAATTTTAACTCATTTCTTGTATTGTTCTTGAGTAGAAATGATATATTTAATCATATTATGACTGAAAATAAAATTATGAATTGATTCAGAGGACCAAACCGTGAGAAAAAAACATGAAAGTGAAGAATAGGAACTAAAGCGAACAAACTAAAAAGTTTATAGGGGATGATTTTGACAAAGAAAAAAATAAATTCTTAAACTAGGGACCTAGAAAAAGTAGAAGGCAAGTTTATATTAAAAATTGGACAAGAGAAAAATTTTGACAACGGACCAAAGTAATAAAGAGAACCTTTTTAAAAAAATTAAAAAAAATTTAATTTTTTTAAAATTTAAAAAAAAAAATTAAAAATCCATGTGGCAGTCCATGTGGACTGGTTGGTGGACTCACTGCCACGTGGCAGATACTTTTTTGCCACGTGGCGCCCAGTCAGCATTCTGTTAGTTTCCTTAACCGTGTTTAAAAAAAGAGCATATTTGAACAAAATTGAAATATAAGGGACATATTTGACACAAAAAAAAAATGTTAGGGGTATGAATGAAAATCGAGATAAACATTAAGGACATGACGTACCTTTTTGCCTAAAAAAAGTATAAGTTAAAAAAAAAAAGACATTGCACACCCTCGTTAAATATTTTAAATAAGTAAAAATTATAAATTAGAAAATAAAATAAAAAGCACCGAGGTGACCCCTCGGTGTAGGGGACTGCACCGAGGGAGGGAGTGCCTTAGTGCATATCTTTGCATTGAGAGTGCAGAGATTTTTTTAATTAAAAAACTAAAAATAAATAAAAAATATGAAATTAAATATTATAAATTAAAAAAAAACTCACCCAGGTTAAAAAATAATTTTTTATAAAAAAATTAATTCTTATTTTTTTCATTGTGAAAAAAATGTAAATAATATATTAAATTTAAGTTAATTTCTAAAAATATATACTAACTATGGTTAATTTTAACATATAATTTAAAAAAGTTCACACGAAATTAATAAAAATATAGAAATAACGTCTACCATACAATTACTACAAATAGTTGAATGTCTATTGATCTCCTCTATCTCTTTCTTCTTGTTGTCTTTGCTCTCCCGCCTCTTCCTGATCCTCGTCTTCTTGCTTAGTCCAGCAATGTTGCTTGAGCCAACAGAGTTATTGGCACCAACTTCCTCGTCCTGATGTTTAGACAATTGAGACATTTTCGCTTGCATCCATGTAAATTATCTCTGGTTCCTTTGTCTCACCCTCCCTTGTATTAATTTCATTTCATGTGGAGCCATAGAAATGAACTGTTTAGGTGGAAATGTAATGGAAGCACGTTCTACCAAAAATGCGATGTCATTCTGCGCCACAGTGTCATTAATTTTTTCAATATGTGAATTAAAAAAATTTATTGCATGAATTAAAAAAAATTATATGTAATATGAGATAGATACTATAACATAAGAGATAACACTGCACTGTCTTGACTAATATACCAGTGCGTAAATCTGAAATATCAATTCAAGTATGGTGAGTTTAGATCCAAGTGTGGCTCGTTGGTGGACTCACCCTGCATGATATAGGCTCTCCAATCGTTCCATATATCAATGGCAAGCTTATGATAGTCGGACTAGTCATAGTTCCAGTATTTCCCTTCGGCCTTATGAGAGTGTAGAATTTTCATCGGTTTTCTTGGTGGATTTAGTGGTATTTTTTGCTTGTACCCAAATTGTCGCATTATGCAATCAACCAGTTGCATTTCACAAATGTGGAAACAAATTAAAGGCATTTTGGCATAACTTACTTCATTCCCAGATATACGGTATACAAAAATTTCCCCCCACCTTCTTAAAAATGGATGCCATTAAATCTAAAATGATTTGACACCTGTTAGCATATTTCATATTTAAGGAAAATTAATTTACACTAGTAGACTTTGAAATACATCTTTGTTGCTTATACAGTCTAATATTTCTCTGTATTTATTGATCAGCACTTTTGAAGAAGTTAGATGTATCCGAGCCCCTGTCTACCTATCCAGATAATAATAGATTATTAATTATTAATTAGAAAGATACAAATTATTTCACCATACCTAAAACCCAAAGGTAGCTACAATGCATAAGTGTCTGGTAATGGATATGGTTAACAGACAATATCAGGAGAAAAACAAGGAATCTTAACCAGATCCACATATGCAGTAAAGCTATACACCACCAATTTGTTTAGTATCTTTCAACGTGGCATAGCAAAGTTCTCTGTATAAAAAGGCTAACACTGCTAAACCCCATACTATATTGATGCACTGATCAAAATCAAGGAGGAAAGGGAGGTATTTTAGATTTATAAAATTGCCAGACTTATCTGGCATCAAATATCCTCCAATTAATTGCAGAATCCAAGCTCTAGCATGGAATTGTAAGATTTTCTAGTTTGTACCTTTAGGGATCTCTGCAAATGTATCGGTGAGCCAATTTAGTATATCTCTTTATCTGTCAGTTTCAAATAAAGGTGGCACAACTCCAAGACTTGTCTTACACAAACCTTTAAATTTTTTAATGCGGGGATCACCCGTAATTGGTATCCCTATACACGAAAGTCCCAATAGCATTCTTACATCTTCAAACGTAATTGTAGACTTACCCATCATGAGGTAAAAAGTGTGCATCTCTGGTGGCCACCTTTCAATAAAGGTAGAAACTAGAGTGTAGTTATAGGCAAAATCTCTCAAGAGAGATAGACCATAAAACCCAAATTATATTAGAAGTGGCATGATAGCAACAGGTGGATCACGCATAAATTGCGACTATGTCCTTTTTTTACCATAAGAATATGATTTATCTACATAGAAAAATTTAATTAATCATAATATTAATATAAAACTAAATACATCATTTAATAAATTGACATAAATGACCAAAAAATAGTATCAATAAAAAAAATTAATAACTTCATTAATATTAGTTTTGCTGCAATAAATAATAGATACTTACTCGGTCATTTTCACATATTAGAGAAGAAATATGTTGTTCCTGCATATACAGTAAAGTAGGATCTGTGGAGCTAGTAATATATGTATCCTCCTTATAATCACATGTGGCCATGACGAACAGCTAGACAAGAGAAGTAGAGAGATGGAGAAGTAGAAAGATGAACAGAGAAGTAGGAAGATAAATATGAAAAACTAGAAGAGAGAGATGGAAAAGACTAAATGAGTTCATGAAATGGTGGAGGAATGTACTTATAGGGGTATGGCGTGGGTGTGTGATGTAATAGGACAAATGAAAAAAAAACTAATCATTTAATATTAAATCATATATATTTAAAATGGTAGGGTATATATAGTGAGGGTTGTGGGGAGACTTGAGAATTTTTTATATATACCGTGATATTTTTATTTTATACATATTATTTTTAAATAATTATAAGAAATTATTTATTATTATAATTTATGAAATATTATTTGTAATAATTATTATTTCATAATAACTAATTTTATATTTATATATGCTACCTATTTTTTAATTTCTCTAAGCATGATTTCATTTAAATTATATTTTTATAAGTTATTATAATTATTTTATGAAGACTCAAACACTTCAATATCTACCTTAATCTACTGGAAATATGGTAATAAAAGATATGTAGATTTATATATAAATATATATCTTTAGATAGATATGTAAATCCACTCACATCTTATAACCAAATTTGGCTTCTCAATACTCACTTCTCTTTTCTTCTTCTTCATCTTCCCTTACTATTTTTCATAACTCCTATCTTTCATTTTTTTTTCTTTTCTACTTAACATGTCAGGTGATCCATCACAGTATGTCGAAAATTTATCTATTGGAAGACTAAAAAGACAACCTTCTATTCAAACTCATAATCCTTCTTCTTCGAATAACATCACTAGTACAAACATTGATAATGCTACAACAACAAACCTATGGTAATCATTTTCTAACCCTTCTTTTTTTGACCCATAGCAAAATATGTTTTCCATGACTCCTCCAACCTTTTACTCACCGATGATGTCATGACAATTTCAAGAAAACATATCGCCACCAATGATTCATTCTAGATATCCTTCTGTTGGACCACCATCCCATGGTAACTTTATGCCCATCATGATACATTTAATATGCCAACTACTTCTCCTTAAGTCCCAAATAACTCATTGTCACCTGCAACTCAAACATATCATAATAACTCTACTTATTCACAACATTCTCAGTCTTCATACCAACATTTAGGCCTAACACCATCTCCACCTCTACGAAATGTCCCATCTAGATCTTCACCACTATCTGGATCCCTAGTCTCAATGGATGTAGCAACTCATGATTTGAAACATGAAGATATCAACGTGATTATTATGAAAGACCTCATCGCTCCTGATGGAAATGAGTAATTATTATTATTCTTTTTCATAATTTACATTTAATTTTATATCGATGAAATTTGTCCAATTTTGAGTTTCTTTATGTTAGGTTTTGTCCAAAACATGAAAAGGTTCGAGGTCAGATAGTGTCTGTCATTAAAGCAATGTACGATTGACCATACACTTGTTGGAGAGATGTACCAGAATCCATGCGAAACTTTTGGTGGTCAAATTTTCAAGTACAATTTCATTATCATTATTTCAAATTTATTTTCTTTATTTCATAGTTTATTGTTATTTGACTAAATGTTTTTTTAGAAATACTATACTTGGTTACCACATCATGGCAACAATATTTTCAATATTTGGAAAGGCTGTGTGTCAAAGTGCATGAAGGATTTTATATATACAACGCATAAGAAGAATTAAAAAATGGACTAAAGATTGGGAAATCTATTTGGAATCAATTGTGTGATAAATGGGGAATGACACAATTCAAACAAATTAGCGAGCAAAAAAAAAAAGATATTCTTACTCTAATGGATTTGGCACATCTCTTCACATTTGAGGCGCTATTTTAAAGGTTGAGCACAAGAGAAGATTGGTAACTTGTTTAATTTTTTAAAAAAATTTCTATTTACTATTTCATCGTTATAGGTAAAAATTATTTATTTATTTTTTCTATACCACAGACAAAAGAATTAGGATGAGAACCTACTGCATCTGAGTTATTTCTCTGGTTTCATCAGAATAAGACTGATAGTACATAGGTTGATAAAAAATCAAAGACAACCTTTTTAAGTGTTATTTCATGTATAATTACATATGTGTGGTACATATCTTAAAAAAATGATATAATTTCATTTTTTTCCCAAGGCAAAATATCAAAGGCTACAATCTTCAACTAGTTCCAATCATTAATCATTCGATCTTGATCTATGGATAAAAGTAACTGGAGGAAAAAGAAAAGGACATATATATGGTTTAGGAGTTGAGGCAATAAAAATTTTTGGTACCACAACCTTTGGATATCGTATACAAGAAGGCTCATCGAAGTTAGATTGGGCTCCCTCCCAAAAATTTCAACAGGTTCTAAGGGATAGACTTGTTCTAAGCCTAAGTAAATCTTACGGAAAAAAGTTGAAAAAATACGAGAAAATGATGAAAGGACTAAATAATCAATTCATTGCCACGGAGAGCAAACTAAATGCAGTCCAAGGATTTTGTCCATCGTATCTATCTCCATAAGGATTTTATACAAGTTCAAGTCAACCAGGGGAGGTAAAAGTATATCGGCCAGAAATAACTTCTCCAAACAATGTAACAAATTTTTTTATTCTACTGTATATTCCAGTAATTGACAACATCCATGATAAGGATGAGGAAAATGATGGGGATGGACAAGATGATGATGAAGCATAGATTTATCTTAGGCAAATTAAATGTAATTTATTTGTATTAATATAATATAGCTTATTTTTTAGTGTTTAATACAATTTATTCAAATTTGTGTTCTTTATTATTTTTTATAAACATATAAATAATATAAAATAAATAAAATATTATCTAATTAAATAAGAAATAACTTTTTTAATAACTTAGAAATAAATATGTAATAAAATAAGTAACAACTTATTTAATAACTTGTAATATGTAATAACTAATTAAATAATAGAATCTCATATATATATATATATATATATATATATATATATATATAAAGTACATACATGAGTGTTTCCTTTCTCTCATTATTCCGTTCCTGCGTATTCATTTAAATATATTTACGTGCCTTTCAAAAATTTTAGATTGCCGCCAAAATATATCGATTAATACGATTGTCTCAAAGTCTTATCTCTTATTGTTTCATCTTTTCTTTTCTTTCTCTCAGCTCATTGTTCAGCTCCTCCTACTGGTCAGTGTTTCTCTTTCTGCTTGTTATTCAACTTATCATCACTTGTATGCTGTACTAGTAAATTCAATTTTTTTCTATTTTTAACGTTTTTTCTTTTCCAGCTTTTATCTTCTATTCTTATCTTTTGTTCAGTTTTTTCTTCTCTTTTCTCTTATCTCTTAGCATTTGTTTGTACTATATATTCTAACAAAATTTTTATGTACTTGTAGAAGGTTGAAAGTACAGTTGAATAAAGTAAAAATTTCGAGAGCATATTAGAGTTATTGCAGAAGGTAAAAAGTGGAGTTGAATAAGGTAAAAGTAGAAAACTGAATTTATTGTTAAAGACTGGATTTATTGCTGAAGGTAGAAAGTGGAGTTGAATAAAGTAAAAGTTGCAGACTAAATTTATTACTGAAGACTGGATTTATTGTTGAAGATAGAAAGTAGAGTTGAATAAAGTAAAAATTTCAAAAAGTACGAGAGAGAAAACAATACTGCAGATTGGATTTATTGAGCATTATGTATGTATTCATTGAACATTATGTAAGAAAGAAGAAAGTGGAATTGAATAAGTCAAATTTCACAAAGAGGACGGGACGTGGATTCATTGAGCATTTCAGAAGAAAAAGAAAAATTATGTCAAAAACATACCATTAAAATGAAATAGATTTATATATTAAAAATAAAGTTGATATGTTAACGCCAATGAATTATCTATTCTATAAAAGTGATTTATATATTGATAATTAAATTTTTTTAAAAAGTTAATATTTTTATAAATAAATTATTTTTTGTAAATTTATAAGTTATCTTTTGTAATAATAATATGAATATAAAAATCACTAATTTCTTATTATTGATAAATAAAACATAATAATAGAATTACCAAAAAAAATACATATTTTTAATAGAAAAACTTAATAAAAAC
Source organism: Biancaea sappan (assembly GCA_037074585.1). Taxonomy (NCBI): domain Eukaryota; kingdom Viridiplantae; phylum Streptophyta; class Magnoliopsida; order Fabales; family Fabaceae; genus Biancaea; species Biancaea sappan. The sequence continues at coordinate 13,248,031 of CM073494.1, forward strand.
CAATAAAAAAATAGTTGAGTAACAGAAAATAAAAATAAATAAATAAGGCACTTGCGATTTTGTAATAATAATATGAGTATAAAAATCACCTGCGAGAATTCGGGTGGACAACACCGAGTAACCTAGGCTAGCTCGGGTGGACTGGACTATACCTGAGTAATCTAGCTTGCTCGGGTGTTGTCCACCCGAGCAACCTTCCTTCTCGGGTGTACAGCACTCGAGCAAGATAACAAGCTCGAGTGCTTTGCACCCGAGTTTTCTCTTATACAGTCCCGGAGCAGTTTCTAACTAAAAACGTATATGTAAAAATGCAGTAACAATTTTTTTTTAGTCAGAATTCAATTGCTTTTTTATTCTCAATTGTACATTTAACTACTGCAAGTTTTCAGTATGAAATGTATTTTTTCCTACTGAATCTCATCAATTTACGACTGTAATCTCCGTAGCTATTTAGGATTATTGTTGTAGTGATCTTATTAGGGAAAATTGTGTGTTTTTTTAATCTCAGAAACCTATTGCCATATTAAGTTTCAATTAATCTTGTTCGAACTGAGTTATACTACAAAAATATAAATCTCTCTTAGCTTGAAGATTATTTTTAATTATATATCTTAATTACATTGGGAAAAAAATCAAGATCCAAAATGGCATTTAAGTTACGAAACACTTGTCTTTTGGTTTTTTTTTCCTCCATCAAATTACAACCAGTATTAAAATTAATAAGAATTGAGTTTAATGGAAGAAGTTAGACTTTCAAAGTGGTTAATTCAAGTTTAATGTCCCAACAGTACCTCAATCAAGATTTCTTTTAATAAAAGATACTCAGAAAAAAAAAATGATCAGTATTCACAGTCCCAATTACAATTGTACGACATGTATATAATGACACCAGGACTAGAGTCTAGAGTGGGCACTAGAACTGCAGAATGTAATGAAATATTAAGACCAAAATTTGGAGGTAGTCTGTAACAGCGTGTTGCAATAAAAGAGTGGAAACAAAAGCAAGTACTGGTGGGTGAGAGTATATTGGTTCCAGAAACTGATAATGGGAGTGTGGACCTGGGAGAAAAAGGGTTCAGAAACGCAATGGATCAGCTGCAAATACATGGTGGCTGGACTGCACAGATATGCCAACTGCCAAGTGTATGTACTCGATCGTGTCACGGGACCACTCTCAGTCTGAGTGTCTTGCGCAGATCATCATGTGCTGCCATTCAGTTTTTTGTTGGACGTTTCACAGTGGCCACCCCATCATGCCTTCACACTCACGCAGAGCCCTCTCCTTCTCTCTCGTTCTCCCCGACCTAACTACTCAACTCTCTCTCTCTCTCTCTCTCTCTCTCTCTCTCTCTCTCTCTATACTTCATTTTCATCATACATATTGCGCCCTGTAAACAGTTCTTTGGACTTTAAGAATGATAATGTTTATATATTAGTTTAATTTCTGAATCCATCAACTAAAGTAAGATTTTATTATTTGCGCCCAATAAGTTCAAAACTTTTATTCTATTGGCCAGGAATACCTTTGGAAAACCTTAAAAAAAAAAAAACTCACATGATAAATTAAATTATCAACCATTTATGATATAAACATGGCGTAATAGTTAAAGTTGTTGTCATGTGACTTGTAGGTTACAAATTCGAGCCGTAGAATTATTCTCTTGCAAATACAAAGTAAAGTTGCTTACAATAAACATACAAAGTAGGTCCACCCTTTCCTAGACCCTGCGCATAGAAGAAGATTTGTAGCACCAAATTGTCCTTTTTTATGATATAACCATGGCTTTGTTTTTTAGACAGATCACCATGTTTCACAATGTGAGCGCTCATGTAGGTTGACTTTGTGTTAATTTTCTAGCCCCGAGTGAATACTTGAAAGCTAGCATTCACAACAACCTACTCTTTCGACACTGGTCCAATATTAGTAGTTCTATCTCTCTTGGTAGCTATACTCAACTTCTAGTATTCAATAGGATTCACCGCAATTTAATACTACCTATAGGTTGTCCTTCTAGATTAATTAACTCTCAATGAAAACACCAATTAATACAATTCAAGCCTTTAGCTAGCTTTGCATTATAGTTTTCAGCCATGCAAAACTGAGATCATAGTTAATTGCTTTAATATTAATTGATGTGATTTGAGCCATGCAAAAAACTCATATCTTGCGTGAAAATGCCTTACAATTGAAGTACCATATAATATTTCATGAGTTGGCCAACTTCAAACTTCTAACAATTTTTCAGCTTTAACATTTTGACATTTTTATTATCTCTAAACTAAATTGAGAATAGTTTCACTTTTCACTATCTTTTACGTGATTAGATTTCAGTAATTAACGTTTAGATATGCAATCTTAATTACAGCAATAATTAACGTATTCCAAACAGTGTAACAGACATCTATTAAATGCTGGAAATTCCTTATCTTGATTCGGTTAGCTCGTCTTTAATTCTAATGATCTGACAAATTCTGACATTTCTAGAAGGGGAATGGCCCTCCCTTTCTAATTGTAAACATGTCAATTGTCACGCTCTTGCTTAACTGATTAAGTTATTTGGTAATTAAACCTTGAAATAGAACTATATATATATATATATATATATATATATATATATATATATATATAATTCCTGCTGTCCCTGTCAACAAAGAAAGGCCAACCTCCTGACGTAGAGCATAAGCTTTTTTTTTTTTCAAACACATTATATATCTTGGTTTCTTTTGTGGCATAAATGATTTTAATACACATTCACAATAAATTATAGAGAATTCCACAAAAGTCAGAAAGAAAAAGAAAAGGCCAAGAGAATGGTCATTGTTCTTGTTTGATTTTGGCAACAGGATTGATGCCTGCTTGCGGCCCATTGAATAATTCCTAATTTGAAAGGGTAATTTAGTAGGTGCTTTGTGAGAAGCATTGAAAAGGACAGATAATAAAGATAGTTTCGCGTCCTATATACTATATTGTATTAAGATAAAGTCTATAACAAGGCATTTGTGTAGTGATCATAATATATCCTTTCCACTTGGTGATTTAAAGAGAGCTAGAAAAGAAACAAACAGAAGAATTCAAATGAGAAGTGGGGGAGAGGGTGAACTTAATTATCAATCTACGTCCAACTGTAGTACATTAAAGTTTGAGGCATTTCCTTTTTATTGTTTAATTTGATAATGAGAAATGTGTATGTACATCTGAGGAGAAGAAGAAAGAAAGACATGAAATAATGAAAGCATGGGAAACAAGACGACCCAGGAATCTGTCATAGAAACCAATATATATATAACTAAATATATACTTCCCTTGAAATTTTATTTTATTTTATTTTTTCATTCACTCTATTTTGCAACTAACATACATGAAATAGTTCATTCGATCCATTTCTGTTGAGGTTTTTAAAAGTGAGATCATTATTGCTATTTTTTTTTTTGAAGAATAAATTTAATTTTGTATAAATTAGACAATATAGACACTGTAATTGTATTTAATTTTATATATATGTATTAAAAATGCATGATGTTGAGAGAAAAATATAAATAATACTTTAAAGCCATTGTAATGACTACTATGCAACAAGTTGTTAACAAAGAGGGACAGGTAGATGATAAACCTGAATTCAAGGAAATTGAAAGGCAATTGATAAAGAGAAACATCAAAGTGAGGGAAAAAACATGGAAAATGTTTGGTTTGTGAAAATATTTCCTATTTTCATTTTCAATCTTTATTTTTTGAAATGTATTTTTTGAAACACTGAAAACATTTTTTTGATGTTTTTAGATTTAGGCTTATTTTAAAAAATGTTTTCAAAAAAATGTTTTCAGTTAACTCAACTAAATGCATTTTTAAGTCTATTTTCTGTTTTCAGTGAAAATGAAAACAGGAAATGTCCAAACTAAACCGATACTGGAAATAATATAAATAAATAGAAAATAGATTATGAATGGTACTGAGGAAGTTTGTTAAGTGTATTATCCTTTTGATACTTTTCTCCTTTTCTCTTCTTCTTGATATGATTTCCTTCTCTGTTGCATTCTCTCTTTACTGTTATATACAATATTTCTTCGTTAAATTCAATAATATTTGCTTCTGCATTTTATGTTACTATAGCTACCATTACAAGCATATATTCCCATAAATAATTAAGTTGATAATTCTTTTTCCCTTGAAAATTCAGAAAAAATTTTAAAATATTATTTTATTAACAGTCATATCCTTCTTAAGTTTTTATTTTCTCAAACACATTTTGCACTGAAGAGAATTTATTTAAAAAAAAAAAAAGAAGTTTCCATTTCCATACAGTGGACTCCAGTCCAAACCGTGCGTCTTCCATTGTTCATGGGCTATTCTTAAGACTATTGCTTTCGGTCAACGAATGTCCTAAACCCAAACATAACAAGCCCATGGGCTTCGTAACTTGTTTTCCAAAACCCACAAATCATTCCAAATTTCACCCAGCTTTAGGCAGAACCCGGGCCTGTGAACTCTTAAAGAGGGAAAAAAAAAAAAGAACCTACGAAAACTTATTTAGAACTCCCATCAAATTTAGGATTTAGATTAACCTCGTCTAATTTTAAAAAGCATTTAATATTTTTTTTTTAATCAATTCTCAGTGTAAACTTATTTATCTTCAATTTTTTTTAATAAATAATATGACTTAGATGGCCAGAAGCAATTATTACGTCATCAATCATGAAGGTCTAGACTGAAATCAGAAGCCGGTGAAGTGGGCTTTCCTCCTTGTGCGTGAAGTTGTGCAGTGTCTTGCCCTCTGTTCTGTTGGCGTTGATCTGAAACAGAGGAGAAGAATGACGTTGTTTCATTTTTTTAACTGCGCTATTCTCACCTTCGGCCCCCACGCCGTCTACTATTCTGCCACGCCCTTGTAAGTCTCCTTCGCTTACAGATCTATTCCCTTAGCTACTTCTTTTTGCTTCAAAACCCTAATCTGTTAATCCCAATTTTCGTAATTAATTTCAATTTAAATTTTTTTACCATGCTGTTTTCCTTTTCTCGAGTAAATCACTTCACTTTTTTGCATATTGGTCTATTTGCGCTGTTCTTTTATTATCGCTTCTTGGAAATTTCCGAAATTGTCAATTATATTATCTCGGGAGTTTATTTTCAAATTGGTTCTTGTGCACGACCTGCTGATGGGATTTCAGAAATGAAACAGACCATTAAATGGTCTGGGTTTGTTGCTGTTAGATGATTTTAGGGATGTCTCTTTAACGTTGTGTCTTTTGCTTACCCTCCGAGGGCTCATTTTTTAAACCAAAAACGAACGTTGGGCTGCCTAATTCTGATAAAACCTTATGGAAATTTACTGTTTGATTACTTCCAAATAAAGACGCATAAAAAATGACACTTAATGTGTGACAAGGGCCTCATAGCTGTAGTCAGTAGCATGGAGTTAATTAGACATTATTATTGATGTGAAGCATCTCAGAATCACTTTTCTCTTTTGGTGCACAAGAGGGGGTAAAAAAAGGGGTTCTTGTGCATTACTTTCTAGGTCAGTAACAAGTTTGCCATGCAGATCGGAGTATGACACACTTGGTACCTCTATCAAAGCAGCTGTTGTTTATCTTGCAACAGCACTAGTAAAGGTTGGAGAACACTCTGAATTTTTAGCAATATGCATCATACTGATATTTGCACAAAAGTAAGATGATAGTCTGTCTCATGTGTCTTGTTTGGCAGCTTGTTTGTCTGGCAACTTTTCTCAAGGTATCTGAGAGTGATAGCTTTGATCCCTATCAGGTATGTTTTGAAATTGTATTATCTATGTATGTTCATGTTTAGGCATCTTACTTTTATGTATGGCTGCCAAATGTTATTTTGAGTTATTCCTTAAAAGCCTCAATTTAATATCTGATTAATTAAAGACCTCAAATTCACAGCAAAGATGTTTACCATTGCATAAAAGCTGTGATTTATTACCAATAACTGCTAAGTTCCTCTTCGTAGGGTGCCACTACAGGGTTTTGGACTTGTGGAGGGTAGATTTTACTGTAACCTTCCACTAAGTACACTACTGACTATTGTTCTTTGAATCATAAGAAGCTAGGACAGTGCTGTTAATCTCATGGTTGCTGTTGTGAATTATAAGTTACTTGTACAAATAACCTACTCTTATCAATGACCTCTTTGTCTCTCACTCGGCATTCTGTCTTCCATTTCTCTCTTGCTCTGTCTCCCTTAGCTTTACAATATATTGAAGAGACAACACATGCTTTACAGTAACTCAATGGAGTTTCCATTGAGTTACTGTAAAGCTTGTGTTGTCTCTTCAATATATTGTGTAGCTGTGCTACTTATTTACATTTACAATCAGGGTACTGGATGAGTTGCCTGTATGGCATGCAAAAATGAACTTGACTAGTATTTTTAAAAAATTAGAGTTCATTATCAAAAGACTCGATTCCCTGAAGTATATGGCAACAACATACAAAAAACATAACTGATTGATGGCTATTGTCCATCATCTGAAGTCCTTTGATATTCTCTGAAGGTTATTTAGAGTCACTGTTTTTAAGCTCTTTTAGTTATTCTGCACTTATTACTCCACTATTATGAGTGATAACAAATGGTCTCCTTTTTTCTCCCAGGAATGTTTGAAGGCATTAATAGGTTTTATAGATGTTGCTGGGCTTTATTTTGCCTTGACCCAGTTGACTCACAGAAACATATCTCAAAATCATAAATTTCAAGCAGTTGGCCTTGGTGAGTGTGACAGGCTACAACATTGTATATGTAAATGAGTTGTTTATATTTTTATGTGGAGGAATTGATGCTCTCCTTCCTTTACCAACACTCTGGTGTTTGCCTTTTTCTTGTGGCAGGCTGGGCGTTTGCTGATTCTGTACTTCATAGATTGGCTCCTCTTTGGGTGGGTGCAAGAGGACTAGAGTTTACTTGGGATTACATTCTCCAAGGCCTTGAGGCTAATGCAAATCTGGTACTTTTCATTGTTTTCATGCTAGAATCTTACTATTTTCTTTGAGTTTCAAATGCACATTTTCTGGCTGCAGGCTGCGAAGCCTGGCAGTCCTAACTTAAGTTAGATAAGTTGGTGATTAATATAGTCTTGAGTATTTGGAAAATTTTGTAATTCCGTATTGGTTAAAATGATGAAACTGTAAGTCATATGCTACAGGGAACAATCCTCCTTAACTTATTTGCAGATTTGTAGTACATAATTATCTGCATTTTAAGAGTTTTTAGCTGTTGTAATCTATACAGGTGTTGAGCATATCACTTGCTGCACTAGGATCATTGATGTGGCTCCGAAAAAATAAACCCAAGACTCTGATTCCTATAATATACTTGTGTGCAGGGATTGTGGCAACCATGCCGTCTATCACAAGGTTTTTTCTGTCTCATCGCTGCTCCTTTTTTTTTTTTTTGGGGGGGGGGGGGGGGGGCGCTGTTGGTTAGGACATGTTAGTTGTCTGCAGATACAAGTGTTTGAATCATAGACTAAGCATAGAATCTTTCACTGAGCATAAACCCCTAACTCCCTTTCCTTCATGGAATATAGATATTATCATGATTCTTTTCTTCGTCCGACATAAAACCCAGTAGGATAAAGATGACGACCAATTATATGATGTTGGATAAAAGTATCAGATATGTTGATAGGCTATCTGGAAGTCATTATATTAGTCTCACTCATCAACTTGCACTCATTTGCTGTTAGTGCTTTCTAAACTCTTCCTTCTGCAGCTATTTGAGGCGAGCACTGGGGTGGCATTTGCCGAAGGTGGTAGGTTTTGAACTCTTCACATCTTTGGTGATGGCTATTATAAGTTGGCAGCTGTTCGCTGCATGTCAGAGACCTTCGGCGTAAGAAAACCCACCATGCCCAGAGTCCAAGATATGCCAATTAGATAATGGATTAACCGTGCGTAACTTCTTTCTAGCTAGTGTGTTGATCCAATCGTTGCTCCAGATGGTAGCTGCCAAGCTGTTTCATTTAAATTTGACTAACTTTAGATGTATCAATTGCAATTTCTTGATAAATTGGTTTTGCAGAGTCGTGTTTCTTGGGAGAGAAAGTTGAATGCAAGTCAATAGAGTTTTGTGAATCAGGAATTATGCTCTGATTTGATCAGTTTGAGGGATTTTGCATTGAATTGATCCTCGTTGATCCCTTCGAATTTTTTATTGGATCTCGTTCGTAATTTTTTTTCCCGGTCTATTCATATAGTCATATGTTTCTCAACAATGCCCCTCTCCTTGGCCAGCGTCCAGATTTCATTCGGGTACCTTCCTATTTAATTATCATATTAAATGTAGGATTGCCAAAATGAGCTTAATCTAATGCGTCGGGCCAGCTCAGCAAATGAAATGTAGCAAACTAATGATTTAATAGTTTATTTTAAAGAAAAATTTTTAATTTGATCTATCTAAACTCGAGGCTTAGATGTCAGGTTTCTTATTTTTTGTTATTTATTTATTTTTTAAGCTTTAATCTGTAATTTGAGAAGTTTAATTTTTTTTTGTGAAGTTTAATAGTTTTAATTTAATTTTTGTCATTCAAAATAATTAAAAATATATTGTAAAAAATTGGTCTATTTTAATGTTTAATATGTTTTTTATAATAAATTTAGTTTAATTTTTAAAATTTGATAGTTTTAATATTTAGTCTCTATTATTTAAAATAATTAAAAATATATTTTTGAAAATGGATAATTAGGTTTTTGGGTTGGTTAACTCAATTCACGACCCTTGATAAATTGTATTGAATGAAGATTTTTAGATTATGAATTATATAAGATTCAATTTAATTTATTACATGTTTATTGTTGATCCTGTGAGTCTTGGACTAAAGTAAATCGATTCAACCAATTTTACAACCTTAAATGTCAAAGAAAAATCGAATTTCGCAAATTGGTATAGCCGTTGGAATGATCAAGAATCAACAATGCATGACAAAATAATGAGACACTGTACACGTGGATGGTTCGAACTTGGAAGAAATAATTGGAAATGAGTATGTCTGCTAAGCCCAAGCCTGAGTGCCTGAGCATGTTTCGTTGTTTCTACAGGCAAAGCACGCGCAAGGGCAAAGCTTATGAATGAATATAGGTGGGTCATGGGCTCTCCATGTGAGGCCCTGACCCATGTGATGTGCCCTCTCTCTTTCTAACTCCTGCCATTTTTCTTTTCTTTATTTACATATATTCTCACTTTTCCAGAGTTTACTCATCACTCTGGCCCATCTTCACCTGATTTAAAATCAAAATGAAGCGTATACGATAGTGATGAGGAAGACCTCGGGCTTGCGTTCCTCGTATAGACCGACATTTGAGGAGCAATACCCATTCCTCGGACCCACCTGAAACTGTTTCTCTTCCCTTCATTAATGAGCCCTCTGACTTCCCGAACCTGTTGCGTTGTCCCTGTAGGTCATACCGTAAGCATCCGTGTTCCCGTCTTCACATTACCATTGTCTCCTCGCTTTCTTTTCACACCCGTCAACTCAGACGCCAGTGGGCTAGTTCAGCTATAATATAAGAATACTTCGAATTTTGTATAGGTGACATTCAAATTATAAAGTTAAATCCTTCAATCATCGAGTACTTTTTCACGTCACACTGCATGTCTCATTTTTAATCTTGTTGTTCTATTCAAAACAAATAATCATAACCGAAAAATTACATTATTGTGGGGTTGGACTGTATAAATAAATTAATTTATAATTTATTGCATTAGTTTATAATTTATTTAATTAATTTATAAATTTATTAAAAATATTTAGTAAATAAATTTATTTAAATAATTTATAATTTATTTTAAAACTCTATTTTAAATAATTTATAATTTTTAAATTTTTATTCTTATTTTTTTATTTTTTAAAATACTCATTATACTCTTATATTTATTTATAGCTTAAATTTTCAAATTATTTTCACTGTGATCCATCAGGTCGTGCGTGTTCGACTGCTCGTTTGTCGTCGTCCCTTGCAGTCTCTCATCACCTGTCGTTGTCCTCGCTGTCTGCTACTATTTTCGAATGGTCATCGCTAACCGTCATTGACGATGCAATTGTTTTCTACATTCTTTTTCATTTTTCTACGCTTCTTTTCGTCGATCATGATGCAATTTTTTTTTCTGTCTTCCATCCATTTGATTTGATTCGTTTGAATAAAATTTAAATGATCTAGTGTAAATAAAAAATTTGAAACAAAATATTTAATTCATTTGACCTTTGGACTGTATCCACACATACAAAATTGAGGTGGAAATTATACTAAAAATAAATATAAATACAAAAATATTAAACTGAACATTCAAACGTCTCAAATATAATCTAATAAATTCACAATTTATTTGTCTCAAAAAGTGTATCTAAATCTTCACACAAAGTATAAAAATAGGAAAAGAAAAAATAAACATAAACTAACCAAAATTGATCAAATTGTTTCTCTGCTTTGCTGCTCAAAAGTTATTCAAATGAATGGTATAAATAGAAGAAGCCACTCATCTTTAGGCAGCATATAGGAAAGAGTTAACCAAAATGGATGGCTCTCAAATGTGTAAACAGAGTTAACCAAAAGAAAATGTATAAGGGGTTAAAATATATTTGAAATCTTTATAGTTTTATTAAATAATGATTTTAATTTTAATAGTTTGAAAATAATAAATTTAATCTTTGTAGTTTTTAAAATTATGAAATAGGTCTCTAAAGTTAGTTTTTTATTAGTTAATCGTTAGTCAACGTTAATTGGGATACTGATATTAGTATTAAAATTCATGTCAGTGTTAACTGTGTACCATTTATGTTGATATGAACTAGTCACATGAACTCTTAAAAAAAAAGTTTCAATTTATTCACTTAGGTTATTGGTCAAAATTTTTCTTTGGTCCAATTTTTGATATAAACTCTTCTTCTACTTCATCTAGGTCCCTAGTTTAAGAATATTTTTTTCTTTGTTAAAATATCCCTGTAATACCCATGAAAAATAAAATATAAATGCGTGTTTACAAACTACTGTTACTATTTACGTACTGTTTATTTATACAATCAAAATGTTGAGATGATAAGTAGTCTTAATTTCTATAAATAAAAAAATGCAAGTTTGAATCTTGAGAAGTATACTTGTTAAGAGGGCTTTAAATTTAATATCTCCGGCTTGAACAAGGATTAGTTCCAAGTTCCAAATGACTTGAGGATACTCTGAGTTCAAACCAACGGTTAATATTTAAAAATTTATCAAACTCCACTTAATTTAATTCAAATCTTATTTGTCACGACCCGTTTTCTGGGCACATGACCGGCACAATGATGAATCTCTCATCACTGTAAGCCTTCCGATAAATATATCAAATTTTCTTATCTGAAAATCATAGAGATGATTTGCATGTAATCATAGATTATCAATTTAAAATACATTATTATACTGACATACAAGCCAAATGTCGAACCCCTGAACTAGATGTCTTAGACGATTACAGAGCAACATAATCTATAACAGAAGAGAGGTCTACCCGACAACGGGAAGGTCCAAAGTGATCTACTCCTCTAGCAGATATTCTTCGATGGCAACCTGATCTGAACAAAAAGGTTGTACAAACAATGTGAGCTTTTAAACTCAATGAGCAAATCGGCCTCGCATTAATAAAATTCAAATACATTACCAGTCATGCAAGCATATCCAAAGGCTCATACTCAACCAATAGACAGAAGATAAAAATTTATCCAATTCAACAAACGTTACTAGTACTCGTCAATGGCAATATATCCCGGAGAGCGCACACAGGCCGGCTCACCAATTATGTATATTTCTGCCATGACGCACAACATCATCCTCTTACATACAAGATAAAAATTCATCCAATTCAACAAACGTTACTAGTACTCGTCAATGGCAATATATCCCGGAGAGCGCACACAGGCCGGCTCACCAATTATGTATATTTCCGCCATGACGCACAACCTCATCCTCTTAGCTAGGGCGCCTCACGGATTTATCACCAATCCGGGCTATATCCCTACTGAGGGAATCGTTGTCTCCACACTCATTGGTCAAGACACCCTGTCAACCGGGTTTTCCGCCTTGCCGTGAGAGGGGGTACTGTCCCGCTCAATCACAATCAATAGCATTTCATATCATAATCAGAAGCTCAATATAATATTCATCCATATAACAGGTATAGTATATAACTATATTATGGATTTATAAACCACATATCAAGATAACAATTAATCCATTTTTGAAAACATTCAAATTTCACATCATCATAAGATACTTATTTCATTTTATCCATACTTATGGATTAATTATCTCATTTAGATTCGTCATTCTGAATCCAATTTCCCCCTATGAATCTTGGGAGTGTCCTACGACATACTTTTTATCACCAGTAATGCTAAAACTCTATTAAAACGGGGTCGTTTCACTCACATGGATTCCGTACGAATATCGCTTCTCTAAGTCATTACAGACAAGAGTGCTCAGGTGAATTTCAGTGTTCTGCTACGGAGATTTTCATGAAAGATTAGAGAAAATACGTTAGGATTGTTTTCGTACAGATACTGTTCATACATATGGTACTATTCATATATACGATCACTATTCATATATACGGTCACTATTCATATGTACTGATATTATTTATACATACGGATAATATTCGTACATACGGTCACTATTCATACGTATGAATACTATTTTTTATGTATGGATACTATTCATATGTACGGTTACTATTCATACGTACGGGTACTATTCATACCAGAAATAGAGAATACAATCTGTAAAAGAGTACACCAGGTAAGTTCCCAGGAAAGAGTGGAGGGTCACACTGGACACACTTAAAAATCAGGTCTTTCCTTAGCCAGAACTTTCCTAGACATGTATTCTTCACAGTTTACATTCTATTTCGGTAATCAGAAAATCAAAATAACATATAAACAGCTAAGGACAGTTTTTCTGATGTGGAAGATCAGCCAAGGCCGCAACCACAGAGCATACTTAGGAAAATAACTTCTAAAATTTGAAAGACATAGAAAGGGCATAGTATCCTTACCTAAGCTGAAAAGGAAAGGCCCAAAATCTTAGAGGCCTAGCTTTGGAGTAAGAGAAACTTAAGGAGAGAAGAAGAGAAGTTGAAGGTGTGAGTTTAGAAGTGAAATGGAAGGGCCTATTTATAGCAAAAGTCAAGGGTACTATTTAACACTATACGTTAATAAAATATTCAATTTACTATTTATGAAAATGACATTTCTCATAATGCAGTTACTGTGCAAAACCTTTAAGTTTCTTTTTCAAATCAGTCCTTTCAATTTAGTCCCTGAGGGTATTTTTACACATAAAACGTCATTTTCTCCTACAAACTTCTTTCTAGTTTTCTCTTATGACCAAACCACATCTAGTACTTGACATTTCGATTGTATAATGAACAGTATCGTATACGTAAATAGTATTATACGGGTAAATAGTACCGTATACTGAAATAGTAACAGTAGTTTGTAAACAAATATTTATATTTTATTTTTTCTTGGGTATTACAGGATGATTTTGACAAATAAAAAATATATTCTTAAACTAGAGACCTAGACGAAGTAGAAAACGAGTTTATATCAAAAATTGGACAAAAAAAAATTTTAACCAATAACATAAGTGAATAAACTGAAACTTTTTTTAATGAGTCTATGTGGCTAGTCTATGTCAGCATAAATGGTACATAGTCAACGTTGACTAATGGTTTGCTAACCAAAAACTAACCATGGAGATCTATTTTATGGTTTTAAAAATTATAGAGACTAAATTTATTATTACCATTATTCAATAAAACTATAGGCACCTTAAGTATATTTAACCTATTTATCACATACAGAAATTTACCTATAAGGCTTAAAAGGTAAAGAAAGTTGAAGCACATTCATAAATTATCAGATGTGTCCAAGATGAAATGTGATTATTTTGAAATTACATAATGAAATGTAATTATATATTAACAAAAAATTATAAGTATAGTATTTTTTTTTGAGATAACATAATCAAATGATATTATTTTGGGATGATTTCCGACTCTTATTTGTTACTTGTAATCATTATTTCTTTATTTATGAATAATTTTTTATCTTTAATTAAATTTATATATAAAATATATTTTATATGTAATATATAATGAAAATATATAAATATATTACATATAATAATTTAAAAATAATTAACTAATATATTTATTTGTATTATTTTGAGATTATAAAATATATATCATTTTATTTATTTTATATTTATCAACTAATTCAATAACTACTTTTATCAAACACTTATAATTTAATAAATTAACTTAATAACTTTAGAATAAAAAATTAATTTATAAACTTTTAACTAACTTTTAAATTTTAACTAATTTAATAATTATTTTTACTAGACAAATTTTATATAATATTGGCACTAACTATAATAGATACACAGGAGGCTTGGGCTTACAATAATGAACGGTCTGAAATGGCGTATAGTCGTATACTAAATGTACTAACTTTCATGCTGTCAAGCCGGCACGTTTCCAATTATCTCTTACTATCTGCCATTCACACACACACACACACAACACACAGAGACACACTGTCTCTCTCTCCCTCCAAGCCTCAATGCAATCAAAATCATTTCTTTTTTTAATCTGGCAAAGTATGACTATTTTCTTTCTTTTTTCTTTTTCTGAAAACCAAAGTAGCCCCTTTATTGATTACTGGACTCCCATCTTTTCTTTTTATATAAGCCATAGTAAGAGACAAATAGACGGGACGGAGAGCGAGGTGAAGAAAGAGACTGTGAAGGGGGAACGGCAAAACTGCATTTGCCGTTTGGGAGAGTGAGTAGTGAGGCGGAGTGCAATGGAGGAGAGGCCGGAGACGGAGCTGATATCGATACCGGCGACGCCGAGGGTGTCGACGCCGGAGATTCAGACGCCGTCCGGGCAGAGGTCGCCGAGGCCGGCGTCGAAGGAGGCGAAGTCGTCGAACGCGTGGACGCCGACGTCGTTCATATCGCCGAGGTTCCTGAGCCCGATAGGAACGCCGATGAAGAGGGTGCTCATAAACATGAAGGGGTACTTGGAGGAGGTGGGTCACCTCACGAAGCTCAACCCTCAAGACGCCTGGCTTCCCATCACTGAGTCTCGCAACGGAAATGCTTACTACGCTGCGTTTCACAACCTCAATGCTGGTGTCGGCTTTCAAGCCCTTCTTCTGCCCGTTGCCTTTGCCTATCTCGGCTGGTACATTATTCCCTTCTTCTCACATTCATTCATCTCTCATAGCCTGAATATCTGTTCTCATTTTACTACAATGTTTTTAATTTCAGTTAAATGCCTTTTTATCTTACATGACAGCGCCTTCCGAAATATGATTGAATATCTGTTTTTTTTCTTTCAGTAGCACAAGCATGTATGAAGCTTTTTTATTGCCGTTTTCTTTTCCTTGATCAGGGTAGAAACTTCATTTTCATAGTAGAAAAATTGTCTCCCATTCGCCTCACTAATTTATTACACATGGTAGCTAAAGAGATTTCGAAACACACTTGAGACAACTCACTTCAGCACTTTATCTTTTGCTTTTTGGATCCAAAGCGTAATTATTGTCAAGGGAAATAATGAAATTCCATCTTGCATCGGGTCCACACGTAATACTGTCCAAATTCTCTCTTTTGATAGCTTTAGACATCCTTTTTCGCAACACTCAAGCTTTCCAAAGCACGCTTTTTGACCAGGGTTCTATTTCTACTCCACATTGTAATTACGAAGTTTGTCCAGTTGGACTGACTAGCATAGCTTATACATAAAATATTTTGCAGGAGTTGGGGAATTATTTCCTTAATTATAGCATATTGTTGGCAACTATACACTTTGTGGATTCTGGTTCAGCTGCACGAAGCTGTTCCAGGGAAAAGATACAACAGATATGTGGAACTTGCCCAGGCAGCATTCGGTAAGTTCAAACGCATACCACACCAGCACTAACTTCTCCTATCTCTCTGTTCTTTCAGGTTTGATTGTGTTCATATTTGTTTTGTTGCAGGGGAAAGACTTGGCGTGTGGCTTTCTGTGTTTCCAACAGTTTATCTCTCAGCAGGAACTGGAACAGCTTTGATTCTATTTGGAGGGGAGACTATGAAACTGTTCTTCCAAATAGTTTGTGGCCCTTCTTGTACCTCCAATCCTTTAACCACGGTGGAGTGGTACCTGGTTTTCACTTCTCTTTCCATTGTTCTCTCTCAGCTCCCCAACCTCAATTCCATCGCTGGCCTTTCACTCATTGGGGCTGTCACAGCCATCACTTACTCCACCATGGTCTGGCTCCTCTCTGTGAGCCAGCAAAGACCACCCTCCATCTCTTACCAACCCCTCTCACTGCCATCCTCTTCTGCTTCTGTTTTCTCTGTCATGAATGCACTTGGAATCATTGCCTTTGCTTTCAGAGGCCACAATTTAGTCCTGGAAATTCAGGTATATATATATATATTCTAATCACATTTGCTACATTTTAAGTTAACTTCTCTCTAGTTAGTACTGAAGTGAAGATCACGCTTGGTTAATTTCTTAATTTCAGGCAACAATGCCATCAACTTTTAAGCACCCAGCTCACGTGCCAATGTGGAAAGGTGCCAAGGTTGCTTATTTCTTCATTGCAATGTGCCTCTTCCCCGTTGCTATTGGAGGCTTTTGGGCCTATGGAAACCTTGTAAGACTTTTTCCTCCATTCTTATAAGAGTAAATTATTGATTTAGTCTCTAAAAGATTGTAATTTTTTTCAATTTGGTCTTTGAAAGAACAAGTACCTAAATCTAACCCCTAGAAGATTGTATTTTTCTCAATTTAATTATTTTCATCGCTAAATTATAAAATGTACTATTGTTAAATCTCAAAATTTTCATTGCTAAAAGTCACTTAGATAAGAAAAAAGACCAAATTGAAATAGATACAATCTTTCAAGAGCTAAATTGAGATGAGTGTAATCTCTTGGGACTAAATTAGTAACTTACTCTTTTTGTTATGCAATGCCTTTCATTCATGGTGCAACTTAATGTGATACTAATTAGTGTGAATGGTTTGTTGTTACAGATGCCTTCAGGAGGGACTCTGGCGGCTCTATATGCATTCCACGGCCATGACATTCCAAGGGGTCTTCTTGCCTTGAATTTCCTGCTCGTAGTGTTCAGCTGCTTGAGCAGCTTCCAGATATACTCCATGCCTGCATTTGACAGTTTTGAAGCAGGTTACACCAGCAGAACAAACCGTCCCTGTTCAATATGGGTGAGGTCAGGCTTCAGAGTGTTCTTTGGATTTGTGTCGTTCTTCATAGGAGTGGCACTTCCCTTCCTCTCAAGCATGGCTGGTTTAATGGGAGGAATCACACTTCCAGTCACATTTGCATACCCTTGCTTCATGTGGGTCCTCATTAAAAAGCCAACCAAATACACTTTCAATTGGTATTTCAACTGGATCCTGGGTTGGCTCGGCGTTGCTTTTAGCTTAGCCTTTTCCATTGGAGGTGTTTGGAGCATGGTCACCAGTGGACTTAAGTTGAAATTCTTCAAGCCTAACTGAATTGGGAAGAAGGCCATGTAATTGTTAAATCATCTTATTATGCTCTTGTTTACTTCAGGCCTGTGTCAGCTCCTTTCTATATATGCTTTACATACATAACAAATATCAATACAGGTCCCCAAAAAAGAGTAAGTCATCGTATTAAAAACTACATCATGTGCCAATTTTTCTTATTTAAATTATATTCATGACTTTTTCTTTGAATGGGTTTGGAGTATCCTTATTTACTATATTTTGTAAGTAGAAAAATGTTATTATCGAACTTCGGAAATTCAATGTCGAAAGATTTCATGATTCTTTAGTTCTAAAAGCTTCAAACATGTAAAACACACTCTTATGCTGGCTATAAAAAGGAACTACTTAGTTATCAGCATTCTTCAATTTTGAGGCGTTCAAATTGTATCCGAGGCTTGATCGTTCTTTAATGTAAACTGTAAGTATTGTAAATCTTCTTCGTCACAAAAACAAAGAACTCATATGGCCTTTGGGGTGGGCTGGTATCTATTTCCAATTATATATATATATATATGTATATATATATTATATAATGCAATACCTGTGAGTGAGTGTGGCAAGTGTATGTCAATTTTAAATGAATAAGATTTTTAATACAAAAATAAATTATAGTAACTTTTATTATATTTTATAAATAATAAAAAGGCAAAATGGTAAGTTATTTAGGGTTGAAGAAAAGTATTAAACTTTTTATTCTTACACTTATATTTTAATTTATTTTCTTATATTACAAATTTTATTTTATTTTATCCGTGTGTTAGATATAGATTTGAGATCCTTTTTACCTTAAATTTAAAGTCACTTAATGTACTTTTTAAATTTTTTTTTTGTATCTTGACAAAATAAATGACGAAATTTGAAGTTAAGTTATTTAACTTCCAACCTTCCTCTTGTATCAATAAAAATTTAATTTTAAAAAGTTGAAGTAGTAATAAAAAAAGAAAATAACTTTCCATTCTCTTATTATATAAATAACTGAATTAATTTTTTTAATAATTTATATTGATACGTATTATTTTGAGGCCAATAACTGAATAGTCCAAATTCAAATACATTATTATAGAACATAATAATAATTTATATGCGTTTCATGTTAAGAGTTAGAATATCTACTCCCATAAAAATAAGTAAGTTAGAAATGAAATAAATATAGGCAGATAAATTAAAATATAATTAAGTCATCTTACAAAATGCTCTTGCGAATAAAATGGATTTAGTCCTTTGCATTAGTACAGAAGAAAAAATAATTCAACTATACATTTTGAAGTGCCATGACCATGAGTTATGACATTGTACAATTAGTAAAGAAATTAATTGGGCACTATTTAATAGCCGACGATGGCTGGTGGAGGTGGTGATGCATATGAAGCACCAAAAACTGGAGGAAGAACTACATCGTCTTCTGGAGGAGGTGACTGTGATGGAGTCTGTGGGGGCGAAGGCTGAACAGGGGGAGAAGGTGACTGGGATGGAGTCTGTGGAGGCGAAGACTGAACAGGGGGAGGAGGAGACCTGGCAGTTGGTGGCGGAGAGAATAGTGGGAGCGGAGGAGACTGGACCGGAGGTGGAGGGGACTGAACTGAGGGCGGTGGAGACTGAACAGGTGGTGGTGGAGATTGGACCGGTGGTGGTGGAGACTGAACCGGGGGTGGAGGAGACTGCACAGGAGGTGGTGGAGGTGGGGATTGGACAGAAGGAGGTGGTGGAGGTGGGGATTGGACCGAAGGAGATGGAGAGGGAACCGGGGGTGGTGGAGAGTGGACCGGCACTGGAGGAGGTTGTACTGAAGGTGGTGGAGATCGGACAGGGTCTGGTTTTTTGGGTCCTGAATCATTAGGATCCTCATCTGGGGTTTCAGCTTTTGGTGGTTCAGGTTTAGGAGTTTCCTTTTTAGGCGGTTCTTCCTTGGGTTTTTGAGGTGTTGGTTTAGGAGTTTCCTTTTTAGGGGGTTCTTCCTTAGGTTGTTGAGGTGTTGGTTTAGGAGTTTCCTTTTTAGGCGGTTCGTCCTTGGGTTTTTGAGGTTTAGGTTGTGGAGGTGCTTCCGTTTTAGGCTGTTCCTCTTTGGGTGGTTGTGCTTTAGGAGTTTCCTCGTTTGGCGGATCCTCCTTAGGTTGTGGAGGTGTAGAGTGGGAAGGCTGTTGTGGTGGTGGTTGATTTTTAAGGTCGTCATCATCTTTGGGTGGCTGAGGTTTGGGCTTAGGTTGTTCCTGTTTGGGTGGTTGGGGGGTCTTAGGTTGTTCGTTTTTAGGAGGAGATTCCTGTGAAGGTGGTTTTGGAGTCTGCTTCTCAGAGGGAGGTTTCTTAGGTTGTTCGTTTTTAGGAGGAGATTCCTGTGAAGGTGGTTTTGGAGTCTGCTTCTCAGAGGGAGGTTTCCCATGTGGACTTGATGGGTGACCACACTGAGCCTTATTACAATCAATAGGCTTACTTATCACAGCAGCGCAAACATTCGCTGCCTTCTGATTAGGCCTATTTGGTATACAATTCTCATTGTCATCAAACACTACATTCTTTCTAGAAGAAGGATCGCACCCTTGTTCTTCACCATTGAAATAGTTATCCCGGAATGTAAAATTCCCCAAACTGGGCAAGCTACATATGTTCTGAGGCACAAACCCAGTAAGCTTGTTGTGGTCAACAGATAAACTCTCTAACTTTTGGAGTCCATTGAAGGATTTGGGCAAGATGCCACCAAAATTGTTCTCACTTATGTCCAAAACCGTCGTACTAGCAAGCTTCCCAATTTCTACGGGCAAGCAACCAGTGAGTTTATTGTTGGTGAAAATGATCTCATTTAACGTATTTTCCATTCCACCAATGCTCTCTGGAATGCACCCACTAAAATGGTTATTGGCAAACACCATCACTGTGGCTGGTGAGTTCCCCATATTTTCAGGAATGGTGGATGTGAATCGATTATTGTTCAAGAATAAGGCATCAATGTGCATATTGAAAAGCTCCGAAGGCAATTCACCCTCGAAGTTATTGTACCTGAGGTCAATGTATTGAAGTTTTGGTAGTGGTAGAATACACATTGGGAATGGGCCGACAAAGCGATTATTACTAACATCTAGCTCGAACAAAAGCTTCAGCTTGGAGAAGCTTTTTGGAAGAATCCCACAAAACCTATTTGAGTTTAAATGTAATAAAGCAAGGTCAGTCAACAAACCGATCTCTGCAGGAATGTAACCTGCAATGTCTGCATGATTAAGATCAATCCCAGCCACAACGGTGAGTTTTGGATCGTCAAGAGCTTGGGCACAAAAAACCCCATTGTAAGAACACACATCTGGGCCCACCCAATTCTTGGTGGTGTCTAATGGGTCTGAATATATGGCCGCTTTCATTGCATGAAGTGTTATATAAGCACTTTTGAGCCTAGGATTGGAGAACTCTAGATCTGTTTTATAGGTTTCTACATAGTCATCGGGTAAATCTCCATTCTCGTGAAGAGTTAACAATTGTCGACGAGCGATGAAGGAGGCTTGAGCATTAGAAAGAGCGTTTGAGAATGTAGAAAGGTATATGGAGGATACAATTATGATGCAGCTTATGGCGTGCATTTTGAGAAACAAATCAATTATGATGCCTCCCAGGAAAGGCCTGAGGCTAATGAAGAGAGAGGCCACAAAATAGAGGCATATATATCGCCACGCTCAAATACGCGTTTGGCCCAACGACAACCTCTGCAACATTTTCTTTTTGCCCAAATATGGATGGTCTCTATAAGCTTTGAAAACATATTAGCACTTGTAATTTTTTTTTTTCCGATTAATATGTAAGGTTTTCAATTCATTGAGATTGTTACATTGTAACGTCAATTGTAGCTATTTATGCTTTACATGTGGCTCCAGATATTCCTGGACAAGTGTTGTTCGCTGGGAGCTTGGAATGGAGTGGTTATCCAATAGCCTGCAACAACAACAACAACAACAACATAGCCTTATCCCACTAAGTGGGGTCGGCTACATGGATCACACGACGCCATTGAGCTCTATCAATGACCAACTCTTTAGATATCTCATTTACTAAAAGATCCCGTTCAATAATTTCTCTAAGTGTTCTTTTTGGTCTTCCTCGACCTTTTTTCATAGGGCTCCAAACTATCTGTTCAACTCTCCTAACTGGCGCTTCCAACGGTCTCCTTTGCACATGCCCAAACCATCTTAAACGATTTTCAACCATTTTTTCCTCAATAGGTGCCACCCCAACTCTACCTCGTATATGATCATTACGGATCTTATCTCTTCGTGTATGACCACACATCCAACGCAACATCCTCATCTCCGCCACTCCAATTTTATGTTCTTGTTGTCCTTTCATTGCCCAACATTCACTCCCATATAAAATCGCTGGTCTTATAGCAGTACGATAAAACTTTCCTTTGAGTTTATCAGGTACTTTCCGATCACAAACAACCCCTGATGCCATTCTCCACTTCAACCACCCAGCTTGTATCCAATAGCCTGCAAATTGACTAAAAATATTACTCTAAACTTCGGTATGCTCGTATGTGAAGCTTGTATTTTCCTTTTAAGGAGCAAGAAAGATGTCTCATAAGATCAAGTAAAATAAGCCAGAAATATACGGGAGGGACTTTTAAATTCGAATTCATTAATGGAACTAAATATGAAAAAAGAATATATAATGGAACTTGATGTGGATTTTTCAGCAAGTATATTGGATCTCATACAAGTAGTAAAGTAGTGAGAAAAATATCGTATTTATAAAGATTATCTATTGACAATTACCAATTTCACTAATAAAAATTCTATTTTGATAAATATAAATTGAATTGAAGGAAACTCTAAATAAATTTTAAAGTGAAAATGTGAAAAACAAAGAACGAAAACAAGATTTGAAATTTAACAATAGATGAAAGGGAATAAGGGATTGATTTAACTTGTTTCTTAGTTCGATTAATTCATAAATAAATTAACCTTTGAGTTACAGAAAGATGATTCATCTTAATTTCAATTTTTTTTTGTTGACTAATTTCTCAAATTTAATTAAACTCAATTTCTTAAAAATTCAATGTGACCCAATTCAAATAACTATCCAATTCCTTAGTACAATTATTCGATTAAGTGTTCAAGCTCAATAAATTCATAAAAATCACACAAATAAAATTATCTATCCTTAAATTAACCCGATTTATGATAGAAATTATAAGAGTAACTTTATATTGAACTAGCCCTAGTATCAATATAAATCCCAAATTTCATAAAATGGTAATCAATCATTTAAGAAAAAAATAAAACAGTAAAGAATACTCTAATAATTAAATTTGCATTAAAAATAATCCATAAAAACAGTAAAACCTCATTCGAAACAAGCTATATCAATCTCTAACTTTAAAAGTTTAATTACTCAGGGAAGGAATGAAGAAAACAATAAAATTGAAGTTCATGGTAAGGGATAAGAAGAAAAATTAGGAAAGATTGAGTCTCAATCGTCTCCAATTTAGTTCTATGTGTTTTCCAATGTCTTCCCTAACTGTCTTGTGTGTTTTGCTTTCAGAAAAACCAAGATAACCTTTTTAAACCTAAAACAGAGCTTAAATGCTATCCAAAACACTCAGCATTAGGACGCCAATACTGAGTATTGCGAAGCCAGTGCTTGGCGCTGGCGTGAAACGAAAACGAGCTCTAGAAGGGACGTCATCGTTGAGCTTTGGGAATCCAGCGTTGAGCACTAGGCTACTGGAGCAAAAACTGGTTTCTGGAATCGCAACGCTGAGCTTTGATTCCCAGCGCTGAGCTTTAAGTCTCCAAAGTTGAGGTTTGGTTCCTGATACTGAGCTTTGGCTTTAGAAAAAATAACTTCAACCTATAAAAAAAAACTAAAGAGAAATTAAAATAAACTAAAAATAAGTTAAACATGACTAAACAATTAAAAATTATTTATGAAAACTTAGAAGACGAATAAAGCTAACATACAATTATACAAAATTAAATAAAAAAATTGACTAAAATAATTGAATTTAGGGCCATTATCCGAACTGAAATATGAATCCAACTGTTTGACATCTTGCATTTATTGACATCTTGCTTTTTATTGGTTCCTTAAGGAAAGGCACAAGAGAACGGTGGATGAGCTTTGACTTTTGAGTACATTATTACGCTTGGTGTGCCATAACACAAGCAAAATAATTAAGGAAGGTAATCAGAAAAGCACGCTGGAGACACAGCATGCCATCATGTAATTATTAATTACCATTCCTCCTAGCAAAATCATTCATACATGTTTGATCTTTAATCTAAACAGCTTATTGAATCAGTTTAAGGTTGATTGAATTGAATCGATTATGTGTGTGTTTATATATATATATATATATATATATATATATATATATATATATTACATACATATTTGATTTTATAAAATAAAAATTTAATAAAATAAATTAATAAATCTTTTTATGTCTAAATTTAATAAACTTATAAAAGATATAGGTAAATTATTAAATATTTTTATATACATTTAACAATAATATCTGATCTAAATTACAAATAAACGTGAAATAAAATTTAAAATTAATTATAAAATATTATATCAATAATCCTTATGTGTAAAATAATACATTAATACTTATAAAATATTTGAAATATGAAAAATAGAAAAAAAAACTAAATTTAGTTTAATCATTAAATTATTTGATTTTACCAGTTTATTCGATTCACTATATTAATCCTGTTTTAATTCGAATAGTGGCATGATCACACTTTTCCCAGGAAAGTGGGGACACGGTACCTAACCCAATCATCTTGTTCCAAATTTCCAAATGAAAAATAAAAGAGAACCCTACAATACAGACGAGAGTAGCCAGCTGTTTTAACTTTTAAATATCATTAAAGTAAGTACATATTTGACGGAAATATTATCCAAGATGGAGTCGCTGTCACATTTAATTTGTCAGCCAAAGGAGACACCAAAATACTGACAGAGCAAGCAAGCAGATGACTCAGTCAAGCAGAAACAGTACTGGTAAATGCCAAAGAAAAACCAGAAAAACACCCAAATTAAGCTACTGTTGTATTATAACTTAATGCTAGTAATAAAACCTATGACTCTGTCGCTCCCAACAACAATTAGAGTAATTGAAATGGCGGTAAGAAGATCAAAGATGGTTGTATATTGAGACTAGTCGAGGTTTTCTGGAGGATGATGTGGCGTGGAAATGGCGAGAGTGGGCCAGGCAAGTTCATCGTCCCAAGGGTTATTATAGTCTGAGTCTGAGGAAGAACCCAGTAAAGCAGAGCCACTTCCACTGAAATCCGCAAAAACCCCAACCCCTCCACTCGGCGCATCGTCCAGACTCATATATGGAAACTCAGTTAATCCCAAAGACGACAACACAGGTGTGTTGGTATGGTGATCAGTGGGTGCCAACATTGCAGGCCGTGCAGTGGTGGACGGAACAGAGCAAGACGACGACGACGACGAAGAAGAAGAAGAAGAAGAAGAAGAAGAAGAAGTGCGTGGCTTCTTAGAAATCTTGCGAGTGGCACCGCCGACGGGGACATTGCGGAGGGTGCCGCCGTGGGTCCAGTAGCGACGGCAAGACTTGCACAAGTAACGTGGCTGAGAAAGGTTGTAGTTGTTGTAGTAACAGAACTTGGTGGCAGTGGAATCGCATCTTGGACATGGCAGGGGTTCAGTCCTTTGTGGTGGGGGGAACCCCATGCTCTGTTTAGGATTGGATTGCATTCTGTGTGCAAGTTGTGTTTGGTGTTCGGGTAGGAGTGTCAAGTGTGAAGTGGAAGGAAGCAAGGGATGATTATAAGTGACAGGGCACAAGGCCACTGTGATTTTTTTTTTTTAATAAAATAACTATTTATATATTAATACTAAATCATAACTGTCAATTAATTTAGATTTAAGACAGATATAATTATAATTTTTATTTTTAATTTTTTACTTATAATTATTATTAAATTAATTAATAATTATAAAAAAATTTAAAAAAATTGATTGAATGAGAGTCGCTCACAAGAGAGGAGCAGTATAATTATATTTTTATGGGCTCAAATTTAAAATTTTTAGTTAAATTAAAATAATTTTTATTAATTAACTTATGTGTTTGATGGAGACCACTGTGAATTCTAATTCCGCTTTTTCAAACGTGTCAAGGGGGAGGGGGGTGGCCCATCACACAGGACGTTGAGCTTTATTAAATTACTAATTAATACTATTTAATATATTGCCCCTGCTATGCTATGTATCATTACCATTATTACCTTATTCATCGATTTGTTGAGGAGAGAATAGAAAAGGGTGCGGGTGCGGGTGCCCGGTGCGGCAGTATTATTGATGGCAACATGGCGCTTGAAGAACAATAATTTGAATACAGTCAGTCACACACCATACCACGCCTAAACTAAAGGCTTTTGTAGCAGAAATGAGGAAAATAATGGGGTTTGACAATTTGACCCCAAGCGTACACGTGTCGCCAAGAGGTGGCGTGGGTGGAGTATGACGTGGCAAGATGCTTTGCGGTCACGCAATTCCAGATTCTGCGCTCTCTGTTGTCGCTTTCAATGATCAAAGGTGGTAGTGTTTTGAGGAACAGTGACATGTCTTTTATTTATCAGCGCCACCTGACCACCATAGACCGACTCCCGCACCGACCTTCCCGAAGTGTAGTGCTTTGTTTATTGTGAGAGAGGGTGATGAACTTATGATAATTGACAACACGCCCACTCATTCGCGCACAGATTCGCAAGAGCCACTGCGCGAAATCTCAGTCATTTGGATGTAAATCTTTATTTTTTATTTTTTTATTATTTTTAAAAAAATTTATTAACCAATAACTTTGATCCAATCATCATCAAATATAATAATTAATGTAATTTAAAAAATTTAAAAAAAAAAAAAAAAACCTAGCCGTTGAATGCATTTCTCACAAGAAACTCTTTATCGTGTAAAAACGAACCCCATTAAGGCGCAGAAACGCATCCAATCGCCACTCATTCATTGCTATCGACACAGATATTGCATCCATCGTTTTCCAAAGGTGGACTAATTTTAATGTATATATATGTTTTTCTTATTCAAAATGTTTTCCTATGAAACTTGGATTTTCTAAATAGCACTAGAGTAAAAATATAAATCTTTCCCGAGTTTTTAACTCGAGTATTATCTCTATAAGACAGAAATTTTAGAAGTTCTTAATGGTTATAGATTTCTTTCTCAAGTTATTTTTTCACTCTCCTTTCTCTAAATCACGTGTCTTCTTTATTTAAAAAAAAAAATCTCATGGGATATGGTTTTCAACTGGAATCAGAATGAATTAAAAAATAAATAATTTCTGTGATCTAGAAGAAAATATTTCGCTTCCCTAGAAACATTGTCAAACTTTAGCCTTCGTTTGTCTCTATGGTAAGACAATTAAAAAATGATTTGAATGAGTTAACTTCCTCTCGCGCTTATTCCCCGATTAAACAATAGCCAGGTATATTCCCTTCTTAAATTCAAAATTTCGGACACAACACCATTAAGTTCCACGTTGACTTAATTTTTATTCATGACCTGATTGATTGTTATCCACCTTATGTTGTTATCGTGTAGCGCAAATATTTTTTTTTTAATGTATACCATTTTTAATATATTTTTTGGTGCATAAGAAAACAAAAAACTAAACTTAAGATTACTACCTATATTATTCACACTTCTGACTATTTAAGTATTAATCCACCACTTAATGGCTTTCATTATTGATATGTATCAAAATCATTTTAGGAAGTTGCAATTAGGAATGGCAGCTACAAAGACTAGAGGAACTTGAAATGGTGGTTTTGTGCAAAGGTAATCATACTAATTTGATAATTACTCTATTGATCATATAAATTTAATAATTTATTTTACAGAAAAAGATTTCTAGATTTTAAAAATTTGTCTCTCTTTCATTTTGTCAAGGTAGAATTAAATTGCTACGCGATTTGTCCTTGATGATATTTTCCTCATTTATGAAAATGCACAAAGATTTACTTACAAGCTATTTGCATGGAGAGCAAATTGGCCTCTAGGTCGAAACCTTCAGGGCATGATTTTAATTGTTAGATTATATGCATTCAACAGTTGAGATTTCTTTTATTTTTTATTTTCTTTTTATTTTAAAATTACATTTGTTATTAAATTTAATAATAATTAAATTAAATCTAATAATAAAAAAAGATCCTAATCGTTAAATGCATGATCCATCAATTAAGATCAAGCTTTACACAGTAATGCCCAGAGCTAATCTCGCATGACCATTAGAAGTCATGCTTTGGTTTGCGTTATATATTATTCATCACTCGTAAACAAATTTAAATTATTTGTTTTAACAGTTTCATCACTAATCATCTGATTTTTTTTTCATTCTACAGCAGTTACAATTTTATAATAAAAATTTTCATTTTGAATTTCTTACAAATAATCTGATGGTCCCAATTCTTCACCGAGTCAGTAGAGACTTCACATTGACCGATAATAACAACATAGGAAATACGTTGAAAACTAAAAACGATTAACACTTACCTAGCGGAGCATATTATTCTATTCTTATTTTTATTTTACTGGGAATCACGCAGATACGTTTCCAACGTTTCAGTGCGCTAAACATGCACTGGGGAAAGCTACAGCACATCTGGCACTAGCTACCCTTCCCCATTAATTTCTTGGCTTGATTTTGACATGCAGGGGGTGGAGCTTGTGTGTGGTAAGGCCCATGGTATCCACATTCTCTTCTTCCACTCCTGGGAGCATCCACTCAAACTCCCGGATCATTCTGCCAATTGCCGGGCAAGCAATTAACATGGCCTGAAGAGAGCCTGCACATACCCTCTTTCCTGCTCCAAAAGCCATCGTCTTGTACAGGTCCATGGTGTCGTAACTCCCATCAAGAAATCTCTCGGGCATCCACTGATAAGGATCTTCCCACTTCTTCTTATCCATGTTGCATGCATATATGTTTATCGCTATCTGTTCAATATGAGATTGTCAATATTGGCTCTAATATCAGACACACACACACGCAAATATAAGAAAGTAATTAACTTCAGAAGATCAATTGACCTCGCTTCCAGTAGGAATGTGATATCCTCCCAATTCGGTATCTTCATGGGCGTGTCTTAGTGGGACAATTGGAGCCGGACTATGTTTCCTTAACGTTTCATGGAAAACAGCCCCTAAATATGGTAGCTTATATAACTGGTCTTCTGTGACCACCTCATTTCCACAGATATTCTGGAGCTCCTGATACAGACGTTCCTGTTCATACAAATACAATGAGGGAATCAAGTGAATGTACAGAGCAGTGAATTGCTAGGCTAAAAACAAGAAGAAAACAAACAACCTGTCGATTTTTTTCCTTAGCAAGTTCATAGATAGCCCATTCTGTGGTCACTAATGTAGTATCTGATGTCTCAATAACGGTCTCCCAGAGCAGCATAAGAAGTTGATCTTCTGTCAGTTCTTTTGCTTCTGATAAGAGGTAGTCAACATAACAATTTATTTCCTGTTACATCCCCATGAAACGAATTAGGACAACACCGTAATAGTTTTTTGCACAAATCCAGTAATGCACAAGGTAAACATAACCTGTCCAGAAGCAATTCGCTTCTTCTGGTCGTTGATCAACGCCTTCATCACTGCCTTTCTACGGAAGCACATTCTACGAATTTTCATCTCCATTTTTTTATTTGGAATCCATTTCAGGTACGGGAAGAAATCTCGCCAGTCCACCTCAATTGCTCCCTCCATTATGTCAAGCACTAGAATCTTATATATATCATCTTTTGACAAAGTACCATTAAGCTCCTCCACATAAACGGATTCTACGTTATTTCCCAGAGCCTGCAAATTCCATTGTGCTCAGTCTAGTACCATTACTCTATCCTCAGAAAAATCACTAGCATACATATATTTAAAGGAAAATTCACCTGCTTCAAAGCTAGTCCAAAAAGTTCAGATGCAAATATATCCCTGAAATTTACAGCCTGATCAGGCGAGGTCTTCACATGTTCATTCAACTGCTTTAAAATGTTTTCCACCATGACTTCCCTGTGGTGGCGGTGTCGCTTCTGCATATTTGAATTTTGAAAACAAATAGATCACACAGCTACTGTGGCAACCAAAGAAAAAGAATTTCTATGCTCAAAGGTAACCAGAAAGTTATTGTAACCAACCTGTGCGTTGGCTCCCAGAACATTCGCAAGAATATGTCTTTTGACCGTTTTGTGAAACTCATTGTAGTCACTTATAGCAACCATACATTTATCAGAAGTCAGCATCGTCAGTGCGTTTGATAACTTCCTTGTTGAAATGGATGAATATCTGGTCACCATTGCCTGAAATAACCATAAACATTAGAGGCCAGTCAACCAGAAATTGAAAAAAGTAAAATAAAATAAAATAATTACACGAACATCACAGATGCAATATCAAGAACGTTATTCCTCTGCATGTATAGGGATTAGGGCACTACAACAGTGTTTGGTTGAGCACAGCAATTAGTTGCGAAAGAAAATAGCGTTCCTCAAATCTCTTTCATGATATGGTATACCCAGAAACTGATACTGTAAATTCAATGAAAATAATGATACATGATATGTGTGCATGGGTATACTGACCTCCTTGGCAAGTTCGGCGGAGTTGAGAACGATGACAGTCGAAGCACCGGTTCGGATGGAATAAATGGGTCCATATTTCTCAGCCCACTGTGTAAACGTCTTGTAAGGTTTCTTCTCCTTCAACTGCAGCAGATTCCCAATCAGGGGAAGCCCTGGAACCACTGCAACAAACATTTCACCCTATTTAATCATCCATCGTTTCACATACTTGCATCATTTAAACTCGAATAAACCAAAAATGATAACAGAAAATCCGAAACAACTCTAATTCGCAAATAATTTAGCGCAAACAGTTAATACCTGGCACAGGCGGAAGTTTAGAATGCTTATCTTTGAAAAACCTATTCAATTTCCCAAGGAAGAAGATGAACAACAACAGAGAGAAACCACCCAACGCCACTGAGAAGGCAAAGGACTCGGTGCTAACTACTTGAAGAAGAATGCCTCTCGCCATAGCCATTATTCTACAGAGCTATTCACAATCCGAGTATCTCTATGATGGGGATGGTTATGATGGAGTGTGTATATATGGCTATAATGGAGTGTGAATCCAACAGGACACAAAAAGAGAACGCAATGATAACAGTAGCATGGAAAATGGATGGGCAAAGCCTCTGTACAGGAGCCTAGCCGTTGGATTTAATGCATCCAACGGTTGAAACTTTTTATATATTTTTTTATTTATTTTTAATTTTTAAATTATATTAACCATTAAATTTAATAATTATTAGATAAATCTAACGGTTAATAAATTTTTTAAAATATATATATATAATAAAATGTAAAAAAATAAAAAACTAATCTTAATAATTAGATAACGTATCTAACAGCTAAGATTTACACAGGAAACTTGGAAATCCTTTTCCACATGGGAAAAATGCTTTCTCAGAAAGAAAATAAATAATTTTTATTGTGTTATTAATTCCATTCCTTTTTATAGTCAACTCTTTATATGATTAACATTCCCTCCATAAATTATATAATATAATATAAAAATAACATAAAAGTTGGTTACACCGAGTTTATAATTTAAGTGTGTGTTTAACTTTTTGATACATTTCTATAATTTATAGTTTAGATTGTACTAACTTGATTTTGGCATTAAACATGATTTTACTTTTAAGTTATGATTCGATAAAGTTTTAAATTATTATTTTTCTAAATTTAAATTTTTTAAAAATTAATTTTATAAATTATAATTTATTCAATCTTATTTTTTTTAACTATTTTTGAAACAAGCTCTAAGTGAGGTTAAATATTATAAAATTAAGAGTTTATATTCAAATCCTGTTATCATTAAAAAAGAAGAAAAAACATAAGGCTAGTTATAAAAATTAAAAACACAAGACTAGGTACAGTAGAGTGTGTATATAACATGACCAAAGAGAAAGTACCAAGAAGTGTGATTATTAGCATGCGAGAACGCATATAAAGAAAGATAATAAATAATTTTTTAAAAATGGCATTCTTGTGTAATTGATTTCATTGTTTTTTTATAGTTAACTTTTTATTTCCATTGATTATAAAATAATAATAGTTAACATTCATTTGATATAGTATAATATATTGGAGTTTCGGAAAATAATGAAATAATATTTTTGATAACTACTATATATAAACCACTATAACATCAAAATTTATTTCACTTAGATTAATTAATCTGATTTAAATTAAGTTGGTAGCATAAAATTTTTAAGTGTTAGTTTTTTTTAAAAATAATTCTAATACTTTATTTAAAAAAAGTTCTGAACCACTAGAATTAATTATAGTATTATATATTATTTTTTAAGTATATGTTAATATTTTTCATATAATTTATTGTTTGTAATTGATCAACAGATAAGCGCTTTGCACGAAATATTCGCTTCAGGTCAGATTGTAGTGAAAGGCTTGTGAATAGCAGATGCCCATTTTGGCTTTAAAGAAAAAAACAAGGACAGCGACGGAATGTGTGTATATGTGAGAATGCTACCAATTTTGGAGTGTTGTTAAGGCATCAATTAGTTTAATATTGCTTTTAAAAAAAATTAGTTTAATATTCAGTTTCTTACTTATGGAAAAATATATTATAATTTTTCTGTCTTGTCTTTTGAAACTTATGGACGTTCTCCTTTCCTGTATCTTTCTCATTTTGGGCCTGTTTGGTGTCCATACAAGCGCTGGGATGGAATAGAATTTTTATATAATTTTTTTTTTGTTTGATAGTCAAATTGTAGAGAATGAAACTTTCTATTATAAAAAAAAATAGTTATTTTTTTTGAAATTTTTTTCTATTGCTATCTCGATAGAAAATATATTAGAAAATAGGTATTTGGACAGTTTTGTCCCTGTGTCAAACTCAGGTATTTTGTATTGTTGTTCTATTCAAAGAAGCCAACGGATTGAGAGGCGAACTGAGAAGGAGAGAGTTTGAGACGCTAGTCGTGAGAGATAGAGAGCCTGGTAACCGGTCGACCGACTCTTGGTAGTTAACACCAACGATAGGTCGATTAATTTTTTTAGGTTAAGTAATGAATTTTTGGTTAAGGGCATAATAGTAAATTATTTTTATATTTATTTTTATTATCTTAAAAAATATAATAATATCATTTTCTTCCTTTTTTTAGTGCATACTAAATAAGTTTTTTTTTGTCTTTTTTTTCATTCTCATTTTTTTTCTATTTTTCTATTTCTTTTTCATTCCTACTATTTCTTGGATACCAATCAATCCCTTTCTTTTCATTTGCCGAATTGGAAAAGTTGATGCCATGTTTAGTTTATGTTTTTTTTTAATTAAAAATAGAAGATAAGTTTAAAAATGTGTTTGATTGAAATAATTGAAAATGTTTTCTTGTAAATATTTCTTAAAATATGTCCAAATGTAAAATAACTAAAAAAATATTTTTAATAATTTATAAAATACATTTCAAAAAATAAAAACTGAAAATATAAACAAAAAATATTTTCACCAAACAGGCCGTGAGTTTGCATTTAATGTTTAAATTTAACTCCATATGCAATCTAATCTCCTTTTATTCCTGAAATTATTAATTTAACAAAATAAAATTGACCGCTTTGAATGGTGAATATGAAAGGAAAGCCAAAATTCCACTTTGAGGAATTCATAATACATAGAATCTCAAACATTTATTTGTCTCAAATACAGGAATTTGGATTTTCTATATTAATGCCAACACTGTGGAGTATGGAATGTACTTTCAAAATCATGATGGTATATTTTCAAATTATAATTGAAAAACATGTGAGTTTTTTAATTTTTTTTAATTTTGGTCACTTAATAAAAAATGAATGATAATAATTGTGGATTGAATTCTGTAATTTTACCGCTAACCATAGAGAATTCAAACTCATCACAAAGACCTAGCTTTTATTATCTCATATTGATTTTTTTTTTGGAGATATCTTTTATATGCATGCATCTGTTAAAAATTTATTTTATTTTCATCATATCATTAATTGTATACTATATGTTAATTGTCTTATTTAGTCTAATGGCAATAAAAGATAGAATGTAGTGTAAAACAGATTACGCATTTTGTAATGCACAACGGATTAATGTTTTCCTAACTCCAGTGTGGCTTTGCTTTCCTATTATATGCTCACATTACATGGAAACAAAATGTCTATGTTTGGATTGAAACTGAATAAAGTTGATTTTTGGACTAATTTGATTTTTAAATTTAATTTTCTTTAAAACAAGTCAAAGTTATTTAAAGCAAATAAAGTTTGAAAAATAAAATAATGTCAAATAAAAAAAATTATTTTTATATTCGAAATTACGTTTAAAAGTTCACACTAACTTTGAATCCGCTAAACCAAATATATTTAGATTTTGAACATTTAGGTGTGAAGTCATATGGCATTTTAATGACATTTATAATGATATTACAACTAATACTTGAATAGAGATAATAAGGTTTCTTTGCTTTTCTTTTATTTTTTAATTGTTTAAATTAAAAACTACAAATAATTATTTGAAAAGTTGGAAAAGAAATTATTCTCTCTCTCTAATATATATATATATATATATATACACACACACACACATACAGAGGCATATTTACATCGAACAGTGTAGAATTTTTTTAATTAATATATGTGGTAATTTTTTTTATTCTTATAAAAATTTAGATATTGTCTCATATGGTAAATCATGACTATTCATTTTATTAAAAATACTCCACCCAATAAAATTTTTTTAAATTGAATTCAAAAAATAGTTGTACCCAACCACAATACCACGCAATAAGTTTATATTTTATGTATTTTATATTATTTTTTATCATTTATACATATTTATAATATTTTTTTAATGAAAATATTTATAGACTATTTTTTTATTGCTACTAACTAAAATTTTCTATATCCGTATATATGAGTGGAGGCAATTGAATAATTTTTTGAGGTGGCATATGTGTGTGTTTTATTAAATTCAAGTGGGGCTCGAGCAACTATTATTTGAATTCCTCTTCAATTATACCTTTCTCCTTGCTTTGGGAGTTGGTGGCTTATGGATGGACATGTCATGAGACTATTGAGTCACTTTATAATAAAATAGAACACCTAAAAATATTTGTGCATGGTGGTTGTTTAATTTAAAAATATCAGAAATATGGTTGGACTGTGAACACTAGAACTACATTTAAATGATTGATTTGTGTTAAATTATTTTGGAAATATACTTTTACACTGATGTTATATCTTTGGAACTATTTTATTTTATGAGATTAATTGTGCTAGTTAGACTTACAGAGGTAACGTGAATCTCAATTCCGTACCGACCACAAAATCATATGACAGTTAATGATATATCTTCTCGGTAATTTTGTTTGACATGATTTGGCGAACGCAATGGCGCATATTACTTTAAAGGGCCCTCAGAGGATTAGTTTGTCCATGTTGTTCGCAAAGAAGTGAAACAAATTCAAAGTGTCTGAAACTATCAGATGAACATCAAACTTAACCAAACTTTTCGTAGAAATGATGAAAATTAAATAGATACGAATAGCAATAGAGGCAGCAGAGGAGGAGAAGAACCAATATTGGAGATGGCGAGGATGAATGAAATTTGGAAAAATAACTTTTAATATTTTATTATGTTGTGATTTAAATTTTGTGACTAAAACTTATGTTGTCTAACTACTTATGAATCTTGTTTCATGTTTTTTTTAATTTAGTATTATTTTTTTATCTATGTATTAGAATTACAGTAATACTCTTTTAATAAATATAAACAACATTATTTTTTATAGTTTGACAAAAATAAATTTGAGTATTAACTTTTTCTACAATTTTAATATATTTTGAAACATCTCATCATTAGAAAAAATAATTAATTTCAATTACAAATATTTCATTAAATGTTGTAAATAATTTATGTAATAAAAATACATTTATAAAATAATACAAATAATTAAATTAATTTATGTAATAAGACATTTATAAAAAAAAAAGAGGAAGAAGGGTTGACCAGGAATTGAGCTTCTTCTTTTTTTTCTTGGTATTCTTTTATTTTTTTAATTAAATTAAAAAAACACTTATTTTTTTAATTTACCCTTTTAATTTTATAAAAAAATTAAAAATTCAATAATTATTACATTAGTTAAATATTTTTTATTTTATCAAAGATTGATAAAATATTTGGCTCGAAAAATCTTCCCTCCCTCGAGCCACTTAAATTTAAAAAATAATAATAATAAGAAAACTGTGCAAAATTTTTTCCCCTACAATTTTTAGTGAGGTAGTAATAATTTATAATTGACTCTTTCATACAGAAATTCAGTCGCAATTTTCAATGATTTTTCGACTGATAAAGTCCAGAAAGATTTTGAAAGCATAACATTTGAAAACATTAACTCCCCGTAAATATAATAATCAATTTCAAAAAGAATTTTGAAAATATGATGTAGTAATGAAACTAGAACATTTAGTTGACTATATCAAAAACTTGTTGAGTGAGAGTTTAGTTTCTGCATCTTGAAACAATGTTTGGATTGTCTAGAGTTGAGCCGTTCGATGAAGTAAAATCCAGCCGTTACGGTGACGCCATGTGTCCCATGTTTCAACCCTTCAATTTTTTTTAACAAGTTTTATGCACGAACTCTGGCCGTCCAAGTGTGTTCAATCGCTTCGTCCATTATGCGACAGGTGGCCCTCCAGAGCAAGCGTCCTTATTCACACCCAAACGCATCTCGCCCGTCCCTGTTCTGCTTTCGTCTCTGTTTCCTATTCTTTCGTCCCTGTTTCCTGTTTTGCTTTCTTTCCTGTTCACAGTTACTGTATGAGAGAAGAAGATGACGTGACCTTGAAGAAGACAACTAAAAGAAGCATAGGGAAGAACCTTGATCTTGTTTTTGAGTATGAGCAGTACCAAGATCTTTTTATTAAAATATTAAAAAACACTTTAAAAAGCTTCTAAAAATACAAGAAATCACATAAATAGATATGTTTTAAAAAACCGAACTTGTAGAATGGTAAATCTAATTTCTTAATCTTATGAATGTTCTTAGCTAAAGCTGGGGTCAAAGAAACCCGCAGAAACAAACAAAGGAAGTGTACACATATCCATAGCCACACATTTCGTAGACTTTAGAAATGCAAGGTTGAATATACATACAACATTCAAAAAGTGTACATTCAGACTATAATATTCAACGAATATAACTCTAAATGGCCAGTTTCCCTGCATCTCCTCCCACACCAGCCACAGCCAGTACTCAAGTGGAGCTTCCTTCATCATTAACTCATATCTCTCTTTTTGCCTTTTCTTTGTGACCACCATGGCCGCTTTAGCTGCTTCAAATCTTGGGTCTACTCTGAATATGGAAACCCATCAATGTGTTGAGGCTAGACTCTGACGAAAGTAGAATAGGGATGAAGGCGAGATGCGACTGGGTGTGAACAGGGACGCTGGTTTTGGAGGGCCACGTGTCGCATAATGGATGGAGCTATGAAACATGGTTGGACAGCCAGACTTCCTGCGTGATAGGGAATCCGGTGAATTAAACTGAGACAAATTAGATTTGATTAAATGTGGTTAGAGAAAATTAAATTTAGATAAAAATGATTTATGTTTGAAAGACATTTGGCCAAATATAATTTGAGGTAGTGAAACTTGGTTTGAGGTAGAATAAGATGTTTGGATATTGATTTGCAAACGTGATTTTAGGATGTATAATTACAAGAAAGAGTTTTTTATTTAATTTTTTGATATATCATTATTATTTATTGTCATTTATTTGAAAGAAACTTAATTTTATTTATTTATTTGTCTAATATTATAAATTAATCACTAAGAACTCATTTTTAAATAATAAATTTATTTTTTTATTTTGTAATTACTAATTAAAAATTTAATTAATCAGTAAATTTCGCCAAATCCTAATTAAAATTTCATTTATATTAAATCTAGATATTTTTAAAAATTTTACTCTCTCCCTCCAACTTCTCATATTATTCACTTAGGTCCTTGGTAATAATTTTTCCTTTATCTTTTTCATACTCTAAGACTACATTTAATTTCATCTAGGTCCATAGATCACAAATATATTTTGTTCTAAAATTATAGCTACTCCTACAAACTTTTAATTTTATTCAATTAGGTCCTTAATAATAATTTTTCTTTTATCTTTTTTCATGTTTTAATACCACATTTAGTTTCATCTAGATCCATAGGTCACAAATATATTTTGTTCTAAAATTATAGCTACTCCTACAAACTTTTGATTTTATTCAATTAGGTCCTTAATAATAATTTTTCTTTTATCTTTTTCATATTCTAAGACCACATTTAGTTTCATCTAGGTCCATAGGTCACAAATTATTTTTTTTTAAATTATAGCTACTCCTACAAACTTTTGATATTTTAAATTAGGTCCTTAGTAATAATTTTTCCTTTATCTTTTTTCATGTTATAAGAGCACATTTAGTTTCATATAGGTCCACAGGTCACAAATATATTTTGTTCTAAAATTATAGATACTCCTACAAACTTTTGATTTTATTCACTTTGGTCCCTGCCATGCATGGACATGTCCAATTCATTTTTTTTCCTTCCAAACCATCCCAGAATTTCTAGTTAGATGCTTTTAGGGTATATTTGATCATTTCCAACCCAAATCAAAGCAAAACATGAATTAAAATTAAGTTTTGGAATTTCTACAAATTTTCACTCCTATTCACATGTTCTTGCTCTGTTCTTAGTTCTTTACTGGTTTGGACTGGATTTTCCTTCTAATTTTTACTCTATATTACTGGAACTCCTTCCTCTAATCTGGAATAAGCTAGTCACATAACACACTCCTCAAAATACCAAGAAAATTAAGGTCCAGCTGCTCCTTTTTTCCTCTTTGTTTCTGCTCTGTTTTAGGTGCAGAAAACAGAGTTGTTTTTGCTTTCGGTTACTCTGTTAATCTTCCCCCTTGGCAGCCATTCAGAATCGAGAGAGAGAGGCAGAAAAAGAGAGAGATCGAGAGGACATAGAGGGATAGAAATCGAGACACATGGAGAGAAAAAAAGAGAGAAACGTAGGGAGAAGATTGGAGAAACTAGGCTCCTTTTCTTCCTCCATCTTCTACCAAAAAGTGACTGCTTCAGCAATGGGAGGGGAAGTAAACAGACTTCAGCAAAATTACCTCGCCAACCACGTTCAATGCAATGGAAAAGCTTGAACTCGGAGCTTCTCTGTCTACCACTTTAAGGACCCCTTTCGGCCAACCCTGTTGCTGCAACCTTGGTTCCTGATTGCTGCCAAACATCCCAACATTCCTTCAAACGTGGTTGACTAGCTGGAAACGTGGGTGGCGGCAACACCAACACTCTCCCAAACGCACCCTTCATGCATAAAACTTAAAAAATAATACCAAAAAAAGCATGAAAATGGGTGAAATATATGGGACAAGTGCCATCATGGTAATGGCTAGATTTTGCTTCAATGAACTGCTAGAATATAAACTACATAGTGTAATTCGTGTCTCAACTCTATAATTAGAACTCTTTAAAACTATTGTCAGTTGACTAAAATATATATGAGAGCAAAAACTTAAGTGCATTTAGATTCAAAACATTGTAACAAAACAATGAGAGTCTTGCAAAATTAGCAAACACATATAAACTGAATCAGTTCTCTCCGCTTTTTGTCAACAGCAAAAGGGCAAATGAGCAACGGATGCACAAGATATGAAAACGCTCATATTTTCATACGATGGAAGCCAAAATATTTTCCAAAAAGCTCAAAAAGTTGTACAGTCATCCATCACAAATTATAAATTGTTTAGAAAAAAAAAAACTAAATAAAAACATAGAAATATAAAGCCATCACCGGCCAACCACCATTGCACAAAATTTAGGGAACTTTAATGCCTTCAAAGTTTGCCAAGCTCATCCTAGATTTCTCTTTTGATCTCAACACATGCTTTGGCATTCTCCTGTGAGTTTTCTCATTTTGCTCATACAAAATGTTCCCAGCCCTTCTGAGATCTTCCTTCAAATGATTATCATCCATCCCCACCAATTTGATTGCATCACTTGTAAACATTTTATCCTCAATTTTTGAAGCTCGATCTGTCAAGCCTTTAATTGGGTTCGGTTGCCTTTAAAAGCTTCCATGATCTTTGGTATAGCAGCAACAAGAACAAGGGTAGAAGGAGCAAGTGCAAGTAGTGTATAAGAGGAAGGACTAGCAGGTAGAGATGCAAAAATGGGAGTCTTCTTCCCAAACTCAGTTGGCTTGAACCATTTCCAATAGACTAACTGGTACTTTATCAGTCTAAAGGTGGTTGCATCATAAGTTGAATCAATCTCCTTATATTCATAATCATAGCCTTCAAATGTTATCCCATTTGGTTTAAATATCTTAATGAGAAGCACTCCATGGGACATTTCTTGCATTGGGATTGATACTACTTCCAATCTCTCCCATGTTTCTTATATTCATTTGGTTTAAGTTGATCGATATTCTATTTAATATTAAAGCATCTCAAATGGTTCAACTCTAATGAGTTATTTATTATAAGTCTTACCATAATACATCATCAAGTTTTGCTTTAAGCAATTCTACACTCCAATGGTGCAACTCTAAAAAACTCACAAATTGAGCCTACAAATTATCCTTTATTACTCCAACAATTAGTCCCACAACTCTCCATTAATTTTGCTGTAAGAATCATTTCTTATATAAGAAAGGTTTTTATATATGGCAGCCATGTTGATGCATTTCAATAGTAAAATTCACTAAGAACGAGTTCTTATTTTTAAGAACCCTTTAAAAATTGCTATTAGAGATGCTTTTAGGCAATACAACAAGTATATCTCTCTGTGATTTAGAAC
Organism: Biancaea sappan; assembly: GCA_037074585.1. Classification (NCBI taxonomy): domain Eukaryota; kingdom Viridiplantae; phylum Streptophyta; class Magnoliopsida; order Fabales; family Fabaceae; genus Biancaea; species Biancaea sappan. The sequence goes on from CM073494.1 coordinate 13,288,549, forward strand.
TTCCGGTGACATGAGTTTGGATGCGGGTTCCTTCCAGGTCCTAGAGGAAACAATATCCTCCAAGACTAGATCTGGACCATTGGATAAGATCATCTAACGGTCTAGATTAATTTTGTATTCTTTTTAAATTACATAATTAATTTTTAACAAGTTTAATCTTGTATTTATTAAAAATTAATTATACAATTTAAAAAAATATAAGATTAATTTAGATCGTTAAATAATATTATCTAACGATTCAGATCTAATCATTGAGAGTATTATTCCGAACCTGCATACCATGAGTCTTGGAAGGATGCTGGTTACAATTATGTGGGCCATTATTGGGTGTTCTTTGTTGGGCTGCAATTCTTTTGGGTAGGCAATAAAGCTTTCATGGGCGTTGTTATAGGTGACCACAAAGCCCTTTTCCCATGTTTGTCTACAACTTGCGTTTTTTCCCATTTTCAGCTCTTGATATGTTGCACTTTCAATTCTGATATGATGGCCTTTCAAAACCTGAATACGACATTCAAAATCTTGTCAAAACGTGAAGCACAATTTTGGGAATAAAATCCATAATCATATCATAAAATTTCCATATTGAAAGGATTTGATTTAATGTTGTTTCAAAAACATAAAATAGAGGCCGAAATTAGACAGAGTTCTTTTGTTTCAAATTATGTCCCTGATATAAAATGGGAATACAAAGAATTAGAGATGGATTATGGTGTAGAGACTTTTTTGCCTCTAATTAAATTTTTGTCTCTAATATTGGAGACAGATTTTACAATGTCAAAAAATTGTCCCTAATTTTTTTTATTTTTAATATTTCAAAAATTAGAGACATATTTTTTTCGTACCTAAAATTCTTCTCTAAATATTTTAATTTCAACGACAACGTATTGATATTAGAAATGAAATTTTATGTGTCAAAATTTTATCTCTAATAATTTAACCTAAAATCTCCAATCTTCTTCTCCGTGTCTCTGTCTTTCATGCTCATCGTTTCTCTCCATGTCTTTCACCGTCCTCATTGTCCCCAATTTTGTTTAGCAACTTTTTAACTTTTAAGATCTTGTGATTTTTTCTTTGTCATATGATAAATATGTCTTTGGTCTTGCAAAATAATAATTTCATAATTATAGGAATTTTTTAAATATATTTATTTTTAAATTATTTAACTCTATAAAAATATTTTTTTATTATCATCAAAATTAATTATCAACCTTTTGGTCAGGAGTAAAATTCTCGTCCAGCCTGTCTTTTGGGCTTTGCATTACAGTTGAAATAAATTGGTATAGATCCAATGGCGCACTTTTGGCTACAATGGATATGTGCCATTAAAAAATGAAAAATGAAATGGTGATATTTGACACTAGGCTGGTTGATTAATTTCAATTCTTTTATATCACAAAAACATTTTGATACATATCAAAATTGGTCAAAAACAAGACATAAAACACGTTTAAAAGTATTTCTTAATCAGACTTAAGCTTACACAGGTGAGGAATATCATTCCATATACATACATACACACACACACACACACACACACACACACACACATATATATATATATATATAATATCTTTACAAATTTTGTACGAATGGGTCTTAATTAATTTCTATGTTAACTCCTTTCAATAAACTATTTCAACTAGTAGTTATCTTCATTCATCAATGACGAAAATTTTCAATTTTATTAAAACTTTTCTCATCCTCGTAACCACAATGTAATCTCTTAATGTTCAAACTAAAATAGACAAATGAACACGAAAAGGAAATGAAATATAACATTTTATTACCACAATTTTTCTTACGACAACCTCTTATGTTTTAACACATAGTCGCATTAGTAAAGGAAACAAAAAGTTCAACCCCTTTGGTATAGCTTCAAATGCCAGTGAGTTTTGAGATTGTGTAATTAGTAAAACAATTAATTGGACACGATTTAGTAGCCGACGATGGCTGGTGGAGGTGGTGATGCGTAAGAAGCACCAATAACTGGAGGAATAATTACATCGTCTTCTGGAGGAGGTGCGAGCAAAACAGGAGGACGAGGTGTAAGAGATGGGGAATGTGGTGGCGGAGATTGAACAGGGAGAGGAGAAGAGTAGACTGGTGGAGGTGGAGAGAATACTGGGGGCGGAGGAGAGTGGACTGGAGGCGGCGGGGAGTGAACAAGGGGTGGTGGAGAATGGACTGGTGGAGGTGGAGGAGAGTGCACAGGAGGTGGTGGAGAACGGATTCGAGGCGGTGGAGAATGAACTGGTGGAGGTGGCAAGTGAACTGGGGCTGGTACAGATTGGACTGGAGGTGATGGAGAATGAACTGGTGGAGGTGGCAAGTGAACTGGCGTTGGTACAGATTGGACTGGAGGCGGTGGAGAGTGCACTGGTGGAGGTGGCAAGTGAACTGGCGTTGGTACAGATTGGACTGGAGGCGGTGGAGAGTGCACTGGTGGAGGTGGCAAGTGAACTGGCGTTGGTACAGATTGGACTGGAGGCGATGGAGAGTGCACTGGTGGAGGTGGCAAGTGAACTGGCGTTGGTACAGATTGGACCGGAGGCGGTGGAGAGTGAACTGGTGGAGGTGGCAAGTGAACTGGGGCCGGTACAGATTGGACTGGAGGCGGTGGAGAGTGCACTGGTGGAGGTGGCAAGTGAACTGGCGTTGGTACAGATTGGACTGGAGGCGATGGAGAGTGCACTGGTGGAGGTGGCAAGTGAACTGGCGTTGGTACAGATTGGACCGGAGGCGGTGGAGAGTGAACTGGTGGAGGTGGCAAGTGAACTGGGGCCGGTACAGATTGGACTGGAGGCGGTGGAGAGTGCACTGGTGGAGGTGGCAAGTGAACTGGCGTTGGTACAGATTGGACTGGAGGCGGTGGAGAGTGCACTGGTGGAGGTGGCAAGTGAACTGGCGTTGGTACAGATTGGACTGGAGGCGATGGAGAGTGCACTGGTGGAGGTGGCAAGTGAACTGGCGTTGGTACAGATTGGACCGGAGGCGGTGGAGAGTGCACTGGTGGAGGTGGCAAGTGAACTGGCGTTGGTACAGATTGGACTGGAGGTGGTGGAGATTGAACTGGTGGAGGTGGTGAGTTAACTGGGGTTGGTACAGACTGGACTGGAGGTGATGGAGATTGAACTGGTGGAGGTGGTGAGTGGACCGGGGGTGGAGGAGGTGGAGAGTAGAGTGGGGGTGGTGGAGAATGGACTAGTGGTGGTGGAGGCGGAGAGTGGACCGGGGGTGGTGGAGATTGAACTAGAGGTGGTGAAGAATGGGGTGGAGATGGTCGATAGTGTGTGTGATCAGGACCTTTAGGTGCTAAATCATAAGGATCATCTTCTTTGGGTGGTTGAGGTAGGGGAGGTTCCAGTTTTGGTGGTTGAGGATGCGGTTTTGGAGACTGTTGTTTTGGTGGTTGGGGATGAGGTTGAAGTTTAGGAGTTTCCAACTTTGGTGGTTGAGGTTGTGATTTAGGAGCCTGATATTTTGGTGGTTGTTCCTTAGGAGGATATGATGCATGTTGAGGAGGTTGTGGTTTAGGAGTCTGCTGCGGAGGTGGCTGAATTTTAGGGTATGGTTTAACAGGTTCTTGTCTAGGTGGCTGTGGTCTTGAAACTGATGGAGTAGGCTTCTGGGTCGGAGGATTGGCGCGAGGAACTACTGATGGACGACCACATTGTAATTCCTTGCTGCAGTTAAAGGGCCTGCTTGTCACAGGTGTGCAAACATTGTCCTCTTTCTGATTTGGCCTATTGGGTATGCAGTTTCCGTTATCATCGAACACAACGTCCTTTCTAGAAGAAGGCACACAACCTTGTTCCTCACTATTGAAATAGTTATCAGCAAACGAGAAGTTCACCAAGTTGGGCAAGCTACATATACTTTGCGGGACGGAACCAGTGAACTTGTTGTGAGAAATCGTTAATTGCTCCACATTCCTTAGACCATCATAGGACATAGGCAACATACCACCAAACATGTTTCCACTCACATCAAAGATTGTCACACTCCCAAGATTTCCGATTTCTAGAGGTAAGCACCCAGTGAGATTATTGTTGGTGAAAATGATCTCATTTAATGTATTCTGCATTCCACCAATGCTCTCTGGAATACACCCACTGAAACGGTTATTGGCGAACACCATTACTGAGGCCGGAGAATTCCCCAAGTTTTCAGGAATTGTGGATGTGAATCGATTATTGTTCAAAAACAAGGCATCGACTTTCTTATTGAATAGTTCCCCAGGCAATGCACCCTCGAAGTTGTTGAACCTGAGGTCAATGTAATGAAGATCTGGAATTGGCAGAATACACTCTGGGAATGGGCCAACAAAGCGATTGTTACTAATATCTAGCTCGAACAAAAGCCTTAGCTTGGAGAAGCTTTTTGGAAGAATCCCACAAAACCTGTTTGTGTTTATATGTAACAAAGCAAGGTCAGTCAAGAGACCAATCTCCGTAGGAATGAAACCAGCAATGTCTGCGTGGTTAAGATCAATTCCAGCCACAACAGTGAGACTCTGGTCATCAAGAGCCTGTGCACAAAAAACTCCATTGTAAGAACACACATCTGAGCCCACCCAATTCTTTGTGGTTTTCAATGGATCTGAATATATTGCCGATTTCCATGCTTGAAGTGCAATATAAGCCCGTTTGAGTCTGGGATTGGGAAAAACTAGATCTGTCTTATAGTTTTCTGCATAATTATCGGACACATCTTCATTCTCACGAAGATGTAGCAATTGTCGACGAGCAATGAAGGAAGCTTCAGCATTGGAAAGAGCATTTGAGAAGGTTGACAAGAGAAGGAATGATAGAGTTAATAAGCAGCCCGAGGCTTTCATTTTACTACTAGAAAAACTCATTATAATGTGCCAACCTACCCAATAATAAAAGCCCCGATGAGGCTGCTAAACCCAGCAGACTCAACGAAGAGAGGGTGCGAAGGGACGCATTATATATTGAGAAACAATAAGAGACAAAGCAGAGCCTAACTTGTGATTCTCCGACAATTTCTGAGCAAAACCCACTATATATGGATATGGTCTAAATTCAAGTTTGAAGTGCCACCAAAATTTCTCCACCTTTGGAGTTATTAGCTACAACAGATCTAATTATAGATGGCGTGTGTTCTGGCATTGACCAGGTCAATTTCTGGCTCTTGAGCTTCTTAAACTTGCGTTTTCATGCAATACCGTAAGACATAGTCGAAAACTGTCCTCGTTTGCAATGCGTTCCTAATTCCATACACATATTTCGATTTTTAGACAAGATTTTTCAGTTTATGGAGATGTTTTTCAATTCGCGAATGCTACACTATGTATATATCACTCGTAACGTGGGTATGGATTTTCATATATATATATATATATATATATATATATATATATATATATTAATGACATATTTTACTATAAAAGATGATTGACTGACTATAAGAAGAACAACTAATGTATGATAACGCTTACAGTGACCGTGCCAATGGAAATGAGGCGAAAGTAAACTCGAAAAATTAAATCACAGTATCAGGATATCTTTTCTTTTTATTTTTTTAATGAACATATATAGATTAGGAAATGTAAGATTCAAATAATTTGTTTCAAAGAAAAGTAAATTACTTAAGGAAATATGTGTTTTATATCGTTGAAACATGAATATACGGAAATTGTCTCCCATAATAAAGATTGTAGCAGTGGTAAAACTCTCAAATAATTTCAGTCATTCCTCGTAGTTTATCACTTCAGAGTTTAGATAGTTTAATTATACGAAAAGTTTAAATAAATATATATATATAATCAATTAATTATAGCTTAATTGTAATTTTAGTTTTTAAATTTTAAAATATAATACTTCTTCTTTTAAACTATTATAAAAAGTAAAAATATTATATATTAATCAAAAATAATATTTAGAAAATACGTGATTTTAAGAGAAATACAAGTATCATTAAAGAAAGAAAATTAAGCACTGTAACAGAAATATAAGGTATTACATGGTAAATTATGTAATTTTTATATATTAATGTTAATTTATATGTGGTATTTTTATTTTTGTTATAGTTTTTAAAAAGAATAAAACGTAAATTGTCTATGATAAATCTAAAATTAATGTCTCTGTAGATTCTAGAAGAATAAATTCTTTGGTCATTTTGAATTTTGTCCAATCTGCCCCTCTTGTCGTTTGTGGGACTTGACATGATAAATTCCATTTACACAATCTTACACATGGTAGAGTGAGAGAGCTAAACGGGGGAATTATTTAATTTTTGAATATCGAACTGAAATTTTTCTGTGTAATTCTATCTAAAAATTCAATAGAATTGAATTGAATTGGACCGCCCCAAATCTTCAAAATCTCAACAATTTCTTTATGTTTTAAACGGGATTAGAGAAACGGATTTTATGTTTATTTTATAGTATTTATCCTATGTCTTCAGATTTAATGGCTCAGATATCAAATTGTAATTTTTTTAAAAAATTAAAATATAAATAATTGAATTTAAAATATAACATCATAATTGTCTTTTATCATAACTTTATAAAACAAACATGTAATCCGTTTCTAATATTATGAACTAACAATACTCACATACTTAATTATTCTAAAATTTTACTATCGATAAACCCAACAGGTGGCTTTTTCACTATTTCTATCAACGTGAGATCTTTTGAACATAGAAAGATTAATATCCCCCCTTTGGCCCTTTCTGCTCTTGATGTTTCAACTTAAGTTTTTATTAAATTTTTTTATGTAAAAGGGATATTATTGAGTTTGATTGGATTAAAAATTATTATGAAATATGACGTCATAATATTAGTCAGTTATCTTATAAAAAAAAGTGCGACCGTGACTCCTAGTAAATCAATTACTGATCAGGATTTAATAATTATGGTTGCCTTTTTTAAAAGACATCACTCTCATACTAGACTTTTTTTCCGTTTCTTTTTGGATCTTCACTATCTATAGAATTTAGATCTCATCCCATCGGGTTGCCTTGTTACCGTTTTAGACATTAGACCTTTTAGACTTTCATAAGATTTCTTTCCCCTCCTTTTGGTCTTCATGTTTCAAAACAAAATTTCATGAAAGATCTTTTTATGGGATAATTATTGGGTTTAATTAATTGAAAACTATCATAAAATGTTACCTCATAATATTAACAAGTTATTCTAAAATAAAATGGTTTTTTGTTTTTTGTTTTTCCAAGACTTAAAACTGTGCTTTGAGATACACGAATGAGACGAGTGAAATACATATTCCCGGGCTCACCTCGCGAAGAATTGATGATGCCGTTGCAGTTGGGACTAAAACGATGTCGTTTGTTTACAATTAAAAGTACGACCACCCAGCCTCGCATCACCCCAACGATGGACACCAGCAAGATTTGCCGAAACCATTTCCACGGCGGGGTTTTGCAAATTCTTTCTCCAAAGGTTTTCCTTTTTCTAAACTTTCCCCAAATCTTAGGTTTCATAGTTTCTACGAGTTTCAAATGTCCATTTTGCTTTGAGTCCCACTGATCTTCCTTTTGTCATAATTTTGGGTGTTAATTTTTAGATGCTGTCTGGCTGTTGAGGACGCGCACTCAAAATTAATCTTCAATAGAGACGGGAAACAGGCTTAATGGCATGTCCGGACTGTGAGAAGAACTTTAATGTGAGGAAGCCTCACTTCTATGAGCTTTATTCCTCCACATCGAGCTCTGGGAGACTTGTGCGTCAACCCCTTTTCCCCTTCTCGACATTCTTATATTTATTTGCGGCTATGGATTCTTTTTTCTTTTTAATCATATGTGCAGCTTTTGTGATGTTGAAATCTCATTATTTCTGCAAATGAGCAACTAAACTCACTTTGAATGTGGGTTTTCCAGATGAATTTTAAACTCCTCAAAATAATGGTAGAAATTTATCATTTTGTTGTCAAGATTGTGATTATGTTATCTTTTCTTTTCTTTCTTTTTGTCAATTATAAAGGTGTAACTACGATAAAATTCCTTTTCATGAAGTAAAGATGAATGAAACGCATCCGAATTTATTTATTGCTAGTATTTGTTTTCACTGGTTTTAAAGATAGGGAGCTTTTGTTCTTATAAAGGTATAATTTATATTACGTCTATCTCTGTCCACAACAATAATGGATTGAACTATGCAGTTCATAAAAAGATATGTTAAGAAATGCATCCGTGAAACTAACTACTTCATTTTGCACAAAAATGTCAGTATTCATGGGTAACCTAAATTTTCCTACATTATCATTTTGTGAACAATTTCTGATCATCTGTCCTTCAGGGGCCTCCTAAACTATGAGGAACACCTGAAAGTTAAAACTGCTGTCCAATGTATAATTTGGCCATGGAACTATCATCCTTAGTTGCCATTGCATCCAGACGGTACGTCTTGAAATTTTAATAGTAAAAAAAAAAGGTACTCTCTTTTGCTGCAGAAAATTCCTGCACGATTCATTAATTGCATGGAAGGCAGGACATCTGGATCAGTCTCATTGACAGGTCCGAGCGGAAATACTTGGCATGTTCAATTGCTTCAGCAGGATGAAGATCTATTCCTCCATCATGGATGGCCAACATTTTTGGAAGATCATAATATAGAAACTGGTGACCTTTTGGTTTTCAGATATGAGGGTCACTTACATTTCACTGTGCTAGTATTTGATCCAAGAGCGTGCGAGAAAGAAGCAGCGTTTAATTCTGAATGCAGTCAAAATTCTTACAACCTTAATCATATTAAAGCACAGAAAAGAGACAGGGAGGAAAGTTCTTCTTTAGGTGTTGTTGCCGAAGGTTTGCTGAAGAAAATGAGAGGGAGCACCTTCGAGAACCAGGAACTAAAGATGAGTATAGTTGGTAAAGAATTATCCTTCCTTGAAAGGGTAAAACCAATTAGCATGTTCAGAGAAACAGGAGAATCCTCCAAAGAAAACAAACAACTTAGATGCCCAGCTAGTGATGTTGCTGTGCCTTCTCAAATGGAATATAGCAATGAAGATGAAGGTAAAACTATAAAAGTAATCAATCATATTTTGGATCTCACAAAGGTCAGTATAACTATTTGTATATTAAAATTAAAAGTGCTGATATAATCATTTACAGTAAGCAGCCTATGTCCAGAACTGCATAATTGTTATTCCTGATATATATTTCCTTGCTTATACCTATTTATGCTCAAGCTTGGTCATGTAGAAAAGCAATCCAGTAAGCTTTAATCTGCTGCTTGATTTCAATGTCCTATTCAATACAGAGACTGCCATGCAGATTGGAAGTGGGAAGGAAGATGATCAATATATGCATGGTAGTGTTTGTTTGTCAAAGTCATCAACACAAGATGAGAAAAGAGTGGCTCAATTGTTTACTTCCTATTTCCCATATTTTGTGAGAATCATGAAAAGCTTCAACATCAGTGGTTCCTATACTCTGGTGTGCTATTCCTTTTGTGGTTCTCATTTTAATTGCCCTATAAATTATGTTTCATCATGTAATTTCTGCCTTTCTGTTATTAATCACTTTTGCAGTACTCCATCATGTTGAAAAATTGTTCTGATTGATGTAAATGATTTTTTTACCCAAAAAGCACTTCCTCTTCCTTCTAATGGGGTTTAGAAGATGAAAGCATAGGTTAAAAGACGTAGGATTTATATGTCTTATTTACTTGTAAAACACTATCTTATGAAATTGACATCCACACAAGGCCTAGTCAGTGATTATCAATTTTTTGTAGGTTTCTGCTGTATTTGTCAATGTGCTTGCTTACATATTGGATGCCATCATATACAACCTTCATAACTGATCTAATCATATACAACCTTCATAACTGATCTAATCATATACAACCTTCTGCATCAGGCTGAGAGTCTGAAACCTTTTCAACTTTTTCCCTTTCTGGGCAAAAGACCTTTTCTGCTAGTATCAGTAGAAATTGACCTCAAGTTGGCAGTTACAATCATGTGGTTCTTTGAAAAGTAGTGATTTTTCTACTTTTATCTTGTCTTTCTGTCCTTGCTAAAGTATTGGTTTGAACAATGTAATAGCACTTGACTTTGCTTCTCCTGGGATCTTTCTGCTTTTAATATTATCGGCAACCTTTTGGTATTTTATGTTTTGATCAAGTGTACGCTGCACAAGGTTATCCCCCTTGAATATATAATTGTTATAATCTCTCTCTCTCTACACTTTTTTGTGATTCTGATATATAAATTTAACTGGTACAATACAGAATATCCCTTATCAATTTTCAATGGCGCATCTTCCAAATTGTAAGATAAAGGTCATCCTTCATAATATAAAAGGAGAACGTTGGACGGTTAATTCTGTGCCAACAACAAGAGTACATACGAGTCACACTCTCTGTGGTGGATGGATGGCTTTTGTTCGTGGCAATAACATTAAAATTGGAGATATCTGCATTTTTGAACTTGTGCATGAGTGTGAATTACGTGTCTGCATCGTTGGTGTTGGAAAAGATGGGATAGACTGCCAGGTTGGGAAACTAGCTTTTAGTAGGCCTCTTGAAGGACATTCCAGTAATTCCCATAGAACTTCTCGATATATGCTGAACAAGCCCAAAGTCAATTCAAAATGCATAGGAAAAGTCGATCTATCTGAAAAAAAATGGTCAAAGATGGGTCAAGATGCTGTTTTGTCTGCTGATAGAAAGAAACCTGGTAGACCGTCTAAGACTTCTATGAAGATGGTGATTTGCCCTCAATCGAAAGCTGTCAATAATAAGTCAGGTAAGGTTTCTATTTATTTATGAATTAAATTTACTATTCAATCAGATTCTAATTCAATGCAAATTGTAAGCAGTATGTTTCAGCGAAACTTTTCTACACGTATATTTTGCTGAAAACACAATAAGAGGAGGTAACTTAATTACTTCAAATTGGATTTCTTTGCAAGTGAAAACTAATAAACAAGATAAATGTCGAATATCTTTCATCTATAAAAGGTTGTATCATCCAAATTATGACCTAATTCATACTTTGAATGGTAAACAAACACAGCAGTTCAGAGGAGACATCGTACTGAGGATGAACTAAGCTCACAGGCTAAAGCAGGTTTGAGAATGCTATTTGCACTTGATGAACAAAAAGTGGCTCAGGCTTTCACTTCCTCATTTCCTAGTTTTGTAAAAATCATGAAAAAGTTCAATGTCAGTGGATCATACACTTTGGTGAGTAATAAGATATTATGTAGTGTTCCTGGCCATGTGTGCGTTTATAAATTCTGTTTCTAACATCAAATTCTAAACCACTGGATGTCTGCCACATTGTAGAAAATCCCATTCCAGTTCTCTGCAGCACATCTCCCATCCTACAAAATAGAAGTTGTGCTTCGTAATTTAAGAGGTGAATGTTGGGTTGTGAACTCTGTTCCAGACACAAAAGGCAGAGCAGTGCACACCTTTTGCGGCGGATGGATGGCCTTTGTTCGTGATAATGACATCAATTTTGGAGACACGTGCATCTTCGAACTTGTTTCTAAGTTTGAGATGCAAGTTTATATATCTGGGGTTGGAAAGGAGGGGCTTGATCACAAATTATTAGGAAGCCAAAAGTAGATTTGCTATTGTTCCATCTTCCAGCAAACACTTGTTTGTGAGACAGATAAATCAATCTTCCATTGACAGGTTTTATGATTATACTCGGTCCATGAATTCCCTTCCCACCCCATCCCCCCAACAGAAGGAAAAGAAACAAAAGAGTTCATATCCTAGTTTCTCATCATGATGGTTGTCTTTTAATGTCTGGAAATTCAATGATAAATTAGTCTCGTGTAAATTATGAAGGTTGGCCTTTGCTCATTTCTGGCATTTTCAAATGGGGTCAGCCTATAGTGACTTGTTTTTTCTGAGAAAATAGTCATGGTGGGCATGGTTATCAAATCGAGATTCGAATTGTGAATCGGAAAACTTATTTTTCAAATCGTGAATCGAATCTTATTATGAATCGTAAGATACAAGATCAATAAAAATATAATATTTTTAAATAAATAAGTACCATAAACAAAAAAATCAATAAATTGATATATCATATATAAACTTCAAAATAATCCAAAATTCAAGTCATATATCAAAAAAGATCAAAGGCCACCATAATAGAAAAGACAATAAAAAAGTATTAGTGTGTGCCTTTGTGGGGGCCACCAAAGGGGACCAAAATAGAAAAGATAATAGAAAAGTATCAGTGTCCATGTGGGAGGCAACACACGCACAACAAAGGAGGCAATGTACGCACATTGGAGGAGCTGCAGTGGGGACCGAAATAGCAATGACCTAAGTGTTTTCTCTTGCGTTTCTTCTTTGGGTTATTGGGAGGGATGATATTCGGCGGGATCTGTTCAATTTAAGAAGGAAAAAATCTACAAACACTGTGTTTTGAGCAATCGGGTCATACGACACGGAAGATGACCCGAAAGACAAACCGGAAATTATTGAAGGAACTGTATCGTGCGATTCCTTATGAATCGGGATTCATACGATTCAAGGACCAAATTCGAGATTGTGTGTGCGATTCTGATTCAAAACAGATACACCATGCGATTTGTATCGTTGAGGTCAGATTTGGTGTCGAATCGGGATATGACTCGTGGGATACATGGGATACTAATAACCATGATGGTGGGTAATGTCATTGTCGCCTTGTGATGGTAAACGTGGTGAAGTCTGTTCGCATCACCGTTCAAACTGGGTTATAAGACCCTTTGTTGCTATCTGAGCCTTACCTTAATGAGAAGAAATATGTTTCCTATAAGTTTAATGAAGGAGTTTGATTCTGTTCTGTTGCAGTTATTTGAAATATTTTCCAAAGAGGACTTCGGAAATGCAAGGGTTTTCTATATTTCTTAATTCACTTGGTCTTTACTGATTGTACTGGCCGCCAATTTATGTCGAGAAGAACGTCAGCAGATTGTATTGCATTAGAATCTGGAGAATGTGAATGTTATTTATGGACGTGCATTTCCTGAGAACAATGTTTATAGTCAACTTCAATAATAATATTGGTACTGTATTTATTATTAATTAGAATTTCATAGTTAGTGTACATTAAAATTTTGGTGTACGAAAAAAAATTCTAAGCGGTGTATCCCTAATTCACTACTAAAAAATTGTGTATATTAATAAAATTAGAAACAAATCATTACTATAATAACTTTCAATAAATCAAATATATGATATAATTTAATAAGAATCCAGACCTGATAAAAAACACAAATTATGTCAAAATATGTATAAATTCATGCTAATTAAATCTACCAAAATATTTTTCGCACATGCAACACCGAGGCCACAGGCTATGCTTTTTAGGAAGCCGCGTTAAATTGACTTCTCATTTTCATCAGATTCAGATTTATTCCTAATTTAATTATGAGAGCTAATTTTTCTAGACTTTTTTTATTTTCCAAATTTTAAAATTTTTTAAAAAAATATTGGACCGTCAACCACAATGATCAACGGTCCAAAGTGAAACAAAAACAAATCTAATTCCTATTTTAATATATATGATGGGAAATGTACACTTTACTTCTATAAACTTTACCTAATGTGTAAAAAATTTTTATGAACTTCAAAAATCAATAATGAACACTCATAAATTTTTTAACGTGTGCAATTTACCTCTTCTGTTAAAAAATTCGTTAGTCAACTTAATGGTTAACGCCCCATCAGCAAAAAAAAATCATATAAGCTGCTAACATGTCATAAAATGTTACATTAGCTTCCAAAATTATGTTTTAGTTCACCCATACCCATTCCCATACCCACCAAGACTTGACCTGTGACTTATCTTACAATTAAATCACAACAATTTATCAATATGGTCATCAAAAGTGTTATATTATTATCAAAAAAAAGTTTTTCAAAACAACAATTTACTATCAAAATGGTATCCAAAAGAATTATATTATTACCGAAAGTGCCCAAAACAACAATTGACTATCAAAATGGCCCCAAAGAGTTATATTATTACCAAAAGTACCCAAAACAATAATATACCATCAATATGGTCCCTAAAAGTTATATTATTACCAAAAATGCCCAAAATAACAATTTACTATTAATATGGTCCCTAAGAAGTTATATAATTACCAATGGTGCCCTAAACAATGATTTTTTAAAATGGTCCCCAAAAGTGTTATATTATTACCAAAAGTTTTCAAAACAACAATTTACTATCAAAATGGTCCCCAAGAGTAATATTATTACCAAAAGCACCCAACACAACAATTTATTATCAATATGATCCCTAAAAGAGTTATATTATTACCAAAAGTGCCCAAAACAACAATTTACTATCAATATGGTCCCCAAAAGTTATATTATTACCAAAGTGCTCAAAACAACATTTTTTCAATAGAGTCCCCAAAAGTGTTATATCATTACCAAAAGTTCCCTAAAACAACAATTTATTATCAAAATGGTCCCAAAAGAGTTATATTATTACCAAAAGTGACCAAAACAACAATTTACTATCAATATAGTCCTCAAGAAGTTATATAACTACCAAAAGTGCCCTAAACAATAATTTTTCAATATGGTCCCCAAATGTGTTATATTATTACCAAAAGTTACCCGAAACAATAATTTACTATCAAAATGGTCCCCAAAAGAGTTATATTATTACCGAAAGTGGCAAACACAACAATTTACTATCAATATGGTCCCTAAAAGAGTTATAATATTACCAAAAGTGCCCAAAACAACAACTTACTATCAATATGGTACTCAAGAAGTTATATAATTACCAAAAGTGCCCCAAACTACAATTTACAGAAACGTTCAATTCATTCATACTTGATGGTAGGGATAAGCCAATAATCATTATGTGTGAGATCATTTGGAGGATGTTTATGAAGCGATATACAACAAAGATTGAGGGAATGGAGAAATATCAGGGTCCAATATGTCCAAGAATCCAAACCAAGTTAAAGCGTGCTAATGATTAATCACGAAAGTTCATATGTTGTATTTGGTGGTTGCAAGGGACCAATAAACCCCGCAAGAAGATATACAAGAAGCCGAAGAAGGCGAGTCAAGCCTCGGATGCTCCACACATGGTTAGTAGCTATGCATATTTTAGGTCGTAACTCATAATTGAAATAATTCTAAGTTATTTACATGCTTCTATTTGTGTAGGCAAGCCAAACCCTGCCTACTCAGAGCACCTAAGGAGATCATGGTGACATCCAATGAGGAAATTGTAGTTTTGGGGTACTTTTGATAATTATATAACTCGTGCACCATTTTGGTAGTAAATTGTAGTTTTGGGGCACTTTTGGTAATTATATAACTTCTTGGAGACCATATTGATAGTAAGTTGTTGTTTTGGGTGCTTTTGGTAATATTATATCTCTTTTAGGGACTATATTGATAGTAAATTGTTGTGTTGGGCATATTTGGCAATAATATAATTCTTTTGGGGACCATTTTGATAGTAAATTATTGTTTGGGTAACTTTTGGTAATATAACACTTTTAGGGACCATATTGAAAAATTGTTGTTTAGGGCACTTTTGGTAATTATATAACTTTTTCAAGACCATATTGATAGTAAATTGTTGTGTTATGGCACTTTTGTTAATAATATAACTTTTTTCGAGACCATTTTAATAGTACATTGTTATTTTAGGAACTTTGGTAATAATATAACACTTTTGGAGACTATACTGAAATATTGTTGTTTTGGGCAATTTTGGTAATAATATAACTTTTGGGGACCCTATTGATAGTAAATTGTTGTTTTGAGCACTTTTGGTAATAATCAATGTTTACCAAACCGGACCGGACCGGCCGGTCGGACCTGTCCGACCGGGAACCGGAGGGGTCACCGGTCCGGTTTGGCCATTGAACCGGTCAGTGGTTCGACCGGTGTTGAACCGGCCGAACCGGTGCTGAATCGGCCGGTTTGAAGGTTGAACCGGTTCAAGTTTTTTTTTTTTCTGGTCAAAAAAAAAATTTTTTTTTCTGGTCAAAAAAAATTTTTTTTTTTAAATGGAGGGGGAAAAATGTAGAGGGAAAGTGAACAAAAAAAACACATGATAACCCTAGTTAATTTTGCAATTGCCAAATATGCCTCCACTTACATAAGCAAATAAAAAAGAAAATCAAAGGAGAGAAAACAAAAAGAAAAACAAAAACTAGCCGAGTCCACTTTATCACACGCACATGGGGGGTAGATTGGACAATTTGTACTACATTGGCCTGAAATTGTGAGCGCATGAACCCACCACTTCCCTTAGCCTCTTATAAGCCTATTAACATATATTAGTATATGAAACTTTTTTCCTTTCTTGTTCTAAGCAATGTGAGACTTACTCACTCTTTTACAAGGCTATTTTACTTAGTTTGAAATTGTGAATATTATGAGTTGTGATGAATTATCAATTTATGGATTAATTTTCTTATTTCTCTCACTTATTGTTATGAATTATCAATTATATTAAGTATTTTAATATTTTAAATTATATATATTTTTAATATTTTTAATTATATATATTTTTAATATTTTTTAATTATCACCGGTTCGACCACGGTTCGACCACGGTCCGACCATTGAACCTTGAACCAGTGGCTCCACCGGTTCAATGACCGGTCCGGTTTTGAAAACATTGGTAATAATACAACTCTTTTGGGGCCATTTTGATAGTCAATTGTTGTTTTGGGAACTTTTGAGGACCATATTGAAAAATTGTTGTTTTAGGCACTTTTGGTAATAATATAATTTTTGGAGACCATATTGATAGTAAATTGTGTTTTGGGGACTTTTGGTAATAATATAATTCTTTTGGGGCCATTTTGATAGTCAATGGTTGTTTTGGGCACTTTTGGTAATAATATAACTCTTTTGGTTGCCATTTTGATAGTAAATTGTTGTTTTGGAAAAATTTTGGTAATACTATAATATTTTTGGAGACCATATTGATAAATTGTTGTGATTTAATTGTAGGATGGGTCATTGATCAGGTCTTGGTAGGTATAAGTATGGGTATGGATGAACCATAGAATAATTTTAGAAGTTGATGTGGCATTTTATACCATGTCAGCAATTCATGTGACCTCTTTTTGCTGATTGGACGTTGACCATTAGGTTGATTAACAGATTTTTTAACAAAATAGGTAAAGCTGCATATATTAAAATATTTATAGAGGTTCATTGTCGAGTTTTAAAGTTTATATGAGTTTTCTGCATATTAGATAAAATTCAAATGGGTAAAGTGCATTTTTTTCCTATTTTAAAATACACTGAAAAAATGAACATGAAGTTCCTATAATATAACAACACATTTGGATTGCCGCTCCAGAGGGAAAGGACAACTCCATTTTCTGCAACAGTGCCATTTTAGTCGTTTGGATCACAGCTTGAAGCGGAAGGCGCGTTCTCCATTCTGGATTTCCATTCTATAATTAACTGTACGGCATCTTCCATCGGTCTATCTCTGGAAATGTTGCCTCCCACATTAGAAAACGGTGGAAATGTCTTCATTGCCCTCCTTCATTTGGTCTTTCATTTGTTTTGATGCATTTTCGGTTCCAGTAAATTTTTTATCTGTGTTATATCTTGTCTTCTTGTTGTATTATAGATGTTGAAAGAAATTTTGAGGTGATTTTTTACCCTTTTATTTCATTTTGTTCTTCTTCTTCTGTTTCTAAACATTAGCATAAATTTATTTCACCTTGCATCTTGACTTCGAAAAAAAGTGAAGGAAAGGCATCGGATAAAGTTAAAGGCGAACGGACAAGATGGTGAACAGAGCAGTCGGTGAAGCGATGGAGGCAAACAGGCGAGCCTGTGATGGGGATGGAGGTGAACATACGAGATGGTGAATAAAAGGCGAGCTGAAGGGGATGAACTAGGGTGTGAAGGACTGAAGGGGATGAAGGATGAAGGAGTTGTTTAATCTGTAAAAAAAAATTTTCAAGTGAGGGACATTTTGATAAAATTACCTCATTAAAAAATACATATTAAAATATTAATTATATTTTTTCTATTTATTTTTCCATTCCAAACTAAACAATTTTTTTTCCCTTTTTCATTCTCCATTTCATTCCATTTTTCTATTTCTTTTCCATTCTTACTTTGTTCTCTAAACCAAACAGGCCGTAAGGTATCCTTGTCCGCACCTTGTTGAGGGAATATACTTCCTTCAATAATTTTTGTTATGGATAAAATTCATTTAACTTATTATTAATTTATTGCATATAATTTTGAGATATTTTTATTACAATAATTAGACTAATATATTAATAAATATGTGAAATAAATTATATAATATAATATAAAAAATTAAAGTGTATGTTAGATGAGAGAATAAAAAATCATATTACCTGTGAACTTCACACTATTTTTTTTTTCAAAACAATTTGGTAATATGGAGTTGATAGGGAAAAAAATTAAACCACCAAGTTTGTTGGTCTTAGAAAAAAAAAAGATGTGAATAGTTGATAAGAAAATTTATTTTAAATTCAAATAGAATTTAGGATTCAGTGTTTAAAATTATTTCTATATGAATTTATAATTTATAGTTTGTAATTTATTATACGTATATATTTAGTTTGTTCTTAAAAAATAAATATATGAATGGGTTGAATAGCATAATGAATTAAATACTTTAAAAATTAGCTCGTACAAAAAATATAAGTTTAAAGACTCAAACACTAGAAAGTATAACTCTTAAGAAATAGGTGAAGTACCATTTATTTTTTTGTCGCTTAATTTTTCATTTTGTTTTTGTTTTTTTTAATATTTTGTCCTATATATCAATAACAATTTCCAATTTTTTATTAGTAATAAACTTCATTTGTATTATTAACGGATTTAACTTATTTATGGAATATATAGCTATTATTAAATGATACAAATATGAATATCTCGCTGATATCTTATACGATAAAATTAAAAACAATGTCATTTTGTATTTGTTAACTTTAACTTTTTTTTTTCTTTCCCTTCATTGATTATTAAGTGAAATATTGAGCTAGATTTTCACATTAGTAATGAAATATTCATATTTCTATCCTCTAATAACTAAACATTTATTTAACTAATTAATTTCATATTAGATTATATTAGCAATCAGAAAAATATTAAGTTTTTCTCTATAAACGTATATAATAAAAATTTCCAAAAGAAATATATGTACATATTTAAAAGAAAAAACACTTTTTTCCTAAGAATTAAAGTGTCATTTAGAGGGACATTTGTTTATACTTCTTATCTAATCTAATTCATTTAAATTTTAAACCATGTGTTTATTTTTAATTTTTAATAAGTGTTTAATATCTCTTAATATATCTTATTGAATCTAATCTTATGCAAAAGTTTAAAAAGTTTTTAGATATTAATTATTTTAGATATATTTTTTACTGTACTTAATTTTTACATATTTTGAAAAAGCAAATCGTCTCAATTATTTAATATTTAAATTTAACAATAATATTTTAATATTGAGATATATATTCATATTCAAACCTATTAATCTTTTTTTAAAAAAGAAAACTTAGTACAATTCATTATATATTTGCTCTAAGATTCCCCAATTAAAATATAAAACATGTTTGATTTTCTAATTAGAACAAAATGAGTGTATACTGTTTAATAATTTTATATTTTTTATAATTCATTATTACATAATTAATTTTTTTTTAAAAAATTATATATGTACTTTTAATAAGAATCTTGATAGTAAAAATACAAAAAAAAATTATATAAATTTCCTCTTAAAAAAGTTAAATTATAAATTTAATACTTATAGTTTCACTAAAGTTATAAATTGATCTTTATAATTTTATAAACTTTAAGAACTGGTCTCTATCGTTAAATTATACATAACTATCGTTAAAAATAAGTAAATGTGATAGATGATATAACTATTTTTAAACATATCAACAAGTCAGGTCAATTTTGTATTTAAGTCATCCATCCAGCATTTAAAATAAAATAATCAAATTGCCCTTCATTTCAAACATAGATACGGTTGACTGGGATAGGGTTGACAAAAAGGACAATTTGAATATTTTATCTTAGATGTTAATTGGGCTAAATAACTTGAAAAAAAAATTGACATAACTTGTTAACATGTTTAAAAATAATTATGTCATTTGTCACATACACGTATTTTTAACAGTAATTAAGTATGATTTAATGGTTGAGACAATATCTTAAATTTTGTAAAACTATGTAGTCCAATTTAAAACAAAATAAAGTATACAGACTACAACTTTGATAAAACTATAAAGAAAAAATTTATAATTTAACATATATATATATATATATATATATATATAGCTCGTAGGTGCCTTCGACATCCCCGCATCCTCTAGGCGTGGAACAAATTGATTGTCCCGTTTTATAGGTGCTTTTTAATGGCTTAAATTTCTGGTAGTGCAAAAGACTTTTTTTTTTTTTCTGCCGGGTTAAAGCAAAACTTCTTTACCTGTTCAGTTCCAATGCTTTATCACTTGAGTAACTGAAATTATTATTTATATTAATATCTATATTTTTTTGCCTTTTCTGTAAAAACTACTTTAGGCAGTAAAATTTAAATTATAACATTTTATCTTCTGAAATTATTAAAAAAATTGCATATTAAGCGTTTTAAATTTTAAGAATTAAAATTATTATTAAATGATGGTTTGATAGGAATTATAGGTAATTTTTGTAATAAAATATTGTCATGTTTTTATTATATTGTTCAATTCAAGGAGATTTATGAGTTTTGCTTACGACTGTCTTGTTTATACTAATGTTCGCGATACATTACCAAAAACGAAAACGTTCTAACAGTTTTCAGGAGTTGAGAGCAGTGTTCGCTGGTGGATTCTTCTTTAGGAATTAACTTCTGAAGCTTTGGAGGCGCTTCGCTTCTCTGTCATCGTTTACTTTCAGTTGAAATGGGAGAATCATGCCATAACTGTAGACCTTGGGCGGAGGATATTTACTGGAACCATTTCCAGTTCGTCCATTTTGCCCAGCTTCTTCCTAGGGGTTTTGATCAACAGCTTGTAAGTCTCTTGTTACTTTTCCTCTTTTCTTTCTTTAGCAGATCACAGTTGAGATTTCAATTCGTATTAGTCTCAGTCTGTAATTCAATTGCCTGCTCTTCATTTTTCGCTTTCTCCTCCTGATACCTCCGTGCAAGGGTTTCGATTCCTTTTTTCTTTTTCTCGCATTTCTTTTCAGTACATCGAATTGCCCTTTTTTATTTCAGTTCTCTTACCAGATTATTATTATTTTTAGTTATGAGCTTGCGATCAGCTGTTATAAATTTCATAAATCATTCAATTGCTTCGTGGAGAGATAAAAAATTCTTCATTCAGTAAGCTGTAGAAAAGGGCGAATTCAGCCATTTCTTTATTTTTTTTTTCCATGAAGGAATATTTCTCTACTTTTGTGGGTTCCGCCCCATATGCATAAACCCTAACTCTATTATGATTGTGAGGGATGACAATGTTTATTGATATCATAGCGAGGGAAAAGTCGGAAGTGGTTAAAATGGGAACAAGTGTGCGGAAAAAGAATCGATTAAGTAGGGAGAAAGCAAATGTAGATGTGTAATTATTCTGGTACTAGTAAGGCAACCACTGGCTATACCTGTAAAATGTTTTATGGCCGAAATTCAGATAATTACTTGCTTAAGTTCTAATTATTTTATGGTATATTAAGATTCATTTTAACGGGATTTAGTAGCCCTTGTACTCAGAAATATATACTGCCAATATTTTTCAGCATCATGCTTTATCTTATTCAAATATGTGAATTAAATTTTATTGAGTATCTACTGCAGGAAATTCCCAGAAGTTTTTCAGACAATTTGAGAAAGAAATTGCCAGAATATGTGATTCTCAAAGGCCCTGGCGGCGCCAAGTGGAGTATCGGATTGACAATGAGAGATGATTCATGGCTATTTACTTATGGTTGGCAACAATTTGTGAAAGATCATTGTTTAGAAGAGAATGATCTGCTGGTTTTTAAGTACAACAATGAATCACAATTTGATGTTTTAATATTTGACCGGCAGAGCTTCTGTGAGAAGACAGCATCTTATTTTGTCAGGAAATGCAGTCATGCTAATAAGAGAAACAGAGATAACTATATGGAAGAAGTCAATATCCCTTCTAATTTTGGTGTTGAATGTGCTTCACCTGAGAAACCTGAACATGATGACAGTTTCAGAGTGCCAGCAGCTGCCCGTTCTAAAACTAGTGGTAAAAAGAATTGCAATGCTGGTTTGGAATTTGTCTCCCCTGTCTCAGCAGTGCCAGTAGTTGTAAGGGGTGTCCAAAGTAAGCAGAAACGAAGACCCAAACGATCAAATGCAGCCAAAGCCTCAAATGCATATGGGACAGTAGTTAACTGGATTACTGGTAACGTTCTTACTCAATATGGGGCCGGGAAATGACTTTAAACTTTTGCTGTTTTGTAGACATTGCCTATCTTTTTTTTTTCTTCTCCCTCAAAGGAAGGTATATCATTTTTTTGGAAGGAAAAAAATCATTGAAGAGAATAGAGAAGTACTAGAAAAACTGAGGGCAAGATGCCCTTCTAAAACAAAGAAATAAAAATTACAGACTCACTACCTCAAAAAGGCTATCTGATCCCTTCGCAATCCACAGAGGATGCCCCAAAGAAAAAAAATTGCTGAAACCAAGAGAGGCCAAGAAAATTATTGTCTCCCAAATACGATGTGATGGAAGAAAATATGTGGAAAGGGTGGAGGCAGAGTTTTTAAGAATTAAGTCAGCTGCTCTTCACATATAGTCAAAATAACAGACAAAAAGTAGTTATGCTTTACAATTGATAAATTATTTTTTAATTCTATTTGAATCAACATATTCATATGGAATCTTATTTTGGTCCTGTTAATGTTGTTAAATGAATGTTTTAGATGCCGAACCTTTATCTGCGTCTGCGGGCAGAAATAAGACGAATGAAACATTATATATTTCAAACAGAAGGCCTGTCACTGAAGATGAGAAAACTAAAGCCCTCCAGTTGGCTCAAGCAGTATGTACCATTGATGATTTTTACATAGTTATGCGACCCTCACATGTATACAAGAGATTCTATGCGGTAAACAGCTTCTTCCTAGTTTTTCATCCCATAGAAGATCCTTTTCAGTTGTTCCTTCCATTTTCTGGCTTTCCGTTTGCTTTAGAACCTTACTTATTTTTCTTAAGATATTCTGCTAAAGCCTTGTACATATTTTATGCAACACTTACATTTCACTGTGCTAGTATTTGATCCAAGAGCGTGTGAGAAAGAAGCAGCATTTAATTCTGAATGCAGTCAAAATTCTTACGACCTTAATCATATTAAAGCACAGAAAAGAGACAGGGAGGAAAATTCTTCTTTAGGTGTTGTTGCCGAAGGTTTGCTGAAGAAAATGAGAGGGAGCACCTTCGAGAACCAGGAACTGAAGATGAGTATAGTTGGTAAAGAATTATCCTTGCTTGAAAGGGTAAAACCAATTAGCATGTTCAGAGAAACAGGAGAATCCTCCAAAGAAAACAAACAACTTGGATGCCCAGCTAGTGATGTTGCCGCGCCTTCTCCAATGGAATGTAGCAATGAAGATGAAGGTAAAACTATAAAAGTAATCAATCATATTTTGGATCTCACAAGGGTCATTATAACTATTTGTATATTAAAATTAAAAGTGCTGATATAATCATTTACAGTAAGCAGCCTCTGTCCAGAACTGCATAATTGTTATTCCTGATATATATTTCCTTGCTTATACCTATTTATGCTCAAGCTTGGTCATGTAGAAAAGCAATCCAGTAAGCTTTAATCTGCTGCTTGATTTAAATGTCCTATTCAATACAGAGACTGCCATGCAGATTGGAAGTGGGAAGGAAGATGATCAATATATGCATGGTAGTGTTTGTTCGTCAAAGTCATCAACACAAGATGAGAAAAGAGTAGCTCAATTGTTTACTTCCTCTTTCCCATATTTTGTGAGAATCATGAAAAGCTTCAACATCAGTGGTTCCTATACTCTGGTGTGCTATTCCTTTTGTGGTTCTCATTTTAATTGCCCTATAAATTATGTTTCATCATGTAATTTCTGCCTTTCTGTTATTAATCACTTTTGCAGTACTCCATCATGTTGAAAAATTGTTATGATTGATGTCAATGATTTTTTTACCCAAAAAGCACTTCCTCTTCCTTCTAATGGGGTTTAGAAGATGAAAGGATAGGTTAAAAGACATAGGATTTATATGTCTTATTTACTTGTAAAAGACTATCTTATGAAATTGACATCCACACAATACCTAGTCAGTGATTATCAATTTTTTGTAGGTTTCTGCTGTATTTGTCAATGTGCTTGCTTACATATTGGATGCTATCATATACAACCTTCATAACTGATCTAATCATATACAACCTTCTGCATCAGGCTGAGAGTCTGAAACCTTTTCAACTTTTTCCCTTTCTGGGCAAAAGACCTTTTCTGCTGGTATCAGTAGAAATTGACCTCAAGCTGGCAGTTACAATCATGTGGTTCTTTGAAAAGTAGTGATGTTTCTACTTTTATCTTGTCTTTCTGTCCTTGCTAAAATATTGGTTTGAACAATGTAATAGCACTTGACTTTGCTTCTCCTGGGATCTTTCCTCTTTTAATATTATCGGCAACTTTTTGGTATTTTATGTTTTGCTCAAATGTACGCTGCACAAGGTTATCCCCTTGAATATATAATTGTTATAATCTCTCTCTCTCTATACACTTTTTTGTGATTCTGATATATAAATTTAACTGTTACTATACAGAATATCCCTTATCAATTTTCAATGGCGCATCTTCCAAACTGTAAGATAAAGGTCATCCTTCATAATATAAAAGGAGAATGTTGGACGGTTAATTCTGTGCCAACAACAAGAGTACATACGAGTCACACTCTCTGTGGTGGATGGATGGCTTTTGTTCGTGGCAATAACATTAAAGTTGGAGATATCTGCATTTTTGAACTTGTGCATGAGTTTGAACTACGTGTCCGCATCGTTGGTGGCGGAAAAGATGGGATAGACTGCCAGGTTGGGAAACTAGCTTTTAGTAAGCCTCTTGAAGGACAGTCCATTAATTCCCGTAGAACTTCTCTATATATGCTGAACAAGCCCAAAGTCAATTCAAAATGCATAGGAAAAGTCGATCTATCTGATAAAAAATGGTCAAAGATGGGTCAAGATGCTATTTTGTCTGCTGATAGAAAGAAACCTGGTAGACCGTCTAAGACTTCTATGAAGATGGTGATTTGCCCTCAATCGAAAGCTGTCAATAACAAGTCAGGTAAGGTTTCTATATATTTATGAGTTAAATTTACTATTCAATCAGATTCTAATTCAATGCAAATTGTAAGCAGTATGTTTCAGCGAAACTTTTCTACACGTATATTTTGCTGAAAACACAATAAGAGGAGGTAACTTAATTACTTCAAATTGGATTTCTTTGCAAGTGAAAACTAATAAACGAGATAAATGTCTAATATCTTTCATCTATAAAAGGTTGTATCATCCAAATTATGACCTAATTCATACTTTGAACGGTAAACAAACCCAGCGGTTCAGAGGAGACATCGTACTGAGGATGAACTAAGCTCACAGGCTAAAGCAGGTTTGAGAATGCTGTTTGCACTTGATGAACAAAAAGTGGCTCAGGCTTTCACTTCCTCATTTCCTAGTTTTGTGAAAATCATGAAAAAGTTCAATGTCAGTGGATCATACACTTTGGTGAGTAATAAGATATTATGTAGTGTTCCTGGCCATGTGTGCGTTTATAAATTCTGTTTCTAACATCAAATCTAAACCACTGGATGTCTGTCACATTGTAGAAAATCCCATACCAGTTCTCTGCAGCACATCTCCCATCCTACAAAACAGAAGTTGTGCTTCGTAATTTAAGAGGTGAATGTTGGGTTGTGAACTCTGTTCCAGACACAAAAGGCAGAGCAGTGCACACCTTTTGCGGCGGATGGATGGCCTTTGTTCGTGATAATGACATCAATTTTGGAGACACGTGCATCTTCGAACTTGTTTCTAAGTTTGAAATGCAGGTTTATATATCTGGGGTTGGAAAGGAGGGGCTTGATCACAGATTATTAGGAAGCCAAAAGTAGATTTGATATTGTTCCATCTTCCAGCAAACACTCTTGTTTGTGAGACAGATAAATCAATCTTCCATGGACATGTTTTATGATGATACTCGGTCCATGAATTCCCTTCCCGCCCCATCCCCCCAAAAGAAGGAAAAGAAACAAAAGAGTTCACATCCTAGTTTCTCATCATGATCTCTTTTAATGTCAGGAAATTCAATGATAAATTAGTCTCGTGTAAATTATGAAGGTTGGCCTTTGCTCATGTCTGGCATTTTCAAACGGGGTCAGCCTATAGTGATTTGTATTTTTTGAGAAAATAGTCATGGTGGGTAATGTCATTGTCGCCTTGTGATGGTAAGCATGGTGAAGTCTGTTCACATCACCGCTCAAACTGGGTTGTAAGACCCTTAGTTGCTATCTGAGCCTTACCTTAATGAGAAGAAATCTGTTTCCTATAAGTTTAATGAAGGAGTTTGATTCTGTTCTGTTGCAGTTATTTGAAATATTTTTCCAAAGAGGACTTCGAAAAATGCAAGGGTTTTCTATATTTCTTAGTTCACTTGGTCTTTTCTGATTATACTGGCTAATCTTTGAGCCGCCAATTTATGTCGAAAAGAACGTCAGCAGATTGTATTGCATTAGAATCTGGAGAATGTGAATGTTATTTATGGACGTGCATTTCCTGACAACAATGTTTATAGTCAACTTCAATAATAATTTTGGTTACTGTATTTATTATTAATTAGAATTTCATAGTTAGTGTACCATTAATATTTTGGTGGTGTAAGTCACTGTGTGTGATATGGTGTGTACCAAAAAAAATTCTAAGCGGTGCATCCCTAATTCACTACTAAAAAATTGTGTATATTAATAAAATTAGGAACAAATCATTACTATAATAATTTTTAATAAATCAAATATATGATATAATTTAATAAGAATCCAGACCTGATCAAAAACACAAATTATGTCAAAATATGTATCAATTCATGCTAATTAAATCTACCAAAATATTTTTCGCACATGCAACACCGAGGCTACAGGCTATCCTTTTTTAGAAGCCGCGTTAAATTGACTTCTCATTTTCATCAGATTCAGATTTATTCCTATTTTAATTATCAAAGCTAACTTTTCTTGACCTTTTTTATTTTCTAAATCTCAAATATTTTAAAAAAGATATTGGACCGTCAATCACAATGGTCAACGGTCTAAAGTGGAACGGAAACAAAACTAATTCCTATTTCATTATGTATTATGGGAAATATGTATTTTACCTCTATAAACTGTCTTAATGTACAGAAAATTTTTATAAACTTTAAAAATCGACAATGAATCTCCATAAATTTTTTAATATGTGTAATTTACCTCTTTTGTTAAAAAATTTATTAGTCAACTTAATGGTCAATGCCCAGTCAACAAAAAGAAATCGTATAAGCTGTCAACATGGCATAAAATGTTACATTAGCTTCCAAAATTATTTTTCAGTTCACCCATACCCATATCCATACCCACCAAGACCTGACCTGTGACTCATCTCACAATTAAATCACAACAATTTATCAATATAGTCTCCAAACGTGTTATATTATTATCAAAAGTTTTTCAAAACAACAATTTACTATCAAAATAGTAACCAAAAGAATTATATTATTACCGAAAGTGCTCAAAACAACAATTGACAATCAAAATGGCCACAAAGAGTTATATTATTACCAAAAGTACCCAAAACAACGATATACCATCAATATGGTCCCTAAAAGTTATATTATTACCAAAAATGCCCAAAATAACAATTTACTATTAATATGGTCCCAAGAAGTTATATAATTACCAAATGTGCCCTAAACAATGATTTTTTAAAATGGTGCCCAAAATGGTTATATTATTACCAAAAGTGTCCAAAACAACAGTTTACTATCAAAATGGTTCCCAAGAGTTATATTATTACCAAAAGTGCCCAACACAACAATTTATTATCAATATGGTCCCCAAAAGAGTTATATTATTACCAAAAGTGTCCAAAACAATAATTTACTATCAATATGATCCCCAAAAGTTATATTATTACCAAAGTGCTCAAAACAACATTTTTTCAGTATGGTCCCCAAAAGTGTTATATTATTACCAAAAGTTTCCTAAAACAACAATTTATTATCAAAATGGTCCCAAAAGAGTTATATTATTACCAATAGTGTTCAAAACAACAATTTACTATCAATATAGTCCTCAAGAAGTTATATAATTACCAAAAGTGCCCTAAACAACAATTTTTCAATATGGTCCCAAAATGTGTTATATTATTATCAAAAGTTACCTGAAACAATAATTTACTATCAAAATGGTCCCCAAAAGAGTTATATTATTACCGAAAGTGCCCAATACAACAATTTACTATCAATATGGTCCCTAAAAGAGTTATAATATTACCAAAGTGCCCAAAACAACAAATTACTATCAATATGGTCCCCAAGAAGTTATATAATTACCAAAAGTGCCCCAAACTATAATTTACAGAAACGTTCAATTCATTTATACTTGATGCTAGGGATAAGCCAATAATCACCATGTGTGAGATCATTTGGAGGATGTTTATAAAGTGGTATACAACAAAGAATGAGGGCATGAAGAAATGTCAGGGTCCAATATGTCCAAGAATCCAAACCAAGTTAAAGCGTGTCAAGGATCAATCACGAAACTTCATATGTTGTATTTGGTCTCACCGCACGTGGTTGCAAGGGACCAATAAACCTCACAAAAAAGATATACAAGAAGCCGAAGAAGGCGAGTCAAGTCTCGGATGCTCCACACATGGTTAGTAGTTATGCATATTTTAGGTCATAACTCATAATTGAAATAATTCTAAGTTATTAACATGCTTCTATCTGTGTAGGCAAGCCAACCTTGCCTACTCAGAGCACCCAAGGAGATCATGGTGACATCCTATGAGGAAATTGTAGTTTTGGGGCACTTTTGGTAATGATATAACTTCTTGGAGACCATATTGATAGTAAGTTATTGTTTTGGACACTTTTGGTAATATTATAACTCTTTTGGGGACTATATTGATTGTAAATTGTTGTGTTGGGCAGTTTTGGTAATAATATAACTCTTTTAGGGACAATTTTGATAGTAAAATGTTATTTTGGATAACTTTTGGTAATATAACTCTTTTGGGGACCATTTTGATAGTAAAATGTTATTTTGGATAACTTTTGGTAATATAACTCTTTTGGGGACCATATTGAAAAATTGTTGTTTAGGGCACTTTTGGTAATAATATAACTCTTTTCGAGACCATTTTAATAGTAAATTGTTGTTTTGGGAACTTTGGTAATAATATAACACTTTTGGGGACTATATTGAAATATTATTGTTTTGGGCAATTTTGGTAATAATATAACTTTTGGGGACCATATTGATAGTAAATTGTTGTTTTGAGCACTTTTGGTAATAATATAACTCTTTTGGGGCCATTTTGATGGTCAATTGTTGTTTTGGGAACTTTTGAGGACCATATTGAAAAATTGTTGTTTTGGGCACTTTTGGTAATAATATAACTTTTGGGGACCATATTGATAGTAAATTGTGTTTTGGATACTTTTGGTAATAATATAACTCTTTTGGAGCCATTGTGATAGTCAATTGTTGTTTTGGGCACTTTTGGTAATAATATAACTCTTTTGGTTACCATTTTGATAGTCAATTGTTGTTTTGGAAAAATTTTGGTAATACTATAATACTTTTGGGGACTATATTGATAAATGTTGTGATTTAATTGTGGAATGTATCACTGATCAGGTCTTGGTAGGTATAGGTATGGGTAAGGATGAACTATAAAATAATTTTAAAAGTTGATGTGGTATTTTATGCTATGTTAGCAGTCCATGTGACCTCTTTTTGTTGATTGAACGTTGACCATTAGGTTAACTAATGAATTTTTTAACAAAATAGGTAAACTGCACATATTGAAATGTTTATAGAGATTTATTGTCGAGTTTTAAAATTTATATGGGTTTTCTACATATTAGATAAAATTCATAATAGTAAAGTACATTTTTTCCTATTTTACAATACATTGAAAAAATGAACATGAAGTTCCTATAATATAACGACATGTTTGGATTGCCGCTCCAGAGGGAAAGGACGACTCCATTCTTTGCAACAGTGCCATTTTAGTCGTTTGGATTGCAGCTTAAAGCGGAAGACACGTTTTCCATTCTGGATTTCCATTCTATAATTAACTGCACGACATCTTCCATCAGTCTAACTTTGGAAATATTGCCTCCCACATTGGAAAACGGTGGAAATGTCTTCATTGCCCTCCTTCATTTGGTCTTTCATCTGTTTTGATGCATTTTCGATTCCAGTAAATTTTTTATCTATGTTATATCTTGTCTTTGTGCTGTATTATAGATGTTGAAAGAAATTTTGATGTGATTTTTTACCCTTTTATTTCATATTGTTCTTCTTCTTTTGTTTCTGAACATTAGCATAAATTTATTTCACCCTGCATCTTGACTTCGAAAGAAAGTGAAGGCAAGGCATTGGACAGAGTCAAGGGCAAACAGACAAGATGGTGAATAGAGCAGTTGGTGAAGCGATGGAGGCAAATAGGCGAGCCTGTGATGGGGATCGAGGTGCGAACGGACAAGATGATGAACAGAACAGTCGATGAAGTGATGGAAGCAAACAGGCGAGCCTGTGATGGGTATGGAGGTGAACGGACGAGATGGTGAATAGGAGGCGAGCTGAAGGGGATGGACTAGGGTGTGAAGGACTAAAGGGGATGAAGAATGATTGGGACGCATGAAGGATGGAGGAGTTGTTTAATCTGTCAAAAAAAAAAATTCAAGTGAGGGACATTTTGGTAAAATTACCTCATTAAAAAATACATATTAGAATATTAATTATCTTTTTTCTATTTATTTTTCCATTCCAAACCAAATAGTTTTTTTTTCCTTTCCTTTTTTATTTTTCTATTCTCCATTTAATTTCATTTTCTTATTTTCTTTCTATTTCTACTTTGTTCTTTAAACCAAACAGGTTGTAAGGTATCCTTGTCCGCACCTTGTTGAGGAAATATACTTCCTTCAATAATTTTTTTTATTTATAAAATTCATTTAAGTGTCTATATTATTAATTTATTGCATATAATTTTGAGATATTTTGATTATGATCATTAGACTAATATATTAATAAATATATGAAATAAATTATATAATATAATATAAAAAATTAAAATGTATGTTAGATGAGAGAATAAAAAATCATATTACTTGTGAACTTCACACTATTTTTTTTTTCAAAACAATTTGGTAATACGGAGTTGATAGGGAAAAAATTAAACCACCAAAAATTATTTCTATATAAATTTATAATTTATAATTTGTAATTTATTATACGTATATATTTAGTTTGTTCTTAAAAAATAAACATATGAATGGGTTGAATAGCATAATGAATTAAATACTTTAAAAATTAGCTCGTACAAAAAATATAAGTTTAAAGACTCAAACATTAGAAAGTATAACTCCTAAGAAATAGGTGAAGTACCATTTATTTTTTTTGTCGCTTAATTTTTAATTTTGTTTTTTTTAATATTTTGTCCTATATATCAATAGCAATTCCCAATTTTTTATTAGTAATAAACTTCATTTGTATTATTAACGGATTTAACTTATTTATGGAACATATAGCTATTATTAAATGATACAAGTATGAATATCTCGCTAATATCTTATACAATAAAATTAAAAACAATGTCATTTCATATTTGTTAACTTTAACTTCTTTTTTCTTTCCCTTCATTGATTATTAAGTGAAATATTGAGCTAGATTTTCACATTAGTAATGAAATATTCATATTTCTATCCTCTAATAACTAAACATTTATTTAACTAATTAATTTCATATTAGATTATATTAGCAATCAGAAAAATATTAAATTTTTCTCTATAAACGTATATAATAAAAATTGCCAAAAGAAATATATGTACATATTTAAAAGAAAAAACACTTTTTTCCTAAGAATTAAAGTGTCATTTAGAGGGACATTTGTTTATACTTCCTATGGAATCTAATTCATTTAAATATTAGACCATGTGTTTATTTTGAATTTTTAATAAGTGTTCAATATGTATTAATGTATCTTATCGAATATAATCTTATGACTAAGTTTAAAAAGTTTTTAGATATTAATTGTTTTAGATATATTTTTTACTAACACATACTTAATTCCTACATATTTTGAAAAAACAAATCGTCTCAATTATTTAATATTTAAATTTAAAAATAATATTTTATATTGAGATATGTATTCATATTCAAACCTATTAATCTTTTTTGAAACAAGAAAACTCAGTACAATTCATTATATATTTGTTCTAAGATTCCCCAATTAAATTATAATACATGTTTGATTTTTCAATTAGAACACAACAGTATGTAGTCTTTATTAACTTTATATTTTTTTATAATTCATCATTGCATAATTAATTTTTTTAAATTTTTTTACTTATGTACTTTTAATAAGAATCTTGATAGTAAAAATACAAAAAAAATGTAAATTTTCTCTTAAAAAATTAAATTATAAATTTAATTCTTATAGTTTCACTAAAATTATAAATTGGTCCTTATAGTTTCATAAGCTTTAGAAATTGGTCTCTATCATTAAATTATATATAAATACCATTAAAAATAAATACACGTGACAGATGACATAATCATTTTTATACATGTCAACAAGCTATATCAATTTTGTATTTAAGTCATTTGACCCATCCAACATCTAAAATAAAATAATCAAATTACCCTTCATTCCAAACCTAACCTAGATGCTGATGACTGGGATAGGGTTAACCTAGATATTAATTGGGATAGGATTGACAGAAAGGATAATTTAAATATTTTATCTTAGATGTTAATTGGGCTAAATAACTTGAAAAAAAAATTGACATAACATGTTGCCATGTTTAAAAATAATCATGTTATTTGTCACATGCGCATATTTTTAACAGTAATTAAGTATGATTTAATGGTTGAGACAATTTCTTAAAATTTGTAAAACTATGTAGTCCAATTTAAAACGAAATAAAGTATATAGACTACAACTTTGATAAAACTATAAAGAAAAAATTTATAATTTAACATATATATATATATATATATATATATATATAGCTCGTAGGTGCCTTCAACATCCCCGCATCCTTTAGGCGTGGAACAAATTGATTGTCCCGTTTTATAGGTGCTTTTTAATGGTTTAAATTCCTGGTAGTGCAAAAGATTTTTTTTTTTTCTGCCGGGTTAAAGCAAAACTTCTTTACCTGTTCAGTTCCAATGCTTTATCACTTGAGTAACTGAAATTATTATTTATATTAATATCTATATTTTTTTGCCTTTTCTGTAAAAACTACTTTAGGCATTAAAATTTAAATTATAACATTTTATCTTCTGAAATTATTAAAAAAATTGCATATCAAGCGTTTTAAATTTTAAGAATTAAAATTATTATTAAATGATGGTTTGATAAGAATTATAGGTAATTTTGTAATAAAATATTGTCATGTCTTTATTATATTGTTCAATTCAAGGCGATTTATGAGTTTTGCTTACGACTGTCTTGTTTATACTAATGTTCGCGATACATTACCAAAAACGAAAACGGTCCAACAGTTTTCATGAGTTGAGAGCAGTGTTCGCTGGTGGATTCTTCTTTAGGAACTAACTTCTGAAGCTTTGGAGGCGCTTCGCTTCTCTGTCATCGTTTACTTTCAGTTGAAATGGGAGAATCATGCCATAACTGTAGACCTTGGGCGGAGGATATTTACTGGAACCATTTCCAGTTCGTCCATTTTGCCCAGCTTCTTCCTAGGGGTTTTGATCAACAGCTTGTAAGTCTCTTGTTACTTTTCCTCTTTTCTTTCTTTAGCAGATCACAATTGAGATTTCAATTCGTGTTAGTCTCAGTCTGTAATTCAGTTGCCTGCTCTTCATTTTTCGCTTTCTCCTCCTGATACCTCCGTGCAAGGTTTTCGATTCCTTCTTTGTTTTACTCGCATTTCTTTTCAGTACATCGAATTGCCCTTTTTTATTTCAGTTCTCTTACCAGATTATCATTATTTTTAGTTATGAGCTTGCGATCAGCTGTTATAAATTTCATAAATCATTCAATTGCTTCGTGGAGAGATAAAAAATTCTTCATTCAGTAAGCTGTAGAAAAGGGCGAATTCAGCCATTTCTTTATTTTTTTTTTCCATGAAGGAATATTTCTCTACTTTTGTGCGTTCCGCCCCATATGCATAAACCCTAACTCTATTATGATTGTGAGGGATGACAATGTTTATTGATATCATAGCGAGGGAAAAGTCGGAAGTGGTTAAAATGGGAACAAGTGTGCGGAAAAAGAATCGATTAAGTAGGGAGAAAGCAAATGGAGATGTATAATTATTCTGGTACCAGTAAGGCAACCACTGGCTATACCTGTAAAATGTTTTATGGCCGAAATTCAGATAATTACTTGCTTAAGTTCTAATTATTTTATGGTATATTAAGATTCATTTTAACGGGATTTAGTAGCCCTTGTACTCAGAAATATATTCTGCCAATATTTTTCAGCATCATGCTTTTATCTTATTCAAATATGTGAATTAAATTTTATTGAGTATCTACCGCAGGAAATTCCCAGAAGTTTTTCAGACAATTTGAGAAAGAAGTTGCCAGAATATGTGATTCTCAAAGGCCCTGGCGGCGCCAAGTGGAATATCGGATTGACAATGAGAGATGATTCATGGCTATTTACGCATGGTTGGCAACAATTTGTGAAAGATCATTGTTTAGAAGAGAATGATCTGCTGGTTTTTAAGTACAACAATGAATCACAATTTGATGTTTTAATATTTGACCGGCAGAGCTTCTGTGAGAAGACAGCATCTTATTTTGTCAGGAAATGCGGTCATGCTAATAAGAGAAACAGAGATAACTATATGGAAGAAGTCAATGTCCCTTCTAATTTTGGTGTTGAATGTGCTTCACCTGAGAAACCTGAACATGATGACAGTTTCAGAGTGCCAGCAGCTGCCCGTTCTAAAACTAGTGGTAAAAAGAATTGCAATGCTGGTTTGGAATTTGTCTCCCCTGTCTCAGCAGTGCCAGCAGTTGTAATGGATGTCCAAAGTAAGCAGAAACGAAGACCCAAACGATCAAATGCAGCCAAAGCCTCAAATGCATATGGGACAGTAGTTAACTGGATTACTGGTAAAATTCTTACTCAATATGGGGCCGGGAAATGACTTTAAACTTTTGCTGTTTTGTAGACATTGCCTATCCTTTTTTTTTTTCTCCCTTAAAGTAAGGTATATCATTTTTTTGGAAGGAAAAAGAATTCATTGAAGAGAATAGAGAAGTAATAGAAAAACTGAGCGCAAGATGCCCTCCTAAAACAAAGAAATAAAAATTACAGATTCACTACCTCAAAAAGGCTATCTGATCCCTTCGCAATCCACAGCGGATGCCGCAAAGAAAAAAAATTGCTGAAACCAAGAGAGGCCAAGAAAATTATTCTCTCCCAAATAAGATGTGATGGAAGAAAATATGTGGAAAGGGTGGCGGCAGAGTTTTTAAGAATTAAGACAGCTGCTCTTCACATATAGTCAAAATAACAGACAAAAAGTAGTTACGCTTTACTATTGGTAAATAATTTTTTAATTCTATTTGAATCAATATATTCATATGGAATCTTATTTTGGTCCTGTTAATGTTGTTAAATGAATGTCTTAGATGCCGAACCTTTATCTGCGTCTGCGGGCAGAAATAAGACGAATGAGACATTATATATTTCAAACAGAAGGCCTGTCACTGAAGATGAGAAAAATAAAGCCCTCCAGTTGGCTCAAGCAGTATGTACTATTGACGATTTTTACATAGTCATGCGACCCTCACACGTATACAAGAGATTCTATGCGGTAAACAGCTTCTTCCTAGTTTTTCATCCCATAGAAGATCCTTTTCAGTTGTTCCTTCCATTTTCTGGCTTTCCTTTTGCTTGAGAACCTTATTATTTTTCTTAAGATATTCTGCTATAGCCTTGTACATATTTTATGCAACACTGAATTCATAGTAGTCATTCTTTATTTTGGCCATATTAACTGTATTTCTTTATTTTTTGTTGCTTATTAGTCAATCCCGAGTAAGTGGATAACAGAACATCTTTCTGCAAAATCTGAAGATGTGATATTACGCACTGAAGAGAATGAATGGCCTGCCAAATTCAGCTATGAGCATGTCCGTCGTACTGGAGGACTTACTGGTGGGTGGAAACATTTTGCTCTGGACAATAACCTGGAAGAATTTGATGTTTGTGTGTTCAAACTAGCAGATCAAACCCACAAGCCGTTGCTCATGGATGTGATAATATTCCGAGTTATTGAGGAGTTTACTCCTCTGGATAAAATGAATTCTGTAGGAACACGGGGCAAAAAGGCCATCGAAGCATAAAATTTCCATCCTTAAATGTTATGGAGCATTCTAGTGCTGAGGATGTGTTATTACATGTATTTGTGGAATGTAAGCTAAATGGTAGTCTATTAACCGCAAACCATGTTCAACTTTCGTGTGTATGGAAGGATACACTGAAATTTCTGTGAAGTATCAATCATCTATCGGGGTTTAGTTTATATACCCAATATCTCACCTGTGTATTTCATCCAATTGATTTTGTGGTTTGTTTTCCTAATTTATGTCGTGGACGTAAGGCTACAAATATGTTGAGGAAAAATGTCAAACTAACTTCTACCCAGGTTTACTTTTAAGTTGGAAACTATGGTTGCCGGCAAGGTGGGCACCAATTTTGAAATTTCACCGTACAAGAGTTTGTTTCAATAAAATAAAGATTAATTCCCACACTATCGCTATGTTTGGTTTTACATTTGAATTTCTTAAAAGTTCGTTCAGAATCTAAAATGTAATTCTAGATTCAAAATTAATTGTTTGATTTGGTGTTTATCGTTATTTTCAAGTGATATTTGCAACAAGAACCTCTTGTAGTTGTCATGCAAACACGTAGATGCCAAGTAGCAAGGCATAAATGCAAGTGAACAAGCAACGCGGAGTAGTGGCCCACCATATAAATTTTCTAACGATTGTGTCTTCCTTGTGAACCAACCAAAATCTCAGTCCACTTATCCGAAATACACTTTTATGAGAACAGTTTCGCCATTCCCTACACAAGTGCGTGGATAAGGAGCAAATGGCCATGGCAGCAGTTGTGCTGTCTCCTTCGGGCATCGCGGGAGCCACCGTGAGCTCCGGCAACAAGGCCCAGAAGAGAATGAAGAAGGTGGAGTGTGTGGGAGGCCTGAATTCCTTCGGGGGTCTCAAGGCCTACAACAGCGTCGTCTCTCTGGGGCTGCCTGTTGCCACAGAACAGTGCTTTGCCAAGATGGTGAAGTCATTCAAAGTGAGTGCTTCAAATGGTAAAGCGAAGAGAGGAGGGGCTTTCTCATCCACCTGCAATGCC
Organism: Biancaea sappan; assembly: GCA_037074585.1. Lineage (NCBI taxonomy): Eukaryota > Viridiplantae > Streptophyta > Magnoliopsida > Fabales > Fabaceae > Biancaea > Biancaea sappan. The sequence goes on from CM073494.1 coordinate 13,326,155, forward strand.
GCCGGTGAGATTTTCCAGATTGCTGCCATTATGAATGGACTTGTTCTGGTTGGGGTTGCGGTTGGATTCGTTCTTCTACGGGTTGAAGCATGGGTGGAAGAAACAGAGTGAAGTCTCACATAATCTAAAGAAGTATTCAGTATATATAGTTGTATGATTACATCGAATTGTTTGGCTGTATTTGCAATTGCGATTCACATCTTTATTTGTGAAGTTTCTAGTTTTCTATTGTCCTATTCAATAGTTCAGAACTGAGTTTTGCTCAGTTATTTCTTAGTCTCTTATACTGAAAAATGAGGTTCTAACTCGAGACTGTTCTAATCATGTCTCTAATATAATATAAATTAAAGAATTTTACCTTTAATAAATATTTGTGGTTAAAAGATGGAGGGAGACATGACTCTTTTCACCTGCACGTTTCTCTGCCCGAAATCATACAAATAACATATACATCATTTGTTAGTTGCATGAAGATTAATGGACTTCAAGTCTTACATATTGACTACAACGTTAAGAAAAAGGTTTTTGTTTTTTATGGTCTAAAAAGAAGGTTTTGTGGCCATAGCCGTTTGGATATAAAGCATTTGAAATATCCTTCAGAGGCTATTAACCAAGAAAGCAATGAGCCACACAATCGGATTATCTGTTTGGCCAATTAAAAAATAAATAAATAAATAAAACACTGCACTCTGCTAAACTTTTTTATCCGTCCGATGCAACACAAATTTATTTATTTATTTTAATATATATGCCACTCTCTCTCAACTTCTCAAGTCTCACCTGCTCTTCTGCCACCACTCAGCATGATTAATTTATATGCATTGTTTTAGTCTTCTTGACAAACCGGAGGCTAACAAGCAAGCACAATTAAAAAGGTCGTTAATGGTTGCTTGCCTCATGCCCAAGATGAAATTCTTCCAAAAAATTTATAAGAATAAAACGTATATTCTATTCTCTGAAGTCTCAAGTTTCAACATACAATGATACCCGTCAACTTTTTTTTTCATTAAAAATATATAATTTAATTCTTGATAGTTTTACTTGCTATTTGTTAATGTTTCCTTAAAAACAAAATTAGAAAAACATGAAATAAATATACATATTTTAAGAACTAAATAAGACAAAAATGAAATAAAATATACATACCTTTTTTGTTCAGTTATATAATCCGGCTTTCCTCCAGTGCTAAATTTGGATCGTTGATGAAATCATTCAATGGTCCAGATTAATTTTATATTTTTTAAAAAAATTATATAATTAATTTTAACAAGTCCAATCTTGTATTTTTTTAAAATTAATTATGTAATTTTTTTAAAAGAAATAAGATTAATCTAAACCGTTAGATGAAATCAATCCAAATCTAATGTTGGAGAAAATTGTTTCCTCTAGCGTTAGAGGGAAGCCAGATTCATAAATTACAGGCGATTCAATCATTCATGAATTGTAAATAATCATTTACCTTGGCATTTAAGCATAGTGTACATCTAATTCTTCCATTATTTCATACATACATACCAGTCGAGTGAGATTCAACCGTCCATATCTCTTTCCACCTTCAAATTTTTGGCCATTGGATGTGTGTTGATCAGACGACTAAAATAAGCTCAGTAGAGTGTTGTGCTTTATTAGCAAAGCAGACAATCCAATTTGGCAATTTCCATTTCGAAGTGTGCTATTGGTTGGATTGAACAAATTTTTATTTTTCATTTGAGAGGTGAAATATCATTCATTCATATAAATATAACACCAAATTATGAGTACGTAAAATATTACAGGCATATAGAAAAATACTTTTACAATGCTAGTGTCACATCCTAAAATTTACATGTGAAATAAACATAAAATAACTAAGGTGTACTTCCGTGGTACCCCTTAATCTTTATAAACATTCTTAATATCCATAATTATGTGAATCATAAATTTTCCAAGAAAGATGTTTTGTATACATATTCAGAAAATGTTTAACATTCATACACTATACAGTACTATACAACCTCCCAAGCCTAGGTGACCTACTAGATTACAGAGCATTTCCTATTCCTTACCAATTGTTTATCAGACAAAAGTGGAGTATATCCTTAAAGGCTATAAATTCTCCTCCTTAACCACTGTATCTATAAAGATAATCATAGAGAGTGTGAGTTAATCAAAACTCAGTGAGTAAACAACTGTACATGAAAATATCACAAGCACAAATACCACATTTACTAATATAATCAATCTATCATTTATTTTAAATAATTATAGTATTACATTTGTCTGAATTTGCATATGATTTCTTGGGTGATCAATCCCTCAATCACTTTGCATTATGTGCCATAAATACTTGCACTGAGTGACTTGGAAATTTAACCCTCAAACTCTTTGTGCATAGGTTTTTACAGTTATACATTGAGTGGTATGAGACTCTAACCCTTTCAAACTCATGCATAGATTTTCACAATTATACACCAAGTAGTATGAGACTCTAACCCTTTCAAACTCGTGCATAGATTTTCACAGTGATACACCGAGTAGTATGAGACTCTAACCCTTTCAAACTCGTGTATTGATTTTCACAATTATACACCGAGTAGTAAGGGACTCTAACCCTTTCAAACTCGTGTATTGATTTTCACAGTTATATACCGAGTAGTATGTAATTCTAACCCTTTCAAACTCGTGTATTAGATCCCGTAGATCTTTTGCTCATCAATAGAATAGTGAGAATTTATCACAATATAATTACTATGAAATAAATTAATTTACACATACTTTTATTCCCTTGAATGTCTATCATCAATCATAGCAATCATCATATATTATTAATTGAGTCAACTAGAGAAATCAATTCACAAAGGTAATAAAATACCTTCCAATGATATTGTACTTTTTCTCAACCTGAACACACACTGATAATCTTCTCAATTTCACAAATAACGCAAATGAGATTTATATTGTGCTTTGACTAGTTTAGTAAATTAATTTTGCAAGGTTGCCTACTCACCCGGATTCCACGCTCTCGGCGCTCCCACCTTGCGCGTTAACCATCCTTATTGTAACCAGGTAAAAACCATTAGGGTTACAAAATAGAGAAATTTTCTATCACTATTCTCGACCTTTACTCACATCTTAAGTCATAACTCCTAACCGGTAATGAATATCTAAATGAAAATTATACCATTAGAAACTAGACTCAAAGAGCTTTCCAACGATATAAAGTTTGCCCAAAACGGAGTCCGGATGAAGAAGTTATGACTGATTAAAATAAGCTAAGGTTTTTCAGTACATCTGGCGCCTGGGCGCCAACACAAGCCTGGCACCTGGGCGTCACACCTGGCGCCTGGGTGCCAAGCCTTTCTTCCTTCCCAAAACCTTCTGAACCTTGGCGCTTGGGCACCACGATCGCGACCTTTCGCGATTCCTCTCGGATTTGGCTCAGATCCGGCCAAATCTCCACCGTTTTCTATGATTTCTTCCATAGGATCTCATCCTTAATGTCTAAGGAGCATTTAGATACCAAAAACACCAATTTTAATTGAGAAACGAAGCCGGAATCTCGATTTTTACCCCAAACTTTCTTAAAACTAGAAAATAGGGAAAAGCTTGAGAAATAGAAATTTCTACCTCGATTCCTTGCTTTCCCTGCGTTACTTGGCTCCTAGAGGCTCGCCCCGTAGCCCGAGATCCACCCTCCAAGCCCGGTTGTGGAGTTGGAGTGTAGAGAGAGAAAGAGAGGAGAGAAAGTGAAGAGAGAGAGAGGAAAGGAGAAAATAAAGAAAAATAGGTGAGGCCACCTATATACTCGCGCGGGGTGAAATTATCACTTGCTCTTCAGTTGACCCTCAGTCAAGACTAGTAAAAGCAAATTCATAAAATCTCACATCGGATGATTCTAAATCCTAAGTGCCCCACAATTTTGTTATTTCACTTTAGTCCCTCTCAAAGTCTCAAACTCCACTTTAACCTCGAATCCATCATCCTTTTGGTACCGGACTCATAATTCATTCCCATAAGCTCTATTCTTCTTCTCGGGTTCCTACTTGGTCATTTCTCAAAAGTACTCCATACTTTCTTTTCTTTTCATTTTAGCCCTTGAGAATTTGTAAAAATTTCCCAAATTAAAATTTTGAAATTTCTATTTCCAAATTTCCTTCACTAAGTCAAAAGAACATTTTTCATGTAATTAAATTTTTCAATAAACTTCAAATAGATTTTAAATATTCATATAAATTCTTGGGATATTACATTCTTCCCCCCTTAATAGAATTCGGTCCTCCGAATTCAAAACTCAAGATTGAAACAAATGCAGATATTTTGTCTATATCTAATTCTCTCTTTTGGAATTTTCACAATCAAGTAAAAAATATAACAAGTTCAACATATTTTTATTTCTCAAGTTTTTTCAGTAAAAGAATTGCCACAACAAAAAAATCAAATACGAAATTTTTTTTTTTATTTCTAGTACATAAGTTACAGGCAACAAGCTAAACTTGATTTACAAAACAGATAATTTTAATACGCGAAGCTCAGATCAAATATTAGCTTTAGGTACAAATAAAAGAAAGGATAAATTAAGAACGATGAGGCTTTTGAGATGTAGAAGATGTTCCAGGCCTAAAAGAGGAAGGTGCTTCAGATCTTAAGGAGGAAGCTAATCGTTGCAGCCTAGAAAGGGTTTCTGGAGGAAGCTTCTGTGAAATTTGGCGAAGTGCAGAAGTCACTCCATTCATACAGTCAATACATCTCGCTTGTTAGTCACGAAAATTTTGAGTTGCAAACATCGAATGTCTATCAACTCTATTCGCCAATTCCCTAAAATGACGATTTAAGAGCTTCTCTTGTTCTACAAAGAGACGATTTATCAATCTTCCCTGGTCCTCAAAGTGGTGGTTAATCAACATTTCCAAGTCCTCCATCTTTTGTCTCATAAGCACAAGCTCATTATTAGAAGATGTTGCTGTGCTAACATCCTCTAGCTCTACTACATCCCTTTTTCTTTTCTTAGCATCTGGTGACTCTTCCATGGATCTTTTATTCTTATAGTTCTCCAAGCTAAGATTTAGATCCAGCTCTACCTTGCCAGCCTCAATGTCACGACCCATTTTCTAGGCACATGACCGGCACAATGATGAATATCCCATCACTGTAAGCCTTTCGATAAATTCTTCCCACAAGTAAAATCGTTAGTCATTATCTCTATATTCTCAAAATACCATTCCTTAATAAATACAAAGAAAATACATCAGATTTTCTTAATAGATCCTCAGTACGAAATACATTATCATACTGAAATACAAGCCAAATACCAAACCCCTGACCTAGATGTCCTAGACGGTTACAGAGCAACATACTGTATAACAAAAGAAGGGCCTACCCGACAGCGGGAAGGTCCAACGTGATCTACTCCTCTAGCGGATGTACTTCGGCGGCAACCTGATCTGAACAAAAAGTTTGTACAAACAGTGTGAGCTTTTAAACTCAGTGAGCAAATCGGCCTTGCGTTAATAAAATTCAAATACATCACCAGTCATGCAAGCATATCCGAAGGCTCAAGCTCAACCAATAGACATAGTTAGAAATTACATACAAGAAAAATTCATCCAATTCAACAAATGATACTAGTACTCGTCAATGGCAATATATCCCGGAGAGCGCACACAGGCCGGCTCACCAATTTTGTATTTTTCCGCCATGACGCACAACCTCATCCTCTTAGCTAGGGCGCCTCACGGATTTATCACCAATCCGGGCTATATCCCTACTGAGGGAATCGTTGTCTCCACACTCATTGGTCAAGACACCCTTTAACCCGGGTTTTCTGCCTTGCCGTAAGAGGGGGTACTGTAACGCTCAATCACAATCAATAGTACAACAGTTCATATCATAATCAGAAGCACAATATAATACTCATCCATATAACAGGTATAGTATATAACTATATGATTCAAATTTCATATCATCATGAGATACTTGCTTTGTCTTATCCATACTTCTGGATTAATTATCTCATTATATTCGTCATTCTGAATCCAATTTCTCCCTATGAATCTTGGGAGTGTCCTACGACATACTTTTTATCACCAGTAATGCTAAAACTCTATTAAAACAGGGTCATTTCACTCACCTGGATTCCGTACGAGTATCACTTCTCTAAATCGTTACGGACAAGAGTACGCAGGTGAATTTCAGTGTTCCGCTACAGAGATTTTCATGAAAGATTACAGAAAGTACGTTAAGATCATTTTCGTATAGATACTGTTCATACGTACAGGTACTATTCATACGGTCACTATTCATACGTACGGTACTATTCATACGGTCACTATTCATACGTATGAATACTATTCATACCGAAAATACAGAATACAATCTGTAAAAGAGTACACCAGGTAAGTTCCCAGGAAAGAGTGGAGGGTCACACTGGACACACTTAAAAACCAGGTCTTTCCTTAGCCAGAACTTTCCTAGACATGTATTCTCCACAGATTATATTCTATTTCGGTAATCAGAGAATCAAAATAACAGCTAACGACAGTTTTTCTGATGTGGAAGATCGGCCAAAGCCGCAACGACAGAGCATACTTAAGAAAATAACTTCTAAAATTTGAAAGACATAGAAAGGGCATAGTATCCTTACCTAAGCAAAAACGGAAAAGCCCAAAATCTCAGAAGCCTAGCGTCGGAGCAAGAGAAACTTAAGGAGGGAAGAAGAGAAGTTGAAGGTGTGAGTTTAGAAGTGAAATGGAAGGGCCTATTTATAGCAAAAGTCAAGGGTACTATTTGATACTATGCGCTAATAAAATATTCAATTTACTATTCATGAAAATGACATTTCTAATAATGCAGTTACTGTACACCTTACGAAAATTTTCGTTTATTTACCATTAGAAACTTTAAAGGGAAAACTATCCTTTCACCTTAAACCTTTAAGTTTCTTTTCAATTCAGTCCTTTCAATTTAGTCCCTGAGGGTATTTTTACACATAAAACGTCATTTTCTCCTACAAACTTCTTTCTAGTTTTCTCTTATAATCAAACCACATCTAGTATTTGACATTTTGATTGTATAAATAAACAGTACCATATACGTAAATAGTAACAGTAGTTTGAAAACACGCATTTATATTTTATTTTTCATGGGTATTACACTCAAAGTTTAAATTGAAAGATTTATTGCCGGCCATATTTTTTTTTTTTCTGAGCTATAAAGGTTGTACAGAAGGAGAGGTTTGATGCAAGAAGGCTTATAGGTAATAAACTCTTAGTGTAGTGAGCAGTTTAATGGGGCATCCATTATTTATAGACGAAATTTAGGGCTACAAAAACCTTTACATCATACTCTAATGATGGCCTCCAAACTTTATCCGTCGCAATGCCAACGGTCTATAATAAGCATACTAGAAAATAATAAATATAATCTAATGCAAAAGATTTTCTCAAAAATTTCGGCTAACTTTTGACTCTTGCTCAAATTATTCAACTAATCGCCGCTTCAATCTATGACTTCCTAACTCTGTATTTGTCTTATCCAATAATCTTAGATCAAGATATTACTCCATGAACGGGTAGCTTCATACTAGCCTTATCTAGGTTTCTAATTCGTGGCTTTGTTCTTAGGCTTACACATTTTCAAAGAAATACATATTAAGATAAAAACTTCTCACATTTACACATATCAAGTGTTACCATAAAGTGAGAAAAATTTTTACCTTTCACTTGCCTCTACGAGCATATATGTATGTATGTATAAACATGGAGATACATCATTATCTATATATTTTCATCTATTCAAGTCCTTTTAAATTTTAAACTTCTCATTCTCTGAATGTATGTAGAATCATTACATATTATTCCTGGCCATAATAAATAGCCTTCACTCTCTATGCATGAATAACATACATACATATCATATGTATTTAGAGACATATAATCACAGTATAATTCAATCAATCATGTATATTATACTCAACTGAAGGCTTTCAAGAACAATACAAGAAAGCAGAGAAATACATTTTACTTCATCATAAAAGCATCCAAGGCAATCTTTAATGGCTACATTGTCGACTTCTTTGAATTTCAGAAAATGCCAACAAGAGAAATGGAAAAACCAAGTATAAATCGGCCGCAAATCCACCGAATATTGACTTTCATGGTTTTGGCATTAATGTGACACACTAATGGCACGCATGCCTACCCTAGACTTCTGGCTTCCAGCTTGCAGAAATCCATAGGTTGAGCGTGTAGGGGTGCGGCGAAGAGATATCTTCTTTGGCTCTAAGTCTAATTTTTTTCTCTATAAAAACTGCCCCGGAGTTCTCAGTTACTACACCACAAAGAGTAATCATCTCTGAGCCTACAATTTCCCAGTATTCCTCTCTCGTCATACTTTTGCAAAAACTTCTAAATTTTCTAAACCATGGCCACAAGGAAGTTCATTGATCTCACGGTGGAGACCAAGAAGGAAGAGCTTGACTTAAACTTGAGTTTAGGCAAGGACAAGGGCAAAAGACCTTTTGAGGGGTCTTAAGAGGATCAAAAGGAGAAGAAGATAAAAATTGAGGAAGCTGAGGAGATTAGCACTGGCCACACTTCAGAAGACAAAATCGCTTGTCTAGAGAAGGAGGTAAAAAATCTGAATAAGATGATAGAAGACCTGGAGAAGTTAACTAAACGCAATAATGCGGCAATGACTTCAACAATAGACAGGTTCTTCCATTGGTCTACCCAATGCTTCTGCAATCAACAACAAAGAAGTGTTGATTGTATGAATGAAATTTACACTACCCTCCGTGACATTGCTCTGTCTCTTTCTCCAAGAAATGGCCGAGGGGTGATGATACAATACAACCCTCCTAATCCGAGACTACCTCGCCTGTAGATTACTCATGAATGAGTAAACTTTTTTTTTTGAAATGTAATCCTTCAATTTTTTTTTTAATATCAATGGTTTCTTTTACTAGATGGTACTCTAAATAGTAATAATAATAATAAAATAAAGAAAGATAAAAGAAATTAGCCACACAAAATCAATAACGAATTCAGCTTATAAAGCCAATCACATAAAAAAAATTTAGTGACCCTATAAGCTGTCACAGAGACAAACAGAAGCTCTATACAAGTCTCGTTGTCTTTCCTCTTATCATACGGGAGTAGATGAAGGCATACCGTATATATCAATTGAACTCGATATTATGCCCTCGAATTGTCATGAATTCTTGCTTAAGAGCCTCGACTCGCAAGCTTTCCTTAAACTAACACTCTGAGGCACGAACTACTATAAGAACGTCTTTCTAGACCATTCCAATCATACATCACGTTTAACAATTATGAATGTTCATACGCCAACAGCCTATCTATAACATGCTCTAATTGTTCCAATGTTACAAAACTTCTACATTGTATTTTTTTTTTTGAAACACTTCTATCACATAGTACCATCATGCCAATCCTTAACTAAACAAGTGCAACTTTGGCGAGTCGCCCCTAGAGAAGACTTATAACTTACCCCAATATCTCTTATGCTAGGTTCCATTTTACCGTAGTATCTCCCTTAGGAAAAACTACCTAGCTCACATTGATTTTCTCAACCAAGCTTTTATCAAGGAATATATTATTTAGGACTTACATCCTCTTCCATAAATCACATCTGTCTGGTATCTATCAAAATCAAATATTTGATCTGCCTCACAAGGGTTCTTTCTCATTCCTGCATCAGTAATTTACGCTATATTCTTTGCGAAAATCTTTCTTGAACTCTAGCCCATGCCTTATAATCAACTTTACCCCATCTAATACATCACTCTTGGCCCAGCCCTCAAGCCATATTCTAGCAATTACTGATCCTCAGCTTTAAGAGTACACTACAGAGTTATGTTCCCAATTTCTCAAAAAAAGATAAAATTTCATACAGAGGTCACCTTTTCCATCGGTATAAGGATCATACCTCCAACAAGTTCCAAAGTTCTACATATGAAATCAATTACCTCTTATTGTAACAAAATTATCTCTAACTAACTCCATCGAAGGGTAAATTATAGCAAGAACACTCAACTTTACAAGGTCTTTTATTGAACCTAATTCCATGGTCATGCCGCGGTTCATGACAATGGAAAAGGGCCCACAAAGAACACTTTGCTCTGTAATCTATAGGGGACCTAAAAATCACCTCTGATACCAATTTGTCACATCCTAAAATTTACATGTGAAATAAACATAAAATAACTAAGGTGTACTTCCGTGGTACCCCTTAATCTCTATGAACATTCTTAATATCCATAATTATGTGAATCATAAATTTTCCAAGAAAGATGTTTTGTATACATATTCAGAAAATGTTTAACATTCATACACTATACAGTACTATACAACCTCCCAAGCCTAGGTGACCTACTAGATTACAGAGCATTTCCTATTTCTTACCAATTGTTTACCAGATAAAAGTGGAGTATATCCTTAAAGGCTATAAATTCTCCTCCTTAACCACTGTATCTGTAAAGATAATCATAGAGAGTATGAGTTAATCAAAACTCAGTGAGTAAACAACTGTACATGAAAATTTTGTAAAAGTACTCTATTCTTCTTCTCGGGTTCCTACTTGGTCATTTCTCAAAAGTACTCCATACTTTCTTTTCTTTTCATTTTAGCCCTTGAGAATTTGTAAAAATTTCTCAAATTAAAATTTTGAAATTTCTATTTCCAAATTTCCTTCACTAAGTCAAAAGAACATTTTTCATGTAATTAAATTTTTCAATAAACTTCAAATAGATTTTAAATATTCATATAAATTCTTGGGATATTACAGCTAGCATCAACTTTTGAAAACAATATACAGTTAAAAAAGACTAAAATGCATTTTATCCCCTGAACTTACTTTAAGGTCAAAACATTTTAGTTACCGACTTGAACTTTTAAACTTGTCAAAATACCTCTTTAAACTTTCATCTTGTAGCCAAAAACCTCTCCTATCTAACGGTCAACATCCTAATCAGATTCCTAGTATCACATCATACCCCATCACCTCCAAATTTTTATACCTAAGCACTGACGTGGCTCAATGTAATCCCTCCATCTCTAATCAGTCTAAACAGTTCCTGTGCCCATCCTCCCCTCACAGCGTTGCTGTCATTAACCATCAGAATTCACCCTCAACCACCATAAATTGCGTTGTATTGGGTGTGCTGTGTGTGACAAAGCCATATCCTCTTAAGTTCATACCGATCCCCTTTAGACCATCGGATACTACTACCCATCCCCTTTGTAGAACAAAGACAAATTGTGAAGACCATAAAGCTCTCAAAGGATTCTCTTCATTCACAAAATGGACTCATTCTTTTCTCTCCCATGTCTCATCCATCATAAACCAATTGAGACCTCCAAAATGCCCAATTGAAACAAGAAATCACAAAAAACCAAACTCAAAGACGAAGATCATAAAAGCTACTCCTACATTATGTAGCTCATGACCTCCATTTTGCTTCCCATGGCATTGTAGAGTGCCCTTGAGCTCAAGGTGTTTGACAAAATGTCCCAACGAGGTTAAGGCTCGAAGCTCTCTATGAAGGACATCGCAAATCAGGGAAGAATTCAAAAGCAACTGAAATGGTAGATCAAATCCTGAGGCCGTTGGCGAGTTTGAATATTTTGTGGTTCATGAAGAAGGACTGTCGCTATGGCGTTGATTCATGGCGAGGTCTTCTTGCAAAGGGGATGTATAGCAGTTTCCAGTAATAGAGGGTGACTTCTAGTGGTTCATTGACAGCAACACAATGAGGGGAGGAAAAACATAGGAACTGCTTGGATTGATTAGAGAATGAAGGATTACGTTGAGCCACATCAACATAATGGTGTAAAAATTCGGAGGTGATGCGACACTAGGAAGCTGAGTAGGATGTTAACCATTAGTTGATTTGATGGAAAGTTAGATAGAGGGAATTTTTTGCTACAAAATGAAAGTTGAAAGAGGTGTTTTGACAAGTTTAAAAATTCAAAGGGATAAAATGCTCTGACTTGAAAGTTCCGAGGATGGGGGGAGAAATGCATTTTGGCCATTAAAAAATGACAAGTAGGTCTAATGTTGTATATGAAATTAATCCATTAAAGGGAAAAGACTTATATAAATTCCATATATCTTTGCTATCAAATTTTTTATTTAAAATAAAATATGTATAAATTTTAAAAAAAAAACCAAAGAAGCAATGATGAGTTATCAAAAGTTTTTTTTTAAATATGATACACTTGTTATGTTTTAATTTAAAAATCTTATATTTATCATATTCTAATGTGAGAACCTAATAAAAAAATATAAGAAATTACAGTGAAGCTTTTTCATGAAGTAAATTCCTTTTATTCGTTGTGCATTTGACCTAAGCCCAACTTAATCTCCATTAGGGTCTTGTAACAACTAACCAAATTTTTTTTTGAACAACTCACCTAGTTGGATTTTTTTATATACAATTAAGCATCTTGCCTGACCTAAATTACTATTATATTTATGTATTTCATAATTTCAATATATAATATATAAATATCATATATTATATATCAATCAACATTAGAAGATATAGTATATAAATGATTATCATACTTCAAAAGTAAGCTAAATAGACTTTTTTTTTCTCTCTCTAATTATAACTATGTGTTCTCTTAGTTACTTCATAAGAAACTTAAATTTAATTTTTCTCTGACCCAAAAAAAATTAATTTTTCTTTTGTGACAAAATGATGGTGGTAAGATTTCAATTACGTGCTTTTAGTTTTGTAATCATCAATAAAATTAGACGAGGGGTCATTACTCTCTGATTGGGTACTATCATAAAGAGGAAACTACCGGAAATGTTGCTAGTCAAAGTCAACAAAATTTATGAGAAAGACTCGCTCCCATGTAATGTAATGTATAGCTTCGATTTTTCAAATAAATTATTCCTCAAGAATTGGGCTAATTTGTTGCTGGAATCCCAATTGCGATATTTATCCTAAACTGTGATTTTATTTTGGAACAGAATCTTTGTCCAATACAAGAGGAAACTATTCCATCAAGAGAATTCGATTAAGATTTCTCCTATTTCTTGATTTTTTTTCTTCAAATTTTGATTTTTTTTCTTGAACTATTGATTAAAAAATTAATGGTCCATATTCAAAACATAGGATCCTAATCTATTTATCTTAATAACTAAATATTTTTCATTGTTGATATATAAATACCAATATTTATGATAGTAATTTTACATGTTGATGAACATTTACATACTTTACTTATTTTTTTTGGATTTAATTATCTATAAAATTAGGCCAAAAACTCATTTACAAAAGAAATTTATAATTTAAAAAATAAATATATGGGATTTTCTATAAATATATTATTTATATAATTATCATCCACACTGTCACACCTGAAATATGATAGGCCAGCGTTTTTTTAAAAAAGAAATGGTATAAAATTAGCTTTTGAAATTAAAAATTAATTTTATTTAGAGGCGCCACCAAAACTTTATTTATTAGAAAAAAACTTTGAAAAAACTTTGAAATTTAATGGTCTGCATTTAGAGAAAAACTGAGTTCGGAAGTTAAACCGTATAAGGAACATGTTAAGCACCTTATACGTCTGATTTAGAAAGTAAGAAATTATTTTATATTCGCCTTAAAATTACCCTTATTAGTCACACACAAAAATGAAGAAAGAAAGAACAAATAAAGATATATACAAAGACGAACTTGGCTAGGCAGTGATTAAGGCTTACGTACCCAGCGATTGAGATTAAAGTCCATGTAATTCATAAAAAATTAGTGATGTGTTGGAATTTTTGAATAAGGAGATGTCTTTTGTTTTTGTTTTGTTTTTTTTTTTTGAAAACTATTTTGAAAGAAATGATTGAGATTTTTGGAATTTTATTTTCAAATTTGAAGACTTTTCCTCACAAGCATTGTTATACAATAGCGTTATGAGTATTTAGTCTAATTTTCAAAAGGTTTAAACTCAATGGATTTAAATTTAGAAAGAAAATTTCTCACTTGCATTGTTATACAATCGCATAGTGAATACTTTACTTAATTTTCAACAGATTTAAAATCAATGAATATTTTGAAAAATAATTTTCCATATCGACATTGTTATACAATCGCCTAATGGGTGTTCAGTTAGATCCATTCCTAATGGAGTCGGCTTCTTATCCCATTAAAAAAATTTAAAATTTTATCATATAGCATTGATTAACAATCATGCGATAGAATAATAATTTGCTTAAAAATAGGAATTAATACATTATTCAAACGGAATCTGTCACATCCCAAAACTTACATGTGATATAAACATAAAATACCTAGGGTGTACCTCCGTGGTACCCCATAATCTCTGTGAACATTCTTAATATCCATAATTATGTGAATCATAAATATTCCAAGAAAGATGTTTTGTATACATATTCAGAAAATGTTCAACCTTCAAACACTATACAGTACTATACAACCTCCCAAGCCTAGGTGACCTACTAGATTACAGAGTGTTTCCTAATCCTTACCAATTGTTTACCAGACAAAAGTGGAGTATATCCTTAATGGCTATAAATTCTTCTCCTCAACCACAGTATCTGAAAAGATAATCATAGAGAGTGTGAGTTTATCATAACTCAGTGAGTAAACAACTGTACATGAAAATATCATAAGCACAAACACCACATTTACTAATACAATCAATCTATCATTTATTGTAAATAATTATAGTATTACACTTGTCTGAATTTGCGTATGATTTCTTGGGTGATCAATCCCTCAATCACTTTGCATTATATGCCATAGATACTTGCACTGAGTGACTTGGAAATTTAACCCTCAACTCTTGGTGCATAAGTTTTCACAGTTATACACTGAGTAGTATGAGACTCTAACCCTTTCAAACTCGTGTATAGGTCTTCACATTTATACACCGAGTAGTATGAGACTCTAACCCTTTCAAACTCGTGCATAGGTTTTCACAGTTATACACCGAGTAGTATGGGACTCTAACCCTTTCAAACTCGTGTATTAGATCTCGTAGATCTTTTGCTCATTAATAAAATAGTGACAATTTATCACAATATAATTATTATGAAATAAATGAATTTACACATACTTTTATTCCCTTGAATGTCTATCATCAACCATAACAATCATCATATATTATCAACAGCGAGATTGATTATTTCTCGCTTCAATAATGTTATAAACAAGACTTGTATTGTACTTTATCTAATAAGATCACATTAGTTTAGTAAGGTTATTCACTTACAAAATGTTCCAATTTATTCAAGGAACAATCACATCTAGCTCTTTAGTCAACTAGAGAAATCAATTCTCAAAGGTAATAAAATACCTTCCAATGATATTGTACTTTTTCTCAATCTGAACACACACTGATAATCTTCTCAATTTCACAAATAACGCAAATGGGATTTATATTGTGCTTTGACTAATTTATTAAATTAATTTTGCAAGGTTGCCTACTCACCTGAATTCCACGCTCTCAGCGCTCCCACCTTGCGCCCCAAACATCCCTATTGTAACCAGGTAAAAACCATTAGGGTTACAAAATAGAGAAATTTCCTATCACTACTATCGACCTTTACTCACATCTTAAGTCATAACTCCTAACCGGTAATGAATTTCTAAATGAAATTTATACCATTGGAAACTAGACTCAAAAAGCTTTCCAACGATATAAAGTTTGCCCAAAACGGAGTCCGGATGAAGAAGTTATGACTGATTGAAAATAAGCTAAGGCTTTTCAGTATACCTAGCACCTGGATGCCACACATGGCGCCTGGGCGCCAACACAAGTGTAATACCCATGAAAAATAAAATAAAAATGCGTGTTTTCAAACTACTGTTACTATTTACGTATATGGTACTGTTCATTTATACAATCAAAATGTCAAATACTAGATGTGGTTTGGTTATAAGAGAAAACTAGAAAGAAGTTTGTAGGAGAAAATGACGTTTTATGTGTAAAAATACCCTCAGGGACTAAATTGAAAGGATTGAATTGAAAAGAAACTTAAAGGTTTAAGGTGAAATGATAGTTTTCCCTTTAAAGTTTCTAATAGTAAATAAACGAAAGCGTAAGGTGCACAGTAATTGCATTATTAGAAATGTCATTTTCATGAATAGTAAATTGAATATTTTATTAGCACATAGTGTCAAATAGTACCCTTGACTTTTGCTATAAATAGGCCCTTCCATTTCACTTCTAAACTCACACCTTCAACTTCTCTTCTTCCCTCCTTAAGTTTCTCTTGCTCCGACGCTAAGCTTCTGAGATTTTGGGCCTTTCCGTTTTTGCTTAGGTAAGGATACTATGCCCTTTCTATGTCTTTCAAATTTTAGAAGTTATTTTCTTAAGTATGCTCTGTCGTTGCGGCTTTGGCCGATCTTCCACATCAGAAAAACTGTCGTTAGCTGTTATTTTGATTCTCTGATTACCGAAATAGAATATAATCTGTGGAGAATACATGTCTAAGAAAGTTCTGGCTAAGGAAAGACCTGGTTTTTAAGTGTGTCCAGTGTGACCCTCCACTCTTTCCTGGGAACTTACCTGGTGTACTCTTTTACAGATTGTATTCTGTATTTCCGGTATGAATAGTGACCGTATGAATAGTACCCGTACGTATGAACAGTATCTATACGAAAACGATCTTAACGTATTTTCTGTAATCTTTCATGAAAATCTCTGTAGCGGAACACTGAAATTCACCTGCGTACTCTTGTCCGTAACGATTTAGAGAAGTGATACTCGTACGGAATCCAGGTGAGTGAAACGACCCTGTTTTAATAGAGTTTTAGCATTACTGGTGATAAAAAGTATGTCGTAGGACACTCCCAAAATTCATAGGGAGAAATTGGATTCAGAATGACGAATATAATGAGATAATTAATCCAAAAGTATGGATAAGACAAAGCAAGTATCTCATGATGATATGAAATTTGAATCATATAGTTATATACTATACCTGTTATATGGATGAGTATTATATTGTGCTTCTGATTATGATATGAACTGTTGTACTATTGATTGTGATTGAGCGGTGCAGTACCCCCTCTCACGGCAAGGCGGAAAACCCGGGTTAAAGGGTGTCTTGACCAATGAGTGTGGAGACAACGATTCCCTCAGTAGGGATATAGCCCGGATTGGTGATAAATCCGTGAGGCGCCCTAGCTAAGAGGATGAGGTTGTGCGTCATGGCGGAAAAATACAAAATTGGTGAGCCGGCCTGTGTGCGCTCTCCGGGATAAATTGCCATTGACGAGTACTAGTATCGTTTGTTGAATTGGATGAATTTTTCTTGTATGTAATTTCTAACTATGTCTATTGGTTGAGCTTGAGCCTTCGGATATGCTTGCATGACTGGTGATGTATTTGAATTTTATTAACGCAAGGCCGATTTGCTCACTGAGTTTAAAAGCTCACACTGTTTGTACAAACTTTTTGTTCAGATCAGGTTGCCGCCGAAGTACATCCGCTAGAGGAGTAGATCACGTTGGACCTTCCTGCTGTCGGGTAGGCCCTTCTTTTGTTATACAGTATGTTGCTCTGTAACCGTCTAGGACATCTAGGTCAGGGGTTTGGTATTTGGCTTGTATTTCAGTATGATAATGTATTTCGTACTGAGGATCTATTAAGAAAATCTGATGTATTTTCTTTGTATTTATTAAGGAATGGTATTTTGAGAATATAGAGATAATGACTAACGATTTTACTTGTGGGAAGAATTTATCGAAAGGCTTACAGTGATGGGATATTCATCATTGTGCCGGTCATGTGCCTAGAAAATGGGTCGTGACAACAAGCCTGGCGCCAAGCCCCTTTTCTTCCCAAAATCTTCTGAACCTTGGCGCCTGGGCGCCAGGATCGCGACCTTTCGTGATTCCTCTCGGTTTTGGCTCAGATCCGGCCAAATCTTCACCGTTTTCCATGATTTCTTCCATAGGATCTCACCCTTAATGTCTAAGGAGCATTTAGACACCAAAAACACCAATTTTAATCAAGAAACAAAGCCGGAATCTCGATTTTTACCCCAAACTTTCTGAAAACTATAAAATAGGGAAAAGATTGAGAAATAGAAATTTCTACCTCAATTCCTTGCTTTCCCTACGTTGCTTGGCTCCTAGAGGCTCGCCCCGTAGCCCAAGATCCACCCTTCAAGCCCGGTTGTGGAGTTAGAGTGTAGAGAGAGAAAGAGAGAAGAGAAAGTGAAGAGAGAGAGAGGAAAGGAGAAAATGAAGAAAAATTAGGTGAGGCCGCCTATTTACTCGCCCGGGGTGAAATTATCACTTGCTCTTCAGTTGACCCTCAGTCAAGACTAGTAAAAGCAAATTTATAAAATCTCACATCGGGTGATTCTAAATCTTAATTGCCCCACAATTTTCTTATTTCACTTTAGTCCCTCTCAGAGTCTCAAACTCCACTTTAACCTCGAATCCATCATCCTTTTGGTACCGGACTCATAATTCATTCCCATAAGCTCTATTCTTCTTCTCATGTTCCTACTTGGTCATTTCTCAAAAGTACTCCATACTTTCTTTTCTTTTCATTTTAGTCCTTGAGAATTTGTAAAATGTCCCAAATTAAAATTTTTGAAATTTCTATTTCCAAATTTCCTTCACTAATTCAAAAAGAACATTTCTCATGTAATTAAATTTTTCAATAAACTTCAAATAGACTTTAAATATTCATGAAAATTCTTGGGATATTACAGAATCCGTCGTTCCCCTACACATTATTGGTGAATGAAATAAATGTTTGAAATCTTGATGTTATAACAACTAGAGAATTAGATAAAACATATGAAAAAGGAAATAGTTTAAGAAGCACATATATCCTCATAAATATATATATATATATAATATAAACACATAGACACACAGATATGTACCCACGCCGCATATATATAACACATTGATATACACATAGACGCACAGAGGTTCGCGCACATCCCTTATTTTCTGACGCCCATCTCACCTCTATCACTGTGATTTGTTTCTTACTCTCCGTGCGTCTTTGTTTTTTGTGTTCCTAGTTTCTGCGTATTATCCGTGTTTCTGCGTCCTCTGTTAAGCTCTTGGTCAGATTCCGCTAAGCCTCCATGTTTGGTGGCTTCTCTCTTGCTCAAGTTTTCGTGTCTACTTGTCACGTCTCAAAATCTGAGCACGTGACCGGCACGAAAAGTGAATTTCATTTCACCTCCGTAAGCCTATCTTTCTCTTAAGTATCATACCATTCTTTTAAATACAATTAATCTAAATTACATAATTTAAGAATTAAAATAAGAGAATTATTCATCTTTTCACAAAAGATAAGAAAATACAGCTAAACCGAGTTCTCTATACACACTACAGTTATTCACATTACATCACTGAATAAACCTACCTGATTACAGAGATTTTCTATATTTATACAACTTAGAATAAGACCCAAACATTATACCTTTACCCTGAACAAATGAAAAGGTAATCATGGGCTAAGGATCCATAACTCTTTGTATAGATATTTACCTTCAACTGTCAACTCTGAAAAAAAATGTTAATAAGAAGGGTATGAGCAAACCACGTGCCCAGTGAGCAGACTACACAACACTATGACAAAAAAAAATATTATACATTATAATGATAACATGCAGCAATCATACGTAATCAATCATAATATAATATAATATAATTCATAATACTTCACAACAATATCCAAGTAAATCAAATACATTTCAACATAATTCAAATAATTCACAACAGCAAACAGTGAAATCAATTTTACACATTTCCCGTACCAACCGGGTCGTCCAGGGTACCTCTGGATCGTTGACCGCGGCCCCCGCTGCATCCACCCTTATCGCTCCATGTATATTCTCTACCCTTATAGCTTCACGTAGATTTCTCCATGTGGTGCACCGCCATGCCTTTCCTTTCTAGTTAAACACAATCACAATCACATATAAGAGCATTCTCAATCATAATCATGAGCCACATACACAACTCAGTCATTTACAATTCAAGTCACAACATAATCAATATGGTTCCAGTAACATAGCATGTATACAACATAACCCATAATATAGAACAATTGTTCAACCATAACATACTTCAACTATCTGCATATGAATGAACTCAACAATCAGAGTATGACACATTTCAACTCAGTTCACATGCCATTCACAATCCATCATATAATCTCCATTCATGAGAAAATAAGAAAATATCATTATATACGTCACCATGCAAGTTCCACAATTGTTTATGTCTCATCGTCCCATTCAAGCACAATATAATTTAAACATATAAATATATATTTGAGTCATCATCCTCTTCAAACTTGGATATACAACATATTTTCACTATGATGCAAAAAGTCAATAACAAAGATATTTAATCATAGCAAGTATTAACCCACTCACCTGGATTTCACGCTCTCGGCACTCCCACCTTGCACCTTGACCATTCCTATTGTAACCAGATAAAAACTATCAGGGTTACAAAATAGAGAAATTCTTTACCACTACTCCCGACTTTCATCCACTTCTCAAATCATAACTCCTAACTAGTAATGAATATCTAAATGAAACTTATACCATTGGAAACTAGACTTAAAGAGCTTTTCAACGATATAAAGTTCACCCAAAACGGAGTCCGGATGAAGAAGTTATGGCCGATTGAAAATAAACTAAGGTTTCCCGGCACACCTGGCGCCTGGGTGCCAATCCTTTCTTCTTCCCCAACGAACCTTGGCGCCTGGGCGCCACGATCGCGACCTTTCGTGATTTCTCTCGGATTTGGCCCAAATCTGGCCAAATCTCCACCGTTTTCCATGATTTCTTCTATGGGATCTCACCCTTATATCTAAGGAGCATTTAGACACCAAAAGCACCAATTTTAATCGAGAAACTAAGCCGGAATCTCGATTTTACTTCAAACACTCTTAAAACTAGAAAATAGGAAAAAGCTTAAGAAATAGAAATTTCTACCTCGATTCCTTGCTTTCCCTACGTTGTTTGGCTCCTAGAGGCTCACCCCGTAGCCCGAGATCCGCCCTTCAAAGTCCGGTTGTGGAGTTGGAGTGTAGAGAGAGAAAGTAGAGAGAAGAAAGAGAGAAAGAGAGGAGAGAAGGTGAAGAGAGAGAGAGGAAAGGAGAAAATGAGGAAAATGAGGTGAGGCTACCTATATACTCGCCCGGGGTGAAATTATCACTTGCTCTCCAGTTGACCCTCAGTCAAGACTAGCAAAAGTAAATTCATAAAATCTCACCTCAGGTGTTTCTAAATCCTAGGTGCCCCACAGATTTTCTTATTTCACTTTAGTCCCTCTCAATGTCTCAGACTCCACTTTAACCTCGAATCCATCATCGTTTCGGTACCGGACTCATAACGCATTCCTATAAGCTCATTCTTCTTCTCGGGTTCCTATTTGGTCATTTCTCAAAAGTCCTCTATACTTTCTTTTCTTTTCACATTAGTCCTTGAAAATTTGTAAAAATTTCCCAAATTAAAATTTTGAAATTTCTATTCTCAAATTTCCTTCACTAATTCAAAAAGAACATTTTTCATGTAATTAAATTTTTCAATAAACTTCAAATAGATTTTAAATATTCATATAAATTCTTGGGATATTACACTACTTTCCATGCAATGCTCTGTTTTTCTGGGTATCCTCTTTCCCTACCTTTCTCGCTCTACTCTCTCTATTATGTGCTCATGTCTCTCTTCCCTACTGCTCAGTCTCTTATTCTCACCATAAACTTGATATCGGACATTTTTATATACAAGTTAGTCCCTATTTTAGTCCTATTGCATACATTTTCTTGATAACTCTCTGATTCTATTATGTTTTAGAATGAAATGGATGTAATTTAATTATGGATTAATTGTACTTTAATTTTGTAATTAGAGAGCAAAATTGATAACATGGACGAGGGTGCATATGTAGGAGCTAATGTGGCATTTTTTGGATGATTTGGTGCTAACTAGGATATGCTGATGTGGGCCCCCCTGCTGTTTTGAATCAGAGCAACAATTCAGCCTCTTTTGCTTTCCAAAGTTTACCCAAAATGGCAATTCGCAGGTCAACTCTCTAGTGTAGAAAAGTCCCTCCAGCAGCCTCCATTTCTATACATTGCTTCTGCCCAAGGTGATGCACTTGCTATAACTTTTCAGATGAAAAATGACAGCACAAACCAATGCATTTTTATCCTCCAAGGGGCTACTACAAAGGAGAATAGATCATATTTCGTTTTAGAGAGAACAAACATCTTCTTCTTCCTCTCTTCTACAATAGTTTAGGTTTTCTGTAGGTTATCCTCTGTATTTTCGTTTTAGTCCTTATGGAGGGATAAAACCCCTTTTGTAATTAATCTTTGGTCGAACTAGGAGATGTAATATGATGCTTTTGAACAAATAAGCGTTTCTGACTTAATCTATTTTAGTTTAATCCCTATTTTACCTCTTGTTCTCATTTATGTATATTTTTTTGTTTAGAAAAGTTATATGGACTTGATTCCTGTTTTTATTGCTCCATTAGAGGGTAAACCTTGCTGAACTTGTATGTATGTGATTGCTATGCATGTTTAGTAAGTAGGATTAGATTGGGATGCCAATATGCGATTGTGTGAAAGTAAGATTCCGGTTAGGACCCAATGTGTTCAAGTTCTAGGAGATTTTCTAGAAAACTTAGTTGATGGTTGGAATAATAAATGAAGTTGGAACTGATTTTTAGAAAAAGGATAATGATGATTACACTTTTAGAGAAACCAAAGATTGATTACATGCATCTCTGATATTGTTTTCTATCCTGTCCCGCTGTTATTGCTTCTGTTTGCTGTTGTTGTTGTATTTTTATGCTTCTGTCATCAACCAAACCCTCCCCCCGTGTAGTTAATTAGTGTAATTAGTATTTAAAACAATTAATTAATAATTAGAAATAAGGCTCTTTGAGTGAATACAACCTAGAATCACTACACCGCAAAATTGTTACGAATTCAATTTTAGGCGATTTGACATCGTAGTGGCGTGAACCAAAACTCAATGCCCCCTAGCCTTTGTTTTGCACCTTCTTTATAATAAATTGTCGTGACATGCCGAAGGGTCATAGATGAATAATCATTTCTCAACTCCTGGCACCCCACACGTTACAACTTCTGTGAAGCTCGAAGGCAATTTCAGATCGTTGCACTGTGTCTCCTAGGTCCTCATATATTTATATATATACTCATATATGTATGAATAAAATTTGACCCCTCCCTCTCTCTTTTTAATTTTTTCAATTCTTTATTTATTTTTATTCAATTTTCTCAAATTTAGGATTAAGATATTTTATTTATAAAAAACCCCTTTTTATTTTTTTAGATTATTTTAAAAGCAAAAATTATGTGTTCACACACACTATATTAATATTCTGTTTAATTAGAAAATAATTATATTGAATTGCTAAAGTAAATGTCAATTTGTAGAGTTACATGAATACATCTTTTTTTGGCCTATTAGCTTTTCCACTATGATAAAAAAGTACAATTTTCAATGCGAGATTGCGAGGTAATATGGTAAATATACAAGTGAGTTTTAGTACATCTTAATAATTTTATTAGTTTAAATTTTAGTTATAAGAAAATTTTTACATGATATGGATAAAAAAGTAAATTTTTATTATTTAAATACTTATAATGAAATTTTAAAATGTTTATATTTAAACATTTAATAAATTAAAATTTTCATACACACATTAAAATTTTAATTATAGGACCATAAATGATATAGCAAATAATATGTTTCGCGTAAATTGTTTAGTTAATATTATTTGTTAATATTTTTAATGATATAAAAAATATA
Source organism: Biancaea sappan (assembly GCA_037074585.1). Lineage (NCBI taxonomy): Eukaryota > Viridiplantae > Streptophyta > Magnoliopsida > Fabales > Fabaceae > Biancaea > Biancaea sappan. The sequence goes on from CM073494.1 coordinate 13,349,966, forward strand.
TTTAAAACAAAAATAATAAGAGATATTTGATATATATATGTATATATATATTAATAACGTAAATAAATTTCGGTAAAAACATGCCTAAAAATAAAACTCCAGGCTTTACGGAGAACGCCGTTTCTCTTAATTTTTCGCTTCCGAATTCGGTCTCCTGAGTTCCTTGGGTGTTTGAGAAGAAGCTCCCTGAATCCCTTTTATCTCGTCTGGAGCCCTAATATATCTCTTTTGGGATTTGGGTTTGCCTGCGATTCCTTCCCCTGCTCTTCTTTTCCAGTTTCTATTTAGCTCTCCAGTTCACTGCTTTCTTCCCGTGGAAATGGCTCCAATTGTCTGCTAGGGTTTCCTGGATTTCATTTTTTACTCTACGAAACCACTCTGTACCTAATCTTCATCAAGGTAATTGCAGATATGGCTATCCGGGTTACTTTGAGCTATTCTAGCTATCTCGCCCAAAGCCTGGTGTCGTCGGCCGGTATTCTAGTCGGGACTACACGTTGCTTCCAAGAATGCTGGATTCGTTCTCGCATATTCTATCCTGGCCAACAGAAAACTGATATTGATCCCTCCGGTGCCGTGCGTACTTACCATTCCGGTTTTACGCAGCCCAAGTCGAATTGCTGGACAAAGCCTTCAGCCTCTACGTATACGACTATTGCCGAAGGGATTCTGGGTGATAATTGTAACAACCCTATCTTATTGGGTTTGATTTCGATGTTGAAGCCAGCGGTTGGTGTATCCGATTCAACTGCTGCCCGTACGGTTGTATGTGGTATTTCCCCGTTCAGGGCCTCTTCGATTATACCATTTTTACAGGGGTCGAAGTGGCTTCCGTGTAACCAGTCGATACCTGTTCCTACAAGCTGTATGGTGGATAAAGTTGGAACACAGTGTTTTGGTAGGGTTGTTAATGAGGAGTCGGGTTACAGTTCGAAGGATTTGGAGAAGACAAGTTGGCTTTCGCGCTTATTACGCATCTCTTCAGAGGATGCGAAAGCTGTTTTTACTGCTTTGACTGTTAGTTTGCTTTTCCGGTCGTCCTTGGCTGAACCGAGATCGATTCCCTCGTCTTCTATGTACCCAACTTTGGATGTGGGTGACCGTATTTTAGCGGAGAAGGTTAGTATTCTTGAAGAATTCTAGGCCTTCATAATTTATACCCCTCTTTTTGGTCCTTGCCTGTGTATTCAGAAAATTTATATTATCAGCCAGTATGGTGAGAAACTGAGAATTCTGGTTACATGAATATAGTATGTTATATTCACTTAGGGAACCATTCCTATCTTGCCTCTGCTTTTTATGAATTGATTGCATTGGGTTATTGTGAATGATGTAACAGGTTTCCTTCTTATTTAGAAAGCCTGATGTTTCAGATATAGTGATTTTTAAGGCGCCGCCCATTTTACAGGTATCATGTACTTCTTTAAGCATGCACTGCTTCTATTACTTCTATTCGTTTCAATCTCATATTAAGGTGTGCCATTGGCATTTGTTCCTGTGATGTATCGATGTTGTGTAGGAAATTGGATTTGGTTCAGCTGATGTATTTATAAAAAGAATCGTGGCAAAGGCTGGGGACTGTGTTGAGGTAAGCATTTAATTTTGAGTAATTGATCACATTTGGTTTAAGGCTTCTTAAGTTATTATTCTTGTTTCTCCTCTTTCAAAATTATTATGCCTTAATTTCTGACATCTTGTATGCATTCTGGATTTTCTTTGGTAGGTTCGTGATGGAAAACTACTGGTGAATGGCATATCTCAAGAGGAAGAATTTGTTTTGGAGCCACTCGCTTATGAGATGGATCCACTGGTAATGTTTCAAAAAATTGTCCTTCATTTGTAAAATTTTAGGCCTGAAAATGAGCCGATTCCTGGACTCTACTGCTCTAGTTTGTTAAATTTGCGCAGCTTGAAGTTGGACTGAAATTCCATACTCGCTTGACGAAGTTTTCTTAAATCATATGAACTGAATGAACTTTAGGCCCCTGATAAGCCAATCCAACCTAAAGTGGGTTGAGTTTCATTCATCATTCGTCCATTTGGCTTATTAACATATATTTTATAGTACTTTTAGAATTTTGTTTTAACAAATTGGTTTGAAATGTATTAATATATATATATATATATGCATATGTATATATATAATTTACCTGAGTTCAAAAATCAAGTAGTTTAACGAGCTAATTAAAAAGTTTACTTGCAAACAACTGAAGAAATGGCTTGATTTATTGCTAGCCCAACTTACAATGAAATTTTGTTAGTTGATCATGGAATTGGCAACATAACCAACTGTTTGTTTTTTTTTTCTTCTGATTGCAGGTCGTGCCTGAAGATTATGTCTTTGTGATGGGAGACAACCGCAATAACAGCTTTGATTCACATAACTGGTAAAACATGTGTCTCCTTATCACTGATGTTTCATTGTTTTTGTTGGAGGACATTGAATTAGGTGGAAAATACATTTGGCCCATTCATTGATGCTGTTCTTCTCCAAAACGTCGCGCTTATGTATACTTGCTATCAGAAATAAGTTATACTATATTTATGTGCTTTTGAATTGTCATCCCTAACGCGTGTGCCCTGCTTTTGTGTTCTAGGGGTCCGCTTCCTATCAAGAACATAGTTGGTAGATCCATGTTTCGGTACTGGCCTCCATCCAAATTATCTGACACTGCTTATAAATCACCTTCTGCAAAGAACTATATTGCAATTTCTTGACATCAGCGGGTGATGGAGGGTTTTATTCAATTTCCATCATTTGATCTAAATAGATTACTTCGCTCTATTTAGAACAGAGTAAGCGGCTGTCGACATTCATCAATCTTCAAAAACTTGTGCCGTGCTGGTCATGTATATTTCCTGTGACGAATATCTTATTCATCGAGGTAAATTTATCGATGAATTAAGAATGACACTAGACGATGCACTCTTTAGTGGCATGTTGAGTACTAGTACTCTTGTAAAAGAGCAAGGCGAAAAGAGGAGGAGAAGAAAGGGAAAGAAACACGTCTTTTTGGTTTTTTTTTTTCTGTTTGTTTTTTTTGGGCCGGGGGGGGGGGGGGGGGGAGAGAGAAAGCAAATGTATATTGATTTATTTTTGTATCTTCTTTTCATTATAGTCTGAAGTTTTTTATGTTCCCAGATCGAGCTGATGCCCTTCCTGTAAGGTCCATAATCAATATTCCTAAATAATGTGAAATGTGAATGTGTTCAGATTTATCTTTATAGCAAAATTTGATTCCTGGGATGGCAAAAGCCCCCCTCCAAGCTGACCTGCCCTGTTCTGCCTCGTTTGGGAAATGGGGCGGATTCGAAGATTTCTTGAATATACTAGCACGGGTACAAGGCAGGGCCAGGTTTGGGGCAGTGTCTTACCTACTTCGAATATATATATATATATATATATATATATATATACACAAGACAATTACTTCATATGCTAAAAAATTCAACTCCAGTAGTCTCTGTTGCCTACTTGCCTAGAACTAGCATATGAATTTATTTCTTCCAAATTTCCAGACTAGATGTCGCCTACTCAGCTCGCCGTTCCCTTGCTCACTATTGTCATCTCCGTTTCTTGCTTGCCATCGTCATCTCGCCATTTGAAGTTCTTGTTGTCGACCTGGAAGTGCAAGCACACGTCATTCAACTGATCGACTACTCCTCTACAAATTGTCTGATGCCCAGGCAAACTATTTGAGTAACGAATTTGGATCTGTGGCTAAAGACTGTAATGTCCTTTTCTCTCAGTTTTTCTTTCGCTTTGACTCTTCTATTTGAATTTGTGGCAAGCAATCTCTGTTTTTCCTTCACTTTAACTCTTTGATTCGGCTTGTAACTAGAACTGGTGTGTTCTGAAACAAAAATCCATCAATAGATCTCTTTCTACCTCTTCCTGGAATCGAATCGAACAAGTTACGGAGAATTGAAGATTCAGGTGCTATTACAGAGCACAAGGCATTATCTGCACGTTTCACCAACTTGTTCCAAGTTTAAGGAAAATTCACCCGGTGACCTTGACTTCTTGGTTTCAAACTTGAAAAATGTAGAACATAACTCCATTTAGTTGCAGATTAGGTTTGTAAGTCATGTCTGTCAAAATTTTGCACCTTTGGGAAACTAAAGAAGCAACCTTGAATGGTTTCAATGTGATTTTCAATCATGTATATAGGCAAAAAAAAATGTCCATTTATAAATTAAAGTCTATTGCTAGATGCTACGTGGTGCTGTCAACTCTTTTGTAATTGCAGTAAACAAATTCTGCATTTGTATTTGGTTCTTGCCATAGCTAGTTATTTTATTTGGTTGAGATCTCTATATTGTGTTTCTAGTGAATTGTGTTTGTCGAAAGAAGTATTTTTATATTGTATTGTTAATGTCTTGTAGGGTTTAATAATTGGTTATTAGCTATCCCATTTTCTCTTATCTTTATGCATTCATTCACTTGGTTCTACTTATCTTTTTGTGTTCGGGTACAAGGTTCAGATTTGAAGAAATCACTCAATAGAAATATGGTTTTGGGACGGGGTAGGGGTGGGTATTAAAATTTTTCACGAGGTTCGGGGATAGGGGTAAAATTAAAAAAAAAAAAAAAAACCCATGGGGGCAATGAGACAGGAATGGGACAAAGCATAGATGTGCAGGATAGGGATGAATAGTATAAAAATTGTTTCGATCCGCCCATTACCATCCTTAACAATTCCTTTATGTTCTGAGTTTTCTTGGATTAAAAAGTAGTCTTTGAAGAAAAATGATCTAAAGGTATTGACTTGTCAAACAATATAGCATAATTGGCAATTACAAATCTTTTTGACTAAGCACTTGCTGAAAAGTTTATTTAAAAGAAAATTATTAGAAAAAAAAAAGAAGAAGCAAAATTTGGAAGCAAAGTCATGTGGCTATAAAGATTTGTTTGATTTGAACATTTAATATTTTGATTTTCACTAAAAATAAAATATATATTTAAAAATGTGTTTGGTTGAGTTTAATAAAAATATTTTTTAAAATAAGTTCAAATTTAAAAATACTTAAAATTGAAAAATAAATAAAAAATATTTTTACACTTAACATTTTTGTCACAAGTTGGCATTTAGAATATTCTAGAGAATCCAAATTGAAGCAATGTTAGTTGAGGAGGGATCCGGATTTGCTGCTGACCAAAACTGTTGCTGATGCTGCTTTTCACTTTTAGCAACGGTTTTTACCGTTGCTGAAAGTTTTGGCAACAAAAAACTGCTGCCATAACTTTTAGCAACGGTAAAAACCGTTGCTAAAAGTGAAAAGCAGCCAAATGATCAGCAACAAATCCTGATCCGTTGAGGAGACGAGGATGATAGCTGCTAGCGTCACGGTGCGGGTCCTCTTCACATTTAGTCTCTACTCTTCCTCTGATTGCAATCTTTCCCACATATTGCAGGCATTTTCTTCGTTACAGGTTAGTTCCTTTGTCATAGAAACTCTTTATATGATTCTTTGTTACAGGACTATTTCTTCATCTGATCGAAATCAGGAAGCAAAATCTTTGTTACAGGACTATCTGATTCTTCGTGGGACCTTGGGAAAGTCAGGTTCCACACCTTCCAGTTCTACTGGCAGACACCTAACTTCCATATTGGGTTGACAAGAAACATTTGGCCCATAAAGTCTTGGACCAATTTGGCATGCTTAGTATCTTGGAAGCGGAAGGCCCATTAGAGGTACATATATCTTTTTCTCAAACTTGTAATGTATTGAACAATTATTAGGTTCTAGTTTATTTTATGTAATCTCTCATTATATGCCATTTTAATAGGATTTATACCCATTTGATAAAAATATCCTTACTGCTTCCTTTGGTTTCTTTCTCAATGTTCCTCTAATGATTATGTGATTCTCATGTTCGCATTTAATTTATATCTTTTTTGTCGTACAGTTGGTGTTCTTTTCTTTCTCAATCTCCGTCTAGCACCACCCCCATTGTATTTTACTTTTCATTTGGAGACGCGCTGAACATTTAAACTCGATTACAGTTTAATATTTTATATATTACTATTTAAACTAAAAAAATTGATGGCAGAAATTCCTTTTTTAGGAATAACATGTGTTAGAGAAGAGTTCAAGATTTTCGACGTCAAATTCCAGATTAGCCAGTTTATAAAGAGAAATCAGGTAATAAAGACTTCTGAAATGGACAATAGAACAGCTGTCAGCAGCAGTTCATAATGTTTAGCTACTGATCACCTGGGATACAGGCAAGATGGCCTTAATAATTAATGCACTGAAGGCATCTAGCCCATCACATCGTATGCTGGATTTTATGGAGCTTCCAATCATCGAGACTAATGCCATGAGTACTCCATGACAGATCACAGCTCTTTCTCCGTAGAAGTATAATTGATAGCTCAGGAATGGCTTTAATCTTCCGCCTGCTAGCTAGCATCAACATCAGTCTGATGTTGCAAATGATATCTCACAGACATTTCTGCCATTTCTGCTCTTTCTGAATGCAGTTCGGTTGCAAAACTTGCATTCATCAGCCACGAATGTAACAATATTTTCAAGTGAAATCTTATGCCATCACTGGCAGTGTTAATTTCTCAATAACATCTGGTCTTTTCTTGCAGATAAATATCTCGTATACTGGATTGAAACACATCTCTGTTGGCGAAGGCATCACAATAGAAGTAAGAAGCACCGTGATTTGAGCAAGTGAAAGACTGATTTTTGGCCCTTTTTGCAGTCAATATGCATGCAATGAAACTAATACCCGCACGTATATCAGGCACTGCCTAAATTGCTGCTTATACAGCTCTCAGCTCTGAACCCTGGTTTGTACATAGAAACTACATTTTTTTTTTTCTAATTTTGGGTCAATGAAACTACATCTATATCACATGACACAATTCAGCTGCTTCCTCAAAAAAATTACCTTGGTACTCTTGTGTACAGAAAGCAGCCGTGTCATTTTTTGGTTAGAACAGTGTCCAAAAATTTATATATTCTAACTAATTTAGTTTGAGTTGAATCAAACAATAAAATTGTATATCTTTTTTAATATTAATTTTTTTTACTTTCAAAACTCAAAAACAAAACTTTTTTTAATGAAAACAATTGAATAAATGCAGATTTTTTATTCATTTAAGTTTCAGTTTCAGACTAAGGTCCTTCAAAATCGAAAGTTTGTTTCTGCGGAAACAACAACTAAGGTATCAGGCATCAGCTGCTGTGAGGTTCCCCATAGAATCGGAAAGAGACGTTAGAACTTAGAACTATGAGAAGTTGCAATGTTTTGTTCCTTCTTAGAGTAGGTTTTAAAACAAATGGGGCTCACAGTAGGGCTTGTAAGGAGGCAAAATTGTTTCTGGCATTGTGAAGTTGTCACAGGATTTGTTAAAAATGATGTACAGGGGAGTTTATTGGCATTGCCAGTGTGCACATGGTGTATGGCCTTATAGGCAGGTGTGTTATAATACTATTATAGCCTTTGTCATACCAAAGACCTACGTTTGAGGGAGAGGATTATAATACTGTTATAGCCTTATAGGCAGGTGTGAGTTATAATATGTCAGTGGCTCTTTTAAGACTACAGTGACCACCCAGTCACCAATAGCAGGTGCCTGCGCTGCAAAGTGCATAGACGTTGTGAAGTTTGATTTGAGTTCATTAACTAAATTTAAAGGCCTTGGGGAAGATGGTACACTCGCAATTGAATGGCATCTATTTGCTTTTCTGATTTCTCACTCATATAATAATGACACAATCAATTGTTTTGGCTCTAACAAAAATAGACGGTTTTCAAGCGGTGAAATTAAGTTTAAATATTATTAAATACGTAAGTTAATTAATAAAAAATTATTTTAATTTAATTAGAAGTGTTAGATTTGAGTTCTTAAAAATGTGGTTACATTAAAATTTAATAAATTTTTTTTATTATTTATTGTAATTTTATTTAACTTGAATTTAAATTAATTAATATAAATATAATGTTCAGAATGATTCTTTATTAAAAAAAATCAGGTTCTAACCTCCGGTATACATATTCAATGTTTAACAATGTTTGGAGTGACGTTGTCTTTGATAAAAAATACACGTAAAAGATAAAAATATATAATAATGAGGCACCTAGACTAGTCGCCATACATCACGTGGCTTCCACATGCTGGCGCGGTATTTTAAATGTTCGTTGCTCATCTGCTTCTATCTGCAGCCCCTTATGTGTCCCCTTTCTCTCTCCAAAATTACCATTCACACAACACCATTTCTAATTTTTTAAAATATCTTTGGGTAAATTATAAATTTTATTTTTAAAAAAATTATAGTTATCTTAATTTAATTTTTAAAAAATAAAAATTAATTATCTTAATTTAACTTCAAAATAATTGTATTTATTTTAATTTATTTTTTTTATCAATGTAACTTTTGACAATTTAAATAAATATAATTTTATAGAAAATAGATTGAGCCACTTAATCTTTCAAAAATTAAATTAAAAAATTATAATATTTCAAGTACTAAACTAGTAATTTACTTAATTAGCTTTGTAGCATATATATTTTGATTAAATTATACTAACTTCAGCTAATATTTGGCTAAATAACACATAGCATTTTTTAAAAAAATTAAATAATACACTCAACTCCCTTGACATTTTGATATATACTGTAAAAAAAAAATTTTTGTTTACTTTTGATCTAATCAATTTTTTTCCTACATAATATGGGACTGTAATTATATTTATAATATAACAATAAAAATTGTTAAATAATTTTTACTATTACAAGGAATATATAATCTATAAAAAAAATGATTTTACTAAATGTAATATTTGAAATTAAAAAAGGCTAAATGCTACATGTAATTTAATCCAATTAAAGAGAAAATTAGTATAATTTAGCTAACAATTTTCAGGCTGATTGAAGAATCTCTGGATTATGGTACAATTACTATCACGGTACAAAACTGTGACACTTGGCCCCAAATCAATTGTGATGTGACATTAAAAAGAATGCTAGGACATAGGGATAACTTGTACTTTTATTATAGCATTTAAATATTTATGCTTTTGAGTGAGGCATCATTGCATGGTTACATGCAGCTTATCTGTTTGAAGATAAAGGCCACTTTTTGCGTTCGTGGTGGGGCAGGCTCATTGCATAATGGTACTTTAGTTGGTGACACAGAATGTGAATGCAAATGTGGTGCATCCGAGAAGGTTTTTTTTTTTAATATATATATTAATAAACTGTTGATTCAAAATCCAACCAGTTAATGTACCGGAGGTACTAGTTTAAAGTTCAATAGTCGAACCGTGGTTAAACTGTGGTTGAATCGGTAATAATTAAAAAATATTATATATATATAATTTAAAATATTAAAATACTTAATATAATTAAAAATTCATATTAAAGAAATAAAAAAAAATTAATTCATAATTCATTATTCATATTTCATAACATCAACAATTTATAACATCCACAATACTCAAACAAATCAAAATAACATTCCTAATAAACAAAAACCAACAAAATGACATTAATTAATTTATATTAAACTCAATCACTGATATCTCTATCAAATCCAGGCATAAAACAATCAAGTGATTCTTCATTTGGTTGATCTTGATCCATAATGTCCTCTTCATCACCTAAGTAAGAAATAAAGTTAAAAAATACATTACATAACAACTAACAAGATTAATACTCATACATAATTTATCTAATTTGTTTTTTTTTTAAAAAAAAACTAACCTCCATGAGGTCTTGAAGATTCACCAAGTATAGGAATTGCAGTCTCGTCATAAATATCATTCTGAAACTCATTATCATCAAATTCAGGGGTGCTTCTTCAATAATCCAAAAATCAATTTTGTCAATAGATTCATAATCAATAGGATCATAATTTCTCTTCTTGTATTGCAACCTAAAATAAATCATAAAAATAACAATGATTTAATTATGAGTCATGACAAAATTAAATGACATACTAAACTAAAAAGAAATCAATATACCCATTATTTAAACGCAAATTATATGTAACATAAACATGGTCATTTAATCTTTGATGTTCTAATTTGTTTATTCTCTTTGTATGAATACGTTCAAAGAGACTCCAATTACGCTCACACGAAGAAGATGATGTTTGACTAAGAAGTCGAATTGCCAACTTTTGTAAAGTTGAAGCACTCCCCCCATACATGAACCACCATTGATCTACAAAATCAAAAGATTCAAATCATTAAAATATACTTTATAATCCAACTAAAGATTAAAATAAGAAAATATTTATGTTAGAATAGTACTAACCAGGTCGTATAGCCTTGCTAACCTTGTAAGCACTTTCCCGACTAAATGTTCCTTCACGATCACAATATAGTTGGAGTTCTTTAATGGCACCTGATATGTCCTTACATATACTTCTGATGTCAAACATGTCAGTAAGTGCTTGCATGATCTTATTGCTCTCAACAAAAGATGCATCATAAAAGAAGGTAGGATTTAAAAAATACGCTACTGCATGAAAATTACGCTTCAAGTGCTTATCCCATCGAGCCTTAATGATATCTGTGTAAGGCTTATACATATGCTCCTTATTCTTAAATATTTCCTTTATAGCATGTTTTATCCTTAGCATCCCTTCATAAACATACCCTAAAGAAGGCTGTTCATCTGAATCAACAATCCGTAACAATCGGATTATAGGAGTAACAAGCTTCACTATAATGAAATAATCATTCTAAAATTTACTATCAAGTATGATAGCACTCACAACCTTTCCAGTAGCAGTCTTTGCTAACTTATGACCTGTAAAATGCTTATCCACCACCAAAGCTTGCAAATCAATCTTATGATCATGAATGCTTTTCAAAGTAATAAAAGTGGTAGCAAATCTAGTTACTCCAGGACGCACAATTTCTCTCCAACCTTCTCTTTTTCTGAGCCAAGATAAGAAAACCATATGATTATAAATAAAGACAGTTATCTTTGATGCCTTTGATGCAAGATCTGCTATATGAGGCATACTGCAAATGTCCTTTAGAAGTAGGTTCAAGCAATGTGCAGCACAAGGAGACCAAAAAATGTGTTCATATTTATCATGTATCAATCTGCCCGCTGCTACATAATTGGCTGCATTATCAGTCACTACATGAACAACATTAGCTGGTCCTACCCACTCAATGATTTCACAAAACAAGTTACACAAATTATTTGCATCTTTTACTATATCTGAGGCATCAACAGATTTCACAAAAGCCATGCCTTTAGGACAATAAACTAAGAAGTTGATCAAAGTTCTTTGTCTTTGATCGGTCCAACCATCAGCCATGATAGTACAACCCGTCTTAGCCCAATTGCTTCGATAACCATCAACGAGTAATTGACATTCTTTTTTACAATTTCCTAACAAATTTGTCCTCAATTGATAATAATTTGGTCCTTTATACCCAGGTCCAATAGCTGCAATCGCATCTAAAGCATGAGGAAAATAAAGAGATTGTATTGCATTAAAAGGAATACATGCATCATAAATCCACCTAGCAATTGCCAAGTCAGCATTATTTATGGCTTCTTTGCTAGATAGTACACTTTTAAAACTTGGTTGGGATCCTGAAGTTGTCCTTGGCGCAAAATAATGGCCTACACTTTTTCTTTTCCCTTGAACAAGTAATTGTTTTTTAGTTGGTTGAACTTCCTCAACTTCTTGTACATTTTCATTTTTATCAAGCTCATCATATGCTTTTGCACTTGTTTCAAAGACTCAATCATTCTATAGCGAACATCATGCGACACCTTCTTACAAGAACTAATTTGATCTGTTTTGCCAGCAAGATGTTGCTTCATTCTATTTATGCCTCCTCCTCTATATGTTGATGAACAAAATAAACAAGTATACACATTAGTTTTCCCCTCTTTTTTAAAAGCAACATATTCCCACCCCAGATCAGATTTCCCACGAACTGATGAAGCAGAAGAGGCTGCTGTAGATTGATTTTCCCCTATTTCTGATGATTGATTATTATCCATGACTAAGAATCAATCAATGGAGAATTAAATACTGCAATTTCCCAATAAAATAAACTTGTTAACAGTCAGCACTGTCTTTTTCATTTTTCCTTTAATCAAATTGAATTGATCAATTGACTAATTCATTAAATTCATCCATTCTATTCCTAATGTTCTGTAACATAAATTGAAACTAATGTAACCATTCATCCAATCTTTTTTCCCTTAATCAAACTAAAATTAATTCATGTCTAATAAGGAATCAAAAACAAAAATCAAAAACTAAGAAAACAAATTTGAAGCAATCATAATTCATAAACCAGCAGCAAGAATCATCAACTAAAATCAAGAATCATAAAAACACCACCAGCAAGAATCATAAACAAAAATCTCTCCATATTTCAGCAAAAATAAAAAAAAAAGGCAGAAGAAAGGGAAAGCCGAATAGCAGCACCAGCAGCAGGAAGGGTTGGCGTCGGGCAAGAAGACTAGAAGAACCTTACCTCAAGGAAGACGAGAGCAACTATCAGAGTCTCAAAAGAAGGGAGATGGAGGCTCGGCTTCGGTGACAGCCCAAACAAAAACAGCAAGAAGAGGCGACCTAGACCACCTAATCAACGGCGAACATCGAAATAATCACACCGGAGCGAGGCTCGACGGCGACCCATACGGCGGTGACCCAGATAACGACGACGTCGATTTTAGGATTTTGAGGTTTTCCACTTTCCCCTTTTAGCTTTCGGGCTCTCTGAAGTGTGAACTCGGCTGCTTCTTCCTGATGTTTAATTCACACCTTTTTTATTTTCTTAAGAACCCTCCAAAACGACGTCGTTTTTGGGGGTTGGAACTAAAATTAAAAAAAAAAAAAAACACCAACCGGTGGAACCGTTCAACCGACCGGTTCCACCGGTTCGGAACCAATTTGACTGATTTTCGTACCGATTTTCAATATAATCAGTTTTTTCATCGAATCGGACCGGACCTGACCCCTGACCGGTTCTTGGTCCGACTGCTCGAACCGGCCGGTCCGGTCCGGTTATTCAATCATTGCTATTGATTGAGATGATAAGTAGTCTTAATTTCTATAAATAAAAAAATGCAAGTTTGAATCTTGAGAAGTATACTTGTTAAGAGGGCTTTAAATTTAATATCTCCGGCTTGAACAAGGATTAGTTCCAAGTTCCAAATGACTTGAGGATACTCTGAGTTCAAACCAACGGTTAATATTTAAAAATTTATCAAACTCCACTTAATTTAATTCAAATCTTATTTGTCACGACCCGTTTTCTGGGCACATGACCGGCACAATGATGAATCTCTCATCACTGTAAGCCTTCCGATAAATATATCAAATTTTCTTATCTGAAAATCATAGAGATGATTTGCATGTAATAATAGATTATCAATTTAAAATACATTATTATACTGACATACAAGCCAAATGTCGAACCCCTGAACTAGATGTCCTAGACGATTACAGAGCAACATAATCTATAACAGAAGAGAGGTCTACCCGACAACGGGAAGGTCCAAAGTGATCTACTCTTCTAGCAGATATTCTTCGATGGCAACCTGATCTGAACAAAAAGGTTGTACAAATAATGTGAGCTTTTAAACTCAATGAGCGAATCGGCCTCGCATTAATAAAATTCAAATACATTACCAGTCATGCAAGCATATCCAAAGGCTCATACTCAACCAATAGACAGAAGATAAAAATTTATCCAATTCAACAAACGTTACTAGTACTCGTCAATGGCAATATATCCCGGAGAGCGCACACAGGCCGGCTCACCAATTATGTATATTTCCGCCATGACGCACAACCTCATCCTCTTAGCTAGGGCGCCTCACGGATTTATCACCAATCCGGGCTATATCCCTACTGAGGGAATCGTTGTCTCCACACTCATTGGTCAAGACACCCTGTCAACCGGGTTTTCCGCCTTGCCGTGAGAGGGGGTACTGTCCCGCTCAATCACAATCAATAGCATTTCATATCATAATCAGAAGCTCAATATAATATTCATCCATATAACAGGTATAGTATATGTAATACCCGTTAATTTCAGAATATAATTCGCTTAAGAGTATTTTAGAATTCTACAACGTTACTTTAGTTATTTATTTTGGTCATTTTTAATTTTCATATTTAATTGTTCTCTTTGAATATTAATTATGAAAATTGAGTTAAATGACTGGACTAAATATTTGCACAATGAGGGATATATTCTAAGAATGGTGAAATTCATGGAAAAGTGGTTGCAGAATGGTCAATTAATCCATTTATTGTAAATTGACTGGATGGGTTTGGATGTTGGGTTATGGATACCCATGGGTTATTGAATAACCCATTAGAAATATTTAATATAAAGTTTCAATAGTAACCTCATATTTTTTTCACTCAGTCGAAGGAAGCAGAAAAGATTCTTTCTCAGTTCTTCATTTTCTTCTCAAATCCTTTCCTTGATCTTCAGAAGTTCGATTATTTGTTCGGTTCAAAAGCTTTGTAAGGATCAAAGGTAAGCTTTAATCCGATTATTTTCCTTAAATTTCAGTTTATGTAGAAGATCAGAGGAGGTTTTGTTCTTGAAGATTTTGATGATAATTCATGAATCTCAGTTGTTTTAGAAGTTATATTTGAGTTATAATCGGTTAAAAGAGTTGAAATTCTGGTTTTGAAACAAGAAAGGAAAGGATGAATTTTTGAAAGATTTTTCTGCAAAACCGAGTTACTGTAGCAACCAGGGATTTCGAAACAAAATCTGGAAAATTTTCTTCGGGTTACTGTAGCAGTTACTGTAGTGTCGGCAGTCAACGGTACTGTAGCAGTCAACGTTACTGTAGCGAACCGGCACTGTAGCGAACCGACACTGTAGCAAACCGTTACTGTAGCAACCCGTACTGTAGCAACCCGTTACTGTAGCAGTCAGAAAATTTTACGTATTTTCGTGATTTTGTTTCCTTTCTTATGATTCCTTGTAATATATTTTACTAGGAAATTTTCCTACACAAATTCTAGTGTGGAACAAGGTAAACTTGGACAAAAATCAAGGTGAGTGAATAACCTTGCTCAGCTAATTTGATATTACTAGTCAAAGTACAATATAAGTCCCATTTACAATATTATTTGGATAATAAGCAATTAATTTTTCATATGGGAGTATATGATGATCAGTAGAAATAAGAGTATGAAGAAATTATTTATCTCATGACAATTGTACTATGTGATGAATTCTAACTATTTTATTAATGAGTAAAGATCTACGGGATCTAATACACGAGTGTGAAAGGGTTAAAGTCCCATACTACTCGGTGTATATCTAAGAAATCTTATACACGAGTTTGAAAGGGTTAAAGTCCCATACTACTCAGTGCATATCTATGAAACATATACACGAGTTGAAAGGGTTAAAGTCCCATACTACTCGGCGTATACCTATGAGATCTTATTCACGAGTTTGAAAGGGTTAGAGTCCCATACTACTCGGTGTATATCTATGAAATCTTATTCATGAGTTTGAAAGGGTTAGAGTCCCATACTACTCGATGTATAAGATAATTAATTATATGAGTAAATGTGGTATTTGTACTTTTGATATTTTATATAGTACAGTTATTTACTTACTGAGTTTTTAAATAAACTCACACTCCCTATGATTAATTTTTTTCAGATACAGAAAACAGAGAAGAAGAGAATCTGTTTGAAGATTAGAAGCCCCTTGGGATTATTCTCTATTTCTGTCTGGTGGGACACCAGTACTTATTAATGTGGATATTAGAAAAGCTCTGTATTTTCTATAGGTCTCCTAGGCTTGCGATGAGATAGAAATATCAGACTATGTATGTCTATATTTGCTTATCAGATGAATATAATTCTGTAGTGTGGAATGAATGATTAAGGTTGAATGTAAAACCTTACAGAATATATGCATATAACGTATGTTTGAGAATTATATCAAATGAGTAGTATCTTTTCACATGCTCAATTTTTGGGATGTGACAAATTTGGTATCAGAGGAAAGGTTTTATAGGTCCCCTATAGAGTACAGAGCAAAGTGATCTTTGTGGGCCCTTCCCTATTGTCGTGAGCCGCGGCATGACCATAGGATTAGGTTCCATAAAAGACCTTGTAGAGTATAATGTCATTTTATAGATAACTTCTCAGTGGGGCTAGTAAGTGATATTTTGTTTATGTCTGAAAATTGTTTGTTATGTGTGTAGATCTGTGACAGATCAATGTCAGAAGGATCTTCTAATAATAATGAGCATATGGGTCCAAGGAGGGCCATAAATCCACCAGTACATGTGCAAGATGATCCTAACCGTGGTGATAGTTTACATGCTCAAAGTACTGAGGGCGCAACTAGTGAGCAAGCAAGAAGAGTCGAACCTGATGCTCACGTCGGTAATGCAACTATTGCACATGTGATTCATTTGATGAATGAGCGATTTGACCGATTTGAGGCTGAAATGAGAGGTCGAGCTGCACAAGCTAACCTGCCAGTGGATCCTCCTATTGTTGAAGCTGAAAATGTACCACCAGTTCCGTTAGCGGGAGGAGTTAATGTAAGAGAGGTAAGAATGTCTGAATTCCAGAAAATGAGGCCTCCTACTTTTTCAGGGGAAGATCCCAAAGAGGACCCACAATGTTTCCTTGAAGATTGTGAAGCAATCTGTGATGCTATAGGGTGTTCTCCTACTCAAAAGGTAGAATTCACTTCCTTTCAGTTAAAAGGTAGGGCTGGTAAATGGTGGAGGAACTGGAAGAAAGCTAGAATTCAAGGTGCACCGCCAGTTATGTGGACAGAATTTTACAGATTGGTTATGGATGAATTTCTTCCGGCAAGTGAACGATCATCCAGGGCCAGAGATTTTCTGTATCTACGGCAGGGAACCATGACTGTTGATGAATATTCAGCTCAGTTTGTTAAATTATCTGAATATGCCCCTGAAATCATTCCTTCTGAAAGGAAGAAAATAGAAAAGTTTGTGGAAGGGCTTCGTGATGCCTTATATGATCAAGTGGGTTCTAATATGAACGATTACTCTTCGTACTCAGAGGCTGTTGATGTGGCCCGAAGAATGGAAAAGAGGTCAAAGAATAAAGAAGAATATCGTCAAAAGAAGAAAGCTAGATATAGAAGATCTTTTGATCAAGGGGAAGACTCAGGAACTTTGAAACCCTTTACTGCGTCACAAAATGCTCCAGTCACTCCTACTAAGTCAACTTATTCTACAGCCAGTGTGGCTAAGCCTCGTTCAGAGAGCAGGGGTGGTTTTAGCTCTTCTAGTAGAGGAGGTACTCAAGGTAGAAGGGAAAAACCTCAATGTCCTGAATGTGGAAAGTTTCACTTCGGAGAATGCAGGTTAAACACTGTTGGTACAGGCTGTTTTCACTGTGGACAAAAAGGACATTTTATAAGGGAGTGCCCTCAGCTCATGACAAGACCAGGTCAAGGGTCTACTTTGCCACCTCGACCACAATCTATTACTCAAACACCAACCCCTTCAATAGGGGGTAGTATGGGAAGAGGTTCTGGAAGAGGCCAAGGTGACCGTGGAAAACAAGCTGCTGGCAGAGGAAATGCAAGAATATATGCTCTAACCCGACAGGATGCTCAAACATCCAATGCTGTAGTTACAGGTATATTATCTGTTAATACTTTTGCTGCACGTATTTTGTTTGACCCCGGTTCTACTCACTCATATGTGTCACCCCTATTTGCCAAGAGATTTGCAATTGATTCGATTATTCTTAAAGAACCATTCTTGGTTTCCACACCGATGAGAGAGACTTTGATGGTTAAAACATGTTATCGTTCTTGTAAAATAATCGTTGGAGGCATGGAAACTGAGATAGATCTTATGGTTCTCAATATGTTAGATTTTGATGTGATTCTAGGGATGGACTGGCTATCTTCTTGTCATGCTACTATAAATTGTCGTGACAAAGTTATTTCCTTTAATATACCGGGGAGGAGTAATTTTGTGTTTCAAGGAGATCGAAGTGATGTACCTTGCAACATGATATCTATGTTAAGTGCCCAGCGTATGTTACGAAAGGGATGTCAGGGATTTCTAGCTTTTATCAAAGATTTAGAAAAGAAAGAACAGAAGTTAGAAGACATTCATGTGGTTAATGAATTCCCAGATGTGTTCCCAGAAGATTTACCTGGATTACCGCCAGAAAGAGATATTGAGTTCAGTATTGATTTGGTCCCAGACACAAGACCAATTTCTATTCCACCTTATCGTATGGCTCCTGTTGAGCTAAAAGAACTCAAAGAATAATTGGAAGATTTGTTAAACAAAGGGTTCATTCGCCCAAGTTTTTCACCTTGGGGTGCTCCTGTTCTTTTTGTGAAAAAGAAAGATGGTTCTATGAGATTATGTATAGATTATCGTCAACTGAATAAAGTCACAGTGAAGAATAAGTATCCTTTACCAAGGATAGATGATTTGTTTGATCAGCTTCAAGGAGCAAAATACTTCTCAAAGATTGATCTAAGGTCTGGATATCATCAGTTACGAATTAAGAGTGATGATATACCTAAGACTGCTTTTCGTACACGGTATGGACATTATGAGTTTCTTGTGATGTCTTTTGGGTTGACAAATGCACCAGCAGCATTTATGGATTTAATGAACAGAGTGTTCAAATCATTCCTTGATAAGTTTGTAATTGTGTTTATTGATGATATTTTGGTATATTCAAAGAGTCATGAAGAACATACTGAACATTTGAGAAAAGTGCTTCAGACTTTGAGAGAGCATCAGTTGTACGCAAAGCTCTCAAAATGTGAATTCTGGATGAGTCATGTAACATTTTTGGGACATGTTATTTCCCAAGAAGGTATTCATGTAGATCCAAGTAAAATTGAAGCAGTAAAACAATGGCCTCGACCAACAACTGTGTCTGAAGTACGTAGTTTTCTTGGCTTAGCAGGGTATTACCGTCGCTTTGTCAAAGATTTCTCTAAGACGGCTCTTCCATTAAATAAGTTAACCCGAAAGAATGTTAAATACATTTGGGATGATTCATGTGAACAAAGTTTCACCCAATTGAAGGAGTGTTTAACTTCTGCACCAGTCTTAATTTTACCATCAGGACCAGGGGGTTACTCTGTATTCTGTGATGCCTCAAAGATAGGCTTAGGATGTGTGTTGATGCAACATGGTAAAGTCATAGCTTATGGCTCACGTCAGCTTAAAAAGCATGAATTGAATTACCCCACTCATGATTTGGAAATGGCAGCTGTAGTGTTTGCCCTAAAGATATGGAGACATTACTTGTATGGGGAAACTTGTAAAATTTTTACAGATCACAAAAGCCTTAAGTACATTTTTGAGCAGAGAGATCTCAATCTAAGGCAACGAAGGTGGATGGAACTTCTGAAAGATTATGATTGTACCATCCTTTACCATCCAGGTAAAGCAAATGTAGTGGCTGATGCTCTAAGTCGAAAGTCTATGGGAAGTTTAGCTCACATTGCCACTATAAGGAGGTCTCTAATACATGAACTACAAGAATTGGAAGCTGATGGAGTATTCTTCGAGATCACTGAGTCAGGTACATTTCTGGCTCATTTAACAGTTAGATCATCTCTTGTTGAAAAAGTAAAAGCAACTTTAGAAGGTGACATTGATATGGTCAAAATAAGAGATAAGGCAAGGCAAGGTCTAGCACCAAATTTCTTGGTAGATGAAGAAGGAGTCTTATGGTTTAATGGTAGACTCTGTGTCCCCAACATTGAATCTTTGAAGCATGAAATCTTAATGGAAGCTCATGGTTCACCCTACGTTGTACATCCTGGTGCTGTGAAAATGTATCAGGACTTGAAACAAGTTTATTGGTGGGAGGGCATGAAGCGAGACGTGACTGACTTTGTAGCTCGATGTTTGACTTGTCAGCAAGTTAAAGCTGAACATCGACGACCACCTGGATTGATGCAAAAACTAGATATTCCCGAATGGAAGTGGGAAAGGATCACTATGGATTTTGTAGTAGGTTTACCTCGGTCAACAAAAGGAAATGACTCAATATGGGTCATAGTGGATCGACTTACTAAGTCAGCACATTTTCTTCATGTTCATACCACTTTCAGTGTAGCAAAACTTGCTCGAATTTATGTTAAAGAAATAGTGAAACTTCATGGTGTACCAATATCCATTATATCAGACCGAGGACCTCAGTTTACTTCTCGGTTCTGGAAAGTCTTTCAAGAGGCTTTGGGTACCAAAGTGAATCTTAGCACAGCATTCCATCCTCAGACTGATGGACAGTCCGAAAGGACAATTCAGACTTTAGAGGATATGCTAAGAGCTTGTGTGATGGATTTCAGTGGAAGTTGGGAAGATCATTTGTCTCTTATTGAATTTGCTTATAATAACAGTTACCAAGCCAGTATTCAGATGGCACCTTTTGAGGCTTTGTATGGGAGACGGTGTCGATCTCCTATAGGTTGGTTTGAACTTGGTGAAACCAAAATATTTGGACCTGAGATGATACAGGAAGATATAAATAAAGTTAAACTGATCAGAGAGAAGTTGTTAACTGCTCAGAGTAGACAGAAGTCTTATGCGGACAACCGACGACGTGACCTTGAATTTGCAATAGGTGATATGGTTTTCTTACGAATCTCACCTATGAAAGGAGTAATGAGATTCGGGAAGAAAGGAAAGCTTAGTCCGAGGTATGTTGGCCCATATGAGGTTGTAGACAGAGTGGGTAATGTGGCATATCGCCTAGACCTACCTTCCAACCTAGAGGGAGTTCATCCAATATTTCATGTGTCCATGCTACGGAAGTATCTTCCTGATCCTTCTCATGTCATTCAACCCCAAGAAGTTCATTTTGATGAAACTCTCACCTACGAAGAGGTACCAGTAGCTATCCTTGATAGAAAAGTCAAGAAATTGCGTACCAAAGAAATTCCTACTGTCAAGGTTCTTTGGAGAAATCATTCTCGCGAGGAAGCTACGTGGGAAGCAGAAGATGAGATGTGGAAAAACTATCCACATTTATTTGAAACTTGAGGTAAGATTTTAATTCGGAGGACCGAATTCTTTTAAGGGGGGTAGAATGTAATACCCGTTAATTTCAGAATATAATTCGCTTAAGAGTATTTTAGAATTCTACAACGTTACTTTAGTTATTTATTTTGGTCATTTTTAATTTTCATATTTAATTGTTCTCTTTGAATATTAATTATGAAAATTGAGTTAAATGACTGGACTAAATATTTGCACAATGAGGGATATATTCTAAGAATGGTGAAATTCATGGAAAAGTGGTTGCAGAATGGTCAATTAATCCATTTATTGTAAATTGACTGGATGGGTTTGGATGTTGGGTTATGGATACCCATGGGTTATTGAATAACCCATTAGAAATATTTAATATAAAGTTTCAATAGTAACCTCATATTTTTTTCACTCAGCCGAAGGAAGCAGAAAAGATTCTTTCTCAGTTCTTCATTTTCTTCTCAAATCCTTTCCTTGATCTTCAGAAGTTCGATTATTTGTTCGGTTCAAAAGCTTTGTAAGGATCAAAGGTAAGCTTTAATCCGATTATTTTCCTTAAATTTCAGTTTATGTAGAAGATCAGAGGAGGTTTTGTTCTTGAAGATTTTGATGATAATTCATGAATCTCAGTTGTTTTAGAAGTTATATTTGAGTTATAATCGGTTAAAAGAGTTGAAATTCTGGTTTTGAAACAAGAAAGGAAAGGATGAATTTTTGAAAGATTTTTCTGCAAAACCGAGTTACTGTAGCAACCAGGGATTTCGAAACAAAATCTGGAAAATTTTCTTCGGGTTACTGTAGCAGTTACTGTAGTGTCGGCAGTCAACGGTACTGTAGCAGTCAACGTTACTGTAGCGAACCGGCACTGTAGCGAACCGACACTGTAGCAACCCGTACTGTAGCAACCCGTTACTGTAGCAGTCAGAAAATTTTACGTATTTTCGTGATTTTGTTTCCTTTCTTATGATTCCTTGTAATATATTTTACTAGGAAATTTTCCTACACAAATTCTAGTGTGGAACAAGGTAAACTTGGACAAAAATCAAGGTGAGTGAATAACCTTGCTCAGCTAATTTGATATTACTAGTCAAAGTACAATATAAGTCCCATTTACAATATTATTTGGATAATAAGCAATTAATTTTTCATATGGGAGTATATGATGATCAGTAGAAATAAGAGTATGAAGAAATTATTTATCTCATGACAATTGTACTATGTGATGAATTCTAACTATTTTATTAATGAGTAAAGATCTACGGGATCTAATACACGAGTGTGAAAGGGTTAAAGTCCCATACTACTCGGTGTATATCTAAGAAATCTTATACACGAGTTTGAAAGGGTTAAAGTCCCATACTACTCAGTGCATATCTATGAAACATATACACGAGTTGAAAGGGTTAAAGTCCCATACTACTCGGCGTATACCTATGAGATCTTATTCACGAGTTTGAAAGGGTTAGAGTCCCATACTACTCGGTGTATATCTATGAAATCTTATTCATGAGTTTGAAAGGGTTAGAGTCCCATACTACTCGATGTATAAGATAATTAATTATATGAGTAAATGTGGTATTTGTACTTTTGATATTTTATATAGTACAGTTATTTACTTACTGAGTTTTTAAATAAACTCACACTCCCTATGATTAATTTTTTTCAGATACAGAAAACAGAGAAGAAGAGAATCTGTTTGAAGATTAGAAGCCCCTTGGGATTATTCTCTATTTCTGTCTGGTGGGACACCAGTACTTATTAATGTGGATATTAGAAAAGCTCTGTATTTTCTATAGGTCTCCTAGGCTTGCGATGAGATAGAAATATCAGACTATGTATGTCTATATTTGCTTATCAGATGAATATAATTCTGTAGTGTGGAATGAATGATTAAGGTTGAATGTAAAACCTTACAGAATATATGCATATAATGTATGTTTGAGAATTATATCAAATGAGTAGTATCTTTTCACATGCTCAATTTTTGGGATGTGACAGTATATAACTATATTATGGATTTATAAACCACATATCAAGATAACAATTAATCCATTTTTGAAAACATTCAAACTTCACATCATCATAAGATACTTATTTCATTTTATCCATACTTATGGATTAATTATCTCATTTAGATTCGTCATTCTAAATCCAATTTCCCCCTATGAATCTTGGGAGTGTCCTACGACATACTTTCTATCACCAGTAATGCTAAAACTCTATTAAAACAGGGTCGTTTCACTCACCTGGATTCCGTACGAATATCGCTTCTCTAAGTCGTTACAGATAAGAGTACACAGATGAATTTCAGTATTCCGCTACGGAGATTTTCATGAAAGATTAGAGAAAACAAGTTAGGATTATTTTCATACAGATACTGTTCATACATACAGTACTATTCATATATACGGTCACTATTCATATATACAGTCACTATTCATACGTACGGATATTATTTATACATACGGATAATATTCGTACATACGGTCACTATTCATACGTATGAATACTATTTTTTATGTATGGATACTATTTATATGTACGGTTACTATTCATACGATTACTATTCATACGTACAGGTATTATTCATACCAGAAATAGAGAATACAATCTGTAAAAGAGTACACCAGGTAAGTTCCCAGGAAAGAGTGGAGGGTCACACTGGACACACTTAAAAACCAGGTGATGTGATTTCCGGAGGGAAAACACTTAATCGATTTTCTGGATAGGTTGAAAGAAACAAACAAAGAAAACCAAATCACTCAATTGATAAGCCAAAGGGCGCTACAACTAAGAGAAATGGGTTGATCTCGCCACACTCAAGAAAGAAGAACGTGAGTGATAAGAAATCTAGTTGCTCTCGCCACTAACCTAAGTTAGATAAGAGAAAGAACTCAAGAATCCTCTTGAAAGCAAAATGCCAATATCTCATATATGATTCAAGGATGGTTTACAACATATGGCAAGGACCCTTTTTATAGAGGGTCTCTAAAACAAAAAGACAAAAGACTCCAACTAATGCATTAAATGCATCAACTAAAAGTCAAGTAGTGTAGGCTAAATGTCAAAGACAATAAATGTATAGGAAGCTAAAAGTCAAAGACAAGAAATGCATAGGTAATAGACTACAACTATATTCAACAAATGCAACTAACCCACATGCAATCTTTTCACACTTCTTCCACTTTCAACAATGTGGTTAAGCCCAATCCAAGCCCTTTAGCCCTTGAACGAGTTAGAGGCCCAATTGAAGTGTTCTCCCTTTCTTGGGCTGCAATTAGTCCAAGCTCTTTAACCCTTGAACGAGTTAGAGGCCCAATTGAAGTGTTCTCCCTTTCTTGGGCTACAATGGGGTTATCCTTGATTACATCATCCTCCCCTGGTTGAAATGGATTTGTCCTCAAATCCAAGTCCTCTTTATCTTCTAAGTACGGGGAAAGATCCCTTACATTGAAAGTAGTAGAAACAGCATAGTCTTCAGGCAAATCAATTTTGTATGCATTATCATTTACCTTGTCTATGATACGGAAAAGACCATCTGCCCTTGGCATTAATTTAGACTTCCTTTGGTTTGGAAATCTTTCTTTTCGAAGATGAACCCACACTAAATCTCCAGGACTGAATTGAACAAATTTTCTTCTCTTGTTGGCAGTCTTCTTATAGATGGAGTTCTTCTTCTCAATTTGCTGTTTAATGTTTTCATGTAACTTCTTTATCATGTCAGCCTTCATTTTTCCATCTATGCATTCTCGAGCTTCAAGTGGTAATGGTACTAAATCAAGTGGGCTCAATGGATTAAATCCATAAACTACTTCAAAAGGAGAGTGTTTAGTAGTACCATGTACACTTCTATTGTAAGCAAATTCAGCATAGGCCAAGCATTCATCCCAACTTTTCAAGTTTTTGCCAATGATAGTTCTTAGCAAAGTAGAAAGCGTTCGGTTCACCACTTCAGTTTGCCCATCAGTTTGTGGGTGACAGGCAGTACTAAAGAGCAACTTTGTTCCCAACTTCCTCCATAAAGTCTTCCAAAAGTAGCTAAGAAATTTGGCATCACGATCTGATACGATACTCTTTGGAATGCCATGAAGTCTCACAATTTCTTTGAAAAATAAATTGGCAATGTGCACAGCATCATCGGTCTTATGGCATGGAATAAAATGAGACATTTTTGAAAAACGATCAACAACAACCATGACCGAATCTTTACCTCTTTGTGTCCTTGGTAAGCCTAGCACGAAATCCATGCTAACATCAGTCCAAGGTTGATCTGGAACAGGTAGAGGTGTATAAAGTCCATGGGCTGCTTCCTTGCTCTTGGCTTTTTTGCAAACAATACACCTTTCAATCACATGATGCACATCTCTAATCATGTTAGGCCAATAAAAATGCTCTTTCAGCATCTCCAATGTCTTGGTTTCACCGAAATGCCCAGCCAATCCTCCTCCGTGAGCTTCTCGTGTAAGTAATTCCCTTATAGAACAATTTGGAATTACCAGCCTCCCTAAGCGAAATAAAAAACCTTCAGATCTATAAAATCCCTTATATGCCATTTTCTCACAAGCGAGATAAATTTCAGCAAGTGTTGAATCTTCCATGTAATGGTCTTTAATAGATTCAAATCCCAACAATTTAGCATTCATCATGGAAATTAAGGCATATCTCCTTGATAAGGCATCTGCAACAATGTTGGTTTCTCCCTTCTTATATTTCAACACATAGGGAAAAGCTTCAAGAAATTCCACCCACTTTGCATGTCTTCTATTCAGCTTGCTCTGACCTTTCAAGTGTTTGAGTGATTTATGGTCTGTGTGAATTACAAATTCTTTTGGTAACAAGTAGTGCTGCCATGTCTCAAGAGCTCTAATTAAAGAGTAGAACTCCTTATCATAGGTAGAGTAGTTAAGACTGGCTCCATTCAACTTCTCACTAAAATAAGCTATAGGACGCCTTTCTTGAAGAAGTACAGCTCCAATTCCCACTCCACTAGCATCACATTCAATCTCAAAAGTCTTAGAAAAATTAGGCAAAGCCAATATGGGTGCATTGCACAATTTTTCTTTGACAAGCTCAAAACTTCGTTGGGCTGCATCACTCCATTTGAACTCCTTTCCTCCCTTAACACATTCAGTTATGGGTGCTAAGATGGTGCTGAAATCCCTTACAAATCTTCTATAGAAAGAGGCAAGCCCATGAAAACTTCTTACTTCAGATATGGTTCTTGGAACGGGCCATTCTTTGATAGCTTTCACCTTTTCTTCATCAACTCCCACTCCTTGCTGAGATACTACAAAGCCAAGAAAAATCACATGGTCTTGACAAAAGTAGCATTTTTTTAGATTAGCATAGAGTTTCTCCTTTCGCAACACTTCCAAGACTTCCTTCAAATGTTGCACATGCTCCTCATAACTTTGACTGTAGATCAAAATATCATCGAAATATACCACAACGAATTTTCCAATGAAAGATCTAAGCACATGATTCATCAATCGCATAAATGTGCTAGGGGCATTAGATAGCCCAAATGGCATTACCATCCATTCGTAAAGTCCATGCTTTGTCTTGAAGGCCGTCTTCCACTTGTCTCCCTCTTTCATTCGGATTTGGTGATAGCCGCTCTTCAAGTCAATTTTTGAAAACACCTTGGAACCATTCAGCTCATCCAACATGTCATCCAATCTTGGAATTGGGTAGCGGTATTTGATGGTGATCTTATTTATAGCACGGCTGTCTACACACATTCTCATAGAGCCATCCTTTTTAGGGACTAATAATGTAGGCACAGAACAAGGGCTCATGGATTCCCTTACATAACCCTTTTCAATCAACTCATCGACTTGCCTTTTTAGCTCCTTAGCCTCCTCTGGATTCATTCTGTATGCTGGCTTATTTGGTAAGGCAGCACCGGGCACCAAATCAATTTGATGCTCAATTCCTCTTAAGGGTGGCAATCCCTTAGGTAGCTCATTCGGAAAGACATCTGTAAATTCTTCTATTAACTCCCTCACAAGCTTAGGAAGCTTTTTTGCAAGTTCTGGATTTAGCTCCTTAAGAATTAGTAATAATACAAAGTTTTCCCTTCTTATTGCCTTCTTTAACTCATTCTTAGAAGCAAAACAACTAGGCTTATTCTCCTCGATTACATCCTCCTTCGGCTGTACTTGTATTGGCTTTAAGGGTGCCAACACAATCTTCTTTCCATCCTTCTCAAAAGCGTAGGTGTTTTTGAAGCCATCATGTAGTGCTCTTCTATCAAATTGCCACGGCCTCCCAAGTAGAAGATGACTAGCATCCATAGGGACTATGTCACACAATACCTCATCTTTGTAATTCTTCCCTATAGAGAAAGGTACCTTTACTTGTTTGGTGACCTTCATCTCGCCATGATTATTTAGCCATTGCAGCTTATATGGACGGGGATGATTGATGATAGGTAGCTTCAGTTTTCCAACCAAGGTGGTTGAAGCAACGTTAGTGCAGCTCCCACTATCAATTATCACGTTACAAACTTTGCCTCCGATAGTGCACCTTGTTTGAAAAATATTCTCCCTCTGTTCTTCTTCTACCTTGGCTTGGATATTCAAGGCACGTCTAATAACCAAGGCAGCACCTTCATCAGCATACTCAACAACTTCTTCTTCGTCAAAATATTCTTCCTCTTCACATTCCTCCACAATATCTTCATCTTCACTCTCTATTTCCCCTTGTTTCTCCTTCAAGATCATCACTCTTCTATTAGGACATTCGGATGCTATATGGCCATGACCCAAGCACTTGAAGCACTTAATGTCTCGGCTTCTTTTAGAGGGCTGGTTGTCTTCTCTCTTATCCTTCCCCTTAGAACTTTCAGATTTGTTCGGCTCTTTCTTCCATATCTCCTTATTACTCCCTTTGGTAGTGTTTGAGGTTTGGGAAAGTGTTTGGAAAGGTTTACTCCCCAATGGTTTAGACACTCCATTGGTTCTTCCATAAACTCTCTTTTTCTGTCTCTCCACCTTAATTGCCAATTTAATTACATCTTCTAAGAAGACATAATTCTGCAACTCTACTAAGTCAGCAACTTCTCTGTTCAAACCACCAAGAAATCGAGCTATGGTTTGCTCTTGAGGTTCATTCAGCTCGCACCGAATCATCAAAGTTTCAAATTCTTTGACATAATCTTCAACACACATACCTCCTTGCCTCAAGCTTTGAAGCTTAAAATAAAGCTCTTGCTTGTAGTAATCAGGTAATCAGAGAATCAAAATAACATATAAACAGCTAAGGACAGTTTTTCTGATGTGGAAGATCGGCCAAAACCGCAACCACAGAGCATACTTAAGAAATTAACTTCTAAAATTTGAAAGACATAGAAAGGGCATAGTATCCTTACCTAAGCTGAAAAGGAAAGGCCCAAAATCTCAGAGGCCTAGCTTTGGAGTAAGAGAAACTTAAGGAGAGAAGAAGAGAAGTTGAAGGTGTGAGTTTAGAAGGGCCTATTTATAGCAAAAGTCAAGGGTACTATTTGATACTATGCGCTAATAAAATATTCAATTTACTATTCATGAAAATGACATTTCTAATAATGCAGTTACTGTGCACCTCATTACTATTGGAAACTTAAAAGGAAAAAATATCCTTTCACCTTAAACCTTTAAGTTTCTTTTCAATTCAGTCCTTTCACTTTAGTCCTTGAGGGTATTTTCACACATAAAACGTCAGTTTCTCCTACGAACTTCTTTCTAGTTTTCTCTTATGACCAAACAACATCTAGTACTTGACATTTCGATTGTATAAATGAACAGTATCATATACGTAAATAGTATTATACTAGTAAATAGTACTGTATACTGAAATAGTAACAGTAGTTTGTAAACAAATATTTATATTTTATTTTTCTTGGGTATTACATTATCACCCCCTTAAGAGAATTCGGTCCCCCGAATTCAAAACTCATTTCAAGACTGAAATAAGTGTGATTACTTCGTCTATATCTCATTCTTTGTATCTCTTTCTTTCCAAACCTCTTCACATCCCTGGTAAGATTTACAAGAACACTATAGCATCAACTGTGAACTCTAGACCGCATTATCAATAATTTTCATAGGACTTTTGCCTTTTCTAAATAGCAAACAATCTCTTCCTCATCAGTTTAATCTTCTCCACAACCTTTTGTACCATAAAGTGTCTCATCCTCATAACCTTTACCAAACTCAAACCACCTAATCAAAGACGAACTCTGTCTATATGTAAAACCTCAAATAGGTGTCATCTCAAAAGTGGCACGTGGTCTTTCCAGTTCACATTGAATATCAGAACACATGTTTCCACACACATAGCTTATAACTTTTACGAATACAAGCACTCTACCCGAAGGCATCATTTTGGCCATAAGCAATACTCTTGCCCGAAGGCGATCCTTCTACCTTAAGGCGATACTCTCAGCTGAAGGCGTTATATAAAATGAAATCATTACATAAATCTCTAAGAAGAACAATTCTAGAAAATGTGTTAAGTAAATAACATATTCCTCACGCATAATTATAAAATAAATATATATAGAAATTCCTCTCACCTCAATGACTCATATAGAGTCGTATCCCTTCAATGCTTAGGGCAAACCCATAGTTCTCTATATATAGGTTCATAAAATACTTATTCAGCATTCCTCCATAGCTCAGAAGTGCAATGAAATATCATTTTAGTAACTCTGCTCAGTCAAAAAGATATTACTATACTATGCTTTAGAATCAAGTATGAAATATAACAAGTCCAATATCTTCTCATTCCTCAAGTTCTTTCAGTAAAATGAATCACTTCAACAAAGAAGATCTAGATACTAACTTAAATTTTATTTCTAGTACATAGATAATTTTAATACGTGAAGCTTACACCAAATGTAGCTTTAGGTACAAACAAAAGAAAAATAAATTAAGGACGAGGAGGCTTTTGAAATGTAAAAGGTGCTCCAGGTCTAGAAGAGGAAGGTGCTTCAGACCTTAAGGAGGAAGCTAATCGTTGCAGCCTAGAAAGGGTTTCTGAAGGAAGCGCCTGAGAAATTTGGTGAAGAGCAGAAGTTACTCCGTTCATACAGTCAATACACCTTGCTTGTTGGTCACGAAAATTTTGAGTTGCAAACATTGAATGTCTATCAACTCGATTAGCCAGTTCCCCGAAACGACGGTTTATCAGTTTCTCTTGGTTTTCAAAAAGACGATTTATTAGTCGTTGCTGGTCCTCTGTCTTGTATTCCAGGCTCTCTATCTTACGCTCCAGATTTTCAATCTTACGCTCCAGGAACGCAAGCTTATTTTCTGAGGATGTTGCAGTACTGTCCTCCTCCAACTCTATTACATCCCTCTTTCTTTTCTTAATTTCTGGTGACCTGTCTACAGGTCTCTTCCCTTTGTTGTCTCCGAGACTTAGATTTAAATCAAGCTCTACATTGCCAGTCTCAAAATTCAAGTTGAAAGACTTATTATCAGCCATTGCTCTAAGGATCTCAGAAATAACTTCGAAGGAGAAAGGAATGAAAATTGAGAAATAGGTATGTAATGAAAGAAGTAGGTTTGCTTGGTGCGATGAGTAGAGTAACGGGCATACAAGATTTATAGACAACCCGAAGCCCCTGGAGCTAAAGCCACCACAACCTACACGCCGCTCGCTATAAGGTTTACAGATCACATACGTCGCAATGCCAGCAATTAATGTCGGACATGCAAGTAAATAGTAAATATAATTTAATGCAATTAACATAAGTCAAAGATTTCCTCAAAAAAATTTTTGGCTAATCTTGACCTTTCTCAAAGTTCTGACTAACTACGCTCTTCAGTCTGAGATTTTCTCCCTCTAAACTTGTTTTATTCTGTAATCCTATATTACGATGTCCCTCTATGATTAGGTCACCTCATATTGGCCGTATCTTAGATTCTAATCGGTGTCTTTACTCTAGACTTACACATAATATATGTATATCAATATATATATTTTAAAACAAAGTTAACTGCTTACGGTCACATGCCTTAAGCATTATCATGATGTAAGGAAATCACTGCCTTTCATTTGCCCACGAGAGCATTATATGTAAGTATGTGTAACCATGAAGATATATCATCATCTACACATTTTATTCTATCCAAGTCATTTTGATTTCACATCTCTATGAGTATATGTAGGATCATCACATATTCTCCTTGATCGTAGCCTTCACTCATTATGCATGAATAACATACATAAATGTAATTACAACATGATTCAATCAATTATGTATATTATACTCAACTGAAGGCTTTTAAGAACAACACAATAAAACGGAGAAATGTATTTCAGTTCATCATAAAAGCATCCAAGGCAATCTTTGATGGCTATGTTATCAACTTCTTTGAATTTCGGAAAATGCCAACGGGAGAAATGGGAAAACCGAGTAAAATCGGCCGCAAATCCACCGAATACTGACTTTCGTGGTTTTGGCATTAATGCGACGCATTGTTGGTGTGCACGCCTACCCTAGACTTCTGGCTTCCAGCTTGCAGAAATCCATAGGTTGATCATGTAGGGGTGCGGTGAAAAGATATCTTCTTTGTCTCTAAGTCCTAATTTTTCTCTATAAAAATCATCCCAGCGTTCTCAGTTACCACACCACAAAGAGTAATAATCTCCGAGCCTACAATCCCCCAGTATTCCTCTCGCCTCATACTCTTACAAAAATTTCTAAATTTTTCCAAATCATGGCCTCAAGGAAGTACATTGATCTCACAGTAGAGGCTAAGGAAGAAGAGCTCGACTTAAACTTAAGTCTGGGCAAAGACAAGGGCAAAAGACCTTTTGAGGGGTCTCCAGAGAAGCAGAAGGAGAAGAAAATGAAGAAGATCGAGGAAGCTGAGGAGACTAGCACGGGCCATACCTCGGAGGACAAAATCGCCTGTCTAGAGCAGGAGGTGAAAAATCTGAAAAAGATGATAGGAGACCTGGAGAAGTTAACTAAACGCAATCATGCAGAAATGACTTCAAGAATAGACAGGTTCTTCTATTGGTCTACCCAGTGCTTCTGCAATCAACAACAAAGAAGTGTTGATTGTATGAATGGAATTTACACTACCCTCCGCGACATTGCTCTGTCTCTCGCTCCAAGGAATTGTCGAGGGGTGATTGTCACGACCCATTTTCTAGGCACATGACCGGCACAATGATGAATATCCCATCACTGTAAGCCTTTCGATAAATTCTTCCCACAAGTAAAATCGTTAGTCATTATCTCTATATTCTCAAAATACCATTCCTTAATAAATACAAAGAAAATACATCAGATTTTCTTAATTAAAAATAATAGATCCTCAGTACGAAATACATTATCATACTGAAATACAAGCCAAATACCAAACCCCTGACCTAGATGTCCTAGACGGTTACAGAGCAACATACTGTATAACAAAAGAAGGGCCTACCCGACAGCGGGAAGGTCCAACGTGATCTACTCCTCTAGCGGATGTACTTCGGCGGCAACCTGATCTGAACAAAAAGTTTGTACAAACAGTGTGAGCTTTTAAACTCAGTGAGCAAATCGGCCTTGCGTTAATAAAATTCAAATACATCACCAGTCATGCAAGCATATCCGAAGGCTCAAGCTCAACCAATAGACATAGTTAGAAATTACATACAAGAAAAATTCATCCAATTCAACAAACGATACTAGTACTCGTCAATGGCAATATATCCCGGAGAGCGCACACAGGCCGTCTCACCAATTTTGTATTTTTCCGCCATGACGCACAACCTCATCCTCTTAGCTAGGGCGCCTCACGAATTTATCACCAATCCGGGCTATATCCCTACTGAGGGAATCGTTGTCTCCACACTCATTGGTCAAGACACCCTTTAACCCGGGTTTTCCGCCTTGCCGTGAGAGGGGGTACTGTACCGCTCAATCACAATCAATAGTACAACAGTTCATATCATAATCAGAAGCACAATATAATACTCATCCATATAACAGGTATAGTATATAACTATATGATTCAAATTTCATATCATCATGAGATACTTGCTTTGTCTTATCCATACTTTTGGATTAATTATCTCATTATATTCGTCATTCTGAATCCAATTTCTCCCTATGAATCTTGGGAGTGTCCTACGACATACTTTTTATCACCAGTAATGCTAAAACTCTATTAAAACAGGGTCGTTTCACTCACCTGGATTCCGTACGAGTATCACTTCTCTAAATCGTTACGGACAAGAGTACGCAGGTGAATTTCAGTGTTCCGCTACAGAGATTTTCATGAAAGATTACAGAAAGTACGTTAAGATCATTTTCGTACAGATACTGTTCATACGTACTGGTACTATTCATACGGTCACTATTCATACGTACGGGTACTATTCATACCGGAAATACAGAATACAATCTGTAAAAGAGTACACCAGGTAAGTTCCCAGGAAAGAGTGGAGGGTCACACTGGACACACTTAAAAACCAGGTCTTTCCTTAGCCAGAACTTTCCTAGACATGTATTCTCCACAGATTATATTCTATTTCGGTAATCAGAGAATCAAAATAACAGCTAACGACAGTTTTTCTGATGTGGAAGATCGGCCAAAGCCGCAACCACAGAGCATACTTAAGAAAATAACTTCTAAAATTATAAAGACATAGAAAGGGCATAGTATCCTTACCTAAGCAAGAGAAACTTAAGGAGGGAAGAAGAGAAGTTGAAGGTGTGAGTTTATAAGTGAAATGGAAGGGCCTATTTATAGCAAAAGTCAATGGTACTATTTGACACTATGCGCTAATAAAATATTCAATTTACTATTCATGAAAATGACATTTCTAATAATGCAGTTACTGTGCACCTTACGCGTACGATGGAAAATTTTCGTTTATTTACTATTAGAAACTTTAAAGGGAAAACTATCCTTTCACCTTAAACCTTTAAGTTTCTTTTCAATTCAGTCCTTTCAATTTAGTCCCTGAGGGTATTTTTACACATAAAACGTCATTTTCTCCTACAAACTTCTTTCTAGTTTTCTCTTATAACCAAACCACATCTAGTATTTGACATTTTGATTGTATAAATGAACAGTACCATATACGTAAATAGTAACAGTAGTTTGAAAACACGCATTTATATTTTATTTTTCATGGGTATTACATTATCACCCCCTTTAAGAAATTCGGTCCTCCGAATTTAAATTACCTCAAGTCGTAAAAAGATGGGGATATCTAGAACGCATGTCGGCCTCGGCTTCCCATGTGGCTTCTTCGTGAGTTTGATTCCTCCACAAAACCTTGACGGATGGAATCTCCTTAGATCGGAGTTTCTTTACTTGACTATCGAGGATAGCTACCGGTATCTCCTCGTATGACAAGTTTTCATCTACTAGGATAGAATCATTCTGAGAAGGGTGAAGTATGTGAGAAGGGTCATGAAGGTACTTCCTTAACATGGATACGTGAAAAACAGGGTGAATCCCTTCCAGATCCATAGGTAGGGCAAGCCGATAAGCCATTTTTCCCACTCGTTCTAGAATCTCATAAGGCCCGATGTATCTAGGACTCAACTTTCCTTTCCTTCCAAATCTCAACACACCTTTCATTGGAGAGACCTTAAGGAATACCATATCGCCGACTGAGAACTCCAAATCACGTCGTCTGTGGTCAGCGTATGCCTTTTGTCTACTTTGAGCTGCTCGCATCCTATCTTGTATTGTCTTAACCTTGGTTAGGGCATCCTGGGCCAAGTCAGGTCCTAATGCTTTCGCTTCACCTACCTCGAACCAACCGATCGGAGATCTGCAACGTCTCCCATACAAGGCCTCAAAGGGTGCCATCCCAATAGTGGCCTGGTAGCTGTTGTTATATGCAAACTCTACAAGATACAAATGCTTTTCCCAGCTACCACTGAAATCTAGAATACAAGCTCGTAACATATCCTCTAGCGTCTGAATCGTCCGCTCTGACTGTCCGTCTGTCTGTGGGTGAAAAGCGGTACTAAGGTCCACTCGAGTACCTAATGCCTCCTGAAAACTTCTCCAGAAACGAGAGGTAAATTGAGGACCTCTATCAGAAATGATAGATATAGGTACTCCATGCAACTTTACTATTTCTTTAATATACAATTGTGCCAACGTTACTACACCATAAGTGGTTTTGACTGGAATGAAGTGTGCTGATTTGGTTAGTCGGTCAACAATGACCCAAACTGAGTCATAACCTCCTGTGGAACGAGGTAGACCAACAACAAAGTCCATCGTCACTCGTTCCCATTTCCATTCAGGAATCTCTAATCGTTGTAACGAGCCTCCTGGCTTTAGATGCTCAGCCTTAACCTGTTGACAGGTTAAACAACGAGACACAAATTCTACTATGTCTTGTTTCATTCCTTTCCACCAGTAGATCTGTTTCAGATCCTGATACATCTTGGTGGCTCCTGGATGTACAGCATATGCAGCACGATGGCCTTCTTCCATGATGTCTCGTCTAAGAGTTCCAATATGTGGTACACACAACCGTTGTTCAAAATGTAAGACTCCTGTATCGTCGAGTGTGAAACTATTCACTTCACCAATCTTCACCTTTTCCATAATTTGGACAAGCTCAGGATCCTCCATTTGAGATATCCGTATCTGGTCAACAAGGGAAGATCTAGCCCTGATATGGGCTAAGAATGATCCTGTCCTTGTAACCTCAAGAGTAGCACCTTTTGCTCTCATCTCTTGTAGTTCTTGGATCAAGGGTCTTTTTGTTACTGCTATATGGGCCAGACTACCCATAGATTTTCGACTCAAGGCATCTGCTACCACGTTTGCTTTGCCTGGGTGGTAAAGAATATTGCAATCATAATCTTTTAGTAATTCTACCCATCTCCTCTGCCTCAAGTTTAAGTCCTTTTGGTCGAAAATATATTTTAGACTTTTATAGTCAGTGTAGATTTCGCAAGTTTCTCAGTATAGATAATGTCGCCATATCTTTAAAGCGAAAACTACTGCTGCCATTTCCAGATCGTGGGTGGGGTAGTTTTGTTCATGTTTCTTAAGTTGTTTCGATGCATATGCCACTACCTGGCCATGCTGCATGAGAACACATCCCAACCCTACTCTTGATGCATCGCAGTATACTATAAAATCTCCTGGTCCTGAGGGTAAGACTAATACAGGTGCGGAGATTAACCTTTTCTTGAGTTCTTGGAAGCTTTCTTCACAAGCGTCATCCCATTGGTACTTTACCCCTTTCCTAGTCAGTCGTGTGAGAGGGACGGCTAACTGGGAAAAATTTTGGATGAAACGACGATAATATCCTGCCAATCTCAAGAAGCTGCGAATCTCCGTGACGGAGGTAGGTCTAGGCCACATTTTGACCGCTTCTACTTTGCTTGGGTCTGCTTGGATGCCATCTTTGGAGATCACATGTCCCAAGAAAGTTACACGATCAATCCAAAACTCGCATTTAGAAAATTTGGCGTACAATTGATGATCCCTCAATGTCTGCAACACAACACGAAGGTGTTGTTCGTGCTCTTCTGAAGTCTTTGAGTACACCAGAATGTCGTCTATGAAGACAATGACAAATTTGTCTAAAAAGGATTTAAAAATCCTATTCATTAAATCCATGAAAGCAGCTGGTGCATTCGTTAATCCAAATGACATCACCAAGAACTCGTAGTGCCCATATCTGGTACGGAAGGCTGTTTTAGACACATCCTCCTCCTTGATCTTGAGTTGGTGATAACCAGACCTCAAGTCAATCTTTGAAAAACACTTGGCTCCTTGAAGTTGATCGAAAAGGTCGTCGATGCGAGGCAACGGGTATTTATTTTTGATAGTTACCTTATTCAGTTGCCTGTAATCTATGCATAGTCTCATCGATCCGTCCTTCTTTTTCACGAACAGAACAGGAGCTCCCCAAGGTGAATAACTTGGCCTTATAAAGCCTTTGTCTAGCAAGTCCTGTAACTGAGTTTTTAACTCTTTTAATTCTGTTGGTGCCATTCTATAAGGGGGTATGGAGATTGGGCGAGTATCTGGTGCTAACTCTATCTGGAACTCAATCTCTCGATTTGGGGGTATACCTGGTAGATCATCTGGGAAGACATCTACAAACTCCTGGACTACTGGAACGTCTTCTACTTTTAGTTCTTCTTTCTTAATATCTTTAACGAATGCCAAGTATCCTTTACAGCCCTTTCGCAATAAACGTTGGGCACACATTAAAGATATAAGATTCCCAGAAATTTCACTCCGTTCACCATGAAATACGAAAGAAGGCTCCCTCGGAATATTAAATTTAACTATCTTATTATAGCAATCCAGGGTGGCATGATAAGATGCTAGCCAATCCATGCCCAAGATGACATCAAAGTCTGTCATATCTAACAGCATTAGGTCTACTGTTGTATTTATTTCCCCGACTCTTACCTTGCAAGCTCGATAGCCTCGTTCTATTAGTAAGGTACCTCCAGTAGGCGTAGTTACTAAAAACGGACATTCTAATCTAACAACTTTTTGCTTAAAGTTCTTAGCAAAGAATGGTGACACATAGGAATGCGTAGAGCCAGAGTCAAACAAAACATGTGCAAAATTTGATTCAATCAGAAGAGTACCTGCTACCACCGTATTAGACGCCTGAGCATCTTGACGGGTTAAAGCGAATACTCGAGCGTTCCCTCGGCCTGCTGAAGCCTGCCCTCGACCACCTTGTCCTCTGCCAGCACCTCTTCCGATTCCATTGCCTCCTACAGTTACAGGGGATCTGTTGGCAACAGTAGCCTCTGATTGATTAGGGCGTACTGACCCTTGGCCAGATCTCGTGTAGAGTTGGGGGCAATCTCTTTTGATGTGGCCCTGTTGACCACATTGGTAACAGACCCTAGTGTTGTTGTTGACAAAACAAGCTCCGAAGTGATTTCTTTCACATTTAGAGCACCAGGGCCTTTGTTGACCCCCTGTACCACTTTGTTGACGCTGTGGTGCACTAGCAGTAGAGGCTGCACGTCCAGAACTCTCTCCGTGGTAGCGTGATTTCTCATCTTGCTTCCTCTTTCTTTTGTTATTCCATTTTTCTTTTTGCATATCTCTTTCTTCCATCATACGGGCGATGTCGACGGCTTCTGTGTAAAATGAAAAATCTCGTATTTTCGATCCCACCCTGTCAAATAAAGACTCTCGAAGGCCTTTAATAAATCGTCGGATCTTTTCTTTCTCAGTTAGGACCATGTGAGTAGCATATTCAGACAACTCTATAAACAGATTGTCGTATTCATCGACGGTTCGTGATCCTTGCCGGAGTGCCTCAAACTCATTCATCTTTGCTTCTCGTATACTCTCCGGAATAAATTGTTCTCGAAAATTCTTTTAAAGTCATTCCATTTAATGGGTGGAGCATTTCTGGCCATGCCCTTCTTCCATGTTCGCCACCAGCGGTCGGCCTTACCTCTTAACTGAAAGGTAACAAGGGTTACTTTTCGAGGTTCAGGGCATTCTAACGTGTCAAGGATTTTCTCACAGTCATCTAGAAAACATTGTGGGTCTTCATTAACATCTCCTGCAAAGGTTGGCGGATTCAGCTTCATAAATTCCGAGATTTTGACCTCTGTACCTACCCAATCCTGAGGAGGGGGTGGAGGTGGCATCTGGTCTGTCTCTTGTACTTTTGCAGCATGTACTGATGCCTGTGAGCCATCTTCAGATGATTGTCCCATCAAAAGTTCCTTTAGCCCATTCACCTCGTTCTGCATTGCAGCTAATGCTTCCATCACTACAGTCGCGTCAATTTGTGATGGTTCTCCAGCATTTCTTCCAGGGTTTTCAGTGGATATTTCTCTGTTTTGTGTATGGTTATCTTCTGCACGATTAGGCATCTCCAGTCTTGCATTTGCTGACTGAGCAGCTGGAGGGACCAAGGCCCTGCCAGATCTTGTACGGATTTCAGAAGCGTTTGATTTTCTTGGTGCCATCTAAACTTATTCTACAATTAAGAATAATATATATCATCACTATTATGCTTCAAGTAAAGACACGAAAGAAATGGATTTTAATCTCTACAGGGCTTTTGGTGGATCTTCATCCTATGGTCGTGCTGCAGTCACGACAATAGGGGAAGGCCCACTAAAGACACCTTGCTCTGTAATCACTAGGAGACCTAACAACCTATGCTCTGATACCAACTTTGTCACGACCCATTTTCTAGGCACATGACCGGCACAATGATGAATATCCCATCACTGTAAGCCTTTCGATAAATTCTTCCCACAAGTAAAATCGTTAGTCATTATCTCTATATTCTCAAAATACCATTCCTTAATAAATACAAAGAAAATACATCAGATTTTCTTAATTAAAAATAATAGATCCTCAGTACGAAATACATTATCATACTGAAATACAAGCCAAATACCAAACCCCTGACCTAGATGTCCTAGACGGTTACAGAGCAACATACTGTATAACAAAAGAAGGGCCTACCTGACAGCGGGAAGGTCCAACGTGATCTACTCCTCTAGCGGATGTACTTCGGCGGCAACCTGATCTGAACAAAAAGTTTGTACAAACAGTGTGAGCTTTTAAACTCAGTGAGCAAATCGGCCTTGCGTTAATAAAATTCAAATACATCACCAGTCATGCAAGCATATCCGAAGGCTCAAGCTCAACCAATAGACATAGTTAGAAATTACATACAAGAAAAATTCATCCAATTCAACAAACGATACTAGTACTCGTCAATGGCAATATATCCCGGAGAGCGCACACAGGCCGGTCAAGACACCCTTTAACCCGGGTTTTCCGCCTTGCCGTGAGAGGGGGTACTGTACCGCTCAATCACAATCAATAGTACAACAGTTCATATCATAATCAGAAGCACAATATAATACTCATCCATATAACAGGTATAGTATATAACTATATGATTCAAATTTCATATCATCATGAGATACTTGCTTTGTCTTATCCATACTTTTGGATTAATTATCTCATTATATTCGTCATTCTGAATCCAATTTCTCCCTATGAATCTTGGGAGTGTCCTACGACATACTTTTTATCACCAGTAATGCTAAAACTCTATTAAAACAGGGTCGTTTCACTCACTTGGATTCTGTACGAGTATCACTTCTCTAAATCGTTACGGACAAGAGTACGCAGGTGAATTTCAGTGTTCCGCTACAGAGATTTTCATGAAAGATTACAGAAAGTACGTTAAGATCATTTTCGTATAGATACTGTTCATACGTATGGGTACTATTCATACGGTCACTATTCATACGTACGGTACTATTCATATGGTCACTATTCATACATACAGGTACTATTCATACCGGAAATACAGAATACAATCTGTAAAAGAGTACACCAGGTAAGTTCCCAGGAAAGAGTGGAGGGTCACACTGGACACACTAAACCAGGTCTTTCCTTAGCCAGAACTTTCCTAGACATGTATTCTCCACAGATTATATTCTATTTCGGTAATCAAAGAATCAAAATAACAGCTAACGACAGTTTTTCTGATGTGGAAGATCGGCCAAAGCCGCAACCACAGAGCATACTTAAGAAAATAACTTCTAAAATTTGAAAGACATAGAAAGGGCATAGTATCCTTACCTAAGCAAAAACGGAAAGGCCCAAAATTTTAGAAGCCTAGCGTCGGAGCAAGAGAAACTTAAGGAGGGAAGAAGAGAAGTTGAAGGTGTGAGTTTATAAGTGAAATGGAAGGGCCTATTTATAGCAAAAGTCAAGGGTACTATTTGACACTATGCGCTAATAAAATATTCAATTTACTATTTATGAAAATGACATTTTTAATAATGCAGTTACTGTGTACCTCACGCGATGGAAAATTTTCGTTTATTTACTATTAGAAACTTTAAAGGGAAAACTATCCTTTCACCTTAAACCTTTAAGTTTCTTTTCAATTCAGTCCTTTCAATTTAGTCCCTGAGGGTATTTTTACACATAAAACGTCATTTTCTCCTACAAACTTCTTTCTAGTTTTCTCTTATAACCAAACCACATCTAGTATTTGACATTTTGATTGTATAAATGAACAGTACCATATACGTAAATAGTAACAGTAGTTTGAAAACACGCATTTATATTTTATTTTTCATGGGTATTACAGTGATGATACAATACAACCCTCCTAATCCAAGACCACCTCGCTTTTAGATTACTCATGCATGAGTAAACTTCTTCCTTTTTGCAATGTAATCCTTCAGTTTTTTTTGTTTTTAATGCGAGTGGTTTCTTTTATTGGCTGGTACCCTAAAATAATATAGCTACACAAATTTAATCATGAATTCAGCTTATAAAATCCACCATATAAAAATTTGATCCGACAACAACGGAATCAAAACAAGTAATAACCTTTCCTTTTACTAAGTTCAAAAGTGTAGCCACATCTATCTAAAATTAAACCTGACAACATAATTTCTAAGAAGAGATAAGTCTCGGAGGGAAAGGAAATGAAAACATCCTACAGGACCTTCAGTAGAGCCGTCTCTCTATAGTTGTGCCCGGGTTCACAACGATAGAGGAGGTCCTACTAAGGTTACCTTGCTCTGTAATCACTAGGAGACCTAACAACCTTTGCTCTGATACCAACTTTGTCACGACCCGTTTTCTGGGCACATGACCGGCACAATGATGAATCTCTCATCACTGTAAGCCTTCCGATAAATATATCAAATTTTCTTATCTGAAAATCATAGAGATGATTTGCATGTAATCATAGATTATCAATTTAAAATACATTATTATACTGACATACAAGCCAAATGTCGAACCCCTGAACTAGATGTCCTAGACGATTACAGAGCAACATAATCTATAACAGAAGAGAGGTCTACCCGACAACGGGAAGGTCCAAAGTGATCTACTCCTCTAGCAGATATTCTTCGATGGCAACCTGATCTGAACAAAAAGGTTGTACAAACAATGTGAGCTTTTAAACTCAATGAGCGAATCGGCCTCGCATTAATAAAATTCAAATACATTACCAGTCATGCAAGCATATCCAAAGGCTCATACTCAACCAATAGACAGAAGATAAAAATTTATCAAATTCAACAAACGTTACTAGTACTCGTCAATGGCAATATATCCCGGAGAGCGCACACAGGCCGGCTCACCAATTATGTATATTTCCGCCATGACGCACAACCTCATCCTCTTAGCTAGGGCGCCTCACGGATTTATCACCAATCTGGGCTATATCCCTACTGAGGGAATCGTTGTCTCCACACTCATTGGTCAAGACACCCTGTCAACCGGGTTTTCCGCCTTGCCGTGAGAGGGGGTACTGTCCCGCTCAATCACAATCAATAGCATTTCATATCATAATCAGAAGCTCAATATAATATTCATCCATATAACAGGTAAAGTATATAACTATATTATGGATTTATAAACCACATATCAAGATAACAATTAATCCATTTTTGAAAACATTCAAACTTCACATCATCATAAGATACTTATTTCATTTTATCCATACTTATGGATTAATTATCTCATTTAGATTCGTCATTCTAAATCCAATTTCCCCCTATGAATCTTGGGAGTGTCCTACGACATACTTTCTATCACCAGTAATGCTAAAACTCTATTAAAACAGGGTCGTTTCACTCACCTGGATTCCGTACGAATATCGCTTCTCTAAGTCGTTACAGATAAGAGTACACAGATGAATTTCAGTATTCCGCTACGGAGATTTTCATGAAAGATTAGAGAAAACAAGTTAGGATTGTTTTCATACAAATACTGTTCATACATACGGTACTATTCATATATACGGTCACTATTCATACGTACGGATATTATTTATACATACGGATAATATTCGTACATACGGTCACTATTCATACGTATGAATACTATTTTTTATGTATGGATACTATTCATATGTATGGTTACTATTCATACGGTTACTATTCATACGTATGGGTACTATTCATACCAGAAATAGAGAATACAATCTGTAAAAGAGTACACCAGGTAAGTTCCCAGGAAAGAGTGGAGGGTCACACTGGACACACTTAAAAACCAGGTCTTTCCTTAGCCAGAACTTTCCTAGACATGTATTCTTCACAGTTTACATTCTATTTCGGTAATCAGAGAATCAAAATAACATATAAACAGCTAAGGACAGTTTTTCTGATGTGGAAGATCGGCCAAAACCGCAACCACAGAGCATACTTAAGAAATTAACTTCTAAAATTTGAAAGACATAGAAAGGGCATAGTATCCTTACCTAAGCTGAAAAGGAAAGGCCCAAAATCTCAGAGGCCTAGCTTTGGAGTAAGAGAAACTTAAGGAGAGAAGAAGAGAAGTTGAAGGTGTGAGTTTAGAAGTGAAATGGAAGGGCCTATTTATAGCAAAAGTCAAGGGTACTATTTGATACTATGCGCTAATAAAATATTCAATTTACTATTTATGAAAGTTAATGAGCACCTCATTACTATTGGAAACTTAAAAGGGAAAAATATCCTTTCACCTTAAACCTTTAAGTTTCTTTTCAATTCAGTCCTTTCACTTTAGTCCTTGAGGGTATTTTCACACATAAAACGTCAGTTTCTCCTACGAACTTCTTTCTAGTTTTCTCTTATGACCAAACAACATCTAGTACTTGACATTTCGATTGTATAAATGAACAGTATCATATACGTAAATAGTATTATACTGGTGAATAGTACCGTATACTGAAATAGTAACAGTAGTTTGTAAACAAATATTTATATTTTATTTTTCTTGGGTATTACATTATTAGACTATAAATATAGGTAAAAATATACCTAAGATTTCTATAGTTTCACCAATAATGATTTTAGTCTCTATATTTTAAAAAACAATAGATTTAGTCTCTATAGTTTTCAAAATTATAAAAGTGGTCCCTGGGGTTAATCAACAATTTGGTCAACAGTTAACTTGCCACATATTTGCTAACTGTGATGCTTCTATCAACATTTAGAGTCACGACAGCATTACACATGTCAAACTAATATGCTGACGTGGCGCCATGTGGTCTTATTTAATTTTTTTACCTATCTTTTTTTTTTCCTTTCCATGCTTCTTCCCATCAGTATACGTGGCTAGTCTTCATCTTTGCTCAACTTCGAAGCTTGTTAAAGAAATAGAAATTGAAGCATCTGGTCTCTTGTTGAACCCGATCAACCATCTCCTTTCCTCATGCATCAAATTTCTTGAACATGTCTGAGTATCTTCTCTCATCTGGTCTCTTGTTGAGCTCATTCGCTAATTAATAAGTTGAAGCTATTGAAGCCACTGAAGCATGAAGAAATGTGATGGCAAATGGGTTTAGCGAGGACAAGATGAGAGGAGATGCTCGAATGGGTTCAACAAGAGACCAAATGTGTAACAGTTGGCCCACCCCTTTGGGTCACAAAACTAGTTGTCCATCGCTTCCCCAGTGGCAAAGGTATTGTCCCCTCTCCCTCAAGGGGATTTACATCCACTTGGGTCTACATTCCC
The DNA here is from genome assembly GCA_037074585.1 of Biancaea sappan. Classification (NCBI taxonomy): domain Eukaryota; kingdom Viridiplantae; phylum Streptophyta; class Magnoliopsida; order Fabales; family Fabaceae; genus Biancaea; species Biancaea sappan. The sequence goes on from CM073494.1 coordinate 13,394,427, forward strand.
AATGGATCGCCTCCCACACCTTTCGAATTCCCGACCTCAGGCATATCAGCTTAGGGGAAGCAAGGTGTGCTTCTCCTAGGGTTTAGGGTTTAGGGTCCCACACCTCTCAAACCCTCGACCGATGGGGCTTTATAAGTTGATCGATTGCTCTCGAGACAATATTGGCTATGTGTAGCCAGTCGACTGCCAGTATGAGGGCAGTAGACTAATCGAGGTCCAGATAGCATAATTGGATATTTTTATGCTGAAATCTACGACAGGTGTTTCGCAGGTTGGATCAAGGCTCGAGGGTTGGTTGAGACAAATGGCAGGAGTCAAGAGAGAGTGGAATCCAGGTAATAGATCTAGTTCTTCTCTGTACAAATATGTTCATATATGCATGTATATTTATATTTTAGGAAATTTATTTTATTTAAATTGTAATTTATTGTTATATTATATATATATATATATATATATATATATATTTCTCGTTGTGGGATGTGGGAAAAGTCACATGGATAGTTTATGTGTTGAATAAATTATCTTTTCTTGAAAATTTATGACGGTACATAATTGTGAATATTATAATTGTTCAGAGAATTTTTAGGGTGCTACGGGAGTACGTGTTTATGTTTAATTCATGTGTCTATTTTCCAAGGCGTGACAAGATGATTCGATTTCTAAATCTTTAGCAAGATTCGAAGATGAGTGAAGACGAAGACCAGCCACGCATACTAATGAGAAGACACACTGAAGGGAAGAAAAGAGAGAGGGAAAAAACAATAATAAGATCACATGGCGCCACATCAGCGTATTAATTTGACACGTGTGACGCTAACGTGACTCTAAATACTGATAGAAGCATCATAGTCAGCAAACATGTGATAAGTTAACCATTGACCAACCTATTGACTAACTCCAAAGGTCAATTTTTTTATGATTTTGAAAAGTACTAGGAATAAATTTATTATTTTAAAAATATATGGACTAAAATTATTGTTGGGTGAAATTATAATAGCTTTAGAAATATTTTTACCACAAATATATTTAAGTTTTATTACTTAACTAATATTGGTATTGAAAAAGAGGTTTTGATACCTATTTTCTTTTACAAAAAAAGTTGAACATTGTTCATGGAAACTTTGAAAAAATTGGATGGGCGGTGATGTGTGCTTAATGACTCAGATTGGAGATTAGTTATGATTAAGCTTTGATTTGACAATGGGATTAGTAGGACAAGTTTTAGATTAGAACGGAAGTGGACCCTAATCCAACAAATGGAGGTGTCTTAAAGTTGTACATACTCTCTTTAACTCGTTGCAAAAGAGAATTTGGAAACTGCTTTATCCATAAACTCATCGTTAAAGTGATACTTCTTCTAATTTGTTCTATTTAAATTCTCTTTAAGAAGTTATGTTATAAAACAAAAATTTATTTAAAAAAAAGACTTTTTAATGGTTACTTATCATAATTCTAACGTATATACGTGAGAAATATTGAACTTAAATGGTTTTCTATATAAATCTTCCCTTACCTAACTATTTAATATGTACTGAATATTTGGTGTTGGTGACACCTACTTGGAAAGTTTTGAATGTTACATCTATTAGGAAGTTACTTTTTCTTTATTCTATTTTGGACTTGGTTCTAATTTCGTCTCTCTCTCTCTCTCTCTCTCTCTCTCTCTCTCTCTCTTTCATTTAAGTTTCATTTCTACATTATTTCTACCTCATTTCTCTGCTACTCTTCAGTACATTAGCGCAACCTTACCTGAAACTTGTGGTGATTACAAACCATAACCAGAAGGGCAAAACTATCATTGACAAAGACGATTTTATCAAAGGATTTCGCCTACGCTTTTTAAGGTTTGAATTCATTCTCGTGTAAGTACATTCAGACATAAGTTAAGATCACTAGTGCTTCCATGTTTATTTTCTTTAAACAAAGTTTGTTTTGAGTAAAGAAAATTAATAATTAAAAAGTATTATATTTTCATAATTTGATCAAATTCAAATGGAATTAATTAAAAATTTATTCGCTAGCTAGTGAATCTTTCATATAATAAACATGCTTTGCTTTCACGAATTCAAATTTTTTGTTAACAAGTACCCTACTGGATGTAGCTGAACCGTTAATCGATCAAGAGCCTAGATTTGTCCAATAAAATATTTGTCCAAATGTCAACCATCAAGATCTGTCCAACACGGTATTGGTCCAATAAAGATTCCAAATTACAATTTTGCCATCATCTGTCACCTCCTTGTCTTATTATAAAACTTCAATTTTAAAATTGCCCCACAAAGTAGGCGAATAATCCAGCTTTTGCAGATAATAATACATTCACACTTGAATCGTTAAGGGATTCTCTGAATTGGGTGGTGGAGGTGGTTGTCGCGTCGAATCAAATAAATTGATATCCATGCTTCAACTGATTTTGTCGCTTATAAATGGTATAATACTGGTGACATTACATATTGACTGTAAAATAAATAATATTTTATACAATATATTTTAAAAAATAATATAAATACATAACATATCATTTATTATACGTAATTCAATGATTAAAATATGATGTTATTAATATTGAAAAAATTCAATGTTAGAAGATGGTTATTAGAATAGGTTGAAACTGTAAGTAAAATGAAAATAAGAAAAAGATGAAAATAAACAAAGAAAAAGAGAATGAACTTCAAAAGAAACAAATGGAAATAACAAGTCGTTCACTTTCGGGGTGACACGAATGACACACATAAAATAATCTTTTGACACGTAAGCATTTTAAATCTTATATTTTAATGGAGTTAACGAGTAAGAAAGTATTGAACGGTAAAAAAGAACATGTAATAAAATAACAAATAAAAAACAAAAATCATTTGATTTATTTAGAATAGAGAAGCGATTTTTTATCATAGAGAATCAATCTTTATAATATGAATTTTTTATTGGAAATGTTATTGCTTGAGATGAGACTAGATACTGGCAAATGGTATTTTAAAAAAAAAAAAGAATACGAAGTATAAGTTATATTTGGTTACTAGAATGGAATTGCATTCCTTGAGAATATCCATTTCCTCCCAAGCTCGTGTGAGAGAATAAGCATTTTCCAGCACATTAGAAGCTGTTTTATAACAACGTTCTCATAAAAATAAAAAAATTACATTCATATTCTATAAATTCATGATTTTTTATATATTCCAATATATTAAATATTAAATTTCTTAAAGATAGTATTTAATATGTTATTGTGTAATATTTAATATTGTAAAACATATTAAAAAATTGTATACTCATGATATTATTAAGACCAAAAATTTATTGTATATTAATATTAATATTCAATATTTCATGTTTTCTTAAAAAGTTTATATATAAATCATATTATTAAGAATTTAAGATCCAAAAAATTATGAATTAGAGTTACTTTATTTTTTTTAATATAATAAAGAGAAATAAACATTACTTTTTTTTAATTTTTTTGATATTATTATTTATATAAACATTTATGTAATTTTTTGTAACTATAGATATTATAATCATTTTGTAATATAGTTATTTTTTATTTTTATTCTTATTATCATTCTCTCCAAATGATCACAATAAATAAATGAGACCTTTAATTTATCACATTAAAAGAGATGAATTTTTTTTTTTGCATAGACCCAATTGTCATTAATGGTTAGGAATCATCAAGACAAAAAAATATTTATTAGATATCAACATTGGTAATTAAACACAAAATAGACAAATTCGCTTGACAATTTAATATTACAGATAGTTTTATGAGTGAAGTCAAGGAGAACGAATAAATAATGGCAAAATGGTTATTTGAACGAAATAGAATGCTAAACTGGGGAGTTTGAGCACCTCGAAGACTGTAAGACTGGAGATTCACGCGTTCCACCAGTATTTTCAACTCAGTCTTTGTATGCAAAATGCATCTCGCAACGCGACACCCATAACGTAATCCCCGCAACATTGTTTTCATCCTTTTTACTCCCCCCTTTCTTCGTGTTTTTTACTTGAAAAAGGATCGCACCATCCCTGTGCCTGAACTCTTCCATACTTCCCACTCATTTATTCGGCCCTTCCTCTCTGGGGTTGGTTCTAGCTTGAAGCAAACAAGAGTTTGGGGAAATCTCTGCTTTTAATAAGGGAGCAAAGAAGTTTAGGATCGAGGGCTAGAAAATGGGTGAGACGGAGAACCACCATCCGCCACCGCCAGTTCAGGCGCCTCCACCGGTACCGCCACCGCCTAATCTCGCACTTTCTAGAGGGCCCACTTGGACACCCGCCGAACAACTCCTCCAGCTTCACTACTGCATCCACTCTAATCCTTCGTGGCGTTAGTATCTCCCGTATCTCTTTTTCTGATTCTGCTATTCTGTATTTGATTCGCTGTTCTCCTTTATCGTTTTCTACTCTAAAGTTCTTTTGTTTATGGGAAAAAGCAGCAGTTGGAAAAAACTCAGCTTGATGTCTCTGTCGGCGGTTGTGGCTGAAGAGGGAGGAGATTCCTTGTTATGAATTACTTTTTCTTATTTAAAACTTTCTCAATGCCTTCACAGCAGATGGCTTTTTGTTTCTTTTTCCAGACTCTGATTCTCAATAAAGTTCCTTTTTTCCCCCTAATTACTTGTGTGGACTGCGTCAAAGAATCAAAATAAAATATTAAGTGATTTGGTTTGAGTAAAAAATAATCAAAAATCCATTTCGATTTCTTTAATTGTTGGTCCCAAGCTTACGCTATTTCCTTCCAAGTCCTAACCCTTGAGCGACTAATATCTTGTTTAATCACATCAAACAATTTTCAGCGGTGGCATGTTTACTGGGTTTTCAGCACTACATTGTGATGCTTGGAACAACAGTTCTGATTGCTACCAGCCTCGTGCCTCAAATGGGTGGGGGCGCTGTAAGTTTAATATTTGGTTCATAACAATTGTATACTATGATTAACCAACGGAATGGACAAGCTACTTTGATCTTTTAGTATACTGAGACTGTTGGTCCTGTGGAGCAGGGTGACAAAGCTCGTGTGATTCAGTCGTTGTTGTTTATGTCTGGAGTGAACACACTGCTTCAGACATGGTTTGGGTCAAGGCTTCCAGCAGTGATGGGTGGATCAGTTGCTTTCGCCATCCCAGTGATGTCGATCATAAATGATTACAATGACAACAATTTTTCGTCCGACCATGAGGTTTGTATATTTGAAACTGTTTGTCACTCAAGAACGTTAATGGTAATGACCTTAGAAGCCTAACTAGTCTTGGAATAACTTAATTGGAATTGGAGCCATTTGCTCTTTAGTATCTGTATTATGACATTCAAATTGACAAAGTGATTCATGAACATGAATAGTAGCAACATGCTTTTTTCTTTTCTTTGATGCGTCTCTTCTCTTTGTTTCAAATCTATATACCCTGTGTCGGTTTATTCAAAAGTGGTTGCTGAACCATTTGCTGGATTTTGTTGATGTTTCCTTGAACTCAGCACATGCTTGACTCAGCTTGTAATGTTTACACTTATCTAATTGTTTGTCAACTGAATTGCTGTCTAAAACATAAAACTTGGTTATTCAAACTCCCAAAATAATTATGGTACTGTTGTTTGCAGAAGTTTAAATACACAATGAGAACAATTCAGGGGTCCCTGATTGTTTCTTCTTTCGTCAACATCATCCTTGGATATAGCAAGGCATGGGGAAATTTAACAAGGTAAGTTAATCTCAATTTTCAATATCAATTTGTTGTTCCCTTTTATCTTTTTTTTTTAATAAAAAAATACATTCAGTTCATTGTCTAAATCTAAAAAGTTGCATTAGATGTTGCAGATTTAGTTTATTCTTTGTTTTATAATTCTTTTGCCATTCTTCTTTTGCAAGCAGATTCTTTACTCCTATAGTCATTGTACCAGTGGTTTGCGTGGTTGGCCTTGGTTTGTTCATGAGGGGATTCCCGCTGGTAAATAATTCTCCAAGTTTGAATGCATTATTGCTCGTAATAAGAGAAGTAGATGGATAGAGTTAATAACTTTTCTTCATCCTTACAGCTTGCAAACTGTGTGGAGATTGGATTACCTATGCTCATTCTACTAGTCATAATCCAGCAGGTTTAACATCTCATGTCTCATCTGAAATATGATGTTTAACTTATATCCTGTGCTATGTGACAACTGACAAGACCGTTATTCTGGCCCTGCAGTATGTGAGACGCATGGTTCATCCTGCTGCGCATCACATAATTGAGAGGTTTTCTCTACTTGTGTGCATTGGGCTTATTTGGGCTTTTGCCGCTATCCTCACTGTGGCTGGTGCATACAATAATACTAAGGAACAGACTCAAGTGAGTTGCCGTACAGATCGCTCCTACCTCATGTCATCTGCTCCATGGTATGTCAAGATAGTGGTGATTTACTAGTTTATTTTATTTTGAATGCACTTCTCAAAATTTATGATTACTTTTATGTTGTTTTAATTCTAGGATTAAAGTTCCATATCCATTTCAATGGGGAACCCCCATATTCAGAGCTAGTCATGTCTTTGGGATGATGGGTGCAGCACTTGTCACTTCTGCAGAGGTCTAGCAGCTATTACTAAGATTTTTATTTTTTATGTTTTTTTATTTGTTCTGAATATTATGTTCATTGTCAAATTTTGAGCCATTTCAGAAATTTGACAACTTACCCTCTTGAAATGTTCTTAATTTTTGGCTACATTTATCCTACTTTTTCAAGCCCATTTCATGAAACTGATAATCAGCTCTCAAGTTTCCTCTCTTGATGTAATTTTAACTCCTTTGATGCAGTCAACTGGGACTTTCTTTGCAGCAGCCAGGCTTTCTGGTGCAACACCCCCTCCTGCACATGTGCTCAGCCGTAGCATTGGCCTGCAGGTGAAGTTTTAGTTATCTTGCTACATAACACAATTAATTTAACTTGATTGTTCTTTTGATTATCACAAAAGCCTAGTATATTTAGACCACTTCTAATACAATCTACTTTCTAATTTTTCTCTCTTTTTTATGCTCCTAAATACAGGGTATTGGCATGCTGCTTGAAGGCATTTTTGGTTCTGTTGTTGGTACCACTGCATCTGTGTAAGCAAGAAATGTTCTAAGAATTACTTCTGTCCCAGCTTTAGCAGAATTGTCTACAAGTTTTGAATTCTTTGGTCTCAATTTTTTGGCCTATTCTTATATGTGCTAAATATTTATTGTATAGAATTGGTGGTTCATTTTTAATTTATATCTTACTATCTACAAGGTTTTCTAAATGCCAAATTGTTAAGTGTCTAATTCTTCATATCAAATATGTTAAAAAGTATTTAAATGTTTAATATTGCTCATTATGTAGCCCTTTCATGATTGCTATTGTAATTTGAAACCTTAGTTTTTGGCTGCAGTGCTTTGTTTTGTTGGGGATGATGTTTAGTTTTTTACTTAAATATAAGAGTTCTCTTTTATCTATTACACTGGCTGGTGAGTTGATGTCATCAAATTTATTTATTCTTACAAACACAATTACTATTACAGGGAAAATGTTGGCCTACTTGGATTAACACATATAGGGAGCAGAAGAGTAGTGCAAATATCGTGTGCTTTTATGATCTTCTTCTCCATTTTCGGTAATATATTTCACCTGAAACCTGATGAGAGTTCCCTTTCTTGTACATTTTATGATCAATTTACCAATTACTATGTATTTTTCAGGTAAATTTGGGGCCTTTTTTGCGTCGATTCCTTTACCAATATTTGCTGCTATATACTGTGTTTTATTTGGAATTGTAGGTAGGTGTCACTGTTATCATATGGTGTAAGCTGTAAAGATTTTGTATAGTAATTATATGTAGGACACTGACAATATTGCTCCTACTTTGCAGCTGCTGTTGGGATCTCATTTATACAATTTGCTAATAACAACTCCATGAGAAATCTCTATGTTTTGGGTCTATCCCTGTTTTTAGGGATCTCAATTCCTCAATATTTTGTCTCAAACACTACTTCAGATGGTCATGGTCCAGCTAGAACTAACGCTGGATGGGTAAGTGACTTACTGATTGACAAGGCGTCTTATTTCTTTTTCTTCATTCCTTGTTATTAGATTTCCTTCTAATAGAGGGGTTTTCATTTTGCTAGTTGTTTAGTTTATTGATTTCACGAGGGTGTAAAAATAAGCACAACTTCTAATTGCCTTCTTTTGTCCTACAACAGTTTAATGACATTTTGAACACCATATTCTCTTCACCTCCTACGGTAGCGATAATCATTGGAACACTTCTTGACAACACACTTGATACAAAGCGCACAGCTAATGACAGAGGAATCCCATGGTGGGTACCTTTCCAGAACAGGAAGGGAGACAACAGAAATGATGAGTTTTACAGTCTTCCCCTCAGGATAAATGAGTATATGCCCTCCAGATTTCTTTAAATTGCACTTTCCAATCTTGTCTCTAGCTCTGCTGTGAATGTGATCATGTTTTCCGTAAATCTCCATGCACAATGATCTTGTGTAAAATATGGACAAATTGACAACCGTTTTGATTTTAGGCAGCCAGATTTTACCTTACTTGTATACATAGATCCGTGTGATACACTAATTCTTTGTATGGCATGTCGGTCTTTACATACAAAAGTTCAATCAAACAATATGCTCGAGTATGGCTTTAGAGACGGTAGGTAAATTTTGTTCCATGGTACTGAGGATGAAGAATAAAACCAATGTGACTTGTTTATACATATTGGAAGGAAGAAGAAGCAATGTTACTAGAGTGAAGCATGCTGCAGATGATGATCAGAACATGCAGAGATCTATTTCTGTTGAGTTATGCTTTGGAAGAATCTTTGTAAAACATTAAGTAGTGTATTTTTAGTTTCTGTGAGAAATTTAAATTTAAACGAGAGAATTTTCGTAGCTAGAAAGATCAATATTCCCTAGAAGGGATTCACATATATGCTTGGTGGGCCCAGAGCATCACAGATGGCAAAAGCTAATTGTATAAAATTTTTCAATGGAAATTTTTGAGGACGCTTGCTGATTGCTGACTTTCCATTGAGCTAGCAAATGATGTCTTTTTTTTTTTTTTTTCCTTGATGAAGGAAGGAAATTCGATTAAAATCGAAAGGTGTTTGATACAATGGTCAGTATAGATCCAAGCCAACGTGATAACAAAGGTAAAAAAATAGGAGGAGGTTCCAAACATAGAGAGAGAGAGTTCGAGTGAGATATCGCCTGAAGGAGAAAAGTGATAGGAGCCAGCAATTAACTGAAGTGATGGGAGGTATGCAATTAACTGAAGGTAGAGGCGAAGGATCTGTCCACTGAATATTGCTGAAAAACAGAGTCTGGAACAGCATCATAAATTGTAAGTGGGAGTTCCTTCTTCCTTCCCACCCTTGTCTGAATGTCTTTACACATTTTGTTGTCTTGCCACTTTGGTGATTCTACAGTCCTCGAAGTCAAACATAAGGGACCTGTAATTCTCATTAATTGTTTCCAATGGATAAGTAAGATGAAGAGTGAATTAGTATGATAGATTTAGAAGAGAATCAGTTTCAATTTCTTTTTTTTATATATGGGGGATATTGGAAGCGCTGTGAGTTGCAAATCCAAAAAAATAGCCCAAAGCCCTGCATGAATAACTTCTCCTGTGCCAATGAACTTTGAGAAACTAGAAAGCCAGGTACCAGAAGCATCTCCAATGCATCCTCGTTCTCCCAACAAGGAATTTGCCATGGAACCATTCAATTTAGTCCATGAGGTACCGAGTGGTTTCCAAATTTGAGGAGTGCTATTGTTGAAAAGAGTGGATTTGGAGTTGATTTAAAGTGGGTAAAGGGACCTTTTCTTGGTTGGACCAAAATTTTGCAGTTTTACCAAGTGCAAGCTTGCGGTTTTAGAAAGTCATTCATTGCCAGCCAAATAGCACGCAGCGTAAACGAGAAAATAATATATTCTAGGGTAAGTTAAGTTTATTGGGTGAAGGAGTTATGGTATTATAGTGAATTCAGTTTTTAAAGTTATCATTGAAAAAATTTGATGGAATTTGGAAATTTATCCATGTTTGTGAAGCCATTTGACAGTCACGGAGAGCATGTTTAGATGTTTCAATAAGGTTTTGACAAAGGGGACAAAAAGGGGAGGGAATAATTTTACGTCTGTGAGGAGTTGGAGGTTGGGAGGCCATAATTGTAGGCTTTCCAAACAAAATTTTTTCTCTTATGTTACAGTTGGATTTCCATACCCAGAGTAGGTTTAAATTATTGTGGTTATTTGTTTTAGAGAGGGAGTTGTAGGCAAATTTAACAGTGAATGATCTATTTGGGGTTAGCTTCCAAAAGGTTTTATCCTTTTGGTTGTGTGGGGATAGAGGAAGAGCTATGCTGAGAATTTGGTTAGAAAGATGGAGGGATGTGGAAAGGGATTGAATTAAAGCTCTAGGAAAAGTGGCCATTTGAAAGGGAGATAATTGAAGAGACTAATTTTTTGAGTTTCCCTTGTGAGAGTGGACCAATTAGTTGTAAAAGTAGAGGTTTCTTATTGATCCAGTTATCCAACCACAACTTGGTATCTTAGCCATTTTTAATGAGGTGGGAGGTGTTTAAATTGGAGATTCTATTGTCTTTGAAGATGCTTCTAATGGGGTTAAGAACGATCAGGGAGGCCTTTTTAGCGCAGGTGCTAAGGAGGCTCATTGGCCTGTCCACAGCCCTTGGATGGCTGTGGGCCCCACCCAACTTCTTCCTTAGCCAGGCGCTAAGGAGAGAGCCTTTTTCCAATTAAGAAGGGTTTGAGCAACGGGTTAGACAGTTTAAGTTTTTATGTTTGCAAGCAGAGAAACATCACCCACAGTTTTCGATTACTAATTTGAAAGTTCCAACCTAATTTTTAGATTGAAAAAGAGGAATAAATTATTAATTTAATTTTTAAAAAATTATATCTTTAATCCGTTCTTATAACTTTTAATAACAAAAAAAATTGTATTTTAGATATGGTCAATTTTGAGATGGAAATATTTGAGACAAATAATTTTAGTTGAAATATTTAATTAAGAATTAAATTAAAATAACGAACTTTTTGTGAGGATTAAAAGGGAGAAAAACAGCTCAACCGTGATATGGAGACGTACACATATTTTGTGCAAGATCCCAAATTTTTGTGCGTCACGCTGTGGGCTTTGTTGGATTTTAATAACAGTACCACGATGGCTACTTACAAATGTAAAAAACAAAACATCAAAATCAAACTAAGGAAAAACACAGCGAATTCCACAAACGCACTCCGTAAAACGCCATCGAAATAGATATATGACAGCACGATGGCTTTGGAAATTATGGATTGCTATTATTGACAAATAAATAACGCAAGTGGAGAGGATAATAAAAAACATTGACCATAAATGCTAAACGCACGACTAGGAAGCTTCCCAGTGATCACCACAGACTCAATACTCTTTTAGAATGACCCATGCGTCGCTTTCGCTTTATCATCTTCTCAGTTTTCTTACGCGTTTTCTTGTGACCGAAATATATGCATCACACAGGCCCCATTAGTGGAGGCGTGCATCTGGTCCTATATGAATCGCAAAGGTCAGCAGATTCCAAAATTGTGTTCCTAACTATTGGATTTTTACAGAAATCACTTTTTTGCTATATTTTCTAGCCGCCTTGCTTTACTTTTGTTTTATATGGTACAGTTGTATCTGCGACATATCATCCCAAGAAGAGAAATTTTATAAGAATGTGGGGTTCTTTCTAGTACAACTACTTTAAATGTCGGCTTTCTTCTAGTGCTACGAATTTACTGTACTATAATTTTCATTCGCTCTAACAACCTGAACTGTGTCTCCTATTACTATTGGGGTTACCTACTTTCTTTAATGACTTTTCCAGAACTTAGCATTTACAGGAAAAAAAAAAACTACTTTTTATCTTTTTGACAGAGAGCGGCAATAAGAACAAACGGATCTAATAATGGGTTCTCTGAAGAGTTATCTCAAACGGTCAAATTTAGTTGGTCACGGGAACCAACCCTTGCCAAATAATTTGTGCAAAAGTTGCTTTCCAAGCATATATTCTCCTTCTAGAGTTGCCCAATATCATTTAATTACCATAGAAGATATGAGTGCAAACGTCAGCATAAATAATAAATTTTAAGTGGTTTGAATCTTATTTTCTATAAGCAGGTTACGAGTCCAAGTTCTATAAATTAAAAAAATTAGCATTAAAAAGGCTTAGATCAGTTAAAACTCGGTGTTTTTCGGATATTAATGATTCTTAAAAAGAACAGTAAATGATAATTCATTTCATACCATGGCATTAATTACCATGTGAAATGGTTTTCACCATGGGGCGGCTGGGCGTTGGCTCGTCAGGGAAAGATAATCGCCATATCAAAAAGTGGTTATGAACATGAATTTACAAAGAAGTGGGTGTGAAGTGTGACCATGAAAACAGAGACGTCTATCATTGCTCATTAAGCCAGTCCAGATCATAACACTGTTCTGATACTTGAATATGAAGATTTGGCTTAACCAACTCCAAATCTTTCCACATCCCAGACACCTCGTCATCACAAATCACAAGCCGCAGCGACCTCAATGACACTGCAGACTTCGGAAGAACCCTAATCAAAGAGCACTCCCTCATGTCTATCTTCTCCAAGTTCACCAACTTACCTATCTCTGCAGGGATGCATCCCAGATTAACGCATTGAGATATGTCTATGTACTTGAGCTTGCTTAGCTCAGTCAAGCTAGGAGGTAGTGCCTCCAGAGCTGGACATGCATATAACCGCAGGATCACCAGAGATCGTAGTCTCCCCAATTCATTCGGCAGTTGAATTAAATTATGGCAGTTGGTGAGACTCAGATTCTGCAGTGATTCCATTCTGCTGATGCTCGAGGGAACCTCGGTTAAATCATCACAGTGATCCAGTGTGAGCTCCGAGAGGTTTGGGAACATCTGAGACAAATCTGTCATTTTCCCATCTAGATTGTTGTCTATCTTGCACAGCACTACGAATAGTTTGCGCAAGTTTAGCAAGGGAAAGTCTGATAACTGAGGGATGGAAACTTTTTCAAGCCAGAGGCTCCTCAAGGTAGCCAGATTCTCAAAGACGCGAAAATTGTTAATCGAAGCGTATGATGCACTGTAGTTTATCAATATTAATGCCCTCAAATTGGGCATTCCATCAATGAAGGGGGGTAAGAAGTATTCACTTGAGGAGAAATTGATAATCAGAACTTCGGCCTTGGGAAAACCCATTCGAAACCAATCCACTTCTTTCATTTCACCTGCAACGTGAAATCCATCACAGACATTAATATATATAGACAATCTAAAAACTTCAATAAAGAGGGATGGATAGATACATACCAGTGTGAATTGAAACGATCTGAGCCTGAAATGGTCGATCTTTATATCTGAACCATTCTTTAGGGACTCCGTTTTCTCTTTTTGGCATTACTAACCGCCGGCGCTCATTAATGCTCTCACGATTGCTCAAGTTAAGAGCAAGGTCTCTCAGTACATCGTGTTGAGTAACAGAGATCTCAAAGCAACTGCTATACATGCCTCCAGCACTGATCCAATATGAAATATCAACAAAGGCGTTAGAACAGTGACGAGTGATTAAGCAATCGAAATAATTTTTTTTTTCTTTTTTTCACTTGCTTACCGTGCCTCTTTCACCAAGGTGAGAAGATTCTTGTTTGAGAGCTCAACAACAATAGCAAAAGCTTCAGTTTCATCAATATCATGGATTTCAACCCACATATTGATAAGAACGTCCAAAGGGATTTTCTTGTCCTCTGGAAAACAACACAGATCCAAGAAGCACTCCTTGATCTTCGCTGGTAGGTAGTTAATACTGATTGCCATTCTTTCAATCAGATTGACTTCATACGATTCCCCTATGCTTTGGCCTTGGGATAGCCTGTTTTTCACACCTGCCCAGAACATCTCAGACTGGTCGCGTAACGAGGCTCCTATCACTTTAAGGGCTAATGGAAGTCTTCCACACTCAGTCACAACCTATTTGCCATTGATTGCAAGAAACAGAGAAGACTATTTGAGTACCAAAATATTTGAGATATATCACTTAATGTACAAGGACGGGATCCACCATTACCTGCTTCACCAGATTCTCATTAGCCCCAAAAGGGATCGATTTCTGTCCGAAGGCATGGTGACAGAACAAGGACAGGGCATCCTCTTCGCTCAGTAGTTCCATTTCATAACTTACAGAAAAAATTGTTGGGAACTTGAATCTTGAGACAACAACGAATTTACAACCAGGTATTCTACAGACAAGCTGTTCTAGAACAGAGAGTGACCACACGTCATCCAGAACAATCAGGATTCGTGCTTCACTTCTGCATTCAAACTGCGGCTTCCATTGTGGAATCACGTAATTAGGATTCAAATTCTCGTTGCCCATAGTAAATCCCCAAATCTTGCATCTCAGCTGCTCTACATTTGGCGACTGTGACACCGTCAGGAACAAGATTCTCTCCTTGTAATAACCTGCCAACAAAAGTGATCGTCAGGCGGTTTTGACCACTTGCATCGCAGATCACTTTAAAAGCAATAAGCCAAATATTGATTTAGCTTTATTATTCTAAATTCCATCACAGAGACGATTACGAAGAGTTACCATATAATAATATGAAATATGATCAAATTCCCTTCTGGTGTCTTCCTTGAACAAAATAAAATAGATTCAACGCATAGAACTTAATGCAGAATTGTAATATCAGAAGAATATAAAGAGAAACGGTGCTTACATCGAACTTGATCATCTCTGCAGAGCTCTCTGGCGAGGGTAGTCTTGCCTGAACCACCAATACCACAGATCCCAACAACCCATAAATCCTGCCTTCCGACAACTAACTCCTTAACCTTCTTCTTCCCCAAATCCAAACCAACTCCAAGCAAGTTCCCTGAGTTACCATCAATCCTCTCATCCTCCTCCATGCTCCTCACCGCCTCCTCCACCCACCCTCCTCCCCCGACCCCTATCTTCATAGCTCCGAAGTACTGCTCCAGCCGCCGGTTCGACGCCTCCACCCTATCGAACCGCTCCGCCATCTCGAACCGTGTGTGGTGGACATCCGCCAGGATATGAGCCTGCATGGGACCTTGCACGAACCTGGACACGTTCTTCTCCAGCTTCTCCATCTTCTTGGCTAGCTGCAAGTTCTTGTAGACGTTCCAGCGGCTGGAGGAGAGAACCTTGTGGGACAGCTCGACGCCGGAGCGGAGAATCTCGGAGATGCGGTCGAGCTGGGACTGGCGGGCGGCGGGAAGTTCGACGCCAGAGTACTTAATTTCTTCGATGGTGGGGAGGAGTTGCTGGATGTAGCTTATCAGTTGATCAGCGCTGGTTTTGCATAGCAGTGACTTGCGCGATATGTTAATCAGCATTTTCAGAAGCTCGGTGGCGATTTCGCCCGCGAAGAAGTCCGTCAGCGCCATTAACTTCGGACGACACTGCTTCTTGTGGCTCTCCTTCACATTTCCAGTCTCTCCTTTTATACAACCATATTGCTTTCTCTGTACTTCGCTTCAAACTCCCAAACACTTACACAAACTCTTAACTGTGTTACTGGGATTGACTAAAATGCCCTTATCTGTTCTCTTATTGTCACCGTTCATTTTAATTTTTACCTCAATTTTTGCTTTTTGGCATGGAATTAAAAAGTTTATTTTGAGTTTACTTTATTTATTTTATAAAATAAGTATTTATACATATATTTAAAAAATTTTATAAAAATAATTTATAACAGACTTATAAGTTATTTTTAATTTATTTTCATAAATTATTTAGTATAAGTTAAAAATAATTTATATAAAATTTGTCTTAATAAAATTTTTAATTATAAAAATAATTTATATATAGGTATTATGATAAATGTCTATTATACAAGTATTTAAATAAATTATTTATTTAAACAAAATCATTATCTATTCTTAGAAGTGATTCATAAATGTTAACGTCTGGATAAAATTTTAGGCCAAGTGTTAGCGGATTTGATTTTGAAAAGATTGAGATTTTTTTTTAAATTACTCTAAAATTTGTGTAGAATGTTTTTTTAATTATTATATACATAATTTTTTTGTATGATGTAGCAAAAAAAAATTGGTTGAACTCTTCGTAAAATTTTTTTAAGATTTCAATAAATCACCCATACAATTTAAGAAATATTCCTTTTCACAAGGCAACAATGGACTTCAAAAAACAAAATTGAAATGTGAAGAAAAAGACATATTAAAATAGGTGATCGTTTTCATTGCATTATTACCATAAGACGTTCGCCTCGATTTTTGCTTTTTATCTATTCTTAGAAATCATTCATGAATGCTATTATCTATATAAGATTTTAGGGTAAGTTTACATAAGTAGTTTGATCTTAAGTACTATTTTATTATTATATATATAAATTTTAATATGATATAATATTAGAAAAACTCAATCTCCTAAAAAGTTTAGATATTTATAAATTTTTTTAAAACATTAATAAATCACCCATACAACATAAGAAAAATTCCTTTCCACCAAAAGGTAATTAAAGACTTCAAGAACAAAATTAAAATGTGAAGAAAAAAAATATTAAAATATGTGTTTGTTTTCATTGCATTATTAAGGCAAAATGGTAAAAGGGGGTATAAAAAAGTTTCCTCAATCTTTAAATTATTTGTAAATAGCTCCTAGATTTTTAAAAACAGCAATTGATTTTTTAAATTTTTACATTCAAGCATATAAAATTTTTATCTATTTTTTTTTTAGAAAACCAATATATTTGCCATCTCAAACTGCTCACATATTATAATATGTATTTTTAAATGGTACTTTTCAATGTAATAGTTTTACAACTAGTAGTATATTTAAAATTAGAGACAACAAATAAATTAGTACTGTTATAAGAAAATTAGACAGAATCACATATTTATTTGGATATAAAAATTGAATAACCAATTATCAATTTTTAAAGTCTAAAAGATTATTTGGAAGTGCTTAGGGACTGTTTGTTTATATTTGTTGGGGCTTGCCGATGAGTGTTCTAATTACATTGGTTAAAGAGTATTTACTATAGAATAAGAGAAGCTATTGCTCATTGGTGTGTTCTTTTACTCCCTAGCTCGGCAATCAAACGTGGTGTGATTGATTGATAGTGGAGTGGAATTGCCTCGCTTGGAGTACATGTGAAAAAAATAAAAAAAATAAAAAAACTACACAATTTTTTAAAATCAGTTATCATAATTCATAATTGTTATATTTACTTTTTTAATATGACAAATTTATTCTCAAAATAATCTTTAAAAACATAACTTTTGCTTAAAGTTACCTTTAACTATGTGATGTGATGTGATGTGACGCGTGTTTTGGACAAAATATATTTATGACAGAGTTGAATTGTCGGTTCTATCTCTCCTAACTCCTAGGTAAATATCCGCTCATGATTATTTGTCTTTTTCTGCGACTTACCGCATGTCACATGTACGAATTGATACAAATAATAAAATGGACATAGTTAGGGCCAACCCGGCTCGTTTCGGATTGGTTCCCCTTTAGTTGTTTTTGAAACGGGATCGAGTTGGACTGAGTTGTTTTTAAATAAAACAGCATTATGTTACTTTGGTTCTCTACGAGTGGGTTACCGAGTTAAATAGGCAAGTCTCGCATATTTTTTTAAATTTTTTTTTACTTTTTTAAAGTTAAAAAAATAAAAATAGTCCATTTTTTAAAAAATAAAAAATATATAAATTTAAAATTCTGAAACTAAAAGAAATAAAAAATATAATCATTCTTTTTTTTTTTTTAGTGTTATCTTTGCATTTCTTGTGGTGAGCTTTCTAATTCAATAAGAATTTTACATAAGCTTTGAACGTTATTGAACACTCAGCAACTACTTGCAGTATGCACCCGTCAACTTCTTTCGTAAATTTCCGTTTGGAATTGAGGAGAAGCATGCAGATGCGATCAAATTGAACTGTCCAGTCAAGGCATATAACTTAAAGCCTTTATTATTAAGCACATATTGTAGTATTTTTATATATAATTAAAAATTAAAAAAAATCGGCCAATTTACAGGTTGGACAAGTTGGGCCAGTTTAATCCGGTCCTATACGAGCTAATTTTTAACCAACCCAACTCGTTCCTTAGGCAGATTAAACGGGTCCAACTTATTGAGTTGAGCCCATTTAGACAACTTTATAGTTATATATATAGGTCCGACCGGTAACCCGAGGCGGTATTGGTCTGATCTTGTCATTTAACCGGCCAATGGTTAGACCAAGACCGAACCGGTGAAACCAACGCTGAACCGGGCGAATCGGCCAGAACTGACCGGTTTGGTGGTTGAACCAATTTTATCCTTTTTTCTGGAAGTTTTTTTTTTTATGGAGGTGGGTAAAAAAAATGTATAGGGAAGTGGACAAAAAAATATGGTAACCAAAGTTAATTTTGCAACTGTCAAATATGACACCACTCAAATAAGCAAATAAAAAAAAACCGAAGAAGAAAAAAAAACTGAGTCCACTTTATCACACGCGCAGAAGGGTAGATTAGACGATTTGCACTGCATTGGTCTATAATTGTGAGTACGTAAACCCACCACTTCCCTTAATCTCTTATAAGCTCATTGATATATATTAGTATATAAAGCTTTTTTTCCTCCTTGTTCTAAGTAATGTGAGACTTACTCACTCTTTTATAAGGTTATTTTCACAACTAAGACTTAATTTGAAATTGTAGATATTATGAGTTGTGATTAATTATCAATTATAGATTAATTTTTTTATTTCCTTCACTTATTGTTATGAATTATCAATTATATTAAGTATTTTAATATTTTAAATTATATATATTTTTAATTTTTTAAATTATGTATATTTTTAATATTTTTAAATTACTACCAGTTCGACCATAATCTAACCACTAAACTTTAAACTAATAGTTCTATGGATTCAATGACTGTTCTGATTTTAAAAATATTAATAAATAGCATTGTTATATTTTTTGTCGTCTAGGAATTAAATTATAATCTGATCCTATATGTGAATTTTGAACGAGGCTATTTTTGCTAGTTTCTTATGTAACAAAGGCCCTGTTTGGGTAAACAGCTTATTTAAGTGCTTATAAAATAAGCGCTTATCATATAAGTGCTTATATGTAAGCTATTTTTATAATTAAAGAATTTACGAGAACAAACTTCACATAAGCTGTTTTCAGCTTATTTTCATAAGCTATTCAGAGCATCTTATGAAAATAAGCTGTTACAGCTTATTTTCATGCTATAAGCTATTTCTATAAACTCTTCCAAACGTGTAAATAAGCGCTTATGCCATAAGATAAGTCAGATAATCTCAAAATAAGCTATTCCAAACGGGTCCAAAGTATATATTTGTCCAATTCTACACCTAGAAAAGAGTGAATAGTTACTTTAATATGTGCTTTTAGTCTTGACCTGAACCAGACATGTTGATTCAGAAATCAAAGACACAAATTCTAATAATCAAAGTTATTTTATTGTATCAAGATATAATTGATTTGGTCAAGATTTGATTAATTTGATCATGTTTTAATCAAATTGGCTATTCAATAACTCAATTCAACCCGAGTTTAAAATTTTTCTTTTAAATTTTAACAAAAACATATATAAGGTAAAAAAAAATACTTAATCAATGTTGAATTATGTACTTCATAGAAGAAAAGTAATATCTTAACTATCAAAACTACAAATTATGATTATTATATAAGTGTGTCAATATATATATATATATATATAATATTTTAAAACATAAAATGTTATTATTTTATTTAAATTATATCATTATATTATTTAAAAATAATTTTAAATCATAAAAGTTGAACATGACAAATTTTATAATATCATATAAAGTTTAAAAAAAATAAATAACCACTGGATATTTAAAATAAAAATTTTTAATTTCATTTTTACAATTTATTAATATAATTATAAATGATTATATTTATTTATTTATTAAATATGATATTTAAGTGATAAAATTAAAAATATATTTTTTATTATATTTTAAATGTAAAACTAACATATAAATTATTTTACTTATTTTGATATTTATTTATGAACATATATTTTTTTTTTGAGTTCAACAATTGATTTAGTGTCCTAATAATTACACTAATAAGTCCAATGATCTAAAAATTAGTTTGGGCAATGACCGACCGGTTATATTTTCTCGCAGGTACGTACACATTCAAGCATATTCCATCAAAGATATTTGATATGTAACGTAACCGGCTATCTCTTCATAGCTCAGCAACTGTAATTGACTCGTGCAATTATAAAGTCAATGTTCTAATTGTTAATTTAATTAATATAGTCACTAAGTCGTGTAATATCGACAAAAAGTTTCAGCAATACATCAAAATCAAGTAAACTGACTTATGATTTATCTCAAGTCCCCCCTCCCCACAAAAAAAAAAAATGCATGTATTATAACAATATTTATTAACACGACCAAGTATACTATATGTTATAAATGGAGTTTATTCATGCATGGATGGCACCGGAAATTTCTTTTGTTATTACAGGTAAAGGATCTTTATATTTTGTTCTAATTATTCTTTGTCCGAACTTAAAATTATAACCTTTTACTTGTTAATTCTTTCTCGCTCTCGTCAGCTATCGATTTTGAG
This sequence comes from Biancaea sappan, assembly GCA_037074585.1. Taxonomy (NCBI): domain Eukaryota; kingdom Viridiplantae; phylum Streptophyta; class Magnoliopsida; order Fabales; family Fabaceae; genus Biancaea; species Biancaea sappan. The sequence continues at coordinate 13,415,087 of CM073494.1, forward strand.
TTCATTGCAAAAACTAATAATTGGAGTTAGAAATTTGTATTATGACAGATAAGTCATTAATGGAAATATTGCAAAAATTTCATCAAATTGAGTGCGCTCGTCAATTTTATAAGGTAAAATTCCACTTTGATGGTAAATATGAGTTTGCTTGAAACAAAAATGAGGGGAATGGCCCACTAAAGAATAAAATGAAGGCATATTAATTAAACTAACATAAATCATATTTCAAAATAAGCAAAGAAGAAAGTAAACTAGTGATGGCATACATATGTTAAGTAGTGATGACTGATGAATTATATATTAGCCAATCACTTTGTCCAAAAACATCAAGAGAAACCTACATCATAAAATTAATTTACTTGCTGAACCCCGGAAGAAAAAATCTACTTCAAGGGAATATTTCAAATGTCATTTAAAAATTGAACACCGGTGATTAAGTCTGTTTTTGGGAAGACCACGAGCACAATAAAAGAGTAACTGTTTTTTTTTTAATACTTTTGTTAAGCAATTGTCATTGTTGCAACATTTGGAAACGACCACCAACATCTTGTTTCCCAGACCGCGTTTTAAAGATGTTTGCATGATGTGTACATAGGCTTGACTTTTCGTGGATTAGGTATAAACTTTTATACCCCCTTTGTGGTTCTAATTGCCCCACGTGTATCAAATTCTTTCGGGTGAAATACACACACCTAAATTTAGCAGTTAGTAGATTTTATCTCTTTCAACTTTCAAACTCAACAAAACAATTCTTCAACTTCTAATTCATTGCAAAATCTTTTATTTTCTGTTAAATAAACTAATAGTCAAACGCAACATCACTTACTTTTTGTCATATTAGTCCATTAAATATTCTACGTGGTAGTTGGGTCACTCTCATTAAACTTCAGTCCATTTAGCAATTTTCTCCCAATTTTTCGTGCAAAACACACTTAACAGGAAGCATACCTATCGCAGCAACCATTGTAGAGGACTAACGCAGAAAGATGAACAAGGCAGAATAAATTGGGGGACGGGGAGGAGTTAATGAAACGAAAGGGAGGATAAATTGTTAAGATAAGTGTTGAGTGCCTTAAAAAAATTATTTTTTTTAGAATTGGATTTATTACTTAGATCTAAAATTTGGAAATGCAATCTAAATTGAGAAGAAAAATTAGAGGTCTGTAGTGCGAAGACTTATAGCAACCACATGTTGTTTGAATCCAACCTGACTTCTATATTTTTTCTAGAGCAATTAAGTTATATATATATATTCTATGATTCTCTGATTTATTCTTTATTGGTGACGCAATGCAGAGATTATTGAGTGGACAATTAGGGTGAATGGGGAAAGTCAAAAAGGACTAGCATCATTCAAGTCCACATCAAAAGGTCCCCGCTGGTTTTCGATTTTGTTTCAATTTCAATATGTTATTTTACTGAGAACCAGATTAGGCTAATTAATTCGATTGATTGGATTATAGATTGATTTAAAATAATTTTTAAAATTATTGAGTAATAGAATCAGTTAAAAATTGATTAAATTGAATAAAAATTAGTATTAAATAAATCTGTTAATTAAACTAATCCACTTAAAATTTTTTATTTTTTATTTAATTATATTTATTCTATAATCAAATAATTAAAAATAATTATTATAAATTAATCAATTTTTATTATAAACTTTTGATTATAAATATTATTTTATATAATTTAATATTAAATTTTATTTTTGATTGAATTTATAAATTTTTATTTATAATTTTTATTATATATATATATATATATTATATTTTTATATTTAAAACAAATCAATTTAACTATAATTTAATTATTAACCATTCAACCTTTCACTTTTCATAAACTTATATCTAGAACGGCACTCACTACCAAAAAATAAAAATAAAAAAAGGTGGTATTTGGAGTGGATGACGAAGATGGGGAATGGGATCCACTAAGAAAGTTTATTGTGGCATAGATTTCGGGTCAAAAAGTAAAGTAAGCCATAAGCAGTGCAGAGCAGTGACCATGACTTAAATTAGGTCTTAGTCTACGCTTGAAATTTGTAAATAACAAGCCATGTGATTGCTTAAACGCAATCATAGAGAACCGAGGTTGAGTGTCTTGCTAAAGTTCGCCTGTGCTAAGCCTCGCTTCTCCATCCATTCTCATTTTCAACCATTGCTCACTCTTCATCTGTTTTGATTTCAAATTACAAAGTTTCACTATTTTCACTGAAACAATACAAGCTTAATAAAATTCATAAAAACACAATAAGTATGCAGACGTATTGGCAAAAAGAGCAAAGCACTGTTTATATTTCGATCCACTTCAGCATTGCATTGGAATATCCTGTGCACCACGTGGCACGCAGGTATTGACAATCTAATGGGTTCCACGATTTCATACTTCAATAGAACTCACTTCTTCATTCAACTTTTTTTTAAAAATTTTTTTATAAAATAAATTACCAGCACTTTGTTCTTAATTTTACAAAATAAATATTATTATAAATCTTAAATCATAAACTCTAACTCCTAAAACCTAAACTATAAATTCTAATATTTTATTAAATAAATTATAATAAATTAAATTAAATTGTAAACCCTAAACTCTAAATCCTATACCCATAATATAAAATTTAAACCCTAACCCATAACTCCTAAACACTAAATCCTAAACTCTAAAACTTAAACTTTAACTTCTAAATCCTAAACCCTAAATTTTATAATAAATTAAATTAAATATTATTGTAAACTATAAACCTTAAATCATAAATTTTAAACCCTAAAATTTAAACCCTAAACTTTAAACTCTAAACCTAAACCCATAATATAAAATATATCTTTAATTTAATATATCTTTAAATAATTATTAAAAAATAAAAAAATTTATAGAGTCCACGCAAAACACTTCAGCGCCTTATAAGTGTTGAGTGGATCCATTTACGGCGCTACCTAGCCTCATAAAATATTTTTAGAAGCCCCCCCTTTGTTATTTCTATCTTCATGCAAGAGATGGAATATATATATATATATATATATATATATATATATTGCTTTCTGAGGCTTGTATTTGCTTTCTGTTTCATGTTGTATACTGAACTTCTCTTTTAATATAATTTTCCTTTTAACCTAAAAAAAAAATTAGGCCTCTCAAAAAATTAAATCACATATTGAACATAATTTTACTCAAAATATTATTAGATACTAAATATAAATATTTTTTTAATGAGAACAAACCTTGAATTAAATATTATGAGAGAATAGCTTGTGTTGACCCTAAGGCTATATGCCATAAGTTTTGATGATAACAAATGTATTTGAATAGTAGCATTGATATATATAAAGATTAATTATCATATATATGCTACAAGTACTTAAGCATGATTATGTTATTTAATATGTATGTTGCATATATTGAATCATGCTATTAAACTAACCATTGGGTTTGCAAGTAAGATATATTTTATAGGTTGGTTCAAAACAAGAAGAGTGAGGATTGTATTGAAGAACAAGGAAAAGCAATATCATGCTTCACTCAAGGAAAACAACATGCAAGGATGAAGCTCCAAGAAATGAAGAATTAGAAGATTTGAAGTTTTGGAAGCTTGGATGCATCAAGAGAGCCTATGTGTTTAAATTAGGTATATTTTATATAGGCTAGTATATTTGTGCAACTCAATGATTTAGATTTGCATACATTGGCTCAAGCATTTTTGAACAAAAAGATAGTGAGATATGAAGTTTTACAAAAGTTATTTTTTGACCTTTGGTCACTCCTTATATCATATCTCATAAATGAAAAATCGGTTTTTCAAGTATCTTAATCTCATTTGATAGTAGACTCAAAGATCTTTTCAACGGTATATTATTTATTCAAAACGGAGTCCAAATGAGAAATATATGACTATTCAAAATATAGTTTGAAAAACTGAAAGTTGATTTTACTGTAATAAAAAATTATTCTGTTCTGACCTATAGTCAGTATTTTGATTATATCTTTTAAAAGAAAAATAATTTTTGAGTAAAACTTGGCTCATTTGAAACTAGACTCCAAGAGCTTTCCAACGGTATATTATTTGTTTAAAACGGAGTTCAAATGAGGGAGTTATGAATTTTTAAAGAAAGCTCAAAATCTGGACTGCACTATAACGGCTATATAACGGCTAGTTTTGTAAAATCTTATATATATGACCTTAGATACACGATTTTGAGTAAGAACAAAGTCCTACAATGTGATATTAACTTCTTCTATCATCTTTGAGAGAAAGGAAAGCATTCTTGAGCCAAATCTTGCATATTCTCTATCATTAGAGTTATTAGAGCTTCATTTGTTTTCATCTACTCTTTAGAGAGAGTTTATTTGTATTGTTAATTTTGATCAACACATATATTATTCTGAGTTGAGGTTCGCAAGTACTGGTGTTGGAAGAACTTGCTTTGGGTTGAGGAGGAGCCCGGATTCATAAATTCTTCATTGTGGTTTCGCAAATACCCGGATCGAATTTGCGTAGTTGTAGTGGTTTGCAAGTACCCGGATTAAACTTGCAATTATAGTGGAAATACTCAAGTGGTCTCTTGAGGACTGGATGTAGGCTTGGATTATCCGAACCAGTATAAATCTCCGAGTTTGCTTTCTCTATCCCTTACTCTTTAATTTGTGCATATTGATATCTATTCTTTAATTCCTTGATCTTTATAATTATTTATCTTAACAGCACATTGATTTTCTGTATTGTATTTATTATCCTAAGCATTGTACTTTTACAGAAAATCATTTTAACTTCCAATTAATTCTATTGAAAAATTTATAAAACCCAATTCACCCCCCCTCTTGGGTTCCAACCATTACTTTCAATTGGTATCAAAGCTTGGGCTCTTGTTTAAAGACTTAATCGTCTAAGAGTTAGCATGGTTGGATATAGTGATTGGTTTATTTCTAAAAATTGTTCTTTCACAGAACCTCCAATTTTTGATGCTAATCATTTTCAATATTGGAAGTATGAAATGAAAATGTTTTTAATTTCAGTAGACCATAAACTCTGGGATGTTATAGAAAATGGTTCTTGTATGCCTGTCAAGGAAGAACAAGGAAAATGCATTCCAAAACTTAAGAGTGAATGGAATGATACTGAAAGAAGTTTAATGCAACTCAATGTTAAGGTAAAATTGATTATTTCTTGTGCATTGAGTCAAGATGAATTTTTCAAAATCTCCAACTGTGCAACTGCAAAAGAAATGTGGGAAATTCTTGAAGTTGCACATGAGAAAGATCTTATTGCTGAGGAATTAAGGTATAGAAGTTTCATTAATGAACTTGAAATTGCTCAAATGAACAATTGAAAAACCATTAATGAGATACAACTTGTGCTTAATCAATTGCAAGCTCTTGGTGTTGAACTTACAGGAAAATCTCAAATCACCAAGGTGGCAGACGAAGAAGAAAAAGGAGAAAAAGAGAAACCACAACCAAAAGGTGAATCATCAAAGAAAGCTTACCTATCTTCCAATTGGGGAAATAGCAATTCTGATAAGCAGAACACAAATGAAGAAGCCAACACTTGTCTTGTGGCCAGAGATAAAGATGAGGTAAATTCATTTGACTACTCTTTTGAAGAATTACAAGATGTCTTTGATGATTTACATGAAGAATCTCTTATACTTGCAAAGAAACTAAATGTTTCAAAACAGAAAAACTCTTCTCTTGAAAATGAGTTGGAAATATTGAAAAATGAATTTTCTATTTCCAAGGAAGAGAATTTTGTTTTTGAAAATCAAAACAAAACATTGCAATAAGAGAATTTGATTTTAAAAACAAAAATTGCTTTTGTACCAAGTGTGATTTTTTGAAAAAAGAAAATGATAATCTTAAAAACACACTTGCAAAACTCTCTCAAGGTAGAGAAATTTTAAATACCTCAGTTTTGAAACAAAGAAGAATTAACAAAGTTGGTCTTGTTTCTAAAAAGAAATCAAACCAAAAGCAGTTTAAAAACTTCTTTGTTTCTGCAAAGATGTCCAATAGTCCAACTTGCACTTGTTTCTATTGTGGACTGAAAGGACACCAATCTTACTCCTGTTTTTATAAGAAAAATCTTGTTCATGGAGTAAAAATGAAATGGGTTCAAAAAGGAACTCATGACCCAGGCAAACCCAAAGAAATTTGGGTACCAAAGATAAATGAATAATTTGTAGATTTGCCTCGAAGCAAGGAGCGGAAATGACTTTTCAATGGCTACATCATTCAAACTCCACTCTCTTGCATCAAAAGGAGGCAATGGATAAGTAAACATATAAGCTGGAATGCATTTTAAGAATTTTGACTGATATGTTTACTGCTCTCTAATGCTTTTGTCTGTTATCTAATATGCCTTACATCTATCCTTGATATTCATGCATGCTATATCTGAAAACAATTGTTAGGTGTGCAGATTATAGATTCAAATTTTGTTTTGATCTAAAATCTTTCTTCCAAATTTTGCTCAAACTATCCTTTTTACTGCATCATGAAAACTTGCTTCCATTACACGCACATTTTTCTTGTCTTCACAACAATAAGATTCCTCCTACCTATAGTATTTATCCTTGCTGTAATCTTATTTAAATATTTTCAATGAAATCAAATATTTTGCAAAATTGCATTTCATGAAAGCATAGCACTTTTATTAATATGGTATATCTTGAACATAATGTTGCTCCTAGTACTCGAGATTTATTTGAACATTACTGATTTGAACATCAAAGTGCTCCACCAAAAGTGTTTTGCAGGAGTTAGTCCTCAAATCTATCCTCTAAGCTCATTCGTAATGATTGACCAATGCTTGACAGTGATCTTATGAGAGATTGTTTTCAAGAGGATCTTGCAAATAATCAATCAATTAAGTTCATTAAAATTGCAAGAAGATAGAATCAAAAGAAGAGCAATGAGCAAAACAAGAATATCAAAATCTTGAGGAGGAACTTCAAGAAGCAATAAGAGTTTGCCAAAATTGATGAGTATCTCTATTCTTTACCACTTTAATATTTAATTGAGTGATACTCCCTGATCATAATTGGCTATGTTGGCAATTTTTTTTACTGACATACTTTCATTACAATGATATATTGTTCTCTAATATCTTACATATTTGATCATATCATTGTATATAAAGATATTGTCTTTATACCATTCATCATGGTTTGAGCATTATACATGTCATATCCTTTGTATAAGATATAGCTTATGAACGATTGTTTATGGATTCTAGTTTATATCTGATTATATCTTATTAATCCATATTACCTCAATTATTGTACTACATACTCAAGTTATAATATGTTTTATCTTGATAAGTATGTAACTTGCTTTTGCTTTGAAATGATGATATATATGTCCATGTCAGAAAATTCTTTCCATCTTTAAAATGGATATATATTTTTCAATATATATATACTGTGCTGAATTTGTGTAGCTGATTTATTTTATCTTTCTTTATTATTATTTTTTTGTACCGTCAAATAAAAGAAACCACTTGCATTAAAAAAAATCGAAGGATTACATTGCATAATTAAAAAAAAAAAGGGAAAGTTTGCTCATGCATGAGCAATCTACAGGCGAGGTGGTCTCGGATTAGGTGGGTTGTATTGAATCATCACCCCTCGGCCATTCCTTGGAGCAAGAGACTGAGCAGTGTCACGGAGGGTAGTGTAAATCCCATTCATACAATCAACACTTCTTTGTTGTTGATTGCAGAAGCATTGGGTAGACCAATAGAAGAACCTATCTATTCTTGAAGTCAGTGCCGCATTGTTGCGTTTAGCTAACTTCTCCTGGTCCTCTATCATCTTCTTGAGTTTCTTCACCTCCTGCTCCAGACAAGCAATTTTGTCTTCTGACGATGGCCTGTACTAATCTTCTCAGCTTCTTCGATCTTCATCTTCTTCTTTTGGTTCTCTTGAGATTCCTCCAAAGGTCTTTTGCCTTTGTCCTTGCCTAGACTCAAGTTTAAGTCGAGCTCTTCCTCCCTTGCCTCTACTGTGAGATCAATAAACTTTCTTGCTGCCATGGTTTGGAAAATTCAGAAATTTTTGTAGGAGTATGAAGAGAGAGGAATGTCAGAAAGTTATAGGCTCAGAGATGAATACTCTTTGTGGTGTGGTAATTGAGAACTCTGGGGCAGTCTTTATAGAGAGAAAATTATGACTTAGAGCCAACGACGATATCTCTTCGCCGCACCCCTACACGCTCATCCTATGGATTTTGCAAGCTGGAAGCCAGAAGTCTAGGGTACGCATGCACACCGATAACGCGTCACATTAATGGCAAAACCACGAAAGTCAATTTTCGGTGGATTTGCGGCTGATTTAATTTGTTTTGATTAGAAATTTTAAAGATTAATAAAATGGTGATATTCAGAACCGTATTTTTCTGCTTCGTTGTGTTGTTCTTGAGAGCTTTCAGTATAATATACATGATTGATTGCATCATGCTCTGATCACATGTATCTAAGAACATATGTTGTGTATGCAATTCATGCATCATGAGCGAAGGCTATGGCTAAGAATAATATTTCATGATTCCACATGCACTCATACAAAATGAGCTGTCAAAATTTTTACATGTACTCATCCTCAAGATACATATATAAATTCATTTTGAATGGGTATATAAATTGCTTGCTTTGTGATGAAATTTATCTTATCCTTTATGAAGCAAATTTGTTTTGAAAAAGGACTTTAAAAATGCTTCTGTTATGTTAATATGTTTTATCATATGAAGCAACATTCTTTTTGAAAAAGAAAAGATTTTAAAGATCTCTTTTGTTGTAGATAACAAAAGGGATGAAAAATATTGATGTTTCATATATGGATTATGAACTATATGCTTGAATATATCTTATTACACTAATCCATATATATTGCTTCCTTAGATGAAACGTTTCTAAATTCCTTCGAAGCAAAATGTTTTTGAAAAATATCGTGAATCTCTTAAATTGCTTCCACAATGCTAAAATTGTTTTACCATATTGAAGCATTATCTGTTTTGAAAAGAAAAGGATTTGAGTATCCTTATTTTAAATCACTTTTGCTATATGTTGAAATAATTTTATGCATATATGCAGAAATTGTTTTTCAGAAATCTTGAAAAATATTATTATTCGATTTATGGATTATGATTAATATTCTTGTTTATATCATGCTTTACTAATCCATATATCATACTTCTGCTGTGTGCTGTAAATATTTCTATCATATGACAGCAAATGATGTTTTTTTTTCAAAGAGTTTAATTTTTCTGCTATTTACTAAAAATGCCTCTTCATAAACAAGCAGAAATCATTTTCAATGAAAATATTGCAGAAATTTCTTCAAAAATCTTACTTCAAAATTCTGCAATCAAAAACTAAATTTCCTTTATAATGATTTGGACAATATTTTTCAAAGGAAAAATGTTATGAAATTCAGGGGGAGCTGTCTCACTTGAATGTATTTTTTTTTGAAAAAGAATATATCTTGAAAAATTGGATATTCATTATTCATTATTCTTTTTCAAATTATGCAAGGTTTAAGGGGGAGCCTAAAACTCTTTCAAGTTTTATCTTTTGGCTCATTTCATTTGACATGAGACAAATTTTTCTAAAATTTTCTTTTTACATGTCAATGAAATCAATGATAAGTTTTGATGTATCCTTACCCCATACTATATTGACATCTTCTGACATCCTGACTTAAAGAAGGTATGTGCTTTAACTTCTATATATTGTGTTCCTTACAACTTTTTGTTGATGTCAAATAGGGGGAGAAGAAACAATAGAAAAATATGTATACGTGCTTATAACATTGCATTCATTATCTTGTGATACATATTTTTATGTGGTGATTTGTCATCATCAAAAAGGGGGAGATTGTTGACCCTAAGGCTATATGCCATAAGTTTTGATGATGACAAATGTATTTGAATAGTAGCATTGATATATATAAAGATTAATTATCATATATATGCTACAAGTACTTAAGCATGATTATGTTATTTAATATGTATGTTGCATATATTGAATCATGCTATTAAACTAACCATTGGGTTTGCAAGTAAGATATATTTTATAGGTTGGTTCAAAACAAGAAGAGTGAGGATTGTATTGAAGAACAAGGAAAAGCAATATCATGCTTCACTCAAGGAAAACAACATGCAAGGATGAAGCTCCAAGAAATGAAGAATTAGAAGATTTGAAGTCTTGGAAGCTTGGATGCATCAAGAGAGCCTATGTGTTTAAATTAGGTATATTTTATATAGGCTAGTATATTTGTGCAACTCAATGATTTAGATTTGCATACATTGGCTCAAGCATTTTTGAACAAAAAGATAGTGAGATATGAAGTTTTACAAAAGTTATTTTTTGACCTTTGGTCACTCCTTATATCATATCTCATAAATGAAAAATCGGTTTTTCAAGTATCCTAATCTCATTTGATAGTAGACTCAAAGATCTTTTCAACGGTATATTATTTATTCAAAACGGAGTCCAAATGAGAAATATATGACTATTCAAAATATAGTTTGAAAAACTGAAAGTTGATTTTACTGTAATAAAAAATTATTCTGTTCTGACCTATAGTCAGTATTTTGATTATATCTTTTAAAAGAAAAATAATTTTTGAGTAAAACTTGGCTCATTTGAAACTAGACTCCAAGAGCTTTCCAACGGTATATTATTTGTTTAAAACGGAGTTCAAATGAGGGAGTTATGAATTTTTAAAGAAAGCTCAAAATCTGGACTGCACTATAACGGCTATATAACGGCTAGTTTTGTAAAATCTTATATATATGACCTTAGATACACGATTTTGAGTAAGAACAAAGTCCTACAATGTGATATTAACTTCTTCTATCATCTTTGAGAGAAAGGAAAGCATTCTTGAGCCAAATCTTGCATATTCTCTATCATTAGAGTTATTAGAGCTTCATTTGTTTTCATCTACTCTTTAGAGAGAGTTTATTTGTATTGTTGATTTTGATCAACACATATATTATTCTGAGTTGAGGTTCGCAAGTACTGGTGTTGGAAGAACTTGCTTTGGGTTGAGGAGGAGCCCGGATTCATAAATTCTTCATTGTGGTTTCGCAAATACCCGGATCGAATTTGCGTAGTTGTAGTGGTTTGCAAGTACCCGGATTAAACTTGCAATTATAGTGGAAATACTCAAGTGGTCTCTTGAGGACTGGATGTAGGCTTGGATTATCCGAACCAGTATAAATCTCCGAGTTTGCTTTCTCTATCCCTTACTCTTTAATTTGTGCATATTGATATCTATTCTTTAATTCCTTGATCTTTATAATTATTTATCTTAACAGCACATTGATTTTCTGTATTGTATTTATTATCCTAAGCATTGTACTTTTACAGAAAATCATTTTAACTTCCAATTAATTCTATTGAAAAATTTATAAAACCCAATTCACCCCCTCTTGGGTTCCAACCATTACTTTCAGCTTGTACAGCTAGATCCAAGCCCTATTGTGATTGTAAACATATGAAAACAATTCACTACAAAAAAAAAAATCAAAGATCAGAGGTAGAAAAATTCATCTCTGATTAAGTAAAAATCCGTTCCTAATTGATCAGAGACAATTTTTTTTTGTCTCTGATCCTGGCGTCTCAAACAAACTTGAGACAAAAAAAAAAGATTTCATCTCAAAATTAGAGATGAAATTAGAGACGAATCTTTCCGTCATTAATTCCGCCTCTAATTTTCTGAACAAAAAAAATTGCCAGTGCATTATTAAATATATCAAATTTGGCCTTGTAAAAATTTTTTAGCCACATTAAATTATACTAAATTAGAAGGCGTATCCATTCATTAACTTTCTCAAGATAAGAGTATTCAATGAAGTACTCTATATAAAAAAATGATGAAAACAACATTATATATAAGAAAAGATGGGAGGCTGAGTTTGATATAAAATTTATTTTTTCTCTAATCTGAGACAGAATTTAATTTTCATCTCTAATCTGAGAAGGAATTTAAAATAAAATTTATTCTGTCTCTAATTCTTAGATTTTTAGACTAGATTTTGGAAATGAAAATTAAAGATAAAATATATTTCGTTTCAGATTTTCGGATTAGATTTTAAGACGAATTTTTAACATTTTAGAGACAAAATTAAAAACATAATATATTTCGTCTCTAATTTTGATTTTCCTTGTAGTGATTATTTTGTTCTCAAAGGTAAAATTTAGTTTGCACCATGTGTATTAAATCTAGCTAGAATAAAATGAAGCGTTAAGGAAACATGCATGTTGGTTTAAAATAATAGTATAACTATTTTTGTCAGAGTAGAGAGCAAAATGAAAAATCTCATGCTACTGAATATTGGCTATCTAGGCCCCGTTTGGTTACTGGAAATATTTTACTGGGAATAGGATGTAGTAATGAGAATGGATGAAATATAATCACTAGGTTTAAAATCTCGTTTGGTAAGGCATGGGAATTAATCGAAAAACTACTCAATTTTATTGTTTGACTGGAATAATTTGTATAGGAATAGAAAAAAAAAATAGGAGTCAATATCATAACGAAAAAAATTTATATATAATTTTTTATATCTTTACTATTAAGTTATTAACAAAAAAAAAACATGTATAGAGAATTTTTAAATGGCCGAACATATAGTGTTTAATTGTAAAATAATATATAATTATTTTTTAAAGATTATATAGTTATAGTATGCTAATTAGGAATCATATACTTATTATGATCTAATTGAAAAATTAGATAATAGAGGTATAAATAATTACATTTAATTTTTTTCCATTTCGTAATAGGCACACATAAAAAAAATTACACAAACATTAAATATAATAACACAATCAAAGAAATTAAACAAAGTAATTTTTATTTCTCTTTGTTGCCCAAAAAATACAAAATAATCCTATCATTCATAATCTTTATTTTTTCTACAAATAACACCATCATATAAATTAAACCGTGCATCTAACATATTATTTATTAGTATAAAATGAGAAAATTATTTTAAAAATATTAACTAAAAAATATGACATGTAAAATATATTTAAATTTATAAATATGTGAATATGCACTATTAAATTAAAAGGTTATAAATGTTCAAACTAATGAAGAGGATGTTATTATTAAATGATCAATAGGATATTAATATAATTTGTTTAGTTCTATAGAAGTATAATGGTAAGATGATTTTTCATTTTGCTAGATGAGTTAGAGAATCTGCATTCTTTCTTCCCTCATTTGAGAGAATGAGAATTTTCAAGAAAATAAAATTCTATCAAACAAACATACATTTGGATCTTTTTTTTTTTTTTGATCTCACACTTCATTTGTCTACTTCCAATTCCATCAACCAAATAACACACTCTACTGGGAGCTCATGGTACAGCAGTTTGTGTTCGTAGGAAGCTCTCCCTTTAGAGCTATCGACATTGTTTATTGCTGACTACATTTCTACGGTATTTGTCAAACGTTAGTTTTTTTTCCTCTTTTTGTTGTTTCTTTTTGTTTCTCTCTTTTGTGTCAAAAAAAAAAACTCTAATCATAATAATTAGAGATGGCAAAACTTATAGGCATTTTTTAATTTTGAGTATCGGGTGGTATCCATACAAATAAAATATTTGATATTTATTGGATATATAAATAAGGTATGGATAGTAAAAAATAAATATTCATTAAATATTGAGTAGATACATATATATTGTTATTAAATATCTTATATTTATTTGATAATTACTAATATAATATATAAATTATAATATATTATATAATATATAATATAAATTTGATAGATGTAAGATTTTCTATTGAGTATAAGATATTTGGGTTACGGAACGTTTCTCCCTTCAAAATAGGAGAATTGACTTTTGAGTTATGTAGTTAATTTTCCATGCATTAATCTTTTCAACTACAAACTTCAAATTTTAAAAGAAGACTTTTAAGAATCAAAATCCTTTCGGGGGTAAGGAGGAACGTCATTATTATTATTATTATTTTGATGTCTTTTATTTATTTAAATTATTATAATTGTATTTGTAAAAGCATATTGCAATATTTTTGTCTGAATTGAGGGTTAGGGTTTGTTTGCTTATTAATTTTATTATTTTTTTAAGAGACGTGGGGATGTGATTTGAATTTCAATGCTTGAATTTTTAAGTCACAAACTCTTTTAGATTATCCAAAACAAAGCCTTATAACAGGTGATCAAGTTTTTTCGCATGCAATAAGTCTCGCAGGCTCATTTTATGTACGATTAGTGTCAATATTTTTTTCTTTCTAATTATACAAAGAAAGCACAAAACCCAGAGAAAAGAAAGTAGAAAATGAGTATAGAAGGGATTAACCACGCAATCATTAACATCCCATAGAACTTGTATCTGAGGAAGATGTCACTTAAGTAGATACTTTTGAATGATGTCAACTTTTTTTCTTTCTTCAACGTTCTCAATGTCGGGCTTCAACACTGTCTTCAGATAATGAGCAACAATTACGAGGCCCAAGTAGCCCATTGGGCTAAAACGTTTATGGGCCAGTAAACTATTCTTTGGTTAATAAGATTCTATTGGCATTGAGTGGGAACTTATGACGATTCATAATGTTACTTTAGGGCTAGCATCTTCGTGGAGGTAAATCTAATATGATACATAGAGCCTTTGCAACAATAGTAACATACGAGACCAGAGAAAAAAGGTGATCTGCATGTTGCTAGAAGACCTAAATCTAAGTTTGAGGTGTATTGCCTCTTTAAGAATGGTTTTGATTTAGGATCTAAATGTGTGTTGCCTCTTTTATTCTTTTAGTATTGTTGTATTGGTTTTGATATTGTTTTAGGATGTGTTGCCTTAAATTGTATATCTTTTCCCATAAGTTCAGGCTTAGTATTGTGATTGTTGATCTTTATATGTATTAAATCTTATATAACCTGGCTTGATGTCATAGCTTCATGTTATTTTAATGGAAATATTTCAATTTGACCAAAAAAAAAATAATGTTACTTTAGAAATAAATGTAAAAAAAAAATAGCACGCTTGACTTGTCTCTGCTAGAGTTTTGTTAATAAGGCGTCGCCCTCACCTGCTTTTTTCCCTTCCTCTTTCCTCTACTTTCTCCTCCCTCTAATGGGAGTTTTTCCTCTTCCTACATGGAAGATCTCCCCCTCTCCATAGGTAAAGGTGTTTTGTTAGTGATGCGAGGTTTTGATCGATTCAGCAATAATACTCTGGCCCAACCCAACACATTACTCAGAATCTTCTCTATTATTCAAGACCTGAGACTGAGTTTTCTTTCAGGCCTCCAATGTTAGCCTCAGAGATGAAGACTCACCAATGAATACGTCTTTCCCACACTCGTTCTCTTCCTTTTCTTCTTCCCTGCCGAGGATTTGTCCTCCTTTGCTATGCATTGCGCAGTCCCAGATTTTGTCTTGGTTGTTTTTAATTCGCAGGTCGCACAAGATACTAGAGGCACTCCAGTTCTACTGATAGGTGGAGTGAGTTGGCTTGTTCATCCATTACCACAAATTCATCTCTGAAATTGATCCAGTTTAAAGCGTAGATCTTCAACACTAAACTAGGCTAGGTGACGAAGGAGGCAGGGGAGCTAGCGGAGGTTTGCTAGGTGGGACGTTTTTGCCGACTTCTTGTAGCTCACGTTGTTGCTGATGAAGGTGATTGGCTTGCAGCTTTAAGCATGATGCAGTCGAGGGACATACAAGGTGGGGCTCTAGCGATGCAAACTCTGCTTCATTTTTTGTCACCTTTGTTCTGTTGTTGGTTTTTTGGGCTTTGGTTGATTGTTTGCTGGGTTTTTGTGGCAATAATGTCTTTTTGGGTTGTAGCCTTTTTTTTTTAAAAAAAAAAAGTCAGCTCTTTTGTTTGGCTTTTTTAGTGTTGATCCTATTAGTCTAAGGGTTTGTCGCCTCTGTTTAGAACTAAGTACTTTTTTTAAAGTGTGTTGCTCTAATTCTATGTACTCATTATCTAATGAGTTCAAGTCTAAATTGTAATTATTTTATCTGAAGGTCCTGTATTATCTCATGTATTCCAGATTTAATGCCTTTTAATGGAAATTACTTCCATTTGTCCCAAAAAAAAAAGAATGGAAACTTATGATGTCTGAGAATCAAAACTTACTTACACTAAGTTTCTATCCCAATTTCCTCAAAAAATACCTCTACTAAGATTTTTTTTCCTGAGCGCCACTGGTGGTGAGGGTTGCCACAGGCAGCTCTCACCCCCTCCTTTTTTCCTTTGTCTTATTTCCCTCTCCATTGTAGGAGTTTTTCCCCTTCTTTTTTTGGACAATTATTCCCTTCCTTTGTGGGAGTTTTTGTTTTTTGAGTTCCTAATAATGGATCTTCGATGGAGGAGCATCGGAGTTGGAAAGCACTAAAAGTTGAAGCAATGAGTTTTTTCTCCTTTTGCAGTAGATGCTTCCTATTTTTCCCGATGATGATGGAGTAAAGTGGAGCTGGAAGCCTCTGTCATGGGTCGATGATGCAATGTTGGATAAACACTATCGGTGTTGCTGGAAGTTCCCTCCCCCTGCACCACCATCATTTTCTTTTTCCTTCCTGCCACTGAAGCCATTGCTTTCCCAATATCGTCTGATGCCTACCCCCATTCTTCTTGACGACGTCTAGCAGCTGGTGAGAAGTCTCAAAAGACTCTACTTGATGCTTGCCCCTTCCCGCTAATGTCTTCTTCTCACCACCAATTGGTCTCCCAATGGCTCTAGAGAGCGTGAAGGAGGGACGTGTCTTGATGGCATCTGCTTCCTATGCTCTAGAAGGCGTGATGGTTCCGGGTCTTCGGACCTCCCATCTCCATATCCTTTTTTTTGTTAAAAAAAAAATCTTGTTGGGATTTAACAGCCCACTAGATTCTCTGTTCTTTTGGGTTGGGCTCTTAGCTTTAACCCACTTGGTCTAAGGGTGTGTTGCCTCTTTTTAAGACCTAAATATTTTGTAAGATGTGTTGCTCTAAATTTATGTACCTGTTATCCCATGAGTTCATGTTTGATTTGTATTTATATTATCTTAAAGTTTTGTAATATCTCATGTATCTCAACTTTTATGTCTTTTATGTATTTAATGGAAAACATTTTCATTTGGCTAAAAAAAAAAGAATCAGAAACTTACATTTTCCAGAAATATATCCTGTAACGAAAAGCATACTCGAATTCAACGTAGAAGAGAGTATATATAACATTCCTGTTCTGCATATGTGAATGTGCCGCTCCGACAGGGACAGCAAGTAGATAACAAATTGAAGTGAGCCCTTCATTTTGAAGTCTCAACCTCAAGGACAAGATATATAGTATTGAAGATGATGGAGCTTTTATGTTTGTTTGTTTTCGACTTCTTTTTTTAACCTTTTTTACATCCTACATTTTCACCTTCGGCAGTTCCATGATTGACGGTAATATTTTTGGAGTCTCGGCCTCGAGGGTTTCACCATGTCTGTGTTTAATACAAGCTACGAAGTAGGATGGCATTGATACGTACACTCACTCTTTCTCTTATAGGTATTTAATTTTATGTGTGGTCCCTTCCCTTCTTCTCCTCAGTCTTCCTCTGTGGGTCACGTATTAGATTACAAAAATGTGAAACAACAGCTCATGTTTTTGACACTGACCTCTACAAAAAAATTGACTCGGAACCTGGCAACCTAAGGCCTGGATAGGTTCGAGTTGAGCCTTTAGATCGGTCTGCAATAGACCTGGTCATGACTTCATCAAATCAATCAAGTTTTGACTAACCCGGGTGACCCGTCGACCTGGGTTGACCAGTTTGAAGAGAGAGAGAGAGAGAGAGAGAGAGAGAGAGAGAGAGAGGAGGCCAATTGGGTTGTTGAAGAAGAAGCAGCAGAAGTAGGAGGACGACAAGGTAGCGAATAAGGCAGCGACAGTCGACGATGGAGAAGACAGAGACGACGTTCACCAGATAGTTGATTGAAAGAAGAAAAATTGAAGAATAAGAAAAACTGAAGTAGACAATGTTCATCTCGCTAGCTCACCCAATGCACAGTTAGGAAGAAGAAGAAATGAAAAATGCAAAATTGCGTACTCTCTCTCTCTCTTTGCATAGTTGATTCTTGATTGAAAGAAGAAAAAGTGAAAATTTGAAGAAGGCGTATTCCTCTATTGGTCTGATAGAGAGAATGGTGAATGAAATTAAAATTGTATACGTGTGTTAGTAGAGAAATTAAACTTATAAATTTTTTTTTATAATTAAAAATTTATTAAAAATAAAGATTAAATTATATTAAATTAGTATATACATATATTTTTTAATTAATTATTTATGACTTTATGTTTAAATTGTTATAGATATTTATGACGTTAAAATATGAAATTTGCATATACATTATTTATTTTACTTATTTTTAAATTTATTTGTAATGATATATAGATAAATATATATTTTTAAATTTTTATAATTTCTTTGTCCGGATCAGCAATTAACCCAATGACCTGATGGTTGAATCAGTGACCCAATGATCCGATAACCAACCCAAATCAATAACTGAACTGATTCCAATAATATTATAAAGAACTGTTGAGATAAGATCTAGAGTTAGGTTTGGGATGCGATGACCCAACTCTAGAAATAGAAACCCTTTTAACTCAAAGTCATAACGGTTGACTATAAAATATTCAATTATTCAGGACAACCAGTTTGAATTGGAAAGTATATAGAAAGTAAACAAACGCCAAGAAATATCCAAGATGTTTCATGTTGTTTCCCCTTTGGTCCTGCTTCTGCCTAATAATGGCATAGAATTAGCAAATCCTTACTTTTATTACAGCTCTCACATGACGACTTCAACCATTCACATTGTAATACTCCAAATATTTTTATGAATAGTTAATGTTCTTTTAGGAGTTTGTTGGCAAATTTTTATGAGGTTATTGTTATTATTATTATTATTATTTATTAAGGACTTATTTGAAAATTTTATTATGTTGTGTGGAACAATTGAATTTTTGTGAAAAGTAAAGAAAAATAAAATAAATTATGGGGACCCGAGTAAACAATTAACTTTTGATAGAAGAGCTTCTTGTAATTTAAGCCAAAAGATTTGGGTGGCAAATCAAGGACCACACACGTGATCCCTTTTTTTTTTTTCTTTAGCTTAGCCGTCATAGGCACTTCAAAAGCGAGAAAAATTTTTATTTTTTCAATTCTTGCTTCTCTAAAGTCTTCTCTCTTCCTTCTCCCTTCTTCATGGAGTTCTTTCTTCTTTCTTCCATCTTTTCTGTGAGTTAGTTCAAAAGAGAGAAAGAGTGAAATAAGCCCATGTTTTGTTATTACAAGAAATAGAGAAATTTTGAGGTAAATCGTGTACCACAAAGAGAGGGATTAGTAGTAGAAATCTCGAAATCTTTGTGCTCTTGGATATTGAACCTTCGGCCAAGATTCAACCAAGTAGTGGTGAACTTGACTAGAGCAAAACAGAGGGGGAAACTGAAAATAGAGCATGATGGCGTAATTTCGGGTAAGTCTAAATCTTCCTTTTAAATTTATCTTTTTATCTTGATTTTGAATAGAACTAACTAGATATACTACGAATTGGACTAAGATAAAATTAAGAAGCAAAAATTAGCAAAATTGAGAGAGAAAAAGCATGACAGCAAACTATAGGGACTAAACTGAAAAAATTGAAAAGTTTTTTGGAGTTAATTTAATTTCAAAAGAATATATATTCTTAATCTATAAACCTAGGTGAAGTGAATTATGGGCTTAAATCAAGTAAAGAAAATAAGGGGGAAAAAAAACTAAGGAACTATGAAGGAAAATAGGACAATTTTAAATACTTATAGTTTTATGTGTTTTTGGATGATTAAATCAACTCCTAAATTCATGAAAATTTGTGGAGATATTCTTTTTATTGTGATAATCTAATCTAAAAAGTTTTAAGCTCATTAAAATAAACATGAAAATAACACTTTATTCAGTGCAGAGCAAATCTGGACAGTTTTGAAAATTAATTCAGTTTTAATAGCTTAAGACCTCTTTTTGATCTAAAATTTCTATGACGCTTAGCTAAGACATGAAACTAATGATTGGAAAAATTTTATGGCATTTGGGCATGGTTAATTAAGTCTAAAACACATAACACAATATCTATTTAGAATTTAGACAATTCTGACCTTTAGTCACTAATAGGGGCTTTAGTGCGGTCAAACGATAGAATTAATTTATGAAATTTTTATCCTAGTATGTCAACATACTAATAAGGCATTGTACCAAATTTTATAATTTTCAGAGCTACAGTTCATTCCCAGAAATTTCTTAAATGTTGGTTCTGATTTTAGTCTCAAAACAGAACAAAGCTAAATAATTGATAGCCTATGTTCTGATTTGGTGTTATCTCTTTGCTTTTCTTGTTCTTTAGGATTTTGATGAGTTCCTTGACATTTATCCTTTAGTTTGAAGTGTAGAATTTTAGTTTGGAATCGAGGTGAGGGATCATACCTTACCTTGTTTGCTTATTTAATGTATATATAAAAAGCTTAAAGACTAAACTGAAAATACTAAAAAGTTTTCTGGAGTTGATTTAATCTCAGAAGAATATATATTCTTAATCTATAGACCTAGGTGAAGTGAATTATGGGTTTAAATCAAGTAAAGAAAATAAAGGGGGAAAAAACTAAGGAACTATGAAGGAAAATAGGACAATTTTAAATACTTATGGTTTTATGTATTTTTGGATGACCAAATCAACTCCTAAATTCATGAAATTTTGTGGAGAGATTGTTTTTATTGTGATAATCTGATCTAGAAAGTTTTAAGCTCATTAAAATTAGTTTGCTTGGTCAAATAAATATGAGAACAACACTTTATTCAGTGCAGAGCAAATCTGAACAGTTTTGGAAATTAATTCGGTTTTAATAGCTAAAGACCTCTTTTTGATCTAAAATTTCTATGGCACTTAGCTAAGACATGAAACTAATGATTGGAAAAATTTTATGGCATTTGGGCATGGTTAACCAAGTCTAAAACACATAACACAGTACCTATTTAGAATTTAGACAGTTCTGACCTTTAGTCACTAATATGGGCTTTAGAGGGGACAAACAATAGAATTAAGTTATGAAATTTTTATCTTAGTATGTCAACATACTAATAAGGTATTGTACCAAATTTTATAATTTTCGGAGCTACAGTTCATTCCCAGAAATTTCTTAAAAATTGGTTCTGATTTTAGTCTCAAAACAGAATAAAGCTAGATGATTGATAGCTTATGTTTTGATTTGGTGTTATCTCTTTGCTTGGCTTGTTCTTTAGACTTTTTGATGAGTTCCTTGACATTTATCCTTTAGTTTGAAGTGTAGAATTTTAGCTTGAAATCGAGCTGAGGAATCATACCTTACTTTATTTGTTTATTTAATGTATATATTAAAAGTGTACTATAAATATATAAATGTGACATGAAATTAATGCATTCAAGTTATGCATTAAAATGTGCAAGTGTGAGACTATGATAAACTTTTACTGAAATGGGATGCATATAGTTGCCTATGTTTATGTAATGTGATTGTATTTGATTTTGAAAGAAACGAAAATAAAATTTATGGAGTAAGGTTGAATTACAGATTTGTTCTTTTGAGAACATGAATGAAATAAGTATGGAATAAAATTACTATGGTCACTTGATATTGAATATGATACTCATCCCTTTAAGGACGGGGTGAAATAAAGTTGGATTGCAGATTCGTCCTTTTGAGGGTGAGGTTGAAATAAAGGAGGATGAGACGAAAGCCATGGGATAACGACGACTTTATGTGGATGAGACCCGAAAAAAGTTTGAGAACTTAAATTAGAATTGTATGAATTGTTTGAAATGTGATTTGACTTGATCTTGAATGTTTTTGTTAATAATTGCAAAGTAATTTCAATGTGTGTGTCTTGATAAATATCCTGTACACTAAAAAATAGATGATTGTACTATTAGACCAATATATATATATATATATATATATATATATATATATATCTGCATGTATATGTATACCTATATTACGTGTTAATGTGGTAAGATTCTTTTAAGTAAAAGTTGTTTTCAGTTTCAGATATGAAGGACTTACTAGTTCGATATCGTTCACGCCAAAATTATTTTCCTATTTGTTCAGGGTAAAGGTATAATGTTTAAGTTTTGTAATAAGTTGTATAAATCTAAAAAAATTCTATAATCAAGTAGATTAGCTATACAATGTAATGTGTATGACTGTAGCGTTAATAAAAAATTCATTCTAGCAATAATTTCTTATCTTTTTGTGAAAAGAAAAATAATTTTTTTATTTTAATTCTTAAATTATATAATTTAAAATAATTATATTTAAAAAATAACTAAAATAAAAAATAATATTATGCTTAAGCTAAAAATACACTCACAAGTAAGGTGAAATTCACCTTCCCAGCCGATTTTGGGGCGTGACGCACCCCCCTCAGCTTCCTCAGATGCCTCTCTCTCGTGAATCATCCTCTCCTCGACCATCGACATATTCCTCTATTTCTCCTTCTGCCGTCAAACACACTGGCGCTGATGCCAATGTCAGTGCCGGTAATTACCTTAACGGCAGGGGGCAGTCATTTCTCCAGCGCCCCCGCCTTACTCGACAGAGGAAGCTTCGCTATCTCAGCGACTATGAAGTTGGCTTCCACGTTAGTGACGATTCATCGCTATCGGCTTCGCCTCAGGCCTCTCTCAATTCTCACTCACCGGGGGGTTCCGAACACCGGTCCACATCTGCTGTGCCACAACCTCTGCCGCTTCCCGAATCACCGTTGACTCGCCGGCCGGAGTCAACCGGTCCCAATGCCGGACACGTCCAGCTCGGATCTCCTTCCGTAGAACAATCGAGCTTGGCTTTTGGGAGGTAACGCTCGATCATGGTTATTTGTATTAATATGATGCTAGATATGTGGAGTTCACTTCCTTCATTTATAGTTACCTTAAATACTTTGAATGCGTTATACCCGAATGGGAATGAAAACTGGGTGCAAAGGAGACATGGATACCAGGAAAGGGAAAAAAAGGAAAGAAAGTGGTTGGTTACTCTGATCAAATTTCAGAGCTAATTGTTGTATGAAACTTAAATTTTCAACTTTCACTTGGTTTTAATTCAATCCAAGAAAGTATTATTGTATACTTTGTTTATAATGTTTTGCTTCTTGTTATTCACCATCGACAGAATCAATTTCTAGTTCAGCACAAATAGAAGCGTGTATTAGACAACATGTTGATTCGTTGTAGCACCCTTTTTTTTATTTTTAATAATCCTTCTCAAAATCATCAGGAAGACAATGAAGCACGATGCGATCACACATATAAAGTGTCCAGGCAATTTGGGTAGATTTTCTGGTGATCCCATCAGTGAAAATGCAAATTATAATTTGAGATTAAATATCCCTACTGCAGGTTTCTTGAGAGGTACTTTCTCTGCTCTTGTCACATCTCAAAATGTTGAATATTGGGAATGTTTTTCCTTCTTATGTTGTTCTTAATGCAGGGCATATTTCATGTAAAAATCCTAGAGCTGTCTCTCAGGATACTGAAGCTGAAAGCAGTTATAACTCAAGGTGGCAAGTTGTTGCCAAGAGTGCCCCAACAAGTGCTCTTTGCAGTCCTGTTACCAGTCCACGTAGATCAAGCAATGTAGATTTCTCTGATTCTTCGATCAGCATTCCTCAAGAATTTCATGACAACTTTTTTGGTCATTCTTTGAAAGTGTCACCAGCCTTGTCTGTTCACGGTCCAGACCATTCTTCTCTCTATAGCCCAGAGAACCATAATCCTCACCTCAATCCTAAAATTCAAGATGGACCTCAGCACCATAAATTTTTTGGTGGGGTGAGCCCAGAAAATAACCACATTGATGGACATCCATTGCCTCTTCCTCCTGGAGCTTCACCAGTAGCAACGTCTGTGCAGCATCAATCAAGTGCCTTGCATCACTCTACTGAAAATCCACCTTCAATGAAAGGTCAATGGCAGAAAGGAAAACTTATTGGACGTGGTACATTTGGAAGTGTTTATCATGCAACCAACCTGTATGCAATTAATTTATTTTCTCTTCTGCCTGTGTCTACTCATTGGCTATCATCTACTTTATATTATGTTTTTTCTTTGTTTTACTAATGAGTTTTCTTGTTTATCTAACAGAGAGACTGGAGCTTCATGTGCAATGAAGGTGGTGGATCTCATTCCTGATGATCCTAAATCTGTCGATTCTATAAAGCAACTACAGCAGGTTATTCCCTCAAGTCTTTTAATTTATTTTCTCGAGAAACATTACTCCCATTATTGGAGAAAATAATATTCAGACCATGGTGAATATATATATATATATATATATATATTGCTATGATCAGCTCGGCAGCTAATACTGTTAGATTGCCCGGTTTTCTGCTGCATGATGGACATCTTTTGGAAATTGACAATTAATTATGTCAAGGATCTACTACTCCAAACAAACTATTCCAAAAACTTAAGTGTTATGAGAAGACCTAGAATTGGTTTGATGTCTCTAACACTTCCCCTTATACAAAACAGAGGCCCATCTTACTTTGTGTTGAAATCTAATTCAACGAGAAAAGGAAGGATGGGAAGAATTGGGCTCTTGACCATTTGATCATAGTGGGTTAATACAACAACAAAGTCTTATCCCACTAGATAGGGTCGGCTACATGAATCGCATGACTCCATTTAGCCTTATCCCATCAGAGCCTTATCATAGTGGGTTAATCACTATGACAAATTTGAAATTCAGGTTAACTGCCTATGTGATTAATTACATTACCTAATGTATTAATTGTCCAATATCAGTTACTCAGTGATAGTTTTATAATTAAACTAGAACTTCTAAAGATTAGCATTTTGGTCTTAATGTTCATAATTTTATCATATGTGTTAATTCATTTGCATGTTCCATTACTGTCGATGATTCTTCTCCATTAGTATAATGTATTTACTATTGATCTGAATTTTCTCATGATTAGTATGCAGGATCAAACATTGGTTGATTTTATAAACATAGGCAGTATGCGCTGAATAGAAGCTAGGCTGCTAAACTTCTTGCAGTGTGATATTTAGTAATAATCTATGTTTCTTTTTTAAGATGTCTATACACAGACGACAGAGGTTCACAATATGAGCATTACTACCATGATGTGTCTGCTGAGTAATATAGAAATTAGTATATTTGTAGTCAATTTGCTTTCAGCACAATTCAGTCATATCCTTGCCGGTTTTCAAGATGAACCTTAATACCAATGAGTGTTTTTTAACTATTATAGAAGCTAACAATCAATTGCAGTGTCAGTACAGCTTATATAGAGATATGAATCCTTTCAATCTTTTTCGTCTGTGCTCTATAATATTTTTAAATGTTTGCCCATTGGGAAGTTATTTAGGCTGTTATTTTATTATGTTCATTGTTTCAGGAAATCAAAATTCTTCGTCAACTACACCATCCGAATATTGTGCAGTATTATGGCAGTGAAATAGTGAGTTATTCTCATGATTCCTTTTTCATATATACTAATATAGCCTAATGAAAAGTTTAAGGGTCTTTGTGATTGTAAATTAAATGTAAAATTTTTATGCTACTTTGTTTTCAGGTTGATGATCGCTTGTACATATATATGGAGTATGTTCATCCTGGATCAGTTGATAAATTTGTGCGTGCAAATAATACAGCAATCACAGAATCTGTAGTTCGCAATTTTACACGGCATATTCTTTCAGGGTTGGTGTACTTGCATAGTACCAAAACTATCCACAGGTGACAATGATGCTTGATGAAAGGAACTAACATATGCACTCTTTGAATGCCTATCAATTTGTATCTCCTGAGATCTATAATTTGACATATGATGAACAGGCTAATTCTCGGTACAAAGTATAAGTTCAACCCTTAATTATTTTTCTCTTTAAAAAAGATCAAGGGGAACTTGTTATCTTGTTATGTGTACCCAATCATCTAGAAAAGGGCATTCTTGTGTTAGATTTCTCAACAGTAAAGTGTAAATGGCATTGCTGTATTAGGCTGATTTTAGTAAAATGAATGATTTTTCTCTTTAGGGACATCAAAGGTGCAAACTTACTTGTTAATGCATCAGGCATTGTCAAGCTTGCTGATTTTGGGATGGCAAAAATTGTGAGTTTTCTGGTCCTATAAACATTTTAACTATGTGTAATTTATACATATACAATGGCACATACGTGGGTAGTTAGATAGATAGACGGTCAGTCTGCTAATCTATCTCTTGATTTGCTGGTGTTAAGTTTTCTTTATTAGCTGTTGTGTTTATATTTTTATTGAAGCCAGCATTTGCTTCTCTCTTGCGGTCTTTGTATCTGACTAATTTGCTTATTCCAGCTAACAGGGAAATCTTATGAACTTTCTTTGAAGGGCAGTCCGTACTGGATGGCTCCAGAGGTATTTCATTGGTTGGATCATCTACAACTTTTTAGATGGCTAAGGCATGCGCTTTTTAACTCTGATTTGTCCATTGAAGGTCATGAAGGCTGCCATTAAGAAAGATGACAATCCTGACCTTGCCTTTGCTATTGATATCTGGAGCCTGGGTTGCACTATCATTGAAATGTTGACCGGAAAACCTCCCTGGAGTGAGTTTGAAGGGGTGAGTACCTTATTTTTCTTGTCAATTTATTTGTAATAAAGGCTAGTGCATATTATTTTTTAGGTTTACCGTAGGATTGATAAAAATGATCATATCTATATGGACGAGATATTATTATTTGGGTAGTTTTTACTCTTAATCCTGCCCCTCACCAAGTGTGGGTTAGGGAAGCTTGAATGTGGAGCTAAAATGCAAAACAGGTACCTGTTTAGATTGGTCATCCTTTTTCTATTGTATTGGTATAGCTTGAAGTGATCATTCTCCTTGACAAAGAACAAAAGAGGGCACTATTTATGCTACATCAGGTTGAGTTCGACCATTTTAAGCAATGCTTGCTTAACAATAACATTCTGGGTGAATTTCAATTATTTTTCTTTAGCTAGGTAAATTGAACCATTGGCTGGTCTTATCCTTGATTAAATGAATAGACTACTAAATAGATTCTGCTATCGCTTGTGGCTAAGCAAGGCATTTGAATGTCCTTGCATTCCTCAGATATTCCAATTATAGCAGTACATTTGCTTGTGTCTGTTGTACTTGATTTAATAACCTAGCTACATTCTATGTATTAGCCTCAGGCCATGTTCAAGGTACTCCACAATTCGCCACCTATACCAGAAACATTATCTTCAGCTGGAAGGGATTTCCTTCAGAAATGTTTTGAAAGGGACCCTGCAAATCGACCATCAGCAGCAAGGCTTCTGGAGCACGCCTTTGTACAAAATTTGCATGATCAGGATAGTCTAGTTTGCCCCAAATTGTATCTTGGAGGAGACCCTGAAGTAAGTTCTAATTATACTCGTTTTCCTTCATAGTGGAGTTCATGGAGGTCATAATGAATTATATCCTGCTCTTGCTTGAGATATACGCCAAAAGTGGAAGAAAAAGATGTGGCGTGTAGGGTGCCCTAGGTGGAAGACATCATTCACTGATATGTCGTCAAATTGTTTGTGCTCTGTAGGATAAGTCACGTAGTCCCAGAAACCCTGCTAATCGTAACCGTGAAATAATTCTACCCTCCATGGGGACACGGATCATCAACGGAATTCAGAAATTAATTGGGTAATATTTCGTCACTTTTGACATTATGGATAATAAATTTGATTATATGCTTTTATATGCTTCTGGGTTCATTATCTTTTTGTTTTTGCTTTTGACAGTGATTCTTCTAAACAATATAATGCTGAGGGTTCTAATTGTATTACATCTCATCACTCTCCTTGCTCTCTGCCAGAAGTTAACATTCATCAGTCTACCTTGAATCCTACTGCTACCCTTAGTTACATTTCTACTTCAAAGTCCAGCAAAATACCCCTCGCTGTTATGAGATTCATTACGAACATTTGAAGCTGAGATTTGCTGATTCTAATTGTCTTCTGTAGCTTCCGTACGTTCACTGGAGGCTCATCTTAGCCAGGATTTCAGAAGCTGCTCATTCATGGTGTTACAGTTACAATTTACAAATATCACTCTCGAGATTGAGAGGTGATAAATTCACATTGACTTACAGATAAATTTGTGTATAGTAAAGCTCAGATAGTTAAATCTATGGTCAGACATCAATTTTTGACGTGTAAATTGTTGATTATTTTTTAGGCTAAATCATTAATATAATTATTCTAGTTTCCGTCTGAATTAGGTTTATTGCTTAAACGGCTTGCTTTCTTCATGTATTTACGAGATCTAACTGTAGTCTTTTTAAACTCTGTATCAAGTGCTTTGAACACAAAATATGATTCATTTTGCATCTTACTACCACCTATATGACTAAATAACGCTTCGTCAGAACAGAGAAAATGGTAGTCTATACATGAATTATCTGTACTAATACATATAATTTTTAAGGCCTACTTGTCATTCGTGGTCTTTAAAATTATATGTTAGCATATTTATAAAAACAACAAAATAATAGAAGAAAAATTGTAATGCATATGAAAAATTAGGAAGTTAAATAATTTATACAATTCTATTTTATTGTGTTTAATATAATGAAAGTTATTATAATGTACTTTTTTGCTAAAAAATTTATTTAAAAATTTAAAGAAAAATTTATATGCACTGAATGCTAATTCCCTGGTGTAAATTTCAAATTTTATGTTGGGCCCTTCAACTCTGCCATTCTAAAAATTTATGTTGGGCCCTTCAACTTTGCCATTCGAAAAATTTATAGATTTAAGGTGTGTTTAGAAGAGTTTATTTTGAATTTATATAATTTAACTTATGGTATAAGCATTTATATACGTGTTTGAAAGAGCTTATAAAAATAGTTTATAACATACTTATAATTTGTTTTTTAGCTTATTTTTATAAACTTTTTAAAATAACTCATAAAAATAACTTAAAAATAGTTTATGTAAAATTTACTCTCAAACTTTTTAACTGTAAAAATAACTTATATATAAAGTATTCGCGTAAGATTTAAATTGATAGGTAGCACTACCAAATAATTTGTTGTTGTGATATAACTGCTGATTTTGCCAGTTTTACAGTCACCACTTATTGAAAAGAATGAATATATATATATATATATATATATATATATATATATATTGTTATAGTATCCAACTGCTGGTTTTTTTGTATCAAACTTCTTAAACTTTTCTCATCTTCTTCTTTTATTTAAGTCCTTGAAAAGTAAATAAACAACAAAAATAAATTCTCAAAATTTAAAAATCACTTTAACAAGTTCTAACATAAATCAAATCCAACAAAAAACTCTTAAAGAAGACTAACGACTTGAGAAATTGAACTTAACAAAATAAAAGACTCAATTATCTCACAAAATAACTTTAACCATTGATTATTTTTCAATCATAAATTTAGATTAAATAACTCTATATATAAAAAACAGGTCATATAAATTAAGAAAAGAGTTCTTATTCCTTGTCCATGCTGCAGCAGATCACCGACTTTGAATGATCGCCATTAAAGGACTGGAAGAAAACTTTCACCGACATTCCCAAGTGCCAGCTCTTCTACAACTCCGACAAATATCGTTCTCTGGCATATGACTCCTATATCTGATATTGTTATATCACGACATTTCCTGGAAAAACAAGTGATAGAATCACACCGACAATAATAGAATGTTCAATAAATATTATAATTTTTCTTATAAAAGGGGTACATAATTTTTACACAAAATACATAAATAGAGGATGAGCTTCAGCATAAACTAACCAAATTGCTTCTTTACCTTGCCGCAACGAAGCCAATTGAACGAATTATATACATAGAAGAAGCTATGCACTTTCCAAATGTATCAAAACCAACACTTTCCACATTTTTCTCCTTTTTCCATTTGCCTTAAGCCTCTGTGTTCTGTTGGTTACCACGATTTAAGTTTAGAATCTTTATCTTATAGAAGTGCATGTTAATATTTCTTTAATTTGTATGAAAATTGTTTTTAAATAAAAATTTAATTATAATATTTTATTTTTGAAACAGAAAACAATATGTTACAGTTTATATGATCATATGTATTTTTTTTTAAATATCAATAAAATATGGCCAATTATAGTAACTTCTTAAGTCACCTCTTAAAGATATTTTTACCCAAAATGCCAGGGATTTCTATTAATATAAGGAATTGTGTAATTTATTCTCTTTAATTTTAAAAATTAATTATAGATCCCTTAGGCTTTTTACTTTTAATGTAACATAATCTCTTCATGCAAGCAGAAATAAGTCAAATCAATAAAAAAAAAACACATCTAATATATTATCATAAGTGATTTTTTTGTTGCAAAACAAAAAGAGAAGATGATGACAAAAAATATTTTTTGCTTGAAATGACAATTCATGATTTTTTCTTACTAATTAGGTCTCTTTAAATTTACATAGATGAATAATATTAAATGAATAATATTAAAGTTTTGAACGAAAAAAAAATTTAATGAAAGTGTTATATTGTATAAAAATAAAAAAGTGTGTGTATACAGATATTTCACGAATTCTTAAAATTAAAAATATTCTTTATATTTTCAAAATAACCTTTAAAATAAAATATTTTTTTTTAAATTTGAATGGAAATTTTATTCTTAAGAATGCTAGTCTCAACTGTCAATATTTAAAAAAAAAATCCAAATTTACGAATTTATTCACAAAATGTTACGTAATTAAGCCGGGTTGGCCCATGAATGGCCCGTCTTGGAGAGCAGCCCATCTGATATTTTCATCACCTTCCCCATATTGCCCCCGATTCGGTTTGGTTCAGGTGGGACTTGGATGGTGGTCCAGTGAGTTTTGCCTCCAACTCCATCATGATATATCTATATTCAAAGATATATTTCCGATCTCAATGTTCTTTCTTTCTTTCTTTCTCTCTCTCTCTCTCTCTCTCTCTCTCTCTTTCTTAGTTTTCTCTACGTTTACCCTTGCCCTGAAATCTCCGCGGAAACAAGTGCCCCTACTTACTAAGTTTAAGTTCAGCAGATGAGGGCGGAGGCTCAATTTCCTGGAAGCTTAATCAATAGAATATACGCTCCATTGGCTGATGACATTCATTTCGCAGCTCCTCTTTCCTCCTTGAGAACCAATGAACTTGAACTGGTTTGCTCCTCTCTTTCAATTTCATCAATTTTAGCTTTTTGCTGTTGTAGATTTCTAATTGCCGCGATTTTCTTTTTCCATGTGCTTCTGATTTCAATTATATGTTTGATGTTTACTGTTATTTACTAAATGTGTGATTTTTCTACATCTTATTTTTAAATTGATCGTAGGTACGAGGCGTTCTACGAATGTTGCAAGGTTTTTCTGGCTCCCTGTTCTTTTGGGACCGTACACAAAATGCTTTTCGTGTCAAATGTGGAATATATCTGAGTCATCTGTCTCAGACAAGTCTTCACTCCCTCCTCAATCAATTTACGTATGCTGCAACATGTTTGCAATTGGTTGAGATCACAGTCAACAGAGTTGAAACTTTAGTCCCGAAACCTGCTCCCACTTTAAAGGGATTTGTGTGCTCTGCTTCGGCCTGGCTAAAGGTTTGTCAATGATACTATTGCAATGTTGTTCTATAAATGCTACTTTCTATCAAAATTTTTTTTATTCTTTCCTATTCAATTCTTGTCAAGCAGCGGTTGCGGAATATTGCCTTGAAGGAGGAAATGACCATGAGCAATGCAGATAGCACAACCACCATTCCGACCTTGTTAGGATTAGCAAGTTCTTTATCAAGGTTTGTATTTGTTAAATTTAAACTCTCTCAGAATTAGGATTATGTTTGTATATATGCTAGCTTGTTCCATGGGTCATCTTCCTAGAATTCGTAAGCACAGTGACACAAGGAATTAGTTATGTGTTTTTGGCACCACGTATTGAAGCCCTGCCCACCCACAGCACCCCCCTCCCCAAGGCACACAGTCAACAGAAAGGAAAAAGTTGTATTTCTTGTCTTTCTATGAGAAGGTTTTTGTCAGGTTTACAGTGTTGTATATTTCTTTATAAGACTTAAAATTCAGATTCAATTTCTTTTTAGCTTCAGCTACCTGCTATTGTGATGGTATCTAATGGTCATTTATTGATTGTAGTCTTTGTTCAGGTGCTGAGTACCTATTGCAAATAGTCCATGGGACCATCCCCTCACTATATTTTGAGACTGGTGCATCCATACCAGCGGCAGAGTTGGCTGTTCATGTACTTGACTATCTCTACAAAAAGCTTGATGAAGTGTGTCTTGTCCAAGGTGGTGAGGTCGTGACTATTTGTCCAGCGGAAATTACATATTTGTTTTACTATTTCCCCTAGTTCATGCTGTCAAATAAAATTATGATAATCTCAGGAGGAAGCTTATCAGATGGTGCTTTATATGTATGTTGGAAGCTTATTGCCATATATTGAGGGTCTTGATTCCTGGCTTTTTGAAGGAACACTTGATAATCCTTCTGAAGAGGTAATTGTTATTGAATCTACCAATTTATATCCTTGAGGTTCTCGCTATTTTGTGCTGAAAGCTGTCACAAAAATAAGTCATATATAAATTTGTGCTTTCTAGTAAAAAGATCCTCCCCTCTAGTTTTCCTTGGGTGCATAAATGAGTTCTTCCTGCCTACTTGTTTACATTCTTCAAGTGCTCATGATGGACCTGTTATACTTCCACAATATGTAATAATAAGATGCAATTGGCATCTGCATGCCTTTCAGTATATGTGACCTTCAAATAACTTTCAGATTTTGTAACTAGTATTGATGGAGCAATTTCTGTTGCTTGTGTTTATCGGTAATGCATATTTTTTAAATGCTGTGTTGATGCTTTGTCTTATTTGTCTCTCTCTTCAGATGTTCTTTTTTGCCAACAAAAATGTCTCAGTTGATGAGGCTGAGTTTTGGGAGAAGAGCTATTTATTGAGACTGTTGCAGCATAGTAAACTAGATGCTGAGCTCTCTACCATAAATTCCACTCATGATTCTATGCCAGCGCCAAATGACAAGAAGGAAATGGGTAGGAGGGATTCTGTTTCCTTGTCCGGCATGGTTAAAGGAAAAGATCATAGCATCAGAAACCAGCAAGCTTGCCCTTTTTTTATTAAGGATTTAGCAAAGTCAATAGTTTCTGCTGGAAAATCATTGCAGCTGATGCGGCATGTTCCTATGAACTCCTTAGCAATGTGTAGCAAAGGAAGTGGTTGTGAGATTGGAAGTACTAGAGATCTAAATAGTGGTTTGTATGCTTCTCAGAGCTTGTCTGGGCTAACTTTGTCAGAAGTGTTTTGTATATCACTGGCAGGACTTATAGGTCATGGTGACCATATCTGTAAGTACATTTTGCAAGATGATTGGTACAAGTATGAGGCTGTTTCTTCCCTTGCATCTTATAAAAATGAGCAAAAAGCAGAAAATGACGATGGTGAGAATTCGCTTGCTCTGCCATACTCACAGAAGATTTGGTATAAGTTCTTGATTGATACATTATTGCAGAAAAAGTCTGCTGATTTGAATCTAATACATAAGGACATAAATGATACTGATACAAAAGAGCAGAGGGGAGTGAGAGGTGTTGATTGTGAGTTGATTCTCTCGAGGTCATGCATAGAAAATCCGGTAATCACTGTATGTCGGACAATGCTTGGAAGGAACAAGGCCAGCTGGAAAATGTTGAACTTATCTCAAAATTTCTACCTGCCTTCTTTAAATGATGAGTTTCTAAGAAAGGCTATATTTGCTGGAGATACTAAAGCATTTTCTGATAGTGAAGGAACAAACTATACTTTCGGTTTTCAGTTTGGTGAATCTGAATACCTTCGTTCACAGGATGAAAGAAAGCTGTTGGAAATGCTATTTCCATTTCCTACCCTTCTGCCTTCTTTCCAGGTACTGCTGCTTGGTAGTACTGTGGCCAGCTTTATATGTAGCTTTTGTGGCATAATTATGGTGTATTGAACTTATATATTTTTGGATCAGGAAGATCTTCCTGCGTCGGAGCTCTTACCTTTCCAGAGAAACAGCACTCTTCCATCTAGAGTTCTTCGCTGGATGCAAAATATTGACCTGCGAACTACCCCACTTCCTGTGGTTATTATGCAGCAGTGTCTTACCGTCTACATTCAGAAGCAGGTGAACTAAATTAAAGTAGTTGACAAATCTCAAGTGACAACACTACGATAATGCTATGCATAATAACCCCATTTTGAATAGAACAGGTGGATTATATTGGGAGAAATATATTGTCAAAATTAATGGATGAATGGAGGTTGATGGATGAGCTTGCAGTTTTGCGTGCTATATACTTGTTAGGTTCAGGTACTTGTTTACTATATAATTCTTTTTAAATTGAAGTTGCTGTTTATTTAATGTATTTGAATTGAATTTTAATATTTTGTTTTATGTTTGGTAGGAGTCATCTCAATTTCTTTGCCTTTTGTGCTTATCCCTTGTCATGGACAGGTGATTTGCTGCAGCACTTCTTGACTGTCATTTTCGATAAACTGGATAAGGGAGAAACATGGGATGATGATTTTGAGTTAAATACAATTTTACAGGTATGTTAACTTGATCGTGAACTATTATTCTCTGCTTTATGCCTGCAGTTTTTGGTTCTACTATGAAGGGGCCATATAGGGTTTGACTAGACATTAAATTATATCTAAAAATTCATCTGGGATCTTAATAATTCTAAGCGTTTATTATCATTTAAATGCTTGATATATAGCTGATAAAGTAATAAGCTTCTTATTTGACTAATTCCATACAGGAAGAATTCATCTTGAAAGGACCTCCCCTCCCCCATCCATGCATGCCTGCGTGTTTTTCGTTAGAAATGTCTCTGCTTGTTCATTGTTGTGGAAAGAGGAGACTCTTTGAAGTGTATTTGATATTTTAAAAAGGTTGTGTGCTCTTCATAATTTTCCTTGACAAACTTTGGTTCTGAACTTCCATTTCTATTTTGTGACATTGTTGAAATGCATATGTTATCCATTTCTCAATGTGACATTGTCAAATGAAATACTATTTTTATATTAATATAAAAAATATTGTTGCACATCTGCATAGCGTGGTTATTGACATGTCATTGTGTATCTTCACTGGACATTTGGGATCTTGTTACCTTGTTGAGCTTGTTTGGAATATGCAGTAGTGCTACCTTTTCTGAACACACATTAATAGGTTTGCATGCTGGCACTAGAACACCACCAATTTGTAATGATTTATCTTGGAGGTGTTTACTACAACTCATTTTATTGTCAGTCAGTGTCATTTAGGCATCTGAGTTTGCAGCATGGTTGCACCAACATTAAATCATGGGGAGGGAAAAGGAAAAAACATTATTTTAAAGGCTTTGGAAAAAGATGATGGACGTATAGAGTTGTTAGTAATAATTTTTATACTTGTTTGTCTAAATAATAGTTATTAGTGAACAAGTGATTGTGCTATATTTACTGAAGGGATGACCAATATTGCAATGGTGGGTTCTATAGTGTGCATGGACATGGACAATGGAGTTATTTAAAACTACCAGAATCTTTCTATGCCTTTATATTTTTAACACTATATGAAGAATCTTTCTATGCATATTAAATACAGGAATCAATCAGAAATTCTGCTGATCGCATGCTGTTAAGTGCTCCAGATTCGTTGGTGGTGTCAATAACAAAAAATCCTGGTGTTGACAGTGATGAGCAACCAGTCACATCTAGTGTTTCGACTCCTCGTAAAAGTCGTGCCAATAGCTTTGGAATCAATGGCCTTGATATGTTGAAGTTCACATATAAGGTTAGCTTTTAGTTACTTTATTCCTTTTTTTAAAACTGATTCTTGTTAAATTTCCTATATGTATTTCAACTAGAATAATGAATAAATAAGGGATAAAGGGTGTACATTGGAATTGGCAGGTCCCTTGGCCTCTTGAACTCATTGCCAATACAGAGGCAATTAAGAAGTATAACCAGGTATCTGGCTTTCATTTTGGTTCTATCCACAGTACAAATTACTGATTTTGGTTCTTGTCTTCTGGTTGGTTCTTCTTTCATGTCTTAACACCCCCCCCCCCAAAAAAAAAAAACCCACTCACAAAAACCAAAACCCTCTCTCTCTCAATTTTAGGTGATGCGGTTTTTGTTGATGGTCAAGCGTGCAAAATTTGTACTTGATAAAGTGCGGCGATGGATGTGGAAGGTAATTCCAAACTATACTCCCCACTTCTATGCAGTTATGTCGTGTGTTCCTTCATCCAAATCTTTCTTGAGGATTGATAGTATTGGCAGTCTGATTTTGTGTTTTACTAAATTTTGGACACCATCTGTGGTGTATGAAAATTTTGTGACCCAGTCTTTGTTGTCACCTTTTGCAGGGTAGGGGATCTGCATCAAGCATCAGCAAACATCATTGGTTGGTGGAACAGAAACTCCTCCAATTTGTGGATGCATTTCACCAATATGTGATGGATCGAGTATGAAACATACCTACATATACATTTCTTTAAGATAATTTGGGGCAAAAAAAAAAAAAAGAAGTTGCTCCAAGAGAAGCCTTACTGCAAAGCAGATAATTTTTTCATCTTTACTAATTCCATGCAATCTATTTTATCTTGTGGTATTTGCAAGTGGAAATGCACGTGTTTCCTCACAATCTACTTGTTAATAGAACATGTGTCTTACTTTCTATGCAGGTATATCACAGTGCATGGCGTGAACTATGTGAAGGTATGGCAGCGGCCAAATCTCTGGATGAAGTCATTGAAGTCCATGAGGCTTACATTTTGTCAATTCAGCGGCAGTGCTTTGTGGTTCCTGATAAACTGGTAATTTATTGTATCTCTTTCTTTGGGTGTGTTCTCCTTACATGCACAGGTCAAGTTTTGATTGGTGTATTATAATGGAGCAAATGCTGAGTATTTACGATGGTCTTTTCTGCGTTTAGTGGGCTCTGATTGCCAGCCGCATTAACAGCATCCTTGGCTTAGCTTTAGACTTTTATAATAT
Source organism: Biancaea sappan (assembly GCA_037074585.1). Lineage (NCBI taxonomy): Eukaryota > Viridiplantae > Streptophyta > Magnoliopsida > Fabales > Fabaceae > Biancaea > Biancaea sappan. The sequence goes on from CM073494.1 coordinate 13,452,142, forward strand.
ACAACAAACGTTGGGCAGTGGTGGAGCTGTTTCTACAATCAAGGCAAGGTGTGAGATGGAAGTGGACCGAATAGAGAAACAGTTTGATGACTGCAGTGCTTTCCTACTTAGGGTAATTTTCTATACGCTTTATTAGATTAATGTGCCATGCGACACTAAGCAAAGGTTCGTTGATCTTATAATGAAGATGATCTTTACTTCTCTGTAAATAAAAGTAGACATTGTTAAACATTAACTCTATTTGGTTGAGTTTGCATTAAGTTTACATTTTTATTGGTGAAAATTCAGGTCTTTATGGACTACAACTTAATTAGAGCTCCAGTTTGAGTACTTAATAACATAATTGCCATCGTGGCTTTGCAGGTCCTATCTTTCAAACTAAATGTGGGGAACTTTCCTCATTTGGCTGACTTAGTCACTAGAATTAACTACAACTATTTTTACATGTCTGCTAATGGGAATTTGATGACTGCCTCCAGCTCTGGAAGCGCTACTTCAAGATTAGGGAAGGCCTCCGGGTAATATTGAAGTTACTTGTATTGCCATGTCATTTCTCTGAATACCATTAGAGTTTTGTACTGGCTTTTATAGAAAAATTGAAGGCTGAGCTGCTCAAGCTGCTGGTTTAACTGTGGCGCCATTGAACTATCAAAACGCCATTTAGGTGGAAAACAAATTTGTTATACCTTCCATGCAGAGTGCATTGCAAAAAAAGGTTGTGCTCGTGAATCGGGTATTCTTTATATGTCGGTTAGGTTGGCACCCGTTGCTACTTTTCTTGATTGTAAAGACTGATAGTGGTGCTATTTCTGCTTTCTGCGGACTACAGTTATAAGCTGAAACTTGTAATCTGTGTACAGTTTGGCTGAAACTATAGTTATAAGCTGAAACTTGTAATCTGTGTACAGTTTGGCATGGTAAATTAAAATTTTTATTGTGCAAGTGCTAGATTGCCCTTTCCGTGGAAAAACGTTGACTTTGATTTTAGAAGCTTTTGGTTTCCAAGGAAAATTACTGGAAAGAATCCGCTGATGATGATATCAGGGATAATTAAAGAATGGAATATTAATCTACAACTGATGAGGTTTATCATAAACTGTCATAATAGGTTAACCACAATAATATGGCTGGACACTTCATGAGAGAATCAACGACATTAATATTCATGCCTATTCTATCATTATCGACATCTTCAATGTCTGTGATCAAACATTTGGCATTACATTTAAGATGGGTCAGTTTGCATGCATTTCAAACCTAATAAGGTGTTTTGGATCTACTAAAAATAAAACTAATAAAAACAAAAGAATTTATACTGTTCATTAAAAAAATAGTAAATTTTTTAAACTCTATTTTTCTCTTCAAAATTTATCTTATGAACTGAATAACCCATCTTATTTTCTTTTTTGATGGGAAGAACCCATCTTTTTATGATTTCTTTTTTTCTCTCTTCTCATGGTACGGTAGTTGTTAAACCTCGGAAGTTCAACGCCGGACCTGCCGTCGAGACTCCAGTATCCGGTTTGCGCGGCAAAATGTGATCGGAGATGACATGGAACGGAAGATGTAAGGATAACACTCTGCTGTTGGAACCCAAGATTTTCGTCAAATCCGAAAGCATGACGCTGTTGGCCACAATTGTCTTTGGAACCCTAACCCTCCCCCGCCAGAGTGTCTTCGCGTTGCTCTTACAACAATTGCTTCCAATTTTCTGATGTGCTTCGCCGACGGTTTATTGCGATGTTCTCATATTTGATACGTGTGCTATAGGAAGGAATAGGAAGATTCACGTATACGTATATCCTTGGAATTTCATTCCTTTGAACGTGTCAGCCGCTTCTTGGAAATTATCGAAATCAAGCTTTCTGGATTCAAGTGATGTTCTCAGAAAGGGACTGGACCTTTTAAATTCAAAATCCTTTTTGGTACATAGTTTTCGAGCACGCGTGATGGTAGTTCCATGGTTGGAGTGCTGGAGTCAATTATCCCTTTTTATGTGGTCCCGTATACGAGGGGTACAGGGGGTTCGAATCGAAAAACACTTGACAATTCGAATTCTTCTTATCCAAGAAACTTACAAGGGTTTTTGGCACACGTGTTGAGTAAGTGAGTGTGGCTGATGACTGATTTGACTGCTTTAGTTGCAGCTCGGAATGGCCATTCTTTCACCAAATCAGAGGTATAGCATTCTGCGTTTACTTGTACTTAAGCATATTTGTGAATGGTGATAGCATTATCCTTTCAGGTTTGACGAAAAAGTTAGGTTTCTTAGGGATGGAGTCTGGTTCAATGCATATGACTACGGAGAATTCCTTTCTACATTTTCGTCGGAATTCCAAGAAACGGCCACGACGTTTGAAGACTGGTATCAAGGGAAAGGCTGAATATGAAGCATTCACCGACATAATTGGAGGTGTCGGACCATGATGTCTGTTTTCTATGTTTTCTTCTTTGGTTGGTGGGAATGGGCGAGAAGGGAGTAATTTTTTTTAATCTAGTCTTATTTATTTTAATTAGTTAGAGAGGATATAAGAGAAAATATAAGTAAAAAATTTCTTCTTCTTTTTTTCTTCTGAAAGTAGGGAAATTTAGAGAAAAAAAAAATTGTAACAATATAAAAGATATATGTGTTTTTAATAATTTTTTTAATACTAATATTACTTTCTAACTTATTTTATTTTACTTCTTAAATAATATATTATTAACATGACTATATAAAAGTTTTATTATTATTATTATACATAAATAATATATTATATGTATAAGTAAATAATAAAAGATAACCAAAAAAATAATCATAATAATAATAAAATGAGTAAGTTAATAAGGACTAAAATATCATTTTGTTCCTTCACATATGTTTTTTTTTCTCAAGTTAGTCACTTACGAATTTTCATTATCAATTTGGTTCCTTATAGATTGATATGTTATCAACTTAGTTCTTCGTAGATTTTCATTCTCAATATGTTGATATGTTATTAATTTAGTCCCTCACATATTTTTATTTTTAATTTGGTCCCTTATAGATTTATATATTATCAATTTAGTCCCTTCATCAAAAGTTGTTACCATCAAAAGTTATGGCCAACAAAAAAAGAACTAAATTGATAATATATCAATTTGTTAGGGATAAAACTGAGAATGAAAATAAGTGAGGGACTAAATTGATAACATATTAATTTATGAGGGACCAAATTCAGAGTATAAATTTTTTTGAGAGACTGAATTAATAACATATCAATATGTAAGGGATCAAATTGAGAATGAAAATTTATAAAGGACCAAATTAAAAAAAAAGACATATGTGAGAGACCAAAATAGGATTTTAATCAGTTAGTTGAATTTTATTTAGTTATTTTTTTGTTTGTCCTAACAATAAAATTATTTAGCTTCTTTTCTTATTATGGTAAGAATAAAATTAAAATTTATATGATTTTTAAAAACACATTATATATTTGAGATGTTTTTTAGATGAATTAAATTGAAACTACTAAAATGTTGTATTATTTCACTATAATAAATGAGTTAACTTATTTAAATATAAGTGATAACAAATTTATCATGTTCTATTAGTCATACAATCAAAAAGTTATAATAGTCATTTTATTTTATTTTCTCTTATTTCCCTTACAAACCAAATAAAAGAATATTTATTTTTTCTTTCCTATCTTAAACTAAATAAATAAATTTTATTTTTCTTTCCCTTCCTATTAAATCAAACAGCCCCTTGGTTAAACCAACTACAAATTGTCCCACAAGTTATAAGAGTTCGCGCCGTTGCAAGTAAAGCAAAATTTGCTCTAATCTTGACCTCATATTTAACATGATGTGGACAAATATAAATAACACGATAGCATAGCATGAATATATTTTTGATTATAGACTTTACAGCCCATTTACCCCTAATTGTGGGCCTTTATTTAGATAATAGTGAGAGTTGTCCATCTTGGGGGGTGAAAGTTAATTGACACAATTTAATATACTTGGGCCTGTGTGACTTCTAGGACCACATCATGGCGGAATACTTCATCTCGCTGCTGGAAACTGTGCTTGTACTGCTACCATAATTATGATAGTTTCTGTTCAAATTTCTGTCACGTGAATGCTGGTATATGACACTCCTTAACATGGCCAACGAGAAGTTAATTCTGTTATGTACAGTTGTACACATTTTCAATCTTCCTTCCTTCATATCGTTGAGGTTAGGGGATCAATTTAAACAACGGTGTCTAGGACATCGGTCATTCGTTCCATCATGTTGAATGTATACCTATTTGTACAGCAGTGCATATTGTGTTTGATAAACTAACTTATAATTTATTTGATTAATTTATAAATTCGTTAAAAGTTTTTGATAAATAAATTTATTTGAATAATTTATAATTTATTCTTATAAACTACTTTAAATAACTTATAGCTTAAAATATTTTGTTCCTATTTTATTCTTATTATTTTTTTAAAATACTCATTATGTCTCTTATTTTATTGTGTCTTATTTACTCATCTTTTATTATATTTATATTTATATATAGTATGTATATAATAATATATGATAAAAATATATAAAAATATTATAAATATATATAAAAATAATAAAATATGCAAATATCTTTTATTATATATAATAAAGTATAATAAAATATATTAATATATATTTTTAATGAATTTTATATTTATAATAATTTAAATTAATTTAATTAAAAACAAAAATAATATATTTATTTATATTATTTTAGAATTAAAAAATATATGTCATTTTATGTCATTTTATACTTTTCAACTACTTCAGCAGTTATTTTTACCCAACACTTCTAATTCAAATAAATTAGTTTATAAATTATAAGATATTAGTTATAAGCTATAAGTTAAAAATTAACTTATACACTATCAGTTAACTTATAAGCTATCAACTAATTTATAAGTTAATTTTGCCAAACAAAATGATAGAATCTAGTGTTTCTCTGTTTACATTCTCCCATTTCCATTTGTTAAGCTCCAATTAAATCCCGGCCAAATGAGGGTCTCAATCTTGTTTGGCAGGATGTGCCAGCGTGATGAATGAAGAGATGATTAGACTGTTGCTGGAGTTGTAGAAATGGAGAATACGGATGCCATCGGCCAAAAGTATTATTATCCTGGAACTTTTGAAAAAAGTAATGCTTATGAATAGTATCAAGGAAGTGTGGAGAATTTACACGCATTTTACATGAAAAAAAAAAATTTATTCATTAATCTTTGAACATTCGGTTATGGTGTGTAACTATGGAGCATATTATTGTTCCAGATAAAGCTAATATAATTCTGTCAACACGGGGTAGGATTTATATCTTTCTTGAGTACTTAGTGCTAATGTCACGTACTAAATCTGAACACGTAACCGGCACGGAAATTGAATTTCATTTCACCTCCGTAAGCCTATCTTTCTCTTAAGCATCATACCATTCTTTTTCATGCAACCAAACCGAGTTCTCTATACAAACTATAATTATTCACATTACATCACTGAATGAACCTACTCGATTACAGAAATTTTTAGATTTATACAACTTAGAATAAGACTTAACTATTATACTTTTATCCTGAACAAATGAAAAGGTAATCATGGGCTAAGGATCCATAATTCCTTGTACAGATATTTACCTTCAGCTGTCAGCTATGAAAAAAATGTTAATAAGAGGGGTATGAGCAAACCACATGTCCAGTGAGCAGACAACACAACACTATGATAAAAAATATCATGCATCATAATGATAACATGCAGCAATTATACGTAATCGATCATAATATAATATAATATAATTCATAATACTTCACAACAATATCCAAGTAAATCAAATACATTTCAACATAATTCAAATAATTCACAACAGCAAACAGTGAAATCAATTTCACACATTTCCCGTACCAACCGGGTCGTCCAGGATACCTCTGGATCGTTGCCCGTGGCTCCCGCCGCATCCACCCTTATCGTTCCATGTATATTCTCCACCCTTATAGCTTCACGTAGATTTCTCCATGGGGTACACCACCATGCCTTTCCTTTATAATCAAACACAATCACAATCACATCTAAGAGCATCCTCAATCATAATCATGAGCCACATACACAACTCAGTCATTTACAATTCAAGTCACAACATAATCAATATGGTTCCAGCAACATAGCATGTATACAACATAACCCATAATATAGATCAATTATTCAACAATAACATACTTCAACTATCCGCATATGGATGAACTCAATAATCAGAGTATGACACATTTCAACTCAGTTTACATGTCATTCACAATCCATCATATAACCTTCATTCATGAGAAAATAAGAATCACCAGGCAAGTTCCACAATTGTTTATGTCTCATCATCCCCTTCAAGCAAAATATAATTTAAACGTATAAATATATTTATATTTATGTCATCATCCTCTTCAAACTTGGATATACAACATATTTTCACTATGATGCATAAAGTTCATAACAAAGATATTTAATCATAGCAAGTATTAACCCACTCACCTGGATTTCACGCTCTCGCCACTCCCACCTTGTACCTTGACCATTCCTATTGTAACCAGATAAAAAAAACATCAGGGTTACGAAATAGAGAAATTTCTTACCACTACTCCCGACCTTCATCCACTTCTCAAATCATAACTCCTAACTGGTAATGAATATCCAAATGAAACTTATACCATTGGAAACTAGACTTAAATAGCTTTTCAACGATATAAAGTTCACCCAAAACAGAGTCCGGATGAAGAAGTTATGGCCGATTGAAAAATAAACTAAGGTTTCCCGGTACACCTGGCGCCTGGGCGCCAACCCATGCCTGGCGCCTAGGCACACGTGGCGCCTGTGCGCCAATCCTTTCTTTTCCACAACTAACCTTGGCGCCTAGGCGCCACGATCGCGACCCTTCGCGATTTCTCTCGGATTTGGCCCAAATCTGGCCAAATTTTCACCGTTTTCCATAATTTCTTCCATGGGATCTCACCCTTAATGTCTAAGGAGCATTTAGACACCAAAAGCAGCAATTTTAATCGAGAAACGAAGCCGAAATCTCGATTTTACCTCAAACACTCTTAAAACTAGAAAATAGGGAAAAACTTAAGAAATAGAAATTTAGACCTCGATTCCTTGCTTTCCATACGTTGCTTGGCTGCTAGAGGCTCGCCCCGTAGCCCGAGATCCGCCCTTCAAAGTTCGGTTGTGGAGTTGGAGTGTAGAGAGAGAAAGTAGAGAGAAGAAAGAGAGAAAGAGAGGAGAGAAGGTGAAGAGAGAGAGAGGAAATGGGAAAAATGAGGAAAAAGAGGTGAGGCCACCTATATACTAGCCCGGGGTGAAATTATCACTTGCTTTTCAGTTGACCCTCAGTCAAAACTAGCAAAATCAAATTCATAAAATCTCACCTCAGTTGTTTCTAAATCCTAGGTGCCCCACAGATTTCCTTATTTCACTTTAATCCCTCTCAATATCTCAAACTCCACTTTAACCTCGAATACATCATACTTTCGGTACCGGACTCATAACGCATTTCTATAAGCTCATTCTTCTTCTCGGGTTCCTATTTGGTCATTTCTCAAAAGTCCTCTATACTTTCTTTTCTTTTCACATTAGTCATTGAGAATTTGTAAAAATTTCCCAAAATAAAATTTTGAAATTTCTATTCCCAAATTTTCTTCACTAATTCAAAAAGAACATTTTTCATGTAATTTAAATTTTTCAATAAACTTCAAATAGATTTTAAATATTCATATAAATTCTTGGAATATTACAGCTAATTACTATGGTATGTTTGGTAGAGTGTAAGGGAAAAGAAGAGAGGGTGGGAGAAAAAAAGAGAGAAATTGTTTAAATTACCTTTCTTAAAAGTACTCAACTTTCTCTCTTACTTTCTTTTTAAAAATTAGGATATTTCAGTAAAATATATTATTCCCTTTCCATGAGGATGGGTTCTCCCCTATACTTTTTCTCTTTTTGGCGCTCATAATTTTGAGACGGCTGTGAGCTTCACACTAATAGAATGGCTGTGGGCTGCCGAGAATTTTAAGAGAATCCAGTCTCATTTCCACTCAACAAGTCTTTTAAGCCCCAGGTGTGGCACAATTCTTTCAGAATGACAACTGTTATTGTCATTTATTGATGCCATTGTTGAGTTAATCTAAAACAGTGGTCCTGGAGGTCAGAATAAACACCTAAGCAAGACAAAACCGCAGCACAATTCTGGCATTTTAATGAGTGACAGGAATTGGGCGATAATAGTAGGAATGTTGATCACGACTGAACATACAAGAGGTGGAAGGCATCTTCGGCATGAAATTTCCCAGTTGATAAGATATGGCTGAAGGACTGCGCTTCTATTGACTTCTGTTTAAAGTTTAATTGAGCTCTAAGACAACATAAACCAGATTGGTCAGATGTTTATGACAGAAAGGGCCACTGCCAACTTGCCTCATTGTCAAAAAGTTGTCCTGCACCCCCCAAATTAATGTCTCTGTTACAGACCAACATGAGCATCATATTATTTTAACCAACAAGAGTGAAATATTTGAAGTCTTCTGCTCCCTGTGGGATTACCCATTTCATCAGATTTATTGATATGATTATGAATGATCGATATGATTAGATTATTGGTGGTAGTTGGTCGGTCTATCATGGTTCTATGAAGCTTTGGACCATCTTTACCAGAAAATTGTCCTTGATTATTTTGGAATCAAGCGCTCACGCAGTTCGAGTTAAAAAGGGTTTCTGCCGAATTGTTAAGGTTGTTCACTCATGGGCTCATGGCTTCTCGCGGTACCAGACGCCTGAAAAAGCTGATTGATGTTTTGAAAAGGGCTTATCGAGGAAAGGGTTTGCACTTTATCTCCAAAGTTTCCACTTTTCTGATTTCTTTTACCTTTCCCTTCGTCCTTTTACCGTCCCTCATGGTCGGATTTCTTAAGAAACAAATTCAACCAAAAATGGCGTGTGGTTTGGAATTCATCTTTGTTGCCAATATTTGATTTAGCAAATATTATTTGATCCATTAGGTGACATAATTGTAATTTACCCAAATTGGAACAAAAGGATAACTCCTCCGAGACTTAACTCCTTCCATTTGAATTCTCTCTCCCTATCTCACCAAATGGTGGGGGATAATAAATAAGAGGAGGAGGAACGGAAACTCTCTTTCTCTGTAGCATAACTCATTTTTAGTATCTATTGCACAAAGACTTCGAGAATGGGAATGTTGAAAACATCTCATGTTTTTTGTCAACTTGAAGCACCCGTGTATGACATTCTTATACATTCTCCAAGATAAGTCTTTTTTTACCTCTCTAAAGTTCTGCTCTCTCCAATCATGCCATGATTACTGAAGCATATTCCCTCTTAGAAGCTTACCGTGAGTAAGGGTTGTGGCCCATTTCTACAGAGCTAAAAAACCCAACCACTCTGTTTCTTCTTCTTTCTGCATTATTATTTTCACTCTTATCACTTCCTCAGCCAGGCAAAAACTATTACAGAGATTTGGGATCTGCACATTCCCAAAATGTCAGTGCCAATATATCAGGAAGCTCCTCCAGTTACAACAATGGCACTTCATTCCTATAATGGTGGTTCAGAACATGCCTCTGTCGGCCCCGTCGTCGGAGTTCTGGTGGTGGTAATAGTTTTGGGTATAATAGCTGTGATGATTGGAAGGCTATGCTCGGGAAGGCAAATCATGGGGCATGGCCAATATGACATAGAAAGTTGGGCCGAGACGAAATGCTCTGCTTGTATTGACGGCAGAATTAACCCCTCACTGCCCAGGGCTACTGAATCAAGTACATCAATTCCAGCAACACCCATCCAAAATCATCAAGAAGCCAAGCAACCCCAAGTACAATCTTCTTAGAACCTTTGATTTCCAAGTGGGGTTTTAAAAATCATAGCTTTTCTCCTTGGTTGTGTTGAATCACGCATCCTTTTCATAGCTTTGTTGTATCTTGAGATGGTGTTAGCATGTGATGTGTCTCATTGTCTTTTGCGTTTGTTGAACTAGCAACTACGTATGTTGTTTCTTTGGATTAGTAAATCATCTAATGCACTCTATATTATCAAAATTGCAAGGCCATTTGAATTCATCTGTGAAGAAAAATTTCAAACAGGCTCCAGATGAGTGGCTTTTGTGGTCAGTATGCAAAATAAAAACGTGGTTGGCCCCCTTCTTAAATTTTTGTAAGAACTATAGTTGGATACAACCTACATCTTTCTGGGACCATTTGTGAAAGACACAAATGATCTCAGCTCATGATTACCAAGCCATTTGTCTGTCTCACCTCACTAATAAGCAACCAACTTTCACTTTACTTTCCAATTAGCACAGCAGACCTTCATATTTGATATTTCTGCTTCATTTCTCCATTTTTCGTGATCAGTGGAGTGAGAGGAGGAAAGAATTCCATCTCTCTCCACTGTCAACAGGTACCGTCAAGAGAGCATTAAATTCACTAGCTTGCTTTAATGGTGTACTCTGTGATTAATGAATGATTTACACCATTTTTCTTTGACGACACTGAAGTGGTTTCAGAATTTACAGAGTCCTTACTTCACAGGCAAGGATACAAGGTGTGTAAACCAGAATTTAAGGCATGTAGGAGAGAAAATGAAATGACAGAACCCAAATAACAGGGATTTCAATTATTATTTTTTAAATATTATAGTTTACAAGTTGTTTAATTACAATTACATCACTTTCAATAGAACACCTAAAACTTTTACAAATGGAACTACTGTATGTTCTTGTAATAGCCACTCATGAGGCGTGATTACGTGATAGAGAGAGACCTCAATGTAGCACTTGACCCCTCAGTGCTAAACGGAAGGAAGATCATAGTCAATTTAGTTGTTATTATTATTATTATTATCTGATTAAGTGGGGCCATTTATGAGGATGATGGATGTCACCAAAATATGCAAATGAAACGCTATCAAGATAAGATTACAAATCTCGATGATATGATGTTGTAAATCGAGTATAGTGTGATGAACTCAAAATTACGATAATGAAGAAGAGACAGAGGTAGGAATTATTATATTGTCCAAAGGGGTGACTTGGACGTAGGCATATAGGCCAAAGAGTGAAGAGGAGAGTACAGAGAGCACAGAGTGGTTGAACTTGCAACAGTAGGGAGGAGTGTGTATGGGTGGTGTGTGGTGTCATCGAAAGGAGATTGGGATTGTTGGTCTCAAAATTGAACATACTATTTAACTCCATCTAAATTTTATATTAAACGATTAAAATTTTAAAATATTATTTGTTTTAAAAAAATAATATTATAAAATTTAAATTATTAATTATAAAATTTAACGATTTGAGTATAAGTTCCTGGGTTATGGAGGCATTGAGAAGTGAAGAGTAAGGGTGCTTTTGGAAGTGTGAAAGTGGAGTTTCACACAAAAAGAAGTAAGAAACAGGACCACCTCTCCTCTCTCAATAGCTTTCTGACATAATGTTGCTCCGTCGCCATCACCATCGCCAACAGCTTGTCTCAGTCTCACTGCCTCACCAAGAATCACAGCTCTTTTCTGATTTCTGAAACAGAATCTCAGGCCCGGCCCAGTGCTCAGTGCCCATCCCATCCGCTCTTCCTCACCAACCTCCTTCTTTCTCTCTCTTTACAGTTTGCAGTGCAATCTGAGTACGAAAGAAGCATAATTAATTTAGTTTGAGCCGATTTATATTATAAAATATATTTTTTTATTTACAAAATTTAAATTTAAATTTTAGTTATAATATATTTGAGATCCCTATAGTTTTATCCAACAATAATTTTAGTCCCTATACTTTAAAAATAATAGATTTAGTCCCTATGATTTCAAAAATCATAAAATTGGTCCCTGTGGTTAGTCTTAGCTTAGTCAACTGTTAGTCAACATTTTGACCAGTATATGTGGTGCTGACTAGGCTATCACGTGACAAAAATTATCTGTCACGTGGACCCCCTAAAAAAAAGGTTTCAGTTTATTCACTTAGGTCCTTGGTCAAAATTTTCCTTTTGTCCAATTTTTTTTATATAAACTCGTTTTCTATTTTGTCTAACTCTCTAGTTTAAGAATATATATTTTTCTTTCTCAAAATCATCTCCTACAAACTTTTTAATTTATTCACTTTAGTCCTTGTTCTTCACTTTCTTACACTTTTCTCACAGTTTTGTCCTCCAAAGCATTTCATAATTTCATTTTTAGTCATGACACGATTTAATCTATCATTTTTACCTAAAAATAATACAAAAATGAATTAAACTTCAAGTTTCAAGGTTTACCTTTTATTCACTTAAGTTCTTGGTCAAAAATTTCCTTTTATTCAATTTTTGATATAAACTTGTCTTCTACTTTGTCTAGGTTCCTAGTTGAATAATATATTTTTTGTCAAAATATCCCCTGCAAACTTTTCTATTTCTTCACTTTAGTCCCTATTCTTCACTTTCATTTTTTTTTTTACGGTTGGGTCCTCCAAATCAATCCATAATTTCATTTTTAGTGATGATATGATTCAATTTATCATTTATACCTAAAAACAATACAAGAAATAAATTAAAATTCAAGTTTTAAAGCTTATCTAAGTGAAATCAAAACTCCCAAAGTCATATATGACTTTGAGAAAAAATAAAATATATAATAATCTAACCATTAAAACTCAAATACAATCCAACAATTAGTGATATTGGTGCAACAAACTTGCATATTTTATTATATATGGACCATATTTATATTTTGTAAAGTTTTATTTACCTAAATGAATAAAAAGTAAACTTTAAAACTTGAATTTTAATTCAATCTTGTATTGTTCTTGGTATGAATGATAAATTGAATCATATCATAACTAAAAATAAAATTATGGATTGATTTAAAGGACCAAACTGTGAGAAGAAAGTATGAAAGTGAAAAATAAGGACTAAAGTGAACAAATTAAAAAATTTGTGGGAGATATTTTGACAAAGAAAAAAATATTCATAAGCTAGAGACACATGCCAAGTAAAAAATGAGTTTATATAAAAAATTAGACAAAAGAAAATTTTTGACCAAGGACCTAAGTGAGTAAAAAGTAAGCCTTGAAATTCATTTCTTATATTATTTTTGGGTAGAAATAATAGATTAAATCATATCATGACTAAAAATAAAATTATGAACTGATTTAGAGGACTAAACCATAAGAAAAAATACGAAAATGAAGAACAATGACTAAAGTGAACAAATTGAAAAGTTTTTAGGGGATGATTTTGACAAATAAAAAATATATTCTTAAATTAGGGAACTAGACGAAGTAAAAAACGATTTTATATAAAAATTGGACAAAAGAAAAATTTTGACTAAGGATCTAAGTGAATAAATTAAAGCCTTTCATTTTTTTTTAAGGAGTCCACGTAGCAGATGCTTTTTACCACATGATATCCTAATTAGTGCCATGTGTATTGGTAAAAATGTTGATAACGGGTGACTAACCTAAGGCTAACCCCAGGGACTAACGTAATGATTTTTTATACTATAGAGACTAAATTCATAACTTTTAAAGTATAGGGACCAAAATTATTTTTTAGTGAAACTATATAGACCTTAAGTATATTTTAACCTTAAATTTTTTAGATAAAACAAGTGGGGAATGCAATCCCATATAAAGCCACTCAATTACCAAATCAGATTCTTTACATGGTCTTAAAACTAAGTAGATGGTGAAGAGAATAATTAATCTATATTTAATAACAAAAAAATATAGAGTAAAATTAAAATTTTAATTATCTAATTATTAAATAGGCTATGATTGAATGAATAAAGTTAAAAATAATTTTTTTTTGTTAAAATTTCATCTATTTAATCATAACTGTTTATTTAATAATTAAATAGTTGACATTTTAATTTTATTATGTATTTCTTACTACCAAATATAAAAGAACCGTTATTAATTATGAAAACTAATAATTTAAATTTTATGATATTATTTTTAAAAAAATTATAAAATATAACCTATTAATTATAAAAATTAACAACTCAATTTAATTTTGATACAATGACCAAATTCCACAATTGCGAAGCGACCCCTGAACGCTCAAAGACAAAGAGAATCACTGGAAAGTGGAAAACTCCAACTCGGGCATCACCTCCACCTCACACTCTTTTAACAATTAATATATTTGATTCCTTCCTGACATCTACTTTTACGTTACTACTTTTGCCCTTTCTTCCTCTTTCTCTTTCATATATTGCTAAACATCATTTCAATTCAATCATTCTTGATTCCCCTTCTTAAAACCCCATCATTACAAGGCAGAAATTGGTAAACATTAAAACTGCATTGTAGCCTTTTGTTGTATTACAAGATACTCCCTTAAAACAGTTTTCGGTTTATATTATATTTTTATAATTATATTTTTTTAAATGAAATATAATATTTTCTCAATTAATATAAAATATCATCACTGTAACGCTGTTTGTCAAAAATATATGCCACTTCTTGTTCTGTTTCTGTTTTCGGACTTAACAATTTTCATTCCAGATCATCTTAAGAGGGTGCTTATGCAAGAAAAGAAATACACTTTTATTTTAGGGATTGTGTTATTTACTTTCTTAAATTTAAAAGTAAACCATAAAGACATGATATTTTTTATTATTGTGCAACATAGTTTTTTGTTATTTTTTAATTCCAAATTCTAATACAATTTATCTATTTATGTTGAAAAAAAGTCAAACCAAGAAAAAAATACATTAAACATAATCTTAAGGGACTTTTTTATGCCAAAAAAAATATATAAAAAATTTTAAAAAATCATTATTTACTATTTGGGACAATAAATTAGATAATTTTTTATTGATTTAAGGTCTTATTATCATAATTTTAAACAAAACAAAATTAGAGAGTTTTATATTTTGGCCAAATGTGCCACTCGATCGTTCTGATTTTGCTGATTCCCTTCCTAGAATTTTTCTTTTTGAACGAAAATAAGTATGAGATCGGGAAGATAGCAAAAAAATCACAATGGACTAAGTAAAAAACTGATGCAATCTCAAACGCTCACGGAGGTCACCAAGAAACCATCAAACAAAATTAAAAAAAAAAAAAAACGACACACACACACACTCACACTCTCACGCGGCATGGGCCTTTTGTTTTTGGACGAGCAACAAGGGGCCACAAGGGCCCAAATGAAGCCCAAAAGGCCGAAATAACCTGGAGCCTTCAGAAAACAGTAACTATACGATGAAATATCGGACCCAAACTAAATTATCTGTTGCTATCAGTTCTCCAATGTGGGTATTTAGGCCTGGATCCGTAAGTGAAAAAGAAGCCTATGGGCTTTGTTAAAAAGCAAGCCTGAAATCATCGTCACGTTATTCCTGGGCTTCTGTAGAACTCTAATTTCTAGAGATTGTGTGGGCGGTAGTTCATGCGCATTGGTCGACGCCTGACAGTGGAACCTCAAACCCTCACCAACTCAGAATTCAGAAATGCGTGTCCTGTGAAGACCTTAGGTCCCATTTGTGGATAATTGCCGAACTTCGGACCATGTCTGACTCCTGCTACCTCCCTCGCCTTCTAGGTTCTCTTGTTTTGGTTATTTTAATGTTTATGATGACGGACCTAATCATGGAATCACTAAAATTCAACTACACCCTTTGTGAAAATGTGGACTTTCAAGTATGAAAATGTTTGAGATTCTATGGAACCTCTGTTTAATGACACTGCCAATCAATATGGGAAAATAACTGCAATGGAAGCTGAGGAGTGATTATATAAATGCCCCCCAACTGGCATTGGTAGGCACCACAGCATCGATACATCTCATTTCATCAGATATAATTAATCGAAGGAGACGATGGAGCTGAGCGGCAAGGTTGAAGGAGTATTCCTGCTTCTGATTGCGTGCGTTGCGGCAAATGGAATGAGCCAAGGCAGAACCATTGTGGTTGGAGACTCTCAAGGTTGGCGTGTTGGCACTAACTACACCGACTGGGCCATAAAAAATAGCCCCTTCCGCTTCAACGACACCCTGGGTCTGTAATTTCTAAACCCTAACTCTGTTTTAGTGTCTTGAACCTAACAGTTAATAGTTTTGAAGCTAAGCAAAGATTAATATTGGTGTGATGGCAGTGTTCAAGTATCCACCACCGGGGAATTGGAATGCCGGTCAGAGCGTGTATTTACTGCCAAACTTGTGGAGCTTCATAACCTGCGACTTCAAGGATGCGAAGCTGATAGGAAGTGCCACACAGGGAAGTGGAGACGGATTCACCGTACACCTCGATCAATGGAGACCTTACTACTTCGCTTCTGCAGATGGCAATGGCTACGACTGCATCGCTGGCCTCACCAAGTTCGTTGCCCTCCCTTACCCTCATCCCAACTGATCCACCCTCTATACCAATCCACTAAATCCCCCTTTTCGTTCTTTCCGTTTTTCCTCCTTAATTGCTTGTCTTACCAATTATATCCAAATAAATTTCATCCTGCTGCTTTCCACAAGTTTTATCGCGTTGGTGTTCCTTCACACCCTTTCGTCTCATATGCTTGTGTTGAGTACCAGGTGTTAAGTTTATGAAGATTAAGCATTGCAGATGTAAGCATATACTGTATTGTGGATTTGAAAGCTTAAAAAATAAACTACCCTTTGTTGTGTTGATTGAGCCTCCTTTTTTCTTCAAATTGAGAAAGAGTACGGTCTCGCAAGTGAAAATGATATCATGAGACAATAAGGCAAGTTGAATGTTATGTACTAAATTGACCAAAAAGAGGATATTTACAATTTCTGAACCAAAAAAATTATTGGGCCCACTATTTACTAGGCCCAAAATTAATGGGTGTACATGCGGTGGAGGCCCATTACGTATTACATCAGCTCAACAGAATCTAGTAAGATGGGTGTCGGCCTATTACTTTCATCTTTACAGAATTACATTAATATTTTCTCCAGGAAAAAAAAAACAAAGATCTACTTACTAATGGGCCTAACTTGACGACATCCGAACGGATTTGTGAGAGTGCTGTTTGCGACACCTACTCCTGAAGTATATCGTCCCCAAAAAAATTTTTTAAAACGAAAAATACAAGCATGGTAAAAGGATTATTTTAGCAATACACAACAATGTTTCAATTCAAGTATTTTTTTTAATCATTAGACTGAAAATTACTATTTAATACAAGTAAATAACGATTTACTATTCAATATATATATATATATATATATATCTTTTTAGGAGTTAAATTTCTGAAAACTTCTTTTCCCTCAGCTAAATAGATATTGGTTGGAGGCCAAAACAGAAACGATGTGTTTAATACACGGGAAGGGAAAATGAAAGAGAAAGGAAAAGAAAATAAGAATAAAATATTTTACCCAAATACCTCAATTTAAAAAGGAAAAAAATTAATACTTTTTAAAAGAATAATCTAGATAATTTCTCACTATCTCTCTTCTTTCATTTGATTCTCTTTCATATTCCATTATCTAATCCCTCCTCCCAACCTAACATGGTGAAAAAGTAATTAAGTTTCCAGATTTACCTAATTTGTTGATAAACCTATATCCTTTAGCTATTTTCCTTCTTTTTTGTTTTTTTTTTTAAAAAGAATTGACTCGAGAAAAAGCTTCTCCCAGGTTTAGGGGAATTTGAAGCCTACGCTATAGATTGGGTTACACCAAAGGCATCTTAACCACAAGGAAGGCAGATTCTGTTCAGAACAGTATAAGAACATCACTTAATTACACATAACAGAAAATAAAATCAGCTCCAGCCAATCAGCAAACGGGAAATGCATGAAAAAGATGTTATATATAAGAGTTGTGGGAGGAAGAAAGAGATTCATTATTAATTAATGACACCTTTGAAAAAGCATAAGCTTGCAATAGAATGAAAAGATAGAGAGGGAGAGGAAGCAAAGCACACATGTGATGTCAGTGAAGTCTAACAAAGAAGATACTCAACTCAGGGCCTTGAGCATCATCAGGATTAATCATATAGAAAGCCTCAGAATCCTTGGAACCAACCACCCTCTCAAATCGGGCCCTCATGTAGGTCAACTCCCCATCCCCACTCTCCAGAACCCCTGCTCCCATGGACACCCCTCTCAAATGCTGCATCACCTTCGCCTCTTCCTCGCTCATCTGCTTCCTCCTTATCGAATACCCCACCTTCCTCCCATTGCAGTACACCCCCCACACGAACTCCTCCAGCACCTGCTTCCTCTGCGTCTTAGTCTCGCTCTCCAACGCTATCCTCACCATGTCCGACGCCATCTCCTTGTTCAGAGCGCTGGTGCTCAGGGGCAGCTCTATCACAAACTGGGGCATGCTGTAAGGGTCCTCCTGGATGGCCAGGCTCACCCTGCCTTTTCGGTGGCCGAAGATGGTCACCGTGGTGGCGTTATCTTTCAGCATGGCCTTGCGGGGTCGTCCTAAAAGGCTCACCATCTTGCACCCTGAGGTCAGCATGGGGAAGAGCTTGAAGAGTTTGAAGAGACCTCCTCCTCCTCCTCCTCCATTGGAGAACTTGCTGCGCTTGCTCTGCTCTGAGGGGTGGGTGTGGCGTAAGAGGTAGGCTAGTCCTGGGGTTTCCATGGGCTTGCAGGGGCTGCAATCTACAGGTACCATTAATTATTATGCCATATAACATATCATATCATATTTAAGGTAATGATTTCTTGAAAGAATTTACAAAAGCTGTACATATGTTGGACATGCCTCTCTCACAGCTCATTATACAAAATGGAGAGTACACATATAGAGATAGGGGCCTGCCTACGTGGACCAGTCCAGTTAGCTATTGTTGGTTCTATTTGGTCAGTGTCTTTCTCTGAATCTTCAACTTAATGTACCCATTCAATGTTAATAATTTAAACAATAAATTGCTTATTTGGTCTTTGAAAAAATAAAATTGTTTAAATTTATCACTTGAAAAATTATATTTATTTTAATTTAACCATTTTTGTTAATAAAATTGTCAAATTTACTATTGTTAAACGCCAATTGAAGGACAAGATTACGACAAATATAATTATTTAAAAATTAAATAATGACACTTGATTTTAAAGATTAAATTAAATTAATTATAATCTTGTATTGGGGTTCGGATCAATAATTTACTCTAACTTATTTTGGACAAAATGATAAGTGTCTGTCCTTAATAACTATTGTAATAATTAAATGAAGAAAACACTGAAATTAAAGTTTGGTGTGTAGTTTGTGAAATAGATGGGGTTTGATTGTTGAGTGTGATAAGATAAGGGGAGGCTGGACCACAGTTTGTGGTGGTAGTGATCAATAGGAAAGAACTCAAAGAGTTAAAGAAAAAAGGAAAGTTAAAGAGAGAAGGAAGGAAAGGATTGTGGTTAACGTTAGATTGCCATGAAGCACATGCGTCCCTGATCATTACGCACAGCATAGACATCACTTGCTTTATGCTTTTTCAAACCCATCTCAAACCTTCACTAATTATTGAGAGGCAATCCATCTTTCTTCAAACATTTGTGCTGTGTCTACATGAAATTTTGCTTTTGCTTCTTAGTGGCTTTCCCTTTCTTATATCTTCTTTTAATTACTTGCCTCCTTTTCGATATGTCAGACCATTGGTCATATTCACTAGAGCTATATGATATTGTACAAGAAGCTGGACTCTTCTTTTCTTTGCCTGTGTTATTTCCATTTCAAACCCATGCCTTTTGCACGTATAATACATGCCACACCACTACACTTGCATCAAATACTCATGCCATAAGTTAAAGTATATGTATTGCCTAATATATGAACGCAGATTTTTTTGAGGGAAAGGATAGAAAGCAGAAATAATACAATTTAGGCAAAATTACCAATTTCGTTCCTAAACTTTGACCATCTTTCAACTCTATTTCAAAAATTTTTGTGCCAGTATTATTCCACATTTTTTTAATTAATTTCAATTTTATTCCTAAGCATATCATATTGTCAAAATTGTTGATAACAAATATTGATATGACCACTTTTATTATACATGTTAGCATCAACCTGTTGTTCAATTAGATATGTCCACATTAGATATATACTTTAAAATTACCTTTTATTATCTATTTTTCAAATTAAAATGACAAAACGAATAATAAAAGACAATTTTATTATTTTAAGTATATCTTAAATAGATATATTTAATTGAATAAATTAACGTTGATGCATATAATAAAAATAATATAATAAGCTAATGCTAACATATACAATAAAAGTAACGTTAACATTTATTATTAATGATTTAAATAATATTAAATTTAAAGATAAAATTAATTGGACAAAATTATAAGATGAAATTAAAATTTAAATGAAATTTAATCAAAAAATATTTTGACGTACAAATTTAATTTGTACATTCTAAACAATAATGTGAGAAACAAATGGGGTTCAGTGTCTAAAGTGGGACCTTCTCATTAATGGACTATGAGAAAGGAAGAAGCATTGTCGGCATCAATGTAGTACCATGAGAGGTTGACAAGTAATTCAGAAATAATAAAGCTCCTTTTGCGTATGGTACATTCATAGACACAGCAGTCTGATTTCATGATTTGAGAGTTATTGAATTTTGTGCCTCTCATATTTCCGTGTTGGGTTCCATCAATCTTGATCTGCGAGCATTTCAGTCATGGACATCAAGTGGAGTTATTATTTGACTAAATAAGATCGATGTAAATTTTATTTAATTAAATAATTTTATTTAACTAAACAAAGAGTCACATAAACAATGGATCCATGCCCATTGACATTGTTTAGATGCCACCCAAACAGAACAAAATTTTCAGGACTTGGATCATATTGTAGTGACGTTTCAGTTCAGGTGTCTATGTTCAATCAGGTAGGCAAATTTTGGTGCATCTGAGTGGATCTGGTATTGGTGTTATCACGATTTGTTTGGGCCATTTAAATCAACGTCAAATTAAATGAGTGGGGTTGAGATGTTCAACTAAATGGACCCAATGCCACTATTCCAATGAAGCGATTCGTTACCAGCCATATTTAAGTACGTCTTCACTCATCTCAAGCAAATTAATGTTTGCCACTCTATCTTTGTTTATATCTAAGGGTGTCTAGGATCAGTCTATTGATCTTGCTTATCCTAACTTTATCAATGGAATAATATTTTGTTTGGACTGATATAAATGGAACAGATTAATTTAATGATTTAACAGCTCATTTCAAATACAAACTTTTGATTTGATTTATTAAAATCCTTAGGGGTTAAGGTGATCAAGGTAGATTGTGTTGGATTTTTTTTTTATAGTTTTTAATTATTTTTTAAAATTTATTAACTTTTTAAATAATTTAATTTAATTTTTTGATATTTTATATTCTCAATTTTTAATTTATATTACTAAAAATAGCTAAAAAATGTTTTTAAAAAGAAAAGACTTGTGAGCTAGCCAAGCTCAATTTACCGGCCTTAATAAATTAGATTGGACCAAAATTTTTATACACATAATGCGTACATGACTTGAACTAACTCATATTTATTATTAATTATGTAAAATTTGAATTGAAGCGACTCGTATGGCAGCCTTATTTATGGCAAAGATCCCTGTTCCAATTACTAAATTTTGATTATTAATAATAGGGAGGACCAGAGACATGGTTGACATTAAATTATTGAGGCCGTGATGGGATGGTTGATTGATTGTAATCTTAGCTTGTTTTAGTTTTTACTTATTTTACGTGACAGACTGATTAACTGCTTTCATGCTTCTAGATTAGAACTTTATATATCTGTTTGTTTTTTTTTGAGATTTGATAATGATGTAGTGCTTTTCTAACAGTTTGCTCAAAGCCCAACCAAAAATTACCATTCCATGATGAATATTGAATAGACAGCACCTTCATGCTTTACAAAAAGTAGCTGAGCGGAGTTTCATCTTGACCTCTTGAAATCGTCCCAACGACTAAAACTTGACATCAGACGTATGTAATTGAATTGGGCATGACACATCCCTCTTCGTCTCTTCTTCACCATAACAATAAAAAATAATAATAATAATTTTGGACTTATAAGATTCAGAAGATGTTGTTTGCTCTGCCAACTAATATAAATTAGTGATTTGTAAACTGATCGTGAAGCAGGATAAAGATGAACCTTATCCAACTTGGTCCCTTGAAGAATTAATCCTCGTTCTACTTCATGTTGCCTGTAACATGTTTATTTTATGGTCCATTCTTGTTCCTCTAAGACTGCTGCGCACCAAGGGAACAAATCCTGAATGGCTAAGATATCGTTCTTTTAAGGAGAAAATCATTTTTTTTTAACGCCCCTTTAACTATACATAATTTAATTGTTTAATCTTTATATCTTTATCTTTTCCGTTATTTGATTTTTATATATTTTTTTTACTCGTTACTTATCAATCGCTAACTGACTAAGTGGTAAGTATATAGATTTGACCTGGGATTTACTGACCAGGGATATGCAAAGAAAAAAAAAACGTGTAAAATTTTTTTGAAGGACTAAATAAATTAAAGTACAAATAAGATATAATGACTAAATAAATGAAACATAGGTCTATTAAAGGTATATTTCCTAGCTTTAAAGCCATGTTTATTATTACTATTACTAACATCGTTATAATTATTGTTATTTGTCTATTGGACCTAAAAAACAGAGTTGTAATTCAGAATTTCGCTAAACAATGTTTTCCCCATGGATTGCATGGTTATTAAGACTGGACTTTTCTTATTTATTTATTTTGGACAATGGACTTTTGTCAATTTATTCATGACAAATGTCATAGACCAATGATTTAAACTAGACTTGGTTTGGTCTGGGCCGACAAGACATGTGGCCTTGGGCCTTTCGCTTGTATTTATCTAGATTAGGTTTGTTCGCAGTGGAGGTCCATGTTTAGTGTTCTCTACCTGTGTTTTGGTCCTTCTTTTTTTTTTTTTTTTAAATATCCGCAACATTTAAAATCTCGTAGTTATTAGAAGTTGAGAACCCTGTCATCTCCTTCTCTCTTTTTTTTTTCTCGTATTTTTCTTTCTCCACTCATTATTGAGAGATTTATCTTTTAGGAGATATTTCCTCTTCTGGTTAGTCGACAATAAAATATTATAACGGGATCTGATGGCTCACGAACTGTAGGCACTTTTTTACTTTAAAGCTGGATGTGACGGTATTATTTCCTTCTAACGAATTGGAGTTACTTGAATCTTCAGCAACGTTATCTATTATGATGAAGCTGGGTGCTATTACGTTATCAAATATGAGCTGCGGGGAGGGCTTAAAGAAAATGTGTTGACAGTCATTAAAAAAAAAAGTTAGAAGACCTGTACTAATTTCTTTCTCTGATAAGAGTGTTGAAATGAGATGTGTTATTTTTACTTTTTAGTTTTCTAGTATTGTTTCTTAGATTTAGGTACTATTTTAAGATTTTACCCTAAATTTATATCTTTTATCCTATAAATTCAGATTTGTACTATAATAATTTATCGTTCGACCTTGTAAAATCTTATGCATCTTTAATTTAATATTATTTTAATAGAAATTATTTTCATTTGTTCAAAAAAAAAACCCAACGGCGGGACGGAGGATTGCTTAAAAATGACATTTTAGACATTGTCCAACACTTAATGATTATATGAGTATATTCAATTTCCTTTCTTTTTTGGCAAGAATCTTGAGTTATTGCCGGCATTGCAATTAATAATTATATGATAAATAGTGTTTCGGAAACAAGTGAGCAACTTTTCATGTTTATCTCAAACAAAGCCAGAATATTTTTTTAGTGCATGTGACAGGGAAAAAAAAAACTCAGACAGAGAGGACAAGAACAGACAGCAAAATTAATTGAAGAGCAATTAATTTGAAATTACATGCGAATTGAAGCTTTTACAAGAAGCTGCAAATTAAAAAGACATGCTTGCCGTAGATAATTATGAACAATTTCCTGTATATAACATTTTAATCTTTCCCATGAACAAAGCACTAATAATTTTTCAGTTGAAAAAGAGTTTCATATGATCCAGAATAATGCAACTATATGATTATACCACTCTGTTTTAATTTTGGTTTCCAAGTTTTTATTTCTGTGGATGTAACAGTGACATTAATAAATACCCACCAAATCATTTACATGACCGTTACGAGCATGACCCACACGTAAAATGCTGTACCATGAACTTGTATGATATAATTATACTCAGGAGGACAAATGATGCTGTGCACCAAATCTCAAATTAAAATTCAAAGAGGAAAAGACAAAGATGTTGGTAATGATGAATTCATCTAGTGAAAGATCCCAATCCAGCGAGCCTGCCCAGAATCCCCTGTTTATAGGGCAAGAAAGTTCTCTTCTTCAAATCCTCCGACTCTGCTTTCTTGATGGCGTAGTGAAATTCATGTGGTGAAATGGGTCCTCTTCTTCTGGTCCCACTGGGGCTGTCTGTGGATCTAGAGCTCGAGTCTTTCATTTGTTCTGGCTTCTTGTACGAAACAGAGTACTTCCTGAGTGGATCCTTGTTGGAGCCTCGTCCTTCCGAGGCGCTACGGAACAACAACAAATCCCTCAATCTCCATTTTCTCGAGCTCTTCGAAGAAGATAAAGACGAGCTTGACTGTGAAACTGCGGGGTTCGATGTCAACGACGAAGAAGATTCCTCCTTGTTGGTCCGATTTTGTTCGTCCCAGGTATAGGGAGAGGCCCTGTGAGGAGAGTGGGATCGCGTGGCTCTCCGACCAGAGTTAGAGGAAGACAAGTCTGCCGGAGTTCTGTCTCTTCCTCGTCTCTGTTCTGTCTTTTTTGTGGACAGAGCATCAGAGAGGAGTGGGGTTTTAACATTTGTGGATTGATGGGGCTTCAAAGGTTTGATTTTGCCACCATCAAAGAGTTCCTCTGCTGAAACAGACCATGCCTCTGATTCCTCGCTGACACAAAACGAAAAGCCATCGCCATCGCCTTCGTCGTCGTTCTCACACTTGTTGGTGGTTTTTCGGATTGAAGAAGACCAAGAAGTAGAGTCACCGCCATAGACCGTGGAGAGGTAATCAAATTCATTGTAAAACTCAGAAACTCTGGATGGGCTGGTGGGAGCGCTCACGTAATATTCCTTAAAAGGCGAAGTCTTGACGTCACTCAACGCAAAATCAAAGGTGGGATTAGATACCATAACTTCCATATTTGATCTTCCCAACCTTAAATATTCTTCTTATTCTTCTTCTTTTTTCTTTCTCTGTTTATGTGTTGTTACTGGAGGCAAAATATTTGCGGGGTCGATGTGGGTATTTATAAGAAAGAGAAGATGGAGAGGGAGATATGAGGAAGGAGGGTCGAAGGATCCCATCGAAAAAAAAATAGAGGAGGAAATAAAAGAGGATATAGGTTGTTTTGTTGACATTTGCAATTTGGCAGAGAATATGAGAGCCGACTTTTGATAACGTTTTGAAGATTGTGTGATACATAAAAAATACTTAATTGCTGGCTGACTCAACTACTTGTTAATTCAATAATTCAAGTGAGGCAAAAGAGTTGATGTGGACGAATTCAGCATAAAATTTGAGAAGAAAATTTAATCAATTGATAACGGTGGTGCATCCAGAAGCCTTTGACATTGAAAATCAAGGCATATTGATACCTGTGTATTTTTTATTATTATTTAAATAATAGTATTCGTCATCCAATATGAGGATTACAATGCCTTAACCCCCACGCTCTGCCGCTCAAATGTATTCGTGCGTCTCACTTACTTGACTACGTACCTTAGGTCAATAAGGGACTACTATCCTAATCTTTTGGACAATATAGGAATATATTGTTAAATTTGGGATGAATAGAGAATCCAAATCCCACGCACTTCCTTCTACATACAGTCAGATAGGTGTGGATTTTATATGGACAAGTGGAATCCATACCAATTTAACGGTGTGCATGAGAAGAGAAGAGAAAAAGGTAGAGAGAGAAGAGCAGGGGTTGAATTTTGGTAATAGGAGAGAATTCAATCATAATTAATTTGTTTTATGGATATTAATTTTGAGTTTGAATAGAAAAGTTTATATGCGAAACTTTTAAGGTACATTTGGTATACAAAATAGGAATAAAGATGAAAACGAAAATTATTTTAAATATATTTGGTATACAAGAAAAGGAATAAAATAGAAAGAATTTTGTTAAATTATCTCTCATTAAAAATTAAAAAAGACAAAAAAAAAAAAACACAAAAGACATACACATGGATAAATATGTTCAAAATTTTTGAATTATAAAAAAGACACACCATAAGTGTATAGTGGCAATTCCCTCACCCATTCCATCTATTTCATTCGTTGTACCAAACACCCTAATAGTTATAATAAATAATAAATTAGACATTTACGCATAGCTTTGTAGGAATTTTAAAGCTCTTTTTTTATGAACAAAGATTCAAATATGAAGAAAACAATCACAACTAGCGGGACGTAGACTTTTGTGAAGTTTTTGCTTTTCTTTTTCCTTGTAAAATTAAAATAGTAGGTCACCCTTTTGGAACTAAAATATCCCTCTTTCCCTTGCCACATGCAAGTTGCTTTTTGTATGATTCTGGTGGTTGGATTTTGTGTAAATTAACTACATACATGTACATAAATATATACAGATTAATTGATATTGATATCAATTAAAAGAATAATTTATATCTCCAAAGCGAAAGTCACAGATAAAACCAAATAGTAAAAAAAATAATAAAAAACTAAAATCACAACCTTTTGCGTTCAAATAATCTCATTCATTTATTTTATTCATGCTAAATGATTAAACCAGCATGTGGTGTGTGTGTGTATACATATATATGTATCTAGATTAATTAGACTAGTTCAACAGAAGGCTTCTAGAACTCCACAAATTACTTGCAGTGTCCGAAAAACAAAAGCACAAAGTTCAAACGAGAATTTTTTTTTTTTAATAATGGAATATATTTATATTGATATATCAATGGATTGGGAGTATCTACTTTTCCTTTAGAGAACTAGCTTTTTATTTTTTCTATTTTTTAGTATTAAATATATTTTTTGTTTTAAAAATTTTATTTTCATAGACTTATTTTAAAAAAAAAATTTAGATAGATCACGAGATATATATATATATATATATATATATATATATTTCAAATAAGTTCATGAAGGTAAGTACTAAGAAACAAAAATTAGAACCTATCTAAAATTTTTTAAAACAAAAAAATACATTTAATACTAAAAAATAAAATAAAAAAAACTAGTATAGTTCCATCGGCTCCGTACTTTACCCTTAGGAAAAGTCCCAATAATCAATACAGAGGAACGTAGGGACGAAAAAAAATAACCAACCTGTGACAGCATGGTTCTCCTTGTCACGACAGAAACATGATGACCACGACTTGCATGATGTAAACGATTACTATTCAAATTATATACAGAGGGATAGAGGATGGTGAAGAATAACCATAATAATTAATAATAAGCCACTACTTGCGAAATCGTTCAAGTCAAAGTCAACGCTTGGAGTGAACCGTCGAGTTCTCTTCTTTTTTGAACACTAGATGCTCTAAAGGATTTGGACCGGCCCAAACCATTTGCACTTTGGAGCCCAATTATGCAATATGGCGAAAACTGAAGAGCCCATAATGTCTCAGACAAAACTGGAGCTTGAGCATTGTTGGTTCCTTGGTGGTTCCAGTCTTCCAGATTTCTATATTAAAATTAAAAAAGAAAAAACTGGTATTCGAGTGAATGAGTGATGGTACTTGTGAAATGTGAAAAAAACAGTAGAAGGTGGAGAAGGACGTGATCACGTGCAGACATGAGGCCCGAAGAATCACTTTCAGTTTCAAGTCTTAACTTTTGTAGATTTCTCCGGACCGGCACTCCCAACCTTTCCAACATTGAAAGCCGATCACTCTTTGCTTCAACACATACAGATGGATTGGATAGATAAGGATTGCCCACTCACGTGAGAGACTAAACTAGGACCACTCGACTCATGCATGGTTAATTACTCATATTGTTATCACATTACTTCCTCCAAATTTCAAGTTTCAGAAAGGCTCTTGTGAGTCGTGAGTGACAGTTACTGACTAAAAATGGCTTCTTCTGCAACATAAACAAGGCCATGGAGCTCCATAAGTACTGCGACTTTCTATATATACTCTTCAGCGGCTGTCATAAACGCATCGACAGTGTTCATCAACGCACAAACAGTGGAATGTGGTTTCATATGTTATAATAGGCCTTCATGACTAGTTTTGTTCGCTTGCCAATCTGTTGTCCACAGACAGCCATCAGAATGATAACTCTATTTTATAAAGTATTTTTATTGATAAATTGAGTAAAATAAATAATTTTAAATTTTTTTATTTTTTAATTGTTTAGTTTAGTTTTGTAGGGAATTAAATTTTTTTTTTTAAGATTTATCTTATCTTTTATACTTTATTATGTTTATTTAGTTTAATTCAGCTTAGGATATTTAATTTAAATTTAAATTTAAATTTATTTTGGTTAATTTCTTTTAGGATTTAATTTAAGTTTAGGATTTAATAAAAAATTGATTTTTATATTTTTATGTTTTTCATTTTTTGATTTAATTTTGGATTTTGGTATCTATTATCTTTGAATTTAGATTTGAAGGAGATTTTTGCGGAAGGAGGCTACGAATTGGAAGCATAAGAGGAGTTGGAGAAGCAATTGGAAGGAGAGAATTACTGGAGAGCTTTTGGAGATTTTTCATTCACATAATCTTCATTCATCTTCTTCATCTTCTCTTTTCTTTTTAGTTAGTTTAATGGCAAAACTCATGGATTTTAATATTATGGATGTTATATTTGCTATGAGTAGCTAAATCTCTTTTGTTAGAAAGAAGATGTAGCTTCACTTGAATGTTATGATTTGAATTTTCTTATATTAACATAAGTCTATTTTCTTATTAAGCAATATTTTTGTATTTACTACTTTTTTAAATTGGCTACTTGAAAATTGAATTAGAGTTCGTGTAAAGAATTGAAAAATTAATATGACTATTGAAATAATTGCCACAAATTAATTTTATCTAGGAATAGATAAATTGTTTGTATAGTTGTGCCTGAATTCAGTTGTTCTTATTTATTGCCTTTTCTTGATTAAATTGGTCTGAGGAATTAAGAAATTTAATTAGATTAAGAGAGTTAATTCACCAAGGGATTGAGTTTTAACTAAAATTGAAAATTTAACCATTAATATAGAAATTGAGAACTTAGATTAAAATAAAATATTCAGATCATAGTTGGATATGGTAGTAAAATCGGATTTTTAACTCTTTGATAATTTGCGGATTCGAAATATTTTTCTTAGTTTAATTATGTGACTTTTTCATTAATCATTAGTAATTTAGTTTATTTTAGATAAATTAATTTATGCTAGTTCAGTTTAATCTTTCATTAAAAATCGATCGTATAAATAGTGTAAAAATAATGAAATCGGTACTTGATTATTATAATGTTCGTGAAATCGACACTTTATTCACCTTCTATATTACTTATTGACTCAATACACTTGCCGATAACATTTCATCCCAACACAGAACATAATTCAGTGAGAGTCAAAATCAGTCTTCGGCTCACTCATATCTTAAAAATCGGATCACTGATTCTTTCAAGCGACACCATGGTTGTTGAGCACTACAATCAAAGGGGGTACGTGGGATTTATGATTGAAGGAAAGACTACCCAATCATGTATGTCAAAGGTCACATAAGTGTCGACTTTTTTAGCTGACAAGAAGAAATATTAACAAACAGATGGATCGTCATTTACATTCTTTAATTATACGTATGATCTACAAAATTGAAATGGTAACCCCGAGCCCAACATGAATAAGACCATATACAGGAAGTAGAATTAATCAAAACTTATGTGCATAGTAGGTATCTAAAACTGAACTCATAGGGCATAATTTGTACAAACTGTGAGAGAGGCTGGGTTTTTCTTTTCTCTAGGACATTAATGGCTTCTTTTCCTAGTTCACTTGGTAACTGGAGGCAGATCCAATCCAGCAATGATTCCAAGTCTTTTGCAAAGTCCAGTAAATACCAATTCAGCAATTTGGGGATAGCAAATTCGGATTTTGAAATTCCAACTGCTGCCTGTAAATACTCTCTTTTCGCTACTTCCAGTTCGTTCTCAACCTGGGATGCCGAGTAAACTCTCACCTGGATACCACAAACACACAAGATGCGAGTGATGAAATTAAAAACCGAGCCATGAAATTAAACTCTTTTTGAAAACAATGTAGTCGTAGACTTACAGCTGGAGAAGACCAAGTTCCACAGGAGAGTGCAAATGTGACCAGTGGTTCTGACAATTCCAGTCCAAACATGCTTCTAGCTGTCATTTCATTCTTCGCTCCCTTAGGAAATGTCTGTTTGGTATTTATTATCAACATAAGTTTAATGAATCTGTATTCCCTCCAATAGAAAAGTTTGAAATGGACAGGACAGGACTCACCAGTTTGCAGTGATAAGGAAGTCTCAGGATGCAGTGTTCTATGGTGGTCGCACTCAGCAAGTATCCCCCCACATTTATTGTTGCCTGATTAACAAGAAATCATCACATAAAGGTTTTACTCTTGACCACACCTTTTTTATATTATAACCAGAGAAAAGTAATAATGACATTCAAATCTGTTCCTTATACCTTCCTCATCAGCTCAACAAACTTTTCAGGACTCTCGGGGATGCCATTCTCTATGAATGCCTGAAGCAAAGTGGACCTTTAAACAACTTCCTTTGTGGTAGTTTTGATTAATTAACAAGATAATTAAGCACAGCATTTGAGATTAATTATTGGTTAAGAAAAAGATATGCTACTCTAATGGACTGAAGTGGCATACATTCATCATGCAGGAGTTATAAATGTTGATCCAGAACGCGAGCTTCTCCTGATGGTTAAGGTTCTCTAAGCTGACACAGGCAAGCTTTCGAAGAAGAAGCCTGCAAATGTTTAAAAAAGACAGTTATTATTAAAAAGCATAACAAGAATCATGAAATGGGTGATTAGTGGACTAGACATACTTCAATCGACAGAATAAAAACAGAGAATTTGCTGTTCGTTTTGGATTGAAAGATTTAGCTTCAATAGCGCATAATTGCTTGTATGGGCCAATATCCCTCTTCCCAAATTCACAACAGAGAGCATAAGGATCCCAAAATTCTGCTTTTTCAACAGAGTTCTGAGCTCTCAGAGCCCTTAGGTATGGGGAGTCATCTGCAGCACCAACATTCTTCACTGAACTAATTCTCAACATAATGCTTGATAAGCACCTCATAATATTTTCGGATATTATATTTGGGGCGTCATCTCCTATTGTTTTTTCATGTGCACTCGGATTCCTTACTTCTGCAATCGGCTGGTCGTTCATCCTTACTTCAAGCTGCACAGTGCGAAACAAAAACCTCACATTCATTGACTTCAAGAGTTTCCTATGGCAACTGAAAAATTATTTCTCTGCATACCTGCCTCTTTGGAGGACCCCTACGTTTGTGCACTGACTTATTTTGAAAGGGAAGTTTCTTAATTGGAGTTTTTGTCGTTTGGCCAGTACACGTGGATTGCTTGCTGCCCTTGGAAGAATTAGTTGTACAGGATTGATTCTCCTTTCCTTGTCCATCCTCTGGGAAGACAATCAAGAAGCACAAGCTCAAAGGATTATATTCTCTTCTAAAACTCTTAAGAATGAGTCAGTGAGTCTGAAATATAATGTTTACCAGGGGGTGGTGTTGTAGAAGTCAGTTCAGATGGTACTGTTTGGGGAAAAGACTTAAATTCGTCAAGTTTGGGAGAGCCAATCGGATTTGCATTGTTGAAATGAGGTGATTGCTCCATTCTCCTTCTAGAAGATGACATGTACACAGCTTCCTCGTACAAGTCCTGCCTCAAATCCACGACCTTCTCTTCCAGCCTTACAATTTCCTCTTCTAGAACGGCCACTTCCGCCAGAAGCCCCAGTATCTACATTGTTTAACACTCAAATCAGCACTCAAATACCTTGAAATACTATTTCATATATAAAAGCTACGTATTTGATCAACGCTTAGGGAAGGACCAAACAGGAAATTAGCAATATTTACTGACGCAAGGAGGGAGATAAGGAGGAAGACGAGGCAGAGCTCCCAAAGGCCTATTTAAAGCCCTCTTCAGTGCCCTTTGGATATTCTCTTCCTGTCTGAGCTTCTTCTTCAACTTATCGACCTGAAAGATGCAGTCTTGTGCTCAGTTGTCATCAGAGATCAAGAAAATAAATTCCAGAAAAGGAGCTGCAGAAAAAGAATGCCAATCAATACATCTTGTTGCAGAGCCAGTTTTCTATCTCTGCTCGATGCTTTTCCATCTTTAGGTGCTTTTGCTGCGCCCTCTCGCGAGCTTCCCTGCATCTCTGCCTTTTCATTCGAGGATAACGAGGTTAGGATTCACAGTGCGAGCAAACCGCACAACATCAAAGATCAAATAAGTTAGCACTAAAGTACGTCTGTTGAGAAACCAGAAAGATTTAACTTCTTTAGGTTTAAATACCCAATTGTTACAGTTTTCCTGCACAGTCGTATCTATACTCAGAAAAAAGATACTTTCTTTTGAGAATTTCTGGGATCTTTCGGCAAGCTGTGCTTATTGAGATTGATGCCATATTAAGCGATGATAACTCTTGGGCCAGAATAAATTAATAATCATAAGCTTCATCTACTGTACATATCGTTTTTAAAAGAATTAGTACTACATAA
This sequence comes from Biancaea sappan, assembly GCA_037074585.1. Lineage (NCBI taxonomy): Eukaryota > Viridiplantae > Streptophyta > Magnoliopsida > Fabales > Fabaceae > Biancaea > Biancaea sappan. Next base: position 13,484,847 of record CM073494.1, read on the forward strand.
ATTTGCTCTGTTCAACCATAATAAAGAAATAATAAGCAAGCTTCGATTACCTTGCCATGTGTAATTGGAGTTTTTACAGGCTGAAGCTTAGCCCTGGCTCTGGTATTCATCGTTTCCAATTATACCAAATCTGCAACCACCATTTCAACCCCACTTGTCAACGTGATACATCATCGTATATACTACATACAACACACATTCGTAAGCAAACAAGTTCAAGGAAACCATAATTGGTTGCTTTACCGAAAGATCGAACCTTTTACATAAACATCAGAAACAAGCAGTTCATTCATCAACCAGCAAACTCAAAGGTCAGTAATGAAGCTCTTGACTATTTCATTACTCTGTTTTCCGATCACCACCTCAGTTAAGGAGAGAGTTAGTACCCAGATGCATAGCTGATTAAGGAGTGAGAAGAAGAAGACGATGAGAGTGGAACTGAATCCACGGGAATGGCCTTCCTTAACTGCTTCACTCAAGAGCGGTATATATTATTCAAAGAATACATAGAGAGAGAGAGAGAGAGATGGTGAAATGAAATGGTGATAAAAGGACAATATGCGCATCCAAATTGCAAGCTAAGTAGACCGTACGCAACTATATGTAGTTACGCATGGAGGAAGGCACTAAAGAAGCATGTGTCATCGTGAACCAACGTGTACGGCTTTCTATTTGAGATTACTGATTTACCATGTACTGAAATTTTTAGCCTCGTATTATTGTCATGCTTTTAATTACCTAATTACAGCGAGAAAACTGAACCCAGAATTATCACTGTGTTGTTGACTCCCAAGGCCATATCCAATAATGTTTATGATTGCATCCTAATATGCTTATCTCTTTATTTGAAGTCATGACGCGTTTTGATGGTTTTTGTCGGTGGCTGTATTAAATTAGGTTGCGAAATTAGGCAATGGAGTTTAGATTAGCGTTTAGTGGGTAGTTCTTGTAAGGCAAAAGCTGCTCAAATCACATATTTTGCCAACTTAACAATTTTGTGTTTAACCTAATCATATCAACTACAGGTCATTCCAATACTAATGGGGATTTTTAAAGGAATTTTATTTTATACAAACCAACCTTCTATTCAATTGTAGAAAAGTAGAAATTAAATTAATGGGGAACATAAAATCTGCATATTTTAAAAGCCGCATCCATAGCTTACAGTATCTGGCAAGAAGCAGCTTTCTGTTAGCACATATCTCTTTGCATCACATAAATGGATAAAATACAGAGAAATGTTGGAGGTTATTCCAAAATAATTACACAAAATTAAAACCTAGCTGAACCATTTCAATTGGACTGTTTTGGCAGATAATGAAAAGTGGGGAGAGATGACATATATATACACATGGAGTCGCTGCTGAAACAGAAGAAATCATGATGGGTAGGCAACGTTACTATCACATTATGAGTGTTAGATGTTCAAAAAAATTATGGCCTATATACAAATAATAATTAGTGATTACAGTTGAAATTTTTAATCATACAGTTTACTTGTAGGTTGATTTTATCACAATTGTTAGATTAAAATGATGTTTTAATATTAAATTAGGTGAGTCTGTATTATTTCTAAGGGATTCATGATTTTAAATATAAAAAGGAACACGTCTCCATCCACAACCCACGTGACACTGACTCCAAATCTCAAGCTGACATTAGACATATATATTTAAAGTTTATTTTAATTAAAAGAAAAGGATAATTTATTAGCAATCCATCTAATCTTAGCAGAATAACCATGTCACACAATTAAAGGCATTGAAAGCTGCTTTTGTTTTAAAGAATGTGCTTTTTGTTTTTCTTTTTAGCAATTAGGTTTCTATCCATAGATTAAATCATGACACAAGCAAACTTTAGCGGCAATAATGTTAGCGGCGAACCCTTGAGATTTATTAATTAGTTGTAAAAATAGATTTACATTATGCCGCTTATATTGTTAATGAATTGGTTGAACTCAACCTGATCTTTAAAAAGCAACGGCAAGAAATTGCTGCATTTAATTGTGTTTTTTTACGCTCCGTTTTTTGCCATTGGTAAGCCCGTGATTCAAATTACACCTAATGAATGTCGTCACATCCTGTTTGGCAAAACGGAAAGATTTTCTTTGTTTTTCTAGTTTCTGGGGGGCCAATCATTGTAATTAAATTTTAGATTAAGGCACAAATGACAAGTGACAACATTTAGAATGAGATTCTCTCAGCTCAAAAGGTTGTAATCTTGTGTTCATAGTTCTATACAGGGGAAAAAAAGTTTGACCAATTATAAGCACAGTGAGAAGAACAATATATATATATATATATATGTAATTAAATTGACAATTGTTGGAGGCATTAGAGACATGTGGACAGATTTGTTTGTTTGTTTTCCCCAAGCATTCCTCTTGATTGAGGAAGCAGATCGTGGGCAGATGAAACATTAATCTCAGGACTATCAAACGAACAAAGCCAAAAGTGGAAAAAACAAATTAAGTAAATGAATATTTTTTTAAAAATGTGAATAAAAGTTTATACTAGACGCCAAGTTTGCCAGTTGATTTTAAGCTGTGTAGCTCGTAACACAATGATACGCCAAACTTACGGGAAAAAAAAATGAAATGAAGGTAATTTATTGAAATCTTTTATGGCTTTTGTCACTGACAGGTTTACACGACAAATGAGGTTGCTGCATTGTCTATTTCTATTGAAAAGAACTTTGTGTACATATGAATTGATATTGGCGTGGATCTTTTTTAATTATTGGAGTGTTAGAAGGGATCTTTATCATGGATAAAAAAAATAATCAAAATTTTTTTTTTTAAGAGCTCTCTTGTGTCCGCTGAGGAGAGCGGGCTAGAGTGAAACGAAATTCAACGGATACCTTGAAAATTTCGGACAACAAGATTAAATTAAAGGCCATGCTCTTGCTTGCACCATGTCATCTCTTGCCTCTTAGATATACCTTTTTTTTTTTGGTAATGTTGGTTAGTTAAAGCAGTTTAATATTTATTTTTTATAGTTAATTATTAATTTATTTTTAAGAATATTATAATATTTTTAATTTTTAATTTTTGAAAGATAAATTTTTTTAATTTAATCTTTAAAAAATTACATTTGTCTCAATGTTATTGAAACAAAAAAAAATATAAGATTTACTGTTGATAAATTTTAAAATTTAATAAAAATAATAAAATTGAAACAAATATAATATTTTAAAAAGTAAATTAAGACATTCTTTCAAAAACTAATTTGAAATGATTATAATATTTCATGTACCATATCAATAATTAACTCTTCTCTTTAAACAATGTTTCAAATTCAAGTCTTTTTTCCCCCACATGTAACCAGAGAAAATCATGCACGAGCAGCTCACCTAGCAAGGATTCAAGCATGATTTCACCACTTAGTAGGACACTAATCCATTGTGTTTTACCCAACCCTCATTGGTATTTCAAGTTAAAATTTTGTGAATAGAAAAAAATAAGCATTATGAGAGTTTTTTACACATTTATAGTCTAATATATTTTAAGCTAGATTAGTGAGAGTCCATTAACTTTTTGAATACCAATAATTTGAAACCAAATATATATATATATATATATCAAATCCTTTAATCAAAGGTGATAAAAGCCATTTTTTTAAAATGGGGATGGATCTATGATATTCTCTTATTTAAATTTGTATTTTTGTTCTTTATCTTCTTCTTCATGCCCCCTAGAAAGGAGGGCTTTGTACGAGCTGTAAAGATCCGCAAACATGCATCTGTTGATCTGCACTAAAGTAAAAGGTCATCTTTTTTCATTTCTTTAGCTCTGATTTCAATTTTTCTTTGCTCCTATATATGATTCATTTAATACATATATAGCCTATTTGGTAAAGCCCTAAAATTAAATCAGATCCCCGGAAGATTCTATTATCTAAGGAAGTCAATACCCACAATCCACATCAGTTCTGATGAATGGTTCCACGGTGTGGATTGGTGGGATAATGGAAACAAATTGTGCTGGAAAGCACAAGCCACAGTCCCATAGACAATGGAGATAGTGTCCGTCAGGCCTCACCTATTTCACTACCCTACAAGACACTCAGACCCACCAACATCGCCTCTTCATCTCTCTCTCAGCCACACACACAACTCGCAAGTGTGTCTAAATGTGCCGAATGATTCAGATTCCAGAAAATTATGATTTTCAACTTCTGATCACCTCTTCGTTCACAACCCTGGATATAGCAAGTACATATACAATTTTATGGCCTTGCAAATTGAAATTATTAATTTGCCTAATGTAGACAAAATAGTATACAGTAAGCATGCATAAGAGTGGATGGTAACATCCATGGTGATTTTTGGACTCTGGTTGGGTTTGGTAAAAAAATGGAAATAGAAATGAACAAGGAAATGAGAATTATAAAAAATGTTTTGGTATGACAAGGAAAGTGATAGAATAGAAAGCTAATGGTATGGGGTTTTTTTTTTAAAAAAAGAAATAATTTATTATCAATTTACCAAACTACTTAATGTCAAAATATTTTTAAAAAAATAGAAGAAGGACAAGGCCATGGTTAATTGTGTCATAAAAATGAAAAAGTTGGCTAGACTGTTGTGTATGATTTGTCAATGACATTCTCATTGCTACAGGAACGCGGATTTCATCCATTCCAACATTGTCTCAAGCCAAACAAGTTATGGAGGAATTTAATTCTCGCGTTCATTTCGTTAATCATTCATAACATACCAAATATGAATTTGGATTCCTTGTTGGATTCAGTGAAACTTATCAATATTGGACGATATTTGTGAGTTCAATATCTTGTTAAATATACAATGTCTAACAAGAAATTTATGGGCACTAAACACGCTATGAGTATATTATTTTCACTATGAAAACATCCCAAAATGTATTATGTAATGCAATTATATATCTTTTTATTGGGAATAATTTTATAATTATTGTATATGATGCAATAGGGAGAGAGGTAGAAAGTAAGTGTACATACTTATATAAAAGTGGTGTATAGAGTCCACAACTCTTCTTTTTATCTCTCTCCTACTACACCGTATCAATTTCATTAAGAAATTGAAAGGAAACAAACCCCTTTTTATTAGTATACTTAAAAAGTGTATTACTTCCTCTTTTTCTGCTGTCCTTAATTATTGGGTCATATTATATTTTTCTCTTATACCTAAAGTTCTATGGAAAGGGTTTTGTACAAATAACATAGACATATGCATACACACACATATGTGTATGTGTGAACTTTGAAAGCAAGGGAAGGGGTGGGCACAAATACGTTTCACCAAGGTTGGGGGTTTGGGGCTATGGATTCCATCCCCACTTATGCCCCCACAATGTAATTCCCGTACAAATACAGAGACATGGATGCTATTCCCAAGTCCTCCACCTCTTTCAAATAAAGAGAACCCTTTTAATTTCACTTTTATGACATAGCTTTACAGTGTGGGGACTTGTTTGATGATGAAGTGAAGTTGCATCGACGTGCGTCCAAAATCATTGTCCTTACTCTTGTTCACCTTATCTTTTGCTCCCTCTTCTTTATTACTATAATCTATAGCCAACATGATTAAACTTCAATTGGACGTCTTTCCAATTTTACAGCAAGGCACAGCTACTTATCATTTTGCACTTATGCCCTTTAGCCATGTCCTCTCTGTATAATCAAATATATAGTGGAAGCGATCAGATGCATATAAAGGTCAAAAGGAAGGAGAGGGGTCCATTTGGTGGTACTATTATGTGTTTGGAAGCTGTTGAATCTGCTGTATGGATCCATGGCCATGGGTTTCTGGGCTCTTACTTTAGATATTTGTCAGAATGGTCAGAGAAATAGAAACAATAGGACCTTTTCCTGCAGCCACTGGCAAAAGGTGAAAAGTAGGTGCATGCCAGAAGCCAGATGCTTTTGTAATTTTACTTTTACTTTGGCTACCTTAAACTTTTCTGTGTCCCCTGACTCCGCCAAATTAGAATTATTTGAAGAGACTAGAAGAAAAGACTTGTTGAGGTGTATTTCCATAATTGTAGCTACCATTTCCATGAGTATTAGTATTATTGGCATGAAGTTTGCCTTGTAATTGCAACACATGACGTAGGGTCAATATGTATGATGGAGATCTACGCATGAGATTAAGACAGGTTACCTTCCTGTTGCTACAAAAGTAAAAAGTAAAGGAACAATCCCAGGAGCTTGGAAATGAGAGATGAACATTGAAAAGGGAAGGCGGTGAAGGAAGGAGAAGGAGTCCAAAAGGGTGATGGTTTACAGACTGTAAATGAGACAAGGCACAGAAGAAACAGGAAAAGGGCTTTAATAGTTAGTGCTGAATCTGAAACCATTTCTTGTCAGCATGTATTTGGCTTTACCCTTGACTTTGCCACCTCTGATTTGGAAATATTGATGCTCTGTTTTGGCGCTTTCTACCTTACTTCGATGTAATAAAAGCTGGGCATGCAATTGCAGGGTCACAATCGTGGTAAGCATGCCCCAACTTTCGACTCTCTCATAACTCTCTCATATTCACTCTAACGCTCTCCCAATCCCAAGGGACTAATTTTCGCATAGCATTATGTCTCAGCTCAAACTGAATCACCAACTTAAGCGACAACTCCTTCACTGCTACACAACCATAATCAGCAATTAATTAGCCTCCGAATTCTCATGTATATGTATATTGGCTGAGACTCTAGTTCATGACTACTAATCTACAACACTAATTAGTCATAAACTTAGTTTGGGCCTAGGATCTTAATTTCGCTGAAGCCTATGGTAAGAGCCCAGAAGAGTAAAGCCGAATGCCCATGGTCCCAACGGTACCCACTAGCACTTGGCCCCTAAAAAGTAAATTTGTCTATATATTTAAGTGTTACCAAAACCGGATTGGATCAGCTAGTTTGATCAATTGGATTGGAAAGTCGGCTAGGAAATTAATTTAGAATAATCATTAAAATCGGTGAGTGATAACCGATCAAGACTTGATTGACTATTTCAAACCAGATAAGAATTAATGCTAAATGAATATATTAAACTAATCTGTTTTATCTTTTTTTAATTTTGCTTATTCTATAAACAGATAATAAAGAAATTAATATTCCAGATCAGTCAATTTTAGAAGAAATGTCAATATATTAATATTTTATGTATTTTATATATGAACAAATATTATATTGATTAATAATATTTGTTTGTTGTTTGATTAATTTTTACTATGAACTTTTGATTGTAGATGTTGTATTGTGTAATTTGATATTAAATCTTATTTTTAATTGAATTTATAAGTTTATGTTTATAGTGTTTAATTATGATATTATTTTTTTAATATTTTAAAATCAATTAATTTAATTACAATTTAATTATGATGTGATCATTGAATCGGTGTCGTCACTGATTGATGGATTAAATTTTCAGAATTTGAGAGAGTACTCATTTATAGTGTAGTGCCACATTGTATTTCTTTCACGTTGGGGCCTGTTAATGATAAAAGGGGAGCGGGCCGAGAAACAAATGCACGAGGCAACGAAAGCAGAAGATGAAAGGACAAAGAATCCAAATCCGTTGGCCTTGCCTAAAACCAAAGGAATTGGAAGAACTGACAATTACTCAGCGGCTGGGAAACGGCTAGTCGCTAAACATACAGTGCAATGAACTTATGGCGTTGGGCTGATAGCCAGGCTGAACTGCGTATTTATATAATTTAAGTTAGTTATTTATTTTAGTTATTTCAATTCAATCTTCCCCATTTTTTTAATCCATTTAGGATCATTTTAAAATATTAAAGAAAGTTGAGGAGTTATTTTAGAATATTAAAAAGTTAAAAGATGAAATTGAAACAAATCAAAATAGTAGTTTTTTTTATTCTACAATTAATATAAATCAAGTAGAAACATTTGGAGAGGAATAATGGAATGGTCTCAATCTCTAAAGCTGTCAAAACACGCTGGCTGGCCTGTTAGGTGCTGGTTAACGGGTCAAACAAGCCATTCTGTTAGCCCACACTTCTTTCTTTTTTTTTAAACAAAAATTAATAAAAATAGTTCATTCGCTTTTTTTTAAAAAAGTGAAATATATGAAATTAGAAATTTAAAACTTAAAAAAAAAGTTAAAAATGAAAATATTTTTTTTATTATTCTTTCTCTTTTTTCTTTAATATTATCTTTCTCATTAAATAATAATTATGATCAAATGATTATACAAATTTGATATAAAATTATCTTCAAATAATATTTTTTACTCTCTCTATTATTCAACTTAACATATATTAATAATATTTAATATATAAAATTAAAAAAACCAAAAAAAAAAGAGTTAGATCAACCTGATTCTAAATAGATTGGTTAAACACCAATTCGACCTGCCCTTTAAACAAGGTTAAAAGAGCCTAACACAACGAGTTAGGCCAGTTTTGCCGGTTATTCATAATACATGTCTTTGATAAAATAATGGAATAGCAGCTGATATTTTTCTAATCATCACATATGGTACTTTCTCTGATGTACACGTAGCCTGAATATTTCTCATTGTCACCACCTGTAATTTAACCAAATTCCCCTTTCGACGGATTACAAGCCATGTGTAAACATTCTGTTTTAATTCTCTCATTACTTGTAGCTCTGTTAGCCATAAACATGAGAGCCTTTAGTGATAAAGCTCAGGTTGCATTTCATTCAATTATCTGTGTTTAGTTTGGTACCGAAGCTCATTTGCACAACGCTCTCTCTCAATCCGTGGCAAACTCCTCTTCGTCCACCAGCTCTTCTATTATGCCTACCCTTGCCACCTTTACAATGCAGCCAATTAAAATCATAAATGGTAATACTTCTCTTAGTCTCTTTACCCCTCTCAAGTTGGATAGGCAGAATTTTCTTTTATAGAAAACCACGATACTTCCCATTATCAAAGGAAACAAGCTTGAGCGATTCTTGGATGGCTCAAAAACGTGCCCAGAAAAGTATGTGACTGTAAATAATCAGCAAATGTTGAATGACAAATATGAAGAATGGCATGTGCTTGATCAAATTCTATTGGGTTGGTTCTACAGCTCAATGACGACCGAAATGGCTACCCAAATAATTAACTGCAGTACCAGCAAAGAATTATGGACTCAGATTCAAGATTTGGTTAGAGCAAATACTAGATCAAAGATCATGTATAAAGAAGAAATCCAACAGACCAGAAAGGGCTCTATGAAGATGCTGGAGTACGTGAACAAGATGAAAGGTTTGGCTTATAACCTTCAATTAGCTAGCTGCTCTATTTCACAATTTGATTTGTTTACACAAATATTAAATGGATTAGACATAGATTACACCCGATCGTTGTTCAATTACTTGATAAAATTGAAATGACTTGGGTTGAATTTCAAACATCATTGCTAACCTTTGACAGCCGCCTTGAACAAATACAAAGTTTTCAAAATTTAAATATCAACTCCTCTGCAAATGTTGTTGATGCTACTATTAATCTGGCCACTGGAAATAATCAGAGATTCAACAACAATAGTTTTAATTCTAGAAACAATAATAACAAGAATAATTGGAGAGGAGGTAATGCAAATAGAGGCGGCAGAGGTAGAGGAAGAGGAAGAAATACCAATGGCAGACCAATTTGTCAAATATGTGGTAAAATCATGCTTTCGAAAATCGGATTGAACCAGCTGGTCAGATCAAAAAATCGATGAATCGGCCATTGGTCTGGTCTGAAATAACCAAAAAATTAGGGAGTCTGGCGTTGAACCGATCAACATGGTTAAAATCGGACGGTTCGTGGTTTCTCCCGATTCAGGATTTTCTTTTTGGTTCAAGGAACGACGTTGTTTTGCAGTTGCTGTTAAGCCACGCTTTCAATTTAGAACTCAAGAAAAAATAGTAGAAGAAGAAGAAAAAGAAGAAGGCAGCACATCAAAGCCAGCAGAAAAAAAAAAATGGACGAAGAAGAAGAAGAAGGGATGATATCCCGTCTGTAGCCGCTGCCAGAGAAGTGGATCTAGAGGAAACGGACGGTGTCATCGCATGATATTCCATCACCGGCGTCGTTACTGGGAAGAATAAGATCTGAGGAGTGGATCTGAAATCTGAACTTCTAAAGAGGAAGAGTCACCAGGGGAGAGAGAGACCATGAACTTCTGAAAACAGACGGCGTATAAGGCTGAAGCACTTCTCTGATTTGCTATTTTTAATTTTTAATAATTTATGTATGTGGTGGGTGCTAGCTGGTTCCTTTTTTGCTTACAGCCATGGGTTACAAATGTGGGAGAGAGGGAGCGGGCTGAAAAAAGCTTTCAAATTTTAATTTTATTGATTAGATTATTTTTTTTATTGATTATAACTTTTTATCTTATATAATTTATTTATTTCATATTATATATGCTTAAATAGTATATGAATATTAAATTTTATTTTTAATGTTTTATATTTATAATATGTAATTGTATATAGTATTTTAATATTTTAATTATAAATTATTATTTTTTAATATTTTTATATACCACTAATTCGACCACGGTCTAATGATTAACCTTTGAACTAATGATTCGACTGATTTAATGATTAGTTCGATTTTCTAAACTTTAGATAAAATTGGCCATTTAGCAAGCATTTGTTGTTACATGATTGATTTTGCTTACATGGGTAGCACTCCAAATTAAGTGAAAAAAGCTGCCAACTCTAGTGCCTATATAGCTAATGCAGACACCATTTCGAACCCTAGCTAGTATCTCGATAGTGGTACATCTCATCACGTTACCAACAATTCTAGAATAATAGAAATACATGTTTGGTAGTTGGTAATGGACAAATTTTACGTGTTACTAGTGTTGGAAATTCCTTTATTAAACTTCCTAAAAAATCTCTCATTCTCAAAAACATCTTGGACACACTTGCCATTAAAAAAAAACTAGATTAGCATGTCACAACTCACTACCCAAAACAATGTCATAGTGGAATTTAACTCTAAATTTTTTCTGAAGAAGGACAAGAGTTCAAAGAGGGTACTTCTATAAGGGAGAATTAAAGATGGCTTGTATCAACTGATTCCATCCACTCAGAATTTTGTAGATCAAAATCCTCAAGTTCTTCTAACTGAAAGGCAACAAGCAAACGTTACAAAATGGCACAGAATCCTAGGATATCCTTATTTTCCTATTTTGTCCCAAGTTCTCAAAACTTGTATGGCAAATTTATCTATAAATGACATTGAAGTTTTGTGCTCTGCTTGTCTGTCACGTCCCAAAATTTGAGCACGTGACCGGCACGGAAAGTGAATTTCATTTCACCTCCGTAAGCCTATCTTTTTCTTAAAAATCATACAATTCTTTTTCATGCAACCAAAACGAGTTCTCTATACATACTACAATTACTCACATTACATCACTGAATGAACCTACCCGATTACAGAGATTTCTAGATTTATACAACTTAGAATAAAACTTAACTATTATACCTTTATCCTGAACAAATAAAAAGGTAATTATGGACTAAGGATCCATAATTCCTTGTTCCGATATTTACCTTCAGCTGTCAACTCTGAAAAAAATATCAATAAGAGGGGTATGAGCAAACCACGTGCCCAGTGAGTAGATAACACAATACTATGACAAAATAAAAATCATGCATCATAATGATAACATGCAACAATCATACGTAGATCGATCATCATATGATATAATATTATTCATAATACTTCACAACAATATCCAAGTGAATCAAATGCATTTCAACAAAATTCAAAATTCACAACAGCAATCGATGAAATCAATTTCACACACAATTCCCGTACCAACCGGGTCGTCCAGAATACCTCTGGATCGTTGCCCGCGGCCCCCGCCGCATCCACCCTTATCGCTCCATTTATATTCTCCACCCTTATAGCTTCACATAGATTTCTCCATGGGGTGCACCACCATGCCTTTCCTTTCCAGTGAAACACAATCACAATCACATATAAAAACATCCTCAATCATAATCTTGAGCCACATACACAACTCAGTCATTTACAATTCAAGCCACAACATAATCAATATGGTTCCAGCAACATAGCATGTATATAACATAACCCATAATATAGAACAATTATTCAACTCGGTTCACATGCCATTCACAATCCATCATATAACCTCCATTCATGGGAAAATAAGAAAATATAATTATATACATTACCAAACACGTTCCACATTTGTTTATGCCTCATCGTTCCACATCATCCTCTTCAAACTTGGATATACAACATATTTCCGCTATGATGCAAAAAGTCAATAACAGATTTAATCATAGCAAGTATTAACCCACTCACCTGGATTTCATGCTCTCGGCACTCCCACTTTGCACTTTGACCATTCCTATTGTAACCAGACAAAAACCATCAGAGTTACAAAATAGAGAAATTTCCTACCACTACTCTCGACCTTCACTTACTTCTCAAATCATAACTCCTAACTGGTAATGAATATTCAAATGAAACTTATACCATTGGAAACTAGACTTAAAGAGCTTTCCAACGATATAAAGTTTGCCCAAAACGGAGTTCGGATGAAGAAGTTATGGCCGATTGAAAAATAAACTAAAATTTCCCGGTACACCTGGCGCCTGGGCGCCACCTATGGCGCCTGGGCGCCAACCATGCCTGGTGCCTAGGCGCCACATGTGGCACCTGGGCGCCAATTCCTTCTTCTTCCCATCTCACCTTGGCGCCTAGGCGCCACACATGGCGCCTGGGCGCCACGATCGCGACCCCTTCGCGATTTCTCTCAGTTTTGGCCTAAATCTGGCCAAATCTTCACCGTTTTTCATGATTTCTTCCATGGGATCTCACCCTTAATGTCTAAGGAGCATTTAGACACCAAAATCACCAATTTTAATTGAGAAACGAAGCCGGAATCTCGATTTTACCTCAAACACTCTTAAAACTAGAAAATAGAGAAAAGCTTAAGAAATAGAAATTTCTACCTCGATTCCTTGCTTTCCCTATGTTGCTTGGCTCCTAGAGGCTCGCCCCGTAGCCCGAGATCCACCCTCCAAAGCTCGGTTGTAGAGTTAGGGTGTAGAGAGAGAAATTAGAGAGAAGGAAGAGAGAAGGAGAGGAGAGAAAGTGAAGAGAGAGAGAGAGGAAAGGAGAAAAATGAATAAAAAATAGGTGAGGCCACCTATATACTCGCACGGGGTGAAATTATCACTTGCTCTGCAATTGACCCTCAGTCAAGACTAGCAAAAGCAAATTCATAAAATCTCACCTCAGGTGTTTCTAAATCCTCGGTGCCCCACAAATTTCCTTATTCACTTTAGTCCCTCTCAATATCTCAAACTTCACTTTAACCTCGAATCCATCATCTTTTCGGTACCGGACTCATAATTCATTCCCATAAGCTCTATTATTCTTCTCGGGTTCCTACTTGGTCATTTCTCAAAAGTCCTCTATACTTTCTTTTCTTTTCACTTTAGTCCTTGAGAATTTGTAAAAATTTCCTAAATTAAAAATAAAAATTTCTATTCCCACATTTTCTTCACTAATTCAAAAAGAAAATTTTTCACATAATTAAATTTTTCACTAAACTTCAAATCAAACTTTAAATATTCATAAAAATTCTTGGGATATTACATTGTCAATTAGGAAAAAATTATAGATTACCCTTTCAGTTATCACAGTTGAAAGCCTAAAAACCTCTTGAAGTTTTACATACTGATATATGGGGGCCTTCACTTATACTCTCTAAAAATGGCTATAGATTTTATATAATATTTCTTGATGATTATAACATATTTCTCTGGCTGTCCTCTTTGAAAAACAAAAGTGAGGCCTTACAAACTTTTATCCAATTCAGAACAATGATCGAAAAACAACTAGAAACCCCTATTAAAACTATTCACAATGATTATGGAAGGGAATAAAGGGCCTTTTTTAGTTACCTTAATCAAAATGGGATATCACACATCTTCACTTGCATATATACTTCAGCCTAAAATGGTAGAGCAAAGAGAAAACACATACATGTAACAGAAATGGGACTCACCTTGCTTGCTCAAGCACAAACGTCAGTAGATTTTTGGTTAGAAGGCTTCCAAACAGCTTGTTATTTGATAAACAGACTTCCCACTCTTGTCTTAGAAAATAAAACACCTTTTCAGACTCTTATTAATAAAAAACCTGATTACCAGTTTCTTCATCCTTTTCGTTGTACAGTTTACCCTTACCTAACACCATAGAATCAAAATAAACTTCAGTTTTATTCCTTCAAATCCCTTTTTCTCAGTTACAGTAATGCACTTAAAGGGTATAAATGCCTTTCACCACAAGGACACACACACACACATATATATATGAAGGCATATTGTTTTTGATGATAATGATTTTCCTTACAAGTCTTGTTTGTTTTAAATCACAACAGACACATTCTTCAGAAAACGTGACCTATGCAAGTTCTAAATAAGTCCATCTCTTCGTTTCCAACAGATGAAGTTGATACAAGAGAGTTCTCCCCTATAGAAGTATCAACTCCTTTGAACTCTCCACAGTCCAGATTAGATCAAAGCTCACAGACCAAATAAGTTCATAATCCTAATTCTCCTGTCTATACTGAATTCAGTAGCATGTCCAGTCCTTCTAATTCTAGTAGCTCTACTAGGTATTGTTTGAATCTTGATTTTGACTTTCACAATTTAAATACTTATCTTGCTAATCAAAGTGTAATATCCCAGATATTTTTTTTAGTGGTGTAGTGGAACTTTAAAATTAACTAAGAAAAGAAGGATTGCAATACATCCACAAGCCCCCACATTTTCGGCCATTAGCTAGATAATTGATAGTGGGCAACAATTATTGGATGATGTTTCTTTACACATTTAGCTACCCACACTTTCGGCCAAAGGATAGCACTTTGCAGCAGAAAAATCTTATCAAGTGGTCCCTTACGCTTTCGGCCAGTAGAGAATACAATGCAGCAAATAATGGAAGACCAAAGCACATGCAGCAACATGATGGAAAGTATATGACAGCACTTGCAGCAAAAATCGTGAACCATCCTTCTCCTTTTTGCTGCAGAAAACCCTGCCGATGTCGCTGGTTGCGGTGGTTCTTCACCATGAAAGGTGCTGGAGCAGTGGGTCTCGACAGCGAAACCATCTAGCAAGGGGTAAGGGCGAATAGAAATTAGTTTTGTCTGGGATTTTCTTTCTTTTTCATGCTATAGCATGTGTGCCAAGAGGAGTTCAGTTCTCTTTCTTTTAATTTGTGTCTTGGGTTGACAGAGGATGTGTTGAAGTTGGGTGAAGGTCTATAACAGAAGTTTTAGCAGAAAGAAAAATAAGAAGAAAAGGATAGTGGAAATTGAATCATGTTTGTTGTCACTTACTGCTGTTAATGTTTTTGACTGTTTGTGGTATGAAATTTGCTCAGATGATCGTGAAATTTGGTATCCTAGTTGAAATGGTGTCCAAGAGTGTGTCCAAATTATTTTGGAATTTTATAGGTTGATTTGGTATCCCTAATGCACCAAAAACAGTAGCTAAAGTTTGATGAATATAAAAAATGAGACTGTTATGGCATGCTGCCGTTTTTGTGAGTTTTGGATAACTAAATCAACTCCTAAAATCATGAAATTTTTGTGAGAAATTCTTAATATAGTGGCAGTGTGATCTGGAAAGTTTCATGGTCATTAAAATTGATTTGCTTGGTCAAATAGGCACGGAAACAGCACTTGTTCAGTGTAGAGTAAAGTTTGGGCAATTTAGGAAATTGGTTTGGTCTTGGTAGCTAAACATCTCTTTTTGATCTGAAGTTTTTATGGTATTTAGCTAAGACATGAAACCAATGATATACAAAATTTTATTTGCATTTGGATATGGTTAGGATGGTCTTTCAAACAAAAACGCAGAACCTATAGCAGAAGTAAGCAGTTCTGATGTAATGGTACTAAAGTGATGATTTGAAGGGCCAAATGGTGGATTTTTGGGCTGAAATTGTTATCCTATCATATTAACACATGAATAAAGATATATGTCAAGTATCATGAATTTTAGAGCTATGAATTGGTACCAGCAATTTTGTAAAGTTTAGTACAGAATTTAGCAGAAAAACAGAACAATGTTGAGTGCTTGGTGCGTTAAATTATAAAATGGTGTTTTTTTTCTTTTGTAGTTTATTTTCTAGGCCTCTTATAAGGTTTTTGGCATCTTTCTCCAAATTGAAGAGTACAACTTAGCTAGGAATTAAGGTGAGTGGGTTAATACTTGCTATGATTAAATATCTGTTATTGACTTTTTGCATCATAGTGGAAATATGTTGTATATCCAAGTTTGAAGAGGATGATGTGGAACGATGAGGCATAAACAATTGTGGAACGTGTCTGGTAATGTATATAATTATATTTTCTTATTTTCTCATGAATGGAGGTTATATGATGGTTTGTCAATGGCATGTGAACTGAGTTGAAATATATCATACTTTGATTGTTGAGTTCGTTCATATGCGGATAGTTGAAGTATGTTATTGTTGAATAATTGTTCTATATTATGGATTATGTTGTATACATGCTATGTTGCTGGAACCATATTGATTATGTTGCGACTTGAATTGTAAATGACTGAGTTGTATGTGTGGCTCAAGATTATGATTGAGCATGTTCTTGGTTGTGATTGTGATTGTGTTTGACTAGAAAGGAAAGGCATGGTGGTGCACCCCATGGAGAAATTTATGTGAAGTTATAAGGGTGGAGAATATAAATGGAGCGATAAGGGTGGATGCGGCGGGAGCCGCGGGCAACGATCCAGAGGTATTCTGGACGACCCGGTTGGTACGGGAAATGTATGTGAAATTGATTTCACTTTGCTGTTGTGAATTATTTGAAATGTATTTGATTTACTTGGATATTGTTGTGAGGTATTATGAATAATATTATATTATATGATGATCGATTTACGTATGATTGCTGCATGTTATCATTATGATGCATGATATTTTTTTTGTCATAGTGTTGTGTTGTCTACTCACTGGGCACATGGTTTGCTTATACCCCTCTTATTGACATTTTTTTTCAGAGTTGATAGCTGAAGGTAAATAGCGGTACAAGGAATTATGGATCCTTAGTCCATGATTACCTTTCATTTGTTCAGGATAAAGGTATAATAGTTAAGTCTTATTATAAGTTGTATAAATCTAGAAATCTCTATAATCGGGTAGGTTCATTCAGTGATGTAATGTGAATAATTGTAGTATGTATAGAGGACTCGGTTTGGTTGTATGAAAAAGAATTGTATGATTTTTAAGAGAAAGATAGGCTTACGAAGGTGAAATGAAATTCACTTTCCGTGCCGGTCACGTGCTCAGATTTTGGGACGTGACACAAAGTTTACCTAACCCTTTACTTCCAAATACATCAACTCACCCAATGTAAACCCAAAGTCAGAAAGAATTTTCAAAACTAAAACACCCTTTATTGGTTTTATTGAAAAAATGTTACCAACTACTATACTTGTTAATGCTATACAAGCCATGAAATACCCTCACTGGAGAAAGGCTATGCAGGAAGAATTTGATGCTTTGATTAAAAATAAGACTTGGGATTTAGTTCATAGGACTTCAAAAAAGAATGTGGTGGGCTCGAAAAGGATTTTTAAAATTAAACATAACTTTACTGGATCATTACAGAGATATAAGGCCCGCTTGGTGGCTTAGGGATTCACATAAACCCCTAGTGTGGATTATTTGGAAACCTTTACCCCAATGATTAAGCCTGCAACCATAAGAATTATATTAACCATGGCAGCCTCTCTGCAGTGGCCAGTACATCAGCTAGGCTTCAACAATTCCTTCTTGAATGACATTTTACAAGAACAAGTTTACATAGTTCAGCCTCAGGGATTTGTCAACTCTAAACTCCCCTCTCATGTTTGTAAATTGAATAAGGCTATCTATGGGCTTAATCAAGCCCCTAGAACATGGTTTGACCAACTCAGGATAACTTTAATCAAATGGGGATTTCAACATAGCAAAGCAGATTCTTCCTTATTTTTTCTATAGCAAAAAGATAAAGTTCTGTTCATTTTAATATACGTGGATGATGTTCTTGTTACTGGAAATAGGATAGAGCGTCTTAAAAAATTTATTCAAGATTTGTAACTTCTTTTTTCTTTGAAGGATTTTCTAGCTCTTCACTATTTCCTTGGCATACAAATTCATAGAACTACTGATGATTTTTTTTAAACCAAGAGCAATATATTTCAGACTTATTGATTACGTTTGATATGGAGAAATCATCTTCTTATCCTACACCTATAGCTATAGGCACAAATTTATGCACTAATGATTCTGAATTGATTGTTAATCCTTCTGAGTATCGCAGCATTTTAGGAGCCTTGCAGTATCTTACACATACAAGACCTGACGTAGCTTTCACAGTAAACAAGCTAAGTCAATTTCTCCATAGTCCTCGAATGATACATTGGCAACCATAAAGCGTTTACTCAGATACTTACAAGGTTCCAAGAGTCATGGTATATTCATCTCTAGTAGCCCAACCTTACAATTGCAAGGATTCTCTGACACAAACTGGGTAGGCTCAAGCTCAGATAGGAAATCAATTGGGGGATATTGCGTGTTTTTTTGGAAATGCCTTAACCTCCTGGTCTTCAAAGAAGTTGTGATAGAATTATTATGGTTCTAAAGTTATCATTTTTAGCTAGTTCTTGAGTTAAATCTACTTGATTTATTGTTTATTTGATTGTGTTTCTAGCTTTTTCAGGGTTTTGTTAATTGTGTAATTTGTCCTTGTTTTGAGCTGGTTTTTCATGGTTTTCTGATCTTTGTTTGATGGTTTCTGTGGGATTGAGTCATGAGGAGAAGTGCAGGCCTAAAAGCAAAGTTTTTGGTGTAGCATCACTCAGCGCTCAGCTTTGCAGTCCTAGGAACAGCTTTTCCTCCCTTGCCGCAGTGCTTAGTGCTAACGCAGTAAAATTCCATGCTACCTCTAGTATTTCGACGCTCAGTGTTGGAGAGTCAGCACTTAGCGCTAACGCCGAAGAATTTCTATGTTTTATCCAGTACGCCAGCGCTCAGCAGTGAAGTTAGAGCTACTGCATGTTTTGACTGCTATTTAAGCCCTTTTCTGCTGTTAACCTAGGGACTTTTGGGAAAATCTCAAATCTGGAGGCAAGGACGGTTGGGAGATGAAGAAGAACAAGAAGAACTCGTCCATCAGGACCTCCGATTCTTTAGTTTTTCTTCTAAACTTTCACTATGATCTTTGTTTTTGCTGTTTTCTCCTTTAGAATCATGAATCACTAAATTCTTAGAGTTAAGGATTGATGTAGCTTATTTCAAATGAGGTTTTACTGGTTATATGGATTTTTTTAATGTAAATTTGATTGTTAGAGTAGTTTTTACTGTTTAGATTGCCTCTTGAATGATTGATCACCATTTTATGAAAATTGGAATTTATATTGATATTAGGGATAGTTTAGTATAAAGTCACTCTTGTAATTACTACCATAAACCAGATTAATCTAGGGATAGATAACTTTGTTTATGTAGTTTTTGTGAATTTCTTGAGCTTAATTATTGTAATACCCATTATATTTTTTTTAGTTATAAGTATTCAAGAATTACGATAAATTTATTTTGGAGAAAATAAATTCCTTATCGGTTTAATTTTTGTATACTCGATTGTGCATATTGTTGAAAATACAAATTTTTATTTATAGATTCTATAAATTGTGAGATATAATGGATGATACGATATGGAATTAATCCCATTAAGTAAAAATACAGTTCAAAAGTGGAATCTAGAATGAATAGTTAAAAGTGAGACTGGTAGATGAAAACTGGTAAGTGAAACTAGTAGATGAAAACTGGTAAGTGAAACTGGTAGATGAAAACTGGTAAGTGAGACTGGTAGATGAAAACTGATAAGTGAGACTGGTAGATGAAAACTGGTAAGTGAGACTGGTAGATGAAAACTGGTAAGTGAAACTGGTAGATAAAATAGTAAAGGAGAACGGTAGATGGAATAGTAGTAAATAGTACCATAACTTCTCCTATAAATAGGTCCTTCCATTTCACTTCAAAACTCACACCTTCAGTTTCTCTTCTCTCCTCTCCTTAAAACTTCTCTTGTTCCGGCGTTTGGGCTCTGAGATTCTAGGTCTTTCTTCCTTAGCCTAGATCCAAGGTAAGAATACTATGCCCCTTTTCTATGCCATTCAGATTTTAAAAGTTATTTTCTTAAGTATGCTCTGTGGTGCAGCTTTGGCTGATCTTCCACATCAGAAAAAAAAACTGTCCTTAGCTACCTATATGTTGTTTTGATTCTCTGATTACCGAAATAGAATGTAAACTGTGAAGAATACATGTCTAGGAAAGTTCTGGCTAAGGAAAGACATGGTTCTTAAGTGTGTCCATTGGGACTCTCCACTATTTCCTAGGAACTTACCTGGTGTACTCTTTTACAGATTGTATTCTCTATTTCTGGTATGAATAGTACATGTACGTATGAATAGTACATATATGTATGAATAGTAACCGTACGTATGAATAGTATCTGTACATATGAATAGTGATTGTACGTATGAATAGTGATTATACGTATGAATAGTATTTTGGTACAAAAGCAACCCTGACTTTCTATATCTGATCTTTATGAAAATCTCCGTAGCGGAACCTGAAATCCAGCTACGTACTCTTCTTTATAGCAACTCGGAAAAGTGACTGGGATACGGAATCTATGTGAGTGGATGACCTTGCTAACCGACTTTATTTACTTTTATTCCAAGTACAATATAAACTCCATCTCATATCGCAATTAGATTCTATATTTATTGATGATTGCTAGATAATGAAATCTATTGTTGATTTAAGATTATTATGAATTGAGTATATAATACACATGGAATGGTTGAGGGCTTGACCCAAGATACCAATGCATGGAATTATACACATGGAATGGTTGAGGGCTTGATCCAAGATACCAATGCATGAAATTTTATACATGGAATGGTTGAGGGCTTTATTTCCCAAGATACCAATGCATGTAATGATTGATTATAAGTGGAGACTGAATTCTTGAACATTCAATACAGAGGTATAGAAATCCTGAATATCAAAATAATTGTTGTTATTGTGATTATGATTCTGGTATTTGTACTTGTGATATATTTATTATTGCACAGTCATTTAGTCACTGAGTTTTGATGAACTCACACTCTCCATGAACATTTTTTTTTAGATACAGTGGATGTCAACGAAGAAAATCTGCAGGAGAATTAGTATTCCTCAAGGATACTTTTTATCTGGAGGGCTTATAAATCCAAAAGCTTAGGAATGCTCTGTAATCTCTATAGGTCACCTAGGCTTGGAAAGTTGTATCATATTGTATGATATTTGACTTGTGTTTCTGTTTCACTATGCTGAACTTTTTATGTGTATAAATATCTTTCTTGAAAAATTATGTTATGCATTAGTATTAATCAGAGATTTTATAGGATACCATTGAGGTATACTCTTGAGTTTACGAAGTTACTCACATGCTCAAATTTGGGATGTGACAGTTTTGGTATCAGAGGAGTTTTAGGTCCCCTATAGATTACAGAGCAAGTGTTCTTTGTGGGCCCTTCCCCATTGTCGTGAGCCGCGGCATGACCATGGGATTAGGTTCCATAAAAGACCTTATAGAGTATAGTGTCTTTTGTTTTTATAACTTAATCCTTAGTGGGTTAATATGAGGTGATCCTGTTTGATCTGAGAAGTATTTGTTCTCTGTGTAGACTTAACTCTATGATGTCAGAGGGATCTTCAAATCATAATGAGCATGTAGGCTCAGGGAGGACTTTAATTCCACTAGTTAATACATAGGACAACCCTTCTGACCATGGAGATAGTTCACATGTTCCGAATATTGATGGTTCAACTGGTGGCCGGGCGGAGGGAGCTGGAGCCACCCAACAGATTGACGCTGCTGTTGTCATGCAAATGTTCAGCCTGGTGAATGATCGGTTAGATCATATAGAGGGAGAACGAGCAAAACATGTTGATACACCAAAGGTTCCTCTTGCTATTGAGACCAAACGGGCTGGAGAAGGCACAGTTAAGGACGTGAAAATGTCTGAGTTTCTAAAGATGATGCCACCCATTTTCACCGGTGAAGATCCTAATGAGGACTCGCAACGATTTCTGGATGATTGCGAGGCAATTTGTGATGCTTTGGGGTGTTCTGATGCCCGAAGAGTAGAGATTGTCTCCTTTCAACTAAAAGGGAGAGCCGGTAAATGGTGGAAGGCCTGAAAGAATGGGAGAACCCAAGATGCACCACCAATTACATGGGCGGAATTCCAAAAAATGATTATCAATGAATTCCTTCCAAAAAGTGTTCGATCATCTAGAGTAAGAGACTTTTTGTATTTGAAACAAGGATCCATGACAGTAGACGAATACAATGCCCAGTTTATTAAGTTGGCAGAATATGCTCTGCAATTGGTGCCTACAGAAGAGGCTAAAGTGGAAAAGTTTGTGGAGGGTCTTCGCGATTCTTTTTATTCGCAGGTGGGTCCTAATATGGTTAATTATAACTCTTACTCTGCCGCTGTTGATACTGCACGTAGAATGGAAAAGAGGTGGAATAAAAAGGAAGAATTTAAAAATAAAAAAAGGTCTAGAGATGGGAGGTATTTTAACCAAGGTGGGAACTCAGGAACCTCAAAGCCTTCCATCACTTCACAGCATGTTCCGATTGCATCATCTAAACCTACATTCTCCACGGGTAGTACAGCTAAGCCCCACTCGGAATATAAAGGTGGTTACAGTTCTTCGAACAGGGGTGGTTCTCAAGCAGGAAGAGGAAAGCCTCAATGTCTTGAGTGTGGAAAATTTCATTTTGGAGAATGCCTCAGGAAGATGGGAACATTAATTTGTTTTCATTGCGGACAAGAAGGGCACTTCAGGAGGGAATGCCCTCAACTTATCTCTGAATCTGGTCAAGCATCTGTTCTTCCATCTCACACCCAACTAGGAGTTACTCCAGTCGCTCGTACACCGACCACTTCTACTGGAGGAAGTTTTGGGAGAGGATCAGGCAGAGGCCAAGGAGGTCGTGGGCAGCAAGCAGCTGGTAGAGGTACTGCCAGAGTATATGCCTTGACTCGACAAGATGCCCAGGCATCCAATGCTGTTATTACATGTACTTTATTAGTTGGCGCTTTAGCTGCACATGTATTATTTGACCCTGGTTCCACACATTCGTATGTGTCACCTCTGTTTGCCAAGAGGTTTGAGTCTGAGCCAGTTATACTGGACGAACCATTCCTGGTAGCTACACCAATGGGGGAAGCCCTAGTAGTTAGATCTGGATATCGTTCTTGTAAGATAACTGTTAAGGACATAGAGACAGAGGTAGATCTTATGCTGCTTAGTATGACAGATTTTGATGTGATCTTAGGAATGGACTGGCTATCCTCATGCCATGCTACATTGAATTGTCATGACAAGACCATTTCTTTTAGTATACCGGGTGGGCATAATTTCATATTTCAAGGAGACCGAAGTGAGGTTCCCTGTAACATAATATCCATGTTAACCGCCCGACGTATGTTACGAAAAGGGTGTCATGGATTTCTAGCCTTTGTCAAAGATATAGACAAGGAGGAAAGAAGTCATGAACGAATACCAGTAGTTAGTGAATTTTCAGATGTATTTCCAGAAAATTTACCTGGTTTACCACCAGAGAGGGATATTAAATTTAATATTGAATTGGTTTCGGGCACTAGACCAATTTCAATTCCTCCTTACCGCATGGCACCCGTTGAGTTGAAAGAGCTTAAAGAGCAATTACAAGACCTGTTAGATAAGGGGTTTATCCGCCCAAGTTTCTCACCTTGGGGTGCCCCAGTACTCTTTGTGAGAAAGAAAGATAGCTCTTTAAGACTGTGCATAGATTACCGCCAGTTAAACAAGGTCACGGTAAAGAATAAATATCCTTTACCAAGAATTGATGACTTGTTTGACCAACTTCAGGGGGCACAATGCTTCTTAAAAATAGATCTGAGATCTGGTTATCATCAACTGAAAATTAAGGAGGAAGACATACCCAAGACCGCCTTTCGGACGCGATACGGGCATTATGAATTTCTCGTAATGTCATTTGGATTGACTAATGCGCCAGCAGCATTTATGGACCTTATGAACCGAGTGTTCAAACCTTTCCTTGATAGATTCGTGATCGTCTTCATTGATGATATTCTGGTTTACTCCAAAAGTCGGGAGGATCATGTAGAACATTTGAGAACGGTGCTGCAAACTTTGAGGGAACATCAGTTATACGCTAAGTTCTCAAAATGTGAATTCTGGATGAGTCAAGTAACATTCCTGGGGCATATAATTTCTCAAGAAGGTGTTCATGTAGATCCAAGTAAGATCGAAGCAGTGAAGCAGTGGCCTATACCAACAACTGTATTTGAAGTTCAAAGTTTCCTTGGCTTAGCGGGGTATTATCGTCGCTTTGTCAAGAATTTCTCTAAGTTGGCTCTTCCACTGACAAAGTTGACTAGGAAGAACGCTAAGTATACTTGGGATGATGCTTGTGAGCAAAGTTTCTCTATGTTGAAGGAGTGTCTAACTTCAGCACTAGTTCTAGTTCTACCATCGGGACCGGGGGGTTACACTGTATATTGCGACGCCTCAAAAGTAGGATTGGGATGTGTGTTAATGCAACACGGTAAGGTCATTGCTTATGGCTCTCGACAGCTTAAAAAGCATGAACTTAATTATCCTACTCATGATCTAGAGATGGCAGCAGTAGTGTTTGCTTTAAAGATTTGGAGGCATTACTTATATGGGGAGACATGTGAGATTTTCACTGATCACAAAAGCCTTAAATATATCTTTGAACAAAAAGATCTCAATCTAAGGCAACGGAGATGGATGGAACTCCTAAAGGATTACGACTGTACCATTCTCTACCATCCAGGGAAGGCAAACGTGGTAGCAGATGCCCTTAGTCGGAAGTCGATGGGAAGTCTAGCTCATATTACCACAGTAAGGAGGTCCTTGATTCAAGAATTACATGAGTTAGAGGCTAGTGGAGTATTCTTTGAGATTACTAAGTCAGGTGCTTTCTTGGCTCACTTGACAGCTAAATCCTCCCTTATAGAAAGGGTGAAGGCAACATTGGAGAATGACACCGAAATGGTTAAAACTAGAGAGAAGGCGAAGGTAGGTTTAGTACAGGGTTTCTCAGTAGATGAAGAAGATGTGTTATGGTTTAACGGGAGATTGTGTATTCCGAACATTGAACCCTTAAAGCGAGAGATTTTACAAGAAGCTCATGGAGCGCCCTATGTTGTTCATCCTGGTGCCAACAAGATGTACCAGGACTTGAAACAAGTTTATTGGTAGGAGGGCATGAAGCGAGATGTGACTGACTTTGTCGCTCGATGCTTGACATGTCAGCAGGTCAAATCCGAACATCAGAGACCACCTGGGTTAATGCAAAGGCTTGAGATTCCCGAGTGGAAATGGGAACGGATTACTATGGACTTTGTGGTGGGTTTGCCCCGATCTTTGAATAGATACGATTCTATATGGGTTATTGTGGATCAACTTACTAAATCGGCACATTTTCTTCCTGTTCATACCACCTACAGTGTGGCAAAACTTAGTCGACTATACGTGAATGAGATAGTAAAGCTCCATGGCGTACCAGTGTCTATCATATCAGATCGAGGACCCCAGTTCACTTCCCGATTTTGGGGAGCTTTTCAGAAAGCTCTAGGCACTAGAGTAGATTTGAGCACAGCTTTTCATCCTTAAACTGATGGTCAGTCTGAGAGAACTATTCAGACCTTAGAGGATATGCTGAGAGCATGTGTAATGGATTTTGGTGGCAGATGGGAAGACCACTTGTCGCTTATCGAATTTGCTTATAATAATAGTTATCAAGCTAGTATTAAGATGGCTCCTTTCGAGGCATTATATGGGAGGCGATGTCGATCTCCTATTGGTTGGTTTGAACTAAGCGAACCAAAAATGGTGGGACCCGAGATGATACAGGAGGCTGTGGATAAAATTAAACTGATCAGGGAGAGGTTATTAGCCGCTCAGAGTAGGCAAAAGTCCTATGCAGATAATCGGCGACATGACTTAGAATTTTCTGTTGGTGATATGGTCTTCTTACGAATCTCACCGATAAAAGGAGTAATGAGATTCGGAAAGAAAGGGAAGCTCAGCCCAAGATATATTGGTCCTTATGAGATTGTGGAAAGAGTGGGTAACGTGGCTTATCGCCTAGCCTTACCCTCGAACCTAGAGGGAGTACATCCAGTATTTCATGTATCGATGCTACGTAAGTATCTTCCTGACCCCTCTCATGTCATCCAGCCACAAGACGTACGATTTGATGAGACTCTTGCTTATGAAGAGGTGCCAGTAGCTATCCTCGATAGGCAGGTCAAGAAACTTTGTACCAAGGAAATTCCCATTGTCAAAGTTCTGTGGAGGAATCATACTCACGAGGAAGCCACATGGGAAACAGAAGATGAAATGTGGACAAAATATCCACACCTATTTGAATCATGAGGTAAGTTTTCGAATTCGGAGGACCGAATTTTTTTAAGGGGGGTAGAATGTAATACCCATTATATTTTTTTTAGTTATAAGTATTCAAAAATTACGATAAATTTATTTTGGAAAAAATAAATTCCTTATCGGTTTAATTTTTGTATACTCGATTGTGCATATTGTTGAAAATACAAATTTTTATTTATAGATTCTATAAATTGTGGGATATAATGGATGATACGATATGGAATTAATCCCATTAAGTAAAAATACAGTTCAAAAGTGGAATCTAGAATGAATAGTTGAAAGTGAGACTGGTAGATGAAAACTTTTTTGTATACTCGATTGTGCATATTGTTGAAAATACAAATTTTTATTTATAGATTCTATAAATTGTGGGATATAATGGATGATACGATATGGAATTAATCCCATTAAGTAAAAATACAGTTCAAAAGTGGAATCTAGAATGAATAGTTGAAAGTGAGACTGGTAGATGAAAACTGGTAAGTGAAACTGGTAGATAAAAACTGGTAAGTGAGACTGGTAGATGAAAACTGGTAAGTGAGACTGGTAGATGAAAACTGGTAAGTGAGACTGGTAGATGAAAACTGGTAAGTGAAACTGGTAGATAAAATAGTAAAGGAGAACGGTAGATGGAATAGTAGTAAATAGTACCATAACTTCTCCTATAAATAGGTCCTTCCATTTCACTTCAAAACTCACACCTTCAGTTTCTCTTCTCTCCTCTCCTTAAAACTTCTCTTGTTCCGGCGTTTGGGCTCTGAGATTCTAGGTCTTTCTTCCTTAGCCTAGATCCAAGGTAAGAATACTATGCCCCTTTTCTATGCCATTCAGATTTTAAAAGTTATTTTCTTAAGTATGCTCTGTGGTGCAGCTTTGGCTGATCTTCCACATCAGAAAAAAAAACTGTCCTTAGCTACCTATATGTTGTTTTGATTCTCTGATTACCGAAATAGAATGTAAACTATGAAGAATACATGTCTAGGAAAGTTCTGGCTAAGGAAAGACATGGTTCTTAAGTGTGTCCATTGGGACTCTCCACTATTTCCTAGGAACTTACCTGGTGTACTCTTTTACAGATTGTATTCTCTATTTCTGGTATGAATAGTACATGTACGTATGAATAGTACCTATACGTATGAATAGTAACCGTACGTATAAATAGTATCTGTACATATGAATAGTGATTGTACGTATGAATAGTGATTATACGTATGAATAGTATTTTGGTACAAAAGCAACCCTGACTTTCTATATCTGATCTTTATGAAAATCTCCGTAGCGGAACCTGAAATCCAGCTACGTACTATTCTTTATAGCAACTCGGAAAAGTGACTGGGATACGAAATCTATGTGAGTGGATGACCTTGCTAACCGACTTTATTTACTTTTATTCCAAGTACAATATAAACTCCATCTCATATCGCAATTAGATTCTATATTTATTGATGATTGCTAGATAATGAAATCTATTGTTGATTTAAGATTATTATGAATTGAGTATATAATACACATGGAATGGTTGAGGGCTTGACCCAAGATACCAATGCATGGAATTATACACATGGAATGGTTGAGGGCTTGATCCAAGATACCAATGCATGAAATTTTATACATGGAATGGTTGAGGGCTTTATTTCCCAAGATACCAATGCATGTAATGATTGATTATAAGTGGAGACTGAATTCTTGAACATTCAATACAGAGGTATAGAAATCCTGAATATCAAAATAATTGTTGTTATTGTGATTATGATTCTGGTATTTGTACTTGTGATATATTTATTATTGCACAGTCATTTAGTCACTGAGTTTTGATGAACTCACACTCTCCATGAACATTTTTTTTTAGATACAGTGGATGTCAACGAAGAAAATCTGCAGGAGAATTAGTATTCCTCAAGGATACTTTTTATCTGGAGGGCTTATAAATCCAAAAGCTTAGGAATGCTCTGTAATCTCTATAGGTCACCTAGGCTTGGAAAGTTGTATCATATTGTATGATATTTGACTTGTGTTTCTGTTTCACTATGCTGAACTTTTTATGTGTATAAATATCTTTCTTGAAAAATTATGTTATGCATTAGTATTAATCAGAGATTTTATGGGATACCATTGAGGTATACTCTTGAGTTTACGAAGTTACTCACATGCTCAAATTTGGTATCTGACAATTATCTAATCAAATAATTGTACTAAATAATTGGACAATTATTTGAATTAAGTCGGATTGAATTCCAAGGCACTAGGTTTAATCAACTTTGAAAAATTACCCACCAACAAAAGAATTTGAAATTAAGGAATCATCTTTTGGTAATTCAAAAGTTCATTTATCTATGAACTAACCGGACTAAGAAACAAGTGAAATCAATCCCTTACTCCCTTTCATCCATTGTTAAATTTCTAGTCTTTCTTTTTTTCTTTGTTTTATGGATTTCCACTTTAAAAACTTATTTAGAGTTTCCTTCAACCCAATCTATATTTTGTTCAAATAAAATCTAAATTAGCAAAATTGGTGATTGTTAATAGTTAATCCTTGTGGATACGATACTCTTTTCTCACTATTTTACTACTTGTGTGTGACCCAATACACTTACTGGAAAATCCGCATCAAGTTTTTGGCACCATTGCCAGGGATTGACAGTGTTTTGACAATATTAAGTATAGCTAATAGAATCCTAGTTTGGACTTTTTTTTTATTTTTTATTTTTTTAATTCTTTTTATTTTTTTACACTGTTTAATTACTTTGTTACTTGTTAGGCTCTAAGTTTTTGGAACGCTTACACTTTTGTTTGTTTATGCAAGGTACCATAGACTCCAACTCAGTACTTTTCCATCCTAAAATTGAAAAGACATCTAGAGCACTCCATAAGCGAACTAAAACACTCTTGGGCTATAGCATCTCAACTGTTGAGGGATGTAGAGCTAGCATTGCTAGACCAACGGTATAGGCAATAAATTTTGACCTGAAGCCTACCTTGCTCAATGTGGTTCAGAATAACCAGTTTAGTGGACATCCTTTGGATGATCTAAACTCACATATATCTCAGTTTTTACAAATTTGCAATATTGTGAAGCTAAATGGTGTGAGTGAAGATGCAATCAGACTTAGGTTGTTTTCTTTCTCGGTGCGGGATAAGTCAAGCAATTAGTTGAAATCTTTAGCTAAAGGGAGTGTCACTACATGGGCAGACTTAGTGCAAAAGTTTTTGACTTGATATTTCCCTCCATCTAAGTCCGCCAAGTTAAGAACAAAAATGACCTCCTTTAAGCAACAAGATGGGGAATCTTTGAATGAGGCTTGAGAATGATATAACGACATCCTAAAGAGATGCCCTCACCATTCATTTAAGCTTTGGATTCAGGCTCAAAGTTTCTATAACAGGTTGCTACCACACACTAGATCTATGATAGATGCTGCAGTTGGTGGAGCACTAAATTGTAAGATGCCTAAACAAGCTTGGGAAATATTTGCAAAGATGGCTTACAATGACTATCGGAGTCAAAGTGAGAGAACTATGGTAAAGAAGAGTGGTGGTGTGATAGAAATAAGAACCTTGGATGCCATGTTGGCACAAAATAAGTTGTTGACTCAACAGATTGCTGAATTAAATAAGAAATTTGATACAGCTATGTGAGCGCCATTAGCGATCCTCCAGTCATTTGCGACTTCTGTGTGCAGAATCATGCCAATATGGATTGCCCAGGTAATATGTTTAACTCTTCCTTATCTTTTGTAGTTAAATAAGTGAATTATATGGGAAATCCTCTAAGGTAACAGAATAACCTATATTCTCAGACATACAATCCAAGTTGGAAGAACCACCCCAATTTCTCTTGGGGGAATCAGAACAGTCAGGGTGTTTCACATAAACCATCATTCCCTTCTCAGATGCTGCACCAACAATCTTAGATTAGCTATTTTTCTCAGTCTCCTTTGAATGATAAACTTTCATCCTTAGAAAGTGTGGTAGAAAAGTTAACACTTCAAACCACAGCTTTCATTTAACAAACTTCTTCATTTATGGAGGAAACTAGAACCAGGTTCAGAAACTAAGATGCCTCTATTCAAAATGTTGAGACCCAAGTAGGGAAAATTGCAAGGTAATTCGTGAATAGGCCTCAAGGGTCGTTGCCTAGTGATACAGCTATTAATCGGAGGGAACATGTGAATGTCATAATCACTAGGAGTGGGAAGGTCATAGAACTTATGCCAATGAAGGAAGCGTTGGCTAAGGAGGACAGTGAGAAGTTAGTCAATGATAACATTTCTACAACTTATGGCATTTCCCCGCATGATTCGGGAAGTAAGGGAGATACTGAGAAAGTTCATAAGCCATGTGTTCTCACACCACCTATCAAGGTGCCTTTTCCTTAGAGGCTTCACAAACAATATAATGATAAGCAATTTACCAAATTTCTAGAGGTGTTCAAGAAGCTTTATATGAGTATTCCATTTGTTGAAGTACTTGAACAAATGCCGGTGTATGCTAAGTTTATGAAGAAGCTTTGGCGAAAAAGAGAAAAATTGTGGATGATAAGAGAATCACTATGAATGAAGAGTGGAGTACGATCATATAGAGGAAGTTACCTCCAAAGCTTAAGGATCCGGGGAGTTTTTCTATTCCCTGTACCATTGGGAGTATCACTTTTGAGAAGGCATTATGCGACCTGGGAGCTAGCATTAATCTTATGCCCTTATCCATTTTCAACAAGTTAGGGGTTAGGCGAGTCAAATCCATGATGATGGCCTTTCAACTTGCTGACTGATCATTGAGACATCCGTATAGGGTAATAGAAGATGTGTTGGTTAAAGTGAGAAAGTTTTTCTTTCTTGTTGATTTTGTGGTCTTAGACATGGCAGAAGACAAAGAAATCCCTCTTATTCTAGGTAGGACATTCTTGGCTACTTCGAGAGTGGTAATTGATGTGGCTGGAGGGACATTAACTTTGACAGTCCAAGAGGAGAGAGTGATTTTTAATGTGTTTGATATTGTTGAATCATTCGTAAAAAAAGGAAGCTTGTGATCATAAGGAAGAACCCATGATTGAACAAGTAACACTCTTGGATGTCACACAATCTCATCTTGGCTTGACCTTGTATAAAGAAAAAGAAACTCAGAATGAGAAAACAAAACAATGGCAAGTTTAGGGGAATATAACTTAATTTCAAGGATCCTCCAAAGCTCTTTTTTATCCAGGATAACTTTTGAGGAAGTCCAAGTTAGGACTGTAAATTAAGAGCTTCTTGGGAGGCAACCCAAGTTTCTTAATCCTTTTCTTTTAGTTCAATTTTAGTTTAATATCTTGTTTTGTTTTAGTGTGGTTTTCTTTAGTTTGCATATTTTGTTTTGGAGTTAGTTTTGCATTTTGTTCTTCCTGCCCTGTTAAGCTGTTTCTGCTACCTTTTTCAGCATTCTAGTAGTCTAGCTGTCACATTCCAAAAATTGAACATGTGAAAAGATACTACTCATTTGATAAAATTCTCAAACATACGTTATTTACATATATTCTGTAAGGTTTTACATTCAACCTTAATCATTCATTCCACACTACAGAATTATATTCATATGATAAGCAAATATAGACATACATAGTCTGATGTTTCTATCTCATCACATCCCAAAAATTGAACATGTGAAAAGATACTACTCATTTGATAAAATTCTCAAACATACGTTATTTACATATATTCTATAAGGTTTTACATTCAACCTTAATCATTCATTCCACACTACAGAATTATATTCATCTGATAAGCAAATATAGACATACATAGTCTGATGTTTCTATCTCATCGCAAGCTTAGGAGACCTATAGGAAGTATAGAGCGTTTCTAATATCCACATTAATAAGTACTGGTATCCCACCAGACAGAAATAGAGAGTAATCCCAAGGGGCTTCTAATCTTCCAACGGATACTCTTCTTCTTTGTTTTCTGTATCTGAAAAATAATCATAGGGAGTGTGAGTTTATTTAAAAACTCAGTAAGTAAATAACTGTACTATATAGAATATCAAAAGTACAAATACCACATTTACTCATATAATTAATTATCTTATACATCGAGTAGTATGGGACTCTAACCCTTTCAAACTCATGAATAAGATTTCATAGATATACACCGAGTAGTATGGGACTCTAACCCTTTCAAACTCGTGAATAAGATCTCATAGGTATACACCGAGTAGTATGGGACTCTAACCCTTTCAAACTCGTGAATAAGATTTCTTAGATATACGCCGAGTAGTATGGGACTCTAACCCTTTCAACTCGTGTATAGGTTTCATAGATATGCACTGAGTAGTATGAGACTTTAACCCTTTCAAACTCATGTATTAGATCCCGTAGATCTTTACTCATTAATAAGATAGTGAGAATTTATCACATAGTACAATTACCATGAAATAAAATAATTTCTACATACTTTTATTTCTACTGATCATCATATACTCACATATGAAAAATTGATTGCTTATTATCCAAATAATATTGTAAATGGGACTTATATTGTACTTTGAAAGTAATATCAAATTAGCTTAGCAAGGTTATTCACTCACCTTGATGTTTGTCCAAGTTTACCTTGTTCCACACTAGAATTTGTGTAGGAAAATTTCCTAGTAAAATATATTACAAGGAAACATAAGAAAGGAAACAAAATCACGAAAATACGCAAAATTTTCTGATTGCTACAGTAACTGGTTGCTACAGTACGGTTTGCTATAGTAACGGTTCGCTACAGTGTCGGTTCGCTACAGTGCCGGTTCGCTACAGTGCCGTTGATTGCTACAGTACCGTTGACTGCCGACACTACAGTAACTGCTACAGTACTCGAAGAAAATTTTCCAGATTTTTTTCGAAATTTCTGGTCGCTACAGTAACTTGAAGAAAAATTCCAGATTTTCCAGTTGCTACAGTACTTCGAATTTTGCAGAAAATCTTTCAAAAAATTCATCCTTTCCTTTCTTTTGATTCAAAACCAGAATCTCAACTCTTTTAACTGATTATAACTCAAATATAACTTCTAAAACAACTGAGATTCATGAATTATCATCAAAATCTTCAAGAACAAAACCTCCTCTGATCTTCTACATAAACTGAAATTTAAGGAAAATAATGAGATTAAAGCTTACCTTTGATCCTTACAAAGCTTTTGAACCGAACAAATAATCAAAACTCTGGAGATCAAGGAAAGGAGAGAGAAAACGAATATCAGTTTCGGTTGCGTGAAGAAAATGAGGGGGTACTATTGAAACTTTATATTAAATATTTCTAATGGGTTATTCAATAACCCATGGGTATCCATAACCCAACATCCAAACCCATCCAGTCAATTTACAATAAATGGACTAATTGACCATTTTGAAACCACTTTTCCATGAATTTCACCATTCTTAGAATATATCCCACATTGTGCAAATATTTAGTCCAGTCATTTAACTCAATTTTCATAAATAATATTCAAAGAGAACAATTAAATATGAAAATTAAAAATGACCAAAATAAATAACTAAAGTAACGTTGTGAAATTCTAAAATACTCTTAAGCGAATTATATTTTGAAATTAACGGGTATTACATTCTACCCCCCTTAAAAGAATTCGGTCCTCCGAATTAAAATCTTACATCAAGTTTCAAATAAATGTGGATAGTTTTTCCACATTTCATCTTCTGCCTCCCACGTAGCTTACTCGCGAGAATGATTTCTCCAAAGAACCTTGACAGTAGGAATTTCTTTAGTACGCAATTTCTTGACTTTTCTATCAAGGATAGCTACTGGTACCTCTTCGTAGGTGAGAGTTTCATCAAAATGAACTTCTTGGGGTTGAATGACATGAGAAGGATCAGGAAGATACTTCCGTAGCATGGACACATGAAATATTGGATGAACTCCCTCTAGGTTGGAAGGTAGGTCTAGGCGATATGCCACATTACCCACTCTGTCTACAACCTCATATGGGCCAACATACCTCGAACTAAGCTTGTCTTTCTTCCCGAATCTCATTACTCCCTTCATAGGTGAGATTCGTAAGAAAATCATATCACCTATTGCAAATTCAAGGTCACGTCGTCGGTTGTCCGCATAAGACTTCTGTCTACTCTGAGCAGTTAACAACTTCTCTCTGATCAGTTTAACTTTATTTATATCTTCCTGTATCATCTCAGGTCCAAATATTTTGGTTTCACCAAGTTCAAACCAACCTATAGGAGATCGACACCGTCTCCCATATAAAGCCTCAAAAGGTGCCATCTTAATACTGGCTTGGTAACTGTTATTATAAGCAAATTCAATAAGAGACAAATGATCTTCCCAACTTCCACTGAAATCCATCACACAAGCTCTTAGCATATCCTCTAAATTCTGAATTGTCCTTTCGGACTGTCCATCAGTCTGAGGATGGAATGTTGTGCTAAGATTCACTTTGGTACCCAAAGCCTCTTGAAAGACTCTCTAGAACCGAGAAGTAAACTGAGGTCCTCGGTCTGATATAATGGATATTGGTACACCATGAAGTTTTACTATTTCTTTAACATAAAGTCGAGCAAGTTTTGCTACACTGAAAGTGGTATGAACAGGAAGAAAATGTGCTGACTTAGTAAATCGATCCACTATGACCCATATTGAGTCATTTCCTTTTGTTGACCGAGGTAAACCTACTACAAAATCCATAGTGATCCTTTCCCACTTCCACTCGGGAATATCTAGTTTTTGCATTAAACCAGGTGGTCGTCGATGTTCAGCTTTAACTTGCTGACAAGTCAAACATCGAGCTACAAAGTCAGTCACATCTCGCTTCATGCCCTCCCACCAGTAAACTTGTTTCAAGTCCTGATACATTTTCACAGCACCAGGATGTACAACGTAGGGCGAACCATGAGCTTCTATTAAGATTTCATGTTTCAATGATTCAATGTTGGGGACACAGAGTCTCCCATTAAACCATAAGACTCCTTCTTCATCTACCAAGAAACTTGGTGCTAGACCTTGCCTTGCCTTATCTCTGATTTTGACCATATCAATGTCATTTTCTAAAGTTGCTTTTACTTTTTCAACAAGGGATGATCTAACTATTAAATGAGCCAGAAATGTACCTGACTCAGTGATCTCAAAGAATACTCCATCAGCTTCCAATTCTTATAGTTCATGTATTAGAGACCTCCTTATAGTGGCAATGTGAGCTAAACTTCCCATAGACTTTCGACTTAGAGCATCGGCCACTACATTTGCTTTACCTGGACGGTAAAGGATGGTACAATCATAATCTTTTAGAAGTTCCATCCACCTTCGTTGCCTTAGATTGAGATCTCTCTGATCAAAAATGTACTTAAGGCTTTTGTGATCTGTAAAAATTTTACAAGTCTCCCTATACAAGTAATGTCTCTAAATCTTTAGGGCAAACACTACAGCTGCCATTTCCAAATCATGAGTGGGGTAATTCAATTCATGCTTTTTAAGCTGACGTGAGCCATAAGCTATGACTTTACCATGTTGCATCAACACACACCCTAAGCCTATCTTTGAGGCATCACAGAATACAGAGTAACCCCCTGGTCCTGATGGTAGGATTAAAACTGGTGCAGAAGTTAAACACTCTTTCAATTGGATGAAACTTTGCTCACATGAATCATCCCAAATGTATTTAACATTCTTTCGAGTTAACTTATTTAATGGAAGAGCCGTCTTAGAGAAATCTTTGACAAAGCGACGATAATACCCTGCTAAGCCAAGAAAACTACGTACTTCAGACACAGTTATTGGTCTAGGCCATTGTTTTACTGCTTCAATTTTACTTGGATCTACATGAATACCTTCTTGGGAAATAACATGTCCCAAAAATGTTACATGACTCATCCAGAATTCACATTTTGAGAGCTTTGCGTACAACTGATGCTCTCTCAAGGTCTGAAGCACTATTCTCAAATGTTCAGTATGTTCTTCATGACTCTTTGAATATACCAAAATATCATCAATAAATACAATTACAAACTTATCAAGGAATGATTTCAGGGGCATATTCAGATAATTTAACAAACTGAGCTGAATATTCATCAACAGTCATGGTTCCCTGTCGTAGATACAGAAAATCCCTGGCCCTAGATGATCGTTCACTTGCCGGAAGAAATTCATCCATAACCAATCTGTAAAATTCTGTCCACATAACTGGCGGTGCGCCTTGAATTCTAGCTTTCTTCCAGTTCCTCCACCATTTACCAGCCCTACCCTTTAACTGAAAAGAAGTGAATTCTACCTTTTGAGTAGGAGAACACCCTATAGCATCACAGATTACTTCACAATCTTCAAGGAAACTGTAATACCCGTTAATTTCAGAATATAATTCGTTTAAGAGTATTTTAGAATTCTACAACGTTACTTTAGTTATTTATTTTGGTCATATTTAATTGTTCTCTTTGAATATTATTTATGAAAATTGAGTTAAATGACTGGACTAAATATTTGCACAATGTGGGATATATTCTAAGAATGGTGAAATTCATGGAAAAGTGGTTTCAGAATGGTCAATTAGTCCATTTATTGTAAATTGACTGGATGGGTTTGGATGTTGGGTTATGGATACCCATGAGTTATTGAATAACCCATTAGAAATATTTAATATAAAGTTTCAATAGTACCCCCCTTATTTTCTTCTCACGATCGAAGCAGCTGAAGTGAATAGTGAATTCACTTTCTCTCGTTTCTTCACCCTCTTCTCAAATCCTTTCCTTGATCTTCAGAATTTCGATTATCTGTTCGGTTCAAAAGCTTTGTAAGGATTAAAGGTAAGCTTTAATCTCATTATTTTCCTTAAATTTCAGTTTATGTAGAAGATCAGAGGAGGTTTTGTTCTTGAAGATTTTGATGATAATTCATGAATCTTAGTAGTTTTAGAAGTTATATTTGAGTTATAATCGGTTAAAAGAGTTGAAATTCTGGTTTTGAAACAAGAAAGGAAAGGATGAATTTTTGAAAGATTTTTCTGCAAAAATTCGAGTTACTGTAGCGACCAAAGATTTCAGAAAAATTCTGGAAAATTTTCTTCGAGTACTGTAGCAGTTACTGTAGTGTCGGCAGTCAACGGTACTGTAGCAGTCAACGGTACTGTAGCGAACTGGCACTGTAGCGAACCGTTACTGTAGCAAACCGTCACTGTAGCAAACCGTCACTGTAGCAATCAGAAAATTTTGCGTATTTTTGTGATTTTGTTTCCTTTCTTATGTTTCCTTGTAATATATTTTACTAGGAAATTTTCCTACACAAATTCTAGTGTGGAACAAGGTAAACTTGGACAAACATCAAGGTGAGTGAATAACCTTACTAAGCTAATTTGATATTACTAGTCAAAGTACAATATAAGTCCCATTTACAATATTATTGGGATAATAAGCAATCGATTTTTCATATGGGAGTATAAGATGATCGGTAGAAATAAGAGTATGTAGAAATTATTTTATTTCATGGCAATTGTACTATGTGATAAATTCTCTCTATCTTATTAATGAGTAAAGATCTACGGGATCTAATACATGAGTTTGAAAGGGTTAAAGTCCCATACTACTCAGTGTATATCTATGAAACCTATACCCGAGTTGAAGGGGTTAGAGTCTCATACTACTCGGCGTATATCTAAGAAATCTTATTCAAGAGTTTGAAAGGGTTAGAGTCTCATACTACTCGGTGTATATCTATGAAATCTTATTCATGAGTTTGAAAGGGTTAGAGTCCCATACTACTCGATGTATAAGACAATTAATTATATGAGTAAATGTGGTATTTGTACTTTTGATATTTTATATAGTACAGTTATTTAATTACTGAGTTTTTAAATAAACTCACACTCCCTATGATTATTTTTTTCAGATACAGAAAACAAAGAAGAAGAGAATCCGTTTGAAGATTAGAAGCCCCTTGGGATTAATCTCTATTTCTGTCTGGTGGGATACCAGTACTTATTAATGTGGATACTAGAAACGCTCTGTACTTTCTATAGGTCTCCTAGGCTTGCGATGAGATAGAAATATCAGACTATGTATGTCTATATTTGCTTATCAGATGAATATAATTCTGTAGTGTGGAATGAATGATTAAGGTTGAATGTAAAACCTTACAGAATATATATAAATGACGTATGTGTGAGAATTTTATTTAATGAGTAGTATCTTTTCACATGTTCAATTTTTGAGATGTGACAGAAACATTGTGGGTCCTCTTTGGGATCTTCCCCCGAAAAAGTAGGAGGCCTCATTTTCTGGAATTCAGACATTCTTACCTCCCTTACGTTATCTCCTCCAGCTAACTGAGCTGGTGGTACAATTTCAGCTTCAACAATAGGAGGATCCACTGGCAGGTTATCTTGTGCAGCTCGACCTCTCATTTCATCCTCAAATCGGTCAAATCGTTCATTCATCAAATTAATCACATGTGCAATAGTTGCATTACCAACATGAGCATCAGGTTCGACTCTCCTTGCTTGCTCACTAGTTGCGCCCTCAGTACTTTGAGCATGTAAACTATCACCACGGTTAGGATCATCTTGCACATGTACTGGTGGAATTATGGCCTTCCTTGGACCCATATGCTTATTATTATTAGAAGATCCTTCTGACATTGATCTGTCACAGATCTACACACATAACAAACAATTTTCAGACATAAACAAAATATCACTTACTAGCCCCACTGAGAAGTTATCTATAAAATGACGTTATACTCTACAAGGTCTTTTATGGAACCTAATCCTATGGTCATACCGCGGCTCATGACAATAGGGAAGGGCCCACAAAGATCACTTTGCTCTGTACTCTATAGGAGACCTATAAAACCTATCCTCTGATACCAAATTGTCACATCCCAAAAATTGAACATGTGAAAAGATACTACTCATTTGATAAAATTCTCAAACATACGTTATTTACATATATTCTGTAAGGTTTTACATTCAACCTTAATCATTCATTCCACACTACAGAATTATATTCATCTGATAAGCAAATATAGACATACATAGTCTGATGTTTCTATCTCATCGCAAGCCTAGGAGACCTATAGAAAGTACAGTGCGTTTCTAATATCCACATTAATAAGTACTGGTATCCCACCAGACAGAAATAGAGAGTAATCCCAAGGGGCTTCTAATCTTCCAACGGATACTTTTCTTCTTTGTTTTCTGTATCTGAAAAATAATCATAGGGAGTGTGAGTTTATTTAAAAACTCAGTAAGTAAATAACTGTACTATATAGAATATCAAAAGTACAAATACCACATTTACTCATATAATTAATTATCTTATACATCGAGTAGTATGGGACTCTAACCCTCTCAAACTTATGAATAAGATTTCATAGATATACACCGAGTAGTATGGGACTCTAACCCTTTCAAACTCGTGAATAAGATCTCATAGGTATACACCGAGTAGTATGGGACTCTAACCCTTTCAAACTCGTGAATAAGATTTCTTAGATATACGCCGAGTAGTATGGGACTCTAACCCTTTCAACTCGTGTATAGGTTTCATAGATATGCACTGAGTAGTATGGGACTTTAACCCTTTCAAACTCATGTATTAGATCCCGTAGATCTTTACTCATTAATAAGATAGTGAGAATTTATCACATAGTACAATTGCCATGAAATAAAATAATTTCTACATACTCTTATTTCTACTGATCATCATATACTCCCATATGAAAAATTGATTGCTCATTATCCAAATAATATTGTAAATGGGACTTATATTGTACTTTGACTAGTAATATCAAATTAGCTTAGCAAGGTTATTCACTCACCTTGATGTTTGTCCAAGTTTACCTTGTTACACACTAGAATTTGTGTAGGAAAATTTCCTAGTAAAATATATTACAAGGAAACATAAGAAAGGAAACAAAATCACGAAAATACGCAAAATTTTCTGATTGCTACAGTAACGGGTTGCTACAGTACGGATTGCTATAGTAACGGTTCGCTACAGTGTCGGTTCGCTACAGTGCCGTTGACTGCTACAGTACCGTTGACTGCCGACACTACAATAACTGCTACAGTACTCGAAGAAAATTTTTCAGATTTTTTTCGAAATTTCTGGTCGCTACAGTAACTTGAAGAAAAATTCCAGATTTTCCAGTTGCTACAGTACTTCGAATTTTGCAGAAAATCTTTCAAAAAATTCATCATTTCCTTTCTTTTGATTCAAAACCAGAATCTCAACTCTTTTAACCGATTATAACTCAAATATAACTTCTAAAACAACTGAGATTCATGAATTATCATCAAAATCTTCAAGAACAAAACCTCCTCTGATCTTTTACATAAACTGAAATTTAAGGAAAATAATGAGATTAAAGCTTACCTTTGATCCTTACAAAGCTTTTGAACCGAACAAATAATCAAAACTCTGGAGATCAAGGAAAGGAGAGAGAAAACGAATATCAGTTTCGGTTGCGTGAAGAAAATGAGGGGGTACTATTGAAACTTTATATTAAATATTTCTAATGGGTTATTCAATAACCCATGGGTATCCATAACCCAACATCCAAACCCATCCAGTCAATTTACAATAAATGGACTAATTGACCATTTTGAAACCACTTTTCCATGAATTTCACCATTCTTAGAATATGTCCCACATTGTACAAATATTTAGTCCAGTCATTTAACTCAATTTTCATAAATAATATTCAAAGAGAACAATTAAATATAAAAATTAAAAATGACCAAAATAAATAACTAAAGTAACGTTGTGAAATTCTAAAATACTCTTAAGTGAATTATATTCCGAAATTAACGGGTATTACACTAGCACTCAGTGCTGGATTTGCAACACCTAGTGCTAGAAGTCCCTACAAAATATCACATTATGCTAGTGCAGCGCTGAGTGCTGATCTTGCAATGCTTAGTGCTAAGTTTCTATTATACTATATGAGAATGAAGACGAGAAAGGCATCTTCCAGGGTAGTTTTCTGTTTCTCACCCTTGTTTTTCTTTTTTTGCTTAGTGATGTTTTTTTTTTTGGTTTTTTGCTCCCACAATAAGGACATTGTTATGTTTAAGTTTGGGGGTAGAGTTTAGTTTCTTTGATTGAGTAGTTAGTTTTCTGTTTAGTTTACTTGCGTGTTAGTTTTGTGTCCTGTTTGTTGTTTTCTTGGCTTCCAGTATCCAATGGATAGCTTGAGTGAGTTTGTCAAGTTCTTAGTAATGACTTACTGGTTGTAATTCTAGCTTTGCTTTTTCTTTGGAAATTGAGAAGAGTTTTGCTAATTTGCTTAAAATCTATCTTTTAGTATGTTGTTGGCCTTGAAAAAAAAATTTTTTTGTTGGTCAGAGTAAGTTGTATTATATCCTTTTGATTCTCCTCTATTGATCGTTCTTAATGCTCACTAGATCATGAAAAGGATCTAGGCCTTTCACATGTTGATAATATTAGAAGTACATTGCAAGTTTAATTTAAAAATTTGAGTAGTTTTCCTCTCCATTCTGGAACTTGAATTTTTATCTTTGGCTTGCGGCACTTCCTTAAAATTTATAAAGAAAAGGAAATAAGTTATGGCATGGTGGCCTAAGGGTGTGATGTGTAATATCCCATATTTTCTTGTATTTAAGTTATATTTTCTTTGTTTAAGTTGGAAATAATGTTAGAAATTAGAAAATTGTGATTTTGGATGCTTAGGATGAAGTAATAAAGAAAAAAACATGAGAAATTAGGACTTTTGAGTCAAGAGTAAAGAAAAAATATGAGTTCTGAGGGCATTAGTCGACTAATTACAATGAATAGTCGACTGATAACATTAGAAATCAGACCGAGTTACTGATATATGTAATCGGTCGACTGATGAGGAGTGATCAGTTGACTAATTATTCTCTGTCAAGCTAAAATCTTAGGTCTTAAAGCGATCAGTCAACTAACTGTAATAGATTAGTCGACTAATTGCGTGCTGATGTGCGAAAATAAGTCAGTCTAATTGATAATCAGTGGGGAAAAATTTACTTAATTACCCCTAGCATGCTTTTGAGGCTTAGAAATAAGATATTAGGGTTAAAAAGGAAATTTCTACCCTAATAGAGCCCTTAAGAGCCTTTTAGAAGAGAGAAGAGAGATAGAATGATCAATTCTGAAAATTCAGAAAAAGAGAGAGAGAGAGAAAGAGAGAGAGAGAGAGAGAAACATCAAGAGCAAGAAAAGGAGGGAGAAAGAAATTTTAGTGGAGTTTTTGGCAAAGGAATCATCAAAGATAAGTTTCTAGCTTGTTTCTTCTAGTTTAAATAAATTCTACAGCTTAAAAATGATAAAAAAGGGATTTTTAGGCTAAGGAAAAGAGAAAGAAGAAGGAGCTGGTCTAGAAGTTGAGGAAACAAGAAACATTAGAAATAAACTAGAAGATAGCACATCAATTTTAGCTTTAGGAGAATCAAGGTAACTAGTTTTTCATAAAAGCAATGTATTTTCAGTTATTTACCATGTTTTATGTGATTTTAGTACATGTCTGTAATATCCCAAATTTTTAGTCCAAGGTATATTAGACCTTTTGAAATGTTGGAGAAAATTGACAATGTAGCTTACAAGTTAATATTACCACCAGACTTGGAGGGGGTATTGTAATACCCGTTAATTTCAGAATCTAATTCGCTTAAGAGTATTTTAGAATTCTACAACGTTACTTTAGTTATTGATTTTGGTCATTTTTAATTTTCATATTTAATTGTTCTCTTTGAATATTATTTATGAAAATTGAGTTAAATGACTGGACTAAATATTTGCACAATGAGGGATATATTCTAAGAATGGTGAAATTCATGGAAAAGTGGTTTCAGAATGGTCAATTAATCCATTTATTGTAAATTGACTGGATGGGTTTGGATGTTGGGTTATGGATACCCATGGGTTATTGAATAACCCATTAGAAATATTTAATATAAAGTTTCAATAGTAACCCTCATTTTTTCACTCAGCCGAAGGAAGCAGAAAAGATTTCTCTCTCAATTCTTCATTTTCTTCTCAAATCATTTCCTTGATCTTCAGAATTTCTGATTATTTGTTCGGTTCAAAAGCTTTGTAAGGATCAAAGGTAAGCTTTAATCCGATTATTTTCCTTAAATTTCAGTTTATATACAAGATCAGAGGAGGTTTTGTTCTTGAAGATTTTGATGATAATTCATGAATCTCAGTTGTTTTAGAAGTTATATTTGAGTTATAATCGGTTAAAAGAGTTGAGATTCTGGTTTTGAATCAAAAGAAAGGAAATGATGAATTTTTCTGAAAGATTTTCTGCAAAATTCGAAGTACTGTAGCATCGGAAAAAAATCTGGAAAATTTTCTTCGAGTTACTGTAGCAGTTACTGTAGTGTCGGCAGTCAACGGTACTGTAGCAGTCAACGTTACTGTAGCGAACCGACACTGTAGCGAACCGTTACTGTAGCAAACCGTACTGTAGCAACCTGTTACTGTAGCAGTCAGAAAATTTTACGTATTTTCGTGATTTTGTTTCCTTTCT
This sequence comes from Biancaea sappan, assembly GCA_037074585.1. NCBI lineage: Eukaryota > Viridiplantae > Streptophyta > Magnoliopsida > Fabales > Fabaceae > Biancaea > Biancaea sappan. Next base: position 13,528,872 of record CM073494.1, read on the forward strand.
TATGATTCCTTGTAATATATTTTACTAGGAAATTTTCCTACACAAATTCTAGTGTGGAACAAGGTAAACTTGGACAAAAATCAAGGTGAGTGAATAACCTTGCTCAGCTAATTTGATATTACTAGTCAAAGTACAATATAAGTCCCATTTACAATATTATTTGGATAATAAGCAATTAATTTTTCATATGGGAGTATATGATGATCAGTAGAAATAAGAGTATGAAGAAATTATTTATCTCATGACAATTGTACTATGTGATGAATTCTCACTATTTTATTAATGAGTAAAGATCTACGAGATCTAATACACGAGTGTGAAAGGGTTAAAGTCCCATACTACTCGGTGTATATCTAAGAAATCTTATACACGAGTTTGAAAAGGTTAAAGTCCCATACTACTCAGTGCATATCTATGAAACCTATACACGAGTTGAAAGGGTTAAAGTCCCATACTACTCGGCGTATACCTATGAGATCTTATTCACGAGTTTGAAAGGGTTAGAGTCCCATACTACTCGGTGTATATCTATGAAATCTTATTCATGAGTTTGAAAGGGTTAGAGTCCCATACTGCTCGATGTATAAGATAATTAATTATATGAGTAAATGTGGTATTTGTACTTTTGATATTTTATATAGTACAGTTATTTACTTACTGAGTTTTTAAATAAACTCACACTCCCTATGATTATTTTTTTCAGATACAGAAAACAAAGAACAAGAGTATCCGTTTGAAGAATAGAAGCCCCTTGGAATTATCCTCTATTTCTGTCTGGTGGGATACCAGTACTTATTAATGTGGATACTAGGAACGCTCTGTACTTACTATAGGTCTCCTAGGCTTGCGATGAGATAGAAATATCAGACTATGTATGTCTATATTTGCTTATCAGATGAATATAATTCTGTAGTGTGGAATGAATGATTAAGGTTGAATGTAAAACCTTACAGAATATATGTATATAACGTATGTTTGAGAATTATATCAAATGAGTAGTATCTTTTCACATGCTCAATTTTTGGGATGTGACAAATTTGGTATCAGAGGAAAGGTTTTATAGGTCCCCTATAGAGTACAGAGCAAAGTGATCTTTGTGGGCCTTTCCCTATTGTCATGAGCCGCGGCATGACCATAGGATTAGGTTCCATAAAAGACCTTGTAGAGTATAACGTCATTTTATAGATAATTTTCAGTGGGGCTAGTAAGTGATATTTTGTGTATGTCTGAAAATTGTTCGTTATGTGTGTAGATCTGTGACAGATCAATGTCAGAAGGATCTTCTAATAATAATGAGCATATGGGTCCAAGGAGGGCCATAAATCCACCAGTACATGTGCAAGATGATCCTAACCGTGGTGATAGTTTAGCAAGGAGAGTCGAACCTGATGCTCACGTTGGCAATGTAACTATTGCACATGTGATTAATTTGATGAATGAACGATTTGACCGATTTGAGGCTGAAATGAGAGGTCGAGCTGCACAAGCTAACCTGCCAGTGGATCCTCCTATTGTTGAAGCTGAAATTGTACCACCAGCTCAGTTAGCTGGAGGAGATAACGTAAGAGAGGTAAGAATGTCTGAATTCCAGAAAATGAGGCCTCCTACTTTTTCAGGGGAAGATCCCAAAGAGGACCCACAATGTTTCCTTGAAGATTGTGAAGCAATCTGTGATGCTATAGGGTGTTCTCCTACTCAAAAGGTAGAATTCACTTCCTTTCAGTTAAAAGGTAGGGCTGGTAAATGGTGGAGGAACTGGAAGAAAGCTAGAATTCAAGGCGCACCGCCAGTTATGTGGACAAAGTTTTACAGATTGGTTATGGAAATGAAGTCAAAGAATAAAGAAGAATATCGACAAAAGAAGAAAGCTAGATATAGGAGATCTTTTGATCAAAGGGAAGATTCAGGGACTTTGAAACCCTTTACTGCATCACAACATGCTCCAGCCACTCCTACTAAGTCATTTTATTCTACAGCCAGTGTGGCTAAGCCTCGTTCAGAGAGCAGGGGTGGTTTTAGTTCTTCTAGTAGAGGAGGTACTCAAGCTAGAAAGAAGAAACCTCAGTGTCCTGAATGTGGAAAGTTTCACTTCAGAGAATGCAGGTTAAACACTGTTGGTACAGGTTGTTTTAACTGTGGACAAAAAGGACATTTTATAAGGGAGTGCCCTCAGCTCATGACAAGACCAGGTCAAAGGTCTACTTTTCCACCTCGACCACAATCTATTACTCAAACACCAACCCCTTCAATAGGGGGTAGTATGGGAAGAGGTTCTGGAAGAGGCCAAGGTGACCGTGGAAAACAAGCTGCTGGCAGAGGAAATGCAAGAGTATATGCTCTAACCCGACAGGATGCTCAAACATCCAATGCTGTAGTTACAGGTATATTATCTGTTAATACTTTTGCTGCACGTATTTTGTTTGACCCCGGTTCTACTCACTCATATGTGTCGCCCCTATTTGCCAAGAGATTTGCATTTGATTCGATTATTCTTAAAGAACCATTCTTGGTTTCCACACCGATGAGAGAGACTTTGATGGTTAAAACATGTTATCGTTCTTGTAAAATAAACGTTGGAGGCATGGAAACTGAGATAGATCTTATGGTTCTCAATATGTTAGATTTTGATGTGATTTTAGGGATGGATTGGTTATCTTCTTGTCATGCTACTATAAATTGTCGTGACAAAGTTATTTCCTTTAATATGCCGGGGAGGAGTAATTTTGTGTTTCAAGGAGATCGAGGTGATGTACCTTGCAACATGATATCTATGTTAATTGCCCAGCGTATGTTGCGAAAGGGATGTCAGGGATTTCTAGCTTGTATCAAAGATTTAGAAAAGAAAGAACAGAAGTTAGAAGACATTCATGTGGTTAATGAATTCCCAGATGTGTTCCCAGAAGATTTACCTGGATTACCGCCAGAAAGAGATATTGAGTTCAGTATTGATTTGGTCCCAGACACAAGACCAATTTCTATTCCACCTTATCGTATGGCTCCTGTTGAGCTAAAAGAACTCAAAGAACAATTGGAAGATTTGTTAAACAAAGGGTTCATTCGCCCAAGTTTTTCACCTTGGGGTGCTCCTGTTCTTTTTGTGAAAAAGAAAGATGGTTCTATGAGATTATGTATAGATTATCGTCAGCTGAATAAAGTCACAGTGAAGAATAAGTATCCTTTACCAAGGATAGATGATTTGTTTGATCAGCTTCAAGGAGCAAAATACTTCTCAAAGATTGATCTAAGGTCTGGATATCATCAGTTACGAATTAAGAGTGATGATATACCTAAGACTGCTTTTCGTACACGGTATGGACATTATGAGTTTCTTGTGATGTCTTTTGGGTTGACAAATGCACCAGCAGCATTTATGGATTTAATGAACAGAGTGTTCAAATCATTCCTTGATAAGTTTGTAATTGTGTTTATTGATGATATTTTGGTATATTCAAAGAGTCATGAAGAACATACTGAACATTTGAGAATAGTGCTTCAGACTTTGAGAGAGCATCAGTTGTACGCAAAGCTCTCAAAATGTGAATTCTGGATGAGTCATGTAACATTTTTGGGACATGTTATTTCCCAAGAAGGTATTCATGTAGATCCAAGTAAAATTGAAGCAGTTAAACAGTGGCCTAGACCAACAACTGTGTCTGAAGTACGTAGTTTTCTTGGCTTAGCAGGGTATTACCGTCGCTTTGTCAAAGATTTCTCTAAGACGGCTCTCCCATTAAATAAGTTAACCCGAAAGAATGTTAAATACATTTGGAATGATTCATGTGAGCAAAGTTTCACCCAATTGAAAGAGTGTTTAACTTCTGCACCAGTCTTAATCCTACCATCAGGACCAGGGGGTTACTCTGTATTCTGTGATGCCTCAAAGATAGGCTTAGGATGTGTGTTGATGCAACATGGTAAAGTCATAGCTTATGGCTCACGTCAACTTAAAAAGCATGAATTGAATTACCCCACTCATGATTTGGAAATGGCAGCTGTAGTGTTTGCCCTAAAGATATGGAGACATTACTTGTATGGGAAAACTTGTAAAATTTTTACAGATCACAAAAGCCTTAAGTACATTTTTGAGCAGAGAGATCTCAATCTAAGGCAACGAAGGTGGATGGAACTTCTGAAAGATTATGATTGTACCATCCTTTATCATCCAGGTAAAGCAAATGTAGTGGCTGATGCTCTAAGTCGAAAGTCTATGGGAAGTTTAGCTCACATTGCCACTATAAGGAGGTCTCTAATACATGAACTACAAGAGTTGGAAGCTGATGGAGTATTCTTAGAGATCACTGAGTCAGGTACATTTCTGGCTCATTTAACAGTTAGATCATCCCTTGTAGAAAAAGTAAAAGCAACTTTAGAAAATGACATTGATATGGTCAAAATCAGAGATAAGGCAAGGCAAGGTCTAGCACCAAGTTTCTTGGTAGATGAAGAAGGAGTCTTATGGTTTAATGGGAGACTCTGTGTCCCCAACATTGAATCTTTGAAACATGAAATCTTAATGGAAGCTCATGGTTCGCCCTACGTTGTACATCTTGGTGCTGTGAAAATGTATCAGGACTTGAAACAAGTTTACTGGTGGGAGGGCATGAAGCGAGACGTGACTGACTTTGTAGCTCGATGTTTGACTTGTCAGCAAGTTAAAGCTGAACATCGACGACCATCTGGATTGATGCAAAAACTAGATATTCCCGAATGGAAGTGGGAAAGGATCACTATGGATTTTGTAGTAGGTTTACCTCGGTCAACAAAAGGAAATGACTCAATATGGGTCATAGTGGATCGACTTACTAAGTCAGCACATTTTCTTCCTGTTCACACCACTTTCAGTGTAGCAAAACTTGCTCGAATTTATGTTAAAGAAATAGTGAAACTTTATGGTGTACCAATATCCATTATATCAGACCGAGGACCTCAGTTTACTTCTCGGTTCTGGAAAGTCTTTCAAGAGGCTTTGGGTACCAAAGTGAATCTTAGCACAGCATTCCATCCTCAGACTGATGGACAGTCCGAAAGGACAATTCAGACTTTAGAGGATATGCTAAGAGCTTGTGTGATGGATTTCAGTGGAAGTTGGGAAGATCATTTGTCTCTTATTGAATTTGCTTATAATAACAGTTACCAAGCCAGTATTCAGATGGCACCTTTTGAGGCTTTGTATGGGAGACGGTGTCGATCTCCTATAGGTTGGTTTGAACTTGGTGAAACCAAAATATTTGGACCTGAGATGATACAGGAAGATATAAATAAAGTTAAACTGATCAGAGAGAAGTTGTTAACTGCTCAGAGTAGACAGAAGTCTTATGCGGACAACCGACGACGTGACCTTGAATTTGCAATAGGTGATATGGTTTTCTTACGAATCTCACCTATGAAAGGAGTAATGAGATTCGGGAAGAAAGGCAAGCTTAGTCCGAGGTATGTTGGCCCATATGAAGTTGTAGACAGAGTGGGTAATGTGGCATATCGCCTAGACCTACCTTCCAACCTAGAGGGAGTTCATCCAATATTTCATGTGTCCATGCTACGAAAGTATCTTCCTGATCCTTCTCATATCATTCAACCCCAAGAAGTTCATTTTGATGAAACTCTCACCTACGAAGAGGTACCAGTAGCTATCCTTGATAGAAAAGTCAAGAAATTGCGTACCAAAAAAATTCCTACTGTCAAGGTTCTTTGGAGAAATCATTCTCGCGAGGAAGCTACGTGGGAGGCAGAAGATGAGATGTGGAAAAACTATCCACATTTATTTGAAACTTGAGGTACGATTTTAATTCGGAGGACCGAATTCTTTTAAGGGGGGTAGAATGTAATACCCGTTAATTTCAGAATATAATTCGCTTAAGAGTATTTTAGAATTCTACAACGTTACTTTAGTTATTTATTTTGGTCATTTTTAATTTTCATATTTAATTGTTCTCTTTGAATATTATTTATGAAAATTGAGTTAAATGACTAGACTAAATATTTACACAATGAGGGATATATTCTAAGAATGGTGAAATTCATGGAAAAGTGGTTTCAGAATGGTCAATTAATCCATTTATTGTAAATTGACTGGATGGGTTTGGATGTTGGGTTATGGATACCCATGGGTTATTGAATAACCCATTAGAAATATTTAATATAAAGTTTCAATAGTAACCCTCATTTTTTCACTCAGCCGAAGGAAGCAGAAAAGATTTCTCTCTCAATTCTTCATTTTCTTCTCAAATCATTTCCTTGATCTTCAGAATTTCTGATTATTTGTTCGGTTCAAAAGCTTTGTAAGGATCAAAGGTAAGCTTTAATCCGATTATTTTCCTTAAATTTCAGTTTATATACAAGATCAGAGGAGGTTTTGTTCTTGAAGATTTTGATGATAATTCATGAATCTCAGTTGTTTTAGAAGTTATATTTGAGTTATAATCGGTTAAAAGAGTTGAGATTCTGGTTTTGAATCAAAAGAAAGGAAAGGATGAATTTTTCTGAAAGATTTTCTGCAAAATTCGAAGTACTGTAGCATCGGAAAAAAATCTGGAAAATTTTCTTCGAGTTACTGTAGCAGTTACTGTAGTGTCGGCAGTCAACGGTACTGTAGCAGTCAACGTTACTGTAGCGAACCGGCACTGTAGCGAACCGTTACTGTAGCGAACCGACACTGTAGCAAACCGTACTGTAGCAACCCGTTACTGTAGCAGTCAGAAAATTTTACGTATTTTCGTGATTTTGTTTCCTTTCTTATGATTCCTTGTAATATATTTTACTAGGAAATTTTCCTACACAAATTCTAGTGTGGAACAAGGTAAACTTGGACAAAAATCAAGGTGAGTGAATAACCTTGCTCAGCTAATTTGATATTACTAGTCAAAGTACAATATAAGTCCCATTTACAATATTATTTGGATAATAAGCAATTAATTTTTCATATGGGAGTATATGATGATCAGTAGAAATAAGAGTATGAAGAAATTATTTATCTCATGACAATTGTACTATGTGATGAATTCTCACTATTTTATTAATGAGTAAAGATCTACGGGATCTAATACACGAGTGTGAAAGGGTTAAAGTCCCATACTACTCGGTGTATATCTAAGAAATCTTATACACGAGTTTGAAAAGGTTAAAGTCCCATACTACTCAGTGCATATCTATGAAACCTATACACGAGTTGAAAGGGTTAAAGTCCCATACTACTCGGCGTATACCTATGAGATCTTATTCACGAGTTTGAAAGGGTTAGAGTCCCATACTACTCGGTGTATATCTATGAAATCTTATTCATGAGTTTGAAAGGGTTAGAGTCCCATACTGCTCGATGTATAAGATAATTAATTATATGAGTAAATGTGGTATTTGTACTTTTGATATTTTATATAGTACAGTTATTTACTTACTGAGTTTTTAAATAAACTCACACTCCCTATGATTATTTTTTTCAGATACAGAAAACAAAGAACAAGAGTATCCGTTTGAAGAATAGAAGCCCCTTGGAATTATCCTCTATTTCTGTCTGGTGGGATACCAGTACTTATTAATGTGGATACTAGGAACGCTCTGTACTTACTATAGGTCTCCTAGGCTTGCGATGAGATAGAAATATCAGACTATGTATGTCTATATTTGCTTATCAGATGAATATAATTCTGTAGTGTGGAATGAATGATTAAGGTTGAATGTAAAACCTTACAGAATATATGTATATAACGTATGTTTGAGAATTATATCAAATGAGTAGTATCTTTTCACATGCTTAATTTTTGGGATGTGACAGGTATACCCGGTGTTCCATGTCTCTGTGTTGAAAAAATACCTTTATGATCCTTCCCATGTCCTTCAAACATAGGAAATTCAATTAAAAGAAGATTTATCTTATAAAGAGGTTCCGATGGAAATCTTGGATAAACAAGTAATGTTCTAGCCCTTTGGGAATATCATTAGTGTTAGAATATGAAAATATCCCGGAAAATCCATGATTTTTAGATATTATGCAAAGTTAATTTTATGGAGTATTTTAGGTTGAAGATGTTTCTTGTGATGTATTGGTGGTATTGAGGGCATTAAAGGAGTTGAGAGACTGGTTGAATACAAGAGGGACTAAAATGAAATAAGAAAAACTAAGGCACCTAGGATTTAGAAACACCCGAGGTGAGATTTTACGAATTTTTTATTACCAGTCTTGACTGAGGGTCAACTGGAGGGTAAGTGGTAATTTCACTAAGTATATATAGGTGGTCTCACCTCTTTTTCCTCATTTTTTCCTTTTCTTCTCTCTCTTCACCTTCTCTTCTCTCTTTCTCTCTCTACACTCCAACTCCACAACTGAGCTTTAGAGGGCGGATCTTGGGAGATAGGGTGAGCCTCTAAGAGCCAAGCAACGTAGGAAAAACAAGGAATCGAGGTAGGAATTCCTAGGGGCCTTGTAGGGCACCTCAGGCGCCACCGTTGAGTGGAATTGAGGGGTTTTGGCACCATGGGCGCCACGTAGGGCGCTTAGGCACCAACCCCTTCAATTTGGGCAGAAACTTTGGTGTCTGGTGCCTTGAGCGCCAGCTCTTTCGGTAAACATTGATCCATCTTCAATTGGCCATAACTCCTTCATCCGGATTCCATTTTGGGTGAAATTTATATTGTTGAAAAGCTCTTTGAGTCTAGTTTCTAATTGTATAAGTTTTATTTAGAGATTCATTACCAGTTAGGACTTGTGACTTGAGAAGTGGGTGAAGGTCAGGAGTAGAAGTATGAAATTTCTCTATTTCGTAACCCTGATGATTTTTACCTGGTTACAATAAAAATGGTCGATGCGTAAGGAAGGACTGCTGAGAGCATGGAATCCAGGTGAGTAGGATTTATACTTCCTATGACTAAATCTTTTCTTTAAAGTTCTTGGCATCACAGTGAGAGCATGTAATGTATCTTAATGTAAAGGCAGTGATGATTAATTTATATATTGATATTCATTATGATTTGAGATTCACTTGCGTAAGTTACATTCATGCACACTTTCTAGGATTGAAGAATTGTGTTCTCGAATAGATTGGTATGAATATATCTATACATAAACACCATTATATGAATGTTGCGTGAATGAGACACGAATACCATTGTGATGACTTGTAAATACAAATGAGCTTCTATGTTTGAGATTGGATTTAAAAGAACGGTATAGTGCTTAAGAGAATGATAGGCTTACGGAGGTGAAATGAAATTCACCTTTCGTGCCGGTCACACACTCAGGTTTTGGGTCATGACAATGTCTACCATTAAAAGTCTTCATGGATGCATAGAACATATCTTTCTCATGAAAAGTAAAGCATACATCTTTATAGGATGTCAGAATAAGAATTCTTCATGAGATGATAGAACTAGAAATTCCTCATAGGATGTAAAAGTCCTTATGGGGTGATAAAACAAGAAATTCTTATGGGATATCCAGAAAGTTCCTCATATGATGTAAAAGTCCTTATGGCATGACAGAACCAGAAATTTTTCATGAGATAATAGAAATTCCTCATGAGATATGGATTGCTTTTTCTGAGAAAAGAGCCAAGCATAATGCACAATATTAAGAATGATTGTATTTTGCATGTGTGTTCATATGTATACATTTTAATTCTTGGAAATGGTTAACATTGTTAGAATAGCTTTTATGACTAAAATGGTGGAAATATTTTTATAATATGCTAGCTACTGCGATTTTGTATCTCACCTTGTCTTTGATGATTTACCATTTCAGGAGCTGAACTAGAAAGAAAAAGAAAAGAAAAGAAATAAGCTTATGTTGTATAATTATTTGTTACTTCTTTAGGATGGGAGTGTGGGAAAACATTATGTACTATATAAAAAGATAGCATGTTTTGTGAGTTTGATGTAATACTATGTATGTTGTAATTAAACTCTTGATGTTATAGTAGATGTTAGAGTAAAACTTATAAATAAAAACTGAAATAGTGTTGAGGATTATATATGTTTATTATATTAAATAACCTTATCCTATTTGAAGTTACTGTCTTGTTGAAATATAAAGCTTAAGGCCTATCAGTTAACCGATTAGCCTACGTCAGTCGACTAATACCTCTCGGCCTCAAATTTGACAACTTCAGTAACCAATCAGTTGATTGATGGTCATGGATCAGTCGACTAATTGCCTACTGCCAAGTTTAAAATTTTATATTTTCAGTTACATCAAAAACTACTTATTTTTTAGTATTTGAGCGTTTTGTAAGTATTTTAAGTTAAATACCACAATAATGACTAAATTCCTTTTCAGTCTATATAAAGAATTTTATTATATTATCCAAAATACTCATAAAATAGTGTAGACGTTACATTTTTTGTATCAGAGCATGATTTGTGGTACTTGTGGGTAGAATTGGAATATTTGGCTGAGGTTTGAGTTAATTTTGTTAGTATGAATGGGAGCTCATGTATTGGTTAATATGCTATGAGTGTATTTGCAGATGTTTTCACCTAGAAATTCTCAAATTGATATATTAGAAAGTATGGCTAGTACACATAATGCTACTGTGGAACTCCTCAAGCTTATGAGAGAGGAAATGAAGAGAAATGGGGAAGAATCTAAGAAGGAAAATGGAGAAGAGATTAGTGATAACAACTCCATTACAAAGGTATTGGCTGAATTCCGAAAGATGAAGCCACCTTCTTTTAAGGGCACTCATGACCCAAATGTGGCCCGTGAATGGATGAACCAAATGTGGCCCGTGAATGGATGAACCAAATGGAGAAAATTTTTTAAAGTTACGAAGTGTAGTCTTGAACAAAAGGTTGACTTAGCCACTTTTAAATTATAAGGCAATGCAGAGGATTGGTGGCTAGGGGCAGAAAAGTTAATTGAGGCTAATGAGAAAGAAGTTACTTGAGAGGAATTCTAAAAAGTTTATTATGAGAAGTATTTTCCTGAGAATGTTAGAAACGAAAGAGAAGCTGAATTTATGAGGATTAGATAAGGGGATATGTCAATAGGAGAATATGAGATTAAATTTGAGGAATTAGCTAAATTCTCTACCTATCTGAGAGATTATTACAATGAGGCTTGGAAGACACGCCATTTTGAGAATGGGTTAAATGCTAAGATTAGGGAGAAAGTAGGACCTATGGAAATTAGGAGCTTTGCTCAATATGTCAACAAGTGTAAACTAGTTGAGAGATTCATGAGGGAGGTAAGTGGTGAAGAAGAAATAAAAGAAAAGAAGAAAAGAGAGACTAGTGAAAGTGATAATAGAAGAGACAGGAAAAGATCAAGAGCTATGCAAAGTCAAAAAAAATCACAGGCTGTAATCTCTAAAAATCAGTGTCCCAAATGCAAGAGGAATCATGGTAACAAACCTTGTTTGGCAGGCCAGAATGTATGCTACAAATGTGGTAAGCCATGACACATAGCGAGACAGTGCAATACCAACTAGTCAATACAAGGGAGGGTATTTGCTTTGATCCAGAACGAAGCAGAAAAAACTCTTGACTTGATTCGAGGTAAGGTTTCTATCCGAGATACTCTTGTGAATGCATTATTTAATTCAGGAGCTATACATTGTTTATTTCCTATATATGTGTTAAGAATCTGGGACTAGAAATGCACGTTTTACCTCATGAACTGTCTGTTTCCATCCCTACTGGGAATTAAGTTAGAACTACCAAGTTTGTCTCAATTGTATTGTGCAAATTGAAAATAGAGCAACCACTTTAGATTTGGTGTGTATACCTGTAATACCCCAAGAATTTATATTAATATTTTAGTCTATTTAGGAGCTTGTGAGAAAAATAAAAACAAATAATAATATCTATAATAATTATGCTATTATATAAATACTTATATATAAGTGGTCTTATGCATAAAATAATTATAGTGCTAACCATATAAATATATATATAGACAAGTGGTAATAATGGTGTATAAATATAATTCAGATAATGAGAGTATAATGTATCAAGTGGGCATTATCGGCCATATATAAAAGCAAATGAGAAAGGCATACATGACAATAATAAAATATACAAGTAATGGCTAAATGATTAAGTCAAGTGGGGCATTATTAAGCCATCGTCTCAATCATGAAGTGATGGGATAATATATATATATATATGAGACAACAAATAAAAATAAATAAATAAAGAGAACTTAAAAAAATAATTAATTAAGTTGTGTGGATATTTTTTTATTATTAGGGATTTATTTGGACATCTTATTATGTTGTGTGGAACAAATGAATTGTTGGGGAAAAGTATAAAGGAATAAAATAAATTACAGGGACCCAAGTGAATGAATTTTACAAGATAGAGTGGTTTTGAGGAATTTTAACCAAGGAAATCTAATGGCCTAACAAGGGACAAGTGTAAACCCTACCTCCATTAGATTGAAATTTGGAACTTGTGTGGAAGCTTCATTTGGTGAAGCTTTCACGAAGGGAAAGAAAAGAAAAAGAAGAAAAGGAGAGTTAGTGGGGGACACTTGAGTTATCTCTCAAATGTTGGATGTATGTTGGCTTCTTAGAAAGCCTCATCTTCGTGCAAAAAGGATGGAAACCGAGGGGAGTGAGAGGTCAACATAGAGACAAGAGAGATGGGTGATATGAGAAGGAGATCAAGAGAGAGATGAGTAAGCTACTATTTCCCTCATGTCGTCCTCCACCATGGTTAGTGCTGGTGTCCTTCCTCACCGTCTGGTGAGCTGCAACTTGGTGACCTATGGTGGTCGAAGGAGGTTGTAGTTGGTGAGGGAAAGCACATGGGTTCAAGAGCTGAAGTATAGTATAAAGGAGGAGATGAAGCCTTAATGAATCCGAGCAGAGGAAGACGACTAGGAGGTTTATGACGAGGCTCTTGGCGTCTCTTTTTTAGTATAAAGTGTATAAATTTAGCTTAGAATCGAGGTGAGAGATCCTACCTTATCTTGTTTTCTTATTTAATGTATATATTAAAAGTGTGCTATATATATATATATATATATATGACATGAAATTCATGCATTCATGTTATGCATTGAAATGTGCAAATATGAGACTGTTGTGAACTTTTCTTGAAATGGGATACATATGGTTGCCTATGATTGTATAATGTGATTGTGTTTGATCTTGAGAGAAACGAAAATGGAGTTTATGGGATCCCATAGGATAAAATAAGGGTGGAATGAAATCACTATCACCACGTGATATTGAATATAATATTCGTCCTTTTAAGAACAGGGTGAAATAAGGTTGGACTACAGATTTGTCTCTTTAAGGACAGGGGTGAAATAAGGGAGGATGCGGTAGGGTCTATGGGGCAACGACCACTTATTGTAGATGGGACCCGAAAAATGTTTAGAGATAATGTTAGAAATTAAAAAATTGTGTTTTTGGATGCTTAAGATGAAGTAATAAAGAAAAAGCATGAGAAATTAGAACTTTTGAGTCAAGAATAAAGAAAAAGGAGAGTTCGAGGGCATTAGTCAACTAATTACAATGAACAGTTGATTGATAGCATCAGAAATCAGAACGAGTTACTGATATCTACAATCAGTCGATTGATGAGGAGTGATCAGTCGACTAATTATTCTCTGTCAAGCTAAAATCTTAGGTCTTGAAGTGATTAGTCGACTAACTGTAATGGATCAGTCGACTAATTGTATGCTGATGTGTGAAAATACGTCGGTCTAATTGATAATTAGTGGGGGAAAATTTATTTAATTACCCCTAGCATGCTTTTGAGGCTTAAAAATAAGATATTAGGGTTAAAAGGGAATTTCCACCCTAATAGAGCCCTTAAGAGACTTTTAGAAGAGAGAAGAGAGATAGAAGGATCAATTCTGAAAATTCAAAAAAAGAGAGAAAGAGAGAGAGAGAGAGAAACATAAAGAGCAAGAAGAGGAGGAAGAAGGAAATTTTAGTGGAGTTTTTGGCAAGGGAATCAGCAAAGGTAAGTTTCTAACTTGTTTCTTCTAGTTTAAATAAATTCTAGAGCTTAAAAATGATAAAAAGGGGATTTTCAGGCTATGGAAAAGAGAAAGAAGAGGGAGCTGGTCTAGAAGTTGAGGAAACAAGAAAGATTAGAAATAAACTAAAAGATAACACATCAATTTCAGTTTTAGGAGAATCAAGGTAGCTAGTTTTTCATATAAGCAATGTATTTTCAGTTATTTACCATGTTTTATGTGATTTTAGTACATGTCTACCATTAAAAGTCTTCATGGATGCATAGAACATATCTTTCTCATGAAAAGTAAAGCATATATTTTCATGGAATGTCAGAATAAGAATTCTTCATGAGTTGATAGAACTAAAAATTCCTCATAGGATGTAAAAGTCCTTATGGGATAACAAAATAAGAAATTCCTGTGGGATGTCCAAAAAGTTCCTCATAGGATGTAAAAGTCTTTATAGGATGACAGAACCAGAAATTTCCCATGAAATAATAGAAATTCCTCATGAGATATGGATTTCTTTTTATGAGAAAAAAGCCAAGCATAATGCACTATATTAAGAATGATTGTATTTTACATGTGTGTTCATATGTATACATTTTAATTCTTGGAAATGGTTAACATTGTTAGAATAGCTTTTATGATTGAAATGTTGAAAATGTTTTTATAATATGCTAGCTACTGCGAATTTGTATCTCACATTGTCTTTGATGATTTACCATTTCAGGAGCTGAAGTAGAAAGATAGGGAAAAGAAAAGAAATAAGCTTATGTTGTATAATTATCTATGTTACTTCCTTAGGATGGGAGTGTGGAAAAACATTATATATTGTATAAAAAGATAGCATGTTTTGTGAGTTTGATGTAATACTATATATGTTGTAATTAAACTCTTGGTGTTATAGTAGATATTAGAGTAGAACTTATACTATGATATCTGTTTTTGCTATTTTCTCCTTTAGAATTATGAATCACTAAACTTTTAGAGCTAGGGATTGATGTAGCTTGTTTCAAATGAGGTTTTACTGATTGTATGGATTCTTTTTAATGCAAATTTGATTGTTGGAGTAGTTTTTACTATTTAAATTGCCTCTTGAATGATTGATTACCATTTTATGAAATTTAGAATTTATATTGGTATTAGGGATAGTTCAATATAAAGTCGCCGTTGTAATTACTGCCATAAACTAGATTAATCTAAAGATAAATAACTTTGTTTATGTGGTTTTTGTAAATTTATTGAACTTAATAACCCAATCAAATAACTATACTAAAGAATTGGAAAATTATTTGAATTAGATCGAATTGAATTTCAAGGAATTGAGTTTAATCAACTTTGAGAAATTAGTCAACAACAAAAAAATTTAAAATTAAGAAGAATCGTCTTTTGATAATTCAAAGGTTAATTTGTCTATGAATTAACCGGACTAAAAAACAAGTAAAATCAATCTCTTACTTCCTTTTATTTATTGTTAAATCTCTAATCTTGCTTTTGTTTTTTATTTTATGGATTTCCACTTTAAAACTTATTTAGAGTTTCCTTCAACCCAATTTATATTTTATTCAAATAGATTCTAAATTAGCGAAATTGGTAATTGTCAATAGTCAGTCCTTGTAGATACAAGATTCTTTTCTCATTACTTTACTACTTATGTGTGACCCAGTATACTTGCTGAAAAATTCGCATCAAGCAAGATACGATTTCCCATTCATCCATAGAATCAGAATACCGGGCTTTAGCAAACTTAGCAGCAGAACTACTTTGGATCAGATCTTTATTGAAGGAACTAAATTTTCCAATGTCTTCGCCTTCTGTTTTGTGGTGTGACAGCATCAGTGAACAGTCTCTAGCAAGTAATCCTGTTCTGCAGTCTCGAAGCAAACACAGAGTTAGACGTTCACTTCATTCGAGATAAGCTATTGTCTAAAGAACTTGAAGTGAGGAAAGTACCTTTTGCAAATCAAACAGCAGATTGCTTCACAAAACTCTTATTGCATAGTCAGTTCAAGTATCTCAGGTATAAACCCGGTGTTCGAACTTTCTCCCACTCAAGTTTGAGGGAGGATGATATAATAATGGAATAGCAGCTGATATTTTTCTATTCATAACAGATGGTACTTTCTCTGATGTACACGTAGCCTTTATATTCTTCACTGTCACCACCTGTAATTTAACCAAATTCCCCTTTCTACGGATCACATGCCATGTGTAAACATTCAGTTATAATTCTCTCATTACTTGTAACTCTATTAGCTATAAATATGAGAGCCCTGAGTGATAAGACTCAAGCTGCATTTCATTCAATTATCTCTGTGTTTAGCTGTCTTGTACTCCTGCTCACTAATTGACCTACCAAAATGGGCTAAACGATGAGCTACATAATTGATACTTCCAGAGATCCATAAGAAACTAATAGGCACCTTTTTTTTTTTATAACTACTCATATATGGAGCATAAACCCAATTAGTACAGTCTCTTTTATAATAAAGAAGATAACATATACAAATTTTGGCAGTTTTGGCTGTATTTTTTTTCCAAAAAAAATTCTATATATTATACTTTAATAAAAAAAATTAACGACTAAAATTTAAAATCTACAATTCTTTCATAGAGAAATCTACGTGTTTTTCTTTCATCAAAAGCGAAAGCTATAATATAAAGAGCGGAGAAGAAATATAACGCAAGCAAGCGAGCACACAAGCAAACCTTAAAAGATACTTATTTTCATAAACAAGTTCAATCTCCTCATTACCTGTTTACTCCTATAAGTCTAACGAATGTTTAATTTGAATCCCTACAGCGCTACCTCAGGTTGTCAAAATTCAAGTTCACTCCACAATTAGGAGGGGTTCTCAATAATTCAACAGATCAAGCCAGTTACAGAGGGATAAAAGGAATTTGCCCATTCAAGCCAGATACTGTTGAGAGCTACTATTACTCCTGCACTTCAGTCAGCTTACTTGCTGTTGATGGCCCCCATACACGGGGTATGCCCCATATGCAGCAGCAGCATATATGCTTGGGTCGTGATGAGGAGGCAGAGCATATCCATATCCATCATAAACGGAGCCTCCATAGTATCCCCCATTCCAGGGGCTCCCGATATCCATTCGAAACTGTCATCCAAAGTCCAAACATACCAGTTAATACTTGAGAAACCATCTTTGCAAGTGAAAATTTAACACAAATGAGCATGAACAGAGACCGCTGCTCTAGTTTTATCTATACCAGATCAATGTTTAAAGGATCACAAAAAAGAACCTGAAAATGCTCCACTGAAAATGATTAACGCAGAGTAAACATAGTTTGATGTAAGCAGCAGAGGAGAAATAGATATACTTTCTTAAAGCAAAGTGCAATAGATAGTATTCTTAGGTAAATTACTGATCATTGACTGACCGCCTATTTATTAGTGTTGGTACGCATGACAGTGTTGTGGGGTGTGTGTGTGTGTGTGTGTGTGTGTGTGTGAGAGAGAGAGAGAGAGAGAGAGAGAGAGAGATGCCTGCTTATTTGCTGGATTGCGGCCCCAAGAAAGACGAACTATTTGCTTGCCAATTGTTATCCCATTTAGTTTCTGCAACGCCTCTTCAGCATTATTTCTGAAAAGGTTGATCACAACGTTATTGTACGTGGTGATCACATCAATGAAAAGATTAAGGAAAGTGTTAAAAACTGAATCTGAAAAGGATAGAGAGGACCGGAACTTTTACCTGTTTGCAAATTGTACAAATCCACATCCTTTTCCCACAGGAATCTTGACAGAGACTATCTCCCCATACTGAGAAAATGGCTGCCTAAGATCATCATCTGTAACATTAGGGTCGAGTCCTCCAACAAATATCTACGGTGAATCATGGGTTAGCCATAGAAAAATGGTGAAAATGTAATTAAATGTAAAATGGATTCAAGAGCTGAAGAGCTCACAGTTGTGTTTGCTGAATCTACTTCAGTTTGGCCGGATGTGCCATTTGACATATGGCCTCCTAAACAAATCAAAGAATCGGACAAAATTCAGCGCCAAGCTGGTAGAGACAGTTCAAATTTTTGAAGCACAGGGTAATTCAAAACCAAAAGGAATGAAATGAATTTGAAAGATGTTGTAATACCAAAGACAGACTAATAGGATCTAGATGAGAAGAGGAACGGAAATGAATGCATGAATGGATATATAGATTAAAGTAGTTCTAAAGGAATTAAATGGGAATGCCTCATTGATTACAATCAACTCATAAGTAAAAAAAAAAAATCAATTAGATATGCAATTTCATTTTTATCACTTCGTAAAAGACAAAATAACTGTGCATTCCAAGAAATTAAATCATCTTCAGAAGTATGACACTACCATTTTCAAAGTTAAATCATCAATTAACCTTAAGTTTATGTCTACAACTCAAATAAGTACTGAAAATTCAGTTACGCAGACTTCATCAGTGACAATATGAAGCAGAAGATATAATATTGAGCGCAAATTAGGTGTCTTTGGGTGGAATGTAGTCTTTTTCTTTTTTGGGTGATTAACAATTAAAATTTCAGAAGTCAGAAGCAAATACTATGGATTGGAACCTTGTTGATAACCTGATGATTTCCTTGGAGTTGCAGCACCAACACGCATAGGCCTGCTAGAACAATAAACACCATTCATTTCAGTCATAGCCTGTGACCTCTCATTGTCATCTCCAAACCTGACGAAACCATATCCCTTTGAGCGGCCAGTATTGGCATCAAAGACAACTTTTGCAGCTTTAACAGAAGGATATCTACTAGCAAAAGTTTCATGCAACATGCTATCAGTAACATCTGCAGCTAAGTCTCCTACAAATATAGACAGATCGGGAGCATTATCCGAACGCTTGTCTCCCGTGCTAAATGTTGCCCAGTTCAGGCGAAAAGGTTGCTCTGTATTGGGCATCCGCATGCCAGCATATTCCTGTAATACTTTCTCTGCTGTGCCATGCGAATAGAATTCCACAAACCCATAACCCTCTGATAGCCCAGTCTGCTTATTGCGAATAACCTTAATGGAGGTAATCTGCAAAATGTATGATACACTGAAGGAATAATTGGCAAATTATTACTTTGTAGTTTCCTGTCTTAAATAATGTAGCACAGGAATGAGCTAGTACATAACAATTAAAAAAAATAAAAAAATCACCCTGAGCAGTGTCTTCCTTTTGGTTATTCTCTTCTTACTATAGCACACATCCTATATATGAAACCAACATTTACACTGCACTTACACTAGTAGTTTCGCTTCCTTCCTTCATTCGCAATTCGATTTCAAAGTAACAGTTTCCATAAAGAAAGAAATACCTTTCTTCTGATGTCATATATTGGTTCACACGCAACATAATAAATCAGACTTGCAGCCTTATAGCACATTGTAAGGCTCAAACACCAAACCAACTATTAAAATCACGTATTTTCTAATTCGGAAGACCTTCACAAAAATTAAAATCCAAGTTCTCTAGAATGCAGAAAAATAAAACATTTACGTTGTGAACAATTATCAAGTAACAATAATAAAAAGAGCACTTGCTTGCAGTGTGTGTTGGGGGTGTTATAACTTAAAACGTAACATATATAAAAAAGAATGAGAAAAAAAAAAAAAAAGAGAACCTCGCCCGTGGCAGCGAAGCAGCGATGGAGATAATTTTCGTCCATCCAGTGATGCAAATCGCCGACCCAGATCGTCTTGTTTTCACCGCTGGATCCCTGATGCTGACGCTGCTGCGTGTGA
Source organism: Biancaea sappan (assembly GCA_037074585.1). NCBI lineage: Eukaryota > Viridiplantae > Streptophyta > Magnoliopsida > Fabales > Fabaceae > Biancaea > Biancaea sappan. The sequence continues at coordinate 13,548,521 of CM073494.1, forward strand.
GATACATGCTGGTAATGCAGCTGCTGGTACTGGTGGTAAGGCATATATGGCTGTGGCGGCGGCGGCGCGTAATGATGAGGCGGCAACATGTGATGCTGCATTACCATAGCCGCCGCTGGATACTGCATAGGTATCCACTGGCGGGGCAGTGGCAGCGGCTGCGGCGGCGTATGCGTTTGCTGTTGCCGTTGATTCTGCTCCGGTTGTTTGGAATCATCAGAGCCGTTTGATTGCATCTTAATTATGACGCAATTGCTGCTTCCTCCCTCTTTCTATAAATGAATACCGCAGATTCAAATGTGAGACACCAAATACGGAAAGAAAAATAGAAAGCAGCTTTGGTTTTCTGAAAGAGGAATGTCGAATCTGAATGGTTACAGACTGAGAAGAGTAAGAGAGATAGAGATATGGAGAGAGTAAAAGAGAAGAGGTTGGGGAAGGGGTGTATGAGGATGATTTATGTTGAGGATGACGGATTCATGGGTTGGCTCTGTAAACGCGGTTGTGGTATGGACCGTTGGATTAGGAAACGGGGGTTGGATGTGAACCGTTGGATATAAGAATGAGGGATATGCATAACTCTGAAATTTACACTTCTCTCCAGATCCGCCGCCAGCGTGCCTTGGCTGGGCTTCCTTCGTCCGGTGGATATTTTCTCTTGTTTATTAGCATTTATTATTTTTACGATTTTTATCTTTTACTTTATTCCTTCGTGTGCAGGCAAGGCACTTATCCTCACGTCACTTTTTTCAGTGACACTGGCAAGTGGCAATCAGTGAATGCAATTAACGAAATGGGAAATTACCTAGGAATAACATACATTCCATCAAATGATTATCTTGTTAAACCTATGTAAAATTCTTTTCTTTTTCACTTTTCTATTTTATTAAATTTCAATATTCAAATAGGGCACCAACTTTTTAATATTGACACAAATAAAACAGTAATAATAATAATAATATTTTTTTTTGGTTCATGATAATCTTTGATTTATGTCTAATTAGTGTTGTGATCCGTGCGATACACAGATTAATACAAATGTTGTAATTTTTGTTTATTAAATAAATAAACATAATTAAAAAATATATAAAAGAATATATGTACAAAAATAATAAGATATTCAAGTTTTATTAAGACATATATAAGATGATTTATTAGATACAAATGCTTTGAAAATTGAATGTGAATAACGTCGAATGAAAAGAAGAACAAAAAAATAAGGTATTACATGAGTTAATTTAGATAAATATATTAATGAATGACGAAATGAGTTGAAATAAAAGTTACTAACCTAATATGTTTGCTAGGATCAAAATCTTTGTCTATATTTGACTGTTTCTTCTTCTATTTCTTCAAATATATATTTGGATTAACAACAATGATAACAACTATAGGTTTATTGAAATTTAAAACATAACTTACATATCCACACAATCTTAAAAAAAAAAAGATAATCAAGGGAATATACATCACATCCTAACTTTAAAATTTAATACTTTAAATCCTAAATGAGCATTCAATCAATCCGCACACATGTAATCTCGGCATTGCCTGCAGTTTCTCTTTATAGGGAGAGCTCTACCCTTTGCTCACAGTAAGCCTAAAAGATATTATTTATTAATCCTATTAGATGAGAAAATCAAGAAAAAATTTAATTTAAAAATAGTCAAATTATATTATTCAAACACAAGTAAATACCTCAATGACATCGTTTTTTTTTTCTTTTAGGCTTTGATCTTTCTTATGACATGTTTTCCTCAATAAAACGTAATGACAGAAATAACAAAGCAAAAATGGAATTAGAAAACTAAAATAATGCATAAATGAAATACAACAGACAGGAATAAAAAACCAGAGATTAAAAATAGAAACATAGACGAACCAGAAACTCAAAAAACAACAACAGAGAATGAATACAGAAATATAGAAAGTAGAAAAAAATGCAGAGAACAAAAGAGAAACATAAAATTAAAATTCATAATAGAATGAACAGTAATCGCGAATGTGAATAGTACGTGAACTGTATAGACCAGAAATAAATAAATAAAAAAAACTAAGCTATGATACCAAATGATGTGAGAGAAACATCACTTTAAAGCTTTGATGACAAATCATCATTATTGTCTTTCATCCATGTAAGGGAAGAAAAAGGAAAATCAAAGAGAAAAAAGAAAGAAAATTGTGTGAGAGAAAGAAATATGTAAATATGGATGAAATCCTCGAAAGAAATATATAAATATCTACATTGATTTTGAATTTTAAAATTTTAATTTTAAAAAACGAAAAAGCCTTAAAATTGGCCAATAGTGATTGTCATTTTTTAAAAACCTCTACATGAAAAAGAAGATTGGCCATTGATGATGGTGCAATAAAGAAGTTTAGAGTGTTTATATATAAAAAAAATGAGTGATAATTCATTATTATAGTTTGATCTGATGGATGTAATTTAAATTTTATTATAATTATTTAAAAAGAGAAATAAATAATATGAATACTTGTAGGTTAGTTTTTATATAGCAATTATATAACAATTAATTATTTGATTATTTATATATAATAAATGTTAATTTACCGAATAACAGCATATTATATTTCAATTGAAAAGTTTACTGAATTTATCAATTATATAGCAATTATAGCAATTACATACTAACTATATAGCAAGTTACCCTAATTTTTTGAAATTCATTTAATGTGATTATATAACAATTATATAGTAATATATCCTAATATTTTCAAATTCATTTAATGTGATGTGATTAATTTACTTAATTTGTCCATTTAAATTTATTCTATTATAATAATTATATAGCAATATACCGACAATTAATACTTTAAGATGGAATTGTTTTAGTCTATTACATAGATGACGAAGATTCTTAGCATTAAACAACTTCCTTCCAAAAAGATTGAAAATGGAAATCAACCACTCCCGTTTTATTTGATTTAAGAAGTTTACATAAAGACAATAAGAAAGAAAATATTTACATAAACATACCCAGAGATTTTTTTTAAAAGTTCGCTAAAAATAGTTGTTAAAAAATAGAAAGATATATAGCTCTTTATTTTTATTGATTAATGTTTATAAATGTATTGAATTTTATTTCAGTGAATTTAAAAAAGTAAAAATTGTTAATTGTAGATTTATAATATTTAAATATAAAATATATTATATAAGGTTTTTTTTTTTTTCAAAAGAGATGGTTCTCACTTGACAAAAGGTAAAACTAGATCAATGGAATTTTTATTTTGGTTTTATCTTTTAGAATAATATTTGTGTATTTTGTCCTATAGTTTTTTTTATTATTATCATTTTTTCTGTGGACAGTGATGGTCTTGCCGCTCACCAAAAATTAATGCTTTTTTTTTTCCTGGGTTTAATTTGAACAAAATAGAAGTTCAAGGCATTAGTTTGATGATTGGCGTCCCTTATTAAACAACATGAAAAAAAAAAAGCCCAATCCATCCCGGCAAGAATTTGGATGGAGATGGCCCAATTGTACGGAGAAATTTTACCCTTAAAAGAAAAAAGGTACGGGGAATCAAGATGTGACCCGGGCTTCTTAGTCAACGCCTTCCTTAACTTTTTGCCGTAGATAATGATATTTCCTTCATTCAAAAATAAAACCCTATGCATAATTACATGTAATTCATTATATTATTAGTCTTTGCCGATCTTTATTTTGTAACGATTGTTTTGTATTCGTAACCTTGAAAAATATCTTTCTTTCTCAATTATACATATAGCTTTTGACATACACGTTGAGTGATATATAATGAACGGTTTTTGTCTCCATTATAAAGTTCTATAGGCTTCTTTGGTTGGCACTTGGCACTGAGAACATAACATTAAAATACTTTATTTTTCAACGACTACCTATAAAAGTGACAAAGGAAACATGGGTAATTGCCATATAACCGTCAAATTTAAGTTCATTAATTAATATTAATAGTTCCCGCATTTACTAAATATGCTCAATGATTAAAGATAATAAAGTGTTAACCTCTCCCTCTCTTATGAGGTCGTTGATCTTAGTACCTATGAAACAAAAAAAAAAGTGAGTATACAGTACTGGACAAAGATCAAGGTTACACCAAATATATTATCATATATAATGGAATGTTTTCTTCAGCAGAAGATATAAACACGGTGCGAAGCAGCTGACGATAGCTACTTATAGGAGCTGCTATATATAGAGGAGAGGTGATGCGCAAATATACGTAATACATTTATATGATACAAGCATAGGAAGGAACACGCAAATCGTCAACTAGAGGCGAGATATACAATGATAATCACGCACATGCATATATAGATATATCATATATGTCATATGTATATGAGAGTGAGACCCTCCAAATGGACAGCGTGACCTAGGGTCTTGGGGATGGCTGGCCATGGCCGGCACCGGGACTGTGACCTGGTTCTGTTGGTCGGAAATCATCAATCAATTTTCCAACCTCGTCATCGTCACGTGGATTCCGGGACGCTGGTTCGGTCGTCGTAGGCTCAGGAGGAGCAGCTTCACCAGCAACCGCGGCCATTTCTTTCACACTGTTTTGGTAGGTCGTCACGTGTCCATTGTTGTTGCCCTGTGTTTTCACTGGCCTTCCTACAGCTGAAAAAATAGCATCAGATAACATTAAGACTAGAAGGAAAGCAGCGATGCAAACAAGCTTCGAATTGGCCATTATAATCTTAGAGAGGGTGAAGGATATGTGGGATGAAACGAAGTACAAGCTAGCTAGTGTGTGAACAACTCAAGTGTTGGTTTGGTTGCGAAACACTGAATGTGGGAGGGGATATATATAGGCCTGGGAGGAAGTGCCCGGTAGCGCTAATTTTTTTTTATTTTATTTTTTTCAAAAATTTAATGAACATGTGGGACGGAATATACTGAATGGGGTATTAATGTAAACTACTGAATGATTATGCTTGGTTGCAACGGCAAGAGTATCTTTCTAGCTAGTGTGTGTCGTGTATCAATTTGTACAACTAGCAACCCAACCCTGTTTTTGCATGTCACATGCAGCCACTCAATATTGGTGCGACACAACTACACCCACTAGCCCCCAGATTGATTAGACGTTTCTGGTATCAGCCCAACTTCTGAGTTTTGGGTGTGGAGGCGGCCCCAATATAGCTAGCTAGATTCCGAGCTCTGAATAAGTTATTGGAAATAACCATATCATTCATTCCATACTTCACGTGTTACCATTGGAGAAAAGGAGAAAGTGTCATACATGAACTTTTGAGACCCCCTTCATCAATTGCCCATTTGGAAATATCTGGTGTCCTACTCCCTTACATCTCATTCTGTTTAGTGCGGCTTACTATTCCTCTTCTGTTTCTCCGCTTTAATTTTCCCTCCTCTCTCCTATACTTCCACACATACATATATATCAATAACCTTTGCAATTAAATTGTAATACCCGTTAATTTCAGAATATAATTCGCTTAAGAGTATTTTAGAATTCTACAACGTTACTTTAGTTATTGATTTTGGTCATTTTTAATTTTCATATTTAATTGTTCTCTTTGAATATTATTTATGAAAATTGAGTTAAATGACTGGACTAAATATTTGCACAATGAGGGATATATTCTAAGAATGGTGAAATTCATGGAAAAGTGGTTTCAGAATGGTCAATTAATCCATTTATTGTAAATTGACTGGATGGGTTTGGATGTTGGGTTATGGATACCCATGGGTTATTGAATAACCCATTAGAAATATTTAATATAAAGTTTCAATAGTAACCCTCACTTTTTCACTCAGCCGAAGGAAGCAGAAAAGATTTCTCTCTCAGTTCTTCATTTTCTTCTCAAATCCTTTCCTTGATCTTCAGAAGTTCGACTATTTGTTCGGTTCAAAAGCTTTGTAAGGATCAAAGGTAAGCTTTAATCCGATTATTTTCCTTAAATTTCAGTTTATGTAGAAGATCAGAGGAGGTTTTGTTCTTGAAGATTTTAATGATAATTCATGAATCTCAGTTGTTTTAGAAGTTATATTTGAGTTATAATCGGTTAAAAGAGTTGAAATTCCGGTTTTGAAACAAGAAAGGAAAGGATGAAATTGTTAGAAATTCTGCAAAACCGAGTTACTGTAGTACTGTAGCAGTTACTGTAGTGTCGGCAGTCAACGGTACTGTAGCAGTCAACGTTACTGTAGCGAACCGGCACTGTAGCGAACCGTTACTGTAGCGAACCGACACTGTAGCAAACCGTACTGTAGCAACCCGTTACTGTAGCAGTCAGAAAATTTTACGTATTTTCGTGATTTTGTTTCCTTTCTTATGATTCCTTGTAATATATTTTACTAGGAAATTTTCCTACACAAATTCTAGTGTGGAACAAGGTAAACTTGGACAAAAATCAAGGTGAGTGAATAACCTTGCTCAGCTAATTTGATATTACTAGTCAAAGTACAATATAAGTCCCATTTACAATATTATTTGGATAATAAGCAATTAATTTTTCATATGGGAGTATATGATGATCAGTAGAAATAAGAGTATGAAGAAATTATTTATCTCATGACAATTGTACTATGTGATGAATTCTAACTATTTTATTAATGAGTAAAGATCTACGGGATCTAATACACGAGTGTGAAAGGGTTAAAGTCCCATACTACTCGGTGTATATCTAAGAAATCTTATACACGAGTTTGAAAGGGTTAAAGTCCCATACTACTCAGTGCATATCTATGAAACATATACACGAGTTGAAAGGGTTAAAGTCCCATACTACTCGGCGTATACCTATGAGATCTTATTCACGAGTTTGAAAGGGTTAGAGTCCCATACTACTCGGTGTATATCTATGAAATCTTATTCATGAGTTTGAAAGGGTTAGAGTCCCATACTACTCGATGTATAAGATAATTAATTATATGAGTAAATGTGGTATTTGTACTTTTGATATTTTATATAGTACAGTTATTTACTTACTGAGTTTTTAAATAAACTCACACTCCCTATGATTATTTTTTTTCAGATACAGAAAATAAAGAACAAGAGTATCCGTTTGAAGATTAGAAGCCCCTTGGGTTTATTCTCTATTTCTGTGTGGTGGGACACCAGTACTTATTAATGTGGATATTAGAAAAGCTCTGTATTTTCTATAGGTCTCCTAGGCTTGCGATGAGATAGAAATATCAAACTATGTATGTCTATATTTGCTTATCAGATGAATATAATTCTGTAGTGTGGAATGAATGATTAAGGTTGAATGTAAAACCTTACAGAATATATGCATATAACGTATGTTTGAGAATTATATCAAATGAGTAGTATCTTTTCACATGCTCAATTTTTGGGATGTGACAAATTTGGTATCAGAGGAAAGGTTTTATAGGTCCCCTATAGAGTACAGAGCAAAGTGATCTTTGTGGGCCCTTCCCTATTGTCGTGAGCCGCGGCATGACCATAGGATTAGGTTCCATAAAAGACCTTGTAGAGTATAATGTCATTTTATAGATAACTTCTCAGTGGGGCTAGTAAGTGATATTTTGTTTATGTCTGAAAATTGTTTGTTATGTGTGTAGATCTGTGACAGATCAATGTCAGAAGGATCTTCTAATAATAATGAGCATATGGGTCCAAGGAGGGCCATAAATCCACCAGTACATGTGCAAGATGATTCTAACCGTGGTGATAGTTTACATGCTCAAAGTACTGAGGGCGCAACTAGTGAGCAAGCAAGAAGAGTCGAACCTGATGCTCACGTCGGTAATGCAACTATTGCACATGTGATTCATTTGATGAATGAGCGATTTGACCGATTTGAGGCTGAAATGAGAGGTCGAGCTGCACAAGCTAACCTGCCAGTGGATCCTCCTATTGTTGAAGCTGAAAATGTACCACCAGTTCCGTTAGCGGGAGGAGTTAATGTAAGAGAGGTAAGAATGTCTGAATTCCAGAAAATGAGGCCTCCTACTTTTTCAGGGGAAGATCCCAAAGAGGACCCACAATGTTTCCTTGAAGATTGTGAAGCAATCTGTGATGCTATAGGGTGTTCTCCTACTCAAAAGGTAGAATTCACTTCCTTTCAGTTAAAAGGTAGGGCTGGTAAATGGTGGAGGAACTGGAAGAAAGCTAGAATTCAAGGCGCACCGCCAGTTATGTGGACAGAATTTTACAGATTGGTTATGGATGAATTTCTTCCGGCAAGTGAACGATCATCCAGGGCCAGAGATTTTCTGTATCTACGGCAGGGAACCATGACTGTTGATGAATATTCAGCTCAGTTTGTTAAATTATCTGAATATGCCCCTGAAATCATTCCTTCTGAAAGGAAGAAAATAGAAAAGTTTGTGGAAGGGCTTCGTGATGCCTTATATGATCAAGTGGGTTCTAATATGAACGATTACTCTTCGTACTCAGAGGCTGTTGATGTGGCCCGAAGAATGGAAAAGAGGTCAAAGAATAAAGAAGAATATCGTCAAAAGAAGAAAGCTAGATATAGAAGATCTTTTGATCAAGGGGAAGACTCAGGAACTTTGAAACCCTTTACTGCGTCACAAAATGCTCCAGCTACTCCTACTAAGTCAACTTATTCTACAGCCAGTGTGGCTAAGCCTCGTTCAGAGAACAGGAGTGGTTTTAGCTCTTCTAGTAGAGGAGGTACTCAAGGTAGAAGGGAAAAACCCCAATGTCCTGAATGTGGAAAGTTTCACTTCGGAGAATGCAGGTTAAACACTGTTGGTACAGGCTGTTTTCACTGTGGACAAAAAGGACATTTTATAAGGGAGTGCCCTCAGCTCATGACAAGACCAGGTCAAGGGTCTACTTTGCCACCTCGACCACAATCTATTACTCAAACACCAACCCCTTCAATAGGGGGTAGTATGGGAAGAGGTTCTGGAAGAGGCCAAGGTGACCGTGGAAAACAAGCTGCTGGCAGAGGAAATGCAAGAGTATATGCTCTAACCCGACAGGATGCTCAAACATCCAATGCTGTAGTTACAGGTATATTATCTGTTAATACTTTTGCTGCACGTATTTTGTTTGACCCCGGTTCTACTCACTCATATGTGTCGCCCCTATTTGCCAAGAGATTTGCATTTGATTCGATTATTCTTAAAGAACCATTCTTGGTTTCCACACCGATGAGAGAGACTTTGATGGTTAAAACATGTTATCGTTCTTGTAAAATAATCGTTGGAGGCATGGAAACTGAGATAGATCTTATGGTTCTCAATATGTTAGATTTTGATGTGATTTTAGGGATGGATTGGTTATCTTCTTGTCATGCTACTATAAATTGTCGTGACAAAGTTATTTCCTTTAATATGCCGGGGAGGAGTAATTTTGTGTTTCAAGGAGATCGAGGTGATGTACCTTGCAACATGATATCTATGTTAAGTGCCCAGCGTATGTTGCGAAAGGGATGTCAGGGATTTCTAGCTTTTATCAAAGATTTAGAAAAGAAAGAACAGAAGTTAGAAGACATTCATGTGGTTAATGAATTCCCAGATGTGTTCCCAGAAGATTTACCTGGATTACCGCCAGAAAGAGATATTGAGTTCAGTATTGATTTGGTCCCAGACACAAGACCAATTTCTATTCCACCTTATCGTATGGCTCCTGTTGAGCTAAAAGAACTCAAAGAACAATTGGAAGATTTGTTAAACAAAGGGTTCATTCGCCCAAGTTTTTCACCTTGGGGTGCTCCTGTTCTTTTTGTGAAAAAGAAAGATGGTTCTATGAGATTATGTATAGATTATCGTCAGCTGAATAAAGTCACAGTGAAGAATAAGTATCCTTTACCAAGGATAGATGATTTGTTTGATCAGCTTCAAGGAGCAAAATACTTCTCAAAGATTGATCTAAGGTCTGGATATCATCAGTTACGAATTAAGAGTGATGATATACCTAAGACTGCTTTTCGTACACGGTATGGACATTATGAGTTTCTTGTGATGTCTTTTGGGTTGACAAATGCACCAGCAGCATTTATGGATTTAATGAACAGAGTGTTCAAATCATTCCTTGATAAGTTTGTAATTGTGTTTATTGATGATATTTTGGTATATTCAAAGAGTCATGAAGAACATACTGAACATTTGAGAATAATGCTTCAGACTTTGAGAGAGCATCAGTTGTACGCAAAGCTCTCAAAATGTGAATTCTGGATGAGTCATGTAACATTTTTGGGACATGTTATTTCCCAAGAAGGTATTCATGTAGATCCAAGTAAAATTGAAGCAGTTAAACAGTGGCCTAGACCAACAACTGTGTCTGAAGTACGTAGTTTTCTTGGCTTAGCAGGGTATTACCGTCGCTTTGTCAAATATTTCTCTAAGACGGCTCTCCCATTAAATAAGTTAACCCGAAAGAATGTTAAATACATTTGGGATGATTCATGTGAGCAAAGTTTCACCCAATTGAAAGAGTGTTTAACTTCTGCACCAGTCTTAATCCTACCATCAGGACCAGGGGGTTACTCTGTATTCTGTGATGCCTCAAAGATAGGCTTAGGATGTGTGTTGATGCAACATGGTAAAGTCATAGCTTATGGCTCACGTCAGCTTAAAAAGCATGAATTGAATTACCCCACTCATGATTTGGAAATGGCAGCTGTAGTGTTTGCCCTAAAGATATGGAGACATTACTTGTATGGGGAAACTTGTAAAATTTTTACAGATCACAAAAGCCTTAAGTACATTTTTGAGCAGAGAGATCTCAATCTAAGGCAACGAAGGTGGATGGAACTTCTGAAAGATTATGATTGTACCATCCTTTACCATCCAGGTAAAGTAAATGTAGTGGCTGATGCTCTAAGTCGAAAGTCTATGGGAAGTTTAGCTCACATTGCCACTATAAGGAGGTCTCTAATACATGAACTACAAGAGTTGGAAGCTGATGGAGTATTCTTCGAGATCACTGAGTCAGGTACATTTCTGGCTCATTTAACAGTTAGATCATCTCTTGTTGAAAAATTAAAAGTAAATTTAGAAAATGACATTGATATGGTCAAAATCAGAGATAAGGCAAGGCAAGGTCTAGCACCAAGTTTCTTGGTAGATGAAGAAGGAGTCTTATGGTTTAATGGGAGACTCTGTGTCCCCAACATTGAATCTTTGAAACATGAAATCTTAATGGAAGCTCATGGTTCGCCCTACGTTGTACATCCTGGTGCTGTGAAAATGTATCAGGACTTGAAACAAGTTTACTGGTGGGAGGGCATGAAGCGAGACGTGACTGACTTTGTAGCTCGATGTTTGACTTGTCAGCAAGTTAAAGCTGAACATCGACGACCATCTGGATTGATGCAAAAACTAGATATTCCCGAATGGAAGTGGGAAAGGATCACTATAGATTTTGTAGTAGGTTTACCTCGGTCAACAAAAGGAAATGACTCAATATGGGTCATAGTGGATCGACTTACTAAGTCAGCACATTTTCTTCCTGTTCATACCACTTTCAGTGTAGCAAAACTTGCTCGAATTTATGTTAAAGAAATAGTGAAACTTCATGGTGTACCAATATCCATTATATCAGACCGAGGACCTCAGTTTACTTCTCGGTTCTGGAAAGTCTTTCAAGAGGCTTTGGGTACCAAAGTGAATCTTAGCACAGCATTCCATCCTCAGACTGATGGACAGTCCGAAAGGACAATTCAGACTTTAGAGGATATGCTAAGAGCTTGTGTGATGGATTTCAATGGAAGTTGGGAAGATCATTTGTCTCTTATTGAATTTGCTTATAATAACAGTTACCAAGCCAGTATTCAGATGGCACCTTTTGAGGCTTTGTATGGGAGACGGTGTCGATCTCCTATAGGTTGGTTTGAACTTGGTGAAACCAAAATATTTGGACCTGAGATGATACAGGAAGATATAAATAAAGTTAAACTGATCAGAGAGAAGTTGTTAACTGCTCAGAGTAGACAGAAGTCTTATGCGGACAACCGAAGACGTGACCTTGAATTTGCAATAGGTGATATGGTTTTCTTACGAATCTCACCTATGAAAGGAGTAATGAGATTCGGGAAGAAAGGAAAGCTTAGTCCGAGGTATGTTGGCCCATATGAGGTTGTAGACAGAGTGGGTAATGTGGCATATCGCCTAGACCTACCTTCCAACCTAGAGGGAGTTCATCCAATATTTCATGTGTCCATGCTACGGAAGTATCTTCCTGATCCTTCTCATGTCATTCAACCCCAAGAAGTTCATTTTGATGAAACTCTCACCTACGAAGAGGTACCAGTAGCTATCCTTGATAGAAAAGTCAAGAAATTGCGTACCAAAGAAATTCCTACTGTCAAGGTTCTTTGGAGAAATCATTCTCGCGAGGAAGCTACGTGGGAAGCAGAAGATGAGATGTGGAAAAACTATCCACATTTATTTGAAACTTGAGGTAAGATTTTAATTCGGAGGACCGAATTCTTTTAAGGGGGGTAGAATGTAATACCCGTTAATTTCAGAATATAATTCGCTTAAGAGTATTTTAGAATTCTACAACGTTACTTTAGTTATTGATTTTGGTCATTTTTAATTTTCATATTTAATTGTTCTCTTTGAATATTATTTATGAAAATTGAGTTAAATGACTGGACTAAATATTTGCACAATGAGGGATATATTCTAAGAATGGTGAAATTCATGGAAAAGTGGTTTCAGAATGGTCAATTAATCCATTTATTGTAAATTGACTGGATGAGTTTGGATGTTGGGTTATGGATACCCATGGGTTATTGAATAACCCATTAGAAATATTTAATATAAAGTTTCAATAGTAACCCTCACTTTTTCACTCAGCCGAAGGAAGTAGAAAAGATTTCTCTCTCAGTTCTTCATTTTCTTCTCAAATCCTTTCCTTGATCTTCAGAAGTTCGACTATTTGTTCGGTTCAAAAGCTTTGTAAGGATCAAAGGTAAGCTTTAATCCGATTATTTTCCTTAAATTTCAGTTTATGTAGAAGATCAGAGGAGGTTTTGTTCTTGAAGATTTTAATGATAATTCATGAATCTCAGTTGTTTTAGAAGTTATATTTGAGTTATAATCGGTTAAAAGAGTTGAAATTCCGGTTTTGAAACAAGAAAGGAAAGGATGAAATTGTTAGAAATTCTGCAAAACCGAGTTACTGTAGTACTGTAGCAGTTACTGTAGTGTCGGCAGTCAACGGTACTGTAGCAGTCAACGTTACTGTAGCGAACCGGCACTGTAGCGAACCGTTACTGTAGCGAACCGACACTGTAGCAAACCGTACTGTAGCAACCCGTTACTGTAGCAGTCAGAAAATTTTACGTATTTTCGTGATTTTGTTTCCTTTCTTATGATTCCTTGTAATATATTTTACTAGGAAATTTTCCTACACAAATTCTAGTGTGGAACAAGGTAAACTTGGACAAAAATCAAGGTGAGTGAATAACCTTGCTCAGCTAATTTGATATTACTAGTCAAAGTACAATATAAGTCCCATTTACAATATTATTTGGATAATAAGCAATTAATTTTTCATATGGGAGTATATGATGATCAGTAGAAATAAGAGTATGAAGAAATTATTTATCTCATGACAATTGTACTATGTGATGAATTCTAACTATTTTATTAATGAGTAAAGATCTACGGGATCTAATACACGAGTGTGAAAGGGTTAAAGTCCCATACTACTCGGTGTATATCTAAGAAATCTTATACACGAGTTTGAAAGGGTTAAAGTCCCATACTACTCAGTGCATATCTATGAAACATATACACGAGTTGAAAGGGTTAAAGTCCCATACTACTCGGCGTATACCTATGAGATCTTATTCACGAGTTTGAAAGGGTTAGAGTCCCATACTACTCGATGTATATCTATGAAATCTTATTCATGAGTTTGAAAGGGTTAGAGTCCCATACTACTCGATGTATAAGATAATTAATTATATGAGTAAATGTGGTATTTGTACTTTTGATATTTTATATAGTACAGTTATTTACTTACTGAGTTTTTAAATAAACTCACACTCCCTATGATTATTTTTTTTCAGATACAGAAAATAAAGAACAAGAGTATCCGTTTGAAGATTAGAAGCCCCTTGGGTTTATTCTCTATTTCTGTGTGGTGGGACACCAGTACTTATTAATGTGGATATTAGAAAAGCTCTGTATTTTCTATAGGTCTCCTAGGCTTGCGATGAGATAGAAATATCAAACTATGTATGTCTATATTTGCTTATCAGATGAATATAATTCTGTAGTGTGGAATGAATGATTAAGGTTGAATGTAAAACCTTACAGAATATATGCATATAACGTATGTTTGAGAATTATATCAAATGAGTAGTATCTTTTCACATGCTCAATTTTTGGGATGTGACATAAATTGTCCCAAGTATATATTATAATTAATTACCCCGAGGCAATTGGTCTTTAACCAAACATTAGGGTATGTTTGATTTATGAAAATATTTTTTGTTTTTATTTTTAATCTTATTTTTTGAAATACATTTGGTGAAACACTGAAAACATCTTTTTGCTGTTTTCAGATTTAGACATATTTTAATAAATATTTTCAAGAAAATATTTTTAATTAACTCAACCAAACTTATTGTCAAATTCATTTTCTGTTTTCAGTAAAAATAAAAATAAGAAATGCTCAAACCAAATAAGCCATTAGATTGTTTTCTTGAAAAGTTCAAGTATTTTGTGGAACTCTTCTATCTAAATCAGTGGTTTACGTACGTCATGCAATTTAAACGAGCATTTCAATATATATAAAATTTGGTCCGCTGTATTATTTTATAGTTTGAATAAATGCTTATTTGCTTTGATAATTACTTTAGGTAAATCATATAAATGTTTGGTGCAATAGATCGTTTTGGCAGTTCATTAATTACTACCATTAACCATATGTCATTGGGGTTATGAATTCTGACGCAGTAGCATATGCTATATATATATATATATATATATATATATATATATATATATATATACACTACCAGTATATAGGTCGTTTTGTAATTATGACGAGAATCAAATACGAGATTTGTGGGGTATTTATTTTTGCACCGAGACACTCGGACTTTGTAGAGCGAGATATTTAGTTGGACACTTAAGTATGACATAATCCAGCACATAACATATGTAAGATTTTATTTTCTTTGACTCGGCTGTCCCTCCAATTAAACATATGAATTTTTTTTATTATGTTCATTTATATATTACTACTTTTTTTGGTCAAATACAGTAATTAGTTTTCATGCGTGTCCCAATTATACATAGCTTCTAAGAGATTATTTCTCAAACTCCTATGCTTAAAGGCATGAATCGAGGGTCATTCACACGAAGATCTCACTCTCATCTAGTTTATCCTACTTAAGGGACTCTAATTATATTATGGAGCAACTAGCTAGCCTATATAGATCGCCAGAAGAGAGTAGAAACAATAGAGCAGTATAATCTACAAGAGAGATATTACCCACCTTAGTGTCTAGATATGTTACTAGAAGTGTAATAAGTAATATTTGACCAAATGCGCACTAAACCTGAAAATCCCATTGCAACCAAAAGAAAGGCGCATAAACTTTTGAACCCCACTTAGATCCCTGTGGACCCCTCTGTCTCTTAGTTTACTATCAATTTGACGAGAATAAAAAATGTTAATCAAATGAATCTGATGGTTTCAATTTGCATCGAGGGTATAGCACAACGTTCAGAGGTTCTTGAAAGTTGAAAGTTTAGGGTTGGCTCCTCAAGTTGGGGAAGTTCCATCGTTCGCCACCCAGTGCAACTGGACCCCATAAAATAGTGCATATTTATACTCTCTGATCATGACTTATTCTAGTCGTCAATTAAGTACTTTATGCATTTTAAGCGTACTAAATTTAAATTCTATTAGAGAAACGACTGATGTAATCATTTTGGAAGGGATCCACTATCTTTGCCGTATAACTTCATAAAACTACACAAGAAATAATATCTAAGAACATAAATTTTCCAAAAGCTTCTAAGAGATCCTGTATTAAAGTTGATACTTTAGTAAACAAATGAAAGAAACACGAACCTTAATTTCAATAAGTAAAAAGATAATTTTTTATATGGACGATCAATCGATTAACATTTGTGAACTAAGTTATCGAAGAGCAACAAAATACAACTGAAAAGTCTCACCCAACGTATATACTTAAGATTATTTTCTATTGACTTATTCTATTAAAATTCAATAAACTGAGTTTATACAAATTTTAAAAGTAAAAAAAAAAAAAGGCCTCATTCAACTTCTGTAACAGTTTTTCAAACAATGAATTGTGCAAATTAAATACTCTTATATCTAAAAACCAAAGGATTTTCTTTTCCGTATCACACACAAAACACAGAATCTTTGGTCAAAGCTCAACAGCTTTAACTTAGGTCGCACATCCCTTAAAAATAAGCTCCGAAGGTATTGATGGTTGAGGGTTTAATTCCTCTCATGTCTCTTTCTTATCTTCTTCTCAAGCCGGTGTCTTATTTGTAATTAAAAAAAGCTTCAGCTCCAAGGAGCAATAAAGTTTTTTTCTTTTCTTCTTCTTCTTCTTCTTATTGGCACCAAAAAACTTGGTTTGAACAAAAAAGAGCTTTGGTCATAGAACAAAAGATACTTCATTTTAGACGCAACAAAAACAAAAGTTTCAAAAAATAAAAAGACCTCGAATCCCTTTGGCCCATTAAAGATCTGGTCACTCGCATGAGGCGGTGAGAGCATCATAAATTTAGGGCTTCTTTTGGTGGGTTGGGCCTCTTTATACTGTAGGCATAAATTGGATTAGGTGCAAAGCCCAAATGATGGGCCCAAAAAAAAGAAACGTGGCCCTTGGGAACTATGACGGGAAGAAGGAAAGTGCAGGCAGGATTTCTATTTTCTCGATCCTCAAGTCATTTGTCACGGTTACGCGTCGATGTCAATTGCGTAATTTAATTCCCGAGTGTTCAGTTTGGTAAAGTAATGGGTTGGCCTGGTTGTATTTCAAAAAAGAGTATGCCGCTGTTATGATCCTCATTCTCGCAGACATTCTGATGAGATACCAAGTCGGTCTGCTTCTCCTTATATTGCTTCCACATGCACGCTTTTTCGTTTCTTCCTCCACTTCGTCTCTCTTTAGGTACCTTCTATTTTTCCTCTATGATTTATGCGCCTTTATTTACTTTTTGTAAACATAGGAAACATCGCTTTTGATCGCTGTTGTTGTGACTGCTGTTTGGTTTCAATATTTTCTTGGTTATGACTATGAGTGCTTTCTTGAATGAGCCTTTGCGTCCTGCAGTATAACCGTCGTTTGAAGACTTCATTGCTTAAGATAGTACTTTCTGCGGTTGTTTTTTCTAGAACCATGTTGAAGAAGACAAATAAATTAGGGCTTCGTTTCCTTACTGAATTTGGTTGGTTTAATTGTATAATTATATCTGCATGGTCAATCAAATGCTCAATGGGAACGAAGTTGGTTGTTTTCTTAACTCTGCCTTGTCATAATTTTCGCATAGTTCTTCAGCAATCACCTGTCCCAATGGGTCCTTGCTTATTATGTTAACAATTAGTTTGTTCAGTTGTTGTTGTTGCACTGTGAGCTTGGAAGCTCCTTCGGTGCTATTTTCATCATGTCTGAGCACCATCAGTTTATTACTAGTTTCATTTGTTTGGGTGTTATCCTTTCCTTTGTTACACATAGCATCCTTCGCAATACAAAAAATAGTCATCATAAGAAATGAATGTATCAGGTCATACATGAGGTTTCTATATCAAAGGATTGTAGTCTTAGATGTGAACGGTGAACCAAAAGCTTAGTACTAGAATGCCTTGGTATAGAATTATGAGAAATTTGAATTGAAGAAGCAAAGAAAGGCCTAAACTGGGTTGCAAAGTAACAAGAAAGAATCTATCATAAATTTCATAATGCTTGTGGAGAACAATTCTGGACAATATTTAATTGGCAAGATATAATCTATGGACGGATTTCACTTAGGTTGGTTAAGGATTCGCCGAACTGAACTAACCCTAAATTGCTATCATTAAGACACCTTTCTTTTTTTTTTTTTTTTTTCTTCTTGTTGTCAACTTGTTATCATTGTTGTTAGACCTGTAATTTTATTGTTTTATTGTAATCTATGGATGGATATTCAATTCACACCTGGCTTCTCTGATGAGTTTTATAGTTTCTATTGGCATTAATGGTGTACTATTGCAAATGCTAATACTATTACTATTATTATATGCTTCATGCACAGGATTGTGGTGCTGTTCTCTTTGGTGTTCTGCTCCTGAATTACACTTCATTGCAAGAATAGTAATTCGCTAAAAGTATATTCTTTTAGAGTTTGGAATGCATTCTGAGAGAATGTCTTCTGGTCTTCTTGACACGCTTAGAATGGAGAGGGTTAGAACTATCCTAACCCATACTTACCCTTATCCACACGAGCATTCTCGCCATGCCATAATTGCTGTTGCTGTGGGATGCCTTTTTTTTATCTCATCTGACAATATCCATACTCTTGTAGAGAAATTAGACAATAATATTAAGTGGTGGTCTATGTATGCTTGTCTGTTGGGATTTTTTTATTTCTTTTCGTCACCATTTATAGGCAAGACTATCAAGCCAAGCTATTCAAATTTCAGTCGATGGTGAGTCTCTTTATTCTGTGTTGTGTCTTACTTAATTTGCAGTTCCTCTGAAAAATATATAATAGTACATATGCATATATGTTATCTAGTATCTCTAGAAGAAAGGACTAATGGGACTAGTGATAAATTTGTATCCACTTTTCAGGTACATTGCCTGGATTTTAGTGGCAGCTGTGTATCATCTTCCTAGTTTTCAGTCAATGGGGGTGGATTTGAGGATGAATCTGTCTTTGTTTCTGTCAATATATCTCTCTTCTATCTTATTTTTAATTGTCTTCCACATTATATTCCTTGGCCTGTGGTATATTGGCCTTGTTTCACGTGTGGCTGGAAAAAGACCAGCGATCTGGACCATTATTCAAAATTGTGCTGTAAGTCTTGAAGATGCTTTTCATGTCTTTCTAAGACTCAATATTTTCCTAATACCTTGTTTTTTATTAGGTGCTTAGCGTGGCATGCTGTGTGTTTTATAGTCACTGTGGGAATCGTGCTATCTTGAGAGAAAGGCCACTTGATCGAAGAAGTTCCAATTGGTTTTCTTTTTGGAACAAAGAACAGAGAAACACTTGGCTTGCCAAGTTCCTACGGATGAATGAGTTGAAGGACCAAGTCTGTTCATCCTGGTTTGCTCCAGTTGGATCTGCAAGTGACTATCCTCTTTTGTCCAAGTGGGTTATTTATGGCGAGGTACATGCTATCATTATAATATATATACAATCTGTAAATTTATGACATATATCTAAGTCCATAGTCGTTTTATGACTCTTATCAATGTTATGATTCTATAACACAACTCTTCTGGTGTTTTAGTTAGCTTGCAATGGATCTTGCCCTGGTTCATCAGATGAAATTTCTCCCATCTACTCACTTTGGGCTACATTTATTGGACTTTACATTGCAAATTATGTAGTTGAAAGGTCAACAGGGTGAGTAATTATTTGTTCTGATTTTCTAATTTCATAAATAGCCTACAACTATGATTTTCCCCCCACTGGTTCAAAGTATATAGTGAGATATTATTACATTCTTCTGATTTTTGATATTGGTCACTTTTTACGCATTACTTCAATCAATGATGTTGGGTTTCTGTTTTTTGGGAGATTTTGCTTCACTTTCTTTAATGACTTCTTACTTGTGGAAGGGCCTTTTCCATCCCCCTCCCCACAAAAATAAGTTTTCTTAATTAAACCCTTGCATGTGAAAAATGGAATAAAATAAATGAATTGATGAATTAAGGAACACAGTTTGATTTTAAAAAA
The DNA here is from genome assembly GCA_037074585.1 of Biancaea sappan. Taxonomy (NCBI): domain Eukaryota; kingdom Viridiplantae; phylum Streptophyta; class Magnoliopsida; order Fabales; family Fabaceae; genus Biancaea; species Biancaea sappan. Next base: position 13,568,377 of record CM073494.1, read on the forward strand.
AAAAAAAGAATTAAGGAGCACAGTAATTATCCCATTGAACTTATAACCAATTTGGATTCAATTATATTCTTTGCCTGCTTCTTCTTGTTTGTTGGTTTTTTTTTTGGCTCAAAATTTAAAATTTGCTAATAATATTGGACAAGAAGACAAAAAAGGCAGTTTTTTTGACAACTGATATGTTGATTTCCTTTACTGTCTATAATCCAATGCCTTGTAGATTAATAGAAAATATTGAAAACAGGTGATATTGTACTATTAAAAAAAAAAAAACATAGGTGATAATGTTGAAGGTGACTTGACATTAGCTTGTTAGTTCTCTAATTGGAGTAGCGGAGATGAGGATGTTGTGATGGATGTGTGGTCATACAAAAAGAGATATGATCCGTAATGATAGTATACGAAATAAAGTTGGAGTGGCACCTATTGAGGAAAAAATGGTTGAAAACCGTTTAAGGTAGTATGGACATGTTCAAAGAAGACCGTTGGAAGCGCCAGTAAGGAGAGTTGAACAGATGGTTTGCAGTTCTGTGAAAAAAGGTCGAGGAAGACAAAGAAGGACATTTAGAGAAGTTATTGAACGCGATCTTCTGGTAAATGAGATAGTTAAAGAGTTGGTCATTGATAAAGTTCAATGGCGTCGTACAATCTATGTAACCGACCTTACCTAGTGGAATAAGGCTTTATTGTTGTTGTATGCTTGGGCAGAATTATGCTTTCATATTACATTGTATAGGCATCCTTTTCTGTATTTCACTACAGATCCGTGATTTTATGTCATAAATATCAACAGGTGGGCTCTCAGTCACCCTTTATCTGTTAAAGAATATGAGAAACTAAAGAAGAAGCAGATGAAGCCTAACTTTTTGGACATGGTTCCTTGGTACTCTGGGTATGTATCAACATTTGTTGTTTCCAACTTAAATTTTTATTATTTCTTTGAGTTGAAGGTGATCCTTAACTAGTTGCTTACACTTGCTCTTAATTCTAAATGGTGCAGAACATCAGCTGATTTATTTAAAACTGTCTTTGATCTCCTGGTATCAGTAACTGTCTTTGTTGGGCGTTTTGACATGCGTATGATGCAGGTAGCATTCTGTATTGATTTGTATGTTTGTTTGTAATTTAGTGCCAGTTTGTCTTTGGACTGAAATTCTACCTTCAATGGGAACAAGATGCCGTGTTTAAAGCCCAAATGGTGGATGTGTGTGCTTACAAATCAATAATTAGAAAAGGAATTTGATCATGAAGTGTATACTTCCATATTTGTGAATTTTTCATAAGGAAATCTTGTGTGCTCTCCAGGTCTAGATTTATAGTTGTCTTTTACATTATTATATTCTATTGAGAGCTGCTGAATTACATCTTATATTCTTTGTAGTAAACTTTATGTATGATAATGAGTCTTGTAATGACATTTATTTGTCTTATCTTTCCAGCTAATAATCTTTTATTCTCACATTGTCCGTACCCTTGTTATGAGAATAATATTTTTATCAAGTCTTGTTTTCATTAACAGGCAGCAATGAGCAAGGTTGATGATGGAGATCTACAAGCTGATCTTTTATATGATCATTTTACTGAAAAGGATGAGTTTTGGTTTGACTTTATGGCTGATACTGGTGATGGTGGGAACTCATCTTATGCCATTGCTCGGCTACTTGCTCAGCCTTCCATTCGTCTCAGGGAAGACGATTCTGTTCTCACCCTCCCACGTGGAGACTTGCTACTTATTGGAGGTGACCTCGCGTAAGTTGGAAAGACTTTTTTGTTTTTTTCGTGGTGATGTTTACATGATTTAATTTGTTGCTACTATTGAGCTTCCTGGCAACAATCAATGAAATTCTGAGTCTTGAGTCCTCAATTTTGTTTATCTGAGCATTTTTATGAAAGGTCCATAACCAAAGGGTGCATGATATATTATTTATATATCCCATGAGCTTGGAAGGACAATGCCCAAGGTGCTTAAGACATATATCTTGCTTAATAAGGATGTATAAAGGAGTAATTATTAGTCAAGGCAAGAAAGTAACAATATCACCTGAAATTTCATTTCTCATATGGTTATGAATAGGGTTATTTTTGCTTCTCGGTCCTATACTTTGATTTCCAGGAAACTGGGGGTACTAAAAGAAGGGTATCTTATTTGTATCTGGTAGTACTAAAATATGTGGAATTGTGGATCTAAAGAATATCGTATTCTCAGTCAAATTCTTAGGCAGGATCTAGTAGTAGTATTTATGAATTTCATCCTAAGATGATATTGTGACTGTCACAACCACTACCACCTAGCCTTTGAAAGTTTCTGTAATTTGGCTATGAATAATGTATGTGGCATAAGTTAGCCTGCTGAAATTATTATTATTATTATTATTATTATTATTATTATGGCTTTGCCTCATTTGCATGGACTAGATAGCCTACAAGTGGGGCATTTATGAGGATTTTTTTTTTCTGTGCTTGTTTGAAATATGTTAGCATGTTAGGGGGACCACAACACTGCCTTTTCAATTAACCTAAAGAATTTTGCAGTTAGCATTAGAAGTTCAGATGTTATTTGTCTTGAATTAGACGTGTGTGCAAATTCTTCTTTTGAGTTTTGGTCAAGAGCAGTCTGATCTATAATGATCTCCTGAGTTTGGTTGTCTATGATTTAAGTTATGGACTAATTTGTATGCGTAAGATTATTGAAACTAGAACCTTCATTTAAGGTAAAATGTCTTTTACACTTACTTTTCTATCTATTTAATTTGTGCAAAAACTTTCTTTTCGTTCTGTTGTAGGTATCCAAATCCATCAGCATTTACATATGAAAGGCGTCTTTTTCTTCCTTTTGAGTATGCTCTCCAACCTCCTCCATGGTATAAAGCAGAGCAGATAGCTGTCAACAAGCCTGAGGTACCCGGTGGGGCTACATTAAAGCAGTACAATGGACCTCAGTGTTTTGTTATTCCTGGAAATCATGGTTAGTTTTAGCTCTCAGCTTGAGCCTTTCCAAATTGTATATATATATATATATATATATATATATTTTAACGAGTTTATGGAATAAATCTTATTTTCTTTTTATGTATCTGCAACTATTATTGAACATTATGTTTCTTTCGCCAATTACTAAAGCTAATACAGTGCATTATTATTATTATCATTTTTTTGACTTCACAGATTGGTTTGATGGACTTCAGACCTTTATGAGGTATATATGTCATAAAAGTTGGTTAGGTGGGTGGTTCATGCCCCAGAAGAAGAGTTATTTTGCATTGCAACTCCCTAAAGGATGGTGGGTTTTTGGGCTTGATTTAGCTCTCCATAGTGATATTGATGTATACCAATTCAAATTCTTTTCAGAACTGGTAAAGGAAAAGGTATAGTTTAATGTCTTTTGCACCATGTTGATTCGTCATAGAATACATATATTAGGTTGTGGTGTGCAAAGTTTGACTTTAAGAAATAGGTGTTCTGTGATATGATTTGTGTACCTTTTAAGATAATTATACTGTAGTTTTTGGTGGAATGACTAAAATGAGCATTTCAAGACATAAGACTCAGTCAGCTATGTGGTCATTGGTTATAGAATATTGATGTTATGCAGAAAAATATTGATGCAAGTGGCATTTAATTATATAATATTGAATATAGGAAAAGGTGTGAAGGGGGTGTGCGAATAGCATTACATGTGTAGCAAACATGGTTATTAGTATTGCATGTATCCCACGAGTCATATCCCGATTCGACACCAAATCTGACCTCAACGATACAGATTGCATGGTGTATCTATTTTGAACCGGAATTGCAAATTTGGTCCTTGAATCGTGTGAATTGTGACTGATAAGGAATCGCATAATACAGTTCCTTCAATGGTTTACGGTTCATCTTCCAGGTGATCTTTTGGGTTGCACAACCTGGTTGCTCATAACGCAGCGTTTGTAAATTTTTTCCTTCTTAAATTGGACAAAGCCGGTCAAATATCATCCCTCCCAATAACCCAAGGCAGAATCGCAAGAGAAAACACCTAGGTCAATGCTATTTCGGTCCCCACTGCGGCTCCTCCACTGTGCTTGCGTTGCCTCCTTCACTGTGTGTGCATTGCCTCCACCACTGTGCGTGCGTCTGCCTCCCACACAACCACACACTGATACTTTTCTATTATCTTTTCTATTCTGGTCCCCTTTGATTTTTTTTGATATATGACTTGAATTTTGAGTTATTTTGAAGTTTATATACGATATATCAGCTTATTGTTTTTTCTGCTTATGTTACTTATTTATTTAAAAATGTCATATTTTTATTGATCTTATATTTTACTATTCATAATAAGATTCGATTTATAATTCGAAGGTCTTCCGATTCACAATTCGAATCTCAATTTAATAAGCATGGTAGCAAACCCTAATGAATTAACTTATGTTTTTTGTTGTCTTGTTTACTGTCAAGGAAGAGATAGTTCCTTATGGGACTTGTAAGACTTTCTCTTTCTTTTCTTTCTTTCTTTTTTTAAATTTTTGGAGAAGGGGGTGGTGGTGGTGTTTATTTCTTATTGAATCCATGTTTGATTAAATGGTCTCTCTATATTACCCCCCTTCTCCGTCTAGATGCTTTTTTCTGGCTATTACCTTGTTGCTTTTGAATCTCTTATCTGTGTTACAATAAAAGCTCTGAATATCAAATATTTATATGCTTCTTCTTTATATATTCTGGACTTCTATTCCTTTCTCTTTATGTACTTGTTTTATGCCTCATTTTTTGTTTTGTCCACTGATTGAGCATTCTCATATGGCCGTGTTTAATCAAGGTTCAAGAGGATGACTCTGTGATTATTATAACGCATGAACCTAATTGGATTCTTGATTGCTATTGGGATGCGATTTCTGGAAAGAATGTTTCACACCTGATTTGTGATTATCTAAGAGGTAGATGTAAGCTTCGAATGGCTGGGGACTTACATCATTATATGCGTCATTCTCATGTCAAATCAGATGGGCCAGTCCATGTTCAACATCTACTCGTAAATGGTTGTGGTGGAGCATTTCTACATCCAACCCATGTTTTCAGTAAATTTAAAAAATTTCAAGGAGTTTCCTATGAATGCAAGGCTGCATATCCATCCTTTGAAGATTCAAGTAGGGTATGTGGAATGTCTATATCTGCGTATACTTGGTTGTTACGTTCCAAATTCATGTCTATCAGCTATCTAGCATATGATGGTATAACATTTTTATGATTTGATGCAGATTGCATTAGGAAATATTCTAAAATTTCGAAAGAAGAACTGGCAGTTTGATTTTATTGGTGGCATTATATATTTTGTTCTGGTCTTTTCAATGTTTCCACAGGTGAGTTTCTCCATTTCCATGTTATTTCAAGATTTATTGTAATTTCCTTCCAAATTTTAATTATGTCTTTTGAGCCATTCCTGTCTTTCATTTGCCTTGTCTTGTAGTGTAAGCAGAGTTTAGCATCTTATATATCTGGCAAGGCGATATAATATAACTAAGGTTTGACTATTTTCTTTTACTTCTTTTCTAGTGCAAGCTCAATCACATCCTGCAAGATGATTCGTTTTCTGGTCAGTTGAGGAGTTTCTTTGGCACTGTATGCAATGGATTTGTTTACATTTTGGAGTGCTCTTATGTGTCATTAGCAGGAGTTATAGTACTGCTAATTGCAGCATTCTCTTTTGTTCCATCCAAACTGTCAAGGAAGAAACGTGCAGTAATTGGAGTTCTGCATGTTTCTTCTCACCTCAGCGCAGCACTGATTCTTATGTTACTCTTGGAACTGGGTATTGAAACATGTATCCGGCATAAACTACTGGCAACTTCAGGTTAGATTTTGGTCTCTCTTGTTGGATGATATGCTTTGGTGGAATCTTTTATAGTGCCTAAATATCAAGATAATATATATATATATATATATATATATATATATATATATATATATATATATATCTGAAGCCATTTCTGTTAAGCATTGCAATACCGGATTCATCTATAGTAACTTGTCTTTGATAATATAGTTTTTGCTTCAAGTTGATGAACTGCAAGTTCCAATTGCTGTTGTCATTCCAATATAAATGGGGAAAAAATGATACCTTGCAAAGTAGGTTTGTGGCTGTGTCATTTTGGGGTATTAAATGAGAACATTTTTGTGTAAATCAGGTTATCACACTTTATATCAGTGGTATCGTTCAGTGGAAAGTGAGCACTTTCCAGATCCTACTGGTCTTCGAGCACGAATTGAACAATGGACATTTGGACTTTATCCAGCATGTATCAAGTATTTAATGTCTGCATTTGATGTTCCGGAGGTAAGAAAGTTCTGTCTTACAGAAATCTGATTGTTCCTTTTGTCCTGAATAATTTTATTCAAGAAGATTTTCTCAGGTCATGGCTGTTACACGAAACAATATATGCAAGAATGGGATGGAGTCTCTTTCCCGAGGGGGTGCTGTGATATATTATGCATCTGTCTTCCTTTATTTTTGGGTCTTTTCCACTCCCGTTGTTTCCTTGGTGTTTGGAAGCTACTTATACATTTGCATCAACTGGCTTCATATACACTTTGATGAAGCCTTCTCATCTCTCCGAATAGCTAATTACAAGGCATTCACACGATTCCACATTAAATCTGATGGTGATCTTGAAGTTTTTACTCTGGCTGTTGATAAGGTAAGATGCCATTAGTCATCAAATTACTCATTTAGATTTGGTTGAATTTGGTCCCTTAAGGTGAGATACCAAGTAGTGACGGAGCAACTTTGGTCTTGATTGCACTGATTTTTTCTTTCTTCCTTTAATACTTCTAGACTCATTCTTTCTCCATTATTCTGACAATGTTGTGTAATAAATTGAAGAAAATAACTCGGCTTGCACTCTTTATATGATGTTTGCTTACTATTTTACTCTCTCTCCAGTGGCCCCGGCCCCAAAAGAAAACAAATAAGTAATTAAGTAGAACCCAAGGGAATTGCACTCACTTCTCTGGCCGAGTTCAATTGTAGAATTTGATTGGTCATAAAAAATTGGCTTTTTATTGGGAACATGTTATGCCATTTGACATACTTAGCTAGGTCTCTCCCTCTCTGTGATTAAAGGTTCCAGAACAGTGATATAATGGTATGTCCTAAGAATCATGACTACTTTTAACAGAAATATTGTTGCTTTTAACGTTTATTACCATAATTTACTTTTTGTTTGGGTGATTCTGGAGTTCTTTTTGGGTTATTGACATCAGACATGCAGGTTCCAAAGGAATGGAAGCTTGATGCTGATTGGGAGGGAGAGGTGAAAATCCCTCAACAAATGAGCCATTTGAGAAGGTTTCCCAGCAAATGGAGGGCAGCTACTGCCTACCAGGATCCAGTACATACTGTTAAAATTGTTGATCGTTTTGTTATTGGCCGAGCAGATAAGAATGATAATGTAACATCAGCTAACGGGCCAGTTCAATAATCTGGTTCTCATACCTGTAAGATCTCCAAGAAGCAATTTCAAGAAATGAAAAAAGAAAAGAAGAAAATAAGAAAAGTAAAGATTAGTTACTGCAACTTGAGATAAGCTGGACTTTCGAGCATAATTCGCGATTTGAATATCACCGGCCCAGATAAAAAACTCGAGTTCGCTAACAATGGGTTGTAAAAACGTAGTTATGTGTGGGTGTGTCAAAATGGACTGACTTATGTAAGGGTGTCAAAATAGACCAAGTTTATGGGATTAGTTTACTCCAATCTTGTAAACACGATAAGATAAATTAATTAAAAAACAAAAAAAGCATTAGCCCAGTTTACTAAAGCCTTTAAAGTTTGTTTAGGGGTGCTGTAGTGTTGGTGTGTTGGCTTTATTGGGTTTTTTTATTTGGTTTCAATATTAATTATTATTTTTTAAGGTTTAGTTTAATATTTTATAAATTTAATGTAATTTTTTAAAGTTTTATAATTTTAATACTTAAACTATGTCATGTAAAGTACTTACAATACATTTTAAAAAAGAAAAATTAGTTCATTTTAAAGTTTAGTATAATTTTTTTAGTAGTCTAAACTCTTGAAGTTTCATAGTTTTAATTTGGTTAAATTCGAGTCTTTCTTCTTATAGTTTCACTTAATTCTTAGTTTGGTTCTTATAATTTAAAAATTTGTAGTTGAGTCTTTATAATTTTGTAATTTTTCATTATAATCCCGATTATTAAAATATTGTTAATGTTTAATTAAATTTTGGTTACAAGATTAATTATATACTATTTTAACTTTTTGAATATACATAAGTTAATTTATCGTCACTATTTCATATAAATTGCATTACATATTACACGAGTTAATGTCACGTAATTAATTATATTTTTTTTAATTAACATAAAGCATGTACATTTATAATGTTAATATGTATATAGTGAGTCATATTATTAAAATTTAATGAAATATTGATCAAAGCTTAATAGCATGGGGTAAGTTAAAAATATGTGAAATTATAAGGATTAAATTACAAATATTCAAATTATAGGGACTAAATTAAAAATGAAGTGAAATTATAAAGACCAAAAGAATAATTTCAAAAAAAAAATTGGACTTGTATTATGGGTAGCTTAGTCCAATCCAACTCAGCACCTACTTTCCCTTGGCATTGGAGGACTTGGGCTAGGATGAACCGTCTCAACTTATTTGACACCTCTAGATATGAGATTAGGGGCATTAAAGGGCTTGTAAGACAAAGCGAATTAAGCCGCATTCTAAACTCTTGTAGTGCCTTCTCCCCCTCTCTGCTAGAATTTCCATAGGACTCTTCTTGAGCGTCGCACTAGCTCCTCATGCTTTCTTCTCTTTCTCTCTTTGCTATGTCGGTTTTTTCCCTCCTTTTAATGAGAGTTTTGTCTCTTCTAATAGAGAAGGCTCCTCCTCTTCCATGAAGAGAAAATTTTTAAATAATCTACAACAGTTGAAGCATGGCTAGGAAAGGCAATGGAAAGATTAAGAGGAGACAACATCTATGGAATAGCACTACCGGAGGGGACTTGCTAGACCTCCAGTGACGAGGAGCTTATAAGTATTCGATGTGATCTTTCCATACACCTTCACTGTAATTTTGCTTTCTATTCTCTTGAATGACACTGTTGTTGCAGCTTTTGAGAATGCTGACAGCTTCCTTGATGTCGACTAGCCTTAAGGTTGCTGAAACCTAGATCCACAACCTTTGAAAAAAATGTTACTAGAATATCTACTTTGTTTTCTCTTTCTGGATAAAAGTGTTGAGATAAGGCGTGTTGTCCCTACTTTTTAGTCTTTTAGTATTATTGTTTAGATGTAGGTAATATTTTTATGGTATTGTCATAAATTACGTATCTTTTATCTCATAAGTTTAGACCTGTGTTGTAGTAATTTATCTTTAAGTCCTATTAAATTTTATATGTCCATGACTTAGTACCTTTTTAATAAAAAAGATTTTTATTTGTCTTAAAATGAGAGTACGAGTAAGACTAGCTGAAGCCTCCATTCGACAAGCTGGCCTTCACTTTAGGGCTTGGGTATGGTAGTGAAGAGTTTGACATCAGAGCATGCTTTTCTTTTTTGTTTTTTAAACTTTTTTTGCTCCTAGCTCACCTTTAATGATTTTCAAAACTAAACTTAAATACTAGTTGTTTAAGTATTTGTTAGAAAAATAGTTGAATAAATCTAAGTTTTAATCAAACCAAAATTTTGGTAGAAGTTCGAATTGTTTTATGGCAAACCAAAGTTTTATTGAAAATTGATTCTGTAAATTTACTCTCACCACAAAATTAAACAAAAATTTTTATACTGTAAAATCACATTTCCGGCTCCAAACTTAGCTTTCCCAAACAAGTACTAAGTAATTGTACTCTAATGGCTAATCAGAGAGTCTTTGCTGATTTACAATGTACATTGAAGGAGTATTCATGATGGTCAAGTGATGTGACAAAATTTGTAATCATATCATACTACATTCGTTAGTTTGAGTAGAGAAAAATCCTGTAAGGCGTCCCTTTCAGTGTTGTCTTCACATCATCCCAGTTTTCTATTTGCTTCGATAACGGGGCATTATGTATTTTAACCTGAAGGCTCTGCAGATCCCTGTATGGAACTCTTAGAAATTCTTGAACATCCCTTAGTTTCTGGGCAGGAAAAAGGAAAACCGTTATGGGTAATTGGGAAAACGAAGTTGAAGCCATTAATATGGATGGTAGTACATATGCCTTACAGTGCGGTTGTTGAAAAGATCCTCGTAGTACAGCACAATATGACGAGTGCTTTTAAAATACTCTATGGCTTTTGCCTCTGTCTCCTCTGTTTGCTTCAGCTCTGCTATCAGTGAGGTCGTATTCATCCGTGGCTTGTACTTGGCGAGAATATTAGCCTGCAACATTTCATTCATTTTAACAACCACATGCAGATAGATTCACAAGATATAGATATAACATAAATAGGAGTAAATATATAAATTAGTTCCTAAATATCTGTCATCTTATTATTTAATTTTTTAATATTAATTTATGAGTTATTGATATATTTACACATGGGAAAAAGTACTTTTCTCATGTCTAAACTTTGATTCAAATTTCAGTTTTATATTAAAACTTTGTTTTGTATCAATTTTATTCACTAATTTTTTTATTAGTTTCAGTTTTATACTTGGGATCAATTGTACTGTCTATTTTTTATTAGCAAACAATAATGTGACTTCTTTTATTACATATATTAGCGTCAATTCATCTAGTAAGGTACTGATATCAAATATTTTCTTAAAATGACAAATTATTCTAGATAAGTTGACTCTAGTGTATAATAAAAATAGTCACATCAATACTTATTATTAACAATTTAGATGGAGTAAGGCTCAATCACAGAATTAAAACTAATTAAAAAAATATATAATAAAATTGATACAAAATAAATTTTAAGATGAAATTAAAACATAATTCAAAATTTAATAACCAAAATTATATTTTTGCTTTAACTTACATTTAAGAGAGAGAGAGAGAGAGAGAGAGAGAGAGAGAGAGAGAGAGAGAGAGAGAGAGAGAGAGAGAGAGAGAGAGAGAGACCTCCAATGTGGAGTGGACGTGAGACTTGTGGGTTCCATTGAGTGGCTTGGCATCTTTGTCATAAATATTTGCCAGCACTGACACCATTCTTCGCAGCAAATTCCTTCTGAAAAGAAATATTGCAGAAACTCGTCTCCTATTGAAGTATTCCTCTATCTCTCTGTGATACTCCATCAAACCCTGTAATATATTTAAAATCGCCATGTAAATGAAAATCAAGTTCTAATGAATTCGTAATGCAAAGATTGAAGATGGTTCTGGCATCCACCTGATTAAGCATCCACTTGAATCCAACGGCAGCTGAGCACTCATTCTTGGAAGCACTGGTAAACCAATCAAGATTATACACTTTATCCATTGTGTCCAAAATGGAAGAGATATTTTCTCTTCTTTTTCCTATCGAAAATACTTCTCCGTTGGAGCTTATGTTAATGTGACTGTTTAAGAATGTCTCAAACCATCCGCTCCCAGATCTTTGCATCGAGATAATGGCAAAAAACCGAACAGGATTGCAAGCACACTCCTTCCTGCATCCATCATTAATCATTCTATAATCTGAATTAAACTGAACCCACACTGATTCTCCGTTACGTGAATTAATCAATTAATTACCTGCTAAAGGTTTTGGGTTGTGGATAATGCAAGAATGGGACTTCTGATGCTTCAATCCCAGAAGGATAACAGGACTGTTTCACCCCATTGATTGCGAGTAACTTGCTATTTGTGCGAAAAGATATTTGCCTTACACAAATGGAGCAAATGTATACTCCACAGAACGCAGCGATGACTAAAACTACAAACCGTAGCGTTAATGGAGACTTCTTAACAGATTTTATGTCCTCTGGTTCCTGTCATGGAAGAGTGTTACCAAAGATGTCATTCTTTGACGATAAAGAAAGTATAGTTATTGAAATATAATACACAAAGATAGCAGAAAAACAATACGAAATTAGACATCACCAGAGCTTACTTTGGCTTCCATTTACGATATCCATAGAAACAATAGGGATCAAAGGAGAAAAGAGAGACTGAATTGGAGGGCATTCGTTTTGTTTTAAAGTTTGAGAGATATATGGCGAAAGAAAAGGTCGCAATATTGGCTTACTCTTGAAAATTTCAGATTAGATTTGAGCTCTGGTAACGCAGTATTATGAACCGTCCAATGTACATAAACATTGGGACACAATTATTACTTATGCCACGTTTTTTTTTTTTGGCCATTCGCTTGTTAGAAAATTTGACAGATTACACAGAAAGATTTTTTTAAAAAAAAAAGAAAAAGAAGAAGAAGAAGAAGAAAATAAAAATAAATAAGATAAAATTGTCCTTAACTCCATCATTTAATTTTATACCAAGTTTCGTTTATACTCCTAACTTTTTTTTTTGCTCGTTTATATTCTATATGTTTCAATTTTTGTCATGTATACTTTTTATTTTGTAACTCCCAAAAATGCTGACTAACGAGTCACATATACTCTCTAATAACAAAAAAAATATTTCAGTTTATTCACTTAGATCTTTGGTCAAAATTTTTCTTTTGTCTTTTGCTTGATATAAACTTATCTTCTACTTCGTTTATGTCTCTATTTTAATAATATATTTTTTGTCAAAATCATTCCCTACAAACTTTCTGTTTTGTTCACTTTAGTTTTTGTTCTTTATTTTCATATTTTTTTCTCACAGTTTGGTTCTCCAAATCAGTTTATAATTTCATTTTTAGTCATAATATGATTCAGTCCATCATTTCTACTTAAAAACAATACAAGAAATGAATTAAAATTTATGTTTCAAAGGTTGCATGATTACAAAGAACAACTATATTATTAAATTAGGGACCTAGACGAAGTATAAGACGAGTTTATATCAAGTAAAGAACAAAATATTGTTTCTTCTAATAATAAAATTCTTTAGCTTCTTTTCTTATTATGGTAAGAATAAAATTAAAATTTTATATGAATTTTAAAACATATTATATATTTGAGATACTTCTTATATGAATCAAATTAAAGATTATAAAATATTATATTATTTCACAATAACAAATGAGCTAACTAATTTAAATATAAGTGATAACAAATTTATCATATTCTGTAGGTCATACAATCAAAATGCTATAATAATCATTTTATTTTATTTTTCCTCATCTCTCCTTACAAATGAACAAAAAAAAAAGTTTATTTTCTCTACACTTTTCTCCTCTCAAACTAAATCAAATAAAGAAATTTTATTTTCTCTTTCCTTAGAGACGAATCTTGAGGGTAATTATTGAGGAGGCTTAAACATTATTTTATTTTTTTTGAGGGGCTAATAAAAGAAAATTAAATTGATAAATATTTTTTTAAAAAAATTAGTTAACAAAAAATATTTTGGGACATCGGTTACCCCCTATGCCTCCAAGAAGATCCATCCTTGCCTCTCGTCCTTTCCCCTTCTCTCCCGTCATTTCTGTTAAACCAAACAATCTCTAAAAAGCGAACAAAATTTTTCCCTCCTCAGGTGATTTGTTGAGCTAGAAAAACTTGCGTGAAGATCGTATGAGGAGAATAGAATGTGCAAGGCATGTTGTGAACAAATATATCTTAGTGGTCGGTGGTAGAAAGGCAGAGTGCGAGGCTCACTTGCACGATTTTTTAGTTTGTGGATTTGAAGCTTTTTTTTTTGAATCCAAGTGAAGTTCAAGATTGTTTACAATGCTGAAATGTCACTTGTTTTCCTTTTGAAACAAAAGAAAACAGCATCTTGAAATATAAACCTATAGTTATAAAATCCAACTACTCAAATTAAACCAAATACTCTAGCTATTTGATTTTGGGGTCAAGCAAATGATTCTCTTCCCTATGGCAACTGCTCAAAAGAAAAGGGATTGATGATTTGATGAACAAACACGAGTTATGAGCAGGCCCATGAATCAGACATGGGAGGAAAGCATGTTGGACAGTTGGCGAAATGAATGAAAATTAGAGGATAGATTTTCTCGTTGGCGAAACCCAATTTTCCTAAGCGTAGAATTGGGGCGTTCATTATCATTGATAGACCAAATAGTGTTGAAAGTGATAATTGCCACTTCTAATATCTCTTTAACAATTAAGCAAATGACTATTTGATTTTCATGTGTGATTTTACAAAAACCTTCGGTATTTTATCAACTTTGAACAGTCTAAGAACGTCCCCCAGATTAATCACCGACATTATCATCTTCAAACCTGCACTTATTTTGCGGAAAAGCTTCACGTACATTAATTAGACTTTGCCCTAAAATTTTAAATTGACCAGGAAAAAAAAACACTCCAGAGTGCTTTTGACCCTGATGAAAAAAAAATCGACACAAAATCATCTCAAACACCTCTAGCTGGGGCTACAAATTCGAATAACCATAAAAATGAATCCTTTATATACATCCAAATTACAAAAGTCAAAAACGGTAAGAGTACAGATGTAGAGAACGCATTAGAGATGAATATACACATTAATGTTATTCGGTTTCCTACCATGTACAAGGAAGGAGACTAATTAGTAATTACAACCCCCCAAGAAGTAAGGTAAGCTAACCTACAATATACAGAAAAGAATTAGTAATGTACATGTTAGGCAAAGCTGAAATGCAATTAGAAGACTGCCAGTAATCTCCTAAGTTATCTTTTTAAGAATTGCCGCATCCTCGCACATTGACATCTGGAAGCTTCATCAATCATGTGGATCAAGTCGAACCTTCAAGACATCTGAAGATTCCCATGCTTGTGGCAGATAAAAACTATGCCTTGAACTCCTAGTTTCTGTACACGTTTTTGTACTATTGTCCGCATCTAGCCGAAAAATCTTTTTAAGTATAATGAGCTTTTAAATTTCGCATGAACTCTAATGTCTCTGTATAAGAAGGGTCTGAGCGGTTCACTGGTTTGCAGGAATTTATATGATCTGTTGACTCCAGTACCTGTTTGCAATATTCAAGATAAAAAAAGATGAAAGAAAAACGATTTAACAACACTACAACAATAACGCAATAAAAGTTCACACAGAATGATGTCATCCGTCACAGCCGAGTAACAGAAATACTTGAAAACATGTGAGACGTGCAAAAGCAAATCCAGTCACACAAGAAAAGATGTTATTGACATCTATCAACTTGCTTCAATCACGGAACACAGCGTATCATGTTAACTTTGCCTACTCCACCCCAAATGCCTTTTTATCCGACATCTCATAGGTGCTACGTTACCTGTGCTACTGAAATAACTCGTTTAAATGGAAAAATATATTGAGTAGCCTATAAACCTGCATAAGTGCATATCTAGAAGGACTTGCGGATTTATAATTTCCAACACTTCTTCTGAAGTACTACTTCGTTTTGTATTAAAGAAACAATTGAGAAAAAAGGGGAACTGAAGGAAACTCTAGACAGCTTTCTTTGCACACAATACACTGAATGCAGTCAAAGCCAAAGCCCAGAACAATGATGTGCATCTGACTGGCAGCATACAAGCAACTAGAATAGAAGATGAAGCTATGCAGTGAACAAAGAGCAAAAAAATAAAATAAAATAAAATCACTTCCACCGAGGTCTTTCAAACAGGTTAAGTTGTAAAAAAGCACATTAACTCAATTATCAATGTCATGCAAGTAAGATTTATAAACCCAAGGCATGAAACTACAGCGAGGCAATGCCATTAATCCATGCATTCCTTTTTCCATAAAGAAAAAAAAAGAGGCTTATTAAGACAAATTATTTCTTTTCCTTTATTCCATTTTCTTTTATTGTCAAGTGAGAAATGATTTCACAATATACTTACAACAAGTTCACCAAATCCAGGATATGCGGATTCTATTGATACAATTTCCATTCTTAAGGCCCATCCACCATAACCTTCAACTATCGGAGTTACTGTAGTCTGCAAAATAATCATTTCACTAAATAATCACAGAATTAACAGGCAGAGACACTTAACTAAAACTTTAACTTCCGACTACCTCACAAAAGCTGAGAACATCAAGCATCCTTTTCTTATGAAGGTGACGAATATAGTCATTGAGCTCTACTAATCTGGAAGACCCACTTCTTAGCTCCCCTATCTATGAAGCATTATAAAATAATTGATAAAAATGTCTTCCACATACAGCAATTAATAGGACACATTAAATTGTTAAATTCAACATCCACCATTGCATGGAGCAGGTAACTTCATATACTAACCGTTGGAGCAGGGCGAAGCACAAGTCCCATTTTCCAAGGCATATCTGCAAGTTTGCTACCAAAATGTGGGCAGCTATAGAAAACCTATAATATCCAAAATAAAGCATCAGGGAAAAAAAGAGAAGAACCTGCAATGAGATTCTTTTTTCTTTTTGAAAAAAAATAGTGAACAGAAACATATGTTTAAGACATACAATTCCTATGGTATTTTTGACAAGGTTATCAAAACTTTCCTCCTTTGCTTTATAAAGAATCTGCTTCACAACCAGGCCACCCAAACTGCAAATGATGCAAAACCATTGATTAAGTAAAACCATGAAGCATGCCGACAAAATATACAAATCTGAGGTGATGTCCAAATTCAATTAAACAGACAACTAGGTCAAGGTGCTTAAAACCTTCTGTAACTGCAACTTAAAATGAAAATGATATTTTTAACAAAAAGTAAAATTTTTTTATTTTTCTTCTCCAGAAGGACTCCTAAGGGGGGTAGTCCCTTAGCAAGAGGTAAAAGCGGTGGTATAAACTAGAAAGAATATTAACCAGCCCTGATGGCAAATAGTTAGGGTTGGGTAAATTAAGTTATTTAAGAATATTCAGTATCTTCTTCATGCATCCCCTTTCAAAGTTCTATTTATTCACCTTTGATTACAAGTATAGCTATTTCACCGTCAATAAGTTTCCCATGAAGCAAGAATCACTCGTACGGTCAAAAGATGCATCAGTCATGAAATATGATGGGGAACTTGAAAGAATGCAGAGGCCCAACATGCTAGCGTGTGCATCATCCATGCAATATAAACAATCCCATTTCCAGACAAACAAACTAACCTGTGAGTCACAAAAACAATAGGCCGATCCCCAATTCCAGCAGCAACAAGCTTCTCCAATAGCATAGAACTGACTTCCTGCAGATTTAAATAATCAGATGCATGAACCAGAATGCAAATAGTAATCAAAGCAACAGGCGATGAGCAGGTTTAAGAGCAGTTGATTTAGGATAGATACAGGAACCCAGCCTACTATATCTATAGCAAGGGAAAATAAGGCTACAAGACTTTGAGAAAAAGGTAGTTGATGTAATGCACAGAAAGGTTTAACCAGTGAAAGTTATTATTCCCAGAGGCAGGATTTTTAGGGGTAAAAATGTTAAAAAAAAAAGAGGTTTGCTAGGATTGTGAAAAGGCAGGAAGGGAGTTTAGAGCACTGTAATATGCCCACATTTGCCAACGGAAGCACAAAAAATAGGAAACTAGAAATGAAGAAAGAAAAATAAGGAGAATGAGGAAAACTTGCTAACAACTCTTTCACTCAGGTTCACATGAACCCAACTATGCATCAGACCTTGGACACTATCATACTACTAATTGGAGTGATGACACAAAACTACTAAGCACCTTTTTTGCAAGAGAGAAGTTTTATTTGGCACAGCTTTCATCTTCCAAAGAGTCTACAACATATCCAACTAGCTTATGCCAGCGGCATCAAAGGCAGACAGTACTGAAGATCTCTAATAAGATTTCATTCAGCACAGGATATATAAGTATTAACATTGACTGCATCATTTCCACAATCTGGAATTCTTATTCAACTAGCACTACTTCAATACAGACAAAGAAGAACCATTGTTGTGATTGCAAGTCAGTGTGATAATCTAAATCCACAAATGACATAACATTAACAAGGAATCTTTTTATAATCCCTACGAAGGCTCAAAAAGGATGAAAACCCCAATGTGAGATTGTACATAGCTAAGCATAGAAAAATGCGTAGTGAAAAATCTAACCTGAAGAGGCAGACTAGCTCCAGACCACTGTGTGAGATTAGTCTGCATAAAGCATTTATTTGAAAGTTAAGTGTTAATGAAGCGGATCCAGCCTTTTATAAGGAAAACACTTCCTAATCTTACTAAAGAAAACCTTGTATTTAAGGGTAAACATGCGAGCCTCAGGAAAGTCACTAGAAAGCCATTCACCAGGCCAGAATGTTCCAAGCTTTCCTGTCTCTTGATCAATCTTCTCCACCAAGGGAGACTGAGTTGAGGATTTCTCCTCAGCTATGCGCCAACTTTTGAAAGGCCCACCACGGAGGCCATGGACAAAAACAACATCTATTGAAGGAGACTTTGTATCTGAGCTGCTTTGAGATGAATCCATAGAACTAGAGCAGTTACCACCATTTGGGTGCTTAGCTCCAACCCCATTATCAGGAGGAGTAGCCACAGACATGTCTTTTTGGACAGTATATTCTTGATCTGTTTCTTTGGGACACTTCCAGACAGGTAGATGAGGATTTATCAAGAATATCATGTCATCAAAACGAGGGCACAAGTTCTTATTAGCTCGCATACCATTGTCAAACGGGTTTCCACACCTAATTTTCTCATTAGACTGGTAATTGCAATATACATTTAGCAGTATTGCCCGAGCATAACTTTGCATCTTAAGGTCACGATGGCCAGAAATCCTACCATTAGCACAATCATCAAGCCATTTACACCAAGTTTCATCTGCTATGATGACCTTCTGGACTTTGGGAAGGTTTGAGAGGATGGTCAATAGCCGAGCTGCATGCCTACGAATATGAGCTGTAGGTGGAACTCGGACAATAGATGGATCATTTATATCTGATACAGATGGTTCCTGCCCCTCATGGGCTTTAGATACATCATATGCTTCATTAGCAGCTAGCTGCTCATAATCATCACTTAACAAAAAGCGCCTTAGCAAACACAAAATACCCAAATCAACGATCATGCCTTGATGTTGAAAGTCTTCAGCACAAACTTCAGTTAATGCTTTAATTCCTTTCAGGGTTGCCAGAGCAGAATCTGCAGCATCTAATTTTGGCTGAGCATCTTTCTTTAATTTTTTAAATATTCCCACAAAAGGATCCAGAGAAAGAAAATCTGCCAGTGGGAATTCTTGCAAAGAATCAGAAGCAACTGGTCCCGTTTTCTTAGCTGCTAGATTAACAACAGCACTAGCTAACTGATTTGCAACTTGTGCAGCAGAAGCAACATTTTCGTTATTGATCAAAGTCTGTAAAATTTGGTTATCTTTCAGTTGTTAACATAGCTAAAGAGCACATTTAATTGTTGACTTGGTGTTGCAGCAACAAAACTGGATAATTATAAAACTGAGAACTGTAATTTTGACCTCTTTTCTTATCAGATAAAAAAAGAAAGAAAAAGATATTCATACCTTCACTTTATCAGTTGTAGGCAGACCAGTCCCTTTATCACGTGATGTCTTGATTGAATTTTCGACTTCAGTTAGCAACATTGCTAACCATCCTTGAGAAATTGGGATAGATGATGATCCATAGTCTTCAAGGATCCAAGAGAGAATCTTTATGGCTGAAGATCGCATGGCACCAGAGGACAATTTTCCAAAAACCCAAGGAAGGAGAATACCTGACCACTCTTGACCCTCTTGAAGAGATAAATGCAGTTTCCCAGTGCACAGAAGTTCTAATGCCTTTGCTATTGCTTCTTGCACCTGTACAAGCTTTGTTGTCTGCTTGGCAATGTCTCTCATTGTGTTAAGACCCTTCTCCATCACTGTGCTCTGTGCTCCACGGCTTCTTTCAACAGATAACAGAAAGGCAGACAGAGCCACCTGAGCCAATGAAATGTCTTCATGATTACATGCCTCAGATATAGTAGAAAGAAGACTGGAACTCCAATCAGAAACAGAATCACTAAAAGGCAATTTGTGATCTTCTAATAGTAATTGTGCCACTAAACTTGCATGCCATCTCACAGATCTTTCAGGGGCCATCAAAGCAGACATGATAGCATATCCATCTTGATCCAGTTCTTGAATATGAGATCTATTCACCTGTGATGCCATAGCCCAATTTGCCAATGCCCACATGGCAAAAGGAACAGCAACATGTTCACAGTGCAAATCATCCCACAGACCAGGGACAACCGCAGAAGGCATATTTGCTTGTTCTAACAAATTATCATGCTTATTTTGTACAAGAGTTTTGGGTGCAGGATGTTTTACTGGCTCTGCATGACTAGAATCAGAGTTATCCAACTTCATGAGCTGGCTAGTCCTTGAAAGCCCTAGAACTGTGGTACCTTCAAGTATTTTGATACCAATCCCTTTCCCTTCCATTCCACCATCTTCATCGCCATCACTTCCACTTGGCTCATCCAAGCGCAAACAACCTTCCTCAACAACTTGTAAGGCAGCAGCAATATCTCTGGTTTCAGCATTTCCAGGCAATGATGGCTTAAAACATATCTCATCTACATTGTCACAGCTAGAAGTAACGATATCCATAATGGCAGCCACAAGCATGCTCCTACCTTTCAAAGAATCAGTAATATCAAATGACCTTCGTCTTGAACGCTGCTGCCACAAGAAATTGCATTATGTCACCAATGTCAAAACCAGGATAGAAAGTATCAACAATATCATGAGTGAAGTTTGCATTAATGTAATAAATATAATGTATTCAGAACATAAATAATATTACACAATGATCAAATTGTGTCAAGCATTTAAGAACAAGTAACACCTTTACGCCAGTCAAGAGACATATTACAAAGCTCACAGGACAGTTATAAACCGTTGCAACAAGCCCCTGTGCAATGCGCTTAACACTTCACAATAAACTCAATCAACCCTTTCGGATGAAAACAATGGATTACTCAGTTTGCCAATGCCCAACTTGAACTACATGTTCAAGCTTAATCACTGACAAGAAAATTACAGTTCAAAGATATAACTCAAGATAGAAAGCTACCTTCTTGGATCGCCCAGGATAACACGAAAAAATAAACCTTAGAAGAGTTGGAATAGCATGAGGCCGCCTAAGCACAGTAGCAGATACATTCGGATCCGCAATCAAGTAAGCAAGTGCTCTTGCCGATTCCGCCTGAGTGCCACCCCCATCCTTGGCAATGGCGACCGAATCAAGCAACCAATCCACCACGGCACCGCCACCAGCCCCGACGAGTGCAGTCCTGCGGCTAGAATTTGCGGCGGCAATGTCAGCGAGCAACGCCGCGACACGAAACTCGAAACCAGAACGAACCTCGTGGTTGGCCGAAGACAATACCGAGGACATTGAGTGCCAGAGGATGGAAGCAGCCACACCCGTCCGTTTGATGTGATGGACAACCTTGTTGAAGGAATCGCTGGACTTGTGTATTGCGTGTTCTACGCCGGCATGGAGAGGATTGGAGGAATTATCACCTGATTGCCGTTGACTGGGGTGATCAGGAGAGAGGAAAGCGAGGGAGGCCAGGAGAGCGGAGACCAAAGTGGCAGAGATAGCAATAATAGAATGGCGAGAGGAAGATGAGATTGGGAGAGAAGAGAGGGAGCTAGGGAGATGGTGTTGATGAAGTCGGGGCAAACCAATTTGGGCATTTTCAACAATGCTTGGTGGCTTGATGGGTTTCTTGAAAGAAGAAGAAGAAGCAGAAGCAGAAATGTAGCGATGATGAGGAAAGCGAAGATAACGTCGGATCCTGAAGCAGAATCGATGCATTATTTCGCTTTCGCAAATTATTAATGTAATGTATCCGCGCCTAAAATGATAAAGAAAACATGACAAAAAAATATTTTGAAAAAAGGGAAAAGAGAAGGAGAAGGTTGAGAAGAAAATTGGGTCTTTGTTCAGTCTCCGGGTTTATGTTTCAAAAGTTACAGGCGATCATGGCGGGAACAGAACTCGGTTTCCTAGAAAGACAAATTAAACAGAGATGATGAACGGTATTGAGAGTCTACATAAGGAATTTTGCCACGAGAATATGCGACGGACAATTCGTTTATATCTCGGCTCGGTATGTAGAACAATTCGTTTATGAATTTTTTTTTGAAAATAATTTCCAAGACATAAAATTAAGGATATATGAAGTAATATAAGACTGGAGGATAAAATAATTACAGACCATACCTAACATATATATAAAAATAGAGTAACATACTCTAAATTAGTACTTAAATTTTAAACAAAAAAGATTAAAGCTAATAAAGTCTAACTCCAAGAATTTACCATATTTTTTGCTAGCAATTTTTTAAAAAAAAGCTAAACTAATAGAAAATTAATCTGCCAAGCCCAGTTTACTAATACTGAAAGTCTAAAGACAAACAAAAATAGAATAGACAAGTTAAAAAACAGAGTTCGTGAAGCCCAATCCTTTTTGTTCTTCAACTCGAGCTCTTGTCTGATTCTCTTCCACAAATGCCCAAAGCCACAGGCCAACTCTTCTTCATTGGCGACGATGTGTGCTCCAGATAGCCGACAAAAACTTCCCACCCAGCAAACTAACTTCCACAGGTCTCACTGGCATTCATCATCATCAAGCAAGGTGGAGTTTCGAGGACTAACGCTACATATAGAACACATTCAGAGAAGCTTTCGGTCATGACTAACACACTTCCCCCCGTTAGTAGTTCTGGAGTGCCTCTGGCACCTCATGCGTGCTTTCATGCCACAGATTTATAGCAACTAACGGATTCAGGGATTGCAAAAAAAAATGATGATGGAGGGCGAGCCCTCATCCGAGGTTACAATTTACATACAAAGGCTGTCTCAGACTAGCGGTTTTGGGCTCCAATCCACGAAGAAAATGGGCTAGTTTATGTTGGGTTCGTGTTTTTGGGACAAATTCATAGATCAATTCACAACATACACCAAATTCCCTATAAATCCACGGCCCATTTCCGGCACCTATATTCCTACAAATAAGCCCACACCCCTCTTCGGTCCTATTAAATAAGTGACTCCAACAATGGGCCCAATACTTTCACAGGCACAAAAAAGTCATAGTTTCGCAGTCACAGCAAGAGAAGAAATGACCGACCAAAGGAACAAAAAGCAAGAGAAGAAAAGAAAATAATGTCTTGGTGTTGGATTTTTTTTTTGGATAAAATAAAAATTATTTTAATTAAAATATCGTCAAACGATAGTTACATAAAATTTTTTTAAAACTTAAATATCAACTATTATATTTTAAGTTTAAATTTATAAGATAAAAAGATATATGATTCAAGATAATATACTTTAAAAATAGTATCAAAATCTACATAACAACACTAAAAATTAAATATAAGTAACACACTCGTGAACTTTAAACCAGAATTAATTTAAATACAGATAACATATTAATAAATTCTAACTCAAAGTTGATATTCTAACAAGATCGCGTGGCACTTATCACGTTCCCGATAGCCACCAATCAATATTCAATAGTCACGGGTTGTCCTCCCTATAGCATGGTCAAAACACAACCTCCCACCAAGTATTGTACATCCCCGAGTTGGCGTTGGAGTTGATCCAAAAATGTATTCAAACTTTTGGAGGATGGTACAAGTCTGACGTCAATCCATATCACAAAAAGAGCCTGTATTTAAAATAACCAGAAGATCTTCACGTATCCTTTGTTGAAACGTCGCTCTTTTTCCTACCAAAAAAAAAACGTGCTTTTTAGGAACAAGACAGGGTGCTCTCAACCAACAACCAAATAAATGGCAAATGCTGCTAATTAACCCACGCGGTTTTGTTTTAACTGTATTAATTAATATAGATGTCTATAAGCATATTTATTAGTCATTAGGTTTATTTCTTAAGTATTATATCAAATAATTTATAAATCTAAACTAAATCGATGTCAGTATGCTCCCAATAACTTAATTGTTATAAAAGTTGCGTATATTATGGACCCAATTTGTGAAAACAATGTTTGAGGGTCCTATATTCCTTGTCATCAAAACTTAGGGTAATTAAAAAGTTAGCTTAAACAATAAGAAAGAATTTTGTTTGCAACCTAAGTTTGACAGCTATATATAGTACTCTAAAATCAAAATCTTTAAGCGAATCCTTAATATCACTCGAGGAGGAAATAGTCTGACCAAAATTTAATTTAAAATTAAAATATACTTAAGCTTCCTATAGTTTACTCAAAAATGATTTTAGTCCATGTACTTTAAAAGCAATGAATTTAGTCCCTATAATTTTAAAAATCATTAAGTTAGTCCGTGGGGTTAATCTTATGTTAGTCAACCGTTAGTCAACATTTTGACTAATACACATGACACTAATTGGGCCGCCATGTGGTAAAAAGCATTTGCCACGTGAACTCCCTAAAAAAAAAGGCTTTAGTTTATTCACTTAGATCCTTGGTCAAAATTTTTTTTGTCCAATTTTTATATAAACTCGTTTTTTACTTTGTCTAGGTCCCTAATTTAAGAATATATTTTTTATTTGTCAAAATTATCCCCTACAAACTTTTTAATTTGTTCACTTTAGTCCTTGTTCTTCATTTTTATATTTTTTTCTTACGGTTTGGTCCTCCAAATCAGTTCATAATTTTATTTTTAATCATGATATGATTTAATCTATCATTTCTACCTAAAAACACTACAAGAAATGAATTTCAAGGCTTACCTTTTACTCATTTAGGTCCTTGGTCAAAAACATTTTTTGTCCAATTTTTGATATAAACTCGTTTTTTACTTCGTCTAGGTCTCTAGTTTAAGAATTTTTTTTCTTTGTCAAAATATCCCCTACAAAATTTTTAATTTGTTCACTTTAGTCCCTATTTTTCACTTTCATACTTTTTCTCACAGTTTGGTCCTATAAATCAATCCATAATTTTATTTTTAGTTATGTTATGATTCAATTTATCATTTATACTAAGAACAATACAAGAATTGAATTAAAATTCAAGTTTCAATGTTTACTTTTTATTCATTTAGGTAAACAAAACTTTACAAAATATAATTATGATCCATATATAATAAAATATGCAAGTTTGTTGAACCAATATCACTGATTGTTGGAGTGTATTTGAGTTTTAATGGTTAGATTATCATATATTTTATTTTTTCTCAAAGTCATATATATTGATATATGAATATGCATTTGGGAGTTTTGGTTTCACTTAGATAAGCTTTGAAACTTGAATTTTAATTTATTTCTTGTATTGTTCTTAGATATAAATGATAAATTGAATCATATCATTACTAAAAATGAAATTATGGACAGATTTGGAGGACAAAACTGTGAGAAAAAATATGAAAGTGAAGAATAGGGACTAAAATGAATAAATAAAAAAGTTTCTAGGAGATATTTTGACAAAGAAAAAAATATATTCTTAAACTAGGAACCTAAAGAAAGTAGAAAACAAGTTTATATAAAAAATTGGACAAAAGGAAATTTTTGACAAAGAACCTAACTAAATAAAAGGCAAACTTTGAAACTTGAAGTTTAATTCATTTCTTATATTGTTTTTAAGTAGAAATGATAAATTAAATCTGTAACACCCCGACTTTTTTTTTCTTTAAAAATAATAATTTTTCTCTAAATCGGTTCACTGGATAATTTTCTGAATAATTTTCTTTCAAATAATTATAGATTTCACTATTCACGAATTTTACTATTCATGTAAATAGTAACCTTGCAGAAAATTTACAAGATTCTCATTAATTATATCTGAGCTCGAATATATACAAAAATAATTTACATAATATTTGTTATTATCTTTACATCTTTGTATCATAAACTACTATAAAATATATTTATACACTTCAATCTCATCATTAATATCATCAAGCCTTCCATTTTGCCATTTTTCCTGAAATGATCAAATTTCTAAAAGTGAGATATAAAATATCTCAGTAGCTAGTCACTTTATTAAAAACATGTAAACACATGAGGAGATCATTTCAGCAATAAAAGCATAACATCACACAATAATTAAATTTCTCTTGTTCACTATGTAGAACAAGAATAATAAATAAAATTATGTAAAAATTGATTATGAACATAGATATCATAAATCATAAATAATCATACTTTTATGCAAGACTAACTACCTGATCTGATTTTCAACCTTTCAACTTTTTAAACTTATTTCTTTGCTCTGCGTTTCTGATCGTCTTCTCTTCTTCTTCTTTCCTTTCTTCTTCTCTTTCTCTCCTCTCTTTCTCTCCCTCGTCTCTTTCTCTCTCTCCTCTTTCTTTCTTCCTTCTCTTTTGTTCTTCCTTCTCCACCGTGACTCACATAACACACACATATATATTTTATTTCTTCATTACCCCACGTGTCTCCCTTTCTTTCTTTTCTTTCTTTTCTTTCTTTTCGTTCTTTTCTTTCTCACTTCCTTCCTTTCTCTACGGCACACCTCACACACATCACTTTCTTATTTTTTTTCTTTTGGTTAAAAATGATCAAAACCCTCAAATCTTTTTATTCTATACAAATAGGTCCCTACTCAATGAATAAAATTCTATTTATATCTCTCAAAAATTTCTTAATAACTATTTTATCCTTATTTTCTTGCTCATTTATTTATTTAGCCTCATTTTCTAAGGTAATTAAATTTGAGATATCACATTCTTCCCCCCTTAAATGAATTTTGTCCCCAAAATTCAAACTAATGCATATATACACATTTGAAAATTGTAACCACAACGTGCATGAAAATATTCCAAATACAAACATCACACTTATTAACATAGTCAATCTATCATTCATTTTACACAACTGTAGTATTATATTTGTTTGATTTGCGTATGATTTCTTGGATAATCAAACCCTCAATCACTTTGCATTTGTACCGTAGATTTGCGTATGATTTCTTGGGTGATCTAACCCTCAATCACTTTGCATTTGTATCGTAGATTTACGTATAATTCCTTGGGTGATCAAACCCTCAATCACTTTGCATTTGTACCGTATATTTGCGTATGATTTCTTGGATGATCAAACCCTCAATCACTTTGCATTTGTATCGTAGATTTGCGTATGATTTCTTGGGTGATCAAACCCTCAATCACTTTGCATTTGTACCGTATATTTGCGTATGATTTCTTGGGTGATCAAACCCTCAATCACTTTGCATTTGTACCGTATATTTGCGTATGATTTCTTGGGTGATCAAACCCTCAATCACTTTGTACATAGGTTCTCATAGTTATACAGTGAGTAGTATGAGACTCTAACCCTTTCAAACTCATGTATTAGATGCCGTAGATCTTTTCAGGTTTTCATAGTCATACACTAAGTAGTATGGGACTCTAACCCTTTCAAACTCATGTATTAGATGCCGTAGATCTTTTCAGGTTTTCATAGTCATACACTGAGTAGTATGAGACTCTAATCCTTTCAAACTCATGTATTAAATCTCATAGATATTTACTCATCAATAAACAAGTGAAAATTTATCACAGTACAATTACCATGAAATAAATTAATTTATACATATTTTTATTCCTTTGAATTTCTAAAAATATATCAATCATCATATACTGTCATCTGAAAGATTAATTGCTTAATATTCAAATAATATTGTAAATGAGACTTATACTGTACTTTGACTAATAACATCAAACTAGCTTAGTAAGGTTATTCACTTACCTTGACTTGTTCCCAATTTTACCTTGAACCATCTTTGAAAATGTGTAAGATAATGGAAAATGCATCACAAAAGCATCCAAGGCAATCTTTTTTTTATTCTAATTTTATTTTCCTATAGAATTTAATTTTTATTATGAAACATATCTTCACTTATTTGATAATACATCATAACCATACATACTTTCTTCTAATTCAAATTCTTCTACAGAATTAAGAGTTATTACATAAACATAGATATATTTATACTAATAACATTTCTAATCATTAATATGGCATGGAATAAGAATTCCATATCATTTTTTGTAGAATTCCATCGTCAAGAATACTTTTAGAGAGAGAACAAACACATGGATAATTCATATGATCATAGGAAATATAAGCTTTATCTATAATTTAATGTACACTTCACTAGGTACTTAATTTTATAGAGATAAATATCTCTAATTTTTTTTTTCTAAATTATCACACTCAAAGTAAATTCTAATTCAACTTTAACATACCTTTTCTTTTTATGAATTTAGGCTATAATGATTTCTTACATGTAAAATATACTGGCCAGACATACGTTACAAATAAGACTCTATTATTTTCTTTATTCATCAAAAGATACTTGATATGCCTTTATTCATATTTAATCAATTCTCTATATGACTTACTTTTTACTCAAATACTCTTCTAAATCTCACGTAATCATAACAAACATTCACAGCAACTCAAACACAAACATCATAAAAATAATACTTTTAAAAAAATCAAACAATTACATGTAAATATTTTCCTCTCCAAAAGATTGCAGAACCTTTTCTCTGATACCATTTTTGTAACACCCCGACTTTTTTTTTCTTTAAAATAATAATTTTTCTCTAAATCGGTTCACTGGATAATTTTCTGAATAATTTTCTTTCAAATAATTATAGATTTTACTATTCACAAATTTTACTATTCATGTGAATAGTAACCTTGCAAAAAATTTACAAGATTCTCATTAATTATATCTGAGCTCGAATATATACAAAAATAATTTACATAATATTTATTATTATCTTTACATCTTTGTATCATAAACTACTATAAAATATATTTCTACACTTCAATCTCATCATTAATATCATCAAGCCTTTCATTTTGCCCTTTTTCCTGAAATGATCAAATTTCTAAAAGTGAGATATAAAATATCTCAGTAGCTAGTCACTTTATTAAAAACATGTAAACACATGAGGAGATCATTTCAGCCATAAAAGCATAACATCACACAATAATTAAATTTCTCTTGTTCACTATGTAGAACAAGAATTATAAATAAAATTATGTAAAAATTGATTATGAACATAGATATCATAAATCATAAATAATAATACTTTTATGGAAGACTAACTACCTGATCTGATTTTCAACCTTTCAACTTTTTAAACTTATTTCTTTGCTCTCCGTTTCTGATGTTCTTCTCTTATTCTTCTTTCCTTTCTTCTTCTCTTTCTCTCCTCTCTTTCTCTCCCTCGTCTCTTTCTCTCTCTCCTCTTTCTTTCTTCCTTCTCTTTTGTTCTTCCTTCTCCACCGTGACTCACATAACACACACACACACACATTTTATTTCTTCATTACCCCACATGTCTCCCTTTCTTTCTTTTCTTTCTTTTCGTTCTTTTCTTTTTCACTTCCTTCCTTTCTCTACGGCACACCTCACACACATCACTTTCTTATTTTTTTCTTTTGGTTAAAAATGATCAAAACCCTCAAATCTTTTTATTCTATACAAATAGGTCCCTACTCAATGAATAAAATTCTATTTATATCTCTCAAAAATTTCTTAATAACTATTTTATCCTTATTTTCTTGCTCATTTATTTATTTAGCCTCATTTTCTAAGGTAATTAAATTTGGGATATCACAAAATCATAACATGACTAAAAATAAAATTATGAAATGATTTGGAAGACAAAACCGTGAGAAAAGTGTATGCAAGTGAAAAATAAGGACTAAAGTGGACATATTAAAATGTTGGTAGAGGATGATTTTGATAAAAAAAAATATATATTCTTAAACTAGAGAGTTAGACAAAATAGAAAACAAGCTTATATAAAAAAAATTAGACAAAAGGAAAATTTTGACCAAGGACCTAAGTGAATAAACTAAAACTTTTTTTTTTATGGAGTCCACGTGGCAGATACTTTTTACCACGTGATAGTCTAGTCAGCATCACATGTACTGGTCAAAATGTTGACTAACGGTTGACTAACCTAAAACTAACCCCAGGGACCAATTTCATGATTTTTGAAATTATAGGGACTAAATCCATTACTTTTAAAGTATAGGGACCAAAATTATTTTTGGGTAAAACTATAGGGAACTCAAATATATTTTAACCATTTAAAATACTCTGAATGTGTTAATAAAAAAAAATAAGTTAAGATGGGATGATTAAGATATACTAATAATTATATATATCCAACGCAACAATTAATAATTACTAAATATATGAAAAACAAGAATATCGTAAGATTCCTTTTTATCAAAGACCATAAGCATAAGCATGTTGATTGTTCCAATTTTTATGATTTGACAATCTAATACACACCCACTACTTTTTTTTTTGGGATAATGGTGCCCAAACCAAATTATATTAAAAAAAATCAGAAGACTATATTAGGTAGATGCAACAGAGGCCTTAAAAAAAATTGAAACAGAAGAATAAAAAAGAGAAAAATCTTTCAAAAAAACTTTAAAACCTAACAAGAGATCTAGA
Source organism: Biancaea sappan (assembly GCA_037074585.1). Lineage (NCBI taxonomy): Eukaryota > Viridiplantae > Streptophyta > Magnoliopsida > Fabales > Fabaceae > Biancaea > Biancaea sappan. The sequence continues at coordinate 13,598,739 of CM073494.1, forward strand.
GAAAAAGCATATAACGACTTACCAACTAAATGAGGCAAACATCTATCCATTATCAGATGATATCGATAAGTGTTAGCACAATTTAACTAATAATGAATTTCGTTTTTTCTAGAATCACAGTTAGATCTCAAGCTCTTTTAAAGGAATGAAAATCAAACAATAACAATTCAAAAAATAACAAAAAACTTACAGAGAAACAAGATCTGAACACAAATATGAAACTAAAGCTTAGAAAACACAAAAAATTACAAAAAGACAAGATTTGAAAATAAAAACCCTTACCAAAAAGAGATAAAAACTTTTACAGAGAGAAGACAAAAACTCCCACAGAAAAAAGATTAAAAAAGAGCTATGATAGAGGAGGAAAGGAGATGAAAGTTGCTATCAAATAACTCCCATTAGAGAAAAAGCAATTGGAAGAGAGAAGAAGGAAAAAAAGTAACCGCCCAAGTGCACTTTTTTCCCTCCACTTACCCACCCAATATTAAATATAGGAAAAATAAGAATATGTTAAAGATCTGTTTTGTTTATGAAAATATTTCCTATTTTTATTTTTAGTTTTTATTTTCTGAAATATATTTTCTGAAATATTAAAAATAAAAATATTTTTAAGAAAATATTTTTAGTTAACTCAACCAAACGCATTTTCAAGTCTATTATCTATTTTTAGTGAAAATAAAAATAAAAATATCCAAACCAAACAGACCCTAAAATTTCTTTCAATCCGACATTGCAGAAGCCATGGCCCTTCGATGGCCTCGTAGCGCTCTGGCATAATTTGAAAAACTTATGGTATGTTTAGTTTTATGTAATGTAATGATGGAATTGGTGATGTAAAAAAAATAGTGAAAAATTATTTTAATTATCCTCTTAAAATATACTAAGTTATTCTTTTTCAAAAGAAAAATTGAGTATTTTAGTAAAATATTCTATTTTCGTTTACGTTCACGTTCACATTCACATTCCCTTTCCAATTCTTTGTTTGTTTGTACTTTTTTTTTTTTATGTACACCAAGCACACCTAAGTAGAAAGTAGAAACTGATTGCAACAAAGTGGTCCAAGCTTGGTCAATTTGACTAAGAATCAACCACTAATTTGATTGATCTAAAAAATTGACTAACCAAAAAATTAGTTAAGAATTTATTAAATCGGACAAAATTGGTAAAAACTAGTCAAACAGTGAACTAGTAAACCAATTTTTGTATATAAATAAATTACTATTTACAAAACACAATTATTTCTTACAATGAGATTTAACGAAACTTTTTTTTAATTTTTTTTATTATTTTCTATCATGTTATATATTTTTAATTATTTTTATAATAATATTATTTTTGTCACAAAAAATAAATAAGAGAACAAGAAAAACAATAGAAGAACAATTACACACATATATAAATAATAATATAAGTTTATTAAGATTAAGTATGAAAACATTTATTAAATTATTTCATTATATGTTTTTAATTTCATATATTAAAAATGTATATTTAGTTATTAATGGTTTGATCCCACAGTCAGATCAATAAACCGTGAACTATTATCTCTATTGATTCAATGACTAGTTATAGTGTAAGTACTAAATTAGAGGATTTTATTAAATTAGTGACAAAAATTTTTGTTCCTGATTTTTTTTTCTTGTGGTGTAAGTACTAAATTAAGAAAATACAAGGATATTGCATCACAAGTTTAATTTATTACCAAAAATTATTTGATATAACTACATAATAATTGTTCAAATAATTCAATTTACCTGCATGAGATTACATCAACTGGGGAAGTGAAAATAAATCCAAGAAGGAATTTTTTCTTGTTAACCAGTGGCCGGCCGCTTAACACCTTACTACCTTATCCCTCTATGTATCTCCTTCCCTTAAAATTTTGTCATACTTAATTATAATAATATATTATAATATTTTCTGATAATCGTAAGGACAAACACCAGGAATTAAATAACAATTTAATTGCCTGCTTAGTTGTTGGCCACTAACTATTTCATAGCTAAATCATGTCCAAAAGGTAATAATAAAAGGTTCCCCACTTTTGTCCTTTTCCAAAACCCAACTACGAAAGTTAATTAAGGTGATAATTTAATATTTGAAAGTGCACACATGTTGGAAAGAAAATCTAAAGAAGTGATGAGAGCGCTTTGTACGTTGTTTTCTTCATAAATGTCCGGTTTTATTTTTGCCCATTAACTTGTAATAGGTGCATCAAAGAGAGTGATGCACAGGAAGAAATTAAAAAAAATAACAAAGTCGTGAATCACATTCTTAAAATATAAAATAGTTTGGCCCGGTGGAATTTGAATTTTGAAGCACAAAAGTAAATTCAAGATAATTTAAACAATTTACAGAAAGTGACGTGTAATACACGTCTTTTATCTACAGGAGCGGAGGAAGAAATTTTTTAGTAGGAGATTCAGTATAATATAATATTAAATAATTCTTTTAAAAATTTATGATTTCTCTAAATTATTTATATCATGCAAGAAAACAATTATTGTATCGAAACTAAAGAAATTAGTAGTTGCCATGACATTTATTGTTTCAATTACTTGTATAATTTATGGTATGACATGAGCATATATAATTTCTAAATAATGTGATTCATTTGATTATTAGTTAATTTTTTTGACTTTCATAACTAATTTTAAGTAAAAAAATTCATTTATAATTTGATAATAATAGTAAAGTGAAGTAATTTATCCAACTTATAGGTAATAAAAGATTAGACAGTTTCAAAAATCAAAAAAATGTAAGAAGAAATGAAAATTATTAAACATCAAATTAAAGAGGACAAAAGAGAAGGAAAATCTTTAAAAAAATTGAAAATGTGAATATTTAAAAAAATAATTTGAAAATTGAAAGATACAAGTGATCTTCAATCTTTTTTTTAAAAAAAAAAATTAGCATGCTAACAAAGAATTATAAGGGTAAGATACTATAAATTTTTGTTCAGTTTTATAATATATTATAATTTAAAGTATGATATAATATTTAAGTTTTCATTCATTTATGTCAACAACTATTAGTTATATTATCAATAATTCTTAAGTTCATATAATTTTTTTATAAAAAAATTATGTAATTTTTGTTGAAAACCCATATTAACACTCTTGTGTGTGTATGAGAATTTGGGAGGGGGGATCATGCCCCCTTAGATTCTGCTTTTATTGGGATTTGCATTCCATTATGTTTTGACATGAATATGAAAGTCATGTGTTTTTTATTTAAATCGTTAATATTAAATTGCACGGATTAGATAATTAAAGGATTAAAAAAAAAACTCATGAGGTCCCCTTTGTCCATGTATCTAGCAATCGTACATACGTATGGGTATGGCATTAAAAGCGTGTTAAAAATGGTAATCATGACACGACGGTTTCAAAGGATGTTGACTACTTTTATCTGTTAATTTAACACGCCAAAAGCGAGGCAAAGTGATGGACTATTGGGCATGGATAATATTAATCATGCATGGATGTCTATAAATAGCCATAGGAAATGGGGGATCAAAACCACACAGAAATTGCACTTTCTCCTTAGTTCTTACACACTAAAGAGTTTTGAGCTATATCTTTTATATTATTTTTCCTTTTAGTCCTCCTACCGTCACTCAATTAGATGGAAGCCACCAAGAAATTAGCCGCACCTGCAAGTGGCGGAAACCTAGTTACAATGCTTAGCGTTGATGGGGGTGGTATTAGGGGAATCATTCCTGGAGTTATACTTGCTTTCCTTGAATCTGAGCTTCAGGCATGTCAAAATCATACTAACATATTATTCCATCCCTATATTCATATTCGAATATGAATATAGAAAAAGTAATAATATCTAAGAACTTCACATCTTTTAGATTGGTTAGCCTATGGGTACTATAGTAGTACCATAACATATATATATATATATATGTATATAACTTTATGTATATAAATAACGTCAATACTAATAGTTATGTTGCTTTGATTAATTTTATTAACTATTTTGTGGATGCATGCAGAAGCTGGACGGTGAAGATGCCAGATTGGCGGATTACTTTGATGTAATTTCAGGAACAAGTACTGGGGGCTTATTGACGGCCATGGTGACTGCCCCAAATGAAAAGAATCGACCCTTATTTGCCGCCAAAGATATCAAGGACTTTTACCTTGAGCACGGCCCAAAAATCTTCCCGCAGAATCAGTAAATACAGCTTTACACTTGCGTTATATATGTAACCTAATCTAATATATATCCTTTAAATAACGCTAAAATTAACAATTAATGGTATGGTGAAATTTGCAGAGGCGTATTATCTGATGTGGTGAAACTGAGCAAAACTCTGTCTGGACCAAAGTATGACGGCAAGTATTTGCATGGCCTTCTCCGGGACAAACTCTCAGACACAAAACTGAACCAGACACTCACGAATGTTGTCATCCCAACATTTGACATCAAGCGCCTTCAACCCACCATCTTTTCCAGTTTCAAGGTTCCAATTCAAACCCCTATAATTATTTCTCTTAATTAAAATTTAAAACACGCCTGTAAATTAATTGAAGTTAATTTTTCTGGATTAATTTCCTCAGCTGGAGAGACGTCCAGAATTGGGTGCCTTACTGTCGGACATATGCATTGCAACTTCGGCAGCACCCACATATCTTCCAGCTCATTATTTTGAAACCAAAGACGACAAAGGCAACGTTCTCAGAGAGTTTGACCTCATCGACGGTGGCGTTGCTGCAAATAACCCGGTACGTACTTAAAGCCCTTCCAAATCCCAAACCACACATATGTACATGATTAACACTTATTACTTCATTTATTGTATATGTGTAAACTAATGGAGTGTATATACTTGCAGACACTGGTGGCGATTGCCGAAGTGACAAACAAAATAACCATGGAGGAAAGCAAGCAGGACTGCGGGGTTGCACCGATGCAGTATGACAAATTTTTGGTGATATCGCTGGGGACGGGGAGTCACAAACAGGAATTCAGATACACTGCAAAAGAGGCAGCAGAGTGGGGGATTTTGAGCTGGCTAACCACTAAGGGTTCGAGCCCCTTAATCGATTGCTTTAACCAAGCCAGTGCTGACATGGTCGACTTTCATCTTGCCTCCGTTTTCCGAGCTCTTCACTCTGAGAAAAACTACCTCCGTATCCAGGTCCCAATTAATTAATTATTTTGTACTTTATTATTTTTGTATATTAATTAGTCCAAATATAATACTAAGTAATGAAAACTGCAGGATGATACTCTCACTGGGGACTTATCTTCCGTGGATGTATCGACGGACAAGAATATGAAGGGACTGGTCGAAGTTGGTGAAGCATTACTGAACAAACCAGTTTCTAGAGTTAACTTGCAAACTGGGGTTTTCGAAGCGGTTAACCACGAGACTAATGCGGAGGCCCTCAAAAGGTATGTTTTAATATAAAGAGTAAATTATTGATTTCGTTCTTAAAGATTGACATTTTTTTTAATTTAATCATTAAAAGATTAAATGTTTTAATTTAATTTTTAAAAAATTATATATATATTTCAATTGCATCCCTATTTAAGTTTTAACAAAGATAAATTCGAAATGTCACATGTGAAAATTTAACAACAAAAAATGATTAAATTAAGATAATTATAATTTTTTAGAAATTAAATTAAAATACTTAATCTTTAATAATTAAATAGAGACATTTTATGGATTAAATGAATAATTTATTCTTTTATATATAACATGGCTTCTTAACTTCACCATTAATTAATATTCGTGGTTATTATTTGATTTAAAATATAGGTACGTACTTGCTAATTTTAATTATTGGACTATTTTGTTGTAGATTTGCGAAACAACTATCTGAAGAGAGGCAGCTTCGTAAATCAAGGGCTAACGATGGGAATGCCTAGAGATCCAAGATACTTGAACGCTTAATTCATGTGTCGTGTTTTCTGATGTTCGCTTGAAATAAATGTACTACGTCTGTGTCAGTTTGCGATGGCTGCGATAGTTATGCAGTCTAATGCAATAACGTATAATGTTTAACACTGTTTTGTATTCGTGACATTGATAATAATAAAATGTGTTTGCTATCAAGAATGGAGATGCTAGAATCAGTGAAGAAAAATAAATTGTCTAAATTATTTTTCTTAAAAACGTCGATTTTATTTTTTGTATTTTTTTAAAGGTCTTTTATTTTTCCTTCGTGTACGACACGTTCAAAACATTTATGTATGATGTGGACGTTGAGATGTCAAATCATGGAGTCTCATCAAACAGCTCGAGATAATTATACATAGGAAAAAATCAATTACTTGTAATTTTTTGTATATTTATTATCCAAATTTTTTAATTAAAATATAATAAATATACAATTTTTTAATCAGAAGATAATAAATATATATTCTTTTAAAAAAATTATTTTTTAAAATTTAACATTAAATGAATAATTTTTTAAAATAATTTTTTCACATGTTTTAATTTTAAGGAAAAATGAAGTTTGTACAAATATTTTCCTTATATATAATTGTATTAATTTGTCTTTTTCCTTCCTAAAAGTATATTCCTGTTTCGTAGTGTTTTAGAAATCATATCGTCAACAGTGACCCTGTACCATGTGGATCATTGTGAATTTATGATACCATTTTGACCATTTTATTTATTTATTCATTTTCTTAGTACAGTTGTTAGTTGATATTAAGTTTCAGAAAATTGAATCGAACTAATCGAAGTACTAATTCAAGGGTTAATGGTCAGACCGTGATCAAACTGTGTTGAATCGGTGATATTTAAAATATATTAAAATATTAAAATATATAATTAATATATATACTTAAAATATTAAAATATATAATTAATATATATACTTAAAATATTAAAATATATAATTAATATATATACTTAAAATATTAAAATATATAATATATAATATTTGTACTTACTAATATAATGCAAGTACATTCATAAATTGTATAAAATTCTCAACTTGTAGTTAGTTTTATATCTTTATAGTTTTTATATAAACTTGGACCACCATATAATTTTAATTATTGTTCATAATTCATATTTATAATCTAAAATAAAAATTAAGTTAGATAAGAAGAAAAAAGTAGAAGAAAAATCAATTAAAATAACTTAAGAAAATAGAAGAAAGAATGAGAGAGCATGAAGAAGCCAAGCAAATGCAAATAGAAGAAGTCCCACATCGGCTGCGTCATTGGATGGAGCTCCCACAATTGGCTATATATATGCTTCATTCACATGATTTTGTACATTGCAGTGTGGGTTGGCTGACGCTGGGCCCATAGTTGGTGTATTCTTAAATGCACTACAATTGTTGGGTAAAAGCTTAAGTTGGATCCATCGAAAGTTGAAGTTTTTGACAAAACCAATGAAGCATAAAATTCGTCTGATTTTTACGATTTTGTCCGATTTTATTGTTTTTGACTGGTTTAATTGGTGTCTGATTTTTAGTAAGTTCTGGATCGAAGGATTGACCAGTTTACTAATTTTTTGATTAAACTGATCGGTTTGGTTTGATTTTTTTATCCTTAGTTGATACCTCACCGACCACCAATTTCACATCGATGATGGGTTTGGACAAAAGTAAACGCTATACATAATATATAAATATATTTTATATATATATATATATATACACACACCTTTTAAACACCTACAACAACAACTAAAATCGCTGTTATGAGATAACGTAAACGCTATACACCTTTTAAACGCCAATGTTTTAGGCGGTCTGGATATTGATTCAGGTTGTTCTTGAAATTATTGGGTCATTGATTTTATAGTTGGGTTATTAGGTTAATTATTGATTTAAATAAATAAATTAAAAAAATATATTTATATATTTTTATAAATAAATTTAAAAATAATTAAAATAAATAATTTATATACAAATTTTTTATTTTAAAATTATAAACATAATAATTCAAACATAAAGTTATAAAGATTCATAATAATTTATAAATAATATCATTCAAACATAATAATAGGACTAAAATGCAGAAACTTCAAGAATGTATATTTGAACTTTTTGACTACATTCAATGACTTAAATTATGAAATTTATGTTGTAAAAATTATTTTATAAAAAACTTTTAGATTTGTTGACCGAATCTAATTTTATTTTTTTTGAAAATAATTTTAATTTAATTATTTTTTATATTTATCTAAATATATGAAAATATGTCAATTACAAAATTAATTAAATTAATTTCGAGAATTAAGAGACTTTTTAAGAGAAAAAATAATAGAACAACAATAAATTAAATTAAAAAAATGGAAAGAAAACCGAGTTAATCCGAGTTTGCCAAGATCAGACCATATTGACGGAGTTGTAGCTAGGTCAATTGCTAGCCAATTCAAAAATATGATCGAGACTGATTTTAACCCTACATCGTCAAATTAATTTAGGTCCCAAAAACACTGCGTAAGAGTTACTGCTCCAACATAACTCTTATTAAATAAGTAAAATATGTTCTACAGTATGGGAGTGTGTATGCATTTGGAAAAAAAATTGATGTTATAGACAGGCAAGCCTGAGACCACTGCTCCCCGTAGGCATGACGCATGACTTGCACTAGCCGAAAGTGTTTGGTTGCTTAAAGAGACTCCGAAATGCCTCACATATGCCAAAGTAAAAATCGACCCTGAATTTGCAAATTAGGCGGTGTCGGATTAAATTTCATCACACTTTTTTTTCTTAATTTTAAGTAATGTGAGATTTTATTTTTCAATCAATCCCTACAAATTTCATAGAGATTGATTCCAAATTATCCTTTAGGTAAATGGGAAAAAATAATTCAAACCAAAACTGTTACTTTTCTTTCGTTCATAGTTCTTGGCAAATAAAACTCGCGCAGTCCCAATTTAAATATTTAATATTACCAATCCAAGCATTTCACCGCTATCATCTGAGCGTTTTCAACCCATAGTACTTAGTATTTTACAAAGTACGTACTTTTTCTTTTCTTTCTTCTTATTTTTTTATAATATTATTTTCTCACAAAAAATAAAAAGAAAAACAATAGAAGAATAACTACACACATGCATCTATAATAATATAAATTTATTAAAATTAAGTATGAAAGCATTTGTTAATGTATCATATTATATATTTTTAATATATAAAAATATATATATATTTAATTATTACTGATTCGATTTCAATTCAATCATAATTAAATCATCAAATTATGAACTAGTATTTTTACTAATTCAATGACCAATTAAGCTTTTAAAACATTGCTAATTATATATATATATATTATTCCAATGAAAAAAGTGACAAAAATGGATAACTAAGTGAAATCAATCCACATATGTAGCTTATGTTAAATAACTTGAATAAATTGATTAACTTGAATTATATATCTTCAAATTCAAGATAGTACATAATTTTCCATATCACCAAAATATAACAGATTATTAACAAGAGTTTAACAATAAATAGCTAAGGATAAAATTAATTTTTTTTTTAAATTATAAAAACTCAATTAAAAATTGATTAAAACTGTAGCTACTGAAAAAAATAATTTAACGTAAAATCTATTAAGAGAGAGATAGTATAAACATTTTTTTATAGCAGGCATCTTGTAAGATGATCATATATATTCATATACATTATCATATTCTTTTTGGCTATTAATTTCTGGATCATGATTATATCCTTTAGTCTCTTACTCTCTTGTTGGGAAAAGGAATGTCGAATGGGTTATGTCTTCAATCAACTAACTATCCCTCTGTATTTTTGGCCATAAATGGGAAAAAAATTAAATAAATAAATAAAGGAAGTCGGGGTCTGGGGTCCCTGCACTACTTGCCCAATAAAATGGATATTTGGCTCAATTAATTGCAGATAACTATGATCCAAAATCACGAGTATAAAATTGGTTTGGATATCTATGAGCAATTCATTATACCTTTGACACATGATTTTATAATATTTTAGATGTATATGAATTTATATATATCATTGTCTTGGCAAAGGATAGGAAGGGGCAGACATTGATCATATCTTATATTTAAACAAGTGCCGGATCAGGATAGAGAAAGATCCATAAATTCACAACTGAATAATTTGTCATGTAAAAAGAAAGGAAAATATTCTTTTTATTTTATCTTGTACAAATCAATTCATAATAATTATATACAATTTAATAAAACCAAATCATATTTTATTTATTTAATTCTTTGTCTCTATTTATTTGTTTGTTTTTTCCCTAATTGAGATTATCTCTTTCACTACAAGAAAAATCAAAATCAAAGACAGAAAATTTCGTTCCTGAATGAAGAGAAATCATCAGAGACGAAAATTGATCAGTCTTTGAATTGCGTATCACAAATAAATCGAGACAGAAAACTATTCCGTCTCCATATCAGAGATAGAATTGGAGATGGACGTATTAGGGATGGAAATGGATACGTCTAAGATCAAGGATGGACAGTTCTATTCCTAGACCGAGACAAAAACAAGAATGGATTGTGCCGTCTAAAATTAGAGATAGCAAATTCTATCTATAACTCTATCTCAAATCAGAGACGAATTTTGCCATCTCAAATCAGGGACTGAAAATTCCGTCCATGAGTTTGTTTCAGATTAGAGATAGATTATGCTATTCAAATCAGGCACAACAAATTCTATTTCTGAGTCCATCTCAAATCAGGAATAGAACAAATCAAGAACGAGATCTTTGATTCCGTCCTTAAAGTGCTGAGATTTTTTTTTAACATGTATAAAATGACAAAAAAAAAAAATAAAAGACCTGTTTTCAAGAAAAAGTCAACAAATTTCGCAGCAAACTTCAATGTAATACAATGATTGAAATTCAAATAAAAGTTTTGTAAATTGAAATTCAAATAATTCTTCAATATCTAATGTTAATACATGTAATACATGGAAAAAATAATAATGAACTCATGAAAAAAAAATTTACTCCAAAGAGTTGTTAGGTGACTGAGTCTCATCATCATCAATGATGGCTGCACCGTTACGAACCTAGCTAATGAATTCACTTATCGCTGCCCATGTCTTGTTACTGAATGCTATAATTCACAGATTCAATCCACTTCTTTTTTGTTTATTGTTAATTGAACTAGTCATTCATCCCAATTTACAAAAAGATCATACACCCCTAATTAGATTTAAACCACTTTTTAGAGTTATATGAATTTGGCCCTCTCAATAAATCTTTATAGGCTGAGATTTTCTAAAGTGCAACCAATCAGTGCACTTCATTATTTTGCTTCCACAAATTTAATATTATATTAACTAAACAATTAGAATCATCAATGTTGATCGTTAAATGACTTTATCATTATTTATAAGACAAAAACCACACCTTAAGCATTGAACCACACTTATATATTTTTTTTCTATTCTATTAAAATTTTAAGATAAGCCTTATTATTTTTTTTCCATTAATTAGGTATTTTTCTATTAAAATTACTATTGATATAATCATTTAATTTATTTTTTTATTTAATAAGGAGGGCCAAATCCATTCACACAGATCCTTTGAATTGTTCGTCTCAAATCAAACAAAAATTAATAGAAAAATCACAAGTCCACAACCAACAGGTAAATTAAATAAATAAATACTGACACTCCAATCCACGAGACAAACTAGACTCAGGAAATTTGCACTCCAAAGGCACGAATCAGAGAATAAGGAAGGAGCTATGATAACAAATAAACAAGATACATCAATTGAAAAACAATACAACAACCCTTAAGATAGAAGAGGAAGAAGATACTGGCCTGTGTGCTAGTGGGAAGAAACAACTATTAATGGGGGGAAAACAACCCAGAGAAAGGTGGGGACAGCAACAAGAGGGAGAGGAGCTAAAAATAGACATAGAGAAGACGACGACGGAGACCACGGTGATGGGAACACTCAACCAGCCATGGCAGAGAAGATGAACACACATGCCTACTGTACGGAGGCAAGGGTGCAGCGTGAAAATGAAGGTGAAATTGGAAGAGAGGATTAGGTTAAAACTGCTAGACAAAATAACGTCGTTTGGCTCAAAGACAGATTTTTGAAATGGAAAATTCCGTCCCTAAGCCAAGACAATCTACTATATTGGAGATGGAATCTTGAAACGAAACACATCCACCTCTAATTTTTTAACATGTAAAAAAATGTGAAAAAAAAATTAGGAATGGATTGTGGCAACGGAAAAATTCATCTCTAGTGTTAGGGATAGAATTTCGATCAAAGATGGAAATAGTCCATCTTAAATTCTGCCTTTGACTCCCTCTTATCCAATTTGAACTCAGGGACGGAATTAGCAACAGCTGAGGGATGAAATTTGAGACAAGGAAATTCCATCTTTCATTCTAAGTTTTCTTGTAGTCCTTGTTTTATGGAATACAAGATTAACTCCTTTTGAACATAGTGAATGTAAATTAAAGTTTTCCTCAAATTAACATATATAGGAATTAAAATTTTGCGATTCTTAAAACACCACTATAATCATCTAATATTAAAGGTTTCTTCAATTATTAATAGCATGTGTATCACTTTAGGGATATATACAATGTGAATTATAGCATGATTGTGGTATGAAATTATGATTTAATATTTTTTTAAAAAATAAAAAGTTAAAATTTTCGCGTTGATTATTACAAGATAGCAATTTACATAGGGGCATATTTCTAGTTATCTAAAAATATATGGCATGTAATTAATATATATTTCTGACAAAATAGTACTTTATGTCCTTAATATTTACCTTGATTTTCATTTATAGTTCTAAAGTTTGTTTTTGATCAATTATATCCCTTATGTTTTATTTTTTATCATATATGCCTCAAAACAATAAAAACACCCTCCATCTCTCGCTCTTCTCTCATTGTCATCTTTCTCCTGATTAAAATTTTTCTATTTATTCACTTAGGTCCCTAGCTAAGATTTTTTCTTTTGTCTTTTGCATAATTTAAGATCATATTTAACTTCATTTAGGTCTTTCGTTCCAGAATATATTTTGTTTTAAATTTAAATCTACCCTTGTAAACTTTTCATTTTATTCAGTTTAGTCCCCATCATGCATGTATCACATCTACCTCTCGATTTTGCTTTCCAAACCAATCCAGAACTTCATCCGAGATGTTTTTAAGATATATTTGGTTGTTTCCATCCTAGAGCAAGGCCAACAATGAATCAAAATGAGTTTTGGAAATACTTCATACATATCATGTCATTTTGCCCCCTGTTCTTCATTTTTTTTTTCTGGTTTTCCTCTTGGTTTGATTTTTTGCTTAGCCCCAAGCTTTGAATTAACTTAGATTATAACATATCAATGATCTCTACCCATAAAAAAAAAACAAAGGCATGAAGAGGAACTTACGTCTAGTGTTTGCTCTGTTTTTTGGGGGGTCACCTTTCTCCTTCTCAGTTCAAGAATCCAACTGAAACTTCACCCTTTCAACTAAAAAACTGCTTCTTGAATGCCTTGAAAGTTTTTAGCACCCTCATTACTAATTCTTCCTCTCGATTGCACTACAAGGAATGAAAAACTCTCCCTATTTTCACATGGAAAAACAGGTCATATTGCTCTCTTTTCCCTTCTCTCTCTCTCTCTCTCTCTCACTCACTCACTCACTCTCAACTGGTGATGCTCTGTTTTTTGTGACTTAAAACAGAGTCTGTGCTACTGGTTTATGGGAATGCAATAGAATGAACTCTCTATTTTTGATAGCTTGAATATTTTCAAAACTCAGTTTTGATTCATATTTCGTCTTTCTCTAGGATGGAAATGGCAGAAAATATTCTAAAAACATCTAAAATGAAGTTTTGGACTAGTTTGGAAAGTAAAACTGAGAGGTGGACGTGATACATGCATGGTGGCGATTAAACTGAATAAAACTAAAAGTTTACAAGGGTCGATTTAAATTCAAAACAAAATACATTCTAGAATGAGAGACCTAGAGAAAATAAAATATGATCTTAAATCATACAAAATACAAAAGAAAAAATCTTAGACATGGACTTAGGTGAATAAACAAAAAAGTTTTAGTGAGGAGAGAGAAGACAGAGAGAGAAGAGGGAGGGATGGAGCACATTTTCGTTATTTTAGGGCATATATGATAAAAAAAATGAAAGATAAGGGATATAATTGATAAAAAAAACTTCAGGGGTACAAATAAAATTCAAGGTAAATGTTAGGGACATGAAGTATCATTTTACCTATATTTTTTAATTAAAAAAGAAACAGGAAGAGAAATACCAAATTATAACCAAAGCTTCTTCTATCTTTTCAATAAGAATTCCTTTTCTATTCCGTAAGAATTTTAATTACGAAAGTTGTGTTGTTTTGTTGTATGAATAGGGATGGCAATAGAGACCCATGAGCTGGGATCTCCACATTTGGGACCCCATAAGCAAAGATTTTTTCCCCATGGGAACAGGGATAGGAGAGAAAATCTCCAGAAAGCTAAACGGGGACGAGGACAGAGATCAAACTCCCTGCCCTACTAGATCCTCGTCATCGAAAGGCATTTTAGTAATTTTACAAAACTACTAAAATACCCTTTATATATATAAAAGACATTTTACAATTATAAACTACTTTAATTAAAAAAAAATCTACAATTCCTAAGGCTAATATGATATTATCCCTTATGATTCAGATTCCCAATCCCAATTTCCCATCCATTCATCATTCCATCAACCCTAATCCGGACCTCACCCTAATGCAGTCTCTGCCTCTTTGTCTCTCTGCTCTACTCACCGTCGTGCTTCCTCCTCTAGTCATGCTTCCTTCATACTTCTCCCGTCATCATCGTTTCTCGGCCTTTGCTTTACTTGCTATTGTCCACCCTGTGCAGTCATACTACCAATGCACTATGCTCCACTCTGATCTCTAACGTTGTCCCTACCTTCGACAGCCACTGTCTCATCAGAAAAGAGTCTTTGTCCTAGGTAAGCTAAGACCCCTCTCTATTCTACAATTTTGTGCCATTGTCATTCCTTTCAAGTAAATCCCTAGCAGATGAGGGTTGAAACTTCTTAGTTGTGATCTAGATTAAATTTCTAGGGCTGGGCAGTTAAGAATTATATGTGATTTAGATTAAATTTCTAGGGCTAGGCTATTAGGAATTATACTTTAGAGGAAAAATATTCTGGATTTGTTTGTTCTTAGTTTGGCTTTTGAGTTCAATCGTTGCTAGTCAATGACTTTGATTGGTTTAGATGAAAGTGCCTATTCTTGTTCTAAGCAGAAGGATGGTTCTCAAAAAGGGTGGAAAGAGGTTGTTACATAATTGATTTTGGGGTTAAACATGGGACACATATATGTTGGTTTTTAGTAAAGCTTCTATATTATTTATGGAGCATTTGTCTAATTTCATCATACTAGTGTTTTTTATATTATTTCTGGAGCATTTGTTTGGTCTTCATCAGAATCATTTTATCTGAGGGAAACTTGTTTTTTATATTATTACTTCATAGTTGATCTTATTTTCTTTTCCTTTCTTAGGCAATTCTCTTTCTGATGGCAACTTTTTTTTTTTTTACATTTTAAAATTTTTTTTAATAACCCAACAGGGACCCATTCTTCGTGAAAAATGAAGATGAAAAAGATTTTTTCTTTTCTGCGAGGATCGACATGGGAAAATTTTTTCTTTTCGGCCGGGATAGAGGGTGCAGACGAGGGAGATACTCCTCGCCCTTCCCCCTCCCCCCCTCCCAAAAAAATTGTCATCCCTAATTACATTCTCGTGAATCGACAATTATGAATTTATGATATATGATCAAAGGTATTATTAATTTTGTTTTGTTTTATTTCAACCTCTTGTTTTCATTCTTCTCCACACTGAATTCTTGTGGTGAATTATAGCAAAGCGACATAGGCTTGTGTCTTGTAATTAACTAATTATAGACATTTCCACATTTGTGTGTTTGGTCCAATCTTTTTTGAATCAGTCCATTATTGAAATAGGTTCACCTTTGAATTATTAGATTATTAATCCAACTATAAAGTTATTGGGTCAAGAATTAACAAAATAAATAAAAAAATTAAAAAAATTATATTTGTCTATATATGTTTATAAATAAATGTTAAAATAAGTAAAATAAATATTTTATATACAAATTTTATATTTCAAATTAATTGATTTGAATTTTTAACCGTAAATTTTTATAAGTAAAACTAACTAACTCATAATATATATATATATATATATATATATATGTATATCATATATATATATATATATATATATATATACAAACACTTCACACACACAAGTGATTAACTTTCAAAATTCCCTTTAGATTCATATATAAGAAAAAATATCTTATTTAGGACTTCTTTAAAAAGAAAAAAGATTAGTTAATCTGAGTTAATAGATCACCGAATTGATCGGACCTTCGTGGAACTGAATGCAAAACGGTCTAAGAATGACTAATGAATTAGAACATCTACAATGACAAACTTCAATTTAGTTATTATTATGAGTCCCACAGTGGCAAATCAACTTAAATAACTCCTCACCACGTTAAATAATCCTCCACTCCAGTAGTGAATCTCTTAAAAACTTACCAATGAGTCCTACAATCAACTCTTTACTACTTTAATATTTATTACTCTCCATTAACTCCATTAACATTTATTATAAATTAATTATTTTATTATTACTTTTTTTATAAGAATCGATTTTTATATAAGAACCGTTCTTACGCGTAGCATCTAACATGACGAATTACAATAATAAACCAAAATAGGAATCGATTCTTAAATTTAAAAACTGCTTAAAAATTACCACTGTAGATATTCTTAGTATCCAAGTCATTTGGTCTCAAGTCGACCTAATTGAGGAAGCTAATTATACTCATGTAGTCAAACATTGGTTTTGTCCAAAAAACAGAGAGAAATGATTTTATATATATCTTATATCATAAACATTTTATTTCTATTTACAAATTATCCACCAATAAAGTTCTCACTCGACAGGGAAAAAAAAAATTAAACTCGTGACCTTATGATATACAAATCATTTTTCTACTATATATATATGCGCCAATTCTCATTGGCTTTTAAATATTTATTATTAACCTAATACAACTATGGTAACTGAAATTTCTACAATTTAATATTGTATTTTTTTTTTAAATTAACTTTTTCCACGCATTATTCATAGAGTCAAGATTCATGAAAATGCACACGATGAACACGAGTTTACCAAGTATCAAAAGGCTGAGGAAATGAGAATAGTCGAGCCTTATTGATGTGTACGGATTATCCGCATGTGGATCATATTTTCGTCCTTCCAAATTTGAATAAAAATAGAGTATTTTATTAAAATAATTAAACTTTAAAAAATATAAAATATAAGTTTAATGTTTTTTAAAATGATATTTAAATAATTTATTACTATTTTTTTCGCCTTAATTGATTAATATGCTGTAACAGCATTAATTAATCAATAAATGCTTCCTTCTTTTCAGAAAGAAAATTAAAGAGGATTAGTACTATTTTTCTCAAAAGAAATTATTCACAGACCTTTTCACAACCTCCCAATAAATGCTTCCTTCTTTTGACTCTTTCGCATTCGTTCTTCGACATTTTGCTTTGTACGTTCTGCCTCAATTACGGGATGCATGCTGAAACTAAAATTTTGGTGGGAACAAGTCAAAACAGTCAATTCTTGATAAAGCTGATTCAAACGAACTTTCGTTGCTTTTCTTTTTTTAAAATTAAATTGGAGTTTTCACATAGCACACCCGAGGGAGAATTACTTATTGTAAATAATTGATTTGGAAAAAACAATTGCAGTTTAATCATTGTGATATATGTTCAAAATTAATTTGTTCTCCTACCGTTTAAGATATGCAATTCAATATTTATGTAATACGTGTTCGATTACCATGCACTTAATCATTCTGTGATATTTTAGATTTAAATTTTAATAAAAAATCACATAAATATAATTAAAATGATGAACTATATATGTTGGTGTTAAATATCTTTTTCACTTGTATATATCTTGGATATATTTTCATATATGTATTGAATCTATTGTTAAGATAAAGTGAATAATTTGCAAATTCAAAATGTTAACACCATAATTGTTGGCGTTATTTTTGTTATTAAATATATTATATATATTTATGATTTATTTTATAAATAACTATTAATGCTAGTAAATATATGTGTAGACTGATATATTAATTATTGTATATGTATACATATTTTTGGGACATATATATTAATGCTATCTTTAATTAGGTCTATTATAAAATCTTCATTAATTCGTGTTAGGGACTTATTTGATATATATTTGTTTTGGTATGGGATGTTAGTGAAAATAATAATTGTGTAGATGTCTGACCCTAAATAATAAAAGTAATAAGGTATTATTATAAAATGGATCAATCTATAGGTTGACTCATGGATAGAAATTATGAATAGTGCTTCCTTGAATTATACGGGGTTTGGTTCACTTTTGGACTTTTATGGTTCATTTGGTTTTTCTATCAAAAAAAGTGAGTAAGAGTCATTCCATATATTCTAGAAGAGCCTACCCTCTTTGATTTTGCATTTCAGGTTTGCAATGAATCAATGTATGATCTTTAACGTTTTCATCTTTGTGTTCTTATTACTTGTCAAGATCCTAAAACAATAGATCATAAAATTAACTTTTTCTGCATTTGTGATTCTTTGAATATGTACTGTTTAATTTATGCTTATACATAATAATCTTTCAATTGGTATTAGAGTCAGGTTCTGATAAATAATAAGAATCATTTTGTTTCAAAATTGAATTTGGGTTCATAAATTAAATATTTTTTTTTTGAGAATCCTATGTGTAAAATTTCAATTTTGTTAAAATTAGAAGTTTTAGGATTCTTTGATGTTAATTCCCTGATTATACTTTAGTTTCGCAACTGATTTTGACAATTTTTAAAGAAATTTATCAGATTTTGGTGATTGGGGATTTTTTTGAGATGAATCCTAAAAATTGGGATTTCATAATTTCATGAAAATTTGAGTGTTTTTAGGTTTTTTCACTATTTATTTGATGGTTTTAATCAATTCTTTGAATAATTTTGAGTTAGAATTTATGAATATGTTAGAATTCGTTAATATGGGTTTTGGAATGTGATTTTGGAATATCAAGAGGAAGAACCATGAAGAACATTCAGTTTTTCTGGAAACTTTTTTGAAGGCAACGACAACTGTTCACGTTTAGTTTTCCAGATTTTGGGGGAACTGTTACTATTCATACATTGACCATTGACTTTGATTGTTGACTGTTGACTAATTTATTTTTAAAAAAAATTATTTCAAATCACATCATATGGTTTTGTGGTAAATTCTAATTAATTTAAATTATGTTTTCTTATTAGAATTAGGTCAATATAAACTATATAGTTACCAAAGTAGCTAATTTAGATAAAATTGACTTAGTTTTAACAAGAAAACTGTGTAAAAGCCTATGCATGTTAAATATTCTAAAGGAGTTTAGCTGGCCAGGTTTAAGTCAATTAATTATTTGTGACTCATTTGGATAACTTGCTTGGCATGTGTCGGCCTAAAGAAAGATATGTGTTTAGTAAGTGTGGGAGTTCTACATTGATTAACTATATTTGTATAGAGAGTACCACTAACAAACATTTATTCTATCCAAAGACTAATAGGTAGTGATGTACTAGGCATCTCTTAAATGATTAAAACCTTATGTCAACATGTGAATTTTGTGTAATATCACTAATTTGTTAAATAGAGTTATGTTGTGTTTCATATGTTTAAATTTATATATACTTTGTGTATGGTGAATATATATATATATATATATATATATATATTATCTTGAGCATGTAATTTGTTGTTCTATTATAATATTTGTTACTATAGACAAATCTGCCCGTTTTAATATTATTCTTGAGCTTATTGGCACAAATAACAAAAGGATGAAAAGAATACATTGTGATATTGTTAGTTGCTTAGATTCAAACCATGCATTAAGGGTTGAACGCCCAACAGATATGAACCTTAGTAGTGCTACTATTTAGAGAACTGCATTTGAGAAATACAAATGTTCAAATCGCACGAGTCTACAGATTATGTAATACACCATTCTAGAATCCATTCGTGATAGGATTCTGGAGCAAAGGGATTCTAAGAGTTACCTGAAAACATCTCTGACTGATTTGCTCTAAATGAAAATGTCGAAACTAGCATTATTTTGAATTAACTAGTTTTAATGAGATATAAAGGCAAGGAAAATATAAGGGAGCACATCATACTTATGCATTTGATTCTAATTTCTCCTCCTCCTAAATGAACTTATAGCTTAATATGTGCAAGCGGAAGAGAGGTTAAAGCATGATAGGATGAAAGTGCTCATTTAGCATCCTATTCTGGTACAAGGAATATCTCTAACAAAAAAAAGAATACTCTAGAGAAGGACAATTTAGTTCAAAGGGATATCATAACTTAAGGGCAAATAGAAACAAGGTGTAGGTGTCACTTGTTTTTTTTTTGTTGCATAAGGGATATATATTTTAACTTGGTCAGTTCTTAAGTTAATTTAGTTTTAGTACTAAAGAAATTTGGTGAGTAGATTCGGGTATAACTACTTACACAAATGTATCTATGCAATATCACATAAGCGACCAAAGGCCAATCGATAGTGAAAGATACATCCATATATGTAATGGCAATCGGGTGGCTGGAGACACGAGTAGCTTATTTAGTTTATTTAGATTATCTTTTAGGGAATAAACATACATTAGATTTGGAAAACATTTTTGTTGTACCATCTTTTAGACAAGATTTGTTTTATGTTTCATGTTTGAACAAATATGAGTATTTTTGTTCATTTTGTAATGAAACATTTAGTGTTTTCTTAAATTCTAAATGATTATTTTTTATTTGTTGATTGATAATCTTTATAGCTTAAAATGTGTGAAAATTGATAGCTATGTGACTATTCATTCTGTAAATTTAGTACTAAGCCTAGATTGACTGAATATGACATAGGCACTTGGGGCATATTTCTTAATAGAGTATGAAAAGGTTTATATCAAATTACATTCTATAGGTATCCACTATTGAAAATATGGATGATTGTATTGAACGTATTAAGAGTAAATTGACTAAAGTTAAGAGCACAAGTACTATTATAGCTAGTAAGAATTTGGAGTTAACGCAATCTATATGTGGTCCATTCCTTACAATTTCTTGGAATAGACAATGGTATTTCATCAACTTTATAGACAATTAGTCTAGATATGAATATATGTACTTGTTACATTAGAAGTGATAGTCATTAGATGTGTTTAAAGTTTTCAAAGCAAAAGTTGAGAGTCAATTAGGCAAGAAAATTAAGGACATTATACCTAATCGTAGAGATAAGCTCTACCATATGTATGATGGATTAGGTGAACAACGTTAGGAGCTTTTTATCAAGTATTTTGGTTGAGTATAGGATTGTGCCACAATATACTATGTCGAGGACTCCTAGTCAAAGTGGTGTTATTGAGCAGCATAACCCTACTCTTAAGGACATGGTTTGAAGTATAACTAGTCATTCTTCTCTACCAAAATTGCTTTGAAAGAGACTCTGAAGACTACTGTGTATATCCTTAATAAAGTACTTAGTAAAGCAGTACACAAGACCTTATAATGAATTATGAACAAGCAAAAAGCCTAGTGTTAAGTGCACTTACATATTTGGGGTAGTCCGATTGATGCTAAGCCATATAAGCCTAATGAGAGAAAAACTGGACTTGAGGACTATGAACTGTTACTTTGTGAGGTATCCCCAGACGTCAAAAGGTTTCTAGTTATATGACCCTTAGAACAGGTCTTTTCTTTGAGATTGGGAATGCCAAATTTATTGAAGATGTTGGTCATAGTGTGAGTGATCAACTTAGAGAAATTGTATTTGAAGACGAATACACAAGTATTCCTCCATGGGAATGTCGGATCAGGTAACATTACTTGTGAGGGTTGTACTTGTGAATGAGGAACCCATAGAGAACACAATTGATACATAGATCACTTCTATTTAGGATTAAGAGATTCTTTCTTTTGAACTTAATAACAACAACAACCTCAAGTGGAAGTGCCATAGAGGAGATCCATAGAGAGAAGAAAAGTGTTGAGTGCTATGTCATATAGTAACTCTTAAAAGTGGGTTCACGCCATAAGGGATGGGATGTAATCCAAGACTAACAACGAGGCGTGAAATCTAGTAGAGTACCACATGGTGTGAGACTAATTGGTTGTAAATGTGTGTTTACAACAAAAACAGGACTCAAGTGGTAATATCGAAGGATATAAGACATGTTTCATAGCCAAGGGTTGTACTCAGTAACTAGGCATTAACTTTAATAAATCTTTTCTTTAGTTTTCGAGAGATTTCTTTAGAGTCATAATGACACTTGTAGCTCATAATGATTTCAAGCTACATCAAATGGATGTGAGAACAACATTTTTCAATAGAAACATTGAAGAAACAATATACATGATGCAATTGGAGAACTTTGAATCTAAAGATGCAAAACACTTAGTATGTAAGTTGTATAAATCCATTTATGGTCTTAAGCGGGCATCTCGGTAGTGGTATCAGAATTTTGATGTGTTGATTTCATCTTTTGGATTTAGAGAGAATCCGATTGTGTGTGTATATACCTCAAGGTGAGTGGGAGCAAACTTGTAATGCTAGTTCTATATGTCAATGACATACTGCTAACTAGTGACGATATGTCTGTCTTGCGTGAAACTAAGTCATCTTAAAAAAATTTGAAATAGAAGACCTTGGTGAGGCATCTTTTGTTTTGGGGATTGAGATCTGTAGGGATCACACTAGACATACTTTGAGTTTATTGAAGAATACATACATTTAGAAGGTTTTGAGCTGATTTGGCATGTAGTATTATGCATTGGGTGACACACTTATAGCAATGTCCTAAATTGGACATACATATAAGGGAGACGGAGAAAATCCTATATGCTTTGTCTATGGAAGTCTCTTATATGCATTGGTGTGTATGTGTCCGGTGGCATACATTGTGGGAGTTCTTGGCAAATATCACAATAACCCATACATGGCTCATTAAGTGGGAGCTAAATAGGTTGTGAGGCACCTTCAAAGGATGAAAGTCTATATGCTCACATATCAGAAGTTAGATCAATTTAAGATCACTGATTACTCTGATATTATTTTTGTGGGATGCATAATAGGCTGTGTTCATATTGGCTGAAAAAGCTATATTCTTGAAAAGTGTCAAACAGACACTCATAACTTCTTCAAATAAGTGGGAGAATTCATAGCTTGCCTGTTATGAGGCATTCATTTAGGTAAAATAACTAGAATTTGCCTAAGTCTAATCAAATAGATATTAAGTTTCTGGTTGTTAAAGACTATTCATAATACTGTTGTGTTAGTAGATCAGATGGGTACTTATCATATGACTATAAAACATCAATCTAAAAGTTTACCACTTATAGTTTTTTCATGGGCATGTGACTCATATAGGTGTGGTGAGACTTTTGGATAATTCAGTGTATTGTACAATTTGTTATGTACAAAATTTTTTTGATCCATTTGTGGTGTTTCTGATATATGAATATGTGTTTTTCATATATATGTATGTGTGTGAAATACTTTGAACATATGAATTTTGGTTTCTCATGTAGTTTTGCACAAGCAGTTTAGCATGAAGTTGAGAAAGTGCATGAACTAGTTAGAAAGAGGCATGTATAAAGATCCTAGACATGTAATTTTCATGTTACATATCCAGACTTGATCACTACAGGAAAGACGCATGATAGCTACAACCAAATCAATAGGAAAATTATTATTCCTACTGAAATTTTTTAGTAGCAAAATCAACAGTCGCTAATTATTTTTTTACTGATTTCCTACTGAAATATATTAGCTACTAAATTCTTCATACGAATTTGCAGTCAAAAAATATAATCTTGATCTCCACATGTATGGTTACGAAATACACAATTCGTTGTTCAGATCATCATTATTATATACGTGTTTACCTATTAGTTGGTACACTTAAAATATTATCATTAAAAAATAATAAAAATTTAAATTTAAAATATTATTTAACAAAATCATGGATATGAGTGGCTCAGACCACTCTCAAGAGCCAGCCACTCGACAGTGGTCTCAAGAGACTATTCTCTTGAGACTGGTCTTGTGTAAAAAAAATTATTTAAATAAATAAATAATTTTATAGATATTTATTATACTTATATTTTAAATTTTAATTGTTATATATATTTTTAATTATGAAAAGAAAAAATTAACTAATTTACATTATATTAATAATTTTAGTTTAACAATGCTTAAAAAAAGATTTAAACTTGTTATTGAAAAAAAAATTATAAATTTACAAAATTTTGATACAGAAAATTGTTTATTTTTAGAAAAAAATAAAATAATGAATTTACAAATTTTTTATATGAAATATTTTAATTGTCTCTATCCATCTTCTTCCATATGTGTTCTTTTATATTTCTATGTCTTTCTCCAATGAGACATGAATGCTTCAGGAGAGGAAAGATAAACTAATAGGTCGAAATAAAGTAGTAGTTCTGCTTCTTGACACATAAAAATGTATTCCTGTGGACACATAAAAATGTAAACAAATTAGATGGCAATAGAGAAAAAAGAAGTGAGTAAACATATATTGAGAAAAAAATAATTTTTGATAACAGAATAGAAAAGGTTGTATACAGTAAATGAAATCAGAAAAGTTGCAGAGAAGAATAATGTGAAATAGAAGAGACAAATTATACTTTTGTATCTCTGAACATATATGAGAAAACCAAAGAAGAGGAAAATGAATAACGAAAGATGAATGAGAGAGATTATAAAATAAAAAAGAAGATGAATGAGAGAGATTATAAAAAAAGAAGAGTCTACATACCTGAAAAGAAGAACCAAAGAAGACAAATAGAAAAGACAAAGCTGAATAAGAGAGAAGGAAAAAAAAGGAAAGATAAATTGCCTACAATTCATCGGAGAATTTTTATATAAAAGAATTAGTGAGAATATTTCAAAATTGTGCCTAAAATTTTTATCTTAACGCGCGCGCCTGAAATAACATTCATGACTTGGAATGTGTTAACTTTTATGGTCAAAAACATGTATCATTAATAAATTTATTCAACTTTATAGTATATTATAATATTTTATATTATTTTAATGATAAAAAATATAATTGAATAATTTATCATTTTAATATAAAATTAGCTTTAACATTTCTGGAAATAAACTTTTATATATTTTATATTATTTATATATTAATGTATTAATCATGATTTGTATATATATATTAAGAAAAATAATTATATATGCGAATTGTGTTAAATATTCAAATATATATATATATATATATATATATATATAAATTAGCATAACTATATGGTAGATTACATTAAATAAATTGTTCATTAGTGAAAATACATTACAATAATAAAAATAAAATTTAAAAAATTATATAATACATATTTCTACTCTTCATCATCATTTTCTTCATCTCCATTATTGTCGTTGTTTCGAATATTGTTGGTTGCTGGAATATCAAGGGGAATAAAAAAAATTAGAAACATTGTTTAAAGATGATATATATGGTTGATACATTTATGTATTTCCTTGACCACTTGAACTAGCATAAAATAAGTGTTGAGGTGAAACGGGAAGAGAACAATATCCTTGCATTGTATTGAGTCAAGTCTTCATTGTAGTGATTTGATTACTTAGTTTCCCCACATGTTCTTAATTTGTAGCTTTTAAATTCTTGTTCATAAGATTTATTCAGATAGTGAACAAATATATCTTTTAAAACTTGCTAAAATTCTTGGGAGCGAGTCCAATTAAGTTGTGATTGGCCTTCTTGTGTATGAAATCTAGAGGTTACGGTACCAACTATTTTATATGCTTCAACTCCTAAACCATATGTGTCTTTTTTTTTTCCTCCTATTGCTTTCATCCATAAATCAAGATTCAATAATTGTTGTTCAGAGCTACCTGAAAATTGATGCAGTCTTTGATATTCCACCTTTAATAAAAATGAAATTATATAATTAGATTGTATTATAAAATATATATTATATACGATTATACATAAAATAATACTTACAAATGTTGCCTCGAATTTTTTATCAACCAATCTTTGATTAGTCTTATTCTGATAAGTTCAAAGAAATAATTCAGATGCAATAGGTTCTCTTCCCAATTCATTTGTCTAAGGTTCGAGAATATATATATATATATATATATATATATATATATATATATATATATAAGCACGAAATATAATGATGAAATAGTAAATAAATAGAATAAAAAATTAAATTAATTACCAATCTTCTTTTATGCTCTGCCATTGAAATAGAACTTCTAATGTGGAGAGATGAGCCAAATCCACTAGAGTCAGAAGATCTTTTTTTTTCTTTTACTCGCTAACTTGTTTGAAATGTGGTGTTCCCCATTTATTATACAATTGATTCCAAACAGATTATCCAATCCATGTTGATTTTTTATTTTTCTTATGCGCTTGATATATCATATCTTTTAAGCGATTTGATGCACAATATTTCTGATTACTTTGAATAAAGACTTCATATTGTGGTGACCAAATATAATATTTCTAATAAATAAGATTTATAATTAATAATAGATGATGATGTGGGGTAAAAGATTGTAATAAATAGAGATAATGAAACTATACTTGAAATTCTAGACACTACAAGTTTCGCAATGATTCAGGTAGATCCCTCCAGCATGTGTATGGTCCATCATATGTTGATTTAATGATGGACACAATTTGATCTCGAATCTTATTATGGTTTGGAGAAGACCTAAATCATTTATAAACTTAAAATATATTTAAGAGATTTAAAAAATATGTAATGTGACCAATTTTTAAATAGAATACTAAGTACGATTGATAAAAAAAAATTACTCTGTTCCATCTGGACTAATGAGGTCCTTTCTAATTATATTGTTATCATCTTATGCACTATGAGTTGTGACCTCTGTTGGTATTGGCAAGAATCCAGGAGTTGGAACTAGATCAGGTGCTAGGGGGTTAAGCTTAAAGGTGGAAAGGAAGTTTGAGAATGTGAAGAAATAGATGAGTTATTATATGTCTGTGAAGTCATTGGTGAGTTAATTGGGACTTGAAAAGAAGTATATAGCATAATAGATGTATTATTGCAACCGTAAAATTGCCACATTGGTGGTGGGCCAATTGGAGTGTAACTAGGATGAGGAATTAATGATCGTTACCTTGAAATTACCATGGCGCAGGTGGATAAAAGTTGTGAGGAGAATTTGAAGGGCCGAAAAAAGAAGAAGGGTAAGGAAATGGTGGCCACAGTGTTGCCGTGTCATTTTTAGTATTGGTGTTAGAAGATGAAGAAGGATTCCCTAGTTGAATATTACTATGTATTCTTGATTTTTTTGTATAGCATAGTTAAATAATTAATTTTTTTATTTAATATCTGAATAGTTGTTATAAAAAAAATATAATAAGAGATAATATATATGACAAATAATAAAATAATATAATTAAATAAATTATAAAAAATAAAATATTATAATTGTCACATCCCAAAAATAGATATAAGAATAAACACATAGACCTATGGTTTACCTCTATAATATCCACGATTATGAAATTCATAAATTTATCAAACATACGTTTATTATAAGCAAATTCAACAAGTAGTATATGATCTTCTCAGCTTCCACCAAAGTCTAACACACCTGCTTTCAACATATCTTCCAAAGTTTGAATAGTTCTTTTAGACTGGCCATCTGTTTAAGGATGGAATGCTGTAATCAGGTTTACTCTAGTGTCTAAAGCCTCTTGAAAAGTTCTCTAGAACCGAGAAGTGAATTGTGGTCCTCGGTCTGATATAATGAATACTGGTACACCATGGAGCTTTACTATTTCTTTTACATACAACCTTGAAAGCTTCGCCATACCTAAAATAGTATGAATAGGAAGAAAATGTGCTGACTTAGTGAGTCTATCAACGATGACCCTAACAGAATCATTCCCTTTGGATGATCGGGATAAACCTACTACGAAATCCATAGTAATTTGTTCCCATTTCCATTTAGAAACCTCATGTTTTTGCATTAAACCAGGTGACCTTTGATGTTTAAATTTAACCTGCTGACATGTTAACCATCGAGCCACAAAATTAGTCACATCTTGTTTCATACCTTTCCACAAGTAGACTTGTTTCAAGTCCTGTACATCTTGACGGCACCAGGGTGTACGACATATGGTGAACCATGAGCCTCTACTAAAATCTCCCATTTTAAGAATTCAATATTCAGAACACAAAGTCTTCTATTAAACTATAACACATCTTTCTCATCCATTGAGAAACTTTGTACTAAACTTATTCTCGCCTTATCTCTAGTTTTAATCATCTCAGCATTGTTTTCTAATGCTATTTTAACTCTTTCAACAAGCGAGGACTTTACTGGTAAGTGGGCCAAGAATGCGTCTGATTTAGAAATTTTAAAGAATATACCACTAGTCTCTAGTTCCTGTAGTTCCTGAACCAAGGACCTTTTCATTGTGGTAATATGAGCAAGACTCCCTATAGATTTCTGACTAAGGGTATCTGCCACTGCATTCGCCTTTCCTGGATGGTAAAGAATGGTACAATCATAATCTTTTAAGAGTTCCATCCATCTTCGCTGTCTCAGCGTTAGATCTCTTTGTTCAAATATATACTTGAGACTCTTATGGTCTGTGAAAATTTTACACGTTTCTCTATACAAGTAATATCTCCAAATCTTTAAACCAAACACTATTGCTACCATCTCTAAATCATGAGTGGGATAATTAAGTTCATGTTTCTTAAGCTGTCGAGAGCCATAAGCAATGATCCTATCATGTTGCATTAACACGCAACCCAATCCCACCTTTGAAGCATCACAATACACAGAATAACCCCCTAGTCCTGATAGTAGTACAAGAACTAGTGCTATTGTTAGACACTTCTTTAAGTCAGAAAAAACTCTATTCATAAGCATCGTCCCAAACATATTTCACATTCTTTTGGGTCAACTTAGTTAATGTAAGAGCTAACTCAGAGAAATCTTTGACAAAGCGATGATAATACACCGCCAAACCAAGAAAACTTTGAATCACAGACACCATCGTTGGTCTAGGCCACTGTTTTACTGCCTCTATTTTACTTGGATCTACATGAATACTTTCTTGGGAAATTACTTGTCTCAAGAATGTTACATGACTCATCCAAAATTCACACTTTGAGAATCTAGTATATAACTGATGTTCCCTTAAAGTCTGTAGCACTATTCTCAAATGTTCTATATGTTCTTCCAAGCTTTTAGAGTATACAAAAATATCATCAATAAAAATAATTACAAACTTATCAAAAAAAGGTTTGAACACCCTATTCATCAAATCCATGAATGCTGCTGGTGCATTTGTTAACTCAAAAGACATCACAAGAAACTCATACTATCCATATCATGTTTGAAACACAGTCTTAGATATATCATTATTCTTTATCTTTAATTGATGATAACCAGATCTCAAGTCAATCTTCGAGAAATATTGTGCCCTTTGAAGCTGATTAAGTAAGTCATCTATCCTTGGTAAAGGATATTTATTCTTCATTGTAACCTTATTCAACTGCTTGTAGTCTATACAAAGTCTCAAGGAACCATTTTTCTTTTTTACAAAGAGAACATGAGCACCCCATAGTGAAAAATTCGGACGAATAAACCCCTTATTCAACAAATCTTCTAATTATCCCTTAAGTTCTTTTAACTCGGTAGGTGTCATGCGTTAAGTAGGAATGGAAATTGGCTGAGTACCTGGAATCAGATCAATACCAAACTCAATATCTTTATCCGGTGGCAAACCAAGTAAATCTTCTGGAAACACATCTGGGAATTCATCAATTACAGGTAGGTCTTCCAATTTCTGTTCCTCTTTCTTTGTGTCCCTGACAAAAGCTAGAAATCTATAACAACCTTTTTGTAGCATACATTAGGCATTCATCATAGATATCACATTACAAGGCACCTCACTCTGGTCTTCCTGAAACACAAAGTTGTGTTCCCCCGGCATACAAAAAGAAATTATCTTGTCATGGCAGTTTATAGTAGCATGACATGCAACCAGTCCATACCCAAGATTACATCAAAGTCTGACATATTAAGAAGCATGAAATCTACTTGTGTTTCCTTATCCCTAACCATTACCTTACAAGAACGATACGCCAATCTAACTACCAGGGTCTCTCCCATTGGTGTTAAAATAAAAAATGGTTCATTTAACACAACAGGACTAGATTCAAACCTCTTGGCAAAAAGAGGTGGCACATACAAGTATGTAGCACCAGGATCAAACAATATATAAGCAGCGAAAGTACTAACAGATAAAGTACCTGTAACAACAGTATTGGATGCCTGGCCATCCTAACGAGTCAAAGCGTAAACTTTGGCTGTACCACTGCCAGTTACCTACTGTCCATGGCCTCCTTGACCTCTACCATGGCCCCGTCTCATATTACCTCCTATTGCAGTGGTTGGTGTACTGATAGTAGGAGTAGCTATTGGCTATGTGCGAGATGGCAGAACAAATCCCTAATCAAATTCTCTAACAAGATAAGGGCATTCTCTCTTAATGTGTCCCTGCTGCCCACAATGGTAACAACCTAAGCCATATTTCTTTATATAACACTTTCCTCAAGACACTGTGGTCTCCTTCCTCCACCATTTCCAGAAGAATTAAAGCTACCCCTAAAATTCGTAGCGGGACCTAGCCACGCTAGCTGTAGAAGGAAATGGCCTAGAAGATGTGGCAGAAGTATATTGTGATGTAGTGAGAGGCTTCGAAGTCCCTGTATCTCCTCCCTGGTCATAAGATCTCCTATGTCTGGCTTTTTTTCTTATTTTTAAACTCCTTATTATTATTTGATCTTTTCTCCATTCTACGGGCAGCATCCATAACTTCAGAGTAAGTAGAATAATTATTCATATTTGGGCTTAATTGGTCATAAAGGGATTGACACAGTCCCTCCTCAAATTTTTCCACTTTTACTCTTTCTGTGTGAATTATCTCGGGGGCATACTCTGAT
Organism: Biancaea sappan; assembly: GCA_037074585.1. Lineage (NCBI taxonomy): Eukaryota > Viridiplantae > Streptophyta > Magnoliopsida > Fabales > Fabaceae > Biancaea > Biancaea sappan. Next base: position 13,629,856 of record CM073494.1, read on the forward strand.
AGTTTAACAAATTAAATAGAGTATTCATCCACAGATATAGATCCTTGTCGCAAATATAAAATATCTCTTGCTCTAGACGACCGTACACTCATGGGAAGAAATTCATCCAAGACTAACCTCTAGGATTCTACCCATTCAACTAATTGTGCACCTTGGCCTCTCCCTTTCTTCCAGTTCCTCCACTATCTACCAGCTCTGGCTTTCAACTAAAAAGAAATAATTTGTACCTTTTGTACATTAGAGCACCCTAAAGCATCACAGATGGCCTCACAATCATCTATAAAACGTCACAGGTCTTCATTAGGGTCTTCCCCAATAAAGATTGGCGGTCTCATTTTTTGGAACTCAAACATTTTAACATCTCTAACAATGTCTTCCCTAGTCTGATGGGGTGGTGGTGGTATAATTTCAACCTTAATGTTAGCAGGAATCACTGATGGATTAACACGTGCCACTTGTTCTCTCCTGTCTGCCTCTATTCGATCTAACTTATCATTAATCAAATTAAACATTTGTCTAATCATGGTGGCATCAAGCTGTGGGGCAACAACTTCGACTCTCCTTGCTCCACCAAGAACTGGGCCCTCAACATTTGGGGCATGCGCATTATTTGTATGATCAACAGGGTTGTTTTCAACATTAGCTGAATTTCTTTAGTGCGAAGTTTCTTGATTTGCCTATCAAGAATAGCTACTGGTACCTCTTCATAGGAAAGGGTTTCATTAAATTGTGCCTCGTGAGGTCAAATAACATGAAAAGGGTCAGGAAGATACTTTTGTCGCATATACACATGGAATACTGGATGCACCCTTTCTAGGTCTGAAGGCATACATTTAGTAAATCCATGGATAAACATTCCTAAAGATGAACATTGGAGAGCATAAACCTATTAAGCACCAACAGATTTCGAGCTTAATATAGTTGTGAGAACGTAAGCTCATAAGATTTTCAAAACTGACATAAAACACTGGTGTTTATACATATGAATATGTTAAATGTATTGAAACTAAACCCACTAACCAAAACCTATTTTGACCCAACACAAAATATTCTACTTAATTAAATTTAGCTCCTTTTTTTCCATAAATTTTACTATTCACAAAAATACACTGTATAGCGTTAAGAATATTTAGTCTAGTCATTTAGCACAATTTTTATAAAAAATATTCAAAGAGAATTATTAAATATGAAAAATTAAAATGACTAAAATAAATAAACCAAATTTACGCCATAAATACCGAAATAATTCCAAACGTATAACCCTAAAATTAGTGGGTATTACAATAATATATGTGAATATTATCATCATCATTAAATATCTTTTCAATCTCACACATGCCACTACAAGACACACCACACACCCTCATCAACGTATACACTAGTCCTTATGAATTTTACTTTCTCACTCCTCATATTTTCAAGCTTCATACTTTCTTATCACTCTGTCACTCCTAAACATCATATTTTCTTACACTTAAAGGCTTTTTCTCTTTTTCCAAACAAACATGAGTAATACATTTGTAGGTCCAATTAATCACTGTTTGCTATTCATGCAAGAAAATCATATTTCTGCTGTAGTGGGGAGAAGTGATAGAGTAAGTATTATTTATTTTAATTATGTATATTATAATTTTTTTTTCTGAATTATCTTTTTTACTATAATTTTTTATGTCATTAGAACAATCGTATATTGATGCTTGGAAAATGGACCAATGACTGATTTCTTGGGCATCCACCTCATGTTATAGTGCCACTTATCGTTTAAGTTGGGTTTTATGGTACTTCTATGCTAGGTATTTTGAATTTAGTCATGGTCTAATTTCTACTTTTGCATAAAGATGACATCCAAAGACGTATACATTTTACTTAACTATAGGTGAAATGACGATTACATTAGAAGACGTAGGAATTTTATTGGGACTTCCATGTGTAGGAAGACCAGTATGCGGCAATTCACAGATATCAAACTTGGAAGATTTATGTACTGATGCTTTTGGAATTAGACCGCCTAAATTAGAGATAAGTGGACAAAGACTATTACTTAAGTGGCTGGCATATACATTTGGCGAGCTGCCTAAAGAGGCAGACCAAACCACACTAGCATACTATGCTAGAGCATGGATCTTACAATTACTAGATGGATACTTGATGCCAAATAAATCCGGTGGTTATATCAACTTGAAGTATCTCCCTTTTATCATTGATTTGCATGATTGTGGACAAATGTCATAGGGCTTGACAGTATTAGCATTTTTGTACAGAGAGCTTGACACTGCAACTATACCAGATACCAAACAAATTATTGGATGCATTGCCCTATTATACATGTAGATATGGTCAAGATTTCTTTTTATAGTAGGAGACATTGTGGTCCAATCAAATGCTCCACCTCCTAAATATTTACTACAACCACCTTTGGGTTACAAGTATATATTCTTTACTAATATATTTTTGTTGTGTAATGTGTATTTATTTAATTACTAATTTATTTACATTTATGTAGGTAGAAGGGGGCTTTCCTGCCTCAAATGCCCCAAGAAATTATGCTTTGTAGATACAGAGAGATATTACATTTGATGACAAATGAGATTGAGGTATATATGTAATAAATATACTAATATGATTATTCTAATATACTAATGTTGTTTCAAAATTTTATAGATTCGGTGGACTCCCTATGCATATGAGGATATCTAACATTATTGTTGTAGTAGGGCAATAGTGGGACTAGCTGCAGTACCAATGTTTTGTTTCCACATTTGTGAAGCCCAATATCCCAATCGCGTTCTACGTCAGTTTGCACGCGTGCAAGAAATTGCTAGAAACCCCCTTGGTGGGAAAGAAGCTTGGGAACGAACGCATGAGATTAAAAACTTGCGCAACAGGGATTGGTCAAAAATTTTCAAATAGGGCATCATTAGATGGAATAATTAGTTAGAAGAACTAATAGATGCTGATTTCACATCCGAAAGCTTGGAACCAATGTCTCGTTATATGCAGAAGTACAATAACTATACTCGTTGATTCATCGGTCTAGATTCAGGAGTGATAAATCACATCGTAAAATATAAATTTTCATCAATTTGAGTTATTTGAAATTCATATTTGTTTATAATTAGTAATTACTTTTTTTCAACTTCTATTCAGACCCCTTTGGCGCAAGTGATGGAAAGAATAACTCTCTGGCAGCCTGATAGCCCTTACGTGCAAACAATGAAAAAAGGTTTGCTAGATATACAATTAGCTGCACATACTAGACAGTCGAGATATCTCTCTAGACAAGCTTATGGTGACGAAGCTGGTAGCAGTAGTGGTGCTGGTACCAACCAAAGAGGAAGGAGGAGAAGGAGACCTCGGGAGGTAGAAGAAGAAATAGAGGGAGGAGGAGAAGACAATGAATAAAAATATATTTATTATGTAATTAAATGTGTTTAAATATATTTTGAATTATAACAAACTTTTTTTTGTGGTTAATGATTGTATTAAGAAATAAGAAATAATTTCTTTAAAAAAATAAGAAATAATTTTAAAAACTATAAAAAATTAAGAAATAAAAAAAAATCAGTTCAGGTTGCCTCACGGGCAACCAGTCTCTGCATCGAAGTATAGAGGCCTCACGGGGGCCCAGATGGCCCCCACATGTTATTTTATTTTATTTTTGGTATTTTAAAAAACTTTTCTTTTAAATTTTTTTTATTTATATTAACTTGGGATATTTTTTAATTTATTTGTTTTAGTTTTCATCAATATTATATTTTTTTAATCTAATTTTTTACCTTTTATTTTTTATGTGTATAATATTTTTATTTTTGATTAAAAATATAACTTTTTAATTATTAATTTTCTTTTAAAAAATATTAATTTATACATATATAAAATATACTGATAGAGAGTGGAGGATGACTGATTGAAAAATAATTACATATACATCTTATATATTGACACACTTTCTTACAAGCATACGTCTTTTTAAATGAGAGTTTCTTTTTTCTTATGATGTGAAATGTGGTGGCAGGATTGAAATGAAAGTAAGACAATCACATGCCATCTCTATCTTTTATATCTATGAGAGTGTAGATATTTCTCACAATCACACGCCAGCACACTTTCTCACTCCTTCTTTTTTCTCTATGATATGAAATGAGTGGCAAACAGAAGAATTTATCATTTTCTTACAAAGCAGATGGTAGAATTTCTCACTTTCTTACAAAGCAGACTCCTTATTTCTTGTTTTTTCCTTACAATGTGAAATGAAAGTGCAGTGTAGACTTTAATTTTTAACAGGCCTTATTTTATAGACTTTACTTTTTAACTTACCTTATTTTGTTTATGATGACATGACAAGTGAAAAGAATAAATTAAAATATATGGTAAAAATTAATCAGAAAATAAAAATAATGAAGATGAATAAAATTCAACAAAATAAAAAAAATAGTAAAATAAAAAAATTTAAAACTTAATAAATATTTAAAAAATAAAGCATAATAAAATAGCTAGCTCCACTTTTTTTTTATAAATTTTTATATTATTTTTTCTTTTATTTTTTCATATGTTAATTTTTTTATTTTTGATTTATATTTAACTTATTTACTTTTTTAATTTATTTTTTATTTGAATTATTATTATTTTTTAATTATTTTTTAGATATTAATTTCTTTAATTTTTTATTTATATATAATTTGAGATTAATTTTTTTAATTTTTTAATTTTATTTTTTCATGAATGTTATATTTTTTTAATCTAATTTTTTTCTTTTTATTTTTTTATTTGTGTAAAATTTTTATTCCAATTTTTTAATTTATTTATTTTATTTTGTCATGAATGTTATATTTTTTTAATTTGATTTTTTCTTTTTATATTTTTTTAGGAGTGTAAAATTTTTATTTATCTTAAAAATATAATATTTCAATTATTAACTTTCTATTAAAAATGTTAATTTATGCATATATAATATTACATGAGGATATAATTTTACATGAGATGCACATCTACTTTATTGGAAAGTGAAAAAAAAAATTACACCTGACGCAAGAATATGATGGATGTCATATGATATCTTGCAAAAAATTATAATGAACACGGTCTCTCTTCCAAGTTTCAAGTTTGAAAGTGTGATATTATATATTTGAAAAAATTACAATGAAGACAATATCTCTTTCAAGTTTCAAGGTGTCATATCATATCTTTGAAAAAATTATGAGGTCTCTCTTCCAAGTTCCAAGTTTTTAATTTTTTGTTTGAGAGTATTTGTTTAAACTTTCTTTTTTCCAGTTAACACTCTCCATTGCTCTTTTAGAGTCCTTGTTCAAACTTTTTGCTCAATTAACTCTCTCCATTACTCTTACAACGAAAAAATGGACATCCATTCTCATCGGATATGGTTGTACAATAGATTAAATCCTGGTCAAACAGGTTATACAGAAGAATTTTTGCATAGTGTTTAGGAGTTTGTTGCTTTCTCCCAAAGAAATGCATTAAATTCAGATGGAAAAATTAGGTGCCCTTGTTCAAAACACAAAAATAGAACCTATATGGATGTAGAAGATGTAAAAGTCAACCTTTACAAAAAAGGTTTTCAACTAGGATATTGGTGTTGAACATTCCATGGTGAGGTCGGTGGTGAAGCCTTCTACTATTCATAACGTGGCAAGTTCATCGACATTCATTGCTGGCAAAGGAGATTTGAGATATCAAGCCATGATCTTGGATGTGACTTGATAAAATTTTGATATCAGATATGACTTTGATCCAAATAATGAAGACACTAGCAATTTAAACGCTGAAAAACTTCCAAATCCAGAAGCTCAACCTCCAAATCCAGAATCTTAGATGTTCTTTGATTTACTAAACGCGTACCAGAGGTTACTTTGGCCGGGTTGTACCAATCACTCAAAGTTATCTGTTGCGGTCAGAATGTTAAGCTTAAATCCAGAGGAAACATTTCAAGGCAGTCTTTCAATGATATGGTAAGCTTTATGGAAGAGATTACTCCTACTAATAATCTCGTGCCAAAAGATTGGTAAAATACAAAAAGACTAATATCTAAACTTGGCCTATTGTCTAAAAAAATTGATGTCTATGTGAATGGGTTCATGCTGTTCGATAAAGAGGATGAGCTGACATGTAGATTTTGTAATGCATATTGCTATCAAGAAAATCAATCTAGCAGAAGACGAAATGCTAAACTGGTTCCAGTGAAAAGGATGAACTATCTGTCCCTCATTCCTAGGTTGCAGAGGCTTTATGCCTCAATGAGTTCAGCTGAACACATACGATAACATTGCAATAACAGAAGAGATAAAAGGTGTTTTGATCCATCCTTCAAATGGAGAAGCATGGAAATACTTTGATAGAGTGTACCCAGATTTTACCAGTGAGCCATGCAATGTTAGGCTCGCTCTATATACAAATGGGTTTACCCTTTACAGTTAGCACGATACACCATATTCATATTTGCTAGTTATAGTGATGCCATACAACCTACTGCCGGAGATGTGCATGACTGCATTGTATATGTTCCTTACAGCCATTATAATTGGCCCACGTAATTCAAAGGTTGGCATCGACGTGTACTTTCAACCACTTATTGAAGAGTTGAAACTGTTGTGGGACGGAGTATCCACCTTTGACATTTCAACAAAGAAGAATTTCCAAATCTGAACAGCGTTGATGTGGACAATAAATGACTTTTCAGCATATGGAATGTTGTCAGGATAGAGTATTGTAGGTAAGTTGGCATGTCCCTACTGTATGCACAAATCAAAAGCATTTACTTTGCCTCATGGGAGAAAGAACATCTGGTTTGACTATCCTTGCCAATTTTTGTCGACTGATCATGCTTTTAGGAGGAATAAAGATGCATTCATCAAGAATCGAATTGAACATAATCTACCGCTATCTATATTAAGTGAGGAGGAATTATGGGACGACATTAAAAGACTCCTTAAAGTTGTTGAAAATAGGCTTTCCAAGGCTCAAGGTTATGGGTTTAAGCATAATTGGACAAAACAAAGCATTTTTTGGGAGCTCCCCTATTAGAAAAGTCTTCTGATCTGTCACAATCTAGATGTCATGCACATAGAAAAAATTTTGTTTGATAACATATTTAATACTGTAATGGACATCCAATGAAAGACAAAAGATAACTTTAAGGCAAGGATGGATCTGGTGGAATACTGCAGGTATCGTAAATTAGAGTTACAAGACTTTGGTAACAACTGAGTGATTAAGCCAAAAGCTAAATTCACATTGACATTAAAGCAAAGAAGAGCTATTTGTGAGTAGGTTAAAGGTTTAAAAATTCCCAATGGATATTTTTCAAATTTGTCGAGATATGTTGATGTGAAAGATGGAAAATTATTAAGAATGAAGAGTCATGATTATCACATTTTCATAGAATGTTTATTGCAAATCGTTTTTAGTATATTGCCTGAATAAGTTTGGAAGCCTATCACTGAGATCAGTCAATTTTTCAAAGAATTGTATTCATCAAAGTTAAAAGTGGACGAGTTGATGCAAATGAAATGTAATATTCCTATCATCCTTTGCAAGCTGGAAATAATATTTCCTCATGCATTTTTTGACTCGATGGAACATCTACAGTCCATCTCCCATATGAGGCTTGAGTTGGTGGACCAGTACAATACCAATGGATGTATCCTTTTGAAAGGTATTAAATCATTCATTAATATTATTTTAATTTCGCATGATTTACTACCAAACTATTTTTTTAAATTTAAAGGTTTCTAAACAAAATTAAGAAGACAATAAAAAATAAAGTTTAGGTCGAAGATTATATTTGCGAGGCTTATTTGGCACAGGAGTTATCATATTTTTGTTCTTACTACTTTGAATCCTATGTACACTCAGTGAGAACAAGAGTTGGTCAGAATGTCTGTGTGTAAGAAGGGACAAGCTACCCAATGACATTATCAATTTTTAACCAATGTAGGTGTTCCTCTGGAAATAGTGTCACTAGATATTTGGATGATAAAGAATTCATGACAGCTCATCTTTACGTCCTTCTCAATTGTTATGAAGTGAAACCATTTCTTGAGTAATAAATACTTTAGACTTGGTGATGATGTGACTACCTTTAATCAAATATTTTCTAAGTATCATGCTCACTCACTTCACTTTTGTACCACAACAATTTTGAACAATATTATAGAAGTTTAAATCCCCACTTCACGACAGGTGATATTGATAAAATTGTTGAACAATATTTTGTCTTCTGGCGCAATGATTATTAGATTAAATATAACATATATATTGGTTTATTTTTTTGACTATTCACTGCTCATTTGAACTAGATACATATTCAACCTCAAATTTTCAGTAACTCATATATTAGAGACTTGGCTTGGGGACCATTTAGAAAGGTAGAGACGTGACCAATATATTTTGTAAATGGATACAAATTTCATATGAATTCTTGGAGCATTGGCAAGAAAACAATTAATAGTGGGGGTATGCGTTAAAGGTACCGGAGTGGGTGGAGGAGAAAATGATTATTTTAGAGTACTCAAAGAAGTCATACAACTAGAGTATTTTGGTGAACCTATAAAAAATTATTTTATTTTATTGTGATTGGTTTGATCTAGTATTGAATCGTGGAACTAAGATGCATCCACATTATGAAATTACAGAAATTAGACATACAAGAAAATATAAAAAATTTGATATATTTGTCTTTGCACACCAAACAACACAAGTATATTTTGTACCTTATCTAATCAAAAGTAAAGAGAAATCAGAATGGTGGGTTGTTATAAAAACTATGCCAAGAAGTCTAGTAGACAACCAACAAACACTAGAAGTTGCCTACTAGAATGAGCAATCTCATGTTTTTGCTGTATATAATGATTTATTAAATGATAATTTATAAGAGCAGAGATACTATCAAGAAATAAGTTATGAAACTAAAGGAGAGGAGGAACATTAAAACGAACAAGGGGAGGAAGAAAATGGACAAGAAGATAAGAACAAATATACAGATGAAAACTAATCTCAGGATGAAGACAAAGAAAAAAATGAAGACAAAGAAACAAATGAACAAAGTGAGAAAAATTTTGAAAGTGATAATTAAGTTTTTTATATTGTATAATATATATTTTTATTTATCGATCTCTCTTCTCTATACTTACATTGAATTTCATTTTTTTTTCTATAAAAATTTATAAACTTAATAAATATTAATACAATCATATCTACTTAAAAATATTTCATTAATCTTTTATAATTTTTAAAAAAATAACACATCATAAAAAATTATTTTAAAAAATATATTAGGCCCTAATTAATCTTTTATAATTTTAAATTTATGCCTTTGTTATTTTTTAATTATAAATTTTTATATTTTCTGACTTAATAATAATTAAAAATATTGTAAACATAACAACAATATATTTTAAAAATTTTAATATTTTTCTTATATTTTAAAATTAACTTTTCTTTTCATAATTAAAAAATCTATATAAATATAAATACATAAATATAATAAATTTATAAATTCAGACTATTTTACAAATTTTTATTTTTAAAATCAATCTTAAAAAATAATTTAAAAAATACATTAGATACAATTTGAAAATAAAATAAAACAAACAAAAAAGCAAAAGGCTACCACCTCAAATTTACACTCGAGAAGCTTGCCTCTCGAGTTCTATTTTTTTATTTTATTATATTTTAAATTTATATTTTTATTATTTTTAATTATAATTTTTATAATAAATTTATAAATTCAATATTTTATATTTTTTTATATTTCAAATAAATTCAAAAAATAAATTACACCCAGACTTTATATATATATATATATATATATGAGATATTTTAATTTTATACTTTTGTTATTTTGTAAATTTTATAAATATTCTTTAAAATTTTTTCTTTTCCAGAGCCAGGCTCTCGAGTTACAACTCGAAAGCAGACTCTATAGAGTTAGCTTTGCTCTCTTAATATTTTATTTTTATGTTTATTTATGATATTTTAAATTTAAATTTATTATTTTTTAATTATAATTTTAAATACATTCTAACTTAACAATAATTGAAAATAATATAAAAATAACTATTTATATTATATAATTTTTTTAATATAGATTTGTTGCTATAAAAATTTAATGTATTAAAATTTTTTTTATTTTTCAAAGACTAAATCTTAGTCTTCGATATACATACTTATTATTATTAATTTTTTAAAATTTTATTCACTTGTATAAAAAAGTCTCGTGCATGTTTATATATATATTACTGATGTTCAGTCGGAGGCAGAGGATGAATATTTTCGAATTTAGTGATTGCATTAGTCAAAAAAATTTTCCTAATTTAGTAAATGTATTAGTCAATGTGAGTGGTAGCGTTGACTACTATATTTTCCTACTGAATAGTTGTAGAAAAAAATGGGTAGAGTAGTCACAAATATATCAGTAAAAATTAGTAGGAATTTTTCAGTAGTAAAATATATATATTGGCATAGTGTATTTTCCTACCTCTATTCAGTTGGAAACATTAAAGAGAGCAGTAGGAAACTTGACTCATTCCCTTAGTGGATCTATGTCGTTAGCTATGCTAGTATTGTGAGCATTATTGGGTTTAGTTTCAATTCAACTATTTACTAGAGCCTCTTTAGTTATGCGCTGATATAGTTAGTAGATGAGATTATTTGTGATATATCTGTTAGATAACAAAATGTGCACACTTTGAGTTTATATATGTGTATGATATGTGAATATACAATTTTAGAATCATATGTCATACAAGTGAGAGATTTGTTGGCGTTATTTTTATTATTAAATATATTAAATATATTTATTATTTATTTTATAAATAACTATTAATGCTAATAAATATATGTGTGACATATTAATTATTGTATATGTATATATATTTTTGGGGCATATATATCAATATTATCTTTATTTAGTTCCATTATAAAATCTTCATTAATTTGTGTTAGGGACCTATTTGATATATATTTGTTTTGGTCTGGGTTGTTAGTGAAAATAATAAATCCGACTCTAAATAATAATAGTGATGAGGTGTTATTATAAAAACGATTAATATATGGGTCAACCCATGGGTAGATGGTTATGGGTAGTAGTTTCCTAGTTTATATGAGATTTGGTTCACTTTTGGACTTTTATGGTTCATTTGGTTTTTTTTTTTTAGAAAAAGTGAGTAAGAACCACTCTATATCTTCATAGAAAAATTTATTCTCTTTGATTCTGTGTTTCGAGTTTGCAATGAATCAATATATGCTCTTTAACGTTTTTATCTTTGTGTTGTTATTACTTGTCAAGATCTTAAAACAATAGATCGTATAATTAACTTTCTCCGCATTTGCGATTCTATATATCTGTACTATTTGATTTATATTTATGCATAATAATCTTTCATAATAGCCTAAAAATAGACTATGGAATTATTTAAGCTATACTTAATTTCAATAATAAGAATATTGTTATCATTTTAATTTAACTTATATATATAATCAAAACTAAGATTGAAATTATCACTTGGTAATATCGCAAAGATACAAGCTAATTTCAAATCAAACATTATATTAGGGTGAAGTCTAATTTTTATAACCTATTTTGTACTTTGTAAAAGTTTGACACCCCTTTATTGAATTTATTTTTGTTGGCAAATAAATATTGGCTATGAGCGCGACTTTCATGAGCTCATATTCAAATATTTTTATTTAAGCACAAATGAAAAATTAGAAGTAATATGGCTCCAGCTCAACATTAATTAATTGCTTTTTCCGTGGCTCAGCTAAAAAATATGAAAATGCGTTGGATATAAGCAATAACCTTAGGATTAGATGTTATATATGCTGTGTGCAATGGATCTACGAGGAAGAGAACTCGATGACTTATATGCTCTATGCAATGTATCAATAATGATGTTTTAACTTTTTTTGGCTTCTCTCGGTTTTCAGATGAATGTTTCTCGTGACGTAAGTCGACAATTATGATTTTTTGATATATAGTCAAAAGTATCATTAATTTTGTTTTGTTCTATTTCAACATCTTGTTTTTATTCTTCTCCGCACTGAATTATTGCGGTGAATTATAGCAACGGGACATAGGCATGTGTCTTGTAATTAACTAATTATAAACATTTCCACCCTCTGTGTTTCAAATTCTAGCAATGACGCTGTTTTTTATGTGCTATTGAATACAGTAGTTTCGTCCAATCTTTTTTGAATCAGTCCGTCATTGAAATAGGTTTTTTTCATTTTTTTATATAATAGCAATAAAGGTTAAACTAGATTATATTAAGAAGAAAAAGGACTACATTAGCCAAAATACAACAAGGGCCCTAAAAATTGAAATATAAAAACGAAAAAGAGGATAATCACTCAAAAAATTTCTAAAACCTTCAAGGGATTTAGAAAAAAAGTATACAATGAATTATCAATCAAAAAAACAAATCAAGATATACCGTTAGAATTTGTGGAATCGTTTCATCTATCCATATGATAACATGTATTTTCTATTCATTTTAGTCCCTATTTTAGTTCTTATTGCCTATTTAATTTTGCATATTCTCTAATTTTATTATGATTTTGGATTTATTGGGTGTAAATTAATTATATAATTAATATGCTTTAATTTCATAATTTTATCTCAATTAATTCAATTGTGGATTTTTACAAAAAATTAATTAGAGAATTTTGCGATGATGTGACAAATGACTGTGTGCTGACATGGCAGCTGATTGGACATTGATTGGTCCCACATTCCTATATTATTGAGCCAAAGTTGCAGCCAAACTAGAAAATATTCTGCAACAGAAGCGAACAACGAAAACACATTCATAACCTAGAAAAATTTTTAAATTGAAGACTAATCTCTGCAAACAAATTTGAAGAAGCAACTGGTAGCAAGGACGTCAGCAATTACTAGCAAGTGTCCCTCTATGCTTGTAGAAAATGGCTGAAGCAAAGAAAAATCCAAGCTTGATTTCTCTTCTTACATGCATATAAATGCAGAAGAAACCAAAATTGCCACCAACCAACAACTATAAAACAACATGCAATTAGAAACAGATCAGCAAATGTCAAAGATGGACAACACACAAGTTGGCTAAATTGCAATTTCATCCTTCTCTTTCCAATTGTTTTAAAAAGGGCACTTCAGATCCATTTGAAGTGTGTTAGAGGTTACCTTCTTCCACCATGTTCAATGTAGTTTTCGTAGGTTTTATTCTGCATATTTTTCCTTCTTTGTATTTTTGTTTTTCTATCTCCATGGATGAATTGGAGTTTGTAGCTTGAATCTTCATATTCAGATAAGTATTCTAGTTCTTAAATCTATTTCATTTTCTATTCTGCACTCTTGCCTCTGTTCTTGAGTTTATACTTGCACTGGTTAGACTAGTATGAATGAAAGTTCTGGTTTGTTGGTTTTATATAAGGATGAAATTTGTTGTATTACATGAATGAGATTGCTGTGTATGTGTAGTGAATAGGATAGAAATTGGCATGTCAGTATGCGATTGCAGGGTATGATTTAGATGAAGGCTTAATCAGATTGCATGTTGGTTAGATATTAATGAAGATTTTCTAAATTCTGATTTATGTGTAATCTAGTTCTTAGAGATCTTTAGGAAATTTAAGTTTGATAATCTAATAGTAGAATTGAATCAGAATTTAATTAAGGATAAAGTTGTGGTAGCTATAATTCCAGTAAAACTATAGACTGATTGCATTAGTGTTCTGGGTTGTTATTCTATTTTTGTTAGTTTTCATGTTTTAATTATGCATTTAATCCTGTCAACAAAATCCCCCTTTGTAATCAGTAGGTAATTAGTGTTTGAACAATTAATTAGTGAATTAGAAGCAAGGCTCCAAGAGTGAGAATGACCTGAGGAGATCATTATACTACAAGTTGTCATGAATTCAATTCTAGATGATTCGACAATCGTAATGGCATGCACCACCATTCTCGGATCATATTGACAGGTGTTTGCATATGTTAACTAATAATGAGTTTTGCTTTTTTCAAAAGCACAGGCATATTTGAAAATATCTTAAAGAATTGAATCTCAAACAACATTAACCCAAAATATAACAAATTAAAAAAAACTTACAAAAAGACTAAGTCTGAACACATATCAGAAAACAAAAACACTAAAAATAAAAAAATACAAGAAAACTAGATTTGAAAACAAAAATGGATAGACAATAACTTTTACAATGACAAGACGAAAACTCCAATAGAGAGACTAAACTCCCATAGAGAGAGACAAATAGGAGAACCATGAAGAAGAAGAGGAGGTGGGAGCTAACTCAGGCAACCCTTACCGTAGTCACACCGAAGAAGAAGCAGGAAAAGAGGAGAAAATAAAATCGCCTCAGAGCACTTTTTCCACTTGCCTTCCAAGCATTATTATTGAAATAGGTTGACCTTTTAATTATTAGATTAGTATTATAAGATTATTGGGCCAATTACTAAACCAACAAAATAAATTAAAAAAAATTAAAAAATTACATTTACCTTTATATGTTTTATAAATAAATGTTAAAATAAGTAAAATAAATAATTTATATACAAATTTTATACTTTAAATTAATTATTTTAATTTTTTATCGTACATTTCTATATATAAAACTAATTAACCCATAATATATATATATATATATATATATATATATATATATATATATATATATATATATATATATATATATATATATACACTTCACACACATAAGTGATTAACTTTTAAAATTCCTTTTAGATTCATAAGAAAAAAATATCGGATTTAGGACTTCTTTAAAAAGAAAAAAAGACTATTAGTTAATCTGAGTAAATGGATTACCGAATTAATTGGGCCTTTGTGGGACTGAATGCAAAACAGTTTAATAGTGTGACTCGATGAGTTAGTACCCAGGTTACTTGGTCTCAAGTTGACCTGAATAGGAAAGCCGAGCAGTAAAACATTGGTTATGTCAAAAAGAAATGAATTTATACATATCTTATATCGCTAATTCTATAATTACTAAACGAGTATTTTATTTTATTTTTTTTATAATAGACAATTAATAAGATTCAAACCACATCATATTAAGAAAAAAAATTAGAAGACTACATTAGCCAAATACAATAGAGACTCTAAAAAAAACTGAAACAGAAAAACATAAAAGAGAAAAATCCCTTAAAGAAACTTTGAAACCTAACAAAGAATTTAGAAAAAAGCATACAACGACTTACTAACTAATTAAAGGAGGCAAACCAAGATATACTGTTGGAATTTATGAAGTAGTTTCATCTATCCATCTATCTATTCTCGAATTATATCGACAAGTGTTAGTACAATTTGATTGATAGTAAGTTTCGTTTTCTCTAGAATTACAGATAAATCTCAAGTTCTTTCAAAGGAATGAAAATCAAATAATAACAACCCAAAAACATCAAACAAAACAAAAAACTTCCAGAGAAATAAGGTCTAAACATAGATCTGAAAACAAAAGCCTAGAAAATTTAAAAAAACTTACAAAAAGACAAGATCTGAAAACACAAATTCTTACTAAGAAGAGATGAAAATTTTTACAAAAAAAAAAGATGAAAACTTCCATAGAAAAAAAAAACTAAAAAAAAAAAGAGTCAAGAATGAAGAGGAAAGAAAGTGAAGGTTGCTCTCAACGAGTATTTTAGGGTCTGTTTGGTTTATGAAAATATTTCCTATTTTCATTTTCAGTCTTCATTTCTTGAAATGCATTTCCTGAAACACTGAAAATATCTTTTTGGTGTTTTCAAATTTAGGCATATTTTAAGAAATGTTTTCAAGAAAATGTTTTCAGTTAACTCAACCAAATACATTTTCAAGTTCATTTTCTGTTTTCAGTAAAAATAAAAACAGAAAATACTCAAACCAAACAGACCCTTAGAATTAGGATTTGTTTTCGATATTAATTTCGATTGTTAAATGTTAAATTACAATTTTCAAATAATAAACTGAAGAAAACAATAATAGTTCGGCATAAATTTGTTCCACATATTAATTGAATCTAATAGTCGGCAAACTAAAGTTTAAATTTTTCCTCACATAAGTATTTACATTTAATGTTTAATAATGTTTTGAATAATATTGTGTTTAGTAAAAAATATTTATAAAAAAATTAAAAATTGTATATTCCTTTCTAGATTTTTCTTTTTTTTTTTTACAGGTACAAAATCTTAACATTTTATTAGGCATTTTATTAGGAATTGGACCCACGTGCATATTAAGCGCTTAAACATTTTATTAGACAAAAATTTTTAAACTTTAATAAAAAAATCACATAAATATAATTAAAATGATGAACTCTATATCTTGGTGTTAAATATCTATTTCACTTGTATATGTCTTGGATATATTTTCATATATGTATTGATTCTAATGTCAGATCAAGTGAATAATTTGAAAATTCAAAAATGTTCATACCATAATAGCCTGAAAATAGACAATAGAATTATTTAAGCTATACTTAATTTCAATAATAAGAATATTGTTATCATTTTAATTTAACTTATATATGTAATCAAAATTAAGATTGATAAGATTGAAAATATCACATGGTAATGTCGCAAAGAGCCAAGCTAATTTCAAATCAAACATTAGGGTGAAGTCTAATTTATATAACCTATTTTATACTTTGTAAGAGTTCAAAGTTTGACACCCTTTTATTGAATTTATTTTTATTGGCAAATAAATATTGGCTATGAGCTCGACTTTCATGAGCTCATATCAAGTATTTTTATTTAAGCACAAATGAAAAATTAGAAGTAATATGGCTCAAGCTCAACATTAATTAATTGCTTTTTCCGTGGGCTCAGCTAAAAAATTTGAAAATGCGTTGGATATAAGCAATAACCTAAGGATTAGATGTTATACATGCTGTGCAATGGATCTATGAGGAAGAGAATTCGATGACTTATATGCTCTGTGCAATGTATCAATAATCATGTTTTTTAAATTCAAAACAAAAGTAAAAAGGAAAAGAAAACTAAATAAACACGTTTTTTTTCCTCTCGATTTTGAGATGAACATTACTTTCTCGTGAGTCGACAATTATGAATTTAGGATAGATAGTCAAAAGTATCATTAATTTTGTTTTGCTTTATTTCAACCTCTTGTTTTTATTCTTCTCCACACTGAATTCTTGGGGTGAATTATAGCAACGCGACATAGGCATTTGTCTTGTAATTAATTAATTATAAACATTTCCACGTCTCTCCGTTTCAAGATTTTGGCAATGACGCTGTTATGTGCTATTGAATTAATACAGTAGTTTGGTCCAATCTTTTTTGAATCAGTCCGTTATTGAAATAGGTTGACCTTTCAATTATTAGATTATTAGCCTAAGATTATTGTGTCAATTACTGAACCAACAAAATAAATAAATAAAAAAATATTATATTTACCACTATATGTTTATAAATAAATGTTAAAATAAATAAATAAATGATTTATATACTAACTTCATATTTTAAATTAATTGATTTAATTTTTTTACTGTACATTTCAATATGTAAAACTAATTAACTCATAAATTTATATAAACACTTCACACACACAAGTGATTAACTTTTAAAATTCCTTTTAGGTTCATAAGAAAAAATATTTGATTTAGGACTTCCTTAAAAAGAAAAAAGACCATCAGTTAATCTGAGTCAATACATCACCGAATTGATTGGGCCTTTGTGGGACTGAATGTAAAATGGTTAACAATGTGACCCAATGAGTTAGTAAAGTCGACCAAATTGGGGAAGCCGAGTAAAAAAATATTGGTTTCGTCAAAAAAAAAAAGAGAAATGATTTTATACATATCTTATATCGCTAATTGTATAATTACCAATGTTTTCAAAACCGGACTGGTCATTGAACCGGTGGAGCCACTGGTTCAAGGTTCAATGGTCGGACCGTGGTCGAACCGTGGTCGAACCGGTGATAATTAAAAAATATTAAAAATATACATAATTTAAAATATTAAAAATATATATAATTTAAAATATTAAAATACTTAATATAATTGATAATTCATAACAATAAGTGAGGGAAATAAGAAAATTAATCCATAAATTGATAATTCATCACAACTCATAATATTCACAATTTCAAACTAAATAAAATAGCATTGTAAAAGAGTGAGTAAGTCCCACATTGCTTAGAACAAGAAAGGAAAAAAGTTTCATATACTAATATATGTTAATGGGCTTATAAGAGGCTAAGGGAAGTGGTGGGTTCATGCGCTCACAATTTCAGGCCAATGTAGTACAAATTGTCCAATCTACCCCCCATGTGCGTGTGATAAAGTGGACTCGGCTAGTTTTTGTTTTTCTTTTTGTTTTCTCTCCTTTGATTTTCTTTTTTATTTGCTTATGTAAGTGGAGGCATATTTGATAATTGCAAAATTAACTAGGGTTATCATGTGTTTTTTTTGTTCACTTTCCCTCTGCATTTTTCCCCCTCCATTTAAAAAAAATTTTTTTTGACCAGAAAAAAAAAAAAACTTGAACCGGTTCAACCTTCAAACCGGCCAGTTCCGGCCGGTTCAGCCGGTTCAGCACCGGTTCGGCCGGTTCAACACCGGTCGAACCACTGACCGGTTCAATGGCCAAACCGGACCGATGACCCCTCCGATTCTCGGTCAGACCGGTCCGGTTTGGTAAACTATGATAATTACTAAACGAGTATTTTAGAATTAGAACTACTTTTCGTTATTAATTTCGATTGTTAAATCACAGTTTTCAAATAACAAACTCAAGAAAACAATAATAGTTCGGCATAAATTTGTCCCACATATTATTTGAATCTAATTTGGCATTGTGCAGCCACAAACCCAACATTCTTCTTGTGCGGTAATTATATATATTATAAAAATTTAAATTATTTATTTAGTTTTTAAAATATTAAATTGTTTCAGTTTAGTCATTAAACATCTTAATTTAATATTTAAAAAATTTAATAATGAAAAGAACTATCTTGAGACAAATAAAATTTTTTAGAAATTAAATATAATTTATATTCTTAATCTTTTAAAACCAAATTAAAAAAGTTATGATATTTCAAAGATTAAATTATCAATTTAATTTTTCTTTATTTTTATTTTTTTAAAATCAAGTGCTTGTGCCATTTGCCAGATGCGTCTTTTTTCTTTTTTCATTTTGGTTTTCTAGGTGTATTCAATTAATTAAATTGAAAATGACTTAGTAGCTGGTATTAAAAACAATTTCGAAGAACAATGATAATATTTTCAAAATTTACCTTGATTATAATGCAGAAATTAAAAACCAATTCAATATTCAAAGGCATAATATTATATATATGTATTGCCCGATTATCTGGTAACCTTCCATTCCACTATGGATATTAGTTAATATCGTCTTTGACAATTCATCATGAACACAACTTCTCTGCACTAAAACAATAAGAAATAGGAATTAAGACTACAGACAATGAGACGGATGCGAAGGTAACAAAGTTCACATGAAAACTAAAATAGTTGAGGGTTAGTCGGCAAACTAAAGTTTAAATTTTCCTTCACATAAGTATTTACATTTAATGTCGTTTCGAATAATATTTTGTTTATTAAAAAATATTTATAAAAAATTTAAAAATTGTATATGCCTTTTCCAGATTTTTCTTTTTGTTACAGGTACAAAATCTTAACATTTTATTAGACATTTTATTAGGAATTGGACCCACGTGCATATTAAGCGCTTAAACATTTTATTAGACAAAAGTTTTTAAGATTATTCATTTTTTCTTCTATTTTCGAAATATATATTCATCTTTCAAGATAATTATAAAATTATTATACTTTAGTCTAATTTTATATATATTTTTAGAAAAGTCTTTTACAGTCTATTAAATATTATAAAAATTATTATACTTTATTTCTTTTTTGAAATAGTTTTAAAAAATTAAAAAAGAAATTGGTGTGCACTTAAGATAATTTTTCTCTTGGTATTTTGTCAATAAACTCCAATCGTTTGGAGGACGATAAAAGAACTGCAATCTATTGAGTTGATTTAGGTCGTTTATCACACTAAATTTCATAGTCTCTAGAGTCTTTCACTTTTAGGTCGTTGGATCAAACATGTATATACAGTCCAGATCGATTCATTGTCACCCTACTCAACAAAATAAGAATCAACACACTGTCTACACTTATAAATTAAATGGGATTCTGAATCCCGTCAAAATTAATTTGAAACAACTGTTGCAACCCTAAATACGTAGTAAGATAATTAAGACAAAATAAGTCGAATGGATGATATGATTCCGTGGTGAACTGCAGCCACTTGGTCACAGATTGCATTGTAATTAAAATATGCTAAATTGTAAGTATAATTTTTTAAAATATTTTTTTCCTTTCTTCATTTAAAAATTTGAGTTGGTTAGACAATGGATACCGTACTAAAGTTAGGACGAGTTCATAGACTCAAAAAACACTTATAAAAATATTTATGAATTACCTACCAATGAATTCTCACATAAACAAAGAAAATCAAATTCCCTTCCTCATGAGATACGAATCATTTTCTTACTATCTGCGCCAATCCTCATTGGCTTTTAAATATTTATTATTAACCTAATACAACTATGGTAAATGAATTTTCTACAATTTAATATTGTATTACTAATATTTTTAAAATTAACTTTTTCCACGCATTATTCATGGGAAAGTCAAGATTCATGAAAATATATATGATGAACACGAGTTTACCAAGTCATCAACAAGCTGAGGAAACTCAGAAAAGCTGAGTCTTGTCGATGTGTAAGTATTATCCGCGTGTAGATCATATTTTCGTCCTTCCAAATTTGAATTTATGGGTATGTTTAAGAGAGGGAGAGTGAGGAGAATAAAAATAGATTATTTTATTAAAACAATTTAATTTTTTTAAAAATACAAAATATAAGTTTAGTGTTTTTTTCTTAAATGATAATTTAGACAATTTATTGCCATTTTTTTTTTCATGTCTCCATCGCTGTAAGAGTATTAATTAATCAATAAGTGCTTCCTCCTCTTCACAAAGAAAATTAAGAGCATTATTCACAGACCTTATCGCAAGTCACAATCTCCCAATAAATGCTTCCTTCTTTTGACTTTTTCGCATTCGTTCTTCAACATTTTCCTTTTTACGTTCTGCCTCAATCGCGGGATGCATGCTGAAACTAAAATTTTGGTGGGAATTAGTCAAAACTGCCAATTCTTGATAGAGCTGATTCAAACGAACTTTTGATTCTTTTTTCTTTTTAATTAAATTGGAGTTTTCACATAGCACAAACGAGGGAGAATTAATTATTATAAATAATTGATTTCGAAGGGGAAAAAATTACACTTTATTCATTGTGATATATGTTCAAAATTAATTTGTTCCCTACTATTTAAAATATGCAATTCACTATTTATGTAATACGTGTTCGATTACCATCCACTTAGTCATTTTGTGATATTTTAGATTTAAAATTTAATAAAAAATCAGATAAATATAATTAAAAAGATGAACTATATTTGTTGGTGTTAAATCTTAAATATCTATTTCATTTGTATATATCTTGGATATATTTTCATATATGTATTGAATCTATTGTCAAGATCAAGTGAATAATTTGCAAATTCAAAATGTTAATACCATAACAGCCTGAAAATAGACTATGGAATTATTTAAGGTATACTTAATTTTAAGAATAAGATGGTTATCTTTTTAATTAATTTACCTTATATATATATATATATATATATATATTAATATCACATGGTAATATCTCAAAGAGACAAGCTAATTTCAAATCAAACATTAGGGTGAAGTCTAACGTATATATCCTATTATATACTTTGTAAGAGTTAAAGTTTGACACCTTTTTTTTGAGTTTATTTTTGTTGGCGAATAAATATTGGCTATGAGCTCGACTTTCATGAGCTCATATTCAAATATTTTTATTTGAGCACAAATGAAAAATTAGAAGTAATATGGTTCAGGCTCAATATTAATGGCTTTTTCCGAGGCTCAGCTAAAAAATTTAAAAATGCGATGAATATAAGCAATAACCCTAGGAGACCCAATAAAAATGTATTCAGGCCTAGCAAGTAAATTCCATATTTTGAAAATTTAAAGATATTTAAGCATACAGTCCAAATATATGTGTATATATATATATATATATATATATATATAAGAGCTGAGGCTTGAATCTAGAAAGTTCTTTTAGATCAAAACAGGAAGTTTGTAATGAATCTTGTTTGGTCTAAGTTGGAACTCCAATTTTTCTATTCAACAACAACATATAAACTCGGGCAGAAGAAAGAATTTTAAAAGCCATTTGTATTTAAGTTTGAATTCAATTTTTTTTTTGGTTCTTAACAATATCCATTAATCATATCTAATGACTCAATTTCTATATCATCATTGACACATAACATATATATATATATATATCACCACCAACCCACTCGCATTATTGCATGCCTTATCACAATTATTTATTATTTGCCACTTATACCAAGCAATCCAAATGAAAGAACAAAATTATACACAATTTTTCTTTTACTGAAATAAACAAATTTTTTTTACTGAAATAAAAAATATAACATTTTTGTAAATAAATTTCCAGAAAAACTAATCGCACAAAACATATGGAGTATTAATCAGAAAATTGACTTTTAAGAATCCGATTAGTATTATTTGCCACTTATACCAAGCAATCCAAATGAAAGAATAAAATTATAGACAAGTTTTTTTTTTACTGAAATAAACAATTTTTTTTACTGAAATAAACAATATAATATCTTTGTAAATAAATTTTCAGAAAAACTAATAGCACAAAACATATGGCGTATTAATCAGAAAATTGACTTTTAAGAAGCCGATTAGTATGGATATGATGAAGCGATTTAAAACTTCACCCGCACAAGTTTTTACAACATTGCGTAATTAATCGTTACAATGCGTTATATCCTACACACTAATCCTTCTGTATAATCTCAGCCGTTCAGCTTGATTATTATATATATAAAACATATTCATTCCCATACTCTTGGTATTTCCTTTCTTACGTTGTTTGCTCATTATCCAATTGGCTTATGGTCCCAAAATTCAAATACTTGAAGAAATGACACAAGTGTCAACCTAATTAACTAATTATATTTATGACATACCTACCTCATGATTAATTATGCGCTCAATTAGGAGGAAACGTATGTCACCGTTTACCAACCATGCACCACCAAGTGCAAAGCAATACTTTCACGAATTAACTTATTAATTACCAATCCCCAGTTCCATAAACATTATCATTAATTTACTTTTCATCGTGGAATGGTGGTGCTCGGTATAAATTGACAACTTCGTGGATTAATTAAATAATAAGAAAATGGGAGGGGGATAAGTCCTAATTATTGTAATAATCGGGCCACAACATCCACTAAATACTAGGATCATGATCATTTCCATGAGTTTGATAAAGCATGATGGCTTTAAGAGGTTCAACGATGGCGCATTAATTAACTAATTAATATATAAATTTTAAGCACGTGAGACTAACATATATTATATACATGTTGATAAGGCCAAAATGTTAAAAAAAAAAATCCTCAACTTATATAAAGTTGTACAATTTATCTCTTTAATTAACCTTAACAATTTAGCAATTAAAACTCCACAAATTTTTAATTAAGTGCGCGGCATAATCCTTCAATTTTTTTTCCATTTAAAAACTTAAATCGACTTGTTTATATAGGCTTAAGGAAGTTAAATTTGTAAAATGTATATCCAACGTATTATCTCAAATGACGAAACAATAATTTTTTTTAAATCATTCTTCCGACATTTTTTGAACCAAATAGATGATAGGTTATATGTATGTTTTGCTTATGTGACTTTTTTGACCAAGTGGTATAAGGATTTCGAATGAAAAATTAAGAAAAAAATGAATCGAAGAATTATGTCACATAAAATTGAAAGTTTACAGCAATCTATTGTTAATTTTTAAAGTTGAGAAGGAAATTATACAATTTTTTTAAGTTGAAAAGTTTTTTTCCCCTTCTTTTGCATTTTAACCTTTTAATAATAAAGTATACAAATATTAACCACAAGATAAGAAAAGAAAAGTTAACGAGAGAAAGTTAACATTAGACAAACATTTGTCTAAAATTGCTTAAATTGATTAAGACAATTCCGCCATTCAAGTCCCGAAAATAAAAATTATGATAAAATATTGAACCATTCCCATAATCTTGTTGAGCTGGGAAAACCAATGAAGCCAAGTAATATTTGGCTGCCGAACTAGCTCAAAGCCAAAGCTGACTTATCTGCCTACCAAATACATGTCGCTTGTACCTCATACGTACATGTCACTTGTACCTCAAGAATACACCAACTTATACAGTAGCGTCATACACATGCATGCAACGTCTCGACCAAGCCAGAAGTGGACTCATGAGTCCCCACAACAAATGCACACGGTGCGTGGGGATCATGTCCCCACACGAGAATGCATATGTATGTGCCAAAGTAAAGCCAGGGGTGTTCTAGTTGGTTTGAGTTAGTTTTCAATACTAAATTAAATCGACTTTAATTGTGAGGAAAGATAAGTTGTTTGGTTCAATTTGACAAATCAAATTATGATATGGATTTAAGCGGTTTGGTTTGGGTTTAGTTTTAGAATTTTATTTTTTAGCCCATTTTTTTTAAATAATAAAGATAAAAAATTCAAAATGTTCGATCAAAATAAAAAATATTGATTCCTTGTTATTATATAGCATTTATAATATATAGTGTTTTTTAATTGTAATAATATGTAGTATGGTTTGGTTTATTTGGATACCAAATCAGAAAACAGAATCAAACTGCCCATAAATTATATATTCTAAAATTGATTAAAATCAATTACTAACTGGTTTTAATCCATTTTTATTTTCTTTGATTTGGTTAGGGGATATCAGTTTTAATTGGTTTTGAATACCTTTAACCAAAACTTAGACTTAACATACAACATTAACTAGTCATAATGATAATGGATATTTAAACCCTAGAAACAGTGAATATTCAATTTTTGAAATAGTTAATTTGAAAAAAACTCTACATTTTACATTCAATAAATTTTAAAAGAGTCTTCTATTCTATTGGGTAGGAGATAGTCTTGATAAATAAAAATAAAAATAAAACCTAGTATTGGGCTATTTGATCCGTAGTCAGAGAAGACTTGTCGCCATCGCCAAGACTAAATCATAGTTTAATTATCATACAATAGTCCTCTTGGGTCTCCAGTAAACCTTAATTAGTTATGATAAGGTGTTTTAGGTATGAGAATATTCAACGCGGGGCCTGGATGTGGAAGGATATCTCTGGCATTTTCGAGGACTGGACTGAAATTTGACGCATTCCATGCACACTTATACTATTATGAGTTTTCCCACTAATTCGGTATATTTCCCTGAACGTTCCTCCTTTTGAACTTTATTACACAAACTATCACACATCCTAGTATAAATGGGACCTACTTTCAGCATATGAATCTATCAAATAAACCAAAAGCTGAATCCTCTCTTCAGCATAATTGAGTCCATTATTTCTCGAGACTTCCCTTGCGCATAAACTTAATCTACATACCATATTCATCATCTTCTAGCTTCCCAATTGCCTTTAGTATTCCTTGCGCATCTGATTAGCAATTTCCATTTTTCACATATATAGTGATCAAAATATACACATATGGAGAGAACCCTGTCATCCCTTCTACAAATTCAGCCCCCAACCTATGGAAACTTAGTTACTATTCTGAGCATCGATGGGGGTGGTATTAGGGGCATCATCCCTGCTACCATTCTTGAATTCCTCGAATCTCAACTCCAGGTACAATTCTATACATTTGTATATAAATATATGGGAACACCGAATACGTATGCATGGTCTTTAATTAATATTTTACAAGCATATATAAGAATATGATGTTTTTGTAAGTTCATATAATACACACAACATTGGTTCAACACTTATTTTCTTTCAATAAAATTTTGAGTTTGGCTCTTGTAAATATATAAAAAAATTCAATACATGAAGAGTTTTACGTCTCTATATAACTTGACTTGAACAGGCAATTGAATCTTTATGAGTTTTCAAATATTAGTGCTTTGAACAATCAATATATATATATATATATATATATATAGACATATATGTATATATATGAGAGCATGTCCGTAGTTGGAGTGTTTTAATATGGGAGATGAGGGGAAAAGGTAATTATTGATGAATTACAAATCAATGGTTCAAGTTTAGACAAAATTTAGTCATGTGAAAATAAAATAAAAAAATTGCTGACTTGTTTTGATAAATTTTGTATCTATCTAAATATTAATTTGTAGTCAATGATAATTATGTTTTCTCCTCATCTATCACTAAATACGTCTCACACACACAAATATATAGAATTATACATATTTTCTAAACCATATTAATTATATATATGTATGTATGAACAAACTGAAACTATAAGTTGATGTTATAAAAACAATCTGGACGTGCAGGAGCTGGATGGCGAAGAAGCAAGGCTTGCAGACTACTTTGACGTGATTGCAGGAACCAGCACAGGAGGTCTTGTAACCGCCATGCTAACTGCTCCAAACGAAAATAACCGACCAGTTTTTGCTGCTAAGGACATCAAGCCCTTTTACCTCGAGCACTGTCCGAAGATATTCCCACAAAAGTATATATATATATATACACATATACAAAAAAATCTATCTCCGTCTTTCTATTTAAATTTGAAACCTGCATGATCTGATTCTGACCCACATATATACGAATAAACGTATGTGCAGATTCCCGTTTGGACCAGTAGGAAAGATAATTCGATCACTGGTAGGTCCCAAATACGACGGGGAATACCTTCATTGGGCGGTGCAACAGAAGCTTGGAGAAACTCGGTTGCATGAGACACTCACCAACATCGTGATTCCCACGTTCGACATAATGGCCTTACAGCCAATAATTTTCTCATCGTATCAGATCAAGAAATCTCCTTGCTTGGACGCTAGACTCGCTGACATATGCATCAGCACCTCAGCTGCACCAACCTATCTTCCTGCCCACAACTTCAAGAACCAAGACTCTCATGGCAACGTCCACGAATTCAACCTCATTGATGGCGGTGTTTCGGCAAATAACCCCGTAAGTTTAATTCAATAATTTCTTAATTTTCGATATTACATTAAAATTTTTAACTTATAGGGTAGATCCTTGAAAGTTAAAATATATAGTATCTAGTTTTGACCTTATGAATTCCTTATGCAATGATATTGAATTAGCCACTCAAAAGTAAATATACATTTAATATTATAAAATAATTAATCTATACTGAGTTTGACTCAGTCAATATTTAAATTTTAGAGACTAAATAATAAATAATATATTTTTAGAGACCAATTTGAATACTATTGAAGATGCATACCTTATTAATTGATTTTTTTTTTATTGATGCAGACTTTGGTTGCCATGAACCAAGTGACGAAGCAGATCATCGATGATAATCCTGATTTCTTTCCCATCAAGCCGATGGACTTTGGTCGCTTCCTCATAATCTCAATAGGCACTGGAACTCCGAAGAATGAGCAAAAATTCAATGCAAAAATGGCTGCCAAATGGGGACTATTGGATTGGCTAACCCACAGTGGCTCTACTCCTTTAATCGATGTCTTCACTCAATCCAGTGCTGATCTCGTTGATTTCCATTTAGCCACCGTCACTCAAGCTCTTCATTCAGAAGATAATTACCTCAGGATACAGGTACATGAATCTATATATATATATATATATATATTGCCTCTTGAATAAAATTATATATATATAGATATATTTACTTTGTTACAAAAATTGAATGATTTGTTGATGGTGGCAATTTGCAAAATGCAGGATGATACGTTGGCCGGTACAGTTTCTTCGGTTGATGTTGCTACGGAAGAGAATTTGGAGAAACTGTGCCAAATTGGTGAGGGGATATTGAAGAAGCCGGTGTCTAGGGTGAATTTAGAGAATGGTCTGGTTGAACCGGTGGAAAATGGAGGGACCAATGAGGATGCTCTCAAGAAGTAAGATATTAAATATCTTACATTCTAATTAATTTAATTACTATATATATCTATTGCAAGTCAGACAATTTTACTTAATGGAAAAATAAAATCTTTCGTTTTGATCTTTGCAGGTTTGCAAAAATTCTTTCTCAAGAAAGGAGACTAAGGGAAATGAAATCTCCACACACTAACAAGGCAGCATCAAGGCCAGATAGGCTGTTTGTCTAGTTTCCGCGCGTATGCTTTAATTTAGTTACCATCTGATGAATATCAGATTTATTTGTTCTGTAATAAAATTAGTCAATTTCATTTGTTCTTTTTTATTTTTTATTTTTTCCAATCAATTGTGATTCTGTATTTATGTTTCTTTTCCCCGATTCCATCTGTACTTAATAAGGAAGTATTTGTTTTTTCAATAGAGGCAGAAGATTGAAGGTGTTAAAGAATATAAATGGCTTATTTTTCTTTCTCTGTTGCTTGTCAATGGTTTATTATATTTTTATATTTTAGTGAAACCAAATTGTCATAGGTAAATTATCACTGAGTCAATATCTAAGATATGAAAATTGAGATTTCTAAGATATGAGATTTCTAATTATCTAAGATATGTATGGCTCTATTTGTAGACTGGTTCTTTTTTAATTAAATTCCTCTTTTACTTAAAAAAATATATTTGAGATTTCTAAAATAAAGGACATGTTATAAATGAGCTCAAAGAATTCTACATAGAATTAAAGAAAGTACACAGTACGAATTAAAAAATTAAGACGCAGTCATGAATTAGCTAGTTAATTATGTCTAATATTTTCAATTATTTATCGAATATTATACCCAAATGATAGACGAATTGTCAGGCGGTCCCTTCTTATTATTGGAGTCAAAATATTAAATAAAGTTAGATGACGGTATTACATGAAGAAGAGACAGCACTACCTGGGTGAGCAGCTTACTAGATTAGATCTATTGTTAGTCTCTAAAGATAAGCAGTAATTTTTTTTTTTTTGTAGATTGTTGGATTTGAAATTTAATTATCTAGATTTTAGTATATTTAAAAAAGTACCACTTGAAATCTAGGCTATTAGATTTTAGATCCAACGAGTCATAGAAAGATAAATATACTGCTTGTCTTTGGAGACAAGTAGTTGTAGCGTACACAACATGCACTCCGAAGAAAAACAAGAAGAGGCACAAAGACAATTCTCAAGAGATGCCATTACAGAGGAAGAAGAAAACTTCATTTTTTTTTAACATCAAATGAGCATAAGATTTTTATTTTTTCATGTAATTTTAGTATGTTGTTAATGATAATGAGAGCTTTTATCATTACAAAAAAATAACTTTCGGCTGTGACTCTAGTGACAACAGAAGTTGTTGTTAAAAATTTCATCGCTAAAGGTTTTGGTGACGACAAAAAGGATTGCCATCAAAAGTAACCCTTTCTTGACGACTAAAGTCACTACCAAAACAAAAAATATCGTCGCCAACAATTGTATAAAACACGTGTCATTAGAGTAAATCGCCACAAAAAGAGCAAGATTTAGTGGCGACAATGCAAAGTGGCCACTGAAGCCAACAACTTATGTCGTCCCCCATAAGTTGCCTTTAATGGCATCATTATGTAGTTGTCGCTTAAGGGTTTTTTCAAAAAAAAAATTATAAATATTTTTTTTCTTTAACAAATTATCAAAAACATCATTTAAAAATAAAATATAATTTTATTACTACTATAAACTTATGTCAAATACATAGTATTTACTTGACAATATCACCACTAACTGTTCAAAATCAACATAAGTCTTACAAAATTTAAAACTATTATAACATTTACAAAATCAACATTACAGACATAATAATCAAACTTTGCATTCCCAGAGCGTTTCTATGCACAGATAAAACAGACAACAACTAAGATTCATTGCAAAATAAAATGAAGGAAAAAAAAAGAACAAATTTCTCTCATGCATACAAAATATATATAGACTTTTATACAAAAAAAAATAACATAAGAATCAGGAAAAATCCACATGCACTATTTAGTTAGGCTACTAATTAAAGTTATATTATTTATTCACAATATATCCTCTCTCTTTTTTCCTCCTAAAATTAATTTTTTTTTAAAAAAAAATACTTGAATCAAAGTGCTTGAGATGTCACCTTAATATCCAATTACATGCATATGTGCTCCTACCTCTTGCATTTCACTGGGAAAATAGAACTATAGATTCTTTATCTTTTACAAAACACACTAAAAGAAAACAAGAGATCAGAGATGGAAATCATGGACAAAAATTTGTTCATCTTTAATTCTATCCCTAATGTGTTACTAATCCATCTCTGATTGGCTTAAGGTATCAAAGAAGGATTCTAGGACGGATGTCTTCCATCTATGATTCGATTCCTCTCTAAGTTTGAAGCTAGTAATCAAGGATAGATTACTGTGTCTCAAAATTCGTCCCTGCGTTTTCTTGAAATGTGATGTTTTTCTTAATTAACAGAGACGAAATTTTGCCACAAAAATTCCGTCTCTAATGTGTTCAAATTTTTAGAGACAAAATTTTCAGATGCAGGAATTTTGTCTCTAACTAATTTAATCCAAACGACATAGTTTTGGATTAAAGACAGATTTTACCTACCTCTAAAATCTGTCTCTAAAATTCATCTCTAATCCTGAATAACCCTATTTTCCTAAATTTCAAATGTCAAATACTTGTCTTCTCCGGATTCGTGCCTGCCTCTGCTGTTTGTCACCTCCATCGTCCTCCCTATTCTGCCCGTGGTCTTTGTTGTTGCCGTCGTCTCTCTCGCTTTCAGTGGTGGGTCTCTGTTGTCTCTCCGACATTTGCTGGTACTCTCTCTCTCTCTCTTCCCTCCTTCCTTTTCGTCGTCTCTCTCGCTGGTACATAAAAAATAAAGACTGGCTTTTGATTATGGATTCACTTGCAAAAGGCCATTTTGAAAATAAACATCTACGAGGGATTTGAACTTACTTGAGATTTATCTCTTTTTTTTTATTGATGCTTTGTTTATACTCTGCTCTTCATCGTTTCTTTATCTTACAAATTCTTTTCCTTAATTCTTAGCAATTAGCATTAAATATGGGAAGTCGTCTCTTAGAAGACTTAATATGCTCTTACTGGTTTGAAGGGATTTCCTTACATTTTTTTTATACCTCTAGTTTTGTCCATGCATTATATTATATATATGTTTTTGTTTGACTATTTTTTTTTTTTAAATTCAATGGTATTCTTTCAATTGACAAGAGACTAATCCTTTTCAAGTTTAGGGAACACAAAGATCTATTAGGTTATCTTAAAATATTGAATTATTGTTATTTTTAATCTTGAAACAACTGGTTATCAAATATGTTGCAATTTGTGCTTTTGAACGTCAGCAAAATTATGCATTGCTCCTTTCTTTTTTTCCATTTTGAATGTCCATGTATTATATTACTTAATATTAGCACAGTCAAACAATCAGCTCGAATCAACCGGTCACAGACTAACAAATAAACGAATATTTTATTAAGACCAAGGCTTATCTACTATTGAGGTTTTTAGCCAGTTGTCTCTTTGGTCATTGCTTTGGCTAATGTATGGTGGTTGTCTGCTATTGCTCAATGCCTTATGCTAGCATTTATAATTAGACGTATATATTGAGATTATATTGTTAGTTCATGGCCAATTAGTGATTGTTCTTTTACTTTTCTATTTTGTCTTGTTGTGCTATTAGCCATGATTTTATTTTATATCTAGTTCATATAATACTGTGTATGGTTTGGATGAGCTAGACATAATAATAACCACCATATATATTGTATACGCATACCCTCTAGGATTGCCTTTTATGAGACTGATATAGCCTATTTCCCTGATTTAAAAGACCTTCTACACTATAATGAGTTACCACATTGGCATTGATACAGACAGATGTCAAGTTCTGGTATAGCAACATTGACATGATTGATGGGCAACGTTGGATACGCTTGGATCACGATTCGTGAGTTATTTATATTTCCTTTTACATTTTGGTTAGTATTTAAAAGAGTATTAATTTCTTGTTATGTGTGCACTAACCTTTATAATCAAATTGCATAGCTTTGACTCAGTTGTAGATGCAATCAGATATATTTCCCAGGTCATCAGGGGCAAATTTGATGCAACTAGCTACAATAAGAAGATGGTTCTGAATGAACTCAAGGAACTGTCACTATAATAATGAATAAAAATTACTAGAGATATTTTCGTGTTGAAATCTATTGAACTTATTTTTTGTTTGCCATCTCACTCTTATATACTGAAAAGTAGTAGGAAATAATTTTTGTCCATCGTGTCGTCTCCCATAATACATTCCTACATACTGATGATGCTATCGAATCCCAGTCGCTATTATTTAGCTACTATTAATTCTACTAGACTTTAGTCGCTAAGTGATATTTGGGGCATGAAGTGATACCCCGTGCCATAAACTGTGTGGCTGTATGGCATAAAGGGCTACATTTGTTATTTAAACCCCGTTTGTGTGAAATATTCATGTGGCATAGGGGGAATATGCTTGTGTGGCCCACGCCACATATGCTCGTGTGGCGAGGGAGGGCTTCCTTTGCGGCACATATGTTCGCGCTACGGGATGGCTCCCTCTGTACGACAAATGTGTGGCGCAGGGGGACTTCCCCTACGCCACTAATGTTTGTATGGTGAGGGGTGGGGTGAGGGGGGAGGAGGGAGGGCTCCACACCACTTATGTTCTTGTGGTGCTGGGTGACTTCCCTTACACCACTTTTGTTTGTATGGTGTGGTCTTGTGTGGCTCGCACCACATCACATATGTTTGTGTGGTGTGGGGCGACTCCCCTCGCACCACTAATGTTCGTGTGGTGCAGGGGGGTTTCCACTTATGTTCTTGTGGCGTAGGTTATGTTGTTGTGATGCAGGGGGACTTCCACAGTGCCACTTTTGTTTGCACCTCCTATGTTCATTTGGTGGGGGGTAAGCCCCCCGCACCACTTATGTTCTTGTGCTGGGGGGTTAATTGTTCCTGTCATATCTTTGTGTAAGTGCCACTATACAAATATAAATATATATATTGTAATATCCCAAGAATTTATATAAATATTTAAAATCTATTTAAAGTTTATTGAAAAATTATTTTTATTTTGAACATACAATGAGGATTAATTTGCAATAAAAGACTCTTGAGGACTTATTTGAAAATTTTCAAATTTTGGTAGGAGAATTAATTTTTAGTGAGAAGAGTAAAAGAAGGAATGGTCAAGAATAATTTTGAATATTGAGTAAGGTTAGAATTTTTCTTTTTAAAAATTTTTAAGGACCTAATTGAAAACTCATTTAATGAAGAGTTGTTTGATAAAATTTGAATTAAAACAAGTGGATGTGGCATGTGGAGGTGAAGTCACGTGTAATAGCCTTCCATCATAACATTTAGAGGCTTCTAGACAATATATACACATATATTCAGACTTTATTTTCCTTCACACACATAACCCACACACATTTTCATACTTGTGAGAAAGAGAAAGACGAGAGCTAGAAGGAGAGGGGAAGAGGAAGCTGTGGTGGCTACCGGCGGCCACCACCATCATCTCTAGCGAGTTCATCTCCTTCTTGAGGTGAGATTAAACTTCTTCTTCCTTTGTTTTCGTTTTCCTCTTCTCCTCCCCATTTCATGTTGGTTGGAACCCTAGAGAGAAAAATTGAAAAAGGGCTTTGGTTGTTGATGGAAATTTAGGTACTAATCTATTTATTTTAATTCTAAGACAGTTTAGAACACTTTTAAGGGGAGAAAATCTGGTTTAAATTATAGATTGGATTCTGAAATTTTAATAGTGCAAAGTATACTGATTTTAGAAAGAAAGGAAGGATGAAATGAATTTTAGTATTTGTTTATTCTTGACTTTTGTTTAAAAGAAGATATAGTTGCAAGAGTTTGAATTAGTAACTTAAAATTCAAAGCTAAGTATGATCTTGTACTCTTGAAACCAAAGAAAATGACAGGGAGGCGACACAAAGAAAAAAAAAGAAAAACAGAGCTGGGAACATTCTGCAGAATTCTTCTGCTTGTCATTTGCTGCTATGACCATTTTGGATTATTTGAGGTATGAAATGAACTCCAATGGTCGTGAAATTTGGTATGTAGTTAAATATAGTGTCTAAGAGCATGCCTTAATTATTTCAAAATTTTCTGGGCTAATTTGGCACCCCTAAAAGTCCTTAGAACAGCAACAAAAAAAATTGTAAAAAAAAAAACAGAACATGACTAATCTATCATGTTTCTGGTTTTATGTGGATTTGGATGACCAAATGAACTCCTAAATTTTGAAACTTTGTGGAGAGATTCTTTATTGTGTGATAATCAGATCTGAAAAGTTTTATGGCATTTTGAGAAGGTTAAATTTGTAAACTATCTATAAATATAATTTGAACTCTCTGCAGAAACAAATCTGGGCAGTTTAGGAAACTGAGTGGGTTTTGGTAGTTAGATATCTCATTTTGATCTGAAATTTTTATGGCACCTAGTTAAAACGTGAAATTAAGGGACTGCAAAATTTCATAGCTATTGGACACAATTAGCTAGGTCTAGAAAACATAAAACAACACTTATGCAAAAATCTGATAGCTTTGACTTAGGGTCACTAATGAGGTTGGTATAGGGGTCAAATGAGGGAGTTTTAAGCTGAAAGTTTTACCACAGCATGTTAACATATAAATAAGATTCTATACTAAGTTTCATGATTTTTGGAGCTACGGATTAATACCAGAAATTTTGTAAAGTTTGGCTTCGACAGAAAAAAAAATGGAACAATGTTAGATGCTTGGTAACCTAAGTTCTAAATTACTGTTATTTCCTTGTTGGCTTATTTTCTAGGCCTCCTATGAGATCTTGGGTACCTTCCTTTAGTTTGGAGTGTGGGAACATTACTCAGATCTGAGGTGAGTGGGTTAATACTTGCTATGATTAAATATCTTTGTTATTGACTTTTTGCATCATAGTGAAAATATGTTGTATATCCAAGTTTAAAGAGGATGATGTGGGACGATGATGCATAAACAATTGTGAAACTTGCCTGGTGATGTATATAATTATATTTTCTTATTTTCTCATGAATGGAGGTTATATGATGGATTGTGAATGGCATGTGAACTGAGTTAAAATGTGTCATACTCTGATTGTTGAGTTCATTCATATGCGGATAGTTGAAGTATGTTATGGTTGAATAATTGTTCTATATTATGGGTTATGTTGTATACATGCTATGTTGCTAGAACCATATTGATTATGTTGTGACTTAAATTGTAAATGACTGAGTTATGTATGTGGCTCATGATTATGATTGAGAATGCTCTTAGATGTGATTGTGATTGTGTTTGACTAGAAAAGAAAGGTATGGCGGTGCACCCCATGCAGAAATCTATGTGAAGCTATAAGGGTGGAGAATATAAATGGAGCGATAAGGGTGGATGCGGCGGGGGCCGCGGGCAACGATCCAGAGGTACCCTGGACGACCCGGTTGGTACGAGAAATGTGTGAAATTGATTTCACTGTTTGCTGTTGTGAATTATTTGAATTATGTTGAAATGTATTTGATTTACTTGGATATTGTTGTGAAGTATTATGAATTATGTTATATTATATTATGATCGATTACGTATGATTTCTGCATGTTATCATTATGATGCATGGTATTTTTTTTTGTCATAGTGTTGTGTTGTCTGCTCACTGGGCACGTGGTTTGCTGATACCCCTCTTATTAACATTTTTTTTTAGAGTTAACAGTTGAAGGTAAATATCTATACAAGGAGTTATGAATCCTTAGCCCATGATTACCTTTTCATTTGTTCAGGGTAAAGGTATAATGTTTAGGTCTTATTCTAAGTTGTATAAATCTAGAAAATCTTTGTAATCGGGTAGGTTCATTCAGTGATGTAATGTGAATGACTGTAGTATGTATAGAGAACTCGGTTTAACCGTATTTTTTTATCTTTTGTGAAAAGATGAATAATTCTGTTATTTTAATTCTTAAATTATGTAATTTAGATTAATTGTATTAAAAGAATGGTATGATACTTAAGAGAAAGATAGACTTACAGAGGTGAAATGAAATTCACTTTCTGTGCCGATCACGTGCTCAGATTTTGGGACGTGATATATATATATATATATATATATATATATATATATATATATATATATATATATTATTCTATAAATTAATTTTACTATGACAATAAATATGATTAAAATCAATATATATTTACTTCATGTAAATCTATATATAATAAGTTAATTTTTTAAGAATATGTTTAAAAAAATTTTGTCGAAAAATAAGTTCATAGATACCAACAATGGAAAAAAGCTGAATTATCACATAGTGTTTTATGAAATAGTATCCTCCAATATTAAGAAAGAATAATACAATAGAAAATACAAATTTGTTATCATATTTTGTGTTGTCCTCTCTTTCATCTTGTTTATCTTGTTCTTTATTTGTATCTGTGTCTTTGTGCTCATCCTTATCTTCAATGTGTTTGTCCTCCTCTTCATCTTGATCTTCCTCTTCTGCTTCTTCTGCATATCTTATTTCTTTATATTGTCCTTCCTCTCTTAAACTTTCGTTTAATAAATCATACTAACAACGAAAACATGAAATTGTTCTAGTCTTTCTTCATTTTCTACTAGACTTCTGGGCTTAGTTTTTATAACAACCCACTAGTCAGATTTTTCTTTTGTTCTAATTGGATAAAGAACAAAATATACCTGTATTTCTTGTTGCACAAACACAAAAAGATCAAAGTTTCCATATCTTCTTGTATGCTTCATCTCTATAATTTCATAGTTTAGGTGCACCATAGTTTCACGAATCAACATTGGATCAAACCAGTCACATTTAAACAAAATAATTTTTTTTGTAGGTTTTCTAAAATACTGTAACTATATCACCTGTTTAAGGATGCCAAAATAATCATTTTCTCCACCACCTTCTCTAGTGCCTTTAACACAAACCATACTTTTAATTGTCTTCTTCCCAGTGCTCCAATCATCAGTATGAAATTTGTATCTATTCACAAAATATATCGGC
Organism: Biancaea sappan; assembly: GCA_037074585.1. Lineage (NCBI taxonomy): Eukaryota > Viridiplantae > Streptophyta > Magnoliopsida > Fabales > Fabaceae > Biancaea > Biancaea sappan. Next base: position 13,667,017 of record CM073494.1, read on the forward strand.
CATTTCTCGACCTCTCTAAATTATCCCCATGATAGGTTCATCAATCATGAGGTTGAGTGTGTACCTAGTTAAAAGTTATCAATGAATAATTGATTAATTAAGGCACACCACATATAAAATGACCCATCATACAACTAATCAAATTAAATTAGAAGGCCATTTACAAGAGTTTTAAGCCACGAGACAAAGTGTGATTCAACAAGTCTTTCAATATTTATGTCAATGAAATGGGGATTTAAATTTCTGTGGTATTGTTCAAAATTGCTGCCATGCAAAACCAACCTCAATGAGCATACATAGTAGGTATACAATGTTTGATTGAATAACAAAATTAGGAAATATAATATATTCTACTTGAGATATGGCTTCACTTCTTCACAATTGAGAATAACATAAAGTTGAGCCATTATATATTCTCTATCACTTAAAAATTTAGTAACGCTCTTGCCGGAGGGTCGCTCGACTTGGTTAAAAATTATTAATGTCATCGGTTCGCCTGTCTCTTCCTATATATAGGGATTTTGATCAACTCTCATTCTTAATGAATTTATGTGTGAATCAAAATAATAAGAACAAAAGTACGATGTATCCTGTGCCAAGAATGCTTCGTTAATAAAACCTTCTACTAGAGATTTATTTTTGATTATCTTCTTAATTTTGTTTAAAAACCTTTAAAAATGAAAGGAACTAGTTTGTTAGATTTGAATAAATAGGAAGTAAAATAATATATAGAAGAAGAAGTAACTAATGATTGAATATCTCTCAAAAGGATACATCCATTGATATTGAACCGGTCAATTGACTCCAGCCTCATACGGGAAATGGACAAGTAGATGATCTATTGAGTCAAAAAATTCAAGAGGGAATATTCTTTCTAGCTTGAAGAGAATGATAAGAATGTTGTGCTCTATTTGCAGTAGCTCATTCACTTTCAATGTTGTTGAACACAAATCTCTAAAAAATTGGCTTATTTTAGTGAGAGGCCTCCAAAGTTGCTCTGGCAATGTGTTGAATGCAATGGGTAGAGCTGTCAAATGGGCTGAGTCAGCCCACCCCAGCCCAAGTCCTATAGGGCCAGTGAAGAGCATGGGTTAATCCAGGCCGGGCTTTTATATAATTCATGATTAAAAGAGTCTAGCACATCTCAACCCATCATAGCCCATACTTATCTTTTTTTTTTTTTAAAAAAAATGTAATTTTAGTTATTTTCATGATAACAACTAAAGATTGAAACAATTAAATTTTAAAAAATTAAATGAAACTTCTAAAAAAAATTAAACATTAAAATAGACAATGTTTCTTGTTTAAAATATAATTATAATTATTTTGAATGAAAAAATTTGGTATTGGAATTATAAAACTTCAAAAATAGAACTAAATTTCTAAAAAATAGACTAAAACCTAAAATATAATAAATAAATAAAAATAAAAAGCCCATAAGGGCCAGTCATTCTAACCCACCTAAGCCCCAAGGGCTTAGATGAGTCGGATTAAAAGCCCTTCTTCAAAATGAGCTATTAAATTATTAGCCTATGGGCTGAGCCCATTTTGATAGCTCTAGCAATGGATAGCAAACATTCCATAAAAATGTGACAATTATAGCTTTTCATTCCGGACAATTTTCTGTCCTTCACGTCAACACATCTCGACAAATTCGAAGAATATCTATAAGAATTTTTAATCCTTTGACCCACTTAAATATGGCTATTCTTTCCTTTAGTGTAAATGCCAATTTAGCCTTTGGCTTTATCAATATGCCATTTGCTAAGTCTTGTAACTCTAAATCACGACGCTTGCAATACACCTTAAGATCCATCCTCGCCTTAATGTTATCCTTTGTCTTCCCTTGGACATCCATAGCAGTGTTAAATATGTTGTCAAACACATTTTTTCTGTGTGCATAAGATCAAGATTATGACGGATCATTTGATCTTTCCAATAGGGGAGCTCTAAAAAAATACTTTGTTTTGTCCAGTTGTGCTCAACCCTATAACCTCGATCCCTAGAAAGGCCACTTTCATCGACCTTAGGAAGTCTTCTAACTTCTTCCCATAATTCTTCCCCACTCAATCTTGGCGGCAGGAGTTCATTGTCGATTCTATTCTTGGTGAACACATCTTTATTTCTCATAAATGCATGATCAATAGGCAAAAACTGTCGATGACAATCAAACCATGAGTTCTTTCTCCCATTTTGGAGAATGAGATCTTTTGAGTTATGCATACAGAAAGGACAAGCCAACTTACCTGTAGTGCTTCACCTTGACAACATCCCATATGTCAGAAAGTCATTTATCATCCACATCAATGCTGCACGCATATGGAAATTCTGCTGTGTCAACACGTTAAAGGTGGATAGTCCGTCTTGCAATATTTTCAACTCGTCAATGAGTGGCTGTAGGTATACATAAATGCCAGCTTTGTATTCTGTGGCCAAGGTATAATGGCTATAAAAAATATATACAGTGCAGTCATACACAGCTTGAGAGACAAGTAGTACGGTGTCACTATAACTTGCAAGCACGAATATGGTGTCCCATACTGACCATAAGGTGTGAACCCATCTATACACAAACTGAGTCTCACGTTATGTGGCTCATTGGCAAAGTCGGGATACACCATGTCAAAGTGTTTTCATGCTTCCACATCTGAAGGATGGATCAATATGCCTTTATTTCTTCTATTATTTCAATGTCATCACATGTGCTTAGCCGAACTCATTGAGGCATAGAGCCTTTGCAATGTAGGGATGAGTGGTAGATAATGTATCCTTTTCACTAGAACTACTTTCGCACGTTCTTTTCTCCTAGGTCGAGTTGCTCAATATCTGGACTCTCCACAAAATTTGCATATTACCGTATCCACATTGTTGTTATAGAACAACATGCATCCTGTCTGGCAAACATCAATTATTTCAGACGTTAGACCTAGTTTGGATACTAATTTTTTTTCGTCCTGTACCAATTCGTGGGCATGAGATTTTCAGGGTGGCTAATCTTCCTCATAAGACCTGCCATGTCATTGAAAGATTGAACCAAAATGTTGCCTTCAAATTTTAGACTCAAAATTATGACCGCAATAGATAACTCTGAATGACTGGTATAGCCTGGCCAAAGGGGCTTCTGGTAGGCATTAGCAGATCAAAGAACCTTTGCGCTTCTGGATTTAGAGGGTCATCAATATTTAAATTTCTAGTACCATCATTATCTAGTTATAAGTCATCTCTGATATCCAGATCTTTACTAGTTGCATCTAAGATCATGGCTTTATATCTAGCATCCCTTTTAGGAATGGTAAATATGGATCTACTTGAATAGTCTGCATTAACATAAGCTGAGGCTGTGGCTTCACCACCGTGCTCACTGTGAAATGTCCAGCATCATTATCCTGGCTCAAAGCTTCTTTTATAAAGATCCACTTTAACGTCCTCAATACCCAAAAGGTGCCATTTTTGTGTTTTGAGCAGGGGCATCAGATCTTTCCATCCATTGCATGTCACCCAGCAAAGGCAATAAATTTCTCTACCTTGAGTAAAAACTCTTTTGTGTAACCCTTCCTTCTAGAATTTAACCTATATTAAATCCATCTTCGATGCGAAGAGATCTCCATTTTTCTTCATGAAGTGGAAAGAAAAATATAGAGAAATAAAGAGAGAAAAAAAAAACAAGAATAGAAAAAGATAGAGAAATGTTGAATTATGATGAGGTGACCAAATCTATATAGACAAATAGGATAATAAATAGTAATGGGAAAATGGTAATAGGTTGAGATTGGACACCCATCACATTCATAAGATATGATATGACCCATTGTGATATACTTAAACTCTAAAAAATGACAATTATTAAAACACAAGATATATATCTACAGTTGAAAGAAATAAATTGCTAAGTAAATGATTGCAATGTAGATATATTTTATTAAAGAAATATGTTATCAAAGAAACATATCATTAGGACATAAAATAATTTTTAAAAATAAATTATTAAAAAAATATTGCTCCAAATAAATCACACTTATACCAACTCTCAAGGACATGATTCACTGGCCTTAAGTGAGTATAGGGAAGTCGACCTCCATGGATCCAATGGCCATGGTGCATCTTCTTGCTTTATATTGACCTCCATAGATCCTACGATCCACAATCCATGGTGGTACATATTTCATTCATTTTTTTTAGTGAAATGGAAGTATATTGATTTAAGAACTAGATATTGACAATGCTTTAGGATTTGCTTATTTATTTTATTATATCAACTGATAAGAACAAGATTAAATCAAAGGAGAAAACTAATATTGAATTTCCAAAAAAGGAATTACAGAAGCAACAATAGAAAATTAAAATGCAAGAAAGGAAAATACACTAGACCCAGTCTCCTAAACCAGAGGTCTTCATCTGTGAAATTTTGTGAAAAAATTATAAAATTTATTGTGATTTTCTGCTAAGCGGTCATTATAGAACCATTGAACCAATAATCAACTAATCAAGAGGGGTCTTCATCTCCTAAATGGATGAGTTCAGAAGCTTCGAGAGAGAGCTGCAAAGGATGGAGAGAGAAGAGCTTGATTTACACATATTTGTATTTATATATTTTGTATATATATAATTTATATAGATATTATATATATTAAAAATATATGAATTCAAATATATATACATATTTGTATTAAATTATATATGAATACAAGTATATATATGTCACGTCCCAAAATTTGAGCACGTGACCGGCACGGAAAGTGAATTTCATTTCACCTCCGTAAGCCTATCTTTCTCTTAATCATCATACAATTCTGTTTCATGCAACCAAACCGAATTCTCTATACATACTACAATCATTCACATTACATCACTGAATGAACCTACCCGATTACAGAGATTTCTAGATTTATACAACTTAGAATAAGACTTAACTATTATACCTTTATCCTGAACAAATGAAAAGATAATCATGGACTAAGGATCCATAATTCCTTGTTCCGATATTTACCTTCAGCTGTCAACTCTGAAAAAAAATATCAATAAGAGGGGTATGAGCAAACCACGTGCCCAGTGAGTAGATAACACAACACTATGACAAAAAAATATCATACATCATAATGATAACATGCAGCAATCATACGTAAATCGATCATCATATGATATGATATTATTCGTAGTACTTCACGACAATATCCAAATAAATCAAATACATTTCAACATAATTCAAAAGTTCACAACAACAATCGGTGAAATCAATTTCACACAAATTTCCCGTACCAACCGGGTCGTCCAGAATACCTCTGGATCGTTGCCCGCGGCCCCCGCCGCATCCACCCTTATCGCTCCATTTATAATCTCCACCCTTATAACTTCACATAAATTTCTCCATGGGGTGCACCACCATGCCTTTCCTTTCCAGTCAAACACAATCACAATCATATATAAAAACATCCTCAATCATAATCTTGAGCCACATACATAACTCAGTCATTTACAATTCAAGCCACAACATAATCAATGTGGTTCCAGCAACATAGCATGTATACAACATAACCAATAATATAGAACAATTATTCAACTCAGTTCACATGCCATTCACAATCCATCATATAACCTCCATTCATGGGAAAATAAAAAAAATATAATTATATACATTACCAGACACGTTCCACAATTGTTTATGCCTCATCGTTCCACATCATCCTCTTCAAACTTGGATATACAACATATTTCCACTATGATGCAAAAAGTCAATAACAGATATTTAATCATAGCAAGTATTAACCCACTCACCTGGATTTCACACTCTCGGCACTCCCACTTTGCACCTTGACCATTCCTATTGTAACCAGACAAAAACCATTAGGGTTACGAAATAGAGAAATTTCCTACCACTACTCTCGACCTTCACTTACTTCTCGAATCATAACTCCTAACTGGTAATGAATATTCAAATGAAACTTATACCATTGGAAACTAGACTTAAAGAGCTTTCCAACGATATAAAGTTTGCCCAAAACGGAGTTCGGATGAAGAAGTTATGGCCGATTGAAAAATAAACTAAAATTTCTCGGTACACCTGGCGCCTGGGCGCCACCTATGGCGCTTGGGCGCCACCCATGCCCGGCGCCTAGGCGCCCCACGTGGCGCCTGGGCGCCATGCCTTTCTCTTCCCCACATGTTCTTGGCGCCTGGGCGCCACGATCGTGACCTTTCGCGACTTTCTCTCAGTTTTGGCCCGAATCTGGCCAAATCTTCACCGTTTTTCATGATTTCTTCCATGGGATCTCACCCTTAATGTCTAAGGAGCATTTAGACACCAAAATCACCAATTTTAATCGAGAAACGAAGCCGGAATCTCGATTTTTCCTCAAACACTCTTAAAACTAGAAAATAGGGAAAAGCTTAAGAAATAGAAATTTCTACCTCGATTCCTTGCTTTCCCTACGTTGCTTGGCTCCTAGAGGCTCGCCCTGTAGCCCGAGATCCGCCCTTCAAAGGCCGGTTGTATAGTTGGAGTGTAGAGAGAGAAATTAGAGAGAAGGAAGAGAGAAGGAGAGGAGAGAAAGTGAAGAGAGAGAGAGGAAAGGAGAAAAATGAATAAAAAATAGGTGAGGCCACCTATATACTCGCCCGGGGTGAAATTATCACTTGCTCTGCAGTTGACCCTCAGTCAAGACTAGCAAAAGCAAATTCATAAAATCTCACCTCAGGTGTTTCTAAATCCTCGGTGCCCCACAAATTTCCTTATTTCACTTTAGTCCCTCTCAATATCTCAAACTCCACTTTAACCTCGAATCCATCATCTTTTCGGTACCGGACTCATAATTCATTCCCATAAGCTCTATTCTTCTTCTCGGGTTCCTACTTGGTCAGTTCTCAAAAGTCCTCTATACTTTCTTTTCTTTTCACTTTAGTCCTTGAGAATTTGTAAAAATTTAATTAAAAGAATTCATTCCCATAAGCTCTATTCACATTTTCTTCACTAATTCAAAAAGAAAATTTTTCACATAATTAAATTTTTCACTAAACTTCAAATCAGACTTTAAATATTCATAAAAATTCTTGGGATATTACAATATATATATATATATACATATTTGTATTAATATATAATCAAGTCGTGCTATACAAACACAACCAACTTAAGGGGAAAAGAAAGATATGAGAATATGTGGACGTCATGATTCGAACGCATGAGCTAGTCTATATATTGATAAGCTTTTGCCATCCAAGCAATGAAAGATCATTTCCAAATTTGTTCAACATTTAATATGAAAAAGGATTCTACTGTTATCTACAAGAGTCAAGACAATGATTGTTATTTTATAGATATTTTAATTTATTTTTCATTGCCAGCCATCTCTACACACTCTATAAATATAAGCACTCTCACTTTGTCAATTCTACACTTCCCATTCTCCCTTTCTCACTCAATTACTCACACCTTATCTAACCAATTACTTACTTGCTTCTAAAGTTTATTATGGAGCCATCAATATTTGAGAATGACTACTCTCCTGAAGACATTATGATGAATATATTATCGTGATTGCATGTTCCTAATGTATAGATGTATATGATGGTATCTTGGAACTATTTTAGGCACAATAAAATCATTTGAAAAGAGCCAACACATAATCTCTTTTTGTCCTACTGTCTTTTCCAAGCTCATATTGTCTAATGTCTTTCTCTAATGTGTATAACATGAGCATTCGGTCATTCCACAGTCTCGAAATAGATGAAGGTTGGTCCAGAGAATCCTTCACTTTCATAGTGGTTAGATCCATAAATGGCTGGATATTACTGCCACATCGTCATCACCGATTACTTTTCTTGAACCTGGTCGTCGAACAAAAATGTGAAATGCTTGGCCTTATCATAGGTTCTTTGCCCATAAATTATATTTGATATAATTTGCATTTTTTTTCAATATGTCCTTATAGTATTGATATTATAGATTTTTATCAGGTAATGGTAATTACATATGATACACACTGGGAATACTTTGTTGTTGTGTGCTACTACTTAGTTGGGCAAATTATGTGGGTGACAAAGTTTTACTCATGAGGTCACCAATGGCTCCTCGCAGAACACACTTCTTGTAACAATGATGAAGAAGACATTTTTGTTGTAGATAGATTTAGCTTGTGGGTATCCACACGGGACAGGCCAACTTTGGTTGTGCATGACATACTACTAGATCTTTTCTGGTCCATGGTTATTCCACCCTATGCATTTCGAGACGATTAGACATTGGTGGGCTACAACAATGGCCTGGGCATCATCTTTTCTTTTGAACATGACCTTCTAGGGAATATGTTGCCATTGTGGACATGCGATATAGTCCCATGTGATCCCCAGTCCTAGAATTCTGTATAGGCATTACATCTTCCACTTTGTGCAGATCCATTATTGACCCTTCCTGGTGATGAGTTATTGCTTGTTGAGGAATCCAATATAGGGGGAGCTGAAGAGGAAGATAAGGATCCAAATAGACTGACCGCTTCCTACAAATTTGGCATGGTAGACACTACAACAGGACTTGCATTACAGGACCTATTTGAGACATGGCAGACACCAAGTCACACTTATTTTCACCATGCTCATATTTCTTTCCCACGTTCATGTAAACTAATTTTGTGCAACTTCTTTTTTTGACGTTGATATTATCTGTAGTCAATTATATTATTTACTTATGCATTATCTTTTTTTCCCATAATTGACATATATTATTATCTATTTATACCGATTACCTTTGTCTATTTTAAAATTTTATATCCAAAGTACATCATTAGTTTTGAAATAATATCTTGTACATTAGAAATTACTCACACAAGTTATTAAAACAAAAAAAAGGCACACTCCTGACACCCATGTCTATATATGTCCATAAGAAGGCTACATAAATTCACTCCCATGCCATTCATCTTCTCACTCTCACGTCTAGGTCCTATGTTTTTAAGCTTCAGTAGTGTTTATTTTCATTGTGATGGTAGAGCCACTTTTCGAGAAAATGTTATGGTTGATATCTTATCTTGAATGTCTATTGATGATTGTAGAAATTTAATGTTAGTATCTAAAAATTGGCATCACGGCTTTCATAAATCTTTTTCAAAAAAGCTCATTGCAAAAATGCCAAATAAATAGATTCATTTTCTCCATTACTATCCTGGCCATGTCAATCAGATGAGAGATTCTTGTTTTGACATTCTTGACATGAGAAGCTGATCCAGGCATACACTCTATCTGCCATAGTTATTACACCAGATGCACCACACCATTCAAGCGTTGGGAACACTGAATAGCTGGATCTTACTCCAAGCCAATTATGTATATAGACATCACCAACTAATGGTTCTAAACTGGATGACATGGCAATGATGACAAATTACATCGCCTTTTATAGGTATTTTAATAATCTTTTTTTCTTATGCTTCATGTTTCTACTGGTCATAGTTTTATTGACATTTATTATTCTTTCAGGTGTTACTAAATATTGTCTTGCATGTGACATAGATGAGCAAGACTTTGTAATTATATGTTATCGTCGTGATGGTAACACTATGTGAGTTGCCAAATTATATCTGGAAAAGATTAAGGTCGAGGTCAAGTAGGTTGAATCTCAGTCGGATCAATGCCCACTTCATGTGGTTACCACAACCCATTCTAATATTGTGCTAGACAATTTTATCGCCTCTTTATTTATAGCGTCTGATGGAGAGGGCTCTCTGACAGTGCACAATGTATCAGATGATACGTTTAGATCGCTAGTCATCCTATCAGCTGTAATGAATGAGAACTACAAGTTGGTAAGCTATAAAAATTATTTAGGGATCATATTTTTTGGTAAGCATGAGAGTCACAGTCAACTACGGACATGCGACACAGTCAACTGTGATACCCACTCATGGAATATAGTTCTCTTTTATAATTTTTATCATCCCTTGAATGCATTACTATGGCTTCCAAACAACAAGTTCTTAATTGAAGAAGAATCAAACGAGTTTGAAGACAAGATGGAAGAAGAACCTTGGTTTGTCAAATTTTACACAGTTAAGGATGATGAGTGGAAGTTGTTTGTATTGGAAAACTTAGAACTCTATAGTTGTAACACATATTTTACCACTTTTTTGGTAACATAAAAGTGGTTAGTGTTATAAATTGTACTTTTTTTTAACATATTTTGCCCCTAAGTAATTCCGTATGTCCGGTCCTTGTTATATCTATGCACAAATGTTAATTTAATTTCTTCAAATATTTTAACATTATAAACTTGCCAAATAATTTTTTTACATATTTAAAAAAATTTTAAGAAAAGCTATAAATTTTTTATATATGAAAAAAATTATATAATTTTTTAAAAAAAAATTATAAAAAATTTAAAAAATATGTACACTGAGGCATGCCTCGGTGCACACCGAGGCGCCACCCCTTGGTGTAGGTATGCATCGACGCCACCACTCCTTCTCTGAGGTGACCTCGGTGACTTTTTTTGTTAGTTTTTAAGAAAATAATTATTTTGTATTTTTAACTTGTATATAAAATTTAATAATAAAGTAAATTTAAAATAGTTTTAATAATTATATAAGATTATCTTTGTTTAGCTAATTTTAGTATATAATTTAATAAAGTTCACAAAATATTGCTTAACATACAACACAGAAAAATAACTGAATGTCTATTCATTTTCTCTCTCTTCTTCTTCTCCTCCTTGTTTTTGCTCTCTGCCTTCTCCTTATCCTCTTCTTCTGGCTTAGCCTAGCAGTGTTGCCTAAGCCACCAAAGTTCATTACAGAAAAAATACACATTTCCCTGGCGGTAATTTCTTGGCGGTTACCATCACCGCCAGCAATTGCATTTAATTGTCGGTGCTTTTTATACAATTCTTGGTAGTTATTGTTAGATTTTTCATATGGACTACCATAAATCATATTTATCTATACATATATTTATTTATTTATATGTATTATCCAGTTTTAATAATAAGTTAATTATAAATTCTTTTATAAATTAAACAATCCTTATTGAATTGAAACTGGGCCTTGTGTGGGCTGACTAATGATGGGAATGTCAGCCCATTAGGGTTTCACAAGGAAGGGTCTCTACTCTCTGTCTATATATGTGGTGTAGCAGTCCCATTAAAGTAACACCCTCTGAAAAACATATTAGGCTAAGAGAGCAGTTTTACTCTCCTTAGTTATTCTGTTTTCTTGTCTTTAATTTTATTTACACCTGATTATCAATTACTATCAAGAGTTCTGCTGTTTCCCCAGGTACGCATAGTTTTGTTATTATTCATATATGTTATAGAACTATCTGCAATATATTCTTGTATATATGAATTGTTTATAAATTCCTTCAATTGGTATCAGAGGCAGGTTAGCAGATTGTTCTATGGCTATATGAAGTTAAAATCATATGACGTTAATATATTCATTCATATTGATTGGGGAAAATTATTGTGAAAGGATTTTTCTATAGAACCCTCAATTTTCAATCTTTAATTTTAATTCCAATTGATTTTTAATTTGATTGTGTTTTGCGTATATCACTATATTGCGTAATCACCAAATTCAATTAGTAATTTGAGATTACATCAAGTGATTCAATCATTATATCAAGAAGAGGGATATATGTTTATTAATTTATGTCAATTCATGTTGCTTGTGTAATTATCCTTTGTACAAAGTGATTCAGTTATGATTTTGGATTATCACATCATGAGTTTATTCAATTCGACCAAATATGAATGCCACCTGGATTGATTACATATATTTATTTTGGGTTGGAGAGAGAATCGTCATGGACGTTGGTTAACGAAATTTGAGATCGCGCGATTAACTCATTTGAAATATACTACATTGGCTTATCAATTCCATCAATTTAGGATATAGTATATCAGTGCTTGATATGAAAAATAATATCTTGAATATATATGACAATTAAATATATTATCTTATCATTTTGGGAATCAATCATTTGAGACTCTGATGTAGTATATTGTGAATATATGATAATTAATTACTCATCATTCGTTGTGCCGATTACTAATATATACGTATATATATATATATATATATATATATATATATATATATATGTTATGTGTTTTGGTGATATATGTAAGACGTATTGAAATTTGTGATTTATATATTTGAGATTGAATTTGTATATTCTGTTTATCTCAATTATATATGTATGTCTAAGTAATTTTGATCATGGGTGTATTGATCAAAATTTTTGAATTTTCTTGTGAATTTGGAACTGAATCTCTCAAGAATCTTATTTTAGATATTGTATTCTCTAAAATTCAACCCGAAAATTTTTATATAAATTTTGAATATTATTATCTATTAAATATCCCTTATACTCTGTTATGGAGCACCGTTTGTATATTTTAACTATTTTAGAGACAATTTACATTTATTTAATTATTTATATTTTATTGTAAATTGTTTCTAAATATTCTGCCAAATTATTTTGGATATCCAAAGATGTCATTTGAATAATTTTGTAAGGTTGTGAACTCGCCTATCACGAGTCCAATCTTTAATGTTATTTTGCAAATAATATATATATATATATATATATATATATATATATATATATATATATTATTTATTCTTTCAAAATAATTATGGCTTGAAAAGGGAAAAATAGCAATTATGGTGACAATAAATAATCTGTTTTGAAATATCATTAGTGTACACACCCTATCGGAGTGACATTAATGTACGTTTCTTGTGATAAATAATTTTTTTGTGTTTTCTTTTGATATTTTGCAATATAAAAGGATTGCGAAATCACCTCAGGTACACATCACTGATCTATTACTCTATATCATGTGTACTATAATATACTTTGATATTGCATCTATAATTGATTTGAAATTTACTGACCTTGGATTGCAAATTTCTCTTAATTAATTATGTTTTTTTCATATTTATTATTCTTTATGTGAAATATGAGCTTTTAACGTGTATGATCTACTTCCCTATCGGATACTATTTCTGCATCGTTAAAGCTTATGTTTCCTGACATGTGCTATAATTATAGTTGTTATTTTAGTCTTAATGATTATTATATTTTAATAATTGACTATTGCTATCCAAGTGGGAGATTGTTAAATTTTAATATATATATATATATATATATATATATATATATATATATATATATATATATATATCCTATGTGGATTAGCATTACTAAATTATTAAAATATTTTTTAAATCATTAATATATCAACTATATTAATTGTGTTTTATAATATAGCATTTTAATTAATTCAATGAATATTGTAATTGAATTGAATCTAATTTGATTTATATTTCTCCTAATTCTTGGTGGCTCTTTTGACCTAGAGCTTCACCAAATAGTTGTTAAGACAACATTCTTAAATGGTGATTTTTCAAATAATGTGTACATGAATCAACCTGATATTTTTTTTTTCAAAAATATGGTCAAAACCATATAGTATGCAAATTAAGAAGTCCATATACGTTTTAAAATTGGCCTTGAGGCAATGGTACCTAAAATTTCACCATGTTGTCACTTTAATCAACTTCAAGGAGAATATGTGTGTCACATCCCAAAAATTGAGCATGTGAAAAGATACTACTCATTTGATATAATTCTCAAACATACGTTATATGCATATATTCTGTAAGGTTTTACATTCAACCTTAATCATTCATTCCACACTACAGAATTATATTCATCTGATAAGCAAATATAGACATACATAGTCTGATATTTCTATCTCATCGCAAGCCTAGGAGACCTATAGAAAATACAGAGCTTTTCTAATATCCACATTAATAAGTACTGGTGTCCCACCAGACAGAAATAGAGAATAAACCCAAGGGGCTTCTAATCTTCAAACGGATACTCTTGTTCTTTATTTTCTGTATCTGAAAAAAAAATAATCATAGGGAGTGTGAGTTTATTTAAAAACTCAGTAAGTAAATAACTGTACTATATAAAATATCAAAAGTACAAATACCACATTTACTCATATAATTAATTATCTTATACATCGAGTAGTATGGGACTCTAACCCTTTCAAACTCATGAATAAGATTTCATAGATATACACCGAGTAGTATGGGACTCTAACCCTTTCAAACTCGTGAATAAGATCTCATAGGTATACGCCGAGTAGTATGGGACTTTAACCCTTTCAACTCGTGTATATGTTTCATAGATATGCACTGAGTAGTATGGGACTTTAACCCTTTCAAACTCGTGTATAAGATTTCTTAGATATACACCGAGTAGTATGGGACTTTAACCCTTTCACACTCGTGTATTAGATCCCGTAGATCTTTACTCATTAATAAAATAGTTAGAATTCATCACATAGTACAATTGTCATGAGATAAATAATTTCTTCATACTCTTATTTCTACTGATCATCATATACTCCCATATGAAAAATTAATTGCTTATTATCCAAATAATATTGTAAATGGGACTTATATTGTACTTTGACTAGTAATATCAAATTAGCTGAGCAAGGTTATTCACTCACCTTGATTTTTGTCCAAGTTTACCTTGTTCCACACTAGAATTTGTGTAGGAAAATTTCCTAGTAAAATATATTACAAGGAATCATAAGAAAGGAAACAAAATCACAAAAATACGTAAAATTTTCTGACTGCTACAGTAACGGGTTGCTACAGTAACGGTTTGCTACAGTAACGGTTTGCTACAGTGTCGGTTCGCTACAGTGCCGGTTCGCTACAGTAACGTTGACTGCTACAGTACCGTTGACTGCCGACACTACAGTAACTACTACAGTACCCGAAGAAAATTTTCCAGATTTTTTCCCGAAATTTCTGGTCGCTACAGTAACTCGGTTTTGCAGAATTTCTAACAATTTCATCCTTTCCTTTCTTGTTTCAAAACCGGAATTTCAACTCTTTTAACCGATTATAACTCAAATATAACTTCTAAAACAACTGAGATTCATGAATTATCATTAAAATCTTCAAGAACAAAACCTCCTCTGATCTTCTACATAAACTGAAATTTAAGGAAAATAATCGGATTAAAGCTTACCTTTGATCCTTACAAAGCTTTTGAACCGAACAAATAGTCGAACTTCTGAAGATCAAGGAAAGGATTTGAGAAGAAAATGAAGAACTGAGAGAGAAATCTTTTCTGCTTCCTTCGGCTGAGTGAAAAAGTGAGGATTACTATTGAAACTTTATATTAAATATTTCTAATGGGTTATTCAATAACCCATGGGTATCCATAACCCAACATCCAAACCCATCCAGTCAATTTACAATAAATGGATTAATTGACCATTCTGAAACCACTTTTCCATGAATTTCACCATTCTTAGAATATATCCCTCATTGTGCAAATATTTAGTCCAGTCATTTAACTCAATTTTCATAAATAATATTCAAAGAGAACAATTAAATATGAAAATTAAAAATGACCAAAATCAATAACTAAAGTAACGTTGTAGAATTCTAAAATACTCTTAAGCGAATTATATTCTGAAATTAACGGGTATTACATTCTACCCCCCTTAAAAGAATTCGGTCCTCCGAATTAAAATCTTACCTCAAGTTTCAAATAAATGTGGATAGTTTTTCCACATCTCATCTTCTGCTTCCCACGTAGCTTCCTCGCGAGAATGATTTCTCCAAAGAACCTTGACAGTAGGAATTTCTTTGGTACGCAATTTCTTGACTTTTCTATCAAGGATAGCTACTGGTACCTCTTCGTAGGTGAGAGTTTCATCAAAATGAACTTCTTGGGGTTGAATGACATGAGAAGGATCAGGAAGATACTTCCGTAGCATGGACACATGAAATATTGGATGAACTCCCTCTAGGTTGGAAGGTAGGTCTAGGCGATATGCCACATTACCCGCTCTGTCTACAACCTCATATGGGCCAACATACCTCGGACTAAGCTTTCCTTTCTTCCCGAATCTCATTACTCCTTTCATAGGTGAGATTCGTAAGAAAACCATATCACCTATTGCAAATTCAAGGTCACGTCTTCGGTTGTCCGCATAAGACTTCTGTCTACTCTGAGCAGTTAACAACTTCTCTCTGATCAGTTTAACTTTATTTATATCTTCCTGTATCATCTCAGGTCCAAATATTTTGGTTTCACCAAGTTCAAACCAACCTATAGGAGATCGACACCGTCTCCCATACAAAGCCTCAAAAGGTGCCATCTGAATACTGGCTTGGTAACTGTTATTATAAGCAAATTCAATAAGAGACAAATGATCTTCCCAACTTCCACTGAAATCCATCACACAAGCTCTTAGCATATCCTCTAAAGTCTGAATTGTCCTTTCGGACTGTCCATCAGTCTGAGGATGGAATGCTGTGCTAAGATTCACTTTGGTACCCAAAGCCTCTTGAAAGACTTTCCAGAACCGAGAAGTAAACTGAGGTCCTCGGTCTGATATAATGGATATTGGTACACCATGAAGTTTCACTATTTCTTTAACATAAATTCGAGCAAGTTTTGCTACACTGAAAGTGGTATGAACAGGAAGAAAATGTGCTGACTTAGTAAGTCGATCCACTATGACCCATATTGAGTCATTTCCTTTTGTTGACCGAGGTAAACCTACTACAAAATCCATAGTGATCCTTTCCCACTTCCATTCGGGAATATCTAGTTTTTGCATCAATCCAGATGGTCGTCGATGTTCAGCTTTAACTTGCTGACAAGTCAAACATCGAGCTACAAAGTCAGTCACGTCTCGCTTCATGCCCTCCCACCAGTAAACTTGTTTCAAGTCCTGATACATTTTCACAGCACCAGGATGTACAACGTAGGGCGAACCATGAGCTTCCATTAAGATTTCATGTTTCAAAGATTCAATGTTGGGGACACAGAGTCTCCCATTAAACCATAAGACTCCTTCTTCATCTACCAAGAAACTTGGTGCTAGACCTTGCCTTGCCTTATCTCTGATTTTGACCATATCAATGTCATTTTCTAAATTTACTTTTACTTTTTCAACAAGAGATGATCTAACTGTTAAATGAGCCAGAAATGTACCTGACTCAGTGATCTCGAAGAATACTCCATCAGCTTCCAACTCTTGTAGTTCATGTATTAGAGACCTCCTTATAGTGGCAATGTGAGCTAAACTTCCCATAGACTTTCGACTTAGAGCATCAGCCACTACATTTGCTTTACCTGGATGGTAAAGGATGGTACAATCATAATCTTTCAGAAGTTCCATCCACCTTCGTTGCCTTAGATTGAGATCTCTCTGCTCAAAAATGTACTTAAGGCTTTTGTGATCTGTAAAAATTTTACAAGTTTCCCCATACAAGTAATGTCTCCATATCTTTAGGGCAAACACTACAGCTGCCATTTCCAAATCATGAGTGGGGTAATTCAATTCATGCTTTTTAAGCTGACGTGAGCCATAAGCTATGACTTTACCATGTTGCATCAACACACATCCTAAGCCTATCTTTGAGGCATCACAGAATACAGAGTAACCCCCTGGTCCTGATGGTAGGATTAAGACTGGTGCAGAAGTTAAACACTCTTTCAATTGGGTGAAACTTTGCTCACATGAATCATCCCAAATGTATTTAACATTCTTTCGGGTTAACTTATTTAATGGGAGAGCCGTCTTAGAGAAATCTTTGACAAAGCGACGGTAATACCCTGCTAAGCCAAGAAAACTACGTACTTCAGACACAGTTGTTGGTCTAGGCCACTGTTTAACTGCTTCAATTTTACTTGGATCTACATGAATACCTTCTTGGGAAATAACATGTCCCAAAAATGTTACATGACTCATCCAGAATTCACATTTTGAGAGCTTTGCGTACAACTGATGCTCTCTCAAAGTCTGAAGCATTATTCTCAAATGTTCAGTATGTTCTTCATGACTCTTTGAATATACCAAAATATCATCAATAAACACAATTACAAACTTATCAAGGAATGATTTGAACACTCTGTTCATTAAATCCATAAATGCTGCTGGTGCATTTGTCAACCCAAAAGACATCACAAGAAACTCATAATGTCCATACCGTGTACGAAAAGCAGTCTTAGGTATATCATCACTCTTAATTCGTAACTGATGATATCCAGACCTTAGATCAATCTTTGAGAAGTATTTTGCTCCTTGAAGCTGATCAAACAAATCATCTATCCTTGGTAAAGGATACTTATTCTTCACTGTGACTTTATTCAACTGACGATAATCTATACATAATCTCATAGAACCATCTTTCTTTTTCACAAAAAGAACAGGAGCACCCCAAGGTGAAAAACTTGGGCGAATGAACCCTTTGTTTAACAAATCTTCCAATTGTTCTTTGAGTTCTTTTAGCTCAACAGGAGCCATACGATAAGGTGGAATAGAAATTGGTCTTGTGTCTGGGACCAAATCAATACTGAACTCAATATCTCTTTCTGGCGGTAATCCAGGTAAATCTTCTGGGAACACATCTGGGAATTCATTAACCACATGAATGTCTTCTAACTTCTGTTCTTTCTTTTCTAAATCTTTGATAAAAGCTAGAAATCCCTGACATCCCTTTCGCAACATACGCTGGGCACTTAACATAGATATCATGTTGCAAGGTACATCACCTCGATCTCCTTGAAACACAAAATTACTCCTCCCCGGCATATTAAAGGAAATAACTTTGTCACGACAATTTATAGTAGCATGACAAGAAGATAACCAATCCATCCCTAAAATCACATCAAAATCTAACATATTGAGAACCATAAGATCTATCTCAGTTTCCATGCCTCCAACGATTATTTTACAAGAACGATAACATGTTTTAACCATCAAAGTCTCTCTCATCGGTGTGGAAACCAAGAATGGTTCTTTAAGAATAATCGAATCAAATGCAAATCTCTTGGCAAATAGGGGCGACACATATGAGTGAGTAGAACCGGGGTCAAACAAAATACGTGCAGCAAAAGTATTAACAGATAATATACCTGTAACTACAGCATTGGATGTTTGAGCATCCTGTCGGGTTAGAGCATATACTCTTGCATTTCCTCTGCCAGCAGCTTGTTTTCCACGGTCACCTTGGCCTCTTCCAGAACCTCTTCCCATACTACCCCCTATTGAAGGGGTTGGTGTTTGAGTAATAGATTGTGGTCGAGGTGGCAAAGTAGACCCTTGACCTGGTCTTGTCATGAGCTGAGGGCACTCCCTTATAAAATGTCCTTTTTGTCCACAGTGAAAACAGCCTGTACCAACAGTTTTTAACCTGCATTCTCCGAAGTGAAACTTTCCACATTCAGGACATTGGGGTTTTTCCCTTCTACCTTGAGTACCTCCTCTACTAGAAGAGCTAAAACCACTCCTGTTCTCTGAACGAGGCTTAGCCACACTGGCTGTAGAATAAGTTGACTTAGTAGGAGTGGCTGGAGCATTTTGTGACGCAGTAAAGGGTTTCAAAGTTCCTGAGTCTTCCCCTTGATCAAAAGATCTTCTATATCTAGCTTTCTTCTTTTGACGATATTCTTCTTTATTCTTTGACCTCTTTTCCATTCTTCGGGCCACATCAACAGCCTCTGAGTACGAAGAGTAATCGTTCATATTAGAACCCACTTGATCATATAAGGCATCACGAAGCCCTTCCACAAACTTTTCTATTTTCTTCCTTTCAGAAGGAATGATTTCAGGGGCATATTCAGATAATTTAACAAACTGAGCTGAATATTCATCAACAGTCATGGTTCCCTGCCGTAGATACAGAAAATCTCTGGCCCTGGATGATCGTTCACTTGCCGGAAGAAATTCATCCATAACCAATCTGTAAAATTCTGTCCACATAACTGGCGGTGCGCCTTGAATTCTAGCTTTCTTCCAGTTCCTCCACCATTTACCAGCCCTACCTTTTAACTGAAAGGAAGTGAATTCTACCTTTTGAGTAGGAGAACACCCTATAGCATCACAAATTGCTTCACAATCTTCAAGGAAACATTGTGGGTCCTCTTTGGGATCTTCCCCTGAAAAAGTAGGAGGCCTCATTTTCTGGAATTCAGACATTCTTACCTCTCTTACATTAACTCCTCCCGCTAACGGAACTGGTGGTACATTTTCAGCTTCAACAATAGGAGGATCCACTGGCAGGTTAGCTTGTGCAGCTCGACCTCTCATTTCAGCCTCAAATCGGTCAAATCGCTCATTCATCAAATGAATCACATGTGCAATAGTTGCATTACCGACGTGAGCATCAGGTTCGACTCTTCTTGCTTGCTCACTAGTTGCGCCCTCAGTACTTTGAGCATGTAAACTATCACCACGGTTAGAATCATCTTGCACATGTACTGGTGGATTTATGGCCCTCCTTGGACCCATATGCTCATTATTATTAGAAGATCCTTCTGACATTGATCTGTCACAGATCTACACACATAACAAACAATTTTCAGACATAAACAAAATATCACTTACTAGCCCCACTGAGAAGTTATCTATAAAATGACATTATACTCTACAAGGTCTTTTATGGAACCTAATCCTATGGTCATGCCGCGGCTCACGACAATAGGGAAGGGCCCACAAAGATCACTTTGCTCTGTACTCTATAGGGGACCTATAAAACCTTTCCTCTGATACCAAATTTGTCACATCCCAAAAATTGAGCATGTGAAAAGATACTACTCATTTGATATAATTCTCAAACATACGTTATATGCATATATTCTGTAAGGTTTTACATTCAACCTTAATCATTCATTCCACACTACAGAATTATATTCATCTGATAAGCAAATATAGACATACATAGTCTGATATTTCTATCTCATCGCAAGCCTAGGAGACCTATAGAAAATACAGAGCTTTTCTAATATCCACATTAATAAGTACTGGTGTCCCACCAGACAGAAATAGAGAATAAACCCAAGGGGCTTCTAATCTTCAAACGGATACTCTTGTTCTTTATTTTCTGTATCTGAAAAAAAAATAATCATAGGGAGTGTGAGTTTATTTAAAAACTCAGTAAGTAAATAACTGTACTATATAAAATATCAAAAGTACAAATACCACATTTACTCATATAATTAATTATCTTATACATCGAGCAGTATGGGACTCTAACCCTTTCAAACTCATGAATAAGATTTCATAGATATACACCGAGTAGTATGGGACTCTAACCCTTTCAAACTCGTGAATAAGATCTCATAGGTATACGCCGAGTGGTATGGGACTTTAACCCTTTCAACTCGTGTATATGTTTCATAGATATGCACTGAGTAGTATGGGACTTTAACCCTTTCAAACTCGTGTATAAGATTTCTTAGATATACACCGAGTAGTATGGGACTTTAACCCTTTCACACTCGTGTATTAGATCCCGTAGATCTTTACTCATTAATAAAATAGTTAGAATTCATCACATAGTACAATTGTCATGAGATAAATAATTTCTTCATACTCTTATTTCTACTGATCATCATATACTCCCATATGAAAAATTAATTGCTTATTATCCAAATAATATTGTAAATGGGACTTATATTGTACTTTGACTAGTAATATCAAATTAGCTGAGCAAGGTTATTCACTCACCTTGATTTTTGTCCAAGTTTACCTTGTTCCACACTAGAATTTGTGTAGGAAAATTTCCTAGTAAAATATATTACAAGGAATCATAAGAAAGGAAACAAAATCACAAAAATACGTAAAATTTTCTGACTGCTACAGTAACGGGTTGCTACAGTAACGGTTTGCTACAGTAACGGTTTGCTACAGTGTCGGTTCGCTACAGTGCCGGTTCGCTACAGTAACGTTGACTGCTACAGTACCGTTGACTGCCGACACTACAGTAACTACTACAGTACCCGAAGAAAATTTTCCAGATTTTTTCCCGAAATTTCTGGTCGCTACAGTAACTCGGTTTTGCAGAATTTCTAACAATTTCATCCTTTCCTTTCTTGTTTCAAAACCGGAATTTCAACTCTTTTAACCGATTATAACTCAAATATAACTTCTAAAACAACTGAGATTCATGAATTATCATTAAAATCTTCAAGAACAAAACCTCCTCTGATCTTCTACATAAACTGAAATTTAAGGAAAATAATCGGATTAAAGCTTACCTTTGATCCTTACAAAGCTTTTGAACCGAACAAATAGTCGAACTTCTGAAGATCAAGGAAAGGATTTGAGAAGAAAATGAAGAACTGAGAGAGAAATCTTTTCTGCTTCCTTCGGCTGAGTGAAAAAGTGAGGATTACTATTGAAACTTTATATTAAATATTTCTAATGGGTTATTCAATAACCCATGGGTATCCATAACCCAACATCCAAACCCATCCAGTCAATTTACAATAAATGGATTAATTGACCATTCTGAAACCACTTTTCCATGAATTTCACCATTCTTAGAATATATCCCTCATTGTGCAAATATTTAGTCCAGTCATTTAACTCAATTTTCATAAATAATATTCAAAGAGAACAATTAAATATGAAAATTAAAAATGACCAAAATCAATAACTAAAGTAACGTTGTAGAATTCTAAAATACTCTTAAGCGAATTATATTCTGAAATTAACGGGTATTACAATGTGTCTCATTAGTGTTTTTACATGATGACTAGTGGGAGTAAGTTTGTGATTTTAAATACTGTACTCTCAGTTTATGGGCTTGAAATTTTATGAGTATTCCTTACTCTCTGCTAATGGCACCTTCGTATATCATATTTTCCCTATTGATGTGTCATAGTTAAGGAATTAATTTTTTTTTAGTCCATATGTGAATTGAATAATTTCATTAGGAATGATATATATTTATTATATTTTTGAATATAATTGCTGATTATTTGTATAACTGTAACTTCACCTATCATGGGTACAATTATACAAATTTTGTGAATTGAATGATTAAATTTTTTTTAATCATTATTTTATTACATTAATAATAATTATACCCTATCATAGTTGTCACGACCCGTTTTCTAGGCACATGACCGGCACAATGATGAATATCCCATCACTGTAAGCCTTTCGATAAATTCTTCCCACAAGTAAAATTATTAGTCATTATCTTTATATTCTCAAAATACCATTCTTTAATAAATACAAAGAAAATACATCAAATTTTCTTAATTAAAAATAATAGATCCTCAGTACAAAATACATTATCATACTGAAATACAAGCCAAATACCAATCCCTGACCTAGATGTCCTAGACGGTTACAGAGCAACATACTGTATAACAAAAGAAGGGCCTACCCGACAGCGGAAAGGTCCAACGTGATCTACTCCTCTAGCGGATGTTCTTCGGCGGCAACCTGATCTGAACAAAAAGTTTGTACAGAGAGTGTGAGCTTTTAAACTCAGTGAGCAAATCGGCCTTGCGTTAATAAAATTCAAATACATCACCAGTCATGCAAGCATATCCGAAGGCTCAAGCTCAACCAATAAACATAGTTAGAAATTTCATACAAGAAGACAAAAATTCATCCAATTCAACAAACGTTACTAGTACTCGTCAATGGCAATATATCCCGGAGAGCGCACACAGGCCAGCTCACCAATTTTGTATTTTTCCGCCATGACGCACAACCTCATCCTCTTAGCTAGGGCGCCTCACGGATTTATCACTAATCCGGGCTATATCCCTACTGAGGGAATCGTTGTCTCCACACTCATTGGTCAAGACACCCTTTAACCCGGGTTTTCTGCCTTGCCGTGAGAGGGGGTACTGTACCGCTCAATCACAATCAATAGTACAACAGTTCATATCATAATCAGAAGTACAATATAATACTCATCCATATAACAAGTATAGTATATAACTATATGATTCAAATTTCATATCATCATGAGATACTTGCTTCATCTTATCCATACTTTTGGATTAATTATCTCATTATATTCGTCATTCTGAATCCAATTTCCCCCTATGAATCTTGGGAGTGTCCTACGACATACTTTTTATCACCAGTAATGCTAAAACTCTATTAAAACGGGGTCGTTTCACTCACCTGGATTCCGTACGAGTATCACTTCTCTAAATTGTTACGGACAAGAGTACGCAGGTGAATTTCAGTGTTCCGCTACAGAGATTTTCATGAAAGATTATAGAAAATATGTTAGGATTGTTTTCGTATAAATACTGTTCATACATACGGTTACTATTCATACGGTCACTATTCATACGTACAGGTACTATTCATACCGGAAATACAGAATATAATCTGTAAAAGAGTACACCAGGTAAGTTCCCAGGAAAGAGTGGAGGGTCACACTGGACACACTTAAAAACCAGGTCTTTCCTTAGCCAGAACTTTCCTAGACATGTATTCTTCACAGTTTACATTCTATTTCGGTAATCAGAGAATCAAAATAACACATAATCAGCTAAGGACATTTTTTCTGATGTGGAAGATCGGCCAAAGCCGCAACCACAGAGCATACTTAAGAAAATAACTTCTAGAATTTGAAAGACATAAAAAGGGCATAGTATCCTTACCTAAGCAAAAGGAAAAGCCCAAAATCTCAGAGGTCTAGCGTCGGACTAAGAAATCTTAAGGAGAGAAGAAGAGAAGTTGAAGGTGTGATTTTGAAAGTGAAATGGAAGGGTCTATTTATAGGAAAATTTAAGGGTACTATTCCATCTACCCGTCTCACCTACCAATTTCACTTACTAGTCTCATCTACTAGTTTCACTTATTAGTCTCATCTACCAATTTCACTTACTAGTCTCATCTACTAGTTTCACTTATTAGTCTCATCTACCAATTTCATTTACTAGTCTCATCTACTAGTTTCACTTACTAGTCTCATCTACTAGTCTCACTTACTAGTCTCATCTACTAGTATAATCAATTTACTAATTTAGTTTCCTTTTAATTTAGTCCCTCAAGGAATTCTCTCATAAAAAAAATGTTGTTTTCTCCTACAAATTTCTTTCTAATTTTCTCTTATGATCAAACCACATCTAGTACTTGACATTTTGATTGTACAGATGAATAGTACCATATACGTAAATAGTATTATATGGGTGAATAGTACTGTACACTGAAATAGTAATAGTAGTTTGTAAACACGCATTTATATTTTATTTTTCATGGGTATTACATTATCACCCCCTTTAAGAAATTCGGTCCTCCGAATTTAAATTACCTCAAGTCGTGAAAAGATGCGGATATCTAGAACGCATGTCGGCCTCAGCTTCCCATATGGCTTCTTCGTGAGTTTGATTCCTCCACAAAACCTTGACGGATGGAATCTCCTTAGATCGGAGTTTCTTTACTTGACTATCGAGGATAGCCACCGGTATCTCCTCGTATGACAAGTTTTCATCTACTAGGATAGAATTATTGTGAGAAGGGTGAAGTATGTGAGAAGGGTCATGAAGGTGCTTCCTCAACATGGATACGTGAAAAACAGGGTGAATCCCTTCCAGTTCCATAGGTAGGGCAAGCCGATAAGCCACTTTTCCCACTCGTTCTAAAATCTCATAAGGCCCGATATACCTAGGACTCAACTTTCCTTTCCTTCCAAATCTCAACACACCTTTCATTGGAGAGACCTTTAGGAATACCATATCGCCGACTGAGAACTCCAAATCGCGTCGTCTGTGATCAGCGTATGCCTTTTGTCTACTTTGAGCTGCTCGCATCCTATCTTGTATGTCTTTACCTTGGTTAGGGCATCCTGGGCCAAGTCAGGTCCTAATGCTTTCGCTTCACCTATCTCGAACCAACCGATCGGAGATCTGCAACGTCTCCCATACAAGGCCTCATAGGGTGCCATCCCAATAGTGGCCTGATAGCTGTTGTTATATGCAAATTCTACGAGATACAAATACTTCTCCCAGCTACCACTGAAATCTAGGATACAAGCTCGTAACATATCCTCTAGCGTCTGAATCGTCCGCTCTGACTGTCCGTCTGTCTGTGGGTGAAAAGCGGTACTGAGGTCCACTCGAGTACCTAATGCTTCTTGAAAACTTCTCCAGAAACGAGAAGTAAATTGAGGACCTCTATCAGAAATAATAGATATAGGTACTCCATGTAGCTTCACTATTTTCTTAATATACAATTGTGCCAACGTCACCACACCGTAAGTGGTTTTGACTGGAATAAAGTGTGCTGATTTGGTTAGTCGGTCAACAATGACCCAAACTGAGTCATAACCTCCTGTGGAACGAGGTAGACCAACAACAAAGTCCATCGTCACTCGTTCCCATTTCCATTCAGGAATCTCTAATTGCTGTAACGAGCCTCCCGGCTTTAGATGCTCAGCCTTAACCTGTTGACAGGTTAAACAACGAGACACAAATTCTGCTATGTCTTGTTTCATTCCTTTCCACCAGTAGATCTGTTTCAGATCCTGATACATCTTGGTGGCCCCTGGATGTACAGTATATGCAGCATTATGGCCTTCCTCCATGATGTCTCATCTAAGAGTTCCAACATCTGGTACACACAACCGTTGTTCAAAATGCAAGACTCCTGTATCGTCGAGTGTGAAACTATTCACTTCACTAATCTTCACCTTTTCCATAATTTGGACAAGCTCAGGATCCTCTATTTGGGATATCCGTATCTGGTCTACAAGGGAAGATCTAGCCCTGATATGGGCTAAAAATGATCCAGCCCTTGTAACCTCGAGAGTAGCATCTTTTGCTCTCATCTCCTGTAGTTCTTTGACCAATGGTCTTCTTGTCACTGCTATATGGGCTAGACTACCCATAGATTTTCGACTCAAAGCATCTGCCACCACATTTGCTTTGCCTGGGTGGTAAAGAATATTGCAATCATAATCTTTTAATAATTCTACCCATCTCCTTTGCCTCAAGTTTAGGTCCTTTTGGTCGAAAATATATTTTAGACTTTTATGGTCAGTGTAGATTTCGCAAGTTTCTCCGTATAGATAATGTCGCCATATCTTTAAAGCGAAAACTACTGCTGTCATTTTCAGATCGTGGGTGGGGTAGTTTTGTTCATGTTTCTTAAGCTGTCTCGATGCATATGCCACTACCTGGCCATGCTGCATGAGAACACATCCCAACCCTACTCTTGATGCATCGCAGTACACTGTAAAACTTCCTGGTCCTGAGGGTAAGACCAGTACAGGTGCGGAGATTAACCTTTTCTTGAGTTCTTGGAAGCTTTCTTCACAAGCATCATCCCATTGGTACTTTACTCCTTTCCTAGTCAGTCGTGTGAGAGGGGCGGCTAACTGGGAAAAATTTTAGATGAAACGATGATAATATCCTGCCAATCCCAAGAAGCTGCGAATCTCCGTGACGGAGGTAGGTCTAGGCCACATTTTGACCGCTTCTACTTTGCTTGGGTCTGCTTGGATGCCATCTTTGGAGATCACATATCCCAAGAAAGTCACGCGATCAATCCAAAACTCGCATTTAGAGAATTTGGCGTACAATTGATGATCCCTCAATGTCTGCAACACAATACGAATGTGTTGTTCATGCTCTTCTGAAGTCTTTGAGTACACCAGAATGTCGTCTATGAAGACAATGACAAATTTGTCTAAAAAGGATTTAAAAATCCTATTCATTAAATCCATGAAAGCAGCTGGTGCATTTGTTAGTCCAAATGACATTACCAAGAACTCGTAATGCCCGTATCTGGTACGAAAGGCTATTTTAGGCACATCCTCCTCCTTGATCTTGAGTTGGTGATAACCAGACCTCAAGTAAATTTTTGAAAAACACTTGGCTCCTTGAAGTTGATCAAAGAGGTCGTCAATACGAGGCAACGGGTATTTATTTTTGATAGTTACTTTATTCAATTGCCTGTAATCTATGCATAGCCTCATCGATCCGTCCTTCTTTTTCACGAACAGAACAGGAGCTCCCCAAGGTGAATAACTTGGCCTAATAAAGCCTTTATCTAGCAAGTCCTGTAACTGAGTCTTTAGCTCTTTTAATTATGTTGGTGCCATCCTATAAAGGGGTATGGAGATTGGGCGAGTATCTGGAGCTAACTCTATCTGAAACTCAATCTCTCGATCTGGGGGTACACCTGGTAGATCATCCGGGAAGACGTCTACAAACTCCTGGACTACTGGGACGTCCTCTACTTTTAGTTCTTCTTTCTTAATATCTTTAACAAACGCCAAGTATCCTTGACAGCCCTTTCGCAATAAACGTTGGGCACACATTAATGATATAAGATTTCCAGAAATCTCACTCCGTTCACCATGAAATACGAAGGAGGGTTCCCCTGGAATATTGAACTTAACTATCTTATTATAGCAATCCAGAGTGGCATGACAAGATGCTAGCCAATCCATGCCTAAGATGACGTCGAAGTCTGTCATATCCAACAACATTAGGTCTACTGTTGTATTTATTTCTCCGACTCTTATCTTGCAAGCCTGGTAGCCTCGTTCTATTAGTAGGGTGTCTCCAGTAGGCATAGTTACTAAGAACGGACATTCTAATCTAACAACTTTTTGTTTAAAGTTCTTAGCAAAGAATGGTGACACATAGGAATGCGTAGAGCCAGAGTCAAACAAAACATGCGCAAAATTTGATTCAATCAGAAGGGTACCTGCTACCACCGCATTAGACGCCTGAGCATCTTGACGAGTTAAAGCGAATACTCGAGCGGTCCCTCGGCCTGCTGAAGCTTGACCTCGACCACCTTGTCCTCTGCCAGCACCTCTTCCGATTCCATTGCCTCCTGCAGCTACAGGGGCTCTGTTGGCCACAGTAGTCTCTGATTGATTAGGGCGTACTGATCCTTGGCCAGATCTTGTGTAGAGTTGGGGGCAATCTCTTTTGATGTGGCCCTGTTGACCACATTGGTAACAGATCCTAGTATTGTTGTTGACAAAACAAGCACTGAAGTGGTTTCTTTTACATTTAGAGCACCAGGGCCTTTGTTGACCCCCTGTACCACTTTGTTGACGCTGTGGCGCACTAGCGGTAGAGGCTGCATGTCCAATAGTTTTAGTGGGTGCAGAACTCTCTCCGTAGTAGCGTGATTTCTCATCTTGTTTCCTTTTTCTTTTGTTATTCCATTTTTCTTTTTGCATATCTCTTTCTTCCATCATACGAGCGATGTCGACAGCTTCTGTGTAAAATGAAAAATCTCATATCTTCGATCCCACCCTGTCAAATAAAGACTCTCGAAGGCCTATAATAAACCGTCGGATTTTTTCTTTCTCAGTTAGGACCATGTGAGTAGTATATTCAGACAACTCTACAAACAGATTGTCGTATTCATCGACGGTTCGTGATCCTTGCCGGAGTGCCTCAAACTCATTCATCTTTGCTTCTCGTATACTCTCCGGAATAAATTGTTCTCGAAAAATTCTTTTAAAGTCCTTCCCTTTAAGGGGTGGGGTATTTCTGGCCATGCCCTTTTTCCATGTTCGCCACCAGTGGTCCGCCTTACCTCTTAATTGAAAGGTAACAAGGGTTACTTTTCGAGGATCAGGGCATTCTAACGTGTCAAGGATTTTCTCACAGTCATCTAGAAAACGCTGTGGGTCTTCATTAACATCTCCTGCAAAGGTTGGCGGATTCAGCTTCATAAATTCTGAGATCTTGACCTCTTTCCCTACCCAATCCTGATGAGGGGGTGGGGGTGGCATCTGGTCTGTCTCTTGCGCTCTTGTAGCATGTACTGATGCCTGTGAGTCACCTTCAGATGACTGTCCCATCAGAAGTTCCTTTAGTCCATTCACCTCGTTCTGCATTGCAGCTAATGCTTCCATTACTACAGTCGCATCAATTTGTGATGGTACTCCACCACTTCTTTCAGGATTTTTAGTGGATATCTCCCTGTCTTGTGCACGGTTACCTTCTGCACGATTAGGCATCTCTAGCCTTGCATCTGCTGACTGAGCAATTGGAGGGACCAGGGCCCTGCCAGATCTTGTGCGAATTCTAGAAGCGTTTGATTTTCTTGGTGCCATCTAAACTTATTCTACAATTAAGTATAATATATATCGTCACTATTATGCTTCAAGGAAAGACACGAAAGAAAGGGATTTAAAACTCTACAGGGCTTTTGGTGGATCTTCATCCTATGGTCGTGCTGCAGTCACGACAATAGGGGAAGGCCCACTAAAGACACCTTGCTCTGTAATCACTAGGAGACCTAACAACCTATGCCTCTGATACCAACTTTGTCACGACTCGTTTTCTAGGCACATGACCGGCACAATGATGAATATCCCATCACTGTAAGCCTTTCGATAAATTCTTTCCACAAGTAAAATTATTAGTCATTATCTTTATATTCTCAAAATACCATTCTTTAATAAATACAAAGAAAATACATCAAATTTTCTTAATTAAAAATAATAGATCCTCAGTACAAAATACATTATCATACTGAAATACAAGCCAAATACCAATCCCCTGACCTAGATGTCCTAGACGGTTACAGAGCAACATACTGTATAACAAAAGAAGGGCCTACCCGACAGCGGGAAGGTCCAACGTGATCTACTCCTCTAGCGGATGTTCTTCGGCGGCAACCTGATCTGAACAAAAAGTTTGTACAGAGAGTGTGAGCTTTTAAACTCAGTGAGCAAATCGGCCTTGCGTTAATAAAATTCAAATACATCACCAGTCATGCAAGCATATCCGAAGGCTCAAGCTCAACCAATAAACATAGTTAGAAATTTCATACAAGAAGACAAAAATTCATCCAATTCAACAAACGTTACTAGTACTCGTCAATGGCAATATATCTCGGAGAGCGCACACAGGCCAGCTCACCAATTTTGTATTTTTCCGCCATGACGCACAACCTCATCCTCTTAGCTAGGGCGCCTCACGGATTTATCACTAATCCGGGCTATATCCCTACTGAGGGAATCGTTGTCTCCACACTCATTGGTCAAGACACCCTTTAACCCGGGTTTTCTGCCTTGCCGTGAGAGGGGGTACTGTACCGCTCAATCACAATCAATAGTACAACAGTTCATATCATAATCAGAAGTACAATATAATACTCATCCATATAACAAGTATAGTATATAACTATATGATTCAAATTTCATATCATCATGAGATACTTGCTTCGTCTTATCCATACTTTTGGATTAATTATCTCATTATATTCGTCATTCTGAATCCAATTTCCCCCTATGAATCTTGGGAGTGTCCTACGACATACTTTTTATCACCAGTAATGCTAAAACTCTATTAAAACGGGGTCGTTTCACTCACCTGGATTCCGTACGAGTATCACTTCTCTAAATTGTTACGGACAAGAGTACGCAGGTGAATTTCAGTGTTCCGCTACAGAGATTTTCATGAAAGATTATAGAAAATATGTTAGGATTGTTTTCGTATAAATACTGTTCATACATACGGTTACTATTCATACGGTCACTATTCATACGTACAGGTACTATTCATACCGGAAATACAGAATATAATTTGTAAAAGAGTACACCAGGTAAGTTCCCAGGAAAGAGTGGAGGGTCACACTGGACACACTTAAAAACCAGGTCTTTCCTTAGCCAGAACTTTCCTAGACATGTATTCTTCACAGTTTACATTCTATTTCGGTAATCAGAGAATCAAAATAACACATAATCAGCTAAGGACATTTTTTCTGATGTGGAAGATCGGCCAAAGCCGCAACCACAGAGCATACTTAAGAAAATAACTTCTAGAATTTGAAAGACATAAAAAGGGCATAGTATCCTTACCTAAGCAAAAGGAAAAGCCCAAAATCTCAGAGGTCTAGCGTCGGACTAAGAAATCTTAAGGAGAGAAGAAGAGAAGTTAAAGGTGTGATTTTGAAAGTGAAATGGAAGGGTCTATTTATAGGAAAATTTAAGGGTACTATTCCATCTACCCGTCTCACCTACCAATTTCACTTACTAGTCTCATCTACTAGTTTCACTTATTAGTCTCATCTACCAATTTCACTTACTAGTCTCATCTACTAGTTTCACTTATTAGTTTCATCTACCAATTTCATTTACTAGTCTCATCTACTAGTTTCACTTACTAGTCTCATCTACTAGTCTCACTTACTAGTCTCATCTACTAGTATAATCAATTTACTAATTTAGTTTCCTTTTAATTTAGTCCCTCAAGGAATTCTCTCATAAAAAAAATGTTGTTTTCTCCTACAAATTTCTTTCTAATTTTCTCTTATGATCAAACCACATCTAGTACTTGACATTTTGATTGTACAGATGAATAGTACCATATACGTAAATAGTATTATATGGGTGAATAGTACTGTACACTGAAATAGTAATAGTAGTTTGTAAACACGCATTTATATTTTATTTTTCATGGGTATTACATTATCACCCCCTTTAAGAAATTCGGTCCTCCGAATTTAAATTACCTCAAGTCGTGAAAAGATGCGGATATCTAGAACGCATGTCGGCCTCAGCTTCCCATATGGCTTCTTCGTGAGTTTGATTCCTCCACAAAACCTTGACGGATGGAATCTCCTTAGATCGGAGTTTCTTTACTTGACTATCGAGGATAGCCACCGGTATCTCCTCGTATGACAAGTTTTCATCTACTAGGATAGAATCATTGTGAGAAGGGTGAAGTATGTGAGAAGGGTCATGAAGGTACTTCCTCAACATGGATACGTGAAAAACAGGGTGAATCCCTTCCAGTTCCATAGGTAGGGCAAGCCGATAAGCCACTTTTCCCACTCGTTCTAAAATCTCATAAGGCCCGATATACCTAGGACTCAACTTTCCTTTCCTTCCAAATCTCAACACACCTTTCATTGGAGAGACCTTTAGGAATACCATATCGCCGACTGAGAACTCCAAATCGCGTCGTCTGTGATCAGCGTATGCCTTTTGTCTACTTTGAGCTGCTCGCATCCTATCTTGTATTGTCTTTACCTTGGTTAGGGCATCCTGGGCCAAGTCAGGTCCTAATGCTTTCGCTTCACCTATCTCGAACCAACCGATCGGAGATCTGCAACGTCTCCCATACAAGGCCTCATAGGGTGCCATCCCAATAGTGGCCTGATAGCTGTTGTTATATGCAAATTCTACGAGATACAAATACTTCTCCCAGCTACCACTGAAATCTAGGATACAAGCTCGTAACATATCCTCTAGCGTCTGAATCGTCCGCTCTGACTGTCCGTCTGTCTGTGGGTGAAAAGCGGTACTGAGGTCCACTCGAGTACCTAATGCTTCTTGAAAACTTCTCCAGAAACGAGAAGTAAATTGAGGACCTCTATCAGAAATAATAGATATAGGTACTCCATGTAGCTTCACTATTTTCTTAATATACAATTGTGCCAACGTCACCACACCGTAAGTGGTTTTGACTGGAATAAAGTGTGCTGATTTGGTTAGTCGGTCAACAATGACCCAAACTGAGTCATAACCTCCTGTGGAACGAGGTAGACCAACAACAAAGTCCATCGTCACTCGTTCCCATTTCCATTCAGGAATCTCTAATTGCTGTAACGAGCCTCCCGGCTTTAGATGCTCAGCCTTAACCTGTTGACAGGTTAAACAACGAGACACAAAT
Organism: Biancaea sappan; assembly: GCA_037074585.1. NCBI lineage: Eukaryota > Viridiplantae > Streptophyta > Magnoliopsida > Fabales > Fabaceae > Biancaea > Biancaea sappan. The sequence continues at coordinate 13,700,470 of CM073494.1, forward strand.
TCTGCTATGTCTTGTTTCATTCCTTTCCACCAGTAGATCTGTTTCAGATCCTGATACATCTTGGTGGCCCCTGGATGTACAGTATATGCAGCATTATGGCCTTCCTCCATGATGTCTCATCTAAGAGTTCCAACATCTGGTACACACAACCGTTGTTCAAAACGCAAGACTCCTGTATCGTCGAGTGTGAAACTATTCACTTCACTAATCTTCACCTTTTCCATAATTTGGACAAGCTCAGGATCCTCTATTTGGGATATCCGTATCTGGTCTACAAGGGAAGATCTAGCCCTGATATGGGCTAAAAATGATCCAGCCCTTGTAACCTCGAGAGTAGCATCTTTTGCTCTCATCTCCTGTAGTTCTTTGACCAATGGTCTTCTTGTCACTGCTATATGGGCTAGACTACCCATAGATTTTCGACTCAAAGCATCTGCCACCACATTTGCTTTGCCTGGGTGGTAAAGAATATTGCAATCATAATCTTTTAATAATTCTACCCATCTCCTTTGCCTCAAGTTTAGGTCCTTTTGGTCGAAAATATATTTTAGACTTTTATGGTCAGTGTAGATTTCGCAAGTTTCTCCGTATAGATAATGTCGCCATATCTTTAAAGCGAAAACTACTGCTGTCATTTCCAGATCGTGGGTGGGGTAGTTTTGTTCATGTTTCTTAAGCTGTCTCGATGCATATGCCACTACCTGGCCATGCTGCATGAGAACACATCCCAACCCTACTCTTGATGCATCGCAGTACACTGTAAAACTTCCTGGTCCTGAGGGTAAGACCAGTACAGGTGCGGAGATTAACCTTTTCTTGAGTTCTTGGAAGCTTTCTTCACAAGCATCATCCCATTGGTACTTTACTCCTTTCCTAGTCAGTCGTGTGAGAGGGGCGGCTAACTGGGAAAAATTTTAGATGAAACGATGATAATATCCTGCCAATCCCAAGAAGCTGCGAATCTCCGTGACGGAGGTAGGTCTAGGCCACATTTTGACCGCTTCTACTTTGCTTGGGTCTGCTTGGATGCCATCTTTGGAGATCACATATCCCAAGAAAGTCACGCGATCAATCCAAAACTCGCATTTAGAGAATTTGGCGTACAATTGATGATCCCTCAATGTCTGCAACACAATACGAATGTGTTGTTCATGCTCTTCTGAAGTCTTTGAGTACACCAGAATGTCGTCTATGAAGACAATGACAAATTTGTCTAAAAAGGATTTAAAAATCCTATTCATTAAATCCATGAAAGCAGCTGGTGCATTTGTTAGTCCAAATGACATTACCAAGAACTCGTAATGCCCGTATCTGGTACGAAAGGCTATTTTAGGCACATCCTCCTCCTTGATCTTGAGTTGGTGATAACCAGACCTCAAGTAAATTTTTGAAAAACACTTGGCTCCTTGAAGTTGATCAAAGAGGTCGTCAATACGAGGCAACGGGTATTTATTTTTGATAGTTACTTTATTCAATTGCCTGTAATCTATGCATAGCCTCATCGATCCGTCCTTCTTTTTCACGAACAGAACAGGAGCTCCCCAAGGTGAATAACTTGGCCTAATAAAGCCTTTATCTAGCAAGTCCTGTAACTGAGTCTTTAGCTCTTTTAATTATGTTGGTGCCATCCTATAAAGGGGTATGGAGATTGGGCGAGTATCTGGAGCTAACTCTATCTGAAACTCAATCTCTCGATCTGGGGGTACACCTGGTAGATCATCCGGGAAGACGTCTACAAACTCCTGGACTACTGGGACGTCCTCTACTTTTAGTTCTTCTTTCTTAATATCTTTAACAAACGCCAAGTATCCTTGACAGCCCTTTCGCAATAAACGTTGGGCACACATTAATGATATAAGATTTCCAGAAATCTCACTCCGTTCACCATGAAATACGAAGGAGGGTTCCCCTGGAATATTGAACTTAACTATCTTATTATAGCAATCCAGAGTGGCATGACAAGATGCTAGCCAATCCATGCCTAAGATGACGTCGAAGTCTGTCATATCCAACAACATTAGGTCTACTGTTGTATTTATTTCTCCGACTCTTATCTTGCAAGCCTGGTAGCCTCGTTCTATTAGTAGGGTGTCTCCAGTAGGCATAGTTACTAAGAACGGACATTCTAATCTAACAACTTTTTGTTTAAAGTTCTTAGCAAAGAATGGTGACACATAGGAATGCGTAGAGCCAGAGTCAAACAAAACATGCGCAAAATTTGATTCAATCAGAAGGGTACCTGCTACCACCGCATTAGACGCCTGAGCATCTTGACGAGTTAAAGCGAATACTCGAGCGGTCCCTCGGCCTGCTGAAGCTTGACCTCGACCACCTTGTCCTCTGCCAGCACCTCTTCCGATTCCATTGCCTCCTGCAGCTACAGGGGCTCTGTTGGCCACAGTAGTCTCTGATTGATTAGGGCGTACTGATCCTTGGCCAGATCTTGTGTAGAGTTGGGGGCAATCTCTTTTGATGTGGCCCTGTTGACCACATTGGTAACAGATCCTAGTATTGTTGTTGACAAAACAAGCACTGAAGTGGTTTCTTTTACATTTAGAGCACCAGGGCCTTTGTTGACCCCCTGTACCACTTTGTTGACGCTGTGGCGCACTAGCGGTAGAGGCTGCATGTCCAATAGTTTTAGTGGGTGCAGAACTCTCTCCGTAGTAGCGTGATTTCTCATCTTGTTTCCTTTTTCTTTTGTTATTCCATTTTTCTTTTTGCATATCTCTTTCTTCCATCATACGAGCGATGTCGACAGCTTCTGTGTAAAATGAAAAATCTCATATCTTCGATCCCACCCTGTCAAATAAAGACTCTCGAAGGCCTATAATAAACCGTCGGATTTTTTCTTTCTCAGTTAGGACCATGTGAGTAGTATATTCAGACAACTCTACAAACAGATTGTCGTATTCATCGACGGTTCGTGATCCTTGCCGGAGTGCCTCAAACTCATTCATCTTTGCTTCTCGTATACTCTCCGGAATAAATTGTTCTCGAAAAATTCTTTTAAAGTCCTTCCCTTTAAGGGGTGGGGTATTTCTGGCCATGCCCTTTTTCCATGTTCGCCACCAGTGGTCCGCCTTACCTCTTAATTGAAAGGTAACAAGGGTTACTTTTCGAGGATCAGGGCATTCTAACGTGTCAAGGATTTTCTCACAGTCATCTAGAAAACGCTGTGGGTCTTCATTAACATCTCCTGCAAAGGTTGGCGGATTCAGCTTCATAAATTCTGAGATCTTGACCTCTTTCCCTACCCAATCCTGATGAGGGGGTGGGGGTGGCATCTGGTCTGTCTCTTGCGCTCTTGTAGCATGTACTGATGCCTGTGAGTCACCTTCAGATGACTGTCCCATCAGAAGTTCCTTTAGTCCATTCACCTCGTTCTGCATTGCAGCTAATGCTTCCATTACTACAGTCGCATCAATTTGTGATGGTACTCCACCACTTCTTTCAGGATTTTTAGTGGATATCTCCCTGTCTTGTGCACGGTTACCTTCTGCACGATTAGGCATCTCTAGCCTTGCATCTGCTGACTGAGCAATTGGAGGGACCAGGGCCCTGCCAGATCTTGTGCGAATTCTAGAAGCGTTTGATTTTCTTGGTGCCATCTAAACTTATTCTACAATTAAGTATAATATATATCGTCACTATTATGCTTCAAGGAAAGACACGAAAGAAAGGGATTTAAAACTCTACAGGGCTTTTGGTGGATCTTCATCCTATGGTCGTGCTGCAGTCACGACAATAGGGGAAGGCCCACTAAAGACACCTTGCTCTGTAATCACTAGGAGACCTAACAACCTATGCCTCTGATACCAACTTTGTCACGACTCGTTTTCTAGGCACATGACCGGCACAATGATGAATATCCCATCACTGTAAGCCTTTCGATAAATTCTTTCCACAAGTAAAATTATTAGTCATTATCTTTATATTCTCAAAATACCATTCTTTAATAAATACAAAGAAAATACATCAAATTTTCTTAATTAAAAATAATAGATCCTCAGTACAAAATACATTATCATACTGAAATACAAGCCAAATACCAATCCCCTGACCTAGATGTCCTAGACGGTTACAGAGCAACATACTGTATAACAAAAGAAGGGCCTACCCGACAGCGGGAAGGTCCAACGTGATCTACTCCTCTAGCGGATGTTCTTCGGCGGCAACCTGATCTGAACAAAAAGTTTGTACAGAGAGTGTGAGCTTTTAAACTCAGTGAGCAAATCGGCCTTGCGTTAATAAAATTCAAATACATCACCAGTCATGCAAGCATATCCGAAGGCTCAAGCTCAACCAATAAACATAGTTAGAAATTTCATACAAGAAGACAAAAATTCATCCAATTCAACAAACGTTACTAGTACTCGTCAATGGCAATATATCTCGGAGAGCGCACACAGGCCAGCTCACCAATTTTGTATTTTTCCGCCATGACGCACAACCTCATCCTCTTAGCTAGGGCGCCTCACGGATTTATCACTAATCCGGGCTATATCCCTACTGAGGGAATCGTTGTCTCCACACTCATTGGTCAAGACACCCTTTAACCCGGGTTTTCTGCCTTGCCGTGAGAGGGGGTACTGTACCGCTCAATCACAATCAATAGTACAACAGTTCATATCATAATCAGAAGTACAATATAATACTCATCCATATAACAAGTATAGTATATAACTATATGATTCAAATTTCATATCATCATGAGATACTTGCTTCGTCTTATCCATACTTTTGGATTAATTATCTCATTATATTCGTCATTCTGAATCCAATTTCCCCCTATGAATCTTGGGAGTGTCCTACGACATACTTTTTATCACCAGTAATGCTAAAACTCTATTAAAACGGGGTCGTTTCACTCACCTGGATTCCGTACGAGTATCACTTCTCTAAATTGTTACGGACAAGAGTACGCAGGTGAATTTCAGTGTTCCGCTACAGAGATTTTCATGAAAGATTATAGAAAATATGTTAGGATTGTTTTCGTATAAATACTGTTCATACATACGGTTACTATTCATACGGTCACTATTCATACGTACAGGTACTATTCATACCGGAAATACAGAATATAATTTGTAAAAGAGTACACCAGGTAAGTTCCCAGGAAAGAGTGGAGGGTCACACTGGACACACTTAAAAACCAGGTCTTTCCTTAGCCAGAACTTTCCTAGACATGTATTCTTCACAGTTTACATTCTATTTCGGTAATCAGAGAATCAAAATAACACATAATCAGCTAAGGACATTTTTTCTGATGTGGAAGATCGGCCAAAGCCGCAACCACAGAGCATACTTAAGAAAATAACTTCTAGAATTTGAAAGACATAAAAAGGGCATAGTATCCTTACCTAAGCAAAAGGAAAAGCCCAAAATCTCAGAGGTCTAGCGTCGGACTAAGAAATCTTAAGGAGAGAAGAAGAGAAGTTAAAGGTGTGATTTTGAAAGTGAAATGGAAGGGTCTATTTATAGGAAAATTTAAGGGTACTATTCCATCTACCCGTCTCACCTACCAATTTCACTTACTAGTCTCATCTACTAGTTTCACTTATTAGTCTCATCTACCAATTTCACTTACTAGTCTCATCTACTAGTTTCACTTATTAGTTTCATCTACCAATTTCATTTACTAGTCTCATCTACTAGTTTCACTTACTAGTCTCATCTACTAGTCTCACTTACTAGTCTCATCTACTAGTATAATCAATTTACTAATTTAGTTTCCTTTTAATTTAGTCCCTCAAGGAATTCTCTCATAAAAAAAATGTTGTTTTCTCCTACAAATTTCTTTCTAATTTTCTCTTATGATCAAACCACATCTAGTACTTGACATTTTGATTGTACAGATGAATAGTACCATATACGTAAATAGTATTATATGGGTGAATAGTACTGTACACTGAAATAGTAATAGTAGTTTGTAAACACGCATTTATATTTTATTTTTCATGGGTATTACATTATCACCCCCTTTAAGAAATTCGGTCCTCCGAATTTAAATTACCTCAAGTCGTGAAAAGATGCGGATATCTAGAACGCATGTCGGCCTCAGCTTCCCATATGGCTTCTTCGTGAGTTTGATTCCTCCACAAAACCTTGACGGATGGAATCTCCTTAGATCGGAGTTTCTTTACTTGACTATCGAGGATAGCCACCGGTATCTCCTCGTATGACAAGTTTTCATCTACTAGGATAGAATCATTGTGAGAAGGGTGAAGTATGTGAGAAGGGTCATGAAGGTACTTCCTCAACATGGATACGTGAAAAACAGGGTGAATCCCTTCCAGTTCCATAGGTAGGGCAAGCCGATAAGCCACTTTTCCCACTCGTTCTAAAATCTCATAAGGCCCGATATACCTAGGACTCAACTTTCCTTTCCTTCCAAATCTCAACACACCTTTCATTGGAGAGACCTTTAGGAATACCATATCGCCGACTGAGAACTCCAAATCGCGTCGTCTGTGATCAGCGTATGCCTTTTGTCTACTTTGAGCTGCTCGCATCCTATCTTGTATTGTCTTTACCTTGGTTAGGGCATCCTGGGCCAAGTCAGGTCCTAATGCTTTCGCTTCACCTATCTCGAACCAACCGATCGGAGATCTGCAACGTCTCCCATACAAGGCCTCATAGGGTGCCATCCCAATAGTGGCCTGATAGCTGTTGTTATATGCAAATTCTACGAGATACAAATACTTCTCCCAGCTACCACTGAAATCTAGGATACAAGCTCGTAACATATCCTCTAGCGTCTGAATCGTCCGCTCTGACTGTCCGTCTGTCTGTGGGTGAAAAGCGGTACTGAGGTCCACTCGAGTACCTAATGCTTCTTGAAAACTTCTCCAGAAACGAGAAGTAAATTGAGGACCTCTATCAGAAATAATAGATATAGGTACTCCATGTAGCTTCACTATTTTCTTAATATACAATTGTGCCAACGTCACCACACCGTAAGTGGTTTTGACTGGAATAAAGTGTGCTGATTTGGTTAGTCGGTCAACAATGACCCAAACTGAGTCATAACCTCCTGTGGAACGAGGTAGACCAACAACAAAGTCCATCGTCACTCGTTCCCATTTCCATTCAGGAATCTCTAATTGCTGTAACGAGCCTCCCGGCTTTAGATGCTCAGCCTTAACCTGTTGACAGGTTAAACAACGAGACACAAATTCTGCTATGTCTTGTTTCATTCCTTTCCACCAGTAGATCTGTTTCAGATCCTGATACATCTTGGTGGCCCCTGGATGTACAGTATATGCAGCATTATGGCCTTCCTCCATGATGTCTCATCTAAGAGTTCCAACATCTGGTACACACAACCGTTGTTCAAAACGCAAGACTCCTGTATCGTCGAGTGTGAAACTATTCACTTCACTAATCTTCACCTTTTCCATAATTTGGACAAGCTCAGGATCCTCTATTTGGGATATCCGTATCTGGTCTACAAGGGAAGATCTAGCCCTGATATGGGCTAAAAATGATCCAGCCCTTGTAACCTCGAGAGTAGCATCTTTTGCTCTCATCTCCTGTAGTTCTTTGACCAATGGTCTTCTTGTCACTGCTATATGGGCTAGACTACCCATAGATTTTCGACTCAAAGCATCTGCCACCACATTTGCTTTGCCTGGGTGGTAAAGAATATTGCAATCATAATCTTTTAATAATTCTACCCATCTCCTTTGCCTCAAGTTTAGGTCCTTTTGGTCGAAAATATATTTTAGACTTTTATGGTCAGTGTAGATTTCGCAAGTTTCTCCGTATAGATAATGTCGCCATATCTTTAAAGCGAAAACTACTGCTGTCATTTCCAGATCGTGGGTGGGGTAGTTTTGTTCATGTTTCTTAAGCTGTCTCGATGCATATGCCACTACCTGGCCATGCTGCATGAGAACACATCCCAACCCTACTCTTGATGCATCGCAGTACACTGTAAAACTTCCTGGTCCTGAGGGTAAGACCAGTACAGGTGCGGAGATTAACCTTTTCTTGAGTTCTTGGAAGCTTTCTTCACAAGCATCATCCCATTGGTACTTTACTCCTTTCCTAGTCAGTCGTGTGAGAGGGGCGGCTAACTGGGAAAAATTTTAGATGAAACGATGATAATATCCTGCCAATCCCAAGAAGCTGCGAATCTCCGTGACGGAGGTAGGTCTAGGCCACATTTTGACCGCTTCTACTTTGCTTGGGTCTGCTTGGATGCCATCTTTGGAGATCACATATCCCAAGAAAGTCACGCGATCAATCCAAAACTCGCATTTAGAGAATTTGGCGTACAATTGATGATCCCTCAATGTCTGCAACACAATACGAATGTGTTGTTCATGCTCTTCTGAAGTCTTTGAGTACACCAGAATGTCGTCTATGAAGACAATGACAAATTTGTCTAAAAAGGATTTAAAAATCCTATTCATTAAATCCATGAAAGCAGCTGGTGCATTTGTTAGTCCAAATGACATTACCAAGAACTCGTAATGCCCGTATCTGGTACGAAAGGCTATTTTAGGCACATCCTCCTCCTTGATCTTGAGTTGGTGATAACCAGACCTCAAGTAAATTTTTGAAAAACACTTGGCTCCTTGAAGTTGATCAAAGAGGTCGTCAATACGAGGCAACGGGTATTTATTTTTGATAGTTACTTTATTCAATTGCCTGTAATCTATGCATAGCCTCATCGATCCGTCCTTCTTTTTCACGAACAGAACAGGAGCTCCCCAAGGTGAATAACTTGGCCTAATAAAGCCTTTATCTAGCAAGTCCTGTAACTGAGTCTTTAGCTCTTTTAATTATGTTGGTGCCATCCTATAAAGGGGTATGGAGATTGGGCGAGTATCTGGAGCTAACTCTATCTGAAACTCAATCTCTCGATCTGGGGGTACACCTGGTAGATCATCCGGGAAGACGTCTACAAACTCCTGGACTACTGGGACGTCCTCTACTTTTAGTTCTTCTTTCTTAATATCTTTAACAAACGCCAAGTATCCTTGACAGCCCTTTCGCAATAAACGTTGGGCACACATTAATGATATAAGATTTCCAGAAATCTCACTCCGTTCACCATGAAATACGAAGGAGGGTTCCCCTGGAATATTGAACTTAACTATCTTATTATAGCAATCCAGAGTGGCATGACAAGATGCTAGCCAATCCATGCCTAAGATGACGTCGAAGTCTGTCATATCCAACAACATTAGGTCTACTGTTGTATTTATTTCTCCGACTCTTATCTTGCAAGCCTGGTAGCCTCGTTCTATTAGTAGGGTGTCTCCAGTAGGCATAGTTACTAAGAACGGACATTCTAATCTAACAACTTTTTGTTTAAAGTTCTTAGCAAAGAATGGTGACACATAGGAATGCGTAGAGCCAGAGTCAAACAAAACATGCGCAAAATTTGATTCAATCAGAAGGGTACCTGCTACCACCGCATTAGACGCCTGAGCATCTTGACGAGTTAAAGCGAATACTCGAGCGGTCCCTCGGCCTGCTGAAGCTTGACCTCGACCACCTTGTCCTCTGCCAGCACCTCTTCCGATTCCATTGCCTCCTGCAGCTACAGGGGCTCTGTTGGCCACAGTAGTCTCTGATTGATTAGGGCGTACTGATCCTTGGCCAGATCTTGTGTAGAGTTGGGGGCAATCTCTTTTGATGTGGCCCTGTTGACCACATTGGTAACAGATCCTAGTATTGTTGTTGACAAAACAAGCACTGAAGTGGTTTCTTTTACATTTAGAGCACCAGGGCCTTTGTTGACCCCCTGTACCACTTTGTTGACGCTGTGGCGCACTAGCGGTAGAGGCTGCATGTCCAATAGTTTTAGTGGGTGCAGAACTCTCTCCGTAGTAGCGTGATTTCTCATCTTGTTTCCTTTTTCTTTTGTTATTCCATTTTTCTTTTTGCATATCTCTTTCTTCCATCATACGAGCGATGTCGACAGCTTCTGTGTAAAATGAAAAATCTCATATCTTCGATCCCACCCTGTCAAATAAAGACTCTCGAAGGCCTATAATAAACCGTCGGATCTTTTCTTTCTCAGTTAGGACCATGTGAGTAGTATATTCAGACAACTCTACAAACAGATTGTCGTATTCATCGACGGTTCGTGATCCTTGCCGGAGTGCCTCAAACTCATTCATCTTTGCTTCTCGTATACTCTCCGGAATAAATTGTTCTCGAAAAATTCTTTTAAAGTCCTTCCCTTTAAGGGGTGGGGTATTTCTGGCCATGCCCTTTTTCCATGTTCGCCACCAGTGGTCCGCCTTACCTCTTAATTGAAAGGTAACAAGGGTTACTTTTCGAGGATCAGGGCATTCTAACGTGTCAAGGATTTTCTCACAGTCATCTAGAAAATGCTGTGGGTCTTCATTAACATCTCCTGCAAAGGTTGGCGGATTCAGCTTCATAAATTCTGAGATCTTGACCTCTTTCCCTACCCAATCCTGAGGAGGGGGTGGGGGTGGCATCTGGTCTGTCTCTTGCGCTCTTGTAGCATGTACTGATGCCTGTGAGTCACCTTCAGATGACTGTCCCATCAGAAGTTCCTTTAGTCCATTCACCTCGTTCTGCATTGCAGCTAATGCTTCCATTACTACAGTCGCATCAATTTGTGATGGTACTCCACCACTTCTTTCAGGATTTTCAGTGGATATCTCCCTGTCTTGTGCACGGTTACCTTCTGCACGATTAGGCATCTCTAGCCTTGCATCTGCTGACTGAGCAATTGGAGGGACCAGGGCCCTGCCAGATCTTGTGCGAATTCTAGAAGCGTTTGATTTTCTTGGTGCCATCTAAACTTATTCTACAATTAAGTATAATATATATCGTCACTATTATGCTTCAAGGAAAGACACGAAAGAAAGGGATTTAAAACTCTACAGGGCTTTTGGTGGATCTTCATCCTATGGTCGTGCTGCAGTCACGACAATAGGGGAAGGCCCACTAAAGACACCTTGCTCTGTAATCACTAGGAGACCTAACAACCTATGCCTCTGATACCAACTTTGTCACGACTCGTTTTCTAGGCACATGACCGGCACAATGATGAATATCCCATCACTGTAAGCCTTTCGATAAATTCTTTCCACAAGTAAAATTATTAGTCATTATCTTTATATTCTCAAAATACCATTCTTTAATAAATACAAAGAAAATACATCAAATTTTCTTAATTAAAAATAATAGATCCTCAGTACAAAATACATTATCATACTGAAATACAAGCCAAATACCAATCCCCTGACCTAGATGTCCTAGACGGTTACAGAGCAACATACTGTATAACAAAAGAAGGGCCTACCCGACAGCGGGAAGGTCCAACGTGATCTACTCCTCTAGCGGATGTTCTTCGGCGGCAACCTGATCTGAACAAAAAGTTTGTACAGAGAGTGTGAGCTTTTAAACTCAGTGAGCAAATCGGCCTTGCGTTAATAAAATTCAAATACATCACCAGTCATGCAAGCATATCCGAAGGCTCAAGCTCAACCAATAAACATAGTTAGAAATTTCATACAAGAAGACAAAAATTCATCCAATTCAACAAACGTTACTAGTACTCGTCAATGGCAATATATCCCGGAGAGCGCACACAGGCCAGCTCACCAATTTTGTATTTTTCCGCCATGACGCACAACCTCATCCTCTTAGCTAGGGCGCCTCACGGATTTATCACTAATCCGGGCTATATCCCTACTGAGGGAATCGTTGTCTCCACACTCATTGGTCAAGACACCCTTTAACCCGGGTTTTCTGCCTTGCCGTGAGAGGGGGTACTGTACCGCTCAATCACAATCAATAGTACAACAGTTCATATCATAATCAGAAGTACAATATAATACTCATCCATATAACAAGTATAGTATATAACTATATGATTCAAATTTCATATCATCATGAGATACTTGCTTCGTCTTATCCATACTTTTGGATTAATTATCTCATTATATTCGTCATTCTGAATCCAATTTCCCCCTATGAATCTTGGGAGTGTCCTACGACATACTTTTTATCACCAGTAATGCTAAAACTCTATTAAAACGGGGTCGTTTCACTCACCTGGATTCCGTACGAGTATCACTTCTCTAAATTGTTACGGACAAGAGTACGCAGGTGAATTTCAGTGTTCCGCTACAGAGATTTTCATGAAAGATTATAGAAAATATGTTAGGATTGTTTTCGTATAAATACTGTTCATACATACGGTTACTATTCATACGGTCACTATTCATACGTACAGGTACTATTCATACCGGAAATACAGAATATAATCTGTAAAAGAGTACACCAGGTAAGTTCCCAGGAAAGAGTGGAGGGTCACACTGGACACACTTAAAAACCAGGTCTTTCCTTAGCCAGAACTTTCCTAGACATGTATTCTTCACAGTTTACATTCTATTTCGGTAATCAGAGAATCAAAATAACACATAATCAGCTAAGGACATTTTTTCTGATGTGGAAGATCGGCCAAAGCCGCAACCACAGAGCATACTTAAGAAAATAACTTCTAGAATTTGAAAGACATAAAAAGGGCATAGTATCCTTACCTAAGCAAAAGGAAAAGCCCAAAATCTCAGAGGTCTAGCGTCGGACTAAGAAATCTTAAGGAGAGAAGAAGAGAAGTTGAAGGTGTGATTTTGAAAGTGAAATGGAAGGGTCTATTTATAGGAAAATTTAAGGGTACTATTCCATCTACCCGTCTCACCTACCAATTTCACTTACTAGTCTCATCTACTAGTTTCACTTATTAGTCTCATCTACCAATTTCACTTACTAGTCTCATCTACTAGTTTCACTTATTAGTTTCATCTACCAATTTCATTTACTAGTCTCATCTACTAGTTTCACTTACTAGTCTCATCTACTAGTCTCACTTACTAGTCTCATCTACTAGTATAATCAATTTACTAATTTAGTTTCCTTTTAATTTAGTCCCTCAAGGAATTCTCTCATAAAAAAAATGTTGTTTTCTCCTACAAATTTCTTTCTAATTTTCTCTTATGATCAAACCACATCTAGTACTTGACATTTTGATTGTACAGATGAATAGTACCATATACGTAAATAGTATTATATGGGTGAATAGTACTGTACACTGAAATAGTAATAGTAGTTTGTAAACACGCATTTATATTTTATTTTTCATGGGTATTACATTATCACCCCCTTTAAGAAATTCGGTCCTCCGAATTTAAATTACCTCAAGTCGTGAAAAGATGCGGATATCTAGAACGCATGTCGGCCTCAGCTTCCCATATGGCTTCTTCGTGAGTTTGATTCCTCCACAAAACCTTGACGGATGGAATCTCCTTAGATCGGAGTTTCTTTACTTGACTATCGAGGATAGCCACCGGTATCTCCTCGTATGACAAGTTTTCATCTACTAGGATAGAATCATTGTGAGAAGGGTGAAGTATGTGAGAAGGGTCATGAAGGTACTTCCTCAACATGGATACGTGAAAAACAGGGTGAATCCCTTCCAGTTCCATAGGTAGGGCAAGCCGATAAGCCACTTTTCCCACTCGTTCTAAAATCTCATAAGGCCCGATATACCTAGGACTCAACTTTCCTTTCCTTCCAAATCTCAACACACCTTTCATTGGAGAGACCTTTAGGAATACCATATCGCCGACTGAGAACTCCAAATCGCGTCGTCTGTGATCAGCGTATGCCTTTTGTCTACTTTGAGCTGCTCGCATCCTATCTTGTATTGTCTTTACCTTGGTTAGGGCATCCTGGGCCAAGTCAGGTCCTAATGCTTTCGCTTCACCTATCTCGAACCAACCGATCGGAGATCTGCAACGTCTCCCATACAAGGCCTCATAGGGTGCCATCCCAATAGTGGCCTGATAGCTGTTGTTATATGCAAATTCTACGAGATACAAATACTTCTCCCAGCTACCACTGAAATCTAGGATACAAGCTCGTAACATATCCTCTAGCGTCTGAATCGTCCGCTCTGACTGTCCGTCTGTCTGTGGGTGAAAAGCGGTACTGAGGTCCACTCGAGTACCTAATGCTTCTTGAAAACTTCTCCAGAAACGAGAAGTAAATTGAGGACCTCTATCAGAAATAATAGATATAGGTACTCCATGTAGCTTCACTATTTTCTTAATATACAATTGTGCCAACGTCACCACACCGTAAGTGGTTTTGACTGGAATAAAGTGTGCTGATTTGGTTAGTCGGTCAACAATGACCCAAACTGAGTCATAACCTCCTGTGGAATGAGGTAGACCAACAACAAAGTCCATCGTCACTCGTTCCCATTTCCATTCAGGAATCTCTAATTGCTGTAACGAGCCTCCCGGCTTTAGATGCTCAGCCTTAACCTGTTGACAGGTTAAACAACGAGACACAAATTCTGCTATGTCTTGTTTCATTCCTTTCCACCAGTAGATCTGTTTCAGATCCTGATACATCTTGGTGGCCCCTGGATGTACAGTATATGCAGCATTATGGCCTTCCTCCATGATGTCTCATCTAAGAGTTCCAACATCTGGTACACACAACCGTTGTTCAAAACGCAAGACTCCTGTATCGTCGAGTGTGAAACTATTCACTTCACTAATCTTCACCTTTTCCATAATTTGGACAAGCTCAGGATCCTCTATTTGGGATATCCGTATCTGGTCTACAAGGGAAGATCTAGCCCTGATATGGGCTAAAAATGATCCAGCCCTTGTAACCTCGAGAGTAGCATCTTTTGCTCTCATCTCCTGTAGTTCTTTGACCAATGGTCTTCTTGTCACTGCTATATGGGCTAGACTACCTATAGATTTTCGACTCAAAGCATCTGCCACCACATTTGCTTTGCCTGGGTGGTAAAGAATATTGCAATCATAATCTTTTAATAATTCTACCCATCTCCTTTGCCTCAAGTTTAGGTCCTTTTGGTCGAAAATATATTTTAGACTTTTATGGTCAGTGTAGATTTCGCAAGTTTCTCCGTATAGATAATGTCGCCATATCTTTAAAGCGAAAACTACTGCTGTCATTTCCAGATCGTGGGTGGGGTAGTTTTGTTCATGTTTCTTAAGCTGTCTCGATGCATATGCCACTACCTGGCCATGCTGCATGAGAACACATCCCAACCCTACTCTTGATGCATCGCAGTACACTGTAAAACTTCCTGGTCCTGAGGGTAAGACCAGTACAGGTGCGGAGATTAACCTTTTCTTGAGTTCTTGGAAGCTTTCTTCACAAGCATCATCCCATTGGTACTTTACTCCTTTCCTAGTCAGTCGTGTGAGAGGGGCGGCTAACTGGGAAAAATTTTAGATGAAACGATGATAATATCCTGCCAATCCCAAGAAGCTGCGAATCTCCGTGACGGAGGTAGGTCTAGGCCACATTTTGACCGCTTCTACTTTGCTTGGGTCTGCTTGGATGCCATCTTTGGAGATCACATATCCCAAGAAAGTCACGCGATCAATCCAAAACTCGCATTTAGAGAATTTGGCGTACAATTGATGATCCCTCAATGTCTGCAACACAATACGAATGTGTTGTTCATGCTCTTCTGAAGTCTTTGAGTACACCAGAATGTCGTCTATGAAGACAATGACAAATTTGTCTAAAAAGGATTTAAAAATCCTATTCATTAAATCCATGAAAGCAGCTGGTGCATTTGTTAGTCCAAATGACATTACCAAGAACTCGTAATGCCCGTATCTGGTACGAAAGGCTATTTTAGGCACATCCTCCTCCTTGATCTTGAGTTGGTGATAACCAGACCTCAAGTAAATTTTTGAAAAACACTTGGCTCCTTGAAGTTGATCAAAGAGGTCGTCAATACGAGGCAACGGGTATTTATTTTTGATAGTTACTTTATTCAATTGCCTGTAATCTATGCATAGCCTCATCGATCCGTCCTTCTTTTTCACGAACAGAACAGGAGCTCCCCAAGGTGAATAACTTGGCCTAATAAAGCCTTTATCTAGCAAGTCCTGTAACTGAGTCTTTAGCTCTTTTAATTATGTTGGTGCCATCCTATAAAGGGGTATGGAGATTGGGCGAGTATCTGGAGCTAACTCTATCTGAAACTCAATCTCTCGATCTGGGGGTACACCTGGTAGATCATCCGGGAAGACGTCTACAAACTCCTGGACTACTGGGACGTCCTCTACTTTTAGTTCTTCTTTCTTAATATCTTTAACAAACGCCAAGTATCCTTGACAGCCCTTTCGCAATAAACGTTGGGCACACATTAATGATATAAGATTTCCAGAAATCTCACTCCGTTCACCATGAAATACGAAGGAGGGTTCCCCTGGAATATTGAACTTAACTATCTTATTATAGCAATCCAGAGTGGCATGACAAGATGCTAGCCAATCCATGCCTAAGATGACGTCGAAGTCTGTCATATCCAACAACATTAGGTCTACTGTTGTATTTATTTCTCCGACTCTTATCTTGCAAGCCTGGTAGCCTCGTTCTATTAGTAGGGTGTCTCCAGTAGGCATAGTTACTAAGAACGGACATTCTAATCTAACAACTTTTTGTTTAAAGTTCTTAGCAAAGAATGGTGACACATAGGAATGCGTAGAGCCAGAGTCAAACAAAACATGCGCAAAATTTGATTCAATCAGAAGGGTACCTGCTACCACCGCATTAGACGCCTGAGCATCTTGACGAGTTAAAGCGAATACTCGAGCGGTCCCTCGGCCTGCTGAAGCTTGACCTCGACCACCTTGTCCTCTGCCAGTACCTCTTCCGATTCCATTGCCTCCTGCAGCTACAGGGGCTCTGTTGGCCACAGTAGTCTCTGATTGATTAGGGCGTACTGATCCTTGGCCAGATCTTGTGTAGAGTTGGGGGCAATCTCTTTTGATGTGGCCCTGTTGACCACATTGGTAACAGATCCTAGTATTGTTGTTGACAAAACAAGCACTGAAGTGGTTTCTTTTACATTTAGAGCACCAGGGCCTTTGTTGACCCCCTGTACCACTTTGTTGACGCTGTGGCGCACTAGCGGTAGAGGCTGCATGTCCAATAGTTTTAGTGGGTGCAGAACTCTCTCCGTAGTAGCGTGATTTCTCATCTTGTTTCCTTTTTCTTTTGTTATTCCATTTTTCTTTTTGCATATCTCTTTCTTCCATCATACGAGCGATGTCGACAGCTTCTGTGTAAAATGAAAAATCTCATATCTTCGATCCCACCCTGTCAAATAAAGACTCTCGAAGGCCTATAATAAACCGTCGGATCTTTTCTTTCTCAGTTAGGACCATGTGAGTAGTATATTCAGACAACTCTACAAACAGATTGTCGTATTCATCGACGGTTCGTGATCCTTGCCGGAGTGCCTCAAACTCATTCATCTTTGCTTCTCGTATACTCTCCGGAATAAATTGTTCTCGAAAAATTCTTTTAAAGTCCTTCCCTTTAAGGGGTGGGGTATTTCTGGCCATGCCCTTTTTCCATGTTCGCCACCAGTGGTCCGCCTTACCTCTTAATTGAAAGGTAACAAGGGTTACTTTTCGAGGATCAGGGCATTCTAACGTGTCAAGGATTTTCTCACAGTCATCTAGAAAATGCTGTGGGTCTTCATTAACATCTCCTGCAAAGGTTGGCGGATTCAGCTTCATAAATTCTGAGATCTTGACCTCTTTCCCTACCCAATCCTGAGGAGGGGGTGGGGGTGGCATCTGGTCTGTCTCTTGCGCTCTTGTAGCATGTACTGATGCCTGTGAGTCACCTTCAGATGACTGTCCCATCAGAAGTTCCTTTAGTCCATTCACCTCGTTCTGCATTGCAGCTAATGCTTCCATTACTACAGTCGCATCAATTTGTGATGGTACTCCACCACTTCTTTCAGGATTTTCAGTGGATATCTCCCTGTCTTGTGCACGGTTACCTTCTGCACGATTAGGCATCTCTAGCCTTGCATCTGCTGACTGAGCAATTGGAGGGACCAGGGCCCTGCCAGATCTTGTGCGAATTCTAGAAGCGTTTGATTTTCTTGGTGCCATCTAAACTTATTCTACAATTAAGTATAATATATATCGTCACTATTATGCTTCAAGGAAAGACACGAAAGAAAGGGATTTAAAACTCTACAGGGCTTTTGGTGGATCTTCATCCTATGGTCGTGCTGCAGTCACGACAATAGGGGAAGGCCCACTAAAGACACCTTGCTCTGTAATCACTAGGAGACCTAACAACCTATGCCTCTGATACCAACTTTGTCACGACTCGTTTTCTAGGCACATGACCGGCACAATGATGAATATCCCATCACTGTAAGCCTTTCGATAAATTCTTTCCACAAGTAAAATTATTAGTCATTATCTTTATATTCTCAAAATACCATTCTTTAATAAATACAAAGAAAATACATCAAATTTTCTTAATTAAAAATAATAGATCCTCAGTACAAAATACATTATCATACTGAAATACAAGCCAAATACCAATCCCCTGACCTAGATGTCCTAGACGGTTACAGAGCAACATACTGTATAACAAAAGAAGGGCCTACCCGACAGCGGGAAGGTCCAACGTGATCTACTCCTCTAGCGGATGTTCTTCGGCGGCAACCTGATCTGAACAAAAAGTTTGTACAGAGAGTGTGAGCTTTTAAACTCAGTGAGCAAATCGGCCTTGCGTTAATAAAATTCAAATACATCACCAGTCATGCAAGCATATCCGAAGGCTCAAGCTCAACCAATAAACATAGTTAGAAATTTCATACAAGAAGACAAAAATTCATCCAATTCAACAAACGTTACTAGTACTCGTCAATGGCAATATATCCCGGAGAGCGCACACAGGCCAGCTCACCAATTTTGTATTTTTCCGCCATGACGCACAACCTCATCCTCTTAGCTAGGGCGCCTCACGGATTTATCACTAATCCGGGCTATATCCCTACTGAGGGAATCGTTGTCTCCACACTCATTGGTCAAGACACCCTTTAACCCGGGTTTTCTGCCTTGCCGTGAGAGGGGGTACTGTACCGCTCAATCACAATCAATAGTACAACAGTTCATATCATAATCAGAAGTACAATATAATACTCATCCATATAACAAGTATAGTATATAACTATATGATTCAAATTTCATATCATCATGAGATACTTGCTTCGTCTTATCCATACTTTTGGATTAATTATCTCATTATATTCGTCATTCTGAATCCAATTTCCCCCTATGAATCTTGGGAGTGTCCTACGACATACTTTTTATCACCAGTAATGCTAAAACTCTATTAAAACGGGGTCGTTTCACTCACCTGGATTCCGTACGAGTATCACTTCTCTAAATTGTTACGGACAAGAGTACGCAGGTGAATTTCAGTGTTCCGCTACAGAGATTTTCATGAAAGATTATAGAAAATATGTTAGGATTGTTTTCGTATAAATACTGTTCATACATACGGTTACTATTCATACGGTCACTATTCATACGTACAGGTACTATTCATACCGGAAATACAGAATATAATCTGTAAAAGAGTACACCAGGTAAGTTCCCAGGAAAGAGTGGAGGGTCACACTGGACACACTTAAAAACCAGGTCTTTCCTTAGCCAGAACTTTCCTAGACATGTATTCTTCACAGTTTACATTCTATTTCGGTAATCAGAGAATCAAAATAACACATAATCAGCTAAGGACATTTTTTCTGATGTGGAAGATCGGCCAAAGCCGCAACCACAGAGCATACTTAAGAAAATAACTTCTAGAATTTGAAAGACATAAAAAGGGCATAGTATCCTTACCTAAGCAAAAGGAAAAGCCCAAAATCTCAGAGGTCTAGCGTCGGACTAAGAAATCTTAAGGAGAGAAGAAGAGAAGTTGAAGGTGTGATTTTGAAAGTGAAATGGAAGGGTCTATTTATAGGAAAATTTAAGGGTACTATTCCATCTACCCGTCTCACCTACCAATTTCACTTACTAGTCTCATCTACTAGTTTCACTTATTAGTCTCATCTACCAATTTCACTTACTAGTCTCATCTACTAGTTTCACTTATTAGTCTCATCTACCAATTTCATTTACTAGTCTCATCTACTAGTTTCACTTACTAGTCTCATCTACTAGTTTCACTTACTAGTCTCATCTACTAGTCTCACTTACTAGTCTCATCTACTAGTATAATCAATTTGCTAATTTAGTTTCCTTTTAATTTAGTCCCTCAAGGAATTCTCTCATAAAAAAAATGTTGTTTTCTCCTACAAATTTCTTTCTAATTTTCTCTTATGATCAAACCACATCTAGTACTTGACATTTTGATTGTACAGATGAATAGTACCATATACGTAAATAGTATTATATGGGTGAATAGTACTGTACACTGAAATAGTAATAGTAGTTTGTAATCACGCATTTATATTTTATTTTTCATGGGTATTACAATAGTGTATTATCATTAATGTAATTTGTTGTACAATGCACTGTTAGTTTTATACTTATATCAATTATCTTTCGAATACCCTATCGGTATTAGAAACTTCGGTGATATAAGATTTGTGCATTATAATTATTACATTTCTCATTTATTATGGTTCGGGATCTTTAGGCCGGACCATCATAAGTAAGAAAATTTTTTCTAAAGGGCATGATTGGCTGTGTATAAGGAACTATTTAATTCTCTTATTGCATGATTACATCGTGTAAATTAAATGTTCCTTTTGTTGTTATAATGTCAGCCTTCTTTGTCTATGCTTGACTTCTGTCAAGACTTTGAATACGACCATTTTTGAGGACTTAAAATAAAATAATTTCTGGATCTCTATTTGGCTATCACTAATATGGATTTGGCTTTGAGAAAAGAAGAGCTTGGTGCTCTTACTGCCTCGTCCACTGCTGTTGAAAAGGCTTCTTGTGAAAAAAATAAGAACACTCAAACATGATGTGTCTCACGGTGTTGAAATACACTATGAAGAAGTCAATTAGATAGACCATTCCAGAAAGCAAAAGGTCTCGTATGCTTCCGCTGATTAATGTACGCTCAATTTTGTACTCATCCCGATATTGTTCTTGCTATTAATGCTTTAGGGATATATTTGAGCAACTCAGATTTAGGTCATTTAAAGCTGTGAAAAGGTCATAAGAAATTTGCATGGAACCAAAGATCATGTGTTGACCTATAAGAAGTCTGATCAACTTCAGGTCATTAATTATTCTGATTCTTATTTAGCATGGTTGTCCTGACGACCGAAAGTCTACTTCCGGCTCTATCTTTTATGATGACATGAGTAGCTATCTCTTGGAAGAGTGTTAAATAGACTCTTACAGCTACTTTTACCATGTAGGCAGAGTATGTCGCTTGCTATGAGGCTGCTTGTCAAGCTATGTGGCTGAAAAACTTAATATTTGGCTTTCATATTGTTGAAAGCATTTCTAAGCCACTTGTGACATATTGCGACAATACTGCTGCTGTGCTTTTCTCTCAAAACAACAGAAGCTCTTCTCAATCAAAGCACTTTGATATTAAATATTTTTTTGTTAGAGAGAAAATTCTGGAGTTTCAGACTCGTATTGAGCATCTTGCTACAGAGAACATGTTAGCAGATCCACTAACTAAATGCTTAACTATTAGAGCTCTTCATAATCATGTAGCTCATTTGGGTTTAGTTAAGTCTTTTGATGTTTTGGGTCAGTGGGAGTCTAAAATTTAATATTTACTTAATGTCATTCTTATGAGATATGTTTGTGATGATGTCACTTATACTATCATATCTCTTAGAGCATTTTCAGATGCTTGGACCATTGGTCAGGATTACAAAAGGATCATATCCTTGTAATGTATATTCTGACACCAGTTTCACATATCATTCAAATCTTTTGTTGAGGATCTTGACATATAAGATGCTAGTGCCCCTATCGGACATGGTTTTTGCATTGTCAAATACTTATTGCCTCTTGATTTGACTTGAGGATTGTTAATTTATAGTGACAACTCATAATTGACATGTCTATTTTGTTGTATTATTAATTCTGGAAATTATTTATCCTTTAAACTAATGATTTATGTTGTCCAAGTGGGAGATTGTTAGATTTTTCATATGGACTACCATAAATCATATTTATCTATACATATATTTATTTATTTATATGTATTATCCAGTTTTAATAATAAGTTAATTATAAATTCTTTTATAAATTAAACAATCCTTATTGAATTGAAACTGGGCCTTGTGTGGGCTGACTAATGATGGGAATGTCAGCCCATTAGGGTTTCACAAAGAAGGGTCTCTACTCTCTGTCTATATATGTGGTGTAGCAGTCCCATTAAAGTAACACCCTCTGAAAAATATATTAGGCTAAGAGAACAGTTTTACTCTCCTTAGTTATTCTGTTTTCTTGTCTTTAATTTTATTTACACCCGATTATCAATTACTATCAAGAGTTCTGCTGTTTCCCCAGGTACGCATAATTTTGTTATTATTCATATATGTTATAGAACTATCTGCAATATATTCTTGTATATAGGAATTGTTTATAAATTCCTTCAGTTATAACCACTGCCAACAATTGTAGACAATTGCTGGCAGTTTAGATGCAATTATCGGCAGTCAAGTAGCAGCCGGTAAGTGAAAAAAAATTTAAGTAGAAAAAAACTTCAGCACCTCTATTTCACTCTCGCAGGTAAATCTCCCTCCATTTTTTTCATTCTAGCCATTCATTCTCTTTTCTCCACTCTCTTGACCTATTTTGTGCTCGATTCCTTCATTCTTTCTCTATTTCATGCTCTATCCCCTAATCCACTCTGCTTCATGCTCACAGTCGCAAGTATGGGTTCATAAGCTTCTCTTCAACCTAGCTAACCTTCATTCACGCTCTTGGAGTAAGTTCTCGACTCTGCCTTCTTAGTTTGGCAAAATTAGTTTAATCTTATGGTTTCTTTCATCGATTGGTTTTGTATGATGTACATTTCTGTATCATGGGTTCTCATGTCTCATAGGTCAAAGAAAATAAAGGGGTAAATACCATTTGCAAGCGTTACCTTAATCTGGGTAGGTTGAGCTTTTTTTTTTGTTTTGGTAAATAATATCTAGAATCTGCACTCTTTTCTCTCTCAACAATTATGTTCATTGTTCTTGCTGCAACATTGCAACTTCACCTAAATAAGAATAAAGACCCCAAGGCTAAAATTGCCTTCGAGCTTGTCTCCTAGGTTCATCTTTGATTTTCTTTCATGCCTTCACACTTGGGTCTCTATAAATCTTCCCTTTTCTCTCTTTTAAATCTCCCTTCTTTCCACCCAGTGCCCGTGGTCTAGATTAATAGCGTATGCTTTAGTTTTCATGTTTTTGGGTTTGTGAGAGAAATTAACAGACCTTTCTTTCTTTTAGTTAAGATGTAGTGTAGTCTAGTCTGAACCTAAGATTCTTTTCCTATGGCTCCAGATTTTCCCTCAAACATAATCTCTTAATAATTCCTCCGAACATTCACCAAACAAACCATTTTTCCAATTCTTAATAGTAATGTGAAGGAATTTGACTTTGTTTTTTGTGTCTGATATTGTGATGCCACATAATATCATAGTCATGATTTTGGGTAAACAATGGAAGTGATTATGCTGTTTTCTCTTTTATTCTTTTTCAAAGGCTTTGGGCGGATTTTTTGTTTATACTTTAAATGTGACAACAATCAACCAAAGTTTTGACTTTGTTACATTTAAAATGTAAACTAAGAATAGAGGAGAGGATTGCGTTAAGTAAAGAAGATATAATTTTGAATAAAAATAGGGAAAAAGTCACTAGCATTCTATCAAGCAATACATGAGAGAATCCATTTGTGCTCTTCCCTTTTGTTGGCTTTCTTGATAGAATTTGATTTAATTATAAAGTGGAGACACCTTCGTAATTGCCAAATAAAATAATTGAGAAATGATATGGAAGAATGGAAAGAGAGAAAATAATTTGAAGGGACAAAGAGAGATGGGAAATAGGAGATAAAGACTAGTGAGTTGTAGAAAATGATAGAGGGAGTAGTTAATTATGTGGACTTGTGGAAAGTGATGATAGGAAGGGGGGAGAGAGTGATGGACTGAAGAATAGGTAGGCTTTGAAAAATAATTGCTTGTTTATTCACTTTTGTGATTTCTTTTTTAATTGATACTTATCTGGAGCCTTCTCCTCAATGCCCCCTAATAGATATTTATATAGTACATTCTGGATACTATTAGAGTTTTCTAATATTATTATTTTTTATCTTTTAATAATTTATATTTTCTAGATTAATTATTTAACATTTCTTTTGGAAAAGAATAAGAAAGCTATGAAATTTCCAGCAAAGTTAGAATCCACCCTCTCTCTCTCTCTCTATATATATATATATGCCCCAATTTCTCAAGATATGAGATAATAAGAAGGACATTCTGCTCAAATTTATTATGAAAGAGAGAAATAATTTGAAGGGACGAAGAAAGATGGGAAGTAGGAGACAAAGACTAGTGAGTTGTAGAAAATAATGGAGGGAGTAGTTGATTATGTGGACTTGTGGAAAGTGATGATAGGAAGGGGGAGAGAGTGATGGACGAAAGCGTAGGTAGGCTTTGAAAAATAATTGCTTCTTTATTCACTTTCTTGATTCTTTTTTTATTCATACTTATCTGGAGCCTTCTTCTCAATGGTCCCTAATAGATATTTATATAGTACATTTTGGATACCATTAGAGTTTTCTAAGATTATTATTTTTTATAATTTAATAATTTAGATTTTTTCTAGATTAATTATTTAACATATCTTTTAGGAAAGAATAAGAAAGCTGTGAAATTTTTAGCAAAGTTAGAACCCACCCTCTCTCTCTCTATGTGCCCCAATTTCTCAAGATATGAGATAATAAGAACGAAATTCTGCTCAAATTTATTATCCTGTATTGACCCCCCCCCCCCCCCCCCCCCCCACAACAAAAAATTTGCCATTGCCATAAGCATATGGTAGCCACTGATAATATCATTGTCTTCTTTTATATGCTTTTTCTTTTTTTGTGGGGGGTTGGGGGGGGGGGGGGGTGGAGGGTATGTACTTTTAGGAGGTGATACTGATAATAAATGACAGCCTAATGCCATCATTACAACAAATCAGATGTCGTTTATGGGAGCAAAAGAAAGATCATTTATACACAATCTGATAGATATGGGAGCAAAAGAAAGATCATGTATACACAATCTGATAGATATGTTCTTAGGAGTCCCAAGAAATGCATACATAATCTGGTTATTTGAGTTCGCATTGTGTCATGTATTTATCGCATTATGGTGTGGTCCTTTCTTTGAGTTTGCTTCATGGCTTTTTCTTTTGTGGCTTGACACGGTAGTATAGTGTCTGCTGTTAAGCATCAAGTCTACACAAATTCTATCGACTGATAAAAAAATTATTACTTAATGCTATAAATGTAACTTAAATTTGCGTTAATGAATAATAAAAAAAATGACAAGAAGAACAGAACTCTGTATCACATGTAAATTTCTTTCATGCCCCAATGTGTGAAGCAATCTAACTTATCTAAAGATGAATGCATAAATAACTTAGAAAATATGCTTCAATGCATTATGAAAGACTTTTATGGTAACCGACCAATACCGTCAGAGTTTACTCCACTAGTAAAAAATGAGGTAAATTGTTTATAAATATTTAACATTGATAAATCTTTTTTTACATATTTATTTTCTAACTTAACGTTATATAAAATATTTTTTTTCAAGAAAATGTACGTCCATTGTCATCATCGAGCTACGCTCCTCCATTGAATGCTCAGAGAAACAGCTAGTACTTTTGGTACTAAACATTTTATATAAATTATATTTAGTTTGTATGATTTGAAGACTTTGTATGACTTTTTTTTGTCACTTTATGTTAGTTACATTAAATGTATATAACATTTATTTTAGTAATTATAATATTTTCCTTTTTTACTTATGATTGTGATAATTTAAATAAGTATAGTAATTAAATTTAGAAATGATACAAATAAAAATAAGGAACTATAGTCAAATCATACATTTATTAAATAAATATATTAATTAAATTTAGAAATGGTAAAAATAAAAATCATTTTATTATTTTTTTAAATATTGCATTTGGCGGCATTTAAGGAACCGCATGTTGCATTTAGTGGCAATTAATGAATCGTCGTAAAAAAGGAGCAAATAGCGGCGGTTATCTAAAAACACATTTTAATTTGTTTTTTCTTTCTTGAAAAACCACCACGAATACAAAACCAACCAATGGAAAATGTGGCATAGCGGTTTTGCCGACAATGGAAGACACCCCGAGAATTGTTGCCTAGCAGTTATACCAGTGACATAAAAATACCGCCGGTAAATACGTGCCAATGCATGTATCGGCAACGATTGTGGAAATGCACAGAAAACTGCCAATAAATGCTTTTTTGTAATGGTTACTGGCACCAGCTTCCTCATCTTGGGGTTCAAGACCAATGAGACATTTGAGCTTGCATTCGTGTGAATTGTCTCACTCTCGTTTGTATTAATCTCATTTCATTTTGAGCAATAGGAATGAACTGTTCAGGCGGTATTGAAAGGAAAGCATGTTCTACCAGATATACGGTGTCATTCTACGCCACAATGACATTAAATTTTTTTAAATCAATTGATCCAAATAAAAAAAAATTATTGCATGGAAGATGAAATAAATACAATCAACACTGCACTATCTTGACCAATATAGTGGCTCTGACTCTAAAATACCAACTTATGTACGGTGGCCTTCGATCCAAGTATGGCTCGTTGGTGAAGTCACCTTGCACGACATGGCTTCTCCAATTGTTCCACATGTCAATTGGCTCCTCGTGGTGGTTGGCCCAGTCATACTTCGGCCTTTAGAGTATGCAAAGCTTCTATCATTTCTCTCGGTGAGTTCTGTGGTATTCTTTGCATATACCCAATTTTTCGTAGAACGTGATCAGGGAATTGCATTTCAACAATATGGAAACAAATTAAAGGCATTTTGGCATGACCCACTTCAAACCCTTGTGTACAGTATGGAGGAATTTCTATCTACCCCCGTCCTTATGGAAGCCATTCAATTTACAACGATTTGATACTTGTTAGCATATTTCATATTTAAGCAAAATTAAATTACATTAGTAGATGTTGTATAAATCTTTGTTACTCATGGTGTCTAACATTTCTTTGTATTTATTTATCAGTGCATTTGAAGGGGTTGGTTGCATCTGAGCCGTTGTATATATCTTCATTAGTAGACATTGTATATATCTTCGTTAGTCATGGTATCTAATATTTCTCTATATTTATTTATTAGGGAATTTGAAGGGGTTAGTTGCATCTGAGCCCCCGCCCACTAATGAAGAAAGTAACAAGTTATTAATTATTAATAAGAAAAATACAAATTAGTTAACCCACATATCAATTAATGAAAGACACCTTTTGAAGGGGTTGGTTGCATCTGAGCCCCCGCCCACTAATGAAGAAAGTAACAAGTTATTAATTATTAATAAGAAAAATACAAATTAGTTAACCCACATATCAATTAATGAAAGACACCTAAAACTCAAAGACAACAACAATGCAGAAGTGTCTAAACTCAAAGACAACAACAATGCAGAAGTGTCTAGCAATGGATCTGGTTGTTGGACAACATTAGGAGCAAAACAAGGAAATCTTGACCAGATCCTCATATAAAGGAGGGCAATGCACCCCCTGATTTGTTTAGTGTCTTTCAGCGTGGCAAAGCAAAGCTCTTTGTACAAAAAGGCCAATACTGTCGCACCCTATGACATATTGTCGCACTAATGAAAATCAACAAGGAAAGAGAGGTACTTCAGATTTATAAAATTGCCAGACTTATCTGGCATCAAATATCTACCAATTAACTGCAGAATCCGTGCTCTAGCGTGAAATTCTAAGGTGCTCTAGTTTGCACCTTCAGGGATATCTACAAATGTATTGGCAAGCCACCTCAATGTAATTCTTTGTCCGTCAGTTTCTGATAGAGGCGGCATAACTCCTAATGCTCTCTCACATAATTCTCCAAATTTTTAAATGCGGGGATTGCCTATTATTGGTCTTCCTATATAGTGAAGTCATACAAAAAATTAAAATTCATAGCGGTAGTTAAAATTTTGATTTAGTGGCGGTTCTAACAACCACTAAGAATTTTAGTGGCAGTTTGCCAAACTGCCACTAAATTGAGCGCCACAAGGAATTTAGTGGCGGTTTATCCTAAAACGCCATTAATTTTTTTTATTTAGTGGCGGTTTTTGGGTGAACCACCACTAAAGATATACATAGTGGTGGTTTAAACCGCAACTAAATGTTAAAAAAAATAACTTAGTGGCGGTTTTTGAGGTGAACCACCAATAACTGTAAAAAAAAATTCTAAAAAATTATTGAATATATAATTTAGTCAATAATTCAAGCATTAAGGTTACATTTAATTTGAGCATTCTGAAATAGCCAATACTTGCAAGTTTTATTTTGTCCTATCAAATCATTAATACAACCCAAAAGTGGGAGTGATCCAAGGGAAGTAAGAGGTGGCATTGCTCATAGACTAGCTCTTGTTCCAATGAAAACCCAATCCTTTATACCAAGATCAATGACAGATGCCTTAGGCAGAAGCTTTAGAAGAGCTTTTGAAACTTCATTAGTAGAGACATTTGGTGGTGAATTTCTAGATTTCCATTCCCATGTTGATCCCAGATGTAAGTTGCATGGACTCTTTACAGCAATCCATGCATCTGACAATGAGGGGATGAGAGCACCTATTAAAATGATTCTTTTTTTTTTCAAATAAAAGACAGAAAAAGTCTCAAGAATCGGATGTTGAAAAAAGAATATAAAATAGTATATATATTTAACTAAAATATTTTGTTAATTAAAGTACCTTTAATACTTTTTTACCTATACTGTATCACATTATATTATTATTATTTTTCTTTCTTTTTGTGGTTATTACAATCAAGATTATTTTCAAAGTTTGTTGAAGCTAGTTCCTTAGACAATTAGTGGCACATTCTTCCATATCAATTTAATGCATTCAATGTTTTAATATCAAGGTATCCCTCATAAAATATTATCTTTTAAAACCTCAATTTATATTGTATATGAAATAACAATTTCTCAAATAATGGTTCATATACTACACTTTCCTATCTCTCCAATGACATTAAATTAAATTAAAACTATTAAAAGGATATAGTGTGCTCATCTTATTTTCTGATACGATTGGTGAGTTTTCCATATCTCCACCTATTTCATGCTTTTTCCTAACAACTAATCCTTGACTAATTAAATATATTGCAACACTAGTTCTATAAATTATATATTGCAACACCAGTTCCATAAATTATAATCACATTATTTTCTATCAGCAAATTAATTATATTTTTCAAATATGTTTAGTCCACAGTGGAATCATAAAGAAAGAACATAAAGAATTCAACAAGAGGGAAAAATGATAACCATATATAATCAAATGACTTGGAAAGATTTAAATGATACTAACTGGATCATTTTTGAAGAAAGGAAAGTAAATGAGGAAAAAAGGAACATCAACTAACCTTTAGAAGATATGAAAAGTGGGCCACTTTTAAAAACCTGTCAAAGAGTATCATATGTCAGGAACTAAGACAAATAACCACTTGCCAACTTCTAATTAAAACTCATTGAAAATCAAACAGTTGTGAATTGTGATGGATATCCATTAAAAGTAGGCTAAAGATACTGCACTGCTTAGAATTTGAATAACAAACCTCCCTTGATCATCACCAAGTCTCAAGACTGAATGAAATAAATTCCCAATTATGAATATCTTTTCTTCTAAAGGATTTAGATTAAATTTAATTACAATAACCCTTGGATTATTAACTATATAGGATACTCAATATCTTTAATTAGTCCATGTGTTATTAAAAAAAAAAAAGGCCCATGTGCTGAATCTCCAGATGAAAAACAAAAAAGGACTCGGGAGAAATTAAAGATAAAAAGAATGAGTGTAGACCCCATAATGCCACTTTTATGTGCATGGATATGTATGTGTGTATATATATATATATATATATATGGGATCAGCGAGTGGCGGATCCAGGAACCCTTGGTTAGGAGGACAAAATGTAAATTTTAAAATATTGTAAGGGTTCAAATTAAAAAAAGTTTAAAATTTAGGCTAAAATAAAAATTTTTAAAATATTATATTTAAAATTGTAATTTTAGCCCAAAAAATAGGGGCTAAAGTGAAAAAGAGGTTTAAAATTTAGGGTCAAAATATAAATTTTCAAAATATTATACTTACAAATATAATTTTTGTAAAAACTTAGGGGATGCACAACGTGAGTCCCCCCCCCAATATAGGGTTCAAAAAATTTTGGGGGTAAAAAAAAATTAAAGGGGGCAAAAACTAAAAAAATAAATTTTTATTTGAAAATTTTGAAATTTTAGGGGGTGTAGATGCACCCCCTCACAGCAATGTGGCTCCGCAGCATTCTTCTTTTTGGGTCTTCTACGCTTCTTTGCACCTACGTATATATAAATTCATATTTATACATGATCATCAGTCATCACAACAAAACCCAAGTTTGCTTCTTCTATATCATGGGCATGGCCAATTATTAGTAGATTATTGATTTGCTTCATAAAAAAAATATTAGTTTTCTCAGTTTGGTCATTAAAAGATCAAGGAGCTCAATTTAACCTATAGAAAATTATATTTGTATGTTTTTATTCAATCATTTTTATTGCTAAATCACAAAATTTACATATCATTAGTAGATCTCAATTTTTTTTATTGCTAAGAGTTTCTTTGACAAATAAAATGATTAAATTGAAATAAACATAATTTTTTAATTATTAAATTGAGACAACTATAACTTTTGAAGACTAAATCAATATATAGTTTATTCTAATTATTATTATTTGAAGCACGGGCAATTAAGTACCTTCTTTTTCACAAGGCAGGATGGGACAAAGGAACACCTGAAGTAAGCTCTAGGAGAAGGGTCGTCTCTGGTCACCTTCTGGTCGTATTTTCTCCACTGATATCCATCTCTCACATACTGTTATACACAACAAACCTAGAAAAAAATTTCTTAATTAGTATTTACTACTAGTTGGAAAAGCTACACATTCAAATTCAATTGTATTGGCTCAAACCTTCACACACAAACACATGCGTATACTCTTTTTTATATTAGATTGAACCAAGTTAGTTACACTCCAATAAATACACACGCACACACATACACATACACACACAGAGAGAGACAAATTAGCCAAAAATATATATGAAGTACTGTATAAAATTAAGATGGTTGCTTAATTTGTGGAGTCCATTAATTCATACATACGTGTATTAGTTGAACCATGGTGAAATAAAACTGCATAATAATTATTAGCTATAACTTTTAACATGATGGTAATTAAGCGCTTGATTTTATAAGTATGAGGAATGAGTTGGATTTTAAAAGACAAAGCACAAAAATTAGGATCAAAAGAGAGTGGAGACGATTGAAGAACTTACTAAGCTAGTTTCAGATGATTCAAATTGATTACATATGTTTCTTTTTAAGTTTTAGAGACCCACCAAAGATGTATAAATACTTAAACACAGAATGAATTTTAGGAGAAAAATAAAAAGAAGGGTGCTGATCCCCCATATATATATATATATATATATATATATGTGTGTGTGTGTGTACACATACATATCCATGCATATAAGAGTGGGATTATGGGGTCTACACTCATTCTTTTTATCTTTAATTTCTCCCAAAGCATTTAAAATTTTAAGACAATCCAAATTCTTAAATACTAAAACCCCTAATTTCATCTTAACTTTCCTAATTTTAACATCGACCCTAATTTTAGTTTTTTTTTCAATTAAATCTTATAATTCAATTTGAGCTTGGAAATTACCTTAGGATGCAACAAATTGGTATTCTAATTTATAATCAACCTTCTTAAGCACTTCCATCCATCCCAATTTCACTTCACAATTTCGCCCTTTCTGTGAATTCCATCAAATCTGAAAATTATCCAACAAAAGAACAATTTCCACTGAATTAAAGTAGAGATTGAAGAGAAATTTAGCTTAATTGCAATTTGTGGGTGAAGGTTCTTACCTAAACAGTGCCTTTCATCATCATCTCCTAAGTGCTCTGTTCCTTTCGGTCAGCAGAGGTTTAGTCGGAAAGAGAAAAGGAGGAAAGAGGAGGTACCACCGTGACTGGCGACAGAGAATGACGGAAAAATTCTGGTTTGAACCAGAAATTTTCTGGTGAACCAAAAACTTTCATGTTCTAAGGGACAGGGAAATCGAGCGTGGAAGGAGACTCACCAGTTGAAGAGTTTACCTTTCGATGCTTCAACTCGGTCGTGCTTTGCCTCGGATCCTCTTATTTCTCTCTCGGTGTCCCTCTGTTTTGCACCAACCCGAACTACTAAAGAGATGAGGGCAGAGGAACGGGCGAGTCCAGCCAGCAGCAAGGTGGTAGCCAAGGGTGGCCACCACGCGTCATCGCTTTTCCTCCCTTTCTCCCGATCAACCTGTCTCTCTTCTTGAGTGCATGAAACACATTTGGGAACCTTTTTCCTTTCTGTAGCTTCATGAAGACCCCAATAGATTAAATGGAGAGGATGTAGCTACATGTCCCAATCTCAATAATATAAATTATATGGTATATTATTTAATATATAATATAGCATTTATCACATTGTTTTTCTTTTTATCTTTTTCGGTTCAATATTTCCCATTAGTCAAATTGAAGTAGTTAGCATGAGAGATTAATGTGGCATTTTTTTATTAGTTAAACTCTATTAATAATAAAATAAAGAATAGAGACCAAAATAAAATTTCATATAAAATTAGGAATCAAATTGGTGCTTTAATTTAAAAAATAAAAAATTTATATTTTTATTATCAAGTTCTCTAATTAATATATAACATGTTTGGAACCTTTAGAAATAACTATAAGTTTTTACAGTTTAACATACTAGTAATGTCCCAAAAAAAAAACATGATTGGTTCTCTCAAAATATAGTTATTTCTAAAAAGAAGAAGATGATGAAAATGTAATTTGAATATGACTAGGTTAGATTGTGTAATATATTTAATATTTATATTAATTAGCATTGTTAATGGTAAAAATTAAATAATGAATACTTTCTATTTGATTTTAGGTGGAGTAAATAAATAATTAAAAAATATTTTATTTATTTTATTTTAAATTTCATGTTGAAAGTTAATTATAAGAATTAAAATATATTGTGAGAGAAAATTAATGAAGAATTAGTTTGATTTTAGTTTTTTAATTAATTTGACGTATTTAATCTAATTTGAGGAAAACCTTTTCTGAGTGCTCACAATGTATTGCTTAAAAAACTTAGATTATTACAATTTTAAATTCCATTTTGAAAGTTTTCTATTTCCATTTTTTCTTTATCAATTCTTTAAATAAAAATTAAATTCTCAAAATTTTAAATTTCATATTGAAAATTTTCTATTTCCATTTGTTCTTTATCATGCTAAACATCTATATTCTTGAAAGAGGGGTGAACTACCATTATATAATAATTTTAAATTACCTCGATTTAATTTTTAATTATTTTTTTCATAACTTCAACATAAAGAAACATGGATGAAAATAATGAAAATATAGGGAGAGATACATAGGCCTCTTGTGTTTTAAGATATTTCTCCTTTATTCAAAAAAAAAAATTTAACAAGTTTAGTTATATACTCTTACAGAGGAGAGCTAGATCCCTCATCTGGGTTCCACACTCGCCATTGCATCCCAAAAGTATGGAAGATGCATCAAAGAAGACATTCCTATGAAGTAACCATGCAAAAATATGTCAAGGTTATAAAATAGAAAAATTCTCTACCACTAATCTCGACCTTTACCTACTCCTTTGGTTAAAACTCTTAATTGATAAAGAATTTTTAAATGAAACTTATATCATTGGAAACTAGACTCAAAAAGCTTTCCACTAATGTAAAATTTGCTAAAAACAGAGTTCGAACGAAAGAGTTATGCTTATTTGAAATATGGTCCAACTAAACACTGTAGCCACTATATAGTGGTGGTTTCGTATGAACTGCCACTATATAGTTACGGTTAAATAAAATGCCATTGTGTGTTTATTTAGTAGCGGTTTTCGAAACTGCCATTAAATAATTGTATTTTTGTAGTGAGTCCTAATAACACTCCTACATTTTGCAACATAATCGTAATGTCACCCTTTGTAAGGTGAAAAGTGTATGTCTCTGGATGCTACCATTCAACCAAGGTAGGAACTAAGGCATAGTTATAGGCAAAATATCTCAACACAGATACACTATAGAACCCATATTGTATAAGAAGTTGCATGATAGCAATAGGTGGATCACGAATGAATTGCAAATTTGACCATTTTTTTTACCGTGAGAATGCAATTTATCTAGGTAGAAAAAAAATAATTTATCATAATATAAAGTTAAAAGTTGTATACCTGATAACTGAGTAAATAAATCATTTAATATCTTGGCATAAATGACAAAATATAATATTAGTGAATAACAAATTTAATAACTTCCTATGAAATGGACAATAATAATTTTAGAACAATGGATAATAGATACTTACTCGGTCATTTTTCCACACCAAAGAAGAAAATATGTTGTTCCTACATATATAATAAACTAGGATCGGAGAGGCCAGCAATATCACTATGCTCATTATGCCCACCTGTGGCCATACGAACAACTAGTAAGCGACTGGAAAAGTGGGAAGATGAATAGAGAAGTAGGAAGATGAACAAAGAAGTTGGAAGATGAATAGACAAATAAAAATAAGAACAAATTAGAAAAAGTAGGAAAATAGACAAATGAAAAGATGAACAATTTAGAAGAAGTAGAAAAATTGGAAGACTAGAAGAGAGAGATGGAAAAGATTGGGAATCAAGAAAAATATTGGGAGGTTGATGAAATGATGGAGGTAGGTACTTGTAGGGGTGTATGGAGTAATAGGACAAATGAAAAAAAAGGTTTTGGATTTAGGGCGCAAGGTTCCTATATAATTTTAAATAATTATAAAATAATAATTATTAATAT
Source organism: Biancaea sappan (assembly GCA_037074585.1). NCBI lineage: Eukaryota > Viridiplantae > Streptophyta > Magnoliopsida > Fabales > Fabaceae > Biancaea > Biancaea sappan. The sequence goes on from CM073494.1 coordinate 13,735,490, forward strand.
ATTTTACTAAATATTAATTGTAATAATTATTATATCACAATAATTAATTTTATATTTATTTATTCTAGCTATTTTTTAACTTTTATAAACATGATTTCATGAAAATTATATTTTTATAAATTATTATAATTCTTTCATAAAGACCCACACATTCAAGACCCACCTTAATTTATTAATATGACTTTCAATATTGCTAATTTATTAATATAATTTCCACTTTAACCAAAAAAAAAACCTACCTTAGTCTACTAGGCATAGGGTGGAAATAAGAGGTGTGTAGATTTATATATATATATATATATATATATATATATATATATATATATATATATATATATATGCTTAGATAGATATGTAAATCCACTTACATATTTATGATCTTAGCTTCTCAAGGCTCACTTCTCTCTTCTCACTTTTCATCTCCCCTTATTAATATGTCTGGTGATTCATCACAGCATGCTAGAAATTCATCTAGAGGAAGACTAAGAAAACAACCTTCTACACAAAATCATAATCCTTCTTCTTTCAACAACACCACCAGTATAGACATTGATAATGCCACAACAACAAACCCATGACAGTCATTTTCTTACCCTTCTTTTTTTGGCCCACAGCAAAATGTCTTCCACGTCTCCTCCAAATTTTTACTCATCGATGCCATGGTAATTTCAGGGAAACATACTGCCACCAATATGGCTCATCTCGGATATTCTCCAATTGGACTACCACCCCCATGCAATTCTACACCCATCATAATACATCCAATATGCCAACTTCTTTTCCTCAAGTCCCAAATAACTCAACAACCACAACTCAAACATATCATAATAACTCTACTTCCTTGCAACATTCTCAATATTCATACCAACATTTAGGCCCAACACCATCTCCAGCTCTATAAAATGCCCATCCGAATCTTCACCGCCATCTAGGTCCCCAATCTTAGTGGAGGTGTCACACCTCGAAATTTGGGCACGTGTATTATCATAAATTCTAGGATGTACCTTAGTGGTATCTTAATAATTTCCTAAACAATCATAATATCCATAACTATACAAATCATAAAATTTCAAAGAAAATTAAATACATAGTTTACAAAGCAAATTACAGCCAATATACAATAAATTTCCTAACTATAATAGGACCTAGGTAGCCTATAGGATTATACATCATTCTTGTAGGCATATAGCCCAAAAATTAGTTCCAAGAACCCTCCAACAAAAATAGAGTATGTTTCTAAAAGCCGCTAAACTCCCAGTAGTTTTCCTTCCTTCTTGACTGCTATATCTAAAAAAAAACAATGACACTTAGGTGCTGCCCACTGGAGTTGCTTCATCTATGGCTCGGGTGGACAACACTCGAGACACTTTGACTGGATACATGTTTCGTGGCAATTCATTCTCTGACTGAAAATGTAGATGTAAGCTAGTAGTAGGAATATTTTTCCAGTCGCAATTATGTAGCTTTCTTATTTTCGACTGTGCATTTAGCTATTGCATATTTTCAATAGGAGTTTAGTAGGAAATATACTTTTCCTATTGAATATCATCTCTATTTGCTATTGATAATTGTTGTAATGGGTGGTATGTATTGTTGTGTAGATTTTTTTTTTTACTTCTTAATATTAATTTCTATTTCGTTGTGCAGATACGGTACAAGTGGTTGTCGGAACATAAGGACCAGATATGGAGAAATTGGACCAAGAAATGCGGCAAGGTTTTGTGATGCATGATGTGGAGTGTTCACTGTCAATATTGCCATGGGCCCAAGTCGGACTAGATTAGAGAGGACATTATGCAATAGCTAATCCACAGGTAGGAGAAGGAGAAGCAATGAAGGAAGAATACATCAAGTTACAATAGATTTTTTACATTAGGTTTTGCCTTGCATGATGTAAAGTTACAATACGTTAATTTAAATTCACATCATTGTAATACATTTAAATTTGCATTAAATTTATTTTAATGATATTTACATTGCTTTGATTGAATTTGTTGGAATTTGTGTTGTAATGTATTTGACTGAATTTTCTGTCTTTCATGGTATTAAAACAAAAATCTCACCAATATCAGGGACGAAATCAGAGACGGAAAAATCCTTTTCAAATCTGAGATGAAATATTTTTCGTCCTTAATTTGAGACGGAATATTTTCCGTCTTTGATTTGACACAGAATCAGAGATGAAATTGTACGTCCTAGATCTAAGATGGAATAATTTTCGTCTTTGAAACTTCCATGCTATGATGTTGGACGAAATATTTTTCCATCTTGATTTAGTTGCGATGGCCAATTTAGTGATGGAATATGTTCTATCTTTGAATCCGTCTCTGATCCATCAGAGATAGATTTGTTTGCAATTAGAGACAAAATTTTTCGTCTCTAATGTTGGTTTTTCTAGTAGTGACATCGAGAAATAATTACTAGTGTTCACTCAAATCTTTATTGACAAAATCATATATTTTCAAAGTAGTAATCGTTATCCTTGTTCCTGAGTAGTGTATGCAAAGTTCGTAAACATCATTCCAACTCATCAAAATATATGTAAGCTAACTAGTTGGTGAATGAAGACTCAAAAATGAAATTTGGTGCTAAATGATAGCAGACCTACACAGGAATGTCTGATGTGCTGATTACTTACTACCATTAGTCAGGAAGGATTCCTGCTTTTGAAAGAAGCAAGTTTTTTACTACTATTATTTTAACTGACATGCAATTTGCCTCCCAAAGTTTTGATTAGTTCAATTTACCTCGTGAACTCTCCCATAAATCAAGACTTTCATTAGTAGGCCATCCATATTGACCAAAATTTAAAAAAAAGAAAAAAAAGTTGCAACTATCCTCGTCACTATCCAGTTCCACGCTCAAGTTACGAAACATCTCTAGGCCTTTTCTTTTCTTTTCTTTTTTTTTTTTCAATCGAAGAAACTTCCCTGCCTCAATGCATTGCTTTAATTTTCTATATTGAAATCACATTTTTGGCCTTGGCTGTACCCTTTGTTTATTCCTTCCCCAGGTACCTTAGCATCTTTTCTGACACTAGTGCCTCCCACTGATATCTCAAAGCCTTGACATCTCTGGTACATTTGAAAGATTTGGCCTCCTCCTTTATATGATTGCCACATGAAATGAAGAAACAAACCAACAGAGAAGAGATGATTGAATTTGATCTATTTTAATTGTTGTTTCTCCATATCTTTTGGTAGATTCGAAATTCTTGTTTAGTGAAGTTGTATATTTAAAAATGTTGTTTTCCACTTTATTGATGATGATTATGTGTTGTTGGTATTCGTTAGTGTGACTAAAAAAATTATTGATGTACCCATTAATTATTATAATTATTATTAGTGGAAGTTTTTATTGGACTAAGTCCTATGATTTTTACCTCTATATCGAAGGGTTTTCTACATTAAAATCGGTGCATCTATTGATTTATTTTCTTGTTGTTATGCTGATTATTTTTTTGTTGAATGTATTTTAACTATCTAAGATAATTAATTTCGTGGTTCCATTTTATTACATAAGAGAAAAAAAAATTGATCTTGGATAATTTCTATATTTGTTATTTTAGTAACTTTTCACAACAAGAATAACACCCGGGAAAAAATGGAAAACGTGACGGTGCTACTCTCATTGGCAAGCCGTTTGTCCGTGTTCTTAAGTATGCTGTTGTCGTTTACATCGTCACTGCCCATACTTTGGACAGAACAAAACGTCAATTTTGCCCTTCCTTCAATACAAATCTCCATAACGTAGATGACACCACGTGGTGAAGCTAATTAAGCCTTCCATTTTGTCGAAATTATTTTTTTATTATTGTTATTATAAAAAGAGTATGAGAGATGAAGACGAAAGTAAAGCTCTACAAGCAATAAACTCTCCTAAGATGAAGCCCGAAAGAATTAACAAGCTTGACACGCAAAAAATAATATAGAAACACAACTAATTAAGTTAACTAGAAACAAATTTAAAGCTTTGGAGTGCTGATCCTTGAATTATTTTTGTTATCAGTGGCAATAATTTGAATCCTGAAAGATATGGAATCGCCAATTCATCATTAAATGTTAACTATGGCGCCTTCAAAGCATTTCTTCTATCATCGGTCTCTAATCCATTGATTATTTTATAAATAGAGATAAGGATTCTTGGTCCTCACTCAATTCATTACAAAACTTGATCATTCGTTTTGGTCAGAAATTTGGCAAAGAAAATTAGAATCACACGAATTGACAGCTAACCATCAATATAAATTAAAGAATTATTCAAGAATATTTCTTAATTCTCATATATATCCAAATTAACAAATTTGAACAAGCTCTCATACAATCAAAATAATTTCTCATCGAAGAAGTCAGAACTTAAATCTATTAAACAATCGCGTGAAATTGGCAACCCAGAAGGGATTTGCAGTACTTGAAATGAATCTTTTCCGATTATCGTGTACTGTATATTTAGAGTGAGACACAAGACCTGTCACCCGAAGGAATCAAAACTTGTGTTTTTTAATAAAGTCACAAGGGAAGGAGGAAATTAAATAATGCAGTCTACATGAATTACTGTTTGTGTTTAGACCCTGAGACATTATTCAAAACCGCGGAACGTGCCATGCACCTTCCTCTGACTACGTCCTCCTTCTTCTCATTTCTTGTGCTTTCAACTTTCTGCTTGCACGTACGGGGGATCCTCTCTTTATATAATTACCACGTTCAACTCAGGGAATCTCATAACCAAGAATATAATATCTTGCTTTCAGCTTTTTCCTAAGCAATCTCCTAACACAAAGAGCTCAAGATCTTATCCCTCGACCAGTTTGTATCATATGAAATGGAAAGAACAAAGTCATCCATTGAGCAAATTCAGCCCCCAACCTATGGAAACTTAGTCACCATTCTGAGCATCGATGGGGGTGGTATCAGGGGTATCATCCCCGCTATCATTCTTGAATTCCTCGAATCTCAACTCCAGGTATACAGACACACACAAAAGATAGACATTGTATAGAAGGAAGATTACTTTTGTTAACTTGCTTGCATTCCAATTAACTAAGGTGGATGTTGACATGCAGAAGCTGGATGGAGAGGAGGCAAGACTCGCAGACTACTTCGACGTGATTGCAGGAACCAGCACGGGTGGTCTTATAGCCGCCATGTTGACTGCTCCCAATGAAAACAATCGCCCACTTTTTGTTGCTAAAGATATCAGGCCCTTTTATGTGGAACACTCCCCCAAAATTTTCCCACAACCAAGGTGCAATAAAGCACCTTAATTTTGCTTCTGCTAAATATATATATGGCATGCTTAGTTAGTTAATTATATTATAAATGAGGAATTGATTGAACTTGATCACTTTTGGGTAGAGGATTGTGTGGGACGGCGATAGCAAAGGTAATCAGATCACTGGGAGGACCAAGATACGATGGGAAGTACCTGCGCTGGATCGTTAGAGAGAAGCTGGGTGAAACTCGTTTACACCAGACACTCACCAACGTTGTCATTCCCACCTTCGACATCAAGGCCTTGCAGCCAACCATTTTTGGTTCTTACCAGGTGAGGTCTCCAGTCTCCACGATCTCCCTCTCCTCTCCACATTCTATTAATAAATCTTTATTTTTGCCCTCCCGACTCCACCTAATCTGATTTCTTCTTCAATATTCTTTGTTGGGGGGGGGGGGGGGGGTTGGGGGAATATATTACATTAGTTGATGATGGTATATGGTATATACTTTCCCTTGAATACGGCAGTTTAATGTATTCTAAAGTGATTAATTAATATAACTATTGTCCGTTATACCATTTGTTTTACAATCATTCAACCAATATGTGTGTGTGTGTGTGTGTGTGTACAGAAATATACCAAGTGAGAGGAATGGTTTTGATATAAAAATTTAAACAAAAAAATAGTCACTCTTAGATAATAGATTACAAATTAGTGGTTTAGATGAATACTCGATAGAGTTTTTATTAATATGAAAATAAAAAAAATATTATTATAACTTTAATTTTTGTGTAATTTGAAACTATTAATTTGTAATATAATATACAGTAATTATTTTTTTTCTTTCATATCTCATTAAATTACTCTTTACATATTCAATGTATGGGCACGCAAGTGTATACTTAACATTAATTGATTGCAATGAAAGTGACTTTTGAATTCTATAACTATAAATGTTTGATATCTAGAAATACTAATATGAAAAAAAAAATGAAAGTCTACTCTTTATGCTTAGTTAATTTTTTGAAAAAATAGATACCTTTACTAAAACCATATATATATATACACAAACTTGAGCAACTCCTCAAATTTCGTGGGTTTTTATGTTAGCTATTAACCCTTTGGAACACTATAAAAATCATCGGAAAAACTGTTGCCTTTACTTGAAGAAGACGACATTAAAGGGAAAAAAAAAAAGCCTCGAAAATCACATCATAAAAAGCTTCCAACTTGGTACAGATTAAGAGGTCTCCTGGCTTGGATGCTCTACTGGCTGACATATGCATCGGCACATCGGCTCCACCTACGTATCTTCCAGCCCACTACTTCAAGAACCAAGACGCCACAGGCAAACAATACGAATTCAACCTTATTGACGGTGGTGTTGCTGCAAATAATCCCGTACGTAACCATCAATGATTCAATATATTCATTCAATTTTTTTATATATTAAGGCATGTTGTTTGCTTATACATTTGAAACTTTAAAGCATCACTAAATGTTTTCTCTTTTTTTTTTTTTTTTTTTGGGTGAAGACGCTTGTTGCTATGACCGAAGTAACCAAACAGATTATCGACGACAATCCTGATTTCTTCCAAATCAAGCCTTTAGAATTTGAACGCTTCCTAATAATCTCACTAGGGACGGGCACACACAAGAATGAGCAAAAATATACTGCACAAATTGCAGCCAAATGGGGACTATTGGATTGGCTGACCTATGGGGGGTCTGCTCCTTTAGTGGATGTGTTTTCTCAATCAAGTGCAGATATGGTTGATTTCCATGTAGCTACTGTCACTCACGCACTTCATTCTGAAGATAATTACCTCCGAATACAGGTAATCAATTAACTTCTCAATCTATGGCTGTTTCCTGTTTTAGAGAAAAATAGAGTAATTAAGAAGTTAAGTTAAAGATTAATTACCAAGTAACCAACATTGGTAAATTAAATTAGTGCTATAGGACTAGGAGATGGGGATCTTTACATATTTGTGTCCAACTTAGTTCCGACCAATTTAATCGAAACCTAATAAATTTTCACATACTAATAATTTTGAAAAACAAAAAAGCTTTACCGTAAATTGATAGGTAGTGATTAGTTTATTGAATGTGGCAACAAGCAGGAAGATAAGTTGGTGGGTATAGAAGCTTCGGCTGATATTGCTACAAATGAGAACTTGGAGAAACTAGAACAAATAGGTGAAAGACTACTGAAGAAACCGGTGTCTAGGGTGAATTTAGAGACTGGTCAGTTTGAGGCAATAGAAAATGGGGGCACCAACGAGGAAGCTCTAATCAGGTAAGATAACTATGTGAATAGTAGGCTAATTAATGATTTTAAATCTATTTTAGTTCAGGGTTTACGCACTAATTAAATAAATCTTTTGGTTCTAAATTAATGCTTGCAGGTTTGCAAAACTGCTTTCCGATGAGAAGAGACTCCGACAAACGAGGTCCCTGCAGGCATAAGGCCTAATTATAGAGAGTGCGATCTTATGATTTCATGTCTATAAATCGATTAGTTAGCGCTCTGATTCTTTATTGTTCTTCGGTTAAATTAGATAATTTCACTTCAACTCGATCCCAAATATTATGTACGTATTTTTATTTTAAAATTTGAATAAATTATATAATTAGTGTGCTTAGGCCAGGATTCTTTCTCTAATGTTGCCTCCTTATTAGAAACACTATTAGAAAAAATTAAAATTAGTGACATACTTAAATTTGTTACTAATTTTTGTCATTTGTAACGAATTTCAGGATCCATTATCATTACAAATAAAAATTTGTCACTAAATCTTATCATTAAATCATAAAACTTAGTGATGGATGTTGGATCAATTTTTTTTTTTGGTCTGTTATTTAATTAGTGACAGATCTATCTTCCGCGGCTAATTTCTAGACTTCAGTTAAAAACATAGGTAGACTCAATCTTCTTGTTGGGAATGGGATTCTTCATTATTTGCATAATACAAGCACGCAGAAAACAAATTCAAAATGTGGTTACGTATTTACTTTGATGGTTTTACCATATTATCGTTTTATTCGGCTCAAAAAAGATTTGTTTGATGCTATTTTGGATATTTCATTAATAGAAATACTTTAATTAGAGAAACAGATGATATCAAATCCTTTTTTAAACTTTAAGTTAAACTATTATATTTAACCAACTAAACTTTTAAAATTAAAACAAAATCTAAATAAAACTTTCAAGATGAAAAGTGAATTAGCATACCTTTTAAAAATTATTCATGCCAAATGCTCGTATTTGGTATGATATCTCAAAGTAACATAAACATACTTTACAAAGAGTTACAATATTGTTGGACGATTATTTTTCAAATAAAATATATTTTATTTTGTCATGGAAAAGTTAATTGCTTGGCCGACACTACAAAAAAAATTGGTATTTAGCGTGTCGGTTTTGAAAATCGACGTTAAGTGCTCTGTCGCGACGTCGTTTAGCATCAGTTTTGACAATTGTACATGGGAATAACCGACGTTAGACGACTAAATTTTAGTGTCAGTTGTAACCGACGTAAGTTTATCATCTAACGTCAGTTATGACACTACAAGAAATTCATTGATTAGCGACAGAAAAATCCGTCGCTAAAGTAATGAAATTCCGTCGCAAATCCGTTTGCGACGGATTTTGCAATAGAAAAACATCCGTCACTAAAACGTCCATCTCAAATTATTTGTGACGGATTCATGTCCGTCACAGAATTAGCGACGGAATTTTTCCGTCGCAAATTTGGAAATCCGTCGCAAATAAATTTCAACAATTTGCGAGGGAAAATTTTCCGTCACAAATTTGTGACGAATTTTTCTGTCGCTAAATCCGTCCCAAATTTGTGATGGATTTTTCCATCACAAATTCCGTCGCTAATTTGTGACGGATTGTTCCATCACTAAATCCGTCGCAAATTAGCGACGGATTTTTCCATCGCTGAATTTGTCGCTAAATTTTTTATTTTTTTGCGACGGAAAATCCGTCGCTAATTCCTTCGCAAATTTTTAGATAGATTTTTTTATATATTTAACCAATAACAATAATTACAAATCTGATTTGAGACCTGTGAATATACATTAATATGGCAAAGAAGCTTCAGCCAGCATTTACAACAAAAAAACTTTACATATTATATACTATATTCTTCATGATCCATCATCATCATAAGATATAAAATTATAACAAAATATAATCATCATCCATCATCATTTACAACAAAATATAAGTTACTATAAATAAACTAGTCAAGGGGGTGATCCGGGGGTTGTGTCTCATCATCATCAGTAGGAGTATCCATCTGCCTGCCAACCAAATTGATGAAGCGGTCCATCATTGCACGCATCTCACTGATGACAGTCACCTGACTCTGCAGCATGTGTGTCTGGGCATCAATCTTCTCCTTCTGAGTGTTGATTTCATCCTTATGTCCAACCCTATTGTACATCCATTAACGGTGAGGTAGCACATCCATGTTCTCAACCCTAAATAATACCTGAGAGTAGATGATGCTACTGAACTGTTGAATATGTATAATTATTTAAAGAAATAAGTGTCACTTTTAACTGTTAATGCAATGACAACAATGAGAAATATTTACATCATTAGACACAAATATGACTACAGCGTTAATGACATTAGTGCTAATACAATTATGGCTAATTCAATAGTTGAATAATAAATAATTATCTAAACTAACATAATTTAATATAAGGTTTGTGGACAAATGATTCTAATAAATAGTTCTAGACTAATTTTATTGACTATGTATAATAACTACACTACATCTTGATTCAAATTGAGCTAACATGCAATCTCTATCAAACAAACCTAAGAAACAAAATAAACAAGAGAATAAGAGTAAATTATTGTAAAATTAAGAAAGAAAATAGGGTGAAGATGAATAGAGAATTGAACCTGTGGCACTGACTATTCCACCCTAAGTTCCTTCACTACCCACCTCCTCTAGCAGCCCCTGCTTTGTCACAAATGCATTTATTACACAATGCTACATACACACAAACATACATCAATAAACAAGCAAAATAATTAATTCAGCACCAATTAATAAATAGTACAATACAATTATAAAATTTCCAGCCTCATAGAAATTTCTGGTTCACTATGAACCAGAAATTTTTGGTTTGGTTCATTGAACCAGAAATTTCTGGTTCACCAGTGAACCAGAAATTTTCTGGTTCACAGTGAACCAAACCAGAAATTTCTGGTTCACTGGTGAACCAGAAAACTGGTTCACGCCGTGAACCAGTGGTTCACCCAGGCGTGAACCAACCAGATCTGGTTCACGCTGGGCGTGATCTGGTTCACGACCAGGCGTGAACCAGCTGCTGTCGTGAACCACGCTTCAACCGACTGGACCAGCGGAGCGGAGAGGGACTCACCTGTGGATGGCTTGGAGGCACTTCAACTGGCCTGTGCGTGTGCGTGTGTTGGCAGAGAAGGGAATGGAAATTGGGGAAGTTAAAAAATATATTATATTTACAAATAAAAACTATATATAAATATTACACTAATTATAAAAATTTTTACAAAGGACCTAAGTGAATAAAACCAAAAGTTTGTATGAGTAGCTATAATTTTAGAAAAAAATATTTTTGTGACCTATGGACGTAGATGAAACTAAATGTGGTCTTCGAACATAAAAAAGATAAAAGAAATTTTTTTCAAAGGATCTCAATGAACAAAATCAAAAGTTTGTAGGAATATCTATAATTTTAGAATAAAATATATCTGTGACCTACGGACCTAGATGAAACTAAATGTGGTCTTAGAACATGAGAAAGATAAATGAAAAATTATTACTAAGGACCTAAGTGAATAAAATCAAAAGTTTGTAGGAATAGCTATAATTTTAGAACAAAATATATTTGTGCCCTATGGACCTAGATGAAACTAAATATGATCTTAGAACATGAAATTTTAATTAGGATTTCATAGAATTTACCAAAATTTTAAGGTTATTAGTGATGACATAATTTCTTTTATTCTGAGAATGAACCTAATTTATACAATTACACTTAATTATATCATAATTTATATAATTACTTTAAAAACTAATTAAAGAATTATTTTAATTATATCATTATACAATTAAGAACACAATTTTTGATAAGGAAACTTTAATTTTTAATTGACATAGAATGAATTTAATACAGAAAAAAAATTGTATTCAAATTTAGTTAGAGGTAAAATTAATTTAATAGAGAAAAAATATTTTCAAATTTAATTAGATATCTTTAATTTATTGTGAGAAATTATTGATTAATTAAATTTTTAATTAGTAATTACAAAATAAAAAAATTATTAATTATAAATGAGTCATTAGTGATTATTTTATAATATTAGACAAATAAACAAAAAAATTAAGTTTCTCTTAAATAAATGACTATAAATATTAATGATACATTAAAAAATTAAATAAAAAATTAACTAGTGTTTGCGACGGAATTTTACGTCGGAAAACAAAAAATCTTTGCTTTGGAATTTTGCGACGAAATTTTCTATCGCAAAACTAAATAATAGTTTGCGACGGATTTTTGATACGGAATATTCCATCGCTAATGTTAGTGACGGAAATCTAATCAGCGACGGAATTTTTCCATCGCAAAATCCGTCACAAATTCTTTATGTTGCAATTTTAAATCAACGATGGAATTTGCGACGGATTTGCTACTGAATTTGCGACGGAATATTTCCGTCGCTAATTATGGGTTTTCTAGTAGTGTGACCGACATTAAATGCCTTTGTTGATGTTTGTTTTCGTTAGATACTGTCATTTAGCGTCGGTCATAACTGACACTAAGGGGTGTCATCGAACGTCGGTTTTAACTGACATTAGATGACTGTCTGATGTATTAAACAACGTTAGTTGATGTCATTTAAGGTCGGTTGCGACCGACGCTAAATGTGTAATCTAACGTAAGTTTTGATCGACGTTAGATGACTTTGTCTGATGTTTATTTTGTTATTATTTAGCGTCGGTTGACTTTTTTCTAGCATTTATTTCTCTGTTTTAAATTGACGAGAATTTTTAAAACTAACATTTTTTAGTGAAATTTTAGCATTAATTTCAACCTGCACTATATATATAATCTAATATTATATCTAGCTAAAATTTAAGTGATGCTAGAGGCCAATTTATAAAAGTAAACATATTTAAATAAAAAACACATACATTGTTAAACATATAAGTTTTACATCAAAACCAAAATTAACACATTCTGAAAGTATGTGTTTCACATGTCCAAACAAAATAAATATTACAACTATTGCTAATCATGGGTTGTGGTTAGCTTCAGAAGAAAGTCGACATCTGTGAGGTGAAGCTTCTGCGCTATTTGCATCAGGTGCCTGTAATTAAACATAATATTTATTATCAAAATTCATGGTGAATGAAAATAATGAGTTAATAAGTCCAAAATTATATTACCGGTGGGCCACTTGGTTCTAGGGCATAGGCAACGTCTGGAGGTAGTTATAATCCAAGTTGTTCTACAAAATATTTGACCATATTGTTCAATCGACCAAGTTCACGAGTACATTCTCGCTCCATTGTTTCTAATTTATCCTTCACTAAACCCAACTCAATTCGCAAAGTTTCCACTTCATTTGTTGAGTTGCCACTACTTGTAGAACCCATGTTCAAGCCTTGAAATCAGTTAGTAGGCAACCTAAATACTTTAGAAGGACATGGACCTAATCCTAAAAGACGTACTCGTCCAAAGTGCTCTTTACCTAACACTTGCGAAACTGAATCATCTAATGAAATAATTGAAGCTTGCGATTGAGATTGAGATTCTTTTTCTGAAATTTTTTTCCTACATAAGTGAAACAACACAAAAGCAAGATATAAGAAAAGTAAACAACATTAATGAAAGCAAAGTAAACAACACTATCCAATTGTGAATAAACAATTACTTTTACTGATATATATATATATATATACACACCACACACATATAACTATTGGAGACTTAAAGATAAGGAATAAAAATTAGATTCAAAAGAGTCCCAAAATGAACCCAAAAAAACCAACAAAATCCAATAAACAAACAAAAGGGGCCAAAAAACAATTGAAAGGAGTCGGTATTGTACAATATATATACTAGAGAGAAAGAGAAAGAAGACACACAAAAAAAGTATATGATCCAAAACTGTTATGACAGTGGAGACGAGATCTACTGCTACTACTATAGGTCTCTACAACAAAACTAGTAGATTTAGACACAGAAACTCCTTTAATGTGGCTGATAATGATGGGAGATCATGCTTTGGAGTTCGATACATGAATGGCTATTATAATTTAGGTCTTCTTCGTCATCAAGGAGTCATATGTATCAATACCATCAACCCATAAATCATGCAATTCTTTAATTAGTGATTGTAAATAGACATCAATGTCATTTCCAGGCATTCTCTTCCTAGGTATGATCATAGACAATATGAAAGATGTTTGCTTCATACACATCCAAGGTGGAAAGTTATATGGAATCAAAATAACTGGCCAAATGCTATAATTAGTTGTCATTAATCCAAAAGGGTTAAACCCATCACTAGCTAAGGCAAGCCTAACATTTTTAGATTCTACAACAAATTCAAGGTACTGAGCATCGAAGGACTTCCAAGCTTCGCCATCTCTAGGATGTCTTTATAAGCTATTTGAGCTTTGACCCATAGCATGCCATTTCATATGTTTAGCTATTTTGGAAGACATAAACTGTCTTTGCAACCTTGGCGCAAGTGGAAAATAGCGCAAAAACTTTCCAGGCTTATTTTATTTTATTTTTTAATTTGCACTGACTCCATTCTTATTTGCCACCATTGTATTAGTCTTCCACCTAGAGGTATTGCATGTTTTACATTTGTCACGTTTAGCATAATCACCCCAATATAACATACAATCATTAGGACAAGCATGTATTTTTTTTATAATTAAGACCCAACTTGTTTATGGTCTCACTACAAAAAAATTGATTTTCAGTGGCAACTTTTTAGTGGTGATTTTTTAGAGTCGCCACCAAAAGTCAAATTTTTTTAAATGAAATTTAAAAATTAGACTTTTGGTGGCGACTCCCATAGTCACCACCAAAAGTCAAATTTTGAAAAAAAAATTTAAACAATGTCAGATTTTTTTAAAAAAAATTAAAAAACTAGACTTCACCACCAAAAGTTAATTTTAAAAAATAAAAAATATTAGAATTTTTTCTAAAAAAATAGACTTTTAGTGGCGACTATGTCGATGTTAAAAAAAATAAAAAATAAAAAATATTGAAATTTTTTAAAAAAATAAAAAAAAAATCAGACTTTTGGTGGCGACTATTTTGGTGGCGACTACCATAGTCGCCACCAAAAGTCTTTTCTTTTTAAAAAAATAAAAAAAAGTCAGAATTTTTAAAATGAAATTAAAAAAATTAGACTTTTGGCTTAATTTTTTTAAAAAAATTAAAAAAAGTCATTTTTATTTTATTTAAAAAATTTGAAATTTTTAATTTTTTTAATTTTTTTAATTTTTTTAATTTTTTTAATTTTTTTAATTTTTTTAATTTTTTTAATTTTTTTAATTTTTTTAATTTAAAAGAAATTCAAAAAAAAATTTTAATTTTTTTTAAAATATCAAATTTTCGATGGCGACTAAAGTCTGATTTTTTTAATTGAAATCGATTTTTTTTATAAAATTAGCTAAAGTCAAACTTTTTGTGGTGACTCCTATAGTAATAATATAGTTACTTTTTTTTAAGTTAAATATTTTTTTATTTTTGTTTTGTAATATTTTTGACTTAAAATAATTTTAACAAATTATATATATATATATATATATATATATATATATTTTCCCTACTGGCCGCTGGGGATCGTCGTTCTGTTGACTAACCTAAGATTATTAATTCTGAGTCTTGATCTAAAAGCAGAAGAACTTATAACATATATTCAAAAGAAAATTCAGAGCTTTCTATAGCATCTCTGAATTCTACAAATATGCGTTCTTGAACAATATAAATTCTGGAAATAGAAGAAATAACAAAATATTCAAATTCTAAAACAATCATTAAATCAGTAAAAGGTATTGGAATGAAATGAGTAAATGAAATTCTCATATTAATTTCAGTAAGAAATTACAAGAGAGTTTTGAACTTAATTCTAAATCTGGATTATTGAACATTCTAATTCTAGACGAGGATGATCTGTTCATAGATATCCTGACATGTCCTTCTGGACTTTGAACAAAATTTCCTAAACTTCTAGACTCTATTTTCTTGGAAGGTTGGATACTTTCCAAATCCCAAGAGTCTGGAAAAGCGGCCATGATTTTATCATGCCTGAGGGGTTTAGGAGTCATGATCATTGATTTTTGAAGATTAGCCTCCATTAGAATGGTTTCATTCTTCGGGGACTCTTTTTTGACAGAAATTCCTACTCCAGTTTTGGAGACCTTATAATGAATTCTAAAAACTATAGAAAGATTATCCAGCTCCTCACTGAATATTCCTTCTGTGGTCTTGATGTGTAATTTTAAAGCTTTTTCGACGTTTCTCAACGTCTTCATGTAATTTGGAAAACATTGAAAATAAATTGGACCGTTGCAGAGGTTCGACTCTACAAGACTTAACATGGAATCTTCAAAAGACAGTGCATGTCTATCTTGAAGAAGAACTAAGATGGGATGATTTATGCCTAACCTGTGCATAGGATTGACATTCTGAGTCTTGATCTAAAAGCAGAAGAACTTATAACATATATTCAAAAGAAAATTCAGAGCTTTCTATAGCATCTCTGAATTCTACAAACATGCGTTCTTGAACAATATAAATTCTGGAAATAGAAGAAATAACAAAATATTCAAATTCTAAAACAATCATTAAATCAGTAAAAGGTATTGGAATGAAATGAGTAAATGAAATTCTCGTATTAATTTCAGTAAGAAATTACAAGAGAGTTTTGAACTTACAATGTTGAACAATATTGAACAAGCAGCTAATTCCTATGCAGAAACGTTTATAGAGAGTTTTGAAAACACAAGTGTTTTTTCTCTATATTTCGTCTTCTGCCTAACTTAATGAACTACTTCGCCTTTTATAGAAGTAAGAAGGCGGATTTGAACAAGTGTGAAGTCCGTGGATTTCAGAGGCTCTGGAGTCCGCGGATTTGAAAACTTTGAAATCCGAAAAGTTGAGACGCGTGGGCGGCTTCTTTTCAGAAAGTTGAACACGGGCAATCTTCTTTTCAAAAGTAACTTTGTCGTGTTGTGCCGACGCTTGCTTTTGTCTAAAGTTTGTCTGCCACTTTTGAACGTGCTGAGAGCGATGGAGAATCAAATTATTGAGCTGGCAGGAACTTTGGATTCTTCTGCCGACGGCTTAACTCAACCATAGTCAGTCATGACTAAGGTGGGTGAAGTCAATGTTGTAGCAGTCATCTTCGTTCTGAAATTGGCTGCTATCATCTGTATTGAGATCATCAGAGGGAGCTTTTTCTGAAGCTTTCTCCGACAGTTGTTGAACAAGACGGTCAAATTCTTCTTCCGTCTGAGCTTGAGCAAGTTCTGCCATTATCTGAGATTTTGATGCCAGAAATGGAGACTGTTGTTGAACAGCTTGCGGATAGTTCATAAGCTGGGGATTCTGCTTTAGCCATTTTTCCACAGCTTTTTTGTTGAGCAGATTGTGATTGTATGTTGACCACCATTTGATATTGAACGTGCGGCTGAGATAAAGGGGATAACCGCAATTGAGCCTGTCTTTGAATTCAAAATCCCAGGACATAATCCAGGGAGTTCCAAATATTGAGAAAAATTTTAAAAATTTTTGTCCAGTGTGAAAACTGGTTTGAGCAGAAAAAATTGAAAAAGATTCCTTTGCGTAAGCAGGAAGGAAATCAGTGTTTGGACCATAAAAATGAAACCAGTCGGAAAACCAAGCAGGAAATTCTTGGATTCCTTTATTGAACCATATAAACCAAGAGTGGGAGAAGGGACGAATCAGCAGTGTATTGTACCAAGCCATTTTGTAATCCCAGTAATTAAATCCTGGTGGCTGGAATTGTCTTGAAAAATTCTTTAAAGAAAATGGATGCTGATTCCACTGAGAAAGAGTTAAAACTTTGTTAATTTTGAACTTCGAATACTGGATCCGATGAGGGAAAAGAGGATCATACTCGTGAGTGAGCGTGATCGAGTTTGTATCAACCAAAATAAATTCATAAAATATTCTTGTTTTTTGATTTTCAGAAGAAAAGTATTTTCCTTCTTGAAAATATTTTTGAGCTACTTCCCGTGGTGTAAGACCAGGGTTTGTTTTGATCCATTCGGGTTCAATGGGACAGATCGGTGAGTACACCGGTTTTGAAATATATTTATCAGAAAGGGATCTCTTAAGCGGTGTTGCTTGAGAGAGTTGTACCATAGAAGAGGAAGGGTGAACAGGAATTATGGCCTGTTGAGGTGGAGGTGTAGAAAGGGCTTGATCATAGGTAAGAGGAAGAAAACGGTTAGAAGAAGAGGGAGAAGAAGGAGTTTGAGGTCGAAGACCTCTAATCTGTGGTCGAATACCACCGCCGGAAGGGCTGTTGAACGATGAGGGGGTCACCAGTAAAGGTGACGTTGTATGAACCAGTGGGGTTCTTTGATCATTTAGAGTAGGATCCAGTGGGGATCCATACTGTTCCTTCTTTACTTCTTTGCCTTTGTTTTTGCTCATCCTGCTGTCTTTCCCTGCAAGAATTCTCGAGTAAGGAAGTCAGGAAGGGCGTTTTCTTTCCCTTTTATATGCTGAATTTCAAAATCAAAGCAAGAAAGTAATGCTTGCCATCTGGCAAAAACATGTTTTGAAACTAGATTTTGAACATCTTTTTCTAAAACTGATTTAGCGGATTTGCAATCCGTTTTGAGCAAAAAAGTTTTGTTGAAAACTTCTTTTTGAAATTTTTTGACAATTAAAACAATAGATAAAATTTCTCTTTTTATTGTGGAGTATTTTTGTTGGGCTTCTGTCCATACTCCTGAGCTGAATCTAACTATTTGTTCTTTTGAACTTCCTATGGGCCTTTGTTTAAGGACTCCTCCATATCCTTCTTTTGATGCATCGGTCTCGATGATCATAAAGGCTTCTGGGTCTGCTATTCCTAAGCATGGGAGTTTCTTAACTCTGGCCTTAAGGATTTTGACAGCGTCCGTCATGGACTGATCCCAAGGTGGGGATTTCTTTTTAAGTCTAGAGTAAAGAGGTTTGCAAATTACTCTAAGGTCTTGAACAAAGTCTGAAACATAATTAAGACAACCTAAAAATCTTTGTAATTGATTTTTGTCAGTTATCTCGTTTGGAAATTTATCAGCAAATTCAATAGATCGGTTAATTGGTTTTATCATACCCTGATGGATATCATAACCTAAAAACCTAATCTTTGTTTTGAACAGTTTCATCTTTTTAGCTGAAACGACTAAACCATTGTTTCTAACAATATTATAAAATTGATCAAGGTGCCTAAAGTGTTGTTCTATGTTATTAGAGAACACTAAGACATCGTCTATGTAAACTATTGAAAATTGAGAAAAATTATTAAAAATAGAATTCATCACATTCTGAAATTCAGAAGGTGCGTTCTTAAGTCCAAAGGGCATTACGTTCCATTCATAATGTCCAAAGGGAACAGCAAAAGCTGTTTTGTACCTATCTTTTTCTTCAATTTGTATTTGATAAAAGCCCGATTTCATATCGAACTTGGAAAATAAGGATGCTTTTTGAACACGACCGATTAAGTCACTCCTATCTGGTATAGGGTACCTAATCCATCTAAGGACTTTGTTGAGGGGTTTATAATTAATGACCATGCGAGGAGCTCCTCGCTCTATTTCTGCCTGATTTTGAACATAGAAGGCTGAACAGCTCCAAGGGGACTTACTGGGCCTAATCAGCTTCTTATTTAACAGATCTTGGATTTCCTTTTTACAGTATTCCAAGGTTTCTTTATTCATTTGAATGGGCCTAGCCTTAGTTGGTATTTTGTCTTCACTAAAACTGGGCTCATAAGGGAGCGAGACTGTGTGTCTCTTTCTGTTCCAGAAAGCGTTGGGCTTGTCTGAACAGATTTCTTTTTCAAATCTTTTTTGAACAGATTCTATTCTAGTTTTGAGTTGAGGTTTTTCTATCTGATCCTCAATTCGTTTGTATTGAATTTCCTTATTGAGCAATTTAATTTGAGCTTGTTTTTTATTGATCAAATTAATACTGGAAATTGCTAAATTTTGAAGTAAATTAACATCTTGAGTTTTGGTAGGATTTAAAAATTTAAAGCAAAGTTCTTTGCCATGTACGAAAGTAAAAATTCCTAATTCTGAAACCTTAAAGGGATAAATAAGGGTCAGAAAAGGTGTTCCTAAAATCATTGGATGATTTAAATTCCTAACAAGAATAAAAGTTGAGTTGAACTTAATGCCTTGATTACATATCTTGGCATTAGACAACTTGTACCTTACTGGAAGTCTATTACCTCCTGCACCGCTGAGACTTTCAGTGGTTTTCTCATAGTATTGAGTGGGAATTAAACCTTCTTGAAGACAATTAAAATCAGCGCCTGAGTCTATCAGAGCAACTAATTTCGTATTGAAACTACCTATGGTAAAGTTAATTTCACTATACCATCTTTGAACAGATATTTGAGAAATTAAATTCAAATAACTTTCTTTTGGTTCTGAGCTAGTTTCTCCTAACTCGTTTTGATCAGTGGAATTGTTGGAATTCCTAGTTTCTTTATTAGCCATTAAACCTAAAATATCTAAGGATAAGTCGTTATCCTTCTGTTTGAGCAATTGAATTTCTTCTTTAATTAGTTTAATTTCTTCCTGGAGTTCTCTAATAGAAACTCGTTCCTGGGTGGAAGTGTTTTGAAATCTATTAATTATTTCTTGAACATTATAAGGTTTAACTAAGGGTTTTGGTTTGGGTTCATCCAAATCCATTAATTCCTTAATTTTGAGCAGATATTCTTTCTTAATTTCTTCATCAGTAATCTTGTCTAAGATTTCTAATAAAGTTTGAACTTTATCTCTATTAATTACATTAATTAATTTTGAACAACCGCCTAATGGTTTTGAACATTCCTGACAGGTGCAAAAACCTGTATCTGAATGACTCTCGTCATCAGATGTTGAACTAGAGGATGAATTAGTCAGTTGATCTAACTGATTTAATTCATTTTGAACACTAGACTGATCTGAATCAGATTCTGACTCAGAGTTTTGATCTTCTAACAGAATACTCATAAGACTCTGTTTGTACTTATCATTTATTTCTAAAGAATTAATGCGTTGTTTGAGTTTACAATGCTTGGAAATATGTCCATACCTCCCGCATTTAAAACAAACTACAGATTTACGATCTGTATGTTTGGAACTATGGTGTCTAGGCTTAGTAGACTGTTGAACAGGTTTCTTTGTTTGGAATGATCTAACAGGTTTGTCAGGGTAACGACGATAAGTCTTCCTGACTGTCTGGTACCTGTGACTTTTCCTATTTCTTTTATTTTGAGCAGAGGGGGCTCGAATCTTTTCGATGCCGTATTGATCACAGAAATTACCTAATTCTCTGGAGGTATTTTTGAACTCATTTTTTAACTTAGATTGAAGCTTCATATCATTACATATGACAAGAGCTTCGTTTGTAACAATATTAATTAATTCTCCAAAAGTCATCTGACCTAAGGGAAGTGTATTGTTGCATTGTCTCCTAATGCTTTCTTTGACTCTTTCGGCAAATAGGTTGGGTAAATCACCTAAAAACCTTTCTTTCCAGTAGTCTGCTTTACTATCAGACCGGGTATATAATTTGGTAAGGAACATGTCCTTGTACCATCTAAAATCAGACATCGTGGGACATCTGAGGTTAATTAATTGATTACCTATCCTTTGTTGAAAATCTGTGGAATTTCCTACAAAGTGTTTTGTGAGTGCATAAATTAAAACTGCTACTGAATCTTGAACATCTACTGTTTGACCATTAATTTCTTCTTGTTTAACCGCGAATTTGATCGCAGATTTTTCAGCTTCTGTGAGATAATTATCCCACCAGCCTTTTAATTGACCAGTAAAACCAGTTGTTAACATGGTTACTATTGAACTTTCTTCATTATTTTTGATCCTGTACGCCGTAGCGCACATTGACATGTTTTGAATAATTCCTAAAATTTGATGTTCGCTATGACCATCAATGTTCCATTCTACAATAGACTCGCCGTTATAGCTAGCCTCTATAATTAAACTATTTTCTTTATATTGGGTATCGGGGTAACTAGGTCTACGATAGTAATTCCTAGTCACTGGTTTTGGATTCCTAAAGCTAATTCTATTGACTTCAGGATTTTGATCATTGTCTGGGTTAGACAGTGTATTGATTTGAGGACCTTTTGACTTATTATTAGAGACATTTAGTTGATTTAACCTGTTGGTGATTTCATCAACTAAGTTTTGAGAATTAGAACCTAATTTTATTGATTTCAACTCTGCCTGAGTAAGTGTTGGAATCTTATACAGGGGTTGTTGAGGTACTGAACCAACTGAATTTAAACCTAAGGAACTAGAAGGTGATTCTAGGACCTTATTATTAACTACGTTTTCTATTCTATCTAATTGCTTACCTAAGGTATTGAGCGCTAAATTGGTAAAATTATTTTGAGATTCAATGTTTTTGATATCTCGTTTTGAACTATGTTGATCTTCATTACCTTCTACAGTTTTGAACGGAGTTGCTTCTATCTCAGTACTACCTTTTGAAATTTTTAAATTTTCTAAAGGAGGGTGAACTGAGATTATTCTTTGACCTAAAGTAGTATCCCATTCTACTGTAATTCTAGAGTGGGTGTTTACTTCTTTCTTAACAAAAGGATTTTCTATACTGTTGTTCGAACAATACATTTCAAACCAATTAAAAAAGAAAATATGATCTCCTAGATTTTCTAAGAAATCATAGTACTCTAATTTCCATTTTTGAACTTGTTCTTTAGAGAAAGTTCGGAAGTACCATTCTCTTTTGAACCTATTATGTGCCTGCATAAACTCTGCGTTTAGCAAAGGTTTATCCATTTTAAATTCTTTTCTTATTACGAGAATTTGTGATCTAGTGGGAGAGTGATTAACAGAAGAGTTTTCTTGAATTGATTCATAAATTGGTTGAGGGATAGATGGTTGGAAATCTGTAGATTGTTTTAAATGCGGGAGGTATGGACATATTTCCAAGCATTGTAAACTCAAACAACGCATTAATTCTTTAGAAATAAATGATAAGTACAAACAGAGTCTTATGAGTATTCTGTTAGAAGATCAAAACTCTGAGTCAGAATCTGATTCAGATCAGTCTAGTGTTCAAAATGAATTAAATCAGTTAGATCAACTGACTAATTCATCCTCTAGTTCAACATCTGATGACGAGAGTCATTCAGATACAGGTTTTTGCACCTGTCAGGAATGTTCAAAACCATTAGGCGGTTGTTCAAAATTAATTAATGTAATTAATAGAGATAAAGTTCAAACTTTATTAGAAATCTTAGACAAGATTACTGATGAAGAAATTAAGAAAGAATATCTGCTCAAAATTAAGGAATTAATGGATTTGGATGAACCCAAACCAAAACCCTTAGTTAAACCTTATAATGTTCAAGAAATAATTAATAGATTTCAAAACACTTCCACCCAGGAACGAGTTTCTATTAGAGAACTCCAGGAAGAAATTAAACTAATTAAAGAAGAAATTCAATTGCTCAAACAGAAGGATAACGACTTATCCTTAGATATTTTAGGTTTAATGGCTAATAAAGAAACTAGGAATTCCAACAATTCCACTGATCAAAACGAGTTAGGAGAAACTAGCTCAGAACCAAAAGAAAGTTATTTGAATTTAATTTCTCAAATATCTGTTCAAAGATGGTATAGTGAAATTAACTTTACCATAGGTAGTTTCAATACGAAATTAGTTGCTCTGATAGACTCAGGCGCTGATTTTAATTGTCTTCAAGAAGGTTTAATTCCCACTCAATACTATGAGAAAACCACTGAAAGTCTCAGCGGTGCAGGAGGTAATAGACTTCCAGTAAGGTACAAGTTGTCTAATGCCAAGATATGTAATCAAGGCATTAAGTTCAACTCAACTTTTATTCTTGTTAGGAATTTAAATCATCCAATGATTTTAGGAACACCTTTTCTGACCCTTATTTATCCCTTTAAGGTTTCAGAATTAGGAATTTTTACTTTCGTACATGGCAAAGAACTTTGCTTTAAATTTTTAAATCCTACCAAAACTCAAGATGTTAATTTACTTCAAAATTTAGCAATTTCCAGTATTAATTTGATCAATAAAAAACAAGCTCAAATTAAATTGCTCAATAAGGAAATTCAATACAAACGAATTGAGGATCAGATAGAAAAACCTCAACTCAAAACTAGAATAGAATCTGTTCAAAAAAGATTTGAAAAAGAAATCTGTTCAGACAAGCCCAACGCTTTCTGGAACAGAAAGAGACACACAGTCTCGCTCCCTTATGAGCCCAGTTTTAGTGAAGACAAAATACCAACTAAGGCTAGGCCCATTCAAATGAATAAAGAAACCTTGGAATACTGTAAAAAGGAAATCCAAGATCTGTTAAATAAGAAGCTGATTAGGCCCAGTAAGTCCCCTTGGAGCTGTTCAGCCTTCTATGTTCAAAATCAGGCAGAAATAGAGCGAGGAGCTCCTCGCATGGTCATTAATTATAAACCCCTCAACAAAGTCCTTAGATGGATTAGGTACCCTATACCAGATAGGAGTGACTTAATCGGTCGTGTTCAAAAAGCATCCTTATTTTCCAAGTTCGATATGAAATCGGGCTTTTATCAAATACAAATTGAAGAAAAAGATAGGTACAAAACAGCTTTTGCTGTTCCCTTTGGACATTATGAATGGAACGTAATGCCCTTTGGACTTAAGAACGCACCTTCTGAATTTCAGAATGTGATGAATTCTATTTTTAATAATTTTTCTCAATTTTCAATAGTTTACATAGACGATGTCTTAGTGTTCTCTAATAACATAGAACAACACTTTAGGCACCTTGATCAATTTTATAATATTGTTAGAAACAATGGTTTAGTCGTTTCAGCTAAAAAGATGAAACTGTTCAAAACAAAGATTAGGTTTTTAGGTTATGATATCCATCAGGGTATGATAAAACCAATTAACCGATCTATTGAATTTGCTGATAAATTTCCAAACGAGATAACTGACAAAAATCAATTACAAAGATTTTTAGGTTGTCTTAATTATGTTTCAGACTTTGTTCAAGACCTTAGAGTAATTTGCAAACCTCTTTACTCTAGACTTAAAAAGAAATCCCCACCTTGGGATCAGTCCATGACGGACGCTGTCAAAATCCTTAAGGCCAGAGTTAAGAAACTCCCATGCTTAGGAATAGCAGACCCAGAAGCCTTTATGATCATCGAGACCGATGCATCAAAAGAAGGATATGGAGGAGTCCTTAAACAAAGGCCCATAGGAAGTTCAAAAGAACAAATAGTTAGATTCAGCTCAGGAGTATGGACAGAAGCCCAACAAAAATACTCCACAATAAAAAGAGAAATTTTATCTATTGTTTTAATTGTCAAAAAATTTCAAAAAGAAGTTTTCAACAAAACTTTTTTGCTCAAAACGGATTGCAAATCCGCTAAATCAGTTTTAGAAAAAGATGTTCAAAATCTAGTTTCAAAACATGTTTTTGCCAGATGGCAAGCATTACTTTCTTGCTTTGATTTTGAAATTCAGCATATAAAAGGGAAAGAAAACGCCCTTCCTGACTTCCTTACTCGAGAATTCTTGCAGGGAAAGACAGCAGGATGAGCAAAAACAAAGGCAAAGAAGTAAAGAAGGAACAGTATGGATCCCCACTGGATCCTACTCTAAATGATCAAAGAACCCCACTGGTTCATACAACGTCACCTTTACTGGTGACCCCCTCATCGTTCAACAGCCCTTCCGGCGGTGGTATTCGACCACAGATTAGAGGTCTTCGACCTCAAACTCCTTCTTCTCCCTCTTCTTCTAACCGTTTTCTTCCTCTTACCTATGATCAAGCCCTTTCTACACCTCCACCTCAACAGGCCATAATTCCTGTTCACCCTTCCTCTTCTATGGTACAACTCTCTCAAGCAACACCGCTTAAGAGATCCCTTTCTGATAAATATATTTCAAAACCGGTGTACTCACCGATCTGTCCCATTGAACCCGAATGGATCAAAACAAACCCTGGTCTTACACCACGGGAAGTAGCTCAAAAATATTTTCAAGAAGGAAAATACTTTTCTTCTGAAAATCAAAAAACAAGAATATTTTATGAATTTATTTTGGTTGATACAAACTCGATCACGCTCACTCACGAGTATGATCCTCTTTTCCCTCATCGGATCCAGTATTCGAAGTTCAAAATTAACAAAGTTTTAACTCTTTCTCAGTGGAATCAGCATCCATTTTCTTTAAAGAATTTTTCAAGACAATTCCAGCCACCAGGATTTAATTACTGGGATTACAAAATGGCTTGGTACAATACACTGCTGATTCGTCCCTTCTCCCACTCTTGGTTTATATGGTTCAATAAAGGAATCCAAGAATTTCCTGCTTGGTTTTCCGACTGGTTTCATTTTTATGGTCCAAACACTGATTTCCTTCCTGCTTACGCAAAGGAATCTTTTTCAATTTTTTCTGCTCAAACCAGTTTTCACACTGGACAAAAATTTTTAAAATTTTTCTCAATATTTGGAACTCCCTGGATTATGTCCTGGGATTTTGAATTCAAAGACAGGCTCAATTGCGGTTATCCCCTTTATCTCAGCCGCACGTTCAATATCAAATGGTGGTCAACATACAATCACAATCTGCTCAACAAAAAAGCTGTGGAAAAATGGCTAAAGCAGAATCCCCAGCTTATGAACTATCCGCAAGCTGTTCAACAACAGTCTCCATTTCTGGCATCAAAATCTCAGATAATGGCAGAACTTGCTCATATATATATATATATATATATATATATATATATATATATATATATATATATATATATATATATATAATATTTTGCACTCATATAACACAAATGAAGTGGTGGGAGGATGGCAAATACACATGCTTGCAAGCAAGAGACCCAGGTTCAAATCGGCCAAGACCCGCATGAGTCGAATGGGTCTCAGGTCGACTCGCCGGGCCAATCTGGATCCGAAAAGATGACGAGTGACTTTTTTGTAACAACTTTTAAAGTCACCGCCAAAAGTCACTTTTTTTCACGAATTTTTTTTTTTGCAATAAAGATGACTTTTGATAGCGACTATAGTCGCCACTAAAAGGAGACTTTTGGTCAAAGTCGCCACTAAAAGATATTCAGCTACAGACTTATGCCAACAACTTTAGTCGCCACTAAAGACTTTTGGTGGTGACTTTCAGACTTTTGATGGCAACTTTAATCGCCATCAAAAGTCTTTTTTTTTATAGTGTCTTTTTGGCATCATAAAAAGAGATTGGAAACCTTGCATTTTCAAATGCATCCCTTAACAAGTCTAAAATCATATCCATTGCTTTATCACTCACTCGACATAAACACTTGATGTGATAAAGCTTTACCAAAAAGGAAAGCTTTGAATACTTTGTACA
Organism: Biancaea sappan; assembly: GCA_037074585.1. Lineage (NCBI taxonomy): Eukaryota > Viridiplantae > Streptophyta > Magnoliopsida > Fabales > Fabaceae > Biancaea > Biancaea sappan. The sequence goes on from CM073494.1 coordinate 13,762,383, forward strand.
AACATCATACACTTATTGATTTTCATCATTAATTAACTCATCAAACTTGCATGTTTCCTCATTGGGCCCATTATTATTAGAATCTAACGGCACAACATTTTCAATGTTCCCTTCTCTATAAACGCCAAATGCATCGTGTAATAAATCATGCATATCACCTCCTACTTGTTCTACTTGTACTACTACAGGACTACTAGGACCATCCTCCTCTATGCGTTCTCCATGCCTAATCCAAGTAGTATACCTTTGAGGAAATCCATTGCATATCAAGTGATCAAAGATAAATCTCTTGTAGAACATTTTTTAAAACCACAAGAAAGACATGGGTATCTCACAACTCTTTTCCCATTAGATCTAGAAAATGCAAAATCAAGAAAGCCTTCTACATCGGTGACATATTCAGGTGAAAATCGTGGCTTGCTAATTCAACTTTTATCCATCATTACACCTATATAGATATGAAGACTCTACTTAAACAAAATAGTAAAGCTAACTAGCTAATCGGCTAACTGATTTATCAATTTCAAAGAAACAAACATAAGTTACCATAATAGCTAATTAATCATAACAAAATAGTACATCATACCAGTAAATTTCATGATTTACACTGGTAGCTTTTTCTCTTTCTCTCTCAAAACTTAATTGGTAGTTTGGCACGCCTGCTCCCACTCACACATACCAGTAAATTTCTCTTTCTTTTTATTTTTCCATTATCTCTCTAGAAGAATCCAAAGCTAATCCACTAAGCCATTTAGTGATCTCTTCCTCTTACCTTGCCTTGCTATTTACTACCTATTCCTCACCACTTTATGTCTCATCTTTTGTCAAAACAATTCCATTCTAAGTATCAACTAGACCATGATCCCTACCAATCTTACTTTTTCAACATGTTAAAAATTTGGAAGGTCGTTATAATGCTTCTAAAGTTTTCCTTCCGCTAATTAGTAATTGCACCTTGCTGTTAAAGTTAAATCATCAGGTGATGGAGAAGTAGGTTGATGGCTGGGATGATCCTCGTCTGATGGCACTAACAGGTTTGCAGCGCAGAGTTGTCACTCCAACTACAATTAATGCTTTTGTTTAAGGAGTTGGGATCACTAGACAAATGTAAAAAGTAATCTAGGAAAATCTAAAAAAAAAAATCTAAGACTGGCGATGAAATAAATTAAATATATAATGTAAGAAAAAGAGAATAAAGAAGCAATCCTTTCCACTAAGTAGCCTCTGCCTCTCTGTACGCTACCATCACTCTCTCTCCCTTCCAATTATCATCATCACCTTCCTTTATCTCAACATCATCATCACACTTCAAATCATTCCCATCATTCCCTTTCCTTAATTACAAAATTGCTATTTCTTAAAATATTTATATTTTTTTTATTAAATTCCATCAGCAAACACATACATTATTTAAGATTGTGATACAACCCAATATCGAAAATAGAAACCAATGGATCTTATAGACAATAGATAGAGATTACAGCAGTACACAATGTGAACAACAAAAGAATGCCCCAACAATATACCCAATTGCAGCAAACACATATAGGAAATACACTAGCTTTCATTACTAGATCATAAGATTTTTATTTTTATGACATAATTGTGTCCTCTGAATAATTGTATCCACTTTTTTAGCCTTTAAATGAAAATATATATAGGAATATCTGCATTCCACTCAAGTATTCTATGATTAGAAGATAAGGGGAGATAAATAAAGATTGTCGATTAACAGTTCCTTCATAAATATTCGTAGTATATAATATAGAAAAACATTAATGATCTACAGCTATACGAAAGCTAATCCACTAAGCCATTATTGATCTCTTCCTCTTACGTTGCCTTGCTATCTGCTACTTATTCCTCAAAAGTTTATTTCTCATCTTTTGTCAAAAGAATTCTATTCTAAGTATAAACTAGACCATTATCCCTACCCATCTTCCTTTTTCTTTTTCTCTTTCTTTTTACTTTTCAAAAAACAAAAAAAGTTAGCAAGGTCAGTCAAACCCATAAAGAACACACCCTATAGCTAGAAAAGAACCAAAAACCCTACCCTCCAAATATCTTTGATATTTCTCTTCAGTTACACAAAAAAGTATTCAAGTAGATATTTGGGAGTTTGGGGGAAAAGGAAGGGAAGTGGACTACAGAAAGTAAAAGGGTAAAGAAATATCATTTCAGTATTATGTTTTTAGACTTCTAAGAACAGTAATGAACATTAAAGGAAATGAACCAACTATAGGTGACAGTAGCAAACCCAAAAGATCAAGCACCAATATTCCAATTGTAATCACTGACAGATTTGTGGTTACTGCTTAATCATTAAAAGATAAATAGCTTGTATAGTTAAATTTCCTTCATGCAACATAAATGTGTGGATTATAATATATATTTCACAATTTGAATGCTAAAAGCAAAGATAAAAGGTTTTCTTGCTCTTTTCCCAAATAATTTGTCTTATGCATGATTAATCACTGAAATTTCTTAGGCAAACCAATATTTGTTCACCAAATTACTCCTTAGGGATATTTCCTCATTCTTTTTGTGAAAATTTTATTTACTAAATCAAAAGCCAACACTTATGCCTGGAGTTTTGTGAAAGTTGAGAAACAATATACAGATATTTGCTTTCCTCTTTAATTATCAAGCTCATAATCTGTCAGATTTCACAGGTTGATATAGTATCTCTGAAAAGTGATTCTGGGGATGAGATTCCATCCTATACCTGTGCAGCTAATGATGTTTTTATAAATAAAATTGGAGGACATGCTTTAGGTGCCTCAGAAATAATGGTTAATAATAATGGATAGAAAGTATTAGAAGACAAATTGGAAAAAAATGAATAAGGATATTGAGGAGGTTGTTACTTCATGACCAATACCAAGAGAAATGGCCATTACAGCAATCTCAAAGGCACTAGATTGAATTAGTCTGTGAAGAAGTTGATATGGAAACAACAAGAACAATTTTGCATTTGCAAGATGAGATTGCAGGCCTTTGGTCAGAATTAGAAAGGAGCTTGTGCTCTGTTTCTCAAGAAAATACAAAGCTAAGAAATATGGTGACAATAAAAGAGGAGGAAATAAAGACATTGTGTTTGGAGTGGGAATGAGCAAGCTTTGAACTAACATCCTTCCTTCTAGATGGATCTAGATCTTTTAGAGGTGCCTGTAGCCAAGTAGAAAGCATCAATTGTTCATTTCCGAAGTCAAAGCTAGGATTAGTGAACACATTAGCATGGCTGTCAAAAGCTATATTGAGAAGGAGGAAACAATTCAGCAGTTGGAGAGTAGCTTGGAAGATGTGTAGAAGATGGTATTGGGCATAGAGTTGAAGATAAATTCCTTAAAGGAAGTAACTGTAGACTTAAGTGCATTTCAACAATTACACAACGATGAAGGCAATGAAGACTCAATTCAATTAAGAACATTGTCGAATGAGAAGACCAATATGGTAAGGGTGCTAGAAAATGAAGTCAAATATAAAAATGATCAGCTTAGCAAAGTAGAAAAACGAGCTAATGCTGTCATTTTTACTAATGAAATGGCTTTATGATAGTAAAAATCGAGTTCACACAGAAATGTTTAAATTTTAAAACATGTCTCCTTGCTCCTCATGATCCTAGCCACCCTAAAATTCCCAGCTCCTAAATCCTTCACCACCTCGTACCTATCCATACCCACCAACCTCTTAATCTACCCTCAAATTGAAGACTAGTGATACCAAACCAATTACAAGTTTGACTAAAAAAATGAGCGATCCCCTCAGAGAATTAGAGCACGGGATAAATCAAAAGCACCTCAGATTTACAAGCAATGGTGGCGGTCAGAGGCAGAACAACATGATGGCAGCTTCATCAACGGTGGTAGGTGGTTTCTTCCATGAAGGCAGCTTCATCGACGGTGGTAGATGGTTTCTTCTTCCTCGACAATGGTCAGTAAGCAACAGAAAAGAAGGAAGCCAAAAATGGGTTGGGGAAATTGGAGATCAGACAATAGGAAAGCTATGGGGAATTTGGAGGGAAAACAAGAGGGAAGTTGAATTTAGTGTGGGGAATATTAGAGGGAAGACCAACCACAAAAGAAGCGCTTCATTTCACGAGAAAAATTTTTAATTTTAGTTTTTTTAAAAAAATAATAAAACCGACGTTAACAGAACTGATGGTAGACTCTCTGAATTAGTAGCATTTAACGTTGGTTGTTGAAACCGACATTAAATACTATTTTTTTGTAGTGCGACAAGCAATCATTCTTAGTAATTTGACAGAATAATGTCGATTGTCCAAGTGTCAAAATAGTTATCTGACATAGAAACTCAACAAAGATCAATAGTTTGACAAGAGACAAATTCGACGTAAGAGATTAAGAAGGATAGATATCAAAATAGTGATATTCGTAGACATCCATGTACGTTTGTCAAAGTTCAATCATTGGAGGCATATCGTCTGACAGGAAAGTTTGATTAAGATATCATCAAACAAACAAGTCAAAAGACAAAAGACGTCAAGTGATAGAGATGTTAATAAGTGGTATGACTTGGTTGTTGAATGATGAAAGTAAGAGATTGTTAGATGAAGACTGTTTCGAACAATGTAAATTGCCACTTACCTGGGTTAGGGTAGTTGTCAAGTAATATAAACTGTCACTTACATGGCGGTTAGATAGATAGGTAGTTACTTCAATCATTTGCCTATAAATACTAAGTCAATTGTTGTAAAAAGGGTTAGTAACTTTTGATTAAAAATCCTAATATTTCACACAAACAGATTAAAGGATCAATATCAAAGTATGTTTTCCACCCTTACGTTTCAGTCAATTTAATTCAAAGTCTTTTATCAATTGCAGCAATTTCTTCTCACTCATTTAATCGCTTTCATTTAATTGTTTTCATTTACTTTATGCAATTTAATTGTTTTCCTTTAAACTTTTTGTACTTTAACTTTCAGCAATTTACTTTCTGCCGCTTACATTCTATACTTTACCCTTCTGCCATTTACTTTCCACCATTTACCTTTTGCAGTTACATTTTTTATGCACTTTACGTTCTGCAACTTACTTTCCTGCAATTTTACTGTTTTTATTTAACTTTTGTAAAAAAAGCTTATTTTCAAGCCTCATGCTCTTTCATGCAATTGTAATATCCGTGATTTTAATTTACTTGATAAATATGTAAATCTTATTATATGCATATATGTGAAATTTTGGGTTAATTTGAAATTTTGTGAAATCATAAAAATCTTGGATTCTCTAAAAATTGTTGTGAGAAATTTCCAAGAAAAATTTCAACAAGGGACTTATCTGAATTAATGACAATAATTTTCAGGAAAGTGTAGCAAGGGAGAAATAAGAATAATTTTGGACCTTAAGTGATTTGAGAAATGTTATTTGAAAAGCCCAAGGACCTAAGTGACTTAAGAGAAAAGAAATGGTGGATTTATGAGGTTTTAAGCCAAAAGGGAGTGGAGCACATGAATGATGACACATGTCCAATTCTCTACTCTTGGATGTAGGGCAACCAACATTTGAGCCCTAGTTTTATTCTTCTTCATCTAATTTTCACGATGAACAAAAGAAAGGAGGGAGAAGGAAGTGAAGCCAATGGAGAAAAAAAAAGGGAAATCGAGAGAGAGAAGAGGGCCACCAGTGAGAGAATGTAAGAAAGGTTGCCGCCACCACTTTGGAGGAAACTTTTCTTCCCCTTCTCTTCCTCACTTCGACCTTTCCCTGTCACTTGGCTGAACAGAGTTGCGAGAGAGTGAGGAAAAGGTGAGATGAAGAAAGTTTCTGAACTCCTCCTTTCCTCTTCCTTGTTCGTCGACGTGGGGAGGGAGGCTCTTGGCTGTGGTTAGACTGTTAGAGGAGAGTGCACACCGGTGAGGTGAGCAGCAGTAGCAACTCGAAGATAGGACTCTTCTTCCTTGTGGTTTCAGGCTGGGATACTAGAAAGGTAAGGGAACTGATCTTGTCATAAATCCTTCTTGTAATTTTTTCGCTTACATATTGGTTCTAGATAAGATATGTACATATGCTTAATGAAATTATTGCTGTAATCTGATGCTAACCGAGAGGCAATTAGGGAGATTTTTGTAGAAATTATGAGTGGGTTGAGAAGGAAAATTTGTGAGTTGAATTGATTAATGGTGGGGAAATAGTTTAAATTCTGTGTGGAAAGGTTTGGTGGTATATTATGTATTTAAAAAGAAAAGAAGAGAAAGGATAGTTGAGTTAGGGAAGAGAATTTAATATGTATAGAGATGAAGCACATTCTTGTTCTATTGAATTCTCTGTTGTAACTAAGAATGAAGAAGAAGAAGCATAAGTAATTAGATGAGATTTGTTAAAAGGGCGAATGAGTGGAAATTAAATTGTGTTTTGCTGTCATTTACTGTCATAGCTGGTTCGAGTTGTTTGCAATATGAAATGATTTCCAACCATCATGAAATTTGGTATGATATTAGAAGTGGTATCCTTGTATATGCTTAAATTAATTCAGAATTTTCTGGGCTGGTTTAGTACATCTAATGCACTTAAAACAATAGCTAAACCAGAAGAATATGAAAACAGGACTAATATGGAATGCTACTGGTTTTATATGTTTTTGGATGACCAAACCAACTCCTTAAATCATAAGACTTGGTTGAATATTCTTTATAAAGTGATAAACTGATCTGAAAAGTTTCAAGCACTTTTAAATTAGTTTGCTTGGTCAAATGAGCATGGGAGTAACGCATGTGCAGTGAAGAGGAAACTTTGGTCAGTTTTGGGAATTTGTTTGGCTTCGGTAGTTAAATGTCTCTTTTTGACCTGAAAATTTTATGACACTTAGTCAAGATATAAATCTCATGACCTGGAAAATTTCATTGTATTTGGATATGTTTTAGATGGTTTATTGCATGAAAGAATTGAAACTATAGCAGAATTAAGCAATCCTGATGAATGGGTACTATAGTGACCAATTGAGGGACAAAATTGTAGATTTTTTACCTGAAATTTTTATCATAGTTTTCTAACACATAAATAAGTCTACATACTAAATTTCATAAATTTTGGAATTGTTTTGGTGGGCCAAATTCTTGTAAAACAGAGGCTATAGTAGCTGCAGAGTCAGTCTGGGCAGCATCTGTGTTTTTATGATTTTGTGGAGCAAATCAAAGTATTTTCTTTTGAAAATTTTATCTAAGATTCTAGACATATTAGGTATGTTTCCTATCAAATTTCATGAATTTTGGACTTGTGAGCACTGCCCAGTTAATTCATAAAGTTCAGGATCCAAAATTTGGTCTAAAACAGAACATGTGTAGAATTTAAATTGGTTTAGAGGGGATTGACTTCTAAGCTTTGTAGGAAGTGGTAACTAACATATAGAGGAGTAGTCTCATGCCTTTTAACTCCTAGATAAGTCCATTCAATGGTGATTTAAATGGTCACACCAAGTCTAGTGAAACAATAATGTGATCCTAATGAAAACACCTTTCTCTTCATTTTGAAATGTAAATTTTGAGCCTTGAATACCCTATTAATATTGGAGCCTTGGTAAGGTGTGAAAATGGACAATATTACCTTTGCATGAATTTTTAAGCATGGATACGAATAAACTTATATTGTATGTTGGCAAGATAACTTAGAGATGTTGAATGCTATGAATGTTACTCATGCGAATGACAAATTACTTTATTCTTGTCTCTTGTTTTCATTTTGTGTATGTGGAAATCACTACACTTCCTAATGTTTAGGCCAATTACATAGGCATATGCATATCTATATGAGAGAGTGTGTCTTAAGGGAGTTGCCAATACTACATTGTAGGATACGTGTAAGTGAGGGATAAATGCCAATTTCACTTTATCTTGTATCATGTGATCATAATTATTTTACTAATGTTCCATTAATATTTGATGTTGTATACTCAGAATCATCTTATATGAAAGGTGAACATTTGAGGTACAATTTTCATGCAAGGAATTGAATTCTTTGCCTATTATTTAGAAATGGAACCTCTATTGGTATTATGATTAAGGCCAGGGGTAAGCTTAGCTCCCAAGGGGCAACTTGCCAGTATTATAATTGACGCCAGAGGTGAGCTTAACTCCCATGGGGCGACTTGCCGGTATTATAATTGAGGCCAAGGGTGAGCTTAGCTCCCAAGGGGCTCACCCAAGGGGCAACTTGCTGGTATTATAATTGAGGCAAGGGGTGAGCTTAGCGCCCAAGGGGCGACTTGCTGGTATTATAATTGAGGCCAGGGGTGAGCTTAGCTCCCAAGGGGCAACTTGCTGATATTATAATTAAGGCCAAGGGTGAGCTCGACTCCCAAGGGACGACTTGCCAGTATTATGATTGAGGCCAGGGGTGAGTTTGGCTCCCAAGGGGAAAATGAGTTATGACGGTAATGTGGGAAGCCTGGGTTGAGCATTGGCTTCCAAGGGGCAACCTGCTGGTGGACAGTATAGAAAAAAATAATAAATGTGTGTGCTTATCTTTGAGTATTCTTCTTATGGGGACTCTAATCTTAATTATATATATATATATATATATATATATATATAGGTGTGTGCCTACTAATAGTCTATTCTAGAACGAATTGAAATGAGCTTAGTGATCCACTTATGATGCATATTTTAAGGGATGCTTATGTGTGTATAGTGGTACTTTTTATTCGACTAGCAGGTTATATAAGGTGAGTCCTTGGTCTTATATTGGTGGATGGGGTCCCTCTTTGTGCCCCATCCTTGTGAGCAGTACACATGTTATATTTTAATTTTTGATTGTTTTTGCCTTACTAAGTATTTCCATACTCATCCTTTCCTTTGTATACCCTTGCAGGTTCTATATTAGAAGGCGAGTCTCTATATGAGGAGTAGCGAAGTCGCCGAGTCTGTGTTCCTCTATTTTGGAATGCTGGTACGTCTAATAGTTGGGTGTCTGAGTCGCTCTGTAGTTAGATAGAACACATAGGAAATCTTGCATTGGTTGTGAAAATGAACTTATATATATTATATTTATTTCACGTGATATCGGTTAATGTTAGGCTTATGGAGGTCGATAAAGTCTACCTCTGTGCCGGTCATGTTCCCAAATGTTTGTCGAATCACTTGCATTCTACACGTTTGTCTTTTAAATAAAATTACCACATAACTTCAAATATCCACATCGTTCTTGATAGAATCAAGTATTTGTTGTCAAATTTGGCCTTAGACCAAAAATTACCATTAACAAATTGGAACGCCTGGTAGGACAAGTTCAGAGTAACTCATTGAATGTATACATTTGTGAAGTGGTAAACAAATACCCACTTATAATTCTAAAATCATGAGTAACACAAATGGTGCTAATCAAGTGACAAGTTTAGTAACTACATCTATAACTGCCATGACCACAGCAAACGTGCTAGCAGTTACAACAACTGTTAATCCTCTAGACTTTGTGCCAAACATGTCCCTCTCGAGAAATCCCGTAATAGAACAAGTGTCTGGATTAATACTTGTGTCACCAAAACCTGTAGGCAATCAAAAAATAAGGTTTGCACGTCAATATGGATTACTTCAAAGGTATGTCTCCCCTGTGATGACCCCAATCGGGATTGGAAGTCAGTTAGCCAATTTCACATGTCAAATTACTGAAGGCCAAGTAGTAAGTTATGTATTGGCAAATATAGTAGGAACCAATACTCCCACTGTGTTTCGACAGAAAAGACTGAATTTGTGACTTATTTTCCCAAATATGTCGAGAGACATGCCAAATATTATTGCAACATCTACTGTAAGTTCATTGGTTAACATTCGATAACAAATGGATGAAAGTAATCACAATATGGTGAGTATATCGCATAGTTTTCATGATCGAACTGAATAGGACGGTTTAACCAGTTAGACCAGGAACCGATCCTATGTCCAGTCTGATCGACCTTTAAAAATTAGACAGCCTTTGAACTGGCCAAAAATCGGTTGAATCAGCTTTGAACAGGTTGAACTGGCTAAACAGGCCGATTCAATGGTCTGACCAGTTCTTGGTTTTTTTTTTTCTGGTCAATTTGCTTTTTTTTTTAGTCACTTTGCTCTTTTTTTATTTTATAATTAGGTGTTGAAGAAATTGAAGATCAACCAATTGTAGAGTCAATTGATGAAGTAATGACTGGTAAATGATAGTTTTGTTTGGTTGGTTAGTTTATTTTTGTTGTTATTTGTAAACATTTATTTGAATATGTTATCTTATCAAAACACCTTTTGTATAATTGAATATTAAATATTATTTTTAATTAATTTTGAATTTTCATATATATGAATTATGATATGTTGATATGTAATTTTATAGTTATTTTACTACTTTTATGTATATATTTTATTCTTTTTATTTTTTTAATTACCACCGGTTCGACCACAGTTCAACCGCGATTCGACTATTGATCTTTGAACTGGTACCCCCTCCGGTTCAGTGACTGGTCCGGTTATGAAAGCCTTGGTATATTGACATAACAAATAGGTGGCGTATTGAAGCCCTTAATGAAAAATACAAATAATGCATGTAATACGTTAGCATTACAAATGGGTAGACTAACTCAGGCTTTGATGATTGTTGTGCCTAAAAATGTCCAACCAGAACAAGTGATTATGGCCCAAGATCAAGGCCAAAATCAACAAAATAACGTAATACAAGGACAAGACCAACCAACCTCAGTTGAGAATGGACAAGTACAAATCTTACATCAGAATGAGCCACAGGTAAATAATGTTGTAAGAGAATTCTAACAAAACCTTGTAGGAAACTAAGTCGAATGTAATGTAAATCAAGTAGTCGAATAAGTCCTTAATAGATTTGGTTTCAATGTAGGTTATACTAATTAGCCTTATTTCACCTCAGTGTTCCCTGATTGGGTTTAACATGCAAAATTGCCTAGAGGAATAGTTAAAGTTCTTAAATTATCTAAGTTGGTTGGAGAGAGTGGCGAATCAACCGTTGAACACATCACATGGTACACCATTGAAATGGGAGATTTATTTACAGATGAATGACTTAAAATGAGATTCTTTCCTAGTTCACTTACGAAAAATGCCTTTTCTTGGTTCTCGACATTGAGACCAAATTCTATTCATTTGTGGGCTCAGATGGAGAGAAGTTTCCATGACCAATTCTTCAGAGGAGATATGAAAGTTAGTCTGACAGATTTGTTTAATGTTAAAAGGTTATATAGTGAATCTGTCGAAGATTATTTGGCAAGATTCAGGCAAATGAAGAGTAAATGTTTTACTTCAATTCCCGAAGCTGAGATTGTCAAAATGGTTATTGGGGGCCTAGATTATTATATCAGGAAAAACCTAGTCAACCAACATTTAGTTGACCTTTTCCAATTAGGAGGCAAAGTTCCACAAATAGAACAGTTGAAAGCTAAAAAAATGCAAAAGCAAAAAAAGTTTCTAAAAAAAAAAAAGGTAAACTATGTCAAAATGGAAGAATCCGACGAAGATGATGATAACACTGATTACGACATAAATCTTGTCGAATTAAAAGATGAGCTATAAAGCCTGTGAGGGCCAAAGAAAAGATGAGCTATGTCAATAGAAAAGTATACATAGTCAACATAACAAAAGTCGTACAAATTTTTGATGTTTTGTTAAAAAAAAATTGTCAGATAATCATAGGCTGTTAAAGCCTGATGAAATTAAAGACTGAAAATATTGTAAATTTCATAATGTATTCGGTCATGTGACTAACGAATGAGTACATTTCAGTGACTTGGTTCAAAAGGCCTTGATAGAAGGAAGATTGAAGTTCACTGACAAAAAGTAGATATGAAGGTTGATACTGATCCCTTCCAAACAAATATTGCAGCTATTGACAACTAAGCTCCTTTGAACATTGGCATGGTTGATGTGAAAAGAAAAGAAAAAGTATGTCAAAGTAAATTTGACTGAGGTTGACATAAACATTGACCTTATGGCATATCCTTACGACACATACCAAAAGTCCTAGGAAACTTATGAAGAATTCATGACAAGAAAGAAAAGTTCAATAGCAATCCATATATGTCGAAGATATGTCCACCTGTATGATCCAGAAGCCATAGAAGTATCAGAAAGTAATGGCTGATTCCCAGTTAATTGAGAATCAAGAAAAAGAAAGAATTTGTAAGAGGAATTCTCAACAGAAACCACCAAGATCTCAACCACATCATTATGGTAGGCCGAATTCCGATGGCTGGTGGGTTGAAAAGCCAAAAGAGTCAGTTAGGAGTAATTTGATTTCCCAAAACCAGTTTCGATATGTCAAAACTCGAGTGCCACCTGCAAACGTGAAGGTCGGTAAATAGGTGAAGAATTTGGCATTGACAAATAAGGATACTGTTAGGAGAAATAGATTCTATAAGGAATAGCCTTTTTGGAATGAAGATTATCATTATGGCAAATTAATGCCATTTGACAAAAAATATGCTTGAAGCATCTCATCGACCTTTGTCAAAAACCTAGAAACAAAGATTGCAAATGTATAGACAGGACAAGAAAAGGAAAGCCCTGACATATGCATTTTGAATCAAAGAAGAACCTTCGGGGTGGTCAAAACTAAACCACTACCTGACATAGAAATCATTGCACCATAGGAAGAAAATGTGGCACAGCCACCACCAAATCTGTTAAGTGCATGGCTTGAGGGATAAATCACAAAGGCTCAGAAAATGATGCAGCCAACACCATTGACAATAGAGCCTGACACAAGTATCCTTTAGAAGCTAGGTCAAAAAGGTACCAAAAGAAGCTGGCTAGTTGGGTTGGTAGAAGCTAAGAAGGCAAACTGGGATAAAGGAAAATAGGTAGCCAAGTCAAAGGTAAAGATTATGAAGACTAGACTAATAAAGAAATAAAAGAGATCTTGGAAGATCCCATAACTAACATCAAACAAAAAAGAGATACCTTAGCCAAGGTTAAACAATGGGGCAACTCGTTGAGTTCAAACCTGAATGCCATATGTCTGACATGGATTTGTCAACTGATGAGATGATAGGAGCCTTCAAAGACCCCAAAGATCCTCTGGGTCTCAATAACAAGGAAGAATTTGACTTGGACTTTGATATGGATAAAGATTTAGATGACATGATCATGGTCATGGGAACAACTTTGTCAGAAATAGGATCAGACAACAGTCCATTAGACAGGGATTTTCTTAAACTTAGACCATTTATACATAAAGATGACTGGGATCCAGTTAAAGGAAAATTCAAAGATGAAGATGACATCGAAGAAGAAGATGACGTTAGGAAAAAAGATATAAATAAACATCACATAAATATGAATCTTATTCTCATCTCCGTGATACCACCAGAGTATAATGCTCATTACGAGATTTATGTAGGAGAGAATGAAGAGGACTTAGAATATCTATCGGAGGACTGGCTATTCATAGAAGATGATATAAATTCAGGATTCAACAGCTTAGAGGACGATTTGGTTGCAAGATTTGACAATCTAGCTAAATTTGAAAAACTAACTGATGTGCAAAAGTTGCATCTACGGCCTTTACATATCAAGGCCTCATTGAAAGGGAAGCCCACCAACAGAGTTTTAGTGGATGGTGGAGCTGCCATTAATTTGATACCAAGAGCCATGTTCAAGAGGTTGGGGAAGGATAAGTCTGACTTAATTCAAACAGATATAGTTGTCACTGATTTTAGTGGCAATTCTTCTTCATCTGATGGGGTAGTGATGCTGAATATCCGCGTCGAATTTGTCGAAAGATCGAGCTTCTTCGTCGTAATCCCCTCAAAATCCAATTATAACATACTATTAGGTAGAGATTAGATTCAGGCCGTTAGAGCTATTCCGTCAACTGTGAGCTAGAAATTGGTGTTGTGGAACGGTGAAGGACAGGTGAAAGTTGTAGAAGCAGATGACAGTCCTTGTTACTTATAGCAACTTCATGTCAATTTCAGAATATATGCTCTAAACGTCATATCTGTAGCTACAGAAGATGGCATAATCAACAAGGAGGATTTGGAGGCCTGCTTAATGGATCAATTTGGTGTCAAATTAATGGATAAAATCGACAAAAATTGGCCAAGTTCCAACCATGAGTCTTAAGACTCAATTGGATAGGTTGTTAGCCTATTTTGCCGACAAGGCAGTCAATACCACAAAAAGTATTTTGTCGGGCTACATTATAGATGATGACCCTTTAAGATTTAAGAAAGGGCCCGATAATAAGATAAATGTCGAAGCGGAAGATCCTTTGTAAGAGGTGAACTTGGGTACTAAAGAGAATAAAAGACTTATTTTTATTAGTGCATTTCTGCCAAAGGAATTCAAAGAAGAGCTTGTCATGCTAATTACAGAATACAGAGATTGTTTCGCCTGGGATTACAATAAAATGTCTAGTTTAAGTAGAGACCTTGTCGAACACATACTACCACTCAAGGAAGGTTGCAGACCTGTCAAACAGGCAAATAAGAGATTTACTCCTAACGTGGTGTTGAAAATCAAAGAGGAGGTCGAACGGCTACTCCAAGCTAAGTTCATCAGAACTACCAGGTATGTCAAATGGCTCTCTAATGTAGTTCCAGTTATTAAGAAAAATAGCAAGTTAAAAGTATGCATAGATTTTAGAAATTTGAATCTGCTACTCTAAAAGATGAATATCCAATGCCCATAGTTCATATGTTAGTAGATTTCACGTCTGGTCATAAAATTTTAAGTTGTATGGATGGTCATGCAAGTTATAATCGGATTTTTATAGTCGAGGAGGACATGCCGAAAACTGCTTTTAGATGTTCAGGAGTCATTGAGATATATGAGTAGGTTGTCATGCCTTTTAGTTTGAAGAATGCAGGGGCCACCTATCAAAGAATGATGAACACCATCTTCCATGATGTTATAAGGAAGTTTATGGAGGTTTACATCGATGACGTCATTGTCAAGTCAAAAAATAAGCAAAACCACTTGACACATTTAAGGCAAGCTTTTGAAAGAATGCGAAAGAACAACCTTAAAATAAATCTAGAGAAATGTGTTTTTAGAGTGTTGACTGCCAAATTTCTAGGATTCTTAGTTAAAAAGGGGACCGAAGTGGACAAGAATAAGATTAGAGCAGTTTTGGAAGCCGATGCATTAACAAATAAAAAGGAATTACAATCTTTCTTGGGGAAAGTGAACTTCTTAAGAAGATTCATATCTAACTTGTTGGGTAGAACCAGAGTCTTCTCACCTTTGGTCAAGCTGAAAGCTAAGCAAGATTTTGTCTGGGAGCCTTGTCACCAAGAGGCTTTTGACCAAATCAAGCAATATCGGATAATCCTTCTGTTATGATGTCACCAATACCACGTTAGCCATTGAAGTTATATATTTCAGCTTCTGAGGAAACTATAGAATGTTTATTGGCTCAAGACAATGAGAATAGTATCGAAAAAGCCGTTTACTACCTCAGTCGAGTTCTATATAATGCAGAAACAAGGTACAGTGCAATTGAAAAATTATGTTTGTTATTGTATTTTTCTTGTACTAAGCTGAAATATTACATGATGTCTTGTAATGTATTTGTCATCTCAAAGATGGATATAATAAAATTTATGTTATCCAAACCTGTTCTCAATGGATGTATTGGCAAATGGACATGTCAGAATTTTCTTTACAATATGTTCCAGTGAAAGCTGTCAAAAGCCAAGTATTGGCTGACTTTTTAGTCGACCATCCTGGCTTAGACATAGATAACGACATAAAGTTTGTCAGATTGAAACCTTGGCGTCTTTATTTCGACAAATCAAGGCACAAAAAAGGAAGTGGCATTTGGATTTTTATAATTTCCCCTAAGGGAATTGCAACCAAGTTTATGTTTGAACTTAAGTATTCTTGTTCTAACAATGCGGCCGAATACGAAGCTATAATTGTTAGATTAGAAATACTTTGTCAAATAAAAGTACGAAGAATGCACATACTTGGAGATTTCTAGTTAGTCGTCAAATAACTTACTCAGGAATACAAATGGGTTAATCAAAATCTAATTAAATATTGTACTATGGCGAGTAAGTTAATGAAAAAAAATTTGACGAAGTTATTGTCTAACACATTCCTAGGAATCAAATGAAGAGGCCAATGACTTACCCAAATAGCTTCAGGGTATAAGGTTTCTCAAAAGGTTCTGTTGGATCTAATAGAAATCAGAGAACTTTTATATCCTTTGAAGGAAAAGGATGTGTTACAAAATGATGTTCATATAAGTAATGATTGGAGAAAAGCAATCATTGATTATTTAGAGAATTGAAGTTCTAACATAGAACATAAACTCAAATACAAAGCGTTAAATTTTATACTATTGGGTGGACAATTGTATAGAAAGACTGTCGACGTACAGTTAGAAAAATGCTTAAGTGAGTCAGAGGCATACATTGCCTTGTCAGAAGTCCATGAAGGTATTTATGGAGCTCACTAAGCAGGAGAGAAAATGAAATGGGTCCTTTGATGATGAAGATAATATTGGCCAATGCTAGTTAAGGATTGTATAATGTTTACCAAGTCTTGTGAAGAATGTCAAAGACATAGCTATATACAAAACATTCCAGCTAGTGAATTACATTCAATTGTTAAACCTTGACCGTTTAGAGAATGGGCTTTGGACTTAATAGGCCAAATACATCATCCTTCGTCCAAAGGACATAAATACATTTTAGTTGGGTTTGATTATTTCACTAAATGGGTTGAAGCAATTGCATTAAAAGATGTTACTCAACAAGATATGATTAATTTCATCAAAAATCACATCATTTGTAGGTTTGGAATACCTCAAACTTTGATACTGAGCAACGTACCATTTTTACTGGATGAAAAATTGTCGAATATGTTGATACTAGGAAAATAAAATTAATTACGTCAACACCATACTATGCGCAGGAAAATGGTCAAGTAGAAGCCATCAACAAAATACTTATAAGCTTGATAAAACAAACATGTTGGTCGTCAGCCTAAAAATTGGCATAATACCCTTGATCAGGTTCTATGGGCATACAAGAATTTGCCAAGAAAATCGACAGGCACATTGCCGTATAAGTTAATTTATGGTCATGATGCCATTTTGCCTATCGAGATTAATCTCCAATCAATTTATATCCAGAGATAAGATGAATTATCAGTTGAAAGTTATTGGGATTCAATGTTCAACGAATTAAACGAGTTGACTGATGAAAGATTAATTGCTTTAGAAAATTTAATTCGACAAAAGAGCAAATTGCTAAATTTTATGATCGTCAAGTTAAATGCAAATCTTTTAACTTGGGCAATTTAGTATGGAAGGTAATTTTGTCTATTGAGAAACATTGTTGAGAATATGGCAAGTAGTCACCAAAATGGGAAGGATCATTTATAATTACGCAAGCATTTTTTGGTAATGCTTATGCTCTTCATGAAGCTAACATTGGATTAAAAGTGAAATCAATCAATGGCAAATACCTAAAGCTATACAGGCCGACAATGTGCGAAGTAAAGATTGAATAAAGAATTTTTATTGCATCAAAATTTTTACACTCCATTGTTGAATGATATATAAAAAAAAAATTTAACTTGTCAGATTAAAAGGACTGACAATGCAAATCAAACTAGTCTATTGGATAAGCTTGTTGGCATAAACGTTCCCAAACAAAAGTTAACATGTCTCTTTGCCCGCGTAGACCGTCAGATAGTAAGTCTCTAATGGCTTCATCTTTTCAGCAACAGCTCGGGTGTTGAACACGTTGATTGTGGAACTTTCTTTTATTTTTTTTTTCCGTTTTCCTACACGTTCAGTCAAACTATTGTCAAGCTCGTCTCTTAGCACTTCAGCTAATGCCATTTCTTCTATGATTTTCTTGATTCTTTCTTCTAATTCATCGAGGCATTCTCTATACTGGTTAATAGTATTGATAGCATGTATACGACTTTCCTTCATTTTGATGATTATTTCATCCTGTCAATCTCTTTTAGCCTTCAAATCTCGTAATTGATTTATGACGATTTCTTTTTCTGACATCTCCTTTTTATAAGAAGAAATGACTTGATTGAAAGTAGGTTCCTTGTCGAATAATTCGTCAATAAAATCTTTAAAGGTTGAATAAAGGCTTCGATAAAAAATAGGAGGTCATGATTTTACTGGTTCAAGTTCACCTAAGATAACTTAAACTCTGCTTCTCAGTAACTCATTGGACATAATAACCTTGAAGGAATAATCAAGGAAGTTCTTCAACTCTTTTAGCAGTTCATGACCTTTGGATTTCTTGAAGATTCCTTTGGAACCAAAAAAGAAATTGTTGGCATTTGATCACCCGACAGAAGGTTTATCAAAGCATCTATGTCTAGATCATGAGTACTTGGATGATTAGAAGGTCTTACTTGGACTATCAGGTAAATTGGACTGGAGATGGGAGATAGAGGAGAAACATTAGCCATCAATGCCTCTATGTCTATATTGTCTCTAATCAAAAATGGCAAATCACTCTGTGAAGGCAAATCGACAGTAAGATGATTTTGTTGGAACTAAAAGGCGCTAGCTCCTGTCCATGTTCTTCAGGTGATGGAGATTGTCAAGGCAGAGAGTGAATAGCTGTCGATTTCTCAGCAAGAAAAGCTTTAGCTGATTCAATGGTAAGCTCTCTGTGATGGCTTTCGACAGGCAGCAACATTGTTTAAGCCTCAATTTGAAGAATTTCATCATGCAGAGCTTCAACTTGAAGAACTCTAATAAATGTTTTAGTGCCAGGAACTTCACCTTGAAGAGATCTGATGGATTCTTCAGCAATTCGACTTAAAACCTCCCAACCTAGATCATGAAACAAAATTCATGTTAGTCTCAGTAAAGTGGAAAACATGTACAATATAAGATTTATCAAAGGACCATACTCTTGGTTGAGTTTGTGGGTCTGGTTCATCAGATATAGGAGATGAACTTGAGTGCTCAGGAGTAGACTCTTTGTCCTGTCAAAGAAAATAAAATGAGTATATTTTATTTCGACAAACCTTAATACTTGATAGTTAAAATATACCTAAGACTCATTAGCTGGGTCAGAAATTACTAGGCCTTTACATGCTTTGGACTTATTGGAAGCATGCTCAATGTCAGAAAAGACTATTTTTCTTTTCTTCTGAGCCTTTTCTTTTTCAGGCCTAGTAGTTGTTTTGGATGTGTTGAGTTGAGGAGATGCAGCAGCCGGTTGGCCACTCGTTCTAGTTGTCAATTGGTCACTTGCTTTGACTAATCTTTTTCCCCTCAACTGAAGAGGTTGACAATCTTCCTCTTCAGACTCGACAACGACTAATTGCTCTACTAGCTGCTTATAAGTCAAGGGCTCCTTTAAGGGGTGCACTGTAGATAAAATCACAAATATGAGTGGTCAAAAGTGATCATTGCCTTAGAACAAACAAGATTGTATACCTTGGGCAAACTCAGTGGCAATCCTTATAGCATCAGTTTGTTCAGAAATGAGGGCAAGCCGACGAGCGAAAGTAACTTCGTCTTTTTTTTTTTTAATTTTGAAAAAGGTTTGTGACAAATCCATGTCTTTCGACAAATTTGATGTTACTTGCCCTCGTTGGTTCCCCAGGAATATATCAGCCAAACCAAAATGAGTACAAGGTAAGGGCATTGGGTCCAAAAAGGGAACTTTTTTAATAAATTCTGGTGGAATATCAACATTAAGAAATTCTAAATATTTAAACCTATGTCGAGCCTGATGCTCTTGTTTTTGTTTGGCTATGATTTCTTCCACATTCTGAATAATCCAATGGTCGTAGCGAGCATTTCATTTTATCTTGTAGAATTTTTTGAAAGCTCGAATTTTCTCCAAGTGCTCACCTTTGGTTTTCATTGCCACATTGCGTTCCTACACAAGAGAATTGACAAGGATGCTAAAACAGGTTCTAATACTTTGCCGATATGATTGGTAGTGTCTTGACCACCAATCGAGAAAACAATTTGACACTCCTTGTGAAACTTCAAAGGGCACAAGTATGAGGCATTTTCAGCGTCTATCATCTTCTTTCATCAGCTCCCTAACATCCTTTTCTTTAGAAATATGGGCGTTGACGAAGTGGTCTTCCAATGCATATGAGTAAGGAACTGGAATTGACTGGAAAAAACCCATTTGTCGAGCTACCGTATTGGGAAAATGGACGTAAAAATTGACATCTTCCGTATTAAGAGCATCTCCAAAAATGATCTGTCAACAGAGAAAATTAGACCAAATCGAAACTAATTCTTTATTGAAAGTCATTGGCCAGGTGAACCATCTTGGACCTCTTTGACAACCAGAAAATGGAGCAAAATTTATTATTGTTGAATCAGATGCAATGGCATGAAAAATCTTAAAGAAATGGAAAAAATTTTTCTTCTCATACTTGGTGAAGGAGTCACAAACTAAATAACAAAGCCTTGGTCCATATGAACCTGACATGTAATTAGCCAGCTTGTCGGATGAAGGCCTAATGGACAGACGCTGCTCAAAATAACATTTAACCATAATTAAAGCAGCCAAATAGGACCTCCGACGTTCTCCTTCTTTGATTGAGCTCTAATGTTGTCGACCATTTGAGATTAGTAAGGAGCCATTGGTTGAGGGCAAGTCGAGTGCTTTCATGGATGAGGTTGGTCGAAGGCTAAAGGGATTTGGCTACAGTTATAGATTTTGAGCCAAACGCATAAGCCGATAGCCAAAGTAGAAGGAAGGCAACATATTCTTCATCCGACACGACAAATGAACTTTTGTGGTGCAAGCTCACAAAAGACGAAAAGGAGGTATGTTTGGGAGAATAAACCTCTATACTTTGATGAGGTTGAAGGTATGGGTGAATGATTCTCCCATCTGATCAAAGGCTCGTGATGGTTGATTCGTCGAAGACTGTCGGACCCATCATACTGTATGAAAAATGGAAGTTATTGGTGGTCTTGTTCCAGAAAAAAGACCGAAGCTCTAATCATGGTGAAATCGATTTTGATGGTATGTCGGGAGAGTTGGATGAAGTTATAGATGCCCATATTTTTCCATAACTCACCTTTCTATGCCTATACCCTATCAAGCCAGGTGTGATATCCATCGACTCGAGAGGGCGGTGTCTGGAACATCCTTTTGGCCTTTTGAAAGTAGTGAGTGGGAATCATCGAACCAAAGCAATAAAAGCTTCATCAGGGGTTTTACAAGGTCAAATTGGATGGAGGTTCATTGGGAAGGTTTCTAGAGTTAGCACAAGTCCCAAAAATGTAGGAAGAGGAGTATAAGAAGAATCAGGAATAAGGAGGATTACCTTTGATTTCTGTCACAGCTCCAAGTGATCCACGACTGGATCACAGATGATGTTCTTGTTCTTGACAATGATGGATTATTTGGCAAAAAAATAGGCTCCAATATCGGTAGAAGCTGCCATTGTTGAGAGAAATTTAGGGTTGAAGGTTTTTGAAAGTTCTTGGAAAGGGAACGATGTGAGTACAAATGCAAGTAATGCAAACAGCAGAGTAAATGGCCTGACGACTAAGGTTTAGGGTTTTAAAGGACTTGAGGGACATGAAACATCAAGCAAGCAGTGACCGTTCATGTGCCAAGATAAGGCTATCACATTGGGATAATCATGATTCTGCACCAAATCCCTAGAAATTTGATGTCAGTTACGAGGCCATTTAAAATTTAATTCTTTTCATGTCCGTTGAGAACAAAATTTTAGGGGGCATCTATTGGACGATTATTTTTCAAATAAAATATATTTTATTTTGCTATGCAAAAGTTAATTGCTTGGCCAACAAGCAATCATCGTTAGTAATGTGACAAAATAATGCTGATTGTCCAAGTGTCAAAATAGCGACTGACACAGAAACTCGACATAGATTAGTAGTTCGACAAGAGACAAATACGACAGAAGAGAGTAAGAAGGATAAACATCAAACTAGTGATGATTTGTCGACATCCATTCACGTTTGTCAAAGCTTAATCGTCACAGGCATATTGTCCGACAGGCAAGTTCGATAAAGATATCATCAAACAAACAAGTGAAAAGACAAAAGATGTCAAGTGATGGAGATGTCAATTAATGGTATGACTTGGTTGTCAAATGATGATAGCAAGTGATTGTCGGACAAAGACTGTCGAAGATCGTTACTCTAAAATTCAAGATAGTTTTGTCGAACAATAAAAACTGCCACTTACGTGGATTAAGACAATTGTCAAGCAATGTAAACTGTCAATTACGTGACGATTAGATAGATAAGTAGTTACTTCAGTCATTTGCCTATAAAATACTAAGTTTATCATTGTAAAAGGGATTGGCAACTCTTGATTAAAAATTCTAACATCTCATACGAGTAGATTAAAGGATCAACATCAAAGTATGCTTTCCACCCTTAAATTTCAGTTAATTTAATTCAAATCCTTTTATCAATTCTAGCAATTTCTTCCCAATCATTTAATCACTTTCATTTAATTGCTTTCATTGACTTTATGCAATTTAATCGCTTTCCTGTAAACTTTCTGTACTTTAACTTTCAGCAAAATATTTTCAGCAATTTACTTTCTGTTGCTTACATTCTGCATTTTATCCTTCTGCTATTTACTTTTCACTGTTTACCTTATGCAGTTACCTTTTTTTATGCACTTTACGTTCTGCAACTTACTTTCCTACAATTTTACTATTTGTATTTAACTTCTGCAAAAAAATCTTATTTTCAAGCCTCACACTCTTTCATGCAATGCTTGTCAAATCACTTGCATTCAACACATTTGTCTTTTAAATGAGATTACCATATAACTTCGAATATCTACATTGTTCTCGATAGAATCAAGTATTTGTTGTCAGATTTGGCCTTAGACCAAAAATTACCGTTAACAAATATATATTAAGTAAAGTCATTGAAATTAATTTTTGTTATGATTATTACAACAATTTGCAATGCTTGAACTGGTCGGAAAATTTTGCTGTGTCATTTATACGTTGATGTTATGTCAACTCATTTAAAATTTTATTAAATTAGTTAGGCCAATAATGCAGTTTTTATTTAATAAAGGAGAGTGTTGGTGATAAGTATCATTTTTTTCTCATAACTATCTAACAAATATTACATAATTGAATGTAGTCATTTATCGTCTTTCGCCCTTACGTACATGCAAGACTTGTACACCAAAAAATACCAAATATTGTATGATAGAAAAACGTACAAACCGTGTATTGCGTTCTTAAAACATTTTATTCACTTTTTTGTTTTCATCTTTGAGATTATATATGTGTACTTAATTAATTTGTTTGAATTTTCAACCAATTATTAGTCTGGATGTGAGAGGTTATAGAAAAAATTATTCTTTAACGTAGTAATAATGAACTTACGGATAGCCAACAGCCAATTCATGAGCACCGCGGGTTTTGCATGCATGATGAAGTTTTGTGCAATTGTCTTCTTATTTTGATATCTTATATATATATATATATATATATATATATATATATATATATATATATATATATATTATTTTGATATCTTATATATATATATATATTATATATCAGTTGGGTTGATATTTTTTAAATTTAATTTCTTACAAATAAAATTATTACTAATAATATTGTTTTATTAATTTGCGATAACTAAAATTATCAATCTACATATTATATGTTGGGTTTGACTTGAATTTTGTGGGTGACCCGGTTTGTAACCCGACCCACGACCCACGACCCATTTGTCTCTATATATATGAGTGTGAGGGAATTCATTAGAAGAGTGATTGATGTAATTTCTCTCTGTATAGCTTCCGTCAGAAAATAATACAGATATTCTCTCTGTCCGTGGACGTAGGTCGCATTGACCGAACCACGTAATTTCGTTGTGTGTTATTCTCTATCCTTCTCCTTGATTAATTGCCTTTCAGTAACCTAACAAGTGGTATCAGAGCTTTGGTTCATTTTTGGTTCGTCGGTTACTGTAGCACGTCCGAAAATTTTCAGATCCGGCTCCAAAATTTCAGATCTTGCCCCGATTTGGTTGATTTGGAGCATAGGAGACCATTCTCTGCATCTTTGGTGCGTTAAAGAACGTCGGAGACCAATTTTTGGTGGTAAGAAAATTTTCAGATCTAGTTTTAAATCTCAGATCTAGCTTGATTCGCTTGTTTTTTGGGAAAAAGAGACCGTTTATTGCATTTCTAGTGCATTGGAGATCGTTTTTTCAGTTGTTTCGGTGAGTTTTTACGGTTGCGAGTACTGTTCATCGCCGGAATCTTCATCGGAAGTACTGTTCATTGCCGGAATCTTCATCGGAAGCACTGTTCATCGTCTTCTACGGCGAGGCACTGTAGCACGGTCAACGGTCAACGGTACTATTTGGTCAAAGTTACTGTTTGGTCAAAGTTGCTGTTTGGTCAAAGCTGTTGTTTGGTCAAAGCTGCTGTTTGGTTAAAGCTGCTGTTTGGTCAAAAATTGCTGTTTGGTCAAAGCTGCTGTTTGGTCATTGTTGTTGTTTGGACCAAGTTTTCTGTTGCGATCGTTATTGTTTCCTCGACACAGTTCCGGTAAGTTTATGTTTAATTCAGAAAAGTTCTGAATTTCTGTGTGAATTTACTGGATTGTGCTGGATTGAATTTCTGGTTTACTGCTGTGAATTTTGTTGGACTGCTGTGTTGAATTTCTGTTAGTGAAGTTCTGGTCAGTTTGCAAGGTTCTGAACAGTTTTGTGAAATTCAATTTCTGATTGCGAAATTTGCTAGTAATTTATCTGCTATTATTTGAGAAGATGTCGACTCATAAATTCGATATTGAGAAGTTCAATGGATCGAATGATTTCACTTTGTGGAAGGTAAAAATGAGGGCACTTCTGGTTCAGCAGGGATGTGCAGTGGCATTAGAAGGAGAAAGTAGTCTACCTAACACGTTGAAAGAAGAGGAGAAGAAGGAAATTTTGGCAAAGGCTCATAGTGCATTACTATTGAGTCTGACAGATGAGGTGTTGAGAGAAGTAGTTGATGAATCAACTGCTGCAGGTTTGTGGAAGAAATTGGATGATAAATACCAGAAAAAGTCTCTCACAAACCGGTTATATCAGAAGCAGCGTTTGTATACCCTGCGGATGACAGAAAATATGCAGGTAAAAGATCATCTTGATAATTTTAACCGAATTATCCTGGATTTACAGGGTGTTGGGGTTAAGATAGATGATGAAGATCAGGCTATCATTCTTTTGTGTTCTCTACCAAATTCATATGAGAACTTTGTTGACACTATGTTGTATGGTAGAGATAGTATCTCTGTTAATGATGTCAAAGATGCTTTGCAGTCTAAAGAGCTGAAGAGAAGAGTCTCTAGTTCTAATGAGGATGGTGCAGAAGCAGGTTTGTATGTTGGCAGAGGCAGAGACACTAAAAGGGATGATGGAAAAAGAAGCAAGTCACGGTCTCAGTCGAGGAACAAAGGAGGACCTCGATGTTATCATTGTAAACAAAAGGGGCACATCAGGAAGAATTGTCCACAGAGGAAGAAGGGAAATGACGAGAAGGAACCGAATACCAGTGGTAGTGCTGCGGTGGTGCAAGATGGTTCTGACGACGAAGAAGAAGACATTGATGTTCTTACAGTCAGCACCTCTGGTTCTGCAAATACTTGGGTCTTGGACACAGGTGCATCTTATCATATGATTTTCTCACGTGAACTATTTACTTCTTTCAAGGAGTGGAATGGTGTTGTGAGATTGGGTGATGATGAGCAGTTTAGTGTTAAGGGCAGTGGTTCTGTACAGATTCAGATGTATGATGGAATAGTCAGGACGCTTGATGCTTGGTATGTTCCTGGTCTACGGAAGAACTTGATTTCTCTTGGTACTCTAGACAAACAAGGGTACAAGTACTCTGGAGAGAATGGACAGTTGAGAATTTCCAAAGGTGCTCTGGTTATAATGAAGGGTAAATTGCAGCATGGCATTTACTTTCTGATTGGTAGTTCTGTGATGGGGACAGTGGCTGTATCTAAATCTTTAGGGAAGAATGATGATTATACAGAGTTGTGGCATTGCCGATTGGGACACATGAGTGAGAAAGGGCTGTCAATTCTAAGTAAACAAGGATTGTTAGAAGGAGCAGAAACTGGGAAACTGAAATTCTGTGAAGTTTGTGTTATGGGTAAACAACGCAGAGTTAAGTTCAGTTCTGGGAAGCATACTTCTACGGATGTTCTGCAATATGTTCACTCAGACTTGTGGGGTCCTTCTCCAGTTGAATCTCAGGGCAAATGCAAGTACTTTGTTACTTTCATTGATGACTACTCTAGAAGGGTTTGGGTATATTTTCTGAAATCCAAAGATGAAGTGTTTGGGAAGTTCAAGGAGTGGAAGACCATGGTTGAGAAACGGACTGGAAAACAGGTCAAAACACTCAGAACTGATAATGGGTTGGAGTTCTGTAACGCTCTATTTGATGAATTTTGCAAGAAAGAAGGTATAGTGAGGCATCGCACTGTACGTCATACACCACAGCAAAATGGAGTTGCAGAACGTATGAATCAAACACTGTTGCAGCGTGCGAGATGCATGCGATTAAACGCTGGCTTGCCAAAACAATTCTGGGCTGAAGCAGTTAACACTGCTTGTTATCTGGTGAATAGATCGCCATCTACTGCAATTGATTTTAAGACTCCTCAAGAGGTATGGTCCGGTAAACCTTCTGATTATTCTGGCCTGCGTATATTTGGTTGTCCTGCTTATGCTCATGTGAATGATGGTAAACTAGAGCCTAGGGCAATGAAATGCATATTTCTAGGGTATGCACATGGAGTTAAAGGGTACAGACTGTGGTGTACTGAAAAGGATAGAACTCCAAAATTTATTATTAGCAGAGATGTAACTTTTGATGAGTCTGCTATGTTTGGTCAGAAGGAGGAGCTTGGTAGTCATGCAGGTAATAATGATCAAGGTGCTAACCAGAAGGTGGAAATTGAAGTTCAAACTTCAAAAAGGGTTATAACAAACCCTGTAGGGCAGCCCAGGGAAGAAGAAGAATCACAACCTATAACAACAAGGAGGGAAAGAAGGGAAATCAGAAAACCTATAAGGTATGCAGATTGTGTTGATATAGTTGATATTAATTCAGTTGCTTATGCCTTGGCAGTAGGTGAAAGCATTGATTCTGATGACCCGAGATCATATAAAGAAGCAGTTGAGAGTAGAGAAGCATCAAAATGGCTGGTTGCAATGAATGAAGAGATGCAATCTCTTGAGAAGAACGAAACATGGGATCTTGTACCGTTACCAAAGGGAGTGAAACCGGTAGGATGCAAATAGGTCTTCAAGAAGAAAGAAGGTATTCCTGGAGTTGAACCAGCAAGGTTCAAAGCACGACTTGTGGCAAAGGGTTTTTCACAAAAGGAGGGAATTGATTATCATGAAGTTTTCTCCCCGGTTGTGAAGCATAAAACCATTCGTGTCCTTTTGTCCATGGTAAGTATTTTTGACTTGGAGTTGGAACAACTGGATGTGAAAACTGCTTTCTTACATGGAAATTTAGAGGAGCAGATCTATATGTCACAGCCAGAAGGATTTCTTGATTCTGGGAAGAAAGATCATGTATGTTTGCTGAAAAAGTCCTTGTATGGTTTGAAGCAGTCTCCTAGACAGTGGTACAAGAAATTTGATGCATTCATGACTTCCCATGGTTTTCTGCGTAATCAGTTTGATAACTGTGTCTACTCTAAGAAACTTGCAGATGATTCTTATATTTATTTGTTGCTATATGTTGATGATATGTTGATTGCTGCAAAGAACAAGGTTGAAATTGATAGTTTGAAAGCCTTGTTGAGCAGTGAGTTTGAGATGAAGGATTTGGGTGCAGCCAAGAAGATATTGGGCATGGAGATTTGGAGAGATAGAAGTGCAGGTTTACTGTATGTATCTCAACAGAAATACATAGAAAAATTATTGCAGTCTTTCCAAATGAATAATTCTAAGCCGGTTAGTACTCCGTTGGCGGCACATTTTAAACTTGATGCTAGTACAATACCTACTACAGCTGAGGAAAAAGGGTATATGAGTTCAGTGCCCTACTGTAATGCTGTTGGAAGCTTGATGTATGCAATGGTGTGTACTAGGCCTGATCTGGCTCATGCAGTCAGTGTGGTAAGTAGGTTTATGAGTAATCCTGGGAGAGCTCACTGGAGTGCAGTTAAATGAATTATGCGGTATCTGAAAGGTACGAGTAATATTTGCTTGGTTTATGGTGCTGATAAATCTGATAGTGGCTTGGTTGGCTATACAGATTCAGATTATGCTGGAGATCTTTTGAGGAGGAGATCCTTAACATGCTATGTCTTGACTCTGAATGGATGTGCTGTCAGTTGGAAGGCAACACTTCAATCTACAGTTGCCTTGTCTACCACTGAAGCAGAATACATGTCATTGGCAGAAGGAGTTAAGGAAGGTATGTGGTTACATGGTTTGATTGATAGTCTGGGGTTAAATATTCAGAGACCTATCATTTATTGTGATAGTCAGAGTGCATTAAGTTTAGCCAAGAATCCAGTCTACCATGAAAGGTCGAAGCATATTGATATCAGATTGAATTTTATTCGAGATGTGATAGAAGACAAGAAATTATCCATCGAGAAGATAGCCACAGCAGATAATCCAGCAGATATGTTGACAAAGGCTCTACCTTCAGAGAAGTTCAAGCATAGCTTGGACTTGGTGAATGTTTGCATTCCATGAAGTCCTACAGGGCTTGAATGACAGAGATGAATTTGTACTTAGTTCTGGTGATTTGAGAGAATTCAAGTCAAGGAGGGAAATTGTTGGGTTTGACTTGAATTTTGTGGGTGACCCGGTTTGTAACCCGACCCACGACCCACGACCCATTTGTCTCTATATATATGAGTGTGAGGGAATTCATTAGAAGAGTGATTGATGTAATTTCTCTCTGTATAGCTTCCGTCAGAAAATAATACAGATATTCTCTCTGTCCGTGGACGTAGGTCGCATTGACCGAACCACGTAATTTCGTTGTGTGTTATTCTCTATCCTTCTCCTTGATTAATTGCCTTTCAGTAACCTAACATTATATAATAATGAGCTAAGTATACACTGTCAAGAAATGTGTTATATATTTTTAATTTCATTAATAATAAATTAACATGAGACTATTGTTGACAACGTGTATATATATATATATATATATATATATATATATGGTCAAATTGAAGTGTCTTTATGTGAATAACCAAACTGAAAATGCACTTTTATGGGGAATTAAAGTAAAAAACATCCGACTTGTAAGGAACCAAATTAAAAAAGTTATAAGGATCAACTTGAAATATACTTGATTTGTATACTATATAATATGAGGGACTAAAATATAGTTTTAGTTGTTTAATTAATTAAATTGAGCTTCAAACCTGCCATTCCACGCGCGGATGTGGATCGATCCTGTGCACTTTTAGCCACGATTTTAACCGTAGCTAAATTCACTTTTAGCCACGGTTTTTGCAAATAGTTACAACCACAGTTAACTTTTAGCCACAGTTTTTACAAATAGTTATAGCCACGGTTAGAATCGTGGCTAAAAGCGCACAAGACTCTGATCCGAATCCTCCAGCGCATCCAATAAGACATCTCTTGGAAACGGGAGTGACGCTAGAGCCTCTGGCTCTGCACAAGGGCCGTTGGATTAGCTTTAATCCAACTGCTGATATCCATCCATGCCTTTTTTTTTTCTTCTTCTTCATCTCTATGTCTATGTGAGAGAGATTACGTCCAAATGCAGCAGAAGACTTCAAGCTTGACTTCTCGCATTTCAGGCGAGCACAGAGCTAACGTTGCAGAGAAGCCTCAAACAAAGTGAAGAAGAACCAAAGATCATAATCTACAAGGCCTTCCACTTTACGATCTACAGAACACCACTGGAAATAGGGAGATCTTTCTGGGCTTCACGTGATTCCTATGATTGTGTTGCTTTGCCTTTTCGAACTCTGGTGGTATTCTTTTCCAGTGAATATGATAGTAAGGGATGGCAGAAAAAGGCAGAAAGGCATATATTGATATCGGCCAATGGCCTTTGTGGGGAGTCAGAGGCTCCTGCGCTCCATTCCCCTTGGAAACAGGTCAAATTGAACCAAATGGCACCATCAAATGAGGTGGAAACCCTCTTTTGGATTAATTAAGTCTATATATATCCCTCACTCTCTTCCTACAATAGCTTATATCTTAATTCATAAGAATGCAGAGTTGGCCTAGTTCTATTTTTTCCCCTTTAAGCCTCTCTGCAACATATATCTCATATATACTTAATACATATGGAAGCAAGGAATGGATCCTTACCACCCTAAAATTATGGAAAGCTAATTATAGTGCTTAGCGTCAATGGAGGTGGTAATAGGGGAATATTCTAGGAATTAATTATACTTGCTTTACTTCAATCTGAGCATGTAGCGAGCTAACTACACTACAAAAAAATTGACTTTTGGTAATGACTTCTAAAAGTCACCACTAAAGAGTCTTTGGTGGCGACTAAAGTCATTGTTGAAAGTTTTTTGGTGGTGACACCCTTCAACAGTGACTACAATCACCACCAAAAGTCATCTTTGTTCCAAAAAAAAAATTCATTCCAAAAGTGAAAGGCACCACTGAAGGTAACATTTGGTGGCGACTTACCACCAAAGTTTACCTTTTGTATCAATTTTAAAAGTCGCCACCAAAAGTCACTTGCTATTGTTATTGGATCTAGACTGACCCGATGAGTCGACCTAAAACCCATTCAACCCGTGTAGATCTTGGTCGATCCACTAACTCGCTGCCCTGAGGTAACTCGATTTTTTTTAATTAATATTCAAGTTTATTTGAAATTACACCAAACACATGCATACCTGAGATTCGAGCATGGGTCCCCTACTTTCAACCATGTGTGTCTTGCCATCTTGCCACCACTTTGTTTGTGTTATATAAGGGCAAAATATTTTCTATATATATATATATAATGTGTTAAAATTATTTTTAGCCAAAAATCTCACAAAACCAAAATGGAACAATATGTAACTTAACAAAATGCAAATATATTATTAATAGATTAAGAGATAAGAAAAAAATATAATTATATATATATATATATATATTCTTTTTTTTGTTAAAATTGACCACTAGTGGCGACTATAGTAGTCGCCACTGAAAGTTCAACTTTTGGTGGCGACTATAGGATACATCATGTACACAAGATTCATTTTACATGTTTATTTTATATTTTGTGGTACAGGTATATGTTTCTTACTACTTTAATTCATGGCCCCTCCTAATTTTTTTTTTGGGACTATTTCCATCAAAAGACGACAGGAAAACAACAAGGAGGGGGAGGATAAACCAAAGCCCAAAACGACAAGCGTCTAAGTGATAGAAAAGCTAGGAGCTCAAAAGACGTTAAACAAAGTCGTACAAACATATCTAAAGAGCAATGTTTTCAAAACCGGACCGATCATTGAACCGGTAGAGTCACTAGTTCAAGGTTCAATGGTCGGACCGTGGTCGAACCGTGGTCGAACCGGTGATAATTAAAAAATATTAAAAATATACATAATTTAAAATATTAAAAATATATATAATTTAAAATATTAAAATACTTAATATAATTGATAATTCATAACAATAAGTGAGGGAAATAAGAAAATTAATCCATAAATTGATAATTCATCACAACTCATAATATTCACAATTTCAAACTAAGTAAAATAGCCTTGTAAAAGAGTGAGTAAGTCCCACATTGCTTAGAACAAGAAAGGAAAAAAGTTTCATATACTAATATATGTTAATGGGCTTATAAGAG
Organism: Biancaea sappan; assembly: GCA_037074585.1. NCBI lineage: Eukaryota > Viridiplantae > Streptophyta > Magnoliopsida > Fabales > Fabaceae > Biancaea > Biancaea sappan. Next base: position 13,794,135 of record CM073494.1, read on the forward strand.
GCTAAGGGAAGTGGTGGGTTCATGCGCTCACAATTTCAGGCCAATGTAGTACAAATTGTCCAATCTACCCCCCATGTGCATGTGATAAAGTGGACTCGGCTAGTTTTTGTTTTTCTTTTTGTTTTCTCTCCTTTGATTTTCTTTTTTATTTGCTTATGTAAGTGGAGGCATATTTGACAATTGCAAAATTAACTAGGGTTATCATGTGTTTTTTTTGTTCACTTTCCCTCTACATTTTTCCCCCTCCATTTAAAAAAAATTTTTTTTGACCAGAAAAAAAAAAAAAACTTGAACCGGTTCAACCTTCAAACCGGCCGGTTCCGGCCGGTTCAGCACCGGTTTGGCCGGTTCAACACCGGTCGAACCACTGACCGGTTCAATGGCCAAACCGGACCGGTGACCCCTCCGGTTCCCGGTCCGACCGGCCGGTCTCGGTCCGGTTTGGTAAACTATGCTAAAGAGATCAAAAGTACACCAAACAGATCTTATGCTCTTCTTTTGGACAGAATATAAATCATTTTCATTAAAATGGTACCAAATTAGGAATACACAAGATTTTATAAGGAACAAAAATAAAATATTACAACTCAGACTTCAATTTATGTGAGAGAATGATACATAAGTTAAGACAACAAACCTTAAAAAACATAAAACTACATAACATCAAGGTTGCATGACTTCGAGGTTGCATCGATGTAGTATGACAGATTTTTGGTAATATCGCTGGGGACGGGGAGTCATAATTAGGAATTGAGATACAATGCAAAAGAGGCAGCAAAGTGGGGGATTTTAAGCTGGCTAGCCACTAAGGGTTCAAGCCCTTTAATCGATTGCTTTAACCAAGCCAGTGCTAACATGATTGACTTTCATCTTGTCTCTGTTTTTTGAGCTCTTCACTCTGAGAAAAACTACCTCCGTATCCAGGTGCCAATTAATTAATTACTTTTTACTTTATTATTTGTATATTAATAATCCAAAATCAAATATATAATACTAAGTAATGAAAACTGCAAGATGATACTCTAACTGGGGACTTATCTTCTGTGGATGTGGCAACAGACAAGAATATGAAGAACTGGTCAAAGTTGGTGAAGAATTACTGAACAAACCAATTTATAAGGTTAACTTGCAAACTAAAGTTTTCGAAGCGGTTAGCCACGAGACTAATGTGAAGGCCCTCAAAAGGTATATTTTAATATACAGAGTAAATTATTGATTTGGTCCCTTAAAGGTTGGGATTTTTTTTTAATTTTATCCTTAAAAAATTAAATATCTCAATTTAATTCTTAATGGATTATATATATTTCAATTTTGTCCCTTAGTAAGTTTTAACAACGATAAATTTGAAATGTTACATGTGAAAATTTAGCAACAAAAAAGACTAAATTAAACAATTACAATTTTTTGGAGACTAAATTAAGATACTTAATCTTTCAAGGACTAAATTGAGACAAATGTAATATTTTATTGATTAAATGAATAATTTATTCTTTTATATATGATGTGGCTTCTTAACTTCATCTTTAATTATATTTGTGGTTATTTGATTTAACAAAATATATACATGCACTTGCTAAATTTGACTATTGTACTATTTTGTCGTAGGTTTGCGAAACAACTATCCAAAGAGAGGTAGCTTCGTAAATCAAGGATTAATAATGAGACTGCTTAGAGATGCAATAAACTTGAGAGCTTAATTCATGTGATGCGTTTTGTGAGCATGGGGTGTCTACTTGCATGGCGTCCAATAAGTGTAGACTCTATATGTCCATGTAGAGCTCACACTGTAGGCTCCCACGATTGAATGATGTGCATACCCCAGGCAGATAGTAGTGTTAATACGGGCTATAGCCCGCAGGCCAAGCCCGACCCGCCTGTATTTGGATGAGCTTGGATTCTCAAAAAAAAGGCATGTTTAAAAATGGGCCGGCCTGCAAGCTGTCCCACATTATTTTTTTTTGTTTGAATTTTTTTTAAAGTAATACATCACTCCAGCCTAATTTTTCGGCTCACTATCATCCAAAGAGCTAAGTAACCGAGTTTAACCCTAATAGCCACACATACCCACAAATCAAAAATCCTAATACACACAGACATGTTGAACGTCTGAACCCCAATTCACAATCTCTCCTTCCCTTTGCATTGCTGCCTTAAGTCTCGAAGCCAACACCCAACAGGCAATAGAGTCTAGAAGTCTCTTCTCTCGTCTTTGCCCTAAGTCTCGTTGTTGCGATGCCGAGGATTCTAGGCCACACACTCCATGGCTCCATCAGCACTTTAGCAATCTCGTCTCTCGATGGCAATGGAGACAACAAAATCTCGGCCTTCATGCTTGCCTCTCCCACTGCTATGCTCTGATCATGATCCACAGTGAAAATCTACAGAAGAACCAGAGTCCAGAAGAGGACGAAGAAGCTCAAGAAGAAGAAGGAAGCACCCAAAATTTAAAAAAAAATTCTGGAAAAAAAAAAGCAACAGAAGAAGGACGAAGAGTTGAAGAAGGAGAAGGACGCACATCTCATCTCGTCTCTTGTAGACTCGCATGCATCAGTGATTTAGTGCATCACCATTAGTCCATCACCTCTTTCTTCTAGTTCTCTTCTCTGCATTCTTTCTGAAAAAAAAAAAAAAGACAAAAAGCATTGGCTCATGGGCTGGCGGGCATGGATTTAGAATTTCAGGCTCTATTGACAGTGCTACAAGCAGACACCCCTGACTCATGTTTTGTGATGTTCGCTTGAAATAAATGTACTATGTCTGTGTCAGTTTACTGTGGTTGCGATAATTATGCAATAATTGTAAAATATTTAAATTAAAATAAACACCAAGACCATGTTGTATAATGTAACACTTTGTTTTGTATTCGTGACATTGATAATAATAAAATGTGTTTGTTATCAAGAATGAAGATGCTAGAATTAGTGAAGAAAAATAAATTGTCTAAATTATTTTTCTCAAAAACGTTAAATTTATATTTATTTTTTAAAAGGTCTTATTTTATTTATTTTTCATTTTCGTGTACCACACAATCAAAAAATTTATATATGATGTGGACGTTGTGATATCAAATTATGCAGTCTCATCAAACAGCTTGAGATAACTATACATAGGAAAAAAAAAACTTACAAGCAATATTTTATATATTTTTTTATCTAAGTTCTCCATTAAAATATAAAAAGTGTATAGTTTCTAGTCAAAAGATAATAAGTATATAATCTTTTAAAAAAATAATTTTTTTAACTCAACATTAAATAAATAATTTTTTAAGATAATTTTTAAACATATTTTAATTTTAATGAAAATTTTGATAACATATATATATATATATATATATATAAAGAAATTTGTAAAAGTCTTTTCCTTTTATATAATTGCATTAATTTGTCTTTTTTCCTTCCTCAAAGTATATTCTTGTTTCGTAATGTTTTAGAAATCATACCGTAAATAGTGACCACGTATCATGTCGATCAATATGATAAGATTTTGACCATTTTATTTACATATTTATTCATTTTCTTATTCACTAGCTAGTACAGTTGTTAGTTGCTATCTCACCTACCACAAATCTGGATCATCTGTCATACTTTGTGGTATGGTAGAGGTACCATACTTTTTGGACCTTTGCACCGATTCAAGAGTCCAAAAAGTATAGTACCTGTACCATATGGCAGAGGATCCAGATTCACCTACCACCAGTTTCACATCGATGATGACGTAAACTCAAGTAAACGCTAGACTTTTTTACTGTTAGGTACTCATTTAATTTTTAAATTCTTTCAATATCTCTTTTTTTATTTAAATTATGCATCTAGGCTAATTTTACTGTAGCACACGTATGTCGCCTATTGGAAGGACAACTCAAGTATGAACTTATGTCATCTATGTTTTTACTGTCCCAACCCACTATAATTTTTTAATTCCCTCAAAATCCCTTTTTTTTATATTACAGAACTAGAACACTTTTATTGTGGTTTAGTTTATCTAACACGTGTGTGGCCCTTGTCAGGGGCAACATAGTGCACCAGGGTGTCACCCCCTGACATGGGCAGGGTGACACGTGGCATCGCTTTTTGACTCATTTGACTGCCACCATCTCTCTTTTTATCCCTCCTCTTCGTTGGATTCTCGTACTACCTCCCATTTTTTTTCTTCTCCTGGCTTCCATTCTCACTACCTTTGACTCTCTCATTTTTTTAAGTCCCCTCTCAAGCTTCGTTCTTCATTTGATAGAAAGTGTTGTGGTTTGCTTCCTTCTTTCTTTTTGTGGAAAGTTTATTTTTCATCGCAGTTATTTTTTTGAAAAAATAATATTATTTTTATATTATTTGATAGGTTTGTATTTTTTATTTTTGTTATATTAGGTAAATACGTTGCAATTTCTCTCATCTTTTAAGTCATTTATATCCATCATGATTGAGGTATGTAATCTCTTTCATCTTTTTTCTACTAGTTATTAATTTTAAATAATATTTTTAGAATATAATAGGTCTATTTTTTATTGATATATTTAGAAATTTTTAGATGTGTTTATTTAATTAATTTAGGTGATTTGTAGTTTTTGTTAATTTTTTTATTTTAGGGTTTTGAGATTTTTTTGAAATAATTACGTTAATCGTTATTAGTTTTAAATATTTATTTTTAAATAGTTAATTGTATTCAAGTGTTATTAAATTTGAAAAAAATATTTCTTGCATAATTAGGACACTTTTTAATCATTAATTTTAAATAATTGTTTTAGTAACAATCAATTTATGTGATTTATAGTTTTTTTTTTAGTTTAGGGTTTTTGGATATGAAATATTTTTCTCTTTTTGCTTGGTACATATTGTAAATTACTTTAAGAAAGTTGTAATTTTAATCTTCAGAAATTTGTAACTGAAGGCAAAACATTTCAAAATATTTTTCTCTTTTTAATTATTAATTAACATTTGACATTGTTAATATAATTTTTATGTTAATTATTACAAATTTCTTAGTGATAATTATTTTTTTGATGATTATATTATAATTTACCTTATTATTTCTTATTTTAATGTTAATTAATAGAAATATGATGAATGTGGAATTTTTTTGTTATTTCAAATTAATCAATTACATGAAAGAGTGCTTATTTTAGATATATTTATTACATGTGAACAAGAAATTTATAATTTGTAAATTTTTATTTTCTTAGTTACGTGTTAATTTACATTGATTTAAAAATTTATCATTATTAATATTTAAAATTTATGATGTGGTGTGCTAATTACTTTTTAAAAAAACACAAGATGAGTCAAAGTGCAGTATTCTTGGCCCGTGTTTAATCGAACGGAACTATATTGAAGGGTGGTTCAAACGGTGTATCCTTCGAAGCTAATAACAAGGTGGTGATAAAACCAGACCCAACATTTCTTTAGACATTTTGAGATAATTAATCCACTAGAAGTCAAGGCTAGGACAACATGAAAAAATATCACGGTTAGTATATAGATACACCAAACAAATGACATCGCTTATGTTCGGGGAGTTCCAGCTAAACGACGATGATGATGTAGAGGTGATGATTGATTGTCACCTACATTTGGAGGGGATGTTGATGACTATGGAAATTTACCCAGAAATTGAAACAGAAGTCCAATTCAATTACAACATTCCTGATTTAAATAAGCTGACCACTGAGGATGACGTTAGGAGATATCTAGCATTTTTATATATCCTAATTTGGTCTATTTGCATTTCCATCTATAAGAATTCTCCAATTTTATTATACTTTGTGATTTATTGAGTCTAAATTAATCTTGGATGGAAAATGAATTATTTTCATATTTTAGAACTTAAATTATTAAAGACTCAATTTAATTCATTGGTATGCCTTGCAGAAATTAAATTTGGAGATTTTCTGATGATGTGGTGCTGAGGTGGACAGTCTTGCTGACATGGTGCTTATGTGGCATTTTTCTGATGAGGAGGATGCTTACTGGACTTGCTGCTGCGTTTTTACTGACATGGAGATGTGTGGGGCCCTTAAACCAGATCCATTAGCCCTTGCATGCTGTCTAGTTCCTACATATTTCCCAAACTTTGCTGAAAATGGCAATCAGCTTTCTACATGGCTAAAGAGACCTTCTGCTGCACTATTTTTGTGAAATTCTACTGCTGCCTGCTATTCTCCTTCTGAAGAACAATTCAACCACATTTCAGTCCTCCTTTTTGAAAGTCAACTAAGCATCTAGGGTAAAATATTCTGAGGGATTTTTAGGGCATCTGTTTGTATCATTCCAGACTTACTTTTCTTTGGATGTAACTTAGAAATTTCGTAGCTCTCTCTCCCTCTCTGTTTTCTCTTCTGTTATTTGCTGTTTTGCTCTCATGGAGGGCTAAGTCTTCATTGTAATCAGTCACTGGACCATTGGGATGTTGTAGCTTGAACTAAGAATGCAAGATAAGTGTTTTATTCTCCATTCCATCTCATTTCATTTCTGCTTTGTTGTTATGTTTATGTTGCTGTCAGTTTCTGATTAGAACTTGAGAAGGAACATAAATTGATTTATATATATGAGATAATACCTTGCTTGACTGGTTAGGAAGTAAGTGAAGCGAAATGGCTAGTTAGATGATATATTTAACTTGGTTTGGTTAAGGGTTTCTATTGAATGCATCTAGTTATAGTTAGGAAGATATTCTTGACTGTAATTAGTAGCATTATATTCTAGAAGTTATTCTAGAACCATTTTCATAAAGAACCAAACAATGGAATGAGAACAAAATTGAATCAATAGGTAATGATAGTTGCACTCCCATGAATCCTAGTGGCTGGTTACATAGTATTCTTACTGTCAACATCTTGCCAATTTCGCCTGCTGCTGCTGATAAGTTACAATTTACTTGTTGTTCTGTTTCTATTTCTATTTCTATTTCTGTTGTTCTACCGACAAAACCCCCCCTTTATATGCCTTTAATTAGTGTTTAGTGTTTAGAACAATTAGTTAGTAGTTAGAAGTGAGGCTCCTTGAGTGAATACAACCTGGGGATCACTATACCGCAAATTGCCACGAATTCAATTCTGGGCGATTTGGCATCGTAGTGGCGTGAACATTGGGCATCTACACAAGTTCAGTCCTCAATCCCATATTCACCCGCAAGTCTACAAATTCAATTTATAGAAGATAACACAGACATTTTGCCACCTGACCCACAATGTGATATTATGGACAACATAAATGTTGACGACATCGAAGACATTGAGGATGACGATGTTGATCAATGAGTTGATCAACCAGTAAATCATGTAGAGTTTGGAGCAAGCATACAAGACTTAATGGGAGAAGATGGCAATGGTCAACAAGCTAAGCCTATCAATTTCTATGTTCCACCTTCTTATTTGATGCAAGCAAATACAGTCCCAATAGATAAACCAAAAATTCAAGACGTCATGGAAGCTCACATGTAGGATGATGATTCAAACCTTGCAGTCAGTTTACTATTTCCAAACAAGAATTCACTAATGGCTGTGTTCAAAACATACTCCATCAAGAGGAACAATAGCTACAAGGTGGAGAAGTCTACCAAGCAATACATGGAGGTGAAGTGCATGAAGTTCGAACAAGACTGTACTTGGAAAGTGAGGGCTTGTCTGAAGACAAATTACACCTTGTGGATGATTACGAGGTATAATAGAAACCACACATGTGTTTAAACATCAATTTTCCAGGACCATAGGGAGCTGGACTCTGACCTAATCGCCACAGCCATAATGGCCTAAGTGAACCAATTCCCAGACATGTCTATCTCTTAAGTGATCCAGTGCATTAAGGATCAATTCGCATACACCATACTTATAAGAAGGCACGAATGGTGAAGCAAAAAGCCATAGCCAAGACCTACATTAATTGGGAGGCCTTGTATTAGCAATTGAGTAGTTGGTTTGCCGTAGTTTGACAATATCTCCTTGGCACTGAGACTAATTACGAATGGGACATTGACCGAGAAAATGGTGCATGAATATTTTGTCAGGTGTTCTAGGCATACAAACTATGCATAGATGCATTCCAACACCTGACCAATGATTCAAGCAGAGGAGACTTTCTTTTATGGAAAATACAAAGGGACGTTATTGATCACATGTGGGCAAGATAGAAATTGCCATATCGTACCATTTGCGTTCATAATTGTTGAAAGGGAAACTCTTTGAGCATGGTCTTTTTTTTTTTCTGAAGAGGTTATGTCTTTTTGTTGCAAAGGAGAGGTCTGTCTATTTGATTACATACAAACACACATCTATCATTTCAACTGTGGAAGGAGCAGACAACAGCTGGTAGCCACTACAGAGATACCACGTCCATTGCATGTGTTACTTGTTAAGTAATTTACGCGCTCTATTAAAAAACAAGCGGCTGAAACAACTACTTGTAAATATAGGTATTTCTTTTTACACTGTGATTACATTATATATCTATATTTAAGTAAACTTTTTTTTTACCTATAATGTCATTACTTGTACAGGGTACTCATATGAACGATATGCGGTTGAGTAAAAGATGATAGAGCTTCATTCACTTAGTGAAGACACTCATGATTAGGTACTGGAACATGCAGGTGACTGTTGATGACACGGCAAGTATAACGGTCGTACAAGTAATAAAATGATGAGTTTGAGTATCATCTCCACAGGGACTGAATTACCAATTACTCAAGAAACTAGAATATATTATATAGACCAAGCTATTAGGTGAATGAAGTTCAAATAATAAAATAAGACTCAAAGAACAATTAACGTAAAAAAACGCAATAACAAAAGTGTTAAGAAAATTTACTAATTAAAATTGCCTAGAGTTGTTAATCCCCTTTGTTCTTCCGAAGAATTGTTGTTCTACCCCACTCTTGCTCCCATCGACATACAAAGGAATCTAAGGCATGCCATTACCTAGAAGGATTCTCTCAAACCTCAACTAAGTTAACCTAATTCCTCTATAATTTCTTATGAGCATTAGGTTCAATTTTAAATTGAGCCTATGATTGATTATATGAGGCTAGTGGTTATATGTCTATATTGTTAGCAAAACAATTTCCTTAATTACCTAAGGTTCATGACTCATACTTTTCATTCATCGGTCTAATTTCACTTTCTTTCTCAAGACAAGCAAAATCACAAAGCAATCCATAATTTGATCAAGATTATAGAAAGCATTAATCATTGAATGAAAACAATTGTAAAACAAGTCAATGTTCACAAGAGTAGAGAGAAACGACAAATCTTAATCGAAACTACAGTTCATAGCAACTCTAGAATGGAAAATTAGCCACTCATGGTGACAACAGAAAAAAAAATCAACAATAAAAAGATAATGATCCATGAATATGAGGTAGAAGGTAGAGATATTGGCTCCAATGATGCTCCAAAGACAAGCTTCCTTGCTCCTAGGTCAAAAGTGGTGCCTCCTTCTTTTCCAAACACAAAATTCCTTTCCAAAATTTACAGAAAAATTATTTGAACCTGTAAATTCGCTGGTACTATTCGTCCTCACTAATAGCGGAGAAAACTTCTCTTTTAGTAGAAAACTCTGCAGAAAATTCTTTCCTATTTGCAATAGGATCTCTTTTTTTATTTCACCTCATTAGCCCATCAATTACTGAAAGTCAACCCTACAAAGACATCAGAAAATTAGAACAAAGCTAGAAAATCAAAATCAAAAATGGTAAGAATTTAGAAATCTAAATAAAGAAACAAGAAAGAAAACAAATAAGTTTTTTTTACTAAAAAAGCAATACAAATACTATCAAGGGATTATAAATTAATGAGCAAAATGAATCATAATCTATTAAAATTAGGAAATTAACAGTGACAGACATGTGTGGTATCGGGCATATGATAAAGGAAGACGTTGGGGCTTCATGACGACTAACCTAGCAGAGTGCATGAACAGCATGCTAAAAAGGGTGAGGAGTCTACCTATTATGGCATTGGCTTAAGCCATCAATTACAAATTAGCAAAGTACTTCCATGAGAGGTTGGTCGAGGTAAGTTCTTAGATGAATGCCTAGCACATATTTTGTACCTACGTGCGAGATGAGTTGAAAGAGCACGAATTGAAGGCGAGTGTTTAAGTGGATAACAATTCTTAACCCAAAGTAGGTGTGGTTCGAGGTGCAGGAACCATACAACAGACGATGAAGACAATTTAGTCGTCGTTGTAGGGTCATATTATATGATCGATATTGTGATTATGAGGAGTTCCAAGCACTTCAATTTCTTTACTCACATGCCATTACTGCATGTTTACATGTTAATGTTGACAGGACAAATTTCATTAACAAGATATACAGCCTAGAGATGATAATGGCTGCATATCATAGTCCCTTTCACCCAATTGGATGGGAGGAATATTGGCCCCAAACACCAACGCTCCAATTCGTGCCTAACCTAAAAGAGCTCCAAGGTGCAGGAAGGCTCCAATCTAAATGGTTGAGGAATGAGATGGATTGGAGAAATATAGGCTGTGAGCCTGTAATGTGTGATTTATGTCGAAAATTAGGGCACTACCAGAATACTTTTCTGAATCAGCATCGCCTTTAAGATTAAGAATAGCTAATAATCTTTTCATTTAGCCATAGTTTTTTAGTGTAATATTTTCATTTAGACGTAAATTATAATGTAATCTCATTTGGACTTTAATTTAACCTTAAATAATTTATAGTAGGAAATTATTTAACTAATAATTCTCTTACACATATCTTTTAAATTATTTTTATTGTATGATAATTTTATTTTATTTATCTAAATATATTTTATAAATTTTAAATTAATATTTGAAAATTTTTTCATTTATATAATCTTAAATAATTTTTTTGATTATGAAATTAAATTATAGTAATTTTATATTTTAAAAATTATAAAAATAATGAAAAATGAAAATATTTTTTCATTCTCCTACTTAACATATCATTATCTCTATCATTAAAATATGTGTCTATCTGTAAAAAAAAAAAAAAAAACTTGAAAACTCGAAAACTTGAAATCTAGGGAAAATCTTCTAATTATAAGACATTTTGTTATTTTATGTGGAAATTTTCATGCATTAAATCTCCAATCAAATGTTAAGCATTAAGAATGTATGGAAAATTTAGTACATGAGTGGCGAGTCCTCCAATTAAATCATGAGCATGATTAAATTTTTCATTGTCATTAGCATTGACATAGTATTTTAAATTTCTTAAAATAACTCAAAATTTAATCTCATCTTTTAATTGCATATTAAATTTAATCTTTTATATTAACGAAAAAGAAACACTACATATAGTAATAAAAATTGAATATTTAACCAAAAAGAAAAAGAAACTAGATATAATAAAACACATAATAACATTCATAATTGTTTCATAGAAAAAAAAAAACACTACATATAGTGGCTTCTGGTGCCACACCGAGGTCGCCTCCTCTCTCTTTATGGCTAACCTTGCTGCAGGGGGAGATCCTTCACCTGGTCTTGGTCCTCAAGTTGGATGTGTCTTTATTGCCCTCATCGCTCGATGATTAATGCTGTGTAAATCTTACTTGAATCTAGACCGAATGAGGTTATAGGAACTGTGAAAATCCAGAAGAAGTTTCCAAACCCAAGATCCGTGGATGGACCTGAGTGTGTATAGGCATCATCAAGCTCTAACTCAACCACCCATACATGGAACCTTGAGGAATCTTGGGTGAAATCATGGGCAGTGTATACATCCATGCATGACCCCCGATGACCCATCACTGGGGAACATAAGTGGCATGGTTAGTGCATATATCCCATGCATCTCGAAAGAGCCTTTGCTAGGAAACATAGGTGGCATAGTCAGTGCATACATCCCATTCATCATGGACGAGCCCTCACCGATGTATGTCAGTGGCACAATGTAAGTAGATGACTGGACTTATGGGACCGAAGGAGAAAAAGCGGAGGCAGTGTGGTAACATCTGCCTTATCAGTGTGTCAACGCACAGTTCTCTGAGTCTGTGTGTAGCCCGCTAGTCGACAGTGATCTCTTCTAGCACCATCTACAGGCACCTTTATGGGAATCATTGGAGGTGCTATGTGCCCAACAGTGCCACGGTGTTGCAACCGTCGATCCTAGCCCAAAGCTCACAGGACATCCATGGTGAACTACCGATTGTTCTCCAGTAGGCCCAGCTGGATGGTCTCTTAATAGACGGCCTTATATGCATCTAGTTATAGCAAATCCATAAATTTTAGACATAAACATAATTAAACAAAAATACAATTACAAGTCATGATTATAAACTTACGCTCGCCTCTAATGCAGCGCTCAGGGAGACATCCACCTGCATATGATGCGCCAATACCATCTTTATACTTCAAGTTCTTCTACAGTGGTTCTTGGAGCATGGGGGCAGTGACTAACCTCTCCTTCCGTGCTTGCCACTGAGCAATGTATTCTTGTTGTTCAAATTCCCAATCAAGATCATGTTTCCCCTTCAGCATCTGTGTGTACTCCTAGTTGTTGTTCACAGGTACTGTTGGGATGGGTTGATCTCACCCAAACTAGCAAAGAAATCTATCAGCTGATGGTACTTAATGATATGAAAACAAATTAAAGGCACAACCACCTGGCAGATGTCAGAAACCATCTAAACAATACGGTGGTATAAGTTGTCCACACAGATCAATGTTGTATGTTTCCCACATAACCTGCCGAGGAATATTATAGTCAGAAGGAAAAAATTTTAGGAAAATAGATCATATTACAGGTGAAAGAACTTACATCATTCTCCGTCAAACAATCTAGTCTCTCCTGGTATTGCATTAAAAGATATAGTGGGTGTTGCCCCAAACCTTTAAAATTACTCCACCTACAAATTAAAAAGGTTAACATGTTAAGTTAAACTATAATATACAAAATACAACAAACTATATTATATGTGATACACGTTATGCTGAGTACATACTTAAAGCCCAGAAGTGGAGGACTAGGATAAATTAATTGTTCCTCCTCCGAATCCATCCGTAGCTCGTGTTAGCCTCGGATGTAGAACTGGATTGGAGGAAAGTAATCTCATGCCTAAACATGTCGCAGGCGCACATATCTTGCAATCTCCTTCTTGTCAGTGTCAGTGGTCCCGCATAATTCATGGTACAAGTGTGCTAGTATCGTCGAGCCCTAACTATATCGACCTACATAATGCAAATCCCGTAGAAAGAAAAGATATATATGGTGCATGTACATGCCTGATGTATCATTAATTAGCATGCCCCTTATTAATTTCAAAATAAAAGCACGAGCATGTTGCTGCAACTACTGCTCTGTGGCACCTGGAGAGATCTCACAAAATTGAGTGCCTAGCCAAGACAGTGATAAACGTCCTCCTTTTATTTAGTCGTCAAGAGGAGTAACTCTGAGCAGCTCTTGACATAGCTATCTCCAATCATGATTGGTTCACCCAATCACAGGCAAGTTGTCAATTGGTAAGTCGATCTCGATGGCCACGTCCTACAAGGTGATAGTGTACTTGTTAGCCCTAAGGCATCTATGCCATAAGTTTTGATGATGACAAATATATGAGAAATGTAGCATTAATATATAAGGATTAATTATTATATATTCTACAAGTATTTAAGCATGATTACATTATTTAATGTGTAATATCTTATATATGAATCATGCTCTTTACAATATATATATATATATATATATATATATATATATATATATATATATATATATATATATATATATATGATTACATTGTCTAAGAGTTGTAGCCTTGATATGTCATAAGCATTTTTCATATATGTCTTTCTTGTGCTACAATTTAATCATGATCATATTATTTGGGGATGAAATAATTTATACTTGAATCATGCTCTTGATTATAAATTAAACTAACCATTTTGTTTGTGAATAAGATAAATTTTTATAGGTTAGTTCAAAACAAGAAGAGTGAGCATTGGATCGAAGAAAAAGGATTATAAATATCATGCTTCACTCAAGGGAACAACATGCAAGTATAAAGCTCCAAGAAGAGAAAAACTAGAAGATTTGAAGTCTTGGAAGCTTGGATGCATTAAGATAGCCTATATGCTTTTATTAGGAATATTTTCAATAGGCTTGTAATATTGTGTAATCCAATGATTTAGATATGCATTCACTGGCTCAAGCATTTTAAACAAAAAGGGAGTGAGATATAAAGTTTTACAAAAGTTAGTTTTTGACCTTTGGTCACTCTTTTTATTATATCTCCAAAATGGCAAATTGGTTTTTCAAGATTATTAATCTCATTTGATAGTGGACTCAAAGAGCTTTTCAATGATATATTATTTATTTAAAACTGAGTCCAAATGGGAAAGATATGACCATTTAAAGTAAAATCTGAAAAACTAAAAGTTGACTTGGCTGTACTCAAAAATCAATTTATTCTAACCTTTGGTTAGTATTTTGATCATATCTCTTAAATGAGAAATTATTTTCTAGTGAAACTTATCTCATTTGAAACTAGACTCTTAAGAGCTTTCCAATGATATATTATTTGTTTAAAAGGGAGTTCAAATAAGAGAGTTATGATTTTTGACAAAGAAAAATCAATCGACTGATAGACCCTTATCAATCAACTGATTGCCTAGAAACACTATATAACAATCATATTTTTGTGTCTAATAGATTTATTAAGCTATTAGTCGACTGATAACCTTCGAGCAGTTGATTGATGCCACCTGGAATGCATTTTTTAAGTGTAGTAACAACTATAAACCACTATATTTCAATGAAGCTTATATATTTTATATATCAATGAAGCCTATATATTTGACCCTAGATACAAATTTTTATGTGAGAACAAAGTACTACAATGTGATATTAACTTATTCTATCATCTTTGAGAGAAAGAAAAGCATTCTTAAGCCAAATCTTGCATATTCTAAATCATTTTAGTTATTAAGATCTATATTTGTATTATCTACTCTTTGAAGATAGTTTTTCTTATATTCATCTTATTTCTTCTCAAATTCTGAGTGCATCCCTAAGGTAGTTAAAATTCCTTAGAATAGTGATTGTGTATATCATTGGTTAGGTAGTAGAGAAGCTCAGATTCATAAATTCTTGGTTGTGGCTCATAAGTGCCAGGATCGAACTTGTGGTTGTAATGGTCCGATCGAACTTATAATTATAGTAGAAATACTCAAGTGGTTTTCTTAAGGATTAGATGTAGGTTTGGGATTAGCTGAATCAGTATAAATCTCTGAGTTTGCTTGCTCTATCCTACACTCTTTACATTTCAAGTTATTTGTTCATCTTGATAGAACTATATTTTTTTTTGGTTTATATTTACTATCATAAGCTTGGCATATTTGCAGAGAAATATTTTTATCTTCCAAGAAGAGTTTAGTGAAAATTTTATAAAATTCAATTCATTCCCATCTTGGGATCCAACTATTACTATCAATTGGTAATAAAGCATGGGCTCTTGTTTAAAGGACTTAAACATCTCAAGAGTTTTTATAGCAACTATGGGTGACATTATCTTGCAGGAAGGCCACAATTTCACTAAACGTCTTTTTCTTGAAAATGTAAATTTTATATATTGGAAAAAAAATGGTGAAATCATATATACAATATCTTGATTTAGATTTATGGGATGTTGTACAAGATGGTTTTATATCCAAACTAAGAAATGAATGGGATGAACATGATAAGAATTTATTTTGTCTAAACATTAAAGCTATACATATATAAGATAGTGCTTTAAATGAACATGATTATGAAAAAATCAAAAATTGCTCTAATGCTAAATATATATAGGATACTCTATGTGCTTCATATGATTCTAACCATGTTGTTAAAGTTACGAATGTTGATAGAATTCAAGAGATGATACAAGACAAAGAAGCATACTCTATGCTTCTTGAGAATGATCAATGGAAAACTAAGAAAGATCTCTTCTAAGAACACATGGTGAACAATGGAAAAATGGAAGATTCCCAAAGAAAGCCTACCAATCAAGAACTAGAAAATCCTCATTTTATGGCTCAAAATAATGTGTAGGTAAATAATGACTCTAAAATTCCTACTAGCTCGTATCATGATAAATCATAGGATATCTATAATCAATTGCATGAGAAAGTATCTTTGAATCTTAAATGCTCAACTTGTAATTTAAATCTTGGAAATGGTTTTCATAGTGACAATTCAACTTCTTCCAAGCATGTTGGAATAAAGGCAAATATAAGTGTATCTTTTGGAAGGTTGAGAGAAGAATTTTGAAAGAAATAATTTCAAAAACTTTCGCAACAAAAGGCAAAAGTTTTCTAAATACCTTCAAAACGCATACACATCTATCACTTGCCATTATTGTGGTTGTAATGGACATATCTCTCACATATGTCATATTAGGAGAGATTTTTTTGTGAAAAGGAAACAAATTTGGGTTACCAAAGGCTTTAAAAATTCTAATACTAACATTCAATGACCCAAATTGAGATGGCTACCAAAATGTCCTCCTAGTACTTCAAATATGCAGAAATTTTCCTACACGGATGGACAAAGTGGTCTAGCTAAGAAAGAATCATCAAGGAAAGCTTCTCAAGTACCAATATTGGAACTTCAAAGGTGAAGACACAAAAAGAGAAGTAATAGGAAAGAAGAAAGTACTCGATGAACAAAAAGGTTGATGTATCTATATTTGATATCCATTAAGGCTTAATGCTTTTAACCCTATGTTATGAGTGTTGCATATTCATGTATGAATTATATAATGTTGTATATGATTTAATACATGACTTTTTATACCCTTAGATTGTTAATTTGCATAAATTATACTTATAAGAGAGTAAAGTGAAATGAGAAACTATGGTGGCACCTAGAGTATGAGAAATACCCAAATTGGAAAAATTATGGATTTGCCACTATCAAGGTTAATTGAGGGTTACTTGGGGGCAAAGTACTAATTTCACCATAGGTGGGTATATATAGGTGGCCCCACATCTTTTTCCTCATTTATCAATCTTCTCTCTCTCTCTCTTCACTCTCTCTTTCTCTTTCTTTCTTCCTTTACTCTACCTCTCCACCCAAACCCGCAAACTGAGCTTTAGGGAGCCTTTTTCTAGTGGTAGGGTGAGTCGTCATTGGCCAAGCAACCTAGGGAAAGCAAGGAATTGAGGTAAGAATTTTGATTTTTCGAACTTTTCCCTATTTTCTAGTTTTAAGGCTATTTGGGATAAAATTGAGATTGTGGGTTCGTTTGCCAATTAAAATAAAGGGTTTTGGTGTCTAAATACTCCTTAGACACGAAGGATGAGAACTCATGGAAAAAATCATGAAAAACGGTGAAGATCTGGCCAAATCACGTGGGTCACGATCGTAATGTCCAAGCGCCACACTTCAAAAGGAAAATAGGGTAAAAAAGGCCTTGGCGCCCAGGCACCAAGTGTGTGTGTGGTGCCTAGGCACAAGCTATACTAAGATTCTTAGTCTATTTTTAAATGGCCATAACTCTTTCGTCTAGACTCTGTTTTTAACAAACTTTATATCATTGAAAAGTTTTTCGAGCCTAATTTTCAAATGGTGTAAGTTTTATTTAGAAACTCCTTACCAATTAAGAGTTATGACTAAATGAGTTACCAAAAGTTAGGGTTAGCGGTGAAGATTTTCCTCGTTTTATTTATTTATTGATTATGGTTTAGTTTTAGGTGCTTTCTAGGGATTTCATAGCTACGTTTTCGAGACTTCTTCCACAGTAAATCCTTGACAGCATCGAGGTGAGTGGGTGACCTTGATAACTAAGTTTTTATTTAAAATTACTCAAGTATAATATAAATCCCACCCACACTATGATTGGAAATATTTTATTAAATTCCCTAATTAGTTATGTTAACTAATTAGTGGAATATTGGTTGTGATTTGTGAATTTGTTATGTGAAATGTGTATAGATTAAATTGTGTTTGGATTTAGGAAATGTATTGTGAATGTGTTTGTGAATGATGAGTGGATTGTTGGTTGTTATGTGCACTACATTTTATTTTGTTAATGTATTGCATATAAAAAGGAATTATGTGGAAATGTGGATCCACAAGATGGAATAAAGGGGTAGACCTCTGAAATAAACCCATTGAGGGGTGGACTTCAATGTGGTAAGAGCGGGAAAAAAGTGGAAAATACATCACATATCGTGCATTGCATATTCATACATGAGAGGGAACCAGCTAGTAACCTATAGATATGGATGTTTCTAGGAAGAATGTCGAAGGTTGAGAATAGAGGGGTGGACTTCTGAGATAAACCCGTTGAGTAATTATTGTCCAAGAAATTCTGGACTGGGACTCAACGAGGTAAGCATGGGAAGAATATAGCATGTGGTTGCCTATATATTTATCATCTCTATGTAGTTATTTATGCTTATTTGTGCTTGGATGGGATTGATGTGGATTGCGAAAGTGTGGACTCGTAAGGGCAATAGTACATTACAGTCACAGAATCAAGTACGCTTGTAATTGAGTATCTATGTATACCTGAACGTGCTAGAGGTAATTATTTATATTGTGGTTGTGATTATGGTATTTGTACTTGTGCCTTATTTTATTGCACAGTCATGTACTCATTGAGTTTTTGATAAACTCACACTCTTTATTGTTATCTTTTTCAAATTTAACAGCTGAGGAAAATGGGAAACCACTAGAGTTTAGCAGCTTGTAGATATACTCCAATTTTATAGACGGTTCTTTATGAACCAATCTTTTTGGGCTTTATGCCGATAGTAACGCTTTATAAACCTATAGACCACCTAAGTCTTGCGTGTTTTAAGGGTTTATTCAATTAGATGCAATTTAATAATTGTATATATATAATTCCTGTGTTATAGGAATTAAAAGAAAGTATTATGTAAAATTTATTTCTGTTGTAATTTACATTTTTCTTAGTTATGGATATTAGAGTTGTTCAAGGAAATTTATAGGCTACCACAGAGGTACACCCTAATTTATATGTTAAGTCATGTGCCTATTTTTGGGGCGTTACATACATTGTTTCCATTGCTTGAGTTTTATGAATTAACCCGTCAAGGACCCAATTTGGTTGGGTACCTAAGAAGAAGAGTCACATTATTTTGTGAGGAAAAGTTTTCTTAAGCTCAAGCTTGCAATGACAACCAATCAATCTTGAGGACGGAGGACTCTACAATAAAGATGGTGATTCTAATCAAGAAGTACACAGCTTAAAATATTGGTAATTTCTAGCCTTTCTTGAAATATTATGAGCTTTATGTAAAGATTAGATGAATGGCAATAAAGAGTTTTTGAATTTACTGAAAACTATTTTGAAAACTCTTTTAAAGTTGAAAAATGTTTTTGTAAAAGCTGGATGAGAAAATTGAGTCTTAGAAATAATTTTCTAAGTTTAGTAACTACTAGTCGACCGGAGTATAGGATTCAGTTGACCAATTCCTTTCTGGTTCGATTTCTAAAGCAAGACTCAAAACCCACCAGCTAACCGTTTGTCTGAAAGTAGTCGACCAATTCCTTTTTGTCTGGAATTACGTTTAAGTTCCAGTTGCTACCAATCAACTGGTTTATGGGTGCTAGTCGACTGATAGGTTTTGAAAATTTTTTTTAAAGTTGAAACAGAGAGACCCATTAAGATGCATAAAAAGTGCATACAGAGAAAATCATAATGGATAAAAAGCTCATATGTTATTTTTAATGTCTCTTTTGCACATCAAGCTAAATATAAAGTATATTGGCCCTATTTCCAAACAAGAAAAACATGCCTTTTACCACTAAAATTCTTTGAAGTGGCTTTCCTTGCCTATCATCTATCAATTAATTATATGATTTTTTTTCCTACTAATCACAACTTGTGCAAGGATTTATCTTAGCTGATGAAAAAGCCTAAAGATAAAAATGACTCTTCCAAAAGAATAGTCAAACTATATAAGTTTGAAATCTTCATTAAGGATCAAATAGTCAAGGGTTGTAAAATAAATTTTGTCCATGCCAAGACAATTCTTGGATGAGCAAGCTCTTACAAATGAATGGTAAGCATGATCAGCCGAATGGATAAAAGTTTTGAGAGGTTTGATTACTCATCTCAAAATGGATATTATATATGCTTAACTGATCAATTTCACATATATATATCCTTCACTCTTTGCACTTAATGATTTATGGATTATGGATTTTTATGCTTATATCTTCTGACCAATCCATTGACAATTGCTTCTACTGTGATCCATGACATTATCATATATATCTTGCGTATAATGTTTTATATCTTGAATGGATATATATATATATATATATATATATATATATATATATATATATATATAAATTGCTTCTATTGTGCTGAAATGTTTCGAAATTCTTTTTGAAGCAAAATGTTTTAGAAAAAGATCATGAAACTCTTGAATTACTTCCACTTTGCTTTGCCATATTGAAACAAAATATGTTTTGAAAAAAAAAAAGGATCTGAATATCCTTATTTCAAATTACTTCTGCTATATGCTGAAATGTTTTATACATATAAGTAGAAATTGGTTTTCAAAAGTTTTGAAAAAGATATGAATATCCTTTCTTTCAAAAGAATATAATGCAGGTACTTTCAAAAGTTTTCATTTCAAACTTATGTAGTTATAATGTTGAAAAACTGAATTTCCTTTATACTTATTTGAAAAATCTTTTCAAAGGAAAATAGTTATGAAATCTAGGGGGAGTTTTGTCTCTCTTGAATATATATATATATATATATATATATATATATATATATATATATATATATATATATATATATTCTTGAAAAAGAATACATTTTGAAAATTGGATATTCATTATTTTTTTTTATAATATGCATAGTTTAATGGGGAGCCTGAAACTAATTTCAAGTTTTATCTTTTGGCTCATTTCATTTGACATAAGAAGTTTTCTGAAAATTGTTTTTTCTCATGTCAATGTAAAAGATGATAAGTTTTGATGTATTCTCACCACATGCTAAAATGACATCATATGATACTTTGGCTCAAAGAAGGTATGTGCTTTAAACTCTATATATTGTGTTCCTTATTCCTTTTTGTTGATGTCAAATAGGGGGAGAAGAAAAAGAAGAAAAATATGTATATGTACTTATTACATAGTATTCATTATCTTATGATACATATTTTTCTTTGGTGATTTGTCATCATCAAAAAGAGGGAGATTGTTAGCCCTAAGGCATCTATGCCATAAGTTTTGATAATGACAAATATATGAGAAATATAGCATTAATGTATAAGGATTAATTATTATATATGCTACAAGTATTTATGCATGATTATGTTATTTAATGTGTAATATCTTATATAAGAATCATGTTCTTTACAATATATATATATATATATATATATATATATATATATATATATATATATATATATATGATTACATTGTCTAAGAGCTGCAGTCTTGATACGTGAGAAGCATTTTTCATATCTGTCTTTCTTGTGCTACAATTTAAGCATGATTATATTATTTGGGGATGAAATAATATATACTTAAATCATGCTCTTGATTATAAATTGAACTAACCATTTTGCAAGTAAGATAATTTTTATAGGTTGGTTCAAAACTAGAAGAACGAGCATAAGATTGAAGAAAAAGGAATATCAACATCATGTTTCACTCAAGGGAACAACATGCAAGTATAAAGCTCCAAGAAGAAAAGAACTAGAACATTTGAAATCTTGGAAGCTTGGATGCATCAAGATAGCCTATGTGCTTTTATTAGGTATATTTTCAATAGGCTAGTAATCTTGTACAATTCAATGATTTAGATATGCATTCATTGGCTTATGCATTTTGAACAAAAAGCAAGTGAGATATGAAGTTTTACAAAAGCTAGTTTTTGACCTTTGGTCACTCTTTTTATCATATCTCTGAAACAACAAATCGGTTTTTTAAGATTCTTAATCTATTTGATAGTGGACTTAAAGAGTTTTTCAATAATATATTATTTATTCAAAACCGAGTCTGAATGAGAAAGATATAATCATTTAAAGTAAAATCTGAAAAACTAAAAGTTGACTTGGCTGCACTCAAAAATCAATTTATTCTAACCTTCGATTAGTGTTTTGATCATATCTCTTAAACAAGAAATTATTTTTTAGTGAAACTTATCTTATTTGAAACTAGACTCCAAGAATTTTTCAATCATATATTATTTGTTTAAAATAGAGTTCAAATGAGAGAGTTATATTTTTTTAAAGAGAGCTTAAGCTGCAAGTCAATAGGATTTTTAACAGAGAGAAATCAGTCGACTGATAGACCCTAATCAGTCGAATGATAGCCCAAAAACATTGTATAACAATCATATTGTTGTGTCTAATAGATATATTGAGCTATCAATCGACTGATAACTTTCAGGTAGTCAATTGATGCCACCTGCAATGCATTTTTAAGTGTAGTAATGACTATAAACAGCTATATTTAAATGAAGCCTATATATTTGACCTTAGATACACATTTTATGTGAGAACAAAGTACTACAATGTTATATTAACTTGTTCTATGATCTTTGAGAGAAAGAAATGCATATTACGCATTATTGAGCCAAATCTTACATATTCTAAATCATTTTAGTTATTAAGATATCTATTTGTATCATCTACTCTTCGAAGACAGTTTTTCTTATATTCATCTTATTTCTTCTCAAATTCTGAGTGCATCCCCAAGGTGTCGTTAAAATTCCTTACAAGAGTGATTGTGTGTATCATTGGTTGAGTAGTAGAGAAGCCCGAATTCATAAATAATTTTTTCATATGTAGAAATAATTTTTTTTCAAATTAATAACACCTAAATATTTTATTAAACTAATTGCTCAAAATATAAATATTTAAAATTAATAACACATATATTTTTCATATGTAAAAAAAATTACTACAATTTAGGTAATCATGTAAAGAGTAAAAATAAAGAAAACTAAAATTACAAATTTTCTACAGTAAAATATCACCTAAATATTTTATTAAACTAATTTCTCAAAATATAAATATTTAAAATTAATAACACATATATTTTTCATATGTAAAAAAAATTACTACAATTTAGGTAATCATGTAAAGAGTAAAATAAAGAAAACTAAAATTACAAATTTTCTACAGTAAAATATCTAAAATGTTAATTAAATATAAATTAATGAAAAATAACATAATTATCCAATAATAAATATTTAAAACAGTTAACATAATTATTCCAAAATTAATTATTTACAACACTTAATTTATATGAAAATAATTTACCATACTTAACAAGTAAAAAAGAGAAAAATAACCTAAAAAATAAACTAAAAAATATTTATAATTAAAAAGTAAACATAAACCAAACTAAAAATATAATTAAAAAGTAAATATAAACCAAACTAAAAAAATATAACAAAAATTAAAAATAACCCAAAATGATTGTTACTAAAATAATTATTTAAAATTAAATTATTAATTAAACGTGTCCTAATTACGTAAGAAATAATTTTTTTAATTAATAACACCTAAATATTTTACAAAACTAGCTTTTCTAAATATAAATATTTAAAATTAATAACACATACATTTTTCATATATAGAAAACGTTACAACAATTTACGCAATCATGTAAAGAGTAAAAATAAAGAAAACTAAAATTACAAATTTTCTACAATAAAAATATCTAAAATTTCAATTAAGTATAACAATAATAAAAAATATCATAATTATCCAAAAATAAATATTTACAACAATTAACATAATTATTCCAAAAAAATAAAAAAAATCCTTAACTAAAAAAATAACAACTAATACAAATCAACTAAATTAATTCTTACAAGAATAATTATTTAAAATTAATAACTACAACTAAATCAAATTAAAATTCTTACTTAACTAAATCAAACACATCTAAAAAAATTTCTTCATAGAGCAATACTAAGAAAATATACATACATATTCTGAAAAAATAATTTAAAATTCATAATCAATAGAAAAATAGATAAAAAAATTTATATACCTCAATAACTATGGATATGGATATCGATGATTTAGGAGTTCAAAAATTGCAATGTATTTTTACCTAATACAACAAAAATAAAAATGCAAACATACTCAGAAAAATAAAAAAATTCAAAAAAATAACAATACTGAGATGGAAATTAAACTTACCACAGAAAAAAACAAAGAGAATGGAACAATGAGAGACCGCAATCTTAAAAAATATTGTAGGAGAAATGGAGAAAAGACAAGAGGGACCATAGCCCTGCCATGAAAATGGAAGAGGATGCTTGAGGGGACCAAAGAAAGGAGAGAGCCTCAATGAAAAAATTGAGAGGAGGTGAAATGGAAGAAAGGAGGAGAGGAAAAAAAATGAGGGAAGGGGCTGTGAGGTGAGATCAGCGGAGAGGAAGAAGGAAGAAAAATGAGGGCAGTCAAAATTTTACGTGTTGGGATGAAACCGATGTCAGCCCTAACATAGGCGACAAGTGTGTTGCCCATGTCAGGGGCGACACCGGTCTCATCGTACAAAAAAGCGGTGTCGCCCCTGATAAGGGCGACACATGTGCCAACAATTAAAGTTTACAGTAAAAATGGACTATCCTCGATAATTAAAAAAACAAAAAACAAAAGGATAGAGGGAGAATTTAAAAGTAAAGCGGGACCTGTAAGTTAAAAAGTCTATGGCCTTGTTCGGCAAAATTAGCTTATAAGCTAGTTTATAAGTTAACTAATAACTTATAAGCTAAATTTTAACTTATAACTTATAGTTAATAATTGATAGCTTAGAAACTAACTTAATGAATTAGAAGTGTTCAATAAAAGTAACTGTTGAATTAGTTGAAAAGTGTAAAATAATATAAAAAGACATATATTTTTTAATTTTAAAATAATATAAATAAATATATCATTTTTATTTTTAATTAAATTAATTTAAATTATTATATAAATATAATCCATCAAAAAATATATTTATATATTTTATTATATATAATAAAATATATTTACATATTTTATTATATTTATATATATTATATATATTTATATATGAGGGAATAATAAACATAAAGTAGAGTATAATAAGTATTTTCATAAATTAACAACAATAAAAAATAAAAAAAATTTAGAACCTATAAATTATAAACTACTTAAATTAACTTATCAAAATAAATTATAAACTATTAAAATAAATAAATTTAACAAAATTTTGAACAAACTTATAAATTAATTAAATAAATTATAAACTAACCTATCAATTATAAACAAACTTCCCAAACACAACTTATATCGTCCATTGGAGAGGCACGCACCAGCAATATTGAATCGTTGTCTGACAGAGGAGAGAGGGAGAGTCACACGGTAGAGAGACAATCATAATATTAAGTAACTTTGAATATTCAGTAACTCTGAACATGAATTCCTAGCTTTTCGTACTCAAGGAAAGATAAAGCAATCATAATTTCTGCTACGCACTGTGACAAATACATCTAGTTTATTAAATATGGATATTGACGCAAGTTAGTATATTAAACTTCAAAAAATATATATAACATGATATCAATCCAATCAGCATTATTATATAATCTAAATAAATATTAAGTTGTTAGTATATATTTAATTTTATAAAATAACAGTATAAAAATAAATATATACTAACTTGCATAAATATCCATATTTCATACTGTTATTTTTAAGTGTTAATTGAAGTTTTATTTTAAAACTTAAAAATAAAAGTAATTAACAACTATTGATTAATTTTATAAAATAACAGTATAAATTATTTAGATTATATAATAATGCAGATTGGATTAATATCATGTTATATTAATATATTTTTTAAAGTTTAATATACTAACTTGCGTCAATATCCATATTTAATAAACTAGATACGTTTGTTACAGTGAGTAGCAGAAATTATGATTGCTTTATTTTTCCTTCAATACGAAAAAATGGGAATGGGCCGTGCCAATGCTGCGGGAGCCACGACCTCACGGGAGTCTCGTGAGGTTGAGACTTCCATTCCTATTGAAATATGTGTTGGTTTAGATAAATAAATTATTTTAATATTAAAAAAATTTCTTATTTTTTATAAGAAAAAATCAGTTTAAAAATAAAAAAAATTATATCTACATTTTATTATATCCTTACAATCAGATTATTAATTAGAATGTGATAAATATATGATTCTCTAATTAAAATATGATAAATATTTAATCTTTAACAAATAATTGTATATTTTTCATAACTTAATATTATATAATTTATTTTCAAAAACTTTTTTACACATGTTCTATTTAAAGAAATTATTTTATTAATTCAAATAAAAAAACCATTATGAATGTATAGAATAATTGAGCTAAAAATGAAAATTCAAAAGTTTAAAATATTAAAAATGCATATACCAAAAAAGACCATACTCATAAATAGTTTTTTTATATCTTTTTTATTATATTTTTTATTAAAAAATATAATATGTCCAAAAAAAATCTAAATAATTTAAGCACGCAATATTAAATTATAAACCCTTATACATAACAATTAGAACTAAAATTGAACATATTAAAAAACCTCAATGTAAAATTGTAAATGTACTCCTTATCTATGACAGTACATCTCTTGTTCATTTTCTATCTGCGAGGCCAGCCCACGCCCACGTTGGCTTTATTACAAGATTTTGAATAGTCAATAGAGACCACTATCCCACATGCCAGTCTCTTTATTATTTCCCGTGCATCCAACTGTATATGCAACCTCATTAAATCTGCGTTACATTCACATGTCCCACTTTGTTGTTATCCATTTTTGCTCTTTGCCGTCACTCGATTCAAAATTAGTCTAAAATCAATGAACCAATAAACCAATAAATGGATTGAATCGATTTTTGTTTTACTATTTATAAAACATAATTATTTTGAGCATTATATAGAACTTAACAAACTTTTATTTTTTTCTTTTTATTCTTTTGTATCATATCATACTTTCTTTTATTTCTTCTTATTTTTCTATAATATTATTTTGTCACAAAAAATAAATAAGAAAAAACAATAGAAGAATAATTACACATTCATCCATAATATTATGTATTTTTAATATAACAATTTTTTAATGTATTATATTATGTGTTTTTAATATATATGTATTATAATCATATATATGTAGCTAGCTTATGTTAAATAACTTGGATAAATTGATGAACTTGAATTATATATCTCCAAATGCAAAATAGTACATAATTTGTCATATCACCAAAATATAACAGATTATTAACAAGAGTTTAACAATAGATAGTTAAGGATAAAATTAATTTTTTTAAAAAATTATGAAATGCAATTATAAATTTTTTAATTATAAAAACTTAATTAAAAATTGATTAAAAATAAAGCGACCGAAAAGAATAATTTCACATAAAATCTATTAAGGCAC
Organism: Biancaea sappan; assembly: GCA_037074585.1. Taxonomy (NCBI): domain Eukaryota; kingdom Viridiplantae; phylum Streptophyta; class Magnoliopsida; order Fabales; family Fabaceae; genus Biancaea; species Biancaea sappan. Next base: position 13,821,506 of record CM073494.1, read on the forward strand.
TACAACAAAAATCAAAATCAGAGACGAAATTTAGAGATGAAATTCTTTTATCTCAAATTTCGTCTCTGATCTATTGCAAATTTCATTCCTAATTTTCATTTGAAAAACAGGAGTCAAAGACGGATTTTGGCACGAAAATTTTTCGTGTCTGACTAAATTTTTGTCTCTTATATTAGAGATGGATTTTGTCGTGTCAAAAAATTGTTCCTAATATTTTTTTTATTTTTCTAAATATTTAAAAAATTAGAGATATTTTTTTTATTCCTAAATTCTGCCGCTAAGTATTTTTTAATATATTTTTTAAAATTTTAAAAATTAGTGACGGGTACAGTGATTTGATATTAATCTATGCCGATTGTTAAAGCGCTTCCTATGATAAATTTTACACTTGGCGTAGTGCTTATAACAATAACCGTATGAATTTTAGGAAATAATATATCAATTTATTTATTTAAATAACATATATATATATATATATATATTACTTTATGTGCAAAAGCTGACAATAAAAATATAAGAAATTAGATACGAATCCAGTCTTAATTTTTATCAAAACTTAACATAATAAGAAAATAATTTTTACAACTTAACTAATTCTTTTTTGAAAAACCTAGACATCATAATTTAATTAAAAACTTAATAACAAATTAAATCTTTTCCATTTTTTATAATTGGGGAGAGAGAGACAGAGAGAGTGTGTGTGTTGCAAATTGCGGCCGCCTACGTTGACTGTAGAGTGAAGAGCGTAGTCCAAGTCATTAATAAATGCTTCCTTCTCTTCACACAGAAAATTATGAGCATTAGTTCTATTTTTCTCAAAAGAAAATTAAGAGCATTATTGATTTTTTTATTATTCTATTAATATTTTTAATATTTTTGTCTGTTTGAAGTATAAAGATATTATATAATTACTAAAATTTATATATATATATATATATATATATATATTTATATTAAGAATAACTAAGTGAGATATAATAAATATATAATAACAATTAAGTATAAAAATTTATGTAAAAACATTAATAATTTAAAGATCTATTTGATTTAATTTTGAGTTAAAAAAAAGTATGGAGCTAAAATAACTACTAAGAACACCTTATGATTATATCAAATAACCTCTTGTAGAATAAATATTCAGACGCTTTGTTCACAGACCTAACCTTTTCACAACCTCCTTCCTCTTTTTGACACTTTGGCTTTCGTTCTTGGACTTCATTTTTACGTTCTGCCATTGCGGGATGCATGCTGAACGTAAAATTTTGGTGGGAATTAATCAAATCTGTCAATTCTTGATAGAGCTGATTCAAACGAACTTTTATTTCTTTTTTTTTTTTACATTAAATTGGAGTTTTCACATAGCACACACGAGGGAGAATTAATTATTATAAATAATTGATTTGGAAGGAAAAAAATTACAGTTTATTCATTGTGATATATATATATATATATATATATATATATATGTTCAAAATTAATTTGTTCTCCTACCATTTAAAATATGCATTTCACTATTTATGAAATACGTGTTCGATTACCATCCACTAAATCATTTTGTGATATTTTAGATTTAAATTTTAATAAAAATCACATAAATATAATTAAAATGATGAACTATATATGTTGGTGTTAAATATCTATTTCACTTGGATATATTGTCATATATGTATTGAATCCATTGTCAAGATCAAGTGAATAATTTGCAAATTCAACATGTTAATACCATAATAGCCTGAAAATAGACTATGAAATTATTTAAGCTATACTTAATTTCAATAATAAGATGGTTATCATTTTAATTTATATATATATATATATATATATATGATTTGGTTTGGTTTATTTGGACACAAAATCGAAAATAGAGTCAGCATAAATTATATATTTTCAAACTGTTTAAAATCAATTACTAATTGGTTTTAATCCATTTTTGTTTTGGTTTGATTTGGTTACAGGTATCAGTTTTAATTGGTTTTGAATAAATTTAACTAAAACTTAGACTCAACATACAATATTAACTAGTCATAGTGATAACTGCTATTTAAAGCCTAGAAACAGTGAATATTGAATTACTGAAATCATCAGTTTGAGATAGTCATAGTGATAAATAAATTTTAAAGGGAGAGTCTGCTATTCTATTGGGTAGAGGAGATAGTCTTGAATTTCTTTTTTTGGTCAAAGAAATAGTCTTGATAAAAATAAAATAAAATAAAACCTAGCTTGGGCTAGTTGACCCGTACGTCAGCGAAGACTTGTTGCCATCTCTAAGACTCCATCATAGTTTAATTATCACGCAGTAGTCCCCCGTTGGGTCTCCAGTAAATATTAATTAGTTATGATAAAGTGCTTTAGGTACGAGAATAGTCAACGTGCGGCTGTATACCTGGTATTTTCGAGGACTGAACTGAAATTTGACTCATTCCATGCACACTTGTACTATTACGAGTCTTCCCACTAATTTGGTTTATTTCCCTGAACGTTCCTCCTTTTGAACTTTATTACACAAACTATCACACATCCTAGTATAAATAGGACCTACTTTCAGCATATGAATCTATCAAATAAACCAAAAGCCGAATCCTCTCTTCAGCATAATTGAGTCCTTAATTTCTCGAGACTTCCCTTGCGCATAAACTTAATCTACATACCATATTCATCATCTTCTAGCTTCCGCATTGCCTTTAGTATTCCTTTGGGAATAAGTTCGCATTTGATTAGCAATTTTCATTTTTCACATATATAGTGATCAAAATATACACATATGGAGAGAACCCAGTCATCCCTTCTACAAATTCAGCCCCCAACCTATGGAAACTTAGTTACTATTCTGAGCATCGATGGGGGTGGTATTAGGGGCATCATCCCTGCTACCATTCTTGAATTCCTCGAATCTCAACTCCAGGTATAATTCTATACATTTGTATTATATGGGAAACACGTTTGCATGGTCTTTAATTAATATTTTACAAGCATATATGAGAATATGATGTTTTTGTACGTTCATGTTATACATTGGTTCAACACTTCTTCTATTTTTTTTTGGATAAAGATTTTGATTTTGAGTCTTGTGGATATATAGAGAAATTCAACACATGTCTCTATAGTACCATCTGATTTGAACCAAATTAATCGAATATCTATAAATTTTCAAATATTAATGCTTCAAATAATCTATATATATATATATGAGCACGGATCTAGTTAGAGTGTTCTAGTATGGGATGAAAGGAAAAGGTAATTATTGTTAAATTACAAGTCACTAGTTCAATTTGATGCAAAATATAGTCAGTAAGAAAAAAAATTGCTGATTTGTTTTCATAAATTTTGTATCAATCTAAATTATTAATTTGTAATCAATGATAATTATATTTTTTTCTCGTCTCTCGCGTTAACTTTCTCTCACTCAATACGTATTATACACACATAAAAATTTATTATTATTTGAAAAATTGGATCAGATCAGTAAAGGGAGCGGGCCTAGTCTGGTCCGGTAGGTATTTAGATTGAAAAAACATAAAATCGATACGAAACTAGTTAAACTGGTTTATTAACCAATGTAATTGATTGAAAAAAAAAATAGAGAAAGAGAGAGAGGATGATAGCAACGAAGAAGAAGAAAAAGAAGAAGTTACAGCGACAGTGAAAGAAGAAGAAGTTACAACGAGGATGGTGCGAATCCATGGCAGCGGAGAAGACAAAAGATGAGTTGGAGGCTGGAGGAAAACAGGTGAAGAACTTTGTGGGTTGTGGCCGCTGTGCGATATAGATGAAGTGAGAAGGAAATAAGTTTTTGGGAGGAGAAAAGTTACCACTTCACACGTCAAATGCAAAGAAATGATTGCTGTACTACTCTAGTGTAGTGTTGTAGGTGGGACCGTTTGGGGAATGCAGAGAAATATGAAAAAGTGATGACATTCGTTGGGAAAATTAATATATATATATAATATTATTTTTTAATATTTTTTAATTATTATTCGTTCAAAATACCAGTATCAAATTTTAAATTAGTATTTTGATCAATTTAATGATTAGTTTGATTTTTAAAATATTGAGAATTATACATATTTTTAAAACCAAATTATTAATTATATATATATATATATATATGTATGTATGAACAAATTGAAACTATAAGTTGATGTTATAAAAACAATCTCGACGTGCAGGAGCTGGATGGCGAAGAAGCAAGGCTTGCAGACTACTTTGACGTGATTGCAGGAACCAGCACAGGAGGTCTTGTAACCGCCATGCTAACTGCTCCAAACGAAAATAACCGACCAGTTTTTGCAGCTAAGGACATCAAGCCCTTTTACCTCGAGCACTGTCCGAAGATATTCCCACAAAAGTATATAACTATATATATATATATATATACAAAAAAAAAACTACCTCTGTCTTTCTATTTAAATTTGAAACCTGCATGATCTGATTCTGACCCACATATATACGAATAAACGTATGTGCAGATTCCCGTTTGGACCAGTAGGAAAGATAATTCGATCACTGGTAGGTCCCAAATACGACGGGGAATACCTTCATTGGGCGGTGCAACAGAAGCTTGGAGAAACTCGGTTGCATGAGACACTCACCAACATCGTGATTCCCACGTTCGACATAAAGGCGTTACAGCCAACAATTTTCTCATCGTATCAGATCAAGAAATCTCCTCGCTTGGACGCTAGGCTCGCTGACATATGCATCAGCACCTCAGCTGCACCAACCTATCTTCCTGCCCACAACTTCAAGAACCAAGACCCTCATGGCAACGTCCACGAATTCAACCTCATTGATGGCGGTGTTTCCGCAAATAACCCCGTATGTTTAATTCAATTATTTCTTCTTAATTTTAGACTATATTAAAAAATTTAACTTTTAGGATAGACCCTAGAAAGTTAAAATATACATGATCTGGTTTTTGATGTTACGAATTCGTTATGCACCGATATTGAATTAGCCACTCAAAAGTAAATATACATTTAATATTATAAAATAATTAATTTATACTGAGTTTGACTCAGTCAATATTAAATTTTAGAGGCTGAATACTAAAGAATATATTTTTAGAGACCAACTTGAATATTATTGAAGATGCATACCTTATTATTATTATTATATTTTTTTATGCAGACTTTGGTTGCCTTGAACCAAGTGACGAAGCAGATCATCGATGGTAATCCTGATTTCTTTCCCATCAAGCCGATGGACTTTGGTCGCTGCCTCATAATCTCAATAGGCACTGGAACTCCGAAGAATGAGCAAAAATTCAATGCAAAAATGGCTGCCAAATGGGGACTATTGGATTGGCTAACCTACAGTGGCTCTACTCCTTTAATCGATGTCTTCACTCAATCCAGTGCCGATCTCGTTGATACCTATGTAGCCACTGTCACCCAAGCTCTTCATTCAGAAGATAATTACCTCAGGATACAGGTACATACATCTATATATATATAAATATTGCCTCTTGCATAGAATTATACATATATATTTACTTTGGTACAAAAATTGAATGATTTGTTGATGGTGGCAATTTGCAAAATGCAGGATGATACGTTGGCCGGTACAGTTTCTTCGGTTGATGTTGCTACGGAAGAGAATTTGGAGAAACTGTGCCAAATTGGTGAGGCGATATTGAAGAAACCAGTGTCTAGGGTGAATTTATCGACTGGTCTGATTGAACCCGTGGAAAATGGAGGGACCAATGAGGATGCTCTCAAGAAGTAAGATATTAAATATCTTAGATTCTAATTAATTTAATTACTATATATATCTGTTGCAAGTCAAACAATTTTATTTAATTGAAAAATAAAATCTTTTGTTTTGATCTTTGCAGGTTTGCAAAAATACTTTCTCAAGAAAGGAGACTCCGGGAAATGACATCTCCACACACTAACAAGGCAGCATCAAGGCCAGATAGACTGTTTGTCTAGTTTCCGGGCGTGTGCTTTAATTTAGTTACTATCTGTACTAAATAAGGAAGTATTTGTTCTTTCAATAAAGGCATAAGATTGAAGATGTTAAAGAATATAAATTGCTCATTTTTCTCTATTTCTCTGTTGCTTGTCAATGTTTATTATATTTTATATTTTATTGAAACCAAATTTTCATAGGTAAATTATCACCAAGTCAATATCTAAGATATGAATATGAGATTTCTAAAATAAATGACATGTCATAGATGAGCTCAAAGCACGCGCAGTCATGAATTAGCTAGTTAATTATGTCTAATATTTTCTATTATTTATAGAATATTATACTCGAATGGTAGGCAAATTGTCATGTACATCCCTTCTTAGTGAGGCCCACATGCACTAAATTCTTTGAGGAAAAAAAAGAGGGGAGAAAGCTAAGGCATGTGACCGCAAATGAAATGAAATCAAAATATTAATTAAAGATCCGTGAAGTTATTAAATGAAGAAGAGGCAATTTGTCGTTGGTATTAAATGAAAAAGAGATGGAATTAGGTGAAGGTTTTAAATGAAGAAAAGACAGCACTAAGCGGGTAAATAGCATATTTATTTTTATATAGGTGGTTGGACTTGAAATCTAATTACACAGATTTTAATATCTTTAAATATCATTTGAAATTTGAACAATTAAATATCAAATCTAATAATTTACAGAAAGAGAAGTATAAAGACCAAAAAAAAAATCTAATTTTGTAACGTACACAACACACACTATGAAGAAAAATAAGAAGAGGCACCAAGACAAATCACAAGAGATGTGTTAAAGAGAATGAAGAAAACTTTATTTTTTTTACACCAGATAAGTATATAATTTTTATTTTTTCATAAAATTTTAGTATTTTTTTCATGCTATCGAGAACTTTTATTATTACAAAAAAAATAATTTTCGATTGACTATAGTGATGACAAAGATTGTTGTCAAAAATTTTGTTGTTAAAAGTTTTGGTTGCAACAAACAATTGGTCACTAAAAATTATTATTTAATAATGACTATAACACTACTAAAACAAAAAGTATTATCGCCAACACTTGCATAAAACATGTGCCATTGAAGTAAATCGCCACATAAAAGAGCAAAATGTAGTGGCGACAATACAAAGTCGCTAGTGAAGACAGCCTTGAGTGTTGCCTTTAGTGGCATCATTACGTAGTTGCCACTTGAGGGTCTTTTTTCCAAAAAAAAACAATGATTAATGTTTTTTATTATTATAAACTTTTGTCAAATACCTAATATTTACTTTACAATGTTGCCACTAACTGTTTAAAATCAACATAAATTTTACAAAATTCAAAATTATTATAACATATACAAAATCAATGCTATTGAAAATCAAATTTTAACCTGAGCGTTTCTTATATTCAATGCACAAATAAAACATACGACAACTAAGATTCATTGCCCAATAAAATGAAGGAAAAAAGAAAAGAACAGATTTCTTTCATGCATACAAGATATATATAGACTTTTACACAAAAAATAAAACAACATAAGAATCAGGAAAAGTCCACATTCACTATTTAGTTAGGCCACTAAAGTTATATTATTTATTCCTCTCTCTTTTTTCCTTCTAAAATTAAATTTTTTTTAAAAAATATACTTGAATCAAAGTACTTGAGATGTCACCTTGACACCCAGTTACATGCATATGTACTCCTACCTCTTGCATTTCACTGGGAAAATAGAACTACACACTACAAAAAAATCGGTTATTAGCCACGGTTTTTTAGCTTCGGTTAGCAAAACCGTGGCTAAAATTAATTTAATTTTACTATTTTGCTACATATATATCAGACGTAGCTAATTTTAAATGAAACCGTAGGAAAAAAAGAGCGCTAGATGCATTTCATTTGGCTCCAAATTTTTTTTTTAATTTTTCAACTTTTCATTTTACACTTTTTCTTTTCCTTTTCACTATCCGCCTTTCACTCTTCCTCCGCCTCTTCACTCCATAGGAGCTTCTTCGTCTTCTCTGATTCAGCTTCATCGATCCTTGCTTCTCGAATCGCCCAGAACCCACGTCTCTCTTCTGTCCTTCTTTGTTCACATCTCCGCCAAGAGCAATGGAGTCTCCGCCACCGGCAACGACCTCGCTCAGGTTCCTTATCGCATCTCCAAGGTATTGACGCTTTAGGAACATAGTTATTGTGTATTTCCCTTTGTTTATTTTTGTTTGGCCCCTTCTTATTTAAATACATAATATCTTTTTTCCCCCTCTTGTATACGATTTTACCTTTCGCAGAGAGAAGATATATTATGGAACTTCAAAATTTTTTGAAGATTTAAGCTCTTGCCTTACAATCCTTCTTTTGTTTTATTCTAGTTTAGTTTCGCATATTTATGCGGTGATTTAAGTTTATTAGGGATTGAAGAAATAAACCACCATTGACTCGGAGTTTTGGTCTGAGCCTGCGACTTTATGAAATATCTAGGTTTATATTTTGTTTTGGGTTTAGGATAAACTTCAAGAGGCAAAGTGTATTCTACCTTTAACACATGCCTATTACATGAGAAAAAGTGTCATAATTCACAATCCATCAATGCATTCACTCTTTTGTGAAAATTCACGAGAGTATTTTGTTTAGTTTTGAACTTCATGTTCTAAAGTTGTCATTAAGTATGTACATCAGAGAAGTAGAGTGTATTTTCCCCAATATATCATCTCTTTTAGCTTACTAGTCCAATCTCTTGTTTTAATGCTGCTTAAGTGGGTTCGGGGTTCTTGATTCTTTCACACTTTTCATTTTTATATGAAACTAAAGGATATTTTGGTTCTGTTTTTCTGCAAGTTTTGCGTGTGTGTACTGCCTTGATTACTTCTTTGAATCCTCTCATGTGTTATTGATACAAATTAAATCATAAAGCCGCTTGACTAGATATAAAAGGAAAGGTTGTTAGTTGAATAGCATTTATACACTCATATCTACTTTAACTGATGCCTAATGTATTTTTTGAGATGAAATGAAAAATCCTTTTATGTTGAATTTCTGATTTCTCGAAATGAATAGGATATATGAACATAAGTGTATGTATGTTTGGGGTATGTGTTTATTAATGAATTAACTTTTAATATGTGAGTCATATGCTCCTTTGGTAATGACCATAAACATTTTGACGTATGGTGTTGGACTCAAACAAGTCGCACAGGGAAGGCAAGTATTTGGAGGAGTGTTGGCTTATATGATTTTTATGTATTTTGATTCATTAGAAGTTTTGTAAACTTCACCATTTTTTAATTCTTTTCTTTCTCTTTAAATATGATATACAATATTCATAAGCCAATTTCATATTGTTTGTGTAATGTTGCATCTTATATCTGTGGTAAAAAAGGAGCTAAAAGAAAGGCAAATCTTGTATGGTGAATGCAGAACAAAGCAGAAAATTGAGCAACTATACAAATAGGCAGATGAAGTGTGGGCAGATGCTTAAGCTGTTGCAAAGAAGGTATAATCAAAGTTCATCTTCAAGTTTTGTTGTGCTCCAAATAAGTGATTGAGGAATGAAAACCAATTATCTGAAAGCAAAGAGGCTGATACACTTATATTGCTGATATTTTCCCCCCATATGTACTGCAATATATTCCATTCACATTTGAATATTCTGCATTGAATAGCCCTTGTCTATTCTAAACAAGCTAATAAGTATGCTGATTTCCAAATTTTTTTTTTCTTCTGCAGGTTTCTAAAAATGTGAGAAACTTTTGGGATTGGAAAGCAGGATTCTTCATTATCTACCAAAGTCGTTCAATTCTTTTTCCGTCACTTTGTTCTGTAATTATGTATTCTATAGCTTAGCTTGCATCCATAATGTAGTTGTTCCTTTTGAGATAATACTAATATGGTATTGTATTAAAAAGAATCGCCATATTTGATTTCCAAGTCTCCGTCAATGTTAGTGCTAAGCTTGTACAAGAATGCTGGAATTCTATTTCTTTAATGGGCATCTGTGTTGCAGTTCATTTTTTAATAAGATATGAGTCTCTTTTTGTCCAGGTGGATATGTTCCTTTCTTTCTTTCTTTCTTTTTTCTTTTCTTTTCTAGATATTTATGGATGTTCTTGTGCAAGGAGATGTTGAAACTTTGACAAAGTATTGTAGCCCTGAGCTCATTGAGCGATGCAAAGCAGAGCACAATGCTTACCAAAGTAATGGCATCTTCTTTGATAACAAGGTGAGTTTGCAAATATCTTGAATCTATCTTATTTTTCCTGTACAAATTAATTTCATATTGAATTTGAGATTGGTCGTACCATATCATAGATGGAGTATATTTAATTTTTTTTTCCCATTTTACCTATAACTATTTGATTACCATGCAGTTCAACATGAAATGCTGAAATCTGATTTTCTGTAGTTTCATCAATTTAGGATATTCTTATGAATAGGAGTATAAAGGATGCTCTTGTTGCTGAAGAGAAATTCTTCCGCAGCCGTCCTGGAAGAAATTATCATTGCCTAGTTATTTTGAAGCTAAGCCAATCTATATACTATATTAATATCTATGTTATTCACAGGTGTATAATAGCCTAGCAGATTGTTGTGGTATTCCTCGGCTGGTGAAGAAGTTGAGCCAGGTCGAGGTTTTCTTAATTTGCAAACCTATTTTTTTTTTGTACTGTATAATTTTACCATTTTTAAATTCTAGAATTGGTCATAGCTTGTGTGGCTTACTCATTGAGAAAAAGAAATCCTTGTCCCACACTTTTTTTTTCTCGCTCTCTTTGACAGTATAGTAGCTAGGATGTTCCCTTCTTCACTTGCATGGAATTTGGTTTCTTGTCATCATTCTTTGTAAAAGTAGAAATACAAATGAGAAGTGTTGTTGAAGTGAATGACTTTAAAGTTAGCTGATTACTGGATGACAAAATACCTTGGGTTGTATGCTTTTAAAGAGTTTGAAGAGACAATGGCCAATTTCTGAATTCTTCATAGAAATGCATGTCCAAAATGGTGGAGTAAAATTGTCAAATGATTCCTGGAAATATATAGTAAAAAGAGCTGAATTCTTAGGACCTTTTAAAAGATCATAAGATATTTTATTTTTAGAGGATTGTATTTTGTGGAGTGATCTCTATTACCTAATTCACTTGGCTACCTTCGAAACTCTGTTCCCCATCCACCCTTCACAAACGTAATACGTTCATGCACTACAACACTTGAGTGAATCAAAATTGTTCTCGATCCTACAATGTTCTACAGCTTCTATTATGTATATCGTACTTGTGCCTAGTAGCAATTTTATTATTCAAGTAGCAAGCATATTAAGGCTGTGCTCCCGGGGCTAAGAGCATGCATCAGCAGTTCATTGGTTGCTGTTGCTAAGGAGCATCAAAGCTATGGTGGAATGAATATATTGTCTTTTGTAGACATTAATAGAAATTGTTTTTTAAAAAAAATTGTTAAACATTTGCCACGGTTTAAACCGTGGTAAATAATTATAAATTTTTTAAAATAAAAAATAAATAATTAGTCACGGTTTAAATCGTGGCTAATAATTATTTAAAAATATTTTCAAAAAAAATTATATTATTTGTCACAATATTACCCGTGGCTATTTAAAATCGAGCTACGGTTTTAACCGTAGCAAAGATATGTTACCACGGTTATTAAAACCGTAGCAAATAAAAAAGCCCATGCTCAATTTTGCCATGGAACACACAACCGTAGTAACATCTTGTTAGCCATGGTTTTCTGCATTTTAGCCACGGTTTAAACCGTGGCTAATAACCGATTTTTTTGTAGTGTACAGATTCTTTGTATTTTACAGAACATCAATGAATAATTACCAGTGTTCACTCATCAGATCTTTATTGACAAAATCATATATTGTCAAAGTAGTAATCGTTATCCTTATTCCTGAGTGGTATATATATGCAAAGTTCGTAAACATCATTCCATCTCATCAAATATGTAAGCTAACTAGTTGATGAATGAAGACTCAAAAATGAAATTTGGTGATAATAAATGATAGCAGACCTACACAGGAATGTCTGATGCGATTACTTATTACCATTAGTCCGGAAGGATTCCTGCTTTTGAAAGAAGCAAGTTATTTACTACTATTTTTTTAACTGACATGCAATTTCCCTCCCAAAGTTTTGATTAGTTCAATTTACCTCGTCACCTCTCCCATAAATCAAGACTTTCATTAGTAGGCCATCCATATTGAACCAAAAAAAAAAAAAAAGAGGTTGCAATTATCCTCGTCACCTATACAGACACACACACAATAATGTATAGAAGGAAGAATATTATTATTAACTTGCTTGCATTCCAATTAACTAAGGTGGATGTTGACATGCAGAAGCTGGATGGAGAGGAGGCAAGACTCGCAGACTAATTCGACGTGATTGCAGGAACCAGCCCGGGCGGTCTTATAGCCGCCATGTTGACTGCTCCCAATGAAAACAATCGCCCACTTTTTGCTGCTAAAGATATCAAGCCCTTTTATGTGGAACACTCGCCCAAAATTTTCCCACAACCAAGGTGCAATAAAACACCTTAATTTGCTTCTGCCAAATAAATAAATAAATAAATATATATATATATATATATAGGCATGCTTAGTTAGTTAATTATATTATAAACGAGGAATTGATTGAACTTGATCACTTTTGGGAAGGGACTGTGTGGGACGGCGATAGCAAAGGTAATCAGATCACTAGGAGGACCAAGATACGATGGGAAGTACTTGCGCTGGATCGTTAGAGGGAAGCTGGGAGAAACTCGTTTACACCAGACACTCACCAACGTTGTCATTCCCACCTTCGACATCAAGGCCTTGTAGCCAACCATTTTTGGTTCTTAGCAGGTGAGGTCTCGACGATCTCCCTCTCCGGTATTTTGACTCCCGTATAACCCTTTTAAAATTATATTCCGGTGGCATCTTTTTTTTTTTTCTTTTTAGTTTCCCAATCTAAGCCACTTTCACAGTGGCCAAAACTAGTTTGAATATGTGTTGTTTGTGTTAGAGGTGACATATGTGCAAAATATTTTTGGCATTATCCAATTGAGAGAGAAAAAGAAAAAGACAGACAATAAATGAAAAAGAGATTATTAATAAAATAAAATTAATTGTAGAATATTTAATGAATTATAAAAAAATGAGAGACTACTAACATAAATAATAAAGAAGAGAGAGATTGATATCTGAAATTTTTAATTTAAACACAATTTTTTGTTTTTATATTTAATATAAATATATATAATAATATCTTTTAATAAAAATTAAAAATTAATTCTTAATTTATCAATATAAATTTAAAAAATGTATATTTTGTAAAGATAACATTATATATTGAAAAGATTAATTTGACTTTGAGGTGATGTCTATAAAATTGGGCAGCAGTGAGGATAGCATAATTGATGTTGCTTGATTGGAGACAGGATTCTACAGTATTAATGAGAAAAGTTAAATATATATAAAATTGGGCAGAAGTGAGAATAGCATAATTAATGTTGCTTGATTGGAGAAAGGATTCTGCAGTATTAATAAGAAAAGTTAAATATATATATATTTTTTAAAAGAGATAGAAGTCAAAAAGTCATGCACTGCCTCGAAGGCTCCGACTTTGAAACTGACTGTGTGACAGCTAACAATATGGAATCTCCAATACAACTAGGATTGAAGAATTATTGCTCCTCATTTATAATGCATTAATGTTATTATTAATTACTGAAATAAATTTGATTAATTATCTCCTTTTAGTAGCGTTATAACTATTAGTTAAATCGATATAATTTCTTTTTTTATTTTAATCCCGATTTGTCTAAATTAATTGATTCATCCAAAATGTTATGTTTTACTCGTTTCAAAATTAAAATCGATAATTGTGCAAATTGATGATAGGCGTGACTAAGTTTTCGATTTTACTAACTTTTAATATATATATATATATATAAAATCTTTTTTTATGATATATTTAACCTTTCTCATTAATACTGCAAAATCCTTTCTCCAATCAAGCAACATTGATAATGCTATTCCTACCGCTATTCAACTTTCCAAACATCATCTCAAAAGCCAAATTAATCTTTAATTAATCTTTTCCATATGTTATTATATCTTTTTAAAATATATATTTTTTTAATTTTATATTGATAAATTAAGAATTAATTTTTAATTTTTATTAAAAGATATTATTATATATATATATTTATATTAAATATAAAAACAAAAAATCGTGTTTAAATTAAAATTTCCAAATATCAATCTCTCTCTTCTTTATTATTTTTGTCAGTAGTCTTCTATTTTTTCAAAATTCATTAAATACTCCTCAATTAATTTTATTTTATCAGTAGTCTCTCTCTCATTTATTATTTGCGCCTCTTCCATTTCCTCTTATTTTTCTCTCTCTCAAATGAACAATGTCAAAGGTATTATGCACATGTGTCAACTTAAAGCGGTGTCGCCCCTAACAAGAGCAACATGCATGCAAACGAGTTTTAGCTGCAGTAAAAATGGCCTAAATTGAGAAATTTAAAAAAAAAAAAAGAGAATGCCACCAGAATATAATTTTAAAAGGACTATATGGAAGTCAAAAAAAATCCTCTCCGCGTTCTATTAGTAAATATTTTTGCCCTCCCGGTTCCACCTAATCTGATTTCTTCTTTAATATTCTTTGGTGGGGTGGGGGGAATATAATACATTCGTTGATGATGGTTATGGTATATATAGTACTCTCCCTTGAATATGGCAGTTTAATATATTCTAAAGTGATGATTAATTAATATAACTAATACCCGTTATCATTTGTTTTCCAATCATTCCACCAATATATATATATATATATATATATATGTGTGTGTGTGTGTGTGTGTTTATGTACAGGAATATATATATATATATATATATGTAGATTCTTGTATCTATATATATGTGAATGTATGTACAGAAATTTACCAAGTGAGAGGAATGATTTGATATAAAAATTAAACAAAAAAATAATCACCCTTGGATAATAAATTACATTAGTTGTTTAGATGGATACTCAATAAAGTATTTATTAATATAAAATTTAAAGAAAATATTATTATAATTTTGATTTTCATGTAATCTGAAACCATTAATTTGTAGTCTAATACACGGTAATTATTTTTTTCTTTCATAAATATCTCATATTAAATCACTTTTTACGTTCAATGTATGGGCATGCACTTGCATACTTAACATTAATTGATTGCAATGAAAGTGACTTTTGAATTCTAATAACGACAAATGTTTAATTTTTAAAAATACTAATATGAAAAAAAAAAACCTCCACTCTTTACATTTAATAAATTTAAAAAAAATTAATTTTTCATTCTGCGAGGTGGAGATACCTTTACTAAAACCATGTATATATACACACACACTTGAGCAACTCTCAAAGTTCGTGGGTTTTTATGTTAGCTACTAACCCTTTGGAACACTATAAAAATCATTGGAAAAACTGTTCTCTTTACTTGAAGAAGACGACATTAAAGGGAAAAAAAAAAGCCTCTAAAATCACATCATAATAATCTTCCAATTACTTGGTACAGATTAAGAGGTCTCCTTGGAATACAGGGTAATCAATTAACTTCTCGATCTCCGTCTGTTTCCTATTTTAGAGAAAAATTAAGTAACTAAGAAGTTAAGTTAAATATTAATTATCAAATGACCAACATTGGTAAATTAAATTAGTATTAGGACTTAGAGATCTTTAAGTCCAACTTAGTTCGAATCAATTTAATCGAAACATAATAGATTTTTAGATACTAGTAATTTTGAAAAACAAAAAAGCATTACTGTAAATTGATAGGTAGTGATTAAATTATTGAATGTGGCAACAAGCAGGAAGATGCGTTGGTGGGTTTAGAAGCTTCGGCTGATATTGCTACGAATGAGAACCTGGAGAAACTAGAACAAATAGGTGAAAGACTACTGAAGAAACCGGTGTCTAGGGTGAATTTAGAGACTGGTCAGTTTGAGGCAATGGAAAATGGGGGGACCAACGAGGAAGCTCTAATCAGGTAAGATAACTATGTGAATAGTAGGCTAATGATGTTAAATCTATTTTAGTTCAGCCTGAACTGTTCAGGGTTTACGCACTAATTAAAAAATCTGTTGGTTCTATATTAATCCTTTCAGGTTTGCGAAACTGCTTTCTGATGAAAGGAGACTCCGACAAACGAGGTCTCCCCGCAGGCACAAGGCCTAATTATAGAGTGCGATCTTATGATTTCATGTCGATAAATCGATTAGTTGGCGCTCTGATTCTTTATTGTTCTTCTGTTAAATATGTTAATTTCACTTCCTTATTTTCGCCATAAATTTGTAGCTGCTGAAATTTGTTGTAACTTGACCCCAAATATTATGCTTTTTAAAAAAAAAAAAGTTCCCTGTAAGTACATATTGAATAAATTATATAATTAGTGTGCTTAGGCCATGGTTCTTCCTCTAATGTTGAGTCCTTAATTTTACCATTAGAAACACTATTAGAAAAAATTAAAATTAGTGGCGAAAATTAGTAACGTACTGAAATTCATCACTATTTTTTGTCAATTATTACGGATTTCAAGAGTCGTCACTATTACAGATAAAAATTTATCGCTAAATTATATCATCAAATCATAAAATGTAGTGACGGACGATTTTTTTATTAGTTATTAAACTAGCGACGGATATCTTCCGTACATAAAACAAATTCAAAATATGGTTACGTATATACTTTGATGGTTTTATCATATTATCGTTTTATTCGGCTCAAAAAAGCTTTGTTTGATGCCATTTTGGACATTTCATTAAAAGAAATAATTTAGTTAGAGGAACGGACGATATCAAATCCTTTTTTAAACTTTAAATTAAAGTAATCTAACCAACTAAACTTTTAAAATTAAAACAAAACCTAAATAATATTTCAAGATGAAAAGTGAATTTATATACCTTTTAAAAGTTATTCATGCCCAATGCTCGAATTCGGTATGATATCTCAAAGTAACATAAACATAATTTACAAAGAGTTACAAAAATATATATTAATAAGCAAAGTCGTTGAAATTAATTTTTGTTACCGTTATTAGAACAATTTGCGATGCTTGAAGTGGTCGGAAAATTTTGCCGTGTCATTTATAAATTGTTGTTAAGTCAACTCATTTAAAATTTTATTAAATTATTTAGGCCAATAATGCAGTATTTATTTAATGAAGGAGAGTGTTAGTGATAAGTATCAACTTTTTTTGACAACTTTATCTGACAAATCTTACATCATAATTTCAAATTATGTGTATAAATATAAAAATTAAATACAAAAATCGTTTTCATAATTGAATATAGTCATTTTGTCAAATGGGAAGAGAAAAGGACTAGTGAAGTAAAAAGAAATATTAGACCCTCAACTAGCTATATTCATTAATCAATTAGCTTATATGTAGACATTACAACTTAATAAATTAGGCACAACTAAACGAGAAAATAAAACAACGTCTTATCACAACTATAGACTACTATATTGACTTTAACAAATTTTGACACATTTAACAACTAAAAACTATGAACTCACATTATGCAACAATAAAAAAGTGGAGTAACTACTCGTCCTGTACGATACATGCAAGACTTGTACACCTTAAAATACCAAATGCTGAATGATAGAAAAACGTACAAACCATGTATTGCGTTCTTAAAACATTGTATTCACATTTTTGTTTTCATCTTTGCAATTATATATGTGTACTTAATTTGTTTGAATTTTCAACCCAATTATTAGTCTAGATATGAGCTTGTAGGAAAAAATATTCTTCAACGTATTAATAATGAACTTACGGATAACCAATTAATGAGACGGCGGGCTCTACTATCAATGAAGTGGACTCTTCTGGCTCAATACTATTTAAAAAAAAAAAAGTCATATACTACTCTTTAAAAAATAATTTAGATAGATACTATTAAAAAGTCAGATGACTTCACCTGATATATATTTTAAAATATGGCCAGCTCAAAATATTTTTTTTAATTTTTTTAATTTTTATAAATTAATTATATAATTAAATTTTTGTTGTGTAATAAAAAATTATTTAATTATAATTACTTAATTTATTTTATTGAGAAAATATAGTTAATTATATATAAATTAGTTAATATATTTTACTAAACTTATATTCTAAATTCATATGCACAATTTAATACAAAAAATGAAATGGCGTTTTTATTATTTTAAAATTATATAAAAATTTTAAAATTATATATTTATTATTATGAATATTATATGAAGTATAATTTATTATATAAGACAGTATATTTTCTTCTTTTGATATAATGAAAGATAATATCAAATGTCTTTATATGTAAAATTTAATTTATGTATAATATTCAATAGAAAATAAAATTTTTTTATGTTAATATTTTGATACGATAAAATAATGAAATAGATATAAATGAATAAAAATTATATAAATAAGATTAGTTAAATGTGAAAAATTAGTCATAATAATAATTATTGTGTATAGAAGAACTTTTCAATTATTGTTGTTGAAAAATTATTGTTGCATAGCAATATGAAAATTACAAAAATTGTGAAGAATACATGTATGGAAAAGGTTTTGGCTAAGTAAATGCTTGAATATTAAATTCTTAGTACGTTTTATGGTTATCTTGGTTGATCTTCCACATCATAAAAGAATTATCCTCTATTGTTTGAGAATTATTTTGATTATTGGTTGCCGGAATAGAGTATAAAATTGTGAAAAATACTTGTCTGGAAAAGGTTCTGGCTAAGTAAATGCTTGATATTTAAGAGTGTTCATTGTGATCAACCTCTCTTTACTAGGAAGTTACATAGTATACTCTTTTACAGTTTGTGTTCACTATTCTTGGTATAAATAATATTCGTATATATGAATAGTATATGTCCGTATGATAGTACCTATATTGTATTATTGAATAGTGTACATACATATGAATAGTACTTATATGTATTTTTGAATAGTAATCATATGTATGAATAGTACCTATACATGATTCTTGAATAGTATACATACATATGAATAGTACTCATATGTATTTTTAAATAGTACATATACGTATAAATAATATTCGTACACATCCGGGATAAAGAAATATGATAACTGAAACAATAAGCAAAGATCAAAATCGAAATAAGACAATTTTTCTATTTTAGTTTTAATCTTTTCTTTTTCAAATAAATGGTAGAAAGTTTCATCACGATATCCTTTACCCGAAGAATTTTGGTAGAACATGACAAAGTCTTGGCAAAGAATCCAAGTGAGTGGACAAATCCTTAAATAATATGATCATAGTGTAGTTTAATATAATGTCTGAACCGAGTCGATACCCAAAAGTTCATCGTTAAATAAAAATATCGTTTAACATGAATAAATTTCACGTATTAAAATTTAGAAAATTTTGAATATAACAAATGAATAAGGAATCTAGAACAATTATATGAATATTGATTATGTGAATTTAAAGTGTAAATGTGCATACTATATTGAATCTTTGTGACTGAGAAAACTGTATGGCATGTTTGTGATATTGGGTGGTACCCCCATCTGTGGTGAGCAAGACCAATCATATTGGCTTGATAAATGATAGGGGAGATATAATTCCTCACAATAGGATGAAAATTGTAATAGCTCGGGTTGTTTTGTTAAACTCGCGAGGCGCCCTATTGGTGAAGACATATTAGGGTGTTGAATCACTAAGGTCATAAGAAGGCCGAAGGTTGAGCGAATGGCTCCCGGGGTGCCTCCGCCTAAGTGATGAGTATCGTACCCAAGATGTGTGTTTGATTGTTTTGTTTATGGGAAAATTGTTGATTTCTGGTATGTTTCTTAACTGTGTTCTGAGTAGTATTTTAGCCCATGCGTTTGCTTTATAATTTACTTCGTATTTTGTTTTTATTATTAAGTATTTGTACACTCACTAAGTTACCCCATAACTCACCCTCATGTTTTCCCTCCTTTCAAATCCAATTGCAGGTGAGGAGCCCCCTTTAGAGGAGTAGTGAGGTGTTTTGTTTGTGAGGACTTCCCGTTGCTGAGTAGATTCAGTGTTTTTCGTTTGAGGTTAAGATTTCATAGGTGATGTGTAGTCGTTAAGATACTTAGGATCTGCTAGGAATTGTTATTGGAATTTGACGGATAACTATAACTATTGGGATTTTTTTTGCAAATTATAAATTATTATTGTTATGACATTTTTTGAATCAATTGAATAACATGGTGATTATATTATTTTCATTTTATTTTATAAATTATTTGGATTAATACTTGAGAAATTTTGATTTACTAATTATTACATTAATGATTATGCACAATTGTTTAAAATGAATTGAATAAAACAAAAGGGGTAATAAGAATAAGAGGCTTATAGTAACGGGGGTATCAACACTGTGCTGATCATGAGCTAGGATTTGGGGCATGACATGTATGTTTAATATTAGCTTTAATATTTATGAAAATAAGAGTAGTGAAATGTATGTTTAATGACCAGCAATATAGATGTTTGTCACCTTTTTTTATAAACAGTTAAGTTGGAAATTTTTGTGTATATTTATGTCAAAGGATGAAACTATATGAGTGATATAAGAGTTATCTTTAAATTTAATATCTGTGAGATGATGATACTGAATGTATCACCTTTGACGAGTTAAAAAATATGATTGATTTTTTTTTAAAGCTTTCTCCAATTTAGTATGTAACATCCTCTTATTTAATAATTTCTTATTATCCATTTTGTTCTTATTATATTATTAAAAACATCATTTTAATTTACTTGAATGGAATTAGATCATGCTTATGAATAATACTTTGATGTACTCTTTAAAAGTTACTGAAAATATAATTTATGTAGAAGATGAAGACTCAAATTATACATATATATATGTGTGTGTGTGTGTGTGTGTGTGTGTGTGTGTATACACATATTACTTCAATTTTCTTATAATTCTGTATGATTGCTCAATTGTGGAGTATGTAGAAACTAACTACTATATCATATGTATTTATTTCATTATACTTGATAGTAATGTATGAGGAATTCATATTACGTGAAAATTTTCTATAAAATCCTTATCTGTCCAAGTTGACTATTTTAAGGGTCAAGAACATATGATAATACGTACCTACACAACTTCAGTTACAACTAAGATTTCCTACACATTTATCACAGATTACTACAAAATGCTTAATATAAAATTCATTTAGTTCTTATTCTATCTACAAGATAACTCATATTATACATATTCATATAACATCTCTTTTATTCATTCTACCTTGCCTTCCAGCTGCTAAATTCCTGGAAATGGTTATTTACAAGGGAAAACATGAGATTTCATAAATCTCAGTAGCTAGCACACATAGTTTATAAAATCTGTACCATCTCCAGTCATAAAAACAAATGTTGTATCATATATAAAACTAAATCATTTTGAATATTCTTGCATACTGTACATTGAAGTAATATGGTGCCTACTCTAATTTCAGCTACCATATTTCATGGAGTTTACTCTTAAATTCCAACTTCCATGTCTTTCAAGTGTATCCGTTGCTAGACAGTGATAAGGATTCATTTAAATATGGCATTTACTCTAAATTTCAACTGCCATATATAACATGAACTTTACTCTGAGTTTTCAACTTCCATGTTTCTTACTGAACTTATCCTAAGCTAGCCACGACTGTCCCCTACTACTTAAAGCTTGTTTTATACTCAAATACATAGCTAACATATGTGTAGAATTATCGTACATTCAAGAAATCATTAAGCGTAGTATAAACAAATAAGTCTAGTAGGAAATTATGATATACAACATCAACATGTTCTTATGAAAGCTAGCTAGCTACCTGGAATTACAACCAGCTTTTTTTTGCTTGTTCAACTATTCTCTTTATCAATTCCGTCTTCTCACATATTGTTCACCATTCTGTAAGTGTTTTTCTTTATGTAAGGAAGATTCAAAACTAATCCCTGAAGTTCTACCTGCTCTAAGTCCCTTTCTGTACTTAATCTTCCTCACTCTTAATTTATCCCTTTAATTCCTAATTCTTTTCCTTGTATAATAATTTAACTGATTGTAATATTTTCCTTATTAGATACTCAATCTGCATAAATATCCTTTAACTTGATTTTGCAGCATTTTAACTAACCAATTATTGGCACTACACTTCAATCGATTTAAACATAAATTTCTAGGTGTATAATAGTATAAACAGAGCTTGACTCATAGTGAAAGTACTCATAAAATTTCTGTTTAGCTTGGTCTACTCCTAATTAGTCCCAAAATCCTATTTAAACCAGAAAATCCCAGGTACCAGACAAGAAAACAATTTTTATCGAAAAAAACTAAGTAAAAATCTGAATTTCTCATACCTTTCACCAACTAACTCTGAATTTTGCACCCTAGGTTTTTCTTTTTCGTTATTGCTTTTCTTTCTCTGTTTTCAGACTCCAATCTTGGCTAGACATTCTGGTTTAATCCTCTGCTAGACAGACTACTCAGTGTTTCAGATTCACTCTCTTTCTCTCGAACTCTGTTTCACGAAAATGGTTGTTGGCAATTTTAATTGCCTTGCTAGATGAATATCGATAGAACAAAAAATATTAAAAAAATAACACGTACAGAGAATTTTATTTCGACTTACAAAACTTGGCCTTTGTTATTGACCAAATACAAATTCTGTAGATGGGACTCACTGAATCTCCCTTTTGTTATTCTCTCAAATTCTCACAACATTCATATATCATCATCTCATAGGATTTGCCTCTTTATATGGGCAAAATTTTACAATAAAATATTCTCTAAAAGTAAAAGTAAAATCGACAACTACTACATCCTTTTAAGAAGACAAAATAAAATTAACTACTACTACATCTTTTAAGAAGACAAAAATTAAATTGGATACTACAACCATTAAAAATAATAAAAAAATGTAGAGGAATGTAGAAGCATCTTGTATCCAAGCTTCCAACATATTCTGGAGACAAGTTTAACTTCTAACTGTTGTAAAACTTGGATACCAACACGAAAATAATCTGAGTCGCGTCTTTATAATAGACACTGTGCTTAAGGAATTTATTCCGCGACCACAGCTAAAAATCTGTGTCTACAGAACTCCCTCCAGGATTAAACAGATTCTTCTGAGAAATGTTCTCAGGCCACAGAACAACAGAAATTTTGAAAAGCGTAACCCAAAGAGTTTGAGAGAGGGAAGAGAGAAGAGCACAACAGTTTGTTGTGTGAGTGTGAAAAATGAGGGGAATGAGTCCTCTTTTTATAGCTGCTGAACATTAATGAGGCAGACAAGAATTTTAATACAATTAAAATTCGGTTTCAAAAATTAATGGACAGTTTCAGAAAATTAATGGGTAGTTTCAAAATAATTAATTATATTTAAAACAAATAAAACAAAACTGTCTGCTCTTAATTTTCTGACATTAATCCAAATTAATTTCATAATAATAAAATTTGCCTCTATTCAGATAAGCTATTAAAAAGATATTTTGAAATACAAAGCCTTTAAAAGGCTATTTTCACAACAATCCCCTACATATTTCAAAAGATATTTCAAAAACTTTTGGGTTACATATATGGGTATAGACGCATTAATCCAGTGTCTCTTTTTATACTATGAACCAGACCTAGACCGATAAGATTTATCTTACAGAGTAATCAATGAAGTATATAGCTTCTATGAACCAACATACTCTTAGTCATAAGATAGTGACCTTAAGAGTCGCATCTTACCCCCCACATTTCTGCTGTTAACGCCGTTGTGGGCGTTATTTCGGCCGTGTGCATGCCTGGAATTTATGAGTGCTCTAGAGACTTCGTCACGATCTCATAGGAGCGGCCCCACTCCACACTCATATAGGTGACTTCATCAAGTGTATATGCAATGAATACACCACCCTTAATGTAGGGTTATGAAGACCATAAAGAGCTTACGCTCAACCCACAAGTCAATGTATTCTAGCACTTTCACACTTAACACCATAGGAAATGGACTGAGAATATAGTGCTAGCAGAATTAACAGACGACTTGTTATTACCCATATGAACCTTCTTCATGGGATCTCCAATCACAAAGGTTGGGTTCCCGCCGCTATTAATTTCATATTGGCTTAAGTCCAATTCCCCTCGATGTGCGAAGGACTAATTTCCTTCTTACATGCATGTTTAGTCAATGAATTGGCCAAACTCACTTTTGATTTTACAGAACTGATCAGTATACTTCAAATTTCATTTTTGAGAAATTGCTTGATATCTCAACACAAGTGTCTATTCTTACCATTGAAAGTTTGTTATTTACAATGGCTATTGCCATTTGGCAATCACAAAACATAGACAATAATATCATTGGGCTCTTACCCAACTAAAAAATTTGCTAAGAAGTTTTTCTACTACTTAGTCTTGCTTTCAGCCAACTCCAGAGCACTAAACTCTGATTTTATAGTGAACCTATAAATTTGTATAGCTGTTTTCTCCAAAATAACGTCCCATCACCAAAAGTGAGGTTTAACCACTAGTGGACTTTGTCTCATCTGAATTAAAGATTCAGTTAACATCATTGTATTTTTCTAACACAATGGAAAATCCACTTTATATGATATCGTAAATTACGATACCTCTCAATTTTTTTATTGGATTTGTGTACATATCGCCACTCATCTGACACATAACACATGATATGTCAGTCTAGGTAAAGTTTATTAAATACAACAGAGACTCTCCTCTGTTTTCCTTAACTGAGTGTTAAAATCATAAGGAGTTTTTCACCAGTTTGTCATTTTGATGATCAAACTTTTAAGACAATTTTGAACATAACGTTCTTGTGATAGTAAAATACCACCACCTTTCCTTATGGTTTTAATCCCAAAATCTCATTCACTTTACCCATGTCTTTCATGTCAATACTAGATGTAAATGAATATTTGACTTTATGTAACATCTACGTCACACTTATACGGACAAATAATCATCCTTACCATCTATCACTTCCACATATATACACATCCATCTTTAACTAAAAGAGATATATTCACTAATCACAAAGAGAAAATTAACAACATAATAACTAAGGTTTTATAGTTAATTTATTTTTCTCATAGTTGTGTAATATAAACTTTGCAAAATACCCCCACATTTTTAAATTTATCAGAGTATGACTACACAACTCATATGAAACCTCATACAAAACCTTATAATTATTATAGATGGGTATCAAACGCATAACATATATGCGCATCTAAATTCATCCATCATATAATATTATTTTTCAAGAGAATAATTTCACAGAATTATTTTAGAACTTTTTAATCTCATTTTTGTGACCAATAACTCAACAACATTGTACCTCTATGTACAATTGAAGAGTTTTCATGGATTGGCATTAGAAAATACTAATTCCAATATATATATATATATATATGGCATATCATCATCTCAATGAGATGGTTTCCTCAATTTAAAAATTGACAACGTATCATCATCTCAAAGAGATGGTTTTCTTAATTTCCAAATTGACCCAAAATTTATATGCCAATATCTTCAAATTTGGTCACAAATCCACAAAAATCATGTTCCAAAATAAAGCTCTCAAAAGCTTAAAATGAAGCTATTTTGAATTCTTAAATTAAAACTCTCCCACATATGTTAATTTTAAGAATTCCACAAAAATAAAATTCTCAAAATAGAGAAATTTTAAAATAGTTCATATGTAAGCTTCAAAAAAGCCTTTTCATATTATCAATAGTTATATCAATAGAAATTTATGGGACATACTCAATACACAAATATAATAAACCCATAATTTCTATTAAACCATAATATCATTAACTATTGACCATAAAACATTTTTACGAAAATTTGTATATTTTTATAACAACATATATCCCCCACTTGTTATTATAAAAATATTATCCAAAAACATTTTTCTTCTTGCCCCCACTATTAATATAAATTCTCAAAAAGAGAAAGATTAAAAATAGTGTAACATACCTCATGATGTAGGGAGAAGAAATCACCATTGCACAAATTTGCTTCATGAGTAAAATTGATCACTTCATTATCACTCAAAACTAGAACTCTAAAAATTATGAGTTGTGCTCATAAAAATAATAGCAAATAATAATTTTACTCAATGTATATATATTTGCTCCACATAATACAAACGCTATATATAAATATATGCACAATCTACTTTTAAAAGAAAATCTCCAAACCCAAGTTAAAAGAGCTTGTAAAATATTGTAGATACACTAGATAATATATAGCAAAAACTCAAGTCTTGTATCAACACACCTCATTATGTGTATCTCATATAGTGAGAAATCCTTTTTCATAAATAAAATTTCCTTTTGTGAGCAACAACCAAATTAAAAATATTTTTTTTTATAAGCCCACAAAAAAAAATTAAAATACACATAATTGAAAATAAATATTTATTACCTTTAATAAAGTGTCAGAAATATCATATACTTAAATTTTAAAATACCACACAAACATATATCTCATATATATATATATATATATATATATATATATAAATGCACCCACAGTTATGAATCATTATTTCAATTGTTGTGCCAACGTTAAAAACCATAAAGAATCAAAGCCAACGGAAATAGCATGAAGCAACATGAATTAGAAAGGCCACCATTTAAAACTGATAATGAGACATTTATATTAGAATATATATATATATATATATATAAATTGAGAGTCCACAGTTATATATGAATACATTAACACACCATTGTATCTCATTTAAATCACAATAGACACACACCAAGCTTTTGAACCGAACAATTCTCAAAAACAACACCAAATCTATGGGAGAGTTGAGAGGGGAAGTTTGAAGGTTGAGTTGTGAGAGAGTGAATGAAGGAGATACGGGAAGTGAGACTATAAGGGAGAGAGAGAGGGCTAAAAACTTTGGGGGGGTTAGTTGGATAACCCAATGGGTATCCATACCCATTGTCCAAACCCATTTGACCCAATATACAAAATACCTTAATTAATTCTTCAATTAATTATATTCAATCATTTTCTCGCACATTCCACTATTCTTTAGAATGTACCCATAATGTTTAAATATCCAGTCCAGTCATTTAATTCAATTTTCATAAATAATATTCAAATAGAATAATTAAATATGAAAATTAAAAATGACAAAAGTAAATAGTTAAAGTAACGTTGTAAAATTCTAAAATACTCTTAGGCGAATTATATTACGAAATTAACGGGTATTACAGGCTTGGGATTAGGTGAACCAGTATAAATCTCTTAGTTTTCTTTCTCTATCCCTACACATTTTACATTTCAAGTTATTTGTTCATCTTGATAGAACTAAATTTTTTTGGTTTATATTTACTGTCATAAGCTTGGCATATTTGCAAAAAAATATTTTTATCTTCCAAGAAGAGTTTAGTGAAAATTTTATAAAACCTAATTCACCCTCCCAAACTTGGGATCCAACTAATACTATCAATCACTCACCAACTGATAGATGAAACGTGTGAGTCTCAGGCCTCCAGCACTCTACCAATGTAGAGATCAATGCATAATCGACTTCAAAATTCCCTATGTGTAAAGCTCTATAAATCCAGCTTGCTGAAAGTAAGAAACAAGAGCCAGTGGCGAGTAAAAGCTTCGAGCATGGACATAACACGTCGGACTTTGCTAAATATGCAATTCGCTTGTCGCCACAATGTAAATCAAATGAGTATTACTATAGTATTAGAAACTAAATATCAAATTACTATTATTTACAGTTATCTCTCCCATCCACACAACCTCCGAAATGTGCTTATCCTGCAAGTACAAGACTGAATAATCCTCAAAGCTGGGGTTTGGCACAAAGCTTCTGATGTTTTGTGCCATTTTAATTACTACAATTTAAATTCCAAAACAATAAGAGATAAATATTAACATAAAATTTCAAAATTAACAAAAATTAATTGTAATAAACTAAAATTGAAAGCAAACATAAATTAACATTTCAAACTACCTAACATGTACTTTTTTTTTTCAAGAATAAAGACAACAAAATAATTACAACATCTAACAAAAAATATTTAAGGAAGCATATAACAGGTAAAGATAAAGAAAACTAAAATTGCAAATTTCTTAAAATAAAAATAACATAATTATGACAAAATTAATCATTTACAACACTTAATTTATATGAAAATAATTTAACATATTTATCAAGTAAAGAAGAGAAAAATAACCTAAAAATAAACTAAAAATTAATAATTAAAAAGTAAATATAAGCTAAACTAAAAAAATAAAAATAATAACCTAAATTGATTATTACTAAAATAATTATTTAAAATTAATAATTAAAAACTGTCCTAATTATACAAGAAATAATTTTTTTTCAAATTAATAACACCTAAATATTTTATTAAATTAATTGTTCAAAATATAAATATTTTTAAATAATTATTTTACTAATAAGCATTTTGGGTCATTTTCAGTTTTTGTTATTTTTTTTAGTTTAGTTTATATTTATTTTTTAAATATATTTTTAGTTTGGTTTATATTTATTTTTTAATTATAAATATTTTTTACTTTACTTTTTTAGGTTAGTTTTATCTTTTTTACTTGTTAGGTATGGTAAATTATTTTCATATAAATTAAGTGTTGTAAATAATTAATTTTGGAATAATTTTGTTAACTGTTTTAAAAATTTTTTTGGATAATTATGTTATTTTTTATTATTGTTATATATATTAAAATTTTAGATATTTTTACTGTAGGAAATTTGTAATTTTAATTTTCTTTATTTTTACTATTTACATGATTATGTAAATTGTAGTAATTTTTTTTACATATGAAAAATATATGTGTTATTAATTTTAATTAAAAAGTGTCCTAATTATGCAAGAAATAATTTTTTTAAATTAATAACACATAAATATTTTATAAAACTAGCTTTTCTAGATATAAATATTTAAAATTAATAACACATACATTTTTCATATATAGAAAAAATTAATACAATTTACGCAATCATGTAAAGAGTAAAAATAAAGAAAACTAAAATTACAAATTTCCTACAATAAGAATATCTAAAATTTTAATTAAGTATAAAATTAATAAAAAATAATATAATTATCCGAAAATAAATATTTACAACAATTAACATATTTATTCCAACAAAATATCACAAAATCCTTAACTAAAAAAAATAACAACTAATACAAATCAACTAAATTAATTCTCACAAGAATAATTATTTTAAATTAATAACTACAACTAAATCAAATTAAAATTCTTACTTAACTAAATCAAACACATCTAAAAAATTTCTACATAGAGCAATACTAAGAAAATATACCTACATATTCTAAAAAAATAATTTAAAATTCATAAGCAATAGAAAAAAAGATAAAAGAAATTACATACCTTAATAACTATGGATATTGATGACTTAGGAGTTCAAAGATTGCAATGTTTTTTTACCTAATACAACAAAATAAAAATGCAGACACGTTCAGCAAAATAAAAAAATTCAAAAAAATAACAATACTAAGATGGAAATTAAACTTACCACAGAAAGAAACAAGGAGAATGGAACAATGAGGGACTACAATCTTAAAAAATATTGTAGGAGAAATGGAGAAGGAAGCAAGAGGGACCACAACACTACCATGAAAATGGAAGAGGAGGCTTGAGGGGACCAAAGAAAGGAGAAAGCCTCGGTGAAAAAATTGAGAGGACATGAAATGGAGGAAAGGAGGAGAGAAAAAAAAATGAAGGAAGGGGCTGTGAAGTGAGACCGGCGGAAAAGAAGAAGAAAGAAAAAGAAGGGTAGTCAAAATTCTACATGTTGGCACGAGACCGATGTCGGCCCTGATATGGGTGATAGGCATATTGCTTATGTCAAGGGCAACACTGGTCTCATCGTACAAAAAAGTGGTGTCGCCCCTGACAAGGGCAACACGTGTGCCAGTAATTAAAGTTCACAGCAAAAATGGACTACCCTCAGGAATTAAAAAAACAAAAAACAAAAGGGTAGAGGGAGAATTTAAAAGTAAGGTGGGACCTGCAAGTCAAAAAGTTTATGACTCTGTTCGGTAAAATTAACTTATAAGTTAGCTAATAGTTTATAAGTAAATTTTTAACTTATAACTTATAGCTGATAGTTGATAGTTAATAGCTTATAAGCTAACTTAATGAATTAGAAGTGTTCAATAAAAGTAGTTGTTAAAGTAGCTAAAAAGTGTAAAATAATATAAAAGGGCATAATAATATAAATAAATATATCATTTTTGTTTTTAATTAAATTAATTTAAACTATTATATATATATATATATATATAATTCATTAAAAAATATATTTATATATTTTATTATATATTATAAAATATATTTACATATTTTATTATATATATATATATATATATATATATATATATTATATTTATATATAAGGGTATAATGAATATGAAATAAGGGTATAATGTGTATTTTCATAAAATAATAAAAGGTAAAAAATGAAGAAAAATTTAGAACCTATAAGTTATAAGCTACTCAAAGTACATTATCACAATAAGTTAAAAGCTACTAAAATAAATTTATATAACAAAAACTTTTAACGAACTTATAAACTAATTAAATAAACTATAAGCTAACTTACTAAACACAATTTATATAGTCCATTGGAGAGGCGCGTACCAAAAAATGAAGAAAAATTTCAACAGCCTCCCAATAACTTTCTGTTCCACCATTAACTTGCTTATTGCTGCTACGCCTCTCCCAAATTCCTCCTCCCTCCTAGAAGATACTATTTGTTGGAAGCTCACTAAAAATGGAAATTTCACCTCTAAATCTACCTACCAGCAACTATTAAATTCAACCAACAACCCTCTTTCCAACTATACCAGTAATACAAATCTTAAATCATCCTATGCTTGGATCTGGAAAAATTTAGCTCACCCAAGAGAAAACTTTTTAATTTGGCAAGTTTGTCATAAAGGTCTTCCCACAAACAAGAGTCTAAGTAAAAAAATTAGTAACATCTCTGAAATCTGTAATCTTTGTAACTTTACCCCGGAATCAGACATTCATAGTCTTAGGAACTATCCCCAAATCAAACAACTTTGGGAAGCCCTTTTCCCACCACAAAACTTCTTCAACTTAGATCTCATTAACTGGATTAAAACTAACTATAATATAACTACTCCCTCTCACCTGCACATTTTGTGGTGTACTATTTTCTCTTATTCTGTGAGAACCATCTGATTAGCTAGGAATAGGAAAATTTTTTCAAATGAAAACTTGGTGATTGAGAATTTAGCAAATCATATCAAATCAAAAGCTGCTGAATTCTGGTTTAATCAAAACCAAAATCCATCGAACATAAAAATCTCAACTAACTCTAATATTGTGATAAACTATTGGAAAAGGCCTAACTCTAATTGGTTTAAGATTAATATTAATGGTTCCATGAAGAACAACCTCATAGCTATTGGTGGAATAATTAGACAAGACAACGGTTACTGGTTCTGAAGTTTTGCCAAATTCATCGGCTTCGGTTCAGCAAATTTGGCGGAGGCTTGGGCCTCACAGTTAGGACTTCAGGAAACAGCTATGTTAAACATCAAGAAAATTGAAATTGACTTAGATTGTAAAATCATCTATGAACTACTAATGGGAATTATTTCTCACTCTCACCCTCTTGCTGTGATTATTTTAAATTGAAGATTCCTTCTCCAATCCTTTGAAGACTATAGAGTCTGCAAAGTTCCAAGATCCCAAAACTTATGTGCTAATCTCTTGGCAAAGGAAGCTAGGACCAATTATCTATCTATGAGCACTTATAATGTTGCCCCTCCTTTTGTAAAAGATCAATATGATCTTGACCTTAAATTTTGCAACCAATAGGCTTTTGTGATGTTAAGGGCTGATTTATGATTTCTGTTTGGTGACTGTTTATTTTTATTGCTCTGTAACTGTCCCCCTTTTATATATTTCCAGTTTTTCACCAAAAAAAAAAAACAGAAAAATCGTTGTCTGACAGAGGAGAGAGGGAGAGTCACATGGTAGAGAGGGAAACAATCATAATATTCAGTAGCTTTGAATATTGAGTAACTCCGAACATGAATTCTAGATTTTCGTATTCCCGAAAAAATAAAGCAATCATAATTTCTGCTACTCACTGTAACAAATACATCTGGTTTATTAAATATGGATATTGACGCAAGTTAGAATATTAAACTTCAAAAAATATATATTACATGATATCAATCCAATCAGCATTATTATATAATCTAAATAAATATTAAGTTGTTAGTATATATTTAATTTTATAAAATAACAGTATAAAAATAAATATATACTAACTTGCGTAAATATCCATATTTCATACTGTTATTTTTAATTGTTAATTAAAGTTTTATTTTAAAACTTAAAAATAAAAATAATTAACAACTATTGATTAATTTTATAAAATAACAGTATAAATTACTTAGATTATATAATAAATCAGATTGGATTAATACCATGTTATATTAATATATTTTTTGAAGTTTAATATACTAACTTGCGTCAATATCCATATTTAATAAACTAGATACGTTTGTTACAGTGAGTAGCAGAAATTATGATTGCTTTATTTTTCTTTCAATACGAAAATATAGAAATGGACTCCGTCAGGTCTTTTTTTTTTGTTGATATATATTTGTTTTTTTAGATAAATAAATTATTTTAATATTAAAAAAATCTTATTTTTATAAGAAAAATCAGTTTAAAAATTGAAAAAAAAATTATATCTACATTTTGTTATATCCTTGCAATCAGACTTTTGATTAGAATGTAATAAATGTATAATTCTTTAATCAAAATACGACAAATGTTTAATCTTTAACAAATAATTGTATATTTTTTATAACTAAATAGTACATAATTTGTTTTCAAGAAACCTTTTACACATGTTCTATTTAAAGAAATTATTTTACTAATTCAAATAAAAAAACCATTATGAATGTATAGAATAATTGATCCAAGAATGAAAATCCAAAAGTTTAAAATAAGAGATTACCAAATTAAAAATACATATACTAAAAAAGACCATACTCATAAATAGTTTTTTATATCTCTGTTATTATTTTTTTATTAAAAAATATAATATGTGCAAAAAAAATATCTAAATAATTTAACCATGCAATATTAAATTATAAACCCTTATACATAATGATTAGAACTAAAATTGAACAAACTAAAAAAGCTCAACGTAAAATTGCAAATGTACTCCATATCTATGACAGTACATCTCTTGTTTATTTTCTATACGTGAGGCCAGCCCATGTTGGCTTTATTACAAGATTTTGAATAGTCATTAAATGTGCTTTAGATTCACATGTCCCTCTTTGTTGTTATCCATTTTTGTTCTTTGTGTCACTCGATTGAAAGTTAGTCTAAAATCAATAAACTAATAAACCAATAAGTGGGTTGAAATTGATTTTTGTTTTCCTATTTGCAAAACATAATTATTTTGAGCATTATATAGAACTTAACAATTTTTTTAGTCTTTTTATTCTTTTGTATCATATCATACTTTCTTTTCTTTCTTCTTATTTTTCTATAATATTATTTTGTCACAAAAAATAATAGAAGAACAGTTACACACTCATCTATAATATTATGTATTTTTAATATAACAATTATTTTGTTAATGTATTATATTATGTATTTTTAATATATATGTATTATAATCATATATATGTACATCTGAATAATTACTGCGGTACTATATTTTTTAAAATTATTTATTCATATACTAATTATTCAAAATTATTTCGCTATATACTAACTTTTCACTGAATTCGACCAACTCTTGGTTGAATTCAGTGCATACATTTAGTAAATTTAACCAAAACGTAGTCAAATTTACTGCATATTAATTTTTTATTAATTTCTCACACAAAATTCAACCAACACTGGTCGAATTCTGTGCGTCTTAATTTTTTTAAAAAAAATTACACCAAATTCGACCAACTTATTGTCGAATTTGGTGTGTTAAAAAATAAACACACCAAATTCGACTATAGGTTGGTCGAATTTGGTGTACATTTTTTTTTAAAAAATAGTAATAAAATTATTGAAACAATAATTATATTGATGTTTAAACAATTTTTAAAAAACAATATTAATGTTTAAAAAATAATTTTTTTGTTTAAACTAAAATATGTAATAAATAAATTGTACATATTTTTTTATTTTTATACAATATTTAGTTTCATTAATTATATAGATAATTATGTTAAATGATTTATTTTATTAATGATATTTATTATTGTTTCATTAATAATTATATTGAAAAAGATATATAAATTAGATAATAATAAATTTTAATAATTTGAAAGATTTATTTTGATTATTTTCTTAGATTTTAAGAATATTCTCAATTTTTATATTTTAAATAAATAAAAAATATGAAAATATATAAATTATAGTCGAAAAGTAGATATTAAAAAATAATAAATATCAATTGCAATTGTCATTAATTAAATTTATTATTATTAAAATGAAAAACAATATAAGGAATTTAATGAACCAACCAATTTTAATTAATATGAATAATAAATGAACTAATTAGTAAATTATTAAATCATATTTTTTCTAAATATTCGTGTATATTTTTTATTTTACTTTATATAAATATTGTTATTTATTTTTTAAAATGATTTTTATGCTGAAAATTTTTTTAGTCTTAATGATTTATTTATGTATGTATTTTATATGTATTTTATTTTTTATTTGTTAATTATTAAATTAGCCTACATAATTATTTTTTTATTAAAGTAAATTAATGATATTTTTTATTTATTTATAAAGATTTTGATTTATTTATTTTAAAACATCCATTTATTATTATAGTTTATAAAATTATAATATTAATAAAATACATGAATTTTTAGGTGATCGGTCGGTGGCATCCAAAGTTGGCCCGAGCACTGCAAGGGAGGATGACATAGGTCCGAGCTCATCCTATCAGACCCCACCAAGACAGTATGCTGAACCCAGCGATGATTCAACCGAAGATGACCATTCGGCCGAAGATAGCAATCAGGAAGAGGAGGATCAAGTACTCGGTTGTAGAAAGAGATGTGTCGCTCGACGCCGTTGTAAAACTGGCTCACACTACTACTGAATGTATTATTATATAAAACTTATTTTATATCCAGTTTTTAATTATATTTTGATGTAATTCCTTTTTTTTAATTTACTTAAAGAGATATGACTATTCTATAGATCTTAACAAGATAATAAAAATAAATGTTTGCCAATACATAAATTAATAATGAAGCCACAATAAAATAATTTATATTATATAAAAATTCATGTATTTTATTAATATTATAATTTTATAAACTATAATAATAAATAGATGTTTTAAAATAAATAAATCAAAATCTTTATAGATAAATAAAAAATATCATTAATTTAATTTAATAAAAAATTAATTATGTAAGCTGATTTAATAATCAACAAATAAAAAATAAAATACATATAAAATACATACATAAACAAATCGTTAACACATATAAAAAAATTTTCAACATAAAAATCATTTTAAAAAATAAATAACAATATTTATATAATGTAAAATAAAAAAATATACACGAATATTTAGAAAAAAATATGATTTAGTAATTTACTAATTAATTCATTTATTTTTCACATTAATTAAAATTGGTCAGTTCATTAAATTTCTTACATTGTTTTCAATTTTAATAAATGTAAATTTAATTAATGACAATTGCAATTGATATTTATTATTTTTTAATATCTACTTTTCGACTACAATTTATATATTTTCATTTTTGTATTTATTTAAAATATAAAAATTGAGAATATTCTTAAAATCTAAGAAAATAATCAAAATAAATCTTTCAAATTATTAAAAGTTATTATTATCTAATTTATATATCTTTTTCAATATAATTATTGAAACAATAATAAATATCATTAATAAAATAAATCATTTAACATAATTATCTATATAATTAATGAAAGTAAATATTGTATTAAAATAAAAAAAATCATGTATAATTTATTTATTACATAATTTTAGTTTAAACAAAAAAATTGTTTTTTAAACATCAATATTGTTTTTTAAAAATTGATGTAAAAATTGTTTAAAACAATAATTATATCAATGTTTTTTTCTAAAAAAAATGCATTCCAAATTCGACCGGTCAAATTTAGTGTGATTTTTTTAAAAAAATTATGTCACATAGAATTCAACCCTGTGTTGATCGAATTCTGTGTGAAAAATTAATAAAAAAATTAACATGTAGTAAATTGACCACGCTTTGATCGAATTTGCTGTATATATGCACTGAATTCGACCAAGAATTGGTCGAATTTAGTGAAAAGTTAGTATATAAAAAATAATTTTAAATAATTAATATATGCGTAAATAATTTTAAAACCCGTAGTACCACAGTAATTCAGACGCTATATTCACAGACCTAACCATTTCACGGACCTCCTTCTTCCTTCCTCCTTTTGACTCCTTGGCTTTGACTCTTTGGCATTCGTTCTTGGACTTTTCCTTTTTACGTTCTGCCTCAATTGGGGATGGACTGAAATTTGACGCATTCCATGCACACTTATACTATTACGAGTTTTCCCACTAATTCGGTATATTTCCCTGAACGTTCCTCCGTTTGCACTTTATTACACAAACTATCACACATCCTAGTATAAATAGGACCTACGTTCGGCATATGAATCTATCAAATAAACCAAAAGCCGAATCCTCTCATCAGCATAATTGAGTCCTTAATTTGTCAAGACTTCCCTTGCGCATAAACTTAATCTACATACCATTTTCATCATCTTCTAGCTTCCGCATTGCCTTTAGTATTCCTTTGGGAATAAGTTCGCATTTGATTAGCAATTTCCATTTTCACATATATAGTGATCAAAACATACACGTATGGAGAGAACCCAGTCATCCCTTCTACAAATTCAGCCCCCAACCTATGGAAACTTGGTTACTATTCTGAGCATCGATGGGGGTGGTATTAGGGGCATCATCCCTGCTACCATTCTTGAATTCCTCGAATCTCAACTCCAGGTATAATTCTATACATT
Organism: Biancaea sappan; assembly: GCA_037074585.1. Classification (NCBI taxonomy): domain Eukaryota; kingdom Viridiplantae; phylum Streptophyta; class Magnoliopsida; order Fabales; family Fabaceae; genus Biancaea; species Biancaea sappan. The sequence continues at coordinate 13,858,566 of CM073494.1, forward strand.
TGTATTATATGGGAAACACGTTTGGATGGTCTTTAATTAATATTTTACAAGCATATATAAGAATATGATGTTTTTGTACGTTCATGTTATACACACACAATATTGGTTCAACACTTCTTCTATTTTTTTTTTTCGAAAAAGATTTTGATTTTGAGTCTTGTGGATATATAGAGAAATTCAACACATGTCTCTATAGTACCATCTGATTTGAACCAAATTAATCAAATTTCTATAAATTTTCAAATATTAATGCTTCAAATAATCTATATATATATATATATATATATATATATATATATATATATATGAGAACTCATCTAGTTAGTGTTTTAGTATGGGAGGAAAGGAAAAGGTAATTATTGTTAAATTACAAACCAATAGTTCAATTTGATACAAAATATAGTCAGGTAAAAAAAAAATTTGCCGATTTGTTTTCATAAATTTTGCATCAATCTAAATTATAAATTTGTAATTATTGATAATTATATTTTTTTTTCGTCTCTCATGTTAACTTTCTCTCACTTAATATGCCTCACACAAAACTTATCATTGTTTGAAAAATTGGACCGAATCAATGATGGGAGCAGGTCCAGTCTATTCTGACAGATATTTGGTTTGAGAAAAAGTAAAATCGATATAAAATTAGTTAAACCGTCTCCAAATCGATTGATCAACTAATGTAATCGATTGAGAGAGAGAGAGAGAGAGAGAGAGAGAGAGAGAGAGAGAGAGAGAGAGAGAGAGAGAGAGAGAGAGAGAGAGAGAGAGAGAGAGAGAGAGAGAGAGAGAGAGAGAGAGAGAGAGAGAGAGAGAGAGAGAGAGAGAGAGAGAGAGAGAGAGAGAGAGAGAGAGAGAGAGAGGATGGTAGCAGCGAAGAAGAAGAAGAAAAAGAAGTTACGGTGACAATGGAAGAAGAAGTTACAACAATGATGGTGCGAATCCATGGCAGCGAGAGAAGACAAAAGATGAGTTGGAGGCCAGAGGAAAACAGGTGAAGAACTTTGTGGGTTGTGGCCGTTGTGCGAGATAGATGAAATGAGAAGAAAATAAGTTCTTGGCAGGAGAAAAGTTATCCACTTCACACGTCAAATGCAAACAAATAATAGTTGTACACTTGTACTACTCTAGTTAAGTGTTGTAGGTGGCGGCTGTTCGAAAAATGGAGAAAAATATGAAAAAATGATGATAATTGTTGGGAAAATTAATATATATATATATAATATTATTTTTTAATTTTTTAAAATACTATTTGTTCCGTCACAATTATTAAATTTTAAATTAATGTTTTTATTAGTTTAACTATCAGTCTAATTTTTAAAATATTGGAAATTATACATTTTTTCAAAACTAAATTATTAATTATATATATGTATGTTCGAACAAATTGAAACTAATGAAGTTGATGTTAAAAAAACAATCTGGACGTGCAGGAGCTGGATGGCGAAGAAGCAAGGCTTGCAGACTACTTTGACGTGATTGCAGGAACCAGCACAGGAGGTCTTGTAACCGCCATGCTAACTGCTCCAAACGAAAATAACCGACCAGTTTTTGCTGCTAAGGACATCAAGCCCTTTTACCTCGAGCACTGTCCGAAGATATTCCCACAAAAGTATATATATATATATATACACACACACACATATACAAAAAAAAAAAAAAAAACTACCTCTGTCTTTCTATTTCAATTTGAAACCTTCATGATCTGATTCTGACCCACATCTATACGAATAAACGTATGTTTAGATTTCCGTTTGGACCAGTAGGAAAGATAATTCGATCACTGGTAGGTCCCAAATACGACGGGGAATACCTTCATTGGGCGGTGCAACAGAAGCTTGGAGAAACTCGGTTGCATGAGACACTCACCAACATCGTGATTCCGACGTTCGACATAAAGGCGTTACACCCAACAATTTTCTCGTCGTATCAGATCAAGAAATCTCCTCGCTTGGACGCTAGGCTTGCTGACATATGCATCAGCACCTCAGCTGCACCAACCTATCTTCCTGCCCACAACTTCAAGAACCAAGACCCTCAAGGCAACGTGCACGAATACAACCTCATTGATGGCTGTGTTTCCGCAAATAACCCCGTATGTTTAATTCAATTATTTTTTCTTAATTTTAGTCTATATTAAAAAATTTAACTTATAGGATAGATCCTTGAAAGTTAAAATATACATGATCTGGTTTTTGATGTTACGAATTCGTTATGCACTGATATTGAATTAGCCACTCAAAAGTAAATATACATTTAATATTATAAAATAATAAATTTATACTGGGTTTGACTAAGTCAATATTAAATTTTAGAGGCTAAATAATAAAAAATATATTTTTAGAGACCAATTTGAATATTATTGAAGATGCATACCTTATTATTATTATTATTATTATTATTTTGATGCAGACTTTGGTTGCCTTGAACCAAGTGACGAAGCAGATCATCGATGGTAATCCTGATTTCTTTCCCATCAAGCCAATGGACTTTGGTCGCTGCCTCATAATCTCAATAGGCACTGGAACTCCGAAGAATGAGCAAAAATTCAATGCAAAAATGGCTGCCAAATGGGGACTATTGGATTGGCTAAACCACAGTGGCTCTACTCCTTTATTCGATGTTTTCACTCAATCCAGTGACGATCTCGTTGATACCTATGTAGCCACTGTCACCCAAGCTCTTCATTCAGAAGATAATTACCTCAGGATACAGGTACATGAATCTATATATATATATATTGCCTCTTGAATAAAATTATATATATATATAGATATATATATAGATATATTTACTTTGTTACAAAAATTGAATGATTTGTTGATGGTGGCAATTTGCAAAATGCAGGATGATACGTTGGCCGGTACAGTTTCTTCGGTTGATGTTGCTACGGAAGAGAATTTGGAGAAACTGTGCCAAATTGGTGAGGCGATATTGAATAAACCAGTGTCTAGGGTGAATTTATCGACTGGTCTGATTGAACCCGTGGAAAATGGAGGGACCAATGAGGATGCTCTCAAGAAGTAAGATATTAAATATCTTATATTCTAATTAATTTAATTACTATATATATCTGTTGCAAGTCAAACAATTTTATTTAATTGAAAAATAAAATCTTTTGTTTTGATCTTTGCAGGTTTGCAAAAATACTTTCTCAAGAAAGGAGACTCCGGGAAATGACATCTCCACACACTAACAAGGCAGCATCAAGGCCAGATAGGCTGTTTGTCTAGTTTCCGGGCGTGTGCTTTAATTTAGTTACTATCTGTACTAAATAAGGAAGTATTTGTTCTTTCAATAAAGGCATAAGATTGAAGATGTTAAAGAATATAAATTGCTCATTTTTCTCTATTTCTCTGTTGCTTGTCAATGTTTATTATATTTTATATTTTATTGAAACCAAATTTTCATAGGTAAATTATCACCAAGTCAATATCTAAGATATGAATATGAGATTTCTAAAATAAATGACATGTCATAGATGAGCTCAAAGCACGCGCAGTCATGAATTAGCTAGTTAATTATGTCTAATATTTTCTATTATTTATAGAATATTATACTCGAATGGTAGGCAAATTGTCATGTACATCCCTTCTTAGTGAGGCCCACATGCACTAAATTCTTTGAGGAAAAAAAAGAGGGGAGAAAGCTAAGGCATGTGACCGCAAATGAAATGAAATCAAAATATTAATTAAAGATCCGTGAAGTTATTAAATGAAGAAGAGGCAATTTGTCGTTGGTATTAAATGAAAAAGAGATGGAATTAGGTGAAGGTTTTAAATGAAGAAAAGACAGCACTAAGCGGGTAAATAGCATATTTATTTTTATGTAGGTGGTTGGACTTGAAATCTAATTACACAGATTTTAATATCTTTAAATATGATTTGAAATTTGAACAATTAAATATCAAATCTAATAATTTACAGAAAGAGAAGTATAAAGACCAAAAAAAAATCTAATTTTGTAACGTACACAACACACTATGAAGAAAAATAAGAAGAGGCACCAAGACAAATCACAAGAGATGTGTTAAAGAGAATGAAGAAAACTTTATTTTTTTTTACACCAGATAAGTATATAATTTTTATTTTTTCATAAAATTTTAGTATTTTTTTCGTGCTAGCGAGAACTTTTATTATTACAAAAAAAATAATTTTCGATTGTGACTATAGTGATGACAAAGATTGTTGTCAAAAATTTTGTCGTTAAAAGTTTTGGTTGCAACAAATAAATCGTCACTAAAAATTATTATTTAATAATGACTATAACGCTACTAAAACAAAAAGTATTATCGCCAACACTTATATAAAACATGTGCCATTGAAGTAAATCGCCACATAAAAGAGCAAAATGTAGTGGCGACAATACAAAGTCGCCAGTGAAGACAGCCTTGAGTGTTGCCTTTAGTGGCATCATTACGTAGTTGCCACTTGAGAGTCTTTTTTCCAAAAAAAACAATGATTAATGTTTTTTATTATTATAAACTTTTGTCAAATACCTAATATTTACTTTACAATGTTGCCACTAACTGTTTAAAATCAATATAAATTTTACAAAATTCAAAATTATTATAACATATACAAAATCAATGCTATTGAAAATCAAATTTTAACCTGAGCGTTTCTTATATTCAATGCACAAATAAAACATACGACAACTAAGATTCATTGCCCAATAAAATGAAGGAAAAAAGAAAAGAACAGATTTCTTTCATGCATACAAGATATATATAGACTTTTACACAAAAAATAAAACAACATAAGAATCAGGAAAAGTCCACATTCACTATTTAGTTAGGCCACTAAAGTTATATTATTTATTCCTCTCTCTTTTTTCCTTCTAAAATTAAATTTTTTTAAAAAATATACTTGAATCAAAGTACTTGAGATGTCACCTTGACACCCAGTTACATGCGCGTCCGGATCCTCTGCTTTTCGGGAAAGAAAAGCAGAGCTTTTCTTTCTTAGCAACGGTTTAAACCGTTGCTATTTTTGTTAACAACGGTTAAACCCGTTGCTAAATTTTTAAAACCGTTGCTAAAATAACAGCGTCGTGAAAAAGAAAATCGTAGCGAAAATTAACGACGTTTTCATTTTAGCAACGGTTTGTTAAAATTTAGCCACTGTTTTAACCGTTGTTAAAAAACATAGCAACGGTTAAAACCGTTGCTAAAAAAGAAAAACTCTGCTTTTCTTTCCCGAAAAGCAGAGGATCCGTAGGCGTTACATGCATATGTACTCCTACCTCTTGCATTTCACTGGGAAAATAGAACTACAGATTCTTTATATTTTACAGAACATCAATGAATAATTACCAGTGTTCACTCATCAGATCTTTATTGACAAAATCATATATTTTCAAAGTAGTAATCGTTATCCTTATTCCTGAGTGGTATATATATGCAAAGCTCGTAAACATCATTCCATCTCATCAAATATGTAAGCTAACTAGTTGATGAATGAAGACTCAAAAATGAAATTTGGTGATAATAAATGATAGCAGACCTACACAGGAATGTCTGATGCGATTACTTATTACCATTAGTCCGGAAGGATTCCTGCTTTTGAAAGAAGCAAGTTATTTACTACTATTTTTTTAACTGACATGCAATTTCCCTCCCAAAGTTTTGATTAGTTCAATTTACCTCGTCACCTCTCCCATAAATCAAGACTTTCATTAGTAGGCCATCCATATTGAACCAAAAAAAAAAAAAAAGAGGTTGCAATTATCCTCGTCACCTATACAGACACACACACAATAATGTATAGAAGGAAGAATATTATTATTAACTTGCTTGCATTCCAATTAACTAAGGTGGATGTTGACATGCAGAAGCTGGATGGAGAGGAGGCAAGACTCGCAGACTAATTCGACGTGATTGCAGGAACCAGCCCGGGCGGTCTTATAGCCGCCATGTTGACTGCTCCCAATGAAAACAATCGCCCACTTTTTGCTGCTAAAGATATCAAGCCCTTTTATGTGGAACACTCGCCCAAAATTTTCCCACAACCAAGGTGCAATAAAACACCTTAATTTGCTTCTGCCAAATAAATAAATAAATAAATATATATATATATATATATAGGCATGCTTAGTTAGTTAATTATATTATAAACGAGGAATTGATTGAACTTGATCACTTTTGGGAAGGGACTGTGTGGGACGGCGATAGCAAAGGTAATCAGATCACTAGGAGGACCAAGATACGATGGGAAGTACTTGCGCTGGATCGTTAGAGGGAAGCTGGGAGAAACTCGTTTACACCAGACACTCACCAACGTTGTCATTCCCACCTTCGACATCAAGGCCTTGTAGCCAACCATTTTTGGTTCTTAGCAGGTGAGGTCTCGACGATCTCCCTCTCCGGTATTTTGACTCCCGTATAACCCTTTTAAAATTATATTCCGGTGGCATCTTTTTTTTTTTTCTTTTTAGTTTCCCAATCTAAGCCACTTTCACAGTGGCCAAAACTAGTTTGAATATGTGTTGTTTGTGTTAGAGGTGACATATGTGCAAAATATTTTTGGCATTATCCAATTGAGAGAGAAAAAGAAAAAGACAGACAATAAATGAAAAAGAGATTATTAATAAAATAAAATTAATTGTAGAATATTTAATGAATTATAAAAAAATGAGAGACTACTAACATAAATAATAAAGAAGAGAGAGATTGATATCTGAAATTTTTAATTTAAACACAATTTTTTGTTTTTATATTTAATATAAATATATATAATAATATCTTTTAATAAAAATTAAAAATTAATTCTTAATTTATCAATATAAATTTAAAAAATGTATATTTTGTAAAGATAACATTATATATTGAAAAGATTAATTTGACTTTGAGGTGATGTCTATAAAATTGGGCAGCAGTGAGGATAGCATAATTGATGTTGCTTGATTGGAGACAGGATTCTACAGTATTAATGAGAAAAGTTAAATATATATAAAATTGGGCAGAAGTGAGAATAGCATAATTAATGTTGCTTGATTGGAGAAAGGATTCTGCAGTATTAATAAGAAAAGTTAAATATATATATATATATATATATATATATTTTAAAAGAGATAGAAGTCAAAAAGTCATGCACTGCCTCGAAGGCTCCGACTTTGAAACTGACTGTGTGACAGCTAACAATATGGAATCTCCAATACAACTAGGATTGAAGAATTATTGCTCCTCATTTATAATGCATTAATGTTATTATTAATTACTGAAATAAATTTGATTAATTATCTCCTTTTAGTAGCGTTATAACTATTAGTTAAATCGATATAATTTCTTTTTTTTATTTTAATCCCGATTTGTCTAAATTAATTGATTCATCCAAAATGTTATGTTTTACTCGTTTCAAAATTAAAATCGATAATTGTGCAAATTGATGATAGGCGTGACTAAGTTTTCGATTTTACTAACTTTTAATATATATATATATATATATATAAAATCTTTTTTTATGATATATTTAACCTTTCTCATTAATACTGCAAAATCCTTTCTCCAATCAAGCAACATTGATAATGCTATTCCTACCGCTATTCAACTTTCCAAACATCATCTCAAAAGCCAAATTAATCTTTAATTAATCTTTTCCATATGTTATTATATCTTTTTAAAATATATATTTTTTTAATTTTATATTGATAAATTAAGAATTAATTTTTAATTTTTATTAAAAGATATTATTATATATATATATATATTTATATTAAATATAAAAACAAAAAATCGTGTTTAAATTAAAATTTCCAAATATCAATCTCTCTCTTCTTTATTATTTTTGTCAGTAGTCTTCTATTTTTTCATAATTCATTAAATACTCCTCAATTAATTTTATTTTATCAGTAGTCTCTTTCTCATTTATTATTTGCGCCTCTTCCATTTCTTCTTATTTTTCTCTCTCTCAAATGAACAATGTCAAAGGTATTATGCACATGTGTCAACTTAAAGCGGTGTCGCCCCTAACAAGAGCAACATGCATGCAAACGAGTTTTAGCTGCAGTAAAAATGGCCTAAATTGAGAAATTAAAAAAAAAAAAGAGAATGCCACCAGAATATAATTTTAAAAGGACTATATGGAAGTCAAAAAAAATCCTCTCCGCGTTCTATTAGTAAATATTTTTGCCCTCCCGGTTCCACCTAATCTGATTTCTTCTTTAATATTCTTTGGTGGGGTGGGGGGAATATAATACATTCGTTGATGATGGTTATGGTATATATAGTACTCTCCCTTGAATATGGCAGTTTAATATATTCTAAAGTGATGATTAATTAATATAACTAATACCCGTTATCATTTGTTTTCCAATCATTCCACCAATATATATATATATATATATGTGTGTGTGTGTGTGTGTGTGTGTGTGTGTGTTTATGTACAGGAATATATATATATATATATATATATATATGTAGATTCTTGTATCTATATATATGTGAATGTATGTACAGAAATTTACCAAGTGAGAGGAATGATTTGATATAAAAATTAAACAAAAAAATAATCACCCTTGGATAATAAATTACATTAGTTGTTTAGATGGATACTCAATAAAGTATTTATTAATATAAAATTTAAAGAAAATATTATTATAATTTTGATTTTCATGTAATCTGAAACCATTAATTTGTAGTCTAATACACGGTAATTATTTTTTTCTTTCATAAATATCTCATATTAAATCACTTTTTACGTTCAATGTATGGGCATGCACTTGCATACTTAACATTAATTGATTGCAATGAAAGTGACTTTTGAATTCTAATAACGACAAATGTTTAATTTTTAAAAATACTAATATGAAAAAAAAAACCTCCACTCTTTACATTTAATAAATTTAAAAAAAATTAATTTTTCATTCTGCGAGGTGGAGATACCTTTACTAAAACCATGTATATATACACACACACTTGAGCAACTCTCAAAGTTCGTGGGTTTTTATGTTAGCTACTAACCCTTTGGAACACTATAAAAATCATTGGAAAAACTGTTCTCTTTACTTGAAGAAGACGACATTAAAGGGAAAAAAAAAAGCCTCTAAAATCACATCATAATAATCTTCCAATTACTTGGTACAGATTAAGAGGTCTCCTTGGAATACAGGGTAATCAATTAACTTCTCGATCTCCGTCTGTTTCCTATTTTAGAGAAAAATTAAGTAACTAAGAAGTTAAGTTAAATATTAATTATCAAATGACCAACATTGGTAAATTAAATTAGTATTAGGACTTAGAGATCTTTAAGTCCAACTTAGTTCGAATCAATTTAATCGAAACATAATAGATTTTTAGATACTAGTAATTTTGAAAAACAAAAAAGCATTACTGTAAATTGATAGGTAGTGATTAAATTATTGAATGTGGCAACAAGCAGGAAGATGCGTTGGTGGGTTTAGAAGCTTCGGCTGATATTGCTACGAATGAGAACCTGGAGAAACTAGAACAAATAGGTGAAAGACTACTGAAGAAACCGGTGTCTAGGGTGAATTTAGAGACTGGTCAGTTTGAGGCAATGGAAAATGGGGGGACCAACGAGGAAGCTCTAATCAGGTAAGATAACTATGTGAATAGTAGGCTAATGATGTTAAATCTATTTTAGTTCAGCCTGAACTGTTCAGGGTTTACGCACTAATTAAAAAATCTGTTGGTTCTATATTAATCCTTTCAGGTTTGCGAAACTGCTTTCTGATGAAAGGAGACTCCGACAAACGAGGTCTCCCCGCAGGCACAAGGCCTAATTATAGAGTGCGATCTTATGATTTCATGTCGATAAATCGATTAGTTGGCGCTCTGATTCTTTATTGTTCTTCTGTTAAATATGTTAATTTCACTTCCTTATTTTCGCCATAAATTTGTAGCTGCTGAAATTTGTTGTAACTTGACCCCAAATATTATGCTTTTTAAAAAAAAAAAAGTTCCCTGTAAGTACATATTGAATAAATTATATAATTAGTGTGCTTAGGCCATGGTTCTTCCTCTAATGTTGAGTCCTTAATTTTACCATTAGAAACACTATTAGAAAAAATTAAAATTAGTGGCGAAAATTAGTAACGTACTGAAATTCATCACTATTTTTTGTCAATTATTACGGATTTCAAGAGTCGTCACTATTACAGATAAAAATTTATCGCTAAATTATATCATCAAATCATAAAATGTAGTGACGGACGATTTTTTTATTAGTTATTAAACTAGCGACGGATATCTTCCGTACATAAAACAAATTCAAAATATGGTTACGTATATACTTTGATGGTTTTATCATATTATCGTTTTATTCGGCTCAAAAAAGCTTTGTTTGATGCCATTTTGGACATTTCATTAAAAGAAATAATTTAGTTAGAGGAACGGACGATATCAAATCCTTTTTTAAACTTTAAATTAAAGTAATCTAACCAACTAAACTTTTAAAATTAAAACAAAACCTAAATAATATTTCAAGATGAAAAGTGAATTTATATACCTTTTAAAAGTTATTCATGCCCAATGCTCGAATTCGGTATGATATCTCAAAGTAACATAAACATAATTTACAAAGAGTTACAAAAATATATATTAATAAGCAAAGTCGTTGAAATTAATTTTTGTTACCGTTATTAGAACAATTTGCGATGCTTGAAGTGGTCGGAAAATTTTGCCGTGTCATTTATAAATTGTTGTTAAGTCAACTCATTTAAAATTTTATTAAATTATTTAGGCCAATAATGCAGTATTTATTTAATGAAGGAGAGTGTTAGTGATAAGTATCAACTTTTTTTGACAACTTTATCTGACAAATCTTACATCATAATTTCAAATTATGTGTATAAATATAAAAATTAAATACAAAAATCGTTTTCATAATTGAATATAGTCATTTTGTCAAATGGGAAGAGAAAAGGACTAGTGAAGTAAAAAGAAATATTAGACCCTCAACTAGCTATATTCATTAATCAATTAGCTTATATGTAGACATTACAACTTAATAAATTAGGCACAACTAAACGAGAAAATAAAACAACGTCTTATCACAACTATAGACTACTATATTGACTTTAACAAATTTTGACACATTTAACAACTAAAAACTATGAACTCACATTATGCAACAATAAAAAAGTGGAGTAACTACTCGTCCTGTACGATACATGCAAGACTTGTACACCTTAAAATACCAAATGCTGAATGATAGAAAAACGTACAAACCATGTATTGCGTTCTTAAAACATTGTATTCACATTTTTGTTTTCATCTTTGCAATTATATATGTGTACTTAATTTGTTTGAATTTTCAACCCAATTATTAGTCTAGATATGAGCTTGTAGGAAAAAATATTCTTCAACGTATTAATAATGAACTTACGGATAACCAATTAATGAGACGGCGGGCTCTACTATCAATGAAGTGGACTCTTCTGGCTCAATACTATTTAAAAAAAAAAAGTCATATACTACTCTTTAAAAAATAATTTAGATAGATACTATTAAAAAGTCAGATGACTTCACCTGATATATATTTTAAAATATGGCCAGCTCAAAATATTTTTTTTAATTTTTTTAATTTTTATAAATTAATTATATAATTAAATTTTTGTTGTGTAATAAAAAATTATTTAATTATAATTACTTAATTTATTTTATTGAGAAAATATAGTTAATTATATATAAATTAGTTAATATATTTTACTAAACTTATATTCTAAATTCATATGCACAATTTAATACAAAAAATGAAATGGCGTTTTTATTATTTTAAAATTATATAAAAATTTTAAAATTATATATTTATTATTATGAATATTATATGAAGTATAATTTATTATATAAGACAGTATATTTTCTTCTTTTGATATAATGAAAGATAATATCAAATGTCTTTATATGTAAAATTTAATTTATGTATAATATTCAATAGAAAATAAAATTTTTTTATGTTAATATTTTGATACGATAAAATAATGAAATAGATATAAATGAATAAAAATTATATAAATAAGATTAGTTAAATGTGAAAAATTAGTCAATAATTTTTATAATAATAATTATTGTGTATAGAAGAACTTTTCAATTATTGTTGTTGAAAAATTATTGTTGCATAGCAATATGAAAATTACAAAAATTGTGAAGAATACATGTATGGAAAAGGTTTTGGCTAAGTAAATGCTTGAATATTAAATTCTTAGTACGTTTTATGGTTATCTTGGTTGATCTTCCACATCATAAAAGAATTATCCTCTATTGTTTGAGAATTATTTTGATTATTGGTTGCCGGAATAGAGTATAAAATTGTGAAAAATACTTGTCTGGAAAAGGTTCTGGCTAAGTAAATGCTTGATATTTAAGAGTGTTCATTGTGATCAACCTCTCTTTACTAGGAAGTTACATAGTATACTCTTTTACAGTTTGTGTTCACTATTCTTGGTATAAATAATATTCGTATATATGAATAGTATATGTCCGTATGATAGTACCTATATTGTATTATTGAATAGTGTACATACATATGAATAGTACTTATATGTATTTTTGAATAGTAATCATATGTATGAATAGTACCTATACATGATTCTTGAATAGTATACATACATATGAATAGTACTCATATGTATTTTTAAATAGTACATATACGTATAAATAATATTCGTACACATCCGGGATAAAGAAATATGATAACTGAAACAATAAGCAAAGATCAAAATCGAAATAAGACAATTTTTCTATTTTAGTTTTAATCTTTTCTTTTTCAAATAAATGGTAGAAAGTTTCATCACGATATCCTTTACCCGAAGAATTTTGGTAGAACATGACAAAGTCTTGGCAAAGAATCCAAGTGAGTGGACAAATCCTTAAATAATATGATCATAGTGTAGTTTAATATAATGTCTGAACCGAGTCGATACCCAAAAGTTCATCGTTAAATAAAAATATCGTTTAACATGAATAAATTTCACGTATTAAAATTTAGAAAATTTTGAATATAACAAATGAATAAGGAATCTAGAACAATTATATGAATATTGATTATGTGAATTTAAAGTGTAAATGTGCATACTATATTGAATCTTTGTGACTGAGAAAACTGTATGGCATGTTTGTGATATTAGGTGGTACCCCCATCTGTGGTGAGCAAGACCAATCATATTGGCTTGATAAATGATAGGGGAGATATAATTCCTCACAATAGGATGAAAATTGTAATAGCTCGGGTTGTTTTGTTAAACTCGCGAGGCGCCCTATTGGTGAAGACATATTAGGGTGTTGAATCACTAAGGTCATAAGAAGGCCGAAGGTTGAGCGAATGGCTCCCGGGGTGCCTCCGCCTAAGTGATGAGTATCGTACCCAAGATGTGTGTTTGATTGTTTTGTTTATGGGAAAATTGTTGATTTCTGGTATGTTTCTTAACTGTGTTCTGAGTAGTATTTTAGCCCATGCGTTTGCTTTATAATTTACTTCGTATTTTGTTTTTATTATTAAGTATTTGTACACTCACTAAGTTACCCCATAACTCACCCTCATGTTTTCCCTCCTTTCAAATCCAATTGCAGGTGAGGAGCCCCCTTTAGAGGAGTAGTGAGGTGTTTTGTTTGTGAGGACTTCCCGTTGCTGAGTAGATTCAGTGTTTTTCGTTTGAGGTTAAGATTTCATAGGTGATGTGTAGTCGTTAAGATACTTAGGATCTGCTAGGAATTGTTATTGGAATTTGACGGATAACTATAACTATTGGGATTTTTTTTGCAAATTATAAATTATTATTGTTATGACATTTTTTGAATCAATTGAATAACATGGTGATTATATTATTTTCATTTTATTTTATAAATTATTTGGATTAATACTTGAGAAATTTTGATTTACTAATTATTACATTAATGATTATGCACAATTGTTTAAAATGAATTGAATAAAACAAAAGGGGTAATAAGAATAAGAGGCTTATAGTAACGGGGGTATCAACACTGTGCTGATCATGAGCTAGGATTTGGGGCATGACATGTATGTTTAATATTAGCTTTAATATTTATGAAAATAAGAGTAGTGAAATGTATGTTTAATGACCAGCAATATAGATGTTTGTCACCTTTTTTTATAAACAGTTAAGTTGAAAATTTTTGTGTATATTTATGTCAAAGGATGAAACTATATGAGTGATATAAGAGTTATCTTTAAATTTAATATCTGTGAGATGATGATACTGAATGTATCACCTTTGACGAGTTAAAAAATATGATTGATTTTTTTTTAAAGCTTTCTCCAATTTAGTATGTAACATCCTCTTATTTAATAATTTCTTATTATCCATTTTGTTCTTATTATATTATTAAAAACATCATTTTAATTTACTTGAATGGAATTAGATCATGCTTATGAATAATACTTTGATGTACTCTTTAAAAGTTACTGAAAATATAATTTATGTAGAAGATGAAGACTCAAATTATACATATATATATGTGTGTGTGTGTGTGTGTGTGTGTGTGTGTGTGTGTATACACATATTACTTCAATTTTCTTATAATTCTGTATGATTGCTCAATTGTGGAGTATGTAGAAACTAACTACTATATCATATGTATTTATTTCATTATACTTGATAGTAATGTATGAGGAATTCATATTACGTGAAAATTTTCTATAAAATCCTTATCTGTCCAAGTTGACTATTTTAAGGGTCAAGAACATATGATAATACGTACCTACACAACTTCAGTTACAACTAAGATTTCCTACACATTTATCACAGATTACTACAAAATGCTTAATATAAAATTCATTTAGTTCTTATTCTATCTACAAGATAACTCATATTATACATATTCATATAACATCTCTTTTATTCATTCTACCTTGCCTTCCAGCTGCTAAATTCCTGGAAATGGTTATTTACAAGGGAAAACATGAGATTTCATAAATCTCAGTAGCTAGCACACATAGTTTATAAAATCTGTACCATCTCCAGTCATAAAAACAAATGTTGTATCATATATAAAACTAAATCATTTTGAATATTCTTGCATACTGTACATTGAAGTAATATGGTGCCTACTCTAATTTCAGCTACCATATTTCATGGAGTTTACTCTTAAATTCCAACTTCCATGTCTTTCAAGTGTATCCGTTGCTAGACAGTGATAAGGATTCATTTAAATATGGCATTTACTCTAAATTTCAACTGCCATATATAACATGAACTTTACTCTGAGTTTTCAACTTCCATGTTTCTTACTGAACTTATCCTAAGCTAGCCACGACTGTCCCCTACTACTTAAAGCTTGTTTTATACTCAAATACATAGCTAACATATGTGTAGAATTATCGTACATTCAAGAAATCATTAAGCGTAGTATAAACAAATAAGTCTAGTAGGAAATTATGATATACAACATCAACATGTTCTTATGAAAGCTAGCTAGCTACCTGGAATTACAACCAGCTTTTTTTTGCTTGTTCAACTATTCTCTTTATCAATTCCGTCTTCTCACATATTGTTCACCATTCTGTAAGTGTTTTTCTTTATGTAAGGAAGATTCAAAACTAATCCCTGAAGTTCTACCTGCTCTAAGTCCCTTTCTGTACTTAATCTTCCTCACTCTTAATTTATCCCTTTAATTCCTAATTCTTTTCCTTGTATAATAATTTAACTGATTGTAATATTTTCCTTATTAGATACTCAATCTGCATAAATATCCTTTAACTTGATTTTGCAGCATTTTAACTAACCAATTATTGGCACTACACTTCAATCGATTTAAACATAAATTTCTAGGTGTATAATAGTATAAACAGAGCTTGACTCATAGTGAAAGTACTCATAAAATTTCTGTTTAGCTTGGTCTACTCCTAATTAGTCCCAAAATCCTATTTAAACCAGAAAATCCCAGGTACCAGACAAGAAAACAATTTTTATCGAAAAAAACTAAGTAAAAATCTGAATTTCTCATACCTTTCACCAACTAACTCTGAATTTTGCACCCTAGGTTTTTCTTTTTCGTTATTGCTTTTCTTTCTCTGTTTTCAGACTCCAATCTTGGCTAGACATTCTGGTTTAATCCTCTGCTAGACAGACTACTCAGTGTTTCAGATTCACTCTCTTTCTCTCGAACTCTGTTTCACGAAAATGGTTGTTGGCAATTTTAATTGCCTTGCTAGATGAATATCGATAGAACAAAAAATATTAAAAAAATAACACGTACAGAGAATTTTATTTCGACTTACAAAACTTGGCCTTTGTTATTGACCAAATACAAATTCTGTAGATGGGACTCACTGAATCTCCCTTTTGTTATTCTCTCAAATTCTCACAACATTCATATATCATCATCTCATAGGATTTGCCTCTTTATATGGGCAAAATTTTACAATAAAATATTCTCTAAAAGTAAAAGTAAAATCGACAACTACTACATCCTTTTAAGAAGACAAAATAAAATTAACTACTACTACATCTTTTAAGAAGACAAAAATTAAATTGGATACTACAACCATTAAAAATAATAAAAAAATGTAGAGGAATGTAGAAGCATCTTGTATCCAAGCTTCCAACATATTCTGGAGACAAGTTTAACTTCTAACTGTTGTAAAACTTGGATACCAACACGAAAATAATCTGAGTCGCGTCTTTATAATAGACACTGTGCTTAAGGAATTTATTCCGCGACCACAGCTAAAAATCTGTGTCTACAGAACTCCCTCCAGGATTAAACAGATTCTTCTGAGAAATGTTCTCAGGCCACAGAACAACAAAAATTTTGAAAAGCGTAACCCAAAGAGTTTGAGAGAGGGAAGAGAGAAGAGCACAATAGTTTGTTGTGTGAGTGTGAAAAATGAGGGGAATGAGTCCTCTTTTTATAGCTGCTGAACATTAATGAGGCAGACAAGAATTTTAATACAATTAAAATTCGGTTTCAAAAATTAATGGACAGTTTCAGAAAATTAATGGGTAGTTTCAAAATAATTAATTATATTTAAAACAAATAAAACAAAACTGTCTGCTCTTAATTTTCTGACATTAATCCAAATTAATTTCATAATAATAAAATTTGCCTCTATTCAGATAAGCTATTAAAAAGATATTTTGAAATACAAAGCCTTTAAAAGGCTATTTTCACAACAATCCCCTACATATTTCAAAAGATATTTCAAAAACTTTTGGGTTACATATATGGGTATAGACGCATTAATCCAGTGTCTCTTTTTATACTATGAACCAGACCTAGACCGATAAGATTTATCTTACAGAGTAATCAGTGAAGTATATAGCTTCTATGAACCAACATACTCTTAGTCATAAGATAGTGACCTTAAGAGTCGCATCTCACCCCCCACATTTCTGCTGTTAACGCCGTTGTAGGCGTTATTTCGGCCGTGTGCATGCCTGGAATTTATGAGTGCTCTAGAGACTTCGTCACGATCTCATAGGAGCGGCCCCACTCCACACTCATATAGGTGACTTCATCAAGTGTATATGCAATGAATACACCACCCTTAATGTAGGGTTATGAAGACCATAAAGAGCTTACGCTCAACCCACAAGTCAATGTATTCTAGCACTTTCACACTTAACACCATAGGAAATGGACTGAGAATATAGTGCTAGCAGAATTAACAGACGACTTGTTATTACCCATATGAACCTTCTTCATGGGATCTCCAATCACAAAGGTTGGGTTCCCGCCGCCATTAATTTCATATTGGCTTAAGTCCAATTCCCCTCGATGTGCGAAGGACTAATTTCCTTCTTACATGCATGTTTAGTCAATGAATTGGCCAAACTCACTTTTGATTTTACAGAACTGATCAGTATACTTCAAATTTCATTTTTGAGAAATTGCTTGATATCTCAACACAAGTGTCTATTCTTACCATTGAAAGTTTGTTATTTACAATGGCTATTGCCATTTGGCAATCACAAAACATAGACAATAATATCATTGGGCTCTTACCCAACTAAAAAATTTGCTAAGAAGTTTTTCTACTACTTAGTCTTGCTTTCAGCCAACTCCAGAGCACTAAACTCTGATTTTATAGTGAACCTATAAATTTGTATAGCTGCTTTCTCCAAAATAATGTCCCATCACCAAAAGTGAGGTTTAACCACTAGTGGACTTTGTCTCATCTGAATTAAAGATTCAGTTAACATCATTGTATTTTTCTAACACAATGGAAAATCCACTTTATATGATATCGTAAATTACGATACCTCTCAACTCTTTTATTGGATTTGTGTACATATCGCCACTCATCTGACACATAACACATGATATGTCAGTCTAGGTAAAGTTTATTAAATACAACAGAGACTCTCCTCTGTTTTCCTTAACTGAGTGTTAAAATCATAAGGAGTTTTTCACCAGTTTGTCATTTTGATGATCAAACTTTTAAGACAATTTTGAACATAACGTTCTTGTGATAGTAAAATACCACCACCTTTCCTTATGGTTTTAATCCCAAAATCTCATTCACTTTACCCATGTCTTTCATGTCAATACTAGATGTAAATGAATATTTGACTTTATGTAACATCTACGTCACACATATACGGACAAATAATCATCCTTACCATCTATCACTTCCACATATATACACATCCATCTTTAACTAAAAGAGATATATTCACTAATCACAAAGAGAAAATTAACAACATAATAACTAAGGTTTTATAGTTAATTTATTTTTCTCATAGTTGTGTAATATAAACTTTGCAAAATACCCCCACATTTTTAAATTTATCAGAGTATGACTACACAACTCATATGAAACCTCATACAAAACCTTATAATTATTATAGATGGGTATCAAACGCATAACATATATGCGCATCTAAATTCATCCATCATATAATATTATTTTTCAAGAGAATAATTTCACAGAATTATTTTAGAACTTTTTAATCTCATTTTTGTGACCAATAACTCAACAACATTGTACCTCTATGTACAATTGAAGAGTTTTCATGGATTGGCATTAGAAAATACTAATTCCATATATATATATATATATATATATATATATATATATATATATATATGGCATATCATCATCTCAATGAGATGGTTTCCTCAATTTAAAAATTGACAACGTATCATCATCTCAAAGAGATGGTTTTCTTAATTTCCAAATTGACCCAAAATTTATATGCCAATATCTTCAAATTTGGTCACAAATCCACAAAAATCATGTTCCAAAATAAAGCTCTCAAAAGCTTAAAATGAAGCTATTTTGAATTCTTAAATTAAAACTCTCCCACATATGTTAATTTTAAGAATTCCACAAAAATAAAATTCTCAAAATAGAGAAATTTTAAAATAGTTCACATGTAAGCTTCAAAAAAGCCTTTTCATATTATCAATAGTTATATCAATAGAAATTTATGGGACATACTCAATACACAAATATAATAAACCTATAATTTCTATTAAACCATAATATCATTAACTATTGACCATAAAACATTTTTACGAAAATTTGTATATTTTTATAACAACATATATCCCCCACTTGTTATTATAAAAATATTATCCAAAAACATTTTTCTTCTTGCCTCCACTATTAATATAAATTCTCAAAAAGAGAAAGATTAAAAATAGTGTAACATAGTAGGGAGAAGAAATCACCATTGCACAAATTTGCTTCATGAGTAAAATTGATCACTTCATTATCACTCAAAACTAGAACTCTAAAAATTATGAGTTGTGCTCATAAAAATAATAGCAAATAATAATTTCACTCAATGTATATATATTTGCTCCACATAATACAAACGCTATATATAAATATATGCACAATCTACTTTTAAAAGAAAATCTCCAAACCCAAGTTAAAAGAACTTGTAAAATATTGTAGATACACTAGACAATATATAGCAAAAACTCAAGTCTTGTATCAACACACCTCATTATGTGTATCTCATATAGTGAGAAATCCTTTTTCATAAATAAAATTTCCTTTTGTGAGCAACAACCAAATTAAAAATATTTTTTTTTATAAGCCCACAAAAAAAAATTAAAATACACATAATTGAAAATAAATATTTATTACCTTTAATAAAGTGTCAGAAATATCATATACTTAAATTTTAAAATACCACACAAACATATATCTCATATATATATATATATATATATATATATATAAATGCACCCACAGTTATGAATCATTATTTCAATTGTTGTGCCAACGTTAAAAACCATAAAGAATCAAAGCCAACGGAAATAGCATGAAGCAACATGAATTAGAAAGGCCACCATTTAAAACTGATAATGAGACATTTATATTAGAATATATATATATATATATATATATATATATATATATATATATATATATAAATTGAGAGTCCACAGTTATATATGAATACATTAACACACCATTGTATCTCATTTAAATCACAATAGACACACACATAAGTGGCCAATGGTTGTATTGATTGATATACTAATAATTAACGCCCACGATTTCTAAAGAATAATTATAAAATACTTATTATAATTATCTTAAAAATTAATACTTTATAACAATATTCCAACAACATATATGTAGCTAGCAAATTGGAAAAATCAAATTCCAATATAAAACACCATGTAACTAAAATCAACAAAGGTTGAAAAAGATGTTACTGGTGTCCCTTAAGAAGATAATCAAGGCGCGACTGTAGCAACGTTGTTAGATAAATTCCTTAAGATTGTTGTAAAACTTGGATACCAACACGAAAATAATATGAGTCGCGTCTTTATAATAGACACTGTCCTTAAGGAATTTATTCCGCGACCACAACTAAAAATCTGTGTCTACAGAACTCCCTCCAGGATTAAACAGATTCTTCTGAGAAAGGTTCTCAGGCCACAGAACAACAGAAATTTTGAAGAGTGTAACCCAAAGAGTTTGAGAGAGGTAAGAGAGAAGAGCACAACAGTTTGTTGTGTGAGTGTGAAAAATGAGGGGAATGAGTACTCCTTTTATAGCTGCTGAACATTAATGAGGCAGACAAGAATTTTAATACAATTAAAATTCGGTTTCAAAAATTAATGGACAGTTTCAGAAAATTAATGAGTAGTTTCAAAATAATTAATTATATTTAAAACAAATAAAACAAAACTGTCAGCCCTTAATTTTCTGACATTAATCCAAATTAATTTCATAATAATAAAATTTGCCTCTATTCAGATAAGCTATTAAAAAGATATTTTGAAATACAAAGCCTTTAAAAGGCTATTTTCACAACACTAACATCCTCCCTTAAACTTGGTTTGATCATTCCGAGCATGTTCTTCAACTTCAAGAGCAAATTGGTTCTGAGTGGCTTTGTAAAGATATCTGTAATTTGGTCTTCCGAAGAACAATGTTTAACCACAATTTCTTTATCTCTAACTAAATCTCTAATGTAGTAATGCTTGATGTTGATGTGTTTATTGCGTCCATGAAAAACTGGATTTATTGTCAAAGCAATTGTTGATTTATTGTCAAAAAACATTCTTGTAGGACCATCTTGTTGATGTTGTAGCTCACTTAGCATTTTTCGTAACCAACCTACCTAAGTAGCACAATTTGTGGCTACTTTATATTCTGTCTCTGCTGTTGAAAGGGAAACTGCTTGTTGTTTCTTGGACAACCAAGAAAATACACCTAACCCTTGATAAAAGGCATAACCTGAAGTACTTTTCTGTGTTTTAGCATTACCTCCCTAATTGCTATCTATGTATCCAACTAATTCTATCTTGTTAGCATTTGAATAAAAGTTATCATCATTAATTGTACCTTTAATATATCTTAGAATTCACTTTGCTGCTTGCTAATGAGATTGTCATGGTGAATTCATGAATCTGCTTATACATCTAACTCCATAAGCTATGTCAAGTCTTATTGCTGTTAATTACCTCAGATTATCACTAATCTTCTAAATTTAGTTGAATTGACAAGGTCACCCCCACCTTCCTCTTCAAATTTCAGTCTTTCTTCCACTGGTGTCAATATTTGTTTGCAAGCTTCCACTTAAACTTCTTCAAAACATTTACTGCATATTTCTTTTGTGAAATAAAAATTCCTTTAGGCATCTATTTAACCTTAACGCCTAAGAAGTAAGACATCAGGCCCATATCAGTCATTTCAAATTGGGTAGTCATGTTCTCCTTGACTTCAGCTTTATAACCATTTGGAGTTATTTCTGGTGAAGATCAAATCATCCACGTACAAACAAAAAATAATAATGTCTCCATTCTTGCTGTGTTTGACATATAAGGCATGCTCATATAGACTCCTATGAAAACCATTGTGAATAAAATATGTATCTATGTGAGTATACCATGCTCTGAGTGCTGCTTCAATCCATATAGTGTTTTCTTCAACCTGTACACCTTATCTTCTTCTCCTTGTTTTAGATGACCTGGTAGTTGCTCAATGTAAACTTCTTCATCAAGTATACCATTCAAGAAAGTAGACTTGACATCCATTTGGAATATTTTCCACTAATTTTATGTAGCAATAGAAATAATCATACGTACCGTATATGTTCTGACAACTGGAGTAAATACTTCAAAGTAATCAATTCTATGTGTTTGTTTGTACCCCTTTGCCAAAAATCGTGCCTTGAAACCTTCTATGTCTCCATTGGTTGGAACTTTATTTTGTACACCCACTTAACACCAATAGGCTTCTTTCTTTTAGGAAGAGTAGCTAACTCCTATGTCTTATTGTTTTCAATTGCTTGAATTTCTTCATCCATTGCTTTTACCCAATGATCTTCACTGGCTACTTCCTCATATGTCATAGGATCACAAAAGTAATATCTTCCTCTCTATCATCAAGATCATCATCTCTACCAACTTCATAATCTTGTAAGTGAGTAGGGGGACGTTGTTCTCATTGTGGACGAAGTGGTGGATCATCAAGACTTGTAGTACTTGCTGATGGCTCAATGATAGGATACTGGTATTAAGGTGTTTGTTATAGTTTGTTTTTCAGTTAAGGGGTAATTAGGAAATTATTAGTGGGTGATTTTCTTATAAATAGGAGAGTGGGAATGTAAGAAAGAAAGAAAGAATATTAGTTTAGTTGTTTTTAGGAGCTTTGCTCTGGGAGAGTCTTAGACTCCAGGAGACCTAGTCTCTAGAAATTATCCTTTTCTTGTCATTCTTGTTGTTCTTGCTCTGTATTTCCATCCACTAAGAAATAATATCTTGTTCTTTCTTTAATTAAGTTCTAGGTTCACATACCGGATATTCGAGCGGCACCAGTATGTCTTTCCAAATATCAGACCAACAATGGAAAGAAATAGTAAAAAAATTGGAGCAAGCCATCATAAATGTGTTTGACCAAATAATGAGGAAGATTGATGCTGCTAGAGGGTCATCGCATACTAGGATCATGCATACACCATCTTCTTCAACACATATGATAGCAGGGAGACTCGAGCTAGAATATAGGGTGGTATCTGACAAAAACCCAAACAAGAACAGAGGAATAAGACACCTTACAGTAGACAAAAAATTAAAGGGTCAGCGTTTTCAGTGTGAGAAAAAGAATCATCCAACGAAGTTGTTTATTGGTGGACTTGGAGCCGCCATGTAAAGACATCTAAGAACCTTTAAATCTCGAACTACATTCTAAGCAAGGAAGATGGCAAGAGATCTTAAGGCTGAGTACAGAGTGCATTTAAGATTGGGTAACCCAAACCATTACACAAAAGGCTACTTACTTTCGGGCCCAAATCTGAGAATGCTATAAAAGTTGGCCTGGGCCAAGCTCACACTTGGTTGAGTACGAAGAAGGAGCGAAGCCAGAAACAAACCCACCCCTTTGAGGCTACATTACATGCACGAGACTCCATGACCAAAACTACTCCATCAATGGCTTCTTCATCGTCGTTCACTTCTACAAAGAGGTTCTATGATGTCACCGGACACAGTCACAGTAAAGGAGTAGGGAGAATCTAGAATCCCAAAATTTATGGGCTAGCAAACTTGCACCAGCCACGTAACACCGATAGACCACCACCAACGATGATGACACAAAGACGTCGGCACAATGCATGAATTACCGAAGAAGTCTTTTGTGTCACAACCTAAACCCAGGAACATGATCAGTATGGCAGTGGGATCTATACCACCACTGCAAGCCTAATATCACACACGCTAAACATAATAATTAAGTAAACTTTTTTATCACTAAGTTCACAATACACCTAGGAGCTCTATTCACTATAGAGCGACTCAAGAAGACCAACATACCCGACATTGAAGTCATCCCAAACTAGAAATGGTTGAGGACTCGGAGACTCCACTACTCCTTATACGGAATCCCACCACATAACAAGAACCTGTAAGGGCATAGAAAAAGGGTGAGTATAAAAATACTCAGTGAGAGGATGATTAAGTTGAACAGATTACCACCACATGTCATTCTTAGGGATGGGGCACAAAATTAATATCACATCCACCAACATTAGGCCCAAGCCTCATTTTATATAACTTGCATAATCAAGTAAAGACATCCTACCCCATGCACATAATCATTATTAAGTCATAGATCAGAAGGAAATTACAAAAGCCATATCATTATATGACTCAGCCGCACGAATTTAATATGTGACATCAAGCACTTAAGTTCAGAGAATTTCACCAAAATCGTCATATATGTGTATACATGTAATCATATTCAATAAGAGTAAAATCAAGGTCTCCACTTGAAACACACATGCGATAATATGAGATAATAGCCTTTTAAGTCAGCACAAATCTAAATTTGCAATATGTCCATCGTTACAAGATATCTGTAATTTATAATATGTCCATCATTCCAGGACATTTAAAATTTATAGTATGTTTACCGTTCCTGGACATTTGGAATTTATAGTATGTCCACCGTTCCACGATATCTGTAATTTATAATATGTCCATCATTCCAAGACATTTGAAATTCTCTCACCTTTCCTACACAAAGGCAGCATCCCAAGTGTGGCATTCTTGAGAAATATAGTCACTTAGCCATATTGTGACTTGTTATCAGATTGTTCCACTAACAACCCAATGATGCACCGTTCCAGCATCATTATAGGGCTCTTCCCTCAATGCATTCATTTTAGTAGTTGGGGTCACCCGTGTTCACAATAATATAATATCATAGGGATTTTCCCTTATTGCATCCACTAGCAATTGGGGTTACCCATGTTCAAAATAATATAGTATCATAGGGCAGGGCTCTTCCTTCAATGCATCCACTCTAGCAATTTGGGTCACCCATGTTCACAATAATATAATATCATAGGACTCTTCCCTCAATGCATCCACTCTAGCAATTGGAGTCACCCATGTTCACAATAATATAATATCATAAGGCTCTTCCTTCAATGCATTCACTCTAGCAATTAGAGTCACTCATGTTCATAATAATATAATATCATAGGGCTCTTTCCTTAATGCATTCACTTTAGCAATTGGGGTCACCCGCATTCATAAAAATTCTTTCACACAAGCATAATACAATACTTTCCATCAAATTACTCACTAACCAATAGTGATCAAGATATATATTTGGACATCATTTACAAACAATAACTACATCTACAACACATTGACAATCACAATCTTAATTAGTTAATAAAGCATGACGTCTTCCCTCATGGACCCATCTATAGTATTTACAAGAAGGGATGCATATATATAACCACCCTACTCATACTTAGAAATTTTGTTTAAAAAGTGAACATCTTAAAGTATAAGCAAATCATAATTGGTGAAAGTTCCAGTATACACAAGTATCTAATAACAAGCCATAATAAGCAACCCAATAAGCAAAGTAAAGTCCTTTCACCCTCGGTGCTCCATAGTTCAAGTATATCATTACAGGATAAAACTTTTAAATGTATTAAAATAAGAAAATCTTCCCTTTTCTCAAAGAAAAGAGATATGATTATCATCCATAACAATTAATATTAACATATTATGCACTAAGTAAATTTTGTCATTTTATCTTAGGTTATCACCAATATAGGTTTTTTCATTACAACAATTTTAACAAGTAGAGAGTACACTTCCTACATCCCTTTAGGTCGTCCCTTTTCAAGATCATAACATTAATTCCGAATAAGAAGAACATTATTAATCAATTGTAATATCCCAAGTATATACCATCATGAATGTAGAGTCACATTAAAGCATTCAAAGGAATAAACCAAGACTTGATAAACATATGCAATTAAGTTTTACAATGAAACCAAAAAGGGGGCAGGAGACATCCCTCACAAGGATTTGTAGCACTTTTCGATCTCAGAGGAGTATCTCAATCACGTCCCAACCATGGTCATGCCTAGACATCAAAAGCATCTCAATACAAGAATTATGAAGTGAAAGTAATGGTTGGAACCCAAGAGGGGGGTGAATTAGGTTTTAAAAATTTTTCACAACTTTATTGGAAGTTAAAATGATTTTCTGTAAAAGTACAATACTTAGGATAATAAATACAACACAGAAAATCAATGTGCTATCAAGATGAATAATTATGAGGAGCAAGGAAATAAAGAATAGATAACAGTAACACAAATAAAGGAGTAAGGGATAGAGAGAGAAAACTCAGAGATTTATACTAGTTCGGCTAATCTCAAGCCTACATCCAGTCCTCAAGAAGTCACTTGAGTATTTTCACTATACTTGCAAGTTTGATCTAGGTACTTGCAAACCACTACAAAGAATTTTGTTAGCCAAGGCTCCTCCACAACCCAACGGAGAATTTATGAATCCGGGCTCCTCCTCAAACCTCCGAAGAATTTCTGCTAAACTGGCTTGTCTACAACCCAAATGAAAGCTCTCTCAATAAATACTCTATCAAGGAATACTCTCCTTGATAATACAACTCAACATAATATTTGTGTTGATCAAAATCAACAATTACAGAGAAACTCTCTAAAAATATAGCATATATTACATTGATAAGCTCACAAGAGTATAATCTGCATAAGAGATAATTTACAGATGATGTTCAACAATAGGAGTGTTCTCTCTTCTGTTTTGATAGCCCCCAAGGTTGATATATATAGCCCAAGGATGAATAAGAACATTGGAGACAAATCCAAGGTGGTTCGATAATGATGTCAGCAAAAACTAGCCGTTACAGCACATTTTCTGATGTCGGTGGTCGACCAGTGTGGCACGATAGTCGACCAGTGTAGTCCAGAAGTGATTCATTAGTCACGCTGGTCGACCAGTGTAGATGGGGTGGTCGACCAACGTTTATGGTTCCTCCTCAGGATATTGCTTATTGGAGTCCGTTGGTCAACCAGTGCAGATAGGGTGGTCGACCAACGCTTATGGTCTTCAAGAATCTTTGTTTCTGGAGCTTCGTTGGTCGACCAGTCAGGATGGGGTGGTCGACCAGTGCTCAAATACTTTGCCTCTGGAGCTCGTTGGTCGACCAGTCAGCATAGGATGGTCGACCAGTGCTCAAAGACTTTGCTTCTGGAGCTCGTTGGTAGACCAGTCATGATAGGGTGGTCGACCAGTCACTCGTTATCTTTAAATTCTTTGTTTTTAGAGCATGATGGTTGCTTTCTTGATGCATCCAAGCTTCCAAGACTTCAAATCTTTTAATTCTTCATTTCTTGGAGCTTTGTTGTTTTCTTGAGTAAAGCATGATGTTGTTTTTCCTTGTTCTTCAATCCAATGCTCACTCTTCTTGTTTTTGAACCAACCTATAAAATATATCTTACTTGCAAACCAAATGGTAAGTTCAATTCATGATAATAGCATGATTCAATATATACAACATACATATTAAATAACATAATCATGCTTAAGTACTTGTAGCATATATATGATAATTAACCTTTATATATATTAATGCTACAATTCAAATACATTTGTCATCATCAAAACTTATGGCATATAGCCTTAGGGCTAACATGAAGCTCCTAACGCTAAAAGTTTCCCTCAAGTGATGGCACCTGAGGAGCCACTCGTGACGCCTTGGACACCACGACCTATAACTCCAACGAAGAGCATGAATTTAAGTCCAAAAACTTTAAATCTTCACCAAATCTTTTGATTCCTTAAATGGAATTTTTTTCCTAACATTCTAGGATCAGTTTGGCACTAAAACCCCAAGCTAAAATTGTGATTCCAAGCTTGAATCATCACTTGTTCGTCAATACCCTAAATTTCACCATTTATTTTCTTTTTCATCTCTTACTCTTTAATCTCATTCTTTATATGACCATTCCTTTAATTCTTGGCTCTTTTCTCATCAGCTAACATTTCAGAATAATAAACCCACTATTTAGTTCATAGAGAATTCTACAGCAATTTTCCCCAATTTGTTATTCTAGGGCCTAATGTGCAAGAGAAAAGAAAAAAGGAAGGAGATGAACCATATGCTTACTTGAAGATCCTTCAAGCTTGGCAAATAATGAGAGCTCTCTTCCTCTTCTACTTCCTTCGGAGCCACTAGAGACATAGAGAAAGAGGCACGAAATGATAGAGAGAAGAAAAATGAGGAAGATTGAAGCCTTAAGGTATATAAGATGCCTTTTCCAAAAATTTCACATATGTCCCTTCTTACTCTTATTGGCCAAACTCACACTTAAACAAAATTTGCAACATAATACCTAAAATTTCTAATTGAATCTCCCACTGAGGAATTTTAATCACCTAACCCCAAACCTTTTAAATATGCATCTTACAGAAAATGGGCAAATCAAAAATCAAAAATTAAAATTAAAATCACAGTTATTACATTATGATGTAGACCAAGGGGGAAAGAATGACAAAAACAGAGATATGACTGTGGATGAGAAGAGTAGAGGCATTTGATAACTATCTTGCACAAATAGAGGTGGGTCGTCGAAGCTTTTTTGTTTCGTCTCAGAGGAGAAATGGCTGGGTATTGGTGGCAATGAAGAGAAAAAGGAAGATGAAGATTTCAATCGCCATGAACAAACGCACGAAAGAAGACAATGAGGAGGGTAATATATTGAAAAGCAGAGCGTAGGCCTGGTTTAATCCTACCTGACCTGGTTACTTGGGTGAATCTAACCCGGTTATTGGATAGGCCAATATTTCTAGATAGGTCCACTGTCGAGATGAGTGGAATAGGCTGAAGTAGGGAAAAAAGCATTAGTCAGCCTTGGCTAATTTTAGGGGGTGTAATGATAGGATACTGATATTAGGGTATTTGTTATAGCTTGTTTTTTCTGTTAAGGGCTAATTAGGAAATTATTAGTGGGTGATTTTCTTATAAATGAGAGAGTGGGAATGTGAGTAGGAAAGTAATAATATTAGTTTGGTTGTTTTTAGGACTTTGCTTTGGGAGAGTCTTAGACTCTAAGAGATCTAGTCTCTAGAATTATCCTTTTTTCGTTGTTCTTATTGTTCTTGCTCTGTATTTCCATCCACTGAGAAATAATATCTTTTTCTTTCTTTAATCTTTCTTTAATTAAGTTCTGGATTCACATCACTCAACATTTTATTCATTTACTTCTTCATTTACGGTTACTGGTACAGGTAACAATTCCTTTTCTTTCTCTGACCAATCTCACACTCCACTTTCATCAAAGGTAACATCATGACTAATTATTACTTTTTAAGAATTTGGATTGTATAACTTGTAGCCTTTAGTTTCTTTACTATACCCAATAAAGATGCATTTTTTGCCTTGTCATCAGGTTTCTTTCTTAGTTCATGAGGAACATGTGTATAAGTAATGCAACAAAAAATTTTTAGGTGATTAAGATTGGACTTTTGTCCACTCCAAGCTTGTTGTGGAGTTTTATCTCATACATTTTTTATAGGACATTTATTCAAGATATAGACTGCACAAGCCACTACATCTGCCCAAAAATTCTTAGGTAATTTCTTACCAAGTAACATGCTTCTTACCATGTTCATGATAGTCCTATTCTTCCTTTCTACCACTCCATTTTGTTGAAGAGTGTATCTTGCAATTATTGATGTTTAACACCATGCTTTCTTAAGAAATCGTCACAAACTATGTATTCAGTTCCCCTATCAGTTCTCAATGTTTTAAGAGTATAGCCACTTCTCCTTTCAACATATGCTATAAAATTCTTGAGTATATCACAAGCTTCACATTTGTTTTTCAAGAAGTAAACCCATGTTTTCCCACTAAAGTCATCAATAAAAGTAATAAATTATTTCTTACCTCTATTGGATGGAACATCCATATAACATAAGTCTGAATGCACCAACTCAAGTGGTTTTGTAGCTCTCCATGCACGCAGTTTAGGAAAAGGATCACAGTGCTTTTTACCCACTACACATGTTTCACAAAGCTAATCGGGCACTTTGATAATTAGCAAGCCTTTAAACCACTTTTTATTTGCAAGAAACTTGATACTTTCAAAGTTGAAGTAACCAAGTTGTATATGCTATAGCCAATTATCATCAACAATTGTAGCACCTCAGCATAAGGAATCATGGTACTTAATATTCATTGGGAATAGTTAGTTATTTGACATGCTTTTCTTTGCTATCAAGCCCATCTCTACATCATTTATAGTGTAGCCTCTTTTGTTAAACTGCAAGTCATAGCCTTTCTCAGCTAGCTTTCCCACACTCAAATGATTTTGACATATACTAGGTGCATAAAATACATCAGAAATATAATTCAAAGATCCATCCTTCAATCTGATGGTAATCTTCCCTTTTCCTAAGATTGCAAGTCTTGAATTATCGCCAAGCTTGACTGTGGTTTGGACGTTTTCATCTAAGTTAGAAAATAGTTCTTTTTTCCCACTTAGATGATTATTGTAGCCTGTATCTAACAACTATTGATTATCATCTTTGTTAGCAAAAACATTACTGGTTATTAGAACTATCTTCATATTATCTTCATTTTCTGTAACTTGAGTATAACACTCTTTAATATTTGAAGCTTTAGCATGACATTCTTGACTATAGTGACCATACTTATTACAGTTATGAGACTGAATATGGGATTTGCATTTAGATTGAAAATGTCCAATATTTGAAGCTTTAGCACAACATTCTCGATTATAGTGACCATAATTATTATAGATATGGCACTGAATATGGGATTTGCATTCAAATTGAAAATGTCCATACTTCTTACATTTATGACATTGAATATTGGATTTGTTTTGGAAAGAGCCATTACCTCTGGTTTTGTGGCTTGAGTCAGTTCTAGGAATCCTTCCTCTACCTCTAAAATTTTGTCATCTTTGGTTGTGGTCCACCTTCTTTGCACAAATCCTTCACTTCTGATATTTTCTTCATCTTTTAATGCTTGCTCAGTTGTGTCACTTGACCTTTCACCCATTCGCATTTCACATGACTCCAAGGATGCTTGCAAATCATTCAAGTTCATTTTGTTAATATCTTTTGATTCTTCAATTACTGCTACTACATAATCAAATCGACTTGTGAGTGCGCGCATAATTTTCCCCATGACTTCTTTTTCTGTGATATCATCCCCATTATTCTTCATATCATTGACCAGCTCATCCATTCGTGAAAAACAATCATGAATGCTTTCATCCTTGAATTGTTCCATCAACTCAAAGTGTCATTTTAAGCCTTGCAACCTTGTTCGTTTAACTGGGTAACTCCTTTACATGTTTTGAGCAAAATTTCCCAAGCCTCCTTTGCTATTTTAGCATGGAATATTTTCTCAAGAATAAGTAGTTCCACCAATTGACATATTAAAAACAAAGCTTTTTCATTGAGTAGACGATCTTTTTCTATATGTTATTTATCAACCTTTGATTGTTTTCCTTCTGTTGGTTCAACAAAACCTTTCTCTTAAATCTCTCCATAACCACTGGCTTTTAAACATAATTCCATCTTATGTTTCCACATAGAAAAATTTGATCTTCCATCAAACCTGTAAATTGTTGATTGCACTTGTTGAAGTTGGGTTGCTCTCGTATTTGAACTTGCTGCCATCTTGTTTCAGCCTGCCTCAGATACCAGATGTTGGCAATTTTAATTGCATTTCTAGATGAATATGGATAGAATAAAAAGAATATTAAAAAAAATAACACACAAAATTTTATTTCAACTTATAAAACTTGGTCTTTGTTATTGACCAAATACTAATTCTGTAGATGGGACTCGCTGGAACTCCCTTTTGTTATTCTCTCAAATGCTCACAACATTCATAAATCATCATCTCATAGGATTTGCCTCTTTATGTAGGCAACATTTTACAATAAAATATTCTCTAGAAGTAAAAGTAAAATTGACAACTACTACTTTCTTTTAAAAAGACAAAATTAAATTGACTACTACTATATCTTTTAAGAAGACAAAAATCAAATTGGATACTACAACTATTAAAAATAATAAAACAATGTAGAAGAATGTAGAAGCATCTTGTATCTAAGCTTCCAACATATTTTTGAGACAAGTTTAACTTATAACAATGGAGAAGGGAGGTTTACGAGAAGTGAGATGGAAAGGAACAAAGTTTCTCTCTCTCTCTCTCTCTCTCTCTCTCTCTCTCTCTCTCTCTCAACTGCACTCTGTTTCCACCAAGAATGATTGATAGAATAGGTTCAAACTCTCTCTCACTCTTTCTCAAATTTGGTCACGGTAATGGGGAAATGAAGGTCTACAAGAGTGAGATGGAAGGAGCTAGTATTTTTCTCCTTCTCTGATGGGTTCTAGACGACTAAGTAAAGGAAGGGAAAGTGGAAATACACGCGTGTGGTTAAAAGTGGCCAACAAACTTGTTTTGGTTGAAATATTAGAGAAGTCCTTTCAAACTTTTTACTTTTCAATTTGGTCTATAGCTTCATGGTTAAAATTCTATTTAAACCCCAAAAAAATTATTTCATGACCTTCTAATGTACACTTTATTTCTCTTATTCATTCATTTATTTATCTTATTTTCTTTATTGTTATTATGTAATTATATTTATTTTTCTTATTATTCTAGCCTCTTAATTTCTTCTTTTGCTTCTATTTCTATGGTGATTAAATTTGGGATGTTACATAGTCAGTGTCTCCTACCAGTATTCATCAAGACCCAATATACCACTCTTTAACAAGCCTTCCAAATGAGGAGGTAATTAATGATACCAACCTATATGTTGGGATGTGGTTTAGGGATAAATATACATTATGACTAGCAGTAAAAATATATTCTGTCCAACATTACCAAACATTTAAAATTCTCCACCAACACAAGGATGTTGAAATATACAGATGTCCCATATTTAAATAAGGTTGTGGCTGGAGAGTTATT
Organism: Biancaea sappan; assembly: GCA_037074585.1. Classification (NCBI taxonomy): domain Eukaryota; kingdom Viridiplantae; phylum Streptophyta; class Magnoliopsida; order Fabales; family Fabaceae; genus Biancaea; species Biancaea sappan. Next base: position 13,891,751 of record CM073494.1, read on the forward strand.
GTAGAGTTAGAGTGAACAGGATCATATATGAAGTAGAGTTGGAGTGGCATTTATTGAGGAAAAAATAGTTGAAAACCATTTGAGGTGGTCTGGCCATATTCAAAGAAGACCGTTGGAATCGCTAGGAAAGAAAGTTGAGCAGATGGTTTGGAGTCCGATGAAAAAAGGATGAGAAAAACCAAGAAGGACACTTAGAGAAGTTGTTGAACAGGATCTTCTGGTAAACGAAATACCTAAAGAGTTGGTCACTAATAGAGCTCAATGGCGTCGTACAATCCATGTAGCCAACCCCACCTAGTGGGATAAGGCTTTGTTATTGTTGTTGTTGTGGCTGGAGAGTTATTGTCTTCCAGAAAAAAAAAAACTCGAAACAATTGACAGATCACAAAGTATCTAGATCCCCACACTTGTGTCCACAAGAGATGCTCATACTAGAAGGTAGATTGATCTGGCTTCGCCCACTTAGTGGATCGTATCAGAGTGCAGTGATTTCAACCTATTATTTGAATCAGCCTAATATTGCTTATAGTGGTATTGGTCCCTCTTATACAGACATTGGAGGCTCTAGTTTTATTTCTTCATATATTAATTACAATTTAATTAATAAAATTTGAATTAAATCATTATTGGTAATTATATAAAAAAACCAACTAATATTTATAACATAAAAATTAATTTAAATTATATAAGCATTTTATGTATTTGGAAAAATGGAAGGCTTATAATTTTATATTTAATTATAATCACATTTAGTATCATTGCCTATACAAATGCGTCTTCAAAGCACTTTTCCTCATTAGTGAAATCATCTATGCTCAACACCGACTAAGTTGGGGAAAGCTTTAAAAGAGCATGAATCATATTTTTTAACTCGTTAAGGGTGATAGTTCCATCATTTAGTATTATCATATCACAGATATCATATCCAAAAATCACTTCCACCTCACCCATATAACTCATTATATTAACATAAGTACACACATCAATTCTAAAACTCATCTTACTAGTTAATAAACATACATTTCACTAATAAATATACAATATAGAAACTATTGGCAGTAACAATAATCTCAAATTTTCTTAATTTTTTAAATTTTCATATTACTTTATAACAATAGTTTTCCCATAAAATTAATTGACAAATTCTTCCACATTATCAATATAAAAATTAGTGACTAATTTTTTAGATTTCACTATTCTTATTTTCACATATATAAAATAAATATTAAACATCAAAATTATTTTCATAAATATTAACATATTTTATAAATATTAAAAGAAATATTAAACATATATTTATTTTAAATATGAGACATCTGTATATTTTAACATCTTTGCTTTGGTGGAAAACTTTAAATGTTTGGTAATGTTGGACAAAATATAGTTTTACTGCTAGTCGTAATATATGTTTATCTTTGAACTATGTCCCAACATATAGCTTAGTATCATTCATTGCCTCCTCATCTGGAAGGCTTGTCAAAGAACGATGTGCTCGGTCTTGATAAATACTAGTAGAAGATACTGACTAAATTGAGGAAAGCTTTAAAAGATCATGAATCATATTTTTCAACTCGTCAAAGGTAATAATTCAATCATTCAGTGTCATCATCTCACAGATATCAAATTTAAAGATAACTCTCACATTACTCATATAGTTTCATCCTTTGACATAAATATACCCAAAAATTCAATAACTCATCTTAACTATTTATGGAATAGCCGACAAACATCAATATTATTGGTCAATAAACATGTATTTCACTACTCTTATTTTCAAAAATATTAAAGCAAATATTAAACATACATTTCACTAATAAATATACAATATAGAAACTATTGACAAACAATAATTTTGAATTTTCTTATTTTTGTAATTTTTATATTATTGTTCAACAATAGCTTTCAACAAAAATAATTGAAAAGTTCTTCTATGCACAACAATTATTATTATAAAAATTATTGTCTAATTTTTCACATTTTACTAATCTTATTTATATAATTTTTATTCGTTTATATCTATTTTATTATTTTACCCTATCGAAATATTAATATAAAAAACCTTCCATTTTTTCTACAGAATATTATACATAAATTAAAATTTTCATATAAAGACATTTGATATTATCTTTCATTATATAAAAAAAAAAAGAAAATATACATTCTTATATAATAAATTATACTTCATATAATATTCATTGAAATAAATATATTATTTTAAATTTTCCATATAATTTTAAAATAATAAAAATATCATATGCACAATTTAATACAAAAAATAAAAATATCATTTTATTTTTTGTATTAAATTGTGCATATGAATTTAGAATAAAAATTTAATAAAATATATTAACTAATTTATATATAATTAACTATATTATATCAATAAAATAAATTAAGTAATTATAATTAACTAATTTTTTTACACAACAAAAATTAAATTATATAATTAATTTATATAAATTAAAAATTAAAAACTAAAATATTTTGGGCCAGCTGAATCTTGGCCTCATGACCATATATTAAAAAATATATCAGATGAAGTCAAGCCGAGCTCTATTATAACTTTTTTTAAAAAAAAATAAATTTTTTAATGTGACATGATTCATAGTATCTGCCTAAGTTTTTTTAAAGAGTAGTATATGGCTAATTTTTTTAAAAAAGAAAAATAGTATTGAGCCAAAAGGGTCCAAGGAAGTGTATGTTTTGCATGCATGATAACGTTTTGTGCAATTGTCTTCTTATTTTGATATCTTAAACATATATATATATATATTATCCTGCATAGAATTATTTTATCAATTGAGTTGATATTTTTAAATTTAATTTCTTACAATTAAAATTATTACTAATAATATTGTTTTATTAATTTGCGATAAATAAAATGATCAATCTACATATTATATAATAGTGAGCTAAGTAATACACTGTCAGGAAATGTGTTATATATTGTTAATTTCATTAATAATAAATTAACATAAGAACATTATATATACTTGTATGGGATCAAATTGAGAAGTATCTTTATGTGAATGACCAAATTGAACATGCACTTTTATGGGAAATAATTAAACTTAAAAATATCTCAATTGTAAGAAACTAAATTAAAAAAGTTATAAGGAATTAACTCGAAAAATAGTTTATTTGTATCATTGTATATATGAGGGACTAAAATATAGTTGTATTGTTTAATTAATTAAATTGAGCTTCAAAACTACAATTCTTTTCTCGAGGTCACACCTGCCATTCCACGCGCAGCCAATAAGACATCCCTTGGAAACGGGTCAAATTTTCATTGAACCAAATTGCATGAAATAAGGCTGAAACACACTCTGGGATTAATTAAGTCTCTATATATATATATATATATGCTATGGTAGGAAGAGAGCGAGGGATATATATATATATATATATATATATCTTAAATCTTAAGAATGCAGTTGGTTCCATTTTTCCCCTTTAAGCCTCTCTGCAATATATATCTCATATATGAACAAATCTAAACTAATCTTGCAAAATTGAATGAATGATTCTTTGTATTCAAAGAAGAGCAGAAGATGATAATCTTATCTTTACAACCAATCAATTCAATATTTAAAGACTGCAAGAAACAAAAAAAACAGAGTAACAGCTAGTACCAAACTACGCTTGTAACGTCTGCTAGACTTATACTAAACTTATATAATTTAAGAAAATTGTACTATATATTTAGTGAAAATCTTGGTTTAATCCACGGGATTTTTTTGAAAATTCATATAAAATATGTGATTGTACAAAAATAGGAAAAATTTGAAACAATTTTTAATATAAAATTTTATACTGAGCAGAGGACGATCAGTCAACTGATGTGGGACTATCAATCAACTGATTGCCTTCAAGATTGTATATATCTAAAATCGAAAGGTATCAGTTGACTGATGCTGGGTAATCGATTAACTGATATGACCTAAAACTTCAAATTTCATAAAATATTTATTTGAAACATGGTGAAATCATCTAATTTTATTATACATATAATCAACAATACTCCCTCAACTTTTCTTGCAAGTTCTCTTCTAGAATGGAGCTACAATACAAGAAATTTACATACAACTCATATATTACTATACACTTATACAAAAATATGCATAAGTCTCCAAAAGTTTACATATAAAAGTGACACAACTTCTTTGCTAAATAACTACTTAGCAACTCTACTAACTTGTTCTTTTGCTTTCTCTCACCTTTTCTTACTTTAATTCCTAAAATGGTTAGTCATAATGTAAAACATGAGATATATACTCTCAGTAGCTAGTTTACTTGAAGAAATCATTTCAAGAACCATTTTAGTTATAAAAGAAATTCCCAATTAATAAGTCATACTTCCATAAACATAAAAGAACTATCATAAAAGCATTCTCAATAGGAAACTTATTCCATGAAATATAAACTAATCTATGAACACATAAAATTGTGTCATAAACTTCTTCCTCAATATAGTGAACTATACTTTGGCTACTTTCTCAAGAAAAGTCCTCAATGTCCTATGAGGAATTTTTGTCATTCCATGAGGAGTTTCTGGGGTTCTATCATCTCATAAGAACTTTTACATCCTATGAGGAATTCTGTCATCCCATAAGGATTTTACTCCATATGAGAAATTTCTGTCATCACATGGCGAATTTATAGGGTTCTGTCATTCAATGAGGACATGAACTTTACTTTTCAAGAGAAAGTTGGCTCTTCATACTCATAGAAAGCTTTAAAATATACATACTTGCTAAATCGTATAAAGAATATGATAAATAACTAAAATAACTTGCTTTCTAGTATCTCATGAAGAGAACTCTTCATCATATGAGGAATTACTATATCCCATGAGAAGTCAAGTTCTACTTTCATGAGAAAACATATTCTCAAACATTCATGGAAGGCTTTAACATAAAACTATGTTATAACATACACAAGCATGACAATATATGTAAATAACTTGCTTTTATGAAAAACTAGCTACCTTTGATTCTTCCTATAACTGAAATTTGTGTAATATCTTCTAGTTCCCCTCTAAGATTCCTTGTTTCCTTAGTTTTTATACCAACTCCTTCTCTCCTCTTTCCTTAGTCTGAAAATCATAATTCTACCAATTTCAAGCTCTAGAATCTATCTAAACTAGAGAAATCAAGCTAGGAAGCTTGTCTTTTGTAGTTTTCTTGCTAAATTTTCAACTAGAAGTTCCTTCTCTCTCTTCTTCTTCTCCTTCATGTTTTCTCTCTTTCTCTCTTCTCTAATTTTTAGAAAATCCTCTTTTCTCTCTTCCTTATGCTTTAAAAAGAGTCTAAAGGATTTTCTTATTATGGAAATCCCCTTTTTAATTGTACTCTCTAATTTTAGGCTTTATAGGCAGGCTAGGGGTGTTTAAGTAAATTTTTCCACTGACTTTTCATTTAAAACCAACTTACTTTCGCACTCCAGCAGATAATTAGTTGACTGATTGCTCCCCGATAGTCGACTGATGCGTAATTAGTCGACTGATTTACCCTAATTAGTTGACTGATTGTTTCAAAACCTAAAATTTCATCCTGATAGAGAGTAATTAACGATTGATCTCTCGTCATCAGTCAACTGATTGTAGATATCAGCAACTTGATCTGACCTCTAATGCTATCAGTGAATTGATTGTTACCATTAGTCGACTGATTCCCTCATAACTTCATTTTTCTTCTACTCTTAGCTCATTTATCCTAATTTCTCATGCATTTCCTTGATTACTTAGTTCTAGGCATCTAAAGGTATAACATAACTTAATTCTATCATTTTTTTAAAATTTAGATAAAGAAAATTTGGGATATTACAATTCTCCCCTCCTTTAAAGAATTTTGTCCTCAAAATTTAAGCCAACATATGCTCTAACATAGAAACATATGGTTTCAAGATAAGCTTTATTCCATTTTCTTGAAGGGTTATTCTATCCTCCCTCTGGGAAAAGTTCTATTATGAAGCAAAACACTTTAAATCATTATAATTACTTCCATGAATATAGAGGACCAATTTAAGGACACAGAATTGGTGCACTATAAGTCTGCTACTTCATAAGGATTTACAATGTAACATAAATCTACCCATTGTAAAGGTTTATATTGTACCATGAAATTACCTTACTCTGGGTTCATAGTGTATAAGAAGTCTACTCATCATAAGGATTTTTAGTACACTATGGGTCTACCCAAAATATGAGTTTATAATGTACCATTTTGACAAAATACTTTCTCTTATAACCATGGAAGATTTTTCATAGTTTGTCATGAAATTACTATAACTCCACTCATTTGAGAGGTTTGTACAACATTCTCATAAGTTTACCTTCTTTTTTGGGTTTAATGCATCATGGGTTTATCTAACTTATTAGCTCTATAATATATCTTATGTTCATGAAGAAGTCCTTTTACAAAATAATTTTTGCTAAAGCTCTTACTAATCATATATACCTTTAGCTAGCTTTTATCCTTCCATCATGAATCTCACTAAAGGTATTGTCTTTGATTTCTACCTTAACCAGTCTCTATTCTTCTTCTATACATATCCTTGCTAGGGTCTCATTAATTATTTCTATCTTTAATTAACTATTACTCTCTTATGAAACAAGCTTTTCCATCCTTTTCTATTTCACCTTTAGAATGAAATTTCATTTGTTCCATATTTCTTCTTACATAAGACTTAATACTTCCTTTAGCTTTTTAGCCTTAATTCTATTCTCATAAGAACTAAGGCTCCTACCTTGAATATATCAACTCTTTCTTGATTCATACTTATAAAAAAAAATCACTTACGTTATTATAAATGTACTCAACATATATCTTTTCTTTCAACTATTTGGCAAGCTAGCTGGAATACTTGCATCACTCATCATTATACACAATACTATGGAAAGCAAGTTTCTAAGTTCTATGGAAACAAGTCTCAAATCTTCATGAAGGGAAAATTTTCTTCAAGCTAAAGGGATGAAAAATCATAAAAGACAATTTTCCAAACTTCATGAGGATAAGTTCTCAAACTTTATGTCAAAGGTGAATTCAAACATAACAAATTACAAGCCAAGCAAATTATGAAATTCTTTTCATCACTTAGCATGTAGAAGCATCATACATGATACTCTTATGCTGAAAATAGATCTTTTCTATAGTATCTATTGTCGTTACAATATACACATTGTTTCTAATTTTATTCTATTATAAGACTTATGGTTTATTCTGTAGAAACTATACATACATAAGATTTATTCTTTGTAAAGTTAGTGTGTCTTCTATTTATCCACTTATGGAATAAATATGCTCTTATCCTCTCTAGGGTTGTCATTATATTTTATCTAGTTTATCATAACACACTCTTATATTCTTAACTTAGTTATGATTGTCTCCTTATTCTTTTACATAGAAAGAACAAGTCTTAACTCCTTGTTTCCTTTTAAGGAGCAAGTTTCCTTCTCTTATTCTTCCTTTGGAATAAGAGTCTATTCTCTTGTTCTCTTCTATAGAACAATTTCTCTTCCTTTACTAGTCTGATGAAAACAAACTAAATTTCACATGATTTACTACTTCATCATGAAAAACATATTTCACTCTGAATAAAACACTTATCTCATAAAAATCGGTCTATGAAATATAAATTCTTAGTTCAGCTGAATAAACTAACAGAAATTAGTAACCTGATATATAAATAAACCATGGAATCAAACAAGTTGGTGGTACACACCATAACATGGAAAAAAAAGTTTGTAGGACCACTTTTCCAAGCTAAACATGAGTGAAAGGCTATTGTAGTCTTTTAACTCAAGCTAAAAAGATTCCAAGCTTAAACATGGAAATATAATTTCCATCTGACATGGAAATAGAATTTCCAAGCTGACATGGAAGTAAAGCTCCCAAGCTAAACATGGAAGCAAAGCTCCCAAGCTAAACATGGAAGTAAACTTCCAAGCTAATATCATGCTAATTTCATCACAGGTATCACTTTCTCAGAGATATGAAAATTTCATATAATTCACTAGTAGCTCTATTCTCTTATATACTTGCTACACTATTACTTCATCTAATCATTACCGGTTGACTGTTTATAAGTCTTTAGTCAATTGGTTAGATACTGTGAATCAAACTTAAATACATCCAATTTTGAGATAATCACCTCCATCTTCTTTATTTGATTGGAGGGGACTTCTCTACTCAACTTTTCAAGAAACTATAGCATACCTACCCTTTTATAAACTTGGATTATAATGGGTTCTTATTCGTAAAATATACTGGTCAGGTATACATTACAAACAAGATTCCACTACTTCCTCATTCTTCAAATGTGTCTGGTATACTTTTATCTAAATTCAATTATGTTTCTCCTAATAATATTAGTAAGACCTAATTCCAATCTTGAATCCTTAACATGAATAGGACTACTAATTATCATATATCAGATCTCAAACTTACATTCGAATCTTTCGGTCATAGATACTCATATAATTTAATTTCTAGCCTTACACTATCATGTGATCACTTTTCTAAATTGAAATAACCTTTGCGCTCGTTCAGACTCCCAATAGTATATTGATATGCAATCAATTATTTCAATTTCAAATAAACATTTGTCATAAGAACATGGGCAAAAATCATACAAAGAAATTTCACATGTCATATAAACAACTTACTGTATACTCTCACATACTTATGACTTCATCTAGTATATATACATAGAAAATTTATCTCAAGCTCATCTCAATCATAGAAATACTTCTTTCACATTCTATGAACTATCTTTCACCTAATAAAGTTTGTTGGCTCACTAAATTTCTTGATTACTAACTCATTATGAACCTTTAGTCAACAAATTCATTCTCATTATGTACAAAATAACTTTCTTTGTCATAACTTACTAGTCATTTTGCATATACGGTTAATCTTTCAAAAATTCTTGTTATTCTAACATTGTCTACTCTTCAAGGAAGAGTACTATCGTGAAGTAGATTACACAGCAAATAAAGCACATACAACACTTATACTCATATTAGAATACATCATGCATACTCAATTTTCTATAATGCATCATTGAGTAATTAGTTTCATGGAAAAACTACTTCACTATGCACATACGCAATCTCTATATACTAAACTAAGGCCAGGTAACTAACTTTTACATTCTTGTAGTCAAAACCAATCTATTTCCTTAAGGGCCTGACATCATCAAAATATATTCCTTAAATACAAGAAATCTTACCTCCTTAAGGACTTAAGCTTTATATTTAGATTTCTTATTCTTTCCACTACTTTCCATTTTCATGGATTTACAAGCATCTTGCTTCTTCTTTCTCTTCTTTCTCTTATTTTGTTCATTCATCTCGCTAAGATCCTTTCTCAAACCCCTTATTTATTCTAGAATAAAGACAAAGATATTCAACTTAATTGCCTATTGATTTGCCTGTCTTTCTAACTAGATTCCTAGGATATTTACGCTCTCCATGAGTTACTCCATAACTCCTCTTTGCTGGAAGGTCATCCTACAAATAAAACTGTAACATCTATTTCAATGACATACAAGAGATGATTGTTGATATTAAGTAGCGGTTCTTAAGGTACTTAGGCTATACTAAAGCATATCATTTTAATCTTATATTCATAATTCTAAGGATATTCATCATATTTCCTCTACTTGTGTAATACCCGTTAATTTCGGAATATAATTCGCCTAAGAGTATTTTAGAATTTTACAACGTTACTTTAGTTATTTATTTTGGTCATTTTTAATTTTCATATTTAATTGTTCTCTTTGAATATTATTTATGAAAATTGAGTTAAATGACTGGACTGAATATTTGCACCATGTGGGATATATTCTAAGAATGGTGAAATTCATGAAAAAATGGTTTAAGAATGGTCAATTAGTCCATTTATTGTAAATTGACTGGATGGGTTTGGATGTTGGGTTATGGATACCCATGGGTTATTCAATAACCCATTAGAAATATTTAATATAAAGCTTCAATAGTACCTCTCATTTCTCATTTCGCGTCTGAAGCAAAAGGGTTGAAAGGAACAGTAACTTCATTTTCTCTCGTTTCTTCATCCTCTTCTCAAATCCTTTCCTTGATCTTCAGAATTTCGACTATTTGTTCGGTTCAAAAGCTTTGTAAGGATCAAAGGTAAGCTTTAATCTCATTATTTTCCTTAAATCTAAGTTTATATGGAAGATTGGAGGAAATTTTAGTTTTTGAAAATTTTGATAATAATTCATAGATTTGAGTTGTTTTTGGAAGTTTTTGAGTTATGACTGAGTTAAGTAAGTTAGAAGAGATGAAATTTTGGTTTAGAAACAAGGAATTATAAGATGAAATTTTTGAAAGATTTTCTGCAAAATTCGAAGTACTGTAGCAACTGGAAAATCTGGAAATTTTTCTTCGAGTTACTGTAGTGTCGGCAGTCAACGTACTGTAGCAGTCAACGTTACTGTAGCGAATCGACACTGTAGCGAACCGTCACTGTAGCGAACCGTTACTGTAGCAATCAGAAATTTTGCATATTTTCGTGATTTTGTTTACTTTCTTATGTTTCCTTGTAATATATTTTACTAGGAAATTTTCCTACACAAATTCTAGTGTAGAACAAGGTAAACTTGGACAAACATCAAGGTGAGTGAATAACCTTGCTAAGCTAGTTTGATATTACTAGTCAAGGTACAATATAAGTCCCATTTACAATATTATCTGAATATTAATCAATCAATTTTTTATCTGACAGTATATGATGATTGGTATATTTTTTTACAGAAATTCAAAGGAATAAGAGTATGTCGAAATTATTTTATTTCATAGCAATTGTACTATGTGATAAATTCTCACTATCTTATTAATGAGTAAAGATCTACGGGATCTAATACATGAGTTTGAAAGGGTTAAAGTCCCATACTACTCAATGCATAACAATGAAAAACTATACACGAGTTTGAAAGGGTTAGAGTCCCATACTACTCAGTATATATCTATGAAACCTATACAAGAGTTTGAAAGGGTTAGAGTCTCATACTACTCGGTGTATATCTATGAAATCTTAATCATGAGTTTGAAAGGGTTAGAGTCCCATACTACTCGGTGAAAGGGTTAGAGTCCCATACTACTCGGTGAAAGGGTTAAAGTCCCATACGACTCACTGTATATCTATGAAACCTATACACGAGTTTGAAAGGGTTAGAGTCCCATACTACTCAATGTATAAGACAATTAATTATATGAGTAAATGTGGTATTTGTACTTTTGATATTTTATATAGTACAGTTATTTACTTACTGAGTTTTTAAATAAACTCACACTCCCTATGATTATCTTTTCAGATACAGAAAACAAGGAAGAAGAGTATCCGTTTGAAGATTAGAAGCCCCTTGGGATTATTCTCTAATTCTGTCTGGTGGGATACCAGTATTTATTAATGTAGATACTAGGAACGCTCTGTACTTTCTATAGGTCTCCTAGGCTTGCGGTGAGATAAAAACATCAGATTATGTATGCCTATATTTGTTTATCAGATGAATATAATTCTGTTGTGTGGAATGAGTAATAGAGGTTGAATGTAAGACCTCACAGAATTTATGTGAATAACTCATGTTTGAGAATTTTATTAAATAAGTAATTATGGATACTGAGATTGTCCAGGATTTTGGAATACCACTGAGGTTTTCCTAATAATAGTATCTTTTCACATGTTCAATTTTTGGGATGTGACAACTTGGTACCCAATCTTTACCCATATAGTGCCTAAGACCATCCTCTGATACCAAAATGTAACGTCTGCTAGACTTCTACTAAAGTTATACAATTTAAGAAAATTGTAATATATATTTAGTGAAAATCTTGGTTTAATCCAAGGGATTTTTCTGAAAATTCGTATAAAATATCTGATTATACAAAAATAGGAAAAATTTGAAACAATTTTCAATATAAAATTTCATACTGGGTAGAGGACGATCAATCGACTGATCTGGGACTATCAATCTACTGATTGTCTTCAAGATTACATATATCTAAAATCAAAAGATATCAATCAACTGATGTAGGATAATTGGTCGACTGATATGCCCTGAAACTTCAAATTTCATAAAATATTTATTTGAAACATGGTGAAATCATCTAATTTTATTATACATATAATCTACAATACTTCTTCAACTTTTCTTGTAAGTTCTCTTCTAGAATGGAGCTACAATACAAGAGATTTACATACAAATGATCTATTTCTATACACTTATACAAAATATGCATGAGTCTCCAAAAGTTTGCATAGAAAAGTGATGCAACTTCTTCTTTGCTAAATAACTACTTAGCAACTCTACTAACTTGTTCTTTTGCTTTCTCTCACCTTTCTTACTTTAATTCTTGAAATGGTTAGTCATAATATAAAACATGAGATATATAATCTCAGTAGCTAGTTTACTTAAAGAAATCATTTTAAGAACCATTTCAGTCATAAAAGCAATTCTCAATTAATAAGTCATACTTACAGGAACATAAAAGAACTATCATAAAAGCATTCTCAATAGGAAACTTATTCCATGAAATATAAACTGATATATGAACGTATAAAATTGTGTCATAAATTTCTTTCTCAATATAGTGCACTATACTTTGGCTACTTTCTCAGGAAAAGTACTCAATATCCCATGAGGAATTTCTGTTATCCCATGAAGAATTTCTGGGGTTCTGTCATCCCATAAAAACTTTTACATCCTATGAGAAATTCTATCATCCTATAACGATTTTACCCCCTATGAGGAATTTCTATCATCCCATGAGGACATAAACTTTACTTTTCAAGAGAAAGTTAGTTCTACATACTCATGAAAAGCTTTAAAATATACATACTTGTTAAATCATACAAAGAGTATGATAAATAACTGAAATAACTTGCTTTCTAGTATCTCATGAAGAGAACTCTTCATCCTATAAGGAATTACTACATCCCATGAGGAGTCAAGTTCTACTTTCATGAGAAAACATATTCTCAAACATTCATGGAAGGCTTTAACATTAAACTATGTCATAACATACACAAGCATGACAATATATATAAATAACTTGTTTTTATGAAAAACTAGCTACCTTTGATTCTTCCAATAGTTGGAATTTGTGTAATATCTTCTAGTTCCCCTCTAAGGTTTCTTGTTTCCTTAGTTTTCATACCAACTCTTTCTTTTCTCCTCTTTCCTTAATCTGAAAACTATAATTCTACCAATTTCAAGCTCTAGAATCTATCTAAACTAGAGAAATCAAGCTAGTAAGCTTACCTTTTATAGTTTTCTTGCTAAATCTTCAACTAGAAGTCATTTCTCTCTCTTCTTCTTCTTCTTCTTCTTCTTCATGTTTTCTCTCTCTGTCTCTCTTCTCTAATTTTCAGAAAATCCTCTTTTCTCTCTTCTTTATGCTTTAAAAAGAGTATGAAGAGTCTTATTACTATGGAAATCCCCTTTTAACCCTTCTCTTATTTTTAGGCTTCATGGGTAGGCTAGGGGTGTTTAAGTAAATTTTTCCACTGACTTTTCAATTAAAACCGACTTACTTTTGCACTTCAACAAATGATTAGTCAACTAATTGCTCCCTGATAGTCGACTGATGTGTAATTAGTCGATTGATTCACCTTGATTAGTCAATTGTTGCTTTAAAAGCTAAAATTTCATCCTGACAGAGAGTAATCAGTCGATTGATATCTCCTCATCAGTCGACTGATTGCATATATCAGCAACCTGATTTGATCTCTGATGTATCAGTCAACTGATTGTTACCATTAGTCGACTGATTCCCTCAAAATTTCTTTTTTCTTTTACTCTTAACTCATTTATCCTAATTTCTCATGTCTTTCCTTGATTACTTGTTTCTAGGCATCTAAAGGCATAAATAACTTAATTCTATCATTATTTGAAACTTAGATAAAGAAAATTTGGGATGTTATAATGCTAATTATCAAATTTAAGTCCTCTAATATCGCAACACTGAGCATTGTGAATAATGCTTATGATCAATGCTGGACCTTGGCTAATGCTGATGCTAAGCGTGTGTCATGACCCATAACTGAGCACGTGACCAGTAAGGACGGTACCTAGCCCGCACCATCACAAGCCTAACATTTTTATACTTTTCATTTTCTTAACTTTCTTTAGATTAAAGGCAAACTAAGTTTACCATTGAAACTAATTAAAGTTCCTTTTCACTAATAAACTATAGCATTTAAATAATTAATATCTTTACGCTTAGCTCAGCATAATTGCAATTATAATTCACAATCTTTGTGTTAGTTCCTACTATCTTTTATGACCTACCCGATTACAAAGCTTTTCTAGCGTTCCTAATCTTAACATAAAACAAAAACATTCTACCTTGCTTTGAACAAAAGGAAGGTAGTCTTGAATACATACTCCTACAATCTAAAAGATCTTCGATATCTAAAACTGTGAGGGGGTGAGTCTAGCCACTTGACTTATCCAAAACAGTCCTACCACAGTCCATATATATATATAGCAGAGCATGCAATAAGTAAACAAAATGTAGACAACTAATATGGAGATTATGAGGTATACACGAATAACAAAAGCTCATTTAATATATACATTTTACTTAGGTATAGGGCAATATTAATATGTACTAATAAAATAAATGATAAAGCTTAATGCACCTATACGCTTACAATTTCCTTATTATTTCTTTAATCCTGACTTGCTAGAATACTAAGGGACTATGCCGAGAGTATAATGTTGTAAGTGATCAACAACTATCAGCATTCATTCTTATCATATTATTATGAGCAAGAATTCAACTTGCAATTCAAACAACTACAATTATAATCATTACATAATATAGTATATACATATATATATATATATATATATATATATATATATATATATATATATATATATATATATATATATATATATATATATATATATATATATATATGTCAAACATGCTCACTTGATTGGGTCGCTATGGGCCATCATCGTAACCAGCTTTGGTAACCTGCCAAGCCCTCTTGAAAAACCTCAGGGAACTAGGGCAACTTGACCCACCAGGCCCTTTCGCTAAAAGTGACATTGTGGACCAAAGGCTTGCCAAGCCACTTTCACATAATGTTTATAACTTCACCACACCCAAGCATATGTGGTTCACACCACTACGATGCCAAATAGCCCAGAATTGAATTCATGGCAATCTTGCAGTATAGTGATCCCCAGGTCGTATTCACTCAAGGAGCTTCACTTCTAACTACTAATTAATTGTTCCTAGCACTAATTACACTGATAATAAAACACATAAACGGGGGGGTTGGTTGTGACAGCAACATAAAACAAAATAAAATAGTAGCAGTAAACAATAATAGCAAAGTTTGATAACAACAGGAAAGCGTAACTAGCCACTAGGATTTATGGGAGTGCATCTATCATTCTTAACTCATTTATTCAGTTTTATCCCTATTTCACCATTTGGTTTTTATGAAAAGAAATCTAGAGAACTTCCATAATTGTAATGCTTCTAACCATAGTTAAGAAGAACTTTATTAATCTATAGCTAGATGCAACTTTAAAAGACCTCAACCAAATCAAGTTAGATATCATCTAACCTAGCCATTTCATTTTACTTGCTTTCCCAATCAGTTAAGTAAGGTTATATCTCAAATAAAAATCAGTTTATGCTTATACAAGTTTATATCAGAATTTTGGTATCAACATAAATACAAGAACAGAATAGAAAATGAAAATGAGATGAAATGGAGAATAAAACACTTATCTTGCACTGAAAGTTCAAGCTACAACATCCCAAGGTCCTAGTGACTAATTACAATGGAAGTTTAGCCCTCCATTAGAGCAAAACTAGCAAAATAAAAGAGAGAAAAGCAGAGAGAAAATGACCTACGAAATTACTAAGTTCCAGAAAATGAAAGAGAGTAATCTGAGATACAAAACTGATGCCCCACTAAACCTAAGGAATATTATACCCTAGATGCCTTCAGTTGACTTTCAAAAAGGGCTGAGGTGTGGTTGTTCTATAGCTACAAAAGGGGGTCTGAAATGCTAAAGGGAAGACTTGAATAAGGTGCAACAAAGAGACTCTTTTTCCATGCAGAAGGCTTATATGTTTTTGTTTCCATTTTTAGCAAAGTTTGGGGAAGATGCAAAAGCTGGACTGCATACAAAAAGGCTAGAAAATTCTAAGATGAGGGCCCACACGTCCATGTCATCAAGTTAGTAGAAAAGAGGTGCCCAGTCAGCATCCTACTCATCAGAAAAGTTCTACATCAGCGTCCATGTCAGCAGGAGTGCTGTGTCAGCGCCACATCATCAAGAAATCTCCAATATTAATTTCTGCAAGGTACACAAGATGGATTAAATTGAGTTTTTTTATAATTTAAGTCCTAAAATACAAAAATAATTCATTTTTCATAGAAAATTGATTTAGACCCAATAAATCACAAAGTGTAATAAAATTAGAGAATTCTCATAGATGAAAATGCAAATAGACCAAAATAAGAGTAAAAATGTATATAAAAATGCTAGATATCAATATGACTAAACAGGCAAATTCCCATAGAAACATAATACACTTATAGCAAATTGTCATCAAGTTTATGTTTGAATTACATTTCCCTTGCATGTGTGGCTATCCAATTAGTTGCTCTTATTTTAGCTTATATAAAGATATCATAATTTCTTATTAACACATCATTACCTATAATCACATGTTATCCTAATTTAATTTAGATAACAAAATACATGTCTCTACCTATATATATAAAAGCAACTAAGGTAGGATGAGAATTTCCCTCACCTTTACTCAAGCTTCCTCACCAAAATCTCCTCTTCAAATGCAAGGTTACAAGTTTTAGGAAGGCCAAAGAAGCTCGGTAACATTATCCATCACCTAGGGACCAAGGAAACATGAAAAAGGGAAACAAATATCATACTTTTTCCTTAATTACAAATGGTGGCGCTCATTCAATACCCTTGGCTGGCCAAAACCAAGATTTTCAGTCCCAAAAACTTAGGGGTCCTTCTTGGGGTGTTTTTAGGTGTGATTAAAAGGTATTTCAATCAACTTAAAACACACATAACAAGCCCCAACAATTATTGAGCTTCATCTATAACAATTCTCAACTTTTACATCGAAACTCCCTCTTGCTCAAACAAGAAACATTACTCAAATTGAGCTTCCTAACTTCTCCTTTTTGCAAAACCAAAACTATTCTAACAAAAAGGTTCACATTCCATAGATATCTAAGCATCAAAGTCTCACAAATTTCTCCAAAAATCATCTAGGGTTCAGTCTTCAAAAAAAAAAGAAGGAAGAAGAAGAATACATACTTATCAATTCATCCAAGCTTTTATGTCTTCCTTCATCTAGCAATCGCGTGGCTAAAAATGGGAGGAGATAATTTGAGAGTACTGACCAAGGGAAAAATAATGAAAAGGGAAAGACGATGTGTGTTAAGTTTGTCACATCCCAAAAATTGAGCATGTGAAAAGATACTACTCATTTGATATAATTCTCAAACATACGTGATATACATATATTCTGTAAGGTTTTACATTCAACCTTAATCATTCATTCCACACTACAGAATTATATTCATCTGATAAGCAAATATAGACATACATAGTCTGATATTTCTATCTCATCGCAAGCCTAGGAGACCTATAGAAAGTACAGAACGTTTCTAGGGTCCACATTAATAAGTACTGGTATCCCACCAGACAGAAATAGAGAATAATCCCAAGGGGCTTCTAATCTTCAAACGGATACTCTTGTTCTTTATTTTCTGTATCTGAAAAAAAATAATCATAGGGAGTGTGAGTTTATTTAAAAACTCAGTAAGTAAATAACTGTACTATATAAAATATTAAAAGTACAAATACCACATTTACTCATATAATTAATTGTCTTATACATCGAGTAGTATGGGACTCTAACCCTTTCAACCTCATGAATAAGATTTCATAGATATACACCGAGTAGTATGGGACTCTAACCCTTTCAAACTCGTGAATAAGATCTCATAGGTATACGCCGAGTAGTATGGGACTTTAACCCTTTCAACTCGTGTATAGGTTTCATAGATATGCACCGAGTAGTATGGGACTTTAACCCTTTCAAACTCGTGTATAAGATTTCTTAGATATACACCGAGTAGTATGGGACTTTAACCCTTTCACACTCGTGTATTAGATCCCGTAGATCTTTACTCATTAATAAAATAGTGAGAATTCATCACATAGTACAATTGTCATGAAATAAATAATTTCTTCATACTCTTATTTCTACTGATCATCATATACTCCCATATGAAAAATTAATTGCTTATTATCCAAATAATATTGTAAATGGGACTTATATTGTACTTTGACTAGTAATATCAAATTAGCTGAGCAAGGTTATTCACTCACCTTGATGTTTGTCCAAGTTTACCTTGTTCCACACTAGAATTTGTGTAGGAAAATTTCCTAGTAAAATATATTACAAGGAATCATAAGAAAGGAAACAAAATCTCGAAAATACGTAAAATTTTTTGAGTGCTACAGTAACGAGTTGCTACAGTACTGTTTGCTACAGTAACGGTTTGCTACAGTGTCGGTTCGCTACAGTGCCGGTTCGCTACAGTAACGTTGACTGCTACAGTACCGTTGACTGCCGACACTACAGTACTGCTACAGTAATCCGAAGAAAATTTTCCAGATTTTGTTTCGAAATTTCTGGTCGCTACAGTAACCCGTTTTTTTGCAGAAGTTTTTGCAGAAATTTCTAACAAATTCATCCTTTCCTTTCTTGTTTCAAAACCAGAATTTCAACTCTTTTAACCGATTATAACTCAAATATAACTTCTAAAACAACTGAGATTCACGAATTATCATCAAAATCTTCAAGAACAAAACCTCCTCTAATCTTCCATATAAACTTAGATTTAAGGAAAATAACGAGATTAAAGCTTACCTTTGATCCTTACAAAGCTTTTGAACCGAACAGATAATCGAAATTCTGAAGATCAAGGAAAGGATTTGAGAAGAAAATGAAGAACTGAGAGAGAAATGCTTTTCTGCTTCCTTCGGCTGAGTGAAAAAATGAGGGGTACTATTGAAACTTTATATTAAATATTTCTAATGGGTTATTCAATAACCCATGGGTATCCATAACCCAACATCCAAACCCATCCAGTCAATTTACAATAAATGGATTAATTGACCATTCTGAAACCACTTTTCCATGAATTTCACCATTCTTAGAATATATCCCTCATTGTGCAAATATTTAGTCCAGTCATTTAACTCAATTTTCATAAATAATATTCAAAGAGAACAATTAAATATGAAAATTAAAAATGACCAAAATAAATAACTAAAGTAACGTTGTAGAATTCTAAAATACTCTTAAGCGAATTATATTCTGAAATTAACGGGTATTACATTCTACCCCCCTTAAAAGAATTCGGTCCTCCGAATTAAAATCTTACCTCAAGTTTCAAATAAATGTGGATAGTTTTGCCAAATCTCATCTTCTGCCTCCCACGTAGCTTCCTCGCGAGAATGATTTCTCCAAAGAACCTTGACAGTAGGAATTTCTTTGGTACGCAATTTCTTGACTTTTCTATCAAGGATAGCTACTGGTACCTCTTCGTAGGTGAGAGTTTCATCAAAATGAACTTCTTGGGGTTGAATGACATGAGAAGGATCAGGAAGATACTTTCGTAACATGGACACATGAAATATTGGATGAACTCCCTCTAGGTTGGAAGGTAGGTCTAGGCGATATGTCACATTACCCACTTTGTCTACAACCTCATATGGGCCAACATACCTCGGACTAAGCTTGCCTTTCTTCCCGAATGTCATTACTCCCTTCATAGGTGAGATTCGTAAGAAAACCATATCACCTATTGCAAATTCAAGGTCACGTCGTCGGTTGTCTGCATAAGACTTCTGTCTACTCTGAGCAGTTAACAACTTCTCTCTGATCAGTTTAACTTTATTTATATCTTCTTGTATCATCTCAGGTCCAAATATTTTGGTTTCACCAAGTTCAAACCAACCTATAGGAGATCGACACTGTCTCCCATACAAAGCCTCAAAAGGTGCCATCTGAATACTGGCTTGGTAACTGTTGTTATAAGCAAATTCAATAAGAGACAAATGATCTTCCCAACTTCCACTGAAATCCATCACACAAGCTCTTAGCATATCCTCTAAAGTCTGAATTGTCCTTTCGGACTGTCCATCAGTCTGAGGATGGAATGCTGTGCTAAGATTTACTTTGGTACCCAAAGCCTCTTGAAAGACTTTCCAGAACCGAGAAGTAAACTGAGGTCCTCGGTCTGATATAATGGATATTGGTACACCATGAAGTTTCACTATTTCTTTAACATAAAGTCGAGCAAGTTTTGCTACACTGAAAGTGGTATGAACAGGAAGAAAATGTGCTGACTTAGTAAGTCGATCCACTATGACCCATATTGAGTCATTTCCTTTTGTTGACCGAGGTAAACCTACTACAAAATCCATAGTGATCCTTTCCCACTTCCACTCGGGAATATCTAGTTTTTGCATCAAACCAGGTGGTAATCGATGTTCAGCTTTAACTTGCTGACAAGTCAAACATCGAGCTACAAAGTCAGTCACGTCTCGCTTCATGCCCTCCCACCAGTAAACTTGTTTCAAGTCCTGATACATTTTCACAGCACCAGGATGTACAACGTAGGGTGAACCATGAGCTTCCATTAAGATTTCATGTTTAAAAGATTCAATGTTGGGGACACAGAGTCTCCCATTAAACCATAAGACTCCTTCTTCATCTACCAAGAAACTTGGTGCTAGACCTTGCCTTGCCTTATCTCTAACTTTGACCATATCAATGTCACCTTCTAAAGTTGCTTTTACTTTTTCAACAAGGGATGATCTAACTATTAAATGAGCCAGAAATGTACCTGACTCAGTGATCTCGAAGAATACTCCATCAGCTTCCAATTCTTGTAGTTCATGTATTAGAGACCTCCTTATAGTGGCAATGTGAGCTAAACTTCCCATAGACTTTCGACTTAGAGCATCAGCCACTACATTTACTTTACCTGGATGGTAAAGGATGGTACAATCATAATCTTTCAGAAGTTCCATCCACCTTCGTTGCCTTAGATTGAGATCTCTCTGCTCAAAAATGTACTTAAGGCTTTTGTGATCTGTAAAAATTTTACAAGTTTTCCCATACAAGTAATGTCTCCATATCTTTAGGGCAAACACTACAGCTGCCATTTCCAAATCATGAGTGGGGTAATTCAATTCATGCTTTTTAAGCTGACGTGAGCCATAAGCTATGACTTTACCATGTTGCATCAACACACACCCTAAGCCTATCTTTGAGGCATCACAGAATATAGAGTAACCCCCTGGTCCTGATGGTAGAATTAAGACTGGTGCAGAAGTTAAACACTCTTTCAATTGGGTGAAACTTTGTTCACATGAATCATCCCAAATGTATTTAACATTCTTTCGGGTTAACTTATTTAATGGGAGAGCCGTCTTAGAGAAATCTTTGACAAAGCGACGGTAATACCCTGCTAAGCCAAGAAAACTACGTACTTCAGACACAGTTGTTGGTCTAGGCCATTGTTTTACTGCTTCAATTTTACTTGGATCTACATGAATATCTTCTTGGGAAATAACATGTCCCAAAAATGTTACATGACTCATCCAGAATTCACATTTTGAGAGCTTTGCGTACAACTGATGCTCTCTTAAAGTCTGAAGCACTATTCTCAAATGTTCAGTATGTTCTTCATGACTCTTTGAATACACCAAAATATCATCAATAAATACAATTACAAACTTATCAAGGAATGATTTGAACACTCTGTTCATTAAATCCATAAATGCTGCTGGTGCATTTGTTAACCTAAAAGACATCACAAGAAACTCATAATGTCCATACCGTGTACGAAAAGCAGTCTTAGGTATATCATCACTCTTAATTCGTAACTGATGATATCCAGACCTTAGATCAATCTTTGAGAAGTATTTTGCTCCTTGAAGCTGATCAAACAAATCATCTATCCTTGGTAAA
The DNA here is from genome assembly GCA_037074585.1 of Biancaea sappan. Classification (NCBI taxonomy): domain Eukaryota; kingdom Viridiplantae; phylum Streptophyta; class Magnoliopsida; order Fabales; family Fabaceae; genus Biancaea; species Biancaea sappan. The sequence continues at coordinate 13,913,841 of CM073494.1, forward strand.
GGATACTTATTCTTCACTGTGACTTTATTCAGCTGACGATAATCTATACATAATCTCATAGAACCATCTTTCTTTTTCACAAAAAGAACAGGAGCACCCCAAGGTGAAAAACTTGGGCGAATGAATCCTTTGTTCAACAAATCTTCCAATTGTTCTTTGAGTTCTTTTAGCTCAACAGGAGCCATACGATAAGGTGGAATAGAAATTGGTCTTGTGTCTGGGACCAAATCAATACTGAACTCAATATCTCTTTCTGGCGGTAATCCAGGTAAATCTTCTGGGAACACATCTGGGAATTCATTAACCACATGAATGTCTTCTAACTTCTGTTCTTTCTTTTCTAAATCTTTGATAAAAGCTAGAAATCCCTGACATCCCTTTCGCAACATACGTTGGGCACTTAATATAGATATCATGTTGCAAGGTACATCACTTCGATCTCCTTGAAACACAAAATTACTCCTCCCCGGTATATTAAAGGAAATAACTTTGTCACGACAATTTATAGTAGCATGACAAGAAGATAGCCAGTCCATCCCTAGAATCACATCAAAATCTAACATATTGAGAATCATAAGATCTATCTCAGTTTCCATGCCCCCAACAATTATTTTACAAGAACGATAACATGTTTTAACCATCAAAGTCTCTCTCATCGGTGTGGAAACCAAGAATGGTTCTTTAAGAGTAATCGAATCAAATGCAAATCTCTTGGCAAATAGGGGTGACACATATGAGTGAGTAGAACCGGGGTCAAACAAAATACGTGCAGCAAAAGTATTAACAGATAATATACCTGTAACTACAGCATTGGATGTTTGAGCATCCTGTCGGGTTAGAGCATATACTCTTGCATTTCCTCTGCCAGCAGCTTGTTTTCCACGGTCACCTTGGCCTCTTCCAGAACCTCTTCCCATACTACCCCCTATTGAAGGGGTTGGTGTTTGAGTAATAGATTGTGGTCGAGGTGGCAAAGTAGACCCTTGACCTGGTCTTGTCATGAGCTGAGGGCACTCCCTTATAAAATGTCCTTTTTGTCCACAGTTAAAACAACCTGTACCAACAGTGTTTAACCTGCATTCTCCGAAGTGAAACTTTCCACATTCAGGACATTGAGGTTTTTCCCTTCTACCTTGAGTACCTCCTCTACTAGAAGAGCTAAAACCACCCCTGCTCTCTGAACGAGGCTTAGCCACACTGGCTGTAGAATAAGTTGACTTAGTAGGAGTGGCTGGAGCATTTTGTGATGCAGTAAAGGGTTTCAAAGTCCCTGAGTCTTCCCCTTGATCAAAAGATCTTCTATATCTAGCTTTCTTCTTTTGACGATATTCTTCTTTATTCTTTGACCTCTTTTCCATTCTTCGGGCCACATCAACAGCCTCTGAGTACGAAGAGTAATCGTTCATATTAGAACCCACTTGATCATATAAGGCATCACGAAGCCCTTCCACAAACTTTTCTATTTTCTTCCTTTCAGAAGGAATGATTTCAGGGGCATATTCAGATAATTTAACAAATTGAGCTGAATATTCATCAACAGTCATGGTTCCCTGTCGTAGATACAGAAAATCTCTGGCCCTGGATGATCGTTCACTTGCCGGAAGAAATTCATCCATAACCAATCTATAAAATTCTATCCACATAACTAGCGGTGCGCCTTGAATTCTAGCTTTCTTCCAGTTCCTCCACCATTTACCAGCCCTACCTTTTAACTGAAAGGAAGTGAATTCTACCTTTTGAGTAGGAGAACACCCTATAGCATCATAGATTGCTTCACAATCTTCAAGGAAACATTGTGGGTCCTCTTTGGGATCTTCCCCTGAAAAAGTAGGAGGCCTCATTTTCTGGAATTCAGACATTCTTACCTCCCTTACGTTATCTCCTCCAGCTAACTGAGCTGGTGGTACAATTTCAGCTTCAACAATAGGAGGATCCACTGGCAGGTTAGCTTGTGCAGCTCGACCTCTCATTTCAGCCTCAAATCGGTCAAATCGTTCATTCATCAAATTAATCACATGTGCAATAGTTGTATTGCCAACGTGAGCATCAGGTTCGACTCTTCTTGCTTGCTCACTAGTTGCGCCCTCAGTACTTTGAGCATGTAAACTATCACCATGGTTAGGATCATCTTGCACATGTACTGGTGGATTTATGGCCCTCCTTGGACCCATATGCTCATTATTATTAGAAGATTCTTCTGACATTGATCTGTCACAGATCTACACACATAACAAACAATTTTCAGATATAAACAAAATATCACTTTCTAGCCCCACTGAGAAGTTATCTATAAAATGACGTTATACTCTACAAGGTCTTTTATGGAACCTAATCCTATGGTCATGCCGCGGCTCATGACAATAGGGAAGGGCCCACAAAGATCACTTTGCTCTGTACTCTATAGGGGACCTATAAAACCTTTCCTCTGATACCAAATTTGTCACATCCCAAAAATTGAGCATGTGAAAAGATACTACTCATTTGATATAATTCTCAAACATACGTGATATACATATATTCTGTAAGGTTTTACATTTAACCTTAATCATTCATTCCACACTACAGAATTATATTCATCTGATAAGCAAATATAGACATACATAGTCTGATATTTCTATCTCATCGCAAGCCTAGGAGACCTATAGAAAGTACAGAGCGTTTCTAGGGTCCACATTAATAAGTACTGGTATCCCACCAGACAGAAATAGAGAATAATCCCAAGGGGCTTCTAATCTTCAAACGGATACTCTTGTTCTTTATTTTCTGTATCTGAAAAAAAATAATCATAGGGAGTGTGAGTTTATTTAAAAACTCAGTAAGTAAATAACTGTACTATATAAAATATCAAAAGTACAAATACCACATTTACTCATATAATTAATTGTCTTATACATCGAGTAGTATGGGACTCTAACCCTTTCAAACTCATAAATAAGATTTCATAGATATACACCGAGTAGTATGGGACTCTAACCCTTTCAAACTCGTGAATAAGATCTCATAGGTATACGCCGAGTAGTATGGGACTTTAACCCTTTCAACTCGTGTATAGGTTTCATAGATATGCACTGAGTAGTGTGGGACTTTAACCCTTTCAAACTCGTGTATAAGATTTCTTAGATATACACCGAGTAGTATGGGACTTTAACCCTTTCACACTCGTGTATTAGATCCCGTAGATCTTTACTCATTAATAAAATAGTGAGAATTCATCACATAGTACAATTGTCATGAAATAAATAATTTCTTCATACTCTTATTTCTACTGATCATCATATACTCCCATATGAAAAATTAATTGCTTATTATCCAAATAATATTGTAAATGTGACTTATATTGTACTTTGACTAGTAATATCAAATTAGCTGAGCAAGGTTATTCACTCACCTTGATGTTTGTCCAAGTTTACCTTGTTCCACACTAGAATTTGTGTAGGAAAATTTCCTAGTAAAATATATTACAAGGAATCATAAGAAAGGAAACAAAATCACGAAAATACGTAAAATTTTCTGACTGCTACAGTAACGAGTTGCTACAGTGTCGGTTCGCTACAGTAACGGGTCGCTACAGTGCCGGTTCGCTACAGTAACGTTGACTGCTATAGTACCGTTGACTGCCGACACTACAGTACTGCTACAGTAACCCGAAGAAAATTTTCCAGATTTTGTTTCGAAATTTCTGGTCGCTACAGTAACCCGTTTTTTTGCAGAAGTTTTTGCAGAAATTTCTAACAAATTCATCCTTTCCTTTCTTGTTTCAAAACCAGAATTTCAACTCTTTTAACCGATTATAACTCAAATATAACTTCTAAAACAACTGAGATTCACGAATTATCATCAAAATCTTCAAGAACAAAACCTCCTCTAATCTTCCATATAAACTTAGATTTAAGGAAAATAACGAGATTAAAGCTTACCTTTGATCCTTACAAAGCTTTTGAACCGAACAGATAATCAAAATTCTGAAGATCAAGGAAAGGATTTGAGAAGAAAATGAAGAACTGAGAGAGAAATGCTTTTCTGCTTCCTTCGGCTGAGTGAAAAAATGAGGGGTACTATTGAAACTTTATATTAAATATTTCTAATGGGTTATTCAATAACCCATGGGTATCCATAACCCAACATCCAAATCCATCCAGTCAATTTACAATAAATGGATTAATTGACCATTCTGAAACCACTTTTCCATGAATTTCATCATTCTTAGAATATATCCCTCATTGTGCAAATATTTAGTCCAGTCATTTAACTCAATTTTCATAAATAATATTCAAAGAGAACAATTAAATATGAAAATTAAAAATGACCAAAATAAATAACTAAAGTAACATTGTAGAATTCTAAAATACTCTTAAGCGAATTATATTCTGAAATTAACGGGTATTACAAAGTTGGTGTAGTGTGGGCTCCACAAAATTTCTTTTCATTTTTGTCCCCTTTGAAAAATAATTATAATTAAGACTTGCAAGGGGATTGGAAAACTTGATCATAATTAGGCTCCCTACCACACTTCTACAAAATAAATACAGCTTATCACATTTCATTTTTATTAAAATTATGAAATCCTACATTCATTCACTTTGGTCCCTGTCGGTGCCTCAAACCTACTCTAACCTCAAATCCAACACCTTTAAGGTACCAGCCTCATAATTTCATTATTCTTCATAGGTTCCTTTTTGTTTCTTTCTCAAGAGTATTCCATAATTTCATTTCTTCTCACTTTTAGTCCTTAAACATACTCCTTATACTCATCATATGTGTTTTTCTTTTTTGGTGAAATCGTTCTTGGTCAAAGACATGTTTTAACCCTTATTAGACTATAAGATCCTTTGTTTCTCTAGTCAAAACTCTTTAATTCGCGAAAAATTTTCAGCCTAGTGAAAATATGTACTTTTAACTGTACCATAATACTGGGGTATTACAACGTGAGTAGCAATGATGAGCACCCATGTGCCAAAAAAGTATTATGATATTGTATACCCCCTCAAGTTAAAGATTGAGAAACATTAATCATTCCCAACTTGACAAGTAAACATGTAAACTAAGGACTTGCAATAGCCTTAGTGAAAACATCAACAAGCTGGGAATTGGAAGGTATATAACGTGGCAGAACCAAGCCTTCCTAATAATTTTCGCAAATGACATAGCAGTCAATTTCAAGTGTTTTATCCACTCATGAAAAATGGGGCTAGCAGTGATGTGAAGTGTTGCCATGTTATCACTCCATAAATCAACAGGTTGTTTGTAAGCAACTTGAAAATCTTTTAGAATGTAAGTCAGTCATTACAACACATAGATGGTAGAACCTATGCTCTGGTACTCTGCTTCAGCTAAAGAATACACCACAATAGTCTGCTTTTTTGTTTTTCAACTCATTAATGCATAACCTAACATTATGCAGAAGCTAGTCAGAGAATGCCTACTTTCAGGACAATAGGCCCAACTTGCATCACAAAAAGCAACAGGTTGTAAGGTGTTAACAATAGGAAAGAAAATACCTTTAGAGGCACTCCCCCTAAGGTAACACAGAACATGAACTGTAGCATTCCAGTGCTGTAAACAAGGTGATCCCATAAACTAGTTGAGCTGCTGCACGTCAATGGTGACATCTGGCCATGTGAAGTTTAAATAAAGCAAACAGCCTATGAGTCTTCTGTATTTGTTTAGCTCAGCCATACATTCTCCTTGATCAGTGAAGAATTTATGTCCCTTTGGTAGAAGCATAAGGGCTAGCTTGGCCCCTAGTAAACTAGCATCACCTACGATGTCGATAACATACTTATGCTTGTTAATATAAGTTCCTTGTACTCTTCGTGTTATTTCAAGCCCAAGGAACTAACGGACATACCCCAAATCTTTTATGGTAAAAGCATCATGGAGTGAATCTTTAACCATTTAAATTTCAAGTTCACTAGTGCTAGTAATAAGAACATCATCGACATAGATAAGTAAAGCAACAAAAGAAGAAGCTGAATGTTTGAGAAAAAGATAGTGACTTACTGAAGGATGTGTAAAACCCAATTCATGCAATTTTTGACCAAACTCCAAGTTCCATTGGCAACCAACCTACTTTAACCCATACAAGGAGCGTAGCAACCTACAAACCTGACCTGGTTTTGCTCTCTTGTACCCTTATGGAGGCAACATATAAACTTCTTCATCCAGCAATCCATGAAGAAAGGCATTATTCATGTCGACTTGATGGATAGGCCATTAGTTGTGTCATGCCCTATTTTAGGAACATGACTGGCATGGAGGTGGACTCTATCCATTGCCTTAAGTCTAACCTCAAGAAGGACATGATTTGGGTATATTTCCCAATTAAAAGGTATACCAACAGAAAAATAGTCTTATTTTGGGCAACAAAGCTGATTAAAGGAATTGAGGATACCATATAAGGTTAGGTTCTATTAAAACTTGGTAGGCACTTCTATGACATACACACAAAGGGGCATAAAGAATTTCAAATCAATTAGGAGCTTACCTTTCATCTTAAACAGAACAAAACTTTAGAAACAAAAAAAAATGATAGTAACCAAACATCAAAGTAACTCATATTCATCAAAATGCTTTAGCTTGTTTATCAGTTCATTACATAATTTACATTACATTGGCCCAAGCTTCACTTTTTCTCTTACCCGAAGACCAACCAATATAAAGATTAAAACTTAACTCCTACAATGCAGAAGTTTCATTATGACAACACTTAATCCAAAGTATAATAAATTGTAACATAACATTATGCAGAGAAGAATTTTTTATTTGCCCACTGTTCAGGTAGCCTTATTTCAACATTTGACCTTTAAATTCTTAATCAAGACTCACTGAAGTTTCATATTTACATACCCCAAACTATGGCACACCCATATAAGAAATTTTGCTGAGAATATCAGAAGAGAATGCATCATAACTAGTCCCTAATTCAACACCCAGAACAAGTAAATAATACAATGGAAAATCAAATTTAGGAAATTTCAGAAGAGAGAGTTCGTGAAGTTGGTCCCTTTATTTCAGCATCAGCTCCTCAATTTTTCCTTTTCTTCTTCCTCCTTCATATCCTAATTCTTCTACTGGTTTATTGTGTAGCTATGAGTCGGCACCATAGCAACTCAATCACAGCCAAGAGCCACCTACACCATCAGACAAGGGAAAGAAATGGATTCAGAAGTTGCTTCCTCTTTATCATTCCATCTTTCTCACTCGCAGCTCTGTTTAGGTTCCAGCCGTGAGGAAAACCAAAGGACAAAAAAAGGAAAAATGAGGGGAAAAGATAATGGTTGCTGATGGCTAGGGAACGGCCAAGGACTGTAGTCTACGATGAACTTGATCTTTGCTTTTTATCCTCTTTCTAGAATGCCATTCTTTTCTCTCTTTTTCCCTTTTCTCCTTCTGTGAACGTGAACCAGATGAAGAAATTAGCGATCAAGTATATTGATAGCCTTACATCCAAGGGTGGAGAATTGACTATATGTCTACATCTCCACATGCCATGTGTTTACCCATTAGTTTAAATTTCACAAAACTACAACACCTTTTTAATCATAAATCACCTTGATCCTTATGATTTTCAAATAAAAGAATTTTCAAATAAAAAAATTCTCAAATCATTATCAAGGTTCAAATTTAATTTTATTTCTCCATTTCTATAATTTCAAAAATAAAATCAAAAACTCCACTTTGTCCAATGGTTTCAAACAAGCCCTAAAAAATTATTATCATTATTTTCAGTTAAGTCCTCCGTTAAGGATTTATTTGGAAACTTTTTCACAACAACAACAAAAATTAAAGATTTCGATATTTTATTGTGACATCTGTTAAATTATATATTTTTTTTAATTATTATATTGATCTAATTGTTGTGTTAAGTCAGTTTGTTCTGATTATGTTGCATGCACTGTTTTCATTATAGGAATTATTGACTCTTGTTGTGAAATATTTTCTTTCTGCCACACTTCTTTGGGATGAAAATCTTGCTAATCTTTAGACTAAGATTATATGAAGGAAAGGAATTAGTCATGTGGGGCCTAGCCCAAAGGAAATCTTCCTAAATGTCCTCCCACCCTCAAATAATGGGCCTTGTAACATGACCCACTTTTGGCCCATAACCCTTTTGGAATACCTACACTCCTTTCCCTTTTATGCCCATACGACACACACACATACACCTAGACTCAAGAGCATACTTGGAGCTTAGAGAAACCACCTTGCATCTCCTCTTATGTTGCACATCGTGAGCCACAAAGAAGAATAGGAGATCTTTCTTCTATTCATTTTTCCTCTCCGTTTGGCTTGAGAAATAGGTATGTAGGATAGATTGAAATCGCTTGTATTCTAGGGTTTTCCTTAAATATAGTTCTTGTTGGTGTCAACTATTATCTTATTGTAAACTTGGTGGGATTTGAGTTCTATTCTCTATCTTTGAAATATTTTGTTGCCATTGGTTGGATTGTGTATAGGTATTTTGGGAATGCTTGAAATTTCTGAACATTGGAAGGATCTCATATGACCTAAGAGTTTTTGAAAGAAAAAGAAAAGGAAAAGGGGGAATCCTTCTTGCAATTCTTGAATGCACTAGCTATGGGAGTTAAATATAACTAGAAAAGAAGCATTCTCATCACCCAATTCAACTCTTTTGAAGAAAAATGGAAAATATGACGCAAACTTACATTTTTAACCAATTTTTTGAAGCCACAATTGAGGTACCAAACTTGGGCACCTGAGGCGCCAAGTTTAGCACCTCAGGCTCCCTAGTGATAGGGCTACCTGAGAGTCTGGGGCATGGCACCCCTGGGCACCCTGGTTGGTGCCTCAGGTACCACATCCTAAAGTCTCAGGTAGCCACATGTTGGGGTGTGGCACCTGATGCCTCTTTATTTTAAAATTTTCTTCTAAATTGAATGTTTGGCATTTTGGTAGGCTTGGTGTGAGACTTATAATCCGGTAATTGGAAAATCTCCCCATTCAATATCTACAAATCAGCATCTTAGGTAAGTAACTAGCCCTCTTTATTATACTTATGCTAAAGAAAAGAAAAAGGGAAATTCAAGAGGTAAATTATGCTTGAAAACTTTGTAAAGGTAAAGCTGTCTTGCACTCTCAAGGATTGTTAATGAAATTTATGAATAAGATATCATAAAAGACTTTCTTATTGAATCCATGTATGTTCATTTATTTGTTATTGGGATGTGTGGATGAATTAATTTGGTTGATACTATTGTGGAGTGGTTGAACCTGATATCAGTATGGATGACTTTTGAGGGTTCTAGTAGGCCCGGTAGTACATGGTCCATGAGACCTATGGGGGTTGGCAGAATAAAATTCCTACCCATGAGGCCCGGTGGCATGTAGTCCATAAGACTTATAAACCCATCTTAATTTATTAGCCTTTGGAGAACCATGAGACCTAGTAACATGTGGTCCATGAGACCTATGGAGGTTGGTGGAACAGGATTTCCACCCATGAGGCCCTGTGACATGAAGTCTGTGGGGACCTTTGGCTAGACTAAATTGGTCGTTTATGAACACAAGTTAATTTTCCTTAAACTTCATATTATAATTAAACTTTTTATATGTGTAACTTTACTTGTGTTTGTGGTGGTTATTCACTGAGATTGTTATCTCATTACTCTTGTGTTTCCCTTTTCAGATCCTAAAAGTATAGCAAATCCTCCGCTTGAAGAGTAGCAAAAGTCCAACCACCATCCTCATTTTGTTCTTAGGGTTGGTTGTTTTGACGTCGCCCTTTTTTGTAATTGAAACTCTAAAAGTGCTATGTAGTTTCGTAGAACTCCTAGGGTTCTTGTTTTGGGATAGGCTTGTAGTGCATAATATTTACAAGTTGTTCTTTTCTCATGTTTCTTTGCATTCCTTGGTCATGGTATGTAGGATTGGAAACATGAAGGACCTTGTAAGCTCTTTGATCTATATATATATATATATATATATATATGCTACGATGTATTATTCTCTTATTCATAAGCTAGCAAAATTTATAAGTTACATTTAATGGCTTAGTATTATGTTGCTCACCCTAAATTTGGGGTCATTTCATTTATGGTTCCACTAAATTTCAAATTTATCCCAAAGTTTCACATATAAGCATATAATAAGATTAATACATTCACCAAGTGAATTTAAAAATTAATGGGTATTACAGGTTGGCTGTTGCTACTGTGAGCATGACACAAACTGTAATCAATTTAGCTACTAGAGAGAAAGATTCAGTGTAATCGATGCCTTTGATCTGATGGTATCTTTTCGCCACCAAACGTGCCTTATACCTTTCAATGCTACCATTTAGGCAGTGCTTTATTTGCATCCTATAGCTTGCTTTCCACATGGTAGCTCCATAATTTTCCCAGTCCCATTTTTCTCTAAAGCATCTATATGTTGCTTCATAGCTTGATTCCATTATTGATGTTTTATGGCCTACTCATATGAATTAGGTTCTCTAATGGTAGATAAATTAGTAATAAAACTAACATAATTAGGTTTAAAAGAAGTTATGCCACTATTCGATGTATGAGTAGTGTACTCATCAGCTTGTGATGAGAAAACAGGGGCAAATTCAGTAATAGTGTTAACAACAAAATCTTCCAACCAACAAAGTGTTTTCTTTTGTCTAGTACTTTGCCTGTGTGGGGCTTGATTAGAACCCTTAATGATTTGTGGAGAGACATTCTCTGTGATGAGTGTGACATCTGATTCTATAGCATCAGGGATATCATATTCAATGAGCAATTTTTCTAAAGTATTGTCGCTATCTGCAGACAGAGGCAGAGAGGTATACAAATCATCAATATTTAGATTACAAAAAGGAAAAATGTGCTCGTAAAAGGTAATATCTCTAGACACGAAAACTTGTTTAGTGTTTATATTGTAAAGTTTATAGCCTTTCTGCTAGAGGGCAATTCGAGGAAGACACATTTATAAGAACGAACTTCAAATTTGTCTTTGTGAGGCTTCACATTGGTTGTATAACATAAGCATTCAAAGATCTTTAGTGAGTTATAATCAAGTGACCTTTTGTAAAGCATCTCATGAGGAGTTTCCACTTTAGCACAGGTGTGGGTAATTTGTTCATAATGTGGGTGGCCATGAGCAAAGAAAAAGACCAAAATTGTTGAGGCATTGATGATTGCATCATCAATGATCTAGCTAATTGCACAAGTATCTATGGTTCCTCTCAACAATACCATTCTATTGGGGGTATATGGACAAGTCTTATGATGTATGATGCCATGACTGTCCAAAAGTGTCTAAAAACTTTCACCAATGAACTCCCTCCCCCCCCCCCCCCACTGTCGGTTTGAATGACCTTGACTTTAACATCAAACTGAGTAGAGACCAAATTTATAAAAGTGGAACGGTGCTTACTGTTTGGGTTTTATGATGAAGGAGATATGTCCATGTGGTATGACTATAATTGTCCATAATTGGTTTTGGTTAAGGATGTTTGTGAGTATAGCCCCCACAAATCTATATGGACGAGCCCAAAGATGCTAGTGGTATTACTGGTTTGCACAGGGAAGGGTGATCTTGCCTGCTTAGCCTTGTGACAGATTTCACAAGCTTGAATATCAGATCTTTTAAAGCTAGTCATGGTGATAAGGCACCATGCAAATTTAAATGCTACAAAGTATCATATGAGACATGCGCAAGTCTTTTATACCAAATATTAATTTGAGAAGCGTAACAAATGAGGATATGGGTCTTTCACATGAATGACTTTTATTACTAGAACATTCATAAGCTTCATTACAGAGGAGTGTATTATTTGAAAAATTGTTGCATATATTGCTGCCTATGGAATTACAATCATACAATTCTCTCAAAACAACAGAAGCTTTATCAAAGACATAAATTTCCAACAATTCTTCCTTTTGCAAAGGTTTCTTCATTCTTTAGGTCCTATAAAATGCAAGAGTCAAGGTAGAAAATAAACTTTATTTGAGTAAAGTTAGATAACTTGCTAATAGATAAAAGGTTAAATTTAAAATAAAGTGTGTATTGGGTATCTTTTAACAGAAGATTTAGAGATAGTTTAACATTGCCCATATGTGAAACTTGTCTCATACTTCCATCCGGCAATTTAACAGGAATGGTGTGTGGAGTGTTAACAATATTAGTTCATTGTTTTAGGTTTGTGCACATGTGTGTCATGGCCCTTATGTCTATGACCCAAGGCTCAGGATCCAAATTGTCAAGAACATTACATGATGTATGGCATACTATAATTACAGACTGTGGTACATTGGGGTTACCTATGAAGTCATCTACTTGAGTAAAGTTGACAGTGTAGCTTCCATTCTGAGCTTTATTATTGTTTTGTACCTTGCCTTTTATTTTATTGAATTCGAGTTGAAGACTTTGTAGCAGAGAAGTAACAGATGGTTGATTGGTGGTCTGTTCGTCAGCATAGTCGAAGGGTGTTCTACTTGTCTCGGTCTTGGTCAGGTTTGCACTTTCTCTTTGATCTTTGTATTGTTGGTACCATTCTGGGTACCCATTAAGCTGAAAGAACGTATCTTGCGTATGGCCAGGAGCAATACAGTGTTCCCATAACCGAGTATTCTTATCATTTATTTGTCCCCTTCCTCTGTTGCGTCCTCTAGATTGATTTCCTCTTCCTTTGACGGACGTATTATGTTGCGTACTGACCAAGAACACATTATTTTCCTATGTGGTGACTCTATCATAAATCTAATTAACTTTCCTTTGCTTTTTCGCACGAAGAATGAGCGAGGAAGCTTTATTTATGCTGGGTAAAGGCTCCATGGGAAGAACTTGCCCTCTAATGGGGTCATATACATCGTGTAGGCCCATTAAGAACTGCATTAGTCTATTTGAATCTAAAGTATCACATATGGTCTTTATTGCTCCACAAGAGCATTCTAGTACGGGTGTTAAGCAGGCCAATTCATCCCAAAAATTTTCAATCTAGTATAGTATTGTGCAACAGACAAATTACCTTGCGTTACCATGGAGATCTCCCTTTGGATTTGGTATAACAGAGGGCCATTGCACTCCCCAAATCTTTCTTTTAATTCGTCCCATAGTTCTTTTGCATAGTTTGTTGAAATTTAATATAATATATATTCTATTTTGGATTAGCATTAATCAATTATTAAATATCATTATTATATTAACTATATTATTCTAATATATAGCATTTAATATATGAATATTATAATTGGGCTTTTATATTGTGAGTGGCCCGTGATGGGTTGGGCCAATCACATAGCGTGTTGAGAAGTCCCTGCTCTCGTCTGATATTAAATAGACTGACATCCCATTAATCAGTCTAACTCTAGACAGAACTTATCAGACAAAGAGTAGTACCACTCTCACACAACCCTAAGAAAAATTCCCTCTGTTCTACTGTTCGAGATGGATAGCGCAGTAATGCCAGGTACATGTTCTGTTCATCCCTTTTATGTTCTGTTAATTAATATGCTACAGTTTGTACCTACACCGATCTAGGATTAGAAAATTAATCCTGTTAATTCCTTCATAGTTCACATAGAGAAATGCCTCCATAATGTCCTTGGCTATGGAATTTAGAATCCAAGAACATACCATGCAGTCTACCTTGAGCCACTAGTTGTATTTAGGATCCTTCTCGCTTGGTTGCTTGCATTGTTGTTGATGAAGCCAAGCTTTGTCTTGGCTTCTAGGGCAATCTTGATCGAACAGCTCTATGTTAACTAATTTCCCTCAACGAGAAGAGAAGTGGGTAAGGTTCATTCCCGGATGGTCAGAGTTCTGCAGAAGCAGCGGATCATCTTTAGTACTGTCATTTGCATCTCTGGTTGTCGTAATTGGAAGACAAGGTGAAAGGTAGATAGTAGGAGGAAAGAAGGATCAAGAATTGTGAACCTGCTCTGATACCATGAACATCTAAACTAATCTTGCAAAATTGAATGAATGATTATTTGTATTCAAAGAAGAACAGAAGATAATAATCTTATCTATACAGCCAATCGGTTCAATATTTAAAGATTGAAAGAAACAAAAAAACAAAGTAACGGCTAGTAACAAACTACGCTAATTGTCAAATTTAAGTCCTCTATTATTGCAAATGCTGAGCGTGGGAGAACGACGGTGAACATTGCGAATAATGCTGGACCTAGGCTAACTCTAGCTTTGAGAGTGAGTAGCAATGCTGAGCGCCCAAGTACCAGAAAAAAATTATGATATTGTACAATATATACTTCATACATATGGAAGCAAGGAACGGATCCTTACCCACCCCCCCCCCCCCCAGAACAAAAAAATGGAAAGCTAGTTACAGTGATTCGCATCGATGGAGAGTGGTATAAGGGGATCATTCCTGGAATTATTTATACTTGCTTTATTTCAATCTGAGCTTCATGTAGCGAGCTAGCTATACGATCATGATATCATTCTCATGATATACTATTAGAATACTGCATATCATTATCACTACACGATGCATGCGCATTATAATGGTCAATATGAGCGAGTGAAAATTTGAAGAGTGAAAAATGTCTATGTTTAATCATTCACATATACGAACTACACTCGCATGTAAGTACGTCGTGTCTAAATAGTACAATAATACATTATCAACAATGTTGCATTGTTCCTTCACTTTCCTTCCATTATGATGACTCTAACTGACTATACACACACGCGCACGTGCACACACACACACACACACACATATATATATATATGGGATGGCAAATGGGTTGACTCGGCACCCATTTGGTCAGTCCTCTTGCAGGACCAATACTGAACACGGGAGGGATTGGGCCAACACATACATATATATATACAAAATGAGTTGGAAATCCTATAGCGCCACCCAACCTATCAACAGCTGTGGGTTGGCTTGGGCAACCCATAGGCTATTTTTAAATATATATATATATATATATATATATATTTGTATACTTCTAACTATTTTGAATAATAAAAATTAAATATTAAAATTATAAAAAAAATTAGGCTAAATTTCTAAAAAATATTAAATTTAAAAAAAGTCTAACAGGATTGATCAATCTCAGCCCACCTAAACCTAAAGGCTTTTATAAATCAGGCTAAAAGTTCTTCTCTAAATTAGGCTATTGAATTATTAGACTAACCCATCCAATTTAGAAAGTTGAGGTAAGCTAATCAATATAAGCCAACCTCGTATATTAACACTCCTGTAGTCCTGTTGTTAAATATGAATGGTGCAGAAGTTGGATGGTGAAGGAGCAAGAGTGGCGGACTACTTTGATGTGATTGTAGGAACAAGCACGGGGGATAGTGACTGCCATGTTAACTGCGCAAATGAAAAGAATCGACCATTATTTGCAGCCTGAGATATATCAAGAACTTCTATCTTGACAATAGCCCTAAGATCTTCCCCCAAGACAAGAAAACTCAATAATATATATGTAATATATTCTATTTTTATTTTATATATATCCAAATCGCAAATTGTCATTACGTGCTTCACTTGTCATCTTTAATTAGGTGCATGATTCTGATTAAAACATTAAAACATATACATGTATGTCAAACTGGTAAATTATTTTTGCAAAGGTCGTGAAGGCTTTATTAGGAGTTAGGACCAAAATGCGACGGCAAGTATTTACATCGCCTTGTTAGGGAAAAACTAGGGGGTACAAAACTGAACCAGACACTGACAAACGTACGTTGTCATCCCAACATTTGACACCTTGCAAGAACCTTTAACTCACCATCTTTTCCAGCTTTAATTTCAGGTTTGCATCATCATGACCACTTGATTTGCAATGCTCCTACATACGTTGTTCCTTCTTCTTTGGTTCTTTGGTTCTTTGGTTTAGAAAATGAAGCTGAACATGAAAGTTGAAGATGTGCCATGTGCAGAGAAATAACAAGAAAGTTTTTCTACACTCTAATCCGGTTCGTGTCTTTCTACTTCCCCAAAAATTTTTACAACCGAATATTTATTTTAAGCTAGGTTATTATTCTCTTATCCTTATAATTTCACTCTATTTTTAATTAGGACCCTACTAAAATTTGTAATTAATGTTCTCTTGGTCCATATAATTTCACTCTATTTTTAATTGAGCACTTGTAGTTTAAAAGTTAATAACTGAGCTCTCATATTTTTATTTGTTTTATAAATTTTAATTTGGTCCTTGTTACTAAACTCCCAGCAGTAATATCGATTATATCATTTCAAAATATGTCAAATGACTCAAATCATTGATCACGTTATACATTCAAATTACTTTTGCTAGTTGTTTTATTTTCGTCATCGGTGACCTTTTTAATATGGCTGGAGTTCTTCATATTTATTTCAAAAGCCACGTCGTGCATGTGAATTAAAGTATGCGCGCTCATAATTTTGTTCCATTCTCTTCGACTAACTTAATTAGCAATATAATATATATATATATATATATATTGGCTAAAATCATATTATATCTTGTTGGGAAGTGCCATGAACTATAAAGTTTTGTTTCAAAACTAATGTTTTGTATCAAAAACTAATGTTTAGTATACATAACAACTAAATAATGTTTGATTTAAAGTTTAAAATTAAGATTTTGTAAGATTGATTCTACCTAAACCTTAATTTGTCATAAATTAACTCAAACTTACTTTTAGCAAAACTTTGATTTGTTCAAAATCTAGATTTTTCCAACTATTTTTTAGACAAACCTTTAGTGAACTAGGATACATCACGTTCACAAGACTCATTTTACATGTTTATTTTATATTTGTGGTAACAGGGTACACGTTTCTTTCTGCTTAAATTCATGGCCCCTCCTAACATTTTTTTTTTCTGGGACTATTACCATCAAAAGACGGTAGGAAAACAACGAGGGGGAGGATAAACCAAAGCCCCAAAACGACAAGGGATGCAAAACAAAGAAAAGCTAGGAGCTCAAGCAATGCAAAAGTTGTACAAACCAAAATTTAAAAAATTGTACCAATCATTAAACCGATGAAGCAACAATTCAAAGTTCAATTGTCAGATCGCAGTTGAATCGGTAATAGTTAAAAATATTAAAAATAATATATATATATATATATATATATATATAATAAGAATTAATGTTTATTTCTAATATTATATAATTTATATTAAAAACTTCATAACAAATTAACCACATAAACATATGCCATCATTTAATTTTTATATGTCCAAATCCTTTCTTTTCTTCACTGACACATCCCACTCACACACGCGTCCAGATCCTTTATCATTGGGATATCACTGGCCAATCGATATACGCCACATGTCCAAGGTGTGTCGAAGGTGTTTAAAAAAAAATTAGATGCAAGTTGTAACACAATTCGAACCAATCCCTTCAAACTCCACCCAATAACAAACTGACATGTGGCAGTGTTAAATGAAATAACTTGGAGAGGAGAACAAATAACGTGGGAAACCAGTGTGATGCGTATTCTATTCTGGGGCTGGAAGATGAAGAAGAAAAGCAAGTCTCTTGAGCAAGACTCGTTCATCCTCATTCATCTTCACCTTCATACATCCCTATTCGGTATCCTGCTGGAAGGCAAGCATGTATCCGAGGCTGATTTATTTTATTTTTTTTCTTGTGCCTGAATCAACTGATTTTTGTTGACTTGCTGCTACTTTTTTTTTCCTGTTGGTATTGTGTTTTGCTTATAGGAAAAGAAAAAAGGAAAATATGGAGCAAGTAAGAACATTGTTTATTATGTAAATTTATTGTATTGTTGGTTGAATATTTTTGTTCTTATTTTGTTAAAATATTTTGCCTTGTAGCTGAAAAATTTTGATTCATTGCATTGGGGTTCCTCTAATTTTTTTATAAAAAGAAAATTTTGATTTATTTCATATGAAACTTCAAATAAGAATATTGTTTATTGTATAAATTTGTTGTAATGTTTGTTGAAGGTTGAGAATCTACTTGATACTATTATTTTCACAATTTTGTTTTTGATAAAGGCAACATAACTTGACAACACTTTTAGCACTGCCACATGTCATTTTGCTATTGGGTGGGGTTTAAAAAAAAGGGGGGGAAGAGGCGCTGGACATCATGGAGTGGGAGGGTGGGGGTTCGAATGTGTTACAACTTTGCATTTGATTTTTTTTTAAACACCTTGGACACAGCGCATATCGATTGGCCAATGGTAGAAATGGTAGGAAATCCCCAATGGTAGAGGATTCAAACGGCTCACACAAGCAGCCTGCAGCCTTATGACATAACATATTATTAATATGATATCATATCAGAGAAATTCACCTTTTCTTCTCATTTGGCTCATTTGGCTCCTTCTTCAGTCTTTCATCTCTCTCTCTCTCTCTTGTCTCTTTCGTTCTCTCCCAAACTCGCACTTCGTCTCTCTCTTTCTTAGAGTTCAAATCCATAAGGTTCATTACTTTCTCATTTCTCATTTATCATCTTCTATAGCTGCCATGGACGTTGTCGTTATCGTCTTCTGTAGCTGCCATGGAAGTTGTCCTCCTCCTCCTCCTCCTCCTCCTTCTTCTTCTTCTTCTTCTTCTTCTTCTTCTTCTTCTTCTTACTCGCACTTCGTCTCTCTCTTTCTTAGAGTTCAAATCCATAAGGTTCATTACTTTCTCATTTCTCATTTATCATCTTCTATAGCTGCCATGGACGTTGTCGTTATCGTCTTCTGTAGCTGCCATGGAAGTTGTCCTCCTCCTCCTCCTCCTCCTCCTCCTCCTCCTCCTTCTTCTTCTTCTTCTTCTTCTTAAAATATCAAAAGTGAACCAAATAGCAACACACAAAGAAAAGACTGTTTGTATGTCAAAAATGAAGACCACACAGATCTAAGACCTAGCAACACACAAAGAAAAGACTGTTTGTATGTCAAAAATGAAGACCACGCACATACCCCCAAGCTTGTTAGTGATTTTTTTTTTGTCACTTGTGCATGTGGGGGATGAAAAATAATTTCTTAAACTCTAGATGACTTGAAAATAGACTTTTAAACTTTTAATTTTTAAAAAATAAGTCATTGAACCTTCAACATTTAGGAAATAGGTTATTTTATTTATTTTCTTTTTATATGTCCAAAGTTTTTGTCACCTTAAACTCTAGACAGAGATAACAAATGAGTAGGTTGAGCTAGTTAATATATAGTGGTTGAGTTATAATTATAGTTCATATAACTATTTATAACCCACTTTTTTTTTCGAATTATGGGGTGATTCATTACCCTCTTTTAAGGGTTAAACTTAAACCAAACTCATGCACCCACATGATCGTTTTTATATTTTTTTGGGACAATTTATGTGTGTGTGTGTATATATATATATATATATATATCAAATATAATCAATAGTAGCGTCATAAGATGAGATAAAAGTAATTAGAGATTTTATCAAGAGATTAACTATATATGTAGATCTATATAAATATGTATTTATATGTGTGTTAATATGTATTTATGTCACATATATATTTCTAAATATGTATTTATATACATATATATTTTGTCAACTTTCTATGAAGACATGTCAAGATCTTAAACTGATGTCATGTTTTGGTTTCTTCTTCTGTTTTTTCTTGCGTTCTTTATTGCTTTCTTCTTCTTTGGCATGTATTTTGATACTTTTGTTGCAAACTCCAGGTGCGTCAACGCACTAACTATGTATTCTGTTATGCTGCTGTAATGTCATATTCCTCTTGACAAAAAAAAAAAGTCTAACCCAACCCATATTTGACCATGGGTCTAAATATTTGGGTTAAGTGGTTAAATGGGTTTGGTAATTATTACCACCTCTAATTTTAGCAATCAAATTTGATATATGAAAAGTTTGACGTGATAAAAAAAATTAAGCTATTAAAAAAATTGGATAAAAATATATATTTCTTAAAAATTGAAAATTCAATAACTTAATTTTTAATATTGAAAGTTCGTCAGTCAATTTCAAAATGACCTAAAATTTGAGAGGCTTTATTATAGCTTTTTCCCACATTTTAACTTGTAAACTTCCGAACATTAGTGGCTTGCTTATAAGAGGTAAATGAAAATGATCACACAAGCCAATTTGTATGACTTGGTCTAAATTGTCGAGTCGATTTGGAACCCAACGTCCCAGGAACGGGATCGATTTTGGACGAGAGTTCAGATTGAGTTGCAAGTGACCCAGCCGAGACTTAGTTGACTTGATTAGGTTAATGTCAACCTGGTTGACCTGAAATTTTTTTTTTAAAATTTTTAAATTTGTATAAAAAATTAGAAAAATATGTATTTAACAAGAATTAAACTTTATCCCACACTTATAGGTTGTGTCTTACTATCTTACTATCAATTTCTTCTTAATTTATATGAGTGAAATATATATATATATATATATATATATATATATATATATATATTAAGTGCTAAAATTATTCTAACCCAAAAATCAAAATATGTATATAGCAAGATAGCAAAAACTACAATAGAAAAAACATTTAATTTAATAAAAATAAGTATATTATTACTAATTAATTAGGAGATAAGAAAAAAATAATTATATTTATATAATTATTTGATACAAGAAAATTAAATCAAGAAAAATTAAAGAACATAAATAAAAATTTTTATATAATCATATAACATAAAAAATAACAATCAAATATTTTTTAAAAAATTATTTGTAATTTTATGATTAATAACATTATTTATAAATATTTGTATTTTAATTATTTATAACTAATGATGATGATTTTAAGATCCGATGATCCAAAGGTCTGTTTAGATCAATAACTAGACTTGGTCTGATAATTATGCACGCAAGTGTTGTTGTTTCTTATTCTTTTATTATTTAATTTTTAGTCAGTTTGTTATTTAGTTATTTATTTATTGGGCCCAAGAGTTTGGGCAGTTTGTTACGTTTTATTTTTACAATTTACAACTTATAACCCAATCGATCCCACAACTGTGGGCTTACAACTTCTTTCACAGTAGGACCAAATAAATGATAGGGCCAGTTGTCTAAGTTTCTTAGCCCGAAACGCCAAGTTTTTGTCAAAAAAATTTGAAATTTGTATTCCCCTTTATTAGGCCATCGATAAGCGTTCACTGGGAGTCTCTGCAATTACAACTTAACTTGGACAGCAATCTTGCTCCCAACGAAAAGCTGTTCTTCTCTCAGTTCGCGAGGAGGTGAGATTGTCAGGTATGGAGCGGCTTCAAAGGATGTTTGCAGGTGCAGGAGGCGCACTGGGGCATCCACCTCCTGATTCACCCACTCTTGATTCCGCTGAGCAGGTTTATATTTCCTCGTTGGCCCTTCTCAAGATGCTTAAACACGGTATGCTTTCTTTTCAATCTTTATTGTAATGGATTCCATTTACTATAGTCAAACATTGATGAATTTGAAACCTTTTACTGGGAGAAATTTTCAATTGCAGGGCCAGTTAGGATCTAGGTTTTTTTTTTTGGCTAATATATGTCTCGGATTTGAAACCCTAATCTGGGAACATAGGTGGTTACTTACTTTTCTTTAATTCCCCCCCCCCAAAAGTATGATCTTTTAAATTGCCTTCAGCAGTTGTCTTGATCTGAATTCTATCTTCCTTTTCATCACCCCTAAGGATCTTAGATTGCAATGTAATTTATAGGAAGGGCCGGTGTTCCCATGGAAGTCATGGGCTTGATGTTGGGAGAGTTTGTGGATGAGTACACTGTCCGCGTTGTTGATGTCTTTGCGATGCCACAGAGTGGGACCGGTGTTAGTGTTGAAGCCGTGGATCACGTGTTTCAGACGAGTATGCTAGATATGCTGAAACAGACTGGAAGGTATTTCTGCTTTCCTTGATTTGCTTCTTATTCTAATTGACATATTTATGTTTACTTCTAAGTTCTGACATCTGTAACTGCCATTTTTTTTTTTGGTTGCACTTGGAATAATTTTCTTTCTGAAATTTAGGCTGAAACCACCATCCCAATGGATAGCTGGCAACATGTCCAGAATTTTTTTTTTTTTGACGATTTCTCATGTTGCAGCCTCCTTTTAACAATTTTCTTCTGCTTCTTATTCATGGTTGTTACCACACAGTTATCCTTATTCCTTAATCCTTAACTTTAGAATTATTTTTCGCAGTACAAAGAAACAAGGACAGAGAATATTAGGAAACTTCACATTTTTGAATTTTGCCCTTTGCCCCCTTCTTGTATACCCTGACATTAAAGTTGAGACATCTATTGTACATTGACATAATTTTTTTTTTTCCCTTACTCCATGTTCTTCACTTGAATTGCGATGAATAAAAGGTCTGGTTGATGACATTTTACATGTGTATAAATAAAATTTTGACACCTTGTTGCAGACCAGAGATGGTTGTGGGGTGGTATCATTCCCATCCTGGATTTGGCTGTTGGCTTTCTGGAGTGGACATAAATACACAACAGGTTACAGCTTCTTTTTATTGCATTATATAGACAACTCTTGAGTAGTTCTAAACTTTTTTCTTTTAACCATATAACATCGTGAAACAAAAGCACCAATATAATGAACTGTTATTTATGAATTTTAGTGCAACTTATATATTTATAAGTCGAAGGAATGATATAAATAAGCTTAGTCATAGAAATTTTTGTTTGGGAGAATTGGGGTATTTAGTAAATTGAAATTGAGACATGACAACCCCTTAATCAAATGGTGCTGCTATTTTTAGAAACATATGCATATTCTGCTCTTATGTTTAATTTTAATCTGATGTAGAGTTTTGAGGCTTTAAATCAACGTGCTGTGGCCGTGGTGGTAGATCCTATTCAGAGTGTTAAAGGCAAGGTGGTGATTGATGCCTTTCGTCTTATTAATCCACAAACTATGATGCTGGGTCAGGAACCACGGCAAACAACATCTAACCTAGGTCATCTTAACAAGCCATCTATACAAGTGAGTTTTGTACAAGCACTCTTCAATAACAAAACTTCTCACTATTTTCTTTTTCTTCTGTGTTTGTTCATTTTGAGTCTCTAATGACATATTATTGCTCACCTTTTTAGGCTTTGATCCATGGATTGAACCGACATTATTATTCCATAGCCATCAATTACAGGAAGAATGAGCTTGAAGAGAAGATGTTACTTAACCTTCACAAGAAGAAATGGACTGATGGTTTGACGCTTAGGCGTTTTGATTCACATTCCAAAACGAATGAACAGACTGTTCAGGTGAGTTAACATTGTTTTTAAAAAATTGAATAGATCTGGCTCCTTTCTTTATTCATCTTTTGTTTTCTTCTCCTTGCTTTGGTCATATTCTTTTTTCCTTTCATTTCGAGTACTGGTGTGGTGAATGCTTGAGGCTACATTAAATCATACATAAACTTCATCACTGTGTGTATATCCTAGATATTTGTTAGGCTTGTTTAAATTTAACAACATGCATCTCTGTCCCTATATTTGTAGTTCAACATTTAAATATGTGCATTGGTACTCAACCAGAGATTATCTACTACTATGGTCTGAGGTTCATTACGAAACATATGATTGTTAATTGTTCTGTGTTGTTTTACATGCTGGCTTTTATCGTCTTCATCACTTCATATGGGATGGGGATACGGTCAGAGATTTTTGTAATTCTTCATTTAATGGTTTATAATCTTTAACTTATCCTTTACTTCCTACCCATGGCCATTAATTATCCTTTTTTCATGTTTTTGGGTAATACAGGAGATGCTAAATTTAGCTATTAAGTACAACAAGGCAGTGCAGGAGGAGGATGAGCTTCCGCCTGAAAAGCTTGCAATTGCTAACGTGGGAAGGCAAGATGCTAAGAAGCACCTTGAAGAGCATGTTTCCAATTTGATGTCTTCAAACATAGTCCAGACCTTGGGAATGATGCTTGATACAGTTGTATTTTAGAGTTAGGGTCATACGATGACTTTGCTTATCAAGTCTACAGGTCGTTTTATTCATTACATGTCTGTTTTTCAAGTTTCAAATTGACTGTCGAGAATTTGTGTTTATCATTATTTTTTTGCCTCATATCGTGTTTCAGATGGACCAAGTGAAGTTATTTTAACATTAGACTGGTTGGATCTCATCAGTAATCTAATTGAAGTTGTCTTTCATGTTACCTTTTTTTTTTTGGGGGGAGGGGGGGAGTATCTTTTTTTTTATTTGGGTGAAAAAGGAAATATATTAAAAGCAGAAAGATACAAGAATATTGTTGGAGTACAAGCTTATCACAGAAGAAACAAAGACAGTACGCAAAAACATCAAAAGAGGGACACTATTAACTATCACAAAAAGAAAAAACTATTACAAAACTATTCCATATAAAACGTTTGCACAGAAGGTGGAGAGTTGTGATAGTTCCTCAAGCAGTGATTATGGCTTTTGGCATATTTAGCTTGTTTATCAACACGAGTTTTGGCTTCTTTTGATCGTATCAAAAGAGGGACACTATTAACTATCACAAAAAGAAAAAACTATTACAAAACTATTCCATATAAAACGTTTGCACAGAAGGTGGAGAGTTGTGATAGTTCCTCAAGCAGTGATTATGGCTTTTGGCATATTTAGCTTGTTTATCAACACGAGTTTTGGCTTCTTTTGATCGTGAGAAGCTCTGCATTTTTAAATTTGAATATAAGGAGCCTATAACTTTTAACAATAAGAAGAGGATGAAACTTAAAAATACCGTATAAAAGAGTATTGGTTTTGACAATCAATTTCAATCTCTAGCATTGTGATTCCTAGATCCAAAGCTATATGTAGCCCTATTTGAAGCGCCCATGCCTCGACTAGAATGAGACTACCATTTCCAATAAATTTTGTGAAACCTATAATCTATTCAACCTTCTCATTTCTTATAATACCTCATGCTGCAATCATGTTTCTATTTGCGAAGCCATCAATATTGAGTTTAGCCAATTTCAAAGAAGTTTCACCCAACGAACAGTATGAGTAATATTAGGAAGAGTGTTTCATTTTGAATGATTATGAGCAAAAGAGCTACTCCAGAAGTCAACAACAAGAGATAAGAATTTATTTTTTGAGGCATTTAAAAAAAAGGGTTCATTTTTTAAGCTTTTTTTGCTTCTAGCTAACCAAATTCCTCCAAGAGTAGAAAGGAAAATTAAATTCCATGGAATGCCTAGGATGTCTTGGCTAGTGTTTTTGGTGTTTTGAACGTTTTTTATTTTATTCTTAATGTTTACTTTAAATTTAATTTTGTTTCTAATTTTTTTTGTATTAATGTCTCGTATATTTTTTTTGTTTCGATTTTGTTTCACTTATACTAATTGATTTTAGTTTTAATTTTATCAAAAAATTAATTAAATTTTAATTTTTTTATTTATCTTTTTTGGCTCAAATTATTGTTCAAACATTTGATGTGTCACATAAAAATTTCATATATTATTTGGAGAAATTTATGTACTATTTAAAGGAGTCTATATCAGTATTTTTTATCAATTTTGTTAACAGTATTAGTCTTATACTGATAGGATTGAAAAAAAAAAGGAATGAAAGTCTGGATGAAAATGAAATTTGAAATAAATATTAAAGATGAAAAAATACTTGTGTCTTTTGGGGTAAGGCGGGCAAGAGTTGAAACCAAACACTGGGGCCAAGGTTTTACTCAAAACAAAGTTATACAAATTTGGTTGAAACACTGAATTAGAAGATGGCATCAACCTTTTTATTTTAGGACATACAAATACAATATTGCTAGGTAGATAATTGAAAACAAGTACAAATTAAAAATAAACCATGGATGGTGACGGTGGAGTGAGAGAAATCAAGAATTCACGGAACTTAAGTTGACTATCTAAACCCTGGGGAATGGGGATACCTGCATATTGACTGTTGAGTCGAGACATTATTATTCATTGACGAAAGAAGCGAAGCGTTTAATTAAGCTCTTGGCTTTGTCGCAATTAGGGTTGAAGATATGAAACACATGATCCTCCCCTTCGCTTTCATACAACTCCGCCCTTCCCTTCCAACCACTGTTCACCAATTTTTTATGATAAAGCTTCCCTCTTTCCCTCAATATGTCTTTCTCCGCCACCATCACAAGCACCTTCTCGCACCCCAATCCCTCGAGACCCGGAGCTTCCTCCACAAACGGGTTAATCAGCGCGTCATCATTCCCTTTCTCTGACGGACACACAAATTCCCACCACTTGTCTACCATTTCCTTCCTCACTCTATCACTAACCTCCACCCCCATTGGCTTCTTCCCCCAGAAATAAGGATTCACCAGAACAACACCTCCCACCTTCAATTCCTTTGTAATTGGATCAGTCTCAGGGCTGGTGGCCTGCAACCTTAAGGCCATGAAGTGTGCAATATTGGCGCCTGCGCTGTCACCTGCCAAGAACACCCTGTCAAAGTCAACGTTGTCCCTGAGCCAGCTTTCATGTTCTTCACGATCTTCTCTGGCATGAGAGGCAACCCATTGAATCGCTGCCCAGGAATCTTCGTATGCAGTCGGAAGTGGATGCTCTGGTGCTAATCTATAGCCGACAGAGACAGCAACAACGTTGGCCTCCGCTACGAGTTTGTTGAGGGAGGTATGGTAAAGGGGATCGGAGGGCGAAGATATGCAAAAGGCCCCACCATGATAGTAGATGAGCAAAGGAAGCTTCTGGAGAGTTGTGATGGTGGGGCTGGGACGATATATCCTGGCTGAGACACCGGTTTCGGGAATGATGAGGACGTCTTTGGACACAACGTTGGTCTCAGAATCGAAGCCGGGAGGGACAACTTGGGTGCCTGCTAGTCTCTCTACGCTTCCGTCCTTGTGTACTCGAAGGTATGGAGGAACCTCAATAGAGATTTCTAGATTGGCAGAATCCATTGGAGTTGGGAGGACACGGACGGACTATGACAGTAATAAGGACAAGGATGAAGATAAGAAAAGAGCTTTATGTCTTTGATTTCCACTTTAGAAAGACAACATTGCATTTAGGATCCTGTCTCTTTATACGTGGCTATAAAATAGAGATGGCACCCTCTTCGATGAGCTGTATGAGTTGCGACCAGGAATAGTTTTTTTTTTTGGGCTTTCTCTTGCTACTTGGTCAAATAGGATACACTAGATACTTATTTTAATTTGAGTCTTTAAATTTTAAAAATATCTGGACTTTTAGATTAGAAATTTGACTGCCTAAATTAAAATAAACATGTTATTACTAATTAGTGAGTGTCTAAGAAACGAAATGAAATCCGGTATTTATTTTTAAGGGCAAATATCATATTTTGTCTTAATTTGAGTTGTCAAATTTTATATCTAACAATATAAATTTTAATGTCATTTAAAAAAATAAAAAATTATCAAAACTACTGTTTGATCATTAGATTATTAAATCTAAAATCTAACTAACAGATTAAAAATCAACTTAAAAAGCATGAAATATTCTTGAGTGTTCAGATTTATACTATCTAATGATTATTTCGTTTAAAGAAATAATCATTAATGCTAAACTTTTTTGTCAATATGACATATTTTCCCTTATGGCAATAAACTTTAAATATGTTTTGATTTCTATTATTTCAATTTTCTATAATTTAGATTTTTTTTTATTTTGATCTGATGAATATTTTAATTATAAATAAAATAAAAGAAAATAATAAAATTTTAAAGTTATGTTAAGTCAAAATAATAAAAATAAAATTTTAAAGTTTTGATTTCTATGATTTCAATTTTCTATAATTTAGATTTTTTTCATTTTGACGGGTTTTGCTAACCAGTGCTATTAATGCCTTAAGGGCATTGGTTAAAGAGCATTTATTGTTTTTGAAAATAATATAAAGTATATAACATTAAATGATTAGTTAACTTTTAAATAAGTTGCCATTAATACTCTATTTACAGTTTTTTAATATTACAAGTTTATCTTTAAAATAATAATAATTTTTGAAATCTTAACTTTTAATTTTTTAATTACTTAAAATTTATTTAAAGATTTTTATTTTTATGATTTTAAAGTTGACATCTTAAAATAGATAACAAACAATACACCATATAACAAAAAGCCATGATATTAAAATGTAATGCAATATTTTATTACTGTTATTATTATTGTAAAATAATAAATAATAAAATAGTGTACTTAATATCTATTATTAAATTTTAACATTTCAAAAATTAATGTTTTAAGATTAAACTTTTTATATTAAAAAAAAAGGAAAATAAGGCATTAATAATGATTATTAATTAGTTTAAAATCTAACCAATCATTTAATGATATATGCTTTTTATTATTTTTTAGACATTAAAAGATATGGTTAATCATTAATGATGGCTTAATTAAAAAAGTTGACTGATTGTGTACTATCTTTTTCAATAATATTTGATGTTCTTTAACAGTGCCCCAAGACCCTTTTGCCAAAATGTTGTATTTTGCAGTTACTACTTGAGTTTTTATTTGAGTTTAATGAAGTAGTTGGGGAAGGACGGTTGAGAATATGTTGATTTAAAAAAAAAACTTTCAATTAAAAATATTACCAACCCTAAAATCCAGCTGATTACCCATCTAATTTGTTATCGCTTAATACTGCAAAACTGCAAATATCAAGCGAATTTCTAAAATATTATAGCAAGCTAGAATATTGATTTTCTATAGAAATGATCCGTGAATTATTCGAATGGAACAAAGGGAGAGGAGAACAGAAGAAGAAAAACATGTGCTCTTATTAATCCATAACCAACAAAAATATAACACAACATGAATTATTTGATTAAACGGTCAAAAATGGACTTTGCACCAAGAAATAAAGTGCCAAATCAACAAACAAGAATAGTGCGTCTAAGTCAAGTAAGGCGCGTTGATTCCGCACCAACATTATGAAAAATAATTAAAATGATCAAAGCATGCTTTGTTTGTTTTTTTGTTTAATCAATTGAAATCAGTATCACACCCCATCTCTTCGTTTCATTTGCTATAAGGTAGGCCCAAAGAAAAGGATATCCTTTTGTGGCGGCTATGAAGTCATGAAACCACCAACAATTCATTAACCGATGGGAAAATAATTCACTAATAATACGTCCATATTATATTTTCAGCGGTCAATAACAGCATAACAAGGACTGAAATGAAAGGAAGAAACAACTTAAATTAAAGGAGGCATGTCTCTGTTGAAGAAGTCAGCCAAGGATTGGACCAACTCTTGGGCCTTGTTTGAGCCCAAATTATGCAAGTGAAAACAATGATCCTCCTCTTGTGTCTCGTGGATCTCCACCACGCCCATCCACCCGCTTCGGCCCAACGTATTATAGTAAAGCCACCCCCTGTCTCTCAGCACGTCTTTCTCTGCCACACAAACTAACACCCTCCCACATCCTAACCCTGCCAAGCTCGGGGCTCCGGAAGCAACCGGGTTAATTCGTGGATCGTCTTGATCCGGCATGGATGGGCACAGGAATGGCCACAATCGGTCCACAGATGCCTTTCTCTCCGGGTCCACTGCCTCCGACCCGACTGGATTCGAACCCCAGAAATAAGGGTGGACCAAAGCAGACCCTAGAATCTGGAGATCAAGCTCCAAATCAGGGTCTCCCGCTGCCATAGCCAGATTATGAACAATGTTAGCGCCCGCACTGTCCCCGCCGAGGAAAACTCTTCCGAAATCGGCATGATTGTTTAACCAGGCCTCTGGTCCACTATTTTTCCGATGGGAAGCGACCCACTGTAGCGCGGCCCAGGAGTCTTCGTATGCGGCGGGGATGGGGTGTTCGGGGGCTAACCTGTAGTCAACGGAGACGGCGACGACGTTGGCCTTGGCGACCAATTCGGAAACGTAGTTGTGGAAAAGGGAGTTGAAAGGGGAAGAGACGAGGAAAGCGCCGCCATGGAAGTAGACCAAGAGCGGGAGCTTGCGATTGGGGGAAGTGTATTTTGGGAGGAAGAGACGAGCGGAGATGTTGGATTGAGGGAGAAGGGCCACGTCCTTGGAAGAAACGGTGGCGTTTTGGGGATCGATGGATGGGGGTACGAAGTCGGTGCCTTTGAACCTCTCGACCGTGCCGTCTTTGAAGACGCGGAGGAAGCCATGGAATTCGGAAACAACGTCTGGATTGGGTGAAGAGGTGGAGTCCATATTGATCAGAGAGCAAACGTGTTTGGAGTTTGGATGGTGTATCCAATTCAATTTCAAAGGAATTCTCCTCCTCTGCTTTGGGAGGTTGGGGATAATGTTACTGACCATTCAACCATGCAAAGCCTATTTTTTTTTTTGGGTTGTAAGATCAATTTGAGTGGTAGCCGTCCGTCACTGTCCTAGCATATTCTTTCAAGCCTGGTAAATGGTAATCAACAAAATTGGTTTACGTGAAAAAAACGCACACAAGCATTGTAATGCTCAATTTCAAATGGTTTGATATTTATGTAATATAATTTAGTTTCAACCAAATTAGTTGAAATTTAGTAAATATTAGAGATTTTTTTAAAAAAAAAAACCTCTTGTATAAGTGTGAATAAATTTCTTATCTTTTTTCTATGTTTTTAGTATTATGTACGGTATTAAAAATGATCCATTTTTACACAGAATATGAGAATAGGCTTATAATTTTTATTGAAGAGACTTCTTGTTAAAAGAAAAAAAGAATATATTACAGGCATGGACATTATGAAATCACAGACATATTAAAATAAATAGAACAATTCATAAAAACTGCAATTGCAAAAATTCAAACCTACAGTTACAATTATTTTTATTAACAATTTAACATATTTATCCAAAACAATTCGGTTGAAAAAGAGAACAGTTATAAGGAACTAGGTGACAAGAAAAGATCACTGACTAACTTAATCTCCGCTCTTAGAAAATTAAGAGAAAATCAAAGAAGCAGCATAATTGTAGAAAGTTTCATATTGAATGTTGATATTCGTTTAATTTTTTTATCATCATGTTAAAAAAGTAAAATTAAAATATCAGGTATAAAACGTCAACTAATTTGATATAAAATAAATTGAAGGAAATTTTTTGTTATCAAAATGTTAGAATATTTAAATATAATATTTGAAATTAAAAGAATAATAAGTGTATTTTTCTTTTTTTTTTGGACAAATAGATAACAATTTTATTAAATTGCCACCAAGCCAGAGATTACATAAGATAAACAAGCATAAAAATCATTAGATACATTATAAGCTTGAACTTATAAAAGAACGATATATGATTTAAAGTAACAAACCTTAAAAATAGTACTAAGCATACACAGTTTAACTGATACTAAATAAAAGCAACACACTTCTAACTCTATATTAGAGCTAATCTTTTAATAAACCAAAGAAAAGATACAAACTGTCACATATGTCTATCAAGTTGATCCAAAGCAGCAAGACTACAAGTTTTTTTTTTAATACCTGAGGATTGTGTCGGGAGGGAAAAGCCCAAACAGCACCAAAAAGCTAAACAGAACAAACAGGAAATGAAAAAAAGACATTAAAAAACAGAAGAGTTACAACGTCGGAGGAGGATGACTCGTGTACCCCGACGATGATGACATTAGGCGCTTCGAGCAAATACCCACTAGAACCAACAGCGAAGCCCACCAATGCTCGATTTTTACAATAGCTATCCAAGCCTGATCTAGTGCTCCAACTTGCTCATCCTCTTCTTTTCCACCGGTCCTCTGTATTTACACTACGCTTTGGGTTCATTCACCAATGGTCACCAGTGGTCGAAATCGTCTTCACCTGAATTGACCGGATCGCCTCCATTAGATCTCGATTCAAGTTGGGCCAATCCTCACCAATCCTCACAGCACAAAGATAGCCCAAGGCATTATCGGACATGTCTAGCCCAATGTCCATAAGAAATGGAGGCACTCTCACTTCTCTGTCTATTTTGAGACCCAAAAAACAAATATTTTTATCTCTTTCATATTAATGGATAGTTAAATTAATAAGAATGACGTGGTGATGACTTATTGGCTTCTATACATTCCAATTAAAATTGAAACAAAAAATACAGACCCATATTTCGCTGAAAGAGTGGGGCGACGAGTGAAAATGCAAAATCGACTGCGCTAGTTGCATTGTTACCGGTCGCTATCAACCCTGCCAAGTCCTCCTAGCTTCGTCTTGCTTTGAAGTGTAAAGAGAGATGGAGAAAACGGTGGCTCTTCGATCACTTTTCCGATCACTCTCTTCCAGATCTTGTCGTTTCTCCGCCCTCAACAACCACCTCCTTCGTACCAGCCTTGTTCGCCACCACGACTATTTCGCTGTTCGGACCCTTTTTAACCTATCTTCCTCTCCTCATCGTCTCCCTTCAGGTACTCTGGGCACCGCTCTCTATTTTGAATCGTCTGGATTTTTTTTTTGTGCTGCTTTTGCCATATTATATCACCCTTTCTAAAATGAATTGATGTTTTGGATTAGAATCAGCTTGGCTTGTAGGGCGATATTCCTTAAAAAAAGTAAAGAAAAATCTATTGAAGATGAAATTAGTGCGCAAAATAGGATTTTTAACCGCAGGAGGGACTCGAAAGAGGATCTATCTTCCCTTCAAAATCGATTGGGTTTTCTTGTAAAGAAAAATACTTGATTTTGAGTTCCTCTGCGCTATGTGATATATCTTCGATTGTTTATTCAATATACTAATGTGCAACTTTCTGACGAATAACAATGTCAGATTCACATTTTTTTTCTTTTGCTGGAATAATGTTCAGAGCAAATTACTGATTCGGTGTCCTATGTAACTGATTTAATTTAGTTCTTGAAGAGTTAAGCATTTTGATTTAGTCTTATAAGGGTGTGATTATCTCAATCTTGTCTTTCTATCCGACAATGTTTTGGCAATGACAGCAATGATGAACTCGGAGATTTGGCAAAGAAAAAGACCAACTACTAATGCAATCCCTTTGTGACTAAATTGAAACTATTGATCAGTCCGGGTTCAAATTGGAATAGTTGTAATATCTTAGATATCAAATCAGTAATTTAGTGACGCTAACCATCTCCTCATAGACTCATGGCCTGTAAAATCATATTGCTGTCAATCTCTTGATCTTAGATTATATTAGCCTAGCTTGCTTTTGAAGAGGAAAAGAAAAAGGGAACGAAGGACCATACAAGATTTTTGTCTATGATAACACTTTCATGTCAAGAGAATAATCCGAAAGAATTATCTGTTTCTTTTTATTTTTTAATAAAGTAGGAATTCTGCCTTCGCATTCTCAGGTTTGAGTCTGCAGATGATATTACTATCTGATGCAATTTGCCACTGGATTCTTTGTGTGGCTTTTTGTGGAAATATCCCAAGCAGACTCTACAAATTATAACTAGTAGTTTCAGCCTGAAACCAACTCATTCTTACAGTTGATGAATTTGCTTTATTTTGTTGCCATGCTGAACAAAGCTTGTTGCATGTTTACTTTATGTTATTGGTCATGAATGCGAGAGAGAGAGAGAGAGAGAGAGAGAGAGAGAGAGAGAGAGGGAGGGAGGGAGGGGGATATGTAAAATGTCATGTTCTGTGCACCGTGTTTTTTTTTTTGGTTTTATGATTCCAACTGCTGCTTTTCAATCATGAATTTCGTATGATGATAGTGGCATTTCTTCACTCTAAAACTGAAGTTGGACAATAAGACATAAATACAAAACCCAGCATCTACATGCATGTGACTTGTAGATTAGCTAATGTATTTACAGGTCGTTGTCATATGCTGAATTAGCTTTCTGTGAAAAATCTGCAGAATGCAGGTCTCCTCTTTCAACAAGCTTAGGAAGTGTGCAATTTTATTGCCAGGATGTAACCCACATGCCTGACATCAAAGACCCTAAGCTAAAAAATGCTTTCAAGGACTTGATGGCTGCAAATTGGGATGAACTCCCAAATCCTGTCATTTATGATGTGAAGGAAGCACTATCTGCAAATACTGATGACAAAGCTGGCAAGGAAGTTCTGGAAAATGTTTTCCGAGCTGCGGAAGCAGTTGAAGAGTTTGGTGGGAGACTAGTCTCCTTAAAAATGGAAATGGACGACAGCATTGGACTGGTTGGCGAGGTATGTCAATATACAATTTCCTGCAAAATTACAAATTATTGCATTTGCTTCTCATTCACCAATCACGGTAATGTGATATTTTAAATTTTGTTCCAGGATTCAAAGCCCATACCTCCTCATATAGCACAAGCACTCCGAACTGTTTTTGATCGTTACACCACTTACTTGAGTTCATTTGGGCAAGAAGAAAACTACCTACGAAAGAAGGTGGAGACTGAATTGGGCACAAAGATGATACACTTGAAAATGAGATGTGGTGGTCTTGGATCTGAGTGGGGAAAGGTATCTTTTTCTTTTTTAAAAATTTTGTTAACCCGTTTGCCTCTGCCTTGCGCATACCATCTATTTCATACTTAGATTCTTTTTCCATGAAAAATGTATAGCTGAATGTTTGTATAGTACATTTACTATACTGGTATATCATTTTAACTTGTTCATCTCCTTTCCTTTTGCCCTTCTTAATCTCTCCTGTATATTGCTAATGATTGCAGATTCCAATTTTCTGTCTAATACTGGGTTTACCTTTGCAGGTTTCGGTGCTTGGAACTTCTGGACTTGCAGGTTCTTACGTTGAGCAAAGATCATAGAAACAGTCTATGTAATTGGCTGTTTCAAATTATGCTTTTTAATGCCTGTAGAGTCGGATATGTTTTCTTCTGAACTTTTATTGTCCAGTTTCTGATGGCATGGTAATAAGAGCTTATTAACTGTAATCAATGATACCAAATTAATATATTATTGGCACGGGTTCTGCAATATTCC
This sequence comes from Biancaea sappan, assembly GCA_037074585.1. Taxonomy (NCBI): domain Eukaryota; kingdom Viridiplantae; phylum Streptophyta; class Magnoliopsida; order Fabales; family Fabaceae; genus Biancaea; species Biancaea sappan. The sequence goes on from CM073494.1 coordinate 13,948,533, forward strand.
TTTTACGCTGTTTTCTAATTTCAGTTTGATTTGTTATATTTTCCATAAGCTGACAATGTTGAAGTTACTTCTTGATAGTGTGAGATAAACAAAACGGGTTGTTACTTAGCTTGACTTGCTTGTCCTTGTTTGTATTCAGATGCATCATCTGTTAAGTACAGATATTGTGGAGGATAACACGGAGATACCTATGGTATTTGTATTTAAAATGTGAAGACGAGTTTCTGATACGAATGAATTCCTCCCTGGCAAAGAAAAAAATATTTGCTATATTTTTTTGCCTCTCCACTTATTAGATAATTTAATAAAACCTTGTTTGCTACTTGTAAGGACGTGTGAATAGAAATCATATTCTTTTTGTTATTTGTGAGGACAATGGTATCTAGTTCTTTTATTTCTTTTATGATACAACAATGACTAGGGGAGACTTTGGCAGTGATTAAAGTTACATAGCTTTCCAGCACAGACCTAACACAAGGGCCATACTCGCCTCCAATAATCTGATCTGTCATGGGATTGTTCGGTGACCGTGGTGTTTTAGATACTGTCTACAAACACCATCACCAACTGTCTCTTCAGTGGAATTTTAATTCTCTTCTTATCTTGTCCTCAAGATAGATTGCACCTTGCTTGCAGATTCTGAATTAACGCACTCTTTAATAGGGGCTTCGCCGCATCAAACGGTACTTTATTTCTGACAGACCAAATAGCAAATGAAGTGATGACAGATAAATTGGTACACTGGATCAAGGTATCATCATTCGGAGAAATACAACTGAACTGAGATTGCACCTAGTCCTTGATACTCAGCTGCTGAATATGGTCAGTTTTTATAGATAGAAGGGGGCAAACCAAGTAGCTCTGGCAAATTGGCATCTCGTGAAAAGATTGATCTAGAGATTCTTGACCATCCTGGCTATAGGGGCACATTGAGTCAACAGGCTTGATAAGGTTCTTAATGGAGGTTAATAGCAAACACTTTCAGACACGTGGCATCGGACGATTACTGCCATTTTTATAGATTTATCGATGGATTACTCCGACTGAAGTTATATGGAGCAAAATCATTCATGATGCACGTCGTCTTGAAATTGAGTCGATGAAATTATTTTTCGCGGAGAAATCCGGATGGAAGATTTTCAATACCTTTGGTTGATTGCACAAAAGCACTAAGATCTTCCACAAGTCCATGTCTCGAGTCCGAAATTTCTACATGTTTTGTTGCATATCCATCCTCCTCTTTATTTGCCTGTAAGTTTTTAAACCAGAAAGCTCGCTTGTAAACCAACCGCCCACAATTTAATTGAACAGAAAATTTTCCAACGGATTCATGTAGGGTACTAGGGTAGTTAACATAAAGACCATGATAACACAGCAGTAAGTGAAAAGAACCAGGATTGATTCATTTCAAACAAGAAATTGCAAGAAACAAATATATATATATACGCACACACACGATTACATGATTGGACAATTAACAGACGATTAAGCTATTATTAGCACAAAGTCAAGATCGTAGCTAAGATGGAACGCTATTATTATTATGATCGTTTATATAATACTGTGATGATGATGATTATATATCTCTATTTTTTGGGAGATCCAAATTTGTCGACCAATCCTTGCCACACGCAAGAACAACAATCTTTGAAGAAAAGCTGGTCTCTGATCCATGAAGAAACTCAACATTGGGCTAAAACTAGGGCAGATACTGCAACGTAGCAACAGTTGAAGTCATATGAGGTGGATCAAACAATCGAAGGCCTCGTCAAGTTTACCGGCAGCCAAGGCCGCTAGCCCTGCTTTGCAAGCTCCGTCTGAAATGCGATCGTCATCGTATTGATGAGTCAAACTAGCATCCGAACAAGAGGAAGAGAAAGAAGAGTCAAGAAGAGCAGTAGCACGGCCATACTCAAGCTTAGAAATCGCCGAGTCAGTTTCTGTCATCAGAGATTCAGACGTGGACGCGATAATCTTCAAACCATCTTGCACACTCCAATGACGCTTGCCTTCCCCAGAACCTGTTAGTGCAAGCATTTTTATGAACAAGTTTTCGTTCGAATTATTTTTATATAAAATCTAAATCATTTTAAAATGATCAAGTTTTCTGAAATTGGGTCTAGATGACATGTCTTTCCAATTTTTGGACTTCTCGTAAAAATATTTGGTCCATATTGGACCTAAAATAAATCATGATCTTCAAGTCTCCAAAGTCATTAGGCCTTATCATTTTCATGCTTATATATTTTCCAAACTAATTCTGCTCTTGGTAGACTTTTTCACGAGAAGACCCCAAAAAAAAAAAAGGGCAACTAATACAATCAAGGAATAAAGTATGAGTGTTTAGAAGAAAGATGGCGCGGACAGTATATCTGTGCAGAAATGACTAACAGACAAAAAGACACAACAGCATGTATCTCACAGCTTTCCAAGACATATATATATATATATATATATATACATACATAAATATACACGCACTTCTCCCTCTTTACAATCCTGCGGGACTTCAAGGACAACATTTATTGGAGAAGAAATTCTCAAAGGAAGCATTTCTTTAAAAAAAAAAAAAAAAAGACCTCAGGTGCTTTTAATAGAAGATAGTTGTTGGGTTACTTGAAGTGCAATTAATCAAGGAGAAGGATAGAGAATAACACACAAAGAAATTACGTGGTTCATTCAATGCGACCTACGTCCACGGACAGAGAGAATATCTGTATTATTTTCTGACGGAGGCTATACAGAGAGAAATTACATCAACCGCTCTTACAATGAATTCCCTCACACTCATATATATAGAGACAAATGGGTCGTGGGTCATGGGTCGTGGGTCGGGTTACAAACCGGGTCACCCACAAAATTCAAGTCAAACCAAACAATTTCCCTCCTTGACTTGAATTCTCTCAAATCACCAGAACTAAATATAAATTCATCTCTGTCATTCAAGCCCTGTAGGGCTTCATGGAATGCGAACATTCACCAAGTCCAAGCTATGCTTGAACTTCTCTGAAGGTAGAGCCTTTGTCAACATATCTGCTGGATTATCTGCTGTGGCTATCTTCTCGATGGATAATTTCTTGTCTTCTATCACATCTCGAATAAAATTCAATCTGATATCAATATGCTTCGACCTCTCATGGAAGACTGGATTATTGGCCAAACTTAATGCACTCTGACTATCACAATAAATGATAGGTCTCTGAATATTTAACCCCAGACTATCAATCAAACCATGTAACCACATACCTTCCTTAACTCCTTCTGCCAATGACATGTATTCTGCTTCAGTGGTAGACAAGGCAACTGTAGATTGAAGTGTTGCCTTCCAACTAACAGCACATTCATTTAGAGTCAAGACATAGCATGATAAGGATCTCCTCCTCAAAAGATCTCCAGCATAATCTGAATCTGTATAGCCAACCAAGCCACTATCAGATTTATCAGCACCATAAACCAAGCAAATATTACTCGTACCTTTTAGATACCGCATAATCCATTTAACTGCACTCCAGTGAGCTCTCCCAGGATTACTCATAAACCTGCTTACCACACTGACTGCATGAGCCAGATCAGGCCTAGTATACACCATTGCATACATTAAGCTTCCAACAGCATTACAGTAGGGCACTGAACTCATGTACCCTTTTTCCTCAGTTGTAGTAGGTATTGTACTAGCATCAAGTTTAAAATGTGCCGCCAACGGAGTACTAACCGGCTTAGAATTATTCATTTGGAAAGACTGCAACAATTTTTCTATGTATTTCTGTTGAGATACATACAGTAAACCTGCACTTCTATCTCTCCAAATCTCCATGCCCAATATCTTCTTGGCTGCACCCAAATCCTTCATCTCAAACTCACTGCTCAACAAGGCTTTCAAACTATCAATTTCAACCTTGTTCTTTGCAGCAATTAACATATCATCAACATATAGCAACAAATAAATATAAGAATCATCTGCAAGTTTCTTAGAGTAGACACAATTATCAAACTGATTACGCAGAAAACCATGGGAAGTCATGAATGTATCAAATTTCTTGTACCACTGTCTAGGAGACTGCTTCAAACCATACAAGGACTTTTTCAGCAAACATACATGATCTTTCTTCCCAGAATCAAGAAATCCTTCTGGTTGTGACATATAAATCTGCTCCTCTAAATTTTCATGTAAGAAAGCAGTTTTCACATCCAGTTGTTCCAACTCCAAGTCAAAAACACTTACCATGGACAAAAGGACACGAATGGTTTTATGCTTCACAACTGGGGAGAAAACTTCATGATAATCAATTCCCTCCTTTTGTGAAAAATCCTTGGCCATGAGTCGTGCTTTGAACCTTGCTGGTTCAACTCCAGGAATACCTTCTTTCTTCTTGAAGACCCATTTGCATCCTACCGGTTTCACTCCCTTTGGTAACGGTACAAGATCCCATGTTTCATTCTTCTCAAGAGATTGCATCTCTTCATTCATTGCAACCAGCCATTCTGATGCTTCTCTACTCTCAACTGCTTCTTTATATGATCTCGGGTCATCAGAATCAATGCTTTCACCTACTGCCAAGGCATAAGCAACTGAATTAATATCAACTATATCAACACAATCTGCATACCTTATAGGTTTTCTGATTTCCCTCCTTTCCCTCATTGTTGCTATAGGTTGTGATTCTTCTTCTTTCCTGGGCTGCTGTACAGGGTCTGTTATAACCCTTTTTGAAGTTTGAACTTCAATTTTCACCTTCTGGTTGGCACCTTGATCATTATTACCTGCATGACTACCAAGCTCCTCCTTCTAACCAAACATAGCAGACTCATCAAAAGTTACATCTCTGCTAGTAATAAACTTTGGAGTTCTATCCTTTTCAGTACACCACAGTCTGTACCCTTTAACTCCAGGTGCATACCCTAGAAATATGCATTTCATTGCCCTAGGCTCTAGTTTACCATCATTCACATGAGCATAAGCAGGACAACCAAATATACGCAGGCCAGAATAATCAGAAGGTTTACCGGACCATACCTCTTGAGGAGTCTTAAAATCAATTGCAGTAGATGGCGATCTATTCACCAGATAACAAGCAGTGTTAACTGCTTCAGCCCAGAATTGTTTTGGCAAGCTAGCGTTTAATCGCATGCATCTCGCACGCTGCAACAATGTTTGATTCATACGTTCTGCAACTCCATTTTGCTGTGGTGTATGACGTACAATGCGATGCCTCACTATACCTTCTTTCTTGCAAAATTCATCAAATAGAGCGTTACAGAACTCCAACCCATTATCAGTTCTGAGTGTTTTGACCTGTTTTCCAGTCCGTTTCTCAACCATGGTCTTCCACTCCTTGAACTTCCCAAACACTTCATCTTTGGATTTCAGAAAATATACCCAAACCCTTCTAGAGTAGTCATCAATGAAAGTAACAAAGTACTTGCATTTGCCCTGAGATTCAACTGGAGAAGGACCCCACAAGTCTGAGTGAACATATTGCAGAACATCCGTAGAAGTATGCTTCCCAGAACTGAACTTAACTCTGCGTTGTTTACCCATAACACAAACTTCACAGAATTTCAGTTTCCCAGTTTCTGCTCCTTCTAACAATCCTTGTTTACTTAGAATTGACAGCCCTTTCTCACTCATGTGTCCCAATCGGCAATGCCACAACTCTGTACAATCATCATTCTTCCCTAAAGATTTAGATACAGCCACTGTCCCCATCACAGAATTACCAATCAGAAAGTAAATGCCATGCTGCAATTTACCCTTCATTATAACCAGAGCACCTTTGGAAATTCTCAACTGTCCATTCTCTCCAGAGTACTTGTACCCTTGTTTGTCTAGAGTACCATGAGAAATCAAGTTCTTTCGTAGACCAGGAACATACCAAGCATCAAGCGTCCTGACTATTCCATCATACATCTGAATCTGCACAGAACCACTGCCCTTAACACTAAGCTGCTCATCATCACCCAATCTCACAACACCATTCCACTCCTTAAAAGAAGTAAACAGCTCACGTGAAAAAGTCATATGATAAGATGCACCTGTGTCCAAGACCCAAGTATTTGCAGAACCAGAGGTGCTGACTGTGAAAACATCAATGTCTTCTTCTTCGTCAGAACTATCTTGCACCATCGCAGCACTACCACTGGTATTCGGTTCCTTTTCATCATTTCTCATCTTCCTCTGTGGACAATTCTTCCTGATGTGCCCCTTCTGTTTACAGTGATAACATCGAGGTCCTCCTTTGTTCCTCGACTTAGACCGTGACTTGCTTCTTTTTCCATCATCCCTTTTAGTGTCTCTGCCTCTGCCAACATACAAACCTGCTTCTGCACCATCCTCATTAGAACTAGAGACTCTTCTCTTCAGCTCTTTAGACTGCAAAGCATCTTTGACATCATTAACAAAGATACTATCTCTACCATACAACATAGTATCAACAAAGTTCTCATATGAATTTGGTAGAGAACACAAAAGAATGATAGCCTGATCTTCATCATCTATCTTAACCCCAACACCCTGTAAATTCAGGATAATCCGGTTAAAATTATCAAGATGATCTTTTACCTGCATATTTTCTGTCATCCGCAGGGTATACAAACGCTGCTTTTGATATAACTGGTTTGTGAGAGACTTTTTCTGGTATTTATCAGCCAATTTCTTCCACAAACCTGCAGCAGTTGATTCATCAACTACTTCTCTCAACACCTCATCTGTCAGACTCAATAGTAATGCACTATGAGCCTTTGCCAAAATTTCCTTCTTCTCCTCTTCCTTCAACGTGTTAGGTAGACTACTTTCTCCTTCTAATGCCACTGCACATCCCTGCTGAACCAGAAGTGTCCTCATTTTTACCTTCCACAAAGTGAAATCATTCGATCCATTGAACTTCTCAATATCGAATTTATGAGTCGACATCTTCTCAAATAACAGCAGATAAATTACTAGCAAATTTCGCAATCAGAAATTGAATTTCACAAAACTGTTCAGAACCTTGCAAACTGACCAGAACTTCACTAACAGAAATTCAACACAGCAGTCCAACAAAATTCACAGCAGTAAACCAGAAATCCAATCCAGCACAATCTAACACAATCCAGTAAATTCACACAGAAATTCAGAATTCTTTTCTGAATTAAACATAAACTCACCGGAACTGTGTCGAGGAAATAATAATGATCGCAACAGAAAATTTGGTCCAAACAACAACTATGACCAAACAGCAGCTTTGACCAAACAGCAATTTTTGACCAAACAGCAGCTTTAACCAAACAGCAGCTTTGACCAAACAACAGCTTTGACCAAACAGCAACTTTGACCAAACAGTAACTTTGACCAAATAGTACCGTTGATCGTTGACAGTGTTACAGTGCCGAGTCGCTACAGTTCTGAGTCGCTACAGTATCCGAGTCGCTACAGTGCCGTTGACCGTTGACTGCTACAGTGCCTCGCCGTAGAAGACGATGAACAGTGCTTCCAATGAAGATTCCGGCGATGAACAGTACTCGCAACCGTAAAAACTCACCAAAATAACTGAAAAACGATCTCCAATGCACTAGAAATGCAATAAACGGTCTCTTTTTCTCAAAAAACAAGCGAATCAAGCTAGATCTGAAATTTAAAATTAGATCTGAAAATTTTCTTACCACCAAAAATTGGTCTCCGACGTTCTTCAAAGCACCAAAGATGCAGAGAATGGTCTCCTATGCTCCAAAACAACTAAATCGAGGCAGGATCTGAAATTTTGGAGCCAAATCTGAAAATTTTCGGACGTGCTACAGTAACCGACGAACCAAAAATGAACCGAGGCTCTGATACCACTTGTTGGGTTACTTGAAGTGCAATTAATCAAGGAGAAGGATAGAGAATAACACACAAAGAAATTACGTGGTTCAGTCAATGCGACCTACGTCCACGGACAGAGAGAATATCTGTATTATTTTCTGACGGAGGCTATACAGAGAGAAATTACATCAACCGCTCTTACAATGAATTCCCTCACACTCATATATATAGAGACAAATGGGTCATGGGTCATGGGTCGTGGGTCAGGTTACAAACCGGATCACCCACAAAATTCAAGTCAAACCCAACAATAGTAGTTGGAATTCAAAATATTGGAGCTCTCTTCAACGACTAGAATTCTGTCTAATAAGTATTTAAGTCCTTCTCCTACCACAAGCTACTGTATTGAATTCTCCTACCACAATCTACTGTATTAAATGCTTGGGGAAATTATGATGGAGCTTGAAAGCTTTAGTTGTTAAAGAGAGAGAGGCTTCATTAGAATACTTTTACCATATATGAGTTTTTCTCTCCGTATATTTCTATGAGAAAAAAGAGAGTATTTATTGATTTTTTTTTGTGTGATTATTTCTCTCTTATATCTTACTCTCAGTGAATTACTACAAATCTTATTGTATTTTTAATTTGAGGGTCTTGATGAGAGGACTGACTGTTTAAGTTTCTAAAAATTTTGTATAAATCTTAGAGTTTGGTATAAAAACCAATTAAACTGATTCTCTTGAGTAGAAGAGACTGTAGAAGACGAAGGTAGTTCTACTAGGTTAAGGGGGTGTTTGGATGCGCGGTAGAGCTTCATCAACGCGCTTCTGGTTTCCTGTAATCGCGTTATATGTTTGGTTCAACGTTTAGGAAATTTTAAAAATAGATTATGACAAGCAAACATGGGTTAGATTCAAAGCAGTTGAATGTAGTTTCTGTAATGACAGAATCGATTATGTGCGACTTTTTCCCTCTATTACCCTCACTTTCATCTCTTCTCATGTTTCTCATTTTTTTTGCGTGAAACTGTGAATAGATAGTTTCTTCAGAAAAAGAGCAGCCAAGAGAAAGAGGGAGAGAAGCTATAGGGAGTTGGAAGAGATATGCAGAAAAATTGCAAAAAGAAGAGCAAGAAGACAGAACCAAGAAAAAATAGGCACGACAGAGCTTCAAATTTTCTCTCTTACCTTGGTCTCGGATGGTGACAGAGCTCCACTCATGAGCCACCTTGCACCGGCGAAGTCGAAGAGAAGACGTCGCCTATTCAAAAGAAAAGAAGGAGCTTGAGGTCTGATGATGATGTGAAGAGATCTGCAAAAACTGTATAGAACCTGAGAGAGAAGTAGGAGCATGAGTTTGTTGATGATGTGAAGTGATATAAAGCTTATCGGATGATAAATCTAAGTGGGATACACGTGGGCTTTGTTGTGCTGCCACCAAGTCTTTATTTTGGCAAAAATATTAATTATGCATTCTTTGAAAATTTATATTTTATTTAGGTCCATAATAATTTTGTAAAAAAAAATTTTTGTTATCCCAAATAAAAATTAAAAATTTTTATTTTCTTTTTACCAAATTCTCCTTTTATAATTATTGACCACGCCCTCTCTAAAAATATAGAGATAAAATAAATATATTTATTTTATTAATATTTATAAATATATTTTTTAAATCAAATGTTAGTATTAATAGTTTAAAAATTATCATTAAAATAGTAATATTTTTAAATTACATCTTCATATGGTAGAAATTAAATAAAAATAAATAAAATAATATAATATAATATTTACACTCTTTTTTTGATAATTATATATTCAAAAATACTTTTAATAATCAATATCCAAACGAAATCTATTTATCAAAATTACCTTTCTGATAATAATTTCTAAATATAAATTACGTTCCTACAAAATCAATTCTGCTCAAAATCAATTGTACCCAACCCTAAGTTTACCCAACAAGTTTCTAAACACCCACTAAGTTTACTAATTCTTCTGTAAACTTAATAGGCTGCGAGCATAAAAGTAGGTTATTGATCCTTATGGATTGAGGCTGCTGTTTGTAACACTTGTGATTTTTTTTTATAAAAATTTTCTTGTTTTGTGCTTGAAAAGTGAATGTAATAGTTTCTTTTTTAAAGATCTTGAATCACTATATATCGTGGCGTTCTTTTTTCTATAACTTTGATCCTTTATTTTTTTAAGAATATACTTTTACTAAAACTACAGTTTCTTACTAAAATTTGAAATATTCAAATGATTTCAACAAAAAAATTTTATTTAAGTACATTTGAAAAAATGATACCGTTTATCTTTAAATTATCTTTCTTGAGTATTGTTTCACAATAAGTTAAAAAACTGTTTTTATTGATTCATCTTTCAAGATAATGATTTTGATTTTGAGAGAAATTTTTAAAAAAAAAACAAAACTTAAAAAATTTGAAAAAGAACTTGGTACCCAATTCAATCCTTACAAGATCTAAATTATATATATATATATATATATATATATATATATGGCTGCGCTGTGATTGTGAAATTAAGTCGAATGAAGAGAAATAAAGACCAATCTAGAATCCAGTTGGTTCCTTATACTACTAAGTTAGTTGCCAATCTAGATATGAAAAATCGTTCGCCAATCAACAAATCTGGATATGATTCATCAAATTCTGGCTACAGATTTCGCAGTTGTTAACAAATGTTGCACAAGATGGTCAAACAGAAGGAGTGGGAGAAGAAAATGACAAAATAATAATCAAATTTAAATACAAACTTTACCATTAATATTTTAGTAAATATTACTGTCACTGTCAGTATATAATTATGTAAATAATTGATTCAAATTTTAGAAATATAATAACGATACAGGAAATGCAACTTCTTAGTCATATAAAAGAAATATATGTATATATATAATATAATTCTTACCTTTTCACTAGAGAAAGAAAATCGGAGTCTCGTATTAACTTCTCAGCGAGAGCTTTCATTACCTAGATAGACTATTCCAAAAAAAAAAATGCCTGGATAACTTTTAGATTCTTAACAAGAAAAACTGCTTTAAAATATATAACACACAGTGTACTTAAAGTAAAATGATCACCCAAGAATCTTTTCTTCGAATGGCTAAAAACTGCTCTCAAAAGGAGATGATATTGTTACAATGACGAACGAGAAAGCATCAGTCCTAGAGAGTTTGGTATGCGAAAATATTAAATTATTTTTAGGAATGTTATATTTTAATGTTTGGTACACGGTTTTTTATCACTATTCTTGGAATTGTAATATTTTCGAAAATCACTTTCCCACAAAACCTCCATTTTTGTTGAGGTTAGAATGATAGATTTTTACTGAATATTTTTTTAATTTAAAAATTACTACTTTATCTATATTTTTAATTTTTAATTATTAAAAATTAAAACTCTATTTTGATCTATAACAAATATGATATCTTTCAATTTGGTTCCTTATAAAATTATCTTTCAAATTAGTCCCTTATAAATAAAATATTTATCAATTTAGTCATTTATAAAATTATCTTTTTAATTTGGTCATTTACATATGAATATTTCTTAATTTATTAACTTATAAAATTGACTTTTTTTATTTGGTTCTTTACATATGAATATTTTTCAATTTAACCCCTCACATATGAAATATTTCTCAATTTAATCACTCATAAAATTATATTTTCAATTTTGTCATTCACGTATAGATATTTTTCAATTTAGTTCCTTAAGTGAAACATTTTTCAATTTCAAAACTTATAAAATTATCTTTTCAATTTGATCCTTCACACATGGATATTTTTCAAATTGATCTCTCACATAAAATATTTTTTAATTTAGTCATTCATAAAGTTATCTTTTCCATTTGGTCTTTCAAATTAGTCCTTCACAAGTAAATATATTATTACTAATGCTTTTTTATTAATATGTTATTAATTTGACCTAATTTACCAATAATGTATATATTAAAAATTGATAGAAATAATTTCAAAAAATTGTCAAATATTCTTAAAAATATTCACATGAACAAAATATAAAAATATTAAATTCTCAAGAATATAAAAAATATTTCCAAAGATGTTTATAATAAACCAAATATGAAAATATCACATTCTTAAAAATTACATCCCTAAGAATCACATTGAGATTTCTTATACCAAAGGTCCCCATATATTCAACTTGGCTAATACTATCACTTCAATATTTCTTCTCAATTCGTAACCTCGCATTAAAAATAATTTACAAACCGTCTATACAAGTCTGAAGATTAGCCTTAAACTTGTGCATGAACATGATACATACCATTCCTAGCCAGTCAAATGAATCCACGAATCAATACCTTGTCCCACCTGTTTTTTTCGTTTCTTTTAGGAGAAAAAAAAAATCTAACGAAATATGTCGACGTTTAAAATTCACGTCGAAACCATTCGATTTTTCTCTTTCGATTTAATCGTATGTGCATCACCATATACAATGAACTTTAGCTTCTCAAGGTCGAAGCTGACGCTCTGGATTGGAGAATCTGTCTCTTCCAGTAAGCAAACCACTGTCACTGAGACTCCCGGCCCCTAGATTATCATGAGCGTCAGAAAATTCTTTTGCCCGTGAACGCAAGGGTACAAGATAATTATCATCCCTGATACTTCTTCTCTGTTCCTCGTGGCGTTTCACATTTTCTGATATCTGATGGAAGGTTCTATTAATCTTTGCAATACCCCTTTCAACCGGTTCTACCACATGGGAAACCGTATACTTCATGTCGTCAACAATCTGCAAAACACATTGAAAACACGAAACAGCCTCAATGAGTTTAACAATGAGATACCTCTAAAAAGACTCACGCGCTTCAGGTGTTCATATCTCACAATTTCACCACTTCCAACAACCACATCACGAACTATATGGGGAAATTTCATACGCTTTTCCCTCTCATCAATTCGACCCAGCTGCGTTCTAGTTGTGCGTTCACAGTCTCGAACCTCTTCAGGGTCAGGAATAGATCCTAGTGATGCATAGTTATCCATAACAGATACATTACGAACACACCTCTCTCCCCTTTTGTATGGTACCGCGGGGAAGACATAAAGGTGCACAACAGCAGCAACGCCCATCTGCTTACAAATTTTAAAACGAGAAAAACATATAAAGAGGCCCTCCCTGAACGTCAAATTAACTGAACAAGTCGACTATACTTACAATTTTATCTTGAACAAGGAAAAACAAAAAACTAAAAAGTAACGCACTACTTTAACATGCCTTAAGTAACCAAAAGGAGTCCCTGTCTAGAACACTTCATTATTCTAAAAATTTAAAAAAAAAAAAAAAAGGCAACAGAATATAGCGCAGAACCTAGCATTTCGTATTTCAGTTCCCTTCATAATCATATTTAACTATAAAAAGCCATTGAAAAAGTCTTCCATCCATGCATATGGCCAGAACAAAGGGCATCCTTCAGGGATGTGTAACCACAAGAGCTCTATAACCTGATCACCCTACTAATCAGGGCTTATGCAGAAGTGATTCACCAGCCTCCACCAAGAACAGCTTGGAGAAGTAATGCAAAATGCGATAATCAAGGTCAAGGGTTGAAGTTATAAGAAATGAATAAAATTACAGTGGGTAAGGAGGTTACTGACGAAACATAATTAATTCTTCTATTCTTGTATAATCTTTCTACAGTTTTTAGAGGTTCATTCATCTATTTCAACTTTAAAGCAAAATCTTGCCTAAGCTACCAGCTGGTGGTCTAGAGATGAGGGGTGTGGATAGTTTAACAAGTGATCTTAGGTTCAAACCCTTGTTTAATCATGTATCTATAAAGGGAAAATATATATATATATCCTGCCCCTTATTGAACTTCACAGAAGCGTTAAGAAGATAAAAGGCCACTGACATCATGCATTCTGTCAAAAACGCATGAATACAGACCTAACTTATCTTTGTATGCAGTCATATGCAGACAAGCAATATTCAGCCAAATATAGACTAGAAGCTGCAAGGTTAGAAAAATATCCCTAGCCCCGTGTATTCACATCTTTAACATGTTACTTAGGCATTTGAAACTTATATGCATGGATCAAATGTGATACTAATTAAAGTTCAAGCTCTCAAGCTCATGACAGAATATGTTTATACACCAGACCTCAAAATCTAAAGGATTTAATAAAGCATACGAAAATCAAAATTATGGAGCACATTTGACTCACCTCTATACAGATTATATAGTCTTGTATACGTGTTTTCAGCTCCTTAGCTAATGCCCCTTTAAATGCTCCCATTGAAAAAAGAAATGCAACAGCCACGCCTTGCCACCATGTCAGAAAGACAATTGACTTGAAAGTTAGGAACTTTGCCAGTGGTTTGATTGGCTCCAACTTATCTTTAGTAACAGAATAGAACTGTACAAGGCAATATAGGGCCCATGTCTGGCTAAAATTAAGAACAATTGCTAAGTAAGGATACCTGCAAACCAAAAAAAAAAAAAAGAATCAGGCTGCAATCATAGTATTAAAATACATCACCACCACTCCCTCCAAAAGAACAGTAGCTAGTATTTAGCTTTTCAATTGGTATATCAATAAAGCATGAAATTTTATCTATCCTGGACAACAATCTTTTTATTTGATAAAAGAGATTATAAATTTATGTTATGCTGATACACAACAAACATGAGCAGTACCCAAACTGGTATTATATCTTACCCATAATTCCATTCAAACTTCCCCTCTCCATAAACACCAAAAGACTGAAGGATCATTGCCAGCAATGCACAGATCATCTTCAATATCATCTGGAATGTAGATTAGAGAGCAACAAGAAAGTCAGGAATCTTTCTTTCTTAGAGTAAGGGCCAGGGATGGAAGCTTAGTACAAATTCTCAGTTTATGAAGATCACACATACATATTGTACAATGCCAATTTTCACAGCATGATAGAAGCCAGGACCAAGATACCATTCTCTTAAGAGACAGTTTAAGGGAAATGGATGTGTTACAACTCCATATGCATATGTGTCTTTCAGAAGAGGTGTGCTGGAATCCATTATGCTCGCACTTTCCATAAATTCAATTGTTCGGTCCTCACCACCTATAACCACAAACAGTTTTGGATAAAAAACCATGACAACCCTAACACAATTCAACCCATGAATAGATTTGCAGCAAATGTATAAAATCCTCTAATACTTACAAGTTGTAACATTCAGGACTCTCATGCTTACATACAAAAGATTTAAAGAATTTTGACATAGACTTGAGAGATGAGGAAGAGAGGAAGAGAAAACAACCATTAAAAGAACTCACCTATTTGCATTTCCAAAACATATAACAGCTTCAACTAATGAAAAATATAGGTATGCAACAATGCAATTCCTGTTCACATACCTAAGCAGGCTATCAAGTATCTCTCAAAGCAATATAAAGCAAAAGCCTCATAGCAGTCCCGGATGACTTCATAGTTAAATGCTGAACTGGAATCCAACAGTGACAAAAACTGCATCATCAAACATCATAACTTAACAGTGTGCTATTATACTCTATCCAAAAAGAAATGGCAAAAAAATTGGAAACGATATGGCTGGATTACTTCTAATGTGTATAGCAAGAAGACACTACGATCCTAATATTTGTTGCAAACTCACTATAGATGATCGTTAGCTTTTCTATTTTTTAGGATAAAAGCCATTGCTTGAAAGTATTTGAGAATTGGCTGTGTCTTACCGATTCCAGTGCATAAACAGGAACCATTAAAATGAGACCAATCAAAAACTTCTGCTCCTGAATTTAAAAACAAGTAGCACTATGTTTAGACAAAGATATGAAGGGTAAGGCAAGGAAACAAGAGGTAAACAACATAGCCAAGTCAATGAAAAGGACAAGTTATTAAAAATAGCATTAAGAGAGGGGATGGGGCAGGATCAACAGGGCACTAGAACAAATAATATATCTAAGAGAAAAAGAAGGAACCTCTGGCTGATTATAGGCGGCTAAATGCTGGAAAATTAGGAACATAGAGAGAACAAGAGCAACGAGCACAAAGATGCTTGAACTAAAGATTGTCCAGCTAAATGTTCCTGTAGAATTCACGCCTAGGTTTAGGGGCCAGCCCGATCTTCTTGTGGACTCAACAAGCGTAAAAAGAAATGTGGAAGAACATAGAACACCCGTCAAACCCATTGACCAGAAACTTAAAATTGATTGTAACAAATGGTCTGCCCCTGATCCACTTTATATTGTACCACTGTCCAGACTATGGCCGTCTTCACAAGTGATAAATACTTCTACGACATTCTTATATTTTTCTTTTCTTCTGTCTTCACTGGAGTGGAACTGAACCCTGTAAGGTATTTAACCGAGGAAACATATCAAAATTAAACAAACTGCAAAGTAAAAATTAGAATAAAGGGAGCACTAGAGAACAACAGCAGTGCAGCACTAAAATGATTCATCAACCGCAACAAGATGGAACAACTTTTGTCCGAACACTTAGTAGTCAATTATTTATTAATTTTTAAGGGTATTCATAGACGGCCATGAAGACTCGGATATTGTTTAATATGGGCGAAGGTTTGTCTGCGAAAATTGACTCTAATAACCAACTTCAGCAACACAATAATAACACATTGATCTTCTGCAAAAACTTAATTCAGGTAGAAACCACCCATATTCAAACAACATACAGTAGTCTGACATGTGCTATCCGGTAAGGCATATCAAACGAAAAGAGGGCAAAAACCCTAGAATTCGAAGATACGAAGAAGAGATACCCAATGAGCCCAAAAACCTCACTGCGGAACAAAAGGAAAGTAACAATTATTTGCAGAAACTGTTAGAACGAAGATCAAAAGAGAGATCAAACCTGTGCTTTACTTTCTTCCGGGCCAATCGAACGCCGGGTATAGTAGGGGAGCAAACGGAAAATTTCGGCGGTTGGGAACACTAAGCAGTAAATTTATCTTTCTGATTCCACAATATACGAAGATAGTTACGTGACGGCGGTATGTTGATTTGCTACTTACAACCGTAATTTAAATAAATATTTCTCAAGATAAAGCATTTTATATATCCTTTTATATGCCCATGATATATATCTTCATTATTTACAGCCCAACAATTTTTTAGTCAGACTATAATAGTATCATGTCAGATCAACAAACATAGACTTTAAACTGATATGACTACTTTAAATTTTAAGAACAATAATAGTTTAATTTTCAAATTCGTCATTTTAAGAAAGTTTTATTTTCTGCACTTATAAATTTGAAAAAAATATCTTAGTAAATACAAATATTTTTAAAAAATAAAAAATAACAAAAATGTCACAATAATTCATATCCGAGTATATTTATTCTCTGGTATGTTTTCTTTCATAGGGTTTAAATAATTTTATTTAGCAATACATACCAGTAAAAGTTTAAAATATTTAATTAATACATTAATAATATTTAAGTTAAGGAAAAATAAAAATTAGTAAATTATAAATAATTTTAAGATAAGAAAAATTATGTATAAATTTTATACAGACTTTAAAAAATAACATAATATAAATTTTAAAAATCTATATAGGAATTTCACCCAGTTTGGGTGTGTTTGGCTTGCATTTAAAATGAGCTTATAACTTATTTGACTAATTTATAGCTTATTTGACTAGTTTATAAACTTGTTAGAAGTGTTTGGTAAACGAGCTTATTTTAATAGCTTATAGTTTATTTTGAAACGCTACTTTTTATAACTTATAGTTTCTTTATTTTTCTTCCTATTTTATCCTTATTATTTTATCTCAATATCGATTATATCCTTTTGTTTTATTCATAACTTAAATCCATAAAATATTTTCATTGTGAATAATTTATTTTTATTTAAATTTTTTATCTTTAATTAAATTTATTTTAAACAATATATATATATATATATATATATATATATATATATATATATATATATATATAAGATAAAAATGTGATATATTTATTATGTAAGTATATATTACACTTTTTTAACGTAACTATACATACACGTAACTATAATATATAAAATATAAAATTATATATATATATATGATATAATAATATATATTAATTAAATTTATATATATAATAATTTAAATTAATTTAATTAAAAAATAAAAATAAATATGTTTATTTTATATTCTTTTAATATTATAAAATAATACAAACACTTTCATGTCATTTTACACTTTTCAGTTAGTTCAACAACTACTTTTATTAAATACTTTTAATTCAATAAGCAACTTAAAAGTTTTCAATTTTCAGCTAAAAATTAATTTATAAACTTTCAGTTAATTTATCAACTATTTTTATCAAACAGTATCAAATTTTTTTTAAAAGAAAGTTCAGTATTGAAAAATATAAAAGTCGCTTTTCCCACGTGGCGTGAGTTGAGAAAGAGGCACGAAGTTTGGGATTCCCACGTCATATTTGGATAGGGACGCGATTTTAAGCTATCCATCAAAAAATATTGAGAATTTTATTATTATAAAGAATATATATATTATGCAAATGAGTAATTGCAATGATAATAGATAAAATATAAGAAAATTAAGTCTGTTTAGATGAACAACTTATTTAAGTATTTATAAAATAAATATTTATCATACAAGTACTTATATATAAGTTATTTTTACAATTGAAGAGTTTATAAGAGGAAACTTTATATAAACTGTTTTTAATTTATTTTAATAAGCTCTCCAAAAAACTTATGAAAATAAAATGAAAACAACTTAGGGATGATGTTATAAACTATTTGTATAAACTTTATGAAACATGTGCATAAGCGTTTATATTATAAGATAAGTCAAATAAATTCTTCCAAATACACCCTTAGTACCTAGTAGTGTCAAAATGAGTTAAAACCTGCAAGTCAGCTTGTGCTTGTTCATATTTGGCTTGGTTAAGACTTTCAATTATAGGCTTGTTTGAAAAAAAAAATAAATAAAAAGGCTGGTCTTTTTTTATTTTTCATATTTTTGTAAAAATATTATTTTATATAAATAACCTCACTTTATTATATTTTCATATTTTATAACATTATATTCATTAAATATAACAAATTTAGATATGAAACCTTTTACAATTTTTAATATATGAATATAAAAATGTCAAATTTAAATATAATATAATTCATTAAAAAATAAAAAATTAAAGTTATTGATACTTTTTAAAAACATCAAATAAGTAATTTTTACAAGTATAATTTATAATTTAATAAAAATTATTAAAGTTTTTTATAAAAATATTTTAATATTGTATCATTTAAATTAAAAAATTGTAAAAAATTATTTAAAAAATAATGGTCTTTAAGTTAACCCATTTAAATCTGTAGGCTATGCATTATGGCTTGGAATATTGAAAAGTAACTTGTTTAATAAACATGTTAGCCTTTTTAAAGAGAGGTCGGATTGATTCATTTAACAATATTATAGAAAGTGAAGTGTATTATTTGGAACATTAAAAAATAACCATCAAGAAACTATAAATTATTTAGATTTACAAAATGCTATAATGACATTTTGTTTTTATCATGCAAGTACTAAATAGTACTATTTCAAATAAAAGAAAAGAAGAAGAAGAAGAAGAAGGAGATCCAATTCAAATTGAATCATAAAATGGATTAGTTTTGACTATTTTTTTTTTATATTAACATGTCAACTTAACAGATGGTTCACTATTTTTTAATTAAATTGATCCATCCAATCTAATTCATACAAGTTACTATCCGTTTGCACTTAATGAATTAACTAAAAAGAAAAACTTTAAACTTATTTTAAAATTACTTAATATTTATACATACAGTTATTATTCTTTAAATTTAAGATACCTAATTAAATAATAAATAAAACCTATTAAAAAAATCTCTTACGTTGCTTCATGCATGGTTGAAATAGAGGAATTGAAACTAACTAATAATAAAATAAAACTTAAATGCCGGTGAATGGTTGCTTCTTGTTTCAAACATATTAAATTTTGTGAGTATATAAAAATAAAATTTGGTATATTACTGTATCTTTTATAATGATTAAGACATTTTGTGTAGTTATTTTATTTTGTGGCGTCTTTTTTCTTTTCTGGCAAATCCCACACGTTTCTTCTGTATATACGCTACTTATCTATATAATAGACTAAAACAATTTCACTCTAGGACATTAATTGTTAGTAGGTTATTAAATTATTATAATAAAATAAATTTAAATAAATAAATTTAATGAATAAATTTAGTAAATTAATCACATCGTATTAAATGAATTTAAAAAAATTAGGGTATATTACTATATAATTGCTATACAATTCGTTTTTAATAGATATAATTGCTATATAATTGGTTTTTAATTGATATAATTGCTATATAATCACATTAAATGAATTTAAAAAATTAGGATAAATTGTTATATAATTGATAAATTAGATAAATTTTTTAATTGAAATATAATATATTGTTATTTGGTAAATTAGCATTTATTATATACAAATAATCAAATAATTAATTGCTATATAAAAACTAACATACAAGTGCTCATATTATTTATTTCTCTTCTTAAATAATTATAATAAATTTAAAATTACCTCCATCAGCTCAAACTATAATAATAAATTATCACTCATTTTTTTATACAAACACGCCAGACTTTTTTATTGCACCATCATCAATGGCCAATTTCCTATTTTCATGTATAGTTTTTAAATAGTGATCATCACTATTAGCCAATTTGAAGGCTTTTTCATTTTTCAAAATTAAAATTTTAGAATTCAAAATCAATGTAGATATTTATATATTTCTTTCGAATATCTCATCCATATTTGCATATTTATTTCTCTCACACAATTTTCTTTCTTTTTTCTCTTCGATTTGTTTCTTCTTCTCTTACATGGATGAAGGACAATAATGATAATTTATCATCAAAGTTTTAAAGTGATGTTTCTCTCATATCATTTGGTATTATGGCTCAATTTTCTTCTTATTTATTTATTTTTGTCTATATAGTTCACGTATTGTTCACATTCGTGATTACTGTTCATATGATTGTAATTTTTGATTTTCTGTTTCTCTTTCATTCCTTCGTTTTTTTTCTACTTTCTTCATTTATGTATTCGTTCTCTGTTGTTGTTTTTCGTGTTTCTGGTTCATTTATGTTTCTGTTTTTGGTTTTCTAATTTTTTATTCCTATCAGTTATATTTCATTTGTGCATTGTTCTGATTTTTTAATTCCAGTTTCGCTTTGCTGTTTTTGTCATTACGTTTTCTTGAAGAAAGCAGATCATAAAAAAGATCAAAGCCTAAAAAAAATGATGTCATTGAGGTAATTACTTGTGTTTGAATAATATAATTTGACTATTTTAAATTAATTTTTTTTAGTTTTCTCATTTAATAGGATTAATGAATAATCCCTTTTAGGTTTACTGTGAGCAAAGGGTAAAGCCCTCCATATGAAGAGAAACTTCAGGCAATGCTAAGATTAAATGTGTGCTAATTAATTAAATACTAATTTAGAATTTAAAGTATTAAATTTTAAAGTTGGGATGTGATGTATATTTCCTCAATTGATTATCTTATTTTTACTATTTTAAGATTTTGTGGGTATGTAAGTTATGTTTTAAATTTTCAATAAACTTATTGTTGCTAATCCAAATGTATATTTGCCAAAATAGAATAAGCAGTTAAAGGAAGACAAGGATTTTGATCCTAGCAGACTTATTAGGTTAGTAACTTTTATTTTAACTCATTTTATCATTAATTAATATATTTATCTAAATTAATTCATGTAATACTTTATTTTTTGTTTTTATTTTTGTTTGATATTATTTATATTCAATCTTCAAGGTATTTGTATCTAATGAATTATTTTATATGTGTCTTAACATGACTTGAATGTCTTATTATTTTTATACATATATTCTTTTATATATTTTTAAATTATTTTTTTATTTGATAAACAAAATTTATAATATTTGTATTAATTCGTGCATCACACGGGTCACAATACTAATTTATTATAATTCACGAATAAACTAGTATAACAACCAAAATAGAATAATAACCAACGGGTACGTTTAGTCAATTCTAAAATTCTTTTGTTTCGGTTTAATTTATAAAATGTCATAATCAATATAATTAAAAAGATAAATTGCACTATTTTTTTAAATCTAGCTAAAATATGTTTAATGTCTCTTATTTTAAAAATTATACTTGGTTTATTTACTATTTATTATTTATGGTTTATTTGTTGACAATAATTTTAACTTCCTATATAATATGGATTATACAATTATATTAATGTTAAGTTTTTCATAGAAAACTATAATTTTAATATTAATATGAAAAAGTTTAAACAATTTTATTTTTTAAGAAACACGTAGTATAAAAATAAAACATTATTAACATAAAATAAATAAAAGAGATTGTAATATATATATATATGTGTGTGTGTGTATCTAATATATGTTAAAATTTTAAATGTAATTTTTTAAAAAAAATATTAAATATATTTTACTAAATGTGAAGAAATTAATATAATTCAATCTTAAAAAACCAAGTGGTTTGAAATAGAAAGAAGAGGAGCCGAAACGGATATGCTGCTGGTTGTCCTATTTAAAATCCGAAGGAGGAATCATCGCAATTCCTTACTGCAAGAAATACACGGCAACTCATTTATTTTTTCTATTATTCTTTTTATGTCAAACGAATTGACATATCATTTTGTCATATTCAAATCTCTAAAACAATCCCTCTCTTCACCTTACAGGAAATGAGATAGAATCATACAACACTGCATAAAGGCCAAGTCGATCGCTTCATTCTCCTTTATACCTCAAAGCAGTATCGTTGAATGGACAGAACAAATTAAAATTAACAGAGGTTTCCTTGAATGCATATGGCTAGCCTAACGGAGGAACAGCTTGTTCAAATGGTTAGAGATTACATTGAAATTGAACCAGAAACAGTGTCTACTTCTAAGGGCCTCTCTGAAAATCGCAAACCCAGATGCCACAGGTTCACTTTGCAGGTTTTTCATCTCTCTGATCTCTTGATCTTCCATTTCCATATATGTGCTTTCGAGAAGTTGTTTAACTGTTGAATGTCCTCTATAGGAAATACTGTGGGAGGTGACAGATATTGAATTTGAGATTCTTCAGAAGATCTTGAGGTATGCAGATGAAGGTGGTGGTGATAACAATTTGAAGAAGATGGTGGTGATGAAACTCAGAATGGAAGGATATGAAGCTTCCCTGTGTAAAACTAGCTGGTTGTCCAGTTTTCATCGTCCTAAAGGTCTTCTGACCTGAACTCTTCTCCAATAATGCTATTTCTGAAATTCATGTATAGTCGTGTGATGATTGATCTGATTAGTTTTGGTTTTTCTTTGTTTAGTTTTTCAGTTTAGAGGTGACTATGAATACATAGATGTGATGATGACGATGGACCAGAATGAAGGCAAAGCGACGAGGCTTATTGTAGATATGGATTTCAGGTCTCAGTTTGAGTTGGCAAAACCAACATCCTCCTACAAAGAGCTCACAGATATGCTTCCTTTGGTTTTTGTTGGAAGTGAAGCAAAATTGACAGAGATAATCTCTCTGCTTTGTTCAGCTGCGAAGAAATCGCTGAAGGAGAAAGGTCTCTACATTCCTCCATGGAGAAAAGCCACATACATGCAATCCAAATGGCTCTCCAAAAACTGCAAGAAGATCCAATTTTGAGTTAGGAATATGGGCTAGCCACAAAGTGATTATATAGCTCATATCACCAAACAATAAGTATCTGGGTACTCCAATTTTGAATCTTTTTCGGCTTTTTGAACGAATCAGTATCTATATGCACTAATTAAAGTAAGCGATGTCCTGAATTTTGAAGTATCGGTAATTATATCAGGTCTCTTTCGTTTTTCTCAGTCATTTCCCTTCAATTCTGTGATATATGTGAATTGGTCAAAATTTCCACGGTGCGAGAAGCATTGATATGGATAAGGAGGATAATAGGTCAACTTTTAGGTAATTGAATGAAGTAGAAGTCCATCTCATTGCACAAGTTATTATTATATATAAAGGCAGAGAGACTAATTCTGGGTCTTTGATATTCTTCAAATTAGGTGGGTGCTAGCTCTTCCCTTGGAATCAATTTTTTTATTTATTTCTTTTCGTTATTCGTCCTAAAATCATTGTTATTGGGAAAAATAGTAGGAAAAACTGCTAATCAACAACGACAAAAAATAGTCAAACTGCAATTTAAGAAAAATATTAGTGCGAGTAACGAATGAGAACACAGTTTGAGACAACCACACTGTAGAACTAGAGATGAAACAACCAAGCAAGGAAAACCAAAGTCAATGACCAACGTATTGGACTATTGGTTATAGGGCATGTCAATGTTGGGTGAGTATATATTTTATTAGCTTACAATGTCTAATAAAATGCTAGATTTTTCAGCATCGTTCGATCATAGTAAGATTTACATGAGTCTCACCCATCTCATCCAATCAAACAGTATTAAAAAGTCTAACACTCTATTGAATGTAGCTTACAATGTCTAATAAAATGCTAGATTTTTCAGCATCGTTTGATCATAGTAAGATTTATATGAGTCTCACCCATCTCATCCAATCAAACAGTATTAAAAAGTCTAACACTCTATTGAATGTATAACGCCTAACAGAGAATTTGAACTCTAATATTAAAAAACTTAAATTTTTGTTAATAATTTATAGTACAAGGATAAAGTAGACTAGATATAGTACTTATTTATGTTTTGTTTTGTTGTTGAATATTTTTTTTTTGGGAAAGGAGTAAGATAGTGTGTTCTTACATATTCATTTTGTCCAAACACACATGTACATGGCTCTCTCTCTCTCTCTCTCTCTCTATATATATATATATATATATATATTCCAATATTCATTGTACTGCGTTAACGGTTTGTGTAGATTTGTTTAATAATGATATAGAAGGGGGGTGGGGGGGGAATTGACCTCCTTGAGTTTGAATATATAGTAAATATGGGGCCAAAAAAAAACTGTGTGATAAATAGCAAAAGCAAATTACTGGCTTATGTGAGTAGTGTGCGATCTAATTTTTTTGGTTTAAAATCCATAAACATGCTCCATTTTAAGTAGTTCGAAAGTCTTGGTAATTAGTAGGGCTTTCACTAATCTTAATTTTTCACCATACTGTGTATCTTTCCCCATGATCTTAAAAAAGAAAAGGGATCAGAGCTAGCAAGTGGAATTGCTAAGTTTTGATTTTTAAAAAGTGTTGAGGTCTTATATATATACCTGCATATATAACGTAGGGTAGCGTGATACTGATACATGTAACGTGCATGTGTGGCAGCTATCAAGTATTTATTTACAGATAGTGTGTGTGGAAGTGGGAGGAGAATCTCAGTTCAGAGACAGATGGAGGGAGGAGGGACTCGATGCGTAGCACTGGAAGACTTAAATGTATGATTCTGCATTCTGCAACAATCCAATTTTTAGGTATATTCTGTGGGAAGTTGATGCTAATGCATCGCTCTCCTTGGAGCTTACGATAAGGCGTAGTTATGAACTGTGATTCCCCAGAAACTAGATGTGACGCGATATTATTATTATTATTATTATTATTATTAATCATCAATGCGAATGTACGTCGGCTCCTGCTGTCCAATGCTGCACAAGCTGAGATTTGAGCAGACAATCTTACGCCAATTCAATCATAACATGACTCTGTCCCTACCTATATGGCATATCATTATATTTTATGAACACTTCAAGTTCTTAAAAAATTAATTTTTTTTAATTTTTACTATTAAATTATTTTAAAATTTATATGTATAAAAATTTAAAAATATTTTATATAAATTTTATAGAGATCCAATAATAAAAATTTCAATTTTTTTAGAATTTGAACTCTTCAGTAAACCTAATATAAAGATTTGATGTGACTCAAGAGATGAAATTCTAGAAAAATAGTGTAAAATTGTATGAAATGTTTTTTAAAATATACTATTTTTTCTTAAACTGGAGTATTTTAATAAAATACTTAATTTTCATTCCTTTTTTTTTCTTTGTACTAAATATGCCTAGTTCTTCCCACTTGGCACTTATTCCTTTTCCTTCATTTATCCACTCTGTCCAATTCAATTTTTAAAATTTATTTTGTATTAATATTAATCTACATATTCTTAGTTAATTTTAATTATATCTCTGAGTTTAATATCAGTAAAATATTTAATAATAGATGTTGACATAATATTTTATCTTTGATACATCAACACTAAATCATCTATTATGATTTATGAATATATCACATCAAATATATAAGTTATAATTTATACGAAATAAAATTTTAAATTATAATTTAAATATAATTCAATGATAAAGAGATGAATAGTAGTATTACCCCTTTTAATTGTCAATGTAAACTAAACATATTTCTTTTAAAATTATATTTAATTGTATTTATTTTTATTTTAATATTACATGTAAATTTTTTTCTAATTTATTTTTATCATTAAAGTTAATTCGTTTACGTGGTATTTTTTTCTTCAAAAAAGTATACTTAATAATTTTTACTTCTATATTAAGAATAAAATTTTATTTATAGTATATTTTACATTAATATATTTCTTTCCAGTTTCATGTTAAAAATATTATAATCTTATATTATCTAAAAAATCATTTTTAAAAAATAAATTAAATAATTATTTCTATAATTGATATCAAAATATTAGATAATCGATCATAATTTTTAGTATAAGAAAAATATCAAATATAGTTTAATTAAATTTCAAAATTCCTTAGTGTAATTTATTTAACTTTTAATAATAGAATTCTTTAAGATAGAATAATCATTATTAAACCTCACAAAATTAAGATAATTTATTTTTATCTATATTAATATTTATTGTTTTAGGTTATGTATTTGTTTGTTTCACATTAATATATAAATAAATTATAATATAAAAATAAAAATAGAAAAATAACAAGTTAAAATATTTTAACTATTTTTTATTATTTTAAAATATAAAAATATTATCACTTTATTTTAATGTTATAAAATTATTTAAATTATACTCTATACGATTATTCATGGGTATGTTTATATTTTAGTTGATGAGGTGCCAAGCTAATTTCAGATGATAAAAAAAAAAAAAAAAGGAATCGGGAACCTCTCTTTTTTGTGAAAATAATTGTTTATGGCGGCAATGGCGGCGTTGGGTAGAAGCAGCATGAAGCAGAGCAAAATGGGCAGCCATTGATAAAAGATTGCAATTTACAATTTAAGTGAAAAATTGATAACAAAAATATAAAAAGTTGCTTATAATTTTTTTTTAAAAAAAAACAGGGCTGAACCTGAAGTTTTATATTTTGTGGGTTGGAGCTGTAATATTAAGCTGATATTTCGGTTTTCGACATTCTTATGCGCAAAACGAGAATAGATAGACGCTAAATAAGACGAGAAGGAAGAATATAGACGAAGAAATTGAAGGTGTCAACTCGGGTTTTTAATGGGAAAAAAAAGACTTTTGGTCTGCCTTTCGGTCAGTAATGAACCCAGACTTTGAAGAAACCATTTCTTGAGTTACGTTGAGATTAATTTATTACAAGACGCAAATTGATGAGTTACCTGTTTTGATTTTATTAAAAGCAAATGACACAACTTTCTCTTAAATAAATGTCTTTAAGAAAAGCTCTACCAAAGGAAGATCGATAGAATGGTGCTACAAAATCATTGCGTCGTCTACGGAATATGGAATGAGCTTACATGACAAGAACCAGCAGCCACAAAATGCCTTCATGAGTCATGACGCGCTTTGCATAAAAATTAATCATAACCGAGTAACATAGCCTCGACATTTAAAAATATACTGTAAATCTACTAGAGGATCAGGAATGTATCTGTTATGATTATTAGTATACAAAAAAATTGGAACATTCATTCCATGATAATGCAAATTTTCTTTTACAGCAAAGCGTCAAATCAAAACTTGATTAGTTAGATGAAGATGAAATATTACACAAATCAAAAGGTTATAAATATTATGTACTTATACGTCATGTATATTTTTCCACCTGAACATGGGGGCGTTTTCTATCTCAGACCCACTTTTACGTCCAAGGGGCCAACTGGTATCTATCGTGGCCAGTGTTTTTGCCCGTCTTGTGAAGCAACAGCGTATTGAATCTTAATATCACTCGTCAAGCTCCTTTAGCAATTTTTTCAAGACATGCGGGGGCAAAACAGAAATTCTCCGAGTGAAGTTAAAACTTCTCTATGTCATCAAAATGCAAAATGTAATCGTATGCTTCAAACGACAGAGGGGCTTGAACGAGATACCCTTTGAGCTTCTTCCAAGTCCCTAAGGAACCTGCAAATTCAACCAATACACATCTAATGACAAGAAATGTAGACTGCTACCTAGGGTAACAAGTTAAACATGATTTTGCAGTTAGTTCAAGTACTATCAACGCTCAAGCAATAAAAGGGAAAAAGTATATCAAAAACATCAAGCTCTAAGACAAACCCAACAATAACCCAATTAACTTTTCTCCTGAACCAAGACCATGAAGTCATTAGGAAAATTAACTGAAATAGTCTAATATCAATATTTAGTTTTTCTTCATAACCAGTCTACTAAACCCCAGCATGTCACTTTCAGCTAAAGCAGAATTTGATATCAAGTAAGCCCAAACTATGACAACTTCCAAGTTTTACAATCAACACATGAACAAAATTGGAACTATCAATTCAACAACTAAGGTCAATGTTAAGTGTGCCCAGTTGAAAGCAAATTGGAATACAAAAAAGTGATCACCCCACTGATCCAATACAAACTACCTCCATGACTACGTACCTCTTGGAATTAAGAACCACAGAGCCCCCAAGTATGAAACGAATTCCAGTGTTGTTGGCATTTTGTAAAGCAACAGAACGTGACTCCTCATATGTTGTCCCACCAACAACGAAGATAATTACTTCCTGTGGCCTGCTTTTCATGGACACATGATTAAAAAACACAACTGATATTATTCCACAATCGAATGATCATTATCATTAATAAATATCGAAATCTTAAATCAGACATGCACTAGCTGTGCGATATATCCTTTTATTGGACACAGACCTATTCTGAGATGATCTGTGAGGGCTTTTCTTGTTCTTCAACAGACATTAAATGAAAGTGTGGCATTTAAATTTTCAAGTTATTTTGATTTTTATTTTTTAAAGGGTCAGCAAAATACAAAATATTTAATTTATTTATTTTTAATCAATCAATAAAACAATTTTCTAGAATCACGTCACCGTTGGCTTTAAGTTCGGTAGTATATGACTATGTTTTTTGAATATCATACATTTCAACCACTACTATTCTTTATTTACAGCACATATTACAAAATATACTTACACAAAGAATACAAATATCATGAAACAACCGCTGCATCCCATGGGTTACTAACAAGTTTAACTTAGTACTACAAACTTGATATTGTTTTTTATTATCAATCAGATATTGCATTATTTAGAAACCATGTGATACTGTATTTAATAGTAACAAACCTTGCTTGTTGAAAGTGATTGCCAACAAGTGGGTAGTCTACATCTCTCAACCGCCCTTTAACAATGCTTTCCATGGTCTGGAATAACAGTGGCTGGTGTTGGGTGTAAACATTCTCAATACCCTACAGCAAAAACCAGGAAATAAGTTTATTTATTTTAGCGTTTAAGACTTGCAATCAAGTACATGGTATACTGATTATAACTGCTCCATGCAGACCTTCAATCCACGGGCCATGTTACGGGCAATATTCAATAGATCTCGATTTCCATAGAGATCACCGGTTCTCTTATCAACACCTGCTTGCTTCAAAAGGAACTGGACAAGCTGTTGTACCACAATAAAGATACAAGTCTCAGTGACTTTATCGTGTATAAACATCAAACAGTAGCATCCATCATACATGCTGCTCTCCTTAATAGAATCTAATAAACTGTAAAACTTAAAACTTTGGAATCCAAAAATGATATGACTAGGTTGGGCAAACAGATATAAAGTATCCACCACATGTCTAAGATTTTAAATTGGATAATATCCCCCAGCAACAATGGACCTATTGTCCAAAATGCAGGCTTGATAGTAAGGATTCATAAAAACCCTGAAAAATGAAAGTATAGTAAGAATTACAAGTAATCAGAAAGGCAACAATTTTATTAATTTACCCCAGGTTTGTACTTGGCTGATCGGGATGCCAGTTTATTGAACAACTGCATTAATTGAACAGGGCTGTCTTTCTCATATCGCAAAGCATACAACATTACCAAACGCAGCCGGTCAACATCTGATATGCTTTCATTGTTTAATAGATTTGTCACTGCCTGGAAGAGTGTACAAAAAATAGAAGCCGTCACCTCACTCTTACATTACCTTTGCCAGTTTAAATATGCTAATACAAATATTACCAAGAGACAGGCACATAGAATTGCTTTACAAAACATACAATCTGGAAGTCTAAGAGGAATTGGTGAGCAAATGAAACTAAAAAGTATTGCATGTATTTGTGGGCTCTTTTTAGTTTGCCATGGATGATTGACCGAACTTCACATGTAATAAAAATATGATGGCAATTCTCAACACTGCAACCACCATCATAAAAGACTCCATTATCTTTGTGTCGATTAGATTTATGATGCAGAATGATGAAATCAAGAGGAAGAGTTGAATTGCAGATCTTTGTAACTGCCATATGTGGCTGTTCAACAAAAGTAACATGTTGGGCCAAAATGTGATGTTAACAAGACAGGGACCACAAGTTTGCATGTTAGTAGTCAAAGGGTAAGTTACTTTTAAAGCAACTTATCAGTTTGTCTTTATAAGTGTTATCAACTTGAGGAGCAGCATAGAAATATTATGAAAACCTACCCAAAGATTTTTGTTGGTTATACATAGTATTTCCTTGAAATTCTGATTCCACAGGATCTTCATATTGGAAAGAGTAGGGTGAAGTTCCTATATTCTCTAAGTTATTCGATTGTTTGTGGTTTTCACCTAATAAGCATATATTTCATAAATGTTGTTGCCCTAATGTCGCTTCCCTTGTCTTTCAAAATGTAACACTAGTTTCACACATTACAAACCCTAACCCAATGTTGGATTGAGGGAAATGGGAGTAAAAAAGTGGAGGAGAAGTAAAGGGACACTGACTTTTCCTTGTTCAGGAGTTTTCTTTTTTAAAAAGGAAGGGAAAGTGAATGTTAACAAGCTAGTACCACATCATGTCCCTAACCTCCATTTTTGCAGTTCTTCCATATGGATGCTACCCATTCCTTTCCCATCCATTATATTTAAGCAACCATTTAAGGCAAAGGAAAGTAATCTTTTGTTCCCTTCCTTTCATTTTCCTTCAAACACCCAAAGCTTAAAGTTCCATAGATATAGATTCAGTTACTTGATGCAGTTTAAAAAACCTGAACTTCGGGTAGATTGATCACAAAAGGGAAACCCCAATAGAAATTCTTCACAGAAGATGCTAGTTGAACCATTTGGCCTTAAAGGCTTAAACAATAACTACATTTAAATTCATACTTCTCAGTGAAGATAAGACACAACATTCCTTTTGGTTTATTAACATGTCAACTTTATAGGGAAACAATATCAAACATATGAAAACATAGGACAGAGTAATTACAAGAAAAGGTATAAGATATCCTAAGAGATATCATAACTAATATGAAGAAACTACCACTACCATAGAAGACTTCTCTGATTTAGTTATAACTGTCCAAAACAAACCCCAAAAAGACCTATGTGCAGAGCACAGAAGAAAAAGGACAAACTCAACTATCTAGTCCTGGATTATGTTTAAAGCTTAAGGTTTCATACGAGCAAGGACTAATGTTTTGACTTTCAACAATAAAGAGTATTAAGATATACCTCAAAAGCAGCCCCTTGCCCTCCATTGCAAGCCAACTCCTGCTCTGTTTGTGAAACTAACATAAGTTTTCGCTCTTCAACTATCTTGCTCATTTCTGTTACCAAGGTCACATGTTTGGACACATTTCCATGCATTTTTCTGTACTCAGGGTAATTGTCAACAAATTTGGCCATGTCCTCTGCAAATAGTCAAAGCATAAAATCGGTGAATCATATATTATGCCACCATACACTATTAAATTTCAACACTTGTAACAGCTAAAAGTATTATATAATATTACTCTGAAATATCAAAAAATATATAGTACAAACCAATTGTTTGGATGTTCTGGTTACTTTTTGCTACTTGCTGAAATTCATCAACCAATCGTTTGATATTCATCCCTATATCCCCAAAATTCTCATACATGTTAGACTTGAAAAAGGAATCTTGTTCTGATGACAGCACAACCACCTGTAACAATGAATATTGAATAGCAAACAAGTTGCTTTTTTTATGAGGGGATAACTTCAGATTTCAACATGCTGGCATAATAACTCAGTATAAAAAATGTATCCAACCTCCTGATCCTTCGGAAATTTACCAATGGATTTCAAGTCTACTTTGTTGTCCTCGATTCCTATCAATTCATGAACCATTGCCTGTAATATGTAATACCATAACCAAACATTACTTACATGTATAAACAGCATCAGCATGCCAAGTTAACCAGACGTATCTTTTTCACCAAAAACTAGATTCATAGGCTAAAACAAGCAGATACCTGGTAGGTCCATTGGTTTAGCAATGGGGTTACAGGATCATCCCTCCTGTCAATCACCAACAATAATGGAGAAACTTCCATTCGCCTAAAATCAAAAAGACCATTTTCTTGTTGGTACATCAGCTTCTGTTTCAAGTCCAATTAATATATATTAGTTGTCATTAAACATGCCAGTACACCATGCCACGATATGTGTTATAGTAAACAATCATGAATGCCAGCAAAAAGAGGTAAACTGTTAGCGTCCCGAGACATGGATCGTGCTATGGGTCTTGTTACAGTGAAGTCAGACAAGGGAAGAGAGGAGAATGTATTTTTGTTCTTCTTTCTACCTATGATGCTGGCTCAAAATTAGAGAGAGAACCAACCAATCTCTTAGTGTGAACTCACCAAGTGTAATGATAATACTCCAGAATAATTTCTTCATTCATTCCCAAAGCATATAAACAGTACAGACATGATAACTGCTAAAAACCACCTACATGAACAGTAACTCCCATAACCTCACATAACTGACTGCTAAAAACCACCCACATAAACAGTAACTCCCATAAACCACACAAAAGTATAATTGACAGTACAAACCACAAACATAAATAAATATGAAATAAACATAGGAAAAGAAGATATAACAGCACAGAAATAAAGTAACTGTCCAACACATCACAGACAGTAAACTCTTGGTACACTAACATAAACGGATGCATATTCATTGCCTGCAGGCATGAATGGAAGTATGCATTTGCAAGAAAGACACTGCATAATGAAGAAACATAAAATTCATGGAGATATCAAAACTTAAACTCATTACAGAACCCCCATGCCCCACTTCACAACATAAAATATCTCATCCAATTTTCTGTGTAAAAATAAGTAGTGAAAAAGATAACAAGACTTCATAATCTAGAAGAAATTTTGACTCACAGCTGCTTCTTGTGCTATCCTTTTTGCAATGTCAGATGTCCTCTGATATCTAATTATTGGTCTTCGTTTTAATGCCAAGAAAACAGCTGCAATACCATCAACAACTTGATCACAGAAGCGCTGCAGTGTTGAAGGATCCACCACCGCAGGGAGCATATAAATGTAATTTGAAG
Organism: Biancaea sappan; assembly: GCA_037074585.1. Taxonomy (NCBI): domain Eukaryota; kingdom Viridiplantae; phylum Streptophyta; class Magnoliopsida; order Fabales; family Fabaceae; genus Biancaea; species Biancaea sappan. The sequence goes on from CM073494.1 coordinate 13,982,090, forward strand.
GCAAATTCAAAGTGAAATGGTAAGGATCAACTGCAACGAAATCTGCATAGAACTCCTGGATAATCAGGACAGCAATTGTATCAGGATTTAATTATGCAACATGAATCCCAGCTTCTGAGAGGGTTTGCAAGCCCATCGGTATGCAGATTCATTTATCAGATAAAGAACTGACAGTGTATATAAAAAAGGTTGTACTTCAAACATGGACTATGCATGAGGACTGTGATAACCTCTCAGTACAAAATCAGAAATTTACTTTTCTAGTTTTGAATATATCTAGAGCAGAGGATTTATCATTACAATTTTTTGGACACAGCTCAAAAAACCTAAAATAGTGAAATAGAAATCCCAACAGATCAAGAGATAGAGAGTATAGTGCAGCAATAAGCAGTTACCTGAACTTGCTGGACAAGTTCCTGTTCATCTGAATCAGCAAGTATATGAATCTGAGTGTCCTTCAATATGTTGGAGAAAACTGTAATTTCAGAATGAATTCACAAAGTGTCTTCAAATCAATGGAAGAATATTACTACAAAAATAACAAAACCTGGGAAGATTATAACCAAATTCCTATAGAAGGATAGCCCTATAGATATCTGATATTCTAAAGAAATTTCAAGAACCTTACATAGATGATACTCTCCAAATCTAGGACTAGCCAGCTGCTGGCGTAAATGCTGGATGTTCTCTGTTGTAGGTCGAAGGAAGTAAACAGCTTTAAGATGAGACATTGATTCTTTTGACTTGGAAATGGTATTTATCAACTCCACCAAAAATACTTCTTTCTGAAGAAGATCTGACTGTGAATAGACAACACTCACAACACTCACCTGCAACCATTTGAGAAACATTGCCCTCAACATCACATTGTAACCACAGATTTTCCCCTTAACAAAATGAAGACAACAATTTATGGAAAATGAGTTCCTTTGGCAGGTTAAGGCGTTAAATATATAAACAAAGATGAATAGTCGATTAGTTTGTCAATAATATAAGCATGACTAGATGAGATTAAATGAGGCCGTTGCCAATACAAGTCAAACCATCATGATTGTCAAGGGTGAGGAGCATCGTCCTATTGTTTTCCTTGAAAGAAAGATGAAAGTTATACTTAAATAACACTAAATCTCGTCAAAACTACAGAGCGTTTATCTCCCTGCACTCCTTTTTCAGCGGGAAAGTAGGTCACAGCTGAGGCAGTAAACAAGTGAAACTATATCTCTCATGGGACAAGCAAACCTCATACTAATCAAAGTTTACGCATGACCAACAACAGATGCCAAAGAAGCAAAGATTTATATGATAACGCCATAACAGCATATACTAGCTGAGCTATAACAAACATCAAATTACGGGAATTTGCAATTTGGAGATAAAAAATCCCCGAAATGACACTGAATAATTCAATTCCGCCAAAACGAATAAAATAAGGAAATAAAAGTTGATCTAGCTGAAGCTAACACAACTATTTGACTTGTTCATGCTAGGCACTTCGCATTCTGAACATCAAAGAACGACAAGAACACGTTAAATTCGATTTCCTTAATATTTGATCAGTTTCCTCGGAACTCTAAAATAATGTTGGTAAGTTAAGGACTTACCGTCTGAGAATCTAGGATGAGAACCTTCATGCCAGAGATGTCCTGCAACATCCGGTTGATATAATCCCGTGCAGCGGATATCAGTACCATTTTATGGATTTGACTCGAACTAGCCCTCCCAGCTCTTGGGTCGTGGTGATGACGATGACCGAGTTTAATTGCAGTTGAGGTGAATTAGGTAGAAGAGGGATTCAGAATTTCAGATCTGCGACGGGGAAGAAGAGCGTAATTAAGACGCACCGTTTTAGACATACACCGTGTTGATTGAATCTTGCTGTCTCTCTCTCCAGCACTCGAAAATGGTTGCTAATCGTTACCCACTCTCCGTCTCTTTTTGCATTATTTAACGAATATTTATTAATATTCACTAACTCTACTTGATTTAAAATTAAAAAAAACTTATTTATGACAATTGAAAATGAAACTCAAATGTAATTGTATACTATAAAGTGAAAAGAATCTAAATTAATTAAAAATCTTTTAAACTAATCGATAAATATTTATCTAAAATGAATTGTTCATTTTTGATTCTGCATTCCCTTATAATTTAACGAATATTCAAGTTGTAATATTAAATGAGGAGGTGACCTTGCAGAGCTTATCATCAAAAAAAAAATTTAATTATATGGGATGAGATAACCATGATGAATAAAATGTGTTTTGAAGCTCTTGACCGAAATTTAAGAGATTTGATGAGGTTTTCTAATAATCGAAGTTCTACTTAACATTTTAGTGACAAAGTCATTATATTTGATAAAGACTATAAACAAATATTATTAGTCATACCAAGAGCAAGTAGATAGGAGATTGTATTCTCCACAATTAATTCCTTTTACATTTGAAATCATTGCAAAGTTATGCATTTGACTCAAAACATGCGACTTCAAATATCTGAATTAATAGTGTTAGTCAAGGAACCATAAATTATGAAAAATATTTGTGAGTCAACTATTAAAATTTATGATGACTTACTAATCAGCATTATTGATGATCCATGTATCTTCAATCGTAAAAAGTACATATTCTAATCTCATAAACAATTTAAACAGTTTGAGTTAATTAAAAAAAAGAGCAATCATTGCTCCAAGGTTGAATAATGTTGACATTATAAATGAATATATGTTATATTTACTTTCAGGAGAAGAACAATAATATTTAGGTTCTGATATGTCTATAAAGTCGATGCAAATACTAATACAGACAATCTCTACACAAGAATTTATGAATAGCATCAGATTATCTAGTGTTCCAAATCATGAACTAAAGTTGAAGATGGTTCTCCAATAATGTTACTTAAAAATATTGAGAAATCAATCGATCTTTGTAACTGTAGTAGACTGATTGTGTCTCAACTTGGTAATCATATCATCGAAGTAACAATTATTTTTGAAAAAAATACTGGAGAAAAAGTCATGATTCTCAAGATGATAATTACTCTATCAAATTCAATATTATCTTTTCAAGTTAAAAATGTCAGTTTCTAATAACATTGTACTTTGCAATAACAATAAACAAAAGTCAAAGTCAATTACTTTCAGTAGTTGGATTGTATCTAGTAAGTCCAGTCTTTACACATGGACAGTTATATGTGGCAGTTTCAAAAGTGAGGAGCAGAAACGATTTGAAAATTTTAATTATTGATAAAGATAGTATTCCAACTATAACAATATCAAATGTAGTATATAAAGAAATTTTTAATAATTTATGTTGAAGTAAATATCTAAATTTAAATATGTATTATATCTATATATTGAAATGTCCTTGCATCACATGGGTCACTTGTTAGCGATTTGGCAAGGGCACCAATCGCGCAATAGTTTATGGAGTAAAAGTATCGTTCCTACGAGGATTAACTTGTTAATTACCAAAAAAAATTAATTGTATTAGTTAGACATAAAATTTGGATCAAAGACAGTTCTAATAAAGAACTGACAAAGCGAAAAGCAAGCTACAATATTTTTTTATGTGATATTTGCAGATTAACAGCAAACAAACACAAAGATTGATAAAATTAACATATTAAAAAGCCTAAAGTCACTAACCCCTCTTTTCCCTCCTTGAAATTGCAACACCTTTCTCATGTACTTACAATTCCATCAACTGGATATGTTAACTATAGGTTAATCTACTAACTTAAAAGAATTCTTTGAAACCTCAATTAAGATAATTAATGCCTACTTAATTCATTAAGTGAGTTAAGTCTATACGAACTGACCTAGCTTTGATTAAATGAGATTAACTAATATTCTTATTAGCTAACAAGTAAAAACTCTTAAGGTTCACGCATTTTTCCTTTTTATTCAGTTTTCTACTCTTACCTCCTCTTCCCAAGATCGGTGAAAAGCAACAAGCAAGTTATAAAATGATCAAATCTATAACAAGCACCAACAAAATGAATAAAAAGACATATATTAAATGAATCAAAGTTGCAAATACATGAGAGGTAAACAAATCCTATTATGGAATCAAGCTCATAGTAAGAAATTTAGTTACTCATTACAAACAAAGAATAGAAAACAGAGATAGAGATGAAATAAGCCACGAATCTAATGATAGATGATGAATCTGAGCTCCAAATCCTTGAGAATTGAGTTTCCCCTTCTATTCTCAGTAAAAACGGCACCCTCAATTCATCTTCATACCAGAATGACCTAAGAAAAACTTCTTTGCAGCTATCAAATGTCCCTTGACGTAGCTGAATATTTGTTTTGCCACTATAGCAGCACGACTTCACCGTTGCAGCGGTGGAACACAAAATGAAATGCTGATTAATGGCCATAAGATCTTCAGTGGTTCACAAGGAGAAACAGTGGAGGGAAACAGTGAAATATCTTTAGTAAGCACCGCTATAGTAGTGAGAGGCAGTGCTTCAACCCCTTTTTAGCTTCTTCGCTTTAGCGCTTTGTTCTCTTTGCTTAAGCGCTAGCATGCAGACTTTAGCATTCTTCTTTGACCTTTTTGCTCATTTCAACCATAGCTTCTTTTCTTCCAATGGTCTCCAACATTTAGAGCCTGCAATTAACTCACAAAAGTATCACAAATCACTAGCAGAAGTTGGAATTCAATACAAAAATCCACAAAAATATTAGAGCTTATGAATTGATTAAAAGAACATAAAAGATTCAAATTAAGCATGATCAGGTAAGTTAGGTGTAGAATCCTTAAATAAATCACACCAAATTAGTATTAAATTGAGAACTTAACACTCTCCCAAACTTGAACTTTTGCTTGTCCTCAAGCAGAGACCTCTAAGCAGCTCACAAAACTACTTACCAATGTTTTCAAGATGTGCATCAACAAACATAATTGAATTTTTCAAAATACAAAAGAATTAACAAGTTCAGCTTCATCCCATCAGTTGAAATGAAAATCATCTTTGAATCTATAGTTAACATGATTTCCTTAATAAGAGGTAACCCAATAAAATCAAACAGCATGGAAATTTAAATAATTTTAATTTTACACAAAATCAGTCCTTTTCATTGTCAAATAGTTTATAAAAACCTGAATTATATTTTTAGTGATTAATTTACTATTTGTTCTCCAGAGCTTTGCTTTATTTTTGTTATAAAGGGCTTAGCTTAAAAAATTATTTATTTATTTTTTATATTAATTTTAAAAAAAATTAAGCATGTTCTCTTATTGAACTTTTTAAACTATTCCCTTATTGAACTTTTTGAAAATTTTTCATTATTCTCCATTCAAGAAGTTATAAACCATTTTCAGACTTGAGGAGCCCTTAAATTTTCAAAAACTAGTTAATTGTAAGAATTTCCTATTGTTGTTAGGACAAAATCAGGATAACCCTTATAGAAAATTAACTAGTAACAGATTCAAAGATTCCTTCTTATATTTGAAAAATAAATGACTTAGCTTTACTTGTACAGAATACAAGCACAAGTCTTTTTTTTAAAAAAAAATGCATAAACTTTATTCACAAATTTCAAAATTTTTCTTGTTTTTGCTGAACATTGCTTGGCAACAATGGTAAACCTTCCTGCTTTACTTTCTCAGAAAATTTGTACATATACACATACCTCACAATACCTCACAATCAACCACTCCTCTAAACGTAAATCACACATTGTCCTCAATAATGAAGGAGTTACAGAGAAAAGTATGCATCAAATTTTTCATGCATAAAACATAAACATCAGACAAGGTCAATGCATCCATTCAACAATTAAGGCTCTAAATCATTGTCTCAAACTAACATCCATTAAGTGAAATTATAGTTCAACAACTAAACGTAATCATAAGCAAAATATCATCTCATAATCCACACATTAACACATTAACACAGTAACCCAGGGAAACAAAGTTCACACCAAAACAACACCAAGTTCACAGCAAAGCAATAAACTACTGGAAACCAAACAACAACAAAAGAACGAAACAAAAAACAAAGCAAGCTCTGAACATGAACTAATCCTCCATTCCATCATTCTCAACATCAGCTTCCTTAGGTCTGCCAGATCCTTGTCCTAAAGTATAAGTTAGAAATTTGGAGGCATCCAAATCCAACTTTTCAGTAAGCAAAGCTCCTAAGGTTGAGAGGTATGCAGTGTGGTGATTAACCTCACTCTTGATGTCAACTATGTCATGTATTATTTTTCCCATTCCGTTTTCTACTTAGACCAACCTCACATCTACCTCAACTACATCAACTTTTCCTTTTCCTTGATTTCCTTTACATAGATTGTCTCTAAGAGGCGAGTTTAAGTTACCTTCTACCAGTTGTCCCCAAATATATGCTGCTGTAATAAGCTCTAGGGGTCTCATCTTTTTCTCTTCTCTCATTGGAACTTTTTGTTTAATTAACAACTGTGTGATGAGAAAATGATAGCCTATGATTTCACAATCTGATTTAGCCATTTTCTCAATATTTTCAGCAATGAACGGCTCTACATTAATCTCAATATTCTTCATAATGCAAAAAATAAAGAGGGCTCTAGGTGCAAACACATCGAATATATTGGAAGAGGGTAAAAGGGTATGCTGGATAATGCAAACTAGACTCTCGCAATTGGGAGAAGGCTTTTCCTATCCACCCTATGAAGAGCTCCTTTTGCATTCAACTCCCACATAGTTCCTAGGGCACAAATGGTATTCAATACTTCTTCCAGGTCCCGTTTGCCTGTCCACTTCAGAGCGTGGTAGCACATTTCATAATCACTTTTGAAATACTCACCATAAAAATTTGTGATGGTTTGAGGATAGAAGATCACCTTCTTACCTCTCACTATTGTTTCATATTCCTTCATATCATCATTTACTACACAGAAGATGTTGGCATAAAACTCTTGCACTAATCTTTTATGTCCATGAGTTGGAGTTGCCACTAACTTCTCCCAATTCCTCATTTTAATCACTTCTTGAATTTCTTGGAATTTGTCCTCCTTCAAATCAAATCCTTTTTCTTTCACTTCTCTTCTACGTACCATATTCCTCTCAAATCTTTTCTCATGCTGCTCTGTTCTGAAATCACCTTATGCATAGCTTGATGAAGCTTCAACAGTTATGTTTTTCCTAGCAGTCATTTTCTTTCTTTTCTGTGTATAAGGAGGCATAAGGGAGACCAAAACAATGAGGAATCCTGCAAATAGATATCTTAGCAAACCAGCCCAGAGATAATCAATAAATTTGACTCAAACAGTATATATTGCTCTCTAAAATGCTACAATGATGGTAAGCAATTCCCTCAAACCTAATTACTGCTTAAAAAGAAAGATACCAAAAATTGTAAAAGTCTAGTCTTAAATCACACTCTAAAAACCTAAATACACAAAATTAGTTAACTAAGACTAACTAAACTAACAAAAATCTAAAGAGAACAGACTAAAACCTAAAACATTTCTAACTATATTAACCAGAGATTTCTTATTACTCCTAGACAAAGATCAAAATACAAGGCTAACTATTTTTCTACACTACAAAAAGAAAATAAATAAAATAAAATAAAATGAAAGAAGACTAACACATACAAACTTATGGTTGGAATGAACAAAGGAAAAACAAAATTTTCTAAAACTGAAACGATCCTATAATTACTCCTACAATCACTAATTTAAAAAAAAAGAAATTACTAAAGTAGAAAGGGCAGAGAAACACCTACCAAGTACTTTTGAAAAGAAAAAGAGATAATCACGGAATGAACTCCATGAACACCCATGAACACGAGAGTTCAAACTGTGACCATCCATAAACAAGAGATTACGGTTGAAGAGATGAAAGTACGAACTGAAATTTATAGGAAAAGTGCCAAAATTGAATGGAGAATGCTAGAGCTTCAAAGAAGAAGAAGGGAGAGGGCTAACGACGTCAAAAATTAGGGCAAATATTCTAAAAAAAAATTAGGGTTTTTCCTTAAGTAATTGCTTCTCCGCTGTAGCGGCATGTTCTGCCTGCTGCAATGCCTTAATTTTTTCTAAACTCTGAACAAAAACTTTCACTGTTGTAGCGGCATGAAGCCACCGCTACAGCTAGCTAGCATAGAATCCCAAACTGCTGCAGCAAGTAAATCCCATCATTGCAGCATATTGCAACAGAATACCACACTCAAATTGGCCATATTAGTAATGCAGTAGCATGAATCCTACTGCTACAGCGTGTATACACAGAATGATGCCCTTTAATGATCACCAAATCATCCATTTCATAACTTTTGCTCTCATAATCTTCACTTTTACCCCACTAGAATATCCTTATAAAAATCTCTCAAGACATTAGCTAACATCACTAAAAGCTAGGCACTTCACCAAATCATCAAAACTACAAATCAATGCTAGCATTTTCAAATATCAAAGCAGCCTTTAAACAATAAAGACAACAAATTCTTCAAAGAACCATATCAAAATAGCAGAAGAACAGCATGTGAAATTTAATCACTCAAAAGTCAAAACCAACAAATTTAGCCATAGTAGAATCAACATAAGATAAAACCACAAATACTTCAAAATGACAGACGTAAGCTAGAAAACAAATAAAATAACAGCAAAGACTTGAGTTGCCTCCCAAGAGCGCTAAGATTATAGTTTTTAACTAAACTTTACCAGGGCGCCTAAACTTATGAAGTGCTGAGAGTTAGAGATTTTTGTTCGCACTTGCCTTTTATACCTAAGTAATGCTATAATCATTGGCTATTGACTTTGAAGCTCTTAGTGCCTTCCATATTAGTGATTTCTACATCCACAAATGGAGAGACTTCTTTCACAATGAATGGGCCTGACCATCTTGACTTGAGTTTCCCCGAAAAGAGTTCAAGTCTTGAATTGAAAAGGAGAACTCTTTTCCCCAATTCAAAAGACCGAGGCAAAATCTTTTGATCATGCAATCTTTTCACTCACTCCTTATAAAGCTGAGAATTCTCATAAGCTTGAAGATGGAAGTCTTTGAGCTCATTTAATTGTAGAAATTGTTTTTCCTCTGCTTTCTTAACATCAAAGTTGAGATACTTTTACAGCCCAAAACGCTCTATGTTCAAGCTCCAATGGAAGATGGCATGGTTTGCCATATACAAGCTTGAAGGGAGATGTTCTAATTTGAGCCTTAAATGATGTTATGTAGGCCCGTAAAGCATCATCAAGCTTCTGTGCCCAGTCCTTTCTTGAAGAATTTACTATCTTTTCTAGAATCCTCTTTAACTCTCGATTAGATACTTCAACCTATCCATCCGTTTGAGGGTGATATGGAGTGGCAACCTTGTGCTTAACCCCATATTTAGTTAACAAGCTCTCAAGTAGCTTGTTGCTGAAATGTGTACCCCCATCACTTATCGAGGCTTGAGGCACTCCAAACTGGGAGAAAATATTTTTCTTCAAGAAATTTATAACTACCTTAGCGTCAATTGTGGCGGAAGGAATGGCCTCAACCTATTTGGAAACATAGTCTACTACCACCAAGATGTAACGATTTGCATATGAAGATGGGAATGGACCCATGAAGTCAATCCCTACACATCAAATATTTCAATCTCTAGTATATTGTTTAAGGGCATTTCATGCTTTCTTGATACATTGCCTAGCATTTAGCATCGATCACAAATCTCAACAAATTTCCTTGCATCCTTAAGCAATGAGGGCCAATAAAATCCACTTTGTAAAACCTTAGCAGCTGTATGGACACTACTATAATGCCCAACATATTTCGACCAATGATAATGCCATAATATGCTATTCATTTCTTCTTTCGGGACATAATGTTGGAACACATTGTCAGCACATAGAAAAAATAGAAAAGGCTAATCCCAAAAATAAGTCTTAACATCATGGATGAACTTTTTCTTTTGTTGATAATTACAGTCAGGAGGAAGCAAACCACATATCAGATAATTTACATAGTCTACATACCAGGGTGCCATTACTTCCTCACAATAAAACAAGCTTTTATCTGGGGAACTTTCATTAATCTAAGTAACACCTTCATCTTGAGACTCAACACTCAAGCGAGATAGGTGATCCGCTACTTAATTATTTGATCCCTTGCAACTCGCTATTCGTAAGTTAAATTCTTGCAACAACAAAATCATCCTTATGAGCCTCGATTTTGAATCCTTCTTACTAATCAAATATTTAATTGTTGAGTGTTTAGTGAATAACACTATACTTGTGCCCACCAAGTATGCTCTGAATTTATCAAATGTAAACACCACTACTAGAAGCTCTTTTCTGTTGTGGTGTAATTTAGTTGAGCATTAGCTAGCATCCTACTAGCGTAATAGATTGGGTGGAACACTTTTTTTCTGCTCTTTACCCCAATACAGCCCCAATTGCATAGTCACTTACATCGCACATTAACTCAAAGGGGCGACTCCAGTCAGGGATAATCATGATAGGTGCAGAAATCAACTTTTTCTTTAGTTCCTCAAAAGCTTTGAGGCAATCATCATCAAAGTTGAAAGGGACATCCTTTTCAAGCAATTTGCATAATGGCTTTGAGATTTTTGAAAAATCTCTAATGAACCTCCGGTAAAAGCCAGCATGTCCCAAAAACTCTTTACAGCTTTTACAGAGTTTGGTGGAGGTAATTGCTTAATAACCACTATCTTGACCTTGTCAACCTCTAAGCCACTTTTGGACACTTTGTGTCCCAATACAATCCCTTATTTCACCATAAAATGGCATTTTCCCAGTTCAAGACTAGATTCATGTCTTCACATTTTTGAAGAACTTTCTCCAAATTGTTCAAACACAAGTCAAATGAAGATCCAAAAACTGAGAAATCATCCATAAAGACTTCAAAAGATTAAACCATATAGAAAAAGATTTCCATCATACATTATTGAAATATAGCCAGGGCATTGCATAGCCCGAATGGCATTCTTTGGAAAACAAATGTGCCATATGGACATGTAAATGTAGTCTTTACTTGGTCTTTTGGGTCTATGACAATTTGATTGTAACCACTGTACCCATCAAGGAAACAGAAGTAGTCTTAATCGGCTAATCTGTCAAGCATTTGATCAATGAATGATAGTGGAAAATGATCCTTACAGGTGGCATTATTGAGCTTTTTGTAGTCTATACACACCCTCCATCCAGTGACTGTGTGAGAGGGAATTAGCTCATTATGAGGTTAGCCACTATAGTCATGCCCCAATTCTTTTGGGACACATTGGACTGGGCTCACCCATAAGCTATCAAAAATGGGATATGTAATTCTTACATCTAGCAATTTAATTATTTCCTTCTTCACAACTTTCTCATGATCAGATTTAACCTTCTTTGGTGTTCAATAGATGCTTTCTGTCCATCCTCCAAATTTATCTTATGCATGCAGATTGATGGACTGATTCCCTTAATATTTGCTATTGATCACCCGATAGCCCTCTTATGCTTTTTCATGACTTCAATCAACTGATTTTCTTGAGATTCAGATAATGAAGAAGAAATGATTATAGGTAGTGTCTCCTCTTTTCCTGGATATTTTTACTTCAAGTGAAAAGGTAGGGGCTTTAACTCAAGTAAAATAGGTTTTTCTATAGATGGTTTCAATGGAGATATACTTTGGTTTATCCAATTTCTCAAAAGTTTGAGTAGGATTGTAGAACAATTCAGATGCATTCAAAACTTAGCCACCTCTTTAACATTGTCCATATCAATTTCCTCCTCCACTGTCAAAGATGTTTTCAAGTTATCTTTACTCACCATATGCTGAAAAAGCAATTGTACACTATCATCGATTATCCTCACAAAGCTATATTCCTTGGGTTCATCGGGTGCTTTCATCACCTTATTCATGTTAAAGGTGACTTCTTGATCATTAATTCACATAGTGAGTTCACCCTTGTATACATCTAACAATTTTTTCCCAGTTGCAAGGAATGGTCTCCCAAGAATGATGGAAATTTCCTTGTCTTCTTCATAATCAAGAATAATGAAGTCAGTGAGAAATATTAGTTTATCCCCCTTAACCGAAACATCCTCTATCACCCTATTTGGATAGCACAAGGATCCATCTACAAGCTGCAATGTCACAGTAGTGGGTCGTACTTCTCATAGGCCTAACTTTTTGAAAATTGCAAAGGGCATCAAATTAATACTAGCTCCTAAATCACACAATGCATTTCCAGTAAAATTCTTCCCTATGTTACAAGCGATTACAAAGCTTCTAGGGTCTTGCATCGTTACAGGTAACTTCTTTTAGAGTATTGCACTACATTCCTTAGTCAGTTTCACTGTCTCAAATTCATTCAGGTGCTTCTTCCATGAGAGCACATCCTTCATGAATTTTGCATAACTAGGCATCTGCTCTAAGGCATTTTGCAAAAGGAATATTGATGTGCAGCTCCTTGAGTATCTAGAAATTTTTGGTATTGCCTATCCATGTTTTAATTCTTATACCTTTGAGGAAAAGGGATAAGTGGTATGCTTTTTGAAAAGGAAAAAGGGCATAGATGATTCACCCTTAGATTCTTTCACCATTGTTTCTTTTTTTTTTTTCATTGGCCTTTTGAACTCTATTTTTATCCATCATTGCTTGTAGTGGTGGCTGCTCCTCAACACTTACATAATTATCAAGGCCATCATCTTGCTTTTGAGCTTTTAGAGTGAGAGCTTTAGGAAGTTGCTTCCTACTTCGAAGTGTAATAACTTTATAGTGTTCCTTTCCTTCTCTCTTAGGATTATTCTCTGTGTTGCTGGGAAGATTACCTTACAACCTATTGTTCAAAGCACTTGCCAATTGGCCCATTTGAGTCTCTAGATTCTTGAGGGCATCACTCTGATTTTGACTTATCAATTCAGTCCTTTCCATGAACTTCACAAACATTTCTTCCATTAGTGACTTTGTAACATCTACTAGTATTATACGCATTTTATGCAAACTAATAAAATTATAATGTAGACCAAGGTAAAATCAAGTCAAAGATGTGATATTTTTCGAAAATATTTACAAAACATCCAATTTCATAAAAATAAGTAAATTTTGAAATATCTTAAAACATAAAATTTTACACTTGGCAATAGAGGATCAGTCGACTAATCCATGACTATCAGTCGACTGATTGGCTGTGGTCTTGTATAAATGGTAATATGAGAAGTATCAATTGACTGATGCAGGATAATTAATCAACTGATATGTCCTGAACTTTTATTTTCATAAAATGGTACTTGAAATATGGCACAAATTTCTCAACTTAAATAAACACATAACTATAATACAAATTCAACTATCTCTTGTAAATTCTCTTCTATTGTGCACTTAACATACAAGGTTTAGTTCAAGGTTCTGAAAACTAGACTAGTCATTGAGCTGGTCGAGGCACTGGTTCAAGGGTCAATGGTCCGATCGTAGTCGAACTAGTAATACTTAAAATATATTAAAATATTAAATTAATGTATATACTTCAAATATTAAAGTATTAAAGTATATAATATATAATATTTGTAATTACTAATATAATGCAAGTACATCCACAAATTGTATAAAATTCTCAACTTTAGTTAGTTTTGTAACTTTATGGTTTTTATATAAACTTGAACCCCCTAATCTTAGGTATAAATTAATAGACATGGACTATCATATAATCTTAATTGTTGTTCATAATTCATATATATAATCTAAGATATAAATCAAGTTAGATGAGAAGAAAAATCAACTAAAGTAAGCTAAAAAAATAGAAGAAAGAATGAGAGGAAATGAAGAAGCCAAGCAAATGCCAAATATCTGAAGTCCCACATCGATCGCACCACTGGATAGAGCTACACAGTTGCCTATATATATATGCTTCATTCACTAGCTTTTCTTCATTGGTGGGGGTTGGTTTGTGCCTGGTCCCATAAGAGTGTATTATTAAATACGCAAATTCAATGATGGATAATAGCCTGTGCTAGGCCACACCAATTTTTTTAAAAAAGTATTTGAAAGAACTGGTAAACCCGTTGGCCCATCCGGTTTTTTCGGTTCTGTCCAGCTTTATGGTACTTTGACCGGTCTAATTAATTTTCGATTTTCAATAAGTTCCAGACCGGATGAATGGCCAGTTCACAACATTGGTTTAGTTACAACTCTTATGAAGTTACACAAACTTTTAAACTTTATCATATGTATAATAATACACAACATTCTTTCAAAAATGCCACAAAAGAAGATAACATAGTTAACCAACACATCATAATCTTATTTCTTTTCTTTCGCTTTTCTTTATACTTCAGTCCCTAAAATGGTAAATCATCAAAAACAAGGTGAGATATAAAATCTCAGTAGCTAGCACAGTTCATGAAACATCATCACCATTTCAGTCCTAAAAGTAAATTTGACAATCATTTCCATGAAGTAAAAGCAATCATAAGAACACATACATCAAATATGTGATCATTCCTAATATAGTGCACTGTACTTTAGTTCTTTTCTCAAGAAAAGCACTCAATGTTCCATAAGGAATTTCTATTGTCCCATGAGGAATTTCTAGGATTTTGTCATTCTATAAGGATTTTCACATCCTATAAGGAATTTTTGTAATCCCATGGGAAATTTTTGGGGTTTTGTCATCTTACAAGGATATAAGCCTTACTTTTCAAGAGAAAATTGGTTCTACATATTCATGGAAAGCTTTAAGATACAAATAATTGCTAAATCATACAAAGGCATGACAAACACATCAAATATTTTACTTTATGAAAACTAGCTACCTTTAATTCTTCTAAAGCTGAAGTTGATCTACTATCTTCTAGTTCTTCTTTAATATTCTTTGTTTTCCTAAATTTTCAGACCAACTCATTCTCTCATCTTTTCTTAGTCTGAAAACCATAATTTTATCAATTTTCAAGCTCTAGAATCCATCTAAACTAGAAGAATTAAGCTAGAAACTTACCTTTGATGATCTTTTTGTTAGAATCTCCACTAGAACTTCTTTCTCTCTCTCCTTCTTGTTCTTCACATTTTCTCTCTCTGTCTCTTCTCTAAATTTTAGAAAATTGCTCTTTCTCTCTCTTTCTTACTTTAAAAGGCTCAAGGGCCTTCTTATTGTGGAAATCCCCCTTTTAACCATACTCTCTTATCTCTAAACTTTATTAGCATGTGAGGGGTATTTAAGTAAATTTTTCACTAATTTTTCAGTTAATACTGACTTACTTTTACACTCCAACAGTCTATTAGTCGACTGATTGCTCCTTGATAGTTGACTAATTCGCAATTAGTCGATTGATCTATCTTGATTAGTCGACTGATTGTTGCAGGACCTAAAATTTCAGCTTGAAAGAGAATAATCAGTTGACTAATCTTTCCTCATCAATCGACTGATTGCATATATAAGTAATTTAGGCTAATCTCTGATGCCATCAGTCGACTGATAGCTATAATTAGTCAACTGATTCCATCATAACTTCATTTTCCTCTTACTCTTAGCTTATTTATCCTAATTTCTCATGCCTTTCCTTTATCACTTCCTCCTAAGCATCCAAAAACATATTTATTAATTTCTATCATCATTTCTAGCTTAAATAAAGAAAGTATAAAGTAAGTAAAAGAAAATATGGGATGTTACAGACTTCTTCTCCACCTAAGGTGATGGAGCTCTATTTTGGGAAATGTAGTTATTCTAGTTGTTGAAGCCAGAAGGTTGAGATGGCTTACCAGAAGATGAAGCTGATGGATTCAAACAATGATTATTGCTTCATGAAAAATTGGGGTGATTTCTTGAGCTTGGATTATAAGTGTTTGGATATGGGTTATGTTGATTCCTTTGCTGACTACCCATATAACTTAATTGCTCTAGTGTACGAATTCTTCACAATATCCGTTGACATGAGCACCTCCACAGAAAAGACATTTTGCTTATGGGGTGACTATTGCATTCATCCTTATTGGTTCTTATTGTCTCGAGCACAACTTATTAACCTTCTTAGTCAATGCTTCATTATGGGCTAACAAAGCGAGGGTGTCTAATTCCAAAACTCCCCTTCTTGAAATATTTTTGGCTCAGCTGGAAGCATTTGGCTTACCCCATGTCTCTATTGTCACGACCCGTTTTTCTGGGCACATGACCGGCACAATGATGAATATCTCATCACTGTAAGCCTTTCGATAAATTCTACCCATGAGTTTAGTCATTATCAAAATAACCATTCCTGAAGAAAATATATCAAATTTTCTTATTTGAAATTCATAGAGATGATTTGCACATAATAATAGATTCTCAATATAAAATACATTATTATGCTGACATACAAACCAAATGCCAAACTCCTGACCTAGATGTCCTAGACGATTACAGAGCAACATAATCTATAACAAAAGAGGGGTCTACCCGACAACGGGAAGGTCCAAAGTGATCTACTCCTCTAGCAGATATTCTTCGCTGGCAACCTGATCTGAACAAAAAGGTTGTACAAACAGTGTGAGCTTTTAAACTCAATGAGCGAATCGACCTCGCGTTAATAAAATTCAAATACATTACCAGTCATGCAAGCATATCCGAAGGCTCATACTCAACCAATAGACAGAAGATAAAAATTCATCCAATTGAACAAATGTTACTAGTACTCGTCAATGGCAATATATCCTAGAGAGCGCACACAGGCCGGCTCACCAATTATGTATATTTCCGCCATGACGCACAACATCATCCTTTTACATACAAGAAGATAAAAATTCATCCAATTCAACAAACGTTACTAGTACTCGTCAATGGCAATATATCCCGGAGAGCGCACACAGGCCGGCTCACCAATTATGTATATTTCCGCCATGACGCACAACCTCATCCTCTTAGCTAGGGCGCCTCACGGATTTATCACCAATCCGGGCTATATCCCTACTGAGGGAATCGTTGTCTCCACACTCATTGGTCAAGACTCCCTGTCAACCGGGTTTTCCGCCTTGCCGTGAGAGGGGGTACTGTCCCGCTCAATCACAATCAATAGCATTTCATATCATAATCAGAAGCTCAATATAATATTCATCCATATAACAGGTATAGTATATAACTATATTATAGCTTTATAAACCACAATTCAAGAGATTCAATCTTCACATCATTATGAGATACTTGCTTTTTCTTATCCATACTTCTGGATTAATTATCTCATTATATTCGCCATTCTGAATCCAATTTCCCCCTATGAATCTTGGGAGTGTCCTACGACATACTTTTTATCACCTTTAATGCTAAAACTCTATTAAAACGGGGTCGTTTCACTCACCTAGATTCTGTACGAGTATCACTTCTCTAAGTCGTTACAGACAAGAGTGCTCAGGTGAATTTCGGTGTTCTGCTACGGAGATTTTCATGAAAGATTAGAGAAAATACGTTAGGATTGTTTTTCGTACAGATACTGTTCATACGTATGGTTACTGTTCATATATACAGTTACTATTCATACGTACGGTCACTATTCATACCAGAAATAGAGAATACAATCTGTAAAAGAGTACACCAGGTAAGTTCCCAGGAAAGAGTGGAGGGTCACACTGGACACACTTAAAAATCAGGTCTTTCCTTAGCCAGAACTTTTCTAGACATGTATTCTTTACAGTTTACATTCTATTTCGGTAATCAGAGAATCAAAATAATGTGTAAGAAGCTAAGGACAGTTTTTCTGATGTGGAAGATCAGCCAAAGCCGCAACCACAGAGCATACTTAAGAAAATAACTTCTAGAATTTGAAAGACATAGAAAGGCATAGTATCATTACCTAAGCAAAAAGGAAAGGCCCAAAATCTCAAAGGCCTAGCATCGAAGCAAGAGAAACTTAATGAGAGAAAAAGAGAAGTTGAAGGTGTGAGTTTAGAAGTGAAATGGAAGCGCCTATTTATAGGAAAAGTCAAGGATACTATTTGATACTATACACTAATAAAATATTCAATTTACTATTCATGAAAATGACATTTCTAATAATGTAGTTACTGTGCACCTCACGCGTACGATCGAAAATTTTTTCTGTTATTACTATTGGAAACTTAAAGGAAAAACTATCCTTTCACCTTAAACCTTTAAGTTTCTTTTCAAATCAGTCCTTTCAATTTAGTCCCTGAGGGTATTTTTACACATAAAACGTCATTTTCTCCTACAAACTTCTTTCTAGTTTTCTCTTATGACCAAACCACATCTAGTACTTGATATTTCGATTGTATAAATGAACAGTATCGTATACATAAATAGTATTATACAGGTGAATAGTACCGTATACTGGAATAGTAACAGTAGTTTGTAAACAAATATTTATATTTTATTTTTCATGGGTATTACATCTATTATCTCTTTAACTTGTTTGATCGACTTTGCCATCAAGGCACCGCTAGCTGCGGTGTCCAATTTATCTCAAGTCTCATAAGTAAGACCATTATGAAAGGTAGTGAGCTGTTACCACTTTAGAAGGCCATGATTTGGACACTTCGTTAGCAGCTCCTTAAAACGCTCCCACACCTCGGATAAACTTTCACCATCATGTTGATAGAAGGCAGTAATTTTGTCACATCCCAAAATTTATATGTGAGATAAACATAAAATACCTAAGGTGTACTTCCGTGGTACCCCTTAATCTCTATGAATATTCTTAATATCCATAACTATGTGAATCATAAATGTCTCAAGAAAGATATTTTGTATACATATTCAGAAAATGTTCAACATTCATACACTATACAGTACTATACAACCTCCCAAGCCTAGGTGACCTACTAGATTACAGAGTATTTCTTATTCCTTACCAATTGTTTACCAGACAAAAGTTGAGTATATCCTTAAAGGCTATAAATTCTCCTCCTCAACCACTGTATCTGAAAAGATAATCATAGAGAGTGTGAGTTAATCAAAACTCAGTGAGTAAACAACTGTACATGAAAATATCACAAGCACAAATACCACATTTACTAATACAATCAATCTATCATTTATTTTAAATAATTATAGTATTACATTTTTTTGAATTTGCATATGATTTCTTGGGTGATCAATCCCTCAATCACTTTGCATTATGTGCCATAAATACTTGCACTGAGTGACTTGGGAATTTAACCATCAAACTCTTTGTGCATAGGTTTTCACAGTTATACACTGAGTGGTATGGGACTCTAACCCTTTCAAACTCGTGCATAGATTTTCACAATTATACACTGTCACGTCCCAAAATTTGAGCACGTGACCGGCACGGAAAGTGAATTTCATTTCACCTCCGTAAGCCTTTCTTTCTCTTAAAAATTATACAATTCTTTTTCATGCAACCAAAACAAGTTCTCTATACATACTACAATTACTCACATTACATCACTGAATGAACCTACCCGATTACAGAGATTTCTAGATTTATACAACTTAGAATAAGACTTAACTATTATACCTTTATCCTGAACAAATGAAAAGGAAATCATAGACTAAGGATCCATAATTCTTTATTCCGATATTTACCTTCAGCTGTCAACTCTGAAAAAAAAATATCAATAAGAGGGGTATGAGCAAACCACGTGCCCAGTGAGTAGATAACACAACACTATGACAAAAAAATATCATGCATCATAATGATAACATGCAGCAATCATACGTAAATCGATCATCATATAATATAATATTATTCATAATACCTCACAACAATATCCAAGTAAATCAAATACATTTCAACATAATTCAAAATTCACAACAGCAATCGGTGAAATCAATTTCACACACATTTCCCGTACCAACCGGGTCGTCCAGAATACCTCTGGATCGTTGCCCGCAGCCCCCGCCGCATCCACCCTTATCGTTCCGTTTATAATCTCCACCCTTATAACTTCACATAAATTTCTCCATGGGGTGCACCACCATGCCTTTCCTTTCCAGTCAAACACAATCACAATCACATATAAAAACATCCTCAATCATAATCTTGAGCCACATACACAACTCAGTCATTTACAATTCAAGTCACAACATAATCAATATGGTTCCAGCAACATAGCATGTATACAACATAACCCATAATATAGAACAATTATTCAACTCAATTCACATACCATTCACAATCCATCACATAACCTCCATTCATGGGAAATAAGAAAATATAATTATATACATTACTAGACACGTTCCACAATTGTTTATGCCTCATCGTTCCACATCATCCTCTTCAAACTTGGATATACAACATATTTCCACTATGATACAAAAAGTCAATAACAGATATTTAATCATAGCAAATATTAACCCACTCACCTGGATTTCACGCTCTCGGCACTCCCACTTTGCACTTTGACCATTCCTATTGTAACCAGACAAAAACCATCAGGGTTACGAAATAGAGAAATTTTCTACCACTACTCTTGACCTTTACTCACATCTTAAGTCATAACTCCTAACCGGTAATGAATATTCAAATGAAACTTATACCATTGGAAACTAGACTTAAAGAGCTTTCCAACGATATAAAGTTTGCCCAAAACGGAGTTCGGATGAAGAAGTTATGACCGATTTAAAATAAGCTAAGGTTTCCCGGCACACCTGGCGCCTGGGCGCCAATTCCTTCTTCTTCCCATCTCACCTTGGCACCTAGGCGCCACACATGGCGCTTGGGCGCCACGATCGCGACCCCTTTATGATTTCTCTCGCTTTTGGCCCAAATCTGGCTAAATCTTCATCGTTTTTCATGATTTCTTCCATGGGATCTCACCCTTAATGTCTAAGGAGCATTTAGACACCAAAATCACCAATTTTAATCGAGAAACGAAGCCGGAATCTCGATTTTACCTCAAACACTCTTAAAACTAGAAAATAGGGAAAAACTTAAGAAATAGAAATTTCTACCTCGATTCCTTGCTTTTCCTACGTTGCTTGGCTCCTAGAGGCTCGCCCCGTAGCCCGAGATCCACCCTCCAAAGCCCGGTTGTAGAGTTGGAGTGTAGAGAGAGAAATTAGAGAGAAGGAAGAGAGAAAGAGAGGAGAGAAAGTGAAGAGAGAGAGAGGAAAGGAGAAAAATGAATAAAAAATAGGTGAGGCCACCTATATACTCGCCCGGGGTGAAATTATCACTTGCTCTGCAATTGACCCTCAGTCAAGACTAGTAAAAGCAAATTCATAAAATCTCACCTCAGGTGTTTCTAAATCCTAGGTGCCCCACAGATTTTCTTATTTCACTTTAGTCCCTCTCAATATCTCAAACTCCACTTTAACCCCAAATCTATCATCCTTTCGGTACCGGACTCATAATTCATTCCCATAAGCTCTATTCTTCTTCTCGGGTTCCTATTTGGTCATTTCTCAAAAGTCCTCTATACTTTCTTTTCTTTTCACTTTAGTCCTTGAGAATTTGTAAAAATTTCCTAAATTAAAAATTAAAATTTCTATTCCCACATTTTCTTCACTAATTCAAAAAAGCAAATTTTCCACGTAATTAAATTTTTCACTAAACTTCAAATTAGACTTTAAATATTCATATAAATTCTTGGGATATTACATTCTTCCCCCCTTAAAAGAATTCGGTCCTCCGAATTCAAAACTTACCTCAAGATTGAAACAAATGCAGATATTTTATCTATATCTCATTCTCTCTCTTAGAATTTTCACAATCAAGTACAAAATATAACAAGTTCAACATATTTTTATTTCTCAAGTTTCTTCAGTAAAAGAATTGCTTCAACAAAAAAAATCAGATACGAAAATTTTTATTTCTAATACATAAGTTACAGGCAACAAGCTGAACTTGATTTACAAAACAGATAATTTTAATACGTAAATATTAGATCAAACATCAGCTTTAGGTACAAACAAAAGAAAGGATAAATTAAGAACGAGGAGGCTTTTGAAATGCAGAAGATGCTCCAGGTCTAGAAGAAGAAGGTGCTTCAGACCTTAAGGAGGAAGTTAATCGTTGCAGCCTAGAAAGAGTTTCGGGAGGAAACGTTTGGGAAATTTGGTGAAGTGCAGAAGTCACTCCATTCATACAGTCAATACATCTCGCTTGTTGGTCACGAAAATTTTGAGTTGCAAACATCGAATGTCTATCAACTCTATTCGCCAATTCCCTAAAATGACGGTTCAAAAGCTTCTCCTGTTCTGTAAAGAGACGATTTATCGATCTCCCCTGGTCCTCAAAGTGGTGGTTTATCAACCTTTCCAAGTCCTCCATCTTTTGTCTCAGAAGCACAAGCTCATTATTAGAAGATGTTGCTGTGCTAACATCCTCTAGCTCTACTACATCCCTTTTTCTTTTCTTAGCATCTGGTGACTCTTCCATGGATCTCTTATTCTTATAGTTCTCCAAGCTAAGATTTAGATCCAGCTCTACCTTACCAGCCTCAAAGTTTAAATTGAAAGATTTATTGCCGGCCATATTTTTTTTTTCTGAGCTATAAAGGTTGTACAGAAGGAGAGGTTTGATGCAAGAAGGCTTATAGGTAATGAACTCTTAGTGTAGTGAGCAGTTTAATGGGGCATCTATTATTTATAGACGAAATTTAGGGCTACAAAAACCTTTACATCATACTCTAATGATGGCCTCAAGACCTTATCCGTCGCAATGCCAACGGTCTATAATAAGCATGCTAGAAAATAATAAATATAATCTAATGCAAAAGATTTTCTCAAAAATTTCGGCTAACTTTTAACTCTTGCTCAAATTATTCAACTAATTGCCGCTTCAATCTATGACTTCCTAACTCTGTATTTGTCTTATCCAATAATCCTAGATCAAGATATTACTCCATGAACGGGTAGCTTCATACTAGCCTTATCTAGGTTTCTAATCCATGGCTTTGTTCTTAGGCTTACACATTTTCAAAGAAATACATATTAAGATAAAAACTTCTCACATTTACACATATCAAGTGTTACCATAAAGTGAGAAAAATTTTTACCTTTCACTTGCCTCTACGAACATATATGTATGTATGTATAAACATGGAGATACATCATTATCTATATATTTTTATCTATTCAAGTCCTTTTAAATTTCAGACTTCTCATTCTCTGAATGTATATAGAATCATTACATATTATTCCTGGCCATAACAAATAGCCTTCACTCTCTATGCATGAATAACATACATACATATCATATGTATTTAGAGACATATAATCACAGTATAATTCAATCAATCATGTATATTATACTCAACTGAAGGCTTTCAAGAACAATACAAGAAAGCAGAGAAATACATTTTACTTCATCATAAAAGCATCCAAGGCAATCTTTAATGGCTACATTGTCGACTTCTTTGAATTTCAGAAAATGCCAACAAGAGAAATGGAAAAACCAAGTATAAATCGGCCGCAAATCCACCGAATATTGACTTTCGTGGTTTTGGCATTAATGTGACACACTGATGGCACGCATGCCTACCCTAGACTTCTAGCTTCCAGCTTGCAGAAATCCATAGGTTGAGCGTGTAGGGGTGCGGCGAAGAGATATCTTCTTTGGCTCTAAGTCTAATTTTTTTCTCTATAAAAACTGCCCCGGAGTTCTCAGTTACTACACCACAAAGAGTAATCATCTTTGAGCCTACAATTTCCCAGCATTCCTCTCTCGTCATACTTTTGCAAAAACTTCTAAATTTTCTAAACCATGGCCACAAGGAAGTTCATTGATCTCACGGTGGAGGCCAAGAAGGAAGAGCTTGATTTAAACTTGAGTTTAGGCAAGGACAAGGGCAAAAGACCTTTTGAGGGGTCTCAAGAGGATCAAAAGGAGAAGAAGATAAAAATTGAGGAAGCTGAGGAGATTAGCACTGGCCACACGTCAGAAGACAAAATCGCTTGTCTAAAGAAGGAGGTGAAAAATCTGAAGAAGATGATAGAAGACCTGGAGAAGTTAACTAAATGCAATAATACGGCAATGACTTCAAGAATAGACAGGTTCTTCTATTGGTCTACCCAATGCTTCTACAATCAACAACAAAGAAGTGTTGATTGTATGAATGGAATTTACACTACCCTCCGTGATATTGCTCTGTCTCTTGCTCCAAGAAATGGCCGAGGGGTGATGATACAATACAACCCTCCTAATCCGAGACCACCTCGCCTGTAGATTACTCATGAATGAGTAAACTTTTTTTTTTTGAAATGTAATCCTTCAATTTTTTTTAATATCAATGGTTTCTTTTACTAGATGGTACTCTAAATAGTAATAATAATAATAAAATAAAGAAAGATAAAAGAAATTAGCCACACAAAATCAATAACGAATTCAGCTTATAAAGCCAATCACATAAAAAAAAATTTAGTGACCCTATAAGCTGTCACAGAGACAAACAGAAGCTCTATACAAGTCTCGTTGTCTTTCCTCTTATCATACGGGAGTAGATGAAGGCATACCGTATAGATCAATTAAACTCGATATTATGCCCTCGAATTGTCATGAATTCTTGCTTAAGAGTCTCGACTCGCAAGCTTTCCTTAAACTAAAACTCTGAGGCACGAACTACTATAAGAACGTCTTTCTAGACCATTCCAATCATACATCACGTTTAACAATTATGAATGTTCATACGGCAACAGCCTACCTATAACATGCTCTAATTGTTCCAATGTTACAAAACTTCTACATTGTATTTTTTTTTTTTTTGAAACACTTCTATCACATAGTACCATCATGCCAATCCTTAACTAAACAAGTGCAACTTTGGCGAGTCGCCCCTAAAGAAGACTTATAACTTACCCCAATATCTCTTATGTTAGGTTCCATTTTACCGTAGTATCTCCCTTAGGAGAAACTATATAGCCCACATCGATTTTCTCAACCAAGCTTCTATCAAGGAACATATTATTTAGGCACTTACATCCTCTTCCATAAATCACATCTGTCTGGCATTTATCAAAACTAAATCTTTGATCTACCTCTCAAGGGTTCTTTCTCATTCCTACATCAGTAATCTACGCTATATACTTTTGCAAAAATCTTTCTTAAACTCTAGCCCATGCCTCATAATCAACTTTGCCTCATCTAATACATCACTCTTAGCCCAACCCTCAAGCCATATTCTAGCAACTACTGATCCTCAGCTTCAAGAGTACACTGCAGAGTTATGTTCCCAATTTCTCAAAAAAGAAAAAAAAGAAAAATTTAACACAGAGGTCACCTCTTCCATCGGTATAAGGATCATGCCTCTAACAAGTTCCAAAGTTCTACACATGAAATCAATTACTTCTTATTGTAACAAAATTATCTCTAACTAACTCCATCGAAGGGTAAGTTATAACAAGAACACTCAACTTTACAAGGTCTTTTATAGAACCTAATCCCATGGTCATGCCGCGGTTCATGACAATGGAAAAGGGCCCACAAAGAACACTTTGCTCTGTAATCTATAGGGGACCTAAAAACCACCTCTGATACCAATTTGACACATCCCAAAATTTATATGTGAGATAAACATAAAATACCTAAGGTGTACTTCTGTGGTACCCCTTAATCTCTATGAATATTCTTAATATCCATAACTATGTGAATCATAAATGTCTCAAGAAAGATATTTTGTATACATATTCAGAAAATGTTCAACATTCATACACTATACAGTACTATACAACCTCCCAAGCCTAGGTGACCTACTAGATTACAGAGCATTTCCTATTCCTTACCAATTGTTTACCAGACAAAAGTGGAGTATATCCTTAAAGGCTATAAATTCTCCTCCTCAACCACTGTATCTGAAAAGATAATCATAGAGAGTGTGAGTTAATCAAAACTCAGTGAGTAAACAACTGTACATGAAAATATCACAAGCACAAATACCACATTTACTGATACAATCAATCTATCATTTATTTTAAATAATTATAGTATTACATTTTTCTGAATTTGCATATGATTTCTTGGGTGATCAATCCCTCAATCACTTTGCATTATGTGCCATAAATACTTGCACTGAGTGACTTGGGAATTTAACCATCAAATTCTTTGTGCATAGGTTTTCACAGTTATACACTGAGTGGTATGGGACTCTAACCCTTTCAAACTCGTGCATAGATTTTCACAATTATACACTGAGTAGTATGAGACTCTAACCCTTTTAAACTCGTGCATAGATTTTCACAATTATACACAGAGTAGTATGGGACTCTAACCCTTTCAAACTCGTGTATTAATTTTCACAGTTATACACCGAGTAGTATGGGACTCTAACCCTTTCAAACTCGTGTATTGATTTTCACAGTTATACACCGAGTAGTATAGGACTCTACCCCTTTCAAACTCGTGTATTAGATCTCGTAGATCTTTTGCTCATCAATAGAATAGTGAGAATTTATCACAGTATAATTACTATGAAATAAATTAATTTACACATACTTTTATTCCCTTGAATGTCTATCATCAATCATAGCAATCATCATATATTATCAATTGAGTCAACTAGAGAAATCAATTCACAAAGGTAATAAAATAATTTCCAATGATATTGTAATTTTTCTCAACCTGAACACACACTGATAATCTTCTCAATTTCACAAATAACGCAAATGGGATTTATATTGTGCTTTGACTAGTTTAGTAAATTAATTTTGCAAGGTTGCCTACTCACCTAGATTCCACGCCTTCGGCGCTCCCACCTTGCACCTCAATCATCCCTATTGTAACCAGGTAAAAACCATTAGGGTTACAAAATAGAGAAATTTCCTATCACTACTCTCGACCTTTACTCACATCTCAAGTTATAACTCATAACCGGTAATGAATATCTAAATGAAACTTATACCATTGGAAACTAGACTCAAAGATCTTTCCAACGATATAAAGTTTGCCCAAAACGGAGTCCGGATGAAGAAGTTATGGCCGATCTTTAATGTCTAAGGAGCATTTAGACACCAAAAGCACCAATTTTAATCGAGAAACGAAGCTGGAATCTCGATTTTACCTCAAACACTCTTAAAACTAGAAAATAGGGAAAAACTTAAGAAATAGAAATTTCTACCTCGATTCCTTGCTTTCCCTACATTGCTTGGCTCCTAGATGCTTGCCCTGTAGCCCGAGATCCACCCTCCAAAGTCCGATTATGGAGTTGAAGTGTAGAGAGAGAAGGTAGAGAGAAGAAAGAGAGAAAGAGAGGAGAGAAGGTGAAGAGAGAGAGAGGAAAGGAGAAAATGAAGAAAAAAATAGGTGAGGCCACCTATATACTCGCCCGGGGTGAAATTATCACTTGCTCTTCAATTGACCCTCAGTCAAGACTAGTAAAAGCAAATTCATAAAATCTCACCTCGGGTAATTCTAAATCCTAAGTGCCCCACAATTTTCTTATTTCACTTTAGTTCCTCTCAAAGTCTCAAACTCCACTTTAACCTCGAATCCATCATCCTTTTGGTACCGGACTCATAATTCATTCACATAAGCTCTATTCTTCTTCTCGGGTTCCTACTTGGTCATTTCTCAAAAGTACTCCATACTTTCTTTTCTTTTCACTTTAGCCCTTGAGAATTTGTAAAAATTTCCCAAATTAAAATTTTGAAATTTCTATTTCCAAATTTCCTTCACTAAGTCAAAAGAACATTTTTCATGTAATTAAATTTTTCAATAAACTTCAAATAGATTTTAAATATTCATATAAATTCTTGGGATATTACAAATTTCATTGCTTAACTTGACTTACTTTAAGGGAGGAAAGAATTTATCTAAGTATTTCTTCTAGAGTTCATCCTATGTAGTGATACTCCCCCTTAGTTGAGCAACCAACCAACTCTTTGCCATATCTTGCAAGGAGAAGGGAAACAAACGGAGACTAATGGCATTATCATTTACTCCATTCAGCTTAACCATGTCATAAATGTTTAGGAAATTTGTAATATGGTTATTGGGATCTTCCATGGGATTTCCCCCAAACTGATTCTGTTGGAAGTGTGACCAGTATTGTGGGGTAAAGCATAATCTCACACTGCTCTGTTGTCATCATGTTACTCATTTTCAGCTCCATTACCGCTATTATTTTCAATACCCCCATGATTCTGTTTATCGTTTGCCATTTCTTCTTCTTGAGAAATATGCCTCTCTTGAATTTTTCTAGCTATTGCTTCTGTTCTAGTTCTCCTTGAAGTTTTTTTATCTCAGACTCGTATAAGAGTTCAAACAGATCGAAAGTACGTCGTATGCACAATTAAACACTAATCAGAATTGACAAAGAAAAATCAGAAAAATTACTCTAAGAGAAGAAATGACTAATTAAATAAAAAAGAAAATTAACACAAATTAAACAAACAATGATCTTAAAGCAAAATAATGTCTAATCTAGCACCTTCAAATTTCTTTGAATATTAGCAAAACTGTTAGTCCTCGACAATGACGCTAAAAACTTGTTGGCAATTTGGTAAGTGCACTAGTCGCACAAGTAACATAGTGAAATGGAGTAAAAGTATCATTTCCATGAGGACTAACTTGCTAATTACCCTAAAAAATAACTGTATTAGTTAGACGTCAAATTTGGATTGAAGACAACTCTAATAAAGAGTTGACAAAGCAAAACGCAAGCTACAATATTTTTTTTATGTGATTTTGGTAGATTAACAGCAAACAAACACAAAGATTGATAAAATTAACCTATTAAAACGCCTAGATTCACTAATCCATCTCTTCCGTTCTAGAAATTGCAACATTTTTCTCACGTACTTACAATTCTATCAGCTGCATATGTTAATCGTAGGTTAATCTACTAACTTAAAAGAATTTTTTCGAACTTTAATTAAGATATTTAATGCCTACTTAATCTCTTAAGTGAATTAAGTCTATATGAACCAACCTAGCTATGGTTAAATGAGATTAACTAATATTCCTATTAACTAACAGGCGAAAACTCTTAAGTTAAGGTTTACGCACTCGTTCTTTCCATTTAGTGTTATACTCTCACCTCTCCTTTCCAAGATTGGTGAAAAGCAACAAGCAAGTTATAAAATGATCAAATCTATAACAAGCACCAACAAAATGAATAAAAAGACATATATTAAATGAATCAAAGTTGTAAATACATGAGAGGTAAACAAATCATATTCTAGAATCAAGTTCATAATAATTGTAGAATGGAAATTTAGCTACTCATTACAAACAAAGAACAGAAAACAGAGATAGTAATAATCTGATGACGGATGATGAATCTGAGCTCCAAATCCTTGAGAATCGTGTTTCCGCTTCTAGTCTCAGTAAAAACGACGCCTCCAATTTGTCTTTGTACCAAAATGACCTAAGAAAAACTTCTCTGCAGCTATTTAAATGTCCCCTGACATGGCTGAATATTTGTTCCGCAGCTGCAGTGGCACAACTTCATTGTTGCAACAGTGGAACATAGAATGAAATGTTGATTAATGGCCATAAGATCTTTAGCGGTTCGCAAGGGGAAGCAGTGAAAGGCAATTGTGAAATCTCTTCAGCAAGCACCGTAGCAGTTGCGCGAGCTCACTGCTGCAAAAGTGAGAGATGGTGCTTTAATCCCCTTAGTGTTAAATTGGGTGTAGAATCCGTAAATAAATCATACCAAATTAGTCTTCAATTGAGAACTTAACATTGCTACACTAGTATGTCAGTATAAGAAGTGGTGACGTAATAAGTAATTCTAAATTCAGTAATAGAAGGACTTTTATAATATCATCTATTTAATTTAGAAAAAAAAAAATTATGAAGGGAGATACTTTCCATACTTGAAACAAGAACATTTGGTCTATGAAACAACTTGAAATTTAAGAATTATATTTGGTAAGATTTTTTGTACATGATTTTTGAGTTAGATTTAATTAGATGAATCTAAGAGTTTATATCATAACATAAAAAAAAATATATAAAAAATATATAAATAATTTATATTTCAAAATTCAAAATTAACATACTAAAATTATAATTATTAATGTCAAGCAAAATTATATTTTTCATAAATAATCTATGAAAGTTGTGTTTTTATAATTAAATAATCACATCTATGTTTTTAATTTTATATTTTTATTTTTTAAATCTTAGACGGAGATTGCCATTCTAATGGCGGGACTGATAAACAACTGATTTGAGTATTGATTTGTGCCTTATAATTAAATTGTTTATGTGATTAAATTAAATTAAATCGTTTTTATATATTAGTTAAATTTAAGACATTTTTTTAACCAATCGAGATAACTAAGATGGAATCAAGTTAAATATTTCTATTTCTTATCAAGCCATGTGAAATCTTAAATCGAGAAGAAAACCCTAGAAACTAGATCGATGAGGTTTAGAGAGAGAGATATGACATAAATGTAATATCAGATGTTCAAATCTAAACACACACACTAGTTCAATAATATTAATGTACAAAAATTCAAGAGACAATTATTTACTCTAACGTGAAACCCTGCCTTTTCTTTTTCTAAGCACAACCTATGTTTTTTATTTGAAATTTTACAAGAACTGATTAAATTATCTTTGTTCACTATTGAGAATCTGCAGTTGACATGTAAACTATACGTTTCAAGTTTAGATTTGTTAGGGTTGGTTTAAATCTAGTGTCATAGAAAAGTGTTCTAAGGCATTTATTAAAAAAAAAATACGCTCCATCTTCTTTTTCATCTAAATTTGAAATTGCTTTTGCTTTTGTTTTTCTCGGTAGTGGCAATCAGGAAAATGCTAACTACCACCTTTCTTCACCCTTATTTAGTCGCTTGAGTATATCTATCTCAAATAGTAATTTTCTTTCGTCCACTCTAAGTAGTTTCTCTTTGCAGTGATTTTTTTTCGTCACTTCTTAGTAATTTCTTTTTCAAGTGGTGATTTTCTATCCTTTCTGTGTTTTTTTTTCTATTTAGATGTGTTGTTTAGCTTTCAATCCTTTAAGAGAACTTCAAGGTTAAAAGTGATTTTGGAGAAACTAAAACTCATTATTAGTCAAAACATGCAAACACTTGTCAATATAATTTAAAGAAGGATAGATGAAACAATTTCAAATGTTTTCGTGGTAGACCTTGTTTTGCCTCATTTGGTTGGTAAGTCGATGCATGCTTTTTTTTCTATATCCCTTAGTAGGTTTTAGAGTTTCTTTGAGAACTTTTTCTTTTTTTCATTTTTTATCTCAATTATTTTTGGAGCCTTTGTTGCATCAAGTCAATACAGTCTACCAATTTTTCTTAATATAATTTGTTTTGAGCCTTTAGACCATTATTCAAAAAAAAAATCTAGTATTATAGTTGCCTGAAAAAATAGAATTTAATTTTTTTTTAAAAGGTCCAACCTAGTCAAACTCAATCGCAAATTAAGTTTGCATGTGCTTATCTAAATAAATAAATTATTAAATTATGAATTATTATTGTGATAATTATTTTTACTCAAATATTATAAGCATTCACATGTTTTATTTTTAATTAAAATACAGTGGTTTAATCAATTTAATTAACAATTTAACGATTGAATTATTAATTCAATACTTTAATCTCTTCATCCACTAATGATTAACACGATTCAAGAAAACAAACAAACAAACAAACGGTTTTGCAGTTAACATTCACGTTGTAATTTTTTAACCTTTTCCCCCAAAGCAGCCAGCTAATCCATTTGCCATATTAATGCCTAGCTGTCCACAGATCTTTTTAATAATTGTTTAAAAGATTAGGTAGTTATTCTAGAGCCTTATTAGCAAAATTAGACGTTTATTAAAATCAATAATTATATAACTTCCGCATTCTCCAACGATCACCGACAAAACTTTTTAAGGAAAAATTCCACTTTACTTCTCTAAACTCTTTTTAACGTGTAAAATTCTCTTAAAATTTTAAACTCAACAAAAGACTCTCTTCAATTTTTATTTTATATAGAAAATTCTCTAAAGTTAGTTGATCGTCAATTGACTGTTATTTAAATACTGATGTGGACTGAAGATCCAGTTATGCCATTTTTTTTACAACTCATCTTTTTTAGTCAATCATCTTTTTACTAATCACTTGCCACATCATCTCGCCACGTCACCTTTCTTTTATTTCCCTATCCGGATTTATTTAAATGTTGATGTAGACTAATACTCCTACTATATCATTTTTTTTACAGTTGAGTAAGAAAATAAAAGAAATGTGACGTGGCGGAATAATGTGACAAGTGATTAGTAGAAAGATAATTGATTAAGAAAATTGAATTATAAAAAAAAAGATGACATAACAGGAGATTCAGTTCACATCAGCATTTAAATAACAGTCAATTGACGGTCAACTAACTTTAGGAGATTTTTACACAAGATGAAAGTTGAAGGGGTCTTTTGCTAAGTTTGAAACTTTAGGGAAATTTTCTGCACATAGAAGAAAGTTTAGAAGGTAAAATACAATTTTTTCAACTTTTTGTTACAAAGTAATTCTGAGTGTGATTTAGCAATAAATAATTTAATAATTTATAAAATAAAGTTCAATTTCAAAGTTTTTTTTGGATAAACAAACATCCAATATCTGAATATTAAACTACGAGTATTGACTAATCTAAATTCAAATAAATTATGATTACAATAAATGATAAAATTCTTCTTATCAAATTTTAATGCTAATGCAACTACACTCTTAAGAATACAAATTTAAAATTGTCGGTTAAGTTAAAATAATCCCTTATAAAGTCAATAAATAAATATTTGACTTGATTCTTAGAGATAAAAACTTTTACAACATTTGCTTCAAAAATATGAAGAAAAAAGCTTTAATGATTGGTCGATTCATGAATTGACATTGCTTATTGCACTTCTTAAGAAAGATGATCTTATTGCCCACAAAAGGTCTTCTTACTCTATAGTTATCCACATTTTATATTTAAAAAAAGGAAATTAGAAAAGGAAATGAATTGAATTTATCCCTAGAAATGAGAGTGGCATTTAAGCTGGAGATACTGCGTACTTGTCACAGTAAAAATAATATCTTAACAGAAAAAAATAGGCGGTGCCGTAGTGGCTATGAAGGGGTCAAAGGCCCAAAGTCTCAACTGTTTTCTCAGTTCTCACAAGACTCCGTCTCAATTCACGGTTTTGCTGTCAATGGCTGCTCGTAGCTTCCCCGTTCCACTCATCATTGCTGATCGCAGCTTAGGGTTCTTCGTTGTCACTGTTGCTTAGCGACTGTATTGAGTTGATTTTAAGGTCCCTTTTGCCGCGTTTCTGGAGACGCGTTTGTTCCCTTTGAACCGCAAATTACTATAGATCACTAGCCTCATACTCACTTACCGGTTTTTTCTACTTGGCTTTATACAATTCCAGGTTCTTTTGCTGCCCACGCCGAAGTAATTTTTTTTCCTTCTTATTTCTACTTTGGTTTTAATTTTGCATTTCGGTTTTTGTATCTTAGATCGAATTCGGATGCTACTTCACCCCTGCTTCGGCTAAATCAGAGATGAGAGCAACTTCCCCCAAAACCGTAGAGCCGCGGCACCGGTTGTCGGCTTCAACTAAGTCAGTCATACTTATCTTTTTCCATTGCAGTCCTTCCCCCCCCCCCCCCCCCCCGGGGGACCCTTTTTTTTTTCTCATTGTAGTTTAATTTCCTAGGACTGAAGTAGAGCGAAAGAACAATTTAAACCAAGAAAACTATTATGTTTTGGGTCTAGTTTCTGGGACTACGTTTCTGGCGCTACATTAATTATACTTCGAAAATTTAGTGACAGTTGGCAAGGTTCATACTTGAAAGAAGGGAGCCGTATCTGATATGTATTAAATATTCCTATCAGATATGATAAAAAACTTTAGACTGCGCTTAAGTACTGCATATTTTGTTGTATCACAATGTTATGAGAACCAGTTCTCAAAATAATTCGTCTGACGGTCTGAGTTCCTCTATTTTGTCTTGTATAATATTTATTGGATGAAGTTAAATGTCATATCACATACCACGTCTACTATATGAGCTAATTTTGATATTAGGAAGTTTTGAAGAAGAGGGATGGAATGGAAAGGAGATACTTGTTTTGATGATTAAAGAGGAAAGAAAGGAGAGGAGAAGGGGACTGTTTGAAGTTTAAAAAATTCCAATGGATCCCAGAAAAACGTCTTTAATTAGTTCTTTATGGGGTCAAAAACAGATTATGAGCTTAAAAAAAAAAAAAAAACTTTATCCCCAAATGGGGGGAATGAAATGTGAGGGTTTATGAGTGAAGGAGGGGAAACATTCCCCTTCCTTTCTTCGAAGATTAAAACTTTCAATTAAGGGAACTGTTTCCTTTTCCAATCTATTCCCCTTCAACGGTTAGGTAAGTTCAAACTTCAAACTGGTCCCAGGTTGTTGAATTTGGGCTGCAGTGTTAGCCATTATTAAGAGTTCATGCTATACACTAACATGACTCTGTGTAGCATAAATCTGAACTAGAATTTCTCTAATTTGCCTCATTCTTTTATATTTTATAAGTATCAGAATACCTTAAACTCTCTCTCCTAGCATTTTTTCAGTTTCATTTGCTTGTTTATGCTCCTAAATGACAATCAATTACAACATTTGGCTTATATATTTCATTTCTTACTTAATTTTCAAGATGTTAAGCAGTGTCATCACCACCTCCAAAAAATAATTAAATAAAGGAAAAGAATATAGAAAAGAGAAAAAAAAAATGTATATATAGCTCTTTGTTTATATTGTTGTTATATTTATTTCATTGAAAGAGCCAACTGTTTGGTGTTATCTTATTTTAATGGAGATACCCAACTGCTTTGGTGTTATCTTGTTCTTGATGTTATGATAGTATACTTTTATATCAGAATAGATAGAAATTCTAATACAGCTTACTGAAATTAAGAGAGGGCTGGAAGACAGTTTATGAGGAAGCATGGCCATGTATTTATAATGCTTTGCAATCTGTTTATTATTATGCCATATTCTATTTGTTAGTGAGTGGAAATAAAGAAATTTCACCTTCGGGTTACAAATATGATTATAATTTTATTTGTATGTGTTGATAATGACATGAAAATTAATCATTGTCTTATGCTTTATTTTCTTTCTTCTACTTGAACTTTTGCTGTTCCTTTTATCACTTCCTGGGCTTTCTGTCTCTCCCTTTCTTTTCTACATGTACAGAGGCACTGATTTTCCTTAATTGGTGCAGTGACAGAAGATCTCAAAGAAGTAAATACTTTAAAGATGTTGAGAAGGCATTACATGCTCCATTCCAAGATAGGAGTATAAATTGCAAGCCAACCTGGAAATTGGTTATGGTTATTATTTTATTGGGAACTCTAGTTACAATTTTCCATCCTCCAGCTATTTATAATACTGATCCTCTGTCAAACTCTTTAAGCAGGTACGTGTATTTGTTGCTTTCACATTTCATAACTTTGTCATAATTTAAACTCTGGTAGTTTCCTGCTATCATATCAATTTTTTCCTGACCTTGGATTTTTCTGGAATCTGGATTGAGCATTAATTTATAAGTATTCTTTAGTTTTTCTGTGCTTTTGAAGTACAGACCATGTCTTGTTTCTCAGCTTCCTTTTGGATTACAATGACAATTGATGCCCTTCAATCGTGAACAATGATTTATGTCTATGTTTATGTGCTTCTTTCACTATGTCATTGAGGAACATTTTGTCGTTGCAGGCCAACTTCTGTAGATAAATGGAAAGGAGAGTCTGATGCCACTGATCATCGTTATGTTTCACTTCTAAATATTAAGTGGGACCAAATAACAAAAGTTATTGGAAAAGTGAAGGATAGGAACGCATATCAAGGAGTTGGCTTGTTAAACTTTAATGACAGTGAGATTGACCACTGGAAACAGCAATTACCAGAAGCTGAGCAAGTAGTCCTGCACCTGAACTATGCTTCAAGTAACATTACATGGGAAGTCCTGTACCCTGAATGGATAGATGAAGAAGAAGATTTTGAGGTTCCTACTTGTCCTACATTACCTAAGATTCAAGTACCTGGAAAACCACGACTTGATCTTATTGCTGTCAAGCTTCCCTGCAACAAATCAGGGAGATGGTCAAGAGATGTGGCTCGTTTGCACTTGCAGCTTGAAGCAGCAAGGCTTGCTGCTTCTTCCAAAGGATACCATCCAGTGCACGTGCTTTTTGTCTCTGATTGCTTCCCTATCCCTAATCTCTTTACGTGCAAGGAACTCATTCAACGTAAAGGGAGTGCATGGCTTTATGAACCCAACCTGCATAAGCTGAGAGATAAACTGCAGCTGCCAGTGGGATCATGCGAACTATCAGTTCCTCTCAAGGCCAAAGGTCAGGTTTCAAATTAGTTTTTTGTTTCTATACTATGCCCTTGTTTCTTTACTCCCCCCCCCCCTCCTTCCTCTTCC
This sequence comes from Biancaea sappan, assembly GCA_037074585.1. NCBI lineage: Eukaryota > Viridiplantae > Streptophyta > Magnoliopsida > Fabales > Fabaceae > Biancaea > Biancaea sappan. The sequence continues at coordinate 14,018,295 of CM073494.1, forward strand.
TCCCCCCTTCCCCCTCCCCCGCACAATGAAAAAAAAGGAAAAAAAAAGAAAAAGAAAGAAGAAGCCTGCCTCTTCTTATTTTTTTGCAACACTAAGTAAAACATATTGATAGAAGTACACTACTGAATAAAAATTAAACTCGGAAGCATGATGAGTGTATAGTTTCTGTATATTTCTGTCATGTCCCAAGGACTAATATAATTCAAATATTTCCAAGGTACAAGTTCTACTATCTGAACATATTTGATGCTTAATGTCACACAAAGCAAGGAAATTTTTGTTTGTTGAACCTGATGATCTAGTATATATCCATCTTTAAATCCATGTGGTATTTTTGATGAAGTAAAATCTGGATTTACCATTTGGAATGAAAAGATGGCCAGAATAGTCGTTGAAAGTACATTATTCTCTTGAAATTTTAAATGCTACAAGGTTTTCTAGATGTTTTGATAGGAGACTAACTATATATTTTTAATAGACAATTTTTACTCGGAAAGGGCACACCGAGAAGCTTATGCAACCATCCTGCACTCTGCACATGTATATGTTTGTGGAGCCATTGTTGCAGCTCAGAGTATTCGCATGGCTGGTTCAACAAGAGATCTTGTTATTTTAGTTGATGAAACAATTAGCGACTATCATAGGGGGGGCTTGGAGGCTGCTGGATGGAAGATTCATACAATCCAAAGAATCAGGAACCCAAAAGCTGAACCTGAGGCATATAATGAGTGGAACTATAGCAAATTCCGCCTCTGGCAGCTAACAGATTATGACAAAATCATTTTCATTGATGCTGACCTGCTTATACTCAGAAACATTGATTTCCTCTTTGAGATGCCTGAAATATCGGCCATAGGAAATAATGCTACCCTTTTCAACTCAGGTGTAATGGTAATTGAACCATCAAATTGTACATTCCAACTGCTAATGGATCACATTAATGAAATTGTCTCCTACAATGGTGGGGACCAGGGGTATCTGAATGAAATATTCACGTGGTGGCATCGGATTCCGAGACATATGAACTTTTTGAAGCACTTCTGGGAAGGGGATGAGGAAGAGAAAAAAGAGATGAAAACTCGTCTCTTTGGAGCTGATCCTCCAATTCTTTATGTCCTCCATTATCTGGGTAATAAACCCTGGCTTTGCTTCCGAGATTATGACTGCAACTGGAATGTGGACATTCTGCAGGAGTTTGCAAGTGATGTGGCTCATGCAACATGGTGGAAGGTGCATGATGCCATGCCAGAAAACTTAAAGAAATACTGTTTGCTTAGGTCCAAGCAGAAGGCAGCATTAGAGTGGGATCGTAGACAAGCGGAGAAAGGAAACTACACAGATGGTCACTGGAAAATTAAGATAAAAGACAAGCGTTTAAAAACGTGCTTTGAGGATTTCTGCTTCTGGGAAAGCATGTTATGGCACTGGGGTGAAAAGAATTGGACAGATAATGCTACTGTTAACAATTCACCACCTGCTATCACTACCAAATCTCTCTCCTCCCTATAAATTGTCTATTTTTCGTGTTTGGACAGTACTTATACATATTTGCAAGTTGTGTCCTCATGTGCTACCTTTGGTAACTAGGTCAAAAACTTCAAAAATTTCTCTGAAATATTTTTACTCAACAAAGTTTTCACCGTTCTTTTAACTGATTTCCACCGTTTTCACGGATCTTCTCATCTTCATTGTTTTTGCTAAATGGCTTTGAGGGATAATTTCGTGTATTCTCCTGCGGGACTTGATTCCTATGCCATTTTCAGGTTTGGATCGGCAGAATATTTCTAGCTTTTCTGGCCACAATTTTTACATGATTAACTGACATGATGAAAGGATAGCAAGTATTATTAAATTCAAGTGGCCCTTAGAAGGTAAAGAAAGGAAGTTGTGTTGTGATCTTGAAGCTTAATGTGTTTACTAGATTTATACCCTAAACACTTGTTTAATTGATTTGCTCTCCAGAATAAGTGAAGAAATCTGAAGTAGCTAGTGGACAGAACATTTTAGTTGAACATAACAGAGAATTTCAGTCAGTGTAGAATCACAGCTGTATCTGAATAAATAAGTAGTTATATACACGTCGGTTTGAGCAAAATTTTTACTCTCTGATGTTGTTCCAAAAATGTAATATCTTGCCTCATTCGATTTACTTTCGAGGGACATACCTCATTCAGATGTAAAATGCGTTTTTTTCTCATTGGTACGGCAAAAAAAAAAGAAAAATTACATGTAGTTTTTTGAATTATAATTTTAGTATTCATATTTTAAATTATAATATATTTCTTCTATTTATCACAAATATTAAAAAGATTACATTTGAATTAAAATTAATATTTAAAAGATATATTATTTATTATTTGATACTTTACATCTCTATTATCTTTTTCAATTTTTTGACAGTCATAATTTTTAAATTGCGATTCTTTTAAAATTGTGTAGTTTTTAGACATTAATTTTAGAAGAAAATGCATTTTACCTCTCTAATTTTTTTTATGTGCAAAAAATTTTTTTAAATTTTTAAACTTAGTATAAAATTTATTTTAATTTTTATTTTATACTAAAAATCCTTTAAAATTAATTGACTATTACTAAAATGTCACGTCATCAGTAAATTATATATTTCAAATATCAGTTATTTTTTACAACTTACTTACCACATTAACGCTGACACATCAGTTATTTTTTTAGCTCGCCTGTCACATAAGTGTTGCCATGCCAGCATTTTAATGTAGCCCTAAACACAAAGTGGTCTCTGCAATCCGAAACAGAGTTCCTAGTCCACGACACCTGAAACCAGTCACCATAGAAGGAAATCCTCGCCAGACCTGAAGAGGAAGATGACGACAATCTATTTGGATTCAAAATGAATGAAGACGGACTAATTGAATAAAAGTTCTGATGGATGTGCATGAACAGTAAGTTCTCCCCGGTGTCGTCGTTCGACGTTTTTTAGAAGGTGGCTTCTGGGATCTGTTCGCGTGCTCTGTTCGTGTGCTCTGTTCGTTCCCCGGTGAGTGGCTTGGAAAAATCTTCGCATGCTCTGTTCGCTCGTCAACGAAAAGGATAAGTTCTCCCCGGTGTCGTCGTTCGGTGTTTTCTGCTGAAGTGAGATCTGGGGAGTGAGGCAAGCAGCAGTTCTGGTATAGCATCAGATCCGACGGAAGCGAGTTGCAAATCGGGAGCGGCAATTCGGTCTGCAGAGCATCTCAGTTTTGCAATCCTCATCTAGTAATCCTATCCGAAACAGAGCCAGTCATTTACAGAGAGGCACAGATATGAGTTCTGCTAGGAATACGGAAGAACTGTCGGGAGAGGAACGAGATCATCTGGATCGGAGTACGAAGAAGGCAAAGACTGATGGCTCTTCACAAGATACTTCTGTTATGGAATCTCAAGATATTGATTCTGGAGGTAAACCATTACCGGATAAAATCAATCGGGAGGGTTTCGAGACTGCAACTGGCATGAATTTAAAAAGACAACAAATATCCTACAAGGATGCTTGTCTGTTGAAATAATTTCTCCCAACTTCCATGTGCAATGTACCCTAATGATTAAAGTTTAGATGCTCCCTCCATACCTCCATGATGCATCCTCCACATGTGTTAGTCTAATCTTAGCTGTAAGAATATGCTTTCGTGTAATATAAATCTCCCCCCTTCTCCCATTGTAGTAGTGTACAGAATATAATTGAAATTTTTCAGTAAACATGGTATCAAAGCCTCTGGTCGCAAGGTCTCCATTTTTTTCGTTTAAGTCCCTGGGTGTAAGGTCACCTATATGGAGTCACTTCTAAGTCTCACCTCCACCACAGGAAGCTGACCCACCATGATATCGGCCGGAACCAGGAGTCCGGTCACCTGAAACGGCGCGTGTGAGTCACACGCGCCGATCAAAATTGCCTATTCCCGTCCCACTCGCCGGCGCGTGAGGGCGCGTGGAGATGAGTTAGCCACCAGTGGTTGCTTCGCCGGCATCGTCTCTTCATTTCCGGCCTGTTCGTGGTATCAGGTTGGTCATTCAAGTGTTTTGAAGATTATAGTTACTTGTTCGTGGCCTGTTCGAGCTTTTTTTTTTCTTTTCATTTTTTTTAAAAAAAAGAGGATTTAAAAAAAAAGAAAAAAAATGAAAAAAAAGAGAAAAAAAATGAGTGAAAAATATACTGAATCTTCTGGATCCAAATCTATTCCTGTAATTGTTCAATCTGAGGGTGTTTTTAATGCTGTCATAATTCTTAGTGAATCAAACTATGACGTTTGGTCACAATTAATGGAAATGCACATTGCTGAAAGAGAAAAACTCTCTTACATTCGAGGGAAGAAAAAACCACCTGCAGAATCTGATGAAGCATACGAAAAATGGTATGCTGAAAATCAGAAAGTAAAGCGATGGCTCTTAATGTCAATGCAACCAGAGATTATGAAACGCTATCTTCGCATATCCACTGCAAGAGAAATTTGGAGTGCACTGTCACAAGCCTTTTATGATGGTAGTGATGAATTACAAATTTTCACTCTCCATAAAAGGGTCTTTACTGCTCAACAAAGTGGAAAGTCACTCTCTGAATATTATGGTACATTAACAGAAATATTCCGCGAATTAGATCATCGCGACAAGGTAATTATGAAAGATCCCGATGATATTGTGGCATACCAAAGGAGCATTGACAGGCAACGAGTCCACATATTCCTTGCTGGACTAGATAGCCATTTTGAGCAGATTCGTGGAGAGATTCTACGAAAAGATCCAATTCCTGGCTTAGAAGAATGTTATGCATTAATTCGCAGAGAAGCAGTGCGTCATTCTACATTAAAAGAAGATCAAAATAATCATGAGATCTCAGCCATGATTGCCCGACAGCGAACTCCAACATGGCAAGACAACTCCAAAACCAATACTTCAAGACCTGCTACCAATATTGATAAATCAACTCTCAAGTGTACCTACTGCAACAAAATTGGTCATACCAGAAGTCGTTGCTTTGAAATTATAGGGTATCCTGATTGGTGGGATCCTAATCGCAAGAAGGAGTCAAAGAAAAACTCAACTGCAGCCATTGTCGAAAGTAAAAAGGAGAATAATGTTGTTGAGAAAGCTTCTGCGTTGGTAACCTCTACAGATTCTGATAAGATTTTAAATACTTCTGCATCTGTTATTAATAGTACATGGATAATTGATTCTGGTGCTACAGATCATATGATGTTTGATTCTAGACAAATACCAGTCCTTAAACATTCCTCCCAACAGATTGTTTCCACTGCCAATGGTAACACCACCCCAGTTATGGGGGAAGGATCATTACAACTCACTGATAACTTGAATCTGGATTCTGTTTTAGTAGTACCATCATTAGATTACAATCTTTTGTCAGTTTCTCAACTCACTAAAACATTATCTTGCATTGTAATTTTTTGGCCTGAATTTTGTGTTTTTAAGGACATTCAGACCAGGAAAACGATTGGCTATGGTACTAGGAAAGGAAAGCTATATTATTTGGATTTAGTAGACAACTCTACAAAGGCGTTAATGGTAAATCAATCGAAAGAGGAAAACAGGAGGAAAGAGATTTGGTTATGGCATCAGCGTCTGGGACATGCTTCTTTTGGGTATCTAAAAAGACTATTTCCTAGTTTATTTAGAAGTTTTGATGTTTCTAGCTTCCATTGTGATGTTTGTGAACTAGCAAAAAGTCATCGAACTTCATTCCCTTTAAGTTTGAATAAAAGTCCACTTCCTTTTATGATTATACATTCTGATGTGTGGGGTCCATCTAAAGTCCCAACTTTGGGTGGATCTCGTTGGTTTGTAACTTTCATTGATGATTGTACCAGAATGACATGGTTGTGCTTGATGAAATCCAAAGGGGAAGTGAACTCTTTATTTCAAAAATTTCATAAAATGATTGAAACTCAGTACAAAGCAAAGGTACAAGTCCTTCGCAGTGATAATGGAGGTGAATATCAAAGCACTGAATTTCTAAAATATTTAGAAGCACAAGGAATAGTTCATCAAACTACATGTTCTAACACACCACAGAAAAATGGAGTTGCAGAGAGAAAAAATAGACACTTATTGGAAGTAGTTCGGGCCTCTTTAATCGATGCTCATATGCCACTATCCTACTGGGGAGAAGCTCTTAATTCTGCAGCATACCTCATTAATCGGGTACCATCTCGCACTCTGAATTTTCAAACCCCTTTTCAAGCCCTCACTGATTCGATTATTGCTCCAGCTGTACCAAATTTACCTCCACATGTATTTGGATGTGTAGTATTTGTACACCTCCATAAACATCAACGCAACAAGTTACATCCTCGAGCACTGCGGTGTGTCTTTGTTGGGTATGCCCCTCATCAAAAAGGTTATCGGTGTTATCATCCTCCGACACGGCAAATGTTTATCACAATGGATGTTATTTTCCATGAATCTACAATGTATTATTCTAAGACTGAATTTCAGGGGGAGTACCATATGGAAATTCAGACTCTAGATTATCATACTATTTTCTTGGATGTTGAAGGGGATAGTGAGAATTTGCAAGCTGAACCAACCAATAATGAGATGGGAGAATTAGATCAAAGAAGTAATGACCAAGGAACAATACCTGAAGAAAATTTACCAGAAGATGAAGACATAGAGCTACCGTCATCCGATGTACCATGCCAATCGCTTCCTGAAGATGTTCTTGAACCATTCAAGAAACAATTACCACAGCGCCACATTAGAGGTATTCCTAAACTCACATATGAACCAGATTTGTCTAGTAAAACTAAATATCCCATGAGTCATTATGTCTCTAACCATCAGTTGTCAGAATCAAACATATCATTTGTAAATCAATTATCTAGTGTATCTATTCCTAACAATGTGCAGGAAGCTTTAAGTGATCCCAGATGGAAAAATGCTATGGATGAAGAGATGAAATCCCTGCAAAAGAATAAAACTTGGGAACTTGCTTATCTTCCCCCAGGAAAGAAAGCAGTTGGATGTCGATGGATTTACACCGTAAAGTACAAAGCGGATGGTACAATTGAACGTTTCAAGGCAAGGTTAGTAGCAAAGGGATACACTCAAACCTATGAGATCGACTACACTGAGACATTTGCACCTGTGGCCAAGATCAATACTGTTCGTGTTCTACTATCTCTAGCTACAAATTTAGATTGGCCATTACACCAGTATGATGTAAAGAATGCATTTCTACATGGAGAATTATCTGAAGAAATCTACATGGAACTTCCTCCTGGATGTATGGGACAAGAAAATCATAAACAGAAAGTGTGCAGACTAAAGAAGTCATTATATGGATTGAAACAATCTCCAAGGGCATGGTTTGGAAGATTCACGAAATCTATGAGAACTTTTGGCTACAAGCAAAGCAACTCAGATCATACCCTGTTCTTAAAAAAACGACAGGGTAAGATTACTGCTCTTATTGTTTATGTCGATGACATAGTAGTTACGGGAAATGATTTTGAAGAAAGAAAAGCCCTACAAGATCACTTATTTAGAGAATTTGAAATGAAAAATTTAGGGCCTCTAAAGTATTTTCTTGGGATTGAAATATCTCGATCTAATAAAGGAATATTTCTATCTCAAAGAAAATATACCTTAGACCTTTTGCAGGAAACTGGAATGTCAGGATGCCAACCTGTTGATACTCCTTTGGAAGAAGGTATAAAGTTGTGTGTTGAATCTAATCAAATACCAGTTGATAAAGGAAGATACCAAAGACTTGTTGGAAGATTGATGTACTTGACTCATACAAGACCTGATCTAGCTTATGCCCTCGGTATTATCAGCCAATTTATGCACAACCCTGGAAAGCAACATATGAATGCAGTCATGCGAATCTTAAGGTATCTAAAATCTGCCCCTGGAAAGGGAATTTTATTCACCAAGAATTCAAATCATCAAATCATTGAAGCATATACGGATGCTGATTGGGCTGGTTCTGTGGATGATAGACGATCTACCTCCGGCTACTTTACCTTTGTAGGAGGTAATCTTGTAACATGGAGAAGCAAGAAACAAAATGTTGTTGCTCGCTCAAGTGCAGAAGCAGAATTTAGAAGTATGGCACTTGGTCTTTGTGAAGTGTTATGGCTGAGACGACTCTTACAAGATTTGGGTTACTCATCAAGGCAACCAATTCGGCTATATTGTGATAATAAAGCTGCATGTGATATTGCCCATAACCCAGTTCAACATGATCGTACAAAACATGTTGAGGTCGACAGATTTATCATTAAAGAGAAACTAGATAGAAGAATTGTGGAACTACCTAAAATTAGATCTGAAGATCAACTGGCTGACATTCTCACCAAAGCAGTTTCAAATCGAATATTCTTAAAGTTACTTGACAAGTTGGGCATGTGGAACATCTATGCACCAACTTGAGGGGGAGTGTTGAAATAATTTCTCCCAACTTTCATGTGCAATGTACCCTAATGATTAAAGTTTAGATGCTCCCTCCATACCTCCATGATGCATCCTCCACATGTGTTAGTCTAATCTTAGCTGTAAGAATATGCTTTCTTGTAATATAAATCTCCCCTCTTCTCCCATTGTAGTAGTGTACAGAATATAATTGAAATTTTCCAGTAAACATTGTCTTGGTTTCAATGGGGGGACAGAGTCTTTTGATTCTTCAGATGAAGAGGATTATTTTGTAGAAGATGACGAGACTAGTGGCAGGTGAGCTGGAAAAATGGCTGACATGGTAGCGCCTATGTGGTAGGTGAGCTGTAAAAATGGTTGATGTGGCATTTAAGGTATACAATCTAATAACATGATATTTTAGTAACAGTCAACTAATTTTAAAGAGTTTCTGGCACAAAATAAAAGTTGAGGAAGTTTTTTTTGTTGAGTTTAAAAGTTTAGAAAAATTTTTTACACATAAAAAAAAGTTTAGAGGTATAAAGTACATTTTTTCCTTAATTTTAATTAGTGTATATATATATAAATTTACTTTCTGTTATAATTTAGACTAAAACATTTTAAATTTACATAAGAATTTAAAGAGAAAAAAATTATAATAATATAAAAAAATACAAGTGTACTCAACAATTTTTTTTTAATATCAAGATTGTCCTTTAATCTAATTTTCATAATAATTTGAAAGGAGAGCGTGACTCAGACTCATCTATTTCATCTTTACATATATTTGAAATAAAAACAAAAACATACAAAATCTAAAAAGATTAATTTCTTTTATTTTTAAAAGAATCTGATTTTTTTTAATTATTATTGTAACATGTAAACTGTCACGACCTGTTTTTTAAGCACATGACCGGCACAATGATGAATTTCCCATCACTGTAAGCCTTTCGATAAATTCTACCCGTGAGTGTAAATTATCTATGTTATCAAAATAACAATTCCTTAATAAATATGAAGAAAATATATCAAATTTTCTTATCTGAAAATCATAGAGATAATTTGCATGTAATAATAGATTATCAATATAAAATACATTATTGACATACAAGCCAAATGCCAAATCCCTGACCTAGATGTCCTAGACGATTACAGAGCAACATAATCTACAACAATAGAGGGGTCTACCCGACAGCGGGAGGGTCCAAAGTGATCTACTCTTCTAGCGGATATTCTTCGCTGTCAACCTGATCTGAACAAAAAAAAATTTGTACAGAGAATGTGAGCTTTTAAACTCCGTGAGCGAATCGGCCTCGCGTTAATAAAATTCAAATACATCACTAGTCATGCAAGTATACAAGAAGGCTCATACTCAACCAATAGACATAGTTAGAAATTACATACAAGAAGATAAAAATTCATCCAATTCAACAAACGTTACTAGTACTCGTCAATGGCAATATATCCCGGAGAGCGCACACAGGCCAGCTCACCAATTCTGTATATTTCTGCCATGACGCACAACCAATTCAACAAACGTTACTAGTACTCATCAATGGCAATATATCCCGGAGAGCGCACACAGGCCAGCTCACCAATTCTGTATATTTCCGTCATGACGCACAACCTCATCCTCTTAGCTAGGGCGCCTCACGGATTTATCACCAATCCAGGCTATATCCCTACTGAGGGAATCGTTGTCTCCACACTCATTGGTCAAGATACCCTTTCAACCGGGTTTTCCGCCTTGCCGTGAGAGGGGGTATTGTCCCGCTCAATCACAATCAATAGTATAGTATTTCATATCATAATTAGAAGCACAATATAATATTCATCCATATAACAGGTATAGTATATAACTATATTATAGATTTATAAACCACAAATCAAGATAACAATTAATCCGTTTTTGAAAACATTCAAACTTCACATCATCATAAGATACTTATTTCATTTTATCCATACTTATGGATTAATTATCTCATTAGATTCGTCATTCTGAATCCAATTTCCCCCTATGAATCTTGGAAGTGTCCTACGACATACTTTTTATCACCAGTAATGCTAAAACTCTATTAAAACGGGGTCGTTTCACTCACCTGGATTCTGTACGAGTATCACTTCTCTAAGTCGCTACGGACAAGAGTACACAGATGAATTTCAGTATTCCGCTACAGAGATTTTCATGAAAGATTAGAGAAAACAAGTTAGGATTGTTTTCATACAGATACTGTTCATACATACTATCACTATTCATACGTACGATTACTATTTGTACGTATAGATACTATTCGTACATACGGAGACTGTTTATACCAGAAATAGAGAATACAATCTGTAAAAGAGTACACCAGGTAAGTTCCCAGGAAAGAGTGGAGGGTCACAATGGACACACTTAAGAATCAGGTCTTTCCTTAGCCAGAACTTTCCTAGACATGTATTCTTCACAGTTTACATCCTATTTCGGTAATCAGAGAATTAAAATAATATGTAAGCAGCTAAGGACAGTTTTTCTGATGTGGAAGATCAGCCAAAGCCGCAACCACAGAGCATACTTAAGAAAATAACTTCTAAAATTTGAAAGACATAGAAAGGACATAGTATCCTTACCTAAGCTGAAAAGGAAAGGCCCAAAATCTCAGAGGCTTAGCATTGGAGTAAGAGAAACTTAAGGAGAGAAGAAGAGAAGTTGAAGGTGTGAGTTTAGAAGTGAAATGGAAGGGCCTATTTATAGGAAAAGTCAAAGGTACTATTTGATACTATGCGCTAATAAAATATTCAACTTACTATTTATGAAAATGACATTTCTAATAATGCAATGCAAAACGGGTTTGTTACTATTCAAAATTTAGAGGGAAAAACTGTCATTTCACCTTAAACCTTTAAGTTTCTTTTCAAATCAGTCCTTCCATTTTAGTCCCTAAGGGTATTTTTACACATAAAACGTCATTTTCTCCCATGAACTTCTTTCTAGTTTTCTCTTATGACCAAACCATATCTAGTATTTGACATTTCGATTGTATAAGTGCACAGTATCGTGTACGTAAATAGTATTATACGGGTAAACAGTACCGTATACTAGCATAGTAATCTTAGTTTGCAAATACGCATTTATATTTTATTTTTCATGGGTATTACATTATCACCCCCTTAAGAGAATTCGGTCCCCTGAATTCAAAACTCATCTCAAGACTGAAATAAGTGTGATTTCTTCGTCTACATCTCATCCTTTGTATCTCTTTCTTTCCAAACCTCTTCACATTCTTGGTAAGATTTACAAGAACACTATAGCATCGACTGTGAACTCTAGACCGCATTATCAATAATTTTCATAGGAATTTTTTCCTTTTCTAAACAGCAAGTAATCTCTTCTTCATCAGTTTGATCTTCTCCACAGCCTTTTGTACCATAAAGTGTCTCATCTCCATAACCTTTACCAAACTTAAACTATTTAATCAGATATCCATATAAAATCTCAAATAGATGTCGTCTTCAAAAGTGGCACGTGGTCTTTTCAGTTCATACTGAATATCAGAACACATGTTACCACAGACATAGCTTATAACTTTTACGAATACAAGCACCTCACCTGAAGACATCATTTTGGCCATAGGCAATACTCTTGTCCGAAGGTGATCCTTCTACCTTAAGGCGATACTCTCAGCTGAAGGCGTCATATAAAAGGAAAAATCACATGAAATTATTACATAAATCTCTAGGAAGAACAATCCTAGAAAATGTGATAAGTAAATAACATACTCCTTATGCATAATTATATATATGGAAATTCCTCTCACCTCAATGACTTATATAGAGTCGCATCCCTTCAATGATTGAGGCAAACCCATAGTTCTATAGGTTCATAAAATACTTATTTAGCATTCTTCCATATTTCAGAAGAGTAATGAAATATCATTTTAGTAACTCTGCTCAGTCAAAAGAATATTACCATACTCTGCTTTAGAATTTCCATAATCAAGTATGAAATATAACAAGTCCAACATCTTCTCATTCCTCAAGTTCCTTCAGTAAAAGGAATCACTTCAACAAAGAAGATCTAAATACTAACTTAAATCTTATTTCTAGTACATAGATAATTTTAAAGCTTAGACCAAATATAGCTTTAGGTACAAACAAAAGAAAGAATAAATTAAGGACGAGGAGGCTTTTGAAATGTAAAAGGTGCTTCAGGTCTAGAAAAGGAAGGTGCTTCAGACCTTAAGGAGGAAGCTAATCGTTGTAGCCTAGAAAGGGTTTCTGGAGGAAGCGTCTGGGAAATTTGGCGAAGAGCAGAAGTTACTCCATTTATACAGTCAATACACCTTGCTTGTTGGTCACAAAAATTTTGAGTTGCAAACATTGAATGTCTATCAACTCGATTAGCTAGTTCCCCGAAACGACGGTTTATCAGTTTCTCTTGGTTTTCAAAGAGACGATTTATTAGTCGCTTCTGGTCCTTTGTCTTGTATTCCAGGCTCTCTATCTTACGCTCTAGATTTTCGATCTTACGCTCCAGGAATGCAAGCTTATTTTCTGAGGATGTTGCAGTACTGTCCTCCTTCAACTCTATTACATCCCTCTTTCTCTTCTTAATTTCTGGTGACCTGTCTACAGGTCTCTTCCCTTTGTTGTTTCTGAGACTTAGATTTAAATCAAGCTCTACATTGTCAGTCTCAAAATTCAAGTTGAAAGACTTATTATCGGCCATTGCTCTAGGGATCTCAGAAATAACTTCGAATGAGAAAGGAATGGAAATTGAGAAATAGTTATGTAATGAAAGAAGTAGATTTGCTTGGTGCGATGATGTCACGTCCCAAAATTTGAGCACGTGACCGGCACGGAAAGTGAATTTCATTTCACCTCCGTAAGCCTATCTTTCTCTTAAAAATCATACAATTCTTTTCATGCAACCAAAACGAGTTCTCTATACATACTACAATTACTCACATTATATCACTGAATGAACCTACCCGATTACAGAGATTTCTAGATTTATACAACTTAGAATAAGACTTAACTATTATACCTTTATCCTGAACAAATGAAAAGGAAATCATGGACTAAGGATCCATAATTCTTTATTCCGATATTTACCTTCAGCTGTCAACTCTGAAAAAAAATATCAATAAGAGGGGTATGAGCAAACCACGTGCCCAATGAGTAAATAACACAACACTATGACAAAAAAATATCATGCATCATAATGATAACATGCAGCAATCATACGTAAATCGATCATCATATAATATAATATTATTCATAATACCTCACAACAATATCCAAGTAAATCAAATACATTTCAACATAATTCAAAATTCACAACAGCAATCGGTGAAATCAATTTCACACACATTTTTCGTACTAACCGGGTCGTCCAGAATACCTCTGGATCGTTGCTCGCGGCCCCCGCCGCATCTACCCTTATCGCTCCATTTATAATCTCCACCCTTATACTTCACATAAATTTCTCCATGGGGTGCACCACCATGTCTTTCCTTTCCAGTCAAACACAATCACAATCACATATAAAAACATCCTCAATCATAACCTTGAGCCACATACACAACTCAGTCATTTACAATTCAAGCCACAACATAATCAATGTGGTTCCAGCAACATAGCATGTATACAACATAACCCATAATATAGAACAATTATTCAACTCAGTTCACATGCCATTCACAATCCATCATATAACCTCCATTCATGGGAAAATAAGAAAATATAATTATATACATTACCAGACACGTTCCACAATTGTTTATGCCTCATCGTTCCACATCATCCTCTTCAAACTTGGATATACAACATATTTCCACTATGATGCAAAAAGTCAATAACAGATATTTAATCATAGCAAGTATTAACCCACTCACCTGGATTTCACGCTCTCGGCACTCCCACTTTGCACTTTGACCATTCCTATCACTACTCTCAACCTTTACTCACATTTTAAGTCATAACTCCTAACTGGTAATGAATATCTAAATGAAAATTATACCATTGAAAACTAGACTCAAATAGCTTTCCAACGATATAAAGTTTGCCCAAAACGGAGTCCGGATGAAGAAGTTATGACTGATCAAAATAAGCTAAGTTTTTCAGTACATCTGGCGCCTGGGCGCCACACATGGCGCCAACACAAGCCTGGCGCCTGGGCGCCAAGGCCTTCTAATTTCCCAAATCCTTCTGAACCTTGGCGCCTGGGCGCCAAGATCGCGACCTTTCGTGATTCCCCTCGGATTTGGCTCAGATCCGGCCAAATCTCCACCGTTTTTCATGATTTCTTCCATAGAATCTCACCCTTAATGTCTAAGGAGCATTTAGACACCAAAAACACCAATTTTAATCGAGAAACGAAGCCGGAATCTCGATTTTTACCCCAAACTTTCTTAAAACTAGAAAATAGGAAAAAGCTTGAGAAATAGAAAGTTATACTTCGATTCCTTGCTTTCCCTACGTTGCTTGGCTCCTAGAGGCTCGCCCCGTAGCCCGAGATCCACCCTCCAAAGCCCGGTTGTAGAGTTGGAGTGTAGAGAGAGAAAGAGAGGAGAGAAGGTGAAGAGAGAGAGAGGAAATGAGAAAAATGAAAAAAAATAGGTGAGGCCACCTATTTACTCGCCCGGGGTGAAATTATCACTTGCTCTGCAATTGACCCTCAGTCAAGACTAGCAAAAGCAAATTCATAAAATCTCACCTCAGGTGTTTCTAAATCCTAGGTGCCCCACAGATTTTCTTATTTCACTTTAGTCCCTCTCAATATCTCAAACTCCACTTTAACCCCAAATCTATCATCCTTTCGGTACCGGACTCATAATTCATTCCCATAAGCTCTATTCTTTTTCTCGGGTTCCTATTTGGTCATTTCTCAAAAGTCCTCTATACTTTCTTTTCTTTTCACTTTAGTCCTTGAGAATTTGTAAAAATTTCCTAAATTAAAAATTAAAATTTCTATTCCCTCATTTTCTTCACTAATTCAAAAAGCAAATTTTCCACGTAATTAAATTTTTCACTAAACTTCAAATTAGACTTTAAATATTCATATAAATTCTTGGGATATTACAGATGAGTAGGGTAACGGGCGTACAAAATTTATAGACAACCCGAAGCCCCTGGAGCTAAAGCCACCACAACCTATACGCCGCTCGCTATGAGGTTTACAGATCACATACGTCGCAATGCCAGCAATTAATGTCAGACATGCACATATAATTTAATGCAAATAACATAAGTCAAAGATTTCTTAAAAAAATTTTCGACTAATCTTGACCTTTCTCAAAATTTTTGATTAATCGCTGTTTCAATCTATGATTTCCTCACTCTATACTTGTCTTATAGTGTAATCTCAGATCACGATATCACTCTATGATCGGGTAGTCTCATATTAGTCTTATCTTATATTCTAATCGGTGTCTTTACTCTGGACTTACACATAATATATATGTAAATATATATATTTTAAAACAAAGTTAACTGCTTACGGCACATGTATCAAGTATTATCATGATGCAAGGAAACATTGTCTTTCATTTGCTCACGAGAGCATTATATGTAAGTATGTGTAACCATGAAGATGTATTATCCTCTACACATTTCATTCTTTCCAAGTCATTTGGATTTCTCATTCTCTATGAGTATATGTAGGATCATCACATATTCTCCTTGATCGTAGCCTTCACTCATTATGCATGAATCACATACATACATGTAATTACAACATGATTCAATCAGTTATATATATTATACTCAACTGAAGGCTCTCAAGAACAACACAATAAAATAGAGAAATGCATTTCAGTTCATCATAAAAGCATCCAAGGCAATCTTTAATGGCTATATCATCAACTTCTTTAAATTTCGGAAAATGCCAACGGGAGAAATGGGAAAATCAAGTAAAATCGGCCGTAAATCCACCGAATACTGACTTTCGTGGTTTAATGCAACACATTGTTGGTGTGCACGCCTACCCTAGACTTCTGGCTTCCAGCTTGCAGAAATCCATAGGTTGATCGTGTAGGGGTGCGGTGAAAAGATATCTTCTTTGTCTCTAAATCCTAATTTTTCTCTATAAAAACCATCCCAGCGTTCTCAGTTACCACACCACAAAGAGTAATAATCTCTGAGCCTACAATCTTCCAGCATTCCTCTCGCCTCATATTATTACAAAAATTTCTAAATTTTCCAAATCATGGCCTCAAGGAAGTACATTGATCTCACAGTGGAGGCCAAGGAAAAAAAACTTGACTTAAACTTAAGTTTAGGCAGGGACAAGGGCAAAAGGCCTCTCGAGGGATCTCAAGAAAATCAAAAGGAGAAGAAGATAAAGAAGATTGAGGAAGCCGAGGAGATTAGCACAGGCCATAGCTCAGAGGACAAAATCGCCTATTTAGAGAAGGAGGTGAAGAATCTCAAGAAGATGATAGAAGATCTGGAGAAGTTAACCAAACGCAATAACGCGGCAATGACTTCCAGAATAGATAGGTTTTTCTATTGGTCCACTCAGTGCTTCTGCAATCAACAGCAAAGAAGTGTTGATTGTATGAATGGAATTTACACTACCCTCCGCGACATTGCTCTGTCTCTTGCTCCAAGGAATGGTCGAGGGGTGATGATACAATATAATCCTCCTAATCCAAGACCACCTCGCTTTTAGATTACTCATGCATGAGTAAACTTCTTTTTTTTTTTTGCAATGTAATCCTTCAGTTTTTTTAATGCAAGTGGTTTCTTTTATTGGCTGGTACCCTAAAATAATATAGTTACACAAAGTAAATCATGAATTCAGCTTATAAAATCCACCATATAAAAATTTGATCCGACAGCAACGGAATCAAACAAGTAATAACTTTTCCTTTATTAAGTTCAAAAGTGTAGCCATATCTGTCTAAAACTAAAACTGAGAACATAATTCCTAAGGAGAGATAAGTCTCGGAGGGAAAGGAAATGGAAACATCCTACAGGACCTTCAGTAGATCCGTCTCTCTATAGTTGTGCCCGGGTTCACAATGATAGAGGAGGTCCCACTAAGGTTACCTTGCTCTGTAATCACTAGGAGACCTAACAACCATTCCTCTGATACCAACTTTGTCATGACCTGTTTTCTAGGCACATGACCGGCACAATGATGAATTTCCCATCACTGTAAGCCTTTCAATAAATTCTACCCGTGAGTTTAAATTATCTATGTTATCAAAATAACAATTCCTTAATAAATATGAAGAAAATATATCAAATTTTCTTATCTGAAAATCATAGAGATGATTTGCATGTAATAATAGATTATCAATATAAAATACATTATTGACATACAAGCCAAATGCCAAACCCTTGACCTAGATGTCCTAAACGATTACAGAGCAACATAATCTACAACAATAGAGGGGTCTACCCGACAGCGGGAGGGTCCAAAGTGATCTACTCTTCTAGATGATATTCTTCGCTGTCAACCTGATCTGAACAAAAAAAAATTTGTACAGAGAGTGTGAGCTTTTAAACTCCGTGAATGAATCGGCCTCGCGTTAATAAAATTCAAATACATCACCAATCATGCAAGTATACCAGAAGGCTCATACTCAACCAATAGACATAGTTAGAAATTACATACAAGAAGATAAAAATTCATCCAATTCAACAAACGTTACTAGTACTCGTTAATGGTAATATATCCCGGAGAGCGCACACAGGCCAGCTCACCAATTCTGTATATTTCCGCCATGACGCACAACCAATTCAACAAACGTTACTAGTACTCATCAATGGCAATATATCCCGGAGAGCGCACACAGGCCAGCTCACCAATTCTGTATGTTTCCGCCATGACGCACAACCTCATTCTCTTAGCTAGGGCGCCTTACGGATTTATCACCAATCTGGGCTATATCCCTACTGAGGGTGTAATACCCGTTAATTTCAGAATATAATTCGCTTAAGAGTATTTTAGAATTCTACAACGTTACTTTAGTTATTTATTTTGGTCATTTTTAATTTTCATATTTAATTGTTCTCTTTGAATATTATTTATGAAAATTGAGTTAAATGACTGGACTAAATATTTGCACCATGTGGGATATATTCTAAGAATGGTGAAATTCATGAAAAAGTGGTTTAAGAATGGTCAATTAGTCCATTTAATGTAAATTGACTGGATGGGTTTGGATGTTGGGTTATGGATACCCATGGGTTATTCAATAACCCATTAGAAATATTTAATATAAAGTTTCAATAGTACCCCCCTTATTTTTTTCTCACGATCGAAGCAGCTGAAGTGAATAGTAAATTCAATTTCTTTCGTTTCTTCACCCTCTTCTCAAATCCTTTCCTTGATCTTCAGAGTTTTGATTATTTGTTCGGTTCAAAAGCTTTGTAAGGATCAAAGGTAAGCTTTAATCTCATTATTTTCCTTAAATTTCAGTTTATGTAGAAGATCAGAGGAGGTTTTGTTCTTGAAGATTTTGATGATAATTCATGAATCTCAGTTGTTTTAGAAGTTATATTTGAGTTATAATCGGTTAAAAGAGTTGAGATTCTAGTTTTGAATCAAAAGAAAGGAAAGGATGAATTTTTTGAAAGATTTTCTGCAAAATTCGAAGTACTGTAGCAACTGAAAATCTGGAATTTTTCTTCGAGTTACTGTAGCGACCAGAAATTTCGAAAAAAAAAATCTGGAAAATTTCCTTCGGGTACTGTAGTAGTACTGTAGTGTCGGCAGTCAATGGTACTGTAGCAGTCAACGTTACTGTAGCGAACCGGCACTGTAGCGAACCGGCACTGTAGCAAACCGTTACTGTAGCAATCAGAAAATTTTGCGTATTTTCGTGATTTTGTTTCCTTTCTTATGTTTCCTTGTAATATATTTTACTAGGAAAATTTCCTACACAAATTCTAGTGTGGAACAAGGTAAACTTTGACAAACATCAAGGTGAGTGAATAACCTTGCTCAGCTAATTTGATATTACTAGTCAAAGTACAATATAAGTCTCATTTACAATATTATTTGGATTATAAGCAATCAATTTTTCATATGGGAGTATATGATGATCGGTAGAAATAAGAGTATGTAGAATGTCACGACCCGTTTTCTGGGCACATGACCGGCACAATGATGAATATCCCATCACTGTAAGCCTTTCGATAAATTCTACCCATGAGTTTAGTCATTATCAAAATAACCATTCCTGAAGAAAATATATCAAATTTTCTTATTTGAAATTCATAGAGATGATTTGCACATAATAATAGATTCTCAATATAAAATACATTATTATGCTGACATACAAACCAAATGCCAAACCCCTGACCTAGATGTCCTAGACAATTACAGAGCAACATAATCTACAACAATAGAGGGGTCTACTCGACAACGGGAAGGTCCAAAGTGATCTACTCCTCTAGCATATATCCTTCGCTGGCAACCTGATCTGAACAAAAAGGTTGTACAAACAATGTGAGCTTTTAAACTCAATGAGCGAATCGGTCTCGCGTTAATAAAATTCAAATACATTACCAGTCATGCAAGCATATCCAAAGGCTCATACTCAACCAATAGACAGAAGATAAAAATTTATCCAATTCAACAAACGTTACTAGTACTCGTCAATGGCAATATATCCAGGAGAGCGCACACAGGCCGGCTCACCAATTATGTATATTTCCGCCATGACGCACAACATCATCCTCTTACATACAAGATAAAAATTCATCCAATTCAACAAACGTTACTAGTACTCGTCAATGGCAATATATCCCGGAGAGCGCACACAGGCTGGCTCACCAATTATGTATATTTCCGCCATGACGCACAACCTCATCCTCTTAGCTAGGGCGCCTCACGGATTTATCACCAATCCGGGCTATATCCCTACTGAGGGAATCGTTGTCTCCACACTCATTGGTCAAGACACCCTGTCAACCGGGTTTTCCGCCTTGCCGTGAGAGGGGGTACTGTCCCGCTCAATCACAATCAATAGCATTTCATATCATAATCAGAAGCTCAATATAATATTCATCCATATAACAGGTATAGTATATAACTATATTATGGATTTATAAACCACATATCAAGATAACAATTAATCCATTTTTGAAAACATTCAAACTTCACATCATCATAAGATACTTATTTCATTTTATCCATACTTATGGATTAATTATCTCATTTAGATTCGTCATTCTGAATCCAATTTCTCCCTATGAATCTTGGGAGTGTCCTACGACATACTTTTTATCACCAGTAATACTAAAACTATATTAAAACGGGGTCGTTTCACTCACCTGGATTCCGTACGAATATCACTTCTCTAAGTCGTTACAGATAAGAGTACACAGATGAATTTCAGTATTCCGCTACGGAGATTTTCATGAAAGATTAGAGTAAACAAGTTAGGATTGTTTTCATACACATACTGTTCATACATACGGTACTATTCATATATATGGTCACTATTCATACATACGGATATTATTTATATATACGGATAATATTCGTACATACGGTCACTATTCATATATATGAATACTATTTTTACGTATGGATACTATTCATATGTACGGTTACTATTCATACGGTTGCTATTTATACGTACGGGTACTATTTATACCAAAAATAGAGAATACAATCTGTAAAATAGTACACCAGGTAAGTTCCCAGGAAAGAGTGGAGGGTCACACTGGACACACTTAAAAACCAGGTCTTTCCTTAGCCAGAACTTTCCTAGACATGTATTCTTCACAGTTTACATTCTATTTCGGTAATCAGAGAATCAAAATAACATATAAACAGCTAAGGACAGTTTTTCTGATGTGGAAGATGGGCCAAAACCGCAACCACAGAGCATACTTAAGAAATTAACTTCTAAAATTTGAAAGACATAGAAAGGGCATAGTATCCTTACCTAAGCTGAAAAGGAAAGGCCCAAAATCTCAGAGGCCTAGCTTTGGAGTAAGAGAAACTTAAGGAGAGAAGAAGAGAAGTTGAAGGTGTGAGTTTAGAAGTGAAATGGAAGGGCCTATTTATAGCAAAAGTCAAGGGTACTATTTGACACTATGCACTAATAAAATATTCAATTTACTATTCATGAAAATGATATTTCTAATAATGCAGTTACTGTACACCTCACGCACGATGGAAAATTTTTCTGTTATTACTATTGGAAACTTAAAAGGGAAAAATATCCTTTCACCTTAAACCTTTAAGTTTCTTTTCAATTCAGTCCTTTCACTTTAGTCCCTGAGGGTATTTTCACACATAAAACGTCAGTTTCTCCTACGAACTTCTTTCTAGTTTTCTCTTATGACCAAACAACATCTAGTACTTGACATTTCGATTGTATAAATGAACAGTATCATATACGTAAATAGTATTATACTGGTGAATAGTACCGTATACTGAAATAGTAACAGTAGTTTGTAAACAAATATTTATATTTTATTTTTCTTGGGTATTACATAGAAATTATTTTATTTCATGACAATTGTACTATGTGATGAATTCTCACTATCTTAATAATGAGTAAAGATCTACGGAATCTTATACACGAGTTTGAAAGGGTTAAAGTCCCATACTACTCGGTGTATATTCAAGAAATCTTATACACGAGTTTGAAAGGGTTAAAGTCCCATACTACTCAGTGTATATCTATGAAACCTATACACGAGTTGAAAGGGTTAGAGTCCCATACTACTCGGTGTATACCTATGAGATCTTATTCACGAGTTTGAAAGGGTTAGAGTCCCATACTACTCGGTGTATATCTATGAAATCTTATTCATGAGTTTGAAAGGGTTAGAGTCCCATACTACTCGATGTATAAGACAATTAAATATATGAGTAAATGTGGTATTTGTACTTTTGATATTTTATATAGTACAGTTATTTACTTACTGAGTTTTTAAATAAACTCACACTCCCTATGATTATTTTTCAGATACAGAAAATAAAGAAGAAGAGTATCCGTTTGAAGAATAGAAGCCCTTTAGAATTATCTTCTATTTCTGTCTGGTGGGATACCAGTACTTATTAATGTGGATACTAGGAACGCTCTGTACTTACTATAGGTCTCCTAGGCTTGCGATGAGATAGAAATATCAGACTATGTATGTCTATATTTGCTTATCAGATGAATATAATTCTGTAGTGTGGAATGAATGATTAAGGTTGAATGTAAAACCTTACAGAATATATGTAAACAACGTATGTTTGAGAATTTTATCAAATGAGTAGTATCTTTTCACATGCTCAATTTTTGGGATGTGACAGAGGGAATCGTTGTCTCCACACTCATTGGTCAAGACACCCTTTCAACTGGGTTTTTCGCCTTGCCGTGAGAGGAGGTACTGTCCCGCTCAATCACAATCAATAGTATAGTATTTCATATCATAATTAGAAGCACAATATAATATTCATCCATATAACAGGTATAGTATATAACTATATTATAGATTTATAAACCACAAATCAAGATAACAATTAATCCGTTTTTGAAAACATTCAAACTTCACATCATCATAAGATACTTATTTCATTTTATCCATACTCATGGATTAATTATCTCATTAGATTCGTCATTCTGAATCCAATTTCCCCCTATGAATCTTGGGAGTGTCCTACGACATACTTTTTATCACCAGAAATGCTAAAACTCTATTAAAACAGGGTCGTTTCACTCACCTGGATTCCGTACGAGTATCACTTCTCTAAGTCGCTACGGACAAGAGTACACAGATGAATTTCAGTATTCCGCTACAGAGATTTTCATGAAAGATTAGAGAAAACAAGTTAAGATTATTTTCATACAGACACTGTTCATACATACGATCACTATTCATACATATGGTTACTATTCATACATATAGTTACTATTCATATATACGGTCACTATTCATACGTACAGTTACTATTCATATGTACAGATACTATTCGTACATACGGAGACTGTTTATACCAGAAATAAAGAATACAATCTGTAAAAGAGTACACCAGGTAAGTTCCTAAGAAATAGTGGAGGGTCACAATGGACACACTTAAAAATCAGGTCTTTTCTTAGCCAGAACTTTCCTAGACATGTATTCTTCACATTTTACATCCTATTTCGGTAATCAGAGAATTAAAATAATATGTAAGCAGCTAAGGACAGTTTTTCTGATGTGGAAGATCAGCCAAAGCCGCAACCACAGAGCATACTTAAGAAAATAACTTCTAAAATTTGAAAGACATAGAAAGGACATAGTATCCTTACCTAAGCTGAAAAGGAAAGGCCCAAAATCTCAGAGGCCTAGCATTGGAGTAAGAGAAACTTAAGGAGAGAAGAAGAGAAGTTGAAGGTGTGAGTTTAGAAGTGAAATGGAAGGGCCTATTTATAGGAAAAGTCAAAGGTACTATTTGATACTATACACTAATAAAATATTCAACTTACTATTTATGAAAATGAGATTTCTAATAATGTAATTTACTGTGCAAAACGTTTAGAATTGTTTTGTTACTATTTAAAACTTAAAGGGAAAAACTGTCATTTTGCCTTAAAGTTTTAAGTTTTTTTTCAAATCAGTCCTTTCATTTTAGTCCCTGAGGGTATTTTTACACATAAAACGTCATTTTCTCCCATGAACTTCTTTCTAGTTTTCTCTTATGACCAAACCACATCTAGTATTTGACATTTTGATTGTATAAGTGTATAGTATCGTATACGTAAATAGTATTATATGGGTAAACAGTACCGTATACTAGCATAGTAATTTTAGTTTGCAAATACGTATTTATATTTTATTTTTCATGGGTATTACATAAACTGACATGTATGTTTTGAAGTTAAAATAGCTAAGATAATTAAGCATCAAAGTTCCAATTGTATTATTGATATGGATGTTCTGAAATTTGTAAATATAAAATTTTGTATAACAAATGAGCTGACTTTTTCAATTTAATTTTGTATAACATTTTTTTAATTATAACACTGCTTGTTCGTTAAATAAGGCCAAATCATTAGCATTACATGAGAATAATGTATGAGGTCATAGTTTTTTTTTTCATCGATTTCTCAAAAAATTAGGACGATCCAAACCTGTAAAAAGTACAGCCAATCAGCCATTTGGCAATTGCTTTCTTAGTTATTTTCAGCATGTTTGGTATGTTTACATAAAATGATATAATTGATAAAGTAATTGTAAAGATAATGAGAATCTGTCCAAAATACTTTTTTAAAAAACATTAAGTTTTTTATTTTAAAAGTAGGAGTATTTTATTAAAATACCTTATTTTCATTTTCATTCATTTTTTTCTTTTTTATACCAAACATATTATTCTAAATTTTTGTAATTTAAAAACCTTAGATATATATGTAATACCCAAGAAAAATAAAATATAAATATTTGTTTATAAACTACTGTTACTATTTCAGTATACAGTACTATTCACCCGTATAATACTATTTACGTATACGATACTGTTCATTTATGCAATCAAAATGTCAAGTACTAGATGTGGTTTGGTCATAAGAGAAAACTAGAAAGAAGTTTGTAGGAGAAAATGACGTTTTATGTGTAAAAATACCCTCAGGGACTAAATTGAAAGGACTGATTTGAAAAGAAACTTAAAAGTTTAAGAGAAAAGATAATTTTCTCTTTAAGTTTCCAATAGTAATAAAAGAAAAAAATTTTCACCCGTGCTATTTGTATAGTAACTGTATTATTAGAAATGTCATTTTCATAAATAGTAAATTGAATATTTTTTTAGCGCATAGTATCAAATAGTACCCTTGACTTTTCCTATAAATAGGCGCTTTCATTTCACTCCTAAACTCACACCTTCAACTTCTCTCCTTAAGTTTCTCTTACTTCAATGCTAGGCCTCTGAGATTTTGGGCCTTTTCTTTTCAGCTTAGGTAAGGATACTATGCCCTTTCTATGTCTTTCAAATTTTAGAAGTTATTTTCTTAAGTATGCTCTGTGGTTGCGGCCTTGGCTGATCTTCCACATCAGAAAAACTGTCCTTAGCTGTTTATATGTTATTTTGATTCTCTGATTACCGAAATAGAATGTAAACTGTGAAGAATACATGTCTAGGAAAGTTCTGGCTAAGGAAAGACCTGGTTTTTAAGTGTGTCCAGTGTGACCCTCCACTCTTTCCTGGGAACTTACCTGGTGTACTCTTTTACAGATTGTATTCTCTATTTCTGGTATGAATAGTAATCGTACGTATGAATAGTAACTACTATACGTATGAATAGTGACCGACTGTATGAATAGTAACTGTATATATAAACAGTAACCGTACGTATGAACAGTATATGTACGAAAACAATCCTAACGTATTTTCTCTAATATTTCATGAAAATCTCCGTAGCAAAACACCGAAATTCACCTGAGCACTCTTGTCTGTAATGACTTAGAGAAGCGATACTCGTACGGAATCCAGGTGAGTGAAACGACCCCGTTTTAATAGAGTTTTAGCATTACTGGTGATAAAAAGTATGTCGTAGGACACTCCCAAGATTCATAGGGGGAAATTGGATTCAGAATGGCGAATATAATGAGATAATTAATCCAGAAGTATGGATAAGAAAAAGCAAGTATCTCATGATGATGTGAAGATTGAATCTCTTGAATTGTGGTTTATAAAGCTATAATATATACTATACCTGTTATATGGATGAATATTATATTGAGCTTCTGATTATGATATGAAATGCTATTGATTGTGATTGAGCGGGACAGTACCCCCTCTCACGGCAAGGCGGAAAACCCGGTTGACAGGGTGTCTTGACCAATGAGTGTGGAGACAACGATTCCCTCAATAGGGATATAGCCCGGATTGGTGATAAATCCGTGAGGCGCCCTAGCTAAGAGGATGAGGTTGTGCGTCATGGCAGAAATATACATAATTGGTGAGCCGGCCTGTGTGCGCTCTCCGGGATATATTGCCATTGACGATTATTAGTAACGTTTGTTGAATTAGATGAATTTTTATCTTCTTGTATGTAAAAGGATGATGTTGTACGTCATGGCGGAAATATATATAATTGGTGAGTCGGCCTGTGTGCGCTCTCTGGGATATATTGCCATTGACGAGTACTAGTAACATTTGTTGAATTGGATGAATTTTTATCTTATGTCTATTGGTTGAGTATGAGCCTTCGGATATGCTTGCATGACTGGTAATGTATTTGAATTTTATTAACACGAGGCCGATTCGCTCATTGAGTTTAAAAGCTCACACTGTTTGTACAACCTTTTTGTTCAGATCAGGTTGCCAGCGAAGAATATCTGTTAGAGGAGTAGATCACTTTGGACCTTCCCGTTGTCGGGTAGACCCCTCTTTTGTTATAGATTATGTTGCTCTGTAATCGTCTAGGACATCTAGGTCAGGGGTTTGGCATTTGGTTTGTATGTCAGCATAATAATGTATTTTATATTGAGAATCTATTATTATGTGCAAATCATCTCTATGAATTTCAAATAAGAAAATTTGATATATTTTCTTCAGGAATGGTTATTTTGATAATGACTAAACTCATGGGTAGAATTTATCGAAAGGCTTACAGTGATGAGATATTCATCATTGTGCCGGTCATGTGCCCAGAAAACGGGTCGTGACAATATATTAGATGTATTTTGATTATTTAATATTTTCACATTTATATAAATTAATAGTGTAAGAATTTCAAAAAACTTATTTAAATATTTTTATTATACTAAATAAAAAATTTTAAAATATATTGAGAAATTTGAAAATATTACACAATCCTAAATTCAAAAGGTTTCCGTTTTAACTTTGTCTTTTTCACCGGACTAATTGTGCCTGCATCAATTTTGCGAGCAAAAGTCCAGTCAAGTGCCCTTTTATCTGCATAACGACAACATGATGACCAAATTGCTTCCGTCAATTTTAGCCCCGCGCGTGGCTATAAAGTATAAAATGTCCCTTTATCCCTTTATAGCCACTAGTGGTGAGAGAATGAGAGCTGAGAAGCAGCCACGCAGAAAGCGAGGGATCGCAAACGGTTAATATTTCGTTCTTTCAAGACAAAGAAGACATCCCATCAAGGTCTCTTCTTCTGGGGGTAAAATAGGAAATTCAGTTTAGCTTTCTCTCCAGTTATCTCTGATTTGATTGGACGGTATTGCTGACACTACGGAATCGTGGAGTGGCTGAGAAATTCCAAGCATGTAATCAACTGCGCTTTGACTTTGTTAGACTTTTTAATAAATATCTTATCAACCTTTGGAACGTGAATCATCGCTAATGCCGCACTACTGCCAAGACGTCACCATCTTTCTAAGCTCCTCAATCGCGACTGCCCCAAAGCAAAACCGATCGCTTAGCTGAATCCAGCTCTAATTTACCACTTTCTTGCGTCTCTCGCCTTGTTACATTTGGGGAGATAGCTATCTGCGCCTTCTTGAGGCATATTCTGTGTACTTCAGATCTTGAGGTAGGAATGTACCTTTTCTTTAAAGAAACCCAGGACTCACGTGCCTCCCGTAACAGAATCTGTTCATAAAAGATGAAGTATCATAATTACATTCATTTTTATAAATAATTATAAAAAATAACTTGCTTTTTTAATACGGATTATATTTGATATGAAAAAAATGAATTTTAAAAATTTTCTATTTATTTTTAAATGAAAAGATATCGTAGGAATTAAATTTCAACTTTCATTCTTTTATTTTCAAATTTTAAATATCAAATATGTAAAAAAATAAAATTCTATCTTCATTAATAAATACTAAATATGCTTAAACAATTCTATCTTCTTTAATAAATACTAACTATGTTTAAACAGTAAAATAAAAATAGAATTACAATTAATGAGTACCAAACAGGTTTAGTATATTTACATAAGGATATTGACGGGATACGGATAAGTGCGTGTTTTGTTTGTGTGAGGGACTGAGGGTCGTGGAATTCTTGGGATGGGTAGGCGCTGGTTAGTTGGGATTTTGATTGTGGTGGCCAATGCGTGGTTCTGCGTGGAAGGGTACCCCTCTGAGGATCTGGTAGTGAGTTTGCCTGGCCAACCCAAGGTTGAGTTTGGGCAATACGCTGGGTACGTTGATGTGGATGTTAGCCATGGAAGGAGCTTGTTCTACTACTTTGTAGAGGCAGATAAGGACCCTGACCACAAGCCCCTCACTCTCTGGCTCAATGGAGGTTCGTAACCCTTACTCTTCAATTGAATCTGCTTCACATATTTGTCGGAGTTTTCAATTGGTTTAAGTGGATCTTAATGTCGGTACTTATGGAGTCACTTTTTTCACTCTTTTTCATCTTTTTGTTCTTTCTAGGTGTACAAATGGTTATTCGTTTTTGAATTGAGTAGATGCCATTTTTTTTGGTCCTTTTGTCCCTAGTCCCTACCAATTCGGGTTTAAAGTTGTCTTACTCGATAGACCGCTGGGAGTGCTTCGGGTTTTACAGATCCTGTGGATCAAGGATTTGGATTTGGAATGACAATGGTTTGCGGTCTATTCAACTTCTGTCCTGCATTTGTTCGTAGCTGACTGAGGCTTTTACGAATTATACATTTTTTTTTTGAAATATAACGGCTACATCAAATCAATCTATAGAGATTCTTTTTTTTTTTTGAAATTATGTTACCCCGTCGTTGAAGCCGAAATATTAAAAGGAAGTGCGCGTGTAAAAACCCCAAAAAAAAAAAAAAAGGAGATTTGGTTTCCTTGTTGTCTATGCGAATTATTGGCAAATCTGTTCCTTTGTCTCGTCTGGACTCTGGAGAATCAATAAAAACAATTATGACTATCAGCACTGTGCGCTTCTCTTAACCATGGGATGCTTCAAACTTTTGAAACGCCACTAGAATTGTCGAAATTCAGACTATTACACAGGACTGACTTGTAAGAATAGAAATTTGGCCTCCTTCCCTTGTATTTTACGACTTGATCTAACCTCCAAGAGTTGGTTTCCTTCTTTCAGGTCCGGGATGTTCATCCATTGGGGGAGGTGCCTTTACTGAATTGGGTCCCTTTTATCCTACAGGCGATGGCCGTGGTCTCCGAAGAAACTCAATGTCTTGGAATCGAGGTATTGCAATTACAATATCGGCCTTCGACATGAGTTTGCTTTTGGATTTTGGGGAATTTCTCTGCAATTTATTGCTAATGTTGTTTGTCTTTCATAGCATCCAACCTCTTGTTTGTGGAGTCTCCTGCCGGAGTTGGATGGTCATACTCAAATACAAGTTCAGATTATAACTCTGGAGATGCTTCCACTGGTAAAGGGAATGCTTTTTTTTCGTCTCTTAATTTGTTTTATTTCCATCTTATGGATGCTGTTTTATATAATTATATAATTAGAGATTCAAAATTTAGGCTTATTGGAATATGCTGAATACTTTAGACTGAGCACGAACTCCATGTTTTGACTTTCTTGCAGCCAATGATATGTACTTATTCATGCTGAAATGGTATGAGAAATTCCCAACCTTCAGAACAAGAGAGCTGTTCCTTACTGGAGAAAGCTATGCAGGTCCGACAAATCATTATTAAATCCCAGTTCCTTTCAATTATTTATTCTTTTAGAATTTCAATTGCAAGTCTCGTGTTTCAAAATATTCCAAATACTAGCTAACGTAATCCAATTAATATTAAAGTTTTCATTTTTGTCTTCGTCAAGTTTTTCATACACACCCAATTTGCCTCTTTTTTTCTTGCTTTAAATTTTTTTTTTGGGGTACTTATTTTCCATTTATGTTTAGTTAGTATTGTTCTGTACCCATACTACTTTTTATTTCGTATATATATATATATATATTTTTTTTTTTTTTCGCTGCACAGGACATTACATACCACAGTTGGCCGATGTGCTGCTAAATCATAACGCTGCTTCCAAAGACTTCAAATTCAATATTAAAGGAGTTGCGGTAAGATCCTATTCATTTGACAAATCGTTATGGCTTTTACCAACTAATTTCTACTTTATTTTTGTTACATCTGAACCAGTCTCTGTTAGCTTGTTGATGTCAGAAAATTCATCTTACATTTTCCATGGCTTTCCTTGGCTAGATTGGAAATCCACTCCTGAGACTTGATCGGGACAGTCAAGCAACTTATGAATTCTTCTGGTCACATGGAATGATTTCTGATGAAATTGGCCTTACCATTATGAATGAGTGCGACTTTGATGATTATACTTATGAAAGTCCTCATAATGTGTCCCATTCATGCAACAATGCTATATCTGAAGCAAACCGCATTGTTGGCGACTATATAAACAGTTATGATGTGATTCTGGATGTTTGCTATCCATCCATAGTTGAGCAAGAGCTGAGATTGAAAAAGATGGTTATTTCTTGTCCTCTTTTTTTTGTTTTGGTGATATTTGATTCTGAAAAGCTTTTAAGTGAATTTATGTACAGATATTGCTCTACTTCTGTGCAGGCTACTAAAATAAGTTTGGGTATAGATGTTTGTATGAGTTTTGAAAGACGTTTTTATTTCAATCTCCCTGAGGTTCAGAAGGCTCTCCATGCAAATCGTACCAATCTTCCTTATACCTGGTCTATGTGTAGTGGGTAAGTAATAAACACCTTAATTAACTATCTGAAAAACCTAGTAATCTTTTCTTGTGGGATTCCTTATGATCTGTTGCTGAAGTCTATATAAGTAGCTTGAGTATTAACGTTAGACTTATTAAACAAGTTAATTTGAAATGCTTTCTAGGGCACATTTTGCAAGAAATCCAGTTTCGAGTTTTGTTACTGACATTTCACATTTTCTTCATTGTACAGCATTTTAAATTATAGCGATACTGATGGTAACATCAATATCCTTCCCATTCTCAAAAGGATAGTTCATCATCAAATCCCAGTTTGGGTTTTCAGGTAACTTAATGTACAGTAGGCATTTCATACACAAATCACCGTTGCTTATTATCTGTAGCACATAATTTCCTTTCTTCTGTATGTAATTGAATATTGATTGACCCCAGTGGAGACCAAGATTCTGTTGTGCCATTATTGGGTTCTCGAACACTGATTCGTGAACTAGCCGATGAGTTGAAATTCAAAATTACAGTCCCATATGGAGCTTGGTTCCACAAAGGCCAGGTACTAATAAATTTCTGTAGTTTAAGCCATTCTGGATTTAAGAGTCAAGAGTTTCTCCTCTGTAAGGTTCTAACTGTTGGTGGTTGGTGGTTGGTGGTTCGTAGGTTGGAGGTTGGGCAACAGAATATGGAAATTTGTTAACTTTTGCCACAGTGAGGGGGGCTGCTCACATGGTACCATACGCACAACCATCGAGATCTCTCCATCTATTCAGTTCATTTGTGCGTGGTCGGAGATTGCCAAACACAACTCGTTCTTCCATTGATGATTAGGAAGATCTGCCATCTACACCATATATGGCAGTCTCTGTAGTCCCGTTGATTCTTAGGTCTGAAGATTTTTCTTAGCCAGAGAGGCCATAAAAAGAGGAGACAAAGAAAGAGAAACAAAAAATAGTTTGGTTTGGAGCAATTTGTAAGGAAAGAAAAGGGAAAGTAGGAAATTTTCGATTTAATTTGAATTTCTTACTGAATTGCGCCTTTTATCATTCTTTATAATCTCAGTTTTTTCTTAGTCTTTGTACTATCTTCATTCTCGGATGCTTTAACGTTAATAATAACGAAACTGACAAGCAACTTCATTCTTGTCGGATTTGAGACTGGCTGTCAGAACTTCTTGCTCCTATTTTACCTGATTTGAATTGAGATATATAATTGTAGTAAACATGGCTAGACGAACTTATAGTATCCTATCTTCCCTTTACTGAAAACATAGTTTTGTCATCTTTGTGAATCCAACTAGCTTGAGCAGCAGGAAGAAATAAATGCACGTGTGTCCTCCATAATTGCTAGAGATGGCAATAGGACTCTGAATTTGAAGATCCTCGCATTTGGGACCCCACGAGCAAGAATTTTTCCCCTACAGAGATGAAAGCGAGAGAAAAAATCCCCTCGAAAGTTAAATGAAAACGAAGATGAGGATCACATTTCTTGCCTTACAGAGTCGCCA
Source organism: Biancaea sappan (assembly GCA_037074585.1). NCBI lineage: Eukaryota > Viridiplantae > Streptophyta > Magnoliopsida > Fabales > Fabaceae > Biancaea > Biancaea sappan. The sequence continues at coordinate 14,050,682 of CM073494.1, forward strand.
TCCTTGAGGGCATTTTAGTAATTTTACAAAATAACTAAAACGCCCTGATATATATATATATATATATATATATATATATATTATTGTAAGGATAATATAGTAATTTTAAATTAAAATAATTTAATTTAATTTTAAAAAATAAAACTCTAAATTCCTAAACCCTAATCAGCTTGTATTCTATATAGTGTCTTTTTCTCGCCGTCTGCTGCATGACTCTTCACTCTTCTCTTCTGTGTCCATCTGTTGCATCTCTCGTCGTCGTCGTTGTCCTCTCTTATGTTGTCTTCTCTTGCTATTCCATTGATGATTGTTGTCTTGGTTTCATTTCTGTAATTGAGTATGCAAGTCAGTATAGAGTCGATTCAGGACAAGCAAGCCTTCCTTGCTTTCCTCTCTCAGACCTCATGCGAATCGAGGTCAAATGTGATGCTTCGCATTCTTATGTATACTTTCTTCGTCTTCCCGCCGTTGGCCTTGTCAGTAAGATTTTGCCCAACACCATCGATTGTCTCTCTTGGCTGTGAGTCCTCAGTCTCCACTCCAACGGTCTCACTAACCATATCCCCTCCGATTTCTCCAATCTCTCATTGCTTCGTAGCATTTACTTGCAAGATAATGCGTTCTCATCGTCTCTGTTGTTGATTACAGGTCAGCTTGGTCGAAGTTCTTAATCTTTATTTTTCTTTTCTTCCCCTCTTCTTTGTTTTTTCAAATGTTTAGTGGTATCCTAGTTTTGCTCTATTCCCTGATCATGGATTAGTGAATTTTGAAGTTTTCTGCTAAACAATATGTTATTTGAACAAGTTAATTAAAAGCTAGTAGGAGAATTCATGTTTCCAATTACATATTGTAAATCTTCAACTTTAGAGTGATTTAGCCCCTTCCCCTGTCTTGTATTTTAGAAACTCTTCATTGACAAATTAGGGCTGTTCTGGGGAAGAATGTCTTTTTGTTAATGATGAATGAAGTTCAATATAATTGGGACTCTGCATTAATGACGAGAGCCGTCTCTAAAATTGACTAATTGTTTTGGGGGTTTTCTTCCTAGGTTTTGTGTTTCTTCTTCCTTAGTGTTAAGTGTTTTTTGTATTTTTTTTAATTTTTAGAGATTTATTGCTGGGTTCGGGGTCCCCACGGTGGCGAGGTTCGAGGGTTAAAATTTTTCCCTAGCTGGGATCGAGGGTGGGGAGTGAGGCACTCCTTACCTTGTTGCCATCCTTAATAATTGTGTTTTACACAAAAAAAAAAGTAGCATTTGGTTCTGCGGTTTCTCTTCCTCAGTCAGAATCAATTATGTAGCAAACTTAGGTTTTATTAAACGCAACCTACTAGTCTCTGCATAATTTCTTGTACTACTTTCCTTGTAATACATGCTAATTTTGGGAACACGTGCTTGGTTGTATTGTGGTGATTCCTACATTATTCTTTTCCGTAGTTAATTTATTTTTTATTAATTGTTAATTATTTTATTATGCTAAATGGCTCGTTTGGCAAATTCTGTGAATTTATGAAAATCTTAGATGAGGGACTTATCTGAATAGACAGAATGTTTGTAGAAAAACATGGCTTGAGCCACTTGGGTGGGTGGAGGTCCATGGTTCACATAAGACCCACTAACCCAATTAAAACCTTCTCTTTCTTCATTTTCTTCTTACCACACGACACAGAAACATATTTGGCAAGGGAGAGCTTCTTCTTCTCCCAATCCTTATCTTGACACAAGCCACCCACAACTCCCTACCCCATTTCTTCTGGCAAAGGGCTCCATTTATTGCGACATCCTAGCTCACAGGGTCTTAAAGTAGAGAGGTAAGTAAAGGTGTTAAAACAGACCCAGCCTATTGGGTTGGGCGAGTTTAACCCACTTTTAGGATAAGCCGAGTTTTGAGATTTTCGGCCCGTTTTGAATCGGGTTTTTTCAGCCCGGCCCGTGTAACCCTTAGGTTAATCTAGGCTAACCCCAATAACTCGTGGGTTACCCATTTTTTATATGAATTAAATATTACTTCTCCTTCTCCCCTGTCTCCGATTCATTTTTGGCTTCTGATTCAAGTATTCAACCCTAGCACACACAGAGTAGCCAAACTCAATCACACAGTTCTCATCCTCCATCACTGTTGCCATTCTTCTCCCTCCGTCCGATGACGTTTTTCTTGCACAACTGCAAGGGGGATGAACAATATTTTTCAGGCCTTGATCATCACTGTTTCTCCATCTGGGTCACAGGGTTTTTGATGCACCTTCATCTTTTTCTTATGCTTCTGGTTCTCTGGGGAGTTTAAGTTGTGGGTTTACATTTTGCATAGAGAATAGAGCTTTTCACCATTAAGGGCAAATCAACGAGGAAGAAGAAGATAAAGAAGAATTAATGGAATGATTCAGAATATATATATCTATATCTATCTCGGGGGGGGGGGGGGGTTCAAGCTGTGGGTATGTATTGTAGAGAAAAAAAAGTTTCGCACGGAAAATCAACGAGAATAAGAAGAATTAATGGATTTGGGTATTAAAGAGGATTTTGCGAGACTGTGATCGAGATGGTAGGCTACTGGATCTGAAAGATTTAGCTTCATTTTTTGTCTTTTGATTTTTTGTTTTCTGAGATGTGAAAAAAAAAATTGGGTTGGCAAGTTAACCTGTTTAGTTCGCTAACCCACCAAATGAAGGCTAGGCTCCTGGGCCCTTCAAATATAGGCCTATTTAAAAAATGGGTTGGGTCAGCTTAACCCACTTTTTCTTGGCCCACTTTGATAGCTTTAGAGGTAAGTCTTCCTTCTATATTTTCTTGGAATTTTGTTCATAGTGCCTTAGGAATAGAGGCACTAGGGGTTTTGTTTGTTTGATGTTGAAAACCTTGTTCTCTTGCCTTTAGCCTCTTGATTCTTTGCTGAGAATATTGGTGTACCAATTTCAAGGGACAAAGTTGGCTTCATGGAACCATTGTGGTGAAATTCGGTCATTGGAATTTTTTAGAACATTAGGGGTTCATGAAATCAACTCACCTCTTGACCTGAGGGAAAGTTTTCAATCCACTTTCAAGCCCTCTTTGACCATAAATGAAGGCTAGGATCAAGTTGAAAAGGAAAAGATAAGAGAGAATGAGATTTGGGGTGTTTGGGAGGCAAATTTTGAAGTTGGGGAGTTTCTACAGAACAGGGCGCCTTGCTTGGACAAGAGGGGTACCTCTCTAGCCCCGAGCAACCAGGCGCCATTGGGGTAAAGAGTTTGCCCCTTGGCGTCCAAGGCGTCAATGGGGCAGATATGGAGTAGGGCCTTGGCACCCTAACCTATGCGTGTAGGCTTGAAAGGGAGCTTTGGGGCGCCCAAGATTCCCGGGGCTAGGCTTGGGGGTTGGCTTTCCTATTATTAAAGGATTGTGGGGTTGATCTTTAGGTGGTCTCGAGAGGTCTTCCGGCTTTATTTTGCAACCTTTCTTATTAGTAATTCTTTTCAGCATCGAAGTGAGTGGGTAACCTTGCTAAATTATGTTTTCTCCTAAAAGTACAATGTTAATCCTTTGTCGGTTATATCTGGTGAAAGAACCAAATTTCCTAGTTAATTGTATTAACTAAAATGTTTAGATGCACTATATGGTTGGGAATGCTACCGCGAATTATGTATATGATATATGGATTTCGTATGTTATATGTAAGTGTGTTTTAATGCATATTTGTTGCATGAGGAAGAGAACTTGCCATGAGAAACTAGACATATGGCAAGACTCGAGTGAGGAATCTATGGATAGGTAGATCCATGCCGATAAAACTCAGGGATTAAATTTAGGGGAATGTAGACCCATAGCCTAAGCCTCTTAAGTGGCATTAACTAAGGAAGGTAAGTCCCATGGTTAGAGCCCCAAGGGGGAATTCGTGAGAATGAAGACTCGCGAAAGGAGAACATATGATTGTTTATGCATGATATGCTTCATGTTTATGTAACATCTAGAGTTTATGGGTGTTATTGTGAAGGAATATTAATGTGAATGTGAAATTATGTAGAGAAAATTTTTGTTTGGAAGAAAGGAAGTGGTGTAAAGAAGCCCGGTACCTTGGGAAATCTAATGAGAAAAAGAAACGAGAAAGGATTAAGACACAAGGAGAATAAGAGAGATTCGGATAACTTAAAAACTTTGTGTAGAAAAATGAGAAATGGATGTTGGAGTCATGTCGCATTTCTGGAAATATAACACAATATGTGAATTTAAGAAAAATAGAAAAATGAGAAATAGATGTTAGAGTCATGTCGCATTTCTGGAAATATAACACAATATGTGAGTTTAAGAAATCACAATTTTACCCTGGTTATAATTTTGACCTCAAGGGCGGACCAAGGGCATTTTTGTATTTCCTACCCATATGTGTGTATATATTCCCTAGACCCCCTATTCATCTTCCCATCACTCTTACTCCCATATCTCTCCTGTCGTTCTCTCTTGCTCCCTCATTTCTCCCACCGTTCTCTCTCTCTCTCTCTCCTATCACTCCCAACCCTATGGAACCATGCTCCCCCAGCCTCCGACCACCGTTCTCCAGCATGTACGTTGTCCTCCAACAATCGAGCATCATCAGAGAAGAGAAAATCAAAGGTAAGAACACCCAATTTCCTTCATTCTCTTCTCATTTTGGATATAAGGGTTTTGGCGAATTTGGGGTTCTAATGGTTTTTTGTTGGATTTTCTTATTTAGGGATTGTTCCTTATGACTAGGAAAGTGGAACGGAACCAAAAATCATATGGAATGATTAAGATTTAGGTTGGGATAAGGATTGGAAAAAATTAAGAGTTTTTATTTCTGTGTTTTTCAGATTTGTCAAACGACGGTGGACTATCGTGAGCCTATCGATCGACCAGTTGTCCCTAGTGCTCGTTGTCTAGGTCTAATAGTGACGTACCTGTCGATTAATAAGGTATTATCTGTCGATTGGTAGCTTTTAGGTTGGAATGATAGATTTGGCAGTGACACTTTGGTCGACTAATAGGGTGTCACTAGTTGACCAATTACTCTCGGGTTAGAGTTAGTTGAGTTGAGCTAGTCGACTAGTTGCTATTAGGCAACTGTTGAACTTTTATTTGCCTTCTTTTCTCATGTGTTTCCCATTTCTTTTGGCTTGGATGCCTCTCTAGAGGATTCAGGTAGTGTTTGCACATATAAACACTGGGCATTATAATGGAATGGATAGCTTAGAGTCAAGGTAAAGGATTCCTTTACCGTGTACCTTTTGTTCTTTTGTTCTATGATGGCTTTCTTAGTGCCTTTAATGTGGTGTGTGAATTTAATTGCTATGGTAAATGTAAGGGCATACATATATATATATATAACACCTTGTGTGTGAAGCATGTTGGATGAATCTAATTGCGGTTATGAAACTAGAGTAGCCTGGAAGTTTTGCATGCTAAGCAAACTTGAGATGATTAACTCTAGTTTGGGAATAGCTTGAATACTCTACATGCAAATGTGTGTGGATGGATATTGTACATGATTAGAGGTTAAATATGCATTGGTTATATGGTTACTTGATTTATAATCTCAATCGGTGTTGAATCACACATAGTGAGAGGTATAAGTGTGTCGACTAGATATTTGTATGCGTAGATATGAGATTCACACCTGTAAGTGTGATAGGCATCCTAAGTGGGTTGTGCATGTGACGTATACTCCTATCTACTTGATTTGAGTTAGTAATTAGGAAGTGAATCTATATTCCTACTATTTGTATAAATACGTGTAAGCATATGACCTCACATACTGAATTCTTGGTAACCAAGTATGTACTTATACATTTGGAAAGGTGTAGGATTCCAATACGGATGTTAGAGGATATGAGGCACACTCTTATACACCTCTAGAAGCCATTTGGGATATTATAATGATTGCCACATTATGTGGTATGGATGACATGTATATAAATGTGTAGTTGTAATCCATATATGGCATTGCGTTAACTGGTTTATGATATGAGAATGATGATGGTTCTCATGTCTCGAGTGGACTTTTTATATGGTTAAATGTACGACTAGATGAACTATGTGATCTGTATATGAAATTATCGTGGTAGTGCCATATACCATATTTGGGATTGAACTAATGTAATGTGCAGTAAGGGGAACAACATATGTCTTTAATTAAGGTGTTATATATATAACCCTTGTGACTCGAGTGTTAACGAATCAATGGATTGGTCTGTCCACTACATGATGTGTTAAGGTTGTGGTCTCCAATAGAGACTTAAGTTTATATGTGGTTATGCATGTATGTGGTCGTAATGTATTGCATGAGTGGTAATTCTGTGGTTGGAGATGCATATATCATGCCGTGGTGTGGCAGATATCTTACTCGATGCTAAGATGTGGTACTTAAGATATTTACTTTGTATTGAGGTGTGGCACTTGAGATATTTACTTGGTGCTGAGGTATGACAATTGAGATATTTATTCTGTGTTGAGGTGTGACACTCGGGATATTTACTTTGTGTCATGGTGTGACACTTGTGGTTGTATTGTGTCGTGGTGTGATACTTATGCTTGTCTATGTTGTGTCTAAGTTACTGGTATGTGAGGATAATATATATTCTTTTACGGTTCCTTGATTATATGGTTAGATTTGTGGTTTTCCATATGATATGGCAGAATTACATGTATTATACAATTGCTGGCATTTTACTTGGGATCCGAAAAAGTGGAATTATTTATAAGTATATATATATATATATATATATACTTGATATGTGAAAGAACGAGATATATGGATATGATGGTATCGAGAAGTCAAGGACACATGGCACCGTAGAAATGGGTTGCGTTTGCTAAGTGTGAAGTTGAGGCATCAATATTCATGCTGTAATGATACTATTAGTATCAACTACTGACGTACTATAGTTATATATATTTATGGGTTGGGAAGAATTGCTGGGGTACTCGTGGGGTGCTTGCGCACACCTTCTAGCTGTATTTATCTGATTTTGATGTCTTCAATTGATTTGGTTCTTATGAATGTATGATCATGCTAGGTAGGGTTTTATCAATGAGTCGTATGGATTAGACTCACCCCCTCATAATTTTAGGTTATGGAAATGGTTCAGGTTGTCGGTTCATTTAGCTTGATATCATGGAAGCCTCATCCTTGTTGGGGATACGGTATTTTGTTTGTTAAGTTTTAAGTTAATCTTTAGTATGCTCTGTAATCAGGTAGTCTACCTAGATTCTATATGTATCTTGTTGAGTTTGTCAGTGAAATATCAGGCTTACGATAGTGTAAGTAATACTCATAGTCCTAGGTCTGAGATGTGACAATTTATGTATATATGAGTGCAAATAGTTGGGGCATTCATTTCCCGCCATAATGGTAAGCATTGGTATTGTACTTGTGATGCTATCTCTTTATTTTTGCACAGTCTTTCGCTCATTGAGTTTTGATGAACTCAAATCTTCTGTGGTTTCATATTTTTAGTTTTAGTGGTTAAAGAGAAGAAATATCTGTTGGAGGAGTAGCAACATTTTAGAGATATCTCCCCTTTTGTTGGTGGTTTTTTTTTAAAACTCTTTTTGGAAGTCTAGGGATGCTTTGTAGTTGTATAAGTTTCTTAGGACTTTTCCTGTATTGTAACGAATTATGTTTCGGTTGTAATTTTATATTTGCATCCTGTTTCAAATATTCCCTCATGCCATGGAATTTGGAGGATAGACTGAGAATATAATAATTGTAATACCCACCAATTTTGGAGTTACGTGATTGGTGGTATTACGATTTTTATAATGAAAATTTTCACTATTTTAATGGAAATATTTGGTCATTTTTAATTTTTTTTTATTTTTAATTTATTCTTTTTGAATATTATTTATAAAAAGGAAATTAATAACCAAATCAGGTATTTTATTGTGAGTAATATGTTTGAGATTTGAGAAAAGACAAGAGAAAGAGAAAATTTCATGCTAGTAGTGTTAGGGGATGAGAAATTGAGAGAGAACAATCATGAGGCTTAGAGGGATGCCAGGTACCTATGAGGTCCAGAGAGAGATTAAAAATGCGAAACTAAGGTGGCACCTAAAGTGTGAGAAATATCCAAATTGGAGAAACTACGAATTTACCACTATTGAGGTTAGTTAGGATTGACATGGGGGTAAATAAGTAATTTACTCTGGATGGGTATATAAAAGTGGCCTCACTTTTTTTCCTCATTTCTCACTTTTTTCTCTCTCTTCACTCTCTCTTCTCTCTTTTCCTTTTCTTCTCTCTACCTCTCTACCCAAATACTTCAACCGAGCCCTGCTGAGATGCTCTTCAGTGGTAGGGCAAGTCATCGGTGGCCAAGTAATGTAGAGAAAGCAATGAATCAAGGTAGGAATTTCGATTTCTCAAACTTTTTCCTATTTTCTAGTTTTAAGGCTATTTGGAGAAAAATTAAGATTGTGGCTTTGTTTGTCGGTTAAAATTGAAAGTTTTGGTTTCTAAATACTCCTTAAATATCAAGGATGAGAACCATAGAAGAAATCATAAAAAACAACGAAAATCTGGCCAGATTTGAGCCAAAATCGAGGTTAAATCATGTGGATCGCTACGCCACACTTCAGAAGGAAAAAGGAAGATGAAGGTGTGGCGCCTAGACGCTAGCCATATTGAGGCCAGGCAACAACACGTTTTTTGGTCTATTTTTAAACGACCATAACTATTTCATTCAGACTCTGTTTTTAGTAAACTGTATATCGTTGGAAAGCTTTTTAAGTTTAGTTTTCAATGATATAAGTTTCATTTATAAATTATTTATCAGTTAAGAGCTATGACCAAATGAATAAGCAAAGGTTATGATTAACGTTAAGGATTTTCCTTGCTTAATTTATTTATTGATTTTGGTTGGTTCTAGGTGACTTGGGAGCTTCATTGGCTTCATTTCCCGAGACTCTTATATGGTAAACCTTGTCGGCATCAAGGTGAGTAGGTGATCTTGCTATTTAAGTTTTTATTAAAATTGCCTAAGTTCAATATAAACTTCATTCACACCATAGTTGGAAGTAAATTAATGAAATTTTCTAGTTAGTGGTATTAACTAGATTAGGGGGTTTCTTTGAATGATTGTGGGATTTATTTTATGAGATTAGGAGTTTAATGTTTACTTGTACTCAAATGGTTGAGTTAATGTTTTATATGCTATGTGGTGTTTATGTGAATGCACTTGGTAATTGTGTGAATGCATTTCATAAACAAAGGAAAAGAGAAAAAGAAAAGAACTATGTGGGAATGTAGACCCACGAGAGGAAACCGACTAGTAACTTAAGGATGTGGTTATTCTTGGGGAGAACATTGGAGAATGGGAACAAAGGGGTGTACCTCTGGAATAAATCCTTTGAGCAATTATAATCCGAAGGGCAATTATGGACAAAGTCTCAATGAGGTAAGTACGGGAAATACATTACATATTATTGTTTACATATTCATATCATGAGAGGGAATTGGCTAGTAACCTAAAGATATGGACAGTCCTTTGGTGAACGTCAGAGAGTGGGAACAGAGAGGTGGACTTATGAAATAAACCCATCGAGAAATAATAGTCTGATGAAAAAATTCTGGACTAAGTCTTAATGTGATAAGTGCGGGAGGATGTGAAAATACATTGCATATGGTTGTCACATAATGTATTTTGGTGTGGATGTTTACTTATATTTTTATATGCTTGAGAATTGTTTTGTGAGAATGTAGACTCGTATAGAGACCGCAGGTTATGGTTGCATGGTATGGTATGTTTTATATATATTCTTTTATACTAATACGTGCTCATGGTATTTACTCTGATTATAGTAGTGATGTTAGTACTTGTACTTGTGCTTTGTTTTATTTCACAGTTACATACTCACTGAGTTTTGATAAACTCACACTTTCTGTTATTAGCTTTTTTAGATTTAGCAGTTGAAGAAAATGAGAAACCGCTGGAGATTAGTGATTTATGGAGATACACTCCAATTTTTGTTAGAGGGTTTGTGGAACCAATTTTTGAGTTTTATACCTAGTAGAATGCTTTGTAATGAAGAAGATAATGCTTTTTTTTTGTTGGTTTTTGGTCTAGGTTGGCTATATAGTGTGGGCTTTGATTGTGGACAATAGGGATGGCAATGGGATAGGGCAAGGTGGGGAGTGCCTTCCCCGTCCCCTCCACCGTCCCCGCCGAGAAGAAAAAATTCCCCCATCCCTATTCCTTGCCTCCCCTAAAAAAATTCAAAAAAGTAAAAAAAAAAAGGGAAAAAATCAATAATACATGAGGGAAGCACCATCAACCCAGAAATCAAAATAGAGAGGTTGAGAGCAATGCATCATAATATAAAAATTTTTGAGGAGTCAAAATGAAAAAGTAGTACTTGAGAGGCTGAGAGCAATAAAGAATCAAAGTTGTAGAGGAAACCACAAACCTAAACCTGAGCGACAACCACGAAATGGATTAAATCAATAGAGAGAGAGAGAGAGAGGGATTGAAGGACGAGAGAGCGACAATGATTACGAATCACACCTAAGAGTAACGACGAGAATAATGGCGGCGAGAGCACGAACAGAGACGATGTGACTTGAGAGCACAAATAGAGATGACGATGAAGGGCACAAACAACGATGGCAAGGCCACAAATAGAGATGACGAGATTCGAGAGCACAATGGCAAAGGTATTAATAGAGTACAGAGACATCAGGATAGCACACAAACAGAGAGAATGAGAATGTAGGGATGAATTTGGGAATTAGGAATGTAATTAGATTTTTTCTATTAAATTTATTTTAATTATTTTAGTTACAAAATGACTAAAATATCCCATATATAAAGGACATTTTAGTAATTTTGGTGTAATTACTAAAATGTCATTCGATGACAAGAACTCCGTAGGACGGGGAGTGTGATCCTCGTGCTCGTTCCCAAATTGCTTTTGGCGAGATTTTTCCCCTTGTCCCTGTACCTGTAGGGAAGAATTCCCTTCGGCAAGGTCCCATATGCAAGGATTCTCGAATCTGAAGCTCCATTGCCATGCACAGTGGACAGGCTATGAGTAATTTAGTTATGTTGATTAGTTAATTTTAATTAGTGGTTAAGTAATGTAAATTAGTAATTAATTAATGATTACTAATAATTAATTAATTCCTAATAAATTATTAATTAAGTAATAATTTCTAATAATTAATTATTAAATAATTACTAATAAATTATTTATTGAGTCATTAATTACTAATAATTAATGATTAAGTAATTACCAATAAAATATTAATTAAATAATAATTATTAATAGTTAATTACTAATAATTAATGTTTAAGTAATTACAAAGAGATTATTAATTAAGCAAGTACTGACACTAATTTTGAGTGACAATAAACATTGATATAATTTATGTCTTTTTGGTAATCACACATTTAAATTCATGTTTGCAAACAAATATCAAAACATAAATCACATTTATAATTTATTTAAATTTATGTTTATCCAACTATTTTTAAAATATAAAATCATGTTCACCCAAATTTAAATTTATTTAAATTATATTCACTCAAATCTAAATTTACCCAAATAATATTTGCCCAATAATTTTTAAAAGGAACCATGAATGTAAAAGCAAAAGGCCCCTCTTGCTTTTCTCACCTAACCCCCTCCCCCCTTCTTCATTTTTTGCATTAAAATTATGCCTTTTATGGTGTTGAGTGTTGACGTTCAAGCTGAGAAAGAGAAGAAAACGAAATTTAATATATAAAAAGGGAAAAGACGTAGGATAAAAGGTTTAGGATAATTATACTATAGTTAATCAATTATTAAACAAATATTCGACGGTTCCTATGTTTGTAAAATAATATACACTTTTTCTATAAACTAATATAACCAATTTATTACTAGTAATAATTAGTTTAAATAGTTTGACACTTATTTTTTTTAAGTAAAATTTTAAATTTAAATTTTATGAATAAATAAAATTAATATTAAATTTTTTTTATATTTTTATAATATGACTTAATTTAAATTAAATTAATCGAAGTCTACTGAACTTTTAGGTCCTATTTTTTTTAAATATAACCATTTTTTTAAATTCACATAATTTTACTCAATTTTGTAAGACGATACGTAAAATAAAAATACAACTTGAAAATGAGGTGGCAAATAAAGATTCAAAAACGCCCACAAAAACACTCTAAAATCCGCAGGAATAGCTGATCACTTTTTCTCTCCCACAATTCTACCAAAACCACGGCACCCCCTGTTTTGTAAAATCCACCAATTCCTCAAATTTCGTCTCTCCCCCACTTGTGAATTTTTTTCCTTGTCTCTAATTACCATAATACCCTTCTATCTAAATATCGAAGTATCGATCCAATTTAAACAAATCAGTATATTTCTGTATTTCACTATTCAATTATCTCCATTCATCGAATCATCGTGGCTTTACCCAGCTAACCTACTTAGTTAAAATAATAAATCAGAAATGGCATCGACGAAATTATTCATTAGACAAAGCCCCGATTCGAAGTTCCACTTCATATAAATCACTCCCCAACCCACATCGAGACATTCCAAGGAGCAACATCAGAACTCAAAGCCACAGAGCCAAACATGCAGAGCTCCCGCTACCTCAGCTCCCAATCTCTTGCATGGACCCCAAGTGGCCGATATCGGACAAATCCCCACCTCCTACCACCGACCCAAACAGTTAGGCTCCGATCACCACCACCGATCTCCGCAGTGGCGGCACCGGCACTGGCACCCCCTGCGCCTCTCAAAAATCGAAAGACCCACACAATGCCGGCTGAGAAGAGAGAAGTTTTCAAGTCACTGGAACGCTGGGCTTCGGAGGGGCTGCTGCCGCTGCTGAAGCCGGTGGAGCAATGCTGGCAGCCTCAGAACTTCGTGCCCGACTCTTCGTTGCCGTTCGATGAATTCACAGATCAAGTTAAGGCGCTGCGCGAGCGGACGGATGAGCTTCCAGATGAGTACTTCGTGGTTCTCGTGGGAGATATGATCACGGAGGATGCATTGCCTACGTATCAGAGCATGATAAACAAACTGGATGCGGTCGGGGACGAAACCGGAGCAAGCCCGGATCCGTGGGCCATGTGGACCCGCTCCTGGACTGCTGAGGAGAATAGGCATGGAGATTTGCTCAGAACCTATCTGTATTTATCGGGTCGGGTCGATATGCTCATGATTGAGAAGACTGTACAATACTTGATTGGAGCTGGCATGGTGAGAGTTTCAGTTTCGTTCTCTCTCTCTCTCTCTCTCTCTCTCTCTCTTTTTTTTTTTATAATTTGAACTTTTCAATTAATAATTAATTAGAAGGATTTGACTGAAATTTGGAGGGAATATCATATCATCAAAGAGAATTACAAATATCAAAATGAAGAAGAATAAAAATAATGGCAGTGTTTGGCTGGAAATTTATAAATGACGTTACGACTTGAGTCAATGTTGTTCAATTTAGGTAGAGATCGAGTGGAATAGTTTATCACACTTTAAACATTAGTTATTTTATCTCTTTTTATTTAAGTATCATTTATGAATTTGAAGATGGAAAACCTTTACTGACCTTAATAATATAAAAAGAATTATATTTAACATTATGCTCACTTTTCTATACTTGGGGTTGCCAATTTTTTATATTCTCGAGTTTGTAACGAGGAATCTTTTGAAAAATTGAGTTTTTTTATTATTAAATTAATATTAAATTATTTTAATATTTATATATATGATAATTAAAAATTATTTTATATAAATCAAAGTGATGCAAAATATTTCCATAGACCTACCCTTTGTAATGTCTTGTGTATTTGATTTTTTGTTGGGTCTCTATTTGCATTAATGTACATTTTAATATAAAATAATATATTTAAAAGTCTTTGCCCTAATGTAATTTTGTTATCATTTTTTTACAAACTATGATATGCTTAGTTTTAATTTTTTTCAAAATTAATTTTACAAAACATAGTTTGTGTAAATTTAAATTTTTCTAACAAATTTTCAACTACAAACTTTGTCATGACCATTTTAGCATTTTCTCACATTGATATAAATCTTTTTATAATGCTCCAAACAATTTTTAAAAAAATATTACATGACATTGTACACGTGGCAGGATCCGGGAACAGAAAACAATCCGTATTTGGGATTTGTGTACACGTCGTTTCAAGAGCGAGCCACTTTTGTGTCACACGGCAACACGGCTCGGTTAGCCAAGGAGGGGGGTGATCCAGTGCTTGCGCGCATATGTGGCAGCATTGCAGCAGATGAGAAGCGCCACGAGAATGCTTACGCCAGAATCGTGGAGAAGCTCCTAGAAGTGGATCCCACAGGCGCAATGGTAGCAATCGCTGATATGATGCACAAGAAAATAACCATGCCAGCTCATCTTATGTACGACGGGAGGGACCCACATCTGTTCGAGCACTTCTCTGCCGTGGCACAACGGCTTGGGGTGTACACAGCCAATGACTATGCAGACATCTTGGAGTTCTTCATCGGACGGTGGAAATTGGAGAAGCTGGAAGGGTTGACGAGTGAGGGAAAGCGTGCACAGGATTTTGTGTGTGGCTTAGCACCTAGGATTAGGAGGTTGCAGGAGCGAGCCGATGAGCGAGCGCGCAAGATGAAGCCGGAGGGAGTCAAATTTAGTTGGATCTTTAACAAAGAGGTGGCTTTGATAAAGTGAAAATAGGTGCAATTGGTAGAATTGGTTTGAGGAAAATGAGTTGCGTGAAATAGTGATTATGCAGATTAGCACGAATGGGAATGAAGGGGAGGAGGGTGAGACTTCTTGGTGTCGTTCACCCACAACACGCTATTTTGCCTGTAATGTAAACCTTGCTTGTTATTTTCATAGCTGCTTTTAAAATGGTTTATCTTGATATTCCAAAAAAAGAAAAGAAGCTACCATATGAAAAAAAAAAATCTAATTAGTTGCTATGAATTATGAAAGTTGTAGTTGAGAAGAGAGGGGGTTATAAGAAATGGTTTACCTCTGCCGTACAGAACACAGAAATCGTTAAATCAATAACGATTTTTAATTATTTAATATTTTTTTAAAATATAAATTTACATTTATAATTTTATATTTATTATTATATTTACAATTATTATGAGATTAATTGGTATTTATAAATTTTCTATTTAAAGTAAAAAATCAAATATATGAGAATAGATTTGATTATCAAAATCTAACAGCTCTAAGTTTACCTCTACATTATATAAATAAATATTTCGGTAGCGCTCGAAATTGCTGTCACGTTTCCGTTTCAGAGTGAATGTAGCTGGCTTTTTTTTTTTTTTTTTTTTTTCTTTTGAAGGCATTAATTTCATAATTTATAAAATTTGGTCTTCCACGCGCGCTATTTCTGGTGTTATACGCAAAAGCAAAAAAAGATTAAGACTCAACAGCATTATAGCGAAATTAAAATTTGAATGGTGTCAGATTGATTTCTTGATTACATTTTTGGTGAAAATTTGATTTTTTTTAAAGAGAGATTTAAAATTTAAACATTTCATTTTTACAAAGCCTGTCAAATGATCATTAAAAATGAAAGTAATGTGGCACGGCGTGACATTTTTTGTGATTGTTCAATGTTCAATTGTCATTTACAAATATTATGATAAAATATCAAAATTATGTTCACTAGGACTAATTTGAGTGGCATTATGCTACAAATATATATATATATATATATATATATATGTAATAACATATCATATTAACCGTTGAATATTAACTATTACTTTTCATATTAGATTATATTTCTTATATATATTAACTATTTTAAAGAAGCTTAACATGATAAACATTAATAAACCCTTTTTAAAAAAAGAAAAAAATTCAAGTTTGAACACTTATAAAGGACTTGTTATTTTTTTCTTTTCTTTTGTATCTTTTTTGTTATTTTTTCTTAAAATGAAAAAAGAAAAACATGTTATATTTAATTAAGAAAAATTCCAATATTAATTGAGTATAATTTTTATATTGTTGAAAAATTTTGATAAGACAATAAAACAATTTAGAATGTTAAAATAAAAGTGTACTTTGGTCCCTCAATTATAATCAGAATTTTAAAATTGTCCCATATTTCATAACCTGTCAAATTAGTAAGTTATCTATACTAATAAACAATTAAATATATTTTTTGAGCCGTTTGATTATTAGTCCCAAAATTATATATTAATAAATAAAATTAACTAAATTAATTAAATTAAATTATAATATAAAAATAAGATGCATATGAAGGAGAAAAAAACATTTTTTTGAAAAAAGATTTGTGCAACCTAATTTATATTTAAAAAATAGGTAAAAATAAATTAGAAGGAGAATTGTGATCATATATTTTGTATTTGTGATTATGCTAGTAAATGGGAGCATAATGATGATTGATCTGCTTAGTAATTAAATATATCTTCATAAAAGGATAACAATGGAGATTTTTCTTTAGTAAACTTGGACACTGTTGTTGCTATTTATGTTGGGAAAAAACACATTTTCCCCTTGAAAAATACCTTGGCACAAATAAATTAGAGAAATAACAGGAAACAATACTCACAATCACAACACAAGAAAATAATGTGGAAACTTCAAAATCGGAGAAAAAACCACGACCATTGTCAAAGACAACCAGAGAAAACACTATGTGTAAATTTTTACAACACACAGAAATTTCTATTAAATACCCGGTACCCAATACCAGATACCAACTGATACCCAAATACACTCACACACTCTCAAGCATGTATTTAACTTACATCTCTCATCACTCTAGAACAAGAGTATAAAGAAAGAAAGAATTAAATACAAGCTAATGTGTCTTGTATTGATACACTTATATGATAGAAATGGCTAGCACCCAAGAGGGGGGGTGAATTGGGTTTTAAAAAAAATTGCGAAGACTTGATGGAAGTTTAAGAAGTTTTAAAAACAATGCCAAGCTTTTTATGAAAGTAAAATAAGTATGATCAAGATGAATAAATATAGAGTACAATTAATCAAAAACAATTAAAGAGATGAATGAATATAAAATGCAAGAAAGTAAAGAACATATAAATAATTAAAGAGCAAGGGAAGAGAAAATCAAACAGCGAGATTTATACTGGTTCGGCTTAAACCAAGCCTACATCCAGTCCTCAAGATAACTTCTTGAGTGTTTCACTATAGACCACAAGTTTATGCAATTGGGCACTTGTAAGCCACTACAACATAGAAATCTTTTCTTCCTCAAGGGTGTCTCTCCCCCTTACAATGTGTTTTCTCTCAAACACTAACTCAAGGAACCAATCCTTGAGCAACTAAATTTGAAGGCTTAAGGAAAATAATGGTGGACACTCTCAAAGTGTAGATAACGCAAAAATTAAGCTCAGAATATTTCTCTAGCAATTTATAGAGAATGAAACTCAAGATAATATGAGAAATGAACAATTGAAGCTTGATGTAAATGGTGTTGTGAAGTCCCATTTATATAGTGAAACCTTGCTGCTACAGTAACTGCTTTAGTCAAAATTGCTACAGTAAGCTTCATCATCATTTTTCAACCTTTCTACAACAACCAAAAAACTTTATCAATCTTTTTCAACAATCAATATTCTTTTTCAAATTTGCTACAGTAAAAAGTATTCTTTTTCAAAGTTTATTACAACAACCAATAAACTTTATCATACTTTTTCAACAATCAAAATTCTTTTTTAAAAGTGCTACAGTAAAAGATATTCTTTTTCAAATTATATTACAACACCCAATAACTTTATCATACTTTTTCAATAATCAAATTTCTTTTTCAAAAGTGCTACAGTAAAAAATATTCTTTTTCAAATTATATTACAACACCCAATAAACTTTATCATACTTTTTCAACAATCAAATTTCTTTTTCAAAAGTGCTACAGTAAAAGATATTCTTTTTCAAATTATATTACAACACCCAATAAACTTTATCAAAAATCAATTTATATTACTATATATAAATATATAAAGCATTAAATATATTTGGGCCAAGAAAAATTGAATCATGCATTTGGGCCAATAAGATTAAATCATACATTTGGGCCAAGAAAATTAAATCATACTATTTGGGCTAAGAAAGATTAAATCATACATTGGGCCAAAAAGATTAAATCATATTATAATTCTCACATATTTGTCATCATCAAAACTTATAGCATAATACATTAGGGCTAACAATCTCCCCCTTTTTGATGATGACAAATCACCAAAGAAAAATATGTTACAATGTAATAATCATTATACAATATACACATATTTTTCTTTCCATATCCTTCTCCCCCTATTTGACATCAACAAAAAGGTATAAGGAAGGCAATATATAAAGGCTAAAGCGTATTCCTTCTTTAAGCAAGAATATCATATGACGTCATGGGGTAAAATTTCATCAAAACTTATCATTGATATGCCAAAAATATATAATTAAGGAAAACATTGCATCTCAGATAAAGTGAGCTTAAAGATATAGAGGATTTAATTATAGGTTAGGCTCCCCCTCAATCAATGCATATTAAACAAATGTAATTTTCATGATGTATTCATATATGTATCTTGAGGATGAGCACCTGCAAAAAATTTGACAACCACTCCGATGCTTAAGTTAGTAATGTAAATCAAAGATTAAAGGAAAGATTTAAAAATCATGCAATTAAAAAAAAATAATTTTTAAAGTTCATTTGGATTTGCCATCCCAAGTTCTCTCCTAATAAAGTTGAATCTATCTTCAGCAAGAGGCTTCGTGAAAATGTCAGCTAACTGAAAATCCGTTTGCACAAATTCAAGAGAGACATCTTTCTTTTGAACATGATCTCTTATAAAATGATGTCTTATTTCAATATGTTTGGTTCTTGAGTGCATGACAGGATTTTTAGATAAGCATATGGCACTTGTGTTATCACATCTAATGGGTATGTTTTTAAGAAATACACCAAGATCCTCTAGTTGTTGTTTCATCCACAAGATTTGGGCACAACAACTCCCAGCTGAAATGTATTCAGCTTCAGCTGTGGACAAAGCAACACTGTTTTGCTTTTTACTAAACCAAGAGACAAGAGAACTACCAAAGAATTGGCAAGTTCCACTTGTACTTTTTCTGTCTGTTTTGCTACCCGCAAAATCCGCATCAGAGTAGCCAATTAAAAAATTAGAGGATCCTTTAGGATACCATAAACCCATTTGAGATGTGCCAACCAAGTATCTAAAAATTCTTTTCACAGCCTTAAAATGAGATTCCTTGGGGTTAGTTTGAAATCGTGCACACATGCATACACTAAACATAATATCGGGTCTACTAGCGGTTAAGTATAGTAGAGAGCCAATCATACCTCTATATTTTGTCACATCAAATGGTTGACCTCTTTCATCCTTGTCCAAGTTTGTTGAGGTACTCATGGGAGTAGCAATTGGTTTTGCATTCTCCATGTCAAACTTTTTGAGCAACTCTTTTGCATACTTGGTTTGGCTAACAAATATTCCATTATCCATTTGTTTGATTTGGAGCCCAAGGAAGAAGTTGAGTTCTCCCATCATTGACATTTCAAACTCACCTTGCATGATCTTAGCAAACTCTTTACACAAACTTTCATTAGTAGCACCAAATATTATATCGTCAACATATATTTGCACTATAATTAAATCATGCTTTTTATTTTTGAATAACAAGGTTGTATCGACCTTTCCTCTTGAAAATCCATTATTTAAAAGAAATGAACTCAATCTCTCATACCAAGCTCTAGGAGCTTGTTTGAGACCATATAAAGCCTTTTCCAATTTAAAAACATCATTTGGCTTATCATGATTTTCAAAACCGGGAGGTTGTTCAACATAAACTTCCTCCATGATATAGCCATTTAGAAAGGCACTTTTCACATCCATTTGAAATAGTTTAAAATCATTTATGCATGCAAATGCCAATAACATTCTAATAGCTTCAAGTCTAGCTACGGGTGCAAAAGTTTCATCATAATCAATGCCTTCTTCTTGGTTGTAACCTTTTGCGACAAGTCTAGCCTTATTTCTAACCACTATTCCATTTTCATCAAGTTTGTTTCTAAAAACCCATTTTGTGTCAATTATTGGATGATCATTGGGTCTAGGAACTAATTCCCAAACTTGGTTTCTTTCAAATTGATTTAGTTCTTCTTGCATAGCTAAGATCCAATGTTCATCTATAATTGCATCATCAATATTTTTTGGTTCAACTTGAGAAAGGAAGGCTAAGTGGTTACAAACATTCCTAAGAGAATTTCGTGTTATTACCTTTTGAGAGGCATCTCCAATGATGAGCTCCTTAGGATGACTTTTTGCATACCTCCAATCCTTTGGAAGATCATCATTGTTTCTTGTTGGTTCCTCTTGTGGTTTCTCTTCTTCTTGTTGCTTTTCTTTTTCTTGAGGCTTCTCCTCTTTTTGTGGCAATTTAGCACCCTCATCATGATCATCATCATTTTTTGGTATTATTTCTTGCTTCTTCCTCATTTCATCATCTAATGAAAGGTCTTTGAAGTAATCTAACACTTCATGTTGATCATCACAATCTTTAAGGGAATTATTAGATTCATCAAAAACAACATGCATAGATTCTTCAACAAGTAAAGTTCTTTTGTTATAGACTCTATATGCTTTACTAGTACTAGAATATCCAAGAAAAATGGCTTCATCGGCTTTGGCATCAAATTTTCCCAAATTATCTTTTCCATTGTTTAAAACAAAGCATTTGCAACCAAACACATGGAGATGAGAAATGTTGGGCTTTCTTCCTCTATATAGCTCATATGGGGTTTTATTTAAAATTGGCCTTATCAAGGCTCTATTCATTACATAACAAGCAGTATTAACCGCATCCGCCCAAAAATATTGAGGAAGTTTCCCTTCATTAAGCATAGCTCTAGCCATCTCCTCTAAAGTTCTATTTTTCCTCTCAACAACACCATTTTGTTGAGGAGTTCTAGGAGATGAGAAGGTATGCTCAATGCCATTTTCATCACAGAATTCCATAAAGTCATGGTTATCAAATTCTCCACCATGATCACTCCTAATCCTCACAATGGTCAAGCTTTGCTCTTTTTGAATAAACTTTGCAAGTTTTAGAAAAGATTTAAAAGCTTGATCTTTATGAGCTAGAAAGAGAGTCCATGTGTACCTTGAGTAGTCATCTACAACAACTAGTACATAGGAGTTACCTCCAAGGCTTTTTGTCCTAGATGGTCCTACAAGGTCCATATGAAGTAATTGCAAAGGCTTAGTTGTAGAAACAATATCCTTAGTCTTGAAAGAGCTTTTAACTTGCTTTGCCATTTGACAAGTACCGCAAAGCTTATCTTTTTCAAAATTAATTTTGGGTAAGCCAATTACAAGTTCTTTCTTGACTAGTTTATCCAAAAGATTCATACTAGCATGAGCTAGTCTTCTATGCCATAACCAACTTTCATTACTAACACTAATTAAACATGTAGAGTCTATAGAAGGATCTTCATCGAGATTTATAACGTAAACATTATTGATCCTTTGACCGACAATCTTAACTTGCTTATCATTAATATTTTCAACTATGCAACGATTTGAATCAAAAATCACTCTATTGCCTTTGTCACATAGTTGACTAATGCTAAGCAAATTATGATTGAGGCCTTCAACAAATAAGACATTTTCAATAGAAGTTGAGAAATTTTTACCCACTTTACCTATTCCCTTGATTAGACCTTTGTTATTTCCTCCAAAGGTCACTTTGCCTCCTCTTGGTGTCAAAGAGAGAAATTTTGATTGGTCGCCGGTCATGTGCTTTGAGCAACCACTATCTAAGTACCATTTTTCACTCTTTGTCTTGAGGCACACCTAACTCACAAAATCAAGTTTTCTTTTTAGGTACCCAAATTTGATTGGGTCCTTCTTTGTTAGTTGTTCCCTTGGGAACCCATTTCATTTTATTTTCATAGGAAATATTCTTTCTATACCAACAAGAATAGGAATTATGTCCTTTTAAACCACAATAAAAACAAGTAGTGAAGGGACTACTTGACATAGTTGCATGAACAAAGAAATTCTTGTAGTATTTTTGACTAGCTTTGGGCTTATATCCTAAGCCGGCTTTGTCAAATACACATCTTTGTTTTCCAAGCAATATGTTCAAATTGTCTCTTCCTAGTGTGAATTTTGCAAGGGTATTTTTTAAATCTTTATTTTCCCTTTCTAATTCAATGCATTCACAACAAGGACAATTTTCTTTTGGAGAGATAATCAATTCTTTTAAGCTTGCATTTTCTTCTTGCAAAATTTTGTTTTGATCTTCAAAAACAAGGCTTTCCTTTTTAAATGCAATAAGATCATCTTTCAATTTTGAAATTTCATCCTCAAGTAAGGAAATTTTTTGCTTTGAAAAACTTAACTTTTTAGCAAGCTTTAAAGATTCATTGTGTAGTTCTTCAAAAGCATCTTGTAATTCATCAAAAGAGTGTAAAGGTTCAAGAATGTTTACCTCTTCATCTTTTCTTGCCATAAGGCAAAGGTTGGCTTCTTCATTTTCTTCTTCATCGGATTCACTTTCTCCCCATACAGAAGAAATATATGCTTTCTTTTTCACTTTGTCATAGCTTTTCTTTCCTTCTTGCTTCTTGATGAATTGTGGACAATCCCATTTGATGTGTCCAACCTTTTTGCATTCATAACAAGTGGGACCTTCCTTGTTGCTATCTTGGTCTCTTCGCCATCTTCTTGAATTCTTCCTTTTTAGGAATTTACTAAATTTTTTGACCAAGAGACCAATGTCTTCATCATTGATTTCAAGTTCCTCTTCTCCCTCATCACTATCGATTTCCACCCTCTTGGAAGAAGATGATTTAAGGGAGAGAGTCTTCTTTTTCTTGGTTTCTTCCTCTTGCCTCATCTCTATTATTTTGGACTCATAGTTTTGGAGGTTCCCAAACAAGGCTGTGAGGGAATTCATTGACTCTCCTCTTACTTCCATAATCGCAGTCCTCTTTGCCTCCCACTCCGGGGTAAGACATCTTAGAATCTTGGTGGTTTGTGATTTTTCTGAATAAGAAACACCAAGAGCTTTCAAATGGTTAGTAATATGAGTGAATCTTAATTGCATTTCAC
The DNA here is from genome assembly GCA_037074585.1 of Biancaea sappan. Classification (NCBI taxonomy): domain Eukaryota; kingdom Viridiplantae; phylum Streptophyta; class Magnoliopsida; order Fabales; family Fabaceae; genus Biancaea; species Biancaea sappan. The sequence goes on from CM073494.1 coordinate 14,073,753, forward strand.
TAATACTCTCATCACTTTTCATTTTGAAATTTTCATATTCATTGGTGAGAGTACTTATTTTTGACTCTTTGACTCCAAGAGTTCCTTCATGTGCAATTTCTAAAGTATCCCACATTTCTTTAGCACTTGCACAGCTAGAAACTCTAAAATATTCATCTTGGTTTAAAGCACTAACTATGATCATTTTTGCTTTGGCATTAAGATGGACAAGTTTCTTTTCGGTATCATTCCATTCACTTTTGGGTTTTGGAATAACATTCCCTTCAACCTCCTTAGTAGGAGTATAAGGACCTTTTTCCACAACATCCCAAAGATCAAGGTCTACCGCATCGAAAAACATTCTCATCTTAGACTTCCAATAAGTGTAATGGTTTCCATTAAAACCAGGGGGTTTTGTAAAGGAACTTCCTTCAGGTAAAACACAATCACCAAAGCCAGCCATATTTCAACTCTTAGACGATTAAGTCTTTGATCAAGAGCCCAGGCTCTGATACCAATTGATAGAAATGGCTAGCACCCAAGAGGGGGGGTGAATTGGGTTTTAAAAAAAATTGCGAAGACTTGATGGAAGTTTAAGAAGTTTTAAAAACAATGCCAAGCTTTTTATGAAAGTAAAATAAGTATGATCAAGATGAATAAATATAGAGTACAATTAATCAAAAACAATTAAAGAGATGAATGAATATAAAATGCAAGAAAGTAAAGAACATATAAATAATTAAAGAGCAAGGGAAGAGAAAATCAAACAGCGAGATTTATACTGGTTCGGCTTAAACCAAGCCTACATCCAGTCCTCAAGATAACTTCTTGAGTGTTTCACTATAGACCACAAGTTTATGCAATTGGGCACTTGTAAGCCACTACAACATAGAGATCTTTTCTTCCTCAAGGGTGTCTCTCCCCCTTACAATGTGTTTTCTCTCAAACACTAACTCAAGGAACCAATCCTTGAGCAACTAAATTTGAAGGCTTAAGGAAAATAATGGTGGACACTCTCAAAGTGTAGATAACGCAAAAATTAAGCTCAGAATATTTCTCTAGCAATTTATAGAGAATGAAACTCAAGATAATATGAGAAATGAACAATTGAAGCTTGATGTAAATGGTGTTGTGAAGTCCCCTTTATATAGTGAAACCTTGCTGCTACAGTAACTGCTTTAGTCAAAATTGCTACAGTAAGCTTCATCATCATTTTTCAACCTTTCTACAACAACCAAAAAACTTTATCAATCTTTTTCAACAATCAATATTCTTTTTCAAATTTGCTACAGTAAAAAGTATTCTTTTTCAAAGTTTATTACAACAACCAATAAACTTTATCATACTTTTTCAACAATCAAAATTCTTTTTTAAAAGTGCTACAGTAAAAGATATTCTTTTTCAAATTATATTACAACACCCAATAAACTTTATCATACTTTTTCAACAATCAAATTTCTTTTTCAAAAGTGCTACAGTAAAAAATATTCTTTTTCAAATTATATTACAACACCCAATAAACTTTATCATACTTTTTCAACAATCAAATTTCTTTTTCAAAAGTGCTACAGTAAAAGATATTCTTTTTCAAATTATATTACAACACCCAATAAACTTTATCAAAAATCAATTTATATTACTATATATAAATATATAAAGCATTAAATATATTTGGGCCAAGAAAAATTGAATCATGCATTTGGGCCAATAAGATTAAATCATACATTTGGGCCAAGAAAATTAAATCATACTATTTGGGCTAAGAAAGATTAAATCATACATTGGGCCAAAAAGATTAAATCATACTATAATTCTCACATATTTGTCATCATCAAAACTTATAGCATAATACATTAGGGCTAACATTATAACCTTAACACTTAGTCCTATATATAGCAAGGAACCAAGCTACACACATTAAACCCAGCCGATGTGAGACTTCCAAGAGTTCTATTCACATTTGCAAATTTTCTTCTTGTGGGTCCCACCACTTTCAATCAATTATTTCCAACAAATCTCCACTTTGATTGAAAGTAACCACATCTGCTGATTCATTGTCTACACAGACAATCATAGTTCCAAGAACTATCATACTCCACCATAAAAGAGTATATCCACCTAGAATTAACCAATTCTAGGAATTTCATCTCAGCACATGTCGAAAAATTCCTGCTGAAAAATTTATGGTGCTATCACGTCCCAAAATCTGAGCACATGACCGGCACGGAAAGTGAATTTCATTTCACCTCCGTAAGCCTATCTTTCTCTTAAGAATCATACCATTCTTTTTCATGCAACCAAACCGAGTTTTCTATACACACTACAGTCATTCACATTATATCACTGAATGAACCTACCCGATTACAGAGATTTCTAGATTTATACAACTTAGAATAAGACTTAATTATTATACCTTTATCCTGAACAAATGAAAAGGTAATCATGGGTTAAGGATCCATAATTCCTTGTACAGATATTTACCTTCAGCTGTCAACTCTGAAAAATGTTAATAAGAGGGGTATAAGCAAACCACGTGCCCAGTGAGTAGACAACACAACACTATGACAAAAAAATATCATGCATCATAATGATAATATGTAGCAATCATACGTAATCGATCATAATATAATATAATATAATTCATAATACTTCACAACAATATCCAAGTAAAACAAATACATTTCAACATAATTCAAATAATTTACAACAGCAAACAGTGAAATCAATTTCACACATTTCCCGTACCAACCGGGTCGTCCAGGATACCTCTGGATCGTTGCCCGCGGCCCCCGCCGCATCCACCCTTATCGCTCCATGTATATTCTCCACCCTTATAGCTTCATGTAGATTTCTCCATGGGGTGCACCACCATGCCTTTCCTTTCTAGTCAAACACAATCACAATCACATCTAAGAACATCCTCAATCATAATCATGAGCCACATACATAACTCAGTTCACATCCCGTTCACAATCCATCATATAACCTCCATTCATGAGAAAATAAGAATCACCAGGCAAGTTCCACAATTGTTTATGTCTCATCGTCCCATTCAAGCACAATATAATTTAAACATATAAATATATATATTTGAGTCATCATCCTCTTTAAACTTGGATATACAACATATTTTCACTATGATGCATAAAGTCCATAACAAAGATATTTAATCATAGCAAGTATTAACCCACTCACCTGGATTTCACGCTCTCGGCACTTCCACCTTGCACCTTGACCATTCCTATTGTAACCAGATAAAAACCATCAGGGTTACGAAATAGAGAAATTTCCTACCACTATTCCCGACCTTCACTTACTTCTCAAATCATAGCCCCTAACTGATAATGAATATCTAGATGAAACTTATACCATTGGAAACTAGACTCAAAGAGCTTTTCAACGATATTTTTTTTTAAAAAAAAAAAACGGATGCTACAGTAACGGTCAACGGTCAACGCAGCTACAGTAACGTTGACCGAGTCAACGCTACAGTAGCCGAGAAAATCTGAAAAAATTTTCCTGATGAACAGTAATTTCTGGGGAAAATTTTCAGATGTTCTTCGTGTTCTTCATCCAAAAATCCTAAAATCATATCTAAACAACATTTCTTTTGATTTCTTCCATGGGTTTTCATCCTTAATGTCTAAGGAGCGTTCTAACACCAAAACCCCCAATTTCTACCAACAATCCAAGCTCAAATCTCAAATTTTCATCAAGAACACTAACTTTTTTCAAATATCCAAATTCTACGAATTTCTCCTAGTTTTCTCCAAATTTCTTGTTCTAATAACATCATAAACCACCTAGGAATGTTTTAGATTAACATCCACACTTAAATTCATCCATTAAAATATTCTACAAAAATTTTGCAAAATGATAACCAAGGATTTGGTCTTGTAATAAGAGGAAGAAGAAGAAGAACATCAACTTACCAATCCTCCTAACTTTCATGGCTTCCTTCCCCAAGTAAAAATTGCATGAATGGTTAATGAAGAAATTCTCTTGGATGCATAACCGAGAGAGAGAAAGTGAGGAAGCTACGGGAGGGAGAATGAGAAAAAGAAAAGAATAAGAGAGAAGTGTATACGCGTGGGCCCCACCAATTTCTTTTTCGATAAAATCGCTCATAGCCACCTTAGCTTATAAGATTTGTTCACTTTAATCCCTCTCGATGTCTCAAATACCACTTTAACCTCGAATCCATCATCTTTTCGGTACCGGACTCATAATTCATTCTCATAAGCTTTATTCTTCCTCTTAGGTTCCTATTTGGTCATTTCTCAAAAGTCCTCTATACTTTCTTTTCTTTTCACTTTAGTCCTTGAGAATTTGTAAAAATTTCCTAAATTGAAAATTAAAATTTCTATTCCCAGATTTTCTTCACTAATTCATAAAGTACATTTTCCACGTAATTAAATTTTTCACTAAACTTCAAAATATACTTTAAATATTCATATAAATTCTTAGGATATTACATTCTTCCCCCCTAATAGAATTCGGTCCTCCGAATTCAAAACTCAAGATTGAAACAAATGCAGATATTTTGTCTATATCTCATTCTCTCTTTTGGAATTTTCACAATCAAGTACAAAATATAACAAGTCCATTTTTTTTTCAAGTTCCTTCAATAAAAGAATCACCTCAACAAAAGAATATTCGAAAACTTAAATTTTATTTCTATTATATAAGCTACAGGCAACAAGCTTAACTCGAGTTACAAAACAGATAATTTTAATCGTAAACCTTAGATCAAACATCAGCTTTAGGTACAAACAAAAGAAAGAAAAAAATTAAGGACGAGGAGGCTTTTGAAATGCAGAAGGTGCTCCAGGTCTAGAAGAGGAAGGTGCTTCAGACCTTAAGGAGGAAGCTAATCGTTACAGCCTAGAAAGAGTTTCTGGAGGAAACGTCTGGGAAATTTGGCGAAGTGAAGAAGTCACTCCATTCATACAGTCAATACATCTCACTTGTTGGTCACGAAAATTTTGAGTTACAAACATCGAATGTCTATCAACTCTATTCGCCAATTCCCTAAAATGATGATTCAAAAGCTTCTCTTGTTCTGCAAAGAGACGATTTATCAATCTCCCCTGGTCCTCAAAGTGGAGGTTTATCAATTTTTCCAAGTCCTCCATCTTTTGTCTCATAAACGCAAGCTCATTATTAGAAGATGTTGCTGTGCTAACATCCTCTAGCTCTACTACATCCCTTTTTCTTTTCTTAGCCTCTGGTGACTCTTCCATGGATCTCTTATTCTTATAATTCTCCAGGCTAAGATTTAGATCCAGCTCTACCTTGCCAGCCTCAAAGTTTAAATTGACAGATTTATTGCCGGCCATATTTTTCTGAGCTATAAAGGTTGTACGGAAGGAGAAGTTTGATGCTAGAAAGCTTATAGGTAATGAACTCTTAGTGTAGTGAGCAGCATAATGGGGCATCCATTATATATAGACGAAATTTAGGGCTACAAAACCTTTACATCATACTCTAAAGATGGCCTACAGACCTTATCCGACGCAATGCCAACGGTCTCTGATAAGCATGCCAGAAAATAACAAAATATAATCTAATACAAAAGATTTCCTCAAAAATTTCGGCTAACTTTTGACTCTTGCTCAAATTATTCAACTAATCGCCGCTTCAATTTATGGCTTCTTAACTCTGTATTTGTCTTATCCAATAATCCTAAATCGAGATATTACTCCATGAACGGGTAGCTTCATATTAGCCTTATCTAGGTTTCTAATCCGTGGCTTTGCCCTAGGCTTACACATTTTCAAACATACATATTAAAATAAAAACTTCTCACATCTACACATCAAACGTTCCATAAAGTGAGAAAATTTTTTTTACCTTTCACTTGCCTCTACGAGCATATATGTATATATGTATAAACATAGAGATACATCATTATCTATATATTTTCATCTATTCAAGTCCTTTTTAAATTTCTGACTTCTCATTCTCTGAATGTATGTGAAATTATTACATATTATTCCTGGCCATAACAAATAGCCTTCACTCACTATGCATAAATAGCATACATATGCATAAATAGCCAACCAATGCCCATGTGCAATTTTGGACCCTCTAGTAGCAACTCATCCTCTTCCATGGCAACGCGAATATACCATGAGGATTCAAACTTCTCACTTTTTAGAGAAATTCCTCCCCCGCAATGAGAGATACAGAGTTTGCATCTTCCTCTGAGCCTTTTGCTGAACCTGCTCCACTTGGACAATTTCTCCTTACATGTCCAGACTTTCCACATTTCCAGCAAGTCACATTTTTACCCATATTCTTCTTCCCCTTACTCCCACTTCTAGCTATCGCCATTGAGTCTAACGAAGGTATAGAGCGACCCTCACATTTTAACCTTCTCTCCTCAGAAATAATTTTACTGGCAACTTCTTCGAAGTTTAGAGTCTCCTTCCCATACATCAAAATGTGTTTCATGTTCTCATAGGAAGATGGAAGAGACCATATGAGTCTTAACGCTTTATCTTCATCATCAACTTTGACTCCGACAGCCTCTAGTTCAGATACGATACCATTGAGAGCACTGAGATGATCTGATATTTTTGTACCTTCTTCCATACGAAGTGTATGAAATTGCTCATTCAGTAACATTCGATTTGAGATACCCTTCGCCTGATACAACCCTTCGAGCTTCTCCCAGAGTTCTTTGGCTGTTGATATTCCTTGCACATTTGCAAGAACATTCTTGGCCAGGCATAGACGAATTGCACTTGCCGCTCTCAAATCTAGTTCCTCCCAATCTTCATCGCTCATACTAGATCTGCTCTTTTCAGAATCCTTATTGGAAACCTTCCCCTTCAACGCCTTGTATAACCCATATTGTATCAGCACGTCCTTGACTTGTACTTGCCACAAGCCAAAATTGATCCTCCCATCAAATTTCTCTATGTCAAATCTCATTACGCTGGAAAAATTTGACATTGCAACTGTATACGGGAATAGTGAACACAACTGTAAATAGTACACCAGATAAGTTCTCAGGAAAGAGAGGTTGGTCATAATAGACACCAAGTACCTAGTCTTTCCTTAGCCAGAACTTTCCTAGACATGCACTTTCAAAATACCACACTTCGTTCCAGTAACCCAACAACCAAGCACAATCTTCAAGCAACCGGGAACAATTCTTTTCTGATTGTGAAAGATCAGACAAAGCTGCAACCACAAGAGCATACTAAGAATTTAACATCCCACCGAACCATAGGCTCTGATACCACTTCTTGGGAAAAAACACCTTTCCCCCTTGAAAAATACCTTGGCACAAATAAACTAGAGAAATAACAGGAAACAATACTCACAATCACAACACAAGAAAATAACGTGAAAACTCCAAAATCGGAGAAAAACCACGACCGTTGTCAAAGACAACCATAGAAAACACTATGTGTAAACTTTTACAACACACAGAAACTTCTATTAAATACCCAATACCAGATACCAACTGATACCCAAATACACCCACACACTCTCAAGCATGTATTTAACTTACATTTCTTATCACTCTAGAACAAGAGTATAAAGAAAGAAAGAATTAAATACAAGCTAATATGTCTTGTATTGGTACACTTATAACCTTAACACTTAGTCCTATATATAGCAAGGAACCAAGCTACACACATTAAACCTAGCCGATGTGGGACTTCCAAGAGCTCTATTCACATTTGCAAATTTTCTTCTTGTGGATCCCACCACTTTTAATCAATTATTTCCAATAATTTACACATATGAAACAACGTATAAATCATTTGCAGATGCAGCTACAATTGAAACAATGACTTTGAAACTCATTCAGAAGATAGCGTGTAGTGCTTTTAATTTTACTAAATTTTCAGGTCTGTCAAATGTGATTTTGCTTATTATTTATCAATGCATATTGGATTTGTTAGATACGTACATTTAATCATTATACACTTTACTGTGGCTTTCTCACATTCTTGCTCTCTACAGGTGTAGTATTGATGGAAAATTTTGAATTATGTGCTTGTCTTTAAAGTTAAATACTGTGTTTGTCTATACAGGGGCTGCTGGATTTCGATCCAGCGATTTAGATTTCAAATAATTTTTTTAATAGTTTTTTTTTCCTTTTAAAAAATCGTATTGTTCAAGACTTTAAAGACAAGTACTATGCTTATCTGCATAAAGGACTGTTAGATTTCAGATCTAATAATCCAGATTTTAGTATCTTTTTTTAAAAAAAGAAAAAAAATTTATTAAAAATACTATTTAAAATCTAGACCGCCCGCTGTACAGACAAACATTAAGTCATTATTCTCTTATTCACAATTTGACATCATGTTTTCATTACTACATCCTTTTTTTTTATGTCTACCAAATAAAAAATATTTTCTTTATAGGAAGACTCTCTTTGTATATATTTCATTAGAGTAATTAATAAAAAAATACAGTTATTTATATTTTTATTATTAAATTTTTTAATCAAAATATAACAAGTATGTAGTTCTATAATTAGAACACAAGTGTATAATATCTAAAAAATAACTTTATATTTTTTATAATTCATCATTGAATAATAAGAAGCTGTATATAATTTTTCTCCTAATTAATATCGTTTTGATTATATTTATATATAAAGCACCACCTTCCAACCTGTTGGTCACCTTTTTTTATTTGTTTATTATTGATTCCTCCCAATTTCCAACCACTAATAGAAAAATAGAAATGGCAAATTTGCAGTATACATAGTGCAAACATATTGAATTACATTGTTCTATATAATAGATGACTTGCAATGGTTTAATTAGTTATTTAATTAAAGACTTACCAGTGGTTAGTTGATAGAATTTTTCTCGAAATGAAGCTTGCTTCGCTCCTTCTATCAGGATCTTAAATGTTGAATAAAGTCTTGAACAATACGTTTTATCTTTTATTTATAAAAAAAGGAAATATTCTTGGTCGAAAATGTGAAAATAGCATATTAGTTGACAAATGTTATGATGTTTTAAAATAATTTGTTGAATATTGCATGTATGAAATAGGTGCAGGTACAGGTGGAGCAAGTATAGATCACTTATAAAAGCACGAAGTGAGAACGAGTAGTTAAAAATCTACTCTGATATGCCTCTATTGCCATCCCTATATTTTGCAAAAGAACTTATCTGACTTATTTTGTTTAATTATAAAGTTGATTATTCTTTAGTGAGAAATAAATATGCTCTATATGACAAAAATCATAATAAAGGACTCCAAACAACAAAGGCCTTTTTGGAAATCGCCAATCCATTTGAATCCTTGTGCATCTGCCATTGGGTTTACAACGTTTGGTCAAAGAAGATTGTGAGAAAGGAACCTATCTAATACTGTCATTGGGTTTATTACTTACTTAAATATTGTGCTGTTGTTATAAATTTTATTAAATATAAGTTATATATTATTATTATTAAAAAATATAATTTAAGTTTCAGTTTTAAATTATTTGGCCATCAAAAATTTATATTTTTAATACTAAAATATTATAATGTCAAGTTCATTTATACACTTCCAACTTTGATCAATATGGCATATATATATAGATACATACTTCAGCTACTGAAAAGAATAAATTATTTTATCTGTTTTATATAAAACCAATAATTTAATCTACACATGTATATAATATATTTTCTTCTATATTTTTAATAATTGTACATGATATTCTATCACGAAATTCTTATATATTATAAACATATATATTATAAATATGCTCAAGGTCAAAACTCTAATTCTAAACTAAAAAAAAATAGGCAAATAAAGCATATTCTACCACATTTTTGTATTTAAATCTATTGTCCACTCTCCTATTGATGGAGTTGTTATAGTTTCACGTCACATTCTACATATTAGATAATAAAATTTTATTTACTTGCAAGCAATATGTAAACTGATGATTTGTTAAAAAAATGTAATACCCATGAAAAATAAAATATAAATATTTATTTACAAACTACTGTTACTATTTCAGTATATGGTATTATTCACCCGTATAATACTATTTACGTATATGGTACTGTTCATTTATACAATCGAAATGTCAAATATTAGATGTGGTTTGGTCATAAGAGACAACTAGAAAGAAGTTCGTAGGAAAAAATGACGTTTTATGTGTAAAAATATCCTCAGGGACTAAATTGAAAGGACTGATTTGAAAAGAAACTTAAAGGTTTAAGAAAAAGGATAGTTTTCTCTTTAAGTTTCCAATAGTAATAAAAGAAAAAATTTTCAGCCGCTATTTGCACAGTAAAATGCATTATTAGAAATATCATTTTCATAAATAGTAAATTAAATATTTTATTAACGCATAGTATCAAATAGTATCTTTGACTTTTGCTATAAATAGACCCTTCCATTTCACTTCTAAACTCACACCTTCAACTTCTCTTCTTTTCTCCTTAAGTTTCTCTTGCTTCGACGCTAGGCCTCTGAGATTTTGGGCCTTTCCTTTTTGCTTAGGTAAGGATACTATGTCTTTCTATGTCTTTCAAATTCTAGAAGTTATTTCTTAAGTATGCTCTGTGGTTGCGGCTTTGGTCGATCTTCCACATCAGAAAAATTGTCCTTAGCTGTTTATATGTTATTTTGATTCTCTGATTACCGAAATAGAATGCAAACTGTGAAGAATACATGTCTAGGAAAGTTCTGGCTAAGGAAAGACCTGGTTTTTAAGTGTGTCCAGTGTGACCCTCCACTCTTTCCTGGGAACTTACCTGGTGTACTCTTTTACAGATTGTATTCTCTATTTCTGGTATGAATAGTGACTGTACGTATGAATAGTGACCGTATATATGAATAGTGACCGTATGTATAAACAGTATCTGTACGAAAACAATCTTAACGTATTTTCTTTAATCTTTCATGAAAATCTCCGTAGCAGAACACCGAAATTCATCTGTGTACTCTTGTCTGTAACGACTTAGAGAAGCGATATTCGTATGAAATCCAGGTGAGTGGAACGACCCCGTTTTAATAGAGTTTTAGCATTACTAGTGATAAAAAGTATGTTGTAGGACACTCCCAAGATTCATAGGGGGAAATTGGATTCAGAATGACGAATCTAATGAGATAATTAATCCAGAAGTATGGATAAGACGAAACAAGTACTTCATGATGATGTGAAGTTTGAATCTTTTCAAAAACAGATTAATTGTTATCTTGATTTGTGGTTTATAAATCTATAATATAGTTATATACTATACCTGTTGTATGGATGAATATTATATTGAGCTTCTGATTATGATATGAAATGTTATTGATTGTGATTGAGCGGGACAGTACCCCCTCTCACGGCAAGACGAAAAACCCGGTTGACAGGGTGTCTTGACCAATGAGTGTGGAGACAACGATTCCCTCAGTAGGGATATAGCCCGGATTGGTGATAAATTCGTGAGGCGCCCTAGCTAAGAGGATGAGGTTGTGCGTCATGGCGGAAATATACATAATTGGTGAGCCGGCCTGTGTGCGCTCTCTGGGATATATTGCCATTGATGAGGACTAGTAACGTTTGTTGAATTGGATGAATTTTTATCTTCTTGTATGTAAGAGGATGAGGTTGTGCGTCATGGCGAAAATATACATAATTGGTGAGCCGGCCTGTGTGCGCTCTCTGGGATATATTGCCATTGACGAGTACTAGTAACGTTTGTTGAATTAGATGAATTTTTATCTTTTTGTATGTAATTTCTAACTATGTTTATTGGTTGAGTATGAGCCTTCAGATATACTTGCATGACTGGTGATGTATTTGAATTTTATTAACGCGAGGTCGATTCGCTCATTGAGTTTAAAAGCTCACACTGTTTATACAACCTTTTTGTTCAGATTAGGTTGCCAGTGAAGAATATCTGCCAGAGGAGTAGATCACTTTGGACCATCCCGCTATCGGGTAGGCCCCTCTATTGTTGTAGATTATGTTGCTCTGTAATCGTCTAGGACATCTAGGTCAGGGGTTTGGTATTTGGCTTGTATTTCAGTACAATAATGTATTTTATGTTGAAAATCTATTATTATGTGCAAATCATCTCTATGAATTTCAAATAAGAAAATTTGATATATTTTCTTCAGGAATGGTTATTTTGATAATGACTAAACTCATGGGTAGAATTTATCGAAAGGCTTACAGTGATGGGATATTCATCATTGTGCCGGTCATGTGCCCAGAAAACGGGTCGTGACAAAGTTGGTATCAAAGCAATGGTTGTTAGGTCTCCTAGTGATTACAGAGCAAGGTAACCTTAGTGGGACCTCCTCTATCGTTGTGAACCCGGGCACAACTATAGAGAGACGGCTCTACTGAAGGTCCTGTAGGATGTTTTCATTTCCTTTCCCTTCGAGACTTATCTCTTTTTAGGAATTATGTTATTAGTTTTAGACAGATGTGGCTACACTTTTAAACTTAGTCAAGGAAAAGTTGTTATTTACTTTGATTCTGTTGCTGTCGGATCAAATTTTTATATGGTGGATTTTATAAGTTGAATTCATGATTGAATTTGTGTAGCTATATTATTTTAGGGTACCAGCCAATAAAAGAAACCACTTGCATTAAAAAAAACACACTGAATGATTACATTGCAAAAAAAAAAAGAAAGAGAAGTTTACTCATGCATGAGTAATCTAAAAGCGAGGTGGTCTCGGATTAGGAGGGTTGTATTGTATCATCACCCCTCGACCATTCCTTGGAGCAAGAGACATAGCAATGTCGCGGAGGGTAGTGTAAATTCCATTCATACAATCAACACTTCTTTGCTGTTGATTGTAGAAGCACTGGGTGGACCAATAGAAGAACCTATCTATTCTCGAAGTCATTGCCGCGTTATTGCGTTTGGTTAACTTCTCCAAGTCCTCTATCATCTTCTTGAGAATCTTCACCTCCTGCTCTAAACAGGCGATTTTGTCCTCTAAGCTATGGCCTGTGCTAATCTCCTCGGCTTCCTCAATCTTCTTCATCTTCTTCTCCTTTTGAATTTCTTGAGGTCCCTCGAGAGGTCTTTTGCCCTTGTCCCTGTATAAACTTAAGTTTAAGTCAAGTTCTTCTTCCTTAGCCTCTACTGTGAGATCAATGTACTTCCTTGAGGCCATGATTTGGAAAAATTTAGAAATTTTTGTAAGAGTATGAGGCGAGAGGAATACTGGGGGATTGTAGGCTCAGAGATTATTACTCTTTGTGGTGTGGTAACTGAGAACGCTGAGAAGGTTTTTATAGAGAAAAAATTTGGACTAAGAGACAAAGAAGATATCTCTTCATCGCACCCCTACACGATCAACCTATAGATTTCTGCAAGCTGGAAGCCAGAAGTCTAGGGTAGGCGTGCACACCGATAGCGCGTTGCATTAATGCCAAAACCACGAAAGTCAGTATTCGATGGATTTGCGGCCGATTTTACTTGGTTTTCCCATTTTTCCCGTTGGCATTTTCTGAAATTCAAAGAAGTTAAGAATATAGCCATTAAAGATTGCCTTGGATGCTTTTATGATGAACTGAAATGCATTTCTCTATTTTATTGTGTTGTTCTTGAGAGCCTTCAGTTGAGTATAATATACATAACTGATTGAATCATGTTGTAATTACATGTATGTATGTTATTCATGCATAATGAGTGAAGGCTACGATCAAGGAGAATATATGATGATCCTACATATACTCATAGAGAATGTGAAATCAAAATGACTTGGATAGAATGAAATGTGTAGAGGATGATATATCTTCATGGTTACACATACTTACATATAATGCTCTCGTGGGCAAATGAAAGGCAGTGATTTCCTTACATCATGATAATGCTTAATGCATGCGACCGTAAGTAGTTAACTTTGTTTTAAAATATATATATTGATATACATATATTATGTGTAAATCCAGAATAAAGACACCGATTAGAATCTAAGATACGGCCAATATGAGACTACCTGATTATAGAGTGATATCGTGATCTGAGATTACACTATAAGACAAGTATAGAGTGAGGAAATCATAGATTGAAACGGCGAGTAGTCGAAAATTTTGAAAAAGGTCAAGATTAGCCGAAATTTTTTTTGAGGAAATCTTTGACTTATGTTAATTGCATTAAATTATATTTACTATTTACTTGCATGTCCGACATTAATTACTGGCATTGTGACGTATGTGATCTGTAAACCTCCTAGCGAGCGGCGTATAGGTTGTGGTGGCTTTAGCTCCAGGGGCTTCGGGTTGTCTATAAATCTTGTATGCCCGTTACCTACTCATCGCACCAAGCAAACCTACTTCTTTCATTACATACCTATTTCTCAATCTCCATTCCTTTCTCATTCAAAGTTATTTCTGAGATCCCTAGAGAAATGGCCGATAATAAGTTTTTCAACTTGAATTTTGAGACTGGCAATGTAGAGCTTGATTTAAATCTAAGTCTCGGAGACAACAAAGGGAAGAGACTTGTAGACAGGTCACCAGAAATTAAGAAAAGAAAGAGGGATGTAATAGAGTTGGAGGAGGACAGTACTGCAACATCCTCAGAAAATAAGCTTGCGTTCTTGGAGCGTAAGATCGAAAATCTGGAGCGTAAGATAGAGAGTCTGGAATACAAGACAGAGGACCAGAAGCGACTAATAAATCGTCTCTTTGAAAACCAAGAGAAACTGATAAACCGTCGTTTCGGGGAACTAGCTAATCGAGTTGATAGACATTCAATGTTTGCAACTCAAAATTTCCGTGACCAACAAGTAAGGTGTATTGAATGTATGAACGGAGTAACTTCTGCTCTTCGTCAAATTTCTCAGGCGCTTCCTCCAGAAACCCTTTCTAGGCTACAACGATTAGCTTCCTCCTTAAGGTCTGAAGCACCTTCCTCTTCTAGACCTGGAGCACTTTTTACATTTCAAAAGCCTCCTCGTCCTTAATTTATTCTTTCTTTTGTTGGTACCTAAAGCTATATTTGGTCTACGCTTCGTGTATTAAAATTATCGATGTACTAGAAATAAAATTTAAGTTAGTATTTAGATCTTCTTTGTTGAAGTGATTCCTTTTATTGAAAGAACTTGAGGAATGAAATGATGTTGGACTTATATTTCGTACTTGATTATGAAAATTCTAAAGTAGAGTATGGTAATATCCTTTTGACTGAGAAGAGTTACTAAAATGATATTTCATTGCATTTCTGAGCTATGGAGGAATGCTAAATAAGTATTTTATGAACCTATATATAGAGAACTATGGGTTTGCCCTAATCATTAAAGGGATACGACTCTATATGAGTCATTGAGGTGAGAGGAATTTCTATATATATTTATTTGATAATTATGCATGAGGAGTATGTTATTTACTTAACACATTTTCTAGGATTGTTCTTCCTAGAGATTCATGTAATAATTTCATGTAATGATTTCATTTTATATGACGCCATCAGCTGAGAGTGTCGCCTTAAGGTAGAAGGATCGCCTTCGGGCAAGAGTATTATCTATGGCCAAAATGACGCCTTCGGGTAAGGTGCTTGTATTCGTAAAAGTTATAAGCTATGTGTGTGGAAACATGTGTTCTGATATTCAGTATGAACTAGAAAGACCACGTGCCACTCTTGAAGACGACATCTATTTTAGGTTTTACATAGAGACAAAGTTCGTCTCTGATTAGGTGGTTAAGTTTGGTAAAGGTTATGAGGATGAGACACTTTATGGTACAAAAGATTGTGGAGAAAATCAAACTGATGAGGAAGAGAATGTTTACTGTTTAGAAAAGGAAAAAGTCCTATACAAAATAATTGTTAATGCGGTCTAGAGTTCATAGTTGATAGTATAGTGTTCTTGTAATTCTTACCAAGGATGTGAAGAGGTTTGGAAAGAAAGAGATACAAAGGATGAGATATAGACGAAGTAATCACACTTATTTCAGTCTTGAGATGAGTTTTGAATTCGGGGGACCGAATTCTCTTAAGGGGGTGATAATGTAATACCCATGAAAAATAAAATATAAATATTTATTTACAAACTACTGTTACTATTTCAGTATATGGTACTATTCACCCATATAATACTATTTACGTATATGGTACTGTTCATTTATACAATCGAAATGTCAAGTATTAGATGTGGTTTGGTCATAAGAGACAACTAGAAAGAAGTTCATAGGAAAAAATGATGTTTTATGTGTAAAAATACCCTCAGGGACTAAATTGAAAGGACTGATTTGAAAAGAAACTTAAAGGTTTAAGAGAAAGGATAGTTTTCTCTTTAAGTTTCCAATAGTACTAAAAGAAAAATTTTTCAGCCGTTGCCGCGATTTGCACAGTAAAATGCATTATTAGAAATGTCATTTTCATGAATAGTAAATTGAATATTTTATTAACACATAGTATCAAATAGTACCCTTGACTTTTGCTATAAATAGACCCTTCCATTTCACTTCTAAACTCACACCTTCAACTTCTCTTCTTTTCTCCTTAAGTTTCTCTTGCTTCGACGCTAGGCCTCTGAGATTTTGGGCCTTTCCTTTTTGCTTAGGTAAGGATACTATGCCTTTCTATGTCTTTCAAATTCTAGAAGTTATTTCTTAAGTATGCTCTGTGGTTGCGGCTTTGGCCGATCTTTCACATCAAAAAAATTGTCCTTAGCTGTTTATATGTTATTTTGATTCTCTGATTACCGAAATAGAATGTAAACTGTGAAGAATACATGTCTAGGAAAGTTCTGGCTAAGGAAAGACCTGGTTTTTAAGTGTGTCCAGTGTGACCCTCCACTCTTTCCTGGGAACTTACCTGGTGTACTCTTTTACAGATTGTATTCTCTATTTCTGGTATGAATAGTGACCGTATGTATGAATAGTGACCGTATATATGAATAGTAACCGTACGTATGAACAGTATCTGTACGAAAACAATCTTAACATATTTTCTCTAATCTTTCATGAAAATCTCCGTAGCAGAACACCGAAATTCATCTGTGTACTCTTGTCTGTAACGACTTAGAGAAGCGATATTCGTATGAAATCCAGGTGAGTGGAACGACCCCGTTTTAATAGAGTTTTAGCATTACTAGTGATAAAAAGTATGTTGTAGGACACTCCCAAGATTCATAGGGGGAAATTGGATTCAGAATGACGAATCTAATGAGATAATTAATCCAGAAGTGTGGATAAGACGAAACAAGTACTTCATGATGATGTGAAGTTTGAATCTTTTCAAAAACAGATTAATTGTTATCTTGATTTGTGGTTTATAAATTTATAATATAGTTATATACTATACCTGTTGTATGGATGAATATTATATTGAGCTTCTGATTATGATATGAAATGCTATTGATTGTGATTGAGCGGGACAGTACCCCCTCTCACGGCAAGGCAGAAAACTCGGTTGACAGGGTGTCTTGACCAATGAGTGTGGAGACAACGATTCCCTCAGTAGGGATATAGCCCGGATTGGTGATAAATCCGTGAGGCGCCCTAGCTAAGAGGATGAGGTTGTGCGTCATGGCGGAAATATACATAATTGGTGAGCCGGCCTGTGTGCGCTCTCCGGGATATATTGCCATTGATGAGTACTAGTAACGTTTGTTGAATTGGATGAATTTTTATCTTCTTGTATGTAAGAGGATGAGGTTGTGCGTCATGGCGAAAATATACATAATTGGTGAGCCGGCCTGTGTGCGCTCTTCGGGATATATTGCCATTGACGAGTACTAGTAACGTTTGTTGAATTAGATGAATTTTTATCTTTTTGTATGTAATTTCTAACTATGTTTATTGGTTGAGTATGAGCCTTCGAATATACTTGCATGACTAGTGATGTATTTGAATTTTATTAACGCGAGGCCGATTCGCTCATTGAGTTTAAAAGCTCACACTGTTTGTACAACCTTTTTGTTCAGATTAGGTTGCCAGTAAAGAATATCTGCTAGAGGAGTAGATCACTTTGGACCCTCCCGCTATCGGGTAGGCCCCTCTATTGTTGTAGATTATGTTGCTCTGTAATCGTCTAGGACATCTAGGTCAGGGGTTTGGTATTTGGCTTGTATTTCAGTACAATAATGTATTTTATGTTGAAAATCTATTATTATGTGCAAATCATCTCTATGAATTTCAAATAAGAAAATTTGATATATTTTCTTCAGGAATGGTTGTTTTGATAATGACTAAACTCATGGGTAGAATTTATCGAAAGACTTACAGTGATGGGATATTCATCATTGTGCCGGTCATGTGCCCAGAAAACGGGTCGTGACAAAAAAATTAATAGGATAAACGTTGAAGCTATGATTTATAAGGCAAAGTAATGCCTTTTTTTAGGAAAAAAATTGTCCAAGTGTTGTTTCTAAGTTCACATATTTGAACCAGGTAATAACTTATAAGTAGAGTGACATAGAAAGTGTGTCAACTAATAACGAGTAATTGCTAATTTTTATAGTCTAAGGCGAATTTGCAAATAAATCATAATTAAAGAAGATGATTTGCCATTTTGTATAGTTTATTGGGCAATGTTTTTCCTTTAATAATAGCAAACATTTAAAGTATTATGAGTTTTTGGGCCCAAATTATATTTTCTATCTTTATTCTTATCATTATTATGAGTTTTTTGGAACACCTTCCTTTTCCTCTGCATAGCCGCTCTGCTAGGATTTTCAAATAAGTTAGTCATGCCTCTCGCCTCCTCCTCAAGCCCTCTTCCCTTCCTTCCTTTACTTTTTCTGCTTTTCTCCTTTCTTTCATAGGAGTTTTGTCTCTTCCTATATGAAAGATCCCTCCTCTTCCTAGGTAGAGGACTTTTTGAAGGATATTTCTACATCTTTATTTCTCTTCAAGATGCAGTATCCAGGATTTCATTGACATGGTCGATTTATGTTCGGTAATTTGGTAGGTGAAATAGCGTTGGAAATGGAGAGAATGATCCATTGTCTTTTTTTTTTTGGCTAGAAGACCTGTTCTGATTTTTTCCTCTGATAAGAGTGTTGAAATAGGGCGTGTTGTCCCTAAATTTTAGTATTATTATTTAGATTTAGGTACTATTTTTAAGGTATTGCCCTAATTTATATATCTTTTATCTTATAAATTCAGGCTTGCGCTGTAATAGCTTATCTTTAAGTTTTGTTAAATCTTATATATGTGATTTTTTACTGAAAATATTTTTCATTTGTCCAAAAAAAGTACTATGAGTTTTTGGGTCCAAATTATATTTTGTCTTTATTATTATCATTGGTCCAATATACGTAAAGCAGCTCATTATATTCCATAAAGCCCACATTTGTTGAAGCTCATATAACTTGTATATTTCTTGTCTAGCGCTTAAAAAGGTTATTGAAGGAAAAGTAAGTCAGAATATCGAAGATGCTGACACATAAAAAAAAAAAACAAATAGTTTATCCAACAATCAAAGGGGGGCTCCACAAAATAATACATAAAAACACTCCTACAAAACAAAGGTTATCATAAAGAAAATTAGGAAGAGTGCACTTCATATAAAGTCAATTTGCCTCCTGTATTCATGTGTTTAGTTACTCTTTCGTCTCCATCTTCTTCAACATTTCCTTCTCTCTCCTGAAGATGCATTTATGGTAGGTGATGAAGAAAACATTGCATTTAGGGTTGTTTAGTACCCTTTACTGTAGCTCAAAGAAGGCCAAATCCTTCATTTTTTCTTATCAATGTTTGTTTGATAGTCTGATGCTACAATGGAAAGGAAGGAATCGATGGATTCCCACAAAGGCTCTTCTCCATTGAAGTTGTACAGACGTTTTTCATCAAGCTTTGGATGAAAAACCAATTTTACTCCCAAAAAATAGTAAATTATCCCTTTTTTTTCCAAATCTACCCTATATGCTTTTCCTGGTGAGTACGATAGCTTTCTCCTTAGTTGCCCTTAGCTTTTGCTAGAGTCAAAGGTTATAGGGAGAAACCGCATTAATCAGATAACATCAAGCTGAGATGGGAAGAACTGAAAAAATATTACCTTAGTGAATTCACAAACTTGATTTATATTCTGATTGTCATCTCTGTCATCCCGAGAATCTCTGTCATCCCGAGAATTGACAAACGAAGTTGACTGTCAGAAAACTTCACCAGGACCGGAAGAATCCCAGTGGTGGACGATCTTCTCCGCTGCTTGAAACAGATCAAGGACTTCTATAGCCTCAGAAAACTTGGAATCTTCGCCGTTGATCAAATCGATGAGGGTAATCGTCAAAGCTTGAAGCCATGCCAGCGTACACAGATCCCGGAGACAAGGTGAATCCGCTGTCGCCGAGAGTGGTAGCACCGTGTCACATCCTAAAAATTGAACATGTGAAAAGATACTACTCATTTGATAAAATTCTCAAACATAAGTTATTTACATATATTCTGTAAGGTTTTACATTCAACCTTAATCATTCATTCCACACGACAGAATTATATTCATTTGATAAGCAAATATAGGCATACATAATCTGATGTTTCTATCTCATCGCAAGCCTAGGAGACCTATAGAAAGTACAGAGCGTTCCTAGTATCTACATTAATAAGTACTGGTATCCCACCAGACAGAAATAGAGAATAATCCCAAGGGGCTTCTAATCTTCAAACGGATACTCTTCTTCCTTGTTTTCTGTATCTAAAAAGATAATCATAGGGAGTGTGAGTTTATTTAAAAACTCAGTAAGTAAATAACTGTACTATATAAAATATCAAAAGTACAAATACCACATTTACTCATATAATTAATTGTCTTATACATCGAGTAGTATGAGACTCTAACCCTTTAAAACTCGTGAATAAAATTTCATAGATATACATCGCGTAGTATTAGACTCTAACCCTTTCAAACTTGTGAATAAGATTTCATAAATATACATCGAGTAGTATGGGACTCTAACCCTTTTAAACTCGTATTTATGATTTCACCTATTTACACCGAGTAGTATGGGACTCTAACCCTTTCAAACTCGTGTATAGTTTTTCATCATTATGCACTGAGTAGTATGGGACTTTAACCCTTTCAAACTCATGTATTAGATCTCGTAGATCTTTACTCATTAATAAGATAGTGAGAATTTATCACATAGTACAATTGCCATGAAATAAAATAATTTCTACATACTCTTATTCCTTTGAATTTTTGTAAAAAAAAATATACCGATCATCATATACTCCCATATGAAAAATTGATTGCTTAATATCAAAATAATATTGTAAATAGGACTTATATTGTACTTTGACTAGTAATATCAAATTAGCTTAGCAAGGTTATTCACTTACCTTGATGTTTGTCCAAGTTTACCTTATTCCACACTAGAATTTGTGTAGGAAAATTTCCTAGTAAAATATATTACAAGGAAACATAAGAAAGGAAACAAAATCACGAAAATATGCAAAATTTTCTGATTGCTACAGTAACAGTTCGCTACAGTAAGGTTCGCTACAGTGACGGTTCGCTACAGTATATTGACTGCCGACACTGCAGTAACTGCTACAGTAACTCGAAAAATTTTCCCAAATTTTCTAGTTGCTACAGTAAATTCGAGTTTGCAGAAACTTTCCCAGAAAATTTCATCCTTTCCTTTCTTGATTCAAAACCAGAATCTCAACTCTTTTAACTGACTATAACTCAATCCTAACTCAAATATAACCTCTAAAACAACTAAGATTCATGAATTATCATCAAAATCTTCAAGAACAAAACCTCCTCTAATCTTCCATATAAACTTAGATTTAAGGAAAATAATGAAATTAAAGCTTACCTTTGATCCTTACAAAGCTTTTGAACCGAACAAATAATCAAAATTCTGAAGATCAAGGAAAGGATTTGAGAAGAAGATGAAGAAATGAGAGAAACTTCCACTGTTCAATTTTCAGCCTTTGCTTCTGCGTGAATAATGAGAGGGTACTATTGAAGTTTTATTTTAAATATTTCTAATTGGTTATTGAATAACCCATGGGTATCCATAACCCAACATCCAAACCCATCCAGTCAATTTACAATAAATGGACTAATTGACCATTCTTAAACCACTTTTCCATGAATTTCACCATTCTTAGAATATATCCCACATGGTGCAAATATTCAGTCCAGTCATTTAACTCAATTTTCATAAATAATATTCAAAGAGAACAATTAAATATGAAAATTAAAAATGACCAAAATAAATAACTAAAGTAACGTTGTAAAATTCTAAAATACTCTTAGGCGAATTATATTTCCAAATTAACGGATATTACACACCGTTTCATGAAAGTGTAGAGAGAAAATAGACAAAGGAATAGAGAAGCTATATGTACTCTTTACTTAAGCACTAAGCATTCAAATTAGTACAGCCAACTACAAAATATAAAGTTATTTAAAATTCTACTATTAGGAATTAGATCACTATCAGGAAGAAAAATACTTCCAATTTAATCCCTTTGTTATCATGATTTATTTAAAGGGACTATATTGAAACAAAAAAAGTTAAGGGACTCTATTGAAAAGATGGATAAGGATAGTATGGCACAAATTGCAAATTAAAGGGACTATATTGAAAGAAAAAAGTTAAGGGACTTTTGAAAAGATGGATAAAGATAAATATGATACAAATTGCAAATTAAAGGGACTATATTGAAAGAAAAAAAGATATTATATTGAAATGAAAAAAAGTTAAGGGACAAAAATAATAGTTAAGCTAACATCTTACTAAATAGGGGTATTTTGGTAATTGTCCAATACATTCCCTACTTTTTTCCTTAAAAATATACATACCAAATTCATCTTTTTTTTTCCTTTTATTTTTTTTTTTCATCACATACGAAACATATTTTTTCCATCTTTCCTTTTCTTTTTTCTTTTTCCTTTTCCTTTCTATCTTTCCTTTATTTTTCTTTCCTTTCCTCTACTGCCTACCGAATGGGCCCTTAGGGCATGTTTGGTACCCCCATGAATAGTGCAATGGAAGTGGGAAGGCGGCATTTTTTTCCATCAACCCTTGTTTGGTAGCCATTTCTACAGTGGAAGGGAAAGCATCAATGGAATCCCGCGCAGGCTCATTTCCATCAAATTTGTACGGCAGTTTTCCATCCAACTTTGGATGGAAAATCGGTTTTACTCCCGGAAAACAGTAAATTTGTCCCAAAATTTTCCAAGTTTGCCCTATCCCTCTTGCGTTAATTTGAAGCCCTTGAAGCGATTGCTAGTCTGTGCATTTGGTCTGCTTTCTTCGTCATCTTTGTGGCTCTAGTCTGTGTGTTTGGTGGTTGGTGCGCTGCTAGTTGATCGTTATCTTCCTAGATTTGTGATTTTGATTTGCTTCAAACTTCTTTAATTCAAACATGGATCTGTGTTAAAAATATATGGGTTTAAAATTTTGGTGATTTTCACACTTCCTCCTGTTTTGTGTGGAGTTTGAATTTTCTGGTAATGTCATTATTTCTCTTCTATTATCTGGGTTCCAAATTTCTGGTTGTTTTCGCACTTTCTGTTATGCTCTGGCATCTGGGTTCAAATCTAATATTTATGTTTACCACGGTTTAGAGATGATGGTGTAAAAAATTGTGAAGCTGAGATATGCTGATATTATTTATGTTTCATTGGTATCTTTTGTTATGACCCAACTTAGTGGTTGTCACATCCCAAAACTTACATGTGATATAAACATAAAATACCTAGGGTGTACCTCCGTGGTACCCCATAATCTCTGTGAACATTCTTAATATCCATAATTATGTGAATCATAAATATTCCAAAAAAGATATTTTGTATACATATTCAGAAAATGTTCAACCTTCAAACACTATACAACCTCCCAAGCCTAGGTGACCTACTAGATTACAGAGCGTTTCCTAATCCTTACCAATTGTTTACCAGACAAAAGTGGAGTATATCCTTAAAGGCTATAAATTCTCCTCCTCAACCACTGTATCTGAAAAGATAATCATGGAGAGTGTGAGTTTATCATAACTCAGTGAGTAAACAACTGTACATGAAAATATCATAAGCACAAACACCACATTTACTAATACAATCAATCTATCATTTATTGTAAATAATTATAGTATTACACTTGTTTGAATTTGCGTATGATTTCTTGGGTGATCAATCCCTCAATCACTTTGCATTATATGCCATAGATACTTGCACTGAGTGACTTGGGAATTTAACCCTCAAACTCTTGGTGCATAAGTTTCACAGTTATACACTGAGTGGTATGGGACTCTAACCCTTTCAAACTCGTGCATAGGTCTTCACATTTATACACCGAGTAGTATGGGACTCTAACCCTTTCAAACTCGTGCATAGGTTTTTCACATTTATACACCGAGTAGTATGGGACTCTAACCCTTTCAAACTCGTGTATTAGATCTCGTAGATCTTTTGCTCATCAATAAAATAGTGACAATTTATCACAATATAATTACTATGAAATAAATGAATTTACACATACTTTTGTTCCCTTGAATGTCTATCATCAACCATAACAATCATCATATATTATCAACAGCGATACTGATTATTTCTCACTTCAATACTATTATAAACAAGACTTGTATTGTACTTTATCTAATAAGATCACATTAATTTAGTAAGGCTATTCACTTACAAAATGTTCCAATTTATTCAAGGAACAATCACATCTAGATCTTTAGTCAACTAGAGAAATCAATTCTCAAAGGTAATAAAATACCTTTCAATGATATTGTACTTTTTCTCAACCTGAACACACACTGATACTATTCTCAATTTCACAAATAACGCAAATGGAATTTATATTGTGCTTTGACTAATTTATTAAATTAATTTTGCAAGGTTGCCTACTCACCTGGATTCCACGCTCTCGGCGCTCCCACCTTGCGCCCCAATCATCCCTATTGTAACCAGGTAAAAACCATTAGGGTTACAAAATAGAGAAATTTCCTATCACTACTCTCGACCTTTACTCACATCTTAAGTCATAACTCCTAACCGGTAATGAATTTCTAAATGACATTTATACCATTGGAAACTAGACTCAAAGAGCTTTCCAACGATATAAAGTTTGCCCAAAACGGAGTCCGGATGAAGAAGTTATGACTGATTGAAAAATAAGCTAAGGTTTTTCAGCATATCTGGCGCCTGGGCGCCAACACAAGCCTGGCGCCTGGGCGCCAAGTCCCTTTTCTTCCCAAAATTTTCTGAACCTTGGCGCCTGGGCGCCAGAGCTGGCGCCTGGGCGCCAGGATCGCGACCTTTCGCGGTTCCTCTCGGTTTTGGCTCAGATCCGGCCAAATCTTCACCGTTTTCCATGATTTCTTCCATAGGATCTCACCCTTAATGTCTAAGGAGCATTTAGACACCAAAAACACCAATTTTAATCGAGAAACGAAGCCGGAATCTCGATTTTTACCCCAAACTTTCTGAAAACTATAAAATAGGAAAAAGCTTGAGAAATAGAAATTTCTACCTCAATTCCTTGCTTTCCCTACGATGCTTGGCTCCTAGAGGCTCGCCCCGTAGCCCGAGATCCACTCTCCAAGCTCGGTTGTGGAGTTGGAGTGTAGAGAGAGGAAGAGAGGAGAGAAAGTGAAGAGAGAGAGAGGAAAGGAGAAAATGAAGAAAATTTAGGTGAGGCCGCCTATTTACTCGCCCGGGGTAAAATTATCACTTGCTATTCAATTGACCCTCAGTCAAGATTAGTAAAAACAAATTCATAAAATCTCACCTCGGGTGATTCTAAATCCTAATTGCCCCACAATTTTCTTCTTTCACTTTAGTCCCTCTCAATATCTCCAACTTCACTTTAACCCCAAATCTATCATCCTTTCGGTACCGGACTCATAATTCATTCCCATAAGCTCTATTCTTCTTCTCAGGTTCCTATTTGGTCATTTCTCAAAAGTACTCCATACTTTCTTTTCTTTTCGTTTTAGTCCTTGAGAATTTGTAAAATGTCCTAAATTAAAATTTTTTGAAATTTCTATTTCCAAATTTCCTTTACTAATTCAAAAAGAACATTTCTCATGTAATTAAATTTTTCAATAAACTTCAAATAGACTTTAAATATTCAAGAAAATTCTTGGGATATTACAGTGGTGAACCCAACTTAAATGAAAATTCACAGACAGAGATAGAGGGAAAATTTCTGAATTGGAAGAGATAGAATGAAAAGATAGAGAGAGTGTGAGAAATTCAAAGAAGATAATCAAAGGAAGAAGAGGGAGTTGGGGAGAAGAAGAAGATCAAGAAAATGAGATATGAGGGAGATAATTTTGACAGAGAATAGGAGAGATATAGAAAATAAGATAGTATTTCAAATTTCATTCATTCATATGCTCCTGTCTCTGAATATCTGAGAAAGAATGAAGAAAATACTTGAAATTAGTTTCCAGACATTCATAGGTAGTCAATATTGATAATACATCGGAATTTCTTGGTTCTTGCTAATTGTGATAGAAGAATCAAGAGCACTTGATTCTGTGAGCATGTTAGAAAATGACAGTACCTTATTTATTCAAGGCATGCTTGATCTGCACCATTTAGCCTATGAATTTTGATATTTAGTAGATGAGTTTCTGATACTTATCATTACAGTAAATTAAGGCCTTGTGTAAAGCAGTCATTTGTTCATAAGTTTAGTTCTTTTGATTTCTGAAATTGATCATACAAGATATGGTGAGGAATTAAGGAATGGTTAGTTTATTGATTTCATGTTGCTATGTCACTATAATGATGCTTGTTCCTGTCCTGACTTTCACATCGGTTGCATTATGTCACTATAATGATGCTTGTTTCAATGAGCACCTACATGAAATTCATGATTTCATATATAGTTCCAGTGAGCAATTTCATATCAGATTCTGTCGTATTTTTTCCAACTTCACAATACCTTGAACAACCAAGGATATCAAACTTACCTAGGACTCAATGAAAAGCAAAAAAAGAGACAATATTGAAAGGGAAAAAAAAAGTTAAGGGACTATATGGAAAAGATGGATAAGGACAGATTTGGTACAAATTGCAAGTTAAAGGGACTCTATTGAAAGAAAAAAAGTTAAGGGACTATATTGAAAAGATGAATAAGGACAAATATGCTACAAATTGGAAATTAAAGGGACCATATTGAAGGAAAAAAAGGTTACGAGACTATATTGAAAAGATGGATAAAGATAGATATGGTACAAATTACAAATTAAAGGGACTATATTGAAAAAAAAATGACTATATTAAAAAGATGGATAAGTACAGGCACAAATTGCAAATTAAAGGAATTATATTGAAAGAAAAGAAGTTAAGGGACAAAAATAATAGTTAAGCCAACATCTTACTAAAGAAGGGTATTTCAATAATTGTCCAACACATTCCTTACTTTTTTTCCTTCAAAAATGTATATACCAAACACATCTTGTCTTTTTTCCTTCATTTTTTTCCGTCACATACCAAACACATTTTTTTCATCTTTCCTTTCCTTTTTTCTTTTCCCCTTTCCTTTCCATCTTTCCTTTCCTTTCCTTTCTTCAGCAGTAATGCGTACCAAACATACCCTTAATGTTTTATCCATTGAGAAGCCTTACATTGCATTTGGCAGGCTTTCCATCAAATATTTCCAGCACTATTCTCTTCAACTATAGCCCAATCCCTTGTTTAGTAGCTTTGTGTATAGTAACGCGACATTCTCAAATTGCTCTCCCTCTTCCTTTTTTTCATACGACCAAACTCCCTCTCACACCTGATGGAAAGAGCAAATGAAAAGGATCCCTAAAAGCTGAAATACGTATTTTCCCCTCTTCATTTCTCTCATTTGCTGCCCTGACTTCGAACTAGAACCATCATTCTCTCCTCTGTCATGCCCTGTTCACTATCGTTGAACCCCTTACCCAAATCGCCATCAACCATTGCAACCTCATCTGCCTTAGTTGAAACTCACACAAACGTCCCATGTTCTTCGCCCATTATCAGCCGCAACCTCCTCTTTCTCCATTGTCACCTCCTTTGCACGATCACCATTCTCTCCTTTATCGTGGCCCTCATCTTCGTAAAACCTCTCACCAGTTAACCCCTCATTGTCGCCACATCAATGCCATACCCACCACCATTGCTCACCAAACCCTTCAGCGTAACCACCTCTGCCTTTATTAATCTATGTTCCCACCTGACAAACTTTTCATTCCAAGAGAGTGTGACTTTGATTAGGTGCCCTTTATCTTTTTTGTCTCAATTTCCTTACTTTTTTTCAAAAAATAAAAAATAAAATTAAAACCATGGATAAATTAGTAAAATTACTCAACATATTCCATTTACCTAAAAAAATAATATCCCTTTTTTATTATTCTTTTTTATTTCATATCAAAGAAAATTTTTCCTCTTCTCTTTTCCTTTTCATTTTTCTTTTCATTTTCTTTTTTTTCTTTCCTATGTATCAAACACACTTTAGTGTGTAACCGTTACCTCCTACCTTCCATGTATTTAAGAAGTTGAAGCTGCTTCTTCTCATCTTCAATGAAGGCATTTAAGAGTTATTGCTTAAAAAAAATATATTTCAATCACTTATTGTATGCTCATAAAGTTATAATGCTATGTGTGAGTTAAGAAGAGTTATTGAGTTTTATATATTGTTTTTTCCTTATTTTAATATTTCATTCATTTTATTAAAGGGTTGTAAAAGTTGTGAGTGTTGAACTTTGCAAAAGTTCTCTATTGTGTGTTGGGTTTGGTTTTGTGAGAGTTTAGATAGTTTTCTTATGGATCTCTATAACCTTATACACCTTGTTAGTGATTGGATTTTGTCCGGACCCAAATCCAGGCCCATGACTAGCGCAGAAGATACCAAAAACCTATACCATCGCAAGCCTAACTTTCCTTTAAACCCATTATTTCTTGTTATCTCAGTTATTCCTTTAAATGTAATTTATTTAAATTACACAATTGAAGAAATAAAACAAGAGAATTATTCCTCTTCTCATAATTACATAAAAAGATATGATCAAGCATTCATACATATTTAAATTACACATTCTCGAATATAATCACACTCTCTAGTGTCTTTTTTTTCCACACAATACTCATAACCATTTTATACAACATTACATAATCTACCTAATTACAAAGCTTTTCTAATATTATACAACTTAACATAAACTGAGATATTATACATTTACCTTGAACAAAAGGAGAGATATTCTTGGCATACACATCATCAAAATTAGAGAGTCTTCTGTATTTAAAATTCTGAAGGGGTGAGTTCGGTGTACTTGGTTCACTGTAAAACTAGTCTACCTATCACATATATTTGACTATGCGTGCTAAAAGTACATATAATCATGCATGAACATATGAGTACTCATAACATAAATAATTTATGAAGTGAATATGTATTAAGAGGAAACTATCATGAAAGAATTCATAAATAATCACATGCACCCCGCCCAAAGGTGCCATCCAGCCCAAAGGCGTCATCCCACCCGTAGGCAATATCTCCGCTTGAAGGCGTATCCCACATGTAGGCAATGTCCCTGCCCAAAGGTGTATCCTGCCCATAGGTGTCAACCTTATTTCACCATTGCCCTCAAAGGGACGTCAAAGTATCTGAAATCTCTATTTGTTTCAAATTCCAAACACATGTATAAACAAGAGCATCCATATGCATATCATGAACTTTAATAAATCCATGTCATTCATAATCATCAATGCATAACATATCTCCTCACAAGATTTAATTCCAATGCATTAATAGACACACAGTTATAAAAGTATCAACATCAATCATTCATATACACTTCCTTTGCAAGTTCAATCTATACACAGATAATGCCTTAATCCAAATATATAGAAAGTATATTCATTCATTATTTTATTACATCATTATGAAACAAAATTCTAAAAATAAATCAAATAAGGCAAGACTAGATCTTTCACCTGAAGTCTGAGCTATACTTTTATACTTTATACTCAAATAAAGATGCCAAGAACCTCATCATAAACCAAGAAATTAATTCTAGCAAGTATCAACACCAATTCAAAACAAAAGATATTAATCATTTAACTTTATTCTATTTTCAGGCTAAAATTAGGATCTAAATTTTAGAAAAATTATAGTATTGATCCATAGCTCCAAAAATTCATGAAACTTGACATATGTATTTATTCATGTGTTAATATACTATGATAAAAACTTCACTCCAAAATCCATTGTTTGGCCCTTCAAATGTTCACATTAATAACCAAAGGTCAGAACTATCTAAATTCTGAATAGGTACGGTGTTATGCATTTTAGACTTAGTTAACTATGTCCAAATGCTATAAAATTTTTTAGATCATTCGTTTCATGTGTTAGCTAAGTGTCATAAAAATTTTAGATCAAATTGAGGTCTTTAGCTACCAAAACTGAATCAATTTCCTAAACTACCCTGACTTGCTCTACACTAAACTAAGTGTTGTTCTCATGTTTACTTGACCAAGGAAACCAATTTCAATGAGCTTGAAACTTTTCAGATCAGATTGCCACTATATTAAGAATCTCTCAAAAAAATTTCATGATTTTAGGAATTGATTTAGTCATCCAAAACTCACAAAAATAGCAGCATGCCATAATAATTGTTTTCATATTCTTTAAATTTTAGCTACTATCTTGGGTGCATTAAGGATACCAAATGAACCCAGAAAATTCTGAAATAATTAAGACACATACCTGGACATCATTTCTTATTACATAATAAAATTTAAATAAGTTGGAGTTTATTTAATGCCTCAAACAGTCCCAAAATTTTAGTAGCAACAAAAGACCACTATAACACTAAGCAAATTCAATTCCATTATCTTTTCCTAAATTTCTTTCTTCAAACTTGTACTTCTATTTCCTTTGCTTGATTTAAGCTCATATTTCACTTCATCTAGGTCCATGGATTAAGATTTTATTTTCTTTTGAAATTAAATCAACCCCAAAAAACTTTTCAGTATTATCAGTTTTGTTCTTATAGTTTACTATCATACTTTTCCTTTTAGATTAGTCCTCCAGATCAATCCATAATTTCACTTTTAATAATAAAATTATAATCATCCAAGTTAAAGAAATACATCTGTAGATGGAAAAAAATTTAGTTTAAAAATTAGAAGGTTTGATTTAGATTTCACTTACCCATTGAGATTCAATTTTGATTTTTTCTCAACTCTGTCATCTTGTGTACTCTCCGATTTTGGCTTTTATTATTTGTCTTCTAGCTAAAAACTTAGCCAAAATCTTCACCCATCTGATTATAATAACCATTTACTATTCTTGATCAACCCCTACATGTACGGTGACAAAGGGTTATCACCGAGAGAGAAACAGAGGAGTCAAATTTGAGGGAAGGTATTGGTGATTCCAACCATGGCATCGGTAAGATGGTCAAAAGAAGAGAGGAGAACGAGCCTCATGGGAAGCAAGTGGTCTGGAAAAAAAATCTGAACACTCATCCTAATTATCTCTCTGTTTCATTTCGTCCGCCTCTCGTGTACTGATATTAGTATGTATCAAAAAAATAGGAGTCCAATTATTGTGCTACGGTTTCTCTTTTCCTCTTTTGGTTCTCTTTATCTTTCATTTTCTCCTTTTCTTCTTAGTCGTTTCTTCCATTTTCTTTTGGCTGGATTCATTGCAAGGGACAAGAATTAGGAGTGGGATACACTTTTTTTTGTTTGCCACCAAGTTGGCTTTTGCTAGAAGAGGAAACACCTCTTACATTTCTATTTCTTTCATCAAGATCCATAACAACTTGGGCTGATTCTATTTCATACCCCAAATAAAATTTATATTTTTCTTATTTTCTTAAAAAAATTTCCTAAATTGCTAAATTTCAGTTTAAAGCTCTTTATGAATTATCTCAGAAATCTCAAATATTACAGGTTCGAGTATGCATGAGTGTAAGTAGTAAAATTTAGGAGGTTTGAATGTTTTCTTATAAATCTCTATAATCTTACTAACTTCAATATACAATTCCCTTACTTTGTGTTTGGAGAGAGGATGTATAATTTAGTTTAGATCTTAACATTTATAAATATTTGGTGTAGTCTTCCCTTTCCCTTTTGTTTTCTTAAAAGCATTAAAAATTTCTAACCAATTCCAATCAAGATTTATCATTGTTGGCAATTTTAATTGCCTTGCTAGATGAATATGGATAGAATAAAAAGAATATTGAAAAAGATAACATACAAAATTTTATTTCAACTCACAAAACTTGGTCTTTGTTAGTGACCAAATACAATATAGATGAGTCTTGCTGAAGCTCCTTTTTGTTATTCTCTCAAATTCTCACAACATTCATATATCATCATCTCATAGGATTTGCCTCTTTATATAGGCAACATTTTACAATAAAATATTCTCTAGAAGTAAAAGTAAAATTGACAACTACTACATCCTTTTAAGAAGATAAAATCAAATTGGATACTACCATATTTTTTAAGAAAACAAAATCAAATTGACTATTATTACATCTTTTAAGAAGACAAAATCAAATTGGATACTACAACTATTAAAAATAATAAAACAATGTAGAGGACTATAGAAGCATCTTGTATCCAAGCTTCCAACATATTCTAGAGACAAGTTTAACTTCTAACATCCTCTCTTAAACTTGACTTGATCATTCTGAGCATATTCTTCAACTTCAAGAACAAATTGATTTTGAATGGCTTTGTAAAGATATTTGTAATTTGGACTTCTGAAGAACAATGTATAACCACAATTTCTTTATCTCTAATTAAATCTCTAATGTAGTGATGCTTGATGTTAATGTGTTTGCTACGTCTATCAAAAACTGGATTTCTTGTCAAAGCAATTGTCGAATTATTGTCACAAAATATTCTTGTAAGACCATCTTGTTGATGTTGTAGCTCACTTAGCATTATTCGTAACTAAACAGCTTGAGTAGCACAATTTGTAGCCGCTATATATTCTGCTTCTGCTGTTGAAAAGACAACTACTTGTTGTTTCTTGGATGACCAGGAAAATACACTTGACCCTAGATAAAAGGCATAATCTGAAGTACTTTTCCGTGTTTCAGCATCACCTCCCCAATCACTATTTGTGTATCCAACTAGTTCTATCTTGTTAGTATTTGAATAAAAGATACCATCATCAATTTTACATTTAATATATCTTAGAATTCGTTTTGCTGCATGCCAATGAGATTGTCGTGGTGAATTCATGAATCTGCTTATAAGTTTAACTCCATAAGCTATGTCAGGTTTTGTTGCTATTAAGTACCTTAGACTTCCCACTAATCTTTTGAAATTAGTTGAATTGACAAGTTCACCCCCACCTTCCTTTTCAAGTTTCAATCTTTCTTCCACTGGTGTCGATTTTGGTTTGTAAGCTTCCATCTTAAACTTCTTCTAAACATCTACTGCATATTTCTTTTGTGAAATAATAAGTTCTTCAAGCATCTGTTTAACCTCAATGCCTAAGAAATAAGACATTAGACTCATATTAGTCTTTTCAAATTGGGTAGTCATGTTCTCCTTGACTTCAGCTAACTATTTGGAGTTATTGTCGGTGAAGATCGTCATCCAAGTACAAACAAATAATAATAACAATGTCTTCATTCTTGTTGTTTTTGACATATAAGGCATGCTCATATGGACTCCTATGAAAAATATTGTTAATAAAATATGTGTGTATGCGAGTATACCATGCTCTAAGTGCTTGCTTCAATCTATATAGTGATTTCTTCAACCTGTACACCTTATCTTCTTCTCCTTGTTTTAGATCACTTGGTGGTTGCTTAATGTAAACTTCTTCATCAAGTATACCATTTAAGACAGCAGACTTGACATCCATTTGGAATATTTTCCACTGATTTTGTGCAGCAATAGAAATAATCATATATACTATATCCATTCTGGCAACTGGAGCAAATACTTCAAAGTAATCAATTCCATGTTTTTGTTTGTACTCTTTTGCCACTAATCATGCCTTGAAACATTCTATATGTCCATTTTGTTGGAACTTTGTCTTGTACACCCACTTAACACCAATAGGTTTCTTTCATTCAGGAAGGGTAGCTAACTCTCATCTTATTCTTTTCAATTGCTTGAATTTTTTCATCCATTGGTTTTACCCAATGATCTTCACAAGCTGCTTCCTCATATGGCACAGGATCACAATTAGCAAATAAGGCATAATAAGTAACATCTTTGCCAACTTCATAATCTTGTAAGTGAGAAAGTGGACATTGTTCTTGTTGTGGACGAAGTGGTGGATCATTAAGACTTGTAGTATTTACTGGTGGCTCAACATTTTCTTCATTTATGGTTATTGGTACAGGCAGTAATTCCTTTTCTTTCTCTGACCAATCCTACACTCCATTTTCATCAAAGGTAACATCATGACTAATGATTACCTTTTGAGAATTTGGATTGTATAACTTGTAGCCTTTAGTTTCTTCACTGTACCCAACAAAGATGTATTTTTTTGCCTTGTCACCAACTTTCTTCCT
Organism: Biancaea sappan; assembly: GCA_037074585.1. Lineage (NCBI taxonomy): Eukaryota > Viridiplantae > Streptophyta > Magnoliopsida > Fabales > Fabaceae > Biancaea > Biancaea sappan. The sequence continues at coordinate 14,108,110 of CM073494.1, forward strand.
TAGTTCATCGGGAACATGTACATGAGCAATGCAACCAAAAATTTTCAGGTAATTAAGATTAGGCTTTTGTTCACTCTAGGCTTCTTGTGGAGTTTTATCTCGTAGACTTTTGACAAGACATCTATTCAAGATGTAGACTGCACAAGCCACTACTTCTACCCAAAAACTCATAAGCAATTTCTTGCCATATAGCATGCTTCTTATCATGTGCATGATAGTCCTATTCTTCCTTTCTGCCACTCCATTTTGTTGAGGAGTATATCTTACAATTACTTGATGTTTAACATATGGTTTTTTAAGAAATCATCACAAACTATATACTTAGTTCCTCTATCAGCTCTCAATGATTTAAAAGTATAACCACTTCTCTTTTCAATATATGCCATAAAATTCTTGAGTATATCACAAGCATTAGATTTGTTTTTCAAGAAGTAAACTCATGTTTTCCTACTAAAGTCATCAGTGAAAGTAATAAAATATTTGTTACCTCCATTAGATGGAACATCCACATAACATAAATCCGAGTGCACCAGCTCAAGTGGTTTTGTAGTTCTCCATGCACGCCCTTTAGGAAAAGGATCACGACGCTTTTTACCTACTGCACATATTTCACACAACTGATTAGGAACTTTGATAATCGGTAAGCCTTCAACCCACTTTTTATTTGCAAGAAACTTGATGCTTTCAACAAAGTGTCCAAGCCGCATGTGCCAAAGCCAATTATCATCAACAATTTTAGCATTGTAGCACAATGAATCATGGTACTTAATATTCATTAGGAATAGTCAATTATTTGACATGTTTGTCTTGCTATCAAGCCCATCTCCACATCATTTATGGTGCTGCCTCTTTTGTGAAAACGCAAGTCATAGCTTTTCTTAGCTAGTTGTCCCATACTCAAAAGATTTTGATATATACCAGGTGCATAAAATACATTAGAAATATAATTCAAAGATCCATATTTCAATATGATGGCAATCTTCCCTTTTCCTAAGACTATAAGTCTTGTATTATCACCAAGCTTGACTGTGGTTTGGAAGCTTTCATCTAAGTTAAAAAATAGTTCTTTTTTTCCCACTTAGATGATTATTGCAACCTATATCTAACAATCATTGATTATCATCTTTATCAACCACAACATTACTGGTTATTAGCATAGTCTTCATATTATCTTCATTTTCTGCAACTCGAGCATGACCCTCTCTAATGACATTCAGACTATAGTGGTCATACTTATTACATTTATAGCACTGAATATGTGATTTGCATTCATATTGAAAATGTCCATACTTTTTGCATTTATGACATTGAATATTAGATTTATTTTGGAAATAACCATTACCTCTGGTTCCAAGGCTTGAGTCAGTTCTGGGAATCCTTCCTCTACCTCTGAAATTTTGTTCTCTTTGGTTCTGATCCACCCTTCTTTGCACAAATCCTTCACTTCTGAGATTTACTTGAGCTTTTAATGCTTGCTCAGATGTGTCAATGACTCCAAGGATGCTTGCAAATCATTCAAATTCATTTTGCTAATATATTTTGATTCTTCAACTGCTGCTATCACATAATCAAACCGACTTGTAACTGTGCGCATAATTTTCTCCATGACTTCTTTTTCTCTATGTCATCCCCATTATTCTTCCTATCATTGACCAGCTTATCCATTCGTGAAAAATATTCATGAATACTTTCATCATTGTGTTGTTCCATCAATTCAAAGTGACATTTTAAGCCTTGCAACCTTGTTCGTTTAACTGGGCCAGCTCCTTCATATGTTTTAAATAGAATTTCCCAAGCCTCCTTTCCTATTTTAGCATGGAAAATTTTATGAAGAATAGGTAGTTTCACTGATTAACATATTAAAAACAAAGCTTTTTCATTAAGTAGACGATCTTTTTTTACCTGTTGTTTAACAACCTTTGATTGTTGTCCTTTTGTTGGTTCAACAAAACCTTTCTCTAAAATTTCTCCATAACCACTTGCTTTTAAACATAATTCCATCAAACGTTTTCATATAGCAAAATTTGATCTTCCATCAAACTTGTAAATTTTTGACTGCACGTGTTGAAGTTGGGTTGCTCCCATGCTTGAACTTGCTGCCATCTTGTTTTAACTATGGCTTTGATACTAGATGTTGGCAATTTTTGCTAGATGAATATGGATAGATAAAAAGAATATTCAAAAAGATAATACACACAGAATTTTATTTCAATTCACAAAACTTGGTCTTTATCATAGACCAAATACAAATTCTGTAGATAAGTCTCGCTGAAGCTCCCTTTTGTTATTCTTTTAAATTTTCACAATTCATATATCATCATCTCATAGGATTTGCCTCTTTATATAGGCAACATTTTACAATAAAAAATTCTCTAGAAATAAAAGTAAAATTGACAACCCCTACATCTTTTTAAGAAAACAAAATCAAATTGAATATTACTACATCTTTTAAGAAGATAAAATCAAATTGGATGCTACAACTATTAAAAATGATAAAACAATATAGAGGAATGTAAAAACATCTTGTATCCAAGCTTCTAACATATTTTAGAGACAAGTTTAACTTCTAACAATCATCCTCAAATATTATAAAAGAATTTTTAAAAGAGAAAACAATTTTTTATCACAATCCCGCTCCCGTCCAGTGTGATATTTGCACTAATAAAATGTATGCATTGAAACTTTAGGGTTAACTTTGTGCATTTTAGTTCTAGAGAGAATGATGAAAGAGGCGGTGTTTTTGAAGTGAAAACCGTAACTTGTACTGATAGTATCACTACGACGAAGTATAAATTGCGTGTATTTTTCATTTCTGGATGGAACTAAAACGAAGTAGTTAAAATCCCATCCTTGAGGACGTTGACCAATCTATGGGAGGCGAGACTTTCTTCTTGCAGTATTATGTTAGGATGGGCGAGACTTCCTAAGCACCACTTTTCATTTTTCACAACATTTGTCATGGATCTGATAAATTGATGGGACGATACGTGGGTATACCCCATCATGATTCATTCTAAACGCCTACAACAATGGGGAAAAACTAAAATAAGTTAGTTTATAATCTATTTAATTAATTTATAAATTTATTAGAAGTATTTGATAAATAAATTTATTTTAATAATTTGTAATTTATTTTAAAATATTATTTTAAATAATTTATAGCACTTATAGTTTTTATATATTTTTTATTTTTATCTTTATTATTTTATAAAAATACTCATTATATCTTTAACTCATATATATTACATAAATATTATATATATACAGTGGCGGAGCCACTTAGAATTCAGGGGGTGCAGTTGCACCCCTGAAATTTAGAGAAGTTTATGTAAAAATTTTTTTTTTCAATTTGTCCCCCCTCTTTGTTTTTTTTTTGAACCCCCTTAATATTTTTTTGAACCAATTCAGTGACTCACTCCCTCTCTACTACTCACAGTCACAAGACTTTTACTTCCCAGAGTCACAAAATATTTTCTTGATGATGGTTAATTTCTCATTCCATTATTAGGGACCTCTTTGTAAAAGTTTAAAATTTACATTTTTTGTACATATGTCTAATTCTATTAAATTGGTTAATTGATTATGTAATTATGATTATGAGTAACATATTTGTGAAGTCAATTTTATGAAATTTATTTTTGATGATGGTTAATTTATCATTCCATTGTTAGGGACCTCTTTGTAAAAGCTTGAAATTTGAGGTTTTTGTATATATGTCTAATTCTATCAAATTGATTGATTGATTGTATAATTAGGATCATGAGTAATATATTTGTGCAGTCAATTTTATGAAATTTTTTCTTGATGATAATTAATTTATCATTCCATTATTAGGGACCTCTTTGTAAAAGCTAATTTATGATTTTTGTACATAGGTCTAATTCTATCAAATTAGTTGATTTATTATACAATTATGATCATGAGTAATATATTTATGAAGTCAATTTCATGAAATTTTTTTTTGACGATGATTAATTTATCATTACAGTATTAGGGACCTCTTTGTAAAAGTTTGAAATTTGTGGTTTTTGTATATAGGCCTAATTCAATCAAATTAGTTGATTGATTATGCAATTAGGATTTAGAAGAAAAATAATTTTTTTGTAATAGAAATATTTTTAAGAGGAAATTACTATTAAATAAATAATAAATTAAAATTAATTTAGAAGAGTTACTATCAGATTCAGAAAAGAAAATGTAAATTTTGCCCCCCCTGACCAAGGGGTCCTGGATACGCCACTGTATATATATATATATATATAACATATTTTTATACATAAAATATATATTTAATTAATTATATATATAATAATTTAAATTAATTTAATTAAAAAATAATATATTTATTTACATTTTTCTCTTATATATATAATATTTTTATATATAAAAAATATATTAATGAATTTTATGTATATAATAATTTAAATTATTTTAATTAAAAAATAAAAAATATTATGTTTATTTATGTTATTTTGAATTTATAAAATATATACCTTTTTATGTCATTTTATATTTTTTAACTATTTCAACAATTATTTTTACCAAACACTTCTAATTTAATAAATTAGTTTATAAACTTTTAATTTTTAACTAAAAATTAACTTATAAACTTTCAACTAATTTTTAAACTTTCATATAATTTATAACTCACTCAAATGAAATAAAATTAGGGAAAATGTATTGATATAATAATTTAAACTAGCCTTTTTTTTTGTTTCTTTTCCACATTATCAACGGAGATATTTCCTATTACCAGATCAAATCTAATAACTTACTAGGTCTCAAGGTGTGCAACATATCATGACTAGATATTTAAGTTTTGCCTATCTTTACCATCACAAAAAAATTTTTACCCATTAATGGTTAATTAATTTAAACTTTCTAACGCATGAACGACACTTCATTAATCTATTTTACCCCACACTACTACCCAGATTACTGTTAAAGACGAGGCTAATTAAGCAAAGGTTCCATATTTCTAGAAAATTAGACTCATTTTGAAGAATTAAATCAAGCCGAAAGTAGCAAGAGAACAATCCCAGCAACAAAATCACTACACTCGCACTGCACATAATGTTTGATAAACCCATAAAAAGGTTCTATTGAAATTTATTCTTTTTTCTCGCTGACAGCAACTGCTTCCCCAACATAGACTATCCCGTTCATTACTTCATTCTTGCACTTTGATGATGCATCTGATAGACTGCCCTTTCAGCATTAACTCAAATGCCTTGTTAATCTCTGGGAATGAGACAGTGTGGGTGATGAACTTCTCCAGTTCCAGCTCCTTCAAGATCATTGTAATAGTATCTCATTAGCAACACGAGAGAGGAGTTTAATTTGTAACTTATTCCCCGGAAGATGAAAGACTATATATATATATATACGCTTACCTTTCTCATGTACTTCTCCACAACATTGGGAAGATCAGTGCGGGGTTTGTAGTTTCCATAAAAAGTACCTTTCAGAGTCCTCTCATTCAAGAGATTCATAGGATGAGTTTTGAATGCATCATCTTTGCTTGGAACACCAACAAGTACAGCAACACCCCAACCCTGAGAAGCATTTCAATGTGCAAAAACTATGAAGCTAAATATTATGGTATATAAACCGTAAGAGATCAACTATGGGAGTTCTGAGTAATTACATCGTGAACACATTCGAATGCTGAAATCATGGCTTGAATGCTTCCTGTACATTCAATAGCACGGTCTACTCCTCCATTAGTCATTTCAGCTATTACCTGTTTAGACATTACAATTCACCGTCACAATCTTGGAATTAACCAGAACAGGAAATAAGGAACATCATGAATCACAGTAATCTTCACTAAAAGTGTCAACAAACTAACCTGTTGAACAGGCTTGTCATGCTCTTTTGGGTTCACGAAGTGAGTAACCCCAAACTTTTTGGCTGCCAATAAGAAAAACAGAGACAACCATCAATAATAAGTAAAGAGGAATGCAAATAGCTGTAACGAATCTTTGAACATAAGAGAATTTTACCTTCTTCAAATCGGCTTGAAACTAAATCCACCCCAATAATTTTCGATGCACCAGAAATCCTCGCCCCTTCACAGGCCTAAAATTCACATTACAAAAAAGAGCGAGAATTAATGAACTCCTTTATCAGTTGCTTGAATTGCAATATACGAAAAAAGGGGATCACAACATACAGCAAGGCCAACAGCTCCCAGTCCAAAGACTGCAACAGTAGATCCAGGCTTTGGTTTTGCAACATTGATAGTAGCACCAAGACCTGCAGGCATAAACCGAAATAATCTTAATGTTAAAAGACAGAACACCTAGCTAGTTTGCTAATTTGTACAACATCATAGGATTTTCCAAACCTGTGCATATTCCGCAACTGAGAACACAAACTTTGTCAAGTGGGGCATCTGGGTTGACCTTTGCAACGCATCCGGCATGGCAAACAGTGTATTCGCTGAATGTGGAGGTTCCAACGAAGTGGTATATGGGCTGTCCATTTTTAGAGAATCTTGTCTTGCCGTCCTGGATCATGGTACCCCTGTCGGTGTTGATCCTGAGAAGGTCGCACATGTTGCTCTCCTCTGACTTACAATGTGGGCATTCCCCACATTCCCCGGTGAATACAGGGAGGGCATGATCTCCTGGTTTTAGATGAGTCACACCCTCGCCTACGCTCTCCACAATTCTGTATAACATCACCATATAAGCAATCTATGACTGCATGAATGTATCAAATAAATGAAAGGTTCGTCTCTTTTCTCCTATTCTTTTTGTTCCCCTCGATTTAGAAGAACTAGGCATTTGTAATTTAACATGAGACATTGTAGATTTCAGGAAACGAGATACAAAGTAATCTATGTCAAAAGCCAAAACCAGATGGTCAATAGTTCACATTCAGTTAAACTAGTTAATATGATCTATAAGCAATATTTGTAAAAGAAACATACCCTCCAGCTTCATGACCAAATATACGAGGAAACACTGGCGTTTGGCCCTGAAATAAGGAATAAGAAAAACAATTTCAGATTCGGTACACAACGAGTGGCTAAAGATGCATAATTGTAGCACATTGAATGGCAAGAATGAGAACAAATTCCCCCAGGTTTCTTATATCTTTGATACCTCAGAAGACAACGCATGTCATGAAATATGGCAGACTAAAAACAAGGATGAATTCAGATTCCACAGATCGATCATAAGGACAAAGTATAAAAGAAATACATATCAAGAATGAATTAAGAACCCGCATCATTTAAAATTCAGAACTTTTACATGAAAGCAGTAAATGAATGAACTTTGGACAGATTTACCCTTTAATCAACACAATCTTACTTTATTGGATCAAAATACATCAGCTAATAAGAATTAAATAATGCTATACATATCATAGCTAGGAAATGTTATTTTATTCATCACCTCAGATAATAAGAATCTAAGGTTTGATTCCCCTATGAGAAACATAAAAGGGAATGCTTGCGAAGTAAATCTGTTACCTTGGCTTCCCAGAAGTAAACATCAGTGTGGCAAAGAGAGGTAAAGAGGATCTTCAAACGCACTTCACCAGCCTGTGGTGGCGCTACCTCTACTTCTTCAATCACAAGGGGCTTGCCTGCTTCCCATGCCACCGCGGCTACATTTTACGAATATCAATGCAATTAGGAACACAGCCCATAATCAAGATGAAGGAAATTAAAAAACAAAACAAAAATACTGAACGAAGCCTGTTGTGTCTTATGATTCCAAAATCTAACTCCTTCAACAGGATCCAAGAATAAAATAACCAAAGAAGATCAACAGAAGACGGCACAAAATGATGATCGGAGAGAAGGATTCTGATGGCTGACCTTTGCACTTGATGACCTGACCAGCTGTGCTCGACATGGCTACAAATGAGGGAGATGAAAACGACGATGATCGTGACGAACGATGACAAGTGACTACTGAGTATCGATCTTCTGTGGAATAAATACGCAGTTACGGAGGCTATTTATAGTGAGAGAGAGTCACAGAAACAGGAATGAAAACCACTAAAGCTTCTTCAAATGTAAGAACAGCACTTTGTCCACTTTTACAGCCTCGGCAACCAGGAATTCGCAAATTGGAATGACAATTCTGGTTCCAATACTGTGTGTCGTGGTTATAATCTAGCGGCGCCGTGGATTCATAACGCGCCGCCACGTACCCCCTTCAACCTTTTCGAAAGTGCTGACCAATCGCCGTCCCACAACGACAAATTGCAAATTCTTTTCCCTTTTTCTTCTTAAATTATTCCAATTCTTTCTGTTGAGAAGTGAGAATTCAACATAGATTTTAATAGAATTTTTTATACATATATTTATTATCAAAATTCTTAATTAAAATACGACAAATATAATTTTTTTAATTAAAATATAATAAGTACATAATTTGTAAAAATAATTCTATTTTTTTATAGTTCATCATTATCTAATTAAATTTTCAAAAATTCTTTTACACATATTTTTGTTTCTATTATAAAAATTGATAAAAAAAAATAATAAACTTTTTATTAAGTCTCCTCCAATTTGACATTCAGCATTTGATGTCTGCTCGTCCAATTGGATTCATGGATATGTTAAATTTGGTTGTCCGCTGTCATGAAGAATTTTTGTCAAACAGCATGAATAAAGATGTTTGTAATACACCCAAGCACTGTACAGTTGGTAAATTCTAGTAAAGTGACGCAAGGTATAATTAATTAAAAAACAAGAGAAGTGAAGATGAGGGATTTATAGTGGAGTCAGTTGAACGCTTAATTAGGGGGGTGGCTTTTTTCTTCATCTTCATTGAAAACGTGCAGTAGGAAATTTGGAACTTCATGGTAAATGGTGAGGGATAGTGGGTAGTTTGTATTTGATAAAAATAGTTTATAAGTTAACAAAAGGTTTAAAAGTTAGTTAAAAGTTTATATGTTAATTTTTAACTCAAAGTTTATAAACTAATTTAGGAGTGAGCAAATGACTTGCCCAATCCGCTCAATTTGACCCAACCAGAACGATTCAATTAAGTTTGCAGGTTAGGTTATGTTTAAATTCTCAATCCAATTACTGGCGGGTTAAATTGCTGGTTAAAGATTTTCAACTCAATCCAACTTGCGAACCCGACCTATATATAAGTTCTTTTTTTTTTTCAAGTTTTCCTAACTTTCTGACTTACTTTCGTGTCACATCCCAAAAATTGAACATGTGAAAAGATACTACTCATTAGATAAAATTCTCAAACATACGTTATTTACATATATTCTGTAAGGTTTTACATTCAACCTTAATCATTCATTCTACACTACAGAATTATATTCATCTGATAAGCAAATATAGACATACATAGTCTGATATTTCTATCTCATCGCAAGCCTAGGAGACCTATAGAAAGTACAGAGCGTTTCTAGTATCCACATTAATAGGTACTGGTATCCCACCAGACAGAAATAGAGGATAATTCCAAGGGGCTTCTATTCTTCAAACGGATACTCTTGTTTTTTGTTTTCTGTATCTGAAAAAAATAATCATAGGGAGTGTGAGTTTATTTAAAAACTCAGTAAGTAAATAACTGTACTATATAAAATATCAAAAGTATAAATACCACATTTACTCATATAATTAATTGTCTTATACATTGAGTAGTATGGGACTCTAACCCTTTCAAACTCATGAATAAGATTTTATCGATATACACCGAGTAGTATGGGACTCTAACCCTTTCAAACTCGTGAATAAGATCTCATAGGTATACACCGAATAGTATGGGACTTTAACCCTTTCAACTCGTGTATAGGTTTCATAGATATGCACTGAGTAGTATGGGACTTTAACCCTTTCAAACTCGTGTATAAGATTTCTTAGATATACACCGAGTAGTATGAGACTTTAACCCTTTCAACTCGTGTATTAGATCCCGTAGATCTTTACTCATTAATAAGATAGTGAGAATTTATCACATAGTACAATTGTCATGAAATAAAATAATTTCTACATACTCTTATTTCTACCGATCATCATATACTCCCATATGAAAAATTGATTGCTTATTATCCAAATAATATTGTAAATGGGACTTATATTGTACTTTGACTAGTAATATCAAATTAGCTGAGCAAGGTTATTCACTCACCTTGATGTTTGTCCAAGTTTACCTTGTTCTACACTAGAATTTGTGTAGGAAAATTTCCTAGTAAAATATATTACAAGGAAACATAAGAAAGGAAACAAAATTACGAAAATACGCAAAATTTTCTGATTGCTACAGTGCCGGTTCGCTACAGTAACGTTGACTGCTACAATGCCGTTGACTGCCGACACTACAGTAACTGCTACAGTAACTCGAAGAAAAATTTCCATATTTTCCCGAAATTTCTGGTCGCTACAGTAACTCGAGTTTTTGCAGAAATTTCTAACAAATTCATCCTTTCCTTTCTTGTTTCAAAACCAGAATTTCAACTCTTTTAACCGATTATAACTCAAATATAACTTCTAAAACCACTGAGATTCATGAATTATCATCAAAATCTTCAAGAACAAAACCTCCTCTAATCTTCCATATAAACTGAAATTTAAGGAAAATAATGAGATTAAAGCTTACCTTTGATCCTTACAAAGATTTTGAACTGAACAGATAACCAAAACTCTGAAGATCAAGGAAAAGATTTGAGAAAATGATGAAGAAAGGAGAGAAGACGCTTTGCTTCGGTTGCTTCGGTTGCGTGAAAAATGAAGGGGGTACTATTGAAACTTTATATTAAATATTTCTAATGGGTTATTCAATAACCCATGGGTATCCATAACCCAACATCCAAACCCATCTAGTCAATTTACAATAAATGGACTAATTGACCATTTTGAAACCACTTTTCCATGAATTTCACCATTCTTAGAATATATCTCACATTGTGCAAATATTTAGTCCAGTCATTTAACTCAATTTTCATAAATAATATTCAAAGAGAACAATTAAATATGAAAATTAAAAATGACCAAAATAAATAACTAAAGTAACGTTGTAGAATTCTAAAATACTCTTAAGCAAATTATATTCCGAAATTAACGGGTATTACATTCTACCCCCCTTAAAATAATTCGGTCCTCCGAATTAAAATCTTACCTCAAGTTTCAAATAAATGTGGATAGTTTTTCCACATTTCATCTTCTGCCTCCCACGTGGCTTCCTCGCGAGAATGATTTCTCCAAAGAACCTTGACAGTAGGAATTTCTTTAGTACGCAATTTCTTGACTTTTCTATCAAGGATAGCTACTGGTACCTCTTCGTAGGTGAGAGTTTCATCAAAATGAACTTCTTGGGGTTGAATGACATGAGAAGGATCAGGAAGATACTTTCGTAGCATGGACACATGAAATATTGGATGAACTCCCTCTAGGTTGGAAGGTAGGTCTAGGTGATATGCCACATTACCCACTCTGTCTACAACCTCATATGGGCCAACATACCTCGGACTAAGCTTGCCTTTCTTCCCGAATCTCATTACTCCCTTCATAGGTGAGATTCGTAAGAAAACCATATCACCTATTGCAAATTCAAGGTCACGTCGTCGGTTGTCCGCATAAGACTTCTGTCTACTCTGAGCAGTTAACAACTTCTCTCTGATCAGTTTAACTTTATTTATATCTTCCTGTATCATCTCAGGTCCAAATATTTTGATTTCACCAAGTTCAAACCAACCTATAGGAGATCGACACCGTCTCCCATATAAAGCCTCAAAAGGTGCCATCTGGATACTGGCTTGGTAACTGTTATTATAAGCAAATTTAATAAGAGACAAATGATCTTCTCAACTTCCACTGAAATCCATCACACAAGCTCTTAGCATATCCTCTAAAGTCTGAATTGTCCTTTCGGACTGTCCATCAGTCTGAGGATGGAATGCTGTGCTAAGATTCACTTTGGTACCCAAAGCCTCTTGAAAGACTTTCCAGAACCGAGAAGTAAACTGAGGTCCTCGATCTGATATAATGGATATTGGTACACCATGAAGTTTCACTATTTCTTTAACATAAAGTCGAGCAAGTTTTGCTACACTGAAAGTGGTATGAACAGGAAGAAAATGTGCTGACTTAGTAAGTCGATCCACTATGACCCATATTGAGTCATTTCCTTTTGTTGACCGAGGTAAACCTACTACAAAATCCATAGTGATCCTTTCCCACTTCCACTCGGAAATATCTAGTTTTTGCATCAAACCAGATGGTCGTCGATGTTCAGCTTTAACTTGCTGACAAGTCAAACATCGAGCTACAAAGTCAGTCACATCTCGCTTCATGCCCTCCCACCAGTAAACTTGTTTCAAGTCCTGATACATTTTCACAGCACCAGGATGTACAACGTAGGGCGAACCATGAGCTTTCATTAAGATTTCATGTTTCAAAGATTCAATGTTGGGGACACAGAGTCTCCCATTAAACCATAAGACTCCTTCTTCATCTATCAAGAAACTTGGTGCTAGACCTTGCCTTGCCTTATCTCTGATTTTGACCATATCAATGTCATTTTCTAAAGTTGCTTTTACTTTTTCAACAAGGGATGATCTAACTGTTAAATGAGCCAGAAATGTATCTGACTCAGTGATCTCGAAGAATACTCCATCAGCTTCTAATTCTTGTAGTTCATGTATTAGAGACCTCCTTATAGTGGCAATGTGAGCTAAACTTCTCATAGACTTTCGACTTAGAGCATCAGCCACTACATTTGCTTTACCTGGATGGTAAAGGATAGTACAATCATAATCTTTCAGAAGTTCCATCCACCTTCGTTGCCTTAGATTGAGATCTCTCTGCTCAAAAATGTACTTAAGGCTTTTGTGATCTGTAAAAATTTTATAAGTTTCCCTATACAAGTAATGTCTCCATATCTTTAGGGCAAACACTACAGCTGCCATTTCCAAATCATGAGTGGGGTAATTCAATTCATGCTTTTTAAGCTGACGTGAGCCATAAGCTATGACTTTACCATGTTGCATCAACACACATCCTAAGCCTATCTTTGAGGCATCACAGAATACAGAGTAACCCCCTGGTCCTGATGGTAGGATTAAGACTGGTGCAGAAGTTAAACACTCTTTCAATTGGATGAAACTTTGCTCACATGAATCATCCCAAATGTATTTAACATTCTTTCGAGTTAACTTATTTAATGGGAGAGCCGTCTTAGAGAAATCTTTGACAAAGCGACGGTAATACCCTGCTAAGCCAAGAAAACTACGTACTTCTGACACAGTTGTTGGTCTAGGCCATTGTTTAACTGCTTCAATTTTACTTGGATCTACATGAATACCTTCTTGGGAAATAACATGTCCCAAAAACGTTACATGACTCATCCAGAATTCACATTTTGAGAGCTTTACGTACAACTGATGCTCTCTCAAGGTCTGAAGAACTATTCTCAAATGCTCAGTATGTTCTTCATGACTCTTTGAATATACCAAAATATCATCAATAAATACAATTACAAACTTATCAAGGAATGATTTGAACACTCTGTTCATTAAATCCATAAATGTTGCTGGTGCATTTGTCAACCCAAAAGACATCATAAGAAATTCATAATGTCCATACCGTGTACGAAAAGCAGTCTTAGGTATATCATTATTCTTAATTCGTAACTGATGATATCCAGACCTTAGATCAATCTTTGAGAAGTATTTTGCTCCTTGAAGCTGATCAAATAAATCATCTATCCTTGGTAAAGGATACTTATTCTTCACTGTGACTTTATTCAGCTGATGATAATCTATACATAGTCTCATAGAACCATCTTTCTTTTTCACAAAAAGAACAGGAGCACCCCAAGGTGAAAAACTTGGGCGAATGAACCCTTTGTTCAACAAATCTTCCAATTGTTCTTTGAGTTCTTTTAGCTCAACAGAAGCCATACGATAAGGTAGAATAGAAATTGGTCTTGTGTCTGGGACCAAATCAATACTGAACTCAATATCTCTTTCTGGCGGTAATCCAGGTAAATCTTCTGGGAATTCATTAACCACATGAATGTCTTCTAACTTCTGTTCTTTCTTTTCTAAATCTTTGATAAAAGCTAGAAATCTCTGACATCCCTTTCGCAACATACGCCGGGCACTTAACATAGATATCATGTTGCAAGGTACATCACTTTGATCTCCTTGAAACACAAAATTACTCCTCCCCGGCATATTAAAGGAAATAACTTTATCACGACAATTTATAGTAGCATGACAAGAAGATAGCCAGTCCATTCCTAAAATCACATCAAAATCTAACATATTGAGAATCATAAGATCTATCTCAGTTTCCATGCCTCCAACGATTATTTTACAAGAACGATAACATGTTTTAACCATCAAAGTCTCTCTCATTAGTGTGGAAACCAAGAATGGTTCTTTAAGAGTAATCGAATCAAATGCAAATCTCTTGGCAAATAGGGGCGACACATATGAGTGAGTAGAACCGGGATCAAACAAAATACGTGCAGCAAAAGTATTAACAGATAATATACCTGTAACTACAGCATTGGATGTTTGAGCATCCTGTCAGGTTAGAGCATATACTCTTGCATTTCCTCTACCAGCAGCTTGTTTTCCACGGTCACCTTGGCCTCTTCCAGAACCTCTTCCCATACTACCCCCTGTTGAAGGGGTTGGTGTTTGAGTAATAGATTGTGGTCGAGGTGGCAAAGTAGACCCTTGACCTGGTCTTGTCATGAGCTGAGGGCACTCCCTTATAAAATGTCCTTTTTGTCCACAGTTAAAACAACCTGTACCAACAGTGTTTAACCTGCATTCCCCGAAGTGAAACTTTCCACACTCAGGACATTGAGGTTTTTCCCTTCTACCTTGAGTACCTCCTCTACTAGAAGAGCTAAAACCACCCCTGCTCTCTGAACGAGGCTTAGCCACACTGGCTGTAGAATAAGATGACTTAGTAGAAGTGGCTGGAGCATGCTGTGATACAGTAAAGGGTTTCAAAGTCCCTGAGTCTTCCCCTTGATCAAAAGATCTCCTATATTTAGCTTTCTTCTTTTGACGATATTCTTCTTTATTCTTTGACCTCTTTTCCATTCTTCGGGCCACATCAACAGCTTCTGAGTACGAAGAGTAATCGTTCATATTAGAACCCACTTGATCATATAAGGCATCACGAAGCCCTTCCACAAACTTTTCTATTTTCTTCCTTTCAGAAGGAATGATTTCAGGGGCATATTCAGATAATTTAACAAACTGAGCTGAATATTCATCAACAGTCATGGTTCCCTGCCGTAGATACAGAAAATCCCTGGCCCTAGATGATCGTTCACTTGCCGGAAGAAATTCATCCATAACTGATAAGTCCTAGAAAGTCACTAAATAATGTTACCATATTTGGGATTTTCGGTCCTCTTTTAGCCATGTTTGCTTTCCTTTTGCACTTGTTATCTTTGTTTTCGTACAATTTCCGTGTGCTTGTTAGTATTCGTATTTTTCTTGTTTTTCTGCACCTTTTATTGCCTTTTTAATTTATTTTATTTATTGTTTTCTGTAGGTGCATTTGTGGGGAGAAAACAAGAGAAAGCAAATTCCAGTGGCCTGGCGCCCAGGCGCCAGGCATGTGAAGAACCAGGGCTCTCTGCCCAGCTGGCGCCCAGGCGCCCGACCCATGAAATTTGAATCTGAAGCTGCAGCCTTGGCGCCCAGGCGCCAGACTTCGGACCAGCAGCTTAAATACTCCTTTTAGAGCATTTTGACCTAATCTTGGACTTGGGAGATTTTGGGGAGCTTGGAGGCGGCTAGGGTTTACTCTACAGAGCTGGTTAGGGGGGAGAAGAGCCTTCCTTCAATGGATTGGTCTTCCTTCCCCCATCTCTTCTCTTTCCTCTTCATTTTCTTCTCTTTTCATGTTTTATTTTCTTGTATTATGTAGTGGTAGGTAGTATGTAACTCAAGGGTTGTTATGAGCCTGATTTTAGATCAGGTTTTGTGTAATTTCTCGAACTCTTGTAGTTATTGCTTGGTTAATGCATGTTTATCTATTCCAATCTTAATGCTTTCCTTTAAATTGGTCATTTATTGGGATGATTGGGTGTTTTTACCAAACTTGGGAAGGGGAGGTAGAAACAAGACCAAAGGATTAAGTTGTATGAGTTCTTGAACCTTAAAGGAGAGGGGATTGATTTGCTAATATCATAGGAATATAGTTATTAGCCTCATATAGTCAAATTAGGGTTTGGTCATTTAATGAACTTGATTTTCACATAAGGAATTATGGAAAGTTAGGTTTTATCTTAGTTGAGGTTTGGGAAAATCCTTCTAGGAATATTCGTGCCCTAGACTAACATGTACAAATGATAAAAGTAAGAGTAAGGGGATGATAATGGAACCTATGAAGAATGATGGGCTTGGTGGTTGATGTAATTTAATTTCTTATGAGGTTTTGTTATTGAATGATTCTTCTCAATTACATTTCGTATTTTGTTGGAGTGGATTTACGGTATTGAATTGCTCTAAAAATGCTTGATCACCACTTTTATGAGTTTGGGGGTTTTTATCTATGCTAGGGATAGCTAGGTATTAACTAGCTCATTGTAACTTCCACCATAAATCGGATTAATCTAGGGATGGATAATCTTATTTATGTGGTTTTTATGAGTTCCTAAACTTAATCACCTACTTGAATGATTGGATTAAGGAATTAAACAATCATTGGGTATAGGTAGGTTTGTTTCTCCAAGGGATTGGGTTCAAACACTTGAGAGAGCTTAACCAACTCCAAAAGGATTTGCAATTTGATTGAATCAGTCTTTAACAACTCAAAGACTCATTTGTCTATGAATTAGTCGGATTAAGAATTAAATGAAGTCAATCCCATCAATCCTAGGTTACTGTCATTAGGAGTAGCTTAGTTTTAGGTTTTAGATAGAGTTTAGTTTAAATTGTAGCATTAGATTTATATTTCCGTTTAATGATTCGTCTAGATAGCATTTAACTTTAGCTTTGCGGGTACTTGGTATCTCAATCCTCGTGGGAACGATACTCTACTCACTCTGTATTACTTGTGCGATTGTTGCGCTTGCCAAATCGACCTAACAAGTTTTTGGCGCCGTTGCCGGGGATTGATGGTTGTGCCAATATTCAATGAAGCCGAAGTGGTGCTACTTTAGACACTTTTGTTGTACATTCTCTTGTGTCTTTGCAAATTTTCATTTCTTCTGTTGTTATGTTTTATTTTTGTGGTTTTGTTCTTACGGTGTTCTTCTTTGTGTTGTGCATGAAATCTGGTTTATCTTCCTTGCTGGAAAACATTGAGGATGAGAACGGAGCACTGATGACCAAGGAAGGAGACATTATCTAGCGAAGGACACCGGTAAAGTCTGGCTAAGGACTATAAACGTAGCGCTCTTGGGAGGCACCCCAAGTTTCTTGACCTTTCCATCATATTAATTTGTTCTTGGTTCTGTTCTGTAATTTTAATTCTGTGATTGTTGGTGTTTAGTATAATTTTGGTTGATTATTTCTGTGATTGATTGTTGTTTTAGTTGATTTTGTTGTTTGATTTTGTTTAATGTTGAATTTGAATGTTTTTACTGTGTGTATGTGTTGTTTTGTGGTGTTTTTATGGATCACAAACCTCAATTTCCGTGGATTATCTTCTGCTGAGGGCTGAATGCTGCTGCTGCTAAAAAAATTTCGCTTCTGTCAAGATGGCACCCAGGCGCCACGAAGCTGATGTTTAAGTGCTCTCTGTCTCGCTGGCGCCCAGGCGCCAGCTGTCTGTTCTTGAGGGTTTGCGACTTTGGCGCCCAGGCGCCAGCGTCGAATTTAACCCTCTGCAGAAAAATTTTCTGCACTTTCTCTTCTCCCAAACCCTAGCAGCCGCCTCCCTCACTTTTCCTCTCCTTCTCCGGCACCTTTTCCTCCCAAAACCTCCATTTTCACCGATTAAAAGCCCCTCCTTCACCATCCTCTCCATTTTCGCACACATCCTTCCACTTTTCTTCCATCTCCATCACTTTCTTCTCACTTTTTCTTCTGTTCTTCATCTTCTTCGTGGTGGGGGCTGACTTTCGAAGCTTAGAGGTTCTCCTTCCCACTTTTCTGCAGATTTTGGTAAGTACCCTCTTCCCCCACTCCATTTTCTTTGAATTTTCAAAAAAAAATATATAAATAAATAAATAAATATTTATATATTTATATTTTTCAGATTTGGGAACTTTTGGATTTAGGGTTCTGTTTTGATTTATTTTGAAATTTCTGAAACTTTTAAAATTGGAATTTTAGGTACTTAGAATGTTTATTTTATTTTCTGAAATTTTAAGAATTTTTAAATTTGGGTTTTATTTTTTTTCAAAATTTTTCTTTTATTAAATAATCCAATTTTAGAGTTTTTGAAATTAAATTTTTGCTTTTTGAATGTTTAGGATTGGCTATTGCATAAATAATGTCTCACAAACGTTCAAGGAAGCAAAAGGAAGCCGAATCCTCCTCTAGTAGAGACTTTGATGCCTCTAGGTTTAGGAATTTTGAGTGTAAAATGAAATTTGATGAGCTTGAACCTAGAGAGTTTATTAAAGAGAGAGGGTTTTATCTAAGGGCCAATCAGTACCCCGAAATTCAAGATAGAATAAGAGAGTGGGGGTGGGAAACACTATGTAGGCCAGCTACGAGATACTACCCCGAGGTTGTAAAAGAATTCTATGCAAATGCATTTAGGGGGAGCAATGATAGTGTTGCGGACAGACATACTTCTTTTGTTAGGGAGAAAACAATTTATTTTACTGCAAATAATATCAATAATCTGTTTGGTCTGAGATATGGTCCTGAGGCTGATAATGAATATGCTGATTGGATAAGGTTTAGGTATATGAGATCAAACACACTTATTGATACTCTCTGTAAAGAGGGAGCGAGATGGGAGTTGGACGCTCAAGGGAAAGAAACACATTTTAAAAAATCTGATATGAAACAAATCCCCAAAGCGTGGTGCACTTTCATCCAATCCAATCTCCTCCCCACTTCGAACCGTTCTGAAGTAACAATAGAAAGAGCGGTGGTCATCTATATGATTTTTACAGGAAGTGTCTTTAACGTTGGATCTCTGTTATCCCAAAATCTAGATAAATTAATTCAAAAACAAGGAAAAAGATTGGGATATCCTTGCCTAATTACTAACCTCTGTCAAAAGGATGAGGTGCCTATGCTTAATGATATTTTTCGTAATCCCGAGGGCCCTATCACTGCACAAGTGATAGATTCTATGGCACCACGTGATGGAGCCCCCGCGGATCACTATCAGGCACCCATTCTGATTCCTCAGGCACCATCCAGACCACGCGCTGCACCTGCACCTCAGGGACCTCATATGTCACAGCGGATTATTGATATTGAAAACTCCCTAAATGATTTGAGAGCGTCCCACGATGCTTTTGTTGCCTCCCATAATGCATTTGTAGGAACACAGAATGAGCACAATAGGGGTGTAACTCAGGCTCTGTATGCCATGGCTAGACATTGGGGAGTGAGCACAGAGGGTTGGACCTTGCAGGATCCTTCTTATGATCCAACAGACGACATCAATTTTGATCCTGCAGTCAACAGTGGAGTAGCTGGAGGAGATGAAGAGATGGGCGAAGAAGAAGACGACGCTGATGACACGGATTGAGGCGTTGTGATTCACTGTTTTATTGTCTTTATTTCTTTGTTTATTGATTCTTGTACTGTGCTTCTCATTTGAGAACTTTATGTTTTGTTATTTTTATGTCTTTTTTGGATTTTGTTGATGTTTCTATTTTTGTGATGGAATGGTTAAGACTCTTGTTATTGTCATTTTGTTATTTTGATTCTTGTTTAGTAATCGTTGTGTATTTTAATTCTGTATTGTTGCTGTTGATGGTTTGATTTTAGCATTCATCGTCATTTCGTCCCCTTTTTGTTGATTGTCCCCTTTTGGATGCTCAAACCTTATTTGTGTGCTTGGTTTGACATTGAGGACAATGTCTGGTTTAGGTTTGGGGGAGTGAGTTGTTGTTTAATAAGAATGCAATTTCTTTTGTGAACCATCGCGTTTTAGGATTTCTCTTGATATTTTGGAAACTGTTGAACAGGTGTTATGTTATGTCAACGTTGGTTGAATTTATGTCGTCATTTTATTTAAAATTGAGCTAAGTTATGGATTTTTAGAATTTATTCATTAAATTGAAAATTTTCAAAAATTCTTAAATAAACGTTGTAGGTATTTTTAATTTTCTTTAAATACTCCTCAAATTTTTAAAATTTTTTTTATTCTTATTTGTGATGTATATTTGCTCAATAAGGGAAATTAAATTAAAAAACAAAAAACAAAAAAAAATAAAAAAAATAAATAATAAATAAATAGAATGAGTGTGATTTAAGTTGAGGAAGTGTAGTGTGGTTTAGGCGCACAATACTTTCTCCAACCAATGAATCATATCTTAACAAATAAAGGCGACGGACAAGGCATTGTTGTGTGGATTAGGCGCACTGATAATTCTTTGTTTCCTTAGCCTATTAGCATATATTACTTAGATTGAGGGAAAGATGTGTGGTTAGGCGCACGGTCTTCACTTCAATCATAAATAAATTGGAATTCCCTTTTGCTAAAATGCACTTTGAGAGAGCTAAGAAAAATCTCACAATAAGGTAAATTCTTTTAAACTTTTGAGGTAGTAATTAGAGAAAATTAAGGGCATTTATGATTTTAATTTTAAGGTTAATGAAAATTTTCAATTTACCTATCAATTCAAGAAATTCATTGCTTACCTTTGCTTTATTTAGATGAATGCATGAATTTAACTTACTTGCTCATAATCTTTCAAGTTGTTCAACACTTCCTCTTTATCAAGAAATATCCTCTTGTTATGTTTGTTCAGTGTGTTTGGTTGTGTTAGGTAGTTTTTGCTTGAGGACAAGCAAAGATCTAGGTTTGGGGGAGTTGATAAATCCTAGAAAGTCACTAAATAATGTCACTATATTTGAGATTTTCGGTCCTCTTTTAGCCATGTTTGCTTTCCTTTTGCGTTTGTTATCTTTGTTTTCGTACAATTTCCGTGTGCTTGTTAGTGTTCGTATTTTTCTTGTTTTTCTGCACCTTTTATTGCCTTTTTAATTTATTTTATTTATTGTTTTCTGTAGGTGCATTTGTGGGGAGAAAACAAGAGAAAGCAAATTTCAGTGGCCTGGCGCCCAGGCGCCAGGCATGTGAAGAACCAGGGCTCTCTGCCCAGCTGGCGCCCAGGTGCCAGACGTGGCGCCCAGGCGCCCGACCCATGAACTTTGAATCTGAAGCTGCAGCCTTGGCGCCCAGGCGCCAGACTTCGGACCAGCAGCTTAAATACTCCTTTTAGAGCATTTTGACCTAATCTTGGACTTGGGAGATTTTGGGGAGCTTGGAGGCGGCTAGGGTTTACTCTACAGAGCTGGTTAGGGGGGAGAAAAGCCTTCCTTCAATGGATTGGTCTTCCTTCCCCCATCTCTTCTCTTTCATCTTCATTTTCTTCTCTTTTCATGTTTTATTTTCTTGTATTATGTAGTGGTAGGTAGTATGTAACTCAAGGGTTGTTATGAGCCTGATTTTAGATTAGGTTTTGTGTAATTTCTCGAACTCTTGTAGTTATTGCTTGGTTAATGCATGTTTATTTATTCCAATCTTAATGCTTTCCTTTAAATTGGCCATTTATTGGGATGATTGGGTGTTTTTACCAAACTTGGGAAGGGGAGGTAGAAACAAGACCAAAGGATTAAGTTGTATGAGTTCTTGAACCTTAAAAGAGAGGGGATTGATTTGCTAATATCATAGGAATATAGTTATTAGCCTCATATAGTCAAATTAGGGTTTGGTCATTTAATGAACTTGATTTTCACATAAGGAATTATGGAGAGTTAGGTTTTATCTTAGTTGAGGTTTGGGAAAATCCTTCTAGGAATATTCGTGCCCTAGACTAGCATGTACAAATGATAAAAGCAAGAGTAAGGGGATGATAATGGAACCTATGAAGAATGATGGGCTTGGTGGTTGATGTAATTTAATTTCTTATGAGGTTTTGTTATTGAATGATTCTTCTCAATTACATTTCGTATTTTGTTGGAGTGGATTTACGGTATTGAATTGCTCTAAAAATGCTTGATCACCACTTTTATGAGTTTGGGGGTTTTTATCTATGCTAGGGATAGCTAGGTATTAACTAGCCCATTGTAACTTCCACCATAAATCGGATTAATCTAGGGATGGATAATCTTATTTATGTGGTTTTTATGAGTTCCTAAACTTAATCACCTACTTGAATGATTGGATTAAGGAATTAAACAATCATTGGGTATAGGTAGGTTTGTTTCTCCAAGGGATTGGGTTCAAACACTTGAGAGAGCTTAACCAACTCCAAAAGGATTTGCAATTTGATTGAATCAGTCTTTAACAACTCAAAGACTCATTTGTCTATGAATTAGTCGGATTAAGAATTAAATGAAGTCAATCCCATCAATCCTAGGTTACTGTCATTAGGAGTAGCTTAGTTTTAGGTTTTAGATAGAGTTTAGTTTAAATTGTAGCATTAGATTTATATTTCCGTTTAATGATTCGTCTAGATAGCATTTAACTTTAGCTTCGCGGGTACTTGGTATCTCAATCCTCGTGGGAACGATACTCTACTCACTCTGTATTACTTGTGCGATTGTTGCGCTTGCCAAATCGACCTAACAATAACCAATCTGTAAAATTCTGTCCACACAACTGGCGGTGTGCCTTGAATTCTAGCTTTCTTCCAGTTCCTCCACCATTTACCAGCCCTACCCTTTAACTGAAAGGAAGTGAATTCTACCTTTTGAGTAGGAGAACACCCTATAGCATCACAGATTGCTTCACAATCTTCAAGGAAACATTGTGGGTCCTCTTTGGGATCTTCCCCCGAAAAAGTAGGAGGCCTAATTTTCTGGAATTCAGACATTCTTACCTCCCTTACGTTATCTCCTCCAGCTAACTGAGCTGGTGGTACAATTTCAGCTTCAACAATAGGAGGATCCACTGGCAGGTTAGCTTGTGCAGCTCGACCTCTCATTTCAGCCTCAAATCGGTCAAATCGTTCATTCATCAAATTAATCACATGTGCAATAGTTGCATTGCCAACGTAAGCATCAGGTTCGACTCTCCTTGTTTGCTCACTAGTTGCGCCCTCAGTACTTTGAGCATGTAAACTATCACCACGGTTAGGATCATCTTGCACATGTACTGGTGGATTTATGGCCCTCCTTAGACCCATGTGCTCATTATTATTAGAAGATCCTTCTGACATTGTACTGTCACAGATCTACACACATAACAAATAATTTTCAGACATAAACAAAATATCACTTACTAGCCCCACTGAAAATTATCTATAAAATGACGTTACACTCTACAAGGTCTTTTATGGAACCTAATCCTATGGTCATGCCGCGGCTCATGACAATAGGGAAGGGCCCACAAAGATCACTTTGCTCTGTACTCTATAGGGGACCTATCAAACCTATCCTCTGATACCAAATTGTCACATCCCAAAAATTGAACATGTGAAAAGATACTACTCATTAGATAAAATTCTCAAACATACGTTATTTACATATATTCTGTAAGGTTTTACATTCAACCTTAATCATTCATTCCACACTACAGAATTATATTCATCTGATAAGCAAATATAGACATACATAGTCTGATATTTCTATCTCATCGCAAGCTTAGGAGACCTATAGAAAGTACAGAGCGTTTCTAGTATCTACATTAATAGGTACTGGTATCCCACCAGACAGAAATAGAGAATAATTCCAAGGGGCTTCTATTCTTCAAACGGATACTCTTGTTCTTTGTTTTCTGTATCTGAAAAAAAATAATCATAGGGAGTGTGAGTTTATTTAAAAACTCAGTAAGTAAATAACTGTACTATATAAAATATCAAAAGTACAAATACCACATTTACTCATATAATTAATTGTCTTATACATTGAGTAGTATGGGACTCTAACCCTTTCAAACTCATGAATAAGATTTTATCGATATACACCGAGTAGTATGGGACTCTAACCCATTCAAACTCGTGAATAAGATTTCATAGGTATACACCGAATAGTATGGGACTCTAACCCTTTCAACTCGTGTATAGGTTTCATAGATATGCACTGAGTAGTATGAGACTTTAACCCTTTCAAACTCGTGTATAAGATTTCTTAGATATACACCGAGTAGTATGAGACTTTAACCCTTTCAACTCGTGTATTAGGTCCCGTAGATCTTTACTCATTAATAAGATAGTGAGAATTTATCACATAGTACAATTGTCATGAAATAAAATAATTTCTACATACTCTTATTTCTACCGATCATCATATACTCCCATATGAAAAATTGATTGCTTATTATCCAAATAATATTGTAAATGGGACTTATATTGTACTTTGACTAGTAATATCAAATTAGCTGAGCAAGGTTAATCACTCACCTTGATGTTTGTCCAAGTTTACCTTGTTCCCCACTAGAATTTGTGTAGGAAAATTTTTTAGTAAAATATATTACAAGGAAACATAAGAAAGGAAACAAAATCACGAAAATACGTAAAATTTTCTGATTGCTACAGTAACGGTTCGCTACAGTGCCGGTTTGCTACAGTGCCTGTTCGCTACAGTAACGTTGACTGCTACAATGCCGTTGACTGCCGACACTACAGTAACTGCTACAGTAACTCGAAGAAAAATTTCCAGATTTTCTCGAAATTTCTGGTCACTACAGTAACTCGAGTTTTTGCAGAAATTTCTAACAAATTCATCCTTTCCTTTCTTGTTTCAAAACCAGAATTACAACTCTTTTAATCGATTATAACTCAAATATAACTTCTAAAACCACTGAGATTCATGAATTATCATCAAAATTTTCAAGAACAAAACCTCCTCTAATCTTCCATATAAACTGAAATTTAAGGAAAATAATGAGATTAAAGCTTACCTTTGATCCTTACAAAGATTTTGAACCGAACAGATAACCAAAACTCTGAAGATCAAGGAAAAAATTTGAGAAAAGGATGAAGAAAGGAGAGAAGACGCTTTGCTTCGGTTGCTTCAGTTGCGTGAAAAATGAAGGGGGTACTATTGAAGCTTTATATTAAATATTTCTAATGGGTTATTCAATAACCCATGGGTATCCATAACCCAACATCCAAACCCATCCAGTCAATTTACAATAAATGGACTAATTGACCATTTTGAAACCACTTTTCCATGAATTTCACCATTCTTAGAATATATCCCACATTGTGCAAATATTTAGTCCACTCATTTAACTCAATTTTCATAAATAATATTCAAAGAGAACAATTAAATATGAAAATTAAAAATGACCAAAATAAATAACTAAAGTAACGTTGTAGAATTCTAAAATACTCTTAAGCGAATTATATTCCGAAATTAACGGGTATTACATTTCGTGTTTCCCTCATGCCCTTAGCCTTGGTCAGTGTTCTTCACTTCTTCAGTTCTTCTACTTCACTTCATCTCTTCTCTCAATCTCTCCTCAGCCGCACTCCATCTCCGACACTAGCATTCCATCTTTGTCTCTTCCACTTCGTCATTTCCTCAGCTCTGCTCATCCTCTACGGCCACGCTCCACCACTCTGTCAGACATCAGCATCGGTTCTTTGTCATCTCTGTTTCATATCTCCTTCTAAGTTTCTAATCTAGTTCTTACGAACCACAATTGGTTAGTATAAAACAGAAATTTTTGGTTTTGGACCGTATGAACCAGAACCAGAAATTTTTGGTTTGTTCTGGTTCAAAGAAATTTTTGGTTCGTTCTGGAACCAGATCTGCTACTTGCGAGTTACTGCTAGATAGTTATATTATATGGGTGCTTTGTGTTTTTGTTTCAATCATAGAATGTGAAAAATTTTTGGATAAATTTCTTGTTGCTAGATTTTGGTTAAATTTCTAGTTCGTATTTTTACTTCAGTCATAGAAATATGTTTTATGATTTTATATATATAGCAACTTGCTTCAATCAATTTATTGTTCATACATGTTTCAAGGCGCATGAAATGGTAGCAAGTCACTGTCCAAAGAAAAAGGGAAAAAAAAAAGTCAATCCGCCAATACAATCCAAACCAACCCATCAATTGGAAGGTTGGGTTGGTTCGGTGGTTGGTTCAGGTTGAGATTTACCTTCAACCTAAACCAACTCAACCCGTGCTTACCCCTAAGCTAGCTTATTAAATTAAAATTGTTTGATAAAAGTAACTATTGAATTAACTGAAAAATGTAAAATGACATAAAAGACATATTTTTATAATCTCAAAATAATACAAATAAACAAATTATTTTTTTTAATTAAAATAATTTAAATATTATAACATAATTTTCAAATTTCCTCACTATGGTCTCGTCATTTTTTATCTTTAATTAAATTTATATATAAAATATATTTTATAATATTTATATATATAATATATTTTATTTATATATATATATAATATTTTATTATATATATATAATAAAATATTATATATATAAATATATTACATATAATAATTTAAAAATTAAAAAAAATAATATGTTTAATTGTATTATTTTGAAATTATAAAATATATACTCTTTTATGTCATTTTACATTTTTTAACTATTTCAACAGTTACTTTTACCGAATATTCTAATTCAATAAACTAGTTTATAAGCTTTTAACTTTCAGTTATCAGTTATAAACTAAAAATTAGCTTTTAAACTTTCAGCTAGCTTATCAACTAATTTTGACTAATAGAGCCATAAGCTACTGAAATAAATTCGTTTACCAAACATTTTTAATAAGCTTATAAGCTAGTCAAATAAGTTATAAGTTATCTTATTTGACTTGCCAAACATAGCCATAGTCTTTTTCAATATTTTAAAAATTGGAATGGTCATTGAACCAACAAAAATATTAGTTCACGGTTCAGTGGTGCGATCTTAGTTTAACCAGTAATACTTAAAATATATAATTTAACATACATAAATTAGTATCAAATTTTGTCTCAGCTACAAAATAATTTTTCTTTTCTATTTTCACTTTCTCCCATTTTTTACTCTCCCGAACGCCCCTCCCTACCTCTTTTTTTTTTTTTACCCCATTTCAGTTTAGTGTACTACACTAGGTGCTTTTTTGGATGCATGGTAGCATGATCATGCAGCACGTTGGATGGCAGAAACCACGGTGCGAGGGAAGATTCGGGTTGTTTGGATGGGTGTTGAGTGTGTGCCATAAACCCTATTTGTCGTTAGAAATCACAATAGTTCTAATGCGACTCATTGGAGCCTCTGCGGCATCCTTATCGTGTTGGATGACAGAAATTATTGTGCTACCTAGCTTTGTCCTCTTATAAAGCTTTATACTGTCGTTCAATTGCCTCACAATTCAGCTCTCATTCACTGGTTTCCACCTCATTCTATGTTGTTGTCGAATGCCTATGTTCTTCCCTATTTTGAGAATTTAAGATATTAAATAAATTTTATGTTATTAAAAAAGATACCCTTTATTCAATATATAGGAATGAAAAAAATTTATTTTTAAGTATTCTATTAAAATAATTACTTTTGTATATAAAATGAGATAATGAGTAACTCCTTTTAATAACTTTAAGTATTCTATTAAAAAAATAGGTGCACCAACATTAACTATAAATTGTATATCTTTTCTTGTAATTACGCATTCAAGTCTTGTTTAAAAACTAATATTCAAACATAAATCGCGTTCATATTTTATCCCAAATCACGTTTGTCCAATTATTCTAAACTTATGTTTACCCAAACCATGTTAGCTTTACCATGGTTTGCCCACTGTTTTGAGACACGCTATCTTTTGAAAGTTGAAACACGCACCTCCCCCTAAACCTCACATTCTCTCTATTCAATTGCAGCCTACAAAGCTTCATATTTTTCTCTCTCTGTCTACTACGAAACTCTATTTATGGCGACTTGGAACAAGGTCCCTCTTTTGGCTTCATATTATTTCTCTCACTGTCTTCACTGGGGCATCTATGGAAGAGAACAATGAAATGTTGTCTTTTTCTCCTCCACCTCTTCTTCCTTCTGGTGACGACTTTTTTTGTTAATATAATTGAATCAGTCAACCCACAAAATCGCAGGTTTGGCCAATTTTGCCGGTTTGGGACTAATTTAACCGGTTGCATACTGATTTCACTTTTTCCTAGTTCAAGAGGTCAAATTTACCAGTTTAGTCTGATTTTTTAGATTATGATCTTTTCTTTCTCCCTTTCTTTGCGAACAGTTTTATTATCTAGCAATATGTATAAATTTAAGATTTATGAATCTAGTAAGTTGGAATCTGCAATTAAAAATTAGTGAATTTAAAGGGTGAAATCCTGATCACTGGTCCAGAAATAACTACACCTCAATTTTCAAATTAGAAAAAGCGTTTTGGCTAGTTGCTAGTTTTAACCCTATAAAGATTGCCAAAGGTTACCCATACCTGTATATTTAGATAGGATCGTTACTCCATATTAGTTATGTGATGTCTCAGCCTGATTGATTTCTTTGTCTTTTTGCGTGGCTTTTATTTGAGTGTTGTGCGATTTGCGCGATAAATATGTTGTGATGATGATGTAATATTTGCTATCTTTGGTGAAATCAAAATTCCATTTCCAATGTCCACATAAAAATATGGAATTTGTATTCCATATTTAAATTTTTAAAAATTTACCACAAATAAATAATTACTCAATGAACAAAATTATGGAAGATATGTTATTATAGATATGATATTATTATGTTTTAGTATTTAAATAAGATTATAAAAATTTAGTCTCATAACCACTTTAAGATAAAAATGACACTGAATTCTATTAATATTCATCATTTCCCTTTTACACAACGCACAACGAAATATTTGCTATATTTGTAATATCCCAAGAATTTTCATGAATATTTAAAGTCTATTTGAAGTTTATTGAAAAATTTAATTACATGAGAAATGTTCTTTTTGAATTAGTGAAGGAAATTTGGAAATAGAAATTTCAAAAATTTTAATTTGGGACATTTTACAAATTCTCAAGGACTAAAATGAAAAGAAAAGAAAGTATGGAGTACTTTTGAGAAATGACTAAGTAGGAACCCGAGAAGAAGAATAGAGCTTATGGGAATGAATTATGAGTCCGGTACCGAAAGGATGATAGATTTGGGGTTAAAGTGGAGTTTGAGATATTGAGAGGGACTAAAGTGAAATAAGAAAATCTGTGGGGCACCTAGGATTTAGAAACACCTGAGGTGAGATTTTATGAATTTGCTTTTGCTAGTCTTGACTGAGGGTCAATTGCAGAGCAAGTGATAATTTCACCCCGGGCGAGTATATAGGTGGCCTCACCTATTTTTTTATTCATTTTTCTCCTTTCCTCTCTCTCTCTTCACTTTCTCTCCTCTCTTTTTCTCTTCCTTCTCTCTAATTTCTCTCTCTACACTCCAACTCTACAACCGGGCTTTGGAGGGTGGATCTCGGGCTATGGGGCGAGCCTTTAGGAGCCAAGTAACATAGGGAAAGCAAGGAATCGAGGTAGAAATTTCTATTTCTTAAGCTTTTATCTATTTTCTAGTTTTAAGAGTGTTTGAGGTAAAATCGAGATTCCGGCTTCGTTTCTCGATTAAAATTGGTGATTTTGGTGTCTAAATGCTCCTTAGACATTAAGGGTGAGATCCCATGGAAGAAATCATGAAAAACGGTGAAGATTTGGCCAGATTTGGGCCAAAACCAAGAGAAATCGCGAAGGGGTCGCGATCGTGGCGCCCAGTCGCCATGTGTGGCGCCTAGGCGCCAGGTGTACCGGAAAATTTTAATTTATTTTCAATCAGTCATAACTTCTTCATCCGGACTCCGTTTTGGGCAAACTTTATATCGTTGGAAAGCTCTTTGAGTCTAGTTTCCAATGGTATAAATGTCATTTAGAAATTCATTACTGGTTAGGAGTTATGACTTAAGATGTGAGTAAAGGTCGAGAGTAGTGATAGGAAATTTTTCTATTTTGTAACCCTAATGGTTTTTACCTGGTTACAATAGGGATGTTTGGGGCGCAAGGTGGGAGCGCTAAGAGCGTGGAATCCAGGTGAGTAGGCAACCTTGCAAAATTAATTTAATAAATTAGTCAAAGCACAATATAAATCCCATTTGCGTTATTTGTGAAATTGAGAAGATTATCAGTGTGTGTTCAGGTTGAGAAAAAGTACAATATCATTGGAAGGTATTTTATTACCTTTGAGAATTGATTTCTCTAGTTGACTAAGATGTGATTGTTCCTTGAATAAATTGGAACATTTTGTAAGTGAATAACCTTACTAAACTAATGTGATCTTATTAGATAAGGTACAATACAAGTCTTGTTTATAACATTATTGAAGTGAGAAATAATCAATCTCGCTGTTGATAATATATGATGATTGTTATGGTTGATGATAAACATTCAAGGGAATAAAAGTATGTGTAAATTCATTTATTTCATAGTAATTATATTGTGATAAATTGTCACTATTTTATTGATGAGCAAAAGATCTACGAGATCTAATACACGAGTTTGAAAGGGTTAGAGTCCCATACTACTCGGTGTATAAATGTGAAAACCTATGCACGAGTTTGAAAGGGTTAGAGTCCCATACTACTCGATGTATAACTGTGAAAACCTAGGCACGAGTTTGAAAGGGTTAGAGTCCCATACTACTCGGTGTATAAATGTGAAGACCTATGCACGAGTTTGAAAGGGTTAGAGTCCCATACCACTCAGTGTATAACTGTGAAAACTTATGCACCAAGAGTTTGAGGGTTGAATTCCCAAGTCACTCAGTACAAGTATCTATGGCATATAATGCAAAGTGATTGAGGGATTGATCACCCAAGAAATCATACGCAAATTCAGACAAGTGTAATACTATAATTATTTACAATAAATGATAGATTGATTGTATTAGTAAATGTGGTGTTTGTGCTTATGATATTTTTATGTACAGTTGTTTACTCACTGAGTTATGATAAACTCACACTCTCCATGATTATCTTTTCAGATACAGTGGTTGAGGGGAAGAATTTATAGCCTTTAAGGATATACTCCACTTTTGTCTGGTAAACAATCGGTAAGGATTAGGAAACGCTCTGTAATCTAGTAGGCCACCTAGGCTTGGGAGGTTGTATAGTACTGTATAGTGTTTGAAGGTTGAACATTTTCTGAATATGTATACAAAATATCTTTCTTGGAATATTTATGATTCACATAATTATGGATATTAAGAATGTTCACAGAGATTATGGGGTACCACGGAGGTACACCCTAGGTATTTTATGTTTATATCACGTGTAAGTTTTGGGATGTGACAATATTAGTTTCATTTTATCTTATTATCATTGCAATATTACCTTGACACTGAAATCCCTAATTTATTAATTTAGTTGTACTGTTTTCGTATCAAATCTATACAATAGACTAATGTATTTAGAAAATTGGTGGACAAATGCAATTTAAAAAAATCATGGTAGAGTTAACATAATTTAAGTAAAATTAAGTTTGAACGAACGTGATTTATATTTGAAAGATAATTCAAAAAACATGATTTAGGATAAAATACGAATATAATTTAGTTTGGATGTTGGTATCAAAACGAGATTTTGAATGTGTAATTATAAGAAAAGATATGAAATGTATAGTTAATTTTTTAATAATTAATTATATTAATGTTTTAATAAAATGTACATATTTTTTTGTTATTTTGTTTCAAGATTAAGAATTATTCATTAATTACACTTTAAACTTATTTTTTAATTTAATAATTTGTAACTAATTTTTTTAATTTGGTGACTACCTATTTTTTTAATATAATAATAGCTAATTATATTACTAATTGATTTTTTGATTAATCCCTCGTTAATTTAACTAATTACCACTTAATCACTATATATATATATATATATTGTTTTAAGAGAGAGGGAGAGAGAGAGAGAGAGCCATCACGAGAGAGGAAGAGAGAAGCCATCTTTATTTTGTTTTAAAAGAGAGATAGAGCCATCAAGAGCATGTCTTCTTCTTCCAATCAAAAAAAGAAGAAACATGAGAGAATCATTGTCCAAACAAGCCAGCACCATTTTTATTTTGTTTTAAAATGTTGGCGGCGAACAAGCATAGCCTTTCTAAGAATTGTGGACATTCAACGGTGAACTAAGAGCATGTAGAGAACCGTGGATATTCATGGAGCAGAAAAAGGAAAGATTGTAAACCTTCCACTTTTCCTTTTGCATCCATCTTTCTGAACATAGAGTTTTCGGTCACTATTTTCATTGTTATCGTGTTTGTTACGCCTCTTTAATTCTCTCTGCCATTGCGGTCATAGACCTTCACGGTCAAAAATGGTGATGCCTCTAACCTAAGGGAATAGAAAGAGACCACCAATTTGTGTAGGGCATTTCGTGAAATTTTTTTAAAAAAAAAAAAAAAAGAGAGATCACCAAACCATGTTGATTGATACGCAGAAGCAACAAATCCCAGCATTGGTATGAACGTGATTGAGGCTCACTTACGTTGGCTGTGACAATTTGTTAAACTTTCCAAAATTCAAACAAACCACTTTTAGGTTATTCAAATATGGTTGAGAGGTTGAATGCATAGTTGAGGTTGAATGCAATGCTATCCCAAACACATTTGAAACTCATAAAAACGCGACTGTAATTAAATTTTGTTTAAAATTTCGGATTTTAATAGTTATACCTTTTAACGTATATAGAAAAATCAGAATAAAAGATTTTTATTGCTATCTGCCGGGTCTTTATAATTAGTGTCAGTGTCATCTAACTATTATAAATTCTTCTAGAAAGTATGAATTGATGACACTTTTTGTTGTCGACCACTGTATAAGAACAAAACAAATTTTAAAAAGTTAAGAAGTGGAATTTCATCTATATATTTTTAAATTTTTGTTATAATTTATTTAAATTAAAATTTTAATAAAAAATTAATTATTCAAAAATTGAAAATAAAATAATTTTCTTCCTTTGTTGTCCAAAGAAAAGAGGGAATTTTCAAAGCAAGCTCGATCGAACTTTGTCAGTAGTAAGTTTGAAAATTTAAACGTAATTGGCGGCTTTTTATAACTGAATTCCATTAAATTGAAAATGTAATTGATGAATCTTTTCTTGCTAAAGTCCATTACGAAATTAGATCATATGGTTGTAGCAGTATTATTGGCTGGATTGAATCTGTCAATCAGGCCAAAAATAAATGGGATTTTAAATTAAATGTTTAAGATTATTTATCATAGCCCATAAACCTAAATAGGTCGATTCACATGTCACTCTTTTTAAAAAAATATATTTAAATAATATAATTTTGAATTATGTTTAATAAAAAAGGCAATAATTTTTTATTAAAAATACAATTTATATATGTAAAATATTATTTCTTTAATATTTTTAAATGAAGTTAAAATATAATTTCAGATCCTTATAATTTCACTCAATTAAAGATTTAATTCCTATAGTTTAAAAATAGAGAATTTGCTCCTTATAATTTTTAAAATTTTAAAAAATGATCCTCGATATTAGTCAACCGTCAGTCCAAGGTTAATCTGTGACATATGGCGCTGATTGAGACATATATATCAATACTAAGCACAATATTAGCACCACATCAGTACACACATGGCAAACTGTGAGGCTGACGTGGCACACCACATGTTAAGAAGCTTTTTTTTTTTTTTAAATTTCCTCTCTTTTCTCCTAGTGCTCTTGAGAGGGTCATCAAGTATTTTGCAGTAACCAGTCTAAAATTAGACGATTGAAGCAAAAAGGCTTTAAATAATTTCAGCACTAACTGATGATAGAAAAGAATCTATCCAATAAATAAATAAATAAAAAACAACAACAAAAACTGCTGCAAAAGCAGTAAAGATATGTTCAATTTGCTTCTGGTAGCAACCATTCCAGTCTCAGAAGAGATAAAATGAGACAGTCAAATTTTTGTGCAGAATTTTTTAATGTCATAACTGCTCATGTATGGTGCTGATGTGGCATTGACATGGTGTTTAGTGTTAATGTATACATCTCAATCAGTGTTATGTGTCATAAACTAACCTTGGACTAACGATTGACTAACACTAAAGACCACTTTTTAAGATTTTAACAATTATAAAGACTAAATTCTTCATTGAGTGAAACTATAAAGACGTGAGTTATATTTTAATCTTTAAATAATTAATAATTTTAACTTTTATATTTTCTTTTTAAATTAATTATATTATATTTAAATTAAAAAAATTATATTTATTTTTAACATATTACAAAAAATTTCGTATTTAAATTTATTATATTTATTGAATATAATATTATAAAATATAAAAATATAATAAAATGAAATTATTTAATCTAAATAATACAATTTTATAATAAAATAAATAAATAAATAACTGGGCTGGCCGTGTACTTAACCTATTTAAATTTTTTTTAGATAAACCTAATTTCTTAAATACAAACTCAATTATTTATAGGCTAACTCACGAGTCACTGGTTATTTTAAGGCTAATACATGATTGCATGATGGGAAGCGAAAGATAAACCCAACGAAGAAAAATGTCAGAAGGGGAAAGCAACAGATTTAGGAGAGACATACTTTTGTTCCCCCTTTGATCGTAAACAAGAAGGTGAGCAAGTTTAGGGATGGCAATGGGGCGGGGTGGGGGCGGGGAGTGCCTCCCCCGTCCTCGTCCCCCGCCTCCAAAATCTACTCCCGTCCCCGTCCCCGCCCCCGATCTCCGTCGGGGAGAAAAAATCATCCTTATCCCCATTCCCCGCGCGGAGCAGGGACCCCACGGGATTATTTAAAAAAATTTAAAATGTAAAAAAAAATTAATAGTACATATTTTAATAAAAAATCTTCTCTTTTCTCTTCTAGGTTGGAGAACAATTAGAAAAATTCACACTCATATATGCAAGACTAACAAAATCAATTTTGGGGGAATGAGATTATGGTTTTATTTTTTATTAAATTTATTTTAATTATTTTGAATATAAAATGACTAAAAGATCTCTAATATATATATATATATATATATATATATATATATATATATATATATATATATATATATATATTAGGGGTATTTTGTAAATTTATTAAAATATCCTTCGGGGACGGGGACCCCGCGGGGTGGAGAGTGTGATCCCCGTCCCCGTTTAACTTTCCAGAGAATTTTTTCTCCAGTCCCCGTCCCCGCGGGGGGAAATTTCCCGCCAACAGGGCCTCAAATGCGGGGATCTCAATAGATTTCCCCGAATTCGGGTCCCCATTACCATCCCTAAGCAAGTTCATTCGTTCATGTAATCCATTCCTGCTCTGCTTTAATTCGTCTGCTGATGCGCAAATTGGCCCAAATAAGAATAGAATGTTGGTGAACAAGGTTGGGCCAGCGGCCCAAATAAAAAACATTGGTGACCAAGGTTGGCCTAATGGCCCAATTTGGTCCAAATGTGAATAGAATGGACCAAATTAGAATGCAACTTCAATATGACCCAAAGAAAAATCAACTTCAAACCCAATAATCAAAGCTCTACGGAGGTCCAAGTTATTGAGTGACTTACATTTCCGTAAGGAGCCTATCTCCTAGCATAGTAACTTATAGGATGGTGTGCTTTTCCCAGTCAGTGGACCTTGTTATTTTAACAACCCATAATATACTAGGATTTTTAACATTTAACAAACCACTTAAGATTCAAGGGAAATCATTTGTGTAGAGAGATAGACACACAGACATTTAACTAATATTTTTTTTACACCAAAGTTATAATAAAGATTAATTTAATATACTCTGGACTCTGGAGAAGAGTCATTCGGGAAAAAGAAAAGGTATGCACTTTAATTTGCAATCTAGGTTCATGACAAGAGATTGAGAATAATATATTTTATACTTTATTTTCCAACCTAAAAGAAAGAGACTATGATGCTAGAAGGCTTCTGCCCCAAGAAATCCTGGAGAGCTGTTTGGTTAAAGATATTTAATATGTTTGTATGGAATTAGGTATCCGATCAATCTAAATCTAATAATTGGTTGCTCAAGAAATCAATAAAAATGTGTTTGTTGCATGGAGGGAACTAAAATTAATTTTCTTCGTTTTGAATTGAACTTTTTTGAAAAATTTATGTCGATTAGTAATATATATATATATATATATATATATATATATATATATATATATATCTTTCTCTCCAGTCTCTCATGAGATATATAGGATTGTAAAGTAAGGAGAAATTTATGCCCTTTTTTCCCTTGACAATTAAACAGATTCAAATCAATGTATCAGAGAGTAGAAACTTGGGAGGTTAGTAGGGTTGTTAAAAGCTATATATATAATACGGACGATCTTCAACATGACCAACGGTCCACAAATCGCGCTCGAGGAATTGCATTAGCACTTGAAGTAAATACCAAGAACTCTGAATCATGGAGGCTTGTGGAAAATTTAAAAATCTCATGTTTAATTTTATTTAAGATTTAGTTGCCTGAAATTCTATGAGCAACTAAAAACTAAAGAAAATAGAAGTCCTTGAGATTTTTATTTAAGAAAATTTACCAAGGGAAGTGAACTTAGTTTACAGAGCCTAACAAACCTTTATCAAACAGCACTTTAATCACTTGAATTTTCGATGCTATTTCTTTAAGTAATTTATTAACTTGTTTGAAATAATTTTATATATATATATATAACCTTTCTTTCATTATCACTGAAAAACTTGTCCCACATGCATGTTCTGTTTCATGGCAAAAAGATAAACCTACTTTTCAAATCCTCAATTCCGTGGCAAAATGTTTTTTGTCTCACATACCATCAATTATTATATTCTCAGTGGTCCGATATATATATATATATATATATATATATATAAATATGCTGAACAGAAATATACTTCCATAAATATGGCTGGCTTTCCTTGCAACTCTTTTCTCTAGGTCAACATTTAAATTGTAATTCCTACAAACTTTAATTTACCAACCTCCAAAAAAGCGAGTCTCCGACTTTAATAATGACTCATGATAATCTATTTCTCTTTCGGCTACCACTAATACATGTAGCATGACATGTTGCCCCAGAAAATCTGTAAGCCCTAGCTACTGCGTGCGTCATGTTGTCATATCCTCTTTTGTACGACATATCACATAACCCTTCTAGGCTTTTGTTCGTCTTGTCTAAGTCAACCTTCTCCGCAGGTGGTTACTGCCATAATGGAAACCCCTCATTTATGTCTGATAAACCCGAAATTATGGGGCTATGTGGTGGTGGTCGGTGTGGACAGAATTATAAGAGCAAAATTAATTAGAAGCTTTTGGATATCCTTTGCACAGCTCCTATCTAGCTAGCTAGTCTCGTAGGGTTATTATAGTTTCGATGCTCCTTTTACTTTATCGACAATGCATGCGAGTACTGACTTTTTTAACTCTAGTGTTGTTTCATCTGCAGAATCAGAGGCCGAGAAATATGTAGTATAGCAGAGTTACAGGCAAGGAAACCAGCATGCCAAAGATAACCCTGCACAAAAAAATGAACAGGAATCATAATGTGTGGAATAATTAATCCCATAATTAACAAAGTTATATATATATATATATATTTGCACTCAATCTCTTAAATAAAGTTACCTTAACTACTATGGTAGCCCTTGTAGGTTTCAAATGATGAACGTTAAAGGGCTTTAATTTATGCGAAAAGCCTTCTAAGTTTTCAGCACTAAAAAAGTTTTCTATACTAATAATTGATATATAAGTAAAAAAGGCGAGGGGCTCAAAAAATTTACTGCATTGAGCGCTAGAAATTCATCAAGAAATTAAAGGCAAATGGATTTTCTTACTATAAAGCAAAAAAGGTGTGTGTGAGTGAGTGTGTCTGAATTATATGTGCACTAGTTGTCACTGATAATAATGTGATTGACAGAGATTCGGTATCCAAGAGGGGAATAATAATTAATTTATATTCCGTAAGGTGGATTAAAAGTCAAGTGACTCGTGAGTTGTGAGATGAGGGTGCAGGAAGGTATAATACACTTCAATTTTACTCTATCCTCCGATGCACCGCCCACTTATGCACAACCATATGTTATATGATTATCATCATTGTTATTATTTTATTGGGCTCTCATTTCCAATTTAACAATCAATGAATCGCCTTTGAATACACTCTGTCCATTGTACTAAAAGATTCACAGCATGAGATATATATGGCACCGTTCATACTTAATGATGGTAAAAGTTGGTATTCTGGCTTTCATCACTCTGACATAAAAGTATTACTTCAAAAAAAATTGATTTATTCGGTACTTTTTGTGAGACACACTCCCTTCTTATGTCCCTCTTTGTTTCCTAGCAGATATAATTAAAAAAAAAAAGTGGAAACGCAGCTAGTTTAATGTAACCCATTATATATATATATATATATATATACATATATAACTCACCCGGTGCTCAAAATATCGGCGTGCAGGCCATATTCCCTTGCAAACACAAATGGCACTATCCCTTGAGGAAGAGCAGCCTGAGAAGCAAAGCCAAAGCAACAATGATCAGGACCAAATTGGAGAAGACTTTCTCTTTAGAAACACCATAGATCATATATGGTGCATGCATATATATATATATATATAGATAAATATTGCTGGGTCGGTGGAGGGAATATCCTAACCTTCACGTTTAAGTTTTGGGCTTAAAAAACTACATATTTTAACTAAACCAATATTCAAATTATTTTTTTCGTGAAAAAAATTAAAAACAAAGTTATATATTTAGACCACTTCTTTATTCATTATAATTGAAAAGTAATGAAAAAAAAAAGGCTTGAATATCCTTGTACGTAATTTGTCTTCGTTGCAATATATAGAAATATATAAATAAGAAAAACTTATGAAAAGGTTGATCTAAAAATATCAATTTTTTATTATTAAATTATTTCCAAATCTATATATATGATAATGAAAAAATATGTCACACAAATCTTGATAAAATTAAGCTTTCTGCACACTTACCCATATATATATACATACATACATATATATATATATATATATATATATATATATATGCATACATGAAGACGTACCTGGACAATGGCAGTATGGAGTTTGGGTCCTTTCAATCCCATAACAATGGAGGCAGCAGACATTACTAAAGGCCCTCCAATGAAGCGGATACCCATTCCCAT
The DNA here is from genome assembly GCA_037074585.1 of Biancaea sappan. Taxonomy (NCBI): domain Eukaryota; kingdom Viridiplantae; phylum Streptophyta; class Magnoliopsida; order Fabales; family Fabaceae; genus Biancaea; species Biancaea sappan. The sequence continues at coordinate 14,147,294 of CM073494.1, forward strand.
CACTGCTCTCTTTGTTCCACACGCTATGATTCTTGGCTGAAGGGCCATGAACAGCCCTGCGTTTATATATATGCAGTAATTTAAGCATTAATGATCATCTCCTTTTCATTGCGCGCGCGTGTATCTATATATATATATATATGAACATTTTGTATTTTGACTAAGTATTGTACCTAAACTGAACATAGCCATTCCAAGACCTGCATCCGATATTATTTTGATGGATGATTTGACCAACATTGGCATTTCCACGTTCCATCTGCAATTCACATCAGGAAAACAATGTAGTCAATTGTAAGACGTTTTAACTCTGTTATCTGAAATATTGTTCAGTGCCACTTACTTGAAGGAGATGAGAGACCAAAGAAGCCCTAACGCACTAGAATATGTATTAGGGTTCCGGGACAGTTTCCTTCCTACTACCACAAGTATTAGCCTTATCATCACAAGGGCGTTTGGCATTTTTTGTGCTTCTTTGGGACCAGCTGCTTCATCTGGCATGGGGATTTTGGTGCTGTCTCTAAAGCTAATTTCTTTATCTGTGAATATTATAATAACAACACACGGCATTATTAGTTATCAATAAACCACATTGATATATTCACTCATAACTCCTCAAGCAACTTCGGTGAATAATTGATAGTGAATAATTGAGAAATGAAATTTTGGGCCCCGTGATTCGGTGTTATCATGGAAAGGATTCTATACCATTCACCTCCAATTAAGAAATAAAATCGCCTCCTTCATCATTATACACGTGCTCCCTTTTCAATGATGCCTACTATCAATTAAACTTCTGACTAAGCAAAGTGGCAAACTTTCGGATAAAAAGTAAATTATTCTCCGTTGCTTTGACCATTTTGTATTTCTCTTTGCCAATTTTTTCACCTCATTGTTTCCACTTTGAAGAAGAGGTGTGACGGGGGAGGGACCACCTGTCTGATGCACTATAAAACTGTTGCTATAAAATTTTAAAATCAATTATGACGTCATCTTAGATTTCTTTCTCCAATTATTTTTCCATATTCCAATTCTCATATGGTGTCACTAATAGGAGAAACTAAAAAGAATGCAACACATTAATTGGGTTGTATTTTTATATACCCACCATAAGCGATTAAGCGTCTTAATTTTGAAAACTACACAAAATTTTTCAATTAGTGAACAAGAGCTTATGGTAAACGCCTTTAGTGAATCACGTTCTGAATTCACATCAACAGACAAAGAGGCACTGGAAAACTTCATACCCTAACTCTTAAGTCAGAAAAACTAATCACATTATGCGAATGCAAACTCTCCAAAGTGTGACCCATAATAATAGGCTCAAAATGCTTGACCAGATGTGTGCCCAAACAAAGGGCTCTAGAGACAAAGACAATATTGCTGATGACCTCTAAGGACAAAACGTACACCCACACCTGAAGAAAACAGAATGGGTTCAATTTTTTACATATTTCTGATCCACTGTGCCCACACAGCCAGCAAAACCAGTGCATTATTCTTCCCATTACCAGAAATGGACGATGAATACACACAGAACAAATTAATGCTATAAATTACATATAACACCATATATACGTACCTGACACTGACCCAGTGATGTCTTTGCCTCCTCCTTGTCTCTCTCCGCCTTGACACTTCCCCGTCGGCGACTCACACACCCCCCTCGCCCCCGGAAACGCAATCGGCGACTGCCGGTATATCCTCCCACCGGAAATCGGAGACCTCGCCCACACTGGTGTGCTCGTCGTGGTCGTCGTCTCCATTTCGTTAAAATTCGACGGCCTCGGCGTCGGCTGGAGCGAGTACGCATCCGAGGATGCGTACCCGGAGAACCGCGGGCTTGCGGACGGGAACCCGAATCCCAGATCTCCATGGCCGAACACTATATCATGACCCGACCCGGATTCCGCAGCAGCGCCGTGGAACTCATGCAGCTGAAGCGGCGTGTTGACGGAGAAGATATCCGCATTGGACAGGTTGGAGGGCCTCGGAGTGATGCCTATGGATGAAGACAATGCGGATTCAGGAGCAGAGGACGTGGAGCGTCGGATCCGGACCCTGATACGGCCATGGTTGTCGGTTTCGGACTCGGTTCGGATCGGCACGTCGCGCCCGTCGAGGGATATGACATCACCGTCGATTTCGAATTGGGTTATAGAAGCAGCCGTTGGGCCAGGGAAGTGGGTGTGTATCAAAAGCGTCGCAGCTCTGTATTCAAACAAGAACAGCAACAGAGTATACCTGAAAAGCATTAATTAAATTAAACTCATTCAGTAGAAAATAAGAATCAAACTGAAGACCTTTTATTCGAATTGTTAAATGTTCAACCGCCGAACCAAGCGAGCTATGTGGTTAAGGCGAGAAGAAGATGGATAGAATAGTAGCTAGCATACCATATGATGCATTGAAGAACGACAAGTTGGACCATGACGGACTGGGTGAAGGGACCGTACATGGCTTGGAGCAGAGGGATGCCCATGACGAGGGTGTTGGGCAAGGTGGCGAGGGAGAAGAGGGTGATGAGCCAGTCCAAGGTTCCAGAGGAGAAGAAGATGGCCCAGAGGGAGAGGAGGACGAGGACAAGGAGCTTGGAGATGGTGTCGGCAATGATAAACTTGGAGTCCATTTGGTAGGGGTTGTTGTGGGAAATGAAGTGGAAGGAGAGGACGGGGACGGCGAAGACGGCGACAAAGCGGTTGATGCCGGAGCACTGGTCGGGGGTGAATATCTTGCACCATTTGACGGAGGCGTAGGCTAAGAGCATTGCGAAGTACAGGGGAACCATGGCACACATGACGTTGTAGAAGTCATGGGCTGATATCATCTTTTCGGCTTTCACCGTAAGATGGGGATTGGGACAATGCGAGAGGAAGGGCGAATGAAGAAAACTGATAAAATGTGGGGAATGACGGAGGGGAGGGCTAATATATATACGGACATGTTTCATGTTTGTGTGCTTAGCGGCCGGTAATTACGGTTGTTAGGGGCTGATGATTGATTTCGTGTTTCTAATTTATCACTCCGACGTGGAACGTTTTGATTGGAGGTACCAGAGTGAGACCTTCCTTGGGTTTTATTTAGACAAGGTTCAAGGAGCTAAGTGTATATTTGTTAACTCGTTGAGTTAATGTAGACGGGGCCAATTAAATTTGATTGAATGTGATTGTAGAAAATTTAGGTTTAAATGATCATGATTTATTTTTAGAGATATTTGGACAAACGTAATTTGAGACAGAGTATGATGTTTAAATGTTGATTTACAAATGTATTTTTAGATGTGTAATTATAAAAAAAGACATAAATTTTATATTTTGTTTTTAATGTTCTATTATTATTTATTGCCATTTATTTATTTATCAGTCATTTTTTTAACTAATTTATCAGTCCATAATTTTGTTAATAATTTTTCACTAATTACTCATTAGAATATTTTTAAAATTTGAATAATTTGAACTGATAACTAATGAAGGAAATAATTAATTGTACTCATAATTGGTAATTACTCATAACAAAGGAAATAATTAATTGTACTCATAGTTGTTAACTACTCTTAATGAAGAAAATAACTAATTATACACATAATTGCTAATTACTAATAGAGGTGGGCATCAACCTGCCCAACCTACCCAACTTGTTCAACTCAATCCAACCCTGCCAACTTGATAGATATATTAGTTTTCCTTTTTTAATTTTTTGATTTTCAGATTCAGTCCAGCCATGAGCCATGTATCTCCTTGTCTCTCATCTCCTTTAAGACTCTTCTGCTTGCCATCAACAGATCTCCCATCTCCACTTAATGGGACGCAAGGTTCCAACAACAAGTGCAGAAGCAGGAGGTCTGGTCATCTTCTTCAGCCACAAACAACTTCGTGAATGATAGGAATAAGCAAATGTTCTCTTAGTCTCTAGGTATTTTGGTGTGTGCAGTTTCTCCAATTACACCTCCTCTAAGTTCGCCGGAGCTCTACCTCTGTTCTCATCTTCACCTCTGTTTGTTGTGTTATAGGTTTCTGCGTGTTGTTCGTCTTTATTTATGCATTCTCCGCTAAACCCCTTTCCTCCGTTGTGAAATAGTGCCATTCTAAGTAACCTGCAACCTCCAAAACTCCAAATCTCGCCATCTTTGTACTTTCTTCCATCTCTAGATCTCGCCTTCTAATCTCTAACTCCTCGGCCTCGCCATCACCAGAGACTCTCTGTACTGTCTCCTCAGCCTCATCAACTTCTCAGCCTCATTCTCAAATCAGAAATTTGGTGATAGTAATGGACCACATTTGAAGTGGGAAAATAGGGATTTGAGGGAGAGAAAAGTAGCAGAGAGAGTAGAGAGAATAGTAGAGGTAGAAGGAACATGGAAGAAGGCTGCATCGACGAGATAGAAGAAGAGAGAAAAGGAGAAGCCAGAAGAGAAAGATAAAAAAATAAAATAAAATAAAACCCGCCCAACCCAACTTGATTCAACCTCGTCAAAATGCATGTTGGGTTGGTTCGGGTTCAACCTTCAAAATTGTTGAACCCTACCCGACCCGATGACATTTGGTCGGTTCGGATTAAGATTCCATCCCCCCCAATCCAACATGTACCCACCCCTACTTACTCATAATGAATGAAATAATTAATTGTACACATAATTGCTAATTACTCATAAATACTCTACGATTTGATCCCTAATAGCGTCTCGAACACGATCTATCTCAGATGAAGATGTTATTTTTAGACTGGGTACAGAATTTGAGGCAACATCTTGAATGATGTCCTCATTGTCTAAACAACTGAATTCAACATCTTTTTCAGTGTTCCTTCTTATAAAATTGTGTATGGCCATTGTTGCAACCACTATCTAAACTTGAGTTTCAATTTTGAACTTAAGCATGCAACGCAAAATTGCAAACCTATTCTTCTATACCCTAAATGTTCTTTCAATGGTAGATTTTAAACTCAAGTGATGATAATTAAACACTTCATTGTGGTTGGCAAATCTAGTGAAACGCTTGAAATTAGGAAGGTGATAATATTCATACTTGTAAGGACCAATATATCTAACTAGTGTTGGATCGCTATTATCCACCAAATAATATTTATCTATAAAAATAAACAATCATCATTAAAGATAAGTCACTAATAGTCATAAAAGCTTACCAAAGCAAAATAATCATGAAAGCAAAAGAATTACCAAGAGGTGGTTACGGAAAGTTCATGGCAGAGGTCGTGGGAGTGTGCTGAAAAAACTGAGCATCATGATATGTGCCTTCCCATCTAAGCAATGCAAAAGTAAAATACATGTTCTAATCACATACATCTAATACATTTTGTGTGGGATATCATTTTCTTTCAATAAATCTTGGTTGGTCACTAACACTAACAACACACTAGACATGAGTTCTATCAATGGCTCTGATGACATCCTTAAAAAAGGGCCAATATTATCAGTCATTTCGTATTTTGAGAGAAGATTAGTGAAATGAAAGATCCTAAAGCCTAATGTACTTGAGGCAAAGCTTTAAATAGGCAACCAACACTGCGTGACTTTGTTTTCTTATGGTTTCTTGTTGAATTCTCAATTTAGTGCCATTTTGATGCTAAATACCCTCTCTTTTGATCTCTTTCTTGTTGTCTTGTAATTCTTAACTCATGTTTTGAGTAGTTTAGATTAGTTTTAATTTTCTTTGATCTTTTAATAAATGGAGTGATTTCATGATTCTTTATGCGATTTAATGGGTTTATTTATTATTTTTGGTGTAGGTTGAGTTGGTAAAAAATTCATTTTAGAAGATGGAATGCTAGAGCTGAAATTCTGAAAATGCTAAAGTGTTTGATGCCTCCCACAACTATAGCGGTAGAATCTACCGCTATAGCGGTGGATTGCTGAAAAAAGGATTTTGGAGCCTTCTTCTCTGCCAGCCACCTCTATAGCGGTGGATCTTCACTGCTATAGCGGTAGAACCTGGGAAAACACATTTTTAAGCTTTCTTTTTTGCCTATAGTGGTGGTTCGCGATCCTGCACTGATTTAAATGCGTCAGAACAAATTTTCTAGGGTATTCTGAGTTGGAGACAGAGGGGAGGCGTCGATTTCTACTAGAGGAGAAGGAGGAATCCATTCCTGAAGCCGATCAAGCCCGAATTCCATCAACTCAACCTCAGATTCATGGAGTTTTCTCATTCTTTTACTATTTTCTGTAGTTTTAAAGCCATGAGTGGCTAATTTTCTGTTCTAGGGTTACTATGAACCCAATTTTAGATTAGGATTTGTATTTCTCTTGAAATTTGTGATTCTTTTCAATTTAATACATATCTATCATTCATGTTTACTGTACTTGTTATAAAATTGGCCACTTTATGACTTGTTTGTTGCTTTTGTCGAACTCGGGAGAGGGAGATGTTGGTAGAATACTGAATGATTAGGGCGAGTAATAAAACTTAGGAGTTTTACTTGTTAATTAATAGGAATATTAATTAACCTCATTTAATCAAATTAGGTTAACATTAATTCGACTTAAACTCACATAAGGGATTGTGTAGAGTTGAGTAACTTTATTTAGGTTTGGGAGAATCACTTTAAGTCATTAGAAAACCTAAGATTAATGTGTATAATTGATTTAAATCACAAGATTAAGGAGAATTAGCAATTCCTAAAACGAAAGAGGGGGATTAGTAACTCTAGACTTTTTATTTGAATTATTTTCATTCGATTCTATTGTAATTTGATTTTACTTTCAATTAGAGCTTTCTAAAATTAAAAATTGGTTTGCTTAAATAATGCGTTTGAATTTTTGGAATACTTAGCACGTTAGTCCCTGTGGAGACGATAACTCTTTACTCATTTTTACACTGTATTACTTGTGTGACTGGTGCACTTGCCAAAATACCAACATTTCTCCTGAGTGTTGGAACCTTTCTTGTAAAACTCTATTTCATACCCCATTGCCCATCATATGAAGGAATATTGCAACCATCTCTTGCACTCCCATCTGTGTAAACCCTTGTAATCGACAATTGATTAATTCATGGCATAGCTGTTGGAATACTTTTTTTTTCCATGTGGAACATCAAATAACAACAATAGGACGCCCTTGTAATATTTCTAATACCCATGAATGTCCAGATTGTTCACTTGTTCTATGTGGTTGCTTGCATAAATATGATGTGTAGTAAGTAGCAACTATTGCACCTATAAGCATGTATTAGTCATTTTCGTCGTCTATATTAGGATTCATTCATACCTGTATATTAGACATAAGGCAAAATCAAGATTTAAGATTATGTTCACATTACCAAACACAATAAATCCATAATACGCATTAAAATCATGTTCATTCTCACAATATCTGAAAATCCATAATATTTTAAACATGTCCATAATACAATAGTAGAAATCATGTTTATAATATCTTAAACATGTCCATAATACAATAGTAGAAATGATGTTCATAATATATTAAAGATGTCCATAATATAAGAAATGCAAATGAGGGATTTCATTTCAGTCTTTCAGGAAAGTTGGAGGTAACGAGCTGCAACACAAAGCTAACTCAATAACAAGTGCAAGTTGCGCTGCATTGTTGCAAACATCCCCTTAGCTGACTTCTTCATCAATAAAATGCAACAATGACCATAAAAATTTGGGTCACTTATAACCTCCTCCATATTTTGAAGGCAATCCATGACTTTCTCCATAGAAGACCCACGAACTATGTCTTGGGATCCATTACACTCACAACCTCAACTAACTATTTAGCGGTAGACACTTTACCTTTAGCTTGACCCTTATCACCATTAACCCATTTTTTCTTTTCACCACTTCTTTGGGTGGGTGTTTTTTGACATGGGGTGTGTTGGAAGTTCCCGCAATCCCAAAATCTTCCCCATTATCCCTACTGCTTTCTTCCATGTCTAAGCTTATATTCTTCAACGTTGGCCAATAGACATCATCACCATTAAGGCTATCAGGAAATGTCCCAGACGTAGGTGCCCAACCATACTAACCATTGGTCACTACATCCTTGAAAAGAATAGTCAGCTCGGGGGCAAATACAAGCCCTTTATACCTAAATTTGGCATATTAGACATCTTCCTGCACAATCCTAGACTATATTATTACAATAGAAAAATATGTTATATATAAATTATAACATAAGTTATGGTATTGAGCATATCGGTATCTTCTTATCCCATCATTCAGCAGGAGCATTCACAGTATTCTTGCCACTGTCCTACCCTAGGTCAGTTTCATTAGCAAATAATTTGTGCCACGCCTACTTTCTTTCTTCAAGCTATACCATTTGCACTACAAAAAAACCCATAATCAGAGGCAAAAAATTTTCGTCTCATATTCTGTCCCTGATATGATGCAAATTTTTTCCTTGAGAACAAAAAAAAAAGAACAGGGAATTAGAGACAGATTTTGGGAGGGAAAATTTTTTTGATTGAAATTTCATCTCTAATATTAGAGATGGATTATGACCTGTCAGAATTCATCCTTACCTTTTATATATATATTTTTAAGTTATTAGAATATTAGAGACAGATTTACTCTAGATAACTTAATTTGAACGACATCGTATTTGAATTAGATATTGAATTTTCTTGTCAAAGTTCTGTCTCTAATTTTGAACCCTAAAATCCTGAAACCCCTTCTCTTCTCTGCATCTCTCTCATTTATTTCTAGCCTCCAGCCTCTAGCGTTCTTTCGTCATTTCTCTTTGTGTCCGCCACCATCAGCCACCAACCATAATTATTGCGTACTATTTCTTTCTATCTCTGTCCGCTGTTTCTCTCTCTATCAGTGTTGTTCTTTTTTTTTTTCCTCATATTTTCCATTCAGTGATTTGGTTTCCATTTTTCCATTGATTTTGAGGATGCTGAGAATGATTTTGCTTTAATTTTATAAATTTGAACCACTAGAAACATGTAAACGAAAGTATGATATATATATATATATATATATATATATATATATATATATATATATATATATATATATATATATATATTTGGGTTTCCTCTGAGGGGGGAATAAGGTTAATTAGGTGAACCTAATAGCAGGGGAATATGCCTGTATGAACACAATCTTTGATCAATTTTTAGTAACAAGTAATATTTGATTAGTTTTTCAACCTCATGCTATCATTATTATATCTGCAATAACAACAAAAGGGAGGGAAAAGCCTTCATTGTCGACGAAAGTCAAATGGTTAATCAATGTATGGTATATTGATAGTTTTAGATTAGTTTTTTATAATTTTTTGTTTTATTATAACTTTGTATAAATGTTACTGTACAAGAAAAGTCCTCTTGTCATGTGAATTGGTCTCAAGGTGTTGAGACATGGAAGGTTCAAATTTGGAAAATTTTCTCTCTTTGTTATTTTAATATTTGTTTGGTAAAATTGGTTTGCATTTGTCTAACTTGTAACTTAGAGTCCGTTTAGTATGTAAGAAAGATTTTTAAGAAAATAAGAGACAAAGAATGAATTACGATGGAAAAAAATGGAGATTTCAAAACCATGTTTAGGTTATTGGTATGGAAAGAAAGATTTATAGTGGGTACATGAATATTGCTTTAATGAAAAAGTGTCAACAATAATTCTAAATACATTAAAGTAATACAAAGAATTGTGTCATCATACAAAGAATCATAAATAAATTGTGGTATTTAGTGTTTATTTAGTGAATGTCTAATGAATTCTCCCAAGTTCAAATGTATATCCCCATGTACATGAACTTGTCTATTGCTTTCTCCTATGTAATTAATACAAGTTCATCCCCCTGTCTTAGTTATAAATTAACCTCTTATATGTTATTCAATATCATGACTTGTCTTCCTAAAACCATTCTTTATTTACAAAGAACATTTCTGTCTATCTTTTGATTGTGGGATGCTTATGTGAAGGTGCACTATTTCTTTAAATTGTTGGCGTATGTTAAACTGCACAGAACATAGGCTTCATCAATTGGATGAGAGATGGTTGTAAAATTAAGAATATGTATTATTATTAATTATATCACTTATTACAGCTACCCCCTTCACTTGGCTAGAGCAGGTTTTATGTGCATCTTAACACACAGTAACAATTTAAATAGATATATCTATTTAAGGTAGACCTGGGAGAATGAGGAAGTAAATTTGTACACATCATCTACATAATCAAGCAATTAAGGTATTAATTTAATTTTTTTCGTTCAATAAATTAAAATGGTGCATGCATAATCAAGTGGTTTAAACGTGTTATTGTACCATGCAAATTTTTTAGGAAATATGTAGTGAACATGAATGGGATTGCAAGCATTAAAGTTAGTAGCAACACGAATAGAACTTGCAATTCCAATGCTTTAGTATTACATGTTCTCTTCATCTTCTCACTAACTCTAATGCTTACAATCCTATTCTTGTTCACTAAACATTTTCTTGAAAATTTGCATGGTATAATAACCTGTATAAATTATTTGATTATGCATGCATCATTTTAATTTATTAAACTTAATAATTGGAGGCGAAATTTAGAGACGGAATGATCTGTCCCTAATTTGAGACGGACTAAATCCGTCCTTGATTGGAGATGGAATCAAGGACGAAAGTTCAACTTTAAATTAGGGATGGATATTTATCCTTTTCAGATATCAAAAGTTTGTCTAAAACTAATTTCTTTTTCTAAGAAGGAAAAATTTCCGTCTCAGACATCTGAGACAAAAATTCTAGACATTTTAGAAATTAGAGACATCTGTCTCAGGGACGAAAGTAAATTCGTCTCTGATTCCACCTTTGACTCATCGGAGACGAAATTCTCTTAGATTAGAGATGGAAAATTCGGTTTTTGATCCCAAATTTTTTTATAGTGTTATTTTTTAGTTGAGGCTTATTGTAGTTCCTATCGCTAACTTTATTGAATTCGATAGCAACACCTTCCCACCCATTCTTTGTGAGTGTAGTGCCATTACGTTCTCTTTTTTGGACTTGAGCCAAGCAAGTTTGGATAAATTGATCAGTTGATACATGATCCCAACTGGCCTTTGCACTCATGCTACAAATCCAAATGAATTTTTGACTACTCTTTAACCAATAACTAAACAGCAAATTAAAAACTAATATCAAACCAATAATTAAATTAAATTAGATTGATTTCACTATAGTAAATTAAATTATCAAACCAATAATCAAAATCTAATATTCATTGATTAATGTAATACAATTTATTTTGCAAAATAATTAGCTTAATTAGGTTTAATGTCATACAATTTATTTTTAGATAAAATAATTAGCTTAATTATTTTTTATTGTTCGAATAATTAATTTAATTAGCTTAATTATTATTTATTTGGAAAATAATTAGCTTAATTAAGATAGTGATTAGAGGTAGCCCACAATGAATTAATCACTAAAGCCCACCATCATAATTAAAAACCGAGCTAAAAAAAATCACATATCAATCTTGAATCATCATCGTCTTTTACCTCTAGTGGGTTGGCCAGATTTCCATCCGTTACTCGTAGGGGGAATGCCTTCCAACGCTCAAGCCGTTGTTGGGGCCTCATTGGTGGCACACATGAATAAAAAAAAAAAAAGGGAAATGGCCATAGCTAGGCTAAGTCATGAACCAACGGCAAACCAAGAAGGAAACATGGAATAACTGAGCATCCAACAGAGCAACCATTAATGGGAAATAACAAACCTAAATGACATGAAGATGCTGGAAAACTTGATGGAATTTGAGGCACACGACCTGCGCAGCACACAACAATGATGAATGGCAAGAGGCAAACAAAGGCGCATGGATGAACACAGAGACGCATAAATAAACACACAAATAAGGAAAGGCACAGTGCATGGAAAAGGTGAATGCGAGGGGTAGTTGATGTGGTTTAATTGCTGTGGAAGCCTCCTTCTCTTCGCTGTGGTTGGACGTGATTCACAAAAAAGGTAACATAGTTAATGTTTGGACTAATTGCTGCACCAAACATCCTAAATTCATGCAAAACGTGGTTAATGACACTGAACGTGGTTTGGGCAGAGTTCAATGTAGCACCAATCACACTAAGGTGTGTTTGGAAACTCGTTGAATAAACCTAGGTTTGAGCAGAATTGATTTTCAGAATTAATTTTGAGCATAACTAATTTTGCATAAATGTGATTTATGTTTGGAAACTATTATAAGAAAAGTGATTTTGAAAAATAAATTTCATTTGGATATTGGTTAGCGGAAGTACTTTTGAATGTGTAATTATTAAAAAGGATATGAATATTATATTATTTTATTTTATTTGACTATTGACACTAATATTTGATTTATAAATGTTGTAATGAAATGGATTTATTTCATTTCACTAACTAATTAGTTATCCATCACCTAAATAAAAATAATACCAAAGTATATGGTGATTAATAATTAATAAAATCAATTAATTCAGAATATTTCATCATTATTAATTAGGTGATTAATAACTAACAAAATTAATTAGTTATTAATCACCTAAAAGTTACACTTTAGGTGATTAACCTGCTTTTTTAGTTGTCTGAAAAGTTACAATTTAATAAAGTTATTTTATATATATATATATATGTTATAAAAAGTAAATCAATCTAAACTGTCTATTATGAAATTGAGAAAAGCGAATGTCTAAATTGTGAATTATAAACTCTCATTTTCTTGTCAAAAATTGAAACAAACCATTTTCATTGAAAAGTGCAATACAAATATGTGTATTTTTATCTTACCATTTACATGTGGACAGTCTCCATCTTTCATCTTTCATCTTCGTCACTCCCTCTGTTTATAGTGCTTGTGCTTTTGCTTCTACTTCCTCATCTTTCATCTTCATCTCTCCTTCTCTGTTTATGCCGCCGACCTCCAATCTTCATCTTCACTATCTCTTCTCTCTCTCTCACAATATGTTCACTCTGTTTTCTGGTTCAGTGAGTCTTCATTGTGAGAGGGGAAAAATAAAAACCAAACCTTGGTGAGAGAGAGGGGTAGCAAAGGAAAATGCATCATAGATCAAGTGAAATCGATTCTCATTGAGGGAAAAAGCAAGAAAGACTATTGTAAAAAATCTAAATACCAACACAAAAATAATCTGAGTCACGTCTTTATAGTAGACATTGTACTTAAGGAATTTATTCCGCTACCAAAGCTAAAAATCTGCGTCTACAGAACTCCCTCCAAGATTAAACAGATTCTTTTGAGAAAGGTTCTCAGGCCACAGAACAGCAGAAATTTTGAAGAGCGTAACCCAGAGAATTTGAGAGAGGGAAGAGAGAACAGCACAACTGTTTATTGTGTGAGTGTGAAAATTGAAGGGGATGAGTCCTCCTTTTATAGCTGCTGAACCATAATGAAGTAGACACAAATTTTAAATAAAATTATGATACAGTTACGAAAATTAAGAGCAATTGATGGGCAGTTACAGAAAAATTAATAAGTAGTTTTAAAATAATTAAAATAATTTAAAACAATGTAATTAAAACTATAAGCTCTTAATTTTATGATATTAACCCAGGTCAATTTTGTAACAACTAAATTTGCCTTTATTTAGATAAGGTAAAAATAAATAAATTAAAAAGATGTTTTGCAATACAAAGCCTTTGAAATGCTATTTTCACAAACAATCCCCTATATATTTCAAAAGATATTTCACAAACTTTTGGGTTACGTATATAGGTGTAGACACATTAATCCAGTGTCTCTTTTTAGACTATGAACTAGATTTAGACCGATAAGATTTATCTCACAGAGTAGTCAGTGAAGCATATAGCTTCTATGAATCAACATATTCTTAGTCGTAAGATAGTGACTTTAAGAGTCGCATCTCACTCCCCACATTTCTGCTATTACCGTCGTTGTGCATGTTATTTCGGCTGTGCGCGTGCCTGAAATTCATGAGCACTTTAGTGACTTCGTCACGATCTCATGGGAGCGGCCCCACTTCACACTCATATATGTGACTCATCAAGTGTATTTGCAATGAACACACCTGTTGACGACTTGGCAAGCGTACCCATCGTACAAGTAATACAGAGTGAGTAGAGTATCATTCCCACGAGGATTGAGATGCCAAGTACCCATGAAACTAAAGTTAAATACTATCTACACGAACAATTAAACAGAAATATAAATTTAAAGCTAACAATTTAAACTAAAGCTACTAACTAAAACCTAAAACTAAGCTTCTCTTAATGACAACACTCTACAGTTGATGGGATTGACTTCACTCAATTCTTAATCCGATTAATTCATAGACAAATTAATCTTTGAGTTGCTAAAGAATGATCAATCAAATTACAAATCCTTTTGATGTTGGTTAAGTTCTCAAAATTGTTTGAACTCAATCCCTTGGAGAAACAAACCTTTCTAACCCAAATGATTGTCTAATTCCTTAATCCAATCATTCAAGTAGATGATTAAGTTTAGGAACTCATAAAAATCACATAAATAAGATTATTTATCCCTAGATTAATCCGATTTATGGTAAAAGTTACAAAGGGTAAAGTTAATATCTAGCTATCTCTAACTTAGATAAAAATCCCAAACTCAATAAAATGGTGATCAATCATTTTAGAGTAAATCAATAGGTAAAATCTACTCCAACAAAATACGAAATGCAATTAAGAAAAATCATTTAATAACAAAACTTCATAAGAAATCAAGTTACATCAACCGCCAAACCTTTTATTTCTCAAAGGTTCCATTATCATTCTCTTACTCTTGCTTTCATCAATTGTACATGCTAGTCTAAGGCACAAATATTCTTAAAAGGATTTTCCCAAACCTCAACTAAGATAAAACCTAATTCTCCATAATTCCTTATGTAAAAATCAAGTTAATTAAATGAACAAATCCTAATTTGACTATATGAGGCTAATAACTATATTCCTATGACATTAGCAGATCAATCCCCTCTCCTTAAAGGTTCAAGAACTCATACAACTCATCCCTTAGGTCTAGTTTTTACTTCACTTTCCCAAGTTCAGCAAAAACACCATAACAATCCAAGAATTGGCCAAATTAAAGGAAAGCATTAAGATTAGAATGAGTAAACATGCATTAACCAACCATTGATTACAAGAATTTGAGAAATTAAACAACACCTAGTCCAAAATCGTGTTCATAACAACCCTAAAATTGAAAACTAAGTAATTAAACCAGCAAACAGAGATTACATCAGAAAAATAGAGGATTCATGATGAAAATAGAAAGAAAAGTGGGAGAAGGATGGCCAATCCCAAGTGGGTAGGCACCCTTCTCCTCCAAACCAGATCTAGCCATCGGCCCCCTCTGTTTTTGTCCAAAGATCCAAAGATATTAGGTCAGAAAACCTAAAATTGCTTAAATACTACTATAAACACGTGACAGAAAAAAGGTCATGAGCTTAAGCGTACTATTTTCCCGCTTAAGCGCGATTCAGCCAGAATTGAAACATTTCTCAGCACAGAAATCTGCTTAAGCCTGAGGTTTTCTCGCTTAAGTTTAATAATTTCCCGCTTAAGCCTGCAGTGGACAAAATAGACCCTTCAATGTTTGCACAGAACCGCTTAAGTCTGTGTAAGTCCGCTTAGGCGCATGAGGGAAAGCTTCAAATCTTCATTTTGAGACCTTTTTGCTTCTCTAAGGTTCCCTCTTTTCATCATTCATGTCTTGGCTTAGAATTCCTCAATCTTCCACATTATTTTCCAGCTAAGATATCTGCAAAAACATCAGCACCAACAGATTTACAATTATAACCCAAAAAGAATGTGATTTGGGGCCAAAAATTACATTTCCAACCTAAGAGTAAGGTATGTATGCAACTATCCAAAAGTGATGTGTTAAAACCATAACAAAAGCTAAAAGTATGCCAAAATGACCAAAATCTCTATAGAATTTATATGAATGCTAGGGACTCATCAACACCACCCTCAATGTAGGGCTATGAAGATCATAAAGAGATTACGCTCAACCAACAAGTCAATGCATTCTAGAACTTTCACACTTAAACATCATAGGAAATGGATTGAGAAAATAGTGCTAGTAGAATTAAAAGACGACTTGTTATTACCCATATGAACCTTGTTCATGGGATCTCCAATCACAAATGTTGGGTTCTCACCACTATTAATTTCATATTGGCTTAAGTTCAATTCCCCTCAATGTGTGAAGGACTAATTTCCTTCTTACATGCATGTTTAGTCAGTGAATTGGCCAAATTCACTTTTGACTTTACATAAATGATCAGTATACTTCAAATTTCATTTTTTAGCAATTGCTTGATAACTTTGTGTCTCAACACAAGTGTTTGCTCTTACAATTGAAAGTTTGTTCTTTACAATGACTATTACCACTTGGTAATCACAAAACACAGACATTGACATCATTGGGCTCTTACCCAACTAAAAAATTTACTAAGAAGGTTTTCTACTACTTAATCTTGTTTTCAGTCAACTCCAGAGCATTAAATTCTGATTTTATAGTGAATTTATAAATTTGTATAGCTGCTCTCTCCAAAATAACGTCCCACCACCAAAGGTGAGGTTTAACCACTAGTGGACTTTGTCTCATATGAATCAAAGATTCAGTTAACATCATTGTATTTTTCTAATACAATAGAAAATCTACTTTATATGATATCGTAAATCACGATACCTCTTAACTCTTTTATTGGAATTGTGTACATATAGACACTTATCTGACACATAACACATGATATGTCAGGCTAGGTAAAGTTTATTAAATACAACAGAGACTCTCCTCTGTTTTCCTTAACTAAGTGTTAAAATCATAAAGAGTTTTTCACCAGTTTGTTATCTTGATGATCAAACTTTTAAGACAATTTTGAATATAACGTTCTTGTAATAGTAAAATATCATCACCTTTCCTTATGGTTTTAATCCTAAAATCACATTTACTTCACCCATGTCTTTCATGTTAACACTAGACGTAAAGGAATATTTGACTTTATGTAACATCTACGTCACACATATATAGACAAATAATCATGCTTACCATCTATCACTTCCACATATATACACATTCATCTTTAATTAAAAAAATATTTTTACTAATGAAGAGAAAATATTAACAACATAATAACTAAAGTTTTAGAATTAATTTATTTTTCTTATAGTCGTGTAACATAAACTTTGTAAACTACCCTCACATTTTTAAATCTATAAGATTATAACTAAACAACTCATATAAAACCTCATACAAAACCTTATAATTATTATAGATGGACACCAAACGCATAACATAGATGCACATCTATATTCATCCACCATATAATAGAATTATTTAGGAACTTTTCAATCTCATTTTTGTGACTAATAACTCAACAACATTGTACCTCTATATATGTACAATTGAAAAGTTTTCATGGATTGGCATTAGAAAATGCTAATTCCAATTTATATATATCGCATATCATCATCTCAATGAGATTGTTTCCTCAACTTAGAAATTGACAGCATGGTATTATCATTTCAATGAGATAATTTTCTTAATTTCTAAATTGACTCAAAATTTATATGCCAATATCTTCAAATTTGGTCACAAATCCACAAAAAATTATGTTTCAAAATAAAACTCTCAAAGCTTAAGATGAAACTATTTTGAATTCTTAAATTAAAACCATCACACATATGTTAATTTTAAGAATTCCACATAAATAAAATTCTCAAAATAGAGAAATTTTAAAACAGTTCACATGTGAGCTTTAAAAAAGCCTTTTCATATTATCAATAATTATATCAATAGAAATTTACAGGACATACTCAATAGACAAATAAAATAAACACATAATTTCTAAGAAACCACAATATCATTAACTATTGATCATAAAACATTTTTACCAAAAATTGTATTATTTTAATAACAATATACATAACAACACATATACCCCACTTGTTGTTATAAAAATATTATCCAAAAATATTTTTCCTCTTGCCCCCATTATTAATATAAATTCTCAAAAAAAAAAAGATTAAAATAGTGAAACATACTGATGTAGGAAGAAGAAATTACCATTGCATAAATTTACTTTATGAGCAAAATTGATCACTTCATGATCACTTAAAATTCAAACACAAAAAAGTATGAGTTTTGCTCATTAAAATAATTGCAAATACTAATTTCACCCTACGTATATATATTAAAGTACTTAAAAATCTCTTCACGAGTGTGCCAACTTCTTAGCAAAACAAATTAAAATAATTTTTATATTGCAATGTTTCATATATATATATATAACAATGCCAACTTTTCCAACGAAAACAATATAAAATATTACACATAAAGGCACACACATAAATAGTAGATAGTTGCCTTTCCTCCCATTAACTTTGTAGAACCAAACAACAATATTTTCATCCAAAACCAAGGTTAAGAGCAGTGAACATGCGTTGGGAGTTCTCCACCGCGTATCCAAACATGTACTAAAACAATCAATTAAAATTCTGATGGATGAATGATATACAATTAGATGCAAAGTTTTATGTTATTTTAATTAATCACGTTCTATACTTGTATAGAAAAATAGGAATGACATGAAACCTGGAAATTAAATAATATTAGATATTGAGAAAATTAGAAAATATATTTCACTGGGGCAGGCAGGCTCACTACAAAAAAAATAGCTTTTAGTGGCAACTTTTTGGTGGCAACTAAAAAAGTTGCCACCAAAAGTCGACCTTTAGTGGCAACTAAAACAGTCGCCACTAAAAGTCTGACTTTTGGTGGCAACTAAAGAATTGCCACCAAAAGTCCAACTTTTGGTGGCGACTTTTGAGAGTTGCCACTGAAAGAGAAACTTTTTGTGGCGACTTTTGAAAGTCTCCACCAAAAGTTTAATTTTTCAAAATAAAATTTAAAAAATTTTAGACTTTTGGTAGCGATTATGATAGTTGCCACCAAAATAACATTGATGGCGACTAAAAGTGGCCACAAAAAACCTATTGGTGACAACTTTTGTTGCTACCAAAAGTGACCAAAAATCAATTGTAGATATTTTTTAAAATTACTTTCAGTGGCAACTATAGTTGCCACTGAAGGTGACTTTGGTGGCAACTCTCAGAGTTGCCACTAAAAGTCAAAATTTTTTTTTATTTAAAAATAAATTAACTTTTGATGGCAACTTTTAAAAGTTGCCACCAAAGATAATCAAAAATCGTTTTAAACATTTTTTTAAAATACTTTCAGTGGCAACTATAGTTGCCACTAAAGGTGACTTTTGGTGGCAACTCTAAGAGTCACCACCAAAAATCTGAATTTTTTTATTTTTATTTAAAAATAAATTAACTTTTGGTGGCAACTTTTAAAAGTCGCCACCAAAACACTATTGGTGGCAACCAAAAGTTGCCACCAAAGATAATCAAAAATCGTTTTAAACATTTTTTAAAAATACTTTCTGTGGCAACTATAGTTGCCACTAAAGGTGACTTTTGATGGCAACTATGGTTGCCACTAAAAGTGACTTTTGGTAGCAACTCTAAGAGTCGCCACCAAAAGTCTGAAATTTTTTTATTTTTATTTAAAAATAAATTGACTTTTGGTGGCAACTTTTGAGAGTTGCTACTGAAAATGGGACTTTTAGTGGCGACTCTCATAGTTGCCACCAAAAGTTAATTTTTTTATTTATATATAATTATTTTTTATCTATTAATCTACTACTAATAATATATTTTCTTTTTATTAAGTTAGATATTGTTTCATTTTAGTGTTATGATATTTTTTGCTTAAAATAATTTTAACAGAATATATATATATATATATATATATATATATATATATATATATATATATATATATATATATAATATTTTGCCCTTACATAACACAAATAAAGTGGTGGCGTAATGACAATACACACATGGTTGCAAGCAAGGAATCCAAGTTCGAATCTCAGGTATGCATATATTTGGTTTAATTTCAAATAAACTCTAATATTGCACAAAAAATAATCGAGTCACCCTGGGGTAGCGAGTAAGTAGACCGGCTAAGACATGCACAGGTCAAATGGGTCTCGAGTTGACCCGTCGGACCAATCCAAATCTAAAAAAATTACTATTGCCTTTTGGTGGCAACTTTTAGTCGCCACCAAAAGTTTTTTAGTGACAACTTTTAAAATTGCCACTAAAGGTAACCAAAAATTATTTTTGACAGAAATTTTTTTTTTTTACGAAAAATGACTTTTTGTGGCAACTAAAGTCGCCACTAAAGAGTAACTTTTGGTGGCAACTCCTTTAGTTGCCACCAAAAACCTTTCAGCCGCGAACTTTCAGTAGCAACTTAGTTGCCACTAAAAGTCGCCACCAAAGACCTTTTGATGGCAACTTTTAAACTTTTGATGACAACTTTAATTGTCACCAAAAATGTTTTTTTTTGTAGTGGCTGAAGGCCATATCTTAGTGAACTATATAAAATACATTTTCTTAATCTTCATACTTTTTATTTGTCTTTTTTTTTTCAGAGGGAGAATAATTTTAGAGCGATTTAGTTTAGTACATTTATTTATTTATATTGAGACTTTGAGATTTTAAATCTTTAGCCATAACTTATCACCTGAACTATTTCTAAACAACTTTACCAGTATGCTTTTAAGTAAAAAAGACACAAAATGTTATTTTTACAAATATGGATCTTTCCATTTTATATCACTTTAATTTCCTTTTCATTTTTTGTTTTTGGCATGTATTTTTGTTGATCTCAGTTAAACTCAGGTGCAAATCATTATTTCCTAGGCTGTGTCTTTCAGAGAATTCGCTTGATAGCCATATTCAAGTTTGAAAGTTGTAACTGCATTAAAATTAAGATAAAATTTCACTCTTTTTAATTTTTTTTTAAAAAAAATACAATTTTCCCCAAAAGATGTATTACATTGCTTTCTCTGGCAATAGAAGTTCAAAAATTTTTTTATCTATTTTATAATATAAAAAGATTTTAATGTTTAGTAGACCAACAGTCTTATTTAAATTTAAATAGATTAATTTTATGCTTTTTAACGTAAAATAAATAATATTTAGATAAAAAATTAAATTATGTTTTTAAATAATTTCATTTCCAATAAAATAAATAACTTCAAAAAATTGCGCATATATATATTCACTGTAAAAGAGAATTATATAATTTACGCGTCAAATTAAAATTAATTTAATCTAAAAATTAATATTGAAAAGTATATGAATATACAGTATAGTCAAGTACTTGTCATTGAATCGTACAAAGTATGAGTATATATTATATAATATTAATGAACAAGAGGTGGAAGCAAAATCTCTGACGGGTGCTGTTTGCTGTTTGCTGTTTGCGCGCAGTTAGTACTACAAGTCATTGTTACAAAAGTGAGAGAGGATAAAAGCCTATAAATATTGATATATTTGTCTCCTCAAAGTTTTGCATCACTTTCCAAGGATGATTGCTTCATAGATACACGAAGATTCACCTACTTCTCTTTAATTCCAGCAAACTTTTCAATTACCTTAACAGTAAATTAGAATTGCGAAAAGGATGATAAAAAAATGGTTGCTTTATTGATAAAACAAAACCATAGAAGCAAGAGCATCAGATTGACCGAAGAAGAATACTCTTTGGTCGCTTGAGAGTCAAAGGTGTGATGGTGCTGCGACGTACCATGCATGAGCAGAGGCTGCCTGCGCTAGATGAGCTTGTGAAAAAAGAACAGAGACTGAGGGAGGTTGGTTGTTTGGTTTAATTAGTGAGAGGAGAGAGGGAAAGAACTGAACTAGTGTCCGTGGATATGGGGGCAAGAGTTGTCGCGTTTTGTGTGTCTTTGGGTAAGTGATAGCGAAACGACATGGCGTGTGACGTTGGAGGAATAGACAGGGCACTGCCAGGGGAGTGCATGCCTCGTCTGCATCAATAATCCCTTCTGTTTTCTTTGCTTAAAGACTCTGTTTGCTCTGCCGCCAATGTTGGAAGGAATCCACTATCTCCACCCGCTCCTCTGTTTTTGTTTGTTTGTTTTTTATTTTTTTGTAAAAACTAGTGGGAAAAAACAGATGGGCTTTAGAGCCCAAAGGCCAGCTAGACCAGACAATAATGCAACGTTGGAGGACAGGTGAAAGATGAATGACAGGCAGCACACCTGTAGCTGAAGACTAGTAAAACCTGTGAGCAAGGCGTTCGTCTTCGTTGATCTTCAGGTGGAAGACGCCGGAGGGAGAGAGGTCCAGAACTGTGGTAAGCTGAAGCTCTTGGAGAGACGAGCGACTTCATCCGCAGATCTGTTGGCTTCCCTTTTGCACCAAGTGTAAGCAACCGAGTCCATCTTGTTCATGAACCTACTCTCTAGATGAACCAAGTTGGATCACCATAGATGAATCCACTCTCTGATGGAACAAAACCACCAAACGGGCCTAAGGTGACCTTTCTCCGTTTACGAACATCTCTGTTCCCTTGGCCCGTTCTTAAATTTCGGCTTCTACAGAAAAAAAGAAACCAATTCTTCATTCAATTCAAAAGGGCCAAAAAAAAACTGTCCAACAAAAAAAGTTCTTTGTCAATTTTTAATTCAATATGCTAAAAGGAAGTTACTCGTTTCGAAGGATAGTTAAATTATATGATCTTTTTTTTTTAATTTTTGAAACATGAATAATTTTTTTTAAAAAAATTATTTATTTAATTAAAAATGTACCTTATTAATGCACACACAAATATCTTGCTATGCACTAATGTACAAATCAATTTTGATTAATTTATTTTAAAATGTTTTAGAAAATAAACTATACCAATCTATTATATTTAAAAAATAAAAAAATATTTGATAAAAAAATAAAAAGTAGAAAAATAATTTCGTATGTTATTATTTGGATAAGGGCGATTAAATTCAAAAAAAAAGGAAAAGATATTGACTTCGTTTATGAAACCGTTATTTGATTTTATCTTGATTATACAAAGATAAAGTATCTGAAATTACTTTTTAAACATTTTTGTTGATCAAAATAGTCTCACAGGTTAAAAAAAAAATCATACATGGCCTTTAATTAATGATATATATACTTATTTAAATATTTTTTTAACTTGAAATAAAAAACCATGTTTTTTCAAAATTCTCCAAATAATTTTAAGATGAATATTTTGATTAAAAAAATTTAAAAAAATAAAATACTTTATTTTTGAATCCGGGAATTCTTATTCTGCGCCCACCGCGCGTTAGCTGAATGGGTGTGGGTTCTCTGTCTTTTTTTTTTCTGGACTTTTAGCAACAATTTTTCTTGTTAAAAGTTTTAGCCACAAAATTTTCTGTTGCTATAAATTTTAGCAACAGGAAAAACTGTTGCTATAAATTTTAACAACAGAAAAAATTGTTGCTAAAAAAAGGTATGGCACTGAATCCACACCCTAGCCGAACTGCCTGCTTGAGGCTTGAGAAGCCAAACGGTGTGTAGCGTGAGTCCTCCTCCATTTTCGCCCATCCTTGCTTCTGCTGAGTTTCTGCAATCTCCACTTAGTTCAGAGATCCGAAATGGCAAGGGCGAGCTACAAGTTGAGACCGTTGGCAGCTCATCATCAGGTGCGCACATCGCGGGACACTCTGTGCGTTGGACCCCTTAAGATCTACGTCGACGATGTGGAAGAGGTCGACTGTTTGAAGGCCTTAAGGAAGCGACAGTAAGATCGCCGAGGATTTCTAGTTCGTAAGGCCAGAGAGGAACTGAGGCAATTTCTTTTTGTAACTGAGCAAGCTGAAACTGAATTCCCCTTCCCTCTATTGCACATTGTTTTGGTTCCATGACCTGTACTTTTCAATTGAACGATATATTGGTTGCTTTAAAGCTACGACAATCTCTTGTGCTTGAACTGTGTATTGTAGTGATCTATCTCTAGAGGAAAGTTTAAGGATAGTCGGCCAGATTATGAAGTTATGGTTAGGAATGTAATGCTTAAACCGAACAATATTTCACAAGGACTTCATTTTCTTTCGTTCTCAGAAGTGTACGTCATTTTCTTTCGTTCTCAGAAGTGTGTCAAGTTTTGGAGCTACTATCTCCCATTATTGGGCAGGCAGCCAAGATATGTTCTCTGTGTAAGCATGAATGGCGATACTCGTCCACTTCAATTTATTCGGTCTTCAGACAGAGCATCGGACCCCGCTGGAGGCCAATAGCAATCGCCATCTTTTACTACGGACAGAACTCGGGCTTCCAAGCTCCGTTCAAACATAGAGACAATAAATTGATCATAGAACCAATTATCAGGACCTGTCTAAGGGGAAGTCGCAGTAACAATACCATTTTCAAGCTTCGTAAGAGCTTTAGTGTCATCTGGTCAACCTTGGCCAAACATAGAGATAATAGATTTACGGCAATCACCATATATTACTCTATTCAACTGCCGTGTTGCTTCAATTTGTTTTCAGTTCTCTGAAGGTTATGATAATTGTAGATAATAGAGTTGCCTTTTCTGCAGAATGTCATCGATTATTGTCAGATATCAATAAAATGGCTATTCAGTCGAAAAGGCTCCCCAACTATTGCAGTGCCTGGAATCAATACCAGGTCAAACCACCCTGCCTTTAACCTCTTTTTTCGCACCCCATTCCCTTTTAACATCTTTTAACTGTTAATTTCAGATGAAGATATATGCTTCGGATTCAGCACCTTGATCAGCAATGCGTGGAACTATGTGGGAACTCCAGAGGAAAGTGAGGCAATTTCACCAGTCAGCAGAAACATTCTGGTTGCGCAATGGATCTATTGCAAACAGGAACTTGATCGATTTTTATAAATTGGAACTTCTGTTCCTTTGCCTTGATAAGCTGTGAGATACGTTTCTTTGTCTGAAAATTTTCTAGTATATACCTTGGTTCTTTACAAGCTTTATCGTATTTATTTTATGTGTTTATTCACATAATAATATATTTTTTAAAATAAAAAGGAATACCACCTGTCAGGAGAGTGGTAGCTTTCTCTCTGGAATAGTGTTGCTTGATAGGCACCACAAATATTACTCCTGCAGCACAAACTTTGGACTTTGTCGTGGATGAGATTTTCTTTATTCCATTGAAGTAGGCGTTTCTCTTTTTCTGGACACGTATCTGGTTTCAAAAGCAGGCTTAGGGATTCTGTACCACTAGAGGGGCTAAATAGATTTTGCTTTTTAACTTGGGCTGCCTCCCATGTTTCACCTGTAGTCAGAATTCAAAAGTTTGAGGTGGGGCTTCATTTTAAGAGTACACCGTAAAGGTCATGGCTAACCATTGAACCACATTGATCTAGTGTAGATTGTGAGGAGTCAGAAGGTCGTTTGTTGTTTGTTTGTTTGTTTTTTCTTAAAAAGAGTGTGTTGCTCTGGTTTCGGTTTAGTGGATCGCGTTTGGAGCCTAGGCCTGCATGTATTTCTGTGGTCTTGAGCCCGGTTAGCTCCCTGTTGGGCCTGTATAGCCAGCTTGTTCTCTTTTTTATTTTAAAATGTAGTCCAAAATAACCAGATTCATTTTTTTTGAGTAAATTATTGTTTTTGCCCTTGAAAGATGATTAAGTTCTCAATTTGATCTTTAAATTATAACCCTCTTAATTAAGTCTCTTAATAATTTTTTTCCAATTATATTTGTCTTTTTGGATGATGTTATCGATTTGACAAGTGTACTAATCGCACAAGTAATAAAGTAAAAAATGAATAAAAGTATCGTTCTCATGAGAATTGAGGTGTCAAGTATCTGTAAAACTAAAGTAAATATTATCTAGAAGGTCTATTAAATTGAAAAAAAAAAAACTAAAAGCAAACTTAAACCAAAGTGTAATTCTAAAAATTAAACAAATTAAACTAATTTGTTAACTAAGACCTAAAGAAAATGGGATTGATTTCATTTGTTTTTTAATCCAATTAATTTATAGACAAATTAATCTTTGAGTTATTGGAGGACAATTCAATTTAATTACAATTCCTTTAATGTTGACTAATTTCTCTAAATTAATTGAACCCCAATTCCTTAGTAGAACAATCCGACCTAATTAGAATAATTGTCTAGTTTCTTAGCTTAATCATTAAATTAAGTGATTAAGCTCAAGAAATCATAAAAGCTACATAAATAAGATTATTTATCAGTAGATCCGATTTATAGTAGAAATTACAAGGGCAAGCTTAACATCTAACAAAAATGGTGATAAAGCATTTTAGAGCAAATCAATATGTAAAATCTACTCCAATAAACAAAATTGCACTTAAATTAAATATATTCAACAACAAAGCTTTATAAAAATCAAACCACATCAATCCTCTAAAATATAGGGTTCATCTACATATGGAAACAAAGAAGAACAACAGCGAAAAAAAAAAGCATAAAATACTACAAAATACATGGAGTTAATGGTAGAAAAAGAGAGAAGAGTGGAAGAAAAGCACCCAAAACCAAGATAGAAGATCTCCCTCTATAGCTCCAACCGCACCTCCTCTAGTCTTCCCAAACCAAAAACTAACCTAATTTTATGAAAGAAATCTAATTATAGCATCCAGCACGTGATAGTAAAATGAACCATCGCTTAAGTGATGAATTAAGGAAAGAGAGCGTCGAAATCACAATGCCTATCGCTTAGGCAATCAGTGTCGCTACAGTGACAAGAGTGGTAGAGAGCTTCCAAAGATGGGTTGCAGAGAATTTCCTTCATTCTGTCAGCATTCTAGCTCTATTGTTGGCTTCTAAGTTCCCAAGCTTGTTCATTTTTAGTTTTCTCTCTATTTAGATCTGCCAAAACACAAAATTAGCAAAATATTACAATTTGAAGTCCAAAGCATATTATTTGTGTCACAATTTGAAAAGCAAGGGCTATGAACACAATTTGTAATAATTCACACATTAAGCTCAATATTGGTCTAAAATGCAATGAAAGTGCAATGATTTCATCCATAAATACTATGGAAAAGTATGAATATTAGAGGTTTATCAGATGACTAAATTGAAAAGTTAGACTTATAACTTCAATTGATGGAAGGATGAATATGATTGGGAAAAAATCATTAAAGGACTAAATTGAGATAATTATATTTTAGAGGACCAAATTGAGAAGTTAGTAAATAGATTTTGGGTAGAGGAAGGTACCCGCCTTAAAGATCATTGACAAAGTTAAGATGAAATCCTGAAGAAATTCCATCCTATTATTTACAGTTTTAATCAGATTTTTGAGGCATCATATTATCTGCACTTAGAGACTAAACTGGAAATATTACTTTAATACCTTTGATTGAGTACTGACCTCGGTGCATGGTCCTTGGACCTTTTTATTTATTATAGAAAGATGTAGAATGTCAATAGTGCTGATTGGAGGAGCTAGCTGTCTGCTTTCTCCTTGGACCTCAGTGGTTGGCTTTCTTGAGTCTATGAAAGCAGTAAATGTTTAATACACTGGCTAAGCATTGCCATGTTTATTGTGATTGTTGAGTGTAAACACTCTCTCCCCTGTTACCCTGTATGGAGCTATGTATTCTTTCAATTTTGTCATTGGATAAATATGTTACTGTTCATTAATTGGTGAAAGTTTAATGAACCCACATGAAAGTTCTTATACTTACCATTTTTATCATATTTCACGGAAACGAACAATTTCTCGTCATATTTTGACGTGGCCTATCATTTCATACAGGAATATAAAGGTGCAGTCTCCTTCGCACAGGCCCCGCCAGCAGAAAAGAAAGTAACTTTTTTCTCTTCTAGATACCCAGAATCTTTTTTCTTTTTTTCTTTTTAATCTTTTCTATTCTTTCATACTATGTCACCAACATTCTGGTTCGTTAGTAGTGAAAGTTAACATCAGAAGAGCAGTAGAGGCCAGCATCACATTCCAACTATATAATTGCTAGGATGACAGCCCCAGATTCTCGAGATAAATCCATAATGAACAACTGTTGTCCATAATTACAGCTCTGAATTCTTTTACAACACAAAGCGAATTCCGAATATAAAGCTGCCTGCAATATTCATTTAGCAGGTAAAACTCTTCCTATTCTAGATATATCCTTATCCTTCCTAGTTTTAGCTTTTATGGATCTGTTCCCTAAAGCCACTTTCTGGTTCTTTGTCCGTTTAACTGTAATGTATTAAAAAAATCAACTATCACTGCCCATAATGTAGGTTGGGAATCGACAATAACTAGATAATGGGTAAACTGTAACTAAAATGAAGTTCAACTAATGTTTTAAGAGCACGTAGCCGTAATGACAGATCATAGAATCCAATGATGGGACGGCATTAAGATTCTCCTGTTTGATCCTCAAAAGTTTTGTCTGGAGACAATGATACTCCTTTTTTTTTACCAGTATGAAGTGCGGAGGCCACTGTTGGCTAGGATATTGCAGTATGTGGTAATTTTGTCGGGAAAATCTGTAGAGAGCTAAGGTTGAATTTAGATTGTTTTGAGATTTGTATGTATGATAATTAAAAAATATTTTACATAAATTTCAAAGTAATCCAACAATAAAAATCTCAATTCCTTGAGAGGGCTCTCTGTAGACTTATTCTGTTATGTCTGTTGGCTCTAACCTTCCCCTACAGTGGCTTAAGGCTCTGAGCTGGATGGTTATTAGTTCCGGTTGCTTCAGATGATGGTTCAAGTGGTAGCTCTCAGAGTAAGGTAAAAAATATAACCGTCGATGATAGATGTATTAAGATAACGTATCGATAGGTTTTGAGCCAGTGAGTCATAGACTTCTAGAAATATTGATCACTGAACCAGCTACAATGATCAGCTTATTCAAAAAAGTGAAAAGGACAAGAAACAGAGAGGGTAGAAAGATGCATGCATGGAGCTAGATAGTGATGTGATGCTTCAGCAAGTTATTTGCATATATGAAATAGCATCTATGTTCGTTCTTTTGTGATGAAATATTTAATTATTAGTTGGCCTACATCGTTTACGGATCATTTTCTGCTGCCAATTTGGGAAAGGGTATCAAAAACGCATGAGTTCCACACGTAAACTTGCTCTCAGGTTTAGATCTAGGAATACAAGTTTTGGATCATTTGCTCATCTTAGGTTCCCGTACACTGGAACCAGTGGAAACTGGAAAGAGCTGTGATATTTCTCCCTTCAAAAAAGCTGGTGTAATGTGTAAATATGTTTTAAGGTCTGATAAATAAGACGTGTCGGAATGAAACGTGTTGACTTGCAAAGCTCACTTCTAGGTGGAGACATGAAAAAGCTTGAAAGGGAAAGCAAAGCATCTTGCTGTTGGTGAAGGTTGGCAATCTTGTTTTATTCAATTGCACCCAATTTGGGCAATCCACAAGTAGACCCTCGCTGAGGCAAAATCATATCTTTCTGTGTTTCTCTTATACTTCCTGTTGACGCGTAGCTCAATAATTTTGGTGGTAGTTAATGGCAGTGGGTCTCTTTGAGATTTAATTTCTGTCTTGATGACATAGATATGAAATCGGCCATGATCATTTCCCAGAATCTTTAACACCTTTGTTTTTGGAAAATTATTGCTCTCTTCACACTAATTCTATGTAACGAAGAGTGAAATCCCGCCCATGTGGCTCCAAACTCGAATTATTTTTGCTGTAGTAGCTGAAACAGAGAAAATCAGGGGCTACGTCAGTTTCTATCATTGCATTAAAGATCCAGCGAAAGAATATAAGCCCGATTGATTAATAGAATCTCATCAAGTGAAAGAAATAATCAAATGGAAAATCATAAAGAGTTGAAATATGTGGGAATTTTCTTGTTACTAGTCTAGGGGCACACTAATAATTAATTAATATAAATGTTACTGTGATATATTCCTTACTTAACCCACACCACACTTATTTGAACACTTACAAGTTAATGCCCGATAATGACTTGGAAATGACTGGATCGTTCTAGGTATGGATGTTAAGTGCCTGCCACATAGATTGCAACTCATAGTCCCTGGTGCTAGTCAAAGTTAAACATGATTTTCTAATTTTATTTTATTTTAAGATAATTTATTCTCATATTTGTTGAGAAATATTAAATTATATGATCTTTTATTCTATCTAAAAAATATTTTCATTCAATGAAATTAAAAGATGCTCCAAATTTAATTTCTTTGAAACAAAAAAAAAATTACATAGCATTACGTATATTTGACTAAAATATTCTTATATATATATATATATATATATATATATATATATATATATATTACTTAATTATATAACATAACAAGTGTTAGATATGTATTTGACTAAATACAAAATGAATGATATTGATATGAAAGTTAATTTTAACGAGTTATATTTTAATTAAAAATAGCATCATTATTTGATTTCAGAAGATGATTATATATTTTTCAAAAAGAAGAAAAAGCTTATAATTGAAGTATCTTTAGAAAATGTGAGTATAATTTGTACTCTTTATCAGTATTAATCTAGGGATGGATCTCCTCCAAATAACTCCCTCAAAATTTTCCTTCTTTGATAAAAAAAAATGACCAACTCTTTTTTTACCCGTTGGATAATTAGATCCAACGAGTTGGATCTCCTCCAGTCCTTTTCAGAATCTGGAGGGATCCAATCACATTAATCTAATTCTATATATAATTATAAAATTATTTTTGTTAATACTTTTGCTAGCATAAGTCAGAATTTTTCTAGAATGATTTGACGAGTAATAGGTATGAGATAACTCTCTCTTGCAATACACTCCTAGTGCCAAAGCATTTAATTAGACTAAGCAACCATTGATTATGTACTGTAATAATCATATATCATATGCGTATGGAAAAAGTACTACAAATATACACACACACACACAAATATATACATATAGTAGTGTCCGAAAACATCACTTTCCCGAGCGTGGACCATCTGTTCCAAACTTGTATTGGGATTGCAAAACTAGTCTAGGGCATTGAGGTAGAATGATTAAATTATTAAAGAATGAACAACCCTTCATTAATGAGTGAAGTAAAATAAGGTACAAAAAAGAACAAAGCAGGGTGATTACTGATTAGCAGACATTGCCCGAACCTCTATGGTACTATTTAATTATGTGTGCCCAAACGGATTTGGACCCTTTCTATCTCTTATTTTTTATATAAATATGGAGCAATAAAAAAAAACTCAAACCCAAAACATTTTGAAGGCACCAATAGTACTGATCAGCTGCATTTATATTGGTATATCTCGTTGTTAATTTTTTTTTTAAAGCACTCATAACGTAAAATATGCTATATTATAAATAAAATAATTGTACCAAAAATTTTTATTACTGTATCTACACGCCCATAATAAAAGTTGCTTTTTTGAGAGTGAAGCTTTGGAAGCTAGAAGTTGAAGTTGATTACAAATGGTTGAAGGAGTAAAAGCTAGAGGAAAATTAGGTAAATTATTTGTTCACTTCTTCTCACCAACTGCTAACAATTAATATACATGTAAGACTGATATGTTATTAGTTATGGTTTGTCCCATGACAGCATAAAAGTGGAATATTGCTTTTCGGATTTCCATGTGAGTAGGTTTGAGTCAGTTTGACATGTCCTATGAATGCTCCGAAGCCAAACAAGCTGCATGCATGAATTGATCATCCTCTACTTCAGGAAAAATATTCTTCTGACTCTTTCCAGCTAATTTCTTTCTTTAATTTAAAAATATAAAGGTGTAGACAGTAAATTAATAATAATATCATCACTACAAATATATATATATATATTCCCCTCAGAATTAGTCTACAGTCTGTGATTATAGGAGGAATGTTCCATTCAATGTATCAATGCTACTGAATCCTTACATATTTATTCGGAAGCAGAATTTGGGAAGAAGTCATTTTCCATGGATTGTACATTCTGTCTCTCTGTTATTTCTTCTCTCTACATTTTATTCCTCTGATTTACATATATTCTTGGCATTATTGGTAAAAAAGAGTATTTAGTTAAAAAATCAAATATTAATAATAACCATAGAAAAAAGTGGGAGGGAATAAGTTCATTTGGTTGCCATTAAACAGTGGTAAAATAAAACGTGCAGAAGCTGGCTTATTGCTCCATGTCTTCTTAAACTTTCATAATTCAAATGTTACATGTGTTATGACTTATGTGGAAAATTTTATCTACTTAATTAAAATTTTTAATGGAATATTTAAATCTGAGATGTATAAGAGAAATTCCAAAAATCCAAAAACAAAATCATTCTTTTATGCTTTAGTTTACATGTGATTTCTGTTTACTTAATTCGGGCAAACAGCTGCATGACAATAAATATAAAAAAAAAAACAAAACAAAAGACGAAAGTCCTAAAACATGACCCCGGGGGGGAACCTTTTCCCGATTTTAAAAAAAGTATCTATCTCTTTTTCTTTTTTATTTGTTTAATTGCCAAAGAAATGGAAGGCAAGTTTCTTTTAAATTTGTTGAAAAAAGTGTCACATTTGTGAGTGAAGAGATATATAATATAATGACTCACAAAGTATGAAGGAGTTTGTCTTGGCCATTTTAGACTCATCCAGGCAAGCCTTGAAGCCCAAAAAGAAAGGTTTAGTGAGGAAGACCTAAACAAGCAAATTTGAAAATTGTGAGTTGAGGTTCAAAAAGTATAGGCCTAGGCACCTAAAGTCTTTAAGACTTGAGGAATACAAGTAAGTCACCATTGGACCAAGTTACCAAATGGCTTTAAAAATTTTGACTAGGCAAAGAGTACATATCTTCTAAAGATCAAAGAGTACAATTTGAAAACTTATGATCTCTAAAGTTTAAATAGTACAAGTATAAGTAAAGAAAGAAAGTGAATTGAGGCCTTTGAGACTTAAAAAATACGAGTAATTTACAATTGGATCAGACCAATTAGATTTAGGAAGAGTGTAAAAAAGAAATTTCATGTTAGTAGGTGAAAAAATATATATATTAACTTATAAAGTATGAAAGGGATAAACCAAATGGCTTTAAATATTTTGACTAGATAAAGAAT
Source organism: Biancaea sappan (assembly GCA_037074585.1). Lineage (NCBI taxonomy): Eukaryota > Viridiplantae > Streptophyta > Magnoliopsida > Fabales > Fabaceae > Biancaea > Biancaea sappan. The sequence continues at coordinate 14,180,136 of CM073494.1, forward strand.
ATAAGTCTTTTCTAAAGGTCAAATAATACAATTTGAAATTTGTGACTTCAAAGTTCAAAGAGTAATAATAAGCCTAGACATTTGTTGCCTCTAAGACTTAAAAAACATAAACAAATCACACTGAACTAGGTTATTAGTTGAATTTGAGGGGAAGTGTTGAAAAAAGATCTTACATTAGTGGGTGAAGAGAAAATATAGTAACTATAATGTGTGAACTGTATAAGCCACATTGCTTTAGACATTTAGATATAAGATTAGTCATAACACACAATCAAAATTAGATATGTTTTAACAATGAAGAGGAGTATAAATAGTTTAGCAATTAGTCTTAATTTCAAACCTTTGCTTCTCCATGTGTGTACATGTCTCTAATTTTTTTTTTATATATATATAAAAGAAGAAAGTGTTAGGAATATGAATGGATAGGGGTGGGGGATATGGGGTTGTGAGTTAGAACGTATAATACGTATGAGAGTATGTGCATACGTAGATGATAACATTGGGGGTGGCAGCAGAATCAAGGTGGGCCCTACAAAAGCTACGTGCTGGCTGCTGTCTCCACACACAGTATGGCCCTTCACTCACTCACTCTTAAGTCTTTTCTATTCTTTTTTTTTATTTCCTTTTCTTTCCTTTTCTCGCATTTGTTTATCTTATTTATACACCATTTTATTTGTTGATCTGGATATCATTTAAAAAGTCTGACATTAAAATATTCATCGATGAGAGTTTTGAAATTTTGAAATTCAATGACCAAAAAAATTGGTGTATATATTTTCAAAAAATTATCTATTTGGCTTTGAAAGTCGGTACTTGATTTATTAAATAATTAATTTTCACAATTAACAGTTTAAATTTTATATTTTTTGTTAAAAAATAAAAATAACATCATAAAATATGAATCGTTGAAATTAACAGTTCAAATTTTATGATTTTTTAAAAAATAAAAATAATATAAAAAATATGAGTTTTTAATGATAAAATCAATAATTTAATTAGGTCAATCACTCTATTTAGTTTTCAAAATTGAACAAAAAATCCAAAATTTATATATTTGTGCTTCAAGATATACAACATTTTCGATGAAAAAATTATTAAAAAAAATAACTTTTAAGAAGTTAAATTTTTATTATTAAATTATCTTAAAACTTTTGTGTGTGTATATATATATATATATATATATATATATATATATATATATATATATATATATATATATATATATATATATATATATATATATATATATATATATATATATATATATATATATATAACACTTTACATAATTTTTTTAAAAAAAGTTTAACGATAAAAAACATGAGTTATTGAATGTTCAAACTCCTCATATATATATAACAGCTCTATATATGAAAAATTTAATTGGTTATGGTTTAACTTTAAAACAACAATTAATATCTCTTTTTTAGGATATATATCTTTAACGAATTTGATGTGCTTACCTGTATTTAATAAAAACAAAAAAAATTCTTGGTATAAATAAAAACTATGGTATTTAACTTTTGGAATGAAATACGTAAAGGAATTTCCTTTTTAAATGCACGAAAAAGATACTATAATTTACTATTTAAACTATTTGTCTTCGTAAAATTTTTTTTAAAGTTTTTTTTTTGTCTCTTCCATCTGTACATGTGAACAGACAATTCAGATTATAAATTGCAATTTCTGAGCTAAAAGGAGACTACGAATTCCAGTGAAATACCGGTAACCTTTTTGAGGGAGATATAACAGTAAATAAATGAATTAGAATGGTGCAATAACAAATTGCGTTTAGAAAACTTTATCAGTCATTTTGAACTATTAAAACTACTGGTTTAAAAATTAATAATTAAATTATAGTTGAATTAGTGATATTTAAAATATATAATTAATATATATATTACTTATATTAAAATATTAATATATATAATATATAATATTCAATTATTTAAAACATATTACATATATATTTATATTAATATTATATCTTTATCTGAGTTTAAATTTTAGAGATTTTATAAAAAAATATATAATAATATTTAATAAATTTTAAAAAATTTAAAAAAAGTTCATAAAATTCATAAAATGAGCTGGTTAAACTAGTTGATCAAACTGGTCGATTTTATTAGTTTAACTAATTTCTATCCAATTTCAAATTCAAATCAAATTAAAAACTTAACCGAATTATCGTTTTTTTTTAATCAGACCCACCATTGTCATGAACTCAACAGATTACAGGCAAAAAAGCCTAAAAAGGAAGTAACGTTTCCTGTTGGCTTTGGTGTGTAGTTGCAGAGGATGGAAGTATAGTATAACTGGGAAGGGGAAACTCTATTATGTACGCCAAAATTACTGGCCGAAAATTAAGCACTAAAAGGGCAGAAAATCCGGAATCATCATCCCTTTTGTAACTGTCATTTCAGTCTCCTCATTTTCTTTTTTTCGCAAAGGATTCATAGAAACCAAAAGGGTCAAAAATATTATGTACTTATATCATGGAACAATATCCGTTCTCTTCAATTTTTTTTTTTAAAAAGGACAAAGGTGAAAAGAGATATTTAGTTATTGTTGTCATGCATGTTCTTCAATTAGAAAAATATAATCTGTTTACCAAATAATAATACTAATATGTAGGCATCTGATATATGAATTTTTTGAAAATTAATCATGTTTTACTATATTGCAAATAATTTTTTTCTAATCATTATTATAGTCTTATATTAATAAAAAAATTACCTGATAGACTGATATTATAGTTTATGTAAAAAAAAAAAATCTAATCCATATCAGTTTATTTTTTCTAAAAAATATTAATTTATTAGCCATAATAAATATGAAAAACGGTTGTTATTCTGTTATTTTAAGTTTAAAAATCTGAAGGGAACAGCATTTTAAGTCTTTTTTTCTGTATAAATTAATATAATCAAACAAAAGTCCGACGTACTCCTTTAAATAAGTTAATTTTTAAACAATTAAATCTAGAACTTATAAATATCTATCATGGACACAAAAATCTGTTCAGTTATACGTACACAAAAGTTATGCCAAGTTAATTGAAAAGACTAATTATTAAACAAACTGATTTTACAGTAATAAAACCAACAGCTTTTAATATAATGGATAAAATGTTAGTTTATCTATATTCTATATATTTTTTAAAAAATAATTAAACACTAATTTTTTAAATCAATTGCGTGCACGTTATCAGTCAGCAAAGTAAAATCTACAATGGATCAGAATTCAATAACAACAGAATATATTATTTTATTTTTCTGGGCAAGCTCGTGTTTGCCATTTCAGCGATTGAGCCCGTGAGTGATTTGATTCATTGGCATATCTACATACTTTCAATTCACATTTGGTTTGGCGTAATTCATTTACATATATAGGACATCGTTGTGTCGTGCTATATGCAGCAAAGGCTTCTCATCTCATCATGGAATCTCAAGAATAAAATCAAGCACCACACTCCCCAAACCTGCCTTCTCTGTGTTAATTCACTATTTACTCTTCACTCCCCATAACTACTTACCTTGTCATTCTTTCTTTTCCTATATATACCCACTTCTTCCTCTTCTCCTCTCATCGTACTCTGTTACTATTTCTAAAGAAGCAAGCTTTTCTTTCATCCCCTTTCATTCTCTATACACTTCTGCAGAAAGGTTCGCTTCAAGATCATGGATATTGCTCATTTCTTGTTCGGCATATTTGGTGGGTCTTTCGACTTTCATCAATTTTCTCTTATGCGATTCATTCTTCTTTTCGGATTCTGATTCCTCTGTTTCTCGTCTCATTGTTCTTCTTTGCCGCAGGAAATGTCTCTGCTCTTTTCCTCTTCTTGGCTCCGGTGTAGGCATCCCATATCTCTCCTTCTTTATTCTTTATACGACATTAACATTATTTTCAAAATCTATATCCATTACTCTCTTGATCTCTTCTTTTAGTTTTCTTTTTACATGTATATGTGTGTAAAGGTGCCATCTTTGGGTGAAAATCGTGAGAAATTTGGATTTGCAGGATTACATTCAAGAGGATTATAAAGAACAAATCCACAGAGAAGTTCTCAGGAGTTCCTTACGTTATGACTTTGCTGAACAACCTCCTTTCTGCCTGGTAATCTTCACGTGTACTTCCTTTCATCTTTAAGGTGGTTATTAACTTATTATAGTCTTTTCGTCCATCAACCTTCATTTCACCTTACTGGTACATGGAACTTTAATTGACTAAAGTCATAGCATAAAGGAGACCCTATGTTGGTTTGTTAATCCACTAGATTTTCACATGTCAATTTGTAGGAGTAAGTCCTAAAGGTAGTTGATTTCTCCCTGAGTTTTAAAATCTTGGCAAAGAAAAGTTAGAAAACCACATCCTTATCTTTTCTCCTCAGGCTGAATTTTTCTATATTTTTGTCAAGTTAGTCCAAATAGAAAAAAGAATAACCGAAATGGGTTCCTTCCCTCTCCCTCCCTACAAATAAAGTTTCAATTTTTATGAGCATTACTCACTTCTTTGTGATTCACATACATACAAACAATCTCACAGGTATGGCCTACCGTTTGTGTCCCCTCACAACATATTGGTCACAACCATAAACGGCACCGGAGCCTTAATCGAGACCATATACGTTCTGATCTTCATCATCTTCGCTCCAAAGAAAGAGAAGGCTAAGATTCTTGGCCTCTTCACTCTGGTCCTCACAGTTTTCTCTGCCGTCGTCTTCATCTCCCTCTTCGCCCTCCACGGCAAATCCAGAAAGCTCTTCTGCGGCTTGGCCGCCGCCATCTTCTCCATCATCATGTACGGCTCACCCCTCTCCATCATGGTAAGCTAGTTCAGTTAATTTCCTTATATGTCCAATAAAAGCTAGGAAACCCCATGTGAGGCTTCCCTGAATATGTAGAGACTGGTGATCAAAACAAAGAGCGTGGAGTTCATGCCTTTCTTCCTCTCTCTGTTCGTGTTCTTGTGTGGCACTTCGTGGTTCGTCTTTGGGCTGCTGGGGCGTGACCCATTTGTGGCAGTAAGTACAATGATTGTGTAATTTCAAAGCGGCTAAGAGACAGTGAAACTTTTTTGAAGACTGAGAAACGATGCATGTGGCTGTGCAGGTACCAAACGGTGTCGGTTCGGCGCTGGGGACAATGCAGCTAGTATTGTATATGATATACAGAGACAGGAAAAAAGCAACGATGATAGAAGAGGAATCTATGGAGATGGGCGCCGCAAAACCACCCCCGCAAGAGAAGCAATTAGCGAATAATAATAATAATAATAATAATGGAGGTCAAGAAGGACACGTGTCTAGCTAAGACGCGTGTTGGCTCTAAACGGAGAGGCCAGACCACTGTCACCACCGCCTTTGTCTGCTACTGCAAGCAGAAGCGAAACCCAACACTCCCGTTTTCTCTTCCAATATTAATGCTTTGTATTTTGATTCTTGCTGAGTGAATATTTGCAAATATAATCCGTAACGGTGAATTTTATTTCCATGTGAAACCCACTAGCGTGATATGTTCTGATTTAGTCGATTTCCTTTGGGGGTGTGTATGTGTGTGAGAAGAACCGAATGTAATATGATGGATCGGAGTCTTAATTAAACTGCAAAAGTGTCATCTTCCAAATAAGATATGTTGAAAATCGATTCGCCTTTTTCTACGATTTTGGACGGCACATTTGGGAGGATTTGGAGTTTGGACAGGGTCCAAAGACGGTCCTTAATGGGACAAAATGGCTCCTCAATTTGCGCATCACGTAGCACGTTATCGACTTTAAAAGTTTGGCCATCCATATAGCCAAGTGGAGAAAACATAGCATTAATTAGACCCTCTGTGGGCTCTGGAAAGTTCTGTCACAGAGGGAGGATGCTTCGAGCCGTCGAACCTCCGAGCAGTTCTCCATTGATACGAAAGTATTTAAAATCAAATTAAATTGATTGGTTTGGATTAAATTGATTAAAAATAAAAAAATAAAATTTAAATTAATTTTTAAAATATAAATTTTAATTGATTTGATTCAGATATTAATTTAGTTTAATTCAATTTATTAAAATTAAATTAAAATTATATAAAAAAATTATATTATATATATATTATTATTATATTTATATATTTTTATGTCAACAAAATTATTATAAATAAAATCTTAAATTTTAAACAATATTGAAATATTTATATATATTTATGCCAATGAAATTATTTTATAAATATTTATATATATTATTAAAATTAAAAATAATAAATTATTATAATTAAAATTGTTTAAAATTATTAAACTAAAATTGAATTAAATTATATAAAAATTAAAATTGAATATATTCATAATTTTACAAAATACAATAGTGAGTGGTGAAGCAACTTGATTGATTGATTAGTTTCCGTCAGTTAGACAACGTTGAAAATATATTAATTATCATTGGATTCGCTTTTAAGAGTCCGATTTTAACTTTCATTTTTTTTTTTGCGCTAAATGTATTAACAAAAGTTAGGTGTTGCATAATAAAATTGAGAAATAGATTGAGTTTAGAAAAAGGATAACTGATTTATTGGTTTTGTTTGAGGTTTGGGAATGGCACTCGTAAAACCGTCTAACTACAAAAAAAATAGAGAGCAAGCGTTCTTCGCACACTCCTTATTTTATGCACATTTTCATGTGTCATGGCGTATAAGAGGATTGCTTTCGTCCTTGAGATAGTGGGATTTAAGAGCACTTACGATAGTTGCTTTTAAGAAATTTTAAACTTAAAATTTGATTTTTATTTCGATTCACCACTATAATTTGTTATATTGGCTGTCACGCATAGAAACAGTTTTTATACAAAAAGTAATAATTAAATAATTAAATTACAATAAATATTAGTGGATAGTAATAAATATTAAAATAATAGAAGTTAATTATAGAACATAATATCCTTATTATTAGAACATGATAAATATATAGTTTTTTAATTAAAACACAATGAGTGTATAATGTTTAAAAAATATTTGTATATTTTTATAATTCGATGTTACATGATTGGTTTTCAAAAAGTTTTTTTACACATTATATTTTTAATAGATAACCTAATAACAAATATAATAAAAAAATTATGTACAAATCTTGTCCTTAAGAATTATTCCCACTTAGCATCTTGCAAAATACGTGGAATTTATTTGGTTTAATTCTACATTTTTTATATTTATTATAGTTTAATTGCTATTTTATTTTGTTTGACCTTGTTATTAAAAATATATTATGTGTAAAAAGTTCTTTGAAAACTATTAATATATTATTGAGTTGTAAAAAATAGACAAATATTTTTAAAGAATATACATTTTGGTATTTTGATTAAAAATTATACATTTATTATATTCTAATTAAAAGTCTGATTGTAAGAATATAATAAACTATAGATAATTTTTTTTTAATTTTCAAACTCATTTTATCTTTAAAAAATTTTAAAATTTTTATTTAATATTAAAATAATTTATTTAACTAAAATTTAACACAAATCCCAACACTTAACTAAATAAAAGTTAGATGGTTAGGAGCTCCACTAATGTGGCTCTTATCTAAATAACTGGATTAGTCCAATTTTAAAAAATCGTCATAAATTAGTTTCGTTTTTTTTTTAAAAAAAAAATGAGCATTGACTTCCTACCAATGGCCAACAAATCTTGGGGTGTGAAATTATGGAGAATTTATTTTTGGATTTGGAGAGTTCAGAAGTCATTTATAGGGGATCTAAAATTTAATAATTCTTTTTTTTTGACGTTTTCTCTTTAATTAGAAAGCATAAAATGTCCACTTCATATTAAAAGAAAAGAATACGTATATAAAGAGTTTAAAGATTAAATTTTTTATTATTAAATTATCTTAAAATTTGTATAAAATATTTTTTTAACATAATACATATAATTTCAAAATTATTTAATGGTAAAAAAATTAATTTCTTAAAAAAAAGCTGTTTATAGATTTATTTTTTTAAAAAAAATCTTTGACCTAGGTAATCCTATAATGCAATTTTTTTTGGAGCATGATCTGATTTAATTAGTGTCAAGTCAAGTCACCCTTTGACAAAAGTCAAAAGTTTTGTCAAAGTGTGCTTATTAGTCATTCTTAAATCTTAGCATCATTTGACGGCATCGTATTGGGACTCGGGTTCTCTCTTTGGTGTCGTAACTCTCCCATGTGTGAGAGAACCTGGTTTCATCATATTGTTATAACAAAACTTAATTTTATCTTAAAGATGGCATCAGTTCGTTTCTCTTTGAAAACTGTCTATAACTTCATTAATTCAAATAAAAATTCCCCTGATAGTGTAAATTGGATTTGGAAGAGTAATTGTAATGTTAGGGGAAAAAAATTCTTTAGAAATGCTATCACCAAATCCTCCCAGTTTTGGACTTTACCATCATCATATTACCTCCTCTTTCTTATGCCTTCTTTGTGATACCAATTGTGAAACTTTTCTCCATGCTCTGAGAGATTGTCCGAAAGTCTTGCCAATTTGGAATAAAATGGGAGTTCAAATTGATTTTTTTAATCAACCTTTTCATGTTTGGATCATATCAAATACTCAAAATACTGTTAAACATCATTTGGATTTATCTTGGAGCCTTATTTTTATTTACACTTTATTCTATTTGGCTCTCCAGAAACAATTTTATTTTTTAAAAAAATTTCCATCCCTATTTCGGCCACTGTCAACTTAATATTCACCAAAGTTGCTGAATATTTGTCAAATCCTCAATTCATTTTGGAAATAGCCTTCCTGCTCCCTTATCCTGGATTTCCCCTCTAATTGCTTGGATGAAAATAAATGATGATGGTTCCATGGATAATGAATATCTGGGAGCATGTAGTTGCTTAAGGAATGAAGATGGTATATGAATCACTGGTTATTCCAAATTCGTCGGTATGGGCAGTGTTTTATAGGGTATGGGCAATCATGATTAGTTTACATTTGGTTATTGAAAAAAATCTGGGCATCAGAATTGTAATTGAAACAGACTCTTCTCAAGCTATTCAACTTTTGGAAAATCTCATTATTTATGCTCATCCTCTTCACTCTCTTATTTTTAATTGTAGGTGCCTACTTACTAATCTTTCTGCTTATAAAATCTATAAGATTGCAAGATAGCAAAAATCGTGTGCATATGTGCTTGCTAAGGAAGGAAGGGTCTCCAAACTCTTTCTAACAACTTATAATGTTCCTCCAGCCCAGATATTCCATCTCTACCATGCTGATCGACTTCATGCCAGAAACATCTTCAGCTCTACCTTCAGAAGCTTCTTTTGTTTTTCACTCCTGTATCCCTTCTTGCTGGCCAAAGCTTCCTTACATATGGCTTATATTATTGTTTCTTACTTTTTATTGTGCTGTTCTGCTTAATAGTATGAACTTTATTAGTTCATGCTCTTTTCTCTATTTTAGTTTTCCTCTGTCGTCTTCTCGCTCTATGTATCTGTCAATCTCCCTATGCATCTTCTCTCTTGTTGTTGTCATTAACATTACTGATGATCTTTAATATATTTCCCCTTTTCCCCACAAAACAAAAAAACTTAATAATAGTGGATGCCAAAATAATGTCAATAGTCTTGGCCTAACACATAACATAAGAGTGATAGCCATAGTCTTTTCATCTTTTGGTTGTTTAGTTTCTTTGGTTTTTGTTAATAGAATTTTTTTTTGGGTAATTTCCTATTTCGGCCTTTTTGGGATGCAAAGGATACGAGATATCTCGGAGAAGGAATTCAAACTACAAATGGGCCTCTTAAATGTTTGCGCCTAAATTGGGCCTTTTCATTTTTGCTGCAAATATACCCCAAGTGGATCGGATAAATTATTCATTGGAAATTGCTAACCACAATTTTAAGAATGCATTTAATGTTAACAAGGTTATAAATATATTATTGTTTTAATAAAAAATTTACACAATTATTTAAAGGTTATATAGTGGGTTTAATTATAATTTTTAAAAACAATAATACTATTTATATAAGTTCTTTAAAAACAATAATATTGTCTTTGCTCTTCATGATGATCGAGATTTCTGTTCGAATTTTAAAGAAGCAGAATATGATTCAGAACTCTCTAAAGAAGACTTTGTCCAGCCATTTCATATGATACATCCAAGCTTGTGTGCCACCCATGAAAAAAGAAACTACAACAACAAAATTCAGCCACTACCTCAACAGTATCATCTTCCATTAATTCAGACAAGGATCAAAACTGGCAAGTATAATCAGCCTATCAAAATTATTGCCTACATAGACATTGGAGCAGTCATATCCATCATGAATCTTGATATTCTTCTAGCAGACTGTTGAAAACCTCATTTGTCCTATTTCTATGCAGCAAATGGAAAGATATTCTTTGTTAATCTTATCACAAAAAATAAGATTGGCATTGAATTCTTCCCTAATTGTATCGTATGGATTAAAATTCTTGACAGCAGTCTTCCCAGAAAAGATCTTATCGTAGGCATGGATACCTTTACACAAGCAAAAGATTTACATATTCTTCCTGATGGAATTAAACATAAAAGGTTCTTCCAAAAATAAACTGATATTCTGAGATTGTTCAGCCTTGAACAAACTCCTCCTAAGTATTCTCTCATCAAAGACCTTTTAGCAGATCATTGTCCTGAGAATCATGCTAATTTCAAACATTTAGCTCCTCTTTGGAAGAATGAAGAATTTTTTTTTTTTATCAAGTTGTCTTTCAAAAAGAATGAAGATATTAATCCTACTACGACAACTCATCCAGGAATGACACTTAAAGATCTTCTGCTAGCCAGACAAGAATGTGAATCCCTTCTTCAACAAGGACTCATTGAACCAACCAAGTCTGATTGGGCATGCCAAGCTTTTATGTGGAAAAAAGATCTGAAATCAAACAAGGAAAAAAGAGACTTGTTATTGATTATAAGCCTCTTAACTATTTCCTCCAAGATGACAAGTTTCCTATTCCCAATAATATGGCCCAATTTGCTTAGCTCAAAGGTTCCAAGATTTATTCAAAGTTCGACTCCAAAGCTGATTTTTTGGCAGCTTGGGATAAATCTAGCAAATAGGCCAAAGACAGCCTTTTGTATACCTGACGCCCAATATCAATGAATGGTCATGTCAAAAAGCCATGACCAAGATCTATAAACCCATCCTACATCACTCTCATCTACATAAATGATATCTTACTATTCTCAGAAATCAAAAAAGATCATGTGCAACTGTTACAACATTTCACCTAGATTACCAAAAACTATGGGATCATGCTTTCAAGCCAAAAGAGCATTATTGGACAGGCCCAAATAGATTTTTTTAGGTATGAAACTCAACAAAGCCAAGTATGAACCAGGTCCACATTTAGCTGAAGAATTATTAAAGTTTCCTGATGAAAATCTCACGTAGCATTAGATACATATATTCCTTGGAATTATCAATTACATCAGAAACTTTATCTCACATGCAGCCAACTAAACTAGCCAGCTGTCCATGCTTCTAAAGAAGTCAAAGACCTCCCCATGAGGACCTGCTCAGACAAAAGCTATAAAGCATCTAAAACAAGTGGCTTAGAATCTGCCACCATTAAAGATCTTAGAGAAAGGACAAAAAGTGCTTCAGACTGATGCCAGTCATCATTATTAGGGTTCAATCCTGATAGAACAAGACAATGGACAAGATTATTATTGCAGACATGCCAACATAGAATTGAAAGAATCTACAAAGCATTATCACACAATCTTCAAGGAGATCTTAATCGTGAAAAATAGGATTGGAAAATTTGAATTCCACTTAATTCCTTTCGAATTTATTGTCGAAATGGACAATTCATCTTTTCCAAAGGTCTTTGAATTCAAAAATAAGATGCTTCCTCATCCACAATTGTTGAGGTGGAAAGAATGGTGCTCCCGCTATAGATTCTCAGTCCGCCACATCAAACGAAGACACAATATCATTGATGATCTTCTCTCAACACCTTGCCCTACCTTCGTCAACTTCCTCACTCCTAAAAATATCCTTCCTCTTTTCAGTTACGAAGCCATGTTCAATATCCCTCTTCCCATCAATGCCATAGCCAGACATAAGAAAACCTTCCCACTTGGTTTCTTAACTCCTACCACTCCTGATGAAGTCAAAGAGATTTCCCAAAAATCTCTATTATTACCTTCACCTTTCTTTAGGGAAATTACTGATAAAAAATTAGCCTACCTTTTTCACCACTACACCATATCTCTAAGTTACCAAAATTCTCCTGAGAATATCTAATGATTAAATGTGGTTCCTTTGGAGTCTCACAATTCTCTATACCACAGCCATTGAACTTCAACCACTCCAAATCTACAATCATCTGAACTATGAATCCTGCTCAGGATCTCCTATCTGGGCATTGTTTGAATGGTACAGTCCTTTAGCCTGGTGGAGAAATGAATTGTTAAGAATCATCCAACAACATCGACTATGGGGTATGCCATCAAGAGATCAATACAAGGTTAACTATGTTTTTATTGCTCATAAACCTTATTAGATTAGTCCAGCAAAACTCTTATTTTCAGCTGATTATGCTCATGAATATAAGACTTTATTGGATTATTTGAAACACAAAGATAATTTTCTCCTAACACTGGAGAATTTTCTCAAAGAAGTCAACAACTATCATCCAGTAATAAATACTCTCTGTACCTTTCTATGTCCTACCCCAGGAGAATTTATTCTAGGTGAACCAAGAATGCTAGAAATTGACATCCCTGACTATCCTGAAATTATCCATTTATGTCCAGATCCTCTAACAAACCATAAAGGAGAAAGCTCTTCCACTCAAAATCCCATAAAAGGATGTCCTCAACATAGAATGCAGAGTTGTTCTTGCCCCATGATTGAAGAAGAAATGAAACAAGAACGAATGACTCGAGATCATGAATCTATGTTTCAAGACTCTCTAGATCCCAAAATGGACCCAGAAGACCTATGGCTCACACAAAGAAAAAAGAAGACACATGGTGCATCTAGCTCAAATGATGATCCTAATCTCTTTCCATCACATGAGCCAGTGCTCTGGAGAAATCAGGACTAGTACACTGATGCAGTCATGACATCATCATGATGTCATATGATGATGTCATTATGATCTCACCAATGATGTCATCAACAGTGATGTCATCTTGATGTCACAGTGATGTCATCAAGGATAGGTAAATGGTGCAGAATTAACCCATGTGAAAATACGTGTACGATGTAGATTAGGCCAACATAAAAGCTACTTTATTAAAGTTACTTTATAAATGTGCAGTCCAGAATTAAAGTAGGTGTACTAGTTTACTATTGCTCTATAGTGTCTGTTTTGCCTAGTTGTGTCCAGTCTCAGCTATAAATAGAGGCTCTCATCTTTGTAATCGGCAGAACAAGTTCCACTATTAAATAAAATCCTTCGTGTGTTTTTCATCATGTTCTCTTTCTAAATCTCTCTCATTCTGAAATCGGTTTACTATAATGCTTATGATCAATCTCCACACAGAGATGTGAGTATGCTCTACACTTGCCTCTCATGAGGACCCTATGTATCAGAAAACTCTCTTAGAAGATCCAATTCTCGGTGTATAGTTACGAGAATAAGAGTTTGTATACATATTATCAGAAGGTAAGATCTCAACTAAGAAATCTCAGATTCACATTTATTCAAAGGATAGTCATAGACAAATAAGCCTTGATATCATGATCGGCAGAGTGGCCTTGATACAAAAAGAAATTACTGAAATAAGAGGCAATGATCCCTTATTGTGCCCTTGGAGACGGGCTTGTTATGGTCTGAGTATAGTTTTCCAGTAAGATCTTTGAAGCGTTAAGACCTCCTTTTTGATGTCAGGAACTTATCTATTTATGATCGTTCTTTTATTTATGTGACTTTAAGCTCTCTCAGTCAGGATCTGTCTATTGGCTTAATATGTTTATAGACTCTTAGTCTCGTAGCCCACACTCCTACTTGGTATCAGAGCCTCAAAAACAAAAGGAGAAGGATCATAAAATATGATAGTAGGCGAAGAGTAGGAAGGAACTCTACTCAAATATGGAAACCTCTACATAATCCACCAATGAACCTGTCTAACTTTCCTTTTCTATTTCTATCCCACCTTCTTGTATAAAACCTCTCTCCAATGAAATCAACAACCTTTTTGAAGTTACTCATCTTCTTGAAAATATCAAGATAGATGAAACTCATCTTTCTCTTATGAATCCATACAGTCTTTACCACCATAACAGATCTACTGTTCGCAGACTACGACATCTCATCCACCAACAGTCTCCTCCTGTCAAGGAGTACGTTCAAAGCTCTCGGATGAACCAGTGTGGACTTTGCTCCACTTCTCAAGAGCAATATGTAACTTTAGAAATTTTCACTGATTTGATTAATCTTTGGAAATGACAAGGTTACTCTCACATCCACTTTGTCGCTGTAAGGCTTTGCCTCACCCTCAATGGAAGAAAAGGAATTCCTGCAATAGCCAAGATTGCCCTTATAAACTACAGCTACACCAAGTATAAAGACGCACAGTTTTGATTTCTTTAAGTGCAGGATCGAGCATTCTAACCATCATACCAGATTTTAATGTTAGGCTTGATGATCCTACTCTTCCTGGACTACTGAAGGTCCAAATTCAAATTGATGGAGCTGAACAAGTAGCCTCTGCTATGACGGCTGATAACTCTATTTTATAGAGTTATTTAACATATATCTTTATTGATAAATTGAGTAAATTAAGTGATTTCAAGTCTTTTTCAGATTTATTTAATATTTTTAATTGATTAGTTTAATTTTATAGGGAATTAGTTTTTCTTTAGGATTTATCTTATATTTTATTCTTTATTGTGTTTATTTATTTTAAATTAGTTAGGATATTTAATTTAACTTTTATTAAGATTTATTTTGGTTAGTTTCTTTTAGAATTTATTTTAAGATTAGGTTTTAAAAAAATAAATAAAAAGATTTTGATATTTTATGTTTTTCTTTTCTGATTTTATTTTTGATTGGATAAGCATTTGAATTAGATTGCCAAGATTTGAGAGAGTGGGGCCACGAAGGAAAAGGAGCAGACGCTATACAGACTGGAAGAAGTAGAAGAAACAGGAGGAAGCTTTTGGAGCTCTCATTCATATCTTATTCATCTTCTTCATCTTTTCTTCTTTTTATTCTTTCTTTTAGTTTAATGGCAAAACTCATGAATTATGTTATTGTGGATGCTTTATGTATCATGAGTAGCTAAATTCTTTTTGTTAGGGGGAAGATGTAGCTTCCTTTGAATGCTATAATTTGAATTTTCTTATGTTAATCTAAGTCTATTTTCTTATTAAGCAATTATTTTTGTGTCTACTGCTTTCTCAAATTTAGCCACTTGAGAATTGAATTAGGATTCATATTGAGAATTGAGAAATTCATATATAGACATGACTATTGAAGTAATTGCCACAAATTAATTTAATCTAGAAATAGATAAATTGTTTGTGTGGTTGTACATGAATTCAATTGTTCTTATTGCCTTTTCTTGATTAAATTAGTCTAAAGAATTAGGAAATTTAATTAGGTTAAGAGAGTTAATTCACTAAGGAATTGGGTTTTAACAAGAATTGAGAATTTAATCATTAATGTAGAAATTGAGAACTTAGATTAAAATAAAAGATTCAAATCATAGTTGGATAGGTTAGTGAAATCGGATCCCTAAAGCTTTGATAATTTACAGATTCTAAATATTTTTCTTAGTTTAATTGTGTGATTTTTTTGTCAATCATTAGTGATTTAGTTTATTTTAGATAAATTAATTTAGGCTAGTTTAGTTTAATTTCACATTAAAAATCGATCATCTAGATAACATAGAAATAGTGAAATCGTTACTTGACTACTATAATCCTTGTGGGATCAACACATTACTTACTTTCTATATTATTTGTTGACTCAGTACACTTGCCGATAGTATTTCAAACCAATTACGGCTACTTTGCACTACCAGATGATTTACAGGCTACAGGACCATGCTATAGATCTTAACCAACCCAACTCTACTAGTGATTCTATCATGATGATTATTGCTCAAGATGATGTTCCAGCCATCATCCAGATTCTAAAAAATATTCCTAAAGCAGAACTTCTCAAGTTGATGCCTCTCACTTGGCTGACCAACTATGAGAAAGAATAAGCAGCAAATAGACCTATCCATACTACAGCTCCTCTAGAACTCGACACTCTAAGAGATGATGGTACTATCAAAACCATCTTTAAAAATCTAAAAGAAAGTCCCTCCGCTGAACAAGAAACTTTTAGAAGACCACCAGAGTCATCTTCCTCTATTCCTAGGATCCACGAGTCCATTATGATCTCACCCCTACCATGCGAGAAATATATCCTAATTGACTATGCTACTCCTAACCATGTTGTTTATGTTTCTCACACAAATGGTCATTTTATTTAGGATGTGGCACCTGAGATGTGTGATCCTGATTATAACTACTGGATGGATGAATTTTACTCTGATAAAGATAATGCTGATCAAGGATACTATTTAAAAACACAAAAAGAAGTATAAGGCTATAACAGATCACTGTTGCTCTCCAAGAAGACCTAGGAGAGATTAAGACCTTGACAATAAGCCATGGGCAGCTTTTACTAATCCTCATCCTAAACTTTCTAGAGATGAAGTTTTCCTTGAAATTTTAGAAAGCTTGGGGATAATAGTAGACCCTACTCCTATTGTGCCTTGTAAGAAGGTAACAATTTAAGATCTCAAGCCTCAAGCCATTCTTGAAGTTCCAGTGATGATATATACCCAGACTGGGCATGAATAAGACTTTCCACCATTGGAAAGAAAAACTGATAGCAGTACTAAAGTGACTTCTCGTCCCTTTGTACTTGTAGAAGTATCTCCCTCTAGACACAGTACTTTTACTCCAGCCAAAAAAGTTCTCAATTGGCAAACTCAAAATGCCTCAGCCTAGAATCAAAGATAGATAATCTCAGCTCAAGGTATGATAGCACTCATGCCAAACTAGATGGACTTTCCATTCAAGTCCAATAGCTTTATAAAAATTTAGATCAACGTGTTACTTTGCTTGATCTTGACCTTTAATATTTTCTTAGTTAAGGATACTTTGGTCCTAAATTCACTAAGAAAGAATGGGAGATCAAACAGTTGAAAGATCAACTTTGTCAAATAGAAGCAGATGCAATGAATCAGAGTCACTCATATATTTATGATACTTACCTTTCCTTTAATACTCTTAAACCACCTGTTTATTCTTCCACCAGATACACTTATCCAACTGAGGATGATTTTTCAAAGCATTTCAAAATGCCTTATCAGACTTTTCAATAAGCTGAAAGACTTCCTCAGCAACCAAAGGTTTGTACTCCATAACCCTAACTGAAGCCTGTCTATCCCAGATCTAGACCACCAAGGACAACCACTCAACCATCATCCTCTACTCTTTATTTTGAGCCTAGATTCCCTCCTTTAAAAATCAAAACTCCAAATTCTTCTCCACCAAAACAACCTCCACCTTCAGATAAAAAAGATAAATGTGTCATTGAAGACCCAAAACCATTTCATCTTTATCCTAATCCTCCTATCTAGAACTCGAACTAGACAACCCTTCAAATTCTAAATCCTCTGAAAGCCCTTGTTCATCTGAACTCTATTACTGCATGTCTGACTCTGAAAGTAATCTTGCTGATGTAACTACTCTTTATATGGTTTCTCCTGATCAAAGACAAACAAGAGAACAAGAAGAAGAATCTTTTGTCCATAATCCTCCTGATGAATTTGAAGATGCTCCAATGGCATACGAAGAAGTGCTAGAACCACAGTCCACGAAGCCTACCTTTGGACCATGGTTTACTTTTGATGACTTTCCACCTGATAAATGAAAAGACAAGTTGAATCAAATGGGCGTATGGATCGATTTACAGATGACAAAGCCAAATTCCAACCTCCAAGTAATTTTAAAAGAATTTGCAGCACGAATGACTGGAATTCTCAGAGAATGGATCTAGAGTCTTGGAGCTTATAGACAAATTTGGCTTATTCAACTAGATGCAGGGAGACTCTTAGGATTTATTCACAAAGAATTCCTAGGAGATTTCCAACTTATCGAAAAAAAAAACGTCAAGAATACTTTAACATGAAGTGTTGTTCTCTCAAGAAGAAAGACTTTGATTGACACTATCAAAGAATGGCATAAAGGTTCCATATGTTGAATGGAACTAATGATCCCATTCTGAAACATACTTTCATTGCTTCTCTGCCTAATGAACTCCAACCGAAACTCCAGCGA
Source organism: Biancaea sappan (assembly GCA_037074585.1). Taxonomy (NCBI): domain Eukaryota; kingdom Viridiplantae; phylum Streptophyta; class Magnoliopsida; order Fabales; family Fabaceae; genus Biancaea; species Biancaea sappan. The sequence continues at coordinate 14,198,430 of CM073494.1, forward strand.
GCTCTTCTAGCTCTAAGAAGAGACATGTTAGATATCTCTCTTGGAGAAATTTATCAATTGGCTTTAGCCACTCTGGAAAAACTCTGTGAACAACAAAAGCTTTTCCATCCGATACTTGATGGAAAAACAAAACTCCAGAAGGTCTGTAAGAAGCTGTATCTTCACATCAAATGCAAAGAAAATCAGTTTAGCTGTCCTCCCAAGAAGAAATCTCATTTCCCAAAATATTCTGGTAAACATTGTTTCCTCAGACGAGGTCATAGATCCAAAAGAACCAGATTCTTCAGAAAGAAAAAATTCAAAAGCAAATCCATATATCACTATTATATCTGTATACAGAAAGGCTATTTTGCAAAAAAAAAAAACCCAAAGAAGTCAAGTAAGACTATCAAGATGATTGAACAGCTTCAAATAATTTTTATTAATATTTATTATTAATCTTTTTTCAGTTATTTGCCATTTTAATTCACGACTTTTCACTTTTTCAATTTAATTAATTTTTATACTCTTTTTAGCAAATCTTTTTAATTAACTTATATTAATTTTTGTTTATTATCTTAATTTATTATTTAATTAATTTATTTATGGAGCATCATGGATGAATTTTAAAGTTGATTATGGATTGGTTTCTGCATTGATGGAGCGTTGGAGGCTCAAGACGTACACATTTAATTGCCAGTTAGTGAATATACTATTACTTTGCAAGATGTGGCCATCCATCTTAGCCTGCCAATTGATGGTTTTCCCGTGGTTGGGTGAACTAATCATATTTGGACTATTAGTATTAGGAGCTGCTCAGTGTCAGTTCTCTTAAAGAAGCCATAAAAGGAGGACGCCTACCATTGCCCTGGTTAGGTAATCAATTTAGAGAGATCCCCTCGAACGTCATATAGGAGTAATTCTTAAATTAATTAAAGGCATGCTAATTAATAATAAATCTAGCGTGTTCGTGCACTTGATATTTATTCCCCTACTACAAGATCTTCATGCTCGTGCACTCATGCCTATATTCATAATTAATTATAAAACTAAGGAAAATAAAAATTCATAAATTATAAAACTAAGGAAATAAAAATTCATAAAAATAAAAAAAATAAAAAGTCATTAGAAAAAAGAACAACAATTACAACTAAGAAAATAAAAATTCATAAATTATAAAACTAAGGAAAACAAAAATTCATAAAAAAGAAAAATAAAAAAATAAAAAGTCATAAGAAAAATAAACAACAGTTATAACTAAGAAAAATAAAAATTTCATAAATTAATTATAAAACTAAAGAAAATAAAAATTCATAAAAATAAGAAAAATAAAAATTCATAAATTATAAAAATAAGGAAATAAATCTCTCTCTCTCTCTCTCTCTCTCTCTCTCTCTCTCTCTCTCTCTCTATCTATCTATGTATCTATCTATCTGTCTATCTTTATCGCACTCACTTCCAAGGTTTTACCAGACCATAACCAGAACCAACATTGCCCTCTTATTGGGAACTGAGAGGGGTAAAGGAATTAAGAATAGGACTTTTTAACTGTTTAGTCCCTATTTTTAATTTAAATTCGGCCATAGCCAAAATTTTTTAATTTCTAGATTTAGGCTACTTTTATTGTGGATATACTATAAACTGCAAGTGTGTTGCCCCTGTCAGGGGCGACACCACTTTTGTTTGACAAAATCAATATCACCCCTGACAGGGGTGATAGAAATTACAAGCGTGTCGCCCCCGCTTGTGTCAATAAAGATGGTGTCGCCCATGTCAGGGGTGACACGCTTCTGGGCTTGCCTTGTAACCCTAGTCAAACTAGCCTTCCCCTGACTCTTTCCCTCTTTATCTTCCCCCATGTCCGTCACTCAGCCTCACTCTCATTTTTTCTCACTTCTCCATCTCTTTCCTATTAGTCATCTTCATCTTTGTCCATAGTTTTTTAAGGTAAGTTTTTTAATGTGTTGTAATTTTATTTTGTAGTTTGTATCTGTCGATATTAAGTTGTTCTAATTTTTTGTTATGATTACTATTTTCTCAGTTTAATATTTTTTTATAAGTTAATTAAATATTAATTATCTTTTACATTGTACATAATGTATATTTTTGTTAGTTATTACAATTTTCTTAATGATAATTATTTTGTATTATATATTATAATTTAATCTTATTATTTTTGATTTTATGTTAATTAGTATAGAAATATGATAAATGTGAATTTTTTTTTGTTATTACAAAATAATCATTTACAGCAAAGAGGCTAATTTTACTATAATATTTATTAAGTAACTTTATAGTTTTATTATGTATGATATAGTAATTTTATAGTCATTTCTTATTTGTCAATATAATTTTTATGTTAATAATTACAATTTTCTTAATAATAATTATTTTTTTGTTAATTATATCATAATGTACTTTTATTATTTTTTATGTTTATTAATCGAGATATGATGAATGTAGTTGTGAACAAGCAATTTATAATTTATATAGTTTTATTTTTTGAGTTGCATATTAATTTACATTTATCTAAAAATTTATCATCATAGAATTTATGATGTGGTGTGCTAATTTTTGTTTTTGTTTTTTAAAACACAAGATGAATTGAAGGGGGCACTTTTGGTCCATGTTTACTTGAACGAGACTATATTGAGTGGTGGTTCTGACAATGTATATTTCGAAGCTGACAATGTGGTGGTTATAAAAATCACACGCAATATTTCTTTAGACGTTCTAAAAGAATTATCTATCAGAAGTTGGGGCTAGGACAATATAAGAAGATATCGCTGTTAGTATATAGATATCCCCTACAAATGACATCGCTGCTTATGTTCAGGGAGTTCTTGCTGAATGACGATGATGATGTTGGAGTGATAATTGATTGTCACCTACAGTGTGTGGGGATGTTGACAACCATGAAAATTTATGCAGAAAGTGAAACAGAGGTCCAGTTCAATTTCAAAATTCCAGATTCAAATGAGCAGCCAACATGGAACGAGGATGCCGGACCCTCTACTCAGTATCATGTGTCAATCTCATATTCATCTACTAGTTCACAAATTTAGTCCACAGAGGGGGATGACATAGACATTTCGCTATCAGACCCACCATGTGATATTATGAATGATATGTATGTTGATAATATCGAGGACATTTCGCCAGACAATGTTGATCAACCAATGTTTAGAGCAAGCATACGAGACTTAATGGGTGGAGATGGCAATGTGCAATAAGTTGAGCCTATCAATTTTTATGCTTTACCTTCTTATTTGATGCAAGCAAAGACAGTCCCAACAAGTGAGCTGAAAATTTCAGACATCATGGAAGCTTTTAGACTTTGCAGTCAGTTGATTATTTCTAGACAAGAAATCACTAATGTTTGTGTTGAAGACATACTCCATTAAGAGATTCAGCAGCTACAAGGTCGAGAAGTCTTTCAAGAAATATGTCAAGGTGAAGTGCGTGAAGTTTAAGAATGGCTGTAATTGGAGGGTAATAGCTTGTCTGAAGACAAATTACAACTTGTGGATAATCACGAAGTATAATAGAGACCACACATGTGTTTAATTATTGGTTTCCCAGATCATAGGCAACTGGACTTTGACTTGATCGCCACAACAATAATGGCCCAAGTGAACCAATTTCCAAACATGCCTATATCTCAAGTGATCCAGTGCATTAAAAATTAATTCACATACACTGTATACTATAAGAAGGCATGGATCGCAAAGCAAAAAGCCATAGTCAAGAATTATGGTGATTGGAAGGCATCATATTCACAATTAGGTTGTTGATTTGCCACAGTTCGACAATATATGTCGGGTACTGAGATTGATTATGAAGATGACATTGATGGAAAAAATGGCTCGAGAATATTTCGTCAGGTGTTATGGGCATATAAACCATGCATAGATGCATTTGAACACTTGAAATCGATGATTCAAGTAGATAGAACTTTCCTTTACGGAAAATACAAGGGGACGCTATTGATCACTTGTGGGCAAGATAGGAATTGCATGTCGTGCCACTGCCTTAGCAATTGTCGAAAAGAAAAATTTTCAATTGATGTCATTTTTTCTGAAGAGCTTGCATCTTTTTGTTGCAAAGGAGAGGCCTGCTTGTTTGATTACAGACAAACACTTGTCCATCCTTTCAGCTGTGGATGAAGTGAATAATGGCTGGCAGCCACCACAAGGATTCCATATCCATTGCATACATCACTTATCTAGTAATTTAAACACTGTATTCAAGAACAAGCAACTGAAGCAACTACTTGTGAATATAGGTATTTCTTTTACACTGTAATTACGTTATAGATCTACATATAAGTAAACTCCTTATTACCTACATTGTGTTTAAGTGTACAGGCTACTTGTACGAACGACATGTAGTTGAGAAAAAGTTGATAGAGCTTCGAGGGCTTAACCAGGATGTGTATGTTTAGGTTGTAGAACATATAGATGACAGAGCAGTGTGATGTCGAGCATATGATGAAGGAAGACATTGGGGCCACATGATGACCAACCTAGCAGAGGGTATGAACAACATACTCAAGGGAATGAGGAGTTTACCCATCACAGTACTGGCTCAAGCCACCTACTATAAGTTAGCGACTTACTTCAATGATAAGTTAGCCGAGTCAAGTGCCCAGATTAATGCCCAGCCCATATTTTGTAGGTGAGTTAAAGGAACACAAATTGAAGGCCCTAGTCTATGTGGTAACAATTCTCAACCATGTGCAGCTATGGTTTAAGGTGCAGGAACTATACAACAGATGTCAAAGACAGTTTAGTCATCGTTGTAGGGTGATGTTAATGGAACGATACTGTGATTGTGGGGAGTTTTAAGCAGTTCAATTTCCATGCTCACACATTATTGCTACCTACTTACATGTTAAAATTGCATACACAATTTTTATTGACCAGATATACAGGTTAGATACAATAGTGGCGTATATCAGAGTCCCTTCCATCTAATTAAAAGGGAGGAATATTGGCCTCGGACACTGAGACTCCAATTTGTGCTGATCCAAAAGAGGTTCGAGGTGCAGGAAAGCCCTAGACTAAGCAATTGAGGAATGAAATATACTAGAGAGATGTAGGCTGTGAACTACCTAAGTGTGGTTTGTGTTGAGAATTGGGTCACTAACGAAATACTTGTTCGAATCGACATTAACTTCAATAGTTAGTGATTTGCTTGTTTATATGTAATTTTGATGTAATATTTTCATCTACATGTAATCAGTTAATTGTATTTTAAAATTTAAGCAACATTTTCACTAAAATTTAATCATGTAATTGCATCTTAAAAATTAATCTTCTAACAAACAAAACTTAAATATAATAATATTCATAACAATTAAATACAATGACATTTATATCAATTACATATAATTACATGGATGGTAATTATCACTATGATAGTGGCTTCTGGAGCCACATCAAGTGCATCTCCTCTCTCTCTGTGTCCTCTTCTGCTGTGGCGATGGATCCTCTGTATAGTCTTGGTCCTTGGCTTGGTTGTCATCTTTGTTTCTATCACCACCCAATTGCCGAGTGAATCTTACCTAAACCTAGGCCGAAGAAGGTAATCAAAACTGTGAAAATCCAGATCGATTCCCTGAACTCCACCATTGTCTGAACCTGACCTCGATGAATGGGACTTGAGTATGTGTCGGGGTCATCAAGCTCTCACTCAGCCACTAATAACCCTGAAGGACCTCTAGAATAGGTGTGAACATCAAAGGCATAGGTGTGAGTATAAGTGCCATTAGTGTGAACATAGGAGGAATCAATGTGAACATAGGCGGCACGGGTGTGAACATCCCTTGATGGGTGTGAATATATCAGGCATAATTGTGAACATCTTTGGCACAGATGACCCCTTGCTAGTGCATATAGATTTCACGGATGACCCCTCATTAGTGTATATAGGTGTCTGAACTGATGGCACTGAAGAAGCTGGAGGCGGTATGGAGATGTTTACCTCATCAACTTGTTAACACACAGTTCTTCGCATGTGTGTGTAACCCGCTGGTCGACGGCTATGTCATCTGGCACCAAGCATAGGTAATGGGACGGGAGTGGCTGGTAGTGCTCCATGCTTAGCAATGGCACATTGCTACAGGCGGTGATCTTGGCCCAGGGCCTGTATGATGTCTGAAGTGAATTGTTGAATGTTGCCCAACAATGATCTTGGCACAACATCCGCCTCCAATCCATGCTAAAAGGTGTCAAAGTATACGACCTCGTGTACATCCAGCTACAAAAAAAATAATAAATGTTACATAAATATAAGTACAAAGAATGCCAATGACGATACTGAATATAAGCTTACCTGAGTCACCACTGTAATTGCCTCAGGAGACATCCACTTGCGTGTGATGCGCCAATACCATTTCTTATATTTGGAGTCTCTTTATAGCTGTTCTTGGAGACGGGGTACAGTGACTATCCTCTCCCTCCTTGTGTGCCACAGAGTAATGTATTCTTGTTGTTCAAGCTTTCAATCAAGATCATATTTCCCCTTCAGCATTTGTGTGTGCTGCCAGTCGTTGTTTGGGGGGATAATGAGATGGGCTGATCTAGCATGAAATGACAAAGATATCTTTTTGGTTGATGCATATGAAAATATATTAGAGGCACAAAAGCCTACCAGATGTTAGTACCATCAAAACAGTATTGTGGTATTGGCTGTGTACATACGTTACCATGGTATAAATGCCACACAACCTGCTAAGAAATAGTATAGTCAGAAGGAAAATATTCAAGGAAAACAAAGAATGTTACAGGTGAAGAACTTATATCATTCTCTATCAAAGAATCTAGTGTCTTGCGATATTGTTTGAGGAGATGTAATGAGTGATCCCCCAAACCTTTTAAATCGCTCCACCTACAAATTAAAAAGGTTAACACTATAAGTAAACTACAGTGTGCAAAATAGAATAAACTATATTACATATAACACACATTATGATGAGTACATACCTAAAGCCCAGAGGTGGAGGACCAGGATAAATCGCTTGTTCTCCCTCCATATCTAATAGTGCCTTGTGTCGGCCTCGGATGCAGGGCTAGATCTATGGAAAGCAATCCTATGCCCAAACATGAATTAGGTGCACATATCCTGCAATCTCTTTCTTGTCAACGTCGATGGCCTCGCATAATTCACAGTACAGGTGTACTAGTATCGCCGAGTCTCAACTATATTGACCAGCAGCTTGCAGATCCCATAGTAAGGGAAGATACATCATCTAAACGTATATGCCAGATGTATCATTAATAAGCATGCCCCCTATTAATTTCATAATAAAAGCTCGAGCATGCTACTGCAATTGTTGCTCTGTCGCATCTAGGGAGATCTCACCAAAATTGAGTCCCAAGATAATTGAGGGATGTACGTCTTTCTTTTATGACGTCCTTAGGAGGAGTGACTTTGAACAGCTCCTCATATTGCTGAATCCAATTATGATGGGTTTTCCCAACCATGGGGAGACCATCAACTGGTAGGCCAGTCTGGATGGCCATATCCTGTAAGGTGATCTTGCATTCACCAACAGACAGATGAAATGTGTAAGTCTCATATCTTCACTGCTCTACCAGTGCAACGATCAATGCATAGTCAACTTCAAAGTTCCCCGTACATGATGCGCATTAAAATCCAGCCTATTGGAGATAAGAAACCAGAGTTAGGTCTAGGTAAGAAATCGATGCATGGACATATTAACGTTGCACCTTGGTGAATATGCAGTTACCCTATCACCATAATGTTAATCAAGTCAGTATTACTATATCATTAGAAATTATATGAACAAATTAATTATGTGCACAATTACCTCTCCTGCCCACAGCCTCAGAAATGTGTTTGTCTTGTAAGTACAAGACTGATCAATCATCAGGGCAGGGTTTGGCACAAAGTTTCTAATGTCTTGTGCCATTATAGCTACGACATTTTAAGAATCATAACAATAAGATATATATATATATATATATATATATATCTTTATTAGAATTAACAAAAATTAATGATAATAAACTAAAATTGAGAGTAAACAAAAATTGCCATTTCAAAAAAAGAAAAAAATTTCAAATCAAAACCAAAAACCCTAAACTAAAAAAAATAAAAATACCTAAACTGATTACTACTAGAATACTTATTTAAAATTAATAATTAAAAAGTGTCTTAATTATGCAAGAAATAATAACACCTAAATATTTTATACAACTAATTGTTCAAAAAAAAATATTTAAAATTAATAACACATTCAATTTTCATTTATAAAAAACATTATTAAAATTTAAACAACCATGTAAGAAGCAAAAATAAAGAAAACTAACATTAAGAATTTCCTAGACTAAAAATATCTACTATTTTTTCAATTAGATAACAATAAAAAAATAAAATCCTGAAACCCTAAATTAATAAAAAAAAATTACAACAACCACAAATCAACTAAATTAATTATTACAAGATTAATTTTTCTAAAATGAATAACTACAACAAAAACAAATTAAAATCCTAAATTAATTACTACAATTTAAGAATCATAATAATAAGATATAAATATTAATTTTCTTTATCAAAATTAACAAAAATTAATTGTAATAATAAATTAAAATTGAGAGTAAACAAAAATTGCCATTTCAAACAACCTAACATGTAGATTACAAATTTCCTATTCCAAAATAATTGTTTATGACACTTAATTTATATGAAAATAATTTACTAAATGTAACAAGTAAAAAATATATGTATATATTTCAAATAAAAAACCCTAACAAAAATAAAAAATCACCTTAATTGGTTATTACTAGATTAATTATTTAAAATTAATAATTAAAAGTTGTTCTAATTGTGCAAGAAATAATAACACCTAACTAATTGTTCTAAGAACAAATATTTAAAATTAATATCACATTCAATTTTCATATGTAAAGAACATTATTAAAATTTAAGCAACCATGTAAAGAGTAAAAATAAGGAAAACTAAAATTACAAATTTCCTAAAGTAAAAATATCTAAAATTTTATTCAAGTATATCAATAATAAAAAATAAGATCCCCAAACCCTACATTAATTAAAAAAATAACAACTACAAATCAACTAAATTAATTACTACAAGAATAATGTATTTTTAAATTAATAATTGCAAAAAAAAAATTAAAATCCTAAATTAATTAAATTGCACATCTAAAAAAATTTCTAATTATTTCAATATTAAAAATATAGACCTACATATTCTAAAAAAATTATTTAAAATTAATAATCATACTAGAAAGGATGAATGAAATTACATACCTCGATAATTATGGATATAGATGACTTGAGAGATCAGAAATTACAAGGTGCTTTTTCCTAATATAACAAAATAAAACAACAGATTAAGTGAAAAACAATAATATTTTTTTCAAGAAAATAATAATACTAAGATAAAAAAATAAACTTACGACAAGATAAATCAAGAAAAAGAAGGGGGACCACAAAAATACCAATGAAGATACTTGAGGGATCACAAGAAAATAGAAAACGAAGAAGTTTGAAAAAGAGATTAGAGGACATAAAAATGGAAGGAAGAAGTAAAGGAGAAAAAATGACCGACAGGAGATGTCGATAGCTGCAGTAAGGAAGAAGAAGAAGAAATTACCGATAGGTAGAAGAAGAGGAAAGAAGAAAAAGGGAGAGGGGTTCACGACCAAGAAAAAAGGGAACAAGAAGAAAGGGAAGGGGTGGAAAACCGAGGGGGTCATGAAATGCCAGTCAAATTGCTGAGGGTGTGTTTGGTAATTTGGTAAGTAAACGTAGGTTGAACAAACTAGGTTAAATTGAACGTGGTTAAAAAAACTTAGGTTTGGGTGAACGTGATTTATGTTTAGAAGATATTTGAGCAAACGTCATTTAATACAGAAAATGATATTTGGATGTTTGTATACAAACGTGGTTTGAGACTTGTATTTACCAGAAATGGCATAAATTTTATATTTTATTTTTTGATGTACCATTATTATTTATTATCATTTGTTTAAAGCTAATTTAATGACTTATATCAATATTTTAATAACGTGCATTAATCTTTTAGTAAATGAGTTATGGAATAATTTTTATTCTTAATTGACTAATTTAAAGTGCTAATAAATTAGTGAATTATAATTAAAGTGCTAATAAATTACTAGATACAATATGAATTATTTACTGATTTTCTTAATCTAATTTTAATCATGTTAACACAAACCAACCTTCAGCAGCCCAACACTAGCCCATCTACAAACAACTGAAAATAATAATAACAATGATATAATAGCACCACCAGCATGCATTTCGAATTACTTAAAAAAAAAACAGCTTGCATTCACATTGTCCTCCCTACTCGGATGGAGCTTCGCGGGTCACAACGACCCGACTACGAGACCCAGCATTTTTCTGCCGTTTGGGACTGCCAAAGAGAACTGTCATGCCACTCTCTCGTCACTAACACAGTGCCGACGATGTCCACCACTAAAAAAGATTAGAAAACCACAAAAAACACGCACATAATATTCATGCGTTGAAACAGGGGCATACAAAGGAGATGTTTTGAGGGGCGAAATCATATCAGGATGGAAGGAAAATGAGATGGTTGGCACAAAGGAGGGAGCCAACACCAGAGAAAGTAGCCACAGAAGAGAGGACACACTACTCGACCACCTAAGACAGTCATAGAAATCACACATATAAACAACAAGCAGAACAGGGGCAAATAGAGGCCTTTCATTTCATGGGAGAAAGCATACCGTAGCGATGGGGAACGGCCAGAAATTGATGCAAACCACTAGGAGATTGACAGAGAATGACTAGGCAACAAGGAGAGGCAACACAGAGAGATACAATGTTGCATGATAATGCATGCAAGTTCTTCATAATGAATACGAGTTCCATATATTAATGATACTATGAACAAAAATGACAATGGAGAAGTTATGAACCACACCAACAGAGAGCAAAACGCACAATAGGGGTAAATTCAAGAAATGTAGTAAAGAACCACATCTACCCACGTTAGATTTATCAAAGAAGCTACCCCCAGTCAAGTTAGTGCCAACCACGTTAAATGAGCATATCACAAACCATGTTTCATGCTACCTTGGTTTCTTCAATTTGCCAAACATCCTCATTTTGGTGCAAACGTAGTTTACTCATATGAAATGTGGTTGAAAAAAAAAGCTACTGTGATGCCAAACATACACTAAATCCACGTGGCATAGTCATCTGCGTATCGCCCTTGACAAGGCTTGCAAGCAGGGACTGCCACAGTAAAAATGGCCTAAATTGAGAAATTAAAAAAAAAATGGTTGTGGCCGAAATATAAATTAAAAAGGAGGATTGATCAGTAAAAAAGTTTTAAGAATCGAGGAAGATGACGATATGCCTCACACAACAAAACCATATATATATATATATATATATATATATGTGTGGTGGTGTTTATATATACATATATACACACGCGCACACTCTCTGTGAGCTCATACTACAATGTGATTCCCACGTCTTTTGGTTATTTAATGAAGAGGTAATATATTGGGGATCTGCAAAATAACTACAAATCCCTTCTCTCTTCAAAACCATCACGTAAACATCCCTTTCACTGTTTATCTGGAAACTAAAACAGTGATATCAGCAGATGCAAACCTTTAAATAATAATAAAACAACAACAACAATAATAATAATAATAATTTTATTATTATTATTGAAAAAAAAATAGAAGAAGAATGAGTTGACTCTGTCCTGCAAGAGACCAGTCTGAAATTTGTCAAAGCTGGAATATTTTACACTGAAAAACAGTATTGATGTACAGTACCAGTATCGGCCTCTAACACGAATTACGCTGCTCTGTTTAAAATTTGAGAGCTGTTATCAATATCTCTTTTTGACTTGATCTGGATTATTTGTCTTTAATCAAATCGAGAAGTAAATTAACAAATAAGTAAAGTGACTCGAACCTTTTTTGACAGCAAAATGGAAAACTGACAATTTAATTTACATAATAATTTTATTTTATTTAATATTAAAAAATATATAAACCTTAGGAGTGTTCATTGGTCACTTGGACCAACCAATTACAGATGTGGTTGAAAGTTAATGATGTAGTTAACTTACAATTAAACAGTCAGATAGACTAGTCGAAAATTAAGCAATAGTTGTAAAATTAAAAAAAAAAAAAGGGACTCTCTCTCTCTATCGAAATTTTATCTTTATCTTATTTTTATTAATATTATAAAGCAAGTCCACTCAAACATCACTACATTAAATGCAAGTGAACGTTGATTGGTTGGCTTCCTAATATTTGCCCTCATATATTAGTTTCTTTCTTCCATTTTATTATTAAAAAATTGAATAAAACAATTATTGTTATCCCTTGACTGTCCTCTGACTCCTCTAATATCTTGCCTGTAATAATTAAATGCTGACCACCTTCTTCACTACCAATCAGATTCGGTCATTTGGTTTAAATATTAGAGCTGTTTTGTATTTTGAATGTTTTAAGCAGCAATCCTTGGTAGTTTTTATCCCAAAATCCAAACCCATTTTCCCAACTCTCCTTCTTCCCCGTCTTTCTTTTCAATAACTGATTCAACACCTCTCACTGAAGCCCATTAATTATCCCCGCCAAAGGAGGGAGAGAAAGAGAAAGCAACGATGGCACTGGTGGGTTAATTTTTTCTGCACTATATTTCTCAACACCATATAGTTTTACCCGTTTAAATTTTAATCTTTCTTCTTAATACCAATCTTCACTTCTTGCTGTATCTCCTTCCTCAAATCTACAGAGCTCATTCTCTAAGTCATCCCAAGCCTCTGTATTGGTTGGAAGAGACGTGCATCAAGGACGGCGAGGTTTGCCGTGCAGTGGTGGAGGATGAGCATAGATCAGCTATGATAGTTTCGTTCCCTTATTTCACCCGTCCTCTCCTCCTGGTACGTGCTTCTTTCCTTGGAACCCGTGATTGCATTTTGGCAGCATTCGCACTTTATCTCCTCCTGGTATGTTCCTGCTGATTTTATAATGCTTATGTCCAGATATGTTTTTGTTAATGTAGTTTAATTCAAGTGTGTGCTGACCAAGGTGTTGGAAAGTAGAGAGAGAGAGAGAGAGATGAGTGTGTGTGATTATTTTTAAGGTTTCAACCTACGGTATCTATAAATTTACGAAATTTCAATTAATTAATTTAGTTTGAGTGAGGTTAAACTACCAAAGCATAAAGTTTTTTAGGCGATGATTTTTTTCTTTGATAAAGTCAAAAGGGCAAGATTTAGAGGATTTTGGAAGCTCCGGAGAAGAATTACCTTACCAATTGTGGAATGTTGGCAAGTATGGTAATTGTGTTGATGCTGCAATCACTGGGACAATGTCTCCACCATCGCTGGAACCCCAGGTAAAATCTCTTGTATTATTGTCTTATCATGTTTCTCCAGAGCATTTGTTTGCTTTTTGTTTCATGGAAATCTCTTGTATTTACCTTTTGACTTATTGGATAAATCCCACTCTCTGAAATTGATTTTAGCTTCATGTATATTCAGCCTCGATGGTTTATTTATTTATTTTTATTTTTACTATGTGTGATTTGAAAATTTTTACATGGTCTAAAAATTATGTTACTGTTTCCCCATTCCCTTTTCTTTGTACCTGTGGGAATAGCTCTATCTAATGCTGTCTTCTACTCATGACTGTAGGGATCTTTTGCTAAATCTCAAGATCCAGGCACTTTTCTTGATGGCGCATCACAAGCCAATAAACTTTCTCAAGTTGGATATCCTGCTACTCAAGAAGGTTTGAATCTGTAATGCATTTATATGTGTATAATGTGTACAGAAAAGCTTTTGATTATGCGTTAAAATTTATAAAAGTTGTTAATTGAAGTGGATGGCATTTGTGAGATCCACACCATTCACAGTCCATAAGTCATGGAAGCTTTACACATTCTTTTGCATGGTTGAGTTTCATCACTCCTGATGTATCTAATTTTTTATGAATTATGTCATTTATGTCTACCTGTTACCTTTGTAGGATCCGGGGCATCAGGAAATGGTCCATCTAATGTACATGATAAAGATGCAAAAGGACCAGTTGGTATTTTTATGCGTTTTGGGCTGAAACTTCTTTAAACCAACTAAGGGCTGACCCTTCATGGCAATGCTCCTTTTCTGGCGGTTTTCTGGATCCTAAAGAAAGCTTTCATAGTTTCAGATGTATGCTTTCTTGCTGCGACAGTTCCCTTGGTTTTCTGCACTCATTTTAAAAAATATACACCCATAATGTAGAAACTTTCACTATGCCATAAATTTAATGCTTCAATATGTAATCAATGTCGTTTTTTAACTTCTAATAGGAAAATACTTGCTGACATATAAGTAGTTTACGGCTTTCTATAAGTAATTAGTGTTGTGACCCGTGTGATGCACGGATTAGCACAAATATCATAATTTTTGTTTATCAAATAAATAAATAATTAAAAAATATATAAAATAATACATGTACAAAAATAATAAGACATTCAAGCCATATTAAAATATATATAAGATGATTCATTAAATACAATGCTTTGAAAATAGAATGTGAATAACGTCAAATGAAAATAAGAACAAAAAATAAGGTATTACATGAATTAATTTAGATAAATATATTAATTAATGATGAAAATGAGTTAAAATAAAAATCAGTAACCTAATAGGTCTGCTAGGATCAAAATCTTTGTCTTCTTGGGATTCTTTCTTCTTCTATTTCTTCAAATATACATTTGGATTAGCAACAATGATAGTAACTATAGGTTTATTAAAATTTAAAATATAACTTACATACCCACAAAATCTTAAAATAACAAAAAGAAGATAATCAAGGAAAATATACATCACATCCTAACTTTAAAATTTAATACTTTAAATCCTAAATTAGTATTTAATCAATCTGCACATATATAATCTCGGCATTGCCTGAAGTTTCTCTTCATAGGGAGGGCTCTACCCTTTACTCATAATAAGTCTAAAAAAAATTATTCATTAATCCTATTAGATGAGAAAACCAAGAAAAAAATTTAATTTAAAAATAGTCAAATTATATTATTTAAACACAAGTAAATACCTCAGTGACATCATTTTTTTCTTTTAAGCTTTGATCTTTCTCATGACCTGCTTTTTCCAGAAAAATATAATGACAGAAACAGTAAAGCAAAATTGGAATTAAAAAACCAGAACAATGCATATTATATTTCAATTGGAAAGTTTACCTAATTTATCAATTATATAGCAATTATAGCAATTACATACCAATTATATAGCAGTTTACCATAATTTTTTTTTAAATTCATTTAATGTGATTATATAGCAATTATATCAATTAATAACTAATTATATAGCAATATACCCTAATTTTTTTAAATTCATTTAATGTAATGTGATTAATTTATCAAATTTATTAACTTAGCTAATTTATTCATTTAAATTTATTCTATTATAATAGTTTAATGATCTACCGACAATTAATGCCTTAAAGTGAAAATGTTTTAATCTATTATATTGATGATTGATTATATAACAATTAATTATTTGATTATTTATATATAATAAATGATAATTTATCAAATAACAACATATTATATTTTAATTGAAAAGTTTACTTAATTTATCAATTATATAGCAATTACATATCAATTATATAGCAATTTATCCAATTTTTTTTAAAATTCATTTAATGTGATTATATAACAATTATATCAACTACAAACCAATTATATAGTAATATACCCTAATTTTTTCAAATTCATTTAATGTGATGTGATTAATTTACTAAATTTATTAATTTACCAAATTTATTCATTTAAATTTATTCTATTTATTATATTATAATACTTTAATGACCTACCAACAATTAATGCCTTAGAATGGAATTGTTTTAGTCTATTATATTGATTGATTGATTATATAACAATTAATATATTTGATTATTTGTATATAATAAATGCTAATTTACCAAATAATAACATATTATATTTCAATTGAAAAATTTACTTAATTTATCAATTATATAGCAATTATAGCAATTACATATCAATTATATAGTAATTTACCCTAATTTTTTTTAAAATTCATTTAATGTGATTATATAACAGTTATATCAACTATAAACCAATCATATAGCAATATACCCTAATTTTTTCAAATTCATTTAATGTGATGTGATCAGTTTACCAAATTTATTAACTTACCAAATTTATTCATTTAAATTTATTCTATTATAATACTTTAAAAACCTACCGATAATTAATACCTTAGAGTGGAATTATTTTAATATATTATATTGATAATTATATAGCAATTATAGCAATTACATATCAATTATATAGCAATTTATCTTAATTTTTTTAAAATTCATTTAATGTGATTATATAACAATTATATCAACTATAAACCAATTATATAGAAATATACCCTAATTTTTTCAAATTCATTTAATGTGATGTGATTAATTTATCAAATTTATTAATTTACCTAATTTATTTATTTAAATTTATTCTATTATAATACTTTAATGACCTATCGACAATTAATGTCTTAGAGTGGAATTGTTTTAGTATATTATATTGATGATTGATTGATTATATAACAATTAATTATTTGATTATTTGTATATAATAAATGCTAATTTACCAAATAATAACATATTATATTTCAATTGAAAAATTTACTTAATTTATCAATTATATAGCAAGTATAGCAATTACATATCAATTATATAGTAATTTACCCTAATTTTTTTAAAATTCATTTAATGTGATTATATAACAATTATATCAACTATAAACTAATCATATAGCAATATACCCTAATTTTTTCAAATTCATTTAATGTGATGTGATAAATTTACCAAATTTATTAATTTACCTAATTTATTCTATTATAATACTTTAATGACCTACTGACAATTAATGCATTAGAGTGAAATTATTTTAGTCTATTATATTGATGATTATATAACAATTATACCAATTATATATCAATTATATAACAATTTATCCTAATTTTTTTAAAATTCATTAATGTGATTATATAACAATTATATCAACTATAAACCAATTATATAGCAATATACCCTAATTTTTTCAAATTCATTTAATGTGATGTGATTAATTTACCATATTTATTAATTTACCTAATTTATTTATTTAGATTTATTTTATTTACTCTATTATAATACTTTAATGACCTACCGACAATTAATGTCTTAGAGTGGAATTGTTTTAGTCTATTATATTGATTGAAAAACTCTTATATCTCAGAAATTCCCTTGAAATTATAGGAAGGCACTGTATGTTATCATAAAGTTGCAAAGATGTCATATCTCAGAAATTGGTTCTATGGCTCAATTTATAATTTTGTCAAGTTTGGTTTATGAGATGCTTAAATTGGAGCTTTTATCTAGACTTGACGGATTTGTTTGTATATTTTTCTTCATTGAAAGGATTTTTGTCCTTGAAAGTGGTTGTGCTAACTGCTAAGATTGCCCTATGATAAATTTCACTAATGGTTGTTTGTATAGGCTTTGGAGAATTCAGGAAGCAGCAAGTTGATTTTTTGGTTGCAACTGATGTGGCTGCTCGAGTAAGACTGTTATATATTTATTTTTCTTAGTGTACATTGGTTTGGACTAGAGTTGTCTGAAAAGAAAAATATGTTAATCTCTCTAATAAATTCTATTTGACTCTTTATCTTGGGACATGGTACAGCCAGTGAAAATCCTTTGATTTAGGGGGAATTACATGCAATGTATTTCTGTCTTTGTACATGTTTCACCAGTTTAATTTGGGGTAGATTTGGCACCATCATTTATAATTTAACTATGGGGCCTTGATATTGTTGGTGTTCAAACAGTTATCAACTTTGCATGTCCACGTGGCCTTACCAAGTAGACACTTGACCATGGTGACACAACCACTCTTGATTACTGATATAGCTTTACATTTCCCTGCATTGCTTCTTAGGTTGATATTTCTCATACATTGAAACATGTTTATTTCCCTTTAAATATTTCTATTGTCTTTGAGCCTTTTGGTGATTTGAAAATCTCATTTAACACTGCAACTATGTTCATCGAGTAGGACGTACTGCAAGGGCTGGCAGAAAAGGATATGGTATCACGTTTATGACTCATAATGACCGTTTATGACTCATAATGACCGTTCACTTTCAAAAGCTATTGTTAGTATCATTGTTAGAGTTGCTGCAACTGTTTTCAGCTTTATTTCTTGATAGTTATGCCTCTTTGTGTTTATATTTATTTATTTATTTCTATCTATTATTTTCTTATTTTTCATATAAAAGTTGGGCAAGGTAATATGTTTTTGTGTCTGACAATTATATTCTTCTATACAAGAAATGTTAGCTATTTTTCTGTAATAACAATTCAAAGATTGACATTTCATGAGATGGGAATATACATCAAACATGTCTAAAGCAAGCCTTATCCCCCATTAGTTGAGCGGAAATATAGTAGTACATCAATGCATTTTGGAGTTGTGAGTTGGTAAGGATTTTGTCGTGGACTGTTAGTGGCCATGTCAGCTGACTTTAGCATTTTCGTCGTTCTTTGTAGAGATGGTCGGATAAAGATTATTGGTGGTGACAGTATTTAAGGGATTCTTTTCTCCTCTAAGCATTTATCATTCAAGAATTTAGAGGTTTGTTATTTGTTTCAATCTTAAATTATTGTCCTCCCGATGATGTTTTGTGGAGTTTGTGCATCAATGGGAATCCACATGCACATTATGTATGGCATGTTGGTGTATACATGTCTATTGATCTACAATTGGAGGTTGAGCTCATGTTTCTTGAACTCTAGATGCAAAAATAAAAAAAAATAAAAAAATAAAAAAAAAAGAAGAAAGAATGAAAGATGTGTTTATTAAATGAAACTACTTTTACCTTTTCCTTTATAGCTTTAGGATGAAATGAATGTTATGATATTTTTTGTTAACTTTTGGCATAACTGTCGCAGTTCTTGCCTTGTCAGTGTTTCAAATGATAATGAAATACAGGTACCCTTCTAAGGCTATTAAAACTTCTTCTAAACTATCTATGGGCAGGCATTCATCGTTTATGCTTATAATTGTATATTTTAGTCTGTTTGAGGCTCTAAGCTTTCTTATGTTGTTCACTGTCTTGGTCACTTTTTTTCATTTTATATCCCTCCCACCCCTAGTTGCATTAATCAGTTGGTTTAATTTGTTTCTAAAAATGGCAGGTTTGGGATTTGGAAAGCAGGCAAATAGCTTTTGCTTTACATTGGGAATCTACTATAACTGTTTTCTTTGTTATTTATGGCACCAGTTACGTGTAAACTATTTGTATAGATGATTTCAGATCTTCATTTTGCATTCTGATCTTTCAGTTGAGTTTTTCACATGGACCTGAAATATTTATTCATCTGTTGATAACAATAACTGTTTTCTTTGTTATTTATGGCACCAGTTACGTGTAAACTATTTGTATAGATGATTTCAGATCTTCATTTTGCATTCTGATCTTTCAGTTGAGTTTTTCACATGGACCTGAAATATTTATTCATCTGTTGATAACAATCAGGTATATTGGAAGTGAACATGGCATGGTACATGTTTTGAAGTGTGACACTGAGGACAAAAAAATTAAAATCTTGCCTTACTATGTTCCTACCAATGTAATTGAAGGTAAATATTTCATTCTTGCAGTTCATTTTATGCCATCTTTGAGTTGAAAGCAAGACTTGTAGTTTCATGCTTCCCAAAATGGCAGTTCAAGAACAGCTAGATTTTTTTTTTCCTCAGTTCAAGTTGTGTGTGTGGGGAGAGATACAATCCTTTCTAGCTTTCTTGGTGAAGGAAACATTTTATGGATTTACATACTTGGTTTGCTGGACATGCTGCTTTCATATATTTTGAAGCAATGTTGTGATGTGAAGTGTATTTAGAATTGCTGTCTAACTAATTTAATATTTATCATTTTGACAAAAATAAATTATGTATTTAATATATTTTTTTATAATTATGATAATTACCAAGGATATTAATAAAATTATTGTTCATTGATCAATAGACATATATTCAATATGAAAGAATTAAAATAATAAGAAACAAGATTTAACTTTATGTTATCATCTCGAAAATAAAAAATAAAAAATAGTAAGGTTGAGCAATGGTAAGGATGTTTAAAGATAATATGATTGAAATATCTACCCTGTCTAAGTTCTACAAGTTTATCTATTCTCAAAAATTTATTTAAATTAATTCCTTTTCTGTGAGATTCCAGCACGTGGGTTGACTCATTATTACATGAATCTTAATGGTTAATGTCTTTTTGTTATTTGTAGAAACTATAACTAGCTGAACTTCTACTGTCAGAATAGCAAAGGGAATTCCTCTTTTCTTTTTCTTTTTTTTTCTTCCTTTATGGTCTTCAGATTAGTAACAGTGATAGGGATTTATCTGAAAAGTCAGACAAGAATAGGGAAAAAGAAGTTCTATAATCTCATGATAATCTTTAGTATATAATTGCATGTGTGTAATAGATTGTATCACTAGGGTTCACTTAACAACGATCAAATTAGAGGGATAAGAAATCAATGACTGCAGTAATAGGCTCCTGAATTATAATTTTATTATTTACTAGCCTTTCATTTTTTGTTATTCATAATTGTTGCACAATGGAAATATGATAATTATGAGTACATCTATCCATTTACATCTGCTATCAGCTATATGTGCAATTATAAGTATTAAATTCTCCTCTTCTTCACCCCTTCCAATTTTCACTCATTTTTATTTTTATTATTGCCAATTTGAGTTCTATTCTAACTCAATCTGAAGTTTGAAGTGGAAATGTACAATTATGTTGGTAATGTCTGACTTCAAACTACCATTTCAGTAAGACATAGTTGTACCAGCAAGGACTCTGCTTCTAATATTTGGTTATATATGCTTGTATGGATGAACATAGGAAGTGAGATGGCAAGTGATAAATTCATTGTAACTGTCTAAATGATTCAAGTTGAACAAGAGATCATTTATTATACTTGCAGAAACATGTCCATGACTAATGCCTGTTATCACCCCACTTGCAATAGTTTGACAGCTACATTCAGTACTCAACATGTAAAAGTTCAGATAGAACATGCAAAATATCTAAATAAATGTTAGTGTGATACAATCAGTGGTAAAATAATAATATGCATAATCCTTAATAAAGGAAGTTATTAAATGGATATTTTCTGTGTAGAAAACAATATTCTCTTACTGGTTGAACCATGAATATCAGACTTATGGTTGTAGCCATTCAAAATCACCACTAGAGGAGTAAAGAATATATAAAAAGAACATAAATATGTGTGTTAATGGGTAAAAGAGGAAAAAGCATTTCCATGCTACTATTAGCGGTTGGATTAAATTGTTCACTGCTCCAGGAATGAAAGTCTCTTCTTATTCATATTTAGATATGTCCTTTGATCCTATCCTACGAAGCAGTTGACTGAATGCTTGTGATTGTTTTTATTAAAGTCTCTACAAATTCATATTTAGATATGTCCTTTGATCCTGTCCTATACCATGATTTTGTCGTTCCTCTATCTTTATTTACTAGAAAAGCATTTAGAAAATTGATGAGAAGCATTTAGAAAGTTTTAAAAACAGAATATATTACATTTTTAGTAGAAACTTTTGTGTTAAATTTGGCTGTGTTGTGATCATTGAATTATTCTTCTCCTTTTAATTGCTTTCGTGTACTAATATTTTTTTACTTGATATAGCACTATGTTCTTCGTAGCTAAAGGTACTTGATATGTTACTCCATGAATCTAGAATTTTGTGAAGAGACTACTTGTAACCAAAGCTTCATACTTTTCTTTTTAATTTTTTGTGGAGTCTTAACTCCTAAGTAAGCATGGAAAACCCACACATAAAATTGGCTTGTAACGGGGAAGAGCCACACCCCTTAACTATGATTTGAAGAACAATCCTTTTTTCTTGTAATGACATGGGTTCAAATCTTGAAAGCATATTTTGTTGGGATGTAATTTCTTCGTCCTTTGGCAGTTATAATTTTTTTTTGGCTGTATTCTGTAAATATTTTTAATTAGTTATGTTCCAAAAAATATATTTAAGAAAACGATGAATCACACTTTATTTAAAAAATATAAGAAACGTGTTATAAAGCATAAAATATGCAATTAAAGATGTAGGGTCTAAAATGAAAAAGCTATTTGGGCATAGAAGAGCAAAGTGTGAATAATATTTATGAAATTGTATTAGTAATATTAAAAAATAGGTTTATAAATTGGTTTTGGAATGGTTAATTCCTTTTTTCAAATTTTCATGTATTTTCTACATTAATTGTTATATTGTAGTAAAAAAGAAGGATTGCAAACCTTACCTATAAGGAAAAATCTAAAGAACATGTGATTAGACAAGTAACAAAGTTCTTTTTTTTTTTACATATAACTGATTTAAAAATTGCTAACTAATTAATTTAATATTTATCAGCTTGATAGAAAAAGTTATCACCCCTCACTTTTTTTTCTCCTTTTCCTTTTAGGTTATTCACATCGAATTTGAAATGGAATTCTATCTAATAATTGATAGGAAAGGTGTTTTAATGTTGTCTGAATTTGTCATAATTTTTGTATATATATTTTTTTTCGTATATCAATTTTTATTATATCTGCACCCGTGCATCACAAAGTATAATGTTTGGAAGTGTCGTTGTTACAATTAACAATAAGCCTCTGAGCCTTTTCTAACAAAATCTTTTTTTTTTCTTTTCTTAACTACTTGTAAATTTTGTTCTTTTAAAGGCCAAAACATGTCATTTAATATTATTGAGCTTTATTATCTCTTGGAAAAGCCTGCTTTCTTAAATATGACTTTTACCATTTCAAAAGAAATCAAAAGTGTTGACTCCATCGAGATAAAGTAATCTTATTAACTCAGAGGGGCAGTGAAAAATGGAAATGTTGATAATTCTAGAAGAACATAGGTCTTGACGTGGTCTTTCAGTTGTCTAAGGAGATTCTTCTTTTTTTTTTTTTTAACTTAATCAAGGTCTCACTTCAGCAGAGTAAATATGTCATAAATAATATTTTTATTTATGAATAATTTCTTAATATTATATTAACGTGTTTGGTGTTATCATCTTTATAATGTCTTAAATAAATTAGTGTTTTAAAATATAACACTTATAACTTAATTTAATTTCATAAAAATTGTCAAGCGAAATTATTAAATGCTATTGATAGTTTAATAAAGAAGTATGCATTTTTTTAGAGTAAAAAATAAATATTTAAGAAAGTTCCCAGAAAAATACCGTGTAGCTAGGTTTGGATACAAGTCAAAAAAACCATGCAGGACAATGATGCAAAATGGGTTCAGATATGGGGAAAAACAAGATACATGATCCAATCTTCTTCCCCTCTGAAAACTGGAATATAAGATACATGTTTCAATCTTATTCTTTTCATTTGATATTATTTATATTTAATCTTTAAGGCATTTATATATAATAAATTATTTTATATGCGTCTTAATATGATCGAAATGTGCCATTATTTTTGTATATATATATATTTTTTATACATATCTTAATTGTTCTTATTTAATGGCACAAGGCTATTAGTTGGTAACTTAAAAGATCATGTCATAGAAAGAAAACTTAATTCAAGTGAGAATGTTAAAGATAAAGTTCTTATTCCACAATTGACAATGACACCATCTGATTCAAGATTACTTTTAAACTTAATAGAAGATAATTTTTTGTTATAGTTTGTTTTGCAATGATGATTAACAAGAGCCAATGTCAATCTCTCTTTAACTGGCATAAGGAAAAGGGGGTAGAGCAGAAGAAGAAAAGAAACTTCAAAGTTTCTAAAAGCAAAGCTTAATCTTAATTCTTGAATACCTCAGTACAATGAAGCTTAAACCTATTTATACTAATTCTAAGGGAACAAAGGCACATGGACACAGAAGAAAAATATTGTAAGCACATGGACACAGCTGGAAGGGGTGAATCTGGCAGCTTGGGAGGTGCATGTGATAGCAGCTATTGTGGACCCTTGAAGGTAGGTGCATGTGGGGAGGTTGAAAATAAAACATGAGTGTATTTCCATGACATTCTCCCCGGGTTGGACGAGACTCGCCCTCGAGTCTTGTTTGATATCATTGTCTCTCTTGGGTGGCAATCCTGGTGGATTGTCTTCTGGAATTACAACTAAAAAGACTGGTAAAAAAGTGGAATCGCATCTTTCCAATTTGTCCTTGTTGCATTCAAGAGGTGGCATTGGTACTAACAACTCTTTTACTCCATTTTTTTAAACAGAGTATGTGCTTGTATGACCGTCGTTTTGGATACAACGATCAAATTGCCAATGTATTCTCAAAAGAAGATGACAATCATTCGTAGGCACAACATTATAGTAAACTTCGTCTTGATGAAGTTTGTAAAGGTGCAGATGATTAAAGGTTGGTAGCTCCAACTTTTCTACCATGTAGTCGGTCACAATATTGTCACAACTTTTGTTGTCAATGTTGACATCACAAATTTTATCTTCAATAGGACAGAAGATATTGTGACTTAGCCAGGACTCGTCTTTTGTTGGCCCTATATGCAGGCTTCAACAAATTATTAGCGTCTCATCATGGTCTGTCAATATAACTTTACTATCATATATTGGCTCTGCTGGAGTGACATCACTAGCATATATTGGCTCTGTTGGCAAGACATCACTGTTATATGCTTGTTCTACTGGCATGACATTACTGTCATACGCTGATTCTGCAAGCATGACATCACTGTCATACGCTGATTCTGTCGACGTGACTTCTCTATCGTACACTGACTCCTCTAGCATGATATCGTCGTCATATACTGGCTTTGCTGATATGTCACCATCGTCATCTGGTATGACATCACTATCATGAACTGACCCTGTCGGTATAGATTCATCTTCCTTTTCAGGAATTTCATTGGATTCTCTCTCTGCATCAGTGACAACTATGTGGTGGGGCCTTGTATCCATTTGGAAGTCTGGAATGTGTGACAAAGTAGGGATAAAAACGAGTAACACTCCCATAAACCCTTTTTGTTCAGGCAAGAATTTATGGGTTAACTTGCGTCGCATCTTCTTCCAAGTTCAAATCTTGCGCTTCCTTTCGTGTTCGCGCTTTCTTTTAAGATTTTCCCACTAAATAGAAGCGTACTTCTTGAGTTTAGTGGCAACAATCTTCACCTTTTGATCTTCTGGGACCTCCTTGTACTCAAAAATCTGTTCAACCTTTTTAAGCCAGTCTTCGAATTCTTCAGGTTGGTTATTCCTATCGAATTCAGGAATTTTCACTCTAACATTGTTAGTGTAGCGGTTGTAAGTTGTTGATGAACTGCTGCTATCTGAATTTTTGCATCGACGCTCTTTCTGGGTCTCAAGCCATACTTGCTGGGCATACACTATTTTTTGCAACTGTTGAAGTTGATTTCTCAACTCATTCAATTCAATTTCTTGTGCATGTCTGCTTCTAGGAGGCATTTCTGTTGGTTAGGGAAGGAGAAAAGTTTGAAGTTTGGTTGTAGAAAATTAAGGATGGATGAGAAAATTAAAAAAATTGTGGAATTGGAGTAAAATTTTGGAAGATTTAGGGACTAAAATGAACTTTCAAAAAAGATATCAGGCTGATCTGTATTTTTTAAAAAGTATTGGGGCCAATCTATAATTTCAAAAAAATTAAGGGGCCAAAAGGTAATTTATGAAAATTTTTGGGGCCAAAGTGTAATTTATGAAAAGCCTTGGGTCAAACTATAATTTGGAAAGAATTGGGGCCATTTTGTAATTTTGAAAAGATAAGGGGTAAAAATAGAGTTTACAAAGGTTTTGGGGCAAAATGAAAATTCAAGAAGTTTTGGGGTATTTTGTAAATTTAGAAAATTTTGGAGCAAAAATGAAATTTTAAAAACTATTGGGGTTAATCTGTAATTTTAGAAAGTATTAGGGTAGAAAAATGGAATTTATGAAAATTATGGGGTGAATATGTGAATTTGAAAAGTTAGGATGACGTGGTAACCTGTGACATGTGGCAGATGGTGATAAGCGGACAGGATGATGTGTAAAGATGACGTAGACACATGTGGACACGTGAAACTCAATGATTGGATAAACTTGATTACGTGGCGGATGATTGTATGATGACATGGATGATGATTCAGTAGGACACGTGGCCTATCAAGACATGTGGCTGACACTGAGTGGTTGATGATGGTGATATGGTGGCTAACGTGGCGCTGACGTGGTAGTCTTCAACCTCTAGTAGGCACGCGAAGCGCGTGGGAAAGATGGCCGGCGCGTGAGCTTCTGTCAGACGGCGCATGAGGGCCCGTGGATGGTCAGGCAGCGTTGATCTTCTCCAGTCCAAGGTTTTGAAGCCTTCCAATCATGATGGCAATGTCTGTTTCCCTGAAGAGCACAGGAGATAGGACTTTCGAATCTGGCCGATTTTGAGATCACCAGAAAACTTCGAACAGTGGATCTCAAGAGGTTTTTCAAGCGTTCCCTCTTTCTGGAACCTTGCTCTGATATCAAAATGGCATAGGGAAAAAGGGGCAGAGCAGAAGAAGAAAGGAAACTTCAAAGTTTCTAAAAGCAAAGCTTAATCTTAGTTCTTGAATGCCTCATTACAATGAAGCTTAAACCTATTTATACTGATTCTAAGGGAACGAAGGCACATAGACACAGAAGAAAAATATTGCAAGCACATGGGCATAGCTGGAAGGGGTGAATTTGGCAGTTTAGGAGGTGCATATGATAGTAGCCATTGTCGACCCTTGAAGGTAGGTGCATGTGAGGAGGTTGAAAATAGAACATGAGTGTATTTCCGTGACACTAACGTTAGATTATATCTCTACATTCTCCTTTATTTAGTAATGGCATATATAATTTCAAAAGTAAGATCAAAAAAGGGTTTGAAAATTCTAATTCTTGATAACGAAGGTAAATCTACAGACTCTACTGTGAATGTGTGTACAAAGAAGTATTTAATAATGTTAAATAAAATATTTTATTAGTTTCATAGTTTTTAACATATAAACAAAAATCATTGGTATAATATATTATTTTCTGTCTAAATAATGTTTATATTCAAAATCGTGCAATGGGTGCATAACTAGTTTCTTCTATATTTTCGTCGCTCTCAGAAATTAGCAGTCGGAAAGCAAGATCATCTTTGGGCTTTGAAGACATTGATTCCTAATTTCAATAGTCACAAAAGTGTAATAGTCATTCATGAAGCCAGGAAGATACAAGTTAGGCTGTGTTTGGCTTGCCAAACAATAGAGCTTGTATTATTTGACTATCTTATAGCTTATTTGACTAGCTTATAAGCTTGTTTGAACTGTTTGGTAAATGAGCTTATTTCAGTAGCTTATAGCTTATTTTGAAACGCTATTTTGAGTAGCTTATAACTTATAGCTTTTATATTTTTCTTCCTATTTTACCTTTATTATTTTATCTAAATACCTATAATGCCCTTTTGTCTTATTCTTAACCTAAATCCCTAAAATATTATTTGTGGTCCCGTCTTCTTCAGCATATGCGTTGCTCTGTTGCTGTAGTTGCCCTCCATCGATGGCCGTCGCCCTCCGTCTGTGGCTGTCGCCGGTAGCCTATAAGTCGCCATTCGACGTCGTCCTCTCTTAAGGCTGAGGTATTTCACGACATCTGCCTTTATTTTGTTCGATTTTTTCATTTTGCGTTTTTCTTCTGCGACTTTTTTCTTTTTTTTTTTACAATGTATTATGTTTTTCTGCAACTTCTTTCCATTTTTCTGCAATTTTTTCTATTTTTTGTAATTTTTTTGTTTTTCTGCAATTTTTTTTTTCATTTTTCTGCAATTTAGAGATAAAACAAAGACTTGTTAAGCAAAGATATAAAACAGAGCATTCTTCTTAATATCCTACTGCTAGTGACTCTTCATCCTTATTTATCGTGTACGTCAGTTATGAATAAAATAATTTAAATGCACAACTTACCTAGCCATTGGGTGATGAATATATTGATTTGTTAAGCATGCTTGGGTTTTACGTTGTTTTCATCATCGTTCATTAGTATCTTACACAATGGGGTATTTTCATCTTCAATCAATATTGTCTTACACGCATCATTAATGGACCCAAAGGTTACAGGCAAAAGGTTAAAGGTTACAAATGGACCCACTTGAATTTAAAAGTACCACCAATTGTAAATAGCATGATCTTGAAGTCCACACTTGAAATTTAAGAGGTTTCACTTTAATTTGAGAGGACTAATTTAAGAATACCACATCTCAGTGTGTAAACAAAACCCTCAATTATCAAAAGATTGAGAAAGAAGACCTTTAGGCAATCCAGAACTTAATCATATAGAAACCAATAGTTGTATCTAATTATCTATTAATATTATTATTATTTTGGTAATCTTAGTTTTTAAGAATCATTATATATAATTTTTCTCATTTGCTTCTTGAATTAATTAATGGACATGTTTCAATGAAATTTTAGCAGAGGACTAATTTTTTTTTTCTTAATAAATTTGTAAGATGGCCTCAACTAATGATAACATGGAGGGAGGGGTCAATTTTAAATGGTCAGTGAGTATGAAAAGATTTTTTGTGAGCTATGTATCAAGTTCATTAGGAAGAATGGGCGTGTATCATTTAAATGGAAGGAGATTAACCAAGAGTTTGAAGGTATCATCAAGCGAAAATGTTTAAACAAAACTTTGAAGAACAAATATGATGCAATGAAGAGAGATTGGCGCACTTGGAGATTTTTGAAGTTTGGGGAAACTGGCTTAGGATGGGATCTTATTACGGGAAAGCTTAATTGTTTAGAGGAATGGTGAGATAAGAAAATCAAGGTTAGTTTGTTTCTTATATTCTTACAATTAACTTACAATGAAGTAATAAGATATTTAGTTTAACAATTAATTATCTTTTATTGTAGGAGAAACCTGAGGCTAAAAAGTTTCGTAATAAATCAATAGATTCTTCACTTGAGAAATTGTAGGCTCAATTGATTGAAAACAATTATGCAACTGGGGCAAATGTTGTTACACCCTCTATGGATCTCGATTTTGAGGAAGGTGATAAAGAAAGTGGTGAGGAGGACAATCATGGAGATAATCGATGTGATGGAGATAAAAAAATGATGAAGATAATTATGCAACTTCTCATTTGAATGATTTATTAAGTGATGAACATTCATTTTGGCCTAATCTCATGCGTGAGTTTAACAATAGCCAAGGACTAAGTGACATCCAAATACCTAGCCAAGGTCCCCAAATACTTAGCCATGGTGAAGGTGCCAGCAAAATTGCTAAAGCACAAAAGGTGATTAACAAGCCAAATAAAGGGAAGTGTAAAAGGAGACAATCAAGGGGGCAGCAAGGCTAAGAAGTCAAATAGATACCTTGATATCAAATTCTAATATGGCATTGGAAATAATGAAGTCAGATAGTAGTGTGAGTAATCACAGGAATGCTACGTCCACCATTGATACAGCATTGAGTCATATCAAGAACATGGTTATTGAAGGCCAATTGGAAGAAGGTAGTGAATTGTCGTGCTTTGCTATTTCTTTGATTGAGAATGAAGTAAGACGAGAGATTTTTCTGAAGTTGGAGAATGATACTTTCAAGAAAACTTGGTTGATGTATATGCATGCCAAAGTGAAGTGAATGTGGACTTACTAACTTTGATGGACATATATTTTGGTTTATGTTTGTGAAGTACATGTATTTTGTAACTTTGATGGACATGTATTTTGGTTTGTGTTTGTGAAGGACATGTATTTTGTAAGTTTGATGGACATGTATTTTGGTTTATGTTTGTAATGGACATGTATTTTGTAACTTTGATGGACATGTATTTTGGTTTATGTTTGTAATGGACATGTATGTTGGTTTATGTTTATGAATCTTTTGAATATGTGTTTCACTAGGTACATCATGGATATTGAAAGAGAAAAGAAGAGAAGAAAGCATACATCTTATTGGAATATTACATCATGTGCAACAGGTGCAATAACTACATATTACTATAAATATCTTTACAAAGAACCATGTATGACTTCACTTCAAAGAGAAGAAAATTGGATCAATGAGATATTGAATAGACACCCTATTAGATGTATGAATGCCTTTAGAATGGAGCCTAGTCTTTTTATACAACTATGTGAAGACTTGCAGTCAAAATATGGATTACAACCAAGTAAGAGAATGTCAGTTGTAGAGAAAATAGGCATATTTGTATATATACTTGCCATGGGTGCTTCTAATAGGGATGCTGGAGAGCGATTTCAACATTCTGGTGAGACCATTAGCAGAGCATTTCACGATGTTTTGGAAGCAATTTCTGGCAAGAGCAAGGGTTACAATGGTCTTGCACGTGATATCATCAAACCAAAGGATCCAACTTTCTAATTTATACCGTCTCATATTGCTAATGATAAACAATACATGCCTTACTTCAAGGTAAATAGAAAAATGAATTATTTTTCTTTTCATATCATGAAGGATACAATTATCTTTTTTTCAAGATAAATAGAAAAATAAAGTATTTCCTTTTCCATAACAAGATTGTATTGGATGTATTGATGGCACCCATATAGCTGCATGTATTCCAGAGGTCGATCAAATGCGTTATAGGAGAAGAAAAGGAATCCCTACCTTCAATGTTATGGCCAGTTGTGACTTTGATATGTGTTTCACATTTATATCAGTTGGATGGGAAGGGTCAGCACATGACACACGTGTTTTCCTTCATGCAATTAACACGCCAACATTGAACTTTCTGAAGCCGCCACAAGGTATTGTTATTTATTTATTTATTTTTGTTATAATAATGTTTTATATAAATCAATCATATTTGATTTTTAATGATTTTTTGATAGGTAGATATTATTTGGTGGATAAAGGATATCCAGATAAACGAGGATACTTGGTGCCTTATTCTAAGATAAGGTACCATAAATCTCAATTTAAACATGAGCTCCCAACCAATGCTCAAGAAGCCTTCAACCGCGCACATTCATCTCTTCGAAGTTGTATTGAAAGATCATTTGGAGTTTTGAAGAAAACATGGAAGATACTTAGTCAAATGCCTCAATTTAGTGTTGATACCCAAATTGATGTTATAATGGCAACATTTGCATTGCATAATTATATCTGTAACAAGTTAAAAGATTACATTATTTTTACTATACTCGATCAACATCCAAATTACATACCCCATGATGAACTTGCAGATGTTATTGATAGTGACACAATGAACGAAAATCTAGAGACATCTACTGAGATGAAGGAGATCCGCAACAATGTTGCTAATTTACTATGGGACACTAGATCATATGTTTATTTTGAGATTACATGATGAAATGTAATAACAAAAAATGATGAGTATAATATTATTTAGGATAACATAATCAAATGATATTATTTAGGGATGATTTTTCAATCTTAATTGTAATAATTCTTTTCTTGTTTGTGAATAATTTTTATTTTTATTTAAATTTTTTTATCTTTAATTAAATTTATTATAAACAAATTAATATATATATATATATATATATATATGTATTATTTTATTATATAAAATAATATATATATGAAATATATATGTATTAATAATATATATTAATTAATTATATATATAATAATTTAAATTAATTTAATTAATAAACAAAAACTGCTATATTTATTTTGTATTATTTTGAGATTATAAAATAATACAAACACTTCTATACCCTTTTATGTCATTTTACACTTTTTAGCTACTTCAACAGCTACTTTTATCAAACACTTCTAATTCAATAAGTTAGCTTATAAGCTTTCAGTTAAAAATTAGCTTATAAGCTTTCAACTAGCTTATCAACTATTTTTGCCAAACACACCCTTAATTACAGTAGAGATATTTGCATAAAAATATATAATAAAATACAACATCCAATGCATAAAAATACATATTAGTTGTAACACCCAGAATGCATGAAAATACATATTGGCTGGTCTAGGATTATGGCAAATTGCAAGTCTTTGAAGAGAATCCAAATTAATAGAGGGACAAAGCCAAAGTCACCTATCTTCAATACTAGGAACAATATGTTGCTGGAAATGCTGTGAAAGCCATAACAGTATCGGTATTAAGTTATAATATATATATATATATATATATATATATATATATATATATATAAGCAGTGGGAACCTTTACGTAGACGGAGATGGAGGACGCTCAGAGGACGACGCTGGAGAACAGTGCTTTTAACATCTGACGCTAACAACACCTCGTCCAGAAATTTCTTCTCTATTTCCGTGACTCCCAGAAATTAGCAGTCAGAAAGCAAGATCGTCTGTGTGTCAGCCTCGTTGTCACGGAATTAGGCACCCATGTGCCTCAGTCTTCCATCTCAACTGTAATCATACAGCAAACCCCATATCCATGTGCACCAGCCGCCCATGATAATCTTCAGCAGCAAAATATGACTTGTTGGCCACCACCCATGGACTTTCCACCCTAGCATGTGAATTATTAATCTGACTAGGTTGTATAGGCGTGCCTCTGTTTTGTCATTTATGTTTCCATTTCCTTGTATAAATAGATCAACATCCCTCATGTAAGGGCATTCAAGAATTAAGATTAAGCTTTGCTTTTAGAAACTTTTAAGTTTCTTTACTTCTTCTGCTCTGCCCCCCTTTCCCTGAGCCATTTTGGTATCAGATCAAGGTTCCAGAGAGAGGGAATGCCTAAAAAACTGCCTAAAATCCACTGTTTGAAGTTTTCCGGCGATCTCAGAATCGGCCAGCTTCGAAAGTCCAATCTTCGGTGCTCTTTCAGGAAAAATGACGTTGGAATCGTGATCGGAAGGGTCCAAAACCTTGGACTGGAGAAGATCAACACCATCTGACCTTCTACGCGCTTTCACGCGCCACCGTTGGAATTGCACGCGCCGGCCATCTCTCCCACGCGCTCCACGCACCTGCCAGAGGTTGAATATGACCACGTCATCACGCCACGTCATCAAGCCACGTCATTAGCCACGTCATCACTTCAGACAATCAGAGGTTGCCACGTGTCAAACCCACGTGTCCAGCTGAATCAGTTGACACATCAACACGACACGTTGATAAGTCCTAGAAAGTCACTATATAATGTCACTATATTTGGGATTTTCGGTCCTCTTATAGCCATGTTTGCTTTCCTTTTGCACTTGTTATCTTTGTTTTCGTACAATTTCCGTGTGCTTGTTAGTGTTCGTATTTTCTTGTTTTTCTACACCTTTTATTGCCTTTTTAATTTATGTTATTTATTGTTTTCTGTAGGTGCATTTGTGGGGAGGAAACAAGAGAAAGCATGTCATTCCAGTGGCCTGGCGCCCAGGCGCCATACGTGGCGCCCAGGCGCCAGGCATGTGAAGAACCAGGGCTCTCTGCCCAGTTGGCGCCTAGGCGCCAGACGTGGCGCCCAGGCGCCCAACCCCTGAACTGGCCATTTGATGCTGCAGCCTTGGCGCCCAGGCGCCAGACTTCGGACCAGCAGCATAAATTCTCCTTTTTGAGCATTTTAACCTAATCTTGGACTTGGGAGATTTTGGGGAGCTTGGAGGCGGCTAGGGCTTACTCTACAGAGCTAGTTAGGGGGGAGAAGGGCCTTCCTTCAATGGATTGGTCTTCCTTCCCCCATCTCTTCTCTTTTCTCTTCATTTTCTTCTCTTTTCATGTTTTATTTTCTTGTATTATGTAGTGGTAGGTAGTATGTAACTCAAGGGTTGTTATGAGCTCGATTTTAGACTAGGTTTTGTGTAATTTCTTGAACTCTTGTAGCTATTGTTTGGTTAATGCATGTTTACTTATTCCAATCTTAATGCTTTCCTTTAAATTGGCCACTTATTGGGATGATTTGTTGTTTTTACCAAACTTGGGAAGGGGAGGTGAAAACAAGACTAAAGGAATAAGTTGTATGAGTTCTTGAACCTTAAAGGAGAGGGGATTGATTTGCTAATATCATAGGAATATAGTTATTAGCCTCATATAGTCAAATTAGGGTTTGCTCATTTAATGTACTTGATTTTCACATAAGGAATTATGGAGAATTGGGTTTTATCTTAGTTGAGGTTTGGAAAAATCCTTCTAGGAATATTCGTGCCCTAGACTAGCATGTACAAGTGGTAAAAACAAGAGTAAGAGGATGATAATGGAATCTATGAAGAATGATGGGCTTGGTGGTTGATGTAATTTAATTTCTTATGAGGTTTTATTATTGAATGATTCTTCTCAATTGCATTTCGTATTTTGTTGGAGTGGATTTACCGGATTGAATTGCTCTAAAAATGATTGATCACCACTTTTATGAGTTTGGGGGTTTTTATCTACGCTAGGGATAGCTAGGTATTAACTAGCCCATTGTAACTTCCACCATAAATCGGATTAATCTAGGGATGGATAATCTTATTTATGTGGTTTTTTATGAGTTCCTAAACTTAATCACCTACTTGAATGATTGGATTAAGGAATTAAACAATCATTGGGTATAGGTAGGTTTGTTTCTCCAAGGGATTGGGTTCAAACACTTGAGAGAGCTTAACCAACTCCAAAAGGATTTGTAATTTGATTGAATCAGTCTTTAACAACTCAAAGACTCATTTGTCTATGAATTAGTCGGATTAAGAATTAAATGAAGTCAATCCCATCAATCCTAGGTTACTGTCATTAGGAGTAGCTTAGTTTTAGGTTTTAGATAGAGTTTAGTTTATTTTGTAACATTAGATTTATATTTCGTTCAATGATTCGTCTAGATAGCATTTAACTTTAGCTTCACGGGTACTTGGTACCTCAATCCTCGTGGGAACGATACTCTACTCACTCTGTATTACTTGTACGATTGGTGCACTTGCCAAAGTGGTGCTACTTTAGACACCTTTGTTGTACATTCTCTTGTGTCTTTGCAAATTTTCATTTCTTCTGGTGTTGTGTTTTATTTTTGTGGTCTTGTTCTTACGGTGTTCTTCTTTGGTTGTGCATGGAATCTGGTTTATCTTCCTTGCTGGAAAACTTTGAGGATGAGAACGGAGCACTGATGACCAAGGAAGGAGACATTATCTAGCGAAGGACACCGGTAAAGTCTGGCTAAGGACTATAAACGTAGCGCTCTTGGGAGGCACCCCAAGTTTCTTGACCTTTCCATCATATTAATTTGTTCTTGGTTTTGTTCTGTAATTTTAATTTTGTGATTGTTGGTGTTTAGTATAATTTTGGTTGATTGTTTTTGTGTTTGATTGTTGTGTTAGTTGATTTTGTTGTTTGATTTTGTTTAATGTTGAATTTGAATGTTTTTACTGTGTGTATGTGTTGTTTTGTGGTATTTTTACGAATCACAAACCTCAATTTTCATGGGTCATCAAATTCTGAGGGCTGAATGTTGCTGCTGCAAAGAGTAATTCACTTCTGTCAAGGTGGCGCCCAGGCGCCATGAAGCTATGGGAGAATTTCTCTCTGTCTCGCTGGCGCCCAGGCGCCAGCGTCGAATTTAACCCTCTGCAGAAAAATTTTCTGCATTTTCTCTTCTCCCAAACCCTAGCAGCCGCCTCCCTCACTTCTCCTCTCCTTCTCCGGCACCTTTTCCTCCCAAAACCTCCATTTTCACCGATTAGAAGCCCCTCCTTCACCATCCTCTCCATTTTCGCACACATCCCTCCACTTTTCTACCATCTCCATCACTTTCTTCTCACTTTTTCTTCTGTTCTTCATCTTCTTCGCGTTGGGGGCTGACTTTCGAAGCTTAGAGGTCCTCTTTCCCACTTTTCTGCAGATTTTGGTAAGTACCCTCTTCCCCACCTCAATTTTTCTTGAATTTTTGAAAAAAAAAATAATAAATAAAAAAAATAAATAAATAAATAAATATTTATATATTTATATTTTTCAGATTTGGGAATATTTGGATTTAGGGTACTGTTTTGATTTATTTTGAAATTTCTGAAACTTGTAAAATTGGAATTTAGGTTTTTAGAATGTTTATTTTATTTTCTGAAATTTTATGAATTTTTTAAATTTGGTTTTTATTATTTTTCAAAATTTTTCTTTTATTGAATAATCCAATTTTAGAGTTTTTGAAATTAAAATTTTGCTTTTTGAATGTTTAGGGTTGTCTATTGCATAAATAATGTCTCACAAACGTTCAAGGAAGCAAAAGGAAGCCGAATCCTCCTCTAGTAGAGACTTTGATGCCTCTAGGTTTAGGAATTTTGAGTGTAAAATGAAATTTGATGAGCGTGAACCTAGAGAGTTTATTAAAGAGAGAGGGTTTTATCTGAGGGCCAACCAGTACTCTGAAATTCAAAATAGAATAAGAGAGTGGGGTTGGGAAACACTATGTACGCCAGCTACGAGATACTACCCCGAGATTGTAAAAGAATTCTATGCAAATGCATTTAGGGGGAACAATGATAGTGTTGCGGACAGACATACTTCTTTTGTTAGGGAGAAAACAATTTATTTTACTGCAAATAATATCAATAATCTGTTTGGTCTGAGATATGGTCCTGAGGCTGATAATGAATATGTTGATTGGATGAGGTTTAGGTATATGAGATCAAACACACTTATTGATACTCTCTGTAAAGAGGGAGCGAGATGGGAGTTGGACGCTCAGGGGAAAGAAACACATTTTAAAAAATCTGATATGAAACAAATCCCCAAAGCGTGGTGCACTTTCGTCCAATCCAATCTCCTCCCCACTTCGAACCGTTCTGAAGTAACAATAGAAAGAGCGGTGGTCATCTATATGATTTTTACAGGAAGTGTCTTTAACGTTGGATCTCTGTTATCCCAAAATCTAGATAAATTAATTCAAAAACAAGGAAAAAGATTGGGATATCCTTGCCTAATTACTAACCTCTGTCAAAAGGATGAGGTGCCTATGCTTAATGATATTTTTCGTAATCCCGAGGGCCCTATCACTGTACAAGTGATAGATTCTATGGCACCACGTGATGGAGCCCCCGCGGATCACTATCAGGCACCCATTCTGATTCCTCAGGCACCATCCAGACCACGCGCTGCACCTGTACCTCAGGGACCTCATATGTCGCAGCGGATTATTGATATTGAAAACTCCCTAAATGATTTGAGAGCGTCCCACGATGCTTTTGTTGCTTCCCATAATGCATTTGTAGGAACACAGAATGAGCACAATAGGGGTGTAACTCAGGCTCTGTATGCCATGGCTAGACATTGGGGAGTGAGCACAGAGGGTTGGGCCTTGCAGGATCCTTCTTATGATCCAACAGACGACATCAATTTTGATCCTGCAGTCAACAGTGGAGTAGCTGGCGGAGATGAAGAGATGGGCGAAGAAGAAGACGACGCTGATGACACGGATTAAGGCGTTGTGATTCACTGTTTTATTGTCTTTATTTCTTTGTTTATTGATTCTTGTACTGTGCTTCTCATTTGAGAACTTTATGTTTTGTTATTTTTATGTCTTTATTGGATTTTGTTGATGTTTCTATTTTTGTGATGGAATGGTTAAGACTCTTGTTATTGTCATTTTGTTATTTTGATTCTTGTTTAGTTATCGTTGTGTATTTTAATTCTGTATTGTTGCTGTTGATGGTTTGTTTTTAGCATTCATCGTCATTTCGTCCCCTTTTTGTTGATTGTCCCCTTTTGGATGCTCAAACCTTATTTGTGTGCTTGGTTTGACATTAAGGACAATGTCTGGTTTAGGTTTGGGGGAGTAGGTTGTTGTTTAATAAGAATGCAATTCCTTTTGTGAACCATCGCGCTTTAGGATTTTTCTTGATATTTTGGAAACTGTCGAACAGGTTTTATGTTATGACAACGTTAATTGAATTCATGCCGTCATTTTATTTAAAATTGAGCTAAGTTATGGATTTTTAGAATTTATTCATTAAATTGAGAATTTTCAAAAATTCTTAAATAAAAGTTGTAGGTGTTTTTAATTTTCTTTAAATACTCCTCAAATTTTTAAAATTTTTTATTCTTATTTGTGATGTATATTTGCTCAATAAGGGAAATTAAAAAAAAACAAACAAAAAAACAAAAAAACAAAAAAAAATAAATAAATAAATAGAATGAGTGTGATTTAAGTTGAGGAAGTGTAGTGTGGTTTAGGCGCACAATACTTTCTCCAACCAATGAATCATATCTTAACAAATAAAGGCGACAGACAAGGCATTGTTGTGTGGATTAGGCGCACTGATAATTCTTTGTTTCCTTAGCCTATTAGCGGATATTACTTAGATTGAGGGGAAGATGTGTGGTTAGGCGCACGGTCTTCACTTCAATCATAAATAAATTGGAATTCCCTTTGCTAAAATACACTTTGATAGAGCTGAGAAAAATCTCACAATAAGGTAAATTCTTTTAAACTTTTGAAGTAGTAAATAGAGAAAATTAAGGGCATTTATGATTTTAATTTTAAGGTTAATGAAAATTTTCAATTTACCTATCAATTCAAGAAATTCATTGCTTACCTTTGCTTTATTTAGATGAATGCATGAATTTAACTTACTTGCTCATAATCTTTCAAGTTGTTCAACACTTCCTTTTTATCAAGAAATATCCTCTTGTTATGTTCGTTTAGTGTGTTTAGTTGTGTTAAGTAGTAGTTTGCTTGAGGACAAGCAAAGATCTAGGTTTGGGGGAGTTGATAAGTCCTAGAAAGTCACTATATAATGTCACTATATTTGGGATTTTCGGTCCTCTTATAGCCATGTTTGCTTTCCTTTTGCACTTGTTATCTTTGTTTTCGTACAATTTCCGTGTGCTTGTTAGTGTTCGTATTTTCTTGTTTTTCTACACCTTTTATTGCCTTTTTAATTTATGTTATTTATTGTTTTCTGTAGGTGCATTTGTGGGGAGGAAACAAGAGAAAGCATGTCATTCCAGTGGCCTGGCACCCAGGCGCCAGGCATGTGAAGAACCAGGGCTCTCTGCCCAGTTGGCGCCTAGGCGCCAGACGTGGCGCCCAGGCGCCCAACCCCTGAACTGGCCATTTGATGCTGCAGCCTTGGCGCCCAGGCGCCAGACTTCGGACCAGCAGCATAAATTCTCCTTTTTGAGCATTTTAACCTAATCTTGGACTTGGGAGATTTTGGGGAGCTTGGAGGCGGCTAGGGCTTACTCTACAGAGCTGGTTAGGGGGGAGAAGGGCCTTCCTTCAATGGATTGGTCTTCCTTCCCCCATCTCTTCTCTTTTCTCTTCATTTTCTTCTCTTTTCATGTTTTATTTTCTTGTATTATGTAGTGGTAGGTAGTATGTAACTCAAGGGTTGTTATGAGCTCGATTTTAGACTAGGTTTTGTGTAATTTCTTGAACTCTTGTAGCTATTGTTTGGTTAATGCATGTTTACTTATTCCAATCTTAATGCTTTCCTTTAAATTGGCCACTTATTGGGATGATTTGTTGTTTTTACCAAACTTGGGAAGGGGAGGTGAAAACAAGACTAAAGGAATAAGTTGTATGAGTTCTTGAACCTTAAAGGAGAGGGGATTGATTTGCTAATATCATAGGAATATAGTTATTAGCCTCATATAGTCAAATTAGGGTTTGCTCATTTAATGTACTTGATTTTCACATAAGGAATTATGGAGAATTGGGTTTTATCTTAGTTGAGGTTTGGGAAAATCCTTCTAGGAATATTCGTGCCCTAGACTAGCATGTACAAGTGGTAAAAGCAAGAGTAAGAGGATGATAATGGAATCTATGAAGAATGATGGGCTTGGTGGTTGATGTAATTTAATTTCTTATGAGGTTTTATTATTGAATGATTCTTCTCAATTGCATTTCGTATTTTGTTGGAGTGGATTTACCGGATTGAATTGCTCTAAAAATGATTGATCACCACTTTTATGA
The DNA here is from genome assembly GCA_037074585.1 of Biancaea sappan. Taxonomy (NCBI): domain Eukaryota; kingdom Viridiplantae; phylum Streptophyta; class Magnoliopsida; order Fabales; family Fabaceae; genus Biancaea; species Biancaea sappan. Next base: position 14,238,348 of record CM073494.1, read on the forward strand.
GTTTGGGGGTTTTTATCTACGCTAGGGATAGCTAGGTATTAACTAGCCCATTGTAACTTCCACCATAAATCGGATTAATCTAGGGATGGATAATCTTATTTATGTGGTTTTTTATGAGTTCCTAAACTTAATCACCTACTTGAATGATTGGATTAAGGAATTAAACAATCATTGGGTATAGGTAGGTTTGTTTCTCCAAGGGATTGGGTTCAAACACTTGAGAGAGCTTAACCAACTCCAAAAGGATTTGTAATTTGATTGAATCAGTCTTTAACAACTCAAAGACTCATTTGTCTATGAATTAGTCGGATTAAGAATTAAATGAAGTCAATCCCATCAATCCTAGGTTACTGTCATTAGGAGTAGCTTAGTTTTAGGTTTTAGATAGAGTTTAGTTTATTTTGTAACATTAGATTTATATTTTCGTTCAATGATTCGTCTAGATAGCATTTAACTTTAGCTTCACGGGTACTTGGTACCTCAATCCTCGTGGGAACGATACTCTACTCACTCTGTATTACTTGTACGATTGGTGCACTTGCCAAATCGACCAACACACGTCATCAACCACGTCATCAAGTCAGTCAATCAAAGTTCTCCACGTGTCAATATTGCCATGTGTCCTACTGATTCTGCTGCCACATCATTTGCACGTTAGCCACTACAACACTTCTTACAGCCAATTACCGATCGCCACGTGTCACGCTTAGCCACGTCACCATCAATTTCCAAATTCTTATATTTACCCCAGAAGTCTTGTAAAATCATTTTTTTACCCCCAAAATGTTCTGAAATTACAATTTAGCCCTCAAAACTTCTTGAAATTAAACTTTTGACCCAGAACTTTTAAAAAATTACACTTTTGCCCTAAATCTTTCTAAAATTTACATAATTACCCCAAAACTTCTTAATTTCTATTTTTGCCCCAAAACTTTTGCAAATTTTTTTTACCCCTCATCTTCCAAAATCACACAGTTGCCTGTAATCTTTCTGAAATTATAAATTGGCCCAGTACTTTCCAAAAATTATAGATCATCCTAATATTTTTTTTTCTTTTCAAAAGTTCATTTCAGCCCTTAAGTCTTTCAAAATTTTAGTCCATTTCCACAATTTTTTTTTTTAAATTTTCTCATCTATCCTTAATTTTCTACAACTAAAATTCAAACTTTTTTCCTTTCCTAGCCAACAGAAATGCCTCCTAGAAGTAGACATGCACAAGAAATTGAATTGAACGAGTTGAGAAATCAACTTCAAGAGTTGCAAGAAACAGTGTATGCCCTGCAAGCACGGCTTGAGACCCAAAAAGAGCGTCGATGCAAAAATTCAGATAGCAACAGTTCATCAACAACTTACAACCGCTACACCAATAATGTTAGAATGAAAATTCCTAAATTTAATGGGAATAACCAACCTGAAGAATTCAAAGACTGGCTTAAAAAGATTGAACGGATTTTTGAGTACAAGGAGGTCCCAGAAGATCAAAAGGTGAATATTGTTGCCACTAAACTCAAGAAGTACGCTTCTATTTGGTGGGAAAATCTTAAGAGAAAGCGCGAACACGAAGGGAAACGCAAGATTCGAACTTGGAAGAAAATGCTACGCAAGTTAACCCGTAAATTCTTGCCTGAGCAAAGAGGGTTTATGGGAGTGTCACTCGTTTTTATCCCTACTTCGTCACACATTCCAAACTTCCAAATGGATACAAGGCCCCACCACATAGTTGTCACTAACACAGAGAGAGAATCCAATGAAATTCTTGAAAAGGAAGAGGAATCTATACTGACAGGGTCAGTGCATGATAGTGATGTCATACCAGATGATGATGATGACATAACCAGTATATGACAACAATATCATGCCAGAAGAGCCAATATATGACGATGATATCATGCCAGAAGAGTCAGTGTACGATAGAGAAGTCACGCTGACAGAATCAACGTATGACAATGATGTTATGCCAGCAGAACAAGCATGTAACAGTGATGTCTTGCCAACAGAGCCAATATATGCTAGTGATGTCACTCCAGCAGAGCCAATATATGATAGTGAAGTCACATTTATAGACCATGATAAGATGTTGGTAATTCGTCAAAGCTTGCATATAGCGCCAGCAAAAGACGAGTCCTGGTTAAGTCACAACATCTTCTGTCCTATTGAAGATAAAATTTGTGATGTCAACATTGACAACAAAAGTTATGACAATATTGTGACCGACTACATGGTAGAAAAGTTGGAGCTATCATCCTTTAATTATTTGTACCCTTACAAACTTCATCAAGAAGAAGTTTGCTGTGATGTTGTGCCTATGGATGATTGTCATCTTCTTTTGAGACATTGGCAATTTGATCGTTGTCTCCAATACGACAATCATACAAACACATACTCCTGTGAAAAAGATGGAGTAAAAGTAAAGATAGTGCCATTATCACCAAATGTGATTTCATATGTCAATCCACTAGGATTACCAGCCATACGTGACAACAAAATCGGACTAGACTCGAGGACAAGTCCTCTCCAACCTGGGGAGAATGTCATGGAATTAGGCACCCATGTGCCTCAGTCTTCCATCCCAAATGTTATCATACAGCAAACCCCACATCCATGTGCACCAGCCGCCCATGATAATCTTCAGCAGCAAAATATGACTTGTTGGCCACCACCCATGGACTTTCCACCCTAGCATGTGAATTATTAATCTGACTAGGTTGTATAGGCGTGCCTCTGTTTTGTCATTTATGTTTCCATTTCCTTGTATAAATAGATCAACATCCCTCATGTAAAGGCATTCAAGAATTAAGATTAAGCTTTGCTTTTAGAATCTTTTAAGTTTCTTTACTTCTTCTGCTCTGCCCCCCTTTCCCTGAGCCACTCATCTTCATCTCTGGTTCGCCTTCTTCTTCATCTCTCTGTTCTCCGATTCTGGTCTATCTCTAGTTTGTCTTCATCGCAGATCTGGAAAAAAAATTCTTTCTGAAGAAACCCTTGCAAGTAGGAAAAAAACATTCGACCTCTTTCAAATGGGCTAATCAGTGATTCATTTCACAATTACCTGCCAGGTCCTGCATGTTTAGTTCTTCTGTGACTGTGACCTTTCTTTTCCGGTATTTATAGTACAGCGCCAGTTGGAGAATTCCCAAGGGAGTTCCAATCCTGCTTGGCACCTGAAAAAAGTTTGGGAATTAAATACAGTATTGGTATATGGAAAAAATATGAAATATGTTTATTAGATATTGTAATACAAACCGCAACGAAAATATCTCAGATTAGGAGTCCATAAGTCAACTAGAAGACGCTGGCGATGAATGAGCACAGAGACAAATGCAAGACCATGAACTCGACGCTCTTGGTTTGTATGACTTTCTTCTGCAGAAATGGAAATTAAAAACTGTTATGAATTGGATTCCCCTGTTTTTGGCTTTGCTATTCTCTATTTTCAGATAACATTTTGTAGAGTTACTTACCATCACAACCAGAGGCGATGCATACATTGCGGATGAAATCACAAGAACAATGGTACCCACTAGAAACTTTCTGTGACGACTGTCATGGAAGGCAAAGGCTGACACAACAACAATGATGCAGAACAACACCATGACCGGTATCACTGTCATGGCTACGTACACCTGTAATTGAATTTCCACAACATTAGAAGCCATAATATTGCCTTCTTATGCATGCATTTCCTTGAGTTGAAAAACAAAGGAAGAATGTAAGGTAGAGAAGGGAAGAGATCAGAAAACCTTACCTTACCTTTCCTTTGGGTGAAGCTAACCAGAAGTAAATGACAATATAAGATAGCTCGAGAGCAATCCCGACGCCACCGACTATCACCAGAGGGAAGTTCCATTTGTTTCTTACCAAAGGCAATGCGTACCAAGTAGAAACGAGGCAATTGAACAGTGCCATGACATAAGGAATGCATGAAAACTCCTCCGTGCTTTTCTGCATTATTATCCTTTTGAAGGTAACCCTGCAGAAAGAAACCATAAAAGTTAAGCAGCTTTGAAGTACGACTATATTGGCGAGTTATACGAAACACGATATACGTTGGAACAGCATAAAGGGAGACTGAAGCAGCAATCCCTGCAAAAAAACAAAGAAAGCACTCAAATGAGTCACCTTTTTGTTGCAGACTAAGAAATTTGTAATGATTTATAATGCAATATATGGCTATATATGGTGTTACTAAGAAATGAAAAAAGGAGTACCAAGAACTGCGACGGCCATGCGAAGAGTCTCCGCCATCTTTAGTTCTTTGATATTTCTAATTCGATATCTGATACGATGAGATGAAGAAGATTGTATGACTTGAAGAAGAGCGTGACTGTATGAGATGAAGAAGAAGAATCGATGATTTGAAGAAGTGACTGCTTGAGGCTGGCTATTTATTGTCTCACAGAGGGAGGATGTTTATGCTTCGAGCCTTCAGCCAGTTTTCCATTGGTATGAATTAGGGTATTCAAGGTCACATTAAACGGATGAAGTCGAATCAAGTTGAACCAAATCGATTAAAAAATTGATTAAAATTAAAAAAATAAAGTTCAAATAGATTCTTAAAATATGAATTTAAATTGATTTGATTTAGATGTTGATTTAATTTGATTTGATTCAATTAAAATTGAATTAATTTTATATAAAAAAGATTATGTTATATATATATATATATATCATATATTATATTTTTATATTTTTATATCAACAAAATTATTGTAAACAAAATCTTAAACCCTAAACAACATCCAAATATTTATATATATTTATGTCAACAAAATTATTACATATATATATATTGGAATTAAAAATAATAAATTATTGTAAATAAAATTGTTCAAAATTGAAATAAACTATCAAATTAAAACTAAATCAAATTGTCTAAAAAATAAAACTAAATATATCTATAATTTTGCAAAAACAATAAATTCAATTCAATCTGATTAAGATTTAAAATCGAACCAAACCAATCAATAAAGTAGTGAGTAGAGAAGCAACTTGATTAATTGATTAGTTTACTTAGACAACGTTGGAAATATATTATCATTTGGATTACTTTTTAAGAGTCCAATATTAACTTTTATTTTTTTTAGGCGAAATGTATTAACAAAAGTTGGGTGTTACATAGTAAACTTGAGAAATAAATTTTGATTTTTGAAAAAGGATAACTCTAGTTGAGAGAGTAAAAAAAAAGTGGAGAAAATGTTCTAAACTGATTTTCTTCTCTCCTCTTTTCTTACTTCGTCTTTGGTGTGACTATGTGGGGGTTGTCTGAGTGCATCCCCACACTCTCTCCTTCTCTTTCATAGTTTTGCTTTTTGTCTCCACTCTGTAGAGTTTTCATTTTTTCGTTGTAGAAGTTATCGTCTCTTCGTTTTTGTTTTCAAATCTAGTTTCCTTGTAAGTTTTTTGTTATCAGTGTTTTTGTTTTCATATCTGTATTCAGATCTAGTCTCTTTGTAAATTTTTTGTTTAATTTGCTATATTTTGGATCGATGTTGTTTAAGATTCAATTCTTTAAGAGAGCTTCGGATCTGCCTGTGTTTTTGGAGAAATCAAAACTCATTATTAGTAAACATGTGCAAATACCTGTTGATATGATCCGAGTATGGATAGTTAAAATGGCTCCAAAAGTTTCAACTCTATATATTGGTTTGCCTTCTTTGGTTGATAATTTATTGTATGTTTTTTCTCTAGATTCCTTGATAGGTTTCAGAGTTCTTTTGAGGGATTATCTTCTTTTTTTCTGTTTTATTTTTTAGGAGCCCTTGTTATATATAGCCAATACAGTCCTCTATTTTTTTTCTTAATATGATTTGATTTAGGCGTTATAGGTCATTATAAAAAAAAAAAAAGAATAACTGAATCGTTGCTTTTGTGTGAGGCTTGGAAATGGTACTCTAACTACAAAAAAGATGGAGAGCAAGCATTCTTTGCACGCTCCTTATTTTATGCACATTTCATGTGTCATGGCATATGAGAGGATTGAATTTTATTTATTAAAAAATACCTCACTTTTATTTCGTGGGGTGTGGTTATTTATGCTCAATTTTAGTTAAATAAATTATTTTAATATTAAATAAAATTTTCTTATTTTTTTATAAGAAAAATGATTTTAAAAATAAAAAAAAGTATCTACAATTTATTATATCCTTATAATTAGAATATAATAAATATATAGTTATCTAATCAAAACACAATAAGTGTATAATCTTTAAAAAATAATTGTATATATTTCACAACTCAATATTATATTATTGGTTTTCAAGGAGTTTTTTACATATTATATTTTTAAATGATAACCTAATAACAAATATATAAATAAAAATTATGTATAAGTCTTGTCCTTAAGAATTATTCTCACATTTAGTATATTGCAAAATAAGTAAAATTTAGTTGGTTTAATTCTACATTTTTTATATTTATTATAATTTAATTGCTATTTTATTTTGTTTGATCTTGTTACTAAAAATATAACATGTGTAAAAAGTTCTTTGAAAACTGATAATATATTATTAAGTTGTAAAATATATACAAATATTTTTTAAAGACTATATATTTATGGTTTTTTAATTAAAAAATTATACATTTATTATATTCTAATTAAAAGTCTCCTTGTAAGGATATCATAAACTGTAGATAATTTTTTTAAAAATTTTAAATTCATTTTGTCTTTAAAAAAATTTAAAAAGTTTTATTTAATATTAAATTATTTAATTTAACTAAAATCTAACACAAATCCCAACACCTAACTAAATAAAAGTTAGATGGTTGGGAGCTCCACTAGTGTGGCCCTTATCTAAATAACTGGATTAGCCTAATTTTAAAAAATAGTCATAAATTAGTTTCTTTTTTATAAAAAAAAAATGAGCATTGACTTGCTACCAATGATCAACAAACCTTGAGGTGTGAAATTATGGATGATATATTTTTGGATTTGGAGAGTTCAGCTTTTTTTTTTTTTTGGTTTCCTCTTTAATTAGAAAGCATATAAAATGTCTACTTCATATTAAAAGAAAAGGATACGTTTGTAAATAGCTTAACTTTTTAAGAGCTTAGATTTTTTTATTATTAAATTATCTTAAAATTTGTATAAAATATTTTTTTAATATAATACATATAATTTCAAAATATTTAATGATAACAAAATCAATTTTTTCAAAAAAAAAATCGAGTGTTTATAGATTTTTAAAAAAAATCTTTAACCTAGGTAATCCTATGATGTAGGTTTTTTTTTTTTACCGGAACATGATATGATTTAGTTAGTGTCAAGTCAAGTCGCCCTTTGACAAAAGTCAAAGTTTTTGTCAAAGTGCCCATATTAGTCATTCTTAAATCTTAGCATTATTTGACATCGTATTGTTATAACAACTTAATTTTATTTTAAAGATGTCATCAGTTGGTCACTCTCTGCAAATGGAGAATTCTCTTTGAAATTGTCTACAACTCCATTAACTCAAATAAAGATTCCACTGACAGTGTAAAGTGGATTTGGAAAATCAACTGTAATATTAGGGAAAAAAATTTTCTTTGAAAATGTTATCACCAAATCCTCCTAGTTTTGGACTTGCTCTACCCCGTCATATCACCCCCTCCTTCTTATGCCCTCTTTGTTATACCAATTGTGAAACTTTTGTCCATGCTATGAGAGACTGTCCGAAAGTCTTGCCAATTTAGAATAAAATAGGAGTTTAAATTGATTTTTTTAATCAACCTTTTCATGTTTGGATCAGATCAAATACTCAAAATACTGTTAAACATCATTTGGTTTTACCTTGGGGCACTATTTTTATTTACACACCTCGTTCTATTTGGGTCTCCAGAAACAATTTTATTTCTAAAGATATTTTCATCCCTATTTCGGTCACTATCAACTTAATATTCACCAAAACTGATGAATATTGGTCAAACATTTATTTACCTCTTTCCCTAATTCATTTTAAAAAATCCCTTCCTACTTCCTTGTCCTAGATTCTCCCTCCAATGTCTTGGATAATACTAAACGATGATGGTTCCATGGGAAATGAATATCTGGGAGCAGGTAGTTGCTTAAAGGATGAAGATAGTATATGGATCACTGGTTATTCCAAATTCATCAATATGGGCAGTGTTTTACAGGCAGAACTATGGGCAGTCATGATTGATTTACATTTGGTTATTGAAAAAATCTAGGTCTCAGAATTGTAATCAAAATAGACTCTTTTCAAGCTATTTAACTTCTGGAAAATCCCATTACTGATGCTCATCCTCTTCATGTTGGGATATATTGGAAGTCCCACATCGGTGGGTTTTCAAAAAGGAGCTTGGCAACTAGGCTATATATAGAAGCCTTACTTCTTTATATTTCTTGTACCAATACAAGACACATTAGCTTGTATTTAATTTTTTCTTTCTTTATACTCTTGTTCTAGAGTGGTGAGAGATGTAAGTTAAATACATGCTTGAGAGTGTGTAGGTGTATTTAGGTACCGGTTGGTATCTGATATTGGGTACTGGGTATTTAAGAAAAGTTTCTGTGTATTGGAAAAATTTACACATAGTGCTTTCTCTGGTTGTCTTGGACAACGGTCATGATTTTTTCTCCGATTTTAAAGTTTTCACGTTATTTTCTTGTGTTGTAATTGTGAGTATTGTTTTCTGTTATTTCTCTGGTTTATTTGTGCCGAGGTAATTTTCAAGGGGGAAAAGGGGTTTTTTCCCAACAAGTGGTATCAAAGCTATAGTTCAGTGGAATGTCAAATTCTTAGTATGCTGTTGTGGTTACAGCTTTGTCTGATCTTTCACAATCAGAAAAGAATTGTTCCTAGTTGCTTGAAGATTGTTCTTGGTTACTGGGTTACTGAAACGAAGTGTGGTACTGTAAAAGTGTATGTCTAGGAAAGTTCTGGCTAAGTAAAGACTAGGTACTTAAGGGTGTCCATTGTAACCAACCTCTCTTTCCTGGGAACTTACCTGGTATACTATTTACAGTTGTGTTCAATATTCCAGTATACAGTTGCAATGTCAAATTTTTCCAGCGCAATGAGATTTGACATAGAGAAATTTGATGAGAGGATCAATTTTGGCTTGTGGCAAGTACAAGTTAAAGACGTGTTGATACAATCTAGGTTATACAAGGCATTGAAGGAGAATGTTTCCAATAAGGATTCTGAAAAGAGTAAATCTAGTATGAGCAATGAAGATTGGGAGGAACTAGATTTGAGAGCGGCAAGTGCAATTCGTCTGTGTCTGGCCAAGAATGTTCTTGCAAATGTGCAAGGAATATCAACAGCCAAAGAACTCTGGAAGAAGCTTGAAAGGTTGTATGAGGCGAAGGGTATCTCAAATCGGTTGTTGCTGAAGGAGTAATTTCGTACGCTTCGTATGGAAGAAGGCACCAAAATATCATATCATCTCGGTGCTCTCAATGGTATCGTATCTGAACTAGAGGCTGTCGGAGTCAAAGTTGATGACGAAGATAAAGAGCTAAGGCTCATATGGTCTCTTCAGTCTTTCTATGAGAACATGAAACATATTTTGATGTAAGGGAAGGAGACTCTAAACTTCGAAGAAGTTGCCAGTAAAATTATTTCTGAGGAGAGAAGGTTAAAATGTGAGGATCACTCTATATTTATACCTTCGTCAGACTCAATGACGGTAGCTAGAAGTGGGAGTAAGGGGAAGAAGAATATGGGTAAGAACGTGACTTGCTGGAAATGTGGACAATCTGGGCATGTAAGGAGAAATTGTCCAGGTGGAGCTGGTTTGGCAAAAGGCTCCGAGGAAGATGCAAACTCTGTCTCTCTCGTTGCGAGGGAGGAAGAATTTCTCTGAAAAGTGAGAAGTTTGTATCCTCATGACATGTCCGCATTGCCATAGAAGAGGATGAGTTGCTGCTAGCAGGTCCACGATTGCACATGGGCATTGATTGGCATTGATGCAAGATGTGTGGTTGGATGATGTCGATGGCTGAAGAACTTCCAAGCAAAGCCAACATTGGAGGTTGCACCATAAATTTTTCAGCAGGGATTTTTCAACATGTGCCTAGGTGAAATTTCTAGAATTGATTAATTTTGGGTGGATATACTCTTTTATGGTGGAGTATGATAGTTCTTAAAGCTATGATTGTCGATGCATACAATGAAGCAGTAATGTGGTTACTTTCAATATAGGTGGAGATTTGTTGGGATATATTGGAAGTCCCACATTTGTGGGTTTTCAAAAAGAAGCTTGGCAACTAGGCTATATATAGAAGTCTTACTTCCTTGTATTTCTAGTACCAATACAAGACACAATAGCTTGTATTTAATTCTTTCTTTCTTTATACTCTTGTTCTAGAGTGGTGAGAGATGTAAGTTAAATACATGCTTGAGAGTGTGTAGGTGTATTTGGGTATTGGTTGGTATCTGATATTGGGTATCGGGTATTTAAGAGAAGTTTCTATGTGTTGTAAAAACTTACACAGTGTTTTCTCTGGTTGTCTTTGACAACGGCCGTGGTATTTTCTCCAATTTTAGAGTTTCCATGTTATTTTCTTGTGTTGTGATTGTGAGTATTGTTTTCTATTATTTCTCTGGTTTATTTGTGCCAAGGTAATTTTCAAGGGAGAAAAGGGGTTTTTTCCCAACACTTCACTCTCTTATTTTTAATTACAGGTCCCTATTTATTAATCTTTCTGATTATAAAATACGTAAGATTGTATGACAACAAAACTCATGTTCAGATGTTCTTGCTAAGGAAGGGAGGGTCTCTAAACTCCCTCTAACAACTTACGATATTCCTCCAGCCCAGATTCTCCATCTCTACCATGTTGGTAAACTTCATGCCAGAAACATCTTTAGCTCTACCTTCTGAAGCTTATTCCATTCTTCACTTCTCCATCCCTCCTTGCTAGCCAAAGCCTCCTTACAGACAGCTTATATTATAGTTTTACTTTCTATTGTGCTATTTTGCTTAATAGTATGAACTTTATTTGTCTATGCTCTTTTCTCTATTTTAGTTTTCCCTTCTCATCTTCTCCCTCTATGTATCTTTCAATCTCCCTATTTATCTCCTCTTGTTGTTGTCATGAACATTAATGATAATCTTAATATATTTTCCCTTTTTGCCAAAAAAAAAAGCCGACCCCACCTAGTGGGATAAGGTTTTGTTGTTGTTGTACCAAAAAAAAAAACAAAACTTAATAATATTGGATGCCAAAATAATGTCAATAGTCTTGGCCTAATGCATAACATAAGAGTGATAGTCGTAGTCTTTTCATCTTTTGGTCGTTTGGTTGTTGTCAATAGATATATATATATATATATATATATATATATATATTGATAATTTTTTGTTTTAGCCTTTCTGGGGTGCAACGGCTACAAGATAGTTCGAAGAACGAATTTAGACTACAAATGGGCCTCGTAGAGCAACTATAATAGTGATTTTTAAGGTATTATTAAATTTAAGAACCAATTCTTATTTCAGTTCATCATTGTAGTTTGTTATCTTGGCTGTCACACGTAAGGACGGTTCTTATACAAAAATAATAATAAAATAAGCAATTCGCAATAAATGTTAGTGGAGAGTAATATATGCTAAAGTAGTTAAAAGTTGATTGTGTGACCCATTTGTGGGTTGTTAAGAGGTTCATCACTGAAGTAGGGAGTTGCTTAAAGTATGGTGAGGAATTATTTAAGCTTATGTAGCTCTTTGAGACCCACAATAAGAACTCAAATAAAATTCATCACTGTAAATGCTCTTAAATGTCTGCACCTAAATTGGGTCATTTCATATTTGCTGCAAATATACCCCAAGTGGATCGAATAAATTATTCATTGAAAATTGCTAACCTTAATTTTAAGAATGCATTTAATGTTAACAACGTTATAAATATATTATGTTTTGAAAAAAAAATTAGACAATTATTTAAATGTTATATAGTGAGTCTAATTATAATTTTTAAAGACGATAGTGCTCTTTATATAAGTTCTTTAAATTTTTAATTTAATATTAATTTAAATAATTTTTATTAACATTTATTATTAATCTTTTTTTAATTATTTGCCATTTTAATTCACTACTTTTCACTTTTTAAATTTAATTAATTTTTATACTCTTTTTATCAACTCTTTTGAATTGACTTATAATAATTTTTGTTTATTATTTAATTTATTTATTTAATTAGAACACTTTATAGTTTGATATTACGTAGTTTTTTATTTTTCTTTAATATAAATAATTTTTATTAACATTTATTGTTAATACTTTTTTAGCTATTTGTCATTTTAATTCACTACTTTTCACTTTTTCAATTTAATTAATTTTTATATATCAAGTCTTTTTAATTGACTTATAATAATTTTTGTTTATTATTTGATTAATTTATTTATTTAATTAGAACAGTTTATAGTTTGATATTACGTAGTTTATTTTTTTTTAATTTGTATTCAATATATTTGATAATTTGTATAAATGACTCAGTACAATTCAAATGTCAAAAGAAAATTTGTATAAAATTTAAATAATTTGTATAAATGGCTGAAATTAGATTTATTAGGATACACAAGGCCAAACCAAGATAAAAAAAATGTTTCAATTATTGTAACCCCACAAGAATTTTGATGCTACTTTCAAATAGAAGGCTAATAGAGTGATATTTAAAAAGAATATAAAAATTATTTAAAATTTGAAGCAATTAATTAAAATCATTAATAAAAATTATAAATTAAAAAATTGGAAAGTGTTAAGCTCAAATGGTGGTAGCCAAAAAAGAATTAATAAAAAATACTAATAAAAAATTTATTTAAATTAAGAATTTAAAAAGATTAAATAAAGAGTATTATCGTCTTTAAAAGATATAGTCAAATCTAGTGAATAATCTTTGACATTTAATTTATCTATACTTTCTAGTATTTATAAACCTACTAATATTAAATACATTCTTATCCAATGGTTAGCAATTCCCTTATCCATTATAGATTTTAGATTCCTGTTATACGGTATAGAAGAAACTAAGGGCATGTTTGATACGCAGTACTGCTGAAGAAAGGAAAGGAAAGGAAAGATAAAAAGGAAAAAGAAAAAGAAAAAAGAAAAGAAAAGAAAGATGAAAAAAAATGTATTTGATATGTGATAAAAAAAATGAAGGAAAAATAAAAAGGAGTTTGGTATGTATATTTTGATGGAAAAAAAAGTAGGGAATATATTAGACAATTACTGAAATACCCCTGATTCTGATTTATTAAATTTATTTCTTATTAATCCTAGCTATTTTTTTTGTCCCTTAACTTGCTTTTTTATTTCAGTATAGTCCCTTTAATTACTCTTAATTTAAAATTATTTTTCATAATAAAAAATTAAAAAACTTATTCTTTCTCTCTCTACCTAAATCCTTCATCTTCATCTCATCTTCATCTCCATCCTTTCTCTCTCTCTTTCACGCCCATCTTCATCTTGATCCTTTCATCTTCATCTCATCTTCATCCCCATCCTAACGTTCGATGTCGGTGAATGTCCCCAAATCTCTCGCCTTTAACATCCCAGATCCCTAAACCTTCGACACCTGGCCAAGATCTCTAAACCTTCGACGGTGCAACAGATTTATAGTGTTGACGAAGTTCTATCAAGGATAAATTCAGGATTCATGCATGAAAGACAGGACAATTTTGGAAACAAAGTGACTAATTTCCAGTTTTCCATGGATTAAGACCAATTTTCCATTGAAGAACTTATGGAAAACAATCGTACGAATTCCCTGTAGCACCAGGCTACTAAACAGCTAGCAATGAAAAAAAAAAAAAACTCTGCATTCCCTCTTCCATTGCACTGTAGCATCGGTATTAAATATGCTCTAAGGAATTGTTTAGAAGCCTGAGGAAAATAACGAATCGATCCAAACATAATAGAAACTAGAAAGTGTGGCATACCGCTAACCTTCATTTAACATGTTACCGCCATTCAAACCTAATTCCATGTCAATTCTTACATAATTTTTTTAGCACTTAAGATCAGTAATTATAGAACTAGGTTGGATTGGGTAATTTGATCGGAAATTGATTACTAATCCGATCTAATTTACTTAAAAAATTAATCAACCAAAAAATAGGTCAAAAACTGATAAAATCGATAAACCAAATTTTGTAACTAAAAAAATTACTATTTATAAAATACAATTATTTCTCATTAATTTTATACCAAGATTTAGTCTTATCTAAGGACGTCCACATATGCCTAAAATTTTTGGAATACACAGGCCATATATATATATATATAGTTGGTGCCTTTTTTAAATGAAAAAGAAATAATTCGAATCGTCATATAATTTAAGTCACTCAACGAAAAAATTGAATAACACTTCACATAATTAATTATAGTTGGTAAGGATGGTGTCTGGCTGATCCTAATTAAAGATTGTCACCGTCTATGGTGATGATCAGCAGGGTTGCTTCTTCTTCTATCTCACAATTAGTAAAGCGTCTTAATAATGGAGCAAAGCAATTTCAATATTTCTCGTTAATTTGAAGAGGTTTTTATTATTCTGCGCTCAAATTAAAATACCAGATTAGTCTTCCATGGTGAGAGCATGTCTTGCAAGAGAGAGAGAGAGAGGAAAAAAAAACACTATTGGATTCGTCATATATATCATTAACAATTCACACTTTATTATTGTCACTCATCTCTTCTAATCATCTAAGATTCCAATAAGTCCTTCCTCATAAATACACAGAAACAAGTGACAATATTAAGCACCAGCAGTCTACTTCTCAAGTGTGTCTATCTGCAGCATCTGCACTTTCACCACCTACTTCCTTCGATTCTGAAGCACTAGTTTCTCCCAATGCCTTCTGCAATCATTCAACAGACAACCCAGAATTATTACACATGGAAACCATATAAAAAACTAAAAAAAATTAATTTTAATAAAACTGGTAATCTCTAATCAAAGCATCGTGTAATTCTAACAAAAACAAATTTACAGCAGAAAAGGAAGCTTTATGCTACTGGTAGCCCTAATGCATTTCTAGTGTAGCCTGCACATGTGTGTATATATATATATATATATATTAGACAAACAAAACTCATATAAAAAGTGATGAGTGGTATGGGTTAATTAATATGTATTATTTAAGTAAGGACGTATATACCAGCATTATAGCGCATTGCATTCTACTAATGGTATTGGGCTGTGCCTGTGATGAAGAGACAAAACCCTGAGTTTACGTAGGAAGATGATCCTTCCTCTCCATGGCACAGAAGATATGAAGAAGGAAGAGTAGAGAGTAGTGATAGATAAAGTATGTATGTATGTGTGTGAGTGTGGCATTTTATAGGGAAATGAAATTGAAATAATTAGAGCATATCCGGTGGTGATTTTTAAAGAGTTCTTAAATTTAAAAATCAGATCTTATTTTAATTCACCATTAGAGTTCGTCACGTTAACTGTCATGCATAAAAAATAGTTTTTATATAAGAATCGTTCTTATACAAAAAGTAATAAAATAATCAACTCACAATAAATGTTACTAGAGAGCAATAAATGCTAAATTACTGTAAAATTGATTGTGAGATCCATTTATAAATTTTTTAAAAAAAGTTTACTACTGGATATGCCATTCTGGAACCCACAATATGAACTTAAATAAAATTTACCACTAAAGATGCCTGAAGAAAGAGGTGGGTCTTAGTTTGTTTGGTTGGCTCTTTGTCCTCACTCTCATCCCTCATGCTTCCCACCATCTACTTTTTCTCAAACTATGGTTTCTATTCCAATTTACGTCTCCCCTTTCATTTCTTCTCTTCCTCAGGAAGAAATTGTATTATGTCCACCCATCCATCTTTCCACTTATATATATATATATATATATATATATATATATATATATATATATATATATATATATATATATATATATATATATATATATATATATATATCTTCATTGGATTTTTCCCAACATACACTAAATTAATATAATGGTAAATTTTGTAAACATGCAATGTATAGGGTGATTGACAATTTTTTACAATATTAATCCTTATTTATTGATTTTTTTTATAATAATTAGTGCAAATTAATTAATTAATGAAAAATTATGACAATTAGTATATTTAATAACCTATAATTATGATAAAGTGATATTAGTGAACTTAAAAATGTTAGATAAATATTATAATGTATAAAATGTTTGTTACAACAACAACATTCTGTACTATGATTAATTTTGTCATTCTTCTTTGTCGTCGTCCTTGATAATATTTTTTGTCATATATTGTTGTTGATTTTTTTTTTGTGGTAAGCAGTTTTTTTTCCTTTTATATGTTGTTCTTTAATGTCAAATAATTTAAGTATAATTATTTGTTTTAAATTAAGGTAACTTGTTGAAAAAAGGTTAACCTATAAAACATTATATATATATATATATATACACACACTCCTTGACAATTGTTATGATTTACCATTTAAGTGACTTAATATTGTATAATTTGATTAACAATTAAAAAGTAGATAAATTGATAAAATGAAATAAATGGTTAACATTCTATTTGACAGTATGTGGTTGATGAGTAACATAAGTACACCAGTCTTGGTTCACGCCACTGTGATGTCGAATTGCCCCGAATTAAATTCGTGACAATCTTGCAATATAGAGATTCTCAGGTCATATTTACTCACGAAGCCTCACTCCTAACCATTAATCAGTTGTTCTTAACACTCAAACACTAATTAAACTAATTAACATGGGGGTTTTGGTTGGTTAAGATAGAAACATAAAACAAAAGCAAAACAGCAGCAGTAAACAAAAACAGCAACCCAGCAGCTGGAGAAAAACAGAAAAGATTGACAGTAAAGAAGAATATGCAACCAGCCACTAGGATTTATAGGAGAGCATCTATCATTGCTTAACTCGTTGATTCAGTTTTATCCCCATCTTACCATTTGATTCAAAAATTACAATGCTTCTAACTATAGTCAAGAAGAACTTCCTTAATCTATAGATAGATGCAACTTCAAAAGACTTAAACCAAAACAAGTTAAATATCATCTAACTAGTCATTTCATTTTGCCTACTTTCTTGATCAGTTTAGCAAGGTTATAACTCAAATACAAATCAATTTATGCCTTTACAAGTTCATATCAAAATTTATAATAAGCATAAATACCAGAACAAAACAGAAAACAAAAATGAGATAAAATAAAGAGTAAAACACTTATCTTGTACTGAAAGTTCAAGCTACAACATCCTAATATCTTAGTAACTGATTACAATGGAAGTTTAACCCTCCATGAGAGCAAAACCAGCAAAACAAAAGAGAGAAAAGCAGAGAAAAAATGACCTATGAATTTTCTAAGTTACAGCTGAATGAATAATGTTTTGCATTCCAAAAACTGAAGCCCACATGTCCTTGGAATATTCTACCCTAGATGCCCTCAAGTTGACTTTTAAAAGCCTGAAGTGTTGCTGTTTCCTTCTGCAAAAAAGGCAGCCAACAAACCAGCATCAGAAATATGGAATAGGCACAGCAGAAGCATTCTTTTTCCATACAAAAAGTTTCTTGCCATTTTCAGCAAAGTTTGGGGAAGAGGTGGTTGCATGCATGGTAAAAAAGGCTGGACAGATCTGAAATAAGGGCCCCACAGGTCCATGTCCGTTGTTCAACAGAAAAGAGTGCTAATCAGAGTCCATGTCAACAGAAACTCCACCTCAGCATACATGTCAGCAAAAGTGCCATGTCAGCGCCACATCATCAAGAAATCTCCAAAATTACTTTCTACAAAATATCCAAATGGATTAAATTGAGTCTTCAATAATTTAAGTTCTCAAATATGAAAATAATTCATTTTCTATCCAAAATTGATTTATACCCAATAAATCACAAAGTGTAATAAAATTAGAGAATTTCTATAGATAAAAAATGCAATTAAGCTAAGATAGGGAGTATATAAAAAATGCTAAATATCAGTGTTCTATAATTTTTAACCAAAGTCCCTTAATTTTGATAGCACGTAATTTGCGAAGAGTATAGAGTAGTGATAGATGGAATATGTATGTATGTGTGTGAGTGTGGCATTTTATAGGGAAATGAAATGGAAATAATTAGAGTATCTCCTGTGGTATGTTTAAAGAGTTTTTAAATTTAAGATTTGATTTTTATTTTGGTTCACTATTGGAATTCGCCACATTAACTACCATGCGTAAGAATGATTTTTATTCAAATAATAATAATAAAATAATCAACTCACAATAAATGTTATTGGAAAATAATAAATGTTAAAGTAGTAGAAAGTTGATTGTGAGACTCATTTGTGAATTATTAAGAGGTTTATCATTAGAATAAAGAGTTGTTTAAAGTAGTGAGAAATTATTTAAACTAATATGCTATTATAAGACCCACAATAAAATCTTAAATAAAATTCACCACTAAAATTGCTCGAAGGAGGTGGGGCTTAGTTTGTTTGGTTGCCTCTTTGTCCTCACTCTCATCCCTCATGCTTTCCATCATCTACTTTTTCCCAAACTATAGTTTCTATTCCAATTTACATCTCCCTTTCATTTCTTCTCTTCCCTGAGAAGAAATTGTTTTGAGTCTACCCATCTATCTTTCCACCTATATATATATATATATATATATATATATATATATATCTTCATTGGATTTTTCCCAACATACACTAAATTAATGTAATGGTAAATTTTGTAAACATACAACGTGTAGGGTGATTGACAATTTTTTACAATATTAATCCTTGTTTATTTTTTTTATAATAATTACACAAATTTATTAATTAACGAGACAAATAGTATATTTAATAATCTATAATTATGATGAAGTGCTATTAGTCAACTTTAAAATGTTTGTTACAATAACAACATTGTGTACTATGATTAACTTTGTCATTCTTCTTTATCGTTGTTCTCGTTAATATTTTTTGTCGTATATTGTCGTTCTTTTTTATTGTTATTTTTGTTAATATTTTTTGTCATATATTGTCGTTCTTCTTTGTCGTCATCCTCATTATTATATTTTGTCGTATATTGTTGTCGATTATTTTTTTTGTCTTAAGCAGTTTTTTTTTTCCTTTTTTATGTCGTTCTTTAATGTCAAATAATTTAAATATAATTATTTGTTTTAAATTAAAATAACTTGTTGATAAAATGTTAACCTATAAAACATAATACATATATACAAATATATATATATATATATACACACTTTTCCTTTTGGTGTGAAAATATATATTTCCTCGACAATTGTTATGATTTACCATTTAAGTGACTGAATGTTGTATAATTTGATTGATAATTAAAAAGAAGATAAATTGATACTGAAAATGAAATAAAATGGTTGACATTCTATTTGACAATATGTGGTTGATGAATAACATAAGTACAACAGTGCTCAATAAGTTTCAACCAAAGTCCCTTAATTTTGATGGCACGTATTGCGAAGATCTGAATTAATCTATTTGTTATATATGGAAATTATATTAAAGTGATCACATTATAGGTTGAGGCATGAGGGTACTAAAGTTGAGTGTGGAGACAGTGAAGAAAACAAGGACAGCGAAGAAATGGAAATGGCAACGAGCACATAATTAAGGGTAGGGGATTCTCTGCTGGATGTACGGCGCCTAACAAAGGAACCGGACACTAACTAAGGCAAAGACAAAGGCATTTGGAAGCTGGAATGGCGTGAGCGATGCACTTTGTTTTGTGAGTTTTTGGTGTTTGTAAGTTGTAACTCCTGCAACCGCTTCTCATCGATCCCTGAAACTTATTCTTTTCACGCAGCTTTACTGCTTTAGGCACAAATAGATGAGTGCACAACGTGACCAGCATTGGCAGTATTATATATCCAACACTCCTCACGTTAATTTTGCACTCTCATCTCTGCCAACCATTTTGCATCCTTTTTGTTACGGGCAAGTTTCAGTTTTTCAAAAATTTGACTTCTCTGTGGTCTTTTTTTTTTTTTTTAAATTTATGTTCAATGTTTTTGAGCAAATTGCATATAACCCTCTTACACATTGCCATAGATCCAAATCCCCCCAAATCGAACTCACTTGACCATCTTCTTAATTTGAATGAATATATATATATATATATATATATATATATATATATATATATATCCGACCACTTGAGCCTCTCCATGTTTCAATCCCCCCAAATCAGTAACATCTTCGAGACTTCGACACTGGAATGTAGTAGCTAGTCAGGATGTGTAACATAATGACTTTATATAGAAAGCTAACTATTGTGTATTTGGATAAAAAAAGAAGGGAGAGGGGGGGGGGATTAATCTCTATGGTTATAGATTTGGAAACTTCAAACCTCCCAGAGACTTTTGCAGCTTCAAGTCCTAAAATAAGAGCCCACGCTTCAGCCATAAGGGGGGTTCCTGCTCCTATGAATTTTGAGGAACCCATAATCCTTGCTCCATTGTTAGATCTTAACAAGCCACCTACAGCAATGAGATCTTCCTTTGCCAGGGGGAAGTTTCATTTGTTTCTTACCAAAGGCAATACGTACCAAGTAGAAACGAGGCAGTTGAATAGTGCCATGACGTAAGGAATGCATGAAAACTCCTCCTAGCTTTTCTGCCTTATTATCCTTTTGAAGATAACCCTGCAGAAAGAAACCATAAAAGTTAAGCAGCTTTGAAGTACGACTATAATGGCGAGTTATACAAAATACGACATATATTGAAGCAGCATAAAGGGATCGATACTGAAGCACCAATCCCTGCAGGAAAAACAAAAAAAAAAAGAAAGAAAGAAAGCACTCAAGCGACCCACCTCACGTTTTTGTTGAAGACTAAGAAATTTGTAATGATCTATAATGCAATATATGGCTATATATGGTGTTACTAAGGAATGAACAAAGGAGTACCAAGAATTGTGACGGCCATGCGAAGAGGATTGGAGAGCAAGCATTCTTTGCACACCCCTTATTTTATGCACATTTCATGTGTCATGGCATATAAGAGGATTGAATTTTATTTATTAAAAAATACCTCACTCTTATTTAGTGGGGGTGGTGATTTATACTCAATTTTAGTTAAATAAATTATTTTAATATTAAATAAAATTTTCTTATTTTTTATAAGATGATATTATTTTAAAAATTAAAAAAATTATCTACAATTTATTATATCCTTATAATTAGAATATAATAAATATATAGTTCTCTAATCAAAACACAATAAATATATAATCTTTGAAAAATAATTGTATATATATATTTTACAACTCAATATTATATTATCAGTTTTCAAGGAGTTTTTTACACGTTATATTTTTAATAGACAACCTAATAACAAATATATATAAAAAAAACTATGTATAAGTCTTGTCCTTAAAAATTATTCTCATGTTTAGCATATTTCAAAATAAGTAGAATTTAGTTGGTTTAATTCTACATTTTTTTTATATTTATTATAATTTAATTGCTATTTTATTTTGTTTGATCTTGTTACTAAAAATATAATATGTGTAAAAAATTCTTTGAAAACCAATAATATATTATTGAGTTGTAAAAAATATACAAATATTTTTTAAAGATTATACATTTATGGTATTTTAATTGAAAAACAATATATTTATTATATTCTAATTAAAAGGCTGATTGTAAGGATATAATAAACTATAGATAATTTTTTTAAAATTTTTAAACTCATTTTATCTTTGAAAAATTTTAAAAAGTTTTATTTAATATTAAAACAATTAATTTAACTAAAATCTAACACAAATCTCAACACCTAACTAAATAAAAGTTAGATGGTTGGGAGCTCCACTAGTGTGGCCCTTATCTAAATAACTGGATCAGTCTAATTTTAAAAAATACTCATAAATTAGTTTCTTTTTTTTTAAAAAAAAAAAGGAGCATTGACTTGCTACCAATGACCAACAAACCTTGAGGTGTGATATTATGGAGGATTTATTTTTGGATTTCCCAGCTTTTTTTTTTTTTGGCGTTTTCTCTTTAATTAGAAAGCATAAATTAAATGACTACTTCATATTAAAAGAAAAGGATAAGTTTGTAAATAGTTTAACTTTTTAAGAGATTAAATTTTTTTTATCATTAAATTATCTTAAAATTTGTATAAAATAATTTTTAACATAATACATATAATTTCAAAATTATTTAATGATAAAAAATTAATTTCTCAAAAAAAATTGAGCTGTTTAAGATGCAGGTTTTTTTTTAATGGAACATGATGTGATGTAATTAGTGTCAAGTCAATTAGCCCTTTGACAAAAGTCAAAGTTTTTGTCAAAGTGCGCATATTAGTCATTCTTAAATCTTAGCATCATTTGAGGGCATTGTATTGTTATAACAACTTAATTTTATTTTAAAAATGTCATCGGTTGGTACCTCTCTGCAATTGGAGAATTCTCTTTGAAAACTATCTACAACTCCATTAACTCAAATAATTCCCCTGACAGTGTAAAGTGGATTTGGAAAAACAACTGTAATATTAGGAAAAAAAATTTCTTTGAAAATGTTATTACCAAATCCTCCCAGTTTTGGACTTACTCTACCATGGTCATATCACCCCCTCCTTCTCATGCCCTCTTTGTGATACTAATTGTGAAACTTTTGTCCAAGCTATGAGAGACTGTCCGAAAGTCTTGCCAATTTAGAATAAAATAGGAGTTTAAATCGACTTTTTTAATCAACCTTTTCATGTTTGGATCAGATCAAATACTCAAAATACTGTTAAACATCATTTGAGTTTTACCTTGGGGCACTATTTTTATTTACACACTTCATTCTATTTGGCTCTCCAGAAACAATTTTATTTCTAAAATTATTTTCACCCCTGTTTCGGCCACTATCAACTTAATATTCACCTAAGCTGATGAATATTGGTCAAACATTTATTTACCTCTCTCCCCAATTCATTTTAGACCTGGAGCACCTTCTGCATTTCAAAAGTCTCCTCGTTCTTAATTTATTCTTTCTTTTGTTTGTACCTAAAGCTGATATTTAATTTAAGATTCACGTATTAAAATTATCTATTTTGTAAATCAAGTTAAGCTTGTTGTCTGTAAGTTATGTACTAGAAATTTGGATCTTCTTATGTTGAAGTGATTCCTTTTACTGAAAGAACTTGAGGAATAAGAAGATGTTGGATTTGCTATATTTCATACTTGATTATGGAAAATCTAAAGCAGAGTATGGTAATATCCTTTTGACTGAGCAGAGTTACTAAAATAATATTTCATTGCACTTTTGAACTATGGAGGAATGCTAAATAAGTATTTTATGAACCTATACAAACTATCGATAATGCTGTCTAGAGTTCACAGTCGATGATATACTATTCTTATAAATCTCACCAAGGGTGTGACCAGGTTTGGGAAGAAAGAGATATGAAGGATGAGATATGGATGAAATAACCACATTTATTTCAGTCTTGAGGTGAGTTTTGAATTCGGAGGACCGAATTCTGTTAAGGGGGAAGAATGTAATACCCTAATAATTTGTATGAATATTTAAAATCTATTTTGAAGTTTAGTGAAAAATTTAATTACGTGGAAAATGTGCTTTTTGAATTAGTGAAGAAAATCTGGGAATAGAAATTTTAATTTTTAATTTAGGAAATTTTTACAAATTCTCAAGGACTTAAGTGAACAAATCTTATAAGTTAGAGTGGCTATGAGCAATTTTTTCCAATAAGAGTAGTGGGGCCCACACATATACATTTCTCTCTTATTCTTTTCTTTCTCTCATTCTCCCGTAGTAGCTTCTTCACTCTCTCTCGATTATGCATCCAAGGGAATTTCTTCATCAATCATTCATGCAATTTTTGCTTGGGGAAGGAAGCATGAAAGTTAGGAGGATTGGTAAGTTGATGTTCTTCTTCTTCTTCCTTTTATTACAAGACAAAATCCTTGGTTATCAATTTGCAAAATTTTTGTAGAATATTTTAATGGATGAATTTAAGTGTGGATGTTAATCTAAAACATTCCTAGGTGGTTTATGATGTTATTAGAACAAAAAATTTGGAGGAAACTAGGAGAAATTCGTAGAATTTGGATATTTGAAAAAAGTTAGTGTTTTTGATGAAAATTTGAGATTTGAGCTTGGATTATTGCTAAAAATTGGGGATTTTGGTGTTAAAACACTCTTTAGACATTAAGGATGAAAACCCATGGAAGAAATCAAAAGAAATGTTGTTTTAGATGTGATTTTAGGATTTTTGGATGAAGAACACGAAGAACGGCACTGTTCATTTTGGAAATTTTCCAGAAATTTTCCAGAAAATATTGTTCACCGAGAAAATTTTTCCAAATTTTCTCGTACTGTAGCATTGACTCGGTCAACGTTACTGTAGCATTGACTCGGTCAACGTTATTGTAGCATTGACTCGGTCAACGATACTGTAGCTGCGTTGACCGTTGACCGTTACTGTAGCATCAGTTTTAAATGTTCATAACTCTTTCATCCGGACTCCATTTTGAGTGAAATTTATATTTTTGAAAAGCTCTTTGAGTCTAGTTTCTAATGGTATAAGTTTCATCTGGATATTCATTACCAATTAAGAGTTATGATTTGAGAAGTGAGTGAAGGTCGGGAATAATGGTAGGAAATTTCTCTATTTCGTAGCTCTGATGGTTTTTATCTGGTTACAATAGGAATGGTCAAGGCGCAAAGTGGGAGTGTTGAGAGCATGAAATCTAGGTGAGTGGGTTAATACTTGCTATGATTAAATATCTTTGTTATTGACTTTTTGCATCATAGTGAAAATATGTTGTATATCCAAGTTTGAAGAGGATGATGTGGGACGATGAGACATAAACAATTGTGGAACTTGCCTGGTGATGTATATAATTATATTTTCTTATTTTCTCATGAATGGAGGTTATATGATGGATTGTGAATGGCATGTGAACTGAGTTGAAATGTGCCATACTCTGATTGTTGAGTTCATTTATACGCGGATAGTTGAAGTATATTATTGTTGAATAATTGTTCAATATTATGGGTTATGTTGCATACATGCTATGTTGCTGGAACCATATTGATTATGTTGTGACTTGAATTGTAAATGACTGAGTTGTGTATGTGGCTCATGATTATGATTGAGAATGCTCTTAGATATGATTGTGATTGTGTTTGACTAGAAAGGAAAGGCATGGCAGTGCACCCCATGGAGAAATCTATGTGAAGCTATAAGGGTGGAGAATATAAATGGAGCGATAAGGGTGGATGCGGCGGGGGCCGCGGGCAACGATCCAGAGGTACCCTGGACGACCCAGTTGGTACGGGAAATGTGTGAAATTGATTTCACTGTTTGCTGTTGTGAATTATTTGAATTATGTTGAAATGTATTTGATTTACTTGGATATTGTTGTGAAGTATTATGAATTATATTATATTATATTATGATCGATTATGGATGATTGGTGCATGTTATCATTATGATGCATGATATTTTTTTGTCATAGTGTTGTGTTGTCTGCTCACTGGGCACGTGGTTTGCTCATGCCCCTCTTATTAACATTTTTTTTTCAGAGTTGACAGTTGAAGGTAAATATCTATACAAAGAGTTATGGATCCTTAGCCCATGATTACCTTTTCATTTGTTCAGGGTAAAGGTATAATGTTTAGGTCTTATTCTAAGTTGTATAAATCTAGAAAATCTCTGTAATCGGGTAGGTTCATTCAGTGATGTAATGTGAATAACTGTAGTTTGTATAGAGAACTCGGTTTAACTGTATTTTCTTATCTTTTGTGAAAAGATGAATAATTCTCTTATTTTAGTTCTTAAATTATGTAATTTAGATTAATTGTATTTAAAAGAATGGTATGATGCTTAAGAGAAAGATAGGCTTACGGAGGTGAAATGAAATTCACTTTTCGTGCCGGTCACGTGCTCAAATTTTGGGACGTGACAGGAGTGGACCTGTGGACTCCGTCGTAACACCAGGCCTTCCAAATGCTACTCCAATCATTCCACTGAAGCACTCAGTTACTTTTAATCATCCTCTCTCGGTGAAACTTATTGAGAAGAACTATCTTCTCTGGAAGCAACAAATCTTGGCTGCTATCCATGGTCATGATCTGCAAGAATACATCGCCGAAAAAGATGCTGTACCAGTTGAATCAAGTGGTGATTATCCGGCATGGCACAAACAAGATCAGCTATTACTCTCGTGGTTATTGTCATCAATGTCTGAGAATGTTTTAACAAGAGTTGTTGGTTGCTCAAGATCATATGAAGTTTGGAAATGAATTGGAGACTATTTCGCTACTCACACAAAGTTAAAAGTTCATCAGTATAAAGTCGAACTCCGCAACACAAAGAAAAGTTCAAGAACGATATCAGAATACTTGTTAAGAATAAAAGAGTTGGTGGATTCCTTGATTGCTATTGGCAGCTTCGTATCCGAGCAAGAACATGTTAACATTATCTTGGAAGGACTACCAAATGACTATGATGCATTTTCAACAGCAATTAGAACAAGAAAGGATGAGTATTCTGTAGATAAGATCGAGTCACTGTTATTGGCACAAGAAAGTAGAGTTGATGTTGACTCTTCAAAATCTGGTTCTGTTGAAGTCTTGAGTGCAAATTTGGCTAATATGAATAACAATAAAGACAAGAATAGTAATTCAGAAAAATCCTCAGGGAACACGACTAATTCACAGTCATAGAATGGTCAGAATTTCAGAGGTAATTTTCAATCCAGAGGTCGTGGCAGAGGCAATTTCAGAGGAAGAGGTAGAGGAAGGAATTACTCAGGAGGAGGACGGAGCTATGTTGCTTGTCAGGTGTGTGGTAAGCCCGCTCACATAGCTGCTCACTGCTATCACAGGTTCGATGAATTCTTTCAGCTTGTGTTTCCCTCTAATCAATAACCATATCAGAACAATTATCAACATAGCAATGAGAACTATGGCAGGACAACAAACATGTCAGCTCTTTTAACCCAGCCTGACTATTCGTATGACTCAAGCTGGTTCCCTGACTCAGGGGCATCAAGTCATGTCACTGCTGACGCTTCAAACCTTCTACAAGGGACTGAGTACAGTGGTTCAGATCAGATTCATATGGGAAATGGTACAGGCTTAGATATCAAGGGAGTTTGTTACACTTTTGTTCAATCCACTTTAAAACCTTCTGTCTCATTATCTATTCAGAACCTATTGCATGTCCCACATATAACTAAAAATCTAATTAGTGTGTCTAAATTTGCAAAAGACAATGGTGTATTCTTTGAATTCCATCCTAGCCATTGCTTTGTCAAATCACAGGTTTCAAAGGAAACTCTTCTTCAAGGTGTAGTTAGACCAGATGGTCTATACTGCTTCAAGGACTTCCATCCTAAAAAGCTGTCTCTCTCAGTCAATTCTCTCGAGTTATCTACTGTTCAATCTTCATCCTCCTATCTTTTGTGGCACAATCGTTTTGGGCACCCACACTAGTCCATTGTATACTCAATTTTGCAATCCTGTAATGTCAAAGTGAACAAAAACATCACAGATTTTTGTACTGCCTGTTGTATGGCCAAGTCACATAGGCTTTGTTCTTCCCCATCTGAAACCATTTACAATAGTCCATTAGAACTTTTATTTCTAGATGTTTGAGGCCCTTCTCCTACTAAGTCCAGATGTGGCTCACTATATTACCTTAGTATAGTTGATGCCTTTTCTCGGTATACGTGGCTGTATTTTTTGAATAAGAAATCTAAAGTTTATAGTATATTTCTTCAATTCCAGAAAATGGTTGAATTGCAAATTGGTTGCAAAATCAAGCAAATCTAAACTGATAATGGTACTGAGTTTAAACCATTAGCAAATCATTTGAAGTCTTGTGGCATTCTTCAAAGATTGTCTTGTCCACACACACATCATCAAAATGGCATAGTTGAGCGTAAACACCGCCACATCACTGAAACTGGTTTGGCTTTATTGTCGAAAGCCAAATTACCTCTAATATTCTGGGAGGACTCCTTTAGTACAGCCACTTATCTTATCAATAGGATGTCATCCCCTATAATCAACAATATGTTCCCTCTTCAAAAATTGTTTAACAAAACACCAAACTATGCCTTTCTTAGAGTCTTCGGGTGCTCTTGCTTCCCTTTTCTTAGACCTTATAATTCTCATAAAATGTCTTTTCGATCTCTTGAATGTATTTTCATTAGATATAGCCCTCAACACAAAGGCTATAAATGTCTAGCCCCTAATAAAAAAATTTTTATTTCTAAAGATGTACAATTTAATGAGAATTCTTTTCCTTATGCCTACTTGTTTAGCTCTCAGTCCAGTGAAAATAATCACTCAAATTTTTCTTCAGCTCTACCTCCTGTATTAACCCATTCTGCAGACTCTCTTGGTATCTATCCTGCCTCTAATTCTCATACTGATGCAACTAACAATTTATCATCATCTTCTCAGTCTATGCAGGAACCAGTGGAGTGTGTTGACAATATTGAGCATCATGAAGGTGTTGGTACTACAGCAACTAGCAATGACACAGCTGTAAGCAATCCAACTCATAATCCTGTGCAAGATGAACTAATTACTGTTACTACAAATAATCACCCCATGCGTACTCGGTCAAAGGTTAGGGTGTTTAAACCAAAAGTTCTAGTAGCACACTCTACTCCTGTCTCAATCAAACAAGCGTTGAATGATGTTCACTGGTTGACAGCTATGAAATATGAATTCCAAGCGTTGGTAAGAAACAACACCTGGACTTTGGTGAAATTACCGCCAAACAAAGCTGCAGTAGGCTGTAAATGGGTATTTCGAATCAAGGAAAACCCAGATGGATCTGTGAATAAATACAAGGCCCGATTGGTTGCTAAGGGCTATCACCAACATCATGGAATCGATTTTGAGGAGACTTTTTCTCCAATGGTGAAACCAGTTACTATACGTGTGGTACTCACTGTGGCTCTGTCATTCAACTGGAAAATACATCAGTTGGATGTAAACAATGCATTCCTCAACGGAGATTTGGAAGAAGAAGTGTTCATGCTACAACCTCCTGGATTTGAGCACTCAGGCAAATCATTAGTATGTAAGCTAAACAAGGCAATATATGGTCTGAAGCAAGCTCTTCGGGCTTGGTTTCAGAAATTGGCTCACACTCTGTATAGACTTGGCTTTGTAGCTAGTATATGTGATCCTTCTCTTTTCATTTGTGTTACCTCTAGCTCCACTACCTATGTTCTAGTATATGTGGACGACATCCTCATAACTGGTAATTCATCTACTGCCATTACTGCACTCAAACAGAATTTGAACAAAGCGTTTTCACTCAAGGACCTTGGTTTGCTTCACTATTTTCTGGGCATAGAAGTTAATTACACAGATAAAGGTGAGATTCATCTCTGTCAAAAGAAGTATGTGCAGGACCTCTTGAGAAAAACCCATATGGAAAATGCCAAACCACTGAACACTCCGATGATTTCTAGTCTTAAATTGACCAAAGAAGGACATGACTTAATGGAAAACCCCACACTGTATCGATCCATTGTGGGTGCTCTCCAATATGTAACCATCACCTCGCCGGAGATAGCATACGCTGTAAACAGGGTCTGTCAATTTATGCAGAACCCTTTGGAGGAACATTGGAAGGCAGTGAAGCGCATCTTACGTTATTTAGCAAGAACTTTAACCCATGGAATTATTTTCACCAAGTCTCCTTCTCTACAGTTAACAGGATTTTGTGATGCAGACTGGGGAAGCAACTCAGATGATAGGCGTTCAGTCTCTGGACTTTGTGTGTACCTTGGAAACAATCCCATCTCTTAGAGTTCAAAGAAACAACAGGTTGTAGCACGATCGTCAACTGAAGCTGAGTATCGCAGCTTAGCCTCTGTAATTACTAAAATCATGTGGCTAAATTCTCTTCTCAAGGAACTTCGTATACACACTGCAGCAAGTCCTCTAGTCTTTTGTGATAACTTAAGTACTGTGGTGCTGTCAAAGAATCCAGTACTACACCAGAGGACAAAACATTTTGAGTTGGATCTTTGCTTTGTTAGAAAAAAAGTGGTCAGTAGGGTTATCAAAGTGGTTTATGTTCCTTCCCTCAATCAGTGGGCAAATTCTCTAACAAAACCTTTGTCTTTTCCTCGCTTTAGCTCACTTCGAGATAAACTCAGAGTTGTTGGTCAATCCTCTCTGAGTTTACAGGGGAATGTTAAGTGATAAGTATGGTTGAGTTAGTTAATCATTTGGTTAAAGGTTAGTTAGCTAATATGTTTCTGTTAAGAAAGTTGTTGGTGTGTTAACCCAAGGTTTACAAATATCATATTGTAATGCACTGTTAAGTGACTAATCAATATCAAAAAGGTTACACTCATTCATCATCCTTATCTTCAACTTTTGTCTCTTCTCTCTCTTTCCTATTCTGCTTTCAATAAGATTGCAAGACAACAAAACTCATGTGCAGATGTGCTTGCTAAGGAAGTGAGGGCCTCTAAACTCCCTCTAACAACTTACGATGCTCTTTCAGCCCAGATTCTCCATCTCTAACATGTTGATCGACTTCATGCCAGAAACATCGTTGACTCTACCTTCTGAAGCTTCTTCTGTTTTTTCACTTCTCCATCCTTCCTTGCTGGCCAAAACCTCCTTACAGGCTCATATTATCGTTTTACTTTCTATTGTGCTATTCTGCTTAATAGTATGAACTTTATTAGTCTATGTTCTTTTCTCTATTTTAGTTTTCCCTTGTCGTCTTCTCCCACTATGTATCTTTCAATCTCCCCATTTATCTCCTCTTGTTGTTGTCATGAACATTATTGATAATCTTTAATATATTTCCCCTTTTTACCAAACAAAAAAACAGAACTTAATAATAGTGGATGCCAAAATAATGTCAATAGTCTTGGCCTAATGCATAACATATGAGTGATAGTCGTAGTCTTTTCATCTTTTGGTTGTTTGGTTTCTTTGGTTGTTGTCTATAGATATATATATATATATATATATATATTGATAATTTCTTGTTTCAACCTTCTTGGGGTGCAACGGCTATGAGATATTTTGAAGAAGGAGTTAAGACTACAAATGGGCCTCTTAGAGTATCTAAAGTAATAATTTTTAAAGGATTCTTAAATTTAAGAATCTATTCTTATTTTGATTTATTATTGTAATTCGTTATGTTGACTGTCACACGTAAGAACGGCTCTTATACAAAAGTAATAATAAAATAATCAATTTATAATAAATGTTAGTAGAGAGTAATAAATGTCAAAATAGTAAAGAGTTAATTGTAAGACTCATTTGTGGGTTTTTAAAAGGTTCATCACTGAAGTGGAGAGTTGCTTAAAATGGTGAAAAGTACTTAATCTTATGTGACTCTGTTGGACCTACAATAAGAACTTAAATAATATTTATCATTGTAAATG
Organism: Biancaea sappan; assembly: GCA_037074585.1. Lineage (NCBI taxonomy): Eukaryota > Viridiplantae > Streptophyta > Magnoliopsida > Fabales > Fabaceae > Biancaea > Biancaea sappan. The sequence goes on from CM073494.1 coordinate 14,269,684, forward strand.
CTCTTAAATGTCTGCACCTAAATTGGGTCTTTTCATATTTGTTGCAAATATACCCCAAGTGGATCAGATAAATTATTCATTGGAAATTGCTAACCACAATTTTATAAGAATGCATTTAATGTTGACAAGGCTATAAATATATTATTGTTTTCAAAAAAAAATTTAGACAATTATTTAAAGGTTATATAGTGAGTTTAATTATATTTTTAACGACGATAATACTCTTTATATAAGTTTTTTAAATTTTTAATTTATTATCAATTTAAATAATTTTTATTAACATTTATTATTAATCTTTTTTTAGTTATTTTCCATTTTAATTCACTACTTTTCACTTTTTCAATTTAATTAATTTTTATACTCTTTTTAATTGACTTATAATAATTCTTGTTTATTATTTAATTTATTTATTTATTTAATTACAACACTTTATAGTTTGATATTACGTAGTTTTTAATTTTTTTAATTTTTATTTAATATAAATAATTTTTATTAACATTTATTATTAATCTCTTTTTAGTTATTTGCCATTTTAATTCACTACTTTTCACTTTTTCAATTTAATTAATTTTTATATATCAACTCTTTTTAATTGACTTATAATAATTTTTGTTTATTATTTAATTAATTAATTAATTTAATTACAACACTTTATAGTTTGATATTACTTAGTTTATTTTTATTTTTTATTTTATTTAATATATTTGATAATTCCTATAAATGACTCAGTACAATTAAAATGTCCAAAGAAATTTTTTATAAAATTTAAATAATTTTTATAAACGGCTGAAATTAGATTTATTAGGATAAAATAAAAAATGTTTCAATTATTGTAACCCCACAGGAATTTTGATGCTACTTTCAAATAGAAGGCTAATAGCAAGATATTTAAAAAGAATATAAAAATAATTTAAAATTTGAAGCAATTAATTAAAATCATTAATAAAAATTATAAATTAAAAAATTGAAAAGTGTTAAGCTCAAATGGTGGCAACCAAAAAAGGATTAATAAAAAATAATAATAAAATTAAGAATTTAAAAAGATTAAATAAAGAGTATTATTGTCTTTAAAAGATATAGTCAAATCTACTAAATAATCTTTGACATTTAATTTATCTATACTTTCTATTATTTATAAACCTACTAACATTAAATACATTCCTATCCAAAGGTTAGCAATTCCCTTATCTTTTATAAATTTTAGATTCCTGTTATACGAAATAGAAGTAATTAACCAAAGGCCTGTTTGATACGTAGTATTGCTGAAAGAAGGAAAAAAAAAGATGAAAAGGAAAAGAGAAAAAAAAATAAAAAAAATGTGTTTAGTATGTGATAAAAAAAAATGAAAGAAAAAGAAAAAGGTGTTTGGTATGTATATTTTGATGAAAAAAAAGTAGGACTAATTTTGATTTATTAAATTTCTTTCTTATTAATCATATCTATTATTTTTGTCCCTTAACTTGTTTTTTTTCAATATAATCTTTTTTTATTTCAATATAGTCCCTTTAATTACTCGTAATTTAAAATTATTTTTTATAATAAAAAATAAAAAACTTATTCTCTCTCTTTGCCCAAATCCTTCATCTTCATCTCAACTTCCTCTCTCTCTCTCTCTCTCTCTCTCTCTCTCTCTCCCATTTTCATCTCCATCCTTTCATCTTCATCTCATCTTCATCCTCTTAACGTTCAACGTCGATGAATGTCCCCAAATCTCTCACCTTTAACATCCCACATCCCTAAACCTTCAACACCCGGCCCAGATCACTAAACCTTCAACTATGCAATAGATTTATAGTGTTGACGGAGTTCCATCGACGTCAAATTCAGGATTCATGCATAAAGGACAGGACAATTTTGGAAACAAAGTGGTTAATTTATAGTTTTCCATGGATTAAGACTTGTTTTCCATCGATTAAAACTTGTTTTCCATCGAAGAACTAATGGAAAATGATCGTACGAATTTGACGGAAAGGAGCCATCGTAAGAGTCCATTGTTCCCTGTAGCACCAAGCTACTAAACAGCTAGCAATGAAAAAAAAAAAAATCTGCATTCCCTCTTCCATTGCACTGTAGCATCGATACCAAACATGCCCCAGGGAATTGTTTAGAAGCCTAAGGAAAATAACGAATCGATCCAAACATAATAGAAACTAGGAAGTGTGGCATAGCGCTGACCTTCCTTTAACATGTTACCGCCATTCAGACCTAATTCCATGTTAATTCTTACATCATTTTTTTAGTACTTAAGATTAGTAATTATAGAGCTAGGTTGGATTGGGTAATTCAATTGGAAATTAATTATTGATCTGATCTAATTTACTTAAAAATTTAATCAGCCAAAAAACATGTCAAAAATTGATAAAACCAGTAAACCAAATTTTGTAACCAAAACAATTACTATTTATAAAATACAATTATTTCTCATTAATTTTATACCAAGATTTAGTCTTATTTAACGACGTCCACATATGCCTAAAATTTTTGGAATACATAGGCCATATATATATATATATATATAGCTGGTGCCTTTTTTAAATGAAAAAGAAAGAATTTGAATCACCATATAATTTAAATCATTCAACAGAAAAATAGGATAACACTTCACATAATTAATTATAGTTTGTAGGGATGATGTCTAGCTGATCTTGATTAAAGATTGTCACCGTCTATGATGACGGTCAGCAAGGTTGCTTCTTCTTCTATCTCACAATTAGTAAAATGTCTTAATGGAGTAAAGCAATTTCAATATTTCTCGTTAATTTGAAGAGGTTTTTATTATTCTGCTTTCAAATTAAAATATAGTCTTCCATGGTGAGAGCAAATATTGGAAAGAGAGAGAGGAAAAAAATACTGGATTCATCATATATATCATTAACAATTCACACTTTATTATTGTCACTCGTCTCTTCTAATCATCTGAGACGCTTGTAAGTCCTCCTTCATAAATACACAGAAACAAGTGACAACATTAAGCACCAGCAGTCTACTTCTTAAGTGTGTCTATTTGCAGCATCTTCCCCTCCACCACTGACTTCCTTCAATTCCGAAGCACTAGTTTCCCTCGCTGCCTTCTAAAATCATTCAACAAACATCCCAAAATTATTACACATGGAAACCATATAAAAGAATAAAAAAAATTTCCTTTTAATAAAACGAGTAATCTCTAATCAAAGCATTGTGTAATTCTAACAAAAAAAAAAATTACAACAGAAAGGGAAGCTCTATGCTGCCAGTAGCCCTCATGCATTTCTAATGCAGCATGCACATGTGTGTGTATATATATATATATATATATTAGACAAACGAAACTCATATAAAAAGTGATGAATGATATGGGTTAATTAATATGTAGTAATTAAATAAGGACGTGATGAAGAGACAGAGCCCTGAGTCTGCGTAAAAGGATGATCCTTGCTCTCCATCGCACAAAAGATATGAAGAAGGAAGAGTAGAGAGTAGTGATGGATGTAGTATCTATGTATGTGTGTGAGCGTGGCATTTTATAGGGAAATGAAATGGAAATAATTAAAGCATCTTCGATGATGATTTTTAACGAGTTCTTAAATTTAAGAACCGAATCTTATTTTGGTTTACCATAGGAGTTGTCGCATTGGCTACCATGTATAAGAATAATTTTTATATAAGAATCGGTTTTTATACAAAAAGTAATAATAAAATAATTAACTCACAATAAATGTTACTGGAAAGTAATAAATGTTAAAGTAATGTCGAGTTAATTGTGAGACCCATTTATAAATTTTTAAAATATTTAGTACTAAATATGTCATTATAGGACCTACAATAAGAATTCAAATAAGATTTACCACTAAAAATATCCAAAGAAGAAGGTGGGTAGTTTGTTTAGCGGGCTCTTTGTCCTCACTGTCATGCCTCATGCTTTCCACTATCTACTTTTTCTCAAACCATGGTTTCTATTCCAATTTATGTCTCCCGTTTCATTTCTTCTCTTCCCCAGGAAGAAATTGTATTGTGTCTACCCATCCATCTTTCCACCTATATATATATATATATATATAGGTGGAAAGATGGATGGGTAGACACAATACATATATATATATATATATATCTTCATTGGATTTTTCCCAACATACACTAAATTAATATAATAGTAAATTTTGTAAACATGCAATGTGTAGGGTGATTGACAATTTTTTACAATATTAATCCTTGTTTATTGATTTTTTATAATAATTAGTGCAAATTAATTAATTAACGAAAAATTATGACAATTAGTATATTTAATAACCTATAATTATGATGAAGTGTTAATAGTCAACTTTAAAATGTTAGATATATATTATAATATATAAAATGTTTGTTACAACAACAGTACTATGATTAATTTTGTCATTCTTCTTTGTCGCCCCGTTAATATTTTTTGTCATATATTTTCGTTCTTCTTTGTCCTCATCCTCATTATAATTTTTTGTCATATATTGTCGTTGATTTTTTTTTGTGGTAAGCAATTTTTTTTCCTTTTGTATGTTGTTCTTTAATATCAAATAATTTAAGTATAATTATTTGTTTTAAATTAAAGTAACTTGTTGATAAAATGATAACCTATAAAACATAATATATATATATATATATATATATACACACACACACACACTCCCCGACAATTGTTATGATTTACCATTTAAGTGACTTAATATTGTATAATTTGGTTAATAATTAAAAAGTAGATAAATTGATAAAATGAAATACATGGTTAACATTCTATTTGACAATATGTGGTTGATGAGTAACATAAGTACACCAGTTTCAACCAAAGTCCCTTAGTTTTGATTGCACGTAATTTGCGAAGAGTAGAGAGTAGTGATAGATGGAATATGTATGTATGTGTGTGAGTGTGGCATTTTATAGGGAAATGAAATGGAAATAATTAGAGTATCTCCTATGGTATTTTTAAAGAGTTCTTAAATCTAAGATCCAATTTTTATTTTAGTTTATTATGACAGTTTGTCACTTTGACTACCATGCGTAAGAACGATTTTAATATAAGAATTAATTCTTATACAAAAAGTAATAATAAAATAATCAACTCACAATAAATGTTAATGAAAAGTAATAAATGTTAAAGTAATAGAAAGTTGATTGTGAGACTCGTTTGTGAGTTATTAAGAGGTTTATCAATGGAATAGAGAGTTGTTTAAAGTAGTGAAAAATTGTTTAAACTGATATGCTATTATGAGACCCACAATAAAATCTAAAATGAAATTCACCACTAAAATTGCTCGAGGAAGGAGTTGGGGTTTAATTTGTTTGGCTGTCTCTTTGTCCTCACTCTTATCCCTCATGCTTTCCACCATCTACTATTTCTCAAACTACGGTTTCTATTTCATTTTACGTCGCCCTTTCATTTCTTCTCTTCCCTAGGAAGAAATTGTATTATGTCTACCCATCCATCTTTCCACCTATATATATATATATATGTATCTCTTCATTGGATTTTTCCCAACATACACTAAATTAATATAATGGTAAATTTTGTAAACATGCAATGTGTAGGGTGATTGACAATTTTTTACAATATTAATCCTTGTTTATTGTTTTTTTATAATAATTAGCGCATATTAATTAATTAACGAGACAATTAGTATATTTAATAATCTATAATTATGATGAAGTGTTATTAGTCAACTTTAAAATGTTAGATATATACTAGAATATATAAAATGTATGTTACAATAACAACATTGTGTATTATGATTTATTTTGTCGTTCTTCTTTATCGTTGTTCTCGTTAATATTCTTGTCGTATATGGTCTTTTTTTTTGTTGTTGTTTTTGTTAATATTTTTTGTCATATATTGTTGTTTTTCTTTGTCGTCCTCGTCACTATTATATTTTGTCGTATATTGTTGTCGATTATTCTTTTGTGGTAAGCGATTTTTTTCCTTTTATATGGTGTTTTTTAATGTCAAATAATTTAAGTATAATTATTTGTTTTAAATTAAAGTAACTTGTTGATAAAATGTTAACCTATAAAACATAATACCAATGTTTTAAAAATTGAATTTATCATTGAACCAGTAGAAGTATTTGTTTAAAGGTTAATAGTTAGATCGTGGTTAAACTGTAGTCAAACTTGTAATAATTAAAAAAATTAAAAAATAAAATATATAATTAAAATATTAAAATATTTTATATAATTATAAAAATGTAAAAAAAAATATTTCTTATTTCTCTCTATTAAGATTATTTACTTATTTTTCTATGACAAAGGCCCACAATTTAAAATATATAATTTTTATAATTATAATTATAAAATATAGTAATTAACTAATTATTAATTAAGTGAAATAGAGAAAGAAAGAATCAATGAAGTGAGAGAGAGAAGGAAGACCAGAAGTGGGTAAAAGAACATATACCGCAACTAGTTAACTCCTGTCAAAGCCTCTCAAGTCTCATCTTCATCATTGCGTCGGTCCCACCATGGTCACCACCTCTCTCATGTTCATCTTCAAATCTGTCCATACCCACAAATAGACCTTAGCTTCTGATAGCTCCAGCGTCAACTTCATCTATACCTGCATCCTCCTCACTTCCCTTCCCTTTCCTTCCATCAGACTTCAAATTCCTCTTTCCCTCCTCCTTTGTTTTCATCTGTCATGGTCTTCATCGGTCGTCGTTGCTGCCATCCCAGCCATCGTCGTCAACAGCTTCTTTTTTTTTTTTTCTTCTTCTCCTTCTCTTCGCCGTGAAACTTCTACTTTAACGGAGATGATTGGCAGTGGCTTCAGGCTTTTTTTTTTCTTCTCTACTGAATGAATTTGATGGAGATTGGAACCAGGTGGAATGGCCACCTACCCGGTTCCATTGGTTTATACAGGTTCAAGGACGAACCGGTTTTTTGCCTCAACCGGACTTGACCCCTAGCCGGTCACCGGTCCAACTATCCGGTGTTCTTCAATCCATGCATAATACATATATACATATATATATATATATATATATATATTCACACACACTTTTTCTTTTGGTGTGAAAATATATATTTCCTCGACAATTGTTATGATTTACCATTTAAGTGACTTAATGTTGTATAATTTGATTGATAATTAAAAAGAAGATAAATTGATACTGTAAATGAAATAAAATGCTTAACATTCTATTTGACAATATGTGGTTGATGAGTAACATAAGTACACCAGTGCTCCATAAGTTTCAACCGAAGTCCCTTAATTTCGATTGCACGTAATTTGCGAAGATTTGATTTAATCTATTTGTTATATATGGAAATTATATTAAAGTGATCACATCATAGGTTGAGGCATGAGGGTACTAAGTTGAGTGTGGAAACAGTGAAGAAAACAAGGACAGCGAAGAAATGGAAGTGGCAATGAACACATAATTAAGGGCAGAGATACTCTGCTGAGTGTACGGTGCCTAGCAAAGGAACCGGACACTAACTAAGGCAAAGACAAAGGCATTTGGAAGCTGGAATGGCGTGAGCAATGCACTTTGTTTTGTGAGTTTTTGGTGTTTGTAAGTTGTAACTCCTGCAACTGCTCCTCATCAATCCCTGAAACTTGTTCTTTTCACGCAGCTTTACTGCTTTAGGCACAAATAGATGAGTGCACAACGTGACCAGCATTGGCAGTATTATATATCTAACACTTCTCACGTTAATTTTGCACTTTCATCTCTGCCAACCATTTTGCATCCTTTTTGTTACAGGCAAGTTTCAGTTATGTTCAGTATTTTTGAGCAAATTGCATATAACCCTCTTACACGTTGCCAAAGATCCAAATCCCCCCAAATCGAACTCACTTGACCATCTTCTTAATTTGAATGTATATATATATCCGACCACTTGAGCCTCTCCATGTTTTAATCCCCCCAAATCAGTAACATCTTCGAGACTTGGACACTGGAATGTAGTAGCTAGTTAGGATGTGTAGCATAATGACTTCATATAGAAAGCTATTGTGTATTTGGATTAATAAAAAAGGGGGGATTAATATTCTCCATGGTTACAGACTTGGAAACTTCAAAGTTCAAACCTCCCAGATAATGGATTAATGAGAAAGAGAAAAGAGTTCAATATTAATTGCTTTCTTTTTAATTTTGTCCTTCAAACATGGTCGATTCCAAGCCATCTTTTCTAATAACTTATAGTTTATTTGATTAATATATAATTTTTTTAAAAATATTTAATAAATAAGTTTATTTCAATAACTTATATTTTTCTTTGAAATATACTTTGAGTAGTAGCTTATAATTAATAACTTCTATATTTTTTTAATTTTATCTTTATTACTTTATCAAAATACTCATTATACTCCTATGAAATATATTATATATATAAAAGAAGCTCAGCATTATCATAAGAATTTTTGTTTTGTTTTCTTCGTTGTCGTCTTATATATATATATATATATACATAAAATATCAAATATATAAGAAAATATATTATATAAAATAAATTTATATATAAAAATATAATAATATATATTTTTCTTTACTTATATATATATTTAAATTAATTTAATTAAAAAACTAAAAATGATAAGCGGAGATATTGATCAAGTTCTGCCACGAGATAAGCGGAGTGCGCTGGATTGCTAGTTGCAATAGCTGGCAGGCACGTACCCTCAGAGATTAGTAAAATGAAGTAATCAGATTTCAATACTATTTCTTCTTGTTCTCCCCCTTTTCCCATTAACATACAAGAATTAACAGGGATGCATATTCTTGTTAGAGTTGTTTTTCTCCAACACGAATGGGGTCTTTGTTTTTTGTTATCGCCTTAGCAATTTCAATGGCAGCTGCAGCAGCCAGAAGCTTGACTCCATGGGCTGGATCTTCTTCCTTTTCACTATCAACTTCATTTCCAGCAGCACATGCTGGTTCATTGATTGCCTCCTGAAAAACCATTCAAACCAACAAACAAATTTAACGCAAAATTCAACCCTCAGTTAAAGTCCTTGAAAAGTTATATATTACCTAGGTACTTACCATGGAGTATTGGCGGGGGTTTTCATCATTTTTGTAGACTCTCGCAGCCGCAGCCTATAAAAATACAGATAATATTATATAACTTATAAAAAGAGAAGCAATATATGAATCATCCATTATATTATATATATGATCACACGATAAAATTAAACACGCAGCTATATACACACCCTAAGTAATTCCAGCTTCTCCGGGGGAATTGTTTTATTCCTAGATTGCATGGAATGTTGGCTTTCAAACCTGGCTGGTCGCCTGCTTAATACCATTAGATTTCTCAGGAGACAATGATGTTTGATGATATATAGATGTGGGAAGATTATAAGTGTCTTTAAATAGAGATTGTTATGTATATCAGTATATGTATATACATATATAGCAGTAACATTTGGGAAATAATTAAGCTTAATTACTTTGTGTCAACCCCAAATTGCAACGGATGAGGCACACACAATGCGCAAGAGTGAGGCAACTTTACTAGAAGGCTATGAACTAGAGGGCATGCATTCTGTTCGTTAAGCATCGTGTTTAACACAAGAGAGTCATTCGATCAGCATGAATTTCATTCACTTGATGGGATGGATATTGTGATGAGGTAAAGATAAATTTTCGAAACTAGAGACATTTGGCAACCACCATATGAAACACGTGTAATTACGTCGCTCACGAATGCTCATTGGGCGCCCCTAGTTACTGTAACTCTTTTTGTTTTTGGGGCTTGTTTATGACATAAGGACATGGAAATGAGAATGATTACTTGCAGCCTCACGCAAAGCAACCGTCCTCCATGGCTCTCACGTTGATGGTGCGCAGTGCGCACATCTGCAGCCTAGGGATCTTGAAAACAAGAAGTTTCACTTTTGGTGGGTCCCACCAGTTTTGTCTCTCTGTCCTCCTCTTGCTTGCTATTCCCTAGTTCCTTCACTAAACTGCTCTCTCTCACACTTTCAACGCCCTTATGTGTCATCTTCTGGATTTAATTTTCTTTATACATTTAACTCTCATCACATTCATGTGCTCCTATCCAAACAAAAAAATTAAGTCTAGTAAAGCTGCTCGCATATTTCCTTTTTCGTTAAACATCCCACATCTGGTTTAGAATATGTAAATTTTTAATTCGGATGTGCTCTGTATGATCCAATACTGGATTCTCTCCTTCACTCACAATTAATTAATACTATAGAGGCTTACTTTTTATTTGTGTGACTAGTATGGTATCTGTGGAATCTGAAAAACCAATGAGCTAACATGACGCAATCTTATATCCGTTAATTAAGATCGAGTCATCCTGACCTAATCCTTTTAGTACTTTTCATTTTATTTAAACAACATACATCTATTATCTGCTAAATGCTAATATTTACATATCCCTATATCAAATTACATGAAATCTTACATTTCAATCAAATAGGGAATTAATATATATTACCAAAAGAGATTTTCTTAATATTAAAATAACTTATTTCTTCATCTAAAATAATTGATAACAAACAAATAATTGGTCTATTTGCTATAATAATAAAAAAGACAATTTTAAGAGAAACGATACCAAACGACAACGAACAACAAAATAATTGATTTGCTATAATAATAACATTATCGTTATTTAATTAAATTCCGATAAAGCAAAACAAAAAATTTATATTTATATATGTACAAAATAGTACGATAAAATAATTTTTGTTTGGACTTTGTTAGGACATTAAATTTTTGTTCTTTCACACTTTATTATTGTTTGTTGTTGTTGTCGTCATCGTCGTCGTGTAATGATTGTTTTCTAATTTGTGAAATATGACAATTTTGTTATCATCAATTTGCTCTATCTTTCTTCACTACACACAAATCCATTATCTGTGTGTTCAATCTTTCCAAAGTGGTTTACATTAGAGAAAACACCAGAAATTATCAAAGAGATGGTGAAATTAATGTTTTGATCATTAGCTAGGTTGTGATCTAATCAAAGAAATCACGATGGGGAGACATGATCATAAACAAAAACTGATAACATCCAATCAATCATGGTATCATGGGAAATTTAAAAAAAAAAAGCTGAAATTTGAGATTAAATGAATGCAAGTCCCAGATTAAAGTTAGTCGAGATTAGCTAAGCATGCTTTCTTTCTAATCTGAATTGTGAAAGCCTTTACTCAATAAAAGTGTAAAATTGCAACTTTCAGTGCATACATATATTTTGTTAAGTAAATTAAGCAAATTATTATTAGTTTGGGGTTTCATCAATGTTGCCAAATTATCCCATTCTAGAATCCTGTAGGGCAAAGATTGTACGAGTTTCAAAATCTTTCGTTATCATCGTGTGATCAATAAATCAATATTCCAGGTCAACCCACAAGTCGATGAGAAAAGCTGTCAGTTTTTAGTTTTTACCCCGGTTAACACAGAAGTCTCTGTGTCTCTCTCGGAAATGATAATTGATAATTAATGAATTTCTCAGTTTTGAAATGTTTTCAAACTGACTGCTGCATTTACGCGCGGTGTCTATGATCAACTGCCTTTATGGTGCTCGTTGAAGAGAACATATATAAACGTTGATTAATTTTATTTTTATTATTAATAATCGAACGGGGAAGAGAAGAGATTTGGCAAAACAGCAAAATGGATAAGGTGATATATATTATAATAGACACTGCTTCCACAAGAACATTCAAATTCAACAGTCGCAGGTACTGATCAACTGTTTCATTTCATATATAAGGGGGGAAAATATAACTGTTGGAGAAAGAAAAAAAAAAAGAAGAAAAGAAAACACACAACTATAACACAATAAGCTTATTTCATCCCCTCCAATAACTAGCCATCTGATCCATCTGGATTCTACTCTTCATTCCCCTCCGACGCAGCAACTTCCTCCTTGGCTTGCTTTGGCGCCATTGTCACCGGAACCAAACCCTAAAACCCACCAACATTGTTTCATGAGTTTATAAACTTTAATTTCATGATCGATCCGATCAAGAAATTAACAATTCAATATTTCAAACATATGATTAGTACTAATTGTTAAATTAAAGTACCAGATCCTGGACCTTTTGTAAAAAGGATTATATGCATATAAAAGTGGATTATTATTATGAAGAGAAAGATGAGTACCGCCAGGAATATTTTGAGGGCTTCCTCCTTGGTGTGAGTGTTCATGATCTTGAGGGCTGCCTCCTGGAAGCACGACAAGTAATTAATCAAAAGGGAAAGAGATAAGAAGGGAGAAATATATATCTGGAAACAAATTGAAATGAATTGAGGGTTAAAAGAGAGAAGAGAAGAGAAGAGAGAAAATGAATGAACAAACCCACCCTGGCAAGTTTCATTTCATGCTCGAGAAGGGTCTTGGGCTCGGAGTCAATAGAGGGCTTGCGTTCGAGTTTGGGGAGGGAGAGAGGAGGGGAGGGAGAAGGTTTGTCCATGGTGGGAGCTAGCGTTGGAGAGAGGGTGAAGCTTCATTAGGGAGTGAATGGGGGGGAAATTAAATAGAGGGAGGGAGGGGGGAATTGTGAATGTAAATGCGAGCGTAGTGAAATGAGGAAGAGGAGAGGGGGGGGGGGCATCTTTGACTGTCATTATTAACAGCGAACAGCTGTGCTTGCAACTGAATCATGAACGTGGCAGCCATGGCGGGGAAGAAACAGAAGTGCATATACAAATGGCACTGCAACAGATCGACTTACCCTTTCCTAGCCTCCAATGTAACGCATGCGCCCTCCCTCTTCAGACTTCACCACCACCCCCCCCCCTTTCTTCTCTTTTCTTCTTTTTCAATGTTTTTATTATTTTTTTTTACCTTCAAATTTCTAAAATCACGTTGTCGCTCGAAGTCATTTGAAACAAGAGGTTCTGTAATTTAAGCTGTTGATCTTAATGGCCAATTTTCTTTTTTTTCATAAAAGAAAAAAGACTCCAAAAGAGTATATTTTGAGTCGTTGATCTTCATATCTCTATAATTTAAATTTAAAACAAAATTTTTCTGAAATATGAGAGGATTCTAAATTTCTAATTACTCACTACTTTTGATTTCTCCACTTTTGTTCTTTTTCAACCTTTTTATTTCTCTCTCTCTCTTTTTTAACTTCAAAAAATTCTAAAATCATTTTGTGTTGAAATTATGTCTCTTTCAAGTTTCTCGTGACAAATGGTAGTAACTAGTAACAGAAACTGTTTAAATTCTAAAAATGATAAAAGGTTTATTAATCTTAATTTTGAGGGAACTTTATCTTTTGCACTTGGTAAATGTAAAGGAGAATAATTTTTATTATGTTACCATTTGATGAATAACTTGTGATATTTTTGTTCTTTCAATCAAAATAATTAACTAATAAATAATTTTACTGTTGAAATTATGTTTTACTAGCATTTTAAACCATTTAATTTACAGTGTTTTAGAATTATGCTACAATTGACGTATTCAAGTTGAAACTAATCAGTTAAATTAGAACATACATTAAGAAAAATAATTAAAATATGTTTAATAATAATACTGTTCATTGTTATAACATTCGCCTGTTGACATTTTACTACGTAACGCTGTGAGTTAATTAGATCGGTTAAAGTTCAAAATTTGCTTCAATTCCCTACAATTTTTCCTTTCTTCCCGTATGCTTACTTTTGCATAATCCAGGTGCCAGAAGCTTTTCCCTTAACCAAAAGATACAGAATAAAAAATAAAATCAATAATTAGAACATTTGGAAGCCGTTTGGTATGCTGATTTTAGCTAGAAAGAAAAGCTGTCTTCCACTACTGTGTTTTTTTTTCGTTGTTTGGTATGGCTTACTGTAGATGCGGAAAATGAAATCGAGTATTTCCTCTTCCTTCAAAATTAGGATTTTGGCTTCCCTCACATTTCGGATGGAAAATCGGTCATCTTGATGGAAAGTAAAGTGAAAATTACTCATTTTCCCATGCTCTATTCATTGAAATGTCGAGGATGCCCTGATACCCTACAGAAATGTTGACAAAGGTCATTTGTGGTTGTGACTGCCGCTATGAACTCTGATCTTCCCACTATGAGTCCTAAGTCGTTGTTGGAGCTTCCGAACTATTTTTCAGAATATTGAGATGCAATATGTCCATTTTGTGTAGCAGAATCTGAGTATTGAAAATGGAGATAGACAGATAACTTGCACCTAATCGACTGTCTACACCAAGCAGTCCTAGTGCCAGCCTGTCGACCGCCGGATAGAAGTTGGTCCTTGTGCAAGCAGGTCGAACGGCTGCTATACGACGGTCAACCGACTGGCACCAGTTGTACCCGGTGGTCGACCGATTGGCACAGGCGAGCTTTGGTGAATGGGAGGCCGGCGCGAGCTTCACTGATAGAGTAGATAATGCATCATAATGAAAGATTGAGTTTTGTGGGCAAATAATACAAGGGTAATTTAGTCATTTTGTTCTAATGTTTCCTTTCTTTCCTATTAAAAAAATACATTTCAAACATGCAAAAATATTTCATTTCTACTCTATTTTCTATTTTATATCAAACATTTTTTTCCTTCTCTTTTCCCTCTTCTATTCTCTTTTTCTTTTCATTTTCTTATTTTCTTTTTATTTTAACTCTTTCTTAAATATCAAATGGTCCCTTGAGCTGAGCGCTGAACCTTCCATGAATGACGACTTTTAAAAATTATTGGGCCGTTTTAATTTGGAGACACCAAGAACCATTTCTGTTGATAAAAATGATTTATATGAACATAGATTGAAGGCCCAAACAGAAAAAAGAAAAGGAATACTAATTTTATTTACAGCACAACTACACACAGTTTAGAATTTAGATAATTAAATTTAACTTCATGACTTTAGTAGAGAAATAAATAAAACCCTGTTAATAAATTTTAAAAAAAATTAAATTTAAACGAATTATATTCTGAGAGATTAAATTGAAATTTTTACTATCTTTAAGAATGAAACAGTAATTTATTAGAAATTATAGGAGTCTTATTTCAGTGAGGATGGTCCAATTAGGATGCAAAAGTTGCGTACGAATCGATGGCTGATGCCTGATAGCACCTGGCTTTAAACGGCCGTTAACGTTATGCTTTTCTCTTAAACATAACGGTGCTTTCAATCACGTCCAACCACGTGACCCCAATGCCCACGCATGCCATCCATCACATTCACATCGCATGCCATGTATGTATATATATCATCATGCTTCTATTCTACTTTTTCAGATTGGGTTTAGCATTTTTTTTCTCTGCAATCGCTTTTGAGTAGGTAACGTCTTACTGGTGCAATCGAATCTGTAGACCACAAAAATTGTACTTTTTTATTTTTTATTTTTATAGATTGAGTCAACTCATAAAATTTGTGTCATAATACATTTAATATATAAATAAATATAATATACCACATAGAAAAATTTTATATTAAAATCATATATCTCTCTCATTAATTTTATTTATTTATAAACATGAATCTATAAATCATTTAACAATGATTGATTAAAGATAAGTTAATAATTTTTAAATAAATAAAATTTGAAAATTAAATAATTTAGACATGTATATATGTTAATAAAAAAAATACTTCCTCTCTTAATATGTCACTATGGCAGTGGTGGAGCCACTTGTCTCTCAGGGAGTGCACCTGTACCCCCTGAAATTACAATAATACCATTAAAGTTTTTTTTTTTATTTTGACCCCCTTTTTTTTATCCCCCCTCTTCATTTTTTTCATCCTGACTACTCTTCCCTCACACCACGTGCCTCTCCAGAGACCGAGAGACGGACCAGACCGCCCCACGCCTTCGACCACTACTCCACCAGAGAACCAGACGACGCCAGTCCGCCAGCCATTGCCCACGCCGACACGCCCCACCAGCCTTCGAGCTCGACCACCAGTCCACCTCGCTCTCCTCTCTCTAGAGTCTCAGTCGACGGTGATCCTAAGACTGTAGGACCCGTGGCTGCCTGTAATATCCCAAGAATTTTTATGAATATTTAAAGTCTGATTTGAAGTTTAGTGAAAAATTTAATTATGTGGAAAATTTTCTTTTTGAATTAGTGAAGAAAATGTGGGAATAGAAATTTTTATTTTTAATTTAGGAAATTTTTACAAATTCTCAAGGACTAAAGTGAAAAGAAAAGAAAGTATAGAGGACTTTTGAGAAATGACCAAGTAGGAACCCGAGAAGAAGAATAGAGCTTATGGGAATGAATTATGAGTCCGGTACTGAAAAGATGATGGATTCGAGGTTAAAGTGGAGTTTGAGATATTGAGAGGGACTAAAGTGAATAAGGAAATTTGTGGGGCACCGAGGATTTAGAAACACCTGATGTGAGATTTTATGAATTTGCTTTTGCTAGTCTTGACTGAGGGTCAATTGCAGAGCAAGTGATAATTTCACCCCGGGCGAGTATATAGGTGGCCTCACCTATTTTTTATTCATTTTTCTCCTTTCCTCTCTCTCTCTTCACTTTCTCTCCTCTCCTTCTCTCTAATTTCTCTCTCTACACTCCAACTCTATAACCGGGCTTTGGAGGGTGGATCTCGGGCTACGGGGCGAGCCTCTAGGAGCCAAGCAACATAGGGAAAGCAAGGAATCGAGGTAGAAATTTCTATTTCTTAAGCTTTTCTCTATTTTCTAGTTTTAATAGTGTTTGAGGTAAAATCGAGATTCCGGCTTCGTTTCTCGATTAAAATTGGTGATTTTGGTGTCTAAATGCTCCTTAGACATTAAGGGTGAGATCCCATGAAGAAATCATGAAAAACGGTGAAGATTTGGCCAGATTTGGGCCAAAACCGAGAAAAATCGCGAAAGGGTCGCGATCGTGGCGCCCAGGCGCCATGTGTGGCACCTAGGTGCCAAGGTGAGATGGAAGAAGAAGGAATTGGCGCCCAGGCGCCAGGTGTACCGGAAAATTTTAGTTTATTTTTCAATCGGCCATAACTTTTTCATCCGAACTCCGTTTTGGGCAAACTTTATATCGTTTGAAAGCTCTTTAAGTCTAGTTTCCAATGGTATAAGTTTCATTTGAATATTCATTACTAGTTAGGAGTTATGATTCGAGAAGTAAGTGAAGGTCGAGAGTAGTGGTAGGAAATTTCTCTATTTCGTAACTCTGATGGTTTTTGTCTGGTTACAATAGGAATGGTCAAAGTGCAAAGTGGGAGTGCCGAGAGCGTGAAATCCAGGTGAGTGGGTTAATACTTGCTATGATTAAATATCTGTTATTGACTTTTTGCATCATAGTGGAAATATGTTGTATATCCAAGTTTGAAGAGGATGATGTGGAACGATGAGACATAAACAAATGTGGAACGTGTCTGGTAATGTATATAATTATATTTTCTTATTTTCCATGAATGGAGGTTATATGATGGATTGTGAATGGCATGTGAACCGAGTTGAATAATTATTCTATATTATGGGTTATGTTATATACATGCTATGTTGCTGGAACCACATTGATTATGTTGTGGCTTGAATTGTAAATGACTGAGTTGTGTATGTGGCTCAAGATTATGATTGAGGATGTTTTTATATGTGATTGTGATTGTGTTTGACTGGAAAGGAAAGGCATGGTGGTGCACCCCATGGAGAAATCTATGTGAAACTATAAGGGTGGAGAATATAAATGGAGCGATAAGGGTGGATGCGGCGGTTGGTACGCAAATTGTGTGTGAAATTGATTTCATCGATTGCTGTTGTGAATTTTGAATTTTGTTGAAATGCATTTGATTCACTTGGATATTATTGTGAAGTATTATGAATAATATTATATCATATGATGATCGATCTACGTATGATTGCTGCATGTTATCATTATGATGCATGGTTTTTATTTTGTCATAGTATTGTGTTATCTACTCACTGGGCACGTGGTTTGCTCATACCCCTCTTATTGATATTTTTTTTCAGAGTTGACAGCTGAAGGTAAATATCGGAACAAGTAATTATGGATCCTTAGTCCATAATTACCTTTTCATTTGTTCAGGATAAAGGTATAATAGTTAAGTTTTATTCTAAGTTGTATAAATCTAGAAATCTCTGTAATCGGGTAGGTTCAATCAGTGATGTAATGTGAGTAATTGTAGTATGTATAGAGAACTCGTTTTGGTTGCATGAAAAAGAATTGTATGATTTTTAAGAGAAAGATAGGCTTATGGAGGTGAAATGAAATTCACTTTCCGTGCCGGTCACGTGCTCAAATTTTGGGACGTGACACTGCCCGACCTCAGCGTTCTCCCTCTCAAGTTCGTCACCGGCCACCAGCCACCACCACCAGTCCACCACCACTGACCGCCACTCCAAGTAAGCTTCTTCCTTCTCACTTCCCAATGATGAAATTGAAAACCCTTGTGTCAAATTTGGGGGGTTTTTATAAATTGATGTAATTTTATTAAATTAGATATTTGATTATGCAATTAGGGTGATGATTAACATATTTGTGAAGTTAATTTTATAAAAAAATTTCTTGATAATAATTAATTTTTCATTCTGAAGGACCTCTTTGTAAAATTTGGGGGTTTTTGTACATAGATATAAATGTATCAAATTAGGTGATTGATTATACATTTAAGATGATGACTAACATATTTGTGAAGTTAATTTTATGAAATCTTTTAGTTCATTTTTCATTTCATTGTTAGAGACATCTATGTAAAATTTAGGGTTTTTGTACATAAGTCTAATTCTATGAAATTTGTTAATTGATTATGCTATTATGATTTAGAAGATGATAGAATTTTCTAATGGAAAGATTTTTCAAGAGGAAATCACCATCAAATGAGCAACAAATTGAAATTAATTTAGATGAGTTGCTATCAAATTTAGGAAAGCGAATGAAAATTTCATCGTATCATCCTAATGATCGAGATAAGATACGAAGAGCATATTTACAAAGAGGACCATGCCAACCTACTCATCATAATTTTCCCCAAAGAAAAATTAGAAATTCTTTAAGGAGATTTTGTCCCTCTTGGTTGAGTGAATTTGGCAACTGGTTAGAGTATAGTATAGAAAAAGATGTTGCATTTTGCTTATGTTGTTATCTTTTTAGGCCCGGTTTTGGAAAGCAATTAGATGGTGATACATTTGTGACAGAGAGATTCACGAAATGGAATAAGAAAGAAAAACTCTCATCTCATGTTGGAGGTCCTAATAGTTTTCATAACATTGCTTGGAAGATGAGTCAAGATTTGATGAATCAAAATCAACATATTGAAGTTGCAATATCTAAGCAATCTGAACAAGTTCGTGACTTATATCGAAGGCGTTTAACAGCGTCAATTGATTGCATTCGCTTTCTATTAAAGCAAGGATTAGCTTTTCGTGGTCATGATGAATCAAGCAATTCTATTAATCAAGGTAATTTCCTTGAACTTCTTAAATTTCTTTCTGGACACAATAAATCAGTAAATTCTATTGTCTTAGAAAATGCTCCGGAAAATCATCAATTAATTGCTCCAGAAATCCAAAAAGATATTGTTAATGCTGCTGCATTGGAAACCACTGCTGCTATTGTGTCTTATCTTAGAGATGAATTCTTTGCTATTCTTGTTGATGAAGCCTGTGACATATCAAATAAGGAGCAAATGGTTGTTGCTTTGCGTTATGTTAACAAAAATGGTAATATTGTTGAGCGTTTTCTTGGTATTGTTCATGTTAAAGATACTACAGCTTTATCATTGAAAATTACAATCGATGCATTGTTTAGCAAACATGGGCTTAGTACATCAAGAATTCGTGGGCAAGGTTATGATGGTGCTAGCAACATGCAAGGAGAATTTTGTGGTCTCAAAAGTTTGATCTTAAGGGATAATCCATCTGCATTTTATGTACATTGTTTTGCTCATCAGTTACAACTTACGTTAGTTGCTATTGCCAAAAATCATATTGAAGTTGCCTCTCTTTTTAATTTGGTGTCCACATTATTAAATGTTGTTGGGGGGTCTTGCAAACGACATGACATGCTTCGTGAAAAACAAATTGTGAATGTTAGAGAGGCATTGGGAAAAGGAGAAATTCTAAGTGGGCAAGGTTTGAATCAAGAAACTAGTCTTAAACGAGCTGTTGATACTCGTTGGAGTTGCATTATGCAACTTTGATCAATTTGATATTGATGTATTCTGCTGTAATTGATGTTCTTGAAATTATAAAAGAAGATGGATCAAATACATATCAAATAGCTGAAGCCAATGGTCTTTTACATTTGTTAGAGGATTTTGATTTTGCATTCACATTGCATTTGATGAAAATTGTCTTGGGTATTTCGAATGAATTGTCACAAGCATTGCAAAGGAAAGATCAAGACATCATCAATGCTATGAACTTGGTTAACATCACAAAGCAACGATTACAAACTATGAGGGATAATGGATGGGAGTCTTTATTGCAAGAAGTAACTTTATTTTGCAATATGCATGCTATTAACATCCCTAATATGGAGGATATATTTTTTTCTAAGGGAAGATCACGACATGGAGGCAAAACTCAAGCTATCACAATAGAGCATCATTATCGTGTTGAATTATTTTATACTGTTGTGGACATGCAGCTTCAAGAACTTAATGATCATTTAAGTGAGACAAATACTCGGTTGCTTCTTTGCATGGCTTGTTTGAATCCATCCAATTTGTTCTCTGCTTTTAATAAGTCAAAGTTGATTGAATTTGCAAAGTTTTATCCATGTGAATTTTCTTCAACTGATTTAGTGATGCTTGATAATCAACTTGAGACTTATATCATTGATATGCGTATGAATGTTGAATTTGCATCTTTGAAAGGAATCAGTGATCTTTCAGAGAAATTGGTTGAAACTGGAAGACATATTATTTATCCATTAGTTTTTCTTCTTCTGAAGTTAGCAATGATTTTGCCTGTTGCCACGGCAACTGTAGAAAGAGCCTTTTCTGCTATGAAGATTGTGAAGAATAGGTTACGTAATCGAATGGGAGATGCGTGGATGAATGATTGTCTAGTGACTTATATTGAGAGAGATGTCTTTAATAATATTGACAATAAGCTGATTATTCAACAATTTCAGAATATGAAATCACGTAGAAGACAATTATAAAATATGTAATTTATTTGATTAGATATATTAAAATTTTACGATTTTAACATTTATGTCTTTATTTTTATATGTATGACTTTTAATTATTATTAATTTTTTAAAAATATTTTACCCCCTGACCCAAGGGTTCTGGATACGCCACTGCACTATGACAAGGATCGTAAAAGAATAAATTTATTACTTTTTTTTGGGTGAATAGTTGAATTTGATATATAATAAATTAAATCTTAAATAATAATTTTATTTTTTAAAAAAATATTAAAATTTAAGCTATTAAATTTCAAATTTAATAATTCACTTTCACAAAAACATGCTGCAAAACTTATATGTTGTGTAAGACTTGTAGTGCCAAGTAAATTGGTCATGCTCTAATATTTTATTGATTCATAATTCAAAAAGGTCACTTCAGTGTACTTTCCAGTTCTTACATAGACACGAGGCATGGTGGGATTGGTCCGTATAGCAGATAACTACTTGTACGTGATAAGAAAATATAGATAAGAGGGTACAATATTTATTTTTTTTATATTTATTATTGTAATAATGATAAAATACAATTTACTTTAAATTGTTATGGCATTAATATTATTGGTTTCATTTTATTATTAAACAGGAAAAATGATACATTTCATTAAAAAGATTTAAATTTCGTCAAATTATAAAAGAAAATAATTTAAAAAAATTATGAAAGCATCAATATACTAAATATAAAATTTAAATAACTTGCACTTTTTTGTGTCCAAATAACCAAAATTATAAGCATGTAAACAGGTTAAATCACAAGTAGTTGAGTATATTTTACTTTATTTTAAGATATGGATAAAAGTTATTAATTTGGTCTATTAAAATTGTTAAAATTATAAGTTTTAAACTATTGCTTTATATTTGTTAGGGAAAATATCTCGTTTTTAAATATATTTCAGATGATTTAGACATTTTGAATAATATATTTCAGAGGGGACGGGTGTGTATTTTAGGCATGCCCACAAAAAAGGACGGTAGTTATCCTTTATAAAAAATGAAAGAATTTTTTGAACCACATCAAATGCCGTTGATGCATCAATGTCACATACTGAAGTTGATTTAATATTATAAAAAAAATTTAAAAATAAACAAAAGAACATACTTGCATTGAGAATGTCTCATACTTAGTATAAATCAAATTATAGCAGACAGGGAGAGAATTTCTGTCAAGGAAAAATTAAAAAAGAATAAAGGAAGAAGAAAGGCCACTCCTTTGACCTTGCACACGGTGATGCTATTTAGTTGGGAGACATCCCACGACTTTTAATTATTTAACGTTTTTTTAATTATAATTATTATATTATGTTTATTTTTGTATTTATAATTGTCATTAAATTAATTGATAATTGTAAAAAAAAATTTAAAAATATTAAATAAATAAGAGCCGGTCGATTGCACAAATCCAATGACTCTCAACTCGCAATGGCTCTCAACTCGCAGGAGGAGAGCTCCTCCCATTTAATTAAAAGTGTTGTTATTGATGTGGTGAATTTTGAATTAAAAAAATTAAAATAAACTATAATTTTATAATCAAGACAATAAGTATCAACTCAACCCAAATTGCATATTTGGATTGGGTTGGTGATTGAGTTGTGTCATAAATTTTGAACTTGACTATTCGCAAATTGGGTTGTGAATTGAGACCTAATATATGTATATATATATATATATATATATATATTGTTAGTTAGCTACAGCCACTTAGCCATAAGGTTCTTCTTTTGATTTTGATTACTTTAGACAAATTTCACATAAGCTGCTTTCAGTTTATTTTCATAAGTTATCTTGGGCATTATCATATGTTATTTGTATAAGTTTTTTCAAATACGTACATAAGTGCTTATTCTATAAGATAAGTCAAATAAACTCAAAATAAATTATTTAAAATGCACAATTAATGTTAAGTGTGCTGAGTTGAATTAGTTGGTACTAACATGGGCAATTGAGATAACTACATCAATATTTTTCTTTAGCAATTTAGACCATGTTGGATTGGAAGACAAAATTAAAACTAATTTTAAAAATATAAGATAAAATTAACATAAAATAAAATTATAAAACAAAATTAAAATTTAAATCAAAGTATTGAGATGAAAATGGCATTTTTTTTTAAAAAAAAAGGAGTTTGATCTTGCTTTTTTGGCTTTTCTCGAATCCGTCAATTTAAAAGGAAGGATAGTTAATTGATTATTATTATTACGACAAAAAATTTAGTTAAGACGATATTAAACTGGAGCAGTCCGCTTGGAGAATGGGAAAAGAGGATAGAAATAACAGCATGCATGTGTGTTTGGGCTGCTTTTGTTCCCTCCATATGTGTGTGTATATATATATATAGAAGATATTATTTATAAGGAAAAAAAAAAGGAGGCTAAGGGACCCATCCTCGCCTATGATGGAGACACTTAAACGAACCATGCTTAATTGCTCATCATCCTTCACACGCTACTCACATCCATTTCCCTTTTATTTACTCCTTTCCATCCTCTTCCATTCTCCCTTCCCATCTATTACAGAAAACCTTCCTACTCTCCCCCTCTTCTTTCTCAACCAACCCTTCATTCCAAACACAGGATCTTCTGTTGAGCGCTACGTTTAGCTGGGTATTGAATTTTCTTACATTGTTTAATCAGTATAAATTTCACATAACTTTTATTTGTCTTATCCAATTATACAATATTAGAAAGTCCATCAAAGAAGTCGGACTCTCATTTCAACGTTCATGTATCAAATACTAACTTAATGATTTGCAACATTCAAATGCAACTTCACTTGATGATTTAATTTTGATTAAAAAAAAAGATATTGTAGTCTGTTACATTGGTCCTGTTTTCAAGTGCACATAGGGCAACATCTGCAACCTATAGAGGTTATAGTTTTGTCCCCTTTCTATAAACTAGGGCTACGGCAGATATACGCATGTCCCTAACAGTGAAATATATATTTTACACCCTTTTTAAGTTAAAGCTTAAAACTCATAAGCCAATCGAAAATACAAATAACAGATATACGCAAGTCCCTAACAGTGAAATAAAGTACCATTACACTGCTTTATATTAAATCAGATATTTTTGCTCCTTATATTGAAATAGAGATGATAACAGTATAATTACAATTGATAATATATAAAAGATTTCGATTGTAAAATTTGTGCATGTCTTGGAATTTCTTTTTTCCATTTTCAAAGAGATCAAAAAGTATAGAAAATACAGAGATGTATAAATACTTAAGATTTACTTTTTTCATTCTATTATAGATAGATTACCGCAAAAGATGACGTGTGAATTACAAAATCAAGATTTAGAAAAACGGGCAACAATAATGCGCAAATTACCGGTAAGTCTAGTAATAAATGAAGAACAGACAAGGACAAAACTGTAATTTAAAATCCAGATTCTTGATACTTGGTGGTGGAGATGGCATGTCATTGATGATGAATGATGGTGATGATGGATGTGGTGCGTATATACATTAAAGATTATGAGGCCAAGAAGAATTAGATTTGACCTCATTTCTCAGACGGAGGCAGAGAAAGAGAAAACTGAGAAAGAATGAAAATATTCAATCCGATCGAATACAAATTTGACGTCCACAAGACTCTCTTCTCTCTCTCCTCTCTCCTCTCTCCTCTCTTCAGCTCTCTCTCTCTTCTTTCTCTCTCTAAAACACACAGCAAAGAGCAGTTCGTTTACTGAGAATCTGATATAGGGAACCTCATGGGCAACATACACTGAGAAACCCTAGACAACTGAACTGCTATATGTTTAGTACCACTCAAAGTAAAGAAGAATCCGAGTGAAAATTCAAAGCTTTTGTTCGTCGCTTCTTTGATCAGTTACTAGCGACGTGATTGATTATATCGTTCTGAGTTCTTGGAGTCTTTCACTGTTCAATTTCAACTCCGGGTGAGTTCTCGCAAGTCTACTACACTCCATTATGCTCTCTGGATTGTTGATTCGGTCGAACTAGGGCTCGATCCCTTTTAGCTCTTTTTATTTTGTAGTCTATTCTTTTTCTCTTCTTGCACAGCTTGTCAAGAAACTGTTATAGTTTGAGAAAGTTGCTATCTTTCTGTTTTCAATCGTTGTTTTTTGCTTGTAAGATTGTAATTGAGCTGAGACTTGCCGGACAGAAGCTAATTCTAAACTGCTAGCTCTGTTTTGAGAGTTCTTTCAGGGTTTCATTCATTGTCTGTTGGGTGATGGGTTTCTTGAAGCAGATATTATATTTTTCGAACGCTTTGTTAATAGTGTGATAGTATTGTAATTTGGAATTTTGGTCTCGTGGTCAAGTTTTATTATTTAGTCTTTGTGCAATGGTTGATGAGTTGGATCTGAAAAGTCATGTATTGTACAGAGATTCATGCGAAAACCGTCTGAAGGTTGCCCATTTAACAGACGTAGCGTACTTGTACTGTCCAGAATCAAAGATTTTTTTTTCTTGGTTTTGGTTTTCTTTGGTCTTTGGCTTGTATTCGGTAAAACTCAACACCACATGCTCTGGAACAATTCTTACCCATTTCAGTTGGTGCAAAGCAAAGGCTTTCGAGCTTATGGCCTTGGATTCTCGGTTGAAATAATATTTGGCTTGAGCTGTATGCTCAGTTACTCACAAGCTGTTGTGTAATTGTAGATTGTTGAACTCATGTTTTATGTACTTAGTTGTTCTGTTTAGGTGTTTGTTTGAAGATATTTGTATTGAGGAGATGGTACCGTCGGGGCCACCCACACCAATTGGTGGTGCCCAGTCTGTCTCACCATCCCTTCTGAGATCAAATTCTGGAATAATGGGAGCTCAAGGGGGTCCTATGCCTTCCCAGACTTCTTTCCCTTCACTCTTGTCACCACGTACTCAGTTTAACAACATGAATATGCTAGGAAATATGTCCAATGTATCTTCCATACTGAATCAATCTTTCCCTAGCAGTGTTCCAAATTCTGGGCTCTCTGGTCCTGGAAGTAGTCAATGTGGAGGTGTTGATTCTGGAGCTGAAACAGATCCACTTTCCGGTGTTGGCAATGGAATGAGTTTCAATAATTCGTCTTCATTTATACAATCAAATATGGTGAACCCTGGTTCATCTGGCCAAGGTCAGGGTCAACAATTTTCAAATCCTTCTGGTAATCAGCTGTTGCAGGAACAACAGCATTCCCAACAACTTGAACCTCACAATTTCCAACATAATCAGCAGGCAATGCAACAGTTCTCTGCACCTCTCAACAATCAGCAACAACAGCAGCAACATTTTCAATCTATTCGAGGAGGATTAGGTGGCATTGGACCAGTAAAGTTGGAGCCCCAGGTAAACAACAATCAACTTGGACAGCAGCAGCAGCAGTTGCAATCTCTGAGGAATCATGCTCCAGTGAAATTGGAGCCACAGCAAATTCAAACGATGAGAAGTTTGGCACAGGTTAAAATGGAACCCCAGCATGCTGATCAGCCACTTTTCTTGCATCAGCAGCAGCAGCAGCAGCAACAACAACAACAACAACAACAACAACAGCAGTTTCTCCAAATGTCAAGGCAATCCTCTCATGCTGCTGCTGCTCATATGAATCTTTTGCAACAGCAGAGACTTATGCAAATACAACAGCACCAGCAGCACCAACTCTTAAAGGCAATGCCTCAACAACGGTCTCAACTACAACAGCAATTTCAACAGCAAAGTATGCCTTTAAGGTCTCCTGTGAAGCCAGTATATGAACCTGGAATGTGTGCTAGGCGGCTGACACATTACATGTATCAGCAGCAGCACAGACCTGAAGTAAGATTTATTCTGGTTACTGTCACTGTTCTTTGTATATCTTTTTTGTTGTTAAGATGCGTTTACACTGAATTTTATGTAGGATAACAATATTGAGTTCTGGAGGAAATTTGTTGCTGAATATTTTGCTCCTAATGCCAAAAAGAAGTGGTGTGTTTCAATGTATGGAAGTGGCAGACAAACAACTGGAGTTTTTCCTCAGGTCTGCTATTAGATAAAACCTCCTGAACTATTTCTAAGGCCTGGATAACCTCTTCTGAGTTAGTATCATAATTATTGAATGATGTCCATTGTACTATACTCAGTTGTTGGTAACTTCATTTGTTGTTATGATTGCCCTTATGCCATATTGTCATGTCTCAAGCGACTTTGCTATAAACCTGCTATGGGCATGTGGAGCAGCTCCTTTAGGTTCATCATAGTGAGCATTATTTAAAACTGAGATAAGTATTCTTTAAAAAATTTTCAGGATGTGTGGCACTGTGAAATATGTAATCGAAAACCTGGCCGTGGGTTTGGTAAGTCCTTATTGTTATCTTTTCAGCATTTCTTTGTTCAGTTTATGCTAGCTCTCCAACGTCTACCTTATATTTTCTTTTAATATGCCAGTAGTTTAAAATTTGATTGTGCGTACTGTTCTTTTTTTTTTTATTAGTTAAGTTGTTTGGAACTTTTTCAGAAGCAACTGTTGAGGTTCTCCCTAGACTTTTTAAAATTAAGTATGAAAGTGGGACATTGGAAGAACTACTCTATGTTGACATGCCTCGAGAATATCATAATTCTTCTGGTCAAATTGTTCTGCATTATGCAAAAGCTATACAAGAAAGTGTTTTTGAGCAACTTCGTGTGGTACGTGATGGTCAGTTGCGAATAGTTTTTTCTCCAGACCTGAAGGTACTTGATGGATATTATATCTTTCGGGTTTTAATTAAACAATGGCTGGATACTTTTATGAACAATTTTATGTTTATCATTTCTTTTGCAGATATGCTCTTGGGAATTTTGTGCTCGCCGTCATGAAGAGCTTATCCCCAGAAGATTGTTAATACCTCAGGTTACTGATTAGATAATTGCATTTAAAGAAGAATTTGTCATTTGATTGATTAGTCTTTCTGGTTATTTAGATCTACAAAGAAACTGGCTGATTGAGTTGATAGATTTATATATTCCTTGTGTATTTAATGACATTTAATAATATGAGTTGTGATCAATGGCATATATTTTCAAGGTTGGAGTTTATATGCTTGTTAATGTAATTTGACTACTGTTAGTTGAGTTTGTAACCTGACTAGATGTTTATCAAGCACCACTCCCTGTGTGTTCTTGGCTACCATACTTAATTACATTTCCTACAAGAAATGCTTTTTGTAATGCTGAAATTTGTCATTGTAACAGAAAATAATAGAGTAATAATTCCTTGTGCATTTAGTTTGTTGTTTCTACTGACAAGTTGTTCTGTATTTTGATTATTATTTTTCTATTATTCAGGTTAGTCAGCTTGGAGCAGCTGCACAAAAATACCAGGCTTTTACTCAAAATACCACACCTAAATTATCTGTTCCGGAGATACAAAATAATTGCAATATGTGAGTGCTTCTTGTTGTGTTCGCACTTTGTTAGTATATGAGCTTTAGAGGATTTGTTTTAACTAATTATTTACTGTGACTTGTGATGACCTATGAAGCAAGGACAGACATATTGACACTCAAATTTCAAAAAATGTAATACATAACTCAATAGAACATACATATATGAAGTCATTATATGTGTGTGTGTATGTCATTCAAATCCTAGAATTTTAAAATATTGATATATTTCTAAAGAAAAACATAACTGAGCATTGTCCTATATTCTAAGAATCTTTTTTTATTTTCTGAAAAGAAATAAATAGAGTTATTTATTTAGAACATACATACATGAAGTCATTATACGTGTGTATGTGTGTGTCATATTCAAATCCTAAAATTTTAAAACATTGATATATTTCTAAAGAAAAACATAACTGGGCATTGTCCTATATTCTAAGAATCTTTTTTTTTTCTGGAAAAAAAAATAAATAAAGAGTTAAATTAAACTATTCATGTAGAATGCCCACAAAAAAAAGGAGGAAAAAAAAAAAAAGGAATGACAGGAGGAGGAAATAGAAAATAGGAATTAGGATCATTACTTACAGCCTCATGCAAATCAACCATCTCGATCTCTCACATTGGCGCTCATATCTGCACCCTAGAGATCTTGAAAAACTAAAAGTTGCACTTTTGTAGGACCCATCAATTTTGTCTGTATCCTCCGTTCTTCATCTCTGCTTGCTATTATTAACATATTCCCGCACTAAAGTGCTCCCTCACTCACACTTTCAACACCCCTACATGCACTTCTTATTTGTCTCCTTGTGGATTTAATTTATTGTAAATTTAACTCTCATCAGATTCATGTGCTTATATCGAAAGACAAGTCTAATTAAGCTGCTTGTAGGTTTCTTTTTTTCTTCAGAGATATAATATCTGGTGAATATTTAAATTTTATGGATGTATATTCCAATGGATTTCTCCTTCACTCACAATTACTGAAGCGGTTTTTTTTAATTAGTAGGACGATACATAGGGTAACTTTTTATTTGTGTAACAAGTATAGTACCAGTAGAATTTGAAAAGCCAGTGAGCTGACATGACGTCATCTTATATCCTTTAAATTGAAGTCATCCTTACCTATCCCATTATTACTTTTCATATAATTTTAAGACCATACGTGTCTGCTAAAATGCTAATATAACATGAAATTATACAATTCATTCAAAGAGACAGCTTTATATTACCTTGAATGATTTTTTTAATACAAAAATAACTTATACCTTCCTCTAAAATAATCGACAACAGATGACAAATTGGTCAGTTTGCTAGAATAATAAATTTGCATATACCTTAAATAATTTAGAGAGACAACAATGAAATACAAAATGGTCAGTTTGCTATAATAATAAAATTGTTATTATTTAATTATAACCAATTCCTCTTTTCAAAAAATATATAATTTTTTTTGGGCGTGTCTACTGTTTAGCATGCGCTAAGACTTTCTCTTATTTTGTTTTTGCTCTAACTTAATTAAGGTTTATTTTCTATAATAGGCTTTTGTTTGTCTTATGCTTTTTTCTTTCCTTCCTCCTTTTTTCAGGTTTGTTGCATCGGCCCGTCAGTTGGCAAAAGCCTTAGAAGTTCCATTGGTTAATGATTTAGGATATACAAAGAGATATGTGCGATGTCTACAGGTAATGTTTCATGTACTGGGGTTTATCTCAAGTATGAAAGGCAAATGCTATTTGTAGCTTAAATACTTTAAATGGCAGATATATGCATTTGATGTTTTTGGATTCAGTGGTCAGCTAATGTTTTGCTTGAGCTACTTTCATTTAATAAAAGATTGAGATTGTTCTGTGGAATATGCTTAGTATGAGCTGGGTCTTTTCTCTTCTTGTGCTGATTTTTCGTACTTGATTAATACTTAGCTTTTTTATATATACATATATATATTCTGACCCAATAAGCAACGCACATATAGCTTACAATTATATATGGTTTCATTAGTTTTAGGACTCTTCTTGTGACTTACTTTTTAATTTTTTAAAAAAGATTGCATCGAGAGATTGGCCTTTATTAATTGCCTACACAAATTTTGTTTTCAATTTCCAGTTTCATGCTTGATAAGATTCGTATATATGTTAGGTTTAAAGCTTTAGTCTACATCTTTTGTGCCAATCTTATTATCTTTTTACAGTTCTATGTATATATATATGTGTGTGTGAATTCTAGAGTTCCAAAGACACAAGAAGAATTAGGCTTTATTTTTTACCCCCTGAACTTCTTCATCAACTGTTTATAATGAGGTCTTCTCACTTCTCAGAGAGAGGACATGGGAACCAGTTGTGGTTGCCAAGTTTTCATTAGTTTATTTTTCCTTGAACTTTTGTGGGAGTGGTTGTCAAGGGCAGAAAAAAGGAGAAGAAAAAATCCCTTCTTTCCATGGATGCTGGATTAATTGAAGAGAAAATCATATGTTGATATAGAAAATTATGAATTTATGAATTGTGTGTCCTTAAGTAAACTTATCAAGGAGTATCTGTTCACTTGACAAACTTGATTTCTTGTTGCCCTTCTTCTCTTGTATTCATTGCAGATATCTGAAGTGGTAAACAGTATGAAAGACTTGATAGATTACAGCCGAGAAACAGGGACTGGGCCTATGGGTATGTTCAATAATCAAATCCAATTCATTGTACATTTCTATTAACGTTTGTGAACAAGATTATTAAACTGAATTTTTATTTTATGGGCATTCGTCAAGTTTTATTATGTAGGCATTGGCTGTCTGACTATTTAATCCCATGTTGTGTTGCATAATGCATTGCTAGTTAGTCATTTCCAGTCTTAAACTGAAAGCTTTTAGTAAAAATTCACAAGCCTTAATATACTTATTTATCTGCATTACCTTCTTTGGACACTGGCTTCGTTTCAGTTTCAACAAAATTGTTGTCTCTACTTTTTGATTGACGTTTAGGAATTTCATTCAAATTTTTGGCTACAGGAGTGATGACTTAAGTTGGTGGAACTAGCTCTACATCTGTTGTGGACTATTTTATACTAAATTATTGTCATTAGGATTTTGGGGGTTCAGGAGGCCTCTTAATTATAAATTTTAAAAAGTTGTATGTTTGTAAGTTTAATGGAGAGGGATCAAGTGTAGTTGAATCTTTGAACCCTTGCACACATGCAAACATCACTATACAAGAAAATCAGAGACCAGGAAAATTCCGTCTCTAATTAAATAAAAATTCATTCAAAGACAAAATATTCTGTCTCAAATCAATTCTTCTCTAATTCTGTCTCAAATTCTTTGAACATGTAGGAGAAAAATTTGACCAGTGGATTATTGAACGGGTCAAATTTGGCCATCCAAAAAAATTTTAGCCACCCTAAATAATACTAAACTGGAAAGTACATCAATTCATTAGTCTTTTCAAGACAAGAGTGTCCACTGAAGCATTATTTGTAGGAAAAGGTAGGAGGCTCATTTTCTAATCTAGCATGTGAGACTAACAAAATCTGATGTTCCTTTTATTTTACTTCTAGGGCTTTTATTACTTTGCTTCTCCATGGGATGGACAACATAAATTGCAATATTGTCGTACTTGGGCTTGTTCTACTCGGACTAAAATCTGCAATTTTATACATATTATGGTAATTATGAAAGCACCCATGAAACTATGTGGCTTTGGTGCACAAATATTGATTCTGTCAAATTCAGTGATAATGCTTGGTAGTAAATTAACCATACCGTTTCTTTATATTTCTGTAATATCATGTAACTTAGAGAGTAACTCCTTTTTTTTTTTTTGGGTTCTTAGAGAGTATTTTTGGTCCTTGGAAGCTATGAAGTTGAGGGTTCTTTTTGTTATCTGCTGTTTGATTGAGATAATTGTTACATGGATGGTTAGATGAATGTGATTAAGTTTTGTTTTTCCTTCTGTCAGAGAGCTTGGCCAAATTTCCTCGGAGAACAAGTGGTTCATCTGGACCCCAAAGTCAATCTCAGCCGAATGAAGACCAATTACAGCAGCAGCAACGGCGAATGGTGGCCCATAACTCAAATGGAGATCAAAATTCAGTGCAAACTACTGCCATGCAAATTGCTTCAAGCAATGGTGTGGCTGGTGTAAATCCCTCTGTCAGCTCAGCATCTGCATCCACCACCACAAGCACCATTGCTGGACTTCTCCATCAGAACTCTATAAATTCTAGACAGCAAAGTTCAATGACCAATGCCAACAGCCCATATGGAGGTAGTTCTGTTCAGATTTCTTCCCCAGGTTCATCCAGTACAGTGCCACAGGTACAACAAAACCTATCAGCTTTTCAATCATCAACACCTTCATCCAACAACCCCCTGCAAACATCTCACTCTGCTTTAGGAGCTGCTAATCACATGAGTACAACAAACACACCAGCTAATGTGTCCTTGCCCCAACAGCAGCCATCTCTATCTGGTGAAGCTGACCATAATGATGCTCAGAGTTCAGTCCAGAAAATCATACATGACATGATGATGTCCACCCAGACTAATAGTGGCACAGGTGGAATGGGAGGTGTCGGCTCTCTTGGAAATGATGTAAAAAATGGGATTCTTCCAGTAAGCTCCAATACAGGTCTCAATAGTGGGAACTGTCTGGCGGGTAATGGGGCTGTGAACAGTAATTCAGGTGTTGGGGTTGGCGGATTTGGCACAATGGGTGGTGGACTTGGTCAATCTTTGGTCAATGGAATCAGATCTGCTATAGGAAATAATTCAGTTATGAATGGAAGGGGAGGTATGGCATCTATGGCTCGGGACCAGGCTATGAATCAACAGGATTTGTCAAACCAATTACTTAGTGGGCTGGGAGCAGTAAATGCTTTCAATAATCTTCAATTTGATTGGAAACCGTCCCCGTGAAAGCCTTTTGCAGATCTCATGGATGTTCTGATTCTTGACATCTGGTTGTGCTGCCTGGGCAATGGTGGAATTGCCTTC
This sequence comes from Biancaea sappan, assembly GCA_037074585.1. Classification (NCBI taxonomy): domain Eukaryota; kingdom Viridiplantae; phylum Streptophyta; class Magnoliopsida; order Fabales; family Fabaceae; genus Biancaea; species Biancaea sappan. Next base: position 14,303,038 of record CM073494.1, read on the forward strand.
GGTCATCCGGTGGCAGCAGAAAGCAGTCGGATATTTATAGGGCCCAAGCCCCCCTTTATGTACTAATGTTATTCTACATATGCAAATGAAAATTTGTTGGCTGGTTGTGTGGCTGATGGGGCTGATTTTTCTAGTGAATTCAAGTGTAGCTTGTTTCTTTGGGGGAAAAAATTATTGGCTTTCACAAACTTTGTCGTTAATATATATACAAGAAAGTTAATGAGGTTTGAGCTAGAAAAAGCATCTTGTCTTGGGAGAATAGAATTAGATACTGTCGAGAGCTATGGCAAGTTTAAAGATTCTTTGCTTAAGCAGTCAATTTCTTGTACTGAAGTCTGTTTTTCAGCCATTCTGCGCCCCTTTACTCATTGCAGCCGATGAAAATGTTTCTCCAAGTGAGTTAAACAAACGGGTTTGTCCTGGATTATATTCCCTTGTGTGCCTGAGCTTGAAAGGCTAGAGGGAAAATAAATAGGAATGCTTTCTCCCAAATTTGTGGCTTTGGGGATAAAATCAATTAGTTACAATTGAATGATGCAAAAATTGGAAACTGAGTTCGGACACAGTCAATTAGTTACAATTGAATGATGCAAAAATTGGAAACTGAGTTCGGACTTGAGAGTATAGACAGTTGAACCGAAGAATAAGGGACATTGCAATAAAAGTTAGGGGTTAGGTTGGAAGGATTGAAGATTTTCTCCGCCTACAGTTTATCAAATGTAACATTTTCAAATTGTAAAATATATGCTTGAAATATAATCGTGCTGAAACCATTAAAGAAAATAAGCATGAAAAAATAAGCTCAATTCTTCCGTTCATGTCCTTCCATTTTCGCCACATCAACCATAGCCTTAATTTCTCATATATCAATTCAAATAACTACATAAAATCTATAAACCAGAAAGGGTGCTAATAGAACTAGGTAACATTTCCACGCGTGTATTTGTTACAATGGTTCAGACTTTTCCGTCAAAACTGGCCTACGAAGTATAAACGAGAGCAGTGCATTGTGATTACCCATATAACTTAAAATGAATAATCCTTCATATCAGATTTTGAGTCATCCAGTTCCATGTCTGTCATGCATTCTTCCTCAGTAAGGGGAGGGAGTTGCCTGGTCTTGCGCTTCATGTTGTGCTTGTGCCACTCACTCTTGTGATGTTCCCTGTACAGCTTAAGGTCATCAAAAGAAACATTACATGTGCTGCACTTGTTTTGCTTTTGTTGTCCTCCAGTAGGCCCATCCTTGGTAGAAATTATCTGGTTTTGTAGTTTTTCATTCAGTTCAAGCACAGGATCACGAGTTTCTTTGGGCAATGGAGCAGGAAGATCCTCACGATCATTGTATTGTTCCACAAGGGTATCCCCATCCACATAAAGAGAGTGTGCAAGAACTTCAAATCTTCCATGCATGTTGTTCATAACAAAGTCATGACAATCTTTATATAGACCAGGTTCCAATTCAAATATCTGCAACAAAATCAATAATGATACCGACAAATTCATAAATGACACATTCATACATGTACATGCATCCGCCAACACATTTAGAAATGATATTATACTTCAATAATCAATGTTAAAACAGGGTTTTGAAGAAATTCTTGCATTGTCATACAGTAATAAGTCTGACATCCTGTATGACATCTATATCATGAATTTTGCACGTTAATATTCATGTTTTACAAACAGAAGGTCACTGTAAAGCAACAGCACCTCTGCAGCTGCATGCCCAATATCCAATAAAATAAAACGAACTATAACAAATGATTACTTGGTCATATTGTTTCTAGTTCTATTTTACAGATGAAATCGGGTTTGAGTATATTTTGATCACGCCTACTTTCTAAGAGAGAATAAAGTATTTAAACCAGCAAGCATGATAGCACCATCAAATTCCACTAGCACAAAGCTAAGAGTTAGCTAGCAGAAAAACCAATAAAGCTGAAATAAACCTTGAACTGAACTTTGTACAAAAATTGGAGGAATTTGAACTTACAACAGACAGCTCACTAGCTGGTCCTTGTTTAGATATAATGCTTGCTTTCCAAGCATTCAGCTTATCTAGAAGAGGTTGAACTTCATCCTCCTGAGCAGCAACTCGTATTCTTAGTGGACAACGTTTGATTGGAAAGTGCTTTTGAAGCTCTTGAATAACTTCCAGAGCCTATATAGCAATTTTTAAGAACATCATTTAAGTTTAAAATAAATAAATAAATAAGAAGACTTAAGGTTAGATGTAAATGAATAAATGTCAAAATCGAACAACAGATAAGATCATTTTTTTATAGGAAAAAAAAATAGATATCAGCAATATAGTGCTAATTATTTTATGTATAGTTTTGGCTGCATAAAGTAAAATGTTGAATCTTTATTTGTGATAAGATGAACTTTAAATGTGTTCTGTGGTTATAGAATAACTTAACAATTGATATCCACTGCATACTTTTTAAGTTATGCAGAATCCTAAAAACAAAAGAGACCTGCTTCTTTGAACTGCTATGAGGATCAACTGCAAAATGAATTTCGTGCATCAATCGTTCAATCATACTGATTGTGTAAGGGCGTTGGGTTTCAGGATTATATGTCTTTTGCATAACAATGGTTGCAATATCCCTGAACTGATTTGACAAAATAGATTCCCTCTCTTTCCCAGCAACCTGAAGCTCTCCTTTCTTTAAGATCTGTCAAGTGAACATAAATTAACCAACGCATCTCAAGTGTATGAATCAAGATGTCACCAGGGTGATCTACAGACTACAGGAAAAAAAAATCAACATAATAAAAACTCATGGGTAAACCACATATATCTTCAAATAGAGTTTTACAAACCTCCAAACATATTTTTGACTGGTCATCTGTCCCAAAGGCAGCAATCAAATCCTTTGACTTAGCAAGAATTCCTTTTGAAACATTTGAATAAACAGTATGTGACTGCAATACTTCATCCAGATCTTTCTCTCTGTTCCAGGTCATTTCAAGGTGCAATTTTTCAAAAATCAGAAGATTTCAAGAAGTTGAATGATGTCAAAATCACAAATTACATTAGGAGAAAACTTATATACAGTTCTTTATATCTTTGCTATAAGATTCTTCTATTAAATGTTGACATCTGTATTTTCTTTACACCTCATCATTTCATCTCACTACTACACGAACACTGTTAACATCTGTTATCTCCCTCTCGCTATAACATTTTCAATTAAAAAAAAAAATGAAAAGCAGCGTACCAACTATGAGGCACAAGATGCATTTTCAGAGCTTGTCCAGAATAGTAATCGACGCCAAAACGAAAGCAGTGACAGCAAAAAATAATCAAGCACCTACAGATCAATGGAGAGAAGAGGTTGAAGGTGATACCGTCTCCACAACATCATTATCTTTGCTATAGTTGATTTGATTCCAGCGCCGATAACATTGTTTGGAGGCAACAATGATTTAATTCCAGTTTTGAAAGGCTGTAGCGGATTCGATTCCAATTTCAGTGATCGTTTTGAAGGTTAAGTCGATTCACCTCAGCTTTGGCAACATTGTTTTATCGTGTTATGCTAGCATCTTGCACTTATTGTCCTTTCACCCACAGGGCCAGGAATACTGATTTTTCCCATTTCATATGGCCTGAATTGCTGCTTTCCTTTACAAATTCAGGACCACCAAAGTTGGGAAAGCCTTGACCAAGATTTATGGCTCCATGTTTGATAGCAGGCATACTCATTTGTTCTGGTGTCGATTAATATTCCAGTTTCATAGTCCATACGATGCTTTCGATGTCAACATTTAATAGGAGAAACTTATAGCAAAATTAAAGAACTGTATATAAGTTTTCTCCATTACATCAACCAAAAAAAAGGTGGGAAATGAAGAGGCATCACAAAACTTTCATGTTCAATAATGCAACGTAGTTCACAACTTAACAATAGGGCTAATATGTTTTAACGCAGATACAAACATGCAACATGGGTTGTCTTAGATGTCACTGTCGACAGGATTCAAAATGAAGATCGTGATATCCTTTAAACAGAAATGTCATAACGTGACAGTTAATGCAGCTAAATAAGACGTTCCTTGGACCAGCCACAGAAAAATGATAAGCACGTTACCTTCCAACACTCCCACCAATTTGATCAAAACAGACAACAAATACTGACTAATGAATTCATCGTCAGAGCTTGCTACGCTCATCATATGACAGAGTAACATAAGAGAGTATAAGGATTCCAGGTGAATCCAGAGAAACGCCCAAATGATTGTTCACAAAGGTAACAAAAAAAAAAAGTCAATAAACACTTGCAAGTTCCATAATTTTGATTGTTTCTTTGGGTACATGAAAAAGCATAGGTCTGAACTGAGGACTCTAGCTAACTCCAAAATTAAGGTTGAGAGAGAGAAGGAAGGCGAGGAAAGCTTACACGCCAGAACGCCAAGAAAGGACTGTGTTTGGATAGCAGGCGATCTCGAAGCGCATTCCATGCTTCTTCAAACGAACCACCGCCACGTTCGTCAGCCTCTTCTGCCCTATCGGCTGGACCAGCGTCCTCGACATCTCTCTCGACTCTCACCCTCTCCCACGCCTTCGACAACCTTTTTCGCTAATTCACGATTTCTTCGTTCCCTTTTTTGGCACCTTCTCGATGTTCGTTTCTCACTTTGGATGTTAGTAATTATTTACGGGCGGGCTCATAAGCTTGGGCCCTTTCGCCTCAGGTCCATTTACTCATTCCCGTTTGACTCTTTAAAGTTGATAGGAGGCTCTACTCTCTAGAAAAAAAAAAAAAGTGAGACATCTCAACAATTAATGGGACAACATTTAGGCGTGGTAATTCCCTGAGCGCCCACCAACCGTTCGATATTGGTGGGTTTAGGATTGTCATAGGATTAGGATTGGCTTGTTATCAGTTGGAGATTAACAAGTCTTAAATTAAATGTTTAAGATTGTCATAATAACACGTGGGTAATTCTTTTTTTTTAAAATAATATTTAAATAGTATTATTTTAATTTTTTAATAAAAAAATTAATATTTTTTATTGAAATATAATTTATACATGTAAAATCTTACTTTGTAAATATTTTTAAATACTCAATAACTTTAATTTTTCATATTTTCTTTTTAAATCAACTATAAGATTTAAATTTGAAAATTATGTATATTTTTTAAAAATTATAAAAGTTTTTATATCCAAATTTATTATATTTGTGGAATATCATGTTATAAATATAAAAATGTAATAAAATTGGGTTATATGTACTAAATATTACAATTTTGTAAAAAAAATTTTAAAAAAAGAGTCAGCTTGTGAGCTAAACAAACTAGTCTATTTTTAAACAGGTCTAATTTCTTGAATTCAAATCCCCCATTTGCGGATAGGTGTGGGCTGGCTTGTGAGCCACGAGCCAAATTTACAGTACTATACAACCCCAGCAGGAGATCTAATTCTGAGTTTGTGAGTTAAACCTTATGGATTCAAGACTTCTTATAATAATAATAATAATAATAATAATAATAATAATAATAATAATAATAAAATTTATTTCAATTTAATTTTTTAAAAAATAAATTTTAATTGAGTTCTCAACCATTATGTTTGTCTTAGTATTATCTATCTATATGTTAAAGTGATCTTTTGATAACAACAAATTTAGCAATTTAATAACAAAAATGACTAAATTAAGATAATTTTAGTATTTTAAAGTTTAATTACTATGCTTTAATTTTAAGGGATCAAATTAAAATAAATATAATATTTTAAAGACAAAATTACTGAACATATTAGACTTTTTTTACATGAAAAATAATCAATTAATCATTCAAAAGTTAAAATTCTATTGTTAATTTTTTTTTTCAGTAAAAACATAATATACAAAAAAAAAAGACTCGAATTATCGAGCTATATATTGCTGAGTTATTAAAAAAAAATTAGTAACAAATATCTAAAAACTGTTGTTAAATGATCTTTTCCGCCACTATTAGGAAACGTGGATCAAAAGGAAAATTTCTGTGTTTTTCATGTTTTGTACTCATACTATTAAATGACATTGATTTTTTGAGATGCTGTATTTTTCAATTTCCACAATGACCAATAAATTCCTTAATTCCCACTGTGAAGCGTATTTGTGCAACATCTACGGCAATAGGTTTCTTTAGTGACTGGTTGTTGAGATGAGGATAAAGTTGCTTAAAATTCATAAGCATTTGGAAGGAAAGGCAGGAGTTGTTTTCAAGACGCCATAGACTAATTCAACTTTGAATCTGTCGATTCTGTTTGCTTCTATCTGAACTACGACATGAGATTTGAAGGAATAAACTTGTCACATGGATTTGCGTTATAGAACAAGACTTAAAAGTGGAAAACACACCGGAGGTTCACTTCGTAAAACTGCTCCACGAATTCTTGCAAAGAAATCTTTCTTGGGAGATAAGGCAATCAGGGAATGGAGATGACAGCGTTTGATATTTTGAGCGACAACGCAATTCTGATGTGACCTATTTTACTAAATAACTGTTGTCATTTATCAAAATCAAGTATAGGAGAGTGTTTGTCTATGTCGATATTATGATATATATACTCGTCGAAATAAATGAAAAAGAGTGCTTTCTCATAATTCTGATGGCGTTTGGCCAAGAATCAAAATCGCTGTTAGCTCAATTAATTCAGATACGTTAGTATTATGATAGTTTAAGTTGTTTCTGTACCATTAATATCAGTAACAAAAGATATCCAGCTTCCATGTACATTACTCCAACATTAAGTCAGCAATAGCAGTTTTGTGTCGTCAGATACCTGCACATCAAGAAGTTAAGCATATATATAACATGCAAGTTCCTTATTAGCTGAAGATTTCAGGTCAGTATACATCTGGACGATCCATTAACATACAGATAAACAAGCAAACACTACCGTAGTCTGAGTAACAAAAGAATGAACTCGGTCACCTCCATGCAGAAGCAAAAATCAAGTTCTTGTCTTCCCACCCAAAATGAAGTGCACCCATTACATCCTTCATCTTGTATCTGTCACAATACTGCTCAATGAGTTTCCGAATTGCATCACTCACATTTGTGCTCATTGGGGATGGAGTGAAGCCAGCCATTTTCAATCTTGCTTTCCATTTTCTAGCAACCTCGTACCGTTCTATCCTATCTTCACCTTCGCATGCAATGATATTCACAATGTCCCTTGCTAAGCATTGCCTTTCAACATTCATCCTGTCCTGACTCTCTCTAGGAAGAGTTGCATCCAATGACTCAAACACAGCAGAGTAGTAAGTGTAGGCTTCAACAAATCTTGAGAAAAATGGAGTGGTGTTGGTGTTCACATCTTGTTCCACCACGGTCACGAGCTTAGGATTCAGGCTCTTAACCATGCGAAGAAGCTGATCTCGTTCATTTACTGTTGAAACACTCTCATCTAGCATGTGATGAAGCTGGAATGCAAAGTTCACCACAAGGGCTTCCCCGGGAAGGCAATTAAGCATTGATGGAGTGACAAGCGAAGACCTTGACGCCACTGCTCGAAATTCAAATGGCAATCCAAGTACTTCTGCCAATTTTTCAAGTCTTTGTCCTATGATCTTTAGGCCTCCAACAGATCGCTGGACAGACTCAGGATCATCAACCCCGGTCAGTCTCACACGGGGTGGCTTACCTGGCCTCGAAGCAAGTGATTGTATCAGAGTTATGTACTGGTTTCCTTGATTGATGTCAAAATCTACTATATGAACCTTCTTTTCATCTTCAACCGCCTCTGTTATTGCACCATTTGCTGCGATAAATCCAAATTTAAAACAAGGGCACACCTCAACCAGTATTTGCATGGCTGCTAAGCGATCTGAAGAAGGAGGTTCCTTGCATTTCAGTGCTCTGTAAATAGTGCTGCCAGATGCAGCCATGCGAGCTGCAAGACCTTCAACCATATAGGCTGCAATCCTTTGGGGAGGATCTCCATTAATCGATACCATTTGCCGGAGTTCGTTTATCATTGATGATGCTTCCTCTACTTTTCCTTCTGAAACTGCTCCAGCACATTCCAAAAGCAATTGCTTGGGGGTCCGAGGAGAGATCTGTGACTGTGAAATCTCTTTGTCGCTACTGATGCTACTAAGATTAGAATCTAAGGATGAAGACTCCTTTGGTGAGCCATGGTGCAACATATTCTGAATGGGATCAGCCCACTCAGCATCCATCTCCATGCTTTGAACAGTCCCAAATATGTCTTCCTTGTCATCATTATCCTCAAGCAGTGCCCTCTCTAACTCTTGTAGTTTTATTCTCATTTGACCATCAAAGTCAAGTGGATCCGGGCTTCCATTTTCCAAGAAATCTGATGCAAAGTTGGACTGATTGGTGTCACAATGTCTCATGGACATGAAAGAAGTATCAAATGGGTTAGAAACCATTGAAGCTCCTGGACTAGCTCTAACTTGATAAGAAGAGGAGCCATCAAGCAGCGAGTTTCCTGAGATGCCGGAGCTAGATGGTTCTGTCACTTCTTCTGTTGGTGAATCAAGGAAATACTTCTCATAACTCTCACTGGAGTAAGAATCTGTCATGTACGTGGTTATGTGCTTATCAGGACCAAAATTTTGGGAGGAAAAACCAGGGCCAACATCAGTTCCTTTAATTGAGTAGAGCTTGGCATTTCCATATGGTGCAGCAGTCAACTCTGCAGATCTAATTAATGACATGGTTCGCCTTTTGTTCAGTCAGCTCACGTAAAATTTCTTTCTGTACCAAGATATTACATAAATCAACCAGGAAAATGCTATTAAATTCTGAAATCCATTAAAACTACCGAGCTTTATTTTTCCCCCTTTTTTTTTTTTTAACCTCAAGACATTGTAGGTGAGGCAGAATCACTCACCAAGGGAATCTCTATGGACCTTCTAAGAATGCCTGCATTCAGATGGAAGAAGGAAAGAGATAAAAAGCAAAATTAGAAGACCCCCTCAGTTAGAACTAAACCATATACATAAGGACGCGAATAGATACACACTCATGATTTTATTAGTGTCAGCAACAGGTAAACACCATCAAAGCTTCATAAAGTTGATAGCTCATCATGCATCAAAATACAAAGGTTTTTAGTCCTATTCAATGACGTTCTTTAAAGTTGGACAGGACATGTACTACCCAATTATCAAGTACCCACTATGAACGAATTATTCCAGTACCAACAATGATCGCACTTGGCCAACCAAGTGTGAATAGTAGATAAAAAACCACGGCAAAGAGTCTAGTACGATTCCTAACAAAGAGGCAGAAGAAAAAATAAAGATCTGTTTGCTGTACAGTTTACATCTTATCGAGAATGAGCCTCCATTTACAGACATTAAACTTAAATCTGAGCTTGTCTAAACGGGGAGGTTTTATGATGTTGCTCTACTAGTATATCAACTCTAGGCAGAAAACACGCAAGAATGAAGCTTCTGTTCTGATAGCAAATTAGGAATTTACATCAGACACACAAAAATTGAGGTTTTGATTGGGATTACCAAAATAGAGATGACTCTGCACAAAATACTTTGGATAAGATCTACAGCTTTGTTGTCCTTAGCTGGGAGAATTAATGGGCTAAGGTATCTGAGCACCGTATTTTTTCCGGGTCAATTTTAATAATTTAATTTTTAATTTTTTTTTTGAAACACCTTTGGAAAAACTCTTAAAAAATAATTAGTTTTGTTTTTAAATTTAAATCAGCATTCAAAAAAATAAAAAATAAAAAAATATCTTTTTAAATTAACTGTTTGTGGATTTATTTCAGTGTCAAAAAAAAAAAGGAGAAAATAAAAAATGAAAATGAAAAATAATTTCTGTCAAAAACATTTTTTGCCCCCACTCCATTTTTTCACTAACCCACCACAAGAGGAAACCCATACCCACTCTAAGCCCCAAAACCACACTTCAGCCACAAATAATTAATGTAAGAAAAAAAAAGAAAAAGTAAAGGGCCAAATGATAATAATAAAAAAAAGAAGGGAAAACAGCTCAGAGCCTTCACGCACGACGTCTCCTCCCTCTAAACGGCGGTGAAGCTGGAGAATCTGGCGGCGCGATTTCCGGCGGGATTTTCGGTTCCGTCACGATCCAAGGCGAGTTCCATGGAGCCACCGTGTATCAATAAAGGAGAAAAGGGCTCGACGGGGGGGGGGGGAGACCATCTGAGAAAATAGAGCACAACGACGAGAGAGCATCTGAGAGAACTTGAGCACAGAGAGAGAGAGAGAGAGAGAGAGAGAGAGAGAGAGAGAGAGAGAGAGAGTGAGAGAGTGAGAAACAGGGAGTGACGACGGAGAGCACGACACTGAGAAAAGGAGAAGGCAGAGACTGAGAGAGACGGAGGACACGGGTTTGAGCAGCAGAGAATAGAGATTGAGAGTGCGAGAGGAGTACACGGATTGGAGAGATCAGAGCATAGAGACTCAGACGCACCAGGAGAGAAAACAGAGACGACGGCGAGAAACAGAGGACTGAGAACACGCGGATCGGCGGAGAAGATATAGAGAAAGGGTCGAGAAAATAGGGAGAGGAGAGACGACAGGGATTGACGGATAACACACAGTTGGAGTTTGGGATGGAGTTACAGAGACAAGCCCCTTTGAACTTGATAACCATGCGTTCATGCCTTTCTAATTTTTAATATGAAGAAATAGCATTTAATTTTTAAGAAACAACCAAAAAACCTGTCTTGTTTGTAATTTCAACCCAAGGAAGAGTAGATATTTCAAGTACAGAAACAGAAAATGTCCAATAAAAGCCTCGGAATGAACACTTTCTTAGAACAATGAATTTTAAAAAACACCTAGAAGACAGAAGGAGAAACCAAAGTCCTATTTCTCCAGTCTTCTTTTTGTCTCTACTATCACAAGAATGATATAATAATATGCAGCATCTGTATATGACTGAACATCGATTACTAGAAAACAGGAATGATCCAAATTATCTGTTACAAAACTTAAGGCACGAAAAGATTTAAAACGAATCTAGTTTCAGAGAACAATCACTACAGGCCAAGTATACCTGATGCAATTAGAAACCAAGAAGAAGAAGATAGACCGTATGAATCGTCATATTCTGTCACTGGGCACGCGAGGAGATGAGAATGGAACCCAGAATTGTCTCCAAAGGAAGAAGAAAGCCGAGGTTTTTGACCAAGATTCCCTCTCTGCGACTCCTTATATATATAAATCGATTGGGAAACCGGCTGGTAGGGAAAAGCAATACTTTAGAGGACAATCATAGATTAAGAGAGGCACCAGGAATAAGAAGGAGCATAAACATTCAAAGCTTAAGAAATTACAGGTTAGTTAAAGAGGAATTCAAAAATTCAATGATAGAATATGAACAGATAGATACTCCGAGGACCACATTTGTGAAAAGGCAATCATGACGAGAATTCCAACTTTTGGAATCCGATTAGTGGTAAGAAAGTGGAGGAAACTCACCTAAGACCTGGCACCCAGAATTGTAAGAAACTTCGTAACATTCACCTCAGTCAATAGTTTATCGTTTCCCTCTGCGTCTCTTTTACTTTTTCCCTTTGTTTCCTTTTGTTTGTCCACACCAACTCGTTTGACCAAAACCATTAGCTGCACTGATGAGTGATGACACAATATCACATACGCGTGTATTGGTGTAAACTGTAGATAGTAGACACTACACGCATTCGTAGTAATTTATCGCTTTAACTATTTTTTTTAATAATCTTAAAATTGTCATAAAAATATAAAAAGCGTGTCCTTCCATAATATTAGTAGTAGAGAAATGTATTTAACAATTCAAGCATACTTTCTGCTCAGCAAGTCACTCGACAGATGAAAATCTTGAATTACTTGGGAGTTGTTAATTAATCAAGAAAATTGTAACTGATGAAGTAGTATAATAAAATCAAATTAGTGCGACATTTTTTTTTCATAAATAATAATCGGGAAAGGTTATAATAGTAATAGGTGATGAAAATGAAACGTAAATTGGTACCGCGTCTGCTGACGTATGATCTACATCACTTATATGAGAAAAAATAAAAAATACAAAAATAAAAAAGAAAGGATATACTTTTATAAGAAAGTCAAAGTTGTAAATGATAGTTGAGACGTTACTTGCTACATCGATATTGGTAGACAATGGTGGACGATTTTCTTCAGCCGCGTCAGAAGTTAGAACAAAACCTTCAAAGTTATGAGGAGTGAAAAGACATGCATGCCCTCCATCATTCTTTCGAGAAAATATGATGCGCATTTATTCAACAAAGGTGAAAACTACTTGTTTCTTAAATGACCAATGTAGAAGAGAATCTTAGCGGAGTAATAATTTACTTTGTTTTAAAAACGGAGTGGGGTAGACAAGTGTTTAGGTGTCTCCAATGGTTTTGCTACTTGTAGTGTGAAGTGAATGTAATATGGTGATTCATCATAAATTAGAGGAATCATTAATTTGCAGTGGAAATTCTAATGCAAAACCTTCCACGAACAAATATTCTAATTCTACTCTTTTTTTTTTTTAATGCTCAAGAATGACATGGTTGTTAATTAATTAAGTAATTGTATTGGGTGTGCTTGTTTAATATAGTAGAATCTATGGGGGGCAAATGGGAGAAGAAATAAGAGAGTTTGGAGGTGGGAAAGTGTCGTTGAAAGGTATATTTAATTAGGATGTTTTGCCCTTGACACAGTTTTGGGCATGGCAACTCCAGTATAATGAAAAACAATTTAGGGGTAATAATTAAATGTGGGTTTTACCAAACCATGAAGAAATTGAATCATGTATTCACACATTACAAAGCACGACGCAAATTAATTAGGTGCCTAACTCTGCTTGTACCCATTATTATTTTTTTATTATTATTTGTTTTGAAAAATAGCAATATTTTTGGTCAAAGATAAATCGCCATTGACTATTTTTTTTTTTTGGTTAGGGCAATTGGCAATACAGTGTTTGCCTTATCCTCTTTCTTGTCCAGAAGCCCCACCATGGGCCATTGGCTGCCGCTGAAAAAATAGCCGAAATGAAACATCTTGAACAAGAGGCATTATCCACAAAACAGCAAAGGCAAGACATGTTGTAGAATGTTAAATAAGTAGAGGAGTCGTCGGTCAAAAGAGGAAACAGAGGTGTATTTCACTGATGTTAGAATTCAGATGGGCCTGCTAACATAATAGTGATACAAGAATCACGGGCCTGAGAGCCCAACAAAGGTTTGGATTATATGTAAATTCAGACCCAATTTTTTTTTTTTTAACTCCAGTCTTTTTATGAAATATTTAAATTCAGTTAAACTTAGATACTCTGGTATAAATAAACATAGAAGATATGTCAATTCTTACATGACCAAATAAAATAACTCTTCAACAAATTAATAAACTTCAACTGGACGAATAACGATTTTGCTCTAAGAAACGAGTACTTCAAAGCCAAGAAATTAAGTGATTAAACACCCAAGAAATAGGTAAAGCCTCTAAATATGAAAGGAAACAATATATATGAAGCATTTTAAACGAGTTGTTTTATACATAATCCATTTGGTCCAGTTCCGAATGATTAGATGACAAACACTTGAGTAAGCAAGCAGAAGCTAGCATTCAAATGAATGTGAAGTTAGCAATTAGCAACCTTTTCAGAGGAATAAAACAAAGTGAGGAGTTGGATTAAGGCACACAAACGCATGTAGTCTTTGATTATAATGATCATCAAATTAACCGATGGAGTATTATGTATAGTCTAAATATATAATGATGTACCTATGCTAGTGTGTCTTTATATTCTGTATGCCTTCCGGGACTGGTAGGTAGAATGTCATTCTAGTGCTATGTAATAACTGTCCCTTATTTCTTTCCGAGGATTGAAATTGACAAGATAGAAAGAGGATTAAGAATGCCTTCTAGCTCCTATAGCCTGTTCGAACAAGCAACTGAGACTTCATATAATTTTCTAATCATAAAGTAATTTACCTAGCTCAATCAAATGGTTCCATGTGTAGGTACATACATAATAGTATTAATGCTTACTGACTTTGATTTGAACATCCCATCATCTTCTGAATCAGATCTCGCTTTTAGCACTCAAAGATTCGTTCGGCCTTTAGGCATTTTGGCTGTAATGTTAACCATTATACATGATAAGCCCATCAAGTTTTCATGATATCAAAGTCTGATAGTTTCATGGCTCATGTAAATTTAAGAATATTCAAAATAAAGATAAAAGTCCACTGCTGAAAAAAAAAAAGGTAAATGATGTTGAAAATTTGTAGCCCAAGAGAGAGTGCTAATGAGAAAGACTTCGACTAGCAAATTTAAAAGTTTGTGGCCTCTGTTCAAATAGTACAAATTCAAACAAAGACAAAGAAAAAGACTTCAGGAGATTAAAAAAAAAAAAGCATATAGTGATAAATGAAGGCATGCAAGTCACAAATAATTGGTCAGGCTAACTTGATTTAAGGGGTAGTATAAAAAAGAAGCCTCACATTATATTAGTAGGCATAGAGAAATTGCAGTAGAATACAAAATGTAAAAAGGTCACACCAAATTATCTTAGACATCACAACAACAAAAAAACATAATCAAAGACAGAATTTGTCCATCTCAAATTTCGTCTCTGGTTTCAAACTAATCAGATACATATTTTGTAAGAGAAAAATTCCGTCTCTAAATTAAATTCTGTCCCAAATAATAGAGACAGATTTTGATGTGTTAGGATTCCATCCCCAACAATTTTTTCATATTTTTTTAAATATTTAAAATATTAGAGACATATTTACTATGTTTCAAAATTCCGTCCCAAATTTTGTATATGCAAAATGACGTCATCCTAGTGTAGAGACGGATTTATCCATCCTAGAAATCCGTCTCTCATGCAAATGATGCTGTTTTGACTTTTAGTTTTAATGTAATCCTCTTTAACCTACTCCCAATCCTTCATTCCCGATTTATCTTCCCATTTTTGCTCTGAACCTCATGTCTGTCCTCTTTGCTCTCTCGCGGCTGCTCGTGTGTTTCTGACGTGGTGGACCAAACTGTCATTGCCTCGCTCTCATGGTATTCTCTCTCTCTCTCTTTCGCGCTCTCTCTCTCTCATTGTTAAATTTAGGGTTCATAGAATTTTGTTGTTAAGGGGAGTGCTGAATAGTTTTTTTTTTATATTAGCTAGTTGATTATTAAGTTCATTTCTGATCAGAAATAAAATCAAACTCATGAGTTTGATTTTATTTTTTATTTTTTCTTTGTTTTCCCTCTTTAATTGGGATTTATTTGTAACAAGTTTTAATTTGCATAATCATTATTCAATGGGGACTTGCCACCAATATGCACTTGGTTGTTCTTTGTTTATGAGGCTTGTTAGTCTTTGCTCACAGGAGAATGCAGTAGCATATATTTTTTCCTGTATTCTATATCTTACATGGTTAAGTTTTAGTGTCCATTAATTTGTGTATTTGTATTATCCTGAAACCTTTGCTGAGGGTTGGGTTGCCTTTCTATTTTTTGACGATAAGATATTCATAATTCTACTACCTTTAAATTATTTAAGAATTATATTGGCTGTTAGCTCTTTAATAGACTGTCATGTGAACAATTTATCCTGAAACCCTTGCTTAGTTGAGTTAACCTTTTAGATTATTTATTTTATTTGTAGAGTGTGGACAATGTTTTTGTTGCTATGAAAAACATCTTTTTAAAAGATTCAATTAGTGATTTGCTCCTTGAAATATTACTTTCCCCTCAATTTTAGTCTTTGAAAGATCACCCTCCTCTAAATTTGATTTATCAAAGATGAAGCTTCTCAATTTAGTCTCACAAACATTTTCTCCCAATCAAATTGGTTCTTTAATTTGTTAGGCAAAACTGAAATCCCCATGCCCCAAATACTTTTTAGAGGAATTATTTTGATTGGGATTATTGTCTGTAAATGCTCTTGATATTTAGTTCTCTTGCTTCATATTGGCATTGTCAAACTCTCATTTCTTGTGTTACTTGAACACTATGACTTTGTGTCTTGAGTTTTTATTTCCTTTGAAATTATGCTCTATGATAGACATTAACTCTTTCTTATATATATTTTCTTTGCTTATTTTGCACTTGATTGTTAACATAGTTAATATTTGTTTCCAGCACCACTACTTTAAATCACTACCAAAAAAAAAAAAGAATTTAGTAGCGTTTAAAACAGCCATTTAGTGACCTTTATAAATGACATTAACACTTTTAGTAACGTTTGTAAAAAACACTACTATATCTAGTGTTACAAGTAACTTAGTGACGTTTATTTACAAACGTGGGAATAAACGCCACTAATTAGTGGCGTTTATAAATGCCACTAAGTAGAAAACTATGTCGGGAAAATACTAAACATAGTGGTGTTTGGCATTTTAGAGTCCAAAACGCCACTAAATATAGTGGCGTTTCAGATGCCAAAACGCTACTAGCCCCTAAACCGCCACTAAATAGGTTCAGTTAGTGGCATTTTACTATTCAAAACACTACTGTATACGACAATTTTAGTGGCATTTGTCTTAGAATATCAACAATCTGATCTAATTGAAACAAATCAACTTTTAATGCAGAAATTTAAATAGAAAATAACTTATACTAATAGCTCTGGCTTTATCGCTGATGAATGAGCCGTCTTTCCTTTTGTGTGTCGCAATCCACTGTTCTGCTTTACTGGCAGGCCTTCCAAGCTCAGTAGTCTAGAGAATTAACATCAATTAATTATGAAATAAAATGATATATTTTGATTTGAAAATATACTTACCACCTCGACTCTTTTTCGAGCCAAACTCTTAGTGCCTCCAGTATGATTTAGCGTTTTACGCTGTCTTATTGCCTTATTTTTCACAACTTTATTCTAGCAATTTGATAAAACATAATATTATTGCATTGATAATATGTAATGTAAACAATAATGTTTTAAAGTATCATTACCAGATAACGTGGGTCATTTTGATGCCTAACAAATGATGCCCAATCTTCCCGTTAAACTCCTTTCGGAACATTTGCTACTATTTCGTCTTGTGTTCTTAAACCGTTGTCACGAGCCTTATAGAGATCCGAGCGCCTGTTTTTCCAATTGCGACCAACTTTTCTTATAATAATTTTTTTTCTCTTTAGACACTATTAATAACGAATCTGGTTTGAAAAAAAATAATCTATATATATAATAAAAATAATAATTTAATATTTATAAATTATTACCGCTATATCATTTGCAAATACTAATTCTTTATACTCGTATGGAACTTTCTTCCACTCTGGGTAAGATAGAGGTAGCGCAATGAAATTACGTCTCACGTCACCCAAGAATGATGATAGGAGGTCTGTAGCTTCTCCAATGGGCTATACAAGATCATTTCATTGTATTTTGACTTTTCTTTGGATTGCCCATAAATCATGTACCGATATTCGCTCAGTACACTCAACACTATTTTCATATGTAAGAATTAAAAATGTATTAGCTTACATAAATAATATTAAAATTAAACAATGATATAAAATTCAATTAAGTTACTAATCGTCTCCATAATCTAATAACCACCCTGGTGGGAACGCTGTGTGGAAGAAGTCACCAGAAGTGGAGTTTCGGGTTGTCCTGATAGTGACTCAGGCTGAACAGAACCAGAACTGGAAGGAAGATGTGACACTAATGACATATGCGGAGTGGTCTAAGTCTCGAGTGGAATGACTGACTCCATAATCTACGGCTCTGCATAACAATTGGCTGGTGGAGTAGGTGAAGGACTACCATTACTATATGCATCCTATCTAATAGTAGGGTTTGATATGCTTTTCTTTTTAAATAATTGCTTCATTCTTATATCTTTAAATAATAGGAAAAAATCACATATTCAGCTAAACAGAAAAAAAATAAATTAAATGAAATACAAATCATAATGAAAAATACTTGAATACAATTCTTAATCTGTATTGTCAAGGAATTCTCTGGCTAGTGGTAGATTAGCTTTACCATCAGAGAACAAAGACTCCAATGGTTGGAGTTGATACGGTTCATTCTCGTATATCAATTCCTCTTCGTCATCTCACATATCATACAAATTTCTTAGTTTTAGATGATCTTCCAATTCTTGTCTGGCTCATTATTCACATAATAAATCAACTGAGCTTCTGAAGCTTATATATATGGTTCATCGTCTTCATAATCACTAATATGGATTAACCATGAAAAATTTATGGAAGTAAAGCCAAACTCGTCATCAATAATCCCTAGAATTAGTTTTATTTTCCCATTTGAATTTAAATAACGTTACCATAAATCTTCCACAGTAGTTTAGCTCAATTATATTAATGACTTGACCATAGTAAGGCACACCTCTAAATTGCATGTGGTTATCACTGCTGCTCGCATAACTTCTAATTCTAAATGTACTGAAAATTCCACTATTTTGAGTTTTCAAACCTTCATCACATTCACCAACTCAGAATTTAAATCTGTTAACATTATATGCAATAAACCGCCTTAATTTATCAAGGAGGCCATGTACAAGCAATTGACGATCTATAGAATAGGATCTCGAATCTTTCATAATCTAAAAGGAAAAAAAATCGAATTAAATAAAAAAATTTATGGAATATTAAAGGTACAAAAAAAGCCACTTACACGTTGAGAAAACCATCCGACAAATTCTGATGCACTCTTCTATCTATTTCAGCTGAAGACCGTATACGACTTCTCAATTGTCTCTTAGTAATCTCCCTAAACTTTTTGTATCCAGCAAAAAAACATAAAGATTAATTGTTTTTAACTAAAGCTACAATGAGTATTAACAATATGTTTATACTTATCAAATAAATGGATCAACTTCTTTACAATTGATCAAGACATATCGATGAGCTTGCAACTTCTCCATCGAAGATAAGGTAAACTACTCAGAACACCTTCACGGGCCTTCCAATTGCAGGAAACATTTTCTCACCTACAAATGATCCAATCTCTGGTTCATCATCAACATGTCTTGGTCAATTGAACAATGTCTCAACTCTATCTAAATATCTTGAACAGAAGGTTAAAACTTATTGTGCCATGTAACCTTCCGCTATAGAACCTTCTGGTTGAGCTCTATTCCATACATAGAATTTCAATTTTTCAAGATATCTATAGAAGATTGAACTTAAGTATTATAATTGAAATCTTTATAAATGAATAACTTATTACAAAATATTGCATGGAATTAAATTACCTCTCTATAGGATACATCCATTGACATTGAATTGGTCCGCCCAATTTTGCTTTATCAACCAAATAAACCATGAGATGTACCATAAATGAAGGTGAGAACAACATTTCCATATTGCACAATGTCAACACTATTCTATCTTGGAGCTTGTTCAAATCATTAACATTTAAAACTTTATTGCACAATTGCCTAAAGAATGAATACAAGTCAATAATAAATGCAGTAACTTTCTTCTTTGGTGAAATTGCTCCATGAGAATATGATAATCATAACTCTTCAATCCGAAAAGTTTCCGCTGCCTCAAATCCACACATTTAGAGATATTGCTAAAATAATCACCAGGAACAGTAATATTTTTTAATATCTTCAAGAACATATCTTTTTTTGCGTTATTCATGGTGAAAACTGCTGGAGGATATCTACCAGTTTCATCAGGTCAAAGATATGATCTAATACCCATTTCTTGTAAATCTTTCCTTGCATTTAAGTGATATTTGGATTTCCCATGCTCATTAAGCAGTGTGAAAACAACATTATCACAAATATTTTTCTCTATGTGCATGACATCCAGGTTGTGACGTAATAAGTTGTTCACCCAATAGGGAAGTTTAAAGAATACACTCTTCTTATGCCATTGTTGAGTGCTTGCATTTGCATCACTAACCTCTCTTGTCATTTTCCTCTGTCCCTCACTATCCACATCTTTCCTAAACACCACATTAATAGTAGAAAGCTGACTGAAAATGTTAGATCCAGTCAATTTCGTAGGTAGACCTCTCTTTTCTAATGTACCATCAAAGCTACTTTGAGCCAGTCTAAATTTATGTCCGGAGTTTAAAAAGAGATGATGCCCTATAAAACACCACTTTCAACTATGTGAAAGTCGATAAGAAGTAGAGTCGAAGTTGCATATGGACAAGCTAACCTGGTATGAGTATTCCATCTAGATAAAGTCCCGATACTTGGAAAATCACTGATAGTCCACAGAATAGCTGCATGCATTGTAAACATTTCCTTCACATGAGCATCATATGTTTCAACACTGACCATCCACAAATATTTCAACTCATCTGTCAACGGCCGTAAATAGACATCAATATCATTACCCGGGGCTCCCATCCCTAGAATAATCATTGACAGAATGAGAGAACTCTGTTTCATGCATATCAATGGAGGGAGATTGTAAGGTATTAGAACCACAGGCCAAATGTTGTAACTTGTACTTAAATTCCTATATGGATTAAAACCATCGGTTGCTAACCCAAGACGAACATTATGGGGATTCGAAGTAAATTCATAATTTGTCAAATCAAACATATTTCAAGCTTCAGAGTCTCCTGGATGTCTGAGCAACACATTGTTATTCCTATCCTCAGTATGCCATCTCATGTGTTCAGTGGCCTTAGATAACAAAAACAACCTTTGTAATCTGGGCTTTAATGGAAATTATCTAAGTATTTTGACAAGTCGTTTTTTCCTCTTTCTACTTTCACTTAACACACATTTACCCTTAAGTTTGCATCTCAATACATTGTATTTTTTTTATAGGCATCTCTGCTTTCATCATCCCCCCAGTATAACATGCAGTCATTATGACATGTGTAAATTTTAGTGTATTTGAGCCCAAGTTTATTATTATTTTTTGGCCTCATAGAAAGATGTTGAAATTTTGGCATGTCTAAATACATCTGCCAATAGCTCTAATATCATTGACATTGCTTTGTCCGTTATCCCACACATACACTTGATGTGGTATAGTCTTATCAAAAAAGATAATTTCGTAAATTTCTCACATCCTTTGTAAAGACTCTGTTATCCATCTTCAAGCAACTCATAAAAATCTTTAGTTTCATTATTCATTTAATTTAACAGAACAGAAGTCTCACCAACGTCTACCCTATCATTTTTAGCATGGACACCAAATGCATAATGGACCATGTCATGATTAGGATTATCCAAGTTAATTATTCTACCCTCGAAACAACTTCTACAAAGGGTTGTACCATAAGTGTCTCCCCATGTTGAGACCAAAATATATAACCTTGTGGAAATGTCTTTAGAATTAAGTGTTCGTGTACAACTTCTCTAACTTGTCACTTTTTGAATTTGTATTTGGGACATAGACATATAATTTTACCCTCAACATTATTATTTGCAAATACAAAATCTAAAAACTCATTAAATCCATCTAAATATTCAGGAGTATTTCAGGGTCTAGCAATCCAAGACTTATCCATTATGTTCTGTAACTAGTCAAAACAACAATTTTATTAATTATACATTTTATAATTAACTATACATATTTTATTAGATTTTTATAACTAGCAAATTTCGAATTATGTCAACAGAGCAAGCAATTTTATATTTCATAGTTTAGACTTTAAACCACACTAAATTTAAGCTTTCTAGAAAACTTTTAACAATATTGTAACTAAGTCTACATTATAAGATAACTAAGTTTACATTTCTGTATTCAATGAATCCATACATAAAAGATGAGTCTATCTATATATTCAATGAATCCAATGCATTTCAATCATATTTTAGAAGCAATTTAACAAATAAAATCAGCACATGGTCAACACTTCAACACTCACATAAGTATTGACCAAAAACATAAAAGAAAAATTAAAATGTGTAATTACAATAAAAAAATACATAATAAAACGAGTCATATCAGGACAAGTGGAACAAAATAGAAGCAATAAAGAAATGGCCATCTAGTTTTGAGATCTAAAAAAAATAGAAGAAAGAAAGAGTCAAATGATGTCAAGTGATTAATAAAGAAAAAGACTTACGTTGAACAATCAAAATACTAACTGCCAAAGCCCCAAAAAAGTTTTGCCTTCACCCTTCCACCAATAACGATATTAAACAAGTTTAACTTTAATTACTTTAAGGCATGCCTATTGATTCTCATGGGGAATTAAGAGGATGGTTTGAATGAAAGGGATTAAGTGGAATTAACCATGAGATTTTAATCTATATTATATTTAAAATGGATAGTCCTAATTTGAACCTAATAATGTTTTTAATTGGATTAAAGTTGAGTTAATTTGTTTTGATAGCTCAAGAAATCGTATTTACTCAATGTAATATCATCTTTTTTGAACATTTTAATTTGATATCCTAAGCAGTCATGTTTGTAGATTCCCAAAATAGTTTCAAAAATTGAAATGTTTGATTGATAGAGCTTATTACTCCGTTAATTGAATAGGTTGAGAATTTTGAGGAAAAATTGAAAGAGCTGCATGTGGGGATGGGGATGGTTCGAATGAACCAAGTTCTGAACTCGGTTCATTTGAACCATTTTTGAACTAAAACTTCGAATTCAAAGTTTTGGTTCGAATGAACCATCTCTGAGATGGTTCATTCAAATGATCAGGATGGCAGAGAGTTTACCTGGGAGCACGATGTCGGGTGAGATTTAGACGAGGAAGCCTCAACAATGGCGAGGAAGTGCGACAAGAGGAAGCCTCGACAGGGGAGCCTCGACGACGGGAGAGAGCCTCGACAATGAGAGAGTTCTCGATGGCGAGAGAAGGGAGTGGGTCGGCGACGGTGGTAGTGAAGGCGAAAAGCATGCAAGGGGGCTTTGTGGGGGGAGTTGTCGAATTGGGGATAAAAAGTGGGGTTAGGGAATTAAAGTGGTCAGTGGCGTTTTAAACAAAAACGCCACTAAAAAAATGTTGTTTTATGTTTAAATGCCACCAATCAGTGGCGTTTAATCATAAAACGCCACTATTTAGTGGCGTTTTCATCCATAAACACCACTATATAATGACATTTTAATCCAAAAATACCACTATATAGTGGCATTTAATGATAAAATGCCATTATATTTATTCAATTTTAACCTAATTAATTTATTCTTGAATTATTTTCTTTTGTCATTTCTTCAGTTAAACTAGGCTATATATCTAGATAAATCATGTGCATCTAAAATTTGGATGGAAAATGTTACAATTAGTTAAATTTACAAGATTTTATAATTAAGGCATGTACTTAATTAATTAAATGAGAAAAAACACTTAAGCTAAGTCATCAGAATGCCAATTCCTTGAAATCTTTTAATGTTTCATTTCAAGACTCAAGGTGTTGATATTAGTATTGATATTGTTACTTTGATCATTTAACTTAATATGTTCTCTTCCTCGTTTGGTCCAATATTGGAGGAAGAACAAGCATGATATAAATAAAAATGGGCGAAGCACAACAATACTCGAGAAGATGAATGGATGGAGGAAGCATCACCGGAGGAGGAATGGTCCAATAGAGGAAGAACGACTGGGTTAGAAATAGATGAAGAAGTAGAGGAAGAACAAACAAAGAATGAGTGACTGGTGGAGGAACAATAGGAACCACGATGGAAACTCAATAATGGCAATATGACTGGCGAGACTGAGAGAGTGAGGTCATAGGTGCATTTCAAATTAGGTCTCAGATACCAAAAGTTTATCTGAGATAGATTTCTTATTCTGAGACAGAAAATTTTTATCTCAAACGTCTGAGACGAAAATTTTAGATGTCTCAGATATTAGAGAGGTTCGACTCAATGACGAAAATAAATCTGTCTCTGATTCCATATTTGGCATATCAGAGATGAAATTTTCTTCAATCAGAGATGGAAAATTCCGTCTCTAATGTTAGTTTTTTAAGTGTATTTTAATTATAAGACTAGTTATATATTACATTCAATCAAATCCAAACTCACTTTGAATCAACATTTTCTAACTAAAGACTTGAGCTCATGAAATTTTGTTTGTTTTGGTTAGTTTTGTAACATATACATGGTCAGTTTTTATTGGTTCAGGTTGGGCATTTGGGCTTCTTAATTAGTGCTAATCAAAGCCCATAATCATGAATCAGTCACTTCACTGATTCTTATGTAAGACTAATTGACTATAAGGCACTGATTGATTTGATAATGAGTTTAATTAAAGAATTTAAAGATTGAAAGTTTTACAGCGTAGAAGCGTATGTAGGTGAAGTGTCGTTATCTTGGGGCACTAATTAATAAAACATTAGGAGGCATATCACAGCGCAGAATAAGGGATGTCGCTGTTGGTTGAAACTGCGAGACAAGAAAGAAAATAAGCCACTAAAATTGCCAACGAACTGTACTTGGACCTATAAATTAAATAAGGCACGACATAGAACTTACAAAGTTAAACACAATTTCTTAGTCAGGTTTTATTGAGGTTAGTTTTGTAAGCTGGCAAGAGCGCAAGAAATTGTTAGTCTTTACACAAACCTATCCGTATGGGTTACTTCATCCCTTGTCAGATTACACGTCAAGTCTTGTTCATATATGCATGAACTTGTAAAAAATGTTCCTCTTTTTTTTTTTCCTATCTTGAGGCTGCCGGAGAAAAAAGGAATTAAGAAAAGGGTATTTCTTTAGTCAATTTATCCCAGCAAGGGGAAAAAAAAAGCATACGAACAATTGGTTCAAAACAAGGGAAATTTGTAGAGAAGATTCAAATATTGTCTTCATTTAATTTTCAAGAAATTTATAGGTATACTCTTCGCAATGTTAGATGATGTTAAAAATTAATAAAAATTATTTGTCAAAATGAATAAGGGGTGTTTGATTGTACTTAATTAGTTAATAGAGGACTAGATCTGTCTCGTTCAAATTTCAATTTATTAAATGTGTTTATTTATTTTTATTTTTTTTAAAGTATTTATTTATTTTGAATACATTTTTTAAAAAAATTTATATAAATCTTTTTATATCTTTGCTATCAAGTTCTTTAATAGAAAGATAACATGCATAAATTTTTTGAAAAAAAATTAATCATGTAATGATTAGTTGTAAAAATTATAAAATTATTTTTGAAAAACTATATACTTATCGTATTTGTTAAAGTGAATAAGGGGTGTTTGATTGTACTTAATTAGTTAATAGAGAACTAGATCTGTCTCGTTCAAATTTTAATTTATTAAATGTATTTATTATTTATTTTTTAAGTATTTATTTATTTTGAATACATTTTTTCAAAAAATTATATAAAATTTTTTATATCTTTGTTATCAAGCTCTTTAATAAAATGATCGCATGCATAATTTTTTTTTAAAGTCAATCATGTAATGATAAGTTGTAAAAAATATAAAATTATTTTTTAAAAACTATACACTAATCATATTCTAATTAGAGAACTACAAATTTATCATATTTTAATTAGAGAACTTGATAGTAAATATATTTTAAAAAAACTGCATCTAAGTTTTTTTCACATTTTTTTTCAGTCAAATCTTATGGAAAATCTTAAAAACTTTTAGATATTGAAAAACAATAATTTTAATTATTTAATATTGAATATTTAAAGATATATTTTAATAATCAATATATATATATATATATATATATATATATATATAGATTTAGACTCTTAGTTAATCTTGAAAACAATAAATGCCCCTAAAAGCATCTCTGGTGGTAGTTTTTAAAGAATTCTTAAATTTAAGAATCGATTCTTATTCTGATTCACCACTAGAGTTTGTGATACTGGTTGCCACGCGTAAGAATGATTCTTATATAAAAAAATAATCAAATAATCAAAAAGTAAACTTTAAATTAAATACATTAAATGATTGTGTTCTCCATTAAAGTATTTGAGAGTTATTTATAGAACTAATTTGTAGGTTTTTAAAAAGTTCACCATTAGAGTGAAAAATTGCTTAAAATAATAAAGAATTATTTAAGCTGATGTGGCATTATGAGACTCATAATAGAATTCAAATGAAATTCACTTAGAGATATTCTAAAAACATTGTTCTTATTCTATCAACTATGTACCATTTTATACAAAATTTAAATGAAAGCATCAGAGCATTAGCTGGTTGTGACAATATACATTAAATGAGAAAGACAAAAAGGGCAGGCTGAGGAAAAAGAGAGGTTAAAGTATGGGATATATATAGAGTATGCGTAGAAAAGGGTTTTAATTGTATATAGGAAGAGTCAAAGTAGTTTAATTTGTTGAGGAATTTGAGGGGGTGTTGATGTCAAATTACGGTGTGGCCTGTGGGTTATGATGATGAAAGTGGTGGGTTGCTTAGGTTACGTGGGAAGGTGAGAGAAAAAGGTATATTATGGTTTTCATATAGAGACAGTTGAAGGAGAGAAATGGATCGATGTTTGCCTCGCCAAGTAACTGAACTATATGCTCTTTCAATTTCCATATTCACTGTTTGAAAGCTATTTCAAACCCTACTGTTTATGCTTCTTCCACACACACACAAAAAAGCTCATGGAAAAAGAGAAGCATCATTTTTTAACTGTCTATTTCTACGTTGCCGTTGGTCATGGCATTTTTAACTTCAAACTAAACAACATATAAAATGACACTTGTTCACTGATTTAACAATGTTACTTGGTATATGATAACGTACAACATTAATGCTTTTAGTTTTACCTTTGTGCACGATAGCAAGTTGCAACCTTATTTTAGGATTTCACCACGCAGCAAACTAGGACGATAATTGCATTCTTCTAATTTCGTGTTGTAACTAGTAATTAACTAGATAGCAATATATATGAGTATCAAATATATAAAATAAAATTTTGTGATGTAAGTTGAGGTCCATTCCATCCTCAAGTTGCTTAATCATTACTATATATGTATAAGGATCCACTTGATTTAAGGGAATTAGACTCTCAGGCTCAATTAACCTACCTTGTGGAATCCTCTTAAATATGCTATGAACAGTACAGCTAGGAAATCAATGCAAATATGCAATATTGGTGATATAAACAGTATATCCGAATTGCCACAGGAAAACTATAGATGTTAATTACTTTGTATTTTAGGCAAATGAAATTCTATCGTTTTTTACCAAAATTAGTTGGTTTAAATAATTTAATATTTGTTTTCTTTAAACAAAATTTTGAGTTCAAATTTTATAAATAAAAAAATAGACATTAAAACAATTTTATATTTTTGTGATTAGATGCTCAACTTGAATTAGATTAATCAGTCTATTAAATAATTTTAAGATATTAATGGTTTTAAACTGAAAAAAATTTAAAAAAATTCTGTCTTCTTCTGATACCTTTAACTCCTTTTTTATGGGTGTCTTAATTAAGATTCCATTTGATCCAGATTAGAATTGAACTTGAGGGTTCTGTTGAGTCTTTTTCAAATTTGAGAGACCACCTCAACTTGGCCTGTACCCTATATACCTCTAATAGGAACTTTACTTAGTTAAGCAATGCTCCTCGCAACATTAATTTAGACAGGTCATCTTATTTTTCATCTTTGATCAGTTTGATAATCTTCGTCACCAGCCTAATCAACCTTTAATGCCTCCGAAACGATAGATCATTTTAATAAACTAGATAATTAATTAAATTATGTATGTAGTCTTCAGATGTGATATGCAAGAATGCTATTGGGTGACGGATGAAGGGTCAAAGTGGAAATTTGAGAATCTTCATGGAAAGTGGTGTATGTAAGACTACAGAAAAAGGTTAGTTTAATTTATGATGATGTAGTTATACTTATAGTTGCAACTAAGTTTGCAGGGATTAGATGACACGAGTTAAATTTTTTAATATTCTGACTGGACTTAGTCTACTTGACCTGAGCCAGCTGTGTTATTAATTACCAGTTAGTTATAATTATCAGTAGAAATTTTGAACAGCACAGTTTCAATTCAAATAATGACAAATTAAGATCAAAATCGTCTCTTAGATAAATATTCTAGAAATGAATTACTTGTGGGTTTTGAATTAAGTTGAATTTATTTTCCCTGTACAGTTACCTGGTATTTTCGTCAACAATCATATTCCAAGCGAAATTATCCGAGAAATAGTTGCTTGGATAAACAATAAGACTGCTATTCATATATAGTCTTTGAAATTTTAATTAGAATTCTCACACCTTTTTAATTTGATCTATAATTCAATTTAGGACAAACTTATGAAACACGTGATAAAATTTTTTTTCCAAACATACGCGAGAAATAGAAATATAATATTGAGATTTAAATGCCTATTGTAGATCGCATATGAAAAACAACTTGGAACAAAAAGGTACATGGGTTGTCTAAAAATCAAATCTAGAATCACATAACTCTATCAAATCAAACGGTCGTTATGTTATATTAATTTAAATCTATCCACTTGTCCCGATTCATTGTCCTAGACTCCCAGCTGAGTTGTAAGAGACGATATGGTTAGAAAGGGGTCGATCCACCAATTACAATTAATTTAGAAATCTTGCTTGTTTACTGTTTAACCGATCAATTTTGATGTTAATGCACGAACTATTCAGTTTTAGAAGGGAAGATATGTATTTGGTTTCGTCGTATATGAAATCTCAATTAGTTAAGAAACACATTACTATGACAATATTTACCTTATAATTTGATATAATGCTTTATTTGACTACCCATCTGCATGGAATTGAAGTATGGAAAACAAAAGCGGACGGTTTAGAAGTAGTTTTCTGATACTACACTTACACGGCATTTGAATTAAACCTTAAGGTTAAACTGATCATGACACTTCTTTCAATTCCATGTCCATCAAAATAAAACAAAAATTATATATAAATAGGATGACTCCCATGTTTACCCAGGTTCGTTGAATCATCTGGTCAGAATTGGTCTAGAGATTAACCTTGTACATAATTTGCCATTAAAAAAATAAAAAGGAAAGTTTTTGCCAATATTCTAGTATCACATGGCGTAGTTTTTCTTATACACTTTCGGATTCGATCAACGTATTGGGCTGACCATTTCCAATAATTATTTGAATAATTAAACTTTTTAGCATCATGATAAAAATAATTTCTTTCCATTTTTTGCTACAGTTAACCGGCTAGTTCAAGAAAGAGAAGCACGCATCAAAATGATTACTAATCCGGAAGGTTATATCTTCCTTCAATGCAAAGCATAAGTAATCCACACCCAATATCAATATGGAGCGCTAACACTATATACATGATATCTTAGTTGTTACTATTGTAAAACATGCTAACAGTATATACATGATATATTAGATGTTACCATGTAGACAAATGAGTTAAAAACTTATTAATTGAGCGAGTATTTGCATCATTAGTTAATTAAATGCGACATGAGAGTCGTTGAACTGAAAACAGAAAAAAGGAATGTGTGAGGGTGCCCAAAGTCAGTGCTACTCTGTGGACCTGAACGTACATTAATTTTTTTGGATAAACAATGTACATTAATTTTCATTCTCAATGTGTAGTACACCCAAATAGAACATTTTGATCACAGTGCGGATGGATGTATAATGCTCAATGTATTTAATTTATGACATGGTGATGAATTTCGTAAATACATTCTCTGACCATATTAAGGGACGCTTTTAAAGCCCACCAAAATTAACATTAATTGTTGACACACATACTAATTAAATTAACCAGTCCCATTAAGTTGCTTTGAGTTAGAAGCCAGATGATGAACCAGAAAGAGCAGAGTTCAATTAATGACGAATTGAATGCGTCGATATATACTTTTTCATTAATTAGAGTGATAGCATGAAAAACCTTACATATATAAGAGACTTGCAGTGAATTCATAAAACAATAGAAGAAAGTGATGCACACCACAGACATTAATTAACATTATTAATTATCAAAAAATATTATATATGAATTAATTAATTTGGTTAAATATATCCAACAACCCTCGATATTGCTTAGGAACTGCATCATTTTATGAAGGCTACAATTATATATAGTTTATATATAAGTGCCCTGGTGTTTAAGGAATTAATTGGGTGTGGCTAGCTTATTAATTAAAGATGTTGGGAAGAAATAATGAAGCGGAGTTTGATGAAGGAGAGACGTCCCTTTAGTAAAAACTATACGGTAACCAATCAACTGGAATTGATATAACGTGGGGTATAGCCGACCGGTCTATATTAGAATAGTTGGGACTTGAAAAGGAACATAAACAGTAACAAGAGGAATTTGATAGCAAGAGCCAATGACTTAACAAGAAGGTGATTTTAGCTACAGCTACAAAATATATATATATATATATAATTATATACACACACACACACACACACGAACATACAATGGGGGAAATATATATCTTGTAAACCCAACAAAAGTGACTTCCCATCTATAACCCTAATTAACCAACCCCTCAATCCCCTTATTCCGCCCCTCATCCATCTATCTCCTCATATATCTTCTTCTGGACTTCTCTATCTCTCTGGTCTGTGCTTGACCTTCAAGAATTGCTGCAACGAATTGGAAGCCTCCACAACAATTATTAGTTTACACTAATTAATTAACACAAGCACCTGCCATGGAGGATTCTGTCACAACTGGTTCAGCAGGTGACCACGACTCCAAGACCAATTGTCCCCGAGGTCACTGGAGACCCGCCGAAGATGAAAAACTCCGCCAACTCGTCCAACAATATGGTGCCCAGAACTGGAATTCAATTGCTGAAAAGCTCCAAGGAAGATCAGGTACATGTGTGTATATATATATATATATGTTTCTTATATATATTTCAGCTGGATGTAATAATTTCTTTAATTAATTTCCTCCCAGAAAAAGGAAAAATCAAAGTTTTGCTTCAAGGGTTTGGATTAGTTGAATTCTATTGCACTACCCGATTAACTGGAGCATGATATTATTGATGATGAGTCATTCCTGTAATTTCATAGTCTGAATTATTTCATGCTGTACTATTGATTAGGATACGTGTATAATGATTATGTGTATGAGAAGCCAACTAATTCTGTTCTTGGGGTTTTGGTAATTGAAGGGAAGAGTTGCAGATTGAGGTGGTTTAACCAGCTTGATCCGAGGATTAACAGGAGGCCATTTACAGAAGAAGAGGAAGAGAGGCTGCTTGCGGCTCATCGCATTCATGGGAACAAGTGGGCACTGATAGCGAGGCTTTTCCCAGGTCGAACCGATAACGCTGTGAAGAATCACTGGCATGTTATTATGGCGCGAAAGCAACGAGAGCAATCCAAGCTAAGTGGGAAGAGGGTCTTCCAAGACGTTTACAATGATTCTTCTAGTTATAACACTTGCTCGAATTCCGACAAGAGACCGAAATCTCAAGACCTATATAGCTCCACCCCGACATTCTTTGACTTCCGAAACCTCGACAAGAATAGGACCGTTTCTGAATATTCTCCCTCCGGCTCTTTGGCTTCTTGGAACTTCGCATCAAAAGATGGCAGAGATAATAACAACAATAATAGTTACTTCAATTCATGCTTCAACATTTACTTCTCGGACTGCTCAATCAAAAGTAACGACAGGTTTCTCTGCAGAATCTATCCAAATCCTTCGTCATCCTACGGCAGCATTAATCTAGCGAGCCACAGGAAGGTGGTTCTTCCTCCAAGTGCTTATGGATCATCGGTCCTAGGTTGTGGCGGTGATGATGGGAAGAATAGGATGGTGATGATGAAGAAGGACTTGGTCGGTTTGCGTGATAACTCAGCCACATTTGGAAACATGAGTGCTTCTACGGAACAAGAGCAAGCAGATGAACGCAAACAAGTTCCTTTCATTGATTTTCTGGGCGTCGGGGTCTCATCATCGTAACGACCAACCAGTGAAGTATTTATTTAACTTGATCTTATACATGTCACTAGTTTAGCTCGCTAGCTAGCTTTCACTACTCCAATGATCAGGTTTAGCATATCGAGAAATCAGAGTCACATATACATATATATAAATATAAGTTATATGATATAAGCATGTGGTTTTTTTTATATAATTAAGCTTTTCAATATACAGATGGCAGTTTGTTTGTTTTCTAGGTGGTAATAGAGTGATGAAAATTAAGTTTCTTTTTTTTTTTTTTGGTAGTATATATGCAAGGTTGCAAGTCTTTTGTTGTCCGATTTAAGGAATAAAAATAAGAGTATGGATCAAGAATAGTACATTGAGTACTGGCACATATTCACTGCGCGTGGTTTGTAACTATGAATAGGAAGTACAAAGGTAATGAAAGTTTGCAGCTTACTTTTGACTGGATGCTTTGGTTTCCGTTGGCAAGTTCTAATTAACTTCTAAATTGCTTCTGGGTAAGTTTACGAAGAATTTAAACCTTAAAGAGTTTTAATTTTGTTTTTTGGTTGGATTAAATCATGATGTGTGTAACGTATTTTTTTTTACTATACACATAATTTTTAAGATAATCTAATGGTAAAACATTTGATTTATCAAGAAACTGAACTTTCTATATACTTTTTCTTTGCTTTAGAGAACGACAAATTTGATGCCTAAGCTGCACCAATCTTTACCATATTGATGCACCGCAAGATTAAATTCTTTAAATTGTCTGCTATTATAGCATATAATGTTTTAAAAAAAAAAACTAATTGTGGGATCTTGAGATGTAAAAAGTACTATACTCTCATGTCATTTTTTTTATTTTTAAAAAACTTGATAGTATTAATTAAATTAACTGCCCCTAAGTTTCGTTAGTTGAACTTTTATCTGTTTTTGGTAGAATTTGTTCGTTGTATTTTATTGATCAATATAGTGCATGCATTCTTCTCTTTTCAAGATTCATGAGATTGATCCTAGCTAATAGCATATTGCATTATTGGAAAAACAAGTCATATGATTTCCAGTTTTTGTTCCTCAAAATGCCAGTTTTGATTTGTGCTTAACTCCAATTTTTAAGTATTGAAAATTTATGCTTTTCCCCTTTAAATTCTACATAGTGTACATGAAAAGCACAAACAAACTGCTATGGTATAAATTTGATTAACATAAATTAAATGATTAAAACATGATTTGGTGGGTGGTACCTTCCTACTATTTGTCATGTGGACGAGCAACGTACAAAGCATTTCATTTTTTTCTTTATGGAACAAATAAGCATTTTCTACATATTCTGTTGCATAATGGTCACTGGAATCAAACAATGACGTCATAACTATCAATTTGGACATATGCCAATATATTAGAGAAAGGTGCAAGGAGGTGAAAAGGTTATGTAGGACGACAGATTCTCAGAAATATAGCAACAACGTCATAGACTTTTGACATTAATTTTAAAATTATATCTATGCAGAAAGGATTTAATAATATGGGGTCAATATTTTAAATTAAAGAAAAAAAATTGGTCGTATATGGTGATTGGAAGTCAATTTAAACCCTATCCGCATACATGCGGAAAATATAACGAAAAGAATTTAAAAAAAAAAAAAGGCCGAGCTTGGAGAACTGAATAAGGATATATTGGAAACTAAAGTGAGAATTATGGCATTTGTTAACTATAAACTAACTTCAGTCAAGTGTTTAATTATGAATTATATGTAGTTGCTTCTGTGATGTGTAACTTTCCTCAACATGCATGGATGAGATTACAAGCACATTAAACGGGGTCATACAGTACTTGTGAAATTACGTATAAAAAATGTATAAAAATCTCGAATCACACTATAAGAAAATCAGAGATTAGAGATGAAAATAATCTGTTTTTGATTCAGTAAAAATTTGTCGCTGATTGCTTAAAGGTGAAAAATTAATCTTCCATCTTTGATCCTAGCGTTACAAAAAATTTGAGACGGAAAATAAATTCCATCTCAAAATTAGAGATAGAATTAGAGACGAATTTTTTCGTCTCAAAACAAGGACGAATTTTTCTGTCTCAAATTCACAAACATGCATATGAACCAATAGATTATTGAACATGTCAAATTTGGCCACTCAAAAAAATTTTAACTACATTAAACGATACTAAATTAGAAGATACATTCATTCATTAGTCTTCTCAAGACAATAGTGTTCACTGAAGTCTTTATATAGAAGAAGGTGGAAGGCAACACTATATATAAGAAAAGGTAGGAGTCTCATCTTCTGATCTGACTATTGTGGGACTTATTAATTTGAGACAGAATTTATTTTATTTCTAATTAAAAACAAACCCTAATAATACATTAAAGATAGAATAAATTTCATCACAGATTCTGTCTCAAATTTTTAAACTAAATTTCAAGACAGATTTCCAACATTTCAAAAAACAAAATAATTTTTAACATTTCAAAGACAAAATAATCGTCTCTAATTTTCGTCTCTAATTTTACTTTTTCTTGTAGTATCACTTAGAAGTACCCCTAAATTTTCAATTTCCAAATTCACCATTCCATATATTCAGTTTTCCCCTAATAATAGTAGCTCTATTGTTATATTAAATTTCTACATGTTCAAATGTTTTGCTATCTCAAATATAACATATATAGGAGGAGTCTAATGCATACAAGAAATTATAATATGCTAGACAATGAAATTAGATAGAATGACATATATATTTCCTAAAAGTTAAAAGTTCAAGGATCTAATAAGCAATATCTGAAATGGAAAGTTTAAGATAATCTACTTCTAGTATTCCAAAATTTAAAGGGTTTTATTGTAATACCCGTTAATTTCAGAATATAATTCGCTTAAGAGTATTTTAGAATTCTACAACGTTACTTTAGTTATTGATTTTGGTCATTTTTAATTTTCATATTTAATTGTTCTCTTTGAATATTATTTATGAAAATTGAGTTAAATGACTGGACTAAATATTTGCACAATGAGGGATATATTCTAAGAATGGTGAAATTCATGGAAAAGTGGTTTCAGAATGGTCAATTAATCCATTTATTGTAAATTGACTGGATGGGTTTGGATGTTGGGTTATTGATACCCATGGGTTATTGAATAACCCATTAGAAATATTTAATATAAAGTTTCAATAGTAACCCTCACTTTTTCACTCAGCCGAAGGAAGCAGAAAAGATTTCTCTCTCAGTTCTTCATTTTCTTCTCAAATCCTTTCCTTGATCTTCAGAAGTTCGACTATTTGTTCGGTTCAAAAGCTTTGTAAGGATCAAAGGTAAGCTTTAATCCGATTATTTTCCTTAAATTTCAGTTTATGTAGAAGATCAGAGGAGGTTTTGTTCTTGAAGATTTTAATGATAATTCATGAATCTCAGTTGTTTTAGAAGTTATATTTGAGTTATAATCGGTTAAAAGAGTTGAAATTCCGGTTTTGAAACAAGAAAGGAAAGGATGAAATTGTTAGAAATTCTGCAAAACCGAGTTACTGTAGCGACCAGAAATTTCGGGAAAAAATCTGGAAAATTTTCTTCGGGTACTGTAGCAGTTACTGTAGTGTCGGCAGTCAACGGTACTGTAGCAGTCAACGTTACTGTAGCGAACCGGCACTGTAGCAAACCGTTACTGTAGCGAACCGACACTGTAGCAAACCGTTACTGTAGCAACCCATTACTGTAGCAGTCAGAAAATTTTACGTATTTTCGTGATTTTGTTTCCTTTCTTATGATTCCTTGTAATATATTTTACTAGGAAATTTTCCTACACAAATTCTAGTGTGGAACAAGGTAAACTTGGACAAAAATCAAGGTGAGTGAATAACCTTGCTCAGCTAATTTGATATTACTAGTCAAAGTACAATATAAGTCCCATTTACAATATTATTTGGATAATAAGCAATTAATTTTTCATATGGGAGTATATGATGATCAGTAGAAATAAGAGTATGTAGAAATTATTTATTTCATGACAATTGTACTATGTGATGAATTCTCACTATCTTATTAATGAGTAAAGATCTACGGGATCTAATACACGAGTGTGAAAGGGTTAAAGTCTCATACTACTCGGTGTATATCTAAGAAATCTTATACACGAGTTTGAAAGGGTTAAAGTCCCATACTACTCAGTGCATATCTATGAAACATATACACGAGTTGAAAGGGTTAAAGTCCCATACTACTCGGCGTATACCTATGAGATCTTATTCACGAGTTTGAAAGGGTTAGAGTCCCATACTACTCGGTGTATATCTATGAAATCTTATTCATGAGTTTGAAAGGGTTAGAGTCCCATACTACTCGATGTATAAGATAATTAATTATATGAGTAAATGTGGTATTTGTACTTTTGATATTTTATATAGTACAGTTATTTACTTACTGAGTTTTTAAATAAACTCACACTCCCTATGATTATTTTTTTTCAGATACAGAAAATAAAGAACAAGAGTATCCGTTTGAAGATTAGAAGCCCCTTGGGTTTATTCTCTATTTCTATCTGGTGGGACACCAGTACTTATTAATGTGGATATTAGAAAAGCTCTGTATTTTCTATAGGTCTCCTAGGCTTGCGATGAGATAGAAATATCAGACTATGTATGTCTATATTTGCTTATCAGATGAATATAATTCTGTAGTGTGGAATGAATGATTAAGGTTGAATGTAAAACCTTACAGAATATATGCATATAACGTATGTTTGAGAATTATATCAAATGAGTAGTATCTTTTCACATGCTCAATTTTTGGGATGTGACAAATTTGGTATCAGAGGAAAGGTTTTATAGGTCCCCTATAGAGTACAGAGCAAAGTGATCTTTGTGGACCCTTCCCTATTGTCGTGAGCCGCGGCATGACCATAGGATTAGGTTCCATAAAAGACCTTGTAGAGTATAATGTCATTTTATAGATAACTTCTCAGTGGGGCTAGTAAGTGATATTTTGTTTATGTCTGAAAATTGTTTGTTATGTGTGTAGATCTGTGACAGATCAATGTCAGAAGGATCTTCTAATAATAATGAGCATATGGGTCCAAGGAGGGCCATAAATCCACCAGTACATGTGCAAGATGATTCTAACCGTAGTGATAGTTTACATGCTCAAAGTACTGAGGGCGCAACTAGTGAGCAAGCAAGAAGAGTCGAACCTGATGCTCACGTCGGTAATGCAACTATTGCACATGTGATTCATTTGATGAATGAGCGATTTGACCGATTTGAGGCTGAAATGAGAGGTCGAGCTGCACAAGCTAACCTGCCAGTGGATCCTCCTATTGTTGAAGCTGAAAATGTACCACCAGTTCCGTTAGCGGGAGGAGTTAATGTAAGAGAGGTAAGAATGTCTGAATTCCAGAAAATGAGGCCTCCTACTTTTTCAGGGGAAGATCCCAAAGAGGACCCACAATGTTTCCTTGAAGATTGTGAAGCAATCTGTGATGCTATAGGGTGTTCTCCTACTCAAAAGGTAGAATTCACTTCCTTTCAGTTAAAAGGTAGGGCTGGTAAATGGTGGAGGAACTGGAAGAAAGCTAGAATTCAAGGCGCACCGCCAGTTATGTGGACAGAATTTTACAGATTGGTTATGGATGAATTTCTTCCGGCAAGTGAACGATCATCCAGGGCCAGAGATTTTCTGTATCTACGGCAGGGAACCATGACTGTTGATGAATATTCAGCTCAGTTTGTTAAATTATCTGAATATGCCCCTGAAATCATTCCTTCTGAAAGGAAGAAAATAGAAAAGTTTGTGGAAGGGCTTCGTGATGCCTTATATGATCAAGTGGGTTCTAATATGAACGATTACTCTTCGTACTCAGAGGCTGTTGATGTGGCCCGAAGAATGGAAAAGAGGTCAAAGAATAAAGAAGAATATCGTCAAAAGAA
Organism: Biancaea sappan; assembly: GCA_037074585.1. Taxonomy (NCBI): domain Eukaryota; kingdom Viridiplantae; phylum Streptophyta; class Magnoliopsida; order Fabales; family Fabaceae; genus Biancaea; species Biancaea sappan. The sequence continues at coordinate 14,340,670 of CM073494.1, forward strand.
GAAAGCTAGATATAGAAGATCTTTTGATCAAGGGGAAGACTCAAGAACTTTGAAACCCTTTACTGCGTCACAAAATGCTCCAGCCACTCCTACTAAGTCAACTTATTCTACAGCCAGTGTGGCTAAGCCTCGTTCAGAGAACAGGAGTGGTTTTAGCTCTTCTAGTAGAGGAGGTACTCAAGGTAGAAGGAAAAAACCCCAATGTCCTGAATGTGGAAAGTTTCACTTCGGAGAATGCAGGTTAAACACTGTTGGTACAGGCTGTTTTCACTGTGGACAAAAAGGACATTTTATAAGGGAGTGCCCTCAGCTCATGACAAGACCAGGTCAAGGGTCTACTTTGCCACCTCGACCACAATCTATTACTCAAACACCAACCCCTTCAATAGGGGGTAGTATGGGAAGAGGTTCTGGAAGAGGCCAAGGTGACCGTGGAAAACAAGCTGCTGGCAGAGGAAATGCAAGAGTATATGCTCTAACCCGACAGGATGCTCAAACATCCAATGCTGTAGTTACAGGTATATTATCTGTTAATACTTTTGCTGCACGTATTTTGTTTGACCCCGGTTCTACTCACTCATATGTGTCGCCCCTATTTGCCAAGAGATTTGCATTTGATTCGATTATTCTTAAAGAACCATTCTTGGTTTCCACACCGATGAGAGAGACTTTGATGGTTAAAACATGTTATCGTTCTTGTAAAATAATCGTTGGAGGCATGGAAACTGAGATAGATCTTATGGTTCTCAATATGTTAGATTTTGATGTGATTTTAGGGATGGATTGGTTATCTTCTTGTCATGCTACTATAAATTGTCGTGACAAAGTTATTTCCTTTAATATGCCGGGGAGGAGTAATTTTGTGTTTCAAGGAGATCGAGGTGATGTACCTTGCAACATGATATCTATGTTAAGTGCCCAGCGTATGTTGCGAAAGAGATGTCAGGGATTTCTAGCTTTTATCAAAGATTTAGAAAAGAAAGAACAGAAGTTAGAAGACATTCATGTGGTTAATGAATTCCCAGATGTGTTCCCAGAAGATTTACCTGGATTACCGCCAGAAAGAGATATTGAGTTCAGTATTGATTTGGTCCCAGACACAAGACCAATTTCTATTCCACCTTATCGTATGGCTCCTGTTGAGCTAAAAGAACTCAAAGAACAATTGGAAGATTTGTTAAACAAAGGGTTCATTCGCCCAAGTTTTTCACCTTGGGGTGCTCCTGTTCTTTTTGTGAAAAAGAAAGATGGTTCTATGAGATTATGTATAGATTATCGTCAGCTGAATAAAGTCACAGTGAAGAATAAGTATCCTTTACCAAGGATAGATGATTTGTTTGATCAGCTTCAAGGAGCAAAATACTTCTCAAAGATTGATCTAAGGTCTGGATATCATCAGTTACGAATTAAGAGTGATGATATACCTAAGACTGCTTTTCGTACACGGTATGGACATTATGAGTTTCTTGTGATGTCTTTTGGGTTGACAAATGCACCAGCATCATTTATGGATTTAATGAACAGAGTGTTCAAATCATTCCTTGATAAGTTTGTAATTGTGTTTATTGATGATATTTTGGTATATTCAAAGAGTCATGAAGAACATACTGAACATTTGAGAATAGTGCTTCAGACTTTGAGAGAACATCAGTTGTACGCAAAGCTCTCAAAATGTGAATTCTGGATGAGTCATGTAACATTTTTGGGACATGTTATTTCCCAAGAAGGTATTCATGTAGATCCAAGTAAAATTGAAGCAGTTAAACAGTGGCCTAGACCAACAACTGTGTCTGAAGTACGTAGTTTTCTTGGCTTAGCAGGGTATTACCGTCGCTTTGTCAAAGATTTCTCTAAGACGGCTCTCCCATTAAATAAGTTAACCCGAAAGAATGTTAAATACATTTGGGATGATTCATGTGAGCAAAGTTTCACCCAATTGAAAGAGTGTTTAACTTCTGCACCAGTCTTAATCCTACCATCAGGACCAGGGGGTTACTCTGTATTCTGTGATGCCTCAAAGATAGGCTTAGGATGTGTGTTGATGCAACATGGTAAAGTCATAGCTTATGGCTCACGTCAGCTTAAAAAGCATGAATTGAATTACCCCACTCATGATTTGGAAATGGCAGCTGTAGTGTTTGCCCTAAAGATATGGAGACATTACTTGTATGGGGAAACTTGTAAAATTTTTACAGATCACAAAAGCCTTAAGTACATTTTTGAGCAGAGAGATCTCAATCTAAGGCAACGAAGGTGGATGGAACTTCTGAAAGATTATGATTGTACCATCCTTTACCATCCAGGTAAAGCAAATGTAGTGGCTGATGCTCTAAGTCGAAAGTCTATGGGAAGTTTAGCTCACATTGCCACTATAAGGAGGTCTCTAATACATGAACTACAAGAGTTGGAAGCTGATGGAGTATTCTTCGAGATCACTGAGTCAGGTACATTTCTGGCTCATTTAACAGTTAGATCATCTCTTGTTGAAAAAGTAAAAGTAAATTTAGAAAATGACATTGATATGGTCAAAATCAGAGATAAGGCAAGGCAAGGTCTAGCACCAAGTTTCTTGGTAGATGAAGAAGGAGTCTTATGGTTTAATGGGAGACTCTGTGTCCCCAACATTGAATCTTTGAAACATGAAATCTTAATGGAAGCTCATGGTTCGCCCTACGTTGTACATCCTGGTGCTGTGAAAATGTATCAGGACTTGAAACAAGTTTACTGGTGGGAGGGCATGAAGCGAGACGTGACTGACTTTGTAGCTCGATGTTTGACTTGTCAGCAAGTTAAAGCTGAACATCGACGACCATCTGGATTGATGCAAAAACTAGATATTCCCGAATGGAAGTGGGAAAGGATCACTATGGATTTTGTAGTAGGTTTACCTCGGTCAACAAAAGGAAATGACTCAATATGGGTCATAGTGGATCGACTTACTAAGTCAGCACATTTTCTTCCTGTTCATACCACTTTCAGTGTAGCAAAACTTGCTCGAATTTATGTTAAAGAAATAGTGAAACTTCATGGTGTACCAATATCCATTATATCAGACCGAGGACCTCAGTTTACTTCTCGGTTCTGGAAAGTCTTTCAAGAGGCTTTGGGTACCAAAGTGAATCTTAGCACAGCATTCCATCCTCAGACTGATGGACAGTCCGAAAGGACAATTCAGACTTTAGAGGATATGCTAAGAGCTTGTGTGATGGATTTCAGTGGAAGTTGGGAAGATCATTTGTCTCTTATTGAATTTGCTTATAATAACAGTTACCAAGCCAGTATTCAGATGACACCTTTTGAGGCTTTGTATGGGAGACGGTGTCGATCTCCTATAGGTTGGTTTGAACTTGGTGAAACCAAAATATTTGGACCTGAGATGATACAGGAAGATATAAATAAAGTTAAACTGATCAGAGAGAAGTTGTTAACTGCTCAGAGTAGACAGAAGTCTTATGCGGACAACCGACGACGTGACCTTGAATTTGCAATAGGTGATATGGTTTTCTTACGAATCTCACCTATGAAAGGAGTAATGAGATTCGGGAAAAAAGAAAAGCTTAGTCCGAGGTATGTTGGCCCATATGAGGTTGTAGACAGAGTGGGTAATGTGGCATATCGCCTAGACCTACCTTCCAACCTAGAGGGAGTTCATCCAATATTTCATGTGTCCATGCTACGGAAGTATCTTCCTGATCCTTCTCATGCCATTCAACCCCAAGAAGTTCATTTTGATGAAACTCTCACCTACGAAGAGGTACCAGTAGCTATCCTTGATAGAAAAGTCAAGAAATTGCGTACCAAAGAAATTTCTACTGTCAAGGTTCTTTGGAGAAATCATTCTCGCGAGGAAGCTACGTGGGAAGCAGAAGATGAGATGTGGAAAAACTATCCACATTTATTTGAAACTTGAGGTAAGATTTTAATTCGGAGGACCGAATTCTTTTAAGGGGGGTAGAATGTAATACCCGTTAATTTCAGAATATAATTCGCTTAAGAGTATTTTAGAATTCTACAACGTTACTTTAGTTATTGATTTTGGTCATTTTTAATTTTCATATTTAATTGTTCTCTTTGAATATTATTTATGAAAATTGAGTTAAATGACTGGACTAAATATTTGCACAATGAGGGATATATTCTAAGAATGGTGAAATTCATGGAAAAGTGGTTTCAGAATGGTCAATTAATCCATTTATTGTAAATTGACTGGATGGGTTTGGATGTTGGGTTATTGATACCCATGGGTTATTGAATAACCCATTAGAAATATTTAATATAAAGTTTCAATAGTAACCCTCACTTTTTCACTCAGCCGAAGGAAGCAGAAAAGATTTCTCTCTCAGTTCTTCATTTTCTTCTCAAATCCTTTCCTTGATCTTCAGAAGTTCGACTATTTGTTCGGTTCAAAAGCTTTGTAAGGATCAAAGGTAAGCTTTAATCCGATTATTTTCCTTAAATTTCAGTTTATGTAGAAGATCAGAGGAGGTTTTGTTCTTGAAGATTTTAATGATAATTCATGAATCTCAGTTGTTTTAGAAGTTATATTTGAGTTATAATCGGTTAAAAGAGTTGAAATTCCGGTTTTGAAACAAGAAAGGAAAGGATGAAATTGTTAGAAATTCTGCAAAACCGAGTTACTGTAGCGACCAGAAATTTCGGGAAAAAATCTGGAAAATTTTCTTCGGGTACTGTAGCAGTTACTGTAGTGTCGGCAGTCAACGGTACTGTAGCAGTCAACGTTACTGTAGCGAACCGGCACTGTAGCAAACCGTTACTGTAGCAACCCATTACTGTAGCAGTCAGAAAATTTTACGTATTTTCGTGATTTTGTTTCCTTTCTTATGATTCCTTGTAATATATTTTACTAGGAAATTTTCCTACACAAATTCTAGTGTGGAACAAGGTAAACTTGGACAAAAATCAAGGTGAGTGAATAACCTTGCTCAGCTAATTTGATATTACTAGTCAAAGTACAATATAAGTCCCATTTACAATATTATTTGGATAATAAGCAATTAATTTTTCATATGGGAGTATATGATGATCAGTAGAAATAAGAGTATGTAGAAATTATTTATTTCATGACAATTGTACTATGTGATGAATTCTCACTATCTTATTAATGAGTAAAGATCTACGGGATCTAATACACGAGTGTGAAAGGGTTAAAGTCTCATACTACTCGGTGTATATCTAAGAAATCTTATACACGAGTTTGAAAGGGTTAAAGTCCCATACTACTCAGTGCATATCTATGAAACATATACACGAGTTGAAAGGGTTAAAGTCCCATACTACTCGGCGTATACCTATGAGATCTTATTCACGAGTTTGAAAGGGTTAGAGTCCCATACTACTCGGTGTATATCTATGAAATCTTATTCATGAGTTTGAAAGGGTTAGAGTCCCATACTACTCGATGTATAAGATAATTAATTATATGAGTAAATGTGGTATTTGTACTTTTGATATTTTATATAGTACAGTTATTTACTTACTGAGTTTTTAAATAAACTCACACTCCCTATGATTATTTTTTTTCAGATACAGAAAATAAAGAACAAGAGTATCCGTTTGAAGATTAGAAGCCCCTTGGGTTTATTCTCTATTTCTATCTGGTGGGACACCAGTACTTATTAATGTGGATATTAGAAAAGCTCTGTATTTTCTATAGGTCTCCTAGGCTTGCGATGAGATAGAAATATCAGACTATGTATGTCTATATTTGCTTATCAGATGAATATAATTCTGTAGTGTGGAATGAATGATTAAGGTTGAATGTAAAACCTTACAGAATATATGCATATAACGTATGTTTGAGAATTATATCAAATGAGTAGTATCTTTTCACATGCTCAATTTTTGGGATGTGACATTTATAGCATATTTTTCTAAATTATAATTACACACCTAAACTCTAAAAACATAACACTTTACCACTCAACTATTAAAAACAAAAACAAAAATGTTACTTATCAATTAGAATTAACATTTAGAAGCTACATGATTTGAGAAATATATATTACAAAGGAAAATTTTGAAAATAATGATAAAGGCATAAAATAAATCATGTGACAAATTATGTAGATTTTAGAAGTTAATTTTATTAGATATATAATTTTTTTATTTTTTATAATAATTTAAAGAATAACATTACCTTCAAAAGTTCTAGTACTTAAGTTATAATATTAAAAAACAGTTGTCATATAATTTTCCCTGTAATTAATACCACGGATATATATGCTTTGGTACGGTAAAAGATTTAATTCCTACTAGCTCTCCATCAAAAAGAATGCTGTTATTGTTAACAATTACCATATATCGAATTCGAATTCTGATTTTTGAACTGCCTAAACTTGAAAAAACTAGCAGCAGCTAGCACTTCGGATAACAATTTCAGTTTTTCATTGAAGATATATCTATCTGTTTGCAATATTTATCTCCATATATTTACTCCTGCCTCATTTTCCACTACAAAATATATATATATATATATATATATATATATATAAATGCCCAGAGTTTAATTAGTTCTAAAATTCTAAACACGTCGACAATTGGGAAAATAATTAATCAGCGCGTTGTGATTTTTTACGTACGTATGAAAAAAGAAGAAGAAGATATATGCCAGTATTAATTAAATGTCAAATGTATCATGTTCATAAGCTCTTCGTCACAAATCCTCAGTATCAATTTCCCTTTTTAATTAATTAACCTATATGTGTATAATAATTTATATGCAAATATTTTCTCCAGAATACCGCATTCGTTGCATCATAGGTTTGCATAGCCACTATGTTTGACCAAGGGTTAATTGGAATAGAGTAAGAGAGACCTTTCATCGTATGACTTGCTTAATCCGACAATTTGGAAATGTAAGCAAATCTTAGATATATATAAAATAACCTTCCAATCTCTTATATGTATAAATGCTACTGTTATTGTCTTGACCTGTGTAAAAGGGTGTTTTTTTAAGGTCTTTTTTTTTTTCAGTATATCATACACACGCGCGACCACATATAAATACATATATATATATATATATATATAAAATATTTAGTACTAGTCCTAATTTCTTGTTATATAATTTATTTTTCTTAGAAAAAGGTCAACTTTAGTTTTAAATTATAAATGAGTTGGATATTTATCAAAATTTAAATAATAATAATACTGAATTTTTAAGAGTACGGAAATATATTACATATACCATCTACCTAATATAAATGAGTCTTTTTGAGCTTTAAATGACTATGATATATTGAGATAATTACAAAACAGTATATTAGAGAAATTACACAATTTAATCTTAGGGAGTGTCAATATTTCTTGGCTTGGCACCGCCAATGCTATATTGTATCAAAAGCTATCTTGTGTGTTTCATGTGATAAATTATGTTCTCGTTGAACCCCTCAATTGGTGGTTAAAAAGCTAATAGCTTTTAGCATTTTGAACGGTTTTTCCCGGTAGTCAATCTTAATATTCTTGCCTTTTGAAAATAGGAGATCATAGATAACGAAGTTATATGAACCCCAACTTCTTAATTTTGTGTCTATTTCGGTATTCATATTTTAATATTAAATAATACAGTATTATTTTCATTCGTAATTTGTGATCTAATTTATTATAATATTTTATGAAATATACATAATTTAATATTATATTATAGTTAAATTGAATATTAATTTTAAACACATTGTTAATTTGTTTATCAAAACATAAATAGAGATAATATCAAAATTCTCTAGTATTGCAGTAATACAGTTCACATTATCGGATCTTTCGTCATAACTTTAGCATGACATAAATATAATACTCCTCTGATCTACATATGTCATTGTTATTAATTAATTATATCTCTTTTTCTTTTTATTGGAATAATTATGATGGTGGCCCATGAGAAGTTAATGAATTAATATTGATATCTCCTTTAGCAACAATTTTAATTTTAATTCCCAATTTGCTAAATGGATATCTTTCTTTGGTCAAAAGTTCTTTTACGCATATTCTATTGTACATAATAACAATCACCAAACCGTTCTTCCTCTTCATCAGATCGTTGGAGATTAAGAGATATTCAACTTCACATAATAACAATTACCAAAAGCTCACTAATAAATTGATTAAGGGCTAAACCATTAGTGATGGATAAAAATGATGAACATAGAATGAACTGATGTTCGATTAGGTTATTTTGGATATTCTGTCCACAGAATAATCAATGATCAGTCAGAAACAGACGACTCTCAGTTTGCAAGAAGCTGCAATCATCTAGAAGGTTTCTAAGTCTAGAATTTTTTCAATAACCTAAAGGATTACAGTTTGAGAGCAAGGTGGGTGATGACAGTTAAGTGTCTTCAGTTCTTGGAACTTAAAAAATAGAAGCATTCCCACTGTGCCCAGAAATCAAAAGTAGTATGAATTATGAAAGAGACAAAGACAGGGAAGCAGTAGGTGGAAGTGGCGTCCAATCGAGGTTCACGGGTGGGGTACAGTACGCTACTTTCAACAAAGTGTCGTTGATAGTGTTAGTGTTATCCCCTTTAATCATATCCCCACCCAAAATCTATTCCCTCAATTATTCCGCTAAATTCATGCTACTTTGCACCCCATAATTTCTCTGGTGATCCCAACCACCCTCATTCACTAAAACCCCCCAGCTTTAAGAGTCTATTTAGTTTTATATTTGGATTTTTAAAAGTCAATTTGAATTTCAAAATATAATTTTGTACCGAAAAAATAGTTGTTTGGTTTAATGTTTATGATCATGTCAAACTCTTATATGAAATAACTGATTTATTTTCATCAAAATTAAAGGATTTGGATTCCCTCTTGCGCATCAAACAGGAAGGAACCTTCAGGTCCCATTACAGTTTGTGATTTCTCCAGCTTTTTTTTTATTTTTTGTTTTTTTTTTAAAAATTACACTGGTTGTTAAATCAGATGATCGTTGGATCAATTTTAATGACTAGTGTAATTTTTTTAAAAAAATAAAAGACAAAAACAAAAGAGATCATGACTGTGATCCAACGTTGGAAGCTCCTGCGTGTTTGATGCACAAGAACGAATACAGATATAAAATTAAATTTAAAATTTAAGTTCATCCAAAATTAAATTTGTCTAATTCTAATCCAAAGAGACTCAGCAAACAGTTAAAAATAGTCCAAAATGGAAGTTATGATGGGTTCCTCACTAATTGAAGAAATGACCAGTTAATTAATTAGTATTTTCAACAGGTTTTTGACCCCCCCCCCCCCCCCCCCCCAAGTCTCCTTTATAAAATGACCAAGGCCTAGATGTGTCTTGCAAACCCCACACAAACTTGTGATCTCTTTGCTAGCTTGCAAGCACTAAATTAGCCCAGCTCTTCACTTGTTCAGGTTCAGGCATTGAGAGAATGAGTAGGGGAAGAGACAGTGCAGTTGTGAGTGTGGTCAAGATGGTGGCTCTGCTATGCGTGATGGTCCAGTTGGAAGGTGCAAATGCAACCACCTACACGGTGGGAGGCCCTGGAGGCTGGACCTTCAACACTGCTACTTGGCCCAAAGGAAAGAGATTTAAAGCTGGTGATGTGCTAAGTAAGTAATCATGAGTAACCAGACTCACCACTTGCTCATTTCAGTATTATTATTATTATTATTATTTTTTGGATGATTGAAATGAACTAAGTGTTTGAATAATGATGGCAGTATTCAACTACGACGCAACGACACACAATGTGGTGGCGGTGGACAGAAGTGGGTACAGAAGCTGCACTGCTCCGACGGGCGCCAAGGTGTTCAGTTCGGGGAAGGATCAGGTGAGGCTCGCGAAAGGACTGAACTACTTCATTTGCAGCAATCCAGGACACTGCCAATCTGGGATGAAACTTGCTGTTAATGCAGTGTGATTAGATCAGGATTAAGTTAAGCCCCACAATAACATCGTTATGAGAATATGGACGTTACTGTGTCTATCTGTTAGTGTTATTAAGCTAGCTGCATGTGGGTGTTGTAAGCATAATCTCCATTTGGTTTGTAACTTTATTTGTGTAGTTCACTCGTCAGTTCAAGTCTCAGATTTGTCATTTGCCGGAGAAAGGAAAGTTTGTCCATATCATAGTCACGGACTCTGTTTGGATCTCAATTCTGCATACCATACTCTAAATTACTAAATAAGAGATGGGGCCAATTATGCTCAGTGTGATAGTGTCGGTATGTTGCCTTCACACTAAATTTACTCCTCAGTCACTTGCCATTTTTATAATACATTTACTAAGTAGTAAGGTTAATTAGTCCATTCTTACATTTTCATAATACTAACAATTGATAATTTGGTCCTAACTAAACTTAAAAATGGTTTATAAATAGCAACGAGTTTTGCTTTGGTTATTGGGTAATATTAGGTCCCTTTTTGGGTTGAAGGATTTGAGTTCGAGTCCTAATTTTGAAAGGGAAAAAAGGTTTTAACGGAACTCTTTTAACTTTATTAAAATTAAAATTAAATAGACTTAGAGAAAGTATAATAGCAAAACAAAATCACAAATCCTCGAAAAACGACAACTTTCTTTTTTTGGGGGGGGGGGGGGGTCATAGAACAATGGCAAGTAGATTTGTGAGAGATTAGAGCCTTTAATAGGCCAACAGTGTTATGGGCCCATATAAGTAGCACGATTGGTACGAGTTAAAAATGATAATTAATAATAATAAAAAATGAAACTGGGTTTTGGCCCATATGAACTCTGATTATCTTTTTCACATTGACAATTGTTGGGCCACAGTTTTTGAAGCAATAAAGGGGAAGTTCTTTTTTTTTTTTTTAGGTGAATCAATAAAATGAAAGATTAATTCTGGGTAGAACATACTCTAAACGAACATTTTAAAAAATTAAACTACCATTGAATGGATTTGCAATTTCAACACAGACGGATTTTTTTTTCTTTTTTAGAAAATCTAAGACGCAGAGTTAGCAACATTGTTAATTATTCATATTAAGTTTGGGCTAAAAAAAGTTGGGTTGAGGTATAAATTTTGTAGCCAACATTTCTCTCGTCGTTTAATAGCAATCAACATCACGATCGAAGGGAATCAAAAGTAGAAAATTTCGGGGAAAGAAAGACATTAGGATTAGACGCGTTGACGGGGCTCGACGTAACCAAAACTTCAGAGACTATAATCTTATTTGGTCATAGATATCTATTTTTATTTTAATCTGGTACCTGATAAATTTTTATTTTAATTTGATTCTTCATATATTTAAACATCTTTAATTTGGTCCTTACAAATTTGTATTTTTAATTTAATCTCTCACAAATTCAAACATTCTCAATTTGATATCTCATATATTTTTATTTTAATTTGATTCTTTCATGTAATTGTTATTAAATAATTTAACGAAAGTGTTAATTTAACACAGTTAACTTGTTGATCAGTAAACATCATATAATTTTTTTTCTTTTTTGTACTAATCTAATATGCAATGCAAGGACTAGGAGATTCAATTTCATTGGCTTTGCTCTAAGAGGGATCAAAACGATTAGATCTATAAGAAATTAAATTAAAAATAAAAATCTTTGATCAAATAAATTGACAAAAGAGACATTTGTGTGAGATTAAATTAAAAATAAAAATTTAAGGGATCAAATTAAAAATATAAATTTATAAAAAATTAAATTAAAAATATTTAAATTTGTGAAGAATCAAATTAAATATAAGGAACAAATCCATTTTTATGAGTTCTCATAGACCATAAGCTTGTAAGTCGTAAGTCTTCGCTGTCCTTTGAGATAGGATTGGAAAGTGGAAACTAATCTTTTTTTTTGCTTTCCCACTAACACCATCCATTTTCTCTAAAATTACGCCCATGCCATGATTATTTGGGTTAAGCCATCAAAAGCAGTTGAGCATCTTTGCCATCCATTTATTTTTCAAGTTTTGCGTAGCATTTGTTTTTTTTTTTTTAATAGTGTATATATTATTTTAATATTAAATCTAACTTTTTAGAGTTGTTGGGTGAGGCATAATGACACTTGGAGAGGATATTCGACCCACCCCCTAATGGAGGAGTTAATGAGCAAGACGACGCCTTTTTCGGGGAAGTGGCCACAACCCAGAACCGCAACTTAGGACGGCAACGACTGATCACTAGAGCAGTGTGAAGCGAAGGCCCTGTTTGCCCCTGTTCACATTAGCCCCTGTTCTGGCTTTGCACTGCTCTGGTGTTCGCTTTGCCCTGAGCAAGAGTAGTGCGAATAGGGGCTTACAAATCCAACAAAGTTCACAGATCAGTCATCTCACGTGACTTGCTTCTCTGACAAGATGCAGCAGCACGATGGTGTCATCGTTGACAAGGACAACTCGGAGACCATTCCATTGATCTTTTCCTCTTGCTCTTTTTCAAACCAGTTCCACACCAGCACCGTCATTGATGGTGCCTGTGCCTCGGCTTGTGAGTCCTCAGCACCTAGATGATGGGTTTTATAGTCAACAACAGACCATGATGAGGACGATGATGATGATGATGATAAGTAGCAATAATTCATGGATTCTGTAATTCACGGTGAAAATCCAGCAAGAAAAATGTATTACTCTGTAATCAATAGTTACTGCATGGAAAAGATGTTAGCAATAACAATTCAGACTTAATATTATTAATAAAAAGCACACTTTATTAATGAAAAGTTGGAGCTTATATATAGGCTGTATATAGCAACTAAAGTCTCGAAAAAACAGGGCCACTATCTTACTGAACTAAACAAAACAATAAAGAACAAATAAATAAATAATAAAGTCGTAGCAGATAAATCAAAGTGACTAAAATACAGGGACCATGCTCATATTCTTATCCACAAGAGTTTGAATCAGTTTCAACACACTCCCTTGATTCAAAATTGCATACTTCTAGTTGCTGCCGAAAATAACTATGCTTGGCATGTGACAAAGACTTAGTAAATAGGTCAACAATTTGTTCATTTGTATTGCAAAACTCCAACATGATTTCTCCACTTGTTACCAGTTTGCGAATAAAGTGATGACGGATATCTATATGCTTGGTTCTACTGTGAAATGCTGGATTCTTGGTCATTGCAATTGTACCTCTATTATCACATAGAATTGTAGTTGCTGCAGATTCTTCTTGGCCCAAATTAGCAAGTACTCTTCTTAACCACACAGCCTGACATGCTGCAGAAGTTGTAGCAGTATATTTAGCTTATGAGGATGATAATGCAACAATTTCTTGTTTTTTTGAACGCTATAAGACAACACCCGAACCTAGGCTAAAGATATAGCCTGAAGTACTCCTTTTATCATCCAAAGAGCCAGCCTAATCACTATCAGTAGAGCCAAATAAATTGAAATATGAATTTTTAGAATACCAAATTCCAAAATTAGGTGTTCCAGCAATGTATCTTAAGACTCTCTTAGCAGCTCCAAAGTGATGTTGTGTAGGCTTGTGCATATACATGGACAAGACACTAACAGAAAATGCAATGTCAGGTCAAGTGTGAGTCAAATAATTTAACTCACCAATTAGTTTTTGAAAATAGGTTGGATCTGTTTTCTCTATGCCATCTTCAAATTGCAATTTTTCATTTGAATTCATTGGTGTAGCAACTTTGTTGCAGTTCAACATATTGAACCTTTTAAGCATATTGATGACATAATTTTGTTGAGATACAAAGATTCCATATGCTACTGGCTTCACCTCAAGCCCAAGAAAATAGTGCATTAAACCCAAGTCTGTCATCTCAAATTTCTTCATCATCAAAGACTTAAAACTGTTTAGTAGAGACTTATTGGATCCAAAATAAATCATGTCATCAACATAAAGGCAAACAACAAGAAAATCATGTTTCCCTTCTCTCTTTAAATATAAGGTGGGCTCATTTTCACTTCTTTCAAATCCATTCTCAATAAAACAACCATCAATTTTACTGTACCATGCTCGTGGAGCCTGCTTAAGCCCATAAAGAGCCTTTTTTTAGCTTAAGTACTTTATCTTCCTAACCATTTATAACAAAGCCTTAAGGTTGAGAAATATAAACATCCTCTTCCAATTCTCCATTTAAGAAGGCAGATTTGACATCAAATTGGAAAATAGGAAGAGACAAATGAGCAGTTAAAGAAAGCAAAATTCTTATTGTTTCAAGGCAAGCAACTGGTGAGAATGTTTCTTCAAAATCAATGCCTCTTTGCTGAGCATAGCCCTTTGCTACAAGTCTTGCTTTATGTTTCTCTATGCTTCCATCAGCTTGAAACTTAGTTCTGAACACCCATTTAAGTCCAATTTCTCTTTTTTCCTTCAGACAAATTGACTAGCTCCCAAGTTTGGTATTTTTGGATTGCACCCATCTCGTCATCCATGGCAGTGCGCCATTCTTCAATTTTCACTGGTTCCTCATAACATAGTATGCATAAATTTCTGTCAAAGATCTAAATTTTTTCAGAGGTGTAGAATCAGGTGAGGAAGGATTCTTGCTCATGGGAGAGGAGGAGCTACTGCTTGTACATGAGGGATTTCTGGATGTAAGGGCTAAGAATCATCAACAACATCAGTTGGGATTGGAGCTTGAATACTTGTTTTAGCACTTTCCCAAATCCATTCAACATCTTCATTGAACACCACATTTCTACTAATTATAATTTTTCTACTTAAAGGATTGTACAACCTGTTTAGATTGAGAGCAATATCCAATAAAAATGCATTTTTCATATTTGTCATCAAGTTTATGACGAGATTGAGAGTTTATTAAAGCATAGGCTACACAACCAAAAACTTTTAAATGACTAACACGTGGCCTCATAACTTTTCATGCTTCATATGGTGTTCTATACAAAACAGCCCTTGTTGGAGAGAGATTTAAAAGATATAATGCTGTTGCAATTGCTTCAGCCCAAAAAGAGTTTGAAAGATTTTTAGTCTTTAATAAACTTTTAGCCATTTCCACCACTGTTCAGTTCTTCCTTTCCACTACAATATTTTGCTCTGGTGTATATGGGGCTGTAAGCTCCCTGCGAATGCCAATTCTTCACAAAAAAACATTAAATTTAGTGGATGTAAAGTCACCACCTATGTTAATACGAAGGCACTTGATATGGCGGCCAAATTCATTCTCTATTCAGGGTGTATCAAGAGATTTCAGGGCCTAAGACAAAACTATTAGAGAAACTAATATAATATAAATAAATAATCCTTATATTATTCTTCTGGCCTTTTCAGCTGCGAAATTATTTATGAAAGTTTTATAATCAAGTACTTCTAGCCTTTTGAATTAAATTTCAATTTTTCTTTTTTTCTTCAAATTTTCAAAATCAGATTCATACTTTCTATTTGACATTTTCTATTACTACAAATTATTAAGAAAAATAAAAAACAATAAATAAATATAAATAAAATAGATTGTGCAACGTAAATAAAAAAAAGTGATGGAATGATAGAACCTAGAGATAAAGAGAATTGCATATTGATATTATGTATTGTACTGTAACAATTTCAGGTCAACTATTTTGCCTATCTGCCTTGAGAATTCAATCAAAAAACTAAAGAAAAAAAAAATGAGAATTGGAAACAGATTGTGTTATTGTTGCTGCAATGGAATTGAGAAAGCATTGCAATGGATGAATGAAAGTTGAGCTCCCGTTGGCAATTTATTACCATTATATATATATATATATATTAACTGAGGTATATGCACAGTGAAAGTGGGGCCTTGCAATGGATGAATGAAAACTGAGCTCTTGTTGGTATTTTCGAAGCTACCGTTTGCAATTTATTATCATTGGGCATACAAATAGTTTTTTTTAAATTAGGGCATATGTACAGTGAAAGTGGGGCCTAAGGAAGCTGTGGGGCCTAAAGCAGCTACCTTAGTTGCCTTACCGTAGATCCAGCCCTGTCTCTATTTGTCACGTCCCAAAATTTGAGCACGTGACCGGCACGGAAAGTGAATTTCATTTCACCTCCGTAAGCCTATCTTTCTCTTAATCATCATACAATTCTGTTTCATGCAACTAAACCGAATTCTCTATACATACTACAATCATTCACATTACATCACTGAATGAACCTACCCGATTACAGAGATTTCTAGATTTATACAACTTAGAATAAGACTTAACTATTATACCTTTATCCTGAACAAATGAAAAGGTAATCATGGACTAAGGATCCATAATTCCTTGTTCCGATATTTACCTTCAGCTGTCAACTCTGAAAAAAAATATCAATAAGAGGGGTATGAGCAAACCACGTGCCCAGTGAGTAGATAACACAACACTATGACAAAAAAATATCATACATCATAATGATAACATGCAGCAATCATACGTAAATCGATCATCATATGATATGATATTATTCGTAGTACTTCATGACAATATCTAAATAAATCAAATACATTTCAACATAATTCAAAAGTTCACAACAACAATCGGTGAAATCAATTTCACACAAATTTCCCGTACCAACCGGGTCGTCCAGAATACCTCTGGATCGTTGCCCGCGGCCCCCGCCGCATCCACCCTTATCTCTCCATTTATAATCTCCACCCTTATAACTTCACATAAATTTCTCCATGGGGTGCACCACCATGCCTTTCCTTTCCAGTCAAACACAATCACAATCATATATAAAAACATCCTCAATCATTTACAATTCAAGCCACAACATAATCAATGTAGTTCCAGCAACATAGCATGTATACAACATAACCCATAATATAGAACAATTATTCAACTCAGTTCACATACCATTCACAATCCATCATATAACCTCCATTCATGGGAAAATAAAAAAAATATAATTATATACATTACCAGACACGTTCCACAATTGTTTATGTCTCATCGTTCCACATCATCCTCTTCAAACTTGGATATACAACATATTTCCACTATGATGCAAAAAGTCAATAACAGATATTTAATCATAGCAAGTATTAACCCACTCACCTGGATTTCACACTCTCGGTACTCCCACTTTGCACCTTGACCATTCCTATTGTAACCAGACAAAAACCATCAGGGTTACGAAATAGAGAAATTTCCTACCACTACTCTCGACCTTCACTTACTTCTAAAATCATAACTCCTAACTGGTAATGAATATTCAAATGACACTTATACCATTGGAAACTAGACTTAAAGAGCTTTCCAACGATATAAAGTTTGCCCAAAACGGAGTTCGGATAAAGAAGTTATGGCCGATTGAAAAATAAACTAAAATTTTCCGGTACACCTGGCGCCTGGGCGCCACCTATGGCGCTTGGGCGCCACCCATGCCCGGCGCCTAGGCGCCCCACGTGGCGCCTGGGCGCCATGCCTTTCTCTTCCCCACATGTTCTTGGCGCCTAGGCGCCACACATGGCGCCTGGGCGCCACGATCGCGACCCTTCGCGACTTTCTCTCGGTTTTGGCCCGAATCTGGCCAAATCTTTACCGTTTTTCATGATTTCTTCCATGGGATCTCACCCTTAATGTCTAAGGAGCATTTAGACACCAAAATCACCAATTTTAATCGAGAAATGAAGCCGGAATCTCGATTTTTCCTCAAACACTCTTAAAACTAGAAAATAGGGAAAAGCTTAAGAAATAGAAATTTCTACCTCGATTCCTTGCTTTCCCTACGTTGCTTGGCTCCTAGAGGCTCGCCCCGTAGCCCGAGATCCGCCCTTCAAAGGCCGGTTGTAGAGTTGGAGTGTAGAGAGAGAAATTAGAGAGAAGGAAGAGAGAAGGAGAGGAGAGAAAGTGAAGAGAGAGAGAGGAAAGGAGAAAAATGAATAAAAAATAGGTGAGGCCACCTATATACTCGCCCGGGGTGAAATTATCACTTGCTCTGCAATTGACCCTCAGTCAAGACTAACAAAAGCAAATTCATAAAATCTCACCTCAGGTGTTTCTAAATCCTCGGTGCCCCACAAATTTCCTTATTTCACTTTAGTCCCTCTCAATATCTCAAACTCCACTTTAACCTCGAATCCATCATCTTTTCGGTACCGGACTCATAATTCATTCCCATAAGCTCTATTCTTCTTCTCGGGTTCCTACTTGGTCATTTCTCAAAAGTCCTCTATACTTTCTTTTCTTTTCACTTTAGTCCTTGAGAATTTGTAAAAATTTCCTAAATTAAAAATAAAAATTTCTATTCCCACATTTTCTTCACTAATTCAAAAAGAAAATTTTTCACATAATTAAATTTTTCACTAAACTTCAAATCAGACTTTAAATATTCATAAAAATTCTTGGGATATTACACTATTAAGGCCTTAAACTTCTTAAAATATGCAAGACCTTCAAATTTGAAATTTAGAAAATAGACCCAATTCATGCGGCTATAATCATCGACAAGCAGTAAAAAATATCGATTTCCACCAAAAGATTCTATATGCATGGGTCCATATAAGTCAGCGTGCACCAATTGAAGACAATTATCGGCTCTTACTGCTTTCCTAACTGGAAAGGATTTTTAACTTTATTTACCCAAGACACACCCTTCACAGAACTCAGAAAAGTCAATTGTAGGCAATCCAGTAACCATATTCTTTTGACTCAGTAACTTTAATCCATTTTCATTCAAATGCCCATAGAGTAAATCCCATAATTTAGATTCACTAATTTTGCTGGCAACAAAGGCAGTGTTAACTTGAGAGGCTTCAAGAGGAAACATGTTATTCTGAGCCATTTGAACATTAATTACAGTATGCCTAGAATTTTTATCTTGAACAATACATGAGTTATTATCAAATAGAAGTTTATAGCCACTACGCAACAATTGACCAATACTCAACAAATTATATGCTAAACCAGAGACAAAATGTACATTATCAAGAAGTTTAGTATTACCACTGTTTGTTTTAATGGCATTTGAACCTCTTCCTTCAACACAAATAAGTTTGTCATCACCCAACCAAACTTTATATTTATATGTCTCATCAAGCTCTTTGAATAATGATTTTGCCCCTGTCATATGATTAGAACAACCGCTATCTGAAAAACAAAGATCATTAGAAGCATCATTACAAGAAGAATGAGCCATAAATAACATACTCTTGTCTTCTGCAATATTGGCATGCTCGCCTTCCTCATTTTCTTTTTGCTTTGTCCAGCACTGAGCCTCTTTGTAACCCAATTTTTCATAGTAGTAGCACTTAATAAAACTTTGATTATCTTGGAACTGCCTTTGTTCATCAAATTGTCCTGCTCGACCTCTACCAAGACCTCTGTCACTGCCACGATGTCCACCAGATAACCACTTCTGCCTGATGCATTATGAGAGCTCTTACCTGTCACTTGCAGTGCCTTTTCACACCAGATAACCACTTCTGCCTGATGCATTATGAGAGCTCTTACCCGTCACTTGCAGTGCCTTTTCATCATTCATAGAGAATTTATTCAACCTGTCCTTATGAGCTTGCAAAGAACCCATTAAATCATCAAAGGAAACCACTAACATAAAGGAATTAACATAAAACAATCTCAATAGCAAACTCATTTTATGAAATATAAACTGATTTCTGGACACATAACTGGTGTCATAAACTTCTTTCTTAGCATAGTGTACTATACTTTGGCTACTTCAGCTACTTTGGCCACTTTGGCTACTTTCTCAGGAAAAGTACTCAATGTTTCATACGGAATTCTTAGTTCTGTCATCCCATAAGGAATTTTACGTCTTATGAGGAATTCTGTCATCTCATGAGGAATTTCTGGGATTTTGTCTTCTCATAAGGATTTTTACATCCTATGAGCTGTCATCTCATGAGAAATTTCTGGTTCTGTCATTCCATGAGGACATAAACTTTACTTTCAAGAGAAAGTTGATTCTTTATTCTCATAGAAAACTTCAAGATATACATACTTGCTAAATCAGACAAAAGTATGATAAATAACTGAAAAACATGCTTTCTAACTATGGTAAATAACTGAAAAACATGCTTTCTAACTATCTCATGGAGAGAACTCACTATATCCTATGAGGAATTACTTCATCCTATGAGGAGTCAAGTTCTACGTTCATGAGAAAGCATATTCTTAAACATTCATGGAAAGATTTAGCATAACTACAGCATATCATACACAAGCATGATAAATAACTGAAAATAAATTGCTTTTATGAATAACTAGGTACCTTTGATTCTTCTTATAATTGAAAATTGTGAGTTCTCTTCTAGTTTTCAGCTAGCTCCTTTTGCTTCTCAAGTTTCAGACCTCATTTTCTCCTAATCTCTTTCTTTAGTCTGAAAATTGCTATTCTATGACTTCTCAAGCACTATGATCCATCTAAACTAAGGAAATCAAATTAGGAAGCTTACCTTTGATAATTTTCTTGCTAGAAGCCCAATAAGAATTCCTTTCTCTGCCTTCTTCTTCTCCTCCACGTTTTCTCTCTCTTCTCTAAATTTCAGAATTTTCTCTTTCTCTCTCTTTACTTGCTTCTAAATGGGTCTCAAAAGTTTTCTTACCATGGAAATATCTCTTTTACCCCTACTTTCTTATTTTTTTTAGTTTCCTTGGCATGTTAGGTGTATTCTAATCAATTTCTCATTGATTTTTCAGTTAGAACCGACTTATTTTCACACTCCAACAGGCGATTAGTCGACCGATTGCTCACGATTAGTTGACTGATGTGCCATTAGTCGACTAATCCAACCTAATTAGTTCACTAATTGCTTCAAACCCTGAAATTTCATCCTGACAGAGAGTAATTAATCAATTGATCTCTCTTCATTAGTCGACTGATTGCCGATATCAATAACCTAGTCCATTTTCTAATGCTATCAGTCGGTTGATTCTTACCATTAGTCGACTAATTTCCTCAGAACATTATTTTTCTTCTATTCTTAGCTCTTTTATCCTAATTTCTCATGCCTTTTCTTGATTACTTACTTCTAAGCATCCAAAAACATATTTTACTAATTTCTAACATCATTTCTAACTTAATAAAGAAAATATAATTTTAATAGAAGAAAATATGGGATGTTACACGTCCCTCTTTCTATTATCACGAAGCCGCTGCTCTTCGTTTATTTCTGAATACCCAGATTCCACCAAATCCCATAGTTCTTGGGATATAAACAAGGTTCGCATCTTTATGCTTCAAAATTCATAGTTTTCACCTTTGAATAGAGGAATCAAAGGTTGGGAGGAAGTAGCCATTCCATTGATAGCCATAGTTGCCGTTTGCGTGGTCTAAAATTGTTCCTCTACTGTGTTTCTGCTCTCGCCTTTTGGTGCTTCCCAAATCGTGTTACAGACTTTTTCACAAAAGGCACTACAAAAAAATAGCTTTCAGTGGCAACTTTTTAGTGGCAACTAAAAAAGTTGCCACCAAAAGTCGACCTTTGGTGACGACTAAAAGAGTCGCACTAAAAGTCTGACTTTTGGTGGCAACTAAAGAGTCCCCACCAAAAGTCCAATTTTTGATGACAATTTTTGAGAGTTGCCACTGAAAGAGGGATTTTTGGTGGCGACTTTTGAAAGTCACCACCAAAAGTCTAATTTTTCAAAATAAAATTTAAAAAATTTTATACTTTTGGTGGCGACTATGATAGTCGCCACCAAAATAACATTGGTGGCGACTAAAAGTCGCCACCAAAAGCTTATTGGTGGTGACTTTTGTTGCCACCAAAAGTGACCAAAAATTGATTTTGGGTATTTTTTTAAAAATTACTTTCGGTGGTAACTATAGTTGTCACTGAAGGTGACTTTGGTGGCAACTCTGAGAATCGCCACTAAAAGTCTAAATTTTTTATTTTTTATTTAAAAATAAATTAATTTTTGGTGACAACTCTCAAAAGTCGCCACCAAAATACCATTGGTGGCGACCAAAAGTTGCCACCAGAACACTATTAGTGGCGACAAAAGTCGCCACCAAAGGTAATCAAAATCGTTTTTAACTTTTTTAAAAATACTTTTGGTGGCGACTATAGTCGCCACTAAATGTGACTTTTGGTTGCAACTTTGAGAGTCACCACCAAAAGTCAAAATTTTTTTTATTTTTATTTAAAAATAAATTGACTTTTGGTGACAGCTTTTGAGAGTCGCCACTGAAAGCGGGACTTTTAGTGGCGACTCTCATAGTCGCCACCAAAAGTCAATTTTTTTTATTTATATATAATTATTTTTTATCTATTAATATATTAATAATAATATATTTTCTTTTTATTAAGTTAGATGTTATTTTATTTTAGTGCTATGATATTTTTGGCTTAAAATAATTTTAATAGATTATATATATATATATATATATATATATATATATAATATTTTGCCCTTACATAACACAAATAAAGTGGTGGCGTAATGGCAATACACACATGGTTGCAAGCAAGGAACCCAGGTTTGAATCTCAGATATGCATATGTTTGGTTTAATTTCAAATAAACTCTAATATTGCATAAAAAAAATCGAGTTACCCTGGGACAGCGAGTTAATAGACCAGCTAAGACCTACACAGGTCAAATGGGTCTCGGGTTGACCTATCGGACCAATCCAAGTCTAAAAAAATTACTATTGACTTTTGGTGGCGACTTTAAAAGTCGCCACTAAAGGTAACCAAAAATTATTTTTTGACACAAATTTTTTTTTGGCAAAAAATGACTTTTGGTGGCGTAAAGTCGCCACTAAAGGGTAACTTTTGGTGGCAACTCTTTTAGTCGCCACAAAAAACCTTTCAGCCGCGAACTTTCAGCAATAACTTAGTTACCACTAAAAATCGCCACTAAAGACCTTTTGGTGGCAACTTTTAGATTTTTGGTGGCGGTAACTTTAGTTGCCACCAAAAGTATTTTTTTTTTGTAGTGAGGTGTTCTCCTGCCAAGAGAGAATAAATGACTATGATACCAAAGATGTTAGTAATAAAAATACAGACTTAATATTATTAATAAAAAGCACACTTTATTAATGAAAAGTTGGACTGAAGTCTCGAAAAAACAGGGCCACTATCTTACTGGACTAAACAAAACAATAAATAACAAATAAATAAATAATAAAGCCATAACATATAAATCAAAGTGACTGAAATACGGGGACTATGACTCATATTCTTATCCACAATAGTTTGAATCAGTTTCAACAAAAGAATTATCAATCTGAGGAAGGTATCAGATTTAGAATTGATGAAAGGCATGCAGCAAAATAGATATGAGGCAGAATTTGAAATAGAGTGGTAAGCAATGAAGAAGCAAAGGATAGTGATAAGACAGAAACTGATGAGCAGAGCACCAGAGGAATGTGAAGACCAGAACAGGGGCTGATGTGCGTGAACAGGGCATGGTCATCAGGTAAAGGGGGAGGCGTGCACAGTTATCTGTACATGGTTTGTGATTAATTTGTGGGTTTAGCACTGGACATGGTTTGTGAGATTAATTTGTGAGATTTGTTTGTTAGCTATATTTTCTTCATCATGTAAAAATTGTTTCGAGACCATATAACAGTTAGGCATATGAGGGAAGATATTCTTGTATTAGAGACTGTATTTAGTATGTATATTGAGTAGATGATGAAGCAAACTTATTGATACTTATCTGTGCCATGCTTACTGATTTATAATACATCAAGATTGTTTATGACTATTTCTTTTTCTTATTTAAGAAACATAAGTGCAAGGGAATTTGATTCATAATATAGTGTTTGTGAAAGCTAATATTGTAATGTTGTAAATGTACCCACTCTAGAAAACTCTACACTTTAAAACAATTTAGCTACATGAGAAATTTGAATAACTTGAATGCTACAAAACTCAGCCTTTATATATATCACCAGTGGCGTATCCAGGACCCCTCGGTCAATGGGGCAAATTTTTCATTTTCTTTTTTGAGGCAGTTCGAACAGTGAATCCGGAGGCGGTTCGAATATCCTAAGTGTTATTGTAACATCCCAGATTTTCTCCTATTAGAATTATGTTTTCTTTATTAAGTTGGAAATGATGTTGAAAATTAGTAAAATATACTTTTGGAATGCCTAGAAACAAGCTATCAAGAAAAAGACATGAGAAATTAGGATAAATGAGCTAAGAATAGAAGAAAAATGAAGTTTTGAGGGAATCAGTCGACTAATGTAATAGATCAGTCGACTGATAGCATTAGAAAAGGACTAGGTTGCTGATATCTGCAATCAATCGACTGATTATGAGATATCAGTCGATTGATGATTCTCTTTCATACTGAAATTTTAGGTCCTATGGCAATCAGTTGACCAATCGGGTTGAATCAGTCGACTAATTTAAGATCAGTCGACTAATCATGAGAAATCAGTCGATTAATCGCCTGCTGGAGTGCGAAAGTAAGTCGGTTCCAACTAAGAAATCAATGGAAAATTGACTAAAATGCCCCTAAAATGCCAATGAAGCTTAGAAACATGAGAATAGGGGTAAAAGAGGGTTTTCCATGACAAGAAGACTTCTTAGACTCTTTTTAAAGCATAATAGAGAGAGAAAAATCAATTTTCTGAAATTTTAGATAGGAGAGAGAGAGAGAGAAACATGGAGAAGAAGAAGAAGAGAGAAAAGTGACTTTAAGTTGGGTTTCTAACAAGGAAACCACCAAAGGTAAGCTTCCTAACTTAATTTCCCTAGTTTAGATGGATTCTAGTGCTTGAGAATTCATAGAATAGCAATTTTCAGACTAAAAGAAATAGAGAAGGGGAAGAAGTGGTGTGGATTTTGAGAAGCAGATGGAACTAGAGAGAAACTAGAAGAGAACTCACAAGTTTTAGCTATAGGAAGAATTCAAGGTAGCTAGTTATTCATAAAAGCAATTTAATTTTAGTTATTTATCATGCTTGTGTATGATATGTTATTGTCTTATGGTAAAGCTATCCATGAATGTTTGAGAACATGTTTTCTTATGAATATGAGACTTAACTCCTCATGGGATGTAGTAATTCCTCATAAGATGAATTTAATTTAGTTATTTGCCATATTCTTTATGATTTAGGAAGTATAGATATGTGAAAGTTTTCCATGAGAACATATAGTCAACTTTCTCTTGAAAAGTAAAGTTTATGTCTTTATGGGATGATAGAATCAGAAATTCCTCATGAGATGACAAAAATATCTCATAGGATGTAAAAATCCTTATGGGAAGACAAAACCCTAGAAATTCCTCGTGAGATGACAAAAATTCCTTATGGGACATTGAGTACTTTTCCTAAGAAAGTAGCAAAAGTAACTAAAGTAGTTAGAGTAGCTAAAGTAGTCAAAGAATAATGCACTATATTGAGAAAGAAGTTAAAACACAAATTATGTGTTAGTATGTCAGTTTATATTTCATGGAATGAGTTTCCTATTGAGATTGTTTTTATGATAGTTCTTTTATGTTCATGGAAGTATGAACTAGTTATTGAGAATTACTTTTATGACTAAAATGGTTCTTGAAATATTTTCTCTAAATAAACTAGCTACTGAGATTATATATCTCATGTTTAATGTTATAACTAACCATTTCAGGAGTTGAAGTAGAGAAGCAAAAGGTAGCAAGGAACAAGCTAGCATAGTTACTAGGTTATTATACATAGAAAAGGAATGTAAACTTAATTTCCTATGTAAACCCTTAGAGATCTTTGCATAATTTGTGTATATACATGGAAATATGAGTTACATGTAAGTCTCTTGTATTGTAGCTTCATTCTAGAAGAGAAATTGCAAAGAAAAGTTGCAGAAGTGTTGTAGATTATATGCATAATGAAACTAGATAATTTTACCATGTTTCCAAGTTAACTTTTTTCTAAAATTTGAAGTTCAGGGCACATCAGTCGACTGATGTCCCTGCATCAGTCGACTGATACCTCTCGATTTTTGATACATGCAACTTTAAAGATTATCAGTCGACCGATAGCCTCAGATCAGTCGATCGATCGTCCTCTGCCAGTTTAAAATTGTAAGTTACAAAAAGGTCCCAAAGTTGCCCTATTTTTATGTAATCAAATATTTTACAAGACTTTTCAGAAAAGTTTTCATGGTTTTAACCATAAGTTTCGCAAGATTTTTATTACAATTTTCTTAAATTATACTAAATTAGTATAATTTTAGCAGACATTACAATTATTCCCAAGGTTTTCATAACCAGACCAGTCATTAAATTGGATAGGGTACTGGTTCAAGGTTTAATAATCGGACCGCGGTTGAACTATGGTCTAACCGGTGGAAATTAAAAAAATAAAATATATACAAAAAATAGTGAAATAACTATATAATTACATATCAACATATCATAATTCATATATATGAAAATGTAAAATTAATTAAAAACAATATTTAATATTCAATTACACAAAATGTGTTTTGATAAGATAATATATTCAAATAAATATTCACAAGTAACAATAAAAATAAACCAACTAACTAAAAAAAATTATCATTTATCAATTATTGTTTCATCAATTGACTCTATAATTGGTTGGTTTTCAATTTCTTCAACACCTAATAATAAAATAAAAAAAGCAAAGTAATCCAAAAAAAAAGTAAAGTGACAAAAAAAATCATTCAGACTATTGACCCGATCGGTTCAACCGGTTTAAACACTCTTCGATTCGAAGGAATTAAACAAACTGATCCTATAGTTAGTTCTCAGTCTAACCAATCGAACCGGTATGTCTGGTTATCAAAACAGTGGCTATTCCTCACTCAACAACTCTGAAAAAGTTATAATTAATATTAAAATAATATATATAATATAAATAAAATAAATACTATGCAAATATTAAAAAAAAATAGATGGCCAAGAAGCTCAACCTCCAAAGAGGTCGAGCTCCTTATAGCTCAACATTTCCTATTTCATATATGTTTATATTATAACAAACATTTGGAAATATGAAAGTGGGACTAATTATGGCTGAGGGCTGATTTATACACTTTTAGGGGATTGGAATGCCGAATGAATCATTATTGTCCCTATAAGAAAATAGACTAATTATTAAAGAAATCTCTCTCTCTCTCTCTCTCTCTCTCTCTCTCTCTCTCTCTCTCTCTCTCTCTCTCTTTATATATATATATATATATATAGATATGCGTTGTCACATTCTCTTGCTCTTCCTATGCCATTGTAGCATCATCTCCGATCTCCTGCCTCCTCCTAATTTATATATTTAGTTTTTGAAGCGATAAAATGAAAGATTAAGGCCTTTTGTTGTTTCTTGTTTTCAAAAATATTGTTTTTGTTTTTAAAAATAAAAAGATAACATTTGTTTGAAAATTTTTTTAGAATAATATAGTTGAAAATTTGTTTTTAAAATTTAAAAAAATAAAAAAAAAAGTTTAGATGTCTTGAAAAAAAAAAGTTCTTGAAAATAAGTACAACATGCGTGACAAAATGATAAATATGTAAGTTAATTAATGGTATCTATGTAAAAATAATTTATTGCAGAAAGAAAATATACTTTTAGCAGAGGTTTTTACCACTTCCATAACTTAAAAACAAAAAAATCTTTCTTACATATATACAGCGGTTACAAATGATGCTAACTGTGGCTTTGTTTTTTTCTTTATAGAAAG
The DNA here is from genome assembly GCA_037074585.1 of Biancaea sappan. Classification (NCBI taxonomy): domain Eukaryota; kingdom Viridiplantae; phylum Streptophyta; class Magnoliopsida; order Fabales; family Fabaceae; genus Biancaea; species Biancaea sappan. The sequence continues at coordinate 14,368,132 of CM073494.1, forward strand.
ACCTATATCAAATTTTTGTGAAATTATCAATTTTGGTTTTTTTTTTAAATTTTGATAGATTTTTTTTTACTAATGTGCTATAGTCCATTTTACTTTATTTTATTGAAACTATAATTATTTGAAATTGTTGTGTAAATACATTTTTAATAATCTACGTAGTTGGATGATAAATTTAACTAGTTCATTAAAATATAGGTCAAGCTATGACAATTAATACATTTAGCTTATATTTTTTTTATTTTTTAAATATTATTATTAGTTATTTCATTATATTGAGTTTATCACATCATTACATAGAAAATTTTTATATCAAATAATTTTCAAATTTTATTTTTAAAAATAAATCTTCCAAATGCATTTTTTGTATTTTCTGAAGTTTTAAAATTATTTTCAAAACAAATTATCCAAAAAAAATATTTTTTTAATATTTTCAAAAGTAGTTTCTAAAATAATTTTAAAAAACTTTTTTTTCAAAATAAAACACACAGACACATCCAAACAAGCCCCAAGTATAAAAGCTAGAATATTTTCTAAATTGACATTTTAAAGAATTAAATTATTATCGTTCATGAAATTTAAATATTTACTATGTGACCAATTAATATTAAATCTTTATATTTTTTTAATAAATTGAATGGATTTTCAATTTCAACACAGATGGAAAACTTTTTCTTTTTCTTTTTTTAAGAAAAACTAAGATGTGGCTATCAGAAATACTGAAATAGTTCATATTAAATTTTTCACAAACAGGTTGGGTTGAGGTATAAACTTTGTAGCTAACCTTTCTCCCTCGTCATTTGATTGCAAACAATGTCAGGAATAGCATCAAAGGGTGGAAATTTCGAAGTAAAAATTAAAAAAGAGATTAAACCCAATTTAATTTTAATTATATATATATATATATATATATCTATACGCTTTGCCACATTTTCTTCCTCTTGTCATGCCTTTTTAGTTTATACCATAGTCTCCGATCCCCTGCCTCCTAAGTCATAGCCTTGTCTCACCCTCCTCTGCAACACAAGCAAAACAGGCATGGACATAGAACCAGAAGAGATGCTATTTCTGGGCTTCTTCGGAGTCTACAAAGAATCCTTCAAGATCATATCCTCATGGAGAAAGATCTTCTCCCAAATCACCTTGTCTTTCATCCTCCCTCTCTCCTTCATCTACCTCTTACACATAGAAGTCTCCAGCCTCCTCTTCACCAAAATCAATCACAACATCGAACAAATGAACCAAACCCCTTTTGGCTCCCCTCGATACCACCACCTCTCCGATCTCCTCTCCTCCGAAAGGGCCGCCCGCTGGCTCTTCAGGCTCTTCTACTTCACCTTCTTCCTCATCTTCTCCCTCCTCTCCACGGCCGCCGTCGTCTACACCATCGCCTCCATCTACACCGCCAGAGACGTCACCTTCAAGAAAGTCCTCAGCGTCGTCCCCAAGGTCTGGAAGAGGCTCATCATCACTTTCCTCTGTACCTTCGCCGCCTTTATCGCCTACAACTTTGCGGCAGGACTTGTAGCAGTAGTGCTAATAATCCTCTGGGCACTCACGGTGGGGCCTCAAAATGGTGGGGTTTCTATTCTTGTGGTCATAGAAATACTACTGTTACTACTGTATTTCGCTGGGTTTGTGTATTTATCGGTGGTTTGGCATTTGGCTAGTGTTGTGTCTGTGTTGGAAGATTCGTGTGGGGTTCCGGCCATGATGAAGAGTAAGGAGTTGCTAAAGGGGAAGATGTTGTTGGCCATAGCCATATTCTTGAAGCTCAATCTTACGTTTATTCTCATTCAGGTATTGTTTAGGGTGGTGGTGGTGCATGGCTGGAGGTTGGGGTCACTGGATAGAACAGCGTATGCTATACTATGTTTCTTGTGGTTGTCTGTTTTCTTCCTGTTTGGGCTTGTCATACAGACGGTGCTTTATTTTGTTTGCAAGTCGTATCACCGTGAGAATATTGACAAGTCGGCTTTGTCGGATCACCTAGAAGTCTATCTTGGAGAGTATGTGCCCTTGAAGACCAAAAATGTTCAGCTGGAGCAATACCATGTTTGATTTATATATAGATGGATCTTGAATTTAATCATAGACATATCATGTACGTGTTTCCAATTCTAATTTATACTGCTTCTTTTGGATTTTGTTTATGTATCGATTTAGCTATATATCGGTCTTTCAGCTAAGTTATGTATGGTGTGCTGCATATCTGATCATATGGCCTCAACAATAAATGAATTTCAAAGAAAAACTGGACCTAGTAATATGGTTTGTTATATATGCTTTTCTCTTCTCCTCTGGTCATGTACTTTTTGGACATTGTAGATAATGGAAGAGAAGGTGCGAATTAGTCCATGGCCAGGAATGTAAATGTTGACTAACGATGGCGATGGAAGGAAAAGAGGTCAAATGAATGTGATTGACACCGAGGATCAAATTAAACAATATTCCAAACTTTTTCAATTTTTTGTTTTGTGGTATTTTTGTTTGGGAAAATTATATCTTTTTAACTAAAGTTCAATTAAAATAATAATACATGAATTTTAAAATTTAAACTCTTTCTATGAAGTTTTAATGTTATTGTATTTTCAGGAACTAAAACTCAAAACCTTTTATTAAGTTATGACAACTCCTTACCATTTGACCTATGCGCTTAATGGTAACTATGATCTTATTTTAGTTCTTCGTGGATATCTATCTTTTTAATTTGATGCCTGATAAATTTTTATTTCTAATTTGGTCTCTCATGGATTCAAACATTTTTAATTTTTTCCTCATATATTTGTATTTTTAATTTGGTCCCTCACAAATTTAAATGTTTTCAATTGATCCATCACAAATTTAAACATTCTCAATTTGATCCTTCATATATTTTTATTATCAATTTGTTCTATCCATGTAAATATTGTAAAATAATTTAGGGAAAAATATACCTCATGTCTCTAACGTTTACATCGATTTTCATTCATGTTTCTAACATTTTTTTGTCAAATATATCCCACATGTTTCAATTTTTTTCTAATATATCATTTTTTAACACTGTAAAAAAAACAAAGGGAAATGCTAACTAGACTACTACGTGGCAAATACCATCTGCCACATCATATGATATATCTAATAGAATTGTAACACGTGACATATGTTTTACTTTGAGGAAAAAGCAACAGAGCACATGTGGAAGGACTCGAACTCGGGGCTTCATGGAAGAAGGAAGCGCCCTTTACTAGTGAGCCACTAATGTACATTTAACATGTATGTGAAAAATTTAATATACACAAGAACTTCTGTTATTGTATTGAAAATTCAAAACAATATACACTAATTATTATATGTTATAAAATAATAACAAATCTTATAATAAGAGAATATGTTATTATTTTATATAACTCATTTTAAATTACAAAAAAATTTAAAAAAATTAATAACAAATCTTATAATATAAATTTAATTATTATTTATACTTAATAAAAATTAACTTATATTAAAAAATAATTATAACAACATGCTATATTTAAAAATAATTTTAATATGCATAGCATATTCTTATAATTATGTTTAATAAGATTTAAATATTGTAAAATTTAATTATTATTAAAAATTATAATATCAAATCTTATATTATAAAATAATTTTAATATGCATAGCATATTTTTAAAATTATATTTTAATATAAAGTTAATTTTTACTAAGTATAAATAATAACTAAATTTATATTATAAGATTTGTTATTATTTTTTTAAAATTTTTATATAATGTAAAACGAGTTATGTAAAATAATAGTATATTCTCTTATTATAAGATTTGTTATTGTTTTATAACATATAATAATTGATGTATATTTTTTTGAATGTTGAATATCATAATAGAAGTTCCTATATATATATATATATTGAATTTCACATATATATGTTAAATGTACATCAGTGATTCAGTAGTAGAGGGTGCCTCCTTTTTCCATGAAGCCCAGGGTTCAAATTTTCCCACATGATTTTTGTTGATTTTTCCTTAAAGCAAAACATATGCCATGTGTCGCAATTCTATTGGATATATGAGGTGACATAGAATTCCTTCACGTGACAAATGGCATGGCAAATGATATTTGTCATATAGCAGTCCAGTCAGCATTTTTGTTAGTTTTTTGACGGTGTTAAAAAAAATGCATGTTTGAAAAAAATTGAAATATGTAACATATATTTGGTAAAAAAAATGTTTAGAACATGAATGAAAATTGATGTAAACATTAGAGACATGAGATATATTTTTCCCAAAAATTTAATAAAAGTGCTAATTTGACACAGTTAACTTGTTGAATGATGGACATAATGTAATTTTTTTTTTGTACTAATCTAATATGCAATGTTAGGATTGAGGAGATTCAATTTCGTTGGTTTTGATATAAGAGGGACTAAATTAATAATGTTTGGATTCGTGAATCATGAGAGATTAAATTGATAATAAAAATTTACAAAAAGGATAAGAAGGACATTTGTTAGGGATTAAATAAAAAATAAAAATTTGTGAACGCCTATGGAGTTTCAGCCAATCTTTAATTTTGAAGTATGAATAATGACACTGTACATTTTTAGGAGTTCTCAAAGTCTTGACGTGCACGACCAGCCCCATAAGTTGCCGCTGTCCTTTGAGGTGCATGAACTGGAAGACTGGAAAGTGGAAACTAATCTTTTTTCCCCACTAACACCATCCATTTTCTCTAAAATTACTCCAATGCCATTATTATTTCACCTCTCCCTATATTATAACTAATGTTTGGATAAATTAAAGTGGGAATAATTATGGCTAGAGGTTGATTTATACAGCTGAGAAATTTGAAGTCACTTATGCTTAAACAACTTTTTTAGCATTATACTTTCACTATCCTTGAAATGTTCCAATAAGAATATGATGATAAGGATCAGACGTGTATAAAGGAAAAAGGATGAGAGCAAGCTTTTTAGATATTATGTTATTTCTCTAGTTGATAATGAGAGAGATTACATAGTGTCCTTTGATTCGTTGGATAACACAATCACGTGTTCTTTTCGGAAGTTCAAAATCCTTGGTATTTTTTGCTGCCATGCCCTAAAGGTATACGATGTCAATGACATAAAACTACTCCCTGACTGATATATTATTTCTCAATGGACGAACAAAGCAAAAGCTTTTGTGGTATACGATGCTATGGGGAGAGAGATAGAGGAGGACCTTAGGCTACACACTGCACAATGATTTAGGGAGCTCACTCGAATGTCTATAAATATATCAACAAAAGTATGTAAGTCAATGGATGTTGAACGTCATTGATAATTTGCACAAGCAATTCATTGAGCTTCATTCGACTAGAAAGGATTCAGATATAGATATTAATGCCGCTGCCGCCGCCTCAGTGCACACCATAAGCAATAGGATTCAAGTAAAGAGACAGTGCAACCAATAAGAGATACCATAAGAGTTGTGTTGAGGTTCAGGGAAAGATGAATAACAGAGTAACCTCGATAGTAGTAAATAAATTGTCTTTTTACGTGTATAAAGGGAAAATGATGAGAGCAACCTTTTTAGACATTATGTTATTTCTCTAGTTGATAATGAGAGATTACATAGTGTTTTTTGATCCGTTGAATAACACAATCACGTGTTCTTTTCGGAAGTTCAAAACCCTTGGTATTTTTTGCTGCCATGCCCTAAAGGTATACGATGTCAATGACATAAAACTACCCCCTGACTGATACATTATTTCTTGATAAAGGAGGACCTTAGGGTATACACTACACAATGATTTAGGTAACTTATTCGAATGTCTATAAATGTATCAACAGAAGCATGTAGGTCAACAGATGTTGAACGTCATGGATAATTTACACAAGCAACTCATTGAGCTTCATTTGACCAGAAAGGATTCAGATACAGATATTAATGCCGCTGCTGCCACTGCCTTAGTGCACACCACAAGTAACAAGATTCAAGCAAAGAGACAGTGCAAACAATAAGAGACACCATAAGAGTTGTGTTGAGGTTCAGGGAAAGATGAATAATAGAGTAACCTCGACAGCAGTAAATAAATTGTATTTTTATGCATTTAACCATCAACCATTTTGTTTATCTATTTTCATCTTCCCATATGTAGAGGAATGAAGCACAACCTGGAGTATCTTGCTCAACACCTCCAACATTGCTTCCTGAATTGAGTTTCACTAAAATATTTACGGTTAGGATTTTGTGGCGTAACATAGGGCTTTTTTCTGCCAAATAACTATATTACTGAGATGCTAATATGTGCTATTTTTTTAATGTAGTCTCCTATTGATCATCCTATGGAATCGCTAGAAGAAATACATTTTAATGACAATTTTCCACATACAAACAATTGAGGTTAGTAACTAGTTCTTTTGAATAACGATTAATATTAAAATATGAATTTGTTAATTAGAATATTTGTCACGACTAGAAATCATGGGCTAGGAGTTTTATCACTCCCAGTACCGTAGTCATGGTCAGTGCGGGCAATGTGATATTAACACCACTGTAAGCCTAGATCCTTTTTCCATCAATTCTAACCACATATCTTATAACCTATGTGACCTATCTGATCACAGAGTATATTAAAGTAATTAACTTAAAAGTAAATAAAATTACCTTACCTTAAGCAATGGGAAGGTATCCTTGATCTGCGAATCATCGGTCCAGCCGTCCTTCCGCACCTGTAACTATGAGGGAATGAGTCTAATCCACGAACTCATTCAAGCTAGTCATACTTTACACAGACATGCAATATATAAATATTTATATAAAGATATATACACACGAAAAACTCAACTCACGCGGCATCAAGTCGTCCTGAAATATTTACGCGTGACATCGCGCTCTCGGCTCACGTACCCACATATCACTCTAAAAACCCTTATTAGGTACGCACATCATCCCCCATGGTCTACGTTCCTATAGTCTATTTCTCAAGAATTTCATCAACGTAGGTCTGCATTCTCACAGATTCATCACTCAAGAGCTCTGTCATATGGGTCTACATTCCCACGAACTAGATATCCATGTCTTAAGGGTCGCTTTTCTGAGGATCTACATTCCCCCGTATGTCCTACTCAAGGATTTCAATATATGACATATTTTTATTTCTCAAGGTTTCATCAATGTCTGTCTACATCCCCATAGATTCTTTGCTGAGATATTATTTCATGGATCTACATCACCATGGAGTCACCTGTTACTACAAGAAAATTGCCATATACCCACAGTCACTTTTAGTGACATCAAAAATATCATGGGTAATAATAGTCTATACCTACAGACAAATTAAAATACCATAGCTATAAATAATCAATACCTACAGAATTTTGTTTGTCACTAATACATATAAAAAACTATTTTAAAATGACAATTTAATTTATAATTTTTAAGATAATTCCAAAATACTAATTCTTCTTGAATTAATTATTTTTTAATATAAAGCTATTGCCATTACCCACAATTATAAATTGTGGGTAAAACCTATATAAATATTTTGTTATCCCTTTGTAAGGTATTATTTTAAGTAATTTTAAAATAAATGTTAAAATTTAATCTTTTTATTTTATTTATTAATTTTTATCTAAAATAATATTTTTACTTATGACTAAAAAGTGTAGGTAAAAACATGCTTAAAATTTTTAGCTTCCCGCTTGCTAGCGCCAAAAGGCTATTAGGTGGAAAAAAACTTTTTTTGATTGCGCCAAGTTATTTTGAACCCTAAAAAAATCAGAACTTACTCTACTGCACAGTTTCTCTCCAGAACAACATCAACGTAAATTGGAAGGGTTTCTCTACTGCGCAGCTCACTCTCCAGGTTAGTTTCTCTTCCCTTTCCAATTATTCCCTATTCTCTCTTATGGTTTGTTAATTTGCTTTCTTTGAATCCTTAAAAAAAAAAAAGAACTCAGTCTTGCTCTGCTCCAGAATTTGTTGCCCTGCTCTAGATTCCAAATTTGGTGCTGCGTTTAAGGTTCCAGGTTCGTTTCCTATTGTCATAATTACTGGCTCACTCATCTATGATTGAACGCCTCTTTTGTACATATAAGTTTTCATGTTGGTTTTCGCAGTGATTGAAAGTTCTTTTGACACACACACACAATATATATATATATATATATATATATATATATATATATATGTAAAGTTTGAAATCCGAAAAAGAGATGAGAGAGAGAAATATTATTTAAGGGAGAAGAAGACAAAAAAGAACATGATTCAAAGGTCCTGGAGGAGTTTAATAAGCTTGCTTTCTCGTGTGGTCAAAGTGGGGGCCATATAGCATTCACTTTTTGATTGTGTGAGGGTTAGTGATAATTCAACCATATTTGAATCAAAGTAGGGCCAAAGTGAGGGCCATATATCATTGCTTCCAATTTTCTTTTCTTCTAGGTTTCTAGTTACGTATACTTAGCAATAGATCAAAGTTTTTCCTTAGAATGCACTTCTATTGTGATTGGAGCTTAATTTCAATTTTGATTTTTTGTTATGGTAAAAAAAATTAAATACTACACTTTTCTAATTAACATATTAAGAGACAATTGTGAATGATTTCAACTCAGAATAATATTGCATTGCAATTGATCAATATGAGAGGAAATAGGGTGGAAAATTGGCAAACATGTTAGGACTTTATAAACTACTAGTATTATATATATATATATATATATATATATATATATATATATATATATATATATATATATATATATATATATATATATATATATATATATATATATATATGTCTACTGTTTGTGCTAGCTAGCTATAAACTGTGTGTGTGTGTGTATATATATATATATATATGTCTATTGTTTGTGCTAGCTAGCTATATATCTAGGCCACATTGAGAAGCTCTGTTTTAATGCTTAGCTTTGTGTAGTCTACAAGTGTAACTTATAGGTGATCATGAACTAATGTACTTGTTAGAAGTTAATTAGGAGAAGGAATTTAAGTAGCTAGGAAGGACGGTTTAGGACTAAATAAATCGGTAGGAACATGCATAATAATGTAAAGCTACTAGACCCTTTTATTTTTTTTTCTACTTCCTTAATTAGAATTACCACAATTTCTCTAAGCATTATATTATATTATTATTTTCATCTCCTTGTACTATTATTATTATATTATATTATATTATTATTTTCATTGTGCTAGTCCATCTCCTTGTATTGCTATTTCCATAGTGTGGCCATCATATTATATTATTATTTCCATGTATGTTATGAGTGCTTTGTATTGTCCGTAATGTGTATACACACACACACACACACACACACACATATATATCTATATATATAACCTTGCTAGTGCGCTTTTTTCTCTTATGAAATTTTAGAAACTGGGTTTTACTCCGTTGATTGGTTTTGAAATTTAATTTCTTTGATTCTTCTTTGGCTTTATTGGATTTAAGTTGTGAGTGTGATTTTCTTGTATTTGATATCGATTTTTTGTTGCGACTCTATAATTTGTCCTACTCTGTTTTGAGGTATGGCTTCATTTGATTAGTTGGGAATGAGAGCTTAAAAGATTAAAAAAAAAAAAGTATCCTTACTTTGTAGGAGTGGTACTGCTTTAGAGACATGAATGTCAAAACAGTACATGTGAACTTTCAAATGAAGAGTATGAACTTTTAAATATATTCATATATTACTTATTGTGTTTTAAACAAGTATTTGTTGAAATTAGATATGTGTTAGATAATCTAATTAATTAACTTTCTGTCAAGTGTTGCCACATATAATTTGTGTTGTAAGCTGGATACATTTTTGATTTTATAAAATTTGTTCTAGAATTAGTTTTAAAGTATAGATATTTTCTTAATCTTGTCCTGGGACTAACTTGTAGCTAGATTCTCTAAAATGATTTTTTTTTCTTCCTAGTTGCTAATGTTAACAAATTCTTGTGTTGTGCACTTGCTACATAAGGCAATTAAGGTGCATTAACATAACTTAACTATTGATATTGTATTCTTTTATATTTGTAGTTTTATTCAATGGATCATAGAAGATGGATAAATGATCTCTCAAAAAATAGCAAAGCTTACATTGAAGGTGTAATTGAGTTTTTAGACTTTGCATTTCAAAGTCAGCCTTGAATGGGAAAAATATTATGTCCTTGTACTGCATGTGCCAATCTTCGTCGTTACTCTAGATCAAGTGTTTACGAGTACTTAACTAATCCACGTCGTGGGTTTCTTTTGGGTTATAAAAATTGGATTTTCCATGGAGAGACAGTTGAAGCATCTTCAAGTATATCTAAAGAAACAACAGAGTTAGAGCATGACATGCATGGATTACTTCATGACATTTTTAGAATGCCTAAACAAGTAAGTGATACAAACATTGATGGTGTAGATAGACAAACTTCAGAACAAGTGATTGAGGAATGTTGTGAACAACAATTTGAATAAAGAAACAACTCTGATAAGTTTTATAATTTAATTAAAGATGCTGAATAGAAACTTTACCCAAATTGTGAAAAGTATACAAAACTATCATTTATTGTACATCTCTATCACATAAAGTGTCTTCATGGGTGGAGTGATAAGTATTTTTCTATGTTGTTAGAATTGTTAAAAGACGTTTTACCAGAAGGTAATGTTTTACTAAAGACATATTATGATACAAAGAAAATAATTTCTGGATTGGGCTTAGGATATGAAAAAATCCATGCATGTCCCAACAATTGCATTTTGTATTGGAAAGACAAGAGCAAAGATGAAGTTTGCTTAGAATGTGGTGCCTCAAGGTGGAAAACTTCTACTTCTGTGGAGGATAATGAAATTAACACATTTGAACCAGTTCAAGGGAGAAAAAAGATACCATCAAAGATTTTATGATGGTTTCCTTTGATACCTAGGCTGAAACGTTTATTTATGTCCTCTAAAACTGCTGAATCTATGAGATGGCATGAAGAAGGTCGCACAAAAGATGGTCTTTTGAGGCATCCATCTGACTCTCTTGCTTGGAAGGAATTTAACAATAGGTATCCTAATTTTTCAAGTGACCCTCATAATGTTAGGCTTGGATTAGCTTCAGATGGCTTTAATCCATTTAAGACTATGAGTGTTACTCACAGTACATGGCTTGTTATTCTAATTCCTTATAACTTACCTCCTTAGATGTGCATGAAGCAACCTTCTTTCTTGTTGTCATTGCTTATTCCTAGGCCTAAAGGTCATGGTAATAATATAGATGTGTATCTCCAACCACTAGTAGAGGAGTTAAAAGAATTATGGGAAATAGAAGTTGAAACCTTTGATGCTCATAGGAAGGAGCCATTTCAAATACGTGCTGCGATAATTTGGACTATTAATGATTATCCAGCATATGAAAACTTATCTGGATGGAGTACTAAAGGTAAATATGCTTGTCCATGTTGTGGTTTTGAAACAGCTTCAAAATGGTTAAACTGTAGCAAAAAGTATTGTTATATGTGTCATCGTCGATGGTTAGAACCTGGCCATAAGTAGAGGTACAATCGTGGGTCTTTTGATGGAACTCAAGAATTTAGGAGTGCTCCTGAACGGAATGATGGGGATACAATCTTAAGACAATTAAGTGCTCTTGAAGGTGAAAGTGTAAGTCAGGATAGACCACAACCTTGGAAAAAGAAAAGTATTCTGTTCACTTTACCATATTGGAAATATAATCTATTACATCACAATCTTGATGTGATGCATACAGAAAAAAATATTTGTGATAATATCATTGGTACATTATTAAACCAAGAAGGAAAATCTAAAGACAATTATAAGGCTAGAGCAAATCTTATAGAGATGAACATAAGAAATGTACTTCATCCTAAGATACACTCGTCCAATGGTAGAACATTTTTACCTAGAAAATGTTACCAAATGACTAAAAAAAGAAACAAGCTTTTCTTTCAATTTTGAAAAATATAAAAGCACCAGATGAATGCTCATCAAATATCTCTCATTGTGTGCAAGAAAAACAGCTGAAGTTGATTGGTTTGAAGAGTTATGATTATCATGTTTTGATGCAAGAATTTCTACCTATAGCATTAAGGGGTTCTCTTCCTGATAAAGTTACCTTAGTTTTGGTCAATCTTTGTAACTTTTTCAAAGAAATTTGTTCTAAGGTCCTTGACAAGGATTATTTTAAGCAATTAGAAACTCATGTAGCTAAAACTCTTTGTCAACTTGAAACAATCTTTCCGCCATCCTTCTTTACTATTATGGTGCATTTGGTTGTTCACTTAGCTTATGAAGCATAAGTTGGAGGCCCAGTACATTACCATTGGATGTATCCTATTGAAAGGTATCACACTCTATTTCAAGATAATATGTTAGATTAATTAAAAAAAAATAATCAGTGATAATACTTCTTTTATTTATGTTCATGGTGTACTTGTAGGTATCTTTGTACTTTGAAATCTGTTGTACGTAATAGAGCACATCCTGAAGGGTCGATTGCAGAAGGATATTTGGCTCATGAAAGTTTAACAATGTGTTCACGGTATCTTATAGGAGTAGAGACTAGATTTAATCGACCTAGTCGAAATGATTAGGAAATTTGTTCCACTTTAGAAGAAGATTCACTTTCTAAACATGATGTAGGAAGACCATTAGAAGGAAGAGACCTTGTACATTCAGCTTGAGAAAGAGAAAGAGACTCAATAGAGTAAAGCTTGACATGAAAACCTTATTACTAGCACATCGATATGTGCTTTTTAATAATGATGCAATCAACTCATTTCGAGAGTAAGAAACTTCTTCACTCTATCTATTTGACATCTTTGAAACTTTTTATTTAGTTTAAAAAGTTCCTTTTTGTATCAATATTAATTGTAGGGAACATTGTGCACTACTTAAAGGACATAGACGACCACGTATATTAACACAGTATGAAATCCAAAAGACTCATAGTCAAACATTTAGTGCTTGGTTTCATGAAAGGGTAAGAACTACAAAATGGATTTATAGTGACCTAATTTTGGTTTGAAATTGACATTTATGTTTTGTGAATAAAATGTCTTAGATAACACGCTTGGGAGAACAAGGAAGTGTACTAGTTATAGATGAACTTAAGTGGTTGTCACTTGGTCCATCTGAAGTAGCTAGAAAGTATACTAGATACCTCGTTAATGGATTTAGATTTCATACACAAAAGAGAGAAAGATGCTTGAAAACTCAAAATAGTGGGGTTGTTGTAGCTGGTGATATTACAAGTTATTATAGTGCATGATATCGGGTATTTTTATATACTTTTTAGTCCCTATCTTAGTCCTATGGCTATTCCAATGTTGCCAATTCTCTAATTTTATTATATTTTGGAATTTATTGGGTATAAACTATTTATGGATTGAATGTGTTTCAATTTTATATTTTTAGAACTTGAATTGTAAAATGCTCAATTTAATTCCTACAAATTTTAATTTTGGAGAGAAAAATGCTGACATGGACAAAGATGATGATTTAGATGCTAATGTGGCACTTTTTGGATGATGCAGATGCTGACTAGGATATGCTGGATGTGGGGCCCACTTGAAATCTTATTGAATGCCATGTAGTCAGAATTTGAGGGCATGAATAATAAATTTCGTAGGTCAGAAAGCAAGGCTGAAATATCAATTCTTCCATGCTGTTCTGCTGCTGCCATACCTATGTTCTGCTGCTGTTTCCTACTTTCTGCTGCAGAAATATTAAATCTGCTGCTGCCATGCCTACTTTCTGCTGCAGAAACATTAATTATACTGATGTTTTGCTGTCAAAGTGCTGCTACATCATGGAAGAAAGCATCTAGGGTAGAATATTCTAAGGCATTGAAGGGACATCAGTTTTTAAAGAAGAGAACACTTTTATTTTGCAACCGGACTTAGAAAATTCGCAGCTCTCTCTTCCCCTCTGTTTTTGCTTCTGTTATTGGCTGTTTTGCTCTTATGGAGGGCTAAGTTTTCATTGTAATTAGTCACTAGACCACTGGGATGTTGTAGCTTGAACTAAGAATGCAAGTTAAGTGTTTTGTTCTCCATTTTCATCTCATTTCGTTTCTGTTTTGCTGTCATGTTTATTTTGCTGTCAAATTCTGATTAGAGCTTGAGTTGTAACATAAACTGACTTATATATAAGACATAACCTTGCTTGACTGATTAGGAAAGTGAGGAAGGCGAAATGACTAGTTAAATGATATATTTAACTTGGTTTGGTTGAGATTTTCCACTGAATGCATCTAGTTATAGTAGAGAGATGTTCTTGACTGTAATTAGTAGCATTAAATTCTAGATGTTATTCTAGAAACATTTTCATAAAGAACCAAACAATGGAATGAGAACAAAACTGAATCAATGAGTTAGGTAATGATAGTTACACTCCCATGAATCCTAGTGGCTGATTACATAGTCTCTTTACTGTCAATTTCTTGCAATTTCTGCTGCTGCTGCTGTTACTGCTGTTACTGCATATTTTGCTGCTGTTACTGCATATTTTGCTGCTGTTGTAGTGTTTAATTGCTGTTCTGTTTTATTTAGTTAGTTAGTATTGCTACAAAACCCCCCCCACGTTTATGTACTCTTAATTGGTGTTTAGGTGTTTAGAACGATTAATTAGTATCAAGAAGTGAGGCTCCTTGAGTGAATACGACCTGGGGATCACTATACTGCAAATTGCCACAAATTCAATTCTGGGCGATTTGGCATCGTAGTGGCGTGAACCAGAATTTTGGCGCCGTTGCCGGGGAGCCAATTCACTTCCAAGTTATCTAATTAGTTGTTTAAGTGTTTCTTTGTTTAATTTTAAGTTATCTAGTATTGTTGAAACGGTTTACAAGTTTTTGAGTTTTTATCGGTTACTATTCATAGGCCAAAAACTAACTACCTCCGATTGACCTCAAACTTGGTATACCACTAGTTTTCGACATTTTAAGCAATTTTCAACCACTCGATTATCCAAAGGATCATCTTGGGCGGCCATTTTGCCAAATTCCATCGTTTAGGCCCTCTTTTCTATTTTTTACTATTTTTTTTGATTTTTCTAATTAATTGTGATTTTTAGTGTGATTTTTGTAGTTTGAATTTTTGAATTCTGTTTTTTGTGTTTGTCTCTCCAATTTGTCAAGAATTTTTCCATGAAAAATCAGATTTTTCTGAGATACTTAAATTTTTGGTGATTTTCATCGGTTGGAGTCTTTTGTAGTGATTTAGTTGTTTTTGTTGTTTTCTTGTTGTTTCCTTGTGAATTTGTGCCCTTTCTAGTATATGAGAAGGTCTGGTCACGTGGACTTACCACCTTTTGATCCAGAAATTGATAGAACCTTCCATAGGCTAGTGAGAAGTAATAGCATTAGGACTAGTATAGTTTCTGAAATTCTTGCTGAAATTGTTGAGTTAGCTGTTGATAGTGTAGAAGTTGAATCAGATTCTGAATCTGATATTGTGTTGGAGTCTACAGATTCTGAGTCAGCTGGGATAACTGGGATGGATAATCAAAATGCACAAATGCCTCAAAATAGGCAAGAACAATCAATTAAAGAGTTGATTGCACCTGATGTGCATTATCAACCATTGTGCATAAATTATCCTGAGTTGGATGCTAACTTTGAACTAAAATCTGGTCTAATCCATTTGTTGCCTAAGTTTCATGGTCTTGCAGGAGAAGATCCGCACAAGCACTTAAAGGAGTTCCATGTTGTCTGCTCTACCATGAGACCACATGGAGTTGGAGAAGAACAGATCAAATTAATAGCATTTCCTTTCTCTCTGGATGGGGCAGCCAAGGATTGGCTTTACTATCTACCCACTGCCTTGATAACAAGATGGGATGAGCTGAAGAAGTTGTTCTTAGAAAAATTCTTTCCAGCCTCTAGAACAGCAGCAATCAGGAAAGATATCAGTGGGATTAGACAATTGAATGGTGAGTCTCTGCATGAATATTGGGAGAGGTTTAAGAAGCTTTGCTCATGCTGTCCAAACCACCAGATTTCAGAGCAACTTCTCATCCAGTATTTCTATGAGGGATTACTGCCTATGGACAGATATATAGTTGATGCAGCTGCTGGTGGGGCATTGGTGGATAAGACTCCTTCTGCAGCAAACGAATTATTGGCCAAGATGGCCCAAAATGCTCAGCAATTTGGCACCAGATTGAGTGATCCAACAGTTACTGTCAATGAGGTGAGGACACCTCCCATGGAGCAGCAAAGGATAGAAAATAAATTGGAGGAATTAGCTTCAATGGTGAGGCAATTGGCATTAAATCAGAGAACACAACAACAAGCCCCTCCTCCTTCAACCTGTGGTATTTGTTCCCTGAATACCCACCATACTGATCAATGCCCTCAGCTGCAAGAGACCTCAACTGAGTCATGTGCAGGTATATTCCCTGGTAGACCCATGCAGCCACAACAACAGAGATATGACCCATATTCCTCCACCTACAATCCTGGGTGGCGTGATCATCCAGCTTTCAAGTATGGGAATACATCTAACCCCCCTTACCAGCCACCCCATGTAAGATACAATCAACCTGAAGCTAGCCATACACCTCCTCCAGCACCCAAGAAACCTGAGCCTAGTCTTGAGGATCTAATGAAGCAACTGACTGCCAACACTCTTCAGTTCCAGCAAAGGACAGAAACAAATATGCAGAATTTGGAAACTAAGATTGGCCAGTTAGCCACAACAGTCAATGAGCTGAAAAGCCAAGGTTCAGGGAGTTTGCCATCCCAACCAGTGATCAACCCAAGAGGCAATGTGAGTGCCATCATCTTGAGGAGTGGCAAACAAGTAGACAGTCCAGCTTCTGAATCTGAACCAGAAAAATCAAATGTCCAGCAAAGTGTTCCTTCATCTTCAACCAGTGAGCAAAATAAAAAGGATGAAGAAGTGGTTCAGAAAATTCCTCTTCCTTTCCCTAATAGGCAGACTCAATCAAGGAAAGCTTCTGAATCTGACATGGATAAGGAGATCATGGAGACCTTCAGGAAAATAGAGGTCAATATCCCACTTTTGGAAGCAATTAAGCAAATCCCCAAGTATGCCAAGTTCCTCAAAGAGTTGTGCACTCACAAGAGGCGTTTAAGGGGTAATGAGAGAGTCAATTTGGGAAGAAATGTGTCTGCACTCATCCAACCACCCATGCCACCCAAGTGCAAAGATCCTGGAACTTTCACAATACCATGCACAATAGGCAACATGGAGTTCTCCAACGCTATGCTGGATTTGGGAGCCTCAATCAATGTTATGCCCAAATCAGTGTACTCGAGCCTCAAGATTGGTGTTCTTTCACCAACTGGAGTGATTGTCCAACTTGCCAATAGGAGCACAGCACATCCAGCAGGAGTTTTAGAAGATGTTCTGGTAAGAGTTAAAGATCTCATTTTTCCTGCTGATTTTTATGTGCTTGATATGGAAAATGATAATACTCCTGGCCATGCACCATTAATACTTGGTAGACCTTTTCTGAAAACTGCAAAAACCATCATTAATGTGCATGAAGGGACTTTGTCAATGGAGTTTGCTGGTAATAAAATTGATTTTAACATTTTGGATGCCATGAAACATCCTATAGAAAATCATTCCAATGTGCATGTAGTTAACTTTTTGGATTACTTAGTTGATGAGGCATGTGAAGATTTCCAAAATGAATTAATTTCTGATTTTCCTGAATTCTCTGATTTGGTAGATGCCTTTGAATGCAACTGTGCTGGTTCTGAATTTTGTCATGCTTGCACTGAAATTGAAAACTCTCTAAATGCTGACAATTCTGAGTTGCATTCTGATTTGCATAGTGATTTGGATTCTGATGTGCATCCTGATTCTGTAAATTTCTCTAGCTTATACTTAGATTCTGTTTCTATTTTAGGTAGTTGTAGGTGTAGTGATTTAAATTGTAATGTTGCACATTCTTCATCTCTTTCCTCTTGTGCTGCTAACCCTTCCTCCTCTTTAGCCAAGGATTCTGTCTTTGAGCAAACTGAATTTGTAGGTGCTTCCTTGGATGTGATTCCACAAAAACTAATTCCATCCTCCATCCAACCACCTGCATTGGAGTTGAAGGCTTTACCAGAAAACCTCAAGTATGCCTTCTTGGAAGTAGGAGACAAACTTCCAATCATTGTGGCCAACAACTTGAACCCCAATCAAGAAGAAAAATTGATCAGTTTGCTGAAAAAGAATAAGAAGGCGATTGGGTGGACTCTAGCAGACATTCCTGGAATTAGTCCTTCAGTGTGCATGCACCGAATTCTCCTTGAAGAAGAGACAAAACCAGTGAGGCAACCCCAAAGAAGACTCAACCCCATGATTCTTGATGTGGTCAAGAAGGAGGTAAGTAAGCTCCTCCAAGCTGGTATTATTTATCCTATCTCTGATAGTAAGTGGGTGAGTCCGGTACAAGTAGTGCCAAAGAAAACCGGGGTAACTGTTATAGCAAATGAAAATAATGAGTTAGTGCCCACTAGAGTTCAAAACAGTTGGCGTGTTTGCATTGATTATAGGAAGTTGAACCAAGCAACTAGAAAAGATCATTTTCCTCTTCCTTTTATTGATCAAATGCTTGAGAGACTTGCTGGCAAGTCTCATTACTGTTTCCTTGATGGTTTTTCTGGGTATTTTCAAATTCACCTTGCACCTGAAGATCAGGAGAAGACTACCTTCACCTGTCCTTTTGGTACTTTTGCATATAGACGCATGCCTTTTGGTCTCTGTAATGCACCTGGCACTTTTCAAAGATGCATGTTGAGCATATTTTCTGATTTGTTAGAGGATTGCATGGAAGTGTTCATGGATGATTTTTCTGTTTATGGAGACTCATTTGATGCATGTCTGAAAAATTTGGAGAGAGTACTTGAGAGATGCATAGAGAAAAATTTGGTCTTGAATTATGAAAAATGTCATTTCATGGTAGAGCAAGGAATAGTCCTAGGCCACATAGTGTCACCACGTGGCATAGAAGTAGATAAAGCCAAAGTTGATGTTATCTCTTCTTTGCCTTACCCCGCTTCTGTGCGGGAAGTTCGCTCTTTTCTTGGCCATGCAGGATTTTATAGGAGATTCATCAAGGACTTCAGTAAGATCGCTCTACCCCTATCTAAACTCCTCCAAAAAGAAACTGATTTCGTTTTTAATGATGCTTGCAGGTCAGCTTTTGATGAGTTGAAGAAGCAACTTACCTCCCCTCCTATCATCCAACCTCCACAGTGGGAGCTTCCCTTTGAGCTCATGTGCGATGCCTCAAATTTTGCTGTAGGAGCAGTACTTTCACAAAGAGTAGAGAGGAAGTTGCATGTCATAGCCTATGCGTCCCGTACCCTTGATTCAGCTCAATCAAATTACACAACCACAGAGAAGGAGTTTTTAGCAATTGTTTTTGCTTTAGAAAAATTTAGATCATATTTGCTTGCCTCCAAAGTAACTGTGTTTTCTGACCATGCAGCACTGAAATATTTGTTGAAGAAGCCAGATGCAAAGCCAAGATTGCTTAGATGGATGCTGCTCCTCCAAGAATTTGATGTGGAAATCAAGGATAAGAGTGGGGCAGAGAATGTAGTAGCAGATCACTTGAGTAGGCTTTCTGATCTTCCATTGGAACATCTCCCTGTAAGAGACAATTTTCCAGATGAGTGTTTCCTCCTTTTGCATGGTACTGGTGAGCCTTGGTATGCTGATTTGGTGAATTATCTTGTTGCATCTGAATTGCCTGCATACCAAAATAGACATCAATTGAATAAATTAAGAAGCGAGGCTAGGTACTATGTGTGGGATGACCCTTATTTGTGGAAAATTTGTAGTGACCAAATTATTAGGAGATGTGTTCCAAATCATGAATTTGCATCCGTGCTGAATTTTTGTCATACTCTTGCATGTGGTGGACACTTTGGTCCCCAAAGAACAGCTAGAAAAGTGTTAGATTCTGGTTTATATTGGCCTACTTTATTTAGGGATGCCTTTGATTTTTGCAAAAATTGTTCCAGATGTCAAAAAACTGGAAATGTGTCTAAAAGAAATGAAATGCCTCAACAACCTCTTCTTTTTTGTGATGTTTTTGATGTTTGGGGTATTGACTTTATGGGTCCTTTTCCTGTTTCTTTTGGCTTCATGTATATCTTAGTTGCTGTGGATTATGTGTCGAAGTGGGTGGAAGCTAAAGCCACCCGAACTGATGATTCTATTGTTGTTGTAGATTTCCTTCGTTCACATATTTTCTGCAGATTCGGTGTCCCCAAGGCCATAATCAGTGATCAAGGATCACACTTTTGTAATAGAAACATGCAAGGGCTATTGAAGAAATATGGGGTGGTGCACAAAACCTCTACACCTTACCACCCCCAAACCAATGGGCAAGCAGAAGTCTCCAACCGAGAGATAAAGCAAATATTAGAGAAAACTGTGCAACCCAACAGAAAAGATTGGAGTAAGAGGCTTGACGATGCGCTTTGGGCCTATAGAACCGCTTTCAAGACTCCCATCGGCATGTCTCCATACCGCTTGGTATTTGGTAAAGCATGTCACTTATCGGTGGAGATTGCACATAAGGCATATTGGGCCGTTAAACAATGCAATATGGACATGACCCTAGCCGGTAAAGAAAGAAAGTTGCAACTTCAAGAACTGGAAGAACTAAGGCTAGGGGCTTATGAGAATGCGCGCATCTATAAAGAGAGGACAAAAGCTTTACATGATCAGAAAATTGAGAAAAAAGAATTTCAAGTGGGAGACAAAGTCCTTCTCTATAATTCTCGCCTCAAGCTAATGCCCGGTAAGCTTCGCTCTAGATGGGTTGGCCCTTTTGTTATTACTAATGTCTTTCCTTTTGGTGCAGTAGAAATTCAAAATGAGGCCACCAACAAGCAGTTCATGGTAAATGGGCAAAGGTTGAAGAAGTTCTACGAGGGCTTCAAAGAAGAAACTGTAGAGGAAATCAAACTCTACAACGTTCCGACTCCATGATAAGGCCGTACTCTTTCCCTCCTTTTAATTTATGTCCTCTTCATTTTATTTGATGTTTGGTAATAATTTGCATTGAGGACAATGCAATGTTTAAGTGTGGGGGGAGAGAATTTGAGTTTATTCTCCAAAAAAAAAAAAAAAACAAAAAAAAAATTTTCCTGCTGTTTCCTCTGTTTTCTCTGTTTCTGTCCAGAATTTTTGAGCTGTCTTGCATGAATTTTCTGTACTGATTGGCTACGAATTTTGCTAGTTTCTTTACATGTTTTTAAAGCTTTATATGTCTTCTAGCTGTAGAATTTTATTTGGTGTCTTTCACATTTGTTTTGGTGTAGTTTTGTGTCAGTAAAGCTGAGTCGCCAGAATTTCTGCAGTGCAGAATTTTGCTACTCTGTTTTGCCCGAATTTGATGTTTTATTTTTGAAAAAAAAAAAAAAAATTGATGGAGTTTTGGTGTGGAATTATGCATGATGAAATAGTTAAAGTGTAGATTGACTTAGCATGAAGAGAATTTAGCCTTATTTCTCTAAGGAATTCAAGTTAAATGGCAATGACGTTGACTTTAATGAATTTGTAGTAATAGTCTTTTAGCTGTGAGGATTTGAGCCTAAGTGAAAAATGCTATTCTTCTTGTTGCGTGTTCTCTATCATGGATTGTCACTCTAGAACTTGTCTTGAATCTTTGATTGAGGCTACATATCTTGTACATGCTTGGAAATGATTTAGGCATTTGTTTCTTGTAACCACTTTTAGCCAAATAGCCATCCATTATCATTGTTTCCATTGTATGTCATTTTGTGCCTTATCCATTTTCTTTCTTGCGTCCTTCCACCACTTTTTCTGCCTACAAATAACATTTTTCTCTTTCAACTTAAGATGTGAGGAGTATTTTAAATTCTTTTAAGGGATCGATATGCTGAAAAAATTCCTGTGAACTTTGGGGAGTTTTGAACTATATTTCTTCTACTTCCTCTCAAGCAAAAGAAAAAGACTGGCCACTCAAGAAAAAAAAAAAGAAAAAAAAAGAGAAAGAAAGAAAGAAAAAAAAAATTTGAAAAAAAAAAAGAGAGAAAATAATGAAAAAGAGGAACATATAGAACATTGAGACCCAAATTTATTTATACTCAGTCTCTTATATTTCACTTGTAAATACTCTTCATTTTCTTGAGTTGTTACCATATTTTGTTTCATTGTTCAATCTTTCCATTTGTTTCCCACTACTTTTCTTACCCACGTTACAACCTCGTAAAGTCCTTTTGATTCAAGTATGTATTGGATTCAAGTAGTGGAGATTTAGATTCTTGACAAGCTTATGGTAGTGAATTCTGTGATAAGTTGAATTTCGAGTGATTTACCCTAGACACTTGAGAGAATAGAGAGTAAACACATTCCTGGTGAGGAGGCTAATTACTTGAATTCATTCGTATCAAATTAAATTGCCATGATGCTTGGAATCTTAGAAATTTAAGATTAATTCCTTCGAGTGCTAAATCTTTTCAAAATTTTGATTATTCTATTCTAGCATGCTTTCCACATTTTTTTTTTCCTTTGGTGTCTTTTTGGTGTTCCGAATATTATTTTGCCCAGGAGTGCAAAAGGCCAAGTGTGGGGGATTTGATATCGGGTATTTTTATATACTTTTTAGTCCCTATCTTAGTCCTATGGCTATTCCAATGTTGCCAATTCTCTAATTTTATTATATTTTGGAATTTATTGGGTATAAACTATTTATGGATTGAATGTGTTTCAATTTTATATTTTTAGAACTTGAATTGTAAAATGCTCAATTTAATTCCTACAAATTTTAATTTTGGAGAGAAAAATGCTGACATGGACAAAGATGATGATTTAGATGCTAATGTGGCACTTTTTGGATGATGCAGATGCTGACTAGGATATGCTGGATGTGGGGCCCACTTGAAATCTTATTGAATGCCATGTAGTCAGAATTTGAGGGCATGAATAATAAATTTCGTAGGTCAGAAAGCAAGGCTGAAATATCAATTCTTCCATGCTGTTCTGCTGCTGCCATACCTATGTTCTGCTGCTGTTTCCTACTTTCTGCTGCAGAAATATTAAATCTGCTGCTGCCATGCCTACTTTCTGCTGCAGAAACATTAATTATACTGATGTTTTGCTGTCAAAGTGCTGCTACATCATGGAAGAAAGCATCTAGGGTAGAATATTCTAAGGCATTGAAGGGACATCAGTTTTTAAAGAAGAGAACACTTTTATTTTGCAACCGGACTTAGAAAATTCGCAGCTCTCTCTTCCCCTCTGTTTTTGCTTCTGTTATTGGCTGTTTTGCTCTTATGGAGGGCTAAGTTTTCATTGTAATTAGTCACTAGACCACTGGGATGTTGTAGCTTGAACTAAGAATGCAAGTTAAGTGTTTTGTTCTCCATTTTCATCTCATTTCGTTTCTGTTTTGCTGTCATGTTTATTTTGCTGTCAAATTCTGATTAGAGCTTGAGTTGTAACATAAACTGACTTATATATAAGACATAACCTTGCTTGACTGATTAGGAAAGTGAGGAAGGCGAAATGACTAGTTAAATGATATATTTAACTTGGTTTGGTTGAGATTTTCCACTGAATGCATCTAGTTATAGTAGAGAGATGTTCTTGACTGTAATTAGTAGCATTAAATTCTAGATGTTATTCTAGAAACATTTTCATAAAGAACCAAACAATGGAATGAGAACAAAACTGAATCAATGAGTTAGGTAATGATAGTTACACTCCCATGAATCCTAGTGGCTGATTACATAGTCTCTTTACTGTCAATTTCTTGCAATTTCTGCTGCTGCTGCTGTTACTGCTGTTACTGCATATTTTGCTGCTGTTACTGCATATTTTGCTGCTGTTGTAGTGTTTAATTGCTGTTCTGTTTTATTTAGTTAGTTAGTATTGCTACAAAACCCCCCCCCACGTTTATGTACTCTTAATTGGTGTTTAGGTGTTTAGAACGATTAATTAGTATCAAGAAGTGAGGCTCCTTGAGTGAATACGACCTGGGGATCACTATACTGCAAATTGCCACAAATTCAATTCTGGGCGATTTGGCATCGTAGTGGCGTGAACCAGTGCAAGATCTGCAAGTGGTAGATCATGTGAACTTAACTACTATGGTACCCTAACAGATATCACTGAATTAAATTATTTTTGTGGATACAAGAAAGTACTTTTCAGATGTAATTGGGTTGATCCCAACAGAAGTTGCAAGAAAGACAAATTTGGAATAACTCTAGTAAATTTCAACTATTTGAAGCATAAAGGAGATTATATTTGTGACGATCCTTTTATTTTTGTGTCCCAAGCCCAAAAGGTTTTTTATGTGGAAGATAAAAGGAAAGGGGATTGGCTTGCAGTTGTGATTGCAAAAGTTAGGGATTTGTATGACATGGGTGATGAGAATTCCATTGACATTGAACAAAGGAGTGAACCATCAAATCAAATTGTATTAAATGATGCACATGCTGAAGAAAAATGGATTAGAGACATAGTTGATGATGATGAACCATTGGAAGTTGTACCAAATGAACAAGATGGTCAACAGTTGCAATCTGACAATGAAGATTTTGTTGAAGATAATTTCTTTTAGTTTAATAAGGTATGAAATCATTAGTTTAATATTGAAATGTATACTCTGCCAAATAATTTCTTTTAGTTGACTCCATTTTTCATAATTTTCAAACTTTATATTACAGGGAAGCATGGCCAAGCGTAAAAGATTGAATATTGGTCATCGAACTACCCTACAAAATAAAAAACATCAAGGTCATGACAATAATAATGAAGAAAATTTGCATAGTTCACGTGAAAGCTTTTTGCCACAATGTGAAACCCAATGGAGGATAAGGTATAAATACATATATGAATTCTATCTATATTGCATGAAACTCAATTTATTTTTATTTTACTAGCTAACAACATTTTGGGTTTATGTTGATTTTAGATGATCAACTTGAAGAAGTTGTGGAGGTCCAAGAAGGAGAAAGTATGAATTACAAATTACTCATGTTCTATATTTTTTAAAGAAAAACAAATTATAATTTGAATCTTCTACTATGGTATATAGGTCATGCTAAAACTAGAGGGCCTACAAGAATGCTAGATGTATGGGATATGGATGATAATGAGTTCATTATTGTGGAATTGGATCCATTTGTTCGACCAATTGGTCAGGAAGGAAAAACTTTAACTCGATTTATTGGTAGCTTGGTTAGACAACAACAATGTGCTCCAATTAATTACAAAACTTGGAAACTTATGCCAGATGAATACAAACAATCAATGTTGAAAATAATAATGGTATTATTATATTATAGTTTTTTTTTTTGGGTTTTAATTGTGATGTCTTCTTTTGATTGTACTAACATTAATTTGAAATCTTTTTAGCCCTTTTACTTAGAAAAAGTTTTAATTTGTTCCTGAGTTAGACAAAAAAGAAGAAGATATTTTAACCAATTGGTTAAAGTTAGAGATGATGACAAATGAAGATAATGGAAGCATGATTTGAAGAAAATGGGATATGACCCAAGTAAGACAGGAGGAAATGGCTAGTAATGTACCAGATTATAGGGTTGATTATCTTCAATATCATGCCTTAGTTCATCATTAGTGCTCTGATGAAGGACAAGTAAGTTATTTATTAAATTAAGAAATTCTCATGTATGAATAGTAATTGACTTTATTTTTTCTATTCCATTTTTTTTATTCTTACTTTAAACTAAGAAATCAAGCAAGATTTGATAAATATGGCTGAAACCCAAGACGGGGGGTGAATTGGGTAAAATAAAAATTTATTTAACAGATAATAGGAAGTTTAAGATAATTTGAAGCTCAGTAGCAATATATTGACAATACAGAAAACAGAGTGATATAAAGATGAAGAAATATGTTAAGTAATTAAACAATTAAAAAACTTTAAGTAATTAAAACAATAAGGAGGAAAGATAAACACATATATTTATACTGGTTCAGCTTAATCCAAGCCTACATCCAGTCCCCAAGAATATTTCTTGAGTATTTCACTATGAACCACAAGTTTTTGCAGAAGGGCACTTATGAGCCACTACAACAGAGATCTTTTCCTTTCCAAGGGTGTCTCTCCCTCTCACAGATTTGTTTTCTTACAAAAACAAACTCCAAGAAAGAACTTCCTTGATACACTCAGAGAAAAACAATTTTCAGATGCAAACTCTCAAAACAGAGTGAATATGACAGTAGCAAGCTCTTTTGTAATACACAAATTTGAATGAGATTGACTTCAAGGATATATAGCACACTTAATTTCTCTACTCTGTTACAAATAACCTCCTTAAGGCAGATATTTAAAGACCAGGGAGAAATAGAGTCGTTGGAGATAAATTACAAAATAAATCTTGTATTACGTCAGCAAGAACTAGCCATTAGAGCTCTTTTACGATGTTGGTGGTCGACCAGTGTGGCACGTTGGTCGACCAGTGAGCTCCAGAACTGAAACAACAGGTACGTTGGTCGACCAGTCATATTGCATTGGTCGACCAGTGCTTGATTTCTTCTTCTACTGGAGCTGGGTGGTCGACTAGAGGAGCAATGGTGGTCGACCAGTCTTCAAAACAATCTTCTTGCTGGAACACGATGGTCGACCAGTGCTTCAAGGAGTGGTCGACCAATGAGTGGCAGTGATGATTACTGAAGTTCATTGGTCGACCAGTGTAGGAAGAGTGGTCGACCAGTGTATCACTTGTTACTGATATTTTGCTTTTGTTATCCATTAGTCGACCAGTGCATCCATGGTGGTTGACCAGTGTAGCACTTGTTAATGATAATTTGCTTCTGCCATCCATTGGTCGACCAGTGCAGCCATGGTGGTCGACCAATGTGATATTACCATTCATTCTTTAGATTCTGTAAACCGTTGGTCGACCAGTGCAGGCAAGGTGGTCGACCAACGTGATGCTGAAATGCATAAGAACTTTAGATATGAACTATTTTAAGTTAATTTGTCAATCATCAAAATTAGAGAGTACTTTAAATGCAATGAGTTCAACAATCTCCCCCTTTTTGATGATGACAACCAAATTAAAATAGTTGTATATTTGATATACTCCCCCTGAATCATATATCTTGATAAAAAAAATATTGAACAAACAGAGTAGTTTTGAAATAAACAGAGTAGTGTTAGCATCAGTATCATAACCATTAAAAGCATAATAATTAGACAACACATTCATAAGAGTAGCAACATAAAAGTAGCAAAATAATAATCCCAAAACATAATCTCTAAAACTCATAAGTAAAACAGAATACTTTAAAGAATTTTAAAACAGAATACTTCTCCCCCTTTGTCATCAACAAAAAGAAGGGGAAAGGATGTTCAAGGCCTTTGATGTAGATCACGAATCATGTCCTTTATCTGCTGGAGTTCAGAAGCTTGAGTAGAAGATGCTATTTCTAATGATTGGAGTCTGGAATTCATAGAATCCATCAAAGTAAGCATGTGATTGGAATTGTCCAACAAATCACGCAGCATCTGTGAGGATGGTTCAGTAGGAATTGAAGGACCAGCTGAGGAATCTACTGGAGGGACCATGTCTTCTTCTTCGTCAGAGTCCTCTTCACTGTCACTTGCTGCAATGTGAGTATGCACCCCACTTTCTCTTCTTTCTCGGGCCCGCTTCATAGTTACATTATCAGGAGCTCTTCTCCATTCGTTTCCAACTAACTCAAAATTCATCCACCTCAGAGAATTTTGATCAATAATGGAGGCAGATTTCATGACGTTGAAATGATTGTTGATCTTGCAATATTTTATAATCTTGGAAACAATGTGAGCATATGGTAAAGGAGCATTCCGTTTGGAGACACTCGAGGCCATTCGTTCCATGATGAGGTGAGGAATATTAAGCTGAGTTCCATTTATAAAACAGGCTATAATAAGGAACTCAGATTCACTTCCTCCAGCCCAATTACCAGGTTTATTGATAAAAATATGAGTAATAACATTGAGCAATAACCTGTCATTTACATCCATAGCATTGATCTTGACTCCTTGACCAAAGTATTCAACTTCTCTATTGATAGTCCGATAAGTTTCTTCTTTGTTATAGTCAATAGAGCTAAGAGAATAATAGCTATCAGAGAAATACAAATATGAGTTATCTGGCGGTGGAAGCCCAACAATTTCTGCAAGCTGAGTTTCACTAAAAAGAATTTTAGTCCCTCTAACCTCAGCAGTACAAATCCCCCTTCTGGAATTATATTCAAATGTAGTGTAGAAAGCTTTAAAAACTTCATCAGACCAGTGACCCTTGTATTTAACAAAATGCTTCACACCCATATTGTCCAGACAATCAATGAAAGGCATATTTCTTTGAGCAAAATAATCCCAATCTAAGTATTTGCTGAGAAGAACTTTTCTAGATTGAAAAAATTTTGCATACCGTTCTCTTTGTTCCTCATTGACCAGAAGATCGCCCATAGGTAGAGTACTTGGGTTTTTGGTCCTTGCCTTCCTTGACCGTGAAGATGAAGCCATAATAGAGTTTTGAAGGGGCTTTGAGATTCACGAAATTAGGGCAAAAAATAGGAGAAGAGGCAAAGGTTGAAGTATTTGGGCAGAAACCTTCGAAAAAGCCCTAGAAGATGCGATTTGGAGAAGAAAGGAAGACTAGAACTCAAAGATTGGAAGAAATGGTACCTGGGAAGGGCTGAGACTTTGTCGACCAGAGAGAACAGAGGAGATCGACTAAATGAAACGGTGAAGAATGATTTGAAAATTAGAGGATTGGAATATATAGCTGCGAGATTTAATGAGCGTTGGTCGACCATCGGATGTACATTGGTCGACCATCGAAGGAAGAAAAATAAGAGAGAACGTTCTGTCAAGCGTTGGTCGACCAATGTTAGTCCACTGGTCGACCATCAAGGGAAGGGAACAGCAAGATTGTGAGCGTTGGTCGACCATTGTGAGAGCGTTGGTCAACCACTGTTAGTCGATTTGGCAAGCGCACCAATCGCACAAGTAATATAGTGATTTGAGAGTAAAAGTATCGTTTCCACGAGGACTAAGCGACTAAGTACCCAAGAAATTTAATTGAATTAGTTGGACGAAACAATTGGATTGAAGATAGCTTTAGCCAATGAATGATAAAATAAAATCAATAACCGTAAGTATTTGAGTTTTCTTTCAATGACAGTAAACAATGCAAAACTGATGAAATAGTCTAATTAAAGCCTAGGGTCACTAATCCCTCTCCTCTATCTTAGAAATTACAAAACCCCTCTCACGTACTCGCAACGTATTCAACCCTATAAGTTAATCCTAGGTTATTCTAATAACTTAAAAGAATCCTCCCGAATCTCAATTAAGTTACTCAACTCCTACGCAATTCCTTGTGTGGGCTAAGCCTAATACAACCAACCTAGCTTTGATTAAACGAGGTTAACTAACATTCTTATTAGCTAACAAGTGAAAACACTTAGTAAGGTTTACGCACTCGTCCTTCCTATTCAGTGTTCTACTCTCACCTCCCTCTCCCGAGTTCGAAGACAACAACAAGCATACATATAGAATGATCAAGTCCATATAACGCAGCAATAAAATGGATAGAAAGACTTATATTAATTGAAATAAGGTTGCAAATACATGAGAGAATGTAAAATCTATTCAAGAGTCAAGTTCATAGTAACCCTAGATAGAAAATCTAGCTACTCATAGAAAATAAACAGCAGAAAGCAGAAAAAGAGATGAAGTTGGCCATGAATCTGAGGTGGAATGATGGATTGAGCTCCCCAAGCCTTGAGAATCAGGTTCCCCTTGCTCCTCTCAGCCAAAACGGAGCCTCCCTTCAGTCTCCAACTCCAGAATACCCTAAAAATTTCATCTGAAGCCTTTTATATCAGTGCAGGATCGCGACTTACCGCTATAGCGGTAAGTCTCCACCGCTATAGCGGTACAGGACAGTAAAGAATGCTTCCAGCAATTTTGGTGCAGGGCTCACCACTATAGCGGTGACTATCCACCGCTATAGAGGTGGTAGACAGAAAGTGGCCATCTGTTTCTTCCTCTTCAGCTTCGTCCATCTTGCCTTACGTCAGAGAGAATAAAATGATGATTAGTGACGTTCTTGGTCAAAGAATCACATGAAGAAGACTAAACTCTAAAAATTCCTAAACTAAACTAAATCAATCAAAAACAACGGAAAAGACATACAAGCAACCACAAGTAGGCGATAAAATGGATCAAAGATTCAGCACCAAATGGTACTAAATCTAGCACTTAACACTCCCCCAAACTTGCACTTTTGCTTGTCCTCAAGCAAAAACTTTCAATGAGATAAATTTTGAGAAAAATATGTGTGACCATGAATATGTGCACTAGGAGGGGTAAAGATATGAAAATGTGAATTAAAGCAAACCAAGCCTCATCAAACCATTACTCAAAAGATTTAACTCAAGAGTTTGCAATCTTAAGGATTCAATAAGAAATGTTAACCAAACCACAAGAAAATTTGAAATCAAAGCTTCACCTCTTGGAACAGTTTATAAAACCAAATTCACAAAAATTCTAAAACTAAATTACTTCTTTGTTCTCAAAGGCATCGTTTTATTTCGATTCTCAAGGGCTTCACTGTTTTGTTCTCAAGGATATAGCTTCCTAACTTTCCTTATTTCCTTTGGAAATTTTTTTTTTCAATTTTCTCATTTTAGTTTAATTACAAGAGCCTATCCTTTATTGAAACTTTCAGCTATTCCCTTATTGAATCCTTTTTTCACTAGCCTCTTATTGAACTTTTTTTTATATATTTAAATATGAAAATGATCTAAAAACCATTCAAAGAGACAAAAATAAAACTCCTGATATTTTGAAGTGATAGAGGTAACACTTACAAAATATGAAAACTTAAGATTAGCAAACTCAAGAGGTAACTTTTAAAAAGAATTGCATTTGACATGGTTTGACTTGCCAAAAACTTCAAACTTTCAGATTTCAAAATTTTCAAAAATTTCCTCCTACTACACATGCATATGGATAACACAAAATTAACCAAAATTTTCTCAAAGAAGAAACCCATCAACAAATCTCTCCCCTAAACTTAAATTTGACAGTGTCCTCACTGTCCCAAATTAGCCCACAGAGGAAAAGAAGACCCAACATAAAAAACAAAACAAAACAAAACAAAATGCTATTACGAACATCCTAACTGCCATTCACCAAGATAATAAACATGACCATAATCAGCATTTATCAATTCGACTCCAAAATAAATAATAAATAGCAGTTAAAATTTTACCAATAGCAGCACATCAAAGCACAAAAAAAAATGACGAAAGTAATAAACTTGGGTTGCCTCCCAAGAGCGCTAAGTTTATAGTCTTCAGCCAGACTTTACCGATGCTTGTTCAAGGTGGCTCATCCAATGTCGGCTGCTTCTTAAATGCTTTTGACTGAGTCACAACCATTTTTGCAATGTCAGGCGGTTTGAATTCATGGGGATCATCACAAAGCTTTGCATATGCCTCTGAAGTTCCAAGATCTCCCCTTGTTCTTTCTCTCACATCATCAGCATCCTTCAGACAATTTTTATCTATCCCATCATGAAAATACCCATGAGATTCTTTATCAATTATCCTCACGAAGTAGCACTCCTCCAGCTTATCAGAAGCTTTCGTTGCCTTGTTCATGTTGAAGGTGACTTCTTGATCATTAACCCTCATGGTTAACTCACCTTTTTGAACATCTATTAAAGTTTTTCCGGTTACTAGAAAAGGTCTTCCCAAAATGATCGGGATTTCCTTATCTTCCTCATAGTCCATAATGATAAAATCAGCAGGAAAAATCAACTTGTCCACCTTGACAAGTACGTCCTCAATGATTCCGTTCGGATAGCACATCGAACGGTTAGCTAACTGTAGAGTCACTGTGGTAGGCCGAGCATTACCCAAACCCAATTTCTTGAAAACAGAGAGCGGCATCAGATTCACACTCACTCCCAGATCACACAGTGCTTTTCCAAAAAAGTTGCTCCCAATGTGGCAGGGAATGACGAAGCTACCCGGATCTTTCATTTTGCTAGGCAACTTCTTTTGGAGAATGGCGCTGCATTCTTGAGTCATAGCTACAATCTCAAACTCACTCATGCGCCTTTTCTTTGACAACACATCCCTCATGAACTTTGCATAACTAGGCATTTGTTCCAATGCCTCTACGAATGGGATGTTGATGTGAAGTTGTTTCAGGATCTCCAAGAATTTCCTATATTGCCAATCCAGATTAAACTTTTTCTGCCTCTGAGGGAAAGGTAACGGTGGAATAAAATTTTCAGTCCTAATGTCTTGCCTTGCATTGTCCCTTTTACCTTGATCACCTGAAGCATCAATTTTCTCAGTTGCCTTCTGTTGAGGCTTGATAACTTCTTCATTCTCTTCTGCACTAATCATCCCTTGCCTCTTATCATGCGACTTAACAACATTAGGAAGCTCCTTACCACTCCTTAATGTAATGGCCTTGCAATGCTCCATGTCATCTCTTCTTGGATTATTTTCTGTATTACTTGGGAGGCTGCCTTGTTCCCTTTTGTTCAAAGCACTTGCCAATTGGCCCATTTGAATTTCCAAATTTTTAATGGCTGCACCCTGGGTTTGGCTTATAACCTCAGTTCTCTCCATAAACTTCATGAACATTTCTTCCATGGATGACTTCTTTTCCACCTGAGGTAGTGGAGCTCTGTTCTGAGGAAGATAATTACCTTGATTCTGGAAACCTGGAGGTTGAGAAGGCCTACTAGAAGAAGAAGAAGTCGAGGGATTAAGGCAGTGATTATTACTCCAGGATAAATTTGGATGATTCCTCGAACTCGGATGATATGTGTTGGAGTACTGGTTGTTCTGGTTCCTTTGCATATTGCCCAAGTAATTTAGTTGTTCCACAGAAGGAAATTCTTCACAACAACCATTAACATGAGCCCCTCCACAGAAATCACAAGTTGCTTCAGGAATTGTTATTGCATTTACCTTCGCCTGTTCATTTTGCCTAGAGCACAGCATGTCAACCTTATTTGTTAATGCTTCGTTCTGAGCTAACAAAGCATTCAGTGTCTCTAGTTTCATGACTCCCCTTCTTGCAACATTCTTGGCTCGACTGGATGCATTTTGGCTTGCCCTCATTGTCTCAATTATTTCTTTTACTCGCACTATGGATTTCGCCATCAAAGCACCACCAGCTGCGGTGTCCAGTTTGTCTCGAGTCTCATATGTGAGACCGATGTGAAAGATAGTGAGCTGTTGCCACTCCGGTAGACCATGATTAGGACATTTCACTAATAAATCTTTGAACCTCTCCCAAGCCTCATATAGGCTTTCGCTTTCATGTTGATAAAATGCAGTGATTTCATTCCTCAGTTTGACCGACCTTGATGGAGGAAAGAACTTGCCCAAGAATCTTGTCTGTAGCTCATCCCACGTTGTTATACTTCCTCTTGGTTGAGCATTCAACCAACTTTTAGCCATATCCCTCAAGGAAAAGGAAAACAAATGTAAGCGGATAGCATCGTCACTGGCTCCATTAATTTTAACCATATCACAAATATCCAAAAAATTTGTGATATGATTGTTCGGGTCTTCCATCGGGCTACCCCTAAACTGGTTCTTCTGAACCAAGTTCATCAAGACTGCTTTTATTTCGAAGTTATTTGCATCAAGTGGAGGTTTCACTATGCTCGATGCACGCCCAGCATTGTTAGGTGAGGCATAATCCCACACAGCTCTGTTTTCATCTTGATTCCAATTTCCCGCTCCATTTCCTCCATTATTTTCAACACCACCCAGATTTACATTATCATCAGTCATTTCTTCTTGAGAACTTTGTCCTTCTTGGGTTCTTCTAATTCTAACTTCTTTTCGAGTTCTCCTTGCAAGTCTCTCGATTTTGGGGTCAAAAAGAAGATCAGCTTGGTTAATGGCACCTCGCATGCACAAAAAGAAGATACTAATTATCAATGACAGTAAATTCAGCAGTAAAAATCAACACAGCAAAAACTAAAAATGACTCTATAGTAAAAAAAAAGAACAAAAGCAAAACAAAACAAAACAAGATAAAGCGTCTAAGCTAACCCTTTAAATTTCTTTGAATATTAGCACAAATCTTAGTCCCCGGCAACGGCGCCAAAAACTTGTTAGTCGATTTGGCAAGCGCACCAATCGCACAAGTAATATAGTGATTTGAGAGTAAAAGTATCGTTCCCACAAGGACTAAGCGACTAAGTACCCAAGAAATTTAATTGAATTAGTTGGACGAAACAATTGGATTGAAGATAGCTTTAGCCAATGAATGATAAAATAAAATCAATAACCGTAAGTATTTATGAGTTTTCTTTCAATGACAGTAAACAATGCAAAACTGATGAAATAGTCTAATTAAAGCCTAGGGTCACTAATCCCTCTCCTCTATCTTAGAAATTACAAAACCCCTCTCACGTACTCGCAACGTATTCAACCCTATAAGTTAATCCTAGGTTATTCTAATAACTTAAAAGAATCCTCCCAAATCTCAATTAAGTTACTCAACTCCTACGCAATTCCTTGTGTGGGCTAAGCCTAATACAACCAACCTAGCTTTGATTAAACGAGATTAACTAACATTCCTATTAGCTAACAAGCGAAAACACTTAGTAAGGTTCACGCACTCGTCCTTCCTATTCAGTGTTCTACTCTCACCTCCCTCTCCCGAGTTCGAAGACAGCAACAAGCATACATATAGATTGATCAAGTCCATATAACGCAGCAATAAAATGGATAGAAAGACTTATATTAATTGAAATAAGGTTGCAAATACATGAGAGAATGTAAAATCTATTCAAGAGTCAAGTTCATAGTAACCCTAAATAGAAAATCTAGCTACTCATAGAAAATAAACAGCAGAAAGCAGAAAAAGAGATGAAGTTGGCCATGAATCTGAGGTGGAATGATGGATTTGTTGACCCTAAGGCTATATGCCATAAGTTTTGATGATGACAAATGTATTTGAATAGTAGCATTGATATATATAAAGATTAATTATCATATATATGCTACAAGTACTTAAGCATGATTATGTTATTAAATATGTATGTTGCATATATTGAATCATGCTATTAAACTAACCATTGGGTTTGTAAGTAAGATATATTTTATAGGTTGGTTCAAAACAAGAAGAGTGAGCATTGTATTGAAGAACAAGGAAAAGCAATATCATGCTTCACTCAAGGAAAACAACATGCAAGGATGAAGCTCCAAGAAATGAAGAATTAGAAGATTTGAAGTCTTGGAAGCTTGGATGCATCAAGATAGCCTATGTGTTTACATTAGGTATATTTTATATAGGCTAGTATACTTGTGCAACTCAATGATTTAGATTTGCATACATTGGCTCAAGCATTTTTGAACAAAAAGATAGTGAGATATGAAGTTTTACAAAAGTTATTTTTTGACCTTTGGTCACTCCTTATATCATATCTCATAAATAAAAAATCGGTTTTTCAAGTATCTTAATCTCATTTGATAGTAGACTCAAAGATATTTTCAACGGTATATTATTTATTCAAAACGGAGTCCAAATGAGAAATATATGACTATTCAAAATATAGTTTGAAAAACTGAAAGTTGATTTTACTGTAATAAAAAATTATTCTGTTCTGACCTATAGTCAGTATTTTGATTATATCTTTTAAAAGAAAAATAATTTTTGAGTAAAACTTGGCTCATTTGAAACTAGACTCCAAGAGCTTTCCAACGGTATATTATTTGTATAAAATGGAGTTCAAATGAGGGAGTTATGAATTTTTAAAGAAAGCTCAAAATCTGGACTGCACTATAACGGCTATATAACGGCTATATAACGGCTAGTTTTGTAAAATCTTATATATATGACCTTAGATACACGATTTTGAGTAAGAACAAAGTCCTACAATGTGATATTAACTTCTTCTATCATCTTTGAGAGAAAGGAAAGCATTCTTGAGCCAAATCTTGCATATTCTCTATCATTAGAGTTATTAGAGCTTCATTTGTTTTCATCTACTCTTTAGAGAGAGTTTCTTTGTATTATTGATTTTGATCAACACATATATTATTTTGAGTTGAGGTTCGCAAGTACCGATGTTGGAAGAACTTGCTTTGGGTTGAGGAGGAGCCCAGATTCATAAATTCTCCATTGTGGTTTCGCAAATACTCGGATCGAATTTGCGTGGTTGTAGTGGTTTGCAAGTACCCGGATTAAACTTGCAATTATAGTGGAAATACTCAAGTGGTCTCTTGAGGACTGGATGTAGGCTTGGATTAGCCGAACCAGTATAAATCTCCGAGTTTGCTTTCTCTATCCCTTACTCTTTAATTTGTGCATATTGATATCTATTCTTTAATTCCTTGATCTTTATAATTATTTATCTTGACAGCACATTGATTTTCTGTATTGCATTTATTATCCTAAGCATTGTACTTTTACAGAAAATCATTTTAACTTCCAATTAATTCTTGTGAAAAATTTATAAAACCCAATTCACCCCCCCTCTTGGGTTCCAACCATTACTTTCAATTGGTATCAGAGCTTGGGCTCTTGTTTAAAGACTTAACCGTCTAAGAGTTAGCATGGTTGGATATAGTGATTGGTTTATTTCTAAAAATTGTTCTTTCACAGAACCTCCAATTTTTGATGCTAATCATTTTCAATATTGGAAGTATGAAATGAAAATGTTTTTAATTTCAGTAGACCATAAACTCTGGGATGTTATAGAAAATGGTTCTTGTATACCTGTCAAGGAAGAACAAGGAAAATGCATTCCAAAACTTAAGAGTGAATGGAATGATACTGAAAGAAGTTTAATGCAACTCAATGCTAAGGCAAAATTGATTATTTCTTGTGCATTGAGTCAAGATGAATTTTTCAAAATCTCCAACTGTGCAACTGCAAAAGAAATGTGGGAAATTCTTAAAGTTGCACATGAGGAAGATCTTATTGCTGAGGAATTAAGGTATAGAAGTTTCATTAATGAACTTGAAATTGCTCAAATGAACAATTGCAAAACCATTAATGAGATACAACTTGTGCTTAATCAATTGCAAGCTCTTGGTGTTGAACTTACAGGAAAATCTCAAATCACCAAGGTGGCAGACGAAGAAGAAAAAGGAGAAAAAGAGAAACCACAACCAAAAGGTGAATCATCAAAGAAAGCTTACCTATCTTCCATTTGGGGAAATAGCAATTCTGATAAGCAGAACACAAATGAAGAAGCCAACACTTGTCTTGTGGCCAGAGATAAAGATGAGGTAAATTCATTTGACTACTCTTTTGAAGAATTACAAGATGCCTTTGATGATTTACATGAAGAATCTCTTATACTTGCAAAGAAACTAAATGTTTCAAAACAGAAAAACTCTTCTCTTGAAAATGAGTTGGAAACATTGAAAAATGAATTTTCTATTTCCAAGGAAGAGAATTTTGTTTTTGAAAATCAAAACAAAACTTTGCAAGAAGAGAATTTGATTTTAAAAACAAATATCTCTACCAACAAAAATTACTTTTGTACCAAGTGTGATTCTTTGAAAAAGGAAAATGATAATCTTAAAAACACACTTGCAAAACTCTCTCAAGGTAGAGAAATTTTAAATACCTCAGTTTTGAAACAAAGAAGAATAAACAAAGTTGGTCTTGTTTCTAAAAAGAAATCGAACCAAAAGCAGTTTAAAAACTTCTTTGTTTCTGCAAAGATGTCCAATAGTCTAACTTGCACTTGTTTCTATTGTGGACTGAAAGGACACAAATCTTACTCCTGTTTTTATAAGAAAAATCTTGTTCATGGAGTAAAAATGAAATGGGTTCAAAAAGGAACTCATGACCCAGGCAAACCCAAAGAAATTTGGGTACCAAAGATAAAGGAATAATTTGTAGATTTGCCTCGAAGCAAGGAGCGGAAATGACTTTTCAATGGCTACATCATTCAAACTCCACTCTCTTGCATCAAAAGGAGGCAATGGATAAGTAAACATATAAGCTGGAATGCATTGTAAGAAATTTGACTGATATGTTTACTGCTCTCTAATGCTTTTGTCTATTCTCTAATATGCATTACATCTATCCTTGATACTCATGCATGCTATATCTGAAAACAATTGTTAGGTGTGCAGATTATAGATTCGAATTTTGTTTTGATCTAAAATCTTTCTTCCAAATTTTGCTCAAACTATCCTTTTTACCGCATCATGAAAACTTGCTTCCATTACACGCACATTTTTCTTGTCTTCACAACAATAAGATTCCTCCTACCTATAGTATTTATCCTTGCTGTAATCTTATTTAAATATTTTCAATGAAATCAAATATTTTGCAAAATTGCATTTCATGAAAGCATAGCACTTTTATTAATATGGCATATCTTGAACATAATGTTGCTCCTAGTACTCGAGATTTATTTGAACATTACTGATTTGAACATCAAAGTGCTCCACCAAAAGTGTTTTGCATGAGTTAGTCCTCAAATCTATCCTCTAAGCTCATTCGTAATGATCGACCAATGCTTGACAGTGATCTTATGAGAGATTGTTTTCAAGAGGATCTTGCAAATAATCAATCAATTAAGTTCATTAAAATTGCAAGAAGATATAATCAAAAGAAGAGCAATGAGCAAAACAAGAATATCAAAATCTTGAGGAGGAACTTCAAGAAGCAATAAGAGTTTGCCAAAATTGATGAGTATCTCTATTCTTTACCACTTTAATATTTAATTGAGTGATACTCCCTGATCATAATTGGCTATGTTGGTAATTTTTTTTTTACTGACATACTTTCATTACAATGATATATTGTTCTCTAATATTTTACATATTTGATCATATTATTGTATATAAAGATATTGTCTTTATACCATTCATCATGGTTTGAGCATTATACATGTCATATCCTTTGTATAAGATATAGCTTATGAACGATTGTTTATGGATTCTAGTTTATATCTGATTATATCTTATTAATCCATATTACCTCAATTATTGTACTACATACTCAAGTTATAATATGTTTTATCTTGATAAGTATGTAACTTGTTTTTGCTTTGAAATGATGATATATATGTCCATGTCAGAAAATTCTTTCCATCTTTAAAATGGATATATATTTTTCAATATATATATACTGTGCTGAATTTGTGTAGCTGATTTCTTTTATCTTTCTTTATTATTATTATTTTTTTAAGTACCACCATGTGAAAGAAACCACTTGCATTAAAATTAAAAAAAAAAACAAACCGAAGGATTACATTGCATTAAAAAAAAAGGAAGGTTTGCTCATAGATGAGCAATCTACAGGCGAGGTGGTCTCGGATTAGGTGGGTTGTATTGAATCATCACCCCTCGGCCATTCCTTGGAGCAAGAGACTGAGCAATGTCACGGAGGGTAGTGTAAATCCCATTCATACAATCAACACTTCTTTGTTGTTGATTGCAGAAGCATTGGGTAGACCAATAGAAGAACCTATCTATTCTTGAAGTCAGTGCCGCATTGTTGCGTTTAGCTAACTTCTCCTGGTCCTCTATCATCTTCTTGAGTTTCTTCACCTCCTGCTCCAGACAAGCAATTTTGTCTTCTGACGTATGGCCTGTACTAATCACCTCACCTTCTTCGATCTTCATCTTCTTCTTTTGGTTCTCTTGAGATTCCTCCAAAGGTCTTTTGCCTTTGTCCTTGCCTAGACTCAAGTTTAAGTCGAGCTCTTCCTCCCTTGCCTCTACTGTGAGATCAATGAACTTTCTTGCTGCCATGGTTTGGAAAATTCAGAAATTTTTGTAGGAGTATGAAGAGAGAGGAATGTCAGAAAGTTATAGGCTCAGAGATGAATACTCTTTGTGGTGTGGTAATTGAGAACTCTGGGGCAGTCTTTATAGAGAGAAAATTATGACTTAGAGCCAACGAAGATATCTCTTCGCCGCACCCCTACACGCTCATCCTATGGATTTTGCAAGCTGGAAGCCAGAAGTCTAGGGTACGCATGCACACCGATAACGCGTCACATTAATGGCAAAACCACGAAAGTCAATTTTCGGTGGATTTGCGGCTGACTTAATTTGTTTTGATTAGAAATTTTAAGGATTAATAAAATGGTGATATTCAGAACCGTATTTTTCT
Source organism: Biancaea sappan (assembly GCA_037074585.1). Lineage (NCBI taxonomy): Eukaryota > Viridiplantae > Streptophyta > Magnoliopsida > Fabales > Fabaceae > Biancaea > Biancaea sappan. Next base: position 14,408,195 of record CM073494.1, read on the forward strand.
GCTTCGTTGTGTTGTTCTTGAGAGCTTTCAGTATAATATACATGATTGATTGCATCATGCTCTGATCACATGTATCTAAGAACATATGTTGTGTATGCAATTCATGCATCATGAGCGAAGGCTATGTCTAATAATAATATTTCATGATTTCACATGCACTCATACAAAATGAGCTGTCAAAATTTTTACATGTACTCATCCTCAAGATACATATATAAATTCATTTTGAATGGGTATATAAATTGCTTCCTTTGTGATGAAATTTATCTTATCCTTTATGAAGCAAATTTGTTTTGAAAAAGGACTTTAAAAATGCTTCTGTTATGTTAATATGTTTTATCATATGAAGCAACATTCTTTTTGAAAAAGAAAAGTTTTAAAGATCTCTTTTGTTGTAGATAACAAAAGGGATGAAAAATATTGATGTTTCATATATGGATTATGAACTATATGCTTAAATATATCTTATTACACTAATCCATATATATTGCTTCCTTAGATGAAACGTTTCTAAATTCCTTCGAAGCAAAATGTTTTTGAAAAATATCGTGAATCTCTTGAATTGCTTCCACAATGCTGAAATTGCTTTACCATATTGAAGCATTATCTGTTTTGAAAAGAAAAGAATTTGAGTATCCTTATTTTAAATCACTTTTGCTATATGTTGAAATAATTTTATGCATATATGCAGAAATTGTTTTTCAGAAATCTTGAAAAATATTATTATTCGATTTATGGATTATGATTAATATTCTTGTTTATATCATGCTTTGCTAATCCATATATCATACTTCTGCTATGTGCTGTAAATATTTCTATCATATGACAGCAAATGATGTTTTTTTTTTTTCAAAGAGTTTAATTTTTCTGCTATTTACTAAAAATGCCTCTTTATAAACAAGCAGAAATCATTTTCAATGAAAATATTGCAGAAATTTCTTCAAAAATCTTACTTCAAAATTCTGCAATCAAAAACTGAATTTCCTTTATAATGATTTGGACAATCTTTTTCAAAGGAAAAATGTTATGAAATTCAGGGGGAGCTTTGTCTCACTTGAATGTATTTTTTTTGAAAAAGAATATATCTTGAAAAATTGGATATTCATTATTCATTATTCTTTTTCAAATTATGCAAGGTTTAAGGGGGAGCCTAAAACTCTTTCAAGTTTTATCTTTTGGCTCATTTCATTAGACATGAGAAAAATTTTTCTAAAATTTTCTTTTTACATGTCAATGAAATCAATGATAAGTTTTGATGTATCCTTACCCCATACTATATTGACATCTTCTGACATCCTGACTTAATGAAGGTATGTACTTTAACTTCTATATATTGTGTTCCTTACACCTTTTTGTTGATGTCAAATAGGGGGAGAAGAAACAATAGAAAAATATGTATACGTGCTTATAACATTGCATTCATTATCTTGTGATACATATTTTTATGTGGTGATTTGTCATCATCAAAAAGGGGGAGATTGTTGACCCTAAGGCTATATGCCATAAGTTTTGATGATGACAAATGTATTTGAATAGTAGCATTGATATATATAAAGATTAATTATCATATATATGCTACAAGTACTTAAGCATGATTATGTTATTAAATATGTATGTTGCATATATTGAATCATGCTATTAAACTAACCATTGGGTTTGTAAGTAAGATATATTTTATAGGTTGGTTCAAAACAAGAAGAGTGAGCATTGTATTGAAGAACAAGGAAAAGCAATATCATGCTTCACTCAAGGAAAACAACATGCAAGGATGAAGCTCCAAGAAATGAAGAATTAGAAGATTTGAAGTCTTGGAAGCTTGGATGCATCAAGATAGCCTATGTGTTTACATTAGGTATATTTTATATAGGCTAGTATACTTGTGCAACTCAATGATTTAGATTTGCATACATTGGCTCAAGCATTTTTGAACAAAAAGATAGTGAGATATGAAGTTTTACAAAAGTTATTTTTTGACCTTTGGTCACTCCTTATATCATATCTCATAAATAAAAAATCGGTTTTTCAAGTATCTTAATCTCATTTGATAGTAGACTCAAAGATATTTTCAACGGTATATTATTTATTCAAAACGGAGTCCAAATGAGAAATATATGACTATTCAAAATATAGTTTGAAAAACTGAAAGTTGATTTTACTGTAATAAAAAATTATTCTGTTCTGACCTATAGTCAGTATTTTGATTATATCTTTTAAAAGAAAAATAATTTTTGAGTAAAACTTGGCTCATTTGAAACTAGACTCCAAGAGCTTTCCAACGGTATATTATTTGTATAAAATGGAGTTCAAATGAGGGAGTTATGAATTTTTAAAGAAAGCTCAAAATCTGGACTGCACTATAACGGCTATATAACGGCTATATAACGGCTAGTTTTGTAAAATCTTATATATATGACCTTAGATACACGATTTTGAGTAAGAACAAAGTCCTACAATGTGATATTAACTTCTTCTATCATCTTTGAGAGAAAGGAAAGCATTCTTGAGCCAAATCTTGCATATTCTCTATCATTAGAGTTATTAGAGCTTCATTTGTTTTCATCTACTCTTTAGAGAGAGTTTCTTTGTATTATTGATTTTGATCAACACATATATTATTTTGAGTTGAGGTTCGCAAGTACCGATGTTGGAAGAACTTGCTTTGGGTTGAGGAGGAGCCCAGATTCATAAATTCTCCATTGTGGTTTCGCAAATACTCGGATCGAATTTGCGTGGTTGTAGTGGTTTGCAAGTACCCGGATTAAACTTGCAATTATAGTGGAAATACTCAAGTGGTCTCTTGAGGACTGGATGTAGGCTTGGATTAGCCGAACCAGTATAAATCTCCGAGTTTGCTTTCTCTATCCCTTACTCTTTAATTTGTGCATATTGATATCTATTCTTTAATTCCTTGATCTTTATAATTATTTATCTTGACAGCACATTGATTTTCTGTATTGCATTTATTATCCTAAGCATTGTACTTTTACAGAAAATCATTTTAACTTCCAATTAATTCTTGTGAAAAATTTATAAAACCCAATTCACCCCCCCTCTTGGGTTCCAACCATTACTTTCAGGATTGAGCTCCCCAAGCCTTGAGAATCAGGTTCCTCTTGCTCCTCTCAGCCAAAACGGCGCCTCCCTTCAGTCTCCAACTCCAGAATACCCTAAAAATTTCATCTGAAGCCTTTTATATCAGTGCAGGATCGCGACTTACCGCTATAGCGGTAAGTCTCCACCGCTATAGCGGTACAGGACAGTAAAGAATACTTCCAGCAATTTTGGTACAGGGCTCACCGCTATAGCGGTGAGTATCCACCGCTATAGCGGTGAGTATCCACCGCTATAGCGGTGGTAGACAGAAAGTGGCCATCTGTTTCTTCCTCTTCAGCTTCGTCCATCTTGCCTTACGTCAGAGAGAATAAAATGATGATTAGTGACGTTCTTGGTCAAAGAATCACATGAAGAAGACTAAACTCTAAAAATTCCTAAACTAAACTAAATCAATCAAAAACAACGGAAAAGACATACAAGCAATCACAAGTAGGCGATAAAATGGATCAAAGATTCAGCACCAAATGGTACTAAATCTAGCACTTAACAACCACTCCTGACCAGAAGAGAGGTTCTTACGTACTGCCTCAAACTGGTCGACCAAAGGCTACAGACTGGTCGACCACCTGTCTCAGCGTTCAGCGTTTGGCCCCTGGCGCTGGGCGTTGATTCAATGGAGGTAGCGTTGGTCGACCAACAAAAATTTTTGTAGATTACAAAATATAGAGGAATGACCAAAACTTATGGGATTTGTATAAGAATGAATTCCTGCAAATTATGGTTAATGGACACTCCGAAGCTCAAGTCAGTAGGGTAAAGAGAAATATTCAAATTAAACATATATGCAATGATGAAACAATTTAGAGTTCAAAGGGATTTGCCATGCCAAATTCTCTTCTTATAAAGCAAAATCGTTCCTCACATAGAGGTTTTATGAAAATGTCAGCTAATTGAAGTTCAGTTTGCACAAATTCTAGTAGGACATCTTGCTTTTGAACATGATCTCTTAGAAAATGATGTCTTATTTCAATATGTTTGGTTCTTGAGTGCTGAACTAGATTCTTAGACAAACAAATGACACTTGTATTATCACATTTTATGGGAATATTTTTAAGAAATACACCAAGATCCTCAAGTTGTTGTTTCATCCATAAAATTTGAGCACAGCAACTTCCAGCTGCAATGTATTCAGCTTCAGCTGTGGATAAGGCAACACTATTTTGCTTTTTGCTAAACCAAGAGACAAGAGAATTACCAACAAATTGGCAAGTTCCACTTGTACTTTTTCTATCAGTTTTGCTACCCGCAAAATCAGCATCTGAGTAGCCAATTAAAACATTTGAGGATCCTTTAGGATACCATAAACCCATCTTAGATGTGCTAATCAAGTATCTAAAAATTCTTTTTACATTTTTAAAATGAGATTCTTTTGGACAGGCCTGAAAACATGTACACATGCAAACACTAAACATGATATCGGGTCTACTCGCAGTTAAGTATAAAAGTGAGCCGATCATACCTCGATACTTAGTTATGTCAAATGGTTGACCTTCTTAGTCCAAATCCAAGTATGTTGAAGTGCTCATTGGCGTAGATGCAGGTTTTGCATTTTCCATTCCAAATTTTTTTAGCAATTCCTTAGTATACTTGGTTTGACATACAAATGTACCATGATCCATTTGTTTTATTTGAAGCCCAAGAAAGAAGTTTAGTTCACCCATCATTGACATCTCAAATTCGCCTTGCATAATTTTGGCAAACTCTTTGCAAAGCTTTTCATTAGTAGCCCCAAAAATGATATCATCAACATAGATTTGCACAATAATCAAGTCATTCTTTTTCCTTTTTAAAGAACAATGTCGTATCTACCTTACCTCTTGAAAAATTATTTTCTAAGAGAAAAGAGCTCAATCGATCATACCAAGCTCTAGGAGCTTGCTTAAGACCGTAAAGAGCCTTTTTTAATTTAAATACATAATCAGGTTTTTCAAAGTCTTTAAAACCAGGGGGTTGCTCAACATAGACTTCTTCCAAAATGTTGCCATTGAGGAAAGCACTTTTTACATCCATTTGAAATAGTCTGAAATCATGTATGCATGCAAAAGCTAAGAGCATTCTAATAGCTTCAAGTCTAGCCACAGGTGCAAAGGTTTCATCATAGTCAATGCCTTCTTCTTGGTTATAACCTTTTGCAACTAGTCTAGCTTTATTCCTAATCACATTTCCATTTTCATCTAGTTTATTTCTAAATACCCATTTTGTGCCAATAATTGAGTGATTATTTGGTCTAGGTACTAAATCCCAGACTTGGCTTCTTTCAAATTGATTCAGTTCTTCTTGCATAGCCAAGATCCAATATTCATCAATAATAGCATCATCAATATTTTTCGGTTCACTATGAGAAAGAAAGGCAGAATGATTACAGACATTTCTAAGGGAGTTTCGAGTTGTTACCTTTTGTGATGCATCCCCTATGATGAGTTCTTTGGGATGGCTTTTGGCATACTTCCAGTCTCTTGGAAGATCATTATTGTTACTGATAGTAATCTCCTCATGAGGTATTTTCTCTTCTTGAGAAATTTCTTTTCCTTGATTCATGGTGATATCTTCCTTTGTATTTCCTTCATGATCCTGCTTTACTTTATCATCCAGAGAAAGGTTTTTGAAGGAATCTAACACTTCACAGTCATTAGTACAATCTTTAAGAGAAGGAGCAAACTTATCAAAGACAACATGTATGGATTCTTCAATAGTTTGTGTTCTTTTGTTATAGATTCTATAAGCTTTGCTAGTGCTTGAGTAACCAAGGAAGATTCCTTCATCGGCTTTGGCATCAAATTTTCTAAATTTTCTTTTCCATTGTTCAATACAAAACATTTACAACCAAAAATTTGGAGATGAGAAATATTGGGTTTTCTTCCTCTGTATAATTCATAGGGAGTTTTCTTTAAAATTGGCCTTATCAGAACTCTATTCATTATGTAGCAGGTAGTATTAAAGGCATCAGCCCAAAAATATTGAGGAAGATTTCTTTCATTGAGCATTGTTCTTGCCATCTCCCCAAGTATTCTGTTTTTCCTTTCAACAACACCATTTTGTTGAGGAGTTCTAGGAGATGAGAAGTTATGCTCAATTCCATTTTCATCACAGAATTCCATAAAGTTGTGGTTGTCAAATTCTCCGCCATGGTCACTTCTAATTCTCACAATGGTCAAGCTTTGTTCCTTTTGAATGAATTTTGCTAATTTGAGAAATGATTGAAAAGCTTCATCCTTTTGAGCTAAGAAGAGAGTCCATGTGTACCTTGAATAATCATCTACAATAACTAGTGCATAGGAGTTGCCTCCAAGACTTTTTGTTCTAGATGGTCCTACAAGATCTATATGGAGAAGTTGTAAAGGCTTTGTAGTTGAAACAATTTCTTTAGTCTTGAAAGAACTTTTGACTTGCTTACCTTTTTGACATGCATCACAAAGTCTATCATTTTCAAATCTTATTTTGGGTAAGCCTATCACAAGATCCTTTTTGACTAATTTATCCAAATGGTTCATGTTAGCATGAGCCAATTTTTTGTGCCAAAGCCAACTTTCTTCATTTACACTAATTAAGCATTTAGAATCAATAAGGGAATCCTCATCCAGATTTATAACATAAACATTATTGATTCTTTGGCCAACAAGCTTAATTTGCTTATCAATGATGTTTTCAACTATACAACAAGATGAATTAAAAAATAACTTTATTTCCTTTGTCGCATAGTTGACTAATGCTAAGCAAATTATGATTGAGGCCTTCAACAAATAACACATTTTCAATGGAAGTTGAAGAGTTCTTACCAACCTTACCAATACCTTTGATTAATCATTTGTCGTTTCCTCCAAAGGTCACTTTGCCTCCTTTTGGAAATAGAGAGTGAAACTTGGATTTATCTCCAGTCATGTGCTTGGAACAACCACTATCCAAGTACCATTTTTCACTCCTAGACTTGAGGTAAACCTGCAGAAATTTTAGCACCTTTTAGGTACCCAAATTTGTTTGGGTCCTTCTTTGTTAATTGTTCCTTTAACAACCCACTTTTTCTGGTTTCCATTTGGAGTCATTTTCTTATAGCAACAGGAGTTAGAGATGTGTCCTTTTAAGCCACAATAGAAACAAGTAATGAAAGGACTATTTGACATTGCTGCTGGAACAAAGAAATTTTTGTAATATTTTTGCCTAGCCTTAGTCTTGTAGCCTATTCCTGCTTTATCAAAAACACATCTTTATTTTCCAAGCAATATATTCAAATTGTCTCTCCCTTGAGTAAATTTTGCAAGGGTGGTATTTAAATCCTTATTTTCCTTTTCTAAATCAATGCACCTACAGCAAGGACAATTATTTTTTGGATATTTAAGCAAAGGTTTCATGTTTGCATTTTCCTCTATCAAAACTGAATTTTGTTTTTCAAGATCCAGATTTCGTTCCTTGAGTATATTAAGATTATCTTTCAAATTTAGAATTTCACTCTCAAGCAAAGAAATCTTTTGTTTTGAAATTCGCAATCTTTTTGCAAGCTGTACAAATTCATCATGCAATTCTTCAAAAGCTTCTTGCAGTTCATCAAATGAATATAAAGGTTCAGAAGAAATTACCTCTTCATTATCTCTTCCCATGAGACAGAGATATGCTTCTCTATTTTCCTCCTTGTCTGAATTATTTGAAGTGCCCAGCTGTAATTTTAATTTTTGAATTTCTTTTGCCATGAAGCAGAGATTAGCTTCTTCATCTTCTTCATCTGATTCACTGTTAGCCCAGATTGAAGATACATACGCCTTCTTCTTACTTTTGTCATGTCCTCTCTTATCTTCTTGTTCTTTGTTGAGTTGTGGACATTCCCATTTTAGATGTCCAATCATTTTGCATTTATAACATGTAGGGCCTTTTTTGCTATCTTGGTCTTTTCTCCATTTTCTTGTATTTTTGTTCCTCATAAATTTCTTGAATTTTCTGATAAAAAGACCAAGATCTTCTTCATTGATTTCTTCTTCTTCATCACTTTCTGCTTCTGATTTCTTGGAGGAATATGACTTTAGGGAGAGAGTCTTCTTTTTCTTGGATTCATCTTCTTGCCTCATTTCCAGAATTTTTGGCTCATAGTTTTGAAGATTTCCAAACAGAGCTGTGAGTGATTTCATGGATTCTCCTCTTACTTCCATGATTGCAGTTCTCTTGGCTTCCCATTCCGGAGTGAGACATCTTAATATCTTGGTGGTTTGAGAAGATTCTGCAAAAGTTACACCGAGAGCTCTAAGATGATTAGTAATATGAGTAAATCTTAATTGCATTTCACTTATGCTTTCATCACTCTTCATTTTGAAATTTTCATATTCATTTGTAAGAGTGCTAATTTTAAATTCCTTAACTCCTTGAGTTCCTTCATGTGCAACTTCCAAAGTGTCCCACATTTCTTTGGCAGTTGTACAGCTAGAAACTCTGAAATATTCATCCTGACTTAAGGCACTAACAATAATTATTATAGCTTTGGCATTTAAATGAACTAATTTCTTTTCTGATTCAGACCATTCTCTTTTGGGTATTGGAATACTTTGCCCTTCAACAACCTTCATAGGTATGTAAGGTCCATTTTCCACAATATCCCAGAGATCAAGGTTTACTGCATTAAAGAAAAGTTTCATCTTGGATTTCCAGTAGCTATAATGGTTACCATTATAACCAGGAGGTTTTGTAAATGAGCTTCCTTCAAGTAAAATACAATCACCAAGACCGGCCATTTTATACTCTTAGACTGTTAAGTCTTTAATAAAGAGCCCAAGCTCTAATACCAATTGATAAATATGGCTGAAACCCAAGAGGGGGGTGAATTGGGTAAAATAAAAATTTATTTAATAGATAATAGGAAGTTTAAGATAATTTGAAGCTCAATAGCAATATATTGATAATACAGAAAACAGAGTGATATAAAGATGAAGAAAGATGTTAAGTAATTAAACAATTAAAAGACTTTAAGTAGTTAAAAGAATAAGGAGGAAAGATAAACACAGATATTTATACTAGTTCAGCTTAATCCAAGCCTACATCCAGTCCCCAAGAATATTTCTTGAGTATTTCACTATGAACCACAAGTTTTTGCAGAAGGGCACTTGTGAGCCACTACAACAGAGATCTTTTCCTTTCTAAGGGTGTCTCTCCCCCTCACAGATTTGTTTTCTTACAAAAACAAACTCCAAGAAAAAACTTCCTTGATACACTCAGAGAAAAACAATTTTCAGATGCAAACTCTCAAAACAGAGTGAATATGACAGTAGCAAGCTCTTTTGTAATACACAGATTTGAATGAGATTGACTTCAAGGATATATAGCACACTTGATTTCTCTACTCTGTTACAAATAACCTCCTTAAGGCAGATATTTAAAGACCAGGGAGAAATAGAGCCGTTGGAGATAAATTACAAAATAAATCTTATATTACGTCAGCAAGAACTAGCCGTTAGAGCTCTTTTACGATGTCGGTGGTCGACCAGTGTGGCACATTGGTCGACCAGTGAGCTCCAGAACTGAAACAACAGGTACGTTGGTCGACCAGTCATATTGCATTGGTCGACCAGTGCTTGATTTCTTCTTCTACTGGAGCTGGGTGGTCGACCAGAGGAGCGATGGTGGTCGACCAGTCTTCAAAACAATCTTCTTGCTGGAACACGATGGTCGACCAGTGCTTCAAGGAGTGGTCGACCAATGAGTGGCAGTGATGATTATTGAAGTTCATTGGTCGACCAGTGTAGGAAGAGTGGTCGACCAGTGTATCACTTGTTACTGATATTTTGCTTCTGTCATCCATTGGTCGACCAGTGCATCCATGGTGGTCGACCAGTGTAGCACTTGTTAATGATAATTTGCTTCTGCCATCCATTGGTCGACCAGTGCAGCCATGGTGGTCGACCAATGTGATATTACCATTCATTCTTTAGATTCTGTAAACCGTTGGTCGACCAGTGCAAGCAAGGTGGTCGACCAACGTGATGCTGAAATGCATAAGAACTTTAGATATGAACTATTTTAAGTTGATTTGTCAATCATCAAAATTAGAGAGTTCTTTAAATGCAATGAGTTCAACAAGATTAACAAAGGAAATCATGCCAAACTTGAAGATATTCATTGCATGGGTACAAAAAGTCTTCCAAGATTAATTAATGAGAAGGTTTGTATATTTTTGCTAGTTTCTTTTAACTTACCATTTATTGACTTATTTGTTTTGACTAGGTGGTTTCTTTCTTTAAAATTTTAGGTGCAAAAGGGAAAAGGAGTGCAACCAAGTGGTGCACAAATTTACATTGACACACGAACTGGCAAGGATGGGAAAGTTATTACTGACCATGCTGCTAGAGTAATTGTATGTTTTTTCACTACTTTGTTGATATTGTTGATTCTCTATTAATGTTAAATATGTCTTATCTAAACCTAGAGTGATTGTATGTTAAACTCAAGCATGATTTTTATTCCTTTTCTTATTTTCTAAATGTTTTAGTCCCAAAATAGAGATGTTTTGTTTATCTTCTAAAATTGGAGTATGGAATTTTTATTCATATATCATTTTAGGATGAACTGAAAAAAGTGATGAATGAAGAGGGAGCCCCACAAAATTCTCAAAACACTCAAAGTTGTACATCTTGGAAGGATGATGTATATTCTAAAGTCTTATGACCTGAAAAGAGAGAACGTGTGCGTTGTTTAGGAAAGATTCCAACTTGCAAAAGCACTGCTATTGACTCATCCTCAGACATAGAAGTAAAGGACAGACTTAAGACTGTTGAAGCTTTATTGACTAGTGTTTTGACTTTAGTTAAAGAACGACTTTCTGGAGATCAACTTAATGAGATTCTACAGGCTGCTACTCAAGAGATATAATACAATTTTAATACTATATTTGTAGTACAACTTTATATCTAAAAGACTTATTAATATATAGAATGTTTATTGGTTTTTCTTGTATACAGGTTTCACCTAATGGTACTAATACCCCCAATAGCAATGGGAAATCTTCAAGTTCAAGCAATCCTAGTGAAAATTAAGATGGTATATCTATTTAATATTTTGTGAATTAAAGTTGTCTTGTAAATTTTTTATGTTCCATTTTATTATATATTACCAATTTTTAAAATTGAACTTGTTAACTTGCAGGTGAATGTTAAGAACAACTTATTTCAAGCATACAAAGAGGACATCTTTTATAGGGATTTTTTGTCAATGTAACACGATTATGCTTATAAGTACTTACAACATAGCATTTATTTTAGTTTCTCTTATTTTATTGTTCTATGTTTTGGAAGAATATTGTACATAGGTTACTAAATAGACTTTTTATTTTGTATGACGATTATTAGAATTTCAATATAATAAAATGAATTTACAGTTACAAAATTATTTGCATATTTATTTATTTATTGTTTGATGGGAATTGATTTATTGAAAATTGAAATAATAGGGAATAACAAATAATAATCAATAAAGACTGTCACTATAGGCTTTATTGATACAAAATTTTCCATCACTATATGAAATACTTACATAAAAAATTCGTCACTATAGGTCTTTAAGGCACCAAAAATCCTACCACTACAAAATATAGTGACACTAACATATCTATCACTACAACCTATAGTGACAGAAAAATATCTGTGGGTAAATGGTCCATATCTGTTCTGACAGTTTAACAAAATCGTGGGTATATGTTACACCGATGATACAAAATCTGTGGGTAATGCTAAGCAAAAGTGACGAAATTTTTTACCGTAGGTATAGGTCGCTTGGGATTATTCCCACGGCTTTATGCCTTTTAGTGATGAATTTTTACTGTGGGTGTATGGCATTTTTCTTGTAGTTTGTGGATTTCATATCCATTGACCTTATGGAATGACTCCCATTCTGAGTCTTGGCCCATGTCTTGATCCAACAACTTCTAGTATCCGATCACAAGAGTGTACCACTAAGCCACATCTAACATAAATAAAACCACATGCATAAACCCCACGCCTATTGAATACGTCGCCACAAGTTCCCTATTGAGAAATTTAATAGCCATCCTTAGCATTTCTCGGGTCGGGCCTTGCCTTACTACGATGTTACCACTTGGGCAGATAGTGGAGCCCACATTGGCTTCCTCACCCTAGGCACCTGAAGATAATAATCCTAAAGATTGTCCCTAGTTACACATATCTCCTAATTATACCATTATACTCGCAAGCATAACATGCATATATTCGGCACACAAACATTTAATATATCAATGCGTTTAAATAGAATTTAGGAAAACAATCATAAATAAATATGTATATATATATATATATATATACACAAATATAAGAAAACAAAGTATAGCTAGATCCCACTTGGATTTCACACTCTACTGGCTCCTGCTATATGCCTTTGCCAAACCTCGAACCATGACCAAACCTATGGGTCACCAATCGTAAGTTTCAATACATCATTCTACAAAGAAGCATGAAGCTGGTGCTTGGGAGCCACAACATACCCCCATGAAAAGGCATGGAATCAAGCACCACAACCTTCCCATAGCCCATATGTGCATCAGGCTTAAGGCGCCTAGACTAATGATCTTGGGCTAGATGGTGCCTGAAGCACCACACCTAGTGGCTGGTATTGTTAAACGTCGTCAATGGCCAAGAAATAAACAAACCTAAATGAGCCTAGCTTTTTTGAAAGACCAAGTTCTCCTGTTTGGCCTGTGGCCCACTCTTTTTATTTTTTATTATTTTTTATATTTTTAAAATATTAAAATAATATAATTTTAAATTTTTTAAAACAATTTAATAATTTTTTATTAAAATAGTATTTATACATGTTAAACATTACTTGTTTAATATTTTTAAACAACTAGTAACTTTAATTTTTCATATTTTCTTTCTAAATTAACTATATTATATTTAAATTTGAAAATTCTATATTTTTTTTAAAAAATACAAAAATTTTTACATCCAAATTTACTATATTCATTAAATATAAGGTTTATAAAATATAGAAATATGATAAATTAAGATACTAAATAATATATTTTTCTAAAAAAATTAAAAAAAATCCCAATCTGGCTCGCGGGCCACGAGCTTTCTCCCTGGTACTACTGGTGCCCGGAGCACCAGCCTCTTTTCTTCACTACCGCAATGGCGCCTTAGGCGCCAACCCTTGATACCCCTCAGCTCTTCATGCTTTTAGGCCAAATCTTTGCCAATTAATTCAATTCTTTCCATGGGTTTTTATCTTAGATGTTTAGGGAGTGTTTTAATACCAAAACTCCCAATTAATTTCAACAATCTAACTCCCAATCATCAAAATCCCTCTAAAACCCTAACTTCCCCATTTTTGGTTTCAATCTTTAAATTTCAACTTAAATCTTATTTCTTCTACCAATTCTTGGTTCTAATTCCATTATCATGCATCAAGGAATGTTTTAAAATACTAATTAAGCTTCAAAACTCCCAACTCCTCTTAAATTCGAAAATGGGAAGAAAAAGGAGAAGAATGGATACCTACCTCGAATCCTTGGTGTCACGTCCCAAAATTTGAGCACGTGACCGGCACGGAAAGTGAATTTCATTTCACCTCCGTAAGCCTATCTTTCTCTTAAAAATCATACAATTCTTTTTCATGCAACCAAAACGAGTTTTCTATACATACTACAATTACTCACATTACATCACTGAATGAACCTACCCGATTACAGAGATTTCTAGATTTATACAACTTAGAATAAAACTTAACTATTATACCTTTATCCTGAACAAATGAAAAGGTAATTATGGACTAAGGATCCATAATTCCTTATTCCGATATTTACCTTCAGTTGTCAACTCTGAAAAAAAAATATCAATAAGAAGGGTATGAGCAAACCACATGCCCAGTGAGTAGATAACACAATACTATGACAAAATAAAAATCATGCATCATAATAATAACATGCAGCAATCATATGTAGATCGATCATCATATGATATAATATTATTCATAATACTTCACAACAATATCCAAGTGAATCAAATGCATTTCAACAAAATTCAAAATTCACAACAGCAATCGATGAAATCAATTTCACACACAATTCCCGTACCAACCGAGTCGTCCAGAATACCTCTGGATCGTTGCCCGCGGCCCCCGCCGCATCCACCCTTATCGCTCCATTTATATTCTCCACCCTTATAGCTTCACATAGATTTCTCCATGGGGTGCACCACCATGCCTTTCCTTTCCAGTCAAACACAATCACAATCACATATAAAAACATCCTCAATCATAACCTTGAGCCACATACACAACTCAGTCATTTACAATTCAAGCCACAACATAATCAATGTGGTTCCAGCAACATAGCATGTATATAACATAACCCATAATATAGAACAATTATTCAACTCGGTTCACATGCCATTCACAATCCATCATATAACCTCCATTCATGGGAAAATAAGAAAATATAATTATATACATTACCAGACACGTTCCACATTTGTTTATGCCTCATCGTTCCACATCATCCTCTTCAAACTTGGATATACAACATATTTCCACTATGATGCAAAAAGTCAATAACAGATATTTAATCATAGCAAGTATTAACCCACTCACCTGGATTTCACGCTCTTGGCACTCCCACTTTGCACTTTGACCATTCTTATTGTAACCAGACAAAAACCATCAGAGTTACGAAATAGAAAAATTTCCTACCACTACTCTCGACCTTCACTTACTTCTCGAATCATAACTCCTAACTGGTAATGAATATTCAAATTAAACTTATACCATTGGAAACTAGACTTAAAGAGCTTTCCAACGATATAAAGTTTGCCCAAAACGGAGTTCGGATGAAGAAGTTATGGCCGATTGAAAAATAAACTAAAATTTCCCGGTACACCTGGCGCCTGGGCGCCACCTATGGCGCCTGGGCGCCACCCATGCCTGGTGCCTGGGCGCCAATTTCTTCTTCTTCGCATCTCACCTTGGCGCCTAGGCGCCACACATGGCGCCTGGGCGCCACAATCGCGACCCCTTCGCGATTTCTCTCGGTTTTGGCCCAAATTTGGCCAAATCTTCACCGTTTTTCATGATTTCTTCCATGGGATCTCACCCTTAATGTCTAAGGAGCATTTAGACACCAAAATCACCAATTTTAATCGAGAAACGAAGCCGGAATCTCGATTTTACCTCAAACACTCTTAAAACTAGAAAATAGAGAAAAGCTTAAGAAATAGAAATTTCTACCTCGATTCCTTGCTTTCCCTATGTTGCTTGGCTCCTAGAGGCTCGCCCCGTAGCCCGAGATCCAGCCTCCAAAGCCCGGTTGTAGAATTGGAGTGTAGAGAGAGAAATTAGAGAGAAGGAAGAGAGAAGGAGAGGAGAGAAAGTGAAGAGAGAGAGAGGAAAGGAGAAAAATGAATAAAAAATAGGTGAGGCCACCTATATACTCGCCCGGGGTGAAATTATCACTTGCTCTGCAATTGACCCTCAGTCAAGACTAGCAAAAGCAAATTCATAAAATCTCACCTCAGGTGTTTCTAAATCCTCGGTGCCCCACAAATTTCCTTATTCACTTTAGTCCCTCTCAATATCTCAAACTCCACTTTAACCTCGAATCCATCATCTTTTCGGTACCGGACTCATAATTCATTCCCATAAGCTCTATTCTTCTTCTCGGGTTCCTACTTGGTCATTTCTCAAAAGTCCTCTATACTTTCTTTTCTTTTCACTTTAGTCCTTGAGAATTTGTAAAAATTTCCTAAATTAAAAATAAAAATTTCTATTCCCACATTTTCTTCACTAATTCAAAAAGAAAATTTTCCACATAATTAAATTTTTCACTAAACTTCAAATCAGACTTTAAATATTCATAAAAATTCTTGGGATATTACACTTGGCTCTCCGATGGTGGTTGGTCGCTGGAAACCTGCACCTTCGCTGGAGAATGGTTGCTAGAAGCTTAGGTCTTAAGTTGGGTGGGGAGAGTAGAGAGAAGATGGAGAGAAAAGAGAGTAAAGAAAGATAGAGATAAGTGAAAAATGAGAGAATATGGGTAAGGTCACCTATATATACCCCCATAGTAAAATTACTATTTTGCCCTCTTGTTAATGTCCGATCAACAGTATTCATGGCAAATCTATAATTTGTCCAACTTGAGTATTTTTCATTTTCTAGGCACCATAAATTTTTTTTATTATATTTTAGTCCCTCATCCAATTTAATAATCATCTAGCTTCCTCAATGCCATATATACCCTCCTCAGTCCCCAGCCACTAACTAATTACACATCTTACCATTTCTAAATCTCACATTCCTCTATTAAGCAACAAAAAAAATTTTCTACGGTCGAATTATTCGTTGAAATCAAATTAAACTAATACCCGAGAATCACATATATTATAGTATTGGGATGTGGCTTTAATTTTTATCATCCCACAGTTTATGTCAACTTTGGCTAATTATTGTCTTATTCCTTTCATCATTGGTAGGGAAGATTGCACATTTTGGTGCTGGGTATTGTTTGCATCTTCTATAAATTATTTTTGTATTTATCATATCATTTTGTGAGCTGATTTCTGATTGATTAAAAAGTTTCTATTTATATTTTTCATGGTTATCCTCCTTATTTAGCTCATAAGCATAATCAACTTTTTTACATGGCTGGATGATTGTTGTGTGTCTGAAAAAAAAATGTAGAAAAATGGTAAGACATATTATGTGCTTCTTGTAATTGGGTAAGTTTTTTCTTGGTTAAGGTGTCTTATTTATTTCAATTTCCATCCAGCCAAATCCATGTGATGTTATTTGCTACTACTGTATATGTTGTTGGCTTGGTGGGAATCATTTTGTGTTCATCTTGCCTCCTTAACATTTTCTTCATTACTTGGACATTAGTACTTCTCCAACTTATGACAAGTGTATCTCTGCACCCAAAAGTAAGTTCCATTTGTTAATGGGTATTTGCTTGCTCAATTCATTGCATCTTCCGTTAATAAGGGCACTTTTTTCTGTTAATTTTTTACATTTATGATTTCTTTTATCTTGTCTAATTTTTTTTTTTACATTTATGATTCCTTTTATCTTATTTAAAATTTTGAGATCTTTATCAAGTCAAAGCTCCTTTGGATCTAACGAACGAGTTAGCAAGGTTGATAGCTAAACGAAAATATGAGGAGACGTGTTGGTTATAGATGTGTCTATATTTTCAGTTCTTCCTAATAGACTTTCTATCTATAAGTTTTTCAGATTGTTGTTGAGAATCATGAGGTTGTGTCATACAATCTTTTTTTATAATGAGTTTTCTTGGTTATCTCAGCTTGAATGATGAGAGAATTTATCTTAAAACTCAAGATCATGTGACATAGTATGATCACATTGTATATTGTACTTAAATTCTCCAATGAGTGTAAACCACTAGTAACTTCTTCCAACTTTAATTTTACTGTGAGACACTATTTGATTCACGTATATATTGTCCATATATTACATAATAGAATAAAAGTGTTGCTTACTTTCATCTACTATAGTGCAAATCATACAGATTGTCAGAATAGTTATTGTTTGATGACTTGGTTAACGTAAGTCTCTTAATAACTAGTGGATTTGGCTTGTACATGATAATGAATTAATAGCATCTGTCATCTCTAGAATTGATATTCTCTTACGGCTTGGAATGCTTTTGAAGATCCAAAAAAGATGGGCGTCCCTTCTTCTTCTTCTCCGTAATCATTTCAGAGGATCCAGCGCATAAATAGGGACATCATTATGCAAGAAGACGAGAGGAAGGGGAAAAGAGGTGGGTCCCACAAGCCAAGTGTCGAGTGCTGAATGGTAGTTTTTTTAAAAAAAAATAAAACCAGCAGGGTCGGGGTCTAAGATTTAAGTCCTGGATCATGAACAAGAGGGGTGCAAATAGGACACGTGGCGTGAGGAGTGACACTAGGGGAAAAAAAGAACCAAAATACAACATTTTATTAATTGGCCTTATGCGATTGGGCTGTTGGATCTCATGGATCTAATAGTCCTCAGCTTCACGGAGACGCACGATCTAGACTATTGGTGCTTCAAATCAGACGGCCCACAAAAGCCATGGAGAGTCCCTGGCTTTTTAAGCATGAAAGAGGCACTGGATCTGTTACAAAGAGTCCTCGTTTTTCTCAAGTCTTGTATCCGAAGTTTTTTTTGATGAAATGGAAAATCATTTCATTAAAATGACACAAAGCCAGTGATACATAAGATATTGCAGGACGTAAAGATAAACTATTATAACTCAAGCGTAAACTTATGTGATGAGAGAATACATAATTTAGAACAACACACTTTAAAAACAAAACCTAAACCTACATAACATCACCATTTACTAAGAAGACTAAAATGTAGTGGTAACATACCCCATCTCATCCACTCTTCTTAATAATGAGATCAATGTCATCATAGGTCTTCCTAGTACAGAATGAAGATGAAATTTTTTGTAGATCTAAAGAAATATTTGCACAAACCATTAGTGACAAATAACCTATTGTATTGTTTATGCTTGTAGGCGCATCCCTTGGGCTTCTTCTTCTTGTCCTGCTTAGCAACCTTTGGTGCTTGCCTTCACACCTTCCCAACTCGAGAAGAGGGTCGTGAACTTTATGCATGAAGAATAGTTGAGTTCGCTGTTGGTTAACGAGTCTTCTAAGCATAAAAAGGAGAAGAAATTTTTATAGATTTGAAGAAGTGAGTTACTAGGTTTTAAGAATCTAAAAACAATTCTTCAAAGAGAAGTCTCGTTCACGGAAAGGGAGAAAAAACTTCCAAAATAAAAAGGAAACTCCTTCTATTTAAAAAGAGGAAAAAAATTCCCATAAAAACATAGGAGAAACCAAATACAAAAAAGAAGAGAAGAAAGAGGCAACCTTTACCTTCTAAGTGGCGCCTTCCCCTTTCCCTTTGCTGGTGAAGGAGAACCCCAGCGTAGCAAGAAGAAATAAGAGCTGGTCTTGTGTCCTAAGTGATATTAAATTTTTGGACAAAAACAAATTGGGTTTTGGACCATATTAACTCTGTAATTATCTTTCTCACATTGACAATTGTTGGCCCATAGTTTTTGAAGCGATAATATGAACGATTAAGGCCTTGTGTTGTTTCTTGTTTCCAAAAATAGGTTTTTGCTTTTAAAAATAAAAACAATAAAAGGTGTTTGGCAGATTGTTTTAGAAGAATATATTTTAAAAATAGTTTTTGAAAGTTTGTTTTTAATTTTAAAAAAATAAGGTTTAGATGTTTTGAAAAAACAATGTTCTTGAACATAAGAAAAAAAATGCGGTGAATGATAAATATTTAAGTTCATTAATGGTATCAATGTGAAAATAATTTATTGTAGAAAGAAAATATACTTTTAGCAGTGATTTTTATTTTTTACCACTGCTATAATTAAAACAAAAAATCTTACCTATTTGCAGCCGTTATAAATGATGCTAATGTGGTTTTTTTTTTCTTTATAAAAAAGACCTATATTTTCTATAAAATTTTTGTGAAATTATCAATTTTGGTATTTATTTTTTTAATTCTTATATATGTTTTTTTACTAATTTATTATAGTACATTTTAATTTATTAAAAATATAATTATTTGAAATTATTGTGGAAATACATTTTTAATAATTTATGTAGTTGGATGATAGATTTAACTAGTTCATTAAAATATAGGACAATATAAGACAATTATTATATTTAGCTTATATTTGTTTTTATTATTGTTAAATATTATTCTTAATTATTTCATTATATTGAAATTTATCATATCATTACATAGAAATTTTTTATATCAGATAATTTTTAAATTTTATTTTCAGAAATAAATCTTCCAAATAAATTTTTTGTAATTTATGAAGCTTTAAAATTTTTTGCAAAACAATTTTTCATTTCTTTTCGTATTTTCAATAGTAGTTACAAGCCCTAAGTATAAAAGCTAGAATATTTTCTAAATTGACATTTTTAAAATTAAATTATCATCGTTCACGAAATTTAAATATTTATTATGTGACCAATTAATATTAAATCTTCATACTTTTTACTTAACTGAATGGATTTGTAATTTCAACACAGACGGAAAACTTCTTTTTTTTTTTTGAAAGAAAAAACTAAGATGTGACTATCAGAAATACTGTAAATAATTCATATTAAATTTTGCTCAAACAGGTCGGGTTGAGGTTTTAATTTTGTAGCTAACATTTATCTCTCGTCATTTAATAGTTATCAACGTCACGGATAGCGTCAAAGTCAAAGATCGGAAAATTATTAAAAAAAAAAAAGGTCGGAAGTTTCATAGAAAGGAAGAGATTAGAGGCGTTGACGAGGGTGGATGGAAGTATGGAACCAAAACATTAAATATGAAGTTTGAATAACGAGACCACGTTCGGTCTTTAGAATATTCAAAGTTTCAGACTTCAGAGTCTTCATTCTCATATTACGCCTATGTCATTCATTTAACATTTCAAATGAATCATTATGTACCCTACAAGAAAATAGATTAATTACTAACAAAGAAAACACTCTATATATTTTTTATCTTAATTTTACCAAATATATTAATTTAATAAATAATTGTCAAATGCCTGTATTGTTAATCAAATGCTATCTCTTATGCTAAATGGCAGTTTTGGGCTTTGACCTCGTCATGATGCTTGATCGTTTCCAGAAGCATTGGGATTCATGCATAATTGTACTAATTAAAGATTTATATATTTATTATTAGATTATATAATTAAAATATAATAAATATATAGTTTTTAATCAATATACGTGTATGATTTTTTAAAAAATATTTTTTAACACTTATCATTATATAATTAGTCTTTTTTTAAAAAAATTATATATGTTTTGTTCTAAACGAAGAATCAGTATAAAAAATATAAAGAACTTTATATTAATATTTTTTAAATTACAATAGTCCCCCCACTTGAAATTTGAATAATGCATATCATGCAAGTAAATAATATGGGAAAATTTTATACTTTTAAAAAGTTGAGTTTTTTAATTATTAAATGACCTTGAAATTTGTATGTATGTTAAGTAAAAAATATTTTCTACAGATTTCAAAGTGATACAATGGTAAAAATTCAGGGTATATATGTGTGGTATATGAAGAAAGAAAACAAAGAAATGGAAAGAGAATGAAAATAAAAATAAAATATTTTACTAAAATACCTCTATTTTTTTAAAGAAAAGCATAGTATTTTTGAAAAGGATAATTTGGATAGTATCTTTATGCATTACATCATTACATAATTACATATTAAACATGCTATCAATCTCTTAAAAGATAGAGATCTCCTAATACTCACCCAATTTAACTAATTTTTTTAAAAAAAAATCTAGCTTTATATGTCTATGATTAGATAAAAAATGAGAATAATTTAAAAAAAAAAACACGAGCATTTAATCCTTCACCAGTTAGAAAATTAGATGGCTAGGCCTCTGTCCTTTGGAAACCTTTCTAAACAAGCCATTGACTTTTCACCTGTTCAAAAAAAAAAAAAAACAGGGATAGCTTTGTCATTTATGTGGTACAGAGAAACTCAATTTAATTTTATTTATATATGCCCTGTCACATGCTCCTGCTCTTGTCATGCTTTATACCATCGTCTCCAATCTCCTGCCTCCTAAGTCATAACCTTGTCTCATCCTCCACCATCAATCTCTGCAACACAAGCGAACAGGCATGGACATAGAACAAGAAGAGATGCAATTTCTGGGCTTCATCGGAGTCTACAAAGAATCCTACAAGATCATATCCTCATGGAGAAAGATCTTCTCCCAAATCACCTTATCTCTCATCCTCCCTCTCTCCTTCATCTACCTCTTCCACATCGAAGTCTCCAACCTCCTCTTCACCAAAATCGTTCGCAACACCAAACAACTGGACCAAACCCCTTTTGGATCCCCTCAATACCACCACCTCTCCGATCTCCGCTCCTCCGAATGGACCGCCTTCTGGCTCGTCAAGCTCTTCTACTTCACCTTCCTCCTCATCTTCTCCCTCCTCTCCACCGCCGCTGTCGTCTACACCATAGCCTCCATCTACACCGCCAGAGACGTCACCTTCAAGAAAGTCCTCAGCGTCGTCCCCAAGGTCTGGAAGAGGCTCATCATCACTTTCCTCTGTGCCTTCGCCGCCTTTTTCACCTACAACGTTGCGGCACTACTTGTATTCATCCTATGGGCACTCACAATAGGGCCTCAAAATGGTGGGGTTGCTATTCTTTTGGTCATAGGAATACTGTATTTCGCTGGGTTTGTGTGTTTGACGGTGGTTTGGCATTTGGCTAGTGTTGTGTCTGTGTTGGAAGATTCGTGTGGGGTTCCGGCCATGATGAAGAGTACGGAGTTGCTAAAGGGGAAGATGTGGTTGGCCATAGCCATATTCTTGAAGCTCAATCTGACATTTATTCTGATTCAGATATTGTTTAAGGCGGTGGTGGTGCATGGCTGGAGGTTAGGGTCACTGGATAGAACAGCGTATGCTATAATATGTTTCTTGTGGTTGTCTGTTTTCTTCCTGTATGGACTTGTCATACAGACGGTGCTTTATTTTGTTTGCAAGTCGTATCACCATGAGAATATTGACAAGTCGGCTTTGTCGGATCACCTAGAAGTCTATCTTGGAGAGTATGTGCCCTTGAAGACCAAAGATGTTCAGCTGGAACAATACCATGTTTGATTTATATATAGATGGATCTTGAATTTAATCATAGACATATCATGTACGTGTTTCCGATCCTAATTTATACTGCTTCCTTTGGATTTTGTTTATATCGATTTAGCTATATATCTGTCTATCAGTTATGTATGATGTGCTGCATATCTGATCATATGGCCTCAACAATAAATGAATTTCAAAGAAAAACTGGACCTAGTAATATGGTTTGTTATAGATGCTTTTCTCTCCTCTCCTTCTGCCATATACTTTTTGGACATTGTAGATAATGGAAGAGAAGGTGTGAATTAGTCCAAGGACCGGAATGGAAATCTTGACTAACGATGGCGTTGGAAGGAAAAGACTCAGTCAAATGAATGCGACTGATACCGAGGATCAGATTAACACAATATTCCAAACTTTGTTTTGTGGTATTTTTGTTTGGAAAAATTATATCTCTTTAATTGAAGTTCAATTAAAATACTAATACATGAATTTTAAAATTTAAGAATACATCCTGCAAATTGCCTGGTGCTTAATTAGTGTTCATTGAGTGTTTAATTTATTGCATTATTTTAAAGTTTTAAGAGTTTATTATATTATTTTTTAAAGTTTATATATTAATTTTGTAAAAAATTTTATTATAAATATACTTAGCCCAACTTCTTTTTTTTTTTTCTTTTATGATTAGAGGACATAAATCTTAACTCACAATGTCTAATCTTATACAATTTAGGCTACAAGCTCAATAGTAGCCCAACTTGTTTTTTCAGTACAGAAAGTATATAATAGTATATAATTTTAGTCACTCTCAAGATTACATTTCATTTCTAAGTTCTTACATTATTACAAATTGTGGGCACAAAATTAACTTTAATAATTAAAGTATATATATAATAATGCAAATTAAAACCTTGAAAGCTTTATACCCAGATAAATCACACCAAAATTATTCTAGTTACTTTCATATAGTCCATATATTATCTTTCAAATATTGAGGAGAATACAAACTCAGCCTTGTCGTATATATATTGGCCGGCGGAATAGTACTCCAAAATCACACAAACTATAGCTGCAAGCCTGCAAGTATGTATAACATTGCTTATATGTATATATATATATATTTTTTTTTTTTATCATTAGCATTGCTTATATATAATATAGATAATTAATAAAATTCAAGTAGAAAGCAGCTTCGATCGACGGAACCAAGTATGTATTTATCCGTCAAGAACCAAATGGATGTCATTTGCTATAAGTTGTGCATCTTTAGAAATGCCTTCTAATCCTCGACTTGCAAACCCAGCGCAATAGAGTCCGTTATTTCCTCTCCAGTGATGTGGGTATCTTCGTTTAGGCATTCCATTCTCATTGAACAGCTCATTGTAATCCTGAAGCCAGTTCAACACAGTGCTTCTGTATCCTGTAGCAAATATAATCAGGTCATACTCATCCCGCCTTCCATCTTCAAATTCCACTGTCTTGTCCTCGATGCTCGTTATAGCTGGAAATACCTAAAACCAAGAAAATAATATCTATAGTTAGTTAATAATACAGATATATAATTAATATGAATTAACTTGAGCTTAATTAATTTCTTTTGGTTTAAACCACTACTATTCGAAAACTTATAGAAATCCAATTAATTTAGTTCAAGTCTGAGTTAGATTTAAAATATGTAAAATTCTTGTAGTGTTATTTCTTTTCATTCACAATATTCAAATCCAACACTGCACTTAGAAGAAAACAAATATATAACACTGGTTAAGCTTAATTAATTATATACCTTTACTTTGCCTTGCTTAATTTGGTCCATGCAACCAACATCAATGGTTGGAGAACGACCCTTTGCGACTTTGTGAGCGAAGGGTCCCTCCATGGGCCTACTAAACCCATACTTGGGGGTATTCCCATACCTGATCTTGCTCAGAAGCACCATCAATTTGTCCACCGTTTTCAGAGGAAGGTATTTCAACAAATGCATTCCAAGGTATACCATTTCCTTAGTCAGAACATGCACCGGCCCTCTCACCACAATCGACGTATTAGCACCCCAGTTTGTAAGATCATAAGCAATCTCCATCCCTGAATTCCCACACCCCACCACCAACACATTCTTATTATACAAATCTCTCCCATTCAGATACTTACTACAATGCATGTATTCTCCTTTAAACCCATCGAGCCCCTCCACTTGAGGAACGTACCCCTCACTGTTCTCCCCCGTCGCCACCACCAGAAACTTGCACACGTAAACTTCGGTGGTACCGGACGACGTGTCCCTCACTGTCACTTTCCATTTTTGGTTATTGTTGTTTCCGTCATCAATCATGCAGGCTGACTCTACGCAGCGATTGCATTTGATGTTGACTCTGAAATGGGCGATGTATGTGTCGAGGTAACGAATGAAGCCAATCCTAGGGACGAAGATGGGGGCGTCGGAAGGGAAGGGCATGTAGGGAAGGTTACAGAAATCCTTCCCCAAGTGAAGCTTGAGGCGATCGTAGGTTCTCTTACGCCAAAGAGGGGCGTTAGTGTCGTCTCTTTCCAAAACGACATTGGAGATGGAGAGCCTGTTGAGGCATGCCGAGGTTGCTATGCCGGCAGGGCCTCCACCTACGATCACAACTGTCACTTCTTCCATTGGAGATGGAGATTGCTGGATTTTGAGTTCTGGATTGCACGTACGTGACTTGTTCAATTTTGAATTTTGATATTTATAACTTAATTTGTTTCTTTCTTTTACTATTTGGTTTCTGATCCTGCATGCAGCTGCTATTTATATATGTATCTATAATCGGCCGTTCATAGACGCAGTTTAAACTGTTCCTCCTCTGGCCAGTTGCCAGTGAACGTGATGCCTTATTTAGTCATATAATTTGTTGGTAACGCGAATATAGCAACACTCTAAATAGATCGTCTTCAGCAAGAGGTCTAATTAAATTATATACTTAACCTTTTTTTTCATAAATAAAAATTAATTTTCTCCAGCGATCTTTAGACATTCGTAAAAACTGTTGAAGAAACAGAAAACCGAGACCTTGATTTGGGAGAGAAAGGGAGGATCCCTATACAATTCTCACTTCCATAACAGACATAATATACTCTTCTGGAGCTTAACCCTTTTTTTTTGCTTTTTCTTTTTCTTTTTAGTGCATCACTGCATTGAGATTTTTTTGTTGTTGATAAAAACAGCATTGAGATATTATAGATTAAGAAATTATTTGTAATATCTGATATTTTAGAGTTTTATAAATTCCAACATAATTAATAGTAGAATGACAAATTTTATATGATGATGATGATGATGATTTATATATATATATATATATATATATATATATATATATATATATATATATATATATATATATATATATATATATACCTTCTAAATTATGTGATTAATATATACTTATTAGTAGATGACTAACTATGATTGTTTAAATTTAATTTTTAAAAAATTGTATTTATTATAATTTACTTCATCTTTTTTGTTAAAATGGATTTTAGCAACAAAAAAATTTCAGATTTATCACCATAAATTTTGTGATATAGCAATTAAAATAACCAAATTAAAACAAATACAAATTTTCAATTACAAACATTTGATATTTTAATAATCAAATTTATATACTGGGTTCATTTTAGTACTATGACTGAGAAACTTTCAGAGTCCACTATAATCTATTCTAATTTCGGAGACTTTAAATGAAAATTGTACAAAGTAAATGATCTTCGGCATTTTTCCGCCCTGGTTCTATGGTGTAGTGGTTAGCACTCTGGACTTTGAATCCAGCGACCTGGGTTCGACTCCCGGTAGGACCTGTACATTTTGTCCAGTGCTATGTGTTTTTTTTGTTTCTTGGTATTTTTTTTTTTTACTTTGGGATATATCATAATGCAAGTTTAAACAAAATATTTCTGCTGAGACTAAAATATAAAATAACTTAGAAAAGCAGGAAATCATTAGAAAGGACAACAGTTGCACCCACTAAAAGCCCACTTTAGTCCTAAACGGAATATCATTAGCCCCACCAGACTGGCAGCCACAACTATGATAGCTAGCCCATACAGATGGGCCTAGGCCCACGGACAGCTCTGAAATGTTGAAAAGCGGCCGTTAAAATACTGTTTCCTCCCGCGAAAAAGCGGTATTGAGGAATTAGAATATTTGTGGGCAGAACTGGAAAGGCGAGGTAAGGGTGAGGCTCGTGGGGCTCCCTTGTCTTTCTTCAACCTTTCTCTCTCCCACTTTCTTCTTATTCCTCTCTGTGAGTTCCTTAGCTTCTCGCTACCCACACACTCCCCATTCTCCATTTCAATTTTGATCGACAATGGTTAAGGAAACTGAGTATTATGACATCCTTGGGGTTACTCCTTCTGCTTCTAACGAAGAAATTCGAAAGGCTTATTACCAGAAGGTTTAGATCTGATTGATCCTAAGGCCACTGATTAATGTTTATTTTCTTCTCAATTGATACATTACTCCCTTTTTTCTTCTGCTTGATTTTCCAATTTCAATACTCATAAACCGGGGAAGCATTTGTAGGAGGTTTCATCTCAATGAGATTTAGGTTTTCCAGAATTTCTATTATCCTATCACTTGCAGTTTAAATATTAACATCTATATGTGTTGTTATTTCTGCAGGCAATGCAAGTTCATCCCGATAAAAACCCAAATGATCCTCAGGCTGCTGAAAAATTTCAGGCAATTCCACTGTATCAGAGTTCTGATCTGTCGATCGTTTTTCTTTCTTCTGTGACGAATTCAATCTTATTAGAGCTTTCTCGTCATTTGCTACTGTTAGAAGTTAGTGATTGGATGAAGGTGGCGGTTTCAAACTACAAAAGAGATTGGTTTAAACGATTTTCTTATTCTTGACTTAAGAGAACCAAAAAAGCCTTTGCTTCCTTCCCTACTCAACCTAGCTCTAGACGTTATTTGTTCGAGGAAGTGATGTGTAATTTGCACCATATATTAGTAATCATTTTATGAATAAGTAATGCATATAGGACTAGAACCCATCTTTCCTACGGTTCCTTATGAGATATACCCTTCTAATGTTGGCAGGTTCTGGGTGAAGCTTATCAAATTTTAAGCGATTCGGTGCAAAGGAATGCATACAATCAAAATGGAAAACAATCCTTGTCTAGGTACAGATGATGCTATGTTAAAGCTTAATCTCTAGAATAGCTTTTATTCTTGTTAAAAACTAGTAGTATAAGTTGCTAGGTCACAGCACTTTGATTAGTCTAAAAACTCTGCTCCTATCCTTAGTCTTGTTGATTGAAGGTGGATATTTAGGATTTGACTATGCTGCTAACTTTGATGTGCATCAAATTTGACATGACTAACTTTGATGTGCTCCTATATATTTGCTTGTTTCTACTAACTTGTGTTCGAGAGCTAGTACTTCACTTTCTAAACCCCAAAGAAACAAATCTATCCATAGAGGTGTTTCAAAATACCTCTCTTTGATATTAGTGGGATAAGGCTATGTTGTTGTTGTTGTAGATAGTAGAACACATCATGCTTTCTGTATTGTCAAATGCTTTATCTGTCTATAGAGATACAAGGCAAAAGTTGTACTGATAAATAATAGGAGTGTAGTGCAGGGCCATGATAGGCATCTTATTTCTAGATGCCGCAAACCTATTCGTAGAACTTGACTGAAAAGTGATTTTCATTTTCAAACTGTAAAGGAGGATAAGGGCCTTACAATCTTAAAGGTAAGATGAATAGATTTTTAAAATTGTTGTAACAAAATTTATAAGAATCAAAAAATCATCAGTTATAGACCTTCCTTTATTGTCCTAAATAAGTATCTTCCTTGAAGATGTTTTCCTGAAAGTTTAGTGGTTTATTTTACAGAGAAACTATGCTTGATCCCATGGCAGTCTTTGCCCTGCTCTTTGGAAGTGAATTATTTGAGGATTATGTAGGGCATCTAACTGTGGCATCAATGACTTCCTCTGAAATGGCTGATGAAGTTGACGAGCAGGATAAACTGCAGGAAAAATTGAAGGCAAGTAATATAGGTTTCCGATAGATAGCATTTGAGTAGAACGATTTCAGTTCCCACTGTTCCACTTAATTTGAAGAAAATCCATGTGGGTAATTTGTCTTCTGGAAATTAACCATTCTTCTCTGCTTAACATTCATTCAGAAAAACGTTGATGTTATCCAACTTAGAATGCCAATCTCTCTTTTCTCCAGCTCCAGAGTATCATTCTCTCTTTTTGTGTGTGTGTGTATTTAACTCTCTGCTTATGTATTAACTTGTTTCCCTTGCGGTTATCCAGCCTATATATAGGAAATTACAACACTTCTACTGTCCCAACTTGTTTCTCTCGAGTGCGAATTTGTGCGTGACTGCCATTACTTTGTCACTTCGCTAAGAGCATAGGATCCTACATATTGTATTTTGCATCATTTGGGGTGATATATGTATTTTCAACAAAATATATGTGGACAAAACGTTATTTCAGAAATAAGATGACAATGACATTGCCTGTCAGCTATTTTTTCATAAAATTTGTCTATGAATTTGAGTAAACGACAGTTAACCTCGTTTGACATATAGTGCATGAATAATGTGCTTCAAACTAATGTAGGCTGTCCAAAGAGAAAGGGAAGAAAAGCTAGCATGTTTTTTAAAAGATTTTCTTGGTCAATATGTCCACGGTGACAAAAAGGGATTCTTACAGCGCGCAGAGTCTGAAGCCAGACGGCTTTCAAGAGCAGGTTAATGAAACTTCCAACTGCTTGTCTCTATAATATTGTCCTTTCAACTAAACACATGGTGTAAATGTTCATAATGGCATGCTGTAGATAATTAAGTGCCACATACAGAACTTGTTGCTTGGTGAAGTTCGAAACAGTTTATTCCGATTAACAGTCAAAACCTAAATATCATTTTTTCCCTTCTTGTCCTGTAGATCACTTACTGATGAACATTGTCATGAGTGCATATCAGTGATATGTCAATGCAAAACTTGCTTTGTAGTATGCGCCATTCTGTGCACATTAAATGTTATAACAAGTAGTTTCCATTGACTTTGAATGTAGATTTTGGAGTTGATATGTTACGTACGATCGGATATATTTATTCAAGACAGGCAGCACTAGAACTGGGAAAAAAAGCCATTTATCTTGGAGTGCCATTTCTGGCTGAATGGGTACGACATAAAGGACATTTCTGGAAATCACAGTTCAAGGCTGCCAAAGGTATACTTAACGGCTGTTTCATCAGTGACCACTTCCTTCAATGTCAGTTGTTTCTTCTTGAAAGCTTTTTGTAACTTGAAATCTAATTTTGTTGGCACAAAAAAAAGGTGCTTTTCAGTTATTGCAGCTTCAAGAAGACATTCGCAAGCAATTCAAAATGGTTGGTAGTGGCCCTGAGAATGATGATGAATCTCATATGCGCCTTAATAAGGATACACTGATGAATTCTTTGTGGAAGTTAAATGTAGTGGACGTAGAAGTAACCCTTGTACATGTCTGTCAAATGGTGAGTTCAAGCTCACAACTTCTTCCAATTATGTATAATGCAGTACTCATTTATTCTGCATTATGTCATATAGCTAGTAGTTGATTGTGAGATTTTTGTATTTTCATCATGAGGAACTGTTAGCTATTAAAGACAGTTATGTCTTTTCTTTTTTTTTTCCTGAAGGAGTGATACTTGTTGATATGAAATTTTTGTCCACTGGAATTTTTTACCTTATTGTAGATCAAAAGAAATGAAAAGGCGGAGAGATTCTTATCTGGTCTTAATATTTCTGCAGGTCCTAAGGGAAAATAACGTGAAGAAAGAAGAACTTAAAGCCCGCTCTAATGCTCTCAAAATTCTTGGGAAGTTATTTCAGGTGAGCATCTTAAGCTACTAATTAAGCATCAAATATTCCTGCCTTTTGTTTACTTTAGGATTTCGGGCAATAAAATAGTGATATTCATCTATGATTACCCTGCGCTTTAAATGTTAGTTCTAATTCCTGTTCTATAAGTAGACTAAGTTCTCATTCAGGTTGGCGACAAACTGCTTTCTTTGTTTGAAACTAAAGAAATGGTGGGCCTTTTTTCAGGAGAAGAATTCAAGAGGCGGAGCAACATCGAAGCAAATTGCTGCTGATCATTCTGATGATGAAGGCAGCAGCTCAGATTCTTCCGAGGATGATGAATCACCAAGAGCACTTTCTTATCGAACGCCTTTTTTCACTCAGGCATGTCATGGTCATGGAATTATTTAAAGCCGATACGTCATGTGCAACGATCATTAGGATGGCCTAAATTTTCGCTTCCATGCACATGCACCCTGTAGAAACTCTAATACGCAACCATGTGTACATATTCATTCTCCCTCCGTTTCTGCAGGGTATAGGTAGGCTCTTCAAATGCATTTGTAATCCAGCATTTGATGTGGATGGTGAAGAGATAGTTTACAAGAGCAAATGATCCATATAAATGATGGTGGTGAGAAGTCATACTCATGATCGGAAGTTCGGAACAAAAACTCAGCCCTTGTCAACGTTCCGCTGGTGGGGTGATAGATATACTGAAAGGGGGTATGCCTTGTACCCGGTTGAATGCATAGTATGGGAAGACAATGGTGCAAGCCATGAATAATCATGTGTTGTGCTTGTTCATTACATTAGAACGCATCACCTTCGACCAAGAGCTGTTTGTCGATTCCACCGTTCTCATTATTTTTTAAATTTTTTGTTACTAAAGTCGAACTGCATCGTAACTTTTCTATGGGAAAGCTTCAGAAGTATAGAAGTTTGGATGGCAAACAGGGAAACGAGTTAACCGCAAGAGCAAAGTGAAGGTTTGATTATCTTTTTCTTGCCTTTTCTTAAGCTTGTTTTCCAATGAAAAAAAAAAAAAAACGGTCCTTGTAGCAGCAACATGAAGGGTAAACTAGGTTGAGTTAGACATTTATGAAGTGGATAAGATTTGATTTGATCAATTAAAATTACATGACTGCTAAGTATTCGAAACACTAACGAAAGTTACAATCAATTTAATGGCAAGAACATAACTATAAATAATTGATAAATATAAAAGTCTAATTACAAAAAATTAAAACTACAGGAACCTAATTGAAAAATGAAGTAAATTATAAGTACCAAATAATTAATTTAACTTCACACGAGTGTGTGATAAACACTTAAAGTGAGAAGAATTTATAATGAATAAATGAGATGGTACCTTAATTTTTTTTTTTCGTGTCATAATGTATAGATGCTCCACAACATGATCACTGAATCAAGAATTGACAAGCACTAAATTCTGGAAGAACAAAGTATCCCAAAACCCGAGAACTGTCTAGAGGAGTTGTAGTCCAATCAGAACAATCAAGATGAACCAAATCCAGATTCTCTCTCTCATGTCGATAGATGTGAAAATAAGCCTGTGTTAAGCCCATAATGTAACTAAACAGAGCCAAATTTAACATGGCAGAATGGAGAATCTGACATTTGAAAAATATCCAGATTCATCCTTCTTCCTATTCCTGGTCACCCAGAAAAATGTGTAAACTTGAGTCAATAGTCGTAAAGACTTGTGAAGAAGTTTAACAACATCACCAACACAACAATAGGTATTGTCACGTTAGGTATGGTTGATTATATAGATCGTATAATATTATTAAATTTTAATAATAATTAATTATTTAAATATTTTATTAATTTAAAAATTACGTTTAATGACTTCTCTAAGTGTTTTTTTTAGTCTTACTCTATTTTTTTTACATGACTCTATACCATCTGTTCAATTTTTTTTACTGACGCCTTCAACTGTCTTCTTTAAACATGTTCAAACCACCTTAAATGATTTTTTACTATTTTTTTTTAATAGATATCACTCTAACTCTACCTTACATACAATCATTATAGATTATATCTTTTCTTGTATGACCGCACATCCATCTCAACATCCTTATCTCTGTTATTTCAATTTTTTGTTCACGTTGGCATTTCAATGTTCAACATTTACTCTCATATAATATTAAAACTTCTTTAAATTTGTTAAGTACTTTCTAATCACAAACAACTCCTGATGTCTTTTTTCATTTCAACTACCCAACTTATATCATATGTGTAATATCTCCATTAATTTCATCATCATCTTCTATTACTGATCTCAAATACTTGAACTTTGACACTTGTGATATAATCTGATCTTTAATTTTAACTTCTAACTCATTTCAAACTTGTTATTTGTTAAATTTACAGTACATATATTCTGTCTTACTCGCTCCAATGAAGCACGAGCGGAGAGCTTCTGCTCGCTTCGTCGAATGTCACGAAGCTGACAACTTGAATAGACTGAAAAAAGACATACAACCTTGGCAAGAACGTCGTTCCGCAGAATATATGACTCATGCTCCTTTAGGTTCTAACAATTCCGTGGGTGGTGTAGCTACCGAGATCAATGCCGTCAATTATGTTTCTCCTATAAGTTGGTTAGCTACCTCTCATTTTGTTCTAGGATTCTTCCTATTTTTAGGTCATTTGTGGCATGCGGGAAGGGCTCGTGCAGCAGGATTTGAAAAAGGAATCGATCGTGATTTTGAACCTGTTTTTTTCCTGCTTAAACTTATGAAAAAGTTCAATTAAGATAAATAATAAATATATGTACATACAAATTGTTATTAGTTTATTACATTAAAAATTGAAAAAAATATATCTAACAGATAATTTCTTCAGTCCTTCTCACACGATCACAATTAAGTGAATTCTATAAAAAAATTTCTGGTAAGGGTTGTTAAAGGGATCGACCAGTCCAGCACTAATAATGTCTTTTTAGTTTTTTTTTTTTGGAGGAGGACACCCATACTCTTGGTTAGACACATATTCTATTCTACGATTCCAGAGAAATAATACACTTGAGAATAATATCCCGAGTTCTA
This sequence comes from Biancaea sappan, assembly GCA_037074585.1. NCBI lineage: Eukaryota > Viridiplantae > Streptophyta > Magnoliopsida > Fabales > Fabaceae > Biancaea > Biancaea sappan. The sequence goes on from CM073494.1 coordinate 14,441,866, forward strand.
TACATAACTTTCTAGTGAGCTAGGTTTAGGCCATTACCCGAAGCAACAAGAAAAACTAACCCAGTATGCAAGAAATATTATGCATCATTCCATAATACTCCTTGTGGCGTGTACCGCTGACAGAAGAAACTTGCCTCTTATACATAAGTTCTTATGCACATGAAGTCATTGGAGTAATTGGATCTTTGTCTATTTTTTCCAATGACTTTATTTATTTTTTAATAAAAATTATAATTATTATTTTATATTTATTATTATATTTACAATTATCATTAAATTAATTAATATTTATAAAAAAATTTAATAAATAAAAATAAATAAATGAAAACCCAAAAAAATACTTCAAAAAAATTTCTCCCATCACCGACGGCTATAATATAACAAAATTTTGTCCACTTGATTAAAAGGTGATTCTTAAGAAGTTTTTAAATTTAAGAATTAATTTTTATTTTAATTCACTATTAAATCTTGTCATATTAGTTATCACGCGTACAAATAACAAATAGTTCTTATATAAGAACATATTTTTATAAAAAAATAATAATAAAATAATTAATTCACAATAAATGTTAATAGAGAATAATAAATATTAAGTAATAAAAAATTAATTATAAAATCTATTTATAAATTTTTAAAAAATTTACCATTGTAATGAAAAATTGTTTAAAGTGTTATAAAATTACTTAAACAAATGTAACACTATAAGATCTATAATAAAAACTCAAATAAAGTTCACTATAGATGCTCTAACAGTTCTAATTTTTAAAAGTTGTATTGTTAAATTAATCTAATCAGGAAAATCTTGTACCAGAAGTGCCCATACCTTAGCCAACGAGTAAAACTCAGTTTTTGCATCCACAAAGTCAGACGCTTCATATAAAATCCGGAGACGACAAGTTAAAGCTGTTCTACATGATCCGCAGGATTTAAGAACAACTACAGAACCAACACTAACATATCTACACAAGCAGAAATGGTTTGTACTTCTCTGTACCCTGCAAGGGCACTTCCTGGAAGCATCGACGCTGAAGGCTCAATGAGGAGGATGAGGGAGAGTGGTGAAAGCACGGTGGGCCTGCACAGCACAAGTACAGTGCACAGAGGTGAGGCTGAGGCAGCCACTCATGATGAGAGAATGCCTGCCTGAGCATGTGTGAAGTGCCGGGAATGAGTCACACACCGCCTGCACCGCCGAGGGGGTCAGTGCTGTGCATTGGCTTATGTTCAGAGTCCTCAGCCCTTCTTCCTCGTTCCCTTCTCCCACTGTTCCCCACATCCTGTGATTCAATTTGCTTTGTGCCAATGAGTACATTGCCCTGTCGGTGATGTTCCGACAGTAGTACAGCCCCAGTGACCTCAGACGTGGGCAACTGTTTGCCAATGCTATCACACTATCATCTGCATTCACATCAACATCCACAGTCACACTCAGGCTGTACTTTTGGGTCTTTTGCAATTCTGATGGAAAGTACAGAATCAAGTCTTTAAATCTGGACCATTCACTCCAGATGGAATGTTTCAGATCAAAGGGAAAAAAAAAAAAAGAATATCATGAAGTTTGACTTTTTCTTTTTTAATCATTTGATCTGGACCTTCTGTTCTAAAATTAACGATACTCTGTAATTCCAACTACAATTGGAGAGGATCCAGGTTCAGAATCTACGTCTGTTTTTAAGAAACTTGATTCATATAATTAAGATTGAGAGAAAAAACACAATAGATGCAGGACTACACATTATGGGACCCATTACTCATTTGGATTCACAATATATTATGTTTATATAAGATTTGAGACTGAGGATCCAATTATGAGATATAAAAGATGAAAGCTTTAATGGCCATTTGCTGCAACTGCTGAACGCAACTAGTGAAACTTTTAACTTTATACAGACACAACCACACGAGCCTTTGAAGCTAGTGAGACCCTACCTGTTATGCAGACGCAGCCACACAAGTCAACGGTTCGAAGATCAGGGCATCCATATGCAAGACTCATCACTCCAACATCACTAACAAATTCACACCATCCAAGATTCAAAGACTGCAACTGATTGCAGTAACTTCCAATAGCCTGCATTGTAGTTGTGACATTTCATTGTAATTTGTAAAAAGTCCGAGTTTCTTGAATGGTGACGATTACAAACTAGTATCACAACTATAGGTACCTGCAATGCAGTGTCAGACGCAGCTTCCACACATCCACAGAGGTTCAAACTTTTCAATGATCTGCAGAAACTGGCTAGGTTAGCCAGAGCAGTGTCCCTAAATGACGCACACCCACTGATGTTCAGTTTTGTGAGGTCAGGACAACCATCAGCTAAGGCATACAGTGAACGATCTGTCAGCTTGAAACTTTTGCTCAGGTCCAGGATTTGCAGGTCATGACAGCACTTTGCAATAGTCTCAACAGCATCATCCTGTAGTTGAGGCTTGTTTTGACGAAGGATTAGAGTTTGCAACTTTGTGAATTTAGGAGCAAGAGATAGGACCAAGTTGTTCATGTTCTTGCTGCACCTGAAGAGAGAGGGATTACTTAATCCTGTTATTACAATGTAAAATTATTTATGAGATGAAATAACCAAGGCATGAAACATATACCAGTTTTCTTCGAACGAGTTTCAAAAATTGTGCATAATTACAAACAATTCATGTCAATTTCTCAAAAACACAGTCATCAAGATTGCTAGGGACAAGGGAGAGCGAGAACACGTTTGAAGTCACCAACAAAAAGGAGTTCCAACCTCTTTCACCAGAAAGAAATAATTAAATAAAACTAAGGCATATAATCGGAGCTTTAGAGAGTACAGACAAGTAGATGAAAATCCATATTTTGTTATGGCACCTTGCATTTTCTAGAGGATAGAGAATGTGTATGAACATATGCTTCAAGGTTCAGAGAGCTAACTGACTTCATGGAAACCGTGTTTACTGACTGCTGAACTTGATAATAGCTTAACACTTGAGTTACAATAAACAAGAACACCTTTACGAATTTGAGATTCAAAGCACACCAAACCAAGTAACCTTAATACACCTATTCACTTCCCTCAGTGAGGGAAGGTCCACGTTCAACCCCATCATAGACTGCATTCTCAATGAAAAAATCCTAGTCCATTCTTAAATGGTTGTAAGGATATGCCAGTTCTACCAACATGCCCTTCCTACCTTACAATTAGGTAACTAAGAAAGAAGATTAATCGATTCCCAATGTTAACAAAAGGAATCTGCTAAATTCACCCCAATTGTATCTTCAATTCGAGTGAAATAAGGAAGATTAAGGCCTCCCTCTTTCTCCAAGCAATCAAGAGAGATAGAGAGAAAGCCTTTGAAGGAAAAAGAAAAGAACAAGTACCATGAGAGTGATAAACGGGTGAGGCGAAAGCAAACAGCATCTCTCCAATCACGACAGACACCAGAAGCTGAGATCACCGTCTGACCATCCACAAACCCCAGAATTTGAATCAAAAGGTCCACCGGAATATCTTTCCAGTCTGAGATCACACCACCCTCCATTCTCACTCCTTTAGCACTGTTTCCAGTAACTTCACCCCCTGCAACCATCATAAGCTTCTCAAAGCACGTATTCAAGTCCTCAGTCCTCAAGTTCTCCTTTCCTACCATTTCACTCCAAGTCCACACTAGCGCCGCCCTTCTAGCTCCTCGCTTCCTCGTTTCTACAACCAAATAGAGAGTATTAGAGATCTCATAAACGAGAAAAACATCAATTTCCAAGACTTAGTTTTCAGAAAACTGCGTGTAGTAAACGAAAGCTACTATAAACCAAGAAAACCCTGCCAAAGTGTCAGAGAAAGCAACATCAAGATAAATTATCTCATCTGATAAGGAGAGGATTCTGCACTTTACATAAATACCCACGCCGTATTTCTCAATTACATAATTAACAAATATGAAGTAAGCGGTCTGGCAGAAAGCTTAGATACAACACAAGAGACAACAGAATGATAATCAAATGACCCTTCTTCCCATAAACAAACAACTCAAGAGGACCAAACTATAAGGGGAGGGGCTGAACAAATAGAACAAAGCTGGGCAAAATAAAAATCAAAACTTTTTTGTAATCAGATGGATGACACCATGAAGTAGTAGCAACGAAGCTTTCTGAAATGAAAGGGAAAAGTTGCAGAGGCATAAATGAGAAACCTTTCCAACGAAAATCAACTCAGAGAAACTTGAAAGTACATGAACACAGGGCAGATGATCAAGAAATGGAAAGCACATAAATCAGGATACCGTAGGTATGATCTACCCACTATAAATGTAAGAGAGGAATAAAAGGGGAAACCTTTCGCTTCTGCTGCTGAACAAGGGGAACAGAGAAGAGGATCGTGTGATAGACGGAAGAGAAGACGGGGAGGTTTAATATTAAAGAAGGGAGAAGAAAAATGGAGAATAAGAGAGGGAGGGATGCGTGCATGCCACGTGTCAGGGATAGAGCAGTGATGTGTAAAGTGGGGCTCAAGTAAAGTAGTCTTATTTGATGAGAAAGGGGGTCAGGTCACGGTGGTAATGGTCAGCACCAGAGCGACCAGAAAAGAAAACGCCTAATAAAGAAAGTCTTAATTTCTATTAAAAAGCAGAAAATGAAAAAGAAATTAGAAAGTAGAAAAAGAGAAAGCAAATTAGGAAATTACTAATTAACAGTGACGGGTGATTGAGAGGGAGAGAAAGGAAAGAATAGGATTATAGGATTATAGGAATATGGAAAGAGAATAAAGATTAGGTGAGAGGGAGAGGGAGAGGGAGAGGGAGAGAGAGAGAGAGAGAAGGGTGTGGAAGTTTCCTTTTGTACAAAACGGAAACCGCACCTTAAAAAAAGCCAGAGATACTGGTTTTGCGTTAATTGCTATTGCCGTTGCTGTTGCTGTTGCTGAGCTGAATTTTCATTTTTTTTTCTTTATTCTTTAAATTTAATTTTTGGGGTTATTTTCTCATCTTGTTATTATTGGGTATGGAAAATGGGGGGCGTATTCTATTTAGACCCTATTGATTGGAAGCCATCATTCCACATCTCATCTCATTCCACTGTGATTCTGAATTCACTCATCAGAAAAAAACTGAGGGCCCATAATTAGTCATTGCCGCTGAACCTTTTCTTATTTTCTTTCCCTTTTTATATATACAAATTTCGACGGTCTAATTAATTATATTCTTTTCTTGCTTCATAATCATATTAATTTTTTAATATCGGATTAGATTACGTTTCCAACTTACTAGGTTCTATAATTGACTGATTTGAGACGGAAAAGAAAAAGAAGAGGAAATTTAAACTGTTACGGGATCACTTTGTAACTGAATTTTTAATTCTTACCTTACCCGTTAGGATTTGCTATAAATTTTTAATTCTTTTTTTTAATGAAATCTCTAATTAAACACATAATACAATACCTCCTTCATTTTGCCGCAAGATAAAATTACAATTTTTTTAATAAATTCCTAATTTAATTCATTACAAAATACATAATCTTTTATACATTCAAAGGCTTTCTTTTATTGACCAAATGGAATCATAAATTAGAAATGAGTTCAAGTTTTTTGCTTGTCTTTAGAAGATAAATAAAATGTTTGTCTCTTTAGCAGTTAAATATGAGACCCAACAGTTATAAAAAGACAAACAGATAATTTGAAAAAAAACAAAAAAAAAAGTCTGCTTCACCCATAGCTGTTTGATTCACAAATTCAACGATTATAAAGAAATAAGCACTTTACTTATCTTCATAAACAAATAGATGACTTGAAATTGAAAAAAAAAAATCTCCAGATTTTGTCCCTTATATAGGATCTTTTATTACTCCCTTATGTAATAAAGACTAAATTTTCTAAATTCTGGATTTTGTAATGAAGACTAAAATTTCTAAATTTCTTTTGTTACTTTTTCCCAGATTTTGTTCTAAATTCTTACTTCCTTATGTAATAAAGACTAAAATTTCTTTATTAGCCAATTAAAATATCAAATTTAACATATGCAATGGGATATCTTTCCTAAACTTCATCATTCAATAAAATACCTTATTTTGTCCATGTAATACCCAAGAAAAATAAAATATAAATATTTGTTTACAAAATATTGTTACTATTTCAGTATACGATACTATTCACCCGTATAATACTATTTACGTATACGATACTGTTCATTTATACAATCGAAATGTCAAGTACTAGATGTGGTTTGGTCATAAGAGAAAACTAGAAAGAAGTTCGTGGGAGAAAATGATGTTTTATGTGTAAAAATACCCTCAGGGACTAAAGTGAAAGGATTGAATTGAAAAGAAACTTAAAAGTTTAAGGTGAAATGATAGTTTTCCTTTTAAGTTTTTAATAGTAAAATTTTCCATCATACACAGTACCTACATTATTAGAAATTTCATTTTCATGAATAGTAAATTGAATATTTTATTAACGTATAGTGTCAAATAGTACCCTTGACTTTTGATATAAATAGGCCCTTCCATTTCACTTCTAAACTCACACCTTCAACTTCTCTTCTTCTCTCCTTAAGTTTCTCTTACTCCAAAGCTAGGCCTCTGAGATTTTGGACTTTTCCTTTTCAGCTTAGAACACCGAAATTCACCTGAGCACTCTTGTCTGTAATGACTTAGAGAAGCGATGCTCGTACGGAATCCAGGTGAGTGAAACGACCCCGTTTTAATAGAATTTTAGCATTACTGGTGATAAAAAGTATGTCGTAGGACACTCCCAAGATTCATAGGGGGGAATTGGATTCAGAATGACGAATCTAAATGAGATAATTAATCCATAAGTATGGATAAAATGAAATAAGTATCTTATGATGATGTGAAGTTTGAATGTCTTCAAAAAACGGATTAATTGTTATCTTGATATGTGGTTTATAAATCTATAATATAGTTATATATTATACCTGTTATATGGATGAATATTATATTGAGCTTCTGATTATGATATGAAATGTTATTGATTGTGATTGAGCGGGACAGTACCCCCTCTCACGGCAAGGCGGAAAACCCGGTTGACAGGGTGTCTTGACCAATGAGTGTGGAGACAACGATTCCCTCAGTAGGGATATAGTCCGGATTGGTGATAAATCCGTGAGGCGCCCTAGCTAAGAGGATGAAGTTGTGCGTCATGGCGGAAATATACATAATTGGTGAGCCGGCCTGTGTGCGCTCTCCGGGATATATTGCCATTGACGAGTACTAGTAACGTTTGTTGAATTGGATGAATTTTTATCTTCTTGTATGTAAAAGGATGATGTTATGCGTCATGGCGGAAATATACATAATTGGTGAGCCGGCCTGTGTGCGCTCTCTGGGATATATTGCCATTGACGAGTACTAGTAACGTTTGTTGAATTGGATGAATTTTTATCTTCTGTCTATTGGTTGAGTATGAGCCTTTGGATATGCTTGCATGACTGGTAATGTATTTGAATTTTATTAACGCGAGGCCAATTCGCTCATTGAGTTTAAAAGCTCACACTGTTTGTACAACCTTTTTGTTCAGATCAGGTTGCCAGCGAAGAATATCTGCTAGAGGAGTAGATCACTTTGGACCTTCCCGTTGTCGGGTAGACCCCTCTTTTGTTATAGATTATGTTGCTCTGTAATCGTCTAGGACATCTAGATCAGTGGTTCGACATTTGGCTTGTATGTCAGTATAATAATGTATTTTAAATTGATAATATATTATTACATGCAAATCATCTCTATGATTTTCAGATAAGAAAATTTGATATATTTATCGGAAGGCTTACAGTGATGAGAGATTCATCATTGTGCCGGTCATGTGCCCAAAAAACGGGTCATAACAGTCCAAATATCAAATTTCCTTATAAAATTTCTAATTTTGTTCAAAAATAGTTTAGGAATTGTGATTTTAAAGATCAAATTCAGCCAAATTAAATATTTGGGGATAAAAATTGAATAAATTGGAGAAATTTTTAAGTCGTGAGATATTACAATTGTCATTTTTCATTGAAGAGTAAACGAAATGAAACCACGTAATACCAATATACAAAATTGTCAACTTTTAAATTACAATAGACTAAGTTAAGATAGGGTTACAAACCACATAATATCAAACTATATTATATTTTACTTCAAAAATGTTAAGAAGAGGTAATACGTTTGTATTTTTTTTCTATTAAAACTATTAGTATTTTAAAAAATTATTGTATTTTAACTAATCTAATTTTAGTCAAATCAACTACAAAGACATAAAACTCTTTTAGTGTTGATTGTCTCTAATTAAAAGACTTGAATTCAAGATCATATTTAAAAAAAAAAAACAAGTACCCATCTATTTTTAATCAATCAACATTAATATATTTGTTGTATTCTAATTAAATAATTTAATAACAAAAATATAATTATCTATTAGCTAATAAATTTCTCATTTTTTTTATTCATCCATGTCATTAAAAGAAGACAACATCCTTGTTATTCTGCCTAAATAGGTAACTATCACTTTGTGTCAAAATTCAGGCACTAAATCATTAGTATGATCAATTGGAGGGATTTCATCTTAGAATCAGATTAATTCCAATATTAAAATTATTGGTTTTTCAAGTTAGTTGTCTAATTGGCGCTCGAGTGACTAATAATAATTTTCTATTTTTAAGTGACTAACTATTAGTTGTCGAATCACTGATTAGATAGTTAAACTAATGACTCTAATATTAGAATCGGTAATTTGAGAAATAGTAAGTCTATGAATAGTTTGTAGAACGGTGGACTACTCAATATTGAGGGAGGGGATAGTTCCGAGCTTGTGAAGAGTGGAATGTGGCCAGTAGTCAGTTCTAGACAATCAAGTATGAGGACGATCCCTCTATCAGTGATCTACTGTTTCACAAAATTCAATTTCTAAAGAGATTAAAATTTTTATTTTTAAATAACCTTAAAATTTATGTAAAATAATTTTTAATTATCATACACATAATTTTTTTAAAAAATTTTAATAATAATATAATAATAAAAAATTTAACGTCTTTAAAAGCTAAACACTCCGTAATCTTTTCATTGAGAAAATCAATTCCCTCCCATCTTATCCCTGCTATTGGGCACAGCTAGCCCCAACCCTGTCACCAGTTTTAACTCTATCTTCGACGAACGGGCAGTGAGAATGTGAGATGACTGATATGTGAAAAGTGACAGCTCTATTTGTCGATATATATGTAATGTAGGGCGTTATATATTAATGCTGGGCCCTCCTACTCCTCCAACTTGGTGATAGCGTCTCTCGTCTCCTACAAAAAGAGTCCAATCACAGATTCAGGCTTTTCATTATAAAGACACATTGTTCATTGACGCTACTGGTGTGTATTATCTGTTAATATTAATTTCTCTCTGCATGTCAACTTTGTTTTTGTGGGGAACAATCAATTAGGCTTTGAACAATTTGAACAATATGTGTACCTCTTTTTGATTTGATCATTTTCCTTCTGCAATTGGATTCCTTTGTCCCCACCACCACCACCCCCCTTTCATTTCTGCGACTGCCATTTCTATATTTAGATCTTGTCCACAAAATTTTAGTATATATATTATTGCAACATATATATAATTTATCAACAAGAATTATTATTTAATTATCCTAAACTATATACAATCATTATATATATATATATATATATATATATTCTTGTCCTTTGACAAAACCAAATTATAATGCAGAAAGGCAGCGGAACTATATATATATAATATGTTCAAGAGAGTTTGATACGTAACAATTAGTCTAACCTCATGTCTATGTTCTGAAGAATCTGAACATGTCATCATCTAAATTAATCATTAACAAATTGATTCCCCCACAATGTTGAGATGTATTAAGTTAAAGGACAAAATACATCACTATTTTATTTTTATTATATTTTTTTCAAGATTATGATGATATAACTCTTTTTAGTTTTCCACATATATTTTTAATAAAAATAATTCTTCTCCTGGTATACATCTCTTAGTAGAGATTTAAATCATAATTCACCACACGTGAGAGATTAATCTGTTGTACTCAATAATGCTGGTTTGACGAAATAATTAATATAGTTAAGGTTACCTGATAGTGCATACAAAGTAAAAGTAAAATTGTGTCAATCAAAATGTATAGGCCGGTGGGTATTGCTTTATTTGGTGTTTCTATATTTAATGGATGAGTCATGCAATGTCATAATTAGTGTTAAGAAAGCATAATGATAATTAATTTAATGTAATAATGATTGGTCATTAATTAAACCTTCTCATTATCTTTACCACATCTCTCTCGTTCATGTTGTCATCACTCTTCTCTTTGATTTAAAAGTTAAAACTGGAGAGTAAAAACACATTTGTACACAATATTATTCTGTCAGATAGTAGAGAAGGGAATTGAAAAAAAAAAAAGGATAAAAATTAAGATAGTACTTGTTTTCTGTAACGCTTGACTTTGATTGGAGTATCTTAAAATATTTGTAATTATCTTAAATTATATTAATGGTTGAAAAATATTTAATTATTTAATATGTTTTATATGAATAAATTTTACGTAGATGAATTTTATTTTGTTAAATATTTTGAAATTTTAAAATAAATATATTCAGGTTTAAAACAAAATAAGGTGAAGTGAAAGAGAGAAAGACGAATATGATGGAGCGATGGAGTGGAAAATGATTGTCGCTCACATGTGACGTACACAGGCCTCTCTTTATATATACTGTTTAACCAACTCAAACCCAACATTGCTTTCCTACCAATGATTAATATACTTTTTTTTAGTTTTTAGTATTATCTTCATTTACTTTTGACAAGTTGATATTTTTGTCTGAAATTTAAAATTTAACTCAACCATAATTTAAAATTAGATTATGTGAAATTTATAAAAAAATTATAATAAATCATGTAACAAAATATAAATAAAAAAAGTATTGAGTTATCCAGTATTATTTAAGTACCAAAAACAGACTCCCATAATCACATTGCCTTAACATGATCAAGAGTTTAAGATATTTAATAAAAAGTTAAAAAAATAAATTTATTATTTGTTAAAATATGAGTTTGAATATGATTCTTTTTAATAACTTATTCATAATTATTACTAAATTTAAACACAATGATTGAAAAAAAATTTTATAAAAAACCAAATCATGAACTTAGCCTTAAATAACTTTTAACTGATTTAATTGTGATAGTTGAGATTAATCAAATTAATTGAGGACGATATAATTTATAGAAGGCAAATCGCTAATTTACACTGTACTGGTATGATATTGTGAACATGTAAACTCACCTCTTTTCTTAACTTTTTATAACTCTATTATAATATGTTAATATATATAGGCCACATCTCTTATTTATTTCCGTTGATACAAGACTAATTTTATTCTTCTAGAATAAAAAAATTTTGTAACACAATTTTCACAATAAATTTTATGACTGATAAAATTATGATTCTTAAGACTTCAATTTAGACAAAATTTGACATTTTACACTCATTAAGTTTTTTTTTTTCAAAAAAAGAAACTTTTATCTTATTGAGTGGATTTTTTTTATCAAAATCAAGTATTAAAAAAAAAAAAAAGACAAGGCATGCGCAGTTGCTTTCCATTCATGATGAGCAGCAACTAGCAAGCTGGGTAGCTTCTTTGCATGCATTATTAATCTTATCTTTGTGGCTCTCTGCAGGACATGCTCTAATTCTGAATCTTGCACCATTCTTCGTCTTGATACATTCCAGATTCCACCAAAAGTACGAGTAAATGCAGAAACTGGAGAAGACTACTAAAAAAATAACAACTTTGAAAGATTCAGGGACCCAATAATTGAGCAGCTTCTGCCTCATCCGTCCCTTGGCTCTCTAATGCATAGACGTTATCTACATTCATATTAGTGCAATAACATTTTGTCCTCTACAGATGTTAATTACATACGGTTCAACGAGCACAAACTCAGAAGCAGGGAATAAAAGACCAAGAAAGAAGGAATCAAAAGAACAATGATGATTGCAGTAGATTTGGTGACGCTTCATTTTTTAACATGCTTTCTTCTTATCTCTTGTCATGCTTTCTACAATGGCCGAAAAAACTAAACTTAATTACAATCACAGCCATCACCATGTTGTTATTAATTGCAGCGGGAAATTGTTACTAATCACGGGTGTTTATCAAGCATATTGTTTAGAAGGAAGGAATTATTAATTAGATTTGGTAGTAATTATTAATTAATGGAGGCATGGCTATTAATTGTGGGATGATTACTTGTGGCCAAACAAAAGGGATTCTTTTTTTTTTTTTTGAACATTGGATTTAACAAAAAGGTTGGAATTTCCATCAAGAGATATGTCCACATTTAGTATTTGTTGGCAATCTTAATTACCTTGCTAAATGAATATGAATAGAATAAAAGTAATATTCGAAAAAATAAAACAAAGAATTTTATTTCAACTCACAAAACTTAACATTTGTTATTGACTGAATACAAATTTTGTAGATGAGACTCACTAGAACTCTCTTTTGTTATTCTCTCAAATTTTCACAACATTCATATATATATATATATATATATATATATATATATATATATATATATGTATATCATGGGATTTGTCTCTTTATATAGATAACATTTTACAATAAACTATTCTCTAGAATTAAAAGTAAAATTGACAACTATTACATGTGTGTTTGGTTTCACGGTAGAGAGTGATAAATGTGCGTTGGTGTCTCTATAATTGCTTTTTCCCTGAAATCATGTTGTTTGGTTTAGCAGTGGTAGAAGTCCAGCATAATCGATTCTCGTCCAAACCTAAGTTTCACTTGAAGTGAGATAGAGTAGCTTTTCAAAATCGATTCTTCTTATTTGTGACCATTATTCCTTTGCTACCCTCTGTGCATTTGTGTTTTGTGACTACAGTCTTCTCCGTTTTTGGGTTAAAAAACAAAGCATCTGTAGAGAGAGGAAGAAGCTTGGAAGAAGAGAAAAATAAAAAGAAGAAGAGTGAAAGAAGGAAGAATAAGTTTACCGTGCGAAGATTTGAGAGATTGTGATAAAGATGAGATCGTAGAAAAGCTTGCAGAATGAGATTTTTTTAGATGCTTGAAAGAAAGAATTGGTCGAAGTCTGAGAGATAGGGAGAGAGATAGAGATAGAGAGAGAGAGAGAGAGAGAGAGAAGAAAGGCATTGAAATAGGGAGGTCATAGAAGATAAAAGGATGATGATGTTATCATCATTCTCTCCCTCAATTATGTATTGCCACTTATATGCTATAAATTTTATTGCATTTAATATATTTATCACTTATGGGAATTGATTAGGATACTACTATACCTGTCAAAACGAGCCAGCTTGGCGGGTTTGGGCTGGCCCTCCTCAAGCTGCCCAAAAAGTGGGTTGGGCGGGGCCAACCTGTTTTTAAACGGATTGAGAAATAAGTAACCTGACCCTTCTATGTGCGGGCTGGTAGGTTAAACAGGCTAGCCCACAACCTTCTTTTTTTTTTTTCTGAAATCAAAAAGGCCACTTTTGCAATTTTTCCCCCTTGAATTCTTGCTATCAACCCATTGAACATTCATTGATAATTACTCAGCATGAAGTTTTTTAATTCGCCACTATTCTCTATCCCTAATTACAACAATAATAACAATATTAATATCCTATTATACTCTACTCATAAACACTAATATCCTCTATAAGATATATATTTAAAAAAAATTATCTTTATCCTCGTATCCTCTACTAATAAACACTAATATCCTCTATAAGATATATATTTAAAAAAAAAAACCCTTAAGTGGGTTATACAGGTTACCCCCGTGTAACCTACGGGTTATGCGGGCTAGGCCATATAGGCCCTGTTCTATATGGACTAGCTAAGGGCTGAGTCCGTTTTGACAGGTCTAGATACTGCCCATTATTTTGCATTTTGATTTTGAGACTACTTTTAATTTAAAACTAATGTATGTGTGTATATATTTATTTATTTATAATGAATCTCAAATTTTTTAAATTTTTTTTATAATTTTTCAATTATTATTGTATTATTTGATATGAGAAAAATTAAATAAGGATAAAATAAAATAAAACAATATAAAATGCATATCCTTTCTGGTAATTACACATTTAAAAGTGTTTCTACTAACCAATATCCAAATGAAGTTCATTTTCCAAAATCACTTTTCTGATAAACAGTTTTCAAACATAAATCACATTCATGGAAAATCAATTCTGCTCAAAATCAATCTAAAAATCAATTTGGCTCAAATCTAAGTTTACCCAACGAGTTTCCAAACACACCTTACATCTCTTAAGAAGACAAAATCAAATTGACCACTACTACATCTTTTAAGAAGACAAAATCAAATTGACTACTATAACTATTAAAAATAATAAAACAATGTAAAAGAATATAGAAGCATCTTGGATTCAAGCTTCCAACATATTCTAGAGACAAGTTTAACTTCTAACAGTACTCAACAGTGTTTTGAAACTTCTATTAGAAAAAATGTTCATATTTAGTACCTAAAAGTGTTTCAAGTAGAATTATTTCCAGTGAAGAAAACACATGAAAAAAAAAAGTTTTCATTTTCATAATTCATTTGGGAGACATTTAATTACATGTGTTTGCGCTTGAAAGCAATTTTGGCAACTTAGTATAATGAAGTTGTAGTGTCATAGATTCACAAGCATTGGATGAATGTTAAAAGTGATGGAAGCTAAAATAAGCATTACTTTCCCTTACTTGCACATCTCGTATTCCACAACTCAATCCCTTTCAGGTTAAGTTAGCTATGTTCTCTTCAATATTGAAAGGCTCAACTCTACCATATTCTTTGCCTACACAATGCATTTTGCAGATTCTGGACACGTCACTGATACATGCCTATTATCTCAAATTCATGCTCTGCTAAGCATGGAATGATATAGTTCATTTCTATTCATATTTCTAACCTTCAGACAAATAAGACACAACTTTTAGATATTTATGCATTGTTAAGTTCTCGATTTAGCACTATTTTGGTGCTAAATACCCAATCTTTTTATCTCTTACTTGTCTTAGCTTGTAATTCTTAAACCTTATTTTACTTGTTTCTATGTTTTATTAGATTTTAGTTTAGATTGAGTAATTTATTGTCTCTGGCCTGCAATTTGATGTTATTATTTGTCTTTTGGTGTAGGTTGAAATGCGGAGGAGATTACGCAAGCAAGTACTGCAGTTCTGAAGTTCTGAATCCTAATTTTCTGTTATCCACCGCTATAGCGGTGACTGCTGGAGCCAGCAGCTCTAGGAATATTCTTTTCTACCAACCACCGCTATAGCGGTGGATGTTTATCGCTATAGTGGTGGCCCCTAGACAAAATTTCATTAAATTTATCTTCTCTGCCTGCCACCGCTATCGTAGTGGGTCGCGATTCTGCAGTCATTTAAATAGTGTTAGAATAGTAATTTTAGGGCATTCTGAGTTGGATGGGGGCCAGAAGTCATCGATTTTGCAGAGCAAAAAGGAGGAATCCCATTTCGAAGCTTTTTGGGCCTGATTTCCGTCAACCCAACCTCGGATTCATGAAGTTTTCTCAACTTTTTACTGCTTTCTGTAGTTCTAAGACCATGAGTGGCAAATTTTCTTGTTCTAGGGTTACTACGAACCCAATTTTAAATTAGGATTTGTATTTCTCTTTGAACTTATGATTCTTTTCGATTTAATACATACCTATCATTCATATTACTATACTTGTTATAAAATTGACCATTTTATGATTTGTTTGTTGCTTTCATCGAACTCGGAAGAAGGAGGTGCTGGTAGAATACTAAGTGATTAGAGCGAGTGGTAGAATCTTAATGGTTTTTGACTTGTTAATTAATAGGGATATTAGTTGACCTCGCTTAATCAAATTAGGTTAACGTTTATTCAGCTTAAACTCATATAAAGGATTATGTTAGAGTTAAGTAGTTTAACTTAGGTTCGGGAGAATCACTTTAAGTCATTAAAAACCTAAGATTAATGTGTATAATTGATTTGAATCACAAGTGTTAGGGAGAGTTAGCAAATCCTAGGACAAAAGAGAGAAATTAGTAACTCCAGGCTTTTTAATTCAATTATTTTCATCCAATTTTATTGCAATTCAATTTTACTTCTTAGTTCTTTAATCAGAGCTACTTTTGATCCAAATTGGTTGTCTAACTAATGCGTTTAAATTTTTGGAGTACTTAACATGTTAGTCCTCGTGGAAAACAATAATCTTACTCACTTTTTATTACTTAGCCGATTTGTGCACTTGCCAATTTACTTAACATGCACCAAGCAATTCTGTAATTTATGAAAACTCTATTCGATAGGCTGATGAAAAAGTGAACTTGTTTAAAAAAAGGGGTTAGTCTGGTTCAGTCTTTTTAAGGACATACTGCGATGGATTTGATCTCTTTTAGCTTCGTTCAAGTGCCTTGTCTAATTTGTCAAAAAAAAATCAGAAGAAAATGTACAAGGCCCCATACAAAATACATGACCAAAAACAGAAAAGAATACAACAAAAAAGAAACCACTTTTTATTTATTTATTTATTTTTTGAGGTAGAACAAAGCTACTTTTTTAGTTTATACCTTGGAAAGGGACGGTGTAAGAAAAGTATATCTTTCAGGAACTGAAATATAGTGTTAAACCTTGATCATGAAAATTTTTCTACTTTTTTGCGCTCCTAATTAATCTAGTACTCACAAGATTTTCAATTCAAAGAACTCTCCTTCAAGTATGAAATTTGATACACTATGAGCTTTTGGTCTTAAACATTTTATCACATTTTGCAGTCACAATGTTCATGTAAATTGACTTTGCACTGATTTTCTAGTTTCGACCGAACATTGCAATGTTGATAGTACCACATGCGGTTTAATAGCAACTAAGATTGTAGTGGATTTAATTCTACTTATAACTTAAGTTATAACAATTAGTACCAAGACAATCCACTGCAATCTCAGTTGCAATCTTGTGACGTATGTGGTGATGTTAGTATTGTAATATTCGTTCAGACTAGAAAATTGGCACAAAGTCAATCTACATAAGTGTCGAGATTGTCTAAAATAATAGAATACTTAACATAAAAAGGCTTGGGTCATATCAAAATCCAAGACTTTGAATTAAAAGATTTACTGTAGCTCTTTTTTTTTTTTGAGAAGCCTTCGTATTACGGCCCATAACAAGTTTATTAAATGAAGCTTTCGCGTTGCCTCTATTTTTATTTTTGGGGCAAGAAAACTTTTCACGCTGAATTTGAACAAACACGATATTTGTAAAAGTGTAATTTCTGCAAGTAATAATAGGTAAAATACAAGTACGGCCAGCAAAAAAGAAAAAGGAAAGTAAAATAGAATTAAAAGAGGACAAAGGAATTATAAGTTAGATAATAGATATGAAGGAAGGTTATGAGTCAGAAACATTGATCTCACGGAAAGGGGCATAGACATAGTACAGGCACTGCCCATATTAGACACACAACACAAGGAGCATTATTCATCTGTACATAATAATGATGTCTGTCTGTTTCAGAAGCAAGCAGGCAATGACTGTCAAAGTCTCAAGTCAAGAACCTTTCCAACAAATTCCCGAAGAAGAAGCTTGTTTTAGCCCATCCTCTGCTCTCAGGCGCTTTGGCTTTGGCAGGAACCTTCTTCACATTGATCATCACACTTTCCCCAATCTCCTTCCGAAGCGCTTCAATAGTCTTCGAGTCCACAGGGTTTCCTGAAGCATCTCTCACATAGAACACATTCACTGCTTGCTCCCCTACGGTAGACACGCCTGCTCTGCAAACTGCCAATCCATTCTCTCTCAGAATCCTTGTCACTTCAGATAGCAGTCCCACTCTGTCCTTTGCGCACAGCTCCAGGCTTACACCCTGCGTCCATTTTTCAGAGAATCAATGCTCAGATATCTTCTTCATGTCTAATGAAGCAGATGCTGCTGGACCAGAATTTGATTAAACAAACTCAACTTGCAAGTTATAGAACAAGCTTTTTGGTTTATGTGCTTTTTTCTGTTTTAAGATTATAGGGATGTGGATGATATTACATGGAGCATATAGATTTTTAATCCATATTGAAGGCAAAAGACCATCACTGTCACTGAATAGTGGATATGATGATCAGATGCAATCTGAGTGGAACTTAGCCCCATAAATCTGCTCTACCATTGCAACACATACAAGTAGATAGCTGCATATCCAAAATGCATTAGTTCTGTCAAATTCAGAAAATTCTCTGCTAGAATCACATACTGAGTAGAAAAGAGGAAACTTTCCCTAAAATTTAACTTAAAAGAGGGTAAATGAGCAACAAAGTAAATTCGTGTTTTTCTTTTGGGGGGAGGGGGTTAAAAATCGCTAAAACCCATTTCAAGAAATCTAGTTATCTTGACAGAGCATGGATAGCTTACTCAGTGCTGACGGCCAGAATGTTCATCTTTCACTTCTTTATTGCAAGGGTTCAAGGAAGCATATGGAAATCGATTATAAAGCATACATTACCTCGCTTACTCTTCTCTGAATAGCAGCTTCAATACATTTGATAACCCTTTCTTTCTCTCCTTCAGTATCAAGCGTGCATCCATCCATGTGCCGAATGAAGTACTCCTATACAAGTATTGGAATCAGCAGAGCAAACCAAAATTTAACAGCCTGTGAGTGATTAGTAAACAAATAAATACACAGAATAAGTAAGTTAGTGGATATACTGTAATGTAATGTACCTGGGATGCATAAGGGGCATCAGATGAAATTGCGGCATGGAAAACAACATATTGCATGTCAGTGAGAGTGCAAACAATGTCAAACATCAGTTTGGCCCGATCTTTGCACTTGACACTGACCACTGAGTACCCTTTCTCCTCACAACGCTCAATTGTGATTTGTGGCCTTAAAGAGGAAGGATAGTCAGCGTCTGTGGTCACCACAGCACATTCATAATCCCTATCAGCAAACAGCATTTGGTGGAGCCTCCGATCCATGTGGGTGAACCCCATGGAGAAACTGGTGCGAGCCACTTTCTCATCATCCTCACATCCACGTAGGATATGGTTGAGTTGCTCCTCCATGAGAGACAATCTGTTTGGGGCATCCACAGATGGGGTAGAACTGGTAGCATCATTGACATAAAGAACACATGCTATTCGCCTATTGTGAGTCCAAACTTCAGCTGCAACCACGTTAATGTGGAGGCTGGCAAGCACCGCTGAGATCTCGGACAAGAGACCTGGGCGGTCTCTGCCAATGAGCTCAATGGCTGTGTGGTCACCGACTGAGTGGACTCCTACCCGTTTTCCTGGCCAGCTCTTCACCCCTTCATTGCTCTGGCCCTTGGGTCCTAGAGCCTATTGTAAGAAAAACTGTTAAGAAGTAGCTCTTAGTACTTGATATGCATACAGCATTGTTTAATTGTCTTGGCATTAGTTCACCGGATGCCCTTCTGTCTAACAAGGGGAACATTATCAGTATCACTGATGCATTTTATAATGTTTCATTTTACTTACTGAACTGCTTGCACAGTGTAGTTTTATGAGTAATGTCAGTGCATAAAGTCCTAGCAAGTATGGAGAAGCATAGGTCATCCTATTTTCCCTCTAAATTTCAAGTGTGTATGGCATCTTTTCTATGACAGAAATATAGCTTATTCTTCCTCTCTTGGAAAATTAACAAGAAAAATCCTTGTGTTATGCTAACGCATTACTGCAATAATCTGTAAGTTTACATGATTATATCATTATCATATCTGATTGTGATGAAAGAAAATACATATAAAGATGGGGGAGAAAAAAAGAGGTATACCTTCTCTATGAAATCAATGGTTTTGCTGTCTGTGACCTTCTTGCCCTGCTGATCTGTGACGTGAAATACTGTTCATACAACAAGTTGAACATGTTAATTAGTTGATTTAGATGGAGGAGTGCTCAGGCACATATGGGGTTGAAGCTTACCATCCATAAACCATCCACCATCAGAAGATATGTAAGCTTTGGTGATTATGAAGTCAAGGTCAGTTAGAATTTGTACAACCTCCAGTAGAATTCCTGGTTTGTTAACACTATCAACCTGCATTTTTTTGTGATAGAAAAAGAATACATTAATTGGAATGAGAAATACACTATCTTTTTAATCAGATTTCCACGCGAGTGATTCTTTCAAGATTTAATATGGAAAACATAAAAACATCTTTCAGCATTTAGTAGATTGGGCTTTAGCAGGATTTCAATCTGTTCAATAAGAGTTCAGTTCAAATTATGCCTGCTTCTCTACATGAACTTCACAGCAGAAAAGAAGAGTAAGTATTGGTAGAAGACCAAAACTCTAAAAGACAGATCAATCATAGGCAATCTAAAAAGTAGTATCAAAGGCGAAGCATGATCCTCCTGGTTTCAAGTCAAAATGGGCTTAGTTTTTCGTTCTAGTCATGAACTTCACCGAAGCCAGTAAAATTGCAGTTCCCCTACGAAGACTAAAGTAGTTGAATCCAATATGAAGAAAAGAAAAAATATGGGGTATAGGTAACTTTGGGTGCCACTCCCCACAAATACAGATGGTAAATCAGATCTCAGTTACATTAAAAAAAAAAAAGCTTAAATTATTAATTTGAGAAATAATACCTTGATTAGAGTACAGTCATGACAGGTAGCATTGTCCACAGAAACCCTGCAACAGCAAACAGATTTCCCTATGAACAAGTTACTTCATTTATGGTATTAGAAAGTCCCACCATAAACCTCAATGCCACAAGATGGTCAATCTCTATTCCTTAATGGCTCAACTAAATCAGCTAACTGACACCACTAAACATGCTTAAACATCTTGAATATCACCATGTAATGCTTCTCTTTCTTTAACACTTTTTCCTAGAGGCTATTAAACTTGCAGTCTGCTTGTGTGTGTGTGTGTGTGTGTATAAATATAATGCAAAAGAAGATAAAAGCGAACCTTGGAGGATTGATTCTGTTGCTCAAGTTCTCATACTCAGGATCAAAATATGGCCAACAAACTGCAGCCATTTTAAAATTGAACTTCTCGTGCCCACAAGATGGCTCGCTCTCCCTGCATCAAAGTCCACAGCTCTATTCTGGTTAAGGGAAAATGAACAATTACTGCGATGAACTACAAGAATCAAGAGGAAAAAGTATAACAGAAGAGCAAGTATTCCTGGACTTGACCAGTACATTAAAGGGAACAATAGTCTGAGCCATATTAGCACGTTCTGGAAAATCTAGTTTTGCAATATGATTGGAATGGAATTTGAAAAACCGGTGTAACCCAAGGCTTATTTAAGATCAGCATAATATAGAAGGAAATAGAAGACCATGTTTGTCCAATGAGGATTTTAATGCAGTGTCCTTGGATAAGGTACGCAACGAGTAAAACTATAGCAAAGTTTGACCAAAGGCCAAAAGTCACTTAGTAATTTGTTGCTTTTAAGAAAAAGATCCTATGTGCAAGAACGTGCTTTTTGTGTTGTACTTTAGATGCGAGACGGTCAGCAATTCAGTACTAAAACTACGCAATCTGCTTCTGGTCTTACTACGCAATCTGCTTCTGGTCTTGACCTTTGAACGTGATTTTGAGAATCAGCAGGTAAATACTCAAAGTACAGAGACAGTCGATCAGCAGACACATGGAGAGAAAAGAATAAAGGCTGCCCGAAGAATCACGGCATCATCCTTGAAAGGAGACATTTTCGGTGAAAAAATTTGGATGGGTACATAAAAAAGCTCATAGGAATATATTTATTATAGAGTATAGAAAATTAGACGTATGGCAGAAATGGAAAAGCCTTTACCTTTTTCTTTACTTTCAAGCTAAGCAGAAAAAAAATTTTAACTTTACAAATAATCAGGGTTTCCCAGGCCATTGGATTAAGAAGGCAAGAGGGTTCATGTTGATGTTGCTCAATGCTAATTTGATATGGTGCAGTGAAGAATGAGAAGGGAACTCTGCCATGGTTGTAGCTCGTAAAAGAGCAGCAACCACATGGTGGGTAGCTAAGAATCTCAGAGAACAGAACAAAAACGACTGAATGTGACATAAAGATTTGATTCCAACTTTAAGAGGATTCTTAATTTCCTTTCACCTGTGTGTGTGGACACCATCGCACACGTTACATCCATGCCGGCGTTGCCATCACAAAATTGTCTACAGTTATTTCAAGATTTGGACATGTCACCCCCACTTACCACTCAACCCCTCCTTACTTAATTGATGCCCCTGGTACGGCAACCGTAGTTGCAATTTCTTTTTTGTGCCAATTTGAAGAAAAGATAACTTTTTTGGAGTAGATGGAAATTACCGGGAAGATTGCCTATAATTTCGTCACAGTCAAAACAGAAATTTAAAAACATATCTTCTCAATCTCAACACAATTTAATTATAAGAGACTCTGTGAACTCAATATTTCGATGAGCATCACGTTCGTTGGGTGAGGCTTGCATAGGAAGTTTCTATATAAAGATATATTTAACTTTTTTATTTATTTAGTATTTATTTAATATTTTTTTAAAAATAAGATAAAAAGATTTATAATTATTATTTTATATTTATTATTATATTTATAATTATTATTAAATTAATTAATATTTATAAAATTTTTATTAAAAAAAAATTTTAAATGAATAAAAACTGTTAGATCAAACTGATTAAATAATTTTTATTTTTTAGCTTTTCTCCAATACTTTTCAATATACAAAATTTTTTAAAAAAATATGGGCCATTAGACGAAATTCATCACCTATGTTGAGCATCTTCTGCCTAGAGGTGCCTGAGGGAATCCAATTTCCTTATAATAAGGTAAAACTTCCCTCCATGCAACAAAAATTAATGAGATGCGGATGCTAGAGTAATTGAAGACTAATTAATGCCTCACTTCAACGTTGTATTCAAACTTTAAGGATCCCAATAATGGTAGATTATTGTTAGTTACTTCAATTTTAAATTGTCAGAGAGTTGAGACATAGAGAATACAAATTCCATTTTAAAATAATTGTATATGGCTACGTTCTACTTCGGAGTCCGTTAACAGGACACTCACAAACTCCAGCCAATAAATCATATATTTTGCCTGCAATTCTGTAATCTTCACTACTCAAGTTGAATATTGTTTTAACGAGAAAACAGGAGGCAACAAACTAATAAAAAACATGTTGAATATTAACCATTCGGAAACTAATTGAATAACCATACGATACTCAGAGAGAGAGAGAGAGAGAGAGAGAGAGAGAGAGAGAGAGAGAGAGAGAGAGAGAGAGAGAGAGAGAGGAAATGGCAGCGCAATCTTTAGAAATCTATCTGCAACTTCACTTCTGAGAGAGAGAGAGAGAGAGAGAGAGAGAGGACAAAGAATTGTGAGGCGGTGAAACAGAGACTTGATGGAAGAGAATGAGATGGTAGACATGGGATGGAAGATGAGGCAGAGGAATTGAAGAGAGTGACGTAATCCAGAACAGATATCAATCTAGGAGCGGGAAATTAAAGGGAATAAGTAAGAGCAAAGAGACGTACCTTATACGAAAATGAGCAGTTCCTCTAAGATTCCGGCAGCAACACAAAGTTAGCTCAATATTATTGCTGATGCTTACATCCTGGGAACACAATGTTGTGTACACACAGATGCAGAGAGAAAACAGATACGTGAGTGAAAAAAAAAAAAAAAAATATATATATATATATATAGGGAGAAAGATAAAAACATCAGAGCAAACCACACAATAGAGCACTTTAGGAGAAACCTTAACCTTCGAGTGTATCTGCTTTCGACGTTGGAATACCACTCAAAACTCTCAATCCTCTATTTCTCTCTCTCTATTCACTCTGCGTAATGCGTAGAAAAAAGCACACGGCAAATGGAAGCACTTTGCGGATGGCGTGGCGAGAAGAGGAGTGGGGGAGCCATTTTATATTTAATTTTGATAATTTTTAATCAGTCACAAAATTAATTGGGTTTAATTATTTATTCGGAAAATGACGAGGCGACCATTCATTTTTGTCGTCCCCCACTGGCCTCCACTCTTTGCGTCATTCCCACTTACCATCATGGGCGCGTGCCCTTGTTCGCATTGTTGGACAGTCCCCCGGATGCCAGGTAGGCTAATTCATCTGAAGTGGACGTGCGGGGGGCGCGTGATTATACTCGCCGTCGATTCTATATACTGCAATATCTGTGCTGGTTGTCGTAATCGCAGTCTAATTAGTTAAATGACGATAATACCCTTAGGGGCCTTGAGATGTCGTCGAGGCGTAGCGTTTGATTTGTTTCGTGCAAGTTTAATGCCCCTAACTATTTTAGTTTAAAAAAAAAAAAATATATATATATATATACAGTCTTTCACATAGCAATTGTAATTTATTAATGAAAATAGATTTCAGTACCAAATTACCATGCATATTATCTGCCTATTAATCTCCACCTAATTAAAATGCTGACCAAAAGGATGTGCGTGTCCCTATAAATTTTACTTCTATTCGGTAAATTTAACTTATAAATTAATTTTTATTTTATAATTTATAATTTATAAGTTAACTTATTTGAATTATAAGTTATTTATTAAAAATATTTTTTGAAATAATTAAAAAGTATAAAATAACATAAAAGAATATATATTTTTTAATTCTAAAATAATACAAATATATATATATATATTAATTTTATTTTTAATCAAATTAATTTAAATTATTATACATATAAAATTTATTAAAAATATATATTTATATTTTTTATTATATTTTATATATGAATAATATATTTTCACATATATAATATATTTATATATATTATTATATTTTATTATATATAATAAAATATATTTACATATTTTATTATTTTATATATATTATATATTTTTATATTTTTATCATATATTATATAAATATAAATATAATAAAAAATGAATAAATATGATATAATAAAATAAGAGACATAATGGATATTTTAAAAAATAATAAGGATAAAATAAAAACAAAAAACTTTAAGTTATAAGCTACTCAAATTAACTTATCAAAATAAATCATAAACTATTAAAATAAGCTCGTTTACCGAACATTTTTAACAAACTTATAAGGTAGTCAAATAAATTATAAACTAACTTATAAGATATAAGCTGTCTTGCCAAACATACCCTCCATATTTACCCTCCTTAATCTATGAAATGACGTGTTCAAGATCCCATTAGCATTTCAGCGTTAATAGTTAATTACGCAGCTGACTCATTTGTTGACCTAGTACAGTGTTGAACCTTGTAAACTATTTGATCTAGGTGTCGTGAGGTTCCATGTGAATCTCATTATAATTAAATAGCTCCTACTAATCCAGCGATTGGCTAGACTCATTAGTTATTGTATTTTGAATCTTGAAAAAAAAAAAAAAGGTGACAAATTAAAATTTGCCGTTGGCTATTTCTGTTATAAATTTGAGATGCTAACTGCCTCCACTACATAGGATTTGGGCATTTTGCCTTTAACTGTGGTTCTTGCTAGGTAATCTAATTAAAATTCAAAACCACTTTTTTTTCAATCTCTAAATGTCTCAAATTAATTGCTCAGTTTGTGATCAGGGTTTGATCTTTTCCATTCTCTAAATCCAATTATTGTTGAAAAATAACCTTTTAAAGGCTTTGTATTTCAAAATATCTTTTTAATAGTTTACCTGAATAGAGGCAAATTTTATTATTATGAAATTAATTTGGATTAATGTCAGAAAATTAAGGGCTGACAGTTTTGTTTTATTTGTTTTAAATATAATTAATTATTTTGAAACTACCCATTAATTTTCTGAAACTGCCCATTAATTTTTGAAACTGTCCATTAATTTTTGAAACCGAATTTTAATTGTATTAAAATTCTTGTCTGCCTCATTAATGTTCATTAGCTATAAAAAGAGGACTCATTCCCTTCATTTTTAACTCTCACACAACAAACTGGTGTGCTCTTCTCTCTTCCCTCCCTCAAACTCTTTGGGTTACGCTCTTCAAATTTCTGTTGTTCTGTGGCCTGAGAACCTTTCTCAAAAGAATCTGTTTAATCTTGGAGGGAGTTCTGTAGACGCAGATTTTTAGCTGTGGTCGCGGAATAAATTCCTTAAGGACAGTGTCTATTATAAAGACGCGACTCAGATTATTTTCGTGTTGGTATCCAAATTTTACAACAATCTTAAGGAATTTATCGATACCGATGCTGCCATAGTCGCGCTTTGATTATCTTATTAAGGGACGCAATGATCAATTTTGCTCATGAAGCAAATTTGTGCAATGGTGATTTCTTCTCCCTACATCATGAGGTATGTTATACTATTTTAATTTTTCTCTTTTTGAGAATTTATATTAATAGTGGGGACAAGAGAAAAATATTTTTGGATAATATTTTTATAACAACAAGTGGGGGATGAGTGTTGTTATAATGATACTGTGGTTTAATAGAAATTATGGGTTTATTATATTTGTGTCCTATAAATTTCTATTGACTAATTATTGATAGTATGAAAAGGCTTTCTTAAAACTCACATGTGAAATATTTTAAAAATTTCTCTATTTTCAGAATTTTATTCATGTGGAATGTGGAATTCTTGAAATTAACATATGTGTGAGGATTTTAATTTAAGAATTCAAAATAGCTTCATTTTAAGCTTTTGACAGTTTTATTTTGGAACATGATTTTTGTAGATTTATGACCAAATTTGAAGATATTGGCATATAAATTTTGGGCCAATTTGGAAATTAAGAAAACCATCTCATTGAGATGATGATATGTTGTCAATTTCCAAGTTGAGGAAACTATCTCATTGAGATGATGATATGCCATATATATATATATATATATAAAAATTGAAATTAGCATTTTCTAATGCCAATCCATGAAAACTCTTCAATTGTACATAGAGGTACAATGTTGTTGAGTTATTGGTCACAAATGAGATTGAAAAGTTCCAAAATAATTCTGTGAAATTATTTTCTTGAAAAATAATATTATATGATGGATGAATTTAGATGCGCATATATGTTATGCGTTTGATGCCCATCTATAATAATTATAAGGTTTTGTATAAGGTTTTATATGAGTTATGTAATCATACTCTTATAGATTTAAAAATGTAGGGGTATTTTGCAAAGTTTATGTTACATGACTATGAGAAAAATAAATTAACTATAAAACCTTAGTTATTATGTTGTTAATTTTCTCTTTGTGATTAGTGAAAATATATCTTTTAATTAAAGATGGATGTGTATATATGTGGAAGTGATAGATGGTAAGGATGATTATTTGTCTGTATATGTGTGACGTAAATGTTACATAAAGTCAAATATTCCTTTACATCTAATATTGACATGAAAGACATGGGTGAAGTAAATGAGATTTTGGGATTAAAACCATAAGGAAAAGTGATGGGATTTTACTATCACAAGAACGTTATGTTCAAAATTGTCTTAAAAGTTTGATCATCAAAATGACAAACTGGTGAAAAACTACTTATGATTTTAACACTCAGTTAAGGAAAACAAAGGTGAGTCTCTGTTGTATTTAATAAACTTTACCTAGCGTGACATATCATGTGTTATGTGTCAGATGAGTGTCGATATGTACACAAATCCAATAAAAGAGTTGAGAGGTATCGTAATTTACGATATCATATAAAGTGGATTTTCCATTGTGTTAGAAAAGTACAATGATGTTAACTGAATCTTTAATTCATATAAGACAAAGTCCACTAGTGGTTAAAACCTCACCCTTGGTGGTGGGATGTTATTTTGGAGAAAACAGCCATACAAATTTATAGGTTCACTATAAAATCAGAGTTTAGTGCTCTGGAGTTGGCTGAAAGCAAGACTAAGTAGTAGAAAAACTACTTAGCAAATTTTTTAATTGGGTAAGAGCCCAATGATGTCAGTGTCTGTGTTTTGTGATTGCCAAGTAGCAATAGCCATTGTAAATAACAAACTTTCAATGGTAAGAGTAGACACTTGTGTTGAGACACAAAGTTATCAAACAATTGCTAAAAAAAATGAATTTGAAGTATACTGATCAATTCTATAAAGTCAAAAGTGAATTTGGCCAATTCACTGACTAAACATGCATGTAAGAAGGAAATTAGTCCTTCGCACATCGAGGGGAATTGGACTTAAGCCAATATAAAATTAACAGCGGCGGGAACCCAACCTTTGTGATTGGAGATCCCATGAAAAAGGTTCATATGGGTAATAACAAGTCGTCTGTTAATTCTGCTAGCACTATATTCTCAGTCCATTTCCTATGGTGTTATGTGTGAAAGTGGTAGAATGCATTGACTTGTGGGTTGAGCGTAAGCTCTTTATGGTCTTCATAGCCCTACATTAAGGGTGGTGTATTCATTGCAGATACACTTGATGAAGTCACCTATATGAGTGTGGAGTGGGGCCGCTCCTATGAGATCGTGGCGAAGTCTCTAGAGCACTCATGAATTCCAGGCAAGCGCACGGCCGAAATAACGCGCACAACGGCGTTAACAGCAGAAATGTGGGGGGTGAGATGCGACTCTTAAGGTTACTATCTTACAACTAAGAGTATGTTGGTTCATAGAAGCTATATGCTTCACTGACTACTCTGTAAGATAAATCTTATTGGTCTAGGTCTGGTTCATAGTCTAAAAAGAGACACTGGATTAATGCGTCTACACCCATATATGTAACCCAAAAGTTTTTGAAATATCTTTTGAAATATGTGGGGGATTGTTGGAAAAATAGCCTTTTAAAGGCTTTGTATTTCAAAATATCTTTTTAATAGCTTACCTGAACATAAGCAAATTTTATTATTATGAAATTAATTTGGATTAATGTCAGAAAATTAAGGGCTGACAGTTTTGTTTTATTTGTTTTAAATATAATTAATTTTTTTGAAACTACCCATTAATTTTCTGAAACTGCCCATTAATTTTTGAAACTGTCCATTAATTTTTGAAACCGAATTTTAATTGTGTTAAAATTCTTGTCTGCTTCATTAATGTTCATCAGCTATAAAAAGAGGACTCATTCCCTTCATTTTTAACTCTCACACAACAAACTGTTGTGCTCTTCTCTCTTCCCTCCCTCAAACTTTTTGGGTTACGCTCTTCAAATTTCTGTTGTTCTGTGGCTTGAGAACTTTTTTCAGAAGAATCTGTTTAATCCTGGAGGGAGTTCTGTAGACGCAAATTTTTAGCTGTGGTCGCGGAATAAATTCCTTAAAAACAGTGTCTATTATAAAGACGCGACTCAGATTATTTTCGTGTTGGTATCCAAATTTTACAACAATTATCAAACCAAGTCAAATGTATCAAAAGAGGTCTCCAAATTCGTTGAAGTTTGTCTTCTTCTCTGAAGTCCTTGGTCTCCATCACTTGCACGAACCCATGCATTCCCAATATTATATGAGATCGTATTTCGAATGCCACGTTCAATAAAATTAAGGGGTAAATATCAGATGGGATCTAAGGACGTAGCCTTTTGGTGGAGATTTCACATGTAGGATTATTAAGTAATTAATAATAGCAATGATCTGGCATCAAAATTTTTAAACCATTGTTTTTTCAAGTAAACTAACAGTGGTAGGAGTTATAGAATTGTTAATTTTTATAGTCGAGGAACGAAAATGAAATAAAAATTTTAACCCTAATACCCTATGCTTTACTCTCACTCTATGGGCCGCCAAGAGTTTGAGATAAATATATATATATATATATATATATATATATATATATATATATATATATATATATATATATATATATATATATATATATATATATATATATATATATATATTTTATGAGATTAAAAAAGATAACATGATTGAAGGATTAGACCCTACAATTTTGACACTAATTGCAACCAATGATGCAAGAGGACTCTCTTTTTGCACTCATTATAGCTCTTCGTGCTAACTTCACCTTCACCATATTCATCAAACCATAATCTTTTGCCTTTTTTTTTTTGTTTCGCCTTTTGTACCAAAAAATAAAGGTAGTATCACTATAAATCGAATGATTCTTTAATGTTGTGGAACCTACCGCTTGGTGATACCAGAAATATGAACAATATCTAACTTTACAATAGTAGGATACCAGAATTATGATCCATTCTTGGGTATGTATCCAGAAAATGGAATTGATTTTCAAAACTAGAGTCAAGAATTTTAAATTATGTTGAGACAGGGAAAGTAAATAAATTAAGGGAGAATCCAATTCTGACGTGTAATGTTTTGAGAAAAATAAAAGGAAGGCAAAGAGATTGGAACATCTGTAAAGGTTTTTTTTTTGGGGGGGGGGGGGGGGAAGGTTTCTATAATTTATGTTTATGAAGGATTCGGCCATGCTTGGGAAACGACCTTATAAAGTTTAGTTTATTTTAGCTTTAGAATTAAATCGCTTTGTTTTTGATAATTTATGATGACATTCACTTGTTCATACTAAATATTTATGTGATATGACATGGTCCCTATTTATTCTGAAACGAGCCATTAGAATCATCTAATAAATTATATACAGTTAATGGAATGCTTATAAAGCCAAAGCTGACAGGAATTTAGATTATTTATTCTTACAGCAGACTGTTATTATTAAATTAAGGTATTTTTTTTACTTTGTGAATTAATTAATTTTTATCTCATGAATTAATTTTTTATTTTTAGTTCCTATTGTTCAATCTAAAATCGGTGGTTAAAATGTATTACAGTAATCTATTGTAACAATAAACAATCTGCTTGGCAAACTAAATTAAGTACCATTTGTGTATAGTCTTCTCACAATTAAACTATATTATTTTCCATTTCATCTTCTTTAATTATGCGTTCCTACATGATTATTGTATGATAGAAGCATTAAACAATCCGGATATACCATCCTAAATTAAAGCCAATGAAAATGGAATACTAGATAGATGATTGATTAATTACTTCTACACCGACTTTTTTATTTTTAAATTTGTGAGATATTCTATTCCAACTTTTAGTTAATTTAGTTTAGACGGTTGTGAATTGTGATGTGCAAAAAATGTATAAAAAGTATAATGTGTGCTGATAATTTCTTTTTTCTTTTTTTCTTTTTTGTATTCAATTATATTAGTATTACTCTTTTCTATTGTGTAATGTATATAGTATATATCTTTGAATTAATGAAAGAAAATGACGAGATATGTAAATTTGACAGCCACATATCTTAATTGAAGTTATTTATATATGTTTTGGCAATCTTTTAAAGTTAACCCAATATATTTTTAAATATGTGGAAAAAAAAATCTCTAATCTATATAATAAACTAAAATAATTCCACTATAAAGCATTAATTACATGAATGTCATTAAATAACATATAATAAAATTAATAAATAAAAATAAAAATTAAATGAATAAATTATGCAAATGAATAAATTCATTGCTTTTAATAACACTACATTAAATTCATTCTAAACAACCATTTTGAGATGTATTGTAGGGCTTTCTTTTAAATTATGTAAATATTACAATATATTAAATGTAAATTAGTATAATTGATTCTATAATACATTCAAATGAATTTGAAAAATTTACATTAAATGAATTCAAATTATCTTTTTTAAAACTATGAATTGTCGTAAATTTAATTAATAATTTAATAATTAAATAATTACAATATATTAAATGCAAATTGGTGTAATTGATTCTATAATTGTATTCAAATAAATTTAAAAAATTTACATTCAAATGAATTTAAACCATCCCTTTTAAAATTGTGAATCATTGTAAAATTTGAGTGTTTGAAACTTAAAATTCTGTGTTTGGAGAGTTTATATCAGTTGCCATTATGCCAATCTGAAGCTCGATCTCAAGCTAATACAGTGCATTTCAAACTTCAAGAATGACAGAATGTTGAGTGCCGTGCGTTGAGCTGAGAAACAGCAATAGATAAATGATTATATGGCTTCCGTATCAACTTCAGAGTAGATTTCCCGCCATAACCACAAAGAAGCAGCTCGCCTCTGTCTCTATTATATTTTCATTCAAACTCGGTATAATCTTCTTAGTCACGACAGCCATAAAAGTTTACGAAAGCACCTTCTTGATGGCCACCATGTAGGTTACTACTTGCCTTTTTAAGAAACAATTTGAATTCGAGTTTGTTTCCATTCCATTGACATGAAAGAGGACGAACACAAAAAGAAATATTTCATTTCTCTTAATGTAAGTGTTATAGCAATTCATGGATTATTTGTCTTTAAGTTTCAGTTCAACTAACTTTTGCTTCTTTTGATACAGACATTCGGTCAAGTTTCAGCCTTTGAAAATGAAGATCTAAAGCTATTTGGTAAGTATTAAGTATATATTTATAACAAGTACACTCAGATATCGTTAAATTAGCATTTGTAAAATTACTTATTAAAATCATTTCAATACACAGAATCAAGAGCAATTACGCAATATATCGCCCACGAGTATGCTAAAAAATGGACCCAACTGATAAGCAGAGAGTTCAAGAATATGACGATTACAGGGAAAAGTAAACTCATCGGATCCAATGTTTTTTTTTCTTTTTAATTTGATTATTCTTTGATTTAATATAATTCTTTTATTTGAATCTACTTCACATCTTGGAGTCAATTAAATTTTATGATGTTCTTTATTTTTTTTATTTTATCTCTAATATTGTAGGGCCCCGAGATTCGAACTGAATTTCTGAAGGATAGTAATCTTATTAAATTAAAACAAGGTCAGGAAATAACCATATCAATTAACTATAGCATAAAGAGAGATGAGAATACAATCTGTTTGAGCTACAAAAAGTTTGCTGATGATGTGAAGCCTGGTAGTGTAATATTGTACTAAGATAGAATTGTCTCATTTACAGTCTTATCATGTGACAAAAAATTAAGTTTGGTTTGATATCGCTATAAAAACTTGACAGTTCTTGGCGAGAGAAAGAATGTTAATCTTTTTGGAGTCATAGTAGATCTCCTTACACTGACAGAAAAAGACAAGGAAGATATTTTGAAATAGAGAGTTCTCAACAAAATTGACATGATTTTTTTTTCTTTTGTTCAAAAAGATTCAGACTTGGTGAAAGTTCAAAAAGTATTGAGATAGTATGCAAAGAACATTCATCTCATGTCAAAGGTATAGTCTTTCTTCATAATATAACGTGGCCGTTTATTATCATAAATTCTTTATTAAAATATATAATTTATATTTGTATAAATAATCAAAATTTATATTAGAATATTTATGTTTTAAAATATATATATGTCATGACTCATAAGTCTCATAAGTTTTATAAGTTTCACAAATTTATAAATTATAGTATTATTATCAGAATATATTTGTAGATTCCAATGTATTTAATATATTATATGAGTTATTGTTAATGTAAATAGTATAATATATTTTTATCAGAATATATTATCATATTAATTAGTGTAATTAGTGAAATTAATAATTAGTGAATTTCATTATTTTATTTGATTTGAATGAATAAATTAGGTAAATTAATAAATTTGAAAAATTAATGACATCACATAAGATTAATTATTTGATTTAAATTGATTGAAAATATTTGAATTAAAATTCAAAAACAATTACGTTTATTATTTGACCATTGTAGAATAATTAATGACATCACATTAAATAAATTATTTGATTTGAATTGATTTGAATTGAAATTAAAAAATTATTACCTTTACTATTTAATTTGAATTGAAATATATAGATAATAAATTGTTGAAATATATATACACGAGGATCAAAACATATTGGAATTAATTATTGATCATATGTATAAAATTTCTTTAGAGTTCATTATCCTAAATTCCATATGAACATTTTAATTTGATTATTTTTTTTTGTAAAAAATTTTAAATTAAAATTTTTTTATTGATTACACATACATCTTATTATTTTATTCCATTTGATGACTTATTCTACATCATAATATAATGTGGTAATTTATTATCATAAATTTTTATTAAAATTTATAATTTATATTTGTATAAATAATCAGAATTTATATTAGAATATTTACGTTTAAAAAGTATATTTCATAATTCATAAATCTTATAAGTTTTATAAATTTCACAAATTTACAAATTATAGTATTATTATTAGAATATATTATGTGGATCTCAATATATTTAATATATTATGTGAGTTATTGTTAAAGTAAATAGTAGAATATATTTGTATTATAATATATTATAATAATTATTAATAAGTGAAATTAATAACTAATAAATGTTATTATTTTATTTAATTTGAATTGATTTGAATGAATAAATAAATTAGGTAAATTAATAAATTTGATAAATTAATGACATCACATAATATTAATTATTTTATTTGAATTTATTTAAATGATTTGAATTGAAATTAAAAAAATTAATTTTATTATTTGACCACTGTAGTATCTTAGAGAATTTTTTTAGTAGGTAAAATAAATTTGATTATGG
This sequence comes from Biancaea sappan, assembly GCA_037074585.1. Taxonomy (NCBI): domain Eukaryota; kingdom Viridiplantae; phylum Streptophyta; class Magnoliopsida; order Fabales; family Fabaceae; genus Biancaea; species Biancaea sappan. Next base: position 14,476,265 of record CM073494.1, read on the forward strand.
AATTGATATGTAAATTAAAAAATTTACTTTATTTAACTTTATTTTGATTTCCTTCCAAAATAGTTTTTAATTTAATAAAAATCAAAGTTTGAGATATGAATCTTTAAATTATTATCCTTTGACTGAAAAAAGAGATAAAAATCAAATTATTGAAAGACGAAGTCTGAGGCTTAGAGATCCAGTCCAAATGTAGCAGTAACCTTCAATTTTTTTTTTCTATGGATCCGATTGAAACAAAAAAAGATGCATTCAAAAATAAAGATAAAATCAATATTCAATTAATCACTGATCTATACAACTAATAATTTATAACAAATAACAAATAATCCATAAATTAACAAATTAATTAATTTGCCTGTTTTATTCATTTAAATTTATTCTATTAAATAAATAAATCAATTTAAATCAAAGTTAGAGTAGATCAAATAAATTTGATTATGGAACTAATAAATCAATTAAAAATATTTAGTTATTTTACGTATAAAAAGTATATGTTATAACTCATAAGTTTCATATAAATCATTCGTAATTATTATTATGTTTATAAATTTTTATAAATTACAAAAGTTTTTAGAGTTATAATTTAACCATGCATCGCACGGGTCACAATATTAGTATTTTACTAATACAATCAAGTGGTATTAATATAACTGCGTATAATCTCAACTAGCTAGTGTTTCAAGTTTTGTTTTATTAATATTATATTGTTTTAGTGTTAATTAATTCAATATCTAATACTATATTTAGTGTTATTGTGTTAGTATCAAACATGTATCACTGAATCAAAAGTTATAACTCAGATTACAACGCAATTATATTACAGTAGAATAAACATCTAAATGATTTAATTATAATTTAACTCTTCACTTGAAGTTTTGTTATGAGATAATTGCCATCATATATTAGTTAATAATCTCTTTCAACAATTATTTGGTTTCACTCAATATCAGTTTGCTTTCTTTTAATTTCTAAGAATTGAAAGTGTGTCATTATGATATCATGGCATTTGTGGTGTTCTTTAAACTTGAAGTTGAAATATCTAACTCTTGAAACTTTATTTGAACTAATTAAGTAAATTTTCAAATCTTTATTGCAATTAATAAATAATAACCTAAAATATATATAACTTGTAATTGTCAAAGAACGTGAAACCATGTTTTTGATATTCAAGAAGGGCTGAATGACAAGTATTGAATTACACGATGGTTTCACGTGGGAGTTTAGTAATAAACTTCAAAACAAAAAAAAAACAAATTCATATTAAACAAAACCAAAGAGAATAAATTGTAATTTACCCTATTCTTCTTCCAGCGACTTGAATCTCGATTCTTTGACACCCCAGACTTTTTTAAATGGATCCAATAGATAAACAATAATTAAACGGGTATGATGATATGAGTATACCACTTGTTCTGGTTGTGGATTGAGATTCCACAAGATAAATATTTTATATGCATCCATTATAGTTCCACCAAGAATAACAATTGTGGTTCACAAACACCCTAACCTTGTTTAACAGCAACTTGGGGTTTACTGTTAGTTTGGAATCCAATGTTAAAAAGTGGGACCAAGCCATAACACATGTCTGGCTCTGATCTCCCATGTTCTTGCTCCTCAGTTCAGGGAACACTTTCCAACCATATTACGAGCATAAAGGCCAGAGAAGCAGAGATTACCTTTGAAATATACATATATTAGTTGGTGACACTAATAATGAAGTCTTTTCAGCATCATTTACTTAACGCAAATTTTTGATGGTGATTTAACTAAGTATTATGTATCCAAGGGTTGTGGTTTTGAAGATGGAAGAGAGGCAGAGGGAAAAGACAACGCACTTTCAATGGCTCACAGCATAAATCCCAAGTGCGTCACAATCTTTAATATTAGACTCGATCAAAATAAGATTTTTGATGTGGAGAAGACAAACCCTAGCTAATGATTCCTTGCCTCTCTATGCGCAATACTGTTGTTGCCTCCAATTTCAGAGGTCACTGTGCACCAATTGTGGCTTGTGAGGAATTGAACGCTCCTTTTAAAAAGTAAGAAAGGAAGGTATAATTGTTAATAAACATTATTAGGCATAAGGTACTGTTAGTGCACTTACATATATATTATTGTATATATATATATAGGGTGCTATAGGAATTTTGGTCTTATTTAATTGATCTTAATTAAGTTATTTAATTTATTTGGGCCTAAAAGAAATATCGATTTTTTGATTTGGACTTTATTATAATGCTTACAAACCCTATTCAATTAATTAATAATTAATGACGGGTCATTATTTGTTGGGTTGATCCATGGGTCAATCAATGAGTAATACTATAATAGTACGTGTTTATGGTTTCTAAGTTAAATGAGACAATCATACTTTAATTTTAATTTTACCTAACCCATTAGAAAAAGGAAGCTACTGATTCTCATTCTAACCTAGAAGGATTTCACCTCTTGAGAAGAACTATGTATCAATGTATGTACATACTTCAACTCTTATTCTTTCATTAATAAATTTCTATCTGCCTACTGAATTCTTGTGTATCGTACTTGTTCTTCTCCCTAAAGCTTATAAACAAAAAGTTTTTATGGTTTATGAACAAGTGCGAAACTTTTGGGTTAATTATTGTTTCTATAGCTCTAGAACCATCATTAAGTATTTTTTAAGACATTTATTTTATTTTATTTTTAATTATACAATAAAGAGCGTATTTTTTTAGAACTACCATTATTAAAAAATCTTTGACTAATTTGGTTGAAACTAAAATCATAAAAATGTAAAATTCTTCAAATATTAATTTTTTTATTTATAAAACTTAAATTTAAAATATTGTTTAAAAAACAAATAACGAATCACATAAACAAATCATCATTGGTATATAATAATGAGTATATAAGTAAAGGCCACTCTCAACTTGGTATATTCAATGGAATAAATTTTCACATATTAGTCCCAAAATTGAAACGGTATATAATAATGAGTATATAAGTAAAGGCCACTCTCAACTTGGTATATTCAATGGAATAAATTTTCACATATTAGTCCCAAAATTGAAACCCAAATTAAAATTAAAAGCATATCTCATTAGTCACTATATGAACTCTGATATTTTGGCTTAACCTTGGTCTGTTCCCTTTATGTTTCTATTCATATGGTGATTTCTCAGTATATGATAAAGTATTCTAAAAACAAATATCTTTAAGAACGTTGCAGAAATTTATTTACTCTGTCTGAAGCAAGGTTCATAGTCACTAATAAAATTCTTGATTATTGTGAAGATTTTTAGATATTAAGTCATTGATGAAAGTTTGAATAGTTTGAAGGCTTTAACTCATTCTTCTGTACCATCATATATTAGAAACGAAAAAATCCTAAAAAGTTCAAGCTTTTTTTATTCAAAATGATTATATAAAATCAACACAAAATGAATCAACATAGTCATTTTATATAATCAAGTGATGCTACCACAATTGGTGGTGGAAATCGTCCACAAAGGCCACCTGAGGACATAGATTGGCTTAAATATTCGTTTGTTTCCCAAATATTACACCTTCCAAGAATTGTGAATTTCTGATTAAACAGATTCTATGTTGGGTGTTGTATGTTTAAAAAGTATTGGGTTCTTCAACACCTTTCGACTAGGATAGAATCTACAAAGATTTCATCTGTCTCACCCAATCAAATAGTATTAAAGAATTCAATACCCTATTATACAACATATGCCTAGCAAAAGATCCGAACTCAAATATTTGGAGGCTCGCACAGCAGCGCCCATGATTTTGGATAAATCGGTGCTTAATAACCTACAAGCCCAGAATTATTATTCCAAATTGCTATCCATAACTTGAAATATGTTCTGATCCAAAAAAAAAAAAAGAACCTGAAATATGTTATTTTTTTAAATATACTTTGATATTATGTGATTTGATTTTTTTTTATTTTGGTATATAAAAATTTAAAAATTATCATTTTAGTGATTTGTGATTTAAATTATTAAAATATATACTAATATATATTTCCATTAAATAAGGATTTTTAATGAAAAATAGCATGTGTAAGTCACGTGACTTCCAACATACTTCAGTTTGATCAAATATCTTTATTTTCAAACAAAACTAGAAATTTTGATTGGCTAAGGAAGAGATTTTAGTCTTCATTGTGCACAAAACTAGAGATTTGATAGGGTAATTGAGAATTTGGGCAAAATTATAAAGAAAAAATACTGCGTTGTATATGTCGAACTAAAATTTTCAATTAAATAAAAAAATTGCAAGCTTCGTCACATAGAAGATTAGGGATGCCATAAAAAAAAATTAGAGATTGTGTTTATGGGGCAAAATTTGTGAAAGACAGAAATATATATATATATATATATATATATATATATATATATATTAATTTTGGGATTTCAATTGGCCACTGAAGTATTTTCGATTTTCAGCATAAGAAATTAGAATTATTGTAAAGAAATTAAAAATTCAGGAAATATCTTGAAATTGTGGTTTCATTTACGAACAAAATTTGGAAAATACTGTGTTGTGTGTGTGTGGAATTTGAAATTTCAGCTGTAACAGAACAATGCCATAAGCATATACATGCCATCATCGGCACACTGAGGAACAAGATATCTACATGAACAAGAAGCTTATTTATGGTTGCTGTTCTATAAATTTGGGATTAAAAAGTTTATAATTTGAATTTTTCTATAAATTTGGGATTAAAAAGGTTATAATTTGTATTGCTGGGAAAGAAAAGCTTGAAGGGATCCTTAATCAGAGGGCTATTCTGAAATTAATGTTTCTTTTTCCCTGCTTGATGAAATTCAAGTTGATAAATAATTTTTGCAAGATTACCTGATGTGATTTTCGGAGGGAAAACACTTAATCGATTTTCTGGATAGGTTGAAAGAAACAAACAAAGAAAACTAAATCACTCAATTGATAAGCCAAAGGGCGCCACAACTAAGAGAAATGGGTTGATCTCGCCACACTAAAGAAAGAAGAACGTGAGTGATAAAAAATCTAGCTACTTTCGCCACTAACCCAAGTTAGATAAGAGAAAGAACTCAAAAATCCTCTTGAAAGCAAAATGCCAATATCTCATATATGATTCAAGGATGATTTACAACAAATGGCAAGGACCCTTTTTATAGAGGGTCTCCAAAACAAAAAGACAAAAGACTCCAACTAATGCATTAAATGCATCAACTAAAAGTCAAGTAGTGTAGGCTAAATGTCAAAGACAATAAATGCATAGGTAGCTAAATGTCAAAGACAATAAATGCATAGGTAGCTAAATGTCAAAGACAATACATGTATAGGTAGCTAAATGTCAAAGACAATAAATGCATAGGTAGCTAAATGTCAAAGAAAATAAATGTATAGGTACCTAAATGTCAAAGACAATAAATGCATAAGTAATAGATTACAACTATATTCAACAAATGCAACTATCCCACATGCAATCTTTTTCACACTTCTTCTACTTTCAACAATGTGGTTAAGCCCAATCCAAGCTCTTTAGCCCTTGAACGAGTTAGAGGCCCAATTGAAGTGTTCTCCCTTTCTTTGGCTGCAATTAGTCCAAGCTCTTTAACCCTTGAACGAGTTAGAGGCCCAATTGAAGTGTTCTCCCTTTCTTGGGCTGCAATGGGGTTATCCTTGATTACATCATCCTCCCCTGGTTGAAATGAATTTTTCCTCAAATCCAAGTCCTCTTTATCTTCTAAGTACGAGGAAAGATCCCTCATATTGAAAGTAGTAGAAACAGCATAGTTTTCAGGCAAATCAATTTTGTATGCATTATCATTTACCTTGTCTATGATACGGAAAGGACCATCTGCCCTTGGCATTAATTTGGACTTCCTTTGGTTTGGAAATCTTTCTTTTCGAAGATGAACCCACACTAAATCTCCAGGACTGAATTGAACAAATTTTCTTCTCTTGTTGGCAGTCTTCTCATAGATGGAATTCTTCTTCTCAATTTGCTGTTTAATGTTTTCATGTAACTTCTTTATTATGTCAGCCTTCATTTTTCCATCTATGCATTCTCGAGCTTCAAGTGGTAATGGTACTAAATCAAGTGGGCTCAATGGATTAAATCCATAAACTACTTTAAAAGGAGAGTGTTTAGTAGTACCATGTACACTTCTATTGTAAGCAAATTCAGCATAGGCCAAGCATTCATCCCAACTTTTCAAGTTTTTGCCAATGATAGTTCTTAGCAAAGTAGAAAGCGTTCGATTCACCACTTCAGTTTGCCCATCAATTTGTGAGTGGCAGGAATTACTAAAGAGCAACTTTGTTCCTAGCTTCCTCCATAAAGTCTTCCAAAAGTAGCTAAGAAATTTAGCATTACGGTCTGACACGATACTCTTTGTAATGCTATGAAGTCTCACAATTTCTTTGAAAAATAAATTGGCGATGTGCACAACATCGTCAGTCTTATGGCATGGAATAAAATGAGACATTTTTAAAAAACGATCAACAACAACCATGACCAAATCTTTACCTCTTTGTGTCCTTGGTAAGCCTAGTATGAAATCCATGCTAACATCAGTCCAAGGTTGATCTGGAACAGGTAGAGGTGTATAAAGTCCATGCTTTGTCTTGAAGGCTGTCTTCCACTCGTCTCCCTTTTTCATTTGGATTTGGTGATAGCCACTCTTCAAGTCAATTTTTGAAAACACCTTGGAACCATTCAGCTCATCCAACATGTCATCCAATCTTGGAATTGGGTAGCGGTATTTGATGGTAATCTTATTTATAGCACGGCTGTCCACACACATTCTCATAGAGCCATCCTTTTTAGGGACTAATAATGTAGGCACAGAACAAGGGCTCATGGATTCCCTTACATAACCCTTTTCAATCAACTCATCAACTTGCCTTTTTAGCTCCTTAGCCTCCTCTGGATTCATTCTATATGCTGGCTTATTTGGTAAGACAGCACCGGGCACTAAATCAATTTGATGCTCAATTCCTCTTAAGGGTGGCAATCCCTTAGGTAGCTCATTTGGAAAGACATTCGAAAATTCTTCTATCAACTCCTTCACAAGCTTAGGAAGCTTTTCTGCAAGTTCTAGATTCAGCTCCTTGAGAATTAGCAATAATACAAAGTCATCCTGTTTTATTGTCTTCTTTAACTCATTCTTAGAAGCAAAACAACTAGGCTTCTTCTCCTCGATTACATCCTTTTTCGGCTGTACTTGTATTGACTTTAAGGGTGCCAACACAATCTTCTTTTCATCCTTCTCAAAAGCATAGGTGTTTTTGAAGCCATCATGTAGTGCTCTTCTATCAAATTGCCACGGCCTCTCAAGTAGAAGATGACTAGCATCCATAGGGACTATGTCACACAACACCTCATCTTTGTAATTCTTCCCTATAGAGAAAAGTACCTTTACTTGTTTGGTGACCTTCATCTCGCCATGATTATTTAGCCATTGCAGCTTGTATGGACGGGGATGATTGATGATAGGTAGCTTTAATTTGCCAACCAAGGTGGTTGAAGCAACGTTAGTGCAGCTCCCACTATCAATTATCACGTTACAAACTTTGCCTCCGATAGTGCACCTTGTTTGAAAAATATTCTCCCTCTGTTCTTCTTCTACCTTGGCTTGGATATTCAAGGCACGTCTAATAACCAAGGCAGCACCTTCATCAGCATACTCAACAACTTCTTCTTCGTCAGAATATTCTTCCTCTTCACATTCCTCCACAATATCTTCATCTTCACTCTCTATTTCCCCTTGTTTCTCATTCAAGATCATCACTCTTCTATTAAGACATTCGGATGTTATATGGCCATGACCTAAGCACTTGAAGCACTTAATGTCTCGACTTCTTTTAGAGGGTTGGTTGTCTTTTCCCTTCTCCTTCCCCTTAGAACTTTCAGTTTTGTTTGGCTCCTTCTTCCATATCTCCTTATTACTCCCTTTGGTAGTGTTTGAGGTTTGAGAAAGTGTTTGGAAAGGTTTACTCCCCAATGGTTTAGATACTCCATTGTTTCTTCCATAAACTCTCTTTTTTTGTCTCTCCACCTTAATTGCCAATTTAATTACATCTTCTAAGAAAACATAATTTTGCAACTCTACTAAGTCAGCAACTTCTTTGCTCAAACCATAAAGAAATCGAGCTATGGTTTGCTCTTGGGGTTCAGTCAGCTCGCATCGAATCATCAAAGTTTCAAATTCTTTAACACAATCTTCAATGTCACATCCCAAAAATTGAGCATGTGAAAAGATACTACTCATTTGATAAAATTCTCAAACATACGTTGTTTACATATATTCTGTAAGGTTTTACATTCAACCTTAATCATTCGTTCCACACTACATAATTATATTCATCTGATAAGCAAATATAGACATACATAGTCTGATATTTCTATCTCATCGCAAGCCTAGGAGACCTATAGAAAGTACAGAGCGTTTCTAATATCCACATTAATAAGTACTGGTGTCCCACCAGACAGAAATAGAGAATAATCCCAAGGGGCTTCTAATCTTCAAACGGATACTCTTGTTCTTTATTTTCTGTATCTGAAAAAAATAATCATAGAGAGTGTGAGTTTATTTAAAAACTCAGAAAGTAAATAACTGTACTATATAAAATATCAAAAGTACAAATACCACATTTACTCATATAATTAATTGTCTTATACATCGAGTAGTATGGGACTCTAACCCTTTGAAACTCATGAATAAGATTTCATAGATATACACCGAGTAGTATGGGACTCTAACCCTTTCAAACTCGTGAATAAGATCTCATAGGTATACACCGAGTAGTATGGGACTTTAACCCTTTCAACTCGTGTATAGATTTCATAGATATGCACTGAGTAGTATGGGACTCTAACCCTTTCAAACTCGTGTATAAGATTTCTTAGATATACACCGAGTAGTATGGGACTTTAACCCTTTCACACTCGTGTATTAGATCCCGTAGATCTTTACTCATTAATAAGATAGTGAGAATTTATCACATAATACAATTGTCATGAAATAAAACAATTTTTACATACTCTTATTTCTACCGATCATCATATACTCCCATATGAAAAATTGATTGCTTATTATCCAAATAATATTGTAAATGGGACTTATATTGTACTTTGACTAGTAATATCATGTAGTGCTCTTCTATCAAATTGCCACGGCCTCTCAAGTAGAAGATGACTAGCATCCATAGGGACTATGTCACACAACACCTCATCTTTGTAATTCTTCCCTATAGAGAAAAGTACCTTTACTTGTTTGGTGACCTTCATCTCGCCATGATTATTTAGCCATTGCAGCTTGTATGGACGGGGATGATTGATGATAGGTAGCTTTAATTTGCCAACCAAGGTGGTTGAAGCAACGTTAGTGCAGCTCCCACTATCAATTATCACGTTACAAACTTTGCCTCCGATAGTGCACCTTGTTTGAAAAATATTCTCCCTCTGTTCTTCTTCTACCTTGGCTTGGATATTCAAGGCACGTCTAATAACCAAGGCAGCACCTTCATCAGCATACTCAACAACTTCTTCTTCGTCAGAATATTCTTCCTCTTCACATTCCTCCACAATATCTTCATCTTCACTCTCTATTTCCCCTTGTTTCTCATTCAAGATCATCACTCTTCTATTAAGACATTCGGATGTTATATGGCCATGACCTAAGCACTTGAAGCACTTAATGTCTCGACTTCTTTTAGAGGGTTGGTTGTCTTTTCCCTTCTCCTTCCCCTTAGAACTTTCAGTTTTGTTTGGCTCCTTCTTCCATATCTCCTTATTACTCCCTTTGGTAGTGTTTGAGGTTTGAGAAAGTGTTTGGAAAGGTTTACTCCCCAATGGTTTAGATACTCCATTGTTTCTTCCATAAACTCTCTTTTTTTGTCTCTCCACCTTAATTGCCAATTTAATTACATCTTCTAAGAAAACATAATTTTGCAACTCTACTAAGTCAGCAACTTCTTTGCTCAAACCATAAAGAAATCGAGCTATGGTTTGCTCTTGGGGTTCAGTCAGCTCGCATCGAATCATCAAAGTTTCAAATTCTTTAACACAATCTTCAATGTCACATCCCAAAAATTGAGCATGTGAAAAGATACTACTCATTTGATAAAATTCTCAAACATACGTTGTTTACATATATTCTGTAAGGTTTTACATTCAACCTTAATCATTCGTTCCACACTACATAATTATATTCATCTGATAAGCAAATATAGACATACATAGTCTGATATTTCTATCTCATCGCAAGCCTAGGAGACCTATAGAAAGTACAGAGCGTTTCTAATATCCACATTAATAAGTACTGGTGTCCCACCAGACAGAAATAGAGAATAATCCCAAGGGGCTTCTAATCTTCAAACGGATACTCTTGTTCTTTATTTTCTGTATCTGAAAAAAATAATCATAGGGAGTGTGAGTTTATTTAAAAACTCAGTAAGTAAATAACTGTACTATATAAAATATCAAAAGTACAAATACCACATTTACTCATATAATTAATTGTCTTATACATCGAGTAGTATGGGACTCTAACCCTTTGAAACTCATGAATAAGATTTCATAGATATACACCGAGTAGTATGGGACTCTAACCCTTTCAAATTCGTGAATAAGATCTCATAGGTATACACCGAGTAGTATGGGACTTTAACCCTTTCAACTCGTGTATAGATTTCATAGATATGCACTGAGTAGTATGGGACTCTAACCCTTTCAAACTCGTGTATAAGATTTCTTAGATATACACCGAGTAGTATGGGACTTTAACCCTTTCACACTCGTGTATTAGATCCCGTAGATCTTTACTCATTAATAAGATAGTGAGAATTTATCACATAATACAATTGTCATGAAATAAAACAATTTTTACATACTCTTATTTCTACCGATCATCATATACTCCCATATGAAAAATTGATTGCTTATTATCCAAATAATATTGTAAATGGGACTTATATTGTACTTTGACTAGTAATATCAAATTAACTGAGCAAGGTTATTCACTCACCTTGATGTTTGTCCAAGTTTACCTTGTTCCACACTAGAATTTATGTAGGAAAATTTCCTAGTAAAATATATTACAAGGAAACATAAGAAAGGAAACAAAATCACGAAAATACGCAAAATTTTTTGATTGCTACAGTAACGGTTTGCTACAGTATGGTTTGCTACAGTAACGGTTCGCTACAGTGTCGTTTCGCTACAGTGCCGGTTCGCTACAGTAACGTTGACTGCTACAGTACCGTTGACTGCCGACACTGCAGTAACTGCTACAGTAACTCGAAGAAAATTTCCCGAAATCTGGTCGCTACAGTAACTCGAGTTTTGCAGAAGTTTTTGCAGAAATTTCTCACAAATTCATCCTTTCCTTTCTTGTTTCAAAACCAGAATTTCAACTCTTTTAACCGATTATAACTCAAATATAACTTCTAAAACAACTGAGATTCACGAATTATCATCAAAATCTTCAAGAACAAAACCTCCTCTAATCTTCTACATAAACTGAAATTTAAGGAAAATAATGAGATTAAAGCTTACCTTTGATCCTTACAAAGCTTTTGAACCGAACAAATAATCGAACTTCTGAAGATCAAGGAAAGGATTTGAGAAGAGAATGAAGAAAGGAGAGAAAACTTCCTCAGGTTTCGGTTGCGTGAGAAAAATGAGGGGGTACTATTGAAACTTTATATTAAATATTTCTAATGGGTTATTCAATAACCCATGGGTATCCATAACCCAACATCCAAACTCATCCAGTCAATTTACAATAAATGGACTAATTGACCATTCTGAAACCACTTTTCCATGAATTTCACCATTCTTAGAATATATCCCTCATTGTGAAATATTTAGTCCAGTCATTTAACTCAATTTTCATAAATAATATTCAAAGAGAACAATTAAATATGAAAATTAAAAATGACCAAAATAAATAACTAAAGTAACGTTGTAGAATTCTAAAATACTCTTAAGCGAATTATATTCTGAAATTAACGGGTATTACATTCAACATATGTACCTCATTGCCTCAAGCTTTGAAGCTTAAAATAAAGTTCTTGCTTGTAGTAATCAAGTACAAAACGCCTCTGCATGAGCCTTTTCATCAATCTCCAATTTCGAACTTCCTCCTCTCCATCTCTTATTCGTTGATTCTTCAAATTTTCCCACCATAGATTCGCATAATCAGTAAATTCAAGGGCTGCAAGAGGCATTTGGTAGCTTCTGAGTATTCTTGATATTCAAAAATCTTCTCTACTCGTTGCACCCACTCCAAGTATTCTTCAGGAGAACTTGTTCCCTTAAATGGAGGAATCTTCATTTTGATGTTGGCATCACGTTCCCTCTGCTGCCTTCTTTGCCTAGGTTGTTCACCTTCTTCAGCTTCAGATTCTTCTCCATGGTGTTCAACATAAGCTCTTCTTCTTGGTTGTTGTTATTGTAGCTTCATAAATCTAGTCATTTGAGTGGTTAGTTGAGCTATTTGTTCCATCATTTCTTCTTGACCTCCTTGTAGGCCAACAATTTGAGCTTGTTGTAGGCTAAGCCCAAAAGGAACTTCAGAACTATTTCCTCCTGTCATAGTGATTTGTAATTTGTTGGTTTGAGTTTGGTGAAGGGTAGGTTCACTCTCTAAGTGTTTACACTCGAATTAACAATGAACAGTAACGATGAACAATGAACAGTAACGATGAACTTTTTTTAATAAAAAAGCTTGAATAAAATAGAACAACACAAGAATAGAAATAATGATAAAGATGAACATACTAGAAAATTAGCCTTCCATGTAGGTGGCAGATTACAAAATAAGGAAAACTAAGCCTTCCATATAGGTGGCAGAATACAAAATAAGGAAAACTAAGCCTTCCATGTAGGTGGTAAAACACAGAATAAAATGCAATAAAATTAAGCTTTCCACGAAGGGGCAAAACACAAAACAAATAATAGAACCTAAATTGAAGTGGCTCTGATACCAATATGATGTGATTTCCAGAAGAAAAACACTTAATCGATTTTCTAGATAGGTTGAAAGAAACAAACAAAGAAAACCAAATCACTCAATTGATAAGCCAAAGGGCGCCACAACTAAGAGAAATGGGTTGATCTCGCCACACTCAAGAAAGAAGAACGTGAATGATAAGAAATCTAGCTGCTCTCGCCACTAACCCAAGTTAGATAAGAGAAAGAACTCAATAATCCTCTTGAAAGTAAAATGCCAATATCTCATATATGATTCAAGGATGGTTTACAACAAATGGCAAGGACCCTTTTTATAGAGGGTCTCCAAAATAAAAAGACAAAAGACTCCAACTAATGCATTAAATGCATCAACTAAAAGTCAAGTAGTGTAGGCTAAATGTCAAAGACAATAAATGCATAGGTAGCTAAATGTCAAAGACAATAAATGCATAGGTAATAGACTACAACTATATTCAACAAATGCAACTATCCCACATGCAATCTTTTTCACACTTCTTCCACTTTCAACAATGTGGTTAAGCCCAATCTAAGCCCTTTAGCTCTGGAACGAGTTAGAGGCCCAATTGAAGTGTTCTCCCTTTCTTGGATTGCAATGGGGTTATCCTTGATTACATCATTACCGTTATAGTTTATTGTGATAAAGATAAGATTTGTTTTATCAACTCTGTATATACAAGTCCCTTGGCACTGGTTGAATAATATACATGTGTTTTCCATTAAGCCTCATATCTATGTCTTAATCTTCTATTATTCTTTTTCTTTTATCATGGCATCAGAGGGGTTGATCTCTCGATGGTGAGTTGTAACGTCTGCTAAAATTATACAAATTTTGTATAGTTTAAGAAAATTATAATAAAGATCTTGTGAAATTTATGGTTAAAACTATGAAAATTTTCTGAAAAACCTGAAAAACATCTGATTATATAAAAATAGGGGCAACTTTGGGACCTTTTTGTAACTTACAATTTTAAACTGGCAGAGGATGATCAGTCGACTGATCTGAGGCTATCGGTCGACTGATAATCTTCAAAGTTGCATGTATCTAAAATCAAGAGGTATCAGTCGACTAATGCAGGGACATTGATCGACTGATATGCCATGAACTTCAAGTTTTAGAAAAAGTTAACTTGGAAACATGGTGAAGTTATCTAGTTTCTTTATGCACATAATCTACAATACTTCTTTACTTTTCTTTGCAAATTCTCTTCTAGATTAAAGCTACAATACAATGAACTTACATAAAACTCATATTTCTATGCATATACACAATTTGTACATAGATCTCTAAGGGTTTACATAGGAAGTTTACATCACACTCATTTTCTATGTGTAACTATCTAGCAACTATGCTAGCTTGTTCCTTACTACCTCTTGCTTCTTTATCTCAATTCCTGAAATGGTTAGTTAAAACATAAAATATGAGATATATAATCTCAGTAGCTAGTGTATTTAGAGAAAACATTTCAAGAACCATTTCGGTCGTAAAAGCAATTCTCAATAACTAGTTTATACTTCCATGAACATAAAAGAACTATCATAAAAGCAGTCTCAATAAAAGACTCATTCCATGAAATATAGACTGATATACTGTCACGTCCCAAAATTTGAGCACGTGACCGACACGGAAAGTGAATTTCATTTCACCTCCGTAAGCCTATCTTTCTCTTAAAAATCATACAATTCTTTTTCATGCAACCAAAACGAGTTCTCTATACATACTACAACTACTCACATTACATCACTGAATGAACCTACCCGATTACAGAGATTTCTAGATTTATACAACTTAGAATAAAACTTAACTGTTATACTTTTATCCTGAACAAATGAAAAGGTAATTATGGACTAAGGATCCATAATTCCTTGTTCCGATATTTACCTTCAGCTGTCAACTCTGAAAAAAAATATCAATAAGAGGGGTATGAGCAAACCACGTGCCCAGTGAGTAGATAACACAATACTATGACAAAATAAAAATCATGCATCATAATGATAACATGCAGCAATCATACGTAGATCGATCATCATATGATATAATATTATTCATAATACTTCACAACAATATCCAAGTGAATCAAATGCATTTCAACAAAATTCAAAATTCACAACAGCAATCGATGAAATCAATTTCACACACAATTCCCGTACCAACCGAATCGTCCAGAATACCTCTAGATCGTTGCCCGCGGCCCCCGCCGCATCCACCCTTATCGCTCCATTTATATTCTCCACCCTTATAGCTTCACATAGATTTCTCCATGGGGTGCACCACCATGCCTTTCCTTTCCAGTCAAATACAATCACAATCACATATAAAAACATCCTCAATTATAATCTTGAGCTACATACACAACTCAGTCATTTACAATTCAAGCCACAACATAATCAATGTGTTTCCAGCAACATAGCATGTATATAACATAACCCATAATATAGAACAATTATTCAACTCGGTTCACATGCCATTCACAATCCATCATATAACCTCTATTCATGGGAAAATAAGAAAATATAATTATATACATTACCAGACACGTTCCACATTTGTTTATGCCTCATCGTTTCACATCATCCTCTTCAAACTTGGATATGCAACATATTTCCACTATAATGCAAAAAGTCAATAGCAGATATTTAATCATAGCAAGTATTAACCCACTCACCTGGATTTCACGCTCTCGGCACTCCCACTTTGCACTTTGACCATTCCTATTGTAACCAGACAAAAACCATCAGAGTTACGAAATAGAGAAATTTCCTACCACTACTCTCGACCTTTACTTACTTCTGGAATCATAACTCCTAACTGGTAATGAATATTCAAATGAAACTTATACCATTGGAAACTAGACTTAAAGAGCTTTCCAACGATATAAAGTTTGCCCAAAACGGAGTTCGGATGAAGAAGTTATGGCCGATTGAAAAATAAACTAAAATTTCCCGGTACACCTGGCGCCTGGGCGCCACCCATTCCTTCTTCTTCCCATCTCACCTTGGCGCCTAGGCGCCACGATCGCGACCCCTTCGCGATTTCTCTCGGTTTTGGCTCAAATCTGGCCAAATCTTCACTGTTTTTCATGATTTCTTCCATGGGATCTCACCCTTAATGTCTAAGGAGCATTTAGACACCAAAATCACCAATTTTAATCGAGAAACGAAGCCGGAAATCTCGATTTTACCTCAAACACTCTTAAAACTAGAAAATAGAGAAAAACTTAAGAAATAGAAATTTCTACCTCGATTCCTTGCTTTCCCTATTTTGCTTGGCTCCTAGAGGCTCGTCCCGTAGCCCGAGATCCAGCCTCCAAAGCCCGGTTGTAGAGTTGGAGTGTAGAGAGAGAAATTAGAGAGAAGGAAGAGAGAAGGAGAGGAGAGAAAGTGAAGAGAGAGAGAGGAAAGGAGAAAAATGAATAAAAAATAGGTGAGGCCACCTATATACTCGCCCGGGGTGAAATTATCACTTGCTCTGCAATTGACCCTCAGTCAAGACTAGCAAAAGCAAATTCATAAAATCTCACCTCAGGTGTTTCTAAATCCTCGGTGCCCCACAAATTTCCTTATTCACTTTAGTCCCTCTCAATATCTCAAACTCCACTTTAACCTTGAATCCATCATCTTTTCGGTACCGGACTCATAATTCATTCCCATAAGCTCTATTCTTCTTCTCGGGTTCCTACTTGGTCATTTCTCAAAAGTCCTCTATACTTTCTTTTCTTTTCACTTTAGTCCTTGAGAATTTGTAAAAATTTCCTAAATTAAAAATAAAAATTTCTATTCCCACATTTTCTTCACTAATTCAAAAAGAAAATTTTCCACATAATTAAATTTTTCACTAAACTTCAAATCAGACTTTAAATATTCATAAAAATTCTTGGGATATTACATATACTAACACAACCTATGTCTTAACTCCTTTCTCAATATAGTGCACTATTCTTTGGCTACTTTTGTTACCTTAACTACTTTGGCTACTCTAGCCACTTTGGCTATTTTAGCTACTATTTTAACCACTTTAGCTACTCTAGTTACTGTCTCAGGAAAAGTATTTCATGTCTCTTGAGGAATTTCTGTCATCCCATGAGGAATTTCTAGAGTTCTGTCTTCCCATAAGGATCTTTACATCCTATGAGGTATTTTTGTCATCCCATGAGAAATTTTTAGTTCTGTCATCCCATAAGGACATAATCTCTACTTTTCAAGAGAGAGTTAACTCTATGTTCTCATGGAGGACTTCCACATATCTATAATTGATAAATCATGGACAATATGATAAATAACTAAATTATCTTACTTTCTAGCCCTCTTATGAATAGAACTCTTCATCCTATGAGGAATTATTACATCCCATGAGGAGTCAAGTCCCATATTCATAAAAAAACATGTTCTCAAGTATTCATGAATAGTTATACCATAAACAATAACATATCATACACAAGCATGATAAATAACTGAAATTAAATTACTTTTATGAATAACTAGCTACTTTGGATTCTTCCTATAACTGAAACTTGTAGATTCCCTCCTAGTTTCTCTCTAGCTCCATTTGCTTCCTCAACTTTCAGACTTCCCCTTCTTCTATTTTCTTCCTAATAGCTGAAAATAGCTATTCTATGAATTCTTACGCACTAGAATCCATCTAAACTAGAGAATTCAAGTGAGGAAGCTTACCTTTGGTAATTTTCTTGTTAGAAACCCAACTATGAGTCCCTTCTCTCTCTTCTTCTTCTTCTCCACGTTTCTCTCTCTTTCTCCTCTCTAAAATTTCAGAAAACTCATTTTTCTCTCTCTCTTATGCTTTAAAAAGAGTCTAAGGAGTTTTCTTGCCATGGAAAACCCTCTTTTACCCCTAATCTCATATTTCTAAGCTTCATTGGCATATTAGCGGCATTCTAGTCAATTTTCCATTGATTTTTCAGTTAAACCGACTTACTTTCGCATTCCAGCAGGCGATCAGTCGACTAATTTCTCATTATTAGTCGACTGATTACCACAAGACCCAAAATTTCACCATGACAGAGAATCATTAGTCGACTGATCTCTCCTAATCAGTCGACCGATTGCATATATCAGCAACCTAGCCATTTTCTGATGCTATCAGTCGACTGATTTACTACATTAGTCGACTAATTCTCTCAAAACTTCCTTTTTCTTCTATTCTTAGCTCATTTATCTTAGTTTTTCATACCTTTTCTTGATAACTTGTTTCTAGACATTCTAAAAGTATATTCTAGTAATTTTTAACATCATTTCCAACTTAATAAAGAAAATATAACTCTAATAGAAGAAAATCTGGAATGTTACATGAGTTGCCTATATTAAGCCACCTATTGTTCCCGTGTAGTTCCACGCTCCAGAAGTATAGTTCTGAGTGTACAGGAGGTGTGTTGAATAATATTATTCTCTACATTAAAGAGAATAATATGTTTCAGGCTCTTTATATGAACTTAAATATCTCTCTTCTCATGAGTTAGTTTTTGGCCCAGCCCAAGTACCATTTGTTTTTCTTTTATCACTGCTCTTTTGGTTATCTTATCCTCCTCCTTTGTATTTATTTTGTATAGACCTGAGTGTAGAGGAGGTGTGTTGAATAATGTTATTCTCCACATTAGAAAGAATAATATGTTTCAAACTCTTTACATGGACTTAGACATTTCTCTCCTCATGAGTTAGTTTTTGGCCCAGCCCAAGTATCATTTGTTTTTCTTTTATCACTGTTCTTTTGGTTATCTTATCCTCCTCCTATGTATTTCCTTTTCAGTGGTGAAGTTACTGAAACTCAGAAGACTAACATGGCAACAAGAAGTAAACTCAGGCTCCAAACTAAATGGATATATGCTTATCTGAAGATTTTAGTAAGATAAGAAATAAAATTGATAAACCCAATAAACCAGTAAGTACTTACCATATAATTGCTAACTGCATTCCGCACATACTATTAGCCCTGTAATGGATTGTTTCTCCAACTTTAAAATGCAGCACTCTAGTTGGTTTATGTATTTTTACCTGTAAAATTTTAGTCTATAGCCCATGGAATTGGAAAATAAACGACATAGGTCATTCTATTAATGGGTCACTAGGAATTTCGAAATTTAAGAAGTGAGATTGTGCATAGAGTATACTTTTTAAAGGAGTTTATTATATGTTGAACACTTCCAGAGAAGTCTGCAACAAATATTCACATTTCACATCTTAACACAAGCACTTAATTAATAGTATGATAAATGCTTGCATGCAGAAAGCATAGGATATATGACTAATTGTATAATCATATCTAAAATGTAAGACATTCAGATAGGCTTACCTGATTTTTCTCGATTAGAGGAAGATCCAAAATTCGATGAAGAAATGTGCTCCCGAGCTGTTAGCACACGAGTGCTTTGTATTGCTCTTGAGCAAATCAAGGCTCTCAAAAGAGACAATATATGAGGACTTCTTCTGCAAAAAAATGATAGAATGCTCTATGTCACCCAAAAAAGTCATCTGTCAAATAATCTGCATTAATAGTATATAACCTCTTGTAAAATAATCTCTCTAATTGAGCTTTGACTTCAATGCTAACCTACTTTCCACAGCGCATCGCACAAAAATTAATAAGGAAAAGGCACTATTGTTCTATTGCATCCTCACAAGAAAGAGAATTGATATAGGACGCATTATACACTAAGCATTGAGGCATACAATATCATTCACTCCTAGCCTTCACTTCCCTATACTGATCACAGAATTGTGTGCGGCACAAGGAGTCACATGGAGTGACCATGAAGAATTAAGACCCCGCAAGATAGAGCTTGAGGTTGTGGGAGAGCTGCAAACACGATTCTTCCAGCGTTTTTCTTCTCTTATTCGCCTAATTTCTGCACTTTGATGATGATTTTTCTAGTTTATGTTCATTTGGTTGAATATCCTACCATGAATCGTTAAATTTCTGTAATTAGGGGGAAGATGTAAGTTCGTATGCAGGAGCTTGTTGGATCAATCACCCTCTATAACTATCAACATTTCTTTTCTAACAAGATTTATCTTCATCTGGCGGATTGATATATTCGCGTTGGAGGTATTAGTTTGTTGTAGATGGCTCTCGATATGGAGAAATTAAATACTCAAGAAATAAATAGACAAGAATAGGACACAAGAATTTAACGTGATTTGATAATATGTTTACGTTTATCACTGAAGAACAACAAGAAATTTTTATTATGATAAAATGAGTATAATAACTTTTGTCACTTACCCAAAGGCTCATAGGCTAATCCCAATTACATCATTCCCTAAGAACTTAAACTTGGCTTTAATAATCCTAAGCTAAAAAAATACATTTTGCTCACACCCACTCTCTTGTTTTTAATTCCTCTTCTTTGTATTTAAGGGAGAAGTTCTATTTATAAAATTTGTGAAGGAAGACAAAATTAATTTTACTTCTTCCTCCTATTTATTCTTCTTGATAGATGACAAACTAGCTTTGTATGGTTTCAAATGAAGCCACTTTGAAAGCTTTTCTACCACTCATTTTACATGATTTTACACCAAGTCACATGATGCCAAAACAATATGTCACATCTCATAATTTTATACCATATAATTTAAGCCATTCTTTTACAAATTGGAAGCTTAGACTTGAAAATTCCCGTGTGTAAGAGGAACAAAATTGGCCAATTAGTTACCATGATCAACACAACGTTAACACATTGGAAGATATCCCATGTTAGCTGAGAATTATAACGAAGACAAACAACTCGTACAGGCCATTTGAGCTCCCCAAGTTGTTATACAACGAAAAAGCCGTTGGGTATGAAGAACAAAACTCATCTTCATATCTTTTTATTTAGGACAAAAGTCTGTCATTCACTCTTTTAAGTTTCAGATTAGTTTTTTTTTTTTTTCTCACAAATTCATAAACAGAGATGGGAATAGAGCAAGGGATGCAACACGAACAAGTGAATATCCGACAATGAAAGAAGAGGAGAAAGCAAAGAATAGAAAGCTATCTATGGAAGTTATACATAATATTGTGTGCAATTCTTTTTATTATTAGCATATGAATATTTGCAGTTGAAAGTTATAATCGTGGCATGGGTGAGTGCAGTATATCTACAAATAGTTTGAAAGACGGCATGCTTGTTTATCCTCATTTGATTTCCCAAAGGGGAATTTTTACAAAGGAACATCAGAAGGGTAGTCTTTGGGATGGTTCTTGATGGTTTCTCTAAGCAGTCTCTCTTGCTCCTCAAGATTCGGTGGTAATTGGTCATACACATCATTGAAAATCTCCTCAAATGGAGGTTTTTGTGCCTTCTCTGCAACCTGCATGGCTTCCAATAACTGCACAAGAACAGAGAAAATTTTAGAAAAATGATAATCAGAATAGAATGTAGAAAACAGGTTGCTTTTAATAGAAACGATGGATCAATCATAAACTGACCTGCTTCTTGACACTGCTTCGAAGCTCTGTTTCATGGTTATCGTCCCACCAACCATTCTTTTCTACCCATCTCTTGAATCTATTTACAGGGTTTCGTGTCATTTTCCAATACTCAATCTCATCAATGGACCTATACTTGGTTGAGTCATCTGATGTGGAGTGGTGTCCTGCTCTGTACGTAAGTGCCTGAAAGTTACATAACCACAACATTAGTACTATTAATTACGTACAGTAACCCGTAACCTATATTCAGCAAAATGGAGTTCAGTCATACCTCAATTAAAACTGGTCTGTTTTCAGTTATGGCCATTTCACGAGCAGTATGAACTGCGCTATAAACAGCAAGTGGATCATTCCCATCTACTCTGATACCCCGGATCCCATATGCTTGACCTTTAACTACTACACCATCACCTTTTAACACAGTACAGAAACAAACATTAGTTTCCCAGAGCCCTTTATATGTATTTCAGATCACACAGACCTGAAGGGTGGTGAAAGGAAGGAGTACTTCGAAATTGCTCTTGTATGGGCGTACTGATGGCCCATCCATTGTTGCGACAGATAAAAATAACAGGGGCCTCCATTACTGCTGCAAAATTCAGAGCCGCATGGAAATCTCCCTGCAATACTCTCGATGAGGTTAGAAACGCTGAAATTGCATTAGATAGTAATCTTGAAAATGGAGTTATTGAGCAGAAACCTCACTGGAACCTCCATCCCCGAAATAAGTGACAGCGCATGCGTTTTCACCGTCCATTTTAAGGGAATATGCAACTCCCGCAGCTTGAGGAAGCTGTGTTCTGCATTTTTTCCCAAAATCATCATCATTAACCCCATTTTTGATTAAAGAGTTCATGCTAACAATACAATGTGTGGCCATAAATGTATATATATCTTACGCAATGGGTGATGAGACTGTGAAGTAATTATGTTTCTTAGATCCGTAGTGTATAGGCATCTGCTTGCCTTTCCCATAATCAGCTTCGTTTCCCATCAACTGGTTCGCGAACTCTTGCAGTGTAAAACCGCGCCATAGTAGAACTCCTGCCTCTCGGTACTACCACCACACCCACACACAATGTCGTCGAATAAATGCTCGAAGTTTGAACCTTTTTGTGGAAATTCTTTCTAGAGACAGAGATGGAGGTAAAGAATGGAGGCAAACCTGAGGCAATATAACGTCTTGAGGAGAGAGTGCAGCCGCAGATGCAATGTTAACGGCTTCTTCTCCCATGGAGGTAACGTAGAAGGAGATTCTTCCTTGCCTCTGTACTTCGTAGAGGACGCTATCCATGATTTGAAGGGTGACCATGTCTCTGTACATCTTCACTCCTATATCCTTGCTCACCTATTGAAGCCATGCTCAAGTATCAGTGATGCGTAAGATGAAGCTACAAATTTAAACGCAGAGACGGAATCTGGTTGCTGAGCTACCTGTACATGGCTGCTGTAGGGCATGAGGTCTCCATTGTCGTCAAGGACTCGATAACAAGGCACTCGTTTCTCGGCACCCTCACAAGAGAATCTCATTTCAGAGGTAAATGCAACTTTGCCACCAGGAAAGTCAATCTCCTGACACACCTGCACATTCCAAACACACCACTTGTTGGATCATTTCAGTGCATATGTATGTTCAAAATTCAATCTTGGCTTTAGAGGCCAAATTGCTAGGCTTTTATATAGTCCTTCATTGATTTGATCAACGCTTGAAAATTATCACATGCTATAAAGTTGTAAGCCACTGAATCATGCAAGACCCAACGACCCAGAACGCGAGTCACCTTTGATACTTTTTTTTTTTTTGGTTACATTTTGAATACCAAAAGACTTATTTGAAATTTAAATTGCTTAAATGTCTAGCCTCTTCAATTTTTTTTCAAAAAAACTCCCACGCCCTTGTTCCCCTCCATTTCTTTTTTTTTTCCAAGAAGAACCCAGCCCTTCCTCTCTTTCAAAAACACCGCAACTCTTATTTTATCTTCCAAAAACACTCCAACGCCTATTTTTTCTTTCAAAAACACCCATCAAGCAAGCAAGATCCAACGATCCAGAACGCAAGTCACCTTCAATACTTGTTTTTTTTATTACATTTTGAATACCAAAAGACTTAAATTGAAATTTAGTCTAGCCTCTTCAATTTTCTTTCAAAAAAAACTCCCAGCCCCTGCCCCCTCTTTTTTTCCAAGAAGCCCCCAGCCCTTCCTATCTCTTTCAAAAACACCGCAACTCTTATTTTTTCTTTCAAAAACACTCCAATGCCTATTTTTTCTTTCAAAAACACCCTTAATCCTTATTTTTTTTCTTTCAAAAACAACCCAATCCCTATATTTTTCCTTTAAAAACACCTCAGCCCTTCTTTTTTCTTTCAAAATGCCCCACACTAATTCCTTACACGACTCCCTCCATACTCTCTTATATATGCACTACATTTCAACAATTAAAATATCAATGAAATTGGTAAAATATGAGAAGGTAACCATTTATGGAAGCACAACTGACAAAAGAAAAGTTAGAGATTCCAAATACAAGGCAATCATTCAAGTTCATTTCAAATATTAGAAACACAGCAAAATACATGTTAAAAGACATATAAATAACATCTAATATAACCTCAAACTGACAATATATATATATATATATATATAAACAATCTTAACAGATTTAGTTTGGTGTTAAATTTTTATGAACTAAATCTATATTAGTTTCATAAACAAGGTTAAAATAAGCAGAGATCAAATTATTAGTCCTCGTATACTGGCAATAAACCGTGCTAAAGTGGATCAATTAGTGAATAATGCAGAAAGATACAGTCTTAATGTAGTTATAAGTGCTAAAGGGGATCAAGTAGTGGACGTTCAGAATGTATTTTTTTTTTAAAAGAAAAAAGTATTAAGGTGGCTAATGGCCTACAACCCAATAGCATGTGATAATTTATAGCTGTTGATCAAATTAATTAGAGGGCTATAAAAAAAGCCAGAATTAATGTAGTTATAGGTGATGATTGAGTGCTGACTAGGATCTGGTTGAAGTTTCAACTCATGGTGATCTATATACATAATAACTCTGAAGAAGATAATTGAACAAGCAATAACAACAATAACCAAGTGTGTTTCACGTTTTAAACAAATATTCTTTTAATCCCTTTAAATTACTTTCTCGTTTCCTATTTAAAAAGACGGGGAGTCGTCTAATGTAGAGTAAATTATTCTTTTTCCCTTTTAAAAGTAAAAATTTTAATTTAATAATCCAAAATATCATTTTTTTTCAGTAAATCTTGAATTTTTAAATAATAAAAGAATAATAGCAAAAATAATTTTAAAAATATGAAGAGAATATTTTTTTAAAAGATTAAAATTTTGTAAGAATCAAATTAAAAAGTTAATAATTAATAATATTTCAAAAATAAATAGAGTCACCAAAAGTAAGATTTGCATCCTATTATGTTCTGGTACAGTGTAGATCATTCATATTAAATCAAATAATCTAGATAAAAGAGATAAAAATATCTTATGAGAAATAACTTTTTTTCTTTTAATTAGTTTCTTTAATACAGCTGTTCAATTAACAGTTTATATTTGTGAAATCGTGACTGCGATATATAGAATGG
Source organism: Biancaea sappan (assembly GCA_037074585.1). Classification (NCBI taxonomy): domain Eukaryota; kingdom Viridiplantae; phylum Streptophyta; class Magnoliopsida; order Fabales; family Fabaceae; genus Biancaea; species Biancaea sappan. The sequence continues at coordinate 14,501,270 of CM073494.1, forward strand.
GTAGCGTTGTCTTCCTAAAATTGTGGAATCTTCCACATCGTTCGTACAGTGGCAAACTGGCATGCTTATCAGGGTTGATAGCTTGCCATTTGTGAGCCTTATCCCTTCCTCCCACCCTCACCCAACATCCTCATAATCATAATAAAAAATCTGAGAAATTTAAACCATCCCTTCCCTGAAATCCCAATCCCAGTATACCCTTAAACAAGACTGTGTTCCTGATGATTGAGGGAACAAATTTCCAACTAATCATACCAGAGCTTAATGATTTTCCTGTGTACCCATTCCCTACTTGCTGTTCACTAAGAGAAAGTGACCAATCCTCTGTTTTCCCCCTTTTCAAAAATATGCTAACACGATGGATTTCGATCTTGAAGAGCCCAGCAGATAATAAAGTGTTAACAGATTACAGCAGAGCCTTATAGGTAAAAGAGGAGTTAAAAATTCAAATTACCTGACTGTCATCATCCTCGCTGGTATAGAGTTGTTGTTCTAATTGTGTGTGGGCTTTGGTGGATTCATGACGAGCGAAGGAGAACAGGGTCCCTAAGTTTCTAGAACCCAGTAATGGAGGTGCTATACGGCCACACTCAACAGTAGAAGAAGAAGAAGAAGCAGAGTGGTGAAAGGACGAAGAAGTGTGACTCAGGACTCGAAATAAAGGCGTCCTTTTGGAAAGGGATTGAGTTATGGACATGGCTCTGGACCTTGCCAAAAAGCAGATGGCCATTGTAAACCCCGGAAGAGAATTTACTCAAAACGTTGGAGAGAGAAACAGAGGAACGAGAAGAGTTATTGAAGATGAAAATGATATAAGGGAGATGAATTGCGGGACGAAATCCAGTCTGGCACGTACTAATCATGCGTCTATGTACAATATGCGTGCCCCTATATTGTGAATCACCTTCTTAGTCAAAGCTAAAATGTTCTTTCACCTTTCATAGTCATTGACTGTGAACCCTATTTACCCTATTTAAATAGGTGGGTTTATAGTCATCTAGAAGACTAAGAAGTCTCCTTAATTTTTATTGTTATATTATTTTATCTATTCTCATAATGATTTGGAGTTCTTGTCAATTTTAGATAATATCAATGCTTTTCTTATAGGATATTTCAAATTTCTAACTAAAAATAAAGGCCTTCTATCACAATTGAAGGGGAAAAAATTGCATGTTGCTTTTTTTTTAAGTCTTTTTTCTTTATCATAACTGTTTAATCTAGAATAGATATTCACAAATAGAGAAATAGATGGAGAGAATCTAAATTTGAATTTTTCATTCTCATAATAAATGTGTTGATAATCCAAAATAAAACAATAGAGAGCTTAAACTCTTTAATTATTGGATAATTTAAAATATAGCACTATTTTATATTAATAATTCTCTAATTAAAATATTATTAAAGATTTAAAAAATAGAATTTTTATACAATTCCTAATATATAAAAAACAAATTAAAAAATTAAATCATGTATTGCCAATGTTATTGTTTCATATGTTGCATTTTTTTTTCAAGATTTGACATAAAAGTGGATCTGTTATTTATTTCTAAAGACAACATATTTATCTATCTATAAATTATTATATTTGAAATTTAACAATTCATATTTTAAGTAGTAATTTTTTATTTTATTTTTTAAAAAATTATTAAAATATAACTAATTAAATTTCAAATTCAACAGTTCATAAAAAAAATAAACATATTTTTTATTTTTAAAAATAAGCAATACATCTAAGTTTAACCCCACCTATTCTCTGTTAGGTCTTTGGAACACGAAATAAAATTAAATTGAGTAGCACGTGGATCAGTCATTTGCAAGTAAGCTGCGTTCAATGCTGTAGCAAATATTTGACCTCCAAAAGAAAAGGCATTTGCAAATTAGATTGCGTATATAATTCAACTTAACTTCTGCGAATGGATTTTTGTAATATCATATTTTCTACTCTGCATATTGTCCAGAAATATTCTCCCAAATTGATTGCTGTGTGTGGATTATAACTGGCTTTTAATTTGGATATAAGCGAGCTTCGACACAGCATGTATTGAATAAAGAAACAAAAACGTGGGATTAGGCACAATCTGCCCCGAATTCAAAAAATAAATAAATAAATAAATGCATACAGTATTAGCAGTGCAAGATTTAGGATCGATTTTACAATATCAATATCGAAATGTCAACATTTATTTATATTATCTTACCATAAGATCATGAATAAGATTTAATACTGAGAACTTTGAATACGTTCCATTAAATTTTGATTTTTAAAAATTTTTTTGGTTTTAATTTTTTTGTTAAAGCTAATGTCATTAGCAAAGGCTTACAAAATGACATAAACTCTTTTATGTGATACAGCAAATGTTTAAATGTTAATTTAGAGTGAAAAATAAAAATAAAAAAGTATTATTTAAGATAAAATTAAAATTTATTTAAATATTTGAGACAAAATTAAAATTAAAATCAATTAATATGACACTTTAATAATAAACATGTCAATTAAAAAAGTTTATGTTAATATTTTTCATTAACAATGTTAATCTTAAAGATAGAATAAAAAAATATATAAAATAAAATCAGTAAAAAAAATATTAAAAAAATTAAAATTTGAGAATAACATTAAGGACGGAAAAATATATTTTTATCTATGAAAAAAAAGAAATATTAAATATAGATTATATATTAGTATTATTAAAGGCTTATTGATAAGTATCACTCATTGGATACAATGATCGACAACTTTCCAGCATGCGTGATGCCTATCCAGAACCATGATAAGATCCCATAATTAAATAACCTGTACTTGTTTGATATTATTGGAATTTTAAAAGATTTTGAAGTTTCGGTGGAAATTATGGAGTTTTAAATTTACACTATCCATTATATATTAAATCATCTAGATCAAAAAAAAAAAAATCAAACCTATAACTATAAATTTGACGGTGTCTGTCCGTTATAAGCATGTTTGAGTTTTGCGTTTTGGGTCAATTTAAAAATAATTTATACAAGTTAATTTGTTTAGTCCGTAAATTAAATGAGCGGAGCCCGTAAGTTAACTTTTTTATTTTAACAAAATTTGATTTTTTGTACATACAAAACTTTCCTTTTTGAACAAAATTGCATGTGCGAACTGAAATGTATTGTTATGCCAAAGTCCTTCAATATGATTAAGTTTGAGCAAATTAATCTTAGTGAAAGTGAGTTCTTCAAGATATTATGTGCTGTAAATTTAATAATGTTATCAGAAGCTTGAAGACATTAATATATTTAAATGAAAATTAAAAAAAAATCTTAACAAAAAATTTGATTAAAAAAAGTTATACTTAACTCATAGACTAAGAATGGACGAATTTGAACTAACTCATTCAATAAATGATCTGGCTCAATTTAAACGTTTAATGGCTAGTTCATCACAAGTTAAGCTAAACTATTGCCAATGACCACATTCTAACATTTTTTTTCCTAATTTAGATGTTAGGTTACTTGAAGGCAATAAATCAAGGAGAAGGATAGAGAAGAACACACAAAGAAATTACGTGGTTCGGTCAATGCGACCTACGTCCACGGACAGAGAGAATATCTGTATTATTTCTGACGGAGGCTATACAGAGAGAAATTACATCAACCGCTCTTACAATGAATTCCCTCACACTCATATATATAGAGACAAATGGGTCGTGGGTCGTGGGTCGGGTTACAAACCGGGTCACCCACAAAATTCAAGTCAAACCCAATAATTTCCCTCCTTGACTTGAATTCTCTCAAATCACCAGAACTAAGTACAAATTCATCTCTGTCATTCAAGCCCTGTAGGGCTTCATGGAATGCGAACATTCACCAAGTCCAAGCTATGCTTGAACTTCTCTGAAGGTAGAGCCTTTGTCAACATATCTGCTGGATTATCTGCTGTGGATATCTTCTCGATGGATAATTTCTTGTCTTCTATCACATCTCGAATAAAATTCAATCTAATATCAATATGCTTCGACCTTTCATGGTAGACTGGATTCTTGGCCAAACTTAATGCACTCTGACTATCACAATAAATGATAGGTCTCTGAATATTTAACCCCAGACTATCAATCAAACCATGTAACCACATACCTTCCTTAACTCCTTCTGCCAATGACATGTATTCTGCTTCAGTGGTAGACAAGGCAACTGTAGATTGAAGTGTTGCCTTCCAACTGACAGCACATCCATTCAGAGTCAAGACATAGCATGTTAAGGATCTCCTCCTCAAAAGATCTCCAGCATAATCTGAATCTGTATAACCAACCAAGCCACTATCAGATTTATCAGCACCATAAACCAAGCAAATATTACTCGTACCTTTCAGATACCGCATAATCCATTTAACTGCACTCCAGTGAGCTCTCCCAGGATTACTCATAAACCTGCTTACCACACTGACTGCATGAGCCAGATCAGGCCTAGTACACACCATTGCATACATCAAGCTTCCAACAGCATTACAGTAGGGCACTGAACTCATATACCCTTTTTCCTCAGCTGTAGTAGGTATTGTACTAGCATCAAGTTTAAAATGTGCCGCCAACGGAGTACTAACCGGCTTAGAATTATTCATTTGGAAAGACTGCAATAATTTTTCTATGTATTTCTGTTGAGATACATACAGTAAACCTGCACTTCTATCTCTCCAAATCTCCATGCCCAGTATCTTCTTGGCTGCACCCAAATCCTTCATCTCAAACTCACTGCTCAACAAGGCTTTCAAACTATCAATTTCAACCTTGTTCTTTGCAGCAATTAACATATCATCAACATATAGCAACAAATAAATATAAGAATCATCTGCAAGTTTCTTAGAGTAGACATAGTTATCAAACTGATTACGCAGAAAACCATGGGAAGTCATGAATGCATCAAATTTCTTGTACCACTGTCTAGGAGACTGCTTCAAACCATACAAGGACTTTTTCAGCAAACATACATGATCTTTCTTCTCAGAATCAAGAAATCCTTCTGGCTGTGACATATAGATCTGCTCCTCTAAATTTCCATGTAAGAAAGCAGTTTTCACATCCAGTTGTTCCAACTCCAAGTCAAAAACACTTACCATGGACAAAAGGACACGAATGGTTTTATGCTTCACAACCGGGGAGAAAACTTCATGATAATCAATTCCCTCCTTTTGTGAAAAACCCTTTGCCACAAGTCGTGCTTTGAACCTTGCTGGTTCAACTCCAGGAATACCTTCTTTCTTCTTGAAGACCCATTTGCATCCTACCGGTTTCACTCCCTTTGGTAACGGTACAAGATCCCATGTTTCGTTCTTCTCAAGAGATTGCATCTCTTCATTCATTGCAACCAGCCATTATGATGCTTCTCTACTCTCAACTGCTTCTTTATATGATCTCGGGTCATCAGAATCAATACTTTCACCTACTGCCAAGGCATAAGCAATTGAATTAACATCAACTATATCAACACAATTTGCATACCTCATAGGTTTTCTGATTTCCCTTCTTTCCCTCCTTGTTGCTATAGGTTGTGATTCTTCTTCTTCCCTGGGCTGCTGTACAGGGTCTGTTATAACCCTTTTTGAAGTTTGAACTTCAATTTCCACCTTCTGGTTGGCACCTTGATCATTATTACCTGCATGACTACCAAGCTCCTCCTTCTGACCAAACATAGCAGACTCATCAAAAGTTACATCTCTGCTAGTAATAAATTTTGGAGTTCTATCCTTTTCAGTACACCACAGTCTGTACCCTTTAACTCCAGGTGCATACCCTAGAAATATGCATTTCATTGCCCTAGGCTCTAGTTTACCATCATTCACATGAGCATAAGCAGGACAACCAAATATACGCAGGCCAGAATAATCAGAAGGTTTACCGGACCATACCTCTTGAGGAGTCTTAAAATCAATTGCAGTAGATGGCGATCTATTCACCAGATAACAAGCAGTGTTAACTGCTTCAGCCCAGAATTGTTTTGGCAAGCCAGCGTTTAATCGCATGCATCTCGCACGCTGCAACAGTGTTTGATTCATACGTTCTGCAACTCCATTTTGCTGTGGTGTATGACGTACAGTGCGATGCCTCACTATACCTTCTTTCTTGCAAAATTCATCAAATGGAGCGTTACAGAACTCCAACCCATTATCAGTTCTGAGTGTTTTGACCTGTTTTCCAGTCCGTTTCTCAACCATGGTCTTCCACTCCTTGAACTTCCCAAACACTTCATCTTTGGATTTCAGAAAATATACCCAAACCCTTCTAGAGTAGTCATCAATGAAAGTAACAAAGTACTTGCATTTGCCCTGAGATTCAACTGGAGAAGGACCCCACAAGTCTGAGTGAACATATTGCAGAACATCCGTAGAAGTATGCTTCCCAGAACTGAACTTAACTCTGCGTTGTTTACCCATAACACAAACTTCACAGAATTTCAGTTTCCCAGTTTCTGCTCCTTCTAACAATCCTTGTTTACTTAGAATTGACAGCCCTTTCTCACTCATGTGTCCCAATCGGCAATGCCACAACTCTGTATAATCATCATTCTTCCCTAAAGATTTAGATACAGCCACTGTCCCCATCACAGAACTACCAATCAGAAAGTAAATGCCATGCTGCAATTTACCCTTCATTATAACTAGAGCACCTTTGGAAATTCTCAACTGTCCATTCTCTCCAGAGTACTTGTACCCTTGTTTGTCTAGAGTACCAAGAGAAATCAAGTTCTTCCGTAGACCAGGAACATACCAAGCATCAAGCGTCCTGACTATTCCATCATACATCTGAATCTGCACAGAACCACTGCCCTTAACACTGAGCTGCTCATCATCACCCAACCTCACAACACCATTCCACTCCTTGAAAGAAGTAAACAGTTCACGTGAGAAAGTCATATGATAAGATGCACCTGTGTCCAAGACCCAAGTATTTGCAGAACCAGAGGTGCTGACTGTAAGAACATCAATGTCTTCTTCTTCGTCAGAACTATCTTGCACCACCGCAGCACTACCACTGGTATTCGGTTCCTTCTCGTCATTTCCCTTCTTCCTCTGTGGACAATTCTTCCTGATGTGCCCCTTTTGTTTACAATGATAACATCGAGGTCCTCCTTTGTTCCTCGACTGAGACCGTGACTTGCTTCTTTTTCCATCATCCCTTTTAGTGTCTCTGCCTCTGCCAACATACAAACCTGCTTCTGCACCATCCTCATTAGAACTAGAGACTCTTCTCTTCAGCTCTTTAGACTGCAAAGCATCTTTGACATCATTAACAGAGATACTATCTCTACCATACAACATAGTGTCAACAAAGTTCTCATATGAATTTGGTAGAGAACACAAAAGAATGATAGCCTGATCTTCATCATCTATCTTAACCCCAACACCCTGTAAATCCAGGATAATTCGGTTAAAATTATCAAGATGATCTTTTACCTGCATATTTTCTGTCATCCGCAGGGTATACAAACGCTGCTTCTGATATAACCGGTTTGTGAGAGACTTTTTCTGGTATTTATCATCCAATTTCTTCCACAAACCTGCAGCAGTTGATTCATCAACTACTTCTCTCAACACCTCATCTGTCAGACTCAATAGTAATGCACTATGAGCCTTTGCCAAAATTTCCTTCTTCTCCTATTCTTTCAACGTGTTAGGTAGACTACTTTCTCCTTCTAATGCCACTGCACATCCCTGCTGAACCAGAAGTGCCCTCATTTTTACCTTCCACAAAGTGAAATCATTCGATCCATTGAACTTCTCAATATCGAATTTATGAGTCGACATCTTCTCAAATAACAGCAGATAAATTACTAGCAAATTTCGCAATCAGAAATTGAATTTCACAAAACTGTTCAGAACCTTGCAAACTGACCAGAACTTCACTAACAGAAATTCAACACAGCAGTCCAACAAAATTCACAGCAGTAAACCAGAAATTCAATCCAGCACAATCCAGTAAATTCACACAGAAATTCAGAATTCTTTTCTGAATTAAACATAAACTTACCGGAACTGTGTCGAGGAAACAATAACGATCGCAACAGAAAACTTGGTCCAAACAACAACAATGACCAAACAGCAGCTTTGACCAAACAGCAACTTTTGACCAAACAGCAGCTTTAACCAAATAGCAGCTTTGACCAAACAACAGCTTTGACCAAACAGCAACTTTGACCAAACAGCAACTTTGACCAAATAGTACCGTTGACCGTTGACCGTGCTACAGTGCCTCGCCATAGAAGACAATGACCAGTGCTTCCGATGAAGATTCCGGCAATGAACAGTATTTCCGATGAAGATTCCGGCGATGAACAGTACTCGCAACCGTAAAAACTCACCGAAACAACTGAAAAATAATCTCCAATGCACTAGAAATGCAATAAACGGTCTCTTTTTCCCAAAAAACAAGCGAATCAAGCTAGATCTGAGATTTAAAACTAGATCTGAAAATTTTCTTACCACCAAAAATTAGTCTCCGACGTTCTTTAACGCACCAAAGATGCAGATAATGGTCTCCTATGCTCCAAATCAACTAAATCGGGGCAAGATCTGAAATTTTAGAGCCGGATCTGAAAATTTTCGGACGTGCTACAGTAACCGACGAACCAAAAATGAACCAAAGCTCTGATACCACTTGTTAGGTTACTTGAAGGCAATAAATCAAGGAGAAGGATAGAGAAGAACACACAAAGAAATTACGTGGTTCGGTCAATGCGACCTACGTCCACGGACAGAGAGAATATCTGTATTATTTCTGACGGAGGCTATACAGAGAGAAATTACATCAACCGCTCTTACAATGAATTCCCTCACACTCATATATATAGAGACAAATGGGTCGTGGGTCGTGGGTCGGATTACAAATCGAGTCACCCACAAAATTCAAGTCAAACCCAACATTAGATCATTCAATTTGAAATATACAATCTAAATTTAAAGATTCAATTTTATAATTTTGGCCAAAATAACAGAGCGTCAGACTTATTTTAAATATCACTATGCCTTTCTTACGAGTAATAAAAAATAGTTTGGGAAATTCGAAAGTTGAAAGCGTTACTGTCAAAGGGTGACTTGGTGCGTGAGTGCGTCAAAGGCTCCAAGTTCTTTTCGGGTCAACTCATTATCATGGAGATAGGTCAAGGCCCAAGTGACACGTTCAACAAAGTCTAAAGTGTGAATTTGATATGCTTTTCCATTTTTAACCTTATGTCACAGTGTTTCACAGCATGCATATAGTGAATAATAAACTTCATACAATCGATGAAGCTGGGGATGACAATTTCTTTTCGTTTTGAAAAGCAACACCCCTTGATATATAATTATTTATTAAAATAAAAATTATACAACATTTGTTGTAGAATTGCTAAAGAAATATGAGAAATTCATGAAACAACATAGTCAAGTTTTATCAAATAATCTCACTGATAATTTAAAAAAAAAATCACATATCTAGCAAAAGATTGGAATGGGAAGTCCATAAGAAAAAGGTTAAAGGTCATTGGAACCCCGAAAGAAACTGCACCAAGGTTACGCATGGAATGGGCACTATTGATTGTCACGATCATATAGCACTTAAACCTAGGGTACACGCAAGCCATTTAGAACCGTGAACATCTTCGTCATTTTTTTCTAACATTAAATGTCATCGTTTAGTGTGAATCCCGTACAATGCACGATTCCCGTCGGATTCTATTCTAAATTCCTATTTTACAATTATTTTCTTTTAAATTTAATATGATGTTTCACAAATATTTGAAATTATCATTTGTATTTTAAATACTAATTTTTGTCTTTTTTTTTGTTTCATTAAAATCATTACTTTTTATTTTTTATTTTTTATTCAGCAAACAGATATTTCTATTATGATTTTAGAAGTAATTCTCTGCGTTAAATAGTTGAAAAAAATAATTTTTTAAAGAAAAAAAGACCAAATAACTCTGGATAGTAGAGACCTTAGTTCATGTCTCGAGAAGAACGTACCGAAGAGACACTGTTGGTGGATGTTAACATTCGACTCTTGTGGTGTGTTCGCAATCGTGAGTTGGATAAATTAAATTTTATTAAATGTAATTAGATAAAATTAAGTTTTGTAAGAAAAATATTTAATATAAATATGAGAAGAATACAAGATAGTTAATATGACTTTTTATTTATATAACATGAATTTTGAAATAGTAAATTAAATATATTAAATGTTAATGATGTAGTTATTAATTATTTAATAATTAATAAAATTTATGATAAAATTTATGACAATTCACACTTTTAAAATGAATGTTTTAAATTCATTTGCATTCAAAATTTTCAAATTCATTTGAATGTAATCTATATAATCAATCACACCAATTTGCATTTAATATTTTGTAATTACTATTTATATTAAATTAGTAATAAAATTTATAATGATTCACAGTTTTAAAAGGGATGGTTTGAATTCATTTGAATGTAAATTTTTCAAATTCATTTGAATACAATTATAAAATCAATCACATCAATTTGTATTTAATATTTTGCAATCATTAAATTATTAAATTATTAATCAAATTTATGATGATTTACACTTTTAAAATTCATTTGAATGCAAAATTTTTAAATTTATTTGAATGTAATTATAGAATCAATCACACCAATCTGCATTTAATATATTGCAATTATTTAATTATTTAATTATTAATTAAATTTACTACAATTCACAGTTTTAAAATGGGATGATTTGAATTTATTTGAATGCAAATTTTTAAAATTCATTTGAATACATTATAAATTCAATCAAACCAATTTGCATTTAATATATTGTAATCTTTATAGAATTTAAAGGAGAACCTTACAATATATCTCAAAAAGGTTACTTAGAATGAATTTAATATGATGTGATTAATAGAAATGAATTTATTCTTTTATATAATTTATTCATTTAATTTTTATTTTAATTTATTAATTTTATTATATGTTATTAAATAACATTCATGTAATTAATGCCTTAGAGTAGAATTGTTTCAGTCTATTATATAGATGATATAAATTTTTTATTTAATTTTTTGATATAAAATTATTATTTATTGTCATTTATTTAAAAGGAAACTTATTTTTTTGTTTATTTGTCTAATATTACAAATTAATCACTAATGAATCATTTTTTACTAATAAGCTAATTTTTTATTTTGCAATTACTAATTAAAAATTTAATTAATCACTAATTATTCATAATAATTTAAAAATCTCTAATTAAATTCAAAACATCTTTCTTCTCTATTAAATAATTTTATTTCTAACTAATTTCAATACAATTTTTTTCTTCTCTATTAAATTTATTTTATCTCAATTAAAATTAATGAAAACAAGCTTATAATAATTTAATGAAAACAAGATTCTCATTAAGTTGGCTAATTAAATTAATTCATTTATAAACCTTTTAATTTATTCAGTCAGGTCCTAGATTAGAATTTTTATTTTTTCTTTTGCTTAATTTAAGATCATATTTTACTTCATCTAAGTCCCTAGTTCTAGAATTTATTTTATTTTTAATTTAAATCAACCCCTATAAAATTTTTATTTTATGCAGATTAGTCCCTATGAACTTTTTCCTTTTGTTCTTTACTTGATTTGAGCTCATATTTCACTTCATCGAGGTCCCTAAATTAAGAATATATGTTGTTTCTAAATTAAATCAACCCCAATAAACTTTTTAATAATTACATTTAGTCCCTACTGCAACTTTTTTCTAGTTTTCTCTACTTTTCTCTTGGGTTTGGCTTCCAAATCAACCCAAAATTTCCTTTTAACTTATTTAAAGAATCATTATATCATTTATGCTAGAATCATGAAAGAAAATGAATCACAAATCAAGTTTTACAAGTGAAAAACTCAAAATCAAGTTTTCTCTATTCTTGGGTATCAACACAGAGCATGAAACAGAGTAAACGAGAGGAAGCAAAGACTATATGAGAGCTTGTCTTAAATATACACACCAAAGACACACGCAAGGGGCAAAATTGAATATATATTGAGGGACAGATATACTGAAAATAAAAATCAACCCACCCACGTTTGTTTGTCCGCAAAAGTAACAAATGGGCATGATGAATCTACCGTGGTTTGCAGAGCTCCCAACTAGGTTTGAACCTAACGTAGTTTGCGTGTTCTTCTTCCCAAACATCCAGGATTCATGCAAACGTGGGTTGGAGGCACAGTAAACGTCGATACTGCAAACTCAATGTGTAAACAAACATACACTTGGTGGTTTTGGTAAGATTGTAGTTTGCGACCTGAACTGTTACCTGTTGGTCCACATTTTGCGGCCATAACATCAAAAGTAGTTAAAATGGGCTAAGCTCACTATGTCGGGTCTGGTAAAAAATACAAATAAAATGGGAAGGATTAAAAATTTAGTAATTCATATTTAATATAGATTTTTAGCCCATCCCGTGTAAGCTTATAGGGCTAAAGTGGGTTGGGACATGTTGGGACCATGGGCTTTTTTTTAATAAAAATATTTAAAAACATTAGTATTTAGAGTTTGTAATTTTTTTTTTGTTACTTAGATCATGAGTTGTTAAAATTGTTCAATCTTGAAATAATGTATATGACCTAACATAATATCTTAATACAAAAGAGAGATTTCTAAAATTAAAAATAAAATGTTATAAAAGCTATAAATTTTTGTTTCTGCTTTGAATTTTTGACATTAGTCTATGTTTGTTTTTCATTGAACTTTATTGAATAAAGATATTATGTATAATATATTTTTTATTTTGTTATATATTATATCTAAATTTATAATATATATTTAAATTATGAATTAAAAAATTTAAATAAAAAAATATGGGCTGACCCAACCCGGCGTATGGCCCTTGAAGGGTTGGGCTGAGCCCATGATTTTAAGCCCAATTAGCATCATAAGCCCAACCAAACTAACATTGATTGTCCAAGCCCAGTCCATTGACACCTCTAATAACATCTTACGTATACTAACATTGTCAAACATGGCTTATTTGGATTGGACTAAAGGTTAAATGGGTATAAACAGGCTAACTGTCCTGTTTAGTCACGCAGGTTACTTTTTTTTAAAAAAATTTATATTTAAATAATATAATTTTAAAAAATTTTTGTAAAAAATTCAATAATTTTTATAAAAATATACTTTATCCATGTAAAACATTACTTCTTTAATATTTTTAAATAACCAATAACTTTAATTTTTTATATTTCTTTTAAAATTAACTATAATATATTTAAATTTAAAAATTCTATATTAATTTTTAAAAAAATAAAAAAGTTTTTATATTTAAATTTGTTATATTTATTGAATATAAGGTTATAAAATATAAAAATATGATAAAATAAAATAACTTATATTAAATAATACTTTCTTCTGCAAAAAACAACAATTTTTTTTAAAAAAAGCAAGTTGGCCTACAAGTCCTGTGAGTTACATGCCAAATTAACAGTACTGTAAACGGCATGAATAATAGGAGTTAAAGAAATAAAATTTTAAAAAAAATAAGACAAGTGGTCCATATTGTAAATTATAACATAAGAAACAGTGCAAATTACAAATTGCAATCTCGTTTTCTTGCATTTAAATGTCCATATCTTAACCCACACTCTCTATGTGAACTTCACCTGCATGAACCAATCATTCTTAGATACTAAAATGAACTTCACCTACACTCTATGTGAATGCAAATTAGAATGGAAATGATTAACATTCACGGGTTTAATTGTTAGAATCTCATTCCTTAACTTACACGAAAGAAATGACATTTCGTATATTTTTATCCTATTAATTCCTAACTTTTTATATATTGCAACATAGTGAATATTAAATTTTAAAAAAATATTTAATATGTTACTTTTTAATATATTTAAAAAATTATTGTATATTCATCATATTATTATTTATTATGATCCAATTTTTTATATTACATATTAATATTTTAAATTACATGTTGTCTTAAAAAATTATATATTTATCATACTATATTATTAAGACAACAAAAATTGTAAATTCTAAGTTATTTTTAATAAAATAAATAAAAATAAAAATTAATTTTGTTTAATTTTTTTTACAATATTATTGTATATAATATTTGTGTAATGAGTATTATTATAGTCATTTACTCATAATTAATTTATATTCTTACACAAATTTGCCATTCTTTTCCCATTATGTCTTATACACATTTTTCATTTTTATTCTCATATTTATTTTCATCAAATGATTCGAGCAACTAATATTACAACATAAAATATTAGAGTATTATTTCCACGTGGGAAGAGAGGTGGCCAATGCTAAGCGGGCACGTGTTTGGATAAGGCCTACAGTCATGCTCCACTCCGAAATGCAATCCATGGGATATATCGCCCATGCGTAACTTTCCAGAAAGATGATCGTGTACGTCATGTATTACAAGTTTAGCACTACACTGATGTCATTCGTTTTTTTTTTTTTTTAATTTATCATTATTAAGAGGTCTGGATTTATATACATATTCAATTGTTAAAATATTGTATTTAAATTTAAATATTAAATAATTATGACTGCTTTATTTTATCAAGATTTGCGCATATTAAATATATATTAATAAAAGATGTAATAATAAATGTATAAAACTTTTAAAAAAATTTATGAAATTCAACCATATAAGATATGTTCAGTTCAAATAAATACTTAATAAAAATAAAAAATAAACACACTTAATAAAATAAATAAAAAAAGAAACAAGATCTAGATCCAATTAAATGTAATCAAACAGCTCGTTAGCACATATTTTAAGCATGGAAAACACTTCCTTATAAATTATAATGACACTGAACCACTTCAACCATTGTTAATATTTGTCATATAGCAGCAAAGGAAAGCAGGGTGTGGGCGTCTGAGGCCAACGGCGTCCTTGACCACCATTGGGCCCTTTTTAGAATGGGTCATTTAAAATTTTGGGCCAGGCCCGTGAGCCCATGAACCTTTGATGGAGGTTTTGCTATCATCAATCATCCCTTCCATACATCTACCACGTGTATGAAAATTAATATGAAAAATAAAACTGCTATAACTGTGTTTTGAAATTTATTATACCCCATTTATCTGAGAAAAAAGGCTATACCTTTAAAATTGAATTTGAATCATTTCAGCAATAATTGTATCTTTAGATTTGTTTGTGCATGGACTAATATCGAGTTTCTCTTAAGATAAATTTAAAAGCGCACCTTCAATATTAACTTCATATATCTATAGAAAAAGTTCTTCTAGGTACTAATTTTAATGTTTAAACTCAAATATTCAAAATAAAACAAATAGTATAGATTTCAATATTTGAAATCAAATACTAAAAAAAACCATTATTTTAATATTGGTTTCACTATTTCATGACAATATTTTGTTTAATAGTTAAATTAACAAGTTACCTATAAATAATATTATTTATTAATTTAATAAACAAAGTTTTATTGCGTAGTCAATAACTCGTAGCACGAGTAATTTTTATGTTCTTTGAATAGTTTGGTAGCTTGGTCAGTAGATTATATCACAAGTTAGACCTTTCAACTCACAAAAGACTCCTTCTAGAAGAAGCCCCCCATTTTGTTCCTCTTCTAGATGTTACAAATTTCTTAGAGAGAGAGAGAGATAGATAGAGAGATGAACTTAGAATATTAATATGCATACATACGTACGTGTGAGAGTGTGTGTACATATATATATATATATATATATATATATATGTGAATATACCCACGCATCATAAAAATTCGTGTGCTAATACAAATTGTATTGAATCTAATGGTTGGACATTTTTTTTAATAGCATCTCAAGTTTAAACTTATGGTTTAGTTTAATTCGAATAAAATTAGTTGCCAGCGGGTTAACTTTAGTATCAAGCATCTTGTCTCCGAGGAGAGTTTGGGGCATATTAGAAGCATCCCTCTGCCTGTCCACACTAGGAGTAGGGATGTGATTATTTGGAATTTGGATCCTTCAAGGCACTATCAATAGAGGTGTCAAAATAGGCTAAAGTATACTGACTAATTTGTGACTGCTTGTAAATAAATGATCTTGGACATGTTATTTTATACATGTTTAAAAACAAACCTAAACATACCAGTTTATTTAGTCCACAAGCTAAACGATCAAAGCTCGAGAGTTGACACGTTTAAAAATAAATATAGAATTTTTGAATTTAAATATAATATAGTTAATTTAAAATAAAATATAAAAAATTAAAGTTATTAATTATTTAAAAATATTAAAGAACTAATTTTTTATGTGTATACATTATATTTTAATAAAAAATTATTGATTTCTTTGCTATATTTTAAATTATATTATTCAAATATAAAAATTATTAAAAAAAAAGAGTGGCTTGCAGGTTGGCCTATTTAGGACCGCAAATCAAAATGAGTGGTCTTGGTCTTCTATAAAGAGACTCGCAAGCTAAATAAATTGACTCATTTATCTTTTGACCCATGACGAGTCAGTCCGTTTAACAATGTTACATATTGATTTTAATTCAATCATCTTCTTTGTCTTGGAGTTAGGTGTGAAGTTTCGCTACCCAGAGAACATCATCTGATTCTTTATCTAGCCAGGTCTTCACGAAGCTCTTCTTACGACTCTTCTCAAGAGTTTCAGGGGGTGGGGGCAAAGCAATTTGTGCACTAGATTTCATTTGTATCATGAGACTATTATGCACTATTTGAGAGATTGCTTCTACTTCCGGAGAATATGGGATCTCCTTGGTTTCACTTCAGTCCCTAATTTCTTTGTTGATGATTTTATGAAGTGAATTCAGACTAGCTTGGAGTCCTTAGTCATGAGGAGTTGTGGAGCAAAGCACAATTGATGCCCTTTTCCTCTGCATTGTTTGGTGGTGTTGCAAAACAACACCATCTTAGGTAATGACACTTTAAATTTGTTTAGTGTTTGTAATAACGTAATGAATTTTGTGCAGGTTTGTTTGAAAGTTTTCGAATATTAGGATAGAGGATTGTCGCGTTCCCTTCATTTAGTTAGTTGTGCAAGTTGCTGAAGGCCATTTTGAAGGTCAATATATGGTAGTTCCTTTGGTAGCCTTGAGAGAATTGGTATTGACAAGCTTATTTGTGATGAAGATGGGAAATAGAGTATAAGCTTTCCGGGACATATTGACCATACTACTAATATGTATGTTGAGTTTGTTGCCATTGACCATACTACTTATATGTATGTTGAGTTTGTTGCCATTTGCTATGGTTTATCCGTTGTTAAGGAATTAGGAGCCACTTTTGTCATTTTGCAGATTGATTCTTTAGAAACAATCCATCTTATCTCTAAGGATGATGCTACCTCCCAAGAATTTGGCTTGTTCATTGACGACATTAGAAAGCTTTTGACAACATTAGTTATCACATTACTCACGCTCTCAAAGAAGTTAACTAATGTGTTGACCTACTTGCTAATATGAGTTTAAAGAATTATCCTATAATTTACATTTGAGATAAACTATCACACATTGTTTCTGGCTCTTTTAGCTGATACCAAGTTCATTCTCTTTGTTAAAAGTTAGTTTTTCTGTTTTTTAGTCTTCATTTGTCTACAAAAAAAAGTTTTAGGCTAATAATTTTTTTTTAAATACTAGTACTGCAAAACTAAAATTTGTCCATGAGTTAACTAAAATTTTATGTTAAACTCTACTTGCGACATAGAACATGTCACATCCAAAAAAATTGAACATGTGAAAAGATACTACTCATTTGTTAAAATTCTCAAACATACGTTATTTACATATGTTCTGTAAGGTTTTACATTTAACCTTAATCATTCATTCCACACGACAGAATTATATGCATCTGATAAGCAGATATAAGCATACATAATCTGATGTTTTTATCTCATCGCAAGCCTAGGAGACCTATAGTAAGTACAGAGCGTTCCTAGTATCCACATTAATAAGTACTGGTATCCCACCAGACAGAAATAGAGGATAATTCCAAGGGGCTTCTATTCTTCAAACGGATACTCTTCTTCTTTGTTTTCTATATCTGAAAAGATAATCATAGGGAGCGTGAGTTTATTTAAAAACTTAGTAAGTAAATAACTGTACTATATAAAATATCAAAAGTACAAATACCACATTTACTCATATATTTAATTGTCTTATACATTGAGTAGTATGGGACTCAAACCCTTTCAAACTCGTGAATAAGATTTTATAAATATACACCGAGTAGTATGGGACTCTAACCCTTTCAAACTCGTGAATAAGTTCTCATAGATATACACCGAGTAGTATGGGACTCTAACCCTTTCAAACTCGTGAATAAGTTCTCATAAATATACACCGAGTAGTATGAGACTCTAACCCTTTCAAACTTGTGAATAAGTTCGCATAGATATACACCGAGTAGTATGGGACTCTAACCCTTTCAAACTCGTATTTACAATTTCATCTATTTACACCGAGTAATATGGGACTCTAACCCTTTCAAACTCGTGTATAGTTTTTCATCGTTATGCACTGAGTAGTATGGGACTTTAACCCTTTCAAACTCATGTATTAGATCCCGTAGATCTTTACTCATTAATAAGATAGTGAGAACTTCTCACATAGTACAATTTCCATGAAATAAAATCATTTATACATACTCTTATTCCTTTGAATTTCTGTAAAAAAATATATCAATCATCATATACTGTCATATAAAAAATTGATCAATTAATATCCAAATAATATTGTAAATGAGACTTATATTGTACTTTGACTAGTAATATCAAATTAACTTCGCAAGGTTATTCACTCACCTTGATGTTTGTCCAAGTTTACCTTGTTCCACACTAGAATTTGTGTAGGAAAATTTCCTAGTAAAATATATTACAAGAAAACATAAGAAAGGAAACAAAATCACGAAAATACGTAAAATTTTCTGACTGCTACAGTAACGGTTTGTTACAGTAACGGTTTGTTATAGTAACGGTTCGCTACAGTGCCGGTTCGCTACAGTGCCGTTGACTGCTACAGTACCGTTGACTGCCGACACTACAATACTGCTACAGTAACTCGAAGAAAATTTTCCAGAATTTTTCCGAAATCTCTGGTCGCTACAGTAACTCGAATCTTTGCAGAAAAATCTTTCAAAAATTCATCCTTTCCTTTTGTCACGTCCCAAAATTTGAGCACGTGACCGGCACGGAAAATGAATTTCATTTCACCTCCGTAAGCCTATCTTTCTCTTAAAAATCATACAATTCTTTTTCATGCAACCAAAACGAGTTCTCTATACATACTACAATTACTCACATTACATCACTGAATGAACCTACCCGATTACAGAGATTTCTAGATTTATACAACTTAGAATAAAACTTAACTATTATACCTTTATCCTGAACAAATGAAAAGGTAATTATGGACTAAGGATCCATAATTCCTTGTTCCGATATTTACCTTCAGCTGTCAACTCTGAAAAAAATATCAATAAGAGGGGTATGAGCAAACCACGTGCCCAGTGAATAGATAACACAATACTATGACAAAATAAAAATCATGCATCATAATGATAACATGCAGCAATCATACGTAGATCGATCATCATATGATATAATATTATTCATAATACTTCACAACAATATCCAAGTGAATCAAATGCATTTCAACAAAATTCAAAATTCACAACAGCAATCGATGAAATCAATTTCACACACAATTTCCGTACCAACCGGGTCGTCCAGAATACCTATGGATAGTTGCCCGCGGCCCCCGCCGCATCCACCCTTATCGCTCCATTTATATTCTCCACCCTTATAGCTTCACATAGATTTCTCCATGGGGTGCACCACCATGCCTTTCCTTTCCAGTCAAACACAATCACAATCACATATAAAAACATCCTCAATCATAATCTTGAGCCACATACACAACTCAGTCATTTACAATTCAAGCCACAACATAATCAATGTGGTTCCAGCAACATAGCATGTATATAACATAACCCATAATATAGAACAATTATTCAACTCGGTTCACATGCCATTCACAATCCATCATATAATCTCCATTCATGGGAAAATAAGAAAATATAATTATATACATTACCAGACACGTTCCACATTTGTTTATACCTCATCGTTCCACATCATCCTCTTCAAACTTGGATATACAACATATTTCCACTATGATGCAAAAAGTCAATAACAGATATTTAATCATAGCAAGTATTAACCCACTCACCTGGATTTCACGCTCTCGGCACTCCCACTTTGCACTTTGACCATTCTTATTGTAACCAGACAAAAACCATCAGAGTTACGAAATAGAGAAATTTCCTACCACTACTCTCGACCTTCACTTACTTCTCGAATCATAAATCCTAACTGGTAATGAATATTCAAATGAAACTTATACCATTGGAAACTAGACTTAAAGAGCTTTCCAACGATATAAAGTTTGCCCAAAACGGAGTTCGGATGAAGAAGTTATGACCAATTGAAAAATAAACTAAAATTGCCCGGTACACCTGGCGCCTGGGCGCCACCCATGCCTGGCGCCTGGGCGCCAATTCCTTCTTCTTCCCATCTCACCTTAGCGCCTAGGCGCTACACATGGCGCCTGGGCGCCACGATCGCGACCCCTTCGCGATTTCTCTCAGTTTTGGCCCAAATCTGGCCAAATCTTCACCGTTTTTCATGATTTCTTCCATGGGATCTCACCCTTAATGTCTAAGGAGAATTTAGACACCAAAATCACCAATTTTAATCGAGAAACGAAGCCGGAATCTCGATTTTACCTCAAACACTCTTAAAACTAGAAAATAGAGAAAAGCTTAAGAAATAAAAATTTCTACCTCGATTCTTTGCTTTCCCTATGTTGCTTGGCTCCTAGAGGCTCGCCCCGTAGCCCGAGATCCAGCCTCCAAAGCCCGGTTGTAGAGTTGGAGTGTAGAGAGAGAAATTAGAGAGAAGGAAGAGAGAAGGAGAGGAGAGAAAGTGAAGAGAGAGAGAGGAAAGGAGAAAAATGAATAAAAAATAGGTGAGGCCACATATATACTCGCCCGGGGTGAAATTATCACTTGCTCTGCAATTGACCCTCAGTCAAGACTAGCAAAAGCAAATTCATAAAATCTCACCTCAGGTGTTTCTAAATCCTCGGTGCCCCACAAATTTCCTTATTCATTTTAGTCCCTCTCAATATCTCAAACTCCACTTTAACCTCGAATCCATCATCTTTTCGGTACCGGACTCATAATTCATTCCCATAAGCTCTATTCTTCTTCTCGGGTTCCTACTTGGTCATTTCTCAAAAGTCCTCTATACTTTCTTTTCTTTTCACTTTAGTCCTTGAGAATTTGTAAAAATTTCCTAAATTAAAAATAAAAATTTCTATTCCCCATTTTCTTCACTAATTCAAAAAGAAAATTTTCCACATAATTAAATTTTTCACTAAACTTCAAATCAGACTTTAAATATTCATAAAATTCTTGAGATATTACACCTTTCTTGTTTCAAAACCAGAATTTCAACTCTTTTAACCGATTATAACTCAAATATAACTTCTAAAACTACTGAGATTCATGAATTATCATCAAAATCTTCAAGAACAAAACCTCCTCTGATCTTCTACATAAACTGAAATTTAAGGAAAATAATGAGATTAAAGCTTACCTTTAATCCTTACAAAGCTTTTGAACCGAACAGATAATCGAAATTCTGAAGATCAAGGAAAGGATTTGAGAAGAGGGTGAAGAAACGAGAGAAAGTGAATTTACTATTCACTTTAGCTGCTTCGATCGTGAGAAAAAATAAGGGGGTACTATTGATACTTTATATTAAATATTTCTAATGGGTTATTCAATAACCCATGGGTATCCATAACCCAACATCCAAACCCATCCAATCAATTTACAATAAATGGACTAATTAACCATTCTGAAACAACTTTTCCATGAATTTCACCATTCTTAGAATATATCCCACATTGTGCAAATATTTAGTCCAGTCATTTAACTCAATTTTCATAAATAATATTCAAAGAGAACAATTAAATATGAAAATTAAATATGACCAAAATAAATAACTAAAGTAACGTTGTAAAATTCTAAAATACTCTCAAGCGAATTATATTCTGAAATTAACGGGTATTACAGAACAGTTATTGTAATACCTAACTAAAGTAACGTTGTAAAATTCTAAAATACTCTCAAGCGAATTATATTCTGAAATTAACGGGTATTACAGAACAGTTATTGTAATACCTGTTAATTTCGGAATATAATTCGCTTGAGAGTATTTTAGAATTTTACAACGTTTCTTTAGTTATTTATTTTGATCATTTTTAATTTTCATATTTAATTGTTCTCTTTGAATATTATTTATGAAAATTGAGTTAAATGACTGGACTGAATATTTGCACCATGTGGGATATATTCTTAGAATGGTGAAATTCATGGAAAAGTGGTTTAAGAATGGTCAATTAGTCCATTAATTGTGAATTGACTGGATGTGTTTGGATGTTGGGTTATAGATACCCATGGGTTATTCAATAACCCATTAGAAATATTTAAAATAAAACTTTAATAGTATCCTCTCATAATTCACGATTCTGAAGCGAAGCAAAAGAGAGCAGTGACAATTTTTCTCTCATTTCTTCATCCTCTTCTCAAATCCTTTTCTTGATCTTCAGAATTTTGATTATTTGTTCGGTTCAAAAGCTTTGTAAGGATCAAAGGTAAGCTTTAATCTCATTATTTTCCTTAAATCTAAGTTTATATGGAAGATTAGAGGAGGTTTTGTTCTTGAAGATTTTGATGATAATTCATGAATCTTAGTTGTTTTAGAGGTTATTTTTGAGTTAGGATTGAATTATAGTCGGTTAAGAGAGTTGAGATTCTGCAACAAGAAAGGAAAGGATGAAATTTTCTGGGAAAGTTTCTGCAAAACTAGAATTTACTATAGCGAACCGTCACTGTAGCGAACCGTCATTGTAGCGAATCGTTACTGTAGCGAACCGTCACTGTAGCAAACTGTTACTGTAGAAATCAAAAAATTTTGCATATTTTCGTGATTTTGTTTCCTTTCTTATGTTTCCTTGTAATATATTTTACTAGGAAATTTTCCTACACAAATTCTAGTGTGGAACAAGGTAAACTTAGACAAATATCAAGGTAAGTGAATAACTTTGCTAAGATAATTTGATATTACTAGTCAAAGTACAATATAAGTCCCATTTACAATATTATTTGGATATTAAGCAATTAATTTTTCATATGACAGTATATGATGATCGATATATTTTTTTTTACAGAAATTCAAAGGAATAAGAGTATGTAGAAATTATTTTATTTCATGGCAATTGTACTATGTGATAAATTCTCACTATCTTATTAATGAGTAAAGATCTATGGGATCTAGTACATAAGTTTGAAAGGGTTAAAGTCTCATACTACTCAGTGCATAACGATGAAAAACTATAAACGAGTTTGAAAGGGTTAGAGTCCCATACTACTCGGTGTAAATAGATGAAATCATAAATACGAGTTTGAAAGGGTTAGAGTCCCATACTACTCGGTGTATATCTATGAAATCTTATTCACGAGTTTGAAAGGGTTAAAGTCCCATACTATTCAGTGTATATCTATGAAATCTTATTCACGAGTTTGAAAGAGTTAGAGTCCCATACTATTCGATGTATATCTATGAAATCTTATTCACGAGTTTGAAAGAGTTAGAGTCACATACTACTCGATGTATAAGACAATTAATTATATGAGTAAATGTGGTATTTGTACTTTTGATATTTTATATAATACAATTATTTACTTACTGAGTTTTTAAATAAACGCACACTCCCTATGATTATCTTTTCAGATACAGAAAACAAGG
Organism: Biancaea sappan; assembly: GCA_037074585.1. Classification (NCBI taxonomy): domain Eukaryota; kingdom Viridiplantae; phylum Streptophyta; class Magnoliopsida; order Fabales; family Fabaceae; genus Biancaea; species Biancaea sappan. The sequence continues at coordinate 14,525,095 of CM073494.1, forward strand.
AAGAAGAGTATCCGTTTGAAGATTAGAAGCCCCTTGGAATTATTCTCTATTTCTGTCTGGTGGGATACCAGTACTTATTAATGTAGATACTAGGAACGCTCTGTACTTTCTATAAGTCTCCTAGGCTTGCGATGAGATAAAAACATCAGATTATGTATGTCTATATTTACTTATCAGATGAATATAATTCTGTCGTGTGGAATGAATTATAGAGGTTGAATGTAAGACCTCACAGAATTTATGTGAATAACTCATGTTTGAGAATTTTATTAAATAAGTAATTGTGGATATTGAGATTGTCCAGGATTTTGGGATACCACTGAGGTTTTCCTAAAAGCAATATCTTTTCACATGTTCAATTTTTGGGATGTGACAGTTATGCTGGTTACAAAAATAGCATTTCAATGATTAAATTTTCAAAATAATTCACACTTCTCAATTTGAACTACTGTTTCAACCTCTATTTTGCTATTTTTTATTTTTTAAATTATATGTTTTCACATGCATTATTTTTAAGTTAGCCAATTATACTAGGTCACATAATAAGTTAAATACAAATATGTGATTGTGTACAAAAATATTTGCTAATTTTTATAATTCAAAAAATATTTATTAGTCAATCATAATTAAAAGAATAATGTATGCATTTTTGCAACATGTACAAATGTCGTTCAATAAATTTGGCAGTTTGCTTTGAATTTAATAACCGTGGAATTTCCATACACATTCATTGAGCATTTCATTTGAAAAATATAGGAATCCTATTGGTGACACGTCACTTTCTCTAAGCATTGAATAAAACAGCAGTAACAAAAACTTAAGAGCTTTCAAATAATAATAATAATAATAATAATAATAATAATAATAATTTGAAAAAGGATTTGATATTGCTTTGATGGGAAGATGACATGTAAAACTAAAGCAAAGCAAAGACAAGCAATAGTAAAAATAGGGCTAGACTTAGACTTAGTTATTTATATTTTTCCTATTACATTATTTATAAAAAATAAAATGTGTAATTTTTAAAAATTAATTATGTAATAATGAGTCTTTTAAAAAAATATATAATTGTTTTAAAGAATATATATACATTAATTAATGATATCCTAATTAGAGAATCTTGTATTTTGATTAGCGAATTGAAAATAAAGATATTAAAAGTTGCACTTAACTTTTCTCCTTTCATTTAAAACAAAACCTCGTAAGCTCTTAAAAGTGGTGATACATTAAACAATACATAACATTTAACTTATATTAATTCTTTAATTATTTGAAAATATATGATTTGGTTATTTATTTGTTTAAAATTTAATTTTCTATGATTTAAGTTTTAAATGTTATAGATTTATTTGACATTATTATTAAATTATTTTTCAAAAATAATATATATTTTAATTATTAAAAAATATTAATTTATATTATATATGTAACTTATAAATATTAATTTGTTTAATATTTATTTTTAAATAATAAATAATAAAAAATGTATAAGGCTTATTTGGATGTATTTTTTTTTTATGTTTGAAAAAGTTTTGTAAAATGATTTTAGAAACTAATTTAAACAATTCATTTGGATTCTTTATTCTTATTAAAATTTTAAGACTTCTTAAAACAAAAAAAGCATTTGGAAGATTTATTTTTTAAAAAATTTAAAAAATTATTTAATTCAAATATTTTCAATGTAATGTCATAATAAATTTAATATAAAGAATCAATAATGATGTTCAAAAATAATTAAAAAATATATTAATTGCTACAGCTTGAGGTACATTTCAATAAATTGATTAAATATATTATCTAATTACATAAATTATTAAAAATTATCTTTACACAATGACTTAGAATAATTACACTTTTAATAAGATAAAATTGATGGCATAAATTAGCTAAAAATATCTATAATAAGAATAAAAAGGGATAACTATCGAAAGTGATAAATTTCGCAAGAAAATAAAAAAATATATAGAAAAAAGTTTTCTTTAGAAATTATTTTTTTAAAAAAATACAATTAGCATCGGTTATTAGCAGTCGCAAATATTTTTGGTTTATCTTAGTTAAATGTATGTTGTTTTCTTTTCACAAATTATATTTACATAAATATCATTAACAAAGTTATATAATTATCAAAATGCTACTATATTTTTTTAAATTATTGTTCAAAACAATGTTTTCAAAAACATATAAAACATGTTTAGTTTTTGCAATTTTAAAAACATATTCTTTCAAAATAACGTACCAAACAAATTTTATTGTTATTTTATTTTTAGAAATAAAAATTATTTTTTAAAAAAAGAACCAAAGAGTGAGTTGTATATTTTAAAGAGCAAGTTATATTTTGTGAGTGTAGGAAACAATAGACAATGATAAATATCATATCCTTCGCTTTCAAGCTGAATCATGGAACTTGGGAATCTACTCAAAGACATTTGGCCCAAAATCCCTCGAGACAAAATTTCATACATACCTACATACGTTATACATATGCCTTCGAAAGTTCAAATTTCTATTAGGGCAGTGAGTCCCACAACCTGGTGCTCATGAACCAACCTTTTAAATGCCCAAGTCCTTTACTCAAGCCCACTTGTAACTTCATACTCAAATCACATTTTCCTATTGCTGGAAAAAAAAAATTGTCGTCAATCATTAATTGCTTTTTCTTTTCGTTGGCTTTTTTGTTAAAAAAAAAAAAGAGCATGAATTGATGTTTCAGAATTCGTCTTTTTCTTGTCAGCTGAGCAAATTCAAAATCAAGATTAGAGTCTTGGAGACGTTGAAAGCAGTTTCAATTATTACGCATCGTATGCATTGGAGTCCGTTTTCTTTCTTTCTTTTTTTTTTAAGTGACTAAAAGGTTCAAGAAAAATTATATTAAAAAAAATTGATAAATTGTATTGACTAATTTATATGTAACAGAAGCTCTAAAAAAAATTAAAACTGAAAATAAAAAAAGAAAAAACTCTCAGATCTAAAAAAAAAGTATAAAACTACTTATCAACCAAAGGAAGAAAAATAAGATATACAATTATAACATCTGAATTCATTTTATCTATTTTTTTTAGATCATATTAATAAGTATTTACACATTTTAACTAATAATAAATTCTGTTTTTTTTTTAAATTACTCTTAGCCTCGAAGTTCCTTTAAAAAATTAAAAATTAAATGACACACTTGAAAGAAAAAAATACAAAGGAGATAGTAAACCACCACTGAAAAAAAAAATTACTTAAAATGAACGAAAGAAAATCATTACCTAAGAGAGCAATTTTTCAAAGGAAACTAAAGGAGGATGAAAAGGGAGTGGTAGTTAACCTCTTCTTAGTCACTATCACAAAAAAGACCAAATACAAGCACAATCTCAAATTTGAGTTAAGAAAAAAAGGAAGCGCACTTTATCCTAGTCCAGAGTCAGTTTTAAAACATATTAGTTCATCTGAGATTTCTTTTTCGATCATAAAATAATTATAATTAAAAAGGAGGGAAGAGCGTCACATAAATCTTTAATCCCAGTAGTACATAAAAAAAGATTTTGATCAGAGAGAATTATCAAGAAAGGAATTTTAAATTGATAAGATCCAAAAAAAAAAGACTAATTTATTCGAATAAAATTGGATGCTCGTGAAGATAAATGCTTAAGGCTTTTCTGGTCTGTATTTGTTGAAAGACATTCCTTCGTCCTTATCACTTCTATTATTGGCTAATTACATCATTATGATGTTTTTTAGGCCTTATTATTATTATTATTATTATTATTATTATTATTATTATTATTATTTTACTTTTTTGAGTTTCTTGTATATATATATATATATAAACAAGATGAACAAAAGTTTCATAAACTTTGAATTAGTTGCAAATAGTTTCTCAATTTTTTTACATTTACAATAAATCTCTAAAATTTTATAGTCAAGCAAATCAAATTTTTTTTTTATAGATTCTTCATTACAGCACTAAATCATTTCTCACCTTCCTAAGTGTTAAAATAAGTGTCACTAAATTGAACTTTCAAATATAGTGTGGTGTTTCAACTGGGATACATATAAAAATTTAAAGTGACAGATGAATTAACGACATTAGAAAGAAAGTAGATAAAAGAACTTAATTGCCTATATAGAATTTAGGAACATAATTACGTTTTAATAAACTAATTAATTACATACAAGTAAACCAACATTTAAGAGTTTTTAATTTTTTAACTTTTTATATGAAATGCAGATCTTATACTTGAGCAAGGAGGTTTAGTACTCATCTCAGCCCTAGTGTTTTATGTAAGAGGATTATGTACCTAGTCTCAAAATTAAGTAAAATACTTTGGCCTAATCTAAATAATTAAATTTTATAATTCATGGTCTAGATTTTACAATATATATATTTTTAAAATAACATTATAACATTTAGGCCGTTAACTATAAAATTCAATGATTTAAATTAGATCAAATATTTTACTTTAACTTTAAGATTAAACATCGGATCCAAATTCATATTCTATAAGCTTAAACTTTGGATTTTGTGTTTGCTGTCTTTCTTTTTGGCTTTGAGACTCAACCAATTGTTTCCAGAAATTCATTGACAGTCAATCACTTGAGGCTGCAAGGACTGGTTCTTATAATATATAGTATTAGAAGTAGGATGGATAAAGATTTAGTCCTGAGTAACAATCTGATACGTATAACATATTGAACCAAGTACCCTATCGATGATACTAAAAGAAGTGTCAACCTACTGCTACGCTCGCATCATGATGTACTGCACTATTACGTAGCTGTTAATATTCCCAAAATGATAATCACACACCGATCAAGTAACACAGATCCGTAACAGGCAAGGCAACCATGATTGTTGATTAAGGCATTGCACAGAGACACAGATGTGGGGTTGTGATTTGAGGCTTTTTGATTCTATGTGGTCCACTCTGAAGTTTGAACCTTTTGATACTTTAAAATTGCAGGAACAATAATTCCAACAACCTGATTTCGAGGAGCGCAATGCGTGTGACCTCTGGTCGTCGTTGTAATCATTCTAGAACTTGATATATAATTTGAAATATAAAAACAGAATTAAATTTTCACGTTAGACGGAGTAGAATATTATAAAAATATTTAATTGATGTTTGTTTAATCAAATCTAAATTAATTTAATATAATATATTAATAAATATTAATATACAAATTAAAGAACATATATATATATATATATATATATATAACTTGAACTTGTTGACATAAAATTTCATAGTGTATAATTGAAGTTTCATATCGAATCGGACAAAATATTTGTAAAAACATTTAATTATTTTTTTATGAAGTTTAAATTAATTTAGTAGTATATTAATGAATATTAATATATAAATAATATATATATATATATATATATTAATTTAATATATCTTATTAAAATTTTATAATAGATAATTTGGACAGTAAACATCTGGATAAAAAATTTCAAAAGAACTTTATTATGTTATGAAAGAATTTATTTGTAATTTTTTAATACATAAAAATAAATTTTTTAAAAATAATATTATTTATTATGCTTCAAACTCATTTTATTTTCTATATTTTGAATAGAAATTTAGAAGATCCGTTGTTAATTGGTTTGAGAGGATTTAAATTCAGGGTGTTACATGTAAGTCGATGGTTGGAGGCTTGGGTGGGTAATAATTAAGAATGAGTTTAGAATTCAAAGGTGTGCGACACGGTGACCTATTGCTTCCACATAAATAAAAGAGAAAGAGGGAAACAAAAGACAAAACCTCCTTTAAAGACAAAACCAAAAGCAGAGGGATTTGAGGGAAGGGATGGCCCCACGTCGCCCTCCACCATCTAGAATCCCTTGACTTTTTGGAAACCCAACCCCTCTCCATCCCGTTCATATCTTACCAAGAAATTATTTTGTTTCACTTTCACCTTTTAAGCTTCAAGCTTTCAGCTTGGTCGGTGAACATATCTATTACTATTACCCCTCCATCTCCATCCATTACACAACACAACAATTTCTCTTCCCCTTATTCTCTGAATTAAACTACGCAACAGCCATGCTTGATCCGGGAAACAGAGCTCATAGTTATGGCGGTTGGGAGGCTGTTGACTCTGGCTTATGGGGTTCAAAGGCAGGGCAAAACCGGAGGAATTGTCAGAGCTGGAATAATATGGGAGTGCAATTCGGGGTTCAATCGAATGACGTGGATGATTCTGGTATTTGCTCGCCGCCCTTGTGGAGGACGAGCCCACCCAGAAGCCCCCAACAGCGCAAGAACCATTATCGGAGTCTATCCCCTTCATCCAGAACCCAAGCCATTGCCAGAGGCCAGAAGGAGCTCATGGAGATGGTTCGGAATATGCCCGAGTCTTGCTACGAGCTCTCTTTGAAAGATCTCGTGGAGAAGCCCTGGCAAGAGAATACGGCACCGGAGAGAAATTTGAAGAGTACAAATGGGTATAAGAGGGAGAATAGCGTTAGAAAGGTGAAGAGAAGCGGGAACATTGAAAGTGGAGGCTTCTATCTCAAGATGATGTTCCCCATTTCTTTTGGATCGAAGAAGAAGAAGAAAAATGAGTCTTCGGTAAATAGTAGTTCAAGGGTGTCTCCGAGACCATCGGTTTCTGAGGGATCCGTGAAAGGCGTGGATAAGGAGTGGTGGAAGAAGAACCTTTCAGAATCAGTGAAGAGTGATAGTGGTGCCTCCACTATCAATAGTGGAAGCATGAAAAGCTCTGGTAGCAGCAGCAGCAGCAACAGCAGCAGCAGAAGTAACAGCAGGTATGTATGCTCAAACGACTATGCAAATACAAAGGCTAACTGCTTTTAATGATGATCTACAGAACACTTTTTGAAGAATGGGTTGACAATTGACATTGTAACAAACTGAATGATTGCTCATGGAGATTGAAATTCTGCATATCAGTTTTAACCTCCATGAGAACTATTGACCTTCATCTAAATATATATATATATATATATATATATATATATAATTCTGGTTTCAAAAGCTACCAAACTTTATGAACAAAGGGATATTGTATTTTTAAACGTTATATGCATATTTGCTTTCTCACTTTCATAATGTGACTAGAACCAGGTAGAACTTCCGTTGCTTTTTTAACTCCGATCAAACCATTCTGCTGTTGATCCTTGACAATATGTTTTTGTGAAATGTGTGTATGGAATTGGGTTTGGGGTTCAGGGTTCTTCAAATTGACAAAGTTAAAGAACAAAAAGTTAAAGCCTGCCTGCACGAGTTGTCGGGTTGGTTGGTTTTCCTTTGACGTCTCACAGGTCACAACGCTGTGTAGTCACGGTTAAAGCCTTAAAAAGGATCTGAAAGGAGGCACTAGCTGGTTCAATTAATAATAAAGTGATTTGGTGTTACTTTTGAGGAGTTCAATCAAATCCCACTTTGGATTTGTGGGATTTTAAGAAAAGAGAGGCGTGAGTTCAAATAATGGAGCCACATTGAATTGAAAGATAAAAGAGTAGTTAAAGACAAAGGAGGTAGCTACAGCTCAGCCATTAGACGAAATTTTGTCGGTTTCCCAATCTGATTAAGCACAGAATAAGACATTATTGTGAAGCAACCAGTAATAACAAAAAATTGTTTGTGAGATCAGGTGCTTATTAATTATTATCATTGGTTACTAAGATTTAGCTTTTGGATGTAATGCAGGCATGAGAAGAGTGGTGCTAGTTGCTGGCCCTTCATTCCTTTCATTGTCAGACCCAAAAGACTAACGCAGAAATGAGAGACACATCCCAAGACTGAAGAACCAGAGAACTATACGAGATACATACATATGTTCATGTAATTATAGTTTTTCTGATGGGGCAGGCAGGCAGGAGAAAAGTTTCAAAGCGTGTGTGAATAGTAATATATTAACGAGTTCTATCTTCCTTTCCTTCTCTAAACTCTGCCCCTAGCTTTTTGTGATGACTGGCGAGTCAGATTACAGAGTGCTACTTTGCAATACGAGTCATCCATGAATGAATTACAGCTTCCTCTCATTTCTTCATTATAAAACATATTGGCCTTTTGAATGTAATCAATTAAAATCCTCCCCAGTTTTGGGCTGCTTGAGAGATGTTGGAGTGTCTCTTGTTTTCCTCCTCAACTCAGATGTTTATTAAATAAATTAGTCAAACTCAAACCAAAGATTGTTTGGCTCAGTCACAATATCTCCTTCTATTATTCGCAATAATTGATAAAAATGAATTAAAAATTAGAATAGCTGATGAATTTGTCAAGCGATGTTGGGTTTCTTACAGGTGGAAGCCTCTGAATCTGGAAGGAAGGAATTGTTGACTTTGCAATTGCAAATTTTAATTTTCATATAATTAATTTCTTTATTTAGCCTTTTTGAGATATTCATCTGTGCGCGTTAAATTCTGCTATCATGATGAATAATTTGTTATTTAGGTTAATGTAAATTACATCACATGACACAAGTTTTGAGTTAATTTCATTTATGATGTAATTTAACTCATTTTAATAGTGTAAAACTTCAAAAATATCTTTGATGGCAATAAAGATTAGGGCTACCGATTTATCTATGTAGTTTTATTTTTCAAAAATTCAAAACTTCATATAAATATTAAATAATATCTAATCTCAATCATTTGACAAAAATAGGAAAAAATAAATTCCAATCTGTAAGCGTCAGTTTCCGGCTTCCCCTCCAGAGTGTTGAAGCTTGAAACAGAAGAAGAAATAAATAATAAACACTCAAAATAACTATAAATAATAAACACTCAAAATAACTCTCTTAAAAAAACAAAACGCTTACGGCTTAGGATTGGGTTTCATTTCCTTGACCAACAAAATTCAAAATAGGAAATCTTCAAATACCGTAAATAATTTTGTAAAAATCTAAAGAAAAATATGCTAAAAAAAAAAAAGTGAAGCTCAAAAACTCTCATTCCAAATTCTGTCTCTCTTCATTTCAAAATTTTTTTTTTCTAGCTTCCTCTGTAATCAGTTTTACTCTGTTTAATTGTGGCAAATGTACTCAAAGATCATCAGAATCACTGATCCCAGAAAATGCTAAAAAAATCATCAGAACCGTTTATTCCGATTCTAAACATACGCTTTTTGACAGGTACCTTTCCCGCCCTTCATCGTTTTCGACTAAATTCTGATGTTTCTGTATTCCCGTTACGTCAACCTGAGTTCATTCAGAATTCGCATGAATCTGATGGTTTGACACCTCCTCTCTAATGTAGTCCCTGATTGTTGATGGCTTCCAGCGTTGATTTTGTTGCATTCTCCGCTAATATCTGAGGTACTTCCAAATAATCTGATTGTTTGCCTTCTTATTTGCTTCACAATTTCGGGGCTCATTCACCGACTGGGTTTCATATTCTTTTATCCTTTCAATTTTTGAGCTTACTATTTCAACCCGCGACCTTATTACTCGGATTAATTTTCAGTTTTTTTGTTTCCTATTTTTCTTTTGAGTTCATCGAGTTTTTCTGATATCAATTATGTCATCATCATCTAGGTTCTAGCTAAAATTCATGTTTGGAAGGATGGGCGCTCTCCTCCTTCTGCATTATTATTATTATTATTATTATTATTATTATTATTATTATTATTATTATTATTATTATTATTATTATTATTATTATTATTATTATTATTATTATTATTATTATTATTATTATATGTTTTCCACTTTGAACTTTGTTTCTTTTGAAGTCTAGATTGTTAAACCAGTCATCAGCTAAGTAGTGGTTTCTATTTTATATGCTGCAGTCTACGGCTTTTGTGGCGTATATTGCTTTAGCTTCATTTTCAGGGTGCATTGCCTAACTAATACTATCTTGCTCTTGACTTTGTTGAAGTTTCAAAATAAAAACTTGACAGGGGTCAGTGAAAAATGGCAAATAACGCGGCAACCTGTGCGGAGAGGGCAACTAATGACATGCTGATAGGCCCAGACTGGGCAGTTAACATAGAGTTGTGTGATATCATTAATACGGACCCCAGGTATCATTCTTCTGCTTGACCCATGGATGAATGGCAATTTGATAGAGTATGTGTCATCGATTTCTCTGTAAAATTCTGTGCTTGGATACAAGTCTATTTCTTTCGGAGTATAAATCTTACACATTCAATCAAGTATATACATGGAACTAGTTAACCAGTAAACGTGTATACCAGTAAACGTGTATATGCTAGAAGGTTTTGGGACTATGCGTTAGTCGGTTGATCGGTAATATCATTCCGAAAGGAATAATGTCTCTTATTTTTGAAATACACAGTTACAGACACCTCTATGGTGCCTTTTTTAACCCTCTTATACTGTGGTGGAAGATGGGTGGATAAGATTTGTCTTCGTTTGTTTAGATTCTCTGAACAATCAAACTTGGTTAGTCATCCTATATGATAAAGCCCAGACCACTAAAGTAAGCAAGCATCTTTATGTCAATCTCTGACTTCATCCTTTCATCAAATTTGTGTATTCTTTGTTAAATGGGTCAAAATGAGTTATGAATGATATGCAAATTCTCACAGCTGTTAGCCTCATTTCTTTCCCATTTTGAGAGCACTGAAGGGGGAGGGAGGTAGCTAGCAACGCGAAGGCCCTACTAACATCTTGCTACTATAACAGATATCTTGGACCAAGGAAAAAAAAAAAAGAAAAAAACTGAGATTTCTTTATTATTTTCCCCTAAAGACCTGGAAAACTGACTTCAGTACTTCGCAGCCTTATAATAGCGTCTTTAATTCCATAGCTGAAAAAGGCCGTTCTTGAAGTTGAATTTGAAATTTGTACTATTTTAAATTTGAAACTGCCTTTTAGTTTTAGATCACAAGTGTGTAATTGTTTCAGCCCTTATCTTGGTTTTTCCCCCCCTTAAATTACATTGTCATTGGTTTTCTTTTTGCACTAAAACTAAACTTGCAGGCAAGCAAAGGATGCATTAAAGATACTTAAGAAGCGCTTGAGCAATAAAAATCCCCAAATACAACTTTTGGCTCTTTTTGTTAGTATTTATATTTTTTTGTATGTACCGTTGGATAATTTTTGAATTTTAGTGTATTCATAAGGCTGCCTACATTAGATCCACAAAGTGGATCCGGCCCCTCCCTGGACCCCGCGCATAGCGGGAGCTTTGTAGCACTAGGTTTGCCCTTTAGTGTATTCATAAGTATGTAATTTACCTCACATGGATGTTTTGTATTGGACTATTTGATGTAGGCACTGGAGACCCTTAGTAAAAATTGTGGTGACAATGTATTTCAGATCATTGGGCAGGATATTTTGCAGGAAATGGTTAAGATAGTGAAGAAGAAGGTCTGTACTATTTATTACTACTGAAATTTCTTCTGCATTTCACTTGTTTCAGTCCGTCAACATCATTTTTCTTCTAAAAGCAGAAGATATACTTATCCAGTTCTACATTCTCTTAATCTAATTGTACAGCCAGCCTTAAATGTGAAGGAAAAGATACTAGATTTAATTATAACGTGGCAAGAAGCTTTTGGGGGCCCAACTGGAAGGTATCCCCAGTACTATGCAGCATATATTGAACTAAAGGTAATTGTTCTGTTGCATCTCCTTATAGCAATCAATAGTCCTACAGAAGATGAATATGAATTGACACTTCTATGAATGTATATATGTGTACTTCGCGATGGTTGTTAATGTTTTCATTCTAGAGTTCTGTTGATTTTGCTGTTTGTATAATTGATGCCCTGATAAGGCAGCATCATATTCGCATGGTTGTTGTTGCTCAAGTTTCAGGATCAAAATCAACTTATCTCGAATCCAATAAAGATGTGACCAATAATTTATTAACAGAATCTACGTCATCTTTTTTTTTTTTTTTTTCAGGATGGTATTTTCAATAAGCTGGTCATATTATTGCACAAGCTTTACAAAAATCAGGGGCTTGGATGCTCTTGACTTTTTTTAGAGCATATAAGTCAAAACCTCTTGTCAAAAGCACTTATTATTAAGTTGCTGCTATTTGGCTCGGATTAACAGGTTGATATTTTTGTTTCTGTATATTTTTAATGATTTACAGTCTGCTGGAGTTAAATTTCTACCACGAGAACAGAATAGTGTACCATTTTTCACTCCTCCCGTGACCCGGTCAACTGTTGGATCTTCTGCACAATATGATGCTGCTGCTGTTGAGGCCTCTCTTAAGTCAAATGCTTCTGGCCTTAGGTAGTCTTTGAATTGCATCTAATGCTTTTGTTTGTTGTGTGTGGTTAGCAGTTTATCAACTATTAGAATTTTAATTTTGTGAAAGAAATTAATAGAGTAGTTCAGCTAGTGTCACCATCTGATAAAGCCAGAAGTATAAGAAATTGCATTCTCATAATAATGGTTATATTAGTATTTTTGGTTCTGAATTTTCAGTTAGCATGTTTCTGCATAAGTACCCTGATTTCTAATGATAGTTTTCTGTTACTTCAATGTATGCTTTATGGTTGTCCATTAGTGGTAAATAATCTGTTCGGTGCTTTACCACTGCAATGAATTTGAAGCCCAGGAAGTATAAAGTGTAAGAAAGTAATGAAAAGAATGAGGTATTGAGTGTGGCTATCAGTACTTCTGATGCCTTTGCCTTTGAATTTGACATGTATAATCATCTTTATATGAATAAAATGTCTCCAATCTGAGTTTCACGGACACCTTAATGGTTACATGCTCGCATGTTTACTGTCCAAGAAACTATTTATACCTCTAGAATTTTATTCAACATTATCTGCAATTATATCACAATGTGAACTTTTTTCTGTCCTTCCAGTTAATTTTTGGAACACAATTTTGGTTTGAAATTTATACAAATATACATAATATTGCTAAAACCTTTACTAACATACTATTGTCTCTTGATTAAATAACTGTTATAAGAACCTAGACTTAATTAAAGAAAGAACTAAAAAATTTTATTTTGCAGGTAATAGAAGAACAAAACAAAATTAACAAGAACAACAAAAAAATAATAATCTCCTAAAACTACAAGACTCCTCTCATAGCAAAGCTCCTACACACAACAATTATTATTTTCCACTTAATATCATCACTCTAAGACGGCGATCAACACACTTATGGAGAGGATGAAACCTCTCTCCACAATGAAAGCATAATCCACGAGCCTTCCTTTCCATCATTTCCGAATGCGTCAGGTGTCTCACCCCTCGGTTTCTCTCAAATCCAACACGATGGTCTCCATCGTTCCTTCTCAGAGTGGATGGCACTGAAGATCCCCCAGACCGGTTGTTCTGTGTTGGCGACGTGGATGAGGGCCTCAAATTCGACTCGGCAACACTACACGATCCACTGTCCACTCCCGAAAGGTTGCTCCGGAGGCCCACGCCATTCGGACCCGTTAGTGAAGAAGACGGGTTATGACCTGACTAGGCAAACCCCAAACCCACCGTGTATTTCGAACTTGGTTGGGTCTTAGGCTGTTGATTATACAGCCTACTTGTATTCGGCCTGCTAATCCCTTCGACTTCGTCTTCTTCCCACGGCCACAATTCCACCTCAACATTCCTGGCCATTTGCGTGGCCTGATACTGGTTCTTAGGCCTCGGCGTCCTCACCTTATTCTTGATCTCTAATCTCAGGCCCCCAATAAAATACCCCAGATACTGTGATTCCAACAATTTCCCACAGAGAGGAATATAGTTTGAACTTTGAGATGTACTCGTTTACAGTTCCCCTTTGGTGCATCTCTTTCAATTCTTCGTAGGGGTTATCTAGCCGTCTCTTTCCAAAGCGAGCCGTTAAAGAATCTTTAAAATTTTCCCAAGAAACCTCCTCAGTCGATTCTTTCCACAGATTAAACCAGTGAATGGTCGCGCCCTCCATGCTTAATTTTGCAAGTTGGATACGCACATCTTCTGAGATCCTCTGGACTTCAAAATAAGTTTCCGCATGCGTAATCCAAGCCATGGGGTCGCTCTTGTCAAATGTTGGTAGTTCTACTTTCTTTGCCGACAGCCTGAACTCATCCAATTTATCGTTTCTCATTGCAGCTGTATTAGACACAGAGGTACTCCCTGGGCTTTCCCCATTTTCTTCAGATTGATCCTTAGTCTGGTCATTCTCCATCCCTTTTCCCATCAAGCGCGCCATCTTAGCCATCATTATCTGCTTCATTGCCTCAAACCCCTGTTTGAGTTCTTGTTGGACTTCTTCCAAAAGTCAACCCTATCTGAAATTTTCGATGGCATGGAATTCCTCCCATTTCTGATTACGCTTGCTAATGTCCCTTTCGAAGCTCTGATAGATCGAACCAATTGATAAGAACCCAGATTTGATTAAAGAAAGAACTAAAAGATTTTATTATGCAGAAAATAAAAGAATAAAACAAGATTAACAAAAATAACAAGAAAATGATAAAACAACGACTAAATCTCTTAGAGCCACAAGATTTTCCAAAGCAAAGCTCCTACATACAACAATTATTATTCTTCACTCCTTCTCACACTCCCACTCTCCTTTTATAATAGACTCACCCTCTAACAATACTCTAATTACCCCTTAACAATATAACAACTATAACAACCACCTCAGTACCTATCAGACCCTGCTGTCTTTCCCTCCATAAAATGAGATTCCCTCTCTAAATATGTCTACGGTATAAATATAATCTGCAAATTCTACACCAAGTAAAGTTTCTATTATATGTTCGAATTGATCTAATCACATGGAGATTCACTATCTTAATGCACGGTGATGTTTAGTTATATATATGATATGCAAGCCATGATGGTTTAGGTTTAGGAGGGGGGAGTAGGTTCTCTAACAGAGGGAAAGGGAGGTTGGAGAGCACTTTTGAGCTAATGCTCTACTCTTTTGTTCTTCGGTTTTGTTTATTTTTTGGTTGTTCTAAGAGGATTATCTATCCCATATTCCCATGTTTTCTCTTACTTCTCTTCTTTTAACAACTTTTTATTTATTAAAAATTAAAAAATGGTTGTCTGTGCTATATCCCTGTCTTGCTAAATTTGTTTATGCTCAGTTTGACAGATATTCAAAATGCTCAAGGACTAGCAGATGTGTTGATGGAAATGCTTGATGCTTTGGATCCTAAAACCCCCGAGGTGAAAAAAAAAATAAAAAAGAATTCTTTTCTGTTTCTTTCCTGCTATCTCCATTCTGGAACTTCTTTTCAGTTTGCTTGTTTTTAAGGTATATGTTCGAACTTTGAAGTTGCTGCATTCTCTTTATAATATTCTACAGAAGTAGCACTATGGAATGTCGATCCAGAGTTCAGGAATTGCTATCAAGCCTATTTATTATACAAGCAAATCCAAATAATTATGTTTTTGGATGGAAGAGATTAATGAGACTTTGTGGGGGTTTATGAGAACATTTATTGCAAGCGCTGAACTAACCCGATTTTAAAATTCGTTGCCTTTTGCTTGTTACATTATTATTTTTATCATAAATCACAAAACACGGAATTTGTTGATCAATATTCTTATTTGTAATATTCTGGACAATATGTGGCAGGGTGTGAAGCAGGAATTAATTGTTGATCTTGTTGACCAGTGTCGTTCTTACCAAAAGCGTGTCATGGTTCTTGTGGACACCACAGTGTAATTTAAACCGACTGACAGAGTCCTCTTTTCTGTGTGAAACTAAGAAGAATGACTTTTATGTTTGTTTCGCTTTTAGGGATGAGGCGCTCTTAAGTCGAGGTTTAGCACTGAATGACAGGCTGCAGCAAGTTATTTATCGACATGATGATATTGCAAAAGAAATTCCTAAGGTAGACGAAAGAGGAAAAGGAGCTCTAGCTCTACCACCTGTGAATGTAAACCAAGAGGATGGTGAGCCAGAAGATAATTTTCACAAACTAACCCATAGGTGACCCCAAAATTCTGCATTATCGTAAATCCAGTAGGCTTATGCTTTCTCTTACATTGCCTTGCTAATTCTCAATTTTATGGAGGCGTAATTGGGCTAGAGGCCAACATACTTTCATTTGTACATCCTGTAGTTGATAGAGTCCCTTCTCTTTTTCTTTTCTTTTTCTCTAGTTTCATCATGGAAACTAACGGTGTATATGATCATGATTGCAGGTCAAGAGAAACTCAATCACCAAGCCGGAAACCAGCCAATGACAGGGCAATAGCAGTGAGAATAAGTCCACTTCTTCCCTCTCCCCCAGCAGCAAAGAAGCCAGTCTTCTATAACTATAGGACGATTGACTATCTGAGTGGCGATGAATACAGAGCGGATGATTCCCTTCTGAACAAGGAATCCACACCATTTGCAGATCCTTTTAGTTCTAGCAGTTATCCTATCTCATCTATGTCTCCAACTCATGTCGTTGGTGCTTCATCACCTTCTTTTGACAGACTGCCTGTGTATGATAAAGAGCCATCTCCAGGAAGCCCTCCTCCTGCTCATTGGGATACACATTCACCTTCATATTATAATCAGGGACCAAACTTTTTTGAGCATCAAGTTGTGTCTCATTCAAATAGCGGATACAGTTCCTCTTATAACAGCTTGGTCGGACAAACACAGAACCTGTCTCTGAATTCATCTAAACTGACCAAACAAGAGAAGGCAGAAGATGACCTTTTCAAAGATCTAATGGACTTCGGAAATTCCATGACCTCTTCTTCCAATCCCAATAGGCCATTTTGAGAGATTGTGTTTGTATTGCTCATATTGGTGCAGAATAATAACGCTATTCATCAGGTCTTGCTTCAGATTACTGAGATGACCATTTCATGGTTGTTTTAGGATACTTCCGATGTGGTTTGTCCATGTGTGTATCTAATTTACTCATTTAGGTACGTATGTTTATGTAACTTTTTTGTATTGAAGGAAGCAAATTGTCAATAATGGGATTATTATTATTATTATCATCATCATTGTAAGCATCCTGATAAATGAAGGTCCCTAATATGATGCAATGCCAAAATCATTTTTTTAAAAGAAATATATTTAGACTTTCCTGATCCATTTTCTGATATATTTTCTTATTTAGTCCTGTTTTCGGTCTTCATTTTCTTATAGATTTATGGTTTTCTACGAAAGGTTGAAAAAACTATGTAATGATGATCTGACTATTAATTTGCTAAGGTATATTAGAAGGGATCCTGCTCTATGTTTCTTCGTTGGCATCTTGGCGGTATTGCTCAAACCATTAAATTTATTGAATTATTATTAAGTGTTGAAATATTCTTCAGAAATATCTTTTAGCTTTTCCAATATTCTCCCATCTCATCCACCTAGTGTTGTCTGTAACTTTACATATTATTCTATTCTTTATGACTGTCTACATAGTGTGTAATTTGCTGTTATATAATTATGTCTTTCCCTTTAGAATATTTCTTAGTGTACATATAGATAGTCTTGTTGTACAGATATGAATCATCAAGGAATATATTTCTCTTTGAACTTCCTATTATTCATATAATTCCCCATGAATGAAATTTGACATGGTCTCAAAGCAACAGGCGAATCCTCTAAGCTTTAGTGATATGTAAACGTGAGTTTGGCATCTCACCGCCCACCTAGGAAGTCTCCCCTCCTCAATTCCGGCCCGTCCCTAAAGTCCAGAAGCTCATTTCGGCGCGCGTAAGTCTCACGTGCCACTCAATTTCTCACGTGAATCTCACACTTCGGCGCGTGTGATGGCCGGTCAGCTTCGTCTTCGTACTTCCGGCGTCGACTCCCTATCTTTGGTACATTCCTGGTATCAATTTGGTTATTAGAGCACTTTTGTATTTCTGGTATCTACCTGTTCACGTCTATGTTGCTGTTTCTCGAAATAGTTTCGTGAAATAGTGTTCTTTGGCCTTAATTGCCATTTTAAGTGAACTTCATTGCCATTATCCGCCATTACTGAATTAGCTCTTTCTTGGCCTTAATTGCCATCTTTAATATTGAGTTAGCTCATTTATTAACCTTAATCATCAACTTTGAGTGGCGTTCACTGCCATTTCTTTTTAATCTCACCAAATTTTTTTCAAGAGCCATTGTAGTTATTTCCTCTAACTATGTCTGGAATTGAACAAATTGAAGTTAAAATTCAACCTAAGGAGATTACCCGTATAGGGGAATTACCAAATATTCTTGCTTCCTATAGGCTGGATGAGAAGAACTACCTCAAGTGGTCTTAACTTATACATACAGTACTAAAAGGAAAAGGAAAAATCAAACATCTCACATGTATGGGCCCTAAACTTGAAGATCCTAAGTTTGAAGCATGGGATGAGGAAGACTCCATGAATATGGCATGGTTATGGAGCTCCATGACACCTGAGATCAGTGACACCTGTATGTTTCTAGCCACTGCCAAAGATATTTGGGAAGCAATTCAGCAAACATACTCCAAAGCCAGAGATGGTGCCTAAGTATATGAAGTAAAAGTGAAAACTATGGCTGCAAAACAAGATAACAAGACTATTACTGAATATGCAAATCAATTAAAATCTTTATGGCAGGAACTAGATCATTACAAGGTCATAAAAACTAAATGTTCTGAGGATGTTGTTGTCCTAAAGGAGTATATTGAGCAAGACAGAGTGTATGATTTTTTGGTGGGACTCATCTCAGAATTTGACCAAGTTAGAGTCCAAATTCTAGAGAAATCAGAAGTTTCATGTTTTAATGAAGTGGTTTCCCTGATCTTGAACCTAAGTCATTGATAGCTTTGCTATGGTGGCTAAATCAACTACAAACCAAGAGATGGTCACAAGTCTCAAAAGGGAAAAAAGTGACCAACAGAGAAATCAGAATAGGGATGAATTATGGTATACGTACTGCAAAAAGTCTCGTCATACACGAGAAAAATGTTGAAAACTTCATGGAAAACCACCAAGTAAAGAATGGGGTAAAAAAGGAAGGCAACAACAAAATAGAAACCAAGCATATGTTGCTGTAACATCACAAGGAGAGTCATTGCCACAAGAGCAGAACAACCTTAATCAAGAAGAGATTGAGAGGATAAAGGCTTTCATAAGCAACATGGAAAAACAAGATGAAGCCTTAGGTACATGCTCCATGGCTTATTCAGGTAAGTTTCCATTCTCCATTAGATTAAATGCCTCAGATATTACTTTTTCCAACTCTTGGATCATGGATTCAGGAGCAACCAACCATATGACTCATTCATTTAAATTTTTCTCAACTTATTCCTCATGTCCCAACAATAAGAAAATAGCTATCGCTGATGGGTCTTTGACCACTATGGCGGGACAAGGTGATGTCAAAGTTAGCCTAACTATTATTTTAAAAAATGTCCTACATATTCTTAAATTAACCACAAATATGGTCTCTACTCAAAAATTCATTGAAGATTTAGGTTGTAATGTGGTTTTTCATAAAAATTACTGTGAATTTCAGAACAAATGGAAGATGATTGGACATGCTAGGGAATGGAATGACCTCTACTACCTTGAGACTTCAAATAGAGCTAAGAGCAAGATACCTTTTACTTTTGTTTCACAGTTTGCCACATCTAATAAAGAAAGAATTTTTCTTCATCATTACCGTCTTGGACATCCATCTTTTTCAATTATTAAAACTTTGTTTCCTTCATTATTCAAGGATTTAGATGTTGAAAATCTTCATTGTGAAGTGTGTGAATTTGTCAAACACAAGCGTGTACCTTTTCAAATTAGCAATAAAAGAAGCCTTGTTCCATTCTACCTTGATCACAATGACATTTGGGGATCAGCTATTGTTTCTAATGTTTTAGGGGCAAAATGGTTTATTACTTTTATTGATGACTGCACCTGAGTTACATGGATATTATTGCTCAAACAAAAATCTGATGTCAGCTATATTTTTCCCAAGTTTTATTCTATGATAAAAAACCAATTTGGGGTTAATATCAAAAGATTTAGGTCTGATAATGCTAGGGATTATTTCAATCAGAATCTTAACTCGTTTTTTGAAAAGGAGAGTGTCACGACCCGTTTTCTGGGCACATGACCGGCACAATGATGAATCTCTCATCACTGTAAGCCTTCCGATAAATATATCAAATTTTCTTATATGAAAATCATAGATTATCAATTTAAAATACATTATTATACTGACATACAAGCCAAATGTCGAACCCCTGAACTAGATGTCCTAGACGATTACAGAGCAACATAATCTATAACAGAAGAGAGGTCTACCCGACAACGGGAAGGTCCAAAGTGATCTACTCCTCTAGCAGATATTCTTCGATGGCAACCTGATCTGAACAAAAAGGTTGTACAAACAATGTGAGTTTTTAAACTCAATGAGCGAATCGGCCTCGCATTAATAAAATTCAAATACATTACCAGTCATGCAAGCATATCCAAAGGCTCATACTCAACCAATAGACAGAAGATAAAAATTTATCCAATTCAACAAATGTTACTAGTACTCGTCAATGGCAATATATCCCGGAGAGCGCACACAGGCCGGCTCACCAATTATGTATATTTCCGCCATGACGCACAACATCATCCTCTTACATACAAGATAAAAATTCATCCAATTCAACAAACGTTACTAGTACTCGTCAATGGCAATATATCCCGGAGAGCGCACACAGGCCGGCTCACCAATTATGTATATTTCCGCCATGACGCACAACCTCATCCTCTTAGCTAGGGCGCCTCACGGATTTATCACCAATCCGGGCTATATCCCTACTGAGGGAATCGTTGTCTCCACACTCATTGGTCAAGACACCCTGTCAACCGGGTTTTCCGCCTTGCCGTGAGAGGGGGTACTGTCCCGCTCAATCACAATCAATAGCATTTCATATCATAATCAGAAGCTCAATATAATATTCATCCATATAACAGGTATAGTATATAACTATATTATGGATTTATAAACCACATATCAAGATAACAATTAATCCATTTTTGAAAACATTCAAACTTCACATCATCATAAGATACTTATTTCATTTTATCCATACTTATGGATTATCTCATTTAGATTCGTCATTCTGAATCCAATTTCCCCCTATGAATCTTGGGAGTGTCCTACGACATACTTTTTATCACCAGTAATGCTAAAACTCTATTAAAACGGGGTCGTTTCACTCACCTGGATTCCGTACGAACATCGCTTCTCTAAGTCATTACAGACAAGAGTTCTCAGGTGAATTTCGGTGTTCTGCTACGGAGATTTTCATGAAAGATTAGAGAAAATACGTCAGGATTGTTTTCGTACAGATACTGTTCATATATACGGTTACTATTCATACGGTCACTATTCATATGTACGGTCACTATTCATACGTACGGTTACTATTTATACAAGAAATAGAGAATACAATCTGTAAAAGAGTACACCAGGTAAGTTCCCAGGAAAGAGTGGAGGGTCACACTGGACACACTTAAAAACCAGGTCTTTCCTTAGCCAGAACTTTCCTAGACATGTATTCTTCACAGTTTACATTCTATTTCGGTAATCAGAGAATCAAAATAACATATAAACAGCTAAGGACAGTTTTTCTGATGTGGAAGATCAGCCAAGGCCGCAACCACAGAGCATACTTAAGAAATTAACTTCTAAAATTTGAAAGACATAGAAAGGGCATACTATCCTTACCTAAGCTGAAAAGGAAAGGCCCAAAATCTCAGACGCCTAGCTTTGGAGTAAGAGAAACTTAAGGAGAGAAGAAGAGAAGTTGAAGGTGTGAGTTTAGAAGTGAAATGGAAGGGCTTATTTATAGCAAAAGTCAAGGGTACTATTTGACACTATGCGCTAATAAAATATTCAATTTACTATTCATGAAAATGACATTTCTAATGCAGTTACTGTGCACCTCACACGAAAAATTTTTCTGTTATTACTATTGGAAACTTAAAAGGAAAACTATCCTTTCACCTTAAACCTTTAAGTTTCTTTTCAATTCAGTCCTTTCACTTTAGTCCCTGAGGGTATTTTCACACATAAAACGTCAGTTTCTCCTACGAACTTCTTTCTAGTTTTCTCTTATGACCAAACAACATCTAGTACTTGACATTTCGATTGTATAAATAAACAGTATCATATACGTAAATAGTATTATACTGGTGAATAGTACCGTATACTGAAATAGTAACAGTAGTTTGTAAACAAATATTTATATTTTATTTTTCTTGGGTATTACAGAGAGAATTATACACGAGTCATCATATGTTTGTACCCCACAACAAAATGGAGTGGCTGTGAGGAAAAATGGTCATCTTCTTGAACAAACTCGTGCAATGTTATTTCAAAAGAATGTGCCTAAAATTTTTTGGGGAGAAGTTATTCTTACAGCGACATACTTGGTAAACCGTTTACCTTTTAGAGCTTTGGGTCTCAAAAGTCCCATGGACATCCTTTCAACTTTCTACCCAAACCTGAAAACTACAAACAATCTCATCCCTAGAATTTTTGGGTGTGTATCATTTTTTCATATCCATCATCAAAATAGAGGAAAATTAGGCCCAAGGGCTCTAAAATGTGTTTTTGTAGGGTATTCATCAACTCAAAAAGGGTATAAATGCTATCATCCATCCACAAAGAAAATCTATGTCTCAGTTGATGTCACTTTTAATGAGCAAGATTCATATTTTGCTACCCATTATCTTCAAGGGGAGAATACACCTGAGGAAGATAATGGGTGCCTACTTGATTTTTCATCAATTCCCTTGATAAGGTCTAATCCTTTATCCACAAAAACAGTAGAAACAGCGGTTGAACCCATGTTCAGACTTGAAACACAGGATAATAATCATGAAACTGAATCTGAAACAGTAACTAAACCCATGTCCAATGTCCAAGAATCCAGGCCTGAAACAGAGGAAACTTTGAACCCTACTCCTAAGGAAGTAAGATTTGGCAAAGGCAAGGTGTTTACAAGGAAGAAAATGGTCATTCCAGAACCTATGCATATCGAAGAATCCAACTCAAATCCTTCAAATGAGATAATAACCTCTAACCATCAATTACAAAATAAAAATGAGATTTTTGAAAATAGTGACCAAGATCTTCATTTACCCATTGCTCTTAGGAAAGGAACCAAAAAAAGTACAAAACAGTCTTTATACCCCCTTGCACAATTTCTATCCTTTGATAACTACTCACCATCTTTCAAAGCTTTTCTGACAAGCCTAAATGTAATCACCATTCCTAAAAGTTTATCCGAGGCTTTATCTAATAAAAAATGGAAACAAGCTATGAATGTAGAAATGGAAGCTTTGGAAAAGAATAAAACTTGGGAATTGGTGAAATTACCTACTGGAAAAAAACCAATAGGGTGCAAGTGGGTCTATACTGTGAAGTATAGCGCTGATGGGTCAATTGAGGGTTATAAAGCCAGGTTGGTAGCCAAAGGTTATACCCAAACCTATGGAATTGACTATCAAGAAACTTTTGCCTCAGTAGCAAAAATGAACAGTGTTAGAGTATTATTATCAATTGCAGCTAATTATGGTTAGGAATTGCAGCAATTTGATGTCAAGAATGCCTTTCTACATGAAGAGTTAGAAGAAGAAATTTACATGGAGGTTCCACTAGGATATGGAAAGAATTTGGCTACAAATACTATATGCAAATTGAAAAAGGCATTATATGGCCTTAAACAATCTCCATATGCTTGGTTTGGGCGTTTCAAAAAAAGTTATGATAACCATGGGGTTTAAACAAAGCCAAGGTGATCATATTTTATTCATCAAACACTCTTCTTTAGGGGGAGTCACAGCCTGGTATGTGTTGATGATATAATAGTAACTGGAAATAATAGAAAGGAACAACATGCCTTGGGTCAATGTCTAGCTAAGGAGTTTGAGATCAAAGCTTTGGGAAGACTGAAGTACTTTCTTGGAATAGAAGTGGCTTATTCTAAGAAAGGAATTTTTATCTGTCAACAAAAATATACTACAGTTCTCCTCAAGGAAATAGGTAAAACAGCATGCAAAGCAGCAAGCACTCCAATAGATTCTAACTTTAAACTTGGAAAGGCTGAGGAAGACATCCCTATTGATAAAGAGTCATATCAACGCTTGGTAGGAAGGCTTATTTACCTATCTCACACTTGACCAGACATAGCATATGCAGTGAGTATGATCAGCCAATTCATGCATGACCCAAGGGAAACTCATCTACAGGCTGCTCATAACATACTACATTATCTTAAAGGAACGCCTAGAAAAGGTATCTTGTTTAGAAGAAATGGAGGGTTAATACTTGAAGCATATACTGATGCTGACTATGCTGGATCAATTGTTGATAGAAGATCAACATCAGGGTATTGTACGTTCCTTGGTGGGAACCTTGTGACATGGAAAAGTAAAAAACAAAGTATGGTAGCCCGTTCAAGTGCAGAAGCTGAATTTAGAGCAGTGGCTCGCGGTATATGTGAACTACTCTGGTTAAAGATTATTTTTTAAGACTTAAAGATAAAGTTGGATGGCACTATGAGACTCTATTGCGACAACAAATCAACCATCAACATAACCCATAATCCAGTACAACATGACTGTACAAAACATATTGAAGTGTATAGGCATTTCATCAAAGAAAAATTGGAGAGTGGACTGATTTGTACACCATATGTATTTACACATGACCAACTTGCTGATATTCTAACCAAAGGATTGAATAGCTCAAACTTCCATAATATTGTATGCAAGCTGGGTATGGAAACCATCCATTTACTAGGGAGTGTTGAAATATTCTTCAGAAATATCCTTCAGCTTTTTCAATATTCTCCCATCTCATCCAGCAAGTGTTGTCTGTAACTTCACATATTATACTCTTCTTTATGACTGTCTACATAGTGTGTAATTTGCTGTTATATAATTATGTCTTTTCTTTTAGAATACTTCTTAGTGTACATATAGGTAGTCTTGTTGAACAGATATGAATCATCAAGGAATATATTTTTCTCTGAACCTCCTATTATTCATATAATTCCCCATGAGTGAAATTTGACATTAAGTATAGGCCACACAAACGGCAAATAATTGTTACTAATTCAACAATTTTAATAGTTAATTACAATATCAACAAAAGAGAAGAGGTTAACAGTACAAGAAGCAAATGATCCGCCAATTATTTTTCAACTTCACACTTTCCTTTCCAGTATTTCTCAAATCAGGATTTGTAGTTTCTTATATGGGCCTGATTCATTTTTGCAAGCTGAATTCTGCTTTACCTATGAATAATTAGGATGAAAACAAAGAAAAGAAAGGAACAAATACTTTATTTAAATCTAAAATTAAAAAGGTCAAAATTAAAATTTCGCTTCCCTACTCTTCGCCCCCATTTTGTTTTTATCCATCCAAAGTACATGTAATTATGGGAAGCTCGGAGATGATGTAAATTAAGGGCAAAGAAACCAATGACATTTCATGTGGTATCTTAATTCAGGAGCAAGATGAAGGAAGAGATTGGGACCACCCCACAAAGTATTGAACATGTAAGTATATTTCATTTCTTTTTACTTTCTTCCATTTAGCCACCCTTTCAACTACCATAAATATGCATTTAAGGGAACTTTTGATTATGTTCAAAGTAGGCCTCACATAAATTTCCTAGGCGAGCATATAGAAATTATTGCTGGCCTAGTCTAGGTTGATCACACTGGAGAGACAGTAAAAGTCAGATTAGCTGTAGAGTCACAATGTGACAGAATATAGGTTCTTGGAAGAATACTTGCACACTCATTTATCTAATCCTCCATTTTAACAACCTTCAAGCTTCAATTTAGTACCGCTCTCCTAAACAAAAGAGGTTCCATTTGATCTCACCCGACAATCTGAGGTGAATAATTTTACAACGATGGATGGAATCAAATTGAAATAGAATGTATTCACATTGAATATAAGACTAATTTCTCGAATGAAGAGGAAAGTCTTAACTTATTCAACAAAATGAAAAAAAGAACAAATTAGAGAGGTTGGGTTTATGTTAATGTATGGTTAAACGTTTCTCATTCCCTTGCTAGTTGGTTCACGAACACGTATCCCAAAATACTTAATTTTATTTTGATTGCGTATCTAAATAAATTCATGTAAAGTGATAATATTACCAACTTTGGGGTGACGACTAAGATATATATGTCGCTGCATACTCTTTAACAGCACATGCATAAGAAAACAGAGCTACCTAATATTTCTCACGGTTAAAATTTTTTTTAATTCTAATAATTTTTATGTAATTTTTGTAGTTTAAAGATTAGAATTAAGTCTTTATAATTTTACAAATTGTTTATTGTTAATTTAATACATGTCACTCCATTTCTATGCATGCTTTGTTAAATTTTGCTGATACAGTTATATGTGTACATATCATTGAATATACATAATTTATACTTGTAAAAAAATAAAAATAAAAATAAAAAATTAAATAAAAATAACTCACATATTTAACATGTGGTGTGACTTATATTAAATAATTTTGACCAAGTTATATTTTAAGAATGTGTTTTGGTAAAAAACTTAATTAAGTGCTTATATAATAAATACTTATATATAAGTTATTTTTATAATAGAAGAGCTTATGAGGACAAACTTCACATAAGCTCTGTATAAGCTGTTTCTATAAGCTATCTTAGATAATTTATGAAAATAAGCTGAAAATAACTTATAACCATATCATAAGCTATTTCTATTAGTTTTTCTAAATATGTGTATAAATACTTATGCCATAAGATAAGCGTAGATAAGTTTAAAATAAACTCTTCCAAACACTTTCTAATAGATTAAGTTAACAAAAATTAATGATAGTGGTTAATTTACACTTTTTTAAGATAATAAATTTTTAATCATAAAAGTTTGATTGAAAAATAAATAAAATTGTTAGAACTACAGAAATAATTTAACTTCTTTTCCCACCTTTTTTACGGAAAAGAAAAATTTAGATGGCCTACAATTTCAATAATTCATTTTCAAAATCCAAACATTATGATTATAAGTAGGGCTGTGCACTAGTTGGGTCGGGCCTAGGAGAATAATAGGTATAGAATTTTGACCTAATCCAAAACGGCTAGTAGAGACCCAATTTTATTAAAAAAAACCCAAAGAAAAAAGATTGGGTTTCTAAATTCTTGATCTTACTATCATTTACTCATTTAGCATAATCTTTTTTTATTCTATTTCTTTAAATTTAAACCATTTCATAATACTACAAATCTACAATTACTTATTTACTCATTTAATATTTGTAAATTACTCAACATTTACTTATTATGCACTTTTTATTCTCTTCGTTGAATTGCAAAAAGACTATAACATATATGTATTGATTAAAGAGTTGTAGCGGTGGGGTCCGACGTAACGCAGTTTGAGAAATAAAATGAGGCAACTGCGCTACTTATCATACTACCTTTAACCCCACCTACTTGTTTGTTAATTTAATGCTTTACAATTTAGAATTTTAGTTTTTTACATAATTTTTTTTATTGGAAGCACTATTGTGAACACTCCTCTTAAAAACTCTTTTTATCTTACGTTTTGAAAAGTAAAAATTAAATCGATCATTGAATTAGTAAAGATATAAGTTTAAGGATTAATAGTCACATTATGGTCAGTTAAATTAATCTATCTTAAAATATTAAAAAATAATATACATAATTAAATATTATAAATATAAATTTACAAATTCAATTAAAAATAAAATTTGATATCAAATTATATAAAACAATATACACAACAAAAAATTCACATAAAAAATTAACTAAATAACAAGGAAATATTATTAATCAATACAATATTCATTAATATCAAATTTATAAAATATCAATAGTATATTGACATCTCCACTAAAATTAACTGATATGTAATATTAATTTTTTTATTATCTGATTGTAGAATAAGCAAAATTAAAAGAATAAAAAAATAAAAAATTCAAGTGGACCTATTCAACCAGCTCATTTAGCATTGATTTTACCTGATTTAACAGGTTCTTAGTCGATTTTATCATTTACTATTTTTAAGGGTTATTTTAGACCAAAAACTAATCCAGTTAAATCAGCCGGTCCAATCTAGTTCTAATAACAGTGATTTTATTACTTTGTGGAGAACTAAACCCTTTAATTAGATTTAACTTTCTTTGCTTTTAGAATCTAACTACAAATTCATTGAATGGAATTAAGAATCTAGAATAAAAAATTTATGTTTTTTCAATTTTAATCTTGAAAAAAGAAAAGGTTGACGGGAAAGAAGTTTGAATAATCTATATAATAGACTAAAATAATTTCACTCTAAGGTATTAATTACATAGATGTTATTAAATAAAATTAATAAATTAAAATAAAAATTAAATAAATAAATTCATTCCTATTAATGACACTATATTAAATTCATTCTAAGCAACCTTTTGAGATATATTGTAAGGCTCTCCTTTAGATTCTGTGAAGATTACAATATATTAAATGCAAATTGCTGTGATTAATTCTATAATGCATTCAAATGAATTTGAAAAATTTGTATTCAAATTAATTTAAATTATCTCTTTTAAAACTATGAATTGTCGTAAGTTTAATTAATAATTAAATAATTAAATAATTGCAATATATTAAATACAAATTGATATGATTGATTCTATAATTACATTCAAATGAATTAGAAAAATTTACATTCAAATGAATTCAAACAATCTCTTTTAAAACTGTGAATCATCATAAAATTTTAGTGTTTGGAGCTCGATCTGAAGTTAGAAAAATTCTGTGTTTGAAGATATTATATCATCAATCATCATCACCATGTAAGGTTCTTGGAGGCACCACTGCTTGTTCTTGACTCTGCTTGCTTTTGCTGTTCTATCGGAGGGATCAAGATTGCCCAAGGAATTATGGGAACAGATGTTGCCCAATAAGCTACTTGCTCCTTCTTCTTCTCCCTCCAGAGGCACCAATTCTGTGTCTACAACATCTTCTTCTATAGCCTTTAAAGCTAATCAAACTCTTCCTTCATCAGATAGGAAGGTCTAATATTGCATTTCAAACTTTGGTTTTATGCACCCTCTCTAACTGTACAAATGCGGTCTCAAGTCTGACATATTGATTATAAACTGAATCATGATCTTGTAGATTGATTCATCTTGGTCTGGAGATATATAGAGCTTCTTGTAAAGACAACTGAGTACTTAGTTATCATTGGAAGACACAAATATCTCAATAACGAAAAATATTTCAACTATACTCCATTGCAAGTTGCTGTATATGCTTTATTCGTCATTCTTATTATCAGTTATATTTTCTTCAATAATATCTTTAGTGAAGCTCGTGGCTTCTTAAATTTCTGGATGAGTACCTGGGTACAGCCGATGGATTTGATTCAATAAAATGAAACAACTTTTCATCTCATATTGTCCAGCTCTTCTGTTTGCCCAGAAACAATGAAGAACAATTTATTTGTTCCATTTAAGATAGATATGATAGAAATACCATCTTAACCTGACATTTTAGCTGTCAAGGAGCTCTCCATTACTACATACATGCTCCTTCTACGAAAGAAGTCAAGTGAGAGATCTTTTAACTAAGTACTTTTTTACAACCTTTGTAATAAGATGCAAAACATATTACACCATAAAAATAATAAAGATGCATGTCTGGAGAGTGAAAGAAAGTGATCACAATTTCATGAGGATATCATATGCTGATAGTATAACTACTTAAAGCAATAATAATGCATACTACCTAATTGGTCAAACTGAAAACAAACAAGAAAGTAAAATACTTCTACAAACTAGATAATCATCGTCCACTTTCAATCTCAACATCCATTTGATTCCTTATGCTTTCAATCCCTAAAGAATTGCTAGTACTGCCAGTGCCACTTTCATGTATTTCACCAAGTAAGTACTCATTTTCCTCTAAATTCATATGTTTTCCATCCCAAGGATGCTTCTCCATTGCCATTAGCCCTTCTAGCTCCATTGATACTTCCTTCATGGTTGGTCTCTCTTCTCCCTTTACTCTTATACATCTACTTGCCAACACAGCAATTTCCTTCATTTGCCCTACATTTTTGTCATCTATCACTCTACTATCTAGAACCTCTAGCAAGCGGCCTTGTTTCATTGAAGAAACAAAGTACATAGCCAGATTTCTATCTTCTTCTGGCCTGCTCACTTCAACCACCTTCTTTCCAGTTAGCAACTCCACAAGCACAACTCCAAAACTATAAACATCACTTTTTTCGGTTAACTGGCTGGTTTGCAAGTACTCAGGGTCTAAGTATCCCAATGTTCCTTGCACAAGTGTAGTAATTTGAGTTTGGTCTAAAGGAATCAACCTGGAGGCTCCAAAATCAGATACTTTAGCTGTGTAATTATGATCCAACAATATGTTACTCGACTTTATATCCCTATGAATGATAGGAATGGAAGCCGCAGAATGCAAGTATGATATGGCTCCAGCAGTTTCAACAGCTATCCTTAATCGAGTCTTCCATGGAAGACATGAAGTTTTCATTGACGAGTTTATATGGTGGAGCAGAGTGTCATTATGGATATATTCATAAACTAGCAAGGGAACTTCAGTTTCCAAACAACACCCTAAAAGTTTGACTACATTCCTGTGATTGATTCGAGAGAGTAGAAGCACTTCATTGATAAAATCTTTGACTTGACTCTGGTCTGTTATTCTGGACTTCTTGATGGCGACCACTCTGTTATCTGATAATGTTCCCTTGTAAACTGTTCCTTGGCCTCCACGCCCAAGAATCTTGCTTTCATGGAAGTCATCTGTGGCTTCCTTGAGCTCCTCTTCGCTGAATAACTTTGCCATATCATTGTAACCCTGTCGCTCAGAAAGTTGCTCTTGAAGCATGAGGCCCCCATTTTGCTCAAAGAACTTCTTCTTGATGTTTATGAGGTTCCTTTTCCTTTGTACCCAGCATAAGGAGGCTACTACAATACCTAGAACCAAGCAGAATACGCTGATGCCTACAAGTTCAACATAGTCAAAATACTTAGACACTGTACAAGATGCTATGTACATGGAAATTTACGATTACATTGAGATAGGTAATATCATAAAATCCAAGTCAAAAGGGAATGACACTTGCAGGGCAAGGAGGAATGTAAGTAATTAAACTCACCCAGGGCAATCTGCAAGACTGGGGGACCATTAGATTGACCCTCTGAAACGCAACCTGTTCCGTTTTTAAAACCATCTCCTCTAAATCCAGGTAGACAAGAACAGCTATAACTGCCATAGGAATTGTGGCATGTTTGAGTGCAGTTATTGGATGTGTTGTTGCTGCACTCGTTAATGTCTGAAAAATTTGTAGGGAGGATTAGAAAATTGTAGCATAAATCTCTGACGAATACAAATGAAGTAATAATAGAAGAAATTTAATAGAAATATGTTACCCTTGCAGCCATCAGAGAGGTATGGATTCCCTTCAAGCCCATTGTTGCATTTGCAAAAGTAGCCAGGAGCATTTTGAGAATCGACACAGCCGCTGTTCTCCTTGCAAGCATAGCTGCTCCTGTTCTTTTTGGCTTCAGAGCAATTCTTATTCCCAATAGCCCAATCGAGGACCACAGGGAATTCAGTATTGTATGGCATATAAAGGAGGTCCTGAGAGGAGAAATTGTAAGCACCGTCTTCAACCACAAAGCCATAGCTACAATTATTAAAGCTCAAAACATAAGAGTGGTCGTAATAGCTTCTCAAGGTGATAGTGTAACCCATGTTTCTTGGCGGAATACTGGACTGGCAGCAGCCGATGCCGGAGCAAGTTCCATCGACCACGTCATTGAGGCTCCTGCATATGGAAGTGCAGCCAGTTGTGAAGCTTCCCCTGTAATCCTTGATGAAAGCATTGGTGTCGCAGCCAACGACAGTGAACTTGTTCTTGGTGTTTGATACAGCAAACTGACCAAATGGGATCTGCCAGGAGCTCGAATTCTCCCTGCCAAAGGAACTGTAGCAATCCACACAAAGCCATGGCGCGACGCGCAATTCGCCGTCGAGAGAGATGTTCACCACTTTAACGGTGGCTGTGGAGAGATATGGTATGGGTTTCCCAGAGGAAGTGGTGGTACAGTTAATGAAGAAATTTTTGTCTATGTAGCAACCTTCGCTTGTACCGAATGGGTACGGAATGTTAAGGTCGCCGCACGTCCTTCTGCAACCCTCTTTGGCCAGACCAGAAACCCATGTTGTCGTCGCTGCTGCAACTAGGAACAAGCTAAGTGTGATCCCAGAGGTTGACATCGATCATAGGCAGCAAGAAAACAGGGGATTATTTATTATCTGGTATTCTTAAAAAGTTAGGTGGAAAGAAATGTCAGTTTTATGACATTCGTTTCCTGCGTGATTGTGGTCCACGTGGAATGAAATGCACTGAAGACGACTTCGTTAAAGACAGAAGTCAATGGTGACAAGACTAAAATAAACTCTATTAACTCTCAGGCCATGTAATTCAAGCTTAAATTGCTGATAATGGCAATGGAAGTCACAATTTTTGTTTGTAAATTCAACCATCCTCTCTAATGGCAGTATTTGATTTTAAATGTTAACTCCAGAACCAAACTCTGCTTCTATTTTAGGCGCATGCTTGCCAGTTTACACTACAGGTTGATTCTTAATTATTCCCGCAAC
The DNA here is from genome assembly GCA_037074585.1 of Biancaea sappan. NCBI lineage: Eukaryota > Viridiplantae > Streptophyta > Magnoliopsida > Fabales > Fabaceae > Biancaea > Biancaea sappan. The sequence goes on from CM073494.1 coordinate 14,557,604, forward strand.
TCAATATATGTCGCTATTGTAATTAATTTCAGTATTATCTTAGTTCAAGTTATATAGACATAGGCATTATATAATAATCTTGAGCGTACAACGTGGAGGAAGTTGCTATACATCATATTCAAAGCATCATGAAGAGGGATTGGGTGGTCAGAACTCAGAATCACACATATGTACAGGGAGGGTAACCAAGTTGTTAATTAATGGCTTGCTAATATCAGCCATAACGATCCGGTAGGTTGTATTCTGTATCAGGAAATTGCATAAGGCAGACTTGAAATGTACTTCTATGACTAGCTAGCTTCTACTCCTTTATGTACACGCAAAAAAAAAAAAAGCAATATCATCAGAATCAGCAATGGTGAGTGATTTGTTATTTCAAATTGCGAATTAAATACCTACTACTGTCGTCATTATTTTTCTACCTTAGAAAAAATTGACTACTTGGTTTCTCAATCAATGTACAAAATGGGTAGTAAAAAAAATTAAAACTAATACATCATCCTTGGAAAAATATTTATTGCATTTTCATAATACTGAAATATTTACTATTTTTGTTCATATTTTGATAAATAGGTTATTCTCTTTTGAGTTTATTATCTAACTTAATCATAACTTAAAAATAAATTACGTAAACTCGATGGAGATTGAATTTCTGCATATCAGTTTTAAATGAACTGTTGACCTTCATCTAAATATATATATATATATATATATATATATATATATATATATATATATATATATATATTTCTGGTTTCAAAAGCTACCAAACTTTATGAACAAAGGGATTTTGTATTTTTAAACATAATATGCATATTTGGTTTCTTACATTCATAACGTGACTAGAACCAGGTAGAACTTCCCTTGCCCTTGCTTTTTTAACTCCTATCAAACCATTCTGCTGTTGATCCTTGACAATATGTTTTTGTGCAATGTGTGCATGGAATTGGGTTTGGGGTTTAGGATTCTTCAAATTGACGAAGTCAAAGAACAAAAAGTTAAAGCCTGCCTGCACGAATTGTCGGTTAAAGCCTTAAAGGAGCTGATAGGAGGGACCAGCTGGTTCAATTAATAATTTGGTGTTACTTTTGAGGAGTTCAATCAAATCCCACTTAGGGTTTGTGGGATTTTAAGAAAAGGGAGGTATGAGTTCAAATAATGGAGCCACATTGAATTGAAAGATAAAAGAGTAGTTAAAGACAAAGGAGGTAGCTACAGCTCAGCCATTAGACGAAATTTTGTCGGTTTCCCAATCTGATTAAGCACAGAATAAGACATTATTGTGAAGCAACCAGTAATAACAAAAAATTGTTTGTTTGTGAAGAGTGGTGCTAGTTGCTGGCCCTTCATTCCTTTCATTGTCAGACCCAAAAGACTAACGCAGAAATGAGAGACACATCCCAAGACTGAAGAACCAGAGAACTATACGAGATACATACATATGTTCATGTAATTATAGTTTTTCTGATGGGGCAGGCAGGCAGGAGAAAAGTTTCAAAGCGTGTGTGAATAGTAATATATTAACGAGTTCTATCTTCCTTTCCTTCTCTAAACTCTGCCCCTAGCTTTTTGTGATGACTGGCGAGTCAGATTACAGAGTGCTACTTTGCAATACGAGTCATCCATGAATGAATTACAGCTTCCTCTCATTTCTTCATTATAAAACATATTGGCCTTTTGAATGTAATCAATTAAAATCCTCCCCAGTTTTGGGCTGCTTGAGAGATGTTGGAGTCTCTTGTTATCCTCTTCAACTCAGATGTTTATTAAATAAATTAGTCAAACTCAAACCTAAGATTGTTTGGCTCAATCATAATATCTCCTCCTATTATTCGCAATAATTGATAAAAATAAATTAAAAATTAGAATAGCTGATGAATTTGTCAAGCGATGTTGGGTTTCTTACAGGTGGAAGCCTCTGAATCTGGAATGAATGAATTGTTGACTTTGCAATTGCAAATTTTAATTTTCATATAATTAGTTGTTTTTATTTTGCCTTTTTTAGATATTCATTAGTGCGCGTTAAATTTTGCTATCATGATGAATCATGTGTTATTTAGTGTAACGTAAATTATGACATAATTTTGAGTTAATTTCATTTATGATGCAATTTAACTCATTTTAATAGTGTAAAAATTCAAAACTTTATATAAACAATATCTAATTTCAATCATTTAATGAAAATAGAAAAAAAAATTAATTTCAATCCATAAGCATCAGTTTCCGACGGGTGTGGGTTCTTTGTCATAAATTCTCTACCTAGACTTTTAGCAACAATTTTTTCTATTGCTAAAAAAAAGTATGACACTCTACTGTAAATAATTCATGGCAGAAAACCCTAATTCGTTTCCAGCTCCCCCTCCAGAGTGTTGAAACTTGAAATTGAAATAGACGAAGAAATAAATAATAAACACTCAAAATAACTCTCTTAAAAAAATAAAAATAAAATGCCTACTAGGATATGGTTTCTTTGACCAACAAAATTCAAAATAGGAAATCTTCAAAATGCCGTAAAAAATTTCGTAAAAAAATTAAAGAAAAATATGCCAAAAAAAAGTGAAGCTCAAAAACTCTCAATCCAAATTTTGTCTTTCTTCATTTCAAAAAAGAAAAAAGAAAAAATTCTGCCTTCTTCGATAATTAGTTTTAGTTTACTCTCTTTAATTGTGGTGAATGAACTCAAAGATCATCAGAATCACTGATCCCACGAAAAGCTGAAAAAAAAAATCATCAGAACCATTGATTTCGATTCAAAAAAATCATCAGAACCGTTTATTTCGATTCGAACTCTAACATGCGCTTCTTGGCAGGTACCTTTCTCGCCCTTCATCTTTTTCGATTAAATTCTGATGTTTATGTATTCTCGTTACGTCAACCTGTGTCCGTTCAGAATTTGCATGAATCTGGTGGTTTGGCACCTCTTCTCTAATGTAGTCCCTGATTGTTGATGGCTTCCAACATTGATGATGTTGCATTCTCCGCTGATATCTGAGGTACTTTCAATTAATCTGATTGTCTGCCTTCTTATTTGCTTCACAATTTGGGGGTGCATTCACCGATTGGGTTTCATATTCTTTTATCCTTTCAATTTTTGAGCTTACTATTTCAACCCGCGACCTTATTACTCGGCTTAATTTTCAGTTTTTTCGTTTCCTATTTTTCTTTTGAGTTCATCGAGTTTTTCTGATATCAATTATGTCATCATCTTTTAGGTTCTAACTAAAATTCATGTTTGGAAGGATGGGCGCTCTCCTCCTTCTGCATTATTATTATTATTATTATCTGTTTTCCACTTTGAACTTTGTTTCTTTTGAAGTCTAGATTGTTAAATCAGTCATCAGCTAAGTAGTGATTTCTATTTTATGTGCTTCAGTGCAGTCTACCGATTTTGTGGCGTATATTGCTTTTGAAGAAAAACATAAGAGAAAACACACAGATGCGGACAAAACGGTAGAGAAATATTACAGCAGTTTGGTCCTTTTATATTATTGAATACAGAATAAAAGAAAAAAAAGTCCTACAACTAACTTAACTACCTAAGAGACGATAAAGCAGAAACACTTTATCACGTGTACTGCACACATGTATAGCAACGTGTACAGCAACACCTCCCTTCAAGTTGGAGCCAGAGTTGCTGAGACTAGGCCCAACTAGGAAAATAAATTGCAAAAACCAATGACACCCAAAGCCTTGGGAAAAACGTCTGCAATCTGAAATTTTGTTGACAAATATAAGGGCTTTGATGAATCCTTCCTTATACTTGCCTCTCACTATATGACAATTTATTTCTAAGTGTTTGGTGCATTTATGGAACACAACATAATGTGAAATATGAATGGCCGCCTGATTGTCACAGTGAAAAGGTATAGGCAAACGAGGAATAACTCCAAAGTCCTTCATTAGATAGCTGATCCACTTAAGTTCGCACACAGTGGATGCTATACTGTGATACTCTACCTCTGTTAAAGATTTTGACACTGATAACTGCTTCTTGGATTTCCATGAAATAGGCATTGAGCCAAGGAAGATATAGTATCTCATAAATGATCGTTTAGTCTTCTTGCAAGTCACCTAGTCTGCATAGCAATATGCTTCCAAATTGGTTGTAGCATCCTTTGGGAAGAACAACCCTGTAGATGTTGTAATTTTCAAATACCTTACAATATATAGAGCAGCTTGCTAGTGTGGTCTCTGCGACTTGTGCACAAACTGACTCAAATGATGAACAACATACTTTATATGTGGGCAAGTAAAACTAGGAGCCTTCCTATTAGTCTTCAAAAATGAGATGGTTCCTCAAATAATTCACCATTTTCTTCTTGTAATTGCAACCTCTATGGTAATGGTGTTTTAGCCCCTTTTGCTTGAGTTAATAAAGCATCAATCAAAATGTCAGTAATATATTTCCTTTGGTTCACAAATATTCCTTCTGGGGACTTTGCTATCTCCAAACCAAGAAAGAATTTTGCATTTCCAAGGTCCTTGATAGTAAAGGCTGTATGCAAGGACTGTTTAAGATCACTTATTAAACTTTCTATAGATCTGCATATGACAAGGTCATCTACATATACAAGTAAGTAGAGACAGCCCTGATTCAAATTATAAATAAAAAGACATGTATCAGCTTTAGATTGTGAAAAACTGAAGTTATGCAGGTTTTTTGTAATTTTGCGTTCCATTGATGTGAGGCCTACTTGAGTCCTACAGTGATCTTCTCAAATGACACACTTGCCCTTGCTTTGCCTTCAAGTGGGGTCATGTATATTTCTTCATCTATAAAGCTGTGGAGGAAGGCATTGTTTATATCCACCTGATGAAGGGGCCACATTTTCACTACAACAATAGAAAAAATCATTTGACTAGTTACAAATTTTGCAACTGGAGAAAAGCTTTCATTATAATCAATTCCTTTCATTTATGTGTAACCTTTTGCAACCACTCATGCTTTAAATCTTTCTACCACACCATCAAAATTGAGTTTGACTTTATACACCCATTTTGAGCCAATGGATCTTTTACTCTTTGGTAAAGGTGTGAGATCCCAAGTTTCATTATGCTTTAATGCTTTTAACTCTTCTTGCATGGCTTGCACCCATTGAGATAACTTGCAGGCCAGTTCATAACTGTGAGGTTTCTTAATAAGGGACAAATTAGCTAGAAAAGCAACATGAGAATTGGAAATAGTATGAATAGGTAAGGTAAAAAAAAGAGGCATCAGTAACATAGTTAGTCACAAAATCAGATAATCAAATAAGGGGATTTCTAGTTTTGGTGCTTTGTCTAAGAGGGATAGAGGTAGTGTCCAAAGAATGAGAATTCGTGGCTGCTTGTGTGGAGGTAGTTGCCTGATCAAAAGGATTGATATATGTGTTTTATTCATCTTGCAAATCAGGCATGACAAGTAATGAAGGAAGGGCAGTTTCATTTTTAAAACTTGAATCAATAAAGGGGAATTTGTTCTCATGAAAAACTATGGCCCTAGTTACAATAACCTGTTTGAAGTTTAAATCATAAATCTTAAATCCTTTTATTCTTGGCTGAAAACCAAGAAAAATGCAAGCTGTAGCTCTAGGGGCCAATTTGTCCTTGTGGGGTTGAATATCAGTGGCAAACACTAGGCAACCAAAAACCTTAATAATGTCATAGTTAGGCTGCCTATGATAAAGCATCTCAAAAGGAGTTTTCCATGAAAGCAACTTAGTAAGAAGCCTATTTATGAGAAAGGTTACATAAAGAAAAGCTTCTTGCCAAAAAAGACTAGGTAAACTAGATTGAAAGAGAAGGGCTATTGTTATTTGAAGCAAATGCCTATGTTTCCTCTCTACAACCCCATTTTGTTGCGGGGTGTGAGGGCAAGTTCTGTTATGCAATATCCTAAGAGAAATAAAAAGGTTTTGACAAGAGTAACTTAAAAATTCTGAGCCATTGTCACCCCTAATAAATTTCACAGTAGTGTTAAATTGGTATTGCACAAATTTAAGAAAATTATCAAGGACAACAGAGGTTTGATTTTTGTATGTCATCAAGTAAGTCCAAGTTGCTCTTGTAAAATCATCTACAAGGGTTAAAAGGTAGTTTACACTTGTCATAGAGGAAACATGATATGGACCCCATATTTCCACATGCACAAGCTCAAAAGGACCCTTTGATTATATAAAACTCTTAAGAAAAGAATTTCTAGTCTGTTTAGCCATAGGACAAACATAACATTTGTGATTAGAGACCTTAGGATCAAGAGCAAAACGAAGATGATATAAAACTATATCACTGGTGTAATACCCGTTAATTTCAGAATATAATTCGCTTAAGAGTATTTTAGAATTCTACAACGTTACTTTAGTTATTTATTTTGGTCATTTTTAATTTTCATATTTAATTGTTCTCTTTGAATATTATTTATGAAAATTGAGTTAAATGACTGGACTAAATATTTGCACAATGTGGGATATATTCTAAGAATAATGAAATTCATGGAAAAGTGGTTTCAGAATGGTCAATTAGTCCATTTATTGTAAATTGACTGGATGGGTTTGGATGTTGGGTTATGGATACCCATGGGTTATTGAATAACCCATTAGAAATATTTAATATAAAGTTTCAATAGTACCCTCTCATTTTCACGCAGAAGGAAAAAAGCTGAGAAGTGAACAGTGACTTTGTTTTCTCTCGTTTCTTCATCCTTTTCTCAAATCCTTTCCTTGATCTTCAGAGTTTTGATTATTTGTTCGGTTCAAAAGCTTTGTAAGGATCAAATGTAAGCTTTAATCTCATTATTTTCCTCAAATTTCAGTTTATGTAGAAGATCAGAGGAGGTTTTGTTCTTGAAGATTTTGATGATAATTCATGAATCTCAGTTGTTTTAGAAGTTATATTTGAGTTATAATCGGTTAAAAGAGTTGAAATTCTGGTTTTGAAACAAGAAAGGAAAGGATGAAATTGTTAGAAATTTCTGCAAAAACTTCTGCAAAAACCGAGTTACTGTAGCGACCAAAAATTTCGGAAAAAAAAAATCTGGAAAATTTTCTTCGGGTACTGTAGCAGTTACTATACTGTAGGCAGTCAACGGTACTGTAGTGAACCATTACTGTAGTGAATCGTTACTGTAGCAAACCGTTACTGTAGCAATTAGAAAATTTTGCGTATTTTTGTGATTTTGTTTCCTTTCTTATGTTTCCTTGTAATATATTTTACTAGGAAATTTTCCTACACAAATTCTAGTGTGGAACAAGGTAAACTTGGACAAACATCAAGGTGAGTGAATAACCTTGCTCAACTAATTTGATATTACTAGTCAAAGTACAATATAAGTCCCATTTACAATATTATTTGGATAATAAGCAATCAATTTTCATATGGGAGTATATGATGATCGGTAGAAATAAGAGTATGTAGAAATTATTTTATTTCGTGACAATTGTATTATGTGATAAATTCTCACTATCTTGTCAATGAGTAAAGATCTACGGGATCTAATACACGAGTTTGAAAGGGAGTTACTATACTGTAGGCAGTCAACGGTACTGTAGCAAATCGTTACTGTAGCAATCAGAAAATTTTGCGTATTTTCGTGATTTTGTTTCCTTTCTTATGTTTCCTTGTAATATATTTTACTAGGAAATTTTCCTACACAAATTCTAGTGTGGAACAAGGTAAACTTGGACAAACATCAAGGTGAGTGAATAACCTTGCTCAACTAATTTGATATTACTAGTCAAAGTACAATATAAGTCCCATTTACAATATTATTTGGATAATAAGCAATCAATTTTCATATGGGAGTATATGATGATCGGTAGAAATAAGAGTATGTAGAAATTATTTTATTTCGTGACAATTGTATTATGTAATAAATTCTCACTATCTTGTCAATGAGTAAAGATCTACGGGATCTAATACACGAGTTTGAAAGGGTTAAAGTCCCATACTACTTAGTGTATATCTAAGAAAGCTCATACACGAGTTTGAAAGGGTTAAAGTCCCATACTACTCAGTGCATATCTATGAAATCTTATTCATGAGTTTGAAAGGGTTAGAGTCCCATACTACTCGATGTATAAGACAATTAAATATATGAGTAAATGTGGTATTTGTACTTTTGATATTTTATATAGTACAGTTATTTACTTACTGAGTTTTTAAATAAACTCACACTCCTTATGATTATTTTTTTTCAGATACAGAAAACAAAGAACAAGAGTATCCGTTTGAAGAATAGAAGCCCCTTGGAATTATCCTCTATTTCTGTCTGGTGGGATACCAGTACTTATTAATGTGGATACTAGGAACGCTCTGTACTTACTATAGGTCTCCTAGGCTTGCGATGAGATAGAAATATCAGACTATGTATGTCTATATTTGCTTATCAGATGAATATAATTCTGTAGTGTGGAATGAATGATTAAAGTTGAATGTAAAACCTTACAGAATATATGTAAATAACGTATGTTTGAGAATTTTATCAAATGAGTAGTATCTTTTCACATGCTCAATTTTTGGGATGTGATAACTGGGGTGACCCAGCCTTGAATGCCAAAGATGGGAAACATTATAGAGAAGATTTTTATTTGTACAGTTTGAAAACATATCACGGCTATAGCTCTCAGCAACATAATTTTCAAAAACATCAGGATCATTAAAAGAATAAAAAACATTAGGGAGAAAAGAGAAATGATCTAGGCAGTATAAATTGGCAACTACTCTCCCTATAGCCAGCACTTTCTTACTCTTCCGGTCTTGCAAGATACAAAAACAGTGAAAAAAAAGTGCAAGAAATTGAATTAGTGGTAATTACTTTGTTAATAGATAACAGATTATGGCTGAAAGTTGGTAAGATAATGCTTCTATAAGTTTTAGTTTATTCAAATTAATGGTTCCCACCTTATTTACTTGACTAGCATTGCCATTAGGGAGATGGACAACAATAGGTGTATTCAAGAATGTAAGGTTATCAAAAAGATTTTGTTGAGTGCAGATGTGATTAAAAGTTCCAGTATCTATGATCCATGATTTTCTAATTCCTTTATCATAATTATAGTTTGCCATACCTACAAAGTCTAAAGTAATAAAATTGATACTCCCTACCTTTACTGTTTGTGCAGCTTTCATGCACTTTGCAACTTCCTACTTTACTAATTCAATAATCCATTCTTGCTATTTGGTGTCAGTAGGTTTTTCTTGCTCAGCAACAACCTCTGCCATGTTAACTTGCTCCCCCTATTTTTTTTCTTTTCTATTTTTCATCAGCTCTACATACCATTCCTAGTATCCATAGAGTTTAAAACACGTTTCCTTGGAATGACCTTGAGTCTTACAGTGGTCTATTGGCGATATGGCAAGCGCTCCAGTTGCATAAGTAATATAGTGATTTAAAGAGTAAAAGTATTATTCCCTCGAGGACTAAGTGACTAACTACCTAAGAAATTTAACCAAATTAGTTAGATGAAAACATTGGATTGAAGATAGTTCTCGTCAAGAATTGACAAAGTAAAAGCAAATGACAATACATTTTTATAAAGTTTTCTTAATTGACAGCAAACAAACACACATGTTAATTGAAATTAATCTAATTAAAAGTCTAGGGCTACAAATTCCTTTCTTCCATCTTAAATTTGCAACACTTCTCTCATGCACTTACAACTCTATCAATCGCATAAGTTAATCTTAGGTTAATCTATTAACTTAAAAGAATTATCCCGAATCTCAATCAAGATACTTAATGCCTACTTAATCCCGTAAGTGAGTTAATTTTATACTATCTGTTGAGTTCTCAATTTAGTACTATTTTGATGCTAAATACCCTCTCTTTTGATCTCTTTCTTGTTGTCTTGTAATTCTTAACTCATGTTTTAAGTAGTTTAGATTAGTTTTAGTTTTCTTTGATCTTTGAATAAATGGAGTGATTTCATGATTCTTTTATGAGATTTAATGGGTTTATTTGTTATTTTTGGTGTAGGTTAAGTTGGTGAAAAGTTCGTGTTAGAAGATGGAATGCTAGAGCTGAAATTCTGAAAATGCTGATGTGATTGCTGTCTTCTACAGCTATAGCGGTAGAATTTACCGCTATAGCAGTGGAGTGCTGAAAAAAAGGATTTTGGAGCCTTTTTCTCTGCCAGCCACCGCTATAGCGGTGGAACCTAGAAAAACATGATTTTAAGCTCTAGTCTCTGCCTTCCACCGCTATAGTGGTGGGAATTCACCGCTATAGTGGTGGTTCGCGATCCTGCACTATTTTAAAACATGTCAGAACATTTTTTTAGGTCAATTCTGAGTTGGAGACTGAAGGGAGGTGCCGACTTTTGCTAGAGGAGAAGGAGGAATCCGTCCCTGGAGCCAATCAAGCCTGAATTCTGTCAACCCAACCCCGGATTCATGAAGTTTTATCATTCTTCTACTGTTTTCTGTAGTCTTAGAGCCATGAGTGGCTAAATTTTCTATTCTAGGGTTCCTATGAACCCAATTTCAGACTAGGATTTGTGTTCTCTTGAGATTTATGATTATTGTCAATTTATGTATACCTATCATTCAATACTTCTTGAACGTATTATGAAATTGGCCATTTTATGATATGTATGTTGCCTTCATTGAACTTGGGAGAGGGAGATGTGGGTAGAACATTGAATGACTAGGGCGAGTGATAGAACCTAGGGGTTTTACTTGTTAATTAATAGGGATATTAATTAACCTCGTGTAATCAATTTAGGTTAACTTTAATTAGACTCAAACTCACATAAGGGATTGTGTAGAGTTGGGTAGCTTAATCTGGGTTCAGAAGAATTACTTTAAGCCATTAGAAAACCTGAGATTATTGTGCATAATTGATTTTAATTACAAGTGTAGGGAGAATTAACAATTCCTAGGATGAGTGAGGGAGATTAGTGACTTTAGGCCTTTTATTTGATTTACTTCCTTTGATTCAACTGCTATTTGATTTACTTTCAATTAGAGCTACCTTCATTCCAAAAATCGAGTCACCTAAATATTATGTTTAACTTCTAGAGTAATTAGCACGTTAGTTCCTGTGGAGACGATACTCTTATTTCATCACTGTATTACTTGTGCGACTGGTACACTTGCCAGAACGCCCAACAAGTTTTTGGCGTCGTTGCCTGGGACTGACGGTTTTAAACTAATATTCTAAGAAATTAAAGGTGCTAGCTTAGACATTTTCTTTTGTTTTGTTTTAGTTGTTCTAGTTTTTATTTTTGGTAGTTAGTCATTCTTGCTTTTAACATTAAGTTTTGTGATTTCCTTTTTGTTAATTATGACCGGAGTTTTTCATTGTGTATGCGAGGTACCATTCATACTTATGATCTTCTCTTTAAGCCTAAGATCAAAAGAATAGCGAGGAGAACTAGAAAAGAAGCGAGAGAAAGGAGAACTCAAGTGAGCCAAGCTACACAGGAAGAAATGGCTGAGAATAACCAAAACCACCAGGGTTTTGAAGTCAATACTGGTAATGGGGCTGAGAATGAGCATCAGGAGGATGACAATAGAGCTATGTGGGATTATGCATTACCCACTGAGGTTGGACACGCATCCAGCATAGTGAAACCTCCACTGGGTGCAAATAACTTTGAAATAAAGGCAGTCTTGATGAATTTGGTCCAGCAGAACCAGTTTGGGGGCAGCCCGATGGAAGACCCGAACAACCATATCACTAATTTTATAGATATTTGTGATATGGTTAAGATTAATGGAGCCAGTGATGATGCCATCCGCCTACATCTGTTTCCCTTCTCCTTGAGGGATATGGCTAAGAGGAAGTATAACAACGTGGGATGAGCTACAGAAAAGATTTTTGGGTAAGTTCTTTCCGCTATCAAGATTGATCAAACTGAAGAATGAAATCACAGCATTTTATCAGCATAACGACGAAAGCTTATATGAGGCATGGGAACGATTCAAAAACTTACTTATGAAATGCCCTAATCATGGCCTCCCAGAATGGCAGCAGTTCACCATATTTCATAGTGGTCTCACATATGAAACTAAAGACAAATTGGACATCACAGCTGGTAGTGCTTTGATGGAAAAATCAATAGTGCAAGTCAAGGAAATAATTGAGACAATGAGGGCGAGCCAGAATGCATCTAGTCAGGCCAAGAGTGTTGCAAGAAGGGGAGTCATGGAGTTGGATACATTACATGCTTTGTTGGCTCAGAACGAAGCATTAACAAAGAAAGTTGACATGCTGTGCTTGAGACAAAATGAACAAGCGAAGGTAAATGAAATAGCAATGCCAGAACCAAATTGTGATTTTTGTGGAGGGGCTCACGTTAATGGGTGTTGTGAAGAATTTCCTTCTGTGGAACAGTTGAATTACATGGGTAATATGCAGAGGAATCAGAATAACCAATACTCCAACAATTACCATCCGAGCTCAAGGAATTATCCGAATTTCTCTTGGAGTAAAAATCACTGCCTTAATCCCTCTACTTTATCTTCTGGTAAGCCTTCGCATCCTCCTGGGTTTAATAGTCAGAATAACTTTTCTACTTAAAATAGAGCTCCACCACCTCAAGTGGAGAAGAAGCTGTCGATGGAGGAGATGTTTATGAAATTCATGGAGAGAAGTGAGTCGATGTTTCAGACTCAGAATGTGGCTATCAAGAATCTTGAAACTCAGATGGGACAGCTAACTCTTGCTTTGAACAATAGGCCACAAGGTAACCTCCCTAGTAATACTGAGAACAATCCAAGAAGGGAGGGAAAAGAGTACTGTAATGCCATTACCTTAAGAAGTGGTAAAGAGCTCCCTGATGCTATAAAATCACATGATCAGAAAGAAGGGGTGATAACTGAAGAAGAGAATGAAAAAGTTGACAAGCCCCAAGAAAGGGCAGCTGAGAATATAGATGCTTCGGGTGCTAAAGGAAAGGGTATAAATACCAGTCAAGACCTGAAAGTTGAAAAGTTTATTCCACCAATGCCTTATCCTCTGAGGCATAAAAAGTTTAATTTGGACTAGCAATATAAAAAGTTCTTGGAGATCTTAAAATAACTTCATATCAACATCCCATTCGTGGAGGCATTGGAACAAATGGCCAGTTATGCAAAATTTATGAAGGATGTTCTGTCAAGAAAAAAACGCTTGGGTGAGTTTGAAACTGTTGCTATGACTCAAGAATGCAGCGCCATTCTCCAAAAGAAGTTGCCTAGCAAAATGAGATATCCAAGTAGCTTTGTGATCCCATACAACATTGGAAGCAAATTTTCTGGAAAGGCACTATGCGATCTGGGAGCTAGTGTGAATCTGATGCCACTGTCTGTTTTCAAGAAATTGGGTCTGGGACATGCTCGGCCTACCACAGTGACACTGCAGTAGCTGATCGTTCGATGTGCTATCCGAACGGAATATTGAGGATGTGCTTGTCAAGGTAGACAAGTTGATTTTTCCGGCCGATTTTATTATCATGGATTATGAGGAAGACAAGGAAATCCCGATCATTTTGGGAAGACCTTTTCTTGCAACCGGAAAAAAATTAATTGATGTTCATAAAGGTGAGTTAACTATGAGAGTTAATGATCAAGAGGTCACATTTAACATGAACAAGGCAATGAAGACTTCTGATGACCCGGAGGAGTGCTATATAATAAAGATGATTGATAAAGAATCTCGCAGGTATTGTCATAACAAGATGAGTAAAGTTTGTGATGAGGATAAAGAAGATGAGAAGAAAAGAACAGATATAGCTCTAGAAATTTCAGAAGTTCTTGTAAAGTTTCGTGACAATCCTCAAAGATTCAAACCTCCTGATATTGTGCAGAATGCTGTTACTCAACTGAGCGGATGCAAGAAACAGAAGAAACTGGAGGATCCACCTTGAGCATAGGCACCCTGGTAAAGTCTGGCTGAAGACTATAAACTTAGCGCTCTTAGGAGGCAACCCAAGCTTTCTTTCCCTCTTTCCTAGTTTTTATTATCTTGTTCTTGTTTTGCTTATTTTTACTTGTGGTATATTTTTTTTCTGGTTATGGTGATGTTGTTTATTCTTTTCCTCTGTGGGCTGATTTGGGACAGTAAGGACACTGTCAAATTTTAGTTTGGGGGAGAGGTTTGTTGATGGGTTTCTTCTTTGAGAAAATTTTGGTTAAGTTTATGTTGTCCACACGCATGTGTAGTAGGAGGAAATTTTTGAAATTTTTGAAATCTGAAAGTTTGAAATTATTTGGCAAGTCAAATCATGTCAAATGGAATTCTTTTTAATAGTTATCTCTTGAGTTTACTAATCTTAAGTTTTCATATTTTGTAAGTGTTAGCCCTATCACTTCAAAATGACAGGAGTCTTATTTTTGTCTCTTTAAATGGTTTTTAGATCATTGTCATATTGATGCGCTATTTCCCGACAAGTGTATCGGGTCGCACAAGTAGTAAAGTGATGAGAAAAAGTTATCGTCCTCAGGGATTGACTTTAACAATTACCAATTTCACTAGATCAAGTTATATTTGGACAGAGGAAAAATGTAAAGATAAACCGAAAATAAACTAAACTATCAACAAGGAATTAACTAAACACCAAACGAAAAACTACGCCAAAACACAACGGGTAGGGGATTGACTTTCTTAACTCCTAATCCGATTAATTCATAGACAAACCAATCTTTGAATCGTTAAAGGATGCTTAGATACATTCACAGATTCCATTTAATGTTGGTCGAGTTCACGAAAATATTTGAACCCAATGTCTTGGTGAGCAAATCTTCCTAGCCAAAATAATTAGCTAATGTCTTAGTCCAATTAATTGGTTCGGTAAGTTCAAGAACTCATATGACCACGCAAACAAGATTATCTATGTCTAGACTAACTCGATTCACGGTAGAAATTACAAGGGCATGTTTATATCAAGCTATGTCTAGCATTAATACAAACCCCAAATTCATCTAAGTAAAATGATCACAATCACCTAAAACCAGTTAAACCAATAAAAACTACTCCAATAATCAGAAAAGCAATTGTATTTAAGCATCCAACAACAAAGCTTCATAGATAGTGAATATACATCAATCCCCTAACCCTAGAGTTTATAACAAGAGGAAGAAATACATAACAAATACACAACAAAATATGATCAAGAGGAAGGAGAAAAAGAAAGAAAAGCTTCAAACTCAGTAGAGAAGAGGTCTCCCAGCTCCTCCATCCTTGCCCTAGCAGAGCTCCCTTGCCCTCCAACCTCCAGATCCTCAAAACATCTGCAAAAGAGCAATATATACAAGAAAGCTCGCAGGTGCAGAACCGGGGCGCCTAGGCGCCAAGCAGAAAAAAAGGAAAAAGGGGGCTGGCGCCTAGGCGCCCTGGGTGGCGCCTGGGCGCCAGCCCAAAACAGCTGGAAACAAGGAGTGGCGCCTGGGCGCCACGTTCTGACTCTTTGGCAGAGAGTTGAGGGGCTGGCGCCTCCAGGCGCCCTGCGTGGCGCCTGGGCGCCAGCCATCAGATGTGCAGCAGAACCTCAGATTCTCCATGTTCCAGACCAGAATGGAAAGCCTACTAGAATGTACAACAAAAAGGCGTAAAAAAAAGCAAGGAAAAAGACTAAAATAAGATAAAGCAAAGCAACAACTATGTACAAAGAGGAAAGCAAAAATGAAGGACAAAGCAAGGAAAAGGATAACAAAAACGGACAAAGGAGAGGAAAAAGCCCTAAAGAAGCAACCAAAATTAACCAAAATAGAGGACTCATCAACTCCCCCAAACCAAAACTATTGCTTGTCCTCAAGCAAAACACTAACCTAAAAACCATGCCAAACAAAACCAACAGATTTTTCAAGATAGAGAGGAAGTGCTCAACAACATAAAACATTAAACAAAATCAATTCAATTCCACATAGTCATCTTCTTAAAACCAAACTTGGCATTGAGTAATTGAGAATTTAAAGATGAACATGATACTTTTCCAAGCGTTTTTAAAGACAAATTGCAAACACCCTCACTTTCTCAAATTACTCTCCGCAAACTTAAAAGAAAATATCTTTTTCATAACAAACTCGGCTCTCAAGGAAAACTTCTCAAACAAGGGATATTTTTAAGAAAAAGTGATCGAAGTGAAGACAGTGCGCCTAATCCACACATCTCCCCCTCAACCTATGCAAGAAGAAAAGATCACGAGGTTAAGGAACAAAGAGTTGCCCGTGCGCCTAAACCACACAACAACACCTTGACCATCACCTTTATTTGCTAAGAAAATGTAATTCATTGGTTAGAACAAGTGTTGTGCGCCTAATCCACACTACACTTCCTCAACTTAAATCACACTTCTATTTTATTTAATTAGAATTGTTTTGCTTTTTTTTTTTTTATTTTTCTCATCATTTTTTTAGAGAAAGCAGTCTCTTATTGAGCAAAATGTTGTCATAAAAAGAGATAGAAAATTTCAAGATTTTGAAAGAGTGCTTTAAGAAGGTTGAGAGGGTCGACAACTTTTAATTAAAAAGCTTGAGATTTCTCAAATAAATCTAGAAATTCTGAAAAACCAAATTTAAGTTAAATTTTAAACAAGATGACTATGTAAAGAATTAATTGAAAATAGAATAATATAAAACTTGTAAAGCACATTCCAATCTATCAAGAAAAATCCAAAGATATGATGGTCAACAAAAACAGAGACATTCCTTTTGAAAAGAAGATTTAGATGTATCACCCTAAAAACAATCTTCTTAACCCGAATTACAGAAGAGATTACCGAGGCATGTCTATATTAAGGCTAAGACAAGCATTAATACAAACCCTAGATTCATTAAAGATGGTAGCTAAGCATCCAAGAGCAATAATAACAGTAAAATCTTCTCCCCCCAAACCTAAACAACATATTATCCTCAATAACAAACCAGTAGGGAGCGGGGTTCAAAAAGGAAAGCTATGCACAGAATTAAACCATCACAAAGGCACTCAGAATAAAAATGCAGAAAATAAATACAAGGAACTAAACAGAACAATAATTAAAGCAGCAAATAAAACTAAAAGCGAAATTAAAAAGATAAAATGGAAAGAAACTTGGGTTGCCTCCCAAGAGCGCTAAGTTTATAGTCCTTAGCTAGACTTTACCCGGTTTGTTTAGCTATGCCGGCACCACATCCCTCCACAGAAGAGATTTTGCAATCCATGAGAGTTTTCATAGGAGGATGAGCATGTGGGCTTTGATTGTTTTCTGCCTTAGTTGCAGGTTGAGCTTGTTAGGCTCATATAGCGTGTAAAGCTTGTATTTGGCCTATGCGAACCGACTTTCCAATTTCCGGGTAGAATACTAATGAGCTTGAGTTGGTGATACCTTGCATAAACCAGTGAAAAGTAAGAAAGAAAATTTAAACAAAAGCAAAAGCATGTACAAGTATAAGAGTAAAATTTACAGTATAAGTATGTACAGAAAAAGGCAAAGTCCAAACTACAACCCTACTAGTTACTCTTAATATTGTCAACACCGTCAATCCCCGACAACGGCGCCAAAAACTTGATGCGCTATTTCCCGACAAGTGTATCGGGTCGCACAAGTAGTAAAGTGATGAGAAAAAGTTATCGTCCTCAGGGATTGACTTTAACAATTACCAATTTCACTAGATCAAGTTATATTTGGACAGATGTTAAGTGCTAGATTTAGTACCATTTGGTGCTGAATCTTTGTTCTATTTTATCGCCTACTTGTGGTTGCTTGTATATTTTTTCCGTTGTTTTTGATTGGTTTAGTTTAGTTTAGGAATTTTAGAGTTTAGTCTTCTTCATGTGATTATTTGACCAAGAACGTCGCTAATCATCATTTTATTCTCTTTGACGTTAGGCAAGATGGACGAAGCTGCAGAGGAAGAAGCAAATAGTCACTTTCTGTCTACCACCGCTATAGCGGTGGATACTCACCGCTATAGCGGTGGTTCTTGCACAAAAATTTCTGGAAGCATTCCTTACTGTCCTGTACCGCTATAGCGGTGAAGACTTACCGCTATAGCGGTAGTCGCGATGCTGCACTGATATAAAATGCTTCAGATGAGATTTTTAGGGTATTCTGGAGTTGGAGACTGAAGGGGGGCGCCGTTTTGGCTGAGAGGAGCAAGGGGAACCTGATTCTCAAGGCTTGGGGAGCTCAATCCATCATTCCACCTCAGATTCATGGCCAACTTCATCTCTTTTTCTGCTTTCTGCTGTGTATTTTCTATGAGTAGCTAGATTTTCTATCTAGGGTTACTATGAACTTGACTCTTGAATAGATTTTACATCCTCTCATGTATTTGCAACCTTATTTCAATTAATATAAGTCTTTCTATCCATTTTATTGTTGCATTATATGGACTTGATCAATCTATATTTATGTTTGTTGCTGTCTTCGAACTCGGGAGAGGGAGGTGAGAGTAGAACACTGAATAGGAAGGACGAGTGCGTGAACCTTACTAAGTGTTTTCGCTTGTTGGCTAATAGGAATGTTAGTTAATCTCGTTTAATCAAAACTAGGTTGGTTGTATTAGGCTTAGCCCACACAAGGAATTGCGTAGGAGTTGAGTAACTTAATTGAGATTCGGGAGGATTCTTTTAAGTTATTAGAATAACCTAGGATTAACTTATAGAGTTGAATACGTTGCGAGTACGTGAGAGGGGTTTTGTAATTTCTAAGATAGAGGAGAGGGATTAGTGACCCTAGGCTTTAATTAGACTATTTCATCAGTTTTTGCATTGTTTCCTGTCATTAAAAGAAAACTCATAAATATTTACCGTTATTGATTTTATTTTATCATTCATTGGCTAAAGCTATCTTCAATCCAATTGTTTCGTCCAACTAATTCAATTAAATTTCTTGGGTACTTAGTCGGTTAGTCCTCGTGGGAACGATACTTTTACTCTCAAATCACTATATTACTTGTGCGATTGGTGCGCTTGCCAAATTGTGCTAACAAGTTTTTGGCGCCGTTGCCGGGGACTAAGATTTGTGCTAATATTCAAAGAAATTTAAAGGGTTAGCTTAGACGTTTTCCTTGTTTTGTTTTGTTCTCTTTTGCTTTTGTTCAATTTCTTATTATAGAGTCATTTTTTTTTTTTTTTTTTTTTTTTGCTGTGTTGATTTTTGCCGCTGAATTTACTGTCATTGCTAATTAGTATCTTCTTTTTGTGCATGCGAGGTGCCATTAATCAAGCTGATCTTCTTTTTGACCCGGAAATCGAGAGACTTGCACGGAGAACTCGAAAAGAAGCCAGAATTAGAAGGACCCAAGAAAGACAAAGTTCTCAACAAGAAATGGCTGATGATAATGTAAATCTGGGTGGTGTTGAAAACAATGGAGGCAATGGAGTGGAAAATTTGAACCAATATGAAAATAGAGCTGTGTGGGATTATGCCTCACCCAACAATGCTGGACATGCGTCCAGCATAGTGAAACCTCCACTTGGTGCAAACAACTTTGAAATAAAAGCAGTCTTGATGAACTTGGTTCAGCAGAACCAGTTTGGGGGTAGCCTGATGGAAGACCCGAACAATCATATCACAAATTTTCTGGATATTTGTGATATGGTTAAAATCAATGGAGCCAGTGACGATGCTATCCGCTTACGTTTGTTTCCCTTTTCCTTAAGGGATATGGCTAAAAGTTGGTTGAATGCTCAACCAAGAGGAAGTATAACAACGTGGGATGAGCTACAGACAAGATTCTTGGGCAAGTTCTTTCCTCCATCAAGGTCGGTCAAACTGAGGAATGAAATCACTGCATTTTATCAGCATGAAGGTGAAAGCCTATATGAGGCTTGGGAGAGGTTCAAAGATTTATTGGTGAAATGTCCTAATCATGGTCTACCGGAGTGGCAACAGCTCACTATCTTTCACAGTGGTCTCACATATGAGACTCGAGACAAACTGGACACCGCAGCTGGTGGTGCTTTGATGGCGAAGTCCATAGTGCGAGTAAAAGAAATAATTGAGACAATGGGGGCAAGCCAAAATGCATCCAGTCGAGCCAAGAATGTTGCAAGAAGGGGAGTCATGGAACTAGACACACTGAATGCTTTGTTAGCTCAGAACGAAGCATTAACAAAGAAAGTTGACATGCTGTGCTCTAGGCAAAATGAACAGGCGAAGGTAAATGCAATAACAATGCCTGAAGCAACTTGTGATTTCTGTGGAGGGGCTCACGTTAATGGTTGTTGTGAAGAATTTCCTTCTGTGGAACAACTAAATTACTTGGGCAATATGCAAAGGAACCAGAACAACCAGTACTCCAACACATATCATCCGAGTTCAAGAAATCATCCAAATTTCTCCTGGAGTAATAATCACTGCCTTAATCCCTCGACTTCTTCTTCTTCTAGTAGGCCTTCTCAACCTCCAGGTTTCCAGAATCAAGGTAATTATCTTCCTCAGAACAGAGCTCCACTACCTCAGGTGGAAAAGAAGTCATCCATGGAAGAAATGTTCATGAAGTTTATGGAGAGAACTGAGGCTATAAGCCAAACCCAGAGTGCAGCCATTAAAAATTTGGAAATTCAAATGGGGCAGTTGGCTACTGCTTTGAATAGTAGGTCACAAGGCAACTTTCCTAGTGACACAGAAAATAATCCCAGAAAGGATGGCAAGGAACAATGCAAGGTGATAACTCTCAGAAGTGGTAAGCAACTCCTTGAAGCTTCTACTTCAAATGTTCAAACACAAGATGATAATCTTTTTGATCAAGAGAAAGTCAATGAGCATCTTCAACAAGAGGTGAATGTAACTGAGCATGAAATACCAAAGGCCAATGATAAAAAGGAAGAATTGGCGAAAGAAAAAGCGCAGAAGGACTCATATGTGCCTTCTTCCTCCCCTTCCAGAATTATGCCTCCTATCCCCTTTCCTCAAAGGTATAAGAAGCAAAACATGGATAGGCAATACCAAAAGTTTCTGGAGATATTGAAACAGTTGCATATAAACATTCCCTTCGCAGAAGCTTTAGAGCAAATGCCCAGTTACGCGAAATTTATGAAGGATATGCTCTCAAGGAAGAAACGACTGAATGAATTTGAAACTGTGAAGCTGACTCAAGAATGTAGTGCAATACTTCAGAGGAAGCTACCGGTTAAAATGCAAGATCCTGGAAGCTTTGTTATCCCTTGTAATATAGGGAAGAATTTTGCTGGTAATGCTCTGTGTGATTTGGGGGCTAGCATTAATCTGATGCCCCTTGCCATCTTCAAAAAGTTGGGTTTGGGAGAAGCAAGGCCTACTACTGTAACGCTGCAGCTGGCAGATAGATCTCTATGCTACCCGAATGGAGTAATTGAGGACGTGCTGGTCAAGGTAGATAAGCTAATCTTTCCTGCGGATTTTATTATCCTTGACTATGAAGAAGACAAGGAAATCCCCATCATTCTAGGGAGGCCATTCCTTGCAACTGGAAGAACTCTGATTGATGTCTTTAAAGGAGAGCTCACTATGCGGGTGAATGATCAAGAAGTCACCTTCAATATGAATAAGGTGATGAAGGCACCAGATGAATATGAGGAATGTAATCTTGTGAGGGTTATTGATGAAAGTACACGAATGCACTTTAAACAGTTGGTGAGTAATGATAGTTTGGAAACATCTCTAATGATGGAAGAAGAAACTGAGAAGGATGAGATCAAGGAAGTAATTGGATCTCTCAATTCATCAGAGCTATTTTGCAATCCAAATAGAGCTTTTGAGAAGTTGGATAGACCTGAAGGCAAAATAACTCTTTTGAAACCATCCATAGAAGAACCTCCTAGATTGGAGTTGAAACAGCTTCCATCCCATCTCAAGTATGTTTTTCTTGAGAACAATGACACCTTACCAGTGATTGTGTCTGCTACCTTGACAGAGGAGCAAGAGAAGCATTTAATAGAGATCCTGAGAAAATATAAGAAGGCTATTGGATGGTCCATAGCTGACATCAGAGGAATTAGTCCATCAGTGTGTATGCATAAAATTAACTTGGAGGATGGGCATAAAACTTCTGTTGAGCATCAGAGAAGATTGAATCCCGCTATGAGAGAAGTGGTCAAAAAGGAAATCCTTAAATGGTTAGATGCAGGAATCATTTATCCTATATCAGATAGCTCGTGGGTGAGCCCGGTTCAGTGCGTCCCTAAGAAGGGGGGTACGACCGTAGTGGCTAACAACCAGAATGAGCTTATTCCAACCAGAACTGTAACCGGGTGGAGAGTTTGCATGGATTATAGGAAGCTCAACAATGCCACTCGGAAGGATCATTTTCCATTGCCTTTCATTGATCAGATGCTGGACCGATTGGCAGGACAAGATTATTTCTGTTTCTTGGATGGTTATTCGGGGTACAATCAGATTGCCATAGCCCCTAGTGATCAAGAAAAGACTACATTCACATGCCCTTATGGTACATTTGCTTTCCGGCGTATGCCTTTCGGACTGTGCAATGCTCCGGCAACCTTTCAACGATGCATGATGGCAATATTTTCAGATATGGTGGAGAAATCTATGGAGGTATTTATGGATGACTTCTCAGTTTTCGGAACTTCATATGAAATTTGCCTGACAAATCTAGAATTAGTGCTTAAAAGATGTGAAGAAACTAATCTTGTGCTGAATTGGGAAAAGTGTCATTTCATGGTACGTGAAGGAATTGTGCTCGGTCATAAGGTGTCAAAAAGAGGTCTAGAAGTGGATAAGGCAAAAATTTCTGTTATTGAGAAATTGCCACCCCCAAACTCAGTAAAGGGTGTAAGAAGTTTCCTTGGGCATGCGGGTTTCTATCGCCGCTTCATTAAAGATTTCTCAAAGATTGCAAAGCCCTTGTGCAAATTGCTGGAGAAGGATATGCCTTTCCATTTTGATGAGCAATGCATGAAGTCTTTTGAGGACCTGAAGAAGAAATTAATCTCAGCCCCTGTGGTAGTTGCTCCTGATTGGAGCAAATCATTCGAACTTATGTGTGACGCCAGTGACTATGCTCTGGGAGTGGTGTTGGGTCAAAAGCATGGGAGAATTTTTCATCCTGTTTACTATGCTAGCCGGACTCTAGCAGATGCACAGTTAAACTACACTACTACTGAGAAGGAGTTATTGGCTGTAGTTTTTGGGTTTGAAAAATTTAGACCATATCTGGTGGGAAATAAGGTCATTGTTTTCACGGATCATTCGGCAATCAAGTATTTAATTGGTAAGAAGGACTCCAAGCCACGTTTAGTCCGATGGATTTTATTACTGCAAGAATTTGACTTGCAAATTGTGGATAGGAGGGGAACTGAAAATCAAGTGGCTGACCATTTATCCCGAATAAACACGGACATGAGTGACAAAGTGGAGCTGCAAATCAGTGAAAGTTTCCCTGATGAAACTTTATTCTTTGTTGAAGAGACCCAATTACCATGGTATGCTGACATTGTGAATTACTTGGTATGTGGGCTTGTGCCACCTGACTTCACTTATCAACAAAAGAAGAAGTTTCTGCATGATGTCAAGGTTTATTGGTGGGATGAACCAATCCTCTTTAGGATGTGTGCTGATCAAATCCTCCGGCGCTGTGTACCAAAGGAAGAAATTGAGAATATCTTGTGGCACTGTCATGGATCAGACTATGGAGGACATTACAACAGTGTTCGGACTGCAGCAAAAGTATTGGAAAGTGGATTCTATTGGCCTTCGCTGTTCAAAGATGCAAGAAAGTTTGTTGAGAGGTGTGACCGGTGCCAAAGGAGTGGGAATATATCAAGAAAGCACGAAATGCCTCTAAATATTGTGCTGGAATTAGAAGTTTTTGATGTATGGGGAATTGATTTCATGGGGCCATTTCCCCTATCATACTCTAACCAATACATCTTGGTGGCCGTTGATTACGTATCAAAATGGGTGGAAGCAATTCCTACACCCACCAATGATGCAAAGGTGGTACTGAAGTTCTTGAAAAAGAACATATTCTCTCGCTTCGGAGTCCCCAGAGCATTGATAAGTGATGGAGGATCACATTTCTGTAATAAAAGTTTGGAAGCGCTCTTGGCCAAATATGGAGTCAAGCACCGGATAGCCACTCCGTATCATCCTCAAACTAGTGGCCAAGTGGAAGTGTCTAATCGGGAATTAAAAAGAATCTTGGAGAAAACAGTTAGTAACTCACGGAAGGATTGGGCAACTAAGCTTGATGATGCATTGTGGGCTTACCGTACTGCTTTTAAAACCCCAATTGGAACTTCACCATTCCGGATGGTCTATGGCAAGGCATGCCATCTTCCGGTTGAACTTGAACATAAAGCATTTTGGGCTGTAAAGTTTCTAAATTTTGATGTGAAAAAGGCTGGGGAAAAGAGACTTTTACAACTGATTGAGTTGGATGACCTTCGTCTTCAAGCTTATGAAAGTTCTCGTTTATATAAGGAGAGAGTTAAAAGATGGCATGATCAGAAAATTACTCGCCGATCTTTTGCTACTGGCCAAAAAGTCTTGCTCTATAATTCAAGGTTGAAGTTATTCCCTGGAAAGCTGAAATCCCGATGGTCGGGACCTTTTGTAGTCAAAGAGGCATTTGAGAATGGAGCAGTGGAGATAGCTGATTTAGAGAGCAATCGGAGCTTCAAAGTAAATGGCCAAAGACTGAAACATTATCTGGGACACGAGAGTGAAAAGGAGGGGACTTTGATTGCCCTCACTACACCAAGTGAATAGGCGCCCTGGTAAAGTCTGGCTGAAGACTATAAACTTAGCGCTCTTGGGAGGCAACCCAAGTCTTTAGCTTTCTTAGTTAATTATTATTCTTGTCTTTTAGTTTCTGTTGCTGGTTCATTGTGTCTGCTGTTATTAGTGTTGTTGTGATGTGTCAGAATTCGTTGATGTTGGGAGTTATTTTTCGCATTTAGTGTCTATGAAATGGTCTAGAGGTTGAGGGTTGGCATATTAAATGTTTTGAATCAATAATGTGGGCTGCTTGGACTGTTATTGCTGACATGTGAATGTTAACACTTATTTTTGCTGACTGATCAATTAAAAAGGGGTGAACATGAGTAATTATACATGCATTGTGAGGCTTTTCATGGTTAAAAGAATTAGAATTTGCATGTGAAGGAAAAAGGGTTCATTGTGGAGTGTCAATCTGCATTTTGGAGGGGCAATGTCTGCAAAGTACCGCTATAGCGGTTCATACTCACCGCTATAGCGGTGAAGCATGGAAATACTACTTCCTCTCTGTCAAATACCGCTATAGCGGTTAAATAATACCGCTATAGCGGTATAACTCCAACTTCGAAAAAATAGATAGAAGCTGTCTCTGCCTTGTACCGCTATAGCGGTATGTGTGTGCCGCTATAGCGGCGCGTCGGGATTTAATTCCCAAACTGAACCCTAATTCCCAAACCCACGCCGTCGGCCCCTCCTTCTTCTTCCTCCCTTGTGCGACCACCCCCCTACTGTATTTTCGAAGCCCCCCTCAGAAAATTCCTTGCCTAATCATCACGGTTTGAGGCTAATTTTGGGTGTTTGGGTGTCTTTCAACCGATTGAAACATTCTTCCGTGCTCTCCTTGTCTTTGATTGAGTCATCATGCTAGGTAAGTGTTTTTATTCCCATTTCGTTTAGTTTTCGTCTGATGTTTTCCACTTTCATGCAATTTTTGGTTGAATTTTCGAAGTTTGGTGGGTTCCCTTGATTGTTGATTGTTGAAACCGATGTAAACTTTAGTTTTTGTCATGGGTATGTTGTTCTTCGAATTCTTAGGGATTATTGCTCACATGCTTTGATTATTGATTGTTGGTTGTGCTGCATAAATGGTTATAGATGGAGATTAGAGATTAAAATTGTTATAGACCAATGTTTAGGAGATGCATGCACTTTAGGTGTTCGATAAAATGCCCAAGTGAACTTTATTTTAAAGTTGTGCATAAAATGCTTGGTTTTGCTGCCCGAGTGATTTAACATTGAAGCACTTAATTGCAATTTGAGGGTTGATGAATAACTTGGTTAGAGTTCACAAATATTTAACATGTGTGCATTTTGAAGTGACTTAATTGAGCATGACTGTTGGGGCTGAATTATATGTTTTGAATTGCAGGAACCCTGATTGTTTTGGTATTCCTTATGGCGCCCCCTGTCCCTAAGAAGAGAAAAATCCCAACCAAGAGGAAAGAAACCCCGGGGGCATCATCATCAGCCGCACAATTCCTCACGTTCAGGACTCCAGAACATGGAATGAGATTCGATAAAGAGATAAGCAGAAGAAAAATCCTCCCTGAGAAAGTCTTCAATCTAGAGGAGGATGAATATCCAGAAATTCAGGAGCAGATCATTAATAGGGGATGGGACAAGATATGCAGTCTACCTGAGCATGCATATGTGGATATGGTGAAAGAATTCTACGCCAATACCTTCAGAACCACCAATGACACAATGCAGAAGTATAACACTGAAGTTAGGGGCAAACTGATTAACTTCTCTCAGGAGGCTATCAATGAGGCGTTCGATTTGTGGAACCCAAGAGAGCAGGACTATCATGGGTTGCTAATATTGAAGTCTTGGGATCCCGAAGATGTGCGCCAAACGATCTGCAAACCCGAGGCCCAGTGGGAACTGAACGCAAGAGGTGAGCCATACAAGGTTCATCGGACAGACTTATTGCCAATTGCCAAAGCTTGGTTCAGCTTTGTGCAATACACTATGCTTCCGTCCTCGAACTTTTCAGATGTTTTCGCCGAGAGAGCCCTGCTAATCTACTGCATTATGCGAGGAATCACAATTAATTATGGGGACCTAATAGCCGATAAGATTGAAGAATTGGCTCAAGCAAAGACTGGGGTTATCGGATATCCCTTCATACTGACAGCATTTTTGCTAAAGAAGGAAGTTCCCACAGACGATATGAAAATAAAGAGGCCTCCTGGGATCACGAGTACTTACATTGCCAGTTTATTCCCTGTGGAAGGAAGACCAGCACCGCGGCATCCAGTCGGCCGCCCTCGACGCACGGCACCTCAGGCTACAACTACTGTGACGTTGGCTGATGTCAACAGGGAGCTAGGAGAAGTCAAACAGTCAATGACTTCCTTCAGAGCAGAGCTGGGTAGGACGCAGGAGGATGTACGCTATACGATGGATTACGTGA
Source organism: Biancaea sappan (assembly GCA_037074585.1). NCBI lineage: Eukaryota > Viridiplantae > Streptophyta > Magnoliopsida > Fabales > Fabaceae > Biancaea > Biancaea sappan. Next base: position 14,584,622 of record CM073494.1, read on the forward strand.
CTGCATTGGGATCTCTGATGGCTGAGAAGTTCAGCCTGGATTCCTCGAGGCTGCCGGTAAGAGGAGAGGCATCCAGTGCTGGTGTTGAAGCTGAAGGAGAGACTGATAATGGAGCTGGCGATACTGAGGAGTTGGAGTCAGACTAGAAGGGAGCCTCACCACCCACTTCTGACATTATCTTTTCTTTTCTTTTCTTGTCTTTTCATTTCTGCCAGTGACATGCTTACTTTATATTAGTGCTTTATGTTTTTGTGAGCTGATAATGATATCTGCATGGAGTGATTTGATTAACAGAATATGAAACTTCTTGCAGTTATGTGTGTTGCATATATTCTTCAGGCTGTGATTTCTTTACTCCTGTTAGGTAAACATAGGACAGTGAGGACACTGTCAACTTAAGTTTGGGGGAGGGAAATCTCTGTTTTTAATGTCTTATCCATGTTATGGTGCAATATATGCAAAATGTGGGTTAAGCACAGTCGTGTATAGCAAATATAGGTGTAGGCAGATTCATCTATCCAAAAAAAAAAAAAATTGGCCTTGGCAAGAGAAAAATGTGTGTTGTGACTCAAACATAATCATGTTCTTAAAATTTAAACTCATGAATATGTTTTTAATTAAGAACTAATCTTATTTTCTATAATTTGAGGAGGTTTTTCTAAAAATTTGAGGAGGCTGTTTGAAACCTAGGAAATTCTATAAGTGAATACTGTTGTTTAAATTTTTCTTCCCTAAAGAAGCATGAAAAGGATATAAACTTGATAAGGGGTAACAGTCTCAGATTTCTTAAATAAATTAAATAAGTTAACAATGGTAGCTTGAGGAGGAGGTTTATGTTAAAACGGTATTGTGTGGATTAGGCGCACGGGTATTGTTTTAGCCAATGAACCTTGCTTTTGAGTTGCTTGAAAAAGATGAAAGGGTAGAGAAGTATTGTGTGGATTAGGCGCACGGGTATTTCTCTTACTCTACAATGTTCTCTGTGAGGGTGAAGGGGGAAGAAGAGTTGTGTGGATTGGGCGCACGGACTCTACTTCTTGCTGGATGCCTCTTGTTCTATGCAGGCTAAATTGAACGATGGAATTTGAGCTGTATATCCCTGAGAGTGTCAAATTATAGAAAGGGAAGCATAATTTGAGTGACAGTATGGCCGCTTTTGAAGTTTCAGTGGTTTCAAATTGTAAACTTAAGTTTTGATTTAAACTTCCTGATGATTATTGGCTGTACGATTCCTTCTTTGTTAAAAGTACTTCTTGAATTTAAATCTTAGAGGATGGAAATGTTTTGAAATATGCAATTAGCATTTCTATCTTGCCGAGTTCGAATGCAGTTTGATTTTGACAATGAATCTGTTTATCTTATGATTGCCTTACGCTGTTGTCTGTTGAGAGGATTGATTTGCTTGAGGACAAGCAAAAGTGCAAGTTTGGGGGAGTGTTAAGTGCTAGATTTAGTACCATTTGGTGCTGAATCTTTGTTCTATTTTATCGCCTACTTGTGGTTGCTTGTATATTTTTTCCGTTGTTTTTGATTGGTTTAGTTTAGTTTAGGAATTTTAGAGTTTAGTCTTCTTCATGTGATTATTTGACCAAGAACGTCGCTAATCATCATTTTATTCTCTTTGACGTTAGGCAAGATGGACGAAGCTGCAGAGGAAGAAGCAAATAGTCACTTTCTGTCTACCACCGCTATAGCGGTGGATACTCACCGCTATAGCGGTGGTTCTTGCACAAAAATTTCTGGAAGCATTCCTTACTGTCCTGTACCGCTATAGCGGTGAAGACTTACCGCTATAGCGGTAGTCGCGATGCTGCACTGATATAAAATGCTTCAGATGAGATTTTTAGGGTATTCTGGAGTTGGAGACTGAAGGGGGGCGCCGTTTTGGCTGAGAGGAGCAAGGGGAACCTGATTCTCAAGGCTTGGGGAGCTCAATCCATCATTCCACCTCAGATTCATGGCCAACTTCATCTCTTTTTCTGCTTTCTGCTGTGTATTTTCTATGAGTAGCTAGATTTTCTATCTAGGGTTACTATGAACTTGACTCTTGAATAGATTTTACATCCTCTCATGTATTTGCAACCTTATTTCAATTAATATAAGTCTTTCTATCCATTTTATTGTTGCATTATATGGACTTGATCAATCTATATTTATGTTTGTTGCTGTCTTCGAACTCGGGAGAGGGAGGTGAGAGTAGAACACTGAATAGGAAGGACGAGTGCGTGAACCTTACTAAGTGTTTTCGCTTGTTGGCTAATAGGAATGTTAGTTAATCTCGTTTAATCAAAACTAGGTTGGTTGTATTAGGCTTAGCCCACACAAGGAATTGCGTAGGAGTTGAGTAACTTAATTGAGATTCGGGAGGATTCTTTTAAGTTATTAGAATAACCTAGGATTAACTTATAGAGTTGAATACGTTGCGAGTACGTGAGAGGGGTTTTGTAATTTCTAAGATAGAGGAGAGGGATTAGTGACCCTAGGCTTTAATTAGACTATTTCATCAGTTTTTGCATTGTTTCCTGTCATTAAAAGAAAACTCATAAATATTTACCGTTATTGATTTTATTTTATCATTCATTGGCTAAAGCTATCTTCAATCCAATTGTTTCGTCCAACTAATTCAATTAAATTTCTTGGGTACTTAGTCGGTTAGTCCTCGTGGGAACGATACTTTTACTCTCAAATCACTATATTACTTGTGCGATTGGTGCGCTTGCCAAATTGTGCTAACAACAGAGGAAAAATGTAAAGATAAACCGAAAATAAACTAAACTATCAACAAGGAATTAACTAAACACCAAACGAAAAACTACGCCAAAACACAACGGGTAGGGGATTGACTTTCTTAACTCCTAATCCGATTAATTCATAGACAAACCAATCTTTGAATCGTTAAAGGATGCTTAGATACATTCACAGATTCCATTTAATGTTGGTCGAGTTCACGAAAATATTTGAACCCAATGTCTTGGTGAGCAAATCTTCCTAGCCAAAATAATTAGCTAATGTCTTAGTCCAATTAATTGGTTCGGAGTTTAAGTTCAAGAACTCATATGACCACGCAAACAAGATTATCTATGTCTAGACTAACCCGATTCACGGTAGAAATTACAAGGGCATGTTTATATCAAGCTATGTCTAGCATTAATACAAACCCCAAATTCATCTAAGTGAAATGATCACAATCACCTAAAACCAGTTAAACCAATAAAAACTACTCCAATAATCAGAAAAGCAATTGTATTTAAGCATCCAACAACAAAGCTTCATAGATAGTGAATATACATCAATCCCCTAACCCTAGAGTTTATAACAAGAGGAAGAAATACATAACAAATACACAACAAAATATGATCAAGAGGAAGGAGAAAAAGGAAGAAAAACTTCAAACTCAGTAGAGAAGAGGTCTCCCAGCTCCTCCATCCTTGCCCTAGCAGAGCTCCCTTGCCCTCCAACCTCCAGATCCTCAAAACATCTGCAAAAGAGCAATATATACAAGAAAGCTCGCAGGTGCAGAACCGGGGCGCCTAGGCGCCACGTGTGGCGCCTAGGCGCCAAGCAGAAAAAAAGGAAAAAGGGGGCTGGTGCCTAGGCGCCCTGGGTGGCGCCTGGGCGCCAGCCCAAAACAGCTGGAAACAAGGAGTGGCGCCTGGGCGCCCTGGGTGGCGCCTGGGCGCCACGTTCTGACTCTTTGGCAGAGAGTTGAGGGGCTGGCGCCTCCAGGCGCCCTGCGTGGCGCCTGGGCACCAGCCATCAGATGTGCAGCAGAACCTCAGATTCTCCATGTTCCAGACCAGAATGGAAAGCCTACTAGAATGTACAACAAAAAGGCGTAAAAAAAAGCAAGGAAAAAGACTAAAATAAGATAAAGCAAAGCAACAACTATGTACAAAGAGGAAAGCAAAAATGAAGGACAAAGCAAGGAAAAGGATAACAAAAACGGACAAAGGAGAGGAAAAAGCCCTAAAGAAGCAACCAAAATTAACCAAAATAGAGGACTCATCACATATTTATATATTTAAAAAAAAAAGTTCAATAAGAGGCTAGTGAAAAAAGGATTCAATAAGGGGATAGCTGAAAGTTTCAATAAGGGATAGGCTCCTGTAATTAAAATAAAATGAGAAAATTGGCAAAAAAAAAATTTCCAAAGGAAATAAGGAAAGTTAGGAAGCTATATCCTTGAGAACAAAACAGTGAAGCCTTGAGAATCGAAATAAAATGATACCTTTGAGAACAAAGAAGTAATTTAGTTTTGGAATTTTTGTGAATTTGGTTTAATAAACTGTTCCAAGAGGTGAAGCTTTGATTTCAAATTTTCTTGTGGTTTGGTTAACACTTCCTTTTGAATCCTTAAGATTGCAAACTCTTGAGTTAAATCTTTTGAGTAATGGTTTGATGAGGCTTGGTTGGTTTTGATTCACATTTTCAGATCTTTACTTCTCCTAGTTGCACATATTCATGGTCGCACATATTTTTCTCAAAATTTTTCTCATTGAAAGTTTTTGCTTGAGGACAAGCAAAGGTTCAAGTTTGGGGGAGTGTTGAGTTCTCAATTTAGTACCATTTTGATGCTAAATACCATCTCTTTTGATCTCTTTCTTGTTGTCTTGTAATTCTTAACTCATGTTTTGAGTAGTTTAGATTAGTTTTAGTTTTTTTTGATCTTTGAATAAATGGAGTGATTTCATGATTCTTTTATGCGATTTAATGGGTTTATTTGTTATTTTTGGTGTAGGTTGAGTTGGTGAAAAGTTCGTGTTAGAAGATGGAATGCTAGAGCTGAAATTCTGAAAATGCTGATGTGATTGCTGTCTTCTACAGTTATAGCAGTAGAATTTACCGCTATAGCGGTGGAGTGCTGAAAAAAAGGATTTTGGAGCCTTCTTCTCTACCAGCCACCGCTATAGCGGTGGATCTTCATTGCTATAGCGGTGGAACCTGGAAAAACATGATTTTAAGCTCTCGTCTCTGCCTTCCACCGCTATAGCGGTGGTTCGCGATCCTGCACTATTTTAAAACGCGTCAGAACATTTTTTTAGGTCAATTCTGAGTTGGAGACTGAAGGGAGGCGTTGACTTTTGCTAGAGGAGAAGGAAGAATCCGTCCCTGGAGCCAATCAAGCCTGAATTCCGTCAACCCAACCCCGGATTCATGAAATTTTATCATTCTTCTATTGTTTTCTGTAGTCTTAGAGCCATGAGTGGCTAAATTTTCTGTTCTAGGGTTCCTATGAACCCAATTTCAGACTAGGATTTGTATTCTCTTGAGATTTGTGATTATTGTCAATTTATGCATACCTATCATTCAATACTTCTTAAACGTATTATGAAATTGGCCATTTTATGATATGTATGTTGCCTTCATTGAACTTGGGAGAGGGAGATGTGGGTAGAACATTGAATGACTAGGGCGAGTGATAGAACCTAGGGGTTTTACTTGTTGATTAACAGGGATATTAATTAACCTCGTTTAATCAAATTAGGTTAACTTTAATTAGACTCAAACTCACATAAGGGATTGTGTAGAGTTGGGTAGCTTAATCTAGGTTCGGGAGAATTACTTTAAGCCATTAGAAAACCTGAGATTGTTGTGTATAATTGATTTTAATTACAGGTGTAGGGAGAATTAACAATTCCTAGGACGAAAGAGGGGGATTAGTGACTCTAGGCCTTTTATTTGATTTACTTCTTTTGATTCAATTGCCATTTGATTTACTTTCAATTAGAGCTACCTTCATTCCAAAAATCGATTCGCCTAAAGCAAATGACAATACATTTTTATAAAGTTTTCTTAATTAAAAACATTGGATTGAAGATAGTTCTAGTCAAGAATTGACAAAGTAAAAGCAAATCACAATACATTTTTATAAAGTTTTCTTAATTGACAGCAAACAAACACGCAGGTTAATTGAAATTAATCTAATTAAAAGTCTAGGGCTACAAATTCCTTTCTTCCATCCTAGAATTTGCAACACTTCTCTCATGCACTTATAACTCTATCAATCACATAAGTTAATCTTAGGTTAATCTATTAACTTAAAAGAATTCTCCCGAATCTCAATCAAGATACTTAATGCCTACTTAATCCCGTAAGTGAGTTAATTTTATATTATCCAACCTAGTCTTGATTAAACGAGATTAACTAATATTTCTATTAGCTAACAAGCGAAAATGCTTAAGTTAAGGTTCACACACTCGTTTTCCCTATTCAACGTTCTACTCTCACCTCCCTCTCCTGAGATTGATGACATCAACAAATAATTATAGAGATTGATGAAATCTATATAAAACAACAATAAAATGAATAAGAAGACTTGTATTGATTGAATAAAAGTTACAAATACATGAGAAAAGACAAATTCTATTCTGGAGTTGAGTTCATAGTAATCCTAGAGAGAAAATTTAGCTACTCATGGAAAATAAATAACAGCAAATAGAAATAGGGGTAGAGAAAGCCATGAATCTAAAGTTGGATAATGGATTGAGCCCCTGAGCCTTGAAAATCAAGTTTCCCTTGCTAATCTCAGCAAAAATGGCGTTCTTCACTTTCCTCTGTATCAAAATGCCCTAAAAAAATTACTTTGCAGCTATTTAAATGTTGTCTAATGTGGCAAAATTTTAGTTCCCCCGCTGCAACAGTACGTGTTCATCGCTGCAGCGATGGAACACAGAATAACAAGCTGAACAGGAACCAAAAAAATTACAATCAAGCATTAAGGGATGCAGCGAAGCAATCACGCTGCAGTAGTGAGAAGTAAAACGAGATGCTGACTTTTGCTGAAGTGGCACTATAACAGTGAACACATACTGTTGCAGTGGTGGAGCACATATTTAGATGCTCTGCTGCTGGTGTTTGGCTCTTAATTGGCAGATCCAACATTTAAGTGGTGGGTTGTTACTTTAATTGTTCCTTTTAATTCCTTGCTCCAAATGTAATGGTTTCCTTTCCTCTAATTAATGATCATTCTTTATACCCTAAAATATAAGATAAAGCACCAATTATTAACATAAAAATGAAGGTACATCAATAATATCACAAAGAGCTTAGGGGAATCAGAACTAGAATAGCTTGAGGTAAAAAAGAATTAATCAGTAAAATTCAAACAAAATCAAGGTTTAGATGTCAAGAAAAAGTGTACAAAAATCATGTTAATTGGGAAATTAACATGGTCACAATATTTGTCTTGTTTGTTCTCTCCATCCCTTCTCTTTTGATTCCTTTTATGACTTCCTTTACCATAGCTTTCTGCCTTTAGCATCATAACATTGGGTTCGAGAGTTTCTTCAAAAATTTTCTAAATTTGCCTCTGTTATTCCACATTTTGCAGTATGGCATAGGCCTTGTTGACATTTGGAAGAGGGTCTTGCATGAGAATCTGATTTCTTATAGCATCAAAATTTTCATTAAGAGCCATGAAGAGTTGTATGGTCTTAGTTGAAGCATTTGCATGAGTCAAAGTTTTCATTGAAAGTAATGGTTGGAACCCAAGAGGGGGGGTGAATTGGGTTTTATAAATTTTTCACAAGAATTAATTGGAAGTTAAAATGATTTTCTGTAAAAGTACAATGCCAAGGATAATAAATACAATACAGAAAATCAATGTACTGTCAAGATAAATAATTATAAAGATCAGGGAATTAAAGAATAGATATCAATATGCACAAATTAAAGAGTAAGGGATAGAGAAAGCAAACTCGGAGATTTATACTGGTTCGGCTAATCCAAGCCTACATCCAGTCCTCAAGAGACCACTTGAGTATTTCTACTATAATTGCAAGTTTAACCCGGGTACTTGCAAACCACTACAACCACGCAAATTCGATCCGAGTATTTGCGAAACCACAATGGAGAATTTATGAATTCGGGCTCCTCCTCAACCCAAAGCAAGTTCTTCCAATACTGGTACTTGCGAACCTCAACTCAAAATAATATTAGTGTTGATCAAAATCAACAATACAAAGAAACTCTCTCTAAAGAGTAGATGAATACAAATGAAGCTCTAATAACTCTAATGATAGAGAATATGCAAGATTTGGCTCAAGAATGCTTTCCTTTCTCTCAAAGATGATAGAAGAAGTTAATATCACATTGTAGGACTTTGTTCTTGCTCAAAATCGTGTATCTAAGGTCATATATATAAGATTTTACAAAACTAGCCGTTATATAGCCGTTACAGCACTTATAGTGCAGTCCAGGTGTCCATTGGTCGACCAGTGTGGCACGTTGGTCGACCATTGTAGTCCAGAAGTGATTTATCAGTCACGTTGGTCGACCAGTGTAGATGGGGTGGTCCACCACCGGCTGACAGTAGCGAAATACAGATTTTGAGCTTTCTTTAAAAATTCATAACTCCCTCGTTTGAACTCCGTTTTAAACAAATAATATACCATTGGAAAGCTCTTGGAGTCTAGTTTCAAATGAGCCAAGTTTTACTCAAAAATTATTTTTCGTTTAAAAGATATAATCAAAACACTAACTATAGGTCAGAACAGAATAATTTTTGAGTTCAGTGAAATCAACTTTCAGTTTTTCAAACTATATTTTAAATAGTCATATATTTCTCATTTGGACTCCGTTTTGAATAAATAATATACTGTTAGAAAGATCTTTGAGTCTACTATCAAATGAGATTAAGATATTTGAAAAACCAAATTTTCATTTATGAGATATGATATAAGGAGTGACCAAAGGTCAAAAACTAACTTTTGTAAAACTTCATATCTCATTATTTTTTGTTCAAAATGCTTGAGCCAATGCATGCAAATCTAAATCATTGAGTTGCACAAGTATACTAGCCTATATAAAATATACCTAATGTAAACACATAGGCTATCTTGATGCATCCAAGCTTCCAAGACTTCAAATCTTCTAATTCTTCATTTCTTGGAGCTTTGTCCTTGTATGTTGCTTTCCTTGAGTGAGGCATGATGTTACTTTTCCTTGTTCTTCAATCCAATGCTTGATATCGGGCATTTTTATATACTTTTTAGTCCCTATTTTAGTCCTTTTTGCCTCTTTAATTTTGTCAATTCTCTAATTTTATTATGTTTTGGAATTTATTGGGTATAAACTATTTATGGATTAAATGTGCTTCAATTTTATATTTTCAGAACTTGAATTGCAAAATGCTCAATCTAATTCCTACAAATCTCAATTTTGGAGAGAAAAGTGTTGACATGGACAAAGATGATGATTTGGATGCTAATGTGGCACTTTTTGGATGATGCAGATGCTGACTAGGATATGCTGGATGTGGGGCCCACTTGAACTCTTATTGAATGCCATGTAGTCAGAATTTGAGGGCAGAAACATTAAATTTCGCAGGTCAGAATATCATGGCTGAAATATTAATTTTGCCATGATATTCTGCTGCTGTTCTGCTGCTGTTTGTTACTTTCTGCTGCAGAAATATTAAATCTGCTGCTGCCATGCCTATCTGCTGCTGCAAAAACATTAATTATGCTGCTGTTTTGCTATCAAAGTGCTGCCACATCATGGAAGAAAGCATCTAGGGTAGAATATTCTAAGGCATTGAAGGGGCATCAGTTTTTAAAGAAGAGAACACTTTTATTTTGCAACCAGACTTAGAAAATTCGCAGCTCTCTCTTCCTCTCTGTTTTTGCTTCTGTTGTTTGCTGTTTTGCTCTCATGGAGGGCTAAGTTTTCATTGTAATTAGTCACTAGACCACTGGGATGTTGTAGCTTGAACTAAGAATGTAAGCTAAGTATTTTATTCTCCATTTTCATCTCATTTCGTTTCTGTTTTGCTGTCATGTTTATTTTGCTGTCAAATTCTGATTAGAGCTTGAGAATGTAACATAAACATGACTTATATATAAGACATAACCTTGCTTGACTGATTAGGAAAGTGAGGAGGGCGAAATGACTAGTTATATGATATATTTAACTTGGTTTGGTTGAGATTTTCCACTGAATGCATCTAATTATAGTAGAGAGATGTTCTTGACTGTAATTAGTAGCATTAAATTCTAGATGTTATTCTAGAACCATTTTCATACAGTACCAAACAATGGAATGAGAATAAAATTGAATTAATGAGTTAGGTAATGATAGTTACACTCCCATGAATCCTAGTGGCTGATTACATAGTCTCTTTACTGTCAATATCTTGCAATTTCTGCTGCTGCTGCTGTTACTGCTGTTGCTGCATATTTTGCTGCTGTTGTAGTATTTAATTGCAGTTCTGTTTTGTTTATTTTGTTAGTACTGCTACAAAACCCCCCCACGTTTATGTACTCTTAATTAGTGTTTAGGTGTTTAGAACGATTAATTAGTATCAAGAAGTGAGGCTCCTTGAGTGAATACGACCTGGGGATCACTATACTGTAAATTGCCACAAATTCAATTCTGGGCGATTTGGCATCGTAGTGGCGTGAACCAATGCTCACTCTTCTTGTTTTGAACCAACCTATAAAATATATCTTACTTGCAAACCAAATGGTTAGTTCAATTCATGATAAATAGCATGATTAATGTATAAGACATTACACATTAAATAACATAGTCATGCTTAAATACTTGTAGCATGTATACATGATAATTAACCTTTATATAAATTAATGCTACATTTGTCATCATCAAAACTTATGGCATAAAGCCTTAGGGTCAACAATCTCCCCCTTTTTGATGATGACAAATCACCACAGAAAAATATGTATCACAAGATAATGAATGCAATGTTATAAGCACATACACATATTTTTCTATTGTTTCTTCTCCCCCATTTGACATCAACAAAAATGTATAAGGAACACAATATATAGAAGTTAAAGCACATACCTTCTTTAAGCCAGGATGTCAAAAGATGTCAATATAGCATGGGGTGAGGATACATCAAAACTTATCATTGAATTCATTGACATGTAAAAATAATTTTCAAAAAAATTTCGCATGTCAAATGAAATGAGCCAAAAAGATAAAAATTGAAAGAGTTTTAGGCTCCCCCTTAAATCTTGCATAATTTGAAAAAGAATAATGAATAATGAATATCCAATTTTTCGAGATATATTCTTTTTCAAGGTCATCTATATATTTTCAAGAGAGATAAAGCTCCCCCTGAATTTCATAACCCTTTTCCTTTGAAAAAAAGTGTCCAAATCATTATAAAGGAAATTCAGTTTTTGATTGCAGAATTTTGAAGTAAGATTTTTGAAGAAATTTCTGCAATATTTTCATTGAAAATGATTTCTGCTTGTTTATGAAAAGGCATTTTTAGTAAATAACAGAAAAATTGAACTCGTTGAAATAAAAAAATAAACATCATTTGCTGTCATATGATAGAAATATTTGCAGTACACAGCAGAAGTATGATATATGGATTAGCAAAGCATGATATAAACAAGAATATTAATCATAATCCATAAATCGAATACTAATAATTTTCAAGATATTTGAAAACAATTTCTGCTTATATGTATAAAAACATTTCAGCATATAGCATAAGTAATTTGAAATAAGGATATTCAAATCCTTTTCTTTTCAAAACAGATTTTGCTTCAATAAGGCAAAGCAATTTCAGCATAGTGGAAGCAATTCAAGAGTTTCACGATATTTTTCTAAAACATTTTGCTTCGAAAGGAATTTAGAAACATTTCATCCAAGGAAGCAATATATATGGATTAGTGTAACAAGATATAATCAAGGGTACAGTTCATAATCCATACATCAAACATCAATGTTTTTCATCCCATTTGTCATCAACAACAAAAGAGATCTGTAAAATCTCTTCTTTTTCAAGAAGAATATTGCTTCATATGATAAAACATATTCGCATTGCGGAAGCATTTTTAGAGTCCTTTTTCAAAACAAATTTGCTTCATAAAGGATAAGATAGATTTCAGCACAACGGAAGCAATTTATATACCCATTCAAAATGAATTTATATATGTATCTTGAGGATGAGTACATGTAAAAATTTTGACAGCCACTCTAATGCTTAAGTTAGTAATGTAAATCAAAGATTAAAGGCAAAATTAACTGCTTACGATCGTATGCATCAAGCATTATCATGATGCAAGCAAATTATTGCCTTTCATTTACCCACAAAAGCATTATATGCAAGTATGTGTATCTATGAAGATGTATCAGCCTCTACACATTTCATTTTATTCAAGTCATTTTAAAATTTTTGACTTCTCAATTTGTATGAGTGCATGTGGAATCATGAAATATTATTCTTGGTCGTAGCCTTCGCTCATGATGCATGAATAGCATACACAACATATGTTCTTAGATACATATAATCATAGCATGATGCAATCAATCATGTATATTATACTGAAAGCTCTCAAGAACAACACAACAAAGCAGAGAAATACGGTTCTGTTTATCACCATTTTATTAATCCTTAACATTTCTAATCAAAACAAATTAAATCAGCCGCAAATCCACCGAAAATTGACTTTCGTGGTTTTACCATTAATGTGACGCGCTGTTGGTGTGCATGCCTACCTTAGACTTCTGGCTTCCAGCTTGCAGATATCTATAGGATGAGCGTGTAGGGGTATGGCGAAGAGATATGTTCTTTGACTCAAGTCATAATTTTCTCTCTATAAAGACTGCCCCAGAGTTCTCAATTACCACACTACAAAGAGTATTCATCTCTGAGCCTACAACTTTCTGACATTCCTCTCTCTTCATACTCCTACAAAAATTTCTAAATTTTCAAACCATGGCCACAAGAAAGATCATTGATCTCACAGTAGAGGCAAGGGAGGAAGAGCTCGACTTAAACTTGAGTCTAGGCAAGGACAAAGGCAAAAGACCTTTGGAGGAATCTCAAGAGAACCGAAAAAAGAAGATGAAGATCGAAGAAGTTGAGGAGATTAGTACAGGCCATACGCCAGAAGACAAAATTGCTTGTTTGGAGCAGGAGGTGAAGAAACTCAAGAAGATGATAGAGGACCTGGAGAAGTTAGCAAAATGCAACAATGCGGCAATGACTTCAAGAATAGATAGGTTCTTCTATTGGTCTACCCAATGCTTCTGCAATCAACAACAAAGAAGTGTTGATTGTATGAATGGGATTTACACTACCCTTCGTGACATTGCTCAGTCTCTTGCTCCAAGGAATGCCCGAGGGGTGATGATACAATACAACCCTCCTAATCCAAGACCACCTCGCCTGTAGATTACTCATGCATGAGTAAACCCTTTTTTTTTGCAATGTAATCCTTCAGTTTATGTTTTTAATGCAAGTGGTTTCTTTCAGATGACGGTACTTAAAAAAATTATAATAATAATAAAGAAAGATAAAGAAAATCAGCAGCACAAATTTAGCACAATAGAAGGATATATATATTTTGAAAAATATATATCCATTTTAAAGATAGAAAGAATTTTCTGACATGGATATATATATCATCATTTCAAAGAAAAAGCAAGTTACATACTTACTCAAGATAAAACATATTATAACCAGAGTATGTAGTAAAATAATTGAAGTAATATGGATTAATAAGATATAAACTATAATCCATAAACAATTGGTCATAAGCCATAGCTTATGCAAAGATATGACATATAAAGATATGATCAAGTATGTAAGATATCAAAGAACAATATGTCATTGCATTTAATGTTGGTTTGATTAATTGTTGTAATAATTAATTTAGTTGATTTGTAGTTGTTATTTTTTTTAATTAGTTTAGAGTCTTGTAATTATGAATTAGGAATTTTTTAATCTGTATATATGGTTGTTTAAATTTTAATAATGTTCTTTACATATTACAATTTTATATGTTATTAATTTTATATTGTTGCTTAAATTGTATTTATTTTTTGAATAATTATGATAATTATTTTAAATAATTATTTTTGGGTAATAATATTAGTTTTTGAATCTTTACATGATTGGTTATATTGTAGTAAAATTTTGTACACAATAAAAATATATGTGTTTTTAATTTTGGATATTTATGTTTATAACAATTAGTTTTATAAAATAATTTATGTGTTATTAATTTGAAAAAATTATTTCCTGTATAATTAGGATATTTTTTAATTATTAACTTTAAATAATTATTTTAGTAGCAATCAATTTAGGTTAATTCTAGTTTTTGCTATATTTTTTTAAGGAAATTTTATAGTTTTTGGATATGAAGTGTTTTTTTTTAATTTTCTATTTGTTGTAAAAAAAATATATGTGTTCATAATTTTAAATATTTATTTCTATAAAATATTTGAGTGTTATTAATTTGAAAAAATATTTCTTTCATAATTAGGACACTAATTAGTTATAAATTTTAAATAATTATTCAAAAATAAAATTGTCAGTGATTTGTAGTTCTTGTTATTACTTTTTCAGTATAGGGTTTTTGGATTTGAAATATTTTTTTTTAATTTTTACTCATTACATATAGTACATGTTTTTGCATAGAAATTAAGGGTTGTAAATAATTATTTTGGAATAATTATGTTATTCTTACTTTAGGATGTAATTTTAGTTTTATTTATTTTTAGTTTTTACATGCTTGCTTAAATATTTATTTTTAGATGTTGTGATTTTTTTTATTATCTATCGTGTTGGAAAAAAAATTTACCTGTTAGGTTGTTTGAAATATTAATTTTTGTTTACTCTCAACTTTAGTTTGTTACGCTTAATTTTCATTAATTCTAATAAAGAAAAATAATATCTATATCTTATTGTTATTATTTTTAAAATGTAGTAGTTATAATGGCACAAGACATAAGAAGCTTTGTGCCAAACCCCGGCCCTAAAGATGAATCAGTCTTGTACTTACAAAATTAACACATTTCTCAGGTTGTGTGGCCAGAAAAGGTAATTATGCATATATATAAAATTACTTTTGTTCATATAATTTCTAATGCTATAGTAGTATTGACCTGATTAACATTATGGTGATAGGATGATCACATATTCACCAAGGTGCGATGGTGTTACGTCTATGCATAAAGTTTTTACCGAGACCTGGCTTTGGTTCCCTGTCTCCAAGAGGTTGGATTTTACTGCGTATCACGCATGGGGAACTTCGAAGTAGACTACAGATTGATCACTACACTGGTAGAGCGGTGGAGACCCGAGACCCACACTTTTCATCTACCTGTTGGTAAGTGTACGATCACTTTACAGGATGTGGCCATCTAGACTAGCCTACCGGCTGATGGTCTCCTCGTAGTTGGGAAGTTCCATTATAATTAGAGGCAGTTGTGTCAGGAGCTACTCGAAGTCACACCTCTTGAGGAGGTCATAAAAGGAGGATGTATATCCCTCAATTATCTTGGGACTCAATTTAGTGAGATTCCTCCGGATACAACAGAGCAGCAGTTGAAGCAGCATACTCAGGTGTTCATTATGAAATTAATAGGGGGCATGCTCATTAATGATACATTAGGCTTGTACATTCACCTGATGTATCTGCCCTTACTACGGGATCTACATGATGCTGGTCGCTATAGTTAGGGCTCGGTGGTACTAGCACACCTGTACTGGAAATTATGTGGGGCCATCGACATCGACAAGAAAGAGATTACAAGATGTGTACACCTGCTACATGTCTAGGCATGGGATCACTTTCCACAGATTCAGCCCTGCATCCGAGGTTGACACGAGGAACGATTGGATCCAGATGTAGAACAAGCGATGTATCCTGGTCCTCTACTTCTGGGTTTTAGGTATGTATTTAACATAATGTATATTATATATGATATAGTTTATTGTACTTTGCACACTTCAGTTTAACTTACCGTGCTAACATTTTTAATTTATAGGTGAGCGATTTTGAAGGTCTAGGGGACCACCAACTACATCTTCTCAAACAATATCGCAAGACATTAGACTCTTTGACAGAGAATGATAAAAGTTCTTCACCTATAATATCGTTTGTTTTCCTTCAATATTTGACTTCTGACTACAATATTTCTTGTCAGGTTGTATGGCAGCCATACCACAGTGATGTGTGCACACAGCTGATACCACATTACTGCTTCGATGATGATGACATCTGGCAGGCTGTTGTGCCTTTCATTTATTTTCATATCATTAAGTGGCACCAGCCAGATAAGTGTCTTTGCTAGTTCAAGTGAGATTAACCCATCCCATTACCCTCCGCAGATAATGATTGCCAGCACACACAAACTTTGAAGGGGAAGCATAATATGAATTGGGAGCTTGAACAACATGAATACATCGCTCTATGACATGCAAGGAGGGAGAGGATAGTCACTGCACCCTCTCTCCAAGAATAGCTACAGAGAGACTCTAAATATAAGCAATGGTATTGGCACATCACATGCAAGTAGATGTCTCCTGAGACAGCTGTAGTGGTGGCTCATGTAAGTTTATATTTAGTAGCATTGTTATTCTATGTACTTATATTTATGTAGCATTTATTATTTTTCTACAGCTGGATGTACACAAGGCCATGTACTTTGAGACCTTCCAACATGGACTAGAGGCCGATATTGAGCCAGGATAACTGTGGGGTAAAATTTGACAGTTTACCTCAGACATTATGCAAGCCTTAGGCCAAGATCACTGGCTGTAGCAACGTGCCACTGCTGGGCACAAAGCACCGACAACCACTCCTGTATTGTTGCTAGAACTTGGTGCCAGAAGACAAAGTGGTCGACAAGCGGGTTATAGATCGATGCAGAGAACCATGCGTCAGTAAGTTGATGATGTAGACATCCCAGCACCACCTCCAGCTCCTTCGATCTCACCAGTTCAGACACCTACATGCACTGGTAAGAGGACATTGATGCCACCTATATGCACAGGTAAGGGGTCATCTGTGCCACTTATATGCACCGACGAGGGGTCATTTATGCCACTTATATGCACCGACGAGGGGTCATCCGTGCCAGGGATGTTTACAACTATGCTTGATATGTTTACACCCATGACAGGGATGTTCACACCGATGGCGGGTATGTTTGTACAGATGCCTCCTCATATGTTCACACTAATGGCACTTATGTTCGCATCAATGCCTCCTCCTATGTTTCCATAGGTGCCTCCTATGTTCACCAGCGAGGGCCCCTACATACCTCAATAGATGTTCACACCTATGTTGGGGGTCCCTCAGGGTTCCATGTATCAATGACTGACTGAGAGCTTGATGACCCTGATACACACTCAGGTCCCATTCACCGATGTCGAGTTCGGGCAGTGGTCGGGTTTTGGGATGCAGTCTGGTTTTGTACAGTTTCAATCACCTCTTTTGGCCGAGGTTTAGGTTGAATTCACCTAGCCTCAACAGTCAGATGATGAGGAGGATGAAAATGAAGACGAGGACCAGGTAGAGGATCCGCAACCACAATAGGGGAGGCCACAGAGAGTGAAGAGGCACACTTGATGTGGCACCAGGAGCCATTTTCAGTAGTTAAATGTAGTTGTTATGAGTGTAATTATATTTAGTTGTTATGAGTGTAATTATATTGAATTGTTATGAGTGTAATTATATTAAGTTTTGTTTGTTAGAAGATTAATTTTTAAGATGCAATTACATGATTACATTTTAATGAAAACATTACTTAAATTTTAAAATACAATTAAATGTTTATGTCTAGATTAAAAACTTAACGTTAACATTTTTAGAATTTCATTGAAAGAGTACGTCTATATAAAATTTAATTAAAATTCACGTCTAGATAAAAATATTACATTGACATTTAAAATACAATTAAGAGATTTCATGATTTAATTAAAATTCATGACTAGATGAAAATATTACATCAAAATTACATATAAGCACGCAGACCACTAATTATTGAAGCTGATATCCATTTGGACAAGTATTTCGGTAGTGATCCAATTCTTGACACAAACCATACCTAGGTGGGTCATTGCCTGAATCTTTCTAGTCCATCTCATTCCTCAACTGCTTAGAATGGGGCTTTTCTGCACCTCGGATCTCCTTCAAGTCAAGCACAAATTGGAGTCCCGGTATCCGTGGCCAATATTCCTCCCCTCTAATTGGGTGGAAGGGACTCTGATATGCAGCTATTATTGTATCCATCTTGTATATCCGGTCTATGAAATTTGTGTAGGAAATTTTAACATGTAAGCAGGTAGCAACGACGTGTGTACAAGGAAACTGAAGTGCTTGGAACTCCCCACAATGACAGTGTCGTTCCTTTAACAACATACTACAATGACAACCAAACTGTTTTTATCGTTTGTTGTATAGTTCTTGCACCTCGAACTACATTTGCACAAGATTGAGAATTGTTCCACAACCCAGTCATATACGTCCTGGTTAAGCCCTTAAAACTCTATCAACTTTGCTCAACTATATGTCTTTCGTACGAGTAGCCTGTACAAATAAAAACAACATAGATAAGAAGGAGTTTACTTATACTTCGATCTATAACGTAATCACAGTGTAAAAAAAATACCTATCTTCACAAGTAGTTGCTTCATACGCTTGTTCTTGAATGCAATGTTTAAATTACTAGACAAGTGACGTATGCAATGGACATGGAATCCTTATGGTGGTTGCCAGCCATTGTTTACGTCATCCACGACTGAAAGGATGAATGAATGTTTGTCTGTAATCAAATAAATGGACATCTCCTTCATAATAAGAAGATGCAACCTCTTTAGAAAAAATAACCATGATTTAAAATTTTCCTTTTTGACAATTGCGAAGGCAAGCGGTACCACATTACGATTCCCATCTTCCCCACAAGCAATCAATAGCTATTTTTCGTAAAGGAAAGTCTTGTCTACTTGAATAATCAGTTTTAGGTGTTCGAACGCATCTACGCATGGTTTATATGCATAATCAGTTTTAGGTGTTCGAACGCATCTACGCATGGTTTATATGCCCAAAACATTTGATGAAATATTCTTGAGCCATTATCCCAGTCATTGTCCCATTTGTAATCAATCTCAATGCGTGACATATATTGTCAAATTGCGGCAAACCAACAGCCCAATTGCAAATAAGAGGCCTCTCAATTACTATAGATCTTGGCTGTGGCTTTTTGCTTCGCTATCCATGCCTATTTATAAGATATGGTATATTTAAATTGATCCTTAATGCACTGGATCACCTAAGAGATAAGCATATCTAGGAATTGGTCCACTTGACCCATTATTGCTGTGGCGATCAAGTCAGAGTCCAGCTATCTATGATCCTGGAAAATCAATAATGCAACACATGTGTGGTCTTCATTGTACTTCGTCATCCATAAGTTGTAATTTGTCTTTAGACAAGCCCTTACCCTCCAATTACAGCCATCCCCAAACTTCACGCACTTCCTGTCCACGTATTTCTTTGAAGACTTCTCTACCTTGTAACTGCTATGCCTCTTGATGTTGTATGTTTTTAGCACACCCATTGGTGATTTCTTTTATGGAAATAACAAACTGATTGCAAGGTCTGAATCATCATCTCATGTGTGGGCTTCCATGACGTTTGAGATCTCTGGCTCACCTATTGGCACTGTATTTGTTTACATCATATATGAGGGTGGAGCATAGTAATTGATAGGCTCAACTTGCTGAACATCAGCATCTTCGCTCATTAAGTATTGTATGCTTGCTCCAAATTCTGGTTGGTGAGGCGACAAAATGTCTGTGTCATCCTCAATGTCCTCGATGTCATCGACGTCTGTATCGTCCATAATATCACATGATGGGTCAGGTAACAGAATGTCTGCTTCATCGTCTATAGGCTAAACTTGTGGACAAGCAGGAGAATATGAGATTGACAAATGATGCTGAGTAGATGGTTCGACATCCTCATTCTATATACCCTGCTCATTCAAATATGGAATTTCAGAATTGAATTAGACTTCTGTTTCACTTTCTGCATAAGTTTTCATACTTGTCAAGATCCCCACACACTGTAGGTGATAATCAATCATCACTCCTACATCATCTTCGTTGTCTAACTGAAACTCTCCGAACATAAACGACACTATTTTTTGAGGATAACTATATTCCAACCGCGATATCTTCTCTCTTTGTCCCAGTCTCAATTTTTGGTGGATCAATTGCCTCAAAAGATTTAAAAAAATGTTCCGTCTGATTTTCATCACCACCATGTTATCCGATTTAAAAGATATACCTTTAGATCCTCTCTGCGATATAGTCCCATTCCAGTAAACACAGACCAAGAGTGCCCCACTTTGACTCATCTATTTTTTTTTTTTTGAAAAAAGGTAATTAGCACACCACATCATAATTCTATGCATGATAAAATTTTAAATCATTGTAAATTAATATGTAATAAGAAAATAAATAAATTATTAATTAATATTCAAATGTAATAAATATATCTATAATTAGCATCTTTGATATAAATGCTTAGTTTGTAATAACAAAAAAAATTTCACATCCATCATATCTCTTTTAGTAAACATAAAAAATAAAAAAGATAAAATTATGGTGTAATTATCAACAAAAAAATTATCATTAAGAATTGTAATAATTAACATAAAAATTGTATAAACAAATAAGAAATGATAATAAATTACGACAAATGACTATATCATCATATATAATAAAACTATAAAATTACTTAATAAATATGTCTATTGTAAATGCTTATTTTGTAATAAAAAAGAATTCATATTCATCATATCCCTATATTAAAATATAAAGAAAAAATAAGAAAGATAAAATTATGACGTAATTGACCAAAAAAATTATCATTACGAAAATTGTAATAAAAATTATATGAATAAATCAAAAGTATTAATAAATTAAGGCAAATGACTACATCATATATAATATAACTATAAAATTACTTAATTAAAAATAATAAGAAATAACATCTAAAAAATTTCATCATATTCATATATTAACTAACATAAAATTAGAAATAATAAGATTAAATTTATAATATAATTAAAAAATAGTTATCATTCAGAAAATTATAATGACTAACATAAAAATCATATTACATATTATGTAAAAGATAATTAATATTTAGTTAAATTATATAAAACAAAAATATCTTAAACAGAAAAAAAAACTAAATCATAACAACAACTTAAAACTATAAAAGTAAAATTACAATAGATAAAAACTATAAAACAAAAATATAATACATTACAAAATTTACCTGAGAGAATGCAAAGATGAAGAAGAATATAGCGAGGAGATGGAAAACTAGTCTGAAGGAGAGAAGCAGAAAAATTGTGAGTCTAATGGGAGAGAGAGGCAAACAACTTGAAAAGAAGGGGGAATAACCTGTGGGGGCCTAGGGCTACGTGTCAGGAGGACTGTTGTCCCACCTAACACAAAGTGGTGTTGCCCCTGTGAAGGGCAACATGCTTTTTGATTGAAACCGGTGTTGACCCTCACAGGGATGACAAGCTTGCAACCTGCTCCAACTACAGTAAAAATGGCCTAATCTGGTAAATTAAAAAAAAAAAGAGACATTCAGAATATATATAAAAAACCAGGACTAAATAGTAAAAAAAATCGAAGACTCCATAAGAGGGAATCCGCTTTTGCTTCCAACTCCTTTGTGTGCAAAAAAAAAAAGAACATCATTAGAATCAACAAATGGTAAGTGATTTGTTATTTCAAATTGCGAATTAAATACCTACTAATGTCGTTATTAATTTTCTACCTTAGAAAAAATTGACGAGCTTTCTCATTTACTGTTCAAAATGGATAGTAAGTAAACTAAAACTAATACATCATCCTTGGAAAAATATTTATTGTATTTTCAAGATATTGAAAAATTTACTGTTTTTATTCATATTTTGATAAATAGGTTATTCTCTTTTAGGTTTATTATCTAACTTATCATAACTTAAAAATAAATTACGTCAATTATAATAGATTATACAAGAAAATATAAATAAAAATACTAGTAAATTCTTTAATATGTTATGAATATAAAATAAGATCTCACTTCTAATTTTTTTATATGAGAAAGGGCATTAATATGAGTTTAACCTATTGAGTAAGTCCACCCAAATACTACAAATAAAATGGGTTGAATTAATGATTCAACAATTCAATTTAAAGAAGAGTTTTTAGCTCATTCTATTAAAACTTTTGAAGTTCACATGAGTTGAGGTGGATTAATTAGTTTTATTAGATTTATTTATTTATTTAAGGAGATAGTTTAATTTTTTAAAATTTTGTAAATTCAATACTTAATATCCATATAATTAAAAAACAAATATATATATATATATATATATATATATATATATATATATATATTTTTTTTTTTTTTTAAATGATCTATGGACATTCATTATTGACCTCGCTGGATTTAGGTCGAATTGACTTGGTTGAACCCAATGGTCCTTCTTAGGGAAAGTCATGTGGTGGCTACAACGTCATAGTCATCATCGATGGCTTGAAAACAGACAATAGATCTGGTCGTCTTGGTTTGGTATCAAAAGTCAAAACCATCAGTGGCTGTGGACAAGTTTTGTGGAATTCCAAGACATTAGTTTTGAGTATGGACTACGCATTTTGTAACAAAATACCTTGACATCCTAAGGTTAGATCATAATTTTGGGTCTTATAATTTTACTAAAGTTATAAATCAATTCTTATATTTTATTTTGTTATAAATTGGTTCCCATGATATCACAAATCTTTGGAAATAATTCTTCTCATTAAAGAAGAGTTAATTGTTGTTAAAATATGCCAACATGACAAATGATGTAGTTTGGACATGTCTGTAAGTCACCTCATTTTTTCATTCCAATTAGTAACTGATACAATTTCAGATTTAAGTTAAAATACTAAAGTTGTCTTAGATTTTGTTAGTTAGATATTGTGCCCAAGAAGGAGAATTAAATTGGATACTTAGTCCCTTTTTATTATTTCGTTTTGTTTTGTCAAAATCTTTTCAAAATTAGTATCTAGAAGGTAGGTTAATGAAAAGGTTATAGATTGACTCACATTGTACAGTAAAATTCTAGAAGACAAATATGAATATCACCTTTATCCTTTTTTTCAAATATACTTAATAAAACTTTGTTTGAGATGAATCATTTTGGGATTTAAAAAAAATTGATAAGAAACTATGAAGTGAGTAAAAATAAGTACCTGAATCGAAGTTAGAGAAGAGAAAACACCACAATATATAGTGGTTTGATATTTCTTAAAAAGAAGCCCCTACATCAGCTTTTGAAACATACAAGAAGAGAATTTTTATTAAAGAAAAAAAAAGAAATAACAAGTGATACAGTCAACAACCTCAGTCTATGTGGATCAACACCCCAACTTTTATGCTAGTACCTTAATAAGTTTGTCTAAGATCATGGCAAACTTATCCTAATAGATTGACCATGATCTGTTTCAAAAACAGAGCAACTTTGCTCTCTATAGTACTTGAATAGAGGAAGGAATACAAATTGTATTCTTTGTATATTAATCAATGGAAATATACGTAGTGTCTCAGCTATATATACATATCAGACTAAATAATAAAAATAGAAAACTAAAAACCAACTATACAATTGACTCCTAACTGCCATAACAGAAACTAATTACAAGTGGACTGATTAATCTAAGTGGACTAGGCTGACTAAACTACTGTACATGTATGCACATGAATTTTAACATCCCCCCTCAAGTTGAACTTTGGAAGTAGTCTTTCAAGTTCAACTTGGGCACAAATCTTTGAAAGGAAGGTTTTGCTAGTCCTTTTGTGAATGGGTCCACCAGCTAATCTTCTATCCATACATGGGATAGCGAAATAAAACCTTCTTTTAATTTTTCCCCGACTAGGTGAATATCAATATTAAGGTGTTTAGTTCTTTCTTAAAATATTAGATTTTTTGCAATATGGATGGCTGCTTGATTGTCACATAATAATGGAATAGATTCTGAAATCTCTAGCTTGAAGTCACATAAGATGTAGCTAATCCACTATAGTTTACACATAGTGCCTGCTAATGCCTAATACTCCCCTTCAGTTGTTGATCTCGAAACCGTGGCTTATTTCTTGGTTTTCCAAGAAATAAGTGCATCTCCCATGAAAATACAGTAACCTGTAAGACACCTCCTAGTATCCAAGCATGAACCTTAGTTTGAGTAAGAAAAGGCTACTAACTTTAGAGAAATGTTAGAAGGAAAGAACAATCCGAAAGATGGATTGCCCTTTAGATATTTTCAGTACGTGCAAAGCTTCTTGCTAGTGTATCTCTGTAGGTGCTTGTACGTATTGACTCAATTGCTATGTGATGAATGCAATATCTGGTCTGGTGAAACCCATATGTAGCAACCTTCCTATTAAATGTCTATGTCTTTGTGGATTTATCATCAGAGCACCCTCACTGCTATAAAACATTACACCTTTTGCCAAAACACCAAGTCATCATAAAATGCCAAGTCAGCACATCTAGGTGGCATTCACATAAACAAAACATCCACATATTTATCTAAAAAATACACAATCAAATTAATTGGGATAAAATTATAAAATTAAAACATATTAATTCTATAATTAATTTACACCCAATAAATTCAAAATATAATAAAATTGGAGAGTTTACAATGTTGAGAAATGTAAATAGGCTAAGATAGGAACTAAATTGTATATGAAAATGCCTGATATCAAATTCCCCAATTATAGTTTAGCTATTAACTCAGCATAAGCATTCATCGCATTTATTCCAACCCCCATCTCCAATGTAAGCAGCCTAAACTGTATGTAGCACTTCAAAAAAGCCATTAATTATAAATGATGGTTTAATTGATTACTTTTTTCCCAAAAAAAAATTGTTAATATGTTATATTAAATTTGAATTTAATTATTTCAAAATTTTTTTAAAAAAATTTAATTTTAATTTTAACGTGTATATTAACAAATGTATAATTTAAATAAACATTAATAAAATTTAAAAATAAATTAAATTCATTATTTTTAAGTCATCAATAATATCAAAGTTCAAGTTTAAAGAAAACATTTTTTAATAATAGAAACCAATATTATCATTAACATTCTTCAACTTTAATAGATTTATATTGTATATCTTGATTTTTGTAAAGTATGCGTAATTTTTAGAAGAAATGAAAGACTATTATAATTAAAATATCTCTTTGAGGATGAGATTACATGCAAGTATTTTATCCTAATTGTTAATTTTGGTTACATGAAATTTTCAAACATGCAAGCATAACAAGTTTTTATTAATACACTAAGACCCTTATTTCTCCTCCATGATTGTCAAGGTTATTCTAACTTACAGTTAGCCAATTGAGATTGAAAAATAATACAAATTCAGGCAAATTGAAGGAACGCAATGTTTTAGTTGGCGTGCGAGAGATGCGTCTTCTTATCGTCAAGAAACCACAAGAAGCATTTTTGTTTGTTTAGCATACTGACAAACTTCATAGGTAAGTGGATGTTTGACTTTATTAGAAAAAAATGGCATATGCCCCAACTTCTGATGGGTGTGCTAATCATTTGTGCCAAAGAAAAAAAATTCTTAATTTTTCCTTTAGTACAAATATCTTCTGCTATGCTTGCATTCACTTCTTGTCTTCTTCCTTCCTTCATTACATTCAGTATGAGTGTCTTCGAGTCCAAGACATACAGATGTCCCTCAATCCTTG
This sequence comes from Biancaea sappan, assembly GCA_037074585.1. Taxonomy (NCBI): domain Eukaryota; kingdom Viridiplantae; phylum Streptophyta; class Magnoliopsida; order Fabales; family Fabaceae; genus Biancaea; species Biancaea sappan. The sequence goes on from CM073494.1 coordinate 14,610,153, forward strand.
CCATAGCTACCAACCTTTTAGTCCCCAGGTCCTATAATGTACAAAAATTCAAGCAAGAAAGTGAATCTAACTCCATTTTGTTTTGACAACTTACTTACTGACAGCAAGTTGTGCTTAAAAGATGGTATGTATCAGGTATCATGTAATATTAAAGATTCTTGGATGCAAACATCCCCATAGAACCTCACTATCTTACTGCTTCCATCTAGCAAATGCACATGAATAAGATTAGGAAGTGTTTTCATATTAGTGAAATGTTCCCTTACTGCACTAATATGACACATGGCACCAGTATCCACTATCCAGTATCTTTTTTTTTCCTTGACTAACTCTAAAGAAATGTTACCAGCATAATCTCCCAGAGCAAAATTCACTTGCTCACTATTTGTCACTGCTTTCCCTTTTAGTAGTTTGGAAATCTCCTGCTGTAGTATTTCAGCCATTGCTGTAGTCCATACAAGTGTTGAATCCTTCTTGCTATCATTACTGGTTTCCTCAAATCGGATGTATGCCAAATTGGCATAATTCCTTCCTGAATTACCTCTCTTTTCTTTCTTTAGTTGCTTGTACCAACCCGGTTGCCATGAATCTTGAAACATGTAGCTTTTTGATGCCCTGGTACTTTATAGTGCTCACATGTATGATCATCCTTCTTCGAGCCTTTCCTTCCACTTCCCTCGGTCTGGCTCACTCTCCAGCTCCTTAATCCCTCCATTAATAAACACAAATTTGTTCTTCGTAGCCAGTGCTCTCCTTATTGACCTACTCTAGGTCAGTAATTAGAGTCAGATAAAAAAAAGTCATAAGAATCATACCTGAATGATCCGTGTTTTGCAACGTCATTGGATCTTCCACATTGTTAGTCATAACCATCCTCTGATCAACACTGGATGTTTCCAATCCTTCCATCATACTAATCTGTGTAATCATCGTGAGCTATGGCGCACAAGGGCTTTGTAGTTTGAGCTAGCTGTAGTGCTAGCTCTGATACCATGAAAAAAAGAGCAACTTTGCTCTCTAGAGTACTCGAATAGAGAAAGGAATGCAAATTGTATTCTTTGTATATTAATCTATAGAAATATACACAGTGTCTTAGCTATATATACATATTGGACTCAATAATAAAATGGAAAACTAAAAGCCAATTGTACAACTGACCCCTAACTACCATAACAAAAACTAATTACTGATTAATCTATGTGGACTAGGCTAACTAAATTACTGTACACATATACACATGAATTTAAACACTTTTACAATTTGTCCTACCCAAAAGGATAAGCTCAACAAGCTTTTACACCAAACTCTAGGATTTGTAAAATATTCCTAGAAACTTCAACAAATCTATTCACAGGACTTCTATTACAACAAAATTAATATGTTGAATTTTTGTTCACTCAGAACACAAAAAGATAAATTCACACAGAGGAATTCTCATATAGAACTCTCTCAAAGAAACAAGAGAAATAAATGCTTCAAGCTCTCAAGATAAAAAAAGACTTTTTTTCAAGCAATCAAGACCCCAACATACGGTAAGAGAAGATCATAAATAGCCTTTTAATCAAGATTCTAGCTATTGAGGAAGGAGGCTTCCTCATTTGAACTTCAGTTGTCTTATTCCATCAATGTTCCTATGTGAATTTATCCTTCATTAAATGATCTTCTGTGAATTGTTTCTAAAGCCTCGTAGGTTTGCAAGAATTGAGGAGATATACAACTTCTAACTTAGGGAGATGTGAGACGTATGCTATTGACCACTGAGTTACAACTGTGTGAATTTTGTCTGCTAGTCCTTTTGAAGAAGGACGTTGTCACCATCTCCTTTCTTTTGTACATTTTATATTTTATTCCTGTGTTGTGTCACTTCTTTTTGCACATGTACCAACTCTATTAGAAGCAAAGAAAATGTCTAACTTTTTGGACATCACATGAAGTTAACTAAAGTAAAATGTGCTAAGTAGATGAGAATCGGGTCGAGCAAGGCCCAATTATATAATTTCAACAACTAAAATCATGAATCATTCAAGCCCAATTCATGTACTTTTACAAATAATTTTCGGAATAAGCCCAAAGTCAGGCAACGCCTAAGATATATAATTTGAGCACTTAAAACATTGAACATTCGAGGCCCAAGTTAAATAATTTTACAAATAATTTTAGAATAGGCCTATATTTCTGAGAACAACATTTTGAGAAATCTTTAACTTGTAATCCAAATTGATGAGAACATAATCTTTTGAGATTTGAGTTACATATTTGAAAATCATTGAAGTAATAGAAAATTTGTTTTGTAAAAAATCCTTGCATTAACTAATTACAAGAGGTATTTCGCCCTCCATGACAACCAAAACCGTGAAGAACAAAGGGAAAAACACTGCTGCAAAACTTCAGATCTGAAAATGACTTAGCTCCCTTAATAAATTTTGGTTTTGCAAATATGAAACTGATCTAACACATGCCTAAAGGAATATTTTGTCCTAGATGTCTCCTTGGATGCTTCTTCCATGATATGGTAGCACTTTGACAGCAAAGCAGCAGCAGAAAGGTAGCAAACAACAGCAGAAAAGTATGGCAGAAAACATGGAAAAGGGAGATGCAGAATTAATATTTCAGCCATGCTTTTTTGACCTATGAAAAGTAATAATTCTGCCACTAAATTCTGACTACGTGGCATTGAAAAGGAGTTGAAGTGAGCCCCACATCCTAGTCAGTATATTCATTACCCAAAAGTGCCATATCAGCATCCAACTCAACATTTTTCTCTCCAATGATTTAATTCATGGTGTCACCGTAAAATTGTGACTAGAGATTCGTTTACCGTTGGATCGTGCTCAAATTTGGACAGCAGGTTCACCACATATGATTCTTTGTTTTGAATGGTTGGATTGGTGAACACAACTCAGGAGGGCGAGATATATTCCTCGCAGCAGTAGCTCTGATCTTGTAGTTTTTTGCATCTTCTTGTTTTTCATTTGTAAGCATAGTTTTGTGCACTTGTTGGAGTTCTTCTCAGCATATGAATTCTCTAATATTTATTTTTCTATAAAATAAAAATATGAATTAAATTGGGGTCTTTCTCAATTAAGCTCTTAAAATTATAAATTAAAACATATTATCTCCATAATTAATTTATACCCAATAAATTTTAAAATATAATAAAATTAGAGAATTGGCAAAATTAAAGAGGTAAAAAAGACTAAAACGGGGACTAAAAGAAATGGAAAATGCATGTTATAATATACTAAAATAGCACCTTTGGTAGAGCTGCAGGTAATAAACATAGCTATAGCATGTCCTAATGTTTATAATTTTCTTGTCAAAATTGTTGTTTTCATTTTACTCGTATTTTTCTTCTTCCTTGTTGATTAATTAGGTTGTATAATGTAACTTGTTTAAATGTGTTGTAATGAGTGATCAATTTCTTGTGTAAAGCAAGGCAAGGTATATAGCAGTCCCAGCTACAAGTGGGATATTAAACATAAATCGGTAAACTATATATGGGGATAAGATATGTTGAATAATGATACAAACTAGCTATGTCAAAGTTAAACAAATATCATGCATTTATATTGTAGCATGTGTATATTAAATTTGTAATATGTGTGTATTTATTTTTTAGTATGCTTGTATGACTTTTTGTGTCCCTTCCAAAAATTTTAACATCTCTTTGTTAGCTTTCCATGTGTATTTAAGTGTTACAATTTCAATGGAATAAAGTAAATGTGTTTTCTTTTGTAGTTCTTCTATTTTTTTGTTGTTAACTTCCGTTTTTAACTTAGAAAAATCCTTCAAGATGGCTTTTGAAAGACAAAGAATCTAAACAAATACTTCATTATAATAGGTGAATATAGAATGATTATGCAAATGGAGTTTTTGATATTCAATGGTTCACTGCGCAAGCGTGGTTAAGCTTTAGAATACATTATGTTTTAGAGATTGGGACGAAACCAAAATCTAGGTTATGACTTACGATTATAGTACTAATTGAGCAATCTCACTTGGCATGCTAAATTGTATATAAGAAAAAAAGTGACATGACTTGTTGATATATTCAAACAAAGCCACATCATTTGCCACTTTGACATTTTTTAACGACAGTTAACTATTGTTTAATGGTGGGGATTGTTTCCAAAGGTTTGTAAAACTTTGGGGACTAATTTAGAACAAAATAAAATATTAGGTCTAATATACAATTTTGATGAAACTATAACAACCAAAATTACAATTTAACCACATCTTAATCTTCTGCAATGGAATACTTTATCTTCCGTTTTTCAACCTAGTCTAGATCAAGTTTAAGTATTAACCCAACATAAGGATTTGTCATGTTTATTCCAACCCCCATCTCTAATGTAATAGATTTATATTTTAGATCTTGATTTTTGTAAAGTATGGGTAATTTTTAGAAGAAATGAAAGACTTTATAATTAAAATATCTCTTTGAGGATGATACTACATGTGAGTAATTATTTTATCGTAATTATTATTTTTGGTTACGTAAAATTTTTGAACACACAAGCATAACACGTTTTTATTACACTAACAGGCTGTTTGGTTAGCACTATATAGTAAAAATAGAAAGGAAAAGAAAAATAGAAAAGAAAAGAAAATAACAAAGAGAAAAGAAAAATAAAAAAAAAATTTGTTTGGTGTGGGGATGGAAAAATAAATAGGAAAGAGAAAATAAAAATTGTGGTATGTATTTTTTTAATATATTGATTTTACCATAATACCCTTCATTATTTAGTGTATTGTGATTTCAAAAAAAAAAAATTGAGCATCTCTTCTTCCTTTATCTGTTCCCCCTCTGCTAGAGAGAGAGAGCGATAGTGAGAGAGAGGTATGGTCGCCATCAGCCACCGTGCTCTGGGCTTCTCTTGCTTCCTCTACCTCCTTCCTCTTCATCGTTCTTCCCTGTCGTTCCTCCTCTTTGTTTTCCCCTGCTCTCGCGGTGAATCGAAGGATGTGTGAGAAGTGAAAGCTACTTGATGCGAGCTCTCCGCCCTCCACCATGGTGACCGGCATTCTTTGCCCGAAATTTAGCTAGTGATGGGTCTTTTAGTCAGCCAATCATCGTTCTTCAATCAGGAGCACAATGGACATTTGACAACCTTTCTGTCGAACAATATACACATTCCATCGCCGGTGGAGTGGAAATTGTCGTACAATTAATTGCGAAAAATAATGGTTGGATAGAAAGGAAAGCTTCCTATGCTTCTAGCTATCCAAACAAGGGAGACAACATTGTTGATGGGAATTGGAGGCGCCTTTCTGGATGGAATGTAAGGTCCTATTATTCCACTACAAAAAAAAAAAAGACTTTTGGTAGCGACTAAAGTCGCCACCAAAAGTCTAAAAGTTGCCACTAAAAGTCTTTGGTGGCGACTTTTAGTGGCGACTAAAGTTGTTGGCGTAAGTCCGTGGCTGATTCTTTTGGTGGCGACTTTCAAAGTCGCCATCAAAAGTTACCTTTAGTGGCGACTTTAGTCGCCACCAAAAGTCATTTTTATTGCAAAAAAAAGAAAATTCGTGAAAAAAATGATTTTTGGTGTCAGCAAAAACTACTTTTGGTGGCGACTTCACTCGTCATCTTTTTAGATCCGGATTGGCCCGGAAGGTCGACCCGAGATCTATTCGACTCGTGCGGGTCTTGGCCGATCCAATAACTCGCTATCCCGAGCTGACTCGATTTTTTTGTGTGCAATATTCAAGTTTATTTGAAATTAAACCAAATATGTAAGTGCAAAATATTATATATATCTATATATAATATGTTCAAAATATTTTAGGTCAAAAATATTATAAAACAAAAATAAAATAATATTAAACTTAACAAAAAGCAAATATATTATTACTATTGGAGTCACCACAAAAGTCCAACTTCAACTAATTTAAAAAAAAAACGATTTCACTTAAAAAAATAGACTTCAGTCATCACTGATAATTTAATTTTTTAAAAAAATTAAAAAATTAAAAAATTAAAAAAATTAAAAAATTAAATTTCTTTTAAATAAAATTAAGAAAAATAAAAAAAATTAAATTTTTTAAGTAAAAAAATGACTTTTTTAATTTTTTTTAAAAAATTAGACTTTTGGTGGCGACTATAGTCGCCACCAAAAGTCTAATTTTTTATTTTATTTTAAAAAATCTGACGTTTTTTTTATTTTTTTTAAAAAAGACTTTTTTTTATTTTATTTCAAAAATACTATAGTCGCCACCAAAAGTCTAATTTTTTAGTCGCCACTAAAAGTCTAATTTTTTATTTTATTTTAAAAAATCTGACTTTTTTTTATTTTTTTAAAAAAATACTTTTGGTGGCGACTATAGTCGCCACCAAAAGTCTAATTTTTTATTTTATTTTAAAAAATCTGACTTTTTTATTTTTTTTTTTTTTAAAAACTTTTGGTGGCGACTATAGTCGCCACCAAAAGTCGACTTTTGGTGGCGACTATAAGAGTCGCCACCAAAACTCAACTTTTAGTGGCGACTAATTTAGTCGCCACTGAAAGTCAATTTTCTTGTAGTGTTCCTCCATGATTGTCATTGTCATTCTAACTTATAGTTAGCCAATTTAGCATGTGAGAGATGCATGTTCTTATCGTCAAGTATCATGGCTTCCCAATTTTCTGAGTAAGTAATCGTGTACAACTGATGGATTTGCATTAAAAAATGAAACAACTTTTCATCTCATATTGTCCAACTCGTGTTTGCCCAGAAACCACAGAAAGAATTTCTGTTGCTCCATTTATATTTCTGCTATAAGTACTGTGACCGTGAGTTGTGATCTCATATACTTCCTAAAACTTTGAGAAAAAAAAAATCAATTTGACGCATGGTAAAAGAAACCTACATCAGACTTTATTTCTACGCACTCATTAATATACAAATGATTGAATAAGGCAATCTTAATGTGTATAATGATATGGCATCTGTAAACATATTGCCTCTCGATACATAAATTTTTCATATCACAATAGCTTTATTTAATTTCCAGATAATCTCTTGCTTGCTTTAGTATGTCCCTATACAAAGAATTGAAGATATTATTCCAATCAATATGAAATATGATGAATAAATATTTGTTATTGTGTATTCTTAAATTCTAGACATTCTTTTACTCAAAACCATTAGGCATAATAATTTATGCCTGTATCTCAAAGTACAGCCTAATGGGACAAGGAAGCAAGAATGATTATCAACAACTTCTCATTTGCATTTCGCAACGCTAGCACATGTGCAATTACTATATAACTCAGTAAACTTGAACTCACTTGAAATATTATTGATTCTTGTAGATTCAATACTACTCTTTTCCTTTCCTGGCGATGTTCCCCAATTTTTGGTTTCTTCATTTTGTTCCAGTGAGGGATTAGCGATTAGTAAAATAGATATGATAGAAACACCTTCTTAAGCTAACAGATTAGCTGTTAAGGAGCTCTCCAATATTACGCACATGCTCCTTCTAACAAAGGAGCCAAGCAAGAGATCGTTTAGCTGAGTACTTTTTTACAACCTTTGCAATAAGTTGCTAAACATATTACACCATAAAAATAATGAAGATACTTGTCTGGGAGACTGAAAGAAAGTAGTCACAATCTCATGAGGATATCATATACTAATAGTATAACTACTTAAAGCAATAATAATGCATGCTACCTAATTGGTAAAATTGAAAACAAACAAGAAAGTACAGTATTGCTACAAACTAAATAATCATTGTCGACTTTCCATCTCAAGAGCCATTTGATTCCTTTTGCTTTCAATCCCTAAAGAATTGATAGTATTGTCAGTGCCACTTCCATATATTTCACCAAGTACTCATTTTCCTCTAAATTTGTAGTTTTCCATCACAAGGATGCTTCTCCACACTATTTATTAGGCATGGATTATAACCATGACTAACATAATGTAACCAGAGATGCTATGGCAAAATAAGGCATAGACTTTATCATTACCCACGGTTAATGATCGTGGTTAACATCAATTTTACTACGATTTAAATCATGGTTAAGTATGTTATAGCCACAGTTGGAACCGTAACTAAGAATTTAATTTTTTAAAAATATTTTTAAATAATTATTAGTCACTATTTAAATCGTAGCTCATAATTTAATTTTATTTTACAAAAAATATTTTTTAAGTAAATATTAGCCATGGTTTAAACTGTGGGTCCGTGGCTAATAATTAACATTTATTGTTTTAAAAAAAGGTTATACGCTGCCTACAACTAAATTACATCTAAACTTATGGTCAATTGCTAACCTCAAATAACATTAGTAGCCTCTGGTTGTACCAAATAGGTATATAATGTCAAGGTCGCTGCACGTGCTTCTTCTCTTCGGCCTAAACAAAAGCCCATATTGTTGTTGCTTATATGGAACCGTGCATTGCTGATTTAATTTGTTGTCACTATTGTTAGTCCAATAGAATACTCTATAGGAGGTGAATAGAGTATATGAAATATTTTAATGAAAATAGAATTTATTCTTTAAAATGATTTATGTTCGCTTATCTTTTTTAAGAACATATTACTAGATACCAATTAGCAAATACAGAACAAGTAATGTAAAAGATAAGAGATAAAAGATAACACTATGATTTATAGTGGTTCGGAAGAATCATAAAGATTCACCTACATCTACTCCTCACAACATAGTTATAAGTATTTTTATTACGGGGAAAAATCACCAAGACAAGAAACCAAACTAAGGTTCAACCTCCAACTTTCTTGCAACTAGGTAGCAACCTTTAGTTTGGATCAGTAAACTTCTACTTTTACTCTAAACCAACTAGGGCATTTTGTAACACCCCAGATTTTTACATTTCTCTAAAAACAGAATCAAGGGGAAATTATGAATTACCTAAGAAGATGGACTAAGAAAAGATTATCAAAACTAAGAAAAATCAAATCATAAGGCTAGTAGTTGTCTGCTAGAGCCAGAACAATCGACTGATAGGCCTAAAATGCAAAAAAAAAATCATGTTTGATGTCGAGCAGTCGACCGATGCAGAGCTAGCAATCGATTGGTCTCATCATTAAGATAAATAAATTAAAACCATAGTTGTATCAGTCAACAGCTAGAAACCAAGCAGTCGACTGGTAGCATTAGAAAAATAAATCATATTCAGAACAGAGAGGTACCAGTCGACTAGCAGACTAATAGCAGTCGACTAATAAGTTGAAATATCAAAAAAATTAGAGACACTACCAAAAAAATACTTTTGGAAGTTGCCACCAAAAGTCTAAAAGTTGTCACCAAAAGGTCTTTGGTGGCGACTTTTAGTGGCAACTAAGTTGCTGCTGAAAGTTCGCGGCTGAAACGTTTTTGGTGGCGACTAAAGGAGTTGCCACCAAAAGTTACCTTTTAGTGGCGACTTTAGTTGCCACCAAAAGTCATTTTTTGCAAAAAAAAAAATTTCTGTCAAAAATAATTTTTGGTTACCTTTAGTGGCAACTTTAAAAGTTGCCACTAAAAAACTTTTGGTGGCGACTAAAAGTTGTCAGCAAAAGTCAATAGTAATTTTTTTAGATTTGGATTGGTCCGACGGGTCAACCCGAGACCTATTTGACCTGTGCAGGTCTTAGCCGGTCTACTTACTTGCTGCCCCAGGGTGACTCGATTATTTTTTGTGCAATATTAGAGTTTATTTGAAATTAAACCAAATATATGCATACCTGAGATTCGAACCTGGATTCCTTGCTTGCAACTATGTGCGTATTGCCATTACGCCACCACTTTATTTGTGTTATGTAAAGGCAAAATATTATATATATATATATATATATATATATATATATATATATATATTCTGTTAAAATTATTTTAAGCGAAAAATATCATAACACTAAAATGAAACAATATCTAACTTAATAAAAAGAAAATATATTATTATTAGTAGATTAATAGATAAAAAATAATTATATATAAATAAAAAAAATTGACTTTTGGTGGCAACTATGAGAGTCGCCACTAAAAGTCCCACTTTCAGTGGCAACTCTCAAAAGTTGCCACCAAAAGTCAATTTATTTTTAAATAAAAATAAAAAAATTCATACTTTTGGTGGTGACTCTTAGAGTTGCCACCAAAAGTCACCTTTAGTGGCAACTATAATTGCCGCCGAAAGTATTTTAAAAAAATGTTTAAAACGATTTTTTATTATCTTTGGTGGCAACTTTTGGTTGCCACCAATAGTGTTTTCGTGGCAACTTTTAAAAGTTGCCACCACAAATTAATTTATTTTTAATTAAAAATAAAAAAAATTCAGACTTTTGGTGGCAAAAGTCACCTTTAGTGGCAACTATAGTTGCCACCGAAAGTATTTTAAAAAAATGTTTAAAACGATTTTTGATTATCTTTGGTGGCAACTTTTGGTTGCCACCAATGGTGTTTTGATGGCGACTTTTAAAAGTTGCCACTAAAAGTTAATTTATTTTTAAATAAAAATAAAAAAATTTCTACTTTTAGTGACAACTCTCAGAGTTGCCACCAAAGTCACCTTCAGTGGCAACTATAGTTGCCACCGAAAGTAATTTTAAAAAAATACCTACAATTGATTTTTGGTCACTTTTGGTGGCAACGAAAGTTGCCACCAATAGGCTTTTGGTGGCGACTTTTAGTCGCCACCAATGTTATTTTGGTAGCAACTATCATAGTCGCCACCAAAAGTCTAAAATTTTTTAAATCTTATTTTGAAAAATTAAACTTTTGGTGGCGACTTCCCTATTTCAGTGATAACTCTCAAAAATCGCCACCAAAAGTCAGACTTTTAGTAGCGACTGTTTTAGTTGCCACTAAAGGTCGACTTTTTGTGGCAATTTTTTTAGTTGTCACCAAAAAGTTGCCACTAAAAGCTATTTTTTTTTTAGTGAGAACAGAGGGTGAGCAGTTGACTAGTAGGTTTGTGATAGTCGACTGCCAGCCCATAAAACAATAGTTTAAGTTGGTTTAACTGATAAAAATCAGTAGAAAAATTATCAAAATAACCCTAACTCACTAGAAATACATGAGAAATAAGTTACGGGCAAAATAGTAATTTTACAAGAGTGTATATATGACTCTTTGTGTGTCTTATGTATGAAGAAGAAGAGAAAATAGAAGATAGAGATAGATATTCAAAAACAAATCTAGAGCTAAAGAAGAGAGAAATGGAAGAAGATCAAGAAAAGAAGCAAGAAGAGGAAGATTTGAGCTGGGAAATCAGGTTTAGAACTTGATTCTACACATAAGGTAGCTAGTTTTTTGTAAAAGTAGTTGTTTATAATGATTTATATGTTTTATTATGAATTATGTTTATCATGCTAGGTTTTTATGATGATATAAACTTATATCATGATTTATGTTCATGACATGAGTATGATTATATAGAAAATCTATGATGAACCCATGATATGAGCAGGATTCTATGATGAATCCATGATATGAGTAGGATTCTATAATGAATCTATGATATGAGTAGGATTTTATAAAGAATCTATGATATAAGAGTAATTCTATGATTATTCTAAGATGATTCATGTTCTAATTATGAACTATGAAAGATATAGTAATGAATTCATGATAGATTGATGGCTTAAGATGAATCTTCTATGGAGATCTGAGTGAATGGTTCATAGAACATAAGTCCATAAGAGTTGGGGTAGATTTATAGTGGAACTCAAAATGGGTAGACCTATGATGCAACCTAAGTTGTGTAGACTTATAATGCAACTCAAGATGAGTAGACCTAAAACGTATTATAAACCCAACATAGGTAGACTCATTATGCATTATAGACCCTAATGACTTCAGTAGACTTGTTATGCACTAAAAAGAAGAACAAGAACACTAAGCTATAGTTTAGCCTTTATATTCAAGGAGGTGACCACGATAAATGGAAATGTCATTGATATGACAAGGATATTTCCTCAAGAAGATGATAGAATAATCCTTCATGGGATGAGTGACCTTGTAATGTATTACAAACCCATGTGGGATTTTGGTAGAATTTGTGATGCATTATGAGGTAGAGTCAGGTTACTCGATTTTCTAAGATCCTCTATATTTATGAAAACAACTATAATGCTTAAATTGCTTTTATGACTGAAATGAGTTCTTTGATGTTTCGTAAGGCAAACTAGCTACTGAGATTATATATCTCATGTTCTATGTTATAACTAATCATTTCAAGGACTGAAGTGGAACTGAAAAGAGTAAAAGAAGACTTAGGCTTGGCTTTCTACCTTAGCAATTACAAAAAGGAGAGAGACTTTTATATGTATGCTTGGAGACACTTGTACTTAAAAAATGTAAACAAGAAACTACTTGCATATATTTCGTAGCATGTAATGAGACAAATACCTTTATGAGATGTTAACACATGTTGAGTTAGAGCTTATTTTCTTTTTAGGAAGTATATAAGTATCTTCAAGGAAAGACTTTTCTCATAGTTTACAAAAATGAGTTTACAACGCTACCAGTCAACTGATACATTATGGGTAGTCGACTGGCATCTACTGGAACTGTGAGATTATAAAATAGCAGTCTATCAGTCGACTGATGCAAAGTTGGCAGTGGACTAATTGACCTCTGTCCACTTTGAGATTTTTTTATTTTTTAAATACTTTATAATTGCTTTAAATTTCTCCTAAATGATTTTTTTTTTAAGAATTTCGTGGAGTTCTTTTAAAGCTCACCAATTTTCCCTTAGATTTTATTATAAGTTTGCCTCCAAATGTATAACTAGAATAGACGTTACACTTTCACACATTCCTAATAGACATTTGTAGACAACCTTCTCAACCAAAAAGGTACTGCTCAGTATCTTTTATTTCTACAACAATAGGATACTAAACCAAGTACCTAAGAACTGTCCACACATGGACAAAGAGACCAGAATATAGAAATATTCCTTTCAGTTCACTCACAACACCAGATGGAGAGAAAACTCACTAAGAACAAAATATAACATGATATAATTCTATGACACTAAGAGTACAAATAGTTACAGAAGTATGAGTGCACGATAATTCTCTTTATAAGCTTTTGTAATTATCTTGTTGAACTCTTCTACCTTTTATAACTTCAAAAGAACTAGACATTTGATACTAGACACTCTTCATGGATTAGAGGAATAAGTTTGAATTAGATTTGGAGATTTCTTCATTAATAGAAAAATTGCAAAATAGAGGAAGATAACATGATGTTCATCGTATAAGCTTGAGAAATTCCAAAACTTGGTTTTAATTCATTAATTGCCTTGCTTTGGGTTGTAAATGATCAAACATGTCCTAAAAACATCTAAGATGAAGTTCTGGGTAGGTTTGGAAAGCAAAACTGAAAGATGGACATATTATATGCATAATAGGGACTAAACTGAATAAACCCAAAAGTTTACAGGGGTTGCTTTAATTTTGAAACAAAATATATTCTTAATCTAGGTAGATAGATAAAGTGAAATATGATCTTAAACCATGCAAAAGACAAAAGAAAAATTTTGCCCAAGAACCTAAGGGAATAAATAGAAATTGTTTTTGGTAAATATCAAAATTGAAGCAGAATTTAGTTTAAATTAAATTTATGAACTAGACAAATAGGGACTGAACTGAAAATTAGTTTCAAACTAATAAGCCAAGTGAAAAATAATTTAATTTGATTAAATTAGTTATATATATTTGTATGTATTTATGTGAGTGTGTGTGTGTATATATATATATATATATATATGTATGTATCTATTCTTTAATATAAAAAAAATTTAGCTGAGTTTATGATGCGAACATTATATGAGGATTTAATTAAAAAGTAGAAGAATTTATTAGAAAATAAATTATATTAATTAGAATAAAAGTTTAAATAAAGATTATTAGATGTAAAATTATTTTAATAATCTAATTAGAGAAATGACCCAAGAATTCTAATTTAAATTGGAAATTTAAATAAGTTAGCATTTAATAAATGACAATAAATAATAATGATACTTCAAAAAATGAAATATAAAATTTATATCTTTTATAAAAATTACATATCTCAAACCACGTTTACACACCAATATCTAAACATCATATTCTGCACCAAACTACGTTTGTCTATTCCAAACTACATTTATCCAAATGTCTTTCAAATATAAATCACGTTCATCTAAACTCAGATTTTCTTCAACCACGTTCAATCAAACCTAGTTTGTCTCGCCTATATTTGCCTAAGAAGCTACCTGCTTCTTCTTCTTCTCCCTCCAGAGGCACAATTCTGTGTCCCTAACATCTTCTTTTGCAGCTTTTAAACCTGATCAAACTCTTCCTTTATCAAATGGGAAAGTCTAATATTACAGTTCAAACTATGGTTTTGTCCAGCCCTCTCTAATTGTACGAATGCGTCTCAAGCCTAGAATGCTAATTATAAACTGAATCATGCTCTTGTAGATTGATTCATCTTGGACTAGAGAGATATAGAGCTTCTTGTAAAGACAATTGAGTACTTAATTATCATTGGAAGACATAAATATCTCAATAACGAAAATTTTTAGTATGAATAGATATGGTGGCTGAAGAAGGAACCAGTCATTGCCTTAAAAAAAATGTCAACTATACTCTATTACAAGTTGCTTTATATGCTTCATTTGTCATTCTCATTATTAGTTAAATTTTCCTCAATAATATCTTTAGTGAAGCTCGTGGCTTCTCAATTTTCTGCATAAGTATTTGCGTACAGCTGATGGATTTGCATTAATAAAAAATGAAACAACTTTTTATCTCATATTGTCCAACTCTTATGTTTGCCTTGAAACCACAAAAAGCATTTTAATTACTCCATTTAGATTTCTGCTATGAGTACTCTAGCCCTGAGTTGTGATCTCATATACTTCCTAAAGCTTTGAAAATAAAAAGAAATCAGTTTGATGCATGGTAAAAGAAACCTACAGTAAACTTTATTTCTACGCATTGAAGTTAGAAATCATTGAATAAGGGCAAGCATATAATGACATAGCTTCAGTAAACATATTGCCTCTCACCATAGAAATTTCCATATCACAATAGCTTAATGTAATTTCCAGATAATCTCTTGCTTGCTTTTGTTTGTGCCAACACCAAAAATTGAAAATATTATTCTGATCAATATGAAATACGATGAATAAATATTTATGATTATGTATTCTTAAATTCTAGACATTCTATGGGTCCAAATTATTAGGCAGAATATTTAATACCTATATCTCAAAGTACAACCTAATGTGACAAGGAAGCAAGAATGATTATGGACAACTTTTCATATGCATGTTTCGCAATGCAGCACATGTGCAATTACTATAACACTCGGTAAATTATAGCACTTGCTTGCACTCAATGAAATATTACTGATTCTTGTAGATTCGATACTACTATTTTTCTGACTATCTTCCCCAATTTTTGGTTTCTTCATTTTGTTCTAGTGAGGGATTAGTGATTAGTAAGGTAGATATGATAGAAACAATTTCCTAAGCTGACAGTTTAGTTGCCAAGGAGCTCTCCATTATTACACACATGCTCTTTCTGCCAAAGGAGCCAAGCTAGATCTTTCAACAAAGTACTTTTTTACAACTTTTCCAATAAGATACTAAACATATTACACCATAAAAATAACAAAGATGCTTGTCTGGGAGAGCGAAAGAAATTAATCGCAATCTCATGAAGATATCAGATAGTATAACTACTTAAAGCAATAATAATGCGTACTACCTAATTGGTAAAATTGGAAACATAACAACAAAGTACAATACTTCTGCAAACTAGATAATCATCGTCCACTTCCCATCTCAACAGCCATTTGATTCCTTATGCTTTCAATCCCCAAAGAATTGCTAGTATTGCCACTTCCATATATTTCACCAAGTAAGTACTCATTTTCCTCTGAATTTGTATGTTTTCCATCCCAAGGATGCTTCTCCATTGCCATTAGCCCTTCTAGCTCCATTGATACTTCCTTCATAGTTGGTCTCTCTTCTCCCTTTACTCTTATACATGTACTTGCCAACACAGCAACTTCCTTCATTTGCCCTACATTTTTGTCATCCATCACTCTACTATCTAGAACCTCTAGCAAGCGGTCTTGTTTCATCGAAGTAACAAAGTACATAGATAAATTTCTGTCTTCTTCTGGCCTACTCACTTCAAACACCTTCTTTCCAGTCAGCAACTCTATAAGCACAACCCCAAAGCTATAAACATCACTTTTCTCGGTTAACTGGCTCGTTTGTAAGTACTCAGGGTCCAAGTATCCCAATGTCCCTTGCACAAGTGTAGTAATTTGAGTTTGGTCTAAAGGAACCAATTTAGAGGCTCCAAAATCAGATACTTTAGCTATGTAATTATGGTCCAACAGTATGTTGCTAGATTTTATATCCCTATGAATGATAGGAATAGAAGCTGCAGAATGCAAATATGATATGGCTCCAGCAGTTTCAGTAGCTATTCTTAATCGAGTCCCCCATGGAAGACATAATGCTTTCTTTGATGGGTCTATATGGTGGAGCAGAGTGTTATTAGGGATATATTCAAAAACTAGCAAGGGAACTTCAGTTTCTAAACAACACCCTAAAAGTTTGACCACATTCCTATGATTGATTCGAGAGAGTAGAAGCACTTCATTGATGAAATCTTTAACTTGACTTTGGTCTACTATTCTAGACTTTTTAATGGCGACCACTCTGTTATCTGATAAAGTTCCCTTGTAAACTATTCCTTGGCCTCCACGCCCAAGAATCTTGCTTTCATGGAAGTCATCTGTGGCTTCCTTAAGCTCCTCTTCGTTGAATAGCTTTGCCATCTCATTATAACCTTGTTGCTCAGAAAGTTGCTCTTGAAGCATGAGGCCTCCATTTTGCTCGAAGAACTTCTTCTTGATGTTTATGAGGTTCCTTTTCCTTTGTATCCAGCATAAGGTAGCGACTATAATACCTAGAACTAAGCATAATATGCTGATGCCTGCAAGTTCAACAAAGTTAAAATACTCAGACACTGTACAAGATGTTAATATTCATGGAACTTTACGTGTACTGAGAAATAGGTAATATCTTAAAATTCAAGTCAAAAGGGAATAACAGTTGCAAGAGTAGGGAGGAGTGTAAGTAAATTCACCCAGAGTAATTTGCAAGACCAGGAGACCATTAGATTTATCCTCTGAAACACAACCAGTTCCAGTTTTAAAACCGTCGCCTCTAAATCCTGGTAGACAAGAACAATTGAAACTGCCGTTGAAATTGTGGCACGTTTGACTGCAGAGGTTGGATGCGTTGTTGTTGCACTCGTTAATGTCTAAAATTTGTAAGCAGGATTAAGAAATTGTAGCATAAATCTCAGATGAATACAAATAAAGTGATAATAGAAGGAATGAAATAGAAATATGTTACCCTGGCAGCCATGAAAACCAGAGAGGTAAGGATTCCCTTTAAACCCATCGCTGCATTTGCAAAAGTAGCCAGGAGCATTTTGAGAATCGACACAGTAGCTATTCTCCATGCAAGCAAAGCTGCTCGTGTTCTTTCTTGCTTCAGAGCAATTCTCATCCCCAATACCCCAATCCATGACCACAGGGAATTGAACATCGTTTGGCATATTGCGGAGGTCCTGAGAGGAGAAATTGTAAGCACCGTCTTCAACCACAAAGCCATAGCTGCAAGGATTAAATTCCAAAACTTTAGAGTGTTTGTTATAGCTTTTCAAGCTGATATTGTAACCCATGTTTCCTGGCGGAATACTGGACTGGCAGCAGCCGATGCCGGAGCAAGTTCCATTGACCACATCATCGAGGCTCCTGCATATGGAAGTGCAGCCGGTGGTGAAGCTTCCCCAGTAATCAATGATGAAAGCGTAGGTGTCGCAGCCGATGACAGTGAACTTGTTCTTGGTGTTTGATACAGCAAACTGAGCAAAATGGATCCACAAGAACCAAGAGTCCCTGTCAGAGGAATCGTAGCAATCCCAACTAATGTCTGCGGAGATGCGCAATTCGCCGTCGAGAGAGATGTTCACCACTTTAATGGTGGATGTGGTGAGATATGCTATGGGTTTCTCAGAGGACGAGGTGGTACAGTTAATGAAAAACTGTTTATCTATGTAGCAACCTTTGCGTGTACCAAATGGGTACGGAATGTTAAGGTTGCCACACGTGCTACTGCAACCCTCTCTGGCCTGACCAGAAACCCATCTTGTTGTTTCTGCTGCAACAAGGAACAAGCTCAGTGTGATCACAAAGCTTGACATCGATAATAAGTAGCAACAAATCGGGATATCTCTTCCTAGTGCGCTGCTTTTCTCCAAAACAGTGTATTGAATGGGTGTGACTTGAGTTTCTTGGAAATAAATCGAAAATGTTACGTGGAAAGAAATGTCAGTTTTGTTACATACGTCTTCTGTGTGATAGTGGTCCACGTTTTTTGATCTTTGTCTGCCTTTTGTTTTTTTGTTTTATTTTTTTCCTTTTTTGTTTTCTTCTGAATTGGAAATGTGATCAAACGCTGAAAATTCAATGCTAGGAACCAATTTGGATTAAGAAGTAGAATGACAAGTGATTTAAGTAATTCTGAAAAGTCTAGTTCAATCTGGTTCACTCATTTGCCGGTGTCTTTGCTTAACTGGAAGCCCTGAAGGTCGAAAGAAGAACAAGTCCCACTTTCTTTTTCATTCTTTTTTGCAACGCACTGAAGACGAGTTCGCTAAAGACAGAAGTCAATGGTGACATGACTAAGTAAACTCTATTAACTCTGGGCATGTAATTCAAGCTTAAATTGCTGATAATGGGAATGGAAGTCACAATTTCTGTTTTTAAATTAAACCATCCTCTCTAATGGCAGTAATTGATTTTAAAATGTTAACTCAGAATCAAACTCTGCTTCTATTTTAAGCGCATGCTTGCCAGTTTCCACTACAGGTTAATTCTTAATCATTCTTGCAATTCAATATATGTCGCTATTCTAATTAATTTCGGTATTATCGTAGTTCAAATTATATAGACATATGCATTATATAATAATCTTGAGCGGACAACGTGGAGGAAGTTGCTACTCAATTACGATGAATGACTCGAATACAAAAATCACAAACCACAATTTCCTGGACCTTCCATAAAAAGAAAAAATATACATCATATTCAATGCATCATGAAGAGGGATTGGGTGGTCAGAACTCAGAATCACACATATGTACAGAGAGGATAACCAAGTTGTTAATTTATGGCTCGCTAATATCAGCCATAACGATCCAGTAGGTTGTATTTCTGTAAGAGGAAAATGCATATGCAGACTTGAAATGTACTTCTATGAGTAGCTAGCTTCCAGTGAAAGCGGATTCCTCTTATAATTAGGCGTTAATCAATTTGATGATTGTTGACCAAAATTAGAAGTGAAATTTTTAATAAAAAAATAAAAAATACAAGAAAAACATAAACAATTAGATGTGATGTATTCAATCGTTTACATTAAAGTAGAAGTCTCTAATGCTTTTCTAGAATAGGTGGATGCCCGCTTCCGCTTTCGAGCTCCTTTGTGTACACCCAAAAAAAAAGAATACCATCAGAATCAGCGAATGGTGAGTGATTTGTTATTGCAAATTTCGAATTAGTAGGTCTCCTCATTATTTTTCTACCTTAGAAAAAATTGACTACTTGGATTCTCATTCAATGTACAAAATAGATAGTAAGAAAATAAAAACTAATACATTATCCTTGGAAAAATATTTCTTGTATTTTCATAATACTCAAAAATTTACTATTTTTATTCATATTTTGATAAATATGTTATTCTCTTTTAAGTTTGTTAGCTAAATTAATCATAATTTAAAAAGTAAATTGCGTAAATATTATATAAAATTATAATATGTTATATGAATATAAAATTATAATATGTCATATGAATATAAAATAAGATCTCATGTCTAATTTGTTATATGAGAAGGAGCATTAATATGAGTTTAACCTATTAAGCTAGTCCTCTTTAATACTACAAATAAAAGGGGTTGAATTAGTATTTAAACAATTCAATTTAAAATATTAGATTTATTTATTAATTTTAAGAATTAGTTTAATTTTTTAAAATTCCGTAAATTTAATACTTAATATTCATATAATTAAAAATATTTTTTAAAAAAAAAATTGATCAATAAACCCGATCTAACTCACGACATTCATTACTAACCTCACAGGGTTTAGGTTGATTACTATGAATTTGGTGAACCCAATGGTCCTGCTTGAAAACAGACAATAGACCTGGTCGTCTTGGTTTGTGGAATTGCAAGATCAGACTTTAGTTTTGAGTATAAACTGCACATTTTGTAACAAAATACCTTGACATCCTAAGGTTAGATTATAATTTTGGGTCTTATAATTTTAGTAAAATTATAAATCAATTCTTATATTTTATTTTGTTACAAATTAGTTCCCATAATATCACAAACCTTTGGAAAACATTCTTGCGGTTAAAGAAGAGTTAATTGTTGTTAAAATATGTCAACATGACAAATGATGTAATTTTGTTTGGACACGTCAGCAAGTAACCTCATTTTTTCATTCCAATTAATAATTAATGCCCATTCATATTTAAGTTAAAATTGTCTCTTAGATTTTGTTAGTTAAATGTTGTGCCCAAAGAAAGTTGAATTGGGTACTTGGTCCCTTTTTTATTATTTCTTTTGTTTTGTCAAGTTATGCATAAATAGTATAACTACTGATTTATAGTACTTTCATCATCAGTTGATCACGCTAAAATATAATTCTCTTCGACAGTAAGAGACTGGGGCGGCAAAGAAGATTTTTTTTATTCCAACAATCCAAATTTTAATACCATTATGGGTACGGTATTACCTCATCAAATAACCCACGACCAAAATTATTTCCTAAAATAATTTTATTTGGACTTTTTCTTTTTATATTTTAAATAAAAGTGATAACCCTATCAGCCAGCTTCTATTTTACAAAAAAAATAACTTAAAAAAATTTATTTCTTTCGTTTTCATTTTGGGTTGTGTAAGTCCTTGACTTTCGCAATCAGGAGATGGTTGTAAGAAGTCAAGAAATCCATTTCGGTAATTCTTTCAAATTCAAAATTCTCTCTTTCTCTTTCTTTTTTTCTTTCTCTATCTTTTTTCATTTCCACCTCCTTCCTCTTCTTCTTCAAACTGGCTGAAAGAGAGGGGGAAAATACAATTTGGTCTACAGTGGAAGAAAAGAGAGAGAGAGAGAGAAAGAGATTCAGAATTTTTTTTTTTTGCATCACAGGAGATTTTGATCCTATAATTTGGTTTTTTTTTTCATTCATTTTGATCATAATATAATTTCATTTTTTATTTTTTTAATAAAAGTTGACTGTTACATGTGCCAGACTCAGCCAGGGTAATGCAAACGTATCCTATAATTTGGTTTTTTTATTTTTTTAATAAAAGTTGACTGTTACATAAGGACAAACCACAATCTTATTGACTTTCATTTAAAAAAAATAGTGAAAACAATTGGTTATCAGAATCATATTTATTATTAATTTTGTCATATAGGTGGGATTGTCATTTGTCAAATTGTCACTATGCACGCAGTTTCTGGTACCTATGTGAATTTGTGTGGGTCAATTCTGTTAAATTTTTAAAAAATATATTTAATTGTTTAATTATTTTAAGATTTAATGAAATATTTTAAAATTTTAATCTAAATTTTTGAAGTTTTATAATATCAACAATTATTTTTATTATTTAAAATAATTCAAAATATACAAGTCGGTTTTTGAAAACCATTAACAATTGACATGGTCCAAACCATCAAGGGCTGTCAAACAACACAAAGTTTTGTTTTGGACAGGTTTGGTTTATCCCAATTATCTAAATTCTAATATTTTTATATCAAATAATTGACATTCAAAATTATTTTTATATTGGTCAATTCCTACATTTTCTTAATTTTTTTTAAATAAAGGTGATACGTTTGCATTACCCTGGCTGAGTCTGGCACATGTAACAGTCAACTTTTATTAAAAAAATAAAAAATGAAATTATATTATGATCAAAATAGAAGAAAAAAAAAATTATAGGATCAAAATCTCCTGTGATGAAAAAAAAAATTCTATCTCTCTCTCTCTTTTTTCCTCCACTGTAGACCAAATTTTATTTTCCCCCTCTCTTTCAGCCTGTTTGAAGAAGAAGAGGAAGGAGGTGGAAATGGAAAAAGATAGAGAAAGGAAAAAAGAAAGTGAAAGAGAGAATTTCAAATTTGAAAGAATTATTGGAAGAGAGTTCTTAACTTTTCACAATCATCTAATAATTGTAAAATAGATTTTTTTAATTTATTTTTTTGTAAAATAGATGCTGACTGATTTATCACTTTTATTTAAAATATAAAAGAAAACGTCCAAATAAAATTATTTTAGCAAACAAAATTATTTTTTGGTCATGGGTTATTTGATCTTGGATTATTAGAATAAAAAAATCTTCTTTGCCACCCTAGTCTCTTTTACGGTCGAAGAGAATTATATTTTAGCGTGATCAACTGACGATGAAAGTACTACAAATCCATAGTTATACTATTTATGCATAGCTTGACAAAATAAAAGAAATAATAAAAAAGGGACTAAGTACCCAATTCAACTTTCTTTGGGCACATTTAACTAACAAAATCTAAGAGACATTTTAACTGAAATATGAATGGGCATTAATTACTAATTGGAATGAAAAAATGAGGTGACTTGCTGACGTGTCCAGGCAAAACTACATCATTTGTCATGTTGACATATTTTAACAACAATTAACTCTTATTTAACCACAAGAATGTTTTCCAAAGGTTTGTGATATTATGGGAACTATTTTATAACAAAATAAAATATAACAATTGATTTATAATTTTACTAAAATTATAAGACCCAAAATTATAATCTAACCTTAGGATGTCAAGGTATTTTGTTACAAAATGCGTAGTCCATACTCAAAACTGAAGTCTGATCTTGGAATTCCACAAACCAAGATGACCAGGTATATTGTCTGTTTTCAAGCAAGACCATTGGGTTCACCAAATTAATAGTCATCAACCTAAATCCTGCGAGGTTAATAATGAATGTCGATTTAAATTAGACAAGGTCACTTTTCATTGATCAATTTTTCTTTTAAAAAACATTTTTAATTATATGAATATTAAGTATTAAATTTACGAATTTTTAAAAAATTAAACTAATTCTTAAAATTAATAAATAAATCTAATAAGACTAACTATCTCAACTTAACTAAACTTTAAAAATTTTGATAGAACCAACTAAAAATTATTCTTTAAATTGAATTGTTGAATTCAACCCTTTTTATTTACAGTATTGAAGTGGACTGGCTTAATAGGTTAAACTCATATTAATGCTCCTTCTCATATAACAAATTAGACATGAGATCTTATTTTATATTCATATAACATATTATAATTTTATATAATATTTACGTAATTTACTTTTTAAGTTATGCTTAAGTTAGCTAATAAACTTAAAAGAGAATAGCATATTTATCAAAATATGAATAAAAATAGTAAATTTTTTAGTATTATGAAAATACAAGAAATATTTTTCCAAGGATGATGTATTAATTTTAATTTTCTTACTATCTATTTTGTACATTGAATGAGAAACCAAGTAGTCAATTTTTTCCAAGGTACAAATATAATAAGGAGATTAATAGGTATTTAATTCGCAATTTGAAATAACAAATCACTCACCATTTGATTCTGATGATATTCTTTTTTTTTTTTGGGTGTACACAAAGGAGCTCGAAAGCGGAAGGGAATATCCACCTATTCTTAAAAAGTTTTGACAACAAAAAACTGCTGCCATAACTTTTAGCAACAGTAAAAATCGTTGCTAAAAGTGAAAAGCAGCCAAATGATCAACAGCAAATCCTGATCCAAAACGCCACGTTCAGACGGATCAAGTGTGTTCAAAATTAGTTGTGCTGGGATAGAACGGAATTCTTGTTTGACTCAATTTGAATAATTGAATTTTATAATCAACACTTCAAATTTTATGATATTATTTTTCAAAAAATTAAAAAAAAATATCTTAAAATCTAGGACACTAATTATAAAATACATCAATCTAAATTAAGTTAAACGATTTGCGTGACATTGAGGCTAAATAGAAAATTCAAATCCTGCTGGGATGTGGGCGAAATTTCACAAATGATATCAAGAATAATATTCCAGTGTTCATTGTGATTGATATATACTTCAATTTTGTACTTGTATTCTCCTCAGCCAATGATTCTACTCCTACGGACACGCTTGGACTTATACGGAAAAATGGCATGCTAATGGTCGCCACCATTGAAAATTATGAACCTCTCAAAATTCAAGAACACGCCTTTGATTTTTATTCCTGATTTACGAAATTTCTTCAATCTGTGTTAAAAGAATTGGACAATTAAATATTTATTATATGTTCATAATACTAAAAAATTATTATTTTTATTAAAAAAAAGGACAAAATTATCATTTTACAAAATCCTACATTATTAATATGTGAAATTCAGATTTGAGCATAGGGGGAGACGTAACAGAGTGTGTGGAAGATGCGGGGACAAGTCAGAAACGAGTTTTTCACTTCGTCTTCTCTTTGTCTTTTCTATCTTTTTCAATTTCACTGTCAAGATTTATGGATTTTGTTGTTATTGTTGGTTTGCTTAGCTAAATTCTCTTTATTTAGGATAAAGATGTAGCTTCTTTTAAATTTTATAAATTGAATTTACATGATATTAATCTAAGTCTTTTTTTCTTTTTGAGCAATTATTTATGTGTTTAACACTTGCTTAATTTGGCCATTTGAGAATTGGAAAGTTTCTATGTGAATACATGCCTATTGAAAATAATTAACGACTTCAGTTCTTGCCGTATATGCCAGCACCCCTAATAAAAAGTGACTTCTTTAGTATGATGTCAATGCAACTTCATTATGATTTTTCATCATTATTTACTTACTGATGCTCCAATATATAATGTTGCATAATTGAAATGTAATTTATGACATTGGCTTACCTGATTCCCTCAGTCCAGTCACCCGATTATATTTAAATTTTCTAAATGATGTTCTCAATACAGGAAGAGAAGATAATGCTAGTGATGAAAAAGAAGAGCATGGTCAAGAAGAACATGGACGGGAAGAAGCAAAGATGTCGACAGTCGAAACAAGCAATTACTTGACCGCGTTATGAGATTGGTAGTTATTTTTTTTAGATCGTATCCCACATCAATTATATATTACAATATTGTTTGATTTAATTTACATTTAATGAATCATATATTTTTATTAATATATCGATTATGCATTAATTTATTTATACTAAATTATATATTTATTGATAAAAAATTTTATTCTAAATTTCAACTAATTATTAAAATTGCTATAGTTGTATAAATTTAATAATTATGATTATGTAATTACAGTTTTATATTTAGTTATACAATTATATAAAAATATTTAATTATTAAAATTTATATTATTTATTTATTTCTTATGTATTAAATATAAATTAAATAATTATTTGTTATTATATAATACTAACTAACTCTCATTATATTATTTATTTATCTATTAAATATATATTAATTCATTAATTACTTATAATTATATAATTAATTGTTCACTAAATACTTAACTACTTTTAATTATAGTTAACAAATAATTATTTTTAAATAAGTTATTTTAATTATTTTAAATAACTAATAAAAAATAATTTTATATTAAAAAAAGACACAACCTCCAACAAACTGTCCCAATTTTATTTAAAAAAAAAAAGATTGAGACACAGACTGGTTCAAGCTGTGTCCTAATCAAAATTACAAAAAAAAAAAAATTAAGTGGTGTGTCCAGTCACATTTTAAAAAAAAAAAAATTAAAGTAATCAAAACTCGATGTATATTAGGCTGAGTTTTAATTAATTTATAAAAAAAATACAAACCTAATTGATGTGACATTTTCTACAGCCTTGTAACCAAATAATTTTTTAATCATAGTATCTTCACAAGTTTTTTATTTTTTCCAAAGTGTAGTATCTTTCAACGCGTCTTGGGGTCAAACCATTATCGTGGACATAGGTTAAGGCCCAAGTGACACGTTCAACAAAGTTTAAGTGCGACTGTTATTTGATATTTTTTTCCACTTTTAGCCATATGTCACGTGTTTCACAGCATGCATGCTTTAAATACTAAACTCCGTATGATCGATGAAGTTAGGGATAACAATTTTTTTTTTTTCATTTTGAAAAGCAACACCCCTTAATATATAATTATTTTTTAAAATAACAATTCTAGAACGTCTGTTGTAGAATTGCTAAAATAAAAAAAATATGAGAATGTTCGTGAAAAAATAGAGTCAAATTTTATCAATTAATCTCCGTGATCCATTAGGGGTTAAAAAAAAAAATCATGTATGTCGCAAAAGAGATTGGAATGGAAAGTCCAAAACAAAAGAAAATGTAAAAGATTATTGGACCCTAAAAAAAAGGGATACGGCTTCCCTCTAACACATGTTCACAATTGTTTTACCATTTTATTTAATGGTTCAGATTGATTTTATATTTTTTTTAACAAAAAATTATATGATTAATTTTAATAAATTTAATTTTTATTTTTTAAAATTAATTATGTAATTTTTTTAAAAAAATATAAAATTAATCTAGACAGTTAGATGAGATCATCCAACAGTTATCGTCGCATGCTGGAAGGTGCTGGAAAGAAGGTTGCTGGAGGGGAGGCAGATTTGAAAGAAATTGCACTTAAAGCATCTTCAATGATGAATCTTAAAAATAAGAACAAATTTTTATTGAATTCTACCATTAGAGTTTGTCATTATGACTCACACATATAAAAATTATTATTATTTAAAAATTGTTTCTTAACAAAAAAGTAATAAAAAAATTTAAAAATAAATATTAATATATTTACATTAATTAAAATAATTAAAAATTATTTACAAAATTAATTTATAATTTCTTAAGAGTTATACATTAAAAAAAGAGTCACACCTAAAGTTAAAAATAATGATACAACATAATATAATCAACAATAAATAACTTATTAAAATTACGGATGCGCTAAGCTTCCGTATGGAATGGATACTGCTGATTGTCACAATCAAATACCACCTAGACCCAGGCTACACGCAAGCCATTTAAAACCGTGAACATCTTCCTCATTTTATTTTCTCACAACTTCAAGTAACATTACACGTCATCGTTTAGTGTGTCTCTGCAAGGCATGTACGTTCCTGCATGTTTCCATTCTAAATTCCTATTTTACAATTATTTTCTCCGAATTTTAATATGATGTTTCACAAATATTTGAAATTAGCTTTGTATTTTAAATACTATTTTTTACTCTCTCTTTTTTTGTTTCATTAAAATCATTCTTTTTTATTTTTTATTCAACAACCAAATATTTCTATTATGATTTTAGAAGTGATTCTCTGCTTTAAATGGTTGAAAGAAAAAGAAAAAAGTAATTGTTTTGGGAAAAGAAAAAAGACCAAATAGCTCTAGAGAGCTTGGTTCATGTCTCAAGAAGAACGAACCAAAAAAGACATTGTTGGTGGATGTTAACATTCAACTCTAATGGTGATACTGGTAGGGCTGCAATTTTTTATGAGTCTTCACTCAAGCGGATTATCTCCTTTCATTTTGTGTGAAAAAAATAAATAAATTATAGTTTGTAACATGAATTGTTCGTCTACATTTCATGATCATGTGATAATATTTAATGTATAAATGGATTGAACGATATAGATTAAAGAAATAAAATTAAAAAAAAATAAGACAAATGGTCCATATTGTAAATTATGGTGTTCAATTTACAAATTGCAGTCTCTTTTTCTTGCATTTAAATGAGACAATCCATTTCTCTCTCATTGTGACTTTGTTATATTAACCAATCATTCTTAGATACTAAAATGAACTTCACCTACACTCTCTATGTGAATGGAAATGAGAATTATTAGAATAATTAACATTCCAATGTGTAATTGTTAGAATCTCATTCCCTAACTTATGTGAGGAAAATGACATTTCCTAGCTCATTTAGATATTATATCATTTGTATATTACTATTTTTTTAATATGTTCTATTAAATTAATTTAAACTCAATAAAAAGACAACAATTAAATATTTTTACAAATATCCTATGTGTAATGTGAGACTTTAATTTTATTTTAATATTACAAACTATATAATAATAATAATAAGTAGCAAAAAAAGGAGATTATCTATTCCTAATGTTCTGCTTTTCTCCAAAACAGGGTGTTATTCTCATTAACTCTCAGGTTCTCTGGTATTCTTAAAATGTTACGTGGAAAGAAATGTCAGTTTTGTGACATTTGTGGCCCACGTTTTTTGATCCTTTGACAGCCTTTTTGTTTTTTTGTTTTATTTTTTTTCCTGTTTTGTTTTCTTCTGAATTGAAAATGTGATCAAACGCTGAAAATCCAATGCTAGGAATCAATTTGGATTAAGAAGTAGAATGACAAGTGGTTTAAATAATTCTGGAAAGTCTTAAAAGTCCCACTTTCTTTTTCATTCTTTTCTGCAACGCTCTGAAGACGACTTCGTTAAAGACAGAAGTCAATGGTGACAAGACTAAAGTGAACTCTAATAACTCTTAGGGCATGTAATTCAAGCTTAAATTGCTGATAATGGGAATGGCAGTCACAATTTTTGTTTGTAAATTAAACCATCCTCTCTAGTGGATGGCAGTAATTGATTTTAAATGTTAACTCAAAATCAAACTCTGCTTCTATTTTAGGCGCCTGCTTGCCAGTTTTCACTACAGGTTGATTCTTAATCATTCCTGCAATTCAATATATGTCGCTATTGTAATTAATTTCAGTATTACCTTAAATTCAAATTATATAGACTGTATTCTGCATGAGGAAGTTGCTTATGGCAGACTTGAAATGTAATTCTATGACTAGGTAGCCTCCAGCTCCTTTGTGTACAACCAACCAAAAAAACAAAAAAAAAAAAAAGAATATCATCAGAATCAGCAATGGTGAGTGATTTGTTATTTCAAATTGCGAATTAAATACCTACTAATGGCTTCATTATTCTACCTTAGAAAAAATAGACTACATGCTTTATCATTCAATGTGCAAAGTGGATAGTAAGAAAATTAAAACTAATACATTATCCTTAGAAAAATATTTATCTTATTTTCATAATACTGAAAATTTACTATTTTTATTCATGTTTTGATAAATAGGTTATTCTCTTTTAAGTTTATTATCTAACTTAATCATAACTTTAAAAAAATTACGTAAATATTATATAAAATTATAATAGATTATACAACAAAATTAAAATAAAAATACTAGTAAATTCTTTAATATATATGTTATGAATATAAACTGAGATCTGCATCTCTTATTTGTTATATGAGAAGGGGGGTTTAACTTATTTTGTCAGTTTGCTCCAGTACTGTAAATAAAATAGATTGAATTAGTGATTTAATTCACTCCAATACTGTAAATAAAATATATTAAATTAGTGATTTAACTATTCAATTTAAAGAAGAGTTTTTAGCTCGTTCTTTCAAATTGCCAATTAAATACTTATTATTGTCCTCATTATTTTTTTTTTACCTTAGAAAAAATTGAATACTTGGTTTCTCATTCAATGTACAAAATGGATAGTAAAAATATTAAAAGTAATAAATCATCAGATTTAGGTGAGTTGAAGTGGATTAGTGTTATTAGATTTATTTATTTATTTAAGAATTAGTTTAATTTTTTAAAATTTTGTAAATTCAATACTTAATATTCGTATAATTAAAAATACATTTTTTTAAAAAACAATTGATCTATAAATTGACCCAATCTAACTTAAATGGACATTTATTATTAATCTTGCAGGATTTAGGTTGAATTGGCATGGGTCAACCCAATGGTCCTGCTTAGGCAAAGTCATGTGGTTTATGAAGCTGGAAAGATAAGAAATGAATTAGGAAGTTGGAGGTAGCTACAGCGTCATAGTCATCATCAATGGCTTGAAAACAGACAATACAAGGCTTTCGGAAACTTTTGACTTGGTCGTCTTGTTTTAATATCAAAACCACCAGTGGCTGTCAAACAGAACAAGCTTTGTGGAATTCCAAGACTTCAGTTTTGAGTATGGACTACGCATTTTATAATAACAAAATACCCTTGACATCCTAAGGTTAGATTATAATTTTGGTTATTATAATTTTACTAAAATTATAAATCAATTCTTATAGTTTATTTTGTTATAAATTAGTTCCCATATTATCACAAATCTTTGGAAATAATTCTTGTCGTCAAGGAAGAGTTAATAGTTGTTAAAAATAAGTCACCTCATTTTTTTCATTCCAATTAGTCATTAATACCCTTTCAGATTTAAGTTAAAATACTAAAATTGTCTCTTAGATTTTGTTAGTTAGATATTGTGCCCAAGAAGGAAAATTGAATTGGATACTTAGTCCCTTTTTTATTATTTCTTTTTGTTTTGTCTAAATCTTTTCAGAATTAGTATCCAGAAGGTAGATTAACAAAAAGGTTATAGCCTGACTCATACTGTAAAGTAACATTTCAGAAGACTAATATGAATATCAACTTTATATGTTTTTCAAATATACTTAATAAAACTTTGTTTGATATGAATCATTTTGAGATTTTAAAAAAATTAATAAGAAATTGTGAGGTGAGTGAAAATAAGTACCTGAATCAAAGTCAAAAAAGAGAAAACACGATGATATATAGTGGTTTGAAATTTTTTAGAAAAAAGCTCATGCATCAACTTCTCAAATACACAATAAGAGAATTTTTATTTAAAAAAAAAATAACAAGTGATACAATTAACAACCTCAACTTCTAAGGATCAACATTTTTGCTTTTATATTAGAACCTTACTAAGTTTGTTCAAGATCTTGGCAAACTTATCCTGGTAAATCTACCATAATCTTCTACAACTTCTTCTACCCAAGAAAATAAGCTCAACAAGCTTTTATACCAAACCTTAGGATTTGTAAAAGATTTCTAAGAACTTCAATAAGCCCACTCACAAGACTTTTATTACAACAAAATCAGTATCTAAATTTTTGTTCACCCATAACACAGAAAAATAAATTCACACAGAGTAATATACATATAAAACTCTCTGAAAGAAACAAGGAAAATAAATGCTTCAAGCTCTCAAGATAAAAAGACTTTTTTCCGAGCAATCAAGACCACAACATGTAGTAGGAGAAGATTATAAATATCCTTCAGTCAAGATTCTAGCTATTGAGAAAAGATACTTCCTCATTTGAACTTCAATGTTCTTATTCCATCAATGTTCCTATGTGAATTTATCCTTCATTAAATGATCTTCTATGAATTGTTTCTGAAGTCTCGTAGGTTTGCAAGAATTGACGAGACATATAGCTTCTAACTTAGGGAGATGTGAGATGTATGTCATTGACCACTGATCTATTGCTATGTGAATTTTGTCTGCTAATCTTTTTTAAAAAAGACATCCTCCCTTTAACACATTTTATACTTTATTCTTGTATTGGGCCACTTCTTTTTGCACATGTACCAACTCTGTTAGAAGCAAAGAGAATGTCTAACTTTTTGGACATCACGTGAATCCAGCTGAAGTTAAATGGGCTAAGCGTATGAGAATCGAGTCATCAAGGCCCAATACATATAATTTCAACAACTTAAAACATGAATTATTCAAGCCCAAGTCATAAACTTTCAGAAATGATTTTCAGAATAAGCCCAGGGTCCGACATGGCCCAAGATATATAATTTCAGCAACTCGAAACATGTAACGCTCAAGGCCCAAGTCATATAATTTCACAAATAATTTTAGAATAGGCCCATATTTCTGAGAACAACATTTTGAGAAATCTTTAATTTGTGGTCTAAATTGATGATAACTTAATTTTTTGAGATTCCAATTACATATTTAAAAATGATTGAATTAATCAAAAACTTGTTTTATAAAAAATCCTTGCATTAACAGATTTGTAATGTGTTTCGTTGACCGGATCTGAGCTTCCTTGTCTCAGTTTGTTCTAGTGTGGTGGTCTTTGCCAATGGGCATTACCGCTGCTTCGTACACAGTCTTCTCTGTCTCCATCTTATGCAGCTAATCGTTCCCTATTTTTCCATCTTACGCAAGCGGTACATTACCTAGATGTTATTTTGGAATTTTTGTTATGTTAATTTGGACTAGGTAAATAGCAACCAAGAATCTGCATGCTTTGTCATCTTTTATTAATTCATCATCTCAAAATTAAATAAAGAGACAAATATATCTATATATATGTGTGTAATAATATAGCACCTTTGGTAGAGCTGCAGCCTGCATGTAATAAACATATCTATATCATGTCCCAATATTTATAATTTTCTTGTCAAAATTGTTGTTGTCATTTTACTCGTATTTTTCTCCTTCCTTATTAATTAATTAGGTTGTATAATGTAACTTGTTTAAATGTGTTGTAATGAGTGATCAATATTAATTCTTTGTATAAAACAGGGCAAGGTATATAGTAGAGCTACAAGTGGGGATGGGATATTAAAGATAAATCGGTAAACTATATATATGGGGAAGATATGTTGAATAATGATGATTAACTAGCTATCCAATTTAAACAAATCTCATGCATTTATGTTATAGCATGTGTATATTAAATTTGTAATATGTGTGTATTTATTTTTAGTATGCTTGTATGACTTTTCTGTATCTTCCAAAGACTTTAACATTTCTTTGTTAGCTTCCCTGTGTATTAAAAGTGTTACAATTTCAATAGAATAAAGTGTGTTTTCTTCCATAGTTAAGATGACTTTTGAAAAGAATCATAATAGCCTCTTGTCCAAAGTCTTGGCCGATGCATCCAACGGTCAGGATTTATTTTGTGTTTTTTTTTAATTTTAAATTATGTTAGCTATTAAGTTTAGTAATAGTTTGATGAAATCTAATGATTAATAAATTTTTTAAAAAAATAAAAAACAAAAAGCAAAAATATAAAAAAAATATCTGCTCATTACATTGCACATCTAACGATCAAGATTTTGGACAGAGACTCCTGCATAACACAATAGCCAATCTTGGTTCTTTTGAAAGTCACATAATCTAAACTAAATATTTGGAAGCTATATATATATATATATATACATGTCTCCAATTCTAAATACTTTAACTCTCTTTGTTAGCTTACTATGTGTATTTAAGTGTAACAATTTCAATGGAATAAATAAGTGTGATTTCTTCTGTAGTTCTTCTTTCTTTTGTTGTTAACTTTCGTTTTTAATTCAAAAAAAAAAAAACAAAAGCTTCAAAATGGCTTTTGAAAGTCATAGAATCTAAACTAAATATTTGGAAGCTATATATATACATACTGCCATCCACTGTATTCGGTGATTATTAAACGATTATGAAAAATGAAGTTTTAGATATTCAATGGTTCATTGAGTGAGGGAGATTAAACTTTAAAATACATGATGCTTCAAAGATTGGGACAAGTTTGAAATCTAGGTTAGGAATGCATTGATTGAGCAAGCTGACGAGACATGCTATGTAATACCCGTTAATTTCGTAATATAATTCATTTGAGAGTATTTTTGTCACGTTCCAAAATTTGAGCACGTGACCGGCACGGAAAGTGAATTTCATTTCACCTCCGTAAGCCTATCTTTCTCTTAAAAATCATACAATTCTTTTTCATGCAACCAAAACGAGTTCTCTATACATACTACAATTACTCACATTACATCACTGAATGAACCTACCCGATTACAGAGATTTCTAGATTTATACAACTTAGAATAAAACTTAACTATTATACCTTTATCCTGAACAAATGAAAAGGTAATTATGGACTAAGGATCCATAATTCCTTGTTCCGATATTTACCTTCAGCTGTCAACTCTGAAAAAAATATCAATAAGAGAGGTATGAGCAAACCACATGCCCAGTGAGTAGATAACACAACACTATGACAAAAAAATATCATACATCATAATGATAACATGCAACAATCATACGTAAATCGATCATCATATGATATGATATTATTCGTAGTACTTCACGACAATATCCAAATAAATCAAATACATTTCAACATAATTCAAAAGTTCACAACAACAATCGGTGAAATCAATTTCACACAAATTTCCCGTACCAACCGGGTCGTCCAGAATACCTCTGGATCGTTGCCCGCGGCCCCTGCCGCATCCACCCTTATCGCTCCATTTATAATCTCCACCCTTATAACTTCACATAAATTTCTCCATGGGGTGCACCACCATGCCTTTCCTTTCCAGTCAAACACAATCACAATCATATATAAAAACATCCTCAATCATAATCTTGAGCCACATACACAACTCAGTCATTTACAATTCAAGCCACAACATAATCAATGTGGTTCCAGCAACATAGCATGTATACAACATAACCCATAATATAGAACAATTATTCAACTCAGTTCACATGCCATTCACAATCCATTATATAACCTCCATTCATGGGAAAATAAGAAAATATAATTATATACATTACCAGACACGTTCCACAATTGATTATGCCTCATCGTTCCACATCATCCTCTTCAAACTTGGATATACAACATATTTCCACTATGATGCAAAAAGTCAATAACAAATATTTAATCATAGCAAGTATTAACCCACTCACCTGGATTTCACGCTCTCGGCACTCCCACTTTGCACCTTGACCATTCCTATTGTAACCAGACAAAAACCATCAGGGTTACGAAATAGAGAAATTTCCTACCACTACTCTCGACCTTTACTCACATCTTAAGTCATAACTCCTAATCGGTAATGAATATCTAAATGAAACTTATACCATTGGAAACTAGACTCAAAGAGCTTTCCAACGATATAAAGTTTGCCCAAAACGGAGTCCGGATGAAGAAGTTATGGCCGATTGAAAATGAGCTAAGGTTTTCCGGCACACTTGGCGCCTGGGCGCCACCCATGCCCGGCGCCTAGGCGCCCCACGTGGCGCCTGGGCGCCATGCCTTTCTATTCCCCACATGTCCTTGGCGCCTAGGCGCCACACATGGCGCCTGGGCGCCACGATCGCGACCCTTCGCGACTTTCTCTCGGTTTTGGCCCGAATCTGGCCAAATCTTCACCGTTTTTCATGATTTCTTCCATAGGATCTCACCCTTAATGTCTAAGGAGCATTTAGACACCAAAATCACCAATTTTAATCGAGAAACGAAGCCGGAATCTCGATTTTACCTCAAACATTCTTAAAACTAGAAAATAGAGAAAAGCTTAAGAAATAGAAATTTCTACCTCGATTCCTTGCTTTCCCTATGTTGCTTGGCTCCTAGAGGCTCGCCCCGTAGCCCGAGATTCAGCCTCCAAAGCCCGGTTGTAGAGTTGGAGTGTAGAGAGAGAAATTAGAGAGAAGGAAGAGAGAAAGTGAAGAGAGAGAGAGGAAAGGAGAAAAATGAATAAAAAATAGGTGAGGTCACCTATATACTCGCCCGGGGTGAAATTATCACTTGCTCTGCAATTGACCCTCAGTCAAGACTAGTAAAAGCAAATTCATAAAATCTCACCTCAGGTGTTTCTAAATCCTCGGTGCCCCACAAATTTTTTTATTCACTTTAGTCCCTCTCAATATCTCAAACTCCACTTAACCTCGAATCCATCATCTTTTCGGTACCGGACTCATAATTCATTCCCATAAGCTCTATTCTTCTTCTCGGGTTCCTACTTGGTCATTTCTCAAAAGTCCTCTATACTTTCTTTTCTTTTCACTTTAGTCCTTGAGAATCTGTAAAAATTTCCTCAATTAAAAATTAAAATTTCTATTCCCACATTTTCTTCACTAATTCAAAAAGCAAATTTTCCACGTAATTAAATTTTTCACTAAACTTCAAATTAGACTTTAAATATTCATATAAATTCTTGGGATATTACATTCTTCCCCCCTTAAAAGAATTCGGTCCTCCGAATTCAAAACTTACCTCTGAAAGTAATGGTTGGAACCCAAGAGGGGGGTGAATTGAGTTTTATAAATTTTTCACAAGAATTAATTGGAAGTTAAAATGATTTTCTGTAAAAGTACAATGCTTAGGATAATAAATACAATACAGAAAATCAATGTGCTGTTAAGATAAATAATTATAAAGATCAAGGAATTAAAGAATAGATATCAATATGCACAAATTAAAGAGTAAGAGATAGAGAAAGCAAACTCGGAGATTTATACTGGTTCGGCTAATCCAAGCCTACATCCAGTCCTCAAGAGACCACTTGAGTATTTCCACTATAATTGCAAGTTTAATCCGGGTACTTGCAAACCACTACAACCACGCAAATTCGATCCAGGTATTTGCGAAACCACAATGAAGAATTTATGAATCTGGGCTCCTCCTCAACCCAAAGCAAGTTCTTCCAACACTGGTACTTGCGAACCTCAACTCAGAATAATATATGTGTTGATCAAAATCAACAATACAAAGAAACTCTCTCTAAAGAGTAGATGAAAACAAATGAAGCTCTAATAACTCTAATGATAGAGAATATGCAAGATTTGGCTCAAGAATGCTTTCCTTTCTCTCAAAGATGATAGAAGAAGTTAATATCACATTGTAGAACTTTGTTCTTGCTCAAAATCGTGTATCTAAGGTCATATATATAAGATTTTACAAAACTAGCCGTTATATAGCCGTTATAGTGCAGTCCAGATTTTGAGCTTTCTTTAAAAATTCATAACTCCCTCATTTGAACTCCGTTTTAAACAAATAATATACCGTTGGAAAGCTCTTGGAGTCTAGTTTCAAATGAGCCAAGTTTTACTTAAAAATTATTTTTCTTTTAAAAGATATAATCAAAATACTGACTATAGGTCAGAACAGAATAATTTTTTATTACAGTAAAATCAACTTTCAGTTTTTCAAACTATATTTTGAATAGTCATATATTTCTCATTTGGACTCCGTTTTGAATAAATAATATACCGTTGAAAAGATCTTTTAGTCTACTATCAAATGAGATTAAGATACTTGAAAAACCGATTTTTCATTTATGAGATATGATACAAGGAGTGACCAAAGGTCAGAAAATAACTTTTGTAAAACTTTATATCTCACTATCTTTTTGTTCAAAAATGCTTGAGCCAATGTATGCAAATCTAAATCATTGAGTTGCACAAATATACTAGCCTATATAAAATATACCTAATTTAAACACATAGGTTATCTTGATGCATCCAAGCTTCCAAGACTTCAAATCTTCTAATTCTTCATTTCTTGGAGCTTCATCCTTGCATGTTGTTTTCCTTGAGTGAAGCATGATATTGCTTTTCCTTGTTCTTCAATACAATGCTCACTCTTCTTGTTTTGAACCAACCTATAAAATATATCTTACTTGCAAACCCAATGGTTAGTTTAATAGCATGATTCAATATATGCAACATACATATTAAATAACATAATCATGCTTAAGTACTTGTAGCATATATATGATAATTAATCTTTATATATATCAATGTTACTATTCAAATACATTTGTCATCATCAAAACTTATGGCATATAGCCTTAGGGTCAACAACCTCAAGATTGAAACAAATGCAGATATTTTGTCTATATCTCATTCTCTCTCTTAGAATTTTCACAATCAAGTACAAAATATAACAAGTTCAACATATTTTTATTTCTCAAGTTTCTTCAGTAAAAGAATTGCCTCAACAACAAAAAAATCAAATACGAAAATTTTTATTTCTAATACATAAGTTACAGGCAACAAGCTGAACTTGATTTACAAAACAGATAATTTTAATACGTAAACATTAGATCAAACAGCAGCTTTCGGTACAAACAAAAGAAAGGATAAATTAAGAACGAGGAGGCTTTTGAAATGCAGAAAGTGCTCCAGGTCTAGAAGAAGAAGGTGCTTCAGACCTTAAGGAGGAAGTTAATCGTTGCAGCCTAGAAAGAGTTTCGGGAGGAAACGTCTGGGAAATTTGGCGAAGTGCAGAAGTCACTCCATTTATACAGTCAATACATCTCGCTTGTTGGTCACGAAAATTTTGAGTTGCAAACATCGAATGTCTATCAACTCTATTCGCCAATTCCCTAAAATGACGGTTCAAAAGCTTCTCCTGTTCTGTAAAGAGACGATTTATCGATCTCCCCTGTTCCTCAAAGTGGCGATTTATCAATCTTTCCAAGTCCTCCATCTTTTGTCTCATAAGCGCAAGCTCATTATTAGAAGATGTTGCTGTGCTAACATCCTCTAACTCTACTACATCCCTTTTTCTTTTCTTAGCCTCTGGTGACTCTTCCATGGATCTCTTATTCTTATAATTCTCCAGGCTAAGATTTAGATCTAGCTCTACCTTGCCAGCCTCAAAGTTTAAATTGAAAGATTTATTGCCGGCCATATTTTTCTGAGCTATAAAGGTTGTACAGAAGTAGAAGTTTGATGCTAGAAAGCTTATAGATATAAACTCTTAGTGTAGTGAGCAGCGTAATGGGGCATCCATTATATATAGACGAAATTTAGGGCTACAAAACCTTTACATCATACTCTAAAGATGACCTACAGACCTTATTCGACGCAATGCCAATGGTCTCTGATAAGCATGCCAGAAAATAACAAAATATAATCAAATACAAAAGATTTCCTCAAAAATTTCGGCTAACTTTTGACTCTTGCTCAAATTATTAAACTAATCGCCGCTTCAATTTATGACTTCCTAACTCTGTATTTGTCATATCCAATAATTCTAAATCGAGATATTACTCCATGAACGGGTAGCTTCATATTAACCTTATCTAGGTTTCTAATCCGTGACTTTGCCCTAAGCTTACACATTTTCAAACATACATATTAAAATAAAAACTTCTCACATCTACACATCAAGCGTTCCATAAAATGAGAGAAAAATTTTACCTTTCACTTGCCTCTACGAGCATATATGTATATATGTATAAACATAGAGATACATCATTATCTATATATATTTTCATCTATTCAAGTTCTTTTAAATTTCAGACTTCTCATTCTCTGAATGTATGTAGAATCATTACATATTATTCCTGGCCATAACAAATAGCCTTCACTCTCTATGCATGAATAACATACATACATATCATATGTATTTAGATACATATAATCACAGTATAATTCAATCAATCATGTATATTATACTTAATTGAAGGCTTTCAAGAACAATACAAGAAAGCATAGAAATACATTTTAGTTCATCGTGAAAACATCCAAGACACTCTGTAATGGCTACATTGTCGACTTCCTTCAATTTCAGAAAATGCCAACGAGAGAAATGGAAAAACCAAGTGTAAATCGGCCGCAAATCCACCGAATATTGACTTTCGTGGTTTTGCCATTAATGCGACGCGTTGTTGGTATGCATGCCTACCCTAGACTCCTAGCTTCCAGCTTGCAGAAATCCATAGGTTAAGCGTGTAGTGTGCGGCGAAGAGATATCTTCTTTGTCTCTAAGTTCAAATTTTTCCTCTATAAGAACTGTCCCAACGTTCTCAGTTACCACACCACAAAGAGTAATCATCTCTGAGCCTACAACTTCCCAGCGTTCCCCTCTTCTCATACTCCGACATAAATTTCTAAATTTTCCAAATCATGGCCACAAGGAAGTACATTGATCTCACAGTGGATGCCAGGAGAGAAGAGTTCGACTTAAACTTAAGTCTGGGCAAAGACAAGTGCAAAAGACATTTTGAGGGGTCTGCAGAGAAGCAGAAGGAGAAGAAAATGAAGAAGATCGAGGAAGCTGAGGAGACTAGCACGGGCCATACCTCGGAGGACAAAATCGCCTGTCTAGAGCAGGAGGTCAAAAATCTGAAAAAGATGATAGAAAACCTAGAGAAGTTAACTAAACGCAATCATGCAGAAATGACTTCAAGAATAGACAGGTTCTTCTATTGGTCTACCCAGTGCTTCTGCAATCAACAACAAAGAAGTGTTGATTGTATGAATGGGATTTACACTACCCTCCGCGATATTGCTCTGTCTCTCGCTCCAAGGAATGGTCGAGGGGTGATGATACAGTACAACCCTCTTAATCCGAGACCACCTCGCTTTTAGATTACTCATGCATGAGTAATTTTTTTTTTTACAATGTAATCCTTCTGCTTTTAATGCCAGTGGTTTCTTTTATGGGATGGTACTCCAAAAATAGTAATAATAAAATTAAGAAAGATAAAAGAAATCAGTCACACAAAATCAATCATGAATTTAACATATAAAGCCCCATACATACAATTTGATCCGACAGCAACGGAATCAAAACAAATAATAACCTTTCCCTTACCGAGTTCAAAAGTATAGCCATAACTCTCTAAAACTAAAACTAAAAACATAATTCATAAGAAAAGACAAGTCTTGGAGGAAAAGGAAATGAAAACATCCTACAGGACCTTCAGTGGAGCCATCTCTCTATAGTCGTGCCCGGGTTCACCACGATAGAGAAGATCCCACTAAGGTTACCTTACTCTGTAATCGGTAGGAGACCTAATCCCAAAGCTCTGATACCAACTTGTCACGTCCCAAAATTTGAGCACGTGACCGGCACGGAAAGTGAATTTCATTTCACCTCTGTAAGCCTATCTTTCTCTTAAAAATCATACAATTCTTTTTCATGCAACCAAAACGAGTTCTCTATACATACTACAATTACTCACATTACATCACTGAATGAACCTACCCGATTACAGAGATTTCTAGATTTATACAACTTAGAATAAAACTTAACTATTATACCTTTATCCTGAACAAATGAAAAGGTAATTATGGACTAAGGATCCATAATTCATTGTTCCGATATTTACCTTCAGCTGTCAACTCTGAAAAAAATATCAATAAGAGGGGTATGAGCAAACCACATGCCCAGTGAGTAGATAACACAACACTATGACAAAAAAATATCATACATCATAATGATAACATGCAGCAATCATACGTAAATCGATCATCATATGATATGATATTATTCGTAGTACTTCACGACAATATCCAAATAAATCAAATACATTTCAACATAATTCAAAAGTTCACAACAACAATCGGTGAAATCAATTTCACACAAATTTCCCGTACCAACCGGGTCGTCCAGAATACCTCTGGATCGTTGCCCGCGGCCCCTGCCGCATTCACCCTTATCGCTCAATTTATAATCTCCACCCTTATAACTTCACATAAATTTCTCCATGGGGTGCACCACCATGCCTTTCCTTTCCAGTCAAACACAATCACAATCATATATAAAAACATCCTCAATCATAATCTTGAGCCACATACACAACTCAGTCATTTACAATTCAAGCCACAACATAATCAATGTGGTTCCAGCAACATAGCATGTATACAACATAACCCATAATATAGAACAATTATTCAACTCAGTTCACATGCCATTCACAATCCATTATATAACCTCCATTCATGGGAAAATAAGAAAATATAATTATATACATTACCAGACACGTTCCACAATTGATTATGCCTCATCGTTCCACATCATCCTCTTCAAACTTGGATATACAACATATTTCCACTATGATGCAAAAAGTCAATAACAAATATTTAATCATAGCAAGTATTAACCCACTCACCTGGATTTCACGCTCTCGGCACTCCCACTTTGCACCTTGACCATTCCTATTGTAACCAGACAAAAACCATCAGGGTTACGAAATAGAGAAATTTCCTACCACTACTCTCGACCTTTACTCACATATTAAGTCATAACTCCTAATAGGTAATGAATATCTAAATGAAACTTATACCATTGGAAACTAGACTCAAAGAGCTTTCCAACGATATAAAGTTTACCCAAAACGGAGTCCGGATGAAGAAGTTATGGCCGATTGAAAATGAGCTAAGGTTTTCCGGCACACCTGGCGCCTGGGCGCCACCCATGCCCGGCGCCTAGGCGCCCCACGTGGCGCCTGGGCGCCATGCCTTTCTCTTCCCCACATGTCCTTGGCGCCTAGGCGCCACACATAGCGCCTGGGCACCACGATCGCGACCCTTCGCGACTTTCTCTCAGTTTTGGCCCGAATCTGGCCAAATCTTCACCGTTTTTCATGATTTCTTCCATAGGATCTCACCCTTAATGTCTAAGGAGCATTTAGACACCAAAATCACCAATTTTAATCGAGAAACGAAGCCGGAATCTCGATTTTACCTCAAACACTCTTAAAACTAGAAAATAGAGAAAAACTTAAGAAATAGAAATTTCTACCTCGATTCCTTGCTTTCCCTATGTTGCTTGGCTCCTAGAGGCTCGCCCCGTAGCCCGAGATTCAGCCTCCAAAGCCCGGTTGTAGAGTTGGAGTGTAGAGAGAGAAATTAGAGAGAAGGAAGAGAGAAAGTGAAGAGAGAGAGAGGAAAGGAGAAAAATGAATAAAAAATAGGTGAGGTCACCTATATACTAGCCCGGGGTGAAATTATCACTTGCTCTGCAATTGACCCTCAGTCAAGACTAGTAAAAGCAAATTCATAAAATCTCACCTTAGGTGTTTCTAAATCCTCGGTGCCCCACAAATTTCTTTATTCACTTTAGTCCCTCTCAATATCTCAAACTCCACTTAACCTCGAATCCATCATCTTTTCGGTACCGGACTCATAATTCATTCCCATAAGCTCTATTCTTCTTCTCGGGTTCCTACTTGGTCATTTCTCAAAAGTCCTCTATACTTTCTTTTCTTTTCACTTTAGTCCTTGAGAATCTGTAAAAATTTCCTCAATTAAAAATTAAAATTTCTATTCCCACATTTTCTTCACTAATTCAAAAAGCAAATTTTCCACGTAATTAAATTTTTCACTAAACTTCAAATTAGACTTTAAATATTCATATAAATTCTTGGGATATTACAATTTTAGAATTTTACAACGTTATTTTAGTTATTTATTTTGGTCATTTTTAATTTTCATATTTAATTGTTCTCTTTGAATATTATTTATGAAAACTGAGTTAAAGGACTGGACTGAATATTTGTACCACGTGGGGTATATTCTTAGAATGGTGAAATTCATGGAAAAGTGATTTAAGAATGGTCAATTAGTCCATTAATTGTAATTTGACTGGATGGGTTTGGATGTTGGATTATGGATACTAATAGGTTATTCAATAACTCATTAGAAACCATTAACCTTAAAATAAAAACTTCCTACTTCCTTCATAATTCTCGTACCTGAAGCAAAGCAAAAGTGAACAGTGGTATTTTCTCTCATTTCTTCATCCTCTTCTCAAATCCTTTCCTTTGATCTTTAGAATTTTAATCAATTGTTCAGTTCAACTGATTTGTAATAATCTAAGTTAAGCTTCAATCTCTTTGATTTTCTTAAACTTCAATTTATCAGATAATTTGGAGGAAGTTTAGTTTTTAGGTTTAAGATGAAAAATTGAAGATTTAGACTTTGTTTGTGGGTTAAAATTAGGGATTTTCATGTCAAAAGATTCCTTATACATCAAGGATAAAAATCCATGGAAGAAATCAAGGTAAATGATGAAGATTTGATCTCAAAATCAAGAAAAAAACTAAGAGGGCATATCGTGGTTACTGTTCATCGAGAAAAATTTTCCAGATTTTCGCGGTTACTATAGCGTTAACTTTGGTCAAAGTACTGTAGCATCGGTGGTGGTTAGTTGACCATTAGCGGTTACTGTAGCAAACATACTGTAGCTAGCGGTTACTGTAGCAACAGTTAGTTGACCGTTGATCGTTACTGTAGCAATTAGAAAAAAATTGCATATTTTCATGATTTTGTTCCTTTTTTTTTTCCTTGTAATGTCTTTTACTAAGAAATTTTTCTACACAAATTCTAGTATGAAACAAGGTAAATTTAGGCAAATATCAAGGTAAGTGAATAACCTTGCTAAGCTAGTTTGATATTATTAGTCAAAGTACAATATAAATCACATTTACAATATTATTTGTATATTAAGCAATCAACCTTTCAAATGATAGTATATGATGACTGGCATATTTTTTACAGACATTCAAAGGAATAAAAGTATGCATAAATTAATTTATTTTATGGTATTTGTACTATGTGATAAATTCTCACTATTTTATTAATGAGCAAAGATCTACGGGATCTAATACATGAGTTTGAAAGGGTTAAAGTCCTATACTACTCAGTGTATAACTATGAAAACCTATGCACGGGTATGAAAGGGTTAGAGTCCTATACTACTCGGTGTAAATAGATGAAATCATAAATACGAGTTTGAAAGGGTTAGAGTCCCATACTACTCGGTACATATTTATGAAATCTTATTCACGAGTTTGAAAGAGTTAGAGTTTCAAACTACTCGATGTATAAGATAATTGATTGTATGAGTAAATGTGGTATTTGTACTTTTAATATTTTATATAGTACAGTTATTTACTTACTGAATTTTAAATAAACT
This sequence comes from Biancaea sappan, assembly GCA_037074585.1. Lineage (NCBI taxonomy): Eukaryota > Viridiplantae > Streptophyta > Magnoliopsida > Fabales > Fabaceae > Biancaea > Biancaea sappan. The sequence continues at coordinate 14,654,544 of CM073494.1, forward strand.
CACACTCCCTATGATTATCTTTTCAGATACAGAAAACAAGAAAGAAGGGGATCCAATTGAAGATTAGAAGCCCTTTGCAGTTATTCTCCATTTATGTCTGGTGGGATACAAATACTTATTAATGTGAATACTAGGAATACTCTGTACTTTCTATAGGTCTCCTAGGCTTGTGATGAGATAAATATATCAGATTATGTATGCCTATATTTATTTATCAGATGAATATAATTCTGTCGTGTGGAATAAATGATAGATGTTGAATGTAAGACCTCACATAATATATGTGAGTAACTCATGCTTGGAAAATTTTATCAAATGAGTAGTTGTAGATATTAAGATTGTCTAGGATTTCGGGATACCAGTGAAGTTTTCTCTAGAATTAGTATCTTTTTACGTGTTCAATTTTTGGAGTGTGACATACTAATTTGTATTAAAAATAAATAAATGACTCGTTGATATATCCAAACAAAGTCACATTATTTGTCACATTGATAGTAGTTTATTATTCTTTAACGGTGGGACCATTTCAAAGGTTTGTAAAATCATGGGAACTAATTTACAACAAAATAAAATATTAGGTCTAATATGCAATTTTGATCAACCATGTCCAGATCTGGTTTAGCTATTAACCCAGCATAGGCATTCATCAGGTTTATTCCAACCCCCAACTCCAATGTAAGCAGCCTAAACTGTATGCAGCACTTCAAAAAAGCCATTAATTATAAATGATGGTTTTATTGATTACTTTGTTCCAAATTTATTTTAATATGTTCTATTAAATTTGAATTTAATTATTTCAAAAAAATATTTTTAAAAACATTTAATTTTAATTTTAACGTGTGTATTAACAAATGTTTAATTTAAATTAACATTAATAAAATTTTAAAATAAATTTCATTCATTATTTTTAAGTCATCAATAATATCAAAGTTCAAGTTTTTTTTTTTAAATTTTTTCAATAATAAAAACCAATATTATCATTAAGGTTCTTGAATTGTAATAGTTTTATATTGTAGATCTTGATTTTTGTAAAGTATGCGTAGTTTTTAGAAGAAATGAAAGACTATAATAATCAAAATATCTCTTTGAGAACAAACAACATAACATATAACAGAATACAAAAACCGAAAACCAAAACTTGGCTAATATCCTAACCGAAATAACTAAACTAATATACAAGAACAATAAAAGAATAAATATTCTGATAGACTTCTACAAATTAGATAATCATCGTCCACTTTCCATCTCAACAACCATTTTATTCTTTATGCTTTCAATCCCCAAAGAGTTGCTAGTATTGCCAGTGCCACTTCCATATATTTCACCAAGTAAGTATTCATTTTCCTCTGGATTTGTATATTTTCCATCCCAAGGATGCTTCTCTATTGCCATTAGCCCTTCCAACTCCATTGATACTTCTTTCATAGTTGGTCTCTCTTCTCCCTGTACTCTTATACATCTACTAGCCAACACAGCAACTTCCTTCATTTGCCCTATATTTTTATCATCTATCACTCTACTATCTAGAATCTCTAGCAAGCGGTCTTGTTTCATTGAAGAAACAAAGTACATGGCCAGATTTCGGTCTTCTTCTGGCCTGCTCACATCAACCACTTTCTTTCCAGTTAGCAACTCCACAAGCACAACTCCAAAGCTATAAACATCACTCTTCTCAGTTAACTGGCTAGTTTGTAAGTACTCAGGGTCCAAGTATCCCAATGTCCCTTGCACAAGTGTAGTAATTTGAGTTTGGTCTAGAGGAACTAACCTAGAGGCTCCAAAATCAGATACTTTAGCTATGTAATTATGATCCAACAATATGTTACTAGACTTTACATCTCTGTGAATGATAGGAATGGAAGCTGCAGAATGCAAGTATGATATGGCCCCAGCAGTTTCAGCAGCTATCCTTAATCGAGTCTCCCATGGAATACATGATGTTTTCTTTGATGGGTCTATATGGTGAAGCAAAGTGTTATTAGGGATATATTCATAAACTAGCAAGGGTACTTCAGTTTCTAAACAACACCCTAAAAGTTTGACCACATTCCTGTGATTGATTCGGGAGAGTAGAAGCACTTCATTTATGAAATCTTTGACTTGGCTATGATCTGCTATTCTGGACTTCTTAATGGCAACCACTCTGTTATTTAATAATATTCCCTTGTAAACTATTCCTTGGCCTCCACGCCCAAGAATCTTGCTTTCATGGAAGTCATCTGTGGCTTCCTTAAGTTCCTTTTCACTAAATAACTTTGCTATCTCATTGTAACTTTGTCGCTCATAAAGTTGCTCTTGAAGCATGAGGCCTCCATTTTGTTCGAAGAACTTCTTCTTGATGTTTATGAGGTTCCTTTTCCTTTGTACCCAGCAAAAGGAGGCAACTACAATACCTAGAACCAAACAGAATACACTAATGCCTGCGAGTTCAACACAGTTAAAATACTTAGACATTGTACAAGATGCTAATGTACATGGAAATTTACATTTACAGAGAGATAAGTAATATCATAAAATCCAAGACAAAAGGGAATGACACTTGCAGGGGTAGGGAGGATTGTAAGTAAACTCACCTAAAGCAATTTGCAAAACTGGGAAACCATTAGATTTATCCTTTGAAACGCAACCTGTTCCATTTTTAAAACCGTCGCCTCTAAATCCTGGTAGACAAGAACACTTGTAACTACCATAGGAATTTTGGCACGTTTGAGTGCAGAGATTAGATGTGCTGTTGTTGCACTCGTTAATGTCTGAAAAATTTGTAGGTAGGATTAGGAAATTGTATCATAAATCTGAGATGAATACAAAAAAAGTAATAATAGAAGAAATGAAATAGAAATATGTTACCTTGGCAGCCATCAGAACCAGAGAGATAAGGATTCCCTTTAAACCCATCGTTGCATTTGCAAAAGTAGCCAGGAGCATTTTGAGAATCGACACAGTCGCTGTTCTTCATGCAAGCAAAGTTGCTCGTGTTCTTTCTGGCTTCAGAGCAATTCTCATCCCCAATGGCCCAATCGATGACCACAGGAAAATCAGTTTTGTTTCGCATATTAAGGAGGTCCAGAGAGGAGAAATTGTAAGCACCATCTTCAACCACAAAGCCATAGCTGCAAGGATTAAATTCCAAAACTTGAGCGTGGTTATTATCGCTTTTCAAGGTGACATTGTAACCCATGTTTCCTGTCGGAAAAGTGGCCTGGCAGCAGCCGATGCCGGAGCAAGTTTCATTGACCACATCATCGAGGTTCTTGCAGTTGGCGGTGCAGCCAGTGGTGAAGCGTCTTCCCCAGAAATCATCGATGGTACCGTCGGTGTCACAGCCGACAACAGTGAACTTGTTCTTGGTGTTTGAAATAGCAAACTGTGTAAGTTGGATCCAAAAGAATCTCCAAGAGTGATAGCCAGAGGAATTGTAGCAATCCCGACTAAGCCACGAGGAGATGCGCATTTCGCCATCAAGAGAGATGCTCAGCACTTGAATGTTGGATTTGGCGTAATATGCTATGGGTTTCCCAGAGGAGGAGGTGGTACAGTTAATGGAGAAACTATCATCTCTGTAGCAACCTTCGCTTGTACCAAATGGATACGGAATGTTATGGTCACCACACGTGCTTGTGCAACCCTCTTTGGCCTGACCAGAAACCCATCTTGTCGTCGCTGCTGCAACTAGGAACAAGCTCAGTGTGATCCCAGAGATTGACATCGATCATAAGCAACAAAAAAACAGGGGATTATTTACTCCTAGTGCTCTGTTTTTCTCCAAAACTGGGTATTATTTGGGCTTGTCTTGAATTTCTCTGTAAAATATTGTCAGTTTCAACATTTTCTTCCTGCTACGTAGTTATCTAAGTTTTACACCTTGTTGCATTGACAAAGCATTTCATTCATATTCGGGTTTCTATGTTTGACATTTTCCGAATTCTCACAACCATAAGAAAAACAGTTTTATATTTTAATCTTTTGTTATGAGTCGTCTGCCTATGAGATCAAACGCTGAATGTTCAAAGCCAGAAACGAATTTGGATTAAGAAAGACAATGACAAGAGATTTAAGTAATTTTAAAAAGTGTAAGCTCTATCTTTTTTCAATCATTTGCCGGCGTCGATGCTTAGCCGGACGCCCTGAAGGTCAAACGAGGAACAGGTCCAAACGTCTATTTTTTTTTTTCTTTTTAATGAAGACGACTTCCGTTAAAGACAGAAGTCATTGATGACAAGGCTAAACTCTATTAACTCTCAGGGCATGTAATTAATTGGTTGAAATTTATAGTAAGTTCAAGCTCAAATTGCTGATAGTGGCTATCAAAATTCTGTATGTAAATTCAACCTTCCTCTCTAATGACAGTAATTGATTTTAAATATTATCTCAGAATCATGCTGCTTCTATTTTAAATCATGTTTGAATTCCGGGGCAAAAGTGCTCTTATTTTATACTCAACATTATTTTGAGCATAATTATATCTAGTGAAAAATATATGTAAAAAAAGCAAAAAATGCTACTTCTATTTTAAGAGTACAAGGTGGATTCTTAAATACTCAATTTTATATTACTTCAGTAACAAGTTCGTTGGTTATTATTAATATTCTTGTTAATTCAATATTATCTTAGTTTAAATTATATATGCATATAAATAAAATAATATTTTTCAGGGAGCAACTTGGTGGTAGTTGCTACATAATTAAATTGACTGACTGCAAAATAAGGACAAACCACAATCTTATTGACTTTCATTTAAAAAAAAATGAAAACAATTAGTCATCAGAATCATATTTATTATTAATTTTGTCATATAGGTAGGATTGTCATTTGTCAAATTGTCAATATGCACGCAGTTTCTGGTACCTATGTGAATTTGTGTGGATCAATTCTGTTAATTTTTTCAAAATATATTTAATTGTCTAATTGTTTTAAGATTTAGTGAAATATTTTAAAATTTTAATCTAAATTTTTGACGTTTTATAATATCAATAATTATTTTTATTATTTAAAATAATTCAAAATATTCAAGGCGACTTCTGGAAACCATTGACAATTGTCATGGTCCAAACCCTCAGGGATTCAGGGGCTGTCAAATAGCACAAAGTTTTGTCTCGGACAGGTTTTGCTTACCTCCAATTATCTAAATTCTACTGTTATTATTTCAAATGATTGACATTCAAAATAATTTTTTAAATTGGTCAATTCCTACATTTTTTAAATTTTTCTAAAAATAGTGGTGATATGTTTGCATTATCCTAGCTGAGTCTGGCAGATGTATCAGCTAATTTTTATCAAAAAAATAAAAAATAAAATTATATTATGATCAAAATGGAAGGAAAAAAAAATCCAATTATAGGGTCCAGTTTAATTTCAAGAAAAATTTTCTTGTAATTTTGGCAGGCTAAAAATTAGAATTAAAAAAAAAATCTTCTTTGCCGTCCTGGTCTCTTAGGGTCGAAGAGAATTATATTTTAGCGTGATCAAATGATCATGAAAGTACAACAAATCTATAGTTATACTATTTATGCATAGCTTCAATATTAACTCCCAATTAAACTATGCTCTTAAAATATTAGCGCCGAATCAAATTATGCTTCCTTCTAATAGCACTTTTGCCATTTTTCAATTTGTTGTACGAAGTTGACTCATTCATTTACGAATTACGATTCAAGATATGTCTCTGCTCTTAGTAATTAGGTTGAATGATTCTTACATAAATGAACAATCATAATTTATTGAAAAATATGTATTATAATTTTATAGTATTAGAAAGTTTATATCATTGTTATTCATATTTTGATAAATAACCAATTATATAAAATTTAGAATTTAATTCAATCCTGATTTAAAATTAAATTAAGTGATTTTTAGAAAAAAAATCAGATTAAATTATAATAAAATAAAAATAATAAAAATATTAAAAGAATATTATATAAGTACCAAAAATAAACTTTTTGTTTTATCTACACAATAGAAATAATTAATTAATCATCCCAAACAGCAAATGGCGTACAATAAATATATATGTTGCAAACGGGGAGTCACATATGATTTCAAAATGCGAATTTGATATTAGCAGTAACATAAAATTTCAGTTTTGTTTTTATCTATTCCTATTTCTAGATAGAAATTTGAAGCAAGGGAACTTTACCTATTTGTGCGTTGCCAACTGAGGTTTATAATCAGGTGGTGATAAGTCCTTTATTTTAGTTATTTTCTCTTGAATTTATTGGATTTTTTCTTTTTACTTGGCCTCATTTTGCTTTCCTTTTGCACCATTTACCTTAATTTTAGCTTAGTCTATTTTTATATTGTAGTTTCATTGTTTTTCTTATTTAAATTCCCTTTTTCTTTACCTTTTTGATGTATTTTGCTGTCCTTTCTTATAGGTCTTCATTTCAGTCTAATGTAAGTTGAAGGAATAAAGATCTACTGCTAATCTGATGGCTGGCGCTCCAGGCACCACGCATGGCGCCTCAGGCACTAGTGTTTAAACTCTCGGCCTGACCTTTATTATTGGCGCCTCAGGCGCCACATAGGGCGCCCCAAGGTGCCAGCCCCCATCTCTCTGTCTAGACTTCAGAAGGTGGTGCCCGGGTGCCACGTAGGGCGCCTGAGGCGCCAATCCATGTGTTTCAGTTGTTTTCTGAATGGTGCCTAGGGGCCCAGCTTCAGACCTGCACATGACAGAGCCTATAAATGGCAGTTCTGAAGAGAAAAAAGGGATCATTTGGCTGGAGGAACAAAGAAGCTCTGCTAGGGTTTGCTAGAAGAGATGGGAGACTTCTTTCTCTACTGAGTTTGAAGCTTTTCTTCCTTTTTCTCCTTCCTCTTGATCATGTTTTGTTTTGTGTTTGTTATGTTTTTCTTCCCCTTGTTCATGTGTAACTAAACTCTAGGGTTTAGGGGATTGATGTAATTGACTTCCTTTGAACCTTTGTTGTTGAATACTTTAATATAATTACAATTCTGATTATTAGAGTAGTGTTACCGGTTTATTTCCTTTTACGTGATTGCAATTATCTAACTTAGATGTATTTGGGATTTATCTTGTCTAAGCTAGAAATAGCTAGATATGATTTTGGCCCTTGTAATTTCTACTATGATTGACAACCGTTGAGTGGATTTTACCAATTTATTTCCTTTTACGTGATTTGCAATCATCTCACTTAGATGTATTCGGAATTGTATTAATGCTAGACATAGCTTGATATAAACACACTCTTGTAACTTCTACTGTGAACCTGATTATACTAGACATATATAATCTTGTTCGTGTGGTTAAGTTCTCAAGCTTAAATTGCGAACCAAATAATTTGACTAAGACATTAGCTAATTATTTTGGTGAGGAAGGTTTGTTTTACCAAGACATTATGTTCAAATAATTTTATGAACCTAACCAACATTAAAAAGAATTTGTAAATGTATCGAAGTATTCTTTAATGATTCAAAAATTGATTTGTCTATGAATTAATCGGATTAGGAGTTAATAAAGTCAATCCCCTATACCCAATATATTATTGTGCATTTCTTCGTTTATCGTTTAGTTAATTTCTTGTCGTTAGTTTAGTTTACTTTCAGTAAAATTTATATATTTTCTTCTACCCAAATATAACTTTATTTAATGAAATTGGTAATTGTTGAAAGTCAATTTCTGATAATAATACTCACTCATTATTAAATTACAATTGCAATCCGATACACTTGTCAAAAAAGTTGAATTAGGTGGCTTTTGAAACAACACGAGGTCTATGAAAACTATTGACCTGGTCTCCTTCATGCTTGTAATTAAGTAAACAACTTCGAAACCATAAACATCACTCTTCTCAATTGTATTGCTTGTTTGGAAATATTTGAGGTCAAGATAACCAAATGTCTCCTCCACAAAAGTGTGAGTTTGATCCACAGGAACAAGCCTTGAAGCCCCATAGTCAGAAACTTTAGCTGTGAGATTGTTGTCTAGTAGATAGTTGTAGTCTTGACATCTCTACGTATAATTGGGATAGAAGTACGTAGTTGAGTGCAAGTATGCTAAAGCTCTTGCAATTTTTGTTGCTATCTTCAAACGCATTGTCTTCGAGGATGGAGCTTGCTCATGGAGGTGTAATAAAAAGTTCCATTAGTGATAAATTCGTAGACAAGCAAGGGAACTTTTACCTTTAAACAACAACCCAAGAGTCTGACAATGTTTCTATGATTAATTGTCACCTCATTTGATGAATTACTTGATCTGGCTCTGTTCCCAAATTTTGGACTTCTTGATGGCAACTACTGTGTTACCAGGTAACACTCCCTTGTACACGGCGGTACTGATCGAAACAGAGTCCGAGAATCCCTAATAAATACAAATAAAGTAATAATAGAAGAAATGAAATAGAAATATCTACCCTGGCAGCCATGAAAACCAGAGAGGAAATGATTCCCTTGAAACCCATTGTTGCATCCGCAAAAGTAGCCAGGTTCATTCTGAGAATCGTCGCAGAAGCTGTTCTCCATTCAAGCATAGCTGCTCGTGTTCTTGCGGACCTCAGAGCAACTAAAAGAATCCTTAAGTTCAATTTTATTCATTCATCTGCCGGCGTCTCTGCTTAACCGGAAGCCCTGAAGGTCGAAAGAATAACAGGTCCAAACTTTTCTTATTTAGGCAACGTAAAGACTACTTCCGTTAGAGACCAAAGTAAATAGTGATCCCCAAAAAAAAAAATAGTGACAAGGCTGTAAGGTGGGGTCCCTCCTAAGTGGGACCCACCACTAATGTTTAAAAAAAAAAGGTCAAGTTGCAATTTAATAAAAATTGTAACCAAAATTTGCAATTTACCCCAAAGTCAAAATAAGTACAGTGTTTGCTGAAATTTGAGAGGCTGCTGAAGGAGTTAGGCGCAGACGCATTTGAAGGGGTTGGTGGAGGCTGCGCAGAAGAAGGAAAATTGAAAGGGTTGGTGAGGAATGACCCTATAAATGGGATTTACACTACCCTCCGTGACATTGCTCAGTCTCTTGCTCCAAGGAATGGCCGCGGGGTGATGATTCAATACAACCCACCTAATCCGAGACCACCTCGCCTGTAGATTGCTCATCCATGAGCAAACCTTCCCTTTTTTTTAATGCAATGTAATCCTTCGGTTTGTTTTTTTTTATTTTAATGCAAATGGTTTCTTTCAGATGACGGTACTTAAAAAAAATTATAATAATAAAGAAAGATAAAGAAAATCAGACGCACAAATTTTGTACAATAGAAGGATATATATATTTTGAAAAATATATATCCATTTTAAAGATAGAAAGAATTTTCTGACATGGATATATATATCATCATTTCAAAGCAAAAGCAAGTTACATATTTACTCAAGATAAAACATATTATAATCAGAGTATGTAGTAACATAATTGAGGTAATATGGATTAATAAGATATAATCATATATAAACTATAATCCATAAACAATGGTTCATAAGTTACAGCTTATGTAAAAGAGATGATATGTATAATGCTCAAACCATGATGTATTAAAAAAAATAATTTAAGTATTTAACATATTTTTATATGTCATGTTGTGATCAAGTATGTAAGATGTCAGAAAACAATATGTCATTGCAATGAAAGTATGACAAAAAAAAAATTTGCCAGAATGTACAATTGAGATCAAGGAGTATCATTCAAATAAATAATGAAGAAGTAAAGGATAGAGATACTCATCAATTTTGGCAAGATTTTGTTGCTTCTTGAAGTTCCTCTTCAAGATTTTGATATCCTTGTTTTGCTCATTGCTCTTCTTTTGATCGATCCTGTCTTCTTACAATTTTAATGATCTTAATTGATTGATTATTTGCAAGATCTATCAAGCATTGGTTCAATGTAGGCTTCGTTGGTCGACTACTGATAGGAGCGTTGGTCGACCAACCAACTTCAAAACTATAAATCTTACTAATTTCGGAGAGCAGAGGAAAGAATGTGCTTTAGAGGATAATTTTGAGGATTAACTCCTGCAAAACACTTTTGGTGGAGCACTTTGATGTTCAAATAAATCTCGAGCACTAGGAGCAACATTATGTTCAAGATATGCCATATTAAAAAAAGTGCTATGCTTCCATGAAATGCAATTTTGCAATAAATTTGATTTCATTGAAAATATTTAAATAAGATTACAGCAAGGATAAATACTATGGGTAGGAGTAATCTTATTGTTGTGAAAACAAGAAAAATGTGCGTGTAATGGAAGCAAGTTTTCATGATGCGGTAAAAAAGATAGTTTGAGCAAAATTTGGAAGAAAGATTTTAGCTCAAAATAAAATTCGAATCTATAAGCTGCACACCTAACAATTGTTTTCAGATATAGCATGCATGAGTATCAAGGATAGATGTAATGCATATTAAAGAACAGACAAAAGCATTAGAGAGCAGTAAACATATCAGTCAAATTTCTTACAATGCATTCCAGCTTATATGTTTACTTATCCATTGCCTCCTTTTAATGCAAGAGAGTGGAGTTTGAATGATGTAGCCATTGAAAAGTTATTTCCGCTCCTTGCTTCGAGGCAAATCTGCAAATTAATCCTTTGTCTTTGATACCCAAATTTTTTTGGGTTTGCCTGGGTCATGAGGTCCTTTTTGAACCCATTTCATTTTTACTCCATGAACAAGATTTTTCTTATAAAAACAGGAGTAAGACTTGTGTCCTTTCAGTCCACAATAAAAACAAGTGCAAGGTAGACTTTTGGACATTTTTGTAGGAACAAAGTAATTTTCGAAATATTTCTGATTTGACTTGTTAAGAACAAAACCAATTTTGTTAAAGCTACTACTTTGTTTCTCAACAGAAGAGTTTTGAATTTCTCTACCTTGAGAAAGTTTTTTAAGTGTGTTTTTAAGATCCTCATTCTCCTTTTTCAAGGAATCACACTTGGTACAAAAGCAATTTTTGTTGGTAGAGATATTTGCCTTTAAAATCAAATTCTCTTCTTGCAAAGTTCTGTTTTGATTTTCAAAAACAAAATTCTCTTCCTTGGAAATAGAAAATTCGTTTTTCAATGTTTCCAACTCATTTTCAAGAGAAGAGTTTTTCTGTTTTGAAATATTTAGTTTCTTTGCAAGTATAAGAGATTCTTCATGTAAATCATCAAAGGCATCTTGTAATTCTTCAAAAGAGTAGTCAAATGAATTTACCTCATCTTTATCTCTGGCCACAAGACAGGTGTTGGCTTCTTCATTTGTGTTCTCCTCATCGGAATTGCTATTTCCCCAAATGGAAGATAGGTAAGCTTTCTTTGATGATTCAGTTTTTGGTTGTGGTTTCTCTTTTTCTCCTTTTTCTTTTTCTTCTATCTCCTTGGTGATTTGAGATTTTCCTGTAAGTTCAACACCAAGAGCTTGCAATTGATTAAGCACAAGTTGTATCTCATTAATGGTTTCACAATTTTTCATTTGAGTGATATCAAGTTCATTAATGAGATTTCTAGACTTTAATTCCATTGCAACAAGATCTTCCTCATATGCAACTTCTAAAGTTTCCCACATTTCCTTAGCAGTTGCACAATTGGAAATTCTGAAAAATTCATCTTGACTCAATGCACAAGAAATAATCAATTTTGCCTTAGCATTGAGTTGCACTAAACTTCTTTCAGTATCATTCCATTCACTCTTGGGTTTTGGAATGTATTTTCCTTGTTCTTCCTTGACAGGCATATAAAAACCATTTTCTATAATTTCCCAGAGTTTATGGTCTACTGAAATTAAAAAAAATTTCATTTCATACTTCCAATATTGAAAATGATTAGCATAAAAAATTGGAGGTTCTGTGAAAGAACAATTTTCAGACATAAACCACTCACTAGATCCAACCATATTTACTCTTAGACGGTTAAGTCTTAAATCAAGAGCTCAAGCTTTGATACCAATTGAAAGTAATGGTTGGAACCCAAGAGGGGGGGTGAATTGGGTTTTATAAATTTTTCACAAGAATTAATTGGAAGTTAAAATGATTTTCTGTAAAAGTACAATGCTTAGGATAATAAATACAATACATAAAATCAATGTGCTGTCAAGATAAATAATTATAAAGATCAAGGAATTAAAGAATAGATATCAATATGCACAAATTAAAGAGTAAGGGATAGAGAAAGCAAACTCGGAGATTTATACTGGTTCGGCTAATCCAAGCCTACATCCAGTCCTCAAGAGACCACTTGAGTATTTCCACTATAATTGCAAGTTTAATCCGGGTACTTGCAAACCACTACAACCACGCAAATTCGATCCAGGTATTTGCGAAACCACAATGGAGAATTTATGAATCCGGGCTCCTCCTCAACCCAAAGCAAGTTCTTCCAACACCGGTACTTGCGAACCTCAACTCAGAATAATATATGTGTTGATCAAAATCAACAATACAAAGAAACTCTCTCTAAAGAGTAGATGAAAACAAATGAAGCTCTAATAACTCTAATGATAGAGAATATGCAAGATTTGGCTCAAGAATGCTTTCCTTTCTCTCAAAGATGATAGAAGAAGTTAATATCACATTGTAGGACTTTGTTCTTACTCAAAATCGTGTATCTAAGGTCATATATATAAGATTTTACAAAACTAGCCGTTATATAGCCGTTATAGTGCAGTCCAGATTTTGAGCTTTCTTTAAAAATTCATAACTCCCTCATTTGAACTCCGTTTTAAACAAATAATATACCGTTGGAAAGCTCTTGGAGTCTAGTTTCAAATGAGCCAAGTTTTACTCAAAAATTATTTTTCTTTTAAAAGATATAATCAAAATACTGACTATAGGTCAGAACAGAATAATCAACTTTCAGTTTTTCAAACTATATTTTAAATAGTCATATATTTCTCATTTGGACTCTGTTTTCAATAAATAATATACCTTTGGAAATATCTTTGAGTCTACTATCAAATGAGATTAAGATACTTGAAAAAATGATTTTTTGTTTATGAGATATGATATAAAGAGTGACCAAAGGTCAAAAACTAACTTTTGTAAAATTTCATATCTCACTATCTTTTTGTTCAAAATAATTGAGCCAATGTATGCAAATCTAAATCATTGAGTTGCACAAGTATACTAGCCTATATAAAATATACCTAATTTAAACACATAGGCTATCTTGATGCATCCAAGCTTCCAAGACTTCAAATCTTCGAATTCTTCATTTCTTGGAGCTTTGTCCTTGTATGTTGCTTTCCTTGAGTGAGACATGATGTTACTTTTCCTTGTTCTTCAATCTGATGCTCACTCTTCTTGTTTTGAACCAACCTATAAAATATATCTTACTTACAAACCCAATGGTTAGTTTAATAGCATGATTCAATATATGCAACATACATATTAAATAACATAATCATGCTTAAGTACTTGTAGCATATATATGATAATTAATCTTTATATATATCAATGCTACTATTCAAATACATTTGTCATCATCAAAACTTATGGCATATAGCCTTAGGGTCAACAAAGACGAGAATTCTTCTCAACCTACACCCAAGGTGATTTCGGACGAGTGAGGATGGGAAATGATGATGCATCCAAAATTATTGGCATCGGCAACATTTATCTGGAAACTAATCTTGGATGCAGGTTACTCTTGAAAGATGTGAGGCATGTTCCTGATATTCGCCTCAATTTAATCTCCACCGAAGTACTTGATGATGGTGGCTACAGCAACTATTTTGGTGAAGGAAAATGGAAGCTCACCAAAGGCAACTTGATAGTAGCCAAAGGCAAGAAAGATTCATCTCTTTACATTATGGAAGCAAAGTTATGTAAAGGAGATGTAAACACTGCTAGGAAAGAAATTCCCACCGAGCTATGGCATAAGGGGCTCGGTCACATGAGTGAGAAGGGTTTCAGAATTCTTTCCAAGAAGGAGCTCTTGCCAAAATTAAAAGGTACACCTTTGCGTACTTGTGTTGATTGTATTATGGGAAAACAACACAGAGTTGCATTTCGTAGTTCTCCACCCTCTAAAAAAGCAAATATTCTAGATTTGATACACACAGATGTCTGTTCAATGAGTAATAAGTCACATGGAGGTGCACTCTATTTTGTGACTTTTATTGATGACCACTCAAGAAAGGTATGGGCATTTGCCTTGAAAACTAAAGATGAAGTGAAAGAAGTTTTCAAGCAGTTTCATGTAAAAGTTGAAAGAGAAACTGGCAGACGTTTAAAGTGTGTACGTGCAGATAATGGCGGTGAGTATCGCGGAACATTTGAGGAGTACTGTAGAAGTTTCGGCATCAGGCTAGAAAAATCAATACCAAAGACACCTCAACACAACGGTGTCGCTGAAAGGATGAATAGAACCATCTGTGAAAGAGTCAGATGTATGCTCTCAAATGCAAAACTGCCAAACTCCTTTTGGGGGGAGGCAATGAAGACAGCAATTGATTTAATCAACCTTTCTCCATCAGTTCCATTGAATTATGACATTCCAGAAAGAGTCTGGACAGGGAAAGATGTTTCTTACAAACACTTAAGGGTATTTGGATGTAGAGCATTTATTCACATCCCAAAAGATGAAAGGTCCAAGTTGGAAGGAAAGTCGAAGCAGTGTATCTTCGTGGGATATGCCCATGAAGAATTTGGCTATAGACTCTGGGATCCTGTTAGCAGAAAGATCATTAGAAGCAGGGACGTGGTGTTTCTTGAAGATCAGACAATCGAAGATCTTGAGAAACAAGAGAAACCACAGTCAGATGAAATGCCAGTTAATCTGGAACCAGTCTCTCCACCATCAAATTCCAATGACGGGGGAGCTATACCAGATACTGATAATGTTGATCCACCAACTAGCAGTTCACAACTAGAGCCAGTTCCAGAGCAGGTCCAACAAGAAGCACCGTTAAGGAGAAGCACCAGAGAGAGAAAACCAAGTTGTAGGTATTCTCCTAATGAGTATGTGATGCTCACTGACGGGGGAGAACCAGAGAGCTATGATGAAGCTATAACCGATGAGCACAAGGATGAGTGGTTAAAAGCCATGCAAGAAGAAATGAAATCCTTACATGAGAACCACACATTTGACCTGGTGAAATTACCACAGGGCAGGAAAGCTCTCAAGAACAAGTGGGTGTACAAAATCAAAAGTCAAGAAGGCAGCTTACAACCACGTTATAAAGCAAGACTGGTTGTGAAAGGATTCGGTCAAAAGAAGGGCGTTGACTTTGATGAAATATTTTCACCGGTGGTAAAGATGTCTTCGATCCGAGTTATTCTTGGTGTGGCAGCTAGGCTCAACTTGGAAGTTGAACAACTTGATGTAAAAACCGCCTTCCTACATGGTGATCTTGACGAGGAAATCTACATGCAACAGCCCGAAGGTTTCCAAGTCAAAGGGAAAGAAAAATTGGTGTGGAGATTAAAGAAGAGTTTGTATGGTCTGAAACAGGCACCAAGGCAATGGTATAAAAAGTTTGACTCATTTATGGAGAAAAATGAGTACAATCGAACAACAGCTGATCACTGCGTCTTCATCAAGAAATTCTTTGATGATGACTTTATCATTCTTTTGCTCTATGTTGATGACATGTTAATTGTAGGTCAAAACATTGACAAGATTAACATGTTGAAGAAAGAGTTGAGCAAGTCCTTTGCAATGAAGGACTTAGGACCGGCAAAGCAGATTCTTGGCATGAGGATTACCCGTGACAGGAAAAATCACAAGATTTGGCTATCTCAAGAACAGTATGTGGAAAAGGTTCTTGAAAGATTCAACATGGATAAGGCAAAAACTGTTAGTTCTACACTTGCCAATCACTTTAAGCTAAAAATGAGCCAGTGTCCTTCGAACAAGGAGGATAAATTAGAAATGAGCAAAGTGCCTTATGCATCGGCCATTGGCAGTTTAATGTACGCTATGGTATGTACTAGACCAGATATTGCTCACGCTGTTGGCGTTGTAAGCAGGTTCCTGGCTAATCCTGGAAAGGAACATTGGGCAGCAGTCAAATGGATACTTAGGTATCTCAGAGGTACTTCCAGTCATTGTTTATGCTTTGGTAATGGAAAAGCTGTATTAGAAGGATATACAGATTCAGACATGGCTGGAGATGTGGATACCAGAAAGTCTATATCTGGGTACCTAATAACATTTGTAGGGGAAGCTGTCTCGTGGCAGTCACGATTACAAAAGTGTGTTGCCTTAAGCACCACAGAAGCAGAATACATTGCAATCATCGAAGGTTGTAAGGAGATCCTGTGGATGAAGAAGTTCTTACAAGAATTAGGCCAAAACCAGGAAAATTATATTCTCTATTGCGACAGTCAAAGCGCAATACATCTCAGCAAGAATCCAACTTTCCATTCCAGGTCGAAACACATTGATGTGAGATATCACTGGATCCGTGATGTGTTGGAAAGTAAGTTGCTGAAAGCTGAGAAAATCCACACCAACAATAATGGGGCCGATATGATGACGAAGACTCTACCAAGAGAGAAGTTGGAAGTCTGTAAAGAAGCTGCAGGCTTGGTATCACTCCCCACTTAAGTCGGGAGGGAGAGATTTGTAAGGTGGGGTCCCTCCTAAGTGGGACCCACCACTAATGTTTAAAAAAAAAAGGTCAAGTTGCAATTTAATAAAAATTGTAACCAAAATTTGCAATTTACCCCAAAGTCAAAATAAGCACAGTGTTTGATGAAATTTGAGAGGCTGCTGAAGGAGTTAGGCGCAGACGCATTTGAAGGGGTTGGTGGAGGCTGCGCAGAAGAAGGAAAATTGAAAGGGTTGGTGAGGAATGACCCTATAAATAGGGTCATTCACCTTCTTCAGAAATCATTCCTCAAATCAATCAAAATCCTCACAAAGGAGAGTGAGAGAAAAATAGAGAGAGCCTTAGAAAGAGAGTTTTTCTAAGAAGAAAATAGTGAGCCAATTTGTGAGGGTATTTTCACAAATTGAAGAAATACCGTTTGTTGTATTTTTGTGAGTGAGAGATCCACATGAGGGTGAAGTTTGTAATCCCATTATTATTATAGTGGAAGTTTAAGTGGCCTACGGGTCCCGTGGTTTTTACCTCATTTGGAGGGTTTTTTCTACGCTAAAATCTTGATGTCATTTTATCTTTTTGATTTGGGAATTATCCTGGGCTTGAGAGTATTATTTATTCTTTCAAATACCCCAATTTTCCTAACAAAGGCTAAACTCTATTTAGTCACCGTGCAGCATGTAATTAATTAATTGAAATTTCTGGTAAGTTCAAGCTCAGATTGCTGATAATCAAATTAAACCATCTTTTTCTAATGGCAGTAAATTGATATTAAATATCATCTCAGAATCAAACTCTGCTTCTATTTTAAGAGCACTTGGCAGTTGCTAGTACAACGTTGATTCTCAGTTATTACTTATTCATGCAAGTCAATACTCAATATATGTCGATATTCTTGTTAATTTCAATATTATCTTAGTTTAAATTTTATATACATATATATAAAATAATAATTTTCAGTGGACAACCTGGTGGAAGTTGCTACTCAATTACGTTGAATGACTTGAACAAACCACAATTTTCTTGATCTTCCTTAAGAAGAAGGAAAAAAAAAAAATAGTCATCAGAATCAACAAATGGTGAATGCTTTATTATTTCAAATTACGAATTAAATACCTACTAATGTCCTCATTGTTATTCTACCTTCAAAAAATTGATAATTTGGTTTCTCAGTCAATGTACAAAATGGATAATAAAAAAAATTTAAAACTAAGACATCATCCTTATAAAAATATTTATTATATTTTCATAATACTGGAAAATTATTATATTTATTAATATTTTGATAAATAGGTCATTCTCGTCTAAGCCTATAATCTAATTCAATCATATCTTAAAAATAAATCAGGTAAATATTATATTAAAATATAATAGATTATACCATTAAATATGATAATAAATACTATTAAACTTTTTATGAATATAAAAAATGGTCTTAATCTCTAATTTGGAATATGTTTAGGGATGTGAATATGGGCTTAGCCACTCAATTAGTTTGGGCTGGCCTAATTGTTCATTAATTTAATTTAAAAAAGAGATTTTAGTTTGGCCTACAAAAACATTTAAAGCTTAGATGAGTAAGGGTGGTTCAATTTTATTCTGACTTATTTATTTGAAGATTTAGGTTAACTTTTTGAAATTTCATAATCTCAATATTTAGTTTATATTATTTAAAGTAATTAAAAATACATTCTTAAGTTCGATTATTGATTTAATCATTGAAAAAAATACAATTTTTTTAATTTAGTCATTGAAAGATCAAGTGTCTTAATTCAGTCACTGAAAAGTTACATTTGTATACCATTTTGATCATTTTTATTGTTAAATCACAAAATCTACTATTATTAAATTTCAAATTTTTTGTTACTAAAAGTTACTTTGACAAAAAGTGAGACCAAATTGAAATAAACATAATTTTTAAGAACTAAATTAAGACACTTGTTCTCTTAAATATTAAATTAAAACAATTATAATCTTTTGAATATCAAATTAGTAATTTAATCTACATTCTTTAAAAAAATAATAATAGTCCAACCCACCACACAACTAGAGTTGGACTAAATCAATATTTTCAACCTAGTACCTGATTTAGTTTAACTCATCGTCAATATTGTCCTTGTAGGAGTACTTGAGTTAGATTTTCTCCGCCTACATGGAAGTGTACCCAAGTGAGGTGTTTATGAAGCTAGAAAGATAAGAAATGAAGGAGGAAGACGGAGGTAGCTACAACTTCACCATCAATGGCCTAAAAGTTGATATGTTTGGAGCTGGCCTAGTTATTAACTCAAGCTAGTCTATAGATTAATAGGTCACTCGTTTAACTGTTGAAACAAAAGGTCAATTGTTGAAGCAGGGTGAATAAATTAATATATATATATATATATATACAAATAAATATCAAAAAAATAAAAAAAAACAATTTAATTATATGCAAATTTCATACCTTAAAATCATCAAATAAGTTTTATTTATGCCATACAATTCACAATTCAATAACCACTAACAAAAACATATAATTTAATGTTAGTTATTTTAACCATTAACATTAGTTATGACTGATGTAAAAGAGATATTGCGTCAATTATCATGACTGACGCTAGATTCAGTATCGCGAAAAATACAACGTCAATTATAATAATTGTCAAAATGATTAATGTTAAATTGAATATTTAGTGTTAGTTACAACTGAAGCTCAATTATGACAAAAAAATTTTCACTTTTAATGTCAGTTACAAGTAAAATTTAATTTTAGTTATAACTGACACTATTATTAAACATTTATTTGTGTCATATATAATTGACGCAAAGTTTAATTTTAATTATAAATGACGCCATTGTTAAGCATTTATTTAGTTATTTATTTTGCGTAAATTAAAACTGATATTAAACTTAACGTCAATCTCAATTAATACTGATATTAGTTTTTATAACCTTGTTTATTCTAAATTGTAACACTCATACACAATTAGCAAATTCTCAAAGAATAAGTCTCAAACAAATATATAATTGATAATGAAACTATCTTATACAATATCCAATATGAAATATATATTAAGTTTCAACAAATGTGACATTGTTTAATAGATCAATACAAATAGAGTAATCAAATATAAAGTCTAATATTCACTAAGACAAGACATGACTAATTCTATAAGATCTTCTACTTGTTAGTAGTGCTTTCTCTACACTTTCCTTATCTAGAACTCGTAAACATAAAAAAATAAAAATTAAATAATAGTTCTAAATAACAAAAGTGTAGTTTAAATTTAAAAGTAAAACTTGTAATTTACTCTTGAAGAGTCTACTACACCGCTGGAGAATTGGGAAGGCATTTGAATTTCAAATTATTGTGCAAAATATGTAAACATTATTCCAACACTGCCTTTTGGTTCGAGCCTGAGACTTCTTGATTCAAATCACAAGGACACTATTTCTCCTTGAATTGAACCTCCTCATCATCAAATATATCCTTATGTGTGGCACACTGTTGCTGATATTGTAGCGCCCTTTCATTAAAAATCATCAGGCATGCAAAGCAACATGTGACCAACAATGGATAGCAAGCAGAGACAGTAGACAGTAGCAAGACAGTAATAATATACTTACAATTTTAGTAGGTACCACAGCTGTGCATTTGTATCCATCGACTGTAATTTATAAGGATAAAACTTCATTTTTAGGAGAAGACACAATGTTAAGTGCAAGTGGATTATAAATCATTTGACACATACCAAAAACTGAAATCCGCTTTCAGTTAACCTTAGCGGCTCTTTATCGCTATGTTGAAACACACACCAGATGCAAAATAACATTAGTAATATCATCACAAATTTCCTGAAGTGTTAGAAATGAGAAACTGTGCTGCTAAGTAAACAAAACCTTTGACTCATGAGACGCCGTTGGAAAACTTCCATCAAATAAGCATTGATGTTTGAAGGCTTTCAACTTGATTTGAGCTTATAAGTTGCAATAAGAAACACTAGTTTATCATAGAAACAGGTCACTGAAGAGTTAGGGCCTATTTTAGTCATAAAATTAAATGATCAAGCGCTAAAATTAATTGTATCACAACATTAAAGTGATAATTGAACAAATATTAGTATGAATAAAATTATAAAATAAATGTGAAAGATTGGAATCAAAAGATTAAAAAAGATTGGAATCAAAAGATTAAAGACTGCACCTCCCATCTGTAAAGGCACATACAACACACATAATGGTATTCAACGCATTTACACAACTAGCCCTTCAGTTGCATCAACCAAAGCATGGAAAATAGGGAAAACACCTGTACATCAAAGTACACTTACAATGCAAGCATTGAAAAGAATAGCATACCAGTTGGAGTGATTACTTGCTTCTCTGTAAATGGAAGATGCCTTAGGCCATGTTCTAAAACCTAGTTAAGTGCAGGAATTGTGACCAGTAATTGTCTATAAAGAAAATGTCATGGCACCACTAAATTAGAAAAAGCGACAAATGGACCCTGTGTACCTACCAAACGAATCAAATGGTCAACATAAATTACAAAATCATGCTTCGGAGAATCACGTATCAAGGTATGCATACCCCTTATCTGCATAGTAGCAATTACCATGCTGACTCAAACTTTCTGATGAAACAAAGTTTAGCACTCCCAGTAAAGGAAGAAGAAAGGAAAAATCATTGGAAAAGGTCAATAAATAGCAAGAGGGAGGTACCTGAAAAGTTGATCGAATGACATATAAATTAAGATATATTTTACACAGATCATGCTGAGATATAAATTAGGAACGTTTTACAGTAGTAATAGCAGTCTCTCATGTTCCCTATTTAGCCCAAGTCAATGCTAGAGGCCAAATGAAAAATCTTGTAATCGTTAAATAAAAAACCTTGGAAAGAGTAGCATTCAACAATGAAATATTATTTTAATATATAGATGTACCAAATGCATCTTAAATTTTTGATTCAGTAAGGTTCTAAATATTATATACCTTTAAATGGGTAGATATAAAAATTTGCCAATAACTTTCCATTTAATTTAAGATCAATCCAAATAATTTCATAACTATTTGCGATAGTTTGACTTTTTCTGTTAAAAAAATCTGTCGACCCTTTTTTTTTTTCCTTAATTTTTCATCACATGCTTCACTTAACACCTATACGTGTATGATCCACTTCTTATCAATTTTACTATATCTTTTCTCTGAACTACAAGCTTCTTCTACTTTTGAGTTTTTTTTTTTTAATTTCTTTTCACCAACTTCACTTTCATACACTTCACTTTTCCCATTTTTCTTTCTTGAACCCTCTCCCTCTCCATTTCACTTCTTTCTTCTGGAAAATTTTATTACATTATTTCTTCTACAGAGAGGATTCCATTATTCCAACTTGGTTCACATGGCAAGGCAGAAAGAAGTTTGAAAGATTTATATTCTTCTCCTAATTAAACAGACAGACAAATTTCACTATCCTTCTTAACTGCTGCTTTACAACACTTTCAAGGCTATGTGCCCACTTAGTTTCCTACTTTCAGAAATATTAGTACAGCTGAGGCAGTTATAAAACGCCTCATGATGCAATTAGAAAACACTAGTTAAGATGGTTAAAAATTAGTAAGATACTAAAGGAGGTTATATTCTTCTTAATCTCTTGATATTATTGATTCTATATTGTGAAAGTATCATTTTTGAACAAGGTTTTACTTTTACCATTAACATATTTTGTAAATTTTAAAATTTACAGCCTGTCTCTCACTCTACTGAAATATCAACAAGACTATACTTGTAGGGAATCCTCACAATACCAAGTCTAATGTCCATATCAGATTTCAACACCAAAACCAACAAGGAATTAGTACATGAAAATAAATCTAACTATTTTTTTTCGGTGAAATAAAATTGTGGAAGCAATTGCTCTCATAATTGCAGGCCAAGAGTGGTAAAAAAGAAAAAAAATCTAATTTAAAAGATGACTTTTGTACTTTTAAAAAAAAATTTGATTTGAAAAGAAAAAAATAAAGCATTATTCCCATATCATCCCAATGTGTACGGCAAGGAATCAAGATCCCCTAGCAAGTAGCAACTAGGGAAAGAAAATAAGTTTTGAAGCAATATAAGCAACTTGCTTTTCTCATCACAAAAAAAAAGCTAGAAATATGAACTTAGAAACTGATCAATGAGTTAATTGCTACTTAGGCTCTGTTTGGCGTGACGAGCTTATTGTTTATAATTAAGCTAGCTTATGAATTATTTGACTAACTTATAAACTTGTTAAAATTGTTCAATAAATGAGCTTATCTTAATAGCTTATAACTTATTGTGATAAGCTACTTTGAAAAGTTTATAATTTATAGTTTATGTACTTTTTTTTCTTTTTTACCCTTGTTATTCTATGAAAATATTCATTATACCCTCATATATAAATATAATAAAATATGTAAATACATTTTATTATATATAATAAAATATATAAATATATTATATATGTAAAATTATATTATTCATATATAAAATTTAATAAAATATACAAATATATATTTTTAATGAATTATATATATATAATAATAATTTAAATTAATTTAATTAAAAATAAAATAATATATTTATTTATATTATTTTAGAATTAAAAAAATATATGCCCTTTTCTGTTATTTTACACCTTTTAGCTACTTTAACAGTTAATTCAATAAGCTAACTTATAATTTATAAATTAAAAATTAGTTTATAAGTTATCAGCTAATTTATAAACTATTCCTAACTTATAAGTTAATTTTGTCAAATAAAACTTTAATATGTTTACATTAAGGTTATAACTTGATTTACTTGTTTTTGATTCCTAATCGTTTTCCTTTTCCTAATCCCACTTCTCGGGTAAGGATCTCCTACTTTTCAAAAATAAAATGTTGGATATTGAAATGCCTAAAGAAATTAACGGTTTAGAAAAGAGTTTTGTGCATGAAATATGAACATCAAATATCTGATTAGAAATTATTTTTACTCACATTTGTTCATTCCCTGCAATCCTGCACTCTGCTTCTCTAACACAATCAAGAACCACAGGCCTTTCATTGTCATCACGACTCCCTTTGTTATTACAAAATAAAAGGTTAAAAAAAAATGGTTATACAACTATCAAATCAAAGCAAAGTTCACCAAAATCAAGAAAACCTATTTAAAATGTCATGTAGAAATTGCTTAATATTCAATACTGAAACTGTGAAATCTGTAAAAAAAGGCACACTTATATAACTGAAATCAAAGCAGAAACTACAGCTCCACTCTCTGTTTTCCCTTTTCTTCTCTTTAGGTATATCTCAGAAGTCAAACCATTATGAAACGCAGAGAAAAAAATTCGGAAGAGGATGGGAAAGCTTAAAACGAGAATATCACTCGGCAGAAATGTTTTTCATAATCGCTTCAAAACTCCTCTCTAAATGAATCAATATTAACTATTAAGCATTTATAAGGAACATATGAACTTGACAGAGAAAAAGGAAATTTATAAGCATTTATCTCCAGTGAATCAGGTTCGCTTATGTATTTCATTTCAAAAGCTTAAGTCAAGTTCCAAACTCAGAGACTTCATATCAGGATCAAGAAACCATCGTGAAAACAACGCCAAGATTCAAGAATTGGATTGGAGCATTAAGAACTGATATCCAAAAGACCTTAAATTCCTAATCAAAGGTTTCTTAGCACAAACCTCGATCTCAACCTAATTGAACTTAATCGAATAAAGAACGATAAATTACTACAAGATAATCGGAGAAGAAGACGAGGAGGATAAGAGGTTCGGGCTTACCATTGGCGATCTTTCTCCGAGAGGCCTCAAAGGACGACGTTCAACTTCGATAACTCACCCTTGCTCACGACTTCTCCTCCTCCCTCCGCTGCCAACTCACGTTACTTACTCTTCTCTCTCGTTCCCAAAACCACCTCGAACCAGAGCATCGAACTGGATACATATAAGCGAGACACCGCCTCGGCTCATCCTTTGGGTTGGTGCGATGCGCAGGCTCAGTCGTTGAAAGATCGCTCACCACGGCAGGGGAAGGCTGACAACGGCGATGGCCAACGACGATGACTATGGCCGAAGCAACTGACACAAACTTTGGTCGGCAATCACCAAGCATCGTGTGGGCAAAAACAGAGAAAAGAGAAGGAAGATTTGATTTTAGGGCACAATACTAATGAGAGGCAAAGCTGATCATTTCAATATTTTTTTTTTTTAAAAAAATATGTTTAGTGTCATTTACAACTGATGCTAAAAAATTGATGTTAAATATTTTTAAAAAATCACCTCCTACATATTTAATGTCAGTCTTTGATAACTAACGCTAAATAAGAGACATTAGACTTATACTTTTTTGAAGTGAACCAATGGCTCACTAACTTGATATACCGAGTTTCCTCTTCTTCATATTGAGCATTTGCTTAATATCCTATCTTACTTTTGATTTAAATGAAGTCAATTTGCAAAATTAAAAACCTAGTGGTGCATGTCGCTGCTAGAATGAGAGCAGAGTGTAGGAAAATCGGATTTGGTCATTTGGGGCTTCAGTTTTTTAAATATATATATTTTTAAAAAGGATCAAATCCGACTACTTGCAAAGCGATCCAAAACAGTTACTTGTCTCATACTAGGCCCCAGGTCACTGAGTTTTGGGTCGGGTCACAAAATATTGCTAAAAACAATACAGGGCTTACGAAAAACTTTTGACCTGGTCCTCATGCATACCTTGGCGTCCATTCCAAACCACGAGTGGCTATCAAACATGACAAGCTTTGTGAAAATCCAGGACCTTTGACCATGGTCTGTGCATTTTGTAACTAATGCTGTGTTTGACGTGCATTTTAAACTAACTTATAAGCTTGTTTCATTAAAATAAATCTATTTGGTAAATAAATTTATTTAAATAATTTATAGTTTATTTTAAAACACTACTTTGAATAACTTAATACTTTTATATTTTTTTTTTCTCTTTTATCCTTTTTTATTAAAATTCCTATTATACCCTTATCCCAAACAGAGCCTCCCATTGCATCATCCAATGTTGTCAGAACCGGTCCGGCTATTGACCCTGACAGGCCTTCGGGTCATCGGGTCACTGGTTCAACCTCCGGGTCACCGGGTCAATTGCTGACCCAGATAAATGCATTAAAAAAATTAAAATTATATATACCTATATATCTTTACAAATAAATTAAAAAATAAATAAAATAAATAATTTACATGTAAATTTCACAATTTAAAGTCATAAAAATCTAAAATAATTTCTAAACATCTATAATAATTTAAAAATAAAGTCATAAATATTCATAATAATTCATAAAGTCATAAATAAAATCATCCAAATATAATAATTCATACATTTAAAGTCTCAAACATCCATAATAATTTATAAAGTCATTAATAATTAAGAAAAATTAAGTAATTTTTAAGAAAAAAATTAATTTATCCTCTTTAAATTAAAAATAATAATTTTGATATTTTATTTTATAGTATTTTCAATTTTATTAAAAAAAAATCCACCATTTGTAGAATTCAAATTAATCTTTTAAATGGCTTGTTATAAATTTAAAGGACTAATTTGAAATCAATATTTGTTATAGACTACTTTGAAAACGTTTATTGTCTAACGTAATACTTTAGCATATTTTAACCTTAAGGAGTTAACTTCAATTTTAAATAAAATTTATGAAAATGAAAGAGGAATTTAACTAATATTTTTAAATAAATAAAGTGAGAATATTATGTTTCAATTTGTTTGTAGTGGAACGGTGTAGATATGGAGAAAAAGAAAGCATTAATTTTTAGAGTAAATAAAAAAAACTTTTTTTTGAGGATTATTAATCAATTTTAGCCATAAAAATTTTTAAAAAAATAAAAAAAAAAATCCGAGTCAATGGGTCGCTGGGTCGCTAGGTCGACCGAGTTTTGACCGAATCGACCGGGTCACGTGCAGACCGGTCTAAAGTACTGACCTGGACCGGGTCATGTCCCGGGTCACCGGTTTCCAGGTCTACCCGACCGAGTCGGTACGAGTCATACAACACTAGCATCATCTATCATTTTCCCTGTAATCTATCGTCTTCAAAACCCTTCTCTCTCGCTCTGTCTTACTTCCATCTCCGTCATTCAAGGTTGACCGTCATCTCTTATCTCGCTTTCAGTCTCAATCTGGCCATCATGCTCCTCTCTAGCCATTATATATATATATATATATATATATAAAATAAAAAATATATGTTTTTAATTAATTATATATATAATAATTTAAATTAATTTAATTAAAAAACAAAAAAAATGATATGTTTATTTCGTATTATTTTAAAATTATAAAATATATGTATTTTTATATCATTTTACATCTATTAGTTAATTCAATAATTACTTTTACTAAATACTTTTAATTCAATAAGCCAACTTAACAACTTCCAACTTTTAGCCAAAAATTAACTTGTAAGTTTTTAACTAAAATTAGTTTATGAGTTATTTTTACCAAATATAGCCTAAATACCTTAACATCTTATCTCCTACGCTTGAACACTTTACCTTCCGCTTTTCAACCATGTCCAAATCTAGTTTTGCTATTAATCCAGGATTCATGACGTTTATTGCAACCTTATCTCCAATGTAAGCAGCCTATAATGTATGCAGCACTTCAATAATGTCATTAATTATAAAGGATGGTTTAATTGGTTGCTTTATTTTAAAAAAAATATTTTGTTAATATGTCATACCAAAATTCAATTTAATATTTCAATATATATATATATATAATGATATTTAATTTTAATTTTAAAGTGTGTATGAACAAATTTTTTAAATAAAATTATGATAAATTCATAAAATTTAAATAAAACGTAGCTAGATTCATTATTTTTAACTCAATAATAACAACAAAGTTACAGTTAAAAAAAATATACATCTTTTAATAATAAAAACCAATATTATCATTAAGGTTTGTTGGATATTGTAATATATTTATATTGTATATTTTAATTTTCGTTAAGTATGTGTAATTTTTATAAGAAATGAAAGAATTTTATAATTAAAATTCCTCTGAGGATGAGACTACATCTGAGTAAGCATTATACCTAGATCATTATTTTTTCGATTATGTGAAATTTTCGGATATGCAAGCATGACTATTACACTATAAGATCCTGTGTCTCTTACTCTTACATTATCGTAAAAGTCATTCTAGCTAACTTATAATATATCGGTCACTTCATCTTGAACATAATAAAATATAGTTCAGCCAGTTCAGCTTGAAAAAATAGTAGTAATTCAGGGAAAACTGAGGGAACGCAATATTTTACTTGGCGTGCGAGCTTCGTGCTCTTATCATTAAGTATCCTTTTGTTTGGAATCATGCAGACGAAAACAACCATAAAGTTTTATGTCAAGAGTCATTCATGATTCCTAGTGATCCACTGTTTGAACGTAAAATATTCATGAAGTCAATACGAAGCTACGCTATTTTATGGTTTTCTTAATTTCCATGCATTTATGAAGCCCTGCAATAATTACAAAACCCTGTCTGCATATTGGAAGCAGAGCAACAAGAGCCATGGCCGTGGTGCACACATTAAAACAGCTTCTTCTGCTGCTATTGGTGGTTGCTTTTGCTTCTGTACTACCGAAAGCAGAGCGTGGCGTATTCAGGACCCCTAGATCAGGGGGCAAAATATTTTAAAAAATTAATAATAATTACAAGCCATACATATAAAAATAAAGACATAAATGTTAAAATCGTAAAATTTTAATATATCTAATCAAATAAATTACATACTTTAAAATTGTCCTCTACGTGATTTCATATTCTGAAATCGTTGAATAATCAGTTCATTGTCAATATTATTGTAATACCCAAGAAAAAAATAAAATATAAATATTTGTTTACAAACTACTGTTACTATTTCAATATATGGTACTATTCACCCGTATAATACTATTTATGTATACAATACTGTTCATTTATACAATCGAAATGTCAAGTATTAGATGTGGTTTGGTCATAAGAGAAAACTAGAAAGAAGTTCGTAGGAGAAAATGACGTTTTATGTGTAAAAATACGCTCACGGACTAAATTGAAAGGACTGATTTGAAAAAAAACTTAAAGATTTAAGAGAAAGGATAGTTTTCTTTTTAAGTTTCTAATAGTAAATAAAAGAAAATTTTCAGCCGTTGCCGCGATTTGCACAGTAACTGTATTATTAGAAATGTCATTTTCATAAATAGTAAATTGAATATTTTATTAGCGCATAGTGTTAAATAGTACCCTTGACTTTTGATATAAATAGGCACTTGCATTTCACTTCTAAACTCACACCTTCAACTTCTCTTCTTCTCTCCTTAAGTTTCTCTTACTCCAATATTAGGTTTATGAGATTTTGGGCCTTTTCTTTTCAGCTTAGGTAAGGATACTATGCCCTTTCTATGTCTTTCAAATTTTAGAAGTTAATTTCTTAAGTATGCTCTGTAGTTGCGGTTTTGGCCGATCTTCCACATCAGAAAAACTGTCCTTAGCTGTTTATATGTTATTTTGATTCTCTGATTACCGAAATAGAATGTAAACTGTGAATAATACATGTCTAGGAAAGTTCTGGCTAAGGAAATACCTGGTTTTTAAGTGTGTCCAGTGTGACCCTCCACTCTTTCCTGGGAACTTACCTGGTGTACTCTTTTACAGATTGTATTCTCTATTTCTGGTATAAATAGTACCCATACGTATGAATAGTAACTGTATGAATAGTAACCGTACATATGAATAGTATCCGTACGTAAAAATAGTGACCGTATGTACGAATATTATCCGTATGTATAAATAGTATCCGTATGTATGAATAGTGACCGTATATATAAATAGTGATCATATATATATGAATAGTACTGTATATATGAACAGTATCTGTATGAAAACAATCCTAACTTGTTTTCTCTAATCTTTCATGAAAATCTCCGTAGCGGAATACTGAAATTCATCTGTGTACTCTTGTCTGTAACGACTTAGAGAAGCGATATTCGTACGGAATCCAGGTGAGTGAAACGACCCCGTTTTAATAGAGTTTTAGCATTATTGGTGATAAAAAATATGTCGTAGGACACTCCCAAGATTCATAAGGGGAAATTGGATTCAGAATGACGAATATAATGAGATAATTAATCCAGAAGTATGGATAAGAAAAAGCAAGTATCTCATGATGATGTGAAGATTGAATCTCTTGAATTGTGGTTTATAAAGCTATAATATAGTTATATACTATACCTGTTATATGGATGAATATTATATTGAGCTTCTGATTATGATATGAAATGCTATTGATTGTGATTGAGCGGCACAGTACCCCCTCTCACGGCAAGGCGGAAAACCCGGTTGACAGGGTGTCTTGACCAATGAGTGTGGAGACAACGATTCCCTCAGTAGGGATATAGCCCGGATTGGTGATAAATCCGTGAGGCGCCCTAGCTAAGAGGATGAGGTTGTGCGTCATGGCAGAAATATACATAATTGGTGAGCCGGCCTGTGTGCGCTCTCCGGGATATATTGCCATTGACGAGTACTAGTAACGTTTGTTGAATTGGATGAATTTTTATCTTCTTGTATGTAAAAGGATGATGTTGTGCGTCATGGCGGAAATATACATAATTGGTGAGCCGGCCTGTGTGCGCTCTCTGGGATATATTGCCATTGACGAGTACTAGTAACATTTGTTGAATTGGATGAATTTTTATCTTCTGTCTATTGGTTGAGTATGAGCCTTTAGATATGCTTGCATGACTGGTAATGTATTTGAATTTTATTAACGCGAGGCCGATTCGCTCATTGAGTTTAAAAGCTCACACTGTTTGTACAACCTTTTTGTTCAGATCAGGTTGCCATCGAAGAATATCTGCTAGAGGAGTTGATCACTTTGGACCTTCCCGTTGTCGGGTAGACCCCTCTTTTGTTATAGATTATGTTGCTTTGTAATCGTCTAGGACATCTAGGTCAGGGGTTTGGCATTTGGTTTGTATGTCAGCATAATAATGTATTTTATGTTGAGCATCTATTATTATGTGCAAATCATCTCTATGAATTTCAAATAAAGAAAATTTGATATATTTTCTTCAGGAATGGTTATTTTGATAATATAGAGATAATGACTAAACTCATGGGTAGAATTTATCGAAAGGCTTACAATGATGGGATATTCATCATTGTGCCGGTCATGTGCCCAGAAAACGGGTCGTGACAATTATTGAAGACATCTCTCTCAATATAAGTCACTAGACAATCATTCATCCACGCATCTCCCACTCGATTACGTAACCTATTCTTCACAATCTTCATAGCAGAAAAGGCTCTTTCTACAGTTGTCGTGGCAACAGGCAAAATCATTGCTAACTTCAGAAGAAGAAAAACTAATGGATAAACAATATGTCTTCCAGTTTCAACCAATTTCTCTGAAAGATCACTGATTCCTTTCAATGATGCAAATTCAACATTCATACGCATATCAATGATGTAAGTCTCAAGTTGATTATCAAGCATCACTAAATCAGTTGAAGAAAATTCACATGGATAAAACTTCGCAAATTCAATCAACCTTGTCTTATCAAAAGCAAAGAACAAATTGGCTGGATTCAAACAAGCCATACAAAGAAGCAACCGAGTATTTGTCTCACTGAAACGATCATTGAGTTCCTGAAGCTGCATATCCACAATAGTATAAAATAATTCAACACGATAATGATGCTCTATTGTGATAGCTTGAGTTTTGCCTCCACGTTGTGATCTTCCCTTAGAAAAAAATATATCCTCCATATTAGGGATGTTAATAGCATGCATATTGCAAAATAAAGTTACTTCTTACAATAAAGACTCCCATCCATTATCCCTCATAGATTGTAATCGTTGCTTTGTGATGTTAACCAAGTTCATAGCATTGATGATGTCTTGATCTTTCCTTTGCAATGCCTGTGACAATTCATTTGAAATGCCCAAGACAATTTTCATCAAATGCAATGTGAATGCAAAATCAAAATCCTCTAACAAATGTAAAAGACCATTGGCTTCGGCTCTTTGATCTGCATTTGATCCATCTTCTTTTATAATTTCAAGAACATCAATTACAGCAAAATACATCAATATCAAATTGATCAAAGTTGCATAATGCGAACTCCAACGAGTATCAACAGCTCGTTTAAGACTAGTTTCTTGATTCAAACATTGCCCACTTAGAATTTCTCCTTTTCCCAATGCCTCTCTAACATTGATAATTTGTTTTTCACGAAGCATGTCATGTCATTTGCAAGATCCCCCAACAACATTTAATAATGTGGACACCAAATTAAAAAGAGAGGCAACTTCAATATGATTTTTAGCAATAGCAACTAACGTAAGTTGTAACTGATGAGCAAAATAATGTACATAAAATGCAGATGGATTCTCCCTTAAGATCAAACTTTTGAGATCACAAAATTCTCCTTGCATATTGCTAGCACCATCATAACCTTGCCCACGAATTCTTGATGTACTAAGCCCATGTTTGCTAAACAATGCATCAATTGCCATTTTCAATGATAAAGCTGTAGTATCTTTAACATGAACAATACCAAGAAAACGTTCAACAATACTATCATTTTTGTTAACATAACACAAAGCAACAGCCATTTGCTCCTTATTTGATATGTCCCGGGCTTCATCAACAAGAATAGCAAATAATTCATCTCTAAGATCAGACACAATAGCAGTAGTGGTTTCCAATGTAGCAGTATTAACAATATCTTTTTGGATTTCTGGAGCAATTAATTAATGATTTTCTGGAGCATTTTCTAAGACAATAGAATTTACTGATTCATTGTGTCCAGAAAGAAATTTAAGAAGTTCAAGGAAATTACCTTAATTACTAGAATTGCTTGATTCATCATGACCACAAAAAGCTAATCCTTGCTTTAATAGAAAGCGAATGCAATCAATTGACGCTGTTAAACGCCTTCAATATAAGTCACGAACTTGTTCAGATTGCTTAGATATTGCAACTTCAATATGTTGATTTTGATTCATCAAATCTTGACTCATCTTCCAAGCAATGTTATGAGAACTATTAGGACCTCCAACATGAGCTAAGAGTTTTTCTTTCTTATTCCATTTCGTGAATCCCTCTATCACAAATGTATCACCACCTGATTGCTTTCCAAAATTGGGCCTAAAAAGATAACAACATAAGCAAAATGCAGCATCTTTTTCTATACTACACTCTAACCAATTGCCAAATTCACTAAACCAAGAGGGACAAAATCCCCTTAAAGAATTTCTAATTTTTCTTTGGGGAAAATTATGTTGAGTAGGTTGGCATGGTCCTCTTTGTAAATATGTTCTTCGTATCTTATCTCAATCATTAAGATGATACGATGAAATTTTCATTCGCTTTCCTAGATCTGATGGCAACTCATCTAAATTAATTTCAATTTGTTGCTCATTTGATGATGATTTCCTCTTGAAAAATCTTTCCATTACAAAATTCTCTCCTCTTCTAAATCCTAATAGCATAATCAATCAACAAATTTAATAGAATTAGACCTATGTACAAAAGTTCTAAATTTTACAAAGTCTCTAACAATGAAGTGAAAAATTAACTAAAAAATTTCATAAAATTAGCTTCACTAATATGTTAGTCATCATCCTAAATGTATAATTAATCATCTAATTTGATAGATTTATATCTATGTATAAAAACCCCCAAATTTTACAAAGAGTTCCTTAAGAATGAAAAATTAATTATCATAAAGAAAAAAATTTATAAAATTAACTTCACAAATATGTTAATAATCATCCTAATAGCATAATCAAACACCTAATTTAACAAAATTACATCAATTTGTAAAAACCCCCAAATTTGACAAGGTTTTCATTCTGGAAAGTGGGAAGGAAGAAGGCAAGAAGCTTACATGGAGGTGGAGTGGCGGTCGAAGCCTGGTGGTGGACTGGTGCTGGTGGTCGAAGGCTGGTGGCGGTGGCCGGTGATCGGTGGCTCACGACCTTGAGAGGAAGAACGCGGAGGATGGGCGGCCACGGCTCCTGTACGGCGTGTCGATCGAGACTATAGAGAGAGGAGAGGGAGTCAGACTGGTGGAGGATTGGAGCTCGAAGGCCAGCGGGGCATGGGCGGTGGCCGGTGGACTGGCTTTGGCATCGGCGTCGGTAGTCTCCAAGTGTTGCGAGGGAGGGGGGTCTCGGGTCTGGTAAGGAAGAGGGAGGGCGCGTGCGTGGGGGTCTGGGGGGAAGTTGGTATTTAGAAATTAGAATAATAAGTTTAAAAAAACAAAGGAGGGGTCAAAAAAAAGGGGGTCAAAAAAAAAACTATGGCATTATTGTAATTTCAGGGGGTGCAAGTGCCCCCTTGAAAGCCAAGTGGCTCCGCTAAGCCAAGCCAGAATGCTCTGGAACCTGTGGCTCTGTTAACATCCCATACCCATTCGGCACAAGCGAAGGATCTTATCTGGATGACTCTTTGAAGGAATTAAATGATTAATTTCTGATCCTAGATCGGTGTAGATACAAACTATAACATATGAAATAACAGGATATAAAAGATGAATTAGAATGTGTACCTGGCATCATCGCGGTATCCATCTCCAACAAAAGAACAGAGGGACTTCTCAACAGACTATGTGATCGGCCCAACCCATCACGGGCCACTCACAATATAAAAGCCCAATTATAATATTCAAATATTAAATGCTATATATTAGAATAATATAGTTAATATGTTAATGATATTTAATAATTGATTAATGCTAATCCAAAATAGGATATATATATATTATTTAAAATTCAACAATTCTCCCACTTGGATAGCAATAGTCAATTATTAAAATGCAACAATCATTAAGGCTAAAATACCAACTATATTTATAGCACATATCAAGAAGGATAAGCTTTAATGATGCAGAAATAGTATTCGATAGGGAAGTAGATCATACATAGTAAAAGCCCATATTTCATATAAAGAATAATGAATATGGATAAGCATAATTAATTAAGAGAAATATGCAATCCAAGAATAGTCCAAGCATCTGAAAATGCTACAAGAGATATGATAACAAAAGTGATGTCATCTCATACATATCTCATAAGAATAACAATCAAGTAAATGTAAAATTTCAGACTCCCACTAACCCAAAACATCAAAAGACTTAACTAATCCCATATGGGTTACATGGTTCTGAAAAGCTTTAACAGTTAAGCCTTTAGTTAGTGGATCCGCTAACATGTTTTCTGTAGCAAGATGTTTAATACGAGTCTGAAACTCCAAAATTTTCTCTCTAACAAACAGATATTTGATATCAAAGTGCTTTGATCGAGAAGAGCTTCTGTTGTTTTGAGAGAAATGAACAGCAGCAGTGTTGTTGCAATATATCACAAGTAGCCTAGAAATGCTTTCAACAATGTGAAAACCAGAGATTAAGTTTTTCAGCCACATGGCTTGAGAAGTAGCCTCATAGCAAGCGACATACTCTGCCTCCATGGTAAAAGTAGCTGTAAGAGTCTGTTTAACAGTCTTCCAAGAGATAGCTCCTTCTGCCATCATAAAAATAGAGCTGGAAGTAGACTTTCGGTCGTCAGGGCAACCTACAAAATCAGAATCAGAATAACCAATGACCTGAAGTTGATCAGACTTCTTATAGGTCAACATGTAATCCTTGGTTCCCTGCAAATATCTCATGACCTTCTTCACGGCTTTCCAATGACCCAAACCTGGGTTGCTCAAGTATCTCCCTAAAGCATTAACAGCAAAAGCGATGTCGGGACGAGTACAAACTTGAGCATACATTAAACTGCCAACAGCGGAAGCATATGGGACATTTCTCATTTCAGATATCTATGAATCATTTTGAGGACATAGAGATTTAGATAGTTTGTCACCTTTCTGAACAGGTGCAGCACATGGGGAGCAAGAATGCATGTTAAACTGCTTGAGGATCTTTTCAATATATCTTCTCTGAGACAATCCAAGAATGCCACGTGACCTATCACGATAAATCTGGATGCCTAGAACAACTGAAGCATCACCAAGGTCCTTCATATCAAAGTGGCTATTTAACATCAATTTTGTCTCAGTCAAAAGGTTAACACAACTGCTTGCAAGCAGAATATTGTCGACATATAAAACAAGAATTATAAAATTGCTCCCACTAGTCTTCAAATAAATGCACTGATCTGAAGCATTCTCCTTGAAGCCAAAAGAAGTGACAATACGATCAAATTTCAAGTACCATTGCCTGGATGCCTGCTTTAGTCCATAAATGGACTTTTTAAGTTTGCAAACCAAATGCTCTTTACCTGTTTCAATGAAACTATCAGCCTGAACCATGTAGACATCCTCGGCTAGATCTCCATTCAGAAAGGCTGTCTTTACGTCCATCTGGTGAAGTTCTAAATCAAAGTGAGCTACTAAAGCCATAACAACCCGAAATGCATCTTTCGTAGAAACTGGTGAGAATGTCTCCTTATAATTGATGCCTTCCTTTTGACTATAGCCTTTCACTACTAGTCTAGCTTTATACCTCTCAACTTTTCCATATGGACTACACTTGGTCTTAAAGACCCATTTGCACCCAATTGGTTTACAACTATCTGGTAATTCTACAAGATCCCAAACACCATTATGAGACATAGAAGCTAATTCATCATGCATGGCATTCAACCAATCAGAAGCATGAGAGCTAGAGATAGCCTCCTGGAAAGTGATAGGATCGTCATCATTATGGAGATCAAACTCATGCTCCTGAAGATACACCACATAATCAACTGGTATAGAAGGCTTGCGTGCTCTCTGAGATCTTCTCAATAAAGGTGCTTCTGCAATGTCATTTGGCGGTGCCATTACATCTTGTGGTGCCATTACACCTGCTTCAACAGTATCATTAGTTTCCTGTTTAATAACTGATGGTGCCACTACATCATGTCCTCCTTGAAGTGTTTATCATCATCATGAGCGACTGGAACCACAATATTCATGGGAATTAAAACAGGCGACGCAGGAACTGTGGTCCGATCTTCCTTGAGAGTGATTGGTCGTGGTGTATGACTCCCACTATCCAAATCATCCTCAAAGAATATCGCTCTGTCAGACTCAATGACTCGTGTAGAATGAGAAGGGCAATAGAATTTGCAACCTCTAGAGCCCACGCAGTAGCCGATGAAGAAACCACTAACAGTTTTAAGATCAAGCTTCTTCAATTGAGGATTATAGGGTCTAACCTCTGCTTTATAACCCCACACATGAAAGTGTTTCAAACTC
Organism: Biancaea sappan; assembly: GCA_037074585.1. NCBI lineage: Eukaryota > Viridiplantae > Streptophyta > Magnoliopsida > Fabales > Fabaceae > Biancaea > Biancaea sappan. Next base: position 14,691,296 of record CM073494.1, read on the forward strand.
AGCTTCCTTCTACTCATCAGTTCGTAGGGAGTTTTCGGCACAGATTTGCTAGGTACCTGATTAAGGATGTACACGGCTGTCTTTAAGGCATCTCCCCAAAGAAAAACTAGTAACGATGTATGACTCATCATGCATCTTACCATATCCATGAGTGTCCGATTACGTCTCTCTGCAGCTCTATTCTGCTCAGGAGTACCAGGCATAGTGTATTGACGAATGGTCCTGGATTTCTCCCAGTCTCACTGTATCTGCCATAATACTCACCTCCTCTGTCGGACCTCACACATTTAATCTTCTTTCCAGTCTTTAATTCAATAGAAACCTTGAAGGATCTGAAGGCATCCAAGGAACTGGATTTTTCTTAGAGGAGATCTATCCAACCAAATCTCGAGAAGTCATCTATAAAGGTAATGAAATACCTATATCTACCGATAGCAGTGGGTGTAATAGGTCCACATATGTCCGTGTGAATCAACTGCAACACATCATCACACCTATTTGCTCCTTTCTTCCTAGTTTTGGCAGTGAGCTTGCCTTTAATGCATGCAAGTGTCGAAATCAGAGAAATTGAGATCATGAAGAATACCTTCCTTAATCAGTCTTTCAATCCGGGGCTTAGAAATGTGCCCCAAGCGTCTATTCCACAGCATAGAAGAACTTTCATCAGTCCTATTACGCTTATTTCTAATAACAGAGTTAACAGACATATCATTCAAATTCAACGTGTAAAGCCCATCACATAATACTCCTGAACCGACAGTAACAGAATTAAAACGAATAACAACTTTTCCATTACTGAATTCAAATGTGTAGCCATATTTATCCAAAGCTGAAATTGAAATCAAATTCCTTCTCATAGAAGGTACATAAACAGCGTCTTTTAACAATAAAGTATGTCCAGAAGGTAAAAGCAATGTAACTACTCCTATTTCTTCCACGGATACTTTAGCTCCATCTCCCACAATGATATTGGATTCAGCATCACTTGGCTTCCTCAGGCTTGTGAACCCCTATAAAGAATTCACAACATGAATGGTTGCACCTGAGTCAAACCACCAAGTATTGGGAGAAACATCAATCATATTTGATTCATAACAAGCCAAAGTTAGGAGTGTACCTTGCTTCTCAAGTTTCCTCTTGAGAGTATAACAGTCATCCACCTTGTGGCCATACTTCTTGCAATACTTGCAGTTTCCTTTGAAAAAATTCTTCTTTAGCTCTAAGTGTTGAGAAACTTTTCCCCCTTTCTTTTTGTCACATTGAAACTTTCCTTGTGACCTTTCTTTTTCTCAGACTTAGCACCAGAAGAAGAAGCAGCAAACTAAACACTGTGTGCTTTCCCTTTCTTTATGGAATCCTCTTCTTGAGAGACAATGGCAATCATTTCATCAATCGTCCATTAAGTTTTCTGAGTATTATAGGAGGTCTTTAGAACATCAAACTAAGAAGGGGGTGACTCCAGTACTTGCCAAATTAGATAGCTCTCACCAAGATCAACCTTGAGAGACTTCAATTTATTAAAATAGTGGACTAACTTCATGATGTGCTCACGAACTCCACTAACACCATCATATTTAGTCTTCTCAATCAGAGAGAGATATTGGCCCTTCTGAGCTTTATCAAAAGTGGTGAATTTCTCACCAACGGACTTCAGAAAATCCTTAGCATTCTTGTTCTCTGGAATACTCTGTCTAATTGTAATATCCCAAGAATTTATATGAATATTTAAAATCTATTTGAAGTTTATTGAAAAATTTAATTACATGAAAAATGTTCTTTTTGAATTAGAGAAGGAAATTTGGGAATAGAAATTTCAAAATTTTAATTTGGAAAATTTTTACAAATTCTCAAGGACTAATGTGAAAAGAAAAGAAAGTATAGAGGACTTTTGAGAGATGACCAAATAGGAACCCGAGAAGAAGAATGAGCTTATAGGAATGCGTTATGAGTCCGGTACCGAAAGTATGATGGATTTGAGGTTAAAGTGGAGTTTGAGACATTGAGAGGGACTAAAGTGAAATAAGAAAATCTGTGGGGCACCTAGGATTTAGAAACACCTGAGGTGAGATTTTATGAATTTGCTTTTACTAGTCTTGACTGAGGGTCAATTAGAGAGCAAGTGATAATTTCACCCCGGGCGAATATATAGGTGGCCTCACCTCTTTTTCCTCATTTTCTCCTTTACTCTTTCTCTCTTCACCTTCTCTCCTCTCTTTCTTCTCTCTATTTCTCTCTCTACACTCCAACTCCATAACCAGACTTTGAAGGGTGGATCTCGGGCTACGGGGCGAGCCTCTAGGAGCCAAGCAACGTAGGGAAAGCAAGGAATCGAGGTAGAAATTTTTATTTCTTAAGCTTTTCCCTATTTTCTAGTTTTAAGAGTGTTTGAGGAAAAATCAAGATTCCGGCTTCGTTTCTCGATTAAAATTGGTGCTTTTGGTGTCTAAATGCTCCTTAGACATTAAGGGTGAGATCCCATGGAAGAAATCATGGAAAACGGTGCAGATTTGGTCAGATTTGGCCCAAATCCGAGAGAAATCACGAAAGGTCGCGATCGTGGCGCCCAGGTGCCAAGGTTAGTTGGGGAGAAGAAAGGATTGGTACCCAGACGCCAGGCATGGGTTAGCGCCCAGGCGCCAGGTGTACCGGGAAACCTTAGTTTATTTTCAATCGGCCATAACTTCTTCATCCGGACTCCGTTTTGGGTGAACTTTATATCGTTGAAAAACTATTTAAGTCTAGTTTCCAATGGTATAAGTTTCATTTGGGTATTCATTACCAGTTAGGAGTTATAATTTGAGAAGTGGATGAAGGTCGGGAGTAGTGGTAAGGAATTTCTCTATTTCGTAACCCTGATGGTTTTTATCTGGTTACAATAGGAATGGTCAAGGTGCAAGGTGGGAGTGCCGAGAGCGTAAAATCCAGGTGAGTGGGTTAATACTTACTATGATTAAATATCTTTGTTATTGACTTTATGCATCATAGTGAAAATATGTTGTATATCTAAGTTTGAAGAGGATGATGACATAAAATATATATATATATATATATATATATATATTTATATTTATATGTTTAAATTATATTGTGCTTGAAGGGGATGGTGAGACATAAACAATTGTGGAACTTGCCTGGTGATTCTTATTTTCTCATGAATGAAGGTTATATGATGGATTGTGAATGGCATGTAAACTGAGTTGAAATGTGTCATACTCTGATTATTGAGTTCATCTATATGCGGATAGTTGAAGTATGTTATTGTTGAATAATTGATCTATATTATGGGTTATGTTGTATACATACTATGTTGCTGGAACAATATTGATTATATTGTGACTTGAATTGTAAATGACTGAGTTGTGTATGTGGCTCATGATTATGATTGAGGATGCTCTTAGATGTGATTGTGATTGTGTTTGACTAGAAAGGAAAGGCATGGTAGTGCACCCCATGGAGAAATCTACGTGAAGCTATAAGGGTGGAGAATATGCATGGAGCGATAAGGGTGGATGCGGCGGGGGCCGCGGGCAACGATCCAGAGGTATCCTGGACGACCCGGTTGGTACGGGAAATGTGTGAAATTGATTTCACTGTTTGCTGTTGTGAATTATTTGAATTATGTTGAAATGTATTTGATTTACTTGGATATTGTTGTGAAGTATTATGAATTATATTATATTATATTATGATCGATTACGTATGATTGCTGCATGTTATCATTATGATGCATGATATTTTTTTGTCATAGTGTTGTGTTGTCTGCTCACTGGGCACATGGTTTGCTCATACCCCTCTTATTAACATTTTTTTTTCAGAGTTGACAGCTGAAGGTAAATATCTGTACAAGGAATTATGCATCCTTAGCCCATGATTACCTTTTCATTTGTTCAGGATAAAGGTATAATAGTTAAGTCTTATTCTAAGTTGTATAAATCTAGAAATCTCTGTAATCGGGTAGGTTTATTCAGTGATATAGTGTGAATGACTGTAGTGTGTATAGAGAACTCGGTTTGGTTACATGAAAAAGAATGGTATGATGCTTAAGAGAAAGTTAGGCTTACGGAGGTGAAATGAAATTTACTTTCCGTACAGGTCACGTGCTCAGATTTTGGGACGTGACACTAATAGACTTCTCCATGGTGTATTTCATCACCATGAGACACACCCTGTTGGAGTGCTCCCATTTTTCACGAGAAGCCTCTTTCAGCAACAGTGGACTCAGCAGTAAGAGCTGGAGGCTCTTCCTCTCTCAAAGCCAAGTCCATATTAGTGATGGCCAAATACAAATCCAGAGATTCTTTCTAGTCCTCAAAATTGGTCCCATTTAGTGGCTTGACAGAAGTCAATTGCATAGGCAGGGAGGCTGGCATTAAAATAACAAAAGAAAACATTTAATATGCATAATGTCATTATGCTATAAGAGAATTAAATGTTTCTATATGCACAGCCAATCAAACCTGTTAAAGAGAATTTCTTATCTACCTGGTCCCGCCTAAGGGTCCCGAACCAAAATAAACAAGAAATATAATAATACAATGCTTTAGACCTAATATCATCAAACAAATTTTGAATGCCGATAGGGTATTCAAAAATAATTTATAGAGGTATTGATTAACATGGAATTGTATAAAAAATTACATTAATAATAATATACCGATAGGATATAATTATTATTAATGCAATAAATTAGACTAATGATAATGATTAAAAAAGAATAAAATAAATAAAATTTTAATCATTTAAATCGAAGATTTTGCATAACTGTGCCCACGATAGGTGAGTTCACAATCATACAAAACAAAAGGCAATTATATTCGACAGAATAAATAATGATTAATGAGGGAAAAAAGGTAAATAAATAAATAACTGAAAAATAAAAGAAATAAATAAAAAAGAATAATTTACATATGCACTGAAATTAATTCCATCACTAGGATATCTTACTGGGGAGAGTACAACATACCTGGATGTTGTTAATAGAGTGAGGAACTACCACAAAAAATTTCAGTCCAAAAATCCGAGAGCACGATAATTAAAATAGTAGAATAGTCTCGGATTAAATGAAATAAAATGCTTAGGGGTCCCAAAAAAATTTCAAAAAATTACCAAAAATACCATTATTTAATTATTTAATTTTTCAAAAAAAATTAAAAAAATTTTGGTCCTGGAAAGTGGCTCACACGCCCACACGCGCCTGGAAAGCGCGTGGGCTTCGTCTGGGGAGGTCATCCCCTTCGCCCGAATTGCAGGAAACCGGGTCGTGTGACCCGCGACTTCGACCCGGTTTTATCTCCTTGTTCCAGCCACGAAAATCAACCATTTTTTTAGGGTTTTTGTTCGAAACCTAATGAAAAGGTGAAGCCCTTAATCAATTTTGAAAAACAATGGGTGGTTTTGGAGAAGTCATTTTCGAAAAATTGGGATAAAAAAAACAGTTTTTTAAAAAAAACTTAGATCTCCCAAAGCCCTCGATGAAAACCCCTCGTTTTTGAGTATGTTATTCGAATAATAGCATAAAACAGAAACCCCAAATCAATTTCGAAAGATATAGATTGTTTTGAGAGAAATCGAAATCGAAAAAAAAAAATTAGGGAAAACGAAAACGAAAAAATTGTTTGATCTCCCTCAACCGTTGTTCAAACCCTATGATTTTCACTTATGTGATTTTCATAAATGTTTTGAATCAAAGCCCTAAAACAATTTCAAGATTAACCTAATAAATTAGAGCAAATGAAATTTGTTTTAAAATTAAGGTTTAGGGAATTGCGAAAATCAGAAAAAAATGACTAATTAATTTTTGATCCTAGATCGGTGTACCTACAACCAGGCTCTGATACCATTGAAGGAATTAAATGATTAATTTCTGATCCTAGATCGGTGTAGATACAAACTATAGCATATTAAATAACAGGATATAAAAGATGAATTAGAATGTGTACCTGGCATCATCGCGGTATCCATCTCCAACAAAAGAACAGAGGGAGTTTTTTTTGAGTTATGTGAGAGTGGTACTACTCTCTATCTGATAAGTATTCTGTCTAGTGTAAGACTGATTAATGGGAGGCCAGTCTATTTATTATCAGATGAGAGCAGGGACTTCTCAACAGGCTATGTGATCGGCCCAACCCATCACGGGCCACTCACAATATAAAAGCCCAATTATAATATTCAAATATTAAAGGCTATATATTAGAATAATATAGTTAATATGTTAATGATATTTAATAATTGATTAATGCTAATTCAAAATAGGATATATATATATTATTTAAAATTCAACACTCTTTTCTCATCACTTGCGACACAAATTCCAGCACTGCCACCCCGGTGGCCAGTGGCCTTCCTGGGACGAAGCAACCTAACTGTGGTGGACATATCCGTGGATGACGGAGAACTCCACATCTCAGCCTGGCCATCCCATGGTTGCTACAACAAAACAAGGGGTCAAGTGAGCGTCGGTCTTCAAGTGTTCGATCGAAATGCCACACTTCAACCTTTCGTCGGGAAGGAACAAACTTTACCGAATCGGGTGCGACACAGTGGCAATATTAGGAGGACAGGATGATATATCAAAAAAGGAACTACACAACTGGGTGTGTAACTATTTGCTCTGAAAATAATATCATTGACAACGGCACCTGCGGAGGCACCGGCTGTTGTGAGGCTTCTTTGTCGGAATGGCTGTTAGCTTTCGTATGGGGGACTGGCTTCGTCTACAAGCACACCCAGGTGCAGTGGCGGAGCCACGTACACTTGAGGGGGTGCAGCTGCACCCCCTCGATTTTACATAACCATATGTAAAAAAAGAAAATTTCATTTTGCCCCCCCTCTTGGTTTTTTTTTTGAACCCCCTTAGTATTTTTTTGAACTCCTTTAGTGACTTAGTCCCTCTCTACTGCTCACAGTCATGATACCCCCACTCCCCAGAGTCACAAAATTTTTTTTTGATGATAGTTAATTTCTCATTCCATTATTAGGGACTTCTTTGTAAAAGCTTGAAATTTGTTGTTTTTGTGCATAGGTCTAATTCTATTAAATTGGTTAATTAATTATGTAATTAGGATCATGAGTAACATTTGTGAAGTCAATTTTATGAAATTTTTTTTTATAATGGTTAATTTCTCATTCTATTGTTAGGGACCTCTTTGTAAAAGTTTGAAATTTGGTATTTTTGTACATAGGTCTAATTTTATCAAATTGGTTAATTGATTATATAATTAGGATCATGAGTAACATATTTGTGAAGTCAATTTCATAAAATTTTTTCTTAATAATGATTAATTTCTCATTTGATTGTTAGGGACCTTTTTGTAAAAGCTTGAAATTTGGAGTTTTTGTGCATAAGTATAATTCTATCAAATTAGTTAATTGATTATATAATTAGAATCATGAGTAACATATTTGAGAAGTCAATTTCATGAAATTTTTTTTTGATAATGGTTAATTTCTCATTTGATTGTTAAGGACATCTTTGTAAAAATTTGAAATTTGAAATTTTTGTACATAGGCCTAATTCTATCAAATTGGTTGATTGATTATACAATTAGGATCATAAGTAACATATTTGTGAAGTGAATTTTATGAAATTTTTTCTTGATCATGGTTAATTTATCATTTCATTGTTAGAGACCTCTTTGTAAAAGTTTAAAATTTGGAAGTTTTGTACATAGGTTTAGATTTATCAAATTGGTTGATTAATTATGCAATTAGGATTTAGAAGAAAAAAAATTTTTTTGTAATGAAAATATTTTTTAAGAGAAAATTACCATTAGATTTAAAAAAGCGAATGAAAATTTTGTTCTTCTAACCGAGGAGTTTTGGATACGCCACTGCCTAGGTGGGTCGCTTCAACCACTCTGGTTTTGCATTTCTGGCGGAGGAAAGGGAATACTCCTTCTCCACTACTGATCTGTTTAATTTCCACAACAGAAGCTTTAAGGCTGTGGCGGAGTGGGCAGTGGAGAACCAAGAGTTGAGAAGAAGCGAAGAACGAGGAGAGAGGGTACGAGTGTAAAGCAGAGCAGAGTAAGTGCGTCTCCGTCAATGGAGTCGGATACCGTTGCAAGTGTTCCGCTGGGTTCCGGGGTATTGAAATGCACTCAACTGTGGACAAGACTAACTTACCTGCTGACAAGACGAATTCCAGTACTGATAAGGACGAGAAGATGACTTGGGAGCAGTTAAAGTTGTCTGATGTGGCAAGGACTAATGACGGGCTACATGGGGCAAGAATGAATAATCAAGAATATGATGAAGATATGGGCTGCAATGCAAATGGAGAGATGTCCACCAGCAAAGCAGTAAAGGTCCATGAAGAAAGAATGGCCCAAATAGAAAAGAGAAAGCACCTGTGTGGACTCACGATTTCCTAATGGGCTGCACTGAAGCTTATCAAAGATACCAGGGGGCATCGAGAAAGGATTCGGCTCCTCTTCAGGGAGAGGAGAATATTACCATTGTCTCGGGTGCAGGCCGGTTTGTTTTCAAACAGACCTGAACGTCCTTAGCCCACGGGCTCATGGGTTAGGATTTTTTTTAATTTAAAAAAATAATATAAAAAAATTATTCATGATGCTCTTGAACCATTTGTTGCCTTCAAAAAAGAACAATTTGGGAAATGGGAAGTAGAGATCATAAGTGTTTAAAACTCATGCCAGTGGGCCATGTCTTTTGAGATTTTTCCTTTACACTTACATAGGAAATTAGGAATATAGGATGATCCACAAAAGTAGGCACCCAGTGTAGCAGTAGCGATGCAGTAACTACAGGAAGGATTATTATGCCTAATGCCACCGATGTCTATTTTCTATTTTTTTTCAATGACAGCATCGGTTGGTTGTATTGCTCCAAAGGAAACTTTCAGGTATATTTTATTTTATTTTTCTATGACTAAAACTTGGGCTGCAAGGTAAATAAGGCGTTCTGGAAGTTTCAAGAGAAAAAAAAACTAAAAATAAATAAATTATGCAAGCTGGTCCGCGAGTCTACCCGTTTTAAAACAACCTTACTTTTGCAGGTTCAGGCCGTCAAGCCAAAGCCTCTATTAATGGTACTTGAGAATATAGTCCTGCATCTATTGTTTTAAGTCTTGTGCATGCTTCTAACATTTCAAATTGATTTCACATTATTATTTTGCTTTGACTTTAGAATATTAAGGATTTCATTAAATTTTTAATAAATGTTTTATTCTTCTAAATTTTCATAAAAAATTCAAAATCAATATGTCAAAAAAGTTTAAAAATAAAAGTAAAATATTCATCCATAATTGTATTATATGTTCTATTATATTCTATTCTATTTCTATAATTTTTAATATTTACAAAGATTTCAAATTTTTAACATTTAATTAGTATGAATATTTTTATTTACGTCTTTGACTATTTCTATTATGTCTATATGGTGTTCAAATTGTATTCTCCTCTCCAGCGCCACAGAGAAGAGCCGAATCCAAGGGACCACTGATAACTATTTTCTGTTAGAATCTTGCACTTTTAATTACATATTTTATTTTCACTATTTTACAGTATGATAAAAGACGGACGGATGCATAGGTAGATGTTATGTGAATATTAACATTCGTGTCTGGAGCAACCCTTGCTAGAAAAGGGCTTCGTCTTGTATAATTTCTCACTGCTAAGGGAAATTGACACAAATTCCTTCATTATCATCTTCTTTCTCACCATTTTTATAATTTATTTCTTGTTTGATACTTGAGGTGTTATTAAACCCTCACTCATGACTGTCAAGGTCGTCTTCTTTTTTCTCTTTTACGTACATACATCTATTATCTTTCCAAGGATTAAGATAAAATTTCATAAATTTTTTGAGTATTTATTATAAAATTTTTAAAGAATAATATATATATATATATATATATATATAAAAGACTAAATAAAATAATACCGAGTTATAAAATCTTTTACTTAATATATCTTTATTAAATAATTTAATAAAAAATAGTAAAAATAATTACAATATCCTCATTTCTATTGTAACATCCTCCTAAGTTAATATCTGATCTTACGTACATAGCTTTAATCTGAAAGTTGTTGTGGTTAATAATTAACTTAATTTCTTCAAAACTTGCTGATAAGTTAAATTTAAGTCCTTTGCACTTTATCGTAAACTTCTCACATGAATCTTTCTCAGGTTGGTGAAACCTTTCTGAATGGAAGCACCTCATTTAACTTTACCTCTTTAATTAAGTTCTTGATAAGCTCTTTTACTTAATGGTTTGAAACAAGAGAAGACATATAGTAATTTTTGGAGAAATTCATTGCGCTAGTCAGAGACCAATAAGTAGATTGTCAGGCCCTCTCGGTCGACTAGTTACTCTCTATCTAGAGTGCTGCAGGTTGTCCAGAGAGTGATCAGTCAATTGACACAGGACATCCGATCAACTGGTTAGTCTCTGCCAACCATTTTAAACTCTGATTTTTTGCTGCTATTTTGTCACCTTATGTTTCCACCTTTTGCCCTATATGTTACCAATTGTTTTCAGCAGGTACCTATAAACAACATAAAGCCAAATTGCTGCATTTCACATCTTACATAATCTAATATATTACATCAAAATTTAAACTCTACTTTCTTTCATATAAAACTGATTCTCTGTTCAACCCTTACAAATTTCTAATATAAATCACTACTCAGCTTTCCTTGCTTACATGTTCTCATAGAATTACAAATATTTGCTATGGTATTACAAACTTCTCATTTGTCCCCTGAAAATGGTTAGGTCCACTTGCAAAATAATGAACACATATCTCAGTAGCCAGGGGCGGACCCACGTTGAGTTCAAGGGGTACACATGCACCCCTAAAATTTTGGTTAAAATTACAGTTTCGAGAAAAATATTTTAAAAATTTATATTTTGGCCCAAAATTTTAATATTTTTTTTTCATTTTGCCCCCTATTTTTTGTTGATTTTAACATTTATGTATTTTGATCCCTTGACCTAGGGTTTTAGGTCCACCCTTGTCAGTAGCTAGCATATTTTCAAGACATATGAAATTACCATTTTCAGTCATAAAATCATGTATAACAGCATGTAAACTCATCCATGAGTATGAAACAATATAAAAATCACACATTAAGCTTTAACTATTCTCTCTCTGTGGAATTAAGCGTAATTGTGTTCTTTTCATGGATGTTGGTGATTTGACAAGTATACTTGTAATACCCATGAAAAATAAAATAGCGTGTTTACAAACTACTGTTATTATTTCAATATACGGTACTATTCACCTGTATAATACTATTTATATATACAGTACTGTTCACTTATACAATCGAAATGTCAAGTACTAGATGTGGTTTGGTCATAAGAGAAAACTAGAAAAAAGTTAGTAGGAGAAAATAACGTTTTATGTGTGAAAATACTCTCAGGGACTAAAATGAAAGGATTGAATTGAAAAGAAACTTAAAGATTTAAGGTAAAAAGATAGTTTTTCCCTTAAGTTTTTAATAGTAAGCCGCCTGTGACTTTTTCGTGAATGCACAGTAAATTGAATGATTAACGCGTGAATTATGTTATTAGAAATGTTATTTTCATGAATAGTAAATTGAATATTTTATTAGTGCATAGTATCAAATAGTATCCTTGACTTTTCCTATAAATAGGGCTTTCCATTTCACTTATAAACTCACACCTTCAACTTCTCTTCTTCTCTCTTTAAGTTTCTCTTGCTTCGACACTAGGCCTCTGAGATTTTGGGCATTTCCTTTTCAGCTTAGGTAAGGATAATATGTCCTTTCTATGTCTTTCAAATTTTAAAAGTTATTTTCTTAAGTATGCTTTGTGGTTGGGGCTTTGGCTGATCTTCCACATCAGAAAAACTATCCTTAGCTGTCTATATATTATTTTGATTCTCTGATTACCAAAATAGAATATAAACTGTGAAGAATACATGTCTAGGAAAGTTCTGGCTAAGGAAAGACCTGATTTTTAACTGTGTGCATTGCGACCCTCCACTCTTTCCTGGGAACTTACCTGGTGTACTTTTTTACAGATTGTATTCTCTATTTTTTTGGTATGAATAGTACTCATATGTATAAATAGTAACTGTATGCATGAATAGTAACTGTACATATAAATAGTAACTGTATGTATGAACAGTATCCATATATATGAATAGTAATCATATGTATGAATAGTGACCATATATATGAATAATGACCGTATGTATGAACAATATCTGTATGAAAATAATCTTAACTTATTTTCTCTAATCTTTCATGAAAATCTCCGTAGCAGAACACTAAAATTCACCTGTGTACTCTTGTCTGTAACAACTTAGAGAAATGATACTTGTACGGAATTCAGGTGAGTGAAATGATCCCGTTTTAATAGGGTTTTAGCATTACTGATGATAAAAAGTATGTCGTAGAACACTCCTAAGATTCATAGGGGTAAACTGGATTCAGAGTGATGAATCTAGGGAGATAATTAATCCAAAAGTATGGATAAGACAAAAATAAGTATTTCAGGATAATGTGAAGTTTGAATCTTTTCAAAGACAGCTTAATTGTTATCTTGATTTGTGGTTTATAAACCTATAATATAGTTATATACTATACATGTTATATGAATGAATATTACATTGTACTTCTGATTATGATATGAAATACTGTACTATTGATTGTGATTGAGCGGGATAGTACCCCCTCTCACGGCAAGGCGGAAAACCCAGTCTAAATGAGTGTCTTGACCAACGAGTGTGGAGACAACGATTCCCTCAGTAGGGATATAACCCGGGTCGGTAACTGTCACGTCCCAAAATTTGAGCACGTGACTGGCACGGAAAGTGAATTTCATTTCACCTCCGTAAGCCTATCTTTCTCTTAAAAATCATACAATAAGAGGGGTATGAGCAAACCACGTGCCCAGTGAGTAGATAACACAATACTATGACAAAATAAAAATCATGCATCATAATGATAACATGCAGCAATCATACGTAGATCGATCATCATATGATATAATATTATTCATAATACTTCACAACAATATCCAAGTGAATCAAATGCATTTCAACAAAATTCAAAATTCACAACAGCAATCGATGAAATCAATTTCACACACAATTCCCGTACCAACCGGGTCGTCCAGAATACCTCTGGATCGTTGCCCGCGGCCCCCGCCGCATCCACCCTTATCGCTTCATTTATATTCTCCACCCTTATAGCTTCACATAGATTTCTCCATGGGGTGCACCACCATGCCTTTCCTTTCCAGTAAAACACAATCATAATCACATATAAAAACATCCTCAATCATAATCTTGAGCCACATACACAACTCAGTCATTTACAATTCAAGCCACAACATAATCAATGTGGTTCCAGCAACATAGCATGTATATAACACAACCCATAATATAGAACAATTATTCAACTCAGTTTACATGCCATTCACAATCCATCATATAACCTCCATTCATGGAAAAATAAGAAAATATAATTATATACATTACCAGACACGTTCCACATTTGTTTATGCCTCATCGTTCCACATCATCCTCTTCAAACTTGGATATACAACATATTTTCACTATGATGCAAAAAGTCAATAACAGATACTTAATCATAGCAAGTATTAACCCACTCACCTGGATTTCACGCTCTCGGCACTCCCACTTTGCACTTTGACCATTCCTATTGTAACCAGACAAAAACCATCAGAGTTACGAAATAGAGAAATTTCCTACCACTACTCTCGACCTTCACTTACTTCTCGAATCATAACTCCTAACTGGTAATGAATATCTAAATGAAACTTATACCATTGGAAACTAGACTCAAAGAGCTTTCCAACGATATAAAGTTTGCCCAAAACGGAGTCCGGATGAAGAAGTTATGGCCGATTGAAAATGAGCTAAGGTTTTCCGGCACACTTGGCGCCTGGGCGCCACCCATGCCCGGCGCCGAGGCGCCCCACGTGGCGCCTGGGCGCCATTCCTTTCTCTTCCCCACATGTCCTTGGCGCCGGGCGCCACGATCGCGACCCTTCGCGACTTTCTCTCGGTTTTGGCCCGAATCTGACCAAATCTTCACCGTTTTTCATGATTTCTTCCATAGGATCTCACCCTTAATGTATAAGGAGCATTTAGACACCAAAATCACCAATTTTAATCGAGAAACGAAGCCGGAATCTCGATTTTACCTCAAACACTCTTAAAACTAGAAAATAGAGAAAAGCTTAAGAAATAGAAATTTCTACCTCGATTCCTTGCTTTCCCTATGTTGCTTGGTTCGTAGAGGCTCGCTCCGTAGCCCGAGATCCAGCCTCCAAAGCCCGGTTGTAGAGTTGGAGTGTAGAGAGAGAAATTAGAGAGAAGGAAGAGAGAAAGAGAGGAGAGAAAGTGAAGAGAGAGAGAGGAAAAGAGAAAAATGAATAAAAAAATAGGTGAGGCCACCTATATACTCGCCCGGGGTGAAATTATCACTTGCTCTGCAATTGACCCTCAGTCAAGACTAGCAAAAGCAAATTCATAAAATCTCACCTCAGGTGTTTCTAAATCCTAGGTGCCCCACAGATTTCCTTATTTCACTTTAGTACCTCTCAATGTCTCAAACTTCACTTTAACCTCAAATTCATCATCCTTTCGGTACCGGACTCATAATTCATTCCCATAAGCTCTATTCTTCTTCTCGGGTTCCTACTTGGTCATTTCTCAAAAGTCCTCTATACTTTCTGTTCTTTTCACTTTAGTCCTTGAGAATCTGTAAAAATTTCCTCAATTAAAAATTAAAATTTCTATTCCCACATTTTCTTCACTAATTCAAAAAGCAAATTTTTCACGTAATTAAATTTTTCACTAAACTTCAAATTAGACTTTAAATATTCATATAAATTCTTGGGATATTACAGTAACAGATCCGTGAGGCACTCTAGCTAAGAGGATGAGGTTGTGTGTCATGGCGGAAATATACAAATTTGGTGAGCCGGCCCATGTGCACTCTCCGGGATATATTGCCATTGATGAGTACTAGTAACGTTTGTTGAATTGGATGAATTTTTATCTTCTAGTATATAAATTCTAACTATGTCTATTGGTTAAGTTTGAGCCTTCAGATATGCTTGCATAACTGGTGATGTATTTGAATTTTATTAACGCGAGGCCGATTCGCTTACTGAGTTTTAAAGCTCACACTCTGTGTGAAATCTTTTTGTTCAGACCAGGTTGCCGATGAAGAATATCCTCTAGAAGAGTAGATCACTTTGGACCTTCCCACTGTCAGGTAGACCCATCTTTTATTGTAGATTATGTTGCTCTGTAATCGTCTAGGACATCTAGGTCATGGGTTTGGTATTTGGCTTATTTTCAGTATGATAATGTATTTTATATTGAGGATATATTATTATATGAAAATTATCTCTATGATTTTCAAATAAGAAAATTTGATATGTTTTCTTCATATATATTAAGGAATGATTATTTTGATAACATAAAAATAATAACTAAATAATTTAACTCGTGGGTATAATTTATCGAAAGGCTTAAAGTGATGGGATATTCATCATTGTGCTGGTCATGTGCCTACAAAATGGGTCGTGACAATACCAGTCGCACAAGTAATACAGAGTGAGTAGAGTATTGTTCCCACAACGATTAAAGTGCCAAGTACATTATGAAATTAACGTGAAATATTATCTAGACGGTCTATTTAATTGGCAAAAATAAAAAGAGTAAACTTAAACAAAAATATAATTTTAAAACTAACAAATTAAACTAAAACTACTAACTAAAACCTGAGACTAAGCTACTTCTAATAATAAAAGCCTAGGGTTGATGGGATTGACTTCACTTAACTCTCAATCCAACTAATTTATAGACAAATTAGCCTTTGAGTTGCTAAATAATGATTCACTCCAATTATAAATCCTTTTGATGTTGGTTAAGTTCTCAAAGTTTCTTGAACTCAATCGCTTGGAGAAACAAACCGGCATAACCCAAATAATTGTCTAATTCCTTAGTCCAATCATTCAAGTAGGTAATGAAGATTAGGAACTCATAAAAATCACATAAATAAGATTATCTATTCCTAGATTAGTCCGATTTATGGTAGAAGTTACAAGGGAAAAGTTAATATCTAGCTATTCCTAGCATAGATAAAAACGCCAAACTCATAAAAATGGTAATCAAATATTTTTAGAGCAAATCAATTGGTAAAATCCACTCCTACAAAATATGAAATGCAATTGGAAAGAATCATTCAACAACAAAACTTTATAAAAAACAAATTACATCAACCACCAAAAGTTTTATTTCTCATAGGTTCCATTATTATTCTCTCACTCTTGCTTTCACTAATTGTACATGCTAATCTAAGGCACAAATATTCTTAGAAGGATTTTTCTAAACCTCAACTAAGATAAAAAGCTAATATTCCATAATTTCTTATGTGAAAATCAAGTTAATTTAATGAACAAACCCTAATTTGACTGTATGAGGCTAATGTCTATATCCCTATGATATTAACAAATCAATCCCCTCACTTTTAAGGTTCAAGAACTCATACAATTCATCCCTTAGGTCTAGTTTTTACATCCCTTTTCCAAGTTTAGCATAAACACCATAACATCCCAATAATTAGCCAAATTAAAAGAAAGCATTAAGATTGGAATGAATAAACATGTATTAACCAGCCAACAATTACAAGAGTTTGAGAAATTACATAACACCTAATCTAAAATCTGGTTTATAACAACCCTAGAGTTACATAACTAACAAAAGACAAGAAATTACAACATTAAACTAGAAGAAAATGAAGAGAAGAGAGAAAAAATGGGGGAAGGAAGGCCAATCCCAAGTGGGAAGGCCTCCTTCCCCTCTAACCAATTTCAGATATAGCCATTTGCTGCTGCTTCCAGGCTCCAAAATCCCCAAATCCAAAGTTAGGTTAGAAAACCTTAAAAGATAGTAAATAATTTTTTAAAATCACAAAAATTTTTTTTTAAAAAATTTGATAGTAAATAAATTAAATTAAATATTATTGTAGACCCTAAACTCTAAATCGTAAACCCTAAGCCTTAAACCCTAAATCCTAAATTCTAAACCTAATAAATTAAATTAAATATTATTGTAGACCCTAAATATTACTGTAAACCATAAATCCTAAACTCTAAACTCCAAATCCTAGACCTTAAACCCTCAATTCTAAACCCTAAATTCTAAATTAAATATTATTGTAAATCCTAAAAAAAATAAATTCTTTGTGATTTTTTTAAAAAATAATAAAACTAAAAAAAAGGTGTAGGATTCTCCTTCTCGTAGGAGAAGAACCGTATCCCTCCAAAATACTTAGTTTATTCATAAAATCCAGATTTCTTTACTTACCTTTGAGGCTTTAACAACTACTTCCTTCAACTTCTACCCATAATTCAGTCTGAACTCGTGCATTAGCTCTTTGCCCTCTGTCCTATCAATTCTCTCTCTCAGTTTACTAATACAGTTCTCTCTCTCTCTCTCTCTCTCATTTTCTTATTTATAATTGCCTCATAACCGCCTAAATTTTTCCTTTCCCTGCCCCTAACGTAACCTATATTGTTTTTTAGGAGTTTAAGGGTATTTTAGTCTCTTCCTCTATTGTTTGAGTCAGTTGTTTGCTGCCAAATGCATTTCGATTGCTCAACCTAGCCAGTTGACTGCTTACTCTTGGTCTAGCAGTTTCTAGGCTTCTACGTTCAACCAATCAACTACCTCCCCTAACAGTCGACTTGCTACATATTATCTAGTGTTTTTCAAGGTTTATGAAGTCTGGCAGTCATCTGCTGCCTTCTAAATTAGTCGGTTGGCTACCTTTTTTGTGACTTTTTCTTCAATTTCAAGTTTATTTTTCATTCATTTCCTATGGTCCCTTTATATGTTTCATCATTCCTGTGATTTTGCTAGAAATGTTACATTTCTCCTTCCCCCTCCCTTAAATAGGATTTTTTCCCCAAAATTCAAGTATACGTATACAAGTTATGTTATGATTATACTTGCTATATTAGCCATTTCTACAAATCAGTATAGAGCGTTATGCTTTTTGTTATGAGTTCCAATTTGATTCTCTTATGTCAATCATGAATTCTAAAGAACCAACCTGAAACTCACCCTTCTTCAAATAGAAATGTGACAACGTACAGAGTTACACCTCCATTATCATGGATAACACAAAGGAAACTTAATCCTACAAACTCAAATAAATTCTAGCAGCAAACAAATTTTAGTGTAAACCTTTACAACTTTTTGATTTATTTCAGTTTTAAACAAAATGGGGTCCAAATAATACCAAGTTCAAAATTAACATTGCAATAGGACATTTCGAGCCCCTGAATCATTTTAACCCAAAACCAATAGCTTCCTTTTATCATAAATCAGTATAGGTACTCAGCATAGTTCCTCATATTAATTCTCCCTATGGTGTTTATTTATGGTTAATTGAGTTTAATAAGAATATGGTACAACCTCCATAACAATAATCAAAATAACAGCAGGTACAACCTACATTAAACACATCAAATCATCAGCATAGTCATCAATCCATTTTATAGTCAATTCTATTAAAGATAATAGGCATACATATATTTAGATCATCATCATTCCAAGGCATTGTTCAGACAAAATTTAATTATGATTGATCATAATTTATGTTTTAGATATTGATGAATGTGAGGAATCTAAACCCTGCGATAAAAATGGAAGGTGAGAAAACTTGAATGGGGGGTTTAAGTGTTCATACATAGAGGGATACGAAGGGGATGGGATGAGAAGTAATGGTACAGGTTGCCATCTCAAACTCAAGTCAAAGTGAGGGAAATATACCATATTACTAGTTACCTGTCACGTCCCAAAATCTGAGCACGTGACCGGCACGAAAAGTGAATTTCATTTCACCTCCGTAAGCCTATCTTTC
Organism: Biancaea sappan; assembly: GCA_037074585.1. Taxonomy (NCBI): domain Eukaryota; kingdom Viridiplantae; phylum Streptophyta; class Magnoliopsida; order Fabales; family Fabaceae; genus Biancaea; species Biancaea sappan. The sequence goes on from CM073494.1 coordinate 14,710,199, forward strand.
TCTTAAGCATCATACCATTTTTTTTTTCATGTAACCAAACCAAGTTCTCTATACACACTACAGTCATTCACATTACATCACTGAATGAACTTACCCGATTACAGAGATTTCTAGATTTATACAACTTAGAATAAGACTTAACTATTATACCTTTATCCTGAACAAATGAAAAGGTAATCATAGACTAAGGATCCATAATTCCTTGTTCCGATATTTACCTTCAGCTGTCAACTCTGAAAAAAAATATCAATAAGAGGGGTATGAGCAAACCACGTGCCCAGTGAGTAGATAACACAACACTATGACAAAAAAATATCATGCATCATAATGATAACATACAGCAATCATACGTAAATCGATCATCATATGATATAATATTATTCATAATACTTCACAACAATATCCAAGTAAATCAAATACATTTCAACATAATTCAAAATTCACAACAGCAATCGGTGAAATCAATTTCACACACATTTTCCGTACCAACCGGGTCGTCCAGAATACCTCTGGATCGTTGTCCGCGGCCCCCGCCGCATCCACCCTTATCGCTCCATTTATAATCTCCACCCTTATAACTTTATATAAATTTCTCCATGGGGTGCACCACCATATCTTTCCTTTCTAGTCAAACACAATCACAATCACATCCAAGAACATGCTCAATCATAATCTTGAGCCACACACACAACTCAGTCATTTACAATTCAAGTCACAACATAATCAATATGGTTCCAGCAACATAGCATGTATACAACATAATCCATAATATAGAACAATTATTCAATAATATCATACTTCAACTATCCGCATATGAACGAACTCAACAATCAAAGTATGATATATTTTAACTCAGTTCACATTCCATTGACAAACCATCATATAACCTCCATTCATGAGAAAATAAGAAAATATAATTATATACATTACCAGACACGTTCCACAATTGTTTATGCCTCATCGTTCCACATCATCCTCTTCAAACTTGGATATACAACATATTTCCACTATGATGCAAAAAGTCAATAACAGATATTTAATCATAGCAAGCATTAACCCACTCACCTGGATTTCACGCTCTCGGCACTTCCACTTTGCACTTTGACCATTCCTATTGTAACTAGATAAAAACCATTAGGGTTACGAAATAGAGAAATTTCCTACCACCACTCTCGACCTTCATTTACTTCTCAAATCATAACCCCTAATTGGCAATGAATATGCATATGAAACTTATACCATTGGAAACTAGACTCAAAGAGCTTTTCAACGATATTTAAAAAAAAAATTGATGCTACAGTAACGGTCAATGGTCAACGCAGCTACAGTAACGTTGACCGAGTCAATGCTACAGTAACGTTGACCGAGTCAACGCTACAGTAACGAGAAAATCTGGAAAAATTTTCTCGGTGAACAGTAATTTCTGGGGAAAATTTTCGATATTCTTCGTGTTCTTCATCCAAAAATCCTAAAATCATATCTAAAACAACATTTATTTTGATTTCTTCCATGGGTTTTCATCCTTAATGTCTAAGGAGTATTTTAACACCAAAACCCCCAATTTCTACCAACAATCCAAGCTCAAATCTCAAATTTTCATCAAGAACACTAACTTTTTTTCAAATATCCAAATTCTACGAATTTCTCCTAGTTTTCTTCAAATTTATTGTTCTAATAACATCATAAACTACCTAAGAATGTTTTAGATTAACATCCACACTTAAATTCATCCATTAAAATATTCTACAAAAATTTTGCAAAATGATAACCAAGGATTTGATCTTGTAATGAGAGGAGGAAGAAGAAGAACATCAACTTACCAATCCTCCTAACTTTCATGGCTTCCTTCCCCAAGCAAAAATTGCATGAATGATTGATGAAGAAATTCCTTTGCAAGCATAATCGAGAGAGAGAGAAAGTGAGGAAGTATACGGGAGAAATGAAAGAAAGAAAAGAATAAGAGAGAAATGTATACGCGTGGGCCCCACCAATTTCTTTTTCGATAAAATCGCTCATAGCCACCCTAGCTTATAAGATTTGTTCACTTTAATCCCTCTCGATGTCTCAAATACCACTTTAACCTCGAATCCATCATCTTTTCGGTACCGGACTCATAATTCATTCTCATAAGCTTTATTCTTCCTCTCAGGTTCCTATTTGGTCATTTCTCAAAAGTAATCCATATTTTCTTTTCTTTTCACTTTAGTCCTTGAGAATTTGTAAAAATTTTCTAAATTAAAAATTAAAATTTCTATTCCCACATTTTCTTCACTAATTCAGAAAGCAAATTTTTCACGTAATTAAATTTTTCACTAAACTTCAAATTAGACTTTAAATACTCATATAAATTCTTGGGATATTACATTACCTTGAGTAAGTATGCAAACACACCAAATCCTACTTATAGTTACCATTTATATCTAAATTAAACTTGAACCACAAAGAAAATAAGTGTGTTGATTTCAAACTTTTTTATGTGCAGGTGTTACTGTAAGTATGTTGTGGCTGCTTGTGGGAGGCTTGTATTTATACTGGGGAATGAGGAAAAAGAAGCTAATGAAATTGAGAGAAAAGCTTTTCCAACAAAACAGAGGAATGTTGTTGCAGCAACAAATCGCCATGCATAGCGGGTTATCTCAAACACTCAAAATCTTCAGAGTTAAAGAGTTGAAGAAGGCTACTGATCACAACTTCAACGAAAGGAGGTTACGAAACAATTTACAAGGGAATATTACAAGATAACATAATGGTTGCTATCAAGAAGTCCAAAATCTATGAGCAAAGTCAGATTGATCTGTTCATCAATGAGGTGATCGTGCTTTCCTAAATAAACCAAGAAACGTTGTCAGGCTCTTAGGTTGTTATTTAGAGACTGAAGTTCCCTTGCTTGTCGACGAACGTATTACTAATGGGACTCTTTATGACCACCTCCATCATCAAGCTCTATCATCCGAGCTTTCACAGAAAATGCATTTGGGGATAACCGAGCTCTTGCATACTTGCACTCTACTACTTCTACCCCAATCATACACAAAGATGTCAAGATTGCCAATATACTATTAGATAGTGATCTGTTGATGACTTGGCAAGCGTACCAATCGTACAAGCAGTATAGTGAAAATTAAGTAAGAGAATCGTTCCCACGAGGATTAACTTGCTAATTACCCAAGAAATTAAGTTATATTAGTTAGACAATCCAAAATTCCATGGTTCTTAACAGAAAGAAAACAAAAATGTAAAATTGAGTTAGAAGTGAGTTATATGTTGTATGGACTCTAAACAAACATAATGAAAATCACAAGATGAACATAACCTAGGATTGCTAATCCCCCGTCGTTCTTCACAAGTTCTAATCCCTCTCCCTCTTGTTCTCACCGGCCATACATGCTAATCTAGGATACGAATTTGCTTAGAAGTATTCTCCCGAATGCCAACTAAGAATAAACCCAAAAGCCCATAATTCCTTATGTAGTCTTAAGTTTCAAAAATGCACAAACCCTAATCTGACTATATGAGGTTAATATCTATATTCCTATGATATTAACGAATCCATCCCCTCTCCTTTGAGGTTCAAGAACTCATACTATCCATTCTATGGTCTAGGTTTTACATTCCTCTCCCAAGTGCAGCAAAACCACCAAACAATCTATTAAATTGATCAAGTTTAATGAAAGCAAGAAAATAAGAATGGATAAACATGATTAATGGCCAAATAATCACAAGAGTCAAGAGATTTACAAAACTTAATCCAAACTAGGGTTCATAGCAATCCTAGTACAGAGATTTAGCTACACATCATTACAAAATACAGAAAATGAGAGAAGAGAAGAGAAAACTTCATGATTCCAAGTTGGGTGGAAGAGATATTGCTTCAATCTTCTCCAAAAGTTGGTTGCCCTAGCCACTAGAGGTGAAATCGTCGCTTCTCCTTCGGTTCCAACCCAGAATGCCCTAAAAATTTAGTCCAAATTGCCTTTTAAAGCCTGCTGCACGTGACAGTGAAATGGTCTGTGCGCTTAATGTTAAGTGCTAGATTTAGTACCATTTGGTGCTGAATCTTTGATCTATTTTATCGCCTACTTGTGGTTGCTTGTATATTTTTTTCCGTTGTTTTTGATTGATTTAGTTTTCTTTAGGAATTTTAGAGTTTAGTCTTCTTCATGTGATTATTTGACCAAGAACGTCGCTAATCATCATTTTATTCTCTTTGACGTTAGGCAAGATGGACGAAGCTGCAGAGGAAGAAGCAGATAGCCACTTTCTGTCTACCACCGCTATAGCGGTGGATACTCACCGCTATAGCGGTGATTCCTGCACAAAAATTTCTGGAAGCATTCTTTACTGTCTTGTACCGCTATAGCGGTGGAGACTTACCGCTATAGCGGTAGTCGCGATCCTGCACTGATATAAAAGGGCTTCAGATGAGATTTTTAGGGTATTCTGCAGTTGGGGACTGAAGGGGGGCGCCGGTTTTGCTGAGAGGAGCAAGGGGAACCTGATTCTCAAGGCTTGGGGAGCTCAGTCCATCATTCCACCTCAGATTCATGGCCAACTTCATCTCTTTTTCTGCTTTCTGCTGTTTGTTTTCTATGAGTAGCTAGATTTTCTATCTAGGGTTACTATGAACTTGACTCTTGAATAGATTTTACATCCTCTCATGTATTTACAACCTTATTTCAATTAATATAAGTCTTTCTATCCATTTTATTGTTGCGTTATATGGACTTGATCAATCTATATGTATGCTTGTTGCTGTCTTCGAACTCGGGAGAGGGAGGGGAGAGTAGAACACTGAATAGGAAGGACGAGTGCGTGAACCTTACTAAGTGTTTTCGCTTGTTAGCTAATAGGAATGTTAGTTAATCTCGTTTAATCAAAGCTAGGTTGGTTGTATTAGGCTTAGCCCACACAAGGAATTGCGTAGGAGTTGAGCAACTTAATTGAGATTCGGGAGGATTCTTTTAAGTTATTAGAATAACCTAGGATTAACTTATAGGGTTGAATACGTTGCGAGTACGTGAGAGGGGTTTTGTAATTTCTAAGATAGAGGAGAGGGATTAGTGACCCTAGGCTTTAATTAGACTATTTCATCAGTTATTAAAAGAAAACTCATAAATATTCACGGTTATTGATTTTATTTTATCATTCATTGGCTAAAGCTATCTTCAATCCAATTGTTTCGTCCAACTAATTCAATTAAATTTCTTGGGTACTTAGTCGCTTAGTCCTCGTGGGAACGATACTTTTACTCTCAATTCACTATATTACTTGTGCGATTGGTGCGCTTGCCAAATCGACTAACAAGTTTTTGGCGCCGTTGCCGGGGACTAAGATTTGTGCTAATATTCAAAGAAATTTAAAGGGTTAGCTTAGACGTTTTCTTTGTTTTGTTTTGTTCTCTTTTGCTTTTGTTCAATTTCTTATTATAGAGTCATTTTTAGTTTTTGCTGTGTTGATTTTTTCTGCTGAATTCATTGTCATTGATAATTAGTATCTTCTTTTTGTGCATGCGAGGTACTCTCAATCCTTCTGACCTTCTTTACGAACCTGAGATTGAAAGACTAGTAAGAAGAGTTAGGAAGGAGGCTAAAGCCAGAGAAGCTCAAGTAAGCCAAGCTATACAAAAAGAAATGGCTGAAGGCAACTTGAATCACCAGGGTGATGAGATCAATGCTGGAAATGGAGTTGTTGATGAGCCTCAAATGGGATTCAGAGCAATATGGGATTATGCTTCGCCCGTCAATGATGGGAATACTTCAAGCATAGTGAAGCCCGCGATTGGAGCCAACAATTTCGAGATGAAAGCTATGATGTTAAATCTGGTACAACAGAACCAGTTTGGGGGAAATTCTATGGAGGATCCGAACAACCATATTGTGAACTTCCTTGATATTTGTGATATGGTCAAGCTGAATGGAGTTACAGATGATGCCATCCGCCTTCGATTATTCCCTTTCTCTTTAAGGGATGGTGCAAAAAATTGGTTGACGAATCTACCACCGGGGAGTATAACTACTTGGGATGAACTGCGAAGGAAATTCTTGGATAAATTCTTCCCGCCCTCAAAATCAGTAAAATTGAGAAATGAGATTACAGCATTCCTTCAACAAGAGGGAGAGACATTATACAATGCTTGGGAACGATTCAAGGAGATGTTGAGGAAATGCCCTAATCATGGCATTCAAGAGTGGCAACAAATCTCAATCTTCTTCAGTGGATTAAATTATGAAACCAGGGATAAACTGGATACCGCAGCTGGCGGTGCATTGTTGGGCAAGTCAATTGAGCAAGCCAAGGACATTATTGAGACCATGGGGGCTAGTCAGAACGCTTCCATCAGAGCCAAGAACAACTCAAAGAAAGGGATGTTGGAGTTGGACACTCTTCATGCTATTTTGGCCCAGAATGAAGCCCTAACTAAAAAGGTTGAAATGTTGTGTGCTAGGCAACAAGAGCCGGTGAGAGTAAATGCGGTGACTAATCCGGTACCAAGCTGTGATTTCTGTGGGGGTGCTCACATTAATGGTTGCTGTGAGGAGAATTCTACCATGGAACAGTTAAATTATATGGGCAGTCACCAGAGAAACCAGAATACCCTCTACTCAAATTCTTATAATCCGGGAAATAGAAATCATCCGAACCTCTCATGGAGTAATGATCATTGTCTCAATCCCATGGCTTCGTCATCATCTAGTAGGCCTTCTCAACCACCCGGCTTCAATAACCAGAACAGAGCCCCACCACCTCAGGTGGAAAAGAAGTCATCCATGGAAGAAATGTTCATGAAGTTTATGGAGAGAACAGAGGTTATAAGCCAAACCCAGGGTGCAGCCATTAAAAATTTGGAAATTCAAATGGGCCAATTGGCAAGTGCTTTGAACAAAAGGGAACAAGGCAGCCTCCCAAGGAATACAGAAAATAATCCAAGAAGAGATGACATGGAGCATTGCAAGGCCATTACATTAAGGAGTGGTAAGGAGCTTCCTAATGTTGTTAAGTCGCATGATAAGAGGCAAGGGATGATTAGTGCAGAAGAGAATGAAGAAGTTATCAAGCCTCAACAGAAGGCAACTGAGAAAATTGATGCTTCAGGTGATCAAGGTAAAAGGGACAATGCAAGGCAAGACATTAGGACTGAAAATTTTATTCCACCATTACCTTTCCCTCAGAGACAGAAAAAGTTTAATCTGGATTGGCAATATAGGAAATTCTTGGAGATCCTGAAACAACTTCACATCAACATCCCATTCGTAGAGGCATTGGAACAAATGCCTAGTTATGCAAAGTTCATGAGGGATGTGTTGTCAAAGAAAAGGCGGATGAGTGAGTTTGAGACTGTAGCTATGACTCAAGAATGCAGCGCCATTCTCCAAAAGAAGTTGCCTAGCAAAATGAAAGATCCGGGTAGCTTCGTCATTCCCTGCCACATTGGGAGCAACTTTTCTGGAAAAGCACTGTGTGATCTGGGAGCGAGTGTGAATCTGATGCCGCTCTCTGTTTTCAAGAAATTGGGTTTGGGTAATGCTCGGCCTACCACAGTGACTCTACAGTTAGCTGACCGTTCGATGTGCTACCCGAACGGAATCATTGAGGACGTACTTGTCAAGGTGGACAAGTTGATTTTTCCAGCTGATTTTATCATCATGGACTATGAGGAAGATAAGGAAATTCCGATCATTTTGGGAAGACCTTTTCTAGCAACTGGAAAAACTTTAATAGATGTTCAAAAAGGTGAGTTAACCATGAGGGTTAATGATCAAGAAGTCACCTTCAACATGAACAAGGCAACGAAAGTTTCTGATAAGCTGGAGGAGTGCTACTTCGTGAAGATAATTGATAAAGAATCTCATGGGTATTTCCATGATGGGATAGATAAAAATTGTCTGAAGGATGCTGATGATGTGAGAGAAAGAACAAGGGGAGATCTTGGAACTTCAGAGGCATATGCAAAGCTTTGTGATGATCCCCATGAATTCAAACCACCTGACATTGCAAAAATGGTTGTGACTCAGTCAAAAGCATTTAAGAAGCAGCCGACGTTGGATGAGCCACCTTGAACAAGCATCGGTAAAGTCTGGCTGAAGACTATAAACTTAGCGCTCTTGGGAGGCAACCCAAGTTTATTGCTTTCGTCATTTTTTTTTTTTTTTTTTTTTTTTGGTTTGATGTGCTGCTATTGGTAAAATTTTAACTGCTATTTATTATTTATTTTGGAGTCGAATTGATAAATGTTGATTATGGTCATGTTTATTATCTTGGTGAATGGCAGTTAGGATGTTCGTAATAGCATTTTGTTTTGTTTTATTTTGTTTGTTATGTTGTGTCTTCTTTTCCTCTATTGTGCTGATTTGGGACAGTGAGGACACTGTCAAATTTAAGTTTGGGGGAGAGGTTTGTTGATGAGTTTCTTCTTTGAGAAAATTTTGGTTAATTTTGTGTTGTCCATATGCATGTGTAGTAGGAGGAAATTTTTGAAAATTTTGAAATCTGAAAGTTTGAAGTTTTTGGCAAGTCAAATCATGTCAAATGCAATTCTTTTTAAGAGTTACCTCTTGATTTTGCTAATCTTAAGTTTTCATATTTTGCAAGTGTTAGCTCTATCACTTCAAAATAACAGGAGTTTTATTTTTGTCTCTTTGAATGGTTTTTAGATTATTTTCATATTTATATATATAAAAAAAAAAAAGTTCAATAAGAGGCTAGTGAAAAAAGGATTCAATAAGGGGATAGCTGAAAGTTTCAATAAAGGATAGGCTCTTGTAATTAAACTAAAATGAGAAAATTAAAAAAAAATTTCTAAAGGAAATAAGGAAAGTTAGGAAGCTATATCCTTGAGAACAAAACAGTGAAGCCCTTGAGAATCGAAATAAAACGATGCCTTTGAGAACAAAGAAGTAATTTAATTTTGGAATTTTTGTGAATTTGGTTTTATAAACTGTTCCAAGAGGTGAAGCTTTGATTTCAAATTTTTTTTGTGGTTTGGTCAACATTTCTTATTGAATCCTTAAGATTGCAAACTCTTGAGTTAAATCTTTTGAGTAATGGTTTGATGAGGCTTGGTTTGCTTTAATTCACATTTTCATATCTTTACCCCTCCTAGTGCACATATGCATGGTCGCACATATTTTTCTCAAAATTTATCTCATCGAAAGTTTTTGCTTGAGGACAAGCAAAAGTGCAAGTTTGGGGGAGTGTTAAGTGCTAGATTTAGTACCATTTGGTGCTGAATCTTTGATCTATTTTATCGCCTACTTGTGGTTGCTTGTATATTTTTTTCCGTTGTTTTTGATTGATTTAGTTTTCTTTAGGAATTTTAGAGTTTAGTCTTCTTCATGTGATTATTTGACCAAGAACGTCGCTAATCATCATTTTATTCTCTTTGACGTTAGGCAAGATGGACGAAGCTGCAGAGGAAGAAGCAGATAGCCACTTTCTGTCTACCACCGCTATAGCGGTGGATACTCACCGCTATAGCGGTGATTCCTGCACAAAAATTTCTGGAAGCATTCTTTACTGTCTTGTACCGCTATAGCGGTGGAGACTTACCGCTATAGCGGTAGTCGCGATCCTGCACTGATATAAAAGGGCTTCAGATGAGATTTTTAGGGTATTCTGCAGTTGGGGACTGAAGGGGGGCGCCGGTTTTGCTGAGAGGAGCAAGGGGAACCTGATTCTCAAGGCTTGGGGAGCTCAGTCCATCATTCCACCTCAGATTCATGGCCAACTTCATCTCTTTTTCTGCTTTCTGCTGTTTGTTTTCTATGAGTAGCTAGATTTTCTATCTAGGGTTACTATGAACTTGACTCTTGAATAGATTTTACATCCTCTCATGTATTTACAACCTTATTTCAATTAATATAAGTCTTTCTATCCATTTTATTGTTGCGTTATATGGACTTGATCAATCTATATGTATGCTTGTTGCTGTCTTCGAACTCGGGAGAGGGAGGGGAGAGTAGAACACTGAATAGGAAGGACGAGTGCGTGAACCTTACTAAGTGTTTTCGCTTGTTAGCTAATAGGAATGTTAGTTAATCTCGTTTAATCAAAGCTAGGTTGGTTGTATTAGGCTTAGCCCACACAAGGAATTGCGTAGGAGTTGAGCAACTTAATTGAGATTCGGGAGGATTCTTTTAAGTTATTAGAATAACCTAGGATTAACTTATAGGGTTGAATACGTTGCGAGTACGTGAGAGGGGTTTTGTAATTTCTAAGATAGAGGAGAGGGATTAGTGACCCTAGGCTTTAATTAGACTATTTCATCAGTTATTAAAAGAAAACTCATAAATATTCACGGTTATTGATTTTATTTTATCATTCATTGGCTAAAGCTATCTTCAATCCAATTGTTTCGTCCAACTAATTCAATTAAATTTCTTGGGTACTTAGTCGCTTAGTCCTCGTGGGAACGATACTTTTACTCTCAATTCACTATATTACTTGTGCGATTGGTGCGCTTGCCAAATCGACTAACACTTAAGCGCACTATTTTACCGCTTAAGCGCGATTTAGGCAGAAACGAGTCTTCATCAGCAAGTGCTACACGCTTAAGCACACAGTATTCACGCTTAAGCGCGTTTTGGACAGAATGAAGCCTCCAATGTTGCAATCATCTGCTTAAGCGTGTATATATATCGCTTAAGTGTGAAAGTGGCAGAGAGGAATCCCTTGTTGATCTTTATGCGCTTAGGCGCATGAAAACCCCGTTTAGGCATGTGAGGGACAACAAAATCTTCATTTTGAGCCCCTTTTTTCTTCTCTAAGGTTCCTCTTCACATCAATTAAATCTTGGCTTAGGATTTCTCATCTTTCAACAACATTTTCCCCGCTGAAATATCTGCAAAAACAAAATCACCAACATATTTACAAAAGTAACCCAAAAAGAATGCGATTACCCAAAAATTGCATTTCTAACCTAAAAGTGAGGTATGTATACAACTATCCAAAAATTAGGTGTTAAAACCCTAATAAAAGCCAAAAGTATGCCAATATGACAAAAATCTCCATAGAATATATATGAATGCTGAGGATTCATCAATCCCCCAAACTTGAACTTTTACTCGTCCTCGAGTGAAGCAAATAAAAACATGTTGGAATCAGTAAGTCAAGACAAGCAAAGCTTCAACTCTCTTTTAAAGCCCTCAAGCGCTAATTTTCAAAAATCGCAAAGAGATGAAATTTAAGTCAGCCTATAGATACCTTCATGTTCTAAAACAAACAACACTTCCTCACAAGTTTTTGAAGTGTGTGTGTGCTTTAGCCAAGATTCAATTTCATGCAAATGTTTAGCTGAAACTTCAAATAGTTTAAAAAGTATAGAAATAATCAATATTGACAACTCCATAAGCCTATCCTTATCCTCTCTCTCCACTAAGCTAAATTTTTGCACCATTCTTTGATCAAAAGGACTTAAAGCTTGTAATGTGGCTTTGGGAAATGGCTACCAAATGAAGGGTAGAGGGAAAATACAAACATCAAGAGAATTATAATTTAGCATCAATAAATATGACAACTTTTCCTTCCTTCCCATTTCTTCTTTTATCCCATGCTTTTCTTTTTCTTTTTCTACTCCTTCAAAATGCATTTTTCATCAACATATTTTTCATGTCTCACAAAATGAAAATATGCAATCATCATAAAAATTTGTTGCCATACTCAATCTTCATAGATTTGCATGTCTCTCGAGAGTGACAACTTCAATATGCTCTTCAAATTTTCCTTTTTCTTCTTTTATTTTTTTTTATGAAAGCACTCTTTTACTTCATTTCTTCTTCTACTCTTTGATTTGCTTGTCTCATACACCTCCATAAGCAACATCACTTTTTCAAACTTCAAAGATGCTATTATTCTCTTGAAAAATGGATTAGACATTGTTTTTCGGGCTTAAAAGGTGGGGCTAAAGTGGGTCAAAGAAAGAATTAACAAATTTTTTTTAAGAAAAATTAAAAGCTCAAAATAGGGATCGATGGGTAGCATAATAAAAAGGATGGCTTGAAAGGCTCAATCGCACAAAGGAAATGCCTAAATCATTTCTCCAAACAATGCACAATTTAGAAATTTCTTTTCAAAAGAGTTTAAACATAGGTTCTAGAGTTCTTAAAATTGATACATAACCATACTAATTAAACTACAAGAATTTTCTATGAACAAATGCATTTAAATGAATTCTGGCTAATTTGTGCTTAAAAATTTTCAACAACTCCAAGGAAGCAAAGTTTATTGGACAACTTGAACACAAATATAGACTCCACAAAAATTTTCATCCTAAGCAACAAGTAATCAGCAAATTCATAAGGCTTTTACAAGAGACAAATTCCAGTCAGCCAATCTCAACAAAATGAAATAATAGATAAGGCTAGAGAAAAAGTTCAATGCATTCACACAATTCCACAGATCACTAAAATCCTCCCCCAAACTTGAGGCGAACATTGTCCTCAATGGTCGAATAAACAAGTATAAATCATATGAACAAAAAGGGATTTGGGGGCATGAAAAAGCTAACTAAAATAACTGAAAAATAATGAGAAAGTAACAATCAACATATCAACAGGCAAAATACAACATCTTAACCAAAAAGAGACGCTGATCCAATAAGTCCAAAAGAACAAGTCAATCAACAAAATGTTCAATAACACAAATCTGAAATAAAGTCCAATTACAATAATCCAAAAATAGAAATATAACAAAAACATAAATCCTAGCTATCATCCTGCTCATCAGCTCATGTTTCTTCTTCTGCATCTCCTCCTTCTTCAGCATCTTCTCTTTCGCCTTTAGTTCCTCTACTTTGGGATAAATCCCAACCTTCAGTGCTAATCCCATTCTGCAAAGCCCATGCATTGCCAAAACTCTGCTAATAATGCCACATATTCTTCATCATGAGCTCAAGATCAGAGACGCACTGATCAATGGACGAAAGTGTGACAGTGGGAGCCTGTGTGGAAACCTGGGAGGGCTGAGGGGCAACAGGAGGTCTAGGAGCACTACTAGTGGTGGTATCTTTTGCAGCAAACTTATCCAAAAGCTCCTTTGTAATGGACTTGGGAGGAGAAAGCAAGGTTTCCCCCTCCATGGGCACTTTCTGGGTAGCACACAATTTAGTTATCAAGTAAGGATAACCTAGAATTCCCATCTTTGCCTGTGCCAATACTTCAATATTCTTTGCTATTAACAAACCCAAGTCCACAAATTTTCCCTCCATAATACAGTAAATGAGAGTGGCTCTTTTCACATTGACATTCGAGGTATTGGTGGTCGGGAGGAGGTTGGATTGAGACAAAACACACCATGCTTTGGCCACTGGAAGGAGGTCAGCTCTCTGTAGCTTGAGAGGTGCATTCTTTCTACCCAAAATCCATTGTGCACCAGGTTTGCACAATGTGTCAAGCACTATCTCAGGGTTTGCAGGGATATCATCAATGTGATGTTGGTAGAGGCAAATAGCTGATCTAATCCAAAATATCCGTTGATAGTAGCAGGAGAAAAATCAACTTCTATACCCCTAACCATGGTCTTATATTCCCCTAGATCGTCATCTTTAACCTTCCTAGCATTGGCATAAAATTCTTGCACCACTGATAAGCAACTAGTGGGTTTTTCCATAAACACATACGGACCCTAACCTCTTTTGGCAATTTGTTCGAGAATCTCAGGATAATTACCGGGGCTAAGTGCAATTGCTCTCTCCCTGACATATTTTTTTATGCTCACTTTGTCCTTAAACCAATTTTGGTGCTCTAGGGTTCTAAATTTCAAATTATCAAAAGGAAGGGAACCACTAGACCCAACTTTTTCCTTACCCCTTGACCTCTTCTTGGATGCCATATGTTTCTTGTGAGAAATTCAGCAAAGTATCCCAAGAACAACAAAATATATCAACACTAAACAAAGCCTATATTCTTATAATTCCAAAATTTTGCCTAAGTTTCAGAAGTTTAGCCACTAAGCCTACCAAAATCATAAAGGAGAGATGAGAGACATTACCTACAGAGCAAAATGGGAGGGAATATAGACAAAACACTAGGAACACGGAGGAAGACCACCCCACACTGCCTATCTGACGCAGAGGATCAAGGAGCCCACGATGGAGAGACTTCAAAGCATCAAAAATGGAAGGGGAACGGCAAATGTCCATCGAAATGGAAGGAGAAGGGATGAGGATATGGTTTTATGGAGGGGAGTGGCCTGAAAGAGGCTGGAGATGGAAGGGGGGCTGAGTCGCGGTGGGGGAAGGCTTGAGAAGAGGGGAAATATGAAAATTTAGGGCAAAAAGCCCTAATTTTGAATTTAAATCAGTGGTTGCATGCTTAAGCGTGTTATAATTACGCTTAAGCGCGATACCTTCGGTCAAAAATTTGTCCTTTTTTTTGGGGTAAGGGTTTAGGGTCCCAGCGCCGGACGTTGAGGGACCGTTACCGCCTTACACTGGCTTCAGGACATGCAAACATGAGCTACTCGCCTAAGTGGGGTTTTCACACGCTTAAGCGCAATTGGACCCGAGAGCACCTTCGTATTTTGCCATAACGCGCTTAAGCGTGACCAATATGCGCTTAAGTGCATTTCAACCCAAGAGCAACTCCAGAATCAGCCCTTAACACACTTAAGCGTGAATTCACCCGCCTAAGCGCGATTTCATCAGAATGACAACAAAGTTTTCAGCAGAAACAAGTCCAAATTTTCCCTGATTAGGCCACACTAGCATTTCAAACACCAGCCAAAAGGATACATCTCCCTCACACTACAGATTCAGCTCCTCAAAAGGATTACATGGGGATTCATCCAAGCATTAATGCATAGAAATTATAGAGTTTGTGACCTCAAATACTTTTATCTAATCATCTCTAAAAACTCCAAATACGCCACCACATCAAATATCATCCCCCAAACTTATTTCAATCTAGGTTTCCAAACATCAGCAAAATTTCCATCTCCTCAAAACAGCAATGAACATCATAAACATACCACTAGGAGAGATAAGCTACAGAAAATATGCAACCAAGCTACAAAGCTAAGCAACTAACTACAGCAAACTTCTAACCAAATTAACTACACTCAACAACTTATGCAGCACAGCAAAAGGTCACACAGCCATATATATACACAACAGCACACAAACAACTAATTATTGCTAAAAATAAAAGGAAAAGTGTAAGAAAGCTTGGGGTGCCTCCCAAGAGCGCTATATTTATAGTCCTTAGCTGGACTTTACCGAAGCTCCTATGCCACGGGTTGGGTGAATGGTAGAGAAGTCTTCTCCCGTTCAATTTCGCCACCAAGATAGTGCTTCAATCGATGGCCATTCACTTTGAAACTTCTAGCACCCTCCAGCTCTGAAATTTCCACAGCTCCATGTGGGAAGACTTCTTTGACAACAAAGGGCCCTGACCATATAGACTTCAGCTTCCCAGGAAAGAGTTTGAGTCTAGAGTTGAAAAGAAGAACTTGTTGGCTTACTTCAAAGGATCGGGGTACTATTTTACGATCATGCCATCTTTTCACCTTCTCTTTGTACAATTTAAAGCTTTCATAAGCTTGAAGACGGAAGTCTTCAAGTTCATTTAATTGCAAGAGCCTCTTTTCTCCAGCTTTCTTGATATCAAAATTTAAGAACTTTGTGGCCCAAAATGCTTTGTGCTTTAGCTCTACGGGAAGATGGCAAGCTTTTCCATAGACTAGCTTGAATGGCGATGTTCCAATTGGAGTCTTATATGCAGTTCTATAAGCCCATAAAGCATCATCTATCCTCTTTGCCCAATCTTTTCTTAAAGCATTGACTGTTTTCTCCAATATCCTCTTCAATTCTCGGTTAGAGACTTCAACCTGACCGCTTGTTAGAGGGTGATAGGGGGTGGCTACTCGGTGCTTGACACCATATTTAGCCAGAAGACTATCCAAATACTTGTTACAGAAATGAGTTATACCATCGCTAATTAAAGCTCGTGGCACCCAAAACCGAGAAAAGATGCTTTTCTTTAAGAAATTAACTACCACTTTTGAATCATTTGCTGTGGTAGGAATGGCTTCTACCCATTTAGAGACGTAGTCGACGGCCACCAGTATGTATTGGCATGAGAAGGAAGAGGGAAATGGCCCCACGAAATCAATCCCCCACACATCAAAAATCTCCACTTCAAGAACACTGTTGAGTGGCATTTCATGTTTTCTTGAGATGTTGCGACTTCTTTGACATCGATCACAATTTTCTACAAACTGCTTGCATCCTTAAACAAGGATGGCCAATACAGTCCACTTTCCAACACCTTAGCTGCTGTTCGAACACTGCTATAATGACCTGCATAGTCTGAATTGTGAGAATGCCATAGCACACTTGTCATCTCTTCTTCTAGAATGCAATGACGAATTATCTGATCAGCACAAACTCGAAAGAGAAATGGCTTATCCCAAAAGTAGTTTTGCACATCATGGATGAACCTCTTCTTTTGATGGGTGTTTATGTCTGGTGGCAATCTACCACACACAAGGAAATTCACAAAGTCTGCATACCATGGTAGTTGCATGTCTCCTACTAGAAATAGTCACTCATCAGGAAAATTTTCTTTAATTTGCTGCTCTATTTCAGCTTGAGCATCATTGCTTAGGCGTGAGAGGTGGTCAGCAACTTGATTTTCACTCCCTTTTCTATCTTTAATTTGTAAGTCAAATTCTTGCAGTAGTAGAATCCATCTGATCAACCGAGGCTTCGAGTCCTTTTTCTCAATGAGATATTTGATTGTCGAATGGTCAGTATGCATGGTGACTTTTGATCCCACTAGATATGCTCGAAATTTATAGAATACAAATACCACTGCTAATAACTCTTTTTCCATGGTTGTATAATTCAATTGAGCATCGGCTAGCATTTTACTAGCATAATAAATGTGATGGAAGATCTTTTCGCACCGTTGACCCAACACCGCCCCCATTGCATAGTCACTTGCATCACACATCAATTCAAAGGGTTTCTTCCAATCCGGTGCAACAATAATAGGTGCAGCAACCAGCCTCTTCTTCAACTCAATAAATGATGCCAAACACTCCTCATCAAAGTAAAACGGAGCATCTTTTTTTAGTAAATGGCACAATGGCTTAGCAATCTTGGAGAAATCTTTTATGAATCTCCTATAGAAGCCAGCATGACCAAGAAAGCTCCTGACTCCCTTTACAGACACCGGAGGGGGGAGTTGCTCAATGGTCGAAACTTTGGCTTGATCAACTTCTAAACCCTTCTTGGAGACCTTGTGGCCAAGCACAATGCCTTCTTGCACCATAAAATGGCATTTTTCCTAGTTAAGCACCAAATTGGTTTCTTCACATCGCTCTAGAACTTGTTTCAAGTTGCTAAGACAACTATCAAATGAAGCTCCAAAGACTGAGAAATCATCCATAAAAACTTCAAGGCATTTTTCCACAGTATCTTAGAATATTGCCATCATGCATCTCTAGAATGTTACCGGTGCGTTACACAAACCAAATGGCATTCTCCTGAAAGCAAATGTGCCATATGGACATGTGAACGTTGTCTTTTCCTGATCATATGGTGTAATGGCAATCTGGTTATAGCCTGAATAGCCATCAAGAAAATAAAAGAACTCTTGGCCAGCCAACCTGTTTAGCATCTGATCAATGAATGGTAGATGGGAAGTGATCCTTCCTTGTGGCCTTGTTTAACTTGCGATAGTCCATACATATTCTCCACCCTGTGACTGTGTGAGTCGGTATCAATTCATTCCAAATGTTAGCCACTACAGTCATGCCTCCCTTCTTGGGGACACATTGAACTGGGCTCACCCACGAGCTATCAGAAATAGGATAGATTATTCCAGCATCCAGCCACTTTACAATATCTTTATTCACCACATCTTTCATTACTGGATTTAATCTTCGCTGGTGCTCAATAGTGGGAGAATATCCTTCTTCGAGCTTTATCTTGTGCATACAAATCGAAGGACTAATGCCTTTTATGTCGGTGATCGTCCATCCCAAGGCTTTTTTATGTTCCCGTAGGATTCTCAATAGTTTTTCTTCTTGCTCCAAACTCAACATAGAAGACATAATGATAGGCAAAGTTGACGATTCTCCTAAATATGCATACTTCAAATGAGGAGGCAATAGTTTGAGCTCAAGTATAGGTGGCTCTTCAATAGATGGCTTAGTGTCATGCCCCATCTTGGTGGTCAAATCTAATGACTCCCCTTGTTTGTGGTATATAGGAGTGGCATTCAATAGGTTCACATACTCAACCACTTCTTCGTCATCTTCATCCACTTCCATAGCTACAAGCGATGATTCAAGTGCTTCTTCATAATGCACCTTCTCAAAGGTGGTTTGCACCACTCTATCCACCATAGCATCCACTACAAAAATTCTGTAACACTCCTCTGGGTCATCAGGATACTTCATTACCTTAAAAACATTAAACTTTACCTCTTGGTCTTGCACCCTCATAGTAAGCTCTCCTTTTTTCACATCAATGATAGTTCTCCCGGTAGCTAAGAATGGTCGTCCTAAAATGATAGGGACATCATGATCTTCTTCATAATCCAAGACAATGAAATCAGCTGAGAAGATGAACTTATCCACCTTAACTAACACATCCTCCACAACTTCTCTAGGATACGCAAGAGTGCGATCCGCTAGTTGCAAGGTGACTGTGGTCGGTCGAGCTTCACCCAATCCTAGCCTCTTGTATATGGATAGAGGCATTAAGTTTATGCTTGCCCCCAAGTCACAGAGAGCCTTTCCACTGAATTTATCCCCAATTGTGCAAGGTATATTGAAGCTTCTCGAATCTTTGAGCTTTGGTGGGAGCTTGTTTTGCAAGATGGCACTACATTCTTCAGTGAGTGCCACAGTTTCGTATTCAAAAAGCCTTCTCTTGGACAAAATATCCTTCATGAATTTCACATAACTTGGCGTTTGTTCAAGGGCTTCCGCAAAGGGGATATTGATGTGGAGTCTTTTAAATACCTCTAAGAATTTCTTGAATTGATGATCCAATTTTTGCTTCTCAAATCTTTATAGGAATGGAGGTTGTGGTTTCAATTGGGGTTTTGAGTGCTCAATGAGGGGTTCAACTTCATTTTTCTCCGAAGTGACTTCTTCTTGGTCTTTTCTTTTTTCAACTTCAGCTGTCTTTAGATTACCCTCAATTTCTTTCCCACTTCTCAAAGCAATGGCTTTACAATGCTCATTTCCCTCTCTTCTAGCATTGGTCTCAGTGCTACTAGGAAGAGTACCTTGAGGTCTACTATTAAGAACGTTGGCCAATTGTCCCATTTGGGTCTCCAAGTTTCTAATAGCCACATTTTGGCTCTGAATTAAAGATGTTTGACTCTGGATCACGGCATCATTTTTTGCCATGTATTGCATGAACATATCTTCCAAAGTGGGTTTCTTTTCTACCTGAGGTGGTGGAGCTCTATTCTGAGGAATGTGATGGTTTTGGTTATTAAAACCAGACGGTTAAGAAGGCCTACTAGATGATGACGAGGCCATGGGGTTGAGACAATGATCGTTGCTCCATGAAAAGTTTGGATGATTTCTATTTCCCGGATTATATGGATTTGAGTGGAAGGTATTCTGGTTTCTCTGGTGATTGCCCATATAATTTAGCTGTTCCATGGTAGAATTCTCCTCACAACAACCATTAATGTGAGCACCCCCACAGAAGTCACAGCTAGGTACTGGATTACTCACCGCATTTACTCTCACCGGCTCTTGTTGTCTAGCACACAACATTTCAACCTTTTTAGTTAGGGCTTCATTCTAGGCCAAAATAGCATGAAGAGTGTCCAACTCCAACATCCCTTTCTTTGAGTTGCTCTTGGCTCTAATGGAAGCGTTCTGACTGGCCCCCATGGTCTCAATAATGTCCTTGGCTTGCTCAATTGACTTGCCCAACAATGCACCGCCAGCTGCGGTATCCAGTTTATCTCTGGTCTCATAATTCAATCCACTGAAGAAGATTGAGATTTGTTGCCACTCTTGAATGCCATGATTAGGGCATTTCCTCAACATCTCCTTGAATCGTTCCCAAGCATTGTATAATGTCTCTCCCTCTTGTTGAAGGAATGCTGCAATCTCATTTCTCAGTTTTACTGACTTTGAGGGAGGGAAGAATTTATCTAGGAATTTCCTTCGCAGTTCATCCCAAGTAGTTATACTCCCCTGCGGTAGAGTCATCAACCAATTTTTTGCACCATCCCTTAAGGAGAAAGGGAATAATCGAAGGCGGATGGCATCATCTATAACTCTATTCAGCTTGACCATATCACAAATATCAAGGAAGTTCACAATATGGTTGTTCGGATCCTCCATAGGACTTCCCCCAAACTGGTTCTGTTGCACCAGATTTAACATCATAGCCTTCATCTAGAAATTGTTGGCTCCAATCATGGGCTTCACTATACTTGAAGCATTCCCAACATTAACAGGCGAAGCATAATCCCATATCGCTCTGAATCCCACTTGAGGCTCATCAACAACCCTATTTCCAGCATTGATCTCATCACCCTGATGATTCAAGTTGTCCTCAGCCATTTCTTCTTGTATAACTTGGCTTACTTGAGCTTTTCTGGCTTTAGCTTTCTTCCTAGCTCTTCTTGCTAGTCTTTCAATCTCAGGTTCGTAAAGAAGATCAGAAGGATTGAGGGTACCTCGCATATGCAATGAAAGGCACTAATTAGCAAAGAAAGATAGGAACAACAGAATTAACCTAAAAAAAACTAAGATGACTAACTAAGAAAAATAAACAAAGAAAAACAAGCTATAGACAAAGGTCTAATCTAACACTTCTTAATTCCTATGAATATTAGCAACAACCGTTAATCCCCGGCAATAGCGCCAAAAACTTGTTGACGACTTGGCAAGCGTACCAATCGTACAAGTAATATAGTGAAAATTAAGTAAGATAATCATTCCCACGAGGATTAACTTGCTAACTACCCAAAAAATTAAGTTATATTAGTTAGACAATCCAAATTTCCATGGTTCTTAAGAGAAAGAAAACGAAAATGTAAAATTGAGTTAGAAGTGAGTTATATGCTGTATGGACTCTAAACAAACACAATGAAAATCACATGACAAACACAATTCAATTCACAAGATGAACACAACCTAGGATTGCTAATCCCCCGTCGTTCTTCACAAGTTCTAATCCCTCTTCCTCTTGTTCTCACCGGCCATACATACTAATCTAGGATACGAATTTGCTTAGAAGTATTCTCCCGAATGCCAACTAAGAATAAACCCAAAAGCCCATAATTCCTTATGTAGTCTTAAGTTTCAAAAATGCACAAACCCTAATCTGACTATATGAGGTTAATATCTATATTCCTATGATATTAACAAATCCATCCCCTCTCCTTTGAGGTTCAAGAACTCATACTATCCATTCTATGGTCTAGGTTTTACATTCCTCTCCCAAGTGCAGCAAAACCACCAAACAATCTATTAAATTGATCAAGTTTAATGAAAGCAAGAAAATAAGAATGGATAAACATGTATTAATGGCCAAATAATCACAAGAGTCAAGAGATTTATAAAACTTAATCCAAACTAGGGTTCATAGCAATCCTAGTACAGAGATTTAGCTACACATCATTACAAAATACAGAAAATGAGAGAAGAGAAGAGAAAACTTCATGATTCCAAGTTGGGTGGAAGAGATATTGCTTCAATCTTCTCCAAAAGTTGGTTGCCCTAGCCACTAGAGGTGAAATCGTCGCTTCTCCTTCGGTTCCAACCCAGAATGCCCTAAAAATTTAGTCCAAATTGCCTTTTAAAGCCTGCTGCACGTGACAGTGAAATGGTCTGTGCGCTTAAGCGCACTATTTTACCGCTTAAGCATGATTTAGGTAGAAACGAGTCTTCATCAGCAAGTGCTACACGCTTAAGCACATAGTATTCACGCTTAAGCGCGTCTTGGACAGAATGAAGCCTCCAATGTTGCAATCATCTGCTTAAGCGTGTATATATACCGCTTAAGTGTGAAAGTGGCAGAGAGGAATCCCTTGTTGATCTTTATGCGCTTAGGCGCATGAAAACCCCGCTTAGGCGTGTGAGGGACAACAAAATCTTCATTTTGAGCCCCTTTTTTCTTCTCCAAGGTTCCTCTTCACATCAATTAAATCTTGGCTTAGGATTTCTCATCTTTCAACAACATTTTCCCAGCTGAAATATCTACAAAAACAAAATCACCAATATATTTACAAAAGTAACCCAAAAAGAATGCGATTACCCAAAAATTGCATTTCTAACCTAAAAGTGAGGTATGTATGCAACTATCCAAAAATTAGGTGTTAAAACCCTAATAAAAGCCAAAAGTATGCCAATATGACAAAAATCTCCATAGAATATATATGAATGCGAGGGATTCATCATGATTTCACAGCTAAAGTTTCTGACTTTGGAGCTTCAAGACTTGTTCCTCTAGATCAAACTCAATTAACCACTTTGGTGCAAGGAACATTGGGTTATCTTGACCCTGAGTATTTCCAAACAAGCAAGCTAATAGAGAAAAGTGATGTATATAGTTTTGGGGTTGTGTTGGCAGAGTTACTTATGAGCAAGAAGGCACTTTCGGTTAACAGGCCTGAGAATGACTTAAATCTATCAATGTAGTTTGTTTCTGCCATGAAGGAGTGTGGGCTGCTTCAGATTGTAGACAAGCACATAGTGAATGGGGAAAATGTAGGGCAAATTATGGAGGTTGCCGATATCATAAAACTGTGTTTGAGGGTAAAAGGTGAAGATAGACCCATGATGAAGGAAGTGGCAATGGAGTTGGAGGGGCTGAGGATTGTGGAAAGTCATCCCTGGGGAGGAAGGACTGTGGCTTCATAAAAGACAGAGCACTTGCTTCATGCAGTTCTTGATGCTCACATTGATGGGATTGGAGATGATGTTGGGACTGATAGCATAAACCAGATTTCGATGTCATTGGGAAGCGGAAGATAATTATATTAAGCCTATGTAATTTTGGAAAAGCTTGTCTTGTTCACCACCCACATACGATTTAGATACTAAGGTGCACTCACACATAGAAAATTGACATAACTAAGACCAGGTCAAAGGTTTCTGTAAGTCGTGTGTTGTTTCAAAAGCCACCTAATTAGATCTGATTATATACTGCTGGTTGCAAAACACGTAATATTTCCTTGTTTCAATTTTCTTTTCAGAATTAGAAATAGATAAAACAAAATAGATATTTTATGTTAGTGGTAATACTTAGAACATATTTATTGTACTCCATTTGTTGTTTGGGATGACTATTTTTTTTTTGGTCAGTACTGTTTGGGATGACTAATTAATTGTTTCTATTGTGTAGAAAAAAAATATGTTTGTTTATGGTACTTTTATGGCATTAAATATTTAATGTTTCTATTTTTTATATTTTATCTGGAAACTTAATTTTGATTTTTGATACTACTTAATATGACTTTAAATCATGATTATATTGAATTAAATTTTATATGATTGTTTTATGGTAAAAATATATTTGAGTTCCCTATAGTTTCACCCAACAATGAATTTAGTCCATATAGTTTTCAAAATAATGTAATTGGTCACTGGGGAGTCAAAATTTTAAGTCAACAGTTATTTATGTCATATCATCATCCATGTCAGTCCAAGTAATCTGCTGATGTAGCAAGTCGATCGTTGACATGGCAAGTTACTTTGACATTGTGATGAGTCCTTTATTTTGGTTAATTTAGGTTGTTTCTTTAGGGCTTTTTCCTCTCATTGATCCTATTTTTGTTATCCTTTTGCTTGCTTTGTCGTTTATTTTAGCTTATCTCTTTGTACATAGTAGTTTCTTTATTATCTTGTTTTAATCTCTTTTCCCTTGCCTTTTAATGCTTTTCGCTGTTTTCCTTGTAGGCTTTCTTTTTTGGTCTGAAACATGTGAGGACCTGAAGTTTTGCTACTTATCTGATGGCTGGCGCCCAGGCGCCACGCAGGGCACCTGGAGGTGCCAGTACCTTAACTCTCTGTTTAAGATTCAGAACGTGGCGCCTCAGGCGCCACTCCTCGTGTTTTTAGCTATTTTTGTGCTTGGCGCCTAGGAACCCCGGTTCTACACCTGCGAGCTCTCTACTATATATAGGTTTTGTGCAGAAGTTTTTGGGATCTTTTGGTTGGAGGTGAATGGAGCTCTGCCAGGGCAAAAAAAAAAAGATGGGAGACCTCTTCTCTACTGAGTTTGAAGCTTTTCTTCCTTTTTTTCCTTCCTCTTGATCATGTTTTATTGTGTATTTATGTATTTTTTCCCCTTGTTTATGTGTAACTAAACTCTAGGGTTTAAGGGATTGATGTATATTGACTTCCTTTGAAGCTTTGTTGTTGAATGCTTAAATATAATTGCTTTTCTGATTATTGGAGTAGTTGTTATTGGTTTATTTCTTTTTATGTGATTTGCAATCATTTAACTTAGATGTATTTGGGGTTTGTATTAATGCTAGACATAGCTTGATATAAACATGCCCTTGTAACTTCTACCGTGAATCGGGTTAGTCTAGACATAGATAATCTTGTTTGTGTGGTCTTATGAGTTCTTAAACTTAAACTCCGAACCAAATAATTGGACTAAGACATTAGCTAAGTATTTTGGCTAGGAAGATTTGCTCACCAAGACATTGGGTTCAAATATTTTCGTGAACTCGACCAACATTAAAAGGAATTAGTGAATATATCTAAGCATTATCTAACGATTCAAAGATTAGTTTGTTTATGAATTAATGAGATTAGGAGTTAAGAAAGTCAATCCCCTATACCCGTTGTGTTATGGCGTATTTCTTCGTTTGGTGTTTAGTTAATTCTTTGTCGTTAGTTTAGTTTACTTTCAGTTAGTCCATACCTTTCCTCCGTCCAAATATAACTCGATCTAGTGAAATTGGTAATTGTTGAAAGTCAATCTCTGAGGACGATAACTCTTTCTCATCACTTTACTACTTGTGCGACCCGATACACTTGTCAGAAAAA
Source organism: Biancaea sappan (assembly GCA_037074585.1). Taxonomy (NCBI): domain Eukaryota; kingdom Viridiplantae; phylum Streptophyta; class Magnoliopsida; order Fabales; family Fabaceae; genus Biancaea; species Biancaea sappan. The sequence goes on from CM073494.1 coordinate 14,735,180, forward strand.
AAAAACGCATCAAGTTTTTGGCACCGTTGCCAGGGGTTGACGGTGTTAACAATATTAAGAGTAGCTAGTAGGGTTGTAGTTTGGACCTTACTTTTTCTTGTCATAGATATACTTCAATTCATACTCTTATACTTGTTCATACTTTTGTTTTTATTTACATTTTCTTTCTTATACCTTTCATTGGTTTATGCGAGGTACCACCGACTTAAGCTCATTAGTATTCTACCCGAAAATTGGAAGGTCGGTTCATAGAAGCCAAATACAAGCTTGACATGCTAGACGAGCTTAACAAGCTCAACCTGCAACTAAGACAGAAAACAATCAAAGCCCACATGCTCCTCCACCTTTGAGAACTCTCATGGGTTGCAAAATCCCTTCGATGGAGAGATGTGGTGCCAGCATAGCTGAACAAACCGGGTAAAGTCTAGCTAAGGACTATAAACTTAGCGCTCTTGGGAGGCAACCTAAGTTTCTTACCCTTTTATCTTTTTAATTTTGCTCTTAGTTTTATCTGCAATTTTAATTATTGTTTTGTTTAGTTCTTTGTATTTATTTTCTGCATTTTAATTCTGATTGCCTTTGTTGATGGTTTATTTTTATGCATAACTTTCCTTTTTGGACCCTACCCCCTATTGGTTTAGCTTTGAGCATAATATGTTGTTTAGGTTTGGGGGAGAAGATTTTACTGTATTAATTCCTCTTGGATGCTTAGCTACCATCTTCAATGATCTAGGGTTTGTATTAATGCTTGTCTTAGCCTTAATATAGACATGCCTCGGTAATCTCTTCTGTAATTCGGATTGAGAAGACTGTTTTTAGGTTGTTACCTCTAAACTTTCTTTATATTCCTAGGGAATGTCTCTATTTTTGTCGACCATCACATTTTTGGGGTTATTCTTGATAAATTGGAATGTGCTTTACAGGTTTTATGTTATTCCATTTTCAATTAATTCTTCACATGGTCATCTTGTTTAAAATTTACCTTAAAATTGGTTTTTCAGAATTTCTAAATTTGTTTGAGAAATTTCAAGCTTTTTAATTAAAGGTTGTCGACCCTCTCAACCTTCTTAAATCACTTATTCAAAATCTTAAAAATTTCTATCTCTTTTTATGACAACTTTTTGCTCAATAAGGGGTTGCTTTCTCTTAAAAAGAAAAAAAAATGAGAAAAACAAAAAGAAAAACAATTTTAATTAAATAAAATAGAAGTGTGATTTAAGTTGAAGAAGTGTAGTGTGGATTAGGCGCACAACACTTGTTCTAACCAATGAATTACATTTTCTCAGCGAATAAAGGGGGATGGTCAAGGTGTTGTTGTGTGGTTTAGGCGCACGGGCAACTCTTTGTTCCTTAACCTCGTTATATTTTCTTCTTGCATAGGTTGAGGGGGAGATGTGTGGATTAGGTACACTATCTTCACTTCAATCACTTTTTCTTAAAAGTTTCCTTGTTTGAGAAGTTTCCTCGACAGCCAAGTTCGTTATGAAAAAGATATTTTCTTTTAAGTTTGCGGAGAGTAATTTGAGAAAGTGAGGGTGTTTGTAATTTTTCTTTAAAAACTCTTGGAAAAGTATCATGTTCAATCTTTGAATTCTCAATTACCCAAAACCAAGTTTGGTTTTATGAAGATAACTATGTTAAATTGAGTTGATTTGGTTTAATTTTTCATGTTGTTAAGCATTTCTTCTCTATCTTGAAAAACCTGTAGGCTTAGTTTAGAGTAGTTTTTAGTCTAGTGTTTTGCTTGAGGGCAAGCAAAAGTTTTGGTTTGGGGGAGTTGATGAGTCCTTTATTTTGGTTAATTTAGGTTGTTTCTTTAGGGCTTTTTCCTCTCCTTGATCCCATTTTTGTTATCATTTTACTTGCTTTGTCGTTTATTTTAGCTTATCTCTTTGTACATAGTAGTTTCTTGATTTTATCTTGTTTTAAACTCTTTTCCCTTGCCTTTTAATACTTTTCTCTGTTTTCCTTGTAGGCTTTCTTTTCTGGTCTAAAACATGTGAAGACCTGAAGTTCTGCTGCTCATCTGATGGCTGGCGCCCTGGCGCTACGTAGGGCACCTGGAGGCGCTAGCACCTCAACTCTCTGTATAAGATTCAGAACGTGGCGCCTCAGGCGCCACTCAGGGTGCCCAGGCGCCAATCTTCGTGTTTTCAGCTATTTTTATGCTTTGCGCCTAAGCGCCACGCAGGGCGCCTAGGCGCCCCAGTTCTGCACCTGTGAGCTCTCTACTATATATAGGTTTTGTGCAGAAGTTTTTGGGATCTTTTGGTTGGAGGTGAAGGGAGCTATGCTAGGGCAAAAAAGGAGGAGATAAGAGACCTCTTCTCTACTAAGTTTAAAGCTTTTCTTCCTTTTTCTCCTTCCTCTTGATCATGTTTTATTGTGTATTTATGTATTTCTTCCCCTTATTTATGTGTAACTAAACTTTACGGTTTAGGGGATTGATGTATATTGACTTCCTTTGAAGCTTTGTTGTTGAATGCTTAAATATAATTGCTTTTCTGATTATTGGAGTAGTTGTTATTGGTTTATTTCCTTTTATGTGATTTACAATCATTTAACTTAGATGTATTTGGGGTTTGTATTAATGCTAGACATAGCTTGATATAAACATGCCCTTGTAACTTCTACCGTGAATCGGGTTAGTCTAGACATAGATAATCTTGTTTGTGTGGTCTTATGAGTTCTTAAACTTAAACTCCGAACCAAATAATTGGACTAAGACATTAGCTAAGTATTTTGGCTAGGAATATTTGCTCACCAAGACATTGGGTTCAAATATTTTCGTAAACTCGACCAATATTAAAAGGAATTAGTGAATATATCTAAGCATTATTTAACGATTCAAAGATTGGTTTGTCTATGAATTAATCGGATTAGGAGTTAAGAAAGTCAATCCTCTATACCCATTGTGTTATGGCATATTTCTTCGTTTGGTGTTTAGTTAATTCCTTGTCGTTAGTTTAGTTTACTTTCAGTTAGTCCATACATTTCCTCCGTCCAAATATAACTCGATCTAGTGAAATTGGTAATTGTTGAAAGTCAATCCCTGAGGACGATAACTCTTTCTCATCATTTTACTACTTGCGTGACCCGATACACTTGTCGAAAAAAAAAACCATCACATTGCTACGAAATCATCAATGATTATTATTATTATTGTTGATGTTGTTGTTGTTGTTGTTTTTCTTTTCCATGCTCAAGTACACTAGTTGAAGATTGTCTCCGTCAAAGCTCCAATCTCCATTAGAAGTTGGATGTTCTACTTTCAAGTAGGAAGTTCGATTTCAGAGAAATCGACGTTGCATCAACTACACTTTCGAAGATCATATCGCTACATATCAAAAAGTACCATAGTTTCAAAGTTTGCATCCTTCTTCCTCCATGATTGAAATTTTTCTAAAATTTCTTTGTGCAAAATATGACACGTATATTAATGGAAGCACTCTTGCAGTAATATTTAAGCTGTGTAAATATTCAATTTTTTTACCACTCTCAATATCTCACTTTGGCTTTGGTTGCTTTGCGTTCGAATCTAACAGGTGATGAGCTCTTAATCTTTTTTGTATCAAAAAGAAAATATTGCAATATAGGACTTCTTTGCGGAGAGATTTACTTTTTTACAACTTCAATTGGTCTTTATTCAATTATTAGCATTTTCAGTATCAACTTACCATAAAAAATCAAATATGAGTGAAATGAATAGTTGATGTAAACAGAGTAACACATGGACAACAATTTCACAGGAGACGAAATTTTAGTATGAACAGATATGGTGACGGGAGAAGTAACCAGTCATTATCTTGAAAAATATTTCAATTATATTCTATTGCAACTTGCTGTATATGCTTCATTTGTCATTCTTGTTATTAGTTACATTTTCCTCAATAATATTTTTAGTGAAGCTCATGGCTTCCCCATTTTCTAGGTAAGCATCCATGTACAGCCGATGGATTTGGAAACAACTTTTCTCATATTGTCCAACTCTTAAGTTTGCCAAAAACCACATAAAGCATTTTACTTGTTCCATTTATATTTCTGCTATGACTTCTGTGACCCTGAGTTGTGATCTCATATACTTCCCAAAACATTAAAAAATAAAAATAAAAACAAATCAGTGTGATGCATGGTTCAAGAAACCTACTTCTTTATTTCTACGCACTGAAGTTACAGATGATTGATAGGGGGTAAGCATATACTATGTATAACGACATAGTTTTTGTAAACATACTGCCTCTTGCTATAGAAATTTCTAGATCACAATAGCTTTAGGTAATTTCCAGATAATCTCTTGCTTGCTTTTGTTTTTGCCAACACCAAAAATTGACAATATTAGTCCAATCAATGTGAAATATGATGAATAAATATTCATGATTGTGTATTCTTAAATTCTAGACATTCTTTGAGTCCAAATTATTAGGCAGAATATTTGATGCCTACATCTCACCTATATCTCAAAGTACAACTTAATGTGACAAGAAAGCAAGAATGATTATGGACAACATTTCATAAATGCAAGTTTCGCAATGCAGCACATGTGCAATTACCATATCACTTGGTAAAATAGCACTTGCACTCACATGAAATATTAATGATTTATTGTAGATTCAATACTACTCTTTTTCTGGCAATGTTCCCCAATTTTTGGTTTCTTCATTTTGTTCCAGTGAGGGATTAGTGATTAGTAAGATAGATATGATAGAAACACCTTCCTAAGTTGATAGTTTAGCTATGAAAGAGCTCTCTATTATAACACATGCTTCTTTTGCCAAAGGAGCCAAGTGAGTGACCTTTCAACTAAGAACTTTTTAACAACCTTTGCAATAAAATGCTAAACATATTACACCATACAAATAACAAGGATGATTGTCTGGGAGAGTGAAATTAAAAGTAATCACAATCTCAACAAGATATCATATATGCTGATAGTATAACTATTTAAAGCAATAATAATGCATACTACCTAATTTTTAAAATTGAAAACAAAACAAGAAAGTATAATACTTCTGCAAACTAGATAATCATCGTCCACTTCCCATCTCGACAACCATTTGATTCCATATGCTTTCAATCCCCAAAGAATTGCTAGCACTGCCCATGCCACTTCCATATATTTCACTAAGTAAGTATTCATTTTCCTTTAGATTCGTATGTTTTCCATCCCAAGGATGCTTCTCCCTTGCCATTAGCCCTTCTAGCTCCATTGCTACTTCCTTCATAGTTGGTCTCTCTTCTCCCTTTACTCTTATACATCTACTTGCCAACACAACAACTTCCTTCATTTGCCCTATATTTTTGTCATCCATCACTCTACTATCTAGAATCTCTAGCAAGCGGTCTTGTTTCATTGAAGAAACAAAGTACATAGCTAGATTTCTATCTTCTTCTGGCCTATTCACTTCAACCACTTTCTTTCCAGTGAACAACTCTATAAGCACAACCCCAAAGCTATAAACACAACTTTTCTCAGTTAGCTGGCTAGTTTGCAGATACTCAGGGTCCAAGTATCCCAATGTCCCTTGCACAAGTGTTGTAATTTGAGTACGGTCTAGAGGAACCAACCTAGAGACTCCAAAATCAGATACTTTAGCTGTGTAATTATGGTCCAACAATACGTTATTAGACTTTATATCCCTATGAATGATAGGAATGGAAGCTGTAGAATGCAAGTATGATATGGCTCCAGCAATTTCAGCAGCTATCCTTAATCGAGTCTCCCATGGAAGACATGATGTTTTCTTTGAGGGGTCTATATGGTGGAGCAGAGTGTTATTAGAGATATATTCATAAACTAGCAAGGGAACTTCAGTTTCTAAACAACACCCTAAAAGTTTAACCACATTCCTATGATTGATTTGAGAGAGTAAAAGCACTTCATTGATGAAATCTTTGACTTGGCTCTGGTCTGCTACTATGGACTTCTTAATGGCAACTACTTTATTATTTGATAATGTTCCCTTATAAACTGTTCCTTGGCCTCCACGCCCAAGAATTTTGTTTTCATGGAAATCATTTGTGGCTTTCTTAAGCTCCTCATCGCTGAATAGTTTTGCCATCTCATTGTAACCTTGTCGCTGAGAAAGTTGCTCTTGAAGCATGAAGCCCCCATTTTGCTTGAAGAACTTCTTCTTGTCTTCTATGAGGTTCCTTTTCCTTTGTATCCAGCATAAGGAGGCTACTACAATACCTAGAACCAAGCAAAATATGCTGATGCCTGCGAGTTCAACACAGTCCAAATACTGAGACATTATAAAAGATGCTAATGTACATGGAAATTTACGTTTACAAAGAGATAGGTAATATCATAAAATCTAAATCAAAAGGGAATGATAGTTGCAGGGCTTGGGAGGAATGTAAGTAAACTCACCCAGAGAAATCTGCAAGACTCATTGACCATTAGATTTATCTTCTGAGACGCAACCTGTTCCATTTTTAAAACCATCGCCTCTAAATCCTGGTCGACAAGAACACTTGTAACTGCCATAGGAATTGTGGCATGTTTGAGTGCAGTTATTGGATGTGCTGTTTTTGCATTCGTCAATGTCTGAAAAATTTGTAGGGAGCATTAGGAAATTGTAGCCTAAATCTCAGATGAATACAAATAAAGTAATAATAGAAGAAATGAATTAGAAATATGTTACCCTGGCAGCCACCAAAACCAGAGAGGTAAGGATTCCCTTTAAACCCATCTTTGTATTTGCAAAAGTAGCCAGGAGCATTTTGAGAATCAACACAGTAGCTGTTCTCCATGCAAACAAAGCTACTAGTTTTCTTTCTAGCTTCGGAGCAATTCTCTTTCCCGATTGCCCAATCAATCACCATTGGGAAATGAGTATCGTTTGGGATATTGAAGAGATCCAAAGAGGAGAAATTGTAGGCACCGTCTTCAACCACAAAGCCATAGCTACAAGGATTAAAGTCCAAAACATTAGAGTGGTTGTAACAGCTTCCCAAGCTAACATTGTAACCCATGTTTCCTGGCGGAATAATGGACTGGCAGCAGCCAATGCCAGAGCAAGTTCCATTGACCACGTCATCGAGGCTGTTGCATATGGAAGTGCAGCCAGTGGTGAAACGTCTTTCCCTGAAATCATCGATGAAAGCATAGGTGTCGCAGCCAACGACAGTGAACTTGTTCTTGGTGTTTGATACGGCAAACTGACCAAATCGGATCGACCAGAAGGATCGAAAGTCCCTGCCAGAGGAATTGTAGCAATCCCTATTAAGCAGCGAGGCGACGCGCATTTCGCCAGCAAGAGAGATGCTCAATACTTCTATGGTGGATGTGGCGTAATATGGCATGGGTTTCCCAGAAGAAGAGGTGGTACAGTTAATGAAGAATTTTTCATCTATGTAGCAATCTTTGCTTGTACCAAATGGGTACGGAATGTTAAGGTCGCCGCACGTGCCTGGGCAACCCTCTTTGGCCTGACCAGAAACCCATCTTGTTGTTGCTGCTGCAACAAGGAACAAGCTCAATGTGATCATAAAGCTTGACATTGATAATAAGTAGCAACAAAACAGGATTATCTATTCCTAGTGTTATGCTTTTCTCCAAAACAGGGTGTTTTATTTTTTTCCTTTTTTGTTTTCTTCTCAGTTGAAAATGTGATCAAACGCTGAAAATTCAATACTAGGAACCAATTTGGATTAAGAAGTAGAGTGACAAGTGGTTTAAGTAATTCTGAAAAGTCTAAAGTTCAATCTGGTTCACTCATTTGCCGATGTCTCTGCTTGACCGGAAGCCTTGAAGGTCGAAAGAAGAACCAGTCCCACTTTCTTTTACAGAAGTCAATGGTGACAAGACTGAAGTGAACTCTATTAACTCTCAGGGCATGCAATTCAAGCTTAAATTGCTGATAATGGGAATGGCAGTCACAATTTTTGTTTGTAAATTAAACCATCCTCTCTAATGGCTGTAATTGATTTGAAATGTTAACTTAGAATTAAACTCTGCTTCTCTTTTAAGCGCATGCCTTCCAGGTTCCACTACAGGTTGATTCTTAATCATTCCCGCAATTCAATATATGTCGCTATTGTAATTAATTTCAGTATTATCTTAGTTCAAATTATATAGACATATGTCAATATATGTAGCTATTGTAATTAATTTCTGTATTATCTTAGTTCAAATTATATAGACATATGCATTATATAATAATCTTGAGCGGACAACGTGGAGGAATTTGCTACTCAATTACGTTGAATGACTCGAACACAAAAATCACAAACCACACAATTTTCTGGATCTTCCTTAAAAAGAAATATATATATATATATATATGTACATCATATTCAATGCATCATGAAGAGGGATTGGGTTATCAGAACTCAGAATCACACATACGTACAGAGAAGGCAACCAAGTTGTTAGTTAATTGCTTGCTAATATCAGCCATAACGATCCAGTAGGTTGTACTCTGTATCAGGAAATTGCTTAAGGCAGACTTGAAATATACTTCTGTGACTAGCTAGCTTCTAGGTCCTTCGTGTACACCGAAAGAGAAAGAAATAATATAATCAGAATCAGCAAATGGTGAGTGACTTTTTATTTCAAATTGCGAATTAAATGCCGACTAATTTCCTCATTATTTTTCTACCTCAGAAAAAATTGACAACTTGGTACTGATATGAATTTAATATGTTATGAATATAAAATAAGATGTTATCGTTAATTTGTTATATGAGAAGGGGTATTAATGTGGATTTAACCTATTGAGTTAGTCCATCCCGATGTTACAAATAAAATCAGTTAAATTAGTGATTCAACAATTCAATTGAGTTGAGATAGATTAATTTTATTTGATTTATTTATTTAATTTATGAATTTATTTAATTTTTTAAAATTTGGTAAATTCAATACTTCATATAATTAAAAATTTGTATATATTTTAAAATAGTTTATCTATGAGTTGACACAATCTAACTTAAATCGATATTCATTAACCTAGGTTGAATTGACTTAGGTTGGGTCTAACACCATTGTCCTGCTCTGACAAAGTCATATGATTTATAAAGCTGAAAAGATAGGACGTGGAAACTTTTTTTTACGGGAGAGTCCTTAGCATCCCACAGCCATCAAGACACTGTCGTGCCTCCTTAGCGTTTCCGTTAATGAGGCACCCGCGATTCGAAAAGATAAGTAATAAATTAAAAGTTGGAGGTAGCTAGTAGCTACAACGTCATAGTCATCATCAATGCCTTGAAAACAGACAAAACAAGGCTTTCGAAAACTTTTGATTTGGGCATCTTGTTTTAATATTAAAACCATCAGTGGCTGTCAAACAGGAGGGGGCAACATCAAGGTGACAGCGTCAATCCAATGCTCTCGTATGTTTACACGTTGCCTCCTCATTTTGACTGAAAACAGTGTCTTTTTTGTTCCACGTCGTCTACATGCGTCCATGCAAGCCTTCTTTGCCCGGCCTCTCATTTGAATATGCAGCTGGTTTCATTGTGCAGAAGGTAGTTTCATTTCATCTCCTTCAAATCAAAAGGAAGTCGGTTGCTCTTCTCCTCTCAGTGACTGCGTGCCAAAGCGTTTGCTTCCATGTTTCAGTGTCGGTATGTGCTATGTTTTTTCTTCGTTTTGTGTTCCTCTCTCTCTCTCTCTCTCTCTTCCCAAACACTACCCTCTTATCCTCAAACTTTCTTCATCATACCCTACTTTCTTTCTCATTCCTACAAAAGCTTCACCAAATCCTCTAGTCTACAAATGAATATGAATCCCTCATTCATACCACTTCTTTAAGATTCATAGATATATAGATATTTATTACAAGGGATTTTAGAACTTTCAAAAAAGGATATCAAAAGTAATTATTACAACCACGCCTTTGATAGGATTATTGAGCACCATGTGACAATTGAACACCTTGAATGATATTTAAAGTAAAACTCACCAAAACTCTCTTATTTCAGAACGCTACAATGTGACCAATAATATATATATATATATATGTGTGTGTGTGTGCATGCTCATCCTCTCAAACAAATCACTGATGGAGTTCCTCAAGAATCATCCACGAAATCTAACACAACAAAATAAAACAGAATGGAACAAAACAGAGGAGAAAGAAAGAGAAGAATAGAACAAAATTACATATAAATATACACCAAATTCAAAACAAAGGACTCTGTATGAGTTCAAGCGAAGAGCAGAGCAGCTCCTCTGCACAACGCCACAAGGGCCAAGTTGATTCCATGAACAAACATCATGAACACCAAATTCTTATTTTTTATTTTGTTATAAATTATTTCCCATAATATCACAAACATTTGGAAACAATTCTTTTGTTAAATAAGAGTTAATTGCTGTTAAACTATGCCAACATGGCAAATGATGTAGTTTTGTTTGGATATGTCACCAAGTCACCACATTTTTTTCATTCCAATTAGTAATTAATGCTCATTCAAATTTTAGTTAAAAGACCAAAATTGGCTCTTAGATTTTGTTAGTTAGATATTGTTCCCAAAAAGGTACTACTAGAAATTCAGTGATTAGCGACGGAAAAATCCGTCGCTAAATTAATAAAATTCCGTCGCAAATTCATTTGCGACGGAAAAAATTGGGTACTCAAGCCTCTGTCGCAAATTATTTGTGACGGATTGGTATCCGTCGTAGAATTAGCGACAGAATTTTTCCGTCGCAAATTAGAAATTCCGTCGCAAACAAAATTTAAGAATTTGCGACGGAAAATTGTCCGTCACAAATTTGTGACGGATATTTCCGTCGCTAAATCCGTCGTAAGTTTGCGATGACTATTTCCGTCGCTAATTCCGTCGCAAAATTCAAATATATGATAGCAAAATTCCTTCATTTGCGACAAAAAATTCCGTCGCTAATTTTTAAACAAATTTTTTATATATATTTAACCAAAAACATAATTCCAAACTTAATTTAAAACCTGGGAACAAATATTAATATAACAAATAAGTATCAACTAACAATTACAACAAAAAACTATACATTTTTTTCTATAACAATTATTTACATGTTTCATCATAATCTATCATCATGAAATACAAAATTATAATAAAATATAAGTTTTTATGAATAAACTAGTCTAGAGGATGATCTGGTGACTGTCTCGTCATCATCAATGGGATAAATTGATGAAGTGGTTCATCATTGCACACATCTCACTTATGACAATCTTGACTCTCCAACATGTGTCTGGACATTAATCTTCTCCTTCTGAGTGTTGCTTTCCTCTTTATGAGTGGTGTGTTGATTTCATTAACATTTAAATCTGTAGCAAGAGAGGTAGATTAATAAAAAAAAAATCATGCATTCTCTATTTTTCTCCTTTGCATAAATTAATCAATAACTTTGTATCATAAATTAATCAATTACAAGTACTCAATTATATATTTTAAATTATAGGAACTGGATTAAAAAAATTAAGTGAATCTATTAAACAAAAATAAACTTATAAAAGGTAATTAAACATTTAATCTTCTTAACATGATACTTTTATTAAGAGAAAAAATTCAATGTATATGGAGAAATTTTTATAAAAAGAATTAATCAATTGGCACTGAATTATTATAACATATATCTAAATATTATATTTTTATAGGAGGATTGGTAGCAAATATTTAAAAGTTGCACATAACTTTTTTTTAAAAAAACCCTAATATTTAATTAATTACATTATGCAACTACCCATAAAAATCCTGATAATGAATTAGCAAGTAGCTAGCCTCATATTCAATCATTAAGAGTTAATTTTCTAGGAACCTCTAGTTGAGTATAGAAATGGAAGTTGGCCAACATACTCCTGAAGATGATTAGTTATTCTAAGTCTTTACTTTCCGTGCTGGATCCATCATAGATACGGTTTAGTTATATATATATATATATATATATATATGATATTCTATTATTATATTATATATACTATAAACTAATTTCATCTTCTACTTTTGTACCCATTATGAAATAATTGGATTAATTAAATTATTAGTATAAGGATAGGAATCTGGATCATTATCAGAGTGCTAATCAATGCTCTCCTCTCTTAGATTGGAGGGGACAACTTGACTTTACTCATTTAATTAATTTAACATAAACTATAATGCATACGTCGCTTTAGATTAGGTATTGAAATTATATTTGATGGTTTTGTCATTACTCTGAGTGCATGAAGTTGTGAGAATGGAGATTGCATTAAAGCCCAATAAATCACATGCATGTTTCAAATTAATTAATTAAGACAAAAGAAGATTTAATTTGTGGTTTAAGGCCTTAATTAAAATATTTTAAGTGAGAAGTCAGAGTTGAAACCTTTGTAATTAATAAACAATTCAATGTATATCTTATCAATTTAAGTACCCCTACAATACTTCAGCTTAATTAGAAAGATTTCTATGCACTAAAATGCTCCAATCCTTTTCAAACAAGGATCCACTGGACAATATAACCAACCAGGCATCACCCTCAACCAAAGCATGAAACAATTACGTTAAACTTGTACACACACACACGCAACAAAATGAAATTCTTAATCTTAGTGCTCAATCAACTTAACTCTATTCTGCATTCTTTTCCCAAAAAAAATACTTAATAGATTTTAACTTTATATTAAAAGTGGAATTACTAACCTGTGAAGTTGAAAGATGGCCCGTGCCCAAAGCAAGCTTAGCAAGCCCAATTTGGAATTCAGCAAACTACATAGTAATTTAACAATCTTGTAAGAGAAAGCAATAAAAATGTAAATACAGCTGAGAAAAAAAACAAATAAAATGCATCAGATATAGCAAGGACACAAATATAGATGAAGTAATCGCCCTAACCAACACAGTAAGAGGGCAAACTCCAATGTTGCCCATGATAAAAACTCCCAAACAAATACATGGCAAAGGTAAGAACGCCAATTTCCCACAGTAGGACCACACAAAAACCAAACCTCAACACTGAGCTCCTGTAAACAACCAGCATGTAAAGAGAGAGAAATTACACGCACTAGCTGTACAGCTCATAAATTGCTCTCATATGCTTCAGCTGCAGCAAGCTCCCTAAAATAAGAATACAGCATATGTGAACAGGGATCCAAAAGCTAATGGGGTACAGTGGACCACTGAAAACAAGAAAATGAACATACAGAGGGTCCTTTAGACAAAATTACAAAGAGTTTATGTGCGTAGGAGGACTATACTTCCCTTTTCTTTCAATCACACTAGCAGAGAAAGAACCAAGGCCCTCTATACAATTAGCATTTGAAAACCTGAAATCAGACATTGGATTGAGAAACTTGTGGTTAATATAAAATATAAGTAGCATTATTATATGGGTGATTAAGTAAAACAGATTATAGCCTCGGGGCTAGAAGTTAAAGAAGGAGTCGCCTCTCATTCTTCCTCACCCACCCTCGCATTGCTCTGTTAATGAAAAAAAACTGAATTGAAGAGCTCAGCAACTGCCAACAACAAAAAAAAAATCAGATTATAAAAAGGTAGCAGCAAGGCTTAGATACTCCCCCCCTTAGTTTTTGCTTTGTTTCCCCTTCAATCTCCCTAATGTGGTACTGGATCGCCGGTGGGAAACAGAGCTCCAATGACCTCCACAACCAGATCCACCGCGAACAGGTAGCAGCAAGGCGAAGGAGACGAGACATCAGCTTACGTCTCGGTCTCGGTCTCGAACAGCTCCTCCTCGGGTTCGACATCAGAGATGGTTGAAGAGTGAAAGGAACCCACAGGAGACCGCCAGCCACCACGATAGCTCACCTTCTCTCGGCCTTCTCTGTCAGCGACCAAGATAGAGGTCTTCCGAGAACAAGGATGAAACGAGAGAGAGGAGACCGTGACTCAAAAACGGACAATCTACCTTACCCATAGCAGCCACCTGACGCCTGCCTAAGCTTCCCTCCAGCAGGCAGCATTGTCGCCGAGAGACTAGAAGAAGCTGAAGCCATCGAAGGAAGAGGTATGGAGTGTGTGTTTGTGCTCTAGGGTTCTCAATTAGATGGAAATTTTTTTCTGAATGGGGCGAATCATTTGGTAAAATTGGGAATGAGTGAAATGGGGGGAAATTGGGACTGGGGAAAAGTAATTGGAGGGAATCAAAAATTTTTACAAGACTTCAATCCACACACTAATATTATTAATATTAAAGGTAAAAATAATAATTTTATATAAATATTAAATTAATAAAATAAAAATATAAAATTTATTTTAAAATTAAACTTAATTTTTAAGAGGCATAATTTTTATTTTTATTTATAGTTTGTAATTATTAGTAATGTTTTAAAAAAATTTCACTCTTCAATAAAAATTCACATAGGTCCTTAAGAATGAAATAGGAAGGCCTTATATCTCACATTTCACTCAGGTCCTTGTTTTATTTTAATTAAAAATCCTAATTTTTTTTTCCAAATTTATCACATTACTCTTTATTTTATCTTTTCACTAATTAGGAACCTCAACACTACTATTATTCACATATGTTTATTTTGTATTATTTTAAGATTACAAAATACATGCATTTTTTTGTCATTTTATATTTTTCATCTTTAATTTTTCCTTCCAAATCCAACCGATAATTGATTCCTGCCATTAAGGTTGTAATTCATTATGTGCATGTCACTGATTACGAGGCGATTAAGGACGCCCTTGCTCCCTGATTCATGCACTAGAGCTCGATTTTGATGGATATCCGAAGGCATCAATGTGCGTGTGTCTCTCTCTTACGCGCGTGCTTGTGTGTGTGAGAGAGACGCTAGGGCTAAATGTTAAGTGTGTAAGTGTGATCATGCCATGCAAAGAAGGGGATGAGCCATGTGTGAAAGAAGAACTCACTAGGGTTGGAGTGGAGATTGGAGCTTTGACGAAACCGACGGGCAGAAAAAGACTAGAGGTAGTGAGACTAACGATAAGTAAGAGAAGAAAATGAGAGAAAATATATATAGTATATATAAAAATGATAATTTTATATAAATATTAAATTAATAAAATAAAATATAAAAATTTATTTTAAAATGAAACTTAATTTTTAGGAGGTATAATTTTCAGTTTAAAAACTCTCCTAAATCTATTTTATTAATATTTATTTTTAATTGATTTGACAATTGGGGAGAAATGTGAAAAAGAATGAGAAGGGAGAAATGTTTGTGACAAAATTTTCCATCGTAAAATTACAAATTTTTTGCGACGGAATTTTGAGACGAAATTTTCCATTGCAAAACTAAAAATATTTTGCGATGGAATTTTACGACGGAATTTTCCATCGCAAAATTAAATATTCTTTGCGACGGAAAAAAATTTGCGACGGAATTTTGCGACGGAAAATTCCGTCGCAAAACTAAAAATACTTTTTGACGAAATTTTGTGACGGAAAATTCCGTCGCTAAAATTAGCGACGGAAATTTAATTAGCGATAGAAATTGTCCGTCGCAAAATCCGTCGCAGATTCCTTATGTTGTAATTTTAAATCAGCGACGGAATTTGCGATGGATTTGTGATGGAATTTGCGACGGAATTTTTCCGTCGCTAATTTCCGTCGCTAAATGAGACTTTTCTAGTAGTGAGGAGTGTTGAATTGGGTACTTCATCCATTTTTTTTAATTTTTTTGTCAAATTATTTTTAAAATTAGTGTCCTCAAGGTAGGTTAATAAAATGGTTATAGCTTGACTCACGTGTAAAGTAAAATGCTAGAAGTCTAATTATGGATATCACCTTTATTCCTTTTTGAAATATACTTAATAAAATTTTGTTTGATATGAATCATTTTGGGATTTTAAAAAGAAATTAACAAGAAACATTGAGGTGAGTGAAAATTGACAGAAACGTTGGAGATGCTCGATGATGAATATAGAAACGTTGGACATGCTTGACAATGGTCGCACGAGTAGAGTCTGAGCTAATTGGACGAATGGGAATGAGGGGTTAGGGAGCGATTTGAGGACAGGTTGGAGTGTGGATTGCCACGTGGCGATGTCAATCGGGTCGAGCTCATCGGCATTTTTCCAACCAAAGCTTTTTCAGCACCTTCTATTGAAGTATATATTGCTGGGTGTTGCTCTGGTTTGTCGGTGATTCTGACAAAGACGATCCAGATGAGTCCGTGGAGGAGAGTGGCTGCTCAAAATGGATCAAGCATTATTTTTTGTCATATCATCTGTTAACGCGTCAATTTTTAATTGATTTACAGAATCTAGTTAATATTGATCATTAATTAAACTAGCGGTCAACTGGATAAAAAGATCATTTTTCATAAAACAAAAAGTTTATGAGATTCTTTCTTAAATTTTATAGTTCACGAAAATTTTTTATACATTAATAAAAGTTTATAGGAGGGTTTTTTGCATTTTCCCCTAATTTTCTTGTCAAAATTGTTATTGTCATTTTACAAGCATTTTTCTTTTTCATTGATAATTAATTAGGTTGTATAATGCAAATTGTTTAAATTGTTGTAATGAGTGATCAAAATTCTTTGTATAAAACAGAGCAAGGTATATAGTGGTCCCACCATAAATAGAGCTCCATGTGGAGTATTAAAGATAAATCGGTAAACTGTATATGGGGAAGCTATGTTGAACAATGATACAAACTAGCTGTATCCAATTTAAACAAATCTCATGCATTTATATTATAGGATGTGTATATTAAATGTGTAATATGTGTGTATGTATTTTTTAGTATGCTAGTATGACTTTTGTGTCCCTTCCAAAAATGTTAACATCTCTTTGTTATCTTCCCATGTGTATTTGAGTGTTACAATTTCAATAGAATAAAGTAAGTGTATTTTCTTCCGTAATTCTTCTATTTTTGTTGTTGTTAACTTTCATTTTTAACTTGAAAAAAATCCTACAACAAGGCTTTTGAAAATCATAGAATCTAAACTAAATATATATTTGGAAGCCATATATATACATACCTCCATCCTTTGTAATCGGTGAATATAGAACAGTTATGCAAATGGAATATTAGATATTCAATGGTTCATTACGTGAGCGGGATTAAGCTTTAGAATACATGATGTTTCAAAGACTGGGACGAATACACTGACTGAGCAAGCTGACTAAGTTTGCTAACTTGTATAAAAAAAAATGAGGTGATTTGTTGATATATTCAAACAAATCCACTTTACTTGTCACGTTGACATATTTTGAAGTTTTGTAAAATTATAGGGGCTAATTTAAAATAAAATAAAATATTAGGTCAATATATAATTTTGATGAAGGTATAACAGCTGAAATTATAATTTAACCACATCCTAATCTCTTGCAGTTGAATACTTTATCATCCGCTTTTCAACCATGTTATTGAGCGTTCTGGCAAGTCCACCAGTCGCACAAGTAATATAGTGTAAAAATGAGTAAAAAGTTATCGTCGCCACAGGAACTAACGTGCTAAGTACTCTAAAAATTCAAACGCATTATTTAGGCAAACCAATTTTTGATTTTAGAAAGCTCTAATTGAAAGTAAAATTAAATCGCAATAGAATCAAATGGAAATAATTCAAATCAAAGGCTTAGAGTTACTAATCCCCCTCTTTTGTTCTAGGAATTGCTAATTCTCCCTAACACTTGTGATTCAAATCAATTATACACATTAATCTTAAATTTTCTAACGGCTTAAAGTGATTCTCCCGAACCTAAATTAAGCTACTCAACTCTACACAATCCCTTATGTGAGTTTAAGTCGAATTAATGTTAACCTAATTTGATTAAACGATGTTAATTAATATTCCTATTAATTAACAAGTAAGACCCCTAAGTTCTATCACTCGCCCTAATCATTCAGTGTTTTACCAACATCTCCCTCTCCCGAGTTCGACGAAAGCAACAAACAAGTCATAAAGTGGCCAATTTTATAACAAGTACAGTAAACATGAATGATAGGTATGTATTAAATTGAAAAGAATCACAAGTTTCAAGAAAAATACAAATCCTAATATGAAATTGGATTCATAGTAACCCTTGAACAGAAAATCAGCTACTCATGGCTCTAAAACTATAGAAAACAATAAAAGAATAAGCAAACTCCATGAATCCGAGGTTGAGTTGACGGAATTCGGGCTTGATCGGCTTCAAGAATAGATTCCTCCTTCTCCTCTAGCAGAAATCGGCGCCTCCACTCTGTCTCCAACTCAGAATACCCTAGAAAATATGTTCTTTAAATCAATGCAGGATCGAGAACCACCGCTATAGCGGTAAATTCACACCGCTATAGTGGTGGGGGCAGAGAAGAAAGCTTAAAAATGTGTTTTTCCAGGTTCTACCGCTATAGCGGTGAAGATCCACCGCTATAGCGGTGGCTGGCAGAGAAGAAGGCGCCAAAATCCTTTTTTCAGCAATCCACCGCTATAGCGGTATATTCTATCGCTATAGCTGTGAGAGACAGCAATCATTTCAGTATTTTCAGAATTTCAACTCTAGCATTCCATCTTCTAACACGAACTTTTTACTAACTTAACCTACATCAAAAATAACAAATAAATCCATTAAATCGCATAAAAGAATCATGAAATCACTCAATTTATTAAAAGATCAAAGAAAACTAAAACTAATCTAAACTACTCAAAACATGAGTTAAAAATTACAAGACAACAAGAAAGAGATCAAAAGAGAGGATATTTAGCATCAAAATGGCACTAAATTGAAAACTCAACACTCCCCCAAACTTGAACCTTTTTTTGTCCTCAAGCAAAAACTTTTATTGAGAAAAATTTTGAGAAAAATATGTGCGATCATGAATATGTGCAACTAGGAGGAGTAAATATCTGAAAATGTGAATTAAAACAAACCAAGCCTCATCAAACCATTACTCAAAAGATTTAACTCAAGAGTTTGCAATCTTAAGGATTCAATAAGAAGTGTTAGCCAAACCACAAGAAAATTTGAAATTAAAGCTTCACCTCTTGGAACAGTTTATAAAACCAAATTCACAAAAATTTCAAAACTAAATTACTTCTTTGTTCACAAAGGCATCGTTTTATTTCGATTCTCAAGGGCTTCATTGTTTTGTTCTCAAGGATATAGCTTCCTAACTTTCCTTATTTATTTTGGAAATTTTTTTGACAATTTTCTTATTTTATTTTAATTACAGGAGCCTATCTCTTATTGAAACTTTCAGCTATCCCCTTATTGAATCCTTTTTTCACTAGCCTCTTATTGAACTTTTTTTTAAAATATATAAATATAAAAATGATCTAAAAACCATTCAAAGAGACAAAAACAAGACTCCTGTTAATTTCAAACTTGCCAAATAATTTCAAACTTTCAGATTTCAAAATTTTCAAAAATTTCCTTCTACTACACATGTATATGGACAACACAAAATTAACCAAAATTTTCTCAAAGAAGAAACCCATCAACAAACCTCACCCCCAAACTTAAATTTGACAGTGTCCTCACTGTCCCAGATCAGCACAATAGAGGAAAAGAAGAAACAACATAACAAACAAAATAAAACAAAAACAAAATGCTATTACAAACATCCTAACTGCCATTCACCAAGATAATAAACATGACCATATTCAGCATTTATCAGTTGAACTCCAAATAAATAATAAATAGTAGTTAAAATATTACCGATAGCAGCACATCAAACCAAAAAGAAAAAAAATAGAAAAAAGACTACGAAAGCAATAAACTTGGGTTACCTCCCAAGAGCGCTAAGTTTATAGTCTTCAGCTACACTTTACCAGTTTTATCTTGGATCACAATAACCCCTGGAAGAGTTTTGAAGCTGAATCGACATTGTTTCTTCCCTATTATTGCCGGCTTCCTTTTCCATCGATGATTTTGCAATATCGAACACATTGAAAGTCTCTATCTCCTTCTGAACTAATAGAGTTAATGTCCTATGAGCCACATTAATTACCACTCCTAAAGTAGCCAAGAATGGCCTACCCAGAATGAGAGAGATTTCCTCATCTTCTGCAATGTCTAATACTACAAAATCCACAGGAAAGAAAAATTTTCCCACTTTGACTAGCACATCTTCTACTACCCCATATGGATGTCTCAAGGATAGGTCAGCGAGCTGAAGAGTCATCATAGTTGGTTTCACCTGACCAATCCCGAGTTTCTTGAAAATTGATAGTGGCATAAGATTGATGTTAGCCCCAAGATCACATAAAGTCTTCTTGAATGTGACATCCCCAATAGTATAGGGGATGGAGAAACTCCATGGATCCTTGAGTTTCAGAGGTAACTTCTTATGTATAATTGCACTGCACTCTTCATTCAATGTGACTTTTTCATTATTTCCCATCTTCTTCTTTTTCAGCAACATTTCCTTCATAAATTTTGCATACATAGGCATTTGTTCCAAAGCTTCAGCAAAAGGTATGCTTATTTGTAGTTTACTCAATACCTCCAAAAATCTGTTGAACTGCTTCTCATTGTGCTTTTTGGGCCTCTGAGCCTGAGGATATGGTAGTGGTAGAACAAAACTTTCAGCCCTTCTATCTTTTACCACCCTTCCATATTTACCTTTTTTCTCTGAGACATCAACTTCCTCAGTTAGAGGTTCAGCAACCTCATATTTTCCCTCTTCAACAATTACATCTTTAGGTGGATCATGTGATGTAATAGTATCTGGAAGCTCCTTGCCACTCCTTAAGATAATAGCATTACAATGCTCTTTCCCCTCCCTTCTTGGATTATTTTCAATGTCACTAGGGAGATTACCTTGTGGCCTATTTTTCAAAGCAAGTGCCATTTGTCCTATTTGTGTCTCTAAATTTTTGATTGCCAAATTCTGAGTTTGGAACATTGACTCGCTCCTTTCCATGAACTTCATGAATATATCCTCCATTGAAGGTTTCTTTTCCACTTGAGGTAGTAGAGCTCTATTTTGAAGAGGATAATTACTCTGATTATTAGAGCCAGGAGGGTGAGATGGCTTACCAGAGGATGCAGCTGAAGGGTTCAAGCATTGATTATTGCTCCATGAGAAATTAGGATGATTCTTCAAACTCGGATGATATGTGTTGGAGTACTAGTTGTTCTGGTCCTTTTGCAAATTACCCATGTAATTTAACTGTTCCACTGAAGGAAATTCCTCACAACTCCTATTGACATGAGCCCTTCCACAGAAATCACATTTTACACCCTGCATAATTATCGCATTCGCCTTCACTGATTCATTCTGTCTTGAGCATAGCAAGTCCACTTTCGTGGTTAATGCTTCATTCTGAGCTATCAAAGTATTTAGGGTGTCTAATTCCATGACTCCCCTTCTTGAAGCATTCTTAGATCGGCTAGATGCATTTTGGCTCGCCCCCATAGTCTCTATAATTTCTTGGGCTTGTCTGATCTGTTTAGCCATAAGAACACCACAAGCTGCAATGTCCAATTTATCCCGTGTCTCATAAGTTAGCCCACTGTGAAAGATAGTGAGCTGTTGCCACTCTTGGATTCCATGATTGGGACACTTGTTCAATAATTCTCTAAATTACTCCCAAGCTTCAGACAAGCTCTCTCTTCATGTTGATAAAATGCAGTAATTTCATTCCTCAACTTAACTGACCTCGAAGGAGGGAAGAACTTGTCCAAGAATTTCCTTTGGAGTTGATCCCATGTAGTGATGCTCCCTTTTTGTTGAGAAGTCAACCAGTTCTTAGCAGCGTCCCTCAATGAAAAAGTGAATAACCTGAGACAAAGAACATTATCACTCACCCCATTCATCTTAACCATGTCACAGATATCTAAGAAGTTGGTGATGTGATTGTTTGGGTCTTCTATCGGGCTCCTCCAAACTGGTTTTGCTAGACCAAATTCATCAAGACTGCCTTTATTTCAAAGTTGTTTGCACCAAGTGGAGGTTTTACTATGCTAGACTCGTGTCCAGCCTCAGTGGGTGATGCATAATCCCACACAGCTCTATTGTCATCCTCCTGAGGCTCATTGCCAACCTCATAACCAGCATTAACACCAAAACCCCGATGGTTCTGATTATCCTCAGCCATTTCTTCTTGTGTAGCTTGGCTCACTTGAGTTCTCCTAGCTCTCGCTTCCCTTCTAGTTCTCCTTGCTAGTCTTTCGATCTCAGGCTCAAAAAGAAGATCAGAAGTATGAGTTGTACCTCACATACATAATAGAAAACTCCAGTCAGAATTAACAAAAAGGAAATTACAAAAATAATGCTAAAAGCAAAAATGACTAACTACACAAAAACAAATAAAATAAAAAAAAACTAAAAAAAATAAAACAAAACAGAAAAATGCCTAAGCGAGCACCTTCAAATTTCTTAGAATATTAGCTAAAAACCGTTAGTCCCCGACAATGGCACCCAAAACTTGTTAGGCGTTCTGGCAAGTGCACCTGTCGCACAAGTAATATAGTGTAAAAATGAGTAAAAAGTTATTGTCTCCACAGGGACTAACGTGCTAAGTACTCCAAAAATTCAAACGCATTATTTAGGCAAACCAATTTTTGATTTTAGAAAGCTCTGATTCAAAGTAAAATCAAATCGCAATAGAATCAAATGGAAATAATTCAAATCAAAGGCTTAGAGTTACTAATCCCCCTCTTTTGTTCTAGGAATTGCTAATTCTCCCTAACACTTGTGATTCAAATCAATTATACACATTAATCTTAAATTTTCTAACGACTTAAAGTGATTCTCCCGAACCTAAATTAAGCTACTCAACTCTACACAATCCCTTATGTGAGTTTAAGTCGAATTAATGTTAACCTAATTTGATTAAACGAGGTTAATTAATATTCCTATTAATTAACAAGTAAAACCCCTAAGTTCTATCACTCGCCCTAATCATTCAGTGTTCTACCAACATCTCCCTCTCTCGAGTTCGACGAAAGCAACAAACAAGTCATAAAGTGGCCAATTTTATAACAAATACAGTAAACATGAATGATAGGTATGTATTAAATTGAAAAGAATCACAAGTTTCAAGAGAAATACAAATCCTAATATGAAATTGGGTTCATAGTAACCCTAGAACAGAAAATCAGCCACTCATGGCTCTAAAACTATAGAAAACAGTAAAAGAATAAGCAAACTATATGAATCCGAGGTTGAGTTGACGAAATTCGGGCTTGATCGGCTTCGGGAATGGATTCCTCCTTCTCCTCTAGCAGAAATCGGTGCCTCCCCTCTGTCTCCAACTCAGAATACCCTAGAAAATATGTTCTGACGAATTTAAATCAGTGTAGGATCCAAAACCACCGCTATAGCGGTGAGAGGCAGAGAAGAAGGCTCCAAAATCCTTTTTTCAGCAATCCACCGCTATAGCGGTAGATTCTACCGCTATAGCTGTGGGAGACAGCAATCACTTCAGCATTTTCAAAATTTCAGTTCTAGCATTCCATCTTCTAACACGAACTTTTTACCAACTCAACCTACATCAAAAATAATAAATAAACCCATTAAATCGCATAAAAGAATCATGAAATCACTCCATTTATTAAAAGATCAAAGAAAACTAAAACTAATCTAAACTACTCAAAACATGAGTTAAGAATTATAAGACAACAAGAAAGAGATCAAAAGAGAGGATATTTAGCATCAAAATGGCACCAAATTGAGAACTCAATACATGTCCAAATCTGGTTTAGCTATTAACCCAGCATAAGCATTCATCACGTTTATTCCAACTCCCATCTCCAATGTAAGCAGCCTAAACTGTATGCTGCACTTGAAAAAAGCCATTAATTATAAATGATGGTTTAATTGATTACTTTTTCCCAAAAAAATTTATTTTGTTAATATGTTATATTAGAAAGACGCTTTGGTAAAGTGAATTGAAAAGATGGCATCAGAACTTGGTGTTTCTCCGGGATTGTTTTTCAGTCAAAAATCAAAAGTAACAAATATGTGTTAAATTAAAACATGGGTTATGTTCATTCATCGGACAACACCTTCACTTGATTCACGCTTTGGGTTTCCTGGTGAGTTTGAACTTTGACAAAATTCCAATCCCAGCCCCACTACAATTTGATCAATTCTTTTTTTATTATAATTATCCATTTCATGCCATCTATATTCATTGCAACTCTTTCTGCATCATTGTTACTGCTAGACCTTATCTGGTTTACTAGGACCTTAACCGCCTTCTACGCACTTATCTGGATCATTAACAGTAAGAATATAAAACTCCTGCTTATGCAATGTTATCACGCTATTTTTCTGTTGATGATCGAGTTCTTTGAGTAGTTGGAGGTTGGCTCATATATAGACACATGAGTGCAAGGTAATCAGCATAGAAGCAGAATATATATATCTCCTGAAAATGGTATGGTGGAAGGCAACAACTAAGATCAAAAGTATAAGATATGTAAGGAATGCAACATTTGTGTATTTTTCTGCCAATTGCTCTAGTGTATAAATTGAAAATCAAGTAGTGAACCAAACATGAGCTTGATTCTATTCAAAGATCTTGATTAAAGATAATCATGATTTTGATGTTCTTCATATGATCTGTAAGGTTAGATGAACTGAACTATTATCCATCAGTCAGCATAAAGAATTTATTAATTCAAATGACAGTTACAGTGGAATAATTACAAATGCTCTTACTCATCTTTCTTATATGAAAAACCTTGCATAATTGAAGTCAACAATTTTCAGAATAGTACATGTTGATACCGTCAATTATTCAATTGCAGATAATACTTGATACCGTTTTTGGCGCAGGGAAAAGAGAGGGCAGAGCATATGGGAGAAAGAGAGAATCCACTCTCTAAATTGCTCAAAGCAATGAAATTCTTGAACTTGAATTGAATGGTTTTACACTGAAATGTGAGGCCTATTTATACTAATCTCAAGAAACAAGGAGCCAAAATAGGCAGAGACAATGGTAGACCTACATAGACTTGAGGGGGTGCAGCTGAATTTTACAAATGTGTTTCTAAATTTTATTTTCATTTTGCCCCCTCTTTCTTTTTTCTCGAACCCCTTTAATATTTTTTTGAACCCCCTTCAGTGACTTAGTCCCTCTCTACTGCTCACAGTCAAGAGACCCCCATTTCCTAGAGTTACAAAATTTTTCTTAATGATGGTTAATTTCTCATTCCATTGTTAGGGACCTCTTTGTAAAAGTTTGAAATTTGGAGTTTTATACATAGGTCTAATTCTATCAAATTGGTTGATTGATTATACAATTAGGATCATGAGTAATATATTTTTGAGTCAATTTCATGAAATTATTTCTTAATGATGGTTAATTTCTCATTCCATTGTTAGGGACCTCTTTGTAAAAGCTTGAAATTTGGAGTTTTTGTACATAGGTCTAATTCTATCAAATTGATTAATTGATTATATAATTATGATCATGAGTAACATATTTGTGAAGTCAATTTCATGAAATTTTGTTCTTGATTATAGTTAATTTCTCATTTTCTTGTTAGAAGCTTTTTTGTAAAAGCTTGAAATTTGGGATTTTTGAACATAGGTCTAATTTTATCAAATTGGTTGATTGATTGTACAATTAGGATCATGAGTCACATATTTGTGAAGTCAATTTCATGAAATTTTTTCTTAATGATGGTTAATTTATCATTCCATTATTAAGGACCAATTTGTAAAAGCTTGAAATTTAGGGTTTTTGTATATAGGTCTAATTCTATCAAATTGATGAATTGATTATATAATTAGAATCATAAGTAACATATATGTGAAGTCAATTTCATGAAATATTTTCTTGATGATGGTTTATTTCTTATTTCCTTGTTAGGGACATTTTTTGTAAAAGCTTGAAAATTGAGGTTTTTGTACATAGGTCTAATTCTATCAAATTGGTTGATTGATTGTACAATTAGGATTATGAGTAACACATTTGTGAAGTCAATTTTATGAAATTTTTTGTTGATGATGGTTAATTTATCATTCCATTATTAGGGGCCTCTTTGTAAAAGCTTGAAATTTGGGTACATAGGTCTAATTCTATCAAATTGATTGACTGATTATACAATTAGAATTATAAGTAACATATTTGTGAAGTCAATTTCATGAAATTTTTTTTTTGATGATGGTTAATTTATCATTCCATTTTTAGTGACCTCTTTGTAAAAATTTGAAATTTGAAGTTTATATATATAGGTCTAATTTTATCAAATTAGTTGATTGATTATGCAATTATAATTTAGAAAAAGAAAGATTTTTTTTGTAATGAAAATATTTTTTAAGAGGAAATTACCATCAAATGAGTAACAAATTGAAACCAATTTAGAAAAATTGTCATCAGATCCAGAAAAGTAAATGAAAATTTTACCCCGTGACTGAGGGGTCCTGAATATGCCACTGGGCAGAGGTGTAAAGAAATTGGTGGGCAAGCATTATTTTTGATAATGGGCATTATCGTTGGATTTTTGTGATTATGGAGTATTATTGTGTTTTCTGACTCATCCTCCATGTATTCACTTTTTTCTGTTTCATAAAGAAACTCACTCTACTGCTCTTTGCCCTTAATTCGTCAGTGGTTAAGCTACATTAATTGTGTTTTGGTATTTCTACTATATCGTGGGAGAAATCTTTTTCTACTGCTCTTCATAAATTTGAAATTTTGGGGGGGGGGTAACTTTATGAAACTATGCTTTCTGTTTTGTGTCCTAAGACCCTTTTGTCAGTTCTTGGTGTCAATAATCAAGATGAGTGGGAATCTTGACTGTGTGAGGATCTTCATTGTTTTATTTTTTGCTATGCTTTACTATGCTTGTTTAATAGTTCGTGGGTGTTGTGGTCACTCATGATCAAATTGGTAGATACACACACATTGTGGTCCCTCGTAATAATGATTTCGTTTTTAAAAGAGTACTGGTTGCTACAGCCTTCATTGTTCTTGGAAACATCTTTCTAGTATCTTATTAAAATATCACCTGGTTTATTGGCCTTATGCTTTTACCTAGTTCAATTAAATATTTGCTTTCCTAGGAGGATGAGTCAAAACTGAAACAGAAAAAAGTGAATACATGGAGGATGAGTCAGAAAACACAATAATACTTCATAATAAAAAAAAGCCAACGATAATGCCCATTATCAATAATAATGCTTGCCCACCAATTTCTTTACACCTATGCTTATTTTGGCTCCTTGCTTCTTGAGATTAGTATAAATAGGCCTCACATTTCAATGTAAAACCATTCAATTCAAGTTTAAGAATTTCATTGCTTTGAGCAATTTAGAGAGTGGATTCTCTCTTTTGTCCCATCTACTCTGCTCCCTTTTCCTTGTGCCAATTTATCAAGGAGATAGTGTGTCGAGATGTGTCTTTGCTACATAATCAGTTTGAAAAATGCCTAATGAGAACTACACCATATGCCGTTTATAAGATTATACCAAGAATAACTAGCAGACTGAATTTCTTTGATGCTAATGTTTGCTACAAAATTATGGCGACGGCATAACAGGTCTTCAATCTCAGTATCTCTTTTTGCTGAAAACTTATGTCCTTTGCAGGATTATGTATCATTCAATCATGGATCTTTAAATTGGAGTTTCCACTGGTGTGAGCTAGACACTGCGATTTGGGTTGAGGAGAGACGCAATTTGGAGCAACTCTCTTGTCTTCTGCAATATGTGGCATTAGACAAAAAAAACTTTTGGTGGGGACCTTTAGTGGCGACTAAGTCGTTGCTGAAAGTTTACATCTGAAAGGTTTTTGGTGGCAACTAAAGGAGTAGCCACCAAAAGTCAACATTTAGTGGTGACTAATGATTTTTGTTAACAAAAAAAAATTTTTCTTGTCAAAAAATAACTTTTGGTCACCTTTAGTGGCGACTTTAAAAGTCGCCATCAAAAGACCTTTGGTGGCAACCACCTTTAGTGGCAACTTTGAAAGTTGCCGCCAAAAGAGTGGCCACCTAAATATCTTTGGTGAAAGTCGCCACCAAAGGTCTTCAAAAGTCGCTACCAAAAGTCAATTGCCATTTTTTAAGACTCGAATTAGTCCGATCGGTCGACCAGAGACCCATTCGACCCGTGCGGGTCTTTGCCAGTCTACTAACTCGCTGTCCTGGGGTGACTTTTTTTGTGTAATATTCAAATTTATATTGAAATTAAACAAAACATATGCATACTTAATATTCGAATCCAAGTTCGTTACCTTTCAACCATGTATGCCTTACCACTATACCACCACTTTATTTGTGCTATATAAGGGCAAAATTTTATATATATATATATATATAATCTGTTAAAATTATTTTAAGCCAAAAACATCATAAAACCGAAATGAAACAACATCTAACTTAACAAAAAAAAAATATATTATTATTAATAGATTAAGAGATAAGGAAATATATATATATATATATATATATATATATATATATATATATATATTAAAAAATTGACTTTTGGTGGCAACTAAGAGAGTTCCCACTAAAAGTTGGACTTTTAGTGGTGACTACGAGAGTTGCTACCAAAAATCTAATTTTTTCGATTTTTTTTTTATTATTTAAAAATAATTGACTTTTGGTGGCAACTATCGGTGTCACTACCAAAAGTCTATTTTTTTAATTTTATTTAAAAATAATTGACTTTTGGTAGTAACTATGGAAGTCACACCAAAAATCTAATTTTTTAATTTTATTTAAAAAATTAGACTTTCAGTGGCGACTCTCAAAAGTCACCATCAAAAGTCCAACTTTCAGTGGCGACTATTAGCGTTACCACCAAAAGTTTAATTTTTTTTACTTTTATTTAAAAATAATTAACTTTTGGTGGCAACTATGGGAGTCGCACCAAAAATCTAATTTTTTTAAATTTTATTTAAAAAAATTAGAATTTTAGTGACGACTCTCAAAAGTCGCCACCAAAAGTTTGACTTTTAGTGGCGACTATCGGGTCACCACCAAAAGTTTCACTTTTAGTAGCGACTATCAAAAGTCGCCATAAAAAATCAGACTTTTGGTGGCGACTCCTTTAGTCACCATCATAGGTCGACTTTCAGTGGCGACTTTTTTAGTCGTCATTGAAAGTTAGTTTTTTTGTAATGTAGGTAACATTGGGGCAAAGTTCCTTCGATAGAGAGGAGGCGATTTTAGATGAGGAAGGGTCGAATGTCATGTATTTCATGTTGGGTAAACCTAGACTCACTTTTTAATGACATGGCTTCCTCTAAATGATCTATCATCTTGCCATAAAATGATGAATAAAATTTTTAACAGAATGTCTTTTTTGCACAAAATATGAAGTCTAAGGGGGTTATTTACTTAGTTTTATACTTCAAAGGAGTAAAGTACAGAAAGCCTAAAGTTCATGATGGTAAAATACATTCTGGCCTAAATTTTTTTATACATATTTTGTTTTTAATAAAAAATAATAACATAAATATAAAAAAATCTATATAAATCTTTTTCATTAGCAAATGGCGAGAGCTATCTATGTATATTTTCAAATTTTTTTACCACTCTCAATTTCAAACTTCGGCTTTGGTTTCTTTGGCCCAGTGGTTAAGCTCCTAATCGTTTTGTATCAAAAAGAAAATATTGCAATATAGCACTTCTTTGCTTAGAGTTTTACTTCTTTACAACTTCAATTGGTCTTTATTCAATTATTAGCATTTTCAGTATCAACTTACCATAAAAACATGAGTGAAATGAATAGTTGATGTAATTTCACGTCCTAAAATCTGAGCACGTGACCGGCACGGAAAGTGAATTTCATTTCACTTCTGTAAGCCTATCTTTCTCTTAAAAATCAATACAATTCTTTTTCATGCAACCAAACCGAGTCCTCTATACATACTACTATTATTCACAACAGCAATCGGTGAAATCAATTTCACACACATTTCTCGTACCAACCGGGTCGTCCAGAATACCTCTGGATCGTTGCCCGCGGCCCCCGCCGCATCCACCCTTATCGCTCCATTTATATTCTCCACCCTTATAACTTCACATAAATTTCTTCATGGGGTGCACCACCATGCCTTTCCTTTCTAGTCAATCACAATCACAATCACATCCAAGAACATGCTCAATCATAATCTTGAGCCACACACACAACTCAGTCATTTACAATTCAATTCGCAACATAATCAATAATATAGAACAATTATTCAACAATAACATACTTCAACTATCCACATATGAACGAACTCAACAATCAAAGTATGATATATTTCAACTCAGTTCACATGCCATTGACAAACCATCATATAACCTCCATTCATGAGAAAATAAGAAAATATAATTATATACATTACCAGACACGTTCTACAATTGTTTATGCCTCATCGTTCCACATCATCCTCTTCAAACTTGGATAAACAACATATTTCCACTATGATGCAAAAAGTCAATAACAGATATTTAATCATAGCAAGTATTAACCCACTCACCTTAATTCCTAGCTAAGTTGTACTCTTCAATTTGGAGAAAGATGCCAAAAACCTTATAAGAGGCCTAGAAAATAAACTACAAAAGAAAAAAAAAACACCATTTTAGAATTTAACGCACCAAGCACTCAACATTGTTCTGTTTTTCTGCTAAATTCTGTACTAAACTTTACAAAATTGCTGGTACCAATTCATAGCTCTAAAATTCATGATACTTGACATATATCTTTATTCATGTGTTAATATGATAGGATAACAATTTCAGCCCAAAAATCCACCATTTGGCCCTTCAAATCATCACTTTAGTACCATTACATCAGAACTGCATACTTCTGCTATAGGTTCTGTGTTTTTTGTTTGAAAGACCATCCTAACCATATCCAAATGCAAATAAAATTTCGTATATCATTGGTTTCATGTCTTAGCTAAATACCATAAAAACTTCAGATCAGAAAGAGATGTTTAGCTACCAAGACCAAACCAATTTCCTAAATTGCCCAAACTTTACTCTACACTGAACAAGTGATGTTTCCATGCCTATTTGACCAAGCAAATCAATTTTAATGACCATGAAACTTTCCAGATCACACTGCCACTATATTAAGAATTTCTCACAAAAATTTCATGATTTTAGGAGTTGATTTAGTTATCCAAAACTCACAAAAACGGCAGCATGCCATAACAGTCATTTTTTATATTCATCAAACTTCAGCTACTGTTTTTGGTGCATTAGGGATACCAAATCAACCTAGAAAATTCCAAAATAATTTGGACACACTCTTGGACACCATTTCAACTAGGATACCAAATTTCACGATCATCTGAGCAAATTTCATACCACAAATTGTCAAAAACATTAACAGCAGTAAGTGACAACAAACATGATTCAATTTCCACTATCCTTTTCTTCTTATTTTTCTTTCTGCTAAAACTTCTGTTATAGACCTTCACCCAACTTCAACACATCCTTTGTCAACCCAAGACACAAATTAAAAGAAAGAGAACTGAACTCCTCTTGGCACACGTGCTATAGCATGAAAAAGAAAGAAAATCCTAGACAAAATCAATTTCTATTCGCCCTTACCCCTTGCTAGATGGTTTCGCTGTCGAGACCCACTGCTCTAGCACCTTTCATGGTGAAGAATCACCGCAACCAGCGACATCGGCAGGGTTTTCTGCAGCAAAAAGGAGAAGGATGGTTCACGATTTTTGCTGCAAGTGCTGTCATATACTTTCCATCATGTTGCTGCATGTGCTTTGGTCTTCCATTATTTGCTGCATTGTATTCTCTACTGGCCGAAAGCGTAAAGGACCACTTGATAAGATTTTTCCGCTGCAAAGTGCTATCCTTTGGCCGAAAGTGTGGATAGCTAAATGTGTAAAGAAACATCATCCAATAATTGTTGCCCACTATCAATTATCTAGCTAATGGCCGAAAATGTGGGGGCTTGTGGATGTATTGCAATCCTTCTTTTCTTAGTTAATTTTAAAGTTCCACTACACCACTAAAAAAAATATCTGGGATATTACATGTAAACGGATGTAACACATGGACAACAAGTTCATAGGTGACGAAACTTTAGTAAAAAAAGATATGGTGGTGGGAGAAGTAACCAATCATTATCTTGAAAAATATTTCAACTATACTCTATTAATTGCAACTTGTTGTCTCTACTTCATTTGTCATTCTTGTTATTAGTTATATTTTCCTCAATAATATCTTTAGTGAAACTCATTGCTTCTCAATTTTCTAGATAAGTATCCGGATACAACTTTTCATCTCATATTGTCCAACTCTAATGTTTGCCCAAAAACCACAAAAGTGTTTTCTTTTTCCATTTATATTTCTGCTATGAGTACTGTGACCATGAGGTTTGATCTCTTATACTTCCTAAAACTTAAAAAAAAATAATAAAAAGAAATCAGTCTGGTGCATGGTAAAAGAAACCTGCAGTAAACTTTATTTCTACATACTAAAGTTACGAATGATTGAACAGAGGCAAGCATATACTGTGTACAATGACATAGTTTCTGTAAGTATACTGCCTCTAGCTATAGAAATTTCAAGATCACAATAGCTTTATGTATTTTCCAGATAATCTCTTGCTTGCTTTTGTTTGTGCCAACACCAAAAATTGAAAATATTGTTCTAATCAATGTGAAATATGATGAATAAATATATATAATTGTGTATTCTTAAATTCTAGACATTCTTCGAGTCAAAATTATTAGGCAGAATATTTGATACCTATATCTCAAAGTACAACCTAATGTGATAAGGAAGCAAGAATATTATGAACAACTTTTCATTTGAAGTTTTGCTGTTTCATAAAGCAGCACATGTGCAATTACTATATCACTAAGTAAAATAGCACTTGCACTCACATGAAATACTACTAATTCTCGTAGATTCAAAACTACTCTTTTTCTGATGATGTTCCCCAAATTTTAGTTTCTTCATTCTGTTTCAGTGGGGGATTAGAGATTAGTAAGATAGATATGATAGAAACACTTTCCTAAGTTCAGTATCAAGGAGCTCTTCATTATTACACACATGCTCCTTCTGCCAAAGAAGCCAAGTGAGAGATCTACTTTTTTACAACCTTTGCAATAAGATGCTAAACATATTACACCATATAAAAATAATAAGGATGGTTGTTGGGAGTGAAAAAAAGTAATCACAATCTCATGAAGTTATCAGATGATGATAGTACAAGTACTTAAAGCAATAATAATGCATACTATATAATTGGTAAAATTTAGAACAAAACATGAAATTACTTTTACAAACTAGAAAATCATCGTCCATTTTCCATCTCATCAACAACCATTTGATTCCTTATGCTTTCAATCTCATAAGAATTATTAGTACTGCCAATGCCACTTCCATATATTTCACAAAGTAAGTATTCATTTTCCTCTGGATTTGTATGTTTAACATCCCAAGGATGCTTCTCCATTGTCATTAGCCATTCTAGATCCATTGCTACCTCCTTCATAGTTGGCCTCTCTTCTCCCTTGACTCTTGTGCATCTACTTGCCAACACAACAACTTCCTTCATTTGCCCTATATTTCCATCATCCATCACTCTACTGTCTAGAATCTCTAGCAAGCGGTCTTGTTTCATTGAAGAAACAAAGTATATAGCCAGATTTCTATCTTCTTCCGGCCTATTCACTTCAACCACCTTCTTCCCAATTGGCAACTCTATAAGAACAACCCCAAAGCTATAAACATCACTTTTCTCGGTTAGCTTACTGGTTTGTAGATACTCAGGGTCCAAGTATCCAAATGACCTTTGCACAAGTGTAGTAATTTGAGTCTAGTCTAGAGAACCCAACCTGCAGGCACCAAAATCAGATACTTTAGCTATGTAATTATGGTCCAACAGTATGTTGCTAGACTTTACATCCCTATGAATGATAGGAATGGAAGCTGCAGAATGCAAGTATGATATGGCTCCGGCAGTTTCAGCAGCTATCCTTAATCGACTCTCCCATGGAAGACATGATGTTTTCTTTGACGGGTCTATATGGTGGAGCAGAGTGTTATTAGGGATATATTCATAAACTAGCATGGGAACTTCAGTTTCTAAACAACACCCTAAAAAGATTGACTACATTTCTGTGATTGATTCGAGAGAGTAGAAGCACTTCATTGATGAAATCTTTGACTTAGCTCTGGTTTGCTATTCTAGACTTCTTAATGGCGACCAATCTGTTATCTGATAGTGTTCCCTTGTAAACTGTTCCTTGGCCTCCACGCCCAAGAATCTTGCTTTCATGGAAGTCATCTGTGGCTTCCTTCAGTTCCTCTTCCCTGAATAGCTTAGCCATCTCATTGTAACCTTGTCGCTGAGAAAGTTGCTCTTGAAGCATAAGACCCCCATTTTGCTCGAAGAACTTCTTCTTGACGTTTATGAGGTTCCTTTTCCTTTGTACCCAGCATAAGGAGGCTACTACAATACCTAGAACCAAGCAGAATACACTTATGCCTACCAGTTCAACACAATCAAAATGGAATGACACTTGTAGGACTATGGAGGAATGTAAGTAAACTCACCCAAAGCAATCTGCAAGACGAGGAAACCATTAGTTTTGTCCTCTGAAACACAACCTGTTCCGTTTTTAAAACCATTGCCACTAAATCTTGGTAGACAAGAACACTCGTAACTTCCATAGGAATTGTGGCACCTTTGGCTGCAGAGATTAGATGTGTTGCTTTTGCACTCGTTAATGTCTGACAATTTGTAGGCAGGATTAGGAAATTGTAGCATAAATCTCAGATGAATACAAATAAAGTAATAATAGAAGAAATGAAATAGAAATATGTTACCCTGGCAGCCATTAGAACCAGAGAGATAAGGATTCCCTTTAAACCCATCGTTGCATTTGCAAAAGTAGCCAGGAGCATTTTGAGAATCGACACAGTAGCTGTTCTCCATGCAAGCAAAGCTGCTCGTGTTCTTTCTGGATTCAGAGCAATTCTCATCCCCAATAGCCCAATCGATGACCACGGGGAATTGAGTATCGTTTGGCATATTAAGGAGGTCCAGAGACGAGAAATTGTAAGCACCGTCTTCAACCACAAAGCCATAGCTGCAAGGATTAAAGTCCAAAACTTGAGAGTGGTTGTTATAGCTGTCCAAGGTGACATTGTAACCCATGTTTCCTGGCGGAATACTGGACTGGCAGCAGCCGATGCCGGAGCAAGTTCCATTGACCACGTCATCGAGGCTCTTGCATATGGAAGTGCAGCCAGTAGTGAAACTTCCCCAGAAATCATTCATGAAAGCGGAGGTGTCGCAGCCAATGACGGTGAACTTGTTCTTGGTGTTTGATACAGAAAATTGAGCAAATCGGATTGACCAGAAGGTCCAATATTCCCTGCCAGCTGAATTGTAGCAATCCTTACTAGGCCATATGGAGATGCGCAATTCGCCATCGAGAGAGATTTTCTCCATTTTAATGGTGGATGTGGCGTAATATGGTATGGGTTTCCCAGTGGACAAGGTGGTACAGTTAATGATGAAATATTTATCTCTGAAGCAACCTTCGCTTGTACCGAATGGTTACGGAATGTTAAGGTCGCCGCACGTGCTGCTGCAACCCTCTTTGGCCTGACCAGAAACCCATCTTGTTGTTGCTACTGCAACAAGGAACAAGCTCAATGTGATCACAAAGCTTGACATCGATAATAAGTTGCAACAAATCGGGATTATCTATTCCTAGTTTTCTGCTTTGCTCCAATTAATACAGGGTATTATATTCTCTGTAAAATAATGTCTGTTATAACATTCGTCTCCTGCTGCGTAGTTGTCTACGTTTTACACGTTATTACATTAACAATACATTTCATTCATATTGGGTTTTCTTTGTTTGACATTTTCCGGAGTGTCAAAACCATAAGAAAAACACTGGCCTAGTTTATTCTAATCCTGGAAGTTACCTCGATTCATCAAATTTTCTGGAAAGGGTCAATTCTGTTAAATTGTTTTAAAATATATTTAATTGTCTAATTATTTTAAGATTTAGTGAAATCTGTTAAAAGCTGAATCTGAGTTTTCGACGTATTATATTATGAATAACAAATTTTTATTATTTAAAATAATTGAAAATATAATTTTTAAAAAATATTAAATTAAGATTTTTAGTTCATAATATAGATATAATCTCAATCCATATTTTATTATGACTTTTGTTAAGTTACCCATTTGATAGGTCGTGTACCAAAGTGAATATAGAAAACTAATAAATGGAGGTAGCCACATCTTCACCAGACAAACCATTGACATCCTCCAAACCCCATCACTTACGGTCCTAGACTATTAGGGTCGATATTGTAGCGTACGTGATCAACTGATGATGAAAGTACTACAAATCTATATCTATATTTATACTATTTATGCATAGCTTAAATATTAACTCCCAATTAAACTATGCTCTTAAAATATTAGCGTCGAATCAAATTATGCTTCCTTTTAATAGCACTTGCCATTTTCCAATTTGTTGTCCGAAGTTGACTGAATCATTTACGAATTACGACTCAAGATATGTCTCTGTTCTTATTCATTTCAATATTAACGTTAGTTTCAACAATACATACTTTGAAAACTACTTAATTAGTAATTACGTTGAATGATTCTTACATAAATGGGCAATCATAATTTATTGAAAAATATGAATTATAATTTTATAGTATTAAAAAGCTTAATATCATTGTTTTCGTATTCTGATAAATAAAAAATTACATAAAATTTACAATTTAATTCAATCCTGATTTAAAATTTAAATTAAGTAATTTTTAGAAAAAAAATCAAATTAAGTTACATTTAACTAAATCATTGTTACATTTTAATATCATCGTTATTTTGATACAGCTTTGTGCTGTTTGACTACTGATGGTTTAGACCATGTCGATGGTTTGGACCATGTCAATAGTTCCGGAAGCCACCTTGTATATTTTGAATTATTTTATATAATAAAAATTAATTATTGATATTATAAAACGTAAAAAACTTAGACTAATTTTTTAAAATATTTGATTAAATCTTAAAATAACTAGAAAATTAAATATATTTTAAAAAAATAACAGCACTGACCCACACAAATTCAGCTAGGCCAATGAACTGCGTGCATAATGACAAATGACAATCCTGCCAATATGACAAAAATAATAATAAATATGATTCTGATGACTAATTCTTTTAATCTACTGTTTTTCTAAATGAAAGTCAATAAGATTGTTTGTCTTTATGCTGCACTCAGTCAATTTAATTATCTAGCAACTACCTCCAAGTTGTTCGCTGAAAAATATTACTTCATTTATATACATATATAATTTAAACTAAGAAAATATTGAATAACTGGAAAGAAAGAATTTCTGAAGAAAAAGGAATGGGGACAATGAGCACAGGGAAGGAAATGAATAGTCTGCTCAATGAATAGTAGAGCAGTGCTAGTTCTCTTATATTGTAAAATTTGTTATACAGGTGGAGAATGAGACAAACAAGATATTACACATGTCACCAGATCTGTGAATTAGAGAAAAGGAAATGAAATACAGCTGTATATAGCAGGTGCACACTGCTACGGAAGTTATACCAGAAAAGCAGAGAAGGTTGAATATCAGATATGTTTAACACTCCCCTGCAAACTCGAGGGTGAAGACTTGAATACTCCGAGTTTGTCACGCAGAAATTGAAACCTTGTATGAGACAGTGGCTTGGTGAGACAATCTGCTGTCTGATCTAAGGAAGGCACATAGCGAACATCTAAGTGTTTTGAAATTATATGATCACGGACAAAATGAATGTCCAACTCGATGTGCTTGGACCGAGCATGGAAGACGGGATTTGAAGCTAGTGCTGCAGCACTCATACTATCTGACCATATGATTGGAGAGGCGGTCATAGGAAAATGAATCTCCTTTAGTAGGTGTGTAACCCATAGAATTTCAGCTGCTAAATTAGCCAGGGCGTGATACTCTGATTCTGAGCTGGACCTTGAGACAGCTTGTTGTTTTCTTGAGGACCAGGAAATTAAGCTATTTCCAAAGAATAAACAATACCCACCAGTAGATTTTCGGTCTTCGTTTGAGTCAGCAAAGGAAGCATCTGAAAAACCTTGTAAGTTTAAGGTGGGACTAGCTTGCAAATGGAGAGAAAAATCAACCGTACCTTTCAGATAACGAAGCACGCGTTTTGCAGCAGTCCAATGTACTGAGGTAGGTGATTGAAGATACTGGCTTAGCTTGTTTATACTGAAGCTGATGTCAGGCCGTGTGTAGGTTATGTATTGAAGAGCCCCAATTAGTTGCCTGTATTGAGTTGGATTTGAGAGAGGAACTCCTTCAGTAGTTGAGAGTTTAGAATTTGTTGCCATGGGAGTGGGACATGGAGAGGAATTATGCATTCCAAATTTCAACAGAAGATCTTTAATATATTGAGATTGATTCAAATGAAACCCAGAAGTCGATCTCTGTACTTTAATACCAAGAAAGAAATGTAATGGTCCCAAGTCCTTTAAGGCAAATTTTCTATTCAGCTGAGCAGTGAATTCAGTAAGAAGTTCAAGTTTATTTCCTGTTACAACAATGTCATCTACATATATTAATAGGAAGAGAACCTTTTCAGTAGAATGAAAAAAGAAGAGAGAGTTGTCTGCTTTGCTGTGTGAGAAGCCCCATGAAAGTAAGGTGAACTTTAGTCTGTCAAACCATGCCCTAGGTGCCTGTTTAAGACCATACAGGGCTTTGTTAAGTCTGCAAACATGAGTGGGACGAGAAGCATCAATAAACCCCTCAGGTTGTGCCATGTAAACAGTTTCGTGAAGTAAGCCATTCAAGAACGCATTGTTTATATCCAACTGATGGACAGGCCAATGTAATGAGACTGCCATAGTTAATATTAGCCTTACAGTGCTTGGTTTCACCACGGGACTGAAGGTGTCAAAGAAGTTTACACCGGGTGTTTGATGGAACCCTTTTGCCACTAAACGGGCTTTATGTTTGTCAATTGTACCATTTGCATTGTATTTAGTACGAAACACCCATTTTGACCCTACAACATTCATATGAGGAGATGAAGGTACAAGGGTCCATGTATTATTTTTCTGCAATGCTGAAAATTCACTTTTCATAGCTTCAAACCAGACAGGACTTTCAATGGCAGCAGTAACAAAAGTAGGCGAATCAGTGGGGTTGGCAGTGATAGATCCAATAAATTGTGGATTAGGCTTGGTAATTCCTGCTTTGCTTCTGGTAGTCATAGGGTGAAGATTAACAGTAGTATTGGGAGGAGAATGGGGTATGGTAGGTGGTAGGGCATATCTGGTGGATGAGCTTGTGGTGGATGAAGGGGAGTGCATTGTATCAGGAAGGGCATATTTGGTGCTTGAAGAATTACTTTGAGGTGGTTGTGATGGTGATAAAGAAGAGTAAGTAGGAGAACGAGAGAAATTTTGATCATACCTGTTAGAGATTGGTGACTGTCCTGCTGCAATGGGGCATGTAGATGGTCCAATAGGAGTGGTTTGAAGAAGAACAGGAATCTGATAGGAGTTTGCTGCACTTGAATTATTGTCATTAGAGTTTAGAAAGGATTTATAGGGAAAATCTTGATGGTCAAAAATTACATGTCTAGAAATGTAAACACGGCCTTGAGGTGAGATACATGTGTAGCCTTTGTGATTTTCACTATAACCAATGAAAATGCACTTAACTGAGTGAAACTGAAGTTTATGTGTATTATAAGATGTTAGACATGGAAAAGCAGCACATCCAAAGGGATGTAAGAATTTATAATCTGGTATTTTATTAAATACAGTTTGATAAGGTGATCTATGGTGAAGAATTGGAGTGGGAAGTCTGTTAATTAGAAAGGTTGCTGTGTGAAAGGATTCCCACCAAAAGGTTAACGGCATTTGAGCATGTGCAAGAAGGGTTAGGCCCATTTCAGTTATGTGTCTATGTTTCCTTTCACATCTTCCATTTTGCTCAGATGTATAAGGACAAGTCAAATAATGAATAATGCCCTGTTGCTTTAAAAAACTGTTGAGAGCTTGAAATTCTCCCCCTGAGTCGCTATGGACTATTTTGATAGAAGTATTAAATTGCTTTTCTGCCATGTTTTTAAAACTGACAAAGCTTGAGAAGGCGTCACTTTTTTGTTTAAGTGGGTATATCCAAGAGTATCTACTAAAATCATCTAAAAATATAATATAATATCTAAAGCCATGTTTCGAAACAGTATGAGCAGGTCCCCACAAGTGAGTGTGGATTATTTCAAGGGGTTTTGATGCTTGAGATTTAGATTTTTGAAAAGGAAGCTTATGAGATTTTCCTTCTTGACAGGCAGAGCAGAAACTGAGATTTTCTTTACTAACTTTCAGGTTACATACTTTTATAATTTTGAAAAGAACATCATTCGAAGGGTGACCAAGGGTCTTGTGCCAATCTGTTAATGAAGGTGAACTGCTGCTTTGTGATGTGAAAAGGATTTGAGGATTTTGATTCAGTGATGGTGATGGATTAAGTCTATAAAGACCATCTCTAAGTGCCCCTTGCAGTAGGACTTTCCTTGAGCTTTTGTCCTTCACAAGAAAAGAAGAATCATTAAATTCAATAATAACATCATTGTAGAGGTAAGCTGTGAAACACTTAACAGGTTCTTTGAGATAGAGGGTGAGTAAATGATGTTTTTGAGTTTTAGTGGATTTTGATTTGGAGTTTGAAGCAAAGAGGAACCAGTTTTGATAACAGGCAACTTATTTCCATTAGCTACAGTAATTTTAATATTACCATCTGTCTGAGACGACTGCTGCAGAACTTGAGCATTGTTAGTCACATGGTGACTTGCTCCACTATCCATATACCATGTTGGATCATCTACTGATTCGGAACTTGTGAAATAGGCAGAGTAGGGAGTTGCAGAGTTGCTGCTAGTACCACTTTGATTTTGTTGTTTTTCTGGTGGCACCCCCATGTATGCTTGATTGTATCTATGATAACAGATAGATGCTGTATAGCCAAGTTTGCCACAGACTTGGCAAATTGGTCTTGACCCTTGGTTTCTTCCTCTTCTTCTGCCTCTGCCCCCTCTTGGGGAGCCTCTCCAATTTCCTTTGTTTTTATTTTCATCAACTGAATTTGACCTTGGAGCCTATGCTAAATTTGTAGTGGCTGAGTTAATAGACAAGTTTTGAAAACTGTGAATCTGTTCAAGTCTATTTTCAAAAGTTATTAAAGCAGTTTGGAATTGAATCCAAGTTAAGTCTTGTTTATCTAGCAAGGTCATAACAACAGGGGTATATTCTGAGTCTAAGCCAGCAAGGATTTGAGAAAATAAATCAAAAAGAGACAGTGGACTCCCTGCTAATTTTAGACTGTCTGCTATTTGCTTCATCTTGTTGAGGTAATCATCCATTTTTGTTTGTCCTTTTCTGGTGCGCTGTAACTCTCCTTTATACCAAAGGATTTTTGCTTTGTTAGAAGCTCCAGCGAATTCTTCAGTGTTTATCCATAATTCATGACTAGTCTTATATTCAATAAACTGAGCAGCAACATCCAGAGAAAGGGAGCTAAATAGCCAGCCAAGGAGAAGCTGGTCAGTGTACTGCCATTCTTTATGTTTTTGATTTGGCGTACCATCTTCAAGAAGAAGAGGATGAGGATTGTTACTGCTAATAAAACTTTCAAGTTGGTTTCCTTTGATGACTGGTAAAATCATTGATTTCCAGAGTAAGTAATTGTTTTTGTCGAGTTTCACAGGTGTAATAAGACAGAGGGAATTGCTAGAGTTTTGGGATAGTTTCAGTGTGGGAGTAGGTGCTGTGGGTATGGTGGTGTTTGCGGAAGACTGAGTGGAATTGGTTTCAGCCATGAGGATCGGGTAGCGACAAGCTTGCTAGGCTCTGATACCAAGAAAGAATTTCTGAAGAAAAAGGAATGGGGACAATGTGTAATACCCATGAAAAATAAAATATAAATGTGTATTTACAAACTATGGTTACTATGCTAGTATATACTGTTTACATGTATAATACTATTTACGTATATGATACTGTTCACTTATACAATTGAAATGTCAAGTACTAGATGTGGTTTGATCATAAGAGAAAATTAGAAAGAAGTTTGTAGGAGAAAATGACGTTTTATGTGTAAAAATACGCTCAGGGACTAAATTGAAAGGACTGATTTGAAAAGAAACTTAAAGGTTTAAGAGAAAGGATAGTTTTCCCTTTAAGTTTCAAATAGTAATAAAAGAAAAAAATTTTCAGCCGTTGCCACGATTTGCACAGTAAAATACATTATTAGAAATGTCATTTTCATAAATAGTAAAATGAATATTTTATTAGAGCATAGTGTCAAATAGTACTTTTGACTTTTGTTATAAATAGGCCCTTCCATTTCACTTCTAAACTCACACCTTCAACTTCTCTTCTTCTCTCCTTAAGTTTCTCTTACTCCAATGCTAGGCTTCTGAGATTTTAGGCCTTTCCTTTTTGCTTAGGTAAGGATATTATGCCATTTCTATGTCTTTCAAATTCTAGAAGTTATTTTCTTAAGTATGCTCTGTGGTTGCGGTTTTGGCCGATCTTCCACATCAGAAAGACTGTCCTTAGCTGTTTATATGTTATTTTGATTCTCTGATTACCGAAATAGAATGTAAACTGTGAAGAATACATGTCTAGTAAAGTTCTGGCTAAGGAAAGACCTGGTTTTTAAGTGTGTCCAGTGTGACCCTCTACTCTTTCCTGGGAACTTACCTGGTGTACTCTTTTACAGATTGTATTCTCTATTTCTGGTATGAATAGTACCCGTACGTATGAATAGTAATCGTATGAATAGTAACCATACATATGAATAGTAACCATACGTAAAAATAGTATTCATATGTATGAATAGTGATCTTATGTATGAATATTATCCGTATGTATAAATAGTATCCGTACGTATGAATAGTGACTGTATATATGAATAGTGATCATATATATGAATAGTACCGTATGTATGAACAGTATCTGTATGAAAAACAATCCTAACTTGTTTTCTCTAATCTTTCATGAAAATCTCTGTAGCGGAATACTGAAATTCATCTGTATACTCTTGTCTGTAACGACTTAGAGAAGCGATATTCGTACGGAATCCAGGTGAGTGGAACGACCCCGTTTTAATAGAGTTTTAGCGTTACTGGTGATAAAAAGTATGTTGTAGGACACTCCCAAGATTCATAGGGGGAAATTGGATTCAAAATGACGAATTTAAAGAGATAATTAATCCAGAAGTACGGATAAGACGAAACAAGTATTTCATGATGTGAAGTTTGAATCTTTTCAAAAATAGATTAATTGTTATCTTGATTTGTGGTTTATAAATCTATAATATAGTTATATACTATACCTGTTGTATGGATGAATATTATATTGTGCTTCTGATTATGATATGAAATACTGTACTATTGATTGTGATTGAGCGGGACAGTACCCCCTCTCACGGCAAGGCGGAAAACCCAGTTGAAAGGGTGTCTTGACCAATGAGTGTGGAGACAACGATTCCCTCAGTAGGGTTATAGCCCGTATTGGTGATAAATCCGTGAGGCGCCCTAGCTAAGAGGATGAGGTTGTGCGTCATGGCGGAAATATACAGAATTGGTGAGCTGGCCTGTGTGCGCTCTCCGGGATATATTGCCATTGATGAGTACTAGTAACGTTTGTTGAATTGGTTGTGCATCATGGTAGAAATATACAGAATTGGTGAGCTGGCCTGTGTGCGCTCTCCGGGATATATTGCCATTGATGAGTACTAGTAACGTTTGTTGAATTGGATGAATTTTTATCTTCTTGTATGTAATTTCTAACTATGTCTATTGGTTGAGTATGAGCCTTCGGATATACTTGCATGACTGGTAATGTATTTGAATTTTATTAACGCGAGGCCGATTCGCTCATTGAGTTTAAAAGCTCACACTGTTTGTACAACCTTTTTGTTCAGATCAGGTTGCCAGCGAAGAATATCTGCTAGAGGAGTAGATCACTTTGGACCTTTCTGTTGTCGGGTAGACCCCTCTTTTGTTATAGATTATGTTGCTTTGTAATCGTCTAGGACATCTAGGTTAGGGGTTTAGCATTTGGTTTGTATGTCAGCATAATAATGTATTTTATATAGAGAATCTATTATTATGTGCAAATCATCTCTATGAATTTCAAATAAGAAAATTTGATATATTTTCTTCAGGAATGGTTATTTTGATAATATAGAGATAATGACTAAACTCATGGGTAGAATTTATCGAAAGGCTTACAGTGATGGGATATTCATCATTGTGCCGGTCATGTGCCCAGAAAACGGGTCGTGACACAATGAGCACAGGGAAGGAAATGAATAGTCTGCTCAATGAATAGTAGAGCAGTGCTAGTTCTCTTATATTGTAAAATCTGTTATACAGGTGGAGAATGAGACAAACAAGATATTACACATGTCACCAGATCTGTGAATTAGAGAAAAGGAAATGAAATACAGCTGTAAATAGCAGGTGCACACTGCTACGGAAGTTCTACCAGAAAAGCAGAGAAGGTTGAATATCAGATATGTTTAACATGGAATACTAATAATATTAATTATAACCAACAAACTTGAGTATCTGATTTATTACTTTTTTTCAAAAAAATATTTTTTCAAGCTCAGATTGCTGATAATGGCAGGCGATAATTATGTTAGTAAATTAAACCATCTTTCTAACGGCAGTAAATTGATATTAAACGTGGTTAAAATATATTTGAGGTTGATATAATTTCATTGAAAAATAATTTTAGTTCTTATAATTTGAAAACAATAAATTTAGTCCCTATATTTTTTAAAATTATGAAATAGATCTCCAGAGTTAGTTTTTGGTTAATTAATCGTTAGTTAACGCTGATTGAAATGCTGATATCAGTATTAAAATCTATGTCAGCACTATGGACTCGCTAAAAACAAAGTTTTACTATTCAGTTAGGTTCTTAGTC
Source organism: Biancaea sappan (assembly GCA_037074585.1). Taxonomy (NCBI): domain Eukaryota; kingdom Viridiplantae; phylum Streptophyta; class Magnoliopsida; order Fabales; family Fabaceae; genus Biancaea; species Biancaea sappan. The sequence goes on from CM073494.1 coordinate 14,779,942, forward strand.
AAAATTTTTCTTTTGTCTAATTTTTTATATAAACTCATCTTCTACTTTGTTTAGGTCTCTAGTTTAAGATATAATTTTTTTCTTTATCAAAATATCTCCTATAAACTTTTCATTTTGTTCACTTTAGTCCTTTTTTAACTCTCATGCTTTTTCCTCAAAGTTTGATCCTCCAAATCAGTCTATAATTTCAATTTTAATCATAATATGATTAATCTATCATTTCTACCTAAAAAAATACAATAAATAAATTAAAATTCAAGTTTCAAAGATTATCTTTTATTCACTTAGGTCCTTGATCAAAAGTTTCCTTTTGTCCAATTTTTTATATGAACTAGTTTAATGTAAAAAAAATGAAAAGTTTGTAGATGATGATTTTGACAAATATAAAAAAATATTTTTAAACTAAGGAGTTAGACGAAGTAGAATACTAGTTCATATAAAAAATTGACAAAAGGAAATTTTTGATCAAGGACCTAAATAAATAAAAAATAATTTTTGAAACTTAAATTTTAATTCATTTCTTGTATCAATTTTGGGTAAAAAATGATAGATTAAATCATATCATAACTAAAAATGAAATTATAGACTGATTTAAATGACCAAACTGTGAGAAAAAACATGAAATTGAAGAATAGGGACTAAAGTGATTGAATTGAATAGTTTGTAGGGATATTTTGACAAATAAAACTTAAGAAACATGAACAAAACTACCCTACCCATGTTATAGAGATGACAGTAATAGTTTTTACCCTAAAGATATGGCGACATTATCTATACGGAGAAACTTACGAAATCTACACTGACCATAAGAGTCTAAAATATATTTTCGACTAGAAGGACCTGAACCTAAGGTAGAGAAGATGGGTGGAATTACTAAAAGATTATGATTTCAATATTCTTTACCACCCAGGCAAAACGAACATGGTGGCAGATGCTTTGAGTCAAAAATCTATGGGTAGTCTAGCCCATATAGTAGTGACAAGAAAACCATTGATCCAAGAACTACAGGAGCTGAGAACAAAAGGTACTACTCTCTAGATTACAAAGACAAGATCATTTTTAGCCCATATCAGGGCCAGATCTTTTCTTGTAGATCAGATACGGGTATCCCAAATGAAGGATCCTGAGCTTGTCCAAATTATGGATAAGGTAAAGAATGATGAAGCGAATAGTTTCACACTCGACAATGCAGGAGCCTTGCGTTTTGAACAACGATGTGCGTACCAAATGTTGGAACTCTTAGAAGAGACATCATGGAGGAAGGCCATAGTGTTGCATATGCTGTACATCCAGGAGCCACCAAGATGTATCAGGATCTGAAACAGATCTACTGGTGGAAAGGAATGAAATAAGACATAGCAGAGTTTGTATCTCGTTATTTAACCTATTAACAGGTTAAGGCTGAGCATCTAAAGCCGGGAGGCTCGTTACAGCAATTAAAGATTCCTGAATGGAAATGGGAATGAGTGACGATAGACTTTGTTATTGGTCTAACTCGCTCCATATGAGGCTATGACTCAGTATGGGTCATTGTTGACTGGCTAACCAAGTCAGCACACTTTATTCCAATCAAAACCACTTATGGAGTGGTGACATTAGCACAATTATATATTAAGGAAATAGTGAAGCTGCATGGAGTACCCATATCTATCATTTCTAATAGAGGTCCTCAATTTACCTCTCGTTTCTAGAGGAGTTTTCAAGAGGCATTAGGTACTAGAGTGGAACTCAGTACCACTTTTTACCTACAGACAGACGGACAGTCAGAATGGACGATTCAAACTCTAAAGGACATGTTACGAGCTTGTATCCTAGATTTCAGTGGTAGCTGGGAGAAACATTTATATCTCGTAGAGTTTGCATATAACAACAGCTACTAAGCCACTATTGGAATGGCACCCTATGAGGCCTTGTACGGGAGACGTTGTCAATCTCTGATTGGTTCGTTCGAGGTAGGTGAAGTGAAAGCATTAGGACCCAACTTGGCCCAAGATGCCCTAACCAAGGTTAAGACAATACAAGATAGGATGTGAGCAACTCAAAGTAGACAAAAAGCATACGCTGACCACAGACGATGTGATTTGGAGTTCTCAGTTGGCGATATGGTATATTGACCCTAAGGCTTTATGCCATAAGTTTTGATGATGACAAATGTATTTGAATTGTAGCATTGATATATATAAAGGTTAATTATCATATACATGCTACAAGTATTTAAGCATGACTATGTTATTTAATGTGTAATGTCTTATACATTAATCATGCTATTTATCATGAATTGAACTAACCATTTGGTTTGTAAGTAAGATATATTTTATAGGTTGGTTCAAAACAAGAAGAGTGAGCATTGGATTGAAGAACAAGGAAAAGTAACATCATGCCTCACTCAAGGAAAGCAACATACAAGGACAAAGCTCCAAGAAATGAAGAATTAGAAGATTTGAAGTCTTGGAAGCTTGGATGCATCAAGATAGCCTATGTGTTTACATTAGGTATATTTTATATAGGCTAGTATATTTGTGCAACTCAATGATTTAGATTTGCATACATTGGCTTAAGCATTTTTGAACAAAAAGATAGTGAGATATGAAGTTTTACAAAAGTTATTTTTTGACCTTTGGTCACTCCTTATATCATATCTCATAAATGAAAAATTGGTTTTTTAAGTATCTTAATCTCATTTGATAGTAGACTCAAAGATCTTTTCAACGGTATATTATTTATTCAAAATGGAGTCCAAATGAGAAATATATGACTATTTAAAATATAGTTTGAAAAACTGAAAGTTGATTTTACTGTAATAAAAAATTATTCTGTTCTGACCTATAGTCAGTATTTTGATTATATCTTTTAAAAGAAAAATAATTTTTGAGTAAAACTTGGCTCATTTGAAACTAGACTCCAAGAGCTTTCCAACGGTATATTATTTGTTTAAAACGGAGTTCAAATGAGGGAGTTATGAATTTTTAAAGAAAGCTCAAAATCTGGACTGCACTATAAGTGCTGTAACGGCTATATAACGGCTATATAACGGCTAGTTTTGTAAAATCTTATATATATGACTTTAGATACACGATTTTGAGCTAGAACAAAGTCCTACAATGTGATATTAACTTCTTCTATCATCTTTGAGAGAAAGGAAAGCATTCTTGAGCCAAATCTTGCATATTCTCTATCATTATAGTTATTAGAGCTTCATTTGTATTCATCTACTCTTTAAAGAGAGTTTCTTTGTATTGTTGATTTTGATCAACACATATATTATTCTGAGTTGAGGTTCGCAAGTACCAGTGTTGGAAGAACTTGCTTTGGGTTGAGGAAGAGCCCAGATTCATAAATTCTCTATTGTGGTTTCGCGAATACCCGGATCGAATTTGTGTGGTTGTAGTGGTTTGCAAGTACCCGGATTAAACTTGCAATTATAGTGGAAATACTCAAGTGGTCTCTTGAGCACTGGATGTAGGCTTGGATTAGCCGAACCAGTATAAATCTCCGAGTTTGCTTTCTCTATCCCTTACTCTTTAATTTGTGCATATTGATATCTATTATTTAATTCCTTGATCTTTATAATTATTTATCTTGACAGCACATTGATTTTCTGTATTGTATTTATTATCCTAAGCATTGTACTTTTATAGAAAATCATTTTAACTTCCAATTAATTCTTGTGAAAAAATTATAAAACCCAATTCACCCCCCTCTTGGGTTCTAACCATTACTTTCATGGTATTTCTAAAGGTCTCTCCAATGAAAGGTGTTTTGAGATTTGTAAGGAAGGGAAAGTTGAGTCCTAGATACATCGAGCCTTATGAGATTTTAGAACGAGTGAGAAAAGTGGCTTATCGGCTCGCCCTACCTATGGAATTGGAAGGGATCCACCCTATTTTTCACGTATCCATGTTGAGAAAGTACCTTTCTGATCCTTCTCATATACTTCACCCTTCTCACAATGATTCTATCCTAGTAGATGAAAATTTGTCATACGAGGAGATACTTGTGGCTATCCTAGATAGTTGGTGCGTATAATTTTATAACACATAAAATATTTCAGCAAGTATACTGGGTCGCAACAAGTAATAAAGTGATGAGTAGAGTATCGTCCCACAGAGATTGAGGTATCAAATAAAATTCAATTAGGCTAAGTGAAATGCTATTAAGACTTATGAGGGAAATTTCAGAAATTACACAAAAAAGGGGGGGTGATGATTGAAACAACACAATATAAATAACTGAAATTTAAATAACTAGATAGAAAACAAAACAGAGAAAAGATGTGGATTGGTTACAAATTTCATGGAATTGTACATCATCATCATTTCCTTTGAATATTCTTGGCTAATTCTATTATGTAATCTTCAATCTAAAATTCTCAGAAAGTCTTCTAAGACTGAATTATATTAAAATTATAGTTAGGAATATCTTCACTAATCTACAACTCAAATATAATCCGATGAAGTCCTAATCACATCAATGCCCCGCAATCGCATATGACATGTTATCTCTTGTCCTACTCATTACAAATACGTAGCAATCGCATGCATGTATAAATAACAAGCTTCATAGGACAATAAATAAAATAGAACTTTGGCCGAGAAAATACTCATTGGTCCAAATGAATTAAAGTACAATTTCCATTTCATCAAATGACCGACTACACAAGAAAATGAGATTGATTTCGTTGGTCTAATCCGATTAATTCATAGACAAATTAATCTTTGAATCATTGAAGAACAATTCAATTAAATTACAATCCATTCAATGTTGGCCAATTTTCTAAAATATGATTGAATCCAAAAGCTTTGAAATCACAATCTAACTTAACCAAAATAATTGACTAAAATCTTAGATCAACCATTCAATTAAGTTATGAAGCTCAAGAAAATTATTCAAGTCACATAAATAAAACTATCTATATCTAGATAATCTAATTTATGGTGGAAATACAAGGATAAAATCCATTCCATTAAACGAAAGTGCATTAAAATCGAAATTGTTCAGCAATAAAACATCATAGAACCAAACTACATCAATCCTTAAACATCAGAAAATTACATGGAAGAGAATAAGAACATGACAGAAATATGCAAAATACAACAGAAAACTAACAAACTATGAAGGAAAATGGAAGAAAAGGAAAGAAAATGGGAGAAGGAGAGCCATTCCCAAGTGGGAAGGCTTCCTTTCCCTCTAACCAAGCTAGAGAGTTGCCTCTATGTTGCTCCCAGCCACTGCTGCCCAAGGAAGGCAGAAAAATGGTGCTAGGAATTCACATCAGAAAAATGACTTAGCCTCCTTAATAAATTTCGATTTTTGCAAATATAAAACTGATCTAACACATGCCTAAAGGGATATTCTGCCCTAGATGCCTCCTTGGATGCCTCTTCCATGATATGGCAGCACTTTGACAGCAAAACAGCAGCAAAATTAATATTTCTGCAGCAGCAGAAAAGTATGGCAGTAGCAGAATGGTATGGCAGTAGCAGCAGAATTAATATTTCTGCAGCAGAAAGTGACAAACAGCAGCAGAACAGCAGCAGAATATCATGGCAAAATTAATATTTCAGCCATGCTTTTCTTGACCTACGAAAATTAATATTTCTGCCCAAAAATTCTGACTACATGGCATTGAATAAGAGTTCAAGTGGGCCCCACATCCAGCATATCCTAGTAAGCATCTACATCACCCAAAAAGTGCCACATTAGCATCCAAATCATCATCTTTGTCCATGTCAACACTTTTCTCTCCAAAATTAAAATTTGTAGGAATTAAATTGAGCATTTTACAATTCAAGTTCTAAAAATATAAAAATTGAGACACATTCAATCCATAAATAGTTTATACCCAATAAATTCCAAAACATAATAAAATTAGAGAATTGACAAAATTAAAGAGGCAAAAAGGACTAAAATAGGGACTAAAATAAATGGAAAAAGTATGTTATCAAATCCCCCACACTAGGCTTTTTGCACTCCTGGGCAAAATCAATTAAATACAACAGAGAATCCCAATAAGCACAGCAAGAAAAAGTGTAGAAAATATACAACAATGAAATAATTAAAATTTAGAAAGATTTACATTAGGAGAAATAAATCTTAAATTTCTAAAAAGTTCAAGCTCCATGGCAATTATTTCGAAAAGAATGAATTCAAGTAACAATCTCCTCACAAGGTAAGGTGTTTATCCTCTACTCTCTCAAGTGTTTAAGAGGGAATCACTCAAAGTCGTCCTATCACAAATTTCACTACCATAAGCTTGTCAAGAATCTAAATCTCCACTTCTTGAATCTAATACATACTTGAATCAAAAGGACTTTACAAGGTTGTAACGTGGGTAAGAAAAATAGTGGGAGACAAAGGGAAAGATTGAACAATGAAACAAAATATGGTAACAACTCAAGAAAATGAAGAGCATTTACAAGTGAAATATAAGAGACTGAGTATAAATAAATTTGGGTCTCAATGTTCTATCTGCTCCTCTTTTTCATTATTTTCTCTCTTTTTTTTTTTAAATTTTTTTTTTATTCTTTCTTTCTTTCTTTCTCTTTTTTTTTCTTTTTTTTTTCTTGACTGGCTAGTCTTTTTCTTTTGCTTGAGAGGAAATAGAAGAAATATAGTTCAAAATACCCCAAAGTTCACAAGATTTTTCAGCACGTCGATCCCTTAAAAGAATTTAAAATGCTCCTCACATCTTAAGTTGAAAGAGAAAAATATTGTTGTAGGCAGAAAAAGTGGTGGAAGGACGCAAGAAAGAAAATGGATAAGGCACAAAATGACATACAATGGAAACAATGATAATGGATGGCTATTTGGCTAAAAGTGGTTACAAGAAACAAATGCCTAAATCATTTCCAAGCATGTACAAGATATGTAGCCTCAATCAAAGATTCAAGAAAAGTTCTAGAGTGACAATCCATGATAGAGAACACACAACAAGAAGAATAGCATTTTTCACTTAGGCTCAAATCCTCACAGCTAAAAGACTATTACTACAAACTCATTAAAATCAACATCATTGCCATTTAACTTGAATTCCTTAGAGAAATAAGGCTAAATTCTCTTCATGCTAAGTCAATCTACACTTTAACTATTTCATCATGCATAATTCCACACCAAAACTCCATCAAAAATTTAAAAAGTGAGCCTCAAATTCGGACAAAACAGAGTAGCAAAATTCTGCAGTGCAAAATTTCTGGCGACACGGCTTTACCGACATAGAACGACCCCAAAACGGATGCGAATCACTCCAAATAAAATTCTACAACTAGAAGACATATAAATGTTTAAAAACATGTAAAGAAAGTGGCAAAAACCATAGCCAAACAGTACAGAATATTCATGCAAGATGACAAAATTTCTGCCAAAACAGAGAAAACAGAAAAAAAAATGGGCAGCAGAAAAAGACTAAAACAAAATTAAAATTACGAAAGAAATACAACAACAAAATTAAAAAAAGAAAGATTAGAAAAACTTGGGTTGCCTCCCAAGAGCGGTTGGTTTAAAGTCCTTAGCTAGACTTTATTTGGTGTCTATGCTTAGCGTCGCTTCTTCTTTGTTTTCCTTACTTTCTCTTTGATTTTTTCATTTCCTTCGTCAAGGAAAATGATCAAGTACCTCACACACAACAAAGAGAAATAACATGAGAGATATATCAAATAAGCAAGGTAACAAGAAGAAATCAAACTAATAAAGACACTTGAAAAGCTAAAAACACTTGAAATTGTAAAAACTAAAACAAGAAAAGACAATGTCTAAAATAACATCACTTTGGCTCAAAAGAAAATTCAATTTGACAACCATCAATCCCCGGCAACGGCGCCAAAAACTTGGTGCGTATAATTTTATAACACATAAAATATTCCAGCAAGTATACTGGGTCGCAACAAGTAATAAAGTGATGAGTAGAGTATCGTCCCACAGAGATTGAGGTATCAAATAAAATTCAATTAGGCTAAGTGAAATGCTATTAAGACTTATGAGGGAAATTTCAGAAATTACACAAAAAAGGGGGGGTGATGATTGAAACAACACAATATAAATAACTGAAATTTAAATAACTAGATAGAAAACAAAACAGAGAAAAGATGTGGATTGGTCACAAATTTCATGGAATTGTACATCATCATCATTTCCTTTGAATATTCTTGGCTAATTCTATTATGTAATCTTCAATCTAAAATTCTCAGAAAGTCTTCTAAGACTGAATTATATTAAAATTATAGTTAGGAATATTTTCACTAATCTACAACTCAAATATAATCCGATGAAGTCCTAATCACATCAATGCCCCGCAATCGCATATGACATGTTATCTCTTGTCCTACTCATTACAAATACGTAGCAATCGCATGCATGTATAAATAACAAGCTTCATAGGACAATAAATAAAATAGAACTTTGGCCGAGAAAATACTCATTGGTCCAAATGAATTAAAGTACAATTTCCATTTCATCAAATGACCGACTACACAAGAAAATGAGATTGATTTCGTTGGTCTAATCCGATTAATTCATAGACAAATTAATCTTTGAATCATTGAAGAACAATTCAATTAAATTACAATCCATTCAATGTTGGCCAATTTTCTAAAATATGATTGAATCCAAAAGCTTTGAAATCACAATCTAACTTAACCAAAATAATTGACTAAAATCTTAGATCAACCATTCAATTAAGTTATGAAGCTCAAGAAAATTATTCAAGCCACATAAATAAAACTATCTATATCTAGATAATCTAATTTATGGTGGAAATTACAAGGATAAAATCCATTCCATTAAACGAAAGTGCATTAAAATCGAAATTGTTCAGCAATAAAACATCATAGAACCAAACTACATCAATCCTTAAACATCAGAAAATTACATGGAAGAGAATAAGAACATGACAGAAATATGCAAAATACAACAGAAAAACTAACAAACTATGAAGGAAAATGGAAGAAAAGGAAAGAAAATAGGAGAAGGAGAGCCATTCCCAAGTGGGAAGGCTTCCTTTCCCTCTAACCAAGCTAGAGAGTTGCCTCTATGTTGCTCCCAGCCACTGCTGCCCAAGGAAGGCAGAAAAATGGTGCTAGGACTTCACATCAGAAAAATGACTTAGCCTCCTTAATAAATTTCGATTTTTGCAAATATAAAACTGATCTAACACATGCCTAAAGGGATATTCTGCCCTAGATGCCTCCTTGGATGCCTCTTCCATGATATGGCAGCACTTTGACAGCAAAACAGCAGCAAAATTAATATTTCTGCAGCAGCAGAAAAGTATGGCAGTAGCAGAATGGTATGGCAGTAGCAGCAGAATTAATATTTCTGCAGCAGAAAGTGACAAACAGCAGCAGAACAGCAGCAGAATATCATGGCAAAATTAATATTTCAGCCATGCTTTTCTTGACCTACGAAAATTAATATTTCTGCCCAAAAATTCTGACTACATGGCATTGAATAAGAGTTCAAGTGGGCCCCACATCCAGCATATCCTAGTAAGCATCTACATCACCCAAAAAGTGCCACATTAGCATCCAAATCATCATCTTTGTCCATGTCAACACTTTTCTCTCCAAAATTAAAATTTGTAGGAATTAAATTGAGCATTTTACAATTCAAGTTCTAAAAATATAAAAATTGAGACACATTCAATCCATAAATAGTTTATACCCAATAAATTCCAAAACATAATAAAATTAGAGAATTGACAAAATTAAAGAGGCAAAAAGGACTAAAATAGGGACTAAAATAAATGGAAAAAGTATGTTATCAATAGTCAAGTAAAGAAATTCCGATCTAAGGAGATTCCATTGGTCAAGGTATTGTAGAGGAATCAAATTCACGAAGAAGCCACATGGGAAGCCGAGGCTGACATGCATTCTAGATATCTGCATCTTTTCACGACTTTAGGTAATTTAAATTCGGAGGACTGAATTTCTTAAAGGAGGTGATAATGTAATACCCATGAAAAATAAAAATAAATGCATGTTTACAAACTACTGTTATTATTTCAGTATACGATACTATTCACTTGTACAATATTATTTATGTATACGGTACTGTTCACTTATACAATCAAAATGTCAAGAACTAGATGTGGTTTATGATACGATATTTCCCGACAAGTGTATCGGATCACACAAGTAGTAAAGTGATGAGAAAGAGTTATCATCCTCAGGGATTGACTTCAACAATTACCAATTTCACTAGATCGAGTTATATTTGGACGGAGGAAAATGTAAAGATTAACTGAAAGTAAACTAAACTAACGACAAAGAATTAACTAAACACCAAACGAAAAACTATGCCATAACACAACGGGTAGGGGATTGACTTTCTTAACTCCTAATCCGGTTAATTCATAGACAAACCAATCTTTGAATCATCAAAGAATTCTTAGATACATTCGCTAATTCTTTTCAATGTTGGTCGAGTTCACAAAAATATTTGAACCCAATGTCTTGGTGAGCAAATCTTCCTAGCCAAAATAATTAGCTAATGTCTTAGTCCAACTATTTGGTTCGGAGTTTTAGTTTTAGAACTCATAAGACCACGCAAACAAGATTATCTATGTCTAGACTAACTCGATTCATGGTAGAAGTTACAAGGGCAAGTTTATATCAAGCTATGTCTAGCATTAATACAAACCCCAAATACATCTAAGTTAAATGATTGCAAATCACGTAAAAGCAAATAAACCAATAACAACTACTCCAATAATCAAAAAAACAATTATATTTAAGCATTCAACAACAAAGCTTCAAAGGAAGTCAATATACATCAATCCCCTAAACCCTAGAGTTTAAGTACACATTAACAAGGGGAAGAAATACATAACAATACACAACAAAACATGATCAAAAGGAAGGAGAAAAAGGAAGAAAAGCTTCAAACTCAGTAGAGAAGAGGTCTCCCATCTCCTCCATTTTTGCCTTAGTAGAGCTCCCTTCTCTTCTAACCAAAAGATCCCAAAAACTTCTGCAAAAGATCTATATATAGCAGAAGACTCGGAAGTCTGAGCCGGGGTGCCTAGGCATCATGTATGGCGCCTGGGCACCATGTTCTGGAGCTTCGAATAGAGAATTGAAGTGCTGGCACCTTGAGGCACCCTGTGTGGCCCCTGGGCGCCAGCCATTAAAAGTTCAGGCCGAGAGTTAAGCTTCTGGCGCCTGGGCGCCAGCCTCCAGTCTTGCATTATATCAGCACTTTGCTTCTGAATCTCATCAGCATACCAGAAATAAAAGCCTACAAGAAAATACAACAAAAAACATAAAAAGGCAAGGAAAGAGAGAGTAAAACAAGATAAAACAAAGAAACTATTATGTACAAAGAGGAAAGCCAAAATAAAGGACAAAGCAAGCAAAAAGATAACAAAAATAGGATCAAAGAGAGGAAAAAGCCCTAAAGAAGCAACCTAAATTAACTAAAATAAAGGACTCATCAGTTTTGTCATAAGAGAAAACTAGAAAGAAATTCGTAGGAGAAAATGAAGTTTTATATATAAAAATACCCTCAGGGACTAAAATGAAAGGACTAATTTGAAAAGAAACTTAAAGGTTTAAGGTGAAATGATAGTTTTCCCCTTAAGTTTTTAATAGTAAGCCGCCTGTGACTTTTTCGTGATTGCACAGTAACCGTAAATGATTAACGCGTAAATTATTTTATTAGAAATGTCGTTTTCAGGAATAGTAAATTGAATATTTTATTAGCACATAGTGTCAAATAGTACCCTTGACTTTTCCTATAAATAGGCCATTTCATTTCACTTCTAAACTTACACCTTCAACTTCTCTTCTTCTCTCCTTAAGTTTCTCTTGCTCCGACGCTAGACCTTTGAGATTTTGGGCTTTTCCTTTTCAGCTTAGGTAAGGATACTATGCCCTTTCTATGTCTTTCAAATTTTAGAAGTTATTTTCTTAAGTATGCTCTGTGGTTACGGCTTTGGCTGATCTTCCACATCAGAAAAACTATCCTTAGCTGCTTGTATATTATTTTGATTCTCTGATTATCAAAAATATAATGTAAAATATGAAGAATACATGTCTAGAAAAGTTTTGGCAAAGGAAAGATCTGGTTTTTAAGTGTGTCCATAGTGACCCTCCACTCTTTCCTAGGAACTTACCTAGTGTACTCTTTTACAGATTGTATTCTCTATTTCTGGTATGAATAGTGACTGAACATATGAATAGTAACTGTAGGTATGAACAGTATTCGTATATATAAATAGTAACCATATGTATGAATAGTGACCATATATATAAATAGTAACCATATGTATGAACAGTATCTATATGAAAACAATCCTAACTTGTTTTCTCGAATCTTTCATGAAAATCTCCATAGCGGAACACTGAAGTTCACCTGTGTACTCTTGTCTGTAACGACTTAGAGAAATGATACTCATACGGAATCTAGTTGAGTGGAACGACCCCGTTTTAATAGGGTTTTGGCATTACTGGTGATAAAAAGTATGTCGTAGGACACTCCTAAGATTCATAGCGGTAAACTGGATTCAGAGTGGCAAATCTAGGGAGATAATTAATCCAGAAGTATGGATAAGATGAAACAAGTATTTTATGATGATGTGAAGTTTGAATCTTTTCAAAAATAATTTGATTGTTATCTTGATTTGTGGTTTATAAACCTATAATATAGTTATATACTATACCTGTTATATGAATGAATATTACACTGTACTTCTGATTGTGATATGAAATACTGTGCTATTGATTGTGATTGAGCGGGACAGTACTCCCTCTCACGGCAAGGCAGAAAACCAGGTTTAAAGGATGTCTTGACCAACGAGTGGGGAGACAACGATTCTTTCAGTAGGGATATAGCCCCGGTCGGTAACAGATCCGTGAGGCGCCTTAGATAAGTGGATGAGGTTGTACATCATGGCCGAAATATACAAATTTGGTGAGCCGGTCCATGTGCGCTTTCCGGGATATATTGCCATTGATGAGTACTAGTAACGTTTGTTGAATTGGATGAATTTTTTATCTGCTAGTATGTAATTTCTAACTATGTCTATTAGTTGAGTTTAAGCCTTCAGGTATACTTGCATGACTGGTAATGTATTTGAATTTTATTAACACGAGGCCAATTCGCTCACTGAGTTTTAAAGCTCACACTTTCTATAAAATTTTTTGTTCAAATCAGGTTACCAGTGAAGAATATCCGCTAGAAAAGTAGATCCACTTTGGACATTCCCGCTGTCAGGTTGGCCCCTCTCTTGTTGTAGATTATGTTGCTCTATAACCGTCTAGGACATCTAGGTCAAGGGTTTGGCATTTGGCTTGTATTTCAGTAAAATGATGTATTTTATATTGAGAATCTATTATTATATGCAAATCATCTCTATGATTTCAAATAAGAAAATTTGATATATTTTCTTCGTATTTATTAAGGAATGGTTATTTTGATAATATAGAGATAATGACTAATAATTTAACTCGTGGGTAGAATTTATCGAAAGGCTTACAGTGATGGAATATTTATCATTGTGCCAGTCATGTGCCTAAAAAAAAAGGGTCGTGACAGAAAAAGCTTTAAAATTGCCCTTCTTCCTCCTTCATTATACTTTGTTTTTGGTTGTCAAGATGTTGTGTAGTGGAAGAAGTGCAAGATGGACAGAGTGAGTGCAGACCAAGAGGGTGAGTAAGTTGGTAAAGCTGATGCAAGAAAGAGAGTGAATGTTGAGAGATTGCGTCTTCTGTGGATGTGTCGAGTGATTGTGGAAGAGAGGGTTAGTCCAGGAAAATTTCAACAAAAAGATCAAATGAGGCAAATTGGGGTTGAGGGAGAAGCAAGGCAAAGTTATGTTGAGGCAAACCAAGGTTTAAGCAACAAAATTGATTGTCACTCTTGAACCATCACATAATCAAACAATATTGTTTTTGTTCAAAACCAAGTTAGAGCACAATAAACGGGTGCTGAGGATTATTCACCTTGGAACTAAAAATGTACGTAGTAATGATTCCTAGTGCCAAATGGGATGGTAAAGTTGCAGTTTCCTCTACAATTTTGCTACTTTCGTCTCTAACACCTACACATAAAAAACTTTAAAATCAGTACATTTAAAGGGTGTTTGGTTTCTCTATGGGTGATAGCCAATGCACATTTCCTTCCTCATAACCATGTTTATCATCAAAATGGATACCTTTGTTTTACGGTGGATTTGGATAGCAAAATCGATTCTACCTATAAACAAAGGTTGGATTCAATGCAATTGGGTGAAGCTTTTGTGGCATTAAATGTGGTTAGGTGCCTTCCATTACTACTCTAGCCAATATTTTTTTTGTCTACTATCCTCCACTTTTGTCATTCCTTTGGCATTGAAAATCTTGATTTCTTTTGCCATATGTTTGGCTTTTGTTTCCATCTGGAATAGAAAATTCAACTCCTGTCTACAGTGCGAGTTGCCATGCTTGGTTTCCCATTTCTAGTGGAGAGGCTCCTTTCCATTGCGCCACTATTTTCTAGTTTTAACTGTATAGCGCTTTCCACTCTTCAAGATGGTATTTGGAGAGTGGAGAATGGAAAAGGCTATGAAAACTCGTTTCCGCCCTTAAGTTTGCATACGATTTTATTGCTCTTTACCCTTGAAGAAGCCCTACCATCGACACTGCCCTTCGGCTCGTTTAGTGGAAGCCATTTTTCCTAGTACTAGTGTTCGTTCTTTGCTCCATTATCCGCCTTCAAGAAGTTGGTGTGTTTGTGCTGCTGTCAGGTGAGTTTTTTCCTTTAACCCATTGACTGTAGATTTCTTTTTTTTCCCCTTTCTACGTGATGTTTGCTATGTAGGTTAAATTTCCCTTAACCCATTGACTAATTGCTGAAACCTTATTTCCATAGACTTTTGAATTTCAAGTTGTCACTAATTGACCACCCTACCCTGACTGGTTGACCATTCTGCTCCAGAAAGTAAAGTATCTAAAGGCATCAAGAGACTGGTCAACCACCCTATCTGGATTGGTCAACCATCATGACTAAAAAAGTAGAAGTCCTTTGAACAGTGACGGTGAGTATTTTGGTAAAAACACCGTATAAAATAATGCATACCAAATATTTTATTTTCTCTTTCCTTTTCTTTTTTCTATCTCATACCAAACAATTTTTTTTTCATCTTCCTTTTCTCTTTTCTATTCTTCTTTCCTTTCCATTCATCTTTTCTTTTCTATTCTTACTCTACACTACAAACCAAATGTACCCTTAGTGTATATTATACTCCTTCTTTCATTTTTCTCTCTTCAACAACATTTGGATCATTTCCCCTAATTTTCCCTTAGCGTCTAGATCATTTTCCCTCATTTTTGTGTTATGCTTGACATATTTTATACTTTATTTTTTTTTTCATCGTCGCTTGGATCTCATTGGTTCTTGATTTATTGTTGTTTTCTAGTGTTTCTCACTGGCCATCGCCAGAGTGGTGTGATGTTGAGTTCTCCACTTAACACTATTTCGGGTGCTATTTACCTTCTCTTTTGATATCTATCTTGTCTATTTTTGCAATTCTTAACTCATATTTTGGTGTTTTAGATTAGTTTATGATTTAGTAGATTTTAGGTTAGTTTGAGTAATTTTATGATTCTTTGCTACTTATATTTGATGTTTCATTGTTTTTGTTGTAGGTTGGATTGGTGCGAAGCTTGTGCAAGAAAATGGACCGTATCAGAAAAAGAGTTGGCTTGCTATCTCCCACAGCTATAGCGGTGGATTCCACAACTATAACAATGGATGCTAAAAAAAAGTATTTTAAAGTCATTCTCTTTGCCTTCCATTACTATAGCGGTCGGCCTTCCACCGCTATAGCGGTGGGTCTTCATCGCTATAGCGGTAGGTCATGTTTTGCAACGATTTCAATAGCTATAGTGGTGGGTCGTATCTTACAATGATTTAAATAGCATCAGAATTTTAGGTCATTCTGAGTTAGAGGGGAGCCAGAAGTCGCCGATTTTGTAGAGGAAAGAGGAGGAATTCCATTTTGAAGCTCTCTGGGCCCGATTTCCATTAACCCAACCTTGTATTCATGAAGTTTTCTCAACTTTTTACTGCTTTCTATAGTTCTAAGGCCATGAGTGGCTTGTTTTCCTATTCTAGGATTACTATGAACCCAATTTCAAATTAGGATTTATATTTCTCTTTGAACTTGTGATTCTTTTCAGTTTAATACATACCTATTATTCATATTATTGTACTTGTTATAAAATTGGCCACTTTATGATTTGTTTGTTGCTTTCATCGAACTCGGGAGAGGGAGGTGTTGGTAGAACACTAAGTGATTAGGGCGAGTGGTTGAACCTTAGTGGTTTTTTTGGTTTGTTAATTAATAGGGATATTAGTTGACCTCGCTTAATCAAATTAGGTTTACGTCCATTCGACTTAAACTCACATAAGAGATTATGTTAGAGTTAAGTAACTTAACTTAGGTTCAAGAGAATCACTTTAAGCTATTAAAAAACCTAATATTACTGTATATAATTGATTTGAATCACAAGTGTCAGGGAGAATTAGTAAATCCTAAGACGAAATAGAGGGATTAGTAACTCTAAACTTTTTAATTGAATTATTTTCATCCAATTTTATTGTAATTCGATTTTACTTCCTAGTTCTTTAATCAGAGTTACCTTTGATCCAAATTGGTTGTTTGATTAATGCATTTAAATTTCTGAAGTACTTAGCACGTTAGTCTTCGTGGGAAACGATAATCTTACTCACTCTTTATTACTTGTGCGATTGGTGCACTTGCCAATTCGTTTAACATGTGATGAAAGCTAGGAATGAACAGTGAATAACACTACTTTGGCGTCTTCTACGTGTGTTTTTTGTCTGGTCATGAAATCAAATCCTTGATGACTCGATAACTTGAGATTAGTGTTTTTGTTTTTGGATTTTGTGTTAGAGTATTTTTTCCTTTTCAGGCCACTTGAATCTATTTATAAATAAGTAGATTAACAAAAAAAAAAGAGTAGATTGGCCCAAAAAGAAAAAAGAAAGAGATGAAAAAATTGCGATTTTGATTAGTTGGGCTTCAAGCACTTTTCTAATGATTAATAACTAATTAGTTATCCATTAATTAATTCAGACAAAAAAGAATTAATTAATTAATTAATACTTTACTTAATTATTGATTAGTTATTAATTAGTTATTCCTTCCCAAAAAAATGAAGAAAAAGATTATTTGGTTATTGAATTAATTAATAAAATAGATTAATTCATTACTGATTAACAAAGCTCATTTTAAAATATTGAAATTAATTTTATTTCAATATTCTATTAATGAAGTCATATTTATAAGGAATTTATAATGAAGTCATACTTCAATGGTGAAGTTCTGGTCTATGCAGTAGTAAATTTTGCTATTCCTCTGGCTTTTGATGTATGCTGATAGTTTTAAATTCTTGAATTTCATTTGGATGTCTAGAAATTTGCCTGTGTATTATTACTTAGAGTTCCTGAATGAAATTTGCTGTATGTTTGAAGATATGGAGTTAGTGTCATTGATTGATGATAAAAGATAATTTTCTTTTATGATTATTTTAGACTTGCAGTTATGAGGAAATGAGGCTGTAAAACTTCATAATTTGTTTTTATAACCCATATAAGAATTACAAATTATCAAATACATTTTGACTTCAGAGGCCTACTGATTAAGAATTTGTAGCTTTATTTAACATGACTAAAGAGATGAAAATTACTATATTCAAATGGTGGAGATGTGCCATGTAATATTCAAATGGTTAGAACTTGAATTTACAATATATTAACAAGCATTCTAAGAATGATAATCTAGCACCTGTGGAATTTTCTTAATTCTAGTTTTATGTAAAAGACCAATTCTAAATAGAGTATCTAATTTTCATAGGTGGTTCTGGTTATCTAAAGCTATTCCATATTGTTTAAATTGTGGATTTTGTTCAACCCTACATGGCATGAGGGTTGGTTGTAGTTGTTCCTGTCAAAGAGATAAAGTCAAGTCCTTGGTCTTTCCTCAAGCCATTTACTGCACAATTTTTTGGTTAGTATGTCTTAACAATATCAAAGACTAAGTTCTATGAATAAATGAGACTGCATATCTAGGCTCATATCTTCCCTTTTTGATTTAGGAGGTTCATGGTTAACTAGAATATCAAGACGAAGATTTTTTTTTTACTAGATCATTGATACAGTTATTTATCATAGCATTTTGTTTATTATTAAATGGTTAATTTTTCAGCATTCGGTGTGCGTTTGTCAGACTCTAAGTGAATATATGATTTCAAATCTTCTAGTTATTTCCTCTATTCGTTTCTGGTTTAATCCTTGAAGACTAAGCACTATGAATAAATGAGACTACATATCTAGGCTCATATCTTCCCTTTTTGCTCTAGGAGGTTCATGGTTAACTTGAATATCAAGACAGATTTTTATTTTTACTGAAGTTAGTTCATCTTTTGCAGGTTTAGCTTCTCAACAGTGTTTTTCTCACACAGTAAGTACTTTCCAAATTTTTATCACGTCTTTTACAAATTTTACATGTAACCATCCTTATTTGTATGGTGCTTGGTAAAGTTTCTGAATTCTAATTTCTTGCTGCATTGGGGTGGCATAGGAGAGAACATTGTGAGTGCTCTAGGGCGATTGATTTGTTATTTTTTTTTAGGGAGATGTTGATGCTTGTCCTTCATCAATCAAGTCACGAACCAAAGATATGTAACTAACTAGTATTTGTAGTCTTTTATTTTTACACTTTAGAATATTATGTACAAATTTTTAGTTGGAATATTATGTACATATTTTTAGAATATAATAGCTTTGGTACATTTTACTTCAATTAAATTATGTATGGTTTATTTTTCTAGTAATTATATTAAATATATAATTTGTCAATGGCTGTTATATGTAAATATTGAAAAAATATGGTTTTAGAGTTATACCCATAAAACCGTCATTACAGAGTAAATAATTTTATTAAAAGAAATTATGTCAATTTGCGGCGGTTCTAACCACCATTAAATAAAAAATATGAAAAACGCAACATTAACAGTGGTTAAAACTAACGCAAACTATAGAGATAATACATTGGTTCATGCCACTACGATGCCGAATCGCCCAGAATTGAATTCATGGCAATTTTGAGGTATAGTGATCCCCAGGTCGTATTCACTCAAGGAGCCTCACTTATAATCACTAACTAGTTGTTCTAAGCATACAAACACTAATTAAAGGCATATAAACGGGGGGGTTTGTTGGCAGTAACAGCAGAAATCAAAACAGAACAGCAAACAAAATTAGCAACTAATCAGTAGCAGGCAAAAATGACAAAGTGTTGACAATAAGGAGACTATATAACCAGCCACTAAGATTCATGGGAGTGCAACTATCATTACCTAACTCATTAATTCAGTTTTGTTCTCATTCCATTGTTTGGTTCTTTATGAAAGTGGCTCTAGAATAACTTCTAGAATATAATGCTACTAATTACAGTCAATAATATCATTACCAAGTTAAATATGTCATCTAATGAGCCATTTCACTTCACTTACTTCCTAACCAGTCAAGCAAGGAATTATCTCATATATATATATAAATCAGTTTATGTTCCTTCTCAAGTTCTAATCAGTATCTAACAACAACATAAACATAACAGCAAAGCAGAAACGAAAATGAGATGGAATGGACAATAAAACACTTATCTTGCATTCTTAGTTCAAGCTATAACATCCCAATGACCTAGTGACTGATTACAATGGAGATTTAGCCCTTCATGAGAGCAAAACAGTAAACAACAGAAGAGAAAACATAGAGGAAGATAGAACTGCGAAAATGCTAAGTTACAGCAAGCAAAGGATGTCTGGAATGTTACAAACATATGCCCTAAAAATGCCTTGGAATATTCTACCCTAGATGCTTAGTTGACTTTCAAAAAGGAGGACTGAAATGTGGCTGAATTCTTCTGCAGAAGGATAACAGCAGCCAGCAGCAGGATTTTACCAAAATGGTGTAGCAGAAGGTCTCTTTAGCCATGCAGAAAGTTGACATGCCATTTTCAGCAAAGTTTGGGAAACATGCAAGAACTAGACAGCATGCAAGAGCTGGACAGATCTGGTTTGAGGGCTCCATACGTCTCCATGTCAGCAAAAACGTAGCAACAGGTCTAGTCAGCATCCTCCTCATCAGAAAAACGCCACATAAGTGCCATGTCAACAAGACTATCCACCTCAGGGCTACATCATAAAAAAATCTCCAAATTTAATTTCTGCAAAGAACACAAATAGATTAAATTGAGTCTTTAATGATTTAAAGTTCTAAAATATGAAAATAATTCATTTTCCATCCAAGATTAATTTAGACTCAATAAATCACAAAGTGTAATAAAATTGGAGGATTCTCATAGATGAAAATGAAATTAGACCAAATTAGGGGATAAAATATATATAAAAATGCTAGATATCAAATCCCTCACACTTAGTCTTTTGCACTCCTGGGCAAAATCAGTTAAAAGCAACAAAGCAACGAAGGCAGCAAGGACACAACAAGTAGTGTAGAAAGTATGCAATAATGAATTAGTTCAAGCTTGAAGAGATTTAACACTAGGAAAAAACAAGTCTTAAATTTCTAAAAAGTTCAAAAATCATGGCAATTTCGCTGACAAGAATGAATCTAAGTAATAATCTAATCACAAGGAAGAGTGTATACACTCTATTCTCTCAAGTGTTTAAGGTAATATGCTCTCATTTCAACCTATCATAAATTCACTACCATAAGCTTGTCAAGAATCTAAATCTCCACTACTCGAATCACATACATGCTTGAATTATTAGGACTTTACAAGGATGTAAGGTTGGGTGAAGGAATGATTGGGAGGTAGAAAGAAACACATAAAACAAAGTTTAACAAGAACTTAAAGAAATGAAGAGCATCAATCAATAAGGTTACAAGAGATTGAACTTTGAAATTTGGGCACAAAAATGCTACTTTTCTTTTCTTCTTTCTTGCCCTCTTTTTTTTCTTCTTTTTTTTTTGATCTCCATATGGTATATTTTTCATGAAGAGTTGTCAAAAAAAAATTTTCTTTTGAGTAGTAAAACTGAAATTCAAAACAGCCCACAAATCCTTCTTTTTGCACATGCTCAATTCAATCTATTTTCAAAAGAAAGAAATTTCTAAAGCTCTTCAAATCCTAAGTTTGGGGAAAAGAAAGAATTTGTTTTAAAGTGGAAGAGAGCTAGAAAACACAAGAAAGAAAAGTGGAAGTAAGGCACAAAGTGGCACACAATGGAAACAACACATAGGATGGCTATTTGGCTAGAATGATTAGAAGAAGCAAATGCCTAAATCATTTCCAAGCATGTACATGTAATGTAGCCTCAATAAATATTCAAGACAAATTCTAGAATAAAAATCATGATAGGGAATACACACAATAAGAAAGAATATTATTTTCCAATGAAGGCTCAAATTCTCACGGTTTAAAGACTATTACTAAAAATTCATTAAAAACAACGTCATTGCCATTTTGCTTGAGTTCCTTAGAAAAAGAAGACTGAATTCTTTTCATGCTAAGTCAATTCACAACTTAAGCTATTTCATCATGCATGCTTTCACACAAAAACTTCATCAAATTTTCAAAAATAGAGCATCAAATTCGGACAAAATAGAGCAGCAAAATTCTGCACTGCAGAAATTCTGGTGACTCAGCTTCACTGACATAAGACTACACCAAAACAGATGCAAAAGACACCAAATAAAATTCTACAGCTAGAAGACATATAAAGCTTTAAAAACATGTAAAGAAAGTAGCAAAATTCATAGCCAATCAGTACAGAAAATTCATGCAAGGCAGCTCAAAAATTCTGGACAGAAACAGAAAAAACAGAGGAGACAGCAGGAAATTTTTTTTAAAAAAAAATCAGCTCTAATTAAATTCTCTCCCCCCACACTTAGACATTGCATTGTCCTCAATGCAAATTAGTATCAAATATCAAATAAAATGAAGAGGACATAAATTAAAAAGAAGGGAAAGAGTACGGCCTTATCATGGAGCCGAAACATTGTAGAGTTAGATTTCCTCTACAGTTTCTTCTTTGAAGCCCTCGTAGAACTTCTTCAACCTTTGCCCATTTACCATGAATTGCTTGTTGGTGGCCTCATTTTGAATTTCTATTGCACCAAAAGGAAAGACATTAGTAACAACAAAAGTGCCAACCCATCTAGAGCGAAGCTTACCGAGCATTAGCTTGAGGCGAGAATTGTAGAGAAGGACTTTGGCTCCCACTTGGAATTCTTTTTTTTCAATTTTCTGATCATATAAAGCTTTTGTCCTCTCTTTATAGATGTGTGCATTCTCATAAACCGCTAGCCTTAGTTCTTCCAATTCTTAAAGTTGCAACTTCCTTTCTTTACCGGCTAGGGTCATGTCCATATTGCATTGTTTAACCGCCCAATATGCCTTGTGTGCAATCTCCACCGGAAAGTGACATGCTTTACTAAATATCAAACGGTATGGAGACATGCTGATGGGCGTCTTGAAAGCGGTTCTATAGGCCCAAAGTGCATCGTCAAGCCTCTTACTCCAATCTTTTCTATTGGGCTACACAGTTTTCTCTAATATTTGGTTTATCTCTCGGTTGGAGACTTCTGCTTGCCCATTGGTTTGAGGGTGATAAGGTGTAGAGGTTTTGTGCACCACCCCATATTTCTTCAATAGCCCTTTCATGTTTCTATTGCAAAAGTGTGATCCTTGATCACTGGTTATGGCCTTGGGGACACTGAATCTGCAGAAAATATGTAAACAAAGGAAATCTACAACAACAATAGAATCATCAGTTTGGGTGGCTTTAGCTTCCACCCACTTCGACACATAATCCACAGCAACCAAGATATACATGAAGCCAAAAGAAACAGGAAAAGGACCTATAAAGTCTATACCCCAAACATCAAAAACATCACAAAAGAGAAGAGGTTGTTGAGGCATTTCATTTCTTCTAGACACATTTCCAGTTCTTTGACACCTAGAACAGTTCTTACAAAAATCATAGGCATCTCTAAACAAAGTAGGCCAATATAAACCAGAATCTAACACTTTCCTAGCTGTTCTTTGGGGATCAAAGTGTCCACCACATGCAAGAGTATGATAAAATTCAGCACAGATGCAAATTCATGATTTGGAACACATCTCCTAACAATTTGGTCACTACAAATTTTCCACAAATAAAGGTCATCCCCCACATAGTACCTAGCCTCGCTTCTTAATTTATTCAATTGATGTTTATTTTGGTATGCAGGTAATTCAGATGCAACAAGATAATTCACTAAATCAGCATACCAAGGCTCACTAATACCATGCAAAAAGGAAGAAACACTCATCTGAAAAATTATCTCTTACAGGGAGATGTTCCTATGGGAGATCAGAAAGCCTACTCAAGTGATTCGCTACTACATTCTCCGCTCCACTCTTATCCTTGATCTCCACATCAAATTCTTGGAGGAGTAGCATCCATCTAAGTAATCTTGGCTTTGCATCCAGCTTCTTCAGCAAATATTTCAGTGCTACATGGTCAGAAAACACAATTACTTTGGAGTCAAGCAAATATGATCTAAATTTTTCTAAAGCAAAAACAATTGCTAAAACTCCTTCTCTGTGGTTGTGTAATTTGATTGAGCTGAATCAAGGATGTGAGACGCATAAGCTATTACATGCAACTTCCTCTCTACTCTTTGTGAAAGTACTGCTCCCACAGCATAATTTAAGGCATCACACATGAGCTCAAAGGGAAGCTCCCACTGTGGAGGTTAGATGATAGGAGGGGAGGTAAGTTACTTCTTCAACTCATCAAAAGCTGACCTGCAGGCATCATTAAAAACGAAATCAGTTTCTTTTTGGAGGAGTTTAGATAGGGGTAGAGTGATCTTACTGAAGTACTTGATGAATCTTCTATAAAATCCTGCATGGCCAAGAAAAGAGTGAACTTCCCGCACAGAAGTAGGGTAAGGCAAAGAGGAGATAACATCAACTTTGGCTTTATCTACTTCTATGGCACGTGATGATACTATGTGGCCTAGGACTATTCCTTGCTCTACCATAAAATGACATTTCTCATAATTCAAGACCAAATTTTTCTCTATGCATCTCTCAAGTGCTCTCTCCAAATTTTTCAAACATGCATCAAATGAGTCTCCATAAACAGAAAAATCATCCATGAATACTTCCATGCAATCCTCTAACAAATCAGAAAATATGCTTATCATGCATCTTTGAAAAGTGCCAGGCGCATTACAGAGCCAAAAAGGCATGCATCTATATGAAAAAGTACCAAAGGGACAGCTGAAGGTGGTCTTTTCCTAATCTTTAGGTGCAATGTGAATTTAAAAATATCCAGAAAAATCATCAAGAAAACAGTAATGAGACTTGCCAGCAAGTCTCTCAAGCATTTGATCAATAAAAGGAAGAGGAAAATGATCTTTTCTAGTTACTTGGTTCAACTTCCTATAATCAATACAAACATGCCAATTGTTTCGAATTCTAGTGAGCACTAACTCATTATTTTCATTTGCTATGACAGTTACCCCAGTTTTCTTTGGCACTACTTGTACTGGACTGACCCACTTACTATCAGAGATAGGATAACTAATACCATCTTGGAGGAACTTACTTACCTCCTTCTTAACCACATCAAGAATCATGGGGTTGAGTCTTCTTTGGGGTTGCCTCACTAGTTTTGTCTCTTCTTCAAGGAGAATTCGGTGCATGCACATAGAGGACTAATCCCAAGGATGTCTCCTAGAGTCCATGCAATCACCTTCTTATTCTTTTTCAGCAAATTGATCAATTTTTCTTCTTGATTGGGATTCAAGTTATTGGCCACAATGATTGGAAGTTTGTCTCCTACTTCCAAGAAGGCATACTTGAGGTTTTCTGGTAAAGCCTTCAACTCCAATGTAGGTGGTTGGATGGAGGATGGAATCAATTTTTTTGGAGTCACATCGAAGGAGGCACCTGCAAATTCAAATTGCTCAAAGATAGAAACCTTGGCTAAAGAGGAGGAAGGGTTAACAGCACAAGAGGAAAGAGATGAAGAATGTACAACATTATAGTTTAAATCACTACAACTACAACTATCTAAAGCAGAAATAGAATCTAATTAAGCCTAAGCTAGAGAAAATGATAGAATCAAAATACACATCAGAATCCAAATCATTATGCAAATCAGAATGCAACTCAGAATTGTTAGCAATAAGAGAATTTTCAATTTCAATGCAAGCATGACAGAATTTAGAACCAGCACAATTGCATTCAAAGGCATCTACCAAATCAGAAAACTCAGGAAAATCAGAAATGAATTCAGCTTGGAAATCATCATATGCCTCATCAACTAAGTAATCCAGAAAATTAACCACATGCACTTTAGAATAATTTTCTATAGGATGTTTCATGGCATCTAAAATGTTAAAATCAATTTTGTTGCCAGTAAACTCCATTGATAAAGTCCCTTCATGCATATTAATAATGGTTTTTGCAGTTTTCAGAAAAGGTCAACCAAGTATTAATGGTGCATGGCCAGGAGTATTATCATTTTCTATATCAAGCACATAAAAATCAGCATGAAAAATGAGATCTTTAACTCTTACCAAGACATCTTCCAGAACTCTTGCTGGATATGCTGTGCTCCTGTTGGCATGTTGGACAATCACTCCAGTTAGTGAAAGAACACCAATCTTGAGGCTTGAGTACACTGATTTGGGCATAACATTGATTGAGGCTCCCAAATCCAGCATAGCATTGGAGAACTCCATGTTGCTTATTGTGCATGGTATTGTGAAAGTTCCAAGATCTTTGCAGTTGGGTGGCATAGGTGGTTGGATGAGTGCAGTTACATTTCTCCCCAAATTGACTCTCTCATTACCCCTTAAACGGCTCTTATGAGTGTACAACTCTTTGAGGAACTTGGCATACTTGGAGATTTGCTTAATGGCTTCCAAAAATGGGATATTGACCTCTATTTTTATGAAGGTCTCCATGATCTCTTTATCCATGTTAGATTCAAAAGCTTTCCTTGATTGAGTCTGCCTATTGGGGAAAGGAAGAGGTATTTTCTGAACCACTTCTTCATCCTTTTTATTTTGCTCACTGGTTGAGGATGAAGGAATATTTTGCTATACATTTAATTTTTCTGGTTCAGATTCAGAAGTTGGACTGTCTACTTGCTTGCCACTCCTCAAAATGATGGCACTAACATTGTCTCTTGGATTGATCACTGATTGAGAGGGCAAACTCCCTGAACCTTGGCTTTTCAGCTCATTTACTGTTGGGCTAACTAACCAATCTTAGTCTCAATTTTTCATATTTGTTTCTGTTCTCTGCTAGAACTGAAGAGTGTTAGCAGTCAGTTACTTCATTGAATCCTCAAGAGTAGGCTCAGGTTTCTTGGGTGCTGGAGGAGGTGCATGGCTAGGTTCAGGTTGATTGTATCTTACATGGGGTAGCTGGTAAGGTTGGTTGGAGGTATTCCCATACTTGAAAGATGGATGATCACACCACCCAGGAATATGGGTCGTATTTCTGTTGTTGTGGGTGCATGGGTCTACTAGGGAATATGCCAGCACATGACTCAGTTGGGGTCTCTTGCATCTGAGGGCATTGATCAGTATGGTGGGTATTCAGGGAACAAATTCCACAAACTGATGGAGGAAGAATTGGTTGTTATGTTCTCTGATTTAAAGCCAATTGCCTCACCATTGAAGCTAACTCTTCCAATTTATTTTCTATTCTTTGTTGCTCCATAGGAGGTGTCCTCACTTCATTGACAGTAACTGTTGGATCATTCAATCTGGTGCCAAATTGCTGTGCATTTTGGGCCATTTTGGCCAATAATTCGTTTGCTGCAGTAGGAGTCTTATCCATCAATGCCCCACTAGCAGCTACATCAACTATGTATCTATCCATAGGCAATAATCCCTCATAGAAATACTGAATGAGAAGCTGCTCTAAAATTTGGTGGTTTGGACAGCATAAGCAAAGCTTCTTAAACCTCTCCCAGTATTCATTCAAAGACTCACCATTCAACTATCTAACCCCACTGATATCTTTTCTAATTGCTGCTGTTCTGGAGGCTGGAAAGAATTTTTCTAAGAATAACTTCTTCAGCTCATCCCATCTTGTTATTAAGGCAATGGTAGACAGTAAAGCCAATCCTTGGCTGCCCCATCCAGAGAGAAAGGAAATGTTATTAATTTGATCTGTTCTTCTCTAACTCCATGTGGTCTCATGGTAGAGCAGACAACATGAAACTCTTTTAAGTGTTTATGCGGATCTTCTCCTACAAGGCCATGAAACTTAGGCAACAAATGGATTAGACTAGATTTCAGTGCAAAATTAGTATCCAACTCAGGATAATTTATGCACAATGGTTGATAATGCACATCAGGTACAATCAACTCTTTAATTGATTGTTCTTGCCTATTTTGAGGCACTTGTGCATTTTGGTTATCCATCTCAGTTGTCCCAGCTGACTCAGAATCAATTGATTCTAACAAAAGATCAAACTCAGACTCAGACTCTACTTCTACACTATTAACAGCAAGATCAACAATTTCAGCAAGAAGTTCAGAAACTATACTAGTCCTAATGCTATTGCTTCTCACTAGCCTATGGAAGGTTCTATCAATTTCTGGATCAAAATGTGGTAAGTCCACATAACCAGACCTTCTCATACACTAGGAAAGGCAAAAATCACAAGAAAACACAATAAACAAAGAAACCAGCAAAATTAGCACACAAGGTCTCTTTAGCCATGCAGAAAGTTGACATGCCATTTTTAGCAAAGTTTGGGAAACATGTAAGAACTAGACAGCATGCAAGGCCTGGACAGATCTGGTTTGAGGGCCCCACACATCTCCATGTCATCAAAAATGCAGCAGCAGGTCTAGTCAGCATCCTCCTCATCAGAATAACGCCACATAATGCCATGTCAGTAAGACTGTCCACCTCAGCGCCACATCATTAGAAAATCTCCAAATTTAATTTCTGCAAAGAACACAAATATATTAAATTGAGTCTTTAATAATTTAAGTTCTAAAAGATGAAAATAATTCATTTTCCATCCAAGATTAATTTAGAATCAATAAATCACAAAGTGTAATAAAATTGGAGGATTTTCATAGATGAAAATGCAATTAGACCAAATTAGGGGCTAAAATATATATAAAAATGCTAGATATCATACATCCCTAAATGTGAGAGAAAATTTATTTTCGTCTGAAATTTTTGGAAAGTTTATGCAGAAATTATTTTTGTCTCTAACACTATCTCTAATAGAGATAGATTTTTTTGTCTCTAATTCATATTTTTTTTGTGGTGATGAGTCCACATCAATAACACTTATGCACATATTGAACCCAGCATTTGATCGTTGATTATATGTGGGAACATCGATTCTATTGTCATAGTTCATAATCTTACAATTGCAACTCCTAGCATATTCAGGAATTTGAATCTGGTAGGAAGACACAGTTGAAAATTTGTACACCACAATGCATTATGGACCAATTTCCATGCTCTTAAATGTTTTTGATGTAAAAATAGCACGTCCATGCATAGACAATGCTTCCCCATAAAACAGATAATTTGGAGTATTAGCTGTTCGAGCTTTTGTCATCCTCCCCTTCAAGTTTTTCGTTGCCTTACAATCTGAACAAGTGAGTCTGGGACGTTGACTAGTTTTTTTAGTAAGTTGTGAGGCTGTGATACAACGACGGGAATAACAACATAAGAAGAAACCTTAGGTGTAGGTACTATATCCTGAGTTTCTCAAATGTCCACCTTTCATAGTTCCTCACTCCTCTAGTTTGTCCATTCTCAATGAACCAAGCATTGCCAAAATCTACAATCTTTGTAGTATGACTAGGACAATAAAACTTATATCCCCTTGACTTTTCAGGATAGCCAATGAAAAAATCACTGACCGTCCTAGGATCTAATTTTTTTTCGTGTGGATTTTACACCCTTACTTCTGCTTGATAACTCCAAACATGGAGATACCTTAAACTGGGTTTTTTGCCTGTCCATAGTTTATAAGGTGTCTTAAGAACTGCCTTACTAGGAACCCGGTTAAACATATACACAATATCCACAATGAGAGGGGTAATGAGCAATTACCCAACATGCTCTTAACCATATCCATCAAAGTGCAGTTCTGTCTTTTAGCTACACCATTTTGTTCAGGTGTGCCAAGCATTGTGTATTGTGCACATATGCCCCTACTCTCAAAGAACCTTGCAAATGGACCTGGACATTGTCCACTTTCACTGGACCTGCCACGACCTCATTACTTTCACTTTCTTATCTAACTTCCTTTCCACCTCATCAATGGACACCTTAAGGAAGTCTACATATTGAGATTTATCATGCAGCAAATAGATATAGCCATAACATAAGAAATTGTCTATAAAAGTGATAAAATATTTTTCACTACCCCAAAAAGGGAATTCAAAAGGACCATAAATATCAATATTTATAAACTCAAGAAGTTGAGTACTTCTTGTGACTGATTTTTTTAATGTATTTTTGGTTTGCTTTCCCATAATGCAATCTACACATATATCCATGTCATTAAAATCTAACTGAGGTAGGATTTCGTTTTTCACTAACCTCATTATCCTTTATTTGGATATGTGACCTAATCTTTGATGCCACAAAAAAACAGAACTTTCATTTTGTGCACTATGTTTAGTGCCTACACTACTTTCAACATGAAATAGAGATTCAGCAAATTCATTATCCAAATTGAAAAAGTAAAGTAAATCACATAAAATATCATATATATATATATAAGTACTTGTTTTTATACGATACAAATGTATTGTTACCAAACTTGAAATAAAATCCTAAAATATCTAGTCTCCCTACTAAAACAAGATTTCTAGCACAATTAGGTACATAGAGACACTTTGTAGATCTAAATGACATCTAGTACGTAAGATCAATCTGTATGTCCTAATGTCTTCTATCCTTGCCTTTATCCTGTTTCCTATGAACAAGTATTGTTCAGTTCCTTTTATGGGCTGGATCAAACTAAATCCCTGTAAAACATGAGATGTATGAGTAGTAGCACCAAAATTTAACCACCAAGTATTATTAGGAACCTCTATAAGGTTTGAACTATGCCTTTCTTTGAGGACAATCTTTCTTTAAGTATCTCATTTTGTTGCAGAAGAAACACTTCATTTGTTTCTTGATTTGGCCCTCAGCAACTTTAATTGGGGCCTTACCCTTCCTTTTGTCCTTTTTGTCCTTTTTTCCTAGCTTGAACTTGCTACTGCTAGCACCATCATGGATAGTGAGGTGGATGGAGTGATCCTTCATCTTCTTTAATCTCCCTTCCTCCTGCACTAACATAGCCTTCAATTCCTTTAAGTTCCACTTATCCTTGAGAGCATTGTAGTTGATCTTAAATTGGCTAAATTCAATAAGCACTGAGTTAGTGATGAATTGCACCAGAAATTGATCACTCACTTTCATCCCCAAAGTTTTTAACTTTGCTGCTAGATTGGACATATGAGTCACATGATCATAAATAGTCTGTGACCAGTTAAACTTCTTTGTAGTTAGCTTACTTATCAGGCTTCCTATAATTGACTTATCTGTTAAGTCTGACTCAGAATACTCCTTCACCGTTTCCATGAATTCCTTAGCATCATTCATCTTTGGCATTAATGGCTTCACATTTTTAGCCATGGTCATCCTCATGAGGTACAAGCTCAATCTGTTTGAACGCTCCCACAGTTCATAAAGTACAACATCATCATTTGAGCTTTCCTCAATAATGATTGTTGGCTTTTTCTTACTAACTATGGTTGTATCAATGTTCCCAAAACCAAGATGAAACTTGATTTATTCGGACCATTCACCATAGTTCAGCCTGTTGAACTTCACAATATTGTTCACTGATCCCAAGAGACTTGCTGCATAACAAACATACACACTTATCTATTAATGCTGAGATAAATTTAAAAGATTCAGAAATGTCACATATAAACTTTAAGCAAGTTCTCCTTTGGGCAGTACTCAAATGCATAATCACAAAAATTGATGCCAAACAAAGTAGACTTTAATGGACAATCATAATATGCATGAGTGAACTAAGTGTGTCATCTTTGGATATACTAACTAATCAACCTAAGCATCATGAACCATCTCTTTAATGTTATAAATTACATGCAATTGTCCACCTTTTGGGTGACCTCATAGTCATAAAACTTATAATTTCAATTGTTCAAACAAAACAGTGATGTCATTCCATTCATAGCATCTATAGAGTACAAACAATTGAAACACACTTATAATAAATGTCTAAACTTCAATTTAACTAGATCACTTTGGTGATTAACTAGCTTCCATCATATAGACTATTTATAAAGTGCAAAACAACTTTCATAGTCAACAGACATATATATTCACATTCACATTATCCAGCACCTTATATGTAATTAAACATTTATAATGCATTTACTTTAAGACCCCTTAGATAGAGTAGATCAGGAGTTAAGGGGCAATCCCCCCTTGTAGCGGAGCCCCCGAAAGGTAAACGAAATGCACAAGTTCTTAATATATGGAAATTACAAGAATACGTGGCAGTACACATGCAAAGTACTAGACTGCACAACATTATGCGGAAACAAACTATAGCGCCATTGCAGCATGTCATAAATTACATGTGTAATTAAAAACCAGAGATTCATGATTATCAATTCGAACAGTTATGTGTAATTTCAAACAGTTATGTGTAGTTATGTCCAGTATCATGTAATTTTCATCAATAAATGCAAAAAATAAATCATGTGATTTCCAAAATAAGTATCATGCGATTTTAAAACAAAAAAAACAATTAATACCAATTCGCAGAAACACAGAAACAATTTTCTTCAGAAACAATTTTCTCCACAGTAATGAGAGATTAGCGATTTCTATAGTAATTCATACACAGTAATTCACACACAATAATCAGATACAGTAATTAGCTATTTTCACAGTAATTCACACATAGTAATCATATACAGTAATTATCTATTTTCATAGTAATTCACACATCAGATACAGAAACACAAAAATGCATAAACGCATAGACATAGACTTATGAATTGTTCATTTCTGCGTTTTCTGGGAAATAAATTTTAATGGTAAATCATAAAAGATTTAGCACCACTACCTATATGGTGAGCCATGTGAGATTTATACTGACTATAAGAGTCTCAAGTATATTTTCCAGCAAAAGGACTTTAATCTGAGGCAAATGAGGTGGATAGAGCTCCTTAAGTTTTACGACTGCATGATTCTTTATCATCCCAGAAAGACTAACATTGTGGTAGATGCCTTGAGTCATAAATCCTAGGGAGTTTGGTGCATATTACTGAGTTCAGAAGACCCTCAATACATGAACTCCATGAGCTAGAGGTAGATAGAGTATAGTTTAACGTCACTGACTTGGGTGTTTTTGGCTCCTGTGCAAGCCAAATCATCTTTGGTAGAGGATGTAAAATCAGCTTAGATGGATGATCTTGATCTTTGCAAGGTCAGAGACGAGATGGAAAATGGTAAGGAAAGTAGCTTCTCCTTGGATAAGCAAGAAGTATTTCAGTTTGAGAAATGACAATGTGTGCTAAATGTGGGGTCTCTTCGGAGGAAGATTATAGATGAAGTTCATCAGATAGTGTACGCTTATCAGATAGTGTATACAGTGCATCTGGGTACCAATAAGATGTACCAAGACCTAAAATATTTGTTTTAGTGGGAAAGGATGAAGCGTGACATAGCCGACTATGTATCTAGATGCCTA
This sequence comes from Biancaea sappan, assembly GCA_037074585.1. NCBI lineage: Eukaryota > Viridiplantae > Streptophyta > Magnoliopsida > Fabales > Fabaceae > Biancaea > Biancaea sappan. The sequence goes on from CM073494.1 coordinate 14,812,740, forward strand.
ACTTGTCAACAAGTTAAGGAGGAACAAAAAAAGACTCATGGATTGCTTTAGAGGATGGAAATACCGGAGTTAAAGTGGGAGAACATCATTATGGACTTTGTGGTAAGGTTACCCCAAGGGATATGACTTGATTTGGGTCATTGTCAATTGACTCACAGAAGTTGTGCATTTTCTACCAGTAATGACAACTTATGGTGATGCCAAGTATGCACAACTATACATAGTAGAGATAGTGAAGTTACACGAAGTGCCCACCTCTATTATTTCGGATCAAGGCATTCAATTCATATCTTGATTTTGGAGGACATTCCAAAAAGCCATGGGTACTAGGGTTGACTTCAGTACGACCTTTCATCCTTAAATGGATGGCTATTCGGAAAGTACCATTCAGATGTTGAAAGATATGCTAAGGTCTTTTGTTGTTGACTTTAGGGGTAGTTGGGAAATTCATGTATCTTTGGTCGAGTTTGCCTATAATAACAGCTATCATATTAGTATTAAAATGGCCCCTTTTGAGGCATTGTATCGAAGATGATGTAGATCTTCTATGGATTAGTTTACATTAGTTTACTTAGTACTTGAAGTCGTGGAGAAGGTGAAACTCCTTCATGAGAGATTCCTTGTGGCTCAAAAAGGCAAAAGGCCTACGCGGACCATCGTAGGAGGGATCTTGAGTTCTCAGTTGGTGACATGGTTTTCTTGAAAGTATCTCCTATGAAGAGCAAGTTGAGATTTGGAGTAAAAGGGAAGCTTAGTTCGAGATTCTTGGGACCCTTTATGAGAACTTGGAGCGAGTAGGCAAGGTGGCATACCAATTATCCCTACTAGTAGATATGGAGGGAGTGTATCTAGTATTCCATGTCTCTATTTTGAGGAAGTATCTCCATGACCCATCGCATGTTTTGCAAACACAGGAAGTCCAGCTAAGTGAGGACTGAGCTTATGAGGAATTCTAATGGCCATTTTAGACCAGTAAGTGAAAAAGATTAGATCTAAAGAGTTACCTTCCATGAAAGTCCTTTGGCAAAACCATTCCCATGAGGAGGCTACATGGGAACTTAAGGAAGCCATGAGGTCAACGTATCCCCACTTGTTCGATGCTTAAGGTGAGAAATTTGGGGACCAAATTTTCTTAAGGGGGGAGTCTGTAACATCTGGGTTCTAGGGATCTGTGATTTTGTGTGCACTTTTGTGTGATTCTTGTTACCAAGTTAATGGTTATTAAATTCTTATAGTGTGTGCTTGAATGTTGGAATTATTGTGAGATATGGTATTGTGGCTAAGTGTGGAGAATGTTGACTTTGGGTGGAAGTCAAGGGACATGGAGGGAATTGTGTTATTTGTTACCTCTTAAAAATCTCTCTTGATGCTAGCATTACACACACACATTCATTCCTCCATTCTCCTCTCCATCTCTTAGTCCATCTCTATTTTTCATCTTCAAGACTTGCTTGTGGCATCATTTTCTTCCTCCCTTGGTAGTCTTTAAAAGCAAGTAAGTATTATTCCCCAACGTATATCCCAATTCTATATGAGAGTGATAATAATTACTAAGGTAGTTACATTACATAGAAGGTCTAGTAGGTCCATGTCAAAGGTAGGCTACTATGTGTTTGAAAAAAAAAATTAAAAAGAACTGATTTTGGATAGAATTGATTTTTAGAATTAATTTTAAATAAATTAGAGTTTGTATTAACATAATTTATGTTTAAAAACTATTATCAGAAAAGTAATTTTAAAAAATAAATTTTGTTTGAATATTGGTTAGTAAAATTACTTTTAAACGTATAATTAGTAAAAAAGATATTAATCTTATGTTGTCTTATTTCCTTTACTTTTATTATTCAATTCCACTCATATTTAAATATAATGAAATAAATTATATAAATGTTCTAATAATAAATAATCTTTCCTCTTAATTTTTTTGGTATTAGTTTTAATACAAAAAATAATTAACTAAGCTAATCTTAAATATAATACAAAAATTTATAACAAATCATGTATATTTCAAAAATTAGAATTAGAAATGAGGACTAAAAGAAACTTTTAAGATTAAGGCAATCAAAAAGTAGATGTTATAAGGACTCTAAAAAAAAGGAAAAACTAGGAACACCTGCTAGGCAACCAATTCAGATAGGAAGAAACAATTAAGAACTGAAATAAATAGAAAATAAGATATAGGGACCCAAAACGAAAGAGAAAAAGGACCAAAATGAAAAGATTAGTTAAATAATGGGGTCAAGGAGTAAATTTAGCAAAAAAAAAAAAAGAAGTCATTTTTATCTCCTCTAAGCTCGTATATGCCTTACTTATTTAATTGGGAAAAAGCTTTAAAATTTCCCTTCTTCCCCCCTCATTATACTTTGTTTTCGGTTGTCATCTCTCTCTTTAACGTATCAAGATGTTGCGTGGTGGGAGAGGTGCAAGATGGCCGAAGTGAGTGTAGAACAGGAGGGTGAGTAAGTTGGTGAAGCTGATGCGAGAAGGAAAGTAGATTGTGAGAGATTGTGTCTTCTGTGGGCGTGTTGAGTGATCGTAGAAGAGAGGGTTAGTGGAGGAAAAATTCAACAAAAGGATCAAATGAGGCAAACCAAGGTTGAGGGAGAAACAAAGCAAAGTTGCGTTGAGACAAACCAAGGTTTCAGCAGCAAAATTGATTGTCACTCCTGAACCATCACATGACCAAACAATATTGTTTTTGTTCAAAACCGAGTTAGAGCACAATAAACGTGTGTCGAGGATTATTCACCTTGGAACTAAAAAGGTACACTAATCATTGATTGCTAATGCCGAATGGGATGGTGAAGTTGTAGCTTCCTCTACAATTTTACTACTTTCATCTCTAACACCTACACATAAAAAACTTTAAAATCAGCACAATTAGAGGGTGTTTGGTTTCTCTATGGGTGACAGCCACATTTCCTCCCTCATAACCACGTTTATCATCAAAATGGATACCTTTGGTTTATGGTGGATTTGGATGGCAGAATCGATTCTGTCTATAAACCAAGCTTGGATTCAATGCAGCTGGGTGAAGCTTTTGGGGCATTAAACGCGGTTAGGTGCCTTCCATTACTACTCTACCCAATATTTTTTTCGTCTGCTATCCTCCACTTCTGTCATTCCTTTGGCATTGAAAATCCTGATTTCTTTTAGTGTAAATTGTACTCCTTCATTCATTTTCTCTCTTCAACAGCATTTGGATCATCTTCCCTCATTTATCCTCAGCGTCTAGATCATTTTCCCTCATTTTTGTGTCGTGCTCTACATATTTTATACTTTGTTTTTGTTTCATCACCGTTTGGATTTCACTGGTGTTTGATTCATTTTGTTTTCTACTGTTTCTCACTGGCCATCGCTAGTGTTGTGATCAAAGCTGGGAATGGACCGCGAATAGCACCACTCTGACGTGTTCTGCGTGTGTTTTCTGTCAGGTCATCAAGTCAAATCCTTGAAGACCCGGACTAGTAATTTTTTTTTAAATTCAGTTTTCTTTTGGATTTTTGTGTTTTTTTTTTTTCAGGCTAGTTGAATCCTAATTATCAATGACTAGATTAACAAAAAAAAAAAGAGCAGATTGGCCCAAAAAAACAATGAAATGAGCTGAAAATCAGCTTCAGGCCCTTTTCTAATGATTAATAACTAATTAGTTATCCATTAATTAATTCAGACAAAAGAAAATTAATTAATTAATAATTTAATTAATTATTGACTAGTTATTAATTAGTTTTTCCTTCCCAAAAAAAATTGAAGAAAAAGATTGTTTGGTTATTGAATTAATTAATAAAATAGATTAATTCAATTACTGATTAATCGCATGGCTCATTTTAAAATATTGAAATTAATTTTATTTCAATATTCTATTAATGAAGTCAAATTTATAAGGAAATAAAAAACTCATAATATTTCTAATAATTATACATTTAAAAATAATTTTATTAATTAATATCTGATCGAAATATATTTTTTAAAATCACTTTTGTTTCTACACATAAATTTTAAAAATCAATTTTACTCGAAAAAAACAAATTGACCCTACTCTTTTTCTAAACATCCCTTGACATGGTTGTGTCTCAAGATTTTCCTCATTTATTAATGCATACAGATTAGTTGGCCCGGTATGTATGTAATTTAGATACAAACGGCAAGTATAAGCAGAATTTGGGGTGTTTGTATACTCACTCAAGGTAACTACCAGTATGGTATCTTTCCAATGCTTCTGCCATCCCCTTCGTATCCCCCCACGCATCAACAATCGAAATTCCCAGGCAAGTTTACTCACCTTCCGTTTTTATCGCAAGGTTGGAATTCCTTCACATTCATTAATATCTAAAACATAAATTAGGAGCAACCATAACAAGTAGAGTTTATCGATTTGAAATTATTGATTTAGTCCAACTCATCAACAGTGGTGATCTAGGTGGGTTGGGTTATTTATTTAATTTTTAAAGAATGTAGATAAAATTACTAATTTAATTTCTAAGATATTACAATTGTCTTAATTTAGTCTTTAAAAGAATAAGTGACTTAATTTAGTCTCTAAAAAATTATATTTATTTTAATTTGATCCCTCTTTTTGTCAAAGTAACTTTTAATAATGAAAATTTTGAAATTTAACAATAGTAGATTTTGTGATTTAACAATAAAAATGACCAAATTGATACAAATGTAACTTTTTAATAATTTTTTTGACAATTAATAATCTACTCAAGAATGTATTTTAAGTACTTTCGAATAATATAAACTAAGTATTGAGATTATGAAATTTCAAATGTTAACCTAAATCTTAATATATATATATATATATATATATATATATATATATATATATAAGCCAAATAAAATTGACTAACCCTTACTCATCTAAGCTTTAAATGCTTTGGTAGAACAAACTAAAAATTCTTCTTTAATTTTAACTACTGAACCATTAGGCCAGCTTAAGCTAATTTAATGGCTGAGCCCGTATTAATATCCCTATTCATATTATAAATTAGAGATTAAGACCATTTTTTGTATTCATTAAATATTGAAAAGTTTTAATAGTAATTTTTTTAATATTTTTTGGTATAATCTATTATATTTTTAATATAATATTTACGTGATTTATTTGTAAGATATGATTGAGTTAGATTATAAACTGAGAAGTTAGAAGAGAATGACCTATTTATAATATTAATAAAAATAATAATTTTTTAGTATCATAAAAATATAATAAATATTTTTCTAAGGATGATTTCTTTGGCTGCGTTTGGCATGAAAAAAAGCTAACGTATAGCTTATTTAACTAACTTATTAGTTTGTTAGAAGTGTTTGGTAAATAATCTTATTTAAGTAGTTTATAACTTATTTTGAAACACTATTTTGAGTAGTTTATAATTTATAACTTTTATAATTTTCTTTCTATTTTACCCTTAGTATTTTACAAAAATTTCTATTATATCCTTATATATGTCATTAACAACTCTCTGCATCTTCTTCATCGTTTGTCGTCATTTGTCATCTTCTTCGTTGTCAAGCATATTATATATATATATATATATATATATAAAATAATAATAATAATAATAAAATATATATATATATATATATATATATATTATATATAATATATATTTATATATATAATAAAATATATATTTAATTAGTTATATATATAATAATTTAAATAAATTTAATTCAAAAACAAAAAATAATATGTTTATTTATATTATTTTTGAATTATAAAATACGTATCATTTTACATTTATCAACTAATTTAATAGCTAATTTTATAAAACACTTGTAAGCTTTCAGGTAGTTTAACAACTATTTTTGCCAAACATAGCCTTAAAGTGTGTTTGACAAGTCAAATAAGTTATCTTATTACTTATTTAACTAGCTTATAAGATTGTTTGACCAAATTAAAAGTGTTTAGTACACAAGTTTATTTGAGTAGCTTATACTTTTTTTATGAAACGCTACTTTGAGTACTTATAACTTATTGTAATATCCCAAGAATTTTCATGAATATTTAAAGTCTATTTGAAGTTTATTGAAAAATTTAATTACATGAGAAATGTTTTTTTTTGAATTAGTGAAGGAAATTTGGAAATAGAAATTTCAAAAAAAATTTAATTTAGGACATTTTACAAATTCTCAAGGACTAAAACGAAAAGAAAAGAAAGTATGGAGTACTTTTGAGAAATGACCAAGTAGGAACCTGAGAAGAAGAATAGAGCTTATGGGAATGAATTATGAGTCCGGTACCAAAAGGATGACGGATTCGAGGTTAAAGTGGAGTTTGAGACTTTGAGAGGGACTAAAGTGAAAGAAGAAAATTGTGGGGCAATTAGGATTTAGAATCACCCGAGGTGAGATTTTATGAATTTGTTTTTACTAATCTTGACTGAGGGTCAACTGAAGAGCAAGTGATAATTTCACCCCGGGCGAGTAAATAGGCGGCCTCACCTAAATTTTCTTCATTTTCTCATTTCCTCTCTCTCTCTTCACTTTCTCTCCTCTCTTTCTCTCTACACTCCAACTCCACAACCGAGCTTGGAGGGTGGATCTCGGGCTACGAGGCGAGCCTCTAGGAGCCAAGCAACGTAGGGAAAGCAAGGAATTGAGGTAGAAATTTCTATTTCTCAAGCTTTTTCCTATTTTATAGTTTTCAGAAAGTTTGGGGTAAAAATCGAAATTCCGGCTTCGTTTCTCGATTAAAATTGGTGTTTTTGGTGTCTAAATGCTCTTTAGACATTAAGGGTGAGATCCTATGGAAGAAATCATGGAAAACGGTGAAGATTTGGCCGGATCTGAGCCAAAACCGAGAGGAATCGCGAAAGGTCGCGATCCTGGCGCCCAGGCGCCAAGGTTCAGAAAATTTTGGGAAGAAAAGGGACTTGGCGCCCAGGCGCCAGGTGTGGCGCCCAGGCGCCAGGTATGCTGAAAAGCCTTAGCTTATTTTTCAATCAGTCATAACTTCTTCATCCGGACTCCGTTTTGGGCAAACTTTATATCGTTGGAAAGCTCTTTGAGTCTAGTTTCCAATGGTATAAATGTCATTTAGAAATTCATTACCGGTTAGGAGTTATGACTTAAGATGTGAGTAAAGGTCGAGAGTAGTGATAGGAAATTTCTCTATTTTGTAACCCTAATGGTTTTTACCTGGTTACAATAGGGATTTTTGGGGGCGCAAGGTGGGAGCACTGAGAGCGTGGAATCCAGGTGAGTAGGCAACCTTGCAAAAATTAATTTAATAAATTAGTCAAAGCACAATATAAATCCCATTTGCGTTATTTGTGAAATTGAGAAGATTATCAGTGTGTGTTCAGGTTGAGAAAAAGTACAATATCATTGGAAGGTATTTTATTACCTTTGAGAATTGATTTCTCTAGTTGACTAAAGAACTAGATGTGATTGTTCCTTGAATAAATTGGAACATTTTGTAAGTAAATAACTTTACTAAACTAATGTGATCTTATTAGATAAAGTACAATACAAGTCTTGTTTATAACATTATTGAAGTGAGAAATAATCAATCTCGCTGTTGATAATATATGATGATTGTTATGGTTGATGATAGACATTCAAGGGAATAAAAGTATGTGTAAATTCATTTATTTCATAGTAATTATATTGTGATAAATTGTCACTATTTTATTGACGAGCAAAAGATCTACGAGATCTAATACACGAGTTTGAAAGGGTTAGAGTCCCATACTACTCGGTGTATAACTGTGAAAACCTATGCACGAGTTTGAAAGGGTTAGAGTCCCATACTACTCAGTGTATAAATGTGAAGATCTAATACACGAGTTTGAAAGGGTTAGAGTCCCATACTACTCGGTGTATAACTGTGAAAACCTATGCACAAGTTTGAAAGGGTTAGAGTCCCATACTACTCAGTGTATAAATGTGAAGACCTATGCACGAGTTTGAAAGGGTTAGAGTCTCATACCACTCAGTGTATAACTGTGAAAACTTATGCACCAAGAGTTTGAGGGTTAAATTCCCAAGTCACTCAGTGCAAGTATCTATGACATATAATGCAAAGTGATTGAGGGATTGATCACCCAAGAAATCATACGCAAAATTTAGACAAGTGTATTACTATAATTATTTACAATAAATGATAGATTGATTGTATTAGTAAATGTGGTGTTTGTGCTTATGATATTTCCATGTACAGTTGTTTACTCACTGAGTTATGATAAACTCACACTCTCTATGATTATCTTTTCAGATACAGTGGTTGAGGAGAAGAATTTATAGCCTTTAAGGATATACTCTACTTTTGTCTGGTAAACAATTGGTAAGGATTAGGAAACGCTCTGTAATCTAGTAGGTCACCTAGGCTTGGGAGGTTGTATAGTGTTTGAAGGTTGAACATTTTCTGAATATGTATACAAAATATCTTTCTTGGAATATTTATGATTCACATAATTATGGATATTAAGAATGTTCACAGAGATTATGGGGTACCACGGAGGTACACCCTAGGTATTTTATGTTTATATCACATGTAAGTTTTGGGATGTGACACTTATAGCAGATAACTTTTTATTTTTCTTCATCTTTTGTCCTTATTATTTTATTAAATTTTCGACATTATCTTGCTCACAACCTGTAACACAATTTCTTTTTTTTTTTAAGTTTCTTTAGCACACTTATAATACAATATTGCTAATCTATTGTGAATGCTAGATAATATGTTTATTTTGTGATTACATAATGAAATTAATTATTAACAAAAAATTATAATTATAACACTATTTTGGGATAACATAATGAAATAATATTAATTATTTTGGGATCTTAATTATTTATTTTAATTATTACATTATTTTCACTATTTATTTTAATTTTCAATAAATTTTTATCTTTAAATAAAATATTATAATAGTTCAAATTAACTAAAAAATCTAAAATTATAATTATCTAAAAATATATTTTTGCCTAAAAATAAAACTTGTATGCAATATCATATAAATATGTTCTTTTATTTCATTTTATATTTATCAGCTAATTCAATAGCTAACTTTATCAAATACTTTTAATTCAATAAGTTAACTTAATAACTTTCAATTTTCAGCTTACAACTTTTAAATAAAAATTAACTTTTAAACTTTCAGCTAACTTATCAATTATTATTTTTTGTCAAATATAATCTCAGTTTTAAACTTTTTAAGTACCCATTTTGTACATTGACTGAGAAACCAAATTACCAATTTTTTTATGGTAGAATAATAATGAGGACATTAGTAGGTATTTAATTCGCAATTTGATATAATAAAGCACTCACCATTTGTTGATTCTCATGACTGATTGTTTTTTACCCCTTCTTCTTTAATGAAGGTCATCAAGAAACTTGTGGTTTGTTCTAGTCAAGATTTTTATTTTATATATGTGTGCGCGCGCGTGTGTGAGCGTGTGTGTGAGAGAAAAAAATTTAAACTAAGATAATATTGAAATTATCAAGAATAGCTGACGTTATCAAATTTAAGAGTTTATATGAAATTGATGACGGGGGACTAACACAAAATGTAAACTCAATATGTACAATTGTAAAAATTTACATATACTTTTTTCCTATTCAAAAAGTTACTAAAATTATATATATTCTAACATAAACAATGTCTAAGTTTATAACTAATATAAAATTACTTAATTTTTTATTGTAATATTATTTTTTTTTAAATTAACTCCTTATATAAAATATAATTTATAAAGTAAAATAAATTAAAATATTAATTGACGTCATAAAGTGTTCATACAACATAATTTTAAATTTTAGACATGGGTGGTCCAAATTTTTTGGGTTGGATACTAAGTGAAAAAAAAAGGACTGAACAGTCAACTCAGTGTGAATCCCATGAATTTGAATAAATTTGATTGAGTTTTAATTATAGGATCAAATTTACTTAATTTAGGGATTTAAAATCACAAATTTAAATAAATTTAACTCAGAGAAGTAACCATCACCACTACAGCGAACTATATTGAGTATTGACTTGCATGAATGACTGAGAATCAACGTTGTACTAGCAACTGCCAAGTGCGCTTGAAATAGAAGTAGAATTTGATTCTCAGATGGCATTTAATGGTTAAAATATACTTGAGGTTAGTATAGTTTTATTAAAGAATAATTTTAATTCTTATAATTTAAAATTAATGAATTTAGTCCCTGTAATTTTTAAAGTCATGAAATAAGTCATTCGGGTTAGTTTTTGATTAGTCAACTATTAGTCAATACTGACTAAGATATTAATGTCAGTATTAAAATTTATGACAGTACTGACTGCATACCGCTTATGCTTACATGGAATAGCCATGTGGATTCCTTAAGAAAAAAGTTTCAGTTTATTTACTTAGGTACTTGGTCAAAATTTTCTTTTTATCTAATTTTTGATATAAACGCGTCTTCTACTTTGTCTAAGTCCCTAGTTTAAGAATCTGAAGGAGAGGCAGATGAGGGAGCTGATGATGCTGAAGAGATGATATACTAGAATCGGGGCTCACCGTCCATTTCTGACATTTATTTTTCTTTTCTTTCTCTTTTCTTTTTCTCTTTTTCTTATTTTTCTTTTTTGCCTTTATATATATTTATTCTTTGATCTGCTAGTAATTTGTATAATTGCTATATGTTCATATGATCTGACTATGTGATCTCGATATCTGGCTGAATTGATGTGATGACAATGTATACTATTATTAGCAGTTTATGTGGGTTGCATACATTCTTTGTTTTGTGATTTCCTTACCTCTGTTGGGCAGACACAGGACAGTGGGGGCACTGTCAAATCTAAGTTTGGGGAAGGGGAATCTTTGTTTTATCTAATCTTTGTTTTATCTTTGTTTTTGTGCGATATGTGGTCTTAGCAGACAATTGTGTAAAACAGACATAGGCGTAGGCAGATTCCTGTTTTTCAAACTCTAATCTTTTTTTTATTTGACCTTTGCAAGAGAAAATGTGTTTTGTCGACTCAAAAACATAATTATTTTGTTAAAATTTAAATTCATGAATTTGTTTTTAATAAAGATCTAATCCTATTTTCTATAATATGAGGAGATTTTTTTTCAAAATTTGAGTAGGATGTTTAAAACTTGGAAATTCTAAGAGTGAATGCTGTTGGTTAAATTAATATTTCCTAATGAAACATAAAAAGATATATAAACTCAATAAGGGGTATAAGTTCTAGATTTCATAAATGAATAAATTAAATAAGTTAACAGTGGTGGCTTAAAGGCGTGGTTTATGTTAGAACGGTATTGTGTGGATTAGGCGCACGGATATTGTTTTAGCGAATGAACCTTGCTTTTAGATTGATTGAAGAAGATGAAAGGGTAGAGAAGTGCTATGTGGATTAGGCGCACGGGTACTTTTCTTACTTTGTAATTTTCACCATGAGTGTGAAGGGGGAAGACGAGTTGTAGGGATTGGGCGCACAGACTCTACTTCTTACTGGATGCATCTCGTTCTATTTGGTTTGATTGGACCACTGGAATCAGAACTGTATACCCTTGAGAGTATGAAAGTATAGAAAGGAAAGCTTGATTTGGGTGACAGTAATACTGCTTTTGGAAGCTTCTGTGATTTCAAAGCGTCTACTTAAGTTTTGATTTAAACTTCCTGATGATTATTGGTAGTATGACTTATCCTTTGATAGAAGCAGTTCTTGAATTTAGCTTTTAAAGGATGAAAATGTTTTTTAAGTATGCAATTGGCACTTCTCTCTTGCTAAGTACGAATGTGATTTAATCTTGTCGATAAATCTGTTTATCTTATGTCTGCCTTACACTATTGTCTGAGAGGGATGATTTGCTTGAGGACAAGCAAAAGTACAAGTTTGGAGGAGTGTTAAGCGTGAGATTTAGTACCATTTTGGTGCTAAATCATTGATCCTTTTTACCGCTTACTTGTCTTAGCTTATATGTCTTTTCCGTTGTTTTTGTTTGATTTAGTCTAGTTTAGGATTTCTCAGAGTTTAGTCTGCTTCATGTGATTCCTTGACTCATAATGCTATTAATCACCATTTTATTGTCTCTGATGTAGGGTGAGCTGGGCGAAGCTGAATCGATCGATCGAACTGGTACGATGTGCTGTGAGGATACTTGTCTGCCTACCACCGCTATAGCGGTGGATCATCACCGCTATAGCAGTGAGCCCTGGAGCTGAACTTAATGCAGGCAAGTGCTTCTGTCCACTACCGCTATAGTGGTAGACCCTCACAGCTATAGCGCCTGCTGCTTTAGCTGAAAAACCAGAAGACCCACTCTCTGTCCACCACTACTATAGCGGTGGATCCTCATCGCTATAGCGGTGAGCCCTGCACCAGAGTTGCTGAAGAGTACTTAATACCGCTATAGCGGTGGGAAGTTACTGCTATAGCAGTATGTCGCGATAAGGAACTGGTTTAAAATGCATCAGATGAAATTTTTAGGGCAATTTTGAGTTGGAGACAGAAAGGAGGCGCTGACTTTTGCTATAGGAAAAGGAAGAATCCATCTCTGAAGCCAATCAAGCCTGAATTCCGTCAACCCAACCCCGGATTCATGGAGTTTGATCATTCTTCTACTGCTTTTTGTAGTTTTAGAGCCATGAGTGGCTAAATTTTCTGTTCTAGGGTTACTATGAACCCAATTTCAGAATGGGATTTGTGTTCTCTTGAGACTTATGATTCTTGTCAATTTAATACATACCTATCATTCATACTTCCTGAACTTATTATAAAATTGGCCATTTTATGATATATATGTTGCCTTCATTGAACTTGGGAGAGGGAGATGTTGGTAGAACACTGAATGGTTAGGGCAAGTGATAGAACCTAAGGGTTTTACTTGTTAATTAATAGGAATATTAATTAATCTCGTTTAATCAAATTAGGTTAACTTTAATTAGACTCAAACTCACATAAGGGACTATGCAGAGTTGGGTAGCTTAATCTAGGTTCGGGAGAATTACTTTAAGCCATTAGAAAACCTGAGATTATTGTGTATAATTGATCTGAATTACAGGTGTAGGGAGAATTAGCAATTCCTAGGATGAAAAAGGGGGATTAGTGACTCTAGGCCTTTTATTTGATTTATTTCTTTTGATTCAATTGCAATTTGATTTACTTTTAATTAGAGCTACCTTAATTCAAAAAAATCGATTCGCTTAAATAATACGTTTAACTTCTGGAGTAATTAGCACGTTAGTCCCTGTGGATACGATACTCATATTTCATCACTGTATTACTTGTGCGACTGGTACACTTGCCAGAACGCCCAACAAGAATCTTATCCACCAATGCTCCACCAGCAGCTGCATCAGCTATATATCTATCTATGGGCAATAATCCCTCATAGAAATACTAAATGAGAAGCTGCTCTGAAATCTGATAGTTGGGATAACTTGAACACAGCTTCTTGAATCTCTCTCAGTACTCATGCAATGATTCACCATTTGCTTGTCTAGTCCACTAATGTCTTTCCTGATTGCTGCTATTCTAGAGACTGGGAAGAATTTTTCTAGGAACATCTTCAGTTCATCCCATCTTATAAATAAGGCAGTGGGCAAGAATTTTTCTAGGAACATCTTTAGTTCATCCCATCTTGTAATTAAGGCAGTGGGCAGGTAGTAAAGCCAATCCTTGGCTGCCCCATCCAAAGAGATAGGAAAAGCTATCAATTTAATCTGTTCTTTTTCAACTCCATGTGGTCCCATGGTACAGCAGACAACATGAAACTCCTTCAAGTGCTTATGTGGGTCCTCACCTACAAGACCATGGAACTTGGGTAGCAAGTGGATTAGACCAGATTTTAGTTCAAAATTAGCATCTAACTCAGGATAATTTATGCACAATGGTTGATAATGCACATCAAGTGCAATCAACTCTTTAATGGATTGTTCTTGCCTATTTTGAGGTACTTGTGCATTTTGATTATTGATCCTAGTTGTCCCAGTTAACTTAAAATCAGTTGACCCCAACACAATATCAGATTCATAATCTAACTCTACTTCTACACTATTGACAGCAAGCTCAACAATTTCAGCAAGAAGTTTAGAAACTATACCAGTCCTAATGCTATTGTTTCTTACTAGCCTATGGAAGGTCCTATCAATTTCAAGATCAAAAGGCAGTAAGTCCACGTTAAGAGACCTTCTCATACACTAGGAAGGGTAAAATTTACAAGAAAATAAGAAAAACAACAAAAACACTGAAATCGGCAAAATCGGCACACTAGGATTTAACCGACGAAAATCGTTGAAAAAAATGAAGTATCTCAGAAAAATCTAATTTTTCTTGGAAAAATCCATCTCAAGTTGGAGGGACTAATTCAAAAATTAGAACTTAAAAATTTGATCTACAAAAATCACACTAAAAAATCACAATTAATTAAAAATTAAAAAAAATAGAAAAGAGGGTCTAAATGATGGAATTTGAAAAAATGGACACCTCGTACTGGGCAAAGAAAAGTAGGGGTTGCAAAATGCTTAAAATGTTGAAAACTAGTGGTATACCAAGTTTGAGGTCAATCGGAGATAGTTAGGTTTTTCGCCTACAAGGAAAATGGCTAGTTTTTACTAGTTTCTAAGAAAGAGACTCCAAAACTTGTAAACCACTACAGCAATACTAAGCAACTGAAAATTAAACAAAAACACAATGGAACAACTAAATTAACAACTAAGAAGTGAATTGGCTCCCCAGCAATGGTGCCAAAATTCTGGTTTATGCCACTACGATGTTGAATCGCCCAGAATTGAATTCGTGGCAATTTTATGGTATAGTAGTCCATAGGTCATATTCACTCAAGGAGCCTAACTTCTAATCACTAATTATTTGTTCTAAACACCCAAACACTAATTAAAAGCATATAAACGCGAGGTTTTCTTGGCAGTAATAGCAGAAACAGCTACAGAAACTTAAAACAGCAACAAACCAATATCAAACTAATAACTGATCAACAATAGAACGAAAATGACAGAGTATTGACAATAAGGAGACTATGTAACCAGCCACTAGGATTTATGGGAGTGCAACTATCATTACTTAACTCATTGATTCAGTTTTGTTCTTATTTCACCATTTGTTTTTTATATGAAAATGATTCTAGAATAACATCCAGAATTTAATGCTTCCAACGATAGTCAAGAATAACTTCACTAACTATAACTAAATGCATTTCAAAAGAAAACCTCAACCAAATCAAGTTAAACATCATCTAACTAGTCATTTTGTTCTATTCACTTTTCTAATCAATCAACCAAAGCAAGGTTATATCTTAAATATAAATCAGATTATGTTTCTTCAAGTTCAATCAGAATCTGACAACAACATAAACATAAATACAGAATAGAAACAAAATGAGATGAAATCGGGAATAAAAACACTTATCTTGTACTTTCAGTTCAAGCTACAACATCCCAAGGTCCTAGTGACTTATTACAATGGAGATTTAGCCCTTAATGAGAGCAAAATAGCAAAACAGAAGAGGGAAAACATAGGGGAAGAGAGGTCTGTGAAAATACTAAGTTACAGAATATGAAAAGTGTCTTCTGTGTTACAAAACTGATACCTTAAATGCCTTGGAATATTCTACCCTAAATGCTCAGTTGGTTTTCAAAGGGAGAGCTGAGGTGTGGCTGTTTCCTTTCTGCAAAAGGGCTGGCCAACAGATAGTAGTAGCAAACATGAAAAAGGGGTAGCAGAATGGCTCTTTTGCAATGCAAAAAGCTGATATGCTATTTTCAGCAAAATCTGGGGAAGAGGTAAGCAAAGGCTGGACTACATGCAAAAGGTGGTCTGGATTGAGGGGCCCCATATGTTTCCATGTCAGTAAAAAAGCAGAAACAAATCCAGTTAGCATCCTATTCATCAAAAGAATGCCAAATCAATGCCATGTCAACAAGAATGTCTACCTCAGTGCCACATCATAAGAAAATCTCCAAATTAAATTTTTGCAAAGCACACAAATAGATTAAATTGAATCTTTAATACTTTAAGTCCTAAAATATGAAAATAATTTATTTTCCATCCAAAATTAATTTAGACCCAATAAATCACAAAGTGTAATAAAATTGGAGAATTTCCATAGATGAAAATGCAAATAGACCAAGATAGGGGTTAAAATGTATATAAAAATGCTAGATATCAATTCTTCAAGCTAAAGCATCCATGGGGGCTCTTCATGATGAAGTTCCTACTGCTGAAACAGATCTGGCTATCAAAGAATCTGATAGAGTACTTCAACATGAGGCTCATGCCATTGATACATTTGTTGAAAGCCTCTCAGGTTGAGGCTTCACAAGTCAACACTTTTCAAGTGGAAGCTTTGATAGCACCGCTTAGCCCTAGACTACCGTCGAACAAAGAGATTCGATCACTGAGTCAGCTAGAACTTTTCTTGTCAAGGAATCAGCAAGTGTTCATCTTTTTCCTCGATAATCTCCATCTGTTGAAGAATATGGCCAGAATCTTGGGTCCTTCACCCCCAGTAATCCAATCAAAGCCATACTGCTGTCAATCTGCCTTCACAAAATGATCCACCACTTGTGATCAGAGATAATTTTGACATAGAAGCTCTAATGATTAAAATTCCCCTATGTCTTCTAACTCTAGTCTGACCCATCTGATAGATCAAGTGGGACCTTTTTGAAATTCCAAGTATTGTCGATTTAGACCTAGATGCAATAATAAGTCTTCTATTGAGTGACCTTACTCCCTCTATTTCTTTGGTTCCAGAGAAGTCTTTAAAAGATCCAAAGATCGACGAACTAATAAAAGAACTAAAGAACTCCTTGGATTATTCCTTCAAGGTTCTTGCGTCTGATGAGTCTTTGAAGGGCAAAGTTCAAGCTATTTTAGGTGAACTGGAGCCGGTAAGGTCACAACTCCCTATTTCCTACTGAAACCTCTACTCAAATTTTAAAGACTTCATTCGTGACTTATCAGATGAAGCTCCTTTTTTTAATCATATCATCTCATCTTACAAGAAAAAGATGTCAGAAAAAGAGGTCCTTCTTGGCAGGTTACAAGATTTAAATGCTGACAGAGATCGGCAGAATGAAAAGATTGTCAAATCTAGAGAAACCTGGGATTGTGTTAGCCGAAGTATAACCATATCAAAGCATTTCCTTGATGACTTACAAAAAAGAATCAAGAAAACCAGAGAAGAATTGGCGTCGCTCGAGGTAATAAGAGACAAGATTGACAATAATTTGGCTGAACATTTGGCAAGATGGGAGAAAATCAATGAAGATGCTATGACTATTGCGGTCAAAGACTAAGCACTTGCCAAGACGATGAAACTTTTGGAGACTGACTACCTGATGGCCTGCACAAAGAAGAAGACATTGGCTTCTATCTGGGTTCAACCTCACCAAATGTAATGATGTCGGTTAAATTCATCTGACATATTATTTGTCTTGTCGGTCTTTTTATTCTAACAAGTTTTATTCTCTTTTTTTAGTATTCGGTAATGTAATAGAGACTTATCACAATAACGATTCATTCAATTTTACTTCACACATTGTCGATCTGTACAGTTTTAAGTATTTACCATTAATTGATTTTACTTTTATCCCAGTGTTAACTTCATTGAAAGCATAAGCATTTCATGAGAATACTTGGGTAATTATAAATGGTCCTTCTCACTTGGCAACCACTTACCACATTCTCAACAATGTTTCTCAATTGGCAAAATTACTTTCCATACCAAATTGCTCAAATTGAAAGCTTTAAATTTAACTCAACGATCATAAAACTTCGCAATTCGTTCTTATTGTCAAACTAAATTCTCTAACGCAACTAACCTCTTATCAGTCAATTCGTTCAACTCATCGAACATTGAATCCCAATAACTTTCAACTAGTAATTCATTTTGTTTTTTGAATGCGAATTGATTAGAGATTAATCTTGACATGCAAGACGGCATCGTGACCATAAACCAATTTATATGGGGATGTGCCTGTCGATTCTCTTGGCGATTTTCTATATGCCCATAGAATCTGATCAAGAGTATTATGCCAATTTCTAGGCCGTCAGCTAACATGCTTTTTTATCAAGTATATAAGAATTTTGTTAATGGCCTCCACTTGGCCATTTTCTTGTGCATAGTATGGTGTTGAGGTGATTAACTTTATCTTCCTAGAATCAACATATTCGACAACTTTCCATCTAGTGAAGATGATTCCTTGATCAGTCATCAGAGTTTAGGGAATCCCAAATCTGGAAACAATGTAATTTTTGATGAAATTAATCACATCTTGTTGGGTGACATCTTTTAGCAAAATCGCTTCCACCTACTTCGTAAAATAGTCAACCCCAACCAGAATATATCAATGCCCCTTTAACGAAGAAGGATGTATTTGGTGAATTAAGTCTAGAGCCCATCCCTAAAATGGCCAAGGTTTAACGATCCAATGTAACTCACAAGCCAGAACATTTTGTATATAGCCATATCTTTGACATTCTTCACAAGACTTAGCAAACATTATACAATCTTTAACAAGCGTTGGCCAATAGAATGTTTCTCGTTTGAGGACCCACTTCATTTTTTCACCTGCTTGGTGAGCTCCATAAATGGCTTCATGGACTTCCGACAAGGTAATGTACGCCTCTGACTCACTCAAGCATTCTTTAAACTACCCGTCGATAGTTTTTCTATATAATTGTCCACCCAATAGTATGAAATTTAATGCTCTGTATTTGAGTTTCCATTCTGCGTTAGGGCTTGGATTCTCTCAATAGTTAATGATTGCTCTTCTCCAATCATTACTTGTATGAACATCACTTTGTAATACGTCCCTTTCTTCTAAAGGATACAAAAGTTCTCTGATTTCTATTAAATTCAACAAAACCATTTGAGAAAGTTTGTATCCAAAAGCTATTTAAAACCAACTCATTAGCCTCTTTGTTCAATTCCCTAGGAACGTGTTGGACGATTATCTCGTCAAATCTCTTCATTAACATACTAGCCACAACACAATATTTTATCATATTTTTTATTAATGCATTTGTATGTTCGAGTAAGTTGCTTAATGACTAATTGGGAATCTTCAAGTATATGCACTCTTCGTGCCTTCATTTGACAAAGTATTTCTAACCCGACAATTAAAGCTTTATATCCAGCTTCATTATTAGAACAATACTACTTGATTTCAAACATAAAATATAGTTGGGGTTCCCTGAGGGGATATAATTAAAATCCCGATGCCACTCCCTTTTTTGTGCTTTGAATCATCGAAATAAAGACGCCAAGGTTTTAATCCGACAAAATTTATGTCATTATCAATGTCTAAACTAGGATGGTTGACTAAAAAGTCAGCCAATACTTGGCCTTTGACGGCTTTCGCAGGAACATTTTGTGAAGAAAATTCTGACAGTGCAATCATCCATTTACCAATACGTCCATTGAGAACAGGTTTACATAACATACTTATTATATCGGTCTTTGACACGACAAGTATATTGCAAGGCATCATATAATATTTCAGCTTGGTACAAGAAAAATACAAAGATAAGCATAACTTTTCAATTGCACTATTTCTTGTTTCTGCGTCATTTAGAACTCGAATAGGGTAGTAAACGACTCTTTTGACACTATTCTCATCATCTTGAGCAAGTAAACATCCTATCATTTCCTCAGAAGCTGAAATATATAATTTCAATGGCTGTCGTGGTATGGCTAACATCATAACTAGAGGATTCGTCAAGTAATGCTTAATCTGATTGAAAGCTTCTTGGTGACAAGATTCCCAGACGAATTCTTGCTCGGCTTTTAGCTTAACCAAATGTGAAAAGAATTTGGTTCTACCTAAAAAATTAGATATGAATCTTCTTAAGTTTTGTTCTTGTCCGCTTAGATCCCAAGTGAAGCAATCTCTATATTCGAAGATGAGCATGACAAGTTTTTCTTTAAACTCCTTTGGCAGAAATGCGCTTATAAAAATAGGTCTCTTGTTCTCTTTAGTGACTAAGTTCAATTCTTGTAAAGGATCTTCTACTTCAACATTTATCTTTTTATCAGGCCCTTTTTCAAATCTCAAAGGGCCATCATAAAAAATACAGTCTCACAACATAGCTTCTATTTTATTGACTGCTTTGTCGGCCTAATAAGCTGATAACCTGTCCAATTGAGTCTTAAGACTTATGGCTATCGTTTAACCATTTTTTGTCGGCCTTTTCTATACTTGGCCGATTCTCTTTAGCCCTATCTATCAATTTGACACCAAATTGATCCATCAAATAAACTTCCAAAGCATCTTTATTAATCACCTCATCCTCTGTTACAACTGGCCTAACATTCAGAGCATAAATCTTGAAGTCGACATGGAGTTGTTGTAAGTAATATAGACTGTCATCTACCTCAACAACCTCCACTTATCCTTCACTATTCCAAAGGATTAATTTTTAGTGCACAAACTATGAGATAGCTCTGACGTCATGTATCTAATCTCTCCCCAAGAGTATGTTGTAACTAGATTTTGATGGAATTACCACAAAGAGGGTAGCCCTTTCAACTAACCCGAAGCGGATGTTTAGCATTACTATTCCATCAGAAGAAGAAGATTTGCCATTGAAATCGGTGACAACCATGACTATTTAAAGTAAGTCAGACTCATCTTTCCCAAGCCTCTTAAACATGGCTCTAAGTATCAGATTGATGGCAGCCCTGCCATCTACTAGGATCCTATTTGTTGGCTTTCCTTCCACTAAGGCCTTGATATGTAGGGGCGTAGGTGTCCCTTTTGAGCATCAGTTAGTTTCTCAAACTTGGCAAAGTTATCAAGTCCTGCATGCTAATCATCTCCTAGATTGCTAAATCCTGAATGTATATCATCTTCTGTAAATGACCAATCTTCTGTCAGATCTTTGAGGTCTTCCTCATTTTCTCTGACATAAATCTCATAATGATCTTCATATTTTAGCGGTATCATTAAAATAAGATTCTGACTCATGTTGACAAGGTGTCCACCCGTATTCCTTTTTCTCTAACATCCTCATCCTTGGCATTTCTAAACTTTTCTTCAATCGGGTCCCAGTCATCTTTATCTATGAAAAAACCACATTCATCGAAAAAAGGCCCAAGCTTGAAGTAATCTTTGTCTACTGGACAATCATCAGATCCTGCTTCAGACAAAGTTATGCCCATAGCCATGATTGCATCGTCTAGATTCGTGTCAAAGTCTAGATCAAACTCTTCGTCATCATTGATGCTTAAAGGATCTTTAGGGTTGTTAAGGGCTTCTATGACCTCGTCAGCCGATAAATCCACGTCGGTTGCATGACATTCAGGTTTAAATTCGATTAGTTTCCCCCTTGTTTAAATTTGGATAAAGTTTCTCTTTTCGATTCCATGTCGGTCGTGGGATCTTCTAATATTGTCTTGATTTCTTTGTGAGACCAATCTTCAAAATCTTTCCCTTTTTATTTCTACCATGGCCACTTGCTTCCCTTTATCTCGTCTAGCCTTCTCAGTCTCAACTAGCCTAACTGGCCAGCTTTTCCTAGGTAGGGAGAAAAGTATATTCTTGTTAATGTCTGATCTTAAAGGTGTCAGCTACACTGATTTTTGAACCTTCGTAATCTCCACCTCAAGCCATGCACTCAAAAGATTTAGATGGGGTCCTGCATTCCCCTCTTGTTGTTCAGAAGTTTCTTGTTGAGCTAGCCCAATATTCTGAGCTGTTGGCTTTGTCTTGGCTACCAAACATTTCTTCCTTGAACTAGATGGTTCTTCTTTGATTCAAAGTGCATCTGCTAAAGATCTTCTTCTCTGTCCTTGTCTATACCTTTGTAACCATCTTTTCTAACTTTTTGACAATGGTCAACCAGGTTTCTAGGATCACTTTGACCAAATGACATTATTTTGCCATGTCGATAATCTTCATTCCAGAAGGTTGATCCTTCTAGAATCTACTCTTCCTGGCACAATCTTTATTTACCATTGTAGAGTTTTTATACCATTGGCTGACCTTCACATTTACAGGTGGTACTCATGTTTTGAAATATCGAATGTAGTCTTGGGAGCCTGTCTTACTGCTCCTGATGGATTCTTTCAGCTTTTCAGTCCACCAACCATTAAAGTTCAGTCTATCATAATAATGTGATCGAGATCTTGGTGTATAAGACGATATTTATTGAGAATTCTTCTTACAAAATTTCTCTTTCTTTTGCTATTTAAGCAATCGGGCATCAACCATTGCTTTTTGACAAGACGTTATGGCCTCTGGATCATATAAATGAATACACATCGGGCATATCTTGATGTCGACTTTGTCTCTCTTTCTAGACAAAAACTCTTCGTATGTCTCCTATGACTCTTGATGAATGTCAAAGTTACCAAAGTTGTCGATCATAGGATCATTATTTTCATGAAACTTATTTGATTTTATCTCATCATTTGCCTTCCCTTTTGCTTTTGCGTCGACCATGCTAATATTCAAGGGAATTTGGCTATCAATCTCAGCAATATTTATCTAAGAAGGATCGGTGTCAACCTTCATATCTGCCTTTTTATCAGTAAATCTCAGTCTTCTTTTCGTCAGAGCCTCCTAAGTCCCTGAAATGTACACATTTGTTAGTCACGTGACCAAATACACTATGAAATTTACAATATTTTTGGTCTTTAATTTCATCAAGTTTAACAGCCTATGATTATCTAACAATTTTATCTATTTTTCTTTTAATAAAACGTCAAAAATTTGTTCGACTTACATTATGTCGAACTCATATACTTTTTTATTGACATAAGTCATCTTTTCTTTGGCCCTTATCAGCTTTATAGCCTGACAAGTAAAAGAAGGTCCAGTTTTTAGCTTGGCAAGATTTATTTTAAACTCGTTTTCTTCCTCTTCGTCAGATGTTTCCATCCCAACATAATTTACCTTTTCCCTTTTGAGGAATTTCTTTTGTTTTTGCACTTTATCAACTCTCAATTGTTTTATTTACCGAACTTTTCCCCCTAATTGGGCAAGGTTAACTAAATGTTGATTTACAAGCTTCTTTCTAATATAATAATCTAGGCCTTTGATAGCCATTTTAACAACTTCAGCCTCGGAATCAGAGTTAAACACCTACTCCTCATTTGCCTAAATCTTGCCAAATAATCATTGACAGATTCATTGTTCAATCTTTTAATATTAAATAAATCTGTAAGACCAACTTTCAAATCTCCTCTAAAGAGTTGGCCATGGAAACTCCTCTCCATTTATGCCCACAAATGCATGGAATTTGGTCTTAGTGTCAAGAACCAAGAAAAGGTGTTCTTCATGAGAGAACTAGGAAAAAATCTCATTTTGAGTGCTTTGTCTGTCGCTAGATCTCCCATTTCAATGGTATACCATGTGACATGTTCAACAGTCAATTCGCCACTTTCTCTCACGAACTTAGATAATTTAGGAACCTTAATCATACCACTAGGCAATTCAGCCTGTTGAACCCAATCAGGGAATGCTAAGGCAAAATAAGGCTAATTGGTATGGCCCATGTTGAAACAAATCTATTAAAGACTTGTTCGATGACTTGGCTTACATTTTGTTCGACTTGATTCCCTACAAGATTTTGTCGGAATTCTCTTACAACATTGTTTACTTGTGGCTCATTAGGCTAGGGTTGGTCTTGTCCTTGTCCCAGGTTTTTTTGTTGATTCTGACCTTGATCTTCAGCCATAGTTACTTGTTCTTGCTAAGCATTCTCAGGCACAACAATCCCTAAGGCCTGAGTTAGTCTACCTATTTGTAAGGCTAGCATATTATACACATTATTTGTACTTTCCATTACGGGTCTAAGCACAACACCCATTTGTTGTGTTAGCATGCTCACCATGTCATGATTACTTTTGTCCATTTACTGATGAATGTTAGCCAATGAATTTTTACAGTAGATGTGGTGTTGGTATTTGGCGTATCCCTCGACATATTCGAGAAAAATAGGTCCTAAATTTAGTCTTTCCTATTGAAAAATAGTGGGAGTTCTTGTTCCTACCACATTTGCCAATGCAAAACTAACTACTTGGCTTTGAGTCATTTGACATGAAAGATTGGCTAATTGATTTCCTATCCCCAAGTTGGGTCATCAAAGGAGGGGTGTATCCCTGAGGCAATCCATATTGAGGCATAAACCTTGTCGTCTGACTACCTACTATGTTTGGTGAAAATGGTGTCATCCCAGACATTTGTTCCTATACGGGATTTCCTAGAAGGGATATGTTTGGCACAACATCTATAGGATTAGTAGTTGTCAAGATTGTCGTAATTACTTGTACGTTCACTAAAGTTACGACAGTTAGTGAACTTGCTACTTGATTAATGCCATTTGCGTTACTCAGAATTGTGAGTGTGAGAAGAACAGGGTATGCATTTATCACTTCTCAAACGCATACATAAAATGAGTTACTCTGAACTCATCCCACTAGGTGTGTCAATTTGTTTATGGTGATTTTTGGTCAAATCGAGATCCGACAACAAACTCGCAAGTGTTAATTTGTTAACGGGGGTGTTTCAATTGAAGGTCAAATCCAACAACAAATATTTGCTTCTATCAAGAATGATTGTGTTTCCAAAGTTATGCGGTAATCTCATTTATGATAAAAGTGTGTCGAAAGAGATTTACTTTGCACAACTTGAGGCCTAAAATGTACTTTTCATAGAAAAGTTAAATGAAAACTGTAAGGGCAAAAAGTAAGTGCAGAAAGGAAATTGTATAATGTAACGCACAAAAAGAAAACCGCAGAAAGGAAAAAGCGGAAAGTAATCAACAAAATGTAAATCGCAGAAGGTTTAGAGTATGGAATATAAATAAAAATGAATAAAATGCTGGAAGATGAATGAAAATGCAGTAAATTGCTAAAAGATAAAAGAGACTGGAATGTAAAAGACTTTGAATTTAAATTTGACTGAAATGCAAGGTGAAAAGCATACTTTGATGTTAATCCATTAATCTACTCGCTTGAGATGTTAGGATTTTTTAATCAAGAGTTGCCAACCCCTTTTACAACATTTAAACAAGTATATATAGGCAAATGACTGAATTAACTACCTATCTAACTATATGCCACGTACATAGCAGTTTATAATTACATTTCCTTGACATAACTATCCAAACCTATGTACATAGCAGTTTACAAGACCCGACAAAACTATTCTTGCCACCTAATAGTACAATAGCTCTTTGACAGCTTCAACTTGACAAATTCTCTTGCCTTCGACGTTTGACAAATAACTTATGTTCAAATTATAGACCTTCGTCTCTTCGACATAGATGACTTTTTCAAACCATGTATTCGCTTGTTGAGTAACAAGCTTTTGACAATTTTACTTTATCATACATAAGTGTTCTTCTATTTGTTCCGTCAACTTCGCCCTTGTTGAGTAATTGAATTCTGTCGAGTAGTCAGACTTGCTTTCACACTTGACTAATGGCACTAATTTATTACGACACGGAGAACGATTATTTGTCAGTCAAGTGAACTTTGTCTAACTAAAAATTATTTATTTATTTATTTATTTATTTTTAAAAAAATTCGTCCAACACATATACAGCAACTTGCAATGTAATTAATTTGAATGCATGAGTGGAAATGCCACTTATGTAGCAGACAAGCACCTTAACGACTCGACCAAAGCAACCAAAGCTGAAATGAGAATTTTAGAGTGATAAAAAATTTGAAAATATACGTAGCTTACATATTAACTCATACTCAGTGCTTCCATTTAATAGCTCTCGCCACTTGCCAATGAAAAGGATTTATGTACATTTTTTATATTTTTTATTATTTTTATTAAAAATAAAAATGTATAAAAAATTTTATGAGATCATGCTCTGATTGAAAAATTTTGCACTTAAACTTTTTTTTTTTTGGTTTCTCAAAAATATAATTTACTCTAAGTAATCTTAATTTACTACTTTTGGAGACTAATTGCTTCTTTTAGACCTAATCCCATTAATAATATACGTGTCATATTTTGATTTAAAATCTGATAATAAATAAATATAGATTTGGACCTAAGTTTCTCCTAAACGAATTTGTTGAACGAATTTGACTTAATCATTTGAAAAATAAAAGATATGGTTCTGTTCTTCTTAATTTTAATATTACGGTCAGTTTCAGTAATGCATACATATTACACACAATAATACTTATGAGCGTAATACTTGAAGGAAGATACTATTTAATAAGTAATTACATTCAATGATTCTAGCATAAATGAACCATCATAATTTTCCTGAAAATTATTTATTTATTTTTAGTATTAAAAAGTTTAATATTATTTTTTATTCATATTTTGATAAATAAAATTAAGTTGCCGGATAAAATGTAAAAAATAGAAATATTAAATACTTAATGCCATATAAGTACCATAAACAAACATAATTTTTTTTTCTACACGATTGAAACAATTAATTAGTCATCCCAAAGAGTAATTTTGTCTTGTTACAGAGTTTCACGTCCTGAAAGTTTTCTTGAAAAAAATGGTCTTATAATTTTGAGGGATTTTATTCTCTAATTGACTAATCTTTTGTGATATAACTTCCTTATACCTCAAATCACATCAACAGATATTAAGACAATATATTACTATCTCAA
This sequence comes from Biancaea sappan, assembly GCA_037074585.1. Lineage (NCBI taxonomy): Eukaryota > Viridiplantae > Streptophyta > Magnoliopsida > Fabales > Fabaceae > Biancaea > Biancaea sappan. Next base: position 14,839,290 of record CM073494.1, read on the forward strand.
TTACAATCTTGTAGCATAAATGATAACATTAGTGTTAGTGCTGGAGTGTACTTAAGAAAGGGGTGAATTGAGTATTCAAAACTTGTCCATAAATGTTTACTTTCTTGTCAAGTGTTTCAAGGTCTTGTGAAAACTCTTGTGATTAAAATTTGTTTTTATTCAGAGTAATGAATAAAAGAAAGTAATGCACACCAAGAAATATAGTGGTTCCAACGTATCTATAAGATACTCCTATATCCACTACTCAAAACACACAGTAGTGAGAGTTTTATTTAGAGTAAATATGTAACAAGTACAAGAACAACCAAATTTTTATGTTAAGCAACTTATTAACCTCTAAGTTTGAATCAGTAGGGCCCTACTTTTACAATTCTTACAGTTAGGCTTTCACGGGTCTCTAGCAAACCTTTAACCACGTAACTTTTCCTATAAAAAGGATCAGCAATCGACTTTTATACTTACCAATCGAGGTCCAACTTCCAAGGCCCACAAAAATACAATCTACTCCCTAGACAAAATACAAGAGAAGAAAGAGATGATTCACAAGAACCTAAGTAAAAAAGAGCTCTCTCTCAGAATATATAAATCTTAGAACAACCTCTCTCGAAGAAACACAGGATTTGATAGGCCTAACAACACAAGTACAAGCAATTCAAGTACAATGTCTTTATATAGCCTCTGCTAAGTAGCTGTTGCAAATCCTCAGTTTGAATGACTTTTATAATTGCTATATCAATAAGGGTCTTTGATTGATCTATAAATGGAAGTTTTTTGCCTCGAAAATTTCCTCTTCAGTTGTACATTTATTAGAGCGTGATCTTCTTTAATTTTTGTCTAGAATAAATCCTTGAATGGTGCAATACAATCATTTCTTCAAATCAGCGCATTTGTACCTAATACAGAATCAATCAATTGATTTTCTATTAATAGGGCTGTCATTCTTTCCTCATATAACACTTTGACTTCATATATTCTCAATCTGATTATCTAATATGATTATGATTACAAAGTCTTGGAATATGATTGATCTTAATTAAATACTGACTTCAATTGACTTTGTTTGACTGTATTTAATACTCCAAGTTTATAAGGTTCTTAAAGTTAGATTCTTCAAAATTGACATTAATAAAAATCTTATATTTTGAGAAGTTACATCAACAATTGGCATTACAAGATTCGCTTGAAGCTAAAAAAAATTAGCGCAAAGTCAATATAAAATATAATAAAAATTTTAAGATTAAAGGTCGAAATCAGATCAATTAAGTTCATATTTACAATCACGGAAAACACTGATATTGTCGTGAAATGCCAGGAGCTAAATACTTACTTATCCATAAAGGGGCGTCTTTTCTCAAATAAAGGTGTGAATAGTAGAGTGGGGGGTCACTTCACCCGATTTTGCTTTACTTGTTTCTTCATATCTGCTTCTTATTGTTAGGAATACTGGCGAGCACCAACTCGCACATCCTCTTCAACTCGATCCAACTCATATGTCTGGGATGAGTTGAGTTAAATTCTTTTAATTGGTCAAGTGGTAGGCTGACAAATTTTTAGCTGAACCCCATTTGCCAATCTGCTCAATATATGATTTTTTTTTAAAGATTTTTTTAGACAGTCAATTAAAATGTTTTGTTATACTCATTATTTAAATAAATATTTGTATATGTACTTATTGAAATTTAGATTGTATAATATTAGATTTTAGATTGAATTAATTTGCGACAACCCGTTGTTGATTACTGTTGTCTTGTTAGATGATATAAAGGATAATGTGTACCTTTGTTAATTTATTTGTTTTCTATGTATTGTGTATCTTTTTTTGAAAAAAAGAAAAAAAAAGAGAAGAAGAAGAAAATAAAGCAAAAAACAAATTAAATTAAATTTTAAAAAAAAATTATCGGCCAACCCAACCTGCCAAAGTACGAGTTGAGTTCGTTATCAAAAAATTAATAACTTGAACCGTTTAAATTTAATTAGATTGGGTTAAAATTTTCCCTTTAACATGACTCTTGTTCATCCCCTGCCTGGGATCACTTGCTCCCACTCTTTACTATATAGAGATTGGTCATTGGCTAATCACATTCAGCCTTATATTATAGTTTAATTTCTTCGTTGGAAATTTGACCTTTTTTTTGTTTTCCTCGTTATAGCAATAGGGCTGAATAGCCAAGGCCCGAAAGTGTTGACCTCTACTATTCAATCCCAAAATACATATACTATTGTCCAAACAAAACCGAAAATACAGACTCATACATTCATACTTATATATCTGCATCAATCAACCACCGGAGAAACAGATGTCATGGCTCAGGGAATAGGCAGAGGAAATGGAAGAATTGAAAAGCTAGAAGCTTTCAAAGGAAATTCTTAATCTTCTTCTTGAATGATCCGTTGCATACACTGAAGACGTCTATTTATACTAAATGAAGGGAATACAAGACAAAATGGACAGATAAGGAAATAGTAAATAAGCACATGGTTGGTTGGCAAAGTCTTTATTTGCTGCATGGTAGGCTGGGTAGTCTACATTTGTTGCTGGCATGGTTGCTGCAGGCATGGTAGAAAACAGAGCAGGAGGCATATGGATGTAAATCTATGGCATGTCACCATTATATAATCATGGATTTTGGTTTGACCAACAAACTTAGTCAGCCCAAATGAGAATTGTTTTTTAAAAAGTTGGAGCGGAAAATGATACCTCTGCCTTAAGTCCATGCTAATGAATTATTTCTTAATTTATTTTCCGAACTTTGAATTTTTAGAATAATACATATTCTAAACCTTCGCAATTTGACTTTTGTTTTGGTCATCAAACTAAAACTTGAACAGTTTGACCTTATCTTTTGAATTAATGACAATCAGGCCTCGTATACCTGGAATTATTTCTGCTATAATATAAAACCATCACATCAAACAAACAGATATATATACCTGGAATTGCTCCTTGTCTGAAAATTTAATAAAAAATTCCTTCACCTTGCTCCAATTGTTGATGAAAAGCCTCATGATGGTTCATTGAAGGTTGATAATACAGTGGAGCTTGATAAGAAGGTTGCTGATAGGATGGCGGATAGTGACTTTAGCTACTTTAAGAAGATTCACCAATGTCAAAGTCACTAAAACTTTGTGAAAAAACTAGAAAAGATTGAATCTTCAAAATATTGTCTTTCACCTCTTTCAGTAGGGCGGTCATCATGAAAAGGCATCATATCAATACAAAAACTTTGATCACGCATAGAATATGGAGTGTCTTGATATGGGTCTTGTTCTCTATATTCATCTCTCCCATGAACATTTTCTGCACCACCACCACCATTATTTCTTGGTGGACTCAAACCACTTTCAATATCATGACTATCACCATCATCATCTTCTTCTTCTACTTCTATGTCATCATCTTCAAAATTCATTCTAGGAAGCCATTCTACATCTTGAAGTCCATCCAATAACGGGTCTTCCCTCTCTTCAATCCATGGAGACAAAAGATCATCTTCATAGAATATGTAGTCAAGATTAATCAGATTGAAACTATTTTCTATTTCTTCTGGTCTTCTTCTCTTCATGTCTTATCTTCAGCTTCATATTGTAAAAGATAAAGACAAGTTTTTGTAATTTTCTATACTTGAGTCTATTTCTCGTCTTTGTATGAATATAACTAAATGTACTCCAATTCCTTTCAGAGTTTGATGCTGAAGTTGTTTGGCTGAAGACTTTAGTTGCAATATTTTGCAGCTCAGGAGTACATGAATCATAGAGCAACCACCATTTAGCTATTTAGACAAAATAAATAAATAAATAAATAAATTATTTAGAATATATCTGAAAAGACTAATAAGAAGAAAATTGAAACAAAAAAAAATAAAACATTTGGAAATAAATTGAACCAAAAAAATGTCGAATAGCAATAAAAATAATATGTGACTACAAGAAAATTTACTTTTAGTGACGATTTTTTAGTTGCAACTTTTAAAGTCGCCACCAAAAGTCGACTTTTGATGGCGACTAAATAAGTCGCCACTAAAAGTCAGACTTTTGGTGGCGATTCAAAAAAGTCACCACCAAAAGTCAAATTTTTTTAAATAAAAAAAAATTAAACTATTGGTGGCGAGAGTCACCATCAAAAGACTAATTTTAAAAAAAAATTAAAGAAATTCAGATTTTTAAAAAAAATTAGACTTTTGCTGGCGAGTATAATTTAAAAAATAAATAAATAATATTTAAAAAATTTAAATTTTTTAAAAATAAAATTTAAAACAATCAGACTTTTGGTGGCGACTCCCATAGTCGCCACCAAAAGTCAATTTTTTATTTTAAAAAAAGTCTGATTTTTTAAATAAAATTAAAAAAAATCAAACTTTTATAGTCAACATCAAAAGTTTATTTTTTTAAAAAAAAGTTAAATTTTTTAAAATAAAATAAAAAATTAGACTTTTGGTGGCGACAAAAGTCTAATTTTTTTTTAAAATTAAAAAAGTCATTTTTATTTAAAAATTCAAATTTTTTTATTTTTCTTAATTTTATTTAAAAGGAATTCAATTTTTTTATTTTTTTAAAAAATTAAATTATCTCGGTGACGACTGAAGTCTGATTTTTTTAACTGAAATCGATTTTTTTTATAAAATTAGTTGAAGTCGAACTTTTTTGTGGTGACTCTAATAGTAATAATATATTTTCTTTTTATTAAGTTTAATATTATTTTATTTCTATTTTGTAATATTTTTGACCTAAAATAATTTTAACAGATTATATATATAGATATATATAATATTTTGCACTTACATAACATAAATGAAGCAATAGCAAAATGGCAAAACACACATAATTATAAGCAAGGGACCCAGATTCGAATTTCAGGTATGCATATGTTGGTTTAATTTCAAATAAACTTGAATATTGCACACAAAAAAATCGAGTCAGCTCGGGATAGTGAGTTATTGGATCGGCAAAGACCTGCACGAGTCGAATGGATCTCAAATCGACCGGCTGGGCCGATCTGGATCTAAAAAGATGGCTAGTAACTTTTGGTGGCGACGGTGCCACCAAAAATCACTTTTTCTCATGAATTTTTTTTTTATAATAAAGATGACTTTTGACGGCGACTTTTGAAAGTCACCACCAAAAGAATCACGCACAGACTTACGGCAACAACTTTAGTAACTACTAAAATTCGCCACCAAATATTTTTATTGGCTACTTTTAAATTTTTGATGACAATTTTAGTCGCTAACAAAAAAATTTTTTTTTGTAGTAGTGCTATTATATTGCATCAATCTCTTGTTAGAATAAATAAAATCATTGAATTAAACAAGTTCTACCTAAGTTTTGTTTGTTAGTGTCAATTGAACATATCATAGTTAAATGGCAACGTGTAGAGAAATAAGAGTGAAGCAATTATTATGGAAGCATCAAGTAGGATAGTAAATTATAATGCCCAGCCTACTTTTCCATTCTTACACCACCACGTGGCACTCCTCACATATTTCTCCCTCTTCCCTCACATCATGTGGTACCTCTCTCTATCTATCACTATGTCTGTATCCCTCTCTTTCTCTTTTGGTTTCCAATCCCATTTCCCTCCAATCCTTCCCCGCCAAGTATATAAAATATTAGAGAATTTTAAAGATATTTTAAAATTATAGAAATATCACGTGTAATTTGGTAAAAAAAATAATGTACTCTGTATATTTCATTATAAATATATATATGTTGCATAAAAAATTAGTTTCAAAAACAAAAAAATGATAATTGTAATGTTTAATACAAAATGATATCAACTTTAATTTTATCAAAATTAAAAAAAATTAAGTGTAACTTAAGAACAAAAATTATTTGATCTTTTCAACATGTAAATTTAAAAGAACATTTTATTCTTTATATTTGATAAATAAGAAAAAGTCCTCTAACCTATCATAGTCGCCAGTCCCGAAGTCTTTCTCCATCTTTTCTCACATCCTTCTATTTTTTTTTAATATAATGTTGAATCTTATATATGTTATGCGCACTACTTTCTTTATTTTTTTTATATACTATAATATTAAAACAACGTCTTAGACTAATATGCTTTCTTCCCTCACATCCTTCTAGTTTTTTTTTTAATATAATGCTGAATCTTAGTCTTAGTATCATGTTAGATATTAATATCAATTTAATTATTTTTATCATTATGTCAAAAGTACAATTATAGTCTTTTATTGTATAAAAATAGAAATGGGCATATTAGAAGAAACTAAAAATTCTTATTATACCTTAATTCAATCGAGACTCGTTGAGCTATTTCTATACCAAACATCTCTTGTTTATCCCAAAAAATGAATAGCTAAACAACAATATATAATATATATTGTAAATACTAAATATACAATATTATATTTTAAATATTTATTATAACAAATATTTTAAAGTTATATACACTATCCTGTTGCATTGCTTTGATTTGACTATCTAATCTTCTTTCTAATTTAGAAATTACATTCTTTGTTCCCTCAAATATTTCTTTATAAACAGATCCTCCATGTTCTTCATATTGAAATTGAGGATTGAGAAAATAACCTAAAACAAAAAGTAAAAGAAATTTTCAATTAATATCAAAAAAATGTAAGTTGTTCTAATAATTTGTAGTAAAATAAATCTTATATATAGAATTTACCTGCAGAATGTAGATCAGTTTGTAGAAATTTCCATCGTTTATCTATTATAACATTATAATGTGAGTGATAGCGACAATTTTTCTCAGTAGATAGTTTCGCTTTATCAATAGCCTCGTAAATGAAACCCATAGTTGGCTTTTCATCACCATCAACAAGCCTAAACACTTTAACTAGAGGCTCAAATACTTTCAATATTTCAGTAGTTTTGGTCCAATAGCATTCATTCAAAATTTTTTTTCTTGCATCATAAGCTAATCCAAATTTTGCCTTCCCAAATTTAGACTTTTTGAATTCATCAAAGGTGAACATATTTTTTAGTCCTTATTTTTGCTTCACAAAAGATTGCAGCTGTACAAATTGTATAGCCAATCTAGTTATGCCTAGACGAATAATCTCTTTGCCTCCAGTGTATCTTTTCATAAGATTAACAGTCCAAGTGTGATTGTATATAAAAGATGTGTTCACCTTTGCATCTTCTAACACCTCTTTTACATTGGACTTTTTTCCAATGTCTTCTAAACACAAATCTACATATTCTTCTTCTACTTCTTCCACAACTTTATCAAATAACTGGAAGTAGTAATTGGTATTTTTACTAGCAACACCAGAGGCATCAATAGATTTTAAAAAAATAGTACCTCTACTGCAATAGACAAGAAAATTCATGATATGCATATGATTCATACTGTTCGTTCAACCATTGCACACTATTGTCACACCTATTTCCTTTCATGCACCTTTGAGTTTGTTGATCCATTCTTTCATGCTTGTGTATTCTGCTTCCAAGTAGACATCATAAATCTCATAAGGTGTTGGAAATTTAATAGCAGAGCTACCAATACTAGCAGCAGTAGTGATCAAACTATGCAACCATAGAAAGTTAGATAAGTTCATAGGAAGACGCTCATATATTATAAATTTTGAGACCGTTTCCCCTAACTCTTTTCGCAGCGAATTCATGATACCAATTGTAATTTTTGGTTGATTCACACTTTGACTTCTAACAAGATCAATATCTGTGGACCTTAAATTAAGCGAAGTCTCTTTTAAACTAGACAAACGTTGTCTATTAACACCACTAACACCCGCTACGTGACCACGAAAGCTTTCATCCTTATCATATATATTTCATGCCCCACCTGTTTGGTGCCTAAATCTCTGTTTTTCTTCCTATTTATGATGAGATCTAATACTTTCTTGAGTTGCACGTCTCATTTGCATATCATCATTAATAAATCATTCCATTTCATCATTATCTTCGCCTCTCAATCTTGCTTCAAATTCTTCTTTTCTTTTTCTTGAGTCAATTTTTTTTTGATGTAGTATCTTTCAGAAGTTTCCTTTCTTGGCGACATTATTTATATTTTATAGTACCTATTGATAAAACATAACAAACATAAGAATATGATAATATATAAATGTACATCATAAGAAAAAAAAAAAAGAGATTTCCATCTCAAAGTTGACCAAATGTCAAATGTAACCTTCTTAATTAATTCAATTGTTGTGTAACTATTTTCTTTCTTATCTCCATTTTCCGAATTAAATTACCAATCCTAGTTCCTAACTATGGTTCAAGTCTTTGAGTTATACATATTAAGGTTTAGAAATTGCACACAATTAATTATTTAGTCTCTAAAATTTTATAATTGTTTTAATTTAGTTTTTGACATATCAAATGTCACAGTTTAATTATCAAAAAATTGTATTTGTCTCATTCATTTTTTTTTTGTTGTTAAATAATCAAATTTACTGATAGTAAATCTTAAACATTTTTATTGTCACACTAATTTTGTCAAATAAAAAAATAAATTAAAACTAATAATTAAGAAGTAAATTGAAATGGTTTATTTTAAAAAAAAATTAATTTAAGATCATTATAAAAATTTTAGAAATTACATCAATAATTACCCTATTTCAAATAATGATGTCAAGAGAGCCAAATTTATTCAAAAGAATATATTTAATATTATAACACATATGAATTTTTTTGTTGGCATCATCTTGTTTAGCTAGAAATGTAATACCCGTAATAATATATATAAATGTGTGTGTTCACAAGCTACAGTTACTATTATATTATACGATTATATTCACTATATAACACTATTCATATATACAGTATGGTTTACATACATAATCATCTTGAAGAAGTTGGGAAACCAAATGATGTTTTATGTGAGAAAATCCCTTAGGGACTAAAATGAAAGGCTAAAAGTAAAACTAGTAGATGAAAACTGGTGAGTGGAATTGGTAGATGAAAATTGGTAAGTGAAACTAGTAGATGGAATAGTATAGGAGAACGGTAGATAGAATAATAGCAAATAGTACCATAACTTCTCCTATAAATAGCCCATTCTATTTCACTTTTAAACATACACCTTCAGTTTCTCTTCCCTTCTCTCCTCAAAAGTTCTCTTACTCCAACGTTAGGGTTCTGAAATTCTAGGTTTTTCTTCCTTAGCCTAGATCCAAGGTGAGGATACTATGCTCTTTTTATGTCTTTAAAATTTTTAGAGATTATATTCTTAGGTATTCTCTGTGGATGCGGCTTATATTCGTTATAATCGTACATATGAATAATGCATATATGTATAAATAGTAACCGTACGTAAAAATAGTACATATGTGTATGAATAGTAACTATACATATAAATAGTATTTATACATATTTTTGAATGGTACACATACATATACATGTTTATACATATTTTAAAATAGTACACATACGTATATATGTTCATATGTATCTGTAATAAAGAATTATGTTGTTACGAATCCATAATTGAATCCATTAAATGTGATTGTATAGATTTAAAGAAGATATAGTAACTTGGACTTCAGGTGAGTAACTAACCTACTTGGATATTTATTTAATTATATGAATAGTCCAAGTAATTTACATACTCATAGTATATCTGCTATTATCTTTGACTGAATATTACAATAAATATGATTATGGTTGTGTGCCAAATGTGGAGATGGCTGTGTGCCGAATATGAATGTGGTTGTGTGCCGAAATATGATTATGGATGTGTGCCAAATGTGGAGATGGCTGTGTGCCGAATATGAATATGGCTGTGTGCTGAAATATGATTATGGCTGTGTGCCGAATGTGGAGATGGCTGTGTGCCGAATATGAATATGGCTGTGTGCCGAATATGAATATGGCTGTGTGCCGAATGTGATAATGACTGTGTGATGAATATGAATATGGTCATGTACTATGGCTGTGTGCCGAGTATAAGTATGGTCGTGTGTTGAATGTGATTATAGTTATATACTAAGGATCGAAAAATTTTACTTATGTATTTTATACATATACCTTGTGTATTGTTAATCACTTAATGATTATCTGTAATTAAGTTTCTATCCTTGTAACGTTATCTATTCATTGAGATTATTATCTCATATTGTGGTGGATATATTTTTTTTCAGATCCTGAGGTTAACGAAAAACATCCTCCTGAGGAGTAGCGGAAGTTCAATATCCTAACCCTCTTTGCTCCAAGGGTTGGTGTTTCTTTGAATTAGAACTGTTTCTTCAGTTTTAAATTCTAGAAAGCTCTACAGTCAAATAGGACACCTAGGAGAAAGTGGTTATCGTATATAATTATGTTATTACAGTACTTTACGTTTACTGTATGTTCTGTGAAATTGTTGCTTATTAACATAGGAGTGTTTAAATAAGATAAGTCTTTGCTACATTATTGTTCTCACATTTTAGAACGTTTATATTATAGTGATATGAGTATTATATGGAGCTAAGAGCATAGGCTTACAACTAGAGAGTGTCTCTAAGTTGTGCTGGTCACGAACCTTTATGAGGGTTGTGACAAAGTTGGTATAAGAGGTATTGAGTTTTTAGGTCTCTTATTGACTACAGAGCAAAGGTGTGCTCGGTAGACCCTCCCCTATTATTGTGAACCACAGCACAATCATAGGATGAGGTTCCACAGAAGGCACCATACGATGTCGTTATTATTCCTTTCGTGTCATACTCCTCAATTAGTATCGCTCTAAGGCATTCTTAACAACTAAAGGTGTTTGCTAAATCTGTGTAGATTTTGACACCTTTAATGGCAAGAGGAAGACTGTCTAACCAAGGTAGGTGTATGGGTTCTAGAAGAGTGCTAACACCTTCCTCCTCAGTAGATGTATCAAAAGAAAGCAGTGAACATACTAAGACTGTAGGTGCTGATGAGACACCTCCTCCAAATGATCCATCTCTAAGGGCTATGTTAAATACTATCCAAGACTGAATATATAGAATGGAGGTAATGATGAGAGGGTAATCTATTCTGCACAATCCTCCAGTGGCACCTCAAACAAATACAATTCAACCAATGCTGCAAGCACCACCTCTTCCCCAATAGGAGGAGATTTTGATAGAAAAACAACTTATGAGCTTTCTAAAGCTCAAACCTCCATCATTCTCTGGAGAAGATCTAAATGAAGACCCAAGAAAATTCTTGGGTGGTGTTGAAAAGGCCTGCATAGCTTTGGGATGTTCAAGTGTCTGGAAAGTGGCATTAGCTGTTTACTAATTGAATGAAGTTGCTGAAGAATGGTGGAACAGCTTTAAAGGGGGTAGAGCTAGTAATGCCCCACCAGTGGAATGGGAAGAATTTGAGAGGATGTTCATGGAAAGATTCCTCCCTCAAAGTGTACGAGTTGAGACCCTCAAGTAATGGTCCATATCAATCCACGATTATAACACTAAGTTCATACAACTTTCTGATTTACCGCTAACAAAAATCTTGATGAAAGAGAAAAGATAAGGAAATTTGTCATGGGCCTTCGTCCCTTTTTAAGACAACTTGTGGGGACCCAAATTGAAACATATCCTTCATATACCGCAATGATAAGTACTGCAAGATTCATGGAAATGGCAGAAGAAGTGAAGGATGAACAAAGAAAGAAGAAAAAGCGAGGACGGGAAGAAAAGCCCTATAATAGCTCAGCAGGGGCACCAAAGCCTCCAAATCGAGGCCAATCGAATCCTATAGCATTTTCAGGCCACACTATTGCATCATCTAGTGTAGTACAACTGAGTTTTAATCAAAGGAGGGATGATCAAGCACCATTTTAACAAAGGCATGCTAAGCCTATGTGCCTGCAATGTGGGAAGTTTCATTCGGGAGTATGTTTTAAAGAGAGCAAAATTTGCTACCAATGTGATCAAGCAGGTCACTTTATAAAGGAATGTCCACAATTACTTATTGGGGCTAGATCTGCACAACCATCACACCCTCGAACAATGACAACATCAGCTAGCGTAGCTCATTCATATGTAGGAAGGGGCGGACTAGGAAAAGGAGTCGGAAGAGGAGCGGGAGGAAGAAGGCAGCAATCTTTTGGTCATGGTCTAGCTAGGGTGTTTGCTCTTACCAGACAAGACACCCAAGCATCTAATGCTGTCGTCACAGGTATTTTGACCATTTGCTCACATAAAGCTCATGTATTATTCGACCCTGGATCTACACATTCATATGCATCTCCAAATTTTGTTAAATACATCCTTAAGAAACCAATAAGTTTAGAACAACAGTTTCTTATGTCTACCCCTATGGGAGAAATGGTTATAATAGAGGAAATATATAAAGAGTATAGTGTGGTAGTAGGAGGGCTAGAAATCGTGGCAGATCTTATGATCCTTGATATGATAGATTTTGATATAATTTTAGGCATGGATTGGTTGGATTCATGCCACACAACCCTCGATTATCATAGTAAATCCGTAAAAATTTCTAGGCCCGGAGAAGCCACATCTGTATTTCAGGGAGACTAAAGTAGGACACCGCGTAACTTGATCTCCCTAATGGGCGCCCAACGATTATTGAGAAAAGGGTGCAAAGGGTTCTTAGCCTTCGTACAAGATGTAAAGAAGGAAAAGCTCAAACCTGAAGATGTGCCAATTGTGAAAGAGTTTTTGGACGTGTTTCCAGATGAATTGCTAGGTATACCCCTGGATTGAAAATTGAGTTCAATATAGATCTGGCACCAGAAACTCAACCTATCTCAATTCTACCTTACAAAATGGCACCGACTGAGCTGAAAGAACTCAAGGAACAACTGCAGGATCTTCTAGATAAGGGTTTCATAAGACCCAGTTATTCCCCGTAGGGTGCCCCAGTCCTCTTCGTAAAGAAGAAGGATGGATCAATGAGACTTTGCATCGATTACAGGCAGCTGAATAGGGTCACTATAAAAAATAAGTACCCTCTGCCTCGTATAGATGATCTCTTTGATCAGTTGCAGGGAGCTAAGCATTTTTCTACGGTTGACTTGAGGTCTGGTTATCACCAACTCAAGGTCAAAGAGGCAGATATAACCAAGATAGCATTTTGTACTAGGTATGGACATTACGAGTTCACAGTTATGTCTTTCAGACTAACAAATGCCCCCGTAGCTTTCATGGATCTCATGAACTGGGTATTTAAACCATACCTTGATCGATTTGTCATAGTATTCATAGATGATATATTAGTTTACTCAAGGAGCTCGGAGGAGCACGAGCAACATCTTCGTATGGCATTGCAAAAACTGAGAGAACATCAACTTTATGCAAAGTTCTCAAAGTGTGAGTTTTAGATTGACCAAGTAACCTTCTTAGGTCATGTGATTTCAAAAGATGGCATATAGGCGGACCTAAGTAAGGTTGAAGCGATAAAAAATGTGGCCTAGACTTACTGAAATTCGAAGCTTCCTAGGATTAGCTGGTTATTATTGTCGTTTCATCAAGGACTTTTCAAAAATAGCTGCCCCTCTCACACGGCTAACACGGAAAAACGTAAAGTACCAATGGGACAATAAATGTGAGAAGAGTTTCTTACAACTTAAGCTACGGTTGGTTACAGCACCAATACTTGTACTACCATATAACTCAAGAAACATGAGTGATAGCTTATGCCTCTCGAATAAGACTTGGTTGTGTCCTCATGCAGAATGGTAAGGTGATAGCTTATGCCTCCAGATAACTCAAGAAACATGAGCAGAATTACCCGACATATGACCTAGAAATGACAGCAGTTGTGTTTGCACTTAAGATATGGCGGCACTATCTCTATGGGGAAAAGTGCAGAATATTCACTGATCATAAGAGCCTTAAATATATCTTTGATCAGTGTGACCTTAATTTGTGACAAAGGCACTGGATGGAGTTGATGAAGGATTATGACTGCAATATCCTATACCACCCTGGGAAAGCAAATGTGGTGGTAGATACCTTAAGTAGAAAATCCTTAGGCAGTCTTGCACATATAACTGAGGTAAGGAAGCCCTTAGTATAGGAATTACAGAAGTTAGAGTCTTGTGGGGTATACTTCGAAATATCTAACTCTGGCATGTTCTTGGCTTACGTTAAGGCTAAATCTTCTTTATCCGACCACATTCGTCTATTTCAGAAGGATGACCCAGAATTGGCCAAGATCATAGACATGGTACATAGTGGAGATACCCAGGAGTTTACACTTGATGACACAGGTGCACTTCGATTTAAAAATCGATTGTGTGTTCCTAATATGCCGGCTCTGAGGAGAGAGATTATGGAGGAAGGACATAACACGGTATACACAGTTCACCTTGGTATAGTCAATATGTACCAAGACTTGAAACAAATTTACTGGTGGGATGGAATGAAGCATGACGTGGCGGATTTTGTATCAAGATTTTAACTTATCAGCAAGTTAAAGCTGAACATCTGAAATCGGCAGGGAAACTTTAGCAAATTAAATTCCTGAGTGGAAATGGGAAGATGTGACGATGGACTTCATAGTAGGATTACCACATTCTCCCAGTGGCGATGATTCTATCTGGGTCATCATTGACCAGTTGACAAAGACAGCCCAATTTATACCGGTTAAGACAACATACAGTGTGTCTAGACTGGCTGAGCTCTACATCAAAGAAGTTGTGAAGTTACATGGAGTGCCTTTGACGATTATCTCTGATCGAGGGCCACAATTCACGTCTCAATTTTGGAGAACTTTTCAGGAAGCCCTTGGCACCAGAGTAAATCTTAGCACAGCTTTTCACCCGCAGACTAATAGACAAACAGAGCGGACCATTCAGATTTTTGAAGACATGTTGAGGGCATGCATCCTTGACTTTAGTGGAAGCTAGGAAAAGCACCTTCCACTAGTAGAGTTTGCCTACAACAACAGTTACCAGTCAAGTATCAAGATGGCACCTTATGAGGCCTTGTATGGCCATCAGTGTCAATCACCTATTGGATGGTTCGAGACGGGTGAGGCAAAAGTCCTGGGACCCGATTTAGTGCAAGAGGCAATCACCAAGGTAAGAGTTATCCGAGAACGAATGTTAGCAGGCCAGAGTAGGCAGAAAGCCTGCACTGACCATAGACGAAGAGACTTAGAGTTCATCATTAGAGATATGGTGTTTCTGAAGGTTTCACCTATGAAAGGCATAATGAAGTCTGGGAAGAAAAGGAAATTAAGCCCAAGGTATATTGGACCTTACGAGATCCTAGAGAGAATAGAAAATGTTGCCTATAAGCTAGCCTTACCCACAGAATTAGGGGGAATCCACCCCGTCTTCCATGTGTCTATGTTAAGGAAGTATCTTCCTGATCCTTTATATGTACTTCATCAAGATAACCTCCAATTAGATGAAGATTTGTCATACAAGCAAGTACCGATAACTATCCTAGATACCCACATCTATTTGAATCTTCAAGGTAATGTAAATTCGGGGACTGAATTTCTTTAAGGGGGAAGTAATGTAATACCCATAATAATATATATAAATGTGTGTGTTCACAAGCTACGGTTACTATTATAATATACGGTACTATTCACTATATAACACTATTCACATATACAGTACGGTTTACATACATAATCATCTTAAAGAAGTTGGGAAACCAAATGATGTTTATGTGAGAAAATCCCTTAAGGACTAAAATGAAAGGCTAAAAGTAAAACTGGTAGATGAAAACTGGTAAGTGGAATTGGTAAATGAAACTGGTAGATAAAAAATGATAAGTGAAACTAGTAGATAAAAATTGGTAAGTGAAATTGGTAGATGAAAACTAGTAAGTGAAATTGGTAGATGGAATAGTATAGGAGAACAGTAGATGGAATAGTAACAAATAGTACCATAACTTCTCCTATAAATAGGCCCTTCTATTTCACTTCTAAACACACACCTTCAGTTTCTCTTCTCTTCTCTCCTCAAGTTCTCTTACTCCAACGTTAGGGTTATGAAATTCTAGGTCTTTCTTCTTTAGCCTAGATCCAACGTGAGTATACTATGCTCTTCTTATGTCTTTAAAATTTTTAGAGATTATATTCTTAGGTATTCTCTGTGGATGCGGCTTATATTCATTATAACCGTATATATGAATAGTGCATGTATGTATGAATAGTAATCATACCTATAAATAGTACATATATGTATGGATAGTAACTATACATATAAATAGTATTTATATGTATTTTTGAATAGTATACATACGTATACATGTTTATACATATTTTTAAATAGTACACGTACGTATATATGTTCATATGTATCTGTAATAAAGAATTATGTTGTTACGAATCCATAATTGAATCCATTAAATGTGATTGTGTAGATTTAAAGAATATATAATAACTTGGACTTCAAGTGAGTAGCTAACCTACTTAGATATTTATTTAATTATATGAATAGTCCAAGTAATTTACAAACTTAGAGTATATCTACTATTATCTTTGACTGAATAATACAATAAATATGATTATGGCTGTGTGCCAAATGTGGAGATGGCTACGTGCCGAATATGAATATGGCTGTGTGCTGAAATATGATTATGGCTGTGCGCCGAATGTGGAAATGGCTGTGTGCCGAATATGAATATGGTTGTGTGATGAATGTGAATATGGTTGTGTGATGAATGTGAATATGGCTGTGTGCCAATATGAATATGGTCATGTGCTATGGCTGTGTTCTGAGTATAAGTATGGCCGTGTGTTGAATGTGATTATAGTTATATGCTAAGGATCGAAAAATTTTACTTATGTATTTTATACATATACCTTGTGTATTGTTAATCACTTAATGATTATCTGTAATTAAGTTTCTATCCTTGTAACGTTATCTATTCATTGAGATTATTATCTCATATTGTGGTGGATATATTTTTTTTCAAATCTTGAGGTTAACGAAAAACATCCGCCTGAGGAGTAGTAGAAGTTCAATATCCTAACCCTCTTTGCTCCAAGGGTTGGTGTTTCTTTGAATTAGAACTGTTTCTTCAGTTTTAAATTCTAGAAAGCTTTGCAGTCAAATAGGACACCTAAGAGAAAGTGGTTATTGTACATAATTATGTTATTACAGTACTTTAAGTTTACTGTATGTTCTATGAAATTGTAGCTTATTAAGTAAAATCAGAGTGTTTAAATAAGATAAGTGTCACATCCTAAAATTTACATGTGAAATAAACATAAAATACCTAAGGTGTACTTCCATGGTACCCCTTAATCTCTATGAACATTCTTAATATCCATAATTATGTGAATCATAAATTTTCCAAGAAAGATATTTTGTATACATATTCAGAAAATGTTCAACATTCATACACTATACAGTACTATACAACCTCCCAAGCCTAGGTGACCTACTAGATTACAGAGCATTTCCTAATCCTTACCAATTGTTTACCAGACAAAAGTGGAGTATATCCTTAAAGGCTATAAATTCTCCTTCTCAACCACTGTATCTGAAAAGATAATCATAGAGAGTGTGAGTTAATCAAAACTCAGTGAGTAAACAACTGTACATGAAAATATCATAAGCACAAATACCACATTTACTAATACAATCAATCTATCATTTATTTTAAATAATTATAATATTACATTTGTCTGAATTTGCATATGATTTCTTGGGTGATCAATCCCTCAATCACTTTGCATTATGTGCCATAAATACTTGCACTGAGTGACTTGGGAATTTAACCCTCAAACTCTTTGGGCATAGGTTTTCACAGTTATACACTGAGTGATAAGGGACTCTAACCCTTTCAAACTCGTGCGTAGATTTTCACAGTTATACACTGAGTCGTACGAGACTCTAACCCTTTCAAACTCGTGCATAGATTTTCACAGTTATACACCGAGTAGTATGGGACTCTAACCCTTTCAAACTCGTGTATTGATTTTCACAGTTATACACAGAGTGGTACGGGACTCTAACCCTTTCAAACTCGTGCATAGATTTTCACAGTTATACACTGAGTGGTACGGGACTCTAACCCTTTCAAACTCGTGTATTAGATCCCGTAGATCTTTTGCTCAGCAATAGAATAGTGAGAATTTATCACAATATAATTACTATGAAATAAATTAATTTACACATACTTTTATTCCCTTGAATGTCTATCATCAATCATAGCAATCATCATATATTATTAATTGAGTCAACTAGAGAAATCAATTCACAAAGGTAATAAAATACTTTTCAATGATATTGTAATTTTTCTCAACCTGAACATACACTGATAATCTTCTCAATTTCACAAATAACGCAAATGAGATTTATATTGTGCATTGACTAGTTTAGTAAATTAATTTTGCAAGGTTGCCCACTCACCTGGATTCCACGCTCTCGGCGCTCCCACCTTGCACCTCAACCATCCCTATTGTAACCAGGTAAAAACCATTAGGGTTACAAAATAGAGAAATTTCCTATCACTACTCTCGACCTTTACTCACATCTTAAGTCATAACTCCTAACCGGTAATGAATATCTAAATGAAACTTATACCATTGGAAACTAGACTCAAATGTCTTTCCAATGATATAAAGTTTGCCCAAAACGGAGTCGGGATGAAGAAGTTATGACTGATTAAAATAAGCTAAGGTTTTTCAGTACATCTGGCGCCTGGGCGCCAATACAAGCCTGGCGCCTGGGCGCCAATCCCTTCTTCCATCTGAACCTTGGCGCCTGGGCTCCACGATAGCGACCTTTCGCAATTCCTCTCAGATTTGGCTCAGATCCGGTCAAATCTCCACCGTTTTCCATGATTTCTTCCATATGATCTCACCCTTAATGTCTAAGGAGCATTTAGACACCAAAAACACCAATTTTAATCAAGAAACGAAGCCGGAATCTCGATTTTTACCCTAAACTTTCTTAAAACTAGAAAATAGGGAAAAACTTGAGATATAGAAATTTCTACCTCGATTCCTTGCTTTTCCTACGTTGCTTGGCTCCTAGAGGCTCGCCCCGTAGCCCGAGATCCACCCTCCAAGCCCGGTTGTGGAGTTGGAGTGTAGAGAGAGAAAGACAGGAGAGAAGGTGAAGAGAGAGAGAGGAAAGGAGAAAATGAAAAAAAAATAGGTGAGGCCACCTATATACTCGCACGGGGTGAAATTATCACTTGCTCTTCAGTTGACCCTCAGTCAAGACTAGTAAAAGCAAATTCATAAAATCTCACCTCGGGTGATTCTAAATCCTAAGTGCCCCACAATTTTCTTATTTCACTTTAGTCCCTCTCAAAGTCTCAAACTCCACTTTAACCTCAAATCCATCATCCTTTTGGTACCGGACTCATAATTCATTCCCATAAGCTCTATTCTTCTTCTCGGGTTCCTACTTGGTCATTTCTCAAAAGTACTCCATATTTTCTTTTCTTTTCACTTTAGCCCTTGAGAATTTGTAAAAATTTCCCAAATTAAAATTTTAAAATTTCTATTTCCAAATTTCCTTCACTAAGTCAAAAGAACATTTCTCATGTAATTAAATTTTTCAATAAACTTCAAATAGATTTTAAATATTCATGTAAATTCTTGGGATATTACAATAAGTCTTTGCTACATTATTGTTCTCACATTTTAGAATGTTTATATTATAGTGATATGAGTATTATATGGAGCTAAGGGCATAGGCTTATGTAACATCCCAAATTATTATTGATTAAATATTTAATTTTTTTTTATTTTGAGAGATTACTACTAAATATTAGGTATTGAACATTCAAAAGGAATTTTTATACAAAAGAAATTTTTAGGACAAAAATATTTAACTAAAAGAAAAATGAAATATTATTAAATATCCAGTAATTAATATTACCTTATTTTCAATTTAGTTCTTACTCAAATAATTATTTAAAATAACTATAATATAAAAAAAAAGAGAATTATACTAATCTAGATAATTGGTCTTGTGCATAAAATTGTTTTGGTGTTAATAATAATATGTATATTATGTATATATATATTAGTAGGATTTAAATTATCTACATTAATCATGATATATATATATATATATATATATACATGTATGAAGGGATGGTAACATGCATTCTCGGTGGAAAGGAGAAAACAAGAAGATAGCATAATATATACATATTTATTAAGTGGCAACACGGAAATTTTGATAAGCACATGAAGCAAATATAATAGAATATACATATATATGAACTTGGAGAAGGCAACACGTAAAAGACACATGAACAAAGCACATGACAGCTCACACACAAGATAGCTCATGGTTTTTAGGAGCACTTGACAGCAAGTGGAAGGAAAACACAAAAAGAAAAAAAAGGACAGCACATGCACAACCAAAATGTAGAAGCCTCCATGCTCTCAAAAAGAAAAGAGTGACAACAAATCCACAAACCTCCAGCTTCAAACTTTTCGGCTAAGCACAGGCAACAAATTTGAACTCAAATACGCAACCCATGCAAGACAACCAAGTGTATCCATGACAACCAGACTTTCCAACTTAACAGCAGAAATTTTTGACTCTTGTTAATCACCACTTGCCTCCCATTTTTAGCTATAAATAGCAACATCTTCCTCCCCTTTCCTTGCACCATTCACAGCCGAGAGAGTGAGAAAAAGATAATCCAGCAGCTTGGACAGAAGCAGAAAATTTTTTTTCTGTTTTTCAACCATAAAATAGAGGTTTTTGGAAGAAGCAAATAACAACATTAAACTCGATTGTTCTGAGCTACTTTGGGGAGATTCTTCTATTACTAACCCACACAAGTGTTAAGGGAGAAGTGGCAGTGAATAGGAAGCAAAAATCAGAACCGAAACCAGTGCAAAATACCCCACGTTCAACGGTAACTTCTTAGAAAATTTTAGTTTTTGATGTATTACTTCTTTAGCCTAGTTTTTGGGTAAAAATGGCCACATAGGTCCTAAAAACACCTTAGAAAGAAATCTGGGCAGGTTTTAGCTTCTGACTCTCAAGCAAAAACGTGAAACACAAAATAGGAAATAAACTGAAAGAAATAAAAAGTTTATATAAGCTGTTTTAATTTTAGAAAAAAATATATTCTAGGAATAAGGACCTAGAGGAAACTAATTGTGAACTTAGATCTTGCAAAGGAAAAAGGGAAAATATTGCAAGAGGGACCTAGCTGAATAATAAAAAACTTTGTAATTACTAATTAAAGAAATTTAAGAAAAATCTAGTTTTAACTAGAATCTAATTTTATGTAATATGTTAACTAAAAACTAAGTTATTTTAATTAAATTAGTTATTTATATCATTATGTAAAAATTTATTAAAAAAATTATATTTATTCTTGTATCTATATATGAATAAATACATATATAGTATATTTTATATTTGCTAAGTAATGTTATTACACCTCTATTTATATATATATATATATATATATATATATCTAAGTATAGCCATATATAAGTATATGTTCACCGAAAATTACATACATAATTATATATATATATATATTGATTCTTTTTAAGATTACATATATATATATATATATATGTTATTTAAATTAATGATATTTATTTATACATATCATCTGAAAAATATTATGAAAAATATCGGTCTAATATGAGATTACGATGAAACCCAATGAATAGAAATTGGGATAGAATTAGGAATTTAAGAAGATCAGGAAAGATGATATTCTAGAAGTTTTTTATTTAAGATTTTAAATAAGGTTATATATACTGTTTGAATAGGTCAGAAATCGTGAAACGAATTTCAAGATGGATTGAATAGCTATTTGAGCTAAAAAGTCAGACTACAAAGTACAGGTAGCTTAGCAATTCATAAAAGCTTGCTTTACTACTTGAATATTTTATGTCCATGAAGTTTTATTTAAAGTGAAATATGTTTTTCATAATGAAATTAGCATGATATCAGCTTGGAAGTTTACTTCCATGTTCAGCTTGGGAGCTCTGCTTCCATGTCAGCTTGGAAATGCTATTTCCATGTCAGCTTAGAAATTATATTTCCATGTTTTAGTTTGGAATCTTTCTAGCTTGAGTTAAAGGACTGCAGTAGCCTTTCTCTCATGTTCATCTTGGAAAAAGTAGTTCTGCAGACTATCTTTTCCATGTCGTTGAGTGTGCCACCAACTATTCTTGATTCCATGATTTATTCATATATTAGCTTGCTAATTTTTCGTCAACTTATTGCACTAAACTGAGAATTTATATTACATGGACAAATTTTTATGATATAAGTGATTTTATGACTAAAATGGTATATTTATAAATGTTTATAAAATTATGCTAGCTACTGAGATACCCTTACCTCACCTTTTTGTGCTTTTCCAACTGACCATTTCAGAGGCTGAGTGTAAGGGAAAAGGTGTAAAGATTGATTGAACACTTTTAGAGCATTCAAGTTTATTAAGTATTAGAATTATAGATTTTTTTTTAAGTTTAGATATCAAATTACTATGTATGACAGATTTGTAATTTATTTCGAACGAATGTAAAATTATCTTATGTTTAGAATTTCAATTATTATGTGTAACCAATTATGATTTGTACTGAGAACAATTGTAGAATGTTCTTTTTGAAGGTACGAGTATTAAGCATTAGAATTTGAAAATTTTTTTTTCCAAATTTTAGTATAGTAAAATAAGGACGTTACAACTTACAATTAGAGAGTGTCTCTAAGTTGTGCTGGTCACGTACCTTTATAAGGGTCGTGACAAGAAAAGGCAATATGATGATTTGAATAGGACCACAGTTGGCCAAATAAGTACTAGTCAAATAGAGGTGGTAGCTCATTTATTGTTGCAATAAAAAAAGCAAGATATTTGTCATTTAAGATAATTATATATAATAATAAGTATTTTTTTAATCATGTTAAATATTTAATAAAAACATGATATAACTTTTTAAAACTAATTTAATTAATTTTGTGTGGATTATCATTAATTAATTAATCTAATTACAATTTATAAATTTAATTAAACAATTATTAGATCACTAAATCATAAGCTAATCATTAAATCACTAAATCACAATATTCAGAATTTTTTTACAGATCAATCAACAGATCACTAAATCACTAATAATCTAATTACAAATCAATCATCATATCACTAAATCATTGTATGTTAGTATTGACAATTTTATCATAATCAAGATCATATCAATGACAACACTAAATCAAGTATCAAATAAATTAGGATCACATTATTAGAAGTGCTAACTACCTAAATCAGTATTAGTTCCGCACAATTACAATTCACAAGCAATCAGATTCATATACATGAATCACACCACATAATCACAATTTTAATTTTCACACATCACACAGCAAGCTATCATATCAGATTTTCATATTCACAAAGTCACAGACCACATGAAATTTGCCACATAATCACACCCTCACCTCACTTAAAGTCAAATCTTGAATTTGAAGGGTGAAGGCTAAAGCAAAGTCTCTCACAATCACAATCTCTCACTTCTTTTCTTTGAATCTCTCACCTTCACCTTTACCTCGGCTCACACGCACACCAACTGACCAAAGGTACGGAATATTTCAGACAAGAGACTCACGCCACGCACAGAACCGACAACCACCATATATTAGAGGGATGAGAGAAAATTTCAGACATAAAGAGGTCGGTGAACCTCACGCCACACATAGAGCCATCAACCACCACATATCATAGGGATGAGAGAAAGACGAAGACCAATGCTGAGGATGATGAATGGATGGAGTGGACTGGAGATCGAAGATAAACTGCTACGCAGCACGAGATCGAATGAAGACAAGGTCACGACACCAGATGAAGGACAATAGAGGACAAATGACCACCAGAGTCTAGATGGAGGAAAACAAAGGAAAGTGACGGCAACAGACTGATGATAGCGACGATGAAGGGTTAGGTAACTGATTTCTCACTTTCTCTTTTCTTTGGACTAGATCTAAGGCTTCATTCGACTGAAATGGTGTGTTCTATTTATTTTTTTTTAGCTTTTATATAGAGAATGCAATGGAACACTGTTGCAGCCACAACTCTGTTTTGTTGTGGCCGCAACTCCGTTCTGTTGCCATTACAGGGTGATGCGCATTACGGTCACATCGCATTGATGCTGTAAACTCTACTGATCGAGAATTTATAATGATAGTGTGTAATATTGAAAAATAATTAGAGAAACAACTGAAAACAGCATCCACTGTAAAATTTCAAAAGTGACCCCAGTCATAACACATGATATTGATGGATCCCGTGCCTCTCCTTAGAGCAAAAGCCACGGACCCTCCTTAGCGCAATCTAGGCCATTAAATTTTTTCTGTGGATAGATCAGATTTGTTACTGCTAAAGAGCTATGGGGCATTAGATCCAAGCCAACCAACGGCCCAGATCGCCTAGCTTCAAGAGAAAGGAAACACAACTTTTTAATATATTGTAGTGGGACCCACCTCATTCCTTTTCCTTATTGCAAATCACCAGCCACGATCTCCCGCCTGCGTTTGCATCTATCATGCCCAGCCTCGTGTACTTCTTCTCTGTCGTGCATTAGCCACACCAACGTCGTCCTTCTCTGTCGTGGTGCTTCTTCATTCATGTGGTCATCTCTCTCTGTCTTCCTCTTTCTCTTTCTCTGTGTCTTCCTCCATTGTTTAACTTTAGTTTTGTCCTATAGGAATAAGAACGTTGCATGTTGTATGTAGTCTTGAAGAGTTTTGAGTTTTGATATTGTATATGGTGTTTTTGGAGAGTGAAATTGTATGTTACAGTCAGAAGCAGAAAAGATTTGTTACTACCGAATTAGTTGGAACCTTTACTTCCTGAGTTTCTTTCTGCAAATATTTGGTCAGACTTGCTTTACTTTTTTTTTTGTAATTATTCATAATGTTAAAATTCCATTGATGAGGCCAAGAAGAACAGCAAACCAGCCGAATATAATAGATGATGCCAATTCCATTGTAGTTTTATAGTAATTTATTAATCGAGGGATAAGACATGGAAAGCCTAGAGTTGTTACGACAGGGTTTCACACATGCCTTCCTGATTCAACAAGAAGGAAGATTTTGATTCATTTCAAGGTCATCCACATCATGTGGCATTCTCTGCAACATTTTCAGCTACAATTGATAAGATTGTGGTTTTGGATTTCGTAGCTTCTCTTGTTAAGCCTGCACCAGCATCATCCTTAGGACATTTCAAGCAATAAATAAAGATTCCATCTTTGAAAACTATTTAGCTTTCTCATGCAGTTTCAACTTGTAATGTCACCTATGAATCATAGGGTCTTTTTCTCTTCTCATTAACAGACAGATCTAGCAATTTGGTGATAAGCACTTTTTCAAGAACTGTTGTAAGCACTTTTTGGACTTTGTTACTTGATCAATTGAATGTTTCTGAGTGACAGCAATGGCTGTGATAAGAGACTTCACGAGTAATATCACTAAGTAAAATCCCACTTAGAGCAAAGATACCAAAAGCACATCAATCGTTCATACTGTGATTTCAAATACCCAAACTGTGCTACATTCATCTCTTGCACATGTTGCGTAAACATAAAATATATCACCAGACAATCAAGATAGGCTAATTACAATATAAAATAAATAATGAATTCCTGTTGGCTAATTACAATATAAAATAAATAATGAATTCCTTCTTATTTGACCATATCATATTTTTTCTTATAAAAGCTTACACAAACCGACTCTGATTCAGAGAACCAGACATGTTCTATTCCCCTTTCCTGAAAACTTAATTTTTCAAACATGTGCCCAGTGTCCCTTCTAGTAATAAAACTACTTGAATAATTTTTAATGTCATATTAAAAATAATTTTATTGATTAATATCTCAAGTTCCTTTATAGAGTCAGACAATCAGTGTATATATATCAATAATTGGTGTGTGTGTATATGTGTGTGTGTGTGTGGGTGTGTGTATCAGATACCTTAACGCGAAGCATGCCGGTGGAGGAGAAGAAGGACCTGCGTTGGTTCACGGGAATCAACGCCAACCACGATAGGAATACTCTGGTTTATGAGAATGACGCAACGACGGACTAGAGGACCAGAGAAACTCTGTTTCATAGGAATACTCTGGGGAATCCATGATGAACCACCACGGCTAAGAAGGATGGCGTTAATGTGGTGGGTGCGCGATGGAGGAGAAGCACCAAGGCTAGGCACGACACAGATGTAGACACAGGCTGGAGATCGTGGCTGGTGCTTGGTGATAAGTCCTTTATTTTCGTTATCTTCCTATGATTTTATTGGGTTTTTTCCTTCCCTTGCTCCTATTTCACTTTCCTTTTTGCATTCCTTATCTTAGTTCTCGCATTTTATTTATATTTTGTAGTTCTCCTTGTTCTTGCCCTTTTTATCCTTTTTTGCCTACATTTTGGAGTAATTTTTGGTTATTTTTCTTGTAGGTATATATTTTGTATGATTCAGGTTGGGAAGCTGAAGAAACCTAAACAAAAATGGCAGAATTCGAAGGCCGGCGCCTAGGCGCCACGCATGGTGCCTAAGGCGCCAAAGCTCTAACTCTCTGCCAGACAATTAATTGCTGGCGCCCAGGTGCCACCTAGGGTGCCTAGGCACCACAAAGTGATTTTTTCCCAGCATTTTTCTGCATCTGACATGTGCCTATAAATTGGATTTTTGAAGCATTTTTAGGGATCTTTTGGCTGGAAAAGAAGGAGCTCTGCTAGGGCAAAATTGGGGAAGAAGGGAAACCTTCTCTCCATTGAGTTTGATGCTTATTTCTTTCTCTCCTTCCTCTTGTATCATGTTTATTATGTATTTGTGATGTCTTTCTCTTCTTCCACCATGTGTAACTAAATCTCTAGGGTTAGGGGATTGATGTAATTGACTCCTATGAAGCTTTGTTATTGAATGCTTTAATATTTTTGCAATTTCGATATTTGGTGTAGACTTTACCATTTTTTATCACTCTTGGATGCTTAGCTACCATCTTCAATGAACCTAGGGTTTATATTAGTGCTAGACATAGCTTGATATGGACTTGCCTTTGTAGTTTCTAACGTAATTCGGGTTAGTCTAGACATAGATAACCTTAATTACGTGGTTTTTATGAGTTCTTACTCTTAAACGCCAAATCAATTAATTTGACTAAGACATTAGCTAATTAATTGAGTGAGGTAGATTTGTTTCACCAAGACATTGGGTTCAAATATCTTTGTGAACTTAATTAACAATAAGAGGAATTTGCAAATGTATTGAAGTATTCTCTAATGACTCAAAGATTAGTTTGTCTATGAATTAATCGGATTAGGAGCTAAGTAAAATCAATCCCCTATGCCCGCTTTGTTCTAGTATAGTTTTCGTTGTGCTAGCCAACTTAGATTCTTAATTTAGCTTACTGTCTTTAACTTTAGACTCAACCATTCTACCTTTTCAATGTCCAAATATAATTTGAGCTAGTGAAATTGGTAATTGTTAAAGTCAATCCCTGAGGACGATAACTCTTTATCTCTCACTTTACTACTTGTGCGACCCAATACACTTGTCGGGAAATAGCACAACAAGTTTTTGGCGCCGTCGCTGGGGATTTGACGGTGTTAACAATATTAAGAGTAGCTAGTAGGGTTGTAGTTTGGACCTTACTTTTTCTTTTCATAGTTATACTTCAAATCATACATTTATACTTGTTTATACTGTTGTTTTATTTATATTCTTTATCTTACACGAATCTTCAACTAAACCCAGCCCTTCTTCAATTAATTCAGAGCAATCAGTTTGGTGGGCATCCCTTTGAAGACCCCAACTCACATATCTCACGCTTCCTTCAAATTTGTGATACCATAAAGTTGAATGGGGTACCTGAAGAAGCGATCAGACTCCGATGCTTTCCTTTTTCCTTGAAGGATAAAGCACTGATTTGGTTGGCATTTCCTTGAAAATTTTTTTCTAAAATATATTCTTCAAAACCTTGAAAAATTTTTAGTTTTTACTTATGACAATTTCTTACTCAATAAGGGATTTCCTTCTCTTACGAAGAAAAAATAAAAACAAAAACAACAATGAAATGCTCATATGCATCTATTAAAATAAAATAATTGGAGGTGTGGTTTAAGTTGAGGAAGTATAGTGTGGATTAGGCGCACAATACTTGTTCTAACCAATGAATCACATTTTCCTTTCAAATAAAGGCGACGGACAAAGTGTTGTTGTGTGGATTAGGCGCACGGGCAACTCGTTGTTTCCTTAGCCTCACTTTCCATTCTTTTTACGTTGATTGAGGGGGAGATGTGTGGATGAGGCACACTGTCTTCACTTCAATCGTTTTATTTTAATGTTCTGTCTATTGATAAGTTTTCCCTGAGAGCCAAAAATTGTCAAGCAAAAAGGGAATTTTTTTTAAGTTTTTGAAAGAGTAATTTTAGAAAGTAAGGGTATTTGCATTTCGTCTTTAAAATTTTTGAAAATTCTCTTTTTCTATCTTTAGATTCAAAAATTATCCTTTGCGAGTTAGTTTTATTAAGATGACTGCATGAAATTGGCTTGTATGGGTTTAATGTTTTATGTTGTTCAGTACTTCTCTTTCATCCTGAAAAATCTTCAAGCTCAGTTTAGTTTTTAGTTTCCAGTTAGTATTTGCTTGAGGAGAAGCAATAGTCTTGGTTTGGAGGAGTTGATAAGTCCTTTATTTTCGTTATCTTCCTATGATTTTATTGGGCTTTTTCCTTCCCTTGCTCCTATTTCACTTTCCTTTTTACATTCCTTATCTTAGTTCTCGCATTTTATTTATATTTTGTAGTTCTCCTTGTTCTTTCCCTTTTTATCCTTTTTTCCCTACATTTTGGAGTAATGTTTGGTTATTTTTCTTGTAGGTATATATTTTGTATGATTCAGGTTGGGAAGCTGAAGAAACCTGAACACAAATGGCAGAATTTAAAGGCTGGCGCCTAGGCGCCACGCATGTCGCCTAAGGTGCCAAAGCTCTAACTCTCTGCCAGATAATTAATTGCTAGCACCCAGGCGCCAGCAACCCAACTCTCTGTCTCAAGGCACGAAGGTGGCTCCCAGGCGCCACCTAGGGCGCCTAGGCACCACAAAGTGATTTTTTCCCAGCATTTTTCTGCATGGCGCCCAGGCGCCACGCAGGGCGCCTAGGCACCGGGATCCTGACATGTGCCTATAAATTGGATTTTTGAAGCATTTTTGGGGATCTTTTGGCTGGAGAAAAAGGAGCTCTGCTAGGGCAAAATTGGGGAAGAAGGGAAACCTACTCTCCATTGAGTTTGATGCTTATTTCTTTCTCTCCTTCCTCTTGTATCATGTTTATTTATGTATTTGTGATGTCTTTCTCTTCTTCCACCATGTGTAACTAAATCTCTAGGGTTAGGGGATTGATGTAATTGACTCTTATGAAGCTTTGTTATTGAATGCTTTAATATTTTTGCAATTTTGATATTTGGAATAGACTTTGCCATTTTTTATCACTCTTGGATGCTTAGCTACCATCTTCAATGAACCTAGGGTTCATATTAGTGCTAGACATAGCTTGATATGGACTTGCCTTTGTAATTTCTACCGTAATTCGGGTTAGTCTAGACATAGATAACCTTAATTACGTGGTTTTTATGAGTTCTTACGCTTAAACGCCGAATCAATTAATTTGACTAAAACATTAGCTAATTAATTGAGTGAGGTAGATTTGTTTCACCAAGACATTGGGTTCAAATATCTTTGTGAACTTAATCAACAATAAGAGGAATTTGCAAATGTATTGAAGTATTCTCTAATGACTCAAAGATTAGTTTGTCTATGAATTAATCGGATTAGGAGCTAAGTAAAATCAATCCCCTATGCCCGCTTTGTTCTCGTATAGTTTTCGTTGTGCTAGCCAACATAGTTTCTTAATTTAGCTTACTGTCTTTAACTTTAGACTCAACCATTCTACGTTTTCAATTGTCCAAATATAATTTCAGCTAGTGAAATTGGTAATTGTTAAAGTCAATCCCTGAGGACGATAACTCTTTCTCTCTCACTTTACTACTTATGCGACCCAATACATTTGTCGGGAAATAGCGCAACAAATTTTTGGCGCCATTGCTGGGGATTTGACGGTGTTAACAATATTAAGAGTAGCTAGTAGGGTTGTAGTTTGGACCTTACTTTTTCTTTTCATAGTTATACTTCAAATCATACATTTATTCTTGTTTATACTGTTGTTTTTGTTTATATTCTTTATCTTACACGAATCTTTGTTTTATGCGAGGTACCACTGACCCAAGTTCGTTAGAATTTGACCCGGAAATTGAAAGGTCGGCTCGCGCACGCCGATGGCAAACCAGAGAAACTAGACGAGCTCAGCAAGCTCAAACTGCACTGATGGCTGAACATAATCTTAATCCTCAACAGAATGCTCCAGTTCCCCCTCCTGCAAGAACCCTCATGGATTATAACATTCCAACTGTGGAGGGATGTGGTGCTAGCATTGCACAACCACCGATGGAAGCTACTAATTTTCAACTAAACGCAGCCCTTCTTCAATTAATTCAGAGCAATCAGTTTGGTGGGCATCCCTTTGAAGACCCCAACTCACATATCTCACGTTTCCTTCAAATATGTGATACCATAAAGTTGAATGGGGTACCTGAAGAAGCGATCAGACTCCGATGCTTTTCTTTTTCCTTGAAGGATAAAGCACTGATTTGGTTGGAGTCCTTACCAAAGGGAAGTGTTACAACATGGGTGGATTTGGTCTAAAAATTTCTCACAAGGTATTTTCCCCCATCTAGATCTTCAAAGATCCGAGAAGAGATCACCACTTTCAGGCAACAAGAGAACGAGTCTTTAAGTGAAGCCTGGGAGAGATATAATGCAATCTTGAGAAAATGCCCCTACCACTCATTTGAGCTTTGGATTTAAGCTCAGAGTTTCTATGATGGACTTCTTCCTTAAACAAGAACAATAGTTGATGCAGCGACTGGGGGAGCTCTAAATCATAAGACTCCCGAGCAGGCAATGGATTTGTATGCCACCATGGCTTGTAATGATTATCAATACCACGGGGAAAGGACATCGATGAAGAAAACTGCAGGAATGTTGGAAGTGAGCACCTTGGATGCTCTTTTAGCCCAAAACAAGTTGATCTCTCAACAGATGGCTGAATTAAACAAGAAACTTGATGTAGCAAAGGTGAAGTCCATCAACCATCCAGCCATCATCTATAATTTTTGTTCTGGTAGCCATGCGAATGAAGAGTGCCCTGGTAATATGTTTAGCTCTTCTTCAGAGCAAGTAAACTATATGGGAAATCAACACAAGGGGCAAAACAATCCTTATTCGCAAACTTACAATCCAGGATGGAGGAATCATCCAAACTTTTCATGGGGAAATCATAATCAAAATCAGAACACGTTTCATAAGCCACAACAGTCATATCACAGCTCTTCCTCTCAACCTCAGTCTAGTGAGAAAGTCTCTTCTTTGGAAAGTGCTCTAGAAAAGTTGACTCTACAGACTACATCCTTCATGCAACACACTTCTACATTCATGGAGGAGACAAGAAGTGGCTTTCAAAACCAAGAAGCTTTCATTCACAATTTGGAGACTCAAGTAGGCCAAATTGCTAGACAACTAGCTGATAGACCTCAAGGTTCTCTCCTAAGTGATACAGTAGTCAACCCAAAGGAGCATATCAAGGCTATCACTACCAGAAGTGGGCGGATAATAGAACCGATTCCCAGAAGAGAGAGGATGATTGAAAAAGAGAATGAAGATCTAGTTGAAGGTGAAGGCTCGAGAAGTCGTGACACTTCTCCAAAGGTTGTGAGGGAGGAACAGAAAAAAGAAAAGATAAGTGTGGCCAAACCTCCCATACCACCGCTCAAAGCGCCATTTCCCCAATGCCTCCTCAAGCAAAAGGATGAGCAACAGTTTAGTAAATTCTTGGAGGTTTTTAAGAAACTTCATATCAACATACCTTTTGCTGAGGCTCTGGAACAAATCCCATCTTATGTAAAGTTCATGAAGGAACTTTTATCCAAAAAGAGAAGGATTCTGGATGGTGAAACAATCATGCTAACGGAGGAATGTGGTGCCATAATCCAAAAGAAATTACCTCCTAAGCTCAAAGACCCGGGTAGCTTCTCTATTCCTTGCACTATTAGAGAGGTCACTTTTGGTAAAGCCTTATGTGATTTGGGGGTAAGCGTTAGCCTTATGCCCCACTCTATTTTTGAGAAACTTGGGATAGGGCAAGTCAAGCCCACAATGATGACTCTTCAATTGGCCGATCGCTCAATCAAGCATCCTTATGAGATAGTAGAAGACGTGTTGGTCAAGGTTGATAAATTCATATTTCCGGTGGACTTTGTAGTTTTGGACATGGCAGAAGATGAAGAAATACCCTTCATTTTAGGAAGGCCATTCCTAGCTACTGGAAGAGCATTGATCAATGTAGTCAATGGAACGTTGACCTTGAAGGTTGGTGATAAAGAAGTGATCTTCAATGTTTTTAACGCAATGAAGCATCCCATGGGAAAAGAGGAGTGTTTTAAAATTGATGTGCTTGATTCTATAGTCTATAGCACATTTATGGGAAATTCCTATGAATCCCCTCTTGAGAAGGTATTGGTGCAAGGTAAAAGTGTAATTCAACATGATGAAAACCCTCAAGTCACTGAACACATAGGATTGCTTGAATCCATTCCGACATACTTGGTGTCATCTCCTTCCCCTAAGATTGAAGAACTTCACAAGGAGGAATCTAAAGTAGAAGCTTCCAAGTTGGAGCTCAAACCCTTGCCTCCCAACCTAAAGTATGTATTTCTTGATGAGGACAACTCCTCCCCCATAATTATGAATGCGGAGTTGAATAGTTTAGAGGAGGAGAAACTGTTAAAGGTCCTTAGAGAATTCAAAAGTGCCATGGGGTGGTCCATTTCTGATTTAAAGGGAATAAGCCCCTCCATATGTATGCATAAAATCCTCATGGAGGAAAATTATAAGGAGGTTATGCAACCACAGAGGCGACTGAATCCCGCAATGAAAGAAGTAGTGAGGAAGGAAGTGGTGAAGCTTCTGGATGCCGGTGTGATTTATCCTATTTCTGACAGCTCTTGGGTTAGTCCAGTTCATGTAGTGCCTAAGAAGAGTGAAACAACAGTTGTGTCAAATGAAGACAATGAGTTAATAGCTACAAGAACTGTAACTGGATGGAGGGTGTGCATAGACTACAAAAGACTCAATGATGCCACTCGGAAGGATCACTTCCCTCTTCCATTCATTGATCAAATGTTGGAGTGGCTAGCGGGCCATGATTACTACTGCTTTTTGGATGGTTATTCTGGATATAACCAAATAGCAATTGCTCCTGAAGACCAAGAGAAGACCGCCTTTATTTGCCCATACGGAGTCTTCGCATACCGGAGGATGCCTTTCGGACTTTGCAATGCTCCAGCCACTTTCCAAAGGTGTATGCTTTCCATATTTTCTGATATGAATGAGAAATTTATTGAAATCTTTATGGATGATTTTTCAGTTGTAGGTTATTCTTTTGATAACTGTTTGCACAATTTATCTATGGTTTTAAAAAGATGTCAGGAAACTAATTTTGTCCTGAACTGGGAGAAATGTCATTTTATGGTGAGAGAGGGAATAGTGTTGGGACACAAAATCTCTTCTAAAGGAATACAAGTAGACAGAGCTAAAATTGAAATTATAGAAAAACTTCCCCCTTCCATTAATGTCAAAGGAGTACGAAGCTTCTTGGGGCATACTGGATTTTAGAGGAGGTTTATTAAAGACTTTTCAAAAATTGCCAAGCCTCTATGCAACCTCCTGGTTAAGGATGTGCCTTTTGTTTTTGATGAAGCATGTTTGTTAACTTTTAACACCTTGAAAGAAAAATTGATTAGTGCTCCTATAGTTACTCCACCTGATTGGAATCTCCCTTTTGAATTGATGTATGATGCTAGTGAAATAGCTGTTGGTGCTGTGTTAGGACAGAGAAAGAATAAGTTACTGCATGTGATTTATTATGCTAGCCATGTTCTCGATACCACCCAAATAAATTATGCCACCATTGAAAAAGAACTTTTGGCTATTTTTTATGTATTTGATAAATTTCGTTCTTATTTGGTAGGAACTAAGGTGGTTGTTTATACTGATCATGCAGCAATTAGGTACTTATTCGCTAAATAAGACTCTAAACCATGGCTGATTCGCTGGATCCTTTTGCTCCAAGAGTTTGATTTGGAGATAAGAGATAAGAAAGGGGTGGAAAATATGGTGGCTGACCACTTGTCACGAATTGAAACCGAGGAAGGACACAATAACGACCATATTCTCATCAAGGAAGAATTTCCGAATGAACGACTCCTTGCCATCCAAGAACTGCCATGGTATGCTGATATGGCCAATTTCAAAGCAGCAAAAATTCTCCCAATGGAGTTAAATGGACAAC
The DNA here is from genome assembly GCA_037074585.1 of Biancaea sappan. Lineage (NCBI taxonomy): Eukaryota > Viridiplantae > Streptophyta > Magnoliopsida > Fabales > Fabaceae > Biancaea > Biancaea sappan. The sequence continues at coordinate 14,873,580 of CM073494.1, forward strand.
AATTAAAAAAATTTCTTCATGAAGCCAAATTCTATGTTTGAGATGAACCTTACCTGCTGAAAAGATGTAAAGATGGACTACTGAGAAGATGTGTGCCTCAAGAGGAGGTTAAAGACATCCTATGGCATTGCCACGCTTCGGGGTATGGGGGTCATTTTAGTGGTGACCGGACAGCAGCCAAGGTATTGCAATCAGGGTTATATTGGCCAACCATGTTCAAAGATGCTTATGAGTATGTAAAGCAATGTGAAAGATATCAAAGGACGGGAAACATCTCCAAGAGGCATGAGATGCCTATGAACTCAATTCTTGAGGTGGAGTTATTTGACGTTTGGGGGATTGACTTTATGGGCCCTTTCCCATCGTCCTATTCCAATGTCTACATACTCGTAGCAGTTGATTATGTATCAAAGTTGGTTGAAGCTTCTGTAACTAGAACCAATGATGCTCATGTAGTGATGGACTTTCTCAAAAAGAACATATTCTCAAGATTTGGCGTACCGAGGGCCTTGATTAGTGATGAAGGCACGTATTTTTGTAACAAGAAACTTGATTCTTTATTGGGAAAGTATGGCGTAAAGCATCGAGTCACAACTCCTTATCATCCGCAAACAAGCGGCCAAGTGGAAGTATCGAATCGAGAATTAAAGCGGATTTTAGAGAAAACAGTCAATTCTTCAAGGAAAGATTGGGCTTCTAAGCTAGATGATGCACTATGGGCCTATCGAACATCTCTGAAGACACCAATTGGGATGTCCCCATATCAGTTGGTGTATGGAAAGGCTTGCCATCTACCTATAGAATTGGAGCATAAGACCTTATGGGCTACTAAATTTCTCAACTTTGATTTGAAGGCGGCCGGAGAGAAGCGGATCTTGCAACTTCATGAATTGGATGAATTTAGGCTTCAAGCCTATGAAAGTGCACGGATCTACAAAGAAAAGGCTAAGCAATGGCACGATAAGCGAATCATTCCAAGGAGTTTCGAGCCTGGGCAATTGGTGTTGTTGTACAATTCCAGATTGAGGCTTTTTCCTGGAAAACTAAAGTCTAGATGGTCTGGTCTGTTTGTAATCAAGAAGGTCTTTCCTCATGGAGCGGTGCTGCTGTCCAACATGGAAACGGGGGCAAGCTTCAAAGTCAACGGACAACGATTAAAACATTATTTGGGAGAAGAGAGCCGACCCAAGTGCTCATCCATGCTCCTTTCAACTCTATTATGAAGAAACCGGGTAAAGTCTAGCAAAGGACTATAAATTTAGCGCTTCTTGGGAGGCAACCCAAGTCTCTCACCTTTCTCTTTTAATTTCAGTCTTTTACTGCTTTCCAGTGTGGCTGTGTTAATGTTGCTGTTCATTTGTATGTGTGTGTGCTGCTCAATTGGTGCAATTTGGATGAAACAATCTTGTAGGAATGATATGCTGAAATTGCCCATGTTGTTTGAATTGAGTATTTGTGTTTGATTGCTGCAACTCGTGTGATTCACTATTCTCAATTTCTGTGCTTAAACATGGCCTAGTTTGCTTGGGGGCAAGTTTCCTGCTAAAAAATTGCTATTTTGGTTTGTTGTCACTCTGGTGCCTAGGCGCCACACAGGGCGCCTTGAGGCGCCAGAGGGCAAACTCTTGGGTTGGCCGGCACCCAGGCGCCCTGTCTTCAGCAGGGCATTTTTAAGCTGCACCTTCATTTTTCAGCCTCATTTTCACCCCCCCAAACCCTAGCAGCCCCTTTTGTCTGAAGTCAGTGGACCTCCGCCGTGCAGCCCTCCTTTGCCTCCATTTTCAGTAAGTTTCACCCTTCATACCCCTACCATTCCTCTTTTCCCCACTTTCCAAACACCTTCCTTCTCCTTTCACCATTATTGCCTTCCTATCGTGGCCTTCACTTTTCACTCTGGTTATCTGCGTTTTGGTGGCTGTGTGGTGCTTCACGATCTTCCTTTTCATTTCCGATAATTTTTCTTCCCTTTCATTGTCTTTTATTTATTTTTCAAAACAATAAAAGGGAACTTTCACCTTTTCAAAAAATTTCAAATTTAGATGCTTCACATTTTCAAGATATGGCTGAAAATGAATGTTAGTTCCCTTTTGCATTTTATTTCAAACCAAAACAAAAAAAAACAAAAAAAAACAAAAAAAAAATTTTCTTTTTGACTAAAAAGGGAATTGGAATGTCTGATGTGAATTTTAGGGTTTTAATTTAAATTTTAGAAATTCTTTTTGGCTTTTCTAGGATTATAACTGCTGATATGTCTAGAAAGCGGCAAAAAAAAAGTCAAGGAGAGTCTTCTTCTCGTAGGAATTTTGATCCGTCTAGATTTAGGTCCTTAGAACATAGCAAGCATTTTGAGGATTTAGAGCCTAGAGAATTTATTGTTGAATCTGGTTTTCACTTATGAGAAGGCGAGCACCCTGAAATTCTACACCGGATTAGAGAGTGGGGTTGGGAAAAATTGTGTGAGCCGGCTGCCCCTTTTTGCCCTGTAATTGGAAAAGAATTTTATGCTAATCTTAGCGGTTGAGGAGTGATCAAGGTGTTAGGGATCCCTGTATTTCCTTTGTTAGAGGAAAGGATATTCATTACTCAATTAACAGTCTCAACATTTAGCTTACATTATGCATTGGGGCAATGTGTTTTTGATAATTGGATGAGATACAGATATGTGAAGGCCCCTCACATTATTGCCACTCTCTGTCGGGAGGGGGCAAGTTGGGAACTGGACGCCGAGGGGAAAGCTGCTAATTTTAAAAAATCAGATAAGAAACAAATCCCCAAGGCTTGGTGTACATTTGTCCAGTCCAACTTCCTTCCTACCTCGAACCGGTCAAAGGTAACCATCGAACGTGCGGTGGTTATCTATTTGATCGTGACAGGGAAGGTATTTAATGTGGGTTCTCTGATTTCCCATAACCTTTCAAAATTATCTCAAAAACAGGGAAAACACCTCAGATATCCATGCCTCATCACAGGCTTGTGTGAGAAGGATGAGGTACCGTCAGAGGATGTACCGCGAAGAGCCCCGGAGAGCGCTATCACCAAACAGGTGATAGACTCGATGTTTCACAATTTTATGGCTATCGCGGCTCCTCTATCGGTCCCTCCTCCTCCTCCTCCTCAGGTACCTGTGAGACCCCGCACTATACCTCCTCCGGCTAATATGTCGGAGCGCCTGAGTAGTATTGAGACTGGGATTGGGGAAATCAGGCACACCCTCGATACCTTCATCGCCACTCATAACCAACAGCATCGGGCACTTGCTCATGCGATGTTTTCCCTTAGTCGGCATTTCGGTGCCCCCACTGACGATTGGATGCTGGAGGATCCTACATATGACCCGTTTACAGATATCAATTTCGATCCTTTCGCCAATCGAGAAGTTGGAGGTGAAGGCAGTCACAACATGGAAGGAGAGGCCGACAACGAGGATGAGGACGATGATTGACTTATGTTTTTTATTCACATCTTGTTGTAGCTGTTGTCTTTGTTATTTCTATTTTTACTTATGTTTTGTACACACTTTCTAATATTTCGTATTTTAGTCTTGTAACTTGTGGATTTTTCTGTTGATGTTTAGTGCTATTGGATCCTTTTTGGTTTGGTGGATGTTGTCTCTTGCTTTTCCTTTCTGCAATCGGCTATTTTGCTGTTGTTTATTTCTTGTTATTTTGGAATTTTTGTGGTTTATTTTTGGTTTATAGCATTCATTTTCCCCGCCCCCCTGTTTTGGATTGTCCCTTTTTGAGTCTTCAAGCCTTGTTTCTGGGTTGGTTTGACATTGAGGACAATGTTTCGTTTTGGTTTGGGGGAGTTGAGTGGTTTTAGGCTTAGACACCACTGACTTTTTGGCTTTAGATTTTTCTTAATAAATTGGATAGTGCTTTACAGATTTTATATTATTCCTATTTCAATTAATTTCATGCATTGTCATCTTAATTAAAATATAGCTTAAATTGGATTTTTCAGAATATTTGGATTAAATTGAAAATTTTCAATCTTTTTAATTAAAAATTGTTGACCCTCTTATTTTTCTAAAATATATTCTTCAAAACCTTGAAAAAGTTTTAGTTTTTACTTATGACAATTTCTTACTCAATAAGGGATTTCCTTCTCTTACGAAAAAAAAGACAAAGAAAACAAAAAAAAAACAACAATGAAATGCTCATATGCATCTATTAAAATAAAATAATTGGAGGTGTGGTTTAAGTTGAGGAAGTATAGTGTGGATTAGGCACACAATACTTGTTCTAACCAATGAATCACATTTTCCTTTCAAATAAAGGCGACGGACAAAGTGTTGTTGTGTGGATTAGGCGCACGGGCAACTCGTTGTTTCCTTAGCCTCGCTTTCCTTTCTTTTTACGTTGATTGAGGGGGAGATGTGTGGATGAGGCGCACTGTCTTCACTTTAATCGTTTTATTTTAATGTTCTGTCTATTGATAAGTTTTCCCTGAGAGCCAAAAATTGTCAAGCAAAAAGGAAATTTTTTTTAAGTTTTTGAAAGAGTAATTTTAGAAAGTAAGGGTGTTTGCATTTCGTCTTTAAAATTTTTGAAAATTCTCTTTTTCTATCTTTAGATTCAAAAATTATCCTTTGCGAGTTAGTTTTATTAAGATGACTGCATGAAATTGGCTTGTATGAGTTTAATGTTTTATGTTGTTCAATACTTCTTTTTCATCCTGAAAAATCTTCAAGCTCAGTTTAGTTTTTAGTTTCCAGTTAGTATTTGCTTGAGGACAAGCAATAGTCTTGGTTTGGAGGAGTTGACAAGTCCTTTATTTTCGTTATCTTTCTATGATTTTATTGGGCTTTTTCCTTCCCTTGCTCCTATTTCACTTTCCTTTTTGCATTCCTTATCTTAGTTCTCGCATTTTATTTATATTTTGTAGTTCTCCTTGTTCTTGCCCTTTTTATCCCTTTTTCCCTACATTTTGGAGTAATTTTTGGTTATTTTTCTTGTAGGTATATATTTTGTATGATTCAGGTTGGGAAGCTGAAGAAACCTGAACACAAATGGCAAAATTCGAAGGCTGGCGCCTAGGCGCCACGCATGTCGCCTAAGGTGCCAAAGCTCTAACTCTCTGCCAGACAATTAATTGCTGGCACCCAGGCGCCACACGGGGTGCCTAGAGGCGCCATGATAACATGCAATTTTTCATATATTTTTGCCTCTATTCTAGCCCTTTTTGCATCTTGATTTTTGCCAAAACTCTATTTTTATAATGTTTTGAATTATTTTGGGTGAAAGTTAATTATAGATTTATGTGCTTTAACTCCATAATTTTACTCCAAAATGGTTCATTTATGTGTTTTACAGAGTTTAGAGGCATCTGGGCTCGAACCGGACAAGAAACAAAGCAACAAAGAGTAAATCAGAAATGCTGAAAAAAATGGCCTGGCGCCCGGTGCCAGGAAGCCAATGCCCGGCGCCAGGAATAGTGAGTTAGCAGGATGACATGGAATACAGAGGAAAAATTAGGTTAAGCCAGCGCCCGGCGCTGGGATCGCAGCGCCCGGCGTTGGCGCCGTAGAGAGGCACTATAAATGCGATTTTTAGGTTAGAACAAAGGAGGCTTCGCTCCACACTTCAGACCCACGGCTGCTGCAGACAGAGGTGACTTCCAGAGCCTGGTTTTGAGGGAGAGGAAGCCTTCCCACTTGGGAATAGCTCTCCTTCTCCCATTTTCTTTCCTTTTCTTCCATTTTCCTTCATAGTTTGTTAGTTTTCTGTTGTAATTTACAGATTTCTGTCATGTTCTTATTCTCTTCCATGTAATTTTTTGATGTTTAAAGATTGATGTAGTTGGGTTCTATGATGTTTTATTGCTGAACAATTTCGATTTTAATGCACTTTCGTTTAATGGAATGGATTTTACCGATTATTCTTCCTCTTGAATGCTTGATTAACCTTCAATGAGTTTGGGATTTTGATGTCTATACTAGATTTAGTTGGATATTGAGCTTGACCTTGTAATTTCCACCATAAATTAGATTATCTAGATATAGATAGTTTTATTTGTGTGGCTTGAATAATTTTCTTGAGCTTCACAAGTTAATTGAATGGTTGATCTAAGAGTTTAGTCAATTATTTTGGTTAAGTTAGATTGTAATTTCAAGGTTTTTAGATTCAATCATATTTTAGAAAATTGGCCAACATTGAATGGATTGTAATTTAATTGAATTGTTCTTCAATGATTCAAAGATTAATTTGTCTATGAATTAATCAGATTAGACCAACGAAATCAATCTCATTTTCTTGTGTAGTCGGTCATTTGATGAAATGGAAATTGTACTTTAATTCATTTAGACCAATGAGTATTTTCTTGGCCAAAGTTCTATTTTATTTATTGTCCTATGAAACTTGTTATTTATACATGTATGCGATTGCTATGTATTTGTAATGAGTAGGACAAGAGATAACATGTCATATGCGATTGCGGGGCATTGATGTGATTAGGACTTGATCAGATTATATTTGAGTTATAGATTAGTGAAGATCTTCCTAACTATAATTTTAATATAATTCAGTCTTAGAAGATTTTCTGAGAATTTTAGATTGAAAATTACATAATAGAATTAGCCAAGAATATTCAAAGGAAAGGATGATGATGTACAATTCCATGGAATTTGTGACCAGTCCACATCTTTTCTCTGTTTTGTTTTCTATTTAGTTATTTTAATTTCAGTTATTTATATTGTGTTGTTTCAATCACCACCCCCCCTTTTTGTGTAATTTCTGAAATTTCCTTCATAAGTCTTAGTAGCATTTCACTTAGCCTAATTGAATTTCATTTGATATCTCAATCTTTGTGGGACGATACTCTACTTATCACTTTATTACTTGTTGCGACCCAATATACTTGCTGGAATATTTTATGTGCTATAAATTATACGCACCAAGTTTTTGGCGCCGTTGCCGGGGATTGATGGTTGTCAAATTGATTTTTCTTTTAAGCCAAAGTGATGTTATTTTAGACATTGTCTTTTCTTGTTTTAGTTTTTACAATTTCAAGTGTTTTTAGCTTTTCAAGTGTCTTTATTAGTTTCATTTCTTCTTGTTACCTTGCTTATTTGATATATCTCTCATGTTATTTCTCTTTGTTGCATGTGAGGTACTTGATCACTTTCCTTGACGAAGGAAATAAAAAAAAATCAAAGAGAAAGTAAGGAAAACAAAGAAGAAGCGACGCTAACCATAGACAGCAAATAAAGTCTAGCTAAGGACTTTAAACCAAGTGCTCTTGGGAGGCAACCCAAGTTTTTCTAATCTTTCTCTTTTTAATTTTGTTGTTGTATTTCTTTCGTAATTTTAATTTTGTTTTAGTCTTTTTCTGTTGTCCATTTTTTTTTCTCTGTTTTCTCTGTTTTGGCAAAACTTTGAGTCATCTTGCATGAATATTCTGTACTGTTTGGCTATGGTTTTTGCACTTTCTTTACATGTTTTTAAACCTTTATATGTCTTCTAGTTGTAGAATTTTATTTGGAGTTATTCGCATCCATTTTGGGGTCGTTCTATGTTGGTAAAGATGTGTCGCCAGAAATTCTGCACTGCAGAATTTTGCTACTCTGTTTTGTCCGAATTTGATGCTCAGTTTTTAAATTTTTGATGGAGTTTTGGTGTGGAATTATGCATGATGAAATAGCTAAAGTGTAGATTGACTTAGCATGAAGAGAATTTAGTCTTATTTCTCTAAGGAATTCAAGTTAAATGGCAATGACGTTGACTTTAATGAATTTGTAGTAATAGTCTTTTAGCTGTGAGGATTTGAGCCTAAGTGAAAAATGCTATTCTTCTTGTTGTCTGTTCTCTATCATGGATTGTCACTCTAGAACTTGTCTTGAACCTTTGATTGAGGCTACATATCTTGTACATACTTGGAAATGATTTAGGCATTTGTTTCTTGTAACCATCGTTTAACCAAATAGCCTTTCATACGTTGTTCCCGTTGTATGTCCTTTTGTGCCTTAACCATTTTCTTTCTTGCGTTTTTCCACCACTTTTTCTTCGTACAAAAATATATTTTTTTTTTCTCTTCTCTTCCAACTTAAGATTTGAGGAGTATTTTAAATTCTTTTAAGGGATTGATGTGCTGAAAAATCTTGTGAATTTTGGGGTGTTTTGAACTATATTTCTTCTACTTCTTCTCAAGCAAAAGAAAAAGATTGGCCAATCAAGAAGAAAAAGAAAGAAAAATTTTGACTGACGTCATCAAAAAAAAAAAAGGGAAGAAAGAATAAAAAAAATGATGAAAAAGAGGAGCAGGTAGAACATTGAGACCCAAAATTTATTTATACTCAATCTCTTATATTTCACTTGTAAATACTCTTCATTTTCTTGAGTTGTTGCCATATTTTGTTTCATTGTTCAATCTTTCCCTTTTGTTTCCCACTATTTTTCCTACCCACGTTACAACCTTGTAAAGTCCTTTTGATTCAAGTATGTATTGGATTCAAGTAGTGGAGATTTATATACTTGACAAGCTTATGGTAGTGAAATTTGTGATAGGACGACTTTGAGTGATTCCCTCTTAAACACTTGAGAGAGTAGAGGATAAACACCTTACCTTGTGAGGAGATTGTTACTTGAATTCATTCTTATCGAAATAATTGCCATGGAGCTTGAACTTTTAGAAATTTAAGATTTATTTCTCCTAATGTAAATCTTTCTAAATTTTAATTATTTCATTGTTGTATATTTTCTACACCTTTTCTTGCTGTGCTTTTTAGGATTCTCTGTTGTTTTTAATTGATTTTGCGCAGGAGTGCAAAAGGCTAAGTGTGGGGGATTTGATAACATGCAATTTTTCATATATTTTAGCCTCTATTCTAGCCCTTTTTGCATCTTGATTTTTGCCAAAACTCTATTTTTATAATGTTTTGAATTATTTTGGGTGAAAGTTAATTATAGATTTATGTGCTTTAACTCCATAATTTTACTCCAAAATGGTTCATTTATGTGTTTTACAGAGTTTAGAGGCATCTGGGCTCGAACCGGACAAGAAACAAAGCAACAAAGAGTAAATCAGAAATGCTGAAAAAAATGGCCTGGCGCCCGGCGCCAGGAACAGTGAGTTAGTAGGATGACGTGGAATACAGAGGAAAAATTAGGTTAAGCCAGCGCCCGGCGCTGGGATCGCAGAGCCCGGCGCTAGCGCCGCAGAGAGGCACTATAAATGCGATTTTTAGGTCAGAACAAAGGAGTCTTCTCTCCAGACTTCAGACCCGCGGCTGCTATAGACAGAGGCGACTTCCAAAGCCTGGTTTTGAGGGAGAGGAAGCCTTCCCACTTGGGAATGGCTCTCCTTCTCCCATTTTCTTTCCTTTTCTTCCATTTTCCTTCATAGTTTGTTAGTTTTCTGTTGTAATTTACAGATTTCTGTCATGTTCTTATTCTCTTCCATGTAATTTTCTGATGTTCAAAGATTGATGTAGTTGGGTTCTATGATGTTTTATTGCTGAACAATTTCGATTTTAATGCACTTTCGTTTAATGGAATGGATTTTACCGATTATTCTTCCTCTTGAATGCTTGATTAACCTTCAATGAGTTTGGGATTTTGATGTCTATTGTAATACCAGTTAATTTCAGAATATAATTCGCTTAACAGTATTTTAGAATTCTACAACGTTACTTTAGTTATTTATTTTGGTCATTTTTAATTTTCATATTTAATTGTTCTCTTTGAATATTATTTATGAAAATTGAGTTAAATGACTGGACTAAATATTTGCACAATGAGGGATATATTCTAAGAATGGTGAAATTCATGGAAAAGTGGTTTCATAATGGTCAATTAGTCCATTTATTGTAAATTGACTGGATGGGTTTGGATGTTGGGTTATGGATACCCATGGGTTATTGAATAACCCATTAGAAATATTTAATATAAAGTTTCAATAGTACCCCTCATTTTTTTCACTCAGTCGAAGGAAGGCAGAAAAGCATTTCTCTCTCAGTTCTTCAGTTTCTTCTGAAATCCTTTCCTTGATCTTCAGGAGTTCGATTATTTGTTCGGTTCAAAAGCTTTGTAAGGATCAAAGGTAAGCTTTAATCCGATTATTTTCCTTAAATTTCAGTTTATGTAGAAGATCAAAGGAGGTTTTGTTCTTGAAGATTTTGATGATAATTCATGAATCTCAGTTGTTTTAGAAGTTATATTTGAGTTATAATCAGTTAAAAGAGTTGAAATTCTGGTTTTGAAACAAGAAAGGTAAAGGATGAAATTGTTAGAAATTTCTGCAAAAAAAACCGAGTTACTGTAGCGACCAGAAATTTCGAAACAAAATCTGGAAAATTTTCTTCGGGTACTGTAGCAATACTGTAGTGTCGGCAGTCAACGGTACTGTAGCAGTCAACGTACTGTAGCGAACCGGCACTGTAGCGAACCGTTACTGTAGCAAACCATACTGTAGCAACCCGTTACTGTAGCAGTCAGAAAATTTTACGTATTTTCGTGATTTTGTTTCCTTTCTTATGATTCCTTGTAATATATTTTACTAGGAAATTTTCCTACACAAATTCTAGTGTGGAACAAGGTAAACTTGGACAAACATCAAGGTGAGTGAATAACCTTGCTCAGCTAATTTGATATTACTAGTCAAAGTACAATATAAGTCCCATTTACAATATTATTTGGATAATAAGCAATTAATTTTTCATATGGGAGTATATGATGATTAATAGAAATAAGAGTATGTAGAAATTATTTATTTCATGACAATTGTACTATGTGATGAATTCTCACTATCTTATTAATGAGTAAAGATCTACGGGATCTAATACACGAGTGTGAAAGGGTTAAAGTCCCATACTACTCGGTGTATATCTAAGAAATCTTATACACGAGTTTGAAAGGGTTAGAGTCTCATACTACTCAGTACATATCTATGAAATCTATACACGAGTTGAAAGGGTTAAAGTCCCATACTACTCGGTGTATACCTATGAGATCTTATTCATGAGTTTGAAAGGGTTAGAGTCCCATACTACTCGATGTATAAGACAATTAATTATATGAGTAAATGTGGTATTTGTACTTTTGATATTTTATATAGTACAGTTATTTACTTACTGAGTTTTAAATAAACTCACACTCCCTATGATTATTTTTTTCGGATACAGAAAATAAAGAACAAGAGTATCCGTTTGAAGATTAGAAGCCCCTTGGGATTATTCTCTATTTCTGTCTGGTGGGACACCAGTACTTATTATTGTGGATATTAGAAACGCTCTGTACTTTCTATAGGTCTCCTAGGCTTGCGATGAGATAGAAATATCAGACTATGTATGTCTATATTTGCTTATCAGATGAATATAATTCTGTAGTGTGGAATGAATGATTAAGGTTGAATGTAAAACCTTACAGAATATATGTATATAACGTATGTTTGATAATTATATCAAATGAGTAGTATCTTTTCACATGCTCAATTTTTGGGATGTGACAAATTTGGTATCAGAGGAAAGGTTTTATAGGTCCCCTATAGAGTACAGAGCAAAGTGATCTTTGTGGGCCCTTCCCTATTGTCATGAGCCGCGGCATGACCATAGGATTAGGTTCCATAAAAGACCTTGTAGAGTATAACGTCATTTTATAGATAACTTGTCAGTGGGGCTAGTAAGTGATATTTTGTTTATGTCTGAAAATTGTTTGTTATGTGTGTAGATCTGTGACAGATCAATGTCAGAAGGATCTTCTAATAATAATGAGCATATGGGTCCAAGGAGGGCCATAAATCCACCAGTACATGTGCAAGATGATCCTAACCGTGGTGATAGTTTACATGCTCAAAGTACTGAGGGCGCAACTAGTGAGCAAGCAAGAAGAGTCGAACCTGATGCTCACGTCGGTAATGCAACTATTGCACATGTGATTCATTTGATGAATGAACGATTTGACCGATTTGAGGCTGAAATGAGAGGTCGAGCTGCACAAGCTAACCTGCCAGTGGATCCTCCTATTGTTGAAGCTGAAAATGTACCACCAGCTCCGTTAGCGGGAGGAGTTAATGTAAGAGAGGTAAGAATGTCTGAATTCCAGAAAATGAGGCCTCCTACTTTTTTAGGGGAAGATCCCAAAGAGGACCCACAATGTTTCCTTGAAGATTGTGAAGCAATCTGTGATGCCATAGGGTGTTCTCCTACTCAAAAGGTAGAATTCACTTCCTTTCAGTTAAAAGGTAGGGCTGGTAAATGGTGGAGGAACTGGAAGAAAGCTAGAATTCAAGGTGCACCGCCAGTTATGTGGACAGAATTTTACAGATTGGTTATGGATGAATTTCTTCCAGCAAGTGAACGATCATCCAGGGCCAGAGATTTTCTGTATCTACGGCAGGGAACCATGACTGTTGACGAGTATTCAGCTCAGTTTGTTAAATTATCTGAATATGCCCCTGAAATCATTCCTTCTGAAAGGAAGAAAATAGAAAAGTTTGTGGAAGGGCTTCGTGATGCCTTATATGATCAAGTGGGTTCTAATATGAACGATTACTCTTCGTACTCAGAGGCTGTTGATGTGGCCCGAAGAATGGAAAAGAGGTCAAAGAATAAAGAAGAATATCGTCAAAAGAAGAAAGCTAGATATAGAAGATCTTTTGATCAAGGGGAAGACTCAGGGACTTTGAAACCCTTTACTGCGTCACAAAATGCTCCAGCCACTCCTACTAAGTCAACTTATTCTACAGCCAGTGTGGCTAAGCCTCGTTCAGAGAGCAGGGGTGGTTTTAGCTCTTCTAGTAGAGGAGGTACTCAAGGTAGAAGGGAAAAACCTCAATGTCCTGAATGTGGAAAGTTTCACTTCGGAGAATGCAGGTTAAACACTGTTGGTATAGGCTGTTTTCACTGTGGACAAAAAGGACATTTTATAAGGGAGTGCCCTCAGCTCATGACAAGACCAGGTCAAGGGTCTACTTTGCCACCTCGACCACAATCTATTACTCAAACACCAACCCCTTCAACAGGGGGTAGTATAGGAAGAGGTTCTGGAAGAGGCCAAGGTGACCGTGGAAAACAAGCTGCTGGCAGAGGAAATGTAAGAGTATATGCTCTAACCCGACAGGATGCTCAAACATCCAATGCTGTAGTTACAGGTATATTATCTGTTAATACTTTTGCTGCACGTATTTTGTTTGACCCCGGTTCTTGATAACATACTTTTTTCATTTATTTTAGTCCCTATTTTAGTCCTTTTTGCCTCTTTAATTTTGTCAATTCTCTAATTTTATTATGTTTTGGAATTTATTGGGTATAAACTATTTATGGATTGAATGTGTCTCAATTTTTATATTTTTTAGAACTTGAATTGTAAAATGCTCAATTTAATTCCTACAAATTTTAATTTTGGAGAGAAAAGTGTTGACATGGACAAAGATGATGATTTGGATGCTAATGTGGCACTTTTTGGGTGATGTAGATGCTTACTAGGATATGCTGGATGTGGGGCCCACTTGAACTCTTATTCAATGCCATGTAGTCAGAATTTTTGGGCAGAAATATTAATTTTCGTAGGTCAAGAAAAGCATGGCTGAAATATTAATTTTGCCATGATATTCTGCTGCTGTTCTGCTGCTGTTTGTCACTTTCTGCTGCAGAAATATTAATTCTGCTGCTGCTGCCAAACCATTCTGCTGCTGCCATACTTTTCTGCTGCTGCAAAAATATTAATTTTGCTGCTGTTTTGCTGTCAAAGTGCTGCCATATCATGGAAGAGGCATCCAAGGAGGCATCTAGGGCAGAATATCCCTTTAGGCATGTGTTAGATCAGTTTTATATTTGCAAAAATCGAAATTTATTAAGGAGGCTAAGTCATTTTTTTGATGTGAAGTCCTAGCACCATTTTTCTGCCTTCCTTGGGCAGCAGTGGCTGGGAGCAACATAGAGGCAACTCTCTAGCTTGGTTTGAGGGAAAGGAAGCCTTCCCACTTGGGAATGGCTCTCCTTCTCCCATTTTCTTTCCTTTTCTTCCATTTTCCTTCATAGTTTCTTAGATTTCTGCTGTATTTTCTATTTTCTGTCATGTTCTTCTTCTCTTCCATGTAATTTCTGAGTTTAAGGATTGATGTAGTTCGGTTTTATGAAGCTTTATTGTTGAACATATTCAGTTTTAATGCATTTTCGTTTAATGGAATGGATTTTACCGATTATTCTTCCTCTTGAATGTTTGATGAACCTTCAATGAGTTTGGGATTTTTATGTCTATGCTAGAATTAGCTAGATATTGAGCTTGACCTTGTAATTTCCACCATAAATTAGATTATCTAGATATAGATAGTTTTATTTATGTGGCTTGAATAATTTTCTTGAGCTTCATAACTTAATTGAATGGTTGATCTAAGATTTTAGTCAATTATTTTGGGTAAGTTAGATTGTAATTTCAAAGCTTTTGGACTCAATCATATTTTAGAAAATTGGCCAACATTGAATGGATTCTAATTTAATTGAATTGTTCTTCAATGATTCAAAGATTAATTTGTCTATGAATTAATCGGATTAGACCAACGAAATCAATCTCATTTTCTTGTGTAGTCGGTCATTTGATGAAATGGAAATTGTACTTTAATTCATTTGGACCAATGAGTATTTTCTTGGCCAAAGTTCTATTTTATTTATTGTTCTATGAAGCTTGTTATTTATACATGCATGCGTTTGCTATGTATTTATAACGAGTAGGACAAGAGATAACATGTCATATGCGATTGTGGGGCATTGATGTGATTAGGACTTCATCGGATTATATTTGAGTTATAGATTAGTGAAGATCTTCCTAACTATTATGCGATTGTGGGGCATTGATGTGATTAGGACTTCATCGGATTATATTTGAGTTATAGATTAGTGAAGATCTTCCTAACTATAATTTTAATATAATTCAGTCTTAGAAGACTTTCTGAGAATTTTAGATTGAAGATTACATAATAGAATTAGCCAAGAATATTCAAAGGAAATGATGATGATGTACAATTCCATGAAATTTGTGACCAATCCACATCTTTTCTCTGTTTTGTTTTCTATCTAGTTATTTAAATTTCAGTTATTTATATTGTGTTGTTTCAATCATCACCCCCCCTTTTTTTGTGTAATTTCTGAAATTTCCCTCATAAGTCTCAATAGCATTTCACTTAGCCTAATTGAATTTTATTTGATACCTCAATCTCTGTGGGACGATACTCTACTCATCACTTTATTACTTGTTGCGACCCAGTATACTTGCTGGAATATTTTATGTGCTATAAATTATACGCACCAGTTCTACTCACTCATATGTGTCGCCCCTATTTGCCAAGAGATTTATATTTGATTCGATTACTCTTAAAGAACCATTCTTGGTTTCCACACCGATGAGAGAGACTTTGATGGTTAAAACATGTTATCGTTCTTGTAAAATAATCGTTGGAGGCACGGAAACTGAGATAGATCTTATGATTCTCAATATGTTAGATTTTGATGTGATTTTAGGGATGGACTGGCTATCTTCTTGTCATGCTACTATAAATTGTCGTGACAAAGTTATTTCCTTTAATATGCCGGGGAGGAGTAATTTTGTGTTTCAAGGAGATCGAGGTGATGTACCTTGCAACATGATATCTATGTTAAGTGCCCAGCGTATGTTGCGAAAGGGATGTCAGGGATTTCTAGCTTTTATCAAAGATTTAGAAAAGAAAGAACAGAAGTTAGAAGACATTCATGTGGTTAATGAATTCCCAGATGTGTTCCCATAAGATTTACCTGGATTACCGCCAGAAAGAGATATTGAGTTCAGTATTGATTTGGTCCCAGACACAAGACCAATTTCTATTCCACCTTATCGTATGGCTCCTGTTGAGCTAAAAGAACTCAAAGAACAATTGGAAGATTTGTTAAACAAAGGGTTCATTCGCCCAAGTTTTTCACCTTGGGGTGCTCCTATTCTTTTTGTGAAAAAGAAAGATGGTTCTATGAGATTATGTATAGATTATCATCAGCTGAATAAAGTCACAGTGAAGAATAAGTATCCTTTACCAAGGATAGATGATTTGTTTGATCAGCTTCAAGGAGCAAAATACTTCTCAAAGATTGATCTAAGGTCTGGATATCATCAGTTACGAATTAAGAGTGATGATATACCTAAGACTGCTTTTCGTACACGGTATGGACATTATGAGTTTCTTGTGATGTCTTTTGGGTTGACAAATGCACCAGCAGCATTTATGGATTTAATGAACAGAGTGTTCAAATCATTCCTTGATAAGTTTGTAATTGTATTTATTGATGATATTTTAGTGTATTCAAAGAGTCATGAAGAACATACTGAACATTTGAGAATAGTGCTTCAGACTTTGAGAGAGCATCAGTTGTACACAAAGCTCTCAAAATGTGAATTCTGGATGAGTCATGTAACATTTTTGGGACATGTTATTTCCCAAGAAGGTATTCATGTAGATCCAAGTAAAATTGAAGCAGTAAAACAATGGCCTCGACCAACAACTGTGTCTGAAGTACGTAGTTTTCTTGGCTTAGCAGGGTATTACCGTCGCTTTGTCAAAGATTTCTCTAAGACAGCTCTCCCATTAAATAAGTTAACCCGAAAGAATGTTAAATACATTTGGGATGATTCATGTGAGCAAAGTTTCACCCAATTGAAAGAGTGTTTAACTTCTGCACCAGTCTTAATCCTACCATCAGGACCAGGGGGTTACTCTGTATTCTGTGATGCCTCAAAGATAGGCTTAGGATGTGTGTTGATGCAACATGGTAAAGTCATAGCTTATGGCTCACGTCAGCTTAAAAAGCATGAATTGAATTACCCCACTCATGATTTGGAAATGGCAGCTGTAGTGTTTGCCCTAAAGATTTGGAGACATTACTTGTATGGGGAGACTTGTCAAATTTTTACAGATCACAAAAGCCTTAAGTACATTTTTGAGCAGAGAGATCTCAATCTAAGGCAACGAAGGTGGATGGAACTTCTGAAAGATTATGATTGTACCATCCTTTACCATCCAGGTAAAGCAAATGTAGTGGCTGATGCTCTAAGTCGAAAGTCTATGGGAAGTTTAGCTCACATTGCCACTATAAGGAGGTCTCTAATACATGAACTACAAGAATTGGAAGCTGATGGAGTATTCTTCGAGATCACTGAGTCAGGTACATTTCTGGCTCATTTAACAGTTAGATCATCTCTTGTTGAAAAAGTAAAAGTAAATTTAGAAAATGACATTGATATGGTCAAAATCAGAGATAAGGCAAGGCAAGGTCTAGCACCAAGTTTCTTGGTAGATGAAGAAGGAGTCTTATGGTTTAATGGGAGACTCTGTGTCCCCAACATTGAATCTTTGAAACATGAAATCTTAATGGAAGCTCATGGTTCGCCCTACGTTGTACATCCTGGTGCTGTGAAAATGTATCAGGACTTGAAACAAGTTTACTGGTGGGAGGGCATGAAGCGAGACGTGACTGACTTTGTAGCTCGATGTTTGACTTGTCAGCAAGTTAAAGCTGAACATCGACGACCATCTGGATTGATGCAAAAACTAGATATTCCCGAATGGAAGTGGGAAAGGATCACTATGGATTTTGTAGTAGGTTTACCTCGGTCAACAAAAGGAAATGACTCAATATGGGTCATAATGGATCGACTTACTAAGTCAGCACATTTTCTTCTTGTTCATACCACTTTCAGTGTAGCAAAACTTGCTCGAATTTATGTTAAAGAAATAGTGAAACTTCATGGTGTACCAATATCCATTATATCAGATCGAGGACCTCAGTTTACTTCTCGGTTCTGGAAAGTCTTTTAAGAGGCTTTGGGTACCAAAGTGAATCTTAGCACATCATTCCATCCTCAGACTGATGGACAGTCCGAAAGGACAATTCAGATTTTAGAGGATATGCTAAGAGCTTGTGTGATGGATTTCAGTGGAAGTTGGGAAGATCATTTGTCTCTTATTGAATTTGCTTATAACAACAGTTACCAAGCCAGTATTCAGATGGCACCTTTTGAGGCATTATATGGGAGACGGTGTCGATCTCCTATAAGTTGGTTTGAACTTGGTGAAACCAAAATATTTGGACCTGAGATGATACAGGAAGATATAAATAAAGTTAAACTAATCAGAGAGAAGTTGTTAACTGCTCAGAGTAGACAGAAGTCTTATGCGGACAACTGACGACGTGACCTTGAATTTGCAATAGGTGATATGGTTTTCTTACGAATCTCACCTATGAAAGGAGTAATGAGATTCGGGAAGAAAGGCAAGCTTAGTCCGAGGTATGTTGGCCCATATGAGGTTGTAGACAGAGTGGGTAATGTGGCATATCGCCTAGACCTACCTTCCAACCTAGAGGGAGTTCATCCAATATTTCATGTGTCCATGCTACGGAAGTATCTTCCTGATCCTTCTCATGTCATTCAACCCCAAGAAGTTCATTTTGATGAAACTCTCACCTACGAAGAGGTACCAGTAGCTATCCTTGATAGAAAAGTCAAAAAATTGCGTACCAAAGAAATTCCTACTGTCAAGGTTCTTTGGAGAAATCATTCTCGCGAGGAAGCTACGTGGGAAGCAGAAGATGAGATGTGGAAAAACTATCCACATTTATTTGAAACTTGAGGTAAGATTTTAATTCGGAGGACCGAATTCTTTTAAGGGGGGTAGAATGTAATACCCGTTAATTTCAGAATATAATTCGCTTAAGAGTATTTTAGAATTCTACAACGTTACTTTAGTTATTTATTTTGGTTATTTTTAATTTTCATATTTAATTGTTCTCTTTGAATATTATTTATGAAAATTGAGTTAAATGACTGGACTAAATATTTGCACAATGAGGGATATATTCTAAGAATGGTGAAATTCATGGAAAAGTGGTTTCAGAATGGTCAATTAGTCCATTTATTGTAAATTGACTGGATGGGTTTGGATGTTGGGTTATGGATACCCATGGGTTATTGAATAACCCATTAGAAATATTTAATATAAAGTTTCAATAGTACCCCTCATTTTTTTCACTCAGCCGAAGGAAGGCAGAAAAGCATTTCTCTCTCAGTTCTTCAGTTTCTTCTGAAATCCTTTCCTTGATCTTCAGAAGTTCGATTATTTGTTCGGTTCAAAAGCTTTGTAAGGATCAAAGGTAAGCTTTAATCCGATTATTTTCCTTAAATTTCAGTTTATGTAGAAGATCAGAGGAGGTTTTGTTCTTGAAGATTTTGATGATAATTCATGAATCTCAGTTGTTTTAGAAGTTATATTTGAGTTATAATCGGTTAAAAGAGTTGAAATTCTGGTTTTGAAACAAGAAAGGGAAAGGATGAAATTGTTAGAAATTTCTGCAAAAAAACCGAGTTACTGTAGCGACCAGAAATTTCGAAACAAAATCTGAAAAATTTTCTTCGGGTACTGTAGCAATACTGTAGTGTCGGCAGTCAACGGTACTGTAGCAGTCAACGTACTGTAGCGGACCGGCACTGTAGCGACCGTTACTGTAGCAGTCAGAAAATTTTACGTATTTTCGTGATTTTGTTTCCTTTCTTATGATTCCTTGTAATATATTTTACTAGGAAATTTTCCTACACAAATTCTAGTGTGGAACAAGGTAAACTTGGACAAACATCAAGGTGAGTGAATAACCTTGCTCAACTAATTTGATATTACTAGTCAAAGTACAATATAAGTCCCATTTACAATATTATTTGGATAATAAGCAATTAATTTTTCATATGGGAGTATATGATGATCAATAGAAATAAGAGTATGTAGAAATTATTTATTTCATGACAATTGTACTATGTGATGAATTCTCACTATCTTATTAATGAGTAAAGATCTACGGGATCTAATACACGAGTGTGAAAGGGTTAAAGTCCCATACTACTCGGTGTATATCTAAGAAATCTTATACACGAGTTTGAAAGGGTTAGAGTCTCATACTACTCAGTGCATATCTATGAAATCTATACACGAGTTGAAAGGGTTAAAGTCCCATACTACTCGGTGTATACCTATGAGATCTTATTCATGAGTTTGAAAGGGTTAGAGTCCCATACTACTCGATGTATAAGACAATTAATTATATGAGTAAATGTGGTATTTGTACTTTTGATATTTTATATAGTACAGTTATTTACTTACTGAGTTTTAAATAAACTCACACTCCCTATGATTATTTTTTTCAGATACAGAAAATAAAGAACAAGAGTATCCGTTTGAAGATTAGAAGCCCCTTGGGATTATTCTCTATTTCTGTCTGGTGGGACACCAGTACTTATTATTGTGGATATTAGAAACGCTATGTACTTTCTATAGGTCTCCTAGGCTTGCGATGAGATAGAAATATCAGACTATGTATGCCTATATTTGCTTATCAGATGAATATAATTCTGTAGTGTGGAATGAATGATTAAGGTTGAATGTAAAACCTTACAGAATATATGTATATAACGTATGTTTGAGAATTATATCAAATGAGTAGTATCTTTTCACATGCTCAATTTTTGGGATGTGACATCTATACTAGATTTAGTTGGATATTGAGCTTGACCTTGTAATTTCCACCATAAATTAGATTATCTAGATATAGATAGTTTTATTTGTGTGGCTTGAATAATTTTCTTGAGCTTCATAACTTAATTGAATGGTTGATCTAAGATTTTAGTCAATTATTTTGGTTAAGTTAGATTGTAATTTCAAGGTTTTTGGATTCAATCATATTTTAGAAAATTGGCCAACATTGAATGGATTGTAATTTAATTGAATTGTTCTTCAATGATTCAAAGATTAATTTGTCTATGAATTAATCGGATTAGACCAACGAAATCAATCTCATTTTCTTATGTAGTCGGTCATTTGATGAAATGGAAATTGTACTTTAATTCATTTAGACCAATGAGTATTTTCTTGGCTAAAGTTCTATTTTATTTATTGTCCTATGAAGCTTGTTATTTATACATGTATGCGATTGCTATGTATTTGTAATGAGTAGGACAATAGATAACATGTCATATGCGATTGCGGGGCATTGATGTGATTAGGACTTGATCGGATTATATTTGAGTTATAGATTAGTGAAGATCTTCCTAACTATAATTTTAATATAATTCAGTCTTAGAAGATTTTCTGAGAATTTTAGATTGAAAATTACATAATAGAATTAGCCAAGAATATTCAAAGGAAAGGATGATGATGTACAATTCCATGGAATTTGTGACCAGTCCACATCTTTTCTCTGTTTTGTTTTCTATTTAGTTATTTAAATTTCAGTTATTTATATTGTGTTGTTTCAATCACCACCCCCCCTTTTTGTGTAATTTCTGAAATTTCCTTCATAAGTCTTAGTAGCATTTCACTTAGCCTAATTGAATTTCATTTGATATCTCAATCTTTGTGGGACGATACTCTACTTATCACTTTATTATTTGTTGCGACCCAGTATACTTGCTAGAATATTTTATGTGCTATAAATTATATGCACCACGCCAGCAACCTAACTCTCTGTCTCGAGGCACAAAGGTGGCGCCGAGGCGCCACAAAGTGATTTTTTCCCAGCATTTTTCTGCATGGTGCCGGGATCCTGACATGGGCCTATAAATTAGATTTTTGAAGCATTTTTAGGGATCTTTTGGCTGGAGAAAAAGGAGCTCTGCTAGGGCAAAATTGGGGAAGAAGGGAAACCTACTCTCCATTGAGTTTGATGCTTATTTCTTTCTCTCCTTCCTCTTGTATCATGTTTATTTATGTATTTGTGATGTCTTTCTCTTCTTCCACCATGTGTAACTAAATCTCTAGGGTTAGGGGATTAATGTAATTGACTCCTATGAAGCTTTGTTATTGAATACTTTAATATTTTTGCAATTTCGATATTTGGAATAGACTTTGCCGTTTTTTATCACTCTTGGATGCTTAGCTACCATCTTCAATGAACCTAGGGTTCATATTAGTGCTAGACATAGATTGATATGGACTTGCCTTTGTAATTTCTACCGTAATTCGGGTTAGTCTAGACATAGATAACCTTAATTGCGTGGTTTTTATGAGTTCTTACGCTTAAACGCCGAATCAATTAATTTGACTAAGACATTAGCTAATTAATTGAGTGAGGTAGATTTGTTTCACCAAGACATTGAGTTCAAATATCTTTGTGAACTTAATCAACAATAAGAGGAATTTGCAAATGTATTGAAGTATTCTCTAATGACTCAAAGATTAGTTTGTCTATGAATTAATCGGATTAGGAGCTAAGTAAAATCAATCCCCTATGCCCGCTTTGTTCTCGTATAGTTTTCGTTGTGCTAGCCAACTTAGTTTCTTAATTTAGCTTACTGTCTTTAACTTTAGACTCAACCATTCTACCTTTTCAATTGTTCAAATATAATTTGAGCTAGTGAAATTGGTAATTGTTAAAGTCAATCCCTGAGGACGATAACTCTTTCTCTCTCACTTTACTACTTGTGCGACCCGATACACTTGTCGGGAAATAGCGCATCACTTGGCAATAAGGAAAAGGAATAAGGATAGGTCCCACTACAATAAATTAAAACGTTGTGTTCCTTTCTTTTGAGGCTAGGCAATTTGGGTCGTTGGATGGCTTGGATCCAACCGTCCACAGCTCTTTAGCAGCAACAAATTTGATCTGTCTATAGAAACAATCCGACGGTCCATGTTGCACTAAGGAGGGTCCGTGGCTTTTACTCTAAGGAGAGGCGCGCGATCTGATATTGGTGGCCTAAGTGTATGCATAAAGAGAACTCTCTCTTTCTCTCTCTCCCCCTTTCTCTCTCTCTCTCTGTGTCATAAACAATCCAATCTTCGGATTCAAAATGCAAGGAGATAAGTTAGATTCAAGCATGTTTAACCATTTTTGGTTGATCTTGCTTCAACTGAGGCTAAAACTCAAGTCCTTTTGGCCTATGTTAAATTTGTTAGGGTTAGTTATTCTGGTAGTAGCAAAAGCAGGAAATGGCAAACCCAGGCCAGGATGCCTGACAACCTGCGGCTCTGTTGGCATACCTTACCCATTCGACACAAGTGAAAAATGTTACCTTGATGACTCTTTCCTTATCATTTGCGACCAAAACTCCACCCTATTCCTAGGACGAAGTAACATGACTATGGTGGACAGATCAGTGGAGAAACGTGAACTTCGAATATCGAGTAGGGTATCCCATGATTGCTATGACGAGAGAGGGGGTCTTGTGAGCTCCAGCTATCCCTGGTTCGACTTGCCTTACTTCCACGTTTCCTCTATTAGAAACAAAGTATATGCAATAGGGTGTGACAAAGTGGGACTATTAGTGGGGTGGGACTATGAATTCAAGAACTATACAATGGGTTGTGTGTCTATATGTACAAAGAATAGTATGATTAGTAATAGCACTTGCAGAGGCACAGGGTGCTATCAGTGAAAGATTCTCGGGTTCTATTTCGGTTAGTGCCTCTGTTTACAATCACACGTATGTGAGTCGCTTCAATCCCTCTGGGTATGCTTTCTAGGCCCAGGAAAGAGCTTACACCCTCACCACCTCTGATCTTATGGATTTCTGTTCTACGATGTTTCCTATTGTGATTGAATAGGGTGATTGAAATGCAATGAAAATGAAGCACCAAGAGAGAGTGATGTATTTTATATGATTGACAAATGATGCCAAAGCCGGAAAGCACTGCTGGAGAAACGACAACGTTGCCAGGTTCGGCGTTCGCACTATGATGAGATTTCTTTTTTAATCTTCGTCCTCTTTTCTCTTAACCAGTGATTTTAAAACTGGACCGAATCGGCTGGTTGGATAGGTGATCGATTGGAGGTCTGATTTGGTTTGTACAAAAAATCAGCCTAAGATCAAACCAGTCAAATTTAGTCAAAAATCAAGTTTAACCAGTAATTTTTGCTTCGAACTGGTTATGGTCAGATCGGTTCAAGCTAAAAGAAATTTTTTTTTGCTTCTTTATGTTTTGAACTGGAGATAGAGAGAGGATAGAGAGAGATGACCAGTTCAAGCTAAAATTTTTTCCTTCTTTATGTTTTGAACTGGAGAGAGAGAGAGAGAGGATAGAGAGAGATAGAAGATATCCTGTCCCAGCCCTCCATCAAAGCCACCGAATAAGGCCATGCTGAAGAAATTCTTTCACTTGCCCTTCCTCAACCATCTTCTTGCCGAAGACAAGCTTCGTCGGAGTCTTGAATGATGACAGTTGCAGAAAGAAGAAAAGGTTGCATACTTGCATAAGAGATAAGGGGAAGAAATGTTGCTGGCTAAAATTTGAATGGAAGAGCCGAAGTGGTGTGAAGGGCAAGAAGAGAGAAAGGTTCACGTGACTTAAGTGACAAGTCTCATCTTCAGTCTTTTCCAAATTCCAATGCATTGTGCAGTGTGAAATTCAATTGAGGGGCAATCTAATATTAAAGGCTAGTGTTGGGAAATGGAAATGGTGAAAATTATTATTTAATATTTATAATTTATATAAAAAATTTGATATTTTATATTAAAAAATTATTTTTTAATTTTTAATATAATACAAATATATATAATAGTATTTTTTAAAAAAATAAAAAGAAGAATTATTTCTATTTATTAATATAAAATTAAATATATATATATATATATTTAATTAGTACCAATTTGACCATGATTTAACTATGATGAGATCGTTGAACTGTGACCTATTACTTTTATCAGTTCAATACCAATCTAATTTTTAAAACATTGCTCTAAAGAATTAAAAAAAAACTCATCTTTATTTCAATTTTCAACTCTAGCATATGGATTAAAATATCAAGACAATGAAGTGTATGAAGAAACATATATGAAGTTGCTATGATTTATCATGGTCCCTACACGTATTCCAAGGTTAGGTCATAGTCTCATCAATGAACAAATGAAGATTTTAAGTCACGTTGGTAGCGTGCGGATAAGTGCTTTTTCAATTAAATTTACGTAAGTAATTGGTGTGTTGGTGACGACAAGGTCTTTTTTTTTTGGTTTATCAGGTACGAGTTTTGTATATAAAAAACGTGTTTAGAAGGGACAATTTATCCACTAGCTAATATCCCGACTGAGATTAATCACGACAAATCCAATGGACACTCAACGTCAAAGTCCTTTTTTTGTTGGTTAGATTACACTATTAATTTTTTTTCTATGTTTGTTTTTAGAAACCTATTTAAAAGAAATTGTTTCATATAGGTTCCAATATTTTTTTTCTTTGTACCTACTTTAGGGACCTATTTGAAAGAAAAAATTTTAAATAGGTCCCAATATTTTTTTTGTACATGCTTTTAGGGACCTATTCAAAAAAAAAAAGAAAGCATTGGTCCCTAAAACTTTTCCCTTCAAATAGGTCCCTAAAAGTGATCGAATGCAAGCACAAAAAAAAATATTGGTGGCCTAGGAAGAGACAAGTAGAGAAAAGGTGAGAAAGGAAAAAGCAGAGAAACTCCGTCTGTTGAACTACGCTATGTAAAAGTGCGACACCAATCGTGACGATCTAATTAAACCCTAAAGATCTTGTATTCATTTTGATTATAAATAAAAAAACGAATGAAAATTATGAAAATAGAGTTTAAAAAAATTCTTTTAAAGATATAAATTAATACCCTCACCATATGAATATCATCATTATTCACTATCGGTCAAACTAATAAAATCACATAAAAAGTATTTCATATTGTCAATTTAAATTGAAAAGATTAACAGATTCTTGATTTCATGTAATAATCACGTATTTTTAAACTAAACAATCTTAAATAGATAATTATAAAAGTACTTTGGAAAATCAAACGGAGTCCAAATTGGAAAATCAAACGGAGTCCAAGTCTTCAATTAAAGGTTTAAAAAATGAATTTCAATATACTTGCATTTGGGTTTCCTAATTTATTAATCAGAATCAAACAATAGAAGAGAAGAGACAAATTAAAGGGAAAATGGCGAGGAAGATTTGATCACCCTCAGCCCACAAACGACCCTTTGGGTGGACAATGAATTAATTGTTCTCTTGCATGTGAAGTTTTGGGAGTGGGGAAAATTTCTGTCATACATTTATCAATTTATATTATATGTACAGGGTGCATATTAGTATTGGTCCAAAAGTACTGAAAGGCCAATATATTTCAATAATTTGAGAATTTGATATTGCTTGTTGTTGCTAAACCGAAGTGTTGCCAAAAACTTTGGGTTTGGTTTTTGTTAGGTATACCATCTCCATGTCCCCATTAAAGTTCAGAAATGCAAGATAAATGACCTTGGTCCCTTTAATTCAATTTCCTATTTATATATGTGTTTACGGTGTTTTTTGGTCTGACTGATACTCGACAACAAATCTCTTATATGTCAACGTGTTTTTCAGTCGAAGGCCAAATCTAACAACAAATACCTAATTCTATCAAGAACGATTGTGTTTCCAAAGTTATGCGGTAATCTCATTTATGATGAAAGTGTTTCAAAAGAGAGATTCACTTCATAAAAGAACGTGAGGCCTGAAATATACTTTTTTTACAAAAAAGTTAAATAAAAATGGTAAAAGCGGAAAGTAAGTGCAAAAAGGAAGTTGCAGAATGTAACGTGCAGAAAGGTAAACTGCAGAAAGTAAAGAGCAAAAAAGTAATTGACAGAATGTAAATTACAGAAGGTTTAAAGTGTGGAATATAAATGAAAGCAAATAAATTACTGGAAGATAAATGAAAGTACAGTAAATTGCTGAAAGATAAAAGAGACTGGAATGTAAAAGAATTTGAATTTAAACTTGACTGAAATGTAAGATGGAAAGTATACTTTAATATTGATCCTTTAATATGCTTGTGTGAGATATTGTGATTTTTAATCAAAAGTTGCCAACCTTTTTTACAATGATTAAACATATTTATAGGCAAATGACCGAAGTAACTATCTAACTAACTATTTGCCACGTACATGACGGTTTATGATTACATTTCATCAACATCACTACCCAAACCCACGTTCATAGCAGTTTACAAGATCTTGATGGCGGAGCAACTATCATTGACTGCTTCAACTTGACAAATTCCCTTGCCTCTAACATTTGACAGATGATTTATGTTCAAATGATTGACCTTCATCTCTCGATATAGATGACTTGCTTAAAGACTATGTATTTGCTTGTCGAGTGACGAGCTTTTGACAATTTTGTTTTTTCATACAAGTATTGTCACAAAGATGTCCATCTAACCCTTCCGTCGACTTCGCCATTGTCGAGTAATTGATCTTTGTCGAGTAGCCAGACTTGCTTTGACACTTAGACAGTTGACACTAATTTATTGCAATAGAA
The DNA here is from genome assembly GCA_037074585.1 of Biancaea sappan. Lineage (NCBI taxonomy): Eukaryota > Viridiplantae > Streptophyta > Magnoliopsida > Fabales > Fabaceae > Biancaea > Biancaea sappan. The sequence goes on from CM073494.1 coordinate 14,900,826, forward strand.
GACGATTATTTATTGATCAAGCAGACTTGTCTACCAAATATAAATATTATATATATATACATATTTTTAAAAAATAATTGTCCAACAAATGCCCCCTAAATTTTTACTCTCGACAGACACAAAGAGAATTAAAATTTAAACGGCCTCGTAACTGACATCGAATTTCTATGGATTTGGCTCAGTATCATGATTATCCCTAATACGATAGCCTTATTTTGGCACTTGAATCGTCAGTGCACTCCTAACGTTTCATGTGCCCCAAGCCTTCAAAACCCTAAACCCTAGTCGTCAAACTACTTACTTTGTTATTAGCGCTATTTGTACATCCATTTTTCTTCTCGGTATTTTTAGTAACCTTCTTCTCCAAATTAATCTCGAGGATGGCCTCTTCATCCAAAGTCAGAACCTCTTATTCTGCTAAGCAAGCTGCCGTTGCCAAAAACAAAAACACGATTAGCGACCCAGTTGTGGATCCTTCAGAGATATGGTAGAAATCAAAGGTAATTATCCTAGTTTCTGATTCTTCCTATACTCCTTCATCTACTTTTCTGGGACATATGCTATCTTTAGAAACTTTCCTAGAGAAACTCAATCTAGTATTCCCTTGCAAGACTCATGGTGAGGCTATTCTTGCCTCGGGCTCATCAATTCCATTCATTATTTCAAGGAGGCTCAAGGAATGTTCTGGACACCGCCTTCATGAGTTGATAGATACCAAACCTGGCTTGACAGAGCGCAAGCAAAGAAATGTGAATTCTGGAAAAAGATGGGCATTTATAACTTTATCTAGCTTTCTCGTCATACCATTAAAATAGACTTAGCTTTAATCGGAGCTTTAGTCTTCTTCTGGAACAAGACCACCAATAACTTTCATTTTTCTTATGGTATGATGGGTCCGACAATCTTTGATGTATTGACTATCTCTGGTCTTCGTCTAAATGGGAAGATCATCTATCCGTTTATTCGGCCTTGTCAGGTTGTAGAGGTCTATTCTTCCAAGCACACTTTGTTCTTATCCTTTAATAGTCTTCATCACAAGGATTCAGACAAGGTGTCAGATGAAGAACATGTCACCTTCCTCTTGCTCTAGTTGTTGGCTTATGCGTTTGGCTCAAGTCTGTCACTATTGTCAAATCCCTTCAGCCCTTAGCCAACCTTATTTATGAAGGTGCTCGACTGGCCCTGAACCAATGACTGCTTGCCAATCTCTTCCAAAGTATAAGCCATATGGTTGACAATATTAGGGTCAAACAAAGAAGGAAAATGTTGGAGGTCCTATCTGGCTGCTACAGCTCTGGTTGAATGCAGTTTTGGAGTAACGATTATCCTTAAAGTCTCTACCTGACGAGTTAGTTAGTTATATGTCGGGCTCATATGGACCTAAACTCTACTACTTGACATGTGACTCTCTTTCCAAGGATAAGAAGAAGAATTTCTTCCACTTCTTCAGAATTTTCCATTCTATTACCTTGGACTAGGTGATAATAAATTTTGCTCCTTTAGTTAGTCGTCGACAAAGGCCTAAATGGTTTGTCTGATCAATAGCTTCTAATAGAGAGGGAATCTTGATTTGGTCAAACTTTCTCTGTTGATAAGTAATTTTTAAAGTGGCCCCAAATACAAAAGATACCAATTTTTATGTGCATCTACCTAACATAGTTGCTCGACAAATGGGCCTCTGTCAATTTATTCCTGCCCCTTACTTATCAGCATCGGAAGACCACTTTATCAATGCCCACATCTCTAAGGAAAAAGATGTTAAAGAGCTGATAGGGGAGAACAATAAGCATTGATAGAGCCTCGTGCTAGTCCCTTATGAAGTTTCACAAGGAATATCAAGTTGCTTTGTTGACTGATGGTCGAGATACTATCGATCTTATCGTCAAAGCATTAGAACCTGTTTTGATATCCTTGTAGATTCTCATGTGTAGGAACATAATCCAATGATGAAAACCAAAGGTGAGCATTTGGAGGAAATTCGAGCCTTCGAGAAATACTACAAGATAAACTGGAATCCTCACTACGACCATTGGGCCATTTTGAACATGGATGAAATCATAGCTAAACAAAAACAAGAGCATAGGGTTTGACATGGGTTCAAATATTTAAAAAATTTTAATGTCAAAACTCACAAGAGTTTATTAAAAGAGTTCTTTTTCCAGACCCAATGCCCTTACCTTGTGCTCATTTTGGTTTGGCTAATGCATTTCCTAGGGAATCAATAAGAGCAGGTAACTTTAAAGTTGTCAAAAGACACGGGTTTGTCATGGATCTTTTTCAAAGAAAGAATGATGAGGTTACTTTCACTTGTCAATTTGCCTTCATTTCTGAACAATCTAATGCTATGACGATTGCCAGTGAGTTTTCCTAAGGTATCTAAACTTTTTTTTTTCAAAACAATGAATGTTTCTGATCACTAACACATATAAGTTTACTTGCAGCGCTCCCCTTAAAGGAACCCTTGGCCTACAAGTGACCAGTGGAGTAGGTGGTCGTCATCAAGTCGAAGGAAGAAAAAGAGGATTGTCAACCTCTTCAACAGAGGAGAAGGAGATTAGTCAAGGTGAACGACCACTCAATGATTAGAAAGAATGATTGCCCAGCTACTGCTTCTCCTCAAACTGATATATCCAAAATATCTATGAGGCCTAAAAAAAGGCTCCAGCGAAAAGAAAAATAGTCTTTTTTGATGCTGATCGTGTTAGTAAGAAATCCAAGGCACATAAAAGCCTAGCAATACTTAACCCAATTGTAGTCTCAGGTAGAGCTTAGTTGTCAAATATTATGGTTTGTCAAAATGAAGTATACTCACTGCTCCTTTTGGAAAGATGAAGAGCCTACTCCTGAGCACTCGGGTTCTCCTGCTATATTCAATAAACTGGACCTACAAACCCAAAGAGTATGATCTTTTGGCAAATTTTTTCTTTGATATTGGGCATGTACTTCATCTTGAGACTGATGCATTTTGTTTTAGGATTTAAGCCCAATTACTAAAGAACCTGTTGGAGTTGCTCCACAAGCTGAAGCTCTTCAAGTTAAGGCTCTAACAACATTACTGTTGGATGAGGCCTAACAAGGAGAGCTTACTGTCAAAGCATCTGAAACCTTTCTTGCCATAGAATCAGCAACTGTACATTCTCTATCTAAACAATCTTATCACCTGAAGAGCAAGACCAAGTGGTAGCATCTTCTAGTTCCCAATAATTTAAACAAAGCCATACTACTATCAACTTGTCTTCATAAGGTGATCTGCCTCTTATGATATATGGTAGTTTTGACAAGAAGGCTTTGATGGCCGATGTCTCTCCTATGTCTCCTGTCTCTAGTTCTATTCACTCGATGAACCAAATGGGACCTCCTACCTATCCAATTGCTGATGGTCTAGACATAGATGCACTGATCAATCTTTTATCAGATGGTCTGACTCCGTCGGCTTCTTCTTTAGTTCCAAAAGAATTTTCCAAACCTGAAAATTGAAGAACTTATAAAATAACTAAAGACCTTCTTGGATTTCTCCTCCAAAATTATTGCTTCTGGTGAATCGCTAAGAAGCAGAATTCAAGTTATCTTGGACGAACTTGAATTGGTCAAATCACAACTTCCTATTTCCTATCGAAGCCTTTACTCAACCTTCAAAGATTTTATTAACGATGTGTCTGTTAAAGCTCCAAACTTCAATCTTATCATCTCTACTTATACTAAGGAGATGTTATGAAAAGAAATCGTTATTGATCAGTTAAAAGATTTAAAGGCCAAAATAGACCTACAGGATGAAATAGTAGCCAAAATGAAGGAAAGCTGCCTACTTGCCACTGGCAACATCGACTGATTTGAAGAATACCTCATTGTGTTAGAAGAAAAAACTAAGAAAAACTAGAGAAGAATTGGCATCAACTAAATTGTTAAAAGATAAACTTGCCCATGCTTTGATCGAAAATGAAGCAAAACAGGAAAAAATAATTGAAAGTGACACAGCCGTTACGGTCAATGCTCAAGCTTTTACCAAAAAGATTAAATCTTTAGAAACTGAATACTTGTCAGCCTATGTAGACAAAGAGACATTGGCTTGTGTCTAGGAACGCTTATGCCAAATGTAGTTGTATCGAATAAGACTGTCTAACAGATTTTGTTTGATGTATTATCGGTCTTTTTAATCCAACCAATTTTATTCATCCCATTTTTTTATATTCAACAATGTAGCAAATTTTATTGCAATAAAGATTCATTCAATTTTTATTTCACACATTGTCGGCCTATATGGCTTTAAGTACTTGCCATTGATGGACTTTACTTTTATCCCAGTGTTGACTTCATCGAGAGCATAAGCATTTCCTGAGAATACTTATCTAACTATAAATGGTCCTTCCTATTTTGGTGACCACTTACCATATTCTCGACAATGTTTCTCAATAGACAAAATTACCTTCCATACGAAATCGCCTAAGTTGAAAGCTTCAAATTTAACTCGACGATATAAAATTTTGTAATTTGCTTCTTTTGTCGAATTAAATTTTCTAAAGCAATTAATCTTTCATCAGTTAACTTGTTTAATTCGTCGAACATTGAATCCCAATAAATTTCAACTAGTAATTCATCTTGTTTTTGAATGTGAATCGATTAGAGATTAATCTCGACAGGCAGAATAGTATCATGACCATAGACTAATTTATATGGCGATGTGTCTATCGACTCTCTTGGCAGGTTTCTATATGCCCATAGAATCTGATCAAGGGTCTTATGCCAATTTCTAGGTTGTGGACCAACATGCTTTTTTATCAAGCTTATAAGAATTTTGTTAATGGCCTCAACTTGGCCATTTTCCTGCGCATAGTATGTTGTCGACATAGTTAACTTTATCTTCCTATAATCAGCATATTCGTCAATTCTCTGTCTAATGAAGATGGTTCCTTGATTGGTTGTTAGAGTTTGAGGTATCCCAAATTTACAAATGATGTGATTTAAAATGAAATTAATCACATCTTGTTGGGTGACATCTTTTAACATAATCGCTTCGACCCACTTGTTGAAATAGTTAACCCCAACTAAAATGTATCTATGCCCTTTAGAGGAAGAAGGATGTATTTGGCCATTTAAGTTTAAAGCCGATCGTCGAAATGGCCAAGGTTTAACAATCGAATGTAACTCACTAGCTGGAATGTTTTGTATATGGCCATGTCTTTGACATTCTTCACAAGACTTAGTAAACATTATACAATCCTTAACTAGTATTGGCCAATATTGTCGAAGGATCCATTTCATTTTTTAACCTACTTGATGAGCTCCATAGATGCCTTCATGGACTTCCGACAAGGTAATGTATGCCTTTGACTCACTCAAGCATTCTTCCAACTTCCTATGATAGTCTTCATATATAATTGTCTATCTGACTGTACAAAATTTAATGCCCTTTATTTGAGTTTCTATTCTACGTCAAAACTTGGGTTTTCTAAGTAAGCAATAATTGCTTTTCTCTAATCATTATTTATATGGACGTCATTTTGTAACAAATCTCTATCTTCTAAAGGATATAAAATTTCTCTAATTTCTATTAGATCCGGGAAATCCTTTTGATAAATTTTGTATCCAGAAGCTATTTGAGATAAATCATTAGCTTCTTCATTTGACCATCTAGGAATGTGTTGGACAATCACTTCATCACACTTTTTCATTAACTTACTCTCTACAGTATAATATTTTATCAAATTTTGATTGACATATTTGTGTTCTTGAGTAAGTTATTTAACAATTAACTAGGAATCTCTAAGTATATGCACCCTTTGTGCTTTTATTTGACAAAGTATTTCTAACTCAACAATTAAAGCTTCATACTTAGCCTCATTGTTAGAACAAGAATACTTAATTTCAAACATAAGTGTAGTTGGACTTACCTGAGGGGATATAATTAAAATCTCAATGCCACTTCCTTTTTCGTGCCTTGAACCATTGAAATAAAGATGCTAAGGTTTCAATCTGACAAAATTTATGTCATTATCAATGTATAAACCAAGATGGTTAACTAAAAAGTCAGCCAATGCTTGGCCTTTAATGACTTTCGTTGGAACATATTGTAAAGAAAATTCTAACAACGCAATTGTTCATTTACCAATACGTCCATTGAGGACAGGTTTGGATAACATAAACTTTATTATATTAGTCTTTGACACGACAAATACATTACAAGGCATCATATAATATTTCAACTTGGTACAAGTAAAATACAAAGATAAGCATAACTTTTCAAATGCACTATATCTTGTTTTTGCATCGTTTAGGACTCGACTAAGGTAGTAAACGGCTCGACACTATTCCCATCATCTTGAGCTAGTAAACATCCTATTGTTTCCTCGGAAGTTGAAATATATAACTTTAGTGGCTGTCACATTATAGGTGACATCATAACCAGAGGATTTGTCAAATAATGCTTAATTTGATCAAAAGCATCTTGGTGAGAAGGCTCCTAAATGAACTCTTGCTCTGCTTTTAACTTGACCAAAGGTGAAAAGACTCTGGTCCTATCTCACAAATTGGATATAAATTTTCTTAAGAAGTTCACCTTTCCCAAGAAAGATTGTAGCTTTTTTATTTGTTTGTGTAGCAGCTTCCAAAACTACTTTAGTTTCGTTCTTGTTCACTTCAATGCCTTTTTTATAGACTAAAAATTCTAGAAATTTGGCAGTCGATACTCCAAAAGCATATTTCTTTGAATTCATTTTAAGGTGTTCTTTCATATTCTTTCAAAAGCCTGCTTCAAATGTGTCATGTGGTTTTGCTTGTCTTCTGACTTGACAATGACATCATCGATGTAAACCTCCATAAACTTCCCAATCACATCATAGAAAATAATGTTCATCGCTCTTTGATAGGTAGCCCCTGCATTCTTTAAGTCAAAAGGCATGACAACCTATTCATATGTCCTAATAGCTCCTGGACATCTGAAAGTAGTTTTTGACACGTCCTCCTCGGCCATAAATATCTGATTATAACTTACATAACCATCTATACAACTTAAAATTTCATGCCCGGATGTGGCATCTACTAACATATCCACTACAGGTATAGGATATTCATCTTTAGGAGTTGCCAAATTTAAATTCCTAAAATCAATGCATACCCTTAACTTGCCATTTTTCTTAATAGCTGAAACGACAATAGAAAGCAATTCAACATACCTGGTAGTTCTGATGAACATAACTTTGAGTAGCCTTTCAACCTCTTCTTTGATTTTCAACACCACTTTAGGAGTAAATCTCCTATTTGCCTATTTGATAAATCTGCATCCTTCTTTAAGTAGCAGTCTGTATTCGACAAGGTCTCTACTTAAATAAGCCATTTCAAATGAGCATGACAAGTTTTTCTTTGAACTGCTTTGGTAGAAATGCGCTTATAAAAATAAGTCTCTTATTCTCTTTAATGCCTAAGTTCACTTCTTTAAAAGGATCTTATGCTTTGACATTTATCTTTTCATCAGGCCCTTTCTCAAATCCCAAAGGACCATCATCAGTAATGCAGTCTAACAATATACCTTTTGTTGTATTGACTGCTTTGTCAGCCAGATATGCCAATAATATGTCCAATTGAGTCTTAAGACTCATGGCTGTCACTTGGCTGACTTTTGTCGGTCTCTTCCATGCTTAGCTAATTCTCGTCGGCCCTATCTATCAATTTGACACCAAATTGATCTATTAAAAAGACTTCTGAAACATCTTTATTAATCAATCCATCCTCTGTGACGACTAGTCTAACATTTGGGGAATAAATCTTGAAATCGATGTGGAGTTGTTGCAAGTAACATAGATTGTCATCCACTTCAATAACCTCTACTAGTTCTTTTCTATTCCAAAGGATCAATTTTTAGTGCATAGTCGACAAGATAGCTCCGACGGCATAGATCCAATCTCTACCCAAAAGTATATTATAACTAGACTTAAAGGGAATTACGATAAAGAGGGTAGCTCTTTCAACCAATTCGACGCGGATATTCAATAGTACTATTCCATTAGAAGGAGAAGATTTACCACTAAAATCAGTGGCAACCATGCCCGTCTGAATTAAGTCAGACTATCTTTCCCAAGCCTCTTATGGCTCTTGGTATCAAATTAATGGTAGCTCCGCTATCTACTAGGATCCTATTTGTAAGCTTTCCTTTCACTGAGGCCTTGATATGCAGAGGGAGCAAGTGTACTTTTTGCATGTCTATTAGTTTCTCAAACTTGGCAAAATTATCGAGTCCTGCATCCCAATCATCTTTTAAACTATCAAATCTTGACTGTATATCATCTTCTATAAATAACTAATCCTCTATTAGATCTTTAAAGTCTTCCTCATTGTCACTGACACAAATCTCATAGTTAGCTTCATATTTTGGCGATATCATGGAGATAAGATTCTGACCCATGTTAACAAGGTATTCTCTTGCATTTTCTTTCTCTTCGATATCCTCATCTTCATCCATAAATAAACCACATTCATCTGTAAATGGCCTAAGATTGAAGTAATCTTTGTCCACTGGACAATCATCAGATCCTACTTTTAACAAAGTTGTACCCATAGCCATGATCATGTTATCTAGATCTATGTCAAAGTTTAAATTGAATTCTTCGTCGTCATTGAGACCTAACGAGTCTTTAGGATCGTTAAGGGCTTTAATAATCTCGTCGGTGGACAAATTCATGTCAATCACATGACATTTAGGTTTGAACTCGACAAGTTGCCTCCTTGTTTAACCTTGAATAAAGTTTCTCTTTTCTGGTCCATGTCAATTGTAGGATCCTTCAAGACCGCCTTGACTTCTTTGCAAGACCAATCCTCAAAGTCTGTCCCTTTTACTTCTACCATGGCCACCTATTTTTCCTTATCACATCTGGCCTTTTCAGTCTCGATCAGCTCGACTGGCCAGCTTTTCTTGGGAAGAGAAAGAAGTATATTCTTGTCAACATTGATCTTTGAGGTGCCAGCTGCATTGATTTTCAAACCTTTGCAATCTCTACCTCAAGTTATGCACTCAAAAGGTTTAGTTGTGGTTGTGCACTTTCCTCTTGTGGTTTGGAAGTCTCTTGTCGAGTTACCTCAGCATTCTGAGTTCCTTGCTTGGTCTTGACTACCAAATATTTTTTCCTCAAACCTAATGGTTCCTCTATGATTTGAAGTGCATATGCCAAAGCTTTTTTTCTCTGCGCTTGTCTATATTTTTGTAACCTTTTTTTTGGCTTTTTGACAACAATTGACCAGATGTTCCAGGATCTCTTTGACTAAATGGCATTATTTTACCATGTCAATAATCTTCATTCCAAAATGTTTGATTCTTCTAGAATCTACTCTTTCTAGTACAATCTTTATTTGCCATTGCAGAGGTTTTATACCATTAGCCAACCTTCACATTTGTAGATGGTATTCGTGTTTTGACATGTCGATTATGGTCTTGGAAATGTAGCTTATTACTCCCGACTGACTCCTTCAGCTTTCTAGTCAATTAACCATTGAATTTGACCTATTTCAGTGATATAACCGAGATCTTGGTGTATAGGATGGCATCTATCGAGAATTTTTCTTACAAAATTTTTCTTTCTTCTGATCTTTGAGTAATCAGGCATCAACCATTGCTTCTTGACAAGATTCTTGATTCTAGCATTTATATATATATTTTAACCCCTAATTTAGTCTATTTGAATTTTCATCTATGACAATCCTCCTATTTTATTACACTTTGTGATTTATTGAGTCTAAATTAATCTTGAATGGAAAATGAATTATTTTCATATGTTAGAACTTAAATTATTAAAGACTCAATTTAATCCATTTGTGTGCTTTGCAGAAATTAAATTTGGAGATTTTTTGATGATGTGGTGCTGAGGTGGACAGTTTTGCTGACATAGCACTTATGTGGCGTTTTTCTGATGAGGAGGATACTGACTAGACCTGTTGTTGCGCTTTTGCTAACGTGGAGATGTGTGGGGCTCTCAAACCAGATCTGTTTAGCCCTTGCATACTATCTAGTTCTTGTATGTTTCCCAAACTTTGCTAAAAATGGCATTTTAACTTTCTGCATTGCTAAAGAGACCTTCCGCTACACCATTTTGATGTATTCCTGCTGCTCCCTTTCTGCAGAAGAATTCAGCGACATTTTAATCCTCCTTTTTGAAAGTCAACTAAGCATCTTGGGTAGAATATTCTAAGACATTTTTAGGGCATTTGTGTAATATCCCAAGAATTTATATGAATATTTAAAGTCTAATTTGAAGTTTAGTGAAAAATTTAATTACGTGAAAAATTTGCTTTTTGAATTAGTGAAGAAAATGTGGGAATAGAAATTTTAATTTTTTTTAATTTAGGAAATTTTTATAAATTCTCAAGGACTAAAGTGAAAAGAAAAGAAAGTATAGAGGACTTTTGAGAAATGACCAAGTAGGAACCCGAGAAGAAGAATAGAGCTTATGGGAATGAATTATGAGTCCGGTACCGAAAGGATGATGATTTGAGGTTAAAGTGAAGTTTGAGACATTGAGAGGGACTAAAGTGAAATAAGGAAATTTGTGGGGCACCTAGGATTTAGAAACACCTGAGGTGAGATTTTATGAATTTGTTTTTGCCAGTCTTGACTGATGGTCAATTGGAGAGCAAGTGATAATTTCACCCCGGGCGAGTATATAGGTGGCCTCACCTCTTTTTCCTCATTTTCTCCTTTTCTCTCTCTCTCTTCACTTTCTCTCCTCTCTCTCTCTCTTTCTTCTCTCTACTTTCTCTCTCTACACTCCAACTCCACAACCGGACTTTGAAGGGCGGATCTCGGGCTACGGGGCGAGCCTCTAGGAGCCAAGCAACGTAGGGAAAGCAAGGAATCGAGGTAGAATTTCTATTTCTTAAGTTTTTCCCTATTTTCTAGTTTTAAGAGTGTTTAAGGTAAAATCGAGATTCTGGCTTCGTTTCTCGATTAAAATTGGTGATTTTGGTGTCTAAATGCTCCTTAGACATTAAGGGTGAGATCCCATGGAAGAAATCATGAAAAACGGTGAAGATTTGGCCAGATTCGTGCCAAAAACGAGAGAAAATCGTGAAGGGTCGCGATCGTGACGCCCAGGCGCCATGTGTCACGCCTAGGCGCCAAGGTTATGTGGGGAAGAAGAAAGGCTTGGCGCCCAGGCGCCAGGCATGGGTTGGCGCCCAGGCACCAGGTGTGCCGGTAGCTTATTTTCAATCGGCCATAACTTCTTCATCCGAACTCCGTTTTGGGCAAACTTTATATCGTTGGAAAGCTCTTTAAGTCTAGTTTCCAATGGTATAAGTTTCATTTGGATATTCATTACCGGTTAGGAGTTATGACTTAAGATGTGAGTAAAGGTCGAGAGTAGTGGTAGAAAATTTCTCTATTTCGTAACCCTGATGGTTTTTGTCTGGTTACAATAGGAATGGTCAAAGTGCAAAGTGGGAGTACCGAGAGCGTGAAATCCAGGTGAGTGGGTTAATACTTGCTATGATTAAATATCTGTTATTGACTTTTTGCATCATAGTGGAAATATGTTGTATATCCAAGTTTGAACAGGATGATGTGGAACGATGAGGCATAAACAATTGTGAAACGTGTCTGGTAATGTATATAATTATATTTTCTTATTTTCCCATGAATGGAGGTTATATGATGGATTATGAATGGCATGTGAACTGAGTTGAATAATTGTTCTATATTATGGGTTATGTTGTATACATGCTATGTTGCTGGAACCACATTGATTATGTTGTGGCTTGAATTGTAAATGACTGAGTTGTGTATGTGGCTCAAGATTATGATTGAGGATGTTTTTATATGTGATTGTGATTGTGTTTGACTGGAAAGGAAAGGCATGGTGGTGCACCCCATGGAGAAATTTATGTGAAGTTATAAGGGTGGAGATTATAAATGGACCGATAAGGGTGGATGCGGCGGGGGCCGAGGGCAACGATCCAGAGGTATTCTGGACGACCCGGTTGGTACGGGAAATGTGTGTGAAATTGATTTCACCGATTGCTGTTGTGAATTTTGAATTATGTTGAAATGTATTTGATTTACTTGGATATTGTTGTGAAGTATTATGAATAATATTATATCATATGATGATCGATTTACGTATGATTGCTGCATGTTATCATTATGATGCATGATATTTTTTTTGTCATAGTGTTGTGTTATCTACTCACTGGGCACATGGTTTGCTCATACCCCTCTTATTGATATTTTTTTTCAGAGTTGACAGCTGAAGGTAAATATCAGAACAAGGAATTATGGATCCTTAGTCCATGATTACCTTTTCATTTGTTTAGGATTAAGGTATAATAGTTAAGTCTTATTCTAAGTTGTATAAATCTAGAAATCTCTGTAATCGGGTAGGTTCATTCAATGATGTAATGTGAATAATTGTAGTATGTATAGAGAACTCGTTTTGGTTGCATGAAAAAGAATTGTATGATTTTTAAGAGAAAGATAGGCTTACGGAGGTGAAATGAAATTCACTTTCCATGCAGGTCACGTGCTCAGATTTTGGGACGTGACAATTTGTTTGTAACATTCCAGACATTCTTCTCTTACTGTAACTGAGTATTTTCGTAGCTTTGTCTCCCTCTCTGTTTTTCCCTTTTGCTATTTGCTATTTTGCTCTCATGGAGGGCTAAATCCCTTTTGTAATCAGTCACTAGGCCATTGGGATGTTGGAGCTTGAACTAAGAATGCAAGATAAGTGTTTTATTCTCCATTTCATCTCATTTCGTTTCTCTTTTGCTGTTATGTTTATGTTGCTATCAGATTCTGATTAGATCTTGAAAAGGAACATAAATTGATTTATATATATAAGATATAACCTTACTTGACTGATTAGGAAAGTGAGCGAGGCGAAATGACTAGTTAGATGATATATTTAACTTGGTTTGGTTGAGGTTTTCTATTGAATGCATCTAGTTATAGTTAGGGAAGATATTCTTGACTGTAATTAGTAGCATTATATTCTAGAAGTTATTCTAGAACCATTTTTATAAAGAACTAAACGGTGGAATGAGCCTAAAACTGAATCAACGAGTTAGGTAATGATAGTTGCACTCCCATGAATCCTAGTGGTTGGTTACATAGTCTCCTTATTGTCAACACCTTGTCATTTTCGCCTGCTGCTGATTAGTTACTAATTTTGTTTACTATTCTGTTTTGTTTTCTACTGTTACTGCCAACAAACCCTCCCCCCGTTTATGTGCCTTTAATTAGTGTTTATGTGCTTAGAACAACTAGTTAGTGATTATAAGTGAGGCTCATTGAGTGAATAGGACCTGGGGATCACTATACCGTAAAATTGCCACGAATTCAATTTTGGGCGATTCGGCATCGTAGTGGCGTGAACCAGAATTTTGGCACCGTTGCCAGGGAGCCAATTCATTTCTAAGTTGTTAATTAGTTATTTTATTGTGTTCTTGTTTGATTTTAAGTGGCTTGGTATCATTGGAAGTGGTTACAAATTCTTCAAGTCAAATTTTCAATTTTTCTAGTTATAATTCAGCCACTATTCATCAGCAAAAAAACTAAATCGAATTGGCTTGAAAATTGGTAGTCCACTAAATACAACCGTTTCGAGCACAGCTCCTATAACTTTGTTGTGAGGAGCACCGCCCTATCTCGGCCAAATTCCAACGTTTAGACTACTTTTTCTATTTTACAATCTTTTTAAACCATTTTTTGAATTAATTATGATTTTTGGTTTGATTTTTGTAGACCTTATTTTTGAGTTCTGTTTGTTGATTTTGTGCCTCCAACTGGTAAAGAATTTTTTCGTGAAAAATTAGATTTTTCTGAGATAATTCATTTTTGGTGATTTTCCTTGGTTGGAGCCTTGTGTGCTGATTTTGCTGCTTTCTGTGTTTATTGTGTTTTCTTGTGATTTTTGCCCCTCCTAGATAGGACCTTTCATAGGCTTGTAAGAAGCAATAGCATTAGGACTAATATAGTTTCTAAACTTCTTGCTGGAATTATTGATCTTGTTGTCAATCGTGTAGAAGTAGAGTCAGAGTCAGAGCCTAATATTTTATTAGAATCAATTGATTCTGAGTAAGCTGGGACAACTGGGATGGATAACCAAAATGTACAAGTGCCTCAAAATAGGTAAGAACAATTAATTAAAGAGTTGATTGCACCTGATGTGCATTATCAACCATTGTGCATAATTTATCCTGAGTTAGATGCTAATTTTGAACTGAAATCTGGTCTAATCCATTTGTTGCCCAAGTTTCATGGCCTTACAGGAGAAGATCCGCACAAACACTTAAAGGAGTTTCATGTTATTTACTCTACCATGAGACCACATAGAGTTGGAGAAGAATAGATCAAATTAATAGCATTTCCTTTCTCTCTGGATGGGGCAGCCAAGGATTGGCTTTACTATCTACCCATTGCCTTAATAACAAGATGGGATGAGCTGAAGAAGTTGTTCTTAGAAAAATTCTTTCCAGCCTCTAGAACAGCAGGAATTAGGAAAGATATCAGTAGGATTAGACAGTTGAATGGTGAGTCTTTGCATGAATACTGGGAGAGGTTTAAGAAGCTTTGCTCATGTTGTCCAAACCACCAAATTTTAGAGCAGCTTCTCATCCAGTATTTCTAAGAGGGATTGTTACCTATGGATAGATATATAGTTGATGCAGCTACTGGTGGGGCATTGGTGCATAAGACTTCTGCTGCAGCAAACGAATTGTTGGCCAAGATGGCCCAAAATGCTCAACAATTTGGCACCAGATTAAATGATATAGCAACAGTTACTGTCGATGAAGTGAGGACACCTCCCATGGAACAACAAAGGATAGAAAATAAATTGGAAGAGTTAGTTTCAATGGTGAGGCAATTGGCTTTAAATCAGAGAACACAACAACCAGTTCTTCCTTCTTCAGTTTGTGGAATTTGTTCCCTAAATACCTACCATACTGATAAGTGCCCTCAGCTGCAAGAGACCCCAACTAAGTCATGTGCTGGCATATTCCCTAATAGACCAATGCAGCCATAACAACAGAGATACGACCCATATTCCTCCACTTACAATCCTGGGTGGCATGATCATCCAGCTTTCAAGTATGGGAATACCTCCAACCCCTTACCAGCCACCTCATGCGAGATACAATCAACCTGGACCTAGCCATACACTCCATCCAACACCCAAGAAGCCTGAGACTAGTCTAGAAGATTTAATGAAAGAGCTGACTGCCAACACCCTCCAATTCCAGCAGAGAATAGAAACAAATATACCTTGGAGACTCAAATTGGTCAGTTAGCCACAACAGTCAATGAGCTGAAAAGTCAAGGTCAGGGAGTTTGCCCTCTCAACCAGTGATCAATCCAAGAGGTAATATTAATGCCATCATTTTGAGGGGTGGCTAGCAAGTAGACAGTATAGCTTTGAATCTGAACCAGAAAAATTAAATGCCCAGCAAAGTGTTCCTTCATCCTGAACCAGTGAGCAAAATAAAAAGGATGAAGAAGTTGTTTAGAAAATACCTCTTCCTTTCCCCAATAGGCAGACTCAATCAAGGAAAGCTTCTAAATCTGACATGGATAAAGATATCATGGAGACATTCAAAAAAATAGAGGTCAATATCCCATTTTTGGAAGCAATTAAACAAATCCCCAAGTATGCCAAGTTTCTCAAAGAGTTATGCACTCATAAGAGGCGTTTAAGTGGTGATGAGAGAGTCAATTTGGGGAGAAATGTGTCTGTACTTATCCAACCACCCATGCCACCCAAGTGTAAAATGTAGAAAAGAGTCCTAGTCAGTATCCTACTCATCAGAAAGGTGATACATCTGTAACGTCCCAAAAACTGGGAATATTAATAATCATACAAACCTAGGGATACCTCAGTGGTAGCCCATAATTTACAAAGTAAATTACAATTAAATAAGTAAACCCCTCTAGATACAGCAAGACCTAGGTAGCCTATAGGATTACAGAGCGTTTCTATAGGTTTAGGTAGAACTCTCTGACTACATGGAGTATGTCTCCAAGCCGCTAACCTCCAACGATTTCCCAACCTCCTCAGTTGCTAAATCTGAAAACAAAAATAGAGAGTGTGAGTTTTATAAAAACTTAGTGAGTAAATGACTGTGTGAGCAAATAGGGCACAAGTGCAAATACCAGCCTCACTACCATAATCAGAATAAAAACAATTAACACAAAACAATACGAAATATAATATATATATATAACGTACCTTACCACGCAACCAAAACCCGTGGTTCAACGCGAGTCTACAATCTCACAAACAAACCATAAAACAATCCTCAAATAAATAAAAAGAATAAGTAAATGATCACACCAAAATGCATTATCTAATGCATGATGTATGTTTGCATTTGCCACACCCTTTCCCCCACACACCACATTGAAGACCGAGCTTCAATAAGTTTTCTCCCTTGCGATGTGTACAAATGTAATATGCAAGGCCTATCCCCCCTCTACCCATTGAAGACCAACCCTCAATGAGTGTATTTCAAAGGCACACACCTTTGAATGTATCCACACCTTGCAGAAGACCAACCCTCTGCTTTCCACATTTCTTTTCTTTTTCAAAAACAATATAAATGTGAAGATGATGATATGTAATGCATTTTCCACACAACAATCCATCCACTCATTCCACACACATTCCATACCACAACAACGATAAAACATTCCACTTTCTAATTAATATAATTAACTAGAAGTATAAACAAACATAAACTTTTAAATTCATAGAATCAATTCCATAAATTAAACTCCATAATCATTCAATGAAATTCTTAGTCTAGTTATTTCCACTAACTAGGAAATTTCATTGATGGATTTCTAACTACGGTATGAATGAGATTTATATTGACTTGGCTAAATAATTTAATAAAACTTAAATGGCAAGTTCATTCACTCACCTCGATGCCGATAAGGTTTAGTGCATAAAAATTCCCAGGAGACAAAGCCAAAGAAGCTCCAAAGTCACCTGGAATCATCTCAAATCAATAACTACACGAAATAAGGAAAATTCTCATCACTAACCCTGACCTTTGGTCATTCATTAGATCATAACTATCATCTGGTAAGTCATTTGTAAATCAAACTTATACCATTGGAAACTAGACT
Organism: Biancaea sappan; assembly: GCA_037074585.1. NCBI lineage: Eukaryota > Viridiplantae > Streptophyta > Magnoliopsida > Fabales > Fabaceae > Biancaea > Biancaea sappan. The sequence continues at coordinate 14,917,930 of CM073494.1, forward strand.
CAAAGAGATTTCCAACAATATAAAGTTTATTAAAAACGAAGTCTGGATGAAGAAGTTATGGCCATTTGAAAAATAGACCAAGAGCCTAGGAATGGCTGGTGCCTAGGCGCCACGCACATGCTTGGCGCCTGGGCGCCACGATCACGACAGAACGCGATCTGGCTCGAATTTGGCCTAGATTTGGCCAAATCTTTACCGTTTTCCATGATTTCTTCTATGGGTTCTCATCCTTGATGTCTAAGGAGCATTTAGACACCAAAAGCCCTAATTTTAATTAAGAAATGAAGGCAGAATCTCGATTTTACCCCAAATATCCCTAAAACTAGAAAATAGAGAAAACGTTCGATGAATCAGAATCCTTACCTCGATTCCTTATTATCCCTAGGCTGTTTGGCCTCCAATGGCTCATCCAACCACCGGAGAAAGGTTCTTTGAAGCTCGGTTAAAAAGGTAGAGAGAGAGTAGAGAGAAGAGAGAGTGAGGAGAGAGAGAGAGAGGAAAGTGAGAAATGAGGAAAAAAGGCCTGGAATCGCCTATATATACTCGCCTAGGGTTAAATTATTACTTTGCCCCTAGGTAACTCTTGGTTAACCTTGATAGTGGTAAACTCATAATTTCTCCAATTTGGATATTTCCTATATCTTAAATGCCACCTAGTTCCTCATTTCACTTTACTCCCTCTTTAGACCTGATAGGTACTCGGCCTTGTCTTTACCTTATGATTACTCTCTTTTTATTCCTTGACTCTCGACTCTATCTCCATGAAGTTTTCTCTTCCTCTTATCTTTCCTCAATTCTTTAAAATATCTCTCGCCATAAAATACCCAGTTTAATTATTTATCTCTATTTCCATAAATAATACACAAAAATAATAAATTAAATATAGAAAATTAAAATTAACCCAATAATTCCATTAAAATAATGGAAAATTTTATTACAACAACAGTAATACCGCCAATTACAAAATTTTAAAATTGGCGGGTATTACATTCCACCCCCTTAAAAGAATTCGATCCCCGAATTCAAAAACTTACTAGGAACCTCGAAAGTCACCACGATAATGATGAGATGTAATACTCTCAAGCTTTCATTAAAAAAAAATAAAGTATAAATATACTGCCACTCACAAAGTCTCACGTTTTCTAGAACAAAAATAGAAATAAAAACTAAGGTCTCTAGCAGTTATACAGCTCCAATATACTGTGGAGTTCCATAACTTCCCTCACTTAAGGATGAGAATGAAATGCTCCAAGATCAAAACCTAAAGCACAGAACCTTTCATATGAAGCCTGGAAAGGTATCATATCTGTGCCGTTCTGGTAATTATTGCCACAAACAAAGTTAAGGAACTTAGGGTGGATTAAGAATTACCACATAAGTTCCTCTACTACTCAACCTCAAAACACCCACATCCAAAAGCATAAACAAACAAACAAACAAATAAATAAATAAAATGCCCTTGGGATAATTATCCCACACGGTATCCAGTCGTCCAGAAAGCAAATGTACAATATGGTATCTTGCTCGTGATTCACACAAAGCGTATATTGATACCATTATGTACTATCTTTCAATCATTAACCTCATAAATCCTACACGTTATATTATATGCATCACAAACATAAATCATATGCATATATCACAATAATATAAAATATATGCATACCACCCGAAGGCGTCCTCTCAAGATCGGCAAGTCGCCTTTTGGGTATCAGACTCAACCTGGGCTTCCATATTATCATCATGTCCACTATCCACAGCGACAACAATAAAAATAAATTATTCAAATAAATAAAAAAAGTAAGTTATACATAAAGCCACATACATACCACACAACCATGAAAGTAATGGTTGGAACCCAAGAGTAGGGGTGAATTGGGTTTTATAAATTTTTCACAAAACTTAATTGGAAGTTAAAATGATTTTCTGTAAAAGTACAATGCTTAGTATAATAAATACAACACAGAAAATCAAAGTGCTATCAAGATGAATAATTATGAGGAGCAAGGAAATAAAGAATAGATAATAATAAACACAAATAAAGGAGTAAGGGATAGAGAGAGCAAACTCAAAGATTTATACTAGTTCGGCTAATCTCAAGCCTACATCCAATCCTCAAGAAGTCACTTGAGTATTTTCACTATACTTGCAAGTTTGATCCGGGTACTTGCAAACCACTACAAAGAATTTCGTTAGCCAAGGCTCCTCCACAACCTAACGGAGAATTTATGAATCCGGGCTCCTACTCAACCCTCCGGAGAATTTCTGCTAAACTGGCTTCTTTACAACCCAAAGAAAAACTCTCTCAATAAATACTTTATCAAGGAATACTCTCCTTGATAATACAACTCAAGATAATATTTGTGTTGATCAAAATCAACAATTACAGAGAAACTCTCTAAAAACAGAGTATATGTTACATTGATAAGCTCACAAGGGTATAATCTACATAAGAGAGAATTTACAGATGATGTTCAGTAATAGAAGTGTTCTCTCTTCTATTTTATAGCCCCCAAGGTTGATATATATAGCCCAAGGATGAATAAGACCGTTGGAGACAAATCCAAGGTGATTCCATAATGATGTCAGCAAAAACTAGCCGTTACAGCACATTTTCTGATGTCGGTGGTCGACCAGTGTGGCATGTTGGTCGACCAGTGTAGTCCAGAAGTGATTCATCAGTCACGTTGGTCGACCAGTGTAATGAGGTGGTCGACCAATGCTCAAATATTTTGCCTCTGGAGCTCGTTGGTCGACCAGTCAGCATAGGGTGGTCGACCAGTGCTCAAATACTTTGCCTCTGGAGCTCGTTGGTTGACTAGTCAGCATAGGGTGGTCGACCAGTCAGCATAGGGTGGTCGACCAGTGCTCAAATACTTTGCCTCTGGAGCTTGTTGGTCGGCCAATCAGCATAGGGTGGTTGACCAGTCACTTGTTATCTTCAAATTCTTTGTTTTTAGAGCATGATGGTTGCTTTCTTGATGCATCCAAGCTTTCAAGACTTCAAATCTTCTAATTCTTCATTTCTTGGAGCTTTGTTGTTTTCTTGAGTAAAGCATGATGTTGTTTTTCCTTGTTCTTCAATCCAATGCTCACTCTTCTTGTTTTTAAACCAACCTATAAAATATATCTTACTTGCAAACCAAATAGTAAGTTCAATTCATGATAATAGCATGATTCAATATATACAACATACATATTAAATAATCATGCTTAAGTACTTGTAGCATATATATGATAAACCTTTATATATATCAATGCTACAATTCAAATACAATTCAAATACATTTGTCATCATCAAAACTTATGGCATATAGCCTTAGGGCTAACAAACCAATGTTCCCATAGATCTATGATCCAATGGGATTCCTACTGAAGAATCCTGTCACGTGAGTTTGTGATTTCACGGACTGGATATCCCCATAAGCCTATTCCTCAACCTTTTTTGCTTTCAGGTGCATTCCCTGTGGTCATAGTCCCTGTGCTCTATATCAACAGTCACTGGTTTCTGACCTTAAGAATACACCTGAACCACACTCACACTGCTAACTAATGACTATCTAATCAATACAAATCTCACCAAAAGAAAGCAAGTCCCAACTTTCATTCCTTTCTAGACGTTTACACTTGAATTTCCACAATGTCAAGTAGCTAAAGTCACAGGAATGATTACCCCAGAAATCCAGCTTATGAAATGAATCAATCCATTGGTTTCTAGGGTAAACCCCTCTACTCTAAGTCTTACCAAACTCTCTTGTACACTAAACCTATCCCATCTCGTGGTCCGTTGGGTCATGTCTACGACCAACAATAGGTCAATAAGAACATGTTCGCAACCGAAACACACTAACTTACAGGCCAAAGCCTCTACCTTAGTCTATGAAATTAAACTAAGCCTACTCATACACTTCCCCAAAGAAGTTTATATTTGGGGTCGTACATAACTACACATATCTACACACTCTATATATGTTCATATGTGAGTCATCACGTTTCTACACACACCCAAACGTATTCCCTCTCAAACTAACACACACGCTTCTAAGGTACTCTCTCTAGCACCAATAAGTTTAGGTTTATCCTAAACTCATCCTAAGCCATTTTCATGGCATCATTCCCTTACCTCAACATGGAACACCCTCAAAACTCACTCTACCAATATAGGAAGGTCCTCAATCATCCTCGATCGAATTCAACCTACCAAGCATGTTACATAGTCACCAATATATACACACTATGGGCCATACCTCTCATAACTTACAACATCAAGCATCCATCAATTCTACCCAACTCAAGTGATACTCAAACCAAAAGCCTACCCACAACACGCTCAGACCATTTAAAAGTCATAGGTTTCCACCCTCTCACTGAGATAGAAATGCTCATAAACTACCCTCTACCTTATATGACCTTCTCAGGTAAGGACTTCACGTAACTTCACATTCCCACACCGACTGTATCTTCACCTATTAACTATCGAGAACTTGTTTCGTGAGTCCTTTCTTCTCTCAAAAGCTAATCCTACCTATCTGAGCACACTCACCGCACCGTATGATCACCGACAACCTCCAACCATATAGGTGCAACATAATCAAGTTGCCTCAAAAGATTTACAACTCACTCTAATCTCCCTTATATCGCCTTCTACCTCACTAAGGTGTCTTCCTCAAGAGGACTACATAATCTGCACTAGTTCCCTCAACCTGACCTTCTATACTGCTAGATTTTTATGAGATACATACTCAAGTATGCATCCTAACTCTAACAACTTATGTTCTCTCCTCCAGATTCATCTTAAGGTATGCCTTCTGACCGTAAAAGAAATAACCTTAGCCTACTACCTACTAGTAGTACTCACTTGGACTTCCACATTCCAAACATCAAGATTGCTATCTTCTAGCCTGAGAATTACCTTGACTAGAAGAACTACAATGACCTCAACTCTTAGGATGAAACCTATATCTTAACCCTTAGCACTTCACATAAGCATTCTCCCCTCTCCTACTCCCTTCTTTCTAACGGCTCCTAAATACTTCAACCTCCACCATCCAACTTGTACTCAAAAAAACTTGGTTGAAGCACCTACTTACACATAGCCTACCTAGAATGCCATCAACATAGGAGGATGGACTATACACCCGTCCACATAGGTGTTGATTCAGAAAATCCTAAGTAATTTCATAAAAATATCTAAAAGAAGTGCTAAACTCTCAGCCACCCATTCCCTCTTGGTACCTAAGGCACCAAGCCTAAACCCTCAACAGATAACCTGGGTTTTCCGCTCTTCACGGATTTTAGGAAGAAAAATTTCCCAAAAACTATTTTCTCTCTTCCTCTTCTTTCTTTGGCTTGCTAAGTCAAAATAATATTCATGAGGCAATTTAGAGCAATTAAATGTCAAAACAAACAATTTTCATGAATTTTCCCAAATTCTCTAGAAATCCTTACAATAAATTTTTTTTTTGAAAAACAGTTTGTTTGCCACCATGAACTAAATTGTAGCAGAACCAATAAAAGAAGTCCCTCACTCCACTTAAGTAATCACCCAAACCATAAAGAATGCCCACACACCTCGTGGGTATGTGTTTCCTAACTACAGCAATATACAATACAATACCAGCGTATACGTAATGTATTTAGGTTATAAATATAATATAACGATTTCCCACTTTTCTCCTAATAACCCAACTTCCAGAATTCATTAAATATATATAAATGAAAATTTATGCAGAAAATATAAACGGAAACCCGCCAAAAGAAATCTCAGCAAGTTTTCTCTAACTTCCTAATATATATAAATATATACATACCTTACAGTAAACAACTAAGTTTACATGCCACAACATACCAAATCAAAAATACATTATAACAGATAACCACACATCACATGGAAAACCCGTATTTCCATAATACATAACAACACACGCACCCACATGCTGATCAAAATACCTAGAACCACCTTGGTGGAAATGTAGCAAAGCTACATCTGAACTGAGCTTATAAGCTCTCTATGCTCCGAGAATTTCTCCTCTATCTAGAGCCAACCACCTAAATATAAGCACTAGCACTTCTTATAATAATAAGATTATTCGACTCACTCCACCGAGGAGTAAGTCACAAACGGAAAACTTAACATCCTATAGTGCCTTCTATCGAACCTAAACCCATGGTCATGCTGCGCTATTCATGACAATGGGGAAGGGCCCACAAAGAACACTGTTGCTCTATAATCTATAAGAGACCTAAACTCAAACTTTCCTCTGATACCATTTTGTGACGTCCCGAAAAATGGACATATTAATTATCATACAAACCTAGGGATACCTCAGTGGTAGCCCATAATTTACAAAGTAAATTACAATTAAATAAGTAAACCCCTCTAGATACAATAGGACCTAGGAGGTCTATAGGATTATAGAGCGTTTCTATAGGTTCAGGTAGAACTCTTCGACTACGTGGAGTATGTCTCCAAGCTGCTAACCTCCAGCGGCTTCCCAACCTCCCCAGTTGTTAAATCTGAAAACAACAATAGAGAGTGTGAGTTTTATAAAAACTCAGTGAGTAAATGACTGTGTGAGGAAATAGGGCATAAGTGTAAATACCAACCTCACTACCATAATCAAAATAAAAACCATTAACACAAAACAATACGAAATATAATATATATATATAATGTACCTTACCATGCAACCAAAACCCACGGTTCAACGTGAGTCTACAATCTCACAAACAAACAGTAAAACATTCCTCAAACAAATAAAAAGCATAAGTAAACGATCACACCAAAAATGCATTATGTAATGCATGATGTATGTTTGCATTTGCCACACCCTTTCCCCCACACACCACATTGAAGACTGAGCCTCAATAAGTTTTCTCTCTTGCGATGTGTACAAATGCAATATGCAAGGCCTATCCCCCTTCTACCCATTGAAGACCAACCCTCAATGAGTGTATTCCAAAGGCACACACCTTTGAATGTATCCACACCTTGCAGAAGACCAACCCTCTGCTTTCCACATTTCTTTTCTTTTTCAAAAACAATATAAATGTAAAGATGATGATATGCGATGCATTTTCCATACAACAATCCATCCACTCATTCCACACACATTCCATACCACGACAACGATAAACATTCCACTTTCTAATTAATATAATTAACTAGAAGTATAAACAAACATAAACTTTCAAATTCATAGAATCAATTCCATAAATTAAATTCCATAATTATTCAATGAAATTCTTACTCTAGTTATTTCCACTAACTAGGGAATTTCATTGATGAATTTCTAACTACGGTGTGAATGGGATTTATATTGACTTGGTCAAATAATTTAATAAAACTTAAATGGCAAGGTCATCCACTCACCTTGATACTGATAAGGTTTACCACATAAAAAGTCCCAGGAGACAAAGCCAAAGAAGCTCCAAAGTCACTTAGAATCATCTCAAATCAATAACTACACGAAATAAGGAAAATCCTCACCACTAACCCTGACCTTTGGTTATTCATTAGATCATAACTATCATCTGGTAAGTCATTTGTAAATCAAAGAGCTTTCCAACGATATAAAGTTTGTTAAAAATAGAGTCTGGATGAAGGAGTTATGGCCATTTGAAAAATAGACCAAGAGCCTAGGAATGGCTGGCGCCTGGGTACCATGACTGGCACTTAGGCACCACGCACAAGCTTAGTGCCTGGCTGCCACGATTTGGCTCGGATTTGGCCCAGATCTGGCCAAATATTCACCATTTTCCATGATTTCTTCTATGGGATCTCATCCTTGATGTCTAAGTAGCATTTAGACACCAAAAGCCCTAATTTTAATTAAGAAACAAAGCCAGAATCTTGATTTTACCCTAAATACCCCTAAAACTAGAAAATAGAGAAAATGTTTGGTGAATCGGAATCCTTACCTCAATTCCTTATTATCGCTAGGTTGTTTGGACTCCAATAGCTCGCAAAACAACCGAGAAAGGTCCTCTGAAGCTCGGTTGAAAAGGTAGAGAGAGATTAGAGAGAAGGCCGAGAGAAAGAGAGAAGAGAGAGTGAAGAGAGAGAGAGAAGAAAGTAAGAAATGAGAAAAAAGGTAAGGAATCGCCTATATGTACCTGCCTGAGGTGAAATTACTACTTTACCCCTAGGTAACTCTTGGTTAACATTGATAGTGGCAAACTCATAATTTATCCAATTTGGATATTTTTTATATCTTAAATGTGACCTAGTTCCTTATTTCGCTTCAGTCCCTCTTTAGACCTGAGAGGTACTCGGCCTTCTCTTTACTTTATGATTACTTTCTTTTTATTCCTTGACTCTCGACTCTGGCTCCATGAAGTTTCCTCTTCCTCTTATCTTTCCTCAATTCTTAAAAATATCTCCCGCCATAAAATACCTGATTTAATTATTTATCTCCACTTCCATAAATAATACATAAAAATAACAAATTAAATATAGAAAATTAAAATTAACCCAACAATTCCATTAAAATATTGGAAAATTTTATTACAACAACAGTAATACCACCATTTACGAAATTTCAAAATTGGCGGGTATTACAACACCAGTGCCATGTCAGCAAGAACGTCCACCTCAGTGCCATGTCATCAAGAAATCTCTAAAATTAATTTATGCAAAATGGCCAAATGGACTGAATTGAGTCTTTAATAATTTAAGTCTTAAAATATGAAAATAATTCATTTTCCATCCAATATTAATTTAGACCCAATAAATCAAAAAGTGTAATAAAATTGTAGAATTCCTATAGATGAAAATGCAAATAGACCAAGATAGGGGTTAAAATGTATATAAAAATGCTAGATATCAATCAACTAAAAGATCTGAAGGCCAAAATAGACCGACAGGATGAGATGATCACCAAAATAAAGGAAGGCTACCTACTTGCCATTGGCAATATTAGCCGATTTGAAGAATACTGTAATATCCGCCAATTTTATTTTTTTTATAATAATTGATGGTATTACGGTAAGTAATTATTTTGTGAAATTGGTGTTATTTTCATTACAGTGTTTTGTAGTGTTGCCGTTATTTCTTTTGTTTCCAATCATTTAATTTCCGTAAATTAGTGGAATACTTTTGGTAATTTATTTATAGATTCAATATAATGTGATTGGATTGGGTGACATATGGTGTTGTTGTAATTTTATGTTTTATACAGAAAGTTACGAATAAGGAATTTACTGAAATTTATGTGGCTTATCTATGAATCTGTTGAAGTGGACTGGGTGTAAGGTCCATGGGTCAACCCATGACCCACCACATATATATAGTCCCTTTTCCATTTTCTCTTTCGTTTTCAATTTACAACAAAGGAGAACCCTCTTTTTCTCTCTTCTCTCTATTCATCTAACTTGTTATTGCATCGATTAATCTTCAATTTCGGGTTGTTTTCTTCATCTTGGGACTATTCTAGGACTATGGGTAAGATTACATCTTGTTAATCTCTCTTAAATTCTTGGATTTTTCTTTGCCCTGGGTTTGTATGGATTTTGGGAGTTTTTCATGAAAACTTTACCTCTTTGTCTCCTTTCTTAAGTTTGTTCAGTTCATTATGTTTTAATCTAGTTCATGAGGGTTGATGTCGGGCATTTTTATATACTTTTTAGTCCCTATCTTAGTCCTATTGCTATTTCAATGTTGCCAACTCTCCTATTTTATTATATTTTGAATTTATTAGGTGTAAATTAATTATACAATTAATATGATTCAAATACATAATTTTATCCCAATTAATTCATGTGCTTAATTTCAGATCTAATTATTGGAGAGAAAAATGCTTACATGGACGTTTTGCTTACTTGGAGGCTACCTGGACATGCTGACTGGGCATTGAATGGTTGACTAGGGCTGACTGGATTTCTGGTCCCCACTGTTCTACACTTTACAGCAAAGGGGAATGTAATTTCTATTTTGACAGCATGGACCTCTTTTGAGGAACTTCTTTTGCTTTTGTATTTTTCGTCTTTCAACTATTCTAGTTGTCAAACCATGTCCCCCAGTTGGGCAAGGTCAACTAAATGTTCGTCGACAAGCTTTTTCCAGATATAATTATCTAGGCCCCCGATAGCCATTTTAACAAACTCAGCTTTAGGAATCAGAGTAAAACATCTGCTCCTCATCTGCCTAAATCTTGCCAAATAATCTTTGATAGATTCGTTGTATAGTCTTTTAATATTAAATAGATGTATCAGACTAACTTTCAGATCTCCTCTGAAGAATTGGTCATGGAAGCTTTTTTCCATTTGTGCCCACGAATGAATAGAATTTAGTTTCATCGTCGAGAACCAAGAGAAGGCATTTTTTGTGAGTGAACTAGGAAATAATCTTATTTTGAGTCCTTGATCTATTGCTAGATCTCTCATTCAATAGTGTACCCGTGCAGTATATTCGACAGTAGATTCACCACTTTCTCTAGCAAACTTGGATAATTTAGGAACCTTAACCATTCCTCTAGGCAATTTTGCCTATTGAACCCAATCAAGGAACGCTGAGGTGAAATATAGTTGATTAGTATAGCCTACATTTCAGGCAACATTTGTTTGGAAGGGACCAGTATCCACCTTCATGTCTGCTTTCTTGTTAGTGAACTTTAATCTTCCTTCTATCAATGCCTTTTGAATCAAGTGCCTGAAATGTACACATTCGTTAGTCATATGACCAAATACATTATGAAATTTACAATATTTTTGGTCTTTAATTTCATCAGGCCTTAAAAGCCTATGATTGTCCAATTTTAATTGTTTTTCTTTTAACAAAACATCAAAAATTTGTTCAACTTTTGTTATGTCAAATGTGTATGCTTTTCTATTGGCATAGCTCATCTTTTCTTTATCCCTTATAGGCCTTATAGCCTCACAAGTATAGGGAGGTCTACTTTTTAATTTGGCAAGAATTATGTCGTAATCAACATTTTCTTCCTCTTCGTCAGATTCTTCTATTCCGATATAGTTTATTTTTTCTCTTTTGAGGAACTTCTTTTGCTTTTGTATTTTTTGTCTTTCAACTGTTCTATTTGTTGAACCTTGTCACCCAGTTGGGCAACGTCAACTAAATGTTTGTCGACAAGCTTTTTCCTGATATAATGATCTAGGCCCCCGATAGCCATTTTAATAATCTTAGCTTTGGGAATCGGAGTAAAATATCTACTCCTCATCTGCCAAAATCTTGCCAAATAATCTTTCATAGATTCGTTGTATAATCTTTTAATATTAAACAGATCTATCAGACTATCTTTCAGATCTCCTCTGAAGAATTGGTCATGGAAGCTTTTTTCCATTTGTGCCCACAAATGAATAGAATTTAGTTTCAACGTCGAGAACCAAGAGAAGGCATTTTTTGCGAGTGAACTAGGAAAAAATCTTATTTTGAGTCCTTTATCTATTGCTAGATCTCTCATTTCAATAGTGTACTGTGCAGTATATTCGACAGTAGATTCACTACTTTCTCTAGCTAACTTGGATAATTTAGGAACCTTAACCATTCCTCTAGGCAATTTTGCCTATTGAACCCATTCAAGGAACGCTGAGGTGAAATATAGTTGATTAATATAACGTACATTTCAGGCAACATTCGTTTGAAAGGGACCAGTATCCACCTTCATGTCTGCTTTCTTGTCAGTGAACTTTAATCTTCCTTCTATCAAGGCCTTTTGAATCAAGTGCCTGAAATATACACATTCGTTAGTCATATGACCAAATACATTATGAAATTTACAATAATTTTGGTCTTGAATTTCATCAGGCTTTAACAGACTATCATTGTCCAATTTTATTTGTTTTTCTTTTAACAAAACATCAAAAATTTGTTCAGCTTTTGATATGTCAAATGTGTATGCTTTTCTATTGGCATAGCTCATCTTTTCTTTATCCCTTATAGGCTTTATAGCCTCACAAGTATAGGGAGGTATATTTTTTAATTTGGCAAGAATTATGTCGTAATCAGCATTTTCTTCCTCTTCGTCAGATTCTTCTATTCCGATATAGTTTACTTTTTCTCTTTTGAGGAACTTCTTTTGCTTTTGTATTTTTCGTCTTTCAACTATTCAAGTTGTCGAACCTTGTCCCCCAGTTGGACAAGGTCAACTAAATGTTTGTCGACAAGCTTTTTCCAGATATAATTATCTAGGCCCCCGATAGCCATTTTAAAAATCTCAACTTTAGGAATCAGAGTAAAACATCTGCTCCTCATCTGCCTAAATCTTGCCAAATAATCTTTGATAGATTCGTTGTATAATCTTTTAATATTAAACAGATCTATCAGACTATCTTTCAGATCTCCTCTGAACAATTGGTCATGGATGCTTTTTTCCATTTGTGCCCACGAATGAATAGAATTTAGTTTCAACGTCGAGAACCAAGAGAAGGCATTTTTTTGTGAGTGAACTAGGAAATAATCTTATTTTGTGTCCTTGATCTATTGCCAGATCTCTCATTTCAAAAGTGTACCCGTGCAGTATATTCGACAGTAGATTCACCACTTTCTCTAGCAAACTTGGATAATTTAGGAACCTTAACAATTCCTCTAGGCAATTTTGCCTATTGAACCCAATCAAGGAACGCTGATGTGAAATATAGTTGATTAGTATAGCCTACATTTCAGGCAACATTTGTTTGGAAGGGACCAGTATCTACCTTCATGTCTGCTTTCTTGTCAGTGAACTTTAATCTTCCTTCTATCAATGCCTTTTGAATCAAGTGCCTGAAATGTACACATTCGTTAGTCATATGACCAAATACATTATGAAATTTACAATATTTTTGGTCTTTAATTTCATCAGGCCTTAAAAGCCTATGATTGTCCAATTTTAATTGTTTTTCTTTTAACAAAACATCAAAAATTTGTTCAACTTTTGTTATGTCAAATGTGTATGCTTTTCTATTGGCATAGCTCATCTTTTCTTTATCCCTTATAGGCCTTATAGCCTCACAAGTATAGGGAGGTCTACTTTTTAATTTGGCAAGAATTATGTCGTAATCAACATTTTCTTCCTCTTCGTCAGATTCTTCTATTCCGATATAGTTTATTTTTTCTCTTTTGAGGAACTTCTTTTGCTTTTGTATTTTTTGTCTTTCAACTGTTCTATTTGCTGAACCTTGTCACCCAGTTGGGCAACGTCAACTAAATGTTTGTCGACAAGCTTTTTCCTGATATAATGATCTAGGCCCCCGACAGCCATTTTAATAATCTCAGCTTTGGGAATCGGAGTAAAATATCTACTCCTTATCTGCCAAAATCTTGCCAAATAATCTTTCATAGATTCGTTGTATAATCTTTTAATATTAAACAGATCTATCAGACTATCTTTCAGATCTCCTCTGAACAATTGGTCATGGAAGCTTTTTTCCATTTGTGCCCACAAATGAATAGAATTTAGTTTCAACGTCGAGAACCAAGAGAAGGCATTTTTTGTGAGTGAACTAGGAAAAAATCTTATTTTGAGTCCTTTATCTATTGCTAGATCTCTCATTTGAATAGTGTACTGTGCAGTATATTCGACAGTAGATTCACTACTTTCTCTAGCTAACTTGGATAATTTAGGAACCTTAACCATTCCTCTAGGCAATTTTGCCTATTGAACCCAATCAAGGAACGCTGAGGTGAAATATAGTTGATTAATATAGCGTACATTTCAGGCAACATTTGTTTGAAAGGGACCAGTATCCACCTTCATGTCTGCTTTCTTGTCAGTGAACTTTAATCTTCCTTCTATCAAGGCCTTTTGAATCAAGTGCCTGAAATATACACATTCGTTAGTCATATGACCAAATACATTATGAAATTTACAATAATTTTGGTCTTGAATTTCATCAGGCTTTAACAGACTATCATTGTCCAATTTTATTTGTTTTTCTTTTAACAAAACATCAAAAATTTGTTCAGCTTTTGATATGTCAAATGTGTATGCTTTTCTATTGGCATAGCTCATCTTTTCTTTATCCCTTATAGGCTTTATAGCCTCACAAGTATAGGGAGGTATATTTTTTAATTTGGCAAGAATTATGTCGTAATCAGCATTTTCTTCCTCTTCGTCAGATTCTTCTATTCCGATATAGTTTACTTTTTCTCTTTTGAGGAACTTCTTTTGCTTTTGTATTTTTCGTCTTTCAACTATTCAAGTTGTCGAACCTTGTCCCCCAGTTGGGCAAGGTCAACTAAATGTTTGTCGACAAGCTTTTTCCAGATATAATTATCTAGGCCCCCGATAGCCATTTTAAAAATCTCAACTTTAGGAATCAGAGTAAAACATCTGCTCCTCATCTGCCTAAATCTTGCCAAATAATCTTTGATAGATTCGTTGTATAATCTTTTAATATTAAACAGATCTATCAGACTATCTTTCAGATCTCCTCTGAACAATTGGTCATGGATGCTTTTTTCCATTTGTGCCCACGAATGAATAGAATTTAGTTTCAACGTCGAGAACCAAGAGAAGGCATTTTTTTGTGAGTGAACTAGGAAATAATCTTATTTTGTGTCCTTGATCAATTGCCAGATCTCTCATTTCAAAAGTGTACCCGTGCAGTATATTCGACAGTAGATTCACCACTTTCTCTAGCAAACTTGGATAATTTAGGAACCTTAACAATTCCTCTAGGCAATTTTGCCTATTGAACCCAATCAAGGAACGCTGATGTGAAATATAGTTGATTAGTATAGCCTACATTTCAGGCAACATTTGTTTGGAAGGGACCAGTATCTACCTTCATGTCTGCTTTCTTGTCAGTGAACTTTAATCTTCCTTCTATCAATGCCTTTTGAATCAAGTGCCTGAAATGTACACATTCGTTAGTCATATGACCAAATACATTATGAAATTTACAATAATTTTGGTCTTGAATTTCATCAGGCTTTAACAGACTATCATTGTCCAATTTTATTTGTTTTTCTTTTAACAAAACATCAAAAATTTGTTCAGCTTTTGATATGTCAAATGTGTATGCTTTTCTATTGGCATAGCTCATCTTTTCTTTATCCCTTATAGGCTTTATAGCCTCACAAGTATAGGGAGGTATATTTTTTAATTTGGCAAGAATTATGTCGTAATCAACATTTTCTTCCTCTTCGTCAGATTCTTCTATTCCGATATAGTTTATTTTTTCTCTTTTGAGGAACTTCTTTTGCTTTTGTATTTTTTGTCTTTCAACTGTTCTATTTGTTGAACCTTGTCACCCAGTTGGGCAACGTCAACTAAATGTTTGTCGACAAGCTTTTTCCTGATATAATGATCTAGGCCCCCGACAGCCATTTTAATAATCTCAGCTTTGGGAATCGGAGTAAAATATCTACTCCTTATCTGCCAAAATCTTGCCAAATAATCTTTCATAGATTCGTTGTATAATCTTTTAATATTAAACAGATCTATCAGACTATCTTTCAGATCTCCTCTGAACAATTGGTCATGGAAGCTTTTTTCCATTTGTGCCCACAAATGAATAGAATTTAGTTTCAACGTCGAGAACCAAGAGAAGGCATTTTTTGTGAGTGAACTAGGAAAAAATCTTATTTTGAGTCCTTTATCTATTGCTAGATCTCTCATTTGAATAGTGTACTGTGCAGTATATTCGACAGTAGATTCACTACTTTCTCTAGCTAACTTGGATAATTTAGGAACCTTAACCATTCCTCTAGGCAATTTTGCCTATTGAACCCAATCAAGGAACGCTGAGGTGAAATATAGTTGATTAATATAGCGTACATTTCAGGCAACATTTGTTTGAAAGGGACCAGTATCCACCTTCATGTCTGCTTTCTTGTCAGTGAACTTTAATCTTCCTTCTATCAAGGCCTTTTGAATCAAGTGCCTGAAATATACACATTCGTTAGTCATATGACCAAATACATTATGAAATTTACAATAATTTTGGTCTTGAATTTCATCAGGCTTTAACAGACTATCATTGTCCAATTTTATTTGTTTTTCTTTTAACAAAACATCAAAAATTTGTTCAGCTTTTGATATGTCAAATGTGTATGCTTTTCTATTGGCATAGCTCATCTTTTCTTTATCCCTTATAGGCTTTATAGCCTCACAAGTATAGGGAGGTATATTTTTTAATTTGGCAAGAATTATGTCGTAATCAGCATTTTCTTCCTCTTCGTCAGATTCTTCTATTCCGATATAGTTTACTTTTTCTCTTTTGAGGAACTTCTTTTGCTTTTGTATTTTTCGTCTTTCAACTATTCAAGTTGTCGAACCTTGTCCCCCAGTTGGGCAAGGTCAACTAAATGTTTGTCGACAAGCTTTTTCCAGATATAATTATCTAGGCCCCCGATAGCCATTTTAAAAATCTCAACTTTAGGAATCAGAGTAAAACATCTGCTCCTCATCTGCCTAAATCTTGCCAAATAATCTTTGATAGATTCGTTGTATAATCTTTTAATATTAAACAGATCTATCAGACTATCTTTCAGATCTCCTCTGAACAATTGGTCATGGATGCTTTTTTCCATTTGTGCCCACGAATGAATAGAATTTAGTTTCAACGTCGAGAACCAAGAGAAGGCATTTTTTTGTGAGTGAACTAGGAAATAATCTTATTTTGTGTCCTTGATCTATTGCCAGATCTCTCATTTCAAAAGTGTACCCGTGCAGTATATTCGACAGTAGATTCACCACTTTCTCTAGCAAACTTGGATAATTTAGGAACCTTAACAATTCCTCTAGGCAATTTTGCCTATTGAACCCAATCAAGGAACGCTGATGTGAAATATAGTTGATTAGTATAGCCTACATTTCAGGCAACATTTGTTTGGAAGGGACCAGTATCTACCTTCATGTCTGCTTTCTTGTCAGTGAACTTTAATCTTCCTTCTATCAATGCCTTTTGAATCAAGTGCCTGAAATGTACACATTCGTTAGTCATATGACCAAATACATTATGAAATTTACAATATTTTTGGTCTTTAATTTCATCAGGCCTTAAAAGCCTATGATTGTCCAATTTTAATTGTTTTTCTTTTAACAAAACATCAAAAATTTGTTCAACTTTTGTTATGTCAAATGTGTATGCTTTTCTATTGGCATAGCTCATCTTTTCTTTATCCCTTATAGGCCTTATAGCCTCACAAGTATAGGGAGGTCTACTTTTTAATTTGGCAAGAATTATGTCGTAATCAACATTTTCTTCCTCTTCGTCAGATTCTTCTATTCCGATATAGTTTATTTTTTCTCTTTTGAGGAACTTCTTTTGCTTTTGTATTTTTTGTCTTTCAACTGTTCTATTTGTTGAACCTTGTCACCCAGTTGGGCAACGTCAACTAAATGTTTGTCGACAAGCTTTTTCCTGATATAATGATCTAGGCCCCCGACAGCCATTTTAATAATCTCAGCTTTGGGAATCAGAGTAAAATATCTACTCCTTATCTGCCAAAATCTTGCCAAATAATCTTTCATAGATTCGTTGTATAATCTTTTAATATTAAACAGATCTATCAGACTATCTTTCAGATCTCCTCTGAAGAATTGGTCATGGAAGCTTTTTTCCATTTGTGCCCACAAATGAATAGAATTTAGTTTCAACGTCGAGAACCAAGAGAAGGCATTTTTTGTGAGTGAACTAGGAAAAAATCTTATTTTGAGTCCTTTATCTATTGCTAGATCTCTCATTTGAATAGTGTACTGTGCAGTATATTCGACAGTAGATTCACTACTTTCTCTAGCTAACTTGGATAATTTAGGAACCTTAACCATTCCTCTAGGCAATTTTGCCTATTGAACCCAATCAAGGAACGCTGAGGTGAAATATAGTTGATTAATATAGCGTACATTTCAGGCAACATTTGTTTGAAAGGGACCAGTATCCACCTTCATGTCTGCTTTCTTGTCAGTGAACTTTAATCTTCCTTCTATCAAGGCCTTTTGAATCAAGTGCCTGAAATATACACATTCGTTAGTCATATGACCAAATACATTATGAAATTTACAATAATTTTGGTCTTGAATTTCATCAGGCTTTAACAGACTATCATTGTCCAATTTTATTTGTTTTTCTTTTAACAAAACATCAAAAATTTGTTCAGCTTTTGATATGTCAAATGTGTATGCTTTTCTATTGGCATAGCTCATCTTTTCTTTATCCCTTATAGGCTTTATAGCCTCACAAGTATAGGGAGGTATATTTTTTAATTTGGCAAGAATTATGTCGTAATCAACATTTTCTTCCTCTTCGTCAGATTCTTCTATTCCGATATAGTTTATTTTTTCTCTTTTGAGGAACTTCTTTTGCTTTTGTATTTTTTGTCTTTCAACTGTTCTATTTGTTGAACCTTGTCACCCAGTTGGGCAACGTCAACTAAATGTTTGTCGACAAGCTTTTTCCTGATATAATGATCTAGGCCCCCGACAGCCATTTTAATAATCTCAGCTTTGGGAATCGGAGTAAAATATCTACTCCTTATCTGCCAAAATCTTGCCAAATAATCTTTCATAGATTCGTTGTATAATCTTTTAATATTAAACAGATCTATCAGACTATCTTTCAGATCTCCTCTGAACAATTGGTCATGGAAGCTTTTTTCCATTTGTGCCCACAAATGAATAGAATTTAGTTTCAACGTCGAGAACCAAGAGAAGGCATTTTTTGTGAGTGAACTAGGAAAAAATCTTATTTTGAGTCCTTTATCTATTGCTAGATCTCTCATTTGAATAGTGTACTGTGCAGTATATTCGACAGTAGATTCACTACTTTCTCTAGCTAACTTGGATAATTTAGGAACCTTAACCATTCCTCTAGGCAATTTTGCCTATTGAACCCAATCAAGGAACGCTGAGGTGAAATATAGTTGATTAATATAGCGTACATTTCAGGCAACATTTGTTTGAAAGGGACCAGTATCCACCTTCATGTCTGCTTTCTTGTCAGTGAACTTTAATCTTCCTTCTATCAAGGCCTTTTGAATCAAGTGCCTGAAATATACACATTCGTTAGTCATATGACCAAATACATTATGAAATTTACAATAATTTTGGTCTTGAATTTCATCAGGCTTTAACAGACTATCATTGTCCAATTTTATTTGTTTTTCTTTTAACAAAACATCAAAAATTTGTTCAGCTTTTGATATGTCAAATGTGTATGCTTTTCTATTGGCATAGCTCATCTTTTCTTTATCCCTTATAGGCTTTATAGCCTCACAAGTATAGGGAGGTATATTTTTTAATTTGGCAAGAATTATGTCGTAATCAACATTTTCTTCCTCTTCGTCAGATTCTTCTATTCCGATATAGTTTATTTTTTCTCTTTTGAGGAACTTCTTTTGCTTTTGTATTTTTTGTCTTTCAACTGTTCTATTTGTTGAACCTTGTCACCCAGTTGGGCAACGTCAACTAAATGTTTGTCGACAAGCTTTTTCCTGATATAATGATCTAGGCCCCCGACAGCCATTTTAATAATCTCAGCTTTGGGAATCGGAGTAAAATATCTACTCCTTATCTGCCAAAATCTTGCCAAATAATCTTTCATAGATTCGTTGTATAATCTTTTAATATTAAACAGATCTATCAGACTATCTTTCAGATCTCCTCTGAACAATTGGTCATGGAAGCTTTTTTCCATTTGTGCCCACAAATGAATAGAATTTAGTTTCAACGTCGAGAACCAAGAGAAGGCATTTTTTGTGAGTGAACTAGGAAAAAATCTTATTTTGAGTCCTTTATCTATTGCTAGATCTCTCATTTGAATAGTGTACTGTGCAGTATATTCGACAGTAGATTCACTACTTTCTCTAGCTAACTTGGATAATTTAGGAACCTTAACCATTCCTCTAGGCAATTTTGCCTATTGAACCCAATCAAGGAACGCTGAGGTGAAATATAGTTGATTAATATAGCGTACATTTCAGGCAACATTTGTTTGAAAGGGACCAGTATCCACCTTCATGTCTGCTTTCTTGTCAGTGAACTTTAATCTTCCTTCTATCAAGGCCTTTTGAATCAAGTGCCTGAAATATACACATTCGTTAGTCATATGACCAAATACATTATGAAATTTACAATAATTTTGGTCTTGAATTTCATCAGGCTTTAACAGACTATCATTGTCCAATTTTATTTGTTTTTCTTTTAACAAAACATCAAAAATTTGTTCAGCTTTTGATATGTCAAATGTGTATGCTTTTCTATTGGCATAGCTCATCTTTTCTTTATCCCTTATAGGCTTTATAGCCTCACAAGTATAGGGAGGTATATTTTTTAATTTGGCAAGAATTATGTCGTAATCAGCATTTTCTTCCTCTTCGTCAGATTCTTCTATTCCGATATAGTTTACTTTTTCTCTTTTGAGGAACTTCTTTTGCTTTTGTATTTTTCGTCTTTCAACTATTCAAGTTGTCGAACCTTGTCCCCCAGTTGGGCAAGGTCAACTAAATGTTTGTCGACAAGCTTTTTCCAGATATAATTATCTAGGCCCCCGATAGCCATTTTAAAAATCTCAACTTTAGGAATCAGAGTAAAACATCTGCTCCTCATCTGCCTAAATCTTGCCAAATAATCTTTGATAGATTCGTTGTATAATCTTTTAATATTAAACAGATCTATCAGACTATCTTTCATATCTCCTCTGAACAATTGGTCATGGATGCTTTTTTCCATTTGTGCCCACGAATGAATAGAATTTAGTTTCAACGTCGAGAACCAAGAGAAGGCATTTTTTTGTGAGTGAACTAGGAAATAATCTTATTTTGTGTCCTTGATCTATTGCCAGATCTCTCATTTCAAAAGTGTACCCGTGCAGTATATTCGACAGTAGATTCACCACTTTCTCTAGCAAACTTGGATAATTTAGGAACCTTAACAATTCCTCTAGGCAATTTTTCCTATTGAACCCAATCAAGGAACGCTGATGTGAAATATAGTTGATTAGTATAGCCTACATTTCAGGCAACATTTGTTTGGAAGGGACCAGTATCTACCTTCATGTCTGCTTTCTTGTCAGTGAACTTTAATCTTCCTTCTATCAATGCCTTTTGAATCAAGTGCCTGAAATGTACACATTCGTTAGTCATATGACCAAATACATTATGAAATTTACAATATTTTTGGTCTTTAATTTCATCAGGCCTTAAAAGCCTATGATTGTCCAATTTTAATTGTTTTTCTTTTAACAAAACATCAAAAATTTGTTCAACTTTTGTTATGTCAAATGTGTATGCTTTTCTATTGGCATAGCTCATCTTTTCTTTATCCCTTATAGGCCTTATAGCCTCACAAGTATAGGGAGGTCTACTTTTTAATTTGGCAAGAATTATGTCGTAATCAACATTTTCTTCCTCTTCGTCAGATTCTTCTATTCCGATATAGTTTATTTTTTCTCTTTTGAGGAACTTCTTTTGCTTTTGTATTTTTTGTCTTTCAACTGTTCTATTTGTTGAACCTTGTCACCCAGTTGGGCAACGTCAACTAAATGTTTGTCGACAAGCTTTTTCCTGATATAATGATCTAGGCCCCCGACAGCCATTTTAATAATCTCAGCTTTGGGAATCGGAGTAAAATATCTACTCCTTATCTGCCAAAATCTTGCCAAATAATCTTTCATAGATTCGTTGTATAATCTTTTAATATTAAACAGATCTATCAGACTATCTTTCAGATCTCCTCTGAACAATTGGTCATGGAAGCTTTTTTCCATTTGTGCCCACAAATGAATAGAATTTAGTTTCAACGTCGAGAACCAAGAGAAGGCATTTTTTGTGAGTGAACTAGGAAAAAATCTTATTTTGAGTCCTTTATCTATTGCTAGATCTCTCATTTGAATAGTGTACTGTGTAGTATATTCGACAGTAGATTCACTACTTTCTCTAGCTAACTTGGATAATTTAGGAACCTTAACCATTCCTCTAGGCAATTTTGCCTATTGAACCCAATCAAGGAACGCTGAGGTGAAATATAGTTGATTAATATAGCGTACATTTCAGGCAACATTTGTTTGAAAGGGACCAGTATCCACCTTCATGTCTGCTTTCTTGTCAGTGAACTTTAATCTTCCTTCTATCAAGGCCTTTTGAATCAAGTGCCTGAAATATACACATTCGTTAGTCATATGACCAAATACATTATGAAATTTACAATAATTTTGGTCTTTAATTTCATCAGGCTTTAACAGCCTATCATTGTCCAATTTTATTTGTTTTTCTTTTAACAAAACATCAAATATTTGTTCAGCTTTTGATATGTCAAATGTGTATGCTTTTCTATTTGCATAGCTCATCTTTTCTTTATCCCTTATAGGCTTTATAGCCTCACAAGTATAGGGAGGTCTATTTTCTAATTTGGCAAGAATTATGTCGTAATCAGCATTTTCTTCCTCTTCGTCAGATTCTTCTATTCCGATATAGTTTACTTTTTCTCTTTTGAGGAACTTCTTTTGCTTTTGTATTTTTCGTCTTTCAACTATTCAAGTTGTCGAACCTTGTCCCCCAGTTGGGCAAGGTCAACTAAATGTTTGTCGACAAGCTTTTTCCAGATATAATTATCTAGGCCCCCGATAGCCATTTTAACAAACTCAGCTTTAGGAATCAGAGTAAAACATCTGCTCCTCATCTGCCTAAATCTTGCCAAATAATCTTTGATAGATTCGTTGTATAATCTTTTAATATTAAACAGATCTATCAGACTATCTTTCAGATCTCCTCTGAACAATTGGTCATGGATGCTTTTTTCCATTTGTGCCCACGAATGAATAGAATTTAGTTTCAACGTCGAGAACCAAGAGAAGGCATTTTTTTGTGAGTGAACTAGGAAATAATCTTATTTTGTGTCCTTGATCTATTGCCAGATCTCTCATTTCAAAAGTGTACCCGTGCAGTATATTCGACAGTAGATTCACCACTTTCTCTAGCAAACTTGGATAATTTAGGAACCTTAACAATTCCTCTAGGCAATTTTGCCTATTGAACCCAATCAAGGAACGCTGAGGTGAAATACAGTTGATTAATACAGCCTACATTTCAGGTAACATTTGTTTGAAAGGGACCAGTATCCACCTTCATGTCTGCTTTCTTGTCAGTGAACTTTAATCTTCCTTCTATCAAGGCCTTTTGAATCAAGTGCCTGAAATATACACATTCGTTAGTTATATGACCAAATACATTATGAAATTTACAATATTTTTGGTCTTTAATTTCATCAGGCTTTAACAGCCTATGATTGTCCAAATTTATTTGTTTTTCTTTTAACAAAACATCAAAAATTTGTTCAGCTTTTGTTATGTCAAATGTGTATGCTTTTCTATTGGCATAGCTAATCTTTTCTTTATCCCATATAGGCCATATAGCCTCACAAGTATAGGGAGGTCTATTTTTTAATTTGGCAAGAATTATGTCGTAATCAACATTTTCTTCCTCTTCGTCAAATTCTTCTATTCCGATATAGTTTATTTTTTCTCTTTTAAGGAACTTCTTTTGCTTTTGTATTTTTCGTCTTTCAACTGTTCTATTTGTCGACAAGCTTTTTCCTGATATGATGATCTAGGCCCCCGATAGCCATTTTAACAATCTCAGCTTTGGGAATCGGAGTAAAATATCTACTCCTCATCTGCCTAAATCTTGCCAAATAATCTTTGATAGATTCGTTGTATAATCTTTTAATATTAAATAGATCTATCAGACTATCTTTCATATCTCCTCTGAAGAATTGGTCATGGAAGCTTTTTTCCATTTGTGCCCACAAATGAATAGAATTTAGTTTCAACGTCGAGAACCAGGAGAAGGCATTTTTTGTGAGTGAACTAGGAAATAATCTTATTTTGAGTCCTTTATCTATTGCTAGATCTCTCATTTCAATAGTGTACCGTGCAATATATTCGACAATCGATTCACCACTTTCTCTAGCAAACTTGGATAATTTAGGAACCTTAACCATTCCTCTAGGCAATTTTGCCTATTGAACCCAATCAAGGAACGCTGAGGTGAAATATAGTTGATTAATATAGCGTACATTTCAGGCAACATTTGTTTGAAAGGGACCAGTATCCACCTTCATGTCTGCTTTCTTGTCAGTGAACTTTAATCTTCCTTCTATCAAGGCCTTTTGAATCAAGTGCCTGAAATATACACATTCGTTAGTCATATGACCAAATACATTATGAAATTTACAATATTTTTGGTCTTTAATTTCATCAGGCTTTAACAGCCTATGATTGTCCAAATTTATTTGTTTTTCTTTTAACAAAACATCAAAAATTTGTTCAGCTTTTGTTATGTCAAATGTGTATGCTTTTCTATTGGCATAGCTAATCTTTTCTTTATCCCTTATAGGCCTTATAGCCTCACAAGTATAGGGAGGTCTATTTTTAAATTTGGCAAGAATTATGTCGTAATCAACATTTTCTTCCTCTTCGTCAGATTCTTCTATTCCGATATAGTTTATTTTTTCTCTTTTGAGGAACTTCTTTTGCTTTTGTATTTTTCGTCTTTCAAATGTTCTATTTGTCGAACCTTGTCCCCCAATTGGGCAAGGTCAACTAAATATTTGTCGACAAGCTTTTTCCTGATATGATGATCTAGGCCCCCGATAGCCATTTTAACAATCTCAGCTTTGGGAATCGGAGTAAAATATCTACTCCTCATCTGCCTAAATCTTGCCAAATAATCTTTGATAGATTCGTTGTATAATCTTTTAATATTAAACAGATCTATCAGACTATCTTTCAGATCTCCTATGAAGAATTGGTCATGGAAGCTTTTTTCCATTTGTGCCCACAAATGAATAGAATTTAGTTTTAACGTCGAGAACCAAGAGAAGGCACTTTTTGTGAGTGAACTAGGAAATAATCTTATTTTGAGTCCTTGATCTATTGCTAGATCTCTCATTTCAATAGTGTACTGTGCAATATATTCGACAGTAGATTCACCACTTTCTTTAGCAAACTTGGATAATTTAGGAACCTTAACCATTCCTCTAGGGAATTTTGCCTATTGAACCTAATCAAGGAACGCTGAGGTGAAATATAGTTGATTAGTATAGCCTTCGTTGAAACCAAATCTATTAAGGAATTATTCAACTACTTGGTTCACATTATGTTCGGCTTACTTCCCCACAAGGTTTTATCGGAACTCTCTTACGACATTATCTACCTGTGGCTTATTCCGACGCAACATTTGTACTTAACCATGTCTCAATTGTGGCTGAGGTTGGTCTTTCCCTTATACTACATTGTTTTGTTGATTTTGGCCTTGATCTTGGGCAATAATCACCTATTCTAATCGGTATTATCAAGGAGGACAATCCCTAAACCCTTGAGGTAATCCATATTGAGGCAAAAACCTTGTTGTTTGACTACCTACTGGATTTGGTGACACGAGTGTCAATCTAGACTTTTGCTCCAATACAGGGTTTCTAGAAAGGGACACGTTTGGCACAACGTCTATAGGATTAGTAGTTGTTGTAATTGTTGGCATGTTTGCCATGGTTACAGTAGTCGTGGATGCAATTAGTGAACTTATCACTTGATTAGCACCGTTTGCGTTACTTATGATTTCAGAATTGTGAGTGTGAGAAGAACAAGGTATGAATTTACCACTTCTCAAACGCATACATGTAACGAGTTACTCTAAACTCATTCCATCGAGTGTATCAATTTTTTTATGGTAATTTTTGGTCAAAACCAATTCCAACAACAAATACTTGATTCTATCGAGAGCGATTATGTTTTAAAAGTTTTGCAAAAATCTCATTTAAAAAGAGCAAACGTGTCAAATGCAAGTGATTTGACAAGTTTTGTTTGAAAGAGCGTGAGGCCCAAAATGTACCTTTTACAAGAAAGTTAAATGAAAATGGTAAAAAGTGAAAATTAAGTGCAGAAAGGAAATTGCAGAATGTAAAGTGTAGAAAAGTAAACTGCAGGAAGTAAAGAGCAAAAAGTAATCGATAAAATGTAAATGATAGAAAGTAAATTGCAAAAAGTTAAAGTGCAGAAGGTTTAAAGGAAAGCGATTAAATTGCTAAAAGATAAATAAAAACGTTTAAATCGTATGAAGTTAAAAGAAAGCGATAAAGGACTAAAATGATAAAAAGACTTTGAATTAAATTTGACTGAAATATAAGGTGGAAAATATACTTTGATGTTGATCCTTTAATCTGTTTGTGTGAGATGTTAGGATTTTTAATCAAGAGTTGCTAACCATTTTTACAACAATTAGCCTAGTATTTATAGGCAAATGACTGAAACAACTATTTATCTATCTAATCGCCATGCATGTGACAGTTTACATTTACATTGCATCGACATAACTAGCTAAATCCATGTAAATGACAATTTACATGGTCCGACACAACTGCCTTAGCCATGTGATGGTAGACTAACTATCTTTTACTGCTTCAATCCGATAATTTCCCTTGCCTTTGACATTTGACAGCAAAGCTATGTCCAATTGACATACCCTTGTCTTTCAAAAACTATAGTCTTGACTTGTTTGTTGCAAATCCATCCTTCTTGCTCCCTTCTGTTGAGTTCATCTCTGTCAAGTAACTGACCATTACAAAATTTCTGTGCTAGATCACTTATTTTGACACTTAGACAATCAACACTATTTTGTTATACCATTGAGGACAATTACTTGTCAGCCAAGTAGCTCACTTTTGCTATCAAATATTTATGTTTTTATTTTAAAAATAATCATCCAACATTACCCCTTCCGATCCTATATAAGATCTCAATCCTTATAACCACGGTTGGCTTGGTATCAATTTAATTTAGATATAAATGCTAAGTATAAGCAGCATTTGGGGTGTTTATTGTAGTACCCACTATATTTTCAAGAATTACGATAAGTTTATTTTTAAGAAAATAATTTTCTCATCTGTTTAATTTTTGTATGCTTGTTGGTACATATTGTTGAAAATACAAATTTTTATTTATAAAGTGCATAAATTATGAGATATGATGAATGTTATGATATGAAATTTATTCCTTGGATAAAATATGGCTTGAACATAAGTGGGATTTGAAAGAAACTGGGAGAAAAATAATGTTATATATGAGAAAATCCCTTCAAGGACTATTTTGAAAGGGACAAAAGTGAAAAGAAACTTAAAGGTTTAAGAGAAAGGATAGTTTTCCCTTTAAGTTCCAATAGTAACCAAAATTAAGCCGCCTCCGCGTGTTGCACAGTAACCGTAAATGATTAACGCGTTAGAAATGTCATTTTCATAAATAGTAAATTAAATATTTTATTAGTACATAGTGTCAAATAGTACTTTTGACTTTTTCTATAAATAGGCTCTTCCATTTCACTTTTAAACTCACACCTTCAACTTCTCTTCTTCTCTCCTTAAGTTTCTCTTGCTCCGACGCTAGGCCTCTGAGATTTTGGGCCTTTCTTTTTCTGCTTAGGTAAGGATATTATGCCATTTCTATGTCTTTCAAATTTTAGAAGTTATTTTCTTAAGTATGCTCTGTGGTTGCGACTTTGGCTGATCTTCCACATCAGAAAAACTGTCCTTAGATTTCTATATATTATTTTGATTCTCTGGTTACCGAAATAGGATGTAAATTGTGAATAATACATGCATAGGAAAGTTCTGGCTAAGGAAAGACCTAGTTTTTAAGTGTGTCCATTGTGACCCTCCACTCTTTCCTGGGAACTTACCTGGTGTACTCTTTTACAGATTGTATTCTCTATTTCTGGTATGAATAGTATCCATACGTATGAATAATATCTGTATGTATAAATAGTAACCATACGTATGAAAAGTATCTATACATATGAATAGTAACTATATGTGTAAATAGTAACCGTATGTATGAATAGTAATGACGTGTAAACAGTAACCATATGTATAAATAATATTTGTACGTATGAATAGTGATCGTACGTATGAATAGCATTTTGGTACAAAAACAACCATGACTTTCTATATCTGATCTTCATGAAAATCTCTGTAGCGGAACCTGAAATTCAGCTACGTACTCTTCTTTGTAGCAACTCAGAAAATTGACTTGGATACTATGTGAGTAGATGACCTTGCTAACCGACTTTATTTACTTTTATTCCAAGTACAATATAAATTATGAATTGATATAACACTGTTAGATTCTATATTTAATGATGATTGCTAGATAATGAAATTTATTGTTGATTTAAGATTATATTGATGAGAATTATGAATTGAGTATATAACACACATGAAATGGTTGAGGGCTTGACCCAAGATACTAATGCATGGAATTATACACATGGAATGGTTGAGGGCTTGACCCAAGATACCAATGTACGGAATTATACACATGGAATGGTTGAGGGCTTGACCCAAGATACCAATGCATATAATGATTGAGAATATAAATGGAAACTGAATTCTTGAACATAAAATACAGAGGTATAGAAACCCTGAATATAAAAATAACTGTTCTTATTGTGATTATGATTCTGGTATTTGTACTTGTGACATATTTATTATTACACAGTCATTTAGTCACTGAGTTTTGATGAACTCACACTCTCTATGAACATTTTTTTAGATACAGTTGATGAGAACAAAGGGAATCCGCAAGAGGAATAGTATTCTATGAGGATACTTTCCACATTTTCTGGATGGCTTATGAATCCAAAAGCTTAGGAATGCTCTGTAATCTCTATAGGTCACATAGGCTTGGAAAATAATATCATATTGTATGATATTTGGTTTGTGTTTACTGTTTCACTATGTTGAACTTTTATATGTATAAATATCTTTCTTGGAAAATTGTGTTATGTATTAGTATTGATCAGAGATTTTATGGGATACCATAGGGGTATACCCTCTAGTTTAAAGAATTATTCACATGCCCAAATTTGGGATGTGACATTTATATACTCATCCAAGGTAACTTGTACGTTTCCCCGACTTTAAGGTTGGAATTCCTCACATTCATTAATATCTAAAACATAGAGTTTATCCATTTGGAATAACATAAATTACCCAACAAAATAATTTTTTTACCGTCTAATAGTTGTACAATGGAAGACAAGGGAAGAAAAATAATATTTTAAAACAAGTTTATTAAAAATTGATAGAGTTGAGCCTTGTCATATTGACTTCTGTGCGTTGTAGAAAAGAATGAAAAAGAAAGTTGAACATATTCCTCTTTGGACCTTTACGGCTTTGGGTTAAAAGAGACGTCTGTAAATGAGTGAACAAGATTGAACTCAAGATTTTCCAAAATTATTTGAACCTTGTACTTCTCTATCCAAATAGGAATATTCTAGCTTTGAACTTTTAGCGTTTGATCACATTTTCAATCGAGAAGACAACAAAAATGGAAAAGATATACATAAAGACAACAAATTATGCTTCTTTGCCTACCTTTTGGTCATCATCATATTAAAAATTAATCAGGTTCTCAAGTTTTATACTAAGTTACTATTGATGGTGAAGTTGTAGCTATCTCCATCTTTGTAATATCCCAAGCATTTATAAGAATATTTAAAGTCTAATTTTAAGTTTAGTGAAAAATTTAATTACGTGGAAAATTTGCTTTTTGAATTAGTGAAGAAAATGTGGGAATAGAAATTTTAATTTTTAATTTAGGAAATGTTTACAAATTCTCAAGGACTAAAGTGAAAAGAAAAGAAAGTATAGAGGACTTTTGAGAAATGACCAAGTAGGAACCCGAGAAGAAGAATAGAGCTTATGGGAATGAATTATGAGTCCGGTACCGAAAGGATGATGGATTTGGGGTTAAAGTGGAGTTTGAGATATTGAGAGAGACTAAAGTGAAATAAGGAAATCTGTGGGGCACCTAGGATTTAGAAATACCTGAGGTGAGATTTTATGAATTTGCTTTTGCTAGTCTTGACTGAGGGTCAATTGCAGAGCAAGTGATAATTTCACCCCGGGCGAGTATATAGGTGGCCTCACATATTTTTTTATTCATTTTTCTCCTTTCCTCTCTCTCTCTTCACCATCTCTCCTCTCTTTCTCTCTCTACACTCCAACTCCACAACCGGGCTTTGGAGGGTGGATCTCGGGCTACGGGGCGAGCCTCTAGGAGCCAAGCAACGTAGGGAAAGTAAGGAATCGAGGTATAACTTTCGATTTCTCAAGTTTTTCTCTATTTTTTTAGTTTTAAGAAAGTTTGGGGTAAAAATCGAGATTCCAGTTTTGTTTCTCGATTAAAATCAGTGTTTTTGGTGTCTAAATGCTCCTTAGACATTAAGGGTGAGATCCTATGGAAGAAATCATGGAAAACGGTGGAGATTTAGCCGGATCTGAGCCAAATCCGAGGAGAATCGCGAAAGGTCGCGATCGTGGCGCCCAGGCGCCAAGGTTTAAGGTTTCGGGAAGGAAGAAGGCCTTGGCGCCCAGGCGCCAGGCTTGTATTGGCGCCCAGGCGCCAGATGTACTGAAAAAAACTTAGCTTATTTTGATCAGTCATAACTTCTTCATCAGGACTCCGTTTTGGGCAAACTTTATATCGTTGGAAAGCTCTTTCAATCTAGTTTCCAATGGTATAAGTTTCATTTAGATATTCATTACCGGTTAGGAGTTATGACTTAAGATGTGAGTAAAGGTCGAGAGTAGTGGTAGGAAATTTCTCTATTTCGTAACCCTGATGGTTTTTGTCTGGTTACAATAGGAATGGTCAAAGTGCAAAGTGAAAGTGCCAAGAGCGTGAAATCCAGGTGAGTGGGTTAATACTTGCTATGATTAAATATCTGTTATTGACTTTTTGCATCATAGTGGAAATATGTTGTGTATCCAAGTTTGAAGAGGTTGATGTGGAACGATGAGGCATAAACAATTGTGGAACGTGTCTGGTAATGTATATAATTACATTTTCTTATTTTCCCATGAATGGAGGTTATATGATGGATTGTGAATGGCATGTGAACTGAGTTGAATAATTGTTCTATATTATGGGTTATGTTGTATACATGCTATGTTGTTGGAACCACATTGATTAGGTTGTGGCTTGAATTGTAAATGACTGAGTTATGTATGTGGCTCAAGATTATGACTGAGGATTTTTTTTTATATGTGATTGTGATTGTGTTTGACTGGAAAGGAAAGGCATGGTGGTGCACCCCATGGAGAAATTTTTGTAAAGTTATAAGGGTGGAGATTATAAATGGAGCGATAAGGGTGGATGCGGCGGGGGCCACGAGCAACGATCCAGAGGTATTCTGGACGACCCAGTTGGTACAGGAAATGTGTGTGAAATTGATTTCACCGATTGCTGTTGTGAATTTTGAATTATGTTGAAATGTATTTGATTTTCTTGGATATTGTTGTGAAGTATTATGAATAATATTATATCATATGATGATCCATTTACGTATGATTGCTGCACACTATGATGCATGATATATTTTTTTTTTATCATAGTGTCGTGTTATCTACTCACTGGGCACGTGGTTTGCTCATACCCCTCTTATTGATATTTTTTTTTCAGAGTTGACAGCTGAAGGTAAATATCAGAACAAGGAATTATGGATCCTTAGTCCATAATTACCTTTTCATTTGTTCAGGATAAAGGTATAATAGTTAAGTCTTATTCTAAGTTGCATAAATCTAGAAATCTCTGTAATCGGGTAGGTTTATTCAGTGATGTAATGTGAATAATTGTAGTATGTATAGAGAACTCGTTTTGGTTGCATGAAAAAGAATTGTATGATTTTTAAGAGAAAGATAGGCTTACGGAGGTGAAATGAAATTCACTTTCAGTGCCGGTCACGTGCTCAGATTTTTGGGACGTGACAATCTTCCTCCTTTGATTTTTAGGCCATTGATGGTGAAGTTGTAGCTACCTTCATCTTCCTCCTTCATTTCTTATCTTTCTAGCTTTATAAACAACCTCACTTAGGAATACCTTACATGTAGGCTAAGAAATGAGTCTGGCATGAATAAATCTAACTCAAGTACTCCTACAAGGACAATATTGAGGATGAGTTAAACTTAACCAAGTCATAGGTTGAAAATATTGATTTAGTCCAACTCATCAACAATTGTGAAGTGGATTGGGTTAATTTTGTTTTTCCAAAAATGTAGATTAAATTACTAATTTGATCTTCAAGAGTTTACAATTGTCATATTTTAATCTTTAAGAGAACAAATAAATGGCTTCATTTGGTTTCTAAAAGATTATATTTATTTTAATTTGATTCATCTTTTTGTCAAAATAACTTTTAGTAACAAAAATTTTGAGATTTCACAATAGTATATTTTGTGATTTAATAACGAAAAGGACCAAATTTGTACAGATGTAACTTTTCAACGATTGAATTGAATGCGTGTTTGGGAATGCATTTAGTGACCCCTAAACCTCGATAGTAAGTGGTCAATGTAGTTAGCATGAAAAAAGGTATTTTGTAAAAGTGTCGATATCCCACATTAGCCACATTTCCTTTCCAGTAAAGCACGTTCAACCACCGCGTAGTGAACAAGCTTTCGTGACCATTAAACCACCTTCAACCACCCATGATACCACACCCTTTTCCAATACTACCCTTATGTGTGACTCAATGTGTTTTCAAATTGGCCTTTTCTCTTGTGAGTGTTTTCTGTGTGACTGTGTGTTCTGTGTGTGCCTCTGTGTGTGTTTTCATATCTTGTGTATGCTTTTCATGTGCCTCTGTGATCTCTGCGTTGAAGAGTCTCTCTATACATTGGTCATGTGTTGCAGTTGGTCCTTGTTACATCAGTTTCCATCCAATTTTTTAGCATCTTCACGTCATTCCGATATGTATTCTCCAACCTTTTTCCCTCTAGTTTCACTGCTCCTGTTGTCCTCTGTTTTTGGATTCGATTGAGGAGTGTTGCACAATTATCATTGGGTCTAGCAATTTCACATTTTTTTGGTCCTCTGTGCCACTAGGAAGGCATAGATGGTGGCGAGACTTGCGGAATGCGATCCACCAATGAACTTGGAGTTGAAGTGTCGGTGGATCACAAAGTCAGATCCTTCGTGACCTGACAACCCGATGACAAGATGAAGATCATCTGTTGTTCTTGTGTGTGGACTTTTTTATTTATTTATTTTTTGTTGGATCAGGCAATTAACATGGAAGAAGCCTAGTAATTAATCTAATTAACCTAACTAATTTAATTACTTTAATTTATCTAATTGAATTAAAATCTAATTTACACAATTAAATACCCTAATTAATCTAGTTAACTAATTAGGAGCAATCATAACAAGTAGAGTTTATGGATTTGGAATAACATAAATTGCCTAAAAAAAAATTTTTAAATATGTCTAACTGTCGTAGAATGGAAGAGAAGGAAAAAAATAACATTTTAAAACAAGTTTATTAAAAAATAATAGAGTTGAGCCATGCCATATTGACTTGAATCTTTAACGGAAGTCGACTTCAGTGCGTTGCAGAAAAGAATGGAAAAGAAAGTTGGACATATTCCTCTTTGGACTTTAGGGCTTTCGGTTAAACAGAGCGCTCGCAAATGAGTGAACAAGATTGAACTTGAGATTTTTCAAAATTATTTGAACCTTGTACTTCTCTATCCAAATAGGAATATTCTAGCTTTGAACTTTCAGCGTTTGATCACATTTTCAAATGAGAAGACAGCAAAAATAGAAAAGATATACATAAAGACAAAAACTTATGCTTCTTTGGCTGTCTTGTTGCAAATTACAAATTCGAGATTAAGACCATTTTTTATATTCATAAAATATTGGAAAGTTTTAATAACATTTGTTTTTATATTTTATGGTATAATCTATTATATTTTAGTATAATATTTACGTGATTTATTTTTAAGATATGATTGAGTTAGATTATAGGCTTAGAAGCGACTGACCTATTTATCAAAATATTAATAAAAAATAATATTTTTAGTATTACGAAAATATAATAAATACTTTTCTAAGGATGATGTCTTCGTTTTAATTTTTTTATTATCCATTTTGTAGTTGACTGAGAAACCAAATTATCAATTTTTTTAAGGTAGAATAATAATGAAGACATTAGTAGGTATTTAATTCGCAATTTGAAATAATAAAGCACTCACCATTTGTTGCTTCCGATGGCCAAGTGTTTTTTTTCCCCCTTCTTCTTAATGAAGGTCAAGGAAATTGTGTGGTTTCAGTCAGTCAGCGTAATTGAGTAGCAACTTCCACCAGGTTGTTCACTCAAGATTATTAGACACCTAAACTCAAACTCAAATCAATTTATAGAGTTAATTAGAGAGCTTAACAACTGTCAAAACAGCGACATATACGGAGTATTGAGTTGCATGAATGACTAAGAATCAAAGTTGTACTAGCATCTGCCAAGTGCGCTTAAAATAGAAGCAGAGTTGATTCTGAGATGACGTTTAAAATTAAATTACTGCCCTTAGAAAAGATGGTTTAATTTACAAACAGAATTATCGCCTGCCATTATTTATCAGCAATCTGAGCTTGAAAAAACTATTTTTTGAAAAAAAAATAATCAGATTCTCCTTTATAATTAATAGCATTCTTGAAGTGCTGCATATATAATTTAGGCTGCTTACATAGATAAGGTTGGAATAAACGCGAGGAATGTTTGGGTCAATAGCTAGAAGTTAGAAGATAAACTATTCCACCCTTAGGGCACGGTATAATTTGAAGGAAATCAAGACAACAGAATCTTATTTCTTCAAATTTTAATGGAATTTGATTTTTTTCAAATTTTGCTGGTATGAAATCTATTTTTATATTAATTAATGAGTATCAAACATAAAAGTAAGAAAATAAGAGTAAGAAAATAAGAATCTTTTTCATATCCAGTTAATGAATATCAAATATTACCTAAGTGACTAGGACGGCAAAAAAGGTTTTTTTATTCCAATAAAAAATAAAAATTAAAAACTCTCTCTTTTACTTTTTTTGTTTTTTCCATTCCCAGCTCTTTCCTTCACTCCTTCAAATTCGAAACCCTCTCTCTCTCTCTCCCCCTCTCCCTTTCCCTTTCCCATTCTCTATCTTTTTCCATTTCCACCTCCTTCCTCTTCTTCTTCCAAGACAAAGCTTTGTGCTGTGTGACACTGACAGGCAGTGATGGTGAAGTTGTGGCTACCTCCAATTCCATCTTCCTCCATTTATTATTTTCCTTTATTCATAAACTCCCTTCCCCTCGGTCGGTACACGTCCTATCAAATGGGTAACTTCGTCTCACCCAGTCTTGCAAAACAAAATTCATAATAAAATGTGGATTGAGTTGGAACACATTGTATCTATATAATGCACTAAAAATCTAAATTTAATATTTTTTAAAAATTATATTTTGAATTATTTTAAATAATAAAAATTAATTATTCATATTATAGTACGTCAAATATTTAGATTCAATTTTTAAAATATTTCACTAAATCTTAAAATAATTAGACAATTAAATATATATTTTTAAAAAATTTTAACAGAATTGACCTACACAAACTCATGTAAGTTCCAGAAACTTTGATGTCACTACTCAAGACACAACCATATAATACCCTGTTTTGGGGGAAAGTAGCAACAACGAATACATAATATCTTTTTGTTGCTACTTGTTACGATGTCAAGCTTTGTGATCACATTGAGCTGGTTCCTTGTTGCAGTAGCAACAACAAGATGGGTTTCTGTTCAGGCCAAAGAGGGTTGCAATAGCACGTGCGGCGACCTTAACATTCCATACCCATTTGGTACAACCAAAGGTTGCTACATAGATAAATATTTCTTCATTAACTGTACCACCTCTTCCTCTGGGAAACCCTTAGCATATTACTCCACATCCACCATTCAAGTGTTGAACATCTCTCTTGACGGTGAATTGCGCTTCTTCTCAAAGATTAGTTGGGAATGCTACAATTCCTTTGGTTGGGAGTCTGGGACCTACTGGCAGACACGATTGTATCAGTTCGCTGTATCAAACACCAAGAACAAGTTCATTGTCATCGGCTGTGACTCCTACACTTACATCGAGGATTATTGGGGAAAACGCTTCGAAACTGGCTGCACTTCCATGTGCCAGAACCTCGATGACACGGTCAATGGATCTTGCTCCGGCATCGGCTGCTGCCAGTCCAATATTCCGCCACGAAACATAGGTTACAATATCACCTTGTTCAGCTACTACAATCACACTAAGGTTTTGAACTTTAGTCCTTGCAGCTATGCCTTTGTGGTTGAAGACGGTGTTTACAATTTCTCCTCTCTACACCTCTTTAATATGCCAAACGATACTCAATTCCCTGTGGTCATTGATTGGGCTATTGGGGATGAGAATTGCTCTGAAGCCAGAAAGAACAAGAGTAGCTTTGCTTGCATGGAGAATAGCTACTGTGTCAATTCTCAAAATGCTCCTGGCTACTTTTGTAAATGCAACGATGGGTTTAAAGGGAATCCTTACCTCTCTCATCCTGGTGGCTGCCAGGGTAACATATTTCTATTTCATTCCTTCTATTATTACTTTATTTGTATTCATTTGAGATTTATGCTACAATTTACTAATCCTCCCTACAAATTTTTCAGACATTAACGAGTGCAGCAACAACACATCCAATAACTGCACTCAAACATGCCTCAATTCCTATGGCAGTTACAACTGTTCTTGTCTACCAGGATTTAGAGGCGATGGTTTTAAAAACGGAACAGGTTGTGTTTTGGAGGATAAATTTAATGGTCTCCTATTCTTGCAGATTGCTTTGGGTAAGTTTAATTACTTACATTCCTCCCTACCCCTGCAAGTGTCATTCCCTTTTGACTTGGATTTTATGATATTACATATCTCTCTATAAATGTAAATTTCCATGCACATTAGTTGGCTGAGTATTTTAGTTGTGTTGAACTTGCAGGCATTAGCATATTTTGCTTAGTTCTAGGTATTATAGTCGTCTCCTTATGCTAGGTACAAAGGAAAAAGAACCTCATAAACATCAAGAAGAAGTTCTTCGAGCAAAATGGGGGCCTTATACTTCAAGAACAACTTTCTGAGCGACAAGGTTACAATGAGATAACAAAGTTATTCAGTGAAGAGAAGCTTAAGGAAGCCACAGATGACTTCCATGAAAGCAAGATTCTTGGGCGTGGAGGACAAGGAACAGTTTACAAGGGAACATTATTAGATAATAGAGTGGTAGCCATTAAGAAGTCTAGAATAGCAAACCAGAGCCAAGTCAAAGATTTCATCAATGAAGTGCTTCTACTCTCTCAAATCAATCACAGGAATGTGGTCAAACTTTTACGGTGTTGTTTAGAAACTGAAGTTCCCTTGCTAGTTTATGAATATATCTCTAATAACACTCTGTTGCACCATATAGACCCGTCAAAAATAGCATCAAGTCTACCATGGGAGACTCGATTAAGGATAGCCGCTGAAACTGCTGGAGCCATATCATACTTGCATTCTGCGGCTTCCATTCCTATCATTCATAGGGATATAAAGTCTAGTAACATATTGTTGGACCATAATTACATAGCTAAAGTATCTGATTTTGGAGCCTCTAGGTTAGTTCCTCTAGACCAAACTCAAATTACTACACTTGTGCAAGGGACATTAGGATACTTAGACCCTGAATACTTACAAACTAGCCAATTAACTGAGAAAAGTGACGTTTATAGCTTTGGGGTTGTGCTTATAGAGTTGCTAACTGGAAAGAAGGTTTTTGAAGTGAGTAGGCCAGAAGAATATAGAAATCTGGCTATGTACTTTGTTACTTCGATGAAAGAAGACTGCTTGCTAGAGATTCTAGATAGTAGAGTGATGGATGAAAAAAATGTAGGGAAAATGAAGGAAGTTGCTGTGTTGGCTAGTAGATGTGTAAGAGTACAGAGAGAAGAGAGACCAACCATGAAGGAAGTATCAATGGAGCTAGAAGGGCTAATGACAATGGAGAAGCATCCTTGGGATGGAAAACATACCAATTCAGAGGAAAATGAGTACTTACTTGGTGAAATATATGGAAGTGGCACTGGCAATACTAGCAATTCTTTGGGGATTGAAAGCATAAGGAATCAAATGGCTGTTGAGATGGGAAGTGGACGATGATTATCTAGTTTACAAAAGTACTGTACTTTCTTGTTCTGTTTTCAATTCTACTAATTAGGTAGTATGCATTATTTTTTTTTTTGTAGTTATACTATCAGCATATGATATCTTCATGAGATCATGATTACTTTCTTCCACTCTCCCAAACCATCATATTCATTATTTTTATGGTGTAATATATGTTTAGCATCTTATTGCAAAGGTTATAAAATAGTACTTAGTTGAAAAGCCTCTCGCTTGGCTCCTTTGGCAAAAGGAGCATGTGTGTATAATGGAGAGTTCCTTGATAGCTAAAATGTCAGCTTAGGAAGGTGTTCCTATCATATATGTCTTACTAATCATTAATCTCTCACTAGAACAAAATGAAGAAACCAAAAATTAGAGAACATAGTCAGAAAAAGAGTAGTATTTAATCTACAAGAATCAATAATATTACATGTGAGACAAGGGTTATTTTACTGAATGATATAATAATTGCACGTGTACTGCATTGGGAAACCTGCATATGAAAAGTTGTCCACAATCATTCTTACTTCCTTATCACATTAGGTTGTACTTTGTGATATAGGTATCAAATATTCTACCTAATGGTTTTGTCTCAAAATGTCTAGAATTTAAGAATACACAATTACAAATATTTATTCATCATATTTCCGGTTGATTGGAATAATATATATCTTCAATTCTTTGTATGGGACAAACTAAAACAAGTAAGAGATTATCTAGAAATTACGTAAAGCTATTGTGATATAGAAATTTTTGTAACGAGGTAGTATGTTTATAGAAACCATATCACACTACAAAAAAACTAGAGTTTAACATCGGTCAAAATCACCCTTTAGTGTCGGTTTTGACCGACGCTAAACGACTTAACGTCGGTTTACAAAACCGACGTTATGTGCGGCGTTGCAAGGTCATTTAGTGTCAGTTTTGATATCCGTGGGAATAACCGACGTTAGACAAAATTTAGCGTCGGTTTTGACAAAACTGACGTTAAATTCTAAAATTTAGCGTCGGTTTTGACCGACGTTAGATGATATTATTGACGTTTATTTAGTCATTTAACATCGGTTGTGACCGACGCTATATGAGTAATCTAACGTCGGTTTTGACCGACATTAGATAAGTTTGAATAATTTTAGTTACTATCATTTAGCGTCGGTTTTGACCGTCGCTAAATGTGTGATCTAACATTAATTTTAATAAACGCTAAATGATTTTGGCTAATTTTTTTTAATTTAATTAAATTGAAACTGACATTAATTTCCAAAACTAATATTATAAATACAATCAAATTTAATTTTGACATGCACTATATTTATAATATTCCAATATAATATCTGGCCAAAATTTAACAAATAATGGAAGCCAAACTATAAAAGAAAATATATTTGAATAAAAACATACATTTTTAAACATGTTTTACATCAAATCCAAAGTTAAAAGTTAATACATTCTAAAAGAACAAGTTTCACATGTACTAACAAAATAAATATTACAACTAGTTATAGTCATGGGTTGTGACTAGCTCCAGAAAAACGTTGACGTCCTTGAAGTGAAACTCTTGCACTATTTGTATCAGGTGCCTGTAAATATAATATTTATTATTAGTGTTCATAGTAAATAAAAATAATGAATTAATAAGCTAAACAAATCAAATAACAAGAAAAGACCATTAAAAAAGTCTTAGACATTCTTTCAGGTTAAACAAAGCAAGAGTTCACTCTTGAACTGTATGGTTTAATCAATTAAATCACTTTGCTGACACTTCAAATATATATTTTCATCCTTTCCACCATCAATGCTCCATCTAGATCAGTTTTCCAAACATGTATGACGAATAACTTTCTTGATAGAAATATATATAAAGTTCTAACTGATAAATTAAAACTTTCGTTTAACTTGCAGTGAGACCGGGCCCAAAAGAAACTGATACAGTAAGAGGACATAATGTGAGAAGTGTCTTGAGATGAGACTAACTAAAACAGGGACATAATATGAGAAGCGTCTTTTGATGAATTTTGCCAAATTTTAAAAGCAAATATATCTTCCAATGTACATACGTATTATCCAACACTATCTTTTGAATACTTTTGTTATAGGTACTTAGAAAGATAATTTATTTGAATTCAAATAAAGTGCAGGTATTGGATATTCCAAATGAATATGGATGCGGATAGTACAGTAATATTGTATTAATGCCTTCATAGACAACATCTAGAAAAAGATCAAAGCTTATTCATAATATGCCCTGGCTTCTATTTGTAGAGCAATAAGGTAAACAAGATTACACACTTAAAGCTAAAAGGGTAAGGAATAATTAATAATGTTGCTTTTGTGAAGAAATACTCAATATGCTTCCTTCTACATATCTATCTGATATCGACAAAGTACAAACAAATCTTTGACTGAAGTCTAAAAAGCCTAGCAAGTAAATCAAGCATGAAATATATTATATATCTACTAACCATAAAGCACAATTCTTATAAATTCTGAATCTATAGCTCCATGACCTCAAATGAAGAGATGCTCCTCCAATAACCAGGGAGGGGCTTTCACATAGTACAGAAAAACTAATACTACAAAGAAAGTACACAAGACTACATTAGAGATGAACAAGTACCTGAAATCTATGTACACGAGGGCCTCTTCCTGCTTCAGAATAAGGAAAGGGTATTCCATACTACTCCTGTGAGACATAATAAACAAAAAATTTGGAAGCCCACCATTAAGCAAAACAGCTTCTAAAAATTAGTCATGCTAAAAAGTGCCCAAACATGTCGCTTCATCTGAATCTTAATAATTAAAATCATCAAAATGTATTGTTCTCCTCATCCTTTTCCTTAGAGAAGATAATATTTCTTTAATCCATTGTGCAGTACAGTAGTTGAGTTGAGTCTTTTCAGCCAACACATAAAACAAAAAAATGTCAAAGAAAGAAATTAAGGGATAAAACCATAATAGTACCTCACCTTTGACACTCTGTCTTTGGTGTTCACCATTCGCGGCCATGGCCAAGTCTCTCCAAACTGTCCACCTCCCTTACTCGAGGCTTCATTCTTCCATTCTACAAGGTCAATTTTCAGCCTCTCAAATTTCTGGTCAAAACGGAACTTTCACTCCCTCAATCGAACTCACTCGTGCAAAGAAAGAAAAGGAAAAAATCCCAAATAAAATAGTTTTGATGGACCTTACCTGCTGCCGACCCACCTCGCCGCTGTGAGCCTTCACGTTGACAACTCACTCAAAGACGAATAAGAACCTATGCATCAGTCACGATGGTGGAGAACGGAGAATAACCATAGCACGCTCACCCTCTTCTCTCTTGCATGCTTTGTCCTGCATCAAACCGCAAGGAAAACGAAGGAAGAAGAAAGGAAGAAGGTGGAGGGAGAGAAGTCCGGCAGGGGAGCTTCACAATGGAGGCACGGTGGCAGCTCGCAGATGCCCTCCTCTCTTTCCCGCCTTCTCAGCCTCGGTTCATTGTAGGAAAATGGGAATAAGATGAGCATGGGCAAATTTAGGGATCAAGTTTGTTGCCCTTCATCCAAGGGTAGAGTAAAGAACATGTGTCCCCATCTAACTAGTAAGGGATTGAGGGCGGGAAATAGGTTTTGAGGGAGGGAAATTGTTTGTTTGGATCTTGAGAGGGAGGGAGAAATAAGTCAATAACAATGAAAATGTTTTGGAGGTTTTTTTTAAAAGATGGAATAATTAAAGAAAAATGTTAAAAAAATAAAAATTATAAGAACTAAAATTTATTTTTATAGAAATATTACTATTTTATTTTATTTTATTTAAAATATAAATTTAATGAAAAGTAATTAAATAAATAACTAAAAAATATTTTTTATTTTATTTTAAAGAACTACTAAAAAATTGAATATTTTATTTATTTATTTATTTATTTATTTTATTTAAAAGTAAAAATCATTTATTTATTTATTTAAAAAATTAAATATATAAATTCGTTTAGTGAATATAAATGTATTATGAGAGAAAATTAATGAAAGATTAGTTTGATTCTAGTTTTTTTTATTAATTTATCCTAATTTATGAAGAATTTTTTTCATTTGAGGTATTTAAAGAATTTTTTTTCATTT
Source organism: Biancaea sappan (assembly GCA_037074585.1). Classification (NCBI taxonomy): domain Eukaryota; kingdom Viridiplantae; phylum Streptophyta; class Magnoliopsida; order Fabales; family Fabaceae; genus Biancaea; species Biancaea sappan. Next base: position 14,959,975 of record CM073494.1, read on the forward strand.
AATTTGTTTTACAATACCTTTATAGGAGTGGCATACCAATAACTAGCAAGATTGAGAAAGGTCTGCAATGCCTTGTTGCCAAACTCCCCCGTAACCACCTCTCGTCGATGCCTTATCACCAAGCATAAGCTCCATTGGAGAAGAAGGCAAAAGCCAGTGGATTGCGTTTTGTGAAGGTTTGGATGGAGTTTGGTTTGGAAAAAAAAAAGATAAGACGCTTAGTGAAGCACAGAGAAGAGACCAGGAGATCTGAGCAGATATAAGCACGTGAGATGGAGATGTTGCCGGATTAAAACCGAGAAATCATGATGAGGAAGAAACGACTCGAAAATTCAAGAAGTGTGAAAGAAGTTGGGAACCAGCCACCGTGTCACAGCCACAAAATAATAGAAGACCAAAAATTAACCACTAGAACATAGGAGAAAAAGAGGCAAAAACAAAGTCTGCTATCTTTGCCTTGATCAACGCTGCTCATCACGTGAAGGAGAAAAAAAAGAGGAAAGGGACGATTCCAGTGACGCTTCAGTCATGGACCACCACGGAAAGCTCGTCTTCCTCCCTCTCTCAGTTTCTCCCTTTTAGATGATAGAAGAGGTCAACGAAATGAAGGAAGAAGGAGGTAGCTTCCCCGACAAAGATGGTGGCCACTCGTCTTTCTCGCCTATAACTCCCCCCTCCCCCACCTTTTTTTTCCGCCGAGTCTTTCTCACGTAAAGGCAATGTGTGTGTGTTCTAGGGTTCTCAATTAGGGTCATGTAGTCATATGGAAAATGTGGGGAAATTTTTTGTTTGGTGAAATTGGAAATGAGTGAAATGGGAGGAAATTAAAAATGAGTGAAAGTGAGTAAAGAGGAAACCAAAAGCTTTTACAATATTTTTACCCACACACTAATACTTTTAATACTATAGGTAAAAATAATATTAAATTTTACATAAATATTTAATTAATAAAGATAATAATCCTATTAAAAATTAACTAATTACACAAGAAGAAAAGTTAATGCAAAGAATAAAAAATATAATAACTAAAATATGTTTTTAGAGAAAAATTATGGATTTATTTTTCTTTTCTCAAAATAAGGTGTTTAGCGTCGGTTTTAACTGACAATATAGAAACCGACGCTAGATGTGAAATTTAACGTCGGTTTTAACTAACGCTATAGAAATCGAAGCTAAATGCATCATTTAACGTCGGTTTTAATCGACGCTACAGAAACCGACGCTAAATGCATCATCTAACGTTGGCTTTAACCGACGCTATATAAACTGACGCTAGGTGTGGCATCTAACAACGGTTTTTGAAACCGACGTTAAAAAACCGACGCTATATCATATTTTTTTTGTAGTGTCATTATACACAGTGTGCTTGCCCCTATTGAATCATTTATACCTTTAATGCATAGAAATAATGTTTGCTGTAGGTTTCTTTTACCATGCATCATATTGATTTTTTTTTTTTAAAGTTTTAGGAAGCAAATGAGATTGTCGTACTCAAAGCAGAAATATAAATGGAACAATTAAATTGCTCTTTGTGGTTTCTTGGCATATATAAGTTGGACAATTTGAGATGAAAGTTTGTTTCATTTTGTTAAAGCAAATCCATCAGCTATACACGAATACTTACTCAGAAAATTGAGAAGCCATGAGCTTCACCAAAGATATTATTAAGAAAAATATAACTGATAACGAGAATGATGAATGAAGTATATTGTTTATGGTATTTTTTGTTAATTTGTTAACGGGGGTGTTTCGGTTAAAGGCCAAATCCAACAACAAATATTTTCTTCTATTGAGAATGATTGTGTTTCCTAAGTTATGTGGTAATCTCGTTTATGATACAAGTGTATTGAAAGACATTTACTTTACATAACGCGAGGCCTGAAATGTACTTTTTGCAAAAAAGTTAAATGAAAACAATAACAGAAAACGCACAGAAAGTAAATCGCAGGAAGTAAAGAGCAGAAAGTAATCAACGGAATGTAAATTGCAAAAGGTTTAAAGTGCGGAATATAAATAAAAACAAATAAAATGCGGGAAGATGAATGAAACTGTAGTAAATTGCTAAAAGATAAAAGAGATTGGAATGTAAAAGACTGTAAATTTAAATTTAACTAAAATATGAGGTGGAAAGCATACTTTGATGTTAATCTGTTAATATGCTCGCTTGAGATGTTAGGATTTTTTAATCAAGAGTTGCCAACCCCTTTTACAATGTTTAAACAAGTATTTATAGGCAAATGACCAAAGTAACTGCCTATCTGACTATTTACCACGTACATTGTGGTTTATAATTTCATTTCCTCGACATAACTACCCAAACCCACGTACATAGCAGTTTACAAGATCTGACAAAACTATTCTAGCCACCTGATATCTAAGTAGCTCTTTGACGGCTTCAACCTGACAAATTCTCTTGCCTTCGACGTTTGACAAATAAGTTATGTTCAAATTATAGACCTTCGTCTCTTCGACATAGAAGACTTTTTCAAACTATATATTCGCTTGTTGAGTGACGAGCTTTTGACAATTTTGATTTATCATACACAAGTGTTTGTCTCTCTGTTTTGTTAATTTCGCCTTTGTCGAGTAATTGAATTCTATCGAGTAGCCAGACTTGCTTTGACATTTGACTAATGGCACTAATTTGTTACGACATTGAGGATGATTATTTGTCAGTCAAGCGAACTTGGTCAAACTAAAATTATTTATTTATTTATTATTTTTTTTTTAAAAAATAATCATCCAAAAGTGCCCCTCAAATTTTTATTTTTAATGGATACAAAGAGAATTAAAATTTAAATGACCTCGTAACTGACACTGAATTTCTAGGGATTTGGCTCAGTAACATGATTATCGCTAATACAATAGCTTCATTTCAGCACGTGAATCGTTACTGCACTCCTAACGTTTCGTGTGCCCTAAGCCTTTAAAACCTTAGACCCTAGTCATCATGCCGCTTACTTTACCATATATGCCATTCACAATCTAATCCCCTTCTCAGCATTTTTAGCCACCTTCATCCCAAAAAATAATCTGGACGATAGCCTCTTCATCCAAAGTTGGAACTACATTTTCTACTAAGCAAGCTGCCATTGCTAAGAGCAAAAGTGTGATTAGTGACCCAATTATGGATCTATCAGAGATGTGGTAGAAATCAAAGGTAATAATCCCTATCTCTAATTCTTCCTCTACTCCTCCACCTACTTTCCAAGGACCTATGCTATCTCCAGAGACTTTTCTAGAGAGGATTAACCTAGTGTTCCCCTGCAAAACTCCTGGTGAGGCAATTCTTGCCTCAGGCTCATCGATACCCATTCATTACTTCAAAAAGCTCAAAGAATGTTCTGGACTCCTCCTTCACGAGTCAATGATATCATGCCTGGCTCGATAGAGTACAAACAAAAAAGGGTGATTTCTAGAAGAAGATAGGCATTTACCACTTTATCCAACTTTCTTGTCATACCATTAAAATAGACTTGGCTATGGTGAGGGCTTCAATCTTCTTTTGGAACAAAACCACCAATAACTTTCATTTTTCATATGGCATGATGGGTTCGATGGTGTTTAATGTGTCAGCCATCACAGGTCTTCGACTAGATATTAAGATCATTCACCTATTCATTTGACCTTGCTAGGTTATAGAGGTCTATTTGGTTCACGCCACTACGATGTCAAATCGCCCAGAATTGAATTGTGGCAATTTGCAGTATAGTGATTCCCAGGTCGTATTCACTCAAGGAGCCTCACTTCTTGATACTAATTAATCGTTCTAAACACCTAAACACCAATTAAGAGTACATAAACGTGGGGGGGTTTTTGTAGCAGTACTAACAAAATAAATAAAACAGAACAGCAATTACACACTACAACAGCAGCAAAATATGCAGCAACAGCAGTAACAGCAGCAGCAGCAGAAATTACAAGATATTGACAGTAAAGAGACTATGTAATCAGCCACTAGGATTCATGGGAGTGTAACTATCATTACCTAACTCATTGATTCAGTTTTGTTCTCATTCCATTGTTTGGTTCTTTATGAAAATGTTTCTAGAATAACATCTAGAATTTAATGCTACTAATTACAGTCAAGAACATCTCTCTACTATAACTAGATGCATTCAATGGAATATCTCAACCAAACCAAGTTAAATATATCATTTAACTAGTCATTTCACCTCCCTCACTTTCCTAATCAGTCAAGCAAGGTTATGTCTTATATATAAGTCAGTTTATGTTACATTCTCAAGCTCTAATCAGAATTTGACAGCAAAATAAACATGACAGCAAAACAGAAACGAAATGAGATGAAAATGGAGAACAAAACACTTAACTTGCATTCTTAGTTCAAGCTACAACATCCCAGTGTCTAGTGACTAATTACAATGAAAACTTAGCCCTCCATGAGAGCAAAACAGCCAATAACAGAAGCAAAAACAGAGAGGAAGAGAGAGCTGCGAATTTTCTAAGTCTGGTTGCCTAAAATGAAAGTATTCTCCTCTCTAAAACTGATGCCCCTTCAATGCCTTAGAATATTCTACCCTAAATGCTTCCTCCATGATGTAGCAGCACTTTGACAGCAAAACAGCAGTATAATTAATGTTTCTGCAGCAGAAAGTAGGCATGGCAGCAGCAGATTTAATATTTCTGCAGCAGAAAGTAACAAACAGCAGCAGAACATAGGTATGGCAGCAGCAGAACAGCATGGAAGAATTGATATTTCAGCCTTGCTTTCTGACCTACGAAATTTAATATTCATGCCCTCAAATTCTGACTACATGGCATTCAATAAGAGTTCAAGTGGGCCCCACATCCGGTATATCCTAGTCAGCATCTGCATCATCCCAAAAAAGTGCCACATTAACATCTAAATCATCATCTTTGTCCATGTCAGCATTTTTCTCTCTAAAATTAAAATTTGTAGGAATTAAATTGAGCATTTTACAATTCAAGTTCTAAAAATATAAAATTGAAACACATTCAATCCATAAATAGTTTATACCCAATAAATTCCAAAACATAATAAAATTAGAGAATTGGCAACATTGGAATAGCCATAGGACTAAGATAGGGACTAAAAAGTATATAAAAATACCCGATATCACTATTCTACCAAGCAAACCTCCTTTTCATCCTTTGGCAACCTTTACCACAAGGATTCGGACAATGTGTCAGATGAGGATCATGTCACCTTTCTTTTGCTTTGGTTGTTAGCTTACGGGTTTAGCTCAAAGTCTGTCACTTGCCAAATCCCTCTAATCCTTGGCCAACCTTATTCATGAAGGTGCCTAACTAGCCTTGAACCAATAGTTGCTCACCAATCTTTTCCAAAGTATGAGCCATATGGTTGATAACATCAGGGCTCAAACACGGAAAGAAAATGTTAGAGGCCCTATATAGCTGCTGTAATTATGGTTGAATGTAGTTTTAGAGCAACGACTATCCATGAAACCCCCACCTAACAAGTTGATTAGTTATATGTCAGGCACCTATAGGCCTAAACTGTGTTACTGACCTATGATGCTCTTACTAAGGATAAGAAAAAGAATTTTTTTTCATTTCTTCAAAATCTTTCACTCTATTGCCTTGGATTCAATGACAATAAATTTTACTTCTTTTGCTACTCTTTGACGAGGGCCTAAATGGTTTACCTGACTAATATCTTCTGACAAAGAAGGAATCTCAATTTGGTTGGACTTCCTTTGTCGACAAGTAATATTTGGAGGGGCCTCTGATGTAGAAGATGCTAGTTTTTATGTGCATATACCTAACACAGTCAGTCAACAAATGGGCCTCTGTCAATTCATTCCAGCCTCTTACTCATCAGCACCAGAAGACTACTTTGTCAATGCCCATATTCTTAAAGAACAAGATGTTATAAAGCTGATAGGGGAGAATGACCGGCATCAACAGAGCCTCATACTAGTCCCTTATGAAGCTTCATAAGGAGTATCGACTTATTTTGTCAACTGGTGGTTGAGATATTATCGATTTTTTTTGACAAAGCATTAGAACCTGTTTTGACATCCTTGTAGATTTTACCATGCAGGAAGGCAATCTGACGATGAAAACCAAAGGTGAGCACTTAAAGGAAATTCGAGCTTTCAGGAAATACTACAAGATAAAGTGGATCCTCGTCATGCTCATTGAATTATTTTGAATATAGAGGAAATTATAACCAAACAAAAACAAGAGCATAGGCTTTGATATAGGTTCAAATATTTAAAATTTTTAAATGTTGAAACTCCTCAAGAGTTTGTTAAATGAGTTCCTTCTCTAAACCCAGTGCCATTTCCTTGTGCTTATTTTGGTTTGGCGGAGGCATTTTTGGGGAACCGACGAGGGCAGATAACTTCAAAATTGTCAAAGGACATGGTTTCGTCATAAATATCTTTTGAAAAAAGAATGATGAAGTTATTTTTGCTTATCGGTTTGCCCTCATTTTTAAACAATCTGATGCAGTGTTGATCGCCAGTGAGTTTGCCCAAGGTATACAATCTCTTTATTTCGATGATAATATACGTTTCCTACCACTGAAATTTATGAGTTTAGTTGCAACACTTCTTTTAAAGGAAACTTTGGCCTACAAGTGACCAGTGGAGTAGGTAGTCATCGTCAAATTAGAGGAAGAGGAAAAGGATTGTCAACCTCTTTAACAGAGGAGGAGGAGGTTGGTCAGGACTAGTGACCAATCAATGACCGTAGCAAGTGACCATCAGAGTGCTGCTTCTCCTCGAACCGACATATCTAAAACAACTATTAAGCCAAAGGCTCCAGCAAAAAGAAAAATAGTTTTTTCTATCACTGATCGTGCTACCAAGAAACCCAAAGCACGCAAAGGCTTAGTAGCACCTGACCTAGCCGTTGAGTCTCAGGTATTTATTTGTCCGATGTTATGATTTGTTGTTAAAATGAAATGTACTCACTTCCTTCCTCTTGGCGAGACAAAAAATCTACTCTTGAGTACTTGACTTCACCTTTAACTTCTGATGAAACAGATCTTTACACCCAAAGAGTATAATCCTCAATAATATTTGTTTTTATTTTGTGCATATACATTATCTTATACGCATTTATTTCAGGATCTGGGTTGAGAAGTCTTGAGCCCAATTGCTGAGGAATCTGTGGGGTTTCTTGGTTTACGCCACTACAATGTCAAATCACCTAGAATGGAATTCGTGGCAATTTTGTGGTATAGTGGTCCCTAGGTCGTATTTACTCAAGAAACCTCACTTCTAATCACTAGTCAGTTGTTCTAAACACCCAAACACTAATTAAAAGCACATAAACGAAGGGGGTTTTCTTGGCAGTAATAGCAGAAATAGCAACAGAAACTTAAAACAGTAGCAAACCAATAGCAAACTAGCAACTGATCAGTAGAAAAACGAAAATGATAGAGTATCGACAATAAGGAAACTATGTAACCATCCACTAGGATTTATGGGAGTGCAACTATCATTACTTAACTCATTGATTCAATTTTGTTCTTATTTCACCATTTGGTTTTTATATGAAAATGATTTTAGAATAACTTCTAGAATTTAATGCTTCCAACTATAGTCAAAAATAACTTCACTAACTATAACTAAATGCATTTCAAAAGAAAACCTCAATTAAATCAAGTTAAATATCATCTAACTAGTCATTTCATTCCACTCACTTTTCTAATCAGTAAAGCAAGGTTATATCTCAAATATAAATCAGATTATGTTCTTTCAAGTTCAATCATAATCTGACAACAACATAAACATAGATACAGAACAGAAACAAAATGAGATGAAATAGGGAATAAAAACATTTATCTTGCACTTTCTATTCAAGCTACAACATCCCAAGGTCCAAGTGACTGATTACAATAGAGATTTTAGCCCTCTATGAGAGCAAAACAGCAAAATAGAAGAGGGATAATAGAGGGGAAGAGAGGTCTGTGAAAATACTAAGTTACAAAATATGAAAGATGTCTTCTGTGTTACAAAACTGATGCCCTAAATGCCTTGGAATATTCTACCCTAGATGCTCAGTTGACTTCAAAGGGAGAGCTGAGGTGTGGCTGTTTCTTTTCTGCAGAAGGACTGGCCAACAGACAGTAGCAGTAAACACGAAAAAAGGGTAACAGAATGGCTTTTTTGCAATATAGAGAGCTAATATGCTATTTTCAGCAAAATATGAGGAAGAGGTAAGCAAAGGCTAGACTGCATGCAAAAGCTAGTCTGGATTGAGGGCCCTACATATTTCCATGTCAGCAAAAATGCAGAAACAAGTCTAGTCAGCATCCTACTCATTAGAAGAGTGCCATATTAGCACCATGTCAGTAAGAATGTCCATCTCAGTGCCACATCATCAGAAAATCTCCAAATTAAATTTCTGCAAAGCACACAAATGGATTAAATTGAGTCTTTAATACTTTAAGTCCTAAAATATGAAAATAATTGATTTTTCATCCAAAATTAATTTAGACCTAATAAATCACAAAGTGAAATAAAATTAGAGAATTCCCATAGAGAAAATACAAATAGACCAAGATAGGGATTAAAATGTATATAAAAATGCTAGATATCAAATCCCCCACACTTAGTCTTTTGCGCTGCTGAGCAAAATCAGTTAAAAGCAACAAAGACACCAAAGGACACAACAAGTAGTGTAGAAAGTATGCAATAATGAATTAGTTCAAGCTCGAAAAGATTTAACGCTAGGAGAAAATAAGTCTTAAATTTTTAAAAAGTTCAAGAATCATGACAATTTCATTGACAAGAATGAATCCAAGTAATAATCTACTCACAAGAAAGATTGTATGCGCTCTATTCTCTTAAATGTTTAAGGTAATATGCTGACATTTCAATCTATCACAAATTCACTACCATAAGCTTGTCAAGAATCTAAATCTCCACTACTTGAATCACATACATGCTTAAATTATTAGGACTTTACTATAGATGTAAGGTTGGGTGAAGGAATGATTGGAAGGTAGACAGAAAAACACAAAGCAAAGTTTACCAAAAACTTAAAGAAATGAAGAGCATCAATCAATAAAGTCAAAAGAGATTGAACTTTGAAATTTAGGCACAAAAATGCTACTTTTCTTTTCTTCTTTTTGTTTCTTGCTCCTTTTTTTTTAATAATTCTCTTTTTTTTTATCTCCATACAGTATATTTTTCATGAAGAATTGTCAAATCTTTCTTTTCTTTTGAGTAGCAAAACTAAATTTTAAAATAGCCCACAAATCCTTCTTTTTGCACATGCTCAATCTCTTTTCAAAAGGAATTTTTTTTTTTAAAAAAGATCTTCAAATCCAAAGTTTAGGGAAAAGAAAAAGTTGGGTTAAAGGTGGAAAAGAGGTTGAAACACAAGAAAGAAAGGTGGAAGTAAGGCACAAAGTGACACACAATGGAAACAACATGAAAGATGGCTATTTGGCTAGAATGGTTACAAGAAACAAATGCCTAATTTATTTCCAAGCATGTACATGTAATGTAGCCTCAACAAAGATTCAAGACAAATTCTAGAGTGAAAATCATGATAGGGAATACAAACAACAAGAAAGAATGTTATTTGCAATAAAGGCTCAAATTCTCACAGCTTGAAGACTATTACTAAAAATTCATTAAAAACAACATCATTGCCATTTTTGCTTGAGTTCCTTAGGAAAAGAAAACTGAATCCTTTTCATGCTAAGTCAATTCACAACTTAAGCTATTTCATCATGCATACTTTCACACAAAAACTTCATCAAATTTTCAAAAAGAGAGCATCAAATTTGGACAAAATTGAGCAGCAAAATTATGCACTGTAGAAATTCTGGTGACTCAAATTTACCGACACAAAACTACACCAAAACAAATGCGAAAGGCACCAAATAAAATTCTACAACTAGAAGACATATAAAGCTTTAAAAACATGTAAAGAAAGTAGCAAAATTCGTCACCAATCAGTACAAAAAATTAGTGTAAGACAGCTCAAAAATTCTAGATAGAAATAGAGAAAACAAAGGAGACAGCAGAAAATTTTTTAAATCAACTCCAATTAAATTATCTCCCCCCACATTTAGACATTGCATTGTCCTCATTGCCAATAAGCACCAAGCATCAAATAAAATAAAGACGACATAAATTAAAAGGAGGGAAAGAGTACGGCCTTATCATGGAGCAGGAACATTGTAGAGTTGGATTTCCTCTACAGTTTCATCTTTGAAGCCCTCGTAGAACTCCTTCAACCATTGCCCATTTACCATGAATTGTTTATTGGTGGCCTCATTTTGAATTTCTACTGCACTAAAAGAAAAGACATTAGTAACAACAAAAGGGCCAATCCATCTAGAGCGAAGCTTACTAGGCATTAGCTTGAGGCGAGAATTGTAGAGAAGGACTTTGTCTTCCACTTGGAATTCTTTCTTCTCAATTTTCTTATCATGTAAAGCTTTTGTTCTCTCTTTATAGATGCGTGCATTCTCATAAGTCGCTAGCCTTAGTTCTTCTAATTCTTGAAGTTGTAACTTCCTTTCTTTACCAGCTAGGGTCATGTCCATATTGCATTATTTAACTGCCCAATATGCCTTGTGTGCAATCTCCACTGGCAAGTGACATACTTTACCAAATACCAAATGGTATGAAGACACACTAATGGGAGCCTTGAAGGCGGTTCTATAGGCCCAAAGTGCATCATCAAGCCTCTTGCTCTAATATTTTCTATTAGGTTGCACAGTTTTCTCTAATATTTGCTTTATCTCTCTGTTGGAGACTTTCACTTGCCTATTGGTTTGGGGGCGATAAGGTGTACAGTTTTTATGCACTACCCTATATTTCTTTAATAGCCCTTGCATGTTTCTATTGCAAGTGTGATCCTTGATCACTAATTATGGCCTCGGGGACACCAAATCTACAGAAAATATATGAACGAGGAAATCTACAACAACAATAGAATCATCAGTTCGGGTGGCTTTAGCTTCCACCCACTTCGACACATAATCCATATCAACCAGAATATACATAAAGCCAAAAGAAATAGAAAAAGGACCCATAAAGTCTATACCTCAAACATAAAAAATATTACAAAAGAGAAGAGGTTGTTGAAGCATTTCATTTCTCCTAGACACATTTCCTATTGTTTGACACCTAGAACAGTTCTTGCAAAAATTATAAGCATCCCTAAATAAAGTAGGCCAATATAAACCAGAATCTAACACTTTTCTAGCTGTTCTTTGGGGACCAAAGTGTCCACCACATGCAAGAGTATAATGAAAATTCAGCACAGATGTAAATTCATGATTTGTAACACATCTCTTAACAATTTGCTCACTACAAATCTTCCACAAATAATGGTCATCCCACACATAGTACCTAGCCTCATTTCTTAATTTATTCAACTGATGTTTATTTTGGTATGCAGGCAATTCAGATACAACAAGATAATTCACTAAATTAGCATACCAAGGCTCACTAATACCATGCAAAAGGGAAAAACACTCATTTGGAAAGTTGTCTCTAATGGGGAGATGTTCCAATGAGAGCTCAGAAAGCCTACTCAAATGATCCGTTACTACATTCTCTAATCCACTCATATCCTAATCTCCACATCAAATTCTTGGAGAAGTAGCATCCATCTAATCAATCTTGGCTTCGTATATAGCTTCTTTAGCAAGTATTTTAGTGCTACATGGTCAAAAAACATAATTACTTTGGAGTCAAGCAAGTCTGATCTAAATTTATCTAAAGCAAAGACAATTGCTGAAAACTCCTTCTCCATGGTTGTGTAATTTAATTGAGCAAAATCAAGAGTACAGGAAGCATAAGCTATGAGATGCAACTTCTTCTCTACTCTTTGTGAAAGTATCGCTCCCATAGCATAATTCGAGGCACCATACATGAGCTCAAAAGGGAGCTCCGACCGTGGAGGTTGAATGATAGGAGGGGAGGTAAGTTGCTTCTTCAACTCATCAAAAGCTAACCTGCAAGCATCATTGAAAATAAAATCAGTTTCTTTTTTGAGGAGTTTAGATAGGGGTAGAGCGATCTTACTGAAGTCCTTGATGAATCTCCTATAAAATCCTGCATGGCCAAGAAAAGAGTGAACTTCCCACATAGAAGCGAGGTAAGGTAAATGGTAGATAACATCAACTTTAGCTTTATCTACTTCTATGCCACGGGATGACACTATGTGGCCTAGAACTATCCCTTGCTCTACCATGAAATGACATTTCTTATAATTCAAAACCAAATTCTTTTCTGTGCATCTCTCAAGTACTCTCTTTAAAATTTTCAAACATACATCAAATGAGTCTCCATAAATAGAAAAATATCCACGAACACTTCCATGCAATCTTCTAACAAATCAGAAAATATGCTTATCATGTATCTTTGAAAAGTGCCAGATGCATTACAGAGACTAAAAGGCATGCGTCTATATGCAAAAGTGGTAAAGGGACAGGTGAAGGTGGTCTTCTCCTGATCTTCAGGTGCAATGTGAACTTGAAAATATCCAGAAAAACCATTAAGAAAACAGTAGTGAGACTATCCAGCAAGTCTCTCAAGCATTTGATCAATAAAATGAAGAGGAAAATGATCTTTTCTAGTTACTTGGTTCAACTTTCTATAATCAATGCAAACACGCCAACTATTTTACACTCTAGTAGGTACTAGCTCATTATTTTCATTTACTATAACAGAGAAAGGATAAATAATACCAGCTTGTAGGAGCTTACTTACCTCATTCTTGACCACATCAAGAATCATAGGGCTAAGTCGTCTTTGGGGTTGCCTCATTGGTTTAGTCTCTTCTTCAAGAAGAATTAGGTGCATGCACACAGAAGGACTAATCCCAGGAATATCTGCTAGAGTCCACCCAATTGCCTTTTTGTTCTTTTTTAGTAAACTTATCAATTTTTGTTCTTGATCAGCCTCTAAATTATTGGCTACAATCACTAGAAACTGGTCTCCTACTTCCAAGAAAGTATACTCGAGGTTTTTTGGTCCAATGCAGGTGGTTGGATGGAAGATGGAATCAATTTTTGTATAGTCACATCGAAAGAGGCACCTACATATTCAATTGCTCAAAGACCTAATCCTTGGCTAGAAAGGAAGAAGGGTCAGCAGCACAAGAAGAAATGGATGAAGAATGTACAACATTACAGTTTAAATCACTATACCTACAACTACCTAAAACAGAAATAGAATCTAAATCTAAGCTAGAGAAAATGACAGAATGTATAACAGAATCCAAACCAGATTGCAACTCAGAATTATCAGCACTTAGAGAATTTTTAATTTTAATGCAAGCACGACAAAATTTAGAACCAGTACAATTATACTCAAAGGCGTTAATCAAGTCAAAAAACTCAGGAAAATCAGAAATCAATTCAGGTTGGAAATCATCACATGCCTCATCAACTAAATAATCTAGATAGTTAACCATATGCACATTGGAATGATTTTTTATAGGATGTTTCATGGCATCTAAAATGTTAAAATCAATTTTGTTACTAGCCAACTCCACGGACAAAGTCTCTTTATGCACATCAATAATAGTTTTTTAGTTTTTAGAAAAGATCTACCAAGTATTAATGGTGCATGGCCAGGAATGTTATCATTTTCCATATCTAGCACATAAAAATTAGTAGGAAAAATGAAATCTTTAACTCTTACCAAGACATCTTCCAAAACTCCTGCTGGATGTGCTGTGCTGCTATTGGCAAGTTAGACAATTACTCCAGTTGGTGAAAGAACATCAATCTTGAGGCTTGAGTACACTGATTTGGGCATGACATTGATTGAAGCTCCCAAATCCAGCATAGCATTGGAGAACTCCATGTTACCTATTGTGCATGGTATTGTGAAAGTTCCAGAATCTTTACACTTAGGTGGCATGGGTGGTTGGATGAGTGCAGAAACATTCCTCCCTAAATTCACTCTTTTATTTCCCCTTAAATGCCTCTTATGAGTGCATAACTCTTCGAGGAACTTGGCATATTTAGGAATTTGCTTAATTGCTTCCAAAAATGCAATATTGACCTCTATTTTTCTAAAGGTCTCCATGATCTCTTTGTTTATGTCAGATTCAGAAGCTTTCCTTGATTGAGTTTGCCTATTAGGGAAAGGAAGAAGTATTCTCTGAACCACTTCTTCACCCTTATTATTTTGCTCACTAGTTGAGGATGAAGGAACACTTTACTACACATTTGATTTTTCTGGTTCAGATTCAGGAGGTGGACCATTTACTTGCTTGCCACTCCTCAAAATGATGGCACTAACATTACCTCTTGGATTGATTACTGGTTGAGATGGTAAACTCCCTGGACCTTGACTTTTCAGCTCATTGATTGTTGTAGCTAACTGACCAATCTTAGTTTCCAAATTCTGCATATTTGTTTTTGTTCTCTGCTGAAACTAGAGGCTGTTGGTAGTCAGCTCTTTCATTAAATCTTCCAGACTACTCTTAGACTTCTTGGGTGTTGGAGGAGTTGTATGGCTGGGTCCAGGTTGATTATATCTTACATGGGGTGGATGGTAAGGAGGAGATGATAAGTCCTTTGTTTTGGTTATTTTCCTATGGTTTTATCAAGCTTTTTCTTTCCTTTTTGCACCCTTTATCCTAGTTTCTACGTTGTTATTTATATTTTGTAGTTCTCCTTGTTCTTTCCCATTTTATCTCCTTTTTTCCTATATTTTGGAGTAATCTTTGTTGTATTTTTTCTATAGATGTATATTTTGGTATGATACAAGTTGGGGAGCTGAATATTTTGTAGTTCTCCTTGTTCTTTCCCATTTTATCTCTTTTTTTCCTATATTTTGGAGTAATCTTTGTTGTATTTTTTCTATAGATGTATATTTTGGTATGATACAAGTTGGGGAGCTAAAGAATTCTGAAGTAAAGTACTGATCTGCTGCAAAATTCAAGGCTAGCGTCTAGGTGCCACGTATGGCGCCTTAGGCGCCATGCCTTGAACTCTCAGCCTGACAATTATAGCTGGCACCTCAAGCGCCACATAGAGTGCTTAGAGGCACTAGCACCTCAACTCTCTACCTCGAACTCTGAAGGTGGCACCTCAGGTGCCAATCCCTATTTTTCTTCCTATTTTCTGCATGGCGCGTCAGCGCTACACAGGGCACCCAGGTGCCCCGATCCTGCATACATGTGTCTAAGCCTATAAATTGTATTTCTGAAGATTATTTGGGGATCTTTTGGCTGGAAAAGGAAGAGCTCTGCTAGAGCACAATTGGAGGAAAAGGGAGACTGCTTCTTCATTGAGTTTGATGCTTATTTCTTTCTCTATTTCCTCTGGTATCATGTTTATTTATAGATTTGTGTTATTTTTCTTCTCTTCCACCATGTGTAACTAAACCTTTAGGGTTTGGGGGATTGATGTATTTGGACTTTCTATGAAGCTCTGTAATTGAATGCTTTAATATGAATGCAATTCTCATTTTTGGAGTAGACTCTACTGCTAATAATTACTCTTGGATGCTTAGCTACCATCTTCAATGAACCTAGGGGTTATATTAATGCTAGACATAGCTTGATATAGACTTTCTTTTGTAATTTCTACCATAATTCAGGTTAGTCTAGACATAAATAACCTTAATTGCGTAATTTTTATAAGTTCTTAAGCTTAAACTCCAAATCAATAATTTGACTAAGACATTAGCTAATTAATTGAGTGAGGAAGATTTGTTTCAGCAAGACATTGGGTTTAAATATTTTCATGAACTTAATCAACATTAGGAGGAATTTGTAATTATATTGAAGTATTCTTTTATGACTCAAAGATGGGTTTGTCTATGAATCAACTAGATTAGGAGTCAAACAAGTCAATCCCCTATACCGCTTTGTTATCATATAATCTTTTGTTATGCTAGTTTATTTCTTGTCTTACTTTAGTTACTTTTAGTTAAAATTAGTCTCAATCCGCTCAACCACTTCAATTGTCCAAATATAACTTAAGCTAGTGAAATTGGTAATTGTTAAAGTCAATCCCTGAGGACAATAACTCTTTCTCTCACTTTACTACTCGTGCGACCCGATACACTTGTCGGGAAATATCACATCAAGATTTTGGCATCGTTGCTGGGGATTGACGGTGTTAACAATATTAAGAGTAGCTAGTAGGGTTATAGTTTGGACCTTACTTTTTCTATTCATAGTTATACTTCAAATCTTACTTTTATACTTGTTTATACTCTTATTTTTGTTTATATTCTTTATCTTACATGAACCTTTGGTTTATGCGAAGTACCACCAACCCAAGTTCATTAGAATTTGACCCAGAAATTGAAAGGTCAGCTTGCAGATGCTGAAGACAAATTTGGGAAGTAAGACGAGCTTAACAAGCTCAACCCGTAATAATGGCTGAAAACAATCCTAATCCTCAACAAAATCCACCAGCTCCCCTTCATGCAAGAACTCTTATGGATTATAACATTCTAACTGTGGATGAATGTGGTGCTAGTATAGTGCAACAACAGTGGAAGCTATTAACTTTCAACTAAACCCATCCCTTCTTTATTTAATTTAGCATAATCAGTTTGGTGGGCATCCGTCTGAAGACCCTAACACTCATATCTTACGCTTCCTGCAAATTTGTGATACAATAAAGTTGAATAGGGTTCCTGAAGAAGTTATTAGACTCCGGTGCTTCCCATTTTCATTGAAGGATAAAGCAATGATTTAGTTGGAGTCCTTGCCAAAGGGAAATGTCACAACTGGGGGGATTTAGTACAAAAATTTTTCACTCAGCATTTTCCTCCATCTCGATCTTTGAAGATCAGAGAAGAGATCACCACTTTTAGGCAACAAGAGAACGAGTCCTTAAGTGAAGCCGAGGAAAGGTATAATGCAATTTTGAGGAAATGCCCTCACCACTCATTTGAGCTTTGGATTCAAGATCAGAGTTTCTATAATGAACTTCTCCCCCAAACAAGAATAGTAATGGATGTAGCAGTTGGAGAAGCTCTAAATTGTAACAAGCAATGGATCTATATGCTCCTATGGCTTGCAATGATTATCAAAGCCATGGAGAAAGGACATTGATGAAGAAGACCACTAGAATATTAGAAGTGGGCACTCTGGATGCTCTCTTAGCCCAAAACAAGTTAATAACCCAACAGATGGCTGAACTAAACAAGAAATTCAATATAGTAAAAGTAAGTGCCATCAACCATCTAACCATCATCTGTGATTTTTGCTCTAGTAGCCATTCTAATGAAGATTGCCCATGCAATATGTTTAGTTCCTCTTTGAAGCAAGTCAACTACATGGGAAATCAGTACAAAGGGCAAAACAACCCCTACTCTCAAACTTATAATCTGGGGTAGAGGAATCATCCAAATTTTTCATGAGGGAATCAAAATTAAAATAGCCAAAATACCTCTCACAAGCCACAACAACAATATCAGAGCTTTTCTTCCCCACCCCAATCAAATGAAAAGATTTCATCATTGGAGAATGCCTTAGAAAAGCTGACTTCCATACTACTTCCTTCATGCAATAAACTTCCACATTTATGGAGGAAATAAAAAGTGGCTTTAGAAACCAAGAAGCTTCAATTTACAACTTAGAGACTCAAGTAGGCCAAATTACAAGACAACTTTCTGAGAGACCTCAAAGTTCTTCACCTAGCGACACAATCATAAATCTGAGGGAGCACGTGAATGCCATAACCACTCGAGTAGAAGAGTGCTAGGGCCAACCATTAAAAAAGAGGTAGTGGTTGAAGAGAATGAAGAACTAGCTATAGATGAAAGCATAAGAAGCTAAGACACTCCTTCAAGGAGCGAAGACGATGAACAAAAAGAGAAGGCAAGTAGGACAAAACCTCCCATACCACACTCAAGGTGTTATTTCCTCAACGCCTCCATAAGAAAAATAATGAGAAGCAATTCAGTAAATTCTTGGAGGTCTTCAAAAAGCTCTACATTAAATACCCTTTACAGAGGCTCTCGAGCAAATGCCTACATATGCCAAGTTTATGAAACAATTATTGGTAAAAGAAAAGAAGAATTGTGGATGATGAGAGGATCACCCTGAATGAAGAATGTAGCACCATCATACAGAGAAAATTACCTCCAAAGCTTAAGGATTAGGGAAGTTTCTTTATTCCTTGTACAATAAGGGGTGTGACATTCAAGAAAACCCTGTGTGATCTAGGAGCCAGCATAAATTTGATGCCTTTATCCATTTTTGAAAAGTTAGGTATTGGTGAAGTTAAGCCGACTATGATGACTCTACAACTTGTCAGCCGATCATTAAGGATTCCTTATGGAGTGGTGGAAGATGTACTGATAAAAGTAAGGAAGTTCTTCTTCTCTATAGATTTTGTTATTCTGGATATGGCTGAAGATAATGAAATGCCTTTCATTTTGAGAAGGCCATTCTTGGCCACTTCAGGGGTAATCATACATGTTGCTCAAGGGACATTAACTTTGACCATTCAAAAGGAGCAGGAAATTTTCAAAGTTTTTGACTGTGAACAACCTCCAGCTGAGGAAGATATTTGTAACAAAAAAGAGGAACTGGGGGTTGCTGAGCATTTAACCCGAGTAAATGCCATACCACTTCATCATACCACACCACACTATCCTGACTTGACTCCATCCAAGGGAAATGGAATGCTAAATGACAAATCAAAGTTGTGGCGAGTTTGTAGCAAAGCAATCAAGCTTCAAGGCACTTCTAGAGTTCTCATTGATTTGGGCTGAGGAAACTGGGTAAAGTCTAGCTAAGGACTATAAACTTAGCGCTTCTTAGGAGGCAACCCAAGTCTCTTACCCTTTCTCTTTTAATTTCAGTCATTTACTGCTTTTCAGTGTTGTTTTGCATGTTGCCATTGTTGTTTGTGCTGTTTTCATTACTGTTTTGCTATGTATGTTGCTATACTTAATTTTTGCAATTTGGATAAATCCCTTTTAAGAATGATGTACCTTGTTTGCCTATGTTGCTTAAATTGAGTATTTGTGTTTGATTATTGCTTTTTGTGTTGTTTATTGCAACTTTTGTGGATCAATCTTCATTTTTTAGTGCTTGAACCTTTGTTAGGCTGCTTTGGGAGTCTGCTGTCAATTTTTGGTTTTCTGTCATGCTGATGCCTAGGTGCCACGCAGGGCGTCTCCAGGCGCTAGGGGCCCAACTCTCAGGTAGCTTACACCTCAGACACCCCATCATCAAATAATTCAGTTATTTCAATGTGGCGCCTGGGTGCCACGTCCATTTATATTAAAATGTCACTGTTTATCCTCATTTTTCCACCTCCTCAAGCCCTAGCAACTATTTTCCTCTAAATTCATGGTCCTCCACCATGTAGCCCTTTTTCCCTCCATTTTTCAACTACATATATAGGCTTGCAAAAGTCGAAACACCTATTATTCTTTTTGCAACTCGATTTGCTAGTTTTTCTACTACAGGCTGGCTCCCAGGCTTTCCTGCTGCCTTTTTCAATGCCTCTCCCACTGCTTTCATCGCTGGTGCCTCCACCTCTACTAGTGGTTTTGTGGATTCACCTACTTATGCCTGGGGCTCGACGCCCTTATAGAGAAATAGGTGGTTCTGAATCAACGGGCTCTGCTGCCCCCGTATAGCGACTCTCTGTTGCTTTTACTTAGCTGTTTGTGCTTGCCTTTGTATCTGCTATGAGTGAATCTACTCTGGGGTGAAACAACCACTGTCATTGCCTTTGACCATACCTTTACCTATGCCTATATGAATACCTTCAAGTTGTAGATCCGCTTCAGTAGAGCCGGTTGATTCCGGCAATTCTGTTGATGAAGCAGTTAATGAATTTTTCGCTTACCATTCCTCACCCATTCTCCTTCCATCAATCTCCATACACTTTTCCTCACATTTTCACCACTTTTGGCCTTCTCCATTGTGATCCTATCACCCTCCATTATGTCTACATTTTGGTGTGGCTATGTGGTGCTTTTGACGAATCCTCCTTCCCTTTCTGGTAATTTCTCTTCCCTTTCCCTGTCTTTTATTTTATTTTTCATTGAAAAATTCAAAAATAAAATAAAAGGGGAAAATTTTCATCTTTTCAAAAATTTTTTGAATTTACCTTCTTCCCAATTTCTAGATATTGCTATTAGATGAATTTCATTCCCCTTTTGCATTATATTTAAAAAAAAAGAAAAAAGAATAAAAAGGGAATTGAAATTTCTTACTTGTATTTTAGGGTTTGTGTTTAAATTTTAGAAATTCCTTTTGACTTTTCTAGGATTATAATTGCTGATATGTCTAGAAAACATCAGAGAAAAAGTCAAGGAGAATCCTCATCTCGTAGGAATTTTGATCCGTTTAGGTTTAGGTCCTTAGAACATAGCAAACCTTTTGAGGATTTAGAGTCTAGAGAATTTACTGCTGAATGTGGATTTAACCTACAAGAAGGCGAGCACCATGATATTTTACATCGGATTAGAGAGTGGGGTTGGGAAAAATTGTGTGAGCCGGCTGCCCATTTTTGTCCTATTATCGGGAGGGGGCAAGTTGAGAATTGGACGTCGAAGGAAAAGAGGCAAATTTAAAAAAATCTGACATGAAGTGAATTCCCAAGACTTAGAGTACATTTGTCCAGTCCAACTTGCTCCCTACCTCAAACCGGTCAGAAGTAACCATCGAACGAGTATTGGTTATCTATTTAATCGTGATAGGAAAGGTGTTTAATGTAGGTTCCCTGATTTCCCACAATCTTTCGAAACTATCTTAAAAATAGGGGAAACGTCTTGGATACCCATGCGTCATCACAAACTTGTGCGAGAAGGATAAGGTACCGTTAGAGGATGTGCCGCGAAGAGCCTCAAAGAGCATTATCACCAAAGAGGTGGTAGACTCGATGTTTCACAATTTCATGGCTCTCACGACACCTCTACCGGTCCCTCCTTCTCCTCCTCAGGTACCTGTGAGACCTCATGCTACACCACATCCAGTTAATATGTCAGAGCACCTGAGTAATGTTGAGACTGGAATTGGGGAAATCAAGCAAACCATAGATGCCTTTATTGCAACTCAAAATCAGCAGCATCAGGCACTGGCTCACGTAATGTACTCTCTTGGTCGGCATTTCGGTGCCCTAACTGATGATTGGATATTGGAGGACCTGACATATGATCCCTTAACCAACATCAATTTCGATCCTTCAGCTAATCAGGAAGCCAGAGGAGAAGGCAGCCATAACGTGGAAGGGAGGCAGACAACGATAATGAGGAAGATGATTGATACTTCTTCATGATTCACTGCTGTTGCACTTGTTTAGTTTATTTCTATTTGTATTTATGTTTTGGACAAACTTTGTGATGTTTAGTGTTTCAGTCTCATGAACTTTTGGATTTTTTGTGATGTTGTTAGTTCCGTTTGGATTTGTTTTGTTGAATGGATGTTGTTCTTTGCATTTCCATTTTACTATTGGTTCTCTCCTGTTGTTTATTTTTCGTTGTTCTTTGGAATAATTGTGGATGGTTTCCTTTTTGGTATATAGCATTCATTTTGACCCCCTTCCCCGCTGTTTTGGATTGTCCCCTTTTGGATGTTCAAACCTTATTTTTAGGTTGGTTTGACATTGAGGACAATGTATAGTTTTGGTTTGGGGAAATAGAGTGGTTCTAGGCTTAAATACCATTGACTTTTGGCTAACCCATTCTTTTTGTTTATGTGAATGCTATTCTTTTGTTAACCATCACTTCCTTTGGATTTTTCTTGATAAATTAGAAATACTTTACAGATTTTATATTATTCCAATTTCAATTAATTCCATGCAATGTCATCTTATTTAAAATCTAGCTTAAATTGGGTTTTTCACAATGTTTGGATTAAATTGAAATTTTTCAAACTTTTTAATTAAAAATTGTTGACCCTCTTAATTTTCTAAAATGTACTCTTCAAAACCTTGGAAAACTTTTGTTCTTACTTATGACAATTTATTACACAATAAGGGATTTCTTTCTCTTAGGGAAAAAAAAAGAAAAAAAAGTGAGAAAACAAAAACAAAATGCATCTATTGAAATAAAATAAATGGAGGTGCGATTTAAGTTGAGGAAGTGTAGTGTGGATTAGGCGCACAATACTTGTTCTAACCAATGAATCACATTTTCTTTTCAAATAAAGGCGATGGACAAAGTGTTGTTGTGTGGATTAGGCGCACGGGCGACTCGTTGTTTCCTTAGCCTCGCTTTCCTTTCTTTTTACGCTGATTGAGGGGGAGATGTGTGGGTTAGTGCACTGTCTTCACTTCAATCATTTTATCTTTAAGGTTTTTGTCTATTGAGAAGTCTTCCTTGAGAGCCAAAAATGGTCAAGCAGAAAAGGAAAATTTTTAAGTTTTTGAAAGAGTAATTTGAGAAAGTGAGGGTGTTTGCAACTTGTCTTTAAATTTTTGAAAATTCTCACCTTCTATCCTTGAATTCTTAATTATCCATTGTTGAGATTGTTTTATTAAGATAATTGTATGAAATTGGCTTGTCTTGGTTTAATGTTTTATATTATTCAGTACTTCTTTTATATCTTGAAAAACCCTTAGGGTTAGTTTAGTTTAGTTTTAGTTTTCAATTAGTGTTTTGCTTGAGGACAAGCAAAACTCTTGGTTTGGGGGAGTTGATAAGTCCTTTATTTTGGTTATTTTCCTATGGTTTTATTGGGCATTTTTTTCCCTTGTTCCTATTTTACTTTCCTTTATACATCCTTTATCCTAGTTTTTGCGTTGTTATTTATATTTTGTAGTTCTCCTTGTTCTTTCCCATTTTATCCCCTTTTTCCTTACATTTTGGAGTAATCTTTATTGTATTTTCTTGTAGGTGTATATTTTGGTATAATACAAGTTGAGGAGCTGAAGAATTCTAAAGCAAAGTATTGATCTGTTGCAAAATTTGAGGATAAACTCTCAGCCTGACAATTACGGCTAGTGCCTCAGGCGCCAGTACCTCAACTCTCTGCCTTGAACTCTAAATGTGGCACCTTAGGCACCAATCCCTATCTTTTCTTCCTATTTTTTGCATGGCGCCTAGGCGCCCAGATCCTGCATGCACGTGTCTGAGCCTATAAATTGAATTTCTGAAGATAATTTGGGGATATTTTGGCTGAAGAAGGAGGAGCTCTGCTAGGGCACAATTGGAGGAGAAGAGAGACCACTTCTTCATTGAGTTTGATGCTTATTTCTTTCTCTCCTTCCTCTTATATCATGTTTATTTATAGATTTGTGTTGTTTTTCTTCTCTCCCACCATGTGTAACTAAACCTCTAGGGTTTAGGAGATTGATATATTTTGACTTTCTATGAAGCTTTGTAATTGAATGCTTTAATATGAATGCAATTCCGATTTTTGGAGTTGACTTTACTGTTATTAATTACTCTTGGATGCTTAGCTACCATCTTCAATGAATCTAGGGTTTATATTAATGCTAGACATTGCCTGATATAGAATTGCCTTTGTAATTTCTATCGTAATTCGAGTTAGTCTAGATATAGATAACCTTAATTGCGTGATTTTTATGAGTTCTTAAGCTTAAACTATGAATTAATTAATTTGACTAAAACATTAGCTAATTAATTGAGTGAGGAAGATTTGTTTCACCAAGACATTGGGTTCAAATATTTTTGTGAACTTAATCAACATTAAGAGGAATTTGTAATTATGTTGAAGTATTCTTTTATGACTCAAAGGTGGGTTTGTCTATGAATCAACAAGATTAGGAGTCAAATAAGTCAATCCCCTATACCAGCTTTGTTATCATATAGTCTTTCGTTGTGCTAGTTTATTTCTTGTCTTACTTTAGTTACTTTTAGTTAAAATTAGTCTCAATCTGCTCAACCACTTCAATTGTCCAAATATAATTAAGCTAGTGAAATTGGTAATTGTTAAAGTCAATCTTTGAGGACGATAACTCTTTCTCTCACTTTACTACCTGTGCGACCTGATATAATTGTCGGGAAAGATCACATTAAGAGGATTGGAGGTATTTCCATACTTGAAGGTTGGATGGTCACACCACCCAGGATTGTAGGTGGAGGAATATAGGTCATATCTTTGTTGTTGTGGCTACATGGGTCTACTAGGGAATATGCCAGCACATGACTCAGTTAGAATCTTTTGCAACTGAGAGCACTGATCAGTATGGTGGGTATTAAGAGAACAAACACCACAAACTGAAGGAGGAAGGGCTAGTTGTTGTGTTCTCTGATTTAATGCTAATTGCCTCACCATTGAAGCTAACTCTTCCAATTTATTTTCTATTCTTTGTTGCTCCATAGGAGGTGTCCTCATTTCATTGACAGTAACTACAGCTGGATCATTCAGTCTAGTGCCAAATTATTATGTATTTTGGGCCATCATAGCCAATAATTCGTTTTCTACAGCAGGAGTTGTTAAGGGCGAGATTTAGTACCATTTTGGTGCTAAATCTTTGATCCTTTTTACCACTTACTTGTCTTAGCTTGTATGTCTTTTTCGTTGTTTTTGTTTAATTTAGTTTAGTTTAGGATTCCTCAGAGTTTAGTCTGCTTCATGTGATTCCTTGACTCAGAATGCTATTAATCACTATTTTATTGTCTCTGATGTAGGGTGAGCTGGGTGAAGCTAAAGCGATCGATCGAACTAGTACGATGTGCTGTGAGGATGCTTGTCTGCCTACCACTGCTATAGGGTTGGATCATCACCGCTATAGCAGTGAGCCCTGGAGCTGAACTTAATACAGGCAAGTGCTTTTATCCACTACCGCTATAGTGGTAGACCCTCACAGCTATAGCGGCTGCTGCTAGAGCTAAAAAACCAGAAGACCTACTCTCTGTCCACCACGGCTATAGTGGTGAGCCCTGCACCAGAGTTGCTAAGGAGTACTTAACACCACTATAGCAGTTGGAAGTTACCGCTATAGCGGTATGTCACGATAAGGAACTAGTTTAAAACACATCAGATGAAATTTTTAGGGCAATTTTGAGTTGGAGACAGAAAGGAGGCGCCGACTTTTGCTAGAGGAGAAGGAGGAATCCATCCCTGGAGCCAATCAAGCCTGAATTCCATCAACCCAACCCCGGATTCATGGAGTTTAATCATTCTTCTACTGCTTTATGTATTTTTAGAGCCATGAGTGGCTAAATTTTCTGTTATAGGGTTACTATAAACCCAATTTTAGAATAGGATTTGTGTTCTCTTGAGACTTGTGATTCTTGTCAATTTAATACATACCTATCATTCATACTTCCTGAACTTATTATAAAATTGGCCATTTTATGATATATATGTTGCCTTCATTGAACTTGGGAGAAGGAGATGTTGGTAGAACACTGAATGATTAGGGCGAGTGATAGAACCTAGGGGTTTTACTTGTTAATTAATAGGAATATTAATTAATCTCGTTTAATCAAATTATGTTAACTTTAATTAGACTAAAACTCACATAAGGGATTGTATAAAGTTGGGTAGCTTAATCTAGGTTCAGGAGAATTACTTTAAGCCATTAGAAAACCTGAGATTATTATGTATAATTGATCTGAATTACAGGTGTAGGGAGAATTAGCAATTCCTAGGACGAAAAAGGGGGATTAGTGACTCTAGGCCTTTTATTTGATTTACTTCCTTTGATTCAATTGCAATTTGATTTACTTTCAATTAGAGCTACCTTAATTCAAAAAAATTGATTCGCCTAAATAATACGTTTAACTTCTGGAGTAATTAGCACGTTAGTCCCTATGGAGACGATACTTATATTTCATCACTGTATTACTTGTGCGACTAGTACACTTGCCAGAACGCCCAACAAGTTTTTAGCGCCATTGTCAGGGACTAACGGTTTTTAGCTAATATTCTAAGAAATTAAAGGTGCTAGCTTAGGCATTTTCTTTTGTCTTGTTTCAGTCGTTCTAGTTTTTATTTTATTTGTTTTTGGTAGTTAGTCATTCTTGCTTTTAACATTAAATTTTACGATCACCTTTCTATTAATTATGACTAGAGTTTTTCATTGTGTATGCGAGGTACCATTCATACTTATGATCTTCTCTTTGAGCCTGAGATCGAAAGATTAGCAAGGAGAACTAGAATAGAAGCGAGAGAAAGGAGAACTCAAGTGAGCCAAGCTACACAGGAAGAAATGGCTGAGAATAACCAAAACCACCGGGGTTTTGAAGTTAATGCTGGTAATGGGGTTGGTAATGAGCCTCAGGAGGAGGACAATAGAGCTATGTGGGACTATGCATTACCCACTGAGGCTGGACACGCATCCAGCATAGTGAAACCTCTGCTTGGTGCAAACAACTTTGAAATAAAGGCAGTCTTGATGAATTTGGTCCAGCAGAACCAGTTTGGGGGTAGCCTGATGGAAGACCCGAACAACCATATCACTAATTTTCTGGATATTTGTGATATGGTTAAGATTAATGGAGCCAGTGATGATGCCATCTATCTGCGTCTGTTTCCCTTCTCCTTGAGGGATATGGCAAAAAGTTGGTTGAATGCTCAGCCAAGAGGAAGTATAACAACATGGGATAAGCTACAGAAAAGATTCTTGGGTAAGTTCTTTCTGCTATCAAGATCGATCAAACTGAGGAATGAAATCACAGCATTTTATCAGTATGATGGCGAAAGCCTATATGAGGCATGGGAACGATTCAAAAACTTACTCATGAAATGCCCTAATCATGGCCTCCCAGAATGGCAGCAGCTCACCATATTTCATAGTGGTCTCACATATGAGACTCGAGACAAATTGGACACCGCAGCTGGTAGTGCTTTGATGGTAAAATCAATAGTGCAAGTCAAAGAAATAATTGAGACAATAGGGGCGACCCAAAATGCATCTAGTCGAGCCAAAAATGTTGCAAGAAGGGGAGTCATGGAGTTGGATACACTTCATGCTTTGTTAGCTCATAACGAAGCATTAACAAAGAAAGTTGACATGCTGTACTCTAGACAAAATGAGCAGGCGAAGGTAAATGCAATAGCAATACCAGAACCAAATTGTGATTTCTGTGGAGGGGCTCACGTTAATGGGTGTTGTGAAGAATTTCCATCTGTGGAATAGTTAAATTACATGAGTAATATGCAGAGGATTCAGAACAACCAATACTCTAACAATTATCATCCGAGCTCAGGGAATCATCCAAATTTCTCGTGGAGTAATAATCACTACCTTAATCCCTTAACTTCATCGTCGGTAACCCTTCTCATCCTCCTGGGTTTAATAGTCAGAATAACTTTTCTCCTCAAAATAGAGCTCCACCACCTCAAGTGGAGAAGAAGTCGTCGATAAAGGAGACGTTTATGAAATTCATGGAGAGAAGTGAATCGATGTTTTAGACACAGAATGTGGCAATCAAGAATCTTGAAACTCATATGGGGCAGCTGACCCTTGCATTAAATAACAGGCCACAGGGTAACCTCCCTAGTAATACTGAGAATAACCTAAGAAGAGAGGGCAATGAACACTGTAAGGCCATTACTTTGAGAAGTGGCAAGGAAATTCCTGATGCTGTTAAGTCACATACTCAACCAAAGAAAGGAGTTACTGAAGAAGTAAAAGATGAGGTTACCCCACCTCAAGGAATTATAACTGAGAAAGTTGATACACCAAAGGTAAAAGAGAAAGCTAAAAAGATGGTAAAAGATGTAACAGTCAAAAATTTCATTCCACCAATGCCCTATCCTTAGAGGGCAAAGAAGCAAAATTTGGAGAGGCAGTAAAAAAAGTTTCTAGAGGTTTTGAAGCAACTGCATATAAACATTCCGTTTGCATAGGTATTGGAGCATATGCCTAGTTATGCCAAGTTTATGAAGGACATCCTCTCTCGTAAAAGGCGTCTAAGGGAGTTTGAGACAGTGGCACTAACTAAGGAATGTAGTGCTATTTTGCAAAGAAAGTTGCCAACCAAGATACAAGATCCGGGGAGTTTCGTGGTGCCATGCAACATTGGAAAGAGTTTTACAGGCAAGGTATTGTGTGATTTGGGTGCCAGTGTAAATCTCATGCCTCTATCCATTTTTAAGAAGCTGGGTCTAGGAGAGACTCATCCTACTACAGTTACCCTTCAACTGGCATATCGTTCTATATGCTACCTAAATGGGGTGATTGAAGATGTCCTAGTGAAAGTGGATACACTAATCTTCCCTACAGATTTTATAGTACTGGATTTTGAAGAAGATAAGGAGATCCCTATCATTATGAGGAGACCTTTCCTTGTAACTGGTATAGCCCTAATTGATGTTCATAAAGGCGAGCTGATAATGAGGGTCAATGATCAGGAGGTAAAATTCAATATGAACAAGGCAATGAGAGCACCGAATGACCATAAAGAGTGTAACCTCGTACGAATTTTGGAAGGAAAGTTGAATGAGAAAATTCAGGATTTTGTGGAAAAAGATGAGCTAAAGGATCTCTTGGGTGACGACGGAGAAAAAGATGAGAAGGGTGAATTAGTAGTGGTTAGATCTTGTACCACTTCTTCTATGATGTTCAAGCCCAGGAACTACTTTGAGTCTCTAGATATGTCTACTAGAGCAAGCTCACCATTGCAGCCATCCGTTGAGGTACCCCCTGTACTTGAGCTGAAACCACTTCCTCCACATCTAAAATATATCTATCTTGGAGATTCTGACTCACTGCCAGTGGTGATTTCAAGTTCGCTCACTGATGAGCAAGAAGGGCAGCTGCTGAAGGTGTTAAAAAGCCACAAGAATGCAATTGGGTGGTCTTTTGCAGATATAAAAGGTATCAACCCTTCTTTCTGTATGCACAAAATTCACTTGGAGGATGAGAATAAGACATCAGTAGAACATCAGAAGCGTCTTAATCCAGTGATGAAAGATGTGGTAAAAAAGGATATTATTAAGTGGCTGGATGCTGGGATTATCTATCCCATATCTGATAGTTCATGGGTGAGCCCAGTCCAATGCGTCCCTAAAAAGGGCGGAATGACTGTAGTGGCTAACACCCGTAATGAGCTTATTCCTTCGCTCATGGTTAAGGGATGGCGGGTGTATATGGATTACAGGAAGCTGAATAGCGCCACTCGTAAGGACCACTTCCCCTTGCCTTTCATTGATCAGATGTTGGATAGACTAGTAGGGCAAGAGTATTTCTGCTTCTTGGATGGGTACAGTGGCTACAATCAGATTGCAATAGCCCCAAGTGATCAAGAGAAAACAACCTTTACTTGTCCCTATGGCACTTTTGCTTTCAGAAAAATGCCTTTTGGGTTGTGTAATGCACTGGCCACATTCCAGAGATGTATGATGGCGATCTTCTCCAACATGGGAGAGACAAGTGTGGAGGTATTTATGGATGACTTCTCTGTCTTCGGTTCTTCATTTGAATTGTGTCTGCAAAATTTTGAAAAAGTGCTTCAGAGATGTGAGGAGTCCAAGGTTGTGTTGAATTGGGACAAATGCCACTTCATGGTTCATGAAGGCATAGTTCTGGGCCATAAAGTTTCAAAGAGTGGGTTGGAGGTAGATTGGGCAAAAAATTATGTTATTGAGCAAGTACGTCCGCCTAATTCAATTAAGGCCATAAGAAGTTTTCTTGGTCATGCGGGATTCTACTGACGGTTCATTAAAGATTTCTCCAAAATATCTAAACCGTTGTGCAAGTTGCTTGAAAAAGACAGTCCATTTGTATTGATGCTGAATGTTTGAAAGCCTTTGCAGAATTGAAGAAAAGGTTATTTCTGCTCCGATCATGGTCGCTCCGAAATGGAACAAGCCTTTCGAGCTCATGTGTGAGGCGAGCGACTATGCCATAGGGGCTGTTTTGGGGCAACAAGCTGAGAGACTATTTCATCCCATCTACTATGCCAGTAAGACACTAGCAAATTGGCTCATGCCACTACGATGCCAAATTGTCCAGAATTGAATTCGTGGCAATCTTGCGGTATAGTGGTCTCCAAGTCGTATTCACTCAAGGAGCCTCACTTCTAATTACTAATTAGTTATTTTGAACACCCAAACACTAATTAAAAGCACATAAATATGGGGGGTTTGTTGATAGTAATAACAGAAGTGGTAACAAAACAGCAACAATGAACAACAACAGCAAAATATCAGCAGAACAAGTTTGACAATAACAGAAAACCATGCAACCAGCCACTAGGATTTATGGGAGTGTAACCATCATCACTTAGCTTATTGATTCAGTTTTGTTCTCATTTCACCACTTGGTTCTTTATAAAAAAAAAGAATGATTCGAGAGTAACATCTAGAATTTAATGCTACTAACTATAGCCAAGAATATCTTCATTAACTATAACTAGACGCATTTCAAAGGAAAGCCTCAACCAAATCAAGTTAAATTTCATCTAACTAGCCATTTCGTTTCACTCACTTTTCTAATCAGTCAAGCAAGGTTATATCTCATATATAAATCTGTTTATGCTCTTTCAAATTCAAACCAAAATCTAACAGCAACATAAACATATAAGCAGAACAGAAACGAAATGAGATGAAATGAAGAATAAAACACTTATCTTGCACTTTCAGTTCAAGCTAAAACATCCCAAGGTCCTAGTGACTAATTACAATGGAGATTTAGCCCTCAATGAGAGTAGGACAGAAAAACAGAAGAAGGAAAACAGAGTGGAAGAAAAAGTTACGAAAATTACTAAGCTCCCCAAAATAAAAGTGTCCTCTGATTTTTAAAAACTGATGCCTTCAATGCCTTAGAGAATATTCTACCCTAGATGCCTCTTGGATGCCTCCTTGATGCTTCTTCCATGATGTGGGCAGCAAGACAACAGCAGAAAAGTGGTAACAGCAACAGACAAATTACTCTACTGCTTTATTGTTTCTGTCTGCTATTGATTGCTGCAAGAGGTCCATGCTGTCAAAACAGAAATTACATTCCCCTTTCTTGTAAAGTGTAGAACAATGGGGGCCAGAAATCCAGTCAGCCCTAGTCAACCATTCAATGCCCAGTCAGCATGTCCAGGTAGCCTCCAAGTTAGCAAAACATCCATGTCAGCATTTTTTCTCTCCAATAATTAGATCTGAAATTAAGCACATGAATTAATTGGGATAAAATTATTAATTTGAATCATATTAATTTTATAATTAATTTACACCCAATAAATTCAAAATATAATAAAATAGGAGAGTTGGCAACATTGAAATAGCAATAGGACTAAGATAGGGACTAAAAAGTATATGAAAATGCCCGATATCAAATCCCTCACACTTGGCCTTTTTGCACTCCTGGGCAAAATAATATTCAGAACAACAAAAGACACCAAAGGAAAAGCGTGGAAAGCATGCTATAATGGAATAATTAAAATTTTGAAAAGATTTAGCACTTGAAGAAAATTAATCTTAAATTTCTAAGATTCCAAGCATCATGGCAATTTAATTTGATACGAATGAATTCAAGTAATTAGCCTCCTCACCAGGAATGTGTTTACTCTCTATTCTCTCAAGTGTCTAGGGTAAATCACTCGAAATTCAACTTATCACAGAATTTACTACCATAAGCTTGTCAAGAATCTAAATCTCCACTACTTGAATCACGTACATGCTTGAATCAAAAGGACTTTACAAGGTTGTAATGTAGGTACGAAAAATAGTGGGAAACAAAAGGGAAAGATTGAACAATGAAACAAAATATGGCAACAACTCAAGAAAATGAATAGTATTTACAAGTGAAATATAAAAGATTGAGTATAAATAAATTTTGGGTCTCAATGTTCTACCTGCTCCTCTTTTTCATCATTTTATTTTTGTTTTCAATTTACTTTTTATTCTTTCTTCCCTTTTTTTTTCTTTCTTTTTGATGACGTCAGTCAAAATTTTTCTTTCTTTTTCTTCTTGATTGGCCAATATTTTTCTTTTGCTTGAGAGGAAGTAGAAGAAATATAGTTCAAAACACCCCAAAATTCACAAGATTTTTCAGCACATCAATCCCTTAAAAGAATTTAAAATAGTTCTCACATCTTAAGTTGAAAGAGAAAAATATTGTTGTAGGCAGAAAAAGTGGTGGAAGAACGCAAGAAAGAAAATGGATAAGGCACAAAATGGCATACAATGGAAACAATGATAATGGATGGCTATTTGGCTAAAAGTGGTTACAAGAAACAAATGCCTAAATCATTTCCAAGCATGTACAAGATATGTAGCCTCAATCAAAGATTCAAGACAAGTTCTAGAGTGACAATCCATGATAGAGAACACACAATAAGAAGAATAGCATTTTTCACTTAGCAAATCCTCACAGCTAAAAGACTATTACTACAAATTCATTAAAAACAACGCCATTGCCATTTTACTTGAGTTCCTTAGAAAAAGAAGACTGAATTCTTTTCATGCTAAGTCAATTCAAAACTTAAGCTATTTCACCATACATGCTTTCACACAAAAACTTCATCAATTTTTCAAAAATAGAGCATCAAATTCGGACAGAATAGAGCAGCAAAATTCTGCACTGCAGAAATTCTGGCGACTCAGCTTTATTAACACAAAACTATACCAAAACAAATGCGAAAGATACCAAATAAAATTCTACAGCTAGAAGACATATAAAGCTTTAAAAAAATGTAAAGAAACTAGCAAAATTCGTAGCCAATCAGTACAGAAAATTCATGCAAGACAGCTCAAAAATTCTGGACAGAAATAAAGAAAACAGAGGAGACAGCAGGAAAATTTTTTTTTTTTTGAAAATCAGCTCCAATTAAATTCTCTCCCCCCACACTTCAACATTGCATTGTCCTCAATGCAAATTATTACCAAACATCAAATAAAATGAAGAGGACATAAATTAAAAAGGAAGGAAAGAGTACGGTCTTATCATAGAGCCGGAACATTGTAGAGTTGGATTTCCTCTACAGTTTCTTCTTTGAAGCCCTCGTAGAACTTCTTCAACCTTTGTCTATTTACCATGAACTGCTTGTTGGTGGCCTCATTTTGAATTTCTACTGCACCAAAAGGAAAGACATTAGTAATAACAAAAGGGCCAACCCATCTAGAGTGAAGCTTACCGGGCATTAGCTTGAGGCGAGAATTATAGAGAAGGACTTTGTCTCCCACTTGGAATTCTTTTTTCTCAATTTTCTGATCATGTACAACTTTTGTCCTCTCTTTATAGATGCGCGCATTCTCATAAGCCGCTAGCTATAACGTCCTTATTTTACTATACTAAAATCTGAAATATTTTTTTTAAAATTCTAATGCTTAATACTCATATCCTCAAAAAGAACATTCTACAATTGTTCTCAGTACAAATCATAATTGGTTATACATAATAATTGAAATTCTAAACATAAGATAATTTTACATTCGTTTGAAATAAATTACAAATCTATCGTACATAGTAATTTGATATCTAAACTTAAAAAAAATAATCAATAATTCTAATACTTAATAAACTTGAGTGCTCTAAAAGTGTTCAATCAATCTTTACACCTTTCCCCTTATACTCAGCCCCTGAAATGGTCAGTTGGAAAAGCACAAAAAGGTGAGATAAGGGTATCTCAGTAGCTAGCATAATTTTATAAACATTTATAAATATACCATTTCAGTCATAAAAGCACTTATATCATAAAAATCAGTCCATGTAATATAAATTCTCAGTTCAGTGTAATAGGTTGATGAAAAATTAGCAAGCTGATATATGAATAAATCATGGAATCAAGAATAGTTGGTGGCACACTCAACGTCATGGAAAAGATAGTCTGTAGAACTATTTTTCCAAGCTAAACATGAGAAAAAGGCTACTGCAGTCCTTTAACTCAAGCTAGAAAAATTCCAAGCTAAAACATGGAAATATAATTTCCAAGCTGACATGGAAATAGAATTTCCAAGCTGACATGGAAGCAGAACTCCCAAGCTGAACATGGAAGAAAACTTCCAAGCTAATATCATGCTAATTTCATCATGAAAAACATATTTCACTTTAGATAAAACTTCATGGACATAAAATATTCAAGTAGTAAAACAAGCTTTTATGAATTGCTACGCTACCTGTACTTTGTAGTCTGACTTTTTAGCTCAAATAGCTATTCAATCTGTCTTGAAATTTGTTTCAAGATTTTTGACCGTTGACCGTGGGGTAGTCTGCACTGGTTTTGGTTATGATTTTTGCTTCCTATTCACTGCCACTTCTCCCTTAACACTTGTGTGAGTTAGTAATAGAAGAATCTCCTCAAAGTAGCTCAAAAAAATCGAGTTTAACGTTGCTATTTGCTTCTTCCAAAAACCTCTATTTTATGGTTGAAAAAAAACAGAGGAATTTTTTTTTCTGCTTCTGTCCAAGCTGCTGGATTCTCTTTTTCTCACTCTCTCTCGGCTGTGAATGGTGCAAGGAAAGGGGGGAAGATATTGCTATTTATAGCTAAGAATGGGAGGCAAGTGGAAAATTCCTTTTGAATATTCAAATATCTCTCTAAAGCCTAGAAATGTTTAGAAAACTCAAGATAACTCAAGATAAACCTAGACTAACCTAGAATTCTCTAGAATTATCTATACTAGAAATGTTTAGAAAACTCAAGATAACTCAAGATAAACCTAGACTAACCTAGAATTCTCTAGAATTATCTATACCATTCTACAATATTCTACACTTATCTAGGAAATTCAAGAATATACAAGATATCTGTAGAACATACAAGATTCCTCTAGAACAATCTAGATTCATCAAGGACATTCAAGAGATTTCTAGAATCTCAAAATAAAAAAAAATATTAAATATTTATTCCATAATAATTTGGGATGTTACAACTCACCCCCCCTAAAATTTGAATTTTGTCCTCAAAATTCGGTAAGCATATAATTAAAAGGATTATACATTAGAAATTTTAATTACCTAGTGAAATAACTTAGGATAATGTCTTCTCATGTGTTCTTCAGTTTCCCATGTTGCTTCCTCTTGGGATAATCCTCTCCAGACTACTTTAACTAGAGGGATTTGCTTATTTCGCAATGATTTGAGTCGTGTATCAATGATTCTATATGGTCTTATCTCTACTGTCATATTCTCTTGTAAATGTACATTCTCATGTTCGATGACATGTGAAGGATCTAGGATGTACTTTTTAAGTTGAGACACATGAAAAACATTATGATTATTTGCCAAGTTCGGGGGTAAGGCTAATTTGTAAGCAGTGTTGCCAAATTTTTCAAGGATTTGGAATGGGCCTAAGTCTCTTGGACTAAGTTTCTTTGACTTCATAGATCTTCCAACTGCTGTAATTGGTGATATTTTAAGAAAAACATGATCACCTTCTTCAAAACTTAAGGGCCTTCTTCTCTTATCAGCATAGCTCTTTTGTCTACTTTGAGCTGTAAGTAATCTATCCCTTATAATTTTAATTTGCCTTGAAGTTTGGTCTACTATTTATGGGCCTATCAATGCTCTTTCTCCTAGTTCAACCCAACAGATAGGTGATCTACACTTCCTTCCATATAGGAATTCATATGGGGCCATCTTGATACTAGATTGGAAACTGTTATTGTAGGCAAACTCTGCTAATGGCAAGAATTTATCCCAATTCCCCTTGAACTCAATCACGCAAGCCCTTAACATATCCTCTAAGGTCTGGTTTGTCCTTTCTGTTTGACCATCTGTTTGAGGATGATAAGTAGTGCTAAACTTCAATTTTGTACCCATGGCATCTTGTGAAGATCTCCAAAATCTAGAGGTGAACCATGAGTCTCTATCTGATATGATGTCACATGGAACACCATGCAATCTGACTATCTCCTTTATGTATTACTCAACATACTTATCTAGGGTATAGGTAGTATTGACAGCCAAGAAATGTGCTGATTTTGTCAATCTATCTACTATTACCCAAATGGAATCATGGCCAGAAGAAGTTCTAGGTAGTCCTACAATGAAATCCATTGAGATGCTATCCCATTTCCCTTTTGGGATTTCTAAAGGTTGCAATGAACCACCTGGTCTTTGGTGTTCAGCTTTTACTTTTTGACAGGTTAGACATTTACTAACAAATTCGGTTACCTCTTTCTTCAAATTTGAGTAATCCTTTGTCGGTGAATTTAAGATTCTCTATTTTACCTAAGGCCATTAACTCTTCTACTTCTTTGATGTAAGGGCCTTGAGGTAAAGCTTCCAAAATTAAATCCTCTAGTTCATTTCTAATCACTAGGGCACTTATTTTTAGACTCTTACGGTTAAAAGATACTTTAGGACTCATATCTCTGAATTCCTCTAAGAGTTGTTCCTCTCTAAGCATCATAATAGCTAGATGAACAGATTTTCTACTTAAAGCATTAGCTACTATGTTGGCTTTACCTGGGTGGTACTTAAGAGTGAAATCATAGTCCTTCAGAAATTCAATCCATCTCCTCTGCCTCATGTTAAGCTCCTTTTGGTCAAAAAGGTATTTAAGGCTCTTGTGATCAGAAAATACTTCAAAACTTGCACCATATAGATAATGTCTCCAAATTTTAAGGGCAAAGACTACGACTGCTAATTCTAGATCATGAGTAGGGTAATTTTGTTCATGTGGTCTTAGTTGTCTAGATGCATAGGCCACTACTCTTCCTAGTTGCATTAGTACACAACCTAAACCTTTAAGTGATGCATATGTATAAATTATGAAAGGTTTTTTAGGGTCAGGTATAATTAGATGTTAATGTAGCCTTTAATTCCTGAAAACTTTCTTCACACCTATAGTCCCAAATGAAAGGTAGATTTTTGGCCATAGACAATACTCTTGCCCGAAGGTGATCCTTCTACCTTAAGACGATACTCTCAGCTGAAGGCGTCATATAAAAGGAAAAATCACATGAAATTATTACATAAATCTCTAGGAAGAATAATCCTAGAAAATATGTTAAGTAAATAACATACTCCTCACGCATAATTATAAAATAATTATATATTGAAATTCCTTTCACCTCAATGACTCATATAGAGTCGTACCCCTTTAATGATTAGGACAACCCATAGTTTTCCATGTATAGGTTCATAAAATACTTATTTAGCATTCCTCCATAGCTCAGAAGTACAATGAAATATCATTTTAGTAACTCTGCTCAGTCAAAAAGATATTACCATACTCTGCTTTAGAATTTCCATAATCAAGTATGAAATATAACAAGTCCAACATCTTCTCATTCCTCAAGTTCTTTCAGTAAAAGGAATCAGTTCAACAAAGAAGATCTAAATATAAACTTAAATTTTATTTCTAGTACATAGATAATTTTAATACATGAAGCTTAGACCAAATATAGCTTTAGGTACAAACAAAAGAAAGAATAAATTAAGGACGAGGAGGCTTTTCACATGTAAAAGGTGCTCCGGGTCTAGAAGAGGAAGGTGCTTCAGACCTTAAGGAGGAAGCTAATCGTTGTAGCCTAGAAAGGGTTTCTGGAAGAAGTGCCTGAGAAATTTGGTGAAGAGCATAAGTCACTCCGTTCATACAGTCAATACACCTTGCTTGTTGGTCACGAAAATTTTGAGTTGCAAACATTGAATGTCTATCAACTCGATTAGCTAGTTCCCCGAAACGACGGTTTATCAGTTTCTCTTGGTTTTCAAAGAGACGATTTATTAGTCACTTCTGGTCCTCTGTCTTGTATTTCGGGCTCTCTATCTTACGCTCCAGGTTTTCTATCTTACGCTCTAGGTATGCAAGCTTATTTTCTGAGGATACTGCAGTACTGTCCTCCTCTAACTCTATTACATCCCTCTTTCTCTTCTTAATTTATGGTGACCTGTCTACAGATCTCTTCCCTTTGTTGTCTCTGAGACTTAGATTTAAATCAAGCTCTACGTTGCCAGTCTCAAAATTCGAGTTGAAAGACTTATTATCGGCCATTACTCTAGGGATTTCAGAAAGAAGTTGAACGAGAAAGGAATGAAGATTGAGGAATAGGTATGTAATGAAAGAAGTTCGCTTGGTGTGATGAGTGGGGTAACGGGGGTACAAGATTTATAGACAACCCGAAGCCCCTGGAGCTAAAGCCACCACAACCTATACGTCGCTCGCTAGGAGGTTTACAGATCATATACGTTGCAATTCCAGCAATTAATGTCGGACATGCAGATAAATAGTAAATATAATTTAATGCAATTAACATAAGTCAAAGATTTTTTGAAAAATTTTCGGCTAATCTTGTCCTTTCTCAAAATTTTGACTAACTACGCTCTTCAGTCTGAGATTTTCTCCCTCTAAACTTGTTTTATCTTATAATCCCATATCACGATGTCCCTCTATGATCGGGTAGTTTCATATTAGCCTTATCTTAGATTCTAATTGGTGTCTTTACTCTGGACTTACACATAATATATATATATAAATATATATTTTAAAACAAAATTAACTACTTACGGCACATGTATTAAGTATTATCATGATGCAAGGAAATCATTGCCTTTCATTTGCCCACGAGAGCATTATATGTAAGTATGTGTAACTATGAAGATGTACCATCCTCTACACATTTCATTCTATCCAAGTCATTTTGATTTTTCATTCTCTATGAGTATATGTAGGATCATCACATATTTTCCTTGATCGTAGCCTTCACTCATTA
This sequence comes from Biancaea sappan, assembly GCA_037074585.1. Lineage (NCBI taxonomy): Eukaryota > Viridiplantae > Streptophyta > Magnoliopsida > Fabales > Fabaceae > Biancaea > Biancaea sappan. Next base: position 14,998,408 of record CM073494.1, read on the forward strand.
TGCATGAATAACATACATACATGTAATTACAACATGATTCAATCAATTATGTATATTATACTCAACTGAAGGCTCTTAAGAACAACACAATAAAATAGAGAAATGCATTTCAGTTCATCATAAAAGCATCCAAGGCAATCTTTAATGGCTATATCGTCAACTTCTTTGAATTTCGGAAAATGCCAACGGGAGAAATGGGAAAACCAAGTAAAATCGGCCGCAAATCCACCGAATATTGACTTTCATGGTTTTGGCATTAATGCAACGCGCTATTGGTGTGTACTCCTACCCTAGACTTCTGGCTTCCAGCTTGCAGAAATCTATAGGTTGATCATGTAGGGGTGTGGTGAAGAGATATCTTCTTTGTCTCTAAGTCCTAATTTTTCTCTATAAAAACCTTCTCAGCGTTCTCAGTTACCACACCACAAAGAGTAATAATCTCTGAGCCTACAATCTCCCAGCATTCTTCTCGCCTCATACTCTTACAAAAATTTCTAAATTTTCCAAATCATGGCCACAAGAAAGTACATTGATCTCACAGTAGAGGCTAAGGAAGAAGAACTTGACTTAAACTTAAGTTTAGGCAAGGACAAGGGCAAAAGACCTCTCGAGCGATCTCAAGAAAATCAAAAGGAGAAGAAGATGAAGAAGAATGAGGAAGCCGAGGAGATTAGTACAGGCCATACCTTGGAGGACAAAATCATCTGTTTAGAGCAGGAAGTGAAGATTCTCAAGAAGATGATAGAGGATCTGGAGAAGTTAACCAAACGCAATAACGCGGCAATGACTTCAAGAATAGATAGATTCTTCTATTGGTCCACCCAGTGCTTCTACAATCAACAACAAAGAAGTGTTGATTGTATGAATAGAATTTACACTACCCTCCGCGACATTGCTCTGTCTCTTGCTCCAAGGAATGGTCGAGGGGTGATGATACAATACAACCCTCCTAATCCAAGACCACTTCGCCTTTAGATTACTCATGCATGAGTAAACTTTTTTTTTTTGCAATGTAATCCTTCAGTTTTTTTTTAATGCAAGTGGTTTCTTTTATTGGCTGGTACCCTAAAATAATATAACTACACAAAATCAATCATGAATTCAGCTTATAAAACCCACCATATAAAAATTTGATCTGACAGCAACGGAATCAAAACAAATAACAACTTTTCCTTGACTAAGTTCAAAAGGGTAGCTACATCTATCTAAAACTAAAACTGAGAACATAATTCCTAAGAAAAGATAAGTCTCGGAGGGAGAGGAAATGAAAATATCCTACAGGACCTTCAGTAGAGCCGTCTCTCTATAGTTGTGCCCGGGTTCACAACGATAGAGGAGGTCCTACTAAGGTTACCTTGCTCTGTAATCACTAGGAGACCTAACAACCATTGCACTGATACCAAATTTTTGTAACGTCCTTATTTTACTATACTAAAATCTGAAAAAAAAATTTTAAATTCTAATGCTTAATACTCATATCATCAAAAAGAACATTCTACAATTGTTCTCAGTACAAATCATAATTGGTTATACATAATAATTGAAATTCTAAACATAAGATAATTTTACATTCGTTTGAAATAAATTACAAATCTGTCGTACATAGTAATTTGATATCTAAACTTAAAAAAAATAATCTATAATTCTAATACTTAATAAACTTGAGTGCTCTAAAAGTGTTCAATCAATCTTTCCACCTTTCCCCTTATACTCAGCCCATGAAATGGTTAGTTGGAAAAGTACAAAAAGGTGAGATAAGGGTATCTCAGTAGCTAGCATAATTTTATAAACATTTATAAATATACCATTTCAGTCATAAAAGCACTTATATCATAAAAATTAGTCCATGTGATATAAATTCTCAGTTCAGTGTAATAGGTTGATGAAAAATTAGCAAGCTGATATATGAATAAATCATGGAATCAAGAATAGTTGGTGGCACACTCAACGTCATGGAAAAGATAGTCTGTAGAACTATTTTTCCAAGCTAAACATGAGAAAAAAGCTACTGCAGTCCTTTAACTTAAGCTAGAAAAATTCCAAGCTAAAACATGGAAATATAATTTCCAAGCTGACATGGCAGCAGAACTCCCAAGCTGAACATGGAAGAAAACTTCCAAGCTAATATCATGCTAATTTCATCATGAAAAACATATTTCACTTTAGATAAAACTTCATGGACATAAAATATTCAAGTAGTAAAACAAGCTTTTATGAATTGCTACGCTACCTGTACTTTGTAGTCTGACTTTTTAGCTCAAATAGCTATTCAATTTGTCTTGAAATTTGTTTCAAGATTTTTGACCGTTGACCGTGGGGTAGTCTGCACTGGTTTTGGTTCTGATTTTAGCTTCCTATTCACTGCCACTTCTCCCTTAACACTTGTGTGGGTTAGTAATAGAAGAATCTCCTCAAAGTAGCTCAGAAAAATCGAGTTTAACGTTGCTATTTGCTTCTTCCAAAAACCTCTATTTTATGGTTGAAGAAAAACAGAGGAATTTTTTTTTTCTGCTTCTGTCCAAGCTGCTGGATTCTCTTTTTCTCACACTCTCTTGGCTGTGAATGGTACAAGGAAATAAGAGGAAGATATTGCTATTTATAGCTAAGAATGGGAGGCAAGTGGAAAATTCCTTTTGAATATTCAAATATCTCTCTAAAGCCTAGAAATGTTTAGAAAACTCAAGATAACTCAAGATAAACCTAGACTAACCTAGAATTCTCTAGAATTATCTATACTAGAAATGTTTAGAAAACTCAAGATAACTCAAGATAAACCTAGACTAACCTAGAATTCTCTAGAATTATCTATACCATTCTACAATATTCTACACTTATCTAGGAAATTCAAGAATATACAAGATATCTGTAGAACATACAAGATTCCTCTAGAACAATCTAGATTCATCAAGGACATTCAAGAGATTTCTAGAATCTCAAAATAAAAAAAAATATTAAATATTTATTCCATAATAATTTGGGATGTTACACTAGCCTTAGTTCTTCTAATTCTTGAATTTGTAGCTTCCTTTCCTTACCGGCTAGGATCATGTCTATATTGCATTGCTTAACCGCCCAATATGCCTTATGTGCAATCTCCACCGGCAAGTGACATGCTTTACCAAATACCAAACGGTATGGAGACATGTCGATGGGAGTCTTGAAAGCGGTTCTATAGGCCAAAAGCGCATCTTCAAGCCTCTTGTTCCAATCTTTTCTATTGGGCTGTACAGTTTTCTCTAATATTTTCTTGATCTCTCGGTTGGAGACTTTCGCTTGCCCATTGGTTTGGGGGTTATAAGGTGTAGAGGTTTTATGCACCACTCCATATTTCTTTAATAGTCCTTGCATGTTTCTATTGCAAAAGTGTGATCCTTGATCACTGATTATGGCCTTGGGGACACCAAATCTGCAGAAAATATGTGAACGAAAAAAGTCTACAACAATAATAGAATCATCAGTTCGAGTGGCTTTTGCTTCCACCCACTTCGACACATAATCCACAGCAACCAAGATATACATAAAGTCAAATGAAACAGGAAAAGGACCCATGAAATCTATACCCCAAACATCAAAGATATCACAAAAGATGAGAGGTTGTTGAGGCATTTCATTTTTTCTAGACACATTTCCAGTTCTTTGACACCTAGAGCAGTTCTTGCAAAATCACAGGGATCCCTAAACAAAGTAGGCCAATATAAACTAGAATCTAACACTTTTCTAGCTGTTCTTTGGGGACCAAAATGTCCACCATATGCAAGAGTATGACAAAAATTCATCACAGATGCAAATTCATGATTTGGAACACATCTCCTAACAATTTGGTCACTACAAATCTTCCATAAATAAGGGTCATCCCACACATAGTACCTAGCCTCGCTTCTTAATTTGTTTAACTGATGTTTATTTTGGTATGCAGGCAATTCAGATGCAACAAGATAATTCACTAAATCAGCATACCAAGGCTCACTAATACCATGCATAAGGGAAAAACACTCATATGGGAAGTGATCTCTAATAGGAATATGCTCCAAAGGAGGCTCCGAAAGCCTACTTAAATGATCGGCTACTACATTCTCTACTCCACTCTTATCCTTGATTTCCACATCAAATTCTTGGAGGAGTAGCATCCATCTAAGCAATCTTGGCTTTGCATCCAATTTCTTCAACAAATATTTCAGTGTTGCATAGTCAGAAAACACAATTACTTTGGAAGCAAGCAAATATGATCTAAATTTTTCTAAAGCAAAAATAATTGCTAAAAACTCCTTCTCCGTGGTTGTGTAATTTGATTGAGCTGAATCAAGGGTGCAGGACACATAGGTTATGACATGCAACTTCCTCTCTACTCTTTGTGAAAGTACTGCTCCCACAGAAAAATTTGAGGCATCACACATGAGCTCAAATGGAAGTTCCCACCATGGAGGTTGGATGATAGGAGGGGAGGTAAGTTGCTTCTTCAACTCATCAAAAGCTAACCTGCAAGCATCATTAAAAATTAAATCAGTTTCTTTTTGGAGGAATTTAGATAGGGGTAGAGCGATCTTACTAAAGTCCTTGATGAATCTTCTATAAAATCATGCATGGCCAAGAAAAGAGCGAACTTTCCACACAGAAGCGGGGTAAGGCAAAGAGGATATAACATCAACTTTAGCTTTATCTACTTCTATGCCACGTGATGACACTATATGGCCTAGGACTATCCCTTGCTTTACCATGAAATGGTATTTCTCATAATTCAAAACCAAATTCTTTTCTATGCATCTATCAAGTACTCTCTCCAAATTTTTCAAGCATGCATCAAATGAGTCTCCATAAACAGAAAAATCATCCATGAACACTTCCATGCAATCTTCTAACAAGTCAGAAAATATACTTATCATGCATCTCTGAAAAGTGCCAGGTGTATTGCAGAGACCAAAAGGCATGCGTCTATATGCAAAAGTACCAAAGGGACAGGTGAAGGTAGTCTTCTCTTGATCTTCGGGTGCAATGTGAATTTGAAAATATCCAGAAAAACCATCAAGAAAACAGTAGTGAGACTTTCTAGCAAGTCTTTCAAGCATTTGATCAATAAAAGGAAGAGGAAAATGATCTTTTCTAGTTGCTTGGTTCAACTTCCTGTAATCAATATAAACACACCAACTATTTTGCACTCTAGTGGGTACTAGCTCATTATTTTCATTTTCTATAACAGCTACCCCGGTTTTCTTTGGCACTACTTGTACCGGACTCACCTACTTACTATCAGAGATAGGATAAATAATGCCAGCTTGGAGGAGCTTACTTACCTCCACCACATCAAGAATCATGGGGTTAAGTCATCTTTGAGGCTGCCTGACTGGTTTAGTCTCTTCTTCAAGAAGAATGCGATGCATGCACATAGAAGGACTAATCCCAGGAATGTCTGCTAGAGTCCATCCAATTGCCTTCTTGTTCTTTTTCAGCAAACTTATCAATTTTTGTTCTTGATCAGGCTCTAGATTGTTGGCTACAATCACTGGAAGCTGGTCTCCTACTTCTAGGAAGGCATACTTGAGGTTTTCTGGTAAAGCCTTCAACTCCAATGCAGGTGGTTGGATGGAGGATGGAATCAATTTTTGTGGAGTCACATCCAAGAAGGCACCTACAAATTCAGATTGCTCAAAGACAGAATCATTGACTAAAGAGGAGGAAGGGTTAGTAGCACAAGAGGAAAGAGATGAAGAATGTACAATATTACAGTTTAAATCACTATACCTGTAACTACCTAAAACAGAAACAGAATCTAAGTCTAAGCTAGAGAAAATTACAGAATCAGAATGCACATCAGAATCTAAACCATTATGTGAATTAGAATGCAATTCAGAATTGTCAGCAATTAGAGAATTTTCAATTTCAGTGCAAGCATGACAGAATTCAGAACCAGAACAATTGCATTCAAAGGCATTTACCAAATCAGAAAATTCAAGAAAATCAGAAATTAATTCAGTTTGGAAATCATCACATTCCTCATCAACTAAGTAATCCAGAAAGTTAACCACATGCACATTGGAATGATTTTCCATAGGATGTTTCATGGCATCTAAAATGTTAAAATCAATTTTGTTGCCAGCAAACTCCATTGACAAAGTCCCTTCATGCACATTAATAATAGTTTTTGTAGTTTTCAAAAAAGGTCTACCAAGTATTAATGGTGCATGGCCAGGAGTATTATCATTTTTCATATCAAGCACATAAAAATCAGTAGGAAAAATGAGATCTTTGACTCTTACCAGGACATCTTCTAGAACTCCTGCTGGATGTGCTATGCTGCTATTGGCAAGTTGGACAATCACTCCAGTTGGTGAAAGAACACCAATCTTGAGGCTTGAGTATACTGATTTGGGCATAACATTGATTGAGGCTCCCAAATCCAGTATAGCATTGGAGAACTCCATGTTGCCTATTGTGCATGGTATTGTGAAAGTTCTAGGGTCTTTGCACTTGGGTGGCATAGGTGGTTGGATGAGTGCAGACACATTTCTTCGCAAATTGACTCTCTCATTACCCCTTAAACGCCTCTTATGAGTACACAACTCTTTGAGGAACTTGGCATACTTAGGGATTTGCATAATGGCTTCCAAAAGTGGGATATTAACCTCTATTTTTCTGAAGGTCTCCATGATCTCTTTATCCATGTCAGATTCAGAAGCTTTCCTTGATTGAGTCTGCCTATTGGGGAAAGGAAGAGGAATTTTCTTAACCACTTCTTCATCCTTTTTATTTTGCTCACTGGTTGAAGATGAAGGAACACTTTGTTGGACATTTAATTTTTCTGGTTCAGATTCGGAGGCTGGACTGTCTACTTGCTTGCCACTGCTCAAGATGATGGCACTCGCATTGCCTCTTGGGTTGATCACTGGTTGGGATGGCAAACTCCCTGAACCTTGACTTTTCAGCTCATTGACTGTTGTGGCTAACTGACCAATCTTAGTCTCCAAGTTCTGCATATTGGTTTCTATTCTCTGCTGGAACTGAAGAGTATTGGCAGTCAGTTGCTTCATTAGATCCTTAAGACTAGGCTCAGGTTTCTTGGGTGCTGGAGGAGGTGTATGGCTAGGTTCAGGTTGATTGTATCTTGCATGGGGTGGCTGGTAAGGGGGGTTGGAGGTATTCCCATACTTGAAAGCTGGATGATCACGCCACCCAGGATTGTAGGTGGAGGAATATGGGTCATATCTCTGTTGTTGTGGCTGCATGGGTCTACTAGGGAATATACCAGCACATGACTCAGTTGGGGTCTCTTGCAGCTGGCACTGATCAGTATGGTGGGTATTCAGGGAACAAATACCATAGACTGAAGGAGGGAGGGCTTGTTGTTGTGTTCTCTGATTTAATGCCAATTGCCTCACCATTGAAGCTAACTCTTCCAATTTATTTTCTATCCTTTGTTGCTCCATGGGAGGTGTTCTTACTTTATTGACAGTAACTACTACTGGATCATTTAGTCTAGTGACAAACTGTTGTGCATTTTGGGCCATCTTGGCCAATAATTCATTTGCTGCAGTAGGAGTCTTATCCACCAATGCCCCATCAGCAGCTGCATCAACTATGTATCTGTCCATAGGCAGTAATCCCTCATAGAAATACTAGATGAGAAGCTGCTCTGAAATTTGATGGTTGGGACATTTTGAACACAGCTTCTTAAATCTCTCCCAGTACTCATGTAATGATTCACCACTTGCTTGTCTAATCCCACTGATGTCTTTCCTGATTGCTGTTGTTCTTGAGGCTGGGAAGAATTTTTCTAGGAACATCTTCTTCAGTTCATCCCATCTTATAATTAAGGCAGTGGGCAAGTAGTAAAGCCAATCCTTGGCTGCCCCATCCAAAGAGAAGGGAAAGGCTATCAATTTGATCTGTTCTTCTCCAACTCCATGTGGTCTCATAGTAGAGCAGACAACGTGGAACTCCTTCAAGTGCTTATGCGAATCTTCACCTGCAAGACCATGAAACTTAGGCAACAAATGGATTAGACCAGATTTCTGTTCAAAATTAGCATCTAACTCAGGATAATTTATGCACAATGGTTGATAATGCACATCAGGTGCAATCAACTCTTTAATGGATTGTTCTTGCCTATTTTGAGGCACCTGTGCATTTTGATTATCCATCCTAGTTGTCCCAGCTGACTCAAAAATATTTGACTCCAACACAATATCAGATTCAAAATCTGATCCTACTTCTATGCTATTGACAGCAAGCTCAACAATTTCAGAAACAAGTTCATAAACTATACTAGTTCTAATGCTATTGCTTCTTACTAGCCTATGGAAGGTCCAATCAATTTCTGGATCAAAAGGTGGTAAGTCCACGTGACCAGACCTTCTCATATACTAGGAAGGGTAAAAATTCACAAGAAAACAATAAAAACAATAAAAACAACTAAATCACTACAAAAGACTCCAACCGATGAAAATCACCAAAAATTGAAGTATCTTAGAAAAATCTGATTTTTCATGAAACAATTCTTCACAAATTGGAGAGACAAACACAAAAAACAGAATTCAAAAATTCAAACTACAAAAATCACACTAAAAATCACAATTAATTAGAAAAATCAAAAAATTATTAAAAAATAGAAAAGGAGGCCTAAACGATGGAATTTGGCAAAATGGCCATCCAAGATGATCCTTTGGATCATTGAGTGGTTGAAATTTGCTTAAAATGTCGAAAACTAGTGGTATACCAAGTTTGAAGTCAATCGGAGGTAGTTAGTTTTTTGCCTATAAATAGTAATCGATAAAAACTCAAAACTTGTAAACCGTTTCAACAATATTAAATAACTTAAAATTAAACAAAGAAACACTTAAACAACTAATTAGATAACTTGGAAGTGAATTGGCTCCCCGGCAACGGCGCCAAAATTCTGGTTCATGCCACTACGATGCCGAATCGCCCATAATTGAATTCGTGGCAATCTTGCGGTATAGTGGTCTCCAAGTCGTATTCACTCAAGGATCCTCACTTCTAATTACTAATTAGTTATTTTGAACACCCAAAAACTAATTAAAAGCACATAAATGTGGGGCGGGGTTTGTTGATAGTAATAACAGAAGTGGTAACAAAATAGCAACAATGAACAACAGCAGCAAAATATCAGCAGAACAAGTTTGACAATAACAGAAAACCATGCAACTAGCCACTAAGATTTATGGGAGTGTAACCATCATCACTTAGCTCATTGATTCAGTTTTGTTCTCATTTCACCACTTGGTTCTTTATAAAAAAAAAAAAGAATGATTCCAGAGTAACATCCAGAATTTAATGCTATTAACTATAGCCAAAAATATCTTCATTAACTATAACTAGACGCATTTCAAAGGAAAGCCTCAACCAAATCAAGTTAAATATCATCTAACTAGCCATTTCGTTTCACTCACTTTTCTAATCAGTCAAGCAAGGTTATATCTCATATATAAATCTATTTATGCTCTTTCAAATTCAAACCAAAATCTGACAGCAAGATAAACATATAAGCAGACAGAAACGAAATGAGATGAAATGAAGAATAAAACACTTATCTTGCACTTTCAGTTCAAGCTAAAACATCCCAAGGTCCTAGTGACTGATTACAATGGAGATTTAGCCCTCCATGAGAGCAAGACAGCAAAATAGAAGAAGGAAAACAAAGTGGAAGAAAGAGTTACGAAAATTGCTAAGCTACCCAAAATAAAAGTGTCCTCTGATTTTTAAAAATTGATGCCTTCAATGCCTTAGAGAATATTCTACCCTAGATGCCTCTTGGATGCCTCCTTGATGCTTCTTCCATGATGTGGGCAGCAAGACAACAGCAGAAAAGTGGTAACAGTAGCAGACAAATTACTCTACTGCTTTGATGTTTCTGTCTGCTATTGATTGCTGCAAGAGGTCCATGCTGTCAAAATAGAAATTACATTCCCATTTGCTGTAAAGTGTAGAACAGTGGGGGCCAGAAATCCAGTCAGCCATAGTCAACCATTGAATGCCCAGTCAGCATGTCCAGGTAGCCTCTAAGTAAGCAAAACGTCCATGTCAGCATTTTTTCTGTCCAATAATTAGATCTGAAATTAAGCACATGAATTAATTGGGATAAAATTATGAATTTGAATCATATTAATTCTATAATTAATTTACACCCAATAAATTCAAAATATAATAAAATAGGAGAGTTGGCAACATTGAAATAGCAATAGGACTAAGATAGGGACTAAAAAGTATATAAAAATACCCGATATCACAAATGCCCAGCTGAATTACACAACCACTGAGAAGGAGCTGGTAGCAGTGGTGTTTGCTTTTGACAAATTTCGGGCATATTTGATTAGGACAAGTGTCACAGTGTTCACTGATCACTCAGCCATAAAATATCTTGTAAGCAAAAAGGATTCGAAGCCTATATTGATTCGATGGATACTTTTGCTGCAAGAATTTGATTTAAAAATAGTAGACAAAAAGGGAACCGAGAATTAAATAGCAGATCACTTGTCTCACTTGAGTACTGATGCTCAAGATGAGAAATCAAGTCAAATAAAAGAGACCTCCCTGATGAACATCTGTACTTTATGGAGAAACAGAAATCACCTTGGTTTGCGAACTTTGTAAACTATCTAGTATGTGGACTGCTCCCTCCTAAGTTGACATATCAGCAGAGGAAGAAGTTTCTTCATGATGTGAAAGTCTACTACTGGGATGAGCCTTATCTCTTTAGGCTTGGTGCAGATCAAATCTTTCAAAGGTGTGTACCTGAGGAAGAAATGACAAAAATATTTTGGCATTGTCATGGGTCAGAGTATGAAGGCCACTATAGCACTGTGCTCACAGCCAACCGGGTATTGGAATGTGGCTTCTATTGGCCGTCCTTGTTTAAAGATAGGGAATTGACGTATGGGGAATTGACTTCCTGGGTCCATTCCCGTCTTCCTTCTCTAATCAATATATATTGATGGTTGTGGATTATGTGTCTAAATGGGTAGAAGTTACACCTACTCAGACCAATTATTCAAGGGTAGTCATCGGATTCTTGAAAAAGAATATCTTATGTCGGTTTGGTGTGCCTCGGGCTCTAATTAGTGATAGAGGTTTTCACTTCTACAATAAACCTCTCGAAAGCCTTTTAGCTAGATATAGAGTGAAGCATTAGATAGCTACTCCACACCACCCTCAGACGAGTGGACAAGTAAAGGTATCCAACAGAGAGCTAAAGTGGATACTTGAGAAAACGGTGAATACTTCGAGGAAAGATTAGGCCAAGAAGCTTGATGATGCTCTGTGGGCATACAGAACAGCCTATAAAACTCCGATAGGCACCTGTCCATTCCAGCTTGTATATGGCAAGTCTTGCTATCTTCCTGTTGAGCTCGAGCATAAGGCATTGTGGGCCTTGAAGTTCTTGAATTTTGATCTGAAACAAGCTGGGAAAAAGAGATTACTGGAGTTGAATGAATTGGAAGACCACTGTCTTCAAGCTTATGAGAATGCTAAAATCTATAAAGAAAAGGTAAAGAGGTGGCACGATAGAAAGATTGCACATCGTTCCTTTCATGCGGGCAAAAGGTGCTACTTTATAACTCTAGGCTAAAACTCTTTCTAGGGAAGCTCAAATCAAGGTGGTCAGGCCCGTTTATTGTGAAAGAGGTCTTTCCAAATGGTGCCATTGAAATAGCTGACCTTGAAAATACTAGAAGCTTTAAGGTAAATGGCCAGCGGTTGAAGATTTATCTTGGACATAATGGTGAAAGGGATAGAACGTCTCTTGATCTTTCGACACCGAATGCATAGGTGCCTTGGTAAAGTCTGGCTGAAGACTATAAACTTAGTGCTCTTGGAAGGCAACCCAAGTTTCTAGCTTTTCTAGTTAATTTTTTATTCATGTTTTTAGTTTTTGTTGCCTCATTTTATTGTCTGCTGCTATTGGTGTTGCTGTGATATGTTGGAATTTGCTGATGTTGGGTGATATTCTTAGCTTCTAGTGTCTATGAAATGGTTTAATGTTGAGGGTTAGGCACTTAGCAAATGTTTAAAATCAGTAGCTTGGACTGCTGTGGTTTTTGCTGTGAAGTGTGAATGCTGATTTTGAATTTGAATGATTAACTATGAAAGGGTCATATGTTGAGAGGGGATTGTGAACATGGAGTAATTTTGCATGCTTTTTAGGGCATTTAATGGTTAAAAGAAGAAAATATTGCATGTAAAGAGTTAAGGGTTCATTGTGGACTTTCTGGGTGTGAGTCTGCATTTTAGAGAGGTACTGTCTGCCTAGCACCGCTATAGCGGTAGGATTGTACCGCTATAGCAGTGAATAGTAGTGGTAAACGGGCGGTCCGGTCCGGTCACGGGCTAGCCCGTCACGGTCTTGACTTAAATGGGCTGGTCACAGTCTGGCCCGTTTATAAACGGTCTTCATATAGGAAGACCAAGACCATCCGAGTAAGACCGCGGGCCTAAACGGACTGACCGCGGTCTACCATTTTTTTAAAAAATAAAATAATATAATATTCAGATAATATAATTTTTAATTTTTTAATGTAAAAATTCAATAATTTTTTAGTAAAATAATATTTATACAAGTAAAACATTATTTTTTTAATATTTTTAAATAACCAATCACTTTAATTTTTTATATTTTCTTTCAAAATTAACTATATTATACCTAATTTTGAAAATTTCATATTTATTTTCAAAAAATTACAAGAGTTTTTATATCCAAAATTATTATATTTATTGAATATAAGGTTATAAAATATAAAAATGTGATAAAATATAATTATTTATACTAAATAATATATTTTTAAAAAAATTAATAAAATAAAATAAAAAGACCGCGGTCTGCCCGCAGAGCCCGCGGTTTAGACCGTTTAGACCGCGGGCTTAAACGGTTGTGACCGTTTAAACCCGTTTTTAAACGGGCCTAAATTTCTAAACTCAAGACCGCCCATTTATGGACGGTCATGGTCTTGACCGCGGGCCACGGTCTTTTTAAATAGCACTAGCGGTGAAGCCTAGAAAAGGAAGCCTTCCTCTCTGTCAAGTACCGCTATAGTGGTGGAATTTTGGCGTTGTAGCGGTGTATATTTGAAAAATCCTAAAATGAAGCCTTCCTCTCTGTCAAGTATCGCTATAGCGGTATGATTCTAGCGCTATAGCGGGAGCTCTAAAATTTTGAAAAATAAAAGGGGGCTCTCTGTGTTGTGCCGCTATAGTGGTGCGTCGGGGTACATATGCACGTCTGAAACCTAACCCTCACTCCTTCGTCGTCGACCCCCCTTCCCTCTGAAATCCCCTTTATGCGACTGTGTGCTAGGGCAAGTTTCGAAGCATCCCCAACGAGTTCTTCCTTCTTAATCATGGATTGGGCTAACTTTAGGTGTTTTGGGGTGTAGTTCGACCGATTGGAAAATTCTTCAGTGCTCTTCTTTTCGTTGTTGAATCATTATGTTTGGTAAGTGGTTCATCCCCCTTTCCCTTTAGTTTTGTCATAGTTCGTTAACTTCTTTGGATATTGGCTTAAGCTTTGATGTGTTGTTGGTTCCCTTTATGTTGGTTCTTTGAAGTTGATGTCGTGCTTTCTTAGTTTCGGTTCTAGATGGGATGGTTCTTTGAGTTCTGAAGGTTCATTGATGGTTGTGATTGATGGTTATGCTTTCTTAATTGTTGATTGATGGTTATGCTTTCTTAATTGTCGATTGATGGTTGTGCTGCATAAATGGTTAAGGATGGAGATTAGGGCTTAAAATTGATATAACCATAGTTTAGGTGATATATGTGCTTTAGGTATTTGATGAAATGCCCAAATGAACTTTAGTTTAAAGTTTTGTGCATGAACTGCTTGCTTTTGCTGCCAGAGTGATTTAACATTGAAGTATTTAATTGCAATTTGATGGTTGATGCATAACTTGGTTAAAGATCACAAACATTTAAGGTGTTTGATAAAATGTCAAACTGAGCATGCATTGGATTTTGAAGAAAGCTGAATATTCTGGAGATTGATGGTTAATATACACTAACTTTGGGAATAGCATGTGTGTTCAATGTGTGAACAAAGGTAAGGTTGCTTGTGTTGGGATTGGGCCCTTTTTGAAACAAGAATTGCCACACCCACAATGAGTTTTAGCTTGTTGTTTTTTTTATTTTTTGGGGGATATGCAAATTACCAATTCTCTTTATGAACCGGAATTTCACTCATTTTGATGGGCTTTAATTGAACATAACTGTTGGAGCTGAAGTATATATTTTTGAAAGCAGGATTTCTGATTGTGTTAGCATTCCTTATGGCACCCCCCATTCCTAAAAGGAGGAAGTTTCCAACTAAGAGGAAGGAAACTCCAGGTGCATCGTCATCTTCAGCACAATTCCTTACATTTAGGACTCCAGACCATGGGGTCAGATTTGATAAGGAGATAAGTAGAAGAAAAGTCCTCCCTGAGAAAGTCTTCAATTTAGAGGAGGATGAATATCCAGAGATTCAATAGCAGATCACTGATAGGGGTTGGGATAGGATATGCAACTTACCTGAGCATACATATGTGGATATGGTGAAAGAATTCTATGCCAATGCCTTCAGAACCCCTAATGACACAATGAAGAGATACACCACTGAAGTCAAAGGCAAACTGATTAGCTTCTCTGAGGGGGCTATTAATAAGGCGTTTGATCTGTGGAACCCAAGAGAACAGGATTATCATGGGTTGCTAATATTAAAGTCTTGGGATCCCGAAGATGTGCGCCAAACAATCTGTAAACCCAAGGCACGTTGGGAACTTAACTCAAGGGGTGAACCATACAAGGTACAACGGACAGATTTATTGCCAATTGCCAAGGCTTGGTATAGCTTTGTGTAGTATACTATGCTACCATCCTTAAACTTCGATGTCTTTGTTGAGAGAGCCCTTCTAATCTGCTGTATCATGAAAGGGATCATGATTAATTTTAGGCAACTTATAGCTGAAAAGGTAGATGAATTGGCTCAAGCAAAGGCGGGGGTTATAGGATACCCCATCATTATGACTACATTCTTGCTGAAGAAGGAAGTTCCCACAGATGACATGAAAATAAAGAGGCCTCTGGGAATCATAAGGAATTATATTGACAGTTTATTCCCTATAGAGGGAAGACCAGCACCACGACATCCAGTCGGCCGCCCTCGACACACGGCACCTCAAGCTCCATCTAATGTGACGTTGGCCGATGTTAGCAAAGAGCTAGGAGAGGTCCAGCAGTCAACTAAGCATCTAGGGTAAAATATTCTTTAGGTTTTAGAGAGGCATCAGTTTTATATCACAAAGAACACTCTTCACTTTTATAACTTAGAATTTCGCAGACCTCTCTTCCCCTCTATTTTTCATCTTCTATTTTGCTGTTTTACTCTCATGGAGGGCTAAACTTCCATTGTAATCAGTCACTATGACCTTAGGATGTTGTAGCATGAACTGAAAGTGCAAGATAAGCGTTTTATTCTCTATTCCATCTCATTTCATTTCTATTTTGTTTCTTATGTCTTTGCTGCTATTAGATTCTGATAAGAACTTATAGGAGCTTAGACTGATTTGTATTTAAGATATAAACTTGCTTTACTGATTGGAAATGCAAGTAAAATGAAATGGCTAGTTAGATGATATTTAGCTTGATTTGGTTAAGGTCTTTGTAGTTGCATTCAGTTATAGATTAATGAAGTTCTTCTTAACTATAGTTAGAAGCATTAAATTTCTGGAAAGTTCTCTAGAAATCTGTTCATAAAAATAAAAACCAAATGGTGAAATGAGAATAAGACTAACCCGATGAGTTAAGTAATGATAGTTGCACTCCCATAAATCCTAGTGGTTAGTTGCATGGTCTATTGTTACTGTCAAACTTGATCTGCTGCTGATTAGCCGTTGCTGTTGTTTATTACTATTGTTTTAAGTTTTTATTTCTATTATTGCTGTTATAGTCACAACCAAACCCCCCGATTTATGTATTGTTTTTTAGTATTTGAGTGTTTAGAACAATTAATTAGTGATTAGAAGTAAGGAACTTTGAATGTATACGACTTGAGGATTACTATACAGCAAGATTGCCACAAATTCAATTCTGGGCAATTCGACATCGTAGTGGCATAAACTATTGATCAATAATGACTTCTTTTTCAGACATCTCATTGGTATAAGTAGAGATGATCTGATTGAAGTTTAAAGCTTTGTCAGACAAATCATTAATAAAATCTTTAAAGGTTGAATAAAGACTTCGACAGGAGATGGGAAGCTATAATCTAACCGATTCAAACTCATTCAAGATGACTTGGATTCTACTTCTTAATGATTCATCAGAAGCAATAACCCCAAATGAGTAATCTAAGAAGATCTTCAATTCTTTTATAAGGTCTTCAATTCTTTTATAAGTTCTTTAGCTTTCGAATATGTTGAAAATCCTTCTAAAACTAGAGAAGAAACCGACAAAGTCAGACCACCCGATAAAAGATCAACAATGCATCTATGTCTGGACCACTGAACTGGTAGAAGATTCATCTTAGTTCGTTGAGTGAATTAAGCTAAAAATGAGAGACATAGGATGTCACGTCCCAAAATCTGAGCACGTGACCGGTACCGAAAGTGAATTTCATTTCACCTTCGTAAGCCTATCTTTCTCTTAAAAATCATACAATTCTTTTTCATGCAACCAAAACGAGTTCTCTATACATACTACAATTATTCACATTACATCACTGAATGAACCTACCCGATTATAGAGATTTCTAGATTTATACAACTTAGAATAAGACTTAACTATTAATACCTTTATCCTAAACAAATGAAAAGGTAATCATGGACTAAGGATCCATAATTCCTTGTTTCGATATTTACCTTCAGCTGTCAACTTTGAAAAAAAAATATCAATAAGAGGGGTATGAGCAAACCACGTGCCCAGTGAGTAGATAACACAACACTATGACAAAAAAAAATATCATGCATCATAATGATAACATGCAGCAATCATACGTAAATCGATCATCATATGATATAATATTATTCATAATACTTCACAACAATATCCAAGTAAATCAAATACATTTCAACATAATTCAAAATTCACAACAGCAATCGATGAAATCAATTTCACACACATTTCCCGTACCAACCGGGTCATCCAAAATACCTCTGGATCGTTGTCCGTGGCCCCCGCCGCATCCACCCTTATCGCTCCATTTATAATCTCCACCCTTATAACTTCACATAAATTTCTCCATGGGGTGCACCACCATGCCTTTCCTTTCTAGTCAAACACAATCACAATCACAATCACATCCAAGAACATGCTCAATCATAATCTTGAGCCACACACACAACTCAGTCATTTACAATTCAAGTTACAACATAATCAATATGGTTCTAACAACATAGCATGTATACAATATAATTCATAATATAGAACAATTATTCAACAATAACATACTTCAACTATCCGCATATGAATGAACTCAATAATCAAAGTATGATATATTTCAACTCAGTTCACATGTCATTGACAATCCATCATATAACCTCCATTCATGAGAAAATAAGAAAATATAATTATATACATTACCAGACACGTTCCACAATTGTTTATGCCTCATCGTTCCACATCATCCTCTTCAAACTTGGATATACAACATATTTCCACTATGATGCAAAAAGTCAATAACAGATATTTAATCATAGCATGTATTAACCCACTCACCTGGATTTCACGCTCTCGGCACTTCCACTTTCCACCTTGACCATTCCTATTGTAACCAGATAAAAACCATTAGGGTTACGAAATAGAGAAATTCCTTACCACTACTCCCGACCTTCATCCACTTCTCAAATCATAACTCCTAACTGATAATGAATATCCAGATGAAACTTATACCATTGGAAACTAGACTCAAAGAGCTTTTCAACTATATTAAAAAAAAAAAATAATGCTACAGTAACGGTCAACGGTCAATGCAGCTACAGTAATGTTGACCAAGTCAATGCTACAGTAATGTTGACCGAGTCAACGCTACAGTAACGAGAAAATCTGGAAAATTTTTCTCGGTGAACAGTAATTTCTGGGGAAAATTTTCGATGTTCTTCGTGTTTTTCATCCAAAAATCCTAAAATCATATCTAAAACAACATTTCTTTTGATTTCTTCCATGGGTTTTCATCCTTAATGTCTAAGGAGTGTTTTAACACCAAAACCCCCAATTTCTACTAACAATCCAAGCTCAAATCTCAAATTTTCATCAAGAACACTAACTTTTTTTAAATATCCAAATTATACGAATTTCTCCTAGTTTTCTCCAAATTTCTTGTTCTAATAACATCATAAATCACCTAAGAATGTTTTAGATTAACATCCACACTTAAATTCATCCATTAAAATATTCTACAAAAATTTTGCAAAATGATAACCAAGGATTTGGTCTTGTAATAAGAGGAAGAAGAAGAAGAAAATCAACTTACCAATCATCCTAACTTTCATAGCTTCCTTCCCCGTGCAAAAATTGCATGAATGATTGATGAAGAAATTCCTTTGCAAGCATAATCGAGAGAGAGAGAAAGTGAGGAAGCATACGGGAGAAATGAGAAAAAGAAAAGAATAAGAGGAAATGTATACGCGTGGGCCCCACAAATTTCTTTTTCGATAAAATCACTCATAGCCACCTTAGCTTATAAGATTTGTTCACTTTAATCCCTCTCGATGTCTCAAATACCACTTTAACCTCGAATCCATCATCTTTTCGGTACCGGACTCATAATTCATTCTCATAAGCTTTATTTTTCCTCTCAGGTTCCTATTTGGTCATTTCTCAAAAGTCCTCTATACTTTCTTTTCTTTTCAAAAGAGGGTACTTGAGAGATGCATAGAGAAAAATTTGGTCTTGAATTATGAAAAATGTCATTTCATGGTAGAGCAAGGAATAGTCCTAGGCCACATAGTGTCATCACGTGGCATAGAAGTAGATAAAGCCAAAGTTAATGTTATCTCTTCTTTGCCTTACCCCGCACCCTTGATTCAGCTCAATCAAATTACACAACCACGGAGAAGGAGTTTTTAGCAATTATTTTTGCTTTAGAAAAATTTAGATCATATTTGCTTGCCTCCAAAGTAATTGTGTTTTCTGACCATGCAGCACTGAAATATTTGTTGAAGAAACCGGATGCAAAGCCAAGATTGCTTAGATGGATGCTACTCCTCCAAGAATTTGATGTGGAAATCAAGGATAAGAGTGGAGCAGAGAATGTAGTAGCAGATCACTTCAGTAGGCTTTCTGATCTTCCATTAGAACATCTCCTTGTAAGAGACAATTTTCCAGATGAGTGTTTCCTCCTTTTGCATGGTATTAGTGAGCCTTGGTATGCTAATTTAGTGAATTATCTTGTTGCATCTGAATTGCCTGCATACCAAAATAGACATCAATTGAATAAATTAAGAAGCGAGGCTAGGTACTATATGTGGGATGACCCTTATTTGTGGAAAATTTGTAGTGACCAAATTATTAGGAGATGTATTCCAAATCATGAATTTGCATCTGTGATGAATTTTTGTCATACTCTTGCATGTGGTGGACACTTTGGTCCCCAAAGAATAGCCAGAAAAGTGTTAGATTTTGGTTTATATTGGCCTACTTTGTTTAGGGATGCCTATGATTTTTGTAAAAACTGTTCTAGGTGTCAAAGAACTAGAAATGTGTCTAAAAGAAATGAAATGCCTCAACAACCTCTTCTCTTTTGTGATGTTTTTTATGTTTGGGGTATAGACTTTGTGGATCATTTTCCTGTTTCTTTTGGCTTCATGTATATCTTAGTTGTTATGGGTTATGTGTCGAAGTGGGTGGAAGCTAAAGCCACCCGAACTGATGATTCTATTGTTGTTGTAGATTTCCTTCGTTCACATATTTTCTGCAGATTCGGTGTCCCCAAGGCCATAATCAGTGATCAAGGATCACACTTTTGCAATAGAAACATGCAAGAACTATTGAAGAAATATGGGGTGGTGCATAAAACCTCTACACCTTACCACCCCTAAACCAATGGGCAAGCAGAAGTCTCCAATCGAGAGATAAAGCAAATATTAGAGAAAACCGTGCAACCCAACAGAAAAGATTTGAGTAAGAGGCTTGACGATGCACTTTGGGCCTATAAAACTGCTTTCAAGACTCCCATCGGCATGTCTCCATACCACTTGGTATTTGGTAAAGCATGTCACTTACCGGTAGAGATTGCACACAAGGCATATTGGGCTGTTAAACAATGCAATATGGACATGGCCCTAGCCGGTAAAGAAAGAAAGTTGCAACTTCAAGAACTGGAAGAACTAAGGCTAGCGGCTTATGAGAATGCGCGCATCTATAAAGAGAGGACAAAAGCTTTACATGATCAGAAAATTGAGAAAAAAGAATTCCAAGTGGGAGACAAAGTCCTTCTCTATGATTCTCGCCTCAAGCTAATGCCTAGTAAGCTTCGCTCTAGATGGGTTAGCCCTTTTGTTATTACTAATGTCTTTCCTTTTGGTGCAGTAGAAATTCAAAATGAAGCCACCAACAAGCAGTTCATGGTAAATGGGCAAAGGTTGAAGAAGTTCTACGAGGGCTTCAAAGAAGAAACTATAGAGGAAATCCAACTCTACAATGTTCCGGCACCATGATAAGGTCGTACTCTTTCCCTCCTTTTTAATTTATGTCCTCTTTATTTTATTTGATGTTTGGTAATAATTTGCATTGAAGACAATGCAATGTTTAAGTGTGGGGGGAGAAAATTTAATTAGAGCTGATTTTCAAAAAAAAAAATTCTCCTGCTGTCTCCTCTGTTTTCTCTGTTTCTGTCCAGAATTTTTGAGCTGTCTTGCATGAATTTTCTATACTGATTGGCTACGAATTTTGCTAGTTTCTTTACATGTTTTTAAAGCTTTATATGTCTTCTAGCTGTAGAATTTTTTTTTTGGTGTCTTTCGCATTTGTTTTGGTGTAGTTTTGTGTTAGTAAAACTTAGTCGCTAGAATTTCTGCAGTGCAGAATTTTGCTACTCTGTTCTGTCCGAATTTGATGCTCTATTTTTGGAAAAATTGATGAAGTTTTTGTGTGAAAGCATGCATGGTGAAATAGCTTAAGTTGTGAATTGACTTAGCATGAAAAGAATTCAGTCTTCTTTTTCTAAGGAACTCAAGTAAAATGGCAATGACGTTGTTTTTAATAAATTTTTAGTAATAGTTTTTAAACCGTGAGAATTTGAGCCTTCACTGCAAAATAATATTCTTCTTGTTGTGTGTATTCCCTATCATGATTTTTACTCTAGAATTTGTCTTGAATCTTTGTTAAGGCTACATTACATGTACATGCTTGGAAATGATTTAGGCATTTGTTTCTTGTAACCATTCTAGCCAAATAGCCATCTTATGTGTTGTTTCCATTGTGTGCCACTTTGTACCTTACTTCCACCTTTCTTTCTTGTGTTTTCTAGCTCTCTCTCACGTTAAAACAAATCATTTCTTTCCCCCAAACTTAAGATTTGAAGAGCTTTAGAAACCTCTTTCTTTTGAAAATAGATTGAATTTGGCATGTGCAAAAAGAAGGATTTGTCGACTGTTTTGAATTTCAGTTTTGCTACTAAAAAAAAATTTGGCAACTCTTCATGAAAATATATATATATATATATACCATATGGAGATCAAAAAAAAAAAATAAAAGAGCAAGAAGGAGAAAAGAAAAGTAGCATGGTTGTGCCCAAATTTCAAAGTTCAATCTCTTGTAACCTTATTGATTGATGCTCTTCATTTCTTTAAGTTCTTGTTAAACTTTGTTTTGTGTATTTCTTTCTACCTCCCAATCATTCCTTCACCCAACCTTACACCCTTGCAAAGTCCTAATAATTCAAGCATGTATGTGATTCAAGTAGTGGAGATTTACATTCTTGACAAGCTTATGGTAGTGAATTATGTGATAAGTTGAATTTTGAGTGATTTACCTTAGACACTTGAGAGAATAGAGAGTAAACACATTCCTGGTGAGGAGGCTAATTACTTGAATTCATTCGTAGCAAATTAAATTGCCATGATACTTGGAATCTTAGAAATTTAATATTAATTTCCTTCAAGTGTTAAATCTTTTCAAAATTTTAATTATTCCATTCTAGCATGCTTTCCACACTTTTCCTTTGGTGTCTTTTGGTGTTATGAATATTATTTTTCCTAGGAGTGCAAAAGGTCAAGTGTGGGGGATTTGATGTCGGGCATTTTTATATACTTTTTAGTCCCTATCTTAGTCCTATTGCTATTTCAATGTTGCCAATTCTCCTATTTTATTATATTTTGAATTTATTGGGTATAAATTAATTATAGAATTAATATGATTCAAATTCATATTTTTATCCCAATTAATTCATGTGCTTAATTTCAGATCTAATTATTAGAGAGAAAAATGCTGACATGAACATTTTGCTTACTTGGAGGGTGCCTAGACATGCTGACTGGGCATTGAATGGTTGATTATGGCTGACTGGATTTCTGGTCCCCACTGTTCTACACTTTACAGTAAAGGGGAATGTAATTTCTGTTTTGACAGCATGGACCTCTTGCAGCAATCAATAGCAGACAGAAATAGCAAAGCAGTAGAGTAATTTATCTGCTACTGTTGCCACTTTTCTGCTATTGTCTTGCTACCCACATGATGGAAGAAGCACCAAGGAGGCATCCAAGAGGCATCTAGGGTAGAATATTCTCTAAGGCATTGAAGGCATCAGTTTTTAAAAATCAAAGGACACTTTTATTTTCTGAACTCAGCAATTTTCGTAACTCTCTCTTCCTCTCTGTTTTCCTTCTTCTGTTTTGTTGTCTTGCTCTCATGGAGGGCTAAATCTCCATTGTAATCAGTCACTAGGACCTTGGGATGTTTTAGCTTGAACTGAAAGTGCGAGATAAGTGTTTTATTTTTTATTTCATCTCATTTCATTTCTGTTCTGCTTATATGTTTATGTTGCTGTCAGATTTTAGTTTGAATTTGAAAGAGCATAAACAGATTTATCTGAGATATAACCTTGCTTGACTGATTAGAAAAGTGAGTGAAATGAAATGGCTAGTTAGATGATGTTTAACTTGATTTGGTTGAGGCTTTCCTTTGAAATGCATCTAGTTATAGTTAATGAAGGTATTCTTGGCTATAGTTAGTAGCATTAAATTATGGATGTTACTCTGAAATCATTTTTTTATAAAGAACCAAGTGTGAAATAAGAACAAAACTGAATCAATGAGCTAAGTGATGATGGCTACACTCCCATAAATCCTAGTGGCTGGTTGCATGGTTTTCTGTTATTGTCAAACTTGTTCTGCTGATATTTTGCTGCTGTTGTTCATTGTTACTGTTTTGTTACCACTTCTGCTATTACTGTCAACAAACCCCTCCCCCACGTTTATGTACTTTTAATTAGTGTTTGGGTGTTCAGAATAACTAATTAGTAATTAGAAGTGAGTCTCCTTGAGTGAATACGACTTGGAGACCACTATATCGCAAGATTGCCACGAATTCAATTTTGGGTGATTCTACATCGTAGTGGCATAAACCAAAGGTAAAACATACAAGTTTCACGGATTAAAACTCCAGAACATATTCTTGAGAAATTTCAAGGAAATTTGAGGAAATTCGTGAAATTTGTTTATTTAACGTTTCAAATGTTCTAAATTATTCCATGAACCTTATTTGAACTTAGGAACTCAAAGGAAGAAGAGAAAGGGGTGAAAATCTAGATTTTTGAGAGTTTCCTTCCCAAAATCCATGATAAACAGCGAAGAATAGAAATTCTGGGTTCTGGCACCCAGGCACCACGTGTGGCGCCTCAGGCGCCAAGGGCTATCGTTTTGGGCAGAGTGTTTAGGGCATAGCGCCTCGGGCGCCCTGTGTGGCACCTAGGCGCTAAGTCCATAAACTTTGATAGAGAGTTTAGGTGCTGGCGCCTAGGTGCCCTTGGAGATGAAAAATGGATTTTTAGGTGTTTTGCTATGGTTTTTCGATGGGTTCTTGAGGTCTATGTTTTGGCATTTCTTTAGGTGCATTGGTAGGATTAACCGGCTTCATTTCGAGGCTTTGTGAACGGTAATACTTGCAAGGCAAAGGTGAGTGGTGGACCTTGCCAATTTATTTTATTTCAAGTACAGTGTAAATCCCTCCTCTCTCATTTATGAAAGATATTTTAGTCATATTTATTTATTTGGTAATAATAATTAAAATGGAACGGTAAATGAAATGTTTACTTTACAATAAGTAGTCTAGTTATTAATATTGCGTTGTACTGTATTGTGTTCTGCAGGATGTGGATATTCAAAGGTTTGTGCCTTTGGAATACACTCATTGAGGGTTGGTCTTCAATGGGTAGCGAGGTAAAATATGGCAAGCATTCATATGGTTGATTGAATATTGAGAATCTGTTATTGTCATTTACTATTTCTTATGTTGAATAGCTTTCAATGGTGGTGATAAGTTACAGTAATTGTAGTTGTATACTATAGCTGTTTTTCTGCACAGTCTATTGCTCACTGAGTTTTGATGAACTCACACCCTCTGTAGTTATTCTTTTCAGAGGCGGAGGCTGGGGAAGAGGGGTACCCACTGGAGAGTTAGTGGCTCTTTGGAAGTTTTACTTCTCTTGGTGTCGGTGGGTTCTTAGAACCAATTTTTGCTAAGCTTAGGATGTTGCTCTGTAGTCAGTTAGGCCACCTAGGCTTGGGTCGGGAACTGTACATTATAAAATTCAACTGTAATTTACTTTTGTATTGTAATTGCTGTGTATTGAAACTGTAAGAACTTTCTATACATATGTGTATGTATAATGTTCTACTTATATAAAATGACTGACTTATGTACTGTTAGTTGTGGATAACTAGGATTGTTTAATGTGAATTGTTATTTTCATGCTTAATGTGTGGGTTTCCTATTTGGGGTGTGACAAATACCTTGTTGTGTTAGAAGAAAAAATCAGAAAAACCAGAGAAGAATTAGCATTAGCTAAATTGTTAGAAAATAAACTTGCCCACGCTTTGACCAAATGTGAAGCAAAATGGGAAAAAAATAATAGAAAGTGTCATGACCGTTGCGGTCAATGCTCAAGCATTTGCCGAAAAGATTAAGTCTTTGGAGACTGCATATTTGTCCACCTGTGTGGACAAAGAGACATTGGCTTGTGTCTGGGAACGCTTACCCAAATGTAGTTGCATCGGTTAGGGTAGTCTAATAGATTATGTTTGATGTATTATCAGTCTTTTTAATCCGATCATTTTTTTATATATTCAACAATGTAATGCAAATCTCAATAAAGATTCATTTAATTTTGACTTTACACATTGTCGGCCTATATGGCTTTAAGTACTTGCCATTGATTGACTTTACTTTTATCCTAGTGTTAACTTCATCGAGAGCATAAGCATTTCCTAAAAAAACTTATGCAACTATAAATGGTCCTTCCCATTTTGGTGACCAGTTACCATATTCTTGACAATGATTGTCAATAGGCAAAATTACCTTCCATACGAAATCGCCTAACTTAAAAGCTTTAAATTTAACTAATGGTCATAAAATTTTGCAATTTGTTCCTTTTGTTGAATTAAATTATCTAAAGCAATTAATCTTTCATTAGTCAATTTGTTCAACTCATCGAACATTAAGTCCTAGTAACTTTTAATTTGTAATTCATCTTGTTTTTAGATACAAATTGATTGGAGATTAACCTTGACGGGCAAGATAGCATCATGACCATAAACTAATTTGTATGGGGATGTGTCTGTCAATTCTCTTGACGAGTTTCTATATACCCATAGAGTCTGATCAAGCGTATTATGCCAGTTTCTAGGTTGTCAGGCAACATGCTTTTTTATCAGGCTTATAGGAATTTTGTTATTGGCTTCAACTTGGCTATTTGCCTACTCATATGTCGACATAATCAACTTTATCTTCCTAGAATCAACATATTCAACAATTCTTCGCCCAATGAAAATAGTTCCTTGATCAGTTGTTAGAGTTTGAGGTATCCCAAATCTGCAAATGATGTGTCTTTCAATGAAGTTAATCACATCTTGTTGGGTGACATCTTTTAACACAATCACTTCGACCCATTTGGTGAAATAATCGACCCCAACTAAAATATATCTATGCCCCTTCAACAAAGGAGGGTGTATCTGGCCAATTAAGTCTAAAGCTGTAACATCCCAAATTCTTACATTTATTAAATATAGGCAAATTAATGTTTGAAGGACTATTATGAAAATAATATTTTTAAAGAGGAAAATTTGTAAATGGACATAAAGTGACTTTCCAATAATTAGAGGTTGGAGAAAAGTTAGAGAAAATGTTAGAAATAAATTTTGGTATCAAATTGAAAATTTTTCTATATGACCAAGGACTAAATTGCAAGGATAGAAAAGTGTGAATGGCCTATCTAGAATTTAGCTAAGCCAATTGAGATGGCATTTAAGTATTAAGCTACAAAAGAAGGCATGCACATGTGGCTCCATTCTTTTTCTCACTGAGCCTTGAACCAATTAAAAGGAAACATTGCATTTTCATTTTTTGCTTAAATGTTCATTTTTCCCCATGTGTATCTCAATCAACCCTCTCTTTTGCTACAGAAGAATTTTGTTTACCATTTTGAAGATAAAAGGATTAGCAACTGAAAAAGGAGGATATAGGAAATGCAGAAAATAGGGAAGTTGGAAGATGACGTGTGTGTCTCTCGGCCAAAAGCAGAAAACCATGAAAGCATGTGGGAAAGTGAGAATATGCTGCACTTGAACCTATGGAAGGCTTGGGTGATTTGTCATCATGCTTGGCCAACCACCTTGAACCACTATGCTTGCCTTAGGGACACCTACTCCATTCTTTAGCCACCTGAGGAGTGAAGCCGAGAAGAGCATGACAGTAGATTTTCATAGTATATTCTCAACCAGTGTGCAGTTCCATTTTAGGGTATGCAATGAATTTTCAGCTCCTTTATGAGCTTATCTTCCATGTTGAGAGCTGAGGGTGTGGCGATATTAGAGAACCTGTTAGGTACTGCAAAATTATTAGTAAAAGTCGAGAAGTGCAGTTTACATGTGAACAATATATGGGTGTAAAATGGGGAAGAGAATAACATAAGTAAATATTGGGCTGCCATGTAAGGCACCATCCAAACTTTACAGGAGCCTTTAGCTTCATCCTTATTGATTTAAGTGCTGAAACCGAGAGGGAACAAGAGAGCAACCTGTTAGCTCAACTTTTGGAGTCCTTGATAGCATCAAGAGAGGATCAAGCATAGTGTAGAAAATTCAACGAGACATAGAGCTTGGAATTCTTGGTAAGCCTTGAATATTTTCTTTTAGACTTGCATGTGTTTAAGAAAATGATTAAACATATCTTATTGGGTCCTTAGATAAGTTTGGGAAAGCCATGCAGCAAAGAGAATGGAAAAACATGGAGTTTAGATGTATACATGCATGACAGGGACTAAAGTGAATAAAATCAAAAGTTTGTAGTAGTAGCTATAATTTTGGAACAATATATATTTGTGACCTATGGATTTAGATGAAACTAAATGTGGTCTTAGATCATGAAAAAAATAGGGGAAAAAATAATTACTAAGGACCTAAGTGAATAAAATGAAAAGTTGGTAGGAAAGAGTAAAATTTCTGAAAATGCCCACTATCAGTATAAATGGGATTTTAATTAGAATTTGATGGAATTTTCCAAATTTTGAGGGTTATTATATTGTTAAAGTTTGTGTTAAGGACTAAAGTGAATTAACTCAAGGTTCTTGAGGAAAAAGGAAACAAGTTGGAAATTGGGAGAATAAATTAGGATTTTTTTAGTTAGCTATATTCATTTAAATTTGGGATTAGAAATAGGATTACAGATAATACATAATTAGTATTTAGTGCACAAAAGTTGCATTTAAATATGGAATAGTATTTTAAAGTATTCCATATTAGGATTTTAATAGCTAATTTATTTTACCAGCACCTTAGAATAATTTTGAGCTGAATCAGTATGAGACGGTAATTTCAGGTAACCATTTACATTTCATAAAAACGTTGTTCATATATTCTTGAAATTGTTTATACTAAAAGTGATTTATTGATGAATTATGTGGTATTCAACTCTATGCATTGTTATGTATATATTTGTATTGTTATAATACTCAGGTGCTAAGGCAGTGTATGCCAACATCTGGGGTACGACGGTACGTGCCAATATAAGACTCACCAAGGTTAGGGTGGAAGCAGCTATGCATGACGATGCTAGTGTCAATCTTGCTGACCTTTGGCCACAGGGTATAATTAAACTATGGTGGTAAGCCCTGAGAAGAGTAATGATCCTTGGCACCACTTGAGGTGAAACAAACTCTTGGGGTACTAAGACCAAGTAATAACCCTTGGCACCACTAGAAAT
The DNA here is from genome assembly GCA_037074585.1 of Biancaea sappan. Taxonomy (NCBI): domain Eukaryota; kingdom Viridiplantae; phylum Streptophyta; class Magnoliopsida; order Fabales; family Fabaceae; genus Biancaea; species Biancaea sappan. The sequence goes on from CM073494.1 coordinate 15,026,797, forward strand.
GAAAAAGACTCCTGGGGTACTATGATCAGGTGATGATTTCTACATGACAGTGGCATAGATGAGTTGAATTGAATTATGAACAGGCTTATGAAATGATCTATGAAATCACATATGAATTATTTATGAGATAAATTATGTTGAACTTGCTTTTATGACTGGGAATGGTTCTTGTTTTGTGTTGTCTTAACCATTTCTAGGTGCTAATCAAAGTGGGAATAACGAGGAATCAATAGCTGTAGCCTAGATTTTATGGTTATCGCAAAATAATTAAGAATTGATCTCTAGTGATGTATATATATGTTAAAATGACAGTGATGTAAGACCTATGATGATAATGATGGTTCCTAGTTGTTTTTTATTATGGATTTGAGATCTTTGAAGTTTTAAGGTTTTAATAATTTTCATAATTATTCAATGAAGAACATTATCTTAAAAATCTATTATGCTGGAGATAGTTTTGAGTAATTTTGAGGTGTTACATTTTAAATGGTATCAGAGCATGGTTCTAGGCACTAAGTGGGTTAGAATGGGTAGTTTAGAACCCTAGCTCTATGTTTTAGGTTATTTTTGAAGTAATCTGATTGCTCTATGGAATTCAGAATTCTATTTTGTTGAATATGGCTACAAGGAGAACTCAGACTAAAATCCTAGAAGAAATAGTGACATAGTTGAGGGATCAGGCCAATAATTAGGCTGCAACTGCTGAGATCCTTAGGAGATTGCAAGATGAAGGGAGAACAGACCGGAATGAAGAAAGGCACTGAGGTAATGGTGAAGAAGTTGAGAATGCCAACTCTTTTACAAAGGTACTAGGAGAGTTCCGAAAGGCAAATCCCCCTTCATTTGCAGGAACACATGATCCGGCTGTGGCACAAAATTGGATCAAACAATTAGAATTGATCTGTAGCAGGGTGTCAATAGTTGTAGCCTAGATTTTATAGTTATTGCAAAATAATTAAGAAATGATCTCCAGTGATGTATATATATATGTCGAAATGACAGTGATGTAAGACCTATGATGATAATGATGGTTTCTAGTTGTTTTTAATTATGGATTTGAGATCTTTCAAATTTTAAGGTTTTGATAATTGTCATAATTATTCAATGAGGAACCTTATCTTAAAAATCTATTGGGCTGGAGATAGTTTTGAGTAATTTTGAGGTGTTACAAAAGCCCATCCTTGAAATGGCTAAGGTTTAACAATTGAATATAACTCACTAGCTAGAATGCTTTGTATCTGGTGATGTCTTTGACATTCTTCACGAGACAGCAAACATTATACAATCCTTAACTAGTGTTGGCCAAAAAAATCTTCGTCGTCAAAGGATCCACTTCATTTTTTCACCTGCTTGATGAGTTCTATAGATGTCTTCATGGACTTCCAACAAAGCAATATATGCCTCTAACTCACTCAAGCATTCTTTCAACTGGTCATTGACAGTCTTTCTATATAATTTTCCACCCAACAATACAAAATTTAATGCCCTGTATTTAAGTTTCTGTTCTACATTAAAACTCGGGTTTTCTAAATAAGTAATGATTGCTTTTCTCCAATCATTATTTGTATAGACGTCATTTTTTAACACATCTCTTTCTTCTAAAGGTACAAAAGTTCTTTGATTTCTATTAAATTCGATAAATTATTTTGAGAAATTTTGTATCCAAAAGCTATTTAAGCTAAATCATTAACTTCTTTGTTTAACCCTCTAGGAATGTGTCGGACAATCACTTTGTCAAACTTTTTCATTAACTTACTCGCTACATCACTATTTTGTCAAATTTTGATTAACACATTTGTATTCTCGAGTAAGTTGTTTAATGACTAACTGGGAATCTCCAAGTATATGCACCTTTTGTGCTTTCATTTGACAAAGTATTTCTAACTCGACAATTAAAGCTTTATACTCAGCCTCATTGTCAAAGCAAGATTGCTTAATTTCAAAAATAAATTTAGTTGGAGTTCACTGAGGGGAGATAATTAAAATCACGATACCACTTCCTGCCAAGGTTTTAAGCAGACAAAAATTATGTCATTATTCTCGTCTAAACCAGGATAGTGGACTAAAAAGTTAACCCATGCTTGGCCTTTGATGGTTCTCATTAGAATATACTGTAAAGAAAATTCTAACAATGCCATTGTCCATTCACCAATACGTCCATTAAGGACAGGTTTGGATAACATAAACCTTATTATATCAGTCTTCGACACGAAAAATACATCACAAGACATTATATAATATTTCAGCTTCATACACGAAAAATACAAAGATATGCATAACTTTTCAATTGCATTATATCTTGTTTCTGCATCATTTAGGACTTGATTGTGGTAGTAAATAGCTCTCTCGACACTATTTTCATCAGCTTGAGCCAGTAAACATTCTATCATTTCCTTGGAAGCTAATCAAGACCAGGAGATTTGTCAAATAACACTTAATTTGGTCAAAAGCATCCTGGTGACAAGGCTCCCAAATGAACTCTTCCTCTACTTTCAACTTAACCAAAGGTGAAAAGACTCTCTACCTAACAAATTGGATATAAATCTTCTTAAGAAGTTCACTTTCCTAAGAAAGATTGTAGTTCCTTTTTATTCATTAGTGCAACGGCTTCCAAAACTTCTCTAGTTTTGTTCTTTCCACTTTGATACCTTTTTATGGACTAAAAAACTTAGAAATTTGGTAGCTGACACTTCAAAAGAACATTTCTCTGGATTCATTTTAAGGCTATTCTTTTGCATTCTTTCAAAAGCCTGCCTTAAATGTGTCAAGTAGTTTTGCCTATCTTCCAACTTGACAATGATGCCGTTGATGTAAACCTCTATAAACATCCCAATCACATTGTGGAAGATGGTGTTCATTGCTCTTTGATAGGTGGTCCCTGCATTCTTTAAGCCAAAAGGCATGACAACCTATTCATATGTCCCAATAGTTCCTGGACATCTGAAAGCAGTTTTTGATACATCCTTCTCTACTATAAATATCTGATTATAACCTACATAACCATCTATACAACTTAAAATTTAATGCCAGAACGTGGCAGCTACTAATATATCCGCTATAAGCATAGAATATTCATCTTTAGGAGTTGCTAGATTTAGATTCCTAAAATCAATGCATACCCTTAACTTGCCATTTTTCGTAACAATTGGAACTATGTTAGAAAGCAATTCAATATACCTGGTAGTTCTGATGAACTTAGGTTTGAGTAGCCTTTCGACCTCTTCTTTGATTTTCAGCACCACTTCAGGAGCAAATCTCCTATTTGCCTATTTAACAGGCTTGTATCCTTCTTTAAGTGGCAGTTTATGTTTGAAAATATCTGGTTCATGCCACTATGATACCGAATCACCCAGAATTGAATTCGTGGCAATCTTGCGGTATAGTGGTCTCCAAGTCGTATTCACTCAAGGAGACTCACTTCTAATTACTAATTAGTTATTCTGAACACCCAAACACTAATTAAAAGTACATAAACGTGGGGGAGGGGTTTGTTGACAGTAATAGCAGAAGTGGTAACAAAACAGTAACAATGAACAACAGCAGCAAAATATCAGCAGAACAAGTTTGACAATAACAGAAAACCATGCAACCAGCCACTAGGATTTATAGGAGTGTAGCCATCATCACTTAGCTCATTGATTCAGTTTTGTTCTCATTTCACCACTTGGTTCTTTATAAAAAAATGATTTCAGAGTAACATCCATAATTTAATGCTACTAACTGTAGCCAAGAATACCTTCATTAACTATAACTAGATGCATTTCAAAGGAAAGCCTCAACCAAATCAAGTTAAACATCATCTAACTAGCCATTTCGTTTCACTCACTTTTCTAATCAGTCAAGCAAGGTTATATCTCATATATAAATCTGTTTATGCTCTTTCAAATTCAAACCAAAATCTGACAGCAACATAAACATATAAGCAGAACAGAAATGAAATGAGATGAAATAAAGAATAAAACACTTATCTCGCACTTTCAGTTCAAGCTAAAACATCCCAAGGTCCTAGTGACTTATTACAATGGAGATTTAGCCCTCCATGAGAGCAAGACAGCAAAATATAAGAAGGAAAACAGAGAGGAAGATAGAGTTACAAAAATTGCTGAGTTCAGAAAATAAAAGTGTCCTCTGATTTTTAAAAACTGATGCCTTCAATGCCTTAGAGAATATTCTACCCTAGATGCCTCTTGGATGCCTCCTTGGTGTTTCTTCCATGATGTGGGCAGCAAGACAACAGCAGAAAAGTGGCAACAGCAGCAGACAAATTACTTTACTGCTTTGCTATTTCTGTCTGCTATTGATTGCTGCAAGAGGTCCATGCTGTCAAAACAGAAATTATATTCCCCTTTGCTGTAAAGTGTAGAACAGTGGGGACCAGAAATCCAGTCAGCCCTAGTCAACCATTCAATGCCCAGTCAGCATGTCCAGGTAGCCTCCAAGTAAGCAAAACGTCCATGTCAGCATTTTTCTCTCCAATAATTAGATCTGAAATTAAGCACATGAATTAATTGGGATAAAATTATGAATTTGAATCATATTAATTCTATAATTAATTTACACCCAATAAATTCAAAATATAATAAAATAGGAGAGTTGGCAACATTGAAATAGCAATAGGACTAAAATAGGGACTAAAAAAATATATAAAAATGCCCGATATCAATATCTCTACTTGAACTAGGAATTTCATTATAATCCTAGGCAAAGCAATCTCTATATTTAGAGATGAGCATGACAAGTTTTTCTTTGAACTCCTTTGGTAGAAATGTGCTTATAAAAATTGGTCTCTTATTCTCTTTAGTGCCTAAGTTCACTTCTTCTAAAGGATCTTCTGCTTCGACATTTATCATTTCATCAGGTTCTTTCTCAAATCCTAAAGGACCATCATCAATAATGCAGTGTAACAACATACCTTCTATTGTATTTACTGCTTTATCAACTAGATATACCAATAATCTGTCTAAATGAGTCTTAAGACTCATGGCTGTAACTTGGCTAATTTTCATCGGCCTTTTTCATGCTTAACAAATTTTTATTGGCCCTATCTATCAATTTGACACTAAATTGGTCCATTAAACAGAATTCTAAAGCATCTTTATTAATCAACCCATCCTCTGTCGTGACTAATCTAACATTTAGGGATTAATTCTTAAAATCGACATAGAGTTGCTGCAAGTAACATAGACTGCCATCTACCTCAACGACCATCACTTGTCCTTCACTATTCTAAAGGATCAATTGCTAGTGCACAGTAGATAGGATAAAAGGAAAGAGTCTATGAATAGACCTCAGTGAGCGTCGACAATGGGACTTGACAGGAAAACTATGGAATAGGAGGCAGGGACCTACCTTTGTGCCCTTGGTGTAGGCTATACTTCGATCCTCGCATAAGTTTTCAGAATATTTATTCCTGACAATGTTCCATTGGCAATGCCCTCTCTGGTTAGATCTTAGACCTTTGCCATTATCTTATGATCGCACTCCTTTTTTCGAGCATGGGCTTTTCTGTTAGTTACGAGTTTTGAAACCATGGTAACATATATTTGCCACGGTTATATATTTAAATGGCCACAGGTGCAACTGTGGCAAACAATGTAAGTTTGTTTCTGAAAAATATATTTTGACAATTATTAGTCACGGCTAAATTGTGGCTAATTAATTATTTGTTATTTTTTAAAAAAATAAATTTAATTGTTTATTTGCCAAGGGTGAACCGTAGCAAATAATTAACAGTTTTTTTAAAAAAAATTAGACATTTGTTGGCCATGATTTAAACCATAGCTAACAATTAATAAGGTTTTTTAAAAAAAAAATTAAGTGTTTGTTTGCCATAGTTTAACAATTTTTTTTTAAAAAAAAATACATATGCTTTACTGTCTACATATTCCTGCTAGATCAATATATACTACAATGTACACTTGAATGTATTAAAATACATTTAGTCAAACAGAGATAAACTAAACAAAAAAGATCTAGCTAGTAATTGTTCTATACCCAAATGTGAACTTGAATGTATCAAAATAAATTTAGTCAAAAAGAGATATACTAAACAAAAAGATCTATTTAGTAATTGTTGAACCCTCTACCATACAAAAAACCTAAGTGTGTGATATATTTGTGCTAATGGTAGACAAATCAAAACTAAATTTATCTTGCATAAATTTGTAAAGCATACTTAGCTCCTCCTTGGTCTTTTCATATCTAGCCACTTGTTCTTTTAAAGCCATCACTTTGCTCCTCAAATCTTTAGTATGATTCTTATTTATAGTACTGCTAAAAGTATTACTATACATAGAACTCAAAGTTTGTCCAGACAAACCAAAGACAATAGAAGGAGAAACACCTATTCCCAATCCTCAAACACAACCAGAATGTTCAGGTCCAAACATTTTTCCAATTAAATATCTAGTTGAGCATATATTTTTGAAAGGACACCTGAAGCAGTAGCACATTCTTGATCTTGAGTCAAGTTCTCTAAAATCTTATCCTAGTAAATGAAGAAAGAAAAAATTTAGGCCAATAACCATGAAAATTTAGGCCATATCCAAATCAAGCTCTTATAAGAACACTAAAGAAAAGAATGATACCAATGAAAAGAAAAAGCCAACACAAATGTACAGTCACAACATGTCCGTAGTTGTAGTTCCTAATGTGAAAGTATCAACAAAGAAAATACTAGAACTTCCATCATAATTTATCAAATAACCTATGATTTATTCCAATGTCCAGAAAACAAAAAAAATACAATAATAGCTCTATGGACAGGGCTGTAGTTGGAATTGGGTGATTATTGTATGTTCACATTAATTAAATCATTCAGTATGAGAAAGTTCTAAGTATGAGTGAACCAAATAAAAGGTATGACTTTCAAATGAAAGTTCAATTTCTAAAGGCATGCATAGATTTTTTTGAGAATTATAATATGAGTTTAAGGGTTGATTTGAAGGACAAAAACATCATTCTTCCCCACTAAAAGCATTGCAATACTTAAGATATAAAGTTGATATTGTTCAAATTTGAAAAGAGCAAAAAATAGTATTGTCAAAACCCATTAAAAAAATTGAATGTTGATAATGTGTACAAAAATCAAATATATGAAAAATGTTGATTTTGGCAGGCACAATGGTGCGTATAATTTTATAGCACATAAAATATTCCAGCAAGTATACTGGGTCGCAACAAGTAATAAAGTGATAAGTAGAGTATCGTCCCACAGAGATTGAGGTATCAAATAAAATTCAATTAGGCTAAGTGAAATGCTATTAAGACTTATGAAGGAAATTTCAGAAATTACACAAAAAGGGGGGGGGGATGATTGAAACAACAAAATATAAATAACTGAAATTTTAATAACTAAACAGAAAACAAAACAGACAAAAGATGTGCAACTGGTCACAAATTCCATGGAATTGTACATCATCATCCTTTCCTTTGAATATTCTTGGCTAATTCTATTATGTAATCTTCAATCTAAAATTCTTAGAAAGTCTTCTAAGACTGAATTATATTAAAATTATAGTTAGGAAGATCTTCACTAATCTATAACTCAAATATAATCCGATCAAGTCCTAATCACATCAATGCCCCGCAATCGCATATGACATGTTATCTCTTGTCCTACTCGTTACAAATACATAGCAATCGCATGCATGTATAAATAACACGCTTCATAGAACAATAAATAAAATAGAACTTTGGTCAAGAAAATACTCATTGGTCCAAATGAATTAAAGTACAATTTCCATTTCATCAAATGACCGACTACACAAGAAAATGAGATTGATTTCGTTGGTCTAATCCGATTAATTCATAGACAAATTAATCTTTGAATCATTGAAGAACAATTCAATTAAATTACAATCCATTCAATGTTGGCCAATTTTCTAAAATATGATTGAATCCAAAAACTTTGAAATTACAATCTAACTTAACCAAAATAATTGACTAAAATCTTAGATCAACCATTCAATTAAGTTATGAAGCTCAAGAAAATTATTCAAGCCACATAAATAAAACTATCTATATCTAGATAATCTAATTTATAGTGGAAATTACAAGGTCAAGCTCAATATCTAGCTAACTCTAGCATAGACATAAAAATCCCAAACTCATTGAAGGTTCATCAAACATTCAAGAGGAAGAATAATCAGTAAAATCCATTCCATTAAATGAAAATGCATTAAAACTGAATATGTTCAACAATAAAGCTTCATAAAACCGAACTACATCAATCCTTAAACTCAGAAATTACATGGAAGAGAAGAAGAACATGACAGAAAACAGAAAATACAGCAGAAATCTAAGAAACTATGAAGGAAAATCGAAGAAAAGGAAAGAAAATGGGAGAAGGAGAGCCATTCCCAAGTGGGAAGGCTTCCTTTCCCTCAAACCAAGCTAGAGAGTTGCCTCTATGTTGCTCTCAGCCACTGCTGCCCAAGGAAGGCAGAAAAATGGTGCTAGGACTTCACATCAGAAAAATGACTTAGCCTCCTTAATAAATTTCGATTTTTGCAAATATAAAACTGATCTAACACATGCCTAAAGGGATATTCTGCCCTAGATGCCTCCTTGGATGCCTCTTCCATGATATGGCAGCACTTTGACAGCAAAACAGAAGCAAAATTAATATTTCTGCAGCAGCAGAAAAGTATGGCAGCAGCAGAATGGTATGGCAGCAGCAACAGATTTAATATTTCTGCAGCAGAAAGTGACAAACAGCAGCAGAACAGCAGCAGAATATCATGGCAAAATTAATATTTCAGCCATGCTTTTTTTTGACCTACGAAAATTAATATTTCTGCCCAAAAATTCAGACTACATGGCATTGAATAAGAGTTCAAGTGGGCCCCACATCCAGCATATCCTAGTCAGCATCTACATCACCCAAAAAGTGCCACATTAGCATCCAAATCAGCATCTTTGTCCATGTCAACACTTTTCTCTTCAAAATTAAAATTTGTAGGAATTAAATTGAGCATTTTACAATTCAAGTTCTAAAAATATAAAATTGAGACACATTCAATCCAAAAATAGTTTATACCCAATAAATTCCAAAACATAATAAAATTAGAGAATTGATAAGATTAAAGAGGCAAAAAGGACTAAAATAGGGACTAAAATAAATGGAAAAAGTATGTTATCACACAACACAATATACGACAGTTTCATTGGCTCAACCATAAGTACGCCTATGTTCAGTTGACATGTCACTTGCCCATACCTATAGTACACAATCATATAGTATATATAAATTGCTAGCTAATTGGATTTTGTAGCTCCTAGAATCAGAATGAAATTAAAGAGTAGTATGTCAATGAAGGCTAGCTATGAGAATATGAGAAACTGCATGAAGATGATGATATGATATTGATCAGCATGCTTCTCACAAAAGGCTTAGCCACTTGGTATTCAAACCCCATGTTGAAATTGGTTTAAAAATTATAGGAACAAAAGAAAAACTTTGATGCCACAACAAAGAGCATAATACAAGAAATACATTAAATAAGAAAAATGTAAATGAAACTAGCTAGGAAACAATGGACGTTATAAACCACTTACTGCCAAGGTCTTCCTTAATTCATTTACATAGCTTCCATCTCTTTTGAGTAGATTTGACAAAAGTACTTCACCTCTACATACAAGTCTCCCTAATTCTTTCACATATATTTTGCATCATTGAAGTAAAAAGTTAAAAAATAATTAACAAAGTATGTATATAAACCAAACTTATTCAATTCTTTCACCTCTATAAAGGACTTTGATGTGATACAAATGAACAATGAATGATAATTTGGTATATTTTGTGCAACCATCATAAAGTTCTTGATTTTCTTCTCTGATTAATTCTTTCATTTTACCTAACTCCTCATTATGAACTTCTACACCTCTAATATTGTCATTGGTTGGTTGTTTTGATGAACTAGGATCTTCATGTCCATTTTCCTCAAATACACTAAAAATATCATTTAACATGTCATGCACTGGATATTGTCTACATAGTTCTTTTTGTGTTTGGGTTTCTAATCCTATATTAGGTCCATCATATTTTTCTCCATGAATATACCAAGTAGTATATCTAATAGGAAAGCCCTTTTGAAGTAAACAACTATGTACTTCAAATCTATTCCCCATACGCCGAAATCCATAAGAAATACAAGAACACACAATTTGGCCTTTATAGATGCATTTGAAAAGGCAAAATCAAGAAATTACACAACCCCATTCATAAATTCATTCGATCTTACTGGCTTGTCTATCTAGCTTTTATCAACCATGATTATGCAAATCTGATTTCAACATCAAATATAACTCATCAAAAAATGAATTCATAAAAATATAACACAAATTTTAGGCATATATAAGCTTGAAGATAAATAGAGAGGAAATTAATTTTTCATGACTTAAGAAAGTATCTTTCATGAAATATATCATCAATTTATTATTTACCCAAAAAGTCACCAATTCGTTATCATCTGAGTGTTCTATCCTTCCTATTATTTTCTTTTTAAGCATGGGTTATCATTTTATTTTTAACATTCTTTCTACATTGATGTTACCTTAGCATTTAAAAGAGCTATTTATTACACAGGTTTTATAATGAACTAGAATTTCTTTACTACATATATAGGTTTCAGAATATTAGCAAACAAAATCCATAGACCCAACTAGCAACAAATGCAATCTAAAAGTGTAGAACATCAAGAAAAAATCCATAGAACCAACTAGTAATAAATGCAAAGTAAAAGGCCAAAACATCATAAAAAAATCCATTAAACTAGCTTACGAAAAATGAAAATATCCACAACTAAAGGGGCAAGAGCAAGTAAGAATATAAGTAAAAAAATATGCTTACTAACCTGAATGCAAGAAACCAAAATCTTAGGAAAACAAAGATGAGAAAGTTTAAGAGAATATACATAACAATATTTGGGGTTAATAAATAATTGTTCTAAGTCTAATCAAATATTTCCTAACTTATGTAATCAATATCTTAGATAAACAAAAAAATAATCACTATAGCCTAAATATAGGCTTATGTTATTTCTTAGCTTAAAATGAAAAAATTTTGCATTTTCTAATCCCATTTAATCTTTGTTTAAAAGAAATTTGTTGAATTATAAAGTCGACAACAATGTACTTAAAATCAACATGCAAAGAAAGCCAGACATCTATTAGTATAATCAACAATGGAATTTGAACACAAAAATGGAATCAATTAAACAAAAATCCAATTCAGAAACCATAAGAAAAGCAAAGCAAAAGCAGATTATTTACATAGATTTGAAGGGAATGGCTCTTGTGTGCAAAAGATCTCGAAGAAAATTGAATGGTCACTGGTTTGATAATATAAAGATTATTCATTTTAACAAAAGAAAAAAATGATTTATTTAAAACTTAAAAAAATCTTAGTCTAACTGAAAAAACAACCCATAAGTCTTTGGCAAAATACTTTAAGTTGGTTAGCAATTTGTTGATATTCTGCAGGTGCTTCTTCAAGAATAAATAGATTTTTGGTCATGGTATAAGGTTGAAAATAGCTCTTACACTTAAGTCCTGCAGGAAGAATCTGTAAGTCTTTGGCAGTACAATATGTATCCATACCAATCATTATGTCATGTCCTGGAAGATAACTTCCCAAGACTTTGATTTAGACAATATTGTTGGGGAAGAATTGAATCCCAATTCTCTACTTTATGATGAGTTTAACTAAAAAAGTATTGCCATCTGATGCACTAAAGTATGTATTATCAGATTCCCAGTATTCAAGAGGAAGAATAGAGGGATTCATGATAGTTTTGGCAACTCTTGTATCCATGTAAGCAATAACTTTGATTGGCTTGGCATATTTGTCTGGAAGAATGGAAGCTTAAACAAGAGGAGAAGGAGGTCTCTTATTATTTGGAAGAGTTAGCTGAGTTTTATGAACCAGTTGAACTCCAAATAGGCGAAAAGACATTTCCCTTAAGGAGTCTTTTTTCTGGTCTTTCAGAGGATAATAAGGTCCATCACCTTGGGTTTGTCTGGGAATTGTTAAAGAATAACATGGATGATCCTTGTAGCATTGTAAGGAATCCTCAGAGTCAGATTCTGAGGTAGAATCTTTAGAGATTTGAAGAGCGAAAGCAGTTTCTTCATCAACTTCTTCTTGCTCTGAGTAAAGAGATTCTATTTCATCCTGTTCTAATGGGAAGGCCATATCAATATGTTGCATCATTTTTATTACTTTATTTCCTTTCTTGGGACATTTGAGAGCAAAGTGTCCTTATTCTCCACATATGTAGCAACAATCTGTGGTCCTTTTCTTGAATTTCTTTTTTCTGAAGAAACAAACTGGTCTTCGAAAATGTTTCCTTCGATGCTTCTTAGAGAACTGCTTGTAGTTGGAGAAATGATGTTTCTTCTTTGTGGGGCAGTGGTACTGCTATTTGTCTTTGTATTTGATCTAGAGATAAGGCTTTTTGTAGATGGTCTGGAGCTTTTTTTTTCCTTCAATGATTGAATGGAAGAGTTTTTGCTATTCACAAAGTTTTTCCAAAGTTACAATTGCCAATTAAAAAATTTCTCCGAGAGAGATTTCAGTGATGTCTCTCCTGAGTGATAGTAAGGCTCGCTGTAATTCAGGCTACAATTCTTCAGGTAATGAGGCTATAAAAGTGTGTTTGAGATTGGGATCATTATAGCCATTCAACATATAGTATCTCTGAGACATTCTTTGGTAGTGTCTCTCAAGATCTTGTCTTTTGAGAGAGCAGCATTTCATCTCAAAGTACTCATGCCTTTTTTGTCTTTCGTTAAGTTGAAAATCACCCAAAAATTCTTTATGGATGAGTCCCAACATACTTTCTGCATCCAGCTGAATCACGTTCAGTTGTCTGTATGGCCCTAAGCTTTGGAACCATTCTCGTAGCGTGCCTGTCATTCTAGTTATGAATTCCTTTAAGACAGCTTCAGTAGTAACTCCTATCTTGGTTAATTAGACGTCAATCCATGCACCCATTTCATTGAGTCTATCTCTCCATTTCTCTGGTGCAGTATAGTCAAATGTAAACCACGATCCTAAAGTGAGACGTATTTGTGGTTCCATTTGTCGTGAATCAGGCATATGAAATTCTTCTGTGTGATCTGTGGGTTCTTCTATGTTTGGTTCAGGAGAGGTATGAGACTCTGAAGATCGGGGATCTGCTTGTGTAGCCATGTATACTACTGAGATGTCTGTATAATGATCTTCTGGTTTAGTATGACTGAATGATTATCCAGAAGATTCTGAAGATTCTGAGTAAATTGAAGAGTTATTTGAGGCACATTTTAATTGAGTGGTGTGTGTTGGTTTAGGTCCTTTTAGGACTCCTTTGTTTCTCCCTTCTGAAAAAGGATCTTGGTGCTTTGGTTATGTTGGAGGAGGTGTTTTAATGATGAGATGCGAGAGTCTTGGTTCAAAGGTGGATTTTTTGGAAGTACCCGAGGTAATAGGTAAAGAGGAAATATCTGGAGGAGGAAATCCTGGTCTTTGTGGTACCCGCGAAGAGGGTTTAGTTATTGGTCTAGCTGGTTAAGGGGCCTTTTTGAAGATTTGATAAGTCATTTTGAAATGTTTGGAGTAGTCATCCTCTGTAGGATAACTGAGAGTATTAGGTGTGGCAAATGATGGAAGGGCTGAGGGTAAAGGTGGATATGCACCATAGATACTCCAGAAGTACTCCTTTTCTTTTACATCTCATTCAATTTGTATTATCTGCTCTTTTAACTGAGTCATCTCCTTTTCCCTTGTAGTAAATTCGGGCCCAAGTTGTCCTTTGCTGATGAGATATCTCAGATCTAGATCAAACTGATTGATTCGATGAAGCAAGTCATCGTATAGCTTTTGGATTTGTACAGAGAAGCCATCAAGTTTGGCATTTATGCTATCGTGCCTGATAAATAGATGGTCCAGCTTTGAATCTATTTGTCAGAGGATAGTATTTTGGGCTACAGCATTCTGTGTCTGCCAGCTCAAAACTTCATTTGAGGGAGAAAAGGATCTTGCTCCTGAAGGAGTAATATTGGAGGAACAAAAGGTCTAGATGAAACCTTTAGCATATCATATATTCTTCTTTCCATTGATGGGAAGTCAGCATCATATGTGGTAGATGAAAACATCATGCATGGCATGGGTTGAGCTTAAGGCATAAACTCTTGAGGAGGAGTAGCTTGTGGCCTGCATGGTTGAGGATCTATTTCTTGAATCTTGAATCCTAATTTTTGCTCTATGAAGTGGAGGAGATATTCTTCATGAGACATAGAATGTGGGTTTTTGAAGGCAATCCAGGGCTTATCATTTGGATCTAAATCCTTTCGAGAATTGGATTTATAGGCAGAACAGCTATCTTTAGATCTTTTAGTGTTCTTGTTACCGTGATAACAAGAAAGATCATCAACATCTTTCCAATACTCACATCTTTCTTCACACAGTTCTAGGGCAACGTCCCAAATAAAATGATCGTTTATGTGAGAAACATAACAGTGTCTTCCTTGAGGGTAAATGATAGTGCTGGAGTTGAAGGATGGATCTAATGGTCTCCTGTAGCTGTCTACCTGAGTCTGTTCAGAGCCTTCAGGATGTCTGAAGATAGTTTTAACAGTGCCATCTCTTTGGGGAATCAGATCTGATGGATTAGTTGTATGAATTAGTTTGCTAGCTGCATGCTCTTTTTCATAATTGGTGAGGCAAGTGAGGGCCATTAGCTTGACAATATTTGCTTTTAGAATATTCTTGGGAATTTGAATGATAGCAGGAACATCTTCTCTGCCTGCTACTATCATTAAGGCATCTCCATTTGCATTAGAGTGCTTCAGATCCATGGCATGATCTTGGAATCTGTAAAGCATCTGATGATGTAAGGTTGCTGTCATAGCGATGGCAACTTGTTCAGCTCCTGAGATCTATATCTGGACCTTTAATAGTCCTGAAAGGGTTGGATCATCAAGGTGAACATTGAAATCTAGGTCAATAGTGAGGATGACAGTGCCTGCACTTAGGGAAGTAAGGACTGTGCTGATCAAGGCATCTTGATACTTTGTGTATCTGGTGTTAAGAAGAGCCACTCGTGCAGAGGCTGCTATACCTTTTCTCCCATGGAGGGTAAGACATAGTCAAATTGCCCCAAAATGGATGTGGCAATACCCTTGTCTTTTCTAATGACGGATCAGATCTGTGGGTATTTCTAGAGTAACATATTGTTCTTGTTGGGTGGCTTGAAGGCCATACTGCCTCATCTTGGTTCCCTGAATATATTCTTTCATCGGGAGTCTCCTGGTGGAAAGAATCCATCTAATATTAGAACCAAAAGAACGGTCTCATTGGGATACACCATAAGGGTTTAGTAAAGGAAGTTGAGATTCTTCAACTTTAGCTTCTTCTAGGAGGTGAGTAATCTCAATCAAGTTATCAATCTTCTTTGAGAGGGTTTTTAAACAGGAGGGAGGTACAAAAATTGAAGAGGAGAGTCATATAGGTTCATAGGCGTTAGTATCATTTGAAGTAGAGGTTTCCATAGTGTAGAAAACACTTCTTCTTTACAGCTGTATACTGGATGTTATGAATGGAACATAAAATAGTAGCCTCTAATACTAAAAAGGAGTGCAGTCATAAGAATAATGGCAAAGGTCTAAGATCTAACCAGAGAGGGCGCTGCCAATGGAACATTGTCAGGAATAAACATTCTGAAAACTTATGCTAGGACCAAAGTATAGCCCACACCAAGGACACAAAGGTAGGTCCCTGCCTCTTATTCCAGAGTTTTCCCGTCAAGTCCCATTGTAGACACTCACTGAGGTCTGTTCTTTGACTTAGCCACGATTTTATTGTAATTACAGTTTTTTTTTTAGTGTAGTCTCTATGCATTAAGAAATGAGGAAAATCTTGAGACACGACAAACTTAAGGGGATATTTGAAAAAATAGCTGGGTTGACCCAGTTTTTGAGCTAAATTAATTTTTAAAATTAATTTTGGTATTTATGCTTATAAACAAAAGTGATTTTAAAAAATAGATTTTATTTAAAAATTGGTTAGTGAAATTATTTTTAGATGTGTAATTACTATAAATAATATAAATTTTATATTTTATTAGAAATTTTACTTCATTAGTAGAATATTGAAATAAAATTAATTTCAACATTTATAAATGAGCCATGCGTTAATTAGTAATTGAATTAATCTATTACTATTTTTTGTTAGCCTTGACACTTGGGAACTCATAAAATAGTGTTAGCCTCGTGTTGACCAATTGTAAATATTTATTTTACGCCAAAAAGAAATTTTGATGGTGACACGCGAAAAGGTTTCCTTCTAACAGGTCCTTGAATCATGTAATTTTAGAAGATGAACTGTATGGTTGCCCTGCAATTTACGACGCCTCCCAAAGAAAAGGATACTTCAAAAATACCACGTTCAATAAGATCAAGTGTGTTGAAAATTACTGGGGTAGAAGGGAATCTTCTACTTGATTTAATTTAAATCGTTGAATTTTGTAATTAATGATTTGGATATTAAAATATTATTATTTTTAAAAAAAATTTAAGAGATATAATATTATAAAAATCTAAATTATTCATTATGAAATGCAATAATCTAAATTAAATCAAATACTTTGCGTGAGTTTGAGGGAAAACAAAAAATCTAAATCCTCCTGAGATGTTCGTGAAATTTCGCATATGATGTCAAGAACAGTATTCCAGTGTTCACTGTGATTGATGTATACTTCAAATTTGTACTTGAATCCTCCTTAGCCAATGATTCTACTCTTATGGATTCACTTGGACTTATACAGAAAAATGGCATGTTAATGGTCGCCACCATTGAAAGTTATGAACCTCTCAAAATTCAAGAACACAGCTTTGATCATTATTCCTGATTTACCAAAGTTCTTCAATCTGTGTTACAAAAAAATTGGACAATTAAAACATCATATTTGTAGTAATCAAACTTGCGATTTAACTTGTAAAGTTATTTGGTTTTATAATTTTAGATATCCAAATCGAGTAAATTCAATCATAAACTTGAAACAGGGTCAAACTTGATGCAAAAACTCAATTAAAATCTTTTAATCGAATTGACCGAGTTTGCACAATACAATCCAATTTAAACACTCATAATTCTTTTCATTTGGATTCTATTTTAAGCAAATAACATACCGTTGATAAGATCTCTGAGTCTAGTTTCAAATAAAATAAGTTTTGTTCAAAAACTTTTTTCTATTTAAGAGATATGATCAAAAGAGTGACAAAATTTTAGAAACAATTGACTTTTGGATTCTTCCAGACGGCTTATTGCAATTTTCAGTTTTTCTTTAAACAATCATAACTTTCATATTTGAACTCCATTTTAAGCAAATGATATATCATTATAAAAGCTCTTTGAGTCTAGCTTCAATTGAGACATATTTCATTCAAAATTTCTTTACCATTTAGGATATATGACTAAAATAGTAACAAAAAGTCATAAGCAATAGGCTTCAGGGTATTATCAATCAACTTACAATTTTTAGGTTTACTTTAAATATTCATAACTTTGTCATTTAAACTTTATTTTAAGCAAATTTAACTTTACATATATGAAATACTAACCAATCAATGATGACTCCTAATGTCTTATTCTATGGTCTTCTTGTCTGCGTATATACTGAGTCTATGAATGTTCTCAATTATTTCATTTTTAAGGGAATAAGCATGTTGATACATAATGAGACTTAGCATACTCTATCTGTTATTCTAGTTTTGTTGTATTAGAACACACACACACACACACACACACACACACATATAGCCTATTAAAAGGAAATGTATAGTAAACTCTTACGAGTTTACAAGTTGTCTGAATTTAAGTCAACTCTCAAATTTGACAACCTTACTTGTACTACTTAATATGCTTTGGTTTCATATCAAAAGGATGACCTTAGTATTTGAGAAAGTTTGAGCAAAGCATCAAGAATTAAAATTCATACTAAAGCTTGGGGGATGGGGTGACTATAGTGTTCGCCTCTAATGTACGGTATATATGTATTTTCATTTTTTTTAACAATAACATCCGTATTTTCATATTTTGGGATTATATAGTAAAGGTCAATATTTTCTTGTGATATTGGGCCTTGGCTGTTCAAACCCATTGCTATGCCAATAAAAAAAAGTCAAATTTCACCCATAATATAGATCAGTTCTACTTTATCAAAATGTTAATAATAAAAAAAATTTATACATAATAGAGAAAAATTTGTACTAAAAACTTATTGTTAACTTCTCATGTAATAATAACAATAATAATAGTAATAGTAATACAAGACAGAACATGTGTTCCTAATTTTGGTAGTAATGGGGCGCTATAGACAACAGCATGGAGAGATTCCTCAAGTTTTAGGGTCCACTGTTGTAGCAGAACAGACCCACTACTACAAAAGTAGAAGATAGAGAGGAGCAGGTCACTGCTTCCTTTATTGGGAGATTGCTCATTTGGTTCTAGGTTTTACCATTGCAGCAGTGAGTGGCAGAGAAGAATGCTCAAATTGCCCATCCGGTACTACAACACTGTACATCCACTGCTACAGTGGTGGAGGGTAGAAAGGATTTCTTTATCTTCAGTCCATTCTTCACTATCACCTCAACTTCACCATGGCCCTCCTTCCTTCACAAGCTTCTCACTAACTCAACCCTACAAAAGAAATCAATAAAAACACCAATTACTAGCAACAATTGATCGTAACTTACTAAATTAACAAAAACTCTAGGAAATCCTAAAGTTACCAAAATTAAACATAGGCTGATAACACAATTTAAAGCAAGTTGGAGGTAAAATGCACTTAATTATGTTAAATTAGGACTTTAACACCCAGATTCTCCAAAGGTTGAGGCCATTACGTTTACAATAGTTTTTGGCACTTACCTTGATCTTTCTATCAACCATTCTCCAATATGTTTGTTTCTTTGTAGCTTCAAGCTATTACCCAAAAGAGATAGAAACCATACCTTTTTAGCCTGAGAGCAGCCCACAAAAAGATGGGTAATAGCTTCCTCTTTTTCATAGCACATGAAGCATACAAGATTAGTCTTAACCCCTTTAGATACAAGTCTTGATTTTGTGGAGTTCCCATCGTGGCATAACTTCCAAAGACACATCCTCACTTTTGGTGGGATATTCAAATTCCATATCTATCTCTAGTGAGCCTTGTCCTCAAAGGGTCCTGCATCCAAATTCACCTTTTTCTTTAGAATCAAATGATAGATAGATCTAACTAAGAAATTATGATCCTTCTCCCATGGCTATGTAAGAACATCATCAAAAATCCTTCAAGACATCGGTATTCTACATATTTGCTCAGCTTCAAAAGGGAGAGAAACACTGTGACAGATCTATCTATCCCTATCCCTTGTGTCTTGATCTATAGGCTGACTCACCATGGATATTCTAGGATCTATTAATATTGGACTCCAGACTCTACCTTCATTCCGCTTAGGGAGCCATCTATTCTTCCATATCTTAACCTTTACACCTAAATTAATTTTCTATCATGCTTCTTCTTCTACGAGTCATATGATTTTACCCAAAATTAATATTGCAATATAAGACTTTTTTAAGAAGGGTTTATTTTTTATTTTTAAATAAAAAGCTGAGTTGGTCTTAGTTGGTCCTTATAGTTTATACAATTATTAGCAAAACTCTGTCATTTGTATAACACCCACCCAGCTACAGTTTTGTGGTCAAAGATAGTGCTTATAATTTCTCTTCTCTGGACTTTAATCCTTTTAACTATGGAATTCGCAAAACTATACTTTCTTTTCCTTTTATCCAACAATTATTCTATGTTCTATTTAGTTATCAAAATAAATTAGGTGCTGGTTGGAGGCACTATGACACTGAGTTGTCTAGAATTGAATTCGTGATAACTTGCAGTATAGTAGTCTTCCCAGGTCATTTCACTCTTGGAGCCTTGCTTCTAAATTGCCTAATTAATTGTTCTACACTAATCTACTGATCTACACTAATCTCCAGCCTAATTACTATCTGGGGTTTTGCATGATTAAGCATAAAACAGAATGTAAACAATAACAGCTAAATAGAACAGAGAAAGAAACAGAAAATGAAATACAATAAAACATAGAAATGAAATGCAATTAGCAGCATGAAATCCTTAGAATTGCAACTATTATCATTCTTGCCTTTTAATTAATTCTAGTGGCATTCTATCATTTGGTCATCAACTAAAATTCCTAGAAAACCTTCCAGAAGCGGATTACATTTAACCCGATGAAGCCCTAACCAAATCATGCTTGATAATTACCAAATCAAGCTATTTCTATTATACTTACTACACCAACTAGTGACAACAAGAGGGCATCTTAGATTTAAGCATTTAAACCAGTGTTCATGTTTATAAAAATCCAATTAGATTAATACGAGCATAAAAATAGAGATAATAAACAAGAACAAAAATGAAATAGAAGAAACAACAAGAGAAACTTATTGATTAAGCTCCAAAAATTCATATTACAACACCAGTTCATTCATAGACTGATTACAAGTCTTTTAGCCTTCCATGGAGTCCAAAATACACAAAGAGATGGGGAAAGAAGACGTATGAATTACAGAAGAAAATGGAAGAAGACAACACTTCAACATCTAAAAATAGAGGTTCTGAAGTGCTTTTAACTAAAGGAGAGAAGGAAGGACAAAATTGTAATATTTTCTCTCATGTGCTGTCCCATTCTTCTATAGAAAGCAATTTTGCTGCTACAGCCTTCTGTGTTTTACTGCTTTTGCTTCCCTATTGCTATCTGCTGTTAATTTATATTTTTTGGTTGCTACAGAAAGCCTTTCTGATTCTGTTTGCCTTTGATGGAAAAGGCAGAAATATGGGACCCAGTCAGTCCAGTTAGCCCTTATCAATGTACAGTCAATTGCCATGTCATCATTTAATCCATGTTAGCATCTAGGTGGCCTCCAAGTCAGTATATACTCTCCAATTAATTTAAATTTGAAAATTAAACACAAGAATTAATTGGGATAAAATTATGAAATTAAAGCATATTAATTCTATAATTAATTTACATCCAATAAATCCAAAACATAGTAAAATTAGAGAGTGCACAATATTTAAGATGCAAAAAGGACTAAGATAGGGACTAAATTATATATAAATGCCTAATATCAGGTGCATTTTCATGTTGGCATTATTTTTATTATTAAATATATTATATATATTTATTATTTATTTTATAAATAACTATTAAAGCTAATGAATATATGTATGGATTAACATATTAATTATTGTATATGTATACATGTTTTTAGGGCATATATATTAATGTTATCTTTAATTAGGTCAATTATAAAATTTACATTAATTTTTGTTAGGGACTTATTTGATATATGTTTGTGTTTGTCTGGGGTGTTAGTGAAAATAATAAATGTGTATATGTCTGACCCTAAATAATAACAACGATATAGTGTTATTATAAAATGGGTCAATCTATAGGTCGACCCATGGGCAATGATTCCCTGGGTTATATAGGGTTGGTTCACTTTTTGAAGTTTACGATTCATTTATGCTTCCATCAGAAAAAGTGAGTGAAAGTTACCCCATATCCTCTTAGAAGAGCCTATCCTCATACGATTCATTTTCTGAGTTATCGATGGATCAAGGTACACTCTTTATGTTGTTTTCATCTTTGTGTTCTTATTACTTATCAAGATCTATAAATAGTAAGTTCACAGATTTAAGAATTTTCACATTTGAGTTTTCTATGAATCTTTATTATTTGATTTTGTTTAATCAAAATTTGCTTTTAATTGGTATCAGAGCTTGGTTCTGATAAATAATAAGGACCAATTGTTTCAAAATTGAATTTAGGTTGATAAATTGAAATTTTTTGTGAAGAATCCTATATGTGTATAATTTTGATTTTGTTAAAATTAGGATGTTTTATAGTTCTTTTGTGTTAATTCCCTAATTAAAATGTATTTTCACATCTTATTTTATAATTTTTTAAAGGAATAAATCAGATTTTGAAAATTTGTGAAAATTAGGGATTTTTTTAGATGAACCCTAGAAATTAGGATTTCATAATTTCATGAAAATTTGAGTGTTTTTGGGTTTTTTCACCATTTATTTGATGATTTTAATCAATTCTTTGAATAATTTTAAGTTAGAATTCATGAAAATGAGTTTTGGAATGTGGTTTTAGAATATCAAGAAGAAGAACCATGAAGAACATTTAGTTTTTTCTAGAAAATTCTTTGAAGGCAATTTCACATTCAGTTTTTCAGATTTTAGGGTAAACCACGCTGTTTATGTTCAGTTTTCTAGATTTTGGGGAAACTAGTACTGTTCATACATTGACCGTTCATTATTGACTTTGACCGTTGCTTGCTAACTTTGATCGTTGACTTATTTTTCTAAAAAAAATTATTTCAAATCGCATTATATGGTTTTCTCATGAATTCTAATCAATCTAAATTATGTTTTCTTGTTAGAATTTGGTTAGTATAAACTATATGATTACCAAAGTAGCTAATTTAGGTAAAGCTGGCTTAGTTTTAACAAGAAAACTATGAAAAATCCTATGCATGTTAAATATCCCAAATGAGTTTAGTTGGCCAGGCTTAAGTTAGTTAATCATTGTATGACTCATTTAGGTAACTTGCTAGGTACCTGTTGGCCTAAAGGAAGGTATGTGTTAAGTAAGTATGTGAGTTCTACATTGATTAATTATATTTATGTAGAGATTGCCACTAATAAACATTTATTATGTCTAAAGACTAATAGGTTGTGATGTACTAAGCATCTCTAAAATGATTAAACCTTATATGAACATGTGAATTTTGTGTTATATCTCTAATTTGTTAATAGAATTATGTTATGTTTCACATTATTAAATTCATGTATATTTTTGTATGGTCTAATATATGAATATTATCCTGAGCTTGTTATTAGTTGTTTTCTATTGTAGTATCTGCTATTTCTACCAATATGAATAATATTCCCATGCTGAGTGGTACTAACTTCAAAAGATGGAAGATCCATGTTATGATTGTGCTCGGTTGCATGGATCTTGACCATGCATTTAGGGTTGAACACCCAACAGCCTTGACTAGAGTAGTACGACTAATCAAAAGGTTGCATTTGAGAAATGGAAACATTCAAATCACATGATTTTATAAATCAAATACATTTCAACATAATTCAAAATTCACAACAGCAATCGGTGAAATCAATTTCACACACATTTCCCGTACCAACCGGATCGTCCAGAATACCTCTGGATCGTTGCCCGCGGCCCCCGCCGCATCCACCCTTATCGCTCCATTTATAATCTCCACCCTTATAACTTCACATAAATTTCTCCATGGGGTGCACCACCATGCCTTTCCTTTCCATTCAAACACAATCACAATCACATATAAAAACATCCTCAATCATAATCTTGAGCCACATACACAACTCAGTCATTTACAATTCAAGCCACAACATAATCAATGTGGTTCCAGTAACATATCATGTATACAACATAACCCATAATATAGAACAATTTTTCAACTCAGTTCACATGCCATTCACAATCCATCATATAACCTCCATTCATGGGAAAATAAGAAAATATAATTATATACATTACCAGACACGTTCCACAATTGTTTATGCCTCATCGTTCCACATCATCCTCTTCAAACTTGGATATACAACATATTTCCACTATGATGCAAAACGTTAATAACAGATATTTAATCATAGCAAATATTAACCCACTCACCTGGATTTCACGCTCTCGGCACTCCCACCTTGCACCTTGATCATTCCTATTGTAACCAGACAAAAACCATCAGGGTTACAAAATAGAGAAATTTCCTACCATTATTCCCGACCTTCACATACTTCTCAAATCATAACTCCTAACTGGTAATGAATATCCAAATGAAACTTATGCCATTGGAAACTAGACTTAAAAAGCTTTCCAACGATATAAATTTTGCCCAAAACGGAGTTCGGATGAAGAAGTTATGGCCGATTGAAAATAAGCTAAGATTTCCCGGCACACCTGGCGCCTGGGCGCCACCTATGGCGCCTGGGCGCCAACCCATGCCTGGTGCCTAGGCGCCCCACGTGGCACCTGGGCACCAAGCCTTTCTTCTTCCCCATATAACCTTGGCGCCTAGGCGCTACACTTGGCGCCTAGGCGCTACACATGGCGCCTGGGCGCCACGATCGCGACCCTTCGCGATTTTCTCTCGATTTTGGCCCAAATCTGGCCAAATCTTTACCGTTTTTCATGATTTCTTCCATGGGATCTCACCCTTAATGTCTAAGGAGCATTTAGACACCAAAATCACCAATTTTAATCGAGAAACGAAGCCGGAATCTCTATTTTACCTCAAACACTCTTAAAACTAGAAAATAGGAAAAAACTTAAGAAATAGAAATTTCTACCTCGATTCCTTGCTTTCCCTACGTTGCTTGGCTCCTAGAGGCTCGCCCTGTAGCCCGAGATCCGCCCTTCAAAGTCTGGTTGTGGAGTTGGAGTGTAGAGAGAGAAAGTATAGAGAAGAAAGAGAGAAAGAGAGGAGAGAAAGTGAAGAGAGAGAGAGAAAAGGAGAAAATGAGGAAAAAGAAGTGAGGCCACCTATATACTCACCCGGGGTGAAATTATCACTTGCTCTCCAATTGACCATCAGTCAATACTAGCAAAAACAAATTCATAAAATCTCACCTCAGGTGTTTCTAAATCCTAGG
This sequence comes from Biancaea sappan, assembly GCA_037074585.1. Lineage (NCBI taxonomy): Eukaryota > Viridiplantae > Streptophyta > Magnoliopsida > Fabales > Fabaceae > Biancaea > Biancaea sappan. Next base: position 15,051,549 of record CM073494.1, read on the forward strand.
TGCCCCATAAATTTTCTTATTTCACTTTAGTCCCTCTCAATGTCTCAAATTTCACTTTAACCTCAAATCCATCATCCTTTCGGTACTGGACTCATAACGCATTCCTATAAGCTCATTCTTCTTCTCGGGTTCCTATTTGGTCATTTCTCAAAAGTCCTCTATACTTTCTTTTCTTTTCACTTTAGTCCTTGAGAATTTGTAAAAATTTCCTAAATTAAAAAATTAAAATTTCTATTCCCAGATTTTCTTCACTTATTCATAAAGTACATTTTCCACGTAATTTAATTTTTCACTAAACTTCAAAATAGACTTTAAATATTCATATAAATTCTTGGAATATTACAAAAATAAGAAAATATAATTATATACATTACTAGACACGTTCCACAATTGTTTATGCCTCATCGTTCCACATCATCCTCGTCAAACTTGGATATACAACATATTTCCACTATGATGCAAAAAGTCAATAACAGATATTTAATCATAGCAAGTATTAACCCACTCACCTGGATTTCACGCTCTCGGCACTCCCACTTTGCACTTTGACCATTCCTATTGTTACTAGACAAAAACCATCAAGGTTACGAAATAGAGAAATTTCCTACCACTACTCTCGACCTTTACTCACATCTTAAGTCATAACTCCTAACCGGTAATGAATATCTAAATGAAACTTATACCATTGAAAACTAGACTCAAAGAGCTTTCCAACGATATAAAGTTTGCCCAGAACGGAGTCCGGATGAAGAAGTTATGACTGATCAAAATAAGCTAAGTTTTTCAGTACATCTAGCGCCTGGGCGCCACACATGGCACCTGGGCGCCACACCTGGCGCCTGGGCACCAAGGCCTTCTAACTTCCCAAATCCTTCTGAACCTTGGCGCCTGGGTGCCACGATCGCGACCTTTCGCGATTCCCCTCGGATTTGGCTCTGATCCGGCCAAATCTCCACCGTTTTTCATGATTTCTTCCATAGGATCTCACCCTTAATGTCTAAGGAGCATTTAGACACCAAAAACACCAATTTTAATCGAGAAACGAAGCCGGAATCTTGATTTTTACCCCAAATTTTCTTAAAACTATAAAATAGGGAAAAGCTTGAGAAATAGAAAGTTATACCTTGATTCCTTGCTTTCCCTACGTTGCTTGGCTCCTAGAGGCTCGCCCCATAGCCCGAGATCCACCCTCCAAAGCCCGGTTGTGGAGTTGGAGTGTAGATAGAGAAAGAGAGGAGAGAAGGTGAAGAGAGAGAGAGGAAAGGAGAAAAATGAAGAAAAAAAATTAGGTGAGGCCACCTATTTACTCGCCCGGGGTGAAATTATCACTTGCTCTGCAATTGACCCTCAGTCAAGACTAGCAAAAGCAAATTCATAAAATCTCACCTCAGGTGTTTCTAAATCCTAGGTGCCCCACAGATTTTCTTATTTCACTTTAGTCCCTCTCAATATCTCAAACTCCACTTTAATCCCAAATCCATCATCCTTTCGGTACCAGACTCATAATTCATTCCCATAAGCTCTATTCTTCTTCTCGGGTTCCTACTTGGTCATTTCTCAAAAGTCCTCTATACTTTATTTTCTTTTCACTTTAGTCCTTGAGAATTTATAAAAATTTCCTAAATTAAAAAAAAATTAAAATTTCTATTCCCACATTTTCTTCACTAATTCAAAAAGCAAATTTTCCACGTAATTAAATTTTTCACTAAACTTCAAATTAGACTTTAAATATTCATATAAATTCTTGGGATATTACATTAAGTTCTAGATTTAGCACCATTTTGGTGTAAAATGCCCTATTATATCTTACTTGTCTTAACTTTTGAATCTTAACCCCTATGTTGTGTGTTTTTGGTTAGTTTATATTTTATTAGATTTTAAATTAGTTTGAGTAATTTTATGATTCTTTTTTGCTATTTAATGTGCTTAATTATCTTTTGTTGTAGGTTGAGTTTGTGAGGAGTTTATGCTTGATGATGAACCTGGCCGAAGCTATATCTCTGAAGTTGCTACAAAAGGAACCCTTCTTTGCCACTTACCTCTATAGCGGTAGATCTTCACAACTATAGCGATGGCCACTAGAGCAACTCATTTTGAAGACTTTCTCTTCGCCAACCGCCGCTATAGTGGTGGATCCTGCACCAAAAGTTTGCTGAAGACCATTATCATTATCTTCCACCGCTATAGCAGTAGAGGCATTTTGTGTCTTGTGCTTGTTGTGCTTGCTTTGTTTGTTAGTATGTTTGGTGTATAAAGCGTTTTTCAGATGTCAGATTTTCAAAAATTTTAAAATTTTTGTTAGAGAATTTTGTAAGGAAATGAATTGCGTATGTTTATGGAAAATTTGAAAAATTTGGTAAAATTAAAATTTGGAATTGTTTTTAATAAAGAATTAACCTTACTTTTAAGAATAATAGGAGATTTATTCAAAATTCATTTTACACTAATTGAAGTTTTGGATCTCTTAGAACAATTACTTTAGCTTGAGTTAAGATTTCCTAAAATCAAAAGTAAACTCAATAAGGGCTGTTAATTTCAAATTCCATAATTAAAAAAAAAAAGAGGTTGTTCAAAGATGAATTAGTAGCTGGCTTGAAGGTATGGTTTATGTTGAGGCGGTGTCATGTGAATTAGGCGCACGGATACTTTTTCAACCAATAAACCTTATTTTTTGTTGGTTTGAGAGAATGAAAGGGTAGGGAAGTGTTGTGTGGATTATGCGTACGAGCATTTCTCTTACTCTATAGTTTTCGCTTTGGGTGTGAAGGGGAGCAATAGCTATGTGGATTAGGCGCACGGTCTCTGCTTCTTATTGGTTTGCTGATTGGATTAATTGGAATCTAGAATGAAAAGCCTTGAGAGTGTAAAATAAAAAGGAAAGATTAATTAAGGTGATGGCATTTTTGTTATAAGAGGTTTTTGATGTGTTCAATAAGTTTATTGTGAGTTTTATTTAAATCTCCATGTTATTGTTACAAGTATGGCTATTCTTTAGTAAAAGTATTTTCTGGATCAAATTTTAGTAAATGGTTCTATTTTTCTCTCATATTTACTCTTTCCCCTTGCTTAGTTTAATTGCTTTCACATCCCAATTGTAAATTTGCATATTCAATTCTGCTTTGCACCATGTTTTGTGTGAAGGTCAATTTGCTTGAGGGCAAGCAAAGGTTCAAGTTTGGGGGAGCGTTAAGTTCTGGATTTAGCACCATTTTGGTGCTAAATGCCATATCTTTTTATCTCTTGCTTATCTTGGCTTGTGAATCTTAACCCCTATTTTATGTGTTTTTGGTTAATTTATATTTTATTAGATTTTAAATTAGGTTGAGTAATTTCATGATTCTTTTCTACTGTTTAATGGTGTTATTTATCTTTTGTTGTAGGTTGAGTTGGTGAAGAGTTTATGCTTGATGATGAATCTGGCTAAAGCTACATCTCTGAAGTTGCTGTAAAAGGAACCCCTTTCTGCCACTCATCACTATAGTGGTGGATCTTCACAGCTATAGCGGTGGCCATTAGAGCAACTCATTTTGAAGACTTTCTCTCTATCAACCACCGCTATAGCGGTGGATCTTCACCACTATAGCCATGAATCCTACACTAGAATTTTACTGAAGACCATTTTCTCTTTCTTCCATCGTTATAGAGGTGGCTAGTCACTACTATAGTGGTGGGTCGCATTCCTACACTGGTTTTAATAGCGTTAAAACAGAAATTTTAGGTATTCTGAGTTTTAGGGAAGCAGAAAATGCCAACTTTACAGAGGAAAGAGGAGGAATCTCGTTCTGAAGCTTTTCGGGCCTGATTTCCACTAACTCAACCTCGGATTCATGGAGTTTGCTTCATCTTTTATTGTTTTCTGTAGTTTTAAGGCTATGAGTGGCTAATTTTTACATTCTAGAGTTGCTATGAACCTAAATTTAGATTAGGGATTATTACTCTCCTTGTATTTGTGATTTCTTTTAATCAATACATGTCTTTTCATTCATTTACATTGATCTTGCTATGAACTTAGCCAATTTATAGTTTGAATATTGCTTTAGCTAATCTCGGGAGAGTGGTGTAAGAGTATAACACTGAATGGTTCGGGTGAGTGCTTGAACTTAAGTAGTTTTGGCTTGTTAATTAATAGGGATATTAGTTAATCTCGTTTAATCAAATTCAGTTGACGTTTATTCGGCATAAACTCATGTAAGGGATGATATTAGAGTTAAGTAGCTTAATTTAGGTTTGGGAGAATCACTTTAAGCCAAAAGTTAACCTAAGATTAACATGTATGATTATTTAGAGTCATAGGTGCAAGAGACGTATTAATTACTAAGATAGAAGAATGGGATTAATAACTCTAGGCTTTTTCTTATATTAATCGTATCGTTTGTTAGTCGATGTTATCTGCATTCTAATTTACTGATTTTAATTCTTTTCTAGTTCTTTGATTAAAGCTGCCTTTAATCCAATTTAGGTTGTCTAAATAACACAATTAAATTTCTTGAGTAGTTAGTAAGTTAGTCCTTATGGGATCGGCATTCTTACTCATTTTACACTATATTACTTGTGCGACTGGTGCACTTGCCAAATCGTTTAACAAGTTTTTGGCACCGTTTTCGGGGACTAATGGTTTTTAGCTAATATTCTAAGGAATTTAAAGGTGCTAGATTAGGCCTTGTTTTGTTTTATTGTTGTGCTTAGTTTCTTATTTTATTTGTTTTTGCTAAGTAGTTTTTTTGCTTTTAGAGTTATTTTTCTGGTTTCTTTTTGTCAATTCTGACTGGAGTTTTCTACTGTATATATGAGGTACCACTCAAACTTCTGATCTTCTCTTTGAGCCTGAGATCGAAACACTTGCAAGGAGAACTAGAAAGGAAACGAGAACTAGGAGAACTCAAGTGAGCCAAGCTACGTAAAAGAAAATAGCTGATGATAACCAGAATCATTGGGATGCTAAAAGTTAATGTTGGTAATGGGGTTAGCAATGAGCCGCAGGAAGAACATAGAGCAATCTGGGACTATGCTTCATCGCATAATGTTGGAAACAGTTCGAGCATAGTAAAGCTTGCTATCAATACTAATAACTTCAAGATGAAGGCTATGATGCTAAACCTTGTCCAACACAGTCAATTTGGGGGAAGCCCCATGGAGGATCCAAACAACCATATCATGAATTTTCTTGATATTTGCGATATGGTTAATCTTAATGGAGTTACTAATGATGCCATTCGCCTCTGACTATTCCCTTTCTCCTTAAAGGACAGTGCAAAAAGTTGGTTGATGACTCTACCGTCAGGAAGCATCACTGCTTGGGCCAAGCTTCAAAAGAAATTTCTGGACAAATTCTTCCCTCCCTCAAGGTTAGTAAAGTTGTGGAATAAAATTACAGCTTTTTATCAACAACAGCATAAAATTTTGTATACTACTTAGGAAATATTTAAGGAAATGCTGAGAAAATTCCCTAACCATAGTATTCAGGAATGGCAACAAATTTCAATCTTTTACAGTGGATTAACATATGAAACTAGGGATATATTAGACACCGCAGCTAGTGCTGCATCGATGGCTAGAATCATTGAGCAAGCTTGAGAAATAAAATTATGGGAACTAGTAAAAATGCTTCTATACGAGCAAGAAGCAATGCAAAGAAAAGGGATACTGGTGTTGGATACCCTCAATGCTCTTTTGGCTCAGAATAAAACATTAACTAAGAAAGTTGAAATATTGTGCTCGAGGCAGCAAGAACCTGCAAGAGTGAATGTTGTAATCAGTCCAGGACCCAAATGTGATTTTTGTGGTGGGTTTCATGTTAATGTTAGTTGTAAGGAATTTGATTCACTTGAGCAATTAAATTATATGGGTAGTCAACAAGGGAATCAAAATAACCCATATCATAACAACTACCATCCAAGCTCGAGAAATCATCCAAACTTCTCCTAGAGAAGTAATCACTGCCTAAACCCGACTTCTACATCTTTATCTTTGGGTAGAACTACTTAACCTCTTGGATTCAATAACAGAATAACTACCCTCCTCAAAATAGAACTCCACCACCTCAAGTGGAGAAGAAACCTTCAATAGAGCAGATGTTTATAAAGTTTATGGAGAGAAGTGAGTCAATGTTTCAGACTCAGAATGTGGCCATCAAGAATTTAGAAACTTAGATGGGACAGATGACACTTGCTCTAAACAACAGGCTAAAAGGTAATCTCCCTAGTGACACTGAGAACAACCTAAGAAATGAGGGGAAAGAGCAATGTAATGCCATTACTTTAAGTTGTGGCAAGGAGCTTCCTAAGGTTGTCAAATAGCATGATCAGACGCCAGGGGTGGTCACTAAAGAAGAAAATGAAAAAGTTATTGAGCCTCAAGAGAAAGCAACTGAGAAAGTTGATGCTTTGAAAGCCAAAATTAAAATGGGAAATGCAATAAAAGATGTGACGGCTGAGAATTTTGTCCCACCAATGCCCTATCCTCTGAGATATAAAAAGTTTAATTTGGACTGGCAATATAAAAAATTCTTAGAGATCTTGAAATAACTTCATATTAATATCCTATTTGTGAAGGTGTTGGAACATATGCCAAGTTATAGAAAGTTCGTGAAGGATGTTGTATCAAGAAAAAGGCATTTGGGTGAGTTTAAAACTGTTGCTATGACTCAAGAATGCAGCGCAATTCTCTAAAAGAAATTGCCTTACAAAATAAAAGATTCGGGTAGCTTTGTGATCTCATACAGCATTGGGAGCAATTTTTCTAGAAAAGCACTATGTGATTTGGGAGCAAGTGTGAATCTAATGCCGCTCTCTATTCTCAAGGGAAGTGCTTGACCCGCGACAGTAACTCTTCAACTGGCTGACCATTCATTATGCTATCCAAACAGAGTTATTGAGGATGTACTTGTCAATGTGGACAAGTTAATATTTCCAACTACTTTTATTGTCATGGACTTTGAGGAAAACAAGGAAGTCTCATTCATTTTAGGAAGACCTTTTCTAGCTACTAGAAGAACTATAATTGATGTTCATAAAGGTGAATTAACTATACAGGTCAATGATCAACAGATCACCTTTAACATGAACAAGGTAAAGAAAGCTTCTGAGGACATAGAGGAATGCTACTCTTTGAAGATGATTGAGGATGATTCTCATGTTTATTTCCATGATGAGATGTATAAATATTGCTTAGAGGATGCTGAACACATGGAAAAAAGAATAAGGGGAATTCTAGGAATTTCAGAGGCTTATGCCAAGTTTCGTAATGATCCCATTAAATTCAAACCTCCTAACATTGTGAATAATGTTGTTAATCAACTGAAGGCATTTAAGAGGTAGAAAAAACAGGAAGATCCACCTTAAGCACAGGCGCCCTGGTAGAGTCTAGTTGAAGACTACAAACTTAGTGCTCCTGGGAGGCAACCTAAGTTTTCTTTCTCTCTTTCGTAGTTTTTATTAGGTTGTTCTTATCTTGTTTATTTTATGTGTGCTATTTTCTTTCTTGTTGATGCGTTATTGGTATGCTTCTTTTCCTCTATTGTGCTTATAAGGGATAGTGAGGACACTGTCAAATTTAAGTTTAGGGAAAAGGCATTTTCTGTCTTGTGTTTATTGTGCTTGTTTTGTTTGTTAGTATATTTGGTGTGTAAAGCGGTTTTCAAATATGTCAAATTTTCAAAAATTTTAAAATTTTTGTTAAAGAATATTGTAAGGGAATGAAGTGCGTATGTTTGTGGAAAATTAGAAAATTTTGGCAAAATTAAGATTTGGAATTGTTTTTAATAAAGAATTAACCTTAATTTTAAGAATAATAAGAGATTTATTCAAAATTCATTTTAGGCTAATTGAAGTTTTGGATCTCTTAGAACAATTACTTTAGCTTGAGTTAAACTTTCCTAAAATAAAAAAAGTAAACTCACCAAGGGGTGTTAATTTCAGATTCTATAATTTTTTTTTAAAAAAAAGAGGTTATTTAAAGATGAATTAGTAGCTGGCTTGAAGGTATAGTTAATGTTGAGGTGATGTCGTGTGGATTAGGCGCACGGACACTTTTTCAACCAATAAACCTTGTTTTTTGTTAGTTTGAGAAAATAAAGGGGTAGGGAAGTGTTGTGTTGATTAGGCGCAAGGGCATTTTTCTCACTTCATAGTTTTCGCTTTGGGTGTGAAGAGGAAGGAAGAGTTGTACGGATTAGGCGCACGGACTCCACTTCATACTAGTTACATCTATTTTTTGGTTTGTTGATTGGATTAATTGGATCTAGAATGAAAACCCTTGAAAGTGTAAAATTACATCTATTTTTTGGTTTGTTGATTGGATTAATTGGATCTAGAATGAAAACCCTTGAGAGTGTAAAAATATAAAAAGGAAAGATTAATTAAGGTGATGGTATTTTGTTCTATGAGGTTTTTGATATGTTCAATAAGTTTATTGTAAGTTTTATTTAAATCTCAATGTTATGGTTACAAATATGGCTATTCTCTAGTAAAAGCATTTTTTGGATCAAATTTTAGTAGATGGTTCTATTTTTCTCTGTAAATTTACTCTTTCCCCTTGCTTGGTTTAATTGCTTTCAAAACCTGATTGTAAATTTACATATTTGAGTTCTACTTTGCGCCGTGTTTTGTGTGAGGGTAGATTTGCTTGAGGGCAAGCAAAGGTTCAAGTTTAGGGGAGTGATAAGTTCTGGATTTAGCACCATTTTAGTGCTAAATGCCTTATCTTTTTATCTCTTACTTGCCTTGGCTTGTGAATCTTAACCTTATTTTGTGTGTTTTTTGTTAGTTTATGTTTTATTAGATTTTAAATTTGTTTGAGTAATTTCATGATTCTTTTCTACTGTTTAATGGTGTTATTTATCTTTTGTTGTAGGTTGAGTTGGTGAAGAGTTTATGCTTGATGATGAATTTGGCCAAAGCTACATCTCTGAAGTTGTTGTAGAATGATCCCCTCTCTGCCACTCATCGCTATAGCGGTAGATCTTCACAGCTATAGCGGTGGCCACTGGAGCAACTCATTTTGGAGACTTTCTCTCTGTCAACCATCGCTATAGTAGTTGGTGCGTATAATTTATAGCACATATAAAATTCTAGCAAGTATACTGGGTCGCAACAAGTAATAAAGTGATAAGTAGAGTATCGTCCCACAGAGATTGAGGTATCAAATGAAATTCAATTAGGCTAAGTGAAATGCTATTAAGACTTATGAAGGAAATTGTAGAAATTACACAAAAAGAGGGGGTGATGATTGAAACAACGCAATATAAATAACTGAATTTTAAATAACTAAATAGAAAATAAAACACACAAAAGATGTGTAACTGGTCACAAATTCCATGGAGTTGTACATCATCATCCTTTCCTTTAAATATTCTTGGCTAATTCTATTATGTAATTTTCAATCTAAATTTCTCAGAAAATCTTCTAAGACTGAATTATATTAAAATTATAGTTAGGAAGATCTTCATTAATATATAACTCAAATATAATCTGATCAAGTCCTAATCACATCAATGCAGCACAATCACATATGACATATTATCTCTTGTCCCACTCATTACAAATGCACAGCAATCACATACATACATAAATAACAAGCTTCATAGGACAATAAATAAAATAGAACTTTGACCAAGAAAATACTCATTGGTCCAAATGAATTAAAGTACAATTTCCATTTCATCAAATAACCGACTACACAAGAAAATGAGATTGATTTCGTTGGTCTAATCCGATTAATTCATAGAAAAATTAATCTTTGAATCATTGAAGAACAGTTCAATTAAATTACAATCCATTCAATGTTGGCCAATTTTCTAAAATATGATTGAATCCAAAAACCTTGAAATTACAATCTAACTTAACCAAAATAATTGACTAAAATCTTAGATCAACCATTCAATTAAGTTATGAAGCTCAAGAAAATTATTCAAGCCACATAAATAAAACTATCTATATCTAGATAATCTAATTTATGGTGGAAATTACAAGGTCAAGCTCAATATCTAGCTAAATCTAGCATAGGCATCAAAATCCCAAACTCATTGAAGGTTAATCAAGCATTCAAGAGGAAGAATAATCAGTAAAATCCATTCCATTAAACGAAAGTGCATTAAAATCAAAATTGTTCAGCAATAAAACATCATAGAACCAAACTACATCAATCTTTAAACATCAGAAATTAAATGGAAGAGAAGAACAAGACAGAAATCTGCAAAATACAACAGAAAACTAACAAACTATGAAGGAAAATGGAAGAAAAGGGAGGAAAATGGGAGAAGGAGAGCCATTCCCAAGTGGGAAGGCTTCCTCTCCCTCAAAACCAGTTAGAGAGTTGCCTCTGTGTTGCTCCCAGCCACTGCTGTCCTAGGAAAGAAGAAAAATGGTGCTAGGACTTCCCAGCAGAAAAATGACTTAGCTCCCTCAATAAATTTCGGTTTTGCAAATATAAAACTGATCTAACACATGCCTAAAGGAATATTCTGTCCTAGATGCCTCCTTGGATGCTTCATCCATGATGTGCCAGCACTTTGACAACAAAATAGCAGCAGATAGATAGCAAACAGCAGCAGAACAGCAACAGAACAGTATGGCAGAAAACATGGAAAATGGAGGTGCATAATTAATATTTCAGCCATGCTTTTCTGACCTACAAAAAGTAATATCTCTGCCCAAAAATTCTGACTACATGGCATTGAATAAGAGGTCAAATGGGTCCCACATCCAGCACAACCTAGTCAGCATCTGCATCACCTAAAAAGTGCCACATTAGCATCCAAATCAGCATCTTTGTCCATGTCAGTACTTTTCTCTCCAAAATTAAAATTTGTAGGAATTAAATTGAGCATTTTACAATTCAAGTTCTAAAAATATAAAATTGAGACACATTCAATCCATAAATAGTTTATACCCAATAAATTCCAAAACATAATAAAATTAGAGAATTGACAAAATTAAAGAGGCAAAAAGGACTAAATAGGAACTAAAATAAATGGAAAAAGCATGTTATCAGTAGTGGATCCTATACTAGAATTTTTCCGAAGACCATTTTCTCTGTCTTTCACTGCTATAGAGGTAGGTAGTCACTGCTATAGCTGTGGGTCGCATTCCTGCACTAGTTTAGATAACGTCAGAATAGAAACTTTAGGTATTCTGAGTTTTGGGGGAAGTAGAAAATGCCGACTTCATAGAAGGAAAAGGAGGAATCTCCTTTCAAAGCTTTCTAAGCCCAATTTCCCCCAGCTCAACCACGGATTCATGAAGTTTGCTTCATCTTTTACTGTTTTCTATAGTTTTAAAGCTATAAGTGGCTGGTTTTCACATTTTAGAGTTGCTATGAACCTAAATTCAGATTAGGATTATTACTCTTCTTGTATTTGTGATTTCTTTTAATCAATACATGTATTTTCATTCATTTACATTGATCTTGCTATGAACTTGGCCAATTTATAGTTTGAATGTTGCTTTTACGATCGCGGGAGAGGGGTGTAAGAGTAGAACACTGAATGGTTCGGGTGAGTGCTTGAACTTTAGTAGTTTTGGCTTGTTAATTAATAAAGATATTAGTTAAACTTGTTTAATCAAATTAGTTGACGTTTATTTGGCTTAAACTCACTTAAGAGAATATGTTAGTGTTGAGTAGCTTAATTTAGGTTTGGGAGAATCACTTTAAGCCAAAAGATAACCTAAGATTAATATGTATGATTATTTAGACAAATTGCTTACAAGGATGGAAGAGGGGGATTAGTCACTCTAGGCTTTTTCTTATATTAATCGAATTATTTATTGGTCAGTGGTATTTGCATTCTAATTTACTAATTTTAATTCTTTTCCAGGGTAGTCCTCGTAGGATCGACATTCTTACCTATTTTACATTATATTACTTGTACGACTAGTGCACTTGCAAAATCATTTAACATAAGTCATTCTTCTTTACCATAGTCACTTTGGGGTGAGGCTCATAAGATTGTATTGTATATCCTTAACAGGGTACTGAGTAAAGTACTACAGAACACCCCATATGAGTTGTGGATAGGCAAGAAGCCTAGCGTTAGGTACTTGCATGTCTGGGATTATCTAGCTGAAGTTAGGTTGTACAAGCCTAATGAGAAAAAGCTGGACTCAAGGACTGTTAGCTGCTTCTTCATGGGTTATCCTAAGAGATCAAAGGGTTTCAAGTTTTATAATCATTTGACTAGGTCCTTCTTTAAGATCAGGAATGCCAAATTTACTAAGGATATTGGTCATAGTAGGAGTGATTGGCTTAGAGAAATTATGTTTGAAAACGAATACACTAGTATTTCTATTATGGTCATGGGAAAATTTGATCAAGTAACATTACCTGAGATGGTTCTACCTGTGAATAAGGAACCCATAGAGAACACAATTGATATAGAGATCACTCCTATCCAAGATCAAGAGATTCATTCTCCTAAAACTGAAGTACAACAACAACCTCAAGTAGAAGTTCCTTTGAGGAGATCCACCAGAGAGAAAAAGAGTGCTATATCAAATGACTATGTCATTTTCTTACAAGAGCACGAATTTAACATAGACATGAAAGATGATCTAGTCACTTGTAGGGAGGCTATATCATGTAGTAATTCTCAAAAGTGGATAGATGCCATGAAGGACGAGATGAATCCATGGCTAACAACGAGGTGTAAGATTTAGTAGAATTACTACATGGTGTGAGACCGATTAGATGTAAATGGATATTTAAAACCAAACGGGACACGAGTGGTAATATTGAAAGATATAAGGCTTTCACTCAAGAAAAGGTTATTGACTTTAAGGAAAATTTCTTTCCAGTTTCTATGAAAGATTCCTTTAGAGTTATAATGGCACTGGTAGCTCATTATGATTTGGAACTACATTAAATGGACGTGAAAACAATTTTTCTCAATGGTGATATTGAAGAAATAATATACATGGTGCAGCCAGAGAACTTTGAATCGAAAGATTCAAAACACCTTGTATGTAAGTTGAAGAAGTCCATTTATGGTCTAAAATAGGCATCCCAGGAGTGGTACCGAAAATTTGACGAGCTGATTTCATCTTTCGGGTTCAATGAGAACGTGGTTGATCAGTGCATATATCTGAAGATGAGTAGGAGTAAGTTTATGATACTAGTTCTATATGTTGATGACATATTTTTGGCTATTAATGATATGTCTTTCTTGCACGAAACTAAATCCTTTCTTTCTAGCAAATTTGAGATGAAGGATCTTGGTGAGGCATCATTTGTTCTAAGGATTTAGATCCATAGGGATTGCATCAAACAAACTTTGGGTTTATCGTAAAAGGCATATATTGAGAAAGTCTTAAGCCATTTTGGCATGCAGGATTGTACACCAGATGATACACCCATAGCTAGAGGTGATAGATTTAGATTGCTCCAATGTTCTAAATTAGACATTGAGATGAGGGAAATGGAGAAAATCCCTTATGCTTCGACTATAGGTAGTCTCATGTATGCACAAGTGTGTATGTGTCCAGATTTGGCGAACATTGTGGGAATGTTAAGTAGATACCAAAGTAACCCTTATATAGCTCATTGGAAGGCAGTTAAGAGGGTTATAAGGTACCTTTAGAGGACAGAGGACTATATGCTCACCTATCAAAGGTCAGATTAACCTGAGGTCATGAGATACTCTGATTCTAATTTTACTGAATGCGTGGATACAAGGAGATCTACATCAGGCTATGTCTTCATGTTAGCCGATGGAGCTATTTCTTGAAAAAGTGTCAAACAAACACTTGTAGCTTCTTTAACCATGGAGGCTGAGTTCATAACCTGGTATCAGGCATCCAACTAGGCAGTTTGGCTCAGGAACTTCATCACAGCTTTACAAATAGTCAAGGGAGTTGAGAGGCATTTGAGATTGTACTATAATAGTAAAGCCTTCAAGTTGTTCATCAAGAACAACTAGAGTTCATCTAGATCAAAGCACATAGACATTAAATTTCTGGTTGTTAAAGAGAGGGTTCAAAGTCATATTGTGTCCGTAGAGCACATTAGTACTGATCATATGATTGTAGATCCGCTGATTAAAGGTTTACCACCTAGAGTTTTTCATGAGCATGTGGCTCATATGAGTGTGATAAAACCTTTTCACATCTGAGTGTGTTGTATATTTTATTTGTACTTGATCAATGTATTTATTTTGTGACATTTGATATATATATATATGATTGTATATTTATTCATATATAATTTTGTGTTTGTGTGTGTAAACTTTGGACATATGTGTTGTGCTTTCTTAATACGGTTTAGCAACTATTGTTTAGCATAAAGTAGATAGGAGCCAGTTGGAAATAGGCATATATGAAGATCCTAGACATGTAATTTCTATGCCATACATCCAAGCTTGATCTATGTCGTCAGCTATATTAGTATTGTGATGTGATCATTGTTAGTTTTACTTTCAATTCAACTGATTATGAAAGCCTTTTTGGTTTTGTGCTAATATAGTTAGTGGACGAGATTATTTGTGATATATCTATTAGATAGCAGAATATGCACAACTTGAGTTTATATATATGTATATGATATGTGAATATACAATTTCATAATCATATGTTGTCCAAGTAGGAGATTTGTTAGTGTTATTTTTATTATTAAATATTATATATATATTTATTATTTATTTTATAAATAACTATTAACGTTAATAAATATATGTATAGACTGACATATTAATTATTGTATACGCATACATATTTTTTGGGTCATATATATTAATGCTATCTTTAATTAGGTCTATTATAAAATCGTCATTAATTTGTGTTAGGGACCTATTTGATATATATTTATATTGGTCTAGGGTGTTAGTAAAAATAATAAATGTGTAGATGTCTGACCTGAAATAATAATAGTGATGGGGTGTTATTATAAAATCGGTCGATTTATAAGTCGATTCGTGGGTCAACCCATGAGTAAATGGTTATAGATAGTAGTTCCCTGGGTTATAAAGGGTTAGTTCACTTTTTGAATTTTATGATTCATTTGTGTTTCCATCACAAAAAGTAAGTGAGAGCCACCTCATATTTTCCTAGTGTAATATCTCAAGAATTTATATGAATATTTAAAGTCTAATTTGAAGTTTAGTGAAAAATTTAATTACGTGGAAAATTTGCTTTTTGAATTAGTGAAGAAAATGTGGGAATAGAAATTTTAATTTTTTTAATTTAGGAAATTTTTATAAATTCTCAAGGACTAAAGTGAAAAGAAAAGAAAGTATAGAGGACTTTTGAGAAATGACCAAGTAGGAACCCGAGAAGAAGAATAGAGCTTATGGGAATGAATTATGAGTCCGGTACCGAAAGGATGATGATTTGAGGTTAAAGTGAAGTTTGAGACATTGAGAGGGACTAAAGTGAAATAAGGAAATTTGTGGGGCACCTAGGATTTAGAAACACCTGAGGTGAGATTTTATGAATTTGTTTTTGCCAGTCTTGACTGATAGTCAATTGGAGAGCAAGTGATAATTTCACCCCGGGCGAGTATATAGGTGGTTTCACCTCTTTTTCCTCATTTTCTCCTTTTCTCTCTCTCTCTTCACTTTCTCTCCTCTCTCTCTCTCTTTCTTCTCTCTACTTTCTCTCTCTACACTTCAACTCTACAACTGGACTTTGAAGGGCGGATCTCGGGCTACGGGGCGAACCTCTAGGAGCCAAGCAACGTAGGGAAAGCAAGGAATCGAGGTAGAAATTTCTATTTCTTAAGTTTTTCTCTATTTTCTAGTTTTAAGAGTGTTTGAGGTAAAATCGAGATTCCGGCTTCGTTTCTCGATTAAAATTGGTGATTTTGGTGTCTAAATGCTCCTTAGA
The DNA here is from genome assembly GCA_037074585.1 of Biancaea sappan. NCBI lineage: Eukaryota > Viridiplantae > Streptophyta > Magnoliopsida > Fabales > Fabaceae > Biancaea > Biancaea sappan. The sequence goes on from CM073494.1 coordinate 15,067,358, forward strand.
CATTAAGGGTGAGATCCCATGGAAGAAATCATGAAAAACGGTGAAGATTTGGCCAGATTCGGGCCAAAACTGAGAGAAAATTGCGAAGGGTCGCGATCGTGGCGCCCAGGCGCCATGTGTGGCGCCTAGGCGCCAAGGTTATGTGGGGAAGAAGAAAGGCTGGGCGCCAGGCATGGGTTGGCGCCCAGGCGCCAGGTGTGCCGGTAGCTTATTTTCAATCAGTCATAACTTCTTCATCCGAACTCCGTTTTGGGCAAACTTTATATCGTTGGAAAGCTCTTTAAGTCTAGTTTCCAATGGTATAAGTTTCATTTGGATATTCATTACCGGTTAGGAGTTATGACTTAAGATGTGAGTAAAGGTCGAGAGTAGTGGTAGGAAATTTCTCTATTTCGTAACCCTGATGGTTTTTGTCTGGTTACAATAGGAATGGTCAAAGTGCAAAGTGGGAGTGCCGAGAGCGTGAAATCCAGGTGAGTGGGTTAATACTTGCTATGATTAAATATCTGTTATTGACTTTTTGCATCATAGTGGAAATATGTTGTATATCCAAGTTTGAAGATGATGATGTGGAACGATGAGGAATAAACAATTGTGGAACGTGTCTGGTAATGTATATAATTATATTTTCTTATTTTCCCATGAATGGAGGTTATATGATGGATTATGAATGGCATGTGAACTGAGTTGAATAATTATTCTATATTATGGGTTATGTTGTATACATGCTATGTTGCTGGAACTACATTGATTATGTTGTGGCTTGAATTGTAAATGACTGAGTTGTGTATGTGGCTCAAGATTATGATTGAGGATGTTTTTATATGTGATTGTGATTGTGTTTGACTGGAAAGGAAAGGCATGGTGGTGCACTCCATGGAGAAATTTATGTGAAGTTATAAGGGTGGAGATTATAAATGGAGCGATAAGGGTGGATGCGGCGGGGGCCGCGAGCAACGATCCAGAGGTATTCTGGACGACCCGGTTGGTACGGGAAATGTGTGTGAAATTGATTTCACCGATTGCTGTTGTGAATTTTGAATTATGTTGAAATGTATTTGATTTACTTGGATATTGTTGTGAAGTATTATGAATAATATTATATCATATGATGATCGATTTACGTATGATTGCTGCATGTTATCATTATGATGCATGATATTTTTTTTTGTCATAGTGTTGTGTTATCTACTCACTGGGCACGTGGTTTGCTCATACCCCTCTTATTGATATTTTTTTCAGAGTTGACAGCTGAAGGTAAATATCGGAACAAGGAATTATGGATCCTTAGTCCATGATTACCTTTTCATTTGTTCAGGATTAAGGTATAATAGTTAAGTCTTATTCTAAGTTGTATAAATCTAGAAATCTCTGTAATCGGGTAGGTTCATTCAGTGATGTAATGTGAATAATTGTAGTATGTATAGAGAACTCGTTTTGGTTGCATGAAAAAGAATTGTATGATTTTTAAGAGAAATATAGGCTTACGGAGGTGAAATAAAATTCACTTTCCGTGCCGGTCACGTGCTCAGATTTTGGGACGTGACACCTAGAAGAGCCTACCTTCCTACGATTCGTTTCTGGGTTAATGATAGATCAAGGTACGCTCTTTATTTGTTTTCATCTTTGTGTTCTTATTACTTATCAAGATCTATAAATAGTAAGTTCACAAATTTAACAATTTTCGCATTTGAGTTTTCTATGAATGTTGACTATTTGGTTATGTTTAATCAAAATTTGCTTTCATTTCATACTTGTAAGTAGTTATACTATTTGTGGCTATCTTCTTAAGCCAAAATTTTTTAGATTAGTTTCATTTCTCATTCATTGTACAAATTAAATAAATTTATTCATCATCTATATTTAAAAAATAATGCAAAACTAAGACATTGTCCCTATTTTGATAGTGGTGGTATACTCAGGTCAGCTGTCTAATGAAACCAAAAAGAAAACAAATGTAGCAAAATTGATCGTGGTGGTATACTCAGGTCACCATCCCATTCGAAACTAATATTTTACTATGTTCTTATTTTGATAGTGGTGGTATAGTTTAGTTCTGCGATGGTTCAGGAATGAGAATCGATATCCTGCCGCTTAAACCTTTGTTAGCCTCAACACAACTCTACTTTGCTTCTCCTTCAACCTTGGTTGGCCTCATTTGATCTTTTTGGTGAACTTTTCCTCCGTTAACCCTCTCTCCTACAATCACTCAACACACCCACAAAAGACGCCACCTATCACAATTCACTCTTCTTCTCGCATCAGCTTCATCCAACATACTCACCCTCTTAGCCAGCACTCACTTTATCCAACAGAGTATAATGAAGGAGGAAGAAGGAAGATTTTAAAGCTTTTTCCCAACTAAATTTTCCTTTGTGAGCCTCAAAAAGACAGAGGAGGAGATAAGGAAGGTACAGATATAAAAATGACTTCTTTTATTTTGGCTAAATTTACATGTTGACCCCATGATTTGAATAATCTTTTCATTTTGGTCCTTTTTTCTATTTCAGTTTGGTCTTATATATTACTTTCTATTTATTTTAGTTCTTAATTTTTCCTATCTGAATTGGCTGCCTGGCAAGTGTTCCTTATTTTTCCTTTCATTTTAGTCCTTATAACATCTACTTTTTTAATTGCGTTAATCTTAAAAGTTTCTTTTAGTCCTTATTTGTAATTTTTGAAACACACATTATTTGTTATAATTATTTGTATTATATTTAGGATTAGTTTACTTAATTAATTTTTGGATAAACACTAATGTTAAAAAAATAAAGAGAAAAGATTATTTATTATTAGAATATTTATATAATTTATTTCATTATATTTAAAAATGAGCAAAATTGAATAATAAAAGTAAAGAAAATAAGACAATATAAAATTAATAACATTTTTGCTAATTACACGTTTAAAAGTGATTTTATTAACCAATATTCAAACAAAATTTATTTTTTAAAATAATTATTCTCGTAATAGTTTCTAAATATAAATTATATTCATACAAACTCCAATTTATCCAAAATTAATTTTGCTCAAAATCAATTCTCTTCAACTTTTTTTTTTCAAAGACACAGTAGCCTGCCTTTGACCTGGACCAGCTAGACCTTCTATATACTGTAACTAACTACCTTAGTAATTAATATCACACTGATATAGAATTGGGATATACAATGGACTTTTGACTTGGCAACTGGATTTATCTTAATATTCCAATCTCTTTACAATTGAGTAAATTATCTTCCACTTTCCAACGACATCAAAATATGGTTCATGCTACTTATCCCAGCATTTGCAGCATTTTGATAACATGCATTTTTTCATTCATTTTAGTCCCTATCTTAGTCCTTATAACCTCGTTAATATTTCAAATTCTCTAATTTTAGTATATTTTTAGATTTATTGGGTATAAATTAATTATATAATTAATATGCTTCAATTTTATAATTTTATCCCAATTAATTTAATTGTGTATTTTCGTAAAAAATTAATTAGAGAATTTTTATGATGACGTGATAGTTATTGTGCATTAACATAGTGCCACCTAGATGCTAACATGGCAAATTTGGTGATTGGGCATTGACCAACTGACTAGACCTATAGGACCCATATATCTAAGTGGTGAGCCAATTTGCATCAAATGCACTCTTATCTCTTCTCTCCCATGTGCAAAAAACACAAGGTCAAGAATTGCAGCATTCACAAGTCAGAAAATTGGCAAGTTGAAGTTGGACTCTTTGCATGTGAATGATGAAGCCATCAACTAGCAGAAGAAAGAAACAAAAGCAAAATTTCACCAACCAAATCTGCTAATGAAAAATGAAAGCGAGTAGCAGAAAATATTAAGTTAAAATATGAAATTCTTCAATGTGCAGAGGTTAGAAGTCAACAATCATAGTAGTAAGTAGAAGATTGATTTCCTTGCATGTGATAGCATAAAAAGAATGAATCCAAATTCTAGCAGCGAAAGTACAAGTCAACAACAACAGGCAATCAAATATCAGAAAATCAAAAAAGGGACAATACATAAAGTTGGACTAAATACAATTTTGTCTCTCTCTTGGCTGAGCTTAAAAAGGAAACTTCATATTTAATTTCTCTATTGAAGTGTGTTGGAGATCGCATTCTTCCACGAATTTCATAGCTTAGCTTTTTGTATATTTTTTCTTTTCTTTATTTTCATTTTCATCCCTATGGGTTGCTAGAACTTTTATGTAATTGGTCAGACATGAATTGGAGAATGTATCTTGAATCTTTGGATCAATACAAATAAGTTTTCTGGTTTCCAATCCTATTTCATTTTTGTTCTACAATTGCTCTTGTTCTTGTATTTATTCTTGCTCTGATATGACTTGTTTAAACATGAGTTATGTTATGTAATTTTTATCTGAGAATTTAGCTTACTGTATGTATATGTATGTGATTACTGTGTATGTGTAGTGATTTAAGATAGAAATGACATGTCAGTATGCGATTACGGAGGCATGATTGTGTTATTGTGTTCTATTATGTGTTGTTATTTTATTTTTATGTTTTAATCCTGTCAACAAAACCCCCTTTTTGTATTTAGTAGGAAATTAATGTAATTAGTATTTAAACAATTAATTAGGCAATTAGAAGTAAGGCTCCAAGAGTGCAAATGACCTGGGAAGATCATTGTACTGCAAGTTGCCATGAATTCAATTATACGCGATTCGACAGTCATAATGGCATGAACCACATTTCCTTTAACATAGTCTCCAATAACATTAATGAGAGCATCAGAAACTAAACGAAGCAAGTACTTTGTCTCTTTTGCAATCACATTCATTCCTCCCCATACTACAAGAAAATTGACTTTCAGTGGCGACTTTTTGGTGGCGACCTTTAAAGTCGCCACCAAAAGTCGACTTTTGGTGGCGACTAAATAAGTCGCCACTAAAAGTTGAGTTTTGGTGGCGACTCTTATAGTCGCCACTAAAAGTCATACTTTTGGTGTCGACTTTTTAGAGTCGCCACCAAAAGTCAATTTTTTTTTCAATAAAATTAAAAAAAATTAGACTTTTGGTGGTTACTCTCATATTTGTCACCAAAAGTCTAATTTAAAAAAATAAAGAAATTTAGATTTTTTAAAAAAATAAAATGAAAAATTAGACCTTACTAAAAGTTAATTTAAAAAAATAAAAAATTTTAAAAAATTTTAATTTTTTTAAAATAAAATTTAAAACAATCAGACTTATAGTCACCACCAAAAGTCAATTTATTTTTAAAAAAGTCTGATTTTTTAAATAAAATAAAAAAATAGACTTTTGATGGTGACTATTCTTTTTTAAAAAAATAAAAAAAGTCAGATTTTTTAGAATAAAATAAAAAATTAGACTTTTGGTGGCGACTATAGTGGCCACCAAAAGTCTAATTTTTAAAAAAAAAATTAAAAAAGTCATTTTTTTACTTAAAAAATTCAAAATTTTTTTATTTTTCTTAATTTTATTTAAAAGAAATTTAATTTTTTTATTTTTTTATTTTTTTATGTTTTTTATTTTTTTAAAAATTAGATTATTGGTGACGACTGAAGTCTATTTTTTAACTGAAGTCATTTTTTTATATGAAATTAACTGAAGTTGGACTTTTGTGGTGACTCCAATAGTAATAATATATTTGTTTTTTGTTAATTTTAATATTATTTTATTTCTTTTTTATAATATTTTTAACCTAAAATATTTTTAACAGATTATATATATAGATATATATAATATTTTGCACTTACATAACACAAATGAAGCAATGGCAGAATGGCAAGACACACATGGCTGTAAGCAAGGGACCCAGGTTTGAATCTCAGTTATGCACATGTTTGGTTTAATTTCAAATAAACTTGAATATTGCACACAAAAAAATCGAGTTAGCTCGGGATAGCGAGTTATTGGATCGGCCAAAACCCGCATGAGTCGAATGGATCTCGGGTCGACCCGCCGGGCCAATCCGGATCTAAAAAGATGGCGAGTAACTTTTGGTGGCAACTAAAGTCGTCACCAAAGATAGTTTTTGGTGCTACAAAAATCACTTTTTTCACGAATTTTCTTTTTTTTTTGCAATAAAAAATGACTTTTGGTGGCCACTATAGTCGCCACTAAAGGTGACTTTTGGTGGCAACTTTTGAAAGTCGCCACCAAAAGAATTAGCCATGTACTTACTCCAACAACTTTAGTCGCCACTAAAAGTCGCCACCAAAGACTTTTAGTGGCGACTTTTAGACTTTTGGTGGCGACTTTAGTCGCCACCAAAAGTCTTTTTTTTTTGTAGTGCCAGGGATGACTTTCCATAATCTGCAGTCTCACCAACTCTATTGCCACTTCCTTCATAATGGGTCTATCTTCTCCCTTTACTCCTAAACATCGTTTTTCAAGACTGGCAACCTCCATGATTTGCCCTACATTTTTCTCATTCACTATATGCTTGTCTACGATTTGAAGCAGCACACACTCCTTGACAGCAGAAAGAAAGTACATTGATAGATTTATGTGGGCCTCAGGTCTATCAAATGAAAGTGCCTTCTTGCTTGTGAGTAACTCTATCAACACAACCCCGAAGCTAGAAACATCATTCTTCTCTGCTAGCTTGCTTGTTTGGAAATATTCAGGGTCAAGATAACCCAATGTCCCCTACATCAGAGTGGTTAATTGAGTTTGATCTAGACGAACATGACTTGACATTCCAAAGTCAGCTACTTTAGTCATGAGATTACTGTCTGGTAGTACATTGGTAGTCTTGACATCTCTGTGTATGATTGGGGTAGAAGCAGCAAAGTGCAAATATGCCAAAGCGCTTGTAGTTTCTACTGCTACCCTCAAACACATTGTCCATGAGAGAGGCTGGATGATAGAGCTTGATGATGGAGGCGGTGATAAAGAATCCCGTTAGTAATATATTCATAGACAAGCAAGGGGACCTCTATCTCTAAACAACAACCTATGAGCCTAATATCGTTTCTCTAGTTTATCTAGGAAAGCATAATCACTTCATTGATGAATTGCTCGATATGACTCTGCTCAAATTTTGGACTTCTTGATAGCAAATACTCCCTTGTCAAATGTTCCATGCCCTTCTTGTCCTAGCACCCTACTTTCATTGAAGATGTCAGTAGCCTTCTTTAACTTTTTGACTCTGAACATTTTGGGTGCTTGAGAAGACCCGCTGTGTTGTGTGGTTTGTTGCTGTCACAACATTCCTCCATTTTGTTGTAAAAACTTTTCTTTCAATTTCATTAGCTTCCTTTTCCTCATTCCCCAGAATAAATACAAGCCTCCCACGAGTAGCGCCATGACACTTACAGTAACACCTGCACACACAAAAAAAGTTTGAAATCAACACACTTACTTTCATTGTGGTTCAAGTTTAATTTAGATATAAATGCGAAGTATAAGCAGGATTTGGAGTGCTTATGTACTTACTCAAGGTAACTATAAGTATGGTATATTTTCCAGAATTTGAATGAAGTTTGGGAGGGCAACCTGTTCCATTCCTTCTCATTTCATCCCTTTCATATCCCTCCAAGCACCAACACTTGAAACCCCCCCCCCACGCAAGTTCTCGCACCTTCCATTTTCGTCGCAGGGTTTTGATCCCTCGCATTCATTAACGTCTGGAAAAATAAGTGAAACGCATTCATAACAAATATAGTTTCTTAATTTGGACTGCGTTGTATCACCAAGGAAAACAACATCAAATCTTGGTAGAGATAACGCTTAAGTTCTGTTGACAATTAGGAATGCCATTGAGTTGAATATAATTTAATTATTATTATTATTATTATTGTTATTAAAGTTGTTCAAAATATAATTTAAAGTTGAATGATCAATTTTATTTTTCTCAATAAAAAATTAAATATGATTATGATTTTCAATTTTTATTTAACACTAAAAAGATATTATTATAAATTTACAACAGAAATGAATCCTGTCACTTCAGAATGTAATTCAAATTACTTAAGATGTATTCCAGATACACAAGTTAATTAACTAAAAGAATTTGGAAGAATTCATTAACAAAAAATCAATTGATGTGCAGAGACCTTTGATTTCAAATACATCCTCACTAGCTAATAATTGTGTTTGGTTTTTTGTTACGTTTTTACAAATCATGATTTAAAATATATTAATGTGATTTTGGTATAGAATAGTACATTTGAGAGTCTTTGTATTAAAGTGATTTTATTCTCAAATTATAATTTAGTCAAAACTTCAAATTATTACTTTTACAAATCATGATTTGCCTACAATTAAATTTTTTTAAAATGTTTTTTATATACACACAGAGATCCAACCAAAAAAAAAAAGAATAGCAATGAAAAGAAGAGAAGACCTTGACAGCCACGAAGGAGGCATGGATTACCCCGAAAATCTAAGGAGCACTTGCAACGATACCCGCCTCCAACAGTGGCGAAGCCACATACACTTGAGGGGGTGCAGCTGCACCCCCTGGATTTTACAAACTATATGTAAAAAAAAAATTTCATTTTGCCCCCCCTCTTGATTTTTTTTGAACCCCTTTAGTATTTTTTTGAACTTCTTCAGTGACTTAGTCCCTCTTTACTACTAACAGTCATGAAACCCCCACTCCCCAGAGTCACAAAAATTTTTTTGATGATATTTAATTTCTCATTCCATTATTAGGGACTATTTTGTAAAAGCTTGAAATTTGGTAGTTTTGTGCATATGTCTAATTCTATTAAATTGGTTAATTCATTATGTAATTAGGATCATGAGTAACATTTGTGAAGTCAATTTTATGAAATTTTTTTATGATGGTTAATTTCTCATTCCATTGTTAGAGACCTCTTTGTAAAAGTTTGAAATTTGGTATTTTTGTACATAGGTCTAATTTTATCAAATTGGTTAATTGATTATATAATTAGGATCATGAGTAACATATTTGTGAAGTCAATTTCATAAAAATTTTCTTAATGATGATTAATTTCTCATTTGATTGTTAGGGACCTTTTTGTAAAAGCTTGAAATTTGGAGTTTTTGTGCATAAGTATAATTCTATCAAATTGGTTAATTGATTATGTAATTAGAATCATGAGTAACATATTTGAGAAGTCAATTTCATGAAATTTTTTCTTGATGATGGTTAATTTCTCATTTGATTGTTAGAGACATCTTTGTAAAAGTTTGAAATTTGAAATTTTTGTACATAAGTCTAATTCTATCAAATTGGTTGATTGATTATACAATTAGGATCATAAGTAACATATTTGTGAAGTGAAGTTTATGAAATTTTTTCTTGATGATGGTTAATTTATCATTCCATTGTTAGGGACCTCTTTGTAAAAGCTTAAAATTTAGAGGTTTTGTACATAGGTTTAAATTTATCTAATTGGTTGATTGATTATACAATTAGGATTTAGAAGAAGAAAAATTTTTTTGTAATAGAAATATTTTTTAAGAGAAAATTACCATTAGATCTAAAAAAGCGAATGAAAATTTTGCCCCCTGATGAGTCCTCTATTTTAGTTAATTTTGTTTGCTTCTTTAGGGCTTTTTCCTCTCCTTGATTCTATTTTTGTTAGCTTTTTACTTGCTTTGTCCTTTATTTTGGCTTTCCTCTTTGTACATAGTTGTTGCTTTGCTTTATCTTATTTTAATCTTTTTCCTTGCCTTTTTACGCTTTTTTGTTGTACATTCTAGTAGGCTTTCCATTCTGGTCTGAAACATGGAAACTGAAGTTCTGCAGCTTATCTGATGGCTGGCGCCCAGGCGCCACGCAGGGCGCCTGGAGGCGCCAGCCCCTCAACTCTCTGCCAAAGAGTCAGAACATGGCGCCTCAGGTGCCACTCAGGGCGCCTAGGCGCCACTCCTTGTTTCCAACCCCATTTCCTCTTTGTTTTTGCTTGGCGCCTAGGCGCCCCGGTTCTACACCTGCGAGCTTTCTTGTATATATTGCTCTTTTGCAGATGTTTTGGGTATCTAGAGGTTGGAGGGCAAGAGAGCTCTGCTAGGGCAAGGATGGAGGAGCTGGGAGACCTCTTCTCTATTGAGTTTGAAGCTTTTCTTCCTTTTTCTCCTTCCTCTTGATCATATTTTGTTGTGTATTTGTTATGTATTTCTTCCTCTTGTGATAAACTCTAGGGTTTAGGGGATTGATGTATATTAACTACCTATGAAGCTTTGTTGTTGGATGCTTAAATACAATTGCTTTTCTGATTAATGGAGTAGTTGTTATTGGTTTATTTCCTTTTAAGTGATTTGCAACCATTTAACTTAGATTTATTTGGGGTTTGTATTAATTCTAGACATAGCTTGATACAAACATGCCCTTGTAACTTCTACCGTGAATCGGGTTAGTCTAGACATAGATAATCTTGTTTGCGTGGTCTTATGAGTTCTTGAACTTAAACTTCGAACCAATTAATTGGACTAAGGCATTAGCTAATTATTTTGGCTAGGAAGATTTGCTCACCAAGACATTGGGTTCAAATATTTTCGTGAACTCGACCAACACTAAATGGAATCTGTGAATGTATCTAAGCATCCTTTAATGATTCAAAGATTGGTTTGTCTATGAATTAATCGGATTAGGAGTTAAGAAAGTCAATCCCCTACCCGTTGTGTTTTGGCGTAGTTCTTCGTTTGGTGTTTAGTTAATTCCTTGTTGTTAGTTTAGTTTATTTTCGGTTTATCTTTACATTTTTCCTCTGTCCAAATATAACTTGATCTAGTGAAATTGGTAATTGTTAAAGTCAATCCCTGAGGACGATAACTTATTCTCATCACTTTACTACTTGTGCGACCCGATACACTTGTCGGGAAATAGCGCACCAAGTTTTTGGCGCCGTTGCCGGGGATTGACGGTGTTGACAATATTAAGAGTAGCTAGTAGGGTTGTAGTTTGGACTTTGCTTTTTCTGTATATACTTATACTGTAAATCATACTTTTGTTTTTGTGTACATTCTCTTTCTTACTAGTTTATGCAAAGTATCACCGACTCAAGCTCATTAGTATTCTACCCAGAAATTGGAAGGTCGGTTCGCAGAAGCCAAATACGAGCTTTACACGTTATATGAGCCTAACAAGCTCAACCTGCAACTAAGGAAGAAAATAATCAAAGCCCACCTGTTCATCCTCCTATGAAAACTCTCATGGATTGCAAAATCTCTTCTGTGGAGGGATGTGGTGGTGCCGTAGCTGAACAAACCGGGTAAAGTCTAGCTAAGGACTATAAACTTAGCGCTCTTGGGAGGCAACCCAAATTTCTTGCCCTTTTATCTTTTTAATTTCACTTTTAGTTTTATTTGTAGCTTTAATTATTGTTCTGTTTAGTTCCTTGTATTTATTTTCCACATTTTAATTCTGAGTGCCTTTGTTGATGGTTTATTTCTGTGCATAGCTTTCCTTTTTGGACACCGCTCCCTACTGGTTTGTTATTGAGGATAATATGTTGTTTAGGTTTGGGGGGAGAAGATTTTACTGTTATTATTGCTCTTGGATGCTTAGCTACCATCTTCAATGAATCTAGGGTTTGTATTAATGCTTGTCTTTGCCTTAATATAGACATGCCTCGGTAATCTCTTCTGTAATTCGGGTTAAGAAGATTGTTTTTAGGGTGATACCTCTAAATCTTCTTTTCAAAAGGAATGTCTCTGTTTTTGTTGACCATCATATCTTTGGATTTTTCTTGATAGATTGGAATGTGCTTTACAAGTTTTATATTATTCTATTTTCAATTAATTCTTTACATGGTCATCTTGTTTAAAATTTAACTTAAATTTGGTTTTTTAGAATTTCTAGATTTATTTGAGAAATCTCAAGCTTTTTTAATTAAAAGTTGTCGACCCTCTCAACCTTCTTAAAGCACTCTTTCAAAATCTTGAAATTTTCTATCTCCTTTTATGACAACATTTTGCTCAATAAGGGACTGCTTTCTATAAAAAAAATGAGAAAAAAAAGCAAAACAGTTCTAATTAAATAAAATAGAAGTGTGATTTAAGTTGAGGAAGTGTAGTGTGGATTAGGCACACAACACTTGTTCTAACCAATGAATTACATTTTCTTAGCAAATAAAGGTGATGGTCAAGGTGTTGTTGTGTGGTTTAGGCGCACGGGCAACTCTTTGTTCCTTAACCTCGTTATCTTTTCTTCTTGCATAGGTTGAGGGGGAGATGTGTGGATTAGGCGCACTATCTTCACTTCGATCACTTTTTCTTAAAAATATCCCTTGTGTGAGAAGTTTTCCTTGAGAGTCGAGTTTGTTATGAAAAAGATATTTTCTTTTAAGTTTGCGGAGAGTAATTTGAGAAAGTGAGGGTGTTTGCAATTTGTTTTTAAAAATGCTTGGTAAAGTATCATGTTCATCTTTGAATTCTCAATTACTCAATGCCAAGTTTGGTTTTAACAAGATGACTATGTGGAATTGAGTTGATTTTGTTTAATGTTTTATCTTGTTGAGCACTTCCTCTCTATCTTGAAAAATCTGTTGGCTTAGTTTGGCATGGTTTTTAGATTAGTGTTTTGCTTGAGGACAAGCAATAGTTTTGGTTTGGGGAAGTTGATGAGTCATCTATTTTGGTTAATTTTGTTTGCTTCTTTAGGACTTTTTCCTCTCCTTGATTCTATTTTTGTTAGCTTTTTGCTTGCTTTGTCCTTTATTTTGGCTTTCCTCTTTGTACATAGTTTTTGCTTTGCTTTATCTTATTTTAATCTTTTTCCTTGCCTTTTTACGCTTTTTTGTTGTACATTCTAGTAGGCTTTCCATTCTGGTCTGGAACATGGAAACTGAAGTTCTGCAGCTCATCTGATGGCTGGCGCCCAGGCACCACGCAGGGCACCTGGAGGCACTAGCCCCTCAACTCTCTGCCAAAGAGTCAGAACGTGGTGCCTCAGGTGTTGACCCTAAGGCTATATGCCATAAGTTTTGATGATGACAAATGTATTTGAATAGTAGCATTGATATATATAAAGATTAATTATCATATATATGCTACAAGTACTTAAGCATGATTATGTTATTTAATATGTATGTTGCATATATTGAATCATGCTATTAAACTAACCATTGGGTTTGCAAGTAAGATATATTTTATAGGTTGGTTCAAAACAAGAAGAGTGAGCATTGTATTGAAGAACAAGGAAAAGCAATATCATGCTTCACTCAAGGAAAACAACATGCAAGGATGAAGCTCCAAGAAATGAAGAATTAGAAGATTTGAAGTCTTGGAAGCTTGGATGCATCAAGATAGCCTATGTGTTTACATTAGGTATATTTTATATAGGCTAGTATACTTGTGCAACTCAATGATTTAGATTTGCATACATTGGCTCAATTATTTTGAACAAAAAGATAGTGAGATATGAAATTTTACAAAAGTTAGTTTTTGACCTTTGGTCACTCTTTATATCATATCTCATAAACGAAAAATCATTTTTTCAAGTATCTTAATCGCATTTGATAGTAGACTCAAAGATCTTTCTAAAGGTATATTATTTATTGAAAACGGAGTCCAAATGAGAAATATATGACTATTTAAAATATAGTTTGAAAAACTGAAAGTTGATTATTCTGTTCTGACCTATAGTCAGTATTTTGATTATATCTTTTAAAAGAAAAATAATTTTTGAGTAAAACTTGGCTCATTTGAAACTAGACGCCAAGATCGTTCCAACGGTATATTATTTGTTTAAAACGGAGTTCAAATGAGTGAGTTATGAATTTTTAAAGAAAGCTCAAAATCTGGACTGCACTATAAGTGCTGTAACGGCTATATAACGGCTATATAACGGCTAGTTTTGTAAAATCTTATATATATGACCTTAGATACACGATTTTGAGTAAGAACAAAGTCCTACAATGTGATATTAACTTCTTCTATCATCTTTGAGAGAAAGGAAAGCATTCTTGAGCCAAATCTTACATATTCTCTATCATTAGAGTTATTAGAGCTTCATTTGTTTTCATCTACTCTTTAGAGAGAGTTTCTTTGTATTGTTGATTTTGATCAACACATATATTATTCTGAGTTGAGGTTCGCAAGTACCGGTGTTGGAAGAACTTGCTTTGGGTTGAGGAGGAGCCCGGATTCATAAATTCTCCATTGTGGTTTCGCAAATACCCGGATCGAATTTGCGTGGTTGTAGTGGTTTGCAAGTACCCAGATTAAACTTGCAATTATAGTGGAAATACTCAAGTGGTCTCTTGAGGACTGGATGTAGGCTTGGATTAGCCGAACCAGTATAAATCTCCGAGTTTGCTTTCTCTATCCCTTACTCTTTAATTTTTGCATATTGATATCTATTCTTTAATTCCTTGATCTTTATAATTATTTATCTTGACAGCACATTGATTTTCTGTACTATATTTATTATCCTAAGCATTGTACTTTTACAGAAAATCTTTTTAACTTCCAATTAATTGTTGTGAAAAATTTATAAAACCCAATTCACCCCCCCTCTTGGGTTCCAACCATTACTTTCAATTGGTATCAGAGCTTGGGCTCTTGATTTAAGACTTAACCGTCTAAGAGTAAATATGGTTGGATCTAGTGAGTGGTTTATGTCTGAAAATTGTTCTTTCACAGAACCTCCAATTTTTTATGCTAATCATTTTCAATATTGGAAGTATGAAATGAATTTTTTTTTAATTTCAGTAGACTATAAACTCTGGGAAATTATAGAAAATGGTTTTTATATGCCTGTCAAGGAAGAACAAGGAAAATACATTCCAAAATCTAAGAGTGAATGGAATGATACTGAAAGAAGTTTAGTGCAACTCAATGCTAAGGCAAAATTGATTATTTCTTGTGCATTGAGTCAAGATGAATTTTTCAGAATTTCCAATTGTGCAACTGCTAAGGAAATGTGGGAAACTTTAGAAGTTGCGTATGAGGAAGATCTTGTTGCAATGGAATTAAAGTCTAGAAATCTCATTAATGAACTTGATATCGCTCAAATGAAAAATTGTGAAACCATTAATGAGATACGACTTGTGCTTAATCAATTGCAAGCTCTTGGTGTTGAACTTACAGGAAAATCTCAAATCACCAAGGAGATAAGAGAAAAAGAAAAAGGAGAAAAAGAGAAACCACAACCAAAAACTGAATCATCAAAGAAAGCTTACCTATCTTCCATTTGGAGAAATAGCAATTCCGATGAGGAGAACACAAATGAAGAAGCCAACACTTGTCTTGTGGCCAGAGATAAAGATGAGGTAAATTCATTTGACTACTCTTTTGAAGAATTACAAGATGCCTTTGATGATTTACATGAAGAATCTCTTATACTTGCAAAGAAACTAAATATTTCAAAACAGAAAAACTCTTCTCTTGAAAATGAGTTGGAAACATTGAAAAACGAATTTTCTATTTCCAAGGAAGAGAATTTTGTTTTTGAAAATCAAAACAGAACTTTGCAAGAAGAGAATTTGATTTTAAAGGCAAATATTTCTACCAACAAAAATTGCTTTTGTACCAAGTGTGATTCCTTGAAAAAGGAGAATGAGGATCTTAAAAACACACTTAAAAAGCTTTCTCAAGGTAGAGAAATTCAAAACTCTTCTGTTGAGAAACAAAGTAGTAGCTTTAACAAAATTGGTTTTGCTCTTAACAAGTCAAATCAGAAATATTTCGAAAACTACTTTGTTCCTACAAAAATGTCCAAAAGTCCACCTTGCACTTGTTTTTATTGTGGACTGAAAGGACACAAGTCTTACTCCTGTTTTTATAAGAAAAATCTTGTTCATGGAGTAAAAATAAAATGGGTTCAAAAAGGACCTCATGACCCAGGCAAACCCAAAAAAATTTGGGTATCAAAGACAAAGGATTAATTTGCAGATGTGCCTCGAAACAAGGAGCGGAAATAACTTTTCAGTGGCTACATCATTCAAACTCCACTCTCTTGTATCAAAAGGAGGCAATGGATAAGTAAACATATAAGCTGGAATGCATTGTAAGAAATTTGACTGATATGTTTACTGCTCTCTAATGCTTTTGTCTGTTCTCTAATATGCATTACATCTATCCTTGATACTCATGCATGCTATATCTGAAAACAATTGTTAGGTGTGCAGCTTATAGATTCGAATTTTGTTTTGAGCTAAAATCTTTCTTCCAAATTTTGCTCAAACTATCCTTTTTACCGCATCATGAAAACTTGCTTCCATTACACTCACATTTTTCTTGTCTTCACAACAATAAGATTACTCCTACCCATAGTATTTATCCTTGCTGTAATCTTATTTAAATATTTTCAATGAAATCAAATTTATTGTAAAATTACATTTCATGGAAGCATAGCACTTTTATTAATATGGCATATCTTGAACATAATGTTGCTCCTAGTGCTCGAGATTTATTTGAACATCAAAGTGCTCCACCAAAAGTGTTTTGCAAGAGTTAATCCTCAAAATTATCCTCTAAAGCACATTCTTTCCTCTGCTCTCCAAAATCAGTAAGATTTATAGTTTTGAAGTTAGTTGGTCGACCAACGCTCCTATCAGTAGTCGACCAACGAAGCCTACATTGAACCAATGCTTGATAGATCTTGCAAATAATCAATCAATTAAGATCATTAAAATTGTAAGAAGACAGGATCGATCAAAAGAAGAGCAATGAGCAAAACAAGGATATCAAAATCTTGAAGAGGAACTTCAAGAAGCAACAAAAGTTTGCCAAAATTGATGAGTATCTCTATCCTTTACTTCTTCATTATTTAATTGAATGATACTCCTTGATCTCAATTGTACATTCTGGCAAATTTTTTTTTGTCATACTTTCATTGCAATGACATATTGTTTTCTGACATCTTACATACTTGATCACAACATGACATATAAAAATATGTTAAATACTTAAATTATTTTTTTTAATACATCATGGTTTGAGCATTATACATATCATCTCTTTTACATAAGCTGTAACTTATGAACCATTGTTTATGGATTATAGTTTATATCTGATTATATCTTATTAATCCATATTACCTCAATTATGTTACTACATACTCTGATTATAATATGTTTTATCTTGAGTAAGTATGTAACTTGCTTTTTCTTTGAAATGATGTATATATATCCATGTCAGAAAATTCTTTCTATCTTTAAAATGGATATATATTTTTCAAAATATATATATCCTTCTATTGTACAAAATTTGTGCAGCTGATTTTCTTTATCTTTCTTTATTATTATAATTTTTTTTAAGTACCGTCATCTGAAAGAAACCACTTGCATTAAAATAAAAAAAACAAACCGAAGGATTACATTGCATTAAAAAAAAAGGGAAGGTTTGCTCATAGATGAGCAATCTACAGGCGAGGTGGTCTCGGATTAGGTGGGTTGTATTGAATCATCACCCCTCGGCCATTCCTTGGAGCAAGAGACTGAGCAATGTCACGGAGGGTAGTGTAAATCCCATTCATACAATCAACACTTCTTTGTTGTTGATTGCAGAAGCATTGGGTAGACCAATAGAAGAACCTATCTATTCTTGAAGTCAGTGCCGCATTGTTGTGTTTAGCTAACTTCTCCTGGTCCTCTATCATCTTCTTGAGTTTCTTCACCTCCTGCTCCAAACAAGCAATTTTGTCTTCTGACGTATGGCCTGTACTAATCTCCTCAGCTTCTTCGATCTTCATCTTCTTCTTTTGGTTCTCTTGAGATTCCTCCAAAGGTCTTTTGCCTTTGTCCTTGCCTAGACTCAAGTTTAAGTCGAGCTCTTCCTCCCTTGCCTCTACTGTGAGATCAATGAACTTTCTTGCTGCCATGGTTTGGAAAATTCAGAAATTTTTGTAGGAGTATGAAGAGAGAGGAATGTCAGAAAGTTATAGGCTCAGAGATGAATACTCTTTGTGGTGTGGTAATTGAGAACTCTGGGGCAGTCTTTATAGAGAGAAAATTATGACTAAGAGCCAAAGAAGATATCTCTTCGCCGCACCCCTACACGCTCATCCTATGGATTTCTGCAAGCTGGAAGCCAGAAGTCTAGAGTAGGCATGCACTCCGATAACGCGTCACATTAATGGCAAAACCACGAAAGTCAATTTTCGGTGGATTTGCTGCTGCTTTAATTTGTTTTGATTAGAAATTTTAAGGATTAATAAAATGGTGATATTCAGAACCGTATCACTCTGCTTTGTTGTGTTGTTCTTAAGAGCATACATGATTACATCATGCTGTGATTATATGTATCTAAGAACATATGTTGTGTATGCTATTCATACATCATGAGCGAAGGCTATGGCTAAGAATAATATTTCATGATTCCACATGCACTCATACAAAATGAGCTGTCAAAATTTTTACATGTACTCATCCTCAAGATACATATATAAATTCATTTTCAATGGGTATATAAATTGCTTCCTTTATGCTGAAATTTATCTTATCCTTTATGAAGCAAATTTGTTTTGAAAAAGGACTTTAAAAATGCTTCTGTTATGTTAATATGTTTTATCATATGAAGCAACATTCTTTTTGAAAAAGAAAAGATTTTAAAGATCTCTTTTGTTGTAGATAACAAAAGGGATGAAAAATATTGATGTTTCATATATGGATTATGAACTATATGCTTGAATATATCTTATTACACTAATCCATATATATTGCTTCCTTAGATGAAACGTTTCTAAATTCCTTCGAAGCAAAATGTTTTAGAAAAATATCGTGAATCTCTTGAATTGCTTCCACAATGCTGAAATTGCTTTGCCATATTGAAGCATTATCTGTTTTGAAAAGAAAAGGATTTGAGTATCCTTATTTTAAATCACTTTTGCTATATGTTGAAATAATTTTATGCATATATGCAGAAATTGTTTTTCAGAAATCTTGAAAAATATTATTATTCGATTTATGGATTATGATTAATATTCTTGTTTATATCATGCTTTGCTAATCCATATATCATACTTCTGCTGTGTGCTGTAAATATTTCTATCATATGACAGCAAATGATGTTTTTTTTTTCAAAGAGTTTAATTTTTCTGCTATTTACTAAAAATGCCTCTTCATAAACAAGCAGAAATCATTTTCAATGAAAATATTGCAGAAATTTCTTCAAAAATCATACTTCAAAATTCTGCAATCAAAAACTGAATTTCCTTTATAATGATTTGGACAATCTTTTTCAAAGGAAAAATGTTATGAAATTCAGGGGGAGCTTTGTCTCACTTGAATGTATTTTTTTTTTGAAAAAGAATATATCTTGAAAAATTGGATATTCATTATTCATTATTCTTTTTCAAATTATGCAAGGTTTAAGGGGGAGCCTAAAACTCTTTCAAGTTTTATCTTTTGGCTCATTTCATTTGACATGAGAAAAATTTTTCTAAAATTTTCTTTTTACATGTCAATGAAATCAATGATAAGTTTTGATGTATCCTTACCCCATACTATATTGACATCTTCTGACATCCTGACTTAAAGAAGGTACGTGCTTTAACTTCTATATATTGTGTTCCTTACACCTTTTTGTTGATGTCAAATAGGGGGAGAAGAAACAATAGAAAAATATGTATAAGTGCTTATAACATTGCATTCATTATCTTGTGATACATATTTTTCTGTGGTGATTTGTCATCATCAAAAAGGGGGAGATTGTTGACCCTAAGGCTATATGCCATAAGTTTTGATGATGACAAATGTATTTGAATAGTAGCATTGATATATATAAAGATTAATTATCATATATATGCTACAAGTACTTAAGCATGATTATGTTATTTAATATGTATGTTGCATATATTGAATCATGCTATTAAACTAACCATTGGGTTTGCAAGTAAGATATATTTTATAGGTTGGTTCAAAACAAGAAGAGTGAGCATTGTATTGAAGAACAAGGAAAAGCAATATCATGCTTCACTCAAGGAAAACAACATGCAAGGATGAAGCTCCAAGAAATGAAGAATTAGAAGATTTGAAGTCTTGGAAGCTTGGATGCATCAAGATAGCCTATGTGTTTACATTAGGTATATTTTATATAGGCTAGTATACTTGTGCAACTCAATGATTTAGATTTGCATACATTGGCTCAATTATTTTGAACAAAAAGATAGTGAGATATGAAATTTTACAAAAGTTAGTTTTTGACCTTTGGTCACTCTTTATATCATATCTCATAAACGAAAAATCATTTTTTCAAGTATCTTAATCGCATTTGATAGTAGACTCAAAGATCTTTCTAAAGGTATATTATTTATTGAAAACGGAGTCCAAATGAGAAATATATGACTATTTAAAATATAGTTTGAAAAACTGAAAGTTGATTATTCTGTTCTGACCTATAGTCAGTATTTTGATTATATCTTTTAAAAGAAAAATAATTTTTGAGTAAAACTTGGCTCATTTGAAACTAGACGCCAAGATCGTTCCAACGGTATATTATTTGTTTAAAACGGAGTTCAAATGAGTGAGTTATGAATTTTTAAAGAAAGCTCAAAATCTGGACTGCACTATAAGTGCTGTAACGGCTATATAACGGCTATATAACGGCTAGTTTTGTAAAATCTTATATATATGACCTTAGATACACGATTTTGAGTAAGAACAAAGTCCTACAATGTGATATTAACTTCTTCTATCATCTTTGAGAGAAAGGAAAGCATTCTTGAGCCAAATCTTACATATTCTCTATCATTAGAGTTATTAGAGCTTCATTTGTTTTCATCTACTCTTTAGAGAGAGTTTCTTTGTATTGTTGATTTTGATCAACACATATATTATTCTGAGTTGAGGTTCGCAAGTACCGGTGTTGGAAGAACTTGCTTTGGGTTGAGGAGGAGCCCGGATTCATAAATTCTCCATTGTGGTTTCGCAAATACCCGGATCGAATTTGCGTGGTTGTAGTTGTTTGCAAGTACTCGGATTAAACTTGCAATTATAGTGGAAATACTCAAGTGGTCTCTTGAGGACTGGATGTAGGCTTGGATTAGCCGAACCAGTATAAATCTCCGAGTTTGCTTTCTCTATCCCTTACTCTTTAATTTGTGCATATTGATATCTATTCTTTAATTCCTTGATCTTTATAATTATTTATCTTGACAGCACATTGATTTTCTGTACTATATTTATTATCCTAAGCATTGTACTTTTACAGAAAATCATTTTAACTTCCAATTAATTCTTGTGAAAAATTTATAAAATCCAATTCACCCCCCCTCTTGGGTTCCAATCATTACTTTCATCAGGTGCCACTCAGGGCACCTAGGCGCCACTCCTTGTTTCCAGCCCCATTTCCTCTTTGTTTTTGCTTGGCGCCTAGGCTCCCCGGTTCTACACCTGCGAGCTTTCTTGTATATATTGCTCTTTTGCAGATGTTTTGGGTATCTGGAGGTTGGAGGGCAAGGGAGCTCTGCTAGGGCAAGGATGGAGGAGCTGGGAGACCTCTTCTCTACTGAGTTTGAAGCTTTTCTTCCTTTTTCTCCTTCCTCTTGATCATATTTTGTTGTGTATTTGTTATGTATTTCTTCCTCTTATGATAAACTCTAGGGTTTAGAGGATTGATGTATATTAACTACCTATGAAGCTTTGTTGTTGGATGCTTAAATACAATTGCTTTTCTGATTAATGGAGTAGTTGTTATTGGTTTATTTCCTTTTAAGTGATTTGCAACCATTTAACTTAGATGTATTTGGGGTTTGTATTAATGCTAGACATAGCTTGATACAAACATGCCCTTGTAACTTCTACCGTGAATCGGGTTAGTCTAGACATAGATAATCTTGTTTGCGTGGTCTTATGAGTTCTTGAACTTAAACTTCGAACCAATTAATTGGACTGAGGCATTAGCTAATTATTTTGGCGAGGAAGATTTGCTCACCAAGACATTGGGTTCAAATATTTTCGTGAACTCGACGAACACTAAATGGAATATGTGAATGTATCTAAGCATCCTTTAACGATTCAAAGATTGGTTTGTCTATGAATTAATCGGATTAGGAGTTAAGAAAGTCAATCCCCTACCCGTTGTGTTTTGGCGTAGTTCTTCGTTTGGTGTTTAGTTAATTCCTTGTTGTTAGTTTAGTTTATTTTCGGTTTATCTTTACATTTTTCCTCTGTCCAAATATAACTTGATCTAGTGAAATTGGTAATTGTTAAAGTCAATCCCTGAGGACGATAACTCATTCTCATCACTTTACTACTTGTGCGACCTGATACACTTGTCGGGAAATAGCGCACCAAGTTTTTGGCGCCGTTGCCGGGGATTGACGGTGTTGACAATATTAAGAGTAGCAAGTAGGGTTGTAGTTTGGACTTTGCTTTTTCTGTATATACTTATACTGTAAATCATACTTTTGTTTTTGTGTACATTCTCTTTCTTACTGGTTTATGCGAAGTATCACCGACTCAAGCTCATTAGTATTCTACCCGGAAATTGGAAGGTCGGTTCGCAGAAGCTAAATACGAGCTTTACACGTTATATGAGCCTAACAAGCTCAACCTGCAACTAAGGAAAAAAATAATCAAAGCCCACCTGCTTATCCTCCTATGAAAACTCTCATGGATTGCAAAATCTCTTCTGTGAAGGGATGTGGTGGTGGCGTAGCTGAACAAACCGGGTAAAGTCTAGCTAAGGACTATAAACTTAGCGCTCTTGGGAGACAACCCAAATTTCTTGCCCTTTTATCTTTTTAATTTCACTTTTAGTTTTATTTGTAGCTTTAATTATTGTTCTGTTTAGTTCCTTGTATTTATTTTTCATATTTTAATTCTGAGTGTCTTTGTTGATGGTTTATTTCTGTGCATAGCTTTCCTTTTTGGACACCGCTCCCTACTGGTTTGTTATTGAGGATAATATGTTGTTTAGGTTTGGGGGGAGAAAATTTTACTGTTATTATTGCTCTTGGATGCTTAGCTACCATCTTCAATGAATCTAGGGTTTGTATTAATGCTTGTCTTAGCCTTAATATAGACATGCCTCGGTAATCTCTTCTGTAATTCGGGTTAAGAAGATTGTTTTTAGGGTGATACCTCTAAATCTTCTTTTCAAAAGGAATGTCTCTATTTTTGTTGACCATCATATCTTTGGATTTTTCTTGATAGATTGGAATGTGCTTTACAAGTTTTATATTATTCTATTTTCAATTAATTCTTTACATGGTCATCTTGTTTAAAATTTAACTTAAATTTGGTTTTTCAGAATTTCTAGATTTATTTGAGAAATCTCAAGCTTTTTAATTAAAAGTTGTCGACCCTCTCAACCTTCTTAAAGCACTCTTTCAAAATCTTGAAATTTTCTATCTCCTTTTATGACAACATTTTGCTCAATAAGGGACTGTTTTCTCTAAAAAAAAATGAGAAAAAAAAAAGCAAAACAATTCTAATTAAATAAAATAGAAGTGTGATTTAAGTTGAGGAAGTGTAGTGTGGATTAGGCGCACAACACTTGTTCTAACCAATGAATTACATTTTCTTAGCAAATAAAGGTGATGGTCAAGGTGTTGTTGTGTGGTTTAGGCGCACGGGCAACTCTTTGTTCCTTAACCTCGTTATCTTTTCTTCTTGCATAGGTTGAGGGGGAGATGTGTGGATTAGGCGCACTGTCTTCACTTCGATCACTTTTTCTTAAAAATATCCCTTGTGTGAGAAGTTTTCCTTGAGAGTCGAGTTTGTTATGAAAAATATATTTTCTTTTAAGTTTGCGGAGAGTAATTTGAGAAAGTGAGGGTGTTTGCAATTTTTTTTTAAAAACGCTTGGAAAAGTATCATGTTCATCTTTGAATTCTGAATTACTCAATGCCAAGTTTGGTTTTAACAAGATGACTATGTGGAATTGAGTTGATTTTGTTTAATGTTTTATGTTGTTGAGCACTTCCTTTCTATCTTGAAAAATCTGTTGGCTTAGTTTGGCATGGTTTTTAGATTAGTGTTTTGCTTGAGGACAAGCAATAGTTTTGGTTTGGGGGAGTTGATGAGTCATCTATTTTGGTTAATTTTGTTTGCTTCTTTAGGGCTTTTTCCTCTCCTTGATTCTATTTTTGTTAGCTTTTTGCTTGCTTTGTCCTTTATTTTGGCTTTCCTCTTTGTACATAGTTGTTGTTTTGCTTTATCTTATTTTAATCTTTTTCCTTGCCTTTTTACGCTTTTTTGTTGTACATTCTAGTAGGCTTTCCATTCTGGTCTGGAACATGGAAACTGAAGTTCTGCAGCTCATCTGATGGCTGGCGCCCAGGCGCCACGCAGGGCACCTGGAGGCGCCAGCCCCTCAACTCTCTGTTAAAGAGTCAGAACGTGGCGCCTCAGGCGTCACTCTTTGTTTCCAGCCCCATTTCCTCTTTGTTTTTGCTTGGCGCCTAGGCGCCTCGGTTCTACACCTGCGAGCTTTCTTGTATATATTGCTCTTTTGCAGATGTTTTGGGTATCTGGAGGTTGGAGGGCAAAGGAGCTCTGCTAGGGCAAGGATGGAGGAGCTGGGAGACCTCTTCTCTACTGAGTTTGAAGCTTTTCTTCCTTTTTCTCCTTCCTCTTGATCATATTTTGTTGTGTATTTGTTATGTATTTCTTCCTCTTATGATAAACTCTAGGGTTTAGGGGATTGATGTATATTAACTACCTATGAAGCTTTGTTGTTGGATGCTTAAATACAATTGCTTTTCTGATTAATGGAGTAGTTGTTATTGGTTTATTTCCTTTTAAGTGATTTGCAACCATTTAACTTAGATGTATTTGGGGTTTGTATTAATGCTAGACATAGCTTGATACAAACATGCCCTTGTAACTTCTACCGTGAATCGGGTTAGTCTAGACATAGATAATCTTGTTTGCGTGGTTTTATGAGTTCTTGAACTTAAACTCCGAACCAATTAATTGGACTAAGGCATTAGCTAATTATTTTGGCTAGGAAGATTTGCTCACCAAGACATTGGGTTCAAATATTTTCGTGAACTCGACCAACACTAAATGGAATCTGTGAATGTATCTAAGCATCCTTTAACGATTCAAAGATTGGTTTGTCTATGAATTAATCGGATTAGGAGTTAAGAAAGTCAATCCCCTACCCGTTGTGTTTTGGCGTAGTTCTTCGTTTGGTGTTTAGTTAATTCCTTGTTGTTAGTTTAGTTTATTTTCGGTTTATCTTTACATTTTTCCTCTGTCTAAATATAACTTGATCTAGTGAAATTAGTAATTGTTAAAGTCAATCCCTGAGGACGATAACTCATTCTCATCACTTTACTACTTGTACGACCCGATACACTTGTCGGGAAATAGCGCACCACCCCCTAACCGAGGGGTCTTGGATACGCCGCTGGCCTCCAACAATGGAGACCACGCAATCACTGGGCTCTGCTTTACACGCCTAGCTTGTGATGTTATTCTGGGCTTGTCCGCAACTCCTATTTTGCACAGCCCATTCAACTACAGCAGGAAACATCGTATAGCGGAAATCCATAAGATCGGAGGTGAAGAAGGTGTAAGCTCCTTCTTGAGCCAGGAAAGCATACCCACAGGGATTAAACCCACTCACGTGCGTGTGATTGTAAACAGAGGCACTAACCAAAATAGAGCCCGAGAATCTCTGAGGAATCTTTGACTGACAGCACCCTGTGCCTCTGCATGTGCCGTTATTAATCATACTATTCTTCGTACATATAGACATACACCGTCACAGCCCTTTGTATAGTTCTTGGATTCATAGTCCCACCCTGCTACCACTCCCATTATGTCAGACCCCACTGCGTACACTTTGTTTCTGACAGAGGAAACGTAGAAGTAAGGCAAGTCAAACCAGGGATAGCTGGAGCTCACAAGACCCCCTCTCTCGTAGTAGCAATCATGGGATACCGACCCTGCTTGATATTCGAAGTTCACCCTCATCCACTGATATGTCCACTATAGTTATGTTACTTCGTCCTGGGAATGGCGTGGAGTTTTGGTCGCAACTGATGAGGAAGGAATCGTCAAGGTAACATCCTTCGCTTGTGCTGAATAGGTAAGGGATGCTAACAAAGCCGCAGATTATGGGGCATCCTACCTTTGGTTCGCTATTTCCTGCTTTTTCTGCTACCAGAATAACCAACCCTAACAAATTAAACATGGGCCAAAAGGATTCCAGTTTCAACCCTAGTTGAAGTCAGATCAACCAAAAAAGGTTAAACATGCCTGAATTTGACTTAACTCCTACCATTCTAAATCCGAATATTGGATTGTTCATGTGAGAGAGAGAGAAAGAGAGTCCTCTTAATGCATATACTTAGGCCATCATGCGTTATGACCAAGGGCACATATTGAAATTCTACAGGGGATGTTATTTTCAATTGTTTCTCTAATTATTTTTTAATATTACAAGCTACATTGTAATTTCTCGGTCGAGTTTATATATAGTCTAGCGTGTTTTAATTTTGTCAGAAGTATCCCACTATCTATATGCCTTTCACACTGTGAATAGTTATATACATAAACAATGTATAGCAACAATTAATAAAATATTGACCTTTGTAAATATTTTACATAAAATATATGGTTCTCTTGCTCTTTACAACTTCGCCCAAAGAAAACGATACTTCAAAACACCACATTCATTAGCCAAGATTGAGTTGTTTCGCTTTCGCTGAATTATTATTAAAATGGCTAGTGAAGTATGAAAATAGGATCGAGTGAAATAAAAACTATTTGTGCTGGGATGTCCTCAAATTTTCGCATATAAAAAAATATTTATTTGATGTGATATTTTATATTGTAACAAAAATCATTCTAGGTATACGAGGACTGATTGCCATTCTTCAAAATATAAGGTCAAACTATTCATGTTTTAGGCCATTGACCAAAACAAAAGTCAAAGTGCAAAGGATTAGAATATGTATTATTCTAAAAATTCAAATTGCATAAAAGAAATTAAGTAGTAATTCATTAGTATGGACTCAAGGCAGAGGCATCAGCTATCCGCTTCAACATTTTAAAATAACAATTCCCATTTGGCTCACTTAGTTTGTTGGTCAAAACAAAATCCATGATTAAATACTATAATCATGATAATGGTGACATCTGGTACTCCGGTGGTTGATGCGGGAGAGCACAAGTGTACAACTTCTTCATTGTTCATTGTGATTGGTGAATAGTTCAATTTGTGCTTCAATCGTCCTCTGCCAATGAGACCACAACAATAACAGCCTAAGAAAGTTATGCGTCACTTTTCGTCTTATGTATAATAGCAACTCCAAAGTGATTAGTTCTTCTTTTCCTTTTATCTAACGATTATCATGTGTTCTGTTTAAATATAGCAGCAAGGTAGGGTGCATTTTTATTGTTGTAAGTAGTTATACTATTAGTGGCTAATATCTTCTTCAGCCAAAATATTTGATAATTTGTTTTCCCATTCACTGTACAAATGGGATGTTTTATTTATCGATATTTGAAACAAAACGTTAAACTATTGTCCCTATTTTAATACTTATGATATGCTCAGGTTAAGTGTACTATAGAGCTATATGAGTTTGGATACTCTCAACTTTTCCATAATCCTCAATCCCTCCATGTCCATTGCCACTTCTTTCGTAGTGGGTCTATCTTCCCCCTTTAACCATAGACACCGTTTTGTTAGATTAGCAAACTACATGATTTGCCCAATTTAGTAAGTGCTTGTCTACAATCTGAGGCAGCTCACATTCTTTCATTGAAGAAACAAAGTACATTGACAGATTTCTCTGGGCCCCAAGCCTCTCAAACGAAACTACCTTCTTACTCATAACTATACCAATACAACCCCGAAGCTATTTACATAGCTCTTCTCTGTTAGCTTGCTCGTTTGGAAATACTCTTGTTAAGTGTTAGATTTAGTACCATTTTAGTGCTAAATCTTTGATCATTTTTGCCTCTTACTTGTCTTAGCTTGTATTGCTTTTCCCTTGTTTTGTTTGATTTAGTTTAGTTTAGGATTTCTTAGAAGATAGTTTATTTTATGTGATTTTTTGACTCAGAGTTACTATTAATCACCATTTTATTGTCTCTTATGAAAGGTGAGCTGGACGAAGCTAAAGCAATTGGTCGAACCGGTACGATATACTGTTAGGAGGGTTGTCTGCCTACTACCGCTATAGGAGTGGATGCTCACTGCAATAGCGGTGAGCCCTGGAGCTGAACTTATTGTGCCTTTTGTTTCTGTCCACCACCACTATAGCGGTGGAGTCTTACCGCTATAGTAGAGAGCACTAGATCCGGCAACCCAGAAGACTCACTTTCTGTCAACTATTGCTATAGCGGTGGATGCTTACAGCTATAGCGGTTAGCCCTACACCAGATTTGCTGAAGAACACTTAATCCGTCTTTTACCGCTATAGCAGCAGGAAGTTACCGCTATAGCCGTAAGTCACGATATGGCACTAATTTAAAACATGTCAGAAAATCTTTTTAGGTTAATTCTGAGTTGGAGACAGAAGGGAGGCGTCGATTTTTGCTAAAGGAGAAGGAGGAATTCATTCTTGAAGCCGATCAAGCCTGAATTCCATCAACCCAACCCTGGATTCATAGAGTTTGCTCATTCTTCTACTGCTTTCTGTAGTTTTAGAGCCATGAGTGGCTAATTTTCTGTTCTAGGGTTACTATGAACCTAATTTCAGATTAGGATTTGTGTTCTCTTGAAATTTGTAATTCTTTTCAAATTAATACATACCTATCATTCATATTTCCTGAACTTATTAATTGGCCATTTTATGATTTGTATGTTGCCTTCATTGAACTCATGAGAGGGAAATGTTGGTAGAACACTGAATGATTAGGGCGAGTGATAGAACCTAGGGGTTTTACTTGTTAATTAATAGGAATATTAATTAACCTCGTTTAATCAAATTAGGTTAACATTAATTTGACTCAAACTCGCATAAGGGATTGTGTAGAATTGGGTAGCTTAATTTAGGCTCAGGAGAATCACTTTAAGCCATTAGAAAACCTAAGATTATTGTGTATAATTGATCTGAATTACAAGTGTTAGGGAGAATTAGCAATTCCTAGGACGAAAGAGGGGAATTAGTAACTCTAGGCCTTTTATTTGAATTATTTCCTTCTGATTCTACTGCAAATTAATTTTTCTTTCAATTATAGCTTTCTTAAATTAAAAATTAGTTTGCTTAACTAATACGATTAAACTTTTGGAGTACTTACCACGTTAGTCCCTGTGGAGATATTAACTCATATTTCATCACTTTATTACTTGTGCGACTGGTGCACTTGCCAGAACGCCCCAACAAGTTTTTGGCATCGTTGCCGAGGACTAATGGTTTTTAGCTAATATTCTAAGAAATTTAAAGGTGCTAGCTTAGGCATTTTTTGTTTTGTTTTAGTTGTTTTAGTTTTAGTTTTATTTGTTTTTGTCTAGTTAGTCATTGTTGCTTTTAGCATTAATTTTGTGATCTCCTTTTTGTTAATTCTGATTGGAGTTTTCTATTGTGTATGCGAGGCACCACTCATACTTCTAATCTTCTCGTTGAGCCTGAGATCGAAAGATTAGCAAGGAGAACTGGAAGAGAAGCGAGAGCAAGGAGAACTCAAGTGAGCCAAGCTACGCAGGAAGAAATGGCTGAGGATAACCAGAATCAGGGGTTTTGAAGTTAATGCTGGTAATGGGGCTGGCAATGAGCTTCAGGAGGATGACAACAGAGCTGTGTGGGATTATGCATCACCCACTGAGGCTGGACACGCGTCCAACATAGTGAAGCCTCCCCTTGGTCCAAACAACTCTGAAATAAAGGCAATCTTGATGAATTTGGTCCAGCAGAACCAGTTTGGGGGTAGCTCGATAGAAGACCCAAACAACCATATCACAAATTTTTTGGATATTTATGACATGGTTAAGATTAATGGAGCTAGTGATGATGCCATCCGTCTACACTTGTTTCCCTTTTCCTTGAGGGATATAGCTAAGGGTTAGTTGAATGCTTAGCCAAGAGGAAACATAACAACTTGGGATGAGCTACAAAAAAGATTCTTGGGTTAGTTCTTTCCGCCCTCAAGATCAATCAAATTAAGGAACGAAATCACATCATTTTATCAGCATAAAGGCGAAAGCCTATATGAGGCATGGGAACGATTCAAAAACTTTCTGATGAAATGTCCTAATCATGGCCTCCTAGAATGGCAGCAGTTCACCATATTTAATAATGGTCTCACATATGAGACTCGAGGTAAATTGGACATCGCAACTAGCAGTGCTTTGATGGCGAAATCAGTAGTGCAAGTAAAAGAAATAATTGAGACAATGAGGGTGATATCGGGTATTTTTATATACTTTTTAGTCCCTATCTTAGTCCTATGGCTATTCCAATGTTGCCAATTCTCTAATTTTATTATGTTTTGGAATTTATTGGGTATAAACTATTTATGGATTGAATGTGTTTCAATTTTATATTTTTAGAACTTGAATTGTAAAATGCTCAATTTAATTCCTACAAATTTTAATTTTAGAGAGAAAAATGCTGACATGGACAAAGATGATGATTTAGATGCTAATGTGGCACTTTTTGGATGATGCAGATGCTGACTAGGATATGCTGGATGTGGGGCCCACTTGAACTCTTATTGAATGCCATGTAGTCAGAATTTGAGGGCATGAATATTAAATTTCGTAGGTCAGAAAGCAAGGCTGAAATATCAATTCTTCCATGCTGTTCTGCTGCTGCCATACCTATGTTCTGCTGTTGTTTCCTACTTTCTGCTGCAGAAATATTAAATCTGCTGCTGCCATGCCTACTTTCTGCTGCAGAAACATTAATTATACTGATGTTTTGCTGTCAAAGTGCTGCTACATTATGGAGGAAGCATCTAGGGTAGAATATTCTAAGGCATTGAAGGGGCATCAGTTTTAGAAAGGAGAATACTTCATTTTTAGGCAACCAGACTTAGAAAATTCGCAGCTCTCTCTTCCCCTCTGTTTTTGCTTCTGTTATTGGCTGTTTTGCTCTCATGGAGGGCTAAGTTTTTATTGTAATTAGTCACTAGACCACTGGGATGTTGTAGCTTGAACTAAGAATGCAAGTTAAGTGTTTTGTTCTCCATTTTCATCTCATTTCGTTTCTGTTTTGCTGTCATGTTTATTTTGCTGTCAAATTCTGATTAGAGCTTGAGTTGTAACATAAACTGACTTATATATAAGACATAACCTTGCTTGACTGATTAGGAAAGTGAGGGAGGCGAAATGACTAGTTAAATGATATATTTAACTTGGTTTGGTTGAGATTTTCCACTGAATGCATCTAGTTATAGTAGAGGAATGTTCTTGACTGTAATTAGTAGCATTAAATTCTAGATGTTATTCTAGAAACATTTTCATAAAGAACCAAACAATGGAATAAGAACAAAACTGAATCAATGAGTTAGGTAATGATAGTTACACTCCCATGAATCCTAGTGGCTGATTACATAGTCTCTTTACTGTCAATTTCTTGCAATTTCTGCTGCTGCTGCTGCTGTTTCTACTGTTACTGCTGTTGCTGCATATTTTGCTGCTGTTGTAGTGTTTAATTGCTGTTCTGTTTTATTTATTTAGTTAGTATTGCTACAAAACCCCCCCACGTCTATGTACTCTTAATTGGTGTTTAGGTGTTTAGAACGATTAATTAGTATCAAGAAGTGAGGCTCCTTGATTGAATACGACCTGGGGATCACTATACTGCAAATTGCCACAAATTCAATTCTGGGCGATTTGGCATCGTAGTGGCGTGAACCAGAATTTTGGCGCCGTTGCCGGGGAGCCAATTCACTTCCAAGTTATCTAATTAGTTGTTTAAGTGTTTCTTTGTTTAATTTTAAGTTATCTAGTATTGTTGAAACGGTTTACAAGTTTTTGAGTTTTTATCGGTTACTATTCATAGGCCAAAAACTAACTACCTCCGATTGACCTCAAACTTGGTATACCACTAGTTTTCGACATTTTAAGCAATTTCCAACCATTTGATTATCCAAAGGATCATCTTGGGCGGCCATTTTGCCAAATTCCATCGTTTAGGCCCTCTTTTCTATTTTTTACTATTTTTTTGATTTTTCTAATTAATTGTGATTTTTAGTGTGATTTTTGTAGTTTGAATTTTTGAATTCTGTTTTTTGTGTTTGTCTCTCCAATTTGTCAAGAATTTTTCCATGAAAAATCAGATTTTTTTGAGATACTTAAATTTTTGGTGATTTTCATCGGTTGGAGTCTTTTGTAGTGATTTAGTTGTTTTTGTTGTTTTCTTGTTGTTTCCTTGTGAATTTGTGCCCTTTCTAGTATATGAGAAGGTCTGGTCACGTGGACTTGCCACCTTTTGATCCAAAAATTGATAGGACCTTCCATAGGCTAGTGAGAAGTAATAGCATTAGGACTAGTATAGTTTCTGAAATTCTTGCTGAAATTGTTGAGTTAGCTGTTGATAGTGTAGAAGTTGAATTAGATTCTGAATCTGATATTGTGTTGGAGTCTACAGATTCTGAGTCAGCTGGGATAACTGGGATGGATAATCAAAATGCACAAATGCCTCAAAATAGGCAAGAACAATCAATTAAAGAGTTGATTGCACCTGATGTGCATTATCAACCATTGTGCATAAATTATCCTGAGTTGGATGCTAACTTTGAACTAAAATCTGGTCTAATCCATTTGTTGCCTAAGTTTCATGGCCTTGCAGGAGAAGATCCGCACAAGCACTTAAAGGAGTTCCATGTTGTCTGCTCTACCATGAGACCACATGGAGTTGGAGAAGAACAGATCAAATTAATAGCATTTCCTTTCTCTCTGGATGGGGCAGCCAAGGATTGGCTTTACTATCTACCCACTGCCTTGATAACAAGATGGGATGAGCTGAAGAAGTTGTTCTTAGAAAAATTCTTTCCAGCCTCCAGAACAGCAGTAATCAGGAAAGATATCAGTGGGATTAGACAGTTGAATGGTGAATCTCTGCATGAATATTGGGAGAGGTTTAAGAAGCTTTGCTCATGCTGTCCAAACCATCAGATTTCAGAGCAGCTTCTCATCCAGTATTTCTATGAAGGATTACTGCCTATGGACAGATATATAGTTGATGCAGCTGCTGGTGGGGCATTGGTGGATAAGACTCCTACTGCACCAAATGAATTGTTGGCCAAGATGGCCCAAAATGCTCAGCAATTTGGAACCAGATTGAGTGATCCAACAGTTACTGTCAATGAGGTGAGGACACCTCCCATGGAGCAGCAAAGGATAGAAAATAAATTGGAGGAATTAGCTTCAATGGTGAGGCAATTGGCATTAAATCAGAGAACACAACAACAAGCCCCTCCTCCTTCGGCCTGTGGTATTTGTTCCCTGAATACCCACCATACTGATCAATGCCCTCAGCTGCAAGAGACCCCAACTGAGTCATGTGCTGGTATATTCCCTGGTAGACCCATGCAGCCACAACAACAGAGATATGACCCATATTCCTCCACCTACAATCCTGGGTGGTGTGATCATCCAGCCTTCAAGTATGGGAATACATCCAACCCCCCTTACCAGCCACCCCATGTAAGATACAATCAACTTGAAGCTAGCCATACACCTCCTCCAGCACCCAAGAAACCTGAGCCTAGTCTTGAGGATCTAATGAAGCAACTGACTGCCAATACTCTTCAGTTCCAGCAAAGGACAGAAACAAATATGCAGAATTTAGAAACTAAAATTGGCCAGTTAGCCACAACAGTCAATGACCTGAAAAGTCAAGGTTCAGGGAGTTTGCCATCCCAACCAGTGATCAACCCAAGAGGCAATGTGAGTGCCATCATCTTGAGGAGTGGCAAACAAGTAGACAGTCCAGCTTTTAAATCTGAACCAGAAAAGTCAAATGTCCAGCAAAGTGTTCCTTCATCTTCAACCAGTGAGCAAAATAAAAAGGATGAAGAAGTGGTTCAGAAAATTCCTCTTCCTTTCCCCAATAGGCAGACTCAATCAAGGAAAACTTCTGAATCTGACATGGATAAAGAGATCATGGAGACCTTCAGGAAAATAGAGGTCAATATCCCACTTTTGGAAGCAATTAAGCAAATCCCCAAGTATGCCAAGTTCCTTAAAGAGTTGTGCACTCATAAGAGGCGTTTAAGGGGTAATGAGAGAGTTAATTTGGGAAGAAATGTGTCTGCACTCATCCAACCACCCATGCCACCCAAGTGCAAAGATCCTGGAACTTTCACAATACCATGCACAATAGGCAACATGGAGTTCTCCAATGCTATGCTGGATTTGGGAGCCTCAATCAATGTTATGCCCAAATCAGTGTACTCGAGCCTCAAGATTGGTGTTCTTTCACCAACTGGAGTGATTGTCCAACTTGCCAATAGGAGCACAGCACATCCAGCAGGAGTTTTAGAAGATGTTCTGGTAAGAGTTAAAGATCTCATTTTTCCTGCTGATTTTTATGTGCTTGATATGGAAAATGATAATACTCCTGGCCATGCACCATTAATACTTGGTAGACCTTTTCTGAAAACTGCAAAAACCATCATTAATGTGCATGAAGGGACTTTGTCAATGGAGTTTGCTGGTAATAAAATTGATTTTAACATTTTGGATGCCATGAAACATCCTATAGAAAATCATTCCAATGTGCATGTAGTTAACTATTTGGATTACTTAGTTGATGAGGCATGTGATGATTTCCAAGCTGAATTAATTTCTGATTTTCCTGAATTTTCTGATTTGGTCGATGCCTTTGAATGCAACTGTGCTGGTTCTGAATTTTGTCATGCTTGCACTGAAATTGAAAACTCTCTAAATGCTGACAATTCTGAGTTGCATTCTGATTTGCATAGTGATTTGGATTCTGATGTGCATTCTGATTCTGTAAATTTCTCTAGCTTATACTTAGATTCTGTTTCTATTTTAGGTAGTTGTAGGTGTAGTGATTTAAATTGTAATGTTGCACATTCTTCATCTCTTTCCTCTTGTGCTGCTAACCCTTCCTCCTCCTTAGCCAAGGATTCTGTCTTTGAGCAAACTGAATTTGTAGGTGCTTCCTTGGATGTGATTCCACAAAAACTAATTCCATCCTCCATCCAACCACCTGCATTGGAGTTGAAGGCTTTACCAGAAAACCTCAAGTATGCCTTCTTGGAAGTAGGAGACAAACTTCCAATCATTGTGGCCAATAACTTGAACCCCAATCAAGAAGAAAAATTGATCAGTTTGCTGAAAAAGAATAAGAAGGCGATTGGGTGGACTCTAGCAGACATTCCTGGAATTAGTCCTTCAGTGTGCATGCACCGAATTCTCCTTGAAAAAGAGACGAAACCAGTGAGGCAACCCCAAAGAAGACTCAACCCCATGATTCTTGATGTGGTCAAGAAGGAGGTAAGTAAGCTCCTCCAAGCTGGTATTATTTATCCTATCTCTGATAGTAAGTGGGTGAGTCCGGTACAAGTAGTGCCAAAGAAAATCGGGGTAACTGTTATAGCAAATGAAAATAATGAGTTAGTGCCCACTAGAGTTCAAAACAGTTGGCGTGTTTGCATTGATTATAGGAAGTTGAACCAAGCAACTAGAAAAGATCATTTTCCTCTTCCTTTTATTGATCAAATGCTTGAGAGACTTGCTGGCAAGTCTCATTACTGTTTTCTTGATGGTTTCTCTGGGTATTTTCAAATTCACATTGCACCTGAAGATCAGGAGAAGACTACCTTCACCTGTCCTTTTGGTACTTTTGCATATAGACGCATGCCTTTTGGTCTCTGTAATGCACCTGGCACTTTTCAAAGATGCATGTTGAGCATATTTTCTGATTTGTTAGAGGATTGCATGGAAGTGTTCATGGATGATTTTTCTGTTTATGGAGACTCATTTGATGCTTGTCTGAAAAATTTGGAGAGAGTACTTGAGAGATGCATAGAGAAAAATTTGGTCTTGAATTATGAAAAATGTCATTTCATGGTAGAGCAAGGAATAGTCCTAGGCCACATAGTGTCACCACGTGGCATAGAAGTAGATAAAGCCAAAGTTGATGTTATCTCTTCTTTGCCTTACCCCGCTTCTGTGCGGGAAGTTCGCTCTTTTCTTGGCCATGCAGGATTTTATAGGAGATTCATCAAGGACTTCAGTAAGATCGCTCTACCCCTATCTAAACTCCTCCAAAAAGAAACTGATTTCATTTTTAATGATGCTTGCAGGTCAGCTTTTGATGAGTTGAAGAAGTAACTTACCTCCCCTCCTATCATCCAACCTCCACAGTGGGAGCTTCCCTTTGAGCTCATGTGCGATGCCTCAAATTTTGCTGTAGGAGCAGTACTTTCACAAAGAGTAGAGAGGAAGTTGCATGTCATAGCCTATGCGTCCCGTACCCTTGATTCAGCTCAATCAAATTACACAACCACAGAGAAGGAGTTTTTAGCAATTGTTTTTGCTTTAGAAAAATTTAGATCATATTTGCTTGCCTCCAAAGTAATTGTGTTTTCTGACCATGCAGCACTGAAATATTTGTTGAAGAAGCCAGATGCAAAGCCAAGATTGCTTAGATGGATGCTGCTCCTCCAAGAATTTGATGTGGAAATCAAGGATAAGAGTGGGGCAGAGAATGTAGTAGCAGATCACTTGAGTAGGCTTTCTGATCTTCCATTGGAACATCTCCCTGTAAGAGACAATTTTCCAGATGAGTGTTTCCTCCTTTTGCATGGTACTGGTGAGCCTTGGTATGCTGATTTGGTGAATTATCTTGTTGCATCTGAATTGCCTGCATACCAAAATAGACATCAATTGAATAAATTAAGAAGCGAGGCTAGGTACTATATGTGGGATGACCCTTATTTGTGGAAAATTTGTAGTGACCAAATTATTAGGAGATGTGTTCCAAATCATGAATTTGCATCTGTGCTGAATTTTTGTCATACTCTTGCATGTGGTGGACACTTTGGTCCCCAAAGAACAGCTAGAAAAGTGTTAGATTCTGGTTTATATTGGCCTACTTTATTTAGGGATGCCTTTGATTTTTGCAAAAATTGTTCCAGATGTAGAATCACTCTTGGCTTCTCCTTAGAATAAGGAGCTCTCAGGGTGTACATATATTAACAAAGAGGGATGAATGTGGATGCCTTCAATCAAGGTATATAGCTAGCCGAAAGTGTTAAGGGACCATTTGATAAAACCTTTCCTGCTGCAAAGTGCCACTAGTGGCTGAAAGTATAAGTGGCTATATCTAAAGAGATATCCTTCATTTGTTACTTATTGCCCACTACATATTATCTTAGCTATTGGCCAAAAATGTGGGAGCTTGTGAGTGTAGTGCAAGACCTCTTTTCTTTGTTAATTTCTCCCTACTACAATCTGTTGGAAGCACTAGCCAAAAGTGGTCAACGTAGTTTTAGTGGAATGATAATATAATTCATTTAATCGGTTGGTTACCTTAGTGGAAGGGAATGGGACCATTTGCATGCATTGAGTGTTGGCAGCATGAATGGTTTCCATGTAAAATATAAGTCTTAAATTGACACTTTAAAAGGTTTTAGCAAAAACTCCAAAGTGTCTTTTCAAAACTTTTTAATATTTGCAATAAGGTCTTTGGTCCTGAAGTATGAAAATACTATTGGGTAATTGAAATCTCCTATTCATATGATGTATATATGGTTCACGAAATAAGAAGTTTATAAATAGTTCTCCCTTCTACTAAATTTTTCATAAAAAGAAAATATTTAAAATTTTCCTGCATGAAATTAATCATGGAAGATCTCCGCCTTCCTTGCTAGAAAAATATTAGAGCAAGAAAGAATATAATTTTATTTTCAACCCATAAGCAACACATAATAGAAGATACTAGATTAATTTCCCGTACAAGCGTACACATAAGAAAAATATCCCGAGTATTACAATATCACTATTTTTGTTGTAGTGTTCCTAATCAGTCTCGATTGTTCTCTTTTTCACTTCAGTCCTTGAAATGGTTATTTAGACATAGAAGTGAGATATAAATATCTCAGTAGCTAGTTTATTTTAAGAAAATAGCTTCATTATCATTTCAGTCATAAAAGCAATTCAAGCAATCATAATATTCATCCATGAATATAAGAAGACATATTGTCATAACCCCCATTCGGATACATGACCGACGCGGATAATGTCTTAGCTTACACCATCGTAAGCCTAACTTGTCCCTTAACCCATTATCTTTTTATAACCAATTTACTCTTATCTTTACATAATATAATTTGATTTCTACTTTGTCATACAAGTATAACACAAAACAAAGAAATCATTTACTTTTATAATCATAACAACCTGAGAATTTCATTCTCACAATTACATAAATACATTTCCAAAGGTTCTCACTAGTAACTATATACAAGTTAATTTAATTATATAGCGTAGCATAGCCTACTGGATTACAGAGCCTTTCTAGAGTCTCCTACAAACATACATATATAAATATAACATAATTATGATGTTACTGTACCCTGAACAAAGGGGAGGTCCTTCAAATATGCATAAAAGGACCTTCCATACCTGAAACTATGAGGGAATGAGTCCAAACCATGAGACTCATCCAAAATAACCCTATCTAACATATACACATGACTATGCATGCCAATAATTATAATTTATACATAAATATATGAGCGTTGGCAATGTCCAAGTAATAACATCAAGTATCAGGTATAGGGCAATTTAATGCATTATTCGAATTCAGAATATTATATATTTAACTTTGTAGTGGAATATGCTCAAGAATCTTATATATTTATAAACAGAATGCAACGGGAACATTCACATCACAACTCACTGCACATAAACATAATATGTACATCATGGTCACAACAATACATCCACAATTTCACATTGACACATTTAACAATCACAATTCTCCTATCATCCTTCTTATTCTATCCTCACCTCCATATCACATTGTGCCGCCTTATTGCCTCGCACACCCCCACTATGTACATTTACAAGTGAGATATGAATTTACATAATGATTTATTGGCTCTCATTAGCCATACATAGTCCATTCCCGCCCTTATTCCCTTGCACATGGCAAACCATGAATTTAGATATAACGGTGCCCTTTTGATAATGTACCCGTTGACACATCCTTTCGGCACAAATTCATCCCAGCCATTTCTTTCTTGATTGCTACCATTACCACATAAAATTTTTGTATTTTACATCTCTACATATTCTAAGAGTTGAGGTTTTCTAAATTTGTTAAAGATTCACCACAATAGTAAACAAAGGCCTCAACCCCTTGGCATGCAATGTATGACCTTAATTTCATAAATCATAGGTAAATACATAGGAGTGTGCTTGTTGGGCAATCAAAAAGAGAAATGTGAAAATTATATATTAGCCCAAAGGCCACATATACATTCACCAGCACAAATAAAGTCTCACATCATATTATATGCTCAAAAGAATCATACAAGGCTTGACATATATTCGTGGGAAATTTCGTTCAATGGTTTCCTTAACGCACTTTTATAGTTAAATTCTTTTGACTAAGCATATAAACTTGCATACATGGACCATTCGCAATATTGCATTCAAACCATAATTCAATTCAAGGATCTTTGCTTAATTCCTACATGGTGTATGTATAATGTATATACATCAAAATGAAATTTCACATTTGTCAAGCAATTTAATAATCCAATTCATCCACAAGTAATTTAAAACATCACCAAGTGAGTATGCAAGATTCTATTCCAACAGTAGCACACAGCATCACATAATTTCAATTAACTAAACTCTAGATGCAAGTTTATTAATTTAAATAAAAATAACCAAGGAAGAGTTGTCCCTTACCTTTGCTAGCTTTCCTTACCAACTTCACCACTTTAAAAGAAGAATTTCAAGCTCCAAAAGGCCAAGAAAGTTCCAAGACATTCCCCCATACCTATGGTCCAAAGAAACATGAGAATGGGGATTAAAAACATCACTTTTGGAGAGACTTCATGGGCTGGCGCCCTTGGCAACACAAGAAATAGTTTCTGTCAAGATGGTCATCCCCTTCGTCCTCAACCTTTGGCTTGCCCATACTGTGGTGCCTAGGTGCCCACAGCTAGGCAGCCACGGTTGGAGTTTAAAAGGTGATTCCAACCTTAGTCTAACTCATCCTTTTCGTTCCCAAAGCTTTAGGGGTCCATCTTGGGTGATTTCGGGTGATCAATGAGCACTTTAATTAACTTAAAGCACACAAAGCAAGTCCTAACAAGATTCAAGCTTCATCCCTAGAAATCTCTCTAATCATCTTTCAACAAACTCAAATTTCTTTCAATGGTCCAACTACAATTTACAATGGGTTTTTTCTATCAATAAATTAGAACATCAACACCATACCAATTTGATCAATAGAAACATTACACCAAATTTCCCCAATTTGCTAACCTAGGGTTTACTTCTTAAAAGAAAAGAAGAAGAAGAAGAAGAAGAAGAAGAAGAAGAAGAAGAAGAAGAAAGGTACTTGCATACCTATACTTCTAAGCTCCCACGTCTTTCTTCCCCAAGCATTGTGCATGGTTATATGTCAGAGAAGATGGCTTAA
Source organism: Biancaea sappan (assembly GCA_037074585.1). Classification (NCBI taxonomy): domain Eukaryota; kingdom Viridiplantae; phylum Streptophyta; class Magnoliopsida; order Fabales; family Fabaceae; genus Biancaea; species Biancaea sappan. The sequence goes on from CM073494.1 coordinate 15,107,750, forward strand.
GAGTGGCATGGCCGAAGAGAGGGAGATAGAGCTATGGGAGAGGCAAAGAATGAAAATGAATAGGAAGGAAGAAGGATGTGTGTTTAAATTTGTTTAGTGTGGAGCCCACTATTTTCCTTTTCATTTTGGTCCTTTTTTAAAACAATTTTATTTAAGACTAGTAAGAGTTTGGAAAATCTTGATATTAATTAGGGCACCCAACTATACTTCCATAAAAAAAAAAAATACACATCATCACATCCCATTTTCACTAAATTACAAAAATTATGTATTCATTCACTTTTGTCGCTCTTGGAGCCTCAAAATCCACTCTTGTCTCAAACCCATTATCTTTAAAGTACTGGCCCCATCAGTCATCCTCCTAGGATCCACTCTTCCTCAAGGTTCCTATTTTATCCTTTCTCAAGAGTATTCTATGTTTTCTTTTCTTTTCACTTTAGTCCTTAGGTATTCTTCCTATACTCACTACTTATGTTTCTTTTTTGATGCAATTCTTACTTGGCCAAGGGCAAGTCTTAGCCCTTATGACCTTTCGTTTCTCAAGTCGGAACTCTTTAATTTGCAAAAAATTTTCACCCCCATGTATTATGTACTTTTTAACTACAAAGTAATACCTGGGGTATTACATATATAATCATACAATATCCTAATTCACTTTGTCGAATTAGAAGTAAATTGAATTAAAAGTAAAACATAATACTCTATTTCCAAATTCAATCATGTGGAACTAGGAGTAAGACTTATGCTCCACTCTGTGGGATTTAAATTCATTATTATGCTCCACTCTGTGGGATTTAGCGTGCAAACATAGTTATATGTCCACTCTGTGGGACAGTCCATTCTGTGGGACTAAAAATAAATGCATACATATGCCTTATGTCTTCTCTGTTGAACCAATAAAAATGTATACACAAGTCACATATCCATTCTATGGGATAATCCACTCTATGGGACTAAAACAAGTGTATACATAAGTCTAATTTGCTCTCATACATTCATGGAAACTTGCATAAAAACTCATCATAATAAACATAAATCATAATCATTGCTTTTATGAAGAACGAGCTACCTCAATTGCTGAAACCAATCCTCTTGATCGGAAACCAAACTTGGCAAATTGTTCTCTTTATTGTTGCTTTTCTTTTCTGTTTCAAGATACGACATATCTGAGTTTGGATTCTACTTCGTTAATAATGAAGTCTGAGTTTGGATTCTACTTCGTTAATAATGAAGTCTTAGACTCTCTAAATTTTCTTAATTCTTCTTATACTTAACTATATCTATATATTTTCTATTTCACTTGCCATTATCTCCTATAGCTCCTAAATATATTCTTCTCAATTTTTGTCAACATATTGCATAACTTATGTTTTCTCATAGCATTACTAACAATGTATTTAGTCTCCTAACTAATATATTAATTCTTGATTATACAAATATTGTATACAAGAATATAATTTACTTATAAAATCCCATTAATTTTCTAGAGTAATAATCTCATGGACAACACTTCCCTCAACTGTACTTTATTTCTTAATTTTGCAGAAGACTAACAAATATAAATTTACCCAATATTTAACTAAATCTTCATAAATCTTTTGTAGAACATGATTTCATCCTAAATTTAATTAATCCTATTCTTATCAGGAAAATAAAACAAAGTTTGCTCATAGTTTTATAGTATATATATCTCTTCGATTTTGCTTTCCGATTCAGCCCAAAAATTTTTAATTTAGTTTGCTTCTTAATTTTCTTACTCATCTTTCACATAATTATAGGCAAGGGTTCGTCTAACATAGCATAAAAATTGTAGCAACAGAGTTCAAGTTAATCAGATAACTTCCTCGGGTTTCCCTTATTTTTTTTCTCCTATTTTTTTTAATTCATGAATTCTAAACTTTCTTACTTTCCTTTATTTACTATTATTTTCCATGGTTCCTAAATCCTATTTGAACTCTATTATTATACTAACCAAACTGAAAGCATATAACTACAGTTTCTCACCAGAATCCTTCGATTAATAATTAAATTAACAACATGTTCAACCTTTAATTTAAGCATTTAAACTTTCATTTAAATTTTAAAATCCCCTTTTATTTGTTATTTCTCTGTTTTCTGTCTATTTCATTGTCATCCACTGTGATACTAATCTTTCTAGATGCTATAATAAAATTTTAGTACAAATTTCGAGTGTCTAGTCTTACTCGATGCTATCTAGCTTTATTCTACACTACTCATTTCATCATCATCACCTTCCCTATTCTGCTCTATTTTTTTGTCGTGAACCACAACTAAAACCAGAGAAGAATCTAGCAGGTAATCTAAGTATTGTTCTAGGTTTTCTACCAAAGGGATTGCTACGAAAATGCCTCAATATTAGGAATTTATGCTGCTATATTCTCTCATTAGGTTGCACTCTATTTCATTCAAAGAAAGCTCTCTATTTCTCGCTAGCCAAACAGAGCATTTCAGATTCTCTTTCTCCCTCTCTCGAGCTCGCTCATGGAAAGGCAAGGAAGGAAGCTTCATAGGGAAGAAATGAAAGGAGCCAAAATCCTTCTTTCTCTTTAATGGGTTCTAGGCTGCTGGATATAAGAAAAGGGAAAGTAGGTGACATGTGTGATCTCTAATTTGCCATCAGAGTGAGATCCCCTACTTGTACTTGTCCATGCTAGCCTTTTTAGCAACAGTTTTAACTGTTGCTAAAACTTTTAGCAATAGTTAAACAGTTGCTAAAAAAACAAGCATTTGCCTGCTTGTTTTTAAGACAAGCAGCGGATCCTTACCCTTTGCCACCATAATTCTTTTAGTTGAAAAGTTAAAAGTTTACTCTAAGTTCTTTTATCTTTTCAATTAAGTCCATAACTTATTTGATAAAGTTTCACCCATGTCTCTCAAAATTACTTTTATGATTCTTTTCTCCTTATTTATTGACTCACTTATTTACATTTTATTTCTCTTAATTGTTCTCTTCTTTTCATAATAGTCCTTTTAAATATTTAATATTAAAAATTACATATTTTATAATAACAATAATAATAATAATAATAATAATATTATTAATATTCATAATTTAATCAGGATATTACAGATAGCGAAGCTAATAGTCACATTACTCATGATTCATCAAATATTAACTATGTGACCAGTGCCTATGGTAAGGAGAAAATAGAGGTTGGAAATGGTGAAAATAATCAATGTTCATAATTCTGGTGTATCTACCTTACCTTTCACAAATCATAATCTGACTCTAAAAGATATCTTATAAATACCTAGAGTCACCAAAAATCTCGAGTGTATCTAAGTTGACCAGTGAGAATGTTCTAATTGAGTTTGATTCTATTGGTTGTTACATAAAGGACAAGGACACGGGAAATCTACTATTGGAGGGCCAAATGAAGGAACGACTATATGAATTCAAGAAGAAGAATTATACAAGGTGCCTTATTACTCTTCACAGTAAGGAAAGTAATGGTAGAACTGAAGTCAGTAATGCCTTTAGTTATTCTAATATGAGCATAGTAAAATAGAAATGGCATAGGAAACTTGGGCATCCATTTAATAGGGTTTTAAATGAAGTTTTGTAGCTATATGAATAAGAATGAGTTTTTTCTATGAACTTTGTTAATTTGGCAAAATGCATAATTTACCCTTCAATTTGTTTCTTTCTCATACTAAGTCACCTCTAGAACTTATTCATACTAATGTTTAGGGCCCATCCCCAATTCAACCAATATCTGGTTTTAAATATTATATACAGTTTTTGGATGATCATCAAGACATACTTGAATTTATCCTTTTAAACATAAAGGAGAATCACTTAGTGCCTTTATGTAATTTAAAACTTTAGTAGAAAAGCAATTTGACAAGAAAATCAAAATATTAGAAAGTGATTAGGGTGGTGAATTCAGAAGTTTTACTTAGTATTTTCAAAATAAGGGAATAATATTTAGACAGTCCTGTGCTCATACTTCTGTGCAAGATGGTAAAGTTAAACATAGACATAGACCGATTGTTGAAGTGGAACTTACACTCTTAGCTCAAGCTAGCATGCCATTAAATTATTAGTGGGAATCATTTCAGACATCAGTGTTTATCATCAATAGGCTTCCCTCTATTGTTCTTAAAAATAAATCTCCTTTATGTGTTCTCTACAATAAAGATCCTAATTATAAAGATTTCAAGGCCTTTGGAAGTGCTTGCTATACAAATCTAAGGTCGCATAATTCACATAAGTTTAGTTTCCAGACGAGTAAGTATGTATTCTTTAGGTACATCAACCAGCATAAGGGGTTCAAATGTCTATCTTTTACTAGCAGGATCTATGTTGTGAAACCCACCTAATTTGGGGTCATGATAAACCTTCAATATTCATACTTTTTCATAGTCTTTTTGGGTGAAATAATTGCAATTTTAGATCAATTATGTGGTTTATTGAATAAATTATTGTGAGTTGTATATTTTGACACAAATAGTATGATTTGGAATTAAATTATAATATTTTCTTTTTTGTGTTTTTGGCAAATCTAAATGCAGAGAAAATCAAAGGTGAACAAGTTTAGGAAATCAGAAACCAAAAGATGGAATCAAGCTACTGTTCAAAGACCAAGAAATGGAAAAATATGCTACAAACCATTGCTCAGGACTCTACTATTACACTGTCTTCTGGAAATCCCCTTGCCTAAGCGATGGACATATCATATTTAGAGCATTCTGTCAAATCCCATCGCTTATGATTTTGAAGCCTTTTGCCATGAGCCATCACTGTAGCGATGGAATCCATTACTGCAACAATAGCATTTTCTGAATTCACGTGCTGTCAACTTATAAATAGATTAAGTTAGATTTTTAGGCTAGTTTTTGGCTGGGGAAAGAGCATATGAGCTACGGCCAGAGGTAGGTCTTCCCTCTTGGTTCACAATGATTTCTTTCCACTTTTCTCTCTATTTCCTCCCCAAACTCCATGTTTTCTGTTGTGTTTTATGTTTTCTGCTACTTTTCTTCTAATTTTATATATGTAGATGAACCCTAGATTTTAGGAGATTGATTTAGTTTGGTTTTTATGAAGCTTTGTTGTTGAATATATTTAATTTGAGTGTAATGTCATTTGATGGAGTGGTTTTTACCGATTATTTTTCTCTAGAATGCTTGATCACCATTTTATGAGTTTGGGTTTTTATCTATACTAGGGATAGCTAGATATTAAGTTTGCCTTGTAATTTCTACCATAAATCAGAGTAATCTAGGGATAAATAATCTTATTTATGTGGCTTTTATGATTTCCTTGAGCTTAATCACTTAATTGAAATGTTGTACAAAGGAATTAGGCAATTATTCTAATTAGGTTGGATTGTTCTACCAAGGAATTGGGGTTCAATTAATTTAGGGAAATTAGCCAACATTAAAGGAATTGTAATTAAATTGAATTGGTATCCAGTTACTCAAAGATTAATTTGTCTATAAATTAAGTGGATTAAGAACTACATGTAATCAATGTCATTTTCTCTAGGTCTTAGTTAATAGAATTATTTTAATTTGTATAGTTTTTAGTATTTACGCTTTTGTTGAAGTTTTCTTTTAAAGTTTCTTAATTTAATGGACCATCTAGATAGTATTTTACTTTAGTTTCATGGGTACTTAGCACCTCAATTCTCATGGGAATAATACTTTTACTCATTTTTCATTATATTACTTGTGCGACTGGTATACTTGCCAAATCGCTAATAGGTCACATACTATAGTATTTCTCGCGTTATTTATTTTTTTGTAATTAATTTATTTTAATAATAACTGTTAATTATGGAACTATGCAAATGGCATGACTAATATATTTTTAATGATATGTGGTTATTCTGTGAATTGTGAAAATTGTTGGGGGGAAGGGAGGGACCTTGTTGAAATAAAAGAAATGCTTGTGGGATTTTTCTTGTTGGGCCACTTAGGCTTAGGGCATTAGTGGATAGATACCCATGGGTCATCCAAGACCCACCCATCCACTTAAAGGAACTTTCCCTCCCTCCCAATTCATTTCTCATGTACAAACACATTTGGCAAGAGAAGGAGCTTCTTCTACCTCTTGCCCAAACTTCCTCAAACCTTCACCCATTTTTTAGTAACCCCCTCATTTCTGGCCATACTTCCAGTTCATCGGAGTTCTAGAGGAAGAGAGGTAAGCTTTATTCTCTCCACTTCCCTCCCCCTCATTTTCATTTACCTCATGCCCTAGGTGTAGAAATGGGATTTTGTAAAGTTTAGGTCATCTTCCAGTTCATCGGAGTTCTAGAGGAAGAGAGGTAAGCTTTATTCTCTCCACTTCCCTCCCCCTCATTTTCATTTACCTCATGCCCTAGGTGTAGAAATGGGATTTTGTAAAGTTTAGGTCATCAACTTGCTCTCCTTGTCTTTTCTCTTTGGTTTAGTTGCTGAAATTAGTGGCACACAACTCATTGAAGAGTAAGGTTAGTCCCATAGAAACAAAATGGTGAAATGCATTATGAAAATGTGGAGAATTTTCAAGGAATCATGGAACCAACTTACCCCTTTGTCCTTGTGAAAGTTTTTCACTTAAAGCACTCTTGGAAGCTTACTTTAGAGCAAGAACCAAAGAAGAAAGGCTAAGAGAGCAAGGGATGAATTTTAGGAATTTTTGGGCTAAATTTTTTAATAGAGGGAAAAGCTGCAGACTCGAGACACTGAGTGCCAAGCTTTGCACCCTCTTGGCCAAGAGGAAAGTAACCCTCTAGGCCTGAGCGCTAGGCACCCTTAAGATAGAGACTTCAGGGCTTGGCATCCAAGTGCCAAGTAAATAGGGAGTTAAGACCTTGGCACCTTGGGGCGCCTTAACCTGGGTTGTGGGATTTCTTGATAGGTGCTTTAGGGCACCTCTAGGCTGAGCTTAAGGGAATGGCTTTTACTTTTCTAAATGGTTTTCAAGGTTGATCTCTAGGTGATTTTGGGAGATTCTTCAGCTCTGTTTCTCGGTCTTTTCCACAATAAAACTTGCTCGACATCGAGGTGAGTAGATGACCTTACTAATTACTTTTATCTTAAGAGTACAATATAAATCCATTGCCATTACCCCAGTAAATGAACTAAATTCCCTAGTTAATGATGTTAACTAGATGTTGGGGTTCTCTAGGTGTTTGGGAAGCTTAATGTGATTCATTAATGAGGAAATTGTGGTTTGTTGTAATACATGTTATGTTGTGATGTGTATGTATTGCGTGAGAAGGGGAATTGTAGTGGGAATGTAAACCTATGACAAAAAACAAGCGATGAATCCTTGGATAGGTGAATCTATGTTGATGAACCTCGGGGAATAAAGACTAAGGAAACATAGACCCCTAGTATCAACCCGATAGGGTAAGAGCTCATGGTTGACACTCAAGGAGGCATTCGTGAAAACGTAGACTCATGGAAGGAAAGCATGGCATTGTTGTATAACAATTTTTGTGTATGTAAACATTTATATTTGTGTTTATACATGCTTATGATATTCATTTTTGGTTGTGATAGTGAGTATTGGTATTTGTACTTATACTGTTATATCTTTTGCACATCTTTTGCTTACTGAATTTTAATGAACTCACCCTTTGTAGTTTAACATTTTCAGATTCAGTGGTTAAGGAGAAGTATCCACTAGAGGAGTAGCGGCTTTTGAGAGACATCCTTCATTTTTGTTGGTAGGTTCTTGGAACCATTTTTGTTGAAAGCCTAGGAAAAGCTCTATATTCATATAGGCCACCTAAGTATGTTATAATTAGGGATTTGCTATTATTCGGCTTTAATTTAAAATTGTACTTTGTCTTAGATATTTTTCTCCAAAGTATGATAATTGTGGAATTGACTAAAATGTTGTTATGTCTATGATAAATGAAATTCCATTTCATTTATGATGGGCATTGGTGGTTTGTATATGAATACATGGTCTCTGGTTTATTGTTCAAGTTAAGAAGATTTCAGGGTATCAATGAGGTACACCTTAGGAGTCTTGAGTAAATAATGTGCCCAATTTTTAGGTCGTGACATATGTCTCACGACATGTGGTGGTTTTCTTAATAAAAGGCAATTTGAAAATGCTACTAATCTCTCTCTTTCAGATGTTGGTGTAGATTTGCAAATTTGGAGTGTTAACTACTCTACTAACAGTAATATTCTTGATAGTTCTACCATCAGTAAAATTCATGCAAAAATGAATGGTATTAATAATGATCAACATTCATCATTGCCCTATACTTCAACTTCAGCGTCCTCATTTTCTGGTGCACTACTTCCTACAGATAATAGACATTCTTCTACTATATGTTCTGATACAAAACCATGATAGATAGAAAATCAATTTCAAATCTTCTCGGATATGCCACCAACAGTCTCAAATACTCGCCAGTAGTCAACTACCCCTAGGCATAGGATGACTACTAGAAGCAAGAGTAGGATTTTCAAGCCCAAAATTCCTTATACCAGTGTTATGAGCACTCATCAAGAATGTAACCGTGTGTCATCCAGTAGTTCAATTCAGAACATTCTCAGTGAGCCAAGTTCTGTAGATGAGGCTCTGAAAAAACCTGAGTGGTAAGAAGCAATGAAGGTTGAGTTTGCTGCCTTGACAAAAAATAACACTTGGTTTCTGGTACCCTATAACAGTAACCAGTAAATTGTTAACTGTAAATGGGTTTTTAAAATAGAGTACAAGCCTAATGGTGATGTTGAAAGACTCAAAGCACATCTCGTTGCAAAAGGGTTTTAGTAGGACCTTGGTGTTAATTTTAGAGACATGTTCAGTCTCATTGCTAAGATAACCACCATCAGAATTGTCGTAGCTATAGCCACAACTTTGAACTGGGATATTAATAGGGATGGCAATAGGGCGGATCAGGGCGGGTTTTTCACTACCCGTACCTACCTCGAACACATACTTGTCTCCTTGAACTTGCCTCGTTGCCCCACAGGAGTTTTTTTCATTTTGTCCCATCCTTGAACCTACGGGGAGTACATTGCCCCGTACCCAAACCTGAACCCACATATGTAATTTTAGGAATCCCCGAACCCACCCCATCCCTGGTCAATTGTTGAATAACCCAACCCGAATGAAGTAGGGTGAATTAGTTCAACTGGTTTCAGGTTGAAATTGCCATCCCTAGGTATTAAACAACTTGACATAAATAACTCTTTTTTGAATGATGAACTGCAGGAAGAGGTTTATATATGGTAGCCAAGAGGTTTTGAAGATTCAAAATACCCACATCATGTTTGCAAACTTCATAAAGCCATCTACAGATTGAAACAAGCTCCAAAAGCTTGATTTGAATGCTTGCAAGGTACTTTGATTAGTTGGGGCTTCTACAATACCAAGGGCGACTCCTCTCTTTTTGTTTACAAAACCAAAAAGTCAATTCTGATAACACTTATATATGTAGATGACATACTAGTTACTAGGTCTAGCACCTGTGAATTGTAACAATTCACTACTAAGTTGAATAAATTGTTTTCCCTTAAAGACTTTGGTAAGTTGCATTACTTTCTTGGTTTTGAAATTGCTAGAGATGATACTAGTATCTTCTTTTCTCAAAAAAAGTATATTCAAGATTTATTAGTCAAATTAAATCTTGATCATGCTCCAAGTGTACCAACTCCCGTGGTGGCTAAAAACAGTTTACATATGAGGAGGAGGAAAGTCTATAGAATCCAACAGTCTTCAGGAGACTCATTGGAGTGCTATAGTATGTCACCAACAGTCGACCTGACATTAATTATGCTGTGAACAAGCTGAGTAGATATTTTAAATAAGCCTACTGTGCAACATGTTGTAAAATTTGAATACCAGCACAAAAATAATTTGAGTCGCGTCTATATAGTAGACACTGTCCTTAAGGAATTTATTCCGTGATCACAGAAAGAATTCTGGGTCTACGAAACTTCCTCTAGGATTAAATAGATTCTTCTGAGAAAATATCTCATGCCACAGAACAGCAAAAATTATAAAGTGTAACCCAGAAAGTAAGAGAGAGAAAATAGAGAAAAGTACAAATGTTTGTTGTGTGAGTGTGTCAAATGAGGGGGATGAGTCTTCCTTTTATAGTTGTTGAACCATGAATGAGGCAGACACAAAATTTAAATAAAATTAAAATACAGCTACAAAAATTAAGAGCAATTTATGGGCAATTTCAGAAAATTAATAGGTAGTTTTGAAATAATTAAAATAATTTAAAACAATGTAATCAAAACTGTAAGCCCTTAATTTTCTTATATTAACCCTAGTTAATTTCATAACAACTAAATTTGCCTCTATTCAGGTAAGCTTAAAAAGATATTTTGAAATACAAAGCCTTTGAAAGGCTATTTTCACAACAATCCTCCACATATTTCAAAAGATATTTAAAAAACTTTTGGATTACGTATATGGGTGTAGACGCATTAATCCAGTATCTTTTTTTTAGACTATGAACCAAATCTAGACTGATAAGATTTATCTCACAGAGTAATCAATGAAGTATATAGCTTCTATGAACCAACATACTCTTAGTCGTAAGATAGTGACCTTAAGAGTCACATCTCTTCCCCCCCCCCTCCACATTTCTGCTATTAACACTGTTGTGCTCGTTATTTCGGCCGTGCGCGTGCCTGAAATTCATAAGTGCTCTAGAGATTTCACCACTATCTCATAGGAACAACCTCACTCCACACTCATATAGGTAACTTCATCAAGTGTATTTGCAATGAATACACCACCCTAAATGTAGGGCTATGAAGATCATAAAGAGCTTACGCTCAACCCACCAATCAATGTATTCTAGTACTTTCACACTTAACATCATAGGAAATGGACTGAGAAAATAGTGCTAGCAGAATTAACAAACGACTTGTTATTACCCATATGAACCTTCTTCATGGGATCTCCAATCATAAAGGTTGGGTTTCCGCCACTGTTAATTTCATATTGGCTTAAGTCCAATTCCTCTTAAAGGACTAATTTCCTTCCTACATGCATGTTTAGTTAGAGATTTGGCCAAATCGACTTCACATAATCTATTGATAGATATACTCTTTTCATTTTTTAACAGATGCTTCATAATTTTGTCTCTCAAACACAAGTGTCTGATCTTACTATTGAAAGTCTTGTTCTTTATAATAGCTATTACTACTTGGCAATCACAATATATAGACACTGACATCACTGAGCTCTTACCCAACAAAATAATTTGCTAAGAAGTTTTCCAACCACTTAGTCTTATTTTCAGTCAACTTTAGAGTAATAAACTCTAATTTTAGAGTGAATCTAAAATTTGACCGACTGCTCTCCAAGATATCATCCCACCACCTAAGGTAAGGCTTAACCACTAGTGAATTTATCTCATCTAAATCAAGGTTCAGTTAACATTATTGTATTCTTCTAATACAACGAAAAATTCACTTTAAATGATATCGTAAATCACAATACCCCTCAATTTCCTCGTTAGGATTGTGTGTACATAGACACTCGTCTGATACATAACACATGAAATGTTAGACTAGCTGAAGCTCATTAAAAAAAAAGACTCATCTCTGTTTTCTTTGAGTGAGTGTTAAAATCATAAAAGATATTCACCAGTTTGTCATAAAAAATGTCAAACTTTTTAGATTCTTTTGATCATAATTTTTTTTGACAATAAAATACTATCACCTTTCTTATGATTTTAACCCCAAAATCAAACTTACTTCACACATGTCTTTCATACCAAAATTAGATTCAAGTAGCTATTTGTCTTATGTATAACATCTAAGCTAATACAAAAGTTAACATGTCATACATATACAGACAAATATCTCATGGTTATCATCTATTAATAATGAATACACACATCAATCCATATTAAAAGAAAATTTTTCACAAATTAAAGTACTTTCCTCAAAATACAATTTTCTACATAGCTTTATAAAGCCTGCAATAATATGATCATAAAATTTTATAGTAGAATTTCAAAAATTCCACAAACACAATCAAAGTTTTAAAAGTTTATTTTCTTCTTTGTAGAGCACACAATATAAACTTGAAAAATATCCCCACACTTTTAAATATTTTGAAATTGTAAGAGTAAGATCCCACAACTTGTATATATATATATACACTTTAGTTTAGTACATAATTAGCTCATATAAAGACTCAAAATTATTACAGGTGAGCATCGAAACACATAATATATATGCACGTATATATATTCATCCACCATATAATAATTTAAGAATATAATTACACATAATTATTTAGGAACTTTTCAATCTCATTTTTGTGACCAATAACTCAACAACATTGTACCTCTTTGTACAATAGAAGTGTTTTCATAGATTAACATTAGAAAATGCTAATTCCAATTTTTATATATATGGCATATCATAATCTCAATGAGATAGTTTCTTCAATTTGGAAATTGACAGCATATCATCATCTCAATGAGATAATTTTTTTAATTTCCAAATTGGCCCAAAATTTTATTTGCCCATATCCACAAGATATTTGGTCACAAATTCACATAAAATTGGTTCCAAAAAGACATGTGTAACTCACCATACTGCTTAGTAGCTATAAAGCCATCAAATAAAATATCATAAAATTCTAAAATTCTATATTCCCTCCCCCCCAACATTGATGGCTATATATGAAATTACAATTTATGTAACATGGATTTTTCTCAAAATACTTTTCACAAGGCATAAATTGTCATATGACTTTATGTAGCCCACAATAGTAGAATTAAAACAAAAAATTCTACTAAAAAAAATCCACACATGATTTATGTTCCAAAATATTGATTAGCAATAAAACTCTCAAAAACTTAGATTAAGCCAATTTGATTTCTAAAATTCTAAACCTGGCTATTTGGCCCCCATTTTTTTTTCAAGAGCTTCACAAACATTAGTTCACACAAATTATGTAAAGTTAATTTTCAAAAATTCACTATGAAAATTTATATATATGTGAATTTCCTCACAAATTATAATCACAACTTTCTTTATTCAAAATATCACACATATATAATATATATCTCATATATATTTTATTCCACCTCATATATATATATATATATATTGAATATATGTTGCCTTTTCATGTACATGTTGTATACGTCGGCTTCTATCATTCCACATGAATGAATCTTTAATTTGATTAAATGAGACCCATAAATTGAGAGTTAACAACTTCAACGTTTACAATATGAAAAGTGCTTTAATGTATATCAAATGCCAACATTAAAGACAATGGAAACTGAAGGGAGTCAACAATGAGGAGTTAAAACTTCTTTTATCTAAGAAGGATAAAAGCTACACATATGCACATTTTAAGCAATTTAATAGCTATGAAGGTGAATTGTGCAACGTTTATAGAAATAAAAGCTATGAATGCTAATCATAAATTCTCATATAATGAGAAAAATTAAGCTAGCAATACATACCTTATAGTGTAAGAATAAGAAATCATCATTTCAAATCCTCTTCATAAACAACAATTAACTATTTATGAATATTTTAAAGTTGTTAAAACTGTAACTTGAAGATTCTTTCTCATGTTATATGCTAACTTGACCTCTTCCCAAAGTATTCCATTCATGCCAAAAATAGACCAAAAATAAAAAATAATAATAATAATAATTAGTGTCAAATTATAATTCTTATCATATTCATATCCACAATGCCCATAATTCTTATATTATTTTTTTATCCCATTATTATATCAAATGTGATTCTCATAATCTTATAGAACAACTTTCTCAAAAGAAAGAACCCAGAAGCTTAAATATATATATATATATATATATATATATATATATATACATACCTTTTTTTTTAATACCAGGCCATCCATATATTTTATCTTATCTCATATATATATATATATATATATATATATATATATATATATATATTGATGCTTCAGTTTGCCGTTGTAGAAACCATTTACCTCCATCCTAGCTTTTATTGGTAATATAAAGCATGCCAACGTTACAGGTGATTAAAAGGGTTAATAATGCCAACGTACACAATAAAGGTATTAATCACAAATGAGGCAATGTATAAATTAATCACATTGACCCCACAGTTAATATATAAATATACACATATAAATGTTGTAAAAATATATAGGTTATAAATATTTTGTAGTTATAAAAGAGCAAAGGATATATATATATATATATATATATATATGATAGTCTCCTTCAACTGAAAGATCCATTCACTACAAAACTTAAAAACAATTAATGAGTATATCAATGTGTAACATCCATACACATTAAGACACACCAAAGTCACGGTTTCCAAAATATTGAAAGCAAGAATAATATTTTAATTAGCTTTCCATTCCACTTAATTAGAAGCTAATTCGTACAAAATATTGAAAGAATCAAGAATAACATAAATCACCATCAATGTATAGGATTCAATAGGCCAATATGAAGCAACGATGAGAAAGAGTCTTTGAAACATTTTTTTCAAAAATATTTTATAATAATACTCCAACATAAGCTTCATGCCTCTAGCAAGATATATATGTATCAAAAAATATAATATGATATTACTTCTGTAAATATTATGCTTTTCCTGAGTTACGACTGTAGCAGCGTTGGTATGATAAATTCCTTAAGATTGTTGTAAAATTTAGATACCAGCACAAAGATAATCTGAATCGTGTTTATATAAGAGATACTGTCCTTAAGAAATTTATTCCGTGACCACAGAAAGAATCTTATGTTTACGAAACTTTCTCCAGGATTAAACAAATTCTTCTAAAAAAATATCTCAGACCGCATAACAGCAAAAATTATAAAGTATAACCCAGAAAGCGAGAGAGAGAAAATAGAGAAAAGCACAACTAAGATAGAAAATAAGTCCACATAGCTGGTTATTGTGACGCGAATTGGGTTGTATCTCACGAAGATAGAAAATAAGTTGCTGGTTTCTGTGTCTACTTTGGAAGCTCTCTGATTTCATGGGCATCCAGAAAACAAACATATTTCTCGCTCCAGCATTGAGTTAGAGTACCGTGCCATAGCTAATCTTGCAGCTCAGATTTTATGGATTAAATTTGTTCTAAAAGAAATTTATTGTCCAGTATCTCGAATCCTTGTTATTAGGTCAGACAATCCTGGAACAAGATCCTTAGCCGCCAATCCAGTTCTTCATTCTCGGATGAAACATGTTGATATCGATTTTGATATCTATATATAAATTTCTCACATACACACAACACAAGAGAGAGAGAGAGAAGAGAGGAAGAGAAGAACTCATATATTTTGATTCAACCCAAATTTGATTACTAATAACAACACACCTACATGCCTTTTTATAGGCAAATATTATACAATAAAATATAATAAAATAACCAAACAAGTGGCTATAATTTGAAGAAAACTTTGATTTGAATTCTGTCATCTAAGGTTGTTGAATCTGAATTGAATTCTAACATCCAGGGTTGTAAAGTTTGATTTGAATTCTAACTTCTAAGGTTGTAGAGTCTGATTTGAATTCTTACTTCTAAAGTTGCAAAGTTTGAATTTAATTCTAACATTGCCTCCCTTAAATCAAGCTTGCAACCTTTTCATAGCCTCCCTGAATTCTGCAATCATCATACTCTTGGTGCCTATTTCAACCCATACAATGCTTTCTTCAATCGACAAACTTTATCTTCTTTTCCACTGATCACATATCCTGCAAGTTGTTCAACATATACTTCTTCTTTCAAAGTACCATTAAGAAACGCAGACTTAACATCCATTTGATATATTTTCCAATTATTTAGAGAGAAATAATCATGCGGATCGTGTCTAATCTCGTAACAGGAGCAAATACCTCAAAATAATCAATACCTGGTTTTTGCTTGTATCCTTTAGCTACTAACCTTGTTTTAAAGCGATCAATCTCACCATTGGGCTTATACTTTATTTTATACACCTACTTTACTCCAATTGGTCTTTTAGCTGCTGGCAAATCTATTAACTCCCACGTTTCATTCTTCTTAATCGCATGGATCTCATCATCTATTGCTTTTTTCCAATTCTCATTATTTGAGGCTTCTTCAAAGGTCATGGGTTCACAATCTGCAAACAAAGCAAAATTGATAATTTCTTCATCAGAAGTATCATTATTGTTACCCACAACATAGTCCTCTAATCTGGCTGATAATCTGTTATTCCTTTGTGGTCTGTTGGATGTTTCTGCCTCATTAGGTGATGGAACTCCATGTCCATTTTCTTTTTCATAATTGTCTGGAATCATTACCACTTCTTTTTAGGATTTCAAAGACTAATCCCACATTTCTTCTTCATTAAATGTCACGTCATGACTGATAATCACCTTTTTTGTCTCTGGGTTGTAAAGTTTATATGCTTTTGAGTTTGTGGAGTAGCCGATGAAAATGCACTTTTCACTTTTGTCATCTAATTTCTTCCTGAGTTGATCTGGTACGTGGGCATATGCTATACACCCAAAAACTCTGAGATGCCGAATTGAAGGTCTTCTTCCACTCCACACTTCTTCGGGTGTCTTATCACGAACACTCTTTGTAGGACACCTGTTCAAAATATTAACAGCAGTGGCAACTGCTTCCGCCCAAAATTCCTTAGGCAGTTGTTTGGCTTTCAGCATGCATCTCACCATATCCATGATTGTCCTATTCTTCCTTTCTATTACTCCATTTTGTTGAGGTGTGTATCTAGTTGTAAGTTGATGTTGAATTCCATGTTGCTCAAAGAAATCTGTATAGGAAAATTCTCGACCTCTGTCTGTTCTGAGTGCTTTGATTCTGCAACCACTTTGCTTTTCTACAAATGCCTTAAATGTCTTAAATGCATCACAAGCTTCTGATTTTTGCTTCAGGAAATATACCCAAGTCTTTCTACTAAAATCATCTATGAAAGTAATAAAGTACCTGCTACCACCTTGTGTTGGTATTTCAACTGAGCACAGATCTGAATGAACTATCTCCAGTAGCTTTTCGCCCTCCAAGACTTTTCGGTTGGAAATGATTCTCTGTGCTTCTTTCCCATTTGACACATCTCATATACTCCAGAAGGAATATTCACAAGAGGCAAACCAGAAATATATTCTTTTTGCGATAAATAATTCAAACTAGAGAAATGAAAGTGACCAAATCTTATATGCTACAACGAATCATCATTTGGAATTATAGAACTCAAACAAGGAAACTTATTATGCTGAATCCTCAAGGGAAATAGGTGGTTGGGATTCATTTTTACCTTGGCGATGAATCTCCCATCTACATTAATCAACGTGTAGTAGCCATGTTGTATCTGTATGTTGTAACCTTTCTCTGACAGTTGTCCCATGCTCAATAGATTAAGATGAAAACCAGGAGCATAGAAAGCATCAGAGATAAAATTTTGTGAACCATCTTTTAACCTAATAGCAACTTGGCCTTTCCCAAAATTGGAATATTTGTTTTATTACCAAATTTCACAGTAGATTTTACCGTTTCATCCATGGAAGAAAATAACTCCTTTTTTCCACACATATGATTACTACATCCAGTATCTAAATACCAAATATTTTCATCTTCTGAAAATGAATTACTTGCCAAAAATAAACTTTGTGGGTTATTAGTATTCTCACCGACATCTTGATACTGATTTTGTGCCATATTTGCCTGATGCTTGAATCTATAATCTATAGCTTTATGCCTAAATTTCCCACAATAGAAATAATTAAAATTTGTTCTTTCTTGATAATTGTTACCTCTTCCTCTTCCTCGGTTGGCAAATCCAAAATTGTTTCCACCTCTTCCTTGACTAGATGGTCTAAAATTTTGGTCTCTCCCTTGGTTGTAGTTACCACGTCCTCTTCCTTTAAAATTCCCTCGACCTCTACCTTTGTAATTTCCTCTTCCTCTATTATTGAAATCACGACCTCTACTTTCAACATTTGACTTGACTCAGCAACGTTGTTGAGATTCACCTGACTCTTTAAGGCTTCTTCATTTTCTGTCTTCCTTAGGATTCTGCTCACGTGGCTTTCAATGCTTCCCTGCAACTCTACTACTGTCATGGCATCTGTGTCGTGGGACTCAATTATCGTAGTCACCACATGATCAAACTTCATCGGCATGGTGCGTAGAATTTTTTCTACCACCTTGCTATCAGGAATATCTTCTCCATATACTCTCATCTTATTGACAAGATCTGTAACACGTGAAAAATATTGTTCTACAGTTTCTGAACTAGACATTTCATTTCTTTCGTATTCTCTACGTAGGGACTGCAGTTTAGATTTCTGGGCCTTTTCAACTCCTTTATATGACAACTTCAAGATATCCCACGCTTCTTTGGCTATTTTGGCATTTGCTATTTTGCCAAAAATTGAGTAATCTACACCTTGATGAATTTGTGAAAGTGCCAGCTGGTCCTTCCTTCGAGCAGCCTCATCAGCTCCTTGTTGTAATCCTGATTCTACAAAGCTCCAAATATTGTGAGCTTTTAAATGCGTAGACATCAGAATTTCCCAATAACTAAAATCTAATTTCCCATCTAATTTGAGACCAGACCAAACAATATTGAAATTGATTGTCATATCTCTCTCTCTCTCTCTCTCTCAAAATATACAAAAAATAATTTGACACAGTGAGAACTCTCTTGTTCCTCACACACTCAAAATATTTTTATGCTCACAACTCTCAGGTAACCAAGCTGTGATACCAATTTGATATCTATACACAAATTTCTCACATACACACAACACAAGAGAGAGAGAAGAGAGGAATAGAAGAACTCATATATTTTGATTCAACTCCAAATTTGATTACTAATAACAACACACCTACATGTCTTTTTATAGGCAAAGATTACACAATAAAATATAATAAAATAACCAAACAAATGGTTATAATTTGAAGAAAACTTCGATTTGAATTCTGTCATCTAAGGTTATCAAATTTAAATTGAATTCTAATATTCAAGGTTGTAAAGTTTGATTTGAATTCTAACTTTTAAAATAGTAGAGTCTGATTTGAATTCTAACTTGCAAGGTTGTAGAATCTGATTTGATTTCTTACTTTTAAGGTTACAAAGTTTGAATTTAATTCTAACAGATTTACACTTTATCCGGGACAAGATATCAGCTAAACAACTTGCAACTCATTATGTGCCATCTTATGAGCAAACTGTAAACTGCCTCACAAAAGCTTTGGCTTCCAGTGGATTTGAATTTCTTAGAAACAAACTTGGAGTAACTAGATTACCCACAGGTTTGAGGGGGCCAGTAAATACTATCAGCTCACTCCAACAATCACTATGATGTGGCTTAGCTACACTATAACATTTCCCCTGTACAGCTCACCTATATAGGAGTTAGCGATCCCGTGTCGATAGGCTTTCTGTTGTATATTCCATTGTGCTAAAGAATAGCCCTTGTATCCTCTGTGTAATATATATTCACTCTACAGTAAATGCAAATACACACTTCAAGACTATTTCCTTTCTTGTGCTATTTCTCTCTGTTATTTTACTGTTCTTAGATACTAAAAGGAACTTCACCTGCACTGTCTTTGTGAATGGAAATGGGAATAGGAATAATTAACATTCTCATGTTTAAATGTCAGAATCTCATTCCCTAACTTATGTGAGGAAAATGACATTTCCTATCTCATTTAGATATTATATTATTTTTATATAATATTTATTAATATATTCTATTAAATTAATTTAAATTTAATAAAAGACATCAATTAAATATTTTTACAAATATCCTATTTTGTCTAATATTACAAACTATATAATAAGTAGCAACAAAACGGGATTCATGGTGTTCTGCTTTTTCTCCAAAACAGGGTGTTATATATTCTCATTAATTCTCTAGCTCTCTGGTGTTCGTGAAATGTTACGTGGAAAGAAATGTCAGTTTTGTGACATTCGTCTCCCGCGTGATTGTGGTCCAAGTTTTTTTATCCTTTGTCTTCCTTTTTGTTTTTTTTTTTTGTTTTATTTTCTCCTTTTTTTGTTTTCTTCTCAATTGAAAATGTGATCAAACGCTGAAAATTCAATGCTAGTTCCAATTTGGATTAAGAAGTAGAATGACAAGTGGTTTAAATAATTCTGAAAAGTCTTAAGCCCCACTTTCTTTTTCATTCTTTTCTGCAACGCGCTGAAGACGACTTCGTTAAAGACATAAATCAATGGTGACAAGACTAAAGTAAATTGATAATTTGGTTTCTCAATCAATGTGCAAAATGGATAATAAAAAAATTTAAAACTATATTTGCATAACAATAAAAAATTACTTTTTAATATTTTGATAAATAGGTCATTCTCTTCTAAGCATATAATCTAACTCAATCATATATCTTAAAAATAAATCACGTAAATAGTATATTAAAATATACTAGATTATACCATAAAATATAAAAATAAATACTAATAAAACTTCTCAATATTTTATGAATATAAAAAATAGTCTTAATCTCTAACTTGTAATATGTATGGAGATGTCAATTGGGATTAGCCATTAAATTAGCATGAGATGGCCTAATGATTCAGTCGTCCTATTTAAAGAAGAACTTTTTAGTTTAGTTTATCAGGGCATTTAAAGCTTACATGAGTAAGGCTTATTTATTTATTTATTTATTTTAATATTTAGGTTAAAATTTTGAAATTTTATTATTTCAATACTTAGTTTATATTTTTTTAAAGTGGTTAAAAATACATTATTGAGTAGATACTATGGATTTAGTCATTAAAAAATATAGTTTTCTTAATTTAGTTCCTGAAAGATCAAGTGTTTCAATTCAGTCATTGAAAAGTTACATTTGTGTTAATTTAGTCTTTTTCGTTGTTAAATCACAAAATTTACTATTGTTAAATTTCAAATTTTTCATTACAAAAAATTACTTTGACAAAAAGAAAAATCAAATTAAAATAAACATATTCTTTTAGAGACTAAATTAAGACACTTATCCTCTTAAAGACTTAAGACAATTGTAATTAGTAATTTAATCGACATTCTTGAAAAACAAATTACCCAACTCACCTCACAACTGTTGATTAGTTGGACTAAATATTTTCAACTATGACCTAATTCAGTTTAACTCATCTTCAATAAAAATTATAATTCTCTTAAATTGGTCCTTGAAGGATCAAACAAAAGTCTCAATTCATTCACTAAAAAGTTACATTTTTGCCAATTTAGTCTTTTTTGTTATTAAATCACAAAATCTATTTGTTAAATCTCAAAATTTTTATTACTAAAAAGTATTTTAACAAAAAAAAATGGTTTAACTCATCTTCAATATTCTCCTTGTAGGAGTACTTCAGTTAGATTCAGTCATGCCAGACTCATTTCTCAGCCAACATGTAATGTATACCCAAATGAGGTTGTTTATGTAGCTAGAAAGACAAGAAATGCATGAGGAAGATGGTGGTAGCTACAACTTCACCAATCACCATCAATGGCCTAAGTGTGTGGTTGGGACAGCGTTGGCGGCAAAGCTACTCATGTTCTGAAGGCAAACTTGGTTTGAAGGATATCACAAATGTTTGGGACCATGTCCATACAAAACACATTAGGTTGCAACCCACGTTCACTGTTATATAACCTTGGTTAGACGGCAGTGACAATGTAAAGCTTTTCCGATGATTTTAACGTGGTTGGCATGTGTTATTTTTTTTCCAGTATATTATTTTGCCCCTCAATATATATCTTCCTGAAGACCCTTCTCTCTATCTTCTGTGTGTCCCCCTTGCGCTTTTCCCCCTGTTTAAGAACCAAAAAACAGGGGAAAATGAGAGGTGGATGATTCAATTTTAAAACTTGATTTTTGATTCATTTTCTTTCATGATTCTAGTCTAAAATGATATAATGAATCTTCAATTCCTTTTATTACAAATTCTGGACTGATTTGGATACCAAACCAAGGAGAAAAGAAGAGAAAAACCAGTAAAAAAATCCATGTTAGTAAACTGTAGGGACTAAACTGAAAAAATTGAAAAGTTCATTAGGGTTGATATTTTTTCAAAACAACATATATTATTAATCTAGTGAATTATATGAAGTAAAATATGATCTTAAATCAAGCGAAAGACAAAAGAAAAATTTTGATCAAGGACTTCAGTGAATAAAATAAAAATTTTACAGGGGTCAATTTAAATTGAAACCAACATATATTCTAAAATTAGAGACCTATATAAAGTCAGATATGATCTTAAATCAAGCAAAATACAAAAGGAAAATTTTAACCAAGGACCTAAGTGAATAAATAGAAATATTTGAAGTAAATGATGAAATTAAAGCAAAATGTGGTTTGAATTAAAAGCATAGACTGAATAAAGATGGAATGAACTGAATTTTAATTTTAAACTTATATACTAAGTGGAAACTAATTTTAATTAAATTAGTTATTTAAACTATTACGTGAATATTTATATAGATTTATATTTATTTAATCTATTATGTACAGTAATACTAATTAATGTAATTATTTCTTTTATTTTGATAATAAACTTATGATTTTTTCATGCAATTAGTGATTAATTAAAATTTGCATATTAGTAATTAGTTATTAGTCATCTTAGTCATCACTAATGATGATTAAATAAAATTTCCTTTATTTCCTTTAATGATGATTAATTAAAATTTGCATATTTTGATAATGAACTTCTATATATTTGCATATTAGTCATAATTAGTATCTCATTTCCTTTAAAATAAGTAATTAGTGATTAATTAAAATTTCAATTAGAAATTAATTAATTATTTATTAATGAAAAAATTAGTCAATAATTCAATTTTCATCTAGCAATTTATTAACATTTTATTTATAATTCACCAATTTATTAGCACTTTAAATTGGTCAATTATTAAAAAAAATTAGTCAATAATTCATTTACTAAAAATTAATTTATTTTTTTTATATAATTTGCATATTGATCATCACTAATATCTCATATTTTATTTTTCATAAGTAATTGTTAACACTTTAATTATAATTATACTTAGTTCACATTGTTCAAATTTTAAAAATATTCTAATAAGTAATTAGTGAAGTAGTATTGGACAAATAAACAAAACAAATAGTGCACTTTATTATAAGCTAGTTTTTATTAATTTTAATTGACAGAAAATTAATTTAATAGTGAAGAAAAAAATTGTATTAAAATTTAGTTAGAGGTAAAATTAATTTAATAGAGAACAAAAATGTTTTGAAATTTAATTGAAATTTAATTAGTAATTACAAAATAAAAAAATAAATTCATTAATAAAAAATGATTCATTATTGATTAATTTGTAATATTAGACAACTAAACAAAAAAATTAACTTTCTTTTTAAATAAATAACAATAATTAATAATGTTACATAAAAAAATTAAAGAAAAAATTCATACACTTTCTAGTAATTATACATCTCAAACCACGTTTGCATACCAATATCCAAACATCATGTTTCTACACTAAATCACGTTTATTTACTTCAAATCACGTTTGTCCAAATGTCTTCCAAACATAAATCACGTTCATCCAAACATAATTTTTTTCAATTACTTTCAATCAAACCTAATTTATTCCACCTACATTTAACTCACCGAACTCCCAACATACCCTAAAAATCAAAGGAGGAATATGGAGATAGCTACAACGTCACCATCAACAGCAACCCAGCATAAAACTAGAGAACCTGATTAATTTTCAATATGATGACCACAAGGGAGCCAAAGAAGCACAATGGTTTGGTAAAAATATTTTTTGTTTTTATTTTCAGTTTTTATTTCTTAAAATACTAAATATATATATATATATATATATGGTGTTTTAGATTTGTGCCTATTTTAAAAAAAAATTTTAAGAAAATATTTTTAGTTAACTCAATTAAACATATTTTTAAGTCTATTTTATATTTTTAATAAAAATAAAAATAGAAAATACAATAAAAATAGAAAATACATAAACCAAGTCTAAATTTTTGTCTTTATGTATATCTTTTACTTTTTTGTTGTTTTGTCGATGGAAAATGTGATTAAACGCTGAAAGTTCAAAAATCAAAGGTGGAATATTCCTATTTGGATAGACAAGCACGAGTTTTAAATAATTTTGAAAAATTTCATGTTAATCTTGTTCACTCATTTGCGGGCGTCTGTGCTTAACCCAAAGGCCCTAAAGGTCCAAAAAGAAATATGTGAAATTTCATGTATATTTCATAAATTTTTTTAACAGATGAAAGAATTAGATTAAACTTTGGTCGAATTCGTTTATATATGTATAATATATATACATATATGTCAAATTGACAAGGTCGATTTTACAGATATAATATATAATATATATTAATAATATATAATATTATATCTAATATATATTATATTATAATATATATTAAATTTAAAATAAAATGTATTAAATTATTAAACTATTTCATATTTTTTTTAATTTTAATTTTAATTAAATTATAATAAATAAAATTTACATGATAAGTGATAATAAGATAAGTAAAACCTATTAAATAAATAAAATTTAATATATAGGTAAATAAGAAATAAGAAATTAATATGAATAGTAAGATAAGGGATAATCTATAACAAATAAATAATAGTATAAGTAAAACATATTAAATAAATAAAATAATAGTAAATTAAAAGCAAGAAGTATAATTAAATTAGATTAAACTTCTTTAGATAGATAATTTAATCAATAATTTAATCAAGATAGGAATGACTAAAAAAAAAATAAGAGACTAGAGCAAATCTAACTAAAGTACAATCAAATAATATAAATTTGCACATGTGACATACACTTAGTATAATGATGATAAAATATATAATATTAAGAATAATAATAAAAATATTATCTTAAATAATAGTAACAAACAATATAAGTAGTAAGAAAAAGAAAGTAGTTTTAAAATTAATATAGTACCTAGATATATAATACATCTTTAACAATATAAGATAGTTAAGATAAAATATTAATAAATAAATAAACATATGATAAATACAAATTTATAGAATCTTAATTGAATTTAAATATTTTCCTTTTAACTAAGCCTAAACTCCCACCTATAAATAGACTCTTAAACCTTTACAAAATCCTCACTCGCTTACTTTCCTCCCCCTCTCCTCATAAAAATCATCGTTTTCCTTTCTCTTTTTCTCTCTTAAAAATCCTATACCTCTCACTAGAATTCGTTGAAAATTTTCATACCATTTGAAACATATGATCCTTCACTAGGAAATATCCATCACAACATCCTTCACTCAAAGAGTTATGGTCGAACACGTTAATAATTAGCAAGGAATCCGGTTGAATAGATTGATGACTCCTTAGCCTTATTTTAGCTACATAAGTTAGATAATATGCGAATAGCTTAAGTTGAATAGTATTTGAGTTTGACTATGGTTCTACCAAGTTGCTCACTGAATTTTAAAACTCATATCATTCATACATTTTTGTTGTCCTTCCCGATGTAGGGTCAAATTTCATTTTAATTATGTCTTTGTTTGTTTCGTTTGTTTAAGATGCTCGCTAGTGTTGTAGGTCACCTAGGAGATCTTTTTGAGAAATTATATTTTCATTCATGTTAGTTTATGAATTAATTATTAAGTTCAAGGATTTAAGAAAAAACTTCATGTGATTGATTTCTTTTAATAAAGTTGTGGGATGTTAATTAATCCCTCTTTCTTATTTAAACATAAACTTGTTTGAAATTAAAATATAAATAGATGAGTTTATTCAAATTATGATAAACGTAGACTTGATATTTAAATTTAAAATGTGTAATAATATATATATATATATATATATATATATATATATAAGAGTGCATGTCTAAAAATGATTATGGCTAGGAAAGAATTGGTATTTAAGTGTCTCAATTGTGACTCACATCTCTTTCTTGGAAACCTACTTGACACACTACTTATATTATTTCACATCTTTTTAATAATTAAATTTCCCCGGACAAGAACTTCTCAATAACCAGATGATCTATGTAGAAAATTTTATTTATTTAATTTATTATTTCTCATCCCTTATCTTACTATTCATATTAATTTATTATTTCTTATTTACCTATATATTAAATTTTATTTATTTAATAGGTTTTACTTATCCTATTATCACCTATCATGTAAATTTTATTTATTATACTTTAATTGAAACAAAAATTAATATATATATATATATATATATAATAGTTTAATAATTTAATAATTTAATTTTAAATTTAATATATATTTAAAAATTTAATATGTATTATAATATAATATATTAAATATAATAATATATAAATATATTATATATTATGAATATATTATAATATATATATATATATATATATATGAAATCGAATAAACCCTACACCAATATATATATATATATATATATTATTATATTTAGTATATTATATTATAATACATATTAAATTTATAATAAAATATATTAAAATTTTAAACTATATATGTGAAATTGACCAAATCTTGGTGGATTTTGCATACATATATATATATATATATATATATATATATATATATTATACATATATGAAAGAATTCAACCAAAAAGAATCCAACCGAGGTTTGGTTGAATTTTTTTATTAAAAAAAATTTGTGAAATAGATGAAATTTGACTATGTGTTGGTTGAATTTTGAAATTGCTTATACTCATTAAATTTGATCAAATGTTGATTGAATTAAATAAAAAATTAATATATTAAAAATAATTTTAAATAATTAGTATACTAAAAAAATTTTAAAAAATATTAGTACTGCATTAAATTGGCCGTTCAAACTATACTTCAATTTTGTACTTGAATCCTCCGCAGCCAATGATTCTACTCCTATGACTCACTTGGACTTATACGAAAAAATGGCATGCTAAATAGTAAGAGTATGTTTGGTTTGTAAAAATATTTTTTATTTTTATTTTTATTTTTTTTTTGAAATATTGAAAATAACTTTTTAGTATTTTTAGATTTTGTCTTATTTTAAGAAATATTTTTAAAAAAGTATTTTCAATTAACTGAACCAAACGAATTTTCAAGTTCATTTTATGTTTTTAGTGAAAATAAAAATAAGAAATACTTAAACTAAATAAGCCTTAAATATTGCAAATGGTCACCACCATTGAAAATTATGAACCTCAAAATTCAAGAACACGGCTTTGATTTTTATTCCTGATTTACGAAATTTCTTCAATCTATGTTAAATAAAAGAATGGGAGAGTTAAATATTTATTATATTTTCATAATACTAAAAAATTATTATTTTTATTAATATTTTGATAAATAAGTCATTCTCTTCTAAGCTTATAATCTAACTCAATCATATCTTAAAAATAAATCATGTAAATATTATATTAAAATATAATAGATTATACCATAAAATATAAAAATAAATACTATTAAAACTTTTCAATATTTTATGAATACAAAAAATGGTCTTAATCTCTAATTTGTAATATGTGTAGTGTGTCACTATGTGTTTAGCCATTAAATTAGCTTGAGTTGACCTAATGATTCAGCAGTTCAATTTAAAGAGCTTTTAATTTGGTCTACCAAAGCATTTAAATTTTAAAGCTTATATGAGTAAGGATTGATCAATTTTATTAGGCTTGTTTTTTTATGTATTTTAAGAATTAGGTTAACTTTTTAAAATTTCATAATTAATCTCAAAACTTAGTTTATAGTATTCAAAGTAGTTAAAAATACATTCTTGAGTAGATTATTGATTTAATCAGTGAAAAATTACAGTTTTCTCAATTTAATATTTAAAAAATCAAGTGTTTTAATTGAGTTAGTAAAAAGTTATGCTTAATTTATACTAATTTAGTCATTTTTTTTTGTTAAATCACAAAATTTATTATTGTTAAATTTTAAAATTTTTGTGACTAAAAGTTACTTTAACAAAAAGAGAGATTAAATTGAAATAAATATAATATTTTAAAGATTAAATTAAGTTACTTGTTCTCTTAAAGCTAAATTAAGACAATTATAATTTTTTGAAAATCAAAAATTAATAATTTAATCTACATTTTTTTAAAAAAAAAATTAAGGAAACCCACCTCACGAGTCACGACTGTTGATGAGTTAGACTAAAGTAATATTATCAACTGTTGGGTTTGACTTGAATTTTGTAGGTGACCTGGTTTGTAACCCGACCCACGACCCATGACCAATTTGTCTCTATATATATGAGTGTGAGGAAATTCATTGTAAAAAGAGCGGTTGATGTAATTTCTCTAGCCTCCGTCAGAAAATAATACAGATATTCTCTCTGTCCGTGAACGTAGGTCACATTAACCGAACCACGTAATTTCTTTGTGTGTTATTCTCTATCCTTCTCCTTGATTAATTGCATTTCAGTAACCTAACATCAACCTATGACCAGATTCAATTTCACATTCATTATTGTCCTTGTATGAGTACTTGAGTTAGATTCAGTTATGCCAAACTCATTTCTCAACCGACATGTAAAGTATACACAAGTGAGGCTGTTTACGAAGCTAGAAAGATAAGAAATGCAGGAGGAAGATGGAGGTAGCTACAACTTGACCAATCACCATCAATGGCCAAAAAATCAAAGGAGGAATATGCAGATAGCCACAACTTCACCATCAATGGACTAAGTCAATGTATTTAAAAATCGCCTAATCTATGTTTTTTATGGTTTTCTTAATTTCGATGCATTTATGAAGTCCTGCAATAATTATGAACTCTCTCTCTGCATATTGGAAGCAGAGCAACGAGAGCCATGGCCACGGTGCACACATTAAAACAGCTTCTTCTGCCGCTAGTGGTGGTTGCTTTTGCTTCTGTACTACCAAAAGCAGAGCCTGAAGCCAAGCAAGGATGCCCAGAAACCTGTGGCCCTGTTCCCATCCCATACCCATTCGGCACAAGGGAAGGGTGTTATCTGGACGAGTCTTTTCTCATCACTTGCGACACAAAATCCAGCACTGCCACCCCCGTGGCCTTCCTGGGACGAAGCAACGTAACTGTGGTGAACATATCCGTGGATGACGGAGAACTCCACATCTCAGCCTGGCCATCCCATGATTGCTACAACAATACAGGGGGTGTAGTGAGCGCGGGTTATCAGGCGTTCGAAATGCCACACTTCTACCTATCGTCGAGAAGGAACAAACTTTACGCAATCGGGTGTGACACAGTGGCATTATTAGCAGGATCGGATGATCCGAAAAAGAAATACACAACTGGCACTGGGTGTGTAACCATTTGCTTTGAAAATACTACCAATATTAATGTTGACGGCACCTGCGGAGGCACCGGCTGTTGTGAGGCTTCTGTGCCGGAACGGCTGTCAAATCTCGCATGGGAGAGTTCCTCCGTCTCCAAGCACACCCAGGTGGGTGGCTTCAACCACTGTGGTTTTGCATTTCTGGCGGAGGAAAGCGATTACTCATTCTCCAAAACTGATCTGTATAATTTCCACAACAGAAGCTTTAAGGCTGTGGTGGAGTGGGCTGTGCAGAACAAGAGTTGCGAAGAAGCGAAAAAGGAAGAGAGAGGGTACTCGTGTAAAGCAGAGCAGAGTGAGTGCGTAGACTCTGTCAATGGAGTCGGATACCGTTGCAAGTGTTCCACTGGGTTCCGGGGTAACCCATACCTCACACATGATTGTAAAGGTCGTCTTCTTTTTTCTCTTTCTATACATGATGTTATCTTCCCAAAGAATAAGATAAAATTTCAAAAATATTTATTATAATTTTTTTAAAGAATAATATATATATATATATATAAAAGACTAAATAAAATAATACCGAGTTATAAAATATTTTACTTAATATATCTTTATTAAATAATTTAATAAAAATAAGTAAAAAAATTTTACTATATCCTTATTTCTATCTATTCTAAATATCTAAATACCAACACTTTATTTCAATCCCAACAAAAAATAATAATAATAATAAGCTGATATTTCAATCTTCCAAAATATCCATAAAATAGTATTAAATAATGGATTAATATATCCCGAATTGATTATTAGGTACCCAAAAATCTAAGACCCAATATAAACCCAAAAAAAAAAAACAATTTACACTTAACAGATTTATATTTTATAATTGTATATTATACAAATAATACTTTAAAATTTTTATTATAAGTTTATATATATATATATATATATATATATATGGATACTAAATATTTAATCCATCTATTTACATTAAACAGATACAAGTATCCCATACCAAATATCTGCATCTACATATTATTTGATATATATATATATATATATATATATATATATATATATTATTCGTATTCTACTCAATATCTAATGACTTCATCTTTATGATTCTTTAGCTAATGAACTTGTTTTAAAAAGTTATTTTCTTTTTCCTCCATTATACAACTTTCAACCATACTAAAAAAAAAAATTATTTTTCGGGTGATTTATATTATTCCGAATTGATAAACTCTTTTTGTGATTGATCATAATTTTTGTTTTAGATATTGATGAATGCCAGGAATCAAAACCCTGCCATGATAATGGAAGGTGCGAGAACTTGCCTGGGGAGTTCAAGTGTTCATGCCCAGAGGGATATGAAGGGGATGGGATGAGAAGCAATGGAACAGGCTGCCGTCCCAATCATTCAAATTCTGGAAAAGAAACCATACTTATAGTTACCTTGTGTAAGTATACAAGCACCCCAATCCTACTTATACTTAACATTTATATCTAAATTAAACTTGAACCACAACGAAAATTAGTGTGTTGATTTCAAATTTTTTCATGTGCAGGTGTTACTGTAGGTGTCTTGGGGCTGCTCGTGGGAGGCTTGTATTTATACTGGGGAATGAGGAAAAGGAAGCTAATGAAATTGAGAGAAAACTTTTTCCAACAAAATGGAGGAATGTTGATGCAGCAGCAAATCGCCATGCATAGCGGGTCATCTCAAACACCCAAAATCTTCACAGACGAAGAGTTGAAGAAGGCTACTGACAACTTCAACGAAAGCAGAGTGCTAGGACAAGGAGGTTACGGAACAGTTTACAAGGGAATATTACAAGATAATTTAGTGGTTGCCGTCAAGAAGTCTAAAATTTGTGAGCAAAGTCAGATCGATCAATTCATCAATGAGGTGATCGTGCTTTCCCAAATAAACCACAGGAACGTAGTCAGGCTCCTTGGTTGTTGTTTAGAGACGGAAGTTCCCTTGCTTGTCTACGAATTTATTACTAATGGAACTCTTTATGATCACCTCCATCATGAAGCTCTATCATCCAAGCTCTCATGGAAAGTGCGTTTGGGGATAGCGGCAGAAACCGCAGGAGCTCTTGCATATTTGCACTCTGCTACTTCTACCCCAGTTATACACAGAGACGTTAAGACTACCAATGTACTATTAGACAGTAATCTCACAGCCAAAGTTTCTGACTTTGGAGCTTCAAGGCTTGTTCCTCTAGATCAAACTCAATTAACCACTCTGGTGCAAGGAACATTGGGTTATCTTGACCCCGAATATTTCCAAACAGGCAACCTATCAGAGAAGAGTGATGTTTACAGCTTCGGGGTTGTGTTGGCAGAATTACTTACGAGCAAGAAGGCGCTTTCATTTGACAGACCTGAAATCCACAGAAATATATCGATGTACTTTGTTTCTGCCATGAAGGAGTGTCGACTGCTTCAGATTGTAGACAAGCACATAGCAAATGGGGAAGATGTAGGGCAAATCATGGAGGTTGCCAATCTCACAAAACGGTGTTTGGGGGTAAAAGGTGAAGATAGACCCACGATGAAGGAAGTGGCAATGGAGTTGGAGGGGCTGAGGATTAAGGAAAGTCATCCATGGGGAGGAAGGACTGTGGCTTCAGAAGAGGCAGACCACTTGCTTCATGCAGTTTCTGATGCTCACATTGGTGGGATTGGAGATGATGCTGGGACTGATAGCATAAGCCAGATTTCTGATGCTCAGATTGGAGGGATTGGGGGAAGATAGTTATTTTAAGCCTATGTAATTCTGGAAAGTTCTTCAATCTGTGTCAAAAAAATTGGACAATCAAAATGTCGTACCCACATAATATGTTTTGCCTTCAGATCAGAAGGGTGAACTTATATTTGAGAAAGTTTGGGCAAAGCATCAAGAATTAAAATTCATACTGAAGCTTGGGGGATAAGGTGACTATAGTGTTCGCCTCTAATATACGGTACATATGTATTTTCGTTTTTTATTTGAACAACAATATTTGTATTTTCATATTTTGGGATCATATATAGAGTAAAGGTCAATATTTTCTTGTGATATTGGGCTTGGCTGTTGAGCCCCATTGGCATACCAATTAAAAAAAAAAGGTCAAATTTCCAACGAAGAAAATTATAATATTAGGTTGACTGTGATTCACCAATAATATAGATCAGTTCTACTTTTTCAAAAGGTTAATAATAAATTTTTTATACATAATAGAGAAACTTTTGTAGTAAAAACTTATTGTTAACTTCTCATGTAATAATATCAAGTTAAAAAAAGTATTTCGTGTCGTTAATGTTTACTTCGATTTTCATTTATATTTTTAAAATATTTTTTATTATCTTTTATGTTTCATTTTTTATCATATATGCTTTAAAATGAAGAAAATGCCCTCCATCCCTCTCTCTTCTCTCTCTGTCCTCTCTCTCTCCTAACTAAAACTTTTCTATCTATTCACCTAGGTCACTAGCTAAGAGTTTTTTTTTGTCTTTTGCATAATTTATTTAAGATCATATTTAAATTCATTTAAGTCTCTCATTCTATAATATATTTTGTTGTGAATTTAAATTGACCCCTGTAAACTTTTGAATTTATTCATTTTAGTCTCTGTCATGCATGTACCACATCCACCTCTCAGTTTTGCTTTCCATACCAATCCAGAACTTAATCCTAGATGTTTTTAGGACATTTTGGGCTATTTCCATCCTAAAGAAAGGCCAACAATGAATCAAAACTAAGTTTTGGAAATATTCAAGTTATCAAAAACAGAGAGTTCATTCCATTGCTTTCCCATACCAGTAGCACATACTCTATTTTAAGTCATAAAAAACAAAGCACCACCAGTAGAGAGTAGAGAGTAGAGAGAGAGATGGAAAGAAAGAGCAATACAGCCCTCTTTTTCCATATGAAAATAGGGAGAGTTCTTCATTCCTTGGAGTGCAGCCGAGAAAAAGAATTAACAGTGAGGGTGCTCGATACTTTCAGGGCATTCGAGGAGCATTTTTTGTGGTTGAAAGAGTGAAATTTCAGTTGGATTCTAGTCTGAACCGAGAAGGAGAAATGTGACCCCAAAAAATAGAGTAAACACTAGACATAAGTTCCTCTTCATGCCTTCGTTTTTTTTATGGGTAGAGATTATTGATATGTTATAATCTAGGTTAATTCAAAGCTTGGGGCTAAGTAGAAAATCAAATCAAGAGGAAAACCAGAAAAAAAAATTACGAACATGGGGAAAAATGACATGATATATATGAAGTATTTCCAAAACTCAGTTTTGATTCATTATTGGCTTTGCTCTGAGATGAAAATGACCGAAAATGTCTTAAAAACATCTAGGATGAAGTCTGGATCGGTTTGAAAAGAAAAACTGAGAGGCAGACGTGATACATGCATGACAAAGACTAAAATGAATAAACTCAAAAGTTTACAAGGATCGATTTAAATTCAAAACAAAATAAATTCTGGAACGAGAGATTTGATGAAGTTAAATATAATATCAAATTATGCAAAAAATAAAAAGAAAAATCTTAGCTAGAGACCTAAGTGAATAAGTATAAAAGTTTTAGTGAGAAGAGAGAGAGGACAGAGAGAGGGGGTGGAGAACATTTTCGTCATTTTGGGACATCTACGATAAAAAAATGAAACATAAGAAACATAATTGATTAAAAAAATTCAACAGTATAAATAAAAATCAAAGTAAACATTAGGAACATGAAGTACTCTTTTGCCTAATAATAATAATAATAATAATAATAATAATAATAATAATAATAATAATAATAATAATAATAGTGATAGTGATAGTAATACAAGATTTCATTAGCTGCACTTTTATTCTAATTTCAAAATATGTTGAGTAAATCTGGATTTACAATTCTACTCTATTATACATGTGCCAGTGGCAATTTTCCTTGCGGACTCTCCTAAATATTATTTATCCGAGTAAAATTGAATGGCTTAATTTTACATGTAATATAATTAAATTAAATCTAAAATTTGATCAACCGAAGTCAGTAAAAACATATTAAATGCCACATAAAAATTAACATGTAGAAAAAGTCAAATGAAATGGCATAGTCAGTAATTGCTTCATGGCATATCAAGACACAACAGTGGTCGTGATTGTAAATATAATCTTGACAAAGAAGAAGAAACATGACAAAAAACAAATTGATAATAAAAACATAAAAGAAAAACAAAAAAAAAACCATTTAAATATGATGTTAATATAACGATACTGAAATGATAAAAAGGGGAGGGGGCCATATATATATATATATATATATATAAACAGGAAATTGAATTAGAGGGACCAAGGTTATTTGTCTTGCATTTCTGAGCTTTAATGAGGACATGGAGATGATGTACCTAACAAAAACCAAACCCAAAGTTTTTGGCAACACCTTGGTTCAGCAACGACAAGCAACATCAAATTCTCAAATTATTGAAATATATTGGCCTTTCAGTACCTTTGGACCAATACTAATATGCACCCTATATGTATAATATAAATTGATAAATGAATGACAGAAATTTTCCCGACTCCCAAAACTTCACATGCAAGAGAACGAATAAATTCATTGTCCACCCAAAGGGTCGTCTAGTGGGGGCTGAGGGTGACCATATCTTCCTCGCCATTTTTCCTTTACTTTGTCTCTTCTCTTCTATTGTTTGATTCTGATTAATAAATTAGGAAACCCAAATGCAAGTATATTGAAATTCATTTTTAAACCTTTAATTAAAGACTTGGACTCCGTTTGATTTTCGAAAGTATTTTTATAATTATCTAATCTATTTAAGATTGTTTAGTTTAAAAATACGCGTTTATTACATGAAATCAAGAATTTGTTAATCTTTGCAATTTAAATTGACAATATTATCAAATACTTTTTATGTGATTTTATTAGTTTGACCGATAGTGAATGGTGATGATATTCATATGGAGAGTATTAATTTATATCTTTAAAAGAATATTTTTTTCAACTCTATTTTCATAATTTTCACTCTTTTTTTTATTTATAATCAAAATGAATACACGATCTTTAGGGTTTAATTAGATGCTCACGATTGATGTCGCACTTTTACATAGCGTGGTTCAACAGACAGGGTTTCTCTACTTTTCCCTTTCTCTGCTTTTCTCTACGTGTCTCTTCCTAGGTAACCATTGCTTTTTTTCTTTTTTCTTTGTACTTACTTTCGATCACTTTCAAGAATATATTTGAAAGAAAAAATTTTAAGAACCAATGCTTTTTTTTTTTGTCCTTCAAATAAATTTCTAAAAGCAGGTACAAAGAAAAAAAAAAAGCATAAGGACCTATTTGAAATTTTTTTCTTCAAAAAAGTTCCTAAAAGCAGGTATAAAGAAAAAAAATATTAAGACCTATATGAAATTTTTTAAAATAAATCTCTAAAAACAATCACAGAAAAAATATTAACAATGTAATCTTACAACCAAAAAAAGACAAACAAAATAAAGCAAAGAAACCTCGTCCTCGTCAACACACCAACTACTCTCGTAAATTTAATTGAAAAAGCACTTAAACGTACGTTACCAACGTGACTTAAAATCTTCATTTGTTCATTGACGAGACTATGACCAAACCTTGGTATATGTACGTACCTTACAGGGACCATGATAAATCATAGCAACTTCATATATGTTTCTTCATACAGTTCATTATCTTGATATTTAATCCATACGCTAGAGTTGAAAATTGAAATAAAGATGAGTTTTTTTTTATTTTTTTTATTTGTGTGTTAAGAGAAAAGAGGACAAAGATTAAAAAAAAAAAAAATCTCATCCTAAGGCAAACGCCGAACCCGGCAACGCCGTCGTTTCTCCAGTGGTGCTTTAATAGAGTTGTGAGAACAAAAAAATTGTGTATGATATTATTACTGATAAGAGTATTTATATGCAGAGATAATAATGGTAACAATATTAACGGCCACAACAGAACAGTACTTAACTACTAGCCTTAATATCCTCCCTAAAAACAAGCTACTTCTCCTTTATATCCTCCCTCATGCTCAAGTCATCATAACTGACTACTTTGAGATTGCTTCTGAACATTTGAAATTTTGGACCTGATAGAGGCTTAGTGAGACCATCAGCAACCTATAAATGAGAGCTGATGTGCTGTACTTTGATTTCCTTTGTCTAAACCTTTTCTCGAACAAAATGTAAGTCAAGTTCCAGGTATTTTGTTCTTGCATGAAGAATAGGATTGGCTGTCAACAACATTGCACTTAGATTATCACAATGTATTAGTGGCTTTCCAGAGCAAACCACTCGTAATTCTCGCAGAAGAGACTGAATCCATTGAACCTCAGCAACAGCACTGGCTAAAGACCTGTACTCAGCTTTTGCCATGGACATGGAGATAGTGTTTTGCTTTTTCGAGCTCCGGGAAATTAAGTTTGGACCCAAAAACACACAGAAACCTATAATAAATCTTCTATCTTCAAGATTAACACCCCAATCAGCATCACATAAGGCTTAAACAGAAGACAAGGTTGAAGATGTAGGTTGCAAAAGTAAACCGTGTGAAACAGTAGCAGTGAGGTACCTCAAAATTCTTTTTACACAGGTCCAATGTTCCTCTCGTGGACTATGAATGAACTCGCAGACCCTATTTACTGAAAAAGCTAGCTCAGGTTTGGTAACAGTAACATATTGAAGAGCTCCAACGATTGATCTATAGATAGTAGGATCAGTTAGAAAGGTGCTGCCAAGATTTTGCAGCTTTTGTCCAGGATTCATAGGGGAACTGACTCCTTTAACAGCATGCATGTTTGCCTTTGACAGTAAGTCCTTTATGTATTTAGATGGAGACAAAAGAATACATCCATTTGTTGTTCTCTTCACTTCCACACCTAGGAAGTAATTAATTTGACCCAAGTCTCTCAAAGAAAACTCCCTGTTTAGAGCTGATACGAGTTGAACAATGAAATCTTTGGAGCTCCCTGTGACAAGGATGTCATCTACATAAACAAGGATAAAAGTTGTATGACTTTTGGTGCTACATACAAACAAAGAGGTATCATATTTGCTTACTGTGAAACCAAGTCTCTCCAAGGCTGAGGCAAGTCTCTCAAATCAAGCTCGTTTAAGGCAATATAAGGGTTTGCTAATCTACATACAAGAGTTTTGTCTAAATGTTCGAAGTCAGTCAATTGTTGCATGAAGACCTCTTCCTCTAAATGACCATTAAGAAATGCATTATGGACATCTAACTGGTTGATTGGCCAATTATATGTAAGGGCAAGAGTTAGAATAAGCCTCATGGTGACTAGTTTAACCACAAGACTAAAGGTTTTAGTGAAATCAAATCCCTCATGTTGATTTAAGCCTTTTGCTATACAAGCCGAGCCTTGTAACGTTGAATCGAGTCATCTGCATTTTCCTTTACCTTGAAAACCCACTTACACCCAATGGCTTTCTGATTAGGGGCAAGTGAACCAAGGTCCAAGTCTTGTTGTGTTGTAGGGCTTGAAATTCCTCTATCATACCACACCTCTAGTTAGCATCCTATAAGGCCTCTGCTACAATTGCTGGTTCAGAATGAGCCAGGAATATTTTGGGTTTGAAAATTCCTGACTTAGCTCTTGTGACCATGCTATGTTGATTAGTGGTGGGCACGTCGGTATGATGGACAATAGAATTTATATTAGGTACATCACGTGGCTGTGCATGCTGTTGTAGAACAAGGATGGAGTTAGAGAATCAATTGGAATATGGGAAGAATTACTTGCATATGACATAATAGATTTCTGATCGGTAGAAAATAAACTATGGGTTTTAGATGGGCTTACAGTGGAGTAATTCATGGGTTGACCAGGAGAAGACCCATCATTATTGGCTCAGGGAAAGGGGGGCAGAGCAGAAGAAGAAAAGAAACTTAAAAGTTTCTAAAAGCAAAGCTTAATCTTGATTCTGAATTGATCAGTACAATGAAGCTTAAACATATTTATACTAATTCTAGGGGAACAAAGTCACATGGACATAGAAGAAAAATATTGTAAGTACATGGGCATAGCTGGAAGAGGATGAATCTGGCAGCTTAGGAGGTGCAGCCATTGTGGACTCTTGAAGATAGGTGCATGTGGGGAGGTTGAAATTAGAGTATGAGTGCTAGCTGGAAGTTGCGGCTGTGGAATTCTCTCCGGGTTGAACAGGACTAGTCCTCGAGTCTAATTCGATATCATCATCAATGTATGGAGATAAATCAGCAACATTAAAAGTAGCTAAAACTCCATAGGTTCTGGGTAGTTTGATCTTGTATGCGTTGCTATTAATCCGTTGTACAATCCTGAACAGACCATCAACTCTCGGTGATAATTTGGCATTGGGTTGATTCGGAAAACGTTCTTTGCGTAAATGAATCCAAACCAAATTACCTACTTTGAAAGTTTGTGCTTTCCTATGCTTGTCACTTTGAGTCTTATACCTCATGTTTTGCCTTTGGATCTTGTCTCGAACTTGCTCATGCAGCTTCTTAATTTCTTTAGCATGCTGGTCTGCTTCGGCACTATATTGCTGTTTATCAGTAGATGGGGTCAAATCTAAGGGCCTAAGCGGTCCATAAACCACTTCAAACGGGCTTCTTCCAGTTGCTTGATTAGAGGAGTTATTATAGGCAAATTTAATTTGGGCAAGGATAAGATCCCATTGTTTCAAATTCTTTCCTACAAAACTCCGGAGTATGTTTCCTAAAACCCTATTGACGGCTTCCGTTTGACCATCCGTTTGAGGATGACTAGCACTGCTGAATTGGAGCCTGGTACCCAACTTCTTCCACAGGGTTCTCCAAAAGTGGCTTAGGAACTTAACGTCTCGGTCAGAGGTGATAGATTTTGGAATACCATGAAGACGAACAATTTCTTTAAAATAAAGGTCTGCAACTTGAACAATCGAAATTTTTGAAAATTTGTCTACTACCACCATTATGGAATCCTTTTGTCATTGAGTTCTTGGCAATCCAAGGATAAAATCCATACTGACATCTTCCCAAGGTGCTTCTGGAATTGGAAGCGGCATATATAACCCTGTATTTTAACTTTTGGTCTTGGCCAAGTGACAAACTCTGCATCTTTGAATGTGTTTATTAGCATCTCTCTCCAGTTTTGGCCAATAGAAACTTTCCTTGATTAAGGCTACAGTTTTGTCTCGTCCAAAGTGACCTGCTAGTCCTCCATCATGGGTCTCCCAGATAATTGTTTCTCGTTATGAGCATTGAGGGATGCATAATGTCTTTCTTTTGAATAAGAATCCTTCATGCCTGTAGTAGTCTTGGAAGGACTGCATTTTAGTATTACCCCAAATTTTACCAAAATCTGGGTCATCTTGGTATAACTCCTTGATAACCTCAAAGCCGATAATCTTTGTTTGAAGGGTAGAAAGTAAAGCATAACGCCTGCTAAGAGCATCTGCTACAATATTTTGGACTCCTGCCTTGTGCTTGAGTAGGAATGGGTATGGTTGCAAAAACTCACTCCAAGCAGCATGTCGTCGGTTGATCTTTTGTTGAGAGTTCAAGTGCTTGAGGGCTTCATGATCAGAATAAAGAATAAATTCTTTATTCAACAAGTAGTGGCTCCAGTATTGCAGGGCATGAACAACAGCATAGAATTCCTTGTCATAAGTCGAATACTTGAGTTTACCGTTGTTGAGTTTTTCACTGAAAAATGCTATAGGGTGTCCTTCTTGACTCAAAACAGCTCCAATTCCAGTATTTGAAGCATCACAACTAACTTCAAATACTTGGTCAAAGTTTGGAAGTACTAGCACTGGTGCTTCAGTCAAACATTTCTTTAGTTCTTCAAAACTTTTCTGGGCTTGTTCTGTCCATTGAAATTTTTCTCCTTTGGTACAGTCTGTGAGTAGAGCAGCAATAGAGCTAAAATTTTTTATGAATCTTCTATAAAATGAAGCTAATCCATGGAAACTTCTCACATCATGAATAGAGCTTGGAATAGGCCAGCTATTGATGGCTTCGACTTTAGTCAGATCTACTCGAATACCCTCAGCGGTGATAATATATCCTAGGAAATTTACTTCCTTGGTTAGAAAAGAACATTTCTTGAGATTGGCATAGAGTTTCTGCTCTCGTAGAGTCTGTAGCACATGTCGTATATGCTCTAGATGTTCTTCTTTTCCTTTGCTATAGATCAAAATATCGTCAAAGTACATAACTACAAACTTGCCAATGAAGAGGCGAAGTACCTGATTCATCAGATGCATGAATGTACTGGGAGCATTGGATAATCCAAAAGGCATCACGATATATTCATACAGGCCGTCTCTGGTTTTGAAAGCAGTTTTCCATTCATCTCCTAGACGGATTCTGATTTGGTGGTAGCCACTGCGAAGATCAATTTTGGAGAAGATGGTAGCTCCATGTAGTTGATCAAACAGGTCATCGAGCCTTGGTATCGGGAATCGATACTTGATAGTGATTTTGTTGACAGCTCGACTATCAACGCACATTCTCCAACTTCTATCTTTCTTTGGCACTAGAAGGACAGGTACAGCACAAGGGCTAAAACTTTCTTGAATCAACCCTTTCTTAAGCAATTCTTCAACTTGGCGTTGAATTTCGTCATGTTCCTTAGGACTCATTCTATATGTTGGCTTATTTGGAATGACAGCTCCAGGAATAAAGTCAATGACATGCTAGATATCACGCATTGGTGGTAATCCTTGAGGGATTTCTTCTGGTACAACATCCAGAAATTCAGCAAGCATTTCTTCTATCTCCAAAGGAAGAATTGTTTCTTTATTTGCTTCAAACAAAAAGATGAAGTTTGTGGTCTGAGCTTCTTCTGCTGTCACCTTGAACTGTGTTTTTGTAAATAAAGACACAAGGGGCTTTGGTTCCTTCTTGTCTTTGTTCCGTTCACTTGGTGGCAATGGTGTCAACTTGACTTTTACTCCATCTTTGATGAAAGAGTAGGTGTTAGCATAGCCGTTGTATATTGCACGTTGATCATATTGCCATGGTCTCCCCAGTAGAAGGTGGCACGCATCCATAGGAATCACATCGCACCATGTGTTGTCATGGTATTTCTGACCAATGGAAAAATTTACAAGACAACGTTTAGAGACCCTTACCTCATTGCCTTTATTGAGCCATTGTAACTTGTACGGATGCGGATGATCTTGTATTGGTAATTTCAATTTTTCCACCATATAATTTGACACGACGTTCTCATAACTCCCACTGTCAATAATAACATCACAAACCTTGCCTTGCACAGTGCAACGGGTGTGAAAAATGTTGTGCCTCAGCCATGGTTCTTCTTTGGCTGTTGTAGTATGCAAGCTTCGTCTAATTACCAGTGATTCTCCTTGATCAGCAGGGGTGACCTCTTCAATGTGCACTGGTTCTTCATCAAACACTGGTCCTTCATCTTCTTCAGAAGCTTCATGGATTTCTCCTTCAATGATGGTGATAATCTTGCGGTTTGGACAATTAGAAGCAATGTGTCCAAATTCTTGGCACCTGAAACACTTGACGACTTTTGAATTGCCCTCTCTATTGGGCTTTGGTGGGTTTCTGTTTGAAGTACTTGCTTGTTGGATCTGAGGTTTGCGGGTATTTGCAGAAGTCTTATAAGGAAAAGAGGAAGAAGATTGATATGAAGGCTTCTTGGGAAGCTGTTTCTCAATTCGAAAAGATAAACGAATAACATCGTCCAAAGTCCAATATTGTTGAAGTTGGACTAGGTGGGCGATATCTACGTTTAATCCTCTAAGGTAGCGAGCGATTGATTGCTCATCCCTCTCTTGAATGTCACACTTCATCATTAGTTGTTCAAATTCTCTGGTGTATTCTTCCACAGACAGGTTCTTTTGACGAAGATTCTGTAGTTGAATAAAATTATCTTGAAAAAATTACGGAGGTAAGAACTTACGAGTTAGTTCTTTACGCATCTTTTCCCATGTCTATATTTTGCTTTTTCCATCTCTCTCGTGCTTTTTCTTTAAATTTTCCCACCATATAAAAGCGTGTTTCTTTAACTTGACAGTAATGATTTTTACCTTCTTTTCTTCGGGTACCTCTTTATACTCGAATATTCGCTCGATAGTTTGTAGCCAATCGACAAATTCATCTGGTTAGAGTTTCCCTTTAAATTCTGGAATTTCCACTCTGATATCGTCGGTATGGGTGACTTGTCTGCGTTGTCGACCGTTACTGGTAGACATCGAGGTACTATTGTCTGAATCATCACTTTGATGCTCCTTCCGGTCCTCCAATTGAATCTGTTGGGCATTCACAATTTCCTGCAACTGTTGAATTTGTTGCTCAATTCTTCTAATTCAAGTTCTTGAATGGATCTGCGTCTGGGAGGCATTTTCTCTCTCCCTTTTAAAGAAGATAAAGTGAAATTTGGATGACATAGGAATTTGGGGGGAAATTTGAGGAGAAATTGGGTTGGATCACAATTTTGAAAGTTTTGGGATTGATCGGTAATTTAATGAGATTTTTTTGGGGTCAAAATGTAATTTTAGGAAATTTTTTTGGGGTCAAAGATTAATTTAATGGAAACTTTTGTGTCAAATGAAAATAATTGCCACCAAAAGTGAAATTTAAGAAAGTTGTGGGGGTAAAAGTGTAATATCGAAAAGTTCTGGGGTAAAAGTGAAATTTTAAAAAGATTTGGGGCAAAAGTACAATTTCAGAAAGCTGTGGGGGAAAAGTGTAATATCAGAAAGTTTTGGGTAACAGTGAAATTTCAGAAAGTTGTGGGGGTGAAAGTACAATATCAGAAAGTTATAGGGTAAAAGTAAAATTTCAAAAAGATTTGGGGTAAAAGTGAAATTTTAAAAAATTATGGGGTAAAAATTTAATTTT
Source organism: Biancaea sappan (assembly GCA_037074585.1). NCBI lineage: Eukaryota > Viridiplantae > Streptophyta > Magnoliopsida > Fabales > Fabaceae > Biancaea > Biancaea sappan. The sequence continues at coordinate 15,150,778 of CM073494.1, forward strand.
AACAAAATATGGGGGCAAAATTATAATTTCAGAAAGTTTTGGGGGTAAAAATAAGATTTCACAAGACTTCCGAGGTAAATATGAGAATCTAGAATTGATGGTGACGTGGCTACAACTTGACACGTGGCGATCTGTAATTGGCTAACGCTCTGATGATGTGGCAGTAGAATCAGTAGAACACGTGGTAGTTCGGACACGTGGCAAACTTTGATTGACTGGACTGATGACGTGGATGATGACGTGGCGTGAGGACGTGTCAACCGAATCAGCTGGACACGTGGCAGTTGTGACATGTGGCAACCTCTGATTGATTGAGTGGATAACGTGGATGATGACTTGGCGTGATGACGTGGTCGTCTTCAACCTCTGGCAGGCGCGTGTGGCGTGTGGGAGAGATGGCCGGTGCGTGATCTTCCGACGGCGGCGCGTGAAAGCGCGTGGATGGTCAGGCGGCGTTGATCTTCTCCAGTGCAAGATTTTGGACCCTTCCGATTACGATTCCGACATCCTTTTTCCTGAAAGAGCACTGGAGATGGGACTTTCGAAGCTGGCCGATTTCGAGGTCGCCGGAAAACTTCGAACAGTGAATCTCAGGCGGTTTTTCATGCGTTCCCTCTCTCTGGAACCTTGCTTTGATACCAAAATATAGCTCAGGGAAAGGAGGCAGAGCAGAAGAAGAAAAGAAACTTAAAAGTTTCTAAAAGCAAAGCTTAATCTTGATTCTGAATTGATCAGTACAATGAAGCTTAAACATATTTATACTAATTCTAGGGGAACAAAGTCACATGGACATAGAAGAAAAATATTGTAAGCACATGGGCATAGCTGGAAGAGGATGAATCTGGCAGCTTAGGAGGTGCAGCCATTGTGGACTCTTGAAAATAGGTGCATGTGGGGAGGTTGAAATTAGAGTATGAGTGCTAGCTGGAAGTTGCGGCTGTGGAAATTATTTTTATGAGGTTCCTGGATATTGGTAATAGGAGAGTGAGATAGTACAGGGGGTCTTGCAGGGCATCAGTATAAGTCTAATCCTTAGAATATTGTGAAGCATGATCTTTTAGTTTTGAAAAAGGGAAAAAGTTTTCATTAAACAGGACATGCCAAGAAATATATATATAATCTATTAGTTTGGGGGTCTAGACACTTGTAACCTTTGTGTTTTAAACTGTAGCCCACAAAGACATACTCAGTTGATCTATATGACATCTTATGAGTGTTAGAAGGTTGCAGAAGAGGAAAACAAGCACTCCTAAAGATCCTTAAAGCGTTGTAGTCAGGGGTGATGTTGAGAAGTTTATGAATAGGTGAAACTCCATGTAACACTTCAATAGATAATCTATTAATAATAAAAACAGTAGTCTCAAAAGCTTCATGCCAAAAATTTAAAGGAAAAAAGGAATTTGCTAATAAGGTCAGACCTATCTCAGTGATGTGTCTATGCTTCCTTTCAATGAATATATATTAATATTATATATCTTATATATGTTATGTGATATCCGAGAATTTTAAATTTACTTGGTAAATGTGTTAATCTTATTATATGTTTATATGTGAAATTTTGGGGTTAAATTGAAATTTTGTGAAATCATAAAAATCTTGGATTCTCTAAATTTTGTTGTGAGAAATTTCTAAGAAAATCCTAATCAAGGGACTTAACTGAAATTGATGATAATAATTTTTGGGACTTGTGTGAAACCGTTGGACAAAGTGGAATTCTTGATTTATTTGGGAAAGTATGGCAATAGGAAATTAAACTAAATTTTGGACCATGAGAGTGATTTGGAAATTATTATTTGTATAGCTTAAGGACTAAAATGAAAAGGGCGATTTAACCTATAGGAATCTAGTGAAGGAATAAATTTTATTTGTGTGAGTGATGGCCTTGTGTGACAAAGGAATGTTGGAAAGGATTTTGGGGTATACAATTGCCTAAGTGTAGGGAAGAGAAAATAAAACTCAAGTGGGTGACATGTAGTGATTAGTCTTGATGCCTGGGGGCATTTTTGTCTAAAAAGCTCTTAAAAATCAGAAATACCCTCTTTTCTCTCCTCACACATGAAAATACACACACATATTTTTCCCAAGACCCTTCTTCCTTCATCCCGCATGCCACACACATATTTTTACCTCCTATCAAACATTTTCTAGGTGGAATCTTTTTAGTAGAGGTTCAGATTCGTCCATTAAGGCTTAGAAGGAAGAAGGTGAGTAGATTTCTCCTTTCTCCTTCTTGATTCATCCATTTCTTAGCCCTAAGTGTTCAAGGGTTAAGGTTCATCTTTGGGAGATTTTTGATTTAGTTGGGGCTCATGATGGCTACCTCACATTTTTCTTGTGTATGTGATCAAAGAGGAAGGGAGAGGCTGATAGGGAGGCAACTAGAGCTTGGACCTATCCTTCATTACATATTGGAGAGGAAAAACACGAGGGCAACATAGAGAGAAGGAAGTTGAGCAACCAAAGGTAAGAGGGAGAGCAACTCTTGTTGTTTTACGCAAAATTTCTTATTTAAATTTTCTTTTTGTATTGCTTCTTGTAATGGATACTGAATATGGAAGTTTATCAACATGAATGTGCTTGTGTGGATGAGGTAATGGGATATGGTGGCTACATATGTATAGATAGGTATTTGGTATACGAAAGTTCCTGTTGGTAATATCAAGGTTGAGTTTCATGTGAATGTGAGATGAGAAAAATTTGTCTATATGCATCTAAATGAAAATTTTGAATGTGTGGATGAGGTAATGGGAGATGGTGGCTGCATAAATTATAGAAATAGTGATGATTAAGCAAAAAGAGTTTCAATCTTGATTTGGTAGCCAAAACTAGGAAGTTAGACAAGGATTTTATTATGGAATTGAGGTGCCAAAGTGAGTTGCTATCATTTTTACTACTATGAAAGTTTTGGCTTAATTACACCACTAAATGAGCACCAATTGATTTGAAACTTGATATCCCACTTGCATTGATACTATGGAACATGCTTGCAAAGGTTTATTATTAAACCTCTCAATTTCTCTTGATTAGCTTAGTTGCCCAAAATCAGAATTCTTTTCTATAGATATACTTTCTAAGATAGAAATATACCCAAATCAAGTCCTTTTGGCTTGAAATTTTTATGATATATTCCTTGGCATGTTTAGTTATGTATTAGATAGTTTCATAATGTTTGGAAAGCAGTTGCTAGGTCAAATATTTTAGAAACCGAAGCTACTGTAGAAATCAGAATAATCTGATCAGTCTAAATTAAAGCTGTGCTCGACCGTCCAAATGGTCATATTTTGCTTTGAAATTTTTGTGAGAGGATGTCATAATCATGTGTCTAACAAGTTTCATGGGATTTGGAATTGTTTTAGTGGACCAAATGCTTGCAAAACCAAGACTACAGAAGCTACAGAGGTAGTCTAGATAGCAGCAATGTTTTAGTGGTTTTGAGGGGGCAAATCAAAGTATTTTCTCATGAAATTTTTATCTGGGATTCTAGATATATTAAAGATGTTTTGTACCAAACTTCATGAATTTTGGAGTTGTGATGACTATGTGTAGGAATTTAATTAGTTTAGAGGGGATTGGCTTCTAAGCTTAGTAGGAAGACATAATTAACACATAAAGGAGTAATTTCATAGCTTTTAACTCCTAGATAGGTTCATTTGATAGTGATTTAAATGGTCACATTAAGTCTAGTGAAACAATAAAGTGATCCTAAAGGAAACACCTTTTTCTTCATTTTAAAATGTAAATTCTATGTCTTGATACCCTTTTAATGTTGGAGCCTTGGTAAGGTGTGAAAGGAAAAATATTGCTCTTGTTTGAATAAAAATGAATTGTTCAAGCATGGACATGAATAAATTTATATAGTATGTTAACAAGAGAACCCGATGACGTTGAATGTTATGAATGTTAGATATATGAATGACAAAATTTCTTATGCTTGTCTCACATTTTAATTTTATGGGTATGGGAAATTATAATAAATCCTAATGTTTGGGTCAATTATCCATCTATATGTGTATGTGTGTTAAGGGAGTCCCATGACTATATTGTAGGGTATGTGCAAGTGAGGGAGTTAACTATAATCTTGTGTTAAGAATAATAGTTATGCATTCATTTACATCTAAGGATATATATGCATTTTGATTTTACCCCTTCCGAAAGGATTGATCTTGCGAATCATCCGAAGTTACTTCTATTATTGAATTGTCTTGAAATAATCTCATATGATGTTAGTATTTAGGAGGGAAGTATAGATACCCTTCGGCTTAAAAGATTTAATCTTTATAGACGGTTCGAGATAAGCTTTATTATGTGAATTTATGAAATTATGGCATTATTTTTATTGTCCTGGAGTGATAGACAAACCTTAATTATTTTTATTGTCTTAGAATAGTGAAAAAATCTTAATTATTTTTATTATCCTGGAACGGTAGACAAACTTCAATTATTTCTATTGTCTTGGAATGGTGGTCAAACCTTAATTATTTTTATTGTCCTAGAAAGGTGACCAAACCTCAATTATTTTTATTGTTTTGGAATGATGGACAAATCTCAATTATTTTTATTGTCTTGGAATGGTGGACAAACCTCAATTATTTTTATTGTCTTAGACAGTGGACAAATTTTAATTATTTTTATTATCTTAGAACAGTAGACATCATTATTAAATTAAATGTCTGGAAATGGTGGATAGTATTAAAATCATAAATATATGTACTTATCTATGTGTGTTCTTCTTGTGGGGACTCTAGCCTTAATTATATATGTGTGTGTATGTGTGTGCGCGCGTGCGCGCGAGCGAGAAAGTACCTACTAATAATCTATTTCGAAAAATGGATTGAAATAAGTTTAATAATTCACTCATGAAGTGATATTTGTGTGTATATGGTAGGACTATTTATTCGACTTGCAGGTTATATGAGGTGAATCTTTAGTCTTATGTTGGTGGATGGGGTCTCTCTTTATGTCTCATCCCTGTGAGCGATACACATGTCATATTTAAATATCTACTTATTTTTTCTTTACTGAGTATTTTCATACATATCCCTTCCTTTGTGTACCCTTTACAGTTTCTCTGTTAGAAGGCGAGTCTCTGTATAAGGAGTAGCGAAGTCTCCAAGTCTGTGTTCCTCTATTTTGGAATGCTAGTACGTCAATAGTTGAGTGTCTAAGTTGCTTTGTAGTTAGATAAAACACCTAGAAAATCTTGTATTAATTGTAAAAATGAACCTACATATATTATATTTATTTCACGTGTTAATAGCTTGAAGTTAGGCTTACGCCACCTTCGTGCCAGTCATGTTCCTAAAATAGGGTGTGACATGTTATATGTGTCTCTTATATATATATATATATATATATACTATGACTAATTTTATGAAAAAAAAAATTTCAAAGCTTAGTCTTTTAGGTCTATCTTTTTTTTTAATTATTCTCTATTTTGCTCTATTTCTTTTTTCTTATAATAAACATTTATCTCTCTATTTTTCTATTTTCCTTTGTTCTTTCTCCTTTGTTTTTCTTCTCATATCTATATATGAATATATGTTAATATTATATATCATATATATATATTACACATATATAAGTATACTTATATATATATATATTATATATATATATATTATATATATATACATACACACACTTTATGCAAGAGGAGACAAGCCAACAAACAACACTAACAATTTTTAACCAAGTTGGGTGTGCCTCTGTCAAGAGTGTCACTAAATATTTAAATGATATAAAATATATAACAGCTCAACTTTATGTCCTTCTTAATTGTGATGAAGTGAAACCATATCTTTAGTAAGAATATATTGTATTTCCTAATTTTATTGTTCGATCATATTATATATGTATTATACGACAGTAATTTTGAATAATATCACAGAAATTTAAATCCTCACTACAACGATGCAGATTTCGATAGAGTTGTTGAATCACACTTTGTCTTATGACTCAAAACTCTTGTAAGTGACCTTATGATTTAATTGGATTAATTGTATATTGACTCATTTTTTTTGTACTGTGCAATAATCAATCAATTATTTATTGATAATTTTAATTAGGTAAACACTCAACCACATGTTCTTAATGATCCAAATGTAATGTCCTTGACATGAGAACCATTTAAAGAAGCCGAGACATGGCTAATATATTTTGTGAATGGGTACAAGTTTCATACTAATGTCTAGAGCACTGGAAAGAAAACAATCAATAGTGGAGTTTGTACTAGAAGCACTAGAGAATATGGTGGAGAAAATGATTATTTTGACATCCTTAAACATGGTGGAGAAAATGATAATTGTGGAACAAGGGTGTACCAAGATTATGGAATTACAGAGATTAAGCATACAAGAATATACTAAAAATTTGATCTATTTGTGTTCGCATACTAAGCAATATAGGTTTATTTTGTTCCTTGTCCAATTAGAATAAAAGAGAAATTTGACGGGTGGGTTGTCATGAAAACTAAGCCTATAATCTAGTAGAAAATGAAGAAAGACTTGAAATTGCCTACCATAATGACCAACCACATGTTTCTGCTCTTAATAGTGATTTATTAAATGAAAATTTAAGAGAAGAAGGACAATACAAAAAAATAAGATATACAGAAGAAGCGGCAGAAGAAGATCAAGTAGAAGATGGGGAGGAAGAACATGAAGAAGATGAGGAGCAAGATATATATACGAATGAAGATGAAGATGACAATGAAGATGAACAAGAAAATGAGAGCAACACGGAAAATGACTAATTATTTTTTGTAAAATTCTTTCTAAACTTATTTTTTCACATAAAAAAATTCCTTTCTAATTTTTTTTAGTAAATATACATATATCATCGCTATTATTTTATTAACATAAGAATTTATATATTTTGCTTTTTGGAACCGGCCTGCTAATTGACCTAGGTTGGTCTTCAGTCACTGATTCAACTATCAAGTCAATTGATGACTCGAATAAATGAATTAAAAATTATATATATACACCTAAAAATAAGTAAAATAAATTATTTATAAGTAAATTTATACTTTAAAATCATAAACATCTATAATAATTCAAATATAAAGTAATAAATACTCATAAAATTATAAATAATATCATCTAATCATAATAATATCACTAATATGCAGAACATCATATTTTCTCAAAAACATAGATTTAAATTTTTGGTCACACTTAGATCATAGATCATAAGCGTTTGATGTAAAAATTATGTTATAATTTTCAAGTCTAGTTTATTTTTTCTAGAAAAATTTTTAATTTAATTATTTTTTTACGTATCTAATTACAAAATAAATTTGAATAATTAAAAAATTAAAACACTGTTTAAAAATAAAAAATATGGTAAAAATAAGTTAAATTTTAAATAAAATAACAAAAAACTGCATATAAATGATGCAGGGTGTAAATGGCGTAGGGGGTTCATTTAGTTTAATTTTTTAGAGATAATTTTAATTTAATTACTTTTTTGCCTATTTAATTATAAAATTGATTTAACCAATTAAAAAAATTAATAGACTATTTAAAAATAAAATATATAACAAAAATAAATTAAATTATTTTAAAAAATTATAATAGACCAATGGCGCAGGGCCATATGATATATGGCGCGGAGGGTTCCCTCTTGCGCTATATATATATATATATGGTGCAGAGACTATCCTACACTGTATATAATACAAGTATATTTTTTATTTATTAATTTTAAATTTTTAAAAATATATATACATAAATAATTTTATGAAAAAAATATTAGTAACTAAATAATTTTAAATAAAACAAACAATATTAATTTTAACATATTTAAAATTACAAATACCTATAACTTAATAAATGCTACTGAATTTTAGTTGCTGATATCAGTAGGAATTGAACAAATAATCATAACTAATCATTTCAACTACATTTCATTAGGAAAATTGTAAAAAAAATTTTCAGTTAAAAAAAATAATTTCTACAATATTTCAATAGAAAAATATAAGTATAAGAGTCGAAATTATTTTTAGTAGGTAAATTTTCCGTCGAAATTTTGTTTGATTGTTATATATTGCTGGGACAATCTATTGCTTCCATATCAGATAGTTCTTTTCATTTAATCTCACTCAAACACTGAGAAAAGGAGATTACGCCATTGGTTCTACTTGTAATTCCAAGTAAGGGGCCTTTGTTATTGAGTTCTTGATTCTGCATCTGATTGCGTATGCTTGCGTCTTGTTCACCTTATGTGTTGTCTGAGGACGATGTTGTATCATTGATAGCCATCTGAACTTGGATCAGAACACGGGCTCTGATACCATAATAGAGTTGTGAGAACAGAAGAATTGTGTATGATAATATTGTTGAACACAACACTCTTGGGCACTAAATATATTAAGACAACTTTAAAAAAAATTACAACACTCAATATTGAAAGCTCACTCTTTCTCACACTGACCACAAGACTACACTTTAAAGAACTCTTTGAAGTGCAATACTACTTCTTCTACTACTTGATGATTTATAATGAAGGGGGAGGGGTATTTATAGTATTTGCAAATAAATCTAGACTGTACGAATAAATTATCTCAAAATTCTAACAACCACACATCTTCACCAACCAAACCTAATTTTTCACCAACCAAACCTAACTTCTTCACCAACCAAACCTAACCTTCTTCACCAACTTAACATTCTTGGATTTGGATTCAATTTGATTGGGCTTCTTGGGCTACATATGAATTTTGAGATGGTGTTGATAATCTAACACTCCCCCTCAACACCAGCTCCCATTCTTTGCAATATGTCAAGCTGTTGACGAAACATTTGGAGCTTGCCTATACTTAGACTTTTTGTGAACAAATCTGCAACTTGATCATTTGTTTTGATCTGTCTCATCTCAATTTCTTCCTGTAGAACCTTTTCTCTGATAAAATAATAGTGCACTTCAACATGCTTAGTTCTTGCATGAAAGACCGGATTCTCTGCCAAACGAATTGCTGATTGATTGTCACAGTACAACGAAACTGCATAATTTACTGGTTAATGTAGGTTATTCATTAACTGTATCAACCATGTACTTTCTTGTGCTGCCATTGCTGCAGCTCGATACTCCGCTTCAGTGGTTGACAATGATACAGTTTGCTGTCTCTTGCTACACCAAGAAATTGTTCCGGAACCAAGCTTAAACACATAACCAGTTGTTGATCTCCTAGTATCATGATCTCCTGCATAGTCAGCATGACAATAACCAACTAACTTGCATTCTCCACCTTTCTTGTACAAAAGACCATAGTCAATTGTACTCTTCACATATCTCAGTATTCGTCGAACTATTTCCAAATGAGACTTCTTTGGATTTTGCATGTATCGACTCATCACACTAACTGCATAAGAAATGTCAGGTCTTGTCAAGGTTAAGTAGATGAAACTACCTACCAATTGCCGATACATCGTTGCCTCTTCTAAATCTTTTCCTTCATGTGCACATATTTTAATATTTGGTTCCATTGGTGTCGAAATCGGCTTACATTCAAGCATTCCGAATTTTTCCAACAAATCTTTGGAATACTTTTGTTGACAAAGAAATATTCCTTCTTGTGTGCGATCAACCTCTAAACCAAGGAAGTGCTTGAGCTTCCAAGTTCCTTCATTTGGAAACGAACTGAAAGATTCTCCTTCGTCAGAAGAATTTCTACTTCATCATCACCGGTTATGATTAAATCATCCACATAAACTAGCACGATAGCTAGCTTTCCTTTATTAGCTTTAACAAACAAGCTGGAATCTGCAGGTGTTACTGAATAACCACTTTGTGTTAGGAATTCAGCAATTTTACCATACCACGCCCTAGGTGCTTGTTTCAATCCATATAGAGCTTTTCGTAGCTTACATACATATTCAGGATGATTTTGGCTTTGAAAACCCATTGGTTGAATCATGTAGCTTACATCCATCTGCCATAAATTCCAATCTTTGTTAGCTGCAAGTACAAGTAAGACTCGTACTGTTGTCAGTTTTGCCACTGGACTAAATGTTTCATCATAGTCTAGTCCGTACTATTGAGAGAAACCACGAGCTACCAATCGTGCCTTGTACCTCTCAATTGACCCATCTGGTCGGCGTTTTATCTTGTAAATCCACTTACATGATATAGGTTTTACATCTCTTGGCTTTGGCACCAAATCCTAAGTTTGGTTTTGCTTAAGTGCATCAATCTCTTCTTTCATAGCGATCATCCACTCAGGACTCTGTAATGCCTGTTCAAACTTCTCAAGTTCTACTATGGTTAATTCTTTGACTATGGCTGCATTGGCGTATTTGGGATTTGGCCTTCGTATTCTTGTTGACCTTCGAAGTTGAGATTGTGGAGTTAATTCTTCAATTTCATTAGGCCCACCTTCTTTATTTGATTGTTCATACATTCCAGTTTGCCAAGGATTCTGGGTCACTCTCTATTCAACATCATTGCCATTTAGATTTCCTAGTTCATCTGAACTTTGTTGAAGTTGAATAGTATGTTCCTCCATCTTTTGTTGTAGCTTGTCTCCAAATTCTCTAGAGTCTGGCAATGCCTCATTCTCTAAGGACCACCAAGAAGATGCTTCATCAAACACCACATCTCGTAAAGTGTAGCATCTTCCACTCATTGGATCACAACATTTCCATCCCTTTCTATGGCTGTCGTATCCCACAAAGATACATCTAACAGCTTTCTTGTCAAACTTGCTTCGTAAATGATCAGGAACAAATACATAGCATACACAGCCAAATACTCGAAAGTAATTAACTGTAGGTTCCTTATTCCACAGTTTCTCAAAGGGTGAAATAAATTCTAACCTCGGTTGAGGAAGTCTATTGATTACAAAGGCTGCAGTCCTCATTGCTTCAGCCCAAAATCTTCCTGGTACATTCTTTGCATGTAGCATGCTTCGACAAACTTCTGCAAGATGTCGATTCTTTCTCTCAGCTACACCATTTTGTTGTGGTGTGTTGGCACAAGTGTATTGATGTCGTATTTGACATTCTCTTAAGTATTGAGAGAACTCATTTGAGCTATATTCTCCCCCGTTATTTGTGCGCAAGCAACGAATCTTCTTTCCTACTTCTCCTTCAGCTAACTCTCTAAACTCTTTAAACTTTGAGAAAGTGTCAGATTTTTCTTTCATAAAGAAAACCCACACATGCCTTGAGAAGTCATCAATGAATGTCACCATATACCGCATACCACCAATTGATGGCTGTTTAACTGGTCCAAACACATCAGAGTGAATTAACTCTAATGGCTCTTTTGCTTTAAACTTCGATTCCTCGTATGGCAACTGGTGTGCTTTACCATACTGGCACCCTGCACATATTGTGTCTGTTCACACATCAAGTTGAGGAAGCCCTTTAAGCATCGATTTCTTTACCATCACACTTAGCTTGGAATAGCTAACGTGACCTAACCGCATGTGCCATAGATATGATGTTTCATTTTTCCTTGTCCTATCTACATATGCAGATTCTGCTGACATCACGTAGACTGACTCCAATCGTCGTCCCTCCATTGTTGGTGTTTCTAAGATTTTGAGGTCACGATACACCTTCACATCTTGGGGACCGAACAAGACATAGTGGCCTGATGATGTTAATTGAGCCACAGACAATAAGTTTTTCTTCATTCCAGGAACATGGTATACATCTTGAAGTGGCACATGGCTAGATTTATGTCGGGGTGTAACTATCGTCTTACCAATGTGAGCTATTGGTAACCTTGAGTTATCGGCTGTTACTACCACACGTCCTCCCTTGTACTCAGACAAGTTTTGCAACTTTTGTTTATCACCCGTCATATGATTTGAGTAGCCTGAATCTATGATCCAGTCATTCTTGTAGTCAATATGTTCTGGAGTTGTAACTGTGAGAGCTAATTCTTCTTCCTCCATAGCAAATAACGCTTCGGCATCCCAACCATCTTCACTATACTCTGTAGAGTTAGAAGTAGCTGTATTACTTTCAACAGGCTTTTTCTTGGACAACAATCTTTTGCCATATGGCCCTTCTTCCCGCAGTTGTAACACTCGCCATTGAACTTTCTACTATTACCGCGACTCTTTGAATCTCCTCCTAGACGAAAGCCTCCCTTTCATTGGTTCACCTTGTCACCATTGTACCGCTTAGAAGTCTCTTTGCTTTTACTGGTATAGAGTGCTTCCTCCTCACTCTTCAGCGAGACTCCTCCCATTTGCTTAGCCATAGCTTGCTAACTTGCAAGCAAATTTTCAGACTCAACAAGTGATGGTTGTATCGGCCATCCCTGTATAGCGGCAATAAACCCTCGATATTCAGGTCTTAAACCATGGATAATTATTCTCTTTATCCTGGTTTCCCCAATAGGAGCTGTTGGATCTAATTCTGAAATTTCGCGGCATATCGACTTCACTTTGTGAAAATACTGGGCAATTGTCATGTCGCGTTGTACCATTGATAGTAGCTCATTCTCAAGAAGTTGTAGTCTTGTATCATTCTTCTTTGAAAAAAGTGTAACAAAAGTGTCCCATGCTTCCTTTGGTGTTTTAGCATCCCGAATGTGCTCTAACATTTCTTCTTCAATTGTGGTCTTTAAAGCAAACATCGCTTTGCCTGCTTTAATTTTCCACTTTCGCAAGGTGCCATTGGCATCTTCTGCCACCGGTTATGTAACTTCACCACCACCGACGACCTCCCAAAGATCTTGACCTTGTAGGTAAGACTCCATACATGTTGCCCACATGTTGAAGTTTTTGTTGTTGAGCTTCTTGATTCTTCCAACTATTTGAAGGTCACCCATCGTGCCAGCAAGATTTCGACTATACCGAACAAGCTTGACTTACAAACTTGCAGAGTACCAAACTCCTCACGACTCAAAATCTCTCTCAAAAAAAAATAAATCTCAAGAAATCTTTTCTGGTTGTGGAAGTTCAGTCAAAGCTGCAACCATAGAGCATACTCAGATTTTCAAGAGATCCCACAACCTCGCTCACAACCAACCTTGGCTCTGATACCAATTGTTGAACACAACACTCTTGGGCACTAAATATATTAAGACAACTTTAAAAAAAATTACAACACTCAATATTGAAAGCTCACTCTTTCTCACACTGACCACAAGACTACACTTTAAAGAACTCTTTGAAGTGCAATACTACTTCTTCTACTACTTGATGATTTATAATGAAGGGGGGAGGGGTATTTATAGTACTTGCAAACAAATCTAGACCGTATGAATAAATTATCTCAAAATTCTAACAACCACACATCTTCACCAACCAAACCTAATTTTTCACCAACCAAACCTAACTTCTTCACCAACCAAACCTAACCTTCTTCACCAACCTACTTCACCAACTTAACATTATTGGATTTGGATTCAATTTGATTGGGCTTCTTGGGCTACATATGAATTTTGAGATGGTGTTGATAATCTAACAAATATTACTGATAAGAGTATTTATACAGAGATAATAACGGTAACAATACTAACGGTCACAACAGAACTGTACTTAACTACTAGCCTTAATATGCTTTATGGCTCTGCCATCATTTGTCACTCGTATAAAATGCATCACTCTCTCTTGTTGCTTCATCCTCATTGCGTTTCAATCACCCCATTCAACCACAGCAGGAAACGTCATATAGCGGAAATCCACAAGATCGGAGGTGGAGAAGTTGTGAACTCCTTCTTGGGCCAGGAAAGTATACCCACAGGGATTGAACTCACTCACGTACGTATGATTGTAAACAGAGGCACTAACCAAAACAGAGCCCGAGAATCTCTGAGGAATCTCTGACTTACTAAGCATACTGTTCTTTGTACATATAGACACACATCTACCCTTGTATAGTTCTTGGATTCATAGTCCCACCCCGCTACCACACCCACTGTGTCACACCCATTGCGAACACTTTGTTTGTGATAGAGGAAACGTAGAAGTAAGGCAAGTTGAACCAGGGATAGCTGGAGCTCACAAGACACCCTCTCTCGTCGTAGCAAATAGCAATCATGGGATACCCTGCTTGATATTCAAAGTTCACCCTCCTCCACTGATATGTCCACCACACTTACGTTCCTTCGTCCCAGGAATAGCCTGGAGTTTTGGTCGCAACTGATGAGGAAAGAGTCGTCAAGGTAACATCCTTCACTTGTGCCGAATGGGTAAGGGATGCGAACTGAGCCGCAGGTTGTCGGGCATCCTGCCTTGGGTTCGCCATTTCCTGCTTTTGCTGCAACCAGAATAACCAACCCTAACAAATTAAATATGTGCAAAAAGGATTCCAGTTTCAACCACAGTTGAAGCCAGATCCACCAAAAAAGGTTAAACATGCCTGAATTTAACTTAACTCCTACCATTCTGAATCCGAAGATTGGATTGTTCATGACGTACAGAGAGAGAGAGAGAGAGAGAGAGAGAGAGAGAGAGTCCTCTTTATGCATATACTTAGGCCATCATACGTTATGACAGGGGGCACGTATTGAAATTTGACAGCAGATGCTGTTTTCAGTTGTTTCTCTAATTATTTTTTAATATTACACGCTACATTATAAATTCTCGATCGATAGAGTTTATATATAGCCTCTATATTTTGAAGTTTTAGCATGTCGTAATTGGGCCAGAAGTATGGGTGTGGCTTCTCTAGAGTTGCCTCAACCGTTGGATCTTCTTTAATCCTATAGTTTTTAGATAGCCACGTGTCCCTCCAAAAACATGCCACCTGTCTCTCTTCTGCCTGAACATTTTTGCCTCCGTGCTTCCCTTTCCGCCATTGGCTAATTTTACCATGCTTTTCGTCCACTGTTCTGCCATTGCCTGCTTCCTTCCCGTCTCTGCTTCCGCCATTCGCCTCAGATCTCTCGTCCCAAAGGTTCCTGCATTTTCATTCATTGAAAGCCAAAGTCTGAATACATAGCATTGATTCCATATGATTTTTGAGTGACTGAATCTCCAATGAAAGCCAAGTCTTCCTTCTCATCAGCTCCAAAAAAAATTTTGGGGTCAAATCATGGGAGGTTACACTGAAAGGGCTTCAACGCCAATTCTCATAATCCTTGTCACATCTTCCATTACCTTGACAGTTCTACATCTGAGTCAATATAGGGCATGAATTTTTTGTGTATAATGGAGCACTCCTAGTAGGGACATTGACACGGAAGTCATCTCAATGGCCTTCCGAAAGACACAGATCCTGACTCATAGTCCTTGATGACCTTGTTTTAGTGTGCTCCACATTCTTTCCCGCGTCTTTGCTTGTAAAAACACTTCGAAGAGGTAGAGCATGAGGATGCACTGGAGCGATGGAAAAGGCGGTCAAAGGAGAAGGGAGAACGAGTCAAAGGTCCCACAGAGTCTTCGTCGGACTCATGCCCCCTGGGAGGGGACTTGCCATCCGCAAGCTTCAAGGGGCGATCGAATTTTTTGCTACTATCGAAAGGCCAAAAGCCACTGGGGGTGCGGGTGGTGTTGACCAGTTTTCCTTAGGGTGGTCAACGTCGGAGGCGCAGAAAGTGGAAGAGGAAGAGGAGGACTTGAGAGAGACTTGAGAAAAGGAAAGAGAAGGTAACCAACGCATGACAATTTAAAAAGGAGAATGCAATGTAACTTTACAAAAAGGTGGAGGGAGAGAGAGAGAGAGAGAGAAAGAGAAGAAAGAATGGGGGTGTTGTTAACAAATTTGTCTCTTTCTAGCTCTTTGTTTCTGTGTCTGGATGTCTGAATAGCATCAAAGCATGCATAACTAAGAGTTATGAAAGTGCAAGGGTTATGGAAATGCTCTTCCAAAGTGATTTGAGCAGATGAAATCGTAGTGCTGAATCTTCAATCTCCAGCGGAACGATAGAAGAAAAGAGAAGTAAGAAATAGAAATCAGCGGAGTATGAAACAGTGGACGGAAAGCATGGCAGAACCAGCCAACGACAGAAAGTGAAGCACCGTGGTAGACGTTCAGACAGAAGAGGACAGGTGGCATGGTTTTGGAAAGAAACGTGGCGATCTAGAAACCGTAAGATTAAAGAAAATCTAACAGTTGAGGCACAAATTATAGAATGCAGTTCGCTCCTCAACTCTAGAGAAGCCGCACCCCAAGTATTGTAGTGTCTATGAAATCTAGATTTGCTGCTGTGCAAATCCGCTGTTACTACTTTTCACTTTCAGCAACGGTAAAGCAACACCGTTGCTGAGATAACTGCTGCCATAACTTTTAACAACAATAAAAATCGTTGTTAAAAATAAAAAACAGCAACAGCAACAAATTTGAATAGCAGCAAATCTGGACTCGTGTCTATGTGCCTTTCACACTCCAAATGAATTGTTATATATTCAGCAACAATTAACAGCATATTGACCTCTGTTAATATTTTACATAAAAAATTAATCTTGGTGGTGACACGTGAAAGTTTTTCTTCCTATGGATCGTCGAATGTGGACTCTTAATTAACATAAAATATATGGTTCTCAAGCTCGACTTCGCCCAAAGAAAACGGTACTTAATTAAAAATACTACATTTGATGACCAAGATCGAGTTGTTTCACTTTCGCTGAATTATTATTAAAATGGCTAGTGAAGAAGGAAAATAGGATCAAATGAAATAAAAATTAGTTCTGCTGGGATGTCCTCCAAATTCGCATATCCAACCAATATATATATATATATATATATATATATGTTTGTTTGATGTGATGGTTTTATATTATAGCAAAAATCATTCTAGGTATTGGAGGCCTGATTGTCGCTCAAAAGATAAGGTCAAACTGTTCATGTTTTAGTCTGATGACCAAAACAAAAGTCCAATTGCGAAGGATTAGAATATGTATTATTCTAAAAATTCAAATTTCGGAAAGGAAATTAAGTAGTAATTCATTACTATAGACTTTAGGCAGAGCCACAATTTTCCGCTTCAACTTTTTAAAAAACAATTCTTATTCAGTTGTACTTAGTTTGTTGGTCAAACCAAAATCCATTATTAAATACTATAATCATCATAATGGTGACATCTGTTACTCAGGCGGTTGATCCGGGAGAGCAGAAGTGTGCAACTACTTCATTGTTCATTGTGATTGATGCATATATATAAGTATGAATGTATATCTGTATTTTCGGTTTTCTTTGGACAATAATATATGTATTTTGGGATTGAATAGTAGAGGTCAATAATTTCTTCTTATTTGGGCCTTGGCTATTCGGCCCCATTGCTATACGAGGGGAAAAAAAAGGTGTCAAATTTCTAACGAAGAAATTAAACTATAATATAAGGCTGAATGTGATTCACCAATGACCAATCTCTATACAGTGAAGAGCGTGAGCAAGTGATTCCCAGCAATAAGAAGCAAATATGAAGAAACCGGTAAAGCAATATCTGGTGAAATGACCCTCCACTCTACTTTTCACACCCTTATTTGAGAAAAGACGCCCCTTTATGGATAAGTAAGTAATTACCGAATCTGGATCCCCTCCAGATTAGAATCCAGACTGGCGCCCCTCCAGAACCTCCGCAACCTCAGCCTCTCATCCAACGGTTCTTGTTCCCTGCGTGTTGTGCACTTATTTATTATTACTTTTTTAAACATGAAAAACACCGTTTTATTTAAACAATATATTTTCTCAGTCGTTGGATGAAAGCTGAGAGCCTTTTAGAAATTTTTTGTAATTTATCAAATGCCCAGCCAGCCAGTAGACAACACGTGGCAGCCAGTCAAAGTTTCCATTTTTTTAGTTTAAGATAAATGCAAAATCACAATCAAACAAAGATAAATGTAGTATTTAATTTAAAAAATATAATTTTTCATCAAGTATACAAATTAATTTATAAAAAGGTAAAATCACAATAAAATTAAGGTGAATGTAGAATTTAATTTAAAAAATATATAATTTCACCAAGTATACATTTTAATTTATAAAAAAAGTAAAATCATAATAAAATTAATTAAGGTAAATTTGGGATTTAATTTAAAAATGTATAATTTCACCAAGCATACAAATTAATTTATAAAATGATAAAATCACAATAAAATTAAGGGAAACATAGCATTTAATTTAAAAAATGTATAATTTCACCAACTATACAAATTAATTTATAAAAAAATCACAATAAAAATAAGGGAAACGTAGCATTTAATTTAAAAAATATATAATTTTGCCAAGTATACAAATTAATTTATAAAAAGGTAAAATCACAATAAAATTAAAGTAAATATAGCATTTAATTTAAAAAATATATAATTTCACCAAGTATACAAATTATTTTATAAAAAGGCAAAATCACAGTAAAATTAAGGTAGTGCCTTCTTCTTGTATTACAAATCCAAGTTTCAAAACCTTCACAAATCGTCTTCTTGAATAACATACACATTTGGATACTTTGATACTGCAGTGCACAAGAATTAACATATTTAGCAATTAGGCATATACAGGGTTGTAATTAATTATATCTCATGAGAACTACAAAAAGAAAAAAGAAAAAGACTCTATCGACGTATGAAATTATAACAAAGTTTAGAGGGGCCAAGAGTGCCTCAAATTAAATGCCTTGATCTAGTTGTGAGAAATTTCTACTACATTCTAATGCCTCAAGCAATGGCATGCCATGGTGCCTACATTAAGTCATAACAGAAATCAATAGAGAAATAATAATTAGTTAGAAAAATATTAATTTTTATTACGTCATAGAATCATAACCCTTAACAGCTTGGTAAATTTCAAATTGGCAACATGTGTTTATGGTGCCGAAGGTGCCGAGCATGAGACCAGACTTAGATATTGTGCTTCTTCCATCTACAAATAACAAATGTGAGTCATGTTAGACATACAGATAGACACATACGTAGAAACATATTTTACTTATTCGTGAATCTTTAATAATTGCATATGTTTTTTTTCCCCTTGCTTTGACCCTCCAAACAACTCCTATGGATTTTCTTACAACTCTTGCTGGCTCTTTTCTTGACTCTGGTTGGCTAAGGAATACACTAAGTTGTCGGCTCTTGCTCATTTTGCAGTGAAGGAAGATAACTTAATCTCTTGTTGCCTTCGGAAATCCAATCCAAAATCATTGAGTATCTTTCTTCAGTGTTGGTGGCTTTGGCTATTAATCGTATTGCTTTTCTGCTGACATGTCTGAATCGTTGTGTGCTCTGTAGTCTAGGATATACTTGTATCTCTTTTCCCCTAATATCAAGTATCATCCCGGTTCTTGCTTTTATCGTTCATAGATGCAAAATATACTGCTCCGGGAGTAGTTTGACATCATTCACATCAAGTATCTTCAAGGCATGAGGATAATCAAATTATATTAATTAAATTAAATTAAATACCTTCAACGCACAACAATATAGAAGACTACTACTTTCAAACAACTGACAACTGAACAACTGACAACTGCCTATAACTGACTGACCTGAAGGGTTAAAAGATATGATGAAATCTTCCAGCTTACCAATAAAGTGAATCATGTTAGACATACCTATACATATTTTAGACATATAGATACACAAATAAAAGTATATTTCACTTACCTAAAAGGGCAACAACATATGTCTTTACTTGCTCACTCTCGTCTCTTTCCTTGACATATGCATCCATTACTTTATCATATTCTTTTTGAAATAATTTAAACATTGTACATGTATAAATCGACACTACAAAAAAATCATAAATTAGAGACAGAAATTTTTTGTTTTTGATTCCATCCCTAATCAATTGAAAATTCATCCCTAATTTAGATTTAAAATGGAGGGAAATTTAAATAATTAGAGACAGATTCTGGGAAGAAAATTTTCCGTCTCTGATTGGTCTTTTTAAATTTTTGTCCTTAATTTTTAATTCAATTTTTGTTTTTTAAAATTTTAATAATCATATATGGACTTTGAGACAAAATTTTCCGTCTCTAAAAATTTGTCCCTATTTTCGTCTCTAATTTTAAATTCAATTGTTTAAAAAAAATTAATAATCAGAGATGGAACTGGAGACTGAATTTTCTGTCTCTAAAAGTTTGTCCCTATTTTTGTCTTTAATTTTTAATTTATTTTTTGTTTTTTAAAAATTTAATGTGTCAATTGGAGATGATGACATGTCACTCTCCACTCTTCAATGAAGGGCAACCAACACATTTGATCCCCAAATATTTCTTCCTTTGGTTCACGAAAGAGAGAAAGGAAGAGCATCCGAGAGGGAGAGCCATCGAGCAAGAGTGAGAGGAGCTGAGCTGGAGGTGCTGCATTGTCTGCCGCCATAAGCAACCTTGCCAGAATTCTTCCTTCTCCCTTCTTCTTTTTCGTCTGTCTTCTCCTACGGCCTGAGGCAAGCAGAGCGACGTGAAGGTTGGGAGAGATAAGTCACAATGGCTGCTCCCATCTCCTAGTTCCATTCACTGGAGTTGTCTGGCCAGATTAACGTCATCAACCTATCTTCTTGTCGGCCACCATGAATTGGTTGAGGTGAGGTTAAATAAAATTATTTCTTATTTAGGTCTTCTTTTTCCTCATGTTGGTCAGAGCATAAGCAAAGGGTTGAAAGGAAGTCAGAATAGTAATGGGAGAAGGAATTGCTGAAGAACCGATATGGACTAAGAGTGGGAGGAAGAAATAAGAATTGAGTGGCATAGACGGTGAGGGAAAGGCCTAAATTGAATTTCTTTTGCAATGTGTGTGCATAGAAGATGAGATAGTATAATTATAAATCTTTGCTGGTATTGATAGAAATATAAGGATGACAGTTCTGGTCCAAAATTTTAGCCTGTTTATTTCTCAGTTAGAACAGCAACATGACATAATTCAAATGGGATTTGAAACCGTGGGAAATGGTTGTAAATGAAATGGATTTCTTGCATAATTTCTTGTATGTAATATGTACGTTAGGGACCCCTTATCTCTCGAATGCTAGTGTCTTTTCTTTCTGCATTGTTCTTCTTTCTTTACTGTAAGAGTGCCCTTTACCTCTAAGTTTTGTCAACAGGTATCGGGATTGAACCTTTTGCATTCAATAACACAATATATTCAGGCTATATCATGGTCCAAACCAAGGATTGCTGGCTATTTTCAACATAAATAAAATTTAGCAATGGTTGTCTTGTTTGGGTTAGTTATGTAATTGTATAGTTAGTCATATAAACCAATAAACCACCTACAATTAATTTATTTACAAGTTATCCTGAAGGTCTTTTTTATTAGGATGTTGATGTTGAGGATTCCATCTCTCACAATGCAACTTTGCGTGAGTAAGTCACTTAGAGCAATAATTCTTTTATAATTGAATCATACTTGCATGCAAATCTTCGTGGAGCTTTATTAGCTGGTGCTTGCTTGCAGAGTGCAAATCCTACAAGGCATGTGATCTCTTTCACTTTTTCCTTCTAATTTATAGAACCTATTAATAGTTTTTAATGGTTAATGCATTACTGTCAAGCTTCATGATTGGCAGAACAAACATGTCTATTTGCTTCTCAGCTAAAGAATGATTGATTTATGAGTAAGAATAGTCAAATCGAGAATTATGCATGATAATGAGAAAAAGGTATTTGGGATGCTGAACTTACTATAAGGATGATATAAATATCTATTATTGCCAGAACCACGTTGTTTTCGGCATACATGTTTTGTGTTTATATGAACAAATGGGAAACAGATCCAGTGCATTCCAAGTCCAGCTTTGGGGGCTTCCTTCTTCTACACTCAAAGCTTCCAGCATAATATTAAACTTTGGTCTCCCTTTCTGTTTTTATGTTAATTTCAATGAGGAAAAAAAGAAGATGAGAAGCACTATATTGCCTTGATTGTTTAGTTTAATTAAAATCATAATTGGCAACCAATTTCATTTGTTTGATACTTCCCAATTTTGCAGATGCTTGTCTAGTAGATTGTAGCTTCTGTGGAGCAGACTTGCATTCTGCATATCTACAGGTTCACCACCAAACATAATTCTTAAACATGTATTATTAATTTCCATAACAGTAACATGAAGAGAGTAGGTTTTGTGACATGCTGGTAAAAAGAGGATGGGGAATGCTCCCTAGTTAGCAGGTTTTTGTAAGTTACAAATGAATACGCATTGGAGGGAGTGGAGAGACTTTTATTTATTTACATAGGGAAACTTGTTTTTTATCCCTATAGTTTATATTCCCTTTTGGATTTGATCACTGTTATTTTTCTATACACTTAGCTTTGTGAATAACTAGGATTTGTAGTTTTTTTTCATTTGAACATAAGATTTTATTTTAGTGTATTGGATTTTGAACTTAAATTTTGTGGTCATAATTTAACTTGAATCTATTACTTTTTTTTTCTCGAGATGGTGATGCTTGTTCTTCATCAGTATCAAGTCATGAAGCTTTGTAACTAACTAGGATTTGTGGGTTTTTTTTAACACTTTGGAATATTATGTACAAATTTTTAGAATATAATAGCTTAGGTGCATTTTACTTCAATTAACTTATATTTGACTTGTTTTTTAGAAATTATATTGAATATATAATTTGTCAACGATTGTTTTATGTAAATATCAAAAAAATATGGTTTTCGAGACATTTAAAAACTGTCGCAATATACCCATAAAATCACCATTACAGAATAAATAATTTTATTAAAAGAAATTATGTCAATTAGTGGCGGTTATAGAACTGCCACTAAATAAAAAAATGAAAAGTATAACATTAGCGACAGTTAAAACCGAAGCAAACCTGACAAAAAAAGTAAAAAAAAAAAATGAAATTAGGGACAAAATTAGAGACGAAAAAATCTATTCCTAATTTGAGATGGAATCAGAGATGGAAATTAGAGACGGAATTAGGGACGAAAAAATTTGTCTCTAATTTGATACACTAGTTCCGTCTCTAAATGTAAGAAAAAATTTATTTTCGTCTCAAATTTTTGCAACGCAACGATTATAGTATGAATTAGAGACAGATTTTTCAGTCTCTAAGATTTTTCAAAATATGATACCTTGTCACTCTCAACCGTGAGAGTTTTTCCCTAGAATTATAATTAGACTTCAGTTCATTGTACATCTTATTATCCACAATCCTCCTAAAGTGCTTAAAGAGTTGTACAATATCCATGTCCGGTTTCAACAAGGACTTCAAGTTAGAATTTAAACTCTCATTGAGTTGTGTGCTTTGCATTTTAAGGGTGAGAGTTTGCCTCATGAAACATGCCACCCATTTTTTATTGATCCTATAAAGCGATGCCAACCACTTATTATCTTCAACATTGTGGTCAGCCAATAATTTTATCCACGCGGCCTCAAATTACTGTTCATTGTTAAGTGTTGGATTTAGTACCATTTTGGTGCTAAATCCCTTATTTTTTTTATTTCTTACTTGTCTTGACTTGTGAATCTTTACCTTTGTTTTGTTTTATTTAGCCCAGTTTTTGATTTTTGAGTTTTAAGTAGTTTCGTGTAAATTCATGACTCATAGCTACTATTAACTTACATTATATTTGTCTCTGATGTAGGTTGAGTGGGAAGGAGTTAATGCAACTAGTTGGCCTGTGTGCTACATTGCTGAAGATTATGAAGCTTTTCTGACTACATTCCACTGCATAGAGGTGAGCCCTGGAGTTTCAGCTTGCTTGCCAAATTTTTTTGTCCACCACCGCTATAGTAGTAGTTCGCGAACCTGCATAGCGTTGTCTGATTTAAATAGCAAAAAGAAAGGATTTTGAGGGGATTCTGAATTGGAGACAGACAAAGGGGCGCCGTTTCTGCTAGAGGAAGAGGAGGAATCTATCTTTCAAGCATTCCAAGCCCGATTCTTGCCATCTGACCTCGGTTTTGTGATGTTTACTAGTTTTTCTACTGTTTTCTGCACTTTTAGTGCTATGAGTAGCTAATTTTCCTATTCTAAGGTTGCTATGAATCTAATCTCTGATTAGGAGTTGTTTTCTCTCTAACTTTGTGATTTCAATTCAATAAATATATTCATTTCATTCATATTTACTGTACTTATTATAAAATTGGCCACTTTATAATTTGTTTGTTGTTTTCATCGAACTTTGGTGAGGGAGATGTTGGTAGAACATTGAGTGAATAGGACGAGTAGTTGAACCTTAGAGGTTTTGCTTGTTAATTAATAAGAATATTAATTAATCTCATTTAATCAAATTAGGTTATTATTTATTCAGCTTAAACTCACATAAGGAATTATGTTAGAGTTGAGTAGCTTAAATTAGGTTCGGGAGAATCACTTTAAACCTTTAAAAAATCTAAGATTAAAGTGTATGAATTGAATTGAATCACAGTTGTTAAAGAAAGTTAACAATGCTTAGGACGGGAGAGGGGGATTAATAACTCTAGGCCTTTTATTTGAATTATTTTCATCAAATTTTATTGTAACTCGATTTTGCCTTTCAATTTACAATTAGAGCGGCTTTTAATCCAAATTGGTTTGTTTGACTATTGCATTTAAATTTCTGGAGTACTTAGCACGTTAGTCCTCGTGAGATGATATCTCTTACTCATTTTATCACTATATTACTTGTGCGATTGGTACGCTTGCCAAATCACCTAACATTCATCCACAATAGTGTACATGAACAGTAAAAGATCATTTAAAATATGAGAATCACTCATAGGAAGATGAGACAAGTTTTTTGTGAAATTTTGCATTAAATGCCAAGTGCACAGCCCATGCACAGTGTTAGGCATAACCTCACTCAATGCCTTTGCCATCACTACATTCTGGTTAGTGAATATTGTAAGAGGTTTTTTTTTGCCGATGAGCCTCCAAAAATGTCTCGAATAGCCATTTGAATGAATTAGTAGTTTCATCATATAATAGAGCCACTACGAATATAATCATCCCTCGATAATGATTAAACCCATAGAACATAGTGAGTAGGCTATTTCCTTTATTAGTACAGAATGTTGTGTCAAGTGACACCACATCCCCAAAAAACCCATAATCTATTAGCATCTGTGGGTCAGCCCAAAAAACATTTATCATATGCTCCTCTGAATCTACCTAGTAAGCATGAAAATATGATGGATTTGCTATCAATTATTTTTTAAAATAATCCAACAATCGCCTGCCTCTGTATGCCATATTTCTTTACCTTTTGAACTTCAAATAATTCTTGACATTTATCCATATGTATCCAAGATTTGATCGTCCCCGCACATGCATACTCATCAAGTTAAAAGAGGCTTTTTTTTTTGAAGTCCAAAATCCTCTGTCAACTCAATCTCATATGCTTGAACTTCTGATATTTTTCACTGACATGGAAGCATATGACTGGTTTATACAGTATGAAGTTCATGATTGTGCTCCTTTATAAACTCATGAACTCTAAATTTACCGTTGCACAATTTCACATATATTTTCACTATGCAACCGGTTCTAGTCTCTTGGTGAGGATTCTTAGGGTTTAAATATCTTTCGTTCGGATTTCAAAACCCTTCCTTTGAACATATAAATTTCTGACCATTTTTGCTTCCATCCTTCTTGTCCCTACTACTCCATTCTTTCCTCACTCCACCATTCCGCGACTATATGCCTTCCAAAATTCTCATGCCTCCTCTAAAGAATGAAACTCCATCCTAACCTCAGGTTTTAATATGACCTCCATTGAAGTGCTTAACTACATGATTATATTTTGATTTTTTTTTTAAATAACTATACCAAATTACAGAGAACAATAACATAACTAATTTAAACACATTTTATTTAGACCAATACACTTCTAGATTAACATTACAGAATGAGGAACATGAGTAGCAATAATAATAACATGATTGTGTGCTTGTAATGTACCCAAACAAAAAAAAAAAGACTTGGGGTGCTAATGTGCAAATCCAGCTATTGTAGGAATACCAAATCATACATCAACATCAAAGGCTTGGGTTGCTAATGTGCAATACACTTATATTAGTTGTAGGAAAGTTTGTGTTCTTTTTTGTTTAGAACTACTTTTAGGAGTTAGAGAGGGCCACAACAAAAACACCATATTGATACAATGGGATACTTCCGCTAAACCATCCCTTAATTCCTGATTAATTCCCTCTAATATTATAATCCCAAGATCAGTAAACTTATCCCATTTGGTTTTTTTTTAAATTTTTTCAATATGCTTTGTGGGCAGACTTTCAATCAAGATTTGTGGGAACACAGTATATTTAACCAATATTCAGTTTACTAATTAAGGATTCATTGTGGGCAAACACAGTTTATGTGTGTATATATATATATATATATATGCATGTACTGAGATCAGGGGATGACATGAACCATGAAAGAGGTTTATGAATGAAAAACCCAGAGTTCTTCCTATTTAGGTGCAGTCATGGATACATGTGAAGTTGTCAAGAATAATCAAAGAAGTTAAAATATTGACAAAACAAAAACATAATAAGGTGCAAGAGAGAAAGTTAATCGTAATCTCATTCTATCTTAGTAAAATCCAAAATCTTGTAGTAGTATATTACTTACAAAACCATAAACATTAAACAAATCTAAATTAATGCAACTTGTAAAGATAGGGTTTTATTTTTTTCAACAGCCTGCATCAACAATGAAATAGTAAGCTTAATAGGAATGGTGGTACTGAGCAGGGAATCGGTGAATGAAGGGCAAGGGGAAAAAATTACCAAGCAATAATGGAAAGGAAGAGAGTAAGACCGGTAAACGAAGACCGACGGAGAAACGAAGGGTGCTTTTGGTTGCTTGGGGATGGCGGAACAACAAGGGACCTCACGGGGACGGGAAGGATGGGCCTCTTGCGCTCTCTCAGGTGGCTTTAGTTGATCTCGGCTCTCAGTGCAAAGGACTAGCTGAAAGTAATGGTTGGAACCCAAGAGGGGGGTGAATTGGGTTTTATAAATTTTTCACAAAACTTTATTGGAAGTTAAAATGATTTTATGTAAAAGTACAATGTTTAGGATAATAAATACAACACAGAAAATCAATGTGCTATCAAGATGAATAATTATGAGGAGCAAGGAGATAAAGAATAGATAACAATAAACACAAATAAAGGAGTAAGGGATAGAGAGAGCAAACTCATAGATTTATACTGGTTCGGCTAATCCAAGCCTACATCCAGTCCTTAAGAGACCACTTGAGTATTTCCACTATAATTACAAGTTTAATCCGGGTACTTGCAAACCACTACAACCACGCAAATTCGATCCGGGTATTTGCGAAACCACAATGGAGAATTTATGAATCTGGGCTCCTCCTCAACCCAAAGCAAGTTCTTCTAACACCAGTACTTGCGAACCTCAACTCGGAATAATGTATGTGTTGATCAAAATTAACAATACAAAGAAACTCTCTCTAAAGAGTAGATGAATACAAATGAAGCTCTAATAACTCTAATGATAGAGAATATGCAAGATTTGGCTCAAGAATGCTTTCCTTTCTCTCAAAGATGATAGAAGATGTTAATATCACATTGTAGGACTTTGTTCTGGCTCAAAATCGTGTATCTAAGGTCATATATATAAGATTTTAAAAAACTACCCGTTATATAGCCATTACAGCACTTATAATGCAGTCCAGATGTCCATTGGTCGACCAGTGGGGGTCACCTGGTCGACCACCCACTGACAGTAGCAAAATATAGTATTTTCAGGACAACTGGTCGACCAGTCGGAAGCTGCCTAGTCGACCACCGGCTGGCAGTAGCGAAATACAGACTTTGAGCTTTTTTTAAAAATTCATAACTCTCTCATTTGAACTCCGTTTTAAACAAATAATATATCATTGGAAAGCTCTTGGAGTCTAGTTTCAAATGAGCTAAGTTTTACTCAAAAATTATTTTTGGTTTAAAAGATATAATCAAAACACTGACTATAGGTCAGAATAGAATAATTTTTGAGTACAGTAAAATCAACTTTCAGTTTTTCAAACTATATTTTAAATAGTCATATATTTCTCATTTGGACTCTGTTTTGAATAAATAATATACCGTTGGAAAGAACTTTGAGTCTACTATCAAATGAGATTAAGATACTTGAAAAACTGATTTTTCATTTATGAGATATGATATAAGGAGTGACCAAAGGTCAAAAACTAACTTTTGTAAAACTTCATATCTCACTATCTTTTTGTTTAAAATGCTTGAGCCAATGTATGAAATCTAAATCATTGAGTTGCACAAGTATACTAGCCTATATAAAATATACCTAATGTAAACACATAGGCTATCTTGATGCATCCAAGCTTCCAAGACTTCAAATCTTCTAATTCTTCATTTCTTGGAGCTTTGTCCTTGTATGTTTCTTTCCTTGAGTGAAGCATGATATTGCTTTTCCTTGTTTTTCAATACAATGCTTACTCTTCCTTGTTTTGAACCAACCTATAAAATATGTCTTACTTGCAAATCCAATGGTTAGTTCAATTCATGATAATAGCATGATTCAATATATGCAACATATATATTAAATAACATAATCATGCTTAAGTACTTGTAGCATATATATGATAATTAATCTTTATATATATCAATGCTACAATTCAAATACATTTGTCATCATCAAAACTTATGGCATAAAGCCTTAGGGTCAACACTAGCGACAGACGATGAGTGAAGGATGAAGTTGAGACGTGAAGAAGAAGCTTCCATATGATACAAACAAGACACAACGTAGAGAACCAGGTCAGGTAGGGTATGATCCAGTGACATGTGTTGATATATCTGATGAGTCCTCTATTTTGGTTAATTTTGTTTGCTTCTTTAGGGCTTTTTCCTCTCCTTGATTCCATTTTTGTTAGCTTTTTGCTTGCTTTGTCCTTTATTTTGGCTTTCCTCTTTGTACATAGTTGTTGCTTTGCTTTATCTTATTTTAGTCTCTTTCCTTGCCTTTTTATGCTTTTTGTTGTACATTCTAGTAGGCTTTCCATTCTGGTCTGGAACATGGAGAATTTGAAGTTCTGCTGCTCATCTGATGGCTGGCGCCCAGGCGCCAGCCCGTCAACTCTCTGCCAAAGAGTCAGAACGTGGCGCCCAGGCACCACCCAGGGCGCCTAGGCGCCACTCCTTGTTTCCAGCTATTTTGGGCTAGCGCCTAGGCGCCACCCAGGGCGCCCAGGCGCCAGCCCCATTTCCTCTTTGTTTTTGCTTGGCGCCTAGGCGCCCCGGTTCTGCACCTGCGAGCTTTCTTGTATATATTGCTCTTTTACAGATGTTTTGGGGATCTTTTGGTTGGAGGGCAAGGGAGCTCTGCTAGGGCAAGGATGGAGGAGCTGGGAGACCTCTTCTCTACTGAGTTTGAAGCTTTTCTTCCTTTTTCTCCTTCCTTTTGATCATATTTTGTTGTGTATTTGTTATGTATTTCTTCCTCTTGTTATAAACTCTAGGGTTAGGGGATTGATGTATATTAACTTCCTATGAAGCTTTGTTGTTGGATGCTAAAATACAATTGCTTTTCTGATTACTGGAGTAGTTGTTATTGGTTTAACTCCTTTTAGGTGATTGTGATCATTTCACTTAGATGCATTTGGGGTTTGTATTAATGCTAGACATAACTTGATATAAACATGCCCTTGTAACTTCTACCGTGAATCGGGTTAGTCTAGACATAGATAATCTTGTTTGCGTGGTCATATGAGTTCTTGAACTTAAACTCCGAACCAATTAATTGGACTAAGACATTAGCTAATTATTTTGGCTAGGAAGATTTGCTCACCAAGACATTGGGTTCAAATATTTTCGTGAACTCGACCAACATTAAATGGAATCTGTGAATGTTTCTAAGCATCCTTTAACGATTCAAAGATTGGTTTGTCTATGAATTAATCGGATTAGGAGTTAAGAAAGTCAATCCCCTACCCGTTGTATTTTGGCGTAGTTATTCGTTTGGTGTTTAGTTAATTCCTTGTTGTTAGTTTAGTTTATTTTCGATTTATCTTTACATTTTTTCCTCTGTCCAAATATAACTTGATCTAGTGAAATTGGTAATTGTTAAAGTCAATCCATGAGGACGATAACTTATTCTCATCACTTTACTACTTGTGCGACCCGATACACTTGTCGGGAAATAGCGCATCAATATCAATGGTTGGGCATTTGATAAATTAAAAAAAAAATCTCTAAAAGGCAGGAGAGCATCTCAGCCATTGGATGAAAAGTCATCCAACAGTTGAGAGTGAAACAGTGTGTTTCATGTTTTAAAAATAAAAATAAAAAATAAGTGCACAACGTGCAAGGAACGAGAGTCATTGGATGGAAGACCATCCAACAGCTGAGCTTGAATCTAGAGGGTTTGGAGGGGCACCAATCTGGAGTGGATCCAAATTCGTAATTATCTCATGGCATTTCAAGACAATATCAGTGTTTTATGTGATTGTAAATATGAACTTAGTTGATATGATTTTGACCTCTAATATTCAATTTTTTTTATTGTATTTTACAGTTTCAACGTCCGCATGTAGGTTGGCTTCGCACTAATTTTTTTTTAGCTTCAAGGGATATTCCTGTAATACCAATGTTATCGCTTATGCTACACGATTATAATTGAGGTAGTAATATATTGTCTTAATATCTTAATATCTGTTGATGTGATTTCAGGTATAAGGAGGTTCTATCCCAAAAGATTAGTATATTAGATAATAAAATCCATCAAACTTATAAGACTTTTTTTAAGAAAACTTTCAGGACGCGAAACTTTGTAACAAGACAAAATTACTGTTTGGGATGACTAATTAATTGTTTCTATTGTGTAGAAGAAAATTATGTTTCTTTATGGCACTTATATATGGCATTAAGTATTTAATATTTCTATTCTTTACATTTTATGTGGCAACTTAATTTTATTTTTGATACTAAAAATTACTTAATATGGCTTGCCTTTAAATTATGATTAAATTAAATTAAATTTTATATTTTATATGATTGTTTTATGTATCAAAATATGAATAAAAAATAATATTATTATTTTTTTGCTTTCGCAAGTAGTATTCCTCGCTGATCGTAGGGACTAATCTCTTTCATGATATTGAATGTAAAGGGTAGACCTCTTGCCAACTATTATAATATTAAAATTTTTAATACTACAAAACTATATTGAATATTTTTCAAGAAAATTATGATGGTTCATTTATGTTAGAATCATTGAACGTAATTACTTATTAAATAGTATATTCCTTCAACTATTACGCTCACAATTATTAGTGTGTGTAATATGTATGCAGCACTGAAACTAACCTTAATATTAAAATTAAGAAGAACAGAACCATGTCTTTTACTTTTCAAACAATTAAGTCAACTTCATTCAACAAATTCGTTTAGGAGAAACTTAGGTCCAAAAGGAAAAATGGCATGCTAATGGCTGCCACCATTGAAAATTATGAACCCCTCAAGATTCAAGAACACGTGCTTTGATTTTTATTCCTGATTTATATGAAAGTTCTTCAATCTGTGTTAAAAAAATTGGACAATTAAAATGTCGTACCCACATAATATGTTTTGCCTTTAGATCAGAAGGGTGAACTTATATTTGAGAAAGTTTAGGCAAAGCATCAAGAATTAAAATTCATACTGAAGCTTGGGGGATGGAATGACTATATTGTTCGCCTCTAATATACGGTTTATATGTATTTTCGTTTTTTTATTTGAACAATAATATATGTATTTTCATATTTTGGGATTATATATATAGTAAAGGTCAACATTTTTGTAATGAGACAAAATCTCACATCGGATAGCATGGACTGCTTAATGGGATACTTAAGTGGCTTAACTCTCCCACCTCAACAGCTAGCTTTTAAGGTGTGGTTCTCCAAGCCGCTTAGGTACCATTATATGGTGCTTTCATTGAAAGGCTCGGCTTTCAAGATCTAGGTTCGGCGTCACAGAAAGGGCTACCTGCAGAGGGGCTGGCCAACTTTCGAGAGTCGAGTGAAGCATCGTAGTATGCAACCATCAGGACGTTGGCTCTCAATGGGTGGTGCTATGTAATGAGACAAAGTCCCACATCGAGTAGTATAGGCTGCTTGATAGTGTAGTTAATTGGTTTAGCTTTCTCACCTCAACAGCTAACTTTTGGAAGAGGATTCTCCAAACTACACTACGGGAAAGACGCAATATACCTACGGCGAAATCAGTAGGAAAGTAATGGATTTTAGTAGGAAAATTGTTATTCCTACTGAATACCTACTGAAATTGGTCAGTCATAAAATCAATAGTCGCTAAAATTTTTGTTACTGATTTCCTACTGAAATATATTAGCTACTGAATATTTCATACGAATTTGTAGTTAGAAAATAATATCCTAATATCTGCTTTTAAATAATCAATGTTATACACCTGTCACTTGATACAACTAAAATATTATAATTTTAAAATATTAAAAATATAAATTTAAAATTTTATTTAATAAAATTAATAACGAGGTCTGGAACACGCTCTAGGTTTCGAGAGAACACTCTCTCGAGAGTGGTGTCGAGAGAGTGGTCTCTCGAGAATTAAAAAAAAAATTTTCTCTCCACTTAAAAATTTTTTTTCCTTCAGCCTGGAGACTCATCTCCACTCGAGAGACCACTCTCGAGAGCCATAGAAAAAAAGAATTTATTTTTCTCCACTAAAACAAAATGTTTTTTTTTGCTCTCCATTAAAAAAAAATTTTTTTCTCCTCTCCAGAGACCACTCTCTCGAGAATAGAAAAAAAAAATGTTTTTCCTCCATTAAAATTTTTTTTTGCTCTCCATTTAAAAAAATAAAAAAAAAATTTCTCCACTCGAGAATGGTCTCTC
Source organism: Biancaea sappan (assembly GCA_037074585.1). Lineage (NCBI taxonomy): Eukaryota > Viridiplantae > Streptophyta > Magnoliopsida > Fabales > Fabaceae > Biancaea > Biancaea sappan. The sequence goes on from CM073494.1 coordinate 15,183,448, forward strand.
CCAGCCATAGAAATTTTTTTTTTCACTAAAAAAATTTCTTTTTTGCTCTCCATTTAAAAAAAATAAAAAAAATTCTCCTCGACCCTGGAGAGGAGGAAAAAAAATTTGTAAGTTTAAAAAAATAATATTTTTTTAAGTAGAGTCGAGAGACTTAAAAAATTTTTTTTTTTGCTTGGCAAGTGGTCTCTTGAGATCACTCACGAGAGACAGCCTCTTGATAGTGATCTCGAGAGATCAAACTATCGAATTGATTTTTTAAAATATTTTTTTGTGGTAAATTTTTTAATTAAGTAAATTTTAGTAGTAAATTTTTTAATTTAAATATGTAAAAAAATTTATAAATAATTTTGTCGAAAATCATTATATATATATTTTTTAATTTTAATTGTTAAATAGCTTTTTTAATTATGAAAAGGAAAAAAATAATTAATTTACATTACATATTTATAATTTTAGTTTAACCATACTCAAAAAATAATTTAAACTTATTATTGAAAAAATTATAAATTTACAAATTTGGATAACATAAATTGTTTTTTTAAAATAAAATAAAATAAAAAATTTACAAATCTGTAAATGAAATATTTTAATTTTCTCTTTCAATATTTCTTGTTCAGCGTCTTTCTTCTCTACCAATCTACTAGACGAACTGAGGTAAGAATGTCTGCTTCTCCATATTTCTTTTTCTACGTCTTTGTCCACCACAAAAATAAGGTAAGAATGTCTGCTTTTTTAGACATGAAAATTTATTTTTGTTAACGCGTAATATAAAAAGATCATTTTGGAAGAGAAATTACTCTAGATAGTATCAAAAATATATAATTGTTTTATTAGGAAAAGTTGCAGAGAATGAAATAGAAGAGAGAAATTATACCTCTGTATCTCTAAACCTGAAAATGAAAAAATCAATAAGAAGAAGAATGAGAATGAGAGAGATTATAAAAAAAAAAAGATAAATGAGAGAGATTATTATAAAAGAAGAGTATAACTGAGAAGAAGAATCAGATAATATCATTGCTGAGAAAATCGAAGAAGACGGATAGAAAAGATAGAGATGAATGAGAGAAAAAATAAATTGTGAGAATAGCGGGTAGAGTTGAATTGTTATATAATATAATTTGCAAAAACATTTCAAAATTATGTCTGAAATTTTTACATTCGCGCCCAATTAAAATAATAATAGATTTCGCGGGAAACTGAAATAATAGTCCTGCGTAATATTATTTGTGTTTATTTTTTTTATAGTGACTTTTGTCCCACCATATTTTCAATAATAAATTTATTTCACTTTATAATATACTATATTATGATATTTTTATATTATTTTAATAAAAAAATGTAATTGAATAATTTAGTATTTTAATATAAAATTTAGAAATAAAGTTTTATATATTTTATATTATTTATATATTAATACATAAACCATGATTTATATATGGGATAAGTAGAATATTCAAATATATTTATAAATTATTACAACTAAATTACATTAAATAAATTGTTCACTAGTGAAAATATATTGCAATAATAAAAAAATTAAAAAATTATATAATACATATTTCTACTCTTCATCATCATTTCTTTCATAATTTTCTTCATCTCTATCATTTTCTTCATCATTTTCTTCATCTTCATTGTCTTCGTTGTTTGGAATATTGTGGGTTCGGGAATATCAAGAGGAATACAAAAATTAGAAATATTGTTTAAAGATGCTATATCTGGTCGATACATTTCTGTATTTTCTTGATCACTTGAGCTAGTAAAAAATAAGTGTTGAGGTGGATGAAGAGGAGGACAAAATCTTTGCATTGCATTGAGTCTAGTCTGCATTGTAGTGACTTGACTACTTAGTTCCCCGACCCGTTTTTTATATTTTTTTAGTTCTTTTTCATAAAATTTATTCAGACAGTTAACAAATGTATCTTTTAAAACTTGTTAAAATTCTTGAGAGCGAGTCCAATCAAGTTGCAATTGGTTTTCTTGTATATAAAATCCAGAGGTCGCGGTACCAACTATTTTAGATGCCTCAACTCCTAAACCATATATGTGGCCTTCTTTTTTTCCCTCCTGTTGCTTTCATCCATAAATCGAGATCCGATAATTGCTATTCAGAGCAACCTGAAGATTGATGCAGTCTTTGAAAGTAATAGTTGGAACCCAAGAGGGGGGTGAATTGGGTTTTATAAATTTTTCACAAGAATTAATTGGAAGTTAAAATGATTTTCTGTAAAAGTACAATGCTTAGGATAATAAATACAATACAGAAAATCAATGTGCTGTCAAGATAAATAATTATAAAGATCAAGGAATTAAAGAATAGATATCAATATGCACAAATTAAAGAGTAAGGGATAGAGAAAGCAAACTCGGAGATTTATACTAGTTCGGCTAATCCAAGCCTACATCCAGTGCTCAAGAGACCACTTGAGTATTTCCACTATAACTGCAAGTTTAATCCGGGTACTTGCAAATCACTATAACCACGCAAATTCGATCCGGGTATTTGCGAAACCACAATGAAGAATTTATGAATTCGGGCTCCTCCTCAACCCAAAGCAAGTTCTTCCAACACCGGTACTTGCGAACCTCAACTTAGAATAATATATGTGTTGATCAAAATCAACAATACAAAGAAACTCTCTCTAAAGAGTAGATGAAAACAAATGAAGCTCTAATAACTCTAATGATAGAGAATATGCAAGATTTGGCTCAAGAATGCTTTCCTTTCTCTCAAAGATGATAGAAGAAGTTAATATCACATTGTAGGACTTTGTTCTTACTCAAAATCGTGTATCTAGGGTCATATATATAAGATTTTACAAAACTAGCCGTTATATAGCCGTTACAGCACTTATAGTGCAGTCCAGATTTTGAGCTTTCTTTAAAAATTAATAACTCCCTCATTTGAACTCCGTTTTAAACAAATAATATACCGTTGGAAAGCTCTTGGAGTCTAGATTCAAATGAGCCAAGTTTTACTCAAAAATTATTTTTCTTTTAAAAGATATAATCAAAATACTGACTATAGGTCAAAACAGAATAATCAACTTTCAGTTTTTCAAACTATATTTTAAATAGTCATATATTTCTCATTTGGACTCCGTTTTCAATAAATAATATACCTTTGGAAAGATCTTTGAGTCTACTATCAAATGAGATTAAGATACTTGAAAAAATGATTTTTCGTTTATGAGATATGATATAAAGAGTGACCAAAGGTCAAAAACTAACTTTTGTAAAATTTCATATCTCACTATCTTTTTGTTCAAAATAATTGAGCCAATGTATGCAAATCTAAATCATTGAGTTGCACAAGTATACTAGCCTATATAAAATATACCTAATGTAAACACATAGGCTATCTTGATGCATCCAAGCTTCCAAGACTTCAAATCTTCTAATTCTTCATTTCTTGGAGCTTCATCCTTGCATGTTGTTTTCCTTGAGTGAAGCATGATATTGCTTTTCCTTGTTCTTCAATACAATGCTCACTCTTCTTGTTTTGAACCAACCTATAAAATATATCTTACTTGCAAACCCAATGGTTAGTTTAATAGCATGATTCAATATATGCAACATACATATTAAATAACATAATCATGCTTAAGTACTTGTAGCATATATATGATAATTAATCTTTATATATATCAATATTACTATTCAAATACATTTGTCATCATCAAAACTTATGGCATATAGCCTTAGGGTCAACAGTCTTTGATATTCCACCTTTAAGAAAAATGAAATTATATAATTAGATTGTATTATAAAACATATATCATATACAATTATATATAAAATAATACTTACAAATATTGCCTCAGATTTTTTATCAACCCATCTTTGATCAGTCTTATTCTATGAGTACGAAAAAATAATTCAGATGCAATAGGTTCTCTTCCCAATTCCTTTGTCTAATGTTTGAGAAAATATATATAAGTATGAAATATAATGATGAAATAGTAAATAAATATAAAAAAAATCAAATTAATTACCAATCTTCTCTTATGCTCTGCCATTGAAATAAAACCTCCAGTGTGGAGAGATGAGCCAAATCCACTAGAGTCAGAAGATCTATTTTTTTCTTTTGATTGCTAATTTGTTTGAAATGTGGTGTTCCTCATTTATCACATAATTGATTCCAAACAGATTCTCCAATCCACGCTGGTTTTTTATTTTTTCTATGCACTTGATATATCATATTTTTTAAGCGATTTGATGCACAATATTTTCAATTACTTTGAATAAAGCCTTGATGTTGCGGTGACCAAATATAATATTTCTAACAAATAAGATTTATAATTAATAATAGATCAGGATATTAATAATAGGTAATGATGTAGGGTAAAAGATTGTAATAGATAAAGATAATGAAATTATACTTGAAACTCTAGCCACCACAACTTTCGTAGTGATTCAGGTACATCCCTCTAGCATGTGTATGGTCCATCATATGTTGATTTAATGATAGACACAATTTGATCTCGAATCTTATCATGGTTTGGAGCAAACCTGAATCATTTATAAACTTAAAAGATATTTAGAAGATTTTAAAAAATGTAATGTATCAATCTTTAAATAAAATACAAAGTACTATTAGTAGAAAAAAATTACTCTTTTCCATCTGGACTAATGAGGTCCTTTCTGATTATGTTGCTACCATCTTGTGCACTGTCGATTGTGATCTCTATTGGTATTGGTGAGGATCGAGGGGTTGGAACTAGATTAGGTACTGGAGGGGTTGGGGTTAAAGATGGAAAGGAAGTTTGAGATTGTGAAGAAATAGATGAGTTATGATATGCCTGTGACGTCGTTGGTGAGTTAACTGGTACTTGAAAAGAAGTATATGGTATAGTAGATGTATCATTACGATCATAAAACTGTCACATTGGTGGTCGTCCGATTGGAGTATAACTAAGATGAGGAATTGATGGTATATTACCTTGAAATTGCCATGACATAGGTGGATAAAAGTTATGAGAATGATTTAAGGGCCGTAAAAAGAAGGATAAGGAAATGATGGCCATGGTGTTGTCGTGACATTTTCAGTGTTGGTATTAGAAGAGGAAGAAGGATTCCCAGGTTGAACATTATTATGTATTCTTGATATTTGTCTATTAGACAAATTTTCTTGCTCCTACGCTCTATCACTTGATATGTTGACAGAAGTGTAAAAGTACTTAGATAACTCTAATAGAGATGAGGAAACTCAAATGCGGCAAATGTTGGTTGAGAGGAAAATAGAAGTGATGAGAAGAGTCGTTATTATAGGAAAAAAAGTTGATAAAAGAACGATGTGAGGTTAGATATAAATTTGTTGTTATAAAAAATTTAAAAAAATATATTAAAATATCTTTTTATTATTCTCCCAAAATATTTATTATTAATTTTAATTTTTAAAACATTTTAATAGTATATTAATTTTAATTTTTAAAACATTTTACTCACCTATATTTATTTGATAGATATAATAAATTTACACTATTTTTAAAATAAATCATAAAATTAAAATTTTTAAAATAAATCATAAAATTAAAATTTAAAAAATAAATCATTAAATTAAAAAGAATTGGAACTCGAGAGGGATACCTCTCGAGTTCACACTCGAGAGCCAAGCCTCTCGAGTCCAATTTTTGTTTTTTTTAATTTTAATATTTAATATATTTTAATTTAATAATAAAATAATATAAACATAATTATATATATTATATAATTCTATACATATAAATTTGTTGCTATAAAAAATAAAAAAATAAATTAAAAAATCTTTTTATTACTCTCTCAAAATAGTTACTATTAATTTTAATTTTTTAAAACATTTTACTCACCTATATTAAAATGTATATTAATTTTAATTTTTAAAATATTTTACTCACATATATTTATTTGATAGATATAATAAATTTACACTATTTTAAAATTTTTTATTTTTAAAATAAATCATAAAATAAAAAATTTAAAATTTTTTTATTTTTAAAATAAATCATAAAATAAAAAATTTAAAATCTTTTTATTTTAAAAATATATCATAAAATTAAAAAAAGATGGAACTCGAGAGGCTTGCCTCTCAAGTGTGAGTGCAGCATTATATTTTTATATTTTTCAATTTTAATATTTAATATATTTTAATTTATTAAGAATTTAAAAATAATATAAACATAATTATATATATTATATAATTTTTTAAATATAAATTTGTTGTTATAAACAATTTAAAAAGCATGTATTAAAATATCTTTTTATTACTCTCTCAAAATATTTATTATTAATTTTAATTTTTAAAAATTTTACTAGTATATTAATTTTAATTTTTAAAAAATTTTACTCATCTATATTTATTTGATAGATATAATAAATTTACACTATTTTAAAAATTTTTATTTTAAAAATAAGTCATACAATTAAAATTTAAAATTTTTTAAAAATAAATCATAAAATTGAAAAAAAAAAAAAGAACTCGAGAGGCATTTATTTTTTTAAATTTTAATATTTAACATATTTTAATTTAATAATAATTAAAAAATAATATAAACATAATTATATATATTATATAATTCTTTAAATATAAATTTTTTGCTATAAAAAATTTAAAAAAAATGTCTTAAAAAATCTTTTTATTACTTGATAAGTCCTAAAAAGTCACTAAATAATGTCATCATATGTGGGATTTTCGGTCCTCTTTAGCCTTGTTTGCTTTCCTTCTGCACTTTTTATCTTTGTTTTCATGTAGTTTCCCTGTGCTTTGTAGTGTTCTTATTTTCTTGTTTTATTTCCCCTTTTCTTGCCTTTTTAATTTATCATAGTTGTTGTCTTTTGTAGGTACAATTTTGGGGAGAAACAAGAGAAGAATAAGACTCCAGTGTCTTGGCACCCAGGCGCCAAGTACTTGAACTTCAGAGAACCTTCTGCCCAATTGGCGCCCAGGCGCCAGACGTGACGCCTAGGCGCCAACCCCTGAACTACTAATTGAAGCTGTCAACCTTGGTGCCCAGGCGCTAGTACCGGCGCCTAGGCGCCAAGTCACGAATCTGACAGTTAAAAACTTCTTTTGGGGCATTTTGCCCTAACTTCAGATTTGGAAAATTTTGGGGAGCTTGGAGGTAGCAAGGGCGTAACATCTTGAGCTGGTTAGGGGGGAAGAAGGCCTTCCCTCTTGGGATTGGTCTTCCTTCCCCTATCTCTTCTCTTTTCTCTTCATTTTCTTCTTTTTTCATGTTGTATTTTCTTGTAATTTGTAGTGATAGGTAGTATGTAACTCAAGGGTTGTTATGAGCCCGATTTTAGATGAGGTTTTGTGTAATTTCTTGAACTCTTGTAATTATTGCTTGGTTAATACATGTTTATTTATTCCAATCTTAATGTTTTCCTTTAATTTGGCCACTTTTTGGGATGATTTGTTGTTTTTACTAAACTTGGGAAAGGGAGGTAAAAACTAGACCTAAGGAATGAGTTGTATAAGTTCTTTAACCTTAAAGGAGAGGGGATTGATTTGCTAATGTCATAGGAATATAGATATTAGCCTTATATAGTCAAATTAGGGTTTGCTCATTTAATTAACTTGATTTTCACATAAGGAATTATGGAGAATTAGGTTTTATCTTAGTTGAGGTTTGGGAAAATCCTTCTAGGAATATTTGTGCCCTAGACTAGCATGTACAATTGATGAGAGCAAGAGTAAGAGGATGATAATGGAACCTATGAAAAATGAAGGGCTTGGTGGTTGATATAATTTAATTTCTTATTAAGTTTTGTTGTTGAGAGATTCTTTTGAATTACATTTCGTATTTTGTTGGAGTGGATTTTACGGAATTGAATTTCTCTAAAAATGCTTGATCACCACTTTTATGAGTTTGGGGTTTTTATCTATGCTAGGGATAGCTAGATATTAACTTAGCCCATTGTAACTTCCACCATAAATCAGATTAATCTAGGAATAGATAATCTTATTTATGTGGTTTTTATGAGTTCCTAACTTAATCACCTACTTGAATGATTGGATTAAGAAATTAAACAATCATTTGGGTTAGGTAGGTTTGTTTCTCCAAGGGATTGGGTTCAAACAATTTTGATAGCTTAAACAACACCAAAAGGATTTGTAATTGAATTGAATCATTCTTTAACAACTCAAAGACTCATTTGTCTATGAATTAGTCGGATTAAGAATTAAATGAAGTCAATCTCATTAATCCTAGGTTATTGTCATTAGGAGTAACTTAGTTTTAGGTTCTAGATAATAGTTTTAGTTTAATTTGTAGCGTTAGATTTACATTTCTATTTAATGATTCGTCTAGATAGCATTTAACTTTAGCTTCGCGGGTAGTTGGTACCTCAATCCTCGTGGGAACGATACTCCACTCACTCTGTATTACTTGTACGATTGGTACGCTTGCCAGTCTGTCAACAAGTTTTTGGCACCGTTGCCGGGGATTGATGGTTGTGCCAATATTCAATGAAGCCGAAGCGGTGCTAGTTTAGACACTTTTTTTGTACATTCTCTTGTGTGCTTGCAATTTCCATTTCTTTTGTTTGTTTTATTTTTGTAGTCTTGTTCTTACGGTGTTCTTCTTTGTTTTGTGCATGATATGTGGTCGCTCTTTCTTGCTGGAGAAACATTGAAGATGAGAAGGACCAAGGAAGGAGACATTATCTAGCGAAGGACACCAGTAAAGTCTGGCTAAGGACTATAAACGTAGCGCTCTTGGGAGGCACCCCAAGTTTCTTGACCTTTCCATCATATTAATTTGTTCTTGGTTTTGTTCTGTAATTTTAATTCTGTGATTATTGGTGTTTAGTATGATTTTGTTTGATTGTTTTTGTGATAGATTGTTATTTTAGTTGATTTTGTTGTTTGATTTTGTTTAATGTTGAATTTGAATGTTTTTACTGTGTGTATGTGTTGTTTTGGGTGTGTTTTTATGGATCACAAACCTTAATTTCGTGGGTCATCAAGCTCTGGTGCTGAAGCTGTTGCTGCCAAAGGAGGAATTCGTTTCTGTCAAGATGGTGCCCAGGCGCCACACCTGGCACCCAGGCGCCATGATGCTGAAGAATAATGGCCTCTGTCTAGTTGGCGCCCAGGCGCCATTAGTTTGAGCAGTTAATGTTTTTGACTTGGCGCTGTAATATCCCAAGAATTTACATGAATATTTAAAATCTATTTGAAGTTTATTGAAAAATTTAATTACATGAGAAATGTTCTTTTGACTTAGTGAAGGAAGTTTGGAAATAGAAATTTTAATTTTTAATTTGGAAATTTTTACAAATTCTCAAGGACTAAAGTGAAAAGAAAAGAAAATATGGATTACTTTTGAGAAATGACCAAATAGGAACCTGAGAGGAAGAATAAAGCTTATGAGAATGAATTATGAGTCCGGTACCGAAAAGATGATGGATTCGAGGTTAAAGTGGTATTTGAGACATCGAGAGGGATTAAAGTGAACAAATCTTATAAGCTAAGGTGGCTATGAGCGATTTTATCAAAAAAGAAATTGGTGGGGCCCACGCGTATACATTTTCTTTTCTTTCTCTCATTTCTCTCATTTCTCCCGTAGCTTCTCACTTTCTCTCTCGATTACATCCAAAGGAATTTCTTCATCAATCATTCATGCAATTTTTACTTGGGGAAGGAAGCTATGAAAGTTAGGAGGATTGGTAAGTTGATGTTCTTCTTCTTCCTCCTCTTATTACAAGATCAAATCCTTGGTTATCATTTTGCAAAATTTTTGTAGAATATTTTAATGGATGAATTTAAGTATGGATGTTAATCTAAAACATTCCTAGGTGGTTTATGATGTTATTAGAACAAGAAATTTGGAGAAAACTAGGAGAAATTCGTAGAATTTGGATATTTGAAAAAAGTTAGTATTCTTGATGAAAATTTGAGATTTGAGCTTGGATTGTTGGTAGAAATTGGGGGTTTTAGTGTTACAACACTCCTTAGACATTAAGGATGAAAACTCATGGAAGAAATCAAAAGAAATGTTGTTTTAGATATGATTTTAGGATTTTTGGATGAAGAACACGAAGAACATCGAAAATTTTCCCCAAAAATTACTGTTCACCGAGAAAATTTTTCCAGATTTTCTCGTTACTGTAGCGTTGACTCGGTCAACGTTACTGTAGCATTGACTCTATCAACGTTACTGTAGCTACGTTGACCGTTGACCGTTACTGTAGCATCAGTTTTTTTTTTAATATCGTTGAAAAGCTTTTTGAGTCTAGTTTCCAATGGTATAAGTTTCATCTGGATACTCATTACCAGTTAGGAGTTATGATTTGAGAAGTGGGTGAAGGTCGGGAATAGTGGTAAGAAAATTTTCTATTTTGTAGCCCTGATGATTTTATCTGGTTACAATAGGAATGGTCAAGGCGCAAGGTGGGAGTGCTGAGAGCCTGAAATCCAGGTGAGTGGGTTAATACTTGCTATGATTAAATATCTTTGTTATTGACTTTTTGCATCATAGTGAAAATATGTTAAATATCCAAGTTTGAAGAGAATGATGTGGGACGATGAGACATAAACAATTGTGGAACGTGCTAGGTGATGTATATAATTATATTTTCTTATTTTCTCATGAATGGAGGTTATATGATGGATTGTGAATGGCATGTGAACTGAGTTGAAATGTATCATACTCTGATTGTTGAATAATTGTTCTATATTATGGGTTATGTTGTATACATGCTATATTGCTGGAACCATATTGATTATGATTGAGGATGTTTTTATATGTGATTGTGATTGTGTTTGACTAGAAAGGAAGGGCATGGTCATGCACCCCATGGAGAAATCTACATGAAGCTATAAGGGTGGAGAATATACATGGAGCGATAAGGGTGGATGCGGCGGGGGCCGCGGGCAACGATCCAGAGATATTCTGGACGACCCGGTTGGTACGGAAAATGTGTGAAATTGATTTCACTGTTTGCTGTTGTGAATTATTTGAATTATGCTGAAATGTATTTGATTTACTTGGATATTGTTGTGAAGTATTATGAATTATATTATCATTATGATGCATGATATTTTTTTTGTCATAGTGTTGTGTTGTCTGCTCACTGGGCATGTGGTTTGCTCATACCCCTCTTATTAATTTTTTTTTCAGAGTTGACAGCTGAAGGTAAATATCGGTACAAGAAATTATGGATCCTTAGTCCATGATTACTTTTTCATTTGTTCAGGATAAAGGTATAATAATTAAGTCTTATTCTAAGTTGTATAAATCTAGAAATCTCTGTAATCGGGTAGGTTCATTCAGTGATGTAATGTGAATGATTGTAGTGCGTATAGAGAACTCTGTTTGGTTGCATGAAAAAGAATGGTATGATGCTTAAGAGAAAAATAGGCTTACGGAGGTGAAATGAAATTCACTTTCCGTGCCGGTCACGTGTTCAGATTTTGGGACGTGACAGGCGCCTAGGCGCCAACGTCAAATTTAAGCCACTGTAGAAATTTTTCTGCCATTTTCTCTTCTCCCAAACCTTAGCAGCTGCCATCTTCACTTTTCCTCCCCTTCTCCGACACCTCTCCCTTCCAAAACCTCCATTTTCACTGATTGGAAGCCCCTCCTTCACCATCCTTTCCATTTTCGCACACATTCCTCCACTTTTCTTCTATTTCCATCAATTTCTTCCCTCTTTTTCTTCTTTTCACCTTCTTCTTCGCGTTTTTGGGCTGATTTTCAAAGTTTGGTGGTGCTCTCCCCATTTTTCTGCAGATTTTGGTAAGTCCCCTCTTCCCCCACTTCATTCTCTTTTAAATTTTGAAAAAAAAAGGGTTTTTGAAATTTAAATTTCAGTTTTCTTTCAATTTCTGTTTAGGATATTTTGTTTAATTCCTACTTTCTGATGTTGCCCCTTGTTTTCTATTTTTCTGTTAAAAAAAATTTCAGATTTGGGAATTTTGGATTTAGGGTACTGTTTTGATTTTTTTTGAAATTTCTGAAACTGTTAAAATTGGAATTTTAGGTTCTTAGAATGTTTATTTTGCTTTCTGAAATTTTAGGAGTTTTTAAATTTAGTTTTTCTTAATTTTCAAAATTTTTCTTTTACTAAATAATCCAATTTTAGAATTTTTGAAATTAAATTTTTGCTTTTTGAATGTTTAGGATTGTCTATTGCATACATTATGTCTCACAAACGTTCAAGGAAGCAAAAGCAAGCCGAATCCTCCTCTAGTAGGGACTTTGATGCCTCTAGGTTTAGGAATTTTGATTGTAAAATTAAATTTGATGAACTTGAACCTAGAGAGTTTATTAAAGAGAGAGGGTTTGATTTGAGGGCTAATCAGTACCCCGAAATTCAGAATAGAATAAGAGAGTAGGGATGGTAAACACTTTGTAGGCCAGCTACGAGATACTGCCCCGAGGTTGTAAAAGAGTTTTATGCAAATGCATTTAGGGAGAGTGATGATAGTGTTGCGGACAGAAATACTTCTTTTGTTAGGGAGAAAACAATTTATTTTACATCAAACAATATCAATAATCTGTTTAGTCTGAGATATGATCCTAATGCTGATAATGAATATGCTGAATGGATGAGGTTTAGGCATATGAGATCAAATACACTTATTGACACTCTCTATAAAGAGGGAGCAAGATGGGAGTTGGACGCTCAGGGGAAAGAAACAAATTTTAAAAAATCTGATATGAAACAAATCCCCAAAGCGTGGTGCATTTTCGTCCAATCCAACCTCCTCCCCACTTCGAACCGTTCTAAAGTAACAATAGAAAGAGCGGTGGTCATCTATATGATTATTACAGGGAGTGTCTTTAATGTTGGATCTCTGTTATCCCAAAATCTAGATAAATTAATTCAAAAACAAGGAAAAAGATTGGGATATCCCTGCCTTATTACTAACCTCTGTCAAAAGGATGAGGTGTCTATGTTTAATGATATTTTTCATAATCCCGAGGGCCCTATCACTGCACAAGTGATAGATTCTATGGCACCACGTGATGGAGCCCTCGCGGATCACCATCAGGCACCCATTTTGATTCCTCAGGCACCATCCAGACCACGTGATGTACCTGCACCTCAGGGACCTCATATGTCACAGCAGATTATTGATATTGAAAACTCCCTGAATGATTTGAGAACGTCCCACAATGCTTTTGTTGCCTCCCATGATGCATTTGTAGGAACACAGAGTGAACATAACAGGGGCGTAGCTCAGGCTCTGTATGCCATGGCTAGGTATTGGGGAGTGAGCACTGAGGGTTGGACTTTGCAGGATCCTTCTTACGATCCAACAGAAAACATTAATTTTGATCCTGCAGTCAACAGTGGAGTAGCTGGCGGAGATGAAGAGATGGGCGAAGAAGACGACGCTGATGACACGGATTGAGGCGTTGTGATTCATTGTTTTGTGGTTTTTATTTCTTTTGTTATTGATTCATGTATTGTACTTCTCATTTGAGAACTTTATGTTATGTTATTTTTATGTATTTAGTGGAGTTTTGTGGATTTTGTTGATGTTTTGATTATTGTGATGGAATGGTTAAGATTCTTGTTATTGTTGTTCTCTTTTTATTTTGATTCTTGTTTCGTAATTTTTGGTATTTTAATTCTGTATTGTTGTTGTTGATGGTTTTGTTTTATAAGCATTCATTTTGATCCCCCCCCCTTTTTTTGTTGATTGTCCCTTTTTGGATGCTCAAACCTTATTTTTGTGGTTGGTTTGACATTGAAGACAATGTCTAGTTTAGGTTTGGGGGAGTAGAGTGGTTGCTAAATAAGAATGCATTTCTTTTTGTTAAACCATCACGTTTTAGGATTTTTCTTGATATTTTGGAAACTGTTGAACAGGTTTTATGTTATGTCAACGTTGGTTGAATTCATTTCGTCATCTTATTTAAAATCGAGCTAAGTTATGGATTTTTAGAATTTATTGATTAAAATTGAAAATTTTCAAAAATTCTTAAATAAAGGTTGTAGGTGTTTTTAATTTTCTTTAAATGCTCCTCAAATTTTTAAAAATTTTTATTCTTATTTGTGATGCAGATTTGCACAATAAGGGAAGTCTAAAAAAAACAAACAAAACAAAACAAAACAAAGAAAAAAAAATATAGAATAAGTGTGATTTAAGTTGAGGAAATGTAGTGTGGATTAGGCGCACAATACTTTCTCCAACCGATGAATCGTATCTTAATAAATAAAGGCGACAGACAAGGCATTGTTGTGTGGATTAGGCGCACTGATAATTCTTTGTTTCCTTAGCCTATTAATGGATATTACCTAGATTGAGGGGAAGATTTATGGTTAGGCGCACGGTCTTCATTTCGATCATAAATAAATTGGAATTCCCTTTGCTGAAATGCATTTTGATAGAGCTAAAAAAAATCCTCACAATAAGGTAAATTCTTTTAAACTTTTGAGGGTGTAATTAGAGAAAGTTAAGGGCATCTATGATTTTAATTTTAAGGTTAATGAAAATTTTCAATTTATCTATCAATTCAAGAAATTCATTGCCTAGCTTTGCTTTATTTAGATGAATGCATGAATTTAACTTACTTAGCCATAATCTTTCAAAGTTGTTCAACACTTCCTTTTTATCAGGAAATATCCTTTTGTTATGTTCGTTTAGTGTGTTTAGTTGTGTTAGGTAGTTGTTTGCTTGAGGACAAGCAAAGATCAAGGTTTGGGGGAGTTGATAAGTCCTAAAAAGTCACTAAATAATGTCATCATATGTGGGATTTTCGGTCCTCTTTTAGCCTTGTTTGCTTTCCTTCTGCACTTTTTATCTTTGTTTTCGTATAGTTTCCCTGTGCTTTGTAGTGTTTTTATTTTCTTGTTTTATTTCTCCTTTTCTTGCCTTTTTAATTTATCTTAGTTGTTGTCTTTTGTAGGTGCAATTTTGGGGAGAAACAAGAGAAGAATAAGACTCTAGTGCCTTGGCGCCAAGTACTTGAACTTCAGAGAACCTTCTGCCCAATTGGCGCCCAAGCGCCAACCCCTGAACTACTAATTGAAGCTGTCAACCTTGGCACCCAGGCGCCAAGTCACGAATCTGACAGTTAAAAGCCTCTTTTGGGGCATTTTGCCCTAACTTCGGATTTGGGAAATTTTGGGGAGCTTAGAGGCAGCAAGGGAGCAACATCTTGAGCTGGTTAGGGGGGAAGAAGGCCTTCGCTCTTGGGATTGATCTTCCTTCCCCCATCTCTTCTCTTTTCTCTTCATTTTCTTCTCTTTTCATGTTGTATTTTCTAGTAATTTGTAGTGATAGGTAGTATGTAACTCAAGGGTTGTTATGAGCCCGATTTTAGATGAGGTTTTGTGTAATTTCTTGAACTCTTGTAATTATTGCTTGGTTAATACATGTTTATTTATTCCAATCTTAATGCTTTCCTTTAATTTGGCCACTTTTTGGGATGATTTGGTGTTTTTACTAAACTTGGGAAAGGGAGGTAAAAACTAGACCTAAGGAATGAGTTGTATGAGTTCTTGAATCTTAAAGGAGAGGGGATTGATTTGCTAATGTCATAGGAATATAGATATTAGCCTCATATAGTCAAATTAGGGTTTGCTCATTTAATTAACTTGATTTTCACATAAGGAATTATGGAGAATTAGGTTTTATCTTAGTTGAGATTTGGGAAAATCCTTCTAGGAATATTTGTGCCCTAGACTAGCATGTACAATTGATGAGAGCAAGAGTAAGAGGATGATAATGGAACCTATGAAAAATGAAGGGCTTAGTGGTTGATGTAATTTAATTTCTTATGAAGTTTTTTTGTTGAGAGATTCTTTTGAATTACATTTCGTATTTTGTTGGAGTGGATTTTACGGAATTGAATTGCTCTAAAAATGCTTGATCACCACTTTAATGAGTTTGAGGTTTTTATCTATGCTAGGGATAGCTAGATATTAACTTAGCCCATTGTAACTTCCACCATAAATCAGATTAATCTAGGAATAGATAATCTTATTTATGTGGTTTTTATGAGTTCCTAACTTAATCACCTACTTGAATGTTGGATTAAGGAATTAAACAATCATTTGGGTTAGGTAGGTTAGTTTCTCCAAGGGATTGGGTTCAAACAATTTTGAGAGCTTAACAAACACCAAAAGGATTTGTAATTGGATTGAATCATTTTTTAACAACTCAAAGACTCATTTGTCTATGAATTAGTCGGATTAAGAATTAAATGAAGTCAATCCCATCAATACTAGGTTATTGTCATTATGAGTAACTTAGTTTTAGGTTCTAGATAATAGTTTTAGTTTAATTTGTAGCGTTAGATTTACATTTCTGTTTGATGATTCGTCTAGATAGCATTTAACTTTAGCTTCGCGGGTAGTTGGTACCTCAATTCTCGTGGGAACGATACTCTACTCACTCTGTATTACTTGTACGATTGGTACGCTTGCAAGTCTGTCAACATTACTCTCTTAAAATATTTATTATTAATTTTAATTTTTTAAAACATTTTACTCACCTATGTCAAAAATTACATTAATTTTAATTTTAAAAACATTTTACTCACCTTATTTGATAGATATAATAAATTTACACTATTTTAAAAATAAATCACAAAATTAAAAAAAAAATTATCAGGAAGTACACGAGAGGTTGTCTCTCCAGTGTACACTCGAGAGGCTGCCTCTCGAGTGTGTTACACTCAAAAGGACGCCTCTCGAGTGTAACACACTCGAGAGGTAAGCACTCGAGAGGTAGGTATTTTATTTTTATATTTTTTAATTCTAATATTTAATAAATTTTAATTTAATAATAATTAAAAAATAATATAAATATAATTATATATATTATATAAATTTTTAAATATAAATTTGTTGTTATAAAAAATTTTAAAAAAATGTATTAAAAAATCTTTTTATTACTCTCTTAAAATACTTACTATTAATTTCAATTTTTAAAATATTTTACTCACCTATATCGAAAAGTCTCGTACCTGAGATAAGTGGTAGGAATATTTACTATTATATTTTCCTATTGAATGGTTGTAGAAAAAAAATAGAGATAAGTGGGATGAATATTTACTAATTTAGTGAAGTTATATTTTCCTACTGAATGGGTGTAAAAAAATATAAGGAAAGCAGTCGTAAATATATATATAGTAAGAATCAGTAGGAATTTTTCAGTCGTAAACTATATATATTAGACGAGTGGATTTTCTTACCTATACTCAGTTGAAAATATCAGAGGAAGCAGTTGTAAATATATTCAATATACCTCAATCGTAAAATTTCAGTCAGAAACTTGACTCATTCCCGTAGTGCTACTTAGGTACCATTACAATTTTCTTGTGATGTTGGGCCTTGGCTGTTCAATCCCATTGCCATACCAATAAAACAAAAAGGTCAAATTTCCAACGAAGAAAATTATAATATTAGGTTGAATGTGATCCACCAATAATAATATAGATCAGTTCCTCTTTTTCAAAAGGTAAATAATAAATTTTTTATGCATAATAGAGAAAAAATTGTATTGTTAACTTCTCATGTAATGACAATAATAGTAATAATAGTAATAGTAATACAAGATTTAATTAGCTGCACTTTTATTTTAATTTCAAAAGATGTTGAATAAATCTGGATTTACAATTCTACTGAATTACACATGTACCAGTGGCAATTTTCCATGTGGACTCTCCTAACTATTATGTATCCGCGTAAAATTGAATGGCTGAATTTTACATGTATATAATTAAATTAAATCTAAAATTTGATCAACCAGCGTCAGTAAAAACATCTTAAATATCACTTGAAAATTAACATTTAGAAAAATTCAAATGAAATGGCATGCATAATCAGTAATTGCTTCACGTCATATCAAGACATAACAGTGGTTTCCGTAATTGTAAATATAATGTTGACAATGAAGAAGTAACATGACAAAAAACAAATTGATAATAAAAACATAAAAGAAAAACAGAACCATTGAAATATGATGTTAATATGACGATACTGATATAAACAGGCAATTGAATTTGAGGGACCAAGGTCATTTGTCTTGCATTTCTGAGCTTTAAAGGGGACATGGAAACAAGATGGTGTACCTAACAAAAACCACACCCAAAGTTTTTGGCAACACCTTGGTTCAGCAACGACAAGCAACATCAAATTCTCAAATTATTGAAACATAGTGGCCTTTCAGTACTTTTGGACCAATACTAATATGCTCCCTATATGTATAATATCAATTGATAAATATATGTCAGAATTTTTTCCCCACTCCCAAAACTTCACATGCGAGAGACCAATTAATTCGTTGTCCACCCAAAGGGTCGTCTAGTGGGGGCTGAGGATGACCAGATCTTCCTCACCATTTTCCCTTTACTTTGTCTCTTCTCTTCTATTGTTTGATTCTGATTAATAAATTAGGAAACCAAATGCAAGTATATTGAAATTCATTTTTTTAAACCTTTAATTAAAGGCTTGGGCTCCGTTTGATTTTCAATAGTATTTTTTAATTATCTATTTAAGATTTTTTTTAGTATAAAAATACGTTTATTACATGAAATTAAGAATTTGTTAATCTCTTCAATTTAAATTGACAACAATATCAAATGCTCTTTATTTGATTTTGAGTACCGATAGTGAATTGTGATGATAATCATATGGTGAGAGTATTAATTTATATCTTTAAAAGAATATTTTTGTAAATTTTATTTTCATAAATTTCACTCGTTTTTTTTATTTATAATCAAAATGAATACAAGACCTTTAGGGTTTAATTAGATACTCACAATTGGTGCAGCACTTTTACATTACTCACGTAAATTTAATTGAAGAAGCAGTTATACGTACCAACGTGACTTAAAATCTTCATTTGTTCATTGATGAGACTATGACCAAACCTCGGTATACTTACCTTAAAGGGACCATGATAAATCATATATAGCAACTTCATATATGTTTCTTGGAAAGCATAATCCATAGAAGATAACATATGCAAAAATGTCCCTCCATTTGTACAACCTGGAGTGCCTTAATATAGACAGAGGCAACTTGCCCCAAACAGTAATGTCCCCGCTATCGTTTTCTGGTCCGTAAAAGAAATTATTGTGCATATATATATATATATATATATATATGAAAAGTGGTCCATGCATGGATTCATGATGCATTCAACACTCAAATCTTTTTCCTATATATATATCCAAACCATAATCTTTCAATCCCAATAATTATGCTATATTTGTTCGTCTCTGGATGATATATAAATTACCAAACGATTGGAGTTGTTTGTCCTTACTCTTGTCCTCACCTGTGTTTAGTTCGTTTCATGCACGCATATGACAATTTCCATGTCAGGAACGTTAACAATATCTACGTACATTGTCTCTTCTTTACCCCAAATTTCAATGTACGTACGGATCATCGGAATGGGGTGAAATTTGTACAATTTAACATAAGACATTAATTATATGAGTAGGGAATGACATTGATCTTCTCAATTTTATTAATGAAATCTCAGCTGTCCACCGAGGAAAGGTTTGCAAGAGTGGTTCCTTTCATTTGCATAAAAGTGAGTCCATGTACGCGTACTACTGTTGGTTACCTTTTATAGGTGTTTTATTTTTTATCAGTGTTTAAAGAATTAGATCGAATCGGCCGGTTTAATTAAAAATTTGGCAAATTGGTTAAGGTATTAGGTTGATTTGGACCAATGAACTAGTGAGTGTTTGAACAGATAAAAATTGGTCGAACCGGTAAAATCGGCCGATTTAACCAGTTTATTTTTTTTTTTGAATTTTTACTGAATATTATTATGTATTTTTAAGAAATCTCTAAAAAATTAAACTATTAAGAGAATATCTAGGATTGGTATAAATATATATCTACAACATGCCTAGAATATTTTAATATTATATATTATATATTTCAATATTTTAATATTTGTATATATTAATTATATATCTTAATATTTTAATATAATTTAAGTGTCATTGGTTTAGTTAGGGTTCGACTACAATCCAACTATTAACCCTTGAATTGGTACTTTATTCGATTCAATGACAATCGGTCGAGTTTTTTGAATATTGATATTTATACCTTATACCCAACTTTTTTCTTTAGCTTCTAATGATAATATACATACACCCTACTTTTAATATCCGAAAAGCCATGTTTTGTATGCATAACCAAAAATTGGTGCGTGGTGAATAAATAATTTACAGTTGGATTTAATTTAAGTTTCTAACTTTTTAATTTGCTGTAGAGTAATTGATTAAAAAAGCAATATTTTCAGGATTCAAAATATCGAGTTGGAGACATATGATTTAGTACATACATACATGTGCACATATATACATCTGCATATTTAAAATAGACTATATTGATTCATGGTTGCCATAAAAGGCTCCGTTTTGAGCTCAAGTACTTCTTTCCCCTTGAAATTAATAAAACTGAATGACTTAACCACCAAAATCTAAACTAAGGAACCAATAAAGTGTGCAATAATAAAATAAGAAGAAATAAATGTGTAATTAGTAGATTCAACGTGCTCCCATTATAAATAAATATATAATATATATATATATATATAATAACATATGTAATATTACATATTGTAATTAATGTGAATGAAGCAATGCAATAATGAGAGCGAGAAGGTAGGATTGGTCCTGGCAGATGAGATCCTCTGCTTTTTTTTTTCTTTCTGTTTTCTTTAGCAACGATTTTTTTACCTTTAACAACGATTAATTAAAAGTATTGTTAAAAAGACAACAATTTTAACCGTTGTTAAAAGTGAAAAAACCGTTATTAAAAAGAAACTGAAAGAAAAGCAGAGAAGCCCTTCTCTGGTCCCGGGGGTTAAGTAGAACTAAGCAAGCAGATTTTCTCCTATATATCCTTGGCGCCAACGAACTGCACAGGACACTCATCAGCCATCCGATCGAGTGCGGGTTGATGGACTTCGAGGGTTTCGGGTTGTGGTAGTGGAGCAAAAACATGTGGCACTCACAGTCGTCGTCGGATACACTCGATCGGACGGCTGGTAAGCGCCCTACACGATCCCGTTGGCATCAAGGAAGGAGACAATCAGCTGGGTAGAATTAATTAAAATGAATTATGGGGTTTGGAGGAAAGGAGCCAGCGGGTGAAGTGATGGAGAGTGGCATCGTCGGCTCTATAGAAGTGTTGAGTGAAGAGATGGAGATCGGACCATGTGAAGTCGGGGTAGTGCCTGGTGCCGTCCATGCGAACCATATCTAACGGGGGTCTCACCACTTTGTCTTCTTTTGGGCACACAAAGAATGCCAGTGACCTCCTCTCGTTGTAGCTGTTCACCACTGCCCTGTGCACACAACTCTTGTACCTCCCATTTGATAATGCCTACACACCAAACGTAACACCCATTAATTAGCCAAATCTCACTCCACACTTCTTGTTAGAGTTAAACATAAAAGGGTGCAGATTCCCTCCAAGTCCTTCCAAGTCTTCAAACAACTATTGAATTAGTTTAATCTAATAGTTATCATTAATCTCATTTTTTTTCTTTTTTTTTAAAAAAAGATTTAAGCAAAATTATCATTCGTTCGATCAGTCTATGGTATTCAAATCATTTGTTTGATCAGTCTTTGTTAGATTTGAGTACTACTAACTGGTTGAAAATATAATAATTCTAGTTAGAATTTAAAGAAAAAAAGAGAAACATAGAATTAACAATGATTGTTGGACTAAATTAATCCAACGGTTGCCTGAAAACCTAAAGAGAAAGAGATTTGGAAGGAATCCGCACCTTTACATAATATATATGTGTGTGTATGTGAATGTACTTGTTAATTTATCTCAAAATTAAGGTGTGCGCATCATAACATGCATGTTGGATGTCACCAACCCCTAAATTTGTACTTTACCGAGTTCCCAATAGCTGGAAGCAAGTCCTTTGTACTACTATTTGACCACATTCTAGTTAGTCCCTGTTGACAAATCCACGCCAGGTCTAGCTCTTCTATTCACAACCTTATTGTCCCCATATTTGTTCCTCTTCTGTTAATTAATACAGCCTATAACTTCTTTGCCTCAGGGAGTTAATAGAGAACAAACACAGAGGACTCACGTTGCTTACTGATATGGCTGGAAACTTTTGTAAACGGTGTTTCATCACTATTCACTAGTATAGTGACATTAATTAAAAGGAATTAAGTTCAATTTTAAAAAAAAAATTCAAAGCATGCAAATTAATAGTCGTTAGCCATGAGGTTTGACCACGCTTCTAACAAAGAAAGCAAATATATATATATATATATATACATATAATATGCTTTGATGAATAGATGAAGCGCAGAAAATAAGGTGTGTGCAATTATTAATACTGATGATGGCCTCAAAGTAAGATGCGGAAACGCAGACAGTTGTGGTTGTGTAGAATGGGTATAGAGGAAAGAAGTAGCGTACCATGAAGGTGTCACCAACGTTGATAACAAAAGCATCGGGACGAGGTGGAACGGCCTTCCATTTATTATCGACAAAAACTTCAAGTCCTCCAACTTGATCCTGGTGCAGTATGGTGAGTGATGTGGGGTCACAATGCGGTCCTGTCCCAAGCGCTCTTGTGGGGTCCTGGCACTGTGGGTAATAGTTGCATCTCATTATCGAACACCCATCCTCGAAATACTCCCTGTAATGCATCCTATCCAAACCTAGGCTCATTCCCATCACCTCCATCAACTTCAGCCCTAACTCCTTCATCGCCTCACAATACCTCTCAAACACCTCCCTGCATCACACCAACACAACTAAGTTCTCCACATTAATTACAGAACACCCACATACACATATAATTTGTTGACATATGAGAGAAAATCAACGTTGGAACTGGAAGTAATGTACGAGGCTCATACTCATTCTTTCCTGTTGCACCATATAAATTCTTTAAGAAATTGAGGTTGAATAAATGAGAAAGTTAATAATAATAAATTAATAATTACCCAATTTGTTGAAAATCGTGGGCCGAGGTGGAGGAGAAGTAGTTAGTGAGAAGGGCGTGGCGTGAGGCGTGATTGTGAGGGTAGGGGAAAGAGAGGGTCTCCTTCCAAGGGAGATTGGAGGAGAAGCGGTCGGCGTGGGCACCGGAGTACCCCCACGTGGCACCGGGGGCCTTACGAGCCATGAGCTTGGTGTGAAGCGGGAGCTTAAAGAAAGCGTCCATTTGGTGATAGGCTTGCTTGACGAGGAGTGGATCCACGCCGTGGTTGATCACTTCGAAGAAGCCGTGGGCTAGGCAGGCCTCCCTTACCTGCTCGGCGGCCCGCTGGGTAGCCTCCGGGTCTCCTCTCATGAACCCACCCAGGTCCACCGTGGGTGCCTCCATCACGTCCTGGGCTTTCTCCAGGTACTCCTTCCCCCACACAAACTTCCTCCGCGCCTCCAGCCCACATGGGTCTGACTCTGACACCACTCCTCTTCCTCCTTCTCTCTGCTTATCTTCTTTCACTCCACACACCAACACACCTAATAATGATTCCATTTCACCTTTTATGTATGATGAACCTACGCAAAACACAATCTTATAGTGAGCTTATCAAAGCATATAAATATAACTGTATATATACACCAAGGATATATGGCATGTATTTATGGAGTTGAGAACTTGAGATATGCGAGTACCCTCCACTCTCAGTCCCGGAAACAAACAAGGAAATCTGAAAATGGAGACTTGGAAACATTATCAAGAAAATTAAAAGAAAAAAAAAAGTAAAAGAGAGAGACAGGAGAAAGGGACGGAGTGGCGTGTGTAACTACAGGTGTGGGTGCGTGCAGGTGAAGATGAGAAGCCCAACTTTTTTATATGAAAATAGAAAAGGATACTCACAATTCACAGGTTCATCACATATATTAAATACAACCTTGGAAGTAGTAGTGAAATATTAAATTGTTTGTAATATTAAGTTATCAAAGATAAGATGTTTGTAAAGGAATTTAATTGTTATTTTTTATTTAAAAAAGTATTTTTTATTTGAAAGATGTATTTTTTATTTGAAAAGATATATATTTTAATTTTAAAGAATATACTTTTATTTAAAATTATGTTTTTTATTTGAAAAAATGTGTCTTTTATTTGAAAGGATATGTCTTTCATTTGAAAATTAAAGTTTAAATTTATTTTAAAATTCAATAAGATATAAATTAAATAGACACATATTTGAAATTTAAGAGACATAACCATTGGGAGAATGAATCAGCTACAGACACTTGAAAACTTTAACTCTTTGTTAATCATGATTTTAACTGTAGTTAACTCAAACCGTGACTAAATAAACAAAATCGTAACTAACAAAGAGCTTGAGGCTCTAAGTGCTTGTAGTTGATCCTGATTCAACTATTGGAAATATAATAGATATGCTTATTATAAATTAAACAGACATGACTATTGAAAATAAAATAAATATGACCATTATAAGTAGACTAAATATACTTATTAAAATTGAACAAATATAATTATTCAAACTCTATACATATTCTTTTAAAATTCTATTATCAGTAACGTGTTTCTAAGAGAATTTTATTGTATTATGAGATAGTCTGTTTGTAATTTTTCAATGCATAAATATAAATTTTTTTAAGATAATGTCAATCATACTTCAAAATAATTATTATTTTTCAATATTTCTAACATGAAAGACAAAAGGACACACCCTGGATTAACCTTATTGGATTTGGATTCTTTGTAATTTTTGTTAGAATTGAAATCATTTAAATATTTCGGATAAGATAATCTAAATTAAAGGAAGGTCTTTTGTTTTTTTTTTCTTTTAATTTGAACCGCTTGATTCAAAATATATATACTATCTAGATCTCTGAATTAGACTCAGTAATTTTAACAAAAAACTGCAAAAAGATCCAGATCAAACCTTATCACAATTAAAATAGCTAGGCCCATTGTCTGTGTACACAGATTGGCATGACGCGAGAAAGAGAAATCAACTCTACAGATTACAAAGTAAAAAATCAAGTAACCAGGAATCTACCAAGATTATAATTATTACTTTTTTGTAGAAACAGACAATTTCGATAAGACAAAAAGAGTGAGTGAGAGAGAAGGTGATGTATATAAACTCATAAACGGCTACGGGATAAGCTGAAAAACTCCGGCCGGCTGTGTCTCCTATTTGTTGAATGAACTTTGTGTGTAGGAGAATGAATGAAATCGTATGTATTAAACAACATATATTTTCTTGGAACTCGAGAGAATTTGGCACTTTATGCGCCCACAGAACGTATGTTGATTGAAATTTGTATCAATATCTATTACTTGTGACGCATCTTGAATCTTTGGTAAGGTATAATTAACAACTCAAAAAGTAAACAAGAATTTCAGGGACCAAACATCATACATATAGAATAATCGGAATGGATTTGGGTTGTTTGCCTGAACTTTTGTCAGCCTGTACTTTTAATAATAATTTTTTCTGTTGTTAAAAGTTTTAGCAACACAATTATCTGTTGTTGAAACTTTTAACAACAGAAAAAATGTTGCTAAAGGTAGTATTCCACTCTGCATTACTTTGTAATAATGCAGAGATCCCAAATCCGAAATAATGGTTTCCGCGCATAACAATTGAGAGGAGACTAAAGTTTAGCAAAATTATATCTTTAACACCTCACAAAAAGAATAAAACAAAAAAAAAGAAACTAACATGTATAAGCCAAAAAAAAAAGAGAACAAGGGAAAAAATCGACAATATTATGCGTGAAAAATACCAAATCTGCAGCAGAACAGCGCGAGAATCTTGTCAATTCATGAAATTCATTATTTTAATTACGTAAAAATTGTATTTTGATGGACGTTGTTTTTTTCCGTGGAATGATTTGCTCAAATAAAATGATTATATTTGTAATGTTAAAAACAGACTAACAAATAAAACTGCAACACCCTGTCACTCACTCTACTCCTCACAATCTTCTAGTTAGAGCAACTGAATTAGCAATCATTACGAAGTTGCAGAGAAAATAGTAACAATAAAATAGAATAAAAACATATAAACAAATAAATTTACGTAATTTGTTTAATATAACTTATATTTACTGGCATAGAAATTTTTTTTTTAAGTAAACTATTACAATACATCATGAAAATTGAAAAAATTATGTACATAAAATACTTAGTTATTTTTTTTCTTTTGAATTGTGCTTTTAGAATTTCAAGTCGAGTTATAGTCTAATATATCAAATAATTTCAAGATAATCAACAATTATAAAATAAGTTTTCGTGTTGCTCAAAGCTCTTATGGTGAGCTTTTTTTTTTTTTAAGTTTTAAAAAGCTAATAAATTGTGTAACGATGCTAACACGCCACTCATAACCCCAAAAGAAACTAAAATGCCAAAACGTCATATTTATATGGCTCTTATAACGGTCGTATATAACGGTGGCTTTGGTCCAATGATAAGCTTGTGGATTCATAAAATTTCATTAAAATGACTAAAACAGATTATTTTCAGTTAGGCGTGAAAAAGGACTGCAATATCCTATGTATATATAGATAAACTAAATGGCAAAAATTGAATGAAGAAAATTTTTTAAATAAAAAAATCTAAACAGACAGCCAATTATAACCTACTTTTCACTTGCTAAAAAGAAACAATTCATTTTCAAGTTAAATGCAGGCACCAACGTTGTGCATCAAATAACTCCTTAAATTAGTATTACTAACTCCCTCCCTCCTTGAAAACTAAACAAAAAAAAATTTTACACATAAAAAGATGATTAATAGGATTTTCTTATTTAATAAATGATTTGAATTGTTCATTTTATAATTATCAACAATCTTCCCTGTACCTTTTATTTTAATATTCACGTTATTGTACACTTTAAAATCCTTTATTTTTTATTTTTCTTTCTGACAAACACCATCGCAGAAAAAAAAAAGACAAAAATCTATATTAAAGATTTTTTGATCTACAACTTAATAATTAAAACTTTTTATTATCACTTAAATATATCTCAAAGTGCAAATTTGTATCTCGATCCCGTAAAATGTTTTTTTAGGATTTATAGAATGATAATTGATATAAAATCATATATTTTGAGAACTAAATTAATATAACAATTTTAAAAATATAAAATTGATAATCATACTATCTCTGCCTTAAAATTAACTCAACTAGTTAGAAGCAGAAATAGTACATCATGCATCCTGGAAAGAACTTAATTTGTACAAAAGTCTAAAATTACTCTGACCCGAATAACAGAGGAAAAAATCTATAAAGACAACATGCATTTTCGAAGATACTTATGTGTCCGCCCTTAAGCAGACTGTCTTAGAAAAATTCTCGCTTATGTGTTAATTAGTCTTCGATTCTGCACATAAATATTTAACAATCAATTATATTAATAACAACGCATACATGCCCAGTCAGTGTTAAATTGAAAATTTTAATTAATTGTTTCTTAATAAAGCATGCGCATGCGTATCAATTAAATGAATTCGAAGCCGCATCATTTGTTTGGTTCAACATAACTTTCATTAGATATACTACTAACCCATCATTCTATTGCTGATGTTTAAATAAGGCTTACATGAAGACAAATGTCCCCACTGTAACGTGTGTGTAATCAGTATTCGATCAAGGGAGAGAAAAGTAGTTCGCTATATTATTATTGTTTTATTATTACTATAAAATTATTATTGATCTGCTAATTATATGTTGCCCTTTTTTTTCACAAGAGTATCTTTTCATATAATAATTAATAAGATAGACAATGAATTTTTTTCTGAGTTTACTGTGCATAAAGAAGAGCCCGATCTCTCTACAATGGTGTCTTGAAAATTAAATTAAATTTTACAATTCTTAAAATTCAATCAACTACTACTATTACGACTAATTTAAGAAATATATTGTTTAGCTCATATATATATATATATATATATATATATATATATCTATATTCCGGAAAAAAAAAGCAACACGTATAATTTATAAAGTTTTGTTAGTTTGTTTAACAGTTACATAATAGAAGGATAGAACAATGAAATAATAATTAGGCAAATTGAGTAGTACTATCTACTATGCTAGAAGATAAGTGTAGAATCTATTATAAGAAATGACGGATTCAGACTTCGTAGTTTGAACATCGTAATCGGAGGTTTATGAAAGTTGTCGAGACACATGAACATTTGTGGGGAAGCCCAAAAGGGTGAATGGGATGGAGCATAGAGGTTATGCCTCAACATCAGAGAACAGAAAGGCTCACAGCCATGGGAGGAATGAAGTGTTTGTGGCTGACATGCATATCTATTTGCCCAAACGAATAGAAACCATCCAAACATTATTTCACGTGGACTCCTTCTGTCTTTAGTAATCTCCGAGAAACACCTCCTGTGATTGTGTTTTTCTTTTACGCTAATAATACTCAGGCCCCATTTACATTATCGTTTCACCATTCCATCAAACGACGTCACATGCACCATATATATATATATATATATGAAATTTTATATCCTTAATATATTTAAGACTATCAAGTTATTTATCAGGACCATCATTGCGGGACCACCTATCTCTTAATTTGGCTGACCAACGCTAAACAATTGATAATCTTAAAATATACAAGAAATAAATTTCTAATATCCTACTTAACCATTTTGGCTCTGATGCCACAGTTTGACTTAGTCCGAAGAATTTGTACTAGGCATAGGACCTTAGCAAACCTTCCTCCCTCAATCTCTTCAACTCGACATGAAATTAAAGATCAAGACCGAGTCAATAATTCATAATTAATAATTGTAGAAGCAAAAAATAGATTAACAAGTTGGACATTACCTAATATTAGGTCAAGTGAAATATACAGGCAACCAACATTTAATTTCAAAATTCAAGATATATGTAGAACAATAGAAATAATTAGAGCAGTATGAACTATATAAGACATAATAAAACATTTAGATGAAAAATTAATCAAACAACACATTAGGGAAGGATATAATTTTCTTCATATTGGATTAATACCAGTAGCAGTAAAACCTTTGCATAGACTTGGAATAAGTCATCCAATATTTTTAATATTAAGAAATAATCGGGAAAAAACCTTTAGAGAATCAATGTTAGCAATGGCAGAATCAAATCTTTGTGACAGACCAGTATATTTTAATTGTTATCCTAATAAAATGATAAGCATAAGAAACTCTAAGGCCAAGGAAGCCTTATTATTACACATAAAAAATAAAGCAAGAATATTTAAGGAAGGAGTAGATCACTCCATAGTTCTATATAGAATTCATTATAAAATATCAAAAACTAATGTAAATATTAAAGTAAAAAAGGAATCACTAGAATATGAAATCTTAATAATGGAAGCAAATCTTCAAAGATCAACAATAACAACACCTAGACCAATAAAACATGAAGAATTATGGTTGATTTTCCAGAAGAATGAAAACCAGAGAAAATTCCATCTCCTAAGAAAGTAGAATCCTTCATATTAGAACGACGCACAAAAACACCAAAAGGAGATGTACGGATTAGAATAAAAAGATCATATTCATTTGGTAATATAAGAACCACTTCCAAATCTATAGAAAAGGCATCTAGTTGACACTTAGATATTCAAGATAGAGATGTAAGATCAATAACTTCTATCATTCATTATGATTTAACATGAGTAAATTGTAGACCAAACATGCTAGAACCCATTTATCAAAGACGAGTACAAGAACAAGGATCACCACACAACTCCCCTGCAAGATCACAAGTCCTAATAATGTCTAAAGAATTTAAAATAGACAACGAAATATTAAAACAAGAATTCTTAGGAGAACATAATAGACAACAAAGAAAATGGTATTTTTCAACATTTTCAAAAGAATAAAAATATAAATTGTTAATTCAGTATTACGATTACTTAGAACAAATTCAAGAGAATATTTTTTTTTTGATTGGTTCAACATGTATACTGAAAACAATAACATATTTAACCCCTTTGCAAATCAAGAATCTAGTATAAACACTAATACAAAAATAACAGTAACATAAAAGGTAAGGAATTAGAAGCTATTCATCCTCCCTTAGAAGCGCTATAAATGACTAAAAATGGAATATATTCAAAAGTCTCACCCTTCAAAACTGTAACATTAAATCTTGATGAAGCAATACAAAAAAAAAAAGATATAAAAAAGTATACAATCTCAAAATAATTACTCAAACTTAGTATTAAATACAATAGCAAAACTAGGGTCGAAATGCAAATCAATAATAATCATTCAAAAGAATCTTTCAAACAAAAACAATTAGATCCATAACGACCTATTTATAAATCACCAATTTCTCATATGAAGAAAGCAAAAAGATAAATTCAGGAACTAGAAGAAAATACAAAAACGATAGAAAAATTAAAAGCCGGAAATAGTACAAACAACCTTAATATCAATATTATATCACGTATATTAGACAATGAAGAAGAGACAACCCCACCAATAAATAAAATAAAATTTTGAAGCAGAAAATAGCCATCACCCCTCCCTAGAACTAGAAATTATTACTAATCACGACCTACTGATACTCAATTTGATGAAAGAATATGCATATAGAAAGCAGTTAATTAAGAGATTCAATTGTAGAATGAAATATAGATGGAACAAGTGAACATGATATTAGAGACAATACAAAGCTTGGTAACATGTGCCACAACATTTAAAGTAAAGGAAAACAATGAGGAAAATATAGTAACTTAGTAACAGGATTCACAGGACAATTAAAATAACGGTGGGATAATTATTTAATAGAAAATGATACAACAATGGTAATTAATGCTGTTAGGGAAGAACACAGAGAAGGCCAAATCACAATAGTAGGAGATGCAGCCTCAACACTTTTATATGCCATTACTAAACATTTCATAGGAGATCCAATTAAATTTCAAGAAATAGTAGGTGAACAACTAATAAGCCTTACCTGCCCCACAATGTCAGATTTTAGAATTTAGATAGTATAAAAATATATTTTTAACAAAGTTAATTATATACTAGATCATATTGCAATGCAAATTATTGGAAAAAAAGATTTATGGCATGATTGCCGCCAAAATGATTTGCTGAAAAGGCTAGAGAAACTATAAGAAAACAATATGACAACACAATACCGTATAGCCACCTTGCTAACTTTTGGATAGATAATTAATCAATTTTATTAGTAGTGAATATCTTGCCGTATGTACAGATATGAAACTTCAGTATAAAATAAAGCCAGAATTAAAAGAAAATAGAAGAGAATTAGGAAGCCTTTGCCATCAATATGGAATAGAGAAAATACAAGCCCCTTCATCTAAACATAAGAAAAGGAAATCTCATAAATGATACTATAAAGACTTTAGAAAGCAATTTAAGAAAACCAGTAAAAGCCTATAAAAAATAAAAGAAAAATTTTAAAGACCAAAAGAATTTAGTTTGTTTTAATTTAAATGTGATAGATATAGGTATATTGCAAAACATTATCAATTAAAGAAAAAGATCAATAAGCTCGATATAAATAAAAAATACAAACAGAGTCTTATAAATATATTAATAAACAATGAATATCAAGAATCGGAAGAAGAATCAAAAGTAATAAAGAAGAGTATATATATCTACTACAAGATATAGATAAAAAGAAAATAATTCTGATGATAGTTTACCAACAAAAAAAGAATGCTTAGGAACTGAAATATGTAGTTGTAAAAACTGCTTAAAATCAATAAACATAATTACAAAAGACAAAGTACAAGTATTAATAGAAATTATAGAAAAAATAGAGGATGAAGAAATTAAAAAATAATATTTAACCAAATTAAAAGACATAATAGAAGTAGATGAAAAAAACTCAAAAATCAAAAGTAAAACCATATAATTTTCAAGAAATTCTTAAATTATTCAAACCCCAATTAACATAAGAAAATGTCACTATAAGAGATCTTAAGGAAGAAATAAAAAATACTAAAGAAGAAATTCAATAATTAAGAAGAAAAGATGTTGACTTAATTAGATATTTTAAACATAGTGAGCACACAATATATAAATAAAGAAAAAGACATAATAAACAAGCCAGAAAATGAAGAAAAAATTATTTAAATGTAATACTAAGATTCCAAATTCAAAAATGGTATTGCCAAATCACTTTAACAATAAACAATGAATTTAGTATAAAGATTGTAGCTTTAGTAGACTAAGGAGCCAATATTAATTGCATTCAAAGAGGATTCATTTCTATTCAATATTATGAAAAATCTATAAAAAGTTTAAATGGTGCTGGAGGATCAAAACTACAAATTAGCTATAAATTATCAAATGCCAGTATTTGCAATAATAATATATGTTTTAAAACAACGTATTTGTTGGTAAGAAACATTAAAGAACCAACAATTTTAGGAACTCATTTTTTAACTTAATTTATCTCTTTAAAGTAACAGAGCAAAGAATTATCACATAAATTGTAGGAAAAGAAATTTGTTTTAGATTTTTAAGACCCTCTCAAATAAAAGATGTTAATCTCTTAAAATCTTTAACAATCTCTAGCATTAATATAATATCGATAAAGCAAAATCAAATCAATATGTTAAACAAAGAAATACATTACAAAAGACTAGAAGAACAAATTAATAGCAGTTCAATACAAAATAGAATTAAGCAAATACAGCAGAAATTTGAAAAAGATCTATGTGCAAAACACCCTAATGCCTTTTGGAATAAAAAAAAACATAAGTAAATTTATCGTATGAAAAAGATTTTGATGAAAAACAAATACCTACTAAAACTAGACCAATACAAATGAATCAAGAGACATTTGAATATATTGTAAAAAAGATATTAGAGAATTATTAGATAAAAAACTAATAAGGCCAAGTAAATCCATGTGGAGCTGTCCAACA
The DNA here is from genome assembly GCA_037074585.1 of Biancaea sappan. Classification (NCBI taxonomy): domain Eukaryota; kingdom Viridiplantae; phylum Streptophyta; class Magnoliopsida; order Fabales; family Fabaceae; genus Biancaea; species Biancaea sappan. The sequence continues at coordinate 15,216,255 of CM073494.1, forward strand.
TTTTATGTTCAAGACTAAGCAGAAATAGAAATAGGGGTCCCTAGAATGGTCATAAACTATAAACCTCTCAACAAAACATTAAGATGGATAAGATATCTCATACCCAATAAAAGACATTTAATTGGAAAAATTCAACAAGCTTTGTTATTTTCAAATTTTGATATAAAGTCAAGATATTATCAAATCCAAATAATAGAACAAGATAGGCATTTATAATACCCTTTGCTCATTATAAATGGAACATTATGCTATTTGGATTAAAAAATGTACCTTCAGAATTTCAATATATTATAAATGATATTTTTAATCCATATTCCTAGTTTACTATAGTATATATAGATGATGTACTAGTTTATTCCAAATCAATAGATCAACACTTTAAACACATTAATCAATTGTATGATATTATTAAAAATAACGGATTAGTACTCTCGGCCAAAAAGATGAAATTATTTCAAACAAAAATTAGATTCTTAGGCTTTGACATCTATCAAGGTACAATTAAGCCCATAAGTCGATCCATAGAATCTGCAGAAAATTTTTTAAATGAAATTAAAGATAAAAATCAACTCCAAAGATTTTAGGATGTTTAAATTATGTAGTAGATATTATACCAAATTTGAGAATAATATGCAAACTTTTATTCAAAAGACTTGGAAAAAATCCTCTTGCTTGAAATAACAAAATGACAGAAATTGTCAAGACACTAAAAACTTAAATTAAGAGTCTTCCATGCCTAAGTATCCTAGATCCAACCGCTTTCATGATAGTAGAAACTAATGCGTCTGATATAGGATATGGTAGAATTCTTAAACAGAGACCTCAAGGTAACAATAAGGAACAAGTAGTCAAATTTCATTTAAGGATATGGACAAATGTAACATCTCAGATTTTTTCTTATTAAAGTTATATCTTCTTTATTTAAGTTAGAAATGATGTTAGAATTTAGCAAAGTATGTTTTTGAATGCCTAGAAACAAGTAATCAAGAAAAGGCATGAGAAACTAGGATAAATGAGCTAAGAATAGAAGAAAAATGAAGTTATGAAGGAATTAGTCGACTAATGGTAGCAATCAATCGACTGATAGCATCAGAAAATGACTAAACTGCTGATATCTGCAATCAGTCAACTGATGAGGAGAGATCAGTCGACTGATGATTCTCTGTCATGCTAAAATTTGGGTCCTATAGCAATTAGTCGACTAATCGTGTTGAATCAGTCGACTGATTGCACATCAGTCGACTAATCATAAGCAATCAGTCAACTAATCGCCTGTTGGAGTGCAAAAATAAGTCGGTTCCAATTGAAAAATTAATGAAAAATTGACTAGAATGCCCCTAATATGCCAAGGAAGCTCAGAAATAAGAAAGCAGGGGTAAAAGAGGGATTTTCATACTAAAGGGACTCTTTAAACCTTTTAGAAGCAAGTAGAGAGGGAGAAAGAGAGAATTTTGAAATTTTAGAGAAGAGAGAGAGAGAAAAAAATGTGGAGAAGAAGAAGAAGAGAGAAAAGGGACTTCTAGTTGGGTTTCTAACAAGGAAATCATCAAAGGTAAGCTTCTTAATTTGATTTCTCTAGTTTAGATAAATTCTAGAGCTTGAAATTGGTAGAATTGTGGTTTTTCAGACTAAGGAAAGAAGAAGAAGAAGGAGTTGGTCTGAAAACTAAGGAAAACAATAAATTTAGAAGGAACTAGAAGATATTAGACAAGTTTAGCTATACAAAGAATTAAAGGTAGCTAGTTATTCATAAAAGCAATTTATTTTCAGCTATTTATTATGCTTGTCTATGATATGCTGTAGTTTATGCTAAATCTTTTCATGAATGTTTAAGAATATACTTTCTCATGAAGGTAGAACTTATTTTCCTCATGGGATGAAGTAATTCCTCATAAGATATAGTGAGTTCTCTCCATGAGATAGCTAAAGAGCAAGTTTTTCAGTTATTTATCAGACTTTTGTATGATTTAGCAAGTATGTATATCTTAAAGTTTTCTATGAGAATAAAGAATCAACTTTCTCTTGAAAAGTAAAGTTTATGTCTTTATGGGATGATAGAACTAAGAATTCCTCATCATACATTGAGTACTTTTTCTGGGAAAGTAGCCAAGTTGCTAAGTTAGCCAAAGTATAGTGCACTATGAAAGAAAGAGGTTTATGACACCAGTTATGTGTCCAGAAATCAGTTTATGATTCATGAAATGAAATTGCTTCATGCAAATTCTTTTATGTTCATGGAAGTGTAAATTGGTTATTAAGAATTACTTTTATGACTGAAATGGTTCTTGAAATGATTTCTTTAAATAAACTAGCTACTGAGATTATATATCTCATGTTTTATGTTATAACTAACCATTTCATGAGTTGAAGTAGAGAAGCAAGAGGTAGCAAAAAACAAGCTAGCATAGTTGCCAGGTAGATACACATAGAAAAAGAATGTAATGTTAATTTCCTATATAAACCTTTAGAGATCTATGCACAATTTGTGTATATGCATAGAAATATGAGTTTCATGTAAGTCCCTTGTATTATAGCTTTATTCTAGAAGAGAATTTACAAAGAAGAGTTGAAGAATATTGTAGATTATGTGCATAATGAAACTAGCTAATTTTATCATGTTTTCAAGTTAACTTTTTCTGAAATCTGAAGCTTAGGACACATCAGTTGACCAATGTCCATGAATCAATCGACTGATACTTCTTGATTTTAGATATATACAATTCTAAAGACTATTAGTCGACCGATAGCTCCAGATCATATGACCAATCATCCTCTGCCAGTTTCAAATTGTATATTGCAAAGGGTTCCAAAGTTGCCTTATTTTTATACAATCAGATATTTTGTAAGACTTTTTAGAAAAGTTTCATGGTTTTAATCATAATTTCACAAGATCTTTATTACAATTTTCTTAAATTGTACAAAATTAGTGTAAGTTTAGCAGACGTTACAACAGATGCCTAACAAAAATATTCTACCATTAAAAAAAGAAATATTTTCTATAGTACTATGTATAACCAAATTTCAAGATGATTTATTCAACAAAACTTTTCTTCTCAAAATAGATTGTAAAGCATCAAAAAAATGTTTTACAAAAGGATATTCAAAATCTAGTTTCTAAACATATTTTTGCTAGATGGCAACCACTACTTTCACATTTTGATTTTGATATACTACCTATAAACAAGGAGAGTAATGCTTTCCTAGACTTTTCAACAAGGAAATTTTTGCAAGGAAAAGTTGCAAAAAATGGATAAACAAAAACAAAATAAAAAAAAAAGTAAAGATTAATATGAACCTCCTTTGGGGTCAACATCACCATCCTCACTAACACCTCTTGGGCCTTGGCATTAAGCCATCAACTGGCATTCGGCCAGCCACCCCTGTTCAAAATAAATTCACTCCTTTGACCTACCATTAAGCTTTAGCATCTCCATCCCAATCTCCTCAAAAATCAAACCTTCAAAATCTAGTCCACTCAAAACCAACAAAGCAAGAATGCACATACATAAAGAAAGATATTAATGTCCCTATTTTAACCATAGAACCAGAATTCCTTAAACCCAACATATCTCCTTGAGAAGTTGCTCAAAATATTTTCCCATCAGATTAACATTTTCTACTAGAAAGCTTGGAAAAATCAAGAATATTTTAAGAGTTTATTCTGGTAAATATTGAGTCAATAACCCTCGCCCATGAACTTGATCCAAAAGACAACCAAAAAATTCTTTACTCAAAAATCAAAATCAACAAAGTCATTGCTCAATGGAATAAATCCATTTATTACGATTGACCGACTTAGATAAAGAAGAGCCACAGATGGCCGAAGAAGAAGACTGTGTCATGTCATGAATGGCCGGCACAAAAGCGAACAAAGCTGAGTCACGAATGACAGGTTGGCTAAGTCACAAATGGCAGGTTGGCTGAGTCACGAACATCCAGCACAAACACCATTGAGTCACAAATGGTTGGTATCTATAACGTCGCTAAGTCACAAACTGGATTTGGAATGCTCATCTTCCTTAATGCATTTTGTCTCCTTTTTTATTCTTCTTTTACAATTTTTCCCAAAGCCAATTAAGAGAGAGTCGAGCAATTGGTCTTCGTTGGGCAATGCACATCTTCTTGGGAAGTGAACATTAGATGCTAGTTGTAGGTATAATTGATTGTAACAATTTAAATATAAAAATATTTTATTAAAAAATTATTTTATAAAGTACAAAATTAAAATAAAATTAATTTGTAAAAATTATATTACTTTTTAGTCGAGATACTAATATTTTGATATTTTACAAATTTATATGAGTTAATATGTTGATTAATAATATTTTTTTATTAATTGGTCAACTTTTATTGTGGATGTTGTTTTGTATAATTTGATATTAAATTTTATTTTAATTATATTTATAGTTTTTAATTATATATTTTAAATACCACTAGTTTAACCGTGATTCGACTACGGTCCGACCATTGACCCTTAAACCGATGTCTTCACCGGTCCAATTTTCTAAACCTTGATAATTACTGAGATTATCAAAAGACCTGTTTCAATTTTATATTACTAAGACCCTATACTCATTCCTGATTTATTTGGTTCAAAAGAGGTCAAGTAGAATTTCCAAATTGATTTTTAGAATGGTTTTACTATTTTGGCCCCACGACAGCATTCCTTCCAGTATTTGCAATCACTACAACAATAACTCATGATAGCTACAGATGATTCAGTTAGAAATATATTGATTGTAGTAGGAAAATAAAATTTCCGACTAATTTCCTACTGAATTTTTACAGTCGTAATATGTATAGTGGCTAATTAAATACCAACCGCATTTCGACTGAAAAAAATTTCTTATTGCAACATTCTGACTGCATTTTCAATCACAAATATTAGACATATCCTATATATATCTACTTGGTTACAGGTATTAATATTGTGATAGCACTTTTTAATATAATTTATAACTAAAATAAATTATATCAACCCAATCAGTCAGTGGCAGTTGTAACACAATAATTCATACAAAAAGATAAAAAAAAAATACACAGATAAAGTGGCACAAGGGCCTGCACCACTTGATAGTTCAGCTCTTAAATTTGTTCCATTTTATTTTCCATGACTTTATATTTTATTTTAATTTTATTTATAATTTAATTATTTTTATTTAATAATTAAAATTTATTATAATTATTTGTAATTAACTTTATATTTTTTTTATAGTTAACAAATACTTATTTATGTGTCACATATTTACATTATATATTTATTAGCTTAATTATTTTTATTTAATAATAAAAATTTATTATAATTATTTGTGATTAATTTTATACCTTTTTTTAGTTAAAAAACACTTAAATTTAAAATTTATTTAAAAGTGAATTTACATTATTATAAATTTAGAGAAGATAAGTATTGGATGAAAAATAAATATTTATATAACTTTTTATTTGAATTAATAAATTTGCTTTATTTCAGGTAAAAGAGATATAAATTTTAAATTTATAATTTTACAATTATTCAAGGAGCATATTGGACTCAAGAGCCATGATTGCCATATTTTCATGGAATGTTTGTTGCCCATCGTATTCATCGCATTACCAGAGCAAGTTTGGAGGCCTCTCATTGAGATTAGCCAATTTTTCAGAGATTTGTGTTCAGCAAAGTTGAAAGTGGATGAGCTAATGCAAATGAAACACAATATTTCTATCATCTTTTACAAGCTAGAAAGAATCTTTCCTCCTGGTTTTTTTGACTCAATGGAACATCTACCTGTCCATCTCCCGTATAAGGCTCGAGTCGATGGACCAGTTCAATATCGATGAATGTATCCTTTTGAGAGGTAATCAATCATTAATTACTTTTATTTCTATATGTTATTTAATTCTTATTGATACAAATATGACAAACTAGTCTCTCTCATTTTTAAAGGTTTTTAAACAGAATTAAAAAGACAGTGAAGAATAAATCCCAAGTAGAAGATTCAATTTGCAAAGCATACTTAGCACAAGAGACTTCGTACTTTTGTTCTTATTACTTTGAATCACATGTACATTCAATAAGAACAAGAGTTAGTCGGAATGCCTTTATGCAAGAGGAGACAAGCCAACCAACAACATTAACAATTTTTAACCAAGTTGGGGGTCTCTTCGGCAAGAGCATCACTAAATATTTAAATGATAGAGAATATATAATGACTCAACTTTATGTCATTCTCAATTGTGATGAAGTGAAGCCATATCTTGAGCAAGAACACATTCTATTTCCTAATTTTATTATTCAATCATATATTGTATATCTATTATGTATGCTTAATGAGTTTGCTTTTGTATGACTGCAATTTTGAACAATATTACAGAAATTTAAATCCTCACTACAACGACACAGATATTAATAGAGTTGTTGAATCACACTTTGTCTTATGGCTCAAAACTCTTGTAAGTAACTTTATGATTTAATTGGATTAATTGTAATATTGACTCATTTTTCTATGCTGTGCAATAATCAATCAATTATTCATTGATAACTTTAACTAGATAAACACCAAACCTCATATTTTTAATGATCCAAATGTAATGTCCTTGGCATGGGGACCATTTAGAGAAACCGAGACATGGCCAATGTATTTTGTGAATAGATACAAGTTTCATACTAATGCCTGGAACACTGGAAAGAAGACAATCAATAGTAGAATTTGTGTTAGAGGCACTGGAGAATGTGATGGAGAAAATAATTATTTTGGCATTCTTAAAGCAGTTATACAGCTACAATATTTTGGAGAACCTACAAAAAAGATAATTTTGTTTGACTGTGACTGGTTTGATCCAATGTTGAATCGTGGAACAAGGGTGCATCCAAATTATGGAATTACAGAAATTGAGCATACAAGAAGATACGAAAAATTTGATCCATTTGTGTTCGCATACCAAGCAATACAAGTCTATTTTGTTCCTTATCCAATCAAAATAAGAGAGACATCTGACTGGTGGGTTGTTATGAAAACTAAGCCCAGAGATCTAGTGGAAAATAAAGAAAGAGTCGAAGTTGCCTACTAAAATGACCCACTGCATGTTTTTGCTCTTAATAGTGATTTATTAAATGAAAATTTAAGAGAAGAAGGACAATACGAAAAAATAAGCTTACAGAAGAAGAAGCAGCAAAAAAAGATGATCAAGCCGAAGATGGGGAGAAAGAACATGAAGAAGATGATGAGCAAGATACAGATACAGATGAAGATGAAGATAACGATGAAGATGAACAAGAAAATGAGAACAGCACAGAAACTGACTAATTATTTTTTGTGAAATTCTTTCTACAGTTATTTTTTTATATAAAAAATGCCTTTCTACTTTTTTTTAGTAAATAGACATATCTTCTCGCTATTATTTTATTACACATAAGAATTTATATATTATGTTTTTGGAACTAGTGCTAATTGACCTAGGCTGGCCTTCGGTCACTGGTTCAATTTTCAAATATAATGATGACTTGAATAAATAAATTAAAAATTATATATTTAAACCTAAAAATAGGTTCAATAATTTATTTATATGTAAATTTATTTTTAAAAATCATAAACATCTATAATAATTTAAATATAAAGTAATAAATATTCAGAAATTCATAAATAATATTATCCAAACATAATAACATCACTAGGATGAATGTCACTAAGATGCAGAAAATTAGTTTTTCTAAAAAATGTAGATTTAAATTTTTTACCACACTTAAATCATAAACTTCTGATGCTATAAAAAGTTTTTATATTTTTTGAGTCCAGTTTAACTTTTCTAGAAATAATTTTAATTTAATTATTTTTTAAACTATCTAATAAAAAAAATTTAAAAACTGTTTAAAAATAAAAAAAATCATAGTAAGAATAAGTTCAATTTAAAAAAATTAACAAAAATTATATCTAATAAAATATATAATATATATTAAACTATGTAAATGGCGCAGAATGAATGGCCCAGGGGGATATATATATATATATATATATATATTATATAATATATATATATATATATATTATATAATATATATATATATATATATTATATAATATATATATATATATATATTATATATAATATATATATATATATATAATATGTAATTTTAATATTATATATTAAATATATAATATATAATATCAGTTTTAAAAATATAGATTTAAGTTTTAGGTGAAAATTTTGTTATAAAATTTTTTTATATTTTTAAGTTTAATTTAATTTTTTAAAGTTAATTTTAATTTAATTATTTTTTACTTATCTAATTACAAAACTAATTTAACTAATTAAAAAAATTAAGACACTGTTTATAAATAAAATATCTAATAAAAATAAGTTAAATTTTAAAATAAAATAGCAACAGTATATTACTATTAGAATATGGCCCATGGATAATATTATCCAAATATAATACGATGCAGAAAATCAATTTTTCTAACAAAATATATATTTAAATTTTTGGCCACACATAAATCATAAACTTTTTATGTAAAAATTGTTATAAAATTTTTTTTATATTTTTTGAATCTAGTATAATTTTTGTTGAAATAATTTTAAGTTAATTATTTTTTAACCTGTCTAATTAGAAAATTAATTTGACTAATTAAAAAAATTAAAAAAACTGTTTAAAAATAAAAAATAGTAAAAATAAATTCAATTTTAAAAAAAACAACAAAACACTATATCTAATAAAATAATATATATATATATATAGATATATTATATGTAAATGGTTCATTTTCGTATGTTTTTACATTTAACCCTGCGCCATTTACATATTATATATATATATATATATATATATATATATATATATATATATATATATATATATATATAATATTATATAATATCATCTAAATATAACATAAAAAATTAATTTTTTTCAAAAAATAAAAATTTAAATTTTTTTTACCACACTTAGATCATAAACATGTAATGTAAAAATGATATTATAAATTTTTTTTTATATTTTTTTAGTGTAATTTAATTTTTTAAAAAATAATTTTAATTTAATTATTTTTAACTTATTTAATTACAAAATTAATTATACTAATTAAAAAATTAAAAAAATAGTTTAAAAATATAAAATATAATAAAAATAAATTAAATTTTATAAAAATCAAATAATATATATTAAATGGCGCAAGAGGGAACCCGCTGTGCCATTTAAATATATATATATATATATATATATTTTTTTTTTATAATATATATATATATATATACACATATTGTGAAAATTTTGTTATAAACTTTTTTTACATTTTTCAATTTAATTTAATTTTTTAAAAATAATTTTAATTTAATTATTTTTTTACTCATCTAATTAAAAAATTAATCTAACTAATTAAAAAATTAAGAGACTGTTTTAAATAAAATATCTAATAAAAATAAGTTAATTTTTGAAATAAAATAACAACAATTTATTTATATTAAAATATAGCACAAGAAAAATGGCATAGGGGAAATGCGATATATATGTGTAGAGAATTTACTAAGCTATATTTTTTATTTATTAATTGTAAATTTTTAAAAATTATATATACGTAAATAATTTCATTAAAAAATGTTTGTAGCTAAATAATTTTAAATAAAACGAATAGAATTAGTTTTAACATATTTAAAATTATACATACCTTTAACTAAATAAATATTATTGTACTGATATCAGTTAGAGATAGAAAAATAATCATTCCTACTACATTTTAGTCGGAAAGCCGTCGAAATTTGTTTCAGTTAAAAAAAAATAGTTGCTACAACAATTCAGTAGGAAAATAAAAGTTATCAGTTGGAATTACTTCCAGTAGATTTTAGTTGAAAATTTTCTATCAAAATTTCCTTTCATTGTTGTAGTGAATAGAAGCCTATGAATTGTTCAAAACCAAAGCAAATTTTTTAGAAGGTACTCGTCTTCTACACTTCTTTGCCAATTTTGGAGTAACTTGGATCACTAATTGGGACTATACGTTTACATCAAAATTACCTTCAACACACCCAACATTTCTTGCTAGAGATTTCAGTATAAAATAGTGGTCAGCATTTAATCCAGCATTAATTAGTAGTGAAGCAATCTTTAAATGGGTTGAAGAGCATCCATGACAAGCTAAATATCATGAGCAAGAACCTGAATTTTTATCTTTAAAATAAAAAATTATTGCAGATTTAACAGCAGCAACATCAAAAGAACATTTTTAGAAAAAACAAAAGAGAAAAACAACAACAACTAAAGGCGTTTTAAGATAAGGATCCCTCAAAATATAGTAATGATGAAGTGAATTCAGCCTTCACGCCACTTAATGAAAATGATTATTTTGGAATAGATCTCAATAACATTGGTTAATATGAATAATTTCAAGGCAAGTTATCTTAAAATTTCCTACTACACTCTTTAGAAAATGTGCTTATTTGTCAAAAGAAATCAAAATAATCTTATCTACAAGACTCCAAAGGACAAAATAGTATAAGTATGCTTCAAGGACAAAGTCCTTTATGTTTCATCAATCCAAAGGGTTTACATGCACAAAGTTCCAAACTCTTTTAGAGATAATTCAAACAAGGACAACATCTCTTCAAAAATAGCACAATAATACAATAGCGGATTTCAAGAAGATTTAAGTTCGTGAATTTTAAAATCTCATAATTTCGAGTTTACAAGTTTATAAATTTGCAAAAGTTCAACACAAAAGGCATCGAAAATCTCTTTGCTTTCTATTCTCTCTAAAATTCCCTTGTAATCATTTCTTACTTTATGCTTTTATTGTTCGTAAGCTATTTGATTCAAAATCTTTGTAAGTAAAATTTTGTAAGTATAAATATTTTCAATATTATCAAGTAATTGTTTTCATTTTTTCTTCTGTTGAATTTTAATTATTATTTCAAATTTAATTTCTTATCTATGACGCTTTATTTTAAATTCAATATTATCTTTTATTAATATATATATATATATATATATATATATATATATAACATGTAACTATGCATGTTTTCAAGACATGTTTATTTTTCATTGGTTGAATGAGTAATCAATATACTCAGAAACTGAATGGAAATTATTTAAGCCAATTAGCCGGGTCACATAGCCAGTTAAATTTGTGCATTTATGGAAAATAATTTTAATATTCATGGAATCAAAATTAAAGCATTGATTGAAATCTTAATTTTTACATTTTAATTAATATTCGTAGCTAATAGGGCTTTGTATTATTTAGATTTAAAGTCGTAACAAATATATTAAAGATAGCAATTGCAAAGAACAACCGGTAGAAGAAATCTAGGTAGTAAAATATTATATTTGAATTATATATTATATTTTATATATATTCTTGGAAAAAATGCACTTTATTCCCATGAAGTTTGCTCTATGTGCAGAAAATTCCTATAAAGTTTAAAACTAAACAAAAGACCCTTATGAATTTTCATATTGTGCCAAAATCACATGTCGGTTAATTGACTGTTAGTCAACTAATGGTCAATGCTGACATGGACACTGAAGCGCTACGTAAACAGATGACTCATGTGTCACATAAACAAAAGACCCTTATGAACTTTCATATTGTACCAAAAATCACATGTCGGTTAATTGAATGTTAGTCAACTAATGGTCAATGCTAATATGCACATTGAAGCATTACGTAAATAGATAATTCATGTGCCACATCAGCCCTTTTTCCACTTAATCATTGTATTTAATAGAATTGCGACACGTGGCATATGCTTAGCTTTAAAGAAAAATCAAAATAGTGCATGTACACCAGAATTTGAACTTGAGCTTAGATAAAATAAGGAAAAGAACTCTCCACCATCTAACGACTAATGCACATTCAACATGTATTTGTAAAATTTAAATTTAATATATATATATATATATATATATATATATATATATATATATAGGAACCTCTATTATTGTATTCAAATTTCAAAACAATATATACCAATTATTATATCTTATAAAAAAATAACAAATCTTATAATAAAAAAATGCTATTATTTTACATAACTCATTTTAAATTATATAAAAATTAAACAATTTTAATAACAAATCATAAAATATAAATTTTATTTTTATTAAGTAAAATAATTATAAAAATATACTGTACATTTCAAAATTGTATGTTAATATAAGATTTGATATTATAATTTTTAGTAATAATTAAATTTTATAATATCAAATCTTATATTAAAATTTTATATTATAATGTCAACTCATTTTAAATTATATTAAAAATTAATTATTATTAAAAAAGTATAATTTTCAAATCTTATATGAAAAAATAATTTTAATATGCATAATATATTTTTATAATTATTTTTTAATACAAATTTTATTTTTATTTAGTATAAATAATAATTAAATTTATATTATAAGTTTTTTATTAAATTTTTTTTATTTTTTATATAATTTAAAATGAGTTATATAAGATAATAGCATATTTTCTTATTATAAGATTTTTTTATAAGATATAATAATTGGTATATATTATTTTGAATTTTGAATATAATAGCAGAAGTTTTTATATATATTAAATTTCGTAAATATATGTTAAATTTGTATTAGTAGCTAGATGGTAGAGAGCTCTTCCCTTTTTAATTCAAGTACAAGTTCGAATCTTGCTGTGCATGCGCTACTTTGACTTTTCTTCAAAGTTAAACATATGTCATATGTCACAATTCTATTGAATACGGCGATTGAATGGAAGAGGGCTATGTAACACATGAATTATCTGTTGACGTAGAGCTTCAGTGTTTATGTCAATATTAATAGTCAGTTGACTAACGGTCAACTAACCGACAAGTGATTTTTGGTATAATATATAAATTTGTAGAAGTCTTTTAATTAATTTTAAATTTAATGAAAATTTTCAACACATAAAACAAATTTGATGAGAGTAAAGTGTACAATTATAATGGGCATTCGAACTAGATTCATATGTACTTCCCCTTCTTCACCATACCGTACATGCATACTTGTCGGGATTTCAGTATATTAATTATTATTCAGATATATCCTAATATGTTAACTTGTTGGGTATATAGGTTTGGAGATGTACTAATGCATGAAAGAAAGGTTTGAAATATTTAGTGCGTATTTGGTAACACGTTAAAATTCACGCACCCACGTTAGCATAGTTTGAAACCATGTTTGAAGAAAAATGGAAATGTTTGGTAACACGTTAAGGGCCTGTTTGGTTTGGGCATTTCCTGTTTTTATTTTCACTGAAAACAGAAAATGGACTTGAAAATGTGTTTGGTTGAGTTAAGTAAAAACATTTTCGTGAAAACATTTCTTAAAATAAGCCTAAATCTGAAAACACCAAAAAGATGTTTTCAGTGTTTCAGGAAATGCATTTCAAGAAATGAAGATTGAAAATGAAAATAGGAAATGTTTTCACAAATCAAACATACCCTAAGATTGCCGTTGAACCACGTTTTTCATCTTCACCGTGGTTTGATCCACAGCAGCAATTTGTTGCTTCTAAGTTAAATTTGTTGTGAAAATAGCCTTTTAAAGGCTTTGTATTTCAAAATATCTTTTTAATAGCTTACCTGAATAGAGGTAAAGTTTTATTATTATGAAATTAATTTGGATTAATGTCAGAAAATTAAGGGCTGACAGTTTTGTTTTATTTGTTTTAAATATAATTAAATATTTTGAAACTGCTCATTAATTTTCTGAAACTGCCCATTAATTTTCTGAAACTGCCCATTAATTTTTGAAACTGTCCATTAATTTTTGAAATAGAATTTTAATTGTATTAAAATTCTTGGCTGCCTCATTAATGTTCAGCAACTATAAAAGGAGGACTCATTCCCCTCATTTTTAACACACACACAACAAACTGTTGTGCTCTTCTTTCGTCCCTCTCTCAAACTCTTTGGGTTACGCTCTTCAAAATTTCTGTTGTTCTATGGCCTGAAAACCTTTCTCAGAAGAATCTGTTTAATCCTGGAGGGAGTTCTGCAGACGCAGATTTTTAGCTGTGGTCGTGGAATAAATTCCTTAAAGACAGTGTCTATTATAAAGACGCGACTCAGATTATTTTTGTGTTGGTATCCAAATTTTACAACAATCTTAAGGAATTTAACTACCAACGCTGCTACAGTCGCGCCTTGATTATCTTCTTAAGGGACACCGGTAACATCTTTTTCAACCTTTGTTGATTTTAGTTACATGGTATTTTGTCTTGAAATTTGATTTTTCCAATTTTCTAGCTACATATATGTATATATATGTGATGTTGGAATTTATTATCACAATATATTAGATAAAAAAATTGTTTTACAAGAACCACGTTTCAATTTCGTTCACGTTTTTATTGCCATCATATTAAATCAGAAAAAAGATTTAGAATGGCAATATTTATTTATACGTTGTAAAACTTTTTGATATTAAATCAGAATTGGAAGACATTATATTAATGTCTATGCTATTGTTGTATCAATGATATTTACCTTGCTTATTAGACATTGTTTTCCTTGTCGTTCATCTTGGTCCATTAAGTCCTTTTCACCATTCCTTTTTATCGTTGGCTTTTAATGGCTTTTACATATATGAATGTATATAATCATTTTGGAATAATAATTCATAACTGTGGGTGCATTTATATATATATATATATATAACCGTGGGAGTTAATGATATATATATAATTATGGCTTTTTATGAGGGACAATGACGTTGGAGAGCAATGATATATATTGGATATGTATAACCGTAGTTCTGATATATATTAAAGTTACTTTATGTTGTTTGGACGTTGGCTCTCTTTTATTTGCAATTAAAGCTTTAATTCTGTGTCCTGGCCAATGGTTTTCAAGGGAAAGAGAAGAATTGGAAAGGCAAACACAATATATATATATATATATATATATATATATATATATGAGATATATGTTTGTGTGATATTTTAGAATTTAAGTATATGATATTTCTGACACTTTATTAAAGGTAATAAATATTTATTTTCAATTATGTGTATTTTAATTTTTTTTTGTGGGCTTATAAAAAAAATATTTTTAATTTGGTTGTTGCTCACAAAAGGAAATTTTATTTATGAGAAAGAATTTCTCACTATATGAGATACACATAATGAGGTGTGTTGATACAAGACTTGAGTTTTTGCTATATATTGTCTTTTGTATCTACAATATTTTACAAGTTCTTTTAATTTGGTTTGGAAAAATTCTTTTAAAGTAGATTGTGCATATTTTCATATATAGTGTTTGTATTATGTGGAGCAAATACATATACATAGAGTGAAATTATTATTTGCTATCATTTTATGAACATAACTTATAATTTTTAGAGTTCTAATTTTGAGTGATCATGAAGTGATCAATTTTGCTCATGAAGCAAATTTGTGCAATGGTGATTTCTTCTCCCTACATCATGAGACACTATTTTAATCTTTCTCTTTTTGAGAATTTATATTAATAGTGGGGGCAAGAAGAAAAATGTTTTTGGATAATATTTTTATAACAACAAGTGAGGGATGTGTGTTGTTATGTAAATATGTTGTTATAAAAATAATACAAGCTTTGATAAAAATGTTTTATGATCAATAGTTAATGATATTGTGGTTTAATAGAAATTATAGGTTTATTATATTTGTGTATTGAGTATGTCCCATAAATTTCTATTAACATAACTAATGATAATATTGAAAGGATTTCTTAAAGCTTACATGTGAACTATTTTAAAATTTCTCTATTTTGAGAATTTTATTTATGTGGGATTCTTGAAATAAACATATTTGTGATGGTTTTTAATTTAAGGATCGAAAATGGTTTCATCTTAAGCTTTTGAGAGTTTTATTTTGGAACATGATTTTTGTGGATTTGTGATCAAATTTGAAGATATTGGCATATAAATTTTGGGTCAATTTGAAAATTAAGAAAACCGTCTCTTTGAGATGATGATACGCTGTCAATTTCCAAGTTGAAGAAATCATCTCATTGAGATGATGATATGCCATATATATAAATTGGAATTAGCATTTTCTAATGCCAATCCATGAAAACTCTTCAATTGTACATAGAGGTACAATGTTGTTGAGTTATTGGTCACAAATGAGATTGAAAAGTTCCAAAATAATTCTGTGAAATTATTTTCTTGAAAAATAATATTATATGATGGATGAATTTAGATGCGCATATATGTTATGCGTTTGGTGCCCATCTATAATAATTATAAGGTTTTGTATGAGGTTTCATATGAGTTGTGTAACCATACTCTGATAAATTTAAAAATGTGGGGGTATTTTGCAAAGTTTATGTTACATGACTATGAGAAAAAATAAATTAACTATAAAAACCTTAGTTATTATGTTGTTAATTTTCTCTTTGTGATTAGTGAATATATCTCTTTTAATTAAAGATGGATGTGTATATATATGGAAGTGATAGATGGTAAGGATGATTATTTGTCCGTATATGTGTGACGTAGATGTTACATAAAGTCAAATATTCATTTACATCTAGTGTTGACATGAAAGACATGGGTAAAGTGAATGAGATTTTGGGATTAAAACCATAAGGAAAGGTAATGGTATTTTACTATCACAAGAACGTTATGTTCAAAATTGTCTTAAAAGTTTGATCATCAAGATGACAAACTAGTGAAAAACTCCTTATGATTTTAACACTCAGTTAAGGAAAACAGAGGAGAGTCTCTGTTGTATTTAATAAACTTTACCTAGCCTGACATATCATGTGTTATGTGTCATATGAGTGTTTATATGTACACAATTCCAATAAAAGAGTTGAGAGGTATTTTAATTTACGATATCATATAAAGTAGATTTCCCATTGTATTAGAAAAATACAATGATATTAACTGAATTTTAGATTCAGATGAGACAAAGTCCACTAGTGGTTAAACCTCACTTTTGGTGGTGGGATGTTATTTTAGAGAAAGCATTCATACAAATTTATAGGTTCACTATAAAATCAGAGTTTTATGCTCTGGAGTTAGCTGAAAGCAAGACTAAGTAGTAGAAAAACTTCTTAGCAAATTTTTTAGTTGGGTAAAAGCCCAATGATGTTAGTGTCTATGTTTTGTGATTGCCAAATGGCAATAGCCATTGTAAAGAACAAACTTTCAATGGTAAGAGTAGACACTTGTGTTGAGATATCAAGCAATTGCTAGAAAAATGAATTTGAAGTATACTGATCAGTTCTATAAAGTCAAAAGTGAATTTGGCCAATTCACTGACTAAACATGCATGTAAGAAGGAAATTAGTCCTTCACACATCGAGGGGAATTGGACTTAAGCCAATATGAAATTAACAACGGCGGGAACCCAACCTTTGTGATTGAAGATCCCATGAAGAAGGTTCATATGGGTAATAACAAGTCGTCTGTTAATTCTGCTAGCACTATATTCTCATTCCATTTCCTATGGTGTTAAGTGTGAAAGTGCTAGAATGCATTGACTTGTGGGTTGAGCATAAGCTCTTTATGATCTTCATAGCCCTACATTGAGGGTGGTGTATTCATTGCAGATACACTTGATGAAGTCACCTATATGAGTGTGGAGTGGGGCCGCTCCTATGAGATCGTGGCGAAATCTCTAGAGCACTCATGAATTCCAGGCACGCGCACGGCCGAAATAACGCCACAACGGCGTTAACAGCAGAAATGGGGGGGGTGAGATGCGACTCTTAAGGTCACTATCTTACGACTAAGAGTATGTTAGTTCATAGAAGCTCTATGCTTCACTGACTACTCTGTAAGATAAATCTTATCGGTCTAGGTCTGGTTCATAGTCTAAAAAGAGACACTGGATTAATGCGTCTACACCCATATATGTAACCCAAAAGTTTTTTGAAATATCTTTTGAAATATGTGGGGGATTGTTGTGAAAATAGCCTTTTAAAAGCTTTGTATTTCAAAATATCTTTTTAATAGCTTACCTGAACAGAGGCAAAGTTTTATTATTATGAAATTAATTTGGATTAATGTCAGAAAATTAAGGGCTGACAGTTTTGTTTTATTTGTTTTAAATATAATTAAATATTTTGAAACTGCTCATTAATTTTATGAAACTGCCCATTAATTTTCTGAAACTGCCCATTAATTTTTGAAACTGTCCATTAATTTTTGAAACAGAATTTTAATTGTATTAAAATTCTTGTCTGCCTCATTAATGTTCAGCAGCTATAAAAGGAGGACTCATTCCCCTCATTTTTAACACACACACAACAAATTGTTGTGCTCTTTTCTCTTCCCTCTCTCAAACTCTTTGGGTTATGCTCCTCAAAATTTCTGTTGTTCTGTGGCCTGAGAACCTTTCTCAGAAGAATCTGTTTAATCCTGGAGGGAGTTTTGTAGACGCAGATTTTTAGCTGTGGTCGCGGAATAAATTCCTTAAGGACAGTGTCTATTATAATGACGCGACTCAGATTATTTTTGTGTTGGTATCCAAATTTTACAACAAAATTAACGTGGTTTGCTTTACAAAAATCTTAGATATCCTCCAAGTACCCCTTAGATAGTCATAGCCTAGAACAAAGAGAAAAAGAAAATCCCAAATCCAAAATTAATTTTATTCATCCTTACCTTTAACTTATGGTGGCTGGAACAAAGTTAGGTCGCCAACAGGTTCACCAGTGGGGTTCCGGCCATGATGGTAGTAGTCCAATGGTCGAGCTTCTCAATTGGTTCTCTCTCTCAGCTCCCCACTTGACTGATCCACGAAGAAGAAGCATCTAGATGAATGAAGAGAGAGTGAAGCTACTGGAAAAGAAATTGAGAGTAAAGAAAGAGAGAGTAGCTTCAGCCTCACTGATGGAAAAGAAAGAGAGAGTAAATTGTTTCAGGTGCACATGTCCAGATGAATAATAGTCCTTATATGCTTTCTTTAAATTGAAAAATGAATAAATTAAAAAATATATAGGGGTTGATTTTAAGAAAAAATAAAATATATTCTCAAACTACAAATTTAGATAAGTAACAGAATAATTTATATTAAGCAAATGATAAAAGAAAAATTTTAAATGCGGATCAAAGTGAATAAACAAAAAAGTTTTGGATCTAAGGGATATAAGTGAATAAGCAAATGATAATTATATCTAGTTCAAATTTTAAAAATATTATAATGAGTAATTAGTGAATAATTAATAATATTGGACAGAGAAACAAAAAAATAATGCACTTTATTAAAACTTGATATAATTCATTAGTTAGGTTTAAATAAATGACAATAAATAATAATGGTACATCAAAAAATAAAATATAAAATTTATACCCTTCTTGGTAATTACATATTTCAAACCACGCTTACACACCAACATCCAAACATCATATTTTACACCAAACTACTCTCCCAAACATAAATCATGTTAATCTAAATTTAAGTTTTTTCTAGCCACGTTCAATCAAACTTAATTTACTCCACCTACATTTGCCTATCCAATTACCAAACACACTCTTAATCAAATCAAATATAGATGTCATGAGTGGCAACTTCGAAACAAAAACAAGAAAGAAAAGGCAAAACAACCTCGAAAAATGATCGTAGATGAACAGGGGACCCAGCACACAATAATTAAATATTGAGTCACGAGTAAGCCTTTTTTATGAGTAGTTTGGCCCAAAGATATGGGCCTTTTTTTCTTGTTGTTTTTTAGGTTAAACCCAGTTAGTCTATTCAAAATAAGTCAAATCCTCTGGATTAGCCTATTGGCCTACAAAAATTACTTAGAGCTAGACTAAGAATTCATGACCTGTTGTAAAAATGGGATAATCTAATTCAACCTCATAGCTCAGCCCATTTTTATTTTTATTTTTACTTTAATTTTAACTAACATTAATTTAAAAAAATTAAAGATATATTATTGTATGTAACAAAAAAAATGTTATTTTAGACATTTGATTTGTTGACTTTTAAAACAATTTCTATTTTAATTATACTTATTTCAATTTGTAAATATTTGATATGTTAGTTACTTTTATATATATATATATATATATATATATATATATAATATTATTTAATCATAATAAATGATATATTTTAAAATAAAAGAAATATTTAATTTTAAATAAGGCTTGGCATAAGTTAGGTATAGGAAACCTTGGCCCATAGTTAAAACTGGGCCAGTCCTACCCAACCTTAATAATATTAGAACCAAAGCAAGTTAGGGGCAGGTGGGGCTAAAATATCCCATTTTGACACCTTTATAATTACAATTCATATCTTCAGATATATAAAACTTCTCTAGATTGGGTTTGAAGACCTGCGTTGATGTAATCCTTCCAAAGAAGAATAAAAAAAAAATGGAGTGTGTTGCCTCTAATATATGTCTTTTTGGTAGATATTGATGTTGTATGGATTTTGACATTTTTAACGATGTGTTGTTCTTGATTTGATATTTTTTGATCTCAAAAATTGAGATATAAATTGTAATAATTTATCTTTGTACCTTTTGTAATTTTATGTATTTTTAGCTTGATGGCATATGAATAGAAATCTGACTTTTTTGACAAAAAAAAAAGTGTTATAGCTTGTTTTTAAAGAAATATATATTTGTGTATAATAATACAATAGAATAAAGTACTGCATTAGTTTTTGAGGAATATTGTTATCGTCAATTTAATTTTTAAAAAAATTACTGTTAGTAATTTACTTTTAATATTAAAAAAAATATATCATTTTAGTCTTGACCCTACCTTTGTTAAAACTAAATTGAAGACAAGGAAATATTCCAATAACTAAAGTTTGAACTCTTCATAGCATGTTGTCCGCAGGGAAAAAAAATCTTCATAACACCACTCTGAAGGTATGACATCCTCAATTTTACATTGTCACTCTTAGTTCTAAAACTCTTTTCTTTTTCTTAAATATATTGCTACATATCATGTTTTATTAGCTGACCCCATTTAGTGGGATAAGGCTATATTGTTGTTGTTGTTGTTGTTGTATATTTAAATAAGTTTAGCCAAGTCTAGTCCAATCCATATAAGCAAATAAGAGATAGCTAAAGATTTGCTCACTTTTCAACCAAGAAAAAAAAAAGAGAAACAATTTATTTGATACTAATAAACTGGGATGGCATATAGCACCAGAGCATCTTTCAAATTCTAGCTCAACTATTTCAAATCTTTAAATACTTCAAAACTAATTTTAGCTCAGCTTATTTTTGAGTCACTATTTCAAAACTCAAATGACCTATAACTTCTGTTAACAAAGAAATCAAAAGCACGCGTACATACAATTGGATATTGAATAAGTTTATTGACAAAAGAGAATGAGTGAAAAATGACACTGAATTTAACAGATTAGTACGCCATAGATCAATGTCTGTGAATTTAGTCCTTGTCATCCAGAAGAAGTTCTCACTTGCTGTTAACAACGTACTAGATTCATCAACGAAATCTATTAATATCGGACTTCCATCCAATATGCTTAACCATAAACAAGTCGACAAAACACAGAGAACAATCCGTTCAATCTCATTAACAAAAAAACTAGTATCTTCAACCCCACAAACCACATTGGGGTTTATGAATAAGCATAAATGTGACACACAGATCAACACGACCAAAAAATCCCAAAAAAACAAATAATAATAATAATAACAATATGAAAGAAGGATGACTTCTAACTCTGTATATGCAGCCCGATTACACACTGTTAATTTACAAGAAGATGAAACAGTCCAAGGAGATTAGAGGATTATCAATATCCTCCATGAAAGTGGACTCCATCTCACGATTGGAAGACGTCACCGCCTCTTTCACAACGGTTTCATCAATCTTGGAACCAATTCTCTGACTGCAACTCTGTCTCTGCCTCAAATTCTGATGAAGCTCCCGGGAAGTGACATGATCGGGACTCGATGCTCCTTTAACACTCTGTTTCCGAATCAAAGGTGAAACAGCTTTGGCCTTTGGACCAATCATTCGCCTTGAAACACCAGAATCAGCTATTGTAGCAGTCAAATCACTCCCGCATTTGCCTGCATCACCATTAACAAACCTGCGACTTGGAGAGGGTGATCTCACAGTCCTACTGGGGACATTGTAGAATGCAGAAGAATTAGGCGTCTTTGGATCCTTTCTGAAACTTTTCTGTCTGGTTAGATTGGCTGGTGAATTTGATCGTTCTCTCTTGTGGGGTACACCCAAATTGGGTTTAACTGGTGATGGGTTGATACGAATGTTGGGAGTGTGATCAGATACAGATTCAGCTCTGGGGGACGGAGAGGAAAGAGAAGCTTGCTTGAGAGAATTAATGCGAAGGACATGAGGGTGATGTTGATAGCAGGACCACAAGAAGTCATTGGAGAAGGAGGTGCGCTCGGAAGTGAGTGCAGAGGAGGATGCGATGGAGGTGAGTGTGCTGGAAGAAGAGGTGCAAGTGAAGGAGGAAAGAGATGAAGCAGAAGAGGTAGGAGAAAGGGGAGAAGCTGAAATTCGTTTGGAAATGGAGTATTGTGGAATTGGAGTGGAGGAAGCTTGTTTGGAGATTGGAAGCTTGTGCTGGAGTTGAAGTTGAAGTTGAAGGGGTTGTGGTTGGGGTCTGTATTTGCTAATGCAACAACCCATTTCAGCCAGAGTTAGGAAACTAAGGGGGGTACGAGGTTGAAGAAGAAGAAGAAGACGAACGGGGACGGTTGTTAACTTTGTTATAACGTAAATGGAAGTTGAATTTTGAAAGAAGGAAGGGAAAGTAGGGGAAATGGCTTTTGCTTTTGGTCGTTTATCTTTTCACAGATTTGAATAGGGTTCCCGGGTTTGCTTTTAACGGTTATGTATATGGTGGCGGCTACTATCATCTTCTATTATAGTGGGCTTACAGAATGGGCTTCATTTTTGGGCTAACCCACCCAAGTGGGCCTGTTATTCGGAACACGCATCATTAACTATATGACATCCAGCTCCTTCTCATCCATTTACTTTCTAATTAAATGGGCCCACTAGCCCAACGGGAGGCCCAAGATCTATTGAACCCCAAACACCTCACATAAAAGAACGACAGCTCTGTTTAAAAGAAAAAAAAAAGATTGATAACGAAAAGATTTACTAATGCCAACTATTGATGTCCCCAAAAAAAAATGCCAACTATTAATATTTTTATTGTCAAAATTATATAAAAAATATACGGTTATATTTAAGTAATTTTATTTACGATCATTGTAGCAAGTTTGATGTGCAATAACAGGAAATTGATTGAACCATCCAATTGGTCTGTGCTTGGAAAAATAAGAAAGTTAGACAGAACTACTTTTGTGACAAAATTACTTTTAGAGAAACATTGAATCAAATGAACCCATTGAACCAACGACACAGTTTCTCTGCTTTTTACCAATGCTTTTTTTTCCTTACTTTCAAGAATCTATTTAAAGAAAAAAAATTTAGATAGGTTTTAATTTTTTTCTTTGTATTTATTTTTAGAGACCTATTTAAATAAAAAATTTTAGAGACCAATGATTTTTTTTTTCTTTCAAATAAATCACTGAAAATAGACACAAGAAAAAAAATATTGAGACCTGCTTAAATTTTTTTTTTAAATAAATTCCTGAAAGCAAGTGAAAAAAAAAATATTGATAGTTGTTAGATCACATATCTAACAACTAATACAAGAAAAAATCAAAAAAAAAAAAATAGAGAAACTGCATCCATTGAACCAATCATATGCAGTCGTAATAAATATTTTTATTCTAGTTTGATCAGATTTAAACGAGTGAATTGAGTTACCCATATTTATACGCTTAATTACTAATCTAAAGTAGTGGGTCAAAAATCACAATCATATGTCATTGCCACTGATCCCCTGGAATTATTTTTATGGGCTACGCCTACGCTTCCTATTTGATTTGTCAAAAGCACAACTAATCATACTTAAAACGTTTTGTCGTAGGCTTAATTAACATAAAAAGTAAACCATCGTAATCAGAGCACTAAATTTTTGACGCACGACAGATTAAGGGATTTTTTGACTACTGTATACCCTCCCACAATTTAAATTATGCATTTGTTCTTTCTTTTTTTTAATTCTCCAATCTAGGTCATTTTTATTGTAGTCCAACTTCATTTGCATGTGTGTCTGTTTTTGTTAAGGGTGATACTACTTTACATTAGAAAAAGTGATGTCGTCCTTGTACGATACATAGTATTTGAGACAATTTTTTTTTGATATTATCTATAATTATAATTATTAGATTCGGACTAACCAATGATTTAACCCGAAAACTAATGATCCAAACTCAAACTCAATCCGAATCAAGCAATAGAATCGTTATGTAACTGATCCAAGAGTGACCCAGGTAACTCAATGAGGTCTTGGGACTCAGTCGAATCCTAATTAACCCGATAACCCAGCTTCTATTTTTTTTTTTTGAAAAAATTGAAATTTTTTTTTAAAAAAACTTAACTTATACATGGAGTCCGACTTGCCTAATAATCAAAGCAGCCACTTGTCCTCCTATCACACCCACACGACATATTTGTATAGACAAAAAGTGAGATAGAATTTTATCATGGCTGATATGGGACTTCAACTCAAGACTTAGCAGCTCGGTATTCATTTGTCAAACACACAGCAACACTCGCATGATATTAACCATGAATCCTAAACTCAAAATTTTTGGTATTTCAAGGGTTCGAAGTCATACCTAAATGAGAAGACGTGGCATGTTGATAGAAGTAGCCAACAACTATTAGAGCCTTAACGGAATCAAATCTCAATTTATGAACAGAGAAAGCCTTCCCCAGTTCATCTGCTTCTGCTACCACTTATCCTATTAATACATATCATAGTATCTACCTTCCTTTTATTTTTTAACAACTAATTGCACGGCACTGGGCAATCTTAAATGTTAACTTTACTCTTGATTATTTGTCTTTTAAGATTTATAAAGTTATTATTATTATAATTTACTTGACCTTGCCACGGTTGGTATCATACAAGTGTTGCTGTGTGTTTGACATATGAATACCGTAAGCACCTGCTAAATCTTGAGTTTAACTCTCACATTGTCCTTCATAAAATTCTATCTCACTTTTTGCTTATATAAATACGTGGTGTAGGTGTGATAAGAGGATAGGTGGCTGCTTTGACTATTATTAACTGGACTGCATATATAAGTTAATTTTTTTCTTTCAAAAAATTCAATTTTTTCAATAAAAAAAAATTAGAAGTTGGGTTGTCGGGTCAATCAAGATTTGGATAGGCCCCAAAACTCAGTTGGGTTACTTGGGTCACTCTTGGGTTGGTTGCATAACGGTCCTATTGCTTGATCCGAGTTGAGTTTGAGTGTAGGTTACTAATTTTTAAGTTGACCAATCGGTTTAGTTCGAATCTAATAATTATGGTTATAGATAATATCAAAAACAAATTGTCTCAAATGCCACCTGGTAAGCAAGGGACATGTGTCACTCCTGACAGGGATGATACTGTTTTTTTTTACGTAAAGTGGTGTCACTCCAAACAAAAGTGACATGCATGCAAATGAGGTTAGGCTACAGTAAAAGTAGCATAAATTAGAGGATTGAAAAAAAAAAAAGAAAGGATGAATGCATAATCCAGATTCAGGTATGCCACATTTGTTATAATCAGTAGTAACTGAAAAAAAAAAAAAAATGTATTGACGTATGCGGAGCTCCGTCCTCGACAACCGAGTGCTCCGCAAGTTTGTGGTATGAATGGCGAGACAAAGAACCTTAATCCTAATAATTAGATGTGATGCAAAAAAATGTCATTTTTTTTTTTGGGGTCAAAGATCCTTAATCCTAATAATTAGATGTGACTGTGAAAATGACCAAACTTACAGCTCAAACAGAGAGTGATATATATATATATATATATATATATATATAAAGATGATTAAATTACATTGTTTTACAATTTGAAAATATATTAAAAAATTAAAAGTCATAATATTAATTTCTTTTTCTAAAAATAACTTAATAAAGCTAATTTTTTATTCTCTTATTTCAGCAATATCTATTTTGTGTTTAAAAATATAAATTTATTATTTTTATAATAATCAATAATATATTTAATACTTGTTGTATTATATAAATAATTAATATGAAGGTAGTTTCAATAAAATAGGTGTAATCCTTTATAGGAAAAGGTGATTATAGCACATAATTTGATTTTAGGATGAAGACATTAAACTGCATATTTTTAAAATAAAAGATCATGCAATCTATGCATCTCTTAAAAAGAACACACACACACACACACACACATATATATAAAGACTAGTAAATCAATAATAAGCAACCCAACAAGGAGTCCAAGACAACATATATAAATGATGAAAACTCAAAATAAAATAAATAGCAACAAAATGATCAACCTTCAACCAGCTACATAAAATCAAAAATAGTTTCAGAATTAATTGTTTATCATTATTTTCAATTTAGGAAAAGGATGAGAAAAAGAAAAGTAGGTAAGGATTTGTATAAAAAAATGGTTATAAAAAGTGAAGTTTAATGTTTTATATGATATTCCATAATGCTTGGTGCTGACTAATATTGAAAGATAATATTTAGTATTGAGAAAACTAATGAAGTGGGGAAGGAATAAAAAGTGGGAAGAAAACAACTACTAGAGTCCCTGGATGGTCCAAGTGATAATTTTATTTTATAGAATTATTTAACATATATTTTTTATTAACAAATTGAGTAAATTAAGTTATTTTAAGTCATTTTTATTTTATTTAATTTTTTAATTGTTAAGTTTAATTTTATAGGGAGTTAGTTTTTCTTTATAATTTACTTTAAGATTTACAATTTATTATGTTTATTTAATTTAGTTTAAGATCTATAATTTAACTTATATTAAGAATTATTTTAGTTAGTATCTTTTTGAATTATAAAGATTTGTTAAAGTGATTTTTATATTTTTTGAATTTATTTTGATTTTTTTAGGAGCATAGGAAAAGAGAGGAAAATGAGGCTGCCGTACAGGGTGGAGGAGACATTGAAGGCAGGCTTTCATTCATCTCTTTTTCATTCTTCTTTACCTTTTCTTTTTCTTTGATTTTGATGGCAAAATTTGTGGATGCTATTATGAATGTTGTCTTTCTTACGAGTGACTAGATTTTTTTTGTTAGAAAAAAATGTAACTTTCTTTAAATGTTATGGATTGAGTTTTCAATGATAGTATAAGTTTATTTATTTCTCTCATTGAGTAATTGTTGATGTGCCTATAGCTTTTTCAACTTGATCATTTGAAAATTAATTTAGAATTTATAGAGGAAATTAAAAAATTCATATATGAATATGTCTATTGAAATAATTGTCATAAGTAAATTTAATCTAGGAATAGATAAATTTCTTGTGTAATTTTGATTAAATTCACATATGTTTAATGTCTTTTCCTAATTTCATTGATCTAAGGAATTAAAGAATTATATTAAATTAAGAGTGTTAATTTGCCAAGGAATTAAATTTTAATTAAAATTGAGAATTTGATCATCAATATGGAAATTGAAGACTTAGACTAAAATAGAAACTCACTTATAGTTGGATAAGGTAATAAAATCAGATCCTTAAAGTTTTGATAATTTATAGTTTCTAAATAATTTCTTTAGTTTATTTGTATTAATTATTGTCAATCATCAATAATTTAGTTGATTGTTAGTTATTTAATTTAGTTTAATTTAATCTCAAAAATTTAAAATCGGTAGTCTAGATAATTTAAGAATAGCAAAATTGTACTTGACTCCCGTAATCCTCGTGGAATCGACACTCTACTTACTTCTATATTATTTGTTAACTCGGTATACTTGCTGAGAGTTTTTCAACTAACACCAAATCAAGAATAGTGGGTAATAAATAACACTAGAATCTGATGTAATTGAAAAATGAAATTAAAGAAAAAATAAATGTGAGAAAAACATGATTAAAAATTAAGAAAGCTAACAAGGATAATAACACTAGAATCTGATGTAACCGAAAAATACAATTAAAGCAAAAAATAAATGTGAGAAGAAAATGATTAAAAATTAAGAAAGCTAACAAGGATAATATGCATGCTTAGTTGAACATGCACCAGCTGCATGCCATATCGCATAAATTAACACATATTCATCCTCCCTTTGGCTTTTGACCATAATATCTTCAATTTCTTAATATTATTTTTGTTTACATAACGTAACATAACTTTTTCCAAGATTCTGCTCACAATTAGTAGAAAGTTTTCCAGACGACTAAGTACATGAATAAATTAAAATAGACAGAATGGTAGCATTGAACAAATTAATATATATATATATATATATATATATATCTTGTTTTATATATTTAGAGGGAAAAATAAGCAAGGTAAATTTATATAACTCTTTCATACTTGAAATAACATAGATATATCTTATTCCTATATAGATAGCTTGAATAAAAATTAAAACTCCCCATTTTCCTAGGGAAATCCTTTATTTAGTAAGTTCTCGACCAAAAACAAATCTCCTTCATTAACCATAAATTTTTCTTTTTCCTTTTTTTTTCTCATGAATACTCATCAATTAACTCAGTTTAACAATTGTCAATATCACATTCAATAATTTAGGAGAAAAATTAATCCTTCTCATTTTACAAGATTAAAACATGTTCTACATTATTTGGTCATTTTTCTCTCTAAATATAAGGCTATGTTTGGTTCTGCGTTCTTGTAGGATTAACACACGTCCATGGACCAAAAATCGATTCTTCAGCAAATTTCAGTTGTTTGGTTTCACGTTCAAAGCAATTTTCGGAATCGATCATGGCATCAAAACTGATTTTGACCTGAAGTAAAATTGTGTAGCTTCTAGTGAAAATCAATTTTGCCCAAATCATTACTTTTCAGATTACCCTTTCCTAAAATAGTAAAGAGAGAGAGAGATTCTGGAAAGCAGAGAGAATGATGAGAGATTAAACAGAGACTCGGAGAGTTTGAAAGCAAAGGAAGAGAATGAGAGAGAGTCAATGGACTTATAGTCATCGTCGCCCGTTGCTCATCTCCTTCGTATGTGCCTTCATTGCCGTGGGTATATGAGTGTCTCTCACCCAGAGGAAGAGAAGGAGAGAGAGAGAGAGCCAAGGGAAACTGATTTGTTTTTTCCCATCCCTTGTGTTTCTTTATGTTTATTTTTTAATACAAAACCGTATGCTGATTATCAACACCCCTTGAGTCCCTTGAGTTGTTTTTTATACTGGTTTTTAAATATAAAATCATGTGCTGAGGGCTAACGCTAATTAATTTATTTTATTTTATTTTATTATTTATTGATTATAATTTTTATTTATGAAGTGAAATTTGAATTTGTATTGTCAAATGACTCAAGTGAATGATTAATAATTAGTTAAATTGAGTATAAAAGGTTGATCTATTAATTTATTTATTTGATTCTATTAATAAAATAATATAATATTTATACTATTTCTGATAATTACACATTCAAAAGTATTTCTACATACCAATATCCAAACGAAATATATTTTTCAAAATTACTTTTCTGATAACAATTTTTAAATATAGATCACGTTTATGCAAAATCAATTTTACTTAAAATCAATTCTGCTCAAATTTAGGTTTACCTAACGAGTTTCCAAACATCCACTAAGTCTTCAACATTTTTTCCAATATCAATGATGATTTTAGGGACGAAGGAAGAAAAAGCAGATGACAATGACAGCTTCTTTCATTTTAATAGCAGAGGTTCGTGTACTCTCAACCCTTCTTGACTCTTGGGTTGGTGCTTCTTTCTTTAGAGTCACTCTCAGAAAATTCCATAGTGGTTGCTCTGTAGCCTAATAAGGATAACTAGGAGTGATGTTTTCCTGTTTGCTCATGGTTTTCGTACATCCCATACTGTATGTTGTGATAGGAATTGGTCATTTACTAAATTTTATGTTATGTGATGACTCCTTTACCCATATGGGAGTTAAATAATTTTGCATACTCGGTATTACATTTGGTAGTTTCTACATTAACTGAAATTAGCTATGTTAAGAAGTGGAGGCCAAAGTTGGAAGTTAGGCTTACATCTGTGGATAAACCCCATGTGTCGTGCCGGTCACTGGTCTCAATTTGGAGTCGTGATAAAGTTAGTATCAGAGTTTTAGGTTAGTCTTTTATTGACTACAGAGCAAGGTGTCCTTGATGAGCCCATCCCTATTATTATGAACCGCAGCGCAATCATAGGGCAAGGTCCTATTGAAGGCCTTGTAGGAGTTGTCATTGTCTATTTCTTTTGTGTCTTACTGTAATATCCCAATAATTTATATGAATATTTAAAGCCTATTTTGAAGTTTAGTGAAAAATTTAATTACGTGGAAAATTTACTTTTTGAATTAGTGAAGGAAATCTGGGAATAGAAATTTTAATTTTTAATTTAGGAAATTTTTACAAATTCTCAAGGACTAAAGTGAAAAGAAAAGAAAGTATAGAGGACTTTTGAGAAATGACCAAATAGGAACCTGAGAGGAAGAATAAAGCTTATGAGAATGAATTATGAGTCCGGTACCGAAAAGATGATGGATTCGATATTTAAGAAATTTTTATACATTCTCAAGGACCTAAGTGAACAAATCTTAAAAGCTAAGGTGGCTATGCGTAATTTTATCAAAAAAGAAATTGGTGGGGCCCACACGTACAATTATTAGTTTCTCTTCTCCTTCTTCCTCCCGAGACTTCTTTCAACGTTTCTCTTCGTTTCATTTCCATCTTCTTCTCCAATTCTTTCCTTAAATTATTCCGGTGATCTGATATTTTCTAACCATACTTCCGATTCTTAGGAGTTCTAGAGGCAAAGAGGTAAGTTTTATCTGCCTTATTTCTCTTTTTCTCCATTTTCGGACTTATGGAAGAAAATTAAGATTTTGAGTTTCAATGGATGAATTTAAGTGTGGATGTTAATGTAAAACATTTTTAGCTGGTTTATGATGTTATTAGAACAAGAAATTTCGTAGAATTTGGATATTTGAAAAAGTTAGTGTTCTTGATGAAAATTTGAGATTTGAGCTTGGATTGTTGGTAGAAATTGGGGGTTTTGGTGTTAAAACACTCCTTAGACATTAAGGATGAAAACCCATGGAAGAAATTAAAAGAAATGTTGTTTTAGATATGATTTTAGGATTTTTGGATGAAGAACACGAAGAACATTCGAAAAATTTTCCCAGAAATTACTGTTCACCGAGAAAATTTTTCCAGA
This sequence comes from Biancaea sappan, assembly GCA_037074585.1. Taxonomy (NCBI): domain Eukaryota; kingdom Viridiplantae; phylum Streptophyta; class Magnoliopsida; order Fabales; family Fabaceae; genus Biancaea; species Biancaea sappan. The sequence goes on from CM073494.1 coordinate 15,247,413, forward strand.
TTTTCTCGTTACTGTAGCGTTGACTCGGTCAACGTTACTGTAGCATTGACTCGGTCAACGTTACTGTAGCTGCGTTGACCGTTGACCGTTACTGTAGCATCAGTTTTTTTTTTAATATCGTTGAAAAGCTCTTTGAGTCTAGTTTCCAATGGTATAAGTTTCATCTGGATATTCATTACCAGTTAGGAGTTATGATTTGAGAAATAAGTGAAGGTCGGGAATAGTAGTAGGAAATTTCTCTATTTCGTAACCCTGATGCTTTTTATCTGGTTACAATAGGAATGGTCAAAGCACAAGGTGGGAGTACCGAGAGCGTGAAATCCAGGTGAGTGGGATTTATACTTCCTATGACTAAATCTTTTCTTTAAAGTTCTTGGCATCATAGTGAGAGCATGTAGTGTATCTTAGTGTGAAGGCAGTGATGGTTAACTTATATATTGATATTCATTATGAATTGAGATTTTCTTGCATAAGTTACATTCATGCGCACTTTCTAGAATTAAAGAATTGTGTTCTCAAATAGATTGATATGGATATATCTATACATAAACACCATTATATGAATTTTGCGTGAAGAAGACACGAATACCATTATGAGGACTTGTAAATACAAATGAGCTTCTATGTTTGAGATGTGATTTAAAAGATAAATTCTGTGAACAGTGAATGATTGTATATACGTTGATGAATTTGTGATTAAGTATGGAAAGTAGTATGAGTTATGTTGTGAAGAGACTTGTAAATGATTATGAGTTATTTATGATTATGATTGTGTATGTAATCGGAATGAATGGAAAGGCATGGTGGTGTACCCCATGGAGAAATCTACATGAAGCTATAAGGGTGGAGAATATACATGGAGCGATAAGGGTGGATGCGGCTGGGGCCGCGGGCAACGATCCAGAGGTATCCTGGATGACCCGGTTGGTACGGGAAATGTGTGAAATTGATTTCACTGTTTGCTGTTATGAAGTATTATGAATTATATTATATTATATTATGATCGATTACGTATGATTGCTGCATATTATCATTATGATGCATGATATTTTTTTTTGTCATAGTGTTGTGTTGTCTGCTCACTGGGCACGTGGTTTGCTCATACCCCTCTTATTAACATTTTTTTCAAAGTTGACAGATGAAGGTAAATATCTGTACAAGGAATTATGGATCCTTAGCCCATGATTACCTTTTCATTTGTTCAGGATAAAGGTATAATAGTTAAGTCTTATTCTAAGTTGTATAAATCTAGAAATCTCTGTAATCGGGTAGGTTCATTCAGTGATGTAATGTGAATGACTGTAGTGTATATAGAGAACTCGGTTTGGTTGTATGAAAAAGAATGGTATGATGCTTAAGAGAAAGATAGGCTTACGGAGGTGAAATGAAATTCACTTTCCGTGCCGGTCACGTGCTCAGATTTTGGGACGTGACAAGTTGGTATCAGAGCTTTGGGATTAGGTCTCCTACCGATTACAGAGTAAGGTAACCTTAGTGGGATCTCCTCTATCGTGGTGAACCCGGGCACAACTATAGAGAGACGGCTCCACTGAAGGTCCTGTAGGATGTTTTCATTTCCTTTTCCTCCGAGACTTGTCTTTTCTTATGAATTATGTTTTTAGTTTTAGTTTTAGACAAATATGGCTATACTTTTGAACTCGGTAAAGGAAAGGTTATTATTTGTTTTGATTCCGTTGCTGTCGGATCAAATTGTATGTATGAGGCTTTATATATTGAATTCATGATTGATTTTGTGTGACTGATTTCCTTTATCTTTCTTAATTTTATTCTTACTATTTTTTTTTTTTGAGTACCATCCCATAAAAGAAACCACTGGCATTAAAAGCGGAAGGATTACATTGCAAAAAAAAAAAATTACTCATGCATGAGTAATCTAAAAGCGAGGTGGTCTTCGATTAGGAGGGTTGTATTGTATCATCACCCCTCGACCATTCCTTGGAGCGAGAGATAGAGCAATGTCACTGAGGGTAGTGTAAATCTCATTCATACAATCAACACTTCTTTGTTGTTGATTGCAGAAGCACTGGGTAGACCAATAGAAGAACCTGTCTATTCTTGAAGTCATTGCCGCATTATTGCGTTTAGTTAACTTTTCCAGGTGCTCTATCATCTTTTTCAGATTTTTCACCTCCTACTCTAGACAGGAGATTTTGTCCTCCGAGGTATGGCCCGTGCTAGTCTCCTCAGCTTCCTCGTTCTTCTTCATTTTCTTCTCCTTCTGCTTCTCTTGAGACCCCTCAAAAGGTCTTTTGCTCTTATTTTTGCCCAGACTTAAGTTTAAGTCGAGCTCTTCTTCCTTGGCCTCCATTGTGAGATCAATGTACTTCCTTGTGGCCATGATTTGGAAAATTTAGAAATTTATGTAGGAGTATGAGAAGAGAGGAATGCTTGGAAGTTGTAGGCTCAGAGATGATTACTCTTTGTAGTGTGATAACTGAGAACGATGGGACAGTTCTTATAGAGGAAAAATTAGAACTTAGAGACAAAGAAGATATTTCTTCGCCGCACCCTATACGCTTAACCTGTGGATTTCTGCAAGCTGGAAGCTAGAAGTCTAGGGTAGGCATGCACACCAACAGCGCGTCGCATTAATGCCAAAACCACGAAAGTCAATATTCGGTGGATTTGCGGCCGATTCATACTTGGTTTTTCCATTTCTCTTGTTGGCATTTTCTGAAATTCAAAGAAGTTGATAATGTAGCCATTACATAGTGTCTTGGATGCTTTTACGATGAACTAAAATGTATTTCTCCGCTTTATTGTGTTGTTCTTGAAAGTATTCAGTTGAGTATAATATACAAGATTGATTGAATCATACTGTGATTATATGTATCTAAAAACATATGATATGTATGCTATTTATGCATAGTGAGTGAAGACTATTTGTTATGGCCAGGAGTAATATGTAATAATCCCACATACATTCAGAGAATGAGAAGTTAAAAATTTAAAAAGGACTTGAATAGATGAAAATATATAGATAAAGATGTATCTCTATGTTTATACATACATACATATATGCTCGTAGAGGCAAGAGAAAGGTAAAAATTTTTCTCACTTTATGGAACGCTTGATGTGTAAATGTGAGAAATTTTTATTTTAATATGTATGTTTGAAAATATGTAAGCCTAGGGCAAAGCCATGGATTAGAAACCTAGATAAGGCTAGTGTGAAGCTACCCGTTCATAGAGTAACCTCTCGATCTAGGATTATTAGATAAGACAAATACAGAGTCAGGAAGTCATAAATTGAAACGGCGATTAGTTGAATAATTTGAGCAAGAGTCAAAAGTTAACCGAAATTTTTGAGGAAATCTTTTGTATTAGATTATATTTTGTTATTTTCTGGCATGCTTATCATAGACCGTTGGCATTGAGACGGATAAGGTCTGTAGGCCATCTTTAGAGTATGATGTAAAGGTTTTTGTAGCCCTAAATTTCGTCTATATAATGGATGCCCCATTACGCTGCTCACTACACTAAGAGTTCATTACCTATAAGCTTTCTAGCATCAAACTTCTCCTTCCGTACAACCTTTATAGCTCAGAAAAATATGGCTGGCAATAAATCTTTCAATTTAAACTTTGAGGCTGGCAAGGTAGAGCTGGATCTAAATCTTAGCCTGGAGAATTATAAGAATAAGAGATCCATGGAAGAGTCACCAGAGGCTAAGAAAAGAAAAAGGGATGTAGTAGAGCTAGAGGATGTTAGCACAGCAACATCTTCTAATAATGAGCTTGCGCTTATGAGACAAAAGATGGAGGACTTGGAAAGATTGATAAACCGCCACTTTGAGGACCAGGGGAGTTTGATAAATCGTCTCTTTGCAGAACAAGAGAAGCTTTTGAATCGTCATTTTAGGGAATTGGCGAATAGAGTTGATAGACATTCGATGTTTGCAACTCAAAATTTTCGTGACCAACAAGCGAGATGTATTAACTGTATGAATGGAGTGACTTCTACACTTCGCCAAATTTCCCAGACATTTCCTCCAGAAACTCTTTCTAGGCTGCAACGATTAACTTCCTCCTTAAGGTCTGAAGCACCTTCCTCTTCTAGACCTGGAGCACCTTCTGCATTTCAAAAGCCTCCTCGTCCTTAATTTTTTTTCTTCTTTCTTTTGTTTGTACCTAAAGCTGATGTTTGATCTAAGGTTTACGTATTAAAATTATCTGTTTTGTAACTCGAGTTAAGCTTGTTGCCTGTAGCTTATATAATAGAAATAAAATTTAAGTTTTCGAATATTCTTTTGTTGAGGTGATTCTTTTATTGAAGGAACTTGAAAAAAAATGGACTTGTTATATTTTGTACTTGATTGTGAAAATTCCAAAAGAGAGAATGAGATATAGACAAAATATCTGCATTTGTTTCAATCTTGAGTTTTGAATTCGGAGGACTGAATTCTATTAAAGGGGGAAGAATGTAATATCCCAAGAATTTATATGAATATTTAAAGCCTATTTTGAAGTTTAGTGAAAAATTTAATTACGTGAAAAATTTGCTTTTTGAATTAGTGAAGGAAATCTGGGAATAGAAATTTTAATATTTAATTTAGGAAATTTTTACAAATTCTCAAGGACTAAAGTGAAAAGAAAAGAAAGTATAGAGGACTTTTGAGAAATGACCAAATAGGAACCTGAGAGGAAGAATAAAGCTTATGAGAATGAATTATGAGTCCGGTACCGAAAAGATGATGGATTCGATATTTAAGAAATTTTTATACATTCTCAAGGACCTATGTGAACAAATCTTAAAAGCTAAGGTGGCTATGCGTAATTTTATCAAAAAAGAAATTGGTGGGGCCTACACATACAATTATTAGTTTCTCTTCTCCTTCTTCCTCCCGAGACTTCTTTCAACGTTTCTCTTCGTTTCATTTCCATCTTCTTCTCCAATTCTTTCCTTAAATTATTCCGGTGATCTGATATTTTCTAACCATACTTCCGATTCTTAGGAGTTCTAGAGGCAAAGAGGTAAGTTTTATCTGCTTTATTTCTCTTTTTCTCCATTTTCGAACTTATGGAAGAAAATTAAGATTTTGAGTTTCAATGGATGAATTTAAGTGTGGATGTTAATGTAAAACATTTTTAACTGGTTTATGATGTTATTAGAACAAGAAATTTCGTAGAATTTGGATATTTGAAAAAGTTAGTGTTCTTGATGAAAATTTGAGATTTGAGCTTGGATTGTTGGTAGAAATTGGGGGTTTTGGTGTTAAAACACTCCTTAGACATTAAGGATGAAAACCCATGGAAGAAATTAAAAGAAATGTTTTAGATATGATTTTTGGATTTTTGGATGAAGAACACGAAGAACATTCGAAAATTTTCCCCAGAAATTACTGTTCACCAAGAAAATTTTTCCAGATTTTCTCGTTACTGTAGCGTTGACTCGGTCAACGTTACTGTAGCTGCGTTGACCGTTGACCGTTACTGTAGCATCAGTTTTTTTTTTAATATCGTTGAAAAGCTCTTTGAGTCTAGTTTCCAATAGTATAAGTTTCATCTGGATATTCATTACCAGTTAGGAGTTATGATTTGAGAAATAAGTGAAGGTCGGGAATAGTGGTAGGAAATTTCTCTATTTCGTAACCCTGATGGTTTTTATCTGGTTACAATAGGAATGGTCAAAGCACAAGGTGGGAGTACAGAGAGCGTGAAATCCAGGTGAGTGGGATTTATACTTCCTATGACTAAATCTTTTCTTTAAAGTTCTTGGCATCATAGTGAGAGCATGTAGTGTATCTTAGTGTGAAGGCAGTGATGGTTAACTTATATATTGATATTCATTATGAATTGAGATTTTCTTGCATAAGTTACATTCATCCGCACTTTCTAGAATTAAAGAATTGTGTTCTCGAATAGATTGATATGGATATATCTATACATAAACACCATTATATGAATGTTGCGTGAAGAAGACACGAATACCATTGTGAGGACTTGTAAATACAAATGAGCTTCTATGTTTGAGATGTGATTTAAAAGATAAATTCTGTGAACAGTGAATGATTGTATATACGTTGATGAATTTGTGATTAAGTATGGAAAGTAGTATGAGTTATGTTGTGAAGAGACTTGTAAATGATTATGAGTTATTTATGATTGTGATTGTGTATGTAATCGGAATGAATGGAAAGGCATGGTGGTGCACCCCATGGAGAAATCTACATGAAGCTATAAGGGTGGAGAATATACATGGAGCGATAAGGGTGGATGCGGCGGGGGCCGCGGGCAACGATCCAGAGGTATCCTGGACGACCCGGTTGGTACGGGAAATGTGTGAAATTGATTTCACTGTTTGCTGTTATGAAGTATTATGAATTATATTATATTATATTATGATCGATTACGTATGATTGCTGCATATTATCATTATGATGCATGATATTTTTTTTTGTCATAGTGTTGTGTTGTCTGCTCACTGGGCACGTGGTTTGCTCATACCCCTCTTATTAACATTTTTTTCAGAGTTGACAGATGAAGGTAAATATCTGTACAAGGAATTATGGATCCTTAGCCCATGATTACCTTTTTCATTTGTTCAGGATAAAGGTATAATAGTTAAGTCTTATTCTAAGTTGTATAAATCTAGAAATCTCTGTAATCGGGTAGGTTCATTCAGTGATGTAATGTGAATGACTGTAGTGTGTATAGAGAACTCGGTTTGGTTGTATGAAAAAGAATGGTATGATGCTTAAGAGAAAGATAGGCTTACGGAGGTGAAATGAAATTCACTTTCCGTGCCGGTCACGTGCTCAGATTTTGGGACGTAACACTTACTCCTTAGTTGTGGCATGAGTTGGGCGATTCTTAAAATCTAAGTCACTTCTTGCTTTTGTAGATTCTGAGTTCCTTTTGAAATGGCAGATAAAAGGAACCTTGCTTTGCCAGCTCACGAAGGTTCTGAGGCAGACTCGGCATGGTTGCCAGCTTTGTCTGTGAACGGGCAACGCGTGGTTTCTGAACACGCCAATAGCAAATATGCTCGCAATGAAGGAAACTCGGTTGGGAGGCCCACACCGAGAGTTAAAGTACCACCTCGAATGGATGCCACAGTAATTGCGGAAATGATTAACCTTTTTACTAGTCAGCTTGATAAATTGGAAGCTATTATCGTAAGGCAGTCAACTACCAATAACCCTCCTATGGCACCAGCACTGAAGTGGGTTACACCCCTACCACCACTTCTTCCCCCTCCTCGAAGAGAGGGAATGGTGAAGGATGTGCACTTATCCAAATTCTTAAAACTTAAGCCCCCAATGTTTATAGGAGAGACAGCAGATGAAGACCCAATGCGATTCTTGGAGGGCACAATCAAAGCATGCAAATCTTTGGGATGTTCTAGCATTCGTATGTGTAATACCCGTTAATTTCAGAATATAATTCTCTTAAGAGTATTTTAGAATTCTACAACGTTACTTTAGTTATTTATTTTGGTCATTTTTAATTTTCATATTTAATTGTTCTCTTTGAATATTATTTATGAAAATTGAGTTAAATGACTGGACTAAATATTTGCACAATGAGGGATACATTCTAAGAATGGTGAAATTCATGGAAAAGTGGTTTCAGAATGGTCAATTAATCCATTTATTGTAAATTGACTGGATGGGTTTGGATGTTGGGTTATGGATACCCATGGGTTATTGAATAACCCATTAGAAATATTTAATATAAAGTTTCAATAGTAACCCTCATTTTTTTCACTCAGCCGAAGGAAGCAGAAAAGATTTCTCTCTCAGTTCTTCATTTTCTTCTCAAATCCTTTCCTTGATCTTCAGAGTTTCGATTATTTGTTCGGTTCAAAAGCTTTGTAAGGATCAAAGGTAAGCTTTAATCCGATTATTTTCCTTAAATTTCAGTTTATGTAGAAGATCAGAGGAGGTTTTGTTTTTGAAGATTTTGATAATAATTCATGAATCTCAGTTGTTTTAGAAGTTATATTTGAGTTATAATCGGTTAAAAGAGTTGAAATTCTGGTTTTGAAACAAGAAAGGGAAAGGATGAAATTGTTAGAAATTTATGCAAAAACCAAGTTACTGTAGCGACCAGGGATTTCGAAACAAAATATGGAAAATTTTCTTCGGTTAATGTAGCAGTACTGTAGTGTCGGCAGTCAACGGTACTGTAGCAGTCAACGTACTGTAGCGAACCGGCACTGTAGCGAACCGTTACTGTAGCGAACCGACAATGTAGCAAACCGTTACTGTAGCAAACCGTACTGTAGCAACCCGTTACTGTAGCAGTCAGAAAATTTTACGTATTTTCGTGATTTTGTTTCCTTTCTTATGATTCCTTGTAATATATTTTACTAGGAAATTTTCCTACACAAATTCTAGTGTGTAACAAGGTAAACTTGGACAAACATCAAGGTGAGTGAATAACCTTGATCAGCTAATTTGATATTACTAGTCAAAGTACAATATAAGTCCCATTTACAATATTATTTGGATAATAAGCAATTAATTTTTCATATGGGAGTATATGATGACCAGTAGAAATAAGAGTATGAAGAAACTATTTATTTCATGACAATTGTACTATGTGATGAATTCTCACTATTTTATTAATGAGTAAAGATCTACGGGATCTAATACACGAGTGTGAAAGGGTTAAAGTCCCATACTACTCGGTGTATATCTAAGAAATCTTATACACGAGTGTGAAAGGGTTAAAGTCCCATACTACTCAGTGCATATCTATGAAATCTATACACGAGTTGAAAGGGTTAAAGTCCCATACTACTCGGTGTATACCTATGAAATCTTATTCATGAGTTTGAAAGGGTTAGAGTCCCATACTACTCGATGTATAAGACAATTAATTATATGAGTTGTAATATCTCAAGAATTTATATGAATATTTAAAGTCTAATTTGAAATTTAGTGAAAAATTTAATTACGTGAAAATGTGCTTTTTGAATTAGTGAAGAAAATCTGGGAATAGAAATTTTAATTTTTAATTTAGGAAATTTTTACAAATTCTCAAGGACTAAAGTGAAAAGAAAAGAAAGTATAGAGGACTTTTGAGAAATGACCAAATAGAAACCTAAGAGGAAGAATAAAGCTTATGAGAATGAATTATGAGTCCGGTACCGAAAAGATGATGGATTTGAGGTTAAAGTGATATTTGAGACATCGAGAGGGATTAAAGTGAACAAATCTTATAAGCTAAGGTGGCTATGAGCGATTTTATCGAAAAAGAAATTAGTGGGGCCCACACATACAATTATTAGTTTTTCTTCTCCTTCTTCCTCCCGAGGCTTCATGTTCTTCGTTATTTCCATCTTCCCTTCTTCAATCATTTCTCAAATTTTCATCCGGCGATCTTGTATTTTCTAACCATACTTCCGATTCTCAGGAGTTCTAGAGGTAAAGAGGTAAGTTTTATCTACTCTATTTCTCTTTTTCTCCATTTTCGGACCTATGGAAGAAAATTAAGATTTTGAGTTTTAATGGATGAATTTAAGTGTGGATGTTAATGTAAAACATTCTTAGGTGGTTTATGATGTTATTAGAACAAGAAATTTCGTAGAATTTGGATATTTGAAAAAGTTAGTGTTCTTGATGAAAATTTGAGATTTGAGCTTGGATTGTTGGTAGAAATTGGGGGTTTTGGTGTTAAAACACTCCTTAGACATTAAGGATGAAAACCCATGGAAGAAATCAAAAGAAATGTTGTTTTAGATATGATTTTAGGATTTTTGGATGAAGAACACGAAGAACATCAAAAATTTTCCCCAGAAATTACTGTTCACCGAGAAAATTTTTCCAGATTTTCTCGTTACTGTAGCGTTGACTCGGTCAACGTTACTGTAGCATTGACTCGGTCAACGTTACTGTAGCTGCGTTGACCGTTGACTATTACTGTAGCATCAGTTTTTTTTTAATATCATTGAAAAGCTCTTTGAGTCTAGTTTCCAATGGTATAAGTGTCATTTAGAAATTCATTACTGGTTAGGAGTTATGACTTAAGATGTGAGTAAAGGTCGAGAGTAGTGATAGGAAATTTCTCTATTTTGTAACCCTAATGGTTTTTACCTGGTTACAATAGGGATGATTGGGGCGCAAGGTGGGAGCGCCGAGAGCGTGGAATCCAGGTGAGTAGGCAACCTTGTAAAATTAATTTAATAAATTAGTCAAAGCACAATATAAATCCCATTTGCGTTATTTGTGAAATTGAGAAGATTATCAGTGTGTGTTCAGGTTGAGAAAAAGTGTAATATCATTGGAAGGTATTTTATTACCTTTGAGAATTGATTTCTCTAGTTGACTAAAGAACTAGATGTGATTGTTCCTTGAATAAATTGGAACATTTTGTAAGTGAATAACCTTACTAAACTAATGTGATCTTATTAGATAAGGTACAATACAAGTCTTGTTTATAACATTATTGAAGTGAGAAATAATCAATCTCGCTGTTGATAATATATGATGATTGTTATGGTTGATGATAGACATTCAAGGGAATAAAAATATGTGTAAATTCATTTATTTCATAGTAATTATATTGTGATAAATTCTCACTATTTTATTTATGAGCAAAAGATCTACGAGATCTAATACACGAGTTTGAAAGGGTTAGAGTCCCATACTACTCGGTGTATAAATGTGAAAATCTATGCACGAGTTTGAAAGGGTTAGAGTCCCATACTACTCGGTGTATAAATGTGAAAACCTATGCACGAGTTTGAAAGGGTTAGAGTCTCATACTACTCGGTGTATAACTGTGAAAATCAATACACGAGTTTGAAAGGGGTTAGAGTCCCATATCACTCAGTGTATAAATGTGAAAATCTATGCACGAGTTTGAAAGGGTTAGAGTCCCATACTACTCGGTGTATAAATGTGAAAACCTATGCACAAAGAATTTGAGGGTTAAATTCCCAAGTCACTCAGTGCAAGTATTTATGGCATATAATACTATAATTATTTAAAATAAATGATAGATTGATTGTATTAGTAAATGTGGTGTTTGTGCTTATGATATTTTCATGTACAGTTGTTTACTCACTGAGTTATGATAAACTCACACTCTCCATGATTATCTTTTCAGATACAGTGGTTGAGAAGAAGAATTTATAGCCTTTAAGGATATACTCCACTTTTGTCTGGTAAACAATTGGTAAGGACTAGGAAACGCTCTGTAATCTAGTAGGTCACCTAGGCTTGGGAGGTTGTATAGTATTGTATAGTGTTTGAAAGTTGAACATTTTCTGAATATGTATACAAAATATCTTTCTTGGAATATTTATGATTCACATAATTATGGATATTAAGAATGTTCACAGAGATTATGGGGTACCATGGAGGTACACCCTAGGTATTTTATGTTTATATCACATGTAAGTTTTGGGATGTGACAAATTGGTATCAGAGGTGGTTTTAGGTCCCCTATAGATTACAGAGCAAAGTGTTCTTTGTGGGCCCTTTTCCATTGTCATGAACCGCGGCATGACCATGGGATTAGGTTCCATAAAAGACCTTGTAAAGTTGAGTGTTCTTGTCATAACTTACCCTTCGATGGAGTTAGTTAGAGATAATTTTGTTACAATATGAGATAATTGATTTCATATGTGGAACTTTGGAACTTGTTGGAGGTATGATCTTTATACCGATGGAAAAGGTGATCTCTGTATGAAATTTTTCTTTTTGAGAAATTGGGAACATAACTCTGTAGTGTACTCTGAAAGCTGAGGATCAGTAATTGTTAGAATATGGCTTGAGGGCTGGGCCAAGAGTGATGTATTAGATGGGGTAAAGTTGATTATGAGGCATGGGCTAGAGTTCAAGAAAGATTTTCACAAAGAATATAGCGCAGATTACTAATGCAAGAATGGGAAAGAACCCTTGTGAGGCAGATCAAGATTTGATTTTGATAGATGCCAGACAGATGTAATTTATGGAAGAGGATGTAAGTCCTAAATAATATGTTCCTTGATTAAAGCTTGGTTGAGAAAATAGATGTGGGCTAGGTAGTTTTTCCCTAAGGGAGATACTACGGTAAAATGGAACCTAGCATAAGAGATATTGAGGTACGTTATAAGTCTTCTCTAGGGCGACTCGCCAAAGTTGCACTTGTTTAGTTAGGGATTGGCATGATGGTACTTGTGATAGAAGTGTTTCAAAAAAAAAATATATATATATACAATGTAGAAGTTTTGTAACATTGGAACAATTAGAGCATGTTAAAGGTAGGCTGTTGGCGTATGAACATTCATAATTGTTAAACATGATGTATGATTGGAATGGTCTAGAAAGATATTCTTATGGTAGTTTGTGCCTCAGAGTGTTAGTTTAAGGAAAGCTTGCGAATCGAGGCTCTTAAGCAAGAATTCATGACAATTCGAGGGCATAATATCGAGTTCAATTGATCTATACGGTAAGCCTTCATCTACTCCCGTATGATAAGGGGAAAGACAACGAGACTTGTATAGAGCTTCTGTTTGTCTCTGTGTCAGCTTATAGGGTCATTAAAATTTTTTTTTATGTGATTGGCTTATAAGCTGAATTTGTTATTGATTTTGTGTGGCTAATTTCTTTTATCTTTCTTCATTTTATTATTATTATTATTATTTAGAGTACCATCTAGTAAAAGAAACTATTGGCATTAAAAGCGGAAGGATTACATTGCAAAAAAAAAAAGGGAAATTACTCATGCATGAGTAATCTAAAAGCGAGGTGGTCTCGGATTAGGAGGGTTGTATTGTATCATCACCCCTCGACCATTTCTTGGAACAAGAGACTGAGCAATGTCACGGAGGGTAGTGTAAATCCCATTCATACAATCAACACTTCTTTGTTGTTGATTGCAGAAGCATTGGGTAGACCAATAGAAGAACCTGTCTATTCTTGAAGTCATTGCCGCATTATTGCGTTTAGTTAACTTCTCCAGGTCTTCTATCATCTTCTTCAGATTTTTCACCTCCTTCTCTAGACAAGCGATTTTGTTTTCTGACGTGTGGCCAGTGCTAATCTCCTCAGCTTCCTCAATTTTTATCTTCTTCTCCTTTTGATCCTCTTGAGACCCATCAAAAGGTCTCTTGCCCTTGTCTTTGCCCAGACTTAAGTTTAAGTCGAGCTCTTCTTCCTTGACCTCCACTGTGAGATCAATGTACTTCCTGGTGGCCATGGTTTAGAAAATTTAGAAGTTTTTACAGGAGTATGACGAGAGAGGAATGCTGGGAAATTGTAGGCTCAGAGATGATTACTCTTTGTGGTGTAGTAACTGAGAACTCCAGGGCAGTTTTTATAGAGAAAGATTTAGACTTAGAGCCAAAGAAGATATCTCTTCGCCGCACTCCTACACGCTCAACCTATGAATTTCTGCAAGCTGGAAGCCAGAAGCCTAGGGTAGGCATGCGTGTCAACAGTGTGTCACATTAATGGCAAAACCACATAAGTCAATATTCGGTGGATTTGCGGCCGATTTATACTTGTTTATTTTTCATATCTCTTGTTGGCATTTTCTGAAATTCTAAGAAGCCGACAGCGTAGCCATTAAAGATTGCCTTGGATGCTTTTATGATGAACTAAAATGTATTTCTCTGCTTTCTTGTATTGTTCTTGAAAGCCTTCAGTTGAGTATAATATACATGATTGATTGAATTATATTGTGATTATATGTATTTAAATACATATGCCATGTATGTATGTTATCCATGCATTGAGAGTGAAGGCTATTTGTTATGGCCAGGAATAATATGTAATGATTCTACATACATTCAGAGAATGATAAGTCTGAAATTTAAAAAGGACTTGAATAGATGAAAATATATAGATAATGATGTATCTCTATATTGATACATACATACATATATGCTCGTAGAGGCAAGAGAAAGGTAAAAAAAAAAAATTTTCTCACTTTATGGTAACACTTGATATGTGTAAATGTGAGAAGTTTTTATTTTAATATGTATGTTTGAAAATGTGTAAGCTTAGGGCAAAGCCACGGATTAGAAACCTAGATAAGGTTAATATGAAACTACCCGTTCATGGAGTAATATCTCGATTTAGAATTATTGGATAAGACAAATACAGAGTTAGGAAGTCATAAATTGAAGCGGCGATTAGTTTAATAATTTGAGCAAGAGTCAAAAGTTAGCCGAAATTTTTGAGGAAATCTTTTGTATTTGATTATATTTTGTTATTTTCTGGCATGCTTATTATAGACCGTTGGCATTGCGACGGATAAGGTCTGGAGGCCATCTTTAGAGTGTGATGTAAGGGTTTTGGTAGCCCTAAATTTCGTCTATAAATAATGGATGCCCCATTACGCCGCTCATTACACTAAGAGTTCATTACTTATAAGCTTTCTAGCATCAAACCTCTCATTCCATACAACCTTTATAGCTCAAAAAAAATATGGCCGGCAATAAATCTTTCAATTTAAACTTTGAGGCTGGCAAGGTAGAGTTGGATCTAAATCTTAGTCTGGAGAACTATGAGAATAAGAGATCCATGGAAGAGTTATTAGAAGCTAAGAAAAGAAAAAGGGATGTAGTAGAGCTAGAGGATGTTAGCACAGCAACATCTTCAAATGATGAGCTTGCGCTTATGAGAAAAAAGATGGAGGACTTGGAAAGGTTGATAAACCGCCACTTTGAGGACCAGGGAAGATTGATAAATCGTCTCTTTGTAGAACAAGAGAAGCTCTTGAATCGTCATTTTAGGGAATTGGCGAATAGAGTTGATAGACATTCGATGTTTGCAACTCAAAATTTTCGTGACCAACAAGCGAGGTGTATTGACTGTATGAATGGAGTGACCTCTGCACTTCGCCAAATTTCCCAAACGTTTCCTCCAGAAACTCTTTCTAGGCTGCAACGATTAGCTTCCTCCTTAAGATCTGAAGCACCTTCCTCTTCTAGACCTGGAGCACTTTCTGCATTTCAAAAACCTCCTCTTCCTTAATTTATTCTTTCTTTTATTTATACCTTAAGCTAATATTTGATCTGAGCTTCACGTATTAAGATTATCTGTTTTGTAAATCAAGTTCAGTTTGTTGCCTGTAACTTATGTACTAGAAATAAGGCAATTCTTGTACTGAAGAAACTTGAGAAATAAAAATATGTTGAACTTGTTATATTTTGTACTTGATTGTGAAAATTCTAAAAGAGAGAACGAGATTTGGACAAAATATCTGCATTTGTTTCAATCTTGAGTTAAGTTTTGAATTCGGAGGACCGAATTCTATTAAGGGGGGAAGAATGTAATATCTCAAGAATTTATATGAATATTTAAAGTCTAATTTGAAATTTAGTGAAAAATTTAATTACGTGAAAATGTGCTTTTTGAATTAGTGAAGAAAATCTGGGAATAGAAATTTTAATTTTTAATTTAGGAAATTTTTACAAATTCTCAAGGACTAAAGTGAAAAGAAAAGAAAGTATAGAGGACTTTTGAGAAATGACCAAATAGAAACCTAAGAGGAAGAATAAAGCTTATGAGAATGAATTATGAGTCCGGTACCGAAAAGATGATGGATTTGAGGTTAAAGTGATATTTGAGACATCGAGAGGGATTAAAGTGAACAAATCTTATAAGCTAAGGTGGTTATGAGCGATTTTATCGAAAAAGAAATTAGTGGGGCCCACACATACAATTATTAGTTTTTCTTCTCCTTCTTCCTCCCGAGGCTTCATGTTCTTCGTTATTTCCATCTTCCCTTCTTCAATCATTTCTCAAATTTTCATCCGGCGATCTTGTATTTTCTAACCATACTTCCGATTCTCAGGAGTTCTAGAGGTAAAGAGGTAAGTTTTATCTACTCTATTTCTCTTTTTCTCCATTTTCGGACCTATGGAAGAAAATTAAGATTTTGAGTTTTAATGGATGAATTTAAGTGTGGATGTTAATGTAAAACATTCTTAGGTGGTTTATGATGTTATTAGAACAAGAAATTTCGTAGAATTTGGATATTTGAAAAAGTTAGTGTTCTTGATGAAAATTTGAGATTTGAGCTTGGATTGTTGGTAGAAATTGGGGGTTTTGGTGTTAAAACACTCCTTAGACATTAAGGATGAAAACCCATGGAAGAAATCAAAAGAAATGTTGTTTTAGATATGATTTTAGGATTTTTGGATGAAGAACACGAAGAACATCAAAAATTTTCCCCAGAAATTACTGTTCACCGAGAAAATTTTTCCAGATTTTCTCGTTACTGTAGCGTTGACTCGGTCAACGTTACTGTAGCATTGACTCGGTCAACGTTACTGTAGCTGCGTTGACCGTTGACTATTACTGTAGCATCAGTTTTTTTTTAATATCATTGAAAAGCTCTTTGAGTCTAGTTTCCAATGGTATAAGTGTCATTTAGAAATTTATTACTGGTTAGGAGTTATGACTTAAGATGTGAGTAAAGGTCGAGAGTAGTGATAGGAAATTTCTCTATTTTGTAACCCTAATGGTTTTTACCTGGTTACAATAGGGATGATTGGGGCGCAAGGTGGGAGCGCCGAGAGCGTGGAATCCAGGTGAGTAGGCAACCTTGCAAAATTAATTTAATAAATTAGTCAAAGCACAATATAAATCCCATTTGCGTTATTTGTGAAATTGAGAAGATTATCAGTGTGTGTTCAGGTTGAGAAAAAGTGTAATATCATTGGAAGGTATTTTATTACCTTTGAGAATTGATTTCTCTAGTTGACTAAAGAACTAGATGTGATTGTTCCTTGAATAAATTGGAACATTTTGTAAGTGAATAACCTTACTAAACTAATGTGATCTTATTAGATAAGGTACAATACAAGTCTTGTTTATAACATTATTGAAGTGAGAAATAATCAATCTCGCTGTTGATAATATATGATGATTGTTATGGTTGATGATAGACATTCAAGGGAATAAAAATATGTGTAAATTCATTTATTTCATAGTAATTATATTGTGATAAATTCTCACTATTTTATTTATGAGCAAAAGATCTACGAGATCTAATACACGAGTTTGAAAGGGTTAGAGTCCCATACTACTCGGTGTATAAATGTGAAAATCTATGCACGAGTTTGAAAGGGTTAGAGTCCCATACTACTCGGTGTATAAATGTGAAAACCTATGCACGAGTTTGAAAGGGTTAGAGTCTCATACTACTCGGTGTATAACTGTGAAAATCAATACACGAGTTTGAAAGGGGTTAGAGTCCCATATCACTCAGTGTATAAATGTGAAAATCTATGCACGAGTTTGAAAGGGTTAGAGTCCCATACTACTCGGTGTATAAATGTGAAAACCTATGCACAAAGAGTTTGAGGGTTAAATTCCCAAGTCACTCAGTGCAAGTATTTATGGCATATAATACTATAATTATTTAAAATAAATGATAGATTGATTGTATTAGTAAATGTGGTGTTTGTGCTTATGATATTTTCATGTACAGTTGTTTACTCACTGAGTTATGATAAACTCACACTCTCCATGATTATCTTTTCAGATACAGTGGTTGAGAAGAAGAATTTATAGCCTTTAAGGATATACTCCACTTTTGTCTGGTAAACAATTGGTAAGGACTAGGAAACGCTCTGTAATCTAGTAGGTCACCTAGGCTTGGGAGGTTGTATAGTATTGTATAGTGTTTGAAAGTTGAACATTTTCTGAATATGTATACAAAATATCTTTCTTGGAATATTTATGATTCACATAATTATGGATATTAAGAATGTTCACAGAGATTATGGGGTACCATGGAGGTACACCCTAGGTATTTTATGTTTATATCACATGTAAGTTTTGGGATGTGACATGAGTAAATGTGGTATTTGTACTTTTGATATTTTATATAGTACAATTATTTACTTACTGAGTTTTTAAATAAACTCACACTCCCTATGATTATTTTTTTCAGATACAGAAAACAAAGAACAAGAGTATCCATTTGAAGAATAGAAGCCCATTGGAATTATCCTCTATTTCTGTCTGGTGGGATACCAGTACTTATTAATGTGGATATTAGAAACGCTCTGTACTTTCTATAGGTCTCCTAGGCTTGCGATGAGATAGAAATATCAGACTATGTATGTCTATATTTGCTTATCAGATGAATATAATTCTGTAGTGTGGAATGAATGATTAAGGTTGAATGTAAAACCTTACAGAATATATGTATATAACGTATGTTTGAGAATTATATCAAATGAGTAGTATCTTTTCACATACTCAATTTTTGGGATGTGACAGTATGGTTGAAGTAGAGACATATAATTTGCAAGGAAAAGCAGACCAGTGGTGGAAGAATTGGGTAGAGTCAAGGGAGCTGAAATGGAAGAATTGGGTAGAGTCAAGGGAGCTGAATTCCCCACCTCTTGGGTGGGATGAGTTTCAGAGACAATTCATGGAGCGCTTCATTCCTCAAAGTGTTAGATTGACTAAGGCTCGAGAATTTGATACCTTAAAACAAGGATATTTATCAGTGAAGGACTATCATACTTTGTTCAGTGGCCTATCAATCTATACTCCTCATATAATTCCTAATGAAAGAGAAAAGATTCGAAGATTTATGTTGGGATTTCGTCATTCCATCCGAAAATTGGTGAAACTCTAAATGGAGATGTACCCCTCATATAAATCTACAGTAGATGCGACAAAGTCAATAGAGATGGATGAAAAGGATGATATCGATGCTCAAAAGAGGAAAAGGAAGCGAGTGTAAGAGGGAAGGCCCTTTGGCAATGGAGGTACTTCAAGGATATCTCAACCCCAAGGGAAAGGACAATCAATGCTTGCCGCATCTTCAGGACAAGCCTTCTCTACAGTGATCACACCTCGGTCAAGCTCTCAGTCAAGGCGCGACAAGCCTCGTTGCGAGGAGTGTGGGAGATACCACATGGTACATGCTTCGGGGGGAGTTCAACATGTTTTCACTATGGTTACCTAGGATACTTCAAGTGTGAATGCCTGCAGCTAGCTTTAAAATCTAGTCAGGTATCTATTCATCCCCCTCACACCCAGATAGAGGCAGCATCAACTCTCTGAGCCCTTTCTACTTCAACTGAAGGTAATGGTGTACAAAGAAGAATAGGAGGTCACACGGAGATAGGCTTTGACAAGGGAGCCAGGATAGGACATGGCAGGAGAGGCCAACAAGCCCAGGGTCATGATACGGCTAGATTGTATGCCCTTACTAGACAATATGTCTATGCATCCAATTCCGTTCTACATTTTCTTATGTATCCTCTATATTTGTAAGATGCTTTTCTGTTAATCTTGTAAGTTTGAATGATCCATTTCTCATGTACACTTTGGTAGAGGAAACTATTCTTATAGATAAGGGTTATGTGGGATGTCATGTTAAGGTGGGTGAGTTAGAGACCTTAGCTACCTTGTTAATACTCAATATGACAGAATTTGATGTCGTTTTAGGCATGGATTGGTTAGCCTCGTGCCACGTGACTCTTGATTATCGACAGAAAATGGTAAAGTTTTATATGCCAAGAGAACCCATCTTAGTATTTTAAGGAGATAGGAGCAATGTGTTGTGCAACTTTATCTCTATGATGAATGCTCGAAGGATGCTAAGGAAAAGGTGTCAAGGTTTCCTAGCTTTCATTCAAGATGTGGGGAGGATTTGGGTGAGATGCCAGTGGTTAAAGAGTTTTCAGATGTATTTCCCGAGGAGTTACCCAGTTTACCTCTAGATAGAGAGGTGGAGTTTGGTATAGAATTAGCCCCTGGCACGCAACCTATATCCATCCCACCTTACCGCATAGCACTAGCTGAGCTTAAAGAACTCAAAGAATAGTTACAATATCTCTTAGATAAAGAGTTCGTATGACCAAGCGTGTCACTTTAGGGAGCCCTAGTTTTTTTCGTGAAAAAGAAAGATGGGTCAATGCGGTTATGCATTGACTACCGATAATTAAACAAAGTGACAATGAAAAATAAATACACGTTGCCACGGATAGATGATCTCTTTGATCAACTGCAAGGTGCTTCCTGCTTTTCAAAAATTGATTTGAGGTCAGGATACCATCAACTTAAGATCAAGAGGAGGATATTCCTAAGACCGCTTTTAGGACCCGTTATGGCCATTATGAATTCTTGGTGATGTCTTTCGATTTAACAAATGCACTAACTGCTTTTATGGATCTTATGAATCGTGTGTTTAGACCCTTCTTGGATAAATTTTTTATTGTCTTTATCGACGACATCTTTCTAGAATAACATGATAGGCATTTAACGACATCTTGATTTATTCAAGGAGTCTAGAAGAACATGATAGGCATTTACGAACTGTCTTGCAAATCTTGAGGAAGAATAAGTTATTTGCCAAATTTTCCAAATGCAAATTTTGGCTTGACCAAGTGGCATTCTTAGTACATATGATCTCTAAGGATAGAGTGCAAGTAGACCCTAGTAAGGTAGAGGCAGAAAAGAAATGGCCTCGGCCTACAACCGTAACTGAGATTCGTAGTTTCTTGGGGTTGGCAGGTTACTATCGTCGATTTGTTCGCTATTTCTTGAAGATAGTTACACCACTCACTCTGTTGACTAGGAAGAATGTAAAATATATCTGAGATGATAAATATGAGGAAAGCTTCGCAAAGTTAAAAGAGTGTTTGACAATAGCTTCAATCCTTACCTTACCTACAGGACCAAGAGGATACACAATATATTGTAATGCTTCAAGAGTGGGATTGAGTTGTGTTCTTATGCAATATAGCTCAGTCGTGGCTTATGCATCAAGGTAACTCAAGTCTCATGAACAAAGCTATCCCACACATGACTTGGAGATGGCAACATTAGCTTTTGCCTTAAAGATTCGAAGGTATTACCTTTATGGGGAGACGTGTGAAGTTTATACTGATCACAAGAGTTTGAAATACATTTTCAACTAGCGGGATCTAAATTTGAGGCAAAAGAGGTGAATGGAACTTTTTAACAATTATGATTGCACTTTCTACCATCCCTAGAAGACAAATGTCGTGGCCGACACCTTGAGTTGAAAATTCATGGGAGGTATAGCACCCCTTGCAGTGGTGCAAAGACCGTTAGCCTATGAGGTTCATGGCCTTGTAATAGGTGGAGTGAGATTTGAAATCTTAGAGACTGGAACTTTGTTGGCCCACATTCAAGCTCGATCCTAGCTTGTAGGGATATTAAGGCGGCTCAAGCAAAAGATTCTGAAATTTCTAAGTGGAGAGAGGAATTAAAGGAAAATGAAACCAATAGGTTCACTCTTGATGAGGAGAACATCCTTCGGCTTGAAGGTCATTTGTGCGTGCCTTTGGATGAGGTGATTCGAAGGAGGATTCTTGATTAGGCCTATATGTTTGCGTACATCGTGGATCCGGAAGCCACCAAGATGTACCATGATAAGCAGCTGTATTAGTGGGAAGGCATGGAACGCGATGTGGTAGATTATGTGTCGCAATGCTTAACTTGTCAACAAGTTAAAGAAGAGCACAAAAAAATGGGGGGCTTACTTCAAGAGATTAAACTTCCAAAGTGGAAGTGGGAGAGAATAACAATGGATTTTATTGTTGGGCTATCTTGTTCTCCAACAAGGTATGATTTTATATGGGTGATAGTGGATAGGCTAACTAAAACAGCTCAGTTCATTCCTGTTAAGACAACAAATGGAGTTTTCAAGCTAGCACAAATTTACATCAAGGAAATGGTGAGGTTACATGGAGTGCCGGTATCAATTATTTCTGATCGAGGCCTACAGTTTACCTCTAGATTTTGGAGGGCATTTTAGAAGGCATTGGGAACGAGAGTAGATTTGAGCACTACATTCCATCCTCAAACTGATGGGTAATTAGATAGGATGATTCAAACTCTAGAGGATATGCTTAGAGGGTGCATTTTGGATTTCGATGGAAATTGGGAGAGTCATCTACCCCTAGTTGAGTTCGCTTACAATAATAGTTTCCAAGTAAGAATACAGATGGCTCCTTTTGAAGCTTTGTATGGAAGACAATGTAGGTCACCAATTTAATGGTTTGAGACCAGTGAGGCTAAAGCTATTCTGCCAGATTTTGTGCAAGATGCCTTGAATAAGGTTAAGGTTAAAGTCCTATACAGATAATCGGAGTCGCAATCTTGAATTCGCGGTTGGAGGCATGGTTTTCCTCAAGGTATCACCTATGAATGGGACCATGAGGTTTGGTAAAAGGGGAAAGCTAAGCCCTAGGTATGTGGGACCATTTGAGATCCTAGAGCGCATAGATAAAGTAGCCTATCGGTTAAATCTTTTGGGAGAATTAGCAGGAGAACATCCGGTGTTTCACGTGTCAACATTACGAAAGTATCTCCCCCGATCCATCACACGTGATCCAAGCTCCAGAGGTGCAATTGGATGATATCCTATCTTACTAGGAGATCCCGGTGGCAATCCTTGATACTCAAGTCAGGAGTCTTCGTTCCAAAGATATCCCTTTGATAAAGGTGCTTTAGAAGAACCACTCCCATAAGGAAGCTACATGGGAAGTTAAAGAGGATATGTAATCAAAATATCCTCATCTTTTTACATCTTAGGAGGTAAATGTCTTTAGAAATTCAAATGACCGAATTTTTTAAGGAGAGGAGATTGTAATAACCAGGAGATTTTATTTTATTTATTATGCAAGTGCATGGAAAATTTAATCCAGCATCTTTTAGTTGATTATTCTATTATTATGTGTCTTGTGAGTTGAAAATAAAAATAAAAAATATATTTTTTTTGCTTGAATTTTTTTTTTAAAAGCAAGGAAGGTAGAGATACTTCATGATTAATTTCATGGAGGGAAATTTAAAAAAATTTATTTTATTTGGAAAGTTAAATAAAGGGAAAACTACGTATAAACTTCTTATTTTGTGAACCATACATACATCATATGAATAGGATAATTCAATTAGTCAATAATATTTTCAGACTTTAAGACCAAGGACCATTTTACAAATATTAAAAAGTTTTATAGGGGCTCTTTGAGTTTTTGCTAAAACCACTTGAGGTGGCAATTTAATATTTGTAATTTTACGTGGAGACCATTCATGCTGCCAACATTCAATGTCCTAGGAGTATTTATAATAGTGGTTCTTAAGGATTTCTTAAATTTAAGAACTGGTTCTTATTTCGATTCACCACTATAGTTCGCCACATTAGCTGTCACACATAAGAACGGTTCTTACACAAAAAATTAATAATAAAATAATTAACTCACAATAAATGTTAGTGGAGTTAGTGGAGAGTAATAATGCTAAAATAGTGGAGAGTTGATTGTGAGACCCATTTGTAAGTTCTTAAAAAGTTTACCGTTGAAGTGGAGAGTTGCTTAAAGTGGTAGGAAGTTTTTTAAGCTGATGTGGTACTGTGGGACTACAATAAGAACCCAATTGAAGTTCACCACTGTAGATGCTCTTAGGCAACCAACCAATTAAATGGATTATATTATTATTCCACTAAAACTACTTTGACCACTTTTACCTCACTTTTGACTAGTGCTTCTAATAGATTATAGTAGGGGAAATTAACTAAGAAAAGAAATATTGCACTACACCCATGAGCCCCCACACTTCATCTAGTAGCTAATCTATTTTATTGAGCAACAATTAATAAAATGAATGGTATTTCTTTACACCTATAGCCACCCACATTTTCGCCAGCTTTATGCTTTAATTTAAAGCAACCACATCCATCCCTCTGTATTCATATGTATACAAAAAACCGAGAGCTCTTATTCTGCACAATCCTAAAACCATGAAAGAGAGGAAGAAGATACTCTGTTTTTCACGTGAAAGACAGAAAGTTTTTGCCAATCCTTGGAGCACTCTTTGTGCTGAAAACTTGCTGGTAAAGGCTCGAAACTTGTTAGGCATTCAAGGACAAAGCTCTATGAGTTAAAAGGGTGGAGTTCCATTCCATTTCCAGCCCAAACAGTAAGGGATAAAGGAAACTCAAAAACACAGAGCATCATAATTAGTGGTTGATCGAGATTATATTTCGAGTGTTTATTGTTGAATCTAGTTGAGTGGTTAACCTACTCTAGTGTAAGATTTCACTATGTGTTTGGTTGTTGATATATGAAAATCATAGTGGAAAGAAACATGGAAAGGACGTAAGGAGGAATCCTTAAGGTGTGTATAATTTAATTAAACTATTGTATCCTGATGAGTTGACAAGGGATTCGTGAGACTATGTTTAATTCTCGTATTTGTGACTTTTAAAACATTGTGTGATTTAAATTCATTATAAGGAAGATTAGTGGGTCTTACCCGTAGGAGATATGATTGCCTATGGGCTTGGAGTTTCTTGCCTTTGAGCAAGCAGATTAAATGCCTATGGGCATGGAAATTATTTACCTTTAGGAAAGGAGATTAAATGTTCGAGGACGGGGAGCCTAGACCGCCTACGAGCAAGGAGATTAAAAGTCTTCGGGCTGGGAGACGGGGATGCTTTGTACTCCAATTTGTTTTATTGTTGTCTGTATGTGGCTATGCTTACTGAGATTTATCTCACATTGTTATTTTCTATGTTTCAGAGCCCTCGAACATTGAAGAACGTCTGCCTAAGGAGTAGCGGAGGTTCGTGTACTACCAATCCTTCTTGACTCTTGGGTTGGTGCTTCTTTCTTTGGAGTCACTCTCAGAAAATTCCATAGTGGTTGCTCTATAGTCCAATAAGGATAACTAGGAGTGATGTTTCCTGTTTGCTCGTGGTTTTCGTATATCCCATACTATATGTTGTGATGGGAATTGGTCGTTTACTAAATTTTATGTTATGTGATGACTATTTCACCCATATGAGAGTTAAATAATTTTGTGTACTCAATATTACGTTTAGTAGTTTCTACATTAACTGAAATTAGCTATGTTAAGAAATGGAGGCCAAAGTTGGAAGTTAGTCGTACATCCGTGGGTAACCCCCACGTGTCATGTCGGTCATGGGTCCTGATTTTGGGCCGTGATAGGAAGAGTCTCTTGTTCTTCATTCGTGCTGCACCAACAAACACAGATGGCCTCAATTTTCAAATCTTTTTGGTCAATGCTATAGTTTTCTAAAAAGAATTAGGGAAATACTACTCTTCAAAAAATATTTAGCCCAATATTACTGATTCGGTAACATTACCCATTTGTCTTTTTTTTTTCTAAGCCAAATTCCTCACATATTAATTTTTGAAAAAAGAGTATAGAGTCTCGGCTTGAACAGAGGTCGAGACTCTTTAAAAAATAAAAAGGAAAAAGGAAAGTGACTTCTATATTTTTTTTTAAGAAAAAAATTGCGTGTGATTGAATATATATATATATATATATAAATTAATTCAATAAAAAAATATTTAATTTTTATTAAAAATTATATTTAAAATAATTAATTTTTAGTTTTCAGACTTTTATTAGTTATTTAAAATAACTTAATTAAATATAATTAATTATTAATTATAATTAAAATTGGTTAATATATAACTAATGGAATAATAATTCATGAATTACTATATATGTTTAATAGATAAATGAACAATATAATTAAAGTTTGTTAGTATTATATAATAACAAATAATTATTTAATTTATATTTTATAATGAATGAATAAGCAATATCAATTCTAATAATTAAATATTTTTTACAATTGTATAACTAAATACAAAATTATGATTATATAATCATAATTATTAAATTTATACAACTATATCAAATCTAATAGTTAGTTAGACTTTAGAATGTAATGTCAAATAAATATTTAATTTAGCATATCCAATCTTAATGTGTAATTAATATGTTAATAAAAGTATTTGAATAATATAATGTAAATTAAATCGAATAATATTTCGAGTAATTGATATTTTAATTGCCTGCTTCAACCATCGATGTTGGCGACTCTGATAGAAATGGATAAATTCCAAGAGGGAGGTGAATTGGGTTTTAAAATTTTTTTTTTTACAAAACTCTTATTGGAAGTTAAAAAAAAAATTTTGGAAATATGCCAAGCTAAGACAGTAAAATCAAACCAGAAAAATAGAGTGCTATGAAGATGAATAAATATAGAGTGCAAAAAAGCAAAAAATAGATAAATAATTAAAGAGCAAAGGAAGAGAAGATCAAATAGTGAGATTTATACTGGTTTGACTTATAACCAAGTCTACATCCAGTTTTCAAAACAACTTCTTGAGTATTTCCACTATGAACAACAAGTTTATACAATTGGATACTTATGAGCTACTATGATAGATATATTTTCTTCTTCAATGGTGTCTCTGCCCCTTACAATGTGTTTTCTCTCAAACACTAAATCAAAGAACCAATCCTTAAGCAAACAAATTTGAAGGCTTAAAAAAACAATGGTGGACAATCTCAAAGTGTATATAACCCAAAAATTAAGCTCATAATTTTTCTATAACAATTAGAGAGAATGGAACTCAAGATAATATGAGAAATGAACAATTTGAAGTTTGATGATAATGGTGTTGTGAAGTTCCCTTTATTTAGTGAAGTCTTGCTGCTACAGTGACTACTTTAGTCAGAATTGCTATAGTAAGTTTCATCATCATTTTTTAAATTTTCTACAACTATCAATTTCTTTCTTCAAATATGCTATAGTAAAAGTCATTCTTTTTTAAACAACATTTTCCTTTTTCAAATTTGTTACATGAAAAGTCATTCTCTTTTTCAACTTTATTACAACAATATTTTTCCTTTTTCAAATTTGCTAAATGAAAAGTCATTCTTTTTCAACAATCGATAAAGTTTATCATCCATCTTAAGAGAGTGCTTGTGCTCTCAGCGTTACAAAGTTCATCATCCAAATGTTTTGTTGCTGCTGTAGCGCCGTCTTACTCACCGTTTGATCTGGTTTTTTTCTCCACTATACTTTGTCTCTCCATACTTTTTCTACATAACTGTACAATGGACTAATTGCCATAAAAAGATACCGCAAAAATACTAAAAATACAAGAAAGTACAACATAAATTGTTCAACTAAAATAAGACAAGATTGTATTGAAAAACAACTACTCAAACATGTAGGAAGCCATAGATTTCACACAAAATACACCCTGATTGTCACATCCCAAAAATTGAACATGTGAAAAGATACTACTCATTTGATAAAATTCTCAAACATAAGTTATTTACATATATTCTGTAAGGTTTTACATTCAACCTTAATCATTCATTCCACACTACAGAATTATATTCATCTAATAAGCAAATATAGACATACATAATCTGATGTTTTTATCTCATCGCAAGCCTAGGAGACCTATATAAAGTACAGAACATTCCTAGTATTCACATTAATAAGTACTGGTATCCCACCAGACAGAAATAGATAATAACTCCAAGGGGCTTCTAATCTTCAAACGGATACTCTTCTTCCTTGTTTTCTGTATCTGAAAAGATAATCATAGGGAGTGTGAGTTTATTTAAAAACTCAGTAAGTAAATAACTGTACTATATAAAATATCAAAAGTACAAATACCACATTTACTCATATAATTAATTGTCTTATACATCGAGTAGTATGGGACTCTAACCCTTTCAAACTTATGAATAAGATTTCATAGATATACACCGAGTAGTATGGGACTCTAACCCTTTCAAACTCGTGAATAAGATTTCATAGATATACACCGAGTAGTATGGGACTCTAACCCTTTCAAACTCGTGAATAAGATTTCATAGGTATACACCGAGTAGTATGAGACTCTAACCCTTTCAACTCGTGTATAGGTTTCATAGATATGCACTGAGTAGTATGGGACTCTAACCCTTTCAACTCGTGTATTAGATCCCGTAGATCTTTACTCATTAATAAGATAGTGAGAATTTATCACATAGTACAATTGCCATGAAATAAAATAATTTCTACATACTATTATTTCTACCGATCATCATATACTCCCATATGAAAAATTGATTGCTTATTATCCCAATAAATGGGACTTATATTGTACTTTGACTAGTAATATCAAATTAGCTTAGCAAGGTTATTCACTCACCTTGATGTTTGTCCAAGTTTACCTTGTTCCACACTAGAATTTGTGTAGGAAAATTTCCTAGTAAAATATATTACAAGGAAACATAAGAAAGGAAACAAAATCACGAAAATACGTAAAATTTTCTGATTGCTACAGTAACGGTTTGCTACAGTAACGTTGACTGCTACAGTGACGGTTCGCTACAGTACAGTTCACTACAGTAACGTTGACTGCTACAGTATCGTTAATTGCCGACGCTACAGTAACTGCTACAGTAACTCGAAAAATTTTCTGAAATTTTCTGGTTGCTACAGTGAATTCGAGTTTGCAGACGCATCCCAGAAAATTTTCATCCTTTCCTTTTTTTTGATTCAAAACCAGAATCTCAACTCTTTTAACCGATTATAACTCAAATATAACTTCTAAAACAACTGAGATTCATGAATTATCATCAAAATCTTCAAGAACAAAACCTCCTCTAATCTTCCATATAAACTTAGATTTAAGGAAAATAATGAGATTAAAGCATACCTTTGATCCTTACAAAGCTTTTGAACCGAACAAATAATCAAAACTCTGAAGATCAAGGAAAAGATTTGAGAAGAGGATAAAGAAACGAGAGAAAGTGAATTTACTATTTACTTCAGCCTTTGCTTCGATGCGTGAGAAAATGAGGGGTACTATTGAAGTTTTATTTTAAATATTTCTAATGGGTTATTGAATAACCCATGGGTATCCATAACCCAACATCCAAACTCATCCAGTCAATTTACAATAAATGGACTAATTGACCATTTTTAAACCACTTTTCCATGAATTTCACCATTCTTAGAATATATCCCACATGGTGCAAATATTCAGTCCAGTCATTTAACTCAATTTTCATAAATAATATTCAAAGAGAACAATTAAATATGAAAATTAAAAATGACCAAAATAAATAACTAAAGTAACGTTGTAAAATTCTAAAATACTCTTAGGCGAATTATATTCCGACATTAACGGGTATTACACTAATTCAATTAACTTTGTCTCGATTCTTTTTCTTGTCCTTGTTTTCCATAGAATTCAAATCAATACGAGCGATTGGACTAAGGGCATCAAGTGGGCCAATATATTGGTGATCCCCAACTATGACGACCATACTCAAACATTCTATAATGTTATGGGGCTGATAATCATTTCTTTTAGATTATATCAAACATCAATTGTATATTGAAACATTTTTCAGTTTAATTTACATTATATTATTCAAATACTTTTTATTAACATGTTAATTACACATTAATATTATTTATGCTAAATTAAATATTTATTTGACATTGCATTCTAAAGTCCAACTAACTATTAGAATTTATATAGTTGTATATATTTAATAATTGGGGATTGGCAGTGTTGACACATCTATATAGGGAACTTTGTCAAGCAACGAACCATAAACAGAAAGGAATTGGTGGTTGCCTCACTCTTACTCATTTGGGCATGAGATAAATTCCCTTGAACACGCCCTATCCATGATGTGGATATAGAGCATTACCCTATACTCCTACCATCATGATGTTAGTATGTATTACCTATATGATCATTGAATTTATCAATTATTATTTACTATTTGAATTAATATACTTGTGAATTCTTACAGTTGGAAGAGTGCCAATATGATGGGAAAATCCTCCAGATGATTCCAAAATAGTGCCTAGTTAATAACATCGTCTGGCTTACCTATGTACTGATAATTTGTTACTTGAAATATTATTCGGTTTAATTTACATTTTATTATTCAAATACTTTTAGTAACATATTAATTACACATTAAGATTGGATATGCTAAATTAAATATTTATTTGACCTTACATTCTAAAACCCAACTAACTATTAGAATTGATATAGTTGTATAAATTTAATAATTATGATTATATAATCATAATTTTGTATTTAGTTATACAATTGTAAAAAAAATATTTAATTATTAGAATTGATATTGCTTATTCATTCATTATAAAATAGAAATTAAATAATTATTTGATATTATATAATACTAACAAATTCTAATTATATTGTTTATTTATCTATTAAATATATATTAATCCATTAATTATGTATTCCATTAGTTATATATTAATCACTTTTAATTAAGAGATTTAGTTAAGTTATTTTAAATAACTAATAAAAATCTAAAAACTAAAAATTAATTATTTTAAATATATTTTTAATAAATTAAAAATTAAATATTTTTATTGAATGAAATATATATATTCATTCACAGGATGAAATGCAGGCCGAGTTGTATTCAATGTGAATGAATATATGGCAACTCAGTCTTGTGCATCTTCTGTCAGGCTGAGACTCTATATTTTTTTAAAAAAAAAAATTAATCTATCAAGAAATTTGCCTCTGACAAATCGAGTTCCTGAAAAAAAAATGTTATATGACAAAATCACTGGTATTGAGCTAAATATTTTTTGGAAAATAATATGTTTTTAAATTTTTTTAAAAACTATAGTATTGACCAAAAAGACTCAATTTTCTTCTTCTCCTTGTCTTTCGGCGGCTTCATTCATTTTTCATTTATGTGCGACCCATGTGCCTTTTCCTTTTTGACTTCTCTCCTAACAACTTTAATCTTCGTGGGTCATTGGGGAGTCTAGGTGCTTAATTTAGTGTGGATGAGTTGCAGGAGTCTTAAATGCGGGAGTGAAACGAAATGAATGAATGGGGTAGAATTTATATACATTGTAGATCACACAAGTTAATTTTTTGAATAACTATATAAATTAGTTTTTGAATAACCCACCATATATTATTTTTTTGAATAAATATATAAATTAATATTTTAAAAATAGATCTTTTAATTTTTTTAATTTTTTAAATAATTAAGTATAATACAAGTTAATTTTTAAATTAACACCTTCACTTTAGTCCAGGGAAGGACACGGTATGCAAAAGCAAGGCACAGAAGAGAGTCGCGTGGCGCGAGGTAAATGGTCACACGTGACACTAAGTAGACAGTCAAATGTTTCTAGATCGGAAGGTGGAGACGCCAAAACCCAATTATGGATGCCACAACCACCAGATTTGCATTCAATATTTATCCTATCCAACAGCAGCTTCAATCCACGGCTACCTCTCGGTCTCCGCCTTCCATTGTTTTGGGTCGTTTGGAGTTTTTTTAAAAAGAAAAAAAGAGATACGCGCCCGTAAGTGGCTCTCAGGCATACGAGCAGAGCCGCTTTCAACGAGAGCCATGGCCGTGGTGCACACATTAAAACAGCTGCAGCAGCAGCAGCTTCTTCTGCTGCTATTGGTGGTTGCTTTAATGCTTTTGCTTCTGTACTACCAAAAGCAGAGCCTGAAGGCAACCCAAAATGCTTAAGCACCTGTGGCTCTGTTACTATCTCATACCCATTCGGCACAAGCGAAGGATGTTATCTGGACGACTCTTTTCTCATCACTTGCGACACAAATTCCAGCACAAAGCAACGTAACTGTGGTGGACATATCCGTGGATGACGGAGAACTCCACATCTCAGCCTGGCCATCCCATGATTCCTACAACAAAACGGGGGTTCAAGTGAGCGTCGGTCATCAGGTGTTCGAAATGCCACACTTCCACCTTTCGTCGGCAAAGACAATCTTTACACTATCGGGTGCGACACACTGGCATTATTAGCAGGATCGGATGATCCGAAAAAGAACTACACAACTGGCACTGCGTGTATAACTGTTTGCTCTGAAGATAGTATCAATGTTGACAACGGCACCTGCGGAGGCACCCGCTGTTGTGAGGCTTCTGTGCCGGAACGGCTGTCAGCTTTCTCTTGGGAGACTGGATCCATCAAGAATCACACCAAGGTGGGTCGCTTCAAACACTGTGGTTTTGCATTTCTGGCGGAGGAAAGGGAATACTCCTTCTCCATCACTGATCTGTATAATTTCCACAACAGAAGCTTTAAGGCTGTGGTGGAGTGGGCGGTGGAGAATTACAAGAGTTGCAAAGAAGCGAGGAAGGAGGAGAGAGGGTACGCGTGTAAAGCAGAGCAGAGTAAGTGCGTCTCCGTCAAGGGAGGCGGATACCCCGCGCGCGGTAACTAGGATCAATACCAACACTTTACACACACACACGCTCACGCTCAGATCAATGCCAACACGACACTTTACACACACACACACACACACACACACACACACGCTCACGCTCAGATCAATGCCAACACGACACTTTACACACACACGCACACGCTCAGATCAATGCCAACACGACACTTTACACACACACACACACAAAGATCAATACCAACACTTTAGTTTAATCCCAACAAAAAATAAAAATTAACTTTCACACACACCCTGATGTAGATGATATTCCAATCTTTCAAAATATCCATAAAATAGTATTAAATAATGGATTAATATATCCAGAATTAATTATTAGGCACCCAAAAATCTAATACCCAATATTCACCACACAAAAAAATTACACTCATCAGATTTATATTTTATAAATGTATATTATATAAATAATACTTTAAATTTTTTATTATAAGTTTAAATATGTATATATGTATATTAGATATTTAATCCTTTTATTTATATTAGACAATATTAGTATCCGCTACCAAATATCTGCATCTACCTATTATTTGATATATATATTTTTTATTATTCGTATTTTTCTCAATATCTAATGACTATATATTTATAATTTTTGATCTAATGAACTTGCTTTAAAAAGTTATTTTCTTTTTCCCCCATTATACAGCTTTCAACCATACTAAAAAAAAAATATTTTTCAGGTGATTTATATTATTCCAAATTGATAAAAACCCTGCCATGAAAATGGAAGGTGCGAGAACTTGCCTGGGAAGTTTAAGTGTTCATGCCCAGAGGGATATGAAGGGGATGGGATGAGAAGCAATGGAACAGGTTGCCGTCCCAAACTTCATTCAAATTCTGGAAAAGAAACCATACTTACAGTTACCTTGAGTACGTATATAAGCACCCCAAATCATATTTATACTTAACATTTATATCTAAATTAAACTTGAAGCACAATGAAAATTAGTGTGTTGATTTCAAACTTTTTTTTTTTTTTATGCGCAGGTGTTACTGTAAGTGTCTTGGGGCTGCTCGTGGTGGGTTTGTATTTATATTGGGGAATGAGGAAAAGGAAGCTAATGAAATTGAGAGAAGTTTTTTCAGCAAAATGGAGGAATGTTGTTACAGCAACAAATCACCCAGCATAGCTGGTCATCTCAAGCACCCAAAATATTCACAGTCGAAGAGTTGAAGAAGGCTACTGACAACTTCAACGAAAGCAGAGTACTAGGGCAAGGAGGGCATGGAACAGTTTCCAATGGAATATTACAAAATAACATAGTGGTTGCTATCAAGAAGTCCAAAATGTGTGAGCAGAGTCAGATTGAGCAATTCATCAATGAAGTGATTATTCTTTCCCAGATAAACCACAGAAACGTTGTCAGGCTCAACGGTTGTTGTCTTGAGACAGAGGTCCCCTTGCTTGTCTACGAATATATTACTAACGGGACTCTTTATCACCACCTTCATCATGAAGCTTCATCATCCAAGATCTCATGGAAAATGCGTTTGGGAATAGCAGCAGAAACCGCAGGAGCTCTTGCATATTTGCACTCTGCTACTTCTACCCCAGTTATACACAGAGACGTCAAGACTACCAATATACCATTAGACAGTAATCTCACAGCCAAAGTTTCTGACTTCGAAGCTTCAAGGCTTGTTCCTCTAGATCAAACTCAATTAACCACTCTGGTGCAAGGAACATTGGGTTATCTTGACCCCGAATATTTCCAAACAAGCAACCTATCAGAGAAGAGTGATGTTTACAGCTTCGGAGTTGTGTTGGCAGAGTTACTCACAAGCAAGAAGGCACTTTCGTTTGACAGACCTGAGACCTATAGAAATCTATCAATGTACTTTGTTTCTGCCATGAAGGAGTGTCAGCTGCTTCAGATTGTAGACACGCACATAGTGAATGGGGAGGATGCAGGACAAATCATGGAGGTTGCCAATCTCACAAAACGGTGTTTGAGGGTAAAAGGTGAAGATAGACCCACGATGAAGGAAGTGGCAATGGAGTTGGAGGGATTGAGGATTATGGAAAGTCATCCCTGGGAAGGAAGGACTGTGGCTTCAGAAGAGAGAGCACTTGCTTCCTGCAGCTTCTGATGCTCACATTGGTGGGATTGGAGATGATGCTGGGACTGATAGCATAAACCAGATTTCGATGTCATTAGGCGGGGGAAGATAATTATATTAAGCCTACGTAGATCGGAAACCAATTTCTTTGCGTGTTGAAAAAGTATAGAAGACTTCTATTCTAATGTGAATTATTGGATACATCACATTTAATGGTCTATATTTTTTTTTATATTTTTTAATTTTTTTTAAAAAATTTTTATTAATTATCTAATTTTAATCAACAATTATTAAATTGATCAATATTTAATATAATTTTAAAAATTAAAAAAAAATAAAAAAAATATAGACCATTAAATACATATTCAACAATTTACATTAAAATAAAAATTTTTTATACTTTTTAAGTATAGAAGAGAATCTATTTCTATATAATTCTACAAAGCTTGTCTTGTTCACCACCCACGTCCAATTTTAATCCTAAGGTAAGGTGCATACTTGGAACATATTTATTGTACTCCATTTACTGTTTGGAATGACTTTTGCTTCGGTTACGTAGAAAAAAAATTATGTTTGTTTATGGTACTTAATTATATGGCATTAAGTATTTAATATTTCTATTTTTTTGCATTTTATCCGGAAACTTAATTTGATTTTTGATACTAAAAATAAATTATATATGACTTTAAATCATGATTATATTGAATTAAATTTTATATTTTATATTATTGTTTTATTTATCAAAATATGAATAAAAAATAATATTAAACTTTTTAATACTAAAAAATTATATTAAATAGTTTTCAAGAAAATTATGATGGTTCATTTATGTTAGAATCATTGAACGTATAATTACTTATTAAATAGTATCTTCCTTCAAGTATTACGCTCACAATTATTATTGTGTGTAATATGTATGCATTCCTGAAACTAACCGTAATATTAAAATTAAGAAGAACAAATCCATACTTTTTTTTTTCTCAAATGATTAAGTCAACTTTGAACAACAAATTCGTTTAGGAAAAACTTAGGTCCAAATCTACATTTATTTATTATCAAATTTTTAAATTAAAATATGACACGTATGTTAATAGATTAGATCTAGTAGAAATTATTAGTCTCCTATAAAACAGTAAATTAAAATTTGAAACCCTATTAAAAAAGGTGCCTACGTTTAGTATCTAAAAGTATCGTGAATAAAATTATTTTCAATAATATCTTTGAGAAACCAAAAAAAAAATGTTAAAGTGCTTAATTTTCCTATCAGCAGGATCTCATAAAATTTTTTATACATGCTTTATTTTTTTAAGAAAATAATAACAAAAATATTTTAAAAAATGTATATAAATCATTTTCATTGGCAAATGGCGAGACCTATTAAATGGAAGCACTTTGAGTCTGAGTTAATATTGTAATATAGGACATCTTTGCCGAGAGTTTTACTTTTTACAACATCAGTTGGTCTTTATCCAATTATTAGCATTTTCGGTATGAACTTACCATAAAAAATACAATATGAGTTAGATGAATAGTTGATGTAAACAGATGTAACACAAATGCAAACAATTTCACAAGAGATGAAATTTTAGTATGGATAGATATGGTAGCAAGAGAAGCAAGCATCATCTTGAAAAATATTTCAACTATACTCTATTGCGCTTCATTCATTATTCTCGTTATCATATATATTTTTCTCAATAATATCTTTAGTGAAGTTCGTGGCTTCTCAATTTTCTGAATAAATATCCGTATACAGTCGATGAATTTACTTTAAAAAAATGAAACAGCTTTTCTTCTCATATTGTCCAACTCTTATCCCAGAACCACAAAAAGCATTTTACTTTTTCCATTTATATTTTTGCTATGAGTATTTTAACCATGAGGTTTGATCTCATATACTTCCTAAAACTTTTAAAAATAAAAAATAAAAAGAAATCAGTCTGATGCAAGGTGAAAGAAACCTACGATAAACTTTATTTCTCCGCACTGAAGTTACGGATGCTTGAACAGGGCCAGCATATACTGTATATAATGACATAGTTTCTGTAAACATACTGCCTCTTGCTACAGAAATATCCAGATCACAATAGCTTTATGTAATTTTCAGATAATCTCTTGCTTGTTTTTGTTTGTGCCAATACCAAAAATTGAAAATATTATTCCAATCAATGTGAAATATGATGAATAAATAGTTATGATTGTGTATTCTTAAATTCTAGTTATTCAAAATTATTAGTCTGAATATTTGATTCCTATATCTCAAAGTACAGCTTAATGTGACAAGGAAGCAAGAATGATTATGGACAACTTTTCATATGCAGGTTTCATAATGTAGCACATGTGCAATTACTATATCACTCGGTAAAATAGCACTTGCACACACATGAAATATTATTGATTCTTGTTGTTGGTTGAAAATCCTTGGCAAGTATATTATATTGAGTCAACAAGTAATATAGACATAAGTAAAGTGTCGATCTCACTAGAATTATAGGAGTTAAGTACCAATTTCACTATTCTTAAACTATTTAAGCAATTGATTTTAAATGTATGAGATAAAACTAAACTAAATTAAATGACTGACAATTAATTAAAATACTGATGATTGACAAAAATTAATACAAATAAACCAAAGAAATTATTAAGAAACTACAAATTATCAAAGCATTTGGAATCCAATTTCACTAACCTACCCAATTATGGCTTAAATTTCTATTTTAATCTAAGTTCTCAATTTCTACATTAATGATTGAATTCTCAATTTTAGTTAAGATCAAATGACTTGTCAAATTAACTATCTTAACCTCATTAAATTTCCTAATTCCTTAGACCAATTTAATCAGAAAAAGGCAATAAGAACAAATAGATTTAGTCACAACCACACAAATAATTTATCTATTCCTAGATCAAATTAATTTGTGAGAATCATTTCAATAGGCATAATCATGTATGAATTTTCTAATTTCCTACATGAATCCTAATTCAATCCTTAGGTAGCTAAATTTGAGAAGGCAATTGACACAAAAATAATTACTCAATAAGAAAATAAAATGAGATTATCATTGAAAATTCAATTCATATCATTTAAGAGAAGCTATATTTTCTCTCATAACAAAGAGAATCTAGCCACTCATGGCAAAGAAAACATCCATAACAACAAAAAACATGGAATTTGCCATCAAAACTAAAAGAAAAATAGAAGAAAAGATGAAGAAGAATGAAAAACAAAAATAGAACAACGTCCAACAGACTCCCCTTCTATTTAGTGGCAGAATCCCTTTTCAAATCTAACTTTAGTAAATTAATGATGCAGAATTTTGTAAAATGACAATTTTGCCCTTTTTTTAATTTCTGACACGAAGCTATAGCATTTGATTTGGATGCCTTGGCATCCACTTGCTGATTGTTAAATTAGATTCTCTTAGGCTTTTCCATCTTCTTCTTTTCTTTTAAATTTCTGAAAACAAAAATAATCAATCAAAATAAATTCAAAAAATATAAAAAATCACTTTAACAAATCCTAATTCTAAATTAAATCCTAAAAGAAACTAATCAAAATAAATCCTAACATAAGTTAAATGATAAATTCTAAACTAAACTAAATAAACACAATAAATTATAAATTTTAAGACAATTCCTAAAGAAAAACTAACTCCCTATAAAATTAAACTTAACAAATAAAAAATACTAAATAAAATCAGAAAAGACTTGAAATCACTGAATTTACTCAATTTATTAATAAACAATCTAGGTTAGATTTCACACCCTCAAACTTAAAGATTTTGCTCCGCCTTCAACAAAAGTAAAGCTTCACAAAAAACGCAAGTTGATCACTCTCCGTAATTTATAATGAAAGTCAAACATTAATCCTTAATAATTGCATAAAATAAGATAATAGACAAGAAAGTAAAAAAGCAATTTTAACAAGTTTCTAAGTTTGAAAGATAATAACTCATTTTCTCATACCCTTGAAGGGTGTGTATGAGTAGCCAACAACATATTTATACAGATATTAGAATCAATTTTATATCTACCAGACTATACAACAAAACCTCAAATTTACAAATTCATATGCTTAATCATCTATTCTCCCTCCACTAATGTAAACAACATATAAATAAAGATTAATAAGGTTTTCTTTGCTTGTAATGGGACCAATGGAAGGACAAAAGAAAGAAAGAAATAAGGGAAACACAAAGTACAAGAAAATTAAAAAAAAAAAGGGCATATTGTAAACACAATTCTCTAAACTTCTATACTATTCAGTTCAATTTTTTTTTCTTTTTTCTTTTTTTATTTTTTTATTTTTTTGATGTCAACTCTCCCAAACTTGAATCATTTTAATCCACTTTTTTTTTGAGGAGCTAAGAATTTTTTTCTTCATTCATCTTTATTTTCATTTTTTCTTTTTCTTTTCACCTTTTTTTCGAATCTCCCTTCAATCAAAAATTTTCTATGCACTAGTTACTCTCTTGAAACGGTTGGTGATTTCTTTTGAGCTTAAGAGTATAACTTTATGGGTACAAAAAAAAAAAGACAAATTATTTTCCAACTATTTCCACAATAAAAAGGCTCAAAATGAATCAAACAATGCCTAAACTATATCTCTATCCAAAATGCTATTTAGGATTTCGCCTTGGGAGAATATAAGACCAAGTTCAAAAGTTTTGATTGAGATAAAGGATATAATTCAATAAAGATAAAACTTTCTTCTAAAAATCTATACTTCAAATATTGAATTAGATGGCTACAGTTCTCAATATTTCTCAAGAGTTTAAAAAAAACATTATCAATCAATCTTTTCCATTATTAAAATTAATCTTTTAATTTCTTGTAGATCATCCTTCCTACAGGCAATTAATTTTTATCATAGGTACTTGACTTTTCATAGAATAAAACCACAAAGGTAACCAACAATTTCCAATAATTTCAAAAAAAATTCTCAAGAGCAGGTAAATTTTAAATTATTCCATTTGAAAACACAAATTGAATGATTAAAAGATTCTCTAATCCAAAATTAAATTCACCATCAAATTCCCAACACTAACACTTATCAGCAAAAAAATTTGGTGAATTTTTTTTAAAATAATGTTTTCCTACCTCCAAACTTAAAAAGAAGCATTGTCCTCAATGTTTTAAAACATGTCTTTCAAAAGTTGATGGGTTTAGAACTGCGATCCTGTTCAGTTTTTCAAAATTGAGTAAATCCCACATAAACAATTGTACTAAACATTGAGAGGCACACTAGAGAGAACATTGACACTTCCAAAACAAAATTTAATCAACAAAAATCATCCACAAAATTTATTAGCGAAAGTTCTAAATTTGGCCCGCAATTTAAACAGAAGTATCTCTATAGTTTATCAACGTTAACAAAGCAAATATACAGAACTCGAGACCATATTTTCTTATAAAGACACCTCAAGTTCATACCACCATAAGCAAATTCATTGTCTACCAACCAAATTCTAAACTTCACAATTTCACTCAGTCACTTTTTCAATTCTCAAATTCATAAGGCTCCCATATACAGCAAGCTAATAACTTCCCTATGTCCAAAATTAATTCATTCGCCTTGAAACACCAGAATCAGCTATTGTAGCAGTCAAATCACTCCCACATTTGCGTACATCACCATTAACAAACCTGCGACTTGGAGAGGGTGATCCCACAGTCCTCCTGAGGACATTGTAGAATGCAGCCGAATTAGGCGTCTGTGGATCCTGTCTGAAACTTTTCTGTCTGGTTAGATTGGCTGGTGAGTTTGATCGTTCTCTCCTGTGGGGTACACCCAAACTGGGTTTAACTGGTGCTGGGTTGATATGAATGTTGGCAGAGTGATCAGATACAGATTCAGCTCTGGAGGACGCAGAGGAGAGAGAAACTTGCTTGAGAGGATTAATGCGAACTGCGAAGGACATGAGGGTGGTGTTAATAGCAGGACCACAAGAAATCATTGGAGAAGGAGGTGCGCTTGGAGGTGGGTGCAGAGGAGGATGCGATGGAGGTGAGTGTGCTGGAAGAAGAGATGCAAGTGAAGGAGGAAAGAGATGAAGCAGAAGAGGTAGGAGAAAGGGGAGAAGCTGAAATTTGTTTGGAAATGGAGTATTGTGTAATTGGAGTGTTTAGAGATTGGAAGCTTGTGTTGCATTTGAAGTTGAAGTTGAAGGGGTTGTGGTTGGGGTCTGCATTTGCTAATGCAACAAACCATTTCAGCCAGGGTTAGGAAGCTAGAGGGTTAGGAAACTAAGGGGGGTACGAGGTTGAAGAAGAAGAAGAAGAAGACGAATGGGGACGGTTGTTAACTTTGTTATAACGGAAAAGTGGTGAATGGAAGTTGAATTTTGAAAGAAGGAAGGGAAAGTAGGGGAAATGGCTTTTGCTTTTGGTCGTTTATCTTTCACAGATTTGAATGAGGTTGCCGGGTTTGCTTTTAACGGTTATGTATATGGTGGCGGCTATTATCATCTTCTATTATGGTGGGCTTATAGCATGGGCTTAATTTTTGGGCTAACCCACCCAAGTGGGCCTGTTATTCAGATCACGCATTCATAAAATATATAATATCCTTCACATGCGTTTACTTTAGAATGTAAATCGGCCCACTAACCTAACAGGAGGCCCAAGATCAGTTCGGTTGAATTCTGCTAATTCACAATTTGGGTGGTGAAAATTGGAACCAAATCCAACTGATCAACTAGTTGCCTGCATGTTTCGGGTCGGGTCGGTTGCAGTCGAGTCACGTCAAAACTGAGAGATACAATGTATTAAAAAACAAAAAGGATATGGACATAAAATGGGAATTTCACAACATTAATATATCATAACCAACATAATCATACATTCAAATTAACTTAATTAATCTCCCAGTGCTTTTCTTTTTGTCTGGTTTCTAAAAAAAAAAAAAAAGATTATACATACATAATGGCCAATGTAAAACAATGTATACAATATCAATGACAAGTGATTATAGAAATCAATAGTAAACAAGGATAATTTTTTTTAAAAAAATATATTAGTTAGTCATATTGAATTTAGTCAAATTTATTTGCAGTATTTATAAGCTTAAGTGGGCCAAAAAACCACAATCATATGTCATTGCCATTAGTCCCCTGGAGTTATTTTTATGGGCTACGCTTCCTATTTGATTTATCAAAAGCACAACTAATCATACTCAAAACGTTATGTAGTAGGTTTAATTAAAATAAAAGGAAAGCATCGTAATCAGAGCATTAAAAGTCTAAAACCATGAAAGTTTTTGACGCACGACAGGTTAAGGTATACCACATTTATTTTAATCAATAGTATTAAAAAAATGTGTACGCGAGGCTGTGTCCTCGACAACTTTGAGTGCAACTTTGTGGTGTGAATGGCGAGACAACATGAACAGTTACTTACGTCACTATTTTTTTTTTTGGGGGTCAAAGATCCTCAATCCTAATAATTAGGTGCGACTATGAAAATGACCAAACTTACAGCACAAGAAATTAAGAACAGAAAAAAGTTGCTTTTTTAGCTAGGAGACCAATAATGAACGAATTACAAAAGCTTTAGAAACGAATCACGAGCGTTAAGTGGATGGGGATATTATGACATTTTTTTTTTTTAGTAGTTTGGGATATGTGTGAGTGTAACCTGGCTCACCAATGGAATTAAACAAATGACTCGTTTAATCCATAAAAAAATAATAATAAACAGAAAGAGTACGGTATATACACTTTTTAAAGATGATTAAATTATATTGTTTTACAATTTGAAATTATAGTGAAAAATTAAAAGTGATAATATTAATTTCTATTGCTAAAAAATATGACTTATTAAAGATAATTTTTGTTCTCTTATTTCAACAATATCTGTTTTGAGTTTTAAAAAAATAGATTTAGTTTATTGTGCTATTTAAAGTAATTATTTTTATAATAATCAAGTATATATTTAATACTTCTTATATTATATAAATAATTAATATGAAGGTATTTTCATTAAAATAGGTGTAATTTGTTATAGGAAAAGGTCCTATTATAGCACATGTTTTGATTTTAGGATGAAGAAATTAAAGTGCATATTTTTAAAATAAAAGAAAAGATCATGTAATTTATGCATCTCTTAAAAGTATATATATAATTTTCACGGGAAAAAAGACAAATAAATCAATAATAAACAACCCAATAAGGGGCTGAAGACAGTTAGATTATTTTCTAATTTGTGGCCCATGTAATTAAGTTTATGATATTAATTATTAAATTCACATAATTTAACATTAAAGGACCTAAATGATAAATTTTTAAAATATTGGGGTCTTCTTGTGATGGTTGAGAAGTTATTAAGTAATTAAAAATTTTATAGGGGTCAAAAGGTAATATACCCATTTACTCTAATTTCAAAATTTAAAAATAATAGTAATTAACGACGTTTATTTTCAAAAAAAATGTCTGTTACTGTTTTCTATTCTAACTATCAAGGAGACCTAAAAATCAGAGGAAAGAAAATATATTCGACTTCGTAGAAGAAAAACATGGATCTAAGTAAGTGATTGTAATATTTAAATTTCTGTTTGTGTGAATCATGAAAGTTAACAACCTTAATTTTGAAATTTTCGACTTACAAAGACCACATATATAAATAATGAAAGCCCAAAATAAAATAAATATAAACAAAATGATCAACCTTCAACCGTCATTCTCGTGACATTATTTTACTTAACTATCGAAGAAATTAACCAAGCACTCACTAAGTACTTGTTTAAAAAGCAGTTAGAAAAACTCAAGTTTTGGACAAATTAAAATTGAAGTGGAAGTATGTTAGAGTTGCTTCATGAATAGAATCAGTTCTGTAAAACTTTTGTTTTAAACTCTAAACTAAATATCATTAATTGTTACAAAACTTTAATATTTAAACAAAACCTTAGGTTTAAAACTTTTTTCAAACATGCAATAAGTCTGAGCCACCACAAGTTTGTGCCCACCGATTCACCCCTTTTTTTCTGACTAGCTGCTACACAAAATGACAAACAGTTTCAGAATTAATTGTTTATAAAAAGAAAAGTAGGTAAGGATTTATAAAAAAAATAGGTTATAAAAAGTGAAGTTTAATGTTTAATATGATATTCCATAATGCTCAGTGCTAACTAATCCCCTCATTGAAAGATAATATTTAGTATTCAGAAATTAATGAAGTCGAGAAGGAATAAGAAGTGGGAAGAAAACAACTACTAGAGTCCAAGACTGGGTGGTCCAAATCAAAAGTAGTGGATAACACTAGAATCTGATGTAACTAAAAAATACGACTAAAAAAACAAATGTGAGAAGAAAATGATTAAAAATTAAAAAAGCTAATAAGGATAATATGCATGCTTAGTTGAACATGCACCAGCTGCATGCCATATCGCATAATGAACACATATTCATTCTCCCTTTGGCTTTTACCAAAATATCTTCAATTTTTTAATATTATTTTTGTTCACATAACGTAAGGTCTGGGATAACATAACTTTTTCCAAGGTTCTGCTCACAATTAGTAGAAAGTTTTCCAGACGACTAAGTACAGCAATAAATTAAGATAGACAGAATGGTGGCATCGAACAAATTAATATATATATATATATATATCTTGTTTTATATATTTAGAGGGAAAAAAAGAAAGGTAGATTTATATAACTTTTCATACTTGAAATAACACAGATATATCTTATTCCTATACAGATAGCTTGAATAAAAATTAAAACTCCCCATTTTCCTAGGGAAACCCTTTATTTAGTAAGTTCTCGACCAAAAACAAAATCTCCTTCATTAACCATAACTTTTTCTTTTTTCCTTTTTTTCTCATTAATACTCATTAATTAACTCAGTTTAACAATTGTCAATATCACATTCAATAATTTAGGAGAAAAATTAATCCCTCTCATTTTACAGGATTAAAACATGTTCTACATTATTTGGTCCTTTTCCTCTCCAAACGAAAGTCTTCAACATTTTTTTCCAATATCAACGATGATTTTAGGGACGAAGGAAGAAAAAAGCACGTGACAGTGACAGTTTCTTTCGTTTTAAATGTAGAGCGTGGACTAAATGAAACTTAACTACCACCACGTGTTTATCTAAAGCATGTAATTAATTAAATTATAGGTTAAAATATATTTAAGATCCCTATAGTTTTACTCAAAAATAATTTTAATCCATGTACTTTAAAAAGTAATGAATTTAGTTTATATATATAGTTTTAAAAATTATGAAATTAGTCCATGGGGTTAGTCTTAGGTTAGTCAACCGTTAGTCAACATTTTGACCAATACACATAGCACTAATTGGGCTATTATGTGGTAAAAAGTATCTGTCACGTGGACTTTATAAAAAAAAAGTCTCAATTTATTCATTAGGTCCTTCGTCAAAATTTTTTTTTTGTCCAATTTTTTATATAAACTAGTTTTCTACTTCATGTACGTCCCTAATTTAAGAATATATATTTTTATTTGTCAAAATTATTTCCTACAAACTTTTAAGTTTGTTCACTTTAATCCTTGTTCTTTACTTTCATTTTTTTCTTACAGTTTGGTCCTCCAAATTAGTCCATAATTTTATTTTTAGTTATAATATGATTTAATCTATCATTTCTACTCCAAAATAATACAAGAAATGAATTTCAAGGCTTACTTTTTATTCACTTAGGTCCTTGGTCAAAATTTTTCTTTTGTCCAATTTTTGATATAAACTTGTCTTCTATTTCATCTAGGTCCCTAGCTTAAGACTATATTTTTTTCTTTGTCAAAATATCTCTTACAAACTTTTCAGTTTGTTCACTTTAGTCCTTGTTCTTCACTTTCATACTTTTTCTCAAGGTTTGGTCCTCTAAATCATTCCA
Source organism: Biancaea sappan (assembly GCA_037074585.1). Taxonomy (NCBI): domain Eukaryota; kingdom Viridiplantae; phylum Streptophyta; class Magnoliopsida; order Fabales; family Fabaceae; genus Biancaea; species Biancaea sappan. The sequence continues at coordinate 15,292,349 of CM073494.1, forward strand.
TAATTTTATTTTTAGTCATGATATGATTCAACCTATCATTTATACCAAGAATAATATAAGAAATGAATTAAAATTCAAATTTCAAAGTTTACTTTTTATTCACTTAGGTAAATAAAACTTTACAAAATATAATTATGGCACATGTATAATAAAATATGCAAGTTTGTTGTACCAATATCACTTATTGTTGGATTGTATTTGAGTTTTAATGGTTAGATTATCATATATTTTATTTTTTTTCTCAAAGTCATATATATTGATATATGAATATACATTTGGGAGTTTTGGTTTCACTTAGGTAAGCTTTAAAACATGAATTTTAATTTATTTCTTGTATTGTTTTTGGGTATAAATGATAAATTGAATCATATCATGATTAAAAATGAAATTATTGACTGATTTGGAGGCCCAAACTACGAGAAAAAAAGCATAAAAGTGAATAATAGGGACTAAAATGAATAAATAGAAAAGTTTACAGGGGATGATTTTGACAAAGAAAAAATATATTATTAAACTAGGAACCTAAACAAAGTAGTAAACAAATTTATATCAAAAGTTGGACAAAAGAAAAATTTTGACCAAGAACCTAAGTGAATAAAAGGTAAATCTTGAAACTTAAGTTTAATTCATTTCTTGTATTGTTTTTAGATAAAAATGATATATTAAATCGTTTTATGACTAAAAATGAAATTATAGAATGATTTGGAGGACCAAATGATGAGAAAAAAGCATGAAAATAAAGAATAAGGACTAAAGTGAATAAATTAAAAAGTTTGTAAGGGATGATTTTGACAAAGAAAAATATATATTCTTAAACTAAGGACCAAGACGAAATAAAAAACGAGTTTATATGAAAAAAAATATTGGACAAAAGGAAAATTTTGACTAAGGAACTAAGTGAATAAACTAAAACTTTTCTTTTTTTTAGGGAGTCTACGTGGCAGATTCTTTGTGTCACATGATAGCCTAGTCAACGCCACGTATACTGGTCAAAATGTTGACTAATTTTTGACTAACCTAAGACTAACCTCATTAACCAATTTCATAATTTTTGAAACTATACGGACTAAATTCATTACTTTTAAAGTATAGGGAGCAAAATCATTTTTGGGTGAAACTATAGGGACTTCAAGTATATTTTAACCTAAATTATACTATAGTGAAAAAATAATGACCAAAGAAGATGCAGTATAAAACCAACATACACGTAGATCAACTGGTAAAAGATTGTTTTAGCCTAATCAGATATCTTGAGTTCAAATTTCTAATAATACAAATGCATTAAAACTTAGTAAGAAAAATTTTGTAGCTTATTGTGATCTTACTTAATCCAAATCTGAATTAATTGACACTCATAATTTGGTATTCGGATACCAAATAATTCACCAAAAAGTCAAAAAAAAAAAAAAAGAAGGTGCAGCGTAACTAAATTAAACAATCCCACTATCAAGATTTTGGTTTCTGGAAAACAAGAAATCGAAGGTGCCATGGCTTTTCCCTATATATATATATATATATATATATACCTCAAATGAAACCAAGACTTAATTAAATCACTCATTTTCTCATCCTACGTCACTATATTTTTATGTATGTGCCTTGCTTTAAACCTCATCAGTACGTCACTCATTTTGCTTCTTTAGTCATGCAACTTGGGACGCACATTGAATTGAGTAGGGACACCACAATTACAAGTTCATTGAATGAAAAAATAGTAAATCCAAGTATGTGAGACTTTTATTTGGAATCACATGCAACAGCGACAAGCTGGGCAGGCAAAATGGTCTGGAACAACAACTGTCTTCCTCATTCACATAAGGGGTTCTTAATTCTTAAGAATCGACTCCCTCCTTCTCTTTCAATCTGTCTTAGCCCAAAAAGAAAAAGGAAAAACCCAAATTGAACATGTGAAATGGGTGAGAAATTAACACCTGTATTTGTCCACATGGGTCGCTAGTGCTGTCATATGAATCCATCAGAGAAAATCAACGAAGTGTGATTGAAAGCAACGGAAGCGTTTCTGACTTTGTTCCCAGACGTCACATCTATTATTGGGTGACGAAGTTTGTTAAACTTTTCGAAGAAAAAATCTAGTCCATATCCCAAAAGAAAAAAGAATACACAAAAATTCATATCCTTTCAAGCAAGTCAACATGCCTCAAGCAAGTCTTGAACCTTCCATATTCTATCTATAATTAGATTCATTTCACATTAATTACACTTTACAATGAAATCATAAATAGTTTAATACTCTTGGCTCACACAGATTTTTTTTCCTCATAATTTCAGAAATATTAATAAGGAAAAAAAAGGATAAGATGGTTTCACATGGCAACTATTTTTTGCGAAGAAAAAAAAAATAAATAAATAAAATATTTGCGAAAGTAAAAAATTGTGATTTATGAAAAAATCACTATCTAAAATAGCAAATCAGAATACTCTTTAGAATTACAATATTCGTCGGGATTTTTAATTTTAAGGCGAATTCTTTTCCTTTTTTATGGCCCAAAATCTTTTTCCTTTTGTTTGTAAATAAACAGAAGATGAGTTTTCGGGGGGCTAGTGACACCAAAGGGAAAAAAAGCCTGTTACGAGATGAGATCGATAACTATATATAACGGGAAAACATGCCGATTGGATTAAAACACAGCCGATTTGGTGAACTAAATACCAATATTGAAATGTTTGAACAGTAAATTAAGCAGTAATATTGAGCTAATTGAAGGAAGAGGAATGATGCAGTATAAAATAAACCAAAGTGCCACTAAATCATACTTTGAATGAAGACCACAATGAGAAGGAAAAGGAGGTCATTTCATTTTATTGTCATTGTGGTCCAAAGTCCAAACGCCTTTCGCCCCCAATATCTGTTTCGAAATCAAACAATAAAGACGATTCCAATTACCAGATTTGACGTCTAGCTGCCGCAACTTAAATTTAAAATTATAAACGGGCCTTATCAAATAATTTTTTTTTGTATACTTGGTCCTATACAATTTTTTGTCTATATTAGAATAGAGAGAGATGACGTATTCACTACCTTTTTTAATTAAAAAAAACATAGGTCTGAAAAACGTGAAATTGTTCTTCTTATTTCTAAAAGTCTCTATCCAATTTTGTTCTTCTTATATGAGCTCTGTACTTGTGTAGTTAAGGTTGGTTGGTCAAAGTGATAACTGTTTAAATTCGAAGAACAATATACAATTCTTAAAGTTAAAGACACTAATTTAAGAAAAACTCTATTATTTACAATAATAAATTACAAAATATTAATCTCTATCCAATTTTGTAACTCCGAGTGATAACTAAAACACTTTCACTCAAATGCATTAATTTTTTTTTTTTGGGATAAACTTGGGAAATATATTAAAACTAAGAGACCTTGTACAATCTTGGAGGGTTAGGAAGCGTTTGTTTCCTAAGTGACCAAGACAGAGTTAACTTAATTACAGGATAGACATAGATAGGATAAATGTAACAAGTAAACATATTACAGGAGAAACAAGTAAGGAAGAAATTAAAGATAAAGATCTGATGACAATAAACACCATTAAAATTAGCCGACATTAGAGATTTGAGACAGCAGGCAGGAGGTAGAAAACAAGGATCTATCCAAGAAGGCGAGAACATCAGTCCAACAGTGGGTTCGCAAAAAGGATCATCAGGTTGGAGATGGAGAAGTCATGTTGTAGTGAGGTTTTTAACATCATCTTGGTGGATATGAAGAATTTGATGGGGGACCTCGCTAAACAGGGCCAGAGGCAACTTTTTTAGATGTCCTTCTTTCGCTAATACATTTGCACAAGCGTTTTGTACTTGTCTTGCTACCTTTTGAATTTTGTAATCAAGGAGCCTAGAAAGAAGGTGCCTGCAATTGACAATAAGAGAGTCCAAGAGATGAAAACCAGTAGAGTAGTCAGAAAGAAAGTTAGCAGCTTGAGAGGAGCTCGTCACAATCTCAATTTTGGAATCCATGTTGATTTATATTGCAATATTAAGACCCAAGAAGATGGCCCATAATTATGCTTGAAGAAAACTACCATTACCAACATGTTTAAAGAAGTCCATAATCCAATTACCATGATTGTCTCTTAAACAACCACTCACACCTAAAATAGCATTTGCCATAGATCCATCAGCATTTAGTTAAACCCATGAGGTTTTTTTGTTTTTGGGGAGGGGGGCCAAAAGGTAGTGTTTGGTGTATTTAAAGGAATAGGAGAGGTGAAATGGGAAGGAGGGAGATTGTCCCAGAACTCTAAAGCCTTATTAAGGGCAAGCTTGGCAATATCAGAAGGATTAAAAGGTTCATTTTTATAGATAAGGTTCTTTTGAGCAAACGAGATTGAGTAGAGTGTGTCTAGATAGATGGTGTTTTAAGGAATGTTAAATTTGATGCTATGACTATTGGTAGAGTTATAGAAGAGCCAATTATGGAAATTTTCTGTAAGGAAGTTTGGAGGGACATTGAAGGTCATCCAAATAGGGACAATTTTTGTGCAGTTTCTAAGGGCATGTTCATGTGTTTATGGATCGATGTTGCACAAGGGGACAAAAAAGGGAGGGAGTGATGTTTTGGTGATGAAGTGAGGACATAACAGCTAAACCATTGTTATAGCTTCTCCAAAGAAAAAATTTCTCCCATTGTCCACATTTTGCTTTCCAAATAGTTTTGCTCATAAATTCATGCTCCCTAGCTTGCATCATGGTTGCCTTCTTAGTAAAAATGACTTTTGTTTTCTTAAAGTTTTGGTTTTCGTGATTATTTTGAGATTTGAGTATTTTTAACTTTGCATTTTGCTAGTACTAGTTGTTCTCGTGTGCTTTTGTAGGGTTTATTTTGAGAGGATAAGGTGCTCAATAGAGGAAGATCATATTCGGTCCCTATTGCAAAACAATGCTTGCTGCAGAGTTTCCTGCTGAAGCAATGGATTTTTGCGCTAAAGCAAGACCATTCTGACTACAGTGGTAAATTTCTCTGCTACAACGAGGTGGAATAGTGCAGTTACGAAAATCTTATGTATAAATAGGCTTTTTAGAAACTTTTTAGTAGAGGCTGAGATGGAGAAAAGAAGGAAGTGTTGTTTTTGACCTTGCGAGTAGGGGAACCTGACTTCATAGCCAATTTCTACCATCTCCCTCTCAGATTCATGGATCTTTCTTCTTCTTTTGATTTTTCTTGTTTTGTTGTCATGATTAGCTAGATTTCTATTCTAGGGTTGTTATGAATTGGAGTTTGGCTTAGATTATGTTCTCTCTTGTTCCTTGTGACCTCATATCAATTTAATACTTGTTTATTCATTCATTTTACTTATGTATTCCTGAAACTTGATCACTTTTCAGATTGCTTGGTTGTTTTGTTGAACTTTGGCAAGGGCCTTAGGCCATTGATTGAATAAGGCAAGTCTTGAACCTTAGGAATAAGGGGAATTAGTAGTTGGCAATATAGGAACATAACCGTTAGCCTCGTTAAGTCAAATTAAGGCTTATTCGTTAATTAAACCTAATTTTACATAGGGGATTATAGAATATTAGATTTTATCTTAGTTGAGGTTTAGGAAAATCTTTGTAAAATTTCAAGTGTCTTAGATTAAAATGTATGAATGGTATAATCACAAGGATGAGAGAGATAACAGGTCTAGGAAAACTGAAGGAGATTAGTAACTTAGGTTTTTTTACTTAATAATTTTTTTGAATATTTTATTTTTTCATTTATCTATTTTAATTGTCACTTAAATTTTAGTTTCATAATTAGAGTTTTCTTCAATCTAAATAATTAGTTTAAATAGTAAATTGAAGTTTTTTGAGTATTTACTAACTCAATCCATATGGAGATAATACTCATATTCATCACTTTATTATTTGTACAATCGAAACACTTGTCTGTCATCAACAAGTGGAGGGGTGGTGTTGAAATGGAGAGTCATAGGCAGATTTTAAGGTGAACTCTCCATGAATCGTAAAAGTCTTGTAGATGTTATCACTCATGTTAAGGGCAAGGTAGGGCAGAGGAATACTTTGAATTTGATTAGAGAGAGTTAAAGGTATTGTAAAGGGGAGGAGACTTAAATTCCAAGTGTTTAGGTTGCTACAATTGACAATAATACTTGAAACTTTTTTGATCATCTTGGGGGAGGGAGCCAATGAGTTATTCTCAAAGAGGTGTGTTATTTAACCAATGATCATTCCAGAGTTCAACCTCTTTATCGTTTTTAATTGGTCAAAGGCATTAATTATACCAAATACTTAAATACATTCCTGTCACAAGATTTCTATTATGCATTTAATGTATTGCCTGCATTAATGCATTTACTTTTTTTATTTTTGATATGTGACTGTTTTTTTAACAAGTCTCTTTACTGCACCTTTAAAACTATTGACCTAAATAACCAATAGAACAATTTTCATCATTCAATAATATTGAAAATTGTTATATAAATATGAAAAAAATTAAATTTAAAATAATGTCATGGGTCGCCATCGTCTCTTATATTGTTGCCCATTGGTGCTGACTCCACCGACTTCAATTGAGTTTAAATGTAAATCAATTAATATGGCTTATGGCTTTCTCCTGGTTATTCAAATTCAAATCTCTTTTTCATTACACTGCTTTTATTGGCCAATCTATGATATTTGTGACTTCCTCCCCTATCCCTTCATCTTCCTCGCTAAGGTCTCTTCTTTGTCTCTGACGATTCAAGGATGTTGCTGATATGCTTCATGACCATATTCTGAGCATGAAAATGGCAATAAAGGACTCAAGCTCCTATTCTTCGGATATTTATCCAAGCAGCTCTCAAAGGAGGGAGTGAAGCACTCATCCTTAGAATCACTAGGTCGAGACCAGTGTTTTAACTTTCAAGTGCTTCTCTATTTCAGACTTGAAGAAGAAAGTCGTTGCAGGACTTTAAAATTAGCAAGAAGGACGACCAACGAAGGTAATTTGACAATTGGTATGTTTGGTGACTTGGTGGACAAACATGGTTGGAGAAAATCTAGGTTTTGATGAACGTGGTTTATGTTTGGGAGACATTTGGACAAACATAATTCGGAGCAGACAAATGTAGTTTGGTGCAGAATATGATATTTGGATGTTGGTGTACAAATATAATTTAAAATGTGTAATTACTACAAAGGGCATAAATTTTATATTTTTTGGGTGTACTATTATTATTTATTCTCATTTATTTAAAGTTAATTTAGTGAATTATATCAAAGTTTTTAGTGTAGAAAATAGAGGTTGTTTTCTAGTTTGCAAACTCACATTGTAGCTCATGGTGGTAGGACAAAACCTTAAGGAAGCAACACAGATTGGATCACTCTTTCTCCCTCTCGGGTTGGATAATATTCCAGAGTAAAGAACTCAGTTTTCACACACCAAAACATAGTGTGTTTGGTGTGAGAGACTTCTTGGTTTGCAGAAGAATGGGGAAAGCTCACGGGTTTCTCTCTATCTCTCGGGTTACTTAGGATAGCTTAGGAGTGAGGTAGGGTGCCTTAAAATATGTTTGGGGAGCCGCCACGTGACTTTGGCTGAGAACATCTTTAGAAGAATTTCTACATCATGCTCTTCTCGGTCACAGTCTCACATGCACATTTGGCATAAGAGAAGGAGAAATAATACACAGGTTGCTACAAAAAAAAATCCTCTCTTCCCCGGGTTTCACTCTTGCCACAAAGATAGTACACTCGAGTTTTCGTCTTCGTTTTCCTCGCGCCTCTATTTCTAGCTCCAAAAACATAGCACACTAAACAAATTAGCTGGAGTATCTTGTGTTTTCTTTGCTTTGCTAGACCAACAGGGGCAGGGCCAGGGGTAGCATAGGAAATTATGATAGTTAACAACACAGTGGATGAAACTTGGATAGAGAAAAAGCTACCCCATTCTACTATAAACTTAACGTGGGTGGAAGAAGAAAACGTAGATTGAGTTGAAGTCTAACGTATAGTCAAACATACTCCAAATCCTTCAAATGTGGCTTAGCAGCTGCAAACGTAGGTAGGCTTGCCGCAGACATGCTCCCAAACATACATTATCTGCCATTATTTTGTTTCATCAGTTTTGCAATTTATTCTTGCTTTCTATCCTTTTGATCCATATACTTCTATTCTACCAATTGCTCTTTAAATGCTTTTTAGTTTCGTTTGCTAATTGTTGATTTTTTTTTATTTTTGGGTTATTTTCTTTTCAATTTAGATATTTATAGAGGCCTTCTGGATGATGAGCAAAAGAAGATTCAAGAAATGAAATAGCAAGCTTGAAGACCCTGATTTTGTTTCTCAATTTTTTCTTTTAAATTTTTACTTTGTAAATATTTTAAAAACCACTTATTAATTTCAGTCCGCAACTTCTCATAGATCTAATTAAACGGACAAGTTCCTCTACATTGATTCTTCTCTTCTACTGTTTTTGCACATCATCAAATTAGATACTTTCAGAATCACAACAAAAGGAAAAATATAAGCTTCTTTGTGGACACATGGTATATACACCAACAGGTTTTGAAAGTGATCCTAAATACTAGACATTCCAAGTCCATTGTTACACGATTAATCCTCGAAGGATTTCGTGGCTTGGTCAAAAGCTCTCCTCAATCAGCAGCATTATCTTTGCCAATGCCTTCTTCCTTGTGAGCACATGGTTAGAATGATAAACAGTGGTCATCTATTCATTTTCAGTGCCCAATAATTTGGGAGGATGTCTAGATACTAGCAAGGCAGTTTAGCTTTCTTTAATATTAGATTCTATAACTTAGATTTTAGCTTAAATAGTAGAAATATTTTTATTGCTTCTAGTCTTCTACATATTCCCTTGGATGATAGTTTTTATAATCTTCTGTTTTCTCATTAAGGGGAAAAAAATTATAGTTCAAGATTATGTTTTAATTGAAAGATCTGCTTTGATCTTTTAATAAATGTTGAATAAGTCAAAGTTGGAAACCATAGGTGAATGGAGATGATGACCATTGTGTGATATTGTATGTCATATAGCGAATCAAAAAGCAAAGACTTTGCACCTTACAGAGTGAAATAGGCATAGATGATTTGTATAGATTTGCTGCATGCATTTAACTTTGTGGTGGGAATTTTACCCGAGATCTTCAAACTTAGCCAAAAAAAAAATGTAATTTGAAGGAGATGCAATTGTAAACTTGCTTTGGTGTAGAAAAAAAATATCTTTTTGTGTAAAAAAAAAAGCACTTTAACCCCTTAAATTTCAAAACATAACAAAAAATTCCACTAATTTTACAATTTGTTAAAAAAGACCTATATATTCGAAGCTTTAACAGTCAAAGGGTACCTAACAAGTAATAAATGGTGGGTCACAATGATAAGCTTTAACTCACAGGTTCAATTCACACAATTAATGAACCCTTCCAATTCACATTATACGTTTCTTCTTTGATTTATTGAAGAAATAGTTGAATTGGTTGTCCAATTAAAACTACACCCTCATTAGATGTAAACCGAAAACTCCTAAATCTTAAATTCCTATAAAACGCAAAATTGTGAACCTTGAAAAACTTTCGATAAGACGCGTTTCATACTATGAAAGGACAAACAAAATTAATTTGCAGCTTCGAAGATTTTAATTTTGTGTCCCACTTTGTTCTTTGGTCAAGCATGCTTAACCTTTCACAAGACGTACTCAAAATTATGGTCAACAATTCAAATCCAAAAAGATGGAGATGACGGGAAATCTATTTTCTTCGCACACCACCCACGGATTAATCAAAAGCAACCACCAAATTTAGTAATATACTATTACTTCTGTTTTCCGCGGCAATACTGTATTATATATATATAGGGTATAATTAATGGGACACATGCTCCCTGCCTGTCCCTTAAGTTCAAACGATTCGGTGCTTATTTTATTATGATTAACATATTTAATTATGGTTAAAATTATAATTAAAAAAAAATCAATAGTTTTAACTACAATAATAAAAAAATATGGTTAAAATTGTAAGGAAACAATTCAATACTTGTTTTATTATAGTTAATATATTTAATTACGGTTAAAATCGTTATTAATAAAAAAAATATTTTTTTAAACAATTTTAGTCATAATAACAAGAAAAGTATAGGGGACAAGCATCGAATCCAGTCCTGGCAAACTGTGGGTCGTTATGGCCAAAACGGAGAGTCCACATTAATTATAGTCACAGCCAATCAATCATAGCCACATGTTCACCCATATCATTTTCCACCCACGTGTATTCTAGCATTCTTCCTTACATCGTTGTCGCTTTGCCTGATTAAGACTTGATAAAAAAAACTTTTAATTTGTCTTTATCATTTATTTTATTTAATTTTTAATTTTTTTATTAATTTTATCTCACATTTTTTAATTTAATTTTTAAAACTAACACTGTAAACACAACTAACCGAAAATATCAACGTAAATTTTTTTATGTGCTACATTCATTACTAATATGTTATATTTATTAATTTTACTTTTAATTTTATTTCAAATTTTTGACTAAATTTTAATTTTATCAAAAATAATACTTTATTATATCTCTCTTTCAACCTAAATTAATGTTTAAACGTTAAATATATCATATAAAAAAATTCACATATCATTTGAAAAGAGTTCATTTGTCACTTAAAAAAGTTCATGTAAGTATTTTTTGTCAACTTTATTAACAGCGTTAACTCTAGAGATAAAATTAAAATAAAAAAAATAGAGGAAAAATTTAACACACAAAATATTTAAGACAAAATTAAAACTCAAAATAAATATTGGGGACCAAAAGGTAATTTTACCTTAAATCTTAATCCTCGTTATATGCTCAATTTATGAGGGGAATTCAGTTAATAAACGCCTAAACGGGGAAGAAAAAGAAGGCCGCGACGACTGTAGCAAATTCGCCTTCCCTAATCCTCCAGTGATATTATTTAATTCAGAGAGACAAATACCTTCCCTTTTTTTCAATACTTCTTAGTTCTTGCCACTTTCCACGAATTATTAACGGATTATTATTTTTTTATAAAATTATGAACTAATTAAAATAGATGCTGTGTTCCTGAGAATTTATTTTTAAAAAATGTATTCTTCCACTCGCTCTATATATATATAATTTAGATTTATATAAAATATTTTTAATATTTATGTACAACTTTCAAATTTATCTAACAACAGTATAACTTGAGAGTTTTTATATTATTTTTTAAAAATAATTGATAAACCAACTTCATGAATGACTTAAAGAAGGGGTGAAAAAAAAATCAACCACTAATCAGACGGAAACAGTTTAACCATTTGGTTAAACAGATGGCTCTTTCACATCACTAAATGAAAAATATAAAATAAAATTAAAATTTTAATCATTCGATTATTAAATAAATAATTAAAATTAAATAAAATGATTGAATTATAAAAATTTTAATTTTATTCTATATTTTTCGTCCTAAATATTGAGAAATGATTCTAATAATAATAATAATAATAATAGTGGAGGAAAAAGAAGGATAAGTGCTTGGTTAAACAGGAAAGAAGTGGATAGAAATTTTAGAATGTGGAATAAGAAAGGAAAGGCCAAAACGTAATGAGATTTGATGGGTTTGATGGATAATGTGCCAGCTGCATCGATAAATGAACATAACGCCCGATGTTGACCCTATTGATCAATGGATACTCCTCTTCCTTTTGCCTTTTGCCTTCATAACGTATCGTTTAAGGTTATTAGGTTAACCACACACTTTTCCATATTCTGCTTTGCAAGTTGAAAGTTTTTCAGAGGACACAATGGAGTAAATAAAAACACACCAAGCAGATCAAGATTAACTATCTTTTGTTTGTCTGTAAGACTAACAGAAAGGAACAGAAAATGATAAACATATTAAATTTATTTTTGAAATTTTAATATCATGCTTGCGTAATTTTCATCCATTGCTTTCAAAAAATGGTTTGAATATAAATTACATTTTTTTTATTAAAAGAATCTCTCTCTCTCTCTCTCTCTCTCTCTCTCTCTCTCTCTCTCTCTCTCTCTCTCTCTCTCTCTCTCTCTCTCTCTCTCTCTCTCTCTCTCTCTCTCTCTCTCTCTCTCTCTCTCTCTCTCTCTCTCTCTCTCTCTCTCTCTCTCTCTCTCTCTCTCTCTCTCTCTCTCTCTCTGAGTTAGTCCAAATTATGGTGAGAAATTAATTTTTCAAGTATGTTCAGGCGTCGAATAAGAGTGTACATAAGTGCAATATAGCCGATTTTCAAGCATTATTTTAACTGAACTAACTTAAACTATTAATGAGCATTTTGGTTCGTTTAGCTTTGTTAAGGCGCAGTTTGGTGTTAGGACAATCTAAGATGTAAAAAAATAAAAATGTACTTGCAAAGATTTTTTTAGCAATTAAAAAAATGCTGCTATTTTCCTTTCTAACTTTTTTTCCTCTTTTTCTTCACAAAAAAAAATGCAAAATATACTACATACACTAATATTAAATACACCAAAGACTTATCACTATATGAGAAATAAATAAATGTAGATAATTCCTCCAAAAGTCTTAAACTTAAACTTTAAAACTCTATATAATGATGTAGATGTATAACAAATTTTGTAAATATTATATAATTTTAGGATAATTTAAATTACTAATAATTTTAATATAAATTTAAACAAGATTAATAATATTAGTCTAATATAGGAGACATGTATATATGTAAAATTATGCCTTCGAACCAATAATCCAACCAAATTGCTCAATTTGAATGCTTTAAAAAACCAAACCAAGCTGCCTCTTCTAATTTTGTTTAGTTCTTAATTGGTTCAAATTAGCTTAGTTTGATCCGTTTGGTCTTGCTCAGTTTTGTTCCCCTTTGCGCCAAAGGGCAAGGACTCCTTGTAATTGTGTTTTCTTCATACATATTATTGTAAAAATTAAAGCAATTGTTGTAAATAATTCAACCAGAGTTATGTTGAAGAACATTGACCTTGAGGAATTTTTGCAACACCGGATACATTTTGAAACCAAAATTTTTTTCCAAGATTAAAAAGACCTTTATGGATATAAAACTCAAATATCAAAACAATAAGAAAACAAAAAAAATTATATATATATATATATATATATGTGTGTGTGTGTGTGTGTGTGTGTTTATAAAAAGACAAGTAAATCAATAATAAGCAACCCAATAAGGGGCAGAAGACAACATATTTAAATGATGAAAACTCAAAATAAAATAAATGGCAGCAAAATGATCAGCCTTCAACCAGCTACGTAAAATGAAAAGCAATTGTTTATCATTATTTTAAATTTAGGAAAAGGACGAGAAAAAAAAAAGTAGGTAAGGATTTGTAAAATATAGGTTATAAAAAGTGAACTTAATGTTTTGTATGATATTCCATAATGCTCAGTGCTGACTAATCCCTATATTGAAAGATAATATTTAGTGAGAAAATTAATGAAGTCAGGAAGGAATGAAAAGGGGGAAGAAAACAACTACTATAGGGTCCAAGACTGGGTGGTCCAAGTCAGAAGTAGTGGATAATAACACATAAAATTAAAGAAAAATAAATAAATGTGAGAAGAAAATTATTAAAAAGTAAGAAAGCTAACAAGGATATGCATGCTTAGTTCTGCTCAGTTTGAACCTCTGCTCGGAATGGAGAAACGCCATTTGGTGTCTCCAAACAACGCCGTTTCGGTATTATATTTTTTTTTGTAGGTATAAAACAACGCCGTTTTAATCTTTTTTTTGTTAGTTTTCAAATACTGAATACATAATGGCTTCCTCCTTCTGCATTCCCGCCATTGTGTCTTAGACTCTCCACATTAACGCATGTTGTCCTCTCCTCCTTCTCCGGCGTGCTTGTAGTCTTCTCCGGCGTTCTCCTCCTTTCTCCGGCGTGCTTTATCTTTTCCAACGTGCTTCATCCATTCCCGCCACGGTGTTAAGACTCAGAGTCTCCTCCACATGAATACGCGTCATCCTCTCCTCCTTCTCCAGCCTGCTTCGAGTCTTCTCCGGCGTTCTTGTCACGTCTCAAAAATCTGAGCACGTGACCGGTACGGAAAGTGAATTTCATTTCACCTCCGTAAGCCTATCTTTCTCTTAAAATCATACAATTCTTTTTCATGCAACCAAACCGAGTTCTCTATACATACTACAATTATTCACATTACATCAATGAATGAACCTACCCGATTACAGAGATTTCTAGATTTATACAACTTAGAATAAGACTTAACTATTATACCTTTATCCTGAACAAATAAAAAGGTAATCATAGACTAAGGATCCATAATTCCTTGTACCGATATTTACCTTCAACTGTCAACTTTGAAAAAAAAATATCAATAAGAGGGGTATGAGCAAACCACGTGCCCAGTGAGTAGACAACACAACATTATGACAAAAAAAAATATCATGCATCATAATGATAACATGCAGCAATCATACGTAAATCGATCATCATATAATATAATATTATTCATAATACTTCACAACAATATCCAAGTAAATCAAATACATTTCAACATAATTCAAATAATTCACAACAGCAATCAGTGAAATCAATTTCACACACATTTCCCGTATCAACCGGGTCGTCCAAAATACCTCTGGATCGTTGCCCGCGGCCCCCGCCGCATCCACCCTTATCGCTCCATTTATATTCTCCACCCTTATAACTTCACATAAATTTCTCCATGGGGTGCACCACCATGCCTTTCCTTTCTAGTCAAACACAATCACAATCACATCTAAGAATATGCTCAATCATAATCTTGAGCCATACACGACTCAGTCATTTACAATTCAAGTCACAACATAATCAATATAGTTCCAGCAACATAGCATGTATACAACATAATCCATAATATAGAACAATTATTCAACAATAACATACTTCAACTATCCGCATATGAACGAACTCAACAATCAAAGTATGATATATTTCAACTCAGTTCACATGCCATTGACAATCCATCATATAACCTCCATTCATGAGAAAATAAGAAAATATAATTATATACATTACCAGACACGTTCCACAATTGTTTATGCCTCATCGTTCCACATCATCCTCTTCAAACTTGGATATACAACATATTTTCACTATGATGCAAAAAGTCAATAACAAAGATATTTAATCATAGCAAGTATTAACCCACTCACCTTAACTCTGCGCTAAGTTTCTACACTTCAAACTGGAGAAGAATGCCAAAGATCTTATTGAAAGCCTAAACGTCAAGTAAAGCAAGAAACAACATTAAACCATAACAAAGACCACCAAACACTCAACTTATTCTGTTTTGAAGCCACTTTCAGGTCTAAATTTGAGAAAATTCTGGTATCAATCTATAACTTCATAAATTATGAAACTTGGTACAAACACTTATTTATATGTTAACATACTATGATAAAAATTTCAGATTAAAACTCCCTCATTTGACCCCTCTACTAACCTCATTAGTGACCTTATGTCAGAGCTGCCAAATTTTAGCATAGATACTGTGTTATGCGTTTTAGACCTAGCTAACCATGTCCAAATGCCATGGACTTTTGCAGGGATACAGGGCAATGTCTTAGCCAAGTGACACAAAAATTTCAAGTCAAAATATGATGATTTGACCCCCGAAACAGAACTAAAATTCAAATCTGCCCAGAATGGTTTCTGCACAAATTCAGGTTATGTTTCTTTTGGAGTTTTGCCAATTATAACCCCTCTACAGACCATGAAAATTTACAGTTTACTGCTTTTGAAACCTTTATTAAATTAAATTTCAAGGATTCACAAAAACGAATTATATAAAAAAAAATCTTCAATTATAGAACCAAATTATAGAAATAGAAATGTCTAGCTGTCTAACTCACTTGATAAGATCTCAGAAATCTAACATCTCGATAAATTCCATAAAACTCAAGGCTCATATTCTTCCAAAGGTCTTAAACTCCTAGACTTTTAGACATTGAAAGCATAGGAACAATTTAGAACTTGAAGAGGACTAAACTGAACTGTCATGAATGAAGCAAGCAAGATAACCCCCACAAACCAAAATAGAGCCCTCTGCTTGGGAAAAATTAATTCAGCCACTTAAATCATTCCAAAATCAAATACTCAGTTTCCCAACAACTTATACAATGTCATTTATCAGAAATAAACATAAAACAGGCCAACAAATGCTGCAGAAATTCCCAAAACCAAGCTCTCTCTCTCTCGTGATGCAGAGCGTATTCAGCTCACTGTCTCCATATTTTGAACTATAAATTTCAGATCATCTCATCTTCACTAATAGATTCCCTAATAAAACCCCAAACATATTTTGACGGAGAACCTCAACCCAAAGGATAGCATACATACACAAGCAAGACGGAGGAATGGATTTAACTCCAACAAAATCAAAAATTTCTTGCTTACCTGACAAAGTTCAACTCTGCTTCTGTTCTTCAACTTCAACCTCTGTTTTCTCCATTCTTTACTTCGATTTTCTTCTCTTTCCATCCTCAGCTCCACCATGTTCTGCCATCGAGAACCTACCCAAGGAAGTGCCACTGCACCGGAAATTCCCACTTGTAATGACGGACGTGCTCGGAGAATCCCACGCACACAATGGACAACACCGAGAAAGTTGGAGGAAGCTAATCGAAGAGGATAGCACATCAGACTAAAAAAAAAACTCTAGAGCTTTCCTTGATGTGCTGGCAGAGGATAAGTTCAACACGTGTATTCCACTTTTTTTTTTTAGTCTAACTAAAAAAAATGTTTTGGCTTAATTTGTCTAAGCTTCATCCTCCATCATTTCTTAATCACCGGAGTCCTTCTTAATATGTGTAAAGTATTAAAATTTAAATATTCATATAAATTCTTGGGATATTACAGTTCTCCTCCTTCTCCAATGTGTTTCATCTTCTCCGACGTATACATCCATTTCTGCCACTCTATTAACGTTCTGCTTCAAGTTATTATATCAGCTTTTATGTGTATGTGTTAACTAATGTTTCTTTTATCTTATATCCTGAAATCACACTACTATGCTCAACACTTTTTTAAAGGAACCAAATCAATATAAAAAAAGAACACTAATAAAAATACTATTGGATTATCAAAACTAAATAGCTCAGTAAAATTAGGCGTTTTGGAAATTTATTCCAAAATGCATATCATAGAAAATATAGAACATTCTTATTATAAAAGCAATGATTCAAGTCAAGACACAAAAGAATGCATTTGCTATTAGAAACTTCCAAGGCATATTGGTCAGTGATTCAAATGTGATTCAAAAGACTTAACCATTAGAACTTAAGAATTTTCTTGAATATGCCTAATGATCAGTCTTCTGAAAAAGTTGGATTCCTAGTAGAACTACTTTAATTTTTTAAGTATTTATTTTTGGAGAAAATTTAGGTGCATATAATTATCAAGTTTTTCAATTAATTAAAACATGATATATATTGTTTATATATAATTGATTTAGGTGCGCAATTAATTCCCAGTAGAGCTGATTGATTTTCTTAAGATATTGTTTATATATGTTTTATATTTAATGAACAATTTTATAGTAAAATATAACAAACTATATATATATATACACACACATATATAAAATTCCATATATTTATTATTTAGCTTTTCAACAAAAATATAAAAAAATTATAACTTAATATTATATTCATCTTTGAGAAAATGTCCTACACTTTGAAGTTTATGTATGTTGATAACTTAATAATTTTATGTATGTTTTTCCAAATAAATACTAATCGAGAAAAATTGGAAGTCTAAGATTGGGATGGAATTTGAAAATGTAGAAGAGGCATGGGAGTTTTGGCGCATATATGGCAGAAAAATGGGATTCGGAGTGAGGAAGAATACACACGTTAGAAGCACGAAGGATAAAAATGTGTTTACTTTGATAAAGTATGTATACTCCAAAGAGGGCTTTCAGGGGCAGACAAAAGAGATGTTCATACGAAGAATTTGCGGGAGGAAACTAGAACAGGTTGCAAAGTTAAACTACATTTAAAGCTTGTGGGGACAAAGTACAAAGTACATAAATTGATAGAGGAATACAATCACAAATTACATACTAAAGAAACTAGCCACATGTTGCGATCTCAACGAAGAATATTCGATGTCCAAGCACGTGAGTTCGAGGTTGCAGAAGACTCTGGCCTTAGGCAAAAGACCTCGTTTGACTTGATGAGCTTACATGCGAAGGGGGAGAATGAATATTGGATACACTCGAATAGATATGAAAAATTATCTCAAGTTAAGACGATAGAGGAATATGGCGTATAGGGAGGCTGGGGCATTGATGCAATATTTACAAAATCAGCAGTCAGAGAATCTCCTCATTCTTCCATGCATACCAACTGGACTTTCAGGAGCAGATCACTAATGTATTTTGGGCAGATGCGAGAATGCTTATGGATTACGGGCTATTTAAAGGTGTATTGTCATTGGACACAACCTTTGGCACAAATAAAAACAACAGGTCTTTTGCTCTTTTTTGTAGATTTAATCATCATAGAGGAATGGTGATTTTCGAGTCATTTATGTCACATCCCAAAAATTGAGCATGTGAAAAGATACTACTCATTTGATATAATTCTCAAACATACGTTATATACATATATTCTGTAAGGTTTTACATTCAACCTTAATCATTCATTCCACACTACAGAATTATATTCATCTGATAAGCAAATATAGACATACATAGTCTGATATTTCTATCTCATCGCAAGCCTAGGAGACCTATAGAAAGTACAGAGCGTTCCTAGTATCCATATTAATAAGTACTGGTGTCCCACCAGACAGAAATAGAGAATAATCTCAAGGGGCTTCTAATCTTCAAACGGATACTCTTGTTCTTATTTTCTGTATCTAAAAAAATAATCATAGGGAGTGTGAGTTTATTTAAAAACTCAGTAAGTAAATAACTGTACTATATAAAATATCAAAAGTACAAATACCACATTTACTCATATAATTAATTGTCTTATACATCGAGTAGTATGGGACTCTAACCCTTTCAAACTCATGAATAAGATTTCATAGATATACACCGAGTAGTATGGGACTCTAACCCTTTCAAACTCGTGAATAAGATCTCATAGGTATACGCCGAGTAGTATGGGACTTTAACCCTTTCAACTCGTGTATAGGTTTCATAGATATGCACTGAGTAGTATGGGACTCTAACCCTTTCAAACTCGTGTATAAGATTTCTTAGATATACATCGAGTAGTATGAGACTTTAACCCTTTCACACTCGTGTATTAGATCCCGTAGATCTTTACTCAAATAAGATAGTGAGAATTCATCACATAGTACAATTGTCATGAAATAAATAATTTCTACATACTCTTATTTCTACTGATCATCATATACTCCCATATGAAAAATTAATTGCTTATTATCCAGATAATATTGTAAATGAGACTTATATTGTACTTTGACTAGTAATATCAAATTAGCTGAGCAAGGTTATTCACTCACCTTGATGTTTGTCCAAGTTTACCTTGTTCCACACTAGAATTTGTGTAGAAAAATTTCCTAGTAAAATATATTACAAGGAATCATAAGAAAGGAAACAAAATCACGAAAATACGTAAAATTTTCTGACTGCTACAGTAACGGTTTGCTACAGTACGGTTTGCTACAGTAACGGTTTGCTACAGTGTCGGTTCGCTACAGTAACGGTTCGCTACAGTAACGTTGACTGCTACAGTACCGTTGACTGCCGACACTACAGTAACTGCTACAGTACCTGAAGAAAATTTTCCAGATTTTTTCCCGAAATTTCTGGTCGCTACAGTAACTCGAAGAAAAATTTCAGATTTTCAGTTGCTACAGTACTTCGAATTTTGCAGAAAATCTTTCAAAAAATTCATCATTTCCTTTCTTTTGATTCAAAACCAGAATCTCAACTCTTTTAACCGATTATAACTCAAATATAACTTCTAAAACAACTGAGATTCATGAATTATCATCAAAATCTTCAAGAACAAAACCTCCTCTGATCTTCTATATAAACTGAAATTTAAGGAAAATAATCGGATTAAAGCTTACCTTTGATCCTTACAAAGCTTTTGAACCGAACAAATAATCGAAATTCTGAAGATCAAGGAAAGGATTTGAGAAGAGGGTGAAGAAACGAGAGAAAGTGAATTCACTATTCACTTCAGCTGCTTCGATCGTGAGAAGAAAATAAGGGAGTACTATTGAAACTTTATATTAAATATTTCTAATGGGTTATTCAATAACCCATGGGTATCCATAACCCAACATCCAAACTCATCCAGTCAATTTACAATAAATGGACTAATTGACCATTCTGAAACCACTTTTCCATGAATTTCACCATTCTTAGAATATATCCCTCATTGTGCAAATATTTAGTCCAGTCATTTAACTCAATTTTCATAAATAATATTCAAAGAGAACAATTAAATATGAAAATTAAAAATGACCAAAATAAATAACTAAAGTAACGTTGTAGAATTCTAAAATACTCTTAAGCGAATTATATTCTGAAATTAACGGGTATTACATTCTACCCCCCTTAAAAGAATTCGGTCCTCCGAATTAAAATCTTACCTCAAGTTTCAAATAAATGTGGATAGTTTTTCCACATTTCATCTTCTGCCTCCCACGTAGCTTCCTCGCGAGAATGATTTCTCCAAAGAACCTTGACAGTAGGAATTTCTTTAGTGCGCAATTTCTTGACTTTTCTATCAAGGATAGCTACTGGTACCTCTTCGTAGGTGAGAGTTTCATCAAAATGAACTTCTTGGGGTTGAATGACATGAGAAGGATCAGGAAGATACTTCCGTAGCATGGACACATGAAATATTGGATGAACTCCCTCTAGGTTGGAAGGTAGGTCTAGGCGATATTCCACATTACCCACTCTGTCTACAACCTCATATGGGCCAACATACCTCGGACTAAGCTTGCCTTTCTTCCCGAATCTCATTACTCCTTTTATAGGTGAGATTCGTAAGAAAACCATATCACCTATTGCAAATTCAAGGTCACGTCGTTGGTTGTCCGCATAAGACTTCTGTCTACTCTGAGCAGTTAACAACTTCTCTCTGATCAGTTTAACTTTATTTATATCTTCCTGAATCATCTCAGGTCCAAATATTTTGGTTTCACCAAGTTCAAACCAACCTATAGGAGATCGACACCGTCTCCCATATAAAGCCTCAAAAGGTGCCATCTGAATACTGGCTTGGTAACTGTTGTTATAAGCAAATTCAATAAGAGACAAATGATCTTCCCAACTTCCACTGAAATCCATCACACAAGCTCTTAGCATATCCTCTAAAGTCTGAATTGTCCTTTCGGACTGTCCATCAGTCTGAGGATGGAATGTTGTGCTAAGATTCACTTTGATACCCAAAGCCTCTTGAAAGACTTTCCAGAACCGAGAAGTAAACTGAGGTCCTCGATCTGATATAATGGATATTGGTACACCATGAAGTTTCACTATTTCTTTAACATAAATTTGAGCAAGTTTTGCTACATTGAAAGTGGTATGAACAGGAAGAAAATGTGCTGACTTAGTAAGTCGATCCACTATGACCCATATTGAGTCATTTCCTTTTGTTGACCGAGGTAAACCTACTACAAAATCCATAGTGATCCTTTCCCACTTCCATTCGGGAATATCTAGTTTTTGCATCAATCCAGGTGGTCGTCGATGTTCAGCTTTAACTTGCTGACAAGTCAAACATCGAGCTACAAAGTCAGTCACGTCTCGCTTCATGCCCTCCCACCAGTAAACTTGTTTCAAGTCCTGATACATTTTCACAGCACCAGGATGTACAACGTAGGGTGAACCATGAGCTTCCATTAAGATTTCATGTTTCAAAGATTCAATGTTGGGGACACAGAGTCTCCCATTAAACCATAAGACTCCCTCTTCATCTACCAAGAAACTTGGTGCTAGACCTTGCCTTGCCTTATCTCTGATTTTGACCATATCAATGTCATTTTCTAAAGTTGCTTTTACTTTTTCTACAAGGGATGATCTAACTGTTAAATGAGCCAGAAATGTACTTGACTCAGTGATCTCGAAGAATACTCCATCAGCTTCCAATTCTTGTAGTTCATGTATTAGAGACCTCCTTATAGTGGCAATGTGAGCTAAACTTCCCGTAGACTTTCGACTTAGAGCATCAGCCACTACATTTGCTTTACCTGGATGGTAAAGGATGGTACAATCATAATCTTTCAGAAGTTCCATCCACCTTCGTTGCCTTAGATTGAGATCTCTCTGCTCAAAAATGTACTTAAGGCTTTTGTGATCTGTAAAAATTTTACAAGTTTCCCCATACAAGTAATGTCTCCAAATCTTTAGGGCAAACACTACAGCTGCCATTTCCAAATCATGAGTGGGGTAATTCAATTCATGCTTTTTAAGCTGACGTGAGCCATAAGCTATGACTTTAACATGTTGCATCAACACACATCCTAAGCCTATCTTTGAGGCATCACAGAATACAGAGTAACCCCCTGGTCCTGATGGTAGGATTAAGACTGGTGCAGAAGTTAAACACTCTTTCAATTGGGTGAAACTTTGCTCACATGAATCATCCCAAATGTATTTAACATTCTTTCGGGTTAACTTATTTAATGGGAGAGTTGTCTTAGAGAAATCCTTGACAAAGCGACGGTAATACCCTGCTAAGCCAAGAAAACTACGTACTTCAGACACAGTTGTTGGTCTAGGCCATTGTTTTACTGCTTCAATTTTACTTGGATCTACATGAATACCTTCTTGGGAAATAACATGTCCCAAAAATGTTATATGACTCATCCAGAATTCACATTTTGAGAGCTTTGCGTACAACTGATGTTCTCTCAAAGTCTGAAGCACTATTCTCAAATGTTCAGTATGTTCTTCATGACTCTTTGAATATACCAAAATATCATCAATAAACACAATTACGAACTTATCAAGGAATGATTTGAACACTCTGTTCATTAAATCCATAAATGCTGCTGGTGCATTTGTCAACCCAAAAGACATCACAAGAAACTCATAATGTCCATACCGTGTACGAAAAGCAGTCTTAGGTATATCATCACTCTTAATTCGTAACTGATGATATCCAGACTTTAGGTCAATCTTTGAGAAATATTTTGCTCCTTGAAGCTGATCAAACAAATCATCTATCCTTGGTAAAGGATACTTATTTTTCACTGTGACTTTATTCAGCTGACGATAATCTATACATAATCTCATAGAACCATCTTTCTTTTTCACAAAAGAACAGGAGCACCCCAAGGTGAAAAACTTGGGTGAATGAACCCTTTGTTCAACAAATCTTCCAATTGTTCTTTGAGTTCTTTTAGCTCAACAGGAGCCATACGATAAGGTGGAATAGAAATTGGTCGTGTGTCTGGGACCAAATCAATACTGAACTCAATATCTCTTTCTGGCGGTAATCCAGGTAAATCTTCTGGGAACACATCTGGGAATTCATTAACCACATGAATGTCTTCTAACTTCTGTTCTTTCTTTTCTAAATCTTTGATAAAAGCTAGAAATCCCTGACATCCCTTTCGCAACATACGCCGGGCACTTAACATAGATATCATGTTGCAAGGTACATCACTTCGATCTCCTTGAAACACAAAATTACTCCTCCCCGGCATATTAAAGGAAATAACTTTGTCACGACAATTTATAGTAGCATGACAAGAAGATAGCCAGTCCATCCCTAGAATCACATCAAAATCTAACATATTGAGAACCATAAGATCTATCTCAGTTTCCATGCCTCCAACGATTATTTTACAAGAACGATAACATGTTTTAACCATCAAAGTCTCTCTCATCGGTGTGGAAACCAAGAATGGTTCTTTAAGAATAATCGAATCAATTGCAAATCTCTTGGCAAATAGGGGTGACACATATAAGTGAGTAGAACCGGGGTCAAACAAAATACGTGCAGCAAAAGTATTAACAGATAATATACCTGTAACTACAGCATTGGATGTTTGAGCATCCTGTCGGGTTAGAGCATATATTCTTGCATTTCCTCTGCCAGCAGCTTGTTTTCCACGGTCACCTTGGCCTCTTCCAGAACCTCTTCCCATACTACCCCCTGTTGAAGGGGTTGGTGTTTGAGTAATAGAAACAGAAATAGATTATGGTCGAGGTGGCAAAGTAGACCCTTGACCTGGTCCTGTCATGAGCTGAGGGCACTCCCTTATAAAATGTCCTTTTTGTCCACAGTTAAAACAACCTGTACCAACAGTGTTTAACCTGCATTCTCCGAAGTGAAACTTTCCACATTCAGGACACTGAGGTTTCTTCCTTCTAGCTTGAGTACCTCCTCTACTAGAAGAACTAAAACCACCCCTGCTCTCTAAACGAGGCTTAGCCACACTGGCTGTAGAATAAAATGACTTAGTAGGAGTGGCTGGAGCATGTTGTGATGCAGTAAAGGGTTTCAAAGTCCCTGAGTCTTCCCTTTGATCAAAAGATCTCCTATATCTAGCTTTCTTCTTTTGTCGATATTCTTCTTTATTCTTTGACCTCCTTTCCATAACCAATCTGTAAAACTCCGTCCACATAACTGGCGGTGTGCCTTGAATTCTAGCTTTCTTCCAGTTCTTCCACCATTTACCAGCCCTACCCTTTAACTGAAAAGAAGTGAATTCTACCTTTTGAGTAGGAGAACACCCTATAGCATCACAGATTGCTTCACAATCTTCAAGGAAACATTGTGGGTCCTCTTTGGGATCTTCCCCTGAAAAAGTAGGAGGCCTCATTTTCTGGAATTCAGACATTTTTACCTCCCTTACGTTATCTCCTCCAGCTAACTGAGCTGGTGGTACAATTTCAGCTTCAACAATAGGAGGATCCACTGGCAGGTTAGCTTGTGCAGCTCGACCTCTCATTTCAGTCTCAAATCGGTCAAATCGTTCATTCATCAAATTAATCACATGTGCAATAGTTGCATTGCCAACGTGAGCATCAGGTTCGACTCTTCTTGCTTGCTCACTAGTTGCGCCCTCAGTACTTTGAGCATGTAAACTATCACCACGGTTAGGATCATCTTGCACATGTACTGGTGGATTTATGGCCCTCCTTGGACCCATATGCTCATTATTATTAGAAGATCCTTCTGACATTGATCTGTCACAGATCTACACACATAACGAATAATTTTCAGACATAAACAAAATATCACTTACTAGCCCCACTGAAAATTATCTATAAAATGACGTTATACTCTACAAGGTCTTTTATGGAACCTAATCCTATGGTCATGCCGCGGCTCATGACAATAGGGAAGGGCCCACAAAGATCACTTTGCTCTGTACTCTATAGGGGACCTATAAAACCTTTCCTCTGATACCAATTTGTCACATCCCAAAAATTGAGCATGTGAAAAGATACTACTCATTTGATATAATTCTCAAACATACGTTATATACATATATTCTGTAAGGTTTTACATTCAACCTTAATCATTCATTCCACACTACAGAATTATATTCATCTGATAAGCAAATATAGACATACATAGTCTGATATTTCTATCTCATCGCAAGCCTAGGAGACCTATAGAAAGTACAGAGCGTTCCTAGTATCCATATTAATAAGTACTGGTGTCCCACCAGACAGAAATAGAGAATAATCTCAAGGGGCTTCTAATCTTCAAACGGATACTCTTGTTCTTATTTTCTGTATCTAAAAAAATAATCATAGGGAGTGTGAGTTTATTTAAAAACTCAGTAAGTAAATAACTGTACTATATAAAATATCAAAAGTACAAATACCACATTTACTCATATAATTAATTGTCTTATACATCGAGTAGTATGGGACTCTAACCCTTTCAAACTCATGAATAAGATTTCATAGATATACACCGAGTAGTATGGGACTCTAACCCTTTCAAACTCGTGAATAAGATCTCATAGGTATACACCGAGTAGTATGGGACTTTAACCCTTTCAACTCGTGTATAGGTTTCATAGATATGCACTGAGTAGTATGGGACTCTAACCCTTTCAAACTCGTGTATAAGATTTCTTAGATATACATCGAGTAGTATGAGACTTTAACCCTTTCACACTCGTGTATTAGATCCCGTAGATCTTTACTCAAATAAGATAGTGAGAATTCATCACATAGTACAATTGTCATGAAATAAATAATTTCTACATACTCTTATTTCTACTGATCATCATATACTCCCATATGAAAAATTAATTGCTTATTATCCAGATAATATTGTAAATGGGACTTATATTGTACTTTGACTAGTAATATCAAATTAGCTGAGCAAGGTTATTCACTCACCTTGATGTTTGTCCAAGTTTACCTTGTTCCACACTAGAATTTGTGTAGAAAAATTTCCTAGTAAAATATATTACAAGGAATTATAAGAAAGGAAACAAAATCACGAAAATACGTAAAATTTTCTGACTGCTACAGTAACGGTTTGCTACAGTAACGGTTTGCTACAGTGTCGGTTCGCTACAGTAACGGTTCGCTACAGTAACGTTGACTGCTACAGTACCGTTGACTGCCGACACTACAGTAACTGCTACAGTACCTGAAGAAAATTTTCCAGATTTTTTCCCGAAATTTCTGGTCGCTACAGTAACTCAAAGAAAAATTTCAGATTTTTAGTTGCTACAGTACTTCGAATTTTGCAGAAAATCTTTCAAAAAATTCATCATTTCCTTTCTTTTGATTCAAAACCAGAATCTCAACTCTTTTAACCGATTATAACTCAAATATAACTTCTAAAACAACTGAGATTCATGAATTATCATCAAAATCTTCAAGAACAAAACCTCCTCTGATCTTCTATATAAACTGAAATTTAAGGAAAATAATCGGATTAAAGCTTACCTTTGATCCTTACAAAGCTTTTGAACCGAACAAATAATCGAAATTCTGAAGATCAAGGAAAGGATTTGAGAAGAGGGTGAAGAAACGAGAGAAAGTGAATTCACTATTCACTTCAGCTGCTTCGATCGTGAGAAGAAAATAAGGGGGTACTATTGAAACTTTATATTAAATATTTCTAATGGGTTATTCAATAACCCATGGGTATCCATAACCCAACATCCAAACTCATCCAGTCAATTTACAATAAATGGACTAATTGACCATTCTGAAACCACTTTTCCATGAATTTCACCATTCTTAGAATATATCCCTCATTGTGCAAATATTTAGTCCAGTCATTTAACTCAATTTTCATAAATAATATTCAAAGAGAACAATTAAATATGAAAATTAAAAATGACCAAAATAAATAACTAAAGTAACGTTGTAGAATTCTAAAATACTCTTAAGCGAATTATATTCTGAAATTAACGGGTATTACATTCTGCAAAATTCGAAGTACTGTAGCAACTGAAAATCTGAAATTTTTCATCATTTCCTTTCTTTTGATTCAAAACCAGAATCTCAACTCTTTTAACCGATTATAACTCAAATATAACTTCTAAAACAACTGAGATTCATGAATTATCATCAAAATCTTCAAGAACAAAACCTCCTCTGATCTTCTATATAAACTGAAATTTAAGGAAAATAATCGGATTAAAGCTTACCTTTGATCCTTACAAAGCTTTTGAACCGAACAAATAATCGAAATTCTGAAGATCAAGGAAAGGATTTGAGAAGAGGGTGAAGAAACGAGAGAAAGTGAATTCACTATTCACTTCAGCTGCTTCGATCGTGAGAAGAAAATAAGGGGGTACTATTGAAACTTTATATTAAATATTTCTAATGGGTTATTCAATAACCCATGGGTATCCATAACCCAACATCCAAACTCATCCAGTCAATTTACAATAAATGGACTAATTGACCATTCTGAAACCACTTTTCCATGAATTTCACCATTCTTAGAATATATCCCTCATTGTGCAAATATTTAGTCCAGTCATTTAACTCAATTTTCATAAATAATATTCAAATAGAACAATTAAATATGAAAATTAAAAATGACCAAAATAAATAACTAAAGTAACGTTGTAGAATTCTAAAATACTCTTAAGCGAATTATATTCTGAAATTAACGGGTATTACAATTTAGTTGGCTCTTTCAGACCTTTTTGGAAGCATATAGTCACAAGAAGCCCCTTACGGTGTTTACTGATCAGGATGCGGCTATGGCAAGGGCGTTGTCCGAGGTGATGTGAGACAGTGTGCATGGCCTATGTACGTGGTATTTGATGCAGAATGCCACTAAAAATCTAGGTCGTATTTCGAGCGGGGAATCTCACATCCTGAGAGAACTCTCCAGATGCATGTGTGAGATTGATGATGAAGATCAGTATGAGACTATATGGTGTCGCATGTTGGTAGAACATAATCTTAGAGACAATCGATAGCTGAAAACAATGTACGAAATAAAGAAGAAATGGGCAGCTTGCTTTATGAAGAAAGTCTTCACTCTTGGTATGCGAAGCACGCAACTGAGTGAAAGTTTTAACTTATATTTGAAAGACTCAATGAACCCAGATGTGGACTTAGTGTAGTTCTTCAAGCACTTTGAGAGAATTGTAGACGACAAGAGGTACAATGAGTTGAAGTGCGAGTTTGAATGTAGGGAAAAAGTACCCCAACTGAGGAACCCGATGTCTACTACATTGACAACTATCTACGATTTACACATCGGCTATTTTTGAGTTGTTTCAGATAGAGTATAAAAAGATATTGGGGACGAGCATTAAGGAGAAGAATAAGAGTGTGCTAGTGTTCTAGTATGTAGTCTCCTTGATTGACGAGGGGAGAGATTACATGGTGTCTTTTGACCTATCCTTTAGCATCGTTATATGCAGTTGCCTAAAGTTTAAGACCCTCGGCATCTTATGTTCACATGTGTTGAAGGTTTATGATCACAATGAAGTACACCTAGTCCCCGATTGATATATTATGGCTCGATGGACGAGGAAAGCGAAAGCCGGCGTAATATGTGATATTAGGGGGAAAGAGATTGAGGAAGACCCTAGGCGAGTAGGCACAAATCGGTTTAGGGAGCTCAGTTGAGATTTGATCAGTTTGGCTGCTGAAGCCTCTTGGTCAGATGAAGCATATTCCTTCTTGCAAACAGTCACTACCAATGCAAGGAAGCATATTTCTGAGCTTCATTCAATGGGAAAAGGATTGGATTCGATTGCCATTGCCACTACCATCCCCACATCTAAGCTTGCACCACAAACGGCGGGGTTCAAGCAAAAAAAAGGTGAAAGAAATAAGAGAAGGTACAGAAGTTGCCTCGAGACTCAAGCAAGAACAAAAGAGGAGTAGCAACTAGGGTGAGTAAATTTCATTGTGATTTTATAATTTCTAAATAATTACATTGAAAACATTATGTGATTTTAATAGAGAGATGCATATTCCATGTAGATGAATGAAGCACCGGCCGGAGTATCATGCTTGGCACTTCCCGCACCCTAGGCACATGTTCTTGAAATAAGTTTCACTAATATACTTATAGTTAGTATTCCTAAATGAGTCTAATATAATTATCTTGGTTACAACAATCCTAAAAAATGTACTAATATGTGTTATTTCTTAATGCAAGAGCCCATTGATCAATCAATATCATCGCTTGACACATTGCAGTTTGATCCAAATTTTCCACATCTGTACGGTTGTTTACCTCATTGTTTTGGAATGACATATGTTATTTTTTGCTACTAACTACAATATGTAATTTATATATTCTTTGCTTGTAAATTGAATATGTTACATTCATGACTTCTTTGGCATCCTCTTAAGGGTAATTCATGACAGCAATCTTATGGCATCCTCTTAATAGTAAACTTTTATCAATAATAAATTGATGCCATGTGAAATAACAGAAGAGCAAGAAAGAATTCCAAAATATAGCCCATTTTTATTAATAATAACTTTTTTGGAGATGATTACAAGAAACTATATTAGATCCTAAGTAACATTTACAACTGATTTATGATCATTACACTGATTTGGAATCTAGAACCTAGGTAACATTTACATCATATCCTAAGAAACTATTTCAGATCCTAAGTAACTAATTTAATGAACTTGTAATGATTTGATGAGCATGTTGATGAAGTAGTTGGCAAAGTTGATTCCCTTTTCAATAAATGTTAGACGTTCAGGCTCCAGGATCTCAAGGCCATGCTTTTCGTAATCTGAAAAAGGACCCAAAAAAGTCTAGCAAAACAAACCAGAAACAGTCCAGCAAAATAGTCCAGAATAACCGAAAACAGCCAGAAAAAAAAACCAAAACAGTCCAACAAAATAAACAAGAAACTGTCTAGCAAAAATAGTTCCAAAGAACCAGAAATGGCTAGAAAAAAAAAAAACTAACGCAGTCCAACAAAACAAACCAGAAACAGTCCAGCAAAATAAAATCCAAAATAACCAGAAATAGCCAGAAAAACAAACCCAAAGCAGTCTAGCAAAACAAAGGCATGTCATGCCAGTTTTGAAAAATCCTGTTTCTAATTTTTTACCAGCAGTTTTCCACTTAATATGAAATTACTGAGACAAAGGCATGCCATGCCATGCTTCTTGGAAGCAACAATTTTCCACCTAATCAAAGTGTATAAGCCTATTATAATTTTTAAAAAAATAACCAAATGAACTACTATTATACAAGTCTTTTTAGGTTGGACTTTTAACACAAGCCCTAAACAGAATGGTGATATAATACCTAGGAAGCAAATTGTTTATGAACATTCTTCCCTCATAGATCAGCCATCAGCCAAATTGTAAAACAAAATTTGAACAGTATGCACCAAAGTAGTAGCTGCATCTAAAGCATCTATAAATTCTTCTCACCTATGTTCTAATTGCAGCACTTCTCTTGTCTTGCTTAGCTTTTTCTATGACAAATTTAGCCCTCTCAGCTTCTTGTGCAGCCACCTGCTTGGCTTCAATAGCAACTATAAACTC
Source organism: Biancaea sappan (assembly GCA_037074585.1). Taxonomy (NCBI): domain Eukaryota; kingdom Viridiplantae; phylum Streptophyta; class Magnoliopsida; order Fabales; family Fabaceae; genus Biancaea; species Biancaea sappan. The sequence goes on from CM073494.1 coordinate 15,323,234, forward strand.
TTTGCCAAAGGTCAAGGTGGTAATTGAAACATCATCAACAACCTACAAAAGCACAAGTCAAAATTTTTCTTCCTTGGACCACCGAAACCAAAATTTTGAGTTAACCTAGTAACTAACTAATAAAACATTGCATGAACCTGCAAGGAACTAGGAGGCATATCAAGAGGGCATGAGAAGCAAGAAGGATTCTCTAGTTCTAGCAATACAAATCACCATCGTGCTTGGAGAATATAAATTGTAATATACTGGTAGATTGGCAGGAAATAATGAATGAAATTCAGAATAATATTTGAATGATAAGTCATTTGTTTGTAACCATTGGCTAATTGTTGCAAAGGAAAAAACAATTTATCATTGACATCTTGATATTGCAACATCTTAACAACTAGCAAACTATATTGACCAAATCATTTTTGAGTTGTAATACAGATATGCTTTACTTTTAACCTCTCTCTGTGTAATAACCTGGCCAGCATTGTATAATTGAAGCTAAGACCCTTTCATTAAAATTCTCACCAAGTGTCCGGTGAATTGTAGGCAACTAATCAGGCACAGGACGAGTAAGAACTCGAAGCTCGATTTTCACCAGCACATCGAAATCACGACCATATTACATGTAGATAATTTTTTATTCTTTGATAGAAAAAAAAAGTTAATGATGATAAGAGAAAACAATACATCAATAGAGGACAAGGAATCCTTCCAAACTAGGAGAAGGAAAAGAAAAAAAGAAAGAAAGAAAGAAAGAAAAATCAGCAATATGCTAGAATATGACCCACGTAATAATGGACATGATGAGGATTTTGAATTCAACTTAAAAAAATCAACTCCAGATTTAACCACAGGCAAACCGTCTATTAAAAGGCCTGTCTGAATGGCCATATCTTGTAAGGTAATGGTACACTCACCAACTGGCAAGTGAAACATGTGTGTCTCCAGCCTCCATCGCTCCACCAGAGCAGAAATTAGCCCATAGTCAACTTCGAAATTACCCATTCTTACTGTTCCATAAAACCTGCCTGCTGAATATAAGGGACAAAAGGCAACAGTGGGTAAAAGGAACTTCGCGTATACTTGTAGCAACAACGCACTTTTATAAATATACGGTTTTCCTGTCACAACAATGTTAATCAACTTAATTGGAAGCTAGTAATAAAAAACTAAATAAACGAATTGATTCATACACACTTACCCCGTCCCATACAACTTCAGATACATGTCTATCTTGCAGGTATAAAACAGAAGAATCCTCAGGACCAGGTTTCAGCGGCACCAAATTTCTAGCGTTTTGGTCCATTTCACTTCTATTATGAAAAAACACATAAATAATACTTAGATTAAAGAGACGAATAACCTCGAAATAAGATTAAGAGTTTGATTCAAAGAGACTAAGGCTACGTCATATTCATCTCTATCTTTAATTTGGGAGAGGGCGTGTGTAACAACTAAGATTGTTTTATATAAAGCTCCAAATAATTTAACAATTGAGAGTTTGATTTTTGTAGTCCTATCCTTTTGTCTTATAACAAATAAGCAATCACATTATTCTGAAATTTTCTTGTGTAATTGTATAAAATTTTTAAGAAAAAATTACATTTATTTTTAACTATAATTAAATCATAATTTTCAAACTTAAGTTTTGAAATATAATATTTTATTTTCTTCAATTATCTTAGAAAGCGAACATGTTATAAATAGAACAGTATATTAATTTTCTACTTTTTAAATTTTATATGCCAAAAAAAAACAAGAAAACAAACATTTATTACTATCCATCCAAGAAGGAATCATTTAATGTTTTTAATAGAAAAACAAACTAACATAATTATGTAAAAATTTTAATATATTTTTAATGAAAAACAGTAAATTAACATTTTTTATTTCTCAACATTAAATAATTGATCTTTAAAATATTTTGATTAAAAAAATTTAATTATGAACACTTAAAGAATTTTATTTACGTGTTATTCTTTCAAAAAATAAAATGAACTTGATTTAAAACTAAATAACTTACGAATAGAGAAGTTATAAATTTTTCTATAAACATTTATAATTTTTTCTTTATTTTGTTAAGCACCAAAGGATTTAAGTACTGGAATCTAACCAAAATCTTAAATTTTTTTAACAAACCAAATAACTAAAATCTCTACTGTCACAAAAAAAAAATAGATCGTCAAATAAAATAATTTCTAAAGTCTCGATATATCAGACAAAATTTCTACTGGGAGCAACAAGATATATCAGAAAAAAAAAACTATTGGGACCCATATCAAAAAAAAAAGAAACAACTAAGACCAACAAGATATATAAAAAAAAAACTATTGGGACCATATCAGAAAAAAAATAAAAAAAAGAACCAACAAGATATTAGAAAAAAAAAACAAAATTGAAATCATCATCAATACAACCAAAACAAGTAAAAGGCAAAGTTAGTAAAAAAAAAAATTACCTTTTCAAGCTCAAAGGATCGGAGACAGCAAACGGAGGGGGGACCACGAGCGCCAATGACTGAAAATGGAGGGAACCACGCGAAGAAGAAGAAGAAGAAGAAGAAGAAGAAGAAGAAGAAGAAGAAGAAGAAGAAGAAGGGTTTCAGAGTATAAACGCACTTTCTAAGTGCGTATTATGAAGCAATATGCACATCAGACATGCGTACTTGCATGTTCACATTTAGGAGATGCGTGTTTTACTGTGATTACACTTTTCAAGTGTGTATTTATGGCTAGAAATTTAATGCGTGGCAGAACTTGCATTTTGTGAGTACGAACTACGTACTACAAGTTCATACTCCTCAAGTGTATTTTTTTTTTGTACAATAAAAATGGTTTAAATCAAGAATTTAATTTTTTAATTACAAAATTTAAAATGAAAATAAATTTACAGTAGTCAAAAAATCTCAATTTTATTCTTATGAGTCCTCTACTTGCGTATCCATGGTTCGTTGGTCAGAGTAATAACAGCTTAAATTTCAAAAATAACAATAATTTAATTCTTAAAGACACCAATTAAAAAAAAATCTGCTCTTTACAATAATAAATTACAAAATATTAAGGCGTGTTTGGTTTGGGCATTTCCTGTTTTCATTTTCACTAAAAATAGAAAATAAACTTGAAAATGCGTTTGGTTGAGTTAACTAAAAACGTTTTTTTGAAAATATTTCTTAAAATAAGCCTAAATCTGAAAACATAAAAAAGATGTTTTCAGTATTTCAAGAAATACATTTCAAAAAATAAAAATTAAAAATAAAAATAAAAAATATTTTTACAAACCAAATAAACCCTTAGCCTCTGAAATTTTGTAACTCAAAAGTGATAACGAAAACAGCTCTGGTCAAAGGCATTAATTGTACCAAACTCTTAAATACATTCCTGTTATAAGATTTTTATTGTGCATTTAATGCATTGTCTCCATTAATGCACTTCACCTTTTTTATTTTTTATATTTGACACTTTTTTTTTCAACTAGCCTCTTTATTGCGCCTGTAAAACTACTGACCTACAAAATCAATAAAACACTCTCCGTCATTTTGTTTACCATTATTTATAATCCTGATTTTGTAGTCTACTCTTGCTTTTCCGCTTTGGTAGAGTTTATTTTAAGTTTATTTAATTTATTTTATGATATAAATATTTATATATATATTTAAAAAAAATTATAAAAATAGATTATAATATGTTCATAAGTTATTAGTAACTTATTTTCATAATCTTTTTAAAATAATTTATGAAAATAAATTAAAAATAATTTATGTAAAATTTATTTTTATAAATTTTTTATTTGTAAAAATAATTTATATATAAATACTTATATGATAAGCGTTTATTTTATAACCATTTAAATAAGTTATTTACCAAACAAAATCTTTATCTTTTTGATCCATAACTTCTATTCTACCACTTGCTATTCAAATGCTTTTTAGTTTCGTTTGCTAATTGTTGATTTTTTTGTTTTGGGTTATTTTCTTTTCAATTTAGATATTTACAGAGGCCTTCTTGATGATGAGCAAAAGAAGATTCAAGAAATGAAATAGCAAGCTTCAAGACCCTGATTTTCTTTGAAATAGCTTCTTCTCCTTTTAAAGGGGTTAGGGGTTAAAATTTTGCCTTATGTACTTTGATAATTTTTTTTCAAATCAAAGTACATGTCACTTGTTACGGATTGATTGGTTGTATCAAATGATGTGAAATTTTGTTAATTTTTTTATAATATTAAAAAATATATTTTAAAAAAAATTAAAATATATAAAATATATTTAACGAAAAAAATATTAAAAACATAAATAAAAATTACAACAAATATTAAAAATATGAAATATACTTTTGTTTTTAACAAATGTTAGAATAAGTCAAAGTTGAAAACTACGGGTGAATGGAGATGATGACCATTCTGTGATAGTACTTCATATATACTGAATTAATTAGCAACAACCCTGCACCTTACACAGTGAAATAGGGATAGATTGCAGGTATTTAACTTCGTGATGGGACTTACCTGAGATCTTCAAACTTAGCCCAAAAAAAATGTACAAATGTGATTTGAAGGAGATGCAAAAATAAACTTGCTTCATTGGTGTAGAAAGAAAAAAATATATCTTTTTTGTGTAAAAAACAAAAACAAAAAAATGCAATTTAACTCCTTAAATTTCATAACTTAACAAAAAAAATCCCACTAATTACAATTTGTTAAAAAAGACCTATATATTTGAAGCTTTAACTGTCAATACACATATCTATTTGAAGCTTTAACTGTCAAAAGGTATCTAATAAGTAATAAATGGTGGGTTACAATGATAAGCTTTAACTCACAGGTTCAATTCACCCAATTAATGAACCCCTCCAATTCATTTTGTCTTTGATTTGAAAAAAATAGTTGAATTACAAGCGTTCAAAACAGATCTAAATCAATGAGATCAAATTGAATCGAATCAAACTAAGTTAAAATTACTAAAAATTGAAATAATAAGGTCCAAATCGAATTTTTGATTCTATTTGATTTGATATATCAATTTCATTTGATTTAGTTCGATTATAATCTAACCGAATTGAGTAATATGTAATAAAAAATTAAAAAATATATTTATATATAATATATTATATTTATATAATTATATATATAGTTATTAAAAAAACACATCAGTACAGACTTTCCCCTTTCCCTCGATAAATTAAAATTAAAATTCATAATCATTGCCATTTACCAGCACTAACAAAATAATTACATCTTTTTTGTATATATAGAATGGAACATCCACCAAATTTCATAAGAGCCCATGCCTTCCACAAATTTCTCACCATTGTGTGGGCAGTGACCATTTCATAATCTAAAGTGGAAACTCAAAGTATCTAATAATAAATAATATAATTAAATAAAAAATAGATTATGTTAAGAAAAGTAAATATTGAACACTTGGTAAACTAGAATTTTTCTTTTTTCCAAATAGATAAAAGTAAACATCTTTTTATTTTTATTTTTTAAATTTTTTAGAGTTTCAAACCGTAAAAAAAAATCAAATAAGTCTAATAATTTGCAAACAGGCTTAAAATGAAAATTTAAATCTATCTTAAAATGAGTTAGACCGAGCCATTTTAATAGTGTTAGACAAAAAATATATTTTCTTTGTACACCATCTACGGATTAATCAAAGCAACCGCCAAATTTAGTAATATACTATTATTTCCGTTTTCCGCAGCAATGCTGTTTTATATACATAGGGTTTAGTTAATGTGCCAGTGGGGGGCATGCATGTGTTAAGACTTGATAAATGAAACTTTTTCATTTTTGTTGTTTATTTTGAGTTTTAATTTTATTTTTTTAATAAATTTTGTCTTAAATGATATTTTTTAATCTCTCTTTTAACTCATATTAATGTTTAAATATATGATATATCACATGAAAAAAATCATATATTATTTAAAAGAGTTTACATTAATATTTTTTGTTAACTTAATTAATAGAGTTAATTTTATTGACAAAATTAAAATAAAAAATAAATTTATAAAACTAATTTGACGTACAATATATTTCAGATGAAACTCAAACTCAAAATAAATATTGTGTACAAAAAACAAAATTTATCTTAGATCTTAACCCTTGTGATATGCTCAATTTATGAGGGGATAAACGGGTGAAGAAAAGAAGGCCACGACGACTATAATGAGTTTGCCTTCCCCAGTCCTTTAGTGATATTATTTAATTGAAAGAGACAAATATCTTTCTTTGTAAAGCATCTAGTGGTGATTGATAAAGATTCTTAAATTTAAAAATTAATTTTTATTTTAATTTATTATTGTAATTGGTCACGATAATTACCACGCGTAAAAGTAATTTTTATATAAAACTGAATTATTATACAAATAATAATAATAAAATAATCAACTCACAATAAATGTTAGTAGAGAGTAATAAATATTAAATTAGTAGAGAGTTAATTGTGACACTCATTTATAAATTTTTAAAAAATTCACCACTAGAATGAATAGTTGCTTAAAGTGGTGGAAGTGTTGTTTAACTTGATGTGGTACTGTAGAACCTACAATAAGAAATTAAGTAAAGTTTACTACTTTAGATGCTCTTATTCCCTATCACTTTTCATGAGAAGAAAAAAAAAAAAAACAAAAAGAAGCAACCACTGACCAGTAACCGACACAGTTGAACCCCTTGGTCGAACAGAAATTGGCCAAGATTACCGATCATGCTGTCTAATCCGTTATTAAAAGATGTTAGATAGTGTTGAGAAAAATAATTATGAACAAAAGATGAAAAGAATCATAATAATACTAGAGGAAAAATCAGGGTAAGTGCTTGGTTAAACAGAAAAGAATAAGTGGATAGAAATTAGAATGTAGAATAAGAAGGGAAAGGACAAAAAGTAATTACTAATTAGATTTGATGGGTTTGATGGATAATATGCCAGCTGCATCCATAAATGAACATAACGCCCAATGTTGTCCATATTCATAAATCGTACTCATCTATTCACCTTCCTTTTGCCTTTTAATCACCTTTGACTTTTGCCTTCAAAACGCATGGTTAAGGTTATTAGGTTAACTACACAATGGAGTAAATAAAAACACACGGAGTTATATAAAAAGTAACTTTCTTTTGTTTGTCTGTAAGACTAAGGAAAAGGAAAGGAAAATGATAAACATATTAAATTTGTTTTTGAATTTTTAATATCACGCTTGCCCGTAAGACTAAGGAAAAGGAAAGGAAAATGATAAACATATTATATTTGTTTTTGAATTTTTAATATCACGCTTGCCTAATTTTCATTTATTGCTTTCAAAAACTTGTTCGAATATAAATTACATTTTTTTTAATTAAAAGAGTTCCCCCCCCCCCACCCCCAAAAAAAAATCCTCTCTCTCTCTCTCTCTCTCTCTCTCTCTCTCTCTCTCTCTCTCTCTCTCTCTCTCTCTCTTTTTGAGTTAGCCCAAATTATCTTGAAAATTAATTTTTTGAAGTACGGTGAGACAGTGAGAAATTAATTTACAAATCGATCAAATAAAAAATTATAAACCAATATCTACAAAATTTGTATTCACATATTCACAATAAATTTTGATTCTAAGTGTAATTTACAATATTATTTAGCAATAATAATGCTGTCAATAATTCAAGGGAAACATCTTGAATTGGTAAAATTCTATATCCCACAATTGATGGTTACTGTGTCATTTTCAAAAAATTTACAATTTTGTTCATCTAAAATATAATAATCATGTGAGACTCTTTAAGATATCATGAAATTACAACTTACATATATATATATATATATATTTGAAATTTCTCAAAACTCACAATTTTGTTATATTTATATGCTCTCAAATATTTCACAACTATATATGGGCATCTTTCCAAAGCATAAATTATATTTCACATAGCTATAAAAATTTTAATGTAGAATTTGAAAATTTCCACAACCAAAAGCTAAATATTTGACCACATATGAACTTGAATAATATCTTCACCATATTCTCAATAGTCACATTAATAGAGTTTTATGGGATCTTATCAAAATCTTAAAAACTTAAATATTAACCCCATAAAAATTTCAATTAGGCCACAAACATGCTGACTATTGAACATATAAAAACATTTAAATCAAAATTTTTAAATTTCAGAACAACACTTACACTCTCTGTTTGATTACTAGAATAGTAAACATAATTTGTAAATAATGCATTAAGTAAGTTCCCATTAATAATATCCAAAACTATTTTTTTGTCCCTACCATTAATAAAATTTTCATATAAGAAAAAAATTAAAATAGTAACATATACCGTATGACATAGGGAGAAGAAACCACATTTTATATGTCATCAATTGGACTTAACATCTATTGAAATGTAATGAGTTCCCACCTTGAGAAAATGTGACTGCAATTACGAGAGTGGCCACGGGTGGGATAGGTCAAGAGGTGGGCCTTGCGATAAAATTGGACTTTGCAGGATTATTTACTTGAAATTTTGCCTGTTGAGTTTTTAGCAACGGATTTTACCGTTGCTAAAAACTTTTAGCAACAATTTTATTGTTACTAAACTGTTGCTAAATATTTTTAACAACGATAAGAACCGTTATTAAAAACTGAACATGCCTCTTAATTTTTCTCCAAACAGAGAATTCCTTTGCAGGGCATGGAGCAACAATAACAGTAGCCGAAATAATATACCTTAAAATTTTTTTGAAAATTAAAACAATTCTCGTAAATAATTTCACAATACCAAATAAATTTTCAAAGTGAAATTTACTCTAAGATTAAACACGCCGTTTTGGAATGAAACCCATATGCCATAATAGCAAGAACAAAAAATTAAAATTGTAACTCAGAGTTGTCTCTCCTTCTTCAACTAAAAGCTTGTATATATTATATATAAGAATGAAAGAATAATTCATTTTAAAAGATAAAAACAAACTTAAAAATTAACTAGAGATATTATGAGGATAATGAGAGATTACACCAAAATTTTTAAGAAATCATGTTAATTATGAAAATAGTCAATTTAAAATATTTAATTACAATATTCTTTAATTAAAAATAATAAATAAGTCGTTATCAAATCATAATTGACAGATTTAAATTTAAAAATATTTCAAAAATATTTTCATAATAATTATAAATATTCTTTTAAAAATACTCTAATTTTCACAACATACATCACCCTAAAATCGACTCAAGATAAGATATTTAAAATATCCAAACCATACCTCGACCAATACTGGTTGATCTCCCTCCCTGTTTCTTCGTTGGGAAACAAATCCATCTTCCTCCACTTCCTCACCTAATTGTCTAATGGAGTTCTTCAACACAAAAATCATTAACTCCTTTCTGATAATTTTTTTGACATATAATATTTGGTTTATAAGTATTACAAGGGTAAATGGATAATCTCTTTGGTGATCTCAGTGATCACTGTCGCTTTCATTTAGTGTAAAAGCAGAGGATCAGTCAAAAGATTTCAACATAATATGACATTCATGTCATATTCTCTTTCTTTGCTCCTTCGGCTTTTTGGCTTTTTTTTTTAACCCCTCCCCCCCCCCCCCCCCTCTTTTTCTTCTCTTTCTAGTTAAAGGCTAATTTTAAAAATCTGCATTTTCTCGTGCAAATCGAACGCATTCATATGATTTTTCAGCTTAGTAAGGTCGAATATTCAATTCTGTATGCACATCAGTGTAAGAGATGTATATAAGTCAAATTACATGACCAAGGATTGAATTAAATTCATCTGCGAGTACTTGTCTATACGAAATAGTAGGAATGGGAAAGGGCACATATCTGATTTTTTTTTTAAATATTCATATCTGAATCCGATTATAATATTATATCTTTAAAAAAATTAACTTATCAAATATTCGTATCTGAACTCACTTGATATCTGAAACTATTCGAAATACCTAAAATGTGCTGCAATTTGTATTAGAGAATGGATGCCCTAAATTATTGGACACTCACACCCAATATCCAATATCCATCCATTTGAAAAAAGATATTAAATTCATCAAATTTACAAACAAATTAAAAACCATAAATTTAACTAAAATACAAAAAAAATATCATAAATTTAAATGACATAACCCACACAAATAACATTAATTTAATATATATTGAGTTATTATATATTATAACAAGTATTAGTGTGAGTGTGTATATATATATATAATATTATATTCTACCAGACAAATATTTAATATTTTATTCGCCCATCTATTTTGGACAGATATAAAATATTCGATAATACTATCTTAATCAGCCTAATATTTATTGACATTTGAAATACCCAATTGAATTGTCATCCCTAAAAACTTAGGGTAATTTTATTGGTCATAAAAGAAAAATAATTAAATGGCAAAAAGGGAAATCGAAGAATGTTCTTAATAAATGCCATGCGTCAGCGAGCATAGAGAGTAATTTTCGGAAGAGGATCTTTCAAACTAGACGAACATATTTCCTCCACTCTATCTAAGGAAGCTTCGCAAGACATTGATACGATTGACTTCCTTTAGTGTATAATAAATTTCTTTCATAAACAAATTGAAGGATTTGGATTGATCTAAATAATAATTCTAAGATCGGTGTTAATACAAACTATGGCATATTACGTAATAGGATATAAAAGATGAATTAGAACGTGTACTTGACATTATCGCAGTATCCATCTCGAAAACAGAACAGAGGAAATTTTAAAATTTTTTTGTGAGAGTGGTACTACTCTCTATATGATAAGTATTCTGTCTCGAGTTAAACTGATTAATAGGAAGCTAATCTATTTATTATTAGATGAGAGCAGAGACTTCTCAACATGCTATATGATTGGCCCAACCCATCATGGGCCACTCACAATATAAAAGCCCAATTATAATATTCATATATTAAAGGCTATATATTAGAATAATATAGTTAATATGTTAATGATATTTAATAATTGATTAATGCATATCCAAAATAGGATATATATTATATTAAAATTCAACAATTCTCCCACTTGGATAGCAATAGTCAATTATTAAAATGCAACAATCATTAAGGCTAAAATACCAACTATATTTATAGCACATGTCAAGAAAGATAAGCTTTAACGATGTAGAAATAGTATCTGATAGGGAAGTAGATCATACATAGTAAAAGCCCATATTTCATATAAAGAATAATGAATATGGATAAGCATAATTAATTAAGAGAAATATGCAATCCAAGAATAGTCCAAGCATCTGAAAATGCTATAAGAGATATGATAACAAAAGTGACGTCATCTCATACATATCTCATAAGAATAACAATCAAGTAAATGTAAAATTTCAGATTCCCACTAACCCAAAACATCAAAAGACTTAACTAATCCCATATGGGTTACATGATTCTGAAAAGCTTTAACAGTTAAGCCTTTAGTTAGTGGATCAGCTAACATGTTCTTTGTAGCAAGATGTTCAATACGAGTCTGAAACTCCAGAATTTTCTCTGTAACAAACAGATATTTGATATCAAAGTGCTTTGATCAAGAAGAGCTTCTATTGTTTTGTGAGAAATGAACAGCAGCAGTGTTGTCGCAGTATATCACAAGTAGCCTAGAAATGCTTTCAACAATGTGAAAACCAGAGATTAAGTTTTTCAACCACATGGCTTGAGAAGTAGCCTCATAGCAAGCGACATACTCTGCCTCCATGGTAGAAGTAGCTGTAAGAGTCTGTTTAACACTATTCCAAGAGATAGCTCCTTCTGCCATCATAAAAATAGAGCCGAAAGTAGACTTTCGATCGTCAGGGCAACCTGCAAAATCAGAATCAGAATAACCAATGACCTGAAGTTGATCAGACTTCTTATAGGTCAACATGTAATCATTGGTTCCCTGCAAATATCTCATGACCTTCTTCACGGCTTTCCAATGACCCAAACCTGGGTTGCTCAAGTATCTCCCTAAAGCATTAACAACAAAAGCGATATCGGGACGAGTACAAACTTGAGCATACATTAAACTGCCAACAACGGAAGCATATGGGATCTTTCTCATTTCAGATATCTCTGAATCATTTTGAGGACATAGAGATTTAGATAATTTGTCACCTTTTTGAACAGGTGCAGCACATGGGGGGCAATAATGCATGTTAAACTGCTTGAGGATCTTTTCAATATATCCTCTCTAAGACAATCCAAGAATGCCACGTGACCTATCATGGTAAATCTGGATGCCTAGAACAACTGAAGCATCACCAAGGTCCTTCATATCAAAGTGGCTATTTAACATCAATTTTGTCTCAGTCAAAAGGTTAACACAACTGCTTGCAAGCAGAATATCGTCGACATATAAAACAAGAATTATAAAATTGCTCCCACTAGTCTTCAAATAAATGCACTGATCTGAAGCATTCTCCTTGAAGCCAAAAGAAGTGACAGCACGATCAAATTTTAAGTACCATTGCCTGGATGCCTGCTTTAGTCAATAAATGGACTTTTTAAGTTTGCAAACCAAATGCTCTTTACCTGGTTCAATGAAACCATCAGCCTGAACCATGTAGATATCCTCAGCTAGATCTCCATTCAGAAAGGCTGTCTTTACGTCCATCTGGTGAAGTTCTAAATCAAAGTGAGCTACTAAAGCCATAACAACCCGAAATGCATCTTTCGTAGAAACTGGTGAGAATGTCTCCTTATAATCGATGCCTTTCTTTTGACTATAGTCTTTCGCTACTAGTCTAGCTTTATACCTCTCAACTTTTCCATCTAGACTACGCTTGGTCTTAAAGACCCATTTGCACCCAATCGGTTTGCAACCATCTGGAAATTCTACAAGATCCCAAACACCATTATGAGACAAGAAGCTAATTCATCATGCATGGCATTTAGCCAATCAGAAGCATGAGAGCTAGAGATAGTCTCCTGGAAAGTGATAGGATCGTCATCATTATGGAGATCAAACTCATGCTCCTGAAGATACACCACATAATCAACTGGTATAGAAGGCTTGCGTACTCTCTGAAATCTTCTCAATAAAGGTGTTTCAGCAATGCCATTTGGCGGTGCCACTACATCTTGTGGTGCCATTACACCTATTTCAGCAGTATCATCAGTTTCCTATTCAATAACAGGTGGTGTCACTACATCATGTCCTCCTTGAAGTGTCTGATCATCATCATGAGCGACTGGAACCACAATATTCATGGGAAGTAAAACAGGCGACCCAGGAGCTGTGGTCTGATCTTCCTTGAGAGTGATTGGTCGTGGTGTATGATTCCCACTATCCAAATCATCCTCAAAGAATATCACTCTGTTAGACTCAATGACTTGCATAGAATGAGAAAGGCAATAGAATCTGCAACCTCTAGAGCCCACGCAGTAGCCAATGAAGAAACCACTAACAGTTTTAAGATCAAGCTTCTTCAATTGAGGATTATAGGGTCTAACCTTTGCTTTACAACCCCACACATGAAAGTGTTTCAAACTCGGCTTCCTTCCACTCATCAGTTCGTAGGGAGTTTTCGATACAGATTTGCTAGGTACCCGATTAAGGATGTACACGGCTGTCTTTAAGGCATCTCCCCAAAGAAAAACTGGTAACGATGTATGACTCATCATGCATCTTACCATATCTATGAGTGTCCGATTACGTCTCTCTGCAATTCCATTCTGCTCAGGAGTACCAGACATAATGTATTGAGCTTCAATCCCACATTCATCGAGAAATTTGGCGAAGGGTCTTGGATTTCTCCCAGTCTCATTGTATCTGCCATAATACTCACCTCCTCTGTCGGACCTCACACATTTAATCTTCTTTCCAGTCTTTAATTCAATAGCAGCCTTGAAGGATCTGAAGGCATCCAAGGAACTGGATTTTTCTTGGAGGATATCTATCCAACCAAATCTCGAGAAGTCATCTATGAAGGTAATGAAATACCTATATCCACCCATAGCAGTGGGTGTAATAGGTCTACATATGTCCGTGTGAATCAACTGCAACACATCATCACACCTATTTGCTCCTTTCTTCCTAGTTTTGGCAGTGAGCTTGTCTTTAATGCAATCGATGCAAGTGTCACAATCAGAGAAATTGAGATCATGAAAAATACCTTCCTTAATTAGTCTTTCAATCCGGGGCCTAGAAATGTGCCCCAAGCGTCTATGCCACAGCATAGAAGAACTTTCATCAGTCCTATTACGCTTGTTTCCAACAACAGAGTTAACAGACATATCATTCAAATTCAACATGTAAAGCCCATCACATAATACTCCTGAACCGACAGTAACAGAATTAAAACGAATAACAACTTTTCCATTACTGAATTCAAAAGTGTAGCCATATTTATCCAAAGCTGAAATTGAAATCAAATTCCTTCTCATAGAAGGTACATAAACAGCGTCTTTTAACAATAAAGTATGTCGAGAAGGTAAAAGCAATGTAACAACTTCTATTTCTTCCACGGATACTCTAGCTCCATCTCCCACAATGATATTGGGTTCAGCATCACTTGGCTTCCTCAGGCTTGTGAACCCCTGTAAAGAATTCACAACATGAATGGTTGCACCTGAGTCAAACCACCAAGTATTGGGAGAAACATCAATCATATTTGATTCATAACAAGCCAAAGCTAGGAGTGTACCTTGCTTCTCAAGTTTCTTCTTGAGAGTATAACAGTCATCCACCTTGTGGCCATACTTCTTGCAATACTTGCAGTTTCCTTTGAAAAAATTCTTCTTTGGCTCTAAGTGTTAGAAACTTTTCCCCCTTTCTTCTTGTCACGTTGAAACTTTTCTTTGTGACCTTTCTTTTTCTCAAACTTAGCACCAGAAGAAGAAGCAGCAAACTGAACACTGTGTGCTTTCCCTTTCTTTATGGAATCCTCTTCTTGAGAGACAATGGCAATCATTTCATCAATCGTCCATTCAGTTTTCTGAGTATTATAGGAGGTCTTCATAACATCAAACTGAGAAGGGAGTGACTCTAGTACTTGCCAGATTAGATAGCTCTCACCAAGATCAACCTTGAGAGACTTCAATTTATTAAAATAGTGGACTAACTTCATGATGTGCTCACGAACTCCACTAACACCATCATATTTAGTCTTCTCAATCAGAGAGAGATACTGGCCCTTCTGAGCTTTATCAAAAGTCATGAATTTCTCACTAACGGACTCCAGAAAATCCTTAGCACTCTTGCTCTCTGGAATACTCCGTCTAATAGACTTCTCCATGGTGTATTTCATCACCATGAGACACACCCTATTGGAGTGCTCCCATTTTTCACGAGAAGCCCTTTCAGCAACAGTGGACTCAGCAGTAAGAGCTGGAGGCTCTTCTTCTCTCAAAGTCAAGTCCATATTAGTGATGGCCAAATAAAGATCCAGAGATTCTTTCCAGTCCTCAAAATTGGTCCCATTTAGTGTTTTGACAGAAGTTAATTACATAGGCAAGGAAGCTGGCATTAAAACAACAAAAGAAAACATTTAATATGCATAATGTCATTATGCTATAAGAGAATTAAATGTTTCTATATGCACAGCCAATTAAGCCTGTTAAAGAGAATTTCTTATCTACATGGTCCCGCTTAAGGGTCCCAAACCAAAATAAACAAGAAATATAATAATACAATACTTTAGACCTCATATCATCAAATAGATTTTGAATGCCGATAGGGTATTCAAAATAATTGATAGAGGTATTGATTAACATGGTATTGTATAAGAAATTACATTAATAATAATATACCGATAGGATATAATTATTATTAATGCAATAAATTAGACTAATAATAATGATTAAAAAAAGGATAAAATAAATAAAATTTTAATCATTTAAATCGAAGATTTTGCATAACTATGCCCACGATAGGTGAGTTCACAATCATACAAAACAAAAGGTAATTATATTCGACAGAATAAATGATGATTAATGAGGGAAAAAAGGTAAATAAATAAATAACTGAAAAATAAAAATAAAAAAAAAATTTACATATGGACTGAAATTAATTCCATCACTAGGATATCTTACTGGGGAGAGTACAACATACCTGGATGTTGATAATAGAGTGAGGAACTATCACAAAAAATTTCAGTCCAAAAATCTGAGAGTACGATAATTAAAATAGCAGAATAGTCTCAGATTAAATGAAATAAAATACTTAGGGGTCCCAAAAAATTTTTAAAAAATTACCAAAAATACTATTATTTAATTATTTAATTTTTCAAAAAAAAATAAAAAAAAATTGGGTTCTGGAAAGTAGCTCACGCGCCCACACGCGCCTGGCCCGCACGTGGGCTTCGCCATGGGTGGTCTTCTTCTTCACCCGGCTCCCCTGTAACTGGGTCGCACGACCCGGTTCATTCTCCCTCAAATGGCCATGAAAAATAATGATGTTTTAGGGTTTTTGTTCGAAATCTAATGAAAAAGTGAAGCCCTCAATCAATTTTGAAAAATAGAGGGTGGTTTTGGGAGAAAAAACGGTTTTTAAAAAAACTTAGATCTCCCAAAGGTCTCGATGAAAACCCCTCGTTTTAGAGTATGTTATTCGAATAATAGCATATATTAGAAACCCCAAATCAATTTCGAAAAACATTGGTTGATTTTGGGAGAAATCAAAATCGAAATATTGAGGAAAAACAAAAACAAAAAAAATTGTTTAAACTCCCTAAAATGTTGTTCATACTGTCTGATTTTCACTTATGTGATTTGCATAAATGTTTTGAATCAAAGCCCTAAAACAATTTCAAGATTAACCTACTAAATTAGGGCAAACGAAATTTGTTTTAAAATTGGGGTTTAGGGAATTGCGAAAATCAGAAAAAATAACTAATTAATAGCCATAGTATGTACCTACGAACTTGCCTCTGATACCATTGAAGGATTTGGATTGATCTAAATAACAATCCTAAGATCGGTGTTAATACAAACTATGGCATATTACGTAACAGGATATAAAAGATGAATTAGAACGTGTACCAGACATTATCGCGGTATCCATCTCGAACAACAGAACAGAGGGAATTTTAAAATTTTTTGTGAGAGTGGTACTACTCTCTATCTGATAAGTATTCTATCTTGGGTTAGACTGATTAATGGGAAGCCAGTCTATTGATTATCAGATGAGAGCAGGGACTTTTCAATAGGCTATGTGATTGGCCCAACCCATCGCGGGCCACTCACAATATAAAAGTCTAATTATAATATTCATATATTAAAGGCTATATATTAGAATAATATAGTTAATATGTTAATGATATTTAATAATTGATTAATGCATATCCAAAATAGGATATATATTATATTGAAATTCAACACAAATATGATAAGTATTTAATTCAAGATTATCTTCATGTCACTATTTCAAAACTAGCATTGACTCTCCATTTGCCAACAATCTAGAACACATTTGGAAGCATGATTACCTCGCTGCACCCACGTTTTCTCATGCATCAAATGTGGTTGGAAAAATTTTGGGATGTTTGGCAGCATTTGTGTTAAACGTGGCTGAAGCATAACTAGGTTTGGGAGGAAGATACCGAAGTTTGGTTCAACATGTATCAATGAAGCTTTTACATTGAATGTAGGTTGGTGTGTTCCCAAATACTGGTTCCTCCTCTATCCTCCTCAGTTTGGTTCATCTATAAATAACTCAACTCTCCTTCCCTTCCTTGCACCACTCACAGTAGAGAGAGAAAGAGAGAGAGAGAGAGAGAACACTTTGTGATTCCAAAGTTCATGCTCTGTTTCTCAACCCAAGAACAGAGGAAACTTTTCAATTGTAAAACTTGATTTATGATTCATTTTCTTTCAAGAAAAAGTAGAGAAAATCATAAAAACATTGCAGTAGGGACTAAACTGTAATTATTGAAAAATTTACTGGGATTGATTTAATTTCGAAACAACATACATTCTTAATCTAGGGACCTAGATGAAGTAGAATATGAGCTCAAATCAAGTAAAGAACAAAAGAAAAAATATTGACCAAGGACCTAAGTAAATAAAAAAAGTTTACAGGGGTTGATTTAAATTCAAAACAAAATATATTCTAGAACTAAGGATCTAAATGAAGTTAAATATAATCTTAAATTGAGTGAAAGACATAAGAAAAATTTTGACTAAGAACCTAAGTGAATAAACTAAAAAGTTTATAGGAGTCAGTTTAAATTCAAAACAAAATATATTCTAAAACTAAGGACCTATATAAAGTTAGATATGATCTTAAATCAAGCGAAAGACAAAAGAAAAATTTTAACCAAATACCTAAGTGAATAAATAGAAACATTTGAAGTAAATGATGAAATTAAAGCAAAATTTAGTTTGAATTAAAAACAAGGATTGAATAAAGACAGACTGAATTTTAATTTTAAACTTATATACCAAGTGAAAACTAATTAATTTTGATTAAATTAATTATTTAAATTATTATATGAATATTTATATAAGTTTATATTTATATAATCTGTTGTGTACAATAATACTAATTAATGTAATTGTTTCTTTTATTTTGAGAATGAACTTTTGATTTTTTTATGCAATTATTAAAATTTTTCTTATTTAGTCGATAATTCAATTTTCAGCTACCAATTTATTAATACTTTAATTATAATTCATCAATTTATTAGTAATTTATTAGCACGTTATATTAGTCAATTATTAAAAAAATTAGTCAATAAAATATTAGTACACTTAAAACATTGATATAACTTACTAAGCTAACTTTAAATAAATGACAATAAATAATAATGATAACCAAAAAATGAAATAAAAAATTTATGTCATTTGTGATAATTACACATCTCAAAGCTCGTTTGTACACTAATATTCAAATATTATATTTTACACTAAATCACTTTTTTCTGCTTTAAACCGCATTTGTCCAAATATCTTCTAAATATAAATCACGTTCGTCTAAACATAAATTTTTTCTAATCACATTAACCAAATTTAATTTATCCAACACACACGATTAACCTATCGTAATTCTAAATTATAGAATGATATCTGTTAAATTTTAGTTCGGCTGAGATCCGACAAACAGAATAGTTTGATATCAATGACTTGATCCCCAGCCTATTCATTCTGACAACAAGGTTAAGCTTTTAAACTTCAATCAATTAAACCCTATATATGCCATTTTTTATTTTTGGGATGATCCCGAGTTCACCTAAACTCACTCAATATTCATAATTATGAAAGGCCCTTTGGGATCACACAGCTTCCTTAGTGTGAATCCTGAGGACCAAAATGGCCACAAGATGGTGCATTTTTTGAGAGGACCACATCAACTATCGCTTTTGTGTAATCCAAACCAAACCCTTCGAGAAAATGAAGACCTCTCTCCCCGTTTGAAAGTGAAATTAACGCGTTTTTCAGTGTCACCATATTTCATTTGATTCTTAGCTAATAATTTTAAATTCGATCAATATTTTCTAATTTTTTGGGTTAAACACAGCCAATTTCATCTGATGTTGGGAGTTTTAGCCAATGCTTGGCCGTCGAATATATAATTTTAAAACGCGGTTCCATTTATTTATCGTAATTGGAAATTTCTGCTGAGATTCTGACGGCCCCATCGTACATGCTCTGTTCTCCTTTTCTCCAGTTCGATCAGTTGAGTTTGCTCAGTTTTACGTCATGGATATTCCCCTACACTGAAAATTATATTCTCCCCAGAAACATTTTATCTTGGATCTTTACAATCGACGAGATTTCCTTTCATTTCGTTTGCAAAGTTGAAAGCTCTCTGAAGCCGAGTTTTATACCGGAAAATCAGGGTAACCGACAAAGATCGCTCGATGGAAAATTAAAAATAAGAATCGGCCTTCTTTATATTCAATCTGGAACATTTCACAGATACAACTTTGCTTTATAGAAACCAAGAGTGGAAGATGGGAACATAATACTAAAACTGAACACAGACGTGGGAGGTAGTATGGAAACCCAGAAGCAGAGGTTTTTGAAATCCTAATTACAGAAACCGTTTCCTTTCCCCTGCTGAGCTATACATGATGAAATCAAGAGGATGCGTTTCTTGTAAACAGTTCGACTATTGTGGGTAGGGGTGTACGCGTGTGGTGTTGCTGCTACGCATTAGAGCGGTCATGCCAGAGCAGCCATGGAGGTTGCGAGGTGGGGTGTCTTCTCCAGAGGAGAACAAGCGAGCAACAAAATGAAACAGAGCCTCGAACATCATTCTCTTCACTGATTTCCTGGGAGGAGGAATCACTGTTGCCTTCATCTTCTTGCTGTAGCGTAGGCGGTTCAGCTGTATCTCTGACATGGCAGCTTTATCCATCGTGGCCTGGGTAGTGAGCAAGCTTCGTGAGTCGTCACCCTCTCTCCACCAATGCACACCCTCTGCTCTGTATCTCAAATTTTGTTCCCGTACTTGAGAATTTTTTTATACGAGGGAGGGACCCTGGTGGATATAAATGGAGGGAGCTAGGGAAGGATTATAACATGAGCCCAAACATTGAGGGGGAAAAGAGACAGAAGTATCCTGGAAAATATACACTGTCCATCATCACCTATCTTGATCACGAAAACTAACGAGCACGATCTTCCATTTACTCCTTTCCAGTGGGTCCCTGCGTACTCACACAGCTCTGACTCTTGACACACAGATACCACTCCCTTTCACATTTGAATGACTTGAAACTTAATTTGGAGCTTTAAATATAATTTTAAGTCCAAAAGTAATTATTTAATTTCACATTTTTCTCAGTTCTTACAGCACTTTTTTTTTTTACTAAACCTTCACTTATTATAAATAATTTTTAATTAACTTTTAATCAAAATCAAATTCAAAAGTTAAAAGTATGTTTAGTTTGACATTTAGACTCCTCAAAAATTAATTTAGACTCCTAAATATGATTTTGGACACTTGGGCAATTTTTTCAAGTATATTTATCTCATTATGGGGGTGTATCTATTATAATTGCATAAGCAAAAGAGTAACGAGGCGGCAACAAATTTCTGCTATCTAGAAGAGTAAGGTTAATGGATTCAAGAGAGACCACAAACAAAAAGTGGAAATGCAGTTACCTTGTAAATTTCGTTTGCGCATATACATACGTGGAAAATATTGTCGTACCTCTCAGTGAGTCTATCATCTCATTCTATCCCATAATTAATACGACAGGTGAGGAATCTCCGGGACTTTAGTGCGAAAGAATGATTAAGGCATGCCGTTGCGTTCACTTGTTTGTTCAAATTAACTAACACTTGGAAAGCCACAAACACAAGAGGCCCCACTATCCTGAACAAGTTGGAGGCGGCCCAGAATCTATTGGGAAGAAAACTTTTTATGCACTTAATTTGTTACTTCATCATACCACAATAAATGTATAATTTTTCTAAAAAAATTTATATATTATTTTACAATTTATCATTTCATAACTAGTTTTTTAAAATATATTTTATTTTTAGTAAAGAACTATGTATCCTTCCAAATATATTCCAACTAGACTATAAGTGGGGAAGCAAGTTGCTCCATATATAGTGCATAATCTTACTTACTTTGGAAGCTATCCTTTTAGCCTCATCGAACCCCACCAGCTATTTGGAACCCTCGACACAATCTCAATTCTAATGATCAAGTGTTTGGATTATGTGCCTTAACTTTTTCTTTTATTCCTCACATTCAATCCAACACTACTATTTAAACAATGTAACAATATAGAGATAAGAGAAGAAGGATAAGTTACTATAATAAGATGATCGTAAGAGTAACATTATTAAACTCAATTCCGCTAGCTTGTCATTAAATTATAACTTTTAATTTTTGTTTGAGATAATAAATAATGTTGTGTAATTCTAGATATATGAGATGACAAAACCAACACTACAATATACCCAACCGTCAAGTTGCAATCAGCCTTTTTGCTTTTATGTTGGTCAATAGTGGCGGCTGCCAAAAGGCAGTTTTTATCTGTTCAAATCTCATTACAATTAATACCTTAATTAAGCATCATCATTATATATAATTCAATTATTAACCACCAAACTCGGATTCGCCGAACTGCCCCACCCAAATTATAATTGAATAACTGATCAGTCATAATAAGATTCCAAAATTCCTGCAAAAAAAATCTCTTTTTGTAAGAATTTATGAAAAAAAATATTTTTTTAAAAAAATTTGGGTTGATTGTCTTAAAAACTAACAACTCATTTCCTCAATCTACAGTAATAATTTCGGCAATTGAAATGATAGAACTTTGTCTAGGACGGTTAAAGAAAAACCGAAACCAACCCATATATACTGTCGTTTACCTTTTGTTATTATTATGTAACGACGCTTTTTCCTCGTAAATGCAAACTGTATCAACCTTAGGATTTGGATCCGCCAGAGCTCGACTCTCTATGAAGCAGCCGTTCACTTCATCAGACCATTCGTGTATGTAATATTAACGACGCAATCAATTCAAAAGCATAATAAGCGACGATCTATGAGAAAAAATGATTTTAAGATTTGGGGAACGGTGGCAAAAAAGTAATGGTTTCGAAAAATATGAAAACGTCAAATTTGAGGAGGGAGAGCATAGGTGACTTTTTTGGGGCAGGTGAAGTCGACATTATTGTTATCCAACTGTAAAAACAGTTTTCTGAGAATCAAAAATAGGTCACTTGTGGTTTCGTGTCACCTGATAAAGTGTCAAGGCTTTTTGTTTGATTTTTTTGACCCCCAAACACTAATTTTAATTTTAAATTTCGAATATAACTCATTTTGGATATAAATTTTGAATATAACTCAATTTTATTGTAACATCTAAAAACAAATTTATGAATTACGAATATGACGAACGTAGTACGTATTTATGAAGTGTAATTTTTAAAACGCACTTGAAAAATGTGATTATTTATAATAAATATGTACTTGAGAAGTGCGAATATTTATAGAAAAACGCACTTTCAATGTGTGAACATACAGAAGTACGCACATCAGATGTGCGTGTTGTATAAAATACGCACTTACGAAGTGCGTTCATGATCCAAAATAACCATGAGGTTAAAACTTCTTCTTCTTCCTCGCGTGGTCCCCCTTGTTTTACAGTCACCGGTGCTGCTCTCGACTCTTGCGTGCTCGTCATCTCCGATCTCTGTCTCCCTTGCCATTCGATCATCAGCATCAAGGTAATATTTTCACTGACTTTTTTGCTTTACTATTTTTCGGTTCTATTTGGTTTGAGTTTTTTTTCTTTTGTGATTTGGGTCCCAATAGTTTGTTTGTTCTGATATCTTTAGGTCCCAGTAGTTATGTTTGTTCTGATATCTTTGAGTCCTAGTAGTTATGTTTGTTCTGATATCTTGGGGTCCCAATAGTTTGATTTGTTTTGATATATCTCTTGGGTCCCAATAATTTTATTTGTTCTGATATATTTCTTGGGTCCCAGTAGTTTTTTTTTGTATATATCTCTTAGGTCCCAGTAGGTTTTTTTTTTGTTTCGATATATCTCTTTGGATCCTAGTAGAAATTTTGTCTGATATCTCAAGATTTTAGAAATTATTTTTTTGGGTGATAGTAGGTTTTTAGTTATTTGGTTTGTTAAATAATTTAGGATTTTGTTTAAATTTATTCAGTTATTTTGTTAAAAATTTTTCTGATTATTTTTCATTTTGTAAAATTAAATATGTAATGTTATTATTTTTACTTACTATCTGTATAAATTGTAAAAGTAATTTTTTTATATTATTTTTTAAAATGTTATTATGTTGAAATAATTATTTTTAGAATAAATAGACTTCTTATTTGTTAAGGTTAAACTTTTTATCTTATTTAATTATTTTTACTTTTTTTTTGTTTAGTTAGATATATAATAAATATTTATTTTAAATTTTATAATTTGTTATTTTTAATTATTGGTCTCTTTAATCTAAATTTAGATGTTGTATATGTTTTTTATGTGTTTATAATTTTTAGTTCCAGATTATTGGTCCGTTTAATTTAAATATTATTATATGCATAATTTGTAATATTAATTTTTTAAGATTACTTTTTAAAATGTTATTATGTTGAAATAATTATTTGTAGAATAAATAGGCTTCCTATTTGTTAAGGTTAAACTTTTTATTTTATTTATTTGTTTTACTTTTTTTTGGTTAGTTAGATATATAATAAATATTTATGTTAAATTTTATAATTTGTATTTTAATTATTGATATCTTTAATCTAAATTTAGATGTTGTATATGTTTTTTATGTGTTTATAATTTTTAGTTCCAGATTATTGGTCTGTTTAATTTAAATATTATTATATGCATAATTTGTAATATTGATTTTTTAAGATTATTTTTTAAAATGTTATTATGTTGAAATAATTATTTGTAGAATAAATAGGCTTCCTATTTGTTAAGGTTAAACTTTTTATTTTATTTATTTGTTTTTAATTTTTTTTGTTTAGTTAGATATATAATAAATATTTATGTTAAATTTTATAATTTGTTATTTTTAATTATTGGTCTCTTTAATATAAATTTAGATGTTGTATATGTTTTTTTTTATGTGTTTATAATTTTTAGTTCCAGGTTATTGATCTCTTTAACCTAAATATTATTCATGTTTTTTGCATAAAAGAAGTAAAATTGACCAAAACGCTAGAAATTTGGTGCCGCCAAAACCTGGTTCTGAGGATCCTTCAGTTTTATACTTGTAAGATAGACATGTATCTGAAGTTGTATGAGACGGGATAAGTGTGTATGAAATTAATTCGTTTATTTAGTTTTTTTATTACTACAATAATACTAAGTTGATTAACATTGTGATGACTATCCCTACCGGTGAAGGATCCCCTACTTACAACATGCCACCTTTACTTGAGAGATCCATTTAAAATTGGTTCGCCCAGAGTGTGATGACGCCACCACAGACAAAAACCTCGTCTGTAGATCTTGAGTTTGGCTTGTGATCGGGTTTAGGATCATCTGGATTTTCACAGTTCCAGTCACCTCCTTCAGCTCAGATTCAAGTCAGCTTCACTCATCGTCAGGAATCAGATGAGGAGGGCAACCAAGGTGAAGAACAACAGGAGGACTAGGGCGATGATCCTCTTCCTGAGCGTGATCGACCACAAAGAGATAGGAGGCCCACTCGATGTGGTACTGGGAGCCACTACTTGTAGTTTGTTATTACTATCTGTATAATACTTTATTTTCTTTCATTTTTGTTATTTAACATATCCAGAATGTAAGCTTAATTTCTAGTTATTTTGTTTGATTTCAATCTAGTTATTTACCATAACTTAAATTAATTGAAACAAAAAATAATCACAAATTTATAAGATACTCTTTAAATATTATAAATAATTTATAACGTTATTCATAATGTAACCTTATTGTAATGTTATTATAAATAATTTAAATATAATTTAAAAAGTTATAACGTTATTTATAATTTAACTTTATTGTAACATTATTATGAATAATTTAAATATAATTTAATAATTTATAACGTTATTTATAATTTAACTTTATTATAACGTTATTATAAATAATTTAAATATATTTTAATAATTTATAACGTTATTTATTATTTATCCTTGTTGTAACGTTATTATAAATAATTTAAATATGATTTAAGAATTTATAACGTTATTTATAAATAATTTAAATATAATTTAACGGAGTAAATAAGCTGAAACAAAAATATTCACTCATTTATAAGATACAATTAATCTATAATACACAAAATATCACTTAATGTTAGGTCCTTTAAAACGACGTCGGTTTGGACAAGTGTTGCGATAATGCCCTGCTTTTTGATAGACTCCACACCTTGCTGACTCACATGATTCTTTCCAATCTATCTCATTCTTGAAACGTTTAGACTTTGGTCTTCCTATTATTCGAATGTCTTTGGGGTCAGGTACAAATGTTGGTTCTAAAATCTGTGGGCAATATTGCTCCCCACCAACTGGGTAAAAGGGACTCCGATATGCAGCTGATATCGTCTCTAGGCTATACATTTGGTAGATGAAATTTGTGCAATTAAAGTGGATGCTTAAGCAGGCTGCACGGCATGTGCGCAAGCAAATCGAAGTGCCTGAAACTCTCCACAGTTGCAATATATGTTTTCTAGTAAAACTCTGCAATGACGTCCAAATTGCCTTCGTCGTCTATCATAAGGTTCTTGGACCTCAAACCAAAGCTGGGCAAGGTTGAAGGTTGTCACGACACAAACAGTTGCCTTCGACTCATGTTCTTTCAATTGATCTTGTACATATGTACAAAACTTTTGTTCAGCTTGAATCTGGGAATATGCCTCTTCCACCCTATTTGCAAAGTATTTCGTTAATTTATAGTATGTAGATTGAGCCAATGACATCACAGGCAGACTCCTTACTCCCTTAAGCACTCTATTCATACATTCCACCAGGTTAGTCGTCATGTGATCCCAACGTCTTCCATCATCATACGCTCGACACCATAAAGATCTATCAACTGCATAATCCAATGCTCAGTTATAAGCTCTAACATCAAGTGTTCGAAGCTCCATTATCTTTCTCTCAACTATGGGTCGTTCATATGAGTATCTTGTACGGGTAATAACATTGTAAGTAAAAGATATTAATGTCAAATGTAACAATATAGATAATAAAATCATTGTAATACCCGCTATATTTTTAAGTTATAAGTATTCAAGAATTACGATAAATTTATTTTGGAGAAAATAAATTCCCTATTGGTTTAATTTTTTTTATACTCGTTTGTGCATATTGTTGAAAATACAGATTTCTATTTATAGATTGTATAAACTGTGGGATATAATAGATGTTATGATATAGAATTTATCCCTTGGATGAAATATAGCTTGAGCATAAGAGAAATCTGAAAGAAACTGGGAAAAAATTAATGTTTTATATGAGAAAATCCCTTTAAGGACTAAGTTGAAAGGGATAAAAGTGAAAAGAAACTTAAAGGTTTAACAGAAAGGATAATTTTTCCTTTAGTTTTCAATAGTAACGACTAACGCAGCCGCCTCGTGATCGCACAGTAAATTGAATTATTAGAAATGTCATTTTCATAAATAGTAAATTGAATATTTTATTAGCGCAGAGTCAAATAATACCATTGACTTTTCCTATAAATAAGCTCTTTCATTTCACTTCTAAACTCATACCTTCAGTTTCTCTTCTCTCCTCTCCTCAAAACTTCTCTTGCTCTGACGTTAGGGCTCTGAGATTCTAGGTCTTTCTTCCTTAGCCTAGATCCAAGGTAAGGATACTATGCCTTTTTCTATGTCTTTCATATTTTAGAAGTTATTTTCTTAAGTATGCCCTTTTCTATGTCTTTCAAATTGCTTACCAAATGTCGCATGCAATGAACGTGGTATCCTAGCGGTGGTTGTTAGTCGTTCTTTATTTTATCCACGGCTTCCTTAATTGATGCGTGTTTGTCTGTAATCAAACAAACAGACTTGTTCTTCGCAACATGTTGACGTAACTTATACAGGAAGAAAGACCATGCCTCAAGAGTTTCACCTTCCACAATTGCAAAGGCAAGCGGTAAAACGTGATGATTCCCATCTTGGCCACATGCAATCAACAATGTCCCTTTGTATGTTCTATAAAGGAAAGTTCTGTCAGCTTGAATCATAGGTTTTAGGTGATCAAATGCATTGATGCATGGAATGTACGCCCAAAAAACATGATGAAATATTCTCCTATCATTTTGTCGATCGTAGTCCCAGTTGTAATCAACCACAGTGTCAGGGAGAAATTGTCGCATTGCCGTAAACTAACTATCCAATTACGAATATAAGGCCTCCCAATCACCATAGTTCTTGGCTATGGCTTTCTGCTTTGCTATCCATGCCTTCTTATAGGATACCGTATATGCGAACTGCTCTTTAATATACTCTTTCACCTGAGAGATAGGCATATCTGGAGATTGATCCACTTGTGCCATAATTGCTGTCGGGATCAAATCAGCGTCCAACAGCCTATGGTCTTGGGAAATGGATGATGAAACACATGTGTGATCTCCGCTGTACTTTGTGATCATCCATATGTCGTAATTCTTCTTTAAACAAGCCCTCACTCGCCAGTTACAACCATCCCCAAATTTCACGCATTTTAGCTACAAATATTTCTTACACGACTTCTCCACCTTGAAGCTATTGCGCCTCTTGATTGAGTATGATTTTAGCGTTCTTGTGAGTGCATCTTTGTCAGGAAATAATAAACTAATAGCAAGGTCTGAATCATCATCCCATGTATAGGCGTCAAGGACGTCTGAAATTTCTGACTCATCTGTTAGGGCTGTATTTGCTTGTGTCATGTAATTGAGTGGTGCGTAGAAT
The DNA here is from genome assembly GCA_037074585.1 of Biancaea sappan. Taxonomy (NCBI): domain Eukaryota; kingdom Viridiplantae; phylum Streptophyta; class Magnoliopsida; order Fabales; family Fabaceae; genus Biancaea; species Biancaea sappan. Next base: position 15,351,480 of record CM073494.1, read on the forward strand.
GTGATGGGCTCAACTAGCTCAACCTCGCCATCTCCACCCATTAATTCTTGTATGCTTCCTCCAAACTCTTCAAGCTTTGGTTCAACAACATCATTCTCCTCAACGTCTTCTATGTCATCGACGTCTACGTCATCCAGAATATCATAAGGTGGGTCAGGTGGCAGAATGTTTATATCATCATCCTCTATGAGCTGAATTTGTGCACTCGATGACACATGAAACTGTGTTGATGGTCCCCTCTCCTTATCCTACGTGACATGCTCATTCATTCAGTCACCTCAATGTCTGCATAAACCTCTATATTTGTCAACATCCCCCCAATTGTAGGTGACAATCAATCATCACTTCTACATTATCATCATCGTTTAGTTGGAGCTGCTCGAACATAAGTGGCGTCATTTGTATAGGATATCTATATAGTAAACGGGATATCTTCTCATGTTCTTTTAGCTGCAACTTATGGTGGATTATTTGTCTCAAAACATGTAAAGAAATATTGCGCTGAATTTTTACAACCACAGTGTTATCGGCTTCAAATGATACATCATTAGAACCACCACTCAATATAGTCTCATTCGAGTAAATATGAACTAGAAGTGCCCCACTTTGACCCATTCTAAGAAGAATAAAAATTAATCAATTACAATTATTATTATAAAAAAACAAAACTAACAAAAATTAAAATAAATATAAATAAATAATAAAACATTCATGAAAATATGAAACAAAATTCAAAAAAAAATTCAAAAAAAATGATATAAGAAAAATAAAAAATCATAAATTAATTCTAAAAACTAAGGAAAAAAATTCACGAACATATGAAACAAATTTTAAAAAAAATTAAGAAAAAACAATATAAGAAAAATAAAAAATCATAAATTAATTATAAAACTAAGGACAAAATTCATAAAAAAATTGAAAAATAAAAAAAGTCTTAAGAATAGACCACAATATAATACAATTTACAACAATATAATACAATTTACAACTAACTAAATCTATTATGCAGAATAAAAAGTTCATAAATTACATCATTTTGAAAATATAAAACTAAGAAAAAAAACATCATAAATTAATTATAAAACTAAGAACAAAATCCATAAAAAATTGAAAATTAAAAAAAGTCTTAACAATAGACGACAATATAATACAATTTATAACTAACTAAATCTATTAAGCAGAATAAAAATTCATAAATTACATTCATTATTAAAATATAAAACAAATAACCATAATTATGAAATTAAGAACTACAATACAATTTACAGCTAACTATTAGTGAAGAATAAAAAGTATAACACTTAAAAGATAATGAATTCATAAATTAATTATAAAATTAAGGAAAATATTCATACAAATAAAGAAAAAAAAAGTGTCATAAGAAAAATACATGACATATATTAATTTAAAAATTTATAAAATTAAAGAAATTATAAAAGTCATGATATATCAAACATGTACTAAAAATAAAATTGATAAATTAATTACACAAGTATGAAACATAAAAATCATAAAACTAACAAAAAAACATTTGAAAAAGCTAAATGATAAAATCATCAAATTAAGACAATACAAAATTATAAATTATCATAATATTAATATTTACCTTTTTTTTCTTCTTCTAAACAATAAAATAGCTGCCTCAAGAATAAAAGAAAAACTGAATGTTAATGCAAACTTATACAATGTTTTAAACAGTAACAAGGTAATGGTCGACGTTTAATGCGCACTTCACAAGTGCGTATTATGCTAACTTCGCACTTGTGAAGTGCGTGCTTCATTGAATACGCACTTCTGAAGTGTGCACTAATCATTTTATACTAACACGCACTTTAGATGTGCATTTTATATATCAGTAATTCGCACTTCCCAAATATATTTTAATTGTTACAATAAAATTGGCCTACATCCATAATTTAATTTGAATTTGGTGTAATTAAAGAATTTGATTCAAAATTTAGTATATGGCGGTCAAAAATCCTTTTTGTTTCATCTAAGTGGGTTATATCAAGTAACATATCTAGGATCCTTGGAAGTGATGGGAGTAGGAGTGGGGTAATCTTTTCATTACAAAAATTTTTCTTTTTTAAATTCTAATTACATAATTAATTAACTAATTTGATAAAATTAAACTTATATATATAAATCTTAAATTTTAAATTTTTACATAAAAGTCCCTAATAATAGAATGAGAAATTAACTATTATCAACAAAAAATTTTTTAAAATTGACTTCACAACTATGTTACTCATGATCTTAATTGCATAATCAATCAACCAATTTGATAGAATTAGACCTATGTACAAAACTCTAAATTTTAAGCTTTTACAAAGAGGTCCCTAATAATGAAATGAGAAATTAATCATCATCAAAAAAAAAATTCATGAAATTGACTTTACAAATATGTTACTAATGATCCTAATTGCATAATCAATCAATCAATTTGATAGAATTAAACCTATCTACAAAGCCTCCAAATTTCAAGCGTTTACAAAGAGGTCCTCAATAATGGAATAAGAAATTAACCATTATCAAGAAAAAATTTCACAAAATTGACTTCACAAATATGTTACTTATGATCCTAATTGCATAATCAATCAACCAATTTGGTAGAATTAGACATATGTACAAAAATTTTAAATTTCAAACTTTTACAAAGAGGTCCCTAATAATGAAATGAGAAATTAACCATTATCAAGAAAAAATTTCATGAAATTGACTTCACATATATGTTACTCATAATTCTAATTGTATAATCAATCAACTAATTTGATATAATTATATTTATGTACAAAAATCTCAATTTCAAGCTTTTACATAGAGGTCCCTAGAATGAGAAAGGGAGGGTGGATTCATTATCACTGGCAAGTGATGATTGTAGCTAGTGATTGGTGGGTGGTGGCAATCAAAGGTGGTGGGTCGATGGGTTGATGGGAGATCGAGAGAGGAAATGAAGATTGAGGCGGTGGCAAACTGGCGTCTGGCTATCAAGGCGGTGGTGGACTGTCACATGCCAATGGTGGACAAACTTGAAAAGGAGAGGTGGAAATTAGAGTTGATGCTAATGTCGATGGGGGGTCATGGGTAGTGGCTTGATCGAGAGAGGAGATGAATGAAAAGAAGGGTTCAAAATTTTTAATAGTAAAGGGTTCCAGAAAAAGGGGGCAAAGTTATAAAAATTATGGGGTCATATGTAATATTTCAAAATTCAAGGGCTGCATCTACACCCCCTCATCAATACGTGGTTTTGCTTGTGCTCTGTTTCGATCCCTCTACAGGGTTGTCTTGCTGCTCTAATATGAATTCCACTTCAATAATAATTCTACATCCTTCAAAATTTCTTAGAAATTTAGGTTTAACCCCTTAAATTGTAATTCCATTTCCCCCTCCTCATTTCGTTTCCGATTTGCTCAGAGCATCTGCTATTTCATTTTCATAGATGCTGGCAATAGAAGAATGAACAATCATCTATCTCTGTTCCGAAATCCCACTTTTAAAATTATTTACACCATATAAGAAAAAAGAAGTCTTATTATATTAAACTTAAACAAAATAATAGTTGTCATGGCATACATAGTTAAGATTACTCGTACAATCTTATGACAAGAAACAAATATGAATAAAAGTGTAATTTCTAAATAATATGGTTCATTAGATCATTAGTTAACTTTCTATGACTTTTATAACTAATTTTAAGTAAAAAAGAAGATCGATTTATAATAAAGTGAAGCAAATTATAAAGTCAATAGCCAATAAAATATTAGAGGGTTTTAAAGCGAAGGAAAATGTAGGGGCAAATTGAAAGACTTAAAACAATAAAAGAAGATAAAATTCTTTAAAAGTTAGAAAAAGTGAATATTTAAAAATTGAAAGATAATAGTCATCTTCACTCATTGTTTTTAATAGTACACCAACATATAATTATAAGGATAAGATGCTTATTTTTTAAGTTTTTTTTTTAAATTTTATGAAATTTTAAAGACTTAAATGATTAAAATAAAATGTTGTTCAATTAATAGTATTTTGTCATTTAATGTATGACATTATATGTAATTCTTAATTCATTTGTATTAATAACTATTAGATATATTATTATATTTTCTAAATTTATATGATTTTTTTGAAAAAATCTATATATATATATATAAAGTAAATAAATATTTGACGGAAGGGGGCCTTAACTACAAGAACAAATCTACTGCTTGTTTTTTTATGAATTGTTGTATATGAGATTCAATGACTCAAATTTCAGTGATGATTCTTTTTTTTTAAAAAAAATATTAAAATATGAATCGTTGAATTTGAGATCTAACGATTTATAGAGAGATAAGCGTACCGTTTGTCTTCGGAGACAAGCAACAAATTTGCTCTTCTTGGTCACCCCTAGTCCGTCCCTCCCTCCCTACGTCGCTGATTAAAGGAACAATTGTATAAACAAAAATAAGTTGAAAAAATATTTTGTAATGTAATTATTGAAATAAAGAGGTATTAAGTATAATTTAGTCGGTTTTTATTAAAAAAAATTAATAGATTTTGTTAGAAAATTGAATTCTAAATAAAAATGAAAAGGTTGAAACTTAATGGTAACCTGTCAGATCAGTAAATTATGAAAATTTTGATTTAGTCCATAAATCCCCCTCACCTCGCATAATTTATATTAGGGCCAATTGATCGATTTGATTATCTTGTGTACTGGAAGTGAAGTAAAGAAAAGAAGTAACATGTCATTTCGCTTTCTAAAATTTAGGATTAGGCGGTCAAAGTAACATTTGAGAAAAAGGAATTCAGAACACTCACTCACCTTTCAAAAAGAAAATTTGTTTTATCATTAAACTTTGAATATTGACCATCTTTGGTTTTCTTCATTCCGTTCACACTCGTGGTCTCATAAATTTCCTTTTTAGTTTTATCATGTTACTCACAGCACAACTTACACGGAGTTATTAGTTATTATTACATGTGACCCATTAAATAGTCCTACGTACATATACATAACATAACTACAGATACCGTACATAGCTGCATTATGGAATATTGATGGCTCCACTATTATATTTATTCCCTCAAACTAAGATACTTTAATTATTTCATTTTTAAAAAGTCATGTTTCATTGCCACGCATTAAATCCGCAGTTGTATACACCTAAACAATTATTAGGCCACTTAGTACAGGGAGCTTCATGCCTCCATATAATTAAAAATTGGAACGGGATAAGTAAAGTTTATGTAGACTTTATTTTAATTTTTCAACATCATATTGTATTAAAAAACTCAACATTTTGTTAAGTGTTAAAAGTCCTACAGAAGATACAGGTCCTAATTAAACAAAAACTTATGTTTATTAATACTACTCAAGTATGTTAGTGAATGTTGATATGTTGATTTGGTTAAATTAACATATCAGGTTAAAATTAATTAAAGATAAATAGTGAAAACCAGCATTGGCTGATTATTAATGCGAAATAGTCGCGTGATTATTACAGCATAGTTGAATAATGGCACTAATTTTGTTGCTTTTACAGTGAGAGTGAGTGAGAGAGATTTGGATGGATAGCATCGACATAAGGTTCCAGAACAATAGCTAATTGGGATTAAATTAATTTGAGTCAAGATCTTTGAATTGATCCCATGGCCAAGAAATGTTGACTTATAAATCTTGACATTCGTGGTTTGCATTTTGGATATGCACGGCGTGATGAGATTCCCTTTGTATGGACGGGTTAGGTGTGTGAACTATTTTTCAAAAAAATAGTATTACCTAATATATAGGAAAAAGAGGAAGTTATGGGAAGACAGTGCTCCTTATGGAAGGAAGTTTCAGATAAATCTAGAATAAATTACCAGTTTAATCTTTAAATCATTATGATAATTTTAATTTGGTCCTTTTTATGATTAAATCTGAAAATTTAAAGCCAAATCTTCAATTATTCATTATTAAAAGTTACTTTGAAAAATAAAGGAACCAAATTAAGGTAATCACAATCTTTCAAAACTAAATTAAAATAAACACAATTTGTTAAAACTGAACTCAAACAATTATAATCTTTCATGATCAGATCAGTAATTTACTGCTAAATATATATATATATATATATATATATATATATATATGAAGAGATTCCTAGTTAACTTGTGTGAAACGCCTCTCTAGTGGTCCACATTTTGAGTTAGATACTGGATTGTAATCTTTGAGGATCGAATCAGTAATTTACTCCTATATATATGTATACATATGAAGAGATTCCTAGTTAACTTGTGTGGAACGCCTCTTTAGTGGTCGAAATTTTGAGTTACAGACTGGTTTCCACTTTCCTTCATATCCTCTGTTTCAATTTGCTTCGTTTTCGCTTCTGCGGGACTGTATAGACTATAGACACACTCATGAATTTCTGAATTTGACCTTTTTATCATCACGCAAATGGGTTTTTTTTTTTCAAAAAAAAAATTCATGTCAGATCATTTCCACCTGACTAGCCTATGAGCAGAGGCTAACGGATGAATCGAGAGATCAAGAATTGATAATAAGAGCGTAAAGAAGGCAATTTGTAAATCGGGTAAGAATTAACACAGTCATAGATCATAGAACAATCAACAACGGGACATGCAGTGGTATTCAAACCTCAAAAGTACACAGAAAAGCATTGAACATCAAGGAAAAAGCTAATCCCCACTCTGTGAAGAACAGGGGTGCACTACAGAGCTCGCCTGTTTGGAATCTGAAGCAGTCGGAGGCAGACCCATCTTGGAGATCTTATCGCAGACGCATTGAACTATGCAATCGCACACCATCTTCTTCACCAGTTTCCTCCTGGGAGGCATCAAGCTTTCATTCTTGGACTTGAACCCACTCTCTGTTTTCTCTGCTCTCACCACCCCCGTCTGTTGTGTTTTCGCCTCTTTCCGCCCGAAGCAATGCTTTCCCATACTTTCCCTTTTCTTCACAAAATGAAATGGTTAAGGCCTGGAAGACTGAGGGCTTTAAATAGCACGTTTTATTTGAATTCCAATAAATAAAAAGCAGCCAATGGGAGCGAAGTTATATTACGCAATGTTAATGCAGAGTATTGGTCATGGTGGGGTATCATACGCCGTCATTCTCCACGATTTCATGATATCAGCATGGACACACGGCAAATTTGGGAGGGTAGATGGAGAATCAACGACGTTAATAAATTAATAATATTTAAAGCTTTTATTTAGAGTTCACGTTTGAGGGTTAACGACGGTGATTTCCACCGTTCTTCGTGTGTACGTAAGATGCGAAGGCAGAGAAAGACACTATGGTAAAGTGAATTGAAAAGATGGCATCAGAACTATGGGGTTGTTTTTCAGTCAAAAATCCAAGTAACAGATATGTGTTAAATTAAAACATGGGTTATGTTCATTCATCAGAAAGTACCCTCACTTGATGAGCGCTTTGGGTTTCCTGATGGGTTTGAACTTTGACAAAATTCTGATCCCAACCCCACCACAAGACCAGATCTTTTTGGATTATAATTATCCATTTCATGCCATATCGCCATCTATATTCATTGCAACTCTTTCTCCATCATTATTACTGGTAGACTTTATCTGGTTTATTAGGACCTTAATCCCCATCTACGCTCTTATCTGGATTATTATTATTGATTTAACGAAATAATAAGTTCAAAACAGTGGTTTCGGCTTTTCTAATATAGTTCGTTTATTAGGTATGGGTATTTCTATGAAAACTTACGGTCAGATTTGAATTTAAAACTTGCAAAGTTCTTTTTTTTTTTTTTTAAATCATGAGAACTAAAGTGGTATATTACTGATCAATTTAAAAATTGTTAGTTTAAAATTGATGAACAAAAAAGTTGATTTGCCAGTAATAGCACTTCCAAAATGAAACCTTGACCCAAAAAAGCAGAGTTTGATTTGCTTATTGCAGAGGCAATCTTATTGTGTTTCATTATGCCGGAGGAATAAATTAATAAAAAAGTAACACCAATTATAACAAAAAGAATAAGGGACGTTGATTATTGACTTACTTGTATTGTTGGATATAGTTTGATTTATCAGTGACCATATTCACGTACCTACGACAACGCTAACTTATCGATCTTCAAATTGATAATAATTTAGTGCTTATGAGTGCTTCACACCCACCCCAAAATCACATCAGTTTAATTAAAATTACCTTCGTTTCTACTCTGTTCTCTCTGTTGAATTAAATTTAGATATATATTGGCCAAACCATAAAAGCATCTCATAGAAGCACATCGTGTGCGAAGAAGACAAGAAGGGGTCTTTAGAGGGAAGGGAGAAAACTTTCTTAGGCCAAAAAACTTCTGAGTTATATATCAACTGGTCCCTCTAAAGTTTTCATTTTAGTCCCCCCCTCTCTCTCTCTTTTCTTTTCTTTTTTTTGTTTGTTTAAAAGTCTTTAAAGGGAACGGGAAAAACTTGCTTAGGCCTAAAAACTTTTGAGTTATATAATGATTTGTCCCTCCAAAATTTTCATTTTAGTCACTTTTTTTTTGGTTAAAAATAATGTATGTATGTGTATGTATGTATATATTTATTTATTTATATATTTATAAGACTTTTATTAGTGTAAATATTTACTTACTTTATATATTTTAAATAGATAACTTAATCTATTTAGATTATTTAATTATTATTATTATACTTATTAACCCACCTAAGAATTTCAAAATTTTTAGTTTCCTATAATTTCTCAATTTTATTGTATCATTTGATATGAGAGAAATTAAATAAGGGGGTAAATGACATAAAACATAAAATTTATACTCTTTCTTATAATTACACATTCAAAAGTGTTTTTACTAATCAATATTTTAACAAAATCCATCTTTTATAATTAATTTTTTATAACAGTTTTCAAATATAAATTACATTTATGCAAACTCTGATTTGTCCAAAATTAATTCTAAAAATCAATTTTACTCAAAATTTAAGTTTATCCAATTATTTTTCAAATATCCTCACAGATGGTATCAGAGATGGCATGTTTTCATATTATTTTTTAGTTTCATGTAATATTTCCACAATTTTGAAGGCTGAGATTATTTCCCCATGATAGAGACCAAATGTGAATACATTAAAATGTGGGGTACTCTAATAATTAGTTAGTCTTCGCTGAAAAGTAATACTTTACTAGCTAGGACCAAAATTTCATGAGCAGAGAGAAAAGTAGTGGCGTATCTAATAATCTGAAATAAATAAAGAGTTGAAACCCGAAAAACGCCAAACATTCTAGACGTTTATATTCTTTACAAATACTCAAAAATAATATATCAAAAAGCGTATGGAAGTATTAATTTGATGAAAACTTCCGGTAAACATAGTAGGTAATGAACGGCGAAATAGCATATTATTTAATTAATTAAAACAATATTTTTTCTGGTTACAGTGAACACACGAATTAGAGACTAAGTTTGCATCCCATTCATATTTTCAATTAGAGTTAATCATGCTTGAGATATCATAGGTATCAAATGTGATTATTTTTACCGGTGAGAATTTAAACTTTAATTTGCTATCTTATAAAAGACTAACACTTCTTGTTGGATCCAACAAAATATGTAAAGAATAAAGAATAAATTTCTCCTTGCTAAAAATCAGTTGTATTTATGAGAAATAATAAAATAAAAAAAGGCATATAAGATGATGGTGGGACTGGGAAGTGATGAGTGATTTACAGTCTTTAAGAAGTCATTGGTTTTCTCTTTCCACCTCTTTCGGCTAGTTTGAACTTTGAAGCCTGTTTTGGCATTTTATATTAAGACAGATAAGATAAAGAAGATCAAAGATGGTCAAATTTTCAATAAATTAAGGCCATAGGCAATTCACATAATCATGCCCAAGTACAGCTTTTGGAAAATTTTGCCCTTTAATTTACCCAAACCATAGTGGTAACACAAGTTTCTACCATTCACAAGATATCCCCATCAGTAAAGCTATCATAGTGAAATCTCAGCTGAAAAATATTAAAAAAAATCTATCATCTGTGGAAGTCTTGAGTTTCATTTGATGTTTTACCATCCGTATATATTACTTCAACAATTTAGCATGTTTTTATTTCTTTGTGCAGAAAAATCATATTACAAGATGCTGATGTGAATAAATGTCAAGTCGTGCTGACTGCAATTGATGACAAGGACAATACAATCTCTAGTTTATGAACTCTGTTGGCTTTATAATATTGGTGGTTGCAATTCCATGTGGTCACTGACGGCAGTTATGGCGGCTGTCAACTTATTAAATCAAATAAAATGTGTGTATCCCTTTGTCAGCCTTTGATGCAGGAGAATAGAATGTTTATTTTATTTAAACTGTTTAGATTTGTAAATTTGAAAATTGAAATCACATGTGTATGAGATTTTTTATTTTTATTCTTTTTAGATAGTCAATTACTATCAATTGTTGAATTGAAATTTGATGATTGAGATATCTCGATAAGTAAAGAAATTGCTCGCTTGATATAAGGAACAACATTATAATAAACTGTCTTCCACAAAATTGTTAGGACTCCCATTAAATTCATTATATATTAATAAAAATATACATTAAATTACAGCTTATCAGTTTTTTTTTTTATGAAAGAAATATGTGTGTGTGTGTGTGTGAAGTGTCTATTTTTAACTTTTAGAATAAGCAGGTAGCGTGAAGGAATTTGATTATACTTGATCAGTTTGGGATCCAGTCAGCCTAGGATTTAGGAGAAAAAAAAAAGTAACAATAAAAAAAAGGTTTTTAATCATTATAAATTTGGGTCAAGTTTGAAAATTCAACTAGAAGCAGTATGACTTTGGGTCGATGATGAAGTTTGCAATTTTCCAAAATAAAATTACGTACCAGGGAGAGATTGTAATATACATAATGCCCAGGAATATTTCAAGATGCTTTATTGAATTTGGGGAAATTTTCCACTTTTTTTTTTACTTTGACATAATTATTTAAATAAATTGAATAACCTACTACATGTAATCATTTAATTTAAGAATTAATTTATATGGGCTATTTTTTAATAAATCAATGATGATGAAAGTTGTGAAGCTAATTATGAGAACATACTATTTCTATCTTCTTCTTTTTTTTCTTCCCTTTTTTTTTCTTTTTCTTGTAATATGAGAACATACTATTTCTATCTTTCACTGTATTAATGCGATGTTCTTTTGTGGTTGGGTCAGGTAAAATGGAAAAGCCCAAAATGAGTTTACTTAGGTTTCATCTATCACTAAATGATTTGGGTTTTGACCCAAAAACAAAGATTTGAATTTTTTACTGGCCCAAAAGAAAGTAGTAACGAATATGAAGGCTTGTTATAATGGAATCGGGCCTTGGGGGCAAACCCAAGTTATCTAGAACTAGAAGCACCCCAAACTAGACGCAGAGAAATAGAAAGGCCGGAGGTGAGGAGTATTCGGGATCAGAGGTCTGTGTGTTGGCGGAGGAAAGAGTGAAATGAAAGTGACATGGAAGAACAAGAAACGCCCTTTGCCGGCGGTGTCCAACTTCGGTAATCTTCCATTTGAGCATCAACAAGAGGAAGAGGATCGTCAAGAAGAACAAGCTCATACACAGTCCAATAAAGATGCTGAAGTCGGTGCTCACAGCTCTGATCAATCCGGAGACCTGGATACTTCCCATCACTCGGACTTATCTCAAGCAAGACGTCTAGCCAAAGAATTTCAGGCTCAGGGAGACAAGCTTGCCGAGGTGCTACTACTGCTTACATGTCTATGTTTTTTTCTTCTCTCTTTTTCCTTCCAAAATTTATTATTCTGTGGGGAAGATTATGTTTTGAGCAGGAGGAAGAGGGGTTTTTTTTTTTTTTTTGGAGGGTGGTACCTTATCAAATTTATCCAAACTTATCATTCCACCTCGTTCTTTCAATCGGGCTAATCAAGTATAATCAGCTTCAGAAGGGCGTTAGTCTGGTTGGTTCATATTGCTAGAAGTTCATCTTAACCTACAATTGCATTTGAAAATTCCTTTCATGTTGGATTTTATTTAAAAAAAAAATTATCACATTTGGAATAATGATCTGTTTAAACTTCCTATGTTGTGTAATGATAGTGCTGGTTAAGATATCCGTATATTAGGACCCCTGTCACTTACGTTCAAGAGAAATACCACTTGAGCCAGGATTTTTGGGCGAAGAGATTAAATATTTTAGTATTTTACGTCAAGGGTCATAGTGCTTAAGTACTATTTGGTTTTGGCATCGTTTAGCCAAACAATATTTTGAGAGGGTGAAAGGCTTATTATTGTTGCTGTTGTTTGCATTTTTCTATAATCTATTGTGAAAGTGTTGTTTATCTTGTTAATTCTCTTATACTTTGCTACCCTAGTTTTGCGTGGCAAATTTTCTTCCTATCAGTTGCTGTAACTTTTCCTGTTTAGCTTTGGGATACCTTCCTAATTGAAATTTTGTATCAATTCCAATACTTATTGGAATTTTCAATCTCATTCTCATGACTCTAACAGTGGCAAGCAATTTTCTAAAATCTTATGTGGAGGACTATACGTCTTGTTTCTTATACCATATCCTTTCTTGCAGACTGGGAAGTACAGGGAGGCATTAGGTAAATGGGAGTCTGCTCTTACTTTGACTCCTGAAGTTGCAGTTTTACATGAACAGAAGGCCCAAGTTCTACTGGAAATTGGAGATGCTTGGAATGCTCTAAAGGCTGCAATGCGTGTGTCCCTGTTCTTTATTCTTAACTTGTGTGTTTTAAGTGTACGTAATTATTAGTTGAATTTCAAGATTAAATATAATAAATGAACAGCTTCTTCTACCATCTAGTTACCTTGTGTTCTAAGCCCCTTAATTGAGCTTTAAATTTTTTGAAAAGTTTCTCTGTACAGGCACCAGAGGTGCTTTGGAGTTTGGTGGCCAATTTTTTAGTATATTTTTAATCAAAGCATTAGCGGATGCCGGCATGTTGCTTGTAATATGCTCATTTAATTCATCTCTTTTGCAGGAGCTACTGAATTGGAGCCATCATGGGCTGAGGTGTGATTTTCTTTTTTTAGTTTGCAATTATTGTTTAGAATACTTCAATTTGTAAATATGTCTGAGAAAATTTATTTTTCATAGCTTAATGGTGGATTTTTGATACCTGAAGATCTTGTCTTAAGCTCTCAACCTAATAGAGGCTTGGACCTTCCTGATGTATGGTCAATTTGATGCATATAATCATGTTTCCTTATTATGATGTACAAATTTTCGTTCAGATTGCAACGTGCAGCAGTCATTGGCTACTTACCTCTTGTTGTCATGTTTCTTTCTGCCCATAAACTATTAGTGCTCAGTGTATATACCTACAACTTTAAATGTCAAATAGTATAAGCATGTACACCTACATTTGACACGTGGTTAAATTGCACTCTTGTTATAATGTCTTTGAAGTTAGAAGTGATAAAGGAGAATTAATTCTGGAAAGTTGTTAGCATTGCAAATCTGAGAAGCAAGCCATGTAACTTGATTATTTCTTCGGGAAGAAAACAGTCATTTATCTTAATTTTAAGTTCACTTTTAATAACATGAAATACCTCTAAATGCTGTGTTGGTTAATTTTTAGCTTTTTGGTTCTATAAATGCTTTCTTGCTTATATCTTTTGTCTCTATATTATCATTTTATCTTGTGTCTTTTTTTTTTTTTTAAATGGTTGTTCTATTGTATGCGTTGGACCTATAAGGGCAATTGTTGTCTGGACTTATATATAATGGTGCTTAAGATGAATTGTTATCAGTTTGATAACGGATTACAATTTATCACGTTGTCTGGAGTGATGTTAATCATCTGCTAAGTCCTAACTCATAGTTTATATCAAACTTGATATCTACAGGCATGGGTCACACTTGGCAGGGCACAACTAAATTATGGTGAGCCTGATAGTGCTATTGAGAGCTTTGACAGAGCCCTATCTATCAAGGTTAATCTTCAATACCATCATTGCTCTTGGTTTTTGGGTTAAATAATGCTCAAATCTCTGATTGCACTTGTGAATCATATGATATAGAAAGAAAAATTTAAACAGCACTTGTGGATCATGATGGGTATCATTCCAATAAAATTAGATAATTGTGAGTAGCTAATGACTTCACAGTCTCACAGACCAAAGGTGCAGTTAAATGAGCACTTTCTCAATAAACAAATATTTAATTACTGCCTACGTTGAGAAGTCTATTCATTCTGGTTGATCAAGACTAGTACATTTTTAATAGCAGTATATCTTCTTCTTTAATTGGAAGTGTATTGTTTAAATGTGAATTTGGCTCTTGTCCCAGGTGTATATAAGAATCCTCCTGAATCCTGATGGTTGAGTAATCACTAATGCATCTTTTCATCTGTTTTCATTTGGGTACTTAACATAGTTTACTGTCATGTGCAGCCTGATTGCGAGGAAGCCCAAGAAGACAGGAAAATTTCATTACATCTTGTAAAGAAGAGAAAGCAGCTCCACTCATCGGGCTTGAGTAATACTACAAATCGTTTTGTGGTAGGTGATAAGGATGAGAGCTCCTGAAGATACTAAAGGGGAGAGAACTATCCTATGCGGTATTTGATTATCTGAGTTGTGTTTCCAGCAGCTGGATGTTCATTGAGTTCATTGGGATGTACAGGTCGCATCATAGTTAAGTTAATGTAACACTGAAGAAAGGTTCTTGCAGATCCTCTTTAAGTAGCAGAGGAAGCAACCTTGTATATTAGATAGTTGAATTCAATGCATCACTTCACATGTGAATAATGCTTTTGACTAGGAATCTAGGAACTTATCACAGCCGGTGCATCAAGTTTTGCTGCTCTTCTCGGCTATTCAGTAATTCATTGCAAAAGGAACAAGAAATTGGAGTTACACAGTCACAAACAGGGTGGAGGATGGATAGAATTACAATATATTAATGGTTCATCACTTAAGTACATGGATATACACTTATAATTGTGTGGAAACTCAACTTAAGCTTGAAAATTTGTAGGTACAATCATGTTATAATTAGGAAGCCGTTTGGGTAAATAATTTATTTAAGTGTTTGTAGAAGAAGACTTCATATAAAAAATTTTTATATTATGGTTCTTTTAAAATTAAATTATTTACTGTTTGGATATATAATTAAAAAAGCGATTTTAAATTATGACTAAAGAAGGAGAGGTAAAAGGTTTAGTTATCATGAAATATTTAATTATGATTGAGGATATATTTGTTTTGTAAAAATATAAAATAATTTTTCATTTAAATTTTTACACAAGATTTTTTCAATGAACTTGAAAATATGACTTCATAAGATAAGTTAAAAACAATTTTTAGATATTAATAAGTTATTTATTTAACTTCATTCAAATATTATTTTTTAAATAAAAGTATTTATATTAATAAAGAAGCTATAATAAATTACATGTTATCTAAACGAGGTCTTGATTTAAAAACAGTTTTCCAGATGCAAAATCTTCTCTCGATGACTATTGAGTACCTTGTTCCTTCGTTAATGTGGTTGAACTTACACTTCACAACGTGAAATTGATGGAATGTACGCAGAGTGAAAATTTCTGCCATGAAGTTTTTCTCGTTGCGTAAGGCAGGACTAACTCATATATGTTAATTACAAGGTGAATATAAAATAGGTGGGAAGGCGGGCATAGAGTGTTTCTAGTCGATCTTTTTTATCCAAAAAATAAAAAATTGTGACTGAATATGGGCTATGGAAATTATAGTTTTCACTTTATAGAAGGTTTCTCACAAATGGTCGATAAAATTAATTTATAAATTAGTTGGTAATTTATAAATTAACTAATAATTTATAAATTAATTTTTAATTTTTAATTTATAAACTAACTTACTGAATTAGAAATGTTCAATAAAAATAATTGTTGAAATAGTTAAAAAGTATAAAATAACATAAGACGGCATATATTTTTTAATTTTAAAATAATATAAATAAATATATTATTTTTGTTTTTAATTAAATTAATTTAAATTATTATATATAAAAAATTTATTAAAAGTATATATTTATATATTTTATATATGAATAATATATTTATATATATATATTATATTTATTTATATGTATATATAAGAGTATAATGAATATTTTGGATATAATGGGTAATTTTATAAAATAATAAGGATAAAAAAAATACATAAACTATAAGTTGCTCGAATTAGCTTATCAAAATAAGCTATAAATTATTAAAATAAATTCATTTAACGAACACTTTAAACGAGTTTATAAATTAATCAAATAACCTATAAACTAACTCATAAACTATAAGTTTGCATGCCAAACACAGCTATAGCCTATTATTTGAAAGTCAGTGGCATGTACCCACTAAGTAGTCCAAGGCAAAAAAACAGAAAAAGGATGGATCATTAATCAAAATTTGCTTCTTCAATTACAAGAGTTCACGGATTGATAACATCATGGATACCAATCCTCGAACAACAATTAAGATGGAAAAAAAAACTACTTAAGCAAAGTAATTGGAAAAGTAAAAAATCTGACTAGTTATCAATAGCAGCGAAACTCGAAAGGCACTTATAAATCTGACTAACCAGACTATGAGCATCAATCCTTTGATTATCAACACAACAGGCATTTGGTTATACAATATGATGGAACATAAGCTTCTAACATTTCATCTCAATATAACACTCTACAAGAACAAGCTAAGCAGCCAATTTGACGTTTGACATCAACCACATCTGCTTTACTCTTAAAGGTTTACACTTGGCGCAGTTTCTGGTGATGCCAGTTGCTCTTTACAATCCTCCATGACCTGTCTATTCCGTGTCACGGATCCAAAAGTCAGTAAATACAGCCTACTAAAGTATCAGTCATCCAAAATAATGCGTCCAATGTAAAATAATTTGGTATTAAAAGTTAATGTGTATGTTACAAACAACTAGGAAGCTCACAAATGGCCTCCAAGAAAATGTTAATGTTATTGAATCTCAATTGCAGCCGAGTTCTCTTCAGAACCCGTAGTTTTCGTATCTTCATTATTCAGAGTTTTGGCAGCAGTTAAAAGCATGTCCATTCCTTCACTTTTCTCCAATTCCCGTCCATACTCAACATCCCATATCTTTTTGAAATTTCCAGTTGGCTTTGAACCATTTTGACCTGTTCTTCTGAGAATGTTACTTTCATATGCCTTCTTTGCCCGGCGTATGGCTTGGATTCCTGCATTACATTTTCTGCAGAACCATTTCCCTTTTGGTATGGAAGTTCGCGGAGGTTGCATGCAGTAGATGTGATATGCATGATCACAGCCATCACAGAGAACAATCTGATCATCATCTCTATCAGTGAGGCAAAATTGGCATAAACAAGAAGGGCAGAACCAACAGGGACCATATGACTTCAGCTGCTTACTTGTCAAACACCTTAAATGGTAAAATTTATTGGGGCAGCAGGAGTGACCACAAATTTTTTTATATTCACCATCGACCTCATTACCACAAATTTTGCAAATAGAGTTGTTTTTCCCACCTCTGGGTACTTGAACCCCACCATAGGTACAATTTGAATTCTCTTCCAATTCATTAAGTGTTCCCTCATCGGTAGGTAAGCTTTCATCACCAGCTGTGCTGTACAGTGTCTTCTGGACATTCAATCTTTCACATACCACACAATTCTCATCTGGAGATCCAATTCCACTAGCAGCGCAATTGGCACAGTACCAACTTTTATGGGGTATCACTTTAACAGCTGGCTCAATACATGAGACATGGAACATCTCCTCACATGAATCACAAACCAAACAGTCTATCCCGTTTGCCTTGTCTCCACAACGCCTGCAAGTGCAAATTTTATGCATACCACTGTCTTCTGTCTTCTCTGGTTTCATGTGAAAGTCAGATTCTAACTGCTTGACATGACAAGATCAAAATCATTCTTAAGACCGGTTTAATAAACCTCTCAAGCAAAGTCTCATCATATTAACAAAACTGCATTGGGCACTGATGATCCAACAGGAAATAATGAAGCAAGGGCACCTCAAAAAGGAGCGATGTCCATGTTTGACACATTAGACACTTGACACTATTACTATTGACATTTTGATATCTTTGTAGTGTGCCCTTAGGAAACAAAAGTATCATATTTTAATATTTGACACATGTTAGATACCTTCTTAGATATGTTTTCACATGTACCAGTCATTTTTTTCATGTATGTTTTCAGACTTACATATTTCAATACTTATTTATATAAATTTAAAGTTAATATCTATATGCCATGTCATGTCATGTCAATCCTGTATTTGTGTTTGTGCTTCATAGATAGGAACCAATTCTAGAGCTTTTCCAGTGTCAAATATTCTACACGTAATTATATTGACATCATCTCAATAGATAACTGACAGGAGTATCAAACAGAAATATCTTAAAAATTTAAGTCCGTCCACCACCTGTCTAATTCAAGCCAACCAATATGTACAGGCTCAAGGTTTCCATTTTTTAACAAATATTACTAGAGTGCTGTGATTACATACAGCTGGAATCAAGTGAACACAATGCATAGAATAGGGACAGATGTACAAGCGGATTGGGAGTTCAGAGAAACTTCTCCTGATTGTATGGACAAAACACCAACTACAGCCTTAGCTTGAAGAAAATCTATCCAATTTTAAAGTTCATAATTGTATCAGCATGGTCAGCTGATGAAATACCATAACAGAAACTATAAACTCTTACCTCTTTCATTTCATCTTCAAATGTGCTATGCCCTGAAACTCCCACCTAATTGTAAGGAAAAAGTATAATTTTCATATAGGCATTAGAATTCAAATAACAATGCATTCGAAAACACCCATGAAATCCGGATGCAAAAATCCATATATGAAACTTACATGATTTGACAAGGAAGTTATAAGGGTTTGCTTTACCTGCCCACAGTAGGAAGTTCTTGACATGCTGGAGAGACTCTTCACTAGAGAAACAATCTTATTACCAGTGTCTTGAAGCTTTCTCCACATCTAAAAATATCACTAAGCAAACTAGAGTAAAAAAAGGAACTAGGTTCTCCTGCAATCCGCTCAGGCTACACTATAAATTAACCACTTCAACTTGACAGTAATAAAAGTAAATTGGTGGAGAAATAGTCAAAAGGGAAAATATAAGATGCCCTCAACCATTCGACAAATTTAGCAGAGTGTAATATCCAATTTAGCTTCAAAGCTCAATAAAAATTAAGCTGATAGCAATCCAGAAATTTATGGATGCAAAAGTGGAGGCTACATTTACACATGGCCTCCATTTTAGTCAATTCACTGGAAGTCCATGGATGGATCAGTCTTTTAAGAAATTTAGGATGTCACAAGTTTTTTATGATATCATTTCCTCCATCAACTGACTGAATATGCAAATTGGTTTTGCAGAGGAAAATAAAAACTTCAAAAACTTGTGACATCCTAAATTTCAAGTGGAAGAATCAAGGACTTAAAATAAACCAAGTTTGACAAATTAATCTAACAAAAGAAAATCTGGGGTAAAAGTCTTGGAGGAAAAATAGATCTCAAGTTCAAATATTGCCAAACAGAGGTAATGAAGAAGCAGGAAAAAAATGATAAACAAACACAACGCAGAGACTATATTAAACAGGGGAAGAAGCTGCTTCTTTAACTGACTCTACACAAAGGCCTCACGGGCCCCCACCGTTTTCATAATAATACATTAATAGAATGGATGGAAATATAAGAATATCACAAATAATCTACTTTTGAGATTCTAAACTGAACAATCGGGCATAGTACCATGCTAAGTAGCCCTACAAGACATCAAGAAAAAAGTTTTATATCTAGAAAAAGTGATATCAGAATCTAATTTGCTGTCTGATCTGTTTTCACTGGACTTTGTGAATGAAAAAAAATAAAATAAAATAATTGTGTCCAAAGAGAGGATCTCCTTGAGGGAGACCTAAGGGCTAAATTAAACTCAGAGTTGAAGCAAATTCTTGATTGAATTTTCCTTAGTTACTATTTCTAATGATAAGAGCAGAATTACAGTCATGGTTAAGAATGTATAAATGTTAATTATCGAGAAACTACCTAAAATTACCTGTTGAATATCTGACAAGAAAAGTTTTGGCGACTGTTCATAAGCCCGCTCCTTCATCCTTGAGTTTATGATGCTAAAGTCAAGGACACTTTCAGGCTCCGTTCCTTGAAAGTTTTCAGTTAATACCTTGCATAATGAACTGAAATTTTCAGAGGCAACTATGTTACAGAGTACATTCTGACACATCTCAGTCACATCATGTCCATCCGAGATGCTAGAACTAGAACATCCGTTACACAAGCCATCTGTATGCCCATTAACTTCATTCTGTAATCTCTGAGACATCCACCCCAATTGCAAAGAGCATTCTTGTCCATCTTTGTCAATTTTACGAGCTTTCTACAAATCAAAACAATATGGAACATGAATACATGATACAAAAGCAACGAGAGGAAATGGTTTTCAGACAAGTGAAAAAGCAGGATATAGGCAGTTCTAGCTGTAAAGTCAATCTTAAGTGTAGTGGCACAACTAATTTTTAGGGTGATGTATGAATCCCTCCCATGTGCACCTCTCCATACCACCTTTATCATCATTTAATGACCGATATAAATGCTTTAGTACAACATTTCCCCAGTGTCCAAGTGACTTATCATCTGAGCCATTAGAGGAAGACATAAGGCTTGTAAAAAGTATTGCCTACAGCTACTATCACATGGTTGTTTCCCAGCCTGCAATAAGAAAATATGAGATGTAGCTTTGTAGAAAGAGCTAAGAACGAGTGTTAATTGTGCTTACAAATCCCGGGACTCTTTTATGTTTGCCTAGCTCAGAAATGTTTACCAAGATATTGACATAACAGTATAACTGTCCAGAAATACCTAGCCCTATAAGCCAGCAGGAAACACCACTTTTCTAGGTTTTAGTTCATGTGTGCCCTTTTAACTCAAGTCAACTCTAATAAAAAATATTGCAGCTCCTATGTCTTGACAATTCCGCAAAATGTAAACATATAAAATAGATAATAGGAAAAATAAATATCCAAATTTACAAGTTACAACAGAGAGATAGGCATTCACAAATGCACATATGGGGAAAAGAATGGAGGAGATGAAACCTGGACAGCTAAATGACATGCAACTTCCACATATGCTCTGCAATCTTCTTGAACTTTGCTTTCTGAACTCAACTTTACATGCTTACGCCTCTTGTATGTTCGAATACATTCAACCCCACCAGAGTCCCCTTCAGTAACATAATTCCCATTTGCAATTGGCACCCCATTATTTATAGCTTCAATTTTCAAGCGCTGAGCTCCACCAGCACCTTCTGTGTTATTGGCATTGTTTGGTCCATCATCAATTAACATCCTCAAGCACAAAAAACAACACTGGTTTTCAGAGTTTGCGGGAGAAAACTAGGGTTTCGCTGCGAACACAGCCTCCCAAGAAGCTATAATTTGGAGATTTATTAATCACCAGCCTCGCTGTGTTAATACACAAAAAACCCAGGTAAGCAAATTAAGGAACGAAAGCTTAAAATCCTTCACTCGGTTGCCTCAACATAGTCAAGACCCAAGAAAACGAAAAAAAAATGGAGGAAAATGCAATTCCAAGCACCAAGCTGTAAGTTTGTTAATGGGAAACCTTCGAAAATCGAAACTCAACTGAACCAACATTGCAACTATACTAGTACAAGATACTTCTACAGACAGAATTTGCGAAATTTTCAGAATACAAAACATCACAGTTATGTCGTTAATATTGAACAGAAACTACAGAAACAAAATTCAGAACAAAACCAAGGCACAAGAGAGTAGTACAGAGAAAATAAGGGTCACAGAAAGCGTGGTTGAAGCCCTAGTAATCGAAATCCCAAGGAATCTAAGGAGTTGCAGAGTTGGTGAGCTTCGCTCTCTGAGCAGCTCTTATCCGAGTTTTCAAAATTTTGGAACCGAAGGGTCGCTCGCCGGTCATTTATTTTTCCCATTTCTTTCAACAGTTAATAAAAAATTTTCACAAATTTTCCCTCTTTTCTTATCTTTTTCGAAAGAAAAGGTCATATTTGACACTTGACAGTACCACTCTGTCAGGGGTACGGGTCGGGTCTTATCAGTGCCCGCGAATGGCCCATCTACATTGGGACTTGGTCTGAATACTGAGTTCAACCTAAGATTGCATTCTATCTACCAGAAATTCCTTTTAATAATAAGATTCGAGTCAAAAACTCAAATCTCAGTGTCCACACACAATGGTCTCTTCAGGGAATTCCGGGAAAACTGGAATGAAACACCATATTGATATGATACATTGACGTGTCATACGACCAGTAATTTTATATACAGTTTATATCTTTTATCATATTTTTTATTAAAAATAAAATATTTTTAAAAA
The DNA here is from genome assembly GCA_037074585.1 of Biancaea sappan. Taxonomy (NCBI): domain Eukaryota; kingdom Viridiplantae; phylum Streptophyta; class Magnoliopsida; order Fabales; family Fabaceae; genus Biancaea; species Biancaea sappan. The sequence goes on from CM073494.1 coordinate 15,373,865, forward strand.
AGATTATTCTACAATTAAACTGATTTTGTTTTAATTAAATAATTATGTATTTATTATGTTTCAATTATAGAATTTAATAATAAAGGTATGAGTATTTATGTCTAAATTTTTTTCCAACATTGTAGTTCATTGGCTTTCTTTTCATCCTAATATTATAAAAAATAAATTGTGTGCCTTCAAAATAATTTGTCCATATATTTTATATTCATTTCTTATATTTAATTTTCCAAGTAACTCGACATGATTTCTGTAAATTGTAGAATCACAAAAGAAATCTTTTATACAATATTTGTGGGACTTGGTATATAGTTAATTTTAAAAGAATAATTGATTATCAACGATTTCAACCATTGCAAATCAATTTCGTTATTAATAATAATCCCTTTTTCTCTACAATTAATTTATAATAGAAGCTTTATTTATTTAAAGTATCGCACAGATATATATTTTTTATTGTTAAAACTATATCATAAGGGTAACAGAATTTTTTATTTTACTGAATCTGCAAACTGTTGGACTCAAACCTATGTACCCACAAAGATTATAAAATAAATGTTACGTCTATATAAAATATAAACTTATTTCCCAAATCAGTCCCAACATTAGAAAAAAAATATTTTAAAATATATACAGTTAGAATATCTCATTATTAGCCGACCAGAGTTGGCCTAATTGGTAAAGGACATATTTGTACTCCATTAGGAGATGGATCCTTTGTTGACGTGGAATGCGGAGGCAATCGTTTTTTTCAATATTAAATTTTAATCGTTCAATGATTTTATTTAATAGTTATAGTTAATTCATGAGTTTTTTTTTAATTTGCATGATTAATTAAAAATGTGTAATGAACTTTTTAAAATTAATTATATAATTTTAAAAAAAATACATAAATTAACAATAATTGAAATAAGATCATTCAACAACTAAAATACAATGTTAGAGAAGATAGTTATTTCCGGTGTTCAAGAGAATTTGTACTAGTTGATGTGAAGATTTTATTGATAAATAATATGCGTGAGTGCTCTTTTGAGCATAGGCTTATCCTAACACTTATGTTGTAGCTAGTGTCTAATTTACCTAAACTTTTGACAATAAAAAGAAAGCGAAAATCTCATTATTTTATTATTAGATATTGTGATTGCAAGAGCCAAGAAATACAAATATGATATGGCAGTAGGGATGGCAATGGGACGAATTAGGGCTGCTTTTTTACTACCCATATCCACCCCACATACTTATATTTTACCCCGTCCCTGCCCTGTTGCCTCGTAATTTTTTATTTTTTGCTCGCAGGTAATTTTAATACTCGTTCCTGCCCCATCTAGCCCCGAAGTCATTCTATTGAGTGACTTTCCCCATACTTCGTGTTGACCCTAAGGCTATATGCCATAAGTTTTGATGATGACAAATGTATTTGAATAGTAGCATTGATATATATAAAGATTAATTATCATATATATGCTACAAGTACTTAAGCATGATTATGTTATTTAATATGTATGTTGCATATATTGAATCATGCTATTAAACTAACCATTGGGTTTGCAAGTAAGATATATTTTATAGGTTGGTTCAAAACAAGAAGAGTGAGCATTGTATTGAAGAACAAGGAAAAGCAATATCATGCTTCACTCAAGGAAAACAACATGCAAGGATGAAGCTCCAAGAAATGAAGAATTAGAAGATTTGAAGTCTTGGAAGCTTGGATGCATCAAGATAGCCTATGTGTTTACATTAGGTATATTTTATATAGGCTAGTATACTTGTGCAACTCAATGATTTAGATTTGCATACATTGGCTCAATTATTTTGAACAAAAAATAGTGAGATATGAAATTTTACAAAAGTTAGTTTTTGACCTTTGGTCACTCTTTATATCATATCTCATAAACTAAAAATCATTTTTTCAAGTATCTTAATCTCATTTGATAGTAGACTCAAAGATCTTTCCAAAGGTATATTATTTATTGAAAACGGAGTCCAAATGAGAAATATATGACTATTTAAAATATAGTTTGAAAAACTGAAAGTTGATTATTCTGTTCTGACCTATAGTCAGTATTTTGATTATATCTTTTAAAAGAAAAATAATTTTTGAGTAAAACTTGCTCATTTGAAACTAGACTCCAAGATCTTTCCAACGGTATATTATTTGTTTAAAACGGAGTTCAAATGAGGGAGTTATGAATTTTTAAAGAAAGCTCAAAATCTGGACTGCACTATAAGTGCTGTAACGGCTATATAACGGCTATATAACGGCTAGTTTTGTAAAATCTTATATATATGACCTTAGATACACGATTTTGAGTAAGAACAAAGTCCTACAATGTGATATTAACTTCTTCTATCATCTTTGAGAGAAAGGAAAGCATTCTTGAGCCAAATCTTGCATATTCTCTATCATTAGAGTTATTAGAGCTTCATTTGTTTTCATCTACTCTTTAGAGAGAGTTTCTTTGTATTGTTGATTTTGATCAACACATATATTATTCTGAGTTGAGGTTCGCAAGTACCGGTGTTGGAAGAACTTGCTTTGGGTTGAGGAGGAGCCCGGATTCATAAATTCTCCATTGTGGTTTCGCAAATACCCGGATCAAATTTGCGTGGTTGTAGTGGTTTGCAAGTACCCGGATTAAACTTGCAATTATAGTGGAAATACTCAAGTGGTCTCTTGAGGACTGGATGTAGGCTTGGATTAGCTGAACCAGTATAAATCTCCGAGTTTGCTTTCTCTATCCCTTACTATTTAATTTGTGCATATTGATATCTATTCTTTAATTCCTTGATCTTTATAATTATTTATCTTGACAGCACATTGATTTTCTGTATTGTATTTATTATCCTAAGCATTGTACTTTTACAGAAAATCATTTTAACTTCCAATTAATTCTTGTGAAAAATTTATAAAATCCAATTCACCCCCCCTCTTGGGTTTCAACCATTACTTTCAATTGGTATCAGAGCTTGGGCTCTTGATTTAAGACTTAACCGTCTAAGAGTAAATATGGTTGGATCTAGTGAGTGGTTTATGTCTGAAAATTGTTCTTTCACAGAACCTCCAATTTTTTATGCTAATCATTTTCAATATTGGAAGTATGAAATGAAAATTTTTTTAATTTCAGTAGACCATAAACTCTGGGAAATTATAGAAAATGGTTTTTATATGCCTGTCAAGGAAGAACAAGGAAAATACATTCCAAAACCCAAGAGTGAATGGAATGATACTGAAAGAAGTTTAGTGCAACTCAATGCTAAGGCAAAATTGATTATTTCTTATGCATTAAGTCAAGATGAATTTTTCAGAATTTCCAATTGTGCAACTGCTAAGGAAATGTGGGAAACTTTAGAAGTTGCATATGAGGAAGATCTTGTTACAATGGAATTAAAGTCTAGAAATCTCATTAATGAACTTGATATCGCTCAAATGAAAAATTGTGAAACCATTAATGAGATACGACTTGTGCTTAATCAATTGCAAGCTCTTGGTGTTGAACTTACAGGAAAATCTCAAATCACCAAGGAGATAAGAGAAAAAGAAAAAGGAGAAAAAGAGAAACCACAACAAAAAACTGAATCATCAAAGAAAGCTTACCTATCTTCCATTTGGAGAAATAGCAATTCCGATGATGAGAACACAAATGAAGAAGCCAACACTTGTCTTGTGGCCAGAGATAAAGATGAGGTAAATTCATTTGACTACTCTTTTGAAGAATTACAAGATGCCTTTGATGATTTACATGAAGAATCTCTTATACTTGCAAAGAAACTAAATATTTCAAAACAGAAAAACTCTTCTCTTGAAAATGAGTTGGAAACATTGAAAAACGAATTTTCTATTTCCAAGGAAGAGAATTTTGTTTTTGAAAATCAAAATAGAACTTTGCAAGAAGAGAATTTGATTTTAAAGGCAAATATCTCTACCAACAAAAATTATTTTTGTACCAAGTGTGATTCCTTGAAAAAGGAGAATGAGGATCTTAAAAACACACTTAAAAAACTTTCTCAAGGTAGAGAAATTCAAAACTCTTCTGTTGAGAAACAAAGTAGTAGCTTTAACAAAATTGGTTTTGTTCTTAACAAGTCAAATCAGAAATATTTCGAAAACTACTTTGTTCCTACAAAAATGTCCAAAAGTCCACCTTGCACTTGTTTTTATTGTGGACTGAAAGGACACAAGTCTTACTCCTGTTTTTATAAGAAAAATCTTGTTCATGGAGTAAAAATGAAATGGGTTCAAAAAGGACCTCATGACCCAGGCAAACCCAAAAAAATTTGGGTATCAAAGACAAAGGATTAATTTACAGATTTGCCTCGAAGCAAGGAGCGGAAATAACTTTTCAATGGCTACATCATTCAAACTCTACTCTCTTGCATCAAAAGGAGGCAATGGATAAGTAAACATATAAGTTGGAATGCATTGTAAGAAATTTGACTGATATGTTTACTGCTCTCTAATGCTTTTGTCTGTTCTCTAATATGCATTACATCTATCCTTGATACTCATGCATGCTATATCTGAAAACAATTGTTAGGTGTGCAGCTTATAGATTCGAATTTTGTTTTGAGCTAAAATCTTTCTTCCAAATTTTGCTCAAACTATCCTTTTTACCGCATCATGAAAACTTGCTTCCATTACACACACATTTTTCTTGTCTTCACAACAATAAGATTACTCCTACCCATAGTATTTATCCTTACTGTAATCTTATTTAAATATCTTCAATGAAATCAAATTTATTGCAAAATTGCATTTCATGGAAGCATAGCACTTTTATTAATATGGCATATCTTGAACATAATGTTGCTCCTAGTGCTCGAGATTTATTTGAACATCAAAGTGCTCTATCAAAAGTGTTTTGCAGGAGTTAATCCTCTAAAGCACATTCTTTCCTCTGCTCTCCGAAATCAGTAAGATTTATAGTTTTGAAGTTGGTTGGTCGACCAACGCTCCTATCAGTAGTCGACCAACGAAGCCTACATTGAACCAATGCTTGATAGATCTTGCAAATAATCAATCAATTAAGATCATTAAAATTGCAAGAAGACAGGATCAAAAGAAGAGCAATGAGCAAAACAAGGATATCAAAATCTTGAAGAGGAACTTCAAGAAGCAACAAAAGTTTGCCAAAATTGATGAGTATCTCTATCCTTTACTTCTTCATTATTTAATTGAATGATACTCCTTGATCTCAATTGAACATTCTGGCAAATTTTTTTACTGTCATACTTTCATTACAATGATATATTGTTCTCTAATATCTTACATATTTGATCATATCATTGTATATAAAGATATTGTCTTTATACCATTCATCATGGTTTGAGCATTATACATGTCATATCCTTTGTATAAGATATAGCTTATGAATGATTGTTTATGGATTCTAGTTTATATCTGATTATATCTTATTAATCCATATTACCTCAATTATTGTACTACATACTCAAGTTATAATATGTTTTATCTTGATAAGTATGTAACTTGCTTTTGCTTTGAAATGATGATATATATGTTCATGTCAGAAAATTCTTTCCATCTTTAAAATGGATATATATTTTTCAATATATATATACTGTGCTGAATTTGTGTAGTTGATTTCTTTTATCTTTCTTTATTATTATTTTTTTGTACCGTCAAATAAAAGAAACCACTTGCATTAAAAAAAACCGAAGGATTACATTGCATAATAAAAAAAAAAGAGGGAAAGTTTGCTCATGCATGAGCAATCTACAGGCGAGGTGGTCTCGGATTAAGAGGGTTGTATTGTATCATCACCCCTCGGCCATTCCTCGGAGCAAGAGACTGAGCAATGTCACGGAGGGTAGTGTAAATCCCATTCATACAATCAACACTTCTTTGTTGTTGATTGCAGAAGCATTGGGTAGACCAATAGAAGAACCTATCTATTCTTGAAGTTAGTGCCGCATTGTTGCGTTTAGCTAACTTCTCCTGGTCCTCTATCATCTTCTTGAGTTTCTTCACCTCCTGCTCCAGACAAGCAATTTTGTCTTCTGACGTATGGCCTGTACTAATCTCCTCAGCCTCTTCGATCTTCATCTTCTTCTTTCGATTCTCTTGAGATCCTTCCAAAGGTCTTTTGCCCTTGTCCTTGCCTAGACTCAAGTTTAAGTCGAGCTCTTCCTCCCTGGCCTCTACTGTGAGATCAATGAACTTTCTTGCTGCCATGGTTTGGAAAATTCAGAAATTTTTGTAGGAGTATGAAGAGAGAGGAATGTCAGAAAGTTATAGGCTCAGAGATGAATACTCTTTGTGGTGTGGTAATTGAGAACTCTGGGGCAGTCTTTATAGAGAGAAAATGATGACTTAGAGCCAACGAAGATATCTCTTCGCCGCACCCCTACACGCTCATCCTACGGATTTTGCAAGCTGGAAGCCAGAACTCTAGGGTACGCATGAACACCAACAACGCGTCGCATTAATGGCAAAACCACGGAAGTCAATTTTCGGTGGATTTGCGGCTGATTTAATTTGTTTTGATTAGAAATTTTAAGGATTAATAAAATGGTGATATTCAGAACCGTATTTTTCTGCTTCGTTGTGTTGTTCTTGAGAGCTTTCAGTATAATATACATGATTGATTGCATCATGTTATGATCACATGTATCTAAGAACATATGTTGTGTATGCTATTCATGCATCATGAGCGAAGGCTATGGCTAAGAATAATATTTCATGATTCCACATGCACTCATACAAAATGAGCTGTCAAAATTTTTACATGTACTCATTCTCAAGATACATATATAAATTCATTTTGAATGGGTATATAAATTGCTTCCTTTGTGCTGAAATTTATCTTATCCTTTATGAAGCAAATTTGTTTTGAAAAAGGACTTTAAAAATGCTTCTGTTATGTTAATATGTTTTATCATATGAAGCAACATTCTTTTTGAAAAAGAAAAGATTTTAAAGATCTCTTTTGTTGTAGATAACAAAAGGGATGAAAAATATTGATGTTTCATATATGGATTATGAACTATATGCTTGAATATATCTTATTACACTAATCCATATATATTGCTTCTTTAGATGAAACGTTTCTAAATTCCTTCGAAGCAAAATGTTTTAGAAAAATATCGTGAATCTCTTGAATTGCTTCCACAATGCTGAAATTGCTTTGCCATATTGAAGCATTATCTGTTTTAAAAAGAAAAGGATTTGAGTATCCTTATTTTAAATCACTTTTGCTATATGTTGAAATAATTTTATGCATATATGCAGAAATTGTTTTTCAGAAATCTTGAAAAATATTATTATTCGATTTATGGATTATGATTAATATTCTTGTTTATATCATGCTTTGCTAATCCATATATCATACTTCTGCTGTGTGCTGTAAATATTTCTATCATATGATAGCAAATGATTTTTTTTTTCAAAGAGTTTAATTTTTCTGCTATTTACTAAAAATGCCTCTTCATAAACAAGCAGAAATCATTTTCAATGAAAATATTGCAGAAATTTCTTCAAAAATCTTACTTCAAAATTCTGCAATCAAAAACTGAATTTCCTTTATAATGATTTGGACAATCTTTTTCAAAGGAAAAATGTTATGAAATTCAGGGGGAGCTTTGTCTCACTTGAATGTATTTTTTTTGAAAAAGAATATATCTTGAAAAATTGGATATTCATTATTCATTATTCTTTTTCAAATTATGCAAGGTTTAAGGGGGAGCCTAAAACTCTTTCACTTCGTACCCTAAATATTGCATAAATATTATATATATATATATATATATATATATATATATATTACAAGATTAATTCTCTGATTACAAGATAAATTGCTCATAAAATTAATATTTGCAAGAAACTTTTGATCAGAGAATTAATCTTGTAATATATATATATATATATGTAGGTCTCCTCCAATAAATTCGTATGTGTGTATTTAACTATTTATAGATGCGTCCGCTTTTCTTCTTCTTCTTCTTCTTTTTCATTTTCATATCAAACAATTTTACATTTCTAGCTTTACATTGCCTATATCTATACTTATATTATATATATATATATATATATATATATATATATATATATATATACATACACACACATTCGGGGTTGAATCAAGGCAGGGAGGACATTGCTCCATCCCCGCCCCGAATCCGCATTTGTATATTTGGAGAATTTCTGAACCTGTCTCATCGTTTAATCAACCATTGAATAACTCGATCTGAACAGAACGGGACGGATTGTATTAATTGGGTTTGAGTGGGTATTGCTATGACAAATAATATATTCGCCAACAAGATACCAGATTTTTTTTTATTACTAATTTTTCAATCAGAAGTCAGAACTTGCAATGTTGTGCGGTGAAATTTGAATACATGACAAAGTAGGCTGAAAGCATATTACATTTTATTTAATTTGATTTTATGAAATCATTGATTTGATGATTTTTGTTTACCTGCTCACCTGAGAGTAAATGTACACATTGAATAACTAACGAAATTAGGTGTATGTTTTCTGTTTTGAATTTGAAACATTTTCTTGTTGTATTTTGATTCACGAGAAAAAATGAAACTAATCTCAAAGGGGAAAAGATAATGTTTAGAATTCCTAAAATAAGTGATAAGAACTGTATTTATTTATTATTGTTGGTATTGATTGTAGAAAATAATAAATCTTATTTTTATAGAATCTTGATAAGTTGATTTTCAAGCTTTTCCTATTTAATTGTGTTTTGCATGCGAAAATCTTAATTTTAAAACATTTTAATAGCTGTCTGTAAAATATTTAAACACAACAAACATACAAAACTTATAAGCTTTTTATGTTTATTTTTTAAAAATAATTTTATTTAAAATAAAATTATGATAATCAAGTATTTAAACTTCAAAGGCTAAAGCATTTTTCTAATTAATGTTAATATCTACATACTTGGTATCATTGTAATGATCTCTTATGATGTATTTATCTTCAAAAAAGAATATATTGTTGTCGTTATTTTATTATAAATATATTATATATATTTATTATTTATTTTATAAATAACTATTAACACTAATAAATATTTGTGTGCACTGGCATATTAATTATTGTATATGTCAACATATTTTTGAGGCATATATATTAAAGCTATCTTAATTAAGTCCATTATAAATTCTTCATTAATTTATGTTCAAAGACCTATTTGATATATATTTTATTTGGTCTGGGGTATTAGTAAAAATATTAAATGTGTAGATGCTTGACCCTAAATAATAATAGTGATGGGGTGTTATTCTAAAAGGAGACAATCTATGAGTCGACCCATGGATATATAGATATGGATAGTGGTTCCCTGAGTCATATGGGTTGATCTCACTTTTAGAACATATGGTTCATTTTGTGTTTTTTCATCAGAGAAAAGTGAGAGAGAAAGCCAACATCATATTTTCCTAGAATAGTCTACCCTCATTCGATTCATGTTCGAGTTAACGATGAATCAAGGTACGCTCTTTATATTATTTTTTTTTGTATTTTTATTACTTATCACGATCTACAAATAATAAATTATAGGTTTAAAAAATTTTTCACATTTGAGTTTTTTCTATGAATCTATCTGTTTGGTTTGTGATTATGTAAAATAATCCTAACAATTAGTATCAGAGCCAGGTTCTGATAAGTAATAAAAACATTTTTGTTTCAAAATCGAATTTAGATTCATAAATTGAAATTTTGTGAAGAATCCTATATGTGTAAAATTTCGATTTTGATAAAATTAGGAAGTTTTAGGGTTTTTTTGTGTGTTAATTCCTCAATTAAATTGTATTTTCAAATATTGTTTTATAAATTTTTAATGGAATAAATCAAATTTTGAAAAAATTTGTGAAAATTAGGGATTTTTTTAGATGAACCCTAAAAATTGGGATTTCTTAATTAAATCACAATTTTGGTGTTTTTGGGTGATTTTCTCCATTTGTTTAATGGTTTTAATCAATCCTTTTAATAAATTTGAGTCAGAATTCATGAAAATAATTTTGGTATGTGATTTTGAAATTTTTTGGGTCAAGAACATTTAAATTTTTTCTAAAAAATTTTTGAAGAAAATTTCATGCATTAGTTTTCCAATAAATTTTGTGCAGTTACTGTTCAAAAAAAAAATTCAAAATTTTTCAAAATTTTTTCGAAAATTCAGCGTTTCTCAATAGTGACATTGAAGAAACAGTTTACATGGTGCAACCGTAGAACTTTGAATCGAAATATTCAAAGCACCTTGTATGTAAGCTGAAAATGTCTATTTATGGTCTTAAACAAGCATCCCGGCAGTGGTACCGAAAATTTGATGAGGTGATTTCATCTTTCGAGTTCAATGAGAATCTGGTTAATCAGTGCATATACCTCAAAATAAATGAGAGCAAGTTTGTGATACTAGTTATGTATGTCAACAACATACTTTTGGCTAGTAATAATATGTCTTTATTGCGTGAAACTAAATCCTTTCTTTCTAGCAAATTTGAGATAAATGATCTTGGTGAGGCATCTTTTGTTTTAGGGATTCAGATTCATAAGGATTGTACCAGATAGACTTTGGGTTTATCGCAAAGGACATATATTGAGAAAATCTTGAGCTATTTTGGCATGTAGAATTGTGCACCGGGTGATACACCTGTAACCAAAGGCAATAGATTTAACTTGCTTCAATGTCATAAATTGGACATTAAGATGAGGGAAATGAAGAAAATCTCATATGTTTCGACTATGGGTAGTCTTATATATGCACAAGTGTGTACGCGTCCAGATTTGGTGTACACTGTGGGAATGCTGGGATGATACCAAAGTAACCCCGGTATGGCTCACTAGAAGGCAGCAAAAAGGGTTATGAGATACCTTCAAAGGACAAATGACTAAATGCTCACCTATCAGAGGTCAAATCAACTTGAGGTCATGAGATACTCCGATGCTGATTTTGTTGGATGCGTGGATTCAAAAAGATTTACATCAGGCTATGTCTTCATGTTAGCTGAAGGAGCTATTTCCTGAAAAAGTGTCAAACAGACACTTGTAGCTTCTTCAACCATGGAGGCTGAGTTCATAGCCTGCTATCAGATATCCAACCATACAGTTTGGCTGAGGAACTTCATCATAGCTTTACAGATAGTCAAGGGTGTTGAGAGGCCTTTGAGATTGTACTGCGACAGTAGAGCCACCGAATTATTCATTAAGAACAACTAGAGTTCATCTAGGTCGAAGCACATAGACAATAAATTTATGGTTGTTAGAGAGAGGGTTCAGAGGTATATTGTGTTTGTAGAGCACATTAGTACTGATAATAGGATTGTGGATTCGTTGACTAAAGATTTACCACCTAGAGTTTTTCATGAGTATGTGGCTCATATGGGTGTAGTTAGACCTTTAAATATCTGAGTATGTATTGTACATTTCCTTTGTACTTGGTCAGTGTATTTATTTTGTGACATTTGAGTTATATATATGATTGTGTATTTATTCATATATAATTTTGTGTTTGAGTGCGTGTGAACTCTGGACATATGTGTTGTGCTTTCTCAATGCAATTTAGCATAAAGTAGAGAAAGTATAGGAACCCATTGGAAATAAGCATGTATGAAAATCCTACACATATAATTTTCATACTACATATCCAAGCTTGATCTATGTCATTAGCTATATTAGTATTGTGATCATTGTTGAGTTTAGTTTCAATTCAACTGATTACGAAAGCCTTTTTGGTTCTGTGCTAATATAGTTAGTAGACAAGATTGTTTGAGATGTATCTGTTAGATAGCAGAATGTGCACACTTTGAGTTTATATATATGTATGATATGTGAATATACAATTTCAGAATCATATGTCGTCCAAGTGGGAGATTTGTTGGCATTATTTTTATTATAAATATATTATATATTTACTATTTATTTTATAAATAACTATTAACGATAATAAATATTTATGTGGACTGACATGTTAATTATTGTATATGTTAACATATTTTTAGGGCATATATATTAATGTTATATTAATTAGGTCCATTATAAAATCTTCATTAATTTGTGTTCAGAGACCTATTTGATATATATTTTATTTGGTTTGGGGTGTTAGTGAAAATATTAAATGTGTAGATGTTTAACCCTAAATAATAACAGTGATAAAGTGTTATTATAAAAAAGATCAATCTATGAGTTGACACATGAATCGACCCATGAATAGATGGATATGAATAGTGATTCCATAAGTTATATGAGTTGGTCTCACTTTTATAATATACGGTTCATTTTGTATTTTTTCATCAGAGAAAAGTGAGAGAGAAAGCCAATATCATATCTTCCTAGAAGAGCCAACTCTCCTTCGATTTGTGTTTGGGTTAACGATTGATCAAAGTACCTTCTTTATATTATTTCTTTTGTATTATTATTACTTATCATGATCTACAGTCAGTAGATCATAGGTTTAAAAAATTTTTCGCATTTGAGTTTTTTTCTATAAATCGATCTGTTTGGTTTGTGATTATGTAAAATAATCCTAACATATATTATTAAAAAAGAAATACTATTTACTAGATGACTATAAAATACTTAGAGTATGTTTGAAAGAGCTTATTTTGAGTTTATATGACTTATCTTATAGAATAAATACTAATACACCTATTTAGCAGAATTTATAAAAATAATTTATAGCATATTTATAAACTGTTTTTAGCTTATTTTTATAAACTATTCAAGATAGCTTATAAAAATAAACTAAAAGAGTTTATATAAAATTTACTCTCATAAGAACATCTACAATGATAGTTATTAAACAGTTCTTAAATTTAAGAACTGGTTTTTATTTCAGTTTACCATTATAGTTCGCCACGTTGGCTGCCACGTGTAAGAACGGTTCTTATATAAAAAGTAATAATAAAATAATCAATTCATAATAAAATATTAGTGGAGAGTAAATACTATAGTAGTGGAGAGTTGATTGTAAAATCTATTTGTGAGTTCTGAAAAGATTCACCACTGTAGTGGATAGGTGCTTAAAATAATGGAGAGTTATTTAAACTGATATAACAATGTGTAACCCATAATAAAAAATTTAGTAATGTTCAAGTAGATGCTTTAAGCTATTTTACTCTCATAAATTCTATAATTATAAAAATAACTTACATATAAATATTTATATAACAATCACTTATTTTATAAACATTTAATAAATTTTTTATCCCTCGCATTGTGCCTTAAGCTTAGTACAAATAGGATTTAGAGCTAAAGCGCCACAGTAAAGGCTAAAAGCTAAAAGGCAAATCTTGAGACTTTGAGAGTCAAAAACGCAGTGTGAGGGTGAGATTGTGTGTGAGGGCAAGTGTGAGGGCAAATGTCCCGGCATTGCTGCCATAGCCATAGCCGTAGCCGTAGCATGCCGGGTTGGGAAAGCGATTGCGATTGCGAATACGATAGCGAAATGCTTTGCCTTTCATGCGAAGGTTATTTCACCTCAGAAGAAGCCGGCACCTGCAAGGAGTGCTACGAGGAAGCCAACGAGACCGAGGAGGAGCTCAAGGCAGAGATCGACGACTTGAAGGCCAAAATTGCGTTCCTCAAGCTCTTGTCTCCCGTTGATCCCTGTAATCGCTTAGATACTGATGTTACTTTGGTTGCCTCCGATGAGGATGCTGATGTATCCGCTCTGACTGTTCCGGCTCACAAGGCTGTTCTGGTCAGTTTTTAGTTGCCAATTTTTTTTTTAATTGCCGAATTATCCGATTATACTTCCTTTCCTTCATTGCTATTTTGATTTCACTGATGGCTACCCAGTATTACTGGGTTCGGGGCAAAATTTTATTTTGACAGTCAGAAGCTCGTCTGAAGAGCACTCGTCGCAGTGTAATTCCACTTGAATTTGATTTTGTTTCTTCATCAAAAGAATTTTATTCATTTGATTGTGAATATTTGATCCATGTATCCTTGTGGTCTGTCCGTATGCTGCTCCTGCTTGTTCGCTAGACGTTCATAAGTTGGATAGCATATTGGCATTCTTTTCTTCTTCTGGCTATGGGGTTTTGCCATTAATATTAATACAACTGCAGATGCCTTTTATTGTGTAATTGTTTATGAGATCAGTTTCCTCGTCTTCAACAAATAAATAAGGGTACCAAGACGGATGTAATTGGTCGGTTAGTAATATCAATCTATAAGTATGGTTACATCAATATATACTCTGAGCCTGGTGAATGATTTGTTATCAACTGAAATTATTCCACTCTTAAGGGTTCTATTGCTGTCTGCTGTTAGAAACTCACATTTGAGAATAAGGTGATGCATCCTTTTAAGCTTATCAATGTTCATGGCACTCTAGGTAAGAGAGAATCATACACAATTTAAGTGTGCTTGGTTGGGGAAAAAATGAGAAGAGAAAAATGAAGCAGCGAAAATTGACGAAGTAGATGGATGCAGTATAAGTCTAGATATGTATTTATATCTTCTTCCTAGTTTCACTCCTATCTATATCACCCTTTAAGAAGTTCATAAACTCACTGTACTTGCTTTTGTATGAATAATTAATGCTTTTGAAGACTTTCAAAATAAAGTCATCAATGTTTCATATCTTAGAGCATATTAAGGTTTCGTGATTTGAGGTTATAAAGAATTCTCTGAATTCTATCCAAGAAATTCAATAAGTCGATGGATTTAATGCTGTATTTTTCCTAAAAGGGTAACTGTTAGAGATCTGGTATTACTATTCACATCAGAATGTCCATATATACTTATAATTGCCCCATCAAGTATAAATCATGAATAGTACATTAAATATTATTATCCCTAATTGCCCTGAAGTAGCAAGTAGCACTAATGAGATTTTTTTTATTCCAAATCTGTCTTCCTTCTTTTTTGTTTGAATTTTCCTGGGGGAATTCTGTGTATAATCTCTCACATGTGGTATGCACTTCTAAATCCATACTTTTGGCAGGTTCCTTGTGAATGGATTTCAAGTACTGACTACTGACTCATGCATGAATCAGTAAAAGAATTTCAACGATCCATATTTAAGCATCAGGTGTCTTTGTGTTTTACCAAAGAGACATAAATTCTAGTTATAACTTGTAGGCATGTCTATTGCTTTTTTTTGTCTAGTTAATTACCAAAAAAACTAAATTCGCTTAGTCCTTGATGGGGATAACCATATTGAGGCTGCTATGTGATGTTATGGGTTCTTTTACCTGTTTTCTGCCGTTCATTAAGAACTTGATGAAATATTATGTGATCAGGTGAATCGGTCCCCAGTCTTCAGAGCAATGCTTGAGAATGATATGGAGGAAAGACGGAGTGGCACCATCAAGATTAGTGATGTATCATATGATGCACTTCGCGCCTTTGTTAATTATTTATACACTGCAGAAGCATCCCTTAATGACCAAACGGCCTGTGATCTGTTAGTTTTAGCTGAAAAGTATCAGGTGAAGCATCTTAAGGCGTATTGTGAAAGGTTTTTGATAGCCAGACTGAACTGGGACAAAGCAGTCGCAAATTACGCCTTTGCCTACCAACACAATGCCAAACAATTGCTAGATGCAGCCTTGGCATTGATCACAGACAACATGGATAAACTTTCTGAACATGAGGAGTATGTGGATCTGGTGGAGAGTAATCCCCGTATTGTTGTGGAGATCTTAGAAGCTTACGTCTTCAAACAGGTTAATACTGCAGCCTGCAAGGATTCTCCCACGAAGAAATAGCAAAATGGCGTAGGGAACTGAAGTAGTCATTCAATCTGCAAAGTAATTTTTTTGTTACAGTATAGTAATGGTTATTCTTCTATTTGACTTTTCGTGACTGTTAAGTATTCTGCAGATATG
This sequence comes from Biancaea sappan, assembly GCA_037074585.1. Lineage (NCBI taxonomy): Eukaryota > Viridiplantae > Streptophyta > Magnoliopsida > Fabales > Fabaceae > Biancaea > Biancaea sappan. Next base: position 15,389,666 of record CM073494.1, read on the forward strand.
TTAAATATAAATGATTCTAGTGTTTTAAGTTGGATCTATCCTCATGAATCCCTGATTCCCCCCCCCCCCCTTCTCCTCTTCTTTCAATTGAGTTGCATTTTCACGATCACATTTTGGTTTATCTTGTTCATTTTTTGACAGGCAATGTGTCACGACCCAAATTTCAAGCACATGATCGGCACGGTAACACGAATCCAGTGTCACCATAAGCCTAATTGAAATCTCTATTTCTATCCTTTTTTTGTTATTTATATAAAATATTTAGCGTTTATAAATAAAGATAAATCAGAGTTTGAAAAAAAATATATATATATATACATAAATAAATAAATATATATATATATATATATATATATATAATAAAATATAGATTAATATTTAGGAAATAGCATTTAAATCTGAATAGATATTAATTTAAGGTTAATATTAATTAAATTTAATTTAATTTATGAATGAATACTACTTAAATAAATATATAAAAAAAATTAATTCTTACAATTTTAATGTTTAAAAATAAATTATGATATTTCATTTATTCTCAAAGTCACATCAACTTAAATAAATTTCTTAGTTTTAAATCTCGATTTCTACCACAATCCGTATCATAAATTTTCAAAATAAATTTTAGAATTTGAATCAAATTAAATACAATAAATAAAGTAGTTTAATTGTCCGAGAACCTCTTTGATGTCCTAGTTGATCCCTATCATTACTATAAATATGATAATATAATATTACTCATATTATGCCATTATTTATAGCAAGTTTTGGAAGTCTTCCCTAGATTGTTAGGCTAAGACTTGTATTTTATAATATCATCAATTATTCACTAAGATCCATTCACCTTGTCAATTTCGAAAATAAATATGATAGTTCAGAAGGTATAATCTGAATTTAAATCTAAATTTTGAAAATATAAACTCAGATTTATTTATTAACTATTTTACTAGGATGCATAATCCTATTTCCTTCATAATTCAATTGATCAACTCAAAAAAGATTTGCTTCATAAATCCTAGATTATCTTTAAACAAATATAATATATTTAAATCACCGTTCTTAGGACACTCATTAGATTTAATAAAATAAACAAACATTCTTAAATTTTTTAATGTAAAAGAGAGATTTGATTAGCTAGATAAGTAACCAATACTTTATTTAATCATTTTTGAATTTCGGATTATTGTAGCATATGCTATTTGAAATATACCTTCTTTTATAGTTTCAACTTGTTTACCGATAATTATTACTATTCCTTTAATTATCTCCTTAATATGCATAGTCTGGTTAAATTACTTGTTTATTTTCAAATAGATTTGGTATATTCCAAATCCTAATCAAATCCACACCAAATAATAATTCTAGTTCATATTTAAAAGGTAATTTTCAGATTTATCATCTGGATATTTATCCTTAATTTTAATATTTGAAATATATTTGGTTAGTTTGAAAAATTACCAACTCTTATACTCAATCTTTGCATTATCCTTTAGTTACTTCCTACAACCAATATGTTACTTTCAATTATGTTTATCTATTTTCCATTAACTCCACGGCGTCCACTATCCCTTATAAAAAAATAATTTTTATTTTATTATAATTCTTTCTTATACTCAAACAATTTAATTATACTATTTAATTCAAAAATTAATATATCAACATTTAGAAGTTATTTTCCATTCCCTATTTCACATCAAGGTTCCTATAATTTCCTCTACATATTCCTATACTTTATACATATTTTTGCTACACCCCACAAGTTTCTGAAATCTTTCAATTTAGTCCCTAAGATTTTCACTTTAGTCCCTATATGACCTATCATCGTATTACTAGCCTACAATCCAAAATCACATACTAAAGTATTATCACATCACAATATAACTTCTCAAGCACATATTGCACACAATTTGCAAATCAATATTTGTGAAATAAAAATTAAAATAAAAAATTAAATAGCGGGTATTACAGTATTACCTCCTTTAAGAGATTCGATCCTCCAAATTTAACTTACCTCTAGTTGTCAATGAATGTGGGATTTTAGCTTTTACACACGGGCACTCGTCTATACACGAGAAATTTTTCACATGCCCAAGCTCTCGTTTACTTATGACGTCGTAATACCTGGAGTATTACATTACTTCCCACTAAAAGAAATTTGGTTCCCGAATTTCAAAAAAAACCACTAAGAAGGAGTGTGACACGAAGGAAAGACACTGATGACTCTATAGGGCCTTTGGTGGATCCTCGGCCTATAGCTGTGCCGCGGTTCACAACTATAGGGAAGAGCCCACTAAAGACACCCCGTTCTGGAGTCACTAGGAGACCTATAACCTGCCTCTGATACCAACTTTGTCACGATCCAAATTTCGAGAACGTGACCGGCACGGTGACATGAATCCTGTGTCACCGTAAGCCTAATTGAAATCTCTATTTCTAACCCCTTTTTGTTATTCATGTAAAATATTTAGTGTATATAAATAGAGACAAATCAGAGTTTGAAAATATATATATATATATATATATACATACATGCATATATATATATATATATATATATATAATATAGATTAATATTTAGGAAATAGTATTTAAATATGAATAGATATTAATTTAAGGTTAATATTAATTTAATTTAATTTAATTTATGAATGAATACTACTTAAATAAATAAATAAAAAAATATCAATTCTTACAATTTTAATGTTTAAAAATAAATTATGATATTTCATTCATTCTCAAAGTCACATCAACTTAAATAAACCCCGTAGTTTTAAATCTCGATTTCTACCACAATCCGTATCATACATTCTCAAAATAAATCTTTGAATTTGAATCAAATTAAATACAATAAATAAAGTAATTTAAGTACCCGAGAACCCTCTAGATGTCCTAGTTGACCCCTATCATTACTATAACTATGATAATATAATATTACTCATATTATGCCATTATTTATAGCAAGTTTCGGAAGTCTCCCATAGACTCTTAGCCTAAGACTTGTATTTTATAATATCATCAATTATCCACTAAGATCCATTTACCTTGTCAATTTCGAAAATAAATATGATAGTCCAGAAGGTATAATCTGAAATTAAACCTAAATTTTGAAAATATAAACTCAGATTTATTTATTAACTATTTTACTGGGATGCATAGTCCTGTTTCCTTCATAATTCAATTGATCAACTCAAAAAAGATTTGCTTCATAAATCCTAGATTATCTTTAAACAAATATAATATATTTAAATCACCGTTCTTGGGACACTCATTAGATTTAATAAAATAATCCAATGTTCTTAAATTTTTTAATGTAAAAGAGAGATTTGATTAGTTAGATAAGTAACCAATACTTTATTTAATCCTTTTTGAATTTCGGATTATTGTAGCATATGCTATTTGAAATATACCTTCTTTTATATTTTCAACTTGTTTACCAATAACTATTACTATTCCTTTAATTATCTCCTTAATATGCATAATCTGGTTAAATTACTTGTTTAATTTCAAATAGATTTGGTAATCCTAATCAAATCCAAACCAAATAATAATTCTAGTTCAGATTTAAAAGGTAATTTTCAAATTTATCATGTGGATATTTATCCTTAATTTTAATATTTGAAATATATTTGGTTAGCTTGGAAAATTACCATCTCTTATACTTAATCTTTGCATTATCCCTTAGTTACTTCCTACAACCAATATGTTACTTTCAATTATGTTTATCTATTTTCCATTAATTCCAAGGCGTCCACTATCCCTTATAAAAAATAATTTTTTTTATTATAATTCTTTCTTATACTCAAACATTTTAATTATACTATTTAATTCAAAAATTAATATCTCAATATTTAGAAGTTATTTTCCATTCCCTATTTCACATCAAGGTTCCTATAATTTTCTCTACATATTCCTATACTTTATACATATTTTTGTTACACCCCACAAGTTTCTAAAATCTTTCAATTTAGTCCCTAAGATTTTCACTTTAGTCCCTATATGACCTATCATCGTATATTACTAGCCTACAACCCAAAATCATATACTAAAGTATTATCACATCACAATATAACTTCTCAAGCACATATTGCACACAATTTGCAAATCAATATTTGTGAAATAAAAGTTAAAATGAAAAATTAAATAGCAGGTATTACGTAATAAACTTTTTTTAAAATAAAAATGCACAAATTGTCATCTTCTTGAATTTTGAGTTATCTTCATATTAAACTGACAGTGATAATAGTCCCGAATGCCTCGATTCTTGGGTTGGATTTTCCTCCTGTACTGTATGCACTTTGCAGTTTAGAAGAAGAGAAATAAGAGTTAAGGCGTGCATGGGACCATCTTGTGTGGGACCTTCTCACCCGCATCTATCCTTGTTTCTCTGTCCCTAGTAGATGAAAACCTAACTCTCAGGCCATGTTTGGTCTTCACTCAAGGAATAGGATTTCTATTTCAGTGCATTGTTGAACTATTTGGTATTCATTTTGTGGCTGGAATAAGAATCCCTTGGAGATGAAATGGGATAGAATGAGATTCCATCAACAAGAGGATGAAATGAGATTCCATTAGTTAGGTTATTGTTGAAATGTCAAAAAGGCCCCTTGTCACCCATCATTTATCGTCGTCATCTGCACTACTACCCATTGTCATCCACTATTCACATTGGCAACTACTGAGGCACTCATTGGTGCAACCATCACGACTTGAATGGCATCTTCTAACGATAGCAGTGGTATAAGATGAATGAAAAAAATGGAAGTGGAGGAGAAGGAGAAGATGGAAAGAGACGGGCTAGAGATAGAGAATTGAAAGACGATAGTGGAGGAGGTGGGTTGAAGGGAGAGAGAGGAGTGCTTCTGCTTCTATTTTTTTTAGAAACAATTTAGTAAAAATTCATATCAAATTCTTTCTTTTACTTTATTTTAAATCACATATCAAACAAAATAAATTTAATCATTTCCATTTCTTCCCATATAATACCAAACATAATTTTAAGATTTCTATTTCCATTCTTATTCTGTTTTCCATTCACATTCTCATTCCTTTAGAAGTCTTAATTTAATACCAAACATGGCATCAATTCCTTCCTACTTCACAACTTTCAGCGCCATTGTTATGTTGTGTGGGGTGAGGGAGTGGTTGAAAGAAAGAGAGATATAGTGAGAAATTGATCAAATTATCTTCTTCAAAAACATTAAACATGTTTTTTTAGAATAAAAAATTGAGATATTTTAATAAAATACTCTATTTTCTTCTTCTTTTTTTTTTTCCTTTCCTCTTACTAAGCACCAAACATGCCATTTGAGTTTCGAGCAAGCCCGTTATTTTGGTACAAGTGCCCCATTCTAATATCTTTTGGCTACAAGCATTTTCCTCTTTCTTTTTTCTATTTTTTTTCTCTTGAGAATCTATATGTTATTTTTAACAAGGAACAAAAGCTAACTATGATCAGAATTTCGAGATCCTGATAGTGATCATTGAACTAGTTGATCTAAGACCAATTAGGCAAATGGTTCGGGATGGTGGTCAAATCAAATTGACACGGTCAGGATCAGCATGGATTCTAAAGAGGAGGAGGAGGGGGGAGAACCAAATTAACCCGAGACCTGGATTGAATCTTTCAAAGACTCTATACTGTCAAGTGAAGATCCACATGAGTGTAGTTTTAGATGCATGATCAGCTATACTAATGATTCATATGTGCAATGTGCCATGTCCTACAGAGATAATATGTTATATATTGCCAATAAGGTTACTGTGGTGGTAAAGCCACTTTTATTGACCAAAAAGATAAGAAGTAATTTTGCTTCTACATTAAGTTTTTGAATAGTCAAAGATGGTGGAGAATTTGAATTCTACCTCCTTAGTCAAAAGTAGAAGGGAATTTGAATTCTGCTTCTTTTGGTCAAAGATAGTAGAGAATTTGAATTTTGCTTCCTTAGTCAAAAGTGGAAGAGAATTTGAATTCTGCTTCTTTTAGTCAAATATGGTGGAGAATTTGGAGTTTTCTTCCTTAGTCAAAAGTGGTAGAGAATTTGAATTCTACTTCTTTGAATATTCAAAGATGGTGGACAATTTGAATTCTGCTTCTTCACCTCCCTTCCCCTATAAATACATGTCTCTTGGCTTCATAAGGATCATCCCAAGTCTTGAAGACAAAGTTCCATTTTGGGTGCAAAAGAGAGAGAGCTTTTTAGAGAGAGAAAAAAAAGTGAGATTTCTCCTAAAATTGTCTTTCCTTTTGTTAGAGAGAGTGTGTGTTTTCTCCTATTATAAGAGAGGGTATTGTCAATTGTTCTCTCCTTATTTTAGAGAGAAATTGTTGTAATCCTTTTGCATTAGTAAAATCCTTCTACAATTTGCCCAAGGTTTTTCTCCTAATTTGTTTAGGAGTTTTACACATAAATTTGGTGTTCATCATTTTCAATTTTTTTTTCTCACTTCTACTTCAGTTGTAATTGTGTGCCCCGTTCCACAACGTTCTAACAGTGGTATCAGAGCCAGGTTATCGTGCTACAATCAGATCCAGTTAGTGGAAAGGAGGCATCTTCAATAATGGCAACGAAGTACGAAGTAGAGAAGCTCAATGGGAATAATTTCTCATTGTGGAAAATGAGAATAAAAGCAGTTTTGAGAAAAGATAACTGCTTGGCGGCAATTGGAGAAAGGCCCGATGAGATTACTGACGATGGCAAGTGGAACGAGATGGATGGCAATGCTATTGCTAATCTGCATCTAGCACTAGCCGATGGAGTATTGTCAAGTGTGGCGGAGAAGAAGACAGCAAAAGAGATATGGGATACTCTAACCAAATTGTACGAGGTCAAATCACTGCATAACAAAATTTTCTTGAGAAGAAAACTTTACACCCTTCGGATGATGGAGTCAACTTTGGTGACTGACCACATCAATACCCTCAACACTTTATTTTCACAGCTCACAGCAATAGGGCATAACATAGAGACGGGTGAACGTGCTGAAATTCTACTTCAAAGTCTACCTGATTCGTATGATCAACTCATCATTAACTTAACAAACAATATAGAAGTTCTAGTCTTCGATGATATTGCAGCTGCGGTTCTTGAAGAAGAAAGTCGGCGCAAGAGCAAAGAAGATAGATCGGGAGGCTCACATCAAGTTGAAACTTTAACACTAATGAGAGAGAGATCAACGAAGCGTGGCCCCAGTGGGAGTCAAAATCAGAGTAGATCAAAATCCAGAAGTAAGAAAAATGTCAAGTGTCATCACTGTGGCAAGAAAGGGCACTACAAAAGGGAGTGTTGGCATCTCAAGAAGAAAGAAGAAGCTAAAGGAAAAAATTCTGAGTCATCAAAAGCTCAGGGTTGTTTAGCAAGCACCTCGGATGATGGTGAAATTTTATACAGTGAGGCAACAATTGCTACTAAAGGCAGAAGAAGTCTAGCTGACGTCTGGCTTATGGACTCAAGAGCGACATGGCATATGACTCCCCGGAGAGAATGGTTCCATCAATATGAACTTATCTCAGGTGGATCAGTGTTCATGGGAGACGATCATACCTTGGAGATTGCAGGTGTTAGTACCATCAAATTAAAGATGTTTGATGGTATGGTTCGCACCATCCAAGAGGTATGACATGTGAAAGGCCTAAAGAAAAATCTATTGTCTTTAGGACATTAGATAACAATGGGTGTAAGACCCATATTCAAGATGGGATCATGAAAATAGTTAAAGGCGCGCTGATAATGATGAAAGTTGAAAAAATAGCTGCAAATCTGTACATGCTTAAAGGAGAAACACAACAAGATGGAGAAGCATCAACTGCGTTGTCAAGTTCGGTAGAAGAATTAACCATGATGTGGCACCGTAAGCTTGGCCACATGTCAGAACGAGGATTGAAGATTCTTGCTGAACAAAAGCTTCTTCAAGGGCTCAAAAAGGTATCACTACCTTTTTACGAGCATTGTGTCACTAGTAAGCAGCACAGATTAAAGTTCAGTAGTTCTAATGCTAGAAGTAAATCTATCTTAGAACTTATCCATTCTGATGTTTGGCAAGCACCAGTTTTGTCCCTAGGAGAAGCAAAATACTTTGTCTCTTTTATTGACGATTACTCCAGGAGATGTTGGGTGTATCCAATAAAAAATAAGGCAGATGTATTTCCAGTTTTCAAAATATTCAAAGCGCGGGTTGAGCTTGAATATGATAAGAAGATCAAGTGTTTGAGGACAGACAATGGAGGAGAATATACCAGTAATGAATTTGATATCTTTTGTCAACAAGAAGGTATCAAAAGGCAGTTCACGGTGGCATACACTCCACAACAAAATGGAGTAGCAGAGCGAATGAACAGAACCTTGTTAGAACGGACAAGAGCAATGTTGAGAACTGCAGGGATGGCCAAGTCATTTTGGGCAGAAGCAGTCAAGTCCGTCTGCTATGTGATCAATCGGTCACCATCAACCGCAATTGATCTAAAAACGCCAATGGAGATGTGGACTGGTAAGCCAGCTGATTATTCTCACTTACATACATTTGGAAGTCTCGTTTACGTTATGTACAATACCCAAGAAACATCAAAGCTGGATCCAAAATCCAGAAAATGTATTTTCTTAGGGTATGCTGATGAAGTTAAGGGGTACCGCCTATGGGATCCCACTGCCCGTAAGGTGATAATCAGCAGAGATGTGATATTTACAGAAGATAAAGTACAAGGGAAAGAAAATGATAGCACTTCAAAAGAGAAACTAGAGACTACTACAGTTCAAGTTGAAGAAAGAGAAGAACAAGAAGTTCCAGATTCTTCTGAAGTAGCACCAAAGCACGAAGAACAAGAGCAAGCTGAGTTTGTAACTCCACAAGTTCGTTGGTCAACTCGGGAGAAAAGAAAACCAGCTTGGCACTCAGAGTACATTATGGAAGGAAATGTTGCATACTGTCTACTAACAGAGGATGGAGAGCCATCAACTTTCCATGAGGCTATAAAAAGCCAAGAAGCTTTTCTGTGGATGGCAGCAATGCAAGAAGAAATTGAAGCTCTCCACAAAAACAAGACATGGAATCTTGTTCCACTACCATAAGGAAGGAAGGCCTTGAAAGGAATGGTTGGATCCCAAGAGGGGGGGTGAATTGGGTTTTATAAAAATTTTCACAAAACTTAATTGGAAGTTAAAATGATTTTCTGAAATTGGATAATGTTAAAGATAATAATTTAATTCAGAAAATCAAAATGTTTATCAAGATGAATAATTTTATAGTGCAAGGAATTAAGGAGCAAATATAAATCTACACAAATTAATTAATACTTGAGGTAGAAATCAAATATAAATGCAAAGCATTAATTAATTAACTTCAAATGTAAATAGAGTAGGGATAGAGAAAGCAAACTCGGAGATTTATACTGGTTCGGCTAATCCCAAGCCTACATCCAGTCCTCAAGAGACCACTTGAGTATTTCCACTATAATTGTAAGTTTAATCCGGGTACTTGCAAACCACTACAACATACTTTTCTCCCTCAAGGGTGTCTCTCCCCCTTACAATGTGTTTTCTCTCAAACACTAACTCAAGGAACCAATCCTTGAGAAACTAAATTTAAAGGCTTAAGGAAAATAATGGTGGACACTCTCAAAGTGTAGATAACGCAGAAATTAAGCTCAGAATTTTTCTCTAACAATTTAGAGAGAATGGAACTCAAGATAATATGAGAAATGAACAATTGAATCTTGATGCAAATGGTGTTGTGAAGTCCTCTTTATATAGTGAAACCTTGCTGCTACAGTGACTGCTTTAGTCAGAATTGCTACAGTAAGCTTCATCATCATTTTTCAACCTTTCTACAACAACCAAAAAACTTTATCAACCTTTTTCAACAATCAATATTCTTTTTCAAATTTTCTACAGTAAAAAGTATTCTTTTTCAAAGTTTATTACAACAACCAATAAACTTTATCATACTTTTTCAACAATCAAATTCATTTTTCAAAAGTGCTACAGTAAAAGGTATTCTTTTTCAAAGTTTATTACAACAACCAATAAACTTTATCATACTTTTTCAACAATCAAATTCATTTTTCAAAAGTGCTACAGTAAAAGATATTCTTTTTCAAATTATATTACAACACCCAATAAACTTTATCATACTTTTTCAACAATCAAATTTCTTTTTCAAAAGTGCTACAGTAAAAGATATTCTTTTTCAAAGTTGATTACAACAACCAATAAACTTTATCATACTTTTTCAACAATCAAATTTCTTTTTCAAAAGTGGTACAGGAAAAAGTATTCTTTTTCAAATTATATTACAACAATCAATAAACTTTATCATACTTTTTCAATAACCAATAAAGTTTATCATACTTCTTCAACAATCAAATTTCTTTTTCAAAAGTGCTACAGTAAAAATATTTTTTTTCAAATTATATTATAACAACCAATAAATTTTATCAAAAATCAATTTATACTACTATATTTAAATATATAAAGCATTAAATATATTTGGGCCAAGAAAGATTGAATCATGCATTTAGGCCAATAAGATTAAATCATACATTTGGGTCAAGAAGATTAAATCATACTATTTGGGCTAAGAAAGATTAAATCATACATTGGGCTAAGAAGATTAAATCATACTATAATTCTCACATATTTGTCATCATCAAAACTTATAGCATAATACATTAGGGCTAACAATCTCCCCCTTTTTGATGATGACAAATCACCAAAGAAAAATATGTTACAATGTAATAATCATTATACAATATACACATATTTTTCTTTCCATATCCTTCTCCCCCTATTTGACATCAACAAAAAGGTATAAGGAAGGCAATATATAAAGGCTAAAGCGTATTCCTTCTTTAAGCAAGAATATCATATGACGTCATGGGGTAAAATTTCATCAAAACTTATCATTGATATGCCAAAAATATATAATTAAGGAAAACATTGCATATCAGATAAAGTGAGCTTAAAGATATAGAGGATTTAAGTATAGATTAGGCTCCCCCTCAACCAATGCATATTAAACAAATGTAATTTTCAAGAAGTATTCATATATGTATCTTGAGGATGAGCACCTGCAAAAATTTTGACAACCACTCCGATGCTTAAGTTAGTAATGTAAATCAAAGATTAAAAGCAAAATTAACTGCTTACGGTCGCATGCATCAAGCATTATCATAATGCAAGAAAATCATTGCCTTTCATTTACCCACAAAAGCATTATATGTAAGTATGTGTAACTATGAAGATGTATCATCCTCTACACATTTCATTTTATTTAAAAATTTTTTTTTTGACTTCTCATTTTCTATGAGTGCATGTGGAATCATGACATATTATTCATAGCCTTCGCTCATGATGCATGAATAGCATACACAACATATGTTCTTAGATACATGTAATCATAGCATGATGCAATCAATCATGTATATTATACTGAAAGCTCTCAAGAACAACACAACAAAACAGAGAAATACGGTTATGTTTATCACCAATTTATTAATCCTTAAAAATTTTTAATCAAAACAAATTAAATCAGCCGCAAATCCACCGAAAATTGACTTTCGTGGTTTTGCCATTAATGCGACGCGTTGTTGGTGTGCATGCGTACCCTAGAGTTCTGGCTTCCAGCTTGCAAAATCCATAGGATGAGCGTGTAGGGGTGCGGTGAAGAGATATCTTCGTTGGCTCTAAGTCATCATTTTCTCTCTATAAAGACTGCCCAGAATTCTCAATTATCACACCACAAAGAGTATTCATCTCTGAGCCTACAACTTTCTGACATTCCTCTCTCTTCATACTCCAAAAAAACTTCCAAGCCATGGCAGCAAGAAAATTCATTGATCTCACAGTAGAGGCCAGGGAGGAAGAGCTCGACTTAAACTTGAGTCTAGGTAAAGATAAGGGCAAAAGACCTTTGGAGGGATCTCAAGAGAACCGAAAGAAGAAGATGAAGATCGAAGAAGCTGAGAAGATTAGTACAGGCCATACGTCAGAAGACAAAATTGCTTGTCTGGAGCAGGAGGTGAAGAAACTCAAGAAGATGATAGAGGACCTGGAGAAGTTAGCTAAACGCAACAATGCGGCACTGACTTCAAGAATAGATAGGTTCTTCTATTGGTCTACCCAATGCTTCTGCAATCAACAACAAAGAAGTGTTGATTGTATGAATGGGATTTACACTACCTTCCGTGACATTGCTCAGTCTCTTGCTCCAAGGAATGGCCGAGGGGTGATGATACAATACAACCCTCCTAATCCGAGACCACCTCCCCTGTAGATTGCTCATGCATGAGCAAACTTTCCCTTCTTCTTTTTTTTTTAATTATGCAATGTAATCCTTCAGTTTTTTTTTAATGCAAGTGGTTTCTTTTATTTGACGGTACAAAAAAATAATAATAAAGAAAGATAAAATAAATCAGCTACACAAATTCAGCACAGTATATATATATTGAAAAATATATATCCATTTTAAAGATGGAAAGAATTTTCTGACATGGACATATATATCATCATTTCAAAGCAAAAGCAAGTTACATACTTATCAAGATAAAACATATTATAACTTGAGTATGTAGTACAATAATTGAGGTAATATGGATTAATAAGATATAATCAGATATAAACTAGAATCCATAAACAATCGTTCATAAGCTATATCTTATACAAAGGATATGACATGTATAATGCTCAAACCATGATGAATGGTATAAAGACAATATCTTTATATACAATGATATGATCAAATATGTAAGATATTAGAGAACAATATATCATTGTAATGAAAGTATGTCAGTAAAAAAAAATTGCCAACATAGCCAATTATGATCAGGGAGTATCACTCAATTAAATATTAAAGTGGTAAAGAATAGAGATACTCATCAATTTTGGCAAACTCTTATTGCTTCTTGAAGTTCCTCCTCAAGATTTTGATATTCTTGTTTTGCTCATTGCTCTTCTTTTGATTCTATCTTCTTGCAATTTTAATGAACTTAATTGATTGATTATTTACAAGATCCTCTTGAAAACAATCTCTCATAAGATCACTGTCAAGCATTGGTCGATCATTACGAATGAGCTTAGAGGATAGATTTGAGGACTAACTCCTGCAAAACACTTTTGGTGGAGCACTTTGATGTTCAAATCAGTAATGTTCAAATAAATCTCGAGTACTAGGAGCAACATTATGTTCAAAATATACCATATTAATAAAAGTGCTATGCTTTCATGAAATGCAATTTTGTAAAATATTTGATTTCATTGAAAATATTTAAATAAGATTACAGCAAGGATAAATACTATAGGTAGGAGGAATCTTATTGTTGTGAAGACAAGAAAAATGTGCGTGTAATGGAAGCAAGTTTTCATGATGCAGTAAAAAGGATAGTTTGAGCAAAATTTGGAAGAAAGATTTTAGATCAAAACAAAATTTGAATCTATAATCTGCACACCTAACAATTGTTTTCAGATATAGCATGCATGAATATCAAGGATAGATGTAAGGCATATTAGATAACAGACAAAAGCATTAGAGAGCAGTAAACATATCAGTCAAAATTCTTACAATGCATTCCAGCTTATATGTTTACTTATCCATTGCCTCCTTTTGATGCAAGAGAGTGGAGTTTGAATGATGTAGCCATTGAAAAGTCATTTCCGCTCCTTGCTTCGAGGCAAATCTACAAATTATTCATTTATCTTTGGTACCCAAATTTCTTTGGGTTTGCCTGGGTCATGAGTTCCTTTTTGAACCCATTTCATTTTCACTCCATGAACAAGATTTTTCTTATAAAAACAAGAGTAAGATTTGTGTCCTTTCAGTCCACAATAGAAACAAGTGCAAGTTGGACTATTGGACATCTTTGCAGAAACAAAGAAGTTTTTAAACTGCTTTTGGTTTGATTTCTTTTTAGAAACAATACCAACTTTGTTAATTCTTCTTTGTTTCAAAACTGAGGTATTTAAAATTTCTCTACCTTGAGAGAGTTTTGCAAGTGTGTTTTTAAAATTATCATTTTCTTTTTTCAAAAAATCACACTTGGTACAAAAGCAATTTTTGTTGGTAGAGATATTTGTTTTTAAAATCAAATTCTCTTCTTGCAAAGTTTTGTTTTGATTTTCAAAAACAAAATTCTCTTCCTTGGAAATAGAAAATTCATTTTTCAATATTTCCAACTCATTTTCAAGAGAAGAGTTTTTCTGTTTTGAAACATTTAGTTTCTTTGCAAGTATAAGAGATTCTTCATGTAAATCATCAAAGGCATCTTGTAATTCTTCAAAAGAGTAGTCAAATGAATTTACCTCATCTTTATCTCTGGCCACAAGACAAGTGTTGACTTCTTCATTTGTGTTCTGCTTATCAGAATTGCTATTTCCCCAATTGGAAGATAGGTAAGCTTTCTTTGATGATTCACCTTTTGGTTGTGGTTTCTCTTTTTCTCCTTTTTCTTCTTCGTCTGCCACCTTGGTGATTTGAGATTTTCCTGTAAGTTCAACACCAAGAGCTTGCAATTGATTAAGCACAAGTTGTATCTCATTAATGGTTTTACAATTGTTCATTTGAGCAATTTCAAGTTCATTAATGAAACTTCTATACCTTAATTCCTCAGCAATAAGATCTTCCTCATGTGCAACTTCAAGAATTTCCCACATTTCTTTTGCAGTTGCACAGTTGGAGATTTTGAAAAATTCATCTTGACTCAATGCACAAGAAATAATCAATTTTGCCTTAGCATTGAGTTGCATTAAACTTCTTTCAGTATCATTCCATTCACTCTTGGGTTTTGGAATGCATTTTCCTTGTTCTTCCTTGACAGGCATATAAAAATCATTTTCTATAACTTCCCAGAGTTTATGGTCTACTGAAATTAAAAACATTTTCATTTCATACTTCCAATATTGAAAATGATTAGCATCAAAAACTGGAGGTTCTGTGAAAGAATAATTTTCAGACATAAACCAATCACTAAATCCAACCATGTTTACTCTTAGACGGTTAAGTCTCAAATCAAGAGCCCAAGCTCTGATACCAATTGAAAGGAATGGTTGGATCCCAAGAGGGGGGGGTGAATTGGGTTTTATAAAAATTTTCACAAAACTTAATTGGAAGTTAAAATGATTTTCTGAAATTGGATAATGTTAAAGATAATAATTTAATTCAGAAAATCAAAATGTTTATCAAGATGAATAATTTTATAGTGCAAGGAATTAAGGAGCAAATATAAATCTACACAAATTAATTAATACTTGAGGTAGAAATCAAATATAAATGCAAAGCATTAATTAATTAACTTCAAATGTAAATAGAGTAGGGATAGAGAAAGCAAACTCGGAGATTTATACTGGTTCGGCTAATCCCAAGCCTACATTCAGTCCTCAAGAGACCACTTGAGTATTTCCACTATAATTGCAAGTTTAATCCGGGTACTTGCAAACCACTACAACATACTTTTCTCCCTCAAGGGTGTCTCTCCCCCTTACAATGTGTTTTCTCTCAAACACTAACTCAAGGAACCAATCCTTGAGAAACTAAATTTAAAGGCTTAAGGAAAATAATGGTGGACACTCTCAAAGTGTAGATAACGCAGAAATTAAGCTCAGAATTTTTCTCTAACAATTTAGAGAGAATGGAACTCAAGATAATATGAGAAATGAACAATTGAATCTTGATGCAAATGGTGTTGTGAAGTCCTCTTTATATAGTGAAACCTTGCTGCTACAGTGACTGCTTTAGTCAGAATTGCTACAGTAAGCTTCATCATCATTTTTCAACCTTTCTACAACAACCAAAAAACTTTATCAACCTTTTTCAACAATCAATATTCTTTTTCAAATTTTCTACAGTAAAAAGTATTCTTTTTCAAAGTTTATTACAACAACCAATAAACTTTATCATACTTTTTCAACAATCAAATTCATTTTTCAAAAGTGCTACAGTAAAAGGTATTCTTTTTCAAAGTTTATTACAACAACCAATAAACTTTATCATACTTTTTCAACAATCAAATTCATTTTTCAAAAGTGCTACAGTAAAAGATATTCTTTTTCAAATTATATTACAACACCCAATAAACTTTATCATACTTTTTCAACAATCAAATTTCTTTTTCAAAAGTGCTACAGTAAAAGATATTCTTTTTCAAAGTTGATTACAACAACCAATAAACTTTATCATACTTTTTCAACAATCAAATTTCTTTTTCAAAAGTGGTACAGGAAAAAGTATTCTTTTTCAAATTATATTACAACAATCAATAAACTTTATCATACTTTTTCAATAACTAATAAAGTTTATCATACTTCTTCAACAATCAAATTTCTTTTTCAAAAGTGCTACAGTAAAAATATTTTTTTTCAAATTATATTATAACAACCAATAAATTTTATCAAAAATCAATTTATACTACTATATTTAAATATATAAAGCATTAAATATATTTGGGCCAAGAAAGATTGAATCATGCATTTGGGCCAATAAGATTAAATCATACATTTGGGTCAAGAAGATTAAATCATACTATTTGGGCTAAGAAAGATTAAATCATACATTGGGCCAAGAAGATTAAATCATACTATAATTCTCACATATTTGTCATCATCAAAACTTATAGCATAATACATTAGGGCTAACAGGCCTTTGGGAATAAATGGGTTTACAAGATCAAACGAGATGGCAATGACCAAGTGGAGCGGTATCGTGCTAGATTGGTGGTGAAAGGATTCGCTCAGAAAGAAGGTATAGACTTCAATGAAATATTCTCTCCTGTTGTTTGACTTACAATGGTTCGAGTAGTCTTGGCGATGTGTGCTACATTTGACTTGTACTTAGAGCAGTTAGACGTTAAAACTGCATTTCTTCATGGAGAACTTGAAGAAGAGATTTACATGCTCCAACCAGAAGGTTTTGAAGAAAAAGGTAAAGAGAACTTGGTTTGCAGGTTGAACAAATCTCTATACGGTCTCAAACAGGCGCCGAGATGTTGGTATAAGAGATTTGATTCCTTCATCATGAGCCTTGGATACAACAGACATAGTTCAGATCCTTGTGTTGACTACAAGAGATTTGATGATGGTAATTTTATTATTTTGTTGTTGTATGTTGACGACATGTTGGTAGCAGGCCCCAACAAAGATCGTATTATAGATTTAAAGGCATAGTTAGCTAGGGAGTTTGAAATGAAGGATTTGGGACTGGAAAACAAGATTCTAGGGATGCAAATATACCGAGACAGAGATGATAGGAAGATATGGCTTTCTCAGAAAAATTATTTAAAGAAAATCTTGCGACGCTTCAATATGCAAGATTGTAAGCCAATTTCTACCCCTCTTCCTATTAATTTCAAGTTATCCTCAAGTATGAGCCCTAGCAATGAAGCAGAGAGGATGGAAATGTCTCGAGTACCGTACGCAACAGCAGTGGGTAGCTTAATGTTCGCTATGGTTTGCACAAGACCACACATTGCACAAGCAGTGGGAGTGGTTAGTAGATACATGGTGAATTCTGGTAAAGAGCATTGGAGTACTGTGAAGAGGATCCTAAGATATGTAAAGGGTACCTCAAATGTTGCATTATATTATGGAGGATCAGACTTTATTGTTAGAGGCTATGTTGATTCAGATTATGCAGCTGATCTTGATAAGAGTAAATCCACCTCAGGTTATGTGTTTACTCTTGCTGGAGGAGCTGTAAGCTGGGTTTCAAAATTACAATCTATCGTGGCTACTTCTACGACAGAGGCAGAATATGTCGCAGCTATACAAGCTAGCAAAGAGGCAATATGGTTGCAAATGTTACTGGAGGAGCTTGGACACAAACAAGAGAAGATTACTCTATTTTGTGATAGTCAGAGCGCTTTGCATCTAGCAAAGAATCCAGCATTTCATTCAAAGACAAAGCACATACGAGTTCAATTTCATTTTGTTCGTGAGAAGGTGGAAGAAGGAAGTGTGGATATACAAAAAATTCATACTAAAGACAACCTAGCTGATATGTTGACAAAGCCAATCAACAATGACAAATTTACTTGATGTCGATCCTCTATTGGCCTAGCAGAAATGTAAGCAACATGAAGATGACAAGTGTAGAAAGGATAGAAGGATTACAAAAGTGACTTTAAGTGGGAGATATGTGGTGGTAAAGCCACTTTTGTTGACCAAAAAGATAAGAAGTAATTTTGCTTCTACATTAAGTCTTTGAATAGTCAAAGATGGTGGAGAATTTGAATTCTACTTCCTTAGTCAAAAGTATAAGAGAATTTGAATTCTGCTTCTTTTGGTCAAAGATAGTAGAGAATTTGAATTTTTCTTTCTTAGTCAAAAGTGGAAGAGAATTTGAATTCTGCTTCTTTTAGTAAAATATGGTGGAGAATTTGGATTTTGCTTCCTTAGTCAAAAGTGGTAGAGAATTTGAATTCTACTTCTTTGAATAGTCAAAGATGGTGGACAATTTGAATTCTGCTTCTTCACCTCCCTTCCCCTATAAATACATGTCTCTTGGCTTCATAAGGATCATCCCAAGTCTTGAAGACAAAGTTCCATTTTGGGTGCAAAAGAGAGAGAGCTTTTTAGAGAGAGAAAAAAAAAGTGAGATTTCTCCTAAAATTGTCTTTCCTTTTGTTAGAGAGAGAGTGTGTGTTTTCTCCTATTATAAGAGAGGGTATTGTCAATTGTTCTCTCCTTATTTTAGAGAGAAATTGTTGTAATCCTTTTGCATTAGTAAAATCCTTCTACAATTTGCCCAAGGTTTTTCTCCTAATTTGTTTAGGAGTTTTACACATAAATTTGGTGTTCATCATTTTCAATTTTTTTTCTCACTTCTACTTCAGTTGTAATTGTGTGCCCCGTTCTATAACGTTCTAACAGTTACTTCGTTGTTTCTGTCGTATATTATACTTGGATTATTTAATATGAGTATTAAAAAAATTTCCAGTGAGGAACCCAATGTTTTGCTGCTGGCTGTCTATTATCGAGTAGAGTGTTGGACGACTTTGAATTATTTGATCTTAGAGATTAACAATTTAAATTTTGTAATATTTTAAAATTTTAAAATTTGGTTTTAACAAAGTCTGGATGTATTTGAGCCATTGATTTCAACACTCCCAATAGATAATTCATTTTCGAAGAAAGATACGTCTATTAAGGAAAAAAAGTGAAGTAACTATACTGGGATGGTAATAAACAACTGAAAATAATATACTTCTCCTTTCTTCTGCCCAGTATAGATTTGACACCTTTGGCCTCTGGTAGGTTAAAAATGAATTTATCATTTAGAAGTAAGAAACATTTATTTTGATTGGTCCAAACTCGGAAACTCATAAGAACAAAGTGAAAATGGTAAGCCTGAAAATTATAGCTGTAAGTAAGGAATAAAAATGATTAGAATAGAAGTTGAATTGATAGAGGAGATTGTATCAGATTCCCTAAATGAATTGGGAAAAATATACTAACAGAATGTAACAATCTGTGGTTCCCTCCCATATATTATCCCCCACTATCTCAAATGATAATCATGTGCCCATACGGGAGCCTTTCTCATTCTTTTGCCTTCTTGGGCCTCATTCAGTAGCATCTTTGACATGGGCTTCATCTGCTATATTTGCTTTGGCGGTGCTATTAACCTCACTTGCCATCTCAGCAACTTGGTGAATCTCATTTGCCACAACATCCATTTCACTACTAACATCAGCATTCACCTTATCATCCGCATCAGTAGTTAGATTTATATCAATATCCCCTAGTTTGAAAATCTCCTTGTCCTCAAGGTGGATAAAAGGAAAAGCTGCCTTAAGTGCCTCGAGTCTCTCCTACAAGATTCCTCTAAGGTAAACTGTCTCATTCTACGGATTGGGATTCTCTCCAATACCTTAAAAGTATGGGAGAGTCCCATACTTTCATCAGAGTCATCTGATTGAAGTCACGGATAGTCTAGATCATGTAAAAAGATTTTTGTATTGGAGAGTCCCAATAAATGGTTTATTCATCTAAGTCTTTATCTAAGATTTTTTTTCTTTTATCTTTTGCTTGATTTAAGATCATATTTAACTTTATCTAGGTCCCTCGTTCTAGAATATATTTTGTTTTGAATTTAAATCGACCTATAGTAAGTTCTCTCAATAAAAGCACCAATTGATAAGACTGAAAATTATAGCAGTAAGTAAGGAATAAAAAATGATTAGAATAGAAGATGAATTGATGGAGAAGATTGTATCAGATTCCCTGAATGGATTGGGACTAACAGAATGTAACATGCCCATATGGGAGATTTTCTCACTCTTTTTCCTTCTTAGGCCTCATTAAGCAACTTAACATCTTTGACATGGGCCTCGTCCACTATTTCTGCTTCAGCGGCCTTATTAACCTCACTATTGCCACCACATCTATTTCACCACTGACATCAGCATTCACCTTATCATCCGCATCAGTAGTTAGATTCATATCAATATCCCCTAGTTCGAAAATCACCTTGTCCTCAAGGTGGATGAAAGGAAAAGCTGCCTCGAGTCTCTTAAGTGTAGCTTCCTCTCTTAGTAAATCATCTCATTCTACTAACACTTCCCTCATCGATTATCCTGCTATGTCAACTACTCTCTAATCCACCAACACCTTGGGGTTATCTAAGTCAAGTTCTCAGTATCTGGTATTGCTGTTGTTGCTGCAGGTATATTGCCATAGTAGTCTTTTAACAGTGAAACGTGGAACATAAGGTGTATCTTGCTGTCCAAGGGCAGCTTTAGTCTATAGGCTACAACTCCAATCTTCTCAGTACCTTGAAGGGTCCATAGTATCTGTTGGACAACTTAAAGTTAAGTCTTTTGGCTGCTGACTTCTATCTATAGTGATGCAGTTTAAGCCACACCCAGTCCCCGGGCACTCTACTCCTTTTCTTTTCTTTTACAATCCGCAATTTGCTTCATTTTTTTCTTGTGATCGCTGCAAGTGTATTTTCAATTATTGTTTAATTTCTTCCTTATTTTGCAATAACTTATCTACACTGTCTACCTTGGAATCTCGAGGACTATATATAGGTAGAAATGCTGGTTCCACTCCATACAGGGCTTTATATGGTGACATTTTGATGGTACTATAGTGTCACGACCTGTTTTCTGGGCACATGACCAGCACAATGATGAATATCCCATCACTGTAAGCCTTTCGACAAATTCTACCCATGAGTTAGATTATTAATCATTATCTCTATATTCTCAAAATAATCATTCCTTAATAAATACGAAGAAAATATATCAAATTTTCTTAATTAATAGATTCTCAATACAAAATACATTATCATACTGAAATATAAGCCAAATACCAAACCCCTGACCTAGATGTCCTAGACGATTACAGAGCAACATAATCTATAACAAAAGAGGGGCCTGCCCAACAGCGGAAAGGTCCAAAGTGATCTACTCCTCTAGCGGATGTTCTTCGCTAGCAACCTGATCTGAACAAAAAAATTTGTACAGAGAGTGTGAGCTTTTAAACTCTGTGAGTGAATCGGCCTTGCGTTAATAAAATTCAAATACATTACCAGTCATACAAGTATATCCGAAGGCTCATACTCAACCAATAGACATAGTTAGAAATTACATACAAGAAGATAAAAATTCATCCAATTCAACAAACGTTACTAGTACTCATCAATGGCAATATATCCCGGAGAGCGCATACAGGCCAGCTCACCAATTCTGTATATTTCTGCCATGACGTAAAACCAATTCAACAAACGTTACTAGTACTCATCAATGACAATATATCCCGGAGAGCGCACACAGGCCAGCTCACCAATTCTGTATATTTCCGCCATGACGCACAACCTCATCCTCTTAGCTAGGGCGCCTCACGGATTTATCACCAATCCTGGCTATATCCCTACTGAGAGAATCGTTGTCTCCACACTCATTGGTCAAGACACCCTTTCAACTGGGTTTTTCGCCTTGCCGTGAGAGGGGGTACTGTCCCGCTCAATCACAATCAATAGTACAATATTTCATATCATAATCAGAAATATAATATAATATTCATCCATATAACAAGTATAGTATATAACTATATTATAGATTTATAAACCACAAATCAAGATAACCATTAAACTGTTTTTGAAAGATTCAAACTTCACATCATCATGAAATACTTGTTTTGTCTTATCCGTACTTCTGGATTAATTATCTCCTTAAATTCGTCATTTTGAATCCAATTTCCCCCTATGAATCTTGGGAGTGTCTTACAACATACTTTTTATCACCAGTAACGCTAAAACTCTATTAAAACGGGGTCGTTTCACTCACATGGATTCCGTACGAATATCGCTTCTCTAAGCCGTTACAGACAAGAGTATTCAGGTGAATTTCAGTGTTCCGCTACAGAGATTTTCATGAAAGATTAGAGAAAATACGTTAGGATTGTTTTCATACAGACACTGTTCATACATACGGTTACTATTCAAATGTATGGTCACTATTTATACGTATAAATACTATTTATATATATGGATACTATTTATACATGTAGTACTATTCATACATACTATTACTATTCATACGTACAGATAATATTCATACATATGACACTATTCATATATATACAGAGACTGTTTATACCAGAAATAGAGAATACAATCTGTAAAAGAGTACACCAGGTAAGCTCCCAGGAAAGAGTGGAGGGTCACAATGGATTCACTTAAAAACCAGGTCTTTCCTTAGCCAGAACTTTCCTAGACATGTATTCTTCACAGTTTACATCCTATTTCGGTAATCAGAAAATCAAAATAATATGTAAGCAGCTAAGGACAGTTTTTCTGATGTGGAAGATCAGCCAAAGTCGCAACCAGAGAGCATACTTAAGAAAATAACTTCTAAAATTTGAAAGACACAAAAAAGGCATAGTATTCTTACTTAAGCTGAAAAGGAAAGGCCCAAAATCTCAAAGGCCTAGCATTAGAGTAAGAGAAACTTAAGGAGAGAATAAGAGAAGTTGAAGGTGTGAGTTTAGAAGTGAAATGAAAGGGTATGCGCTAATAAAATATTCAACTTACTATTCATGAAAATGACATTTCTAATAATACAATTTACTGTGCAAAACGCGGAAAGCACGACGGCTTAGAATTGTTTTGTTACTATTTAAAACTTAAAGGAAAAATCTGTCATTTCACCTTAAACCTTTAAGTTTCTTTTCAAATCAGTCCTTTCATTTTAGTCCCTGAGGGTATTTTTATACATAAAACGTCATTTTTTCCTACGAACTTCTTTCTAGTTTTCTCTTATAACCAAACCACATCTAGTACTTGACATTTCAATTGTATAAGTGAACAGTATCGTATACATAAATAGTATTATATAGGTAAACAGTACTGTATACTAGCATAGTAACCATAATTTGTAAATACGCATGTATATTTTATTTTTCATGGGTATTACATATGGTATGAAGAATTGTACCAAAACTCAGCCCAAATTAAAAAAATCATACCACTAATTAGGATAACAGTGAGTGAATATTCTTGAGATATTGCTCTAAGCATCTGTTAACTACTTCAAATTGCCCATCACTCTCTAGATGATATGTCGTGGTATGATGAAATGTAACTTAGTCCCACTATAGAGCATCAACGGCTTCCAAAATTTACTAAGAAATATAGGGTCCCTGTCAGTAACTATGCTTCACAGAAATCCATGAAATTTCACCACTTGTTGCACAAATAATTATGCCACTTGACTAGTTGTGAAACCATGTTTGAGTCCACCAAAGTGTGCCCCTTTCGTGAATCTGTCCACTACTACCATAATTGCCACAAATCCTCTAGAGTTAGGAAGCCCAATAATAAAATCCATTGTGACGTCTTCCCACTATAATACCCTGGTATTACACTATAATTAAAAGTACATAAATTCGTTAAAGTGAAAACTTTTCGCGAATTTAGGAGTTTTGCTTAGAGGGACGAGGGTTCTTAAAGTTTAATAAGGACTATGACTTTCCCTTGGTCAGGTAAGATTGCATCGAGAAAAGGAAACATATGTTCTGAGTATAGGAATTACATTCAAGGACTAAAGTAAAAAGAAAAGAAAATATATAATACTCTTGAGAAAAGACTGAAAAGGAGCCTGAGAAGGAGAACGGATTAAATGACGATGAAATTGTGAGGCTGGTACCTAAAGGATAATGGATTGAAGGCTAGAGTGGATTTTGAGGCAATGAGAGATACTAAAGTGAACAAATGCAGGATTTTAGTATTTTAATAATAATAAAAAAAAGATGTGATGGTGTGTATTTTATAGAAGTGTATTTGGGTGCCTTATTTATGATCAAGTTTTTCCAATTCCCTTACAAGGTCATAATTTTACCAAAGGGACCAAATTGAAAGGAAAATTAGTGGGGCCCACACATACACTCACTTAAACACACATCCTCTTCACTTTCTATTCATTTCTTCTCTTTCCTTCCATAGCTCTCTCAATCTCCTTCGCAGCTGCTCTTATGCCATTTCCTTCATCATTAATTCACACCATTTTGCTTGGGGAAGGAAGCTATGGAAGCTAAGATGATTGGTAAATAGATGTTCTTCTTTTTCTTCCTCCTCTTACAAGAACAAATCCTATATTATCAATTTGGGAAATCTTTGTATAATATTTCTATGGATGAATTTAACTGTAGATGTTAGTTTAAAATATTTCTACATGTTGGAAAATAATTATGGAACAAGAAAGTTGGAGAAAACTAGGAGAAATTCATAGAATTTGGATATTTAAAAAAGTTACTGTTCTTGATGAAAATTTGATTATTATGACTTGGATTGTTGGAATTAATTAAGGCTTTTAGTGTCTAAACACTCATTAGACATTAAGAATAAAAACCTATGAAAAAAATCAAGAGAAATGGTCAACGTTATTGTTTTAACGAGCAACAGTCAATGGTCAACTATTACTGTAACATCGTTGACCGTTGATTGTTACTGTAGCACGTTGACTATTAACTATTATCGTAGTATCAATTTTCAAACGGTCATAACTCTTTTATTCAGATTCTGTTTTTAGCAAACTTTATATCGTTGGAAATATCTTTGAGTCTAGTTTCTAATGGTTCAAGTTTCATTTGAAAATTATTTACCGTTTGAGAGTTATGTCTAGAGGAGTGATCAAAGGTCAGAATTACAGTAGGAAATTTTCTTATTTTGTGACATTGATATATTTTTGCATGATTATCTTGTAGGAATAGATTCTTTGATGCACTTCCACATCTTTTGGGATGTTATGACTAGATTGGAGTAGAAGGAATTACCTTCCATCATTTTATACATTTTCGAGGAATGTTCAAGGTAAAATTGGACAAATATCAAGGTGAGTGGACAACCTTGCAAAATTAATTTACTAAATTAATCAAAACATAATATAAATTTCATTTGCATTATTCATGAAATTGAGAAGATTACCAGCATATGTTTAAGTTGAGAAAAATTACAATATCATTGAGAATTATTTCTATTACCTTATGTGGTAGTTCCTTAAACAAATTGGAACTTGTTTGTGAGAATATAATTGTATGTAATGATTGTGATTGTGTTTTATAATGCAAGATAAGGTGATGGATTGATCACCTAACAAACTTGAATAAGGTGAGAGATTGATCACCCAATGGACTTGAATATACCAATTAGTAAAGTTATAGACAAACATTCCTAAGGATGAATATTAGAGAGCATAAACCTATTGAGCATCAACAGATTTCAGGCTTAATATAGTTGTGAGAACGTAAGCTCATATGGTTTTCAAAACTAACATAAAACACTGATGTTTATACATATGAATATGTTGAATATATTGAATGATACCTTTTGACTGAATTAGCAATGTGATATTTGTGCTTGTGATATTTTCATGCACAGTTGTTACTCACTGAGTTTTGATGAACTCACACTCTCTATAATTATCTTTTTTCAGATACAGTGATTGAGGACGAGGATTAGTAACCTCTAAGGTTATACTCTATTTTTATCTGGTGGACAAATAGTTATAGATTTGATAAGGATTAGAAAATGCTCTGTAATCTAGTAGGTCACCTAAGCTTGCGATGTTGTATTGTACTGTGTAATGTATGAAGGTTGAATATTTTCGTATATGTATGCAAATATCTTTCTTGAAAAAATTATAAATTGTATAGTTATGATTATTTGGAATATTCAAGGAGATTAAGGGGTACCATGGAGGTATACTCTAGGCTTTTTATGTTTATCTCACATGTCCAATTTTTGGGATGTAACACCCATGGTCTTGTAGGACTTGGCAATTGCTGCAATGTTCCCTATCACTTCCCTGCGAAATACTTCACTTATTGACAAAGATTGAAATTCCGTATGAACTCTTGCACTTCATTCTTCATGTTTTTCAAGTAGAAATTTTCTGAAATGGCTCGGTAAGTTTTTTGAATCCCACCATGCTCGGCAATAGGAACTTCAAGGTACATTTTCAAGATATCCCACTTCAAATTTGGCAAATCGAGTCTACAATCTAATTCTGAAAAAAAAAACATACCTTCTTTGATTGTATACTCAATTGGTAGCTCATTTTGTGCGACTAGCTGGTGCCACTGTTGCACTTCCTTCAATTTTGTGTTAGCCTTCTGAATTGCCCCAATTAAGGGATTTTGCAATATAGTCAAAGAATACATTTGTGCTTCATTGTCTTCCTATCGTGATAGGCCATCCGCCACTTTATTAGTTTTTCTAGTTCTATAAACAATGGTGTATTGAGAACCCATCAACTTAGTGAGATAGAATTGCTGCTTCTGTGTTTGCACAACCTGCGTCATTAGTTCTTTCAGACTCTTGTGATAAGTTTTTATAATAGACTGCCTTCCCAGTAAATAGTTCCTCCATTTTGCATGGCTTGCATAATCACATACAGTTCTTTTACATAGGCTGAGGCCCTTGACAGCTTAGGGGTCAATTCTCACTAAAATAGGTGATAGGGTGTCCCTCTTGTGAAAGAACAACGCCCATTCCCATATTGGAAGCATCCATCTCCACCACAAAAATTTTCTGAAAATTTGAAAGTTTGAGGACTGGCGTTGTTTTCATCTGTATCTTCAATCTTTCAAACGCAGCTTGGGCATCTTTGTTCCAATTAAACTGATTTTTCTTCAATGATTTCGTTAAAGGATAGGCTATGTTTGCATATCCTTGTACAAACTTTCAATAGTATCTAGTCAAACCCAAAAAACCACGTAATTATTTGATCTTGTGGGGTGTGGCTCACTCCAGCATAGCCTTTATCTTCTTTTCATCCATTTGTACACCATCCTTCCTAACTATATGGCCTACATATTCAATTTGTACTTGTGCAAAAGTGCACTTGCTCAGTTTTGCACATAGGCTATTGTCCCTTGAAATTTCAAGTACTGCCTTTAAATGATTCTCATGCTCTTGTAGTGACTTACTGTATACTAGTATATCATTAACAAAACACAGCCATAAGTTTTCTGAGGTAAAGCCGAAATAGCTTATTCATAGTAGCTTAAAAAGTCGAAGGTGCATTTGTTAGTCTAAAGGGCATGATCACTAACTCGTAATGGCCCATATGAGTTCTAAAAGATGTCTTGTGTATGTCTGATTCCCACATTCATATCTAGTGATACCTCGACCGCAAATTCAACTTAGAAAAGCATGTAGCTCCTTGTAACTCGTCTAAAATTTCGTCTATATTTGGAATGGAAAATTTATCTTTGATGGCGATGGAATTTAATTCTCGGTAATCAACACAGAATCTCCAACTCCAGTCCTTTTTCTTAACTAGTAACACTAGTGATGAAAATGGACTTGTGTTGTCTTTAATAACACCAATTGACTGTACTTCAGCTACTACTTTTGTAATACCCATTATTTTTTTTTAAGTTATAAGTATTTAAGAATTTCGATAAATTTAATTTGAAGAAAATAAATTCCCTATCAGTTGAATTTTTGCATACTCGTTTGTGCATATTGTTGAAAATATAAATTTTTAATTATAGATTCTATAAATTGTGGGATATAATGGATGATATGATATGGAATTAATCCCATTAAGTAAATATACAGTTCAAAAGTGGAATCTAGAATGAAAACTGGTAAGTGAGACTGGTAGATGAAATAGTATAGGAGAATGGTAGATGAAAACTGGTAAGTGAAACTGGTAGATGAAATAGTATAGGAGAATGGTAGATGAAAACTGGTAAGTGAAACTGGTAGATGAAATAGTATAGGAGAATGGTAGATGGAATAGTAGTAAATAGTACCATAATTTCTCCTATAAATAGGCCCTTCCATTTCAATTCAAAACACACACCTTCAGTTTCTCTTCTCTCCTTTCCTCAAAACTTCTCTTGCTCCGGCGTTAGGGCTCTGAGATTCTAGGTCTTTCTTCCTTAGCCTAGATCTAAGGTAAGAATACTATGCCCCTTTTCTGTGCCATTCAGATTTTTAAAAGTTATTTTCTTAAGTATGCTCTGTGGTTGCGGCTTTGGCCGATCTTCCACATCAGAAAAACTGTCCTTAGCTACCTATATGTTGTTTTGATTCTCTGATTACCGAAATAGAATGTAAACTGTGAAGAATACATGTCTAGGAAAGTTCTGGCTAAGGAAAGACATGGTTGTTAAGTGTGTCCATTGGGACTCTCCACTCTTTCCTGGGAACTTACCTGGTGTACTCTTTTACAGATTATATTCTCTATTTCTGGTATGAATAGTACCTGTACATATGAATAGTAACCGTACGTATGAATAGTAACTGTATATATGAATACTAACTATACGTATAAATAAATAGTAACTATATATAAATAGTATTTATATGTATTTTTGAATAGTACATATACGTGTACATTTTTATATGTATTTTTGAATAGTACATATACGTGTATTAAAGAATTATATTAATTGAATCCATTAAATGTAATTGTGTAGATTTAAAGAAGATATAGTAACTTGGATTTCAGGTGAGTAGCTAACCTACTTGGATACTTATTTAATTATATGAATAGTTCAAGTAATTTACATATTCAGAGTATATCTACTATTACCTTTGACTGAATATTTCAATTAATATGGCTGTGTGCCGAATATGATTATGGTCATATGCTATGGCTGTGTGCCGAATGTGAATATGGCTGTGTGCCGAATATGATTATGGTCATATTTATGGCTGTGTGCCGAATGTGAAGATGGCTGTGTGCCGAATATGAATATGGCTGTGTGCCAAATATGATTATGGTCATATGCTATGGCTGTATGCCAAACGTGGAGATAGCTGTGTGCCGAATATGATTATGGTCATATTCTATGGCCGTTTGTCGATTATAAGTATGATATGATTTTACTTATGCATTTTATACATATACTTGTGTATTGTTAATCACTTGATGATTATCTGTAATTAAGTTTCTATCCTTGTAACGTTATCTATTCATTGAGATTATTATCTCATATTGTGGTGGATATATTTTTTTTTCAGATCCTGAGATTAACGAAAAATATCTGTCTGAGGAGTAGCGCAAGTTCAATATCCTAACCCTCTTTGCTTCAAGGGTTGGTGTTTATTTGAATTAAAGTTGTTTCTTCAGTTTTAAATTCTAGAAAGCTCTGCAGTCAAATAGGACATCTAGGAGGAAGTTGTTATTGTACATATTTATGTTATTACAGTACTTTAAGTTTACTGTATGTTTTGTAAGATTGTAGCTTATTAAGTAAAATCGGAGTATTTAACTAAGATAAGTCTTTGTTATATTATTACTCTCACATTTTAGAATGATTATTATATGGAGCTAAAAGCATTAGGCTTACAACTAGAGAGTATCTCTAAGTTGTGCCGGTCACGTACCATTTTGAGGGTCGTGACAACTTTATCCATCTCAAACTTTTGAAAATGTGGATATCATTACGACCTTAGGCTTACGGGCTTAGCTTCGGGTTTTAAAGGAATTCTATGGTCAACTTCTCAAATAAGGGGCAGTGCAGCAGGTTCTTGAAATACTTGCTGATATTTCTACAATAACCCCTTAATGTTCCCTAGTACAACATTCTACTTCAAATTATCTTTTTCTCCATAACTTGCAATTGGAAAAAACTAGCAACAGAGTCTACAAAGAGCATTTTCGCTAGTGACTTCCCTTTTAATGGGTTTGAAAACAGCACGCTCTCCCCTTGTATTCTGACCTCTTTTCCCTCGTAATTCAACTGCATAATTAACTCCTTATAATCATTTATAATCGGCCCAAGTTCGATCAACCACTGTACTCCAAAGACCACATTAGAGCCTTTAATTTCTAGTACAAATAAGTCAGTTGTGAAGTCATGTCCCTGAATGTTTGCATAACTTGTTCACATTTGCTTTTACACTATAAATAAGCGCCACTCCAAGTTCTTTGCTTCAATTTCAACTTATCAGCAATGCCAAATCTTATAAAGTTGTTGTTACTACTGTTATCTATCAATATCTTGACGTTCTTTTTCCCACTATTTCCAATGAACCTCAACGTACTAGGGTGGAATTGGTCAGCCAATGCATTGAGACTTATTTGAAGCATAAACTCCATCAATTATAATTTACTTTCTTCCTCTTTCATTTTGGCATTTTCCTCAGTTTCTCCTTCCTAGAGAATTTCATCAATATCCTTTTGTCCTACCAACAGATAACACGTTGTCTTGCACTTGTGATAGGGATGGTGTTTTTCATCACAATAATATCAGAGCCCTTTTTCCCTTCTGGCCTTTAACTCTGTAGCACTAAACTTTTTATAAGAAGGATAATTTGCTATACAATAACTAAATTTCCTCTAGCAGAATTTTGGAGTCTAATTTACATTTGATTGCTAGTCACCGTATTCTTAATAGGATTAGCAGGTTGTGGGGTGATTTTGTTATTGGATAGGAAATAGGTTGTGTTTCCATTGACAGCCTTCTGTTTCTCCATAGAAATATAAGCCTTGTATGGGTTCTTAAAATGAATTTTGTAACGTGATTAATTTTTGCTTATGAAGTTTCGCCAAAGATACAACATGGTAATATGTAGTTGGTTAGGCCAATAGGAGCTCACATTTTAATTGTTGCTGCAATCCGACAATAATGAACTCACTAGCCATTGTTCACGTAATCAGGTAACTTTCGTGGATAGCTCGTCAAACTTGGTTTGATAATCAACTACAGTATCTGTTTGCTTTAGTTCCTTCAACGCCGCTTTTGGATCATCATAGAGTGATGTTCCAACTAACCCATTCTTAACCACCCACTTGTACCAAGCATAGGCTGGACCCTCCATATGAAATGACGCTATCTTAATCTGTTGATCCATCAACACTCCAAAAATCTCAAAAAATTCTTTGATCTTGAAAACCCAATATTCAGCCTCAGTTCCATTAAATTGTGGCACTTCCACCTTCAATCCTTTACCCATGAATGCCCCAATATCACTGTTAACCTCCTGATGATTTTGGTTATTGATTTCTGACGCAGAGCTGGTGGCTTTGGATTGCAATAAGTTCTTCATCATGGCTTCCATGTTCATGAATGACCCCTTGTAGCCGTGGAAGGTTTCTTCCAGATTCACCAAACGCAAGTCCATTGTGCTAAGCTTTACCATCCACAAGTCATTGGTCTTCTATAATTCCACCGTAGCTACTTTGAGCTTTGCAAATTGAGTTTCCTCCGCCATGGCATGTTCTCTTAATGAAAGCACCAATTGGTAAGCCTGAAAATTATAGTAGTAAGTAAGGAATAAAAATGATTAGAATAGAAGATGAATTGATGGAGGAGACTGCATCGAATTCCCTAAATGAATTGGGAAAATATAGTAACAGAATGTAACAATCTGTGGTCCCCTCCCATATATTATCCCAAATGATAATCATGTGCCCATACGGGAGCCTTTCTCACTCTTTTTCCTTCTTGGGCCTCATTCAGCAGCTCAGCATCTTTGACATGGGCCTCGTCCACTATTTCTGCTTTAGTGGCGCTATTAACCTCACTTGCCATCTCAACAGCTTGGTTAATCTCATTTGCCACCACATCCATTTCACTACTAACATCAGCATTCACCTTATCATCTGCATCAGTAGTTAGATTCATATTAGAAAACAAATTAAGTATCTATTAATTAGATATTTATAACATAATCTAATTTAATTACTGATTGAACATTGGCCAATAACATCACCGTCTCTTTAAATCAATTTTTTTATTGAAGTTTTAAAACATAAAATAAATTAAAAATAATGTTTAAAAGAATAAAAAAATCATTAAAAAATAAAATAACCAATCAACACTTTATTGATTTGGTTAAAATCGAATTGTCATCAAACTTCTAGTGAAAAAAAAAAGATTTATATTTCATGTATTATAAAATACAATATATATAAAGAAAAAAAAAAGATACACGATAATAATTTACAATTATTTTTTATTCAAAAATAATATTATGATATGAATTTTAATCAATTTTATAATAAGTAAGAAGTATAATTTATAAAACCTTTTACCTGTTATTGTGTAAATTATTTTTTAATAAATAATTCAAACTATAAAAGCAATTATTTACTCGCACATCAACCTTTTTTTTTTCTGCAATTAGCAGAATTTAAAAAAGCAGCAGATATATTAAATAAAAAAGAAACAAAAGCATGTTTAAAATAAGAATCATCAAAACACTCATTCAATAGGGATTTACAAAATTTACTTGTGTAGGATAAGTACGATATTTTTGTTGAAGATTTTTATGGACTAAGAATATAAAGAATGGTACCCAACTTACTCCAGACATACAATATTACATATAAGTAAAGATAAATAATATTAAACAAGTATTACGAGTAATACTTATATATTAATTATTATGTTTAAAATATGTATTTGTTGAAACTAGACATTGATTGTATGATTAACTATAAGGCACGAGGTGAAGCATCTTGAACCACATTGCGATAAGTTATTGTAGCCTGTTGAACAGGAACCCAGCAGAGCAGCCTCAGACTATGTTTTTGAACACCTACGTATATTTTCATTTTGGTCTAACACCTACATGATTTCTTACTATTTCTTTATGCAAGCTTTGGCATTAATCACAGACTTGGACAGCCAACCACACACGAGGAAGTGGAGATTTCTTGTCACAAAAGTTAACTAAACCAAACCACTTTCCAGATTATGCTTGGAAACCTTAACCTAATTTCTGTACTAGTATTATATTTATAAGATTGATTACCGGGGTAAAAATAAACTCAAAAAAAGTACATCTTAACAGGAATCACTTGGTTAGGATTCAACTTTATTTTAGCCTTTGAAGAGGAATGCGTCAGTGGCTAGTTGTAGCCTCATTTCTGGCACTCAATGAGATTTCAGGAATGGCTATCATCTTCCTTTTGCATAAGCATTTATATCATTTTCTTTGTTATTGACACAGTAAGCTTGTCAGAACTCAGAAGCGCTTCTCAGACCTTAATATCTTCAAGCTTGCATAGGGACCCTCCCCAACATCATGCCGGGAGTTCACCCATCCCATGGCATTTGCAATCTCTTCAAGTTCACTCATAACATTGATGGAGTCCCGTATATAAACACGCCCGCCTGGTCTTAGCATTCGATCCATCTCCAGCATGACAGTTGAGATATTACACCTTTTCCTGAGACATGAAGATTTTTTCAAAACCCTATAAATAAAATAAAAAAAAGGGAAAAAAAAAAGCATGGATATTTCACATACCTCTTTTTCTCAGCAGAGAAAAGACCTGCTGCATGCAGCAGATCGTACGTTCGTGGATATGTGTCAAATGGTTCACACCTACCAACGTTTTTAAAAAATAAAACAAAAATTCAAGCACTTTATATTCCATAATATAAGTTACAGAGCACAAGATGACATGAGATGTCTAGCATCATGCTATAACCATGGTATATTTATCTATTCATTTATTAGACTCTAGTTATTTTTTTCCCTCTGAATCTACAATTCTGTTTTGCCAGTTTCAACTCAAATGCCTCCTGAGGAGCAGGAAGTTAAGTGGCATCAAGTGTTTACAGTAAAATATTATGCATTCTTAGGGAGCTCGCAACCCAGAAAGGTTAAACTTCAACGCACACTTAAAGATGATCATTAAATTTTAGAGTAGACAGTGAAAATCAATCATAAAGATTAAAGAAGCATATAGCATGGTTCAATATGTTTCCACATTGCAGTTTTAAAATAACATGAATGCTAGTGCTAGAGGATAGAACCTTGTTATTTTTTTCATAACAGCTTAAAATGGAATGATCCAAATATTGTTTTGATTATTTTCAGAATGCTTTCGTGAAAACAATTTTCCAAAACTAATTACGTGGAATTGGATTACTGTTCAAGTTTCACAGAAATCAACAAGGTTCTTTGGACTTCACATGCTAATATGGTTAGTTTAGCTCTGTGCTCTAACAATGTTAACTTCAATTAAAGTTCTTTTACATCAACAAGCAAATCAAGTCAGAATGAAAGCAACTAAACAAAAACATAAACACGAATCTCATACCAATCATGCATAACTCCTATCAGTCCACGGTCATAGAGAGCAGGCAAGGTATTGAATCCACTAACAGGAACAACATTCATAACCCAACAATCAATCTGAAGATTGTACAGTGCTGCAGCAAACCTGTTATTGTCAAAATAAAGTGACCTCATCATTCAACAAAGGACAGATGCATGGCTAGAAAACCAACAACAACAACAACAAAGCCTTATCCCACTAAGTGGGGTCAGCTATATGGATTGCACGACGCCATTAAACTCTATCAATGACTAGAAAATCATTCTAAAATAAATCTCACTACTAACGAATGGCATTAAAAAAAAAAAAAAGCAATATCAAATTCGTACCCCCCGAAACCTGCTCTCATATCCATAACATTTCTTAGGTTGTACTCCTTCCAACGGTAAGCTCTAACATAGCTATCTATTATTTCATTCCAATATTTTGACTCAGCCTTGAAGAGTTCCTTTCTGGAAATATGGGCATCCATATTAATGCTTTGAAGCCTCTCTGGTGGTTGATGAAGGCGTGCAGGCCATTCAGTAATATTAGCTCCATAACCACTATTAGGTAATTCAGTGATGCATGCCTTGAGACCAGTATACCTGCAAAATGTTTTCAGTTATCATGAGTTTTGATATTTGTTAAATGAATATAATTCTTTACATAAAATACTTATCAAGTTAATTACTCAAAATGTTTCAGATGATACATGAAGAAGATTTTTGCTTCCATTGGATAGCTGTAAAATCTATCTTAATCTTAATGGTTCATCATGCTTTACATTTTTCTTGTAACGAGTTCCAATTTTCATTTTTAAGTCTTATTTTTTTAAAATCCAGATATAATTCCAAATTATAAAAATCTGTACATAAAATTTTTTTAAAAAATTAATCTTTAACATGTTTCACTCTTGCCATTGCATTCCAGTTCAAGCATAACGAGGATCAAAAATTAAAAAAACATGTTGCTTCAACCTCTGTGAATATGACTGGGGACGTACCAAACATCATCTGGATCATCATTGGAGTCACATATTGGAGGCTGCACACCATCAACGCGGTTAAGGTAGCAGCTATTGTTCATAGGTTTCCGCCATATAGCTATATATCCCTCTTTCTTCACAAGTTCCCAACAAATGCGAGTAGTCAGGTTCTCCATATCTGTTATACAACCAAATCAATATTGGGTTATTTATAAACCTTTGCTTTCCTTGGTGGGGGTTTTGGGAGGGTTAGCTTAACTGGAGAAGTTCATTCATTGACATACCTTTCCATTGATTTTGGAGGATCTCTTCATGTTTGTAAACAGGCTGTGCTGCCCAGACAAAGTAGCCACCTGCCCTCAGCAGCCTGTTGGCCTCCAGAAGCAAAATTCCATCTCCATGAGGCAAAGAAAAATGGGGAATCAGTGCTTGCAAATGCTAATTTTCATTGCAAGTATAACCCTCTTTCTCTCTTAAATATTCTAGATAAGGTATTAAACTTCATTTAATTTAGGACCAACCCCATTTTAGAAAACATGGAAGACAATACAGAGAAACTCATGGTCCTAAACAGTTTAGTATAGTTCGCTCTTAGACATTAGAGGTGAGGGATTAAACGTTTAAACAGGATACAGCAAGAGAAGAAAAGTAATACCATCACGAGTCCAATTGATTCTACATCTTGAACAATGAATTAGTTCGAAAGCCTGGCTTGAGAATGGTAGACGATGTGTTGCAAAAACTGCCACCATGGCAGGCACACCACGCTCTAGAGCAAACTGAATCTGGTTTTCATGAACATCTTTTGGTGCTATTGAGAAAGTGGTGACATTACGTTGCATCAAAAAGGCACCAAAACTCGCCACTCCACAGCCAATGTCTAAAGCAACTCGGGTTTTGTGACCAAATGCTATGTCAGGAACCATCTGCACATTCAATTAAGTGATCTCAGTGTTGTGTAGATATTATATATTAATAAATATCTTAATAGAATTGATACAAACCGCTGAAATCTGATCCAGGTATTTATCTGCACCATGAATAAATTGTGTTCCACCACCGGGAAAAACAAATTTGTCTTTCTTTATTGATATCCAATTTTGACCACCTTTATCTTCAACAAGACGTGTGTGTGGTACATTACTGAACCAGACCTGTCATTGCAATATGTTAACTTGAAGAACTTTTCTTCTCAATCTGAATCAATGGAAGAGAGTCACAAGATGCAACAATGGGAAAAAAATGCAAATACGGACAAAGATTGATAAGTATGTTTATATGAATACCAAAAGAAATTATGTTTAAATTTTAAAATCAGCAAGTTAACCATTGAATCATGACTTCAAATGCACAAGATGAAACGAAGAAAATTATTTCTAGATTGTGTTAATAATGGAGGTTTGGAAATTTGAAACCCATGTTTAACCCTCTTGAACGTATCTAACTGTACAAGGACTATCAACTGCTATCAGATTATCTTTTTTGTAGTTTATCTCCAATTCCAATCAACCAGCTACAGTTCATTTAACTTCACCCAAAGCATACACTCCAGTTCCATAAAAGAAACTGAGACCAATATTGCAAAAGAAGAAATCCGATAGAGCGTGCAATTTGCAAATTAGACAGTTAGTCTCTTTATCTAGAGTCTTGACACCCCGTCTCTGTTTCATCATCAATTCCAATATCGCCCCCTCCACCACCTCACATTGAAACAATTACTCTTATCAAGTCCAATTGTGTATCTAAACGGCACACTTCAAAGCTTTAAAACAGCTCGAAGACTTGCCCCAATGATGGCCTTTTTGATCTCATTCGTATTCTGATAAAAGAAAAAAGTGGCTTTTCTTTTACTTTTACCGGTTTACCCAATTTTTATTTTCAATATCTTAAGAATAGAGTCTGGTAAAGCCTCTGACCAGTGCCAAAGGTCTTTTGCAACCCCTGTCAGATAGATAGTTCTCTATATCGTTCCACCCATTGACCACCATAGCAATTGTCTGATGAAAAAATATGAACTAAGTCCAGGAATTGATTGTCCATCATGATGGTAGAAATACATTTAAACATAGCAAAACAAGCAAAAAAAAAAAAAGATAAATAAATGATAAACTTACACAGTACCAACTCGAAAAGTACCTCGTCTCTGCTCTCTGGCCAAGGTATTGGACTCTTGTACCCCTTTGGCACAGGCACCAAGCAATTGAGCCCCTTCCCTTCCTCTGGACAATGCCGCTCGTATTTTTCTCCTCTCTCGCTCGAATTCAGCTTCTTAACCGCTTCCTCATTGTCCAAGCAAGGTATATAATCAGTAATGCTTGGTTCACACACCTTATACCTCTCAACCCTAACTCTAACATCACTTTCCCCCTCTTTCGCCTCTTGTATCTCACTCAAATTCCCCAAATCCTGAATCAAACTCGCATCAAACTCTCCAATTTTGAAGTCATTCGACATCACACCGTTGTCATCCACAACGCCCATTCTTTCCACAGGCGGCAGCGGAGGCACCCGGAATACTTTCTTGCGAGGCGGCGGGGCCGGAGATCTTTCCGGCGACGATACAATAGAAAAATAATTCAACTCGCCGGAAGCGGAGAAGGTGCGGAAGGAGTAACTGGAAGAATAATGGTTCATTACGAACATGAGAGATAGAGAGAAGAGGGTGAACACCGTAACTTTAACGAAAGCAGAGGTTTTAAGCAGATCAACGGGTGAAGTGCCAATGAATTTCATGGTCGTTATAGTTTGAGAGGCAAAACCAGCTGTCGAAGAGAAATTCCCCTGCTTCTTGAGGCCTGATTTTTGTCGAGAAGGTGATGGAAAATGAAGAAGAGGACGAAACAAATGAGGAGAAAAATAAGAAAGATGATGTAAATGAAGACGGTGGGAAAGGGGATTGTCCGTGCAAGACACGACCGGAACGAATATATATAGATCATGGATTTCGGATACTTCTCTGCTATTTGGTAACGGCAGTAGTAGT
The DNA here is from genome assembly GCA_037074585.1 of Biancaea sappan. Classification (NCBI taxonomy): domain Eukaryota; kingdom Viridiplantae; phylum Streptophyta; class Magnoliopsida; order Fabales; family Fabaceae; genus Biancaea; species Biancaea sappan. The sequence goes on from CM073494.1 coordinate 15,428,129, forward strand.
AGTTTAGCAATAGCATGAGAATGATTACGGCGTTACCGCTTGAGATTGAGGAATCATTACACTCGCATTAATTTTATATTAAAACTAATAAAGTTTAGATAAAAATAATATTTTGATATTTTATTTTTATTTTAAATTTTATTTTAATCCTCTACATTTTACATATTTCTTGATTTTTTATGTTATAAAGTCGATTGATTTTAATCATTTTTTGTTAAAATTATCATCATTTTAATAATAAAATAACATATTTATTTGAATGTCGATTATTTACAAAATAAAATAATATAAAATATTAATTATGTTAAAATGACTAATAATTTTTAAAAAAATAATAAAAAAGTATAAATTTACAATATTAAGAACCAACATAAAATATTTGAAATATAAAAAATTAAAATAAAATATAAAATAAAGATAAATGACTAAAATCTCATTTTTGTCAAAGATTTTTTAGTCTACTGTTATTTTTTATATTGACAAATAATTCATTTTATTTAAAATTTAAAATTTTCGTAATTTAAAAACTATAATCGTTTTATTATAAAAAGTAGTAATACTAGTTTATACAATATTTATAGCTAAGACTACTTCTAGTAAATTATTATTTTGATGCTAAAACTTTGATCAATATTAATGATTCGAAATTTTATTTTTTAAAAAAATATGTATATAAAATCTATAAAATACATTATCATAAATTTTGATATGACACCTTTTAATATTTTTTAAAAAAAGCCTGACAGTATATATTGAATGAACTTGAATTCATTACTCATCTATTTCTTTTCTTTAATTTTTGAATTTTTTTAATAAATAAAAAATAATCACTGTATCAAATAAAAATATTAGGAAGTCAAATATCTATATAATTTTGAAGGTTAAATTTTAATTTTGGTCTATATTATTTCATTCAATTTGTAAGGTAGTGCCTATATTTTATCTTATTCTAAATTGATTCCTATAATTTTTATTGAAATTAATCATTCACATAAAATTAAATTAAATTAAACTACCGTTAAAGGACTTATGTGGCAACAACATGGAATTCATTTATACATATAAATAATCACATCATTTATTTTGTCATAGTCAACAAACACATTAACATATCTCTCATAATTATAACATGATAGCATTTGTATCTACTACCATCAAGCAATCCCACATCATAGGTAATTAAACTTTTATTAATGGTAGGGACTAATTTTAATATATTAAAAAATTATAAGAATTAATTTATCACAAAATAAAATATAAAGACTAACATATAAACTGAGTGAAATAATAGAGACTAAAATTATAATTTAATTATTTTAAAAAAAAAACCAATTTATCCGTGGCTTTATCACTAGCTTGTAGATTGTAGTATCTTAACGTTTACTTTTTGGTTTTTCACTTACAGGCATCTTTTCTTTTTCTAGACTAAAGTTTAGGCAATGGATTGATCTGTTTGTCCATATACACAAAAACTTACAATTACTTATTTTTTACTTAATATTCTTTCCTTTTTTTTTGGATAAAATGAGGAAATTAGATTAAAAGGTAAACAAGTACATGGTTACGTAAGTAAAAATTCGAAAACATTTTATGTCCGAGAATCTTGACTGTCATGAATTCACACAAATAAAATTTTAACGTTAATAATTACTTATATGGAACCATAATTTTTTTCTGCAAATTTGAATTCGTTTTCTTTTCTTTGAATTTTTCTCTTTTTTGTCTCTTTGATGATTAGGAAAAAAAATAATAACAGACACTATTTTTGAAAATAAGAGTCATTTCTTTTATTATTGTTATTTTTAACATTTTGAAATCAAAGTAAAGAGACATATTACCTTTTAATTCTTATAAAATTTTTAATTACTTAATAGCCTCTCAACTATCACAATAAGGCTCCAATATATTAAAAACTTACCATTTAAGTCATTTAATGTTATATAATATAAATTTAATAATTAACATCATTAAACTTAATTACATAAATCATATATTAGAAAATAATCTAATAGGATAAGATGAGCATGTAGTCAGCGATTACATAAAACACATCCTATAAATATCCTAAGGATGTAGTCCAGAAAAAGAAAGGGATTGAAGGCCAACAGAGGACAGTACAGCACTTGCAGGATATGAACTTGATTTGCAATATGAAAATTCTTAAAAAAAAAAACATCAAAAGTAGCATCATCATCATCAAAATAGCATAGAGTTGCTAAGGCTCGAGCCTTGATAAAAAGGAAACCACGGACATCATCCATTTTTGTCATGAATAAAATGTAAGTTTGCATGTTGAGGGGCTCAAGAAACATCAACAACGGCGAATGATTTTTCTTGGCATCTTTGGCAAGGGCATCGGCACAATTATTTTGGTCTCTAGCAACTTTGTGAATGTTGATTCCATCGAAATCAGAAATAATATACCCACAATTCATAATAATTGAAACCAGGGGATAATGAGTAGTAGGAGGGTTTTGAATCAAATTAATTGTCTGGAGAGAGTCAGATTCCATAATAATATTATGATAAAAATTGAGATTTAAAGCAAGTTGACATGTTGAATTGTAAGAAGTTCAGCTTTAAGAGTACAGTCATAGTCACAGAACATTTCAAAACAAGCAAGCCAAGATTTAGTATCGTCTCTAAAACATCTACTAATTCCCATTTCATTTTTAACCAGGACGCCATCAGCATTTAATTTAGTCCACATAGGAGGGGGACAAGTCCAAATGGAGGGGTTGTTAAGAGGAGCAACAATAGAGGATTGAGCATTATTGGTGTGAAATTCAGCAGCACTACCAATTATTTGTTTGGTTATATCTGAGGGGCTTTTTGGGTTGTTTCCGAAGACAAGGTCAAGGAATATTCAAAAAGCAAGGTTGATCATTTAAAGCATTGTTTTTTAACCACATATCCTCAAAAACAAAGTTAGAAGGCACAGGGAGAAGAGCCCAAATTTGACAAGCTTTGGGGCAATCTTTAAGGACATGATTAATGGATTCAATTTCGTTATTACAAAGGGCATAGTTAGGGGTTAAGGCACAATTTCTATGAAAATGATTTTTAAGAAATGCAATACCATCATTAAGATATTGCCAAAGAAAAAAAATTTTCATGTTGATTATATTTTGTTTTTCATATCTAGGTAAAATTTAAATCATTTTTATTGTTATTGCGATTAAAAATAAATAGGTAAGTCGAAGAAAGGCTAAAAATACTTTTTTTTTTTAAATATTCCAAGTAATGACATTTTGAAGATTTAGACGTGGGAGGAGAAGGGTGATACTCATAATTTGATTTCTTATAGTGATGGGGAGAGGAAAGGAGAAATTAACGAGACTTCATTTAAGATTGTTGGAGTTTTCTTGGATTAAGTTAGAAACTATTTCGAAGAGGTCATGCTTTGGTATAAGACCAAAGATTTGAGAACAAAGAGGTTTGTTATTGAACCAAGGCTGGTTCCAAATATTTATATTTTTTCCATTTTTAATAAGGAAGGAAGAATTATTATTAAAAATGTTATTATCTTTTTAGATGCTTTTGTAAAAGAAATAAGCTCTTGTGTAGATTTTTGTTGGGTCTTTATATTTATCTTGGAAGAAGGGGATTCAAGGTTTATCTTTAGAAGAAGCAAAGTCTCATTTTAATTTTGTCCTGTAAGAGAAGTTAATATGGCTAGATTTTCTAAAGCCAAGGCCTCCTAAGTTTTTTGGTTTGGCTATATTATCCTGAGATGAATCTTCTTCTCTTTCATTTTAAAGATATTTTACTGTGAATTGACATTTCTTTATTTTCTATAGGATAATAAAAGGATATAATATTAAAAAACTCAAATAAAAAATTATAATTATGTAATTAATATAATATTACGAGCCAGCATAAAGTACAAAATTGCTTTGCACAATCATACTCTTTCCCATTTACAGCGCTGCAAGGCAGCTGAGCTAGCTAGTTGAGCTGTAACTGTTGGCGTGGCCTGTTTAAAGCGCATAGTTTTCAATTGGAAAAAACAAACGAAGAATAATTGTTGGAGATTATTCTAGGGTGGGTTTGGTAAATATAATTGATAAACTAATTAAAAATTTATAAGTTAATTTTTAGTTAAAAATTTATAGTTAAAAATTAAAAATTTATAAGTTAATTTATTGAATGAAAAGTGTTTGGTAAAAATAATTATTGAAGTAGATAAACAGTATAAAATGACATAAAAAAATATAAAAGTGTTTGTATTATTTTATAATCTTAAAATAATATAAAATAAACATATTATTTTTTATTTTTTAATTAAATTAATTTGAATTATTATATATATAATTAATTAATATATATTATTATATCATATATATATATATAATTTTATATTTTATATATTATATATTATACTTACGTATATATAACTACGTTGACAAAGTGTAATATATACTTAAATATTAAATATATCACATTTTTTATCTTTAATATATCTATATATATTTGTTTAAATTTAATTAAAGATAAAAAATTTAAATAAAAATAAAAATTATTCACAATGAAAGTATTTTGGAGATTTAAATTATGAATAAAATAAAAAGATATAATGGGTATTGAGATAAAATAATAAGAATAAAATAAAAAGAAAAGTATAGAAGTTATAAGTTATAAGTTATAAACTATAAAAATTAACGTTTTAAAATAAGCTATAAGTTACTGAAATAAGCTTGTTTACTAAACATTTCTAACAAGCTTATAAGCTAGTCAAATTAACTATAAACTCATTTTTGTGGCAAGCCAAACACGCACCCCTAGTTTAACCCTAGGATTTAAGTTTGAATTTTTGAAAATATAATTGTGTTAAAATTTAATAAAAAAAATTTTGTTGTCTATTATGATCTTATCCGATTTAAATATAAATTAGTCGACATTTGTAAAGTATTCAGATATCAAATAATTATTTATAAAAAAAACAAATGTAATTTTTTTTATATATTTACTATTAAGTTATTCAATTAAAATATAATAAACATGTAAGTCTCCAATTAAAATATGATAAATATATAATTTTTAATTATATTCTTGATAACTCATTCTTATATGATTAATTTTTTAAAAATTTTTTTACACATAATATATTTTTATTAGATAATTTGATAACAAAGACAAAAAATTTTGTACCCTTTGCAATTTCATATCTCAACTATTTTAAATTTAGAATTAACTCTCGTTCTAGAATATACTATTTAATATTTATAGAATTCAACAATAAAATTTGCCCTTACATCCCAACAAATTATCGCTGAGAAGATTAGTGCAACGCAAACTCAGGAAGTAATAATTGGAGTTGGAGGAAATCAGGTATAACTTTTTTTAATTATAATTTTAGAGTTTGAATTTTGATTAAATTTTAAAAGGCGGTATTTTATTTTCATAATTTATTATAAAAATTAAAATTTACTGTAATATTTTTATTCTTTATGATATTTGAAAGGTAAAATATTGTATTTAAAGTCCAGATATTAGAATTACAATTAGATTATAATTTACGAATAATATGTAATTTTTCTTCTAATTATAATAAATGGTAGCTTATGTTTTTTAAACTGATAAAAATGTCATTATAAGATAATTCGTTTATAATTTAAAAAAAATGTACTTTACTTTCATGAACTTTTATTAATGTACAGAAGACTCTCACTAACTTTAAAACTCAATAAAGAATCCCTATAAATTTTTTATTTGGTATGGTTTAACCATTCTATTAAAAAAATTGTTAATTTAACTAACGATTAATGTTGATTAAAACTAAATAACCACTATATCAATTCAAAATAGACACGTCAACAAATGACATTGTAAAAAAAAATAATGCAAAGTCAGCAAATGACAGCCATGTCATTGTCCCTCCCGTTTCTTCCCTTCTTTTTCTCTCCTTTCCGCCATTGCTGACAACCCCAAGTTTTTCCCTTCTAATTCCTCCAGGTTCCCTACTTCCTCCTTCAAAAGAACCAACTCCAGATTCCACCTCCCCAAAGGTCAATCACCATTTCTTTTTCTTTTTTCTTTTTTTTTTTGTTCTTGCCTAGAAACACTTATGTTATATATATACTATCGTTTTTTTTTTTTTGCTAAATACTTTGTTCCTATTAGATTACTAAGGGTGTTCTCTTTTCCCTATAGAAAGGTTAGCGAAGAAAATGAATGAGGGGACGAAAGTATTTAATTTGATTGTTGACAGGGGCTGTTTACGTACCTAACTCTGTAACTCATTGATTCATGGATGGTGTAAGATAGAAAAATAAGTAAGGCTATGTATCTCTTGGATGAAATAGTTAATAATAGATTTATTCCAGATGTTATCACCTGGAACACTCTTATAGGTGGGTTTTGCCAAGTCGGTAGATCACTAGCTACAAATGAACTGTTTCTTAATATTCACAAATATGGCCAAGTTCCCAATCTCCATGCTTGTGCTATTATATTGGACGGACTATGCAAATGCCAGCTTCATTCTGAGGCAATATCATTGTTTAGGGAAATGGAGAAAATGAATCTACTTCGTTCCTTCACTAATTTTAACATAATAGTTGTTCCTGTCAACTCCGCCTATGTTTTATAGCCGGTCCCAAGCCCGGAGAAAGGAGGAGGGTTGTGTTAGGCCTTCGACAGCCAACGTAAAACTGTGTCGAATCTCTCATGAACATGGATCAACGACAATATTTTGCTAATGCTAGGACGTTGCCCGGAAGCAACGCACTGTATGGCTCGAGTACAGTGACAAGTGAGCTAGAGCCGCTGCATCGGCACCCGGATGTAGTGTTAAATGAGCAAGGGTCCACTAATACTAGGTCGTTGCCCGGAAGCAACGCGCTGTATGGCTCGAGTACAGTGTCAAATGAGCTAGAGCCACTGCATCGTCGATCGATTGTAGTGTCACAAGAACATGTTCCTGGAAGGTTGAGGGTAAAGAAGCTAGTCGAGGAGAACAAAATCAGGATTGCTACGTGGAATGTTGGAACCATGACAGGGAAATCCATGGAGGTTGTGGACACTATGAAGAGGAGGAAAATTAACATCTTGTGCCTTCAAGAGACTAAATGGGTTGGAGAAAAGGCTAAGAAATTTGACTGTTCAGGATTCAAGTTCTGGTACACTGGAAAAGTAAGGACAAAGAATGGCGTAGGTATTATGGTGGACAAGGAATGGACACCGAGTGTGGTGGAGGTAAAAAGGATTGGGGATAGGATTCTATGCTTAAAGATGATTATCGTAAGAGATACTATCCACATCATAAGTGCCTATGCACCACAGGTAGGGACAGATGCATATCTTAAAGAAAAGTTTTGGGAAGATTTGGAGGGATTGGTTAGAAACATACCTTTAGAAGAGAAGATTTCCATCGGGGGGGACCTTAATGGGCATGTCGGGAAAGAAGCAGGACAGTATGAGAGGGTCCATGGTGGCTTTGGTTTTGGGGAGCTTAACGAGGAAGGACAGTCTATATTGGATTTCTCTATGGCTTATAATTTCAGGGTTGTCAATACCTGCTTCAAGAAGCGAGAGGAACATTTAATCACATACAAGAGTGGAGCTTCAAGGTCACAGATTGACTTCTTTCTGGTAAGGAATCCAGATAGAAAAATCTGTCTAAATTGTAAAGTTATTCCTGGAGAACCCGTGGCAACTCAACATAGGGTTTTGGTCCTTGACGTGGTTATTAAGGGTCGGAAACAAAAGCATCGTCAGGCGATGAACCCTAGGATCAAGTGGTGGCAGCTAAAGGGGGAGAATCAACTGACTTTCAAGAGAAGATTGTTGGAGGAAGGATCTTGGGAGTTACGAGAAGATGCTAACACCATGTGGGAGGAGATGGCCAAGAAGGTTAGAAAAGTAGCTAAAGCATTTTTAGGAGAATCAAAAGGTTTTAGACAAAGAGATAAGGAATCTTGGTGGTGGAATGAGGCTGTTCAAGAAAAGATCAAATTTAAAAAAGAATGCTTTAAAGCTATCCATCTGTGCAATAACTCGGAAAATTGGGAAAGGTATCGGAAGGCTAATAAGGAGACAAAAAAAGCAGTAAGTGAAGCACGATCTAAAGCGTTTGAAGAGTTTTACAAGGATTTAGGAACGAAAAAAGGGGAACAAAAGATTTACAAGATTGCGAAGGCTAGAGAAAGGAAATCTAGAGATTTGGATCAAGTAAGATGTATTAAGGATGAAGAAGGAAAAGTTTTGGGTACAGACAAAGATATTAAAAATAGATGGCAGGGTTATTTTCATAAGCTCTTTAATGACGGAACGAAGTCGACTTGCGATATGGAAGATCTAACAACCTTGGAGAGAGAACAAAATTTGGCATATTATCGCAGGATCAAGGTTGATGAGGTCAAGGAAGCTCTTAGAAAAATGGATAATGGTAAAGCTGTTGGTCCCGATGGTATTCCTATAGAAGTTTGGAAGTGTTTGGGAGAGGAGGGTACTATCTGGCTAACTAAGCTCTTTAATGAAATTTTAAGGTCTAAGAAAATGCCTGAGGAATGGAGAAGAAGCACTTTAGTGCCTATTTACAAAAACAAAGGAGACATTCAGAATTGCGCAAACTATCGTGGGATTAAGCTTATGAGTCACACTCTAAAATTATGGGAAAGAGTGATTGAACGTAGGTTAAGAATCGAGACGAGTATTTCTGAAAATCAATTTGGATTCATGCCAGGACGGTCTACAATGGAAGCTATATATCTTCTAAGGGGGTTGATGGAAAGGTATCAGGGTAAACAAAGAGACCTTCATATAGCATTTATTGACTTGGAAAAAGCCTATGATCGAGTACCAAGAGAGGTGCTGTGGAAAGCCTTGGAACAGAAAGGTGTACGGGTTGCGTATATTAGAGCCATAAAAGATATGTACGAGGGGGCTACGACTAGTGTGAGAACGTCTGGAGGGGAGACTAGAGACTTTCCTATTAAAATTGGCCTACATCAGGGATCATCCTTAAGCCCTTATTTATTTGACTTGGTTTTAGATGTTCTGACGAAACACATCCAAGAAGATATTCCTAAGTGCATGCTTTTTGCAGATGACGTTGTTCTCATAGCAGAGACAAGGGAAGAGATTAATTCTAAACTTGAGTTATGGAGAGCTACTTTGGAATCGAAGGGTTTTCGTCTGAGCAGGAGTAAGACCGAATATATGCATTGTAAGTTTAACAAGCGACAAGCTAGGAACGAGCTGGAGGTTAAACTTGGTGATCAGGTCGTATCACAAGTGTCAACGTTTAGGTATTTGGGATCAATTATACAAGATGATGGCGAAGTTATTAGAGATGTGGAACATAGGATACAAGCTGGGTGGTTGAAGTGGAGAATGGCATCAGGGGTTGTTTGTGATCGAAAAGTACCTGATAAACTCAAAGGAAAGTTTTATCGTACTGCTATAAGACCAGCGATTTTATATGGGAGTGAATGTTGGGCAATGAAAGGACAACAAGAACATAAAATTGGAGTGGCGGAGATGAGGATGTTGCGTTGGATGTGTGGTCATACACGAAGAGATAAGATCCGTAATGATCATATACGAGGTAGAGTTGGGGTGGCACCTATTGAGGAAAAAATGGTTGAAAATCGTTTAAGATGGTTTGGGCATGTGCAAAGGAGACCGTTGGAAGCGCCAGTTAGGAGAGTTGAGCAGATAGTTTGGAGCCCTATGAAAAAAGGTCGAGGAAGACCAAAAAGGACACTTAGAGAAATTATTGAACGGGATCTTTTAGTAAATGAGATATCTAAAGAGTTGGTCATTGATAGAGCTCAATGGCGTCGTGCGATCCATGTAGCCGACCCCACTTAGTGGGATAAGGCTATGTTGTTGTTGTTGTTGTTGTAGTTGTTCCTGTCTGTCTCTATTTCTCTGTGTTTTGGAGCTTCCTCTCATAGTGAAGATATTTGCACATAGAATGATGAATAATAAGAACACCCGTAAACACCAATAACACTAAGTCACTAACACCACCACCACCACCATCACCACCACCACAAAGCCCAAACGCTCTCGCAAAGGCATCCCCAAGACTCTCCTCCTCAACGAAGCTCTATCTTTTGTGGTGTCACTAGGTCAATATATCCCCATCCATCATCTTCATATATATATATATATATATATATATTCCCTTCAATTCAAACACATATAGCTTTTGTATATATATTTATATATAGACATAATTGAACTGGTCGATACAAGGCTCAATCTTTGGAATAGGAATTGTTGGAATAAATCACAAACAGTAGTGAATTTAAAAATTTTGATTAATGAAGATAAGAAATAGTCTATAAATATTTTTATTAAAAAATTATAAATATGTATAAGTAATAAAAAATAATATAAAATATACAAGATATAACATGGTTCGGTTTCAATGTAAAACATCTACAAATGAGATATGAGAAGTCATTCACTAAGCAAAAGATGAAAGATTATAAAAATAATTTTTGCTCACACCAAATCTTTAATTACATCCAATATTTCACATACAAAATACATAATCTTTGACAAAAGAACTTATTAGGTGAGGTACTCTTAATAAGATAAGTGATCATGATTTATCATGAGAGAACAACATCTAAATTTTTGTAGAGATAAAAAAAATTACCACATATATTAATTAAAAAATATTCATTGCGGGGGCAATTGCCCCTACAGCCTTGAATGTACATCCACCACTAATCACAGAGTAAGAATGGAAATGGTGGATTGAGCTTTAGAGAGAAAGAAGCTAGAGTTGGTTCTTCTGAAAGAAGAAGTAGTGGATCTGGAGGAATTAGAAGGGAAGAGCTCGAGTTTGTTTGCAATGGCAGAAAAGACAAGAAGAAAAAGGGAAGAAATAGGAGGGACGATGACGTAGCGGTCATTTGCTGACTTGATATTATTTTTTGTATGTCATTTGCTGACGTGTTTATTTTGAACTGATGTAGCGGTCATTTAATCCTAATGAGCATTGATCATTAGTTAAAATAACAGTTTTTTTAACAAAATGGTTAAACCGCACGAAATAAAAAGTTTATAAGAGTTCTTTATTTAATTTTAAAGTTAGTAAGAGTTTTCTACACATTGATAAAAGTTTATAGGGATAAAATGCATTTTTTCCTAATTTTTATAATATGTATATTAAAATTAAATTTTTTTAACAATAGTTAAGTGATATCAATTAAGAAATAAAGTAAAAGCATAAATATCTTAGAACTTTGAAAATGTGTATTATGAAAATTTTCACATAGCATACAAATGGCAATGACTGAAGTAAGGTATACATGTAGAATTTGAAGCCTGTTCACTTCAAAATTATTATTAATTTTTATTTACTCAAAATTATTAATTATTATAGGATTTCTTTTAGTAATTATAATCATATATAATACATACAAACAATACTTGTATGATATTATTATAATTTTTCCTTTCTTTTTTTCTGCCGTACCCAAAAAGTTATGGATATTAATTATGATATGTAAATCATGCTAGCAATTGTCAATCCACCAAAAAAAAAAAATTGGGCTAGACTGGGACTAGGCTTTCTTAAAGTTCAATACAATTAGGATGTGTTTTGACACCTATACCCATATAACAAATATGGGCAAGAAAACAAAACGTTAAATCACAATAACTAAATCAGTATTGTAAAAGATTTTTTTTTATTTTTTTTTATTTTTTTTTTTTGTTTTCTGCTATAACTAGAAGATGATATACTATACACAAAAGTTAAACTCCTATAATAAGGTGATAAACTTTATCTTATCCAGCCCGATTATATGATTCAAATCGCCTAAGCTTAATGTAGGTTCGATATCAAGATTCTAAGAATATTTTAAGATGTCTTATGAATAGATGTAATAAATAAGTAATCACCCACTCTTGATCTTCGATCAAATGTGTCTTACATAGATTAGTCTATCCATAGGCTATTAACTAACTAAATGACAATTATGATCAGTGGCGGAGCCACATTCAGTTCAGCTGCACCCCCTGAAATTTATAAATTTTTATGTAAAAAATTTTTTTTTTTACATTTTGCCCCCCCTCCTTATTTTTTTTTGAACCCCCTTAATATTTTTTTGAACCCCAGTGACTCATTTTTTCTCTGCTACTCATAGTCACAAGACCCCAACTCTCCAAAGTCACAATATTTTTTCTTGATAATAGTTAATTTCTCATTTTATTGTTAGGGACCTTTTTGTAAAAGTTTGAAATTTAGAGTTTTTGTACATAGGTCTAATTCTATTAAATTGATTAATTGATTATGTAATTAGAATCATGAATAACATATTTGTGAAGTCAATTTCATAATTTTTTTTTATGATGGTTAATTTCTCATTTTATTGTTAGGGACCTCTTTGTAAAAGTTTGAAATTTGAGATTTTTTGTATATAGGTCTAATTCTATCAAATTGATTGATTGATTATACAATGAGGATCATGAATAACATATTTGTGAAGTCAATTTCATAAAATTTTTTCTTGATGATAGTTAATTTATCATTCTATTATTAGGGACCTCTTTGTAAACGTTTAAAATTTGAAGTTTTTGTACATAGGTCTAATTCTATCAAATTGGTTGATTGATTATACAATTATGATCACGAGTAACATATTTGTGAAGTCAGTTTCATGAAATTTTTTTCTTGATGATAGTTAATTTATCATTCCATTATTAGAGACCTTTTTGTAAAAACTTGAAATTTATAGTTTTTGTACGTAAGTCTAATTCTATCAAATTGGTTGATTGATTATACAATTAGGATTTAGAAAAAGAACGATTTTTTGTAATGAAAATATTTAAGAGGAAATTACCATCAAATGAACAACAAATTGAAATTAATTTAAAAAAATTACCATCATATCTAAAAAAAAATGAATAAAATTTTGCCCCCCCTAACCGAGGGGTCCTGGATACGCCACTGATTATGATATATATAACTTGCATTTCAATCCTAATAGATAACTTATCTCTTTTAAGTTATCACTCTTGCTGTACATTTTGCTTGTTATTAACTTGAATATTAAAAGCGTATACAAGAGATATTTTCTTCTGTCTACATAATGTTAGTGTACATAAGAAGATGAGTTGAATTATGTAATTTAAATTTCTTCCTTTTTAATGTGAAATTTTATATCAGAAAGTTAGATTATGTAAAATAAAGTTTTCAATAAACTAAATAGTAAAGAACAATGACACAAAAGATTTAAAGAGTTTTATATCATGACCACTTAAATTCTACGTCATATTTCTTATACACATTGCAAAAGAGATTTCTTATAATTTTGGTCAGCAAACATATATTTACAAGAGAACCACTCAAACACAAACCTCCCAGACTTTTACATCTTAGACTCAGACATATTTAAAACTAGAGACACTTACACCAAGGGAAAAATTACAACCTTATACATAATATTAGCCCTAATGTATTATGCTATAAGTTTTGATGATGACAAATATGTGGGAATTATAGTATAATTTAATCTTCTTGGCCCAAATTGTCACAACCCTCAAAATGGTACGTGACCGGCACAACTTAGAGATACTCTCTAGTTGTAAGCCTATGCTTTTATCCCCATATAATACTCATATCACTATAGAATAATCATTCTAAAATGTGAGAGTAATAATATAGCAAATACTTATCTTATTTAAACACTCCGATTTTACTTAATAAGCTACAATCTCACAGAACATACAGTAAACTTAAAGTACTGTAATAACATAATTATGTACAATAACCACTTCCTCCTAGATGTCCTATTTGACTGCAGAGCTTTCTAGAATTTAAAACTGAAGAAACAGGTTTAATTCAAAGAAACACCAACCCTTGGAGCAAAGAGGGTTAGGATATTGAACTTCCGCTACTCCTCAGGCGGATATTTTTCGTTAACCTCAGGATCTGAAAAAAATATATTCACCACAATATGAGATAATAATATCAATGAATAGATAACGTTACAAGGATAGAAACTTAATTACAGATAATCATCAAATGATTAACAATACACAAGTATATGTATAAAATACATAAGTAAAATTTTTCGATCCTTAGCATATAACTGTAATCATATCATACTCATAATCGACACACAGCCATAGAATATGACCATAATCATATTCGGCACACAGCCATCTCCACATTCGGCACACAGCCATAGCATATGACCATAATCATATTTGGCACACAGCCATATTCATATTCGGCACACAGCCATCTTCACATTTAGCACACAGCCATAGCATATGACCATAATCATATTCGGCACACAGCCATATTTACATTCGGCACACAGCCATAGCATATGACCATAATCATATTCGGCACATAGCCATATTCACATTCGGCACACAGCCATAGCATATGACCATAATCATATTCGGCACACAGCCATATTCATATTAATTGAAATATTCAGTCAAAGGTAATAGTAGATATACTTTGAATATGTAAATTACTTGGACTATTCATATAATTAAATAAATATCCAAGTAGGTTAGCTACTCACCTGAAATCCAAGTTACTATATCTTGTTTAAATCTACATAATCACATTTAATTGATTCAATTAATATAATTCTTTAATACATATAATCACGTATACGTACGTGTACTATTTAAAAATACATATAAAAATGTACACGTATATATACTATTCGAAAATACATATAAATAATATTTATATATAGTTACTATTCATACATACATATACTATTTATACGTACATTTACTATTTATATATATATACACTATTTATATGTACGGTTACTATTCATACATATATGCACTATTTATATGTACAGTTACTATTCATACATACATGAACTATTTATACATATAGTTACTATTCATATATACAGTTGTATAAGCCGCATCCACAGAGAATACCTAAAAATATAATCTCTAAAAATTTTAAAGACATAAGGAGAGCATAGTATCCTTACCTTGGATCTAGACTAAGGAAGAAAGATCTAGAATTTCAGAACCCTAACGTCAGAGTAAGAGAACTTTTGAGGAGAGAAGAGAAGAGAAGAGAAACTGAAGGTGTGATTAGAAATGAAATGGAAGGACCTATTTATAAGAGAAGTTATAGTACTATTTGCTACTATTCCATCTACCGTTCTCCTATACTATTACATCTACCAGTTTTCATCTACCAGTTTCACTTACCAGTTTTCATCTACCAGTCTCATCTACCAGTTTCGCTTACCAGTTTTCATCTACCAGTCTCATCTACCAGTTTCACTTTTAACATTTTAGTTTAGTCCCTAAGGGATTTTCTCACATAAAACATCACTTGGTTTCCCAATTTCTTCCTACGATCCCTTTAAGCCTAAATCACATCTTATATTTGACAAGATGATTATGTATGTAAACCGTACAGTATATGTGAATTATAATAGTAACTATAGTTTGTGAACACACATTTATACAAATTATTATGGGTATTACATTACTTCCCCCTTAAAGAAATTCGGTCCCCGAATGTAAATTACCTTGAAAATTCAAATAGATGTGGGTATCTAATTCGCATATCAGCCTCGGCTTCCCATGTGGCCTCCTCGTGAGTCTGATTCTGCCACAGTACTTTTACCGATGGAATCTCTCTAGATCGTAATTTCTTAATCTGGCTATCCAGGATAGCTATCGGTACTTCCTCGTATGACAAATATTCATCTAATTGGAGGGTATCTTGATGAAGTACGTGTGAAGGATCAGGAAGGTACTTCCTTAACATAGACACATAGAAGACGGGGTGGATTCCCCCTAATTCTGTGGGTAAGGCTAGCTTGTAGGCAACATTGCCTATTCTCTCTAGGATCTCATAAGGTCCAACATACCTAGGGCTTAATTTCCCTTTCTTCCCAAACCTCATTATGCCTTTCATGGGTGAAACCTTGAGAAAAACCATGTCTCCAATGATGAACTCTAAGTCTCTTCGTCTATGGTCAACATAGGCTTTCTGCCTATTCTGGGCTGCTAACATCCGTTCTCGGATAACTTTTACCTTGGTGATTGCTTCTTGCACTAAATCGGGTCCCAGGATTTTTGCTTCACCCATCTCAAACCATCCAATCGGTGATCGACACCGGCGACCATACAAGGCCTCATAAGGTGCCATCTTGATACTTGATTGGTAACTGTTGTTGTAGGCAAACTCCACTAGGGAAGGTGCTTTTCCCAGCTTCCACCAAAGTCAAGGATGCATGCCCTCAACATGTCTTCCAAAGTCTGAATGGTCCGCTCTATTTGTCCGTCAGTCTGCGGGTGAAAAGCCGTGCTAAGGTTTACTCTGGTGCCAAGGGTTTCCTGAAAAGTTCTCCAAAATCGGGACGTGAATTGTGGCCCACGATCGGAGATAATCGTCAAAGGTACTCCATGTAACTTCACAACTTCTTTGATGTAGAGCTCAGCCAGTCTAGACACACTATATGTTGTCTTAACTGGTATAAATTGGGTCGTCTTAGTTAACCGGTCAATAATGACCCAGATAGAATCATAGCCACTAGAAGAATGTGGTAATCCTACTACGAAGTCCATAGTCACATCTTCCCATTTCCACTCAGGAATTTTAATTTGCTGAAGTTTCCCTGCCGATCTCAGGTGTTCAGCTTTAACTTGCTGACAAGTTAAACATCTTGATACAAAATCTGCCACGTCACGCTTCATTCCGTCCCACCAGTAAATTTGTTTCAAGTCTTGGTACATCTTGGCCATACCAGGGTGAACTGTGTATGCCGTGTTATGTCCTTCCTCCATAATCTCTCTCCTCAGAGCCGGCATATTAGGAACACACAATTGATTTTTAAACCAAAGTGTGCCTGTGTCATCAAGTGTAAACTCTTGGGTATCTCCACTGTGTACCTTGTCGATGATCTTGGCCAATTCTGGGTCATCCTTCTGAAATAGAAGAATATGGTCGGATAAGGAAGATTTAGCCTTAACGTGAGCCAAGAACATGTCAGAGTCGGATATCTCAAAGTATAGCCCACGAGACTCGAATTCCTGTAACTCATGTACTAAGGGCTTTCTTACCTCAGTTATATGTGCAAGAGTACCTGAGGATTTTCTACTTAAGGCATCTGCTACCACATTTGCTTTTCCAGGGTGGTATAGGATATTGCAGTCATAATCCTTCATCAACTCCATCCAGCGCCTTTGTCGTAAATTAAGGTCACGCTGATCAAAGATATATTTAAGGCTCTTATGATCAGTGAATATTTCACACTTTTCCCCATAGAGATAATGCTGTCATATCTTAAGTGCAAACACAACTGCTGCGATTTCTAGGTCATGTGTCGGGTAATTCTGCTCATGTTTCTTGAGTTGTCTGGAGGCATAAGCTATCACCTTACCATTCTGCATGAGGACACAACCAAGTCCTATTCGAGAGGCGTCATAATATACCGTGAACCCTCCTGGTCCGGATGGTAATACAAGTATTGGCGCTGTAACCAACCGCAGCTTAAGTTGTAAGAAACTCTTCTCGCATTCATCATCCCACTGATACTTTACATTCTTCCGTGTTAGCCGTGTGAGAGGGGCAGCTATCTTTGAAAAGTCCTGGATGAAACGTCGGTAATAACCAGCTAATCCTAGGAAGCTCCGAATTTCTGTTACCGAAGTAGGTCTCGGCCACATCTTGATCGCTTCAACCTTGCTTGGGTCCGCCTGTATGCCATCTTTTGAAATCACATAACCTAAGAAGGTTACTCGGTCAATCCAGAACTCACACTTTGAGAACTTCGTATAAAGTTGATGTTCTCTCAGCTTCTGCAATGCCAAACGAAGATGTTGCTCGTGCTCCTTCGAGCTCCTTGAGTAAACTAATATATCATCTATGAATACTATGACAAATCGATCAAGGTATGGTTTAAATACCCGGTTCATGAGATCCATGAAAGCTACTGGGGCATTTGTTAGTCCGAAAGACATAACTGTGAACTCGTAATGTCCATACCTAGTACGAAATGATGTCTTGGGTATATCTGCCTCTTTGACCTTGAGTTGGTGATAACCAGACCTCAATTCAACCTTAGAAAAATGCTTAGCTCCCTGCAACTGATCAAAGAGATCATCTATACGAGGCAGAGGGTACTTATTTTTTATAGTGACCCTATTCAGTTGCCTGTAATCAATGCAAAGTCTCATTGATCCATCTTTCTTCTTTACGAAGAGAACAGGGGCACCCCACGGGGAATATGTAATACCCGTTAATTTCAGAATATAATTCGCTTAAGAGTATTTTAGAATTTTACAATGTTATTTTAGTTATTTATTTTGGTCATATTTAATTTTCATATTTAATTGTTCTTTTTGAATATTATTTATGAAAATTGAGTTAAATGACTGGACTAAATATTTGCACAATGTGGGATATATTCTAAGAATGGTGAAATTCATGGAAAAGTGGTTTCAGAATGGTCAATTAGTCCATTTATTGTAAATTGACTGGATGGGTTTGGATGTTGGGTTATGGATACCCATGAGTTATTGAATAACCCATTAGAAATATTTAATATAAAGTTTCAATAGTACCCCCCCTTATTTTTTTCTCACGATCGAAGCAGCTGAAGTGAATAGTGAATTCACTTTCTCTCGTTTCTTCACCCTCTTCTCAAATCCTTTCCTTGATCTTCAGAATTTCAATTATCTGTTCGGTTCAAAAGCTTTGTAAGGATTAAAGGTAAGCTTTAATCTCATTATTTTCCTTAAATTTCAGTTTATGTAGAAGATCAGAGGAGGTTTTGTTCTTGAAGATTTTGATGATAATTCATGAATCTTAGTAGTTTTAGAAGTTATATTTGAGTTATAATCGGTTAAAAGAGTTGAAATTCTGGTTTTGAAACAAGAAAGGAAAGGATGAATTTTTGAAAGATTTTTCTGCAAAAATTCGAGTTACTGTAGCGACCAGAGATTTCGGAAAAATTCTGAAAAATTTTCTTCGAGTACTGTAGCAGTACTGTAGTGTCGGCAGTCAACGGCACTGTAGCAGTCAACGGTACTGTAGCGAACCGTTACTGTAGCAAACGTTACTGTAGCAAACCGTACTGTAGCAAACCGTCACTGTAGCAATCAGAAAATTTTGCGTAATTTCGTGATTTTGTTTCCTTTCTTATGTTTCCTTGTAATATATTTTACTAGGAAATTTTCCTACACAAATTCTAGTGTGGAACAAGGTAAACTTGGACAAACATCAAGGTGAGTGAATAACCTTACTAAGCTAATTTGATATTACTAGTCAAAGTACAATATAAGTCCCATTTACAATATTATTGGGATAATAAGCAATCAATTTTTCATATGGGAGTATAAGATGATCGGTAGAAATAAGAGTATGTAGAAATTATTTTATTTCATGGCAATTGTACTATGTGATAAATTCTCTCTATCTTATTAATGAGTAAAGATCTACGAGATCTAATACATGAGTTTGAAAGGGTTAAAGTCCCATACTACTCAGTGTATATCTATGAAACCTATACCCGAGTTGAAGGGGTTAGAGTCCCATACTACTCGGCGTATATCTAAGAAATCTTATTCACGAGTTTGAAAGGGTTAGAGTCCCATACTACTCGGTGTATATCTATGAAATCTTATTCATGAGTTTGAAAGGGTTAGAGTCTCATACTACTCGATGTATAAGACAATTAATTATATGAGTAAATGTGGTATTTTTACTTTTGATATTTTATATAGTACAGTTATTTACTTACTGAGTTTTTAAATAAACTCACACTCCCTATGATTAATTTTTTCAGATACAGAAAACAAAGAAGAAGAGAATCCGTTTGAAGATTAGAAGCCCCTTGGGATTATTCTCTATTTCTGTCTGGTGGGATACCAGTACTTATTAATGTGGATACTAGAAACGCTCTGTACTTTCTATAGGTCTCCTAGGCTTGCGATGAGATAGAAATATCAGACTATGTATGTTTATATTTGCTTATCAGATGAATATAATTCTGTAGTGTGGAATGAATGATTAAGGTTGAATGTAAAACCTTACAGAATATATGTAAATGACGTATGTGTGAGAATTTTATTTAATGAGTAGTATCTTTTCACATGTTCAATTTTTGGGATGTGACAAATTTGGTATTAGAGGATAGGTTTTATAGGTCCCCTATAGAGTACAGAGCAAAGTGATCTTTGTGGGCCCTTCCCTATTGTCATGAGCCGCGGCATGACCATAGGATTAGGTTCCATAAAAGACCTTGTAGAGTATAACGTCATTTTATAGATAACTTCTCAGTGGGGCTAGTAAGTGATATTTTGTTTATGTCTGAAAATTGTTTGTTATGTGTGTAGATCTGTGACAGATCAATGTCAGAAGGATCTTCTAATAATAATGAGCATATGGGTCCAAGGAGGGCCATAAATCCACCAGTACATGTGCAAGATGATCCTAACCATGGTGATAGTTTACATGCTCAAAGTACTGAGGGCGCAACTAGTGAGCAAGCAAGAAGAGTCGAACCTGATGCTCACGTTGGTAATGCAACTATTGCACATGTGATTAATTTGATGAATGAACGATTTGACCGATTTGAGGCTGAAATGTGAGGTCGAGCTGCACAAGCTAACCTGCCAGTGGATCCTCCTATTGTTGAAGCTGAAATTGTACCACCAGCTCCGTTAGCGGGAGGAGTTAATGTAAGAGAGGTAAGAATGTCTGAATTTCAGAAAATGAGGCCTCCTACTTTTTCAGGGGAAGATCCCAAAGAGGACCCACAATGTTTCCTTGAAGATTGTGAAGCAATATGTGATGCTATAGGGTGTTCTCCTACTCAAAAGGTAGAATTCACTTCCTTTCAGTTAAAGGGTAGGGCTGGTAAATGGTGGAGGAACTGGAAGAAAGCTAGAATTCAAGGCGCACCGCCAGTTATGTGGACAGAATTTTACAGACTGGTTATGGATGAATTTCTCCCGGCAAGTGAACGATCATCTAGGGCCAGGGATTTTCTGTATCTACGACAGGGAACCATGACTGTTGATGAATATTCAGCTCAGTTTGTTAAATTATCTGAATATGCCCCTGAAATCATTCCTTCTGAAAGGAAGAAAATAGAAAAGTTTGTGGAAGGGCTTCGTGATGTCTTATATGATCAAGTGGGTTCTAATATGAATGATTACTCTTCGTACTTAGAAGCTGTTGATGTGGCCCGAAGAATGGAAAGGAGGTCAAAGAATAAAGAAGAATATCGTCAAAAGAAGAAGGCCAGATATAGGAGATCTTTTGATCAAGGGGAAGACTTAGGGACTTTTACTGCACCACAACATGCTCCAGCCACTCCTACTAAGTCATCTTATTCTACAGCCAGTGTGGCTAAGCCTCGTTCAGAGAACAGGGGTGGTTTTAGCTCCTCTAGTAGAGGAGGTACTCAAGGTAGAAGGGAAAAACCTCAATGTCCTGAATGTGGAAAGTTTCACTTCGGAGAATGCAGGTTAAACACTATTGGTACAGGCTGTTTTCACTGTGGACAAAAAGGACATTTTATAAGGGAGTGCCCTCAGCTCATGACAAGACCAGGTCAAGGGTCTACTTTGCCACCTCGGCCACAGTCTATTTCTGCTTCTATTACTCGAACACCAACCCCTTCAATAGGGGGTAGTATGGGAAGAGGTTCTGGAAGAGGCCAAGGTGACCGTGGAAAACAAGCTGCTGGCGGAGGAAATGCAAGAGTATATGCTCTAACCCGACAGGATGCTCAAACATCCAATGCTGTAGTTACAGGTATATTATCTGTTAATACTTTTGCTGCACATATTTTGTTTGACCCCGGTTCTACTCACTCATATGTGTCACCCCTATTTGCCAAGAGATTTGCAATTGATTCGATTATTCTTAAAGAACCATTCTTGGTTTCCACACCGATGAGAGAGACTTTGATGGTTAAAACATATTATCGTTCTTGTAAAATAATCGTTGGAGGCATGGAAACTAAGATAGATCTTATGATTCTCAATATGTTAGATTTTGATGTGATTTTAGGAATGGACTGGCTATCTTCTTGTCATGCTACTATAAATTGTCGTGATAAATTTATTTCCTTTAATATGCCAGGGAGGAGTAATTTTGTGTTTCAAGGAGATCGAAGTGATGTACCTTGCAACATGATATCTATGTTAAGTGCCCGGCGTATGTTGCGAAAGGGATGTCAGGGATTTCTAGCTTTTATCAAAGATTTAGAAAATAAAGAACAGAAGTTAGAAGACATACATGTGGTTAATGAATTTCCAGATGTGTTCCCAGAAGATTTACCTGGATTACCGCCAGAAAGAGATATTGAGTTCAGTATTGATTTGGTCCCAGACACACGACCAATTTCTATTCCACCTTATCGTATGGCTCCTGTTGAGCTAAAAGAACTCAAAGAACAATTGGAAGATTTGTTAAACAAAGGGTTCATTCGCCCAAGTTTTTCACCTTGGGGTGCTCCTGTTCTTTTTGTGAAAAAGAAATATGGTTCTATGAGATTATGTATAGATTATCGTCAGCTGAATAAAGTCACAGTGAAGAATAAGTATCCTTTACCAAGGATAGATGATTTGTTTGATCAGCTTCAAGGAGCAAAATACTTCTCAAAGATTGATCTAAGGTCTGGATATCATCAGTTACGAATTAAGAGTGATGATATACCTAAGACTGCTTTTCGTACACGGTATGGACATTATGAGTTTCTTGTGATGTCTTTTGGGTTGACAAATGTACCAGCATCATTTATGGATTTAATGAACAGAGTGTTCAAATCATTCCTTGATAAGTTTGTAATTGTATTTATTGATGATATTTTGGTGTATTCAAAGAGTCATGAAGAACATACTGAACATTTGAGAATAGTGCTTCAGACCTTGAGAGAGCATCAGTTGTACGCAAAGCTCTCAAAATGTGAATTCTGGATGAGTCATGTAATATTTTTGGGACATGTTATTTCCCAAGAAGGTATTCATGTTGATCCAAGTAAAATTGAAGCAGTAAAACAATGGCCTAGACCAACAACTGTGTCTGAAGTACGTAGTTTTCTTGGCTTAGCAGGGTATTACCGTCGCTTTGTTAAAGATTTCTCTAAGACAGCTCTCCCATTAAATAAGTTAACCCGAAAGAATGTTAAATACATTTGGGATGATTCATGTGAGCAAAGTTTCACCCAATTGAAAGAGTGTTTAACTTCTGCACCAGTCTTAATCCTACCATCAGGACCAGGGGGTTACTCTGTATTCTGTGATGCCTCAAAGGTAGGCTTAGGATGTGTGTTGATGCAACATGGTAAAGTCATAGCTTATGGCTCACGTCAGCTTAAAAAGCATGAATTGAATTACCCCACTCATGATTTGGAAATGGCAGCTATAGTGTTTGCCCTAAAGATTTGGAGACATTACTTGTATGGGGAGACTTGTCAAATTTTTACAGATCACAAAAGCCTTAAGTACATTTTTGAGTAGAGAGATCTCAATCTAAGGCAACGAAGGTGGATGGAACTTCTGAAAGATTATGATTGTACCATCCTTTACCATCCAGGTAAAGCAAATGTAGTGGCTAATGCTCTAAGTCGAAAGTCTATGGGAAGTTTAGCTCACATTGCCATTATAAGGAGGTCTCTAATACATGAACTACAAGAATTGGAAGCTGATGGAGTATTCTTTGAGATCACTGAGTCAGGTACATTTCTGGCTCATTTAACAGTAAGATCATCCCTTGTTGAAAAAGTAAAAGCAACTTTAGAAAATGACATTGATATGGTCAAAATCAGAGATAAGGCAAGGCAAGGTCTAGCACCAAGTTTCTGGGTAGATGAAGAAGGAGTCTTATGGTTTAATGGGAGACTTTGTGTCCCCAACATTGAATCTTTGAAATATGAAATCTTAATGGAAGTTCATGGTTCGCCCTACGTTGTACATCCTGGTGCTGTGAAAATGTATCAGGACTTGAAACAAGTTTACTGGTGGGAGGGCATGAAGCGAGATGTGACTGACTTTGTAGCTCGATGTTTGACTTGTCAGCAAGTTAAAGCTGAACATCGACGACCACCAGGTTTGATGCAAAAATTAGATATTCCCGAGTGGAAGTGGGAAAGGATCACTATGGATTTTATAGTAGGTTTACCTCGGTCAACAAAAGGAAATGACTCAATATGGGTCATAGTGGATCGACTTACTAAGTCAGCACATTTTCTTCCTGTTCATACCACTTTCAGTGTAGCAAAACTTGCTCGACTTTATGTTAAAGAAATAGTGAAACTTCATGGTGTACCAATATCCATTATATCAGACCGAGGACCTCAGTTTACTTCTCGGTTCTGGAAAGTCTTTCAAGAGGCTTTGGGTACCAAAGTGAATCTTAGCACAGCATTCCATCCTCAGACTGATGGACAGTCCGAAAGGACAATTCAGACTTTAGAAGATATGCTAAGAGCTTGTGTGATAGATTTCAGTGGAAGTTGGGAAGATCATTTGTCTCTTATTGAATTTGCTTATAACAACAGTTACCAAGCCAGTATTCAAATGGCACCTTTTGAGGCTTTATATGGGAGACGGTGTAGATCTCCTATAGGTTGGTTTGAACTTGGTGAAACCAAAATATTTGGACCTGAGATGATACAGGAAGATATAGATAAAGTTAAACTGATCAGAGAGAAGTTGTTAACTGCTCAGAGTAGACAGAAGTCTTTGTTGACCCTAAGGCTTTATGCATAAGTTTTGATGATGACAAATGTATTTGAATTGTAGCATTGATATATATAAAGATTAATTATCATATATATGCTACAAGTACTTAACCATGATTATGTTACTTAATATATATGTTGCATATATTGAATCATGCTATTATCATGAATTGAACTAACCATTGGATTTGCAAGTAAGATATATTTTATAGGTTGGTTCAAAATAAGGAAGAGTAAGCATTGTATTGAAGAACAAGGAAAAGCAATATCATGCTTCACTCAAGGAAAGCAACATACAAGGACAAAGCTCCAAGAAATGAAGAATTAGAAGATTTGAAGTCTTGGAAGCTTGGATGCATCAAGATAGCCTATGTATTTACATTAGGTATATTTTATATAGGCTAGTATATTTGTGCAACTCAATGATTTAGATTTGCATACATTGGCTCAATTATTTTGAACAAAAAGATAGTGAGATATGAAATTTTACAAAAGTTAGTTTTTGACCTTTGGTCACTCTTTATATCATATCTCATAAACAAAAAATCATTTTTTCAAGTATCTTAATCTCATTTGATAGTAGACTCAAAGATCTTTCCAAAGGTATATTATTTATTGAAAACGGAGTCCAAATGAGAAATATATGACTATTTAAAATATAGTTTGAAAAACTGAAAGTTGATTATTCTGTTCTGACCTATAGTCAGTATTTTGATTATATCTTTTAAAATAAAAATAATTTTTGAGTAAAACTTAGCTCATTTGAAACTAGACTCCAAGAGCTTTCCAACGGTATATTATTTGTTTAAAACAGAGTTCAAATGAGGGAGTTATGAATTTTTAAAGAAAGCTCAAAATCTGGACTGCACTATAACGGCTATATAACGGCTAGTTTTGTAAAATCTTATATATATGACCTTAGATACACGATTTTGAGCAAGAACAAAGTCCTACAATGTGATATTAACTTCTTCTATCATCTTTGAGAGAAAGGAAAGCATTCTTGAGCCAAATCTTGCATATTCTCTATCATTAGAGTTATTAGAGCTTCATTTGTTTTCATCTACTCTTTAGAGAGAGTTTCTTTGTATTGTTGATTTTGATCAACACATATATTATTCTGAGTTGAGGTTCGCAAGTACCGGTGTGGAAGAACTTGCTTTGGGTTGAGGAGGAGCTCGGATTCATAAATTCTTCATTGTGGTTTCGCAAATACCCGGATCGAATTTGTGTGGTTGTAGTGGTTTGCAAGTACCCGGATTAAACTTGCAATTATAGTGGAAATACTCAAGTGGTCTCTTGAGGACTCGATGTAGGCTTGGATTATCCGAACCAGTATAAATCTCTGAGTTTTCTTTCTCTATCCCTTACTCTTTAATTTGTGCATATTGATATCTATTCTTTAATTCCTTGATCTTTATAATTATTTATCTTGACAGCACATTGATTTTCTGTATTGCATTTATTATCCTAAGCATTGTTCTTTTACAGAAAATCATTTTAACTTCCAATTAATTCTTGTGAAAAATTTATAAAACCCAATTCACCCCCCCTCTTGGGTTCCAACCATTACTTTCAATTGGTATCAGAGCTTGGGCTCTTGTTTAAAGACTTAACCGTCTAAGAGTTAGCATGGTTGGATATAGTGATTGGTTTATTTCTAAAAATTGTTCTTTCACAGAACCTCCAATTTTTTATGCTAATCATTTTCAATATTGGAAGTATGAAATGAAAATATTTTTAATTTCAGTAGACCATAAACTCTGGGATGTTATAGAAAATAGTTCTTGTATGCCTGTCAAGGAAGAACAAGGAAAATGCATTTCAAAACTTAAGAGTGAATGGAATGATACTGAAAGAAGTTTAATGCAACTCAATGCTAAGGCAAAATTGATTATTTCTTGTGCATTGAGTCAATATAAATTTTTCAAAATCTCCAACTGTGCAACTGCAAAAGAAATGTGGGAAATTCTTGAAGTTGCACATGAGGAAGATCTTATTGCTGAGGAATTAAGGTATAGAAGTTTCATTAATGAACTTGAAATTGCTCAAATGAACAATTGCAAAACCATTAATGAGATACAACTTGTGCTTAATCAATTGCAAGCTCTTGGTGTTGAACTTACAGGAAAATCTCAAATCACCAAGGTGGCAGACGAAGAAGAAAAAAGAGAAAAAGAGAAACCACAACCAAAAGGTGAATCATCAAAGAAAGCTTACCTATCTTCCATTTGGGGAAATAGCAATTCTAATAAGCAGAACACAAATGAAGAAGCCAACACTTGTCTTGTGGCCAGAGATAAAGATGAGGTAAATTCATTTGACTACTCTTTTGAAGAATTACAAGATGCCTTTGATGATTTAAATGAAGAATCTCTTATACTTGCAAAGAAACTAAATGTTTCAAAACAGAAAAACTCTTCTCTTGAAAATGAGTTGGAAACATTGAAAAATGAATTTTCTATTTCCAAGGAAGAGAATTTTGTTTTTGAAAATCAAAACAAAATTTTGCAAGAAGAGAATTTGATTTTAAAAACAAATATCTCTACCAATAAAAATTGCTTTTGTACCAAGTGTGATTCTTTGAAAAAGGAAAATGATAATCTTAAAAACACACTTGCAAAACTCTCTCAAGGTAGAGAAATTTTAAATACCTCAGTTTTGAAACAAAGAAGAATTAACAAAGTTGGTCTTGTTTCTAAAAAGAAATCAAACCAAAAGCAGTTTAAAAACTTCTTTGTTTCTGCAAAGATGTCCAATAGTCCAACTTGCACTTGTTTCTATTGTGGACTGAAAGGACACAAATCTTACTCCTGTTTTTATAAGAAAAATCTTGTTCATGGAGTAAAAATGAAATGGGTTCAAAAAGGAACTCATGACCCAGGCAAACCCAAAGAAATTTGGGTACCAAAAACAAAAGATTAATTTGCAGATTCACCTCGAAGCAAGGAGCGGAAATGACATTTTAATGGCTACATCATTTAAACTCCACTTCCTTGCATCAAAAGGAGGCAATGGATAAGTAAACATATAAGCTGGAATGCATTGTAAGAAATTTGACTGATATGTTTACTGCTCTCTAATGCTTTTGTCTGTTATCTAATATGCCTTACATCTATCCTTGATATTCATGCATTCTATATCTGAAAACAATTGTTAGGTGTGCAGATTATAGATTCGAATTTTGTTTTGATCTAAAATCTTTCTTCCAAATTTTGCTCAAACTATCCTTTTTACCGCATCATGAAAACTTGCTTCCATTACACGCACATTTTTCTTGTCTTCACAACAATAAGATTCCTCCTACCTATAGTATTTATCCTTGCTGTAATCTTATTTAAATATTTTCAATGAAATCAAATATTTTGCAAAATTGTATTTCATGAAAGCATAGCACTTTTATTAATATGGCATATCTTGAACATAATGTTGCTCCTAGTACTCGAGATTTATTTGAACATTACTGATTTGAACATCAAAGTGCTCCACCAAAAGTATTTTGCAGGAGTTAGTCCTCAAATCTATCCTCTAAGCTCATTCGTAATGATCGACCAATGCTTGACAGTGATCTTATGAGAGATTGTTTTCAAGAGGATCTTGCAAATAATCAATCAATTAAGTTCATTAAAATTGCAAGGAGATAGAATCAAAAGAAGAGCAATGAGCAAAACAAGAATATCAAAACCTTGAGGAGGAACTTCAAGAAGCAATAAGAGTTTGCCAAAATTGATGAGTATCTATATTCTTTACCACTTTAATATTTAATTGAGTGATACTCCCTGATCATAATTGGCTATGTTGGCAATTTTTTTTTCTGACATACTTTCATTACAATGATATATTGTTCTCTAATATCTTACATATTTGATAATATCATTGTATATAAAGATATTGTCTTTATACCATTCATCATGATTTGAGCATTATACATGTCATATCCTTTGTATAAGATATAGCTTATGAACGATTGTTTATGGATTCTAGTTTATATCTGATTATATCTTATTAATCCATATTACCTCAATTATTGTACTACATACTCAAGTTATAATATGTTTTATCTTGATAAGTATGTAACTTGCTTTGAAATGATGATATATATGTCCATGTCAGAAAATTCTTTCCATCTTTAAAATGGATATATATTTTTCAATATATATATACTGTGCTGAATTTGTGTAGCTGATTTCTTTTATCTTTCTTTATTATTATTTTTTTTGTACCGTCAAATAAAAGAAACCACTTGCATTAAAAAAAAAACCGAAGGATTACATTGCATAATTAAAAAAAAAGGGAAAGTTTGCTCATGCATGAGCAATCTACAGGCGAGGTGGTCTCGGATTAGGTGGGTTGTATTGAATCATCACCCCTCGGCCATTCCTTGGAGCAAGAGACTGAGCAATGTCACGGAGGGTAGTGTAAATCCCATTCATACAATCAACACTTCTTTGTTGTTGATTGCAGAAGCATTGGGTAGACCAATAGAAGAACCTATCTATTCTTGAAGTCAGTGCCGCATTGTTGCGTTTAGCTAACTTCTCCTGGTCCTCTATCATCTTCTTGAGTTTCTTCACCTCCTGTTCCAGACAAGCAATTTTGTCTTCTGACGTATGGCCTGTACTAATCTCCTCAGCTTCTTCGATCTTCATCTTCTTCTTTTGGTTCTCTTGAGATTCCTCCAAAGGTCTTTTACCTTTGTCCTTGCCTAGACTCAAGTTTAAGTCGAGCTCTTCCTCCCTTGCCTCTACTGTGAGATCAATGAACTTTCTTGCTGCCATGGTTTGGAAAATTCAGAAATTTTTGTAGGAGTATGAAGAGAGAGGAATGTCAGAAAGTTATAGGCTCAGAGATGAATACTCTTTGTGGTGTGGTAATTGAGAACTCTGGGGCAGTCTTTATAGAGAGAAAATTATGACTTAGAGCCAACGAAGATATCTCTTCGCCGCACCCCTACACGCTCATCCTATGGATTTTGCAAGCTGGAAGCCAGAAGTCTAGGGTACGCATGCACACAGATAACGCGTCACATTAATGGCAAAACCACGAAAGTCAATTTTCGGTGGATTTGCGGCTGATTTAATTTGTTTTGATTAGAAATTTTAAGGATTAATAAAATGGTGATATTCATAACCGTATTTTTCTACTTCGTTGTGTTGTTCTTGAGAGCTTTCAGTATAATATACATGATTGATTGCATCATGCTCTGATCACATGTATCTAAGAACATATGTTGTGTATGCAATTCATGCATAATGAGCGAAGGCTATGGCTAAGAATAATATTTCATGATTCCACATGCACTCATACAAAATGAGCTGTCAAAATTTTTACATGTACTCATCCTCAAGATACATATATAAAATTTTGAATGGGTATATAAATTGCTTCCTTTGTGCTGAAATTTATCTTATCCTTTATGAAGCAAATTTGTTTTGAAAAAGGACTTTAAAAATGCTTCTGTTATGTTAATATGTTTTATCATATGAAGCAACATTCTTTTTGAAAAAGAAAAGATTTTAAAGATCTCTTTTGTTGTAGATAACAAAAGGGATGAAAAATATTGATGTTTCATATATGGATTATGAACTATATGCTTGAATATATCTTATTACACTAATCCATATATATTGCTTCCTTAGATGAAACGTTTCTAAATTCCTTCGAAGCAAAATGTTTTAGAAAAATATCGTGAATCTCTTGAATTGCTTCCACAATGCTGAAATTGCTTTGCCATATTGAAGCATTATCTGTTTTGAAAAGAAAAGGATTTGAGTATCCTTATTTTAAATCACTTTTGCTATATGTTGAAATAATTTTATGCATATATGCAGAAATTGTTTTTTCAGAAATCTTGAAAAATATTATTATTCGTTTATGGATTATGATTAATATTCTTGTTTATATCATGCTTTGCTAATCCATATATCATACTTCTGCTGTGTGCTGTAAATATTTCTATCATATGACAGCAAATGATGTTTTTTTTTCAAAGAGTTTAATATTTCTGCTATTTACTAAAAATGCCTCTTCATAAACAAGCAGAAATCATTTTCAATGAAAATATTGCAGAAATTTCTTCAAAAATCTTACTTCAAAATTCTGCAATCAAAAACTGAATTTCCTTTATAATGATTTGGACAATCTTTTTCAAAGAAAAAATGTTATGAAATTCAGGGGGAGCTTTGTCTCACTTGAATGTATTTTTTTTTGAAAAAGAATATATCTTGAAAAATTGGATATTCATTATTCATTATTCTTTTTCAAATTATGCAAGGTTTAAGGGGGAGCCTAAAACTCTTTCAAGTTTTATCTTTTGGCTCATTTCATTTGACATGAGAAAAATTTTTCTAAAATTTTCTTTTTACATGTCAATGAAATCAATGATAAGTTTTGATGTATCCTTACCCCATACTATATTGACATCTTCTGACATCCTGACTTAAAGAAGGTATGTGCTTTAACTTCTATATATTGTGTTCCTTACACCTTTTTGTTGATGTCAAATAGGGGGAGAAGAAACAATAGAAAAATATGTATACGTGCTTATAACATTGCATTCATTATCTTGTAATACATATTTTTCTGTGGTAATTTGTCATCATCAAAAAGGGGGAGATTGTTGACCCTAAGGCTTTATGCATAAGTTTTGATGATGACAAATGTATTTGAATTGTAGCATTGATATATATAAAGATTAATTATCATATATATGCTACAAGTACTTAACCATGATTATGTTACTTAATATATATGTTGCATATATTGAATCATGCTATTATCATGAATTGAACTAACCATTGGATTTGCAAGTAAGATATATTTTATAGGTTGGTTCAAAATAAGGAAGAGTAAGCATTGTATTGAAGAACAAGGAAAAGCAATATCATGCTTCACTCAAGGAAAGCAACATACAAGGACAAAGCTCCAAGAAATGAAGAATTAGAAGATTTGAAGTCTTGGAAGCTTGGATGCATCAAGATAGCCTATGTATTTACAATAGGTATATTTTATATAGGCTAGTATATTTGTGCAACTCAATGATTTAGATTTGCATACATTGGCTCAATTATTTTGAACAAAAAGATAGTGAGATATGAAATTTTACAAAAGTTAGTTTTTGACCTTTGGTCACTCTTTATATCATATCTCATAAACAAAAAATCATTTTTTCAAGTATCTTAATCTCATTTGATAGTAGACTCAAAGATCTTTCCAAAGGTATATTATTTATTGAAAACGGAGTCCAAATGAGAAATATATGACTATTTAAAATATAGTTTGAAAAACTGAAAGTTGATTATTCTGTTCTGACCTATAGTCAGTATTTTGATTATATCTTTTAAAATAAAAATAATTTTTGAGTAAAACTTGGCTCATTTGAAACTAGACTCCAAGAGCTTTCCAACGGTATATTATTTGTTTAAAACAGAGTTCAAATGAGGGAGTTATGAATTTTTAAAGAAAGCTCAAAATCTGGACTGCACTATAACGGCTATATAACGGCTAGTTTTGTAAAATCTTATATATATGACCTTAGATACACGATTTTGAGCAAGAACAAAGTCCTACAATGTGATATTAACTTCTTCTATCATCTTTGAGAGAAAGGAAAGCATTCTTGAGCCAAATCTTGCATATTCTCTATCATTAGAGTTATTAGAGCTTCATTTGTTTTCATCTACTCTTTAGAGAGAGTTTCTTTGTATTGTTGATTTTGATCAACACATATATTATTCTGAGTTGAGGTTCGCAAGTACCGGTGTGGAAGAACTTGCTTTGGGTTGAGGAGGAGCCCGGATTCATAAATTCTTCATTGTGGTTTCGCAAATACCCGGATCGAATTTGTGTGGTTGTAGTGGTTTGCAAGTACCCGGATTAAACTTGCAATTATAGTGGAAATACTCAAGTGGTCTCTTGAGGACAGGATATAGGCTTGGATTAGCCGAACCAGTATAAATCTCCGAGTTTGCTTTCTCTATCCCTTACTCTTTAATTTGTGCATATTGATATCTATTCTTTAATTCCTTGATCTTTATAATTATTTATCTTGACAGCACATTGATTTTTTGTATTGCATTTATTATCCTAAGCATTGTTCTTTTACAGAAAATCATTTTAACTTCCAATTAATTCTTGTGAAAAATTTATAAAACCCAATTCACCCCCCCTCTTGGGTTCCAACCATTACTTTCAGTCTTATGCGGACAACCGACGACATGACCTTGAATTTGCGATAGGTGATATGGTTTTCTTACGAATCTCACCTATGAAGAGAGTAATGAGATTCGGGAAGAAAGGCAAGCTTAGTCCGAGGTATGTTGGCCCATATGAGGTTGTAGACAGAGTGGGTAATGTGGCATATCGCCTAGACCTACCTTCCAACTTAGAGGGAGTTCATCCAATATTTCATGTGTCCATGCTACGGAAGTATCTTCCTGATCCTTCTCATGTCATTCAACCCCAAGAAGTTCATTTTGATGAAACTCTCACCTATGAAGAGGTACCAGTAGCTATCCTTGATAGAAAAGTCAAGAAATTGCGTACCAAAGAAATTCCTACTGTCAAGGTTCTTTGGAGAAATCATTCTCGCGAGGAAGCTACGTGGGAGGCAGAAGATGAGATGTGGAAAAACTATCCACATTTATTTGAAACTTGAGGTAAAATTTTAATTCGGAGGACCGAATTCTTTTAAGGGGGGTAGAATGTAATACCCATTAATTTCAGAATATAATTCGCTTAAGAGTATTTTAGAATTTTACAACGTTATTTTAGTTATTTATTTTGGTCATATTTAATTTTCATATTTAATTGTTCTTTTTGAATATTATTTATGAAAATTGAGTTAAATGACTGGACTAAATATTTGCACAATGTGGGATATATTCTAAGAATGGTGAAATTCATGGAAAAGTGGTTTCAGAATGGTCAATTAGTCTATTTATTGTAAATTGACTGGATGGGTTTGGATGTTGGGTTATGGATACCCATGAGTTATTGAATAACCCATTAGAAATATTTAATATAAAGTTTCAATAGTACCCCCCCTTATTTTTTTCTCACGATCGAAGCAGCTGAAGTGAATAGTGAATTCACTTTCTCTCGTTTCTTCACCCTCTTCTCAAATCCTTTCCTTGATCTTCAGAATTTCAATTATCTGCTCGGTTCAAAAGCTTTGTAAGGATTAAAGGTAAGCTTTAATCTCATTATTTTCCTTAAATTTCAGTTTATGTAGAAGATCAGAGGAGGTTTTGTTCTTGAAGATTTTGATGATAATTCATGAATCTTAGTAGTTTTAGAAGTTATATTTGAGTTATAATCGGTTAAAAGAGTTGAAATTCTGGTTTTGAAACAAGAAAGGAAAGGATGAATTTTTGAAAGATTTTTCTGCAAAAATTCGAGTTACTGTAGCGACCAGAGATTTCGGAAAAATTCTGAAAAATTTTCTTCGAGTACTGTAGCAGTACTGTAGTGTCGGCAGTCAACGGCACTGTAGCAGTCAACGGTACTGTAGCGAACCGACACTGTAGCGAACCGTTACTGTAGCAAACGTTACTGTAGCAAACCGTACTGTAGCAAACCGTCACTGTAGCAATCAGAAAATTTTGCGTAATTTCGTGATTTTGTTTCCTTTCTTATGTTTACTTGTAATATATTTTACTAGGAAATTTTCCTACACAAATTCTAGTGTGGAACAAGGTAAACTTGGACAAACATCAAGGTGAGTGAATAACCTTACTAAGCTAATTTGATATTACTAGTCAAAGTACAATATAAGTCCCATTTACAATATTATTGGGATAATAAGCAATTAATTTTTCATATGGGAGTATAAGATGATCGGTAGAAATAAGAGTATGTAGAAATTATTTTATTTCATGGCAATTGTACTATGTGATAAATTCTCTCTATCTTATTAATGAGTAAAGATCTACGGGATCTAATACATGAGTTTGAAAGGGTTAAAGTCTCATACTACTCAGTGTATATCTATGAAACCTATACCCGAGTTGAAGGGGTTAGAGTCCCATACTACTCGGCGTATATCTAAGAAATCTTATTCACGAGTTTGAAAGGGTTAGAGTCTCATACTACTCGGTGTATATCTATGAAATCTTATTCATGAGTTTGAAAGGGTTAGAGTCCCATACTACTCGATGTATAAGACAATTAATTATATGAGTAAATGTGGTATTTTTACTTTTGATATTTTATATAGTACAGTTATTTACTTACTGAGTTTTTAAATAAACTCACACTCCCTATGATTAATTTTTTCAGATACAGAAAACAAAGAAGAAGAGAATCCGTTTGAAGATTAGAAGCCCCTTGGGATTATTCTCTATTTCTGTCTGGTGGGATACCAGTACTTATTAATGTGGATACTAGAAACGCTCTGTACTTTCTATAGGTCTCCTAGGCTTGCGATGAGATAGAAATATCAGACTATTATGTCTATATTTGCTTATCAGATGAATATAATTCTGTAGTGTGGAATGAATGATTAAGGTTGAATGTAAAACCTTACAGAATATATGTAAATGACGTATGTGTGAGAATTTTATTTAATGAGTAGTATCTTTTCACATGTTCAATTTTTGGGATGTGACAGAATAACTGGGTCTTATGAAAGCCTTATCTAGAAGATCCTGCAGTTGTTCCTTGAGTTCTTTCAGCTCATTCGGTGCCATTCTGTAAGGTGGAATTGAGATAGGTTGAGTTTCTGGTGCCAGATCTATATTGAACTCAATTTCCCGATCCGGGGGTAGTCCTGGTAATTCGTCTGGAAACACGTCTAAAAACTCTCTCACAATTGGCACATCTTCAGGTTTGAGCTTTTCCTTCTCTATGTCTTGTACGAAGGCTAAGAACCCTCTGCACCCTTTTCTCAATAATCGTTGGGCGCCCATTAGGGAGATCAAGTTATGCGGTGTCCTACTTTGGTCTCCCTGGAATACAAATGTGGCTTCTCCGGGCATAGAAATTTTTATGGATTTACTATGACAATCGAGGGTTGCGTGGCATGAAGCCAACCAATCCATGCCTAAAAGTATATCAAAATCTATCATATCAAGGATCATAAGATCAGCCACGGTTTCTAGCCCTCCAACAACCACACTACACTCTTTCTAGAGCCTATACGCTTACCTTGGTTAGACGGTTTCCTCTTTAAAGGTGTCAACAGATTTAGCAAACACCTTTAGATGTTAAGAATACCTTAGAGCGCAATACTAATTAAAGAGTATGACACGCAAGGAATATTAATGATATTCTATGGTGCCTTCTGTGGAACCTCGTCCTATGATTATGCCGCGGTTCACAATAATAGGGGAGGGTCTACCGAAGACACCTTTTGCTCTGTAGTCAATAGGAGACCTAAAAACCCAATACCTCTGATACCAACTTTGTCACGACCCTCAAAATGGTACGTGACCGGCATAACTTAGAGATACTCTCTAGTTGTAAGCCTATGCTTTTAGCCCCATATAATACTCATATCACTATAGAATAATCATTCTAAAATGTGAGAGTAATAATATAGCAAAGACTTATCTTATTTAAACACTCTGATTTTACTTAATAAGCTACAATCTCACAGAACATACAGTAAACTTAAAGTACTGTAATAACATAATTATGTACAATAACCACTTCCTCCTAGATGTCCTATTTGACTGCAGAGCTTTCTAGAATTTAAAACTGAAGAAACAGCTTTAATTCAAAGAAACACCAACCCTTGGAGCAAAGAGGGTTAGGATATTGAACTTCCGCTACTCCTCAGGCGGATATTTTTCGTTAACCTCAGGATCTGAAAAAAATATATTCACCACAATATGAGATAATAATATCAATGGATAGATAACGTTACAAGGATAGAAACTTAATTACAGATAATCATCAAATGATTAACAATACACAAGTATATGTATAAAATACATAAGTAAAATTTTTCGATCCTTAGCATATAACTGTAATCATATCATACTCATAATCGACACACAGCCATAGAATATGACCATAATCATATTCGGCACACAGCCATCTCCACATTCGGCACACAGCCATAGCATATGACCATAATCATATTTGGCACACAGCCATATTCATATTCGGCACACAGCCATCTTCACATTTGGCACACAGCCATAGCATATGACCATAATCATATTCGGCACATAGCCATATTCACATTCGGCACACAGCCATAGCATATGACCATAATCATATTCGGCACACAGCCATATTCATATTAATTGAAATATTCAGTCAAAGGTAATAGTAGATATACTTTGAATATGTAAATTACTTGGATTATTCATATAATTAAATAAATATCCAAGTAGGTTAGCTACTCACCTGAAATTCAAGTTAATATATCTTCTTTAAATCTACATAATCACATTTAATGGATTCAATTAATATAATTCTTTAATACATATAATCACGTATACGTACGTGTAATATTCAAAAATACGTATAAAAATGTACACATATATATAATTCAAAAATATGTATAAATACTATTTATATATATATAGTTACTATTCATACATACATGTACTATTTATATGTATAGTTACTATTCATATATACATACACTATTTATACATATAGTTACTATTCATACATATATGCATTATTTATATATACGGTTACTATTCATACATACATGAACTATTTATACGTATAGTTACTATTCATATATACAGTTGTATAAGCCGCATCCACAGAGAATACCTAAAAATATAATCTCTAAAAATTTTAAAGACATAAGGAGAGCATAGTATCCTTACCTTGGATCTAGACTAAGGAAGAAAGATCTAGAATTTCAGAACCCTAACGTCAGAGTAAGAGAACTTTTGAGGAGAGAAGAGAAGAGAAGAGAAACTGAAGGTGTGATTAGAAATGAAATGGAAGGACCTATTTATAGGAGAAGTTATGGTACTATTTGCTACTATTCCATCTACCGCTCTCCTATACTATTACATCTACCAGTTTTCATCTACCAGTCTCATCTACCAGTTTCACTTTTAACATTTCAGTTTAGTCCCTAAGGGATTTTCTCACATAAAACATCACTTGGTTTCCCAATTTCTTCCTACGATCCCTTTAAGCCTAAATCACATCTTATATTTGACAAGATGATTATGTATGTAAACCGTACAGTATATGTGAATTATAATAGTAACTGTAGTTTGTGAACACACATTTATACAAATTATTACGGGTATTACACAAATGAATGATTTAATCTTCTTGGCCCAATGTATGATTTAATCTTTCTTAGCCCAAATAGTATGATTTAATCTTCTTGACCCAAATGAATGATTTAATCTTCTTAGCCCAAATGCATGATTCAATTTTTCTTGGCCCAAATATATTTAATGCTTTATATATTTATATATAGTAATATAAATTGATTTTTGATAAAATTTATTGGTTGTTTTAATATAATTTGAAAAAAAATACTTTTTACTGTAGCACTTTTGAAAAAGAAATTTGATTGTTGAAAAAGTATAATAAAGTTTATGGATTGTTTTAATATAATTTGAAAAAGAATGATTTTTACTGTAGCACTTTTGAAAAAGAAATTTGATTGTTGAAAAAGTATAATAAAGTTTATTGGTTGTTGTAATATAATTTGAAAAAGAATACTTTTTACAATAGCACTTTTGGAAAAGAAATTTGATTGTGGAAAAAGTATAATAAAGTTTATTAGTTGTTGAGAAAGTATGATAAAGTTTATTGGTTGTTGTAATATAACTTGAAAAAGAATACTTTTTACTTTAGCACTTTTGAAAAAGAAATTTGATTGTTGAAAAAGTATGATAAAGTTTATTAGTTATTGAAAAAGTATGATAAAGTTTATTGGGTATTGTAATAAAATTTGAAAAAGAATGCTTTTTACTGTAGCAAATTTAAAAAAGAATATTGATTGTTGAAAAAAGTTGATGAAGTTTTTTGGTTGTTGTAGAAAAGTTGAAAAATGATGATGAAGCTTACTGTAGCAATTCTGACTAAAGCAGTCACTGTAGCAGCAAGGTTTCACTATATAAAGAGGACTTCACAACACCATTTGTAATCAAGCTTCAATTGTTCATTTGTCATATTATCTTGAGTTTCATTCTCTCTAAATTGCTAGAGAAAAATTCTGAACTTAATTTCTGCGTTATCTACACTTTGGGAGTGTCCACCATTATTTTCCTTAAACCTTCAAATTTAGTTGCTCAAGGATTGGTTCATTGAGTTAGTATTTTAGAGAAAACACATTGTAAGAGACACCCTTGAGGGGGAAAAGATCTATGTTGTAGTGGTTTGCAAGTATCTGGATTAAACTTGCAATTATAGTGGAAATACTCAAGTGGTCTCTTGAGGACTGGATGTAGGTTTGGGATTAGCCGAACCAGTATAAATCTCCGAGTTTGCTTTCTCTATTCCTACTCTATTTACATTTGAAGTTAATTAATTAATGCTTTGCTTTTATATTTGATTTCTACCTCAAGTATTAATTAATTTGTGTAGATTTATATTTGCTCCTTAATTCCTTGCACTATAAGATTATTCATCTTGATAACACTTTGATTTTCTGAATTAAATTATTATCTTTAGCATTGTCCAATTTCAGAAAATCATTTTAACTTCCAATTAAGTTTTGTGAAAATTTTTATAAAACCCAATTCACCTCCCTTTTGGGATCCAACCATTTCTTTCACATAAGTCTCAACTATCAAAGCTTTTACAACCCTTCAAGCAAATCTAAAATGTTAAACAACAATACAGGAGAAAAATATAAGACAAACAAACTATTTCAACCACCCAACAATAAATGCAAGCTCACACAGAACTCATAATATAAAATAAAGTTCAAATATGGTTGCAAATGTTCTTTTCAGAATAACTTTCTTGATACTTTGTTTCAATGTAAGACGTAAATAAGAGTGATTTCACCTCTTAAATAACAGAGACAAATAAGATAGTCGTTGTAACACAAATCTCTCAAGTGTCAACAACTAATCCATTAAATGTAGAGGCAAGCTTCATCTCTCTTCCATAAATGATCTTTACTTAGGAGGTGGCATAGAGGAAGCATGAAGAAGGAAAGAGTTGACAAAAAGGACAATTGAGCACTTTCTTTTTGCCTAATGAGATATTAACCGGTGAGCAATGTTGTATTAACCAACAGATATAAACATTAATGCTATGAAACATTCTCTTTCCTCCATTAATGTTTAGCTTGAAGAGTGAAGAGAAAAGTTAGCCTAGAGAGAGAAAAATGTGTTCCATTAGTACAGACACAACTAACCAGTAGATAAAACTCTTTGCTCATAAGACAAAAACACCCTTCCTTAAAAGCAAAAAAAAGATATTAAGAGGTAAAACTGTAAATACGGGTTGGGTGCGAGCAAGCCCGTTTTCAAACCTACCTGGACTGTTAAATCCAGGCCCGCCGGCCCCTGGTCTACAGGCCAAGCTTATTTTTTTTTCAAAAAATTAATTATTCATGTACTATTGTGTTGATATATTAATATTCTGTATCCCCTTCTATTTGAGGACAAGAAAAGTAAAAGTTGATGGTATTTGAATTTTGAATTAATTATAAAGTAGAAATTTTGTAAAAATAATGATGAAAGTTGAAAGAGAATAAATGAATGATGAAGGTACTGTGATAATGGAAATTAGCACTATAAAAACTGAAATGGAAGTGGAAGTGAAAGGGAGAGACATATATATATATATATATATGTTGGATGAAATGTAAAAATAATGATGAAAGAGTTACTGTAAGTCTATAACTAGCTAGATGAAATAATCTAAATTAATCATAATCTTTATCCTCTTCGTCATTGGCTCTGAGGCTCACTGTTGGGTTTATTTTAGATGAAATAATCTAAATTAAAAAAATATTTAATGATATTAAACTGAGTTATAATTTTTGTTTTAAAATAAATTATAAGACTTCCTTCACCTACAATTATTAAAAATTATACACTCTTTAAGTTAAATACAATAATATAATTTAATTATATACAAAATTATAATTAAAAAAATACAGGCTGCCTGATTAAAAATAGGTCATGGACCAGCCCATTTTAAAACTAATTTAGTTTTAAGGGTCCAGGCTTAAGAGGCACAAGTGCAGCATGTGATATTAGGAAAAAAAAAAAAGTTTACTGAACTAATTATCAGACTTAGATGCAACAAACAAATGAGTTGCATTATCAAAATTAGTGGGCTCGGATAAAATATATTTGCGCTTAATGGTCTTATTGATCAGCTGTGACGATCTTCAATTTATCAAAAGTTAAATTTTTCTTTGAAGACTGATAAAGAGACATACGCGTATATGAAATTATTTGGCGAGGAAATTTAACTTTAAATTGAATTTGAGGAAACATTAATTGCACTAACTAGGAAAAAAAAGAAAAGAAAAAAAAACACTTAACTTTGTACACTTATAAAATAATAGTTGTGGAAATTTAAGAAAAAAAAATTGTAGAAATGTGATGGTTAGGACTTGGGATAGTAAATTAAAATAAACATAATAGGCGGTGCCGAGTGCCGACAAGATTGTTGGCTAATAGGATCACCATCACTGACGGTAGTTAACACTGAAGTCTGAGAAATAAATATGCAAAAGACATTTTTTATTTTCAACGTCGGTGTTTGCATATCAATCGGTGATTTAAATTTTGTTTTGTTTTTGTCGAAGACTTGTGAACATGTTAAACTTCTTTCAAAGACCGTTGTAATTTGACAAGGACGAACGAGAACGATTGACAACAACAGATACATTATTAAATATATAAAAACAATTGCAGCCAATGGGGTAAATATGTTATAAAATGACTTTAATTTAGTCTATGCGTTCAATCATTTAGCTATATGCAAAATGAGGGGATGGATTTGTTAATTTTGACAAGTGGGGAAGTGACTCAATAAAAATGTAATTTAGAAGGAAATAGACATATATGTTTTTTCAGACAAATAAAAATATTTTTCATTAAAAGCACAAAAAGTATAAATTTAAATACATGAGATATTATAAAATTTTAAGATAAAATAAATATAAAATTAAAAAATTCGATACATAAATTTAAAATAATATATCTTAAAAAGTATTTAAATTTTAAAAGAAACAATACTAAGACTAAAACCAAACCCGACTATTTTTTAAAGACAAAATTCTAGTGGCCCGATAAAATCTAAAAGTATTTTTTTTGAATAATGAAAACAGAGATACGGATCTGAAAGCGGGTGACCCGAGAAACCAGGAGAAAACACCAGTTCCTTCATGCTCTCTGAAACCCAGACAGCGGCGGGTGGAAGCATTCATCGGTCGGAGGACTGAATCGATCCAATTTAGCGTCGTCGGCTCAGGACTAAAGCTTCCGGCTCATCTTTGCACGTCTGAACCGGATCTGCCATGACAACAGATGAGG
Source organism: Biancaea sappan (assembly GCA_037074585.1). NCBI lineage: Eukaryota > Viridiplantae > Streptophyta > Magnoliopsida > Fabales > Fabaceae > Biancaea > Biancaea sappan. The sequence goes on from CM073494.1 coordinate 15,470,235, forward strand.
GAGCAGAGTCGACGGTGGAGGCAACAGTGTGTAAGGTGGGGTCCCTCCTAAGTGGGACCCACCACTAATGTTTAAAAAAAAAAAAAGGGTCAAGTTGCAATTTAATAAAAATTGTAACCAAAATTTGTAATTTACCCCAAAGTCAAAATAAGCACAGTATTTGCTGAAATTTCAGAGGCTGCTGAAGGAGTTAGGCGCAGACGCATTTGAAGGAGTTGGTGGAGGTTGCGCAAGAAGAAGGAAAATTGAAGAGGTTGGTGAGGAATGACCCTATAAATAGGGTCATTCACCTTCTTCATAAATCATTCCTCAGATCATTTCAAAATCCTCACGAAGGAGAGTGAGAGAAAAATAGAGAGAGCCTTAGAAAGAGAGTTTTTCTAAGAAGAAAATAGTGAGCCAATTTGTGAGGGTATATTCACAAATTGAAGAAATACCGTTGTTGTATTTTTTGTGAGTGAGAGATCCACCTGAGGGTGAAGTTTGTAATCCCATTATTATTATAGTGGAAGTTTAAGTGGCCCACGGGTCCCGTGGTTTTTACCTCATTTGGAGGGTTTTCCACGCTAAAATCTTGGTGTTATTTTATCCTTTTAGTTTGGGAATTATCCTGGGCTTGAGGGTATTATTTATTCTTTCAAATACCCCAATTTTCCCAACAAAGTGGTATCAGAGCTGTGATTATTCAAGAATATTGTACACGTACTATTTATATGTATGAGTACTATTCACGAATACTGTATAAAGGCGTACGAGCACTGTTCATACATACAGGTACTGTTTATACGTACGGATACTATTCATATGTAGTTTATACGTACGGTACTGTTTATACGTACGGTACTGTTCATACGTACGGTACTGTTCATACGTACGGTACTGTTCATTGTCGGAAAAAGTTTCAAGTTCGGTGAAACTTGTTGACTACCGCTCAAAATGGAGGAGAGCACTGGCAATATGATCAAGTTGACTGCCTTTAATTATGCTATCTGGAAGCCAAAGATGGAGGATCTTTTATACATTAAAGATCTATGGAAGCCGATTGTGATGCCGAAGGAGAAAGTAGTGGCAACTCCGACGGATGACAAAGCTGATGGCAAAACAACTAGCACGTCAGATGCTGATTGGGTCGTGCTGAATCGAAAATGTGCTGCTCAAATCAGGCAATGGATTGACAAAAGCATTTTTCAAAATTTTGCTAATGAACACGATGCTTATGTTCTTTGGCAAAAGTTGGAGAAAATGTATGCAAGGACAACCGCACAGAATAAAGCTAATCTGATGCGACGATTAGTCAATCTGAAATATAAAGATGGGAGCAGTGTATCGGAACATATGAGTGAGTTCCAAGGTATTGTAGATCAACTGAACTCGATGAAGATGACTGTCGATGATGAGCTACAAGCATTGCTGATGCTGAGTTCTCTACCAAAAAGTTGGGACACTTTAGTTGTGTCGGTTAGCAACTCAGCCCCTGAAGGCAAGCTTACCATGGATATGGTAAAAGACAGAATGCTGAATGAAGAATCTCGACGAAAAGACGAAGGATATAATCCTGAGTCCGAAGCGCTTGTCACAGAGAAACAGGACAAGCAAGAAAGACGCGGAAGAAATAAGGGTAGAGATTCTCAGAAAAGAAACCAGCAAAGAGGACGGTCAAAGTCTAGATCGAGACATGATAAAAAGTGTCACCACTGCGGGAAGCCCGGACATTTCATTAGAGAATGCCGAAGTTACAGCAATCCAGGAATCAGGAAGCAGAGAACCGAACAAATGACACTGCAAGTGTCACCGAAGATGTTGTCATTGTTCAAGATGCTGACTATGTCAATCTGGCATATCAAGAGACTACATGGGCAGTTGACTCAGGCGCTTCCTACCATGTTACCTCAAGACGAGAATTCTTCTCAACCTACACCCAAGGTGATTTCGGACGAGTGAGGATGGGAAATGATGATGCATCCAAAATTATTGGCATCGGCAACATTTATCTGGAAACTAATCTTGGATGCAGGTTACTCTTGAAAGATGTGAGGCATGTTCCTGATATTCGCCTCAATTTAATCTCCACCGGAGTACTTGATGATGGTGGCTACAGCAACTATTTTGGTGAAGGAAAATGGAAGCTCACCAAAGGCAACTTGATAGTAGCCAAAGGCAAGAAAGATTCATCTCTCTACATTATGGAAGCAAAGTTATGTAAAGGAGATGTAAACACTGCTAGGAAAGAAATTCCCACCGAGCTATGGCATAAGCGGCTCGGTCACATGAGTGAGAAGGGTCTCAGAATTCTTTCCAAGAAGGAGCTCTTGCCAGAATTAAAAGGTACACCTTTGCGTACTTGTGTTGATTGTATTATGGGAAAACAACACAGAGTTGCATTTCGTAGTTCTCCATCCTCTAGAAAAGCAAATATTCTAGATTTAATACACACAGATGTCTGTTCAATGAGTAATAAGTCACATGGAGGTGCACTCTATTTTGTGACTTTTATTGATGACCACTCAAGAAAGGTATGGGCATTTGCCTTGAAAACTAAAGATGAAGTGAAAGAAGTTTTCAAGCAGTTTCATGTAAAAGTTGAAAGAGAAACTGGCAGACGTTTGAAGTGTGTACGTGCAGATAATGGCGGTGAGTATCGCGGACCATTTGAGGAGTACTGTAGAAGTTTCGGCATCAGACTGGAAAAATCAGTACCAAAGACACCTCAACACAACGGTGTCGCTTAAAGGATGAATAGAACCATTTGTGAAAGAGTCAGATGTATGCTCTCAAATGCAAAACTGCCAAACTCCTTTTGGGGGGAGGCAATGAAGACAGCAGTTGATTTAATCAACCTTTCTCCATCAGTTCCATTGAATTATGACATTCCAGAAAGAGTCTGGACGGGAAAAGATGTTTCTTACAAACACTTAAGGGTATTTGGCTGTAGAGCATTTGTTCACATCCCAAAAGATGAAAGGTCCAAGTTGGAAGGAAAGTCGAAGCAGTGTATCTTCGTGGGATATGCCCATGAAGAATTTGGCTATAGACTCTGGGATCCTGTTAGCAGAAAGATCATTAGAAGCAGGGACGTGGTGTTTCTTGAAGATCAGACAATTGAAGATCTTGAGAAACAAGAGAAACCACAGTCAGATGAAATGCCAGTTAATCTGGAACCAGTCTCTCCACCATCAAATTCCAATGACGGGGGAGCTATACCAGATACTGATGATGTTGATCCACCAACTAGCAGTTCACAACTAGAGCCAGTTCCAGAGCAGGTCCAACAAGAAGCACCGTTAAGGAGAAGCACCAGAGAGAGAAAACCAAGTTGTAAGTATTCTCCTAATGAGTATGTGATGCTCACTGATGGGGGAGAACCAGAGAGCTATGATGAAGCTATTATTGATGGGCACAAGGATGAGTGGTTAAAAGCCATGCAAGAAGAAATGAAATCCTTACATGAGAACCACACATTTGACCTGGTGAAATTACCACAGGGCAGGAAAGCTCTCAAGAACAAGTGGGTGTACAAAATCAAAAGTCAAGAAGGCAGCTTACAACCACGTTATAAAGCAAGACTGGTTGTGAAAGGATTCGGTCAAAAGAAGGGCGTTGACTTGGATGAAATATTTTCACCGGTGGTAAAGATGTCTTCGATCCGAGTTGTTCTTGGTGTGGCAGCTAGCCTCAACTTGGAAGTTGAACAACTTGATGTAAAAACCGCCTTCCTACATGGTGATCTTGACGAGGAAATCTACATGCAACAGCCCGAAGGTTTCCAAGTCAAAGGGAAAGAAAAATTGGTGTGCAGATTAAAGAAGAGTTTGTATGGTCTGAAACAGGCACCAAGGCAATGGTATAAAAAGTTTGACTCATTTATGGAGAAAAATGAGTACAATCGAACAACAGCTGATCACTGCGTCTTCATCAAGAAATTCTCTGATGATGACTTTATCATTCATTTGCTCTATGTTGATGACATGTTAATTGTAGGTCAAAACATTGACAAGATTAACATGTTGAAGAAAGAGTTGAGCAAGTCCTTTGCAATGAAGGACTTAGGACCGGCAAAGCAGATTCTTGGCATGAGGATTACCCGTGACAGGAAAAATCACAAGATTTGGCTATCTCAAGAACAGTATGTGGAAAAGGTTCTTGAAAGATTCAACATGGATAAGGCGAAAACTGTTAGTTCTCCACTTGCCAATCACTTTAAGCTAAAAGTGAGCCAGTGTCCTTCAAATAAGGAGGATAAATTAGAAATGAGCAAAGTGCCTTATGCATCGGCTGTTGGCAGTTTAATGTACGCTATGGTATGTACTAGACCAGATATTGCTCACGCTGTTGGCGTTGTAAGCAGGTTCCTGGCGAATCCTGGAAAGGAACATTGGGCAGCAGTCAAATGGATACTCAGGTATCTCAGAGGTACTTCCAGGCATTGTTTATGCTTTGGTAATGGAAAAGCTGTATTAGAAGGATATACAGATTCAGACATGGCTGGAGATGTGGATACCAGAAAGTCTATATCTGGGTACCTAATAACATTTGCAGGGGGAGCTGTCTCGTGGCAGTCACGATTACAAAAGTGTGTTGCCTTAAGCACCACAGAAGCAGAATACATTGCAATCACCGAAGGTTGTAAGGAGATCCTGTGGATGAAGAAGTTCTTACAAGAATTAGGCCAAAACCAGGAAAATTATATTCTCTATTGCGACAGTCAAAGCGCAATACATCTCAGCAAGAATCCAACTTTCCATTACAGGTCGAAACACATTGATGTGAGATATCACTGGATCCGTGATGTGTTGGAAAGTAAGTTGCTGAAAGTTGAGAAAATCCACACCAACAATAATGGAGCCGATATGATGACGAAGACTCTACCAAGAGAGAAGTTGGAAGTCTGTAAAGAAGCTGCAGGCTTGGTATCACTCCCCACTTAAGTCGGGAGGGGGAGATTTGTAAGGTGGGGTCCCTCCTAAGTGGGACCCACCACTAATGTTTAAAAAAAAAAAAGGGTCAAGTTGCAATTTAATAAAAATTGTAACCAAAATTTGTAATTTACCCCAAAGTCAAAATAAGCACAGTATTTGCTGAAATTTCAGAGGCTGCTGAAGGAGTTAGGCGCAGACGCATTTGAAGGAGTTGGTGGAGGCTGCGCAAGAAGAAGGAAAATTGAAGAGGTTGGTGAGGAATGACCCTATAAATAGGGTCATTCACCTTCTTCATAAATCATTCCTCAGATCATTTCAAAATCCTCACGAAGGAGAGTGAGAGAAAAATAGAGAGAGCCTTAGAAAGAGAGTTTTTCTAAGAAGAAAATAGTGAGCCAATTTGTGAGGGTATATTCACAAATTGAAGAAATACCGTTGTTGTATTTTTTGTGAGTGAGAGATCCACCTGAGGGTATACATTTATATTATATATAAAATATTTAAGATTTAGTTAACATATTATTTAATTTTTTAATATTTATTTTAATAATAATATATAATATTTACAGTCTTAATTATTTATTAACTCACTAATCTTTTAATTTAAAAGATTATTATTCTTTTTTTTATTTCACTTCTAATAAACATTAAATAAAAAATTAACTTAAAATCAAATTGTAGATGTGATTGTTTTTCCAAAACATATAACTATATAAGGTTTAATTATGTTATTCTTTTTTCTTCTTAATTCTAAAATTTAAAATAAATTTATCATTTAAAAAAAAATTTAACTCATCAACTTAAATCAAACCAATCTATTTGATAACAATTTAATTTAATTTAAATTGAATAATCCCAGCCAATCTAGCACGCTCTCTTTTTGCCGACATAATTCTTATAATTCTTTTAACCCAGCCCAGTTCATCCTGTGTTGATCCTTAGAATTACGTCACCATCAAGTGAAGGGTTAAGTTTCTTCAGAAACTACCCTTGAGACTGACTTTTACTTTTTTTTTTTAATGGTCTGAACACCAGAGAAAATTCCACGATATATATAATATACACATTTTTGTACTATTATCGCATTATCGAGCCGCCAAAATATATTTGGCAATGCACGGTCGCGTAAATTAGAAAGATATTTCAAAGAGCGCGTGTTATATATATATATATATATAAAATATACACCAATCGGGAGAACTCCAGTTTGTTAGTTGACCCTCCAAAGTCCAAAGTCCAAAGGCTATCTTATGCCAGGTTTTGGTCGTAACTATTAAATAATACTGAGTTTTAATTTATTTAGATTGAGTTAAGTACAATAATAAATGTTTTAAATTTTTTTAATCTTAAATTTTTATTTATGAAATTAAAACTTAAGATTTTATTTAAAAAAAAAACAGGTGTTAAAACACTAAGAGACTAGTGTGGGTAGGTTGTCTTATATTCTAGATGCTTTATTTATTTCTAATAACATATTTTGTAGCTTGTTTCTAAGGGAAATGAATACATTAAACAGGGTGCATGAATTGGATTACTATTAATCTAGCAATAATGGATACATAATAATCGATTTGACTTTGTAATTAAGTAAAAATTTTCTAATTTATTGAAAAATTTTGGCGAAATTGAGAGTATTATTGATAACGGATGGCCATGCAGAAAATGTGCCCGTCATATTTCTATATATATAATTGTATATATAATCAACCTTTCATATGTAAATTAGAAGACACTGTACTTTTTGTTGTAATATTATTATAAATTGTTAAAAGTTAAAGATTAAAAAAAAAAGTGTCTTGAAATTGTCACGACCCGTTTTCTGGGCACATGACCGGCACAATGATGAATATCCCATCACTGTAAGCCTTTCGATAAATTCTACCCATGAGTTTAGTCATTATCAAAATAACCATTCCTGAAGAAAATATATCAAATTTTCTTATTTGAAATTCATAGAGATGATTTGCACATAATAATAGATTCTCCATATAAAATACATTATTATACTGACATACAAGCCAAATGTCGAACCCCTGAACTAGATGTCCTAGACGATTACAGAGCAACATAATCTATAACAGAAGAGAGGTCTACCCGACAACGGGAAGGTACAAAGTGATCTACTCCTCTAGCAGATATTCTTCGATGGCAACCTGATCTGAACAAAAAGGTTGTACAAACAATGTGAGCTTTTAAACTCAATGAGCGAATCGGCCTCGCATTAATAAAATTCAAATACATTACCAGTCATGCAAGCATATCCAAAGGCTCATACTCAACCAATAGACAGAAGATAAAAATTTATCCAATTCAACAAACGTTACTAGTACTCGTCAATGGCAATATATCCCGGAGAGCGCACACAGGCCGGCTCACCAATTATGTATATTTCCGCCATGACGCACAACATCATCCTCTTACATACAAGATAAAAATTCATCCAATTCAACAAACGTTACTAGTACTCGTCAATGGCAATATATCCCGGAGAGCGCATACAGGCCGGCTCACCAATTATGTATATTTCCGCCATGACGCACAACCTCATCCTCTTAGCTAGGGCGCCTCACGGATTTATCACCAATCCGGGCTATATCCCTACTGAGGGAATCGTTGTCTCCACACTCATTGGTCAAGACACCCTGTCAACCGGGTTTTCCGCCTTGCCGTGAGAGGGGGTACTGTCCCGCTCAATCACAATCAATATCATTTCATATCATAATCAGAAGCTCAATATAATATTCATCCATATAACAGGTATAGTATATAACTATATTATAGCTTTATAAACCACAATTCAAGAGATTCAATCTTCACATCATCATGAGATACTTACTTTTTCTTATCCATACTTCTGGATTAATTATCTCATTATATTCGTCATTCTGAATCCAATTTCCCCCTATGAATCTTGGGAGTGTCCTACGACATACTTTTTATCACCAGTAATGCTAAAACTTTATTAAAACGGGGTCGTTTCACTCACCTGGATTCCGTACGAACATTGCTTCTCTAAGTCATTACAGACAAGAGTTCTCAGGTGAATTTCGGTGTTCTGCTACGGAGATTTTCATGAAAGATTAGAGAAAATACGTCAGGATTGTTTTCGTACATATACTGTTCATATGTATGGTTACTGTTCATATATACGGTCACTATTCATACGGTCACTATTCATACGTACGGTCACTATTCATACGTACGATCACTATTCATACCAGAAATAGAGAATACAATCTGTAAAAGAGTACACCAGGTAAGTTCCCAGGAAAGAGTGGAGGGTCACATTGGACACACTTAAAAACCAGGTCTTTCCTTAGCCAGAACTTTCCTAGACATGTATTCTTCACAGTTTACATTCTATTTCGGTAATCAGAGAATCAAAATAACATATAAACAGCTAAGGACAGTTTTTCTGATGTGGAAGATCAGCCAAGGCCGCAACCACAGAGCATACTTAAAAAATTAACTTCTAAAATTTGAAAGACATAGAAAGGGCATAGTATCCTTACCTAAGCTGAAAAGGAAAGGCCCAAAATCTCAGAGGCCTAGCTTTGGAGTAAGAGAAACTTAAGCAGAGAAGAAGAGAAGTTGAAGGTGTGAGTTTAGAAGTGAAATGGAAGGGCCTATTTATAGCAAAAGTCAAGGGTACTATTTGACACTATGCGCTAATAAAATATTCAATTTACTATTCATGAAAATGACATTTCTAATAATGCAATTACTGTGCAAATAGCGGCAACGGCCGAAAATTTTTCTATTATTACTATTGAAAACTTAAAGGAAAAAACTATCCTTTTACCTTAAACCTTTAAGTTTCTTTTTCAAATCAGTCCTTTCAATTTAGTCCCTGAGGGTATTTTTACACATAAAACGTCATTTTCTCCTACAAACTTCTTTCTAGTTTTCTCTTATGACCAAACCACATCTAGTACTTGACATTTCGATTGTATAATGAACAGTATCGTATACGTAAATAGTATTATACGGGTGAATAGTACCGTATACTGAAATAGTAACAGTAGTTTGTAAACAAATATTTATATTTTATTTTTCTTGGGTATTACATTATCACCCCCTTAAGAGAATTCGGTCCCCCGAATTCAAAACTCATCTCAAGACTGAAATAAATGTGATTACTTCGTCCATATCTCATCCTTTGCATCTCTTTCTTCCAAAACCTTATCACACCCTTGGTGAGATTTACAAGAATAGTATACCATTGACTGTGAACTCTAAACCGCATTATCAATAACTTGCATAAGACTTTTGCCTTTTCTAGACAGCAAGTAATCTCTTCCTCATCAGTTTAATCTTCTCCACAACCTTTTGTACCATAAAGTGTCTCATCCTCATAACCTTTACCAAACTCAAACTACTTAATAAGAGACGAACTATCTCTATGTAAAACCTCAAATAGGTGTCATCTCAAAAGTGGCACGTGGTCTTTCCAGTTCACATTGAATATCAGAATACATGTTTTCACACACATAGCTTATAACTTTTACGAATACAAGCACCCTATCCGAAGGCATCATTTTGGTCATAGGTAATACTCTTGCCCAAAGGCGATCCTTCTACCTTAAGGCAACACTCTCAGCTGAAGGCGTTATATAAAATGAAATCATTACATAATTTTCTAGGAAGAACAATCCCAGAAAATGAGTTAAGTAAATAACATACTCCTCATGCATAATTATAAAATAAATATATATAGAAATTCCTCTCACCTCAATGACTCATATAGAGTCGTATCCCTTCAATGATTAGGGCAAACCCATAGTTCTCTATGTATAGGTTCATAAAATACTTATTTAGCATTCCTCCATAGCTCAAAAGTGCAATGAAATATCATTTTAGTAACTCTGCTCAGTCAAAAAGATATTACTATACTATGCTTTAAAATCAAGTATGAAATATAACAAGTCCAATATCTTCTCATTCCTCAAGTTCTTTCAGTAAAATGAATCACTTCAACAAAGAAGATCTAGATACTAACTTAAATTTTATTTCTAGTACATAGATAATTTTAATACGTGAAGCTTACACCAAATGTAGCTTTAGGTACAAACAAAAGAAAAATAAATTAAGGACGAGGAGGCTTTTGAAATGTAAAAGGTGCTCCAGGTCTAGAAGAGGAAGGTGCTTCAGACCTTAAGGAGGAAGCTAATCGTTGCAGCCTAGAAAGAGTTTCTGGAGGAAGCGCCTGAGAAATTTGGCGAAGAGCATAAGTCACTCCGTTCATACAGTCAATACACCTTGCTTGTTGGTCACGAAAATTTTGAGTTGCAAACATTGAATGTCTATCAACTCGATTAGCCAGTTCCCCGAAACGACGGTTTATCAGTTTCTCTTGGTTTTCAAAGAGACGACTTATTAGTCGCTTCTGGTCCTCTATCTTATATTCCAAGCTCTCTATCTTTCGTTCCAGGAATGCAAGCTTATTTTCTGAGGATGTTGCAGTACTGTCCTCCTCCAACTCTATTACATCCCTCTTTCTCTTCTTAATTTCTGGTGACCTGTCTACAGGTCTCTTCCCTTTGTTGTTTCCGAGACTTAGATTTAAATCAAGCTCTACATTGCCAGTCTCAAAATTCAAGTTGAAAGACTTATTATCGGCCATTGCTCTAGGGATCTCAGAAATAACTTCGAATGAGAAAGGAATGGAGATTGAGAAATAGGTATGTAATGAAAGAAGTAGGTTTGCTTGGTGCGATGAGTAGGGTAACGGGCAAACAAGATTTATAGACAACCCGAAGCCTCTGGAGCTAAAGCCACCACAACCTACACGCCGCTTGCTATAAGGTTTACAGATCACATATGTCGTAATGCCAGCAATTAATGTCGGACATGCAGATAAATAGTAAATGCAATTAACATAAGTCAAAGATTTCCTCAAAAAATTTTCGGCTAATCTTGACCTTTCTCAAACTTTTGACTAACTACGCTCTTCAGTCTGAGATTTTCTCCCTCTAACTTGTTTTATCCTGTAATCCCATATCACGATGTCCCTCTATGATCGGGTAGTCTCATATTAGCCTTATCTTAGATTCTGATCGGTGTCTTTATTCTAGATTTACACATAATATATGTATATCAATATATTAAAACAAAGTTAACTGCTTACGGTCACATGCAGTAAGTATTATCATGATGTAAGGAAATCACTGCCTTTCATTTGCCCACGAGAGCATTATATGTAAGTATGTGTAACCATGAAGATATATCATCATCTACACATTTTATTCTATCCAAGTCATTTTGATTTCACATCTCTATGAGTATATGTAGGATCATCACATATTCTCCTTGATCGTAGCCTTCACTCATTATGCATGAATAACATACATAAATGTAATTACAACATGATTCAATCAATTATGTATGTTATACTCAACTGAAGGCTCTTAAGAACAACACAATAAAACGGAGAAATGTATTTCAGTTCATCATAAAAGCATCCAAGGCAATCTTTGATGGCTATGTTATCAACTTCCTTGAATTTCGGAAAATGCCAACGGGAGAAATGGGAAAACCAAGTAAAATCGGCCGCAAATCCACCGAATACTGACTTTCGTGGTTTTTGCATTAATGCGACGCATTGTTGGTGTGCACGCCTACCCTAGACTTCTGGCTTCCAGCTTGCAGAAATCCATAGGTTGATCGTGTAGGGGTGCGGTGAAAAGATATCTTCTTTGTCTCTAAGTACTAATTTTTCTCTATAAAAACCATCCCAGCGTTCTCAGTTACCACACCACAAAGAGTAATAATCTCCGAGCCTACAATCCCCCAGTATTCCTCTCGCCTCATACTCTTACAAAAATTTCTAAATTTTTCCAAATCATGGCCTCAAGGAAGTACATTGATCTCACAGTAGAGGCTAAGGAAGAAGAGCTCGACTTAAACTTAAGTCTGGGCAAAGACAAGGGCAAAAGACCTTTTGAGGGGTCTCCAGAGAAACAGAAGGAGAAGAAAATGAAGAAGATCGAGGAAGCTGAGGAGACTAGCACGGGCCATACCTCGGAGGACAAAATCGCCTGTCTAGAGCAGGAGGTGAAAAATCTGAAAAAGATGATAGGAGACCTGGAGAAGTTAACTAAACGCAATCATACAGAAATGACTTCAAGAATAGACAGGTTCTTCTATTGGTCTACCCAGTGCTTCTGCAATCAACAACAAAGAAGTGTTGATTGTATGAATGGGATTTACACTACCCTCCGTGACATTGCTATGTCCCTTGCTCCAAGGAATGGTCGAGGGGTGATGATACAATACAACCCTCCTAATCCAAGACCACCTCGCTTTTAGATTACTCATGCATGAGTAAACTTCTTCTTTTTTGCAATGTAATCCTTCAGTTTTTTTTTTCTTTTGTTTTTAATGCAAGTGGTTTCTTTTATTGGCTGGTACCCTAAAATAATATAGCTACACAAATTCAATCATGAATTCAGCTTATAAAATCCACCATATAAAAATTTGATCCGACAGCAACGGAATCAAAACAAGTAACAACTTTTCCTTGACTAAGTTCAAAAGTGTAGCCACATCTGTATAAAACTAAAACTGAGAACATACTTCTTAAGAAGAGATAAGTCTCGGAGGGAAAGGAAATGAAAACATCCTACAGGACCTTCAGTAGAGCCGTCTCTCTATAGTTGTGCCCGGGTTCACAACGATAGAGGAGGTCCCACTAAGGTTACCTTGCTCTGTAATCACTAGGAGACCTAACAACCATTGCTCTGATACCAACTTTGTCACGACCCGTTTTCTGGGCACATGACCGGCACAATGATGAATATCCCATCACTGTAAGCCTTTCGATAAATTCTACCCATGAGTTTAGTCATTATCAAAATAACCATTCCTGAAGAAAATATATCAAATTTTCTTATTTGAAATTCATAGAGATGATTTGCACATAATAATAGATTCTCCATATAAAATACATTATTATACTGACATACAAGCCAAATGTCGAACCCCTGAACTAGATGTCCTAGACGATTACAGAGCAACATAATCTATAACAGAAGAGAGGTCTACCCGACAACGGGAAGGTACAAAGTGATCTACTCCTCTAGCAGATATTCTTCGATGGCAACCTGATCTGAACAAAAAGGTTGTACAAACAATGTGAGCTTTTAAACTCAATGAGCGAATCGGCCTCGCATTAATAAAATTCAAATACATTACCAGTCATGCAAGCATATCCAAAGGCTCATACTCAACCAATAGACAGAAGATAAAAATTTATCCAATTCAACAAACGTTACTAGTACTCGTCAATGGCAATATATCCCGGAGAGCGCACACAGGCCGGCTCACCAATTATGTATATTTCCGCCATGACGCACAACATCATCCTCTTACATACAAGATAAAAATTCATCCAATTCAACAAACGTTACTAGTACTCGTCAATGGCAATATATCCCGGAGAGCGCATACAGGCCGGCTCACCAATTATGTATATTTCCGCCATGACGCACAACCTCATCCTCTTAGCTAGGGCGCCTCACGGATTTATCACCAATCCGGGCTATATCCCTACTGAGGGAATCGTTGTCTCCACACTCATTGGTCAAGACACCCTGTCAACCGGGTTTTCCGCCTTGCCGTGAGAGGGGGTACTGTCCCGCTCAATCACAATCAATATCATTTCATATCATAATCAGAAGCTCAATATAATATTCATCCATATAACAGGTATAGTATATAACTATATTATAGCTTTATAAACCACAATTCAAGAGATTCAATCTTCACATCATCATGAGATACTTACTTTTTCTTATCCATACTTCTGGATTAATTATCTCATTATATTCGTCATTCTGAATCCAATTTCCCCCTATGAATCTTGGGAGTGTCCTACGACATACTTTTTATCACCAGTAATGCTAAAACTTTATTAAAACGGGGTCGTTTCACTCACCTGGATTCCGTACGAACATTGCTTCTCTAAGTCATTACAGACAAGAGTTCTCAGGTGAATTTCGGTGTTCTGCTACGGAGATTTTCATGAAAGATTAGAGAAAATACGTCAGGATTGTTTTCGTACATATACTGTTCATATGTATGGTTACTGTTCATATATACGGTCACTATTCATACGGTCACTATTCATACGTACGGTCACTATTCATACGTACGATCACTATTCATACCAGAAATAGAGAATACAATCTGTAAAAGAGTACACCAGGTAAGTTCCCAGGAAAGAGTGGAGGGTCACATTGGACACACTTAAAAACCAGGTCTTTCCTTAGCCAGAACTTTCCTAGACATGTATTCTTCACAGTTTACATTCTATTTCGGTAATCAGAGAATCAAAATAACATATAAACAGCTAAGGACAGTTTTTCTGATGTGGAAGATCAGCCAAGGCCGCAACCACAGAGCATACTTAAAAAATTAACTTCTAAAATTTGAAAGACATAGAAAGGGCATAGTATCCTTACCTAAGCTGAAAAGGAAAGGCCCAAAATCTCAGAGGCCTAGCTTTGGAGTAAGAGAAACTTAAGCAGAGAAGAAGAGAAGTTGAAGGTGTGAGTTTAGAAGTGAAATGGAAGGGCCTATTTATAGCAAAAGTCAAGGGTACTATTTGACACTATGCGCTAATAAAATATTCAATTTACTATTCATGAAAATGACATTTCTAATAATGCAATTACTGTGCAAATAGCGGCAACGGCCGAAAATTTTTCTATTATTACTATTGAAAACTTAAAGGAAAAAACTATCCTTTTACCTTAAACCTTTAAGTTTCTTTTTCAAATCAGTCCTTTCAATTTAGTCCCTGAGGGTATTTTTACACATAAAACGTCATTTTCTCCTACAAACTTCTTTCTAGTTTTCTCTTATGACCAAACCACATCTAGTACTTGACATTTCGATTGTATAATGAACAGTATCGTATACGTAAATAGTATTATACGGGTGAATAGTACCGTATACTGAAATAGTAACAGTAGTTTGTAAACAAATATTTATATTTTATTTTTCTTGGGTATTACAGAAATCCTCATTCTAACCGTGTGTTTTACTGTTTCATATCACTTTGGATGCCATTCTGCTTTAATATGTAAAAAGGATGGTTTAGTGATTTTGAACCTCAGCCTTCAATTAAAGAAAATCAAAACATTTCATTCCTTTCTATGATAGCTAAGGGATTGTGAGAAATGGAAGAAATTATCACCATTAAATTACAAATCAATTAATTTAGGTTAATACATAATTTATTTATACAAAAATAAAAAAATTATTAATTTATATTATTAGATTCTGTTTATAATCCATATATATATATATATATATATGTTTATAATTTAATAGTGATAATTTTCTTCTCTCATTTTACATCAAATCACTCCTCTAACTAGTTATGTCTTTTATATTTATAGGTAATCGTAATTTGATATTGGCAGAATGAAAAAATATATCAAAAAGTGTGTAAGAACTAAACAGACGATATGTATTATTTGTGTAATATTTTGTGTAGAGAAATATGTAGGCAAAGAGAGAGTTTTGTCTACTCTCTTTGTACACAGACTATAAATTTAAACAGACAAGTACCTAAGTTATTTATAGTATTTTAGAAGTAATGTATCTTTTTACTCACTACACTAAGTGGTATAATAAAATCGGAAGCAGATTTCTTCCTAAGTTTAAAAAGCATATAAAATTCTTACTCTATCGTGGACCGTTGGATATGTATTTAAAGGTTCATATTTTTTTTTGTTTTTTATTTTTTTAATTTTTAAAATTATATTAGACGTTGATCAATTTAATGATAGTTGACCAAAAATAAATAATTAATAAATTTTTTTAAAAAGCAAGAAAATACAAGAAAAGCATAGACCAAAAGATGTGACGAATTCAATAGTACACGTTGGAATAAAGAGTCTCCTATACTTGAAAAGTATAAGAGGTATTCCGCTTTCAATAAAATTAACTTGTTCAAAGCATGAATCACCTTAAAAAAAATAAGATTGTTGCATGCCACAACCTTAAATTAACACAGACATTATATTTTTACTAATAACATCTACTTTCTTTTTATTTTTTATTTTTTAAGTTAATACTCTGACATTGCGTTTGGTATGCCTGCTGAAGATGGAATGGAAGATAGCTTTCCATTATTGTGCACTCTTCTCGCATTTGGTAAGGCTTTTGATATAGTAGCTTGATAGAAAATGAAATTTATGTTTCTATTTTTTTTTTTTGTATAGATCTCTTCCATCGAATAGGCAATGGAAAAGTGGTCAAGGAAAAGGAAGATATGAGAAGGAAATAAGATTTGCCGAATTTGTCCATTGTAAATGTGCTTCTAGTCAATCTCTTTTTGATTTTGTTCTGTTTTGTCAATCTCCTCCGTCAACCTCCTCCAACAAATCTAAGATGATGAAGGAGAGAGAGATATAATTGAGAAGATGAAGGAGAGAGATAGTCTGATGGGGGGAGAGAGAGAGAGAGAGAATGAAGAAGACAAAGATGAAGATGAAGATGAAAGAGAGAGAGAGAAAGAGAGATATTCTTATGAGGATAAGAGATTAAATCTTTTTATTTTTTATTATAAAAATAATTTTAAATCAAAGATAATTTATTAAAATTACTCCACATATGTTCTTTTATTTTCATTAAAAAAATACATACAAAATAAAATAATACTTCTTTTCTTTTATTCTTTTCATTTTATATCAAATATATTTTTTTCCTTTTTCTTTTTCTTTTCCTTTTCTTTCCTGCCTACCATAGCCTGACACTAGGGTTTTAATTTTATATTTTTCTTCATAGTTGGAAAGCGTGGATATAAGAAAGAACAACAGACAAATAAAAGCAGACATTTAGAAAGCTAATTGAGCCGCCATCTGAAATTTAGCAGCAGCAATATATAGAATACTAGAGAACGTCAGAGACATTAATTAATTAAGTAGTAGCTTGATATATATATATATATATATACACACAAAATTAAGGGGCGAGAGTGAAAAATGAAGTTATTAATTAAATTCATGGGATGGTAAGCAACATCATGTTCTTAAATTCCTGGAAATCAAGCAGGCCATCCAAATTGGTGTCATAAGCACAAATCATGCTTCTGCAATCCGTCCCCTTCTTGTCGTCCCACAAGCCCAGCCTCCTCAACACACACTCCACCTCTTGGCTGCTTATGAATCCATCTCCATCCATATCAAACACCGAGAACGCCTTCACTAGGTCCCTCTCCACCTCTTCTTCTTCTTCTTCTTCTTCTTCCCCTTCTCTCTCTTCATTACTACTACAGTTTCTCTTATTCTTTGTTATGGACTCGTAAAACGACAAGAACTCATTGAAGTCAAGCCTCGTCTTCCCCACCAGAGACTCAACCTCCTCTATTCCAAACTGAAAACCCACCATCTCTAGAAGCTTATTTAGACTCTCAAGCCTCAAAAAATCATCCCCATTCTTGTCCAGCTTCTCAAATATCCTCTGCAAGTCACCGGGGGTCAGAGGAGACATGTTGCCTAACACCATATATAAGAATAAAAATGGGATATATATATATATATTTATATATTAATGCATAAACATGAGTTCACGCTAAGATATCAAGGATTGGAGGGTATATATAGCCTATAGGAGAGGGAGAACTCATGTCCAGTACGTAAACTAAGGTGGGAATTGTGACCAGTACGTTGTCCTAACATTGTACGTTAACGTACAAAATGTGACGTGAAATAATGGATGTAGCAAGAACTGGGAAGTTTCATAGGCATTGCTATGAAAGCAGCTTGTAGTTTTGATTTATGAGATGGGAAGTTTCTTGTTCAGTTTCTGGTATATGATAATTATTGCTATATGTTTCGAATGTTAATTGTCATTATCAAAATCTTCTCCACTTTCGCATGTTGGCAGGGACGGCTAGGTCACGTATATTTCCCATTCAACTTAAACAACCAAAATGTATTCAATTCAAACCGCGTGCCGAGAGAGCGTTTCGAGGGCCACGTGTCAGGCCTACATTTGATCGTAGGTGGTGACGTGGGCCATACTAATGATTTGGACTTTGGAGAATATGCTAGTCTTTGTTTTGAACGCAACTCTTTTTGTTCCTTATTTTCTTTCTTTCTTTCTTTTTGTTTTTCCTGGTAAATAAAATGCTTTTCTCAGATTTCTATCCAGAAAAAAGAAAAAAAGAAAAAAAAAAGAAAGAATTAGAAGAAGCCGTTAATTTAAAAACGTCCTTTAGCATTGCTGATGGGGCATGTCACCTAGCGTGCAGATCCCTCCGAGGGATTGCAAATTATTAAATATTTGATCAAACGGTTTGTAATTATCTAATTTTTTTTAATTATAATTATTATTTTATATTTATTTTTATACTTATAATTATCATTAGATCAATTGATATTTAAAAAAATAAAAAATAAAAAAAATTAAATAAAAAAAACTATCAAATCAAATAGATCTAACGATACTTAAAACTCCTCCTACGTATAGGAGGGGATCGCACACTATCACCTAACCTTATTGTTGTAGTTGGATGGGATATTTGGTCCAAAAACATTTTATTACAATTTTTCTTTTTCTTTTATATATTTATAATCAATTTTTTCGCTTACAATATGATAGAAATATCATGTTTAACAATAATTATATGCTTTTTATACCTTAATATCATATAAATTTTTTTATTAAATTTTTTTAGACATGTTATATTTTCAATAAAAATTTAATGATAAAAATATAAAGAAATGTATTTAGATAGTATTAAAAATGCTTCACACAAAATATGAAATCTTTTAACAAAATCGTTAATAATCAATCCTAACTCATAGTTGCCGTTGGATACAGAATAACTAGACAAAAATGGGGAAAGAAAGCAGGAAGAAAATATTTGATTGATATGTTTCTTTTTTTCGGGATGGGGAGGAAAATAAATAATTTTTTTTCTAATCTTTTAAAATTCTCTATCGATTTTTCCTATTTAATACACGCTTGTCTTTTTGAAGAGTTTCAATTTTGAAAACCGCGTAAGTCATTACAAATTTTAATGATCTATTCAAAGATAAATTTATTAAAATTTATTATCACGGGTTACTTTTTCTCTATTTAATTTATTGCTTCCTTTATAATATTACAAGCTAGTGTTACGTCCTGTGGGATATACAATCGTCTCATCAAGATGTAGATATAATATATATGTGCAAATTTATATATTTACTTACTTTATCATAAATTATTACAAACTTCTTTATATATTATATTTGATTTGATATTCTAACATGAAGATTTATATTGTGTTTATATAGAACACAAAAAAAAATATTAAAATAACTTTTATAATTTCTATAGAGTCTACAAATAAAATATAAACAAAAATAACTCACAATTTATAATGTTAGACAATGCTTGAGAAGGTGTATCTTGATTATTAACTATTGATCATGTTTTCCCACAATAAAAAAAATTAAACATGCTGCAAAGTATCTAATATTATAGAAATTAACTAAAGCAGATTACCATATTTTTAGATAATATTGTTGGCTATTCAAAAAGTTAGTTGAAAGAAATATATCTAGTGCAGTGTTGGAACTATTGCAATAAACAGAACAAACTTCTTTATCTCTTAACATAGCAGTGCTTTATTATATTTGCATCTGGTCAGTTCATTTTTTATGACATTATTCCAATTTTAGTATTTGTATCTCAAAATTACCTAATCAAATTAATTACATTTAATATAAAAGAAAACATTTAATTAGAAAATTGGAATATGGAACAAATTACTAGGTACCCATAAGCTATTACTAATTATATTAATTATATGATTGATAAATTTGTGAAGATTTTCAATATTTTGTATTAAATATTAATTTATTAATTTATTAACATTCACACTATATTCTAAAATAGAATTGTTTAAAATGAATTTAATTTTTATACATCTTTATTGACATTGTTTCAATTTGAGTATTTGTTCAAAATTAGGTTGACATTTGAAATTGATTAGCTAATCAAATTAATTACATTTAATATGTGAGAAAACATTTAATTGAAAATTTAGAATAGACAACAAATTATTAGACACATATAAGCCATTATTAATTATTTTAGTTGCATGATTGGCAAATTTGTGAAAATTTTAATGTGAATTAATAATAATTTATTATATTCTAAAATATAATTTTTGATTATTATAAGAGACATTTAATTATATTGAATAAGGAGAAAAATTTAATTAAAAAGTTGTAATAGGAAACAAATATTTAAGCATTTAGGCTATTACTAATTATATTAATTACAGAGTTAACAAATTTGTGAAGATTTCAAATATTCTGAATTAAATATAAATTAATATTAATTTATTCACACTGTATTCTAAAATAAAATTTTAGATTACAATAACACATATTCAATTACATGTAATATAGAAAAAACTTTTAATTAGAAAGTTAGAATAAAGAACAAATTATTAGACAGGTATAAACTATTACTAATTACTAATTATATTAATTACATAGTTGACAAATCTATGAAATTTTTAATTTAAAAGACATTTAATTACATTTAATTAAAAATTTGAAATAGAAAATAAATTATTATACACGTATACAAGGTTGACAAATCTATAAAGATTTTTAATATTTTTCATTAAATATAAATTATATTAATTTATTTATTAATAATGTATTCTAAAGTAAGAGATATTTAATTACTTAACTGTGCTCACTGGAGAATTTGTCAATGTCATTGGCCTCGACCAGGACAAAATAACCATTACTGTTGGAATTAGCGAGTTAATTCATCGGTTCGTGTCCGTTTTTATTAAGACATTCGTTACGTGTCTTGTAAAGTTAAGAAAACAAAACAAGATGCAATTGCTTCAGAAGATTAAATTCATTTAAAATCCATATACATTAAAAAAGACAAATTAAAAATAAATGCGTTTTTAGTAGAAGTAGAATTGGGCTTGTAATCATATTTGTGTGCTTCAATATCCTGAAAGACTATGGATACAGTACTAAATAGTTCTGCATCTATAATCCACAATAAGCAGCTGAACACTTTCATCAATCAAAAAGTGAATTGTAAATCCAATCAAGATTGCCATAAAAATGCTTTGTAAAGTGCAAAGCAAGAAGTATAACTTTTTATTTCGAGAACCTTATAACAATAAAATACAATTGCCAATGTTAAAGAAGGCGAGAAACGCAACAAAACTTTCAATCACTGAGAAATAACTGTCAAGAAAACGGCAATCTCAGAAGAGTTAGAAAGAGGGGGGAAAAAAAGTAAAGAATAAGGAATAAAGCATGAGGAGCCAAAACTTGTATGGATTGAAGTTCATGTTCAAGGCGTCAAAGAGAATTTGCCAGGCTCAGAATAGTTCTTTTCCAATTGCTCAACTTTGTTGAATTTAAAGCCTCTGATTCTCACTGTCTCAGGCTGGGAGGCGTCTTTGTAGTCAACAGATTCCAGGGTCCAACCTTTGTTTTTAACTGAACCACTCACTTTTACCTGTTCATTACTCAAGGGTAAGATAATCATTCCCAAATCCAGATTAATTAAGATCATGCAATGAATATGCATTTACTGTAACATACATATCAAGTTTTTGGAATTTAAATAATTAGAAAGAAAATAGTGATGAAAATGAAATAGAGATAATAATAATCAGACTTGAAACTTCTACGTGCAGTATGTAGTTATTAGAAGTATAAAATTACACGTTGAAATTTAATAGGTGGACATTTATTAGTATTTAAGCTAATAATTTAATTGAGATATTCTAATTAATCTAGGATAACTTAACTTTTGAGTCGGGGTTTTCTGAAGACAGTTGGATTGCCTAATACTTTGGATCGATTTCTCTATTTTGTAAAAGTAAATTAATGATACAGTCCCTGAAAGATCACTGTATCTTCAATTTGGTTCTTTGAATATGAATTCTTTTAACTCAGTCTTAAGAAATCACTCTCCTCTTAATTTGATCATATAAAAATAAAGCATTTCAACTTAGCTCTCCAATTTGTTTTTTCCAATCACAATGATCCTCATTGTGCCCAAGGATTAAGGGAAGATTATTTTGATTTGGAGAAAATATTCAGAGAACTAAATCGAGAGAGGCACTAGGACCAAATTAAGGGGAATAAAAAGAGAGGATATATTAAGAAACTAAATTGAAAGGCTCTATATTTAAAATATGAAATTGAGAGGTAAGTGATCTTTCTAGGGATTAAAACATAGATTTACTCTATATGTTGTAGAGTTGAGATTATCATTTTCTCTTTCTTTTTCGCCCTCCTATCTTCTCCCCCTGATTATCTTCCCTCCCTATCATCTACTGTTCTCTCCCTCAATTATCTTCTCTCTCAATCATTACTGTAGCGAATGTGGATATTGGGAAACATTCAAACACAACAAAGCAAACTTATTTGGTCATACCTCTGCATTATCAACAGCATCAACAATTAGAGCCCCGTCTAAGGACAGATTCTCAATAAAGACATTTTGACCCTTTAAGGCCAATGTAGAATTCTGAGATACTGAGCTATTCCCACCGACTTTCCTCTTTATCTCAGAAAAAGTTAGACCCCATTTTGGCTTCCATACAATATGGGGCCACACTTCAACCTCTTGCCCGTTGAAAACCTGCAATACTGGATCTGACACTTGGACGCCAACCTGTCAGAAATAAAGATGAAAAGAGAATTGATTATGTTGTCTGAAATTAACACTTGGATTTTTAGCATCTGGAATCTTGGCAGTGATGTTTGCTTGCCGGAAACATATACACCACTTATTTAGCATCACTGCAAATAAGAGTTGTACTGCCCAGCAATCAGTTTCTCTATACCTTCGAAACAAAGATGCATTTCTTTCTGGAAAAACAAAGATCTTTTAAAATTAATTTGATCATATTTTGGTACCCAAATATGACTTTTAAGCCTAAAACCCAAAAGGGTGAACTCCTGTAACTTATCAATAAAAAAAAAAGAAAAAAGAAAAGAGAAGAAAAGAGACACACTGACGAATAGAGTCAAGTAATCCCCACATATGTTATTGATTAATCAAAAGCTGAATGTCTATTTGCTTTGATTTTATTGAGTGACTGAAGACCGAATGTGCTGCTAATAGGACTTCATGAATTGGGAGAACTTCATGAAAGAAAGCAAAACCTAATGCACTCTCGGGTACTTTATCTAGAATCTTCAACAGAGATCAAAAAAAAATATTTTGGAAAAGTTCAGTGTCATATTCCACCTTGGAATCCAGGCATTGAGAAGGAAATCAACACCTAATCATTGTGGGATTCATGACTTATAATGACAAAAGAAGTATATTACCTTCTTAAGGATGAGACTGTTTGCACGATAGATGGCCATTTCTCCAGACGTTGCACTATGGTATGGATTTCCCTTTGGTACCTTCAGTTAAATAGAAACAATATCAGAAGTAGTTCCCTTGCTGACAACTTTTCAGCGATGTAACATAACTCCAGTGAATCTTTTACCATTATGCAAAACCTTTTCCACGGTCCAAAGTTTAAATCCAAATTTCCCAACTTGACTGAACTTTTGGTTAATTCTTTACAGTCTGTCTTCAATTGAATACTACATATAATTAAATATGAAATTAAGCATGGAGGACATAATTTTCTTTTACTGTTTATTCTATACTAGTGTTTATCCATGTGTGAGTTTTAGATTTCCTGCATCACTGCACAAAACAGCATAAGGTCAAGCCTTGCAATAACTAGTTGCATTTAAGTTACCTTAGCGGCTTCTTCAGGGTTGTTCTTCACAGGTGCATAGGCAAGCCATGTATCCATCACCTACATAATAACATATAGTTCCAGTGAGCTAGTACCTAGCATTGAAATATTAATTCGTAATGGAACTGCCACAGAATTGTTAGAAAATGGCATCACTATACACTGACTCCATCTAAAACCTAAAGGATCATCTCCAAGGGTGGAAAAGTAAAGTTTTTCAAGCTTTGATTAGCTAAAAATGCATGCACCCTTTTCCATTGAAAAAGATTATTTACCGTGAACCCAACCCTTGCAGATGGAGGCAACGTTTTTGGATAGTCTTGCATCATACATTCAAGTCGAGTTGATGACTTAAATGAAGTTTTACTGGCATCCTTATACCTGCAGTTAGGAAAATGTAGGATTGATAATATAATTTTGCAAAATAAATAATAAATAAAAAAGCAATCATAATCCAGAAGAGCCTTCCAGTGTACCAGCGTAGACAGCGAAATACTTATAGAAATAAATCAAATTCGTCTTTATCTGTCTCTATCCCTTACCCCAATGAATATAAACTTATTCATACTTTTTTAGCAGAGTTTCTTATGAGTTTCCAATGAAAAGTGGTACAGAACTCAAAATTTATCATCTAAAGTTTCAATTTTAGACTAGTCATATAAGTAAACAAAGAATTTGACAAGTAGACTTTTCTTCTAAATTAGCATTATTCTACTATAAATATCCAAAAAGATAACAGACTAACTTTGCTCTATTTGGGAGAAAATATCAAAAAGATAAAAGAAAAGACAAAGTTAAGGCAAAGTCTTACGGATCAACAAACTGATTACAGAATTTAATTAAAGGAAATAAAGGCATGCTATAACAAAGCGTTTAGAAATAATAATCAAATATAATGAGTACAAGAAAGTACTTTGGGTTGACAAACTCCGCTATGGCACCTCCTGTTTTTGTGAGCTCTTGAATGTAAGAACCAAGCTCTAAAATTAACTGTCAAAATAAAAATGTCATTATGCAATTGTGGCATACACATAAAGCTGTTTGACCAAATAAATAATAAAAATAATAACAATAAAAACAGCAACAAGTTGACAGTTGTCTTTTGCAGTTAGAGTTTTTTTTTTTTTTTGGGGGGGGGGGGGAGGAGGGGGGGGAGGGGGAGAAGAGGATTGGTTGGAGTTTAAGTATCATGACACAAAGTCTCAAAAGGTAGATCCCATTTCACAAATCTATATTATATATATCAACATAAATGATGATCATGCACCAATTTGGATGGTTGATATCAACAAAAAATTATCTGCAGACACCATAGAGTTCATATCAGGGGATGATATCAGCTTCTAAAATTTCAAACATAACTAATTACAAATTGATTGCTCAGAGTCAGAAGTCACGCCATATGTTAAGCTAATCCAGATTGGAAGAATACCATCTACTTAGCCCAACAGTAGTTAAATGAAAAGGTGATAAGAAAGAAGGGGAGCTAATGTGTGTGATTACTTGGTTTATATTTCCTGGAAAGGGGGAGTAGCCAGTCTCACAATTGACATCGCCATCAGGGAAACCAGAAGCTCTAAGGAGAGGATCTAACTGATTGTATTCCACATTTATCACCATTTTCCTCCCTGAGAATGAGATGAGAGATTTAAATTAATAGTCAAATGCTAAAATTAACATTATTGACAAGGTGCGTCACATGTATGCGTGGGAAAGATAAACTACAAGCATTTGAAATATGATATTAAGATATATTTGAACAAAACTGCCAATCAGGCAAGAAGAACAATAATGTTCAGGCTTTAAAGGTATCTTTAAATGGTACAAATACATTTTAAATTTTTCATTTTTCAGTGCACACAAACATATTTGTTTAATTTTAAACTGTGATCTCGCATCAAATACATCTTCTCAAGAGAAGCTGTCCCTTTGACTATTTGATTAGGAACGCAGTAGCATTTTCCATCTTCATTTTAATGATACAAGAACATGGAAACTTTTATTTTAAGTAGAGAAAAATAATCACAATGTATGTCAAAACTGTAATCTCACTCTACGCACTTCATCTTGAAGGTAAGTAGCAGCCCATCTAACCATTCTATCTGTTGATTAATAAGGACAGCTATCAGTGGATAGAGATCAATCACTTAATCCATCTTTACCATTGAGTAGAATAGTCTATCCTCGTCCAATTCACTATATTGACACATTTACAAATTTACATCTTCATATTATCTCATAGGTAGCAAAAAATGTTCAATTCACCAGTGATGTATACAAGCCAATGTCGAACTAATCAAGATCCCAAAGAAATATCATATTAATTAGATATGTTTATATAATGGGTATATAACCACTGATGCAAAATAAGAATGCTAAAAATGGGCACTAGAAAAAGAGATTGAATAGATTCAGTCCAGATCCCCCAGGATGCAAATTTGCAATTGACAACTACACTGAAACAATGTTTTTGCATTGCCTATATCTGTTTATTGGAGGGAAAAAAATCACCATTCTTCCTTCGTCATTGGAAAAAAAAAAAATCAGCATTATTTTTCTTTGTCTACTGGGGTAGAAACAATGAAGGTTACCATCAGTGTGAGTGAGTTTGGTAATTCCTCCAATAGCTTCTTTTGCTTTTCGAGGTACAGCAAGAGAGTTAACATGGTACTCTTTGGTAGCACTGACTCCTAGAGCTGATGGAATGCCCTGTATTTTCAAAATACTAGGCAATTAATATTAGACATATATTGAGAAGAAAACCAGGAAAGGTAACTGAAAGTATAAAATGCAACAACAACAAACCTTGAACAGAAGTCCATTTGTGTCTTGGAAAAACAGAACCCATTTCAAACCAGCATCACGCCTGATATAGATCGCCGTGTAAATTTCAGAATTTAATATTTTTAAAAGATAAAGATACCTTAACCCTTTCATTTTCTAGGAATTATAGAGTACGATCTTGCCAATTTAGAGGCATGGCTAAATAGCACCAAACATTGCCAGTCATATTAAAATGCTTTCTCATGATCCTAATTGTATTTAAAACGCACTGAATTTTCCTATACACATGCAGAGACAAGATCAACAACTAAACCAACTGAAAACATTTTTAAATTTTTTAAATATAGCTAAATTAATTTAAATGTGGAAGCAGCAAAAGAAACTGAAGACCAAAAAAGAAGAGGAATTTTTCTTCTTTTCATTGTGACAGTAGCAACAGATCTTCAAAGACCAGTAAAGTATTTGAGCCATACCATACTTTCAGAAGACCACTGGAATAAAGAAGTGAATGCACATCACCGTGGCCATGAGGTTTTGTCTTAAAAAAAAAAAAGAAAAGAAAAAAACAAATCATTAATCAATCTCAATTTATTTGAAAATCTTATATCTGAGTCTTGTATAACTCAATTCATCAATGCCTTTTGCTAGGTAAAACTTCTTAGTTATACAACCATAATTGTGCTGTACACAACATTACCTGAATTCTGTATTTATTTTGTGGGTCCACTGCAAGTCTTGCATCATTATCATCTAAGCATGCTACTTTTTCCTGAAATGTAGGGATTTTTCATTTTTAACCATCCAAGAAAATCATTATAAAGAAAAACTAACTTTCCACTAGATATCAAAAGCCATACCTGCTTTAAAAGTTTTATTTGAGTGGATTGCATACCAAAATAAGAACTTGATTCCAAAAGCTTTAAGGTACGCTCATGTGTGTCATCAGATGTCATAATAACAAAAGGAATCTGTATTTGGCTTTCACCTAACAATTGAAACACCACTTCTATTAAAGACCGTGAGTTTTCATGAGGAACAGTAGCATTTTAGGAAGAAGAGAGAAGGAATGGGTAGATAATTCAGAAGATGGATGAATAATTGCTTGTGTATTATTCTGTACGTGATGCTAAATATAAATAGAGGAAGGAGGCCACGAAACAAGCCACTGAATCCTTCTCAGACTAGGAAAAATAAATATTAAAAACAATCTTTATCGTAGTCTAATATATTAAGCCTATTCCTAATTTGTCTAGGATTAATAAATAGATAATAGGATAAGACTTATCTTAACTAATTTAAAATAAACAAAATAACTTCTAGAATCTAAATTTAAATAAATAAACTAAAATAACATAAACAAAAAGTTAATCTCGTCCACAAGGACTATGATACATAATAATTATAATCAATAACCAATGAGAGGCATGGGAGAAAGGAAAGCCGGAGAGTAATTTATCTTTCATAACAGTGAAGGACAACAAACACCTTTACTCATGGAATTGCAACCAAAAGAGGAAAGAAGTCACTCTATAATTCTGTTTTCAAATGACAGTTAAGACTAACCTTGTGAGAGTTTACAACTGGCTTCTTGAAGAGCCAATATAGATTCAATGTAGTGCTGCAAAAAGCATGTTCCAGTAGTGGTTTCAGCAGGAAGAGCAACCTGCCAAAAGCATTATTAAGAATAAGAAATAATTCCAATCAAATAATAGGCAACTTATATGCTGCAGTTTTGCACAAAACATGCATGACAAAGCATTATTAGAAGGTGGCCCCTCATTGTCTGCAGGACCACAACAGGATATTTGTAAGATCAGAGATTGCTAGGCAGGGAAATGTCTTAAAGGGAATATGACTGAAGCCAAAGCCATGAAAATTCTTAAAACATCAGGCTTTGGTGAGAAGTTTTGATCAATCATGGCGCCATGGCCCTTGGGCAATGGAAATCATGTCCAAAAGTACAGATCAAAGGTGCTGGTATACGAAACCACCAGTCTTTATACTGCAGTATTGGATAAACTTTATACTTGATGCTGAATTTATGAGACCTACCTACATATATGCCACTAGTCTTTATATAGGGTGTGAAGGTGTACCTTAATTCCATTGTACCCCAAACGCTCCCCAAGACCACCTGCAACAAGAACAAATGCAGCTCTCCTAGCTTCCTTTACACCTGTTTCCTCAAATTTGATGAAGTTATCATCAGCAAACGTCAAAGTTTCACCAGTTGGAACCTGCAAAAACATTATCAAATCCAGATTTGAAAATGAAATGCAACTTTTACTTGAGGAAGCAAGAGTGGAGTGTGAAGTGAAACTGATGCAAAATGACTGTCCAATAGTTAATACACTAGTGGTGAGTTGGCACAATGAAAAGAAGGGGAAATATGGGTTTTCCATATGGAAACAATAATGGCAATCGCTCTACTCATTGCAAATATATTGTTACCCGTTCACCATATGTTCAATAGCAGCAGATTAAATTACTAGGATGAAATGCAATGTAATAATATAATTTATACCAATTAATATGTTGTCACTCACAGAAGGTTTGAAGCCATCATATGGGTTCTTTCCAGCTTTTGAATCGGCCAGGAGTTGTCTAGCATTTTTAATATACGATGCCAAACCACCAGGATAGCTTGTATTCAGTCGAGCCACCTACCAAAAAAAAAAGAATAAAATTAAAGGTAGAGAGGGATGCAGAATATACAGTTCATCTAGTATTCCTCGTAGTAGAGAGATGCTACAGCTATCTCAACAAAATGTTCCATTAGAAACTTCTTTCAAGATTAACAACATAATATATTGTTTGAGGAGACAAAGGATCCAATTGATTAACTACATTTGAAAAATGAAAGAATGAGGGAAGCGGGAATGTTTAGGTGAATCCTAGCTTATTTCTGTCGGGCATGGTGGGATCTGCCAGTAATCCCTTTCTGGTAAAATTGTCATTCACTCATAGCAAGCCCACAAAACTAACAACATACATGCATATATATATATATATATATATATATATATATAGGCAAGAATCTCTATTTCGATAACAAGTTTCAGTAAGAAGAGAATAGGTTTCAGAAAATTATTGGGTAAGAAGAAATCCTCAAACAAAGAAAGCAGGTTCAGTTTCATAACAGAATAGGCTCTCATATACTCACCCGACGTAAAGGATTTAAATTGAATTATGAAACACACAAAAGTAGCGTCTGACGATCCAGGAGACCTACCTGCTCAAAAAAGCCTTTCTTTTGGTCGTCATCGACACCCGGCTCCGCCCAATATTCAAAAAGATGACTCTGGTCCATCTCCAGCAACATCTTTGCGAGTTCAACCTGGGCCCGCCACCCCCAACCAAATCAATACCATCCCACAGTCAAAAAGAAAACCCAAAATTTAAAACGAGAGTCTTTTTATACCTGTTCCGGCGACAGAAGGTGGAGATTTTTCTTGAGGTTGGGAGCATTAGAAGCGAAATCGCCATTGATACCCAGTTTAGCGAGCTTGTCGGTGGTAGAATCGACCGTGTCAGCCATTGAAGAGGGGAGAAATCGCAGAGGCGGAGCGGTGGATTCAATTCGAGATCGAGCTGAGAGAGAAAGAGAGAGCGAAGCTAAAATATAACAGAACAAACGTTGGACAGTGTATTAGTACTAGAAGCGACGCTTCCGGTATTAATGTGGATCCACTAACATCGACAACGCTAATGTTTATCCGTCAAGTGTCGTGAACAATTCTTTTACCAGTTGTTCCCGGAAGGTACGATGACGATCGTCGGTTATTTGGGCCGCACTGAGTCACGTGGCATGTGTTGACAAATGATTATAACTAGAGGAACTCTTTTGGTGAGACGTTATTTCAACTTTCCACAAAGATTTTACTTTTCGAGGACGATAAGTCTCTTTTCCGAATTATTAAGATGAAAGTAAACGCAATGATATAAATTTTAATTTAATCTAAATTCAAGTTTGAGTAAAATAAGGATTTGCATAAAAGTACAAACAATCCTTCATCTGAACAGGTAGTTTGATTCTATTGCAAATTTCTTAATTCAAAAAAAAAAAATTGAGTGGTATCTGATATAACTTTATGGCTAATTGATACTTATCCAAATTTATAACTTGGATAACAATAATTTTTTTTCGTGATGAGTTTTAGTTTAAGTAAAATATTTTACGACTTATAGAATTAGATATTTTTAAGAATTTTTTTTTGGTTCTACATTACTATGATTTTTATTCTTTATTATGTGAGTTAAGCTTTTCTCCTTGGAGCAATTAAAAGTTGTTCTTAAAGCTCAAAAGCACCTTTTCATGTTTATATAGAAGCTTAAAATTGAAGGAACAATCGAATAAGCATTTACTAATGACAAGAGCATATTCCTTA
The DNA here is from genome assembly GCA_037074585.1 of Biancaea sappan. Taxonomy (NCBI): domain Eukaryota; kingdom Viridiplantae; phylum Streptophyta; class Magnoliopsida; order Fabales; family Fabaceae; genus Biancaea; species Biancaea sappan. The sequence goes on from CM073494.1 coordinate 15,501,083, forward strand.
GGAGGGACAATGTCCACTGATAGTCCGATACTCTCTTTATTTTCTTTATCGAATTTGATCAAGATTAATTTTTGGTTCAACTTAAGTTTATGAATTTTATGAATTTAGATATATTAAATATGCTTCGTATATTCTTTATAGTGAAGTTTTATATAGGAGCTCAGTGTTTATGTCAATTTTTTATTAGTTTATTTTAAAATAATTTAAATAAAGATGCATTTTCAAACAACAAAAAAGTTTTTTTTGGGACAACAAAAAAGTTTTTTGAACGATGGATGTAATTGCATAAATTGTTTTCATACCCGTAATTGGCGCCATGACAGGTGAGTATTGACCCCGGGTGACATTCAATGAAAGAGTTTATGAAAGATGCTGAAAATATATAATTAATGAGGGTGTCATCACCATTATCAGTATCACAAAGACATGAGATCGTTGATTCTGAAACCTGATCAATATTATGAGAATATCCCTTCATTTCCTCAAAAGTCATGATTCTTCAAGTATTTTTCCTGCTCGCATTTAGTACTGTATCAATCAATCATAATCTTGCAATCCATTTTATGCTATATGGGGGTGCTGCTGACACGTGTTGATTATCGAACAAGGAAAATTTCAATTATACAAAAACACCAGAAAATTATCTTTGGAACATTAGCCATATATATTATGTACTCGATATCCATATTTGAACCAACGCAACAGAATTTTACTTATGTTTAGTGACTTAATAAACAAGAGACAGTAGGTTCTCAGTTCAGAAATTGACTCATCACTTGTGGAGTACCTTGAAAAAGGTCTTATTGTTAGAAGGAGAGTATGAGAAGCAGGTCAGCGTTGGTTTTTACTCAGCAAATTAATAGTGACGAGAAGATGAGGCAGAAGAAGCGTCAAGGACTCAAGGCTAAGAATTCTCATAACTCCTGCTCACGTTCTGAGCAGGTCTTTTTTCTTTATAATATTCATGTTCCTGTAACATGTAAATAAATAAAAGGGGGAGGGGGAAGAGATACACTGTGCTCAATGACTAGAGACAGCGAAAACCAACCAGGCACAAAAACAAGAAAATAACTGTATTACCTTTACAAATGCCTGGTTGAGTTTTCCAGCCACTAGCCTGAGCTGGGGGCTATCATACTGGAGATGCCTGTGCTCTGAAATCCCTTTTAATTAAAAGAATCGGTTTGATAAATTCATCAAGATCATCTAATTGTATATCCATGGGTTCACTGTCGCACAAAGTTACTTGCTCGCTTGGTTGGCCACTGCTTTCTGCAATTTCTTCATCATCGACATCAAGGCTGATATAGTCAGCGAGTTTTCCTTCAAGATCATCATTATTTTGTTCCCCTTGCCTTGGAGCTACCGTCATACCAGGTTCAGAAACATCAATGGGCATAGAACCAAAGTAACGACCTCTACTGTTCTTCCGATCTCCAGATCTCTTCCTTTTCTTTCCCTTGCATTGTTTCTGAGGGTGGTGAAGTTTGCATTTGGTCCCTTGGGTACAGATTCCTGTTGCTTCAAAAGTAGGGCAGACATAGGTGTGCTTCTTCCGACACTGAACACATAAAATAGCACAATTTTAGTGCATGATCACATGTACAAGGGGGGAGGAGTTGGACGCATGCACCTAGAAGTAGGGGAATATTTACTAAGCAATGCAAAATTTTCCAGAGAGTAAAGAACTATGTACTGCATTTTATAGAGGCAAGACATGACAATATTACAGAACATGACCAGACAAAAACAATTAAGGCTAAGAACAGCTGGAATAAACTTACGAGTCAGAGTCATCCCTAAAGTGTCATACTCAACTTGCTGAAGTTCAGTTCCACCATAAAGAACATAATAATCACTATGACTATATTAAATCATCGAACTGAAGTTGCACATTCTGTTCTCTAAATATACTAGTGAAATGAAATATTTGCAAGTACAGATATAACATTCGGGTTATACACAAATTCAACAGGAACTCAAGTAAACAGCTAAATACCTCATTGCCATTGGCACAATAACCCCTCAGAAATCCTTCACATATGGATGCCTTGGGGTTCACATTGACGTGTCTATATGGGCAATTTCTGTTTGTGCATAAACCTGCCACGCAACTTGTCAGCATAATAAATTCAGATTAATCAATTAAAGAGCCAAAACTTTCTTCACTGCACCTTGCAAAAAATAAGAGCAATCTGGCATTCTTTCTGGAATAACCTGCACCAAGGGGAAAAAAAACAGACATTAGACTCTTCACAGATCGGTAAATGCAGTTGACCGCTTACAATTCCTTGAACTTGATATATGACAAAACCTTGTGAGTCAATTTGCAGTTGGGAGTAGAACATAAACCATTCAGAAACTTAGTACAGACAGCGATTTTTGAGGGATCATGAATATAGGGACACTTCCTGTCATCCTTATTACATTTCCCGAATCTAGTAAAAAACTGACAATACTTCTGCTTTCGTGCCAACCGCTGTCTGGCTGTGTGTAAACTCCATCTAATTTTTTCATTTGCCAATAAACGAGTTCGCTTCTTTGGGTCTCTGATAAGCTGATGACCATTGCCAATTCGGACATATCTGTGAATGTTGGAGGGTATCATTTAATTACTCAAGTGTATGAAGATGAATGAAACTGTAAAAGACAACTGCTAACTAATTAAAATTAACAATAACTTCAAAGAAACTGAAAACAAATAAGAATAATGCACATACTCATCATTTCCAATAACTAATCGTCTTGGAATATAAGATCTTTTCGCAGGCAAACCTGAATGGATGGAAGCAGAGGAAAGGGACTCATCGTCTATAAAAAGCACGAAGTTTTATAAGTCCAACATAGTAATCAAACTTGCCCATTTTCCAGAGATAGCAAAATATTCCAGACAATATGCTATAACAAGGAACCATGGATAGCACTAAAAAAAAAAAGGCTCAACAGTGTCAGAATTTCAGACTACTACCTCATCAGAAGATTCAGGTCCTATTTGGCCTATTAATAGCTTCTGTTTTTTAGTTTTTTTTTTTTGGGCCAATCTGTTTTAGATGTGTTTGGATTAGCTTTTTACAAGAACATAGAATGCCTCTATATGATGAAATTGAAGCTTATCAAGATAACTGCATGGGGAAGTTCAAACCACAACAATGCAAGCCGTCTTAACACTAACTTTGGACAAACCTGTTACCATTGATTTTCTTTTCTGAAAAAATACATAAACACCTCACACAGTGTCTACCTTAGAATGGATTAGTCAAATGTAGACAGCACTTATGCAGTAAAACTTAATGGATATAAGCTCTGCTTTAATAAACACTTAATTAAGCTACTCATCCAAACAATATGACAAGACTGAGGTAAATAGGAGAAATAGAAATACAAGTAGTGACAGTTATAGGTGCTGGTTGGTTGCAACTAATATGACAGTTATAACTAACTATGGTTTTATGGTCTTTTTAAGGATGGATTACGGAGTTTTTTTTTTGTTGTTTTTTTTTTGGGGGTTGGGGGAACAATTGTGGTGAGGGGCTGTCCTAGCCACTTGAAAGTCTAGGGAAATTACTGTCTGGTTCATCTCTGAGTTCTGTTCTTTATCAAGAATATATTCAATCAAGTCCATATTATGCTATTTTGTGTATTGGGTTCCGTCATTAGTGGTCTCAGAGCAGTGAAAATAGGGAGATGATGAAGATGGAGATGGAAAGAAGAATGGATGAAGAAAGACAAAGAATGGATAACACAAAATGAAATATGAAGATGCTGAAAGAGGATATCAAGAATTTTAAAGAACAGCTATGGAAATATGAGAAGCTGTGATCCATATGGAAAGAAGGTTCAAGCATTGGTGGAGAAGCCTATCAATAATACAAGGCTGAAAAACCCTCCATTCTTGGATGTTCCAGTTAAACCAAAGAGCGAGCATGAAGAAGGTTTTTCAGAAGAACGAATCACTTGGGAAAGCTTTTGAGGAGATATCAATTCGTTATGGAGGGGAGAGGTTGGAAAAAGAGAACCAATCCATAGGCCAGAGACAGAGTTCAAAGAAAGCAAGAATGATGTAGTGGTTGCATGCAAGAAAGGATTCAGAGGGGAGAAGAAAGAAGAGGAAATTTCTATCATGTCCAGCACCAAAAGAACAAGAACAAAGGAATGGGAGCGTTGCTTCCATGGTGAAGAGAAGACTAAAGATAATTGTACGAGTGTGCATTCATTTGTGGTAGAAGATGTCAGCACATTCTCTGAGAAAGATGCTGTCCAGGGTGGTTTCAGAAAGGAGGTAAGAGGTAGGGTTAGTTTGACCCAACCTGTGACTATAACCTATTCCACGTTATTTGAAAACTCCATGCTCAAAGGCCCAAATACTTCTGGAAGGGTATCCTTATTTGCAATGTTTGGGCTGCCAAATTTACTGAGCTAGGAAAACCATCCAAACTAATAACCCATTACAACTTACTGAAACACCCTGTGGAGCTAAGGAAGGGTCAGATTCAATCGTAACAGCAGTTACGAAAGAGCCAGCAGAGAATCCAGTTTCGCCCAGTGACAAGAAGGTAAGGAAAAACACAATCAAAGTTGTTTTTTGTCTTGTTGATTGGTTTCGAGCAGTCTATAAGGGCAAGAATGATCTATTTCAGCTTCTTATCATGGTAAATAAGCTGTGTTTGTTCCCTGTTATAGTGTCGAATGAACCAGAGGATGAAAGTGGCATATCTTACGCTGAGAAAGCAAGAATGGGATTGGGGCTTCGTATTATTTGGCGCAATTGTTTTGAGCAGTCTCTAGGGTCAAGAATGAATGGTTTCGGCTTCTAATGGAAGAGGAAGAAGATAATGACGATAAAAAGAAGCGGTCATCGCGGAAATACATTTAAATTGAGGGAACTACTGGGGTGCTTGAGGAAAAACGATGAGGCAATACGTCACTAACAACGAGTTGAATGAAGAATACTGGGCACTTGTTCATAATATTGGGCAACTGTGGAAGGCAGAGGATAGTAAAAACAGAGGAGCTCCCACCACTACTATTCGAATCAGTGACAAATAGGAGAACACTGTGGATTGGCTAAATTGTGATGGTATTATTGCAATGGTAGAATGCCAATTTATGTAAGAAGGTTCGAGGTGCCCCAATGCTTTGCAGGCTTTACCACCACTTCTGACAGGCGCCCCATTAAGCAAGGATAATTCCAATAAACATTTACATGTCATTGTTTACCCTTATGAATCCACAAATAACTACAGTGTGGCTCTTAAGACCATGGCTCATACCTTGAAATGCCCAAGAGGAATTTCCTATCCTTATGACAAATTGGAAAGGGTGGAGGAAATTCAAGAAGATGGATTTCACATTGTATAAAATTTTTGTCTAGCTGAATTTTACAAAATAAGGATGGGAAATGTGTGGTTGAGCTCTTTGGTGAAGCAACAAAAGGTCTTCTGAGGAAGCAGCCACCTATTCTAACCCCTAAATTTCACCTTGAGACAAGGTGACTGTTACGGTCCCTATTCATGGATCTGGTTATGGGTCTATGTTAATGGTTCAGATTATAGAGAGAACCAAAATCTCTATGGTGTTGGCTCTAGATCACAGAGAGAGTTAAATAGTATCATACGCATGTTTCGCATTAGTCTCTAGCTGTTTCTTGTATTGGTTTGGTTAGTTGTTTGTTTTCAGTTGGTAATATGTTTTTCCATTGGCGTTCATGCCTGTCGCATTAAGTTGTATATAAACCCATTCTTAATGAGAAGTATTCAGTGCTTATTATTCATAATTTCTCTCTATACACTTGGTCGACTTTGTCTGTGAAACTTCTTGTTGGTATCAAAGCCAATTTCGTTCCTTGGCTCAAGCGATGGAGACCCACAGCCTCTCGTTTGTGTCATATGGCCCAACCAATAGAACTGCTTAGCAGTCTTGCACCACCGTTGGCCCAAACAAGACAGCCCCCTTTCCCAACTCATTAAACCAGGTCTGTTCTATTTTGGAGCTCGATTTTCCTCTCAATGATCAAAGGGAACAAACTCGATGGATTCTTGCCAGGCACCAAGCCATGTCATGATGTGTTTATCATGGAAGGAAGCGAAAGAAAGATTAAACCAGAATTTGAAGAGTGGGTTACCATGGACCAATTCCTCATAGGCTGGTTATACAACACTATGGCTCCAGAAATTAATTCACAAGTTCTTGGTTCCAAGACTTCACAAGAATTGTGGGAAGCAGTGAAGAGACTGGCTGGAACACAGAATAGATCAAGAATCACTCTCTATAAGAGTGAATTTCAGAGGTTAAGGAAGCGAAATCTCAAGAAGGATAAATACTTGAGAAAAGTTAGAGTTAGCTTACAATCTTTTGTTGGCTAGAAATCCCCTCTTTGATGATGACTTGGCCACCCAGACTCTTGCTGGGCTTGATCCAGAATATAATGCTGTTGTTGTACAACTTGCTGAGAAGGTAGGCCTTTCCTGGATGGAATTGCAAGCTTCTTTGCTCACTCTGGAGAGCAGGCTTGAGCACTGGTCAAACATCAATAACTTTAATCAGCCTAGTGCAAATCTCACAATGAACAAATCCAAGCAAAATTCATGGACAAGTCAGAACTAGAGGGGACAAGCTGGACGTGCAAGAGGCAGATTCAATAGAGGAGGTAGAAACAGTGGGAAACCTACATGCCAACTTTGCTCAAAGGTTGGTCACACTGTTCATGTTTCTATAGATTTGATCAGAACTACAATGGCCCTCCTGCAGTTCAGTGCTAATGGAAAAGAAGGCAACATTAATCACTCTGCTTATTTGGTTAGTCAGGATAATCTTGATAACCAAGATTGGTACAAAGATAGTGGGGCCTCCCACCATGTTACCAATGACTCTTCTGTAATTGAAAAAGGTATAACAATTCCTTATAAGAACTCCCTTCTTGTTGGAAATGGGCAAAAGATTACTGTTGAAAGTAAGGGCAAATCTGCCATCTCCTATAGTAATGAAAAACCTCCTTTGAAATTGAAAGAAATGTTGCATGCCCCTAAGATTAGCAAGAATCTGATAAGTGTGTCTCAGATGACATCTGATAATAAAATTTGCATTGAGTTTGACTCTCATGGTTGTGTTGTGACGGATAAACAGACGGGCAAGGTATTGATACAAGGGGTGCAAAGTGAGGGACTCTAAAGAATACAAGGAACCTCTCAAGCAAGCTGTTTTGTGGTTGAAAAAGATTGAAAGCTGTTCTGAAAAAGAATTATGGCATAGAAGGCTGGGACACCCTTCAGAAAGGGTAATTATATGATGTTTTCAAACACTGTAAAATGAACAAATTGTTGAATAAAGAGAGCCTTTTTCGTGATTCCTGTCAGCTTGGAAAACTTCATGCTCTCACCTTCGAAAAGTCTGAATCCTATGCCCAAAAGCCCCTTGATTTGATTCATACAGATTTATGGGGTCCTGCCCCTATGCAATCAACTTCTGGTCATAGGTTTTACATCTCCTTTATGGATGATCACAGTAGGTATTTGTGGTTATTTCCACTGAAAAAAGGGGAAGCCATTCAAGCCTTTAAACAGTTCCAAAATATGGTTGAGAACCAATTTGAGAGGAAGATAAAAGTGTTACAAAGTGATGGAGGAGCAGAAATTAAACCCTTTTCTGATATAATTCATGACAGAGGAATTATACTCAGAAATTCTTGTCCCTACACTTCTGTCCAGAATGGGAGAATAGAGATAAAACATCGACAAGTGGTAGAAAAGGGACTTAGTATGCTTGCTCAGGCAGGAATGCCTCTGTGTTATTGGTCAGAAGCATTTCAAACAGAAACAAGGCTTATAAATGCTTTGCCCACTTTTCCCTTGCAGGGAAAAATTCCCTATTCTATTTTATTTTAATAAACACCCGAATTTTAAGGAGTTGAAAGTATTTGGAAGTGCATGTTTTCCCTACCTAAGGCCATACAATCAGCATAAATTGAGTTTTCACACAGTAAAATGTGTTTATCTTGGGCCAAGCATGTCTCACAAGGGGTATAAATGCATTTCCTCCACTGGAAGAATCTATGTTTCAAGGCATGTAGTTTTTAATGAAAAGGAGTTTCCTTTCAAAAATGGTTTTCTCAACAGAGATCAGAGGTAATTCATATGCTTCCAGTCCCATCTGATCAATTTAATTCATCTAACTCATCCTTGAGTAATGTACAGGAGACACCAGTTGAAAATGATTCAGTCAGTGATACTTCTAATTCAAAGGTTATGGCAAATAGCAGTATTGCAGAGCAAGTGGATGAGACTATACAACCTGAAGAAATACAGCAAGCTGTGGAGTCCCCTGGTGTGGCAGAAGTAAATACAAACTTCAGATCTGTGCATCCTATGATAACTAGCACAAAAAGTGGTGCTATTAGACCTAAGCATGCCTATATTGGTCCTATTGAAGCATTCAAGATCCCATATTGGAGAAAGGCAATGGAGCAAGAATACAATGCCTTGATGAAAAACAACACGTGGCAGCTTGTACCCTACAAAGGACAGCACCTTATTGACAATAAATGGGTGTTTAGGACCAAATTGACAGTCGATGGATCAGTTAAAAGGTTTAAAGCCAGGTTGGTGGCAAAAGGGTTCCAACAGGACCCTGGTTTGTTGGTGAATGAAACTTTTAGTCCAGTGGCAAAATTGGCTACTGTGAGAGTTGTTTTGTCTATGGCCACTTCTCTAAATTGGTCTGTGAAGCAAATTGACATTGATAGTGCATTCTTGAATGGAAAGTTGCAAGAATCTGTGTATATGAAACAACCACTTTGCTTTACTGACTTGATCTATCCTAATCATGTATGCAAACTAAGGAAGGCTTTGTATGGGTTAAAACAGGCCCCAAGGGCCTAGTATGACAAGCTTAGAGAAACTTTGATGCAGTGGGGCATTCATCACACAAGGTCAGACCATTCTCTCTTTGTTTTGCACACTGAAAATCACTTTATTATTGTCCTAGTGTACGTGGATGACATGCTTATTACGGGAGATTGTAGAAAGCTTATTGATGATTTTGTTAAGAGGTTGAGTAGTGTTTTCTCTTTAAATGATCTTGGTGAACTGCATTTTTTCTTGGGAATTGAAGTTAACAGGCGCTGTGATGGCATGTTTTTAAGTCAGAAGAAGTATGTGCATAATTTGTTAGCAAAATTTAATATGCTGAATGCGACACCATGTTCTACACCTATGACACTTGGTAAGCACAATACCAAGTTAAAAGTTGAGCCACTTAAAAATCCAGCTATTGGTGGGTTGCAGTACTTGATAAATACAAGACCAGACCTTGCTTATACAGTAAATCAGCTAAGTCAGACTATGAGCGCTCCTACTACTTTTGACTAGGTAAAGGCGAAAAGGGTGCTAAGGTATCTTAAGGGTACTGCTGGCTATGGTATACTGTTGATCTGTCATTGATGGGCTTCTCAGATGCTGACTGGGCAAATGATGCTACTGATAGAAGATCAGTAGGTGGCTATTGTGTATTTATAGGAGAAAATCTTGTGTCGTGGTCAAGCAAGAAGCAAAGTATGGTCTCATGCTCCAGTGCAGAAGTTGAGTACAGGGCACTAGTTTCTTTGGCTAGTGAAATTGCATGGCTGAAATCTGTTTTGAAAGAAATTAAATTTTCTGATTTGAGAATTCCAATGTTGTGGTGTGATAATCTTTCAGCCAAAGCAATCGCAGTGAATCCTCTTTATACGCCAGAACTAAGCATGTTGAGATTGATCTCCATTTCACTACAGATATGGTATTGAACAAGGAGATTAGCATTGGTTATGTTCCATGTTCTAAACAACTAGCAGATGTTTTCACCAAGCCACTGGCGAATTCCAAGTTCAGTGTCTTGTGCAGCAAACTCGGAGTGACAAATGCACCCTCTCGTTTGAGGGGGACAGTTAAATAGTGTCGTATGCATGGTTCTGTTGGTGATACGGCATCGTATTGTTATAGGCTTTGTGTATTGATCTTTTTTTAGTTTCCTTTGTGCGTTTTATGTTTTGTACAGTCATTTCGCATTAGTTTGTGGCTGTTTCTTGTATTGGTTTGGTTAGTTGTTTGTTTTTGGTGGGTTTTCTGTTTTTCTGTTGGCATTCGTGTCTATCACATTGGGTTGTATATAAACCCATTCTTAATGAGAAGTATCCAGTGCGTATTATTCATAATTTCTCTCTATACACTTGGTCGACTTTGTCTGTGAAAATTCTTGAGAAAACCAACCAATTTCTCGGTGTAAACTCACCAAGTTAATTTTGATAACACTCAACAACATTCATTCATTCTCAGGCAACATATAACATCATAAGACATAACTGATATAAGAAACTGCTCTAAATTACTCCACACACACACATGAAACTGTTCTAAACAACCCAACACACATACACATACATCCACATCATCAGCATATTTAAATTACATAATAATATAAATTATAACTGCCCATTACAGTGACTTTAAAGGGCAGGATAACGATGAGACTGAGGTAAATAGGAGAAAAAGAAATACAAGTAGTGACAGCTATAGATGCTGGTTGGTTGCAACTAATATGACAGTTATAACTAACTTCGGTTTTAGGGTCTTTTCTATTTAAGGATGGATTACAGAGTTTTCTTTTTTTTTTTTTGGGGGGGGGGGGGGGGGGACAATTGTGGGACTGTCCTAGCCACTCGAAGTCTACCGTTGGTCTAGAGAAATTACTGTCTTGGTCATCTCTGAGTTCTGATCTTTATCAAGAATATATTCAATAAAGTCCATATTCTGCTAGGGTGTATTAGGTTCCATCACAATATTTTTTTTTTTTAATTGAAAAAGAAGGACGAGAGAAAGATACAATAAAAAAAGAAAGAAAACAACCGCCATGCAAGCAAGTTCTATGAGAAATCAACCATACGGGAAAACTAAAAAGGTTCTGTAACATGTTCTGAACCTTTTGATGTAATTTTGCCTCTACTTCCTGCATCTTAACCATTATATATACATGAGATTCAACCAACTAAATGATAAATGTTAAATTGATCATTTGTTTACATTGTTTCTGACATTCAATTAACATGCTCAGAACCTGTCATTCATTGTACAGTTGTTCTTAAAGGGACAAGAGATTCCGTCTTTCTCAAATGACATTGTTAATCATATAGGGTTCCAAGAATTACTAAATTAATATATGAGGAAATGTAATCCCAAATTAATCATCTAATATGAGCAATCATGACTCTGATTACCAAACTTGCCAAGGGCACATCCCTAAGGTACTAGAAAATGGTATGTATTGTTCCAGAAGCATATATTCATCTAGGTAATTATAACACATTAAGTAAAGCAGAGAATGTGAAAGGTGAAGGTCATGCAACATCCAAGCAATAAAGATATAAAGGTTGAGCACCTGAAATTCTATGAAGTGTCCTCCCAGAAGGGTCCATTCTGTAACGAACTGTACCAAAACGAAATATGCGTTCTCCTACACAATAAACAGCACTTTTAAGGTAAGAGTAAAACACAGAAAATTTAGAACATGTCATTTAAAAAAGTGAGCACCCATAACATGCAACACAATTAACACAATTAAGTCGTCGTCGTCTTCTTTTTTTTTTTATCGAAAAAGAAATATTATTAAAGAGAGAAAAAGATACAAGGGAAAAAAAAGGAGACACAAGCAAAGAGGAGGACTAGATATCCTCCTAGAGAAGACAAGAAAAAGGACAAACAAAACACAAAAAAGAAACCCGAAAACCAGCTAATACAAAAGCGCCCTCCAATCCCAAAAAAATCTATCAAAGGAACCCTCTTAAAAAACACGTAAGGAGACCCAAAACGAAACAATGTAGAAGATTCTATCCCACAACAGATGAGAATGAAGGAATCATTGCTTAAAAACTCTTGCGTTTCTTTTCATCCACAAGCACCACACAGAAGCAAACATGGCAGCCTTCCACAGGACCTTGTTCTTTTTTCTCAACCTGAAACTGAAGAAGCTAGTAGCAAAGAAAACACTAAGGTCACCTAGGCAAGCCCATCTCTCCTCAAACAGACCAAATAGCATATTTCAAATATACCAAGCTACTTCACAATGCAAGAACAAATGGCCATATGTTTCTGCATTCCTCCAACACATCACACAAACATTAGGAAATAAAGCCATAACCTGGAGCAAATCATTTGTATTAATTCTATTGAGAATAGCCGTCCAAACAAAGGCCTTAACCTTTAAGGGCACCTTCACTTTCCAAAAAGAAATTTTAAAAGGAAACGACTCTTGTGGGCTATGAATCAAAAAATTATAAAAGAAAGCAAAAGTATAGGAGCCTAAGGAATCCAAATTCCACAATCTCATATCAGGGAAAGAAGAGATGCGGAACAGAGTCAAAATATCCAGCTAGAAAGTTAGATCGCTCACAAGCCGATCGTTTAAGTTTCTGGAAAAGTGAAAATTTCAAGAAAATTGGTCCCTTTGAAAATATAAAAAATCAGCAATGGGTGCATCATGCAAAGAGGACATGAAAAAAAAGATGAGGGAACCTATTTAGAAGGAAGATGACCAATCCAACAATCCTCCCAAAAACGAAAACAGGCCCCATTACCAACACGTGAAGACAGCAAAAGGGAAAAGGAATGGTATACATGGGAAATCGCCTTCCAAAGACTTGCATGCGTAACAACACCCCTCGAAATTGCATCCCATCCATACCGATGTAAACCAAATTTAGATTTAATCACTTTATGCCAAAAGGAATTAGGCTACAAAGGAAAGCACCAAAGCCACTTAGCCAACAAGGAAATGTTTTTGGACACCAAATTACCAAGACCCAACCCCTCATCTTCCTTGGATCTGCAACCACCTCCCATCTGACCAAATGGTCCCTTCTACAATCCCCTCCGTCAGACCACAAGAAGTCCCTCATAATTTTTTCAATCCTATGAGCCACTCCAACTAGAATCTTAAACAAGGACAAAAATGCAAAGACATACTAGATAAAGAAGACTAAACTAGGGTGATTCCCCCCCCCCCCAAAAAAAAAAGCAAAATAAGCCCCCTTCCAAGTGTTAAGCTTGCTAGAAATTCTCTGAACCATAGGATCCCAGAAGGACTCCAGTCGAGAGTTACCACCTAGAAGAACACCTAAGAGGCCAACTCAGCACCCTACAACCTACTAACCCACTCTTGCCTAGGTTAATGCAGAGCCCTGCCACCAATTCAAAGACTTTGGTGCTTTTCTTGCGACTAATTTTAGTGGCTTTGGTTATAGGAAGGAGAACAAAATTTTGTGAAATGTAGCTATATTCGCAATTGTATAATGTATTTGGATGGAAAGAAATGCCAGAGTTTTTAATGAGTGGTCTTTGCCTCCTCACTTGTTATGGGACTATATTCGCTTTGTTGCTTCCCTGGGTTTCAGCTAATGAGATGTTTAATGGGGTGCCTTTTTCATCTGTTTATAGGGATTGGAAAGCTTTGTTGTACTAGCCTTGTTTTTGGGCTTTGTTTCTCTCTCTTCTCAGTAATAATACTTTTTCTATTAAAAAAAAAAAGAAAGAAAATTCTCCCTATCATCAGGCAAGAAAGGGATAGTATCATCAGCAAATTGCAAATGAGACACCCCACACCCATTGACCCTAACCATCAGGCCACAAACAATCCCTCTATCGGAACCCCTTCTCAACATGCGACTTAAGACATCATCCACAAGAGTTAAAAAAAAAAAAAATAGGAGACAAGGGATCAGCCTGCCTCACCCCACGTTGACCCTTAAACCACTCTTTAAGTTGGTCATTAACAATAACAGAAAAAGCCACTGATGAAAGGCAACCGCTAATCCAAAGCTAGTTAACACAATTAAGTCTTCATAACACAAAATAAAAAGTAAGCCAGCAGCTTTATGGAAAGAAAATGATAAACTTCTGGAAGGAATGCTTCGTACTCTTTGCCCTAGAATTGATACAAGCAACATCTTTCTGTTCTTTCTTTTTCCTCTCTACTGCAGCAACTGCACGTGTAGCTTCCTGTGATCATCATAAATCATAATTTTAAGAAAACAGATATATTTTACTTGAAAAAAATAGATACCTAAATTAATATGTAAACTTCATTTAGAAAGAACCAACATATCAAATGTTTAACAAGATAAACTAACCTCATTAGCTTTCTTAGAGGACTTCTCAATGGATTTTGACCATTTTAAACTAGATCCACCAACACCTAATACCTTGGATTTCCGGAGGGAAAATCCATGGGTTGACCTAGTGTAAACAGTATCCCTCTTTCTCAACAAAGCCAATTTTTTGCTGAAAAATAAACAATGATTGGCAAATACAATTGACTACAGTTGAGGCAAACAAGGGAGTAATTAAAGGGAAAAAAAAAAAAGCAAACATTGAGGAAACAACATGCTCAAGTACCCAATAGCAGATAATGAACTGGTGTTGGAGCTCAAAGCAGGATTATAAATGAAACTTCTTAAGTATGTTGCTCTTTTCCATGGAAACAAGTAAGGCAAAACCTTCGGACGATGCACAGAGTCAGTGCCATTTTTGGATGAATTTGCGCCACAAAGTGTCCACACCAATGAGGCTCTCAAAGGTTTGCACGAATTTCCAACAACTGCATATGAAATCTCCTGTTAATCATTTGTCTAACCACTATTAGAAGCAACAGGAATTATAAAAAGAAAATGCTCCAGTAATTCCATATTTCTCAGCTGAAAGTAACAATAGAATGGTGGCCGAGAATGACAAGCAACAAGCAGACAAACACAAAAATAAAGATAAAGAAAAAGAAAACTGAAAATTAATATAAGGACCAACAATATAAATAGAACTGCAAAGCAGATTTTTCAAAGAACTTGGAATTCTGAACAGACACCTAAAACAAAATCAATACAACACCTAGGATAAATAAAGCATTGGTATATTTTGCAACTATCACAGACCCCAGGACAGAAGGCAATCCACTATGGTGCTCAAAAAAATAAATTATAGAATTTGTTAATCATATACAGCTTCAAGCGCAAAGAAGCATATTTAGTTTAAGTTGCATTCCATGGATTGGAATTACACAAGCACTGCTAAGAGAGATAAATTTGGCAACATAAAGAGTTAGCCATGCATACCCTTATGTGATCGCCTCTTACTAAACCTCCTGTTACAAACAGCCTTACGAGTCCCTTGCCCATCAGAGTTTACAGCTATATTGGGCATTCCAACTGTCTGGTTGATATGACTTTCAAATGCAGTCCTAACTAACTGATTTTTCCTCCTCTTATAGTAGCCATCAGAGGCAGCTGTTTGGGCATTGTCATCAGTAACAGAAAGATCACAAGAATTTGATGTTGCAACCAACTGATTTGACTTCCGCTTTACATATACTATTCTCTTTGAATTTAAAGATGACACATTCCCATCATTTGCTTCAACTTGACTCTCCCCAGTGTTAGATTGAACAGTTTGATTTTCAACAGTTTCATAAGACTTTAGTGCATCCTCAGCAGAGTTTAAGGCATCACAAGGTTCTGTGATTTTTCGAGGTTCTGAGGCATTATCAGAGTCAGCATTGGAGAGAGGCTCTATCGTTGGGGAAGATCTATTCTCCTCAGATGAAGTTGTCATTTGATTAGGTAATATTGGGTCAACAGGTAGTGGAGGTGTTCTCTGCCTCTCCAGAGGAGCATGTGTTAATCCTGTTTTCAAGAGATTTGTTTGATCTGTGATGTCAACTTTACTTTCAGATCCAGTGCCCTTATAAAATTCATCAAACCCCAAAGGAGACTGATTAACAAAGCTTTGCGGTAAAGCAGAATCTGCAGTATGTTTCCTTACAAGACTGTTGTTACCTTTACGAATGTAAGAAGTATTTTGGAAGTTGCCTTTCTTCTCTGAAACTGGCTTATTGGGAGGAACAAATCCTCCTGAAGGCTTGCTTCTTGGTAGAGAAGCAGAATTATTACCTGTGCGATGCCAAGTTCGAAGTTTTGAAACATGAGTCGACGATGAAGATGTCTTTGCCTTAGGAAAAATGACAAATGATCGACCCTGGATAGTCGTAGGAATGCCATAGCCTGGCTGATTTTTGCCCCCACTAAATTTTGAAAAAGATGAATTCAATCCCTGAGGCATAACTTTGGAATCAACTTGCAAAGGTTGTTGCATTATCTTCCCCATGCTCAGGTTATCACGGCTAGTTGCATGATCTGACTTCATATTCTTTGCAGTATGATGCGAAGATAATGTTGAAGCAGGTAAGTCCAAACCATGTTCAACATTAGAACTGCTATCAGCGTTCACTTCATCCCCTCGAATGCTATCTTTGTCAATTGCCTGACAATCTGAAATCCTTCTATCAGGTACATCAGATGTGGTCCCTGGAGAAAACAAATCTGATACTGTATTAGAGTTACTAACAGTTACTCCATCAGTATCAGCTGGGCAGGACAGACAGTCATGCTCAAAAGGTAAATTTTCCTTAGTTTGAAGATCACTGGGTTCCAAAGCAGCACTTGGAAATATTTTTACAGAGTCTCTAGACTGACATTTTTTATCAGCCTGTGTATCAATCTTTTCTCCCTCAGTATTTCCTATAACCAGAATATCCTTTTGAGTATTATTTATTGACACAACTAGAGTACCATTTTCTTTCTGCCCATGTTCCAACACTGGAAACTGATCATTTGGAATGGCCAAGTCCTCAAGAACCGAATGGTACTCGATGCCTAGGTGCTGCAATTTGGAACACTTAGACTTCATAGGTTCGCTATTTGCATCTGGAGACTCGGTGGATTCTCTCACCAAACTATTGTCAGACAATTTACAACTATCCTCTGGATAAGCCAGTGATGGAGAAGTAGACAGTTTAGCCGTGCTTGAAAATGCAACTTCTTTCTCATGTGTCTGGTTATCACTAATCCTAATAGGAACTTCTGCACAAGATGTGGCAACCACAATTGCATCACAAAGTTCAGCTTGACATAAAGTGAAATTCAGGTGACCAGTAGTGGTTTCATTTATTTTCGAAATTGGTGAGGGCCTATTGACACTGTTATTGCCATTATTTCCAGAATAAACTTCAGCCTCTGAAACCTCCCCTTTCCCATGTAAATCAGAGACCCTGCCCATAATGGATTGTAAGCTAAAATCTGAGCTTTGAACATTAGAATCTAAAACTTCTGAAGGACTTGGATCCCTCAAACTTATAGTTGTATCCACATTTTCAAAGCTAACTGTATGTATAGGGTCTGAAGATATGCCTCTTATATTTGAACTTGAAAAATTTGATTGAGTCCCAACTTTTCTCTTTTTGGACTTATTTGTATCTCCTTCACCAAATCCAACTGAAAATTCAGAATTTGGGAATTGATCTGGGGTACAATTTTCAGAAGATAAGGTGGCATCCTCAGGAGATGCCTGCTTTGCAGAATCATTGACAATAACACTATGGGGAACAGTGATACTATCTTCTGAATTGGTATAAGAACTATTCATGGATGCAGAATGTTCTAGGCATTTTGGACCATCTTGAGTCCTAGTTTCTCCAGAACTTGAAAGACCAACAATTTCACAGCTTGGTACAGGGAAGAAAATCTCTTGATTTTCTTCTAATATAGCATTCTCGGTTAACAGAAGGGCCTCACTTTTGCAATCTACCTTACCATCATTTTTTATGTCACAATATGTAATACTCTGTTGTGCACTACCCGTAAGGTCATTGAAAATCAAGCCAGCAATTCTAACATTAGCAGAATTACAGGTGTTTATAACATCTGTGTTAATGTCAGTCTCACCCGATGTTGACAGTCTGGAGTTCTTATCATCTTCTACATGATACCTATTCTCTAGACATTGTACATTTGAATACTGCCCAGGTGATAGGGACACTTCATTCTGACAAAGGTGCACATTAACATCATCCAAGTTACTGATATCAGGAAAAGTATTTCCATTTAGTGACTCAGTCATAACAACCTTATCAGCTTTTGACATGCCACACAAACCATGTACAAAATTATCTGCATCCAGACAATCAGAATCACTTTTTTCATCTTTGATACTAGAAGCACCTGATGAAGAATTAGAAATGTTTTCGTTTCTCTCAATTCGAGCTACATGCCCTATGTCAGAATTATCATCAGTCTTGTACTCTTGTGAACTGGTATGTGGCTCCACACTCTGCAGTGTTATATCTTCCTTCGTGTAATCAGGAAACAGCTTCCCCTCTCTTGGAGAAGACAGCAAACAACTTGGCGTGGACATCTTGTCAAAAGCAGTGATTTCATCCTTCAAAGAAGTTTCAGTTTTGTCAGATCCAGAGGTGAACGAAGGACTGACACTATCTGTTCGCACAGTTCCATCAAGCATATTTGATGATATGGAACTTGACACATTTAAATTAGGATTCGAAACAACTTTCTTCACCACTTTCTTTATGATTATTTTCTTCTTACCAACCCTTGGAGATGTTTTACCAGAACAAACCTTGGTACTTTCATCTGAAACAGTTCTGTTTTGTTTTTGTGCCCCCTCATTTTTTCCATGATGATTGGGAGGTACACGGGAACAAGGCTGAGAGCAACTATTGGAGATGTTCTTCTGTAAGTTAAAGTCCTTGCCAGAATTAGGGATGCCATTAGCCTTGCATGGTGAGCTACTTAAGCTTACAGCAACTACAGATGGTTTGGCTGGCTTTAAATCAGAACAGTCACTGTCAGAGACCAAACCATTTTTTCTCTTTTCTGCAGAAGTCAAATCTGTATCAGAAACTGTGATCATGTCTGCATCAGAAACAAGTGCAGAACTTGTAGGTGCCACAATAGCCTTGGCCACCAAAGAATTAGATTTAAAGGAAATATCAAGTTCAACAGGGCTTCCTTCTCTCTCTTCTGTTTTCATCCCATAACCTGAATTCTCAAACTGATCTTTACCTCTAAAGGAATTAGAGTCAGAATCATCAGCATAGCTGGTATAATGTAACGGTTCAACCTCACGGTTTCTATAATTTGGTTTTTGAATTCTAAGAAGAGCACTCTTTTTCTGAATTTGTTTCTTTGGAGTGCGAATATATTCATGAGCAGGGTCCCTGTTTCCTCTATTATTATACCTACCCATTTCTGAACCATAATACTTTCCAGAAGTTACCCGAATACCATCTCCAGCACCGTTCTCATTATTTCCCAATTCAAAAGATGAACTGTGTGGGTCTCTAGGGGCCTTCCTATCATTTACCCACCTCTTGCTATCACCAAGTCCGTCTCTTCTACTACCCCTAGATATTTCGTTGTCACGTTCCACACCATACAACTGAATATCCCTTGATAATGTACTCTGGCTCGTCATAATTCCGAAGTCTCCAGAAGATTTATCAAGATTTGGTACAAAATCCCCACGGCGATGATATCTCTCATCACCACGACCCCATGCAAACTCTTCCCTTGCCTTAACTTCATACCCATCAATGTGATCAACCCTTATCCTTGAGCTGCCCTCCGAGTCATACCTAAGTTTATCAATTGGCGGATATGGTGCCGCTATTTTGTGATTCAATTGGTGCTGATGATGATGCAATTCCCGGTCAAAGTCAACGGGAGGGTAGGGCCTCGACGGCCGATTATCCGACAAAACCCTGGGTGGGTTCCAAACCCCGATACGGTTATCGGAATTAGAACGATCAAAATCAGGTAGACTATGACGGGGACGATCATTATCAACGATTATCCGATTAGAAACCCTCTGTGAGTGAGCAAAATCATGAGGGACGTTGGCAGATACCAGCCGTTCCTCTTCCGCCGGTCGGTGGGCATAGTTCGGGGCATTGAAAGAGAACTGGGATTGATGAGGAGGATTGTAGGGGTGAGGATGCGGCGGAGGAGGAGTACGGATGTTGCGATAGGACAGAAGAGGAGGAGGCGGTGGCGGCGGTGGGAGAGCGGGTGCCGCAGGAGGCGGCGGAGGAAGGTGGTGAGGGCGCAAAAGGGGATCCTCGGGAAACTGTGAATGGCGAGGTTGCTGAGGGGGAAAAGGAGCGTACCTTGGATGCTGATGCTGATGTTGATGTTGGTGATGGAAATAGGAGGGGTGATCCATGGACGATGGACGGAATCTGGAGAGTTCGTGATCGAAGCTTTCACTGTGTAACTTCTACGACTCTTCTTCCCCTTGGAATATGGCAGGCGTTTGCAATTGGAGTCTTGCAAGTAAGAAGTCCTCTTGCCTTTGGTAAAGGTACATTCTTAGAGATGAAACGCTAATGAGGTACGCGCTTTTTTTTTTTTTTTGGATAATAGGTACGCGCTTTTGACTTGGAATATATCAGCTTGTTTGATCAACTCAGGCCAGTGCCATAGAAGTAGGATAACATCAAATCCACTAATCGCTTGGCCCAAAAGAATCAAAATCTTGCTAGTTGCAACCTCTTCGGGAACCAATTAATGACTAGATATGAATTTTTGAAATATTAGGTAAAAATTTGTCAATATTTAAATTATAAATAATAAAAAATATTCATGTAAATCTATGATAATTAGTAGACAATTTAAAATGTGTTTAACATATTTTGTGTTCTGAACAGTTGTTACAAAAATGATCAAATTTGAATTTATAGTATTTATCTTATGAAATATAATTCTCAGAATTTATAGTATATTTATTGCACTAATATAATTATATCCATTTGTTTTTTCAAAATAATACATGCAAATCCTCTACATTCTTAAAATTCTATTCCGACAATTTAGGGTAGCAAGGGCACCGACTCAATAAGTATTTTAAAAAAATAATAATAATTAATTATATTAAGGATTAGATGATATGTGTAAAACTTTATTTGAAAGATTAATTATATAACATTCAACTATTAAAACTATTCACGTATTATATTTTTATTGATTGAAACGATAGCAAAAATATAGAAGTTGCATATATATATATATATATATATATATATACTTCCTTCTCTTAAACTTTGGTCAAATTACGCATGATATCCTTGTTGTTTCAAAAATTATACTTGACTATTTAACATTTCATAGATATCGCGAAAGTTTTCATCTAATTTATACTATATCTTAAATTTTACGCAATATGAAATTATATTTTCATTTTAATATGATAATAAAAACGACAGAATTAATATTATTTTTTTAAAATGAAATTATACTTTTAATTTTTAATATACTAGTATAGATAATAAATAAATTTTAATCTTGTAAAAAAAACAGTGTGTCAAAAAAAATTAATTTTAACGACATAAAATATATTGCAAGAGAGACTTTAGTAAATATACATAAAATATAAAAAAAAATGTTTAGTGTACATTTTAAGAACAAGAAAGACATAATGTAATTTAAATAAAAAAGAAAACGAAAATTTGTAGAGTAATATAAAATTGTCTCATCAGAGACTCAGTTAACAACCCAAAAATCCTCTCCTTTCATCTACCTAAAACGGGTTAAGATTATCTATTTGGAATTATGTTTGCTTATTTTTTTTGTTATAAAACTGTTGCTATAATTTTCATCAACATCCTAATTACTAAAAATTTTTAGTAAGTTGCTATTGCTCCATACTGCTTATATTGATCCCAAGCAGAGGATCCCACGCAGTGCCCCATAGGAGATTCGACGGTGACTTGCCGGCGTCGTTGGCCACCATTCTGGTCAGTTGAGCATGTTTACTTCGCAGTTCGCACCTTTCTTCCTCCTCGCGAGCTCATGCACGACGCACGCAGAGAAATAGCAAAGCGGCTTTGTTCCTTTGCTCCTCCGTCACCACTGCGGCCATTGACTGGCTACGAGGTAAGTGAAGTATCCAGAGTTTTTTATTGATTGGTACTAGAAACAAAACAACTAAGAGTAAAAGCCATTTAGATGTGATTACAGTATTTCACCGCCAACTGCATAATTGTCTGATGTTTGAATGGAAGACTTCGAGAAACTGATTCCTCTTGGTGTTGTGATTTACTGCTGTCTTCATCTGTTGTGACTGACCCTCTTTGCTTCTGTTTAGAGCAATAGAAACTTATAACTGTTTGCTTCTGTTTAGATTTATGTGGAATGTTTAGTGAGAGTACCATATTAAGAACACAATCATTCACAATACAGATACAAAACCATCATACTACAATATTTTCCCATCTAATTTACCAAGATCAAGGAAAGAAATTAAATGAAACAAGGTCAGACTTGGTCTATTCCATATATCCCGAATGAGGTAGTCAGACTTGGTCTATGAAAAACTATGATTTCTGCAGCAGATGAAAGAATAATTTCCCAATTATCTTTTAAATTCAATTAGGATCATAATACAGCAGCCAACCATCATAACATAATTAAGAAGATAGAAAATACACACTGCAAGAAAGACCACATAATTTAAAGCCTGAATCTACTAGAGAGAAGATGACTCAAAAAGCAGCAAACTGACTTTAAACCAAATGATTTCACTCTATTCATTTCTATCTTCACTCCACCTACAGACACATGATACCAAGCATGAGAAAAAAATACAGTAATAATTTGATGGAAATTTTGATAAAAACTACAGAATATTTGAGAGTTGATAGCATCAGATTAGTAGAAATTTCTTAGACCTTCTGCTAAGTCTTGCAGGACCTAATTTTGCCACAAGTCATTAAGTTGGATGGGCCACAAATCATAATGGAGACAAATACTGAGAACAATATTCTTAACTAAACAAATTTAGATGTTATTTAAGTCCAATAATTGAATAATACTTCTATCCACAGGCAGGAAATTTTCCACTCTCAAGTAGTAGGCAACAACTCCTCCAATCCATCAAATTGCAGAACAGATGATATGAAAACTATGAATGACTAAATGAGCACAAATGACCTACCTGCATTTGGACAAAAAGCAAATAACTTGTATAATGTACAGGCCCAAAGAGGGAGGAAAAAAAAATTGTCACCAAACACATGCACATAGTAGTATGCAAAAGTGAAAAGTCTTACAACTCTGCGAAGAATAGGCTCTAAAGATAAGAAAAAGCTTCTGCAAACTCTCCACCTTTAGAGCCTTTGTAATTACACTGCAAATATATGTATATCAAAAAATATGTATATGTTCTGCTGGCAGATAGATACCATGATATGCAACCATATTCCTCCCAAGCCTCTTCTTCCACTGAGGCACCAGATTCAATATTCCCTGGCCTCTTATTAAAAGAGTGGAAACTAACTTAACTATTTCTAAAACAAACAGACCTTAAAGAGACAAAGTATAACAGATAAGATATAAAAACACCAAATCAGGGCATTGTTAGCAAGTAAAAAAGTTTGAACCATACTTTTGTCATGGGCTCTTTATAATTAAAAGAAACATGCATATAGAGAAACTTAGGATCTGTTTGGTTTATGAAAAATTTTCTTGTTTTTATTTTTGTTCTCATTTCCTAAAATGCATTTTCATTTTCAATTTTTAGTATTTTAAGAAACATGTTTGATTTGTAAAGTTGAAAACTGTTTCTAGAAAATGAAAACAACAATAATATGCTTGGTATGAATATTTCAAGAAATGAAAATTTTAAAAACGTGTTTGGTTAATGTGTTTTCTATTATTTTCTTATCCATTTTCAACTAAGGTTTCAAATAATTTATTATCATATTTACATATATATATATATATATATATATATATATATATAAAGAAATCAAGAAACAAATCTATTTAGTTAAATTTAACCATATAAAGAAATCAAAGCATATATATATGCATCACCTCTGAACTATTTGAAATTGAAACCAAACTTCATGACCTGCAACAAGGGAGTTGAATGTTATTCAATATTTCAACACTATTGCGCGGTATTAGCAACTCCTTGACATGTTTGAGATCTAGCCCTAGAAATGCCCTGATGATGTTACTATGTACAGAAAAGACTGTTGACCAAAGGAGAACGTTTAAATTCCTCCTTGATCTCAACAAGGATCTAGACGAAGTCGGGGGGAGAATTATGGGAATCAAGCCCCTGCCTTCCCCATTCGAGAGACCCTTTTTGAAGTTAAAAGAGAAGAAAGTAGGAGGAAATTGATGATGATAGAAAATGTAACATCAGGGTTTTTGGGGTCGGTAATTTTGCATGTATTGCTACGTGATTCTTGTCATACCGTGAGTTCTAAGCTGTGATTATTTAATTATGTTGTGTGCTTATATCTGGTATCTGGAATATTTTGAAGTGTAGTGTTTTACTTTGAAATATGATAAGTGTGGGAGATGTTGACTTTTGGTAAAGGAGGAGTCAAAGGACATGTAGGGGATTTCTTTTGTGTTGCTTCTTAAAAACCTTTTCCTGAAGCATTATACCATTTTAAACACACTCTACATGCTCCCATTGCATCCATGGTCGCCGACACTCCCTCTCCTAGCTACCTCTCTTCTAAGCTTGTGGGTGGTAGTCTTCCTCTCCTCTTGAGTGAAGATTCAAGGCTTATAAGTATTCTTCCCTATCTTTCCTCTCATTTTCGCAACTTATGAACCCTAGGTGGGAAATGTGGGATTTTCCAAAAATAAGAGTTTGGGTATGTCTTTAAACTCTTCCCTTATGTTTATTCAAACCTTGAAGGATGTTTTATGGAAAAGATTAATAAGGATTCATACTTTTGGAGGAAACTTTTACAAAATCAAAAAAATGGGAAGTTTGAAAAACTCCTTAGCTATTTATCTCTTGTGGTGATTTTTTTATCTTAGGTATGTATTTCTGAGCTATTTGGATTGTGAATACATCCTTGTGGGATGGAGATTTAAGTTGAGATGGTTTTGTGATGGATTTGTGGAATTTGGGTTTTTAGTTGTCGAAATCTGATGACAACCAGTCGACTGTCGCGAAGAGACAGGTTGATTGGCTGCTTTTGGTGCTTTGCCCAGTTCGGACAGTAGTGCACCAGTCATGTAATATCTCAAGAATTTATATGAATATTTAAAGTCTAATTTGAAATTTAGTGAAAAATTTAATTACGTGAAAGTGTGCTTTTTGAATTAGTGAAGAAAATCTGGGAATAGAAATTTTAATTTTTAATTTAGGAAATTTTTACAAATTCTCAAGGACTAAAGTGAAAAGAAAAGAAAGTATAGAGGACTTTTGAGAAATGACCAAATAGAAACCTGAGAGGAAGAATAAAGCTTATGAGAATGAATTATGAGTCCGGTACCGAAAAGATGATGGATTCGAGGTTAAAGTGGTATTTGAGACATCGAGAGGGATTAAAGTGAACAAATCTTATAAGCTAAGATGGCTATGAGCGATTTTATCAAAAAAGAAATTAGTGGGGCCCACACATACAATTATTAGTTTTTCTTCTCCTTCTTCCTCCCGAGGCTTCATGTTCTTCGTTCATTTCCATCTTCCCTTCTTCAATCATTTCTCAAATTTTCATCCGACGATCTTGTATTTTCTAACCATATTTCCGATTCTCAGGAGTTCTAGAGGTAAAGAGGTAAGTTTTATCTACTCTATTTCTCTTTTTCTCCATTTTCGGACCTATGGAAGAAAATTAAGATTTTGAGTTTTAATGGATGAATTTAAGTGTGGATGTTAATGTAAAACATTCTTAGGTGGTTTATGATGTTATTAGAACAAGAAATTTCGTAGAATTTGGATATTTGAAAAAGTTAGTGTTCTTGATGAAAATTTGAGATTTGAGCTTGGATTGTTGGTAGAAATTGGGGGTTTTGGTGTTAAAACACTCCTTAGACATTAAGGATGAAAACCCATGGAAGAAATCAAAATAAATGTTGTTTTAGATATGATTTTAGGATTTTTGGATGAAAAACACGAAGAACATCGAAAATTTTCCCCAGAAATTACTGTTCACCGAGAAAATTTTTCCAGATTTTCTCGTTACTGTAGCGTTGACTCGGTCAACGTTACTGTAGCATTGACTCGGTCAACGTTACTGTATCTGCGTTGACCGTTGACTATTAATGTAGCATCAGTTTTTTTTTTTTTTAATATCGTTGAAAAGTTCTTTGAGTCTAGTTTCCAATGGTATAAGTGTCATTTAGAAATTCATTACCAGTTAGGAGTTATGACTTAAGATGTGAGTAAAGGTCGAGAGTAGTGATAGGAAATTTCTCTATTTTGTAACCCTAATGGTTTTTACCTGGTTACAATAGTGATGATTGGAGCGCAAGGTGGGAGCGCCGAGAGCGTGGAATCCAGGTGAGTAGGCAACCTTGCAAAATTAATTTAATAAATTAGTCAAAGCACAATATAAATCCCATTTGCGTTATTTGTGAAATTGAGAAGATTATCAGTGTGTGTTCAGGTTGAGAAAAAGTATAATATCATTGGAAGGTATTTTATTACCTTTGAGAATTGATTTCTCTAGTTGACTAAAGAACTAGATGTGATTGTTCCTTGAATAAATTGGAACATTTTGTAAGTGAATAACCTTACTAAACTAATGTGATCTTATTAGATAAGGTACAATACAAGTCTTGTTTATAACATTATTGAAGTGAGAAATAATCAATCTCGCTGTTGATAATATATGATGATTGTTATGGTTGATGATAGACATTCAAGGGAATAAAAATATGTGTAAATTCATTTATTTCATAGTAATTATATTGTGATAGATTCTCACTATTTTATTGATGAGCAAAAGATATACGAGATCTAATACATGAGTTTGAAAGGGTTAGAGTCTCATACTACTCGGTGTATAAATGTGAAAATCTATGCACGAGTTTGAAAGGGTTAGAGTCCCATACTACTCGGTGTATAAATGTGAAAACCTATGCACGAGTTTGAAAGGGTTAGAGTCCCATACTACTCGGTGTATAACTGTGAAAATCAATACACGAGTTTGAAAGGGGTTAGAGTCCCATATCACTCAGTGTATAAATGTGAAAATCTATGCACGAGTTTGAAAGGGTTAGAGTCCCATACTACTCGGTGTATAAATGTGAAAACCTATGCACAAAGAGTTTGAGGGTTAAATTCTCAAGTCACTCAGTGCAAGTATTTATGGCATATAATACTATAATTATTTAAAATAAATGATAGATTGATTGTATTAGTAAATGTGGTGTTTGTGCTTATGATATTTTCATGTACAGTTGTTTACTCACTGAGTTATGATAAACTCACACTCTCCATGATTATCTTTTCAGATACAGTGGTTGAGGAGAAGAATTTATAGCCTTTAAGGATATACTCCACTTTTGTCTGGTAAACAATTGGTAAGGATTAGGAAACGCTCTGTAATCTAGTAGGTCACCTAGGCTTGGGAGGTTGTATAGTACTGTATAGTGTTTGAAAGTTGAACATTTCTGAATATGTATACAAAATATCTTTCTTGGAATATTTATGATTCACATAATTATGGATATTAAAAATGTTCACAGAGATTATGGGGTACCACGGAGGTACACCCTAGGTATTTTATGTTTATATCACATGTAAGTTTTGGGATGTGACAAGTCAACTGGTGACCAATCACCAGTCGATCATGTGTCTTATGGTTGGAATGAAATTTCTAGCCGAGGGCAGTGGCCGACTGGCAGGGTGATACTAATTGGTCGGTTGCTCTCTGTCACCATACCAAAGAATTTGGTACGGGATGATCGACTGATAGGTGACCAGCAGTCGACCGGGTACTTTTTGTCAGAATTGTTTAAGTTGAACTAGTCGACTCTGCCAGGTGAGGGACAGTCGAGTGGTGGCTTTTAAATATGTTTGGAAAGATGATTAATCCTTCTGGATATATTTGGAAAGATGATTAATCCTTCCTTTCTCATGTACATGATTTTTAGGGTGAAAATCCTATGGGCTTGGTATCATTATCCTTCTTTCCGAGTAATTCACACATATGGTAAAGTATAAGCTTGCAATCAAGGTGAGTGGAACAACCTATATATTTAATTAAGGAGTTATGCATATAACCCATGAGATTCAAGAGTGTTAATGAGTAAACAAATTAATGTGTCCGTTACATGATGTGTTGAGGTTTGATCTCCGAAGGAAACTTGTGTTTTATTGTGATTATGCATACATGTGGTCGTAGTGTATTGCATGAATGGTGATTTTGTGGTTGGATAAGTGTGTATCATGTCGTGGTGTGTCATTTATCTTACTCTTTAATACCAAGGTGTGGTATATGTCATTACTAAGTCGTGTCGGGGTGTGGCACTCTCTATAATTAATTTAGCCTTGGTGTTGGTGTTGTATTAGTTATTCTTTCTATTATGAATTGGTAGTATCTAAATGAATGCAATGTTGGGAGATAAATTGTGTTATTTCACATTTTATATTATTGTGTTTATGTTGTTACTCACTGGGTATCTGATTACTCACACTCCTTACTCTTGAATCTTTTAGAGTTCGTAGTTGAGGAAGGTAACACGTACGAGGAGTAGTGAGCCCCTGAGTCACCAACCCTTTTTTGAATCCTTGGGTTGGTCCTTATTTTGAGTTTGGTTAAGCATTCAGATTCCTAGATGTCGCTCTATGACTAAGTAGGTAGCCTAGGACTTTTTGTACGTAATTGTAATGTGACCTTGGGCTATGACGATTCTTTGGGTGAACATATGATGGGATGTCATCTATTCTTTTGTATATCTATAAATATTTAATAGATGGAATGGAATAATCACGTGTTGTGGATTGAATCTGAACATTCTTTCATATTTAAATAATTTTCGTGGTTAATTGTGGTTATCGGGTTATGTTTTAGGCTTATGATGTGAGTGTGGTCTTATCACCATGCCAGTCACATGTTGTATGTTGGGGATGTGACAGAATAATTGGGCACTCCAACTATAGAAGGCTCACCCTTGTACACACACAACTTGTCTCAAAATAATAAACAAAAAAGGGGAGACCATGGTGTAAACATTGCAAGAAGTTTGGTCACACTAAAGAAACATGCCGAAAAATACACGGGAAGACCTTGGATTGGAAGCCTAGTCATGCACAAAGCGATTGGGACAGTTGTACGCTTATACAAATGATGCCACTACATCTGACAACAAAAATACAGAAATCAATCCATTCACCGAGGAGCAAATTGAGACACTACAAAATGGTCAAATCTCCATTTCATCTCAATCATCATTGTCCACTGCTAAACAACATACTAGCATGTTGGCACATCAAGGCAGTAGATTCGGGGAAGATGATTGGTATTGTTGAGTTATATGGTGGTCTCTACTTGCTCAAATAAAGTCCTCATCTACGTAGACAAGTTCACTCCAAGCTATGATTGTATAACATATATAACCTAGCTTGAGGGGGAGTGTAGAAAGGAGCTGATCCTTATGTTATAATTATTTATTTATTTTTAATCTGATAGATTAGGATAAACATTCCTAATGGATTTATTTATTTTTAATTTGATATATTAGGATATACTTTCCTAGTAGATAAGGATAAGTTATTTACTAATTATTTGCTTTCCTAGTATAGGGAGGATTCATTATTTAAGAGAGATTCTTTTACTTATTTTTCTCTTAGTTTAATTAGGATTCTTTTGTATAAATACTATGTTTTAGTTTCATTATGAATTAGAGAGAAGAATTTCCTTTCTTCAAAATTTCACACTAGCCAACCCTTTCATCTGCAAGTTGACATTTTAATGAACATGCACCTCAAATCAAGATCCTTAAATATTTTTGTTGCCTTGTTGTACAAAGAATTTGAAACATCATCCACATAGTCTAATAAATCTATGCACATATCAATAGAATATGGATCAGTCACGGGATTTGCTTGTGCTTTATACCATTTTGCCTTAGCCTTTCATGCCTCTATCCTTGCATTCATTGTTTCAGCCCATTGCTCCAAGCATGTTTCTAGTTTTTCTAACCTTGATATCTTTGGTTCTTTTTGTCGACATTCACTTGATGAACTAAATGCCTTTTTTTTTTTCCACTCTCCTTAAAACCTTCATTCTCAACATCAACAATATTCATACCTTTTGAAAGAAAATCTTCCTCTAGCTCTCGCTCCTCATTTAATTTTGGTGGCTCTTGAATATAAGCATGACTCAACGCACCAGTTACAGTGTTAGTATTGAATATCTCACCTAGGTTTCATAGTTGTGCTCAAAATCATGCCTCTTAAATTGCTGATAGAATCTCCTTCTTTTTGTATTAAAAAATGAAATAAATTTTAGTAAAATGCATTTGCAAATATAATGAAAGTAGTCAATAAATTTTGCATATACCGGAATAAGATATAGTCAAACTTCTTCATTATCATTTTCACAGTTTGGTTTTATATCACATGTAACTCTAATGCGACCTAACAAAGTTGAAAAATCACAGTGTTCAATCCAAATATGGTTAAACTTCCCTTTCAATCTCTCAACACATTAATTTTCTCAAATAACTTTTGTCAATTCATCATTTGTTTCATTCTAAATTTTCAACTTAATTTTGATGATTGCATTCAAAGTTGTCAAACTCGAAACGTAAACTCGTAAGAGTTTACATATACTTTTCCCTTCAATAGGCTACCAAATATATATATATATATATGTGTGTGTGTGTGTGTGTGTGTGTGTGTGTGTGTGTGTGTGTGTGTGTGTGTTCTAACACAACAAAAACTATAATAACATAGCAAGTATGTCAGATTCCTAGTTTCTAAACAAATTTTAAGAATTATATTTATTAGGTATCAACATGCTGATTCTCCTTAAAAATAAAATAATTGAGAATAACCACTGACTCAGTGTATACACAGACAAGTAGGCCCAAAAACTAAACATTAGGCGTCATCATTAATCAGTTAGTATTTTAGTCATTGTACATATAAAGTTAAATTTTCTTAAATTAGAGTTTAAATAAAAAATTATGACTATTTAAATTAAACCTAAAAATGGCAAGTGGACTAATACCACTCAAAAGTCTACTATTTTTGACCTTTGGTCACTGTTTTGATCATATCTCTTAAAAGGCAATGAATTTTTAAATGAAACTTCTTTCAATTGAAACTAGACTCAAAGAACTTTGCAAAGATACATCATTTGCTTAAAATGGAGTTTCAATAAGAAATTTATAATTGTTTAAAGTAAAATTGAAAACTGTAAGTCATCTGGTAGCATCTGAAAGTTGAGGTTCAATCTTTTTGATCATATCTCAAAAACAACAAAGAGTTTTTGAACGAAACTTATTTCATTTAAAACTAGACTTAAAGATCTTTTCAACGATATGTCATTTGTTTAAAATAGAGTTTAAATGAGAAAGTTATAAGTGTTTAAATTAGGTTGTACTATGCAAATTCGGTCAACTCGATTAAATTTGGCGACTTTGAATGATTTTGACCTAGTTTACTCGATTTAGGTACCTAGGATCATAAAATCAAATGCGTTTACAAGTTAAATCACAAGTTTGACAACTATGATTATGTTTCATTTTTCTTCACTCGATCACATATTAGTTAAATGAAAGCTTTCATTTTTTGGGCTAATCATTTCATAGTATCTCCCTTTTCACTTTTCCCTTCCGTTTTGTTCTAATTACGTAATATGATATTTCAATTTATTGAGAACATATTAAACTGACAAGGATAAATAAACTTCATCATAGTTGTCATGACTCGTTTTTTGGCCACATGACCGGCACAATGATGAATCTCCCATTACTATAAGCCTTTCGATAAATTCTACCAACGAGTTAAATTATTTAGTTATTATCTTTATGTTATCAACATAACCATTCCTTAATAAATATGAAGAAAATATATCAAATTTTTTTATTAGAAAATTATAGAGAAATTAGTTGCATATAATGATAGATTCTCAATATGAAATACATTATTAAACTAAAATACAAGTCAAATACCAAATTCTTGACCTAGATGTCCTAGACGGTTACAAAGTAACATAATCTACAACAAAAGAGGGGCCTACCCGACAGCGAAAAAGTTCAAAGTGTTATACTCTTCTATCGGATATTCTTCACCGGTAACCTGATCTGAACAAAAAGATTTTACAGAAAATGTAAGCTTTAAAACTCAATGAGCGAATCGGTCTCGCGTTAATAAAATTCAAATACATCACCAGTTATATAAGTATACCCGAAGGCTCAAACTCAACCAATAGACATAGTTAGAAATTACATATTAGAAGATATAAATTCATCCAATTCAACTAACGTTACTAGTACTCATTAATGGCAATATATCCCGGAGAGCGCACATAGGCCGGCTCACCAATTTTGTATATTTCTGTTATGACGCATAACCTCATCCTCTTAGTTAGGGCGCCTCACAGATGTGTTACTGATCCGAGCTATATCCCTACTGAGAGAATCGTTGTCTCCACATTCGTTGGTTAAGACACCCTTTAAATTGGGTTTTCTGCTTTGCCGTGAGAGGGGGTACTGTCCCGCTCAATCACAATCAATAATACATTATTTCATATCATAATCAGAAGTATAGTGTAATATTCATTCATATAACAGGTATAATATATAACTATATTATAGGTTTATAAACCACAAATCAACATAACAATTAAATTGTTTTTAAAAAGATTCAAACTCACATCATCATGAAATACTTGTTTCGTCTTATTCATACTTCTGTATTAATTATCTCCCTAGATTTACCACTCTGAAATCTAGTTTACCCCTATGAATCTTGGAAGTATCCTATGACATACTTTTTATCACTAGTAATACTAAAATTCTATTAAAACAGGATCGTTCTACCCACCTGAATTCCATATGAGTATCACTTCTTTAAGTCGTTACAGACAATAGTACACAGATAAATTTCAGTATTCGTCTACGGAGATTTTTATGAAAGATTAGAGAAAACAAGTTAGGATTGTTTTCATACAGACACTGTTCATACATACAGTTACTATTCATATGTGCGGTCACTATTCATACCAGAAATAGAGAATACAATATGTAAAAGAGTACACCAAATAAGTTCCTAGGAAAGAGTGGAGGGTCACAATGGACACACTTAAAAATCAGGTCTTTCCTTAGCCAAAATTTTCCTAGACATATATTCTTCATAGTTTACATTCTATTTTGGTAATCAGAGAATCAAAATAATATATAGGCAGCTAAGGACAGTTTTTCTGATGTGGAAGATCGGCCAAAACGGTAACCACAAAGTATACTTAAGAAAGTAACTTCTAAAATTTGAAAGACATAAAAAGGGTATAGTATCCTTACCTAAGCTGAAAAGGAAAGGCCCAAAATCTCAAAGGCCTAGCGTCGGAGCAAGAGAAACTTAAGGAGAGAAGAAGAAAAGTTAAAAGTGTGAGTTTAGAAGTGAAATGGAATGGCCTATTTATAGGAAAAGTCAAGGGTACTATTTAACACTATGTGCTAATAAAATGTTCAATTTACTATTTATGAAAATGACATTTCTAATAGTTCAATTTATTGTGCACTTTAATAATTTAACTTATTGTACAAAATGCGGAAAGACTACGGCGGCTTGAATTATTGGTTACTATTAGAAACTTAAAGGAAAAACTATCCTTTTACCTTAAACCTTTAAGTTTCTTTTCAAATCAGTCCTTTCATTTTAGTCATTGAGGGTATTTTCACACATAAAACACCATTTTCTCCTACTAACTTCTTTTAAATTTTCTCTTATGACCACCACATCTAGTACTTGACATTTCAATTGTATAAGTGAACAGTACCGTATACGTAAATAGTATTATATAGGTGAATATTACCATATACTAAAATAGTAATCGTAGTTCAAAAACACGTATTTATATTTTATTTTTTATGGATATTACAATAGTACATATTGTAATTGGCAATGAAATTGCCATGTGACATTCTCACAAAATTACAAAATACTAAATAGGGAGAATGAGATATTATCTTCTTTGTAGTACTTTTTAAATTAGTTGCAGACAAATTATGCAAATATTTTATGGGAAATAAGAATGGGATACTAGCTTCTCTATCTATACTCATTACCTTCCAAATTTAGCACAAGGGTCTATCATTTTAGAAAGATAGATACCCGTACATCAATGTAATGTCAAGGTAACAGTTTATTTAGCATTGTAACACTTAAGAAGATCATATATGTAAATTATCCTACCTTCAATTACTTAAATATCTATCTTTACTTATCATCGGATACCAACATGTGAAGACCAACTCAAAATGCATTCCAAGGTTGAGAAAGAGTGGTGAGGCATATAATTATCAATCCTCTACATTTTCATAAGAAGACCTAAGAAGACTAAGGCAATAGTTGCCCTGTACAACCAAACTGTTAAGAGGTAAGAGAATGCATCCTCCATTGAACACTATAAAATTTCATTCTAATTAAGGAGTTTGTTCTTGTTAAACAGGAAGATGAAAAGCTACAAAGGCTCCTGATGCATTTAAAAGAAAAAAAAAATAAAACAAGAGCTAGACTGCTCTGTGGAGATACCATGTTGAGTGATTCATTTAATTTGTGCACAGACAACTATATCCATGAGGTCAAAAAATAAAATATAGAAAGAAAAAATCAAAGGCCCCAACAGAGTGAGAAGTAAGAAGCACTCATCATCTTTTTAAATTAAGAATTTCAAACTCTAATCCAAACATGAGTCTCTTACCTTCCAAATTCAAATGTATAAGCTTACATGCTGTCGATTTCCCTCCATGCTGTGATTTATAAATTATTTTCCAATACACAGTGATTTTTGCAAATCTCTGAACTTGAATGATCAAAAAGCACAACAAAATTTTAACCAGTAACCATGCTTTCAAAAAATCTTACCTAACAGTGAAGAAGATGAAGAGGGACTAAACGATGGCGAGAAAGGAGACGACAGGGCACAAGTTGAACCTGAACAATGGGAGAATGGAGATGACAAAGCAGAGCACATTGGAAGAGCGACAACGAGAGAGGAGATAACGAAACAAGAGCCTGCACAAGCACAACAGGAGAGGGCGAAGCAGAGCTCACTAGAATAGAACAGAAGCATCATTCTCACTTTTTCAATGGTTTTCAATATAATTGTAAAAATGTCATCACGTTTTCAATGAATTTTAATATAATTTCAAAAATGTCACATTGTTTTCACATTTTCATTTTTTTCATTTTCAAAATTTGAAATGAAAACATTGAAAACATCTTTTTAGTATTTCAGATTTAGGCCCATTTTAAAAAATGTTTTTAAGAAAATATTTTTATTAAACTCAACCAAATACATTTTCAAACTTATTTCTATTTTTAGGAAAAATAAAAACAAAATGTCCAAATTAAACATACGTTTAATTTCTTATGACATGTTTCTTCCTCATCCCTTGTTGTAAATTTAGCATAAAGGGGTAAGAACTGTTATGTCTGAATGATGTTTGTTCACATATGAAACATTCTTTCTTGTTTGGAATTGTTGTAAACGAACCCTTGCATGCTTTTGATTCTAGAGTTGAGTTACGTATATATTTTTTCCTTCTATTTGTAGGTACAAAATGGCAACCTCAAGCTTTGGTGACACCACTACCATAGGTGGCCTTAGGTTGTGAGTCAGATATTGCTTATGCAATCAAATAGCAACCATTAAAATATCTCAATCCACAAGGAATCTAAATTGAGTATATGCAAAATGAGTTTTTCCAATGGGTGAATGCTGAACAGGGAAGCGATGGGGACTTAAGGGAACAACCCAATATGCATAGATGTTAAGGACAATGTTGTACTTTGTAATTGGGTTGCATAAGTTGAGAATGAACTGGTTGGGATGAAGACAGAATGGGTGGGCATAGAACTCAGGGGGTGCAGCAATTTAGAAATTTTCACGTAAATTTTTTTTTATTTTTTATTTTACCCCCTCTTTGTTTTTTTTGAACTCTCTTAATATTTTTTTTAAACCCTTTCAGTGACTCAATCTCTCTTTGCTGCTCACAGTCACGAGACTCCCACTTCCCAGAGTCACAAAATTTTTTCTTGATGATGGTTAATTTCTCATTCCATTGTTAGGGACCTCTTTGTAAAAGCTTAAAATTTGGAGTTTTTTTTATATAGGTCTAATTCTATCAAATTGGTTGATTGATTATACAATTAGGATCATGAGTAACATATTTGTGAAATCAATTTCATGAAATTTTTTCTTGATGATGGATAATTTATCATTCCATTATTAGGGACCTGTTTGTAAAAGCTTGAAATTTGGAGTTTTTTGTACATAGGTCTAATTCTATCAAATTGGTTGATTGATTATACAATTATGATCATGAGTAATATATTTATGTAGTCAATTTCATGAAAATTTTTTCTTGATGCTGGTTAATTTATCATTATATTATTAGGGACCTCTTTGTAAAAGTTTGAAATTTATGATTTTTGTACATAGGTCTAATTCGATTAAATTGGTTGATTGATTATACAATTAGAATTTAGAAGAAAAACAATTTTTTTGTAATAGAAATATTTTTTAAGAGAAAGTTATCATCAAATGAACAATAAATTAAAATTAATTTAAAATAATTGTCATCAAATCTAGAAAAACAAATAAAAATTTTTTCCCGTGACTAAAGAGTCTTGGATACGCCACTAGTGGGCATAAAGACGGAAATGGTGGCGATGAGGATGACAATGGCTGGACTTCTATTATTTTTTATGATCTTTGTATGCCTAAAAATAATGTAGGACACTGTTGCGTAGGATGTAACCATGTAAGACATGTAGTATGTTACAGATATTCCTCAAGTGAGGACAAACCTTTGTACTCCATGTTGATAAGTATTAATGGAATAGAATTCACACTTCTATACTTCATGTTGTTTTGGTCTTCACACTTTTCTGTACTTAATGCCTAATCTTATTTTAGCAAAATGTGTGTGTATGGAAGAGAACGCAACTAAACAACGATATGATCATTTAATTATAAACAACTGATACAGAAATCTTATTTTACCAAAAATATAATCAAGCAAATATCAACATTATTAGTTACTGGTTTAACAACTTACATATTCCAACACCAAACTATTATAAAGTTTCATCCATAATTACATTACTAGCTACTAGAAACAACAAAGTGGCCAATACAAAGGCTTGCACAAGCCTTACACCCAAAAGTGGTCATACGACATAATAATTAGTCTAATGTTGGTTACAATACGTAATATTCTACTGAAAGGCAGTTTGAATCCATTCGGCTTTCATTTCATTCATCACCTCTAGCATCCATCTCTAGTATTGTAACATCCAGCATTTTTATTTTTTTAAAAAATAATACTTTATTTTCTAAATCGGTTTAGTAATTAATTTTTGATTAAATTCCTTTCAAATAATTATAGATTTCACTATTTACGAATTTACTATTTATATAAATAGTAACCTAAAAGAAAATCGACAAGATTCTCATTAATTATATTTGAGCTTGAATATATACAAATAATAATTTATATAATTTTTGATATTCTTTTTACATATTTGAATCATAAACTAGTATAAAATATATTTCTACACTTCAATCTTATCATTAATATCATCAAAGCCTTCTATTTGCCCTTTTTCCTTTATAAAGAACAAGCTTTAACTTTAGTTCTAATTATCTTCTTTCTCTTATCTTTCCCCTACTCCTTCTCTCTTCTTCTTCTTTCTTTTCTAATTTCGTCTATTTCTCTCTCTTTTCTCCACTCTTGTGTGACACATCCCATACCACAAACACACACACACACACACACACACACACATATATATATATATTATTTCTTTTTATTTTTCACTATTATTTTCTCCCTTTAATTATTAATTAATTACTTATCTAACCTTTTATCCTTATCTCTCGTCCGTTTCTTTCTATCTTCTACTTTTCTCTCTTTCTCTCATCATGCACACACAAATATATATAAAATAATAATTAAGTTTATATATCTTTATCTTCATCTTCCTTTCCCTCATCCTTATCATTTTCGTCCAACATCATTCCCTATGTCATCATCACATCATATTTGGCTAAAATATCAAAAGAATCCTTTAAAAGTTTTTACTTACAAATAGGTCCATTGTCAAAAGTATGAAAATTCTATTTATATCTTTCAAAAATTTCGTTATAACTATTTTATCATTGTTTACTTGCTCATTTATTTATTTAACCTCATTTTCTAAGATAATTAAATTTGAGATATCATAAGTATTATATCAATAGCTAACTGTGCATCCTTTCCAGTGGCACAATCATATTCAACCACCAAGTCAAAGTAGCACCAATCATCTTTGTTCTGGAATTAGCCATAACTGTAAAATAGGATTGACAATTATAATTAAAACCTGAATATGCCTCTTCTTCGTAACCATCACACTATTTATATAAATAAAAGCCAATATCAAAAGAGATTTGAGAACCTAGACTTATATTTTAAACTGTTTACATATTTATCATTAGTGAATAAAATATTACTTAATGTTTGAGAGGCTTACACTAAATCATGATTGTTAATCATGAGTTGAGAGATTTACATAAAATATTTCTCTTTAATTTAAATCAAAATATTTAAAATTCTGAATAATATATAATGAAAAAAAATATTAGTTGCAAAAATGGAAGTCACAACTCTCCAAACAAAGCAAGGTGAGACAACTTAATCATCTTCAAATCTAATACCACAGGTGAACCTATGCAGTAATAATAAAGGACTTTTCTCTTAAATCTCTTTAAAATGTTCTGCAGATAAATTATACTAATTACAGAATGATGATATTGGCAAGATAATATGCAAATTAGTCTGTCTCTCTCATTTTCAAAGAATGTTATCTTTAAAATATAGGAAAAAAATAATTCCCCTTGATAGTAACACAAAACACTTTCCACGTTAAACGAGACTAGACATTTTTCAATTCTTTCCTA
Organism: Biancaea sappan; assembly: GCA_037074585.1. NCBI lineage: Eukaryota > Viridiplantae > Streptophyta > Magnoliopsida > Fabales > Fabaceae > Biancaea > Biancaea sappan. The sequence goes on from CM073494.1 coordinate 15,539,879, forward strand.
GAGAAGCAAAGGGGTGTATTTTATTATAATATTTTTAAATTGATATACTAAATTTGTAAATAGACCTTCAGAGGGGTAAAATATATTGTATCCTATATATTGTTTTACTGAGGGATGATAGCTTAACCTTTAATTAACAGGCAGTTGAAAGGGGAAGAGCTTGAAGGATTGGATACAAAAGAACTACAGAGACTGGAGGAACTTTTAAAGAAACAGGTTTGAGCAGTGTTAATAAAGCAAAGGTTTGCACTTTGCCCCCTTCTGTACTGCTTCCTCATTTCTCTCTGTGTGTGAGTGGATGATATAAGAGATTGAATCCTAAAGGTTAAGCCTTAGCTTGTCACTATACATGTTGGTTCCCAGTAGATAGGAGGTATTTTAATTTAGTTCTATATATGTTGTTTCTATCAGTTTAATCCTTCAAAAATGAAAGTACTTCTAATGTCACTCTTCTGTCCTAACTTCTGTTCATAATCAAATGCCTCAGTTAACAGAATGCTATAACTCTATAAATTTTTGGAATGCCCAAGCTTTAGTCATGACTATCTTGCCGGTTTAGCTGGTTCCTTGTTAGGCAGATAAGGACAATAACTCCATTACTCAGTCCGAAACAGTATACAACAATACCCACAAACTTCAGTCTCTATATTAAAATAAATTCCTAATCAGAAATGTTTCTCGACAATGTAGTCCCAAAAACAAACAAGCTAACAATCAATTTGTCTCTAGATTGCAGACAAAGTTCACGTTGGATTAAACTGTTCCAGATCTTCCCTTCTTCAAATTTCCTTCCATCTACACAATCTAACAAGCTAAATAGATCAAAGCAGAATCGTTGTAGCAGAATTATGTAAAGAGAGATTGATTATTCATATAAAGAGAAGAATCCGAGAGCGAAGTAGAGAAGTAGAGAAGCAGAGAAGCAAAGAGAATCGTCGCTCTAGGGAAGCAGAATCACCAGCAGCTCGTAGACCACCTCCAACAGACCAAGTGACGTGCTTCAAATGCTCTAAACAGATCGATAGGGCTTCAATAGAGGAGAAACACGGAATTTGCATCCACTGGAGGGCAAACTCAACATCCACGATTGAATCCAGCTCCTTCCGCTCGCTTTTCCATCCAGCTACTGACAGAAAAGATCCGTACGATTACGATGTAAAATGGAAAACCGATTTTGCATCGCCTGGCTTCCGTTTGTGCCTACCAAACACAGGAAGAAGATGAAGATGATGGAATTCAGTCTTCCATCAACTGAATTTCTGCCTACCAAACACGTTCACATATGTAGTGTATTCCTCGAATAGGTTTCCTTTTCAACTTTGTTAAAACTGACTTTAGGAAGTTAAAACTGATTTTTTTCTCCCAAAGTATCGAGTGATTCAATGGAAAATGGATTCAGTGACGTAACTACTTTCTACGTTATGTGACGTAGTACTACTCACTGCCTTTGCTTGCTCCCAATATCTTCAACCATTAGCCAGGAAAGCAAAAAAAAGTAATATATATAATAATTTTGGATACCTAATTTAAAATTTTCCCCCCAGTGTCTCATGGTTGTACATGAATTACATATTATCATCATTAGATCAGTTAATAATTATAAAATTTAAATTAACAAAAAAGAAGAAAAAAACGTTAAAAAAATAATAAACGATAACCGTTAGATCAATTGATCCAACAATCCTTTGAAACACAAGAACGAATCCGCTCTGAGATGGAAGCCATCGTCCATTTTATCACTTCATAACTGTTGAACATCATAATCAAACTTAAATCAAGGCACAGTAATAACAAAGAAACCAAACATCACACCCGAAATCGCTCTTAGCCATATTGAGCAGCATATGAGCAACGATACAACACGTTCATCTTTACCATTACAACTTTATCTGATTGAGATAAAGGAGTAAAACTGACACCATTTCGAGTAACATCAAAACAAAAAGAAAACCAGCCCAAAATTTATAGGCCCATTTTCCTGACTTTGAAATCAAGGGAAGGAGGAGGGCACACACGAACAACCTCTCATCCTAAACCCATTTATGAAATCCCATAGAGAATGCCAAAGGTAAATGGAAGAGGCAAGTTAACTTTATCTACAAATCCATTAGACAAAAGGATAGAGTTTCTTCGAGCAATTTGCCAGTGTTTTTGCTCAGTCAAAGCTTGATGAGCGGCTCCACCTGCCCCTCAAGTAGTCCTCCAACGAGACGTTTTGCTCAACACTGCACATGGAGAGTGAGTCATCCTCCACATCAAGAAGTGCTAGATTGAGATGTGACTGTAGATTTGAAGGTGGACAAGCTTCATCATCAAGCGTTTCCGATGCTTCAGAAGCATTCACTTCTAGCCTTGCCCACTTTATTACATCAGCATTACCTTGAAGGAGCTTTGTAATCTGTGGTCCAAAATAATATACAAATTAAATTTTAATGCACGATGGAGAGAATGAGAATACTACGTGGTGTTCAAACAAGGGGAAAAAGACTAAGGATTGGGCTATGTCTATTATAATTGAGGGATCATATAATGTAGGATAAACAAAATACAGGAAGTCAAGTCGTTGTCCAGGAAACAAACATCCCCTTCAGATCAAACGACTTTTTCCTGCCAATTATGTGTGGCATAGGAGACTCAAATTGGTAGGAATTCAATTATAGATCACTCACAAGGCTCATTTGAGGCCTAGCTCTCGGGGCACGTCTGATACAAAGCGTGGCTGCCAAGACCATCCTCTCCATCTGGTCCTGATCATAGTAATTGCCCAAACTTGGATCTAATAATTGTGCAACTTTTCCTCTATTCAGAATCGGACTTGCCTGAAAGAAGAGTTTTGTTTTTAATTATTGGACCACTACATATGGTAAAGAAGAAAAGAAGCAGAGGTTAGATCCACTTGGATTTGCATAAACATACCCACATGACGAGGCTCTCTTGACCTTTTGGATAATCAGCACTTATGGGCTTTCGTCCTGATAGAAGCTCAAGAAGCACGACTCCAAATGCATAGACATCAATCTTAGAATTTACTTTACCATACATGAAATACTCTGGAGCCAAGTAACTGCATAAACAAGTGTACCACATAGTTCAGGACTAGGTCATGTATACTCTCTCTGAATCAAGTGATAATCTTATCGATAAGATTGAATGGTATAGGTATGTCAGAGTTGAAAGTACAAACCCAAAGGTTCCAGCAACGTCTGTGCAGGTTATATGTGATGACGTGGGGGATGCCCATTTAGCAAGTCCAAAATCAGACAGCTGAAGAAAATTAAACAGAACAGCTTGAGGATTGACTAATACAAATAATTCAAAATAATGGGAGTCAATCTACTGAAAGGCAAATTACCTGGGGTTCAAAATCCTCAGATAATAATACGTTTGATGATTTTACATCCCTATGGATCACAGGTTGAGCATCTCTATTATGCAGATAATCCAAAGCCTCAGCAACACCGAGTGCCACCTTGTACCTCTCCGTCCAACCAAACACGTGTGGATCTTTCTTATTCCCTATTTTGACATGAAAAGATGTAAACAAAAGTTACCAACACCATAAAATGTAATATAGTAAAGTGTATTTGCATACCATGGAGATTCTCTTCAAGGCTTCCTCTTGATAAGAAATCATACACCAAAAGAAGGTTCCCTTCCTCGAAGCAGAATCCCAGGAGAGAAATAATGTTTTTGTGATGCAAGGTGGTAATAATTTCTATTTCCAAAAGAAACTCCTTTAAAACATCATCAGAAGGCTTTAAGATCTTAACTGCGAGCTCCTTGCCATCAGGAAGGCAGCCTCTATAAACCTGACTACATCCTCCTTTCCCAATCAGGTTTTCTAAAATCATATCAGAAACCATGTTAAATACAAATTACTTTTAGACAAATAACACTTAAAGAGTCACAATACTACTATGGATCTATGAAACATACCAGGGGAGAAATTTGATGTTGCTGATAAAAGTTCTTGGTACTTAAACAATCTGCAGGTGGATGAGTATTTCTCATGAACACCCTCCAGTTCTTTAGGAATTCTCCGTGAATTGTGATCAGGTGAAGAAGCAGTCCCTATATCAGCATTCACTGGAACAATAGCACCACTCTCGCTATCTAAAGCCAAAGATTGATATTGACCTGGATCAGGACTGGTTTGTTTGTGAACATGGTCAGCAGCAAATGAAAGCTTTCTACTGGGCAACTGCATTGCCCACTGAACCACAGAGATGTGGCGCACCAATGATCTGCCAGGAGATGGCCGGTCTGACAAAATTGTCCTGTGTAGTAGTGGCCAACCAGGTTTGAGTTCAGGCAATCCACTGACTGACTGAATGTTTGCACTCACTGCTGCCTCAGTTGTCTGAGCAAGAACTATAGCCAAAGAGTTCTCTTTAACCCCATTACCAGAAGATTCTTCTGCAGGTTGGTCACAAGAATTGTTTAGCAACGCAGATGTAGGGCCACAAATTGAGCAGCTCCGTTTCTGAACAGTTTCTGTAGAATCCAGAAAGGCCTTAGCTAAGCTGTTATCCGAATTTTTGTAAGTATCCTTGTCTGGTATTCCTGTGTTATCATCATTTAGTACTTTGGTACTATAACTGAATGTCCGTTGAATTGAACCAAGCAAGCGATTTTTGCCGTGACGATCAATTCCTGCAACAATTTGATGAATGAGAGTTGTACAATATCCATGAGATTCACAGCAGTCTAAATTAAGAAAAGCTCAAAACCTTGTAAATCAACAGGAGCCGCTGGTGAGCCTTCTCTCTTGAAGACAACTTTTCCGTTGTTAACAGCAATAACCCAGCAGTCCTTGGATAACTTCTTGGCACAGTACTTAGCTACGGAAGTAGATGGCCGGATTTTACGAAGCCCTTGCGCAGTTCCTACCATAAAATGAGTTGCAGAATAGGCATTTGCTTCTCGAACTAAGATTTTCCGGACTGAGGAGCCTCTGCATATTTTGAGCTTGAGATCCACCTGTATCATTTCCACAAATATCTCATATTTGATCATTTCTCTTCGGAGACTGTAAATTAAATTTTCAATTATATTAAGCTAAACTATAAATTGAAATTCATAAAGTTGATCTCGCGTTTCAGAAAGTCGGCAGAAAAACGAAAAGAGAAGGGTATGCCAGACTGGTTGAATAAGCAATTTGTAGAGAGCAACTGAATTACAATTCAGCTGAAGAAAAAAGCCTATATATGAACAAGAAGGTTTAGCAAGAATAGGAGAAATGTTGGGAATTAAACCTGCTTCAAATTGCAGAAACCTTCGTAGACGGCGAGAACAGAGTCAAATGCTTTGACAAGCGAAAGAAGCGAAGCCTTCCCGTCTCGATTCACAATTTCTACAAAAAACCCCCCATATCAGCAAAACCAGCCAAATTCCACTTTAATTCAGGAACCCCAGCAAGAAAATCCGAAAATTGAAAGCTCAAGCCAAAACTTCTCAGGCTCACGCAACTTCACTTACCATCGTTACCAAGAACATGAAGCGCAACCACTGTATCACCAGGCTGAGCCACTTTGACCAAAGCCCAGGTGAGCAACTCCCTGCTGGGAGAATCCAGCTTCACTCCCACCACCACCGTCCGGCCATCGGACTTCCCGTCGGGGGCTTGTCCAGCCGGGCCCGCTTGCAGCATTCTCATGATCCCGGTCAGTTGGGTCAAAAACAGCAAACGTTGTCGTTTTGTTGCCGGTGACTGGAATTCATACGCAGAGACAGAGGCAGAGCAAAGCAAATGATATAATTTGAGCCTTCAAAGCTCGCAGGGAGGTTTGGCTTCAACCGTCGTTCGGTACTTGGGTTTGCTTAATTCATTTTGAGCTCGCACTCGCACACCTAGAGGCTAGAAACACTAAAAAGGAAAATATAGGACACAACAAGAACTACGGTAAACTTATTATCATCTTCAGCAAACTTTGATGAAGTCATTTTAACTTGCTCATCATTACCCTTGAAACCTTTCCGAGCAAGGTACTAACCACAAGAAGTTTGGCTGCCTCAAGAATTTGACTAGTGGGTCCCCCCATGAAACTCCTTGTGCCTAACTCCCTCTTTCAGTTTTATTCTTTTTATTAATTAGAAGTTTACATATTAATACGCAAGTAATACAAATTTGGAATCCATTTAAATTACAAAAGGTTTGAAGTCAACGGGATGGAGATTAATTTTAAGATAATATAATTAGATTAATAGAAGGACACGTGTGGGCGGAAATAGTTAAAATATGACTATCAAAACCTATGAAAAGGCAAATGGTTTCGTGGGGCGAAGTGTAGCCATTTATATAATAATAACAAATTTTTGTTGTCTTTATCATAAAAAATGACATCATATTCCATTTAATTTTTCTCCTTTGCAAACTTTACCATCTTTTTGCTTTTGTCCATTTATGGATAGAATTTGAAGTATACATGATTAAACTGTATTAATTAGACTAGTAATTAGTAATGAAAAATTAAATATTAAACATGTGCACATAATAATATAAACAATGCAACCGAAAAATTCTTATATGTTACTCAAAAAATAAAAAATATATATGTATTTCCCTAACAGACGCCTCCTTTATCGCAAGCAAGAACAATCTGTTCATAGGAAAAGTCATTCTTCAAGCCGTCAAACAACTTACACTTCACTCAGTACATTCTGTAATCTGTGTTTTTTTATTGAATATTTTTATGTCAATTTTCTAGTTCAGTGAACATAGATTTAATTAGTTTTTTGGTAGCCTTAGAGTGGATGACGACGATCAGCTCTTGGTTGCTAAAACTGAAAGGTGTAACTTGTAAGTTCTTGACCCCAAAAATTAAATTAAAAAAAAAAGTATTAAATTGAGGCCGCCAAAACTCCATTTAAACGCTACATCCAGTGTAAGGAAGAAGACGAATATGAAATAAATAAATTTTTGTATTAGAAAATTAAAAGGTTGGCATCATAACTCATTGGATTGCACTGTGGACGGTGGCGATAAGACGACGTCATAAATCGTTTAACCCTTTGCCCGTGAGGGGGGTAGTGTAGCATATGTAGGACCTACCTTGAAACATCCGATCTCTTCTCCTGTTGCCACGTGGAGTACTGAGTCATCACGTGAATCCTCATAAAATCCCACCCACGTGTCAACAGTTTTTTCTGTTTTATTTTTATTTTTATTTTTCATGTTTATGAAGCTACACATTCGCCATCTAACTAACTGCTCACCAACAAAGTGAGGGCCTCTTGTGACTCCCCCACCTATACTTTCGCATCAAATGCTGACGGCATGAAATTGTTTCACTAATTAACTCAAATTTTGCCAGATGTTACCAAAAAATAAAAGGTGAGCACACTTTTTTTAATACGATTTTAATTTTGTTTATTATATAGGTTTTAAGTTAAAATTTAATTCTGGATATAATTGAATATATCAGAATTATTTTTACGTCTCATGTATTTATTATAAAATTTTATAATGAACTTATAAGAATTATTTTCTAAACCTGATCTATTTATTTATAGAACGATATAAACATTACAAGTAAAATATAATCGAATAATAATATTTTTTAAATTAATAAAAGTGCTATCTATAAATATATATAAAATATTTAGGGTAATTATTCTCTCATTTTTTAAGAAACCTTTAAATTATTATATATATTATTCTATGTTGAGTGTTTTGAATTAGACAGTAAACAAGCTTATGACCCAATTTAAAATTTTGGGTGCACAACCAAATAGAGAAAAAAATTTAAAGTCTGGCATAAGTGACCCATGAAATAATTCGGTCTGGAACAGTTATGTATTTTGATATACATGTAATTTTTCGATTTCATATGTTGTATCAAACACTTTTATTTGACGAATAACAAAAATTGCTCTTTGTCATAAATGTAAGTTACATTGACGAAATCACTTTAAATATATGTGTTCTTAATTATTTTTACTCTGTTTTATCTTCTCTGTTGGTGCATTCTTACTTGACATTCTCTTTTATATTTTATAAATACATAAAAAGCATTATTTAAAATTAAAAATATTAAAACACTTTCAAAGATAATATTTCTTTTTATCAAAAAAAGTAAGGGTGTACATCAGGTCGGTTCGGTTCGGTTTTGGACATGAACCAAACCGAACCGACCAAATCGGTTCATAAAAAAATGGGACCTATTCGGTTTTAAAATAATGACGGTTCGGTTCAGTTTGGTGGCGGTTCGGTTCGGTTTGTGGGTGTCACGTCCCAAAATCTGAGCACGTAACCGACACGGAAAGTGAATTTCATTTCACTTCCGTAAGCCTATCTTTCTCTTAAGCATCATATCATTCTTTTTCATGCAACCAAACCGAGTTCTTTATACACACTACAGTCATTCACATTACATCATTGAATGAACCTACCCGATTACAGAGATTTCTATATTTATACAACTTAGAATAATACTTAACTATTATACCTTTATTCTGAACAAATGAAAAGGTAATCATGGGCTAAGGATCCATAATTCCTTGTACAGACATTTACCTTTAGCTGTCAACTCTGAAAAAAATGTTAATAAGAGGGGTATGAGCAAACCACGTGCCCAGTGAGCAGACAACACAACACTATGACAAAAAAATATCATGCATCATAATGATAACATGCAGCAATCATACTTAATCGATCATAATATAATATAATATAATTCATAATACTTCACAACAATATCCAAGTAAATCAAATACATTTCAACATAATTCACAACAGCAAACAGTAAAATCAATTTTACACATTTTCCCGTACCAATCGGGTCGTCCAAAGTACCTTTGCATCGTTGCCCGCGACCCCCGCCGCATCCACCCTTATCGCTCCATATATATTCTCCACCCTTATAGCTTCACGTAGATTTCTCCATGGGGTACACCACTATGCCTTTCATTTATAGTCAAACACAATCGCAATCACATCTAAGAGCATCATCAATCATAATCATGAGCCACATACACAACTCAATCATTTACAATTCAAGTCACAACATAACCCATAATAAAGATCAATTATTCAACAATAACATACTTCAACTATCCGCATATGGATGAACTCAATAATCAGAGTATGACACATTTCAACTCAGTTCACATGCCATTCACAATCTATCATATAACCTCCATTCATGAGAAAATAGGAATCACCAGGCAAGTTCCACAATTGTTTATGTCTCATCGTCCTATTCAAGCACAATATAATTTAAACATATAAATATATATATATATATATATTTGAGTTATCATCCTCTTCAAACTTGGATATATAACATATTTTCACTATGATGCATAAAGTCCATAACAAAGATATTTAATCATAGCAAGTATTAACCCACTCACCCGGATTTCACGCTCTCGCCACTCCCACCTTGCACTTTGACCATTCCTATTGTAACCAGATAAAAACCATCAGGGTTACGAAATAGAGAAATTTCCTACCACTATTCCCGACATTCACTTACTTCTCAAATCATAACTCCTAACTGATAATGAATATCCAGATGAAACTTATACCATTGGAAACTAGATTCAAAGAGCTTTTCAACGATATTAAAAAAAACTGATGCTACAGTAACGGTCAACGGTCAACGTAGCTACAGTAACGTTGACCGAGTCAATGCTACAGTAACGTTGACCGAGTCAATGCTACAGTAACGTTGACCGAGTCAATGCTACAGTAGCCGAGAAAATCTAGAAAAATTTTCTCGATGAACAGTAATTTCTGGGGAAAATTTTCAGATGTTCTTCGTGTTCTTCATCCAAAAATCACATCTTAAACAACATTTCTTTTGGTTTCTTCCATGGGTTTTCATCCTTAATGTCTAAAGAGTGTTTTAACACTAAAACCCTCAATTTTTAGCAACAATCCAAGCTCAAATCTCAAATTTTCATCAAGAATACTAACTTTTTTCAAATATCCAAATTCTACGAATTTCTTCTAGTTTTCTCCAAATTTTTTGTTCTAATAACATCATAAACCACCTAGGAATGTTTTAGATTAACATCCACACTTAAATTCATCCATTAAAATATTCTACAAAAATTTTTCAAAATGATAACCAAGGATTTGGTCTTGTAATAAGAGGAAGAAGAAGAACATCAACTTACCAATCATCCTAACTTTTATAGCTTCCTTCCCCATGCAAAAATTGCATAAATGGTTGATGAAGAAATTCGACGCATAACCGAGAGAGAGAAAGTGAGGAAGCTACGGGAGAATGAGAGAAAGAAAAGAATAAGAGAGAAGTGTATACGCATGGGCCCCACCGATTTCTTTTTCGATAAAATCGCTCATAACCACCTTAGCTTATAAGATTTGTTCACTTTAATCCCTCTCGATGTCTCAAATACCACTTTAACCTTGAATCCATCATCTTTTCCGTACCGGACTCATAATTCATTCTCATAAGTTTTATTCTTCCTCTCAGGTTCCTATTTGGTCATTTCTCAAAAGTAATCCATATTTTCTTTTCTTTTCACTTTAGTCCTTGAGAATTTGTAAAAATTTCCTAAATTAAAAATTAAAATTTCTATTCCCAGATTTTCTTCACTAATTCAAAAAATACATTTTCCACATAATTAAATTTTTCACTAAACTTCAAAATAGACTTTAAATATTCATATAAATTCTTGGGATATTACAGTGGGCAGGCGGTTCGGTTCGGTTTATGTCAAAAATTAAAAAAAATTAGAGGTTTATGTTAATTAAAAAAAATACTTTTACTCTTATCTATTTTTAAGAGATGCATATTTGACTTTGATATCTTTAGTGTTAGTTAATTTTTAACATAATTTGATTAGGTAATACTTTTCTAGTGCTAAATTTTTATTATATTATTTAAAGAAATTATACTATTACATTATATCATAATTATGCATTTAATTTGATTATTATGTTTTGTGCAAATTAAGTATATAAAAAGTAGATGTATGAAACTTTTACATGGACACATATTTGATTTATGAGTTTTGATAGCCTAATATTTTTTTAATATATATATATATATATAAATGTAATATATAAAAAAATATTTTTTAATATAGGGTTCGGTTCGGTCGGTTATAACCGAACCAAACCAACCGAGAATCGAAGAACCGACCGAATCAAAAAAATATGAAAATTTAAAAACCGATCTAAACCTACTTTTTTCAGTTTTCTTCGATTTTTGGGCGGTTCGATTTGGTTCGGTTCGGTTCGGTCGGTTCTAATCGATTTTGTACACTCCTAAAACAAAGTATCTATTATAGATTGCATTTTAAAAAATCGTTTCCAATGTTATCTATTTCGTATTCAAAGTCATAAATTGAACTTATTCTAAAATTTCATTATATTTTATGACATTTGCTTTCATTATTATATATTTAATAATTAAGACACATAACATGGTCGAAATTAAGCATTAACAATTATTAAATTTTAATTAGTTCATCTGAAAAATTATTTTGTATATATGTTTGTTGTCTTTAATAACTTATTTTACTAAATGATGATATAATTTGCTAAATTTTTAAATGTAACTATCTTACATTGATTAGATCCGTATATATTTAACATTTATTATATTATGTAGATATATATATATATATATATATAGGTCAAAATAAATTATCATAATTTTTTCGTTATAAAAGAAGTTGGCGCAAAACACATCTTTGAACTTTATATATTTTAAACAATTTATCCTAATATTAATTATGAGAGTTCTATCATAGAGGTGAAATTGAAAGTGACGACAATGACTTTAAAAAAAAAAAAAAGTGACGATAATGGAAAAACGAAAGGGTTGGTTTTGAGAGGATAGATAGAGTGCTAGTGCTTTAATGCACGTGATGGCCGATGGGGCATTGGTTGAGACAATAGTATCCCTTCAGGCCACGTGGGTTGTTCACTGCTTGGAAGCAGATTTTTTTTTTATCTATTTTAATTTAGACTATTAAATATATTATATTTAATAATTTATATTTTTTTATAGATTCTTTTGTTTTGTAAAAAAAATTTATTATTATCTAATTTTAATAAATAATCATCAAATTAATTAATATCAAATATAATTTTAAAAATTAAAATAATAAAAAATATTAAATATTAAATACATATTAAACAATTAACATTAAAATAAGAGTCTTTTATATTTTAAAAAACATAAGAGAAAACTCGCTTCTGCGAGTGCTAATACCTACCAACTCAATAGCCTCTCCTTTTGTTAATTATTATCACTCACCACACTGTATGTATTTCTTTTAATTATCACAGGTATCGACTACCGTACTACTAAATATCAACACTTTTCATAATGGAGATTGGAATTTGAATTTATTACCTTATTAGATATTAGTTTCTTTTACCATTCTCAGCCCATCAGTGTACAACGTGTATTCGAGTGTTCGAGAACTGTGATCATTCCTGATGCATTATTTCCTAAGTGAAAGTGATTATTTAACTAACAGTAACATCCACTGTCGGTGGCTTCTCAGTCCTTTCACGTGCCTTTTGCACAGATATCCCACTTTTTATTCTTTTTTCTGCTACGAGACAAAGTAATGAAAATAACGTCTAAATTAATAATTTTCTATTTTTCTTTTATTATTAGGCTGACTTGCTTTTAAAAGTATGAGTTCATTTTTAAGATCACACACTTGTTGCACTTAGGGGTATTTGTTTTTTTTTTTAATATTTAGGTATTTAAATTACACATAAACATTAAAATATTATTTTTAAATATAAATACTGAATAATTAAAATTTTTTTTCAACGTCTAATCTGAAGACATAGAAATTGTTTATTATTTAAATAAATTAGTAATTAAACGTATATTATAAAAAATGATGAAATCAAAATTAAAAAAATATAACTATGTATTGAATGAAAAAAATTTAAAACTTAACAAATAAACATTGATTGTTAGTCTAAACTCTAGTTAACGAAATATTTAATAAAATAGCTGTTTTATATGGATTGTAAAAATTTGCAAGAATAATTTATTAAGTTTTAAAGTTTAGAGGAATATAATGCATATGAAAACAAAATTTAATTATGGGGTAAATTATATTTTTATTTAAAATAAATAATACATATAAATAGTATTAAGATTTGTCACAAAATTTAATTTATTAAGATGTACTTAAATCTATTAAGTGTTTAAAAAAATTAAAAATTAAATCAGTTAATGATCTAAATGAATCAAATTAAGATCTCCTTACAAACAAATGAAACCTAAAACATTTTGCATTTATGGACAAATTGGTCGTTTTCAAAGATTAATTATTTTAAAAACAAAATCTAACGTTTGGTATTGATTTGTTAGTTTAATTGAAAAAATATGAAAAATTTATAAAAGTATTCTAATTTTATCTTGACCATTAATTCACAAAAAAAAAAAAATAAATTTAGATAACGCTACATTAAGTTGAATGGCTAAATTAAATTGCCAAGAATTGTCTATTCAAAATATAAAAGTGATATCTCATTTTAAAAAAATAACACATCATTAATTACTTTGATTAAGTTTATGCTAAAATATCATTTTGGTCCCTTAATTTTGCCTCAAGTTTCATTTTGGTCTCTTCAATTAATTTTATTTTTATTTAGTCCCATAATTTTATTTTGTTATATTTTAATTCCTTAATTTTGTTTTAAATTTTTCTTTAGTCTCCCAATTTTATTTTATTTTATTTTAAATTGATCGTTTAACTTATAAAAATCAATTAGATGTTTTTTTTCCCTCTTCAACACTAGCTACCAAAAATGTAATAAAAAATTTTATACAATCATTTTCTTAATTATAATAATATTATAAAACTTGAAGCAAAATTAAAATATCAAATATTTTAGCCTTAACTTTACCAGTAGATGACAAGAATATTATGTGGGTGAAATTAGAAATAGTCAATTAACCATAAAATTTAAATAAAAATTTGGATGACAATGAAACAACTTTAAAATATCACGTATATGGTTGGACAATCCTTGAGAAAAGCGAGGTTGCACTGAATGCTAGATCTATCAAATATATATATATATATAGATATAGATATATATAAGATCAGATGGCAGATCCACGGGGTGGAGCCCCATTCCCTTTTGGTCCACACACTAAATTTAATGTCACGTCAGTTACATTAAAGACTTTTACGAGTGAAACACATTGTGTGATTGACATTTGGATACTTGATTTTGTAAATTATTAAATTTTTTTAATTTTAAGATATTATTTTTTAAAAAATAAAAATATATCAACTTAAAATTTAGATTATTAATTATAAAATATAACAATTTAAATTCAACTAAACAACATACTTATTTTAAAGTCAAATAAAACATCCTCTCAGGGTGATTGTACCCTGTTGGATTTATTTTATTTATTTATCATCGACACTTGAGCTTTGACTCTAATTATTAGCCACCTCAATTGTAAAGTCATTTAACATCAAGATCAAGACACCACCTGCTTCGATTCTTGGAATTATGCCACATAATGGGAAGTTTGAGCGATGTGGGGTTGTAAGTAGCGTAATTAAAGACTGGACAAATAAAGTCATTCTTTGTAATTAGGCAATTACTTATTGTGGATCAGAAAGGAACGGGCTTGGAGCATCTTACCTACCACGTTTCCCCCATAAGGACTATAGATTTATGAATGAAAATTATTGTAATTTTTTAAGAATTAAATAATCATATAATATGTCCCTTTTTTGTAGAAATACAAGAAATGACAAAAGTTTAAGGCCTAATTAACAAACACAGTAGAGATGTAATTAGCAAATAAGTGAAGTGACAAAAACAAATGAAGATCTTTTTACATGCTCAAACAAGAAGAGTCTCTAACACTCATCTTAACAAGAATATCAACACAATAATTTACCTCACAAAAATACGTCGGATCTTGATTCTAGACCTCCTAGTTAGGATAAGTTTTAATGTCATCAATAATGACACCAAACTCATGCGTGGAAGAATTTCTATTCTTAATCAGATTGAGAACTTTAAAAAAATTAATCTTAATATTAGTTGAAATGTTAATGAATTTAAAGAAATCATTAACTCATTTATCATGCTTATTACGAGTCAACCCATCTAAATATGCACGATTAAAATTATAAAAAAAAAACTCATATGAATCTAAACCTGCTCGATTAAAATTATTAAAAAAAAACTCACAAAAGTTTAGCCTTTAAGGTGTTGTGCTCGAATCTCATCCATTGGACAAATCCATGGGTGCGCATAGCCCTAAGCATGGTGGTAGGAAAACCTTTGATGTGTAAAAAAGCTACCTAAATCATTGTTATAACTACCCGAAACACTATTATAACTAACTAAAAAGAAAATAAAGACATATGAAGGGTTTAATTCAAGGTTTGGTACAAATTATTTAAAAACAACATTATTAATTTCATTCTTAAAATATTATAATTGTCTCAATTTAATTTCTAAAAGATAAATGTCCCAATTTAATATATAAAAAATTACATTTATTTTAATTGTTTATCAAAGTCATGTTTTTGCAGTAACAATTTCAATTTTGACATTAGTAAATCTAGTAATTTAATGATAATAATAATTAAATTGAGACAAATATAATATTTTAAAGATTAAATTGATATACTTAATCTTTTAAAGATTAAAAAATAACTATACTTTTTTTTGGATCAAATTAGCAATTTAATCTTATTATTTAAGAATTATAAATTTTGAGAAAAAATAGAGAAATAGTCAT
Source organism: Biancaea sappan (assembly GCA_037074585.1). Classification (NCBI taxonomy): domain Eukaryota; kingdom Viridiplantae; phylum Streptophyta; class Magnoliopsida; order Fabales; family Fabaceae; genus Biancaea; species Biancaea sappan. Next base: position 15,555,607 of record CM073494.1, read on the forward strand.
TATGATTATTAAAAACTCTTTCCCTTTCGGTGGAGTACTTACAATTATTTTAAATCATGACAAGTAAATTTGATTGAACAAATTTTTACTACTAAAATTTATTTTAGAATCATATTATTTAAGTTACAATTTTAATGAAAAAATTAAAGTACACTTTAATTTTTAATTTTTACGTTAATTAGTGATAGATCACATGGGGTAGGAAGCGAGCGAGGTCTTCGGTAAATCTGGGTTTGGTTTGAATTTGTTAGTACCCGTACTTCATATATATATATATATATATATATATTGTATAGTGGTAGATAAGATAAGGGGTTCAAGAAATAATTGAAGGTACGTACAATATTTGTGAGGTTGACGAAAGAAAGCCCCATGTGCCCTAACATGACCCACCCAAACATTTCACTTTCTTTTTAGTTTTGCCTCGTTAATTTCATTTTCAGCTAGAGATGAAAATCTGCCCATGCTCTTCTGTTAGATTGTGTTTGAAAATTATGATGGTTCTAAACAAACCCACCGTCCTCCTTCGCTTTACCTTCATTTAGGTTATCCTGCTTTGAGAGGGTACTTAAAGATACTACTTCATCATCAATTAGGCTTCTGCTTCTTTGATTTCCTTTTCTTGAAAATAACTACTCTCGGTGCTTTCGTAACATTGTGTGGATCCATACCCAACGATCGATCTTTTCTTTCTTTTCCTCTTTATTTTTTTTTTATTTTTTCCAAAAGGCTAAAGTTTCATACACCACCATAACGACGACGACTCCTCCAACGTAACCATGCTTTAATTCTTTTTGGGTTGTGTGACTCTATCAAGAATTCAAGATAAAGATTATATCGATCTCACTTTTTCCTTGTAGACGTGTACGCCACTGTTTAATTTGGACAACCCACGAGAGCAGCTTAATTAAACTAGTGGTTTTTATTTTTCACTCAATTCTACAATTACAAGCAACTATCATGGGATTAGACAACATAACATTGCTTAACAAGAATTTGCTTATATTAAATACCCTAATCTCTTTCATCTGCATCTCCCAATACATAATTGAAAATAAAGAGATAATAGAAAATTGAATAAAAAGACATTTAGTATGTCATTTTTTTTATTATATATGGTATTTTATATATCACTACAAGAAAAATCAAAATTAGAAATGATTTCGTCTTTAAAATGTTAAAAGTTTAAATTTTTATTTAAAAATCTGAGATAGAATATATTCCGTTCCTAGAATTTTATCTGAAAATCTGAGACGGATTTTGACACAGAATCTGAGAAATTCTATCTTAGATTAATTCTTTCTCAGATTAAAGACAAAAATTAAATTTCGTCTCAAATTAGAGTTCCGCCTCAAATTTTTGTTAATCTCACATCGCCTAGTTCAGAAAATCAGTCTTCCACATTTTCTTTTATATAGTGCAACACTCCTCCTTTTCATATATAGAGTGCTTCATTGAACACTCTTGTCTTGAAAAGACTAATGAATGAATATATATTCTAATTTAGTATTATTTAATATGGTTAAAAAATTTTTGGGAGGCCAAATTTGATTTGTTTAATAATTCACTAGCAAATTTTTTTTCCTGTTCAAAGAATTAGAGGCAAAATTAGAGACGAAAAAATTCGTCTCTGATTTAAAACGGAAAAATCCATCTCTAATTTCGAAACATAATCTTTTTTTTGTCTCAAATTTGTTTGAGACGTCAAGATCAGAAATAGACAAAAATCGATCTCTAAATCCACCTATGATCAATTAGAGACGGATTTTTACTTAATTAGAGGCGAATTTTTTCTTCTCAAATCTCTTATTTTTTTTGTAGTGTATATATAAAATACATTACATATTTGTTTAATTTTTATCAATTTAATTATATCCTTGTAATTCTAGCTTAACAATTTTTAATTATCATATTAAACAAAAACATTTAAAATATCACAGTTTCTTATCTCTAGTATCTAGCATAGTATAAAAAGTGAGATCTTAGTATATATGTCCTCTAAAGGAATATGTTGGGTATCTTGAATTATGTGGTAAATTGGATTATGACTCGACCCAGTATTTTGAGACTGCAACTTAAAAAGAAAAAAATTTGAAGGTCTATAGGGGTTGAAAGCAAGCAATACTAAGCTCATTGGGGGGTGCGGGGGCTAAGCCCCATGGTATTGAATAACTTATTGGAACAACCCACGACTCATTTTATGGTATGAGCCGTTTGTATTTTTTTTATATATTTATTTTGATTTTCATCATGTGCTCTATAGTTTTTCTTTTGTCAATAAATAATAAGAAATTCTCTCTATCTATTGATATATGTTACATTGACTTAATCATATTAAATCTATGTCTTTCTTTGTGTTTTTCATTCTATATTCTTCTACGTTTTGTGCTATTTTTACTTGATAGAATACTTTATAAAAAATAAAACATGCATGATTTTATATATTCATTTTTTTCAGTAATTAGTGGACATATACTGAATATATTCTAAAATTTTTCGGAAAAAAACAAGTTGAGGGTATATTCCTACATAGTTTGTTACATCAATAACTACACATGAATATATAACATAAGAATGAGGCAGAGTTTCTTATGGCTGAAATAGTGCCTTCAAACCGGGGTTGGGCACAGCAGCATCTGACCACTCCCAGCACTTATATATGAAGTCACTAGATTTCAGGTAACGTATGGACCAAACAAAAACTTTAATCATGAATCATATTCATCACCAAAATCTGCCTAAATTTAATAATATGTATGTATAGTAATTGGAGGAGGGCACTGGGAAGTTACGTGTAATGTAATGAGTTGGTTCGTAGCAACGAATGGGCGCCAAAATGGGGTTTGGAATGCCAAAACGACACTTCAACCAAAAGGGGATGCACTCCATACTGTCAATACCAAACCAAACCACCCCCCCCCACTCCTTTGTTTAATATTTTAAATCAAAGAGTTCCATGAATTAAAGTCAACATTGACTAGTCGTATTGATAATAACTATTTGAACTAATTCAATTCTTGGAGATGTCTATTGGAGAGGATTTTACCCCTTTTCCATTGGACCAAGCTGAAGTTGGGTTGCAGGAAGATTAAAATGGACGAAAGTTCTCTATGTAATTTTGGTAGGGCAGGCTTTGGAAGGTTAGTTCGTAATGATCAAGGGAACTAAATTATGAGTTTCTTTACTGCTATTGGTTTTGTCAATGTTATGCAAGATAAGCTTCTCCCTATCAAGACATAGGCCTATGTTGGCAAGTAACTTAGGAGTTTTTAGAGTAACTATTGAGCCTCATTTATTAGAAGATGTGCGTCTTATTAAGAGTGCAAATATTACCATTTATGTGCTTGATAAGGTGATTATTGATATTGGATGTATTTTGCACGATAATAAAGAGTATCATATAGATCATGTTCTTAAAAAACCCAACTAATGGGTTAATTATCTTGTGAAAATTAGCGTTTATTATCAATTTCTTTACGCTTCTAAGACATTATTTTGATTTAAGTTATTTTACTTGTCTACTATTTTGTAGGCCTAGGGACCTTGTGTGTTTTTTTTTTCCCCCATCCTTTGACCTCATATTAACAAAATATCTATATAAACTTTTTCTAATATTTTCATAAAAAATATAAATTTTAACATTATGTTAACTAAGCCAATTTCATGATAAATGGAAAGCAACATGATCATATAAAAAGAACTTTTATTTTTGAGAGATTAAATTAACAGAAATAGTAAGTAAATGGCTGGATTCAAAATCATTTTATGAGGGATTTAAAAATTAACTTAATATTTTATTATTATTTTATGACATTGAAAGTTGAAACTTGGCTTGTCAGTTGGTGCCCTTACTTTACATGATAAGACAGTAAATCCAAGTTGCCAAATTGTATTCTAATTACAATAATTTATCGCGCTAATCAACCTCACTCACATACATATCCATCAATCGATCCAAAACTTTTGGTCAACAAATCTTATTTTATGTTATATACAACTAACAAACAAGAAATTTCATAGAACGGAAACAGAATTCGGAATATCCTCTTATTAGTGTGCCATTATGAATTAAAAATAAAGTAATAAACGAGAAGTATATTACCAAAGAACAAAATGCCGAGTCAGGAGATGGGTTAAAAATTGACAAAGTATAATTAGATATATATATATATATATGTGTGTGTGTGTGTGTGTGTGAGAGAGAGAGAGAGAGAGAGAGAGAGAGAAATATGTCACTCATTTTCACTCATTTTACCTATATAAGACGCAGCTTTTGATTTTTTTTTTAATAATGGATATAAAGAAGCCTCTAATAATTTCGAACGTGCCTTTCCTTCCCACTATCTTCATATATGTGATCCTTTTAATAAATATTGAGAGCAGAGTCAAAAAGTTTCCTGCACAGTGAAAGGATATTGAAGAATGGAATCTTCAAACAGTGTCTTGCTCCATTAAAAGTGTCTTTCCTTCGAGTGGCTTCAATGAAGTTTCTAAATTAGTATTTTCATAGACAAAGAAGGGAAAATAAAATTAAAAATAAATAAATTCCTCTGATTAATGTATATGATGATCACTATCAGCAACAACTTGCATTGTAGATATGGTAAACTCGGTTGACTGATCAATTGTTATACGTACTTAAAGGGTTATTTCTTTTGGAATAATTTTTAATATTTTTTTAAAATGAAATCTTAAATATATTAGAGAAAATGACGAATGTGCCATTCCCAAAAATTAGGTTCAGCTTAAGGCTTAGGAAAGTAGGACCAGCGCAACGCCACACACATTAAAGAGGAGCAAATCGAACGTCGCTAGCATATATTAATTAGAGAAGAATCAAGCTAAAAAATTGAAACCATATATATCTATAGCAACCAAACCAACCTTCCTTCCTCACAAAAAATTGAATTTAATTTGAAGTCCAACTTGTATTTGGAATAGAGTTGAATGAATTTAATTTTAAAATTAACTTTTAAAACAAGTCAAATGTTACTTCATATAAAGCGAGAGTTTGAAAAGGAAAATATAATTTGAGAAATAAAATGAATGTCAAACAAAACTACCTCTGTTATGCCCAAAACTACTGCATTTTAAAATCTAAACGTAAAAACAAATAGAACCATAATAAAATGAATAGTTGGAGAGCAATATGCCAAACGTGACTTATTGGGTTAAGAGAGAAGGTGTTTTCATTTTCATGAGAATATGATATATGGGGGAGAGAAAATGGTAATGAAACTGAAATATGAGCAAATTAGGATTAGTGGTAGGTTACAATATTTATGTGGAAGATTTATTTATTGATTTATTGTGCGGACATCTCAAGTTGGTTCACCTCTCATTCCATTCCATGCATGTGAGGTGTTGTTGATTTTCAGAGCTAAGAAGCTACGTTTCATCAAACAGTTTTCATGCTTCAGAACCACTAAATTGCTGCTAAGGGATAGCTTCTTCTTTAGTTTAGGGACTTATTAGGGTTTTTTAGAGGGGGAAGACTTGGCTTTATTTATTAGGGTTGTTAATATATCAATTTGGATATCTCAGCTTCATGGCCTAAAACTTGAAGAAGATAGCGATGTAATTAACTCTAATTTAATTAGAGCGAAGAGGCTTATTTAACAAATGAGTGAAAACTTAAGTTTATTTATTTATTTTGGTGAAAATTCATTTGTTATTAAGGTTGATGTAAGCTTCAATTTCCTTTTAAGTTTTTTTTTTGGTCACTTTCATTCTTCATGTTTATATCAGATTTTAATGTCATATTTATTACTAACATGTATCAAATTGTTGACAAAGTTAACTAATTTGTTAAATATTAATCATTATTGGTTGATGCATGTATAGGTGTTTAACATAGTAACTTGCCTAATTATAATCCTAAAATGACATTGTTTTGTATAATTATCATTACTTTCTCGAAGGTTATAAGGTGAACGATTTAGGCTGGATTTCCACTTCAATTGTGTAGTACCCATATTTACATCTTACAATGACTACATACGTCAGTTAGTTTCTTAGCAATTAGAAAAAGAAACTTAACACTTTTTTTTAACATGTAAGATGAAATTAACATAAAATAAATATATAGTAAAACGAAGTTGAAACCAAGCCTAATCTTTAAGGATTAAATATGTTGTTGCTATTTTTTTAACAGAGAAGAGACTCCAAGTTGCAATTATCTATTTAAATTTCTAATTAACCAAATACCCAGCCTCTTGAATTATTTCCAGGCGATGATTATATGGGAAAATTTCATCTTTAATTCAAAATGCACCTTATTCTTTTTTGCTTTTTGGGACTTATAAATACACCTAATTCTCAAAATAGATTTTTGTTAACAAAAACCAACAGAAGAGTGTTAATTATTATAAATTTGGTAAAAATACTATTCATTCATTGAACTTTGATCCATATTTCAATTATAACCCTAAACTTTATTTTTGTGTCAATTATAACTAATATATTTTTAATTAGTTTCGATTATACTTTTGAACCTGACACTGTAAAAAAAATTAACACTAGACATTGACATGGTATCAAATCTTGCACACATCAATGACAAATGATCAACTTTAGATGTGTCAGACATTATATGCCAACTTAATATAAATAAAATATAATGTAATTTTTTTTAAACCCAAAATATATCTTTGAAAAGTACATTGTATTTTAGTCATTTTAAGGGGTAATTAACACATCTAATACATTTAACATAAATGATTTGATGTTAATGTGTGCAATATCATATGTCATGTCAATATTTAGCATTAAATTTTTAGATGACACCGGTCTCAAGGACATAATCAAAATCAGTTAAAAATATGTGAATTATAATTAATATAAAGTAAAGTTTAAAATTATAATTAAAACATGAATTAAAGTTTATGAATGATACGTTTGCCTTGTAAATTTACTTATTGACTAAATAATTTCTCATCTTCTTGGGTCTTCACTCATATTTTGTCCATAAAGCTGAAAATGCTTCAAGCGAATGATGCTTATCTATTACCAACGGCAAATATGTGGGCTTCGATAAGCCCACTAGAATATGTTTCTGTTAGAGTCCATATACTCATGGGCCAAATTTGTTTAAAAACGTTTGGTGCTTAATGAGCCAAACCCAAATATAAAATTGGATATCTTCAGATTTGAAGGACCTCGTGATAAGAAACTATCAAGCCGCTGGCCCATAATTAAACAAATTACCGCTTTTTCTTGTCGGGCCTTATTTTGCCACATGGGTTGAAATAATTGACAGAAAAGATAACTCTGGATTTAGGACTAGGGTCCAGGGATCTTTTTTTTTTTTTTCCTCTCATTTCTTCAATAAGAATATTTTCTCTTCTCTTTTTTTTTTTTTAGTTGTAGAAATTTTTTCTTCCTTTTTGTAAGAGTTTTTTTTTTTTAAAAAGATCTAGATATGATCTTTCTCCATCGATATCGTCGAAGGAGATTGTGAATTTGCAGATCTGGAAGAATTGGGAGTGAACTTTCATGGAAGGCCCTTCTTATTTCGCAGCTTCGCAATTTTGCAACTTTCTACTACTGCTACTCATTGTGTTTGCATCATTTGGCTACTGGTCTTAACTATCGATGGTAGTCGCTACTGGTGGTTGTCAGTGTTGGTGCGATTGTGTAAGCCTTGGACTTGCGTTATTAGTCTCTAGGTTTTGTTTAGTCTTAAAAAATAAAAAATTTGCTAGAAGACCTACTCTACGTTCCTCTCTGCATAAGAGTATTGAGATGGGGTGTGTTGCTTCTACTTTTTAATCTTCTAGTATTGTTACCTAGATTTAGATATTTAAAGTATTTGGTAAGTTTGGAATAGTTTATTTTGAGTTTATATGACTTATCTTATGATAGAAATGTTTATACACATGTTTGAGAGAGCTTATAGAAATAGCTTATGACATGCTCATAAGCTGTTTTTAACTTATTTTCATAAACTCTCCATAATAGCTTATGAAAATAAGTTGAAAATAGTTTATGTGAAATTTATCCTCCTAAACTCTTTAATTATAAAAATAAATTATATATAAGCACTTATATAATAAGCGTTTGAATAAGTTATTTATCCAAATAAGACCATTGTTCTAAATTATGTATTTTATCCAATTGTACTTAATAATTTATTTTTAATTTCTGTTAAATCTTATGTATTTCTAAGTGACTTTTTAATAGAAATTATTTTTAAGACAAAAGATAATTCAAGACTTTCAAGTCATAATCAATTTTTTATCATAAAAAATTCTAAATATAAATTTTATCAAGTCGATTTTCCTATTGCTTTCAATATGTCATCAGCAACTGCCGACATTCATGCTACTTCTTGGCCTTTTAATAAAAAATTACTGACACTTGGCGAGTCAAAAGATGACGTAAGAAGTCTATTTAAAAATAAATTGAAAATTTATTACCGGACCACGTGTCTACTAGGAATCAGCGAGTACGCGTTGGACCTAGCCCGCGTGTACGAGTTGCAGTTGGGGTTTTGCGGATGTATGGAACCTTCTCACTCGCAGTGCCGTTCTGTTCTTCTCTCTCTCTCTCTCTCTCTCTTCCACTTTACAGTTTCAGGCCTTTCTGGCACTCATCCTTTTCCGCTTTTCGTTATAGATTTGTTTTGCAAAAGTCTCCCTTCCCAATCCCAAAAACCCTAACGCTATCCCCTTTATTCCAACTCTTTTCTAGGTATCTCTTTGACTCTCATGGCTGGCTAGTGTTCTTTTTGCTTCTTGTTGGTTTCCTTAATTTCGTGGTTTGTTGTGATTTGAGAACTTGCTTGGCATGCGTATTAACTCTAGTTTTTGATGCCTCTGTACTAGTTGTTTTTGCCCAAATTTTCTATTTATGTGTCTTCCTGATCGTGTTTTGGTTGGTTTTCAAGTTATGACCGTAACTGGCTATTTTGCGTATAATCAAGTCAATTGATTGTTTTGTCTGTGAAATTGCGTTTTGGAAGAGGAATCCCTTATACAAATTACATTTGTTCTGTGCTGGATTAATTCCTGATGGATCATCAAGTTATAGTGGGCTGGTTTGCATATTCTTTATTTTCGTCTATATGTAGCCTTCTCGTTATCATGAATCGTAATGAGCAAACTTATGGCAATCTCTTTGCTTCATGCAGTGAAGAAATTTTATGTGATGACTTTATTTACACAGTAACAAGTGTTATAACTTGATAAACACAAAGTTGTTAGAAAGATGTTTCAATCTAAGTTATTGTTTTTGGAGGGAGAGTTATCCATATTGCAGTCTCTGGCTTCTGTTTACCTTCATTGACTTTGGTTATGACTTCACTTAGAGACTTCCATCACCTGTTAGCTCCTGGTACATCCATGGTAAACTAGTATTTTTTCGATTAATTTTGACTCGAACTGGTATTCAAGCTGAGATCCTTTAGCCCTAGACATGACGCTAGTGATGCTGAGCCAAAGCTCGATGTTATGCTAAATTAGACATAGTGATCAGAGAAGGCTTCCACCAACCCCCCCCCCCCCCCCCCGCGGGGGGCGGGCTTTCTCTCTAGGCATCACCACCTGTAATCTCTTACTGTTCAGGACTCTAGTTTGTTCTGTAATTAGTAAGCTTCTGTTGTTGAAGAAATCGAATTATAACTGATTTGGATATTATTCTTTTTCAGACTTCAATCCTTATGCCTTCTGTCTGATCTCTGGAGTTGGTGGAACAATTCTTAATTTTTAGCTGTACTTGCAACATCCTAACAGCTGATAACAGAATGCAGTTATATCATCATCCGTTTGATTTGGACAGCCAGAAAGTGAGACTCGCATTGGAAGAGAAAGGCATTGATTATACATCTTACCATGTCAATCCCATAACTGGCAAGAATTTGGATGCCTTGTTCTTCAAGATGAATCCTAGTGGGAGAATCCCGGTTTTCCAAAATGGTTCTCACATCCTTTACGAGACTATTGATATAATCCAGTATGCCCTATTCTTCAACTTTTATCATTTACTTGAATAGAAGTGCGCCAAAAAAAAAAACTTGTTTTTAAAAGAGCTATGTATTTTTTGAAATTTTATAAAAGAAAAAAAGGCGAAAAATTGTTTGCTAATAGATCTGCTCTCAACGTATTCATCGTTACTGTCCAAAAAATTTTCCTTGAGGCAGTTTACACTTCAGATAATGGACCTGCTTTTATTATTTCTTCATAAAGCTTAATCATCAAGCCCTCTGCTCACCTAAATGAACGAGACATTAAATTTGCATTTGTTTATGAATGCAATTATAACAAGCAAAAGGTTTAAGATACCATTGGGCTTTCAGGTACATTGAAAGAATTGCTGAGGTTTCCTCTGGCCCTGAGGGTATCAGTATTAGTGGCAGGGAAGTTATTGAATGGATGACGAGGATACAAGCGTGGAATCCTAAGTTTTTCACACTCTCCCATATACCGGAGAAATATCGCCTTTATACTTCCAAGTTTATTAGGCGAGTGGTGATTGCTCGTATGTCTGAATCCCCAGAGTTAGCAGGAGCATACCACCGGAAATTGAGAGAAGCCTATCAGACTGAAGAGAAGTTAAAAGACCCGGATGTATTGAGGAGGGGCAAGGAGCACTTGGTTAGACTACTTGATGAAGTGGAGACGCAGCTTAGTGAAACGCCTTATTTAGCAGGTCAAGACTTCGGTATGGCTGATGTGATGCTAATTCCTGTGTTGGTTCGTTTAAAGCTCTTGGATTTATTAAATGAGTACCTAGCTGACAGGCCAAACATTTCTGAGTACTGGGTTTTGGTTCAGCAGAGGCCGAGTTATAAGAAAGCGATTGGGAAGTACTTTGATGGTTGGAGAAAGCACAAAATGTTATTAAAAACCTGGTGCTATGTTCGCATTAGAAGTTTGCTGAAGAGGTACTAGTGAAGTACATATATATACTCGGTTGGCTGAAGGTGGAGGTTAAACAAATGAATAAAGCCTTGTGTTTTTTTGGATAAGGAGTATTCATTATATACTTTTTTCTGTTCCATACGAGATGGCGAATTGGCTATGCTAGGTGCTTGGAATGGATAGGTAAGTTTTTTATTTTTCTTCTTTTTTTTTTTCGGACGAGATAAAGCAAATTTGTGCATTTGTAATCAATTACCAATTTAATTTCTGCTCCATTTCGTGTGTCTACTGATATCGGAAGTATGCCTTTTCTGAAAATGCTGCTTCTTTTTTTTCTTTTGGTGGGGGATCGATCGAAGTTGCTGCTTATGTACAGTTACTTTATAAAGGCAATTACATTAATAAATTTCTCGGCATCAAAGCTGAAGGTTTGGTTTTATACCCTCTCTTCTCGCTTTCCAAAAACCCTTTATCGACCATAAATTGCGTTGGTAATTTAATATTGCTTTTTGATGTTGGCGACTTCTACTTAATGAAAGTACAATATTTAAGTACTGAAATTATTTTATTTGATAAAAGGGAAAACTAAAAGTTTATTACATGCTTGTTACGAGATTCATTTATTAAAACATAACGTGTGAAAAAAACATAAAACTATAGAAAGTGTTATATCAAAAAAAATTGATGACAATTATATTACGAATTACACATTTTTGTAGCAACCATGTACAAATCTTCGATATTGCTCTCCTTGAATTGAGAACACTTATAATTTAATAAATTTCTTTTGAAAAAAAAATTACACATTTTCCGTGACGATAGACTCCTGAAAAAGTGTTGTTGTATGAACTTTTGTGGCCTTTAAAAGTTCTCTAAGAGAATACCAAGCTGCTTACTTGAATGAAGTGATAGGAAGTTTGCATATCAAAATTTTACAACCAAATGTCTTCGACTTGGGACACTGATCACAAATCACTGTTACCAAGGCATTATTAGTAAAATTTTCTCCTTTAACATATGAGAGTGCTTCAGCACATGATATTTGTAGTCAACATCCCAGCTTCAAACCTCCTGAAACAACTCTCTCCATAAAAAAAAAAAAAGTTAATGTAGAAACTACAAACTCTTGTGGATTTCAATGTGAAATTACCCCCTGGAAGTTAGAACTATGGCTTTATGCACGCATATCTACCGTTTCATCACGGATCTTGTACACAATAATCTCGATCAAAACATTTGACAAAAGGGTGCCAATGTAGTAAACGTCAAAAGATAAATTCTATGCAATGCATCTTATATTTTAGCCTGAGTACCAATTTAGTCCTACAATTATTAGATCTAGTTAGTTTTAGCACTTAATTTGATAAATTTATTACTTTCAGGGAAAAAAAAGTTTATTGCTCTTAGTCCCTCTGGCTTCTTACACTACTCGGCAAAAGATAAATATACAATGGATTTGTTATTTTCAGACACTGAATAAGGCACTCATCAATTTTAAAGATCAATGTTAGATAAGTATAACAATTTGGAATAAACTATAGTTTGATGTTATATCTATTTTCCCATGGTAAATGTATCTAAAATATAAGATGTCCTTTATGATTATGTAAATTGTAAAGTATACGGGTCTCGAAGCTAGCAAAGTAGGTATGCAAATGCAAGGCGCAAGGAATTCAATCTTCAGGTCAAGAGAGGAAAAACAAAAGGATGCAAAAACAGGGCATCAAACATTTAATTCAAATATAAATCAATAACAAGAAGGTTGACAGTTTTATTTTATTCCGCCTAATGCAATATACATTAGAATCAAAGGCAGAGTTACAGAAAGGACTACCAAAAAAGTAGTCGAAGCAGCTAATTATGCAAAAAATTTCAACTTAACCAAGTTACTTACGAAGCAAAGGTATTGAAATGAGTAATACCAAAAATATTTTCTCTTGAATCTTTTTCTTATTTCCATCTCTTGGAAGATGAAAGTGGTAGGAATTCCTACGTTAAGATCAGCAAACGAAACATTACATTTACAGACAAAAGAATTTGCTGCCGAAGATTGAGGGTAAGAGACTACTCTACTTAGGAAAACAACAAAATTTTGCAAACTAGGAGACCGTAACAAAGGGGAAAATGATGCGCACAATGCCTCACCTGAAAAAACAAAAAATCTTAAAATCATTTCATCCTAATCTGTTAGACACTTTCGCGCAAATTTTTTTATGATTTTGAAGCATAAGAACACCTAGTCATATTTTTCCCTTTTTTTTTTCCCGCGGGGGGTGGGGGGGGAAGGTGGAAAGAACCAACGTTAAGATTAGCTAGCAACACTTTACTACCCTCATCGTGCAAGCAGCTTTTACTCTTTAAAGAAACATTAATCAAACACCTCAAGTACTAATTTTTCTGGCAATTACGAATGTGATAATTGTATGATAGAAAGAATTACATTTGTCAACATTATAAGCTAAAATAAATTAGATATAATCTCATTTGATACCCTTCAGTTCCAAGCAGTTTTTTTTTTTTTTTGGGTTGGCTGGAGAGAGAAAATTAATAAGAAACGAATAATACTGTCCCTGTTTCACCAATGCATTTAATTACTGGCATTCCATTTTGTCAGATATTATATGTGAAGAGAAACACCTACCTCTTGAAGATTTGGGCAGATCAATATTCAAACAGCACAAATGCCGAATGGTATAAAACTTCCCTTTCAGGTATTGAGCTTTTGACAAGTGAAGTAGAAGAGTTCTGAAATTGAACCAAATTTTTCATTGAATCGGAACAAATGAATTGACAATATATTAATGTATATGGAAGGAAAAGAAAAAACAATTTTTTCCCTGTGATCAATGTTGGCTTTGCTGCTGAGAATGTTATTAAACATTATTGTCCCCTTTCTCCGCTCTACAAATCACATCCTCCGAAGAACATGTAACTTCTGGCTCATTTAGTTCATCTCCTACACCTATACTGCACATACCACCGGTAGTGTTGTTCCCATTACATCCCCATGCATTCTTCCTGAACCACGGTCGATGTATTTTTGAATTATTCCATTTTTGCTGCCTAAAGTAGCTCCTCCCCAAATCACAAGAGGAACTCTTCGCCCGTTTAAAAAGGTGTTTATCATCCTCATGTGAAAGGTCAATGTCTTTAGGGCTAGTACCAGTCATATCATCGGAGTAACAACTAACTGGACCACTCATATCCCATTGCTGAATTTCAACAGGCAGATCCATGGCTGCGGCATTAGTATTATTAGAAGGTTCACACTCTTTGTTATCCCGAGGATAGCGGGGCAGTGGAGGAAAAGGGCTGAAAGGCATGCCTGGTGCGGTGACCCAACTCTCTGAAATTTCAGTATGAGGAGTTCCATACTGCTGGACAAGTGATAATGGCATTCCATATGAGACGGACAAACGAGAATTATATTTCTCCTTTGGATGCCCAATTACTGATTCTGGGGGACACCAGCAATTGCCCACATTTTGCAAAGCAATATCACTGGAGTGTGGTGAAGTATTTAAAGAAACCAATTGCGGCTGAGCTGGGAATGAAAACCCCGGGGGAAAATCTTCAGTAATGTTCTGGCTTCCATCAAAAGAGCTAATAGCTGCATCATTCTCCAGTACTAGCCCTGCGTCAATATTTTGCTTTTTACACGGATTAGATGGTGAATCTGAAACTGTCTCTGCTGGTTGATCCCATCTGCTTTTACGCTTACGCCTTTTCGTCCCATTTATTTTACAGCCATCCAAAGACAGTGCAGAGCAGCCCTCCTGAGCACTGACATCTGCCGAATTTATCACAAGCTTTGACTGCTGAACACAATCTATAGCTTCCGTGGGTCTTGCATCTTGGTCACGCCTATGGCTGTGTGATGTTGAAAATCTATTGCAGTTGAAATTTCTCTGAGATTCTACCCTTAAATCATCCCGGTCCATATAGCCATGTTTTCTGAAAGATCTAGGAATCCATCTGTCCCGGAAGCTTCGAGCAATTTGATGGACCTACATAAGCAAACAAAATAATGGAAACATTGAAAGATTCATATCCTCACCGTCACATTCACCCAAGAAAAAGGTGCTCTCATGGTGATTAAAAAGTCCTAACAGCATATTTTAGTAGACATTTATAGACAAATGACCTGACAAAGCTTACATTGAAATAAAGTAGATGTTAACGAGATGGTGCAACACATACCTGTTTGTCATCATGTTCTGTCAGAGACAGCATTGACTCCCTAAAACTGCAGACAAAACCAATTATGAAGAAAACAGTGGCAAGCAATTAAAAAATTAACGCAAGAATGATACCTTACTCCAAAATCAATGTTTAAGATATCTAAGCTAACACTAATCTACAACAAAAAACATCAAGCTGAAGTGAATTGGCTACCAAAATAATCAAACAAAAACTTAGAAATGTAACAGTCTGACAAAACCCCAATCCTAATACATCTCGTCAGAATTTTTTAATATTTGAATATTTCAAGAACAGCTGGAAATTATATATACTTTTCTCATCAATAACCAAAATAGGTTGTGCCAGTATATATCCTGAGTAAAATACAAAAAATAGATTATTATAATCCAGATCCTCAGCTAGTCCATAACATCGTTTACGTGATTCTCCATTATAGAGATTTAAAACATCCATTTTAATTCTTCCAGAACACAAACAAAAGATAATCTGTTCCATTTATTTACCGCCCCCCCCCCCCTCTTTCTCTCTCTCAAACACACAAAAAACTTCCAATTTTTTCAGTATGTTCATAATTCTAATTAATTCAGAATAAATTTTCTTCTTTTTATAATAGTTTTTTCATTCATAATATTTATAACAAACCACGATTGGGAAAAAATGGTCATAACTTTACAATTTGTTACCAAATTAAAATTCATCTTCATTAGACAACAGAATTTTGTACAAGTTAACCAACTTTCCTATAATTAGTTTAGTAAAACTGGATAAGAATAAGGTAGATATGAGATTTTCTAACCTCTCCATTCCTCGACAAGGGGGGCCACCATTAATGTGTTCAAATGTCAATATCTTGCTTGCTGCTAGGTGCTCTAAGACCTGGAAAAGATAACTTATTAAAAAAAAAAGCCTAAATTATCTTTACTCAATTCCCTTGAAGAGAATGAGAACAGAAGAAGTATGGCATGTAAGGTAAATAAGTGAAATAAACTGGCCGAAATCTAAAAGGAGATTCGGATTCAGAAAGCTATCAGATACCAATTTGTTGAAAAGTACAGTACCTAAGCACCTAATTATTAACCAACCAATAAAACCTTCCCTACATCCTAAAATAGAAAGCAAATAATTGGAAAAGACTGGCTAACATTTAAAATATGGAGAGAAAGTACATTAACAAACAGAGAAGCATCAAATTACTTTAGCATTCGCAATTATCTAGGACCAACCAGGTTTCAGAAAATATCTTCATGATTTCTATGGACAGGATTGACAGCATCATACCCAAGTGAACAAAACTCAGTAAATTTAATACTGTAATTAAATGGATTTAAGTCATTCTTCAATGAAGATATTATCATGTATTCAAGTTAAATTAATTGTTTCTTTTAATCACTCTATTAATCAAACTCTCCCATGGATGCTCCTTTGCATAGAGCAGTTTACATTCCAGTCAAAGAGCTATAAACATTAGAAAATAAAACAAGAAAGATACTGCTTTCCTCATCTTTAACAGAAAAATTAAAAGAGAAAAAAAAAATCCTCATATTCTCCAAATATTTTCCCTCAGAAATAGAGAGAGGCAGGGAGCCCAGGAAATGAATGTCTATCATGCCATTGAGTTAGAAGACAAGTTTAGAGTTGATGGAATACACAATATAGTTTACAATTTTATGCAGATATCATAAAATTCAGACAGAAAAATATTCACTTTGACTCAACATTGGTACTACTACTTTTAAGAACAATTCAACAACATGCAGAGGTTTATTTAAACATTCTTAACTGCTAACACCACTAAGGTAAAGTGCAGATAACAAACAACTGTAACATGAATATTTTTCATTCAAAAGCACCTTAAGAAGCTTTCTTAGTATTGGAATTTTTTTGAAATCCCGCCTGTACTGCTTCATTATGTTATGCAACATCTGTAACCCTGAAAGACAAAAGAGTTGGTCATCCTTTGCAATGGAGCAAAAGCCCAGGTGGCGGGGATTGCTTGATATGCAGCAAGCATACATTACCATTTTTGTTAATTATATCATTCAGCACTGCTCTAGATTTTGTTTTCAGAAGGGCGCCAAGGATCATGGAAAGATCTCGATTGCTGCAATCAAAGTTTATGTTCACTTACAAACTGTCTACATGCCCGTAAAGTATAAATAAATCTCAGCATATGGTTAATAGGAAAAAAAAGGTGAGGACCTTTGAATTGCTTCGCCGTTGTTCCTATCACCAGATGCCACAGTGAGAAATAGAAGCTTCAAGTAGCCTTTGGTTGCATCCTGTTAAAGAGTGGGGGGAGGGCATAGAAAACCAATTTCATTTAAACCTCGAGCAAGAACCAAAATCAGAGAAAAGGATGGCAAATCAGCAACACAAACTTAGGAACTAGTCTTTCTGTCTTTCTATAAAGTTTCAAGGATAAATATTCCAAAGCTAGCAAACCAATTACACAAGCATAAAATAGATAAAAGATTGCATCTTTTAGATACAGAAAAGAAACTAAGAGCACAAAATGTTTCATAAGATGGTAATGGAGAAATGCAGAAAGCCCCTCTTGTACATGCAAAAACAGAGAGTAATATAAACAGGATATATAGATAATAACAAAATAATTGTTGATTATTTAAAAAAAAAACAGAATAAAAAAATAGAGAAGTTGAAGATTCTCACTTCCTAAGACAACCAATATAAAGATTGGGAAAGCACATTAGAACATGGATGCATGCACAAGCTTCCAAATAAACACACCTACTTCGAAATATCATGTTGATTGGATAACCAATATAAAGGCTACTTACTTTTCTTTTGCTTATTCCTCCTTCTCCATCCTCATCCAACAACTCTTTAAGTTTCTCCTGAACTGCAGGTATTGAAAAGGATAAGCCACTTTGCAAATTTCTTCTGCAATAGTCATAATAATTTGTAGAAAATACCAAAACAAATAAGAAAAACAAACCTGCTTCGAAACGGCCATTAGAAGAACCTTCCACCATTTTCTTAGGTTTAATAGATGATACCTGCAATTTTTTGGTTGTCATCTCACCTTTAAGGGCCTGTGAATGATTAGCATGAACCTTCCCCTTTTTAACAGAACCATTTAATCGAGAAGTCTTCACAAGCAGGCGTGATTTTGAATAATATAGCCTGTCATCAACTATTTCAGACTTGCCTTCCCTATTATTCTTAAAATTTGATACCACTTCACTGGTAGTTGTAGTGGAAGAAGTCTCTAATCTTTGAATGGAAGTTTTGTCAGGATGCTCTGCTTCCAATGCATATCCTCCTTGTTGGAGAGGAGGCATGGATTTGCTAGTTGGATCCTCCATTTGTTGGGAAACTTCTTCAGCATGAACAGAAGGAGGTAACTTGCCTATTGAATCCTCCCCTTCTAATGAGCAGTGCATATGGGAAATAGCAGAGGGGTTTATAGAATTCCCTTTCTCCTGATTATTATTTGGCACTAGAGAACCTCCGGATTTGTCCACTAAATCCCTGTCTTTTAACAAAAGCCCATCAGCCTGCATAACATTGGATCTAGGTATACTGTCTTCAACTTCACCATCTTCAGTAAGCATCACTGGTTCTGGAAATTCTTCATCTGAATCACCTTGAACAATAACTTCAGCATTAAGCGGATCACCACCACCTATATAACCCCGACATAGAGGTGAACCACAATAACATTTTTTTGCAGCAGCACCAAAAACCCTTACATAGTTGTAATCAAAGGTCACCTCTTCATCCTGGGGAAGGTGGAAGACAGAAAGTTTAGCTTGACAGAATTATACTTAATTGCTCATAGCAAATTATATACACGAAGGCAATTTGACCTCCAAACCCTCCATACAACCAATGTAATATTCAATCAGTAAGCTTCCGACCCCCCTCCCCCCTCTTTTTTTTTTTGATTCATTAATAATCTCTTTATAAACATCATAATACTGAAAAAGAAAATAATAATAATCTCCTTTCATCAACTTAAATGTTCAGCGAGGTATTGTCTCTGAAAAGAAAAAGATTCTAAATCCAGTTGGCTCAACCAAGAAATCTAGAAGCAAACATAATAAGCACAGCTAGCAAGCACACCTGCTTAATATCCCTCAATGCAAACAGTCCAATACAGATTTCACCATTCACCATCCACTGTTCCAAAAGAGAGTGTGAATAAAAGGTCAAGTGATGCACAAAGTAAGAAAGAGAGACAGAAAATTAAATAATATGGAATTTAGGGTCCAGCCACTGAGGCAGATAATATATTCTTCACCTTTTCCGTACGACAATTAGGATCACAACTATGATTGATGAATCGTCCCAAGTTTCCTTTTGCGCTTGCGTCTATCACCTGAAAATGTAGAAATGTGAATAAGCAAGTGAGAATGAAGAACTCATAATAATTTAAAAAATCTAAACAGGGAGGAAGAAAAAACAGTGCTATTAAATATAAAATAAAAAAAAAAGGAAGGGGAAGATTTGCCCATGACATACCTTGGTGAAAAAATTACGTAAGGACAAAATTAACTAGTAGACAAACTTAATTACATGCTCAGAATATATATGTTGCAGACAACATAAAACAAAAAGAAAAGAAGGCCAGCAAAATTAGGTGATACTAAATATTCCCCTTGATAGTCGATACACTATCGAGTACCATGATATGGGTCCAATAGAAGAAACAAACAAATTCATACTTCCCACTGTTTCAGTTCCTCAATTTCCAGCCACTATTTGAACAAAGCCAAACAAACAGACATTGCTGATTAATCAACACCCAAGGAAAGAAATTAACTCAACCAGTTATCACCCAGCCAAGGCACATTCAGTTTGTCTTAGTAATTATACAAAAACCCCCAACATCTTAACATTAGATGAACAATTTTTTTTAATATAGATGAACAATTCAGTATATGTATCCATTTATTTCAGCAAGAAACACCACCCAAACAAGTTTTCAACATAAGCAGATCTTCCAACCAGAACAGTCCATTTAACTTATCAGTAACAGCAAAACACCAAGACAACCAAAAAATCATGCAATAACTGAAATTGATCAGCAATTCATTGAATGGTGCCAAAGCAAGAATATACTGTACTATCAGCTGCATATACATATGTATGTTCGTGTCTGTGTGTGTGTGGATATATATAGTGGTTTCTGAGCTCCCATAATTTCATCAAAATTTCATCAAGGCACACTTTAACGGAGGGAAGATGATATGAAAAGCATATGTAGGTTCATTTACATTTTGCTAGTGCCTGGAAAGTGCAGATTCAATGCAAAAGAAGCTTATTCCCAGATTTTTGTACATGCATCTTTTTTTCTTTTTTCGTTTTTCTTCTTTTTGACGGGAGGGAGAGAGAGAAAGAGAAGATCTTCATTGCATATGTGATATATTGAAGGCACAGCCAGACTACAACATTTGTTGAAGCAAATAATTATGTCATGTGATAGACCTTCAACTAAAAGCAAATCTATGCGTTCCTAGGCAATAAAGATACACAGCATCCTTAAAACCTAAGATGCACCTGAGCCACAACATAATATGAACACTGTGACACAATGTTCAGCAGCAAGTTTAAGTGTCATATACTCATATTATGTCTTAGACAAGTGCTAGACACATAAAAAAAATGATACGGATCTAACCTTGAAATATAGGTCATAGCCTATGATTAACAAAGTTTATTCAATTGAAGTAAGCAAATATTTGTTAAGTTCATACCTCACTACCATTCAAGGTCATGAAGTAGAAATGTCGATGACCCTTAAAAGCATACTCTCTTTGCCGTGCCTCATAAGCATGCATATCAAGCACCTGTTTTGACCATAAATTAGATATATAGTAAATAAAGAAAAATGACATGCACATGAGGCACATCAACTATTCATACACAAATACACACCTACATCAATGCAAAATATGAATTACAGGGTCAATACGAACTGTATAAGAAATAACATAATCCAATCAGCTTAGATTGCCCTTTTCCATACTTGAGAAGCAGCATAAGTTTATTGTTAAATATAAGCAGTTCTTCAGCCCCAGAAGATTGAATTTAAAGGATAAGACAACAGGTTGAGTGGTTATAACTAATAAGTAGCCCAAACTCATCCTATCTGCCCCCATTACCACGATTAACCTAACAAAAGGAAGCAGTAAGCCTGTGCTCTGTCTATGATGGAAACCCAAATGCCTAATTGTCCTTCACATGTGGGACTGCAATGAAGATAAATTAAACACATTATTCTTTTTGGTACTCGGCTAAAGAAGTAAAATTTCTTAGCGGCTCTTCAGCTCTATTTAAATGTAATTTCAATTCTACAAAATGAAATTAGGTCAAACTACTTTCTCCCTCATCTCATAGGAGCACATGGTACAGGTCAACTCAAACTATATCAGCCTAACCCGCACTAACAGCTAATAAATGAAATGATTCCCAACATTAAGTCCACAGGGGGCAAAAAACAAGTAGAAGAAGATAAAGGGACTGAGGATCCACAACTGATATATATGGAGGAAGAGTAGGAAGGCAGATAAAACTTGACTGCATCCATGACTTTGTAAAAGATCATTTTAATTCTTTCTTGCCTACAAAGTTCAGCAAAAATACAGCACAAAACCATAAAACAGTTCCAAGCTTTATTAAGTCAGCTTCAAAAACCAATATCTCATTATCAAAGAATCTACAAAGAAGTAAAGGGATAACCCCGGGGAGGGGGGGAGGAGAGCTGGAAGGTATCATTCAACTTACCTCTCCAACGTATTCAATAAGAAACTGCCCTTTAGATATATCCTCAAGTGCTTTCAACCCATAACCTTTTTTCCCACATTTAAACCATGTCAGGCTGGAATACTTGCGTTGCTGGAACTGAAATAAAACATTTGGACTACCATGATGTCTTTCCCACAAAATTACAGTTAAAAGTATCTTTGTAGCAAAAGAAAAAATAGCTTACATACCTGTTGATTTGAACAGAAGTCCCCACATGGGCAGGTTCCTTGAACACATTCAATGTTGAGTATCCGATTTAAACATTCATCCCCACAACCAGACCGACCTTCTGATGGTGGTTTACAATGGCAAACCATTATCTGATACAAGTTCAAGGGTACAATGAATAAAGGATATTAGACTAATGTGTACATTTACAAATTTCACTAGCTCAACTGAAACCTAAGTATGCTCTAGTCATGACTAAACATGCGACATAATCAAAGAGAAACCTAAAAAAGCATTAATAGTGACTGATGAGAGAAAGTGGAAAAAAACACCTATGCAACAATCTCAATAATAGTTCATGCAAGGCAGTTAAAAAAATAATCCTCATCCTTTACAAGAAGATAATCAAGATAGGATCCCCAGTTCACCCAATCCTCTGCAGAGCACATCCTTTTGTGTAGAAGCACAAGGAGTTCAAGTCTATTTAGGCATAACACATTTTCATTTTCCTTTATGAAGAAAAATATATATAACAGAACACAAAGGCAAAAGAAAGGAGGAATAGGAATCATCCAAGATTAAAGAAAATAAGAAAAGGAAACCCCCTTAAAAAATAATTTTGCTTGAAGAGGAAGAAGTTCGAGGTGTAATTTGGAAGTTGGAAAATGAGAAAGCCCCTGGGCCTGATGGGTTTAACATGGCATTCTTCCAAGCTATGAAGGTTTTCGAAGAATTTCACTGCACTGGTTATATAAACACTAGTATGAACTCTATTTTCATTGTCCTCATTCCTAAAAAAGATATGTCATGTCCATTAAGGTGAGGGATTTTATGCCTATTAGTTTGGTTACTAGTGTTTATAAGATCATTGCTAAGGTGCTTTCAATTAGATTGGGTGAGGTGCTTAGGGACACTATTTCTGAGAACCAAAGTGTTTTCGTTGCTGAGCGTCAAATTCTTATGCTAGTTTGATTGCTAACGAGCTAGTTGAGGATATTAAACGTAGAAAGCATAAGAGTTTGGTGTTCAAGTTGGATTTTAAAAAGGCTTATGACAGAGTTAAATGGGGTTTTCTGGATAGGGTTTTATGTCAAAAGGGATTTGGTGATAGGTGGAGGCGTTGGATTAGGGGTTGCTCTTCCTTGTTGTCTTTCTCGATTATTGTTAATGGTCATCCTAAGAATTGGTTTAAGAGGCATCGTAGGGTTAGACAGGGCAATCCCTTATCTCCTTTTCTTTTCTTTGGTGGTCGATGTTCTAAGTTGTATGTTGAAAAGAGGCTCTGATAGAGGTGTGGCTCATGGTTTGTGGATAGGGGTTAATGGGTGTCAAGTGTCTTATTTGCAATTTGCATATGACACTATTCTCTTTTCGCCTGAAGATAGGGAGAACTTTCTTAATGTGTTGTCGTTTCTTCAGATTTTTGAGTTGGTATCTGGGCTTCGCATTACCTTAGGTAAAAGTGGTTTAGCGGGTATTAACATTCAGGAGAATTTTTTACATGAGCTAGCTGAGATAGCAAGGTGTGGGGTTATGAACTGGCCTCTCACTTACCTAGGTGTTCCTTTAGGTGGTAATACTCGTGTTGAGTCTTTTTGGGATCCTGTGATTCAAAGAATCTCTAAAAAGCTTGAAAGGGGCCTATTTTTTCCTAGGGGAGAATAACGTTGGTTCAAGCTTCTCTTTCTAGTATGCCTTTGTATTTTTTGTCCTTGTTTAAGATCCCAGTCCGAGTCGCCAATAGGATTGAGAAGATTATGAGGGATTTTTTGTTGTCTGATGGTGGGGAGAGTAAAAGGGTCCATTTAGTCAGTTGGGAGGTCTGCTGTAGATCTAAAGAAGATGATGGGCTAAGTCTTGGTAATTTGGTTTCTAAAAACATCTCTCTTTTGGCTAAGTAGTTATGGCATTTTCCTTTGGAGCCTGATTCCCTATGGCATAACGTGATTAAAGCCAAATTTGGTTTACATCAAAATGGTTGGGATGCTAATTCGGGAAATGTCGTTACGCATGCTAGTCCCTGGAAGGCGATCTCTCAGGTATATCATTCTTTTTCTCCAATGTTGTCTTTATGTGTTGGAGATGGCTCCTGTTTTCGCTTCTGGGAGGACTGTTGAATTGATCATATCCCGTTTATAGAAAAGTTCCCTCGTCTCTTTTCCTTATCTTCGCTTCATGATGCCCCCATTCTTGGTTTCCTATGTTTCGAGGGGAATCAATTTTCTTGGAATTTTCATTTCTCCAAAAATTTAAATGACAGACTTGCGAGTGAGATTTCTTCGTTGTTGGATATTTTGGCTCCATTTTGCATCTCCTCTCTCCCTGATAAGAGACTGTGGAATTTGGATTCCTCGGGTTCCTACACTTGTGCCTCTTTCTTTAATTTTTTGACTCGTAGCCCTCGTGCGGCGTCCACTTCTAAAAAGTTGTTTTGGAAAGCGAAGGTGCCCTCAAAGGTGAAGGCCTTTGTTTGGACTGCTTTGCTCAATAGAATTAATACTAATGATCTACATCAAATTAGGCAACCTTTTATCGTTTTACCTCCTAATGTGTGTTGTGTTAAGAACTCTGAGACTGATAGTCATTTGTTCTTACATTGTGAGGTGGATTAGGATATTTGGAACAGATTATTTGGTATCACTAAGGAGAGTTGGGTTTGCCCCGTGGATCTTGGTGCCTTCTTTGACATTATCTTTTTGGGTTTTGGAGTGAGAAAGGAGAATAAGTTTTTGTGGAAAGGTGGTTGTGTATGCGATTGTGTAGTGTCTTTGAATGGAGAGGAACGCTAGAGTGTTTAAACAAAGCTTTCTTCCTCCTCATCTATTATGGGATAGAGTTCAATCCATCACTTCTCTTTGGGTGTTGGCTAATGGGTTTTTTAAGAGGGTGCACTTTGTTAACGTTTATAGAGATTGAAGGGCTTTATTGTAGTAACCTTGTTTTTGGGCTCTTCGTTTTGGTTTTGTTTTTTGTTTTGTTTTTCTAGGAGGATATCTTGTCCTCCTTTTATGTCCTCTTTTTCTCCTTTTTGTAACCCTCTATCTTTCTTAATAACATTTCTTTTTCTATCAAAAAATAATAATAATAATTTGCTTGAAAACACTGACATTCCACCCCAGCCAAATACACCACAACCCAGGAAATATAGTGTTAGTGACCCCTACGTTTACCGACGATATATTCATGGAAAATATAAGAGGATTTGGCAAAGAACAATAGAATAGAATCATTTCATATTGTTGTAGTTAGCATTAATTTTTTTGTTTTTATTTATCGAAAAAGAAATATTAATAAGGAAGAGAGAAGGAAACAAAGAAAAAAAGAAAACAAAAAAACCAAAAGGAGGACTAGATATCCTCCTGGAAAAACAAAAGACAAACACAAATCGAACCCAAAAGCCCGAGAACAGCACTAATACATCAAAGCCCTCCAATCCCTAAAAGCATCTTCAAAGGACACTGTTGGGCCTCCAATTAAATTGCAATATTACAGGAGGAAGGAAACTAAGGAAGATAATGGGCTGAATATTGGGTTGGAAGAACCTCATCAAGTGGGCCTTAAGGTTTAAGGCTAACTCCAGGAAAGACAAAAAAGGATGAGTGTTGTGGAGGGGTTTATTAGTGACAATGAGGGTTTTTGTCAAGAAAGGACTAGGGAACTTGGAGGGAGAGTGCTAGCCTCTTGAAAGCTAGCTTGTTATGTGTTCATGGTTGTCTAGTGTGTGTTGCTGCATTTTTATCTGCATTCTGTGAATTTATGTTATTGTGAGTATTCCTGTGTGTTTGAGTGATTTCCTGCTTTGTTGAGAGTGATATTAGTGTGTAATCTTCTCTACCCCACTGGTAAGGAATTATTATCTTTTGAATATCAATTTCAGTATCTTCTATATTCTTTGCTATTTCTGTTTATTGTATTATTGGGGTTCCATCAAATTGGTATCAGCGTTGTTTCGATAGGGCATGGTAAGTACAAGAATGAAGGGAAGAGTAGAGAGTGTGGAGCAAGAAGTGGGGTTGTTAAGGAGCAAAGTGGTGGCAGTGAAGGCAAATGTGAACAAGATTAAAGTTGTGATAATAGAGCTGCGAGAATCCATGGCCAAACTTGAGAATAAAGGGAAGGAGGCGGAACGTGCACCTAAGAGAGAACAGTCAGGGTCTAATGCAAGGGAGAATATGGAGGTGTAGGAGAAAGAGAGAGATGTGGGCAAGTATCGAAAAGTAGAGATACCCAATTTTTAGGGAGATGACTCGATTGGCTGGTTATTCTGGGTCGAAAGATATTTCCACATCAACGGAGTGGCAGACGCTAAAAGATTGGAAGCCGCGACAGTGTGCATGGATGGCCGAGCACTTGATTGGTTACAGTGGCTGGAAACTCAAAGTTCGATGGCCTCATGGGCTGAGTTTCGGAGGGAGCTCATTGACCAATTTCACCACTCACAACAAGGAGACTTGTACGAAATGTTGATGGCCTTGCAGCAAGATGGCACAACAACGATTACAATAAGCGATTTGAGAAATTGACTGCTTCCATGAAAGAAGCTTTTGAGGCATTTTGATAGGGGCTTTTATGAATGGGTTGAAACCAGCAATACGAGCAGAGCTCCGACTTGTGGAGGTTGGGTCACTTAAGCAACTAATGGGCTTAGCCCGTAAAATAGAATAGAGGAATTTGGTACTAGAAAAAATAATGGAAAAGGCCTAGGAAGATTTTCTCAATAAGCATTTCAGAGACATGACAGCCACCAAGTTTGGTAGGCCAAATGGGACTTGGACTTGGGTTTCGAGTCACCCTGAACCGGTTCGCACACCCGCAGTGGAATCAAAGGGCAGTACCAGCACGACGCATCAGACTCGCACGATGGAGCTGAAACCGAACTCGAACAACAAGGGCTCAACAGTAACAGCATCGTCCACAGCCAGTAAGGGGGGTAACATGCAAAGGATCTCTAACACATAAGCAGCAAGGAGAAGGACCCTCGAGTTTTGTTTTAAATGCGAGGAAAAATACAGTCCAACCCATCAGTGCAAGAACAAACAGTTAAATGTGATGTTATTACAACACAATAATGAGGCAGGGGAAGTGGTGAATGATGAGGTGGAGGACGAGAATGAGGAAGAGGAAGAACCTGAACCACCTGTGCTAGCATCCATGGAGTTGTCTATGAGCTCAGTGGTGGGATTGACAAATAATGACAGCACGATCATCATCGAAAAGTATGGGGGCGAAGAGGTTATAGTACTGATTGACAATGGGACATCCCACAATTTGTTTCGCCGGAACTTGTGGAACAGGGAGCGGGTGAGGGCTCCTACTTTAAATATTGGCACCTACGAAGTGTCACTGGGAGATGGATATGCCGTTCGGGGAAACAAAATTTGTCACGAACTACAGCGGGAAATACAGGGGATAAAGACCAAACAAACCTTTTATTTATTTGACATTGGAGGTGTTGACTTGGTTCTTGGCATTGAATGGTTGAAGTCATTGAGAGAAGTGAGGTCAACTTACAATGAGGGTGAAGGTTGGCAAAGAAGAAAAATGCTTAAAGGGGGATCCTACACTCTCTAAGAGATTAGTTTCACTCAAGTCCATGCTCAAAACATTGAAGAAGGAAGATAGTGGATACTTAGTGGTGTTTGGGCTGATGACAGTAAGAGAAGTGAAAAAAGAACCTATTGATGAAGCAGTGTAGCAAATCGTTGAAAATTTCAAGGTCGTGACCATGACCACTAGTGGCCTCCCACCTCACCGAACTCACGATCATGCTATGGTTATCAAACCCGAGGAACAACCCCCAACATTCGACCCTACCGGTACCCTCATTCTCAGAAAACAAAGATAGAGACAATGGTTAAGGAGATGTTGGCAGCAAGGATTATACGGCCCAGTAACAGCCCTTACCCAAGCCCCGTGGTCTTGGTAAAGAAGAAAGATGGTAGTTGGCAGTTTTGTGTGGATTATCGTGCGCTTAACAAGATCACCGTTCCCAACAAATTCCCCATACCGGCAATTGATGAGTTGTTGGATGAGCTAGGGAGTGCTTCGCTGTTCTCCAAGTTAGACTTGAAGTCGGGGTACCACCAAATAAGGGTCAAACCCGATGATGAAGAAAAGACAGCTCTCTGGACTCACTTAGGCCATTTTGAGTTCATGGTGACGTTGTTCGGGCTCAGGAATGCACCCGCCACGTTTCAATCACTCATGAATAGCATTTTCCAGCAGCATGTCCGCTTTTATCTTGGTATTCTTTGACGATATACTCATCTATAGCCCGAACAAAGAGACAAACTTGAAGCATTTGGAAGAGACACTTAGGATACTACAAGAACACCAATTAGTGCCTTTATGAGGAGCAAGCTGGAATATTTGGGGCACCTAATCTCTGCGGAAGGAGTGCAAGCGGATCTCAAGAAGGTGGCAGCCATGGTTGACTGGCGCGTGCCTAAGAATCTTAAGGCTCTTTAGGGTCTCCTTGGCTTCATCAAACACTATCGGAGGTCTGTGAAAAATTATTGTAAGATTGCCTCACCCCTCACTTCCCTATTTAAGAAGGATGCTTTCAAATGGAATGAGGAGGCGAAAGCTGCCTTTGAGAACCTCAAACAAGCCATGGTTTCGATACCGATCTTAGTAATGCCTGATTTTTCTTTGCCCTTTGAGTTGGAGATGAATGCATCAGGGACAGGAGTAGGGGCTGTCCTAATGCAAATAAAGAGACCGATTGCTTATTTTAGCCAAAACTTGTCGATTCGGAAGAAGAAAAGCTCAATATATGAGCAGGAATTGATGGCCATAGTGTTAGCAGTAAAGAAGTGGCACCACTACCTACTTGGGCATCCCTTTATCATCAAAACAAACCATAAATCTCTAAAGTTTGTACTTGAACAAAGGGAATTAGGTGCAGACTAGCAAAATTAGGTGTCCAAATTGATGGGGTATAAGTTTGAAATACTTTATAAACCGGGAGAGGAAAATAGGGCGGCCGATGCCCTTTCCAGAAAAGAACAGGAGTTGGAACTCAAGGCAATGTCGGTGTGGCAATACGATGACATCAATAATGAAGAAGTGAAGAAAGATGAGTAGTAGCTATTTGGCAGAAAATAGTCACTAGCCAACACCCTCCCAAGGGGTACACAATAAAAAAAATTGGTGTTTGCTTTACCATGGGAGGCTGGTGTTGCTGAAGGATTCACCTAGGGTCCCTATGTTGATGGCGTAATTCCACGAAACACCCATGGGTAGACACGGGGATATTTGAGAACCTATAAAAGAATGACAGCTTTTCTTTATTGGGAAGGCATGAAGAAAGACATACAACAGTATGTATCCAACTGTGAA
Organism: Biancaea sappan; assembly: GCA_037074585.1. NCBI lineage: Eukaryota > Viridiplantae > Streptophyta > Magnoliopsida > Fabales > Fabaceae > Biancaea > Biancaea sappan. The sequence continues at coordinate 15,584,949 of CM073494.1, forward strand.
GTCTGTCAGCAAAGTAAATATGAAGCTTTGAGTCCTGCGGGTTTGCTTTAGCCCTTACCTATTCCACAACAAGTTTGGGAGAAGTGAGCAAGGATTTCGTATCTGGGCTGCCCAAATCCTCAAAATTTGACACCATTTTAGTTGTGGTAGACAAGCTCTCAAAATATGGGCATTTTATTCCACTATCCCATCCGTTTACAGCTAAGGATGTGGCTGAAGTTTTTGTTGAGAATGTGGTGAAGTTGCATGGGTTTCCCAAATCTATTGTATCTGATAGGGACCGGCTGTTCATGAGCATATTTTGGGAAGAAATGTTTAAGCTATCAGGCACCACACTACATTACAACTCTTCTTATCACCCAGAGACCAATGGCCAAACCGAAGTGGTAGAGAGAACTTTGGAGACATACTTGCACTGTTTTGTGGGAGACAAGCCAAAGAGCTAGGCAAAATGGTTAGTGTGGGCCGAGTATTGGTTTAATAGAACGTTTAATCAATCCTCCGATATGACCCCTTTCAAAGCCCTGTATAGGGGAGACCCCCTACCCTCTTCAAGCTTGAAGACACACCCTCTTTGGTGGAGGATGTTAATGAGCAAATCAAATTGCACAGTGCAATTATTGTAGAGCTAAAAGAGAACTTGGAAAAGACACAACACATATGAAATAGTATGCTGACAAGAAGCGAAGTGGAATTTGAAATTGGTGATATGATGTATTTGAAGCTGAAACCATACCAGATAAGATCAATAGCCCAAAGACCAATGAAAAATTGAGTCCTCATTTTTATGGGCCATTTAAAATCATCGAGAGAATTGGGAAAGTTGCCTACCAGATAGAACTCCCTTCTACTTCGAAAATTCATCCGGTGTTCCACGTTTTCCAACTCAAGAAGACATTACAGCCCACTACTCAACCACAGGCCCTACCATCGTTTTTGACAGAAGAGATGGAGCTTCTTATTGAACCTGAGTTAATCAAACAGATTCACACCCTTACTGATGGCAGCACTGAAGTTCTTGTTAAATGGAAGCATCTACCTGACCATGACAGCACGTGGGAACCTTACAACATCATAGCCGACCAGTTTCCTCAATCCCACCTTGAGGACAAGGTGAAACTTGTTGGGGGAGGTGATGTTGGGCCTCTAATTAAATTGCAATATTATAAGAGGAAGGAAACTAAAGAAGATAATGGGCTGAATATTGGGTTGGAAGAACCTCATCAAGTGGGCCTTAAGGTTTACCCAAGAAAGACAAAAAAGGATGAGGTGGCAGTGGAGAGAGGGAGCACTAACGACCTACAGCAGTGCTGTGGAGGGGGTTTATTAGTGACAGTATGGGAGGGGTTTTGTCAGGAAAGGACTAGGGAACTTGGAGGGAGAGTGCTAGCCTCTCAAAAGCTAGCTTGTTATGTGGTCATGGCTGTTTAGTGTGTGTTGCTGCATTTTGTGAGTTTATGTTATTGTGAGTATTGTAGCCGACCCCACTTAGTGGGATAAGGCTTTGTTGTTGTTGTTGTTGTATGTTATTGTGAGTATTCCTGTGTGTTTGAATGATTTCTTGCTCTATTGAGAGTGATATTAGTGTGTGTAATCTTCTCTACTCCACTGGTAGGGAATTATTATCTTTTGAATATCAATTTCAGAATCTTCTATATTCTTAGCTGTTTCTCTTTACTGTATTACTAGGATTCCATTAGACACCCCCTTAAAAACCCCATTAGCCGAATTGTTTTTGTAGTTGGCATTAGTTATTTCTCTGTTTTTTAGTTTTATAGTTTCTAATTTCAGACTTTGTTTAATTATGTTGTTAATATGTTTTTATTTATGTTTTTAATAGTTTTTGTTTAAATGGCAGTTATTAAGAGTGATTTAGGTTAGTTTCCTACCATCAGGGGAATTATCCTAAATTCAAGGGGAAGTTATTCCCTCTTGGGTTGTATTTAAATTGTTCTAATTACTAATGAAAATATAAGAGAAAAGTTATACACAATTTAGAGTATTAAACTCAGATCTTGGTTCTCTCTTCCTAATGAACGTTACAAACCTAAAGAGATTTTTGATTCTCTCTTCCCGAAATCATAACCCAAACTCCATAATGAGATCATTCACTAACATATAGTATGCTTCAATAAAGACTTACACTCCCTCCTCCCCAAGCCCCCAAAAGAAATAGAAATGAAGTTCCCTAAAATGGCAGGGGAAAACCAGTCCCTCCTTGTAAAAGCCAAAATGTTTCTTCCAAAATTTTCTAGCAGCCTCACAAAGGAGGAAGCAATGACTGCTAGTCACGGAACTACAAAAGCACAATGCAGCCATCTGGGGGACAAAGCTTTCCATAGTCAACATACCAATAAAACAAATAAATCTTACTCTTATCCAATATTGTAGACCACACTAGAGCCTTAACTTTACAAAGACTTTTAATCTTCCAGAATGAAGAGCTTAGAACCAGTTTTTGATAAGGAGTCCAAATCAAGTATGGAAACAAATTTATTAGTGAAAGAATAGGAGGGGTCCAAATCAGGTCCTCTTCTCTAAAGGGCTAGAGCAATTGAGAGAAGCAAGGAAAACAAGGCCTACTTTTCTTTCCCAGTACTAAGTCCAGCTTCAAATGATACAGCACAGGGATTAGGAAACATTACTGTCTTGTTTAAGGAGGATAACTTTTCCTTCCTGTCCTTGGTAGTACTTCTTATTATTGAAATTTCTTTTATTGCCAAGAATACAATGGTACAGTTGATACAGCCATGCAGTATTAATTCTGGTTAACCACCAGCAACAACCTAATTCAGCGCAGCCATATAATATGCTAAAAAAAAAATTAGAACAATTCTGGACCTCATCAATAGTCTGAGTTTTGGGGCTGCGATGTAGAAACTCATTGGTCAGAACATGGGTAAAAGTTGACTCCTGGTAAACTGTAACACATAAAGGGAAAAAAAAAAAGGAAACATCAGAAAAAAGGAAGATTAATAAATCAGGATGAAATGACATCCCAAATACAGCCTAGCCTTAAGATTACATTTCTGGTTTTCTACCTAGCAAATATTACATACCCGTCGGTTGTCGATATTCCAGTTTCTTATAATTTTTACAGTCTTCGTACGCATCTTCTTCACCAGATCCATCTGATAATCCCAACTCAGAGTTGATCTCTGCATTTGATTTTTCTTGGGGAATTGAACAATCAGCAAAGGCTTTATCATCGCTGTCCTTACAAGTCCTTCAAAGAAAATCATACATGACAAGATGCCAGTTATTTAACAAAATTAGGAATAATAGACAAGGTAATCACCTCATATACAACATACAAGAAATTAACTAAGAGAGGATAACACAACTAACTAGTAACTAAGTACATATAACATGACTGTAAATACCACAATGAACAATATAACAAAATTACTGCAATGAGAAACTCAGAAGATAACGACTCATGTTGCATGCTCACTTAATTACAAGCCAATCTCAATCGTGAGTCACATCAATCTCTAAACAAAGATAACCCAGAAACAACTTTAGAAATTACAGGTCAAGACAACAGATTACATTTGAGCTCAGTTTTCTTTCCCCCAAAAAAAATAAATAAATAAGATTTCACTAAAAGAATAAAAGAATATAATGAAGAAGGATTCTAAAAAAATCCTCCTAAACCATGACACTAAACAACAAAGAAAGAAAAAAAGGTCAAAAATTATATCATTAGTAAATCTACTGCCATTTTCTTTCATTTGTAATCATGAATAGGCAAAAACAGACATATTTTCTGAGTGATCTTTTGCAATATTGAACAATATTAATCACTTCACACTCTTGCTAAAAAGATAATAAATCAAATCACCCAACCTTTATAATGCATCCTGCACTAACTAGATGGAAGTTCAAATAATAACAAAATTAAAAAGCCACATATAGCCATCTCATGCCCAACATTCAAGTAAGGCCTCGTATATAATATCAACATCAATATGGAAAATAATTAGTAGCACTTTACTACCCCACATACTGTTTTAACAACATAACTGGCCTGATGTTTTGTCATTTAATTATAACTGATAAACACATATTTAAACCATATTCATATCTCCAGCTTCTATGCAAGGGCCATGAAATATTTTAAATTAAAAAAAAAAAGTGTAACATGAAATTGTCATACCAGGTGCACTTTGTTTCTTCAATTTGGTCTGCAAGTTCAACTGGAATACGGCGCCACTTGTGACAATCATCACAGCGCACCCATGCATTATGAGGTGATGGATGCTGTTCCTCCAAACCCGCACCCAGTGCCATGTCCAAATTGGATACATTCACTGATACTTTGTCATCATCAGCATTAGTTTTTTCAATGGCATCCAACTTATAATTTCCATCAACACCATTTTCTGTGGCATCATAAAAAAATTTCTTGCATGTAAATGCTCAAACCAAATAAGAGACAGATTAAATTAAGAAGAAAATGAGATAAGTAAAATTCCAACAAGCATGAAGCACTTGAAGTTCTGTCAAAGAACTACCAAAGTGTAAAGACAAATATAACAACACTATTCTGGAGTCCATTTAATGTTCTCCTCAGAAAACTACCTGGATGTGGGCGATCTTCCACTTCAGAGATAACTTTTTCGGAGACACCTCTTCCCTTAACTTCACTTTTTTTAATAGGTCTCTGCTGATTCTCCTTGTGTCTGCTACCAGTCTTTTTCCTGCTTGTTGAGTCAGAAGCTTTTGATTTGGTCTTGCTGCCTTTACTAGACTTACGACTTTTAGGAAGTTTATGCCCAGATCTTGCAGAAGACATCAAATTATCAATGTCTTGGGATTCTGAAAGCTCATAGTCAACATCTGGCCTACAAATTGTCTTATCTTTCATGCTACTTTTGACTTTCAAAACCTCCGAGGAGTCTTCAAGTTCAATCTCTCCAGATAGAGGCAATGGTCCTGCAGATAATTCTTTACAGCTTAATAAGTTGCTTGCAGCATTTATATCAGTGGATGTAAGCGGATCCATGGAGCAAACCACATCATTGAAATTCTTTTTGCGTCCACGGTTCTTTGAGTGCTTAGCTTTACTTTTCCTTGGTGGACCCTGTGATCCACCTTCAACAATACAACTACTCGAAGATGTAAGATTCTCTTTCTTTTTCCCTCTCTTGCAACCAGCAACCTCCAAAAGAGAATTAAACTCTATAGAAGAACTTAAAATAGCATCATGCACACCTTGTTGATTACTTTCACCAGCCTGACCTTCAGGAATTGAATTGATAACTTCTGAATCAGGTGAAGTTCCAGGATCCATACCCTTATTATTAACTGCCTCTCTCAATGGTTCAACCATCCTCTCCGGAGGAATCACAGGGCAAAGTTCCTCCGCAAACCCATCTGACTTTTCCATTGTTGTAGTACTTTCTAAATGGTCATTTTCAATTTGCCCATTCAGAACAAGATCATCCTTGTCCAGGTTGTCTTTGAAAGACTCAACCTTGCCCACAGCAATCTCTTCTGAAAATTTATCTACAGCATTGCTGGCTACTTCCTTGGAGCCTGAACCAGGCCCCAAGTTAGAAGCAGAACCTGAGCCAGGAACCAAGACATTTGAGAAACTTAAATCAACATCTTTCCCCAGTTTGATCTTCAAACGAACACGAGTAGTTGAACCACAGCACTTCTTCATTGAACTCTCTGAACCAGAAATTGCATCATCCTTATTCGCCTTGCCACTTTTACGGCTACCTCTCACCTTCCCCAATCCTTGACGCATAACTTCATCAATCCCAAGCCCATTATCCTGTTCAAAAAACTTATCAATGTTACCTACCAATCCCCAGATAGAAGAACGAGCTGGTTTGGAGAAACAGCTTCTTTTCTTTCTAGTAGCCTCTAAGATTATCTTCATACCCCCACCTAGAAGTGGCACACTGGCTTTATTCTTGCCTTTTCTTGAAGCCCTTTTGGTCTGTGTCTTATGACAAGATTTACTTCTTCGACTATTCCTTCGAAAAGGCAAAGATGCAATGTCAGAACACTTGCTTTCAGGGATACAATCAACTTCTATAGTATCTTTCCTAATACTATCTGCCTGCACAGAATTGCCTGTAATGCTTCCATAACTAACAGCATCCTTGGGAGGAGGATCAGGCATACTGTTGATATAAACAGAGGGAAGACCTGATTCAGGAGAAAATGTTTTTCTCAAGGAAAAGTTGGCATTTGCTTCTGATGAATTATCATTCAACTTACAAGCATTATCATCCACTCGCAATATATTGTTCTTCGTTTCAACAATTATTTCATTCAAAACATCAATATTTTGCTCCGTAACTTTTGTCACATCTTCAGCATTAAAATCAATATCAGTCTTATCAATCCCCTTCTCCAACTGGGTAGCATTGCCTGGTGAACTAGCTACAGGCAAACTCCCCAAGGTTGTTTGGGGACCTGGTAAGGACAATACTTGGACATGCATATCAATTATACTTTCTTTATCAACAAAGTCTTCACAAGGACTTTTGCCATCCTTACCATCTTTCTGATCACGCAGCTGATCACTTACACCCCCTACTTCAGTATATATTACATCTTCAGGCACTTCACTACCCTGTGAAATAGTCTGCTTGCAAGCATCTGCTTCAATCCCACATAACAAGTCACATTTGTTGACAACCTCCACTAATGGATCTGCATTCCTCATTATGTCCCGTTCACTTTGTTGGTGGCAATCAACTTGCAAGTCAGTTGGTAAACCAGCATCATTTTTCTCTTCCATGTGTGCTAAAGAAGCTCCTGTATTAGGGGATACATTGCTCTTCTCATCCTTCTGCCCACCTTGTTGTACACAATCCTTTGATAAACCACTAGTCAATATGAAGTCTGATGGCATTTCATGGCCACCTTCATCACAAGGTTTTTCTTCTGAGCATAAAATGACACTTTCTAGGTTAGAAACTTCAATTTGTTCACAACACATACTTGAACAAGTCTGACTATCATTGTCCAGTAGCAACGTATCAGTAATTTCATTTTTTCTCACCATCAACAATGAATCTCTAGACGTCTCAGGAACATCAATCAAGTTTGCTGACCCAGTGGGAACCTGTCTAGACAAATTCAGACAACCTTCCATCATATTGGAGTGGTCAACATTAGAGTCCAGTGCATTGCAAGTTACCACTGAACAAGACAGTTGCACAGGAATAGACTGCAATGGAAACTCTGAGCATAAATGGTGCCCAATAACAGACCCGCCTGAGGCATCATCCAGTATAGTCGATTTCCCACACAAGCCCATCTCAATCTCAACAAATCAAGCGGACTACCACTAACCTGTCACTGGGTAACAAAACATCTTATTAAAATTGAATTTCAAAAAAAGGAAATCACCAAAGCAAGTACAATGTATTACCCTATATCCACCAGTACAAACTTAAACTATTTTCATTCACCGCTAACTTCAATTACGGCAAGGTTAACAATACTACCTGAACCGGAGCTCTGAGAAATATTAGAGCCCACAGGAAAAACCCTAAAAAGCAGCATCCTCCTGAGGCCTCTGCACCGAAAACAATAAATAATTAAAAAACGTTACTTCCGGAATTTGGCTAGGTAATGCAGACAAACCCATGTGTCCCGATATACACAAATGCTAAGAAAACATTGCGAAAATTGAAAAACAAAAAATTCCGTGATAAACGATAAAAACAACTTGGATAGCAAGTTGATTACAGGAAAGAAGCATACCAGCCTAGGATGTGAGATTGAGGTCAGGAAGCTTGTTCTTCCCAGCAATGGTATTAAAAAGCAAAATAAAAAAAATCCTCTCCGGGTAGAGGAGAGAGGAAGTTGGGCCTGCGTCGCACGCAGAGCGAGAGAGAAAGAGAGTTGGTGTCGTCAACAAAACGAAGTCTAGAGAGAGAGAACGCACAAAAAAGAGGAAATGGTGGCTCCAACCGGCGAAGGCTTTTATCAATTCTAGGTTGATTAGACCGTTTTACCCTACGCGCATCTTCACGGAGGCAGCGAAAGGTTCCTTGCTTTAGTTCTTCGCAGGACACATGTCCTAGCATCAAAGGCATTTTTGGCCAATTAAATTCTTCATCATTAGGCAGCAGAATCCCATTATGATTTCCCTTAAAAATTTATATATATATATATGTATATATATAAAGAGTCATTTTAATTTGGATACTTTTACACTAATCCGCCGAGAGACTCACAGACGGTCCTATTTGTCCTTTGATTTGTATCAATTTTCTTACTATCATGAGTTTGGGATTCCTCAGTCTAATCGTCTATCGAAAATGACTGGAAATAAATCTCTAGGTTATATTTAATTGCAAGCATCTGAATTTCTTTTCATTTAAAAATCTTTTAAAAAAAACTTGAATGTTGTTATTGAATATCAAATACGTACCCGTGGATTATAGTTGAGGGATTCGATGACCACAAAACTAGATTTTTTTTTGTTTTCGAAGAAAAAACTATGACTGCCGATTAACCAAAAAAAAATTAATTTTTGTATTATCAAGTGATAAATTTAAAACCTTCGTGTTATTGATTTACTACATAAAAACCAAAGATAAATATAAACATTGCATAGAATTTGAATGATAAATGTCCTTTCTGTATATATAAATTTATTTTTAATGATTGAAGGATAGATAACAATCACAATTATTATTTCATATCTGATACAAATGAGTTTAAATTTATTTTTAATGATTGAAGGATAGATAACAATCACAATTATTATTTCATATCTAATACAAAATGAGTTTTATTGTTATTGAGGTAATAATGATATTATAAAATTTTACACAATAACAAAAAAATTGTGTATGACGAATTGTATCTAATCAAATCACGATAAAATAATATTAAGATATATCAAACAATAATTATTTTTTTAAAACCTATTATAAGCGTTATTTATTGTCAAAAACAATAAGTCAATGATAAATAAAAAATTTCTTGGAATTTGAATTATAAATATACTTTCTTTGTATATATATAATTTTGTTTTTAATGATTGGAATACAATTATTATTTTGCATTTAATACAAATGAAATTGTTATTATCAAAGTAAGAACAATAATAATCGCTTGATATTCACTTATGTACTTTAAAAAGAGAGAAAAAGCTAAAAAAATAAAGAAAAATGTAAGTTATTAGATATGATACATCTAACAGCTCTCAAAGACATTGAAGACTCTTGCACTCCTCAAAAACATGAAACAATCTATTTTATAAAGTTTTGTATAATTAACTGTAATTAATCAAATCACAACATAATAATATTGAGATATATTGACAATAATCATCTTTTAAGATTATTGTAATGTTGATTATAATCATAATTTAAAAAACAAATCGAGTTTGAACGGAGTTATGTTCTTCTCCCACCCCCTTGGACGAAGTAAAATACCTAAATGGCCAACCAAAAGTCTTATGATACATTTACAAAATAGCTTTTTTTTAATAAATCTCATTATATATATATAATACATTTGATTTGTTCATATTTAATATATGATCGTTGACAAAAGTCACTTGTGAAATAGGTGCTTCTACGTGATACATGCTAAACATGACTAGTAGATATTATATATATATGCATATCATAGCTTTGTCTTTTTCATTAATATTAGGTTAAATAGTATTAGTTCCTATAATTTCAGTAAAATTTAATTTTTGTCCCTATAATTTTTAAATTCTTTGTAAATAGTTCCCGTCATCAACCCAAATTAGTCAATTGTTAGTCTTTACTAATGTGATACTAATCAAGTATCTTAGTCAATACGAGTCTTTCATGTCATAAGCTACGTAGACGTCACTTACCATGTTAGCACCCAAGTAGCTTTTATTTTTTTATTTTTAAATGTCAGAAGAGGAATTGTACCTTGCATCTCTTGTAATATTTAATTGAAATAAAGTGATGCAACGGTTATAGCCATTTAATTGTATTAAATGGTGTATCAGTTATGTTGTATTAAGTATATAACAGTTACGTTACATTAAGTGGTGTATGATTTTGGTTTATGACATCAACGGCCATTTATGACCATTTAACAAGGGAGGTGGTAATGACTTTCAGTTACGAAAGTGTAATAAGTGTTCATCATAGTTGAACACTATGTATAAGTCGTGAAACTACTTTCTAATCGAAATACATATACACTATCTAAAGTAAAGAGTCAAGTAAGAGAAACTTTGTTTTGCCATGAAACGAATACAATGGCTGGAAATAAGTCAGTTTTTTGGATCACGTTTCAGATGCTTGGAAACATGTTTAGGCAATTCATTTTTTTCTTACATTTGGTTTCAGAGTGATTTTTACCTTTATCTTGTGTTGTAGCTTATTTAACATTAAAGAAAAATATACACCATGCTCGGGCCAAGTTTTTCAAATAGTCGGCTTGCTAACGTTGTATTTTTCTTTGCTTTTTATTGTTGAAGATCACTTTGAAACATGATTTTCACAATTATGTTATTAAATCAACCCGTTCCAAAGTTGATGATGACATTCGTGTATTTTGTTTTGCAAATTTTTTCAAAACACGTTATTTTTTTCAATATTTGTTTGTCGCCATTTATGTTTATTTTTGCATATTTTGTGTAATTGCAAAAATTATTAATTGCATGTATAATTTTAGGTAAAATTTTATGTATGCTATTTTAGTTTAAATAATTTTTAGTGCATAAATAATTTGGTTTTGGGCTACAAATTATTGGAAAATGACACATATGGATATTTTAGTGTTGTAAATTTGATTTATGTGCCTAAATATTATGGATTTGTATGTATAATTTAGATTTATTCATACAATATTATTTTGGTTTAATTTTGCACATATGTAATTAATTGGATGTTTTATTTTGTTTTGATCAAATTAAGTTTATACATAAAAATTTTTGTGTAATTAATGTTAATGCTTATTATGCATGAATATTATTGTCTATTTCATGTTTATGGATCGGGATGTGTTATGTATAAAATTATTTGTGCATAATATTTATGATTAATTATGCAATTTATGTTTATTTGTAGCATAATATTATGGTTCAATTATGCTATTTAGTTTATTTTTATTAGAATTTATTGTTACAAATTTTAACATATCCTGTAGTTAAGATATTGTCAAAATTTGTCAAATTTAGGTTTCTCATAAAACTTGATTTGAAACATAAAAACTTAAAGTTTAGTGCCTCAAATTTTAAGCTCATTAAGACATATAAAATGTTCACTAGTTAAATTTAAATTATTATTTGGATAAACTATTAGGATGTCAATAACATATAAACAATTATGTGGTTGATATGAGAAAGTATGAATTGAAGATGTCACGTCCCAAAATCTGAGCACGTGACCGGCACGGAAAGTGAATTTCATTTCACCTTCGTAAGCCTATCTTTCTCTTAAGCATCATACCATTCTTTTTCATGCCACCAAACCGAGTTCTCTATACAAACTACAATCATTCACATTACATCACTAAATGAACCTACCCGATTACAGAGATTTCTAGATTTATACAACTTAGAATAAGACTTAACTATTATACCTTTATTCTGAACAAATGAAAAGGTAATCATGGGCTAAGGATCCATAATTCCTTGTACAGATATTTACCTTCAGCTGTCAACTCTGAAAAAAAAATGTTAATAAGAGGGGTATGAGCAAACCACATGCCAAGTGAGCAGACAACACAACACTATGATAAAAAAAATATCATGCATCATAATGATAACATGCAGCAATCATACGTAATCGATCATAATATAATTCATAATACTTCATAACAATATCCAAGTAAATCAAATACATTTCAACATAATTCAAATAATTCACAACAGCAAACAGTGAAATCAATTTCACACATTTCCCGTACCAACCGGGTCGTCCAGGATACCTCTGGATCCTTGCCCACGGCCCCCGCCGCATCCACCCTTATCGCTCCATGTATATTCTCCACCCTTATAGCTTCACATAAATTTCTCCATGGGGTGCACCACCATGCCTTTCCTTTCTAGTCAACACAATCACAATCACATCTAAAAGCATCCTCAATCATAATCATGAGCCACATATACAACTCAGTCATTTACAATTCAAGTCATGACATAATCAATATTGTTCCAGCAACATAGCATGTATACAACATAACCCATAATATAGATCAATTATTCAACAATAACATACTTCAACTATCTGCATATGGATGAACTCAATAATCAGAGTATGATATATTTCAACTCAGTTCACATGCCATTCACAATCCATCATATAACCTCCATTCATGAGAAAATAAGAAAATATAATTATATACATCACCAGGCACGTTCCACAATTGTTTATGCCTCATCGTCCTACATCATCATCTTCAAACTTGGATATACAACATATTTTCACTATGATGCAAAAAGTCAATAACAAAGATATTTAATCATAGCAAGAATTAACCCACTCACCTGGATTTCACGCTCTCGGCACTCCCACCTTGCACCTTGACCATTCCTATTGTAACTAGACAAAAACCATCAGGGTTACGAAATAGAGAAATTTCCTACCATTATTCCCGACCTTCACTTACTTCTCAAATCATAACTCCTAACTGGTAATGAATATCCAAATAAAACTTATACCATTGGAAACTAGACTTAAAGAGCTTTCCAACGATATAAAGTTTGCCCAAAACGGAGTTCGGATGAAGAAGTTATGGCCGATTGAAAATAAACTAAGGTTTCCCTGTACACCTGGCGCCTGGGCGCCAACCCATGCCTGGTGCCTGGGCGCCAATCCCTTCTTCTCCCCATCTAACCTTGGCGCCTAGGCGCCACGATCGCGACCCCTTCGCGATTTCTCTCGAATTTGACCCAAATCTGGCCAAATCTTCACCGTTTTCCATGATTTCTTCCATGGGATCTCACTCTTAATGTCTAAGGAGCATTTAGACACCAAAAGCACCAATTTTAATAGAGAAACGAAGCCGGAATCTCGATTTTACCTCAAACACTCTTAAAATTAGAAAATAGGAAAAAGCTTAAGAAATAGAGATTTCTACCTCGATTCCTTGCTTTCCCTACGTTGCTTGGCTCCTAGAGGCTCGCCCCGTAGCCCGAGATCCGCCCTTCAAAGTTCAGTTGTGGAGTTGGAGTGTAGAGAGAGAAAGTAGAGAGAAGAAAGAGAGAAAGAGAGGAGAGAAAGTGAAGAGAGAGAGAGGAAAGGAGAAAATGAGGAAAAAGAGGTGAGGCCACCTATACTCACCCGGGGTGAAATTATCACTTGCTCTCCAATTGACCCTCAGTCAAGACTAGCAAGAGCAAATTCATAAAATCTCACCTCAGGTGTTTCTAAATCCTAGGTGCCCCACAGATTTCCTTATTTCACTTTAGTCCTTCTCAATGTCTCAAACTCTACTTTAACCTCGAATCCATCATCCTTTCGGTACCTGACTCATAACGCATTCCTATAAGCTCATTCTTCTTCTCGGGTTCCTATTTGGTCATTTCTCAAAAGTCCTCTATACTTTCTTTTCTTTTCACATTAGTCCTTGAGAATTTGTAAAAATTTCCCAAAATAAAATTTTGAAATTTCTATTCCCAAATTTCCTTCACTAATTCAAAAAGAATATTTTTCATGTAATTAAATTTTTCAATAAACTTCAAATAGATTTTAAATATTCATATAAATTCTTGGGATATTACAGAAGAAGTTCCACATAAACTAGTTCCGAATAAGCCACAGTGCCACTAGTTTCCCTAGGAATGCTACTCTGTCTAAGGAGTTAGTTTTTAATGAGGCTTTGCCCAACTAACTTTCCTGAGAATATTCTTGGTAAGGGTTTATCACAACGCTACATAATTGTTTTTAGGCATTAAGTAGAACCAGGAACAATTTAGATAATTGTCTAGTTATCAATATAATTTTAGTTAATTAGAGAGTAGCCACAACAACTTTAATTAATTAAAATTATATATTAATATTAATATCACATAAATAATAAGACATAAAATTGTAATTAATTACACTCAATATAATAAAATTTGTCCCACATGAAATTTTGTAGATTATTTTCATAATCTATCCACAGGAATTATGAATTAGAACATAGTTTGGCATTTTTGTCTTTGAGGATAAAAAATGCAAATTGTTTTAATAAAGTACCCACAAAGTAGATGATTTGGAATTTCTATCACGAAGTTAAAGTAAACTAATTGAATAAAAATTTAGCCCATAGGTAATTTTTATTGAAATACAAATAGTCTAGTGCATGTTTTACATTGGTAACACATGCAATTAAGTTAGGTAGGCTTTAAATCTAACATAAGTTTTTGGACTTTCTACAGTAACTAAACCTGCTAGTTATATAGATATGCGCCTAGATATTCCATAACTTAGTGGTAACAACTACATAGTATGGAAAGAAAGGATTCTCCTTCATCTAGGGTGAATGGACATTGATTATGCTATAAGGAAAGAGGAATCACCAGCAATGATTGAAGAAAGCACTCCTGCTAAAGTTGCGCTATATGAGCGATAGGAAAGATCCAATTGGCTTAGCATAATGTTCATTAAGACCAAAAATCATTGCTAGTATTAGGGGTTTTGTTGAGCAATATAAGAAAGTCCAAGAATTGCTTGAAGTCATTAACGAATAATTTGTCACTTCAGAAAAGGCTTTGACAAGTATCCTAATCATGAAATTCTCTTCTCTTCGTCTCACAACCATTAAGGGTGTGCGTGAGCACATCATGAAGATGCGGGACATTGTGACTCCACTTAAGAAACTTGAGGTGGTGATATCGGGCATTTTTATATATAATTTAGTCCCTATTTTAGTCCTTTTTGCTATTTTAATGTTGCTAACTCTCCTATTATATTATATTTTGGTAATTATTGGGTCTAAAATGATTATAGAACTAATATGTTTTAATTATATATTTTTATGAGCTTAATTGATTAGATACCCATTAATCCTTGTGCTTGATTTTTCAGAATTAATTAATTAGAGAGTTGATGCTAACATGGACGAAATTGATGATGTGGTAGTTAACTAGGCATACAAATACTGTTGACTAGAGCTGACTGGATTGGGCCCACTGTTTCTACACTTTACAATAACTAGACAGTAACCAAAAATTAACCAGAAAGCCTTTCTGCAGCAACCAGAAAATAGAAACCAGCAGCATGCATTTGAAGCAGTAAGGCAGCAGATAGCAAATAGCAGCATCAGAAAAAGCAATAGCAAAAAGGGACAGCACAACACATGACTCCATAATTACAATTTCATCCCTCCTTCTCTTTTGCTAGTTAAAGCATCCTTCAGAAGCCATTTTGCAGTTGTTGAAGACACATTTTCTTCTTCCAATTTTCTGTATTTCTTTTTTCTTCTTCCCCTCCCCCCTCTTTGTGTATTTTGGCCTCCACGAAGGCTAAAACATTATGTAATCAGTCACACATGATTTGGAGTTGTGCTTGAACCCTTTTTTAGCATTTATCAAATAAGTTCTTATTGTTCTTGTACATTTTCTGCTCCTTTACTTGCCTATCTATTTTCATACTCATGATCACTTCTGATTAGAATAGTATATGGTTATGATTACTGTGTTGATCTTTTTATCTGAAGAATGATCTAGTTATGCATGTATGAACGTTATTGTTGTATGTGTAGAACAAGATTTGGTTAGTGCTTTAATCAGATTTCATTAGGTTTGGGTCAAAGCTAGTGGAATCTAGTTCTAGAAGATTTTCTAGAAACTTTAAGAACTAAAACCAAGTGGCAGATGAGGGTTATGATTGATACAACTCTAGGGAAACATAGCTGATTACATTTGTGCTCTATTTTAGTTTCGTTTTTGTATTTCTGTCTTTCCTTTGTTTTGTTCTGTTAGTGTTTAGCTAATGTTAGTTTATGTTTTAGTCCATAATTATGCACTACCTCTCCACCGTGGTAATTAGGCTATAATCAATAGGTAATTAGTGTAAATTAGTGTAATTAGTGTAATTAGTGCTAGAAACAATTAATTAGTGATTAGAAGTGAGGTTCCTTGAGTGAGAACAACCTGGGACAACTACTATACTGCAAGTTACCACAAATCTAATTCTGGGTGACTCAGCAGTCGTAGTGGAGCGAACCAGGTGGATATGTTGGAGTCCTTAGCAATATGGGCTTTTTAAGATCACTTACAACACATATAAGGATAAGTGGTATATTAATGAATTAATGACCATGTGTGTTTAGGAAAATGAGAGGCTTGTCATGGAATTGGGTGAAAGTGTGATGCTAACAAATCTATCATTTGTTGTCTGTTATGAATCTAATATGGTTAATATTAATATTAAGACTTGGTGGATTGATTCTAGTTCTACAATCCATATTGCAAACTGTTTGCAAGGTATGCAAAACCTAAGGAAGCCAATGGGAAATGAGGTAAACATCTTATTAGGCAACAAGATGGGCTCACATGTGGAGGCTATGAGAACAAGCACCTTAATTTTAAGTAGTGGCTTTATTTTAACTTTGGAAACAACATTTTATGTACCAAGTTTCTCACGAAACTTGGTTTTTGTTTCAAGACTATGTCCATTGGATTTTTATTTTATTTTTCAAAACAATGTTTTTTATTTATTTTTGAATCAAATTATATTGGTTCTAGAATTTTATATGATGGTTTATATAAAATTTCTTTGCAAAATGAAGCCACTAATAGTTCTTTACACGTTCATATTGGTATTAAGAGGTGTAGTATTAATGAGAACTCATCTGTTTTGGCATAGGAAATTAGGTCATATCTTTATAAATAGAATTAAGAGATTAGTATATGACGGAGTACTTTGTACTTTATATTATACTAATCTCGAGACTTTCTGTAGGCTGCATTAAGGGTAAGTAGACAAATAAGTCTAAGATGAATGCCAATAGGAATTCGACTGTATTAGAAATCATACATATTGAAATATATTGTCTAGATGCTGATATAAATGGCCATAAATATTTCATCACTTTTGTCAACGATTACTCATGATATATGTTCATAACAAGCATGAAGCGTTGGATGCCTTCAAAGTCTTTAAGGCTAAAATGGAGAATCAATGCGGGAATCAAATACAAATAATGAAATCTGATAGAGGTGGTGAATATTATGGTAGATACACTGAGAGTGGATAGACACCTGGTCCTTTTACTAGGTTTCTTCAATAACATGAGATTATTGCCCAACACACTATGTCTGGTTTTTCATACCAAAATGGTGTAGCTGAAAGAAGAAACCGAACTTTAATGGACATGGTATAGAGTATGCTTAGCAACTCCAATCTTCCTAAATTTTTATGGACTAAGGCATTAAAGATAGATGTGTATATATTAAATTGTGTTTCAACTAATATTGTCCCAAAGACACCTTTTGAATTGTGAAAATGTTTGAAATCGAGTTTACGACATATGCATGTTTGGAGTTATTTGTCTAAGGTGAGGATATATAACCCACATCCACACAAGAATAAGATGGACCCACTGATAGTTAGTGGCTTATTTCTTGGCTATGCTGAAACGTCAAAGGGTTACAAATTTTACTGTCCATCTAATTCAACTAGTATTGTGGAATCAATAAATGCCAAGTTTATTGAAAATGACATGATTAGTTGGAGGCATCAATTCAAGGATTTTATTCCATCTTATGAGCATATAAAAACTCAACCTTCCATGTCGTCTGACAGACTAGTTGATAAGTCCTATATTTTGGCTATTTCATGTGGTTTTATATAGGCTTTTTCTTCCTTGTGATCCTATTTTGCTATCTTTTTTGCACTATTTACCTTTGTTTTTGTTTAGTTTCCTTGTATATTGTAGTTTTCTTTTTATTTTGTTTTAATCCCATTTTCCTTGCCTTTTAGAGTAATGTTATTATGTTTTGTGTAGGGATATTTTTAGACTAATACAAGTTGAGGAAATGAAGATCTGTTGTTGCAAAGACACTCGGCGCCCCAGGTGCCAGGCACTAAACTCTTTGCCATCTCCTCTCTTATGGTGCCTCAGGTGCCAAGCAGGGCATCCCAAGGCGCCAACACCCAAACTCTTTGTCCAATTTCTTAAGGTGGCACCCTTCTATCTACTTTACAACGTGGCGCCCAGGCGCCTAGCCTCTGCCCTACACGTGATAGCAGCTATAAAAAGGAAAAATGAAGAGAAAAAAAGGATCTTTTGCTGAAGAAAAAAGAGGACTCTGCTAGGGTATATTGGAGAAGAAGGGGAACCTATTTTCTACTGAGTTTGAAGCTCCTTTCTTCCTTTCCCTCCATTTGTATCATGTTGTTTTATGTTGTAATGTTGTTTTCTTCCCTTTGTCCATGTGTAACTAGACCTCTAAAGTTTAGGGGATTGATGTAACTTGAGTAAATATGAGGCGTTGTTGTTGAATGTTTCAATATAAATGTAATTCTTATTTATTGGAGTAGATTTTACAGCTTTTTAATGCTCTTGAATGCCTAGCTATCATTCAATGAAAATTAGGATTTATATTAATGTTAGGAATAGCTTAATATGAATATGCCTTGTAACTTTTATTGTAAAACGAATTAATCTAGGAATAGATAATCTTATTTGTGTGATTTTAGCAAGTTCCTAAACTTAAGCTCTAAACCAAATGATTTGACTAAGGAATTAGCTAATTATTTGAGTTAGGAATATTTGTTTCTCCAAGGAATTGGGTTTAAATAATTTTGAGAACTTAATCACTATTAAAAAGAATTTATAATTATCTTGAAGCTTCCTCTAATGACTCAAAGATAAATTTGTTTATAAATTAATCAGATTAAGAATCAAGTGAAGTCAATCCCCTATACCCATCTTTTTATTGTGTAATTCTCTGTTATTTTAGTTGCTTATCTTCGCTCTTAGTCTATTTTGCTTTATGTTAAGCTAAATCTCAAATCACTCAACCTTTTAATTTGTCCAAATATAACTTGATTTAGTGAAATTAGTAATTATTAGAAGTCAATCCCTAAGGACGATATTCTTACTCTCACTTTATTAATTGTGCGACTGGTATACTTACCAATTCGCCAACACTAATAATAGTTCATAGTACTTCTCAAGTTCCAACTAGTGTTGAACAAACAATCGTTGAAGTTCCACAAGTTGTTAAGAACCTTATAGTGGATCAACAAGTTCAAGAATTACCTCAAAATCTTGAACAAATACTTGAACCGCAAGCTCTTTAGGAGAAGGTGGTCTAACATTAAGACGATCTACAAGTGAAAGGAGTTCGACAATTCCTAGTGATTACATAGTGTATTTACAAGAAACTAATATTGGAGCCAACAATGATCCTAAAACATTTTCACAAGCTATGAATTGTGAATAGTCGTTTAATCTATGGCATAATACTATGAAGGATGAAATAGATTCCACAAAGAGCAACAGAGTTTAAGACCTTGTAGAGTTGCCTAATAGGGCGAAGGTCATTGGTTGTAAATGGGTCTTTAAGACCAAAAAAGACTCATTAGCCAAAGTCGAGATATATAAAGCAAGACTTGTTGCAAAGGGACTCATTCATATAATTTTAGCATTAGTTGCACACTTCGACCTTGAGTTGCAATAAATGGATGTAAAAATGACATTTCTTCATGGTGATCTAGAAGAGGAGGTGTACATGAAACAACATGAATGTTTCTCTTCGAGGGAAGATAAGCATTTAGTTTGCAAGCTTAAGAAATCCATATACTATTTGAAACAAGCCTCCTGTCAATGGTATTACAAATTTCATGGAGTAATTTCTTCATTTGGTTTTGTTGAAAACCCCATGGATCAATATTGTATATACCAGAAGGCTAGTGAGAGTAAAATTTGATTCCTTGTTTTATATATGGATAATATTTTATTTGTAACCAACAATAAAGGTATGCTACATGAAGTGAAACAATTCATCTCTAAAAACTTTGATATGAAAGATATAGGTGAAACATTTTATGTCATTGGTATTAAGATCCATATAGATAGATCTTGTGGGTTTTAGGCATATCACCAGAAACTTATATCAATAAAGTTTTGGAGAGATTTCGAATGAAGATTGTTTACCAAGTGTTGCTCTATTTGTAAAGGGACGTAAGTTTAGTTTGAACCATGAATTTAAAAATCGAACCGGTCCAACCGATCATCCACTAGTCCAGTCTGATTGGCCCGTTGGACCGGTAAACTTGAAAATTAGTAAGAAACTGATTAAATCAGCAAAACTGACTGATTAATCGGTTCCTCGGTTTCTTGCTTAGATATTGTGAATTTGAGAATAAGTAGAAGACAACAATGCATCACTAGACTTGAAAATTATTCTAAAGTGTAGCATAAACCGACAAAGAGGAAAGAAGAGAGAGAAAAAGAGAGCCATAGGGTGCCAATGTGGCACAGATCAGCGAAGATGGAAGGAGAGGAAAGCAAAGAGAGCCGTGGGTGTAGCACATATCGCCGAAGAGGAAAGGAGAGAAATACTGCAATGATCATTATTTTAGATCTTGCTTGGAGTTGGGTTGACGGAGAGATGTAGAGGGAAACTGAGAAAGCCATATTAAGAAAAAGAAATGAATCTCACTTGGGGATCTTTAATGCTCCTCTCATGTCAACCTACAGTTTGCACTTTCTTGAGCAGTGCACCAAGTGGGTAAAGTTAAAAGTGATATTAAGGCAAGTTGATTAATAGTTATTACAATATTTATTTATTTTAGTGTATATATTCTTTAATATATAAAATTAAAAATATTCATATTTAATATATTTTAATTATATATTTTATTTTCTTATAATTTTTAAGTATCAACGGTTCAATAGCGGTCTGACCATTGAATCTTGAATCGGTGCCTCTACCGGTTCAATGATTGATCCAGTTTTTAAAATATTGATGTCACGACCCATTTTCTGGGCACATGACCGGCACAATGATGAATATCCCATCACTGTAAGCCTTTCGACAAATTCTACCCATGAGTTAGATTATTAATCATTATCTCTATATTCTCAAAATAACCATTCCTGAAGAAAATATATCAAATTTTCTTATTTGAAATTTATAGAGATTATTTGCATATAATAATAGATCCTCAACATAAAATACATTTATTGTACTGAAATACAAGCCAAATTCCAAACCCCTGACCTAGATGTCCTAGACGATTACAGAGCAACATAATCTATAACAAAAGAAGGGTCTACCCGACAACGGGAAGGTCCAAAGTGATCTACTCCTCTAGCAGATATTCTTCGCTGGCAACCTGATCTGAACAAAAAGGTTGTACAAACAGTGTGAGCTTTTAAACTCAATGAGCGAATCGGCCTCGCGTTAATAAAATTCAAATACATTACCAGTCATGCAAGCATATCCGAAGGCTCATACTCAACCAATAGACAGAAGATAAAAATTTATCCAATTCAACAAACGTTACTAGTACTCGTCAATGGCAATATATCCCAGAGAGCGCACACAGGCCAGCTCACCAATTATGTATATTTCCGCCATGACGCACAACATCATCCTTTTACATACAAGAAGATAAAAATTCATCCAATTCAACAAACGTTACTAGTACTCGTCAATGGCAATATATCCCGGAGAGCGCACACAGGCCGGCTCACCAATTATGTATATTTCCGCCATGACGCACAACCTCATCCTCTTAGCTAGGGCGCCTCACGGATTTATCACCAATCCGGGCTATATCCCTACTGAGGGAATCGTTGTCTCCACACTCATTGGTCAAGACACCCTGTCAACTGGGTTTTTCGCCTTGCCGTGAGAGGGGGTACTGTCCCGCTCAATCACAATCAATAGCATTTCATATCATAATCAGAAGCTCAATATAATATTCATCCATATAACAGGTATAGTATATAACTATATTATAGCTTTATAAACCACAATTCAAGAGATTCAATCTTCACATCATCATGAGATACTTGCTTTTTCTTATCCATACTTCTAGATTAGTTATCTCATTATATTCGCCATTCTGAATCCAATTTCCCCCTATGAATCTTGGGAGTGTCTTACGACATACTTTTTATCACCAGTAATGCTAAAACTCTATTAAAACGGGGTCGTTTCACTCACATGGATTCCGTACGAGTATCACTTCTCTAAGTCGTTACAGACAAGAGTGCTCAGGTGAATTTCGGTGTTATGCTACGGAGATTTTCATGAAAGATTAGAAAAAATACGTTAGGATTGTTTTCGTACAGATACTGTTCATACGTACGGTTGCTGTTCATATATACGGTTACTATTCATACGGTTACTATTCATATGTACGGTCACTATTTATATATACGGTTACTATTCATACCAGAAATAGAGAATAAAATCTGTAAAATAGTATACTAGGTAAGTTCTCAGGAAAGAGTGGAGGGTCACACTGGACACACTTAAAAACCAGGTCTTTCCTTAGCCAGAACTTTCCTAGACATGTATTCTTCACAGTTTACATTCTATTTCGGTAATCAGAGAATCAAAATAATATGTAAGCAGCTAAGGACAGTTTTTCTAATGTGGAAGGTCAGCCAAAGCCGCAACCACAGAGCATACTTAAGAAAATAACTTCTAGAATTTGAAAGACATAGAAAGGCATAGTATCATTACCTAAGCAAAAAGGAAAGGCCCAAAATCTCAGAGGCCTAGCATCGAAGCAAGAGAAACTTAAGGAGATAAAAAGAGAAGTTGAAGGTGTGAGTTTAGAAGTGAAATGGAAGCGCCTATTTATAGGAAAAGTCAAGGTACTATTTGATACTATGCACTAATAAAATATTCAATTTACTATTCATGAAAATGACATTTCTAATAATGCAGTTACTGTGCACCTCGATCGAATATTACTATTGAAAATTTAAAGGAAAAACTATCCTTTCACCTTAAACCTTTAAGTTTCTTTTCAAATCAATCCTTTCAATTTAGTCCCTGAGGGTATTTTTACACATAAAACGTCATTTTCTCCTACAAACTTCTTTCTAGTTTTCTCTTATGACCAAACCACATCTAGTACTTGACATTTCGATTGTATAAATGAACAGTATCGTATACGTAAATAGTATTATATGGGTGAATAGTACCGTATACTGAAATAGTAACAATAGTTTGTAAACAAATATTTATATTTTATTTTTCTTGGGTATTACAATTGATTTGAACCAATACTCGAAGAATAATTTAGAAAAGGAATCTATGAAGAATATTTCATATGCTTCTGTAGTTGGAAGCCTTATATATGTTCAAGTTTGTACAAAACTTGACATTGAATTTGTAATTGAAATATTATGGCGATATCAAAGTAACTCGAGTACGAACCACTGGAGAGCTATAAAGAAAGTTGTGAGGTATCTACGAAGAACTAAAGGTTACATGCTTATGTATAGAAAGAAGAACAATTTGGATGTGGTTAGCTATTCTGATGCAAACTTTATGGGCTGTGTTGATTCTCGTAAATCAACATTTGGTTGCATTTTCATTGTGGCCGTTAGAGTTGTGTCATGGAGAAGTGTTAAGTAGACTTTGATTGCTACTTCTACTTTGGAAACCAAGTTTGTCTCCTGTTTTGAGGCTACTTCACAAGGTGTATAACTTAAAAGTTTTAGTTCTGGGCTTAGAGTTATGGATTCTATTTTTAGACCATTAAGGATTTTCTGTGACAACTTAATTGCAGTGTTATTGGCTAAGAATAACAAGAGTGGAGTCAAAGTAAGCACATTGACATTAAGTACTTAGCCATTAGAGAACATGTTAAGGAAAGGAAAGTGGTCATTGGGCATATTAGCATTGAGTTGATGATTGCTGATCCTTTGACTAAGGGCATGCCACTAATGAAATTCAAGGATCGTGTAGACAGAATGAGAATTGTTTCCTCTATATAATTGTATATATACATTCAATTTACGAAACTTTGATGCATTTAGATGTTTTCTCATTTTTGTATGTGCTTTAATTTATTCGAGAAAACATACTTCAGTTTGGACCTATAATAAACATGAGGTTTATTCATTCAGTTTCGTTACCACATTTAGAACATGAGAAGTAAAATGCATTGTGATACATAATTGATAATACTTACATTTAGAGGAACTATCACTAAGATTCATGTATTTTGTTACTTAAAAGTCGTTAGTTAATGTTTGCACTAAGTGGGATAATATAATATTAAATTGCAATAAAGTGGTGCAATAATTATGGCCATTTAATTGCATTAAGTGGTGAGTAACGGTTATGTCGCATTCAGTGTGTAATAGTTACATTACATTAAGTGGTGTAACGGTTTTGGTTATGACATTAATGGCTATTGATAACCATTTAATAGGGGAGGCAGTAACGTCTTTCAGTTACGAAAGTGTAATAAGTGTTCATGATAGTTGAACACTATATATAAGTCTTGAATGTCCTCTCTCTACTCTTTAATTAGAATACACATACACCATCTAAAGTAGAGAGTTAAGTGAGAGAAACTTTGCTTTGCCGTGAAACAAATACAATGGCTAGAGGTAAGTTGGTTTTTCGGATCATGTTTCAGATGTTTATAAACATGTTTAGGCAATTCATTTTTTCTTACATCTACCTCAAGTGGTTATAGAAGAGAATGAATGTAGTGAGGCTTGCGTGAAAGAGGGCCATCACTATAGCTTTGTTAAAGCAGTACTAGAGAACAAATCACAAAAGCGTGGACATTTGATTCTAAGTGAAGCCATGCTTTTATTTAGTGCAACGAGGTGCACAAGTTGTGTATTCAAAGTATGCAAGGATTGAGGTGGAGCTTAATGGTTCAAAGAATCTTACAAGGAAGGATGATGACATTGTTGGTGTCCTCGAAACACTGTTTTTAATTTTTGGCCTTATTTTGGATATGTGTGATAGTGGTAATGACATATATTAACTAACCAAATACCGACCAAACCAGAAAAGTAAACAACAAAGGATAAACCTGCTATTTATATTCAAAATGCAGAGCCGATTCATTCCCTTTTGAGAGTTCGAATGTTCAACTTGTCCACGCTTTTGCGATTCATTCTTTACTGCTTCAATGGAGCTTCAACAATGGCCCTTTTCATGCAAACCTTATTGTATTCATTCTCTTCTTCGATCGTTTGACTGAGATGTAGCTAGGG
Organism: Biancaea sappan; assembly: GCA_037074585.1. Taxonomy (NCBI): domain Eukaryota; kingdom Viridiplantae; phylum Streptophyta; class Magnoliopsida; order Fabales; family Fabaceae; genus Biancaea; species Biancaea sappan. The sequence continues at coordinate 15,610,071 of CM073494.1, forward strand.
CACAATTTCTCTTCTGACATTTAAAAAGGAAAAAGGAAAAAAAAAACTAGCATTGACATGACAAGTAACATCCATGTAAAATATGATGTGGAAGATCCATGTTGATTAAGATGTTTGGTCAACGTCACATCAATAAATACTAACGATTAACTAACTTGAATTGGAGATCGGAACCAATTTCAAGGAGTTTGAAAATTATATAGACTAAAATTTGAATTTTAAAATTATAGAAACTAATTTCAAGTTTTGGTAAAACTATTAGGGACCAAGAGTACTATTTAATCTTAATATTATATTGATTATCACTATGACTATGTTATCCACAGAGCATAGTTGGGGCAAACTGTACATGTTATACATGTATAGCACACAAGTATTGTAATTACTTTGCAATACACAACCACTTCTTATCCACTGAGCATAGTTGACTATTTGAACTATTTATCCAGATAAACACTGGATATTAATAATCACCAGCCCTTGTTGAACGATCAAGAGATGGAAGAAGTTAGGTCCAACTGATAAGCTCATCACCATAATTAATTTAATAATGATCCCTTAAGTTGGAACAAATAGCGTATATTCTCTTCAAATACATGTTATGAATTATGATAATATATAACCATTGATTTCAATTTAAATCTAATTGCATGTATCTTTGTATAGCGAAAATAACAATTTGGTATATTTTTTTGACCTGAGTAAACATTTTTTCTAAAATAGTTTAATTATTCTAAACTTAATCACTTGAATCTTGCCATTAATTGACAAATTTAGATAATGTATTATGTGAATTGACACATTTTAATTGTAATCAAATCTGATTAGAATATTGTAATTTGCACTAACAGAATTATTTAATAGTCATGATTTAATAGTCCAAACCAAAAGGCCTTAGAACAATAAATTAAAAGAAATTATTTTTTCTAATAGGCGCACTAAGTTTGAATAGTCTCGATACTCTTGTTTATTGGAGCTAGTGGGATTGGGTGGCTCCATCCATAATCAACTTGATAAGAAGTATTTTTATTAATCCTTTTAAAGTGTGAGAAGCTAATGAAGGTTACTTGGTTATGATCTCCAAGGAAGATGATTTCCTGCTTGGTTCTAAAGTCAAGTATAGTGCTTAATATAATTTGAGCTGTTAGATTTCACAACTAACTGTTTAAATTTTAGGATTTTATTTTTAAAAAATAATTTAAAAAACAAAAAAAAATCTTGAAATTAAATCATTGGTTGTGAAATCAAACGATTCCTATTGAGTCAAGCAAAAAACCCAAATCCATGATTCCAAAAGTAAAACATATGGAAATCATGAAGCATTTCATAACAAAAATCATTGCAAATAGAATTTACTCATCTATGTCCAATTTGATTAATCCTGGTCGATGTAGTTTTATTGTCACATCCCAAAAATTGAACATGTGAAAAGATACTACTTTTAAGAAAACCTCAGTGGTATCCCGAAATCCTGGACAATCTTAATATCCACAACTACTCATTTGATAAAATTCTCAAATATAAGTTATTTACATATATTCTGTAAGGTTTTACATTCAACCTTAATCATTCACTCCACATGACAGAATTATATTCATTTGATAAACAAATATAGGCATACATAATCTGATGTGTTTATCTCAATGCAAGCCTAGGAGACCTATAGAAAGTACAGAGCGTTTCTAGTATTCACATTAATAAGTACTGGTATCCCACCAGACAGAAATAGAGAATATTTTCAAGGGGCTTCTAATCTTCAATCTGATACTCTTCTTCCTTGTTTTCTGTATCTGAAAAGATAATCATAGGGAGTGTGAGTTTATTTAAAACTCAGTAAGTAAATAATTGTACTGTATAAAATATAAAAAGTACAAATACCACATTTACTCATATAATCAATTATCTTATACATCGAGTAGTATGAGGCTCTAACCCTTTCAAACTCGTGAATAAGATTTCATAGCTATACACCGAGTAGTATGAGACTCTAACCCTTTCAAACTCGTATTTATGATTTCATCAATTTACACCGAGTAGTATGAGACTCTAACCCTTTCATACCTGTGCATAAGTTTTCATAGTTATACACTGAGTAGTATGAGACTTTAACCCTTTCAAACTCATGTATTAGATCCCGTAGATATTTGCTCGTTAATAAAATAGTGAGAATTTATCACATTGTACAAAACCATGAAATAAATTAATTTATACATACTTTTATTCCTTTGAATGTTTGTAAAAAAAATATGCCAATTATCATATACCGTCATCTAAAGATTGATTGCTTAATATCCAAATAATATTGTAAATGAGACTTATATTGTACTTTGATTAATAATATCAAACTAGTCTAGCAAGGTTATTCACTTACCTTAGTATTTGTCCAAATTTACCTTGTTCCACACTAGAATTTGTGTAGAAAAATTTCCTAGTAAAAGATATCATAAGAAAAAATAAGAAAGGGAATAAAATCATGAAAATATGCGACATTTTCTGATTGCTACAGTAACGGTTAACAATCAACGGTCAACGTAGCTACAGTAACGGTCAACGGTCAATGATCAACGTAACTACAGTAACGGTTCACAACAGTTACTGTTTGCTACAGTAACGGTTTACTATAGTTAGGTTTGCTACAGTACGTTGACCGCTATAGTACCGTTGACTGCCAACACTACAGTAACCGCTACAGTAAACTCGAAAATTTCCAGATTTTCCAGTTGCTACAGTACTTCAAATTTTACAGAAAATCTTCCAAAAATTTTCATCTTATAATTCCTTGTTTCTAAACCAAAATTTCATCTCTCCTAACTTACTTAACTCAATCTTAACTCAAAAACTTCCAAAACAACTCAAATCCATGAATTATCATCAAATTTTTCAAGAACCAAAATCTCCTCCAATCTTCCACATAAATTGAAATTTAAGGAAAATAATGAGATTAAAACTTACCTTTGATCTTTACCAAGCTTTTGAACAGAACAATTATCAAAAACAATACCAAATCTATGGGAGAGTTGAGAGGGAAAGTTTGAAGGTTGAGAGAATTGTGAGAGAGTGAAAATGAAGAAGAGGCCAGAAAGTGAAATGAAGAAGGGAGAGAGAGAGAGAGCTAAAAAACTTAGTGGGTTAGTTGCATAACCCAATGGGTATCCATACCCATTGTCCAAACCCATTTGACCCAACATACAAAATACCTTAATTAATTCTTCAATTAATTAAATTCAATCATTTTCCCACAAATTCCACTATTCTTAAGAATGTACCCCATAAGGTTTAAATATCCAGTCCAATCATTTAACTCAATTTTCATAAATAATATTCAAATAGAATAATTAAATATAAAAATTAAAAATGAAAAAAGTAAATAGTTAAAGTAACGTTGTAAAATTCTAAAATACTCTCAAACGAATTATACTCCAAAATTAACGGGTATTACATTTATTCTCAAAAGCATAGCACTAATAACATTGTTGTTGCGCAAAAAAGTGTTCATAGTATGCATACTATGAAAGGGAAGAATTGTTTTATGGCCACTAAAATAGACAATGAAAAATCTACAAGACTTTATCATCAATACTTGAATGGATATAAAGCTAAGGAAGAATGGGGATAAAGCAAATATGTTTGAAGCTTCCTAGGGAATTAGATAAGGGAACCTCCTTTCCTCTTTTGTTTTTCTCTTATGCATTAAAAGGATTGGTCAGATGATTCAAGAAGAAATTTATAGTAAAAATTGGAGACCAATTAGAATTGATAGAAAGGGAACGAAACACATGTTTTTTCATGATGTAATAATATTTGTGGAACCTTATATGGATCAAGTCCAAGTCATGAATAATTGTTTGTTGAAGTTCTCTTCAAGCTCTCGTTAAAAGGTTAATTCTGTTAAGATTAGAGTGTCATTTTCTAACACTATTGTCTCAGATTTTCAGAGGATATGATTAATAGTAAAATATGTGATTTTGTGACAAAATCAAGAGCTTAAAATTGGAATAAATTTTGATATGTTCTATTTGATGATGCAATTCAATGAATTACAAGCATTAAACCTCATAGTGATCGAGGTAGAGAAGATCAGATTGCATGGAATCTGATTAACGGTTAAAATTTTTTTTTGGAATACGCGCATTGCTCTCTTCCTTCCAACAAGAGTTGTCAAGCAATCTATTTGGAACAAGGAGTGCAACAAGGCAACAAGATGCATTAACTAAGGGCTTGTTTGATTTGGGCATTTCCAATTTTCATTTTTACTGAAAAATAGAAAATGGGCTTGAGAATGTGTTTGGTTGAGTTAACTAAAAATATTTTTTTGAAAATGTTTCTTAAAATAGGCTCAAATATGAAAAACACAAAAAAAAATGTCTTATGTTTTAGGACATGACTAAAAATGAAAATAGAAAATGTTTTCACAAACCAAACAGACCCTAAGTTTGCTTGTACCTTCTCAATGGTGGAAATGTCTTCCCGTGTTAAATCTTGACCGTTGGATGATCTTGCTTTTTTTTTAATAAAAATTACATGATTATTTTTTTAAAAAATTGAACTTGTTAAAAATAATTATATAATTAAAAAAAAAGCAAGATTAATCTTGGCCATTGAATGAGATAAAATTAATCATCCAACAATCAAGATTCAGCTCCAACTGAAGGGAAGCCATTTCCCTCAAAGGCTATCACAATTTTCGTGGAATCTAAACAAGATTTTAGAGGCATAATTATTCCTATAGTTGCTAGACAATAGTCTTGCTTATTTTCCCTAAGAAGGCCAAATGTAATGCATCTTTTTGTTTTTATAATAGTAGGTTATAATTTTTAAAAATAGAAGATAAATTTTTATAATTTAAATATTTAAAAAAAGAATAATATAATATATCTTATTAAATAATGTAATTATTGAATTTGACTTTTTTTAACAAGGTATAAAAAAAATTATTGACTTGACTGTATATTCTTTCTTCAAGATTACATTAAATGAAATTTGTCTGTTTAGCATTAACGTGAATTCATCTAATTTAATATGCACTAATAATCTACTAATTTTCCACATTTGGATATGTTCTTGTTCCTAAAAGAATAGGACGCCCATGTGTTCACTAGAACTGTTGGATGAAACTTATTGTATGGTTGCAGTTCGTTTCTTTTTTATTTTTTAATTCAAAAGAAGCGAGACTAACATGGGTCGTCGCATTGCGGTCAAATTTATCTAGATCCGACGACCAGAAACTCTTGCAATGGATGAAGACGAGGAGTCAAGATCAGCTGTCCTATCTTAGTCAAATATCTCCCCATCTGATAGCATGAATAAGCCCTGTGCAAAACCTTCAACCAATGCCATCCATTTCATTCTTTTTTTAATCCAATGACTTGATTTTTTTTTCTATTGTCTCTTGCTTATTTTTTATTTTTTTAATTTTCTTCTATTTTTTCACTACCAATTTTTGTTATTTTAAATTTATTTGAATTATGATTCCTCCAATATTATCCATTGTTTTGCTAATATATTTTTTGAAGGATTAAAATATAATAGTTGTAGCTCTCCCACCAATTTCTTATATAAAAACTTTCACCAAGTATAGGTGAGCTCAACAAAAGTTACCTTGTCCAGCTTTACTTAAATGGTCTTTTAAATTTTTTAATGCACGCTTTCACTTAATATATTTTAGATATTGAAAGTTAATTGGCAAAATAAATTGCAATGAATTCACTAATAAAACAATGTCATCACACCACGTTATACCTTTTAGATGTCACTACCCTGTTAGGACAACAACTATTCTTCCAACTTAGCATAATAAGCAAATTCTACAAACTAAAATAAGGCATTCATTGGCATAATCAATGTTTTTAGAACTGGCTCAATTATTGACCCATAATGGTCTCTGAATCATTAGGTTATTGGTTCAATCATTTGGTCACTGGGTCAATTGCTGAACTGAGAAAATAAGTTTAATATATATATATATATACACACACACAACTATATATGTTTACAAATAAATTTAAAAACAAGTAAACAAATAATTTATATGCAAATTTCACACTTTAAAGTCTTAAAATCATTATCATTAGTCATAAATAATTAAAATATAAATAACCATAAGACTAACAACTGTACAAGAGACTCAATCTAATAAACTCAACAATTTATGACCCAAATTGTAACTTCTTAACAATCTAATACAACGTAGGTGATAAAATAATCAAATTGTAACTTCTAGGCAACTCTTAGTGCGTTTCTTAGTCCTTTTACATGCTCTTTGCTTAAATCTTGTTGCTTGCACTAAGCATTAAGGTGTGGGGATAGCAATGAGGACAATAGGGGCATTGGTAGCTACATCCATAACATTTCCCATTGATTCATGCTCACTAAACTTCTTCATCAACTTAGTCATAGCATCCAACATCAATGTGTATTTTTCTGGGCACTCGAATGCTTCGACCATCATTCTTATTGCTTCTTGACCCAAATGTCTGAATTTGTGTGTACAATCTTGTTTAGGGTCATATTGTATCTCTTCCCCCCCTAAAATTGTATATTACACTGGTTATTGCATGTTTTGTCCACCGATGTATAATATATTGGTCAAGCATTATTTTGACATCATTCCTCTTACAGACCTTGCATTCTATTTCCTTACTCATTCTATTTCGACAACTACACGTAACTATATTATCTGAGGGATGAAAGGATACCTTGCATTCTATTTCCTTACTCATTATAGAAATAACAAACTCCCACACGGATTGGCTTTCATCTTTTTCCATGATACATGCCTCTGCAATATCATCATATTCTTTTTGGAACAACTCAAAGATAGTACTTGTATAAATCTCATAAAATTGTTTTAGCATTAGAGACTTAGATTTTCTCAACCGAAGAATTTTTTTTCTAGAGTTAAGCTCATTCTTTGGTATATTATACTATTTGTCATCCACAAGTCTCTAAAAGTACTTGAAAAATTGCACAACATCTAAGTTTAGTCTCAATGATCTCTTTAGGTATGCATTGAAGCTTTCACTAAATTAAAGTGTTTTTGTATTCTAAGTGTGAAAGCCTTCTTCATAAAACACATCGTCATCACCCATTTATCCTTTATATCATAAATTGATTTTAACTGCAGATTATCTTCAACGTTAAAGTCTATCAAAAATTTACTCCATGTTGCCTTAAATTGCTTTTCATCTACAATGTCATATGCCTTCAAAATATGAGTTTCACCCCTTGGTAAATAGGACAAGTGTTTGGTGACATTTTGCAATATATGCTAAGTGCACAGACCATGAGCAATGTCAAACATTACCTCAGTTAATGCCCTTGTTATCAGTGAACATTGTGCATGGCTTTCTTTACCAATGAGCTTGCAGAAAAAAAGTCTCAAAAAACCATTTAAAAGACTATGTCATTTCATCATACAATATCTCTGCCCCAAATATCGTTAATCCTTTATACTGATTAAATCCATAGAACAAAGCAAGCGGCTTATTTCCTCTGTTTGTGCTAAATGTTGTGTCAAGTAAGACTACATCTCCAAAATACTTGTAGTCAATTTGCATTTTTGCATTAGCCTTAAAAAGATTTGTAATGCCATCTAAATAGCATGAAAAAAATAATAGATTCTCTATTAATTGCTTCTGAAAAAATGCAACAAAGTTCCAACTTCCCCATAAGCTATGTTTCGTTGCCTTATTGATTTAAGTTAATTCTTAGCATCTAACCAAGTGAAATCAATGTTGGTTCTTCCACTGACATGCAAACTCATCAAGTCAAATAAGGCTTTTTGTCAAATGCTTGAATCTTTTGCTAACTCACTCTCATATGCTTGCACTTCAAAAAATTTGACGTTGTGAGTGAAGCATATGAGTAGTTTAATTTATGGAGTGTGAAGATCATGATTATGCTACTCTACAAATTCATACACCTTAAATTTCTCATTCTTGTTTCATGGCAGGGATTCTTACCATTTGCAACTATTTTTTCCGACTTTCAAAAACTCTCCTTCGAATAACCAGTCTATTGTGACATTACATTTCCATCCTTCTTACTCTTATTGAACCATTCCTTCTTCACTCTAAATCTCATCTTTCTATCATATGCCATCAAAAATTTGCATGCAGCATCTAAAGTTTCACACTCCATCCCAACCTCAAGCTTCCAATTTGCCTCATTGGAACTAGTATATTTGGCAAATATTTAGTAATATGACCTTCCATAACATTAAATATACATATGAATAGCAACTATAAGCAGTGGCGGAGCCACATGTTGGTGAATTTTAAATAATTACATATAAACCCTTATTTATAATTTTGCCCCCTCTTTTTTTTTTAATTTTTGAACCCCTTAAAATTTTTGAACCTCCATTTTTTTATTTTAAATAATTACACATGTTAGGGACCTCTTTATAAAAGCTTAAAATTTTGGGTTTTTATACATGAGTCTAATTCTATCAAATTAATTGATTGATTATACAATTAATATCTTGAATAACATATTTATGAAGTTAATTTAATGAGATTTTTTTTCTTAATGATGGTTAATTTCTCATTTCATTGTTAGGGACCTTTTTGTAAAAGCTGGAAATTTAGGGTTTTTATACATAGATCTAATTTTATCAAATTGGTTGATTGATTATGCAATTCAAATTGATTGATTGATTATGCAATTATGATCATAAGTAACATATTTGTAAAGTTAATTTCATGAGATTTTTTCTTAATGATAGTTAATTTCTCTTTCCATTATTATAGACTTCTTTGTAAAAGCTTGAAATTTGAAGTTTTTATACAAAGTTCTAATTCTATCAAATTGATTGATTGATTATGCAATTATGATCATGAGTAACATATTTGTGTAGTCAATTCCATGAAATGTTTTATTGATGATGGTTAATTTCTCATTCTATTGTTAGGGACTTCTTTGTAAAATCTTGAAATTTGGGATTTTCGTACATAAGTCTATTCTATCAAATTGGTTAAATAACATATTTTGTGAAGTCAATTTCATGAAATCTTTTCTTGATGATGGTTAATTTCTCATTCCATTGTTAAGTATCTCTTTGTAAAAGTTTGAAATTTGTGGTTTTTATACATAGGTCAAATTCTATCAAATTGGTTGATTGATTATGCAATTAGGCTCCATTTGGTAGCTACGCGTACGTTGGAAAAGAAGACTCTATTCAACTACTATTTATTTTTTTTTTGGCATTTGGTGTGCCTACTGTAGAAGCTGGTGATGGAGACTGGTATTCCTTCTTCCATCAATTTTGTGTTTTTTTCTTTTCCTCATCCTATCGATGGAAAACCGGTCATCTGATGAAATGGAAATGCATATTTCCCCATTTGCCCTTGTCTGTTCATTGTAATGACAAGATTGCCCTCAGTACTACAGCAGCCAGTCGACCGGTTGCTCGCCCCTCAATATTATAGCAGAAAAGGTATCCAACTAGACAAACCTGGGATGAGAAATTGTTGAAGGAGATGATCCCGTCTAAGCTGCAGAGGGTTCACTGTCGAAGATGCCAACACCTTCGTTTGGGTTCATCGTTGCTTCGAAGCTGATGGAGATAGTCGTGAACGTGGAATGGAGAAAGACAAGTATGAGATGGGTCTGTTATTATTATTATTATTTTTTGGGTTAAGTAATGAATGTTTAGTTAAGGGCAAAATAGGCAATTAATTTTATATTAATTTTCTATTATTTTTTAAAAAATAACAGAAATTATATTTTCTTCGTTTCTTTTTCGGTGCATACCAAACAAATTTTTTTTTATTTTTCCTTTTCCTTTTTCCATTATCTTGTCCTTTCTCTCCTCCTATTTTCTTTCCATTTATACTCTTTATTGGATACCAAACGACCCCTTAAAATTTAGAAGAGGAAAGATTTTTGAAGAGGAAATTACTATCAAATAAATAATAAATTGAAATTAATTTAGAAGAGTTGCCATTAAATCCAGGAAAACAAATAAAAATTTTATCCTCTTGACCGAGGGGTCCTGAATATGCCACTAACTATAAGCACAATGACATAGTATTATAAAGGCAAACTTCCTTTGTGACCTACCTTAATGTACTACTTCATATCAACATTTTTAAGCCAACATTTTCTATACTTTGCAATATATATAACAGTAGAAAAAAAAAATATATATATATATAGCAGTATACTAAAAAATGAGCATTGATTTAGACTTACTGACTACAAAATTTAGTAAGCATTGATTCAACTATATATATATATATATATATAATCAGTAGACTCGAAAATAAGCATTGACTCAGACCTATTGACTCAAAAATTTAGTAAGCATTGATTCAGCTATATATATTGGATTATCATAATGCATTTTTTGCTAATGCAGCCCTTGATAAATGAATACCTTGATTTAAGGTGTTAGTGATACCAGTAAGGAATGAAAGACTATTTTAGGTGTAAAATAGGGATAGAGTTTTCTGTTGTGGTTAATGGTTATATTCATTTACATGTTCATTTCCTGGGTTTCCTACTCTCCAAAATGACCTTGTTGTAACCTTGAATGATTTCTTCCTCCCTATATGTTTTTCTTCTCCCTTCTCTCTCCAACTTCTCAAAGTCTTGTGTTTGATCATATAACTTCACAAAAGTCTATACATTACTTTTAAGCATATTAGTATGCTGGTTGTTTAATTCATCAAATTTTTTTTCCCCAATAAGGAGCATTTGTTACTTAAATTGTCATCAAAATCAATATAAAAGCTAGATGTGTATAGTACATTTTCCAGACTAATGCTTGGGAGTCAACATGGGTTACAAGTCATGCTTTTGGCTGATTGGTTTAATTGACGCCCTAGATATTGTCATGCCAACTGAAGACATTCTCATTCAATTTATCGTAAACTCATTATTTTTCTCGAGGTTATTCAAACTCAAAAGTTTAACTTTTAAATAAAGGCTATTTCAGCCGTCTCCCCTTATGAAAGACTACTAGGTTTGAAGGGATTCGTTATTGTAATTTATGTAAAATGTAACATTGAACTATAAGTTCTTCCATAACAACCATAATTACCGTTGTGGTCTACAAGCTGCTAATTCCACCCTCATCACTATCATCTCTTTTATTCACTTAATTGTCATCTTATAGAATCATTAAGGTTATCAAAATTTTATTGTCCACTAAATGTTTGAACTAGTAGTAGACAATCAAACAAACAAAATGGGAAGCAACACGACAGACCAGAGGGAAGGAGCAAACCTAGCGACACTGAATGGTGGGTGGTGGAATCAACACGGAACGCTGAATGGCGAGTACGTGGTGGAATGTGGCTTTAAGACGTCGAGGGGCTTCATTGGGCGAGACCAGGACGGTGGTGTTATGGTTGGCGACAAAATAGAGTATTGTAGAGGAAGAAAGGGGGATGCCTCGAGGTTGTTTTTGATCCAAGAGGGGGACATACGTCAAAATATGATTGGAAACTTTTTATTTATTTTAAAAAGTAGCGACGTGAAAACGCATCGTTTCACTCAAGGTGAAATAGTGCGTTTTGAAGGTTTTGCGCAAGATTTCTCTAGGTTGTCAGATAGGGAGACCGTTGACAGAGATCTTCTTCATCCATTGCAAACGTTCCTGGCTGTTGAATCTTGAAAAGTTTGACCGTGATTCGACGGTCCACATTAGCTCGTCTCTTCGAAGTGAAAAAATAAAAGAACGAACCGCAATTGCACGATGAACTCCATCCGACGGTTCCTGTGAGAACATGAGACTTATTCATTATTCGGACGGCAATTTCCCACCATATCTCACAAAGATAACCCACCTTTCCCACTTCGCAAACTTATTTCTCTATTTAGTTGGAAGTTTGGAAATGATCCGGCCCACATTACACCCGACCCGTTATTCTTTCGCCGTCTCGTTTTCTCGGGAAAGAAAGAGCAAGAAAATTTTTACGAAGAAGTCGAATTGCAGTTAAAACCCTTCAGATTCATTTTTATTTTTATTTTTGTCCCCTTAATTTCTTTATTTTGGAATCCCGCGTAATCTCACCTTCTTCGACTACTCAGCCAATTCCCTTATTCTTTCTAGGGCATACTCCTTCTCCTATGTTTTTCATACCCTAATTCTTTAATCTTCGTATCAAGGCCCAAGAATTTGCGGAGGCAGCAAGTCGTCTGAATGGAGGAAGAGAAGGCTCCTCTCAGTTGTGGTGGTGGCGATTCGTCGAGAGCTTCGTCCTCCTTTATGAAAAAGGGTGACCGCCAAATGTTCACGGTGGAGCTCCGACCCGGGGAGACCACTATAGTCTCTTGGAAGAAGCTGATGAAAGACTCTAACAAGGTTAATGGATCCACTTTGGCACCCGAACATGTAACCAATGCACACCCTGCCCTGGAGTCCAGAATCGCTCCCGTGAGACTTCATTATTTTCACTGTCATCTTACGTGCTTCCTTCTAGCTGTGTTTTCGAATTCTGTGTCTTTTCTGAAATTCTAAATGCATTATAGCTGAGACATAACTATAGGCTGTCTCTTTTTACTAAGGACATTTTCTCAACTACGCGTGATGCTTAGCATGATACGAGTGCTTGCACAGTCAGTCGTAGGGTGATTTTTTCATTATTTAGTTGGCCACATGAAACCCGTCAACTATATATTTATGTCTCGCGTGCATGGGATTCAAGTTAGGAGTACTGCTTATTCATTACAAATTTAAAAGGGCTTTATAGCAATCTGGAATTATTGTTTAAAGCTTTCATCTTTTTTTTTTTTTGGGATTTTTTTTTGGTTTGCCAATTTAGCTATTTCATGTTCTATTGGAATATTTGCCGGACTTGGTGAACCTTGATATCGATTGAATACATGTTACTTATTGTTAACTGATGCGAAAATTGAAATAGGATGGTATGACTTGTATATGACTTTTGATGGTTTTAGTTATGCACATCAGTCTCGTAGGTGAAGCTCTGGATTTTTTTCTTTTTCTAATTAATGTTAAAAAAATATGCTCTTCCTTCCATTTTGAGTTGTCATATGGTTTGGTTTGGCTTATATTATTTGTTGGGTTTTTCTCTTTAGTAAAGACATGATATTCTTTTTCATATTTTAGTATTGTTATTGGTATGATGCATATTCATGCTGGTTTCCCTTTGCATGTCTAGATTTTTTTGAGCCACTTTTTCTATATAGATTATTGGGTATAACCAGGTCATCTGTGATCTATTTTTCCTTTTTCTGTTTTTAACTAGGAAATTTAAATTTAGTAACTTACATTAGGTCACATGAGATTGGCACCCTCCACTGGAGAGTCTAGAAATGAAACACAAAGGGGTAAATTGAGAAACTAAAAATATAAAATATTAATATGAAAGGAGCAACGAAAAACACTTTGAGGACTTGAGATCAACAAGACCAAGCAATAGAGGTGGATGGGGGAGGAAAGGGAAGCATTTCTTGTTGGAATAGCGAAGCATCGCTCTGGCAAGCGGAAGAACATGCTCAAAGTGTTTTGCAGTGGAGGAAGCAAAGACTTGTGGATCTGGACACTTAAAAGAGAAGGGCATCCGCGGTGGTAAGGGGGACATTGTAGGTGGTGAAGGCAATATTGGAGGAGGAAGACAAGGGACGTCTGCAGTGAAAAGACGGGAGGGTGAGGATGTAAGAGAAGAGGATGGTGAGAATGATGAATAAAGTGCCATTAGAATGAATGATAATGTCTTTGTTTCCAATTCCTGAGACAAGCTTGTGGACAGTTTACTTCTTGTGTTGCCCAAAAAAAAAAAACCTGAACTAACTTATGATTTGAACAACTACTCTTTTGCAAACAACGAACCTTCTGATCTTTTATTCCTATGATATCTGAGTCAACCTCTTGCAGAGTTATAAATTTTAACATTGCTTTTCAATCTTTACTACTGAATCCTCTTCTCATTTTAGAATACTTTTCCTTATGCTAGTCCTCATGACATACAAATCTAGATTCTGTCAGCCTCTCTAGTCTCCTGTTGCAACCCCTAGTCTACCTCTTATGAAATTATCTTACAATGCTAAGTCTACCTTTTGATGCATACTCTTCTCATCTATTTGAAGATTCCAACATTTAAACAACCCTCACAAACCTGCCACTGTAAGCTATCTCACTCCCAATTCCAAGCCTCAAATGGAAACCATGGTTTCTTTTTGCGGGCGGCCCCCGTGTTGGCTTCTATCGGTCTTTATCACTTTTTTAATCATGTATATCAAGGAATTGTTAAGGACAAAGTTTTTAACTCTGTTGCCCACCGAGAGCAAAAAGCCCCTCCTTTTGGTGAAAATTGAAGGCCTCTTCACTTTCGTCCTTCTCCAAGAAATCCACTGCCATGTCAAAGCCTCCTTCTTCCTTACTTGAGGATTGGCTCCCTTGTTGCCGGGATCCCAAGTTGGCTTTGTTACCTGTAGGAAGGAGGAGGAGGAGGAAGGGGGGGGGGGTTAGAACAGGGGAAAAAACCATTCATTTGTTCTTTGCTGGATCTTTCTCCATTCCCGCCTGCTGCCAATCCAGGAACCTCTCTTTTCTCCCTCCTTTGAGAAAGAAATTTCAGATCTGTGTTGCCTTTCCTCTCGCACTCTCACTGGTACCAGCTCTCTCCTTTGTTTGGAATCATACTCAACCAGTATTCACAGCCCAAACTTTTCTTTGGTTAAGAAAACTTCATCTGGATTGAAAAACTTCTCCATCTTCTTTGCCCACCTCTCCCATGTTGTTTGAAAATCAAACTAGGACCATGAAACCTCCTTTCCTCCCACCTCCCAAATCCTTCTTCAGCTGTTTTCCCTTTCCCCAGCCCCCATACCACAGCATCCACTCAGCAGCTTCTTCCTACCAGCTTCTCACTCACCTATGGAAGCCAGAGCTATCCCTCATCTCTTATCATGAATTCACACCTCCTCCCTCATTTTGTTAACTCAGATTGGATAATTGTTGAGGACAAAGTTTTGAACTTCGCCGCCCACTGAGTGAAAAGCTTCTTCATTTGAAGCCTCTGCTCCTCTGTTCCTCTCCTAGAAATCCTCTGCCATGTCAAAGTCTTTTTCTTTTTTACTTTAGGATTGGCTCCCTTCTCGTCTAGCGTGATCCCAAGCTGGGTTTGTCACCTGCAGAGGAAAATAAAAAATTGTGATAGTTGGGTCACATTGATCTCAGTCCTTATTGTGCTCTTTGTTGTTCTGTTCAATTTAGTTGTTTATATTTTTGTTGTCTCAATTGCTATTTTTTTTTTGGGACTCCCTAGTGGAGAGTGCCAATCTCATGTACTTCTTTTGTACATCAGTCTAATTTTCCTGGTTTAATCCCCCCATATAGGGAAAAACCGGGGGGGGGGGGGGTGTTCCCTTCACTTTTGCATGTGAGAAGATGTGAACTGTTATGTTTTCTAGTTGGGGTATGTAAACTTGTAAATTTCCTGCAGGATGCTAGTATTTGAAACATACTTGAGTCTTTTGATACTGGAATGGTTCATATAGTTGAATTAATTTTAGAAGTATAACATGAAATTTTATTAAATATATGGTATCAAGGTAACCAAGGCATGGATTGAAAATAATCTGTCATATGCTACATCTTTGTCTTATTTTTCACTTCGGAACTTTCTACTGCTGTAAGGTCCAGCTTATTGTCTGGTCGAAATATGTGGTTGTATGATATACTTAATTTCTTACAAGCCTCTGCACATTTCTTTTAGGGACAGCCTACTGAAAATGAAGAAAAAGATGCTGCTTTACCACACCGTTTCAGTGCTGTGATAGAGAAGATTGAACGCCTTTACATGGTATGCATATATTGGTTATTGAGTTCTCCTCTCTATTAGCAGCATTATAGTTTTAATCATAGATTCATAGATGTGCATTTAAGTTTTAAATTTTGATAATAACTTTCCATATTGGTAATAATGGGACATAAATTAATTCAGGGTAAGGATAGCAGTGACGAGGAGGATCAACTTGATGCTCCTGATGATGATCAGTATGATACAGAAGATTCTTTCATTGATGATGCTGAGCTGGTAGGTATCTCTGTATATTTTTTTGGTTTCTTTGTGTGTTGATCTTTGATTACTGACAGGAATTATGTTCTGTATATTAGACTTCTTGACTTGTAAATTACTTTTGTTTGTCCTTGAACTATTCTTTGTGCAGGATGAATATTTTGAGGTTGATAATTCTGCAATCAAACATGATGGGTTCTTTGTGAACAGGGGAAAATTGGAACGCATGTAAGTGTTTTTTTTTTTTGGTGTTTGATTTATGAATATTTTTCTTAAGTATTTCCCTTTTTTTCTCAGCAAATCATTTATATTAGCAAGCCATTACGCATTGTCTCTTTTGGCTGATTGGTAAATGAAACTATTCTGCACAATAATTCCCCCCCCCCCCCAAAATGGTCACTTATGTTTGCTTTTGGTGTAAATACAAATTCTGAAAACTATATCAATTGAGATCTTCCCTGCATTATGTTTATCCCAAAAAGGTTTTGAAGTGTTAGTTCTCAAGGCTTAACAATTGAGTGAACAGATCACAATTGGCTAAATTTATGTTGGAACGTAATTTATGGTTGTACTATGGATGATATTAATCTGATGGAAATTGGATATCAAATGTTGAGGAGCTGTTGTATACCTCTATTACACTGTATAATATGAATATTGCCGAGAAGAGTCTGTTGCAAACTATTAAACTGCCTATTTTATTGCAAGATTGAAGTTTGGGGTCAAGATTGATGTTGCTTAGTCTGTGATGTCCAAGCTGTTAGCTATTAGATAGGTTTTTGCACCTTCTCATTTGTTTTATTTTGTTTTATTTTTTTATCTGTTGTAACTAATAATCATATACTAAATGTGTCTGATGTATTGTTAGAAAGGCTAATGGTGACTGCAATTTTAGGCTGTTTCATGACCTCAAAGAGATAAAACAAGTTGAGCATAAAATTAGCTTTTTTTTTTTTTTAATTTCTCTTACATCCATTTACATCCTCCATGTAGATTATCAAAAGAGTGTCATTGTGTAAGTCCACGTAAAGCTTTTCATGAATCCTCATATATTCTGTCAGCGCTGAAAAAAAGATGTAGTTGTTAGTTTCAAATGGTGTCATGCTGAAGATTGATTTATCTTTCTCATTTTTTCCTTTTTATTGTCAAATAAACCTATCCTTAGCGTGTTCAAAGTATCATTAGTTATGCATCTTATTATTGAAATTCTTGTCTTCTGCAACAATAATTCCTTTTGTCTCTAGACAACATTTTTGCTGTTATTATCTGATATATGGTAAATATTCTTTCCTGTGACATTTGTCTGCATATTTTGCAATGATTTCTGAATATGTAGTTGAAGATTAAAGTAAATAGATAAAGTTGTACAAATTGCTAATCATTCTCAGTGATTTTCATTTGTTTCTTTCACTGTT
Organism: Biancaea sappan; assembly: GCA_037074585.1. NCBI lineage: Eukaryota > Viridiplantae > Streptophyta > Magnoliopsida > Fabales > Fabaceae > Biancaea > Biancaea sappan. The sequence continues at coordinate 15,627,478 of CM073494.1, forward strand.
ATTAGAAATGAACCTCTGGTATTACCAAACCAACAACCAAAAAAAAGGCGCCGAAAAGATATATTGAAGAATCCTGGTGAAAGTTATGATGGTCAAGGATCAAATAAATATGGTAGAGTGGGCAAGACTGCAGCTGGAAAGGCGGCGTCATTACCAGTGAAAAAGATATTGAATTCCTCAGAGAACTTGCCTGTATCTATTGAGCATACTGACGACTCAACATTTCGGAATCAATTGGAAGCCTCTGGAATTTGTTCTAAAAAGAATATTGCTGATACTAAACCAATATTAGATCCGTCTATCTCTTTGAATGTATCAAATGATGATGCTCCCGCATCTGTGATAGAAGCAAAGGATATTGATAAACAGAAAATAGGAAACCTTCAATCCAGGAACACAAATGATAAAAACAAAGATGCAAGTGGATTGTTTGATGGTTCTCAAAAGAAATATCAAGAAAAAAGTGCTTATGCACTTTCCAAATCCCAGCCTGGAAGACCTACAAGTAATATTGGTGATTTGGAAAATAGAGTTTGGTCCAAACAAAAAAATGGCATCCATGAATTGCCAGATCTTAACTTGATTGAGGGGAAGAATGCCATGCAAGCAGCAGTAAGTTTGTTTCTTTTGCTTTTCTGTTGTTTTCCCGTTTAATTTCATTTTTTTTTGTGAATAGAAGATTTTTAGCGACAACCAGATTTTTGTTTTTCTTTTTTGAACAAATTACGAAAATTGAGGGGCACTCAAATGAATAATCCTGAGAAACAAGTGTCACAAATAAAAATAAAAAATTTTCCTCTGCAGTGCTTCCAGTCCATTTTTTGATATTAAACAAAAGGGTGCTTCTTCTCAGGCTATAAGCTTCCCATTATGCATGCGGGAACTGCCCTTGAAATAAGCATGCTCTGTGTAGAATCAATTTCTTTTGCCAGCAACAGATCATATCCTACACTGAGGCATTACATGCTGTGCCCCAGACAATGTGAGCACTGAATTCCTCTACAATTGAACCAAAGAATAAGGCAAAAGAAAATGCTGTCTCCGTGTCCTTTGTGCATGAATAACAACAATCATATGGAAGATATTATGTAGGTGTTAGGCATTTATTTCTAATTGCGTAGCAGCATTGCTTCAATCCTATCACTTGTTACCTTGGCTGTCATGATTCATGAAGAATGCTCCACCATGAAAAATATTAGCTACTCAAAATAAGGGATACTAGCATGCTCGTGGCGATTATCTTAAAATAATTGGAATGGAGATTATAACGGAGTAAGATATTTTTATAATGGCCTTTCATGACTTAGTGCAATATAAATGTTTCATTTTTTTTTTTTAATTATTGTGACTTCTTGTGATTTGACAATATAATTTTGCTATTGGATATTCCTGCTGCCTTTTCTTAAGACAGAGATACAATTATTAATACAAGATTTATTAATGCCTGGTATTTACATGTTTGTTTGAACATCTTGCAGAAACTGCCAAACATGCACAAGAAAGAAGGTTCTAGTGTTAGGCCAAAAACTTCCATGCTTGAAAAGGCTATTAGAGAGTTAGAGAAGATGGTTGCAGAATGTAAGTTCTTCTTGTAGTACCATGAAGTCTGCATTTCTCATCGATATGAATTGTGGGGAGTTTGGTGCAAATGCTAAGTCTCTTTTTTTTTTTTTTTTTTTTTTTTGGGGGGGGGTTAATAATACAGCAAGGCCACCTGCAATGGAAAATCAGGAGGTTGACACTACATCCCAGGCAGTCAAAAGGAGGTTGCCTAGAGAAATAAAGCTAAAGCTTGCTAAAGTTGCTAGATTAGCGGTACTGGCAAATGTAAATTTCAAAGATTTATTTTTAATCACTGATATGCAAATTGATTGGATAGCTTTGTTGTTTATTCGGGTCATTTTAGCTCACTTTTTTTGTTCCCCCTATTTATTATGATTCCTTATCCTCCAACATATATACTGTCTTTCTCTTATTTCTTATCATTTATTCTTTTTTTAAATAAATATAGTTTTTAATGCTTCTAGAGATATGCACAATATTATATTCTATTGTCATGTAAGGGATATGAATAATTTGATATTAACTGTATGTTTTCTGCTGCAGCAAGCAAGCCATGGGAAAGTATCTAAGGAGTTAATTAACCGTCTTATGAGTATTCTAGGTCACCTGATTCAGCTAAGAACTTTAAAGGTATTGCAGCCTGTTTATATAAAGAGATGACTCTCTAGTATCTGTAGTTTCATTTTATAATTTTATATACCTTTAACTCTTTTTTTTTTTTTTTTTAGCTGACATTATGTAACTGGGGCTTGATGTAGTTATAAGTTGTAAAATTTATTGTTAATGTTGGTAATACTTATTTTGGTGCTGCAATTCCAGAAAATACTTGATGAATGATACCTAAAAATTTCTTAACATCAATATCAGTTGTCAAATCCAATGGTCAGTTGAAGTACAATTTTTTTTTTTTTAAAAGTCAGTCACCTGTCCCCTATTCCTCTGCTTTTATGGAAGTTGCTGTAGGGTTAATCATTGGGATATATTTTGATAATACTGGAGTTATTCATGTGACTAGGTCATTTCAGGTGCAGCAGTCACAATCATAAATAAAGTAGAACTCCAGTCTTATCTATTAAAAATAAATGTGGGTTATGCGTTACGTATACTTATGATATACTATGCACATGTTCCATTCAGCCTGTAGGTCGTGGGACTAATCCATAAACTTCTGAAAAGATTGCCTTCCCTTTTCATTTTTCCTTTTTTGGCCTCTGCTTGAGTATTTCAACATGATGACTATGACTACTTCCCCCTCCCCCCCCCCCTAATTGGCAGAATTTTGCCAATATTGTTGTGAAGAAAAACTTCGTCATTTAAGTGGTTTATTGTATATAACATGGGCATAATAATTTTATAATAGTTCTCTGTTTATATTTATTGTTGTTTAGGTATACTTAGGTTCCCTTGATGCCTGAAATGAAACCACTTGTCCTCTCATGCAATGTCTTCCTGCTACAGAGAAACTTAAAAGTCATGATCAATATGGGTCTGTCGGCAAAGCAGGAGAAAGATGATAGGTTTGAAAACATAAAGAAGGAAGTCGTTGAGATGATTAAGATGCAGGCCCCCTCTTTGGAACTGAGGGTATGAGTCATATTTGAGATTCACTCTTTTGGTTATTTAATTTGAGATGCATCATGCGTGAGTTGTTTTTTTGTTTCAGCAACAGCAACATGCTTCAGCATCTGGTAATTTTCAAGAATTTGGTCCTGATGGAAAAGCATTAGATAAGAGGATGGACACTGCATTGGAGGACAAAATTTGTGATCTCTATGACCTTTTTGTTGATGTACTGAAGTTTTAGCTTCAACTACTTTTTTTTAAATTCCTTTTGCTTATGAAAAAGCTTTTTTATGAATTCTTCTTTGCAATTATTCCAGGGGTTGGATGATGATGCAGGTCCACAAATCAGAAAGCTGTATGCTGAGGTGCCTTAAACTTTCAATTTTTGTTAATTGGCAGTTATTGGATGGCGTGTGTTGTGCTTTTGTGGGATTGCATTATGATTCCAAGGAGCATAAAATTCATCTACTTTTTTTTTGGAGTTCTCCCCCTCTATCAGTGTTTGTTTTGGTATTATCTCACTGCATCCTAATGACAGTTGACTTATATATTATTTGCATTAAAATAACATCAACTATGCCATTTAAACCCTCCTCCCATCCTTTCTCTTAAAGGCACTGAAGTTAGTATTTATGTTGAGAATTTGATGGTCTTACAAGTGCTCTCACTCTTTCATATGATAAACTTTCTTGATTCCCCATTTGATGATCAATTCTGTTGTTGCTGGAGCTTTGTTGCTAGTCGACTTTGTAGAAATAGCTTTGATTTGTGTTTTCAGTTGTGTCTAAATTAATCTCTTATCGTAAAAAAGGTTGTGGTAGCTCTTTAATTTTTGTGTTATGTTTTTTTAAACAATTTTACCTCTCATTTCTTGTTCAGCTTGCAGAATTATGGCCAAATGGTTACATGGACAACCGTGGGATTAAAAGAGCTATTTGCAGGGCAAAAGAGAGGCGCAAAGCTCTTTACATCAGACACAAGGTATGCCTTTTACGGTGAATAATTTGTTAATGTTGGATTAGCCATAGTAGATTTTTTTTTTTTTTTTTTTGTAAAAGAGAAAAGAAAATTCTTTGGCGGATAAACCATATGTAATTTTGTTTCTTAAAATAAAGATAAGCTTTTGTAGCTGGTTAATTGTTAACAAATATAAGAAAATAGTTTCATGAAGGAATTCTGTGGTCTAGCCTGTAAAATACTTGTATGGCATTGGGGAGAATTCCTGGGTCATTTTTGCGGCACAGTAGCACCCCTGTTGTAAAAAAGAGATTCTTTTCAGTACCTCACAAGTCAAAATAAACCCCAAAAAAAAAGGGCAGTTTGTTCAAAATTTTCAGAGGAGTTGAAATCCTTCAGAGAAAAGGGAGAATCTGATATGGTGGACATTCCTTTGAAGTCTTTTCATCTGAAAGACTATCACCCAATCTCCAGCTGACGTTTGGCCTGTTTCTTCTCTGTCTCTGTTCTTTGGTGAACTCTCTTGCAAGTGCATAAATTCCATGCTTTTTTTTCTTTTATGGTTGGTTTTGTGGGGGGTGGGGGTAAACAAGAAAGTTTTTCTTCTGTTATTGGTTGATCAGTGAGCTCTTGTTTAATGGAAGAGTACTTTTAGTTTTTTGGATTTGACCTTTCCACTAGTTTCCATTCTTCCGGGGTCTCTGTTCCTCCTCCTTCCTTCTCTCTCCTTATGTGACTAGTGGATATGCTATCTATCTGTTCATTAATTTGATTATGGCAGGAGACTCCTTTAGTTCAAAAGATATCTCTACTTTGAAAATTTATCAATGTTTTTGGACTTAAGGAAAATTAATTATTAAGTGGACTTGTGAAGTCCTTTGGTCAGAAGTTGTTAGTAGAGATGTAAATGGTGCAATGTGGAAACTTCTTTTACCATTCTCGATCTCTCTCAGGTTTTCCATTTCCATTGCATTTAATATTTGGTATTGGCTTTGTTGCGTCTAGGCTACTAGAAGGACATATTCTTTTGTAAATTTTAATATTAAAATCTTTCAGAAAACTGAAGCTCTGGGCTTCTAAGATGAAGGTGCTCTTGATCCAAGTGATATACTTCATCTAAGCCATTGATGTTATCAGAAAAACACTAATACTCGCCCTGGCAACAATCAGAATCTGATATTTGTTTATTTGATTTCTTTCACATTGGTTTACTTGCTTATAATTAGGATCAAGAAAAAGTCAAGAGTAAAAAGATGTTGGCACCTCGGCAAGAGGAGACTGTTCGATTTGATGCTAGTTCAGTTGCTTCACAACAGAACATGAGGGAGAGATTAGCACCAGAATCTAGCAATCATGCTTCTGCTTCAGTGAACAAGCCAGTTTCTAATATGAACACCATGTTTGGGGCCCCCAGTCCGCCGGTGAATGGTCCAAAACAGGAGAAAGTAAGGGGAAGTTCAAACAATTCCCAGGAAGATGTGAGGGTTGCCGATGGTCTTTTAGCAAAGAAGAAGGTAAAGAGGAAAACAGAATTGGAGTTGGAAGGAACTCAATTTCGTCCTGAGAAGCTTGCTTCTTTGCAGGGAGAAGAAAGGCCCAAGCCTCAGAAGCAGTCTGCAAGTGTTCCCCTTAAATCAAATCTTCAGCAAACATCACTTCCAGGTCTTGAACAGTCAAGCTAACATGATCAATAAGGTTTACCCGAAACATGTATGTGTATCACAAAGTTTCAGTTGTTTTTAATCCTATTTTTGCTCTCCATCCAACCTTCCAAAATCGAAGTCTAGCCAACTGATTGTTACCACTTTTGTAATTAAATGTCCTTGCAAGGCTTTTTGGAATATAAGATTTGTGAGTGATATCAGCAAACTACGTTCCACACTCGGCTTCTCGATATGAAACTGACGTGTATAGTGTCTTTTTGCTGCTACGTGGACAAATTGTTGACATTCTCGTGGAGTGTATGCTTCTAAAATGGGAGATGGGATGCTCACACTTCAGGGTTAAATTAATGATCTAGCGGATGAAAACAAACATCACATGCTCATCCCAACCAATAACAAGGGCCTCAAATGTTGTCCAAAAAGTCTCCACTCAACTGGTATTTTTGCTAGACTTTTAAGTATCTCTTGAAATATCTTGTTTTGATTCTTATGACTTACTTGGCTCTCTCGTCCCAATTTTAAAGATTTTGCACCTCCCTTTTAACGGAAAGAAAGAAAAGAAAAACGGGGGTCTCAAATGCATCAGGTCACCAGGTTACAAAATTGATGTTACACCGCAAAATGTTACTTCACGCCTATATTTCTTAACTAGTTAATGTTGGGGAGAAAGGGGGAGCATGAATGTTTTCAAAAATTGATTCTATACTAATCTCATTGTATATGTTGTAGTGAAAAAATGAATTTAAGAATTTTTAGTTGTTTTAAATTATTTCCATTCGACTATATCTATTAACTTGATCTTGAATAGGCCTGCACAACCCAACCCTTATTATAGCTTGGCAATTTGTGTTTCAATTGTGAATTCCTTAGACGAACTCTGGCGGACCGGTATCCAATAATCAAGATTCAGGAGTAGTATTTGGGAAGTTAAACTGGCTATTCTCTCGTGATATTGAAAATATTAATATTGCTTTAATTTATATTTTAATAAATAAGTATTTTCACTTAATTTAATTAAATTATGTATCTTTTATCATAATAAATTATGTAATAAAATATAAACATAAGTTATATTAAATTCTTCAATATTAAATGAATATTACAAACAAACTTCTATATAAAATAATTATATTGTTTAATTTGGTCAATTGATCTAATTGAATGATTGAAAATCTTATTTAATTAATTTAATAAGTTTGATTATAATACATTAGGATATGTTCCTAACTAGCCACTCCATACCATTAATTTTTAAACATTTAATTATTAATTAAAATATTCAGCTCAACCCATCCTTCTTCCTACCTTGTGAAATGAACTCACACAAATATTATTTAAACGTAAAATAAAGTTACATGCCAATAAATTTTTTGGTGTCAAATCACTTCGCTACAACCTTTATAAATAATATGTTTACTTTTAGATGAAAATCGAAAAATGGATAATGAGAGAAAAATACAGATACCAAATAGAAACATCACATCAAGAAGGAAGGAGGATAAATAACGGAAATGTCAAGGCCATGAAAACAAGAAATGAGGCCTCCACCACCAAATTAATATTGGTGCAAATCCAATATCCCCCGCCATTTTCCACTATCTACAACCTTTTCTCGACATCCAAACGACCTGACAGATCCAATAGAAATTCAGCGACGAATATTAATAATAATAAAAATAATTGAAAATAGGAAAATATTCGGGGATTGTTCGGGAACCCCATGGTAGCATGTCTGTACACGTGTCACATGGCATTCTCCCTAGACATCAATCTGCCCACTCCGCCGGCGACCGGAGTTTTCTCACCGTCCTCTCTCTGTTTCTTTAAGCCTCCTTCATCCTCAGGCAATGGCAGAATCTTCGGTTTCGAGTGGCAGAGGAATAGGGGAAGGCTAAGGAGACAGCTCAAGTTCGTTATCAGCGCGGAGCTTTCCAAGTCAATTTCCTTCAATTTTGGATTGGACTTTCAGGTTATTTGATTCGTTATTTTTACTATTTTAACTATAAGTTCTGCGTTGTTGAACTGATGATCTGTTAGTTTGAAGTTGCTGGTTTTGTGAGTTCTTGCGAAGACTGCTACTGGGATCCCGTACATCATTTTAGCTAAATCAAAAGCAATTTTTCTTCATAAAAACTGGAGGGTTACTATTCCAAGTTATTCAGAAATTTGTGGTACTGTAAAGGGGTTAAATCAAGAATTTTGTTGTCATTGATGGATTCGTATGCCCGTATTCTGAAATTATTTTGGAAAATTTGAATCCGTGGGGAGAGCAAGATTGGTTAGCATGTAATATGAAGAGTACCTTGTCGATCGCTTGATTGGTTACTGAAATGAATTTGAGCATGCTGAACTGGTTACTTTTACAGTGTGAAACTTATTTGCTTTTTGTTGTCTTCTTATTGCCTCAATCTTTGCCACTCGGGAATCTTGAAATGTGGTACTTTTTTCTTTCCCCCAGTCTAAGCCTGCATCTGCAAATACCTTGCTAGCTTATAAGTAATCTCAAGATTTACTATTTGCGAACTTTATCATCATGAACGAGTTACTTTTCCTTCCCTTCAGATATATCTGAAGCGTAAATCACATAATCTTTATAAATTATTCATGAGATTATACGTACCTACTTTGACATCGCTGCATTTTGATTGTCTGTCATTTATCAACCTAGATGCATTCCATTGATAAAGCATCTGCTTGCATTTATTAGTTGATGTCCGCACTTTGAGTAAAGTCTAGAATATCTAATTCAACTTCAAATAATTTTTCTATATTGCTTCATCATGTTGTTATTGTTCTCTGTATAATTTATGAATTGATTCCTGGGAAAGATTGAAGCCATAGACTTGAAACCTTATTTAAATTTATTTTTGACATTATTCTATTCAGAACTTGAATTCTTTCCAATCCCATGATCCATCACAGCTGCCATGGATGGGTCCAGTTCCAGGCGATATTGCCGAAATTGAGGCATATTGTAGGATCTTTAGGTGTTCTGAAAGGCTTCACTCTGCACTAATGGATGCTTTATGTAATCCATTCACTGGTGAATGCAGTGTCTCATATGAGGTCCCATCAGACGAGAAACCTCAACTTGAAGATAAAATTGTGTCTGTCCTTGGATGTATGGTATCCCTTATGAACAAGGGTAGGGGGGATATTCTTTCTGGAAGATCCTCAGTTACGAATTCCTCACGCATTGTAGAGGTTAGCACAATGGAGGACAATCTCCCTCCACTTGCCATTTTTAGGAGTGAGATGAAGAGGTGTTGTGAGAGCTTGCATGTAGCTCTTGAGAATTATTTGATGCCTGATGATGATCGAAGCATAAATGTGTGGAGGAATCTTCAGAGACTGAAGAATGTCTGCTATGATTCTGGATTTCCTCGCAGAGAGAATTATCCTTGCCACACTTTATTTGCAAACTGGAGTCCTGTTTATTTATCCAATTATGCAGAGGATAGAGGATCCAAAGATTCTGAGGCAGCTTTTTGGACAGGTGGCCAGGTAACAGAAGAAGGCCTGAAATGGTTACTGGATAAAGGATATAAAACTATTATAGATCTGAGAGCAGAAACTGTAAAAGATAACTTCTACCAAGCAGCCATGTGTGGTGCTGTTGCCTCTGGGAAAATCGAATTGATCAAAATCCCAGTTCAAGTTAGGACTGCACCTACAATGGAACAGGTTGTGAGGTTTGCATCTTATGTTTCTGATGGCAGCAAAAGGCCCATCTATCTTCACAGCAAGGAAGGAGTTTGGAGAACATCTGCCATGGTCTCCAGATGGAGGCAGTACATGACTCGCTCTGCATCACAATTTGTTTCTAATCAAGTCATTACTTCAAATGACATGGTATCGTCCTATACAAATGGATCCAGAAAGCTTCAGGATTTGTCAGTGATTGCAAAGAGATCCTTTCTGGAAAAGGATAGTGACTCATTGCAAGAGCATCTGGTTACAACACATAGTTCTGTTCAGACATTGGGCAAAAGTTCCCCTCCAAGGAAGGATAACAAAAAGAGGCAAAGTAATGGGGCTTTGAGTGCATCTATTTCTGGACATAAGGCATTATCAGAAACCCCTTCCACTCCTAACGGGGCAGGATCTTTTTCAAGTTTCCCCAGCAAGACTAATCCTTTAACAGCTCAGGTTCCTCCTTGTGATATCTTTTCCAAAAGGGAGATGTCCAACTTTCTTGGAAATAGGAAGATCTCACCACCCTCTTATTTTAGATATCAGATTAGAAGATTGGAAAGCTTACCAGATTCAAGGAACAAGCATATAGGAAGAGTGCAAGGGGGAGTTATTGTCAGCGATGTTGATGATCCTTCAACCGGATTTGTGGACCCAGGAAGTTCCAATGGGTCTGCTCAAGTGGATGATCCTTCGGGAGAGGCACAGATTGCAGTTGGTGGTAATAGGAACTTAGTGAATGGAAGTATTTCTAGTTCAAGGACAACAGTGAATGGATCTAGTGATGGGGAAATGTATCCCATGATTAATTCCAATGTCTCCACCACTACGAGCAATGACTGTGATCATGTAACAAGTAAATCTGAAAGGGTTGGAGACAGCATTTCAGAGGCTAGGTTAGCATCAGGTGAAGAAGATTTGGGACCCATTGAAGGAAATATGTGTGTATCTTCAACGGGTGTTGTAAGGGTGCAGTCAAGAAAGAAAGCAGAGATGTTCTTAGTACGAACAGATGGGTACTCTTGTACTAGAGAAAAGGTGACTGAATCATCTTTGGCTTTCACTCACCCTAGCACCCAGCAACAGATGCTTATGTGGAAATCTACACCAAAGACCGTATTATTGTTAAAAAAGCTGGGGGAAGAATTGATGGAAGAAGCAAAAGAGGTAATCATCCTTTTTATAAACTTTAAGAAGCATGCGAGCTGTGCGAATCAGTGGTCCTCTTTGCCTCTTTGGCACTTTAAGTCTTGACATCAGAGTTTCTAAACTTAATGTTTGGGAACAAATTACTAGCAAAAAAGTTATCAGTAAATATTTCAAGTGATGATGTTCTTTTTAGTCTAAAATTTTGTAATTGTATCATCCCGAAATCTTATATACACACATCATAGATCATACTATAATTATGGGCAGGATAATTGTATGAATTATTTTCATTCAACTTAGGCCTAAATTTAGCTCTAAGTGGCCCCCTTCCAATCAAGTCTAAATCCAACCCATCATATGTTTATGATTTTGATTGATTTGTGTTTAGTATTTTAATGGTGGGAGCACCAAATATTTTTAAATTTATTATTGCATTCCCCTATTTGGCATTAATGCTTTCCTGAAATGAGTTGTTCTAAATGCAAACTGGTTGTTGCAGATTTTGCTACCTCTCCAAAATTTTAAACAACTGAAGAACTGAAGTCACATCTTCCCCCCCCCCCCCCCAAAAAAAAAAAATGCAATAGTGAGTGCTTGTTTGATTATTAATTTAGTAAAATAAAAATTGATTTTCATAAAATATATTCTAGGTTCTAACCCGTTCTTATTGATGGAAACGGTTGTGCAATTAATAGTTTCTTATTCTTTTTCTTTTAAATATTCTTTTTTGCTTGATTATTTGATGAAGGAAAAACTAGTCCTAAGAAAAAAGGATTTGTTTTGCTTGTGTTATTAATGCCAGTAATAATGTGGAAAAGAAGAAAAAAGAAAATATCAGTAGTTATTAGTTCTGATAACTTTCAATTAATTTGACTAAATCCATTCTCAGTACAATTTCTTCATCTAATCTTCAGGTGGCCTCTTTTTTATATTACCAAGAAAAGATGAATGTTGTTGTGGAACCTGATGTGCATGATATATTCGCTAGAATCCCTGGGTTTGGATTTGTCCAGACATTTTATAGTCAAGATACCAGGTACTTGAGATTCTGAATTTACCTATAATTACTTTACAGTTTATTCTGATACAGCTGTCCCTCGTTGAAAAGTTGCTTAACACGTTAAATGCCTTTGTCTTAGTAATCTACATGAGAAAGTAGACTTTGTGGCGTGCCTAGGGGGGGATGGTGTTATACTCCATGCTTCAAATCTTTTTAGAGATGCTGTTCCCCCTGTTGTATCATTCAACCTTGGCTCCCTTGGTTTTCTAACATCTCATACTGTAAGCTTTTGGAAATTCATAATTTCTTTTGCCATAAAAGCAATATAGCCAGCTCATAAGTCATTTATTTGATTTTTATTATGTTTTCTTTGTGTAGTTTGATGACTATATGCAGGACTTACGACAAGTCATTCATGGAAATAATACACGAGATGGTGTATACATTACTCTTAGAATGCGTCTCCGATGTGAAATTTTTCGTAAGGGTAAAGCTGTGCCGGGAAAAGTATTTGATGTTCTTAATGAGGTTGTCATTGATCGGGGTTCTAATCCATACCTTTCAAAGATTGAATGTTATGAACATGATCGACTAATAACCAAGGTGATTCTCGCTCATGCTTCAAACTTCCATGTAGCGTATACTTTCTGTGATGAGAACCATCAGTATTCAGTATCCTATTTTTCATATCTCTGGACACCTTTGTGAAACACTGTCAAGCCTTTCTGATAGATAACTGTCTTGTCCTTCAGGTACAAGGTGATGGAGTCATTGTGGCCACCCCTACAGGAAGTACTGCCTATTCTACTGCTGCTGGAGGTTCTATGGTAAAACTTGTGCTTCAGCTTTGCTCATTGTTCTATAGATCTTGTCCCTATTAAGATTAAGATAAGTGCATGAGACTGTTTATTTGTCTTAATGCAACTAAAAACGGTGATAACATTGTAATCCTCCATCTTCTTCCACCAGCTACTTTTTAAATTTCTGTTGACAATGCCGAATACTTTGTAGCTCACTGCACCCAATAATATCCATATCTATTGTCAACGTGCCAGACAATAAACACTGTTAGGAAGGCATATTTAAAATCTTAAAACTACCTAAACAATGTACTCCAAAGCTGCCATGCTAACTCACGGCGCAAAAAGAGTTGGCTACTTATTTCTGAACCAAATATTCGGTGGAAAGGGCCTTACAGGGCTTATGCATATGGAATAAATCATTAATGTCGGTTCTATTGCAATCCAAAAGGCTTCCAAAAGGAATTTGTCAAAGCTGAACTGGGGTAGAAGGACTAGAATTGAGAAACTTTGAAAAGTAATTATTTAAATATCTACTTTCCCTTTTCCCTTGCTTGCTTAAATCATCTGAAGTCCGTCACTTGGCTGAATCAAATCTAGATTCAGTTGACTGTATGGCAGCTGTTTGCTGTAATGCTATTTTAATTTTCTTATTTCTCTGTTTAGCAATAAACTGGGCGAATTGATTCAATAATTTTTTTTTTGGTCACAGTTACAAATGTTTTTGCTAATATTTGAAAGCCTAAATAAATGTTTTTCCTCACTGGTGTTATTCAAGTTTTATTTTGCGGGCTTTTTTCATGTCTTCCTGTATTATTTCCCCCTTTGAGAAATAAATACACACTTAAATAGGTCCTCCTTCGGGTACCCTATCTAGAGTACCGTACCTGATCTTGTGCGTTAAATAAAATATATTTGTTCGTAATGAACATCTGTAGAAAGAAGCAAGTTCCTGAAGAGAGATAATGAAGTACTCTCTGGTTGTTCGGCTTGTGGATGGTTGATATGACCTGATTTTCGTCGAGGCAGCATTCAGAAGTTTAAGTTCGTATAGAAACCTATAGGTCGCTTTTTCCTAAAAATTTAACTTATTAAATTTTAACACACAAGCTTCTCCTGTTTAATCGTAATTACTTCATCGGTATGATATAGTTGATGCTTTATCCTGATCTCATTATTGTTTTCCATGATGTTTATGTCTAACGACTAAGAAAACTGTAGGTCCATCCGAATGTTCCCTGCATGCTGTTTACCCCGATCTGTCCACACTCACTCTCATTTAGACCAGTTATTCTTCCAGATTCTGCTCGACTTGAATTAAAGGTGAAGTTAATTATCTATGTGGTCATATTAGATAAATCACCTGGCTAAAATTCTATGATATTGTTTCATTGCTCATGGTGCATTCTCTATGCCAAAAGAAGTTTTCATTTTCGAGCTATACCAAGGTGTCTCGGGCATGTGTTAGTAAGAGCTTTATGGTGAATTATGATATCAGTTGTTTATAAAATTTACGACTTACGAGTACTATATTTAGGAATTCATTTCTTTTGTATGATTTGGAATTAAGAGTTGATGAGTAATTTGATAATTTGTGGTTTAGTAATTACGAATTAGGATGTGAGTTAATTGTGGTTTACTATTTACAGATTCCAGAAGACGCAAGAAGCAATGCATGGGTTTCATTTGATGGGAAGAGAAGGCAGCAACTTTCAAGAGGAGATTCTGTCCGTATATCTATGAGTGAGCATCCGCTTCCAACTGTCAACAAATTTGACCAAACAGGGGATTGGTTTCATAGCTTGATTCGCTGCCTTAATTGGAACGAAAGGCTTGATCAAAAGGCCTTATAGAAGGTGAAGAACATATATGCATTAGCCTCCTGGGAAGACTGGACCATTGTAATTCCTGTACAGATTGTACATTGAGATTATACAACTTAGTAATAGTGGACATTACGTGTTGATTACATTGGCTTCCCCGGTAAAGATAGGGTTTGCCACTAATTTTTTCATTTAATAACAAGATGTATACTGAAAATTTTAAAAAGCAGTAAAACCTTTATCTTAGGAGCAGAGCATTTGGTGCATCTGAAAGTTCAGAGTTGATAATTATTTGCTACTTATTTTATGAAGTCTCAGTGGCCTATGAGTGTATTGCAGCAAATCAGCAATCTATGATAGGCCGATGCTGAGTATAATTCTTTACATTGTAGGCTGGATTATTACAAAACATTAAATATGTACCTTTTCCTTGTCAGAATTTTAAGTATTATTTTTGGCTCCCTGGTAAAAGCTGAGCTATCTATACATGTCTGCTCGAGAAAGGAAAGAAAATTTTATAATTTGCTTTCATCGCATTATAACCGGATATATTAGATGTAGCGCAAACATGATTGATTGTTAGCTGGACTTGATGATAGTTGTGCACGGCCAGGCCAAGTTAGGTTTTTCTTGGCTTGGGACCCGGCATGACTTTTCCTCAGATCCAGAAATTGGGCCCGGTCCCAGTCCTGGCCTTGGACCGTAGGGGATTGGGTCTGACCGAGCCAACTGGGCCACCAGTCCACTCGGCCAAGACCAAGTTTAAACTTTAAAAATAATTCAATTTTTTCCCGGTGATTTTTCCCTTTTTTTTAAATTCTATAACAAATATCTCTACATAAGATTAATCTTTTACAAAATTACCAATCCAAGTTCAAATAAACCATGAAATTACATTACATTTTACTCAGCCTTCTTTACAATGACATGACAGCATTATCTTGTACAAAAAAGTTCAGGTATATGTGGAGAAAGAAAATAAATTTTGTATCAAAAAAGAAAGTGTTTAGCATATATAAACACTAGAGGTTTATGGTATCCAAGGCAGTGTTATCTTCTCACGGCACGGATGATGGGAGAAGAAATGAAGAAGATGACAGTCTTAGGTTGCTTCCTGTTGCTGCGTCTTGAACCCCCCTAAGGGCTAGCCAGTTGAGGAGACTAAGAGTGTATTTAGCAAAAATAGTTGATAAGCTAGTTGAAATCTTATAAGTTAATTTTTATCTGAAAGTTAAAAGTTTTTAAGCTAGTTTCTTAAATTAGAA
Organism: Biancaea sappan; assembly: GCA_037074585.1. Lineage (NCBI taxonomy): Eukaryota > Viridiplantae > Streptophyta > Magnoliopsida > Fabales > Fabaceae > Biancaea > Biancaea sappan. The sequence continues at coordinate 15,642,955 of CM073494.1, forward strand.
GTGTTTGGTAAAAGTAGCTATTAAATAACTGATAGATGTAAAATGACATAAAATGATGTATATTTTATAATTCTAAAATAATACAAATAAACATATTATTTTTTAATTATATTAATTTAAATTATTATATATATATAATTAATTAAAAATATATAAAATATATATTTTTAATTAATTATATATATATGATATATATATATGATGATAGATGAAGAAGACAACGACAGATGTTGGGTGATGATGGATGATGGATGAAGAAGAACAACAAAGTAGATGACAAACAACAATAGGCGATGATGGATGATGCTGGACGACGATAGATGACAAAGAAGATGAAGAGAGTTGTTAATGAATCATAAGAGTATAATGAGTATTTTTGATAAAATGATAAGGGTAAAATAGGAAGAAAAATACAAAAGTTATAAGCTATAACCTATTCAAAGTAACTTTTCAAAATAAACTATATGTTTGTTTACCAAACAATTTTAACAAGCTTATAAGCTAATCAAATAAGTTATAAGCTAGTCAAATAAGCAATAAGCTAGTTTATTTGCTTACCTAAACACATCCTACGAGATGAGACATTCCGAGTTGAGGGACATAAGTGTCATGCCCTAAAAACAGACACATGACCGACACGATGAGTGAGGCTAACCTCCTATTTTAAGCCTTTACTAGACTACACCATGATATCAAAATACATTAATCAACACAATTCATCATGAATTTATGATTTCCATTAATCACAAGTTAAACCAATTATAAAAGAAAGGATAACTTTCACTAATTAATACTAGATTCATACAAAAATCATCAATGTTTGTAAGCATTCTCTCATATCAAACAAATAAAGCAATTCAAAGACGCCAACAAATAGAGTTTCAAAAGGATATCAATTATTTCATGTTATATCTAATACACATCAATTACGTGCAACAATTTACCCCATAAAATTTGGCCTACTCGATTATAAAGCACATTTTAAGAGTTTCCAACAAGTATAGACAATTACTTAAGAAAAAGGTATCCTAGATACGAAGGGGAATTTGACTTCGTTGGCCTTGCTAATAAGCTCCTAGGCTCCTAGCGTATGGGTAAATCTAGAATTCTTGGAAGAAGAGGTATAAGCATAAAACTTAGGGAGAGACAAATCAAGCCAAGAAACAATCAAAGTTTTATAGCCAATCACATAGCAAGGTTTCACAATCATCCCTTGACAATATTTCAGAATTGTCCATGTTCCCATTTCTGTTATCGACAGCCTTAGCCGCATCCTCCCTTTATCTCTCCAACACGGATATCCACCCTTGTCACTCTACTAAATCATAATATAGGTATATATGTGTGTCCACCCTTATTGACTTCAGCCCATAGGATCCCATGTCATCCTCCTTTTTATAATCACAAACACAATCAAGGAATCAAGATAAAAGGGAACTAAACCACAATTCTACATTAATTGCTAATTCCATCATTAGCATATTCAATGCATTCTACAAGATTCGATTTGTCAATAATTCCATATGAGATTTATTGTGGTGTTCCATGTGTTAAAGTAACTACATGTTCTTTATGTGTAACATCCCATATTTTCTTTATCTAGGTTTTGAATAATGTTAGAATTAAGTTATTTATGTCTTTAGATACTTAAAAATAAACAATGAAAGAAAGACATAAAATAACTAGGATAATTAAGCTAGATATAAAAGAAAAATTGAGTTCTAAGTGAAACAGTTGACTTCCTTGCAGCTAACAGTTGACTGATGACAGTTAAGATTTGACCAAACTTCTGATATTTGCAATTAGTCGACTGATGTAGGGAGATTAGTTGAGTGATTACACTTCGTAAGATTGAAATTTCTAGATTCAGTAGCTATTAATCAACTATCGAAGAGCCATTAATCGATTGATATCATTCTGCAGTACAAGTTAAGTCGGTGGATGGTTGAAAAATTAGTGTAAAAATTGACTAAAATACCTTAACATACCTAAGAAAGAGGTATTTTACAATAAAGCTTGTTCAAGACTCTTCTTAAAAGCTAAAAAAGAGAGAGAGTTCATTATATGAAAAAAAAAAAATATATATATATATATATAGATAGAGAGAGAGAGAGAGAGAGAGAGAGAGAGAGAGAGAGAGAGAGAGAGAGAGAGAGAATGCGAGGAGGAAGATGAAGAGAGAGAAGGAATCTCTAGTTGAAAATTTAGCAAGAATCTACAAAAAGGTAAATTTCCTAACTTGATTCTTCTAGTTGTGATGAATTTTAGAGCTTAAGATTTGATATTATAGTAAATTTCAAACTGAGAGAAAGAGAAGAGAAGAAAAAGTTGTTTGAAATTTGAGAAACAAGAGGAACTAGAGAGAAACTAGAAGAGAATTCACAAACTTCAACTCTAGGAGAATCAAAAGTAACTAGTTTTTCATAAAAACATGTTTTTAAAGTGTTTTTAGATTATCATTATTCATCTATGAGTTTTAATATCTATAAAGAGATATATATTTTTTTTCCACTATTTTCATGATCGGACCAGACCGGCCGATTTGATCGATTGGACAGGGAATCGGTCCTATGTCTGGTCTAGTTGACCCTTAAAAATCGGTTAGCCTTTGAACTGGTCAAAAATTGGTTGAACCGGCTTTGAACTGGTTGAACCGACCCAACCGGCCAATTCAACGGTCTGACCGGTTCTTATTTTTTTTTGGTCACTTTGCTTTTTTTTTTTAGGTCACTTTAGTCACTTTGCTTTTCTTATTTTATTATTAAGTGTTGAAGAAATTGAAGACCAACTAATTATATAATCAATTGATAAAGTAATGACTGATAAATGATTATTTTTTTGGTTAGTTGGTTTATTTTTGTTGTTACTTGTAAATATTTATTTGAATGTGTTTTGTTGTCAAAACACTTTTTGTGTAATTGAATATTAAATATTGTTTTTAATTAATTTTTCCTTTTCATATATAAAAATTATGATATGTTGATATGTAATTATATAGTTATTTCACTATTTTTATGTATATATATTTTATTTTTTTAATTACCATCGGTTCGACCGCTGTCCAACCATTGAACCTTGAACCAGTACCCCCTCCAATTCAATGACTGGTCCAATTATCAAAACCTTGATTTTTCCCGATTAAAATATGTTTGATTTAATTATTTTTTCATATATTCTACATTTTATGATGATAGTTCTCACTTTTACAGTAGAAAATTAGAGCTAAAGAAAAACTTATAAAACATGTATGAATATGAAGAAGGGCAAGCAAGGTTCTATCTCATATTAAGAGATAGAAATAATTAGTAAGAATTAGTTCTCTAAAAGAAGAATTTATCTTTTAGAAGAAGATAATATTCATAATAGTAGCTTTTAATTCTTTAGAGACCTTTAGCATGAATTAGTCTCATAGAAGGAGACATAATAAGAAAGAAGCAAGCCAAATCTATTTCATAGAAGAAAATAGAGAAGACTAGAAGAGACTTGTCTCATAAAAGAAGACAAGGAGAATTAGAAAGAATATTATGATTAGCAAATTCTTTATTCCATAGTGAAGAATAAGGAAAGTGAGACTTATTTCATAATAGAGAATAAGAAGAAAGAGACTAGTTTCACAATAGAAAACAAGAAGAGAATCTTGTACTACAGAAAAGTATAAGATAAGACTCTTATCCCATAGAAGAGAATAATAGAAGAGCACCTTATTCCATAGAAGAGAATGAGGTAAACATATATTATTCCACAGAAGAGAATAAGAGAAAAGACTCTTATTTCACAATTGAGAATAAGAGGAGAATATAATATCTTATGCTACAATAGAGTATAGGGTCAGACTCTTATTCCACAGTAGAGAATAAGAGGAGAACATAATACCTTGTACTATAGTAGAGTATAAGGTAAGACTTTTATTTCACAATAGGGAATTAGAGGAGAATCTATTCCATAATAGAGGATAAGAAAAGTAAGCTTGATCTCTAGAAGAGAACAGGAAGAAGCCTTATGCTAGATTAAGAATAAAGAATAAATGAGTTATGTATAAAGCTTATTTAAGAATAAGAATTTTATTTAAGAAGCCATGGATGAATGATTTACTTGCCTGAATTGCTTTTATAGCTAAAATGATCCTTATATATGTTTTTATTGAAAATAACTAGCTACTGAGATACATTGTATCTCACTTTTAGAAATTGATCATTTCAGGAGATAAAGATAAAGGAAAAGTATTGGTGTTGTGAATGACATGCATGAAGTATCAAAGTAGTTCAAGTTATGTGTTCACATACTTGTAATGTATTTAAGATATTATGCAATATTGTATTAACAAATAAGTGAACCACAGAAGGAATATTATATATTCTAGATGCATGCTAGTACTTTTATATGAACATATGCTATTTTAACAAGTTTATTAGAGTTGTGCAACAGAAGTATATAAATTGTAGAACAACTAGTCGACTGGTTGATTACAATTAGTTGACCAGGCAGCTCTGAAGTACTCATTATCAACCTACCTTAGAGTTATTAGTCAACCGATACCTTGAGATCAGTCGACTGGCAGCTTTTGGAAGTAAATCTAGAAGTTAAGCACGATTAGTAGTCGACCGTTATATTGCGCAGGAAGTCGACCGCTAGCTACTGCAAAGGCTAAAATCTGTATTTTATCTAATTAAGTTATAAAATGATTTTATGACTCTCAAAAAGGACTTTTATTAAAGCTATATGAATGATACAACAATGTTAAATTTTAATTAACCTTAGTATTTCATATCTTATTTCTAATGAGAGTATTCAATATAGAAATAAATGAGAGACAGTTCATTGTGCATATATCATATTGAGCTTAAGTGAAATCATGTACACAAAGATACTATACATCAAACACATGTTAACTACCATGATAAACCTTCCATACAAAAGAAATACTAACTCAAGAAAATATCAAGGGACAAGCATGCTACCAAATTATGAATGTTCTAGTGAGCTCTATCAAGAGTTAAGCACCAAAGCTACAAAGGTTATAATCTTATGTTCAAGATAAATGTACAAAACTGTCATGAACTTTTGGATTCGTTCAATTTGCCCCTATGAACTTTCAAACCTATCAAAAGACCTCTTCCAACTTTCACTTATTTGTAAAAGATGTCTTTCGTTAGGTTGACTGTCAAGTTGACCATTAGTCAATGGTTTAGTTAGATTTTTTTTTCATACCCAGTTAAATCTAAAACACAATAGTTTTGATTCAGTTTTCATTATTTTTTATGTGTAATTTTTTTTGATTTATTAATTTGATAATTTTTTAGGTTGAAAAGGCAAATATACCCCTATCACATCAGTGTCCATGTGGCACATTCAAGTTGACTGAGCATAAAAAAAATAATTGAATCATTGTCTAACAGTCAACTTGACAGTAAACTTAACAAAAAGGGTCTTTTACAAATATTTGAAATTTAGTGGGGTTTTTTGCTAGGTTTAGAAGTTCATAAGGGTATATTGCAAGGACTTCAAAGTTCATGAGGGTTTTATGCAATTTGCCATTAATTTTATAGTAGAGTAGGTTGATATAAATGGTTGGATCCCAAGAGAGGGTGAATTAAGTTTTATAAAATTTTCACAAAACTTTATTGGAAGTTTAAAAGATTTTCAGAAATTATGCAATCCTAAAGACAGTTAACCATTATAGAAAAACAAAGTGTTATCAAGATGAATAAATATAGAGCATAAGGAATCAAAGAACAAGTAAATATTGAAGTTAAAGAGCAAGAGAAGAGAGAGAAAACACAAAGGATTTATACTAATTTGACTAATCCCAAGCCTATATCCAATCCTCAAGCAAATCACTTGAATATTTCACTAACGAGCTTGTAAACATTTGATGCTTGTAAACCACAAGAAGTTTGAATTGGTATTTGTTGAAACCGCTACAAAGAAATTATGATACCAAATTTCTTAACTATCCAACCTAGTGATATACTCAATCACTCTTCTAAAGAATTTTAACTATCTTAGGAATACACTAAAAAAGATAATAAATGAACAATACAATGGTATATTCTCTTCAAGAGGTAGATATTACAATAAAGCTCTCTTGACAATAATTGAATAGCAAGATAATTTGATAGAGTAATAGTAGGAATTTTAATCCTTTTTCTCTTAGTTTCATATTGGATGTATGTTATATTTATAGTCCAAGTCGAAATATAGTCGTTAGAGATGTTTTACAAAAGATATCAGCTGATTTTTATAAAAACAAGTTGTTATTGCTGATGTTAGGCTACTGGCAGTCAACTGATAGAACCACGACAGTTGACTAATTTACTTTAATGGGGTGCTAGTCTATTGATATAGATCTATCAGTCAACTGATGATTATCTATCTCAAAGATTAAAATTGTTCCAGAGCTAATCAGTCTATTGGTATAGTTTGATCAGTCGACTGATGGGTACTGGAGAACAATTTTGATTCTCAGATAGAGATCAATCAGTCAACTTCTCGGTGCCAATTAGTCGACTAATAGGAAATTGGTCCTTAGCTGAAATTCAACTAAAGAGCGATCAGTCGACTGCTAGAAGTACATCAGTCGACTGATAGCTCATGATTATGACTTTTCAAAAACATTACATCTTCTAAGGGTCAATAACCTATTTCCACCATTTTCTAACTAAAATACGATTTCAATAAGTTGATAACACCTTTTCAATAAAATTTTTTTCCAACAGATAAGGTTTTAAAGATATTTTCAATTAAGCTCATAAAACTTATTAACTTGCCATCAAATACTTTACATGAAATCTAAGACTTAGACACTTAAATCTATTTACTCTTTTCTTGCTCTTTGTCTTGGTGTCTTGGCTTGATCTATATATCTTCATATCCATGTTGTTTTCTTTTAGTGGAGCATGATGTTATTTTTCCTTTTCTACAATCCAATACACCCCTTCTTGTTTTGAACCAACCTATAAAATATATCTTACTTGCAAACTAAATAGTTAGTTCAATATAGCATAAATAGCATGATTCATGTATTAATTATTTCATTCCAAATAATATGATCATACTTAAAATACTTGTAGCATATATGATAATAATTAATCTTAATATATCAATGCTACATTTCCCACATATTTGTCATCATCAAAACTTATAGCATAATGCCTTTGGGCTAACATAGGTTTGTTTATTCACCTTAAGTCTAAGCTATGAAATTCTACTTCTTTTGGTGAAATAACACGATGAAGGATGAAAAAAAGTGAGAGAAAAAGTGAAGATTCCAAGTATATACACCTGACTTCATTTTGGCACCAAATGGGGTGCTCTCAGACAGTTGGGTGCTCGGAACCCATCATCCCAAAAGGACACATTGTTTCTACAAATCTCTACATCTTCTTCACCGGTCTTCATCCCAAAGCTTTCCCACCATAAATGCTTACACCTAGCCCTTGTAAATGCTTCAACAACCTGCATAAACATCACAAAATTCTAAAAAAAGGTCAAAATTAAACTAAAACATCACAAGGCATCCATTCTACCCAAAACTTCCAAAATTTCCCTTTTTTTCCAAAAGTTAAGTAAGAGATCCATTGTTGCAACCCAATCTTATCAATCTCAGGCATAGAAACTACAAATATACCATAAGAAAGAGAGTTGAGAGATATTTCATATTTGGGATTCTGAATAGGAGAGGAGACACTGTTGTACACATTCACAAAAGGGATCATTTTTTAAATTAATAACCATTGGGTTAGGTTGAGTCCATTAGAATATTTTTTCTCGAGACATCGGACAAGCTTGACCCAACTATTTTTATTACTTTTGACCTGACCTAGTCCAGCTCGATTGGCCAAGTCAGACCAAGTTAACCAAATTGACTTTTCTTCTGAACAACCCTAAACATGAAAGTCCTTTGTCCTAATTTGCCAATTAATTGTTTATATTAAAATTATTATGCCATTCTCCTTCCGCAAGAAAACTAAATATAATAATAGGTTAATATTCTTCACCAAACAAAGAAAAAGGTCCATATTTACTAATGTGTAAAAACTACTTATAATTTATGACCTTGTGTGCATGAAAAGTAAAGAATTTTGTAAATTAAAATTGTGACTAACAAATGTTACTATTAAAATTATAGCTAAATATATTTTTAACTATAGTTATAACTATTATCATAAAATCATGGCAAAAAAAAAAAGTCCCGGTTAATAGCTTGAGGGCATGAATTACCGGCACAAGTACACAAGCAATCACTAGGCAACTTTTTGCAAGGAAAATAAGAGGGGAATTTGTAGCCATCAATTATAAACAGTGGAATTTATATAATTACACTATTGTACAATGCAAACTTCGATGGACCTACGCTTTAGCTCCCACCGTCATATTGAAAAAAATAAAAAGTAAAAAGAAAAGAAAAACATTTAAAGCATTAATACCTACTACACGTTTTTCATTGGATTTGGGTTGCAATTCTACTTTTAGCAACAAAAAAAACTGTTGTTAAAATCCAGGCAGGAAAAGGCACACAGAGAACCCAAATCCTTTTTCATTCTATTAGATCTTCTCTGACACTTTAAAAATATTAAATTTTTTAATACTTTCACTTAAAGAGTCTAAGAGGCCGTTTGGTGCGCTAATATCTGTTAGAAAGGAAATCGTCTTTTTATTACTGTATATTTTTTCTGTTGTTTAGTGTGACTAACTATAGAGAATGAAACTTTCTATCATGGAAAAAAAATAGTCCGCTTTTCTTGAGATTTTTTTCCATTGCTATATCGATGGAAAATGTGTTTCCTTGATGGCAAATAGGTATTTAGACGGTTTTGTCCCAAGTATTTTACACTGTTGTTCTCTTCAAAGAAGCCGACGGACTGAGAAGCGGACTAAGAGAGAAAGAGTCTGAGGCACCGACCGTGAGAGAGAGAGAGCTTGACAGCCAGTCGGACGACACTTGGCAACCGACCGGCTGGCGCCTGGCAGGCGGTCGAGCGGCGTGTGGCAGCTGGTCGACTGACGCCTAGCAATCAGTCTACCGGCTCTTGTAGGCAACACTAGCCGTTCGACCAGCACCTGACAGCTGGTCGACCGGCTCCTGCAGGTAATGTCAGCCGGTCGATCGGCTCCTGCAGCCAAAGTCAGTCGGTCGACTGACTCCTTATAGCCAACACCAACGATGGGTCTGAATTTTTGGTTAACGGCAAAATAGTAAATTATTTTTATATTTATCTTTTATTATCTTTAAAAAATTATAATAATTTTATTTTTTTTCTTTTTTTTCTATTGTATACCAAACAAATTTTTTTTTATTTTATTCTCTTTTCCATTTCATTTTCTTACTTCTTTTCCATTTCATTTTCTTACTTCTTTTCTATTTTTATTTTATGTTAGATACCAAACAAACTTAATACTTTTGAAGTGTTATTAGATAGGATCCGAATTCGGAAGCAACCTAGCTATCTATGAATTGCAAGCCCAAGTATTCGTTTTCAGTTTCACCAAGCGCATCTTATATGATAAATCATAAGGCCCGTGATTGGCCATGAACCCAAACGAAAAAGAGAACAATCAAAATCAAAAGTATTCAGTTTTCTGATATTAAGGTGACTGCCCTGTTTCTCACACAGCCCTGACGGATTGAAACCTCGGTTCCTTTGGAAGGAACTTCTGCTGGACATAGACAGACATGTAATCCCCAAATACGAATTTAGGGTAAGCGAGATTCACTCGTTCGCTTTCTTTCTCCAGTAATTGCGGTGCAGGGCATATGGTGGCTCTCAGCGACGGATTGTAGAACGAAGCAATTGATCTTCTGTTCCCATCTGGTGCGGCCAGAACCCTATGCCAGCAACTCTTATATCGGCCATTGCTGAGAACCTCGATCTGATCACCGGTGTTGATGACTATGGCATTCCGCAACGGCTGGACGTCAATCCATTGCCCGTCTTTGAGCATTTGAAGGCCGCCTACCTCATCGTCTTGGAAGAGAAGGATGACGCCTCCAGCATCGGTGTGGGCTCGCAGGCCGTTTACGAGCTCTGGATTGGGGCATGGCGGGTAGTGGCTGACCTTGGTTCCGAAGAAGGCATTATCTCTGTCTCCTCCATTAAATGCTTTCTTGATGTATCCCTCGGGTAACCCCAAATTCTCATCCATCACTTTCATCACTCTCTCAGCCAATTTCTTTAGCTCACTTCGATACTCTGCCATGGTTTCCCTGTCATATATATCCACCTAAAATTAGCCCGTTATAGACATATAGATGTATATAAGCATGTTTATGGTGATAAGGTTGGATCATAGAAAGATATATATTTTCATGGTCCTCTTCTTTTTGCTATCATATAGAAGAAATGGATTGAAATCTGATTAATTACAGTTGGCCTGAAGTTATAGATATCGAAACTCTTGGGAGTTGTGTCAGCACACAGCATGTTTTTATGGTGCTATGGTTGGATCATAGAAAGAGTTCTGTTTTCATGGTTCTCAGATGATTACTGAAAATGCCTTTTGTCATAATGAAGAAAAATGGTGAATTGAAGGCCGATTGACTACAGTATGCATGAAATTACAGAAAAATAAAAGGAAGAGTTTGCATGCAATGATATAAATGGGATGAAGTTGCGTGCTCATTGAAGGACAAAGGATATCTGACTATCTTATTAGTAAAAGAAATCGTTGATTTTTCTGTATATGGACCTGAATCCGGGTGTTCTTCCAGGCCATTCATTATCATCCAGGAGAGTGAAGACATCCTCCCAGTCCACAGTCTCCAAATTCTCACCACTCTTCTTTTCAGCCAATTCGTTTAGCAGCTTCACTGTGGTTGAGTTCTTGAAATTTTCCTCTCTTTCCAGTTTATAGCATTCCGAGCAGACCTTCTTCACCGTCTCAAGGAGCTCCTCTGGAATACCATGGTTGATCAACTGCAAAACAGAGTGTAGTTAGTTTTCTGGTATAGTGGATGACCAACAATGAAGGCAGAAATATAGGTATGCATCTACCAGATCTAAACTACACAAGTACCTGGAAAAACCCCCATTCTTCACACCCATTAGCGATCTGAGCCATAGTTTTTGCCCTTTCTTCCCCATTGAGCTTTGAGAAATCAATCACAGGGATTGCCATTTCAGTGGAACTGACAAAAAGGTACAGAATAGAATAGCTATGGAGAGAGATCTACTTTGGTGGCTGCTTGATGAAAAGGACGTGTGAGATTTTGAAGTTAGATATCCTGTTCTGTTGTGGTTGATCAAAGGGTTACCTTAGCCTATTTATAGCAAAAGCTTTCCGCCAACTTGGATGTCAATATCTTACTTTCCTTTTCAAAGAAAGCAGCCGTTGCCCGTTAGAGTAAGATCAGGGACCGTGAGTCCGTGACTCATTGCATTATTATTATTATTTTTTTTAATGTAGGTCAATGCCTGATCTAGTGATCTGTGAGATACCGCTTGTAGCCTACAACACAAGGACTGCCTTTTCAGGTGATGCGTATATCATTAATTTTCCAATCATTACTTCATTCACGCATTCACACTAACCACTTTGATTGTCTATACTCTATCATGGTTAAATCATTCTAACTACACCCAGTTTTGGACGGGTTTTAAGTTTTTTTTAAAAAATTATTATCATTATTTAAATACATGGATATTTTTAAAATATTAACAAAGATCAGATTTATTTATGGGTCGATCAATCAGGTTTATTATTGACTTAATTTTAAATCAACCCATCTATATCACTATTGCCCTCATTTAATTCTCAATCTCTGTTTCAACTAACTAAACCACTTGGGCATTACATAATAATTGTCGTTACCTTTTCAATTTAAGGGAACTTGCTCAGCTTAGTTGCAAAGGAAGAATGATATTTCCTTTTCTCTATTAGCTTAGGTGAAAGTGTGCCTTTAAAAAGATCTAGTCTCTGTCAATTTCTTAAAACGCCCTTAAAAGTACTTAAAAATTATAAATCCATATAATACAAACATGGGTTTCACTAATCTATGCTATCTATTCACTAATCTAGAGATTAATTCAATATTTATATTCGCATCAAATGGCCATGAATAGGTTAGTTTTTCCTTTCTATACTCTGAATTAATGGTAATTTTGCTTACAGTTCAAATCTCTGCCGACTACTCTTATCTTGTTGAATTGTTCACATTGCTTTGTAGTACTACCAATTGACTTCCACACATGACATGCTGCATCTTGACAATTGCCCCTCAATAATAAAAAAAAGAAGTTAAAACAGATTTGCAGGCATGTTTTCAGGGTTAAGGAAGGCATGGTCAAGGCTTTAAATATATAATACATCACAATCAGATTCCTCTAATTTAATGCATTGTCAACTTCTCAAAATTGACATTTTTAATATATTACACTTTTTAATTAAAGGACATTATTAGACATAATGTGCAGCGACATAAATTAGTCATAATGATCTGTAATTCAGAACTAACACTGAATTATGCATTTTGATTTGATTCCATTTGTCCGAATGTTAGGATGCATTTCTGAGGAGAGACGATACTGGCCATCGGATCAAGAACTCAAGTTTACAGCCTTAACTCATCCATGGCTGTACTTGTAGTACTTCAACAACACTCGTGATTAATCCATACGGTGTAATGTGCATACATATATCAATTGAGTACTTTTCAGGCCACGTCGTGTGGATATTATTTTGCAGCATTATTATATGAAGACAAATTTTTGTTCATGCCAGCGCTGGAGATTTGATCACAAACTTCAATCATTCATACTTTTTTATTCGCTGCGTTCTCGAGGGTTCTTGCTTGTTCCTTTGATTTTTTAAATATGTGGTGTACCCTTAACTTTCTGTTATAATTTTGAAGTTTGTGAATTTCTTAATCTTGCCATAGATGTAAAAAAAATTTAATTGAGGTCCGTCTAACCTAGTGGATATACGCACATGTTGATGTTGTGACCTATAGGAGCATCAAACTTGGATTTGGGTATAATGTTAAAAAAATTATTACATGCTTCTAGAGTTTTGTTCGCTTAAAGGCGAACTTGTAGAGACAGAAGATACAACCAGTAATAGAATATAGAACTGTTTGAAAAAATGTGCAACTTGACCCATATGTAATGAAAAACAATTCTCAGTTAAAAACATATATGTATTATATATATAGCTTAAATTTTTTACAAGCCACACAAAAGAAAATTATGAACTTTTGATTATAACGAACATGCATGTGATGATTTAGGCAAAAAATTGGAACACTGCCATTTGCACGCCACAATTAAATAAATTCTTCAATGGATAACACATTGATGGATGCGATCCTATGGTTTGGGTATATATGAACACTTCGCTTCAAGTTATTAGGCATGGTGTAATAGTGAAGAATTTATACAGTGAGCAACATCATTTAATGAAGTTCAGTCTCACTTAACTACAATTAGTATTAGCAAACTAATTATTCTTATGAATCTAGTGGAAATGATTCATTCTCACAAGGTGAACTAATGTTCAAATCTTTACTGGGAGTGCTTAGATTTAATGTCCGATAATGCCTAAAGCAATATTATTTTCAATAGAGAATACCTATGAAAAATAAAAAAATTAATAATACCTAGGTTTGACCGATAATGCCTAAAGCAATATTATTTTCAATAGAGAATACCTATGAAAAATAAAAAAATTAATAATACCTAGGTTTTAGTAAACTATTTTTTTTATTGTTTTAATCAACTAGAACAATCTTGTTTTATAAGTCTGTTGTGAGGGAACTTTAATTTCCTTTAATTTTAAAACATTTTCAATTTATATTATAAAATTTAATTACCATAACTCCTAAGTATAATTTTGACATTTGGTAAATATATGTTATCTTGCATTTTATAATATATTGAATATTATGTGGGTTAAATGTTTGAAATATTGAGTCATAAGATAACATGTTTAGCATGTGAATTAAACATTAACAAGAAAGAGAACATATAACATTTTACAAAAGTTAACAAATTAAAAAATGACATGATATGAAATCTTTAATTAATATTGGTTTTAATTTATATACTATTTAAAATTATCACATCCTATATATTTAAATATTTTGGATGACACCCAAAATCTTAACTTTTTATGGTACAAAAGAAGATTGAAAAAAAAAAAGAAGAGAAAGCTACAGCTTTCGATAACACCATAAAGGTGATACCAAGAAGTAAATGTAAAGATAAAGTGCCAAGGGGGTCTTCCTATAAGCAAAAGCGAGTAATTTTTGGGCATTCATCTTGGCAAAGAAATCAGGCACAATAACTTTCACGTAGAATATAATGACTAATATATTAAGATTTTTTAAAGGCTCACAGAGAACGATGCACTTAATGTCTTCGATGTAACTCTACACTTATGAGTCGAAACATCCCCTTTCTTGATTAAATTTACTGTTTCTAGTGAATCTGACTCCAACTTAATCTTCACGATGCAAAAGTCAATCACAATTTTCAGCCCTTGGCAATTTCCAAAGGACCCTGAAAATCTTAACTTCAAATGCACTAATAGACATCGATATCTAAGATGTTAAGAATCAAAATCATGGTATGGCAGAGCGCTTCAATTATTTTATTCTAATAGCTGCAATGCAATAATAATACATTCCCCCTTGGCTAGAGACCAGTGGATTTGAGCCATATTCATGCATGGAAATTAATGCTTATTGTAACTTACCTAAATAGTAGAAAATACTCGTTGATTCCCTTCAATTCCTTCTATTTTAAGATCTCTCTTTCTCTCTCTATCTCTCTCTCTCTCTCTCTCTCTCTCAATGTAATTTTATGATAACACAGAAGAAGAAGAAGAAGAAGAAGAAGAAGAACACATGGTGCTGAGTAATGATGTCTTCTGATAAGCCTACCCTACCCACGACAACTGCAGAATGACAAAGAACTTGTCTAGGTTGTCTGTACATATTTTGTTTCTTCTATTTTTTAACGTAAGATCTTCAGAATTCTACTCTATGTAGTCATTATGTCATGCACTATCATCATATGCATGACCAACTCTCATTGGTGAATTGCAAGCAAAGTCATTGCGTGGTCGGTGTTGCCACCTTTTTAGCTCTTATTGTTTCAACTTTCAACAGTTTGAAAGGTTTGTGCGACTTGTCATTTCATTACTTAATTGCTTCTTTTGCTTCGTAACTCATTAACTATTTTAAAGGCATATTCTCGTTGGTGATTAATGTACGATTCACTTTCGCAAATTCTAAAATAAATTGATGAAGCTCCCCCAGCTAACAATTGGTCAACTCATTGTGCGATGACTTTTTTTTTTCTTTGAAAAGTATTATATTATATCTTCGTGTTTATCTTAAATATAAAGAATTGATATAAAATATTAAAATAAAAAATTTGATTCTCTTAAAATACAATTTGAATTGTGCATGATACAAAAATGAGGAGTCGTTGACAAAGATAACATTTAAAAATGGTAAATAAATAGTTATTTAAATTGTTTTAATTATAAAAATTTGAATTTTTTAAGAAAAAAATTTATATACAGTTTGTTATATCTTTGTTTATGTTTTTTAATCAAAATAAAACAAGTATCTTTCTCTAATAAGAATATAATAAATGTATATATAGTCCTTAAAAGTAACTTTATATTTATTTCGAACTCAATATTACATAAGTAGTTCTTTAAAGGCCTTTTTATACATGTTTTATTTTTAGTAAAAAATTTTATAATAAAGATATAAAGAATTGTATATAAGTTTATCTCATTTTTTAATAGACAATTTAATATAAATGCAAGGTATAATTTTTATAAAAGATATACTTTAATTTAAAAGAACAAAGTTCAAGATAAATTTTCTTAAATTTTTGTTATCATGTGAAATAAAAACATAATATAAAAAAAAATTCAAACAAATAAATCGTATATTGATATTTACGTGTAAATGTTCCTATTCAAAAATTACATAAATTTAAATTTTAAAAATAAAAAATTAAAAGGCTCTATTATTCTCTGTTTTAATTTTGTCCTTCAAAAATAAAACCTCTCAATTTGATTATAGAAATATAAAAGAATATCAATTTAGTCCCACAAACGTTTTTCTTTCAATCAAATAGATCCTTTCCAATAGTATGCACTTTCTAATAATACAAAAATAACATTGTTTTGCAAGGTTAAAGACACATGGGTGTACCTCATGAATTCTTCTTTCACTTGATGGAAGGATTATTTTAATTTGAAAATTTTTGAAAGATTAACTTTGAGAAGTTTTATTTTAAATTATCAGATAAAAAAGTAATTTTTTAAGAATTAAATTAAAAGGATTCAAGTTTTAATAGAATAAATTACTAACTCTTTCAAAAATTAAATGATATTATTTAAATTTGAATGCAACTAGATTTACCATCCATATATTATTTATGAGAAAGAATATACATCAACTTCCAATTATATAAATACCAAAAGCATCACTTTGCTTAGTTGCAAACTAACTGTACCTGATTACTGTATATAGCATTTCGTGAATGCCATCCGAGTGGGGCACTAGGGTTTCTTATGTTTGAGAAGTCAGTGGCAAATTTCAAAATTAAAGTTTTATAGTAGTTAAATAATATTTAGTTTAGAGTTTAAAATAAAAATTTTATAGAATTAATTCTACCTAAATTTTAATTTATTTAAATTAAATTAAATTTCTCCAACTATTTTTCAAAGAAGCAATACATCATTTTCACGGCACACAAATTAATATGAAGCATATTTTACTCTTGTGCCATGTGAGGTCGCAAACTCACAATGACTTTTACGAGGTGTTAATTTATTATTATTTTTTAAGGTCGCGTAAATGGGTAACTAGTTAAGAAATATTAAATATTTTTCAAAAAATATATAAATTACATATTATTTAATAGCTAGTCGATTTTTTTAAAAAAAACAATTATAATTTATGTTTATATTTTTATAAATGACAGTTTATTTTTTAAAAAACAATATCTTTAAGAGAATTTAATGAGGTACACTTGTTTTTTTTTTCTTATGAAAAATGTGGACACTAGTTAAGATTTAGGAATATATTTATTAACTTTGATTTTATAAATTTGATGTTATTTAAAAGAAAAAAGTTAGACTCGCCAGCAATTAATGATCATTAAATAAATTTACATTTATTTTGATAAAATAAAAATACACTTTCAGTATTTCATCAACTATATTTTCTATTTTGTCATTTAAAGACCGTTTAGATAATCTTTAACCAGTGATTTAAGAACGCAAGTTAACAAGATCCTTTAAATCCATATTTCTTTTGTGTAAATATGCATTATTTTATTTGATAATTTATTTTAAATAAATAAGAATTTTAGAATAAAAAGTTCACTCGATCGAATTTTTTTTTATAATAACACTAATCAGATTTTTAAAAGTAAAAAATATGTTATATTTATAGATCTAAAAATTTTAGGGAAAAAATATTTTATGTAAAAAACTCTTTCTAAACTCTATTATATAATATATGACAACACCCGCCATAAAATAGTATTTGATGTTTGGTACGCAGAAAGTGTTTTATGAGATTTAAAGATTATAAAAGCATCTTATTATATTTTAAAAATTCCTTTACTAATTTGGAAACTAAATCATAATTTTTTGATCTTTGACCTTGAGTGTCCACCGGTTTTGCCAGTAACTAATCTCAGTCGAGATATTAGCTGGTGGATAAGTTGCCACTCTTAACTACGTTATTTTTCATACACAGGACTCGAACCCGAGATCTCGTTTAAGGGATCCAACTCGGCAAACCCATGTTTATCTCAAGGGGTGCATAAATTTGGCTAAAATTATAGTTTTAAGTATAATATTTTGAAAATTTATACTTTGACCTTAAATTTTATTTTTTTTCATTTTACTTCCTTTTTTTTATTAATTTTAACATTTATGTATTTTGACCCCCTAACCTAGGGGTCCTAGATCTACCCCTGACTCCAGTACTAGTTGGACCAACAGCATGTTGGTAAGCTAAATCATAATTTGAGATAACATATAATTTCTTCTTTTATTTATCTATGATATCCTATTCTTATATGTTTAAATCCTTCATGTAAATTCTCGAAAAATACAAAATAGAAATGGTTTAATCGGTCTGAAAATCATAAGAAAAATAGATATATACTCTTCTGGAAAAAAAAAACGCCAACTTCGTCTCTTTCCTTCTCAAAGTGGGGTTTTACCTATGTCATTCTTCCCGTCCGTTACTGCAATTCTAACAAATACTACATTTGTTTTAACGTAATTTCTACATATGAAAATATTCAGAAACAGAGCATAAAGTGAGAAAAATATTGCGAAGTAAATGAGGCTTTTGAAACCAAAAGCAACATTTTCAAATTTTTTTTTTCTCTTTTTCGCTTGCAAAATACATATATAAAGTTTCCCTATAAAAATGTAGCCTTTGAAATCACTTACTACAGTTAATAGTGTTAAAATAGGCCAATGTTTGCAAATTAGCTTGTAACTATCTGTAAATGAATGGTTTTGAACATATTATTTTAGATTTGTTTAAAAATGAACTAGTCCGTTTAGCTTGCGGGTTGGCCTATTTAAATTTTTTATTTTTTTAACTTTTGTACAAAAATTATATTATTTAATATAAATAACCTCATTTTATCACATTTTTATATATTATAATCTTATATTCAATAAATATACTAATTTTGAATATGAAATATTTTGTAATTTTTTAAAAATAAAGATAGATTTTTTAATTTAAAATATAATATAGTTAATTTAAAAAATATGAATAATTAAAGTTATTGATTATTTAAAAATATTAAATAAGTAATATTATATATATATAAATTATATTTTAATAAAAAATTATTAAATTTTTTTAAAAATTATATTATTTAAATATAAAAATTATTTTTTTTTAAAAATGGCCCGCGTGCTTCCGTTAAGGACCAAAGGACAAAACGGGCAGTTTTGATCTTTTAAAAAAAATGCCACAAGCTAAACAAATTGGCCTGTTTATCTTTTGGCTCATGACAAGTTGGTTCAATTCAAGCCGGGCCATGCTGTTTGACATTGACAGTGTTAACTACAGACAGCACAAAGAGATTATTTTACTTCATTATTTTGAGTTAATATATTACTGACTGTTTATTGAATTTTAAATAGAAAATAGCTATGCACTATATATATATATATATATATATATATTATATCATCAATCAGATTCCACGAATATACTTTGCGTAATTCCCTTGGATCTTGCTCTTCCCAAATTAGCACTAGTTCAAGTCAACCATTCCCTCCCGTTGCTATTTCTCACTCACTCACAAATTAATGGATATTTTTTCTTCTTCTAATTTTATACAAGCGATGATGGGGACATGAAGCTAAAACCATTCTTCTATGATGCAACATTTTCACGTTGAGATAAGATTTCGACAGTTAGATGAAGATGGCATTGACTTGCAGATAAAATAAGGAAAAATATGTTATGCTAGCATAGACTAAGATTATAAATAATAATAATAAAATAGTTATCTTTTTAAAGTTCCAAGTCATTTGGAGAAATATAATTTGGGTTCTAGTCATATATTATATTGGCGTTTCATCTGCTTGGAACACAAGTGATGCTCATACATAATGAGCAGATTTGGCCAGGAAACCTAATGAACTAATGCACTCTACCATTGATCAGTTTTTTATGCCCGTTAATAAACCAATGAATCAAGATTACCAATTGAAAAACGCATATCTAAATAAATCATGAGGCGTTTATTCCTCCACTGGCCTTAAGTTAATATGATTGAAAAGGAAATTATTCTTAGCAATCAACACAAAAAACATGTGATCTGCTAATCTTTTCCGCTGTAATCTTCATGACTCCATGTAGCAGCTTTGATTCTTACTGTTGAAATAACTATGATCCATCGTCTGCTGAAAAAGTAATCATTAGGTACAAATAAACTTGGCAAAGGGGAGAATAATTGTATAGCAGCAGGCATCCTCGTGTCCCTCTGTAAGAGAATGTTAAGGGAATATGGATCCTGCGATTATGGAACTGTAATACATAATCAAGCGTAAACATGGATAGACATGCACCAATTTTCTGCGAACCCTCAGCATCGCTTCTTATGAAACAACCTATGCATCCAGTTTGACAGCTTTGTAATTCTCTTGCCCCTTCTTCCATTTCTAGAATCCTTGCTTGTTTTGACTTTTGACAACTTAACTAGATGTTCAACTCACTGTTCGTTCAAACTTGACTATTTGTTATTCACATCATTATGGAATATGCTAAATAGACCAATGTCATCAGCAATAACCTGCAATGCAATGTAACTATGATCAATGCATTTGAAAGTTACAAAGGTTGTAGCAGTATGTGGCGGTCATGTGGATAATAATCAGTAACTGACAGGCTTTAACGTAAAGGCAATTGTTAGTGAAAGAAACTGCACAAAAATGTAAGTAACTTCGCCAATTTGAGAGTAAAGGAAAAGATTGACCTCTTAAAACTAATATCCAGGCTAATTGGCCGGGGGGTTCCCAGGTATATAATCCAGAAGTCTTGACTGCATAATCAATTATCTTAGCCACATATATAGATGTTGCTAGTTTCCAATTGCCTGAGATGCTTTTAATTATATAAAGGCTCCTTGACAAGAAGATCAATTTTCTCCTGAAGAAATTTGAGCACATCCTCTCTGCCTTCCTTTATAAGCAACTGTCTAAGCTTCCCAAATGTAACACCCGATGGGCGAATTCCCTTCTCTATCATATCTTCCAACAAGACACAAGCCTTTGTAACATCTCCCTTCTCACACAGCCCATTTATAAGGACTTGAAAAGTGTGCATGCTTGGGACAAACCGTTTTATTTTCATATACCTCCATATTTTCATAGCCCTCTTCAGATCATTGCCAGCACAAAACATTTTTATCATCATTGTGTAAGTGTCAGCATCTGGTTCACATGACTTGATCATCCTGCGAAAGACAATATAAGCCTCATCAACCTTTTCATAACCAATCAAACTACTTATGATTACATTATAGGTCCTTGAATTAGGAGCAATACCCTTGCATTGCATCTCATTTAAGACTCTATACACATTCTTAAATTTGTTTACTTTACAAAAAGCACCAACCAAGGCATTATAAACCACAACATCTGTCTTAACTCCATTCTCTTCCATCTCTTGGAATGTATCAACAGCATCCTCAATCCTGAGTTCTACTCCATATGTATGAACTAGGACACTATAAATAAAAGATGTTGGTCTGCAACTGTTAGCATCCATGTCCTTAACAACTTCAACAGCTTCATCAACTCTTCCAGCTTTACAAAGAATGTCAACCATTATGCCATAAGTGACTATATCGGGGTTGCATCCCACATCAACCATTTCTCTGAAAATCTCTCTTGCTTTCGGCAGATTTGGAGCCTTGCCCCATCCCTCAAGCAATATACTATAAGTTTTTGAGTCTGGGAGAAATCGATCCTTTGTACGATCAAAGATCTCTTGAGCCTTTCTTACATTCTTGGACTTGCATAAAGCACTTAGCAAACCATTGAATGCTGCAAGATTTGGAGGTATGTCATATTTTTCTATGACATTAAATGTGTAAATTGCCTCATCAAACTTCTGAGCCCTAGCATACTTTCTCATAATAATACAAAAGGTCTCAATATTTAGCATCCCTTTTTTCTTCATAGCATTCACCAGGTCCCACATTATCTGATACTGCCTTATCTTTGCCAAAGATTCAACCATTGTATGGTATGCCTTGACGCTATGTGAGTAATTTCGCTGCTTTCCAGCCCATTCAAAAAACCGATATGCCACCATACCAGCATTCTCAAATCTCTGAAGGACATTCTCAACTAAATCTGGCGAAACTCTAATTCCAGTTTGATTCAGAGCAGTATCAAGTGCTAATGGGGAACAGGACATCATAACCTTGCATAATTTTCTAGTTAAATCTGAAATATCCAGCACTGGTTCACTTGCACTGTACATTTTGGCGAAAATCCTCCATTTAAAGTATAATTTTCTTCTGGGGTCAGAAAGTCTAATCATTGCTTAACCAAATACTAGAGCCACAGTTCACCTGAATCACTGAAAAAATATACAAGGGGAATCAGATGCAATAACAAAGTTTGACATCCTATAGTCAATTAGTTTTGCTTCTTTCAGTACATTTCTTTGTAATATTTGACATTGAGAGAGACCATTAATCAAAGAAATTCCTTAACTGTTCTGAACACCTATAAACATGCATTAGCAGCCCAAATTAAAAACAAGCATGACTGGAGCACCAATACTTCATTCTAGCAGAAGCATCAGTGTCAGATATGTATTCGTCACGGATACACGTACGACACGGCTGTACACATACCCAGCATGTATCCTGCACTTTTTAATCCAGAGAGAACGGGAATAAAGCTAAAAATCCTGAAAATTCGTATACTTATTTAAACAATCGAAAAAAAGGAAAGAAAAAGAGACGAGCGGGAAAAAAATTAGAGATCCTGCAACTCTACAATTTCAGCTGATACACAAAGCAGCTAAGAGCATCATTTTTGAAAGAAGAGGAAAAAAAGAAAGAAAATAAAATTGGGGAGGGAGAAACTATTATTACCGCCTCGGGGTTGAATTCACAGTCCTCTCTATCGATTTAACAAGACTTGAGAGGGATCAATTGCGGCAGCTAAGTGCTCTTCGCTGAATAGCTGAAGAGGAACTGAGAACGCAGACAAGAGCTAGCAGCTAGGCCAAGGAGGGCCCTTGGTGAAATAAAACGACGCCGTTGGATCACATTAGTACAAAAGTACTTTACTCAGCATATTTAAATTTGTAAATGCCCTCAATTTTTATTAAACTTTTATACACAAATATTTTTTTGCCCTTTTATGGTGCTAACATATCGAAATATTTTTTAAAAAAATTAAAGGTAAGGAGTAAAATTATTTTCAGGTCTAGTGAAGCATGTTATTATAGAATCGGACTGCAAGGAGTTTATCAATGTGGGACAAGTAATAGTTGGAGACTGAGACCGTTTATTCAGGATTTGATTTACCTGAAGGATGAATCTACATTGGTGGAATTTAGACGGGTTGACGTGTGTTTAGGAGTCTAGTAGGTAAACGTAAGTGGTTTACACTAAGTTTAATTGAATGTGATTGAAAAAAATTTAGGTTTAAATGAATGTGATTTATGTTTGGGAGACATTTGGACACACGTGGTATGAGACAAAGTATAATGTTTGGATGTTGATTTACAAACGTAATTTTAGATATGTAATTATAAGAAATGACATGAATTTTATATTTCATATTTTGAACTAAATGAACTAAGTATTCATTATAATTAAGTTTTAACAAAATGAATTAATAATCTAAACAAAATAAACTATTCATTATTTAAATTTGACTTCTAAATATTTTTTTAACTTCTTACTTAACTAGTTTAAACTCATTATTTGGTAAACTCCTTCTAATCTTAATTAAAAAATCCCTATTATAACAATTCTATTTATTTTTAAATATTTTACTTCTAACCTACAATTTTTCATTTTATTCATTTAGGTCCTTGACTAATATTTTTCCTTTGCCTTTTGCATGATCCCAGATCATATTTAGTTTCATCTAGGTTCCCAGTCCCAGGATATATTTTTTCTGAAATTAAATAAACTCCTGTAAACTTTTCATTTCTTTCACTTTAGTCCCTATCATGCATATTATTAGTTTTCACTTGGTATATTAGTTTTAAATTAAAGTTCAGTTCAGTCCTTCTTTGTCCAGTCCATAATTTAATTTAAACTAAATTTTACTTTAATTTCAACATTTACCAAAAACTTTCCTGTTTATTCACTTAGGTCCTTGGTCAATTTTTTTTTATTTTTTGCATGATTTAATATCATATTTAGCTTCATATAGGTCCAAAGATCCAGAAAATATTTTTCTAAAAAATTAAATCAACCCCTGTAAACTTTTCATTTCTTTCATTTGAGTCCCTATCATACAAGTTTTCTAGTTTTTTTTTCTTACACTACTAGGTATCAGTATCACATTTATTTTTTATTTTTTATTATATTATTTTTATATATAAAATTGCAAAGACATCTTTGAGTTTCAATATATATACTGATCTCTCATTCTCTTGTCATCTCCCCAGTGCTTGTCATCGTCTCTGTTCATCATCGCCTGGGCTTCGGCCGTCTCTCCGCCATAGGCCATCGTCATCTCTTGATATTTCTCTGCTCTCATCCCTCTGGCCCTCGACATCTTCCTCTACTCTCAGCCCTCTGGCCTATGACATCTCCTTCGACATCTTCCTTTGCTCTCAGCCCTTGTCATCGTATATGCACGCTTGAGTCATTCTTCATCTCTTAATCCATTTCTCCTCCTCGTCTCCCTCTGCCTTGCCCATGCTTGTCGCCGCTAGTCCCTTCACATTAGTCCCTCCCTCGAGTCTTCGTCTCCCTTGCACCTTTGTTTTTGGCTCCAAAGAACCAAAAACAAAGCACCACAAACCTCCAAAATATGGCAATTCTAGATGGATAAGGGGCAGTGGTAGCATAGGAAAAGGAGGAAATGAGATATGCCCACTATCACCAACCATGTTAGTGCACCGGAAAAGCTACAAAATGGAACTTTGAGGCTTTTTGAATTCTTGAAACACGGTTTACTGTCCAACACGGTTTGTTCCATCGGTGTCCCAAATATCCCATTTTTTCTTCAAACCACATTTGGGTGGTGCAAATGTGGTTGACACCACCGCCGACGTTGTCCCAAAAAGAAGATCTACAAATGATATAGCACATAGCATAGCAAAATTAGAAGAAAGCATAGCACTCTTGCCCAGAAATCCTCCTTTGTGTCCCAAGATTATTTTGGATAGTGATATCAGAAGCTTTTTCACCGGGTACAAAGCTTCTTTTTTTTTTTTTAGCTATAGCCTATAGTGTATAGGAATGGCAATGGGATGGAGCGGCACTCCCCATTTCCTCTCCCACTCCTTGTCCCCATCCTCGTCATGGGGAAAATTTATCCCCTATTCCCAATTCCCAACTCCTTCTGGGATTATTAAATTTTTTTTGAAAATAAAATAATAATAATAATAATATATAAAAATATAATTATATATAAGAGCATTCATTATTGTAATTAAAAGAAACTGCTATGGTGCATTGTGGGTTCTATAGTGTAGATGGCTTACCTTAGGACTACGGTCGAAGCAAGAGAGACTGAGACTGAGAGAGGAATGAGATTGATAATTGATAATTGATTTGGTTATCGCATATTCAAGTAGCTTTTGCATTCAAGAATTGATAATTGATTTTCTCCAATTATCTTCTTCTCTTTTTTACCCCAATCCTCCTTCACTGATCCATAGCAACGTGTCACAACCCAAAAATCATGTACATGACCAGCACAACAATGCCTAGCTTGCACTATTGCAAACCTGATTTTTACATAGAACTCATAAACTTTTCATTCAAAAACTAACATTCAATTAAACAATATCTTTACATAAAGCTCATTCATGATTTTTAGTTACAACTTATAACTTTGTTCTAGGTTCCCACTATCTCTTACGAGAGTACACATCGTAGCATGACCTACCCTATTACAGAGCTCTACTAAGATTACTTAATTCAATATGACTCAACATTATAACTTACCCAAACAATGGGAAGGTACTTTGACCTCAAACGTCATCGCCAAAATAACCTTTTATACTTGAAACTGTGAGGGGGTGAGTCCAACCACTTGACTCACCATAATAACCTTATCACAACTCTCACATACAACAGAATAAATATGTACTACCATGCACGTAACGAAAAAAATAAGAAACAAAATAATATGTGATGTAAGTGAATGGGAATAACAAAGCTCTTCTGGATATAAATATATGTATACATTTCTAAGTCATGGAACAACTTAATATATGTAATATAAGAAACTGTAGGGCTTACTTCATATACAAATATACAATCCTTGTAAATACATGTTCACAAGCATGTCATAAGATTCCTAAATCATTCTTTTGGTCCTCACTTATTGGAACACTAAAGAATTTATGATGGAAGCATAATATTTCAATCAGTCAACTAGTTATCAATATTATTTGTTCATGTTATCCCATCATAGGTTAGAACTCCACTTGTAATTACTACATTACATTCACGCTTGTGAACAGATCAAATACAAGAATTTAAGTGAGCATCATTACATTATAATCATAATCATGACACATCACATAATTGTCACACATGTTTAGTCGATTGAGTCGCTATGGGCCGTCACTATAAACGGTTCTAGTAACCCACCAAGCTCGCTCAAGAAACTCACGGGTCACTAGGGAAGTTGTCTCACCAAGCTTTTTTTGCTACTGGGGTTGCTATGAACCAATGGCTCACTAAACCCTTTCGCTACTGGGGTCACTATGGGCCCTTATTGTAATACCCATGAAAAATAAAATATTAACGTGTGTTTGCGAACTATGGTTACTATTCCAGTATACTGTACTATTCATCTATATAATATTATTCACATATAGGGTACTGTTTACATATATAATTTAAATGTCGAGTACTAGATGTGATTTGGTCATAAGTGAATACTAGAAAGAAGTTCTTAGAAGAAAATGACGTTTTATGTGAGAAAATACCCACAGGGACTAAATGAAAGGACTGAATTGAAAAGAAACTTAAAAGGTTTAAGATGAAAGGATAGTTTTTCCCTTAAGTTTTCAATAGTAAAACCGCCTTCGACTTTTCCGTGATTGTATAGTAAACTAAATGATTAATATGCACAGTAAATTGAATTATTTTATTAAAAATGTCATTTTCATAAATAGTAAATTGAATATTTTATTAATGCATAATATCAAATAGTACCCTTGAATTTTCCTATAAATAGGCCCTTCCATTTCACTTCTAAACTCACACCTTCAACTTCTCTTCTTCTCTCCTTAAGTTTTCTTGCTCCGACGCTAGGTCTTTGAGATTTTGGGCTTTTCCCTTTCAGCTTAGGTGAGGATAATATGCCCTTTTCCATGTCTTTCAAATTTTAGAAGTAATTTTCTTAAGTATGCTCTGTGGTTACGGCTTTGGTTGATCTTCCACATCAGAAAAATTGTCCTTAGCTGCCTATATATTATTCTGATTCTCTGATTACCAAAATAGAATGTAAACTGTGAAGAATACATGTCTAAAAAAAATTCTGACTAAGGAAAGACTTAGTACTTAAACGTGTCCATTGCAGCTCTCCACTCTTTCTTGAAAATTTACTTAGTGTACTCTTTTACAGATTGTATTCTCTATTTTTGGTATGAATAGTGTCTGTACATATGAATAGTAACTATATGTATAAACAGTGACCATACATATAAATAGTAACCATATGTATGAACAGTATCTATACGAAAATAATCCTAACTTGTTTTCTCTAATCTTTCATGAAAATCTCCGTAACAGAAGACTGAAATTCACCTGTGTACTCTTGTCCTTAACAACTTAGGGAACTAATACTCGTACGGAATCCAGGTGAGTAGAACGACCCCGTTTTAATAGGGTTTTAGCATTAATGGTGATAAAAATTATGTCGTATGACACTCCCAAGATTCATAGGGGTAAACTGGATTCAGAGTGACAAATCTAAGGAGATAATTAATCTAGAAGTATGGATAAGACAAAACAAGTATTTCATGATGATGTGAAGTTTGAATCTTTCCAAAAACAGTTTAATTATTATCTTGATTTATGGTTTATAAACTTATAATATAGTTATATACGATACTTGTTATATGAATGAAAAGTACATTATACTTCTGATTATGATAGGAAATACTGTACTATTGATTGTGATTGAGCGGGACAGTACTCCCTCTCACGACAAGGCGAAAAACCCAGTTTAAAAGGTGTCTTGACCAACGAGTGTGGAGACAATGATTCCCGTAGTAGAGATATAGCCCGAGTCAGTAACAGATCCGTGAGGCGCCTTGGCTGATAGGATAAGGTTGTGCGTCATGGTAGAAATATACAAAATTGGTGAGCCAGTCTATGAGCGCTCTCTGGGATATATTGTCATTGATGAGTACTAGTACCATTGGTTAAATTGGATGAATTTATATCTTCTAATATATAATTTCTAACTATGTTTATTGGTTGAGTTTGAATCTTTGGGTATACTTGCATGAATGGTGATGTATTTGAATTTTATTAACGCGAGGCCGATTCGCTTACTGAGTTTTAAAGTTCACACTCTCTGTGAAATCTTTTTGTTTAGATGAGGTTACCGGCAAAGAATATCCGCTAGAGGAGTAGATCAATTCTGACCTTCCCGCTGTCGGGTAGGCCCCTCTTTGTTATAGATTATGTTACTCTGTAATCGTCTAAGACATCTAGGTCAAGGGTTTGGCATTTAGCTTATATTTCAGTACAATAATGTATTTTATATTGAGGATCTATTATTATATGCAAATCATCTCTATAATTTTTAAATAAGAAAATTTGATATATTTTCTTCATATTTATTAAGGAATAGTTATTTTGATAACATAGAAACAATAACTGATAATTTAACTCGTGAATAGAATTTATCGAAAGGCTTATAGTGATAGAATATTTATCATTGTGCTGGTCACATGCCCAAAAAACGGGTCGTGACACTTATCAACCTAGCCCCTTATCTCACCATGGCCATGGGATTGTGGGAAATGAATCAACTGCATCTTGAAATCTTAGGTAGCATTCTCGTACAGAAATTATCAAATAAACACACATATGCACAAATGCAACATCATCATATCAGTTGAATAATATTTTATACAATTTTAATATCCAAACACGTCATGTACCTTAGAAATTTATCATGTTCATCATTATGCCTCTTGATGTTATTTATGTGACAATCATCATTTTCATCCCTAAATAATTTATATGCTCTAGAATGGATTATACATCTAGCTCTTGAAGTTTCATATTCCATACTAGTAGGATACTTAAACTTCTATCATAAGCATGCATGTGAATGAACTTACATACACCATATAAAACCTTACTACCTCATAGGATGATGCTTAGCACATTTCATTAATATGTAATAATACCTTATACACACTAATCATGTGTGATTCATTTATATTTAGTTATGCCTATGAATATACTTTAGGCACATTCTCATGAGTCTATCTATGTAAGCATACGTTTATTTGTTTGCACAGAACATCAAACATATTCATCCCAAAAATGAATTGCTCAATTTTAGTAATCATAATCTCCTATTCTTTTTGTACCCATCAATTATTAGTAATTATACATTGCTTTGCCTAAGAGAAAGCATGAAGAATTCCGATGTGCCACACATTATTACCGTTCACACATAAATACACCAATTGAATTCTAGGAGTAAAATTTTTAAAGGAAAATAAACATATAAGGCAAGGCTCCCTTACTTTTGCTCAAGCTTCTCCATCTCATTCATCTCTCCAAATGTGGCTTGCAAGCTTTAAGATGTCCCAAGAAGTTCCAAATCATGTCCCTACATCTAGGGATCAACAAAACAAGAGAAACAGTGTCAAAAACCCATAATTTACCATATTAGGGCCACCTCTGGTGCCCATGGGCGCCGACATTCCTACTCTTGGGTGGCTTGGAGCTTGGGCGCTAAGTCACAGACTTGCGAACACAACTGCGACTTTACGCTATTCAGTCCAAAAATCAACAATCCCATACTATTTTTCATGATTCCTTGAATGGGATTCCTATCCTATTCCTAATGTTCTAGGATCATTATAGCATTAAAACCCAAGAAAATTTCATGGTTCTAAGCTTAGATTAATCAATTTCCAACTTAGAACCCTAGCTTTCCTCTAACTCTTCTAAAACTTGAAACCCATCCTCAATCTTGCCACATTCATAGATCTCTGGTTCCAAATTCATTATTAATCCTCATATAAGGTTTTAAGAAGTTAATCAAGTCTCAAATCCCTCTAACAAAATTAATGTCTACCTCTAATGCCATAAACTCGAAAATGCCATAAAAATAGAGGAGGAGAAAAACTCACCTTACTCTCTGTAATACCCCATGTATTACGACATCGAAAGAAAATGTGAGTTTAGACGTGTGAAAATTTTTCACGATATATGCGTTCTAGATATTCACACCTTTTTACAACTAGAAGTAAGTTAAATTCGGAGGATCAAATTTCTTAAATGGGGTAATACTGTAATACCCACTATTTAATTTTTCATTTAAATTGTTGAATTTTATTTCACGAATATTGTATTGGCAAATTTTGTGTGCAAAATGTGTATAAGATGTTATATTGTGATGTGATAGTGTTTATATATGTGATTTTGGGTTGTAGACTAGCAATGTGTGACGCTAGGCCATACAAGGACTAAAATGAAAGATTTTGGAATCTTGTGGGGTGTAAAAAAATAGGTACAAAGTATAGAAATAGATGGAGAAAACTATAGAGAGCCTTGATGTGAAATTTGAAGTGGAAAATAGTTTCTAAATCCCAAGATATTAATTTTTTGAAATAAGGAGAATGATTAATTTATTAAATAGCTTATAGAAATAAAAGAAATTTAAAATAAAAATAAGTGAATAGTGCATGAACAGTATTTCTAGAAATTATATAGATTATATAATTAAATAAAAATAATAATACTATGTGTTGGATAAGGTAAAGCACTAAAGTAATTGGTTATTCATCTAACTAACCAAATTTCTTTTATTATTAAAATTAAGGATAATTAGTTTCTTTTATTTAATCTGAAGAGCATCTTAAGAAAATGTGATTTAATCATATTATATTTACTTAAAATAATCTAAGATTTGTGTAACAAATTTTTTAAGTTTAAACAATTAAACTATATAGGTTTCTGCTTTTTAGGAAGATAATTCGTAAGCAAATTTGAGACTATTCTTTTTCTTTTTTTCTTTCCTTCTCTTCTTTTTTTTTCTCTAGTTTAATCTCAGATTTTATTTTCTAGATTATCATGATGACATTTTCGATTTCTTTTACAAGAAAAAAATTAGTTAGAAGGATAAGTCTTAGTATATGGATGATAATGCATTAAAATAAATATTTTAAACAAAAGCTATAGATTTTCTTCCTTTTTTCTTAATTTTTTTTCTTCTTTCTTTTTCCTTCTTTGAATGAAACCATAGTAATATAGTATTTTAACAGTATGCTTTAGCTTTAGTAAACTTAAAGAAACTATTTTCAATTTTAAACCTTAAATCCTTTCAAATTATTTTAAACTCTAAATTGGAAACCCTACATCCCAAATCTTAAGGCTTCTCAGTTTCCCCCTTCTCTTCCTTCCTCTAGCCATCAATCTCTCTCTCCTCACTGTAATATCTCAAGAATTTATATGAATATTTAAAGTCTAATTTGAAATTTAGTGAAAAATTTAATTACGTGAAAATGTGCTTTTTGAATTAGTGAAGAAAATCTGGGAATAGAAATTTTAATTTTTAATTTAGGAAATTTTTACAAATTCTCAAGGACTAAAGTGAAAAGAAAAGAAAGTATAGAGGACTTTTGAGAAATGACCAAATAGAAACCTGAGAGGAAGAATAAAGCTTATGAGAATGAATTATGAGTCCGGTACCGAAAAGAAGATGGATTCGAGGTTAAAGTGGTATTTGAGACATCGAGAGGGATTAAAGTGAACAAATCTTATAAGCTAAGGTGGCTATGAGCGATTTTATCGAAAAAGAAATTAGTGGGGCCCACACATACAATTATTAGTTTTTCTTCTCCTTCTTCCTCCCGAGGCTTCATGTTCTTCGTTCATTTCCATCTTCCCTTCTTCAATCATTTCTCAAATTTTCATCCGGCGATCTTGTATTTTCTAACCATACTTCCGATTCTCACGAGTTCTAGAGGTAAAGAGGTAAATTTTATCTACTCTATTTCTCTTTTTCTCCATTTTCGGACCTATGGAAGAAAATTAAGATTTTGAGTTTTAATGGATGAATTTAAGTGTGGATGTTAATGTAAAACATTCTTAGGTGGTTTATGATGTTATTAGAACAAGAAATTTCGTAGAATTTGGATATTTGAAAAAGTTAGTGTTCTTGATGAAAATTTGAGATTTGAGCTTGGATTGTTGGTAGAAATTGGGGGTTTTGGTGTTAAAACACTCCTTAGACATTAAGGATGAAAACCCATGGAAGAAATCAAAAGAAATGTTGTTTTAGATATGATTTTAGGATTTTTGGATGAAAAACACGAAGAACATCGAAAATTTTCCCCAGAAATTACTATTCACCGAGAAAATTTTTCCAGATTTTCTCGTTACTGTAGCGTTGACTCGGTTAACGTTACTGTAGCATTGACTCGGTCAACGTTACTGTAGCTGCGTTGACCGTTGACTATTACTGTAGCATCAGTTTTTTTTAATATCGTTGAAAAGCTCTTTGAGTCTAGTTTCCAATGGTATAAGTGTCATTTAGAAATTCATTACCGGTTAGGAGTTATGACTTAAGATGTGAGTAAAGGTCGAGAGTAGTGATAGGAAATTTCTCTATTTTGTAACCCTAATGGTTTTTACCTGGTTACAATAGGGATGATTAGGGCGCAACGTGGGAGCGCCGAGAGCGTGGAATCCAGGTGAGTAGGCAACCTTGCAAAATTAATTTAATAAATTAGTCAAAGCACAATATAAATCTCATTTGCGTTATTTGTGAAATTGAGAAGATTATCAGTGTGTGTTCAGGTTGAGAAAAAGTATAATATCATTGGAAGGTATTTTATTACCTTTGAGAATTGATTTCTCTAGTTGACTAAAGAACTAGATGTGATTGTTCCTTAAATAAATTGGAACATTTTGTAAGTGAATAACCTTACTAAACTAATGTGATCTTATTAGATAAGGTACAATACAAGTCTTGTTTATAACATTATTGAAGTGAGAAATAATCAATCTCGCTGTTGATAATATATGATGATTGTTATGGTTGATGATAGACATTCAAGGGAATAAAAATATGTGTAAATTCATTTATTTCATAGTAATTATATTGTGATAAATTCTCACTATTTTATTGATGAGCAAAAGATCTACGAGATCTAATACACGAGTTTGAAAGGGTTAGAGTCCCATACTACTCGGTGTATAAATGTGAAAATCTATGCACGAGTTTGAAAGGGTTAGAGTCCCATACTACTCGGTGTATAAATGTGAAAACCTATGCACGAGTTTGAAAGGGTTAGAGTCCCATACTACTCGGTGTATAACTGTGAAAATCAATACACGAGTTTGAAAGGGGTTAGAGTCCCATATCACTCAGTGTATAAATGTGAAAATCTATGCACGAGTTTGAAAGGGTTAGAGTCCCATACTACTCGGTGTATAAATGTGAAAACCTATGCACAAAGAGTTTGAGGGTTAAATTCCCAAGTCACTCAGTGCAAGTATTTATGGCATATAATACTATAATTATTTAAAATAAATGATAGATTGATTGTATTAGTAAATGTGGTGTTTGTGCTTATGATATTTTCATGTACAGTTGTTTACTCACTGAGTTATGATAAACTCACACTCTCCATGATTATCTTTTCAGATACAGTGGTTGAGGAGAAGAATTTATAGCTTTTAAGGATATACTCCACTTTTGTCTGGTAAACAATTGGTAAGGATTAGGAAACGCTCTGTAATCTAGTAGGTCACCTAGACTTGGGAGGTTGTATAGTACTGTATAGTGTTTGAAAGTTGAACATTTTCTGAATATGTATACAAAATATCTTTCTTGGAATATTTATGATTCACATAATTATGGATATTAAGAATGTTCACAGAGATTATGGGGTACCACGGAGGTACACCCTAGGTATTTTATGTTTATATCACATATAAGTTTTGGGATGTGACAAATTGGTATCAGAGGTGGTTTTAGGTCCCCTATAGATTACAGAGCAAAGTGTTCTTTGTGGGCCCTTTTCCATTGTCATGAACCGCGGCATGACCATGGGATTAGGTTCCATAAAAGACCTTGTAAAGTTGAGTGTTCTTGTCATAACTTACCCTTCGATGGAGTTAGTTAAAGATAATTTTGTTACAATATGAGATAATTGATTTCATATGTGGAACTTTGGAACTTGTTGGAGGTATGATCTTTATACCAATGGGAAAGGTGATCTCTGTATGAAATTTTTCTTTTTGAGAAATTGGGAACATAACTCTGTAGTGTACTCTTAAAGCTGAGGATCAGTAATTGCTAGAATATGGCTTGAGGGCTGGGCCAAGAGTGATGTATTAGATGGGGTAAAGTTGATTATGAGGCATGGGCTAGAGTTCAAGAAAGATTTTCACAAAGAATATAGCGCAGATTACTAATGCAAGAATGGGAAAGAACCCTTGTGAGGCAGATCAAGATTTGATTTTGATAGATGCCAGACAGATGTAATTTATGAAAGAGGATGTAAGTCCTAAATAATATGTTCCTTGATAAAAGCTTGGTTGAAAAAATAGATGTGGGCTAGGTAGTTTTTCCCTAAGGGAGATACTACGGTAAAATGGAACCTAGCATAAGAGATATTGAGGTACGTTATAAGTCTTCTCTAGGGGCGACTCGCCAAAGTTGCATTTGTTTAGTTAGGGATTGGCATGATGGTACTATGTGATAGAAGTGTTTCAAAAAAAAATATATATATATACAATGTAGAAGTTTTGTAACATTGGAACAATTAGAGCATGTTAAAGGTAGGCTGTTGGCGTATGAACATTCATAATTGTTAAACGTGATGTATGATTGGAATGGTCTAGAAAGATATTCTTATGGTAGTTTGTGCCTCAGAGTGTTAGTTTAAGGAAAGCTTGCGAATCGAGGCTCTTAAGCAAGAATTCATGACAATTCGAGAGCATAATATCGAGTTCAATTGATCTATACGGTAAGCCTTCATCTACTCCCGTATGATAAGGGGAAAGACAACGAGACTTGTATAGAGCTTCTGTTTGTCTCTGTGTCAGCTTATAGGGTCATTAAATTTTTTTTTATGTGATTGGCTTATAAGCTGAATTTGTTATTGATTTTGTGTGGCTAATTTCTTTTATCTTTCTTCATTTTATTATTATTATTATTATTTAGAGTACCATCTAGTAAAAGAAACTATTG
The DNA here is from genome assembly GCA_037074585.1 of Biancaea sappan. NCBI lineage: Eukaryota > Viridiplantae > Streptophyta > Magnoliopsida > Fabales > Fabaceae > Biancaea > Biancaea sappan. Next base: position 15,678,082 of record CM073494.1, read on the forward strand.
GTATTAAAAGCGGAAGGATTACATTGCAAAAAAAAAAAAGGGAAATTACTCATGCATAAGTAATCTAAAAGCGAGGTGGTCTCGGATTAGGAGGGTTGTATTGTATCATCACCCCTCGACCATTTCTTGGAACAAGAGACTGAGCAATGTCACGGAGGGTAGTGTAAATCCCATTCATACAATCAACACTTCTTTGTTGTTGATTGCAAAAGCATTGGGTAGACCAATAGAAGAACCTGTCTATTCTTGAAGTCATTGCCGCATTATTGCGTTTAGTTAACTTCTCCAGGTCTTCTATCATCTTCTTCAGATTTTTCACCTCCTTCTCTAGACAAGCGATTTTGTTTTCTGACGTGTGGCCAGTGCTAATCTCCTCAGCTTCCTCAATTTTTATCTTCTTCTCCTTTTGATCCTCTTGAGACCCCTCAAAAGGTCTCTTGCCCTTGTCTTTGCCTAGACTTAAGTTTAAGTCGAGCTCTTCTTCCTTGGCCTCCACTGTGAGATCAATGTACTTCCTGGTGGCCATGGTTTAGAAAATTTAGAAGTTTTTGCAGGAGTATGACGAGAGAGGAATACTGGGAAATTGTAGGCTCAGAGATGATTACTCTTTGTGGTGTAGTAACTGAGAACTCCGGGGCAGTTTTTATAGAGAAAAATTTAGACTTAGAGCCAAAGAAGATATCTCTTCGCCGCACTCCTACACGCTCAACCTATGAATTTCTGCAAGCTGGAAGCCAGAAGCCTAGGGTAGGCATACGTGTCAACAGTGTGTCACATTAATGGCAAAATCACGTAAGTCAATATTCGGTGGATTTGCAGCCGATTTATACTTGTTTATTTTTCATATCTCTTGTTGGCATTTTCTGAAATTCTAAGAAGCCGACAGCGTAGCCATTAAAGATTGCCTTGGATGCTTTTATGATGAACTAAAATGTATTTCTCTGCTTTCTTGTATTGTTCTTGAAAGCCTTCAGTTGAGTATAATATACATGATTGATTGAATTATATTGTGATTATATGTATTTAAATACATATGCCATGTATGTATGTTATCCATGCATTGAGAGTGAAGGCTATTTGTTGTGGCCAGGAATAATATGTAATGATTCTACATACATTCAGAGAATGAGAAGTCTGAAATTTAAAAAGGACTTGAATAGATGAAAATATATAGATAATGATGTATCTCTATGTTGATACATACATACATATATGCTCATAGAGGCAAGAGAAAGGTAAAAAAAAAATTTTCTCACTTTATGGTAACACTTGATATGTGTAAATGTGAGAAGTTTTTATTTTAATATGTATGTTTGAAAATGTGTAAGCTTAGGGCAAAGCCACGGATTAGAAACCTAGATAAGGTTAATATGAAACTACCCGTTCATGGAGTAATATCTCGATTTAGAATTATTGGATAAGACAAATACAAAGTTAGGAAGTCATAAATTGAAGCGGCGATTAGTTTAATAATCTGAGCAAGAGTCAAAAGTTAGCCGAAATTTTTGAGGAAATCTTTTGTATTTGATTATATTTTGTTATTTTCTGGCATGCTTATTATAGACCGTTGGCATTGCGACGGATAAGGTCTGGAGGCCATCTTTAGAGTGTGATGTAAGGGTTTTGGTAGCCCTAAATTTCGTCTATAAATAATGGATGCCCCATTACGCCGCTCATTACACTAAGAGTTCATTACTTATAAGCTTTCTAGCATCAAACCTCTCATTCCATACAACCTTTATAGCTCAGAAAAATATGGCCGGCAATAAATCTTTCAATTTAAACTTTGAGGCTGGCAAGGTAGAGCTGGATCTAAATCTTAGTCTGGAGAACTATAAGAATAAGAGATCCATGGAAGAGTCATCAGAAGCTAAGAAAAGAAAAAGGGATGTAGTAGAGCTAGAGGATGTTAGCACAGCAACATCTTCAAATGATGAGCTTGCGCTTATGAGAAAAAAAATGGAGGACTTGGAAAGGTTGATAAACCACAACTTTGAGGGCCAGGGAAGATTGATAAATCGTCTCTTTGTAGAACAAGAGAAGCACTTGAATCGTCATTTTAGGGAATTGGCGAATAGAGTTGATAGACATTCGATGTTTGCAACTCAAAATTTTCGTGACCAACAAGCGAGGTGTATTGACTGTATGAATGGAGTGACCTCTGCACTTCGCCAAATTTCCCAAACGTTTCCTCCAGAAACTCTTTCTAGGCTGCAACGATTAGCTTCCTCCTTAAGATCTGAAACACCTTCCTCTTCTAGACCTGGAGCACTTTCTGCATTTCAAAAACCTCCTCGTCCTTAATTTATTCTTTCTTTTATTTATACCTTAAGCTAATATTTGATCTGAGCTTCACGTATTAAGATTATCTGTTTTGTAAATCAAGTTCAGTTTGTTGCCTGTAACTTATGTACTAGAAATAAGGCAATTCTTGTACTGAAGAAACTTGAGAAATAAAAATATGTTGAACTTGTTATATTTTGTACTTGATTGTGAAAATTCTAAAAGAGAGAACGAGATTTGGACAAAATATCTGCATTTGTTTCAATCTTGAGTTAAGTTTTGAATTCGGAGGACCGAATTCTATTAAGGGGGGAAGAATGTAATATCTCAAGAATTTATATGAATATTTAAAGTCTAATTTGAAATTTAGTGAAAAATTTAATTACGTGAAAATGTGCTTTTTGAATTAGTGAAGAAAATCTGGGAATAGAAATTTTAATTTTTAATTTAGGAAATTTTTACAAATTCTCAAGGACTAAAGTGAAAAGAAAAGAAAGTATAGAGGACTTTTGAGAAATGACCAAATAGAAACCTGAGAGGAAGAATAAAGCTTATGAGAATGAATTATGAGTCCGGTACCGAAAAGATGATGGATTCGAGGTTAAAGTGGTATTTGAGACATCGAGAGGGATTAAAGTGAACAAATCTTATAAGCTAAGGTGGCTATGAGCGATTTTATCGAAAAAGAAATTAGTGGGGCCCACACATACAATTATTAGTTTTTCTTCTCCTTCTTCCTCCCGAGGCTTCATGTTCTTCGTTCATTTCCATCTTCCCTTCTTCAATCATTTCTCAAATTTTCATCCGGCGATCTTGTATTTTCTAACCATACTTCCGATTCTCAGGAGTTCTACAGGTAAAGAGGTAAGTTTTATCTACTCTATTTCTCTTTTTCTCCATTTTCGGACCTATGGAAGAAAATTAAAATTTTGAGTTTTAATGGATGAATTTAAGTGTGGATGTTAATGTAAAACATTCTTAGGTGGTTTATGATGTTATTAGAACAAGAAATTTCGTAGAATTTGGATATTTGAAAAAGTTAGTGTTCTTGATGAAAATTTGAGATTTGAGCTTGGATTGTTGGTAGAAATTGGGGGTTTTGGTGTTAAAACACTCCTTAGACATTAAGGATGAAAACCCATGGAAGAAATCGAAAGAAATGTTGTTTTAGATATGATTTTAGGATTTTTGGATGAAGAACACGAAGAACATCGAAAATTTTCCCCATAAATTACTGTTCACCGAGAAAATTTTTCCAGATTTTCTCGTTACTGTAGCGTAGCGTAGACTCGGTCAACGTTACTGTAGCTGCGTTGACCGTTGACTATTACTGTAGCATCAGTTTTTTTTAATATCGTTGAAAAGCTCTTTGAGTCTAGTTTCAAATGGTATAAGTGTCATTTAGAAATTCATTACCGGTTAGGAGTTATGACTTAAGATGTGAGTAAAGGTCGAGAGTAGTGATAGGAAATTTCTCTATTTTGTAACCCTAATGGTTTTTACCTGGTTACAATAGGGATGATTGGGGCGCAACGTGGGAGCGCCGAGAGCGTGGAATCCAGGTGAGTAGGCAACCTTGCAAAATTAATTTAATAAATTAGTCAAAACACAATATAAATCCCATTTGCGTTATTTGTGAAATTGAGAAGATTATCAGTGTGTGTTCAGGTTGAGAAAAAGTATAATATCATTGGAAGGTATTTTATTACCTTTGAGAATTGATTTCTCTAGTTGACTAAAGAACTAGATGTGATTGTTCCTTGAATAAATTGGAACATTTTATAAGTGAATAACCTTACTAAACTAATGTGATCTTATTAGATAAGGTACAATACAAGTCTTGTTTATAACATTATTGAAGTGAGAAATAATCAATCTCGCTGTTGATAATATATGATGATTGTTATGGTTGATGATAGACATTCAAGGGAATAAAAATATGTGTAAATTCATTTATTTCATAGTAATTATATTGTGATAAATTCTCACTATTTTATTGATGAGCAAAAGATCTACGAGATCTAATACACGAGTTTGAAAGGGTTAGAGTCCCATACTACTCGGTGTATAAATGTGAAAATCTATGCACGAGTTTGAAAGGGTTAGAGTCCCATACTACTCGGTGTATAAATGTGAAAACCTATGCACGAGTTTGAAAAGGTTAGAGTCCCATACTACTCGGTGTATAACTGTGAAAATCAATACACGAGTTTGAAAGGGGTTAGAGTCCCATATCACTCAGTGTATAAATGTGAAAATCTATGCACGAGTTTGAAAGGGTTAGAGTCCCATACTACTCGGTGTATAAATGTGAAAACCTATGCACAAAGAGTTTGAGGGTTAAATTCCCAAGTCACTCAGTGCAAGTATTTATGGCATATAATACTATAATTATTTAAAATAAATGATAAATTGATTGTATTAGTAAATGTGGTGTTTGTGCTTATGATATTTTCATGTACAGTTGTTTACTCACTGAGTTATGATAAACTTACACTCTCCATGATTATCTTTTCAGATACAGTGGTTGAGGAGAAGAATTTATAGCCTTTAAGGATATACTCCACTTTTGTCTGGTAAACAATTGGTAAGGATTAGGAAACGCTCTGTAATCTAGTAGGTCACCTAGACTTGGGAGGTTGTATAGTACTGTATAGTGTTTGAAAGTTGAACATTTTCTGAATATGTATACAAAATATCTTTCTTGGAATATTTATGATTCACATAATTATGGATATTAAGAATGTTCACAGAGATTATGGGGTACCACGGAGGTACACCCTAGGTATTTTATGTTTATATCACATATAAGTTTTGGGATGTGACAATCACATTCCATTCGGTAGCCTACATACACAACTTCACAGCAGCATATATACACAATCACGATAGCATTCCATATACACACCACCGCCAAGCACCTTTCCAACACATGCATCCCACTCACCCATCACATTCCATATTTTGATATACACTCAAATACACCTAATACTCACTGTCCCATATATTCCATAAATCATATACACCATACTTAACCACTTCCAATCGGCTAGCACATACTTTTAGACGCACCCCACTATCTCGTACAACATCTCTCTCAGCCACTATTCAAGAGGCAAGGAGGAATCAAGGTATTTCATAAATCATTATTTCTCTTGTCAATTCATCTCCTTTAAAAGAAACATAAAGAATTTATTTTGACATCTAGATTTTTCTTTCTTTTTTCGAGAAACCTCAAGTATCATAGAACAAATTTCTTTTTTCACATCAAAGAGAAATTGATCGGTTCAATCAGTAGGATTTGTTGAAATCCAGGTGAGTGAACTAACCTTTCTTTAATATTATCTTAAATGTTAAAGTGATAGGATATAAAGATAGGTAATAGTCATGGTAGAAAAGAAGGAATCTGGTTAAGGGATTTGAGTTAGAAGTGAAATTGAAAATTTTGTAAAATTCAATTATTGATGGAATTGCTAACGGCAAACGTTAGGAAAAAGACATGGTTCGTGAGACAAGTATAATGATTTGCGATTTGGAATACTTATGGTTATCTGATGGAAATTAGAATGATGATTATGTTTATGATTATATTGATGAATACATTGTGGAAATATTGATGCTTATTTCGATGATTATTTGAAATTGTTTGAACTTTGTATGTATTTGGGCGGGATAGTACCCTCTCTCACGTCAAGTGAAAAATTCGGGTGATAGGATGACTTGACTTTTGAGAGTAAAGACAACGATTCTTTCGGTAGGGAGATGAGCCCGGATTTAATCCGTAAGGCACCTTGACCGTTACTAATGAAGTTGTGCGTCATGGCGGGTTTTGATGAGATTGGTTGAGTGGGGCCTATGGGTCCCGGTGTTTCTGCCATTGACGAGTACTAGTTTCGTTGGTCTGAATTGTTGTTTGAATTGTAAATTCTCTTGTAGATATCTTTTCTTGTGAATTGTGATTTTTGCCTATACTTTCATTTTATTACTTTTACATAACATATTTTATTAGGGCGAGGATTAGCTCACTTACTAAGATTATTAGCTCACACTTGTTGACTTTTCTTTTTCAAATCAGGTAGTGGACGAGGATCTTCCGCTAGAGGAGTAGTTGCCGTTGGACTATCCCATTGTTGGGTAGGTCCTATGTTGTTAGCATTTTATTTTGTTAAGTTTAGAAAGTTCTGTGGTCAAATAGGACATATAGGGGGTTTCGGGCTAATAAACTATTTTATTTACTATATTTAATTTGATTTGAACTCGAAAATTTATTTTGAGAATTTATGATATGGATTATGGTAGAAGTTGAGATTTCAATTATGAATTTATTTAAATTAATGTGATTTTATGAATGAATGAAGTTTCGATTATTTTATATTAAATATTAAAATTGTAATATGGAAGATTGCAAGGAATCTAGGTAAGTTTTCATCTCCCCTTGTGTGTATATGATATACGATTATAATAATTTATATTGTAACTAATAATTATTTTAATAAGTATTTGATATTTATTTATATTTATTTCAATTAATATTTAGTTATAAATTAATATTTTTTTTAATTAATCTTATTTACACTTAATAAATATTTTCTAATTTTAATCTTTATTTTATCATATATATATATATATATTTCAAAGTCTGAACTGTCTTTAAAATTTAAATAGTTGAGACTATTTAAATTATTTAAAATAAAGTTGTCTTGTTTACTTGATTTAGTTTGCCTGTTTGTTAAATTCTAAATACTTACAAAAGCTATGTTATTTAATAAATAAAAAAGGGAATGATGTATGTTATAAATATTTATAAATAAACAAAAAAGAGTAGAAATTTATATGTTAATTAGGCTTATGGTGACATGGAATTCGTGTCACTATGTCAGTCACGTGCCTAGAATTTGGGTCCTGACACTCTCCTTGCTTCTCTGGTGCGGTGGCTCACCGGAGGTTATCCCTTGCTGGTGATGCACGGTCAAAAGATTAGGAATGATGGTTGGAGAAACACAGTCGAAGAGAGGGAGAGAGAGAGACAGCTTCGTGAGAGAGGGAAAAGGCAACATAAATGGAAAGAAAATGAATGTGTTTGCTAATATTAAGGTGTAAGTGGGGTGTAATACCCATAAAAAATAAAATATAAATGAGTATTTACAAACTATGGTTACTATGCTAGTATACAGTACTGTTCACCTGTATAATACTATTTATGTATACGATACTGTTCACTTATACAATTGAAATGTCAAGTACTAGATGTAGTTTGGTCATAAGAGAAAACTAGAAAGAAGTTCGTAGAAGAAAATGATGTTTTATGGGTGAAAATACCCTCAGGGACTAAAATGAAAGGACTGATTTGAAAAAAAACTTAAAGGTTTAAGGTGAAATGATAGTTTTCCCTTTAAGTTTCAATAGTAACCAATAATTCAGCCGCGCGTTTTGCACATTAATGCGTGAAATATTTTATTAGAAATGTCATTTTCATAAATAGTAAATTGAATATTTTATTAGCGCATAGTGATAAATAGTACCGTTGACTTTTCCTATAAATATGCCCTTCCATTTCACTTCTAAACTCACACCTTCAACTTCTCTTCTTCTCTCCTTAAGTTTCTCTTACTCTAATGCTAGGCTTCTGAGATTTTGGGCCTTTCCTTTTCAGCTTAGGTAAGGATACTATGCCATTTATATGTCTTTCAAATTTTAGAAGTTATTTTCTTAAGTATACTCTGTGGTTGCGGCTTTGGCTGATCTTCCACATTAAAAAAACTGTCCTTAGTTGTTTACATATTATTTTGATTTTCTGATTACCGAAATAGGATGTAAACTGTGAATAATACATGTCTATGAAAGTTCTGGCTAAGGAAAGACCTGGTTTTTAAGTGTGTCTATTGTGACCCTCCACTCTTTCGTGGGAACTTACCTGGTGTACTCTTTTACATATTGTATTATCTATTTCTGGTATAAACAGTCTCCGTATATATGAATAGTGACCGTATATATGAATAGTGCCATATGTATGAACAGTATCCATATGTATGAACAATATCTGTATGTATAAATAGTATTCGTACGTATAAATAGTGACTATATATACGAATAGTATCCGTATGTATAAATAGTGACTATATGTATGAATAGTGACTGTGCATATGAATAGTGACCGTATATATAAATAGTGACCGTATGTATGAACAGTGTCTGTATGAAAACAATCCTAACTTGTTTTCTCTAATCTTTCATGAAAATCTCTGTAGCGGAATACTGAAATTCATCTGTGTACTCTTGTCCGTAATGACTTAGAGAAGTGATACTCGTACGGAATCTATGTGAGTGGAACAACTCCGTTTTAATAGAGTTTTAGCATTACTGGTGATAAAAAGTATGTCGTAGGACACTCCCAAGATTCATAGAGGGAAATTGGATTCAGAATGACAAATCTAATGAGATAAGTAATCCAGAAGTATGGATAAGACGAAGCAAGTATCTCATGATGATGTGAAGTTTGAATCTTTTCAAAAATTGTTTAATTGTTTTCTTGATTTGTGGTTTATAATTCTATAATATAGTTATATATTATACCTGTTATATAAATGAATATTACATTGTACTTCTGATTATGATATGAAATGCTGTACTATTGATTGTGATTGAGCGGGACAGTACCCCCTCTCACGGCAAGGCGAAAAACCTGATTGAAAGGATGTCTTGACCAATGAGTGTGGAGACAATAATTCCCTTAGTAGAGATATAGCCCGGATTGGTGATAAATCCGTGAGGCGCCCTAGCTAAGAGGATGAAGTTGTGCGTCATGGCGGAAATATACAGAATTGGTGAGCTGGCCTGTGTGCGCTCTCCGGGATATATTGCCATTGATGAGTACTAGTAACGTTTGTTGAATTGGATGAATTTTTATCTTCTTGTATGTAATTTCTAACTATGTTTATTGGTTGAGTATGAGCCTTCGGATATACTTGCATGACTGGTAATGTATTTGAATTTTATTAATGCGAGGCCGATTCGCTCACGGAGTTTAAAAGCTCACACTTTCTATAAAAAATTTTCTGTTCAGATCAGATTGCCAGCGAAGAATATTTGCTAGAGGAATAGATCACTTTGGACCTTCCCGCTGTCGGGTAGGCCCCTCTATTGTTATAGATTATGTTGCTTTGTAATTGTATAGGACATCTAGGTCAGGGGTTTGGCATTTGGCTTGTATGTCAGTATAATAATGTATTTTAAATTGATAATCTATTATTACATGCAAATCATCTCTATGATTTTCAGATAAAAAAATTTGATATATTTTCTTCATATTTATTAAGGAATTACTTTGATAACATAGAGATAATCACTAAATAATTTAACTCGTGGGTAGAATTTATCAAAAGGCTTACAGTGATGAGAGATTCATCATTGTGCCGGTCATGTGCCCAGAAAACGGGTCGTGACATGGGGCCTACTACTTGCTCTTGCATTTTGGTCCCTCTTGAGAACAATATTTAATTAAACTTACAAAGATTGCTGGAACAACATTAATTATAAAAAGGACACCCGATTACACCTTTATTAAAAGATACATCATCACACCCCATTTTCACTAAGTTGCCAAAAATCCCACACTCATTCACTCTAGTTGTAATACCCATGAAAAATAAAATATAAATGCGTATTTTCGAACTACGGTTACTATTTTAGTATATGGTACTATTCACCTGTATAATACTATTTACGTATATAGTACTGTTCACTTATACAATCGAAATGTCGTACTAGATGTAGTTTGGTCATAAGAAAAAATTAGAAAGAAGTTCGTAGGAGAAAATGACGTTTTATGTGTGAAAATACTCTGAGGGACTAAAATGAAAGGACTGAATTGAAAAGAAACTTAAAGGTTTAAGGTGAAAGAATAGTTTTCCCTTTAAGTTTTCAGTAGTAACCAATAATTAAAGTCGCCATCGTCCGCGTTTTGCATAGTAAGTTAAATTATTAAAGTGTACAGTAAATTGAATTATTAGAAATATCATTTTCATAAATAGTAAATTGAATATTTTATTAGCGCATAGTGTCAAATAGTACCATTAAATTTTCCTATAAATAGGCCTTTCCATTTTACTTCTAAACTCATACCTTCAACTTCTCTTCTTCTCTCCTTAAGTTTCTCTTGCTCCGACGCTAGGTCTCTGAGATTTTGGGCCTTTCCTTTTCAGCTTAGGTAATGATACTATGCCTTTGCTATGTCTTTTAAATTTTAGAAGTTATTTTCTTAAGTATGCTCTGTGGTTGTGGCTTTGGCTGATCTTCCACATCAGAAAAACTGTTCTTAGCTGCCTACATATTATTTTGATTCTCTGATTACCGAAATAGAATGTAAACTGTGAAGAATACATGTCTAGGAAAGTTCTGGCTAAGGAAAAACCTAATTTTTAAGTGTGTCCTTTGTGACCCTCAACTCTTTTTTGGGAACTTACCTGGTGTACTCTTTTACAGATTGTATTCTCTATTTCTGGTATGAATAATACTCGTACGTATAAATAGTGACCGTATGTATGAATAATGACCGTACATATGAATAGTAATCATATGTATGAATAGTATCTATACAAAAACAATCCTAAGTTGTTTTCTCTAATCTTTCATGAAAATCTCCATAGCAGAACACTGAAATTCACCAGAGTACTCTTGTCTGTAATGACTTAGAGAAGCGATACTCGTACAGAATCCAGACGAGTGGAACGACCCCATTTTAATAGGATTTTAGCATTACTGGTGATAAAAAGTATGTCGTTGGACACTCCCAAGATTCATAGGGGTAAACTGGATTCAAAGTGGTAAATCTAGAAAGATAATTAATCCAGAATTATGGATAAGACGAAACAAGTATTTCATGATGATGATATGAAGTTTGAATTTTTTCGAAAATAGTTTAATTGTTATCTTGATTTGTGGTTTATAAACCTATAATATAGTTATATATTATACCTATTATATGAATGAATATTACATTGTACTTTTGATTATGATATGAAATACTGTACTATTGATTGTGATTGAGCGGGACATTATCCCCTCTCACGGTAAGGCGGCAAACTCGGTTTAAAGAGTGTCTTGATCAACGAGTGTGGAGACAACGATTTCCTCAGTAGAGATATAGCCCGAATCGGTAACAGATCCGTGAGGCGCCCTAGCTACGAGAATGAGGTTGTGCGTCATGACGGAAATATACAAAATTGGTGAGCCGGCCTATGTGTGCTCTCCGGGATATATTGTCATTGATGAGTACTAGTAACATTTATTGAATTGGATGGATTTTTATCTTCTAATATGTAATTTCTAACTATATCTATTGGTAGAGTTTGAGCCTTCGGGTATACTTGCATGACTGGTTATGTATTTGAATTTTATTAACGCGAGGCCGATTCGCTCACTGAGTTTAAAAGCTCACACTCTCTGTAAAATCTTTTTTGTTCAGATCAGGTTACCGGCGAAGAATATCCGCTAGAGGAGTAGATCACTCTGGACCTTTCCACTGTCCGGTAGGCCCCTCTTTTATTGTAAATTATGTTGCTCTGTAATCGTCTAGGATATCTAGGTCAGGGTTTGGTATTTGGCTTGTATTTCAGTACAATAATATATTTTATATTGAGGATTTATTACTATATGCAAATCATCTTTATGAATTTCAAATAAGAAAATTTGATATATTTTCTTCAGGAGTGGTTATTTTGATAATATAGAGATAATGACTAATAATTTAACTCGTGGGTAGAATTTATCGAAATGCTTATAGTGATTGAATATTCATCATTGTGCTAGTCATGTGCCCTGAAAACGGGTCGTGACACTAGTCCCTCACGTGTCCCAAATTATTCTTTAATACCCATAACCCATCTTTTCTTTCCGTTACAAATTTACCTAACCTATGACATGTCTTAATCCTTATTAAACCATAGGATTCTTTGTTATTTTTCACTAGTTGAAATTCCTTGATTTGAGAAATTTTTTTTATCCCCTTAATTATGTCCTTTTTAATTGCATAGTGTTACACAACGAGAGCATGTACAAACAACACAAAGAACAGAGATCAAAGGTGAGAATAGAGATGGATAGATGAGAACAAAGAACGAAAGTGAAAACAAAGACCTAAGCGAGAACATGAATAGCGAAACGAGAGCATGAACAAACAACACAGCGAGAACAGAGACCAAAGGTGAGAATCTGAGTGAGAGGAAAAATGAAAGATAGAGGCAGCACATAATAAAGAGATGAAGCTGAAGGATGCTGAAATAACACATCATTATTATTTTTTAAATAGAACACCTTTATTGATTAACATCCAACCGTACATCACCACAAGCCAACTTAAGAATAAATTATTCATATTAATTTGGTGCATTGAAACATTAATATTTTTAAAAATTTATTTATTTTATTATTAAAATATTAATATAATTTATTTTATTACACTTAATAATGAGTAAAATTAAATAAGAATAAATGGAGAATTTATTTTATTCATGCCCTTTGTGGTAATTACATATTCAAAAGTGATTCTACTAATTAATATTCAAATGAAATTCATTTTTCAAAATCAATTTTTTTATAACAGTTTCCAAATATACATCACGTTTATGCAAAATTAATTTTGCTCAAAATCAATTTTAAAAATCAATTATGCTTAAACTTAAATTTAACTAGCGAGGTCCCAAACACACCACTCAGTAGTATATTTACTGGAGTTGAAGCGGTTGAATCGAAACTTATGGTGATTTGCAGTAGATTCTATAATACTAACAATTGATTAGTATCTGAGTACCAATGGTTATTCACTTATTGATGTTCTCTCTCTCTCTCTCTCTCTCTCTCTCTCTCTCTCTCTCTCTCAAAGTTTCCTGCAATAGGATGGGATCTTGTGCTTGTCCCCTAATTTTAACAACGATTAAAACTGTTGTCAAAATTTTTTTAGCAACAATTTTAAATCGTTGCTACAAAATTTAAAAAAATAATTTTTAACAACGACTTTAAGTAACTATTAAAAATATTACAAAAACGTTTAACCATTGCTAAACGGTGCCGGATCCCGTCCCTCCTGCAATTCCTTGTTTTTTCTGTAGAAAAAGAACATTTTCAAGACAAATTTTTTGAACCAGTATCGCTTAGCTTAATCCTTAAACAGACAGAACAACTTACGAACATAGTTTATTGAATAGTAGTACAGATTAAAGCTTTAGCAAAGTCCGAGGCCAAGCCCAGTAATTGAGGAAGTAAAGGGCTTCTTTAAAACATTCCTTTTTTATGAACTTCTTTAAAACAATAGTAGACTACAGATTAAAGCTCTAGCAAAGTCCGAGGCCAAGCCCAGTAATTGAGGAAATACAGGGCTTCTTTAAAACATTCCTGTTTTATTAACTTGTTTAAAACAATAGTTGAGTTAGTAAAGGACTGTTTTCTTAATTCTTTGTTACCGAAAAAAAAAAATCAATGTAAATTCCTTTTTCTTAATTTTTATTCTTTAATTTGCTTTTAACTGCGCAACTTCCGGTCTTTAATATCCAGAGCAATGGGTCAAGAAAAATTTTAAGATTCCCATTACAACCCACCCAAGAAAAATCCAACAGAAATTGCTTCAAGAATCGAAAGGATAAAAATTGACAGGCATTAACGATGACATCAAAGAGTTTGCGCGCCCCACCTAACGCAAATAATTTTACCGAATCCCTCACAGACGAATGACACGTAGCTCATCCAATAGTAGTGGGACCATTCATATCTCAGCTTTAGACATTACCACACAATTGCCTCGTCCAACTTCAAGTTCAGCAGAAGCTGCAGTTTCACAGACTGCAAGTGAACCACTCGCACCTGCAAGGGTTTGGGAGCCATTGAAATTTGAAGCCATGGAAGCTCCCAACTCGACGTTTCTGTGCTTTTTACTTCTTTTCCTGATATATCTATCCTGTGCAACTGCGGGCCATGATAGTTCCAGTGGCACCAGCATCATCTTCACTACACTTGGAAGATCTTTCTACGCCTTCGACATCTACACCCTCCCAATCCTGCACCCACCCAAACCCAACCAGGAAATTCGGATCACCGATGGCCGCTCCGTCAACTTTAACGGCCAATTCCCTTCTCCGTCTTCTTCCTCCGTCCTCCTCTCCCTCTTACCCAATCAAACTGCAATCCGGGTCCAAACCGACCCGCCTCCTCTGCAACTCATTTATGTCACCGAAAGAAATGATGGTATCCCAAACATATACTACGATGCAGTTTATTACGAGGAAACCAGTAGCGCAAGGAGGAGATCGGCCCTTGAATCGGTCACAGAGAGGATTCAAGTCCCTCTATTGGTCAATCACCTGAGCGAGAATCGAGTTTCCATGAAAGATAAGCCTACTGTGACTGGAGAGTATTTGGTTTATGTCTCGACTCATGAGAACCCAGGCGTCCCAAGGGCCAGTTGGGCCGCGGTGTATTCAACCCACTGGAAATCGGGTTCGACCCGGAGACTCACACCTTATGGTGTTGCAGATTTTAGCCCCGCAGTTTCACCGTCTGGGACTTTCACTGCCGTGGCTTCGTACGGTGAGAGTGGCTGGACTGGTGAGGTGGAGGATCTCACTACGGATATCTACGTTTTCTTGACTCGGGATGGAACTCAGCGAGTGAAGGTTGTTGAACACGGTGGCTGGCCGAGTTGGGTCGACGATCGCACTCTTTACTTCCATCGGAGAGGTGATGACCAGTGGTGGAGTGTGTACAGAGCAATCTTACCTTCCGAAGGTCCGATTTCCACCGCGTCGGTGAGGATTGAACGAGTCACCCCACCGGGGCTCCACGTTTTCACACCTGCAACCTCACCCGGGAACAAGAATTTCATAGCTGTTGCAACGAGAAGACCGAGCTCGAATTTCCGTCACATAGAGTTGTTTGACCTGGTTGAGAACGAGTTCAAGGAACTGACTCGCTTGGTCTCGCCACATACTCACCACCTGAACCCGTTCATCTCGCCCGATTCATCACGGGTCGGGTACCATAAGTGCAGAGGAGAACCGAATGGAAAGGAGAGTCCTCTGTTCTTGCTAGAGAATGTCCGAAGTCCGATTCCCGATCTCACTCTTTTCCGGTTCACCGGCTCGTTCCCGTACTTCTCGCCCTCAGGTGACCGAATCGTTTACGTTGAAATGCCTGGCGTGTATGTTGTGAATCGGGACGGCTCGAATCGGCGTAAGGTCTCTGATGCAATGGCCTTCTCGACCTCATGGGACCCGGTTCGGCCCGGAATTATATACACTGCGACTGGACCATCATTTGCCACCGAGAGCTCACAGGTCGACGTCATCTCCATCAACGTCGATGATGAGCAGTATAGTCACAAGAGATTAACACTAGACGGTAAAAACAACGCTTTCCCCTCACCCTCACCGGACGGTAAATGGATTGTGTTCAGGTCGGGTCGGTCGGGTCATAAGAACTTGTACATAATGGACGCCGTTGACGGAGAAAGAAATGGCCTTCAGAGATTAACGGAGGGCCCATGGACGGACACAATGTGCAGTTGGTCACCTAACGGAGATTGGATCGCATTTGCATCTGACAGAGATAACCCAGGAAGCGGGAGCTTCGAATTGTACCTGATCCACCCCAATGGAACCGGGTTGAGGAAGCTGATTCAAAGCGGGTCGGGTGGTCGGACTAACCACCCGTATTTCAGCCCGGATGGGGAGAGAATTGTGTTCACCTCAGACTATGCAGGTATATCAGCAGAGCCAATCTCGAACCCGCATCACTACCAGCCATACGGTGAGATCCACACCATTAAATTGGACGGTTCGGATATTAGGAGATTGACCCATAATTCATATGAGGATGGTACACCTGCTTGGTCTCCAAAATATATTAGACCAGTGAATGTGAAGGAACCAAAGAGTAGACTCTACTGCACATTTGAAGATTGTCATTGGCTTAATATCATGCCAAACGCAAGCACAACCATAGTTGTGGCTGGAAGTGAAGCTCAGTGTGGTATATAGGTTTGGTGCTGTTAGTTTATTAAGTTTTGGTTATGTATGCTTGTGCTATTATTAGGTTAAGATTGTAAACATTGTGGACTGGGGCATGCCTTGATTATCTTTGTACCATACCATCACCTTCTCGACCTCATTATTTCTTCTGTAATGGAGGTGTTATATGAGATAACTAGCAAATAAACTGGTTGTAACATAAAAAATAATAATGTACACACACAGTTTCAAAAGAAGTTAGGTTTATCTTGTGCTCCTATTTTTACCCTCTAGCTAAATTATGCATCTTTATGGGCATTAGGGTCCTTAACTTGGATTTGGGTTGCCTCCTTAGTTTTGGGCTAAGGAGGAGAACCGGTTCCATCTTTATGGGCATTGTATCAATGGTTTTCTTCAAGCAGAACAAAAGAAGGGGTTCTTCTTTATGTTATGGGTTCTTCAAACAGATTTTACAACCCACAGTTGCTAAGCTTAATTCTTAAAGGACCTTTTTAAAAATGTTATTAATGTAAATTCCCTTTTTTTTTAATTCTTTAATTTGCTTTATCAGCAAATTCTTATAATTTATCAAATTCAATAATCACAATCAATTGCAATTATAAAATAGTTAATCAATAGTCATTATTTACGTATATGGGAAGTCTCAAAAAGAGAAAAAACTGTCAAGCACCAAAGTTTTTTATATATCATCGAATTGCTGAAGCCATTCCTTCTTTTCATTTTTTGCATTTATTTTTTTGTTGATTCGAGCCATTTTTTCAGCTATTGATTGGAAGAGAATGTTTAAGGGATTAAATTTATAAGTCTTATTTTTAAAGGACTAAAATGAAATAAAAACTTAAAGAGACTTTTATCTTTGAAAAATCAAATTGAGGGAAGAATATTATTTAAGTTTTTATTTCATTTAGTCCTTTAAAAACTTGAGAGACTTTTACCTATTTACAAGCAAAACTAATTCAGTGGCTACCCAAATAACAAAGACAAGAGATAAATTGAAAACCATGTTAACAACTAGATTATAGGTATAGCACTAAAGTTTTCTTCAAACATGTTACTAAGTGAAATAAATTCAATAATACATTCCAAATCACTAAACTACTATGCGAAGCTTGGGAAAGTTTCCTAATAGTGATATTAACATAACAGTTTCAAAATAAGTTGAGGTTTGTTTTATGCCCCTACTTTTAATCCCCTTTAGTTAAATTAGCATCTTTATGTCCATTGTGTCCATGGTTTTCTTGTAACGGGACAAAAGAAGGGATTTTTATTCATGTTAGGTGGTGTTACTTAATGATCAAGCGTTTGCAGCTCATGATAATACAAAATTGCCCCAAGAAGTGCTTATTCTTTTGGTGAAATATGCATATTAGCAATAACTGTTACGAAGAGACTACATGGTACAATGTGGATGGGGAAAAAGAACAAGAATCCTACAGTGTCACACTAATTAACCAATCCAACCAAGAATTGGACGATACATGGATTCCTCTGAGCTCAGTTCTGGAAAAATTCTTGAGGTATTGATGGAGGACAATACTTCTTAGCCACATATTTATACTGAAACATGAACAAAAGAAACATAAGCAAACAACTTACAAGGTAGTAATCACATGCCAGCAGGTGTTTGTGGGTGTGTTCTTGGTTACCTTGTGTTGACTGTATTTCTCTGGGATTGCAGGTAAATTAGAACTATGGCTGTTACAACACAGACGATGGAGATCTTTTATGCAGTCACACAAATCAGAAGGGCGGTACAGTGTGTAACTCTCCAATGTCGGATGCTGTGGCGAAAAGAAACACTAAGTTAAGCTAGCCTTCAAATGCATTACCTTTATGTTATGATGGCAGATAGAAGTCTGTGTTTTTAGAATGCATAGAATACAAACCCATGGTTTCTTGGAAGGGAAGAGTATATATTTGGCCAGGAAAATTGCAGAAGCAGCTATAAGTGATGGGGCATAACGAAGCATTGAGTATTCCAAGAGAGACAGCTCGGCTATGTAGTTCGCCAAGCACTCTACTTGCAAGGATGGGACCTGGGAAATTGGCAGAGAAATCCATCAATAATAGAATTTCTGTCACTGATGAGCAGTTATATTGTGTTTCTTTTGAAGACTGCCTCTGATAAGAGTATAAGCCCAGAAGCAAGAAAGGTACCTCATTGACTCCCTGAGCTGCACGAACAAATCGTCTGAATGTGGTACCAACAAAGCATAAAGTATTAGCGCATTGTTAAAGAATGTCAAAAGGTTTGTCTGATTGTGTCATTGGTTAGCCATTACCTTAAGAAACATTTAACTGTTGGGGCTGTCATTTCGAATTTGAGGTAATTCAAGACAGCAGATTCCATTTGCAAAACCTGAACCAATCCGATTTATTCTGAGTTTTGTACAAAGAAATGACTTGGAAAAGTGCAAAAAAGCAAAGGAAGGAAAAAAAAAAAAAGGCGAAGAATTGAACCCCGAACCTCTTCTTTGAAGTATGTGTTATCAGTTATATAACAAAATTCCTCCACCTGAGGCGCACAAATCTCCTCATATTTACTGTTACAAAAATAAAAATCTTCTTACTGCATGTCTACATGCCAATAGCAGAGGAATAAAACAAGAATCCCATAAAAAAACACATACGAGAAAGAGAGATTATCATGATTCCTTACGAGGCAATCATCATGGAGGCAACTCCAAGTAATTGTAATTTTTGCCTATTCATAGCATTCCCTGAGAGATACCGATCTATGTAGTTCACTGTCAGATACAATGTATCAGGCACAAGCCTATACTCTTCAGCCACCTGCAGTTCAAAACACAAGTTGGGCAATGAATCATGTAGTTTAGGAGTTTAAATTGTTGAGTGAAAGTGAATGAATGATTTTATATTATGACCTTGTTTTATATATTAATCTCTCACAAAATACACATCTCTGTTAACAAAGATTATTACCTCTACAAGCCAGTCAATTAATATAGCACGCATGCTGGGAGTTATGTCCTTTTGAATTATCTCCATGAAGTCTGTAGAAGGTCTTTTCTTTGCCTGATTTAAGAAATTGAAAAACAAAATAAAATCGAAGATTAGGATTCTAGAAACAGAGTAAATCATTTTAATTCTAGGTAACAACTCTAGAAATGTACAAATATTGGCGAAAACTACTGAGTAATTATATTCCACGTGAGAAGATAAAACACAGCAGAAACAAATGCTTAATCAGGAAAAAGAAAATTGAACCTCAGATGCGCGGAGATGCTTGTAGATGTCACAAGCAAAGGTCGCACAGAGCTGTGGATCCATGTAATTATTATCAATGTTGACAATTTTGTCTTCTCTTTCCAACTCAACAAGTACGTCTCTGTTACAAACCTTTCCTGCAAATAAAAGTAAAGCTACATTAGAAGGATATAATAAATAAATCATAGAACAAAAATTAAGCCAATGAGACTATCATGAAACCTGCTGTATCTGTATTATCCGTTATGTTCAAACTGTTGAATGTCTTTCTATCAATAGAGTCAACTGCTGAAATATCACTGTGGTCCACATATTCAACATCAGGACTCTTGATTGAATCGCAAGGAGACATGCTCTCATCCATAGAGACAGACGTGCCGTCTGATTTACTAGGAGAAACATCCATGATGCTGGAAAGAGGAATAGTGGAAGTGGAAGCTGTAGGAGCAGCTTCATCTTTTTGTTGGAGAGAAGCAAGCTTAGGGAAAACAATTGCACTGGGTTTTACATCCACGTTGGTAGAAACTGGAACAGTGATAGCTGCAACTGTAGGAGCAGCCTCATCCCTTTGTGGAAGTGAAGTAACCTTAGGGAAAACAACTGCACTTGATTTAACGTTTAACGAGATTGTTGGTTCCTTGTTTGTCTTGGCAATCTTAGTTGCGCATGGTACCTTGCAATACAAAACCCGGCTACTTTAGTATCCTAGATAAAACATTAGAAAGTGACTTCCATACTTTTGCAGCAACTTCAAAGGGCTTTAACTAGCGATTAATGAAAAAAAGGAACCTTTGCACAGTATTCTGAATTCAAATTTCAAGCAAGGATGAAGCATCCCAAACAAAGTAAAGTATAATTCTAGTTAAATTATCCTTTAAATCTATAATATTACTTAATTTAAAAAAAAAAAGCTTATAACTGAGCCCTTGTACTTCGACTCTGTTCGGTGAAACAACTAGCTTAGCCTAAGCTAGTTGATAGTTTATAAACTAATTTTTAGCTTATAACTTATAACTTATAAACTAGCTTATTTGAATAAGAGGTGTTCAGTAAAAGTAACTATTGAAAGAGTTGAAAAGTGTAAAATAACATAAAAGAGCATATATTTTTTAATTCTAAAATAATATAAATAAATATATTATTTTTGTTTTTAATTAAATTAATTTAAATTATTATAAATATAAAATTCATTATAAATATATATTTACATATTTTATTATTTTTATATATGATAAAAATATATAAAAATATTATAAATATGTATAATCTATTATATATAAATATAAAATATAATAAAAAATGAATAAATATGATATAATAAAGTAATTGGCATAGTAGGTATTTAAAAATAATAATAAGGGTAAAATAGGAACAAAAAACTTTAAGCTATAAGCTATAAGCTACTCAAAATAACTTATCAGAATAAACTATAAGTTACTAAAATAAATTCGTTTACCAAATATTTTTAACGAGCTTATAAGCTAGACAAATAAACTATAAACTCGTTTGTCGACAACCTTCCTAGAATAATTTTGTCAAAAACACCAAAATTCAAAACCAAATTCCTTGCCGCAATGGCGTACAATAAAGTATTGAGTTTTTCAACATAATTCGATTGAGATTAGATACGTGGGATCTACATAGCTTCCCAACAGGGTACAGCACTGGGCCATCACCCTAGTGTGTCAAGTCAACAAAATGTAATAATATATTGATTGAAATAAATTAAATATTTTATACTTATAATGGCCCATTTACAAACATTAAAAATTTCAGAACCGAAATAAAAGTTGAGTGAAACTCAAGAGGAACATGTGAATTCAACCTTTTTTTTTTAATAGACACACTCTGGCTGCAAGCAAACATTCAATTCATATGTTTCTTATATTAGGTTGAGATGACATTGGGATTAATTCTGAGAGATAAATTCATTTTCATCTACTGCCCCTGGATTTCTTAGCGTCGAAAGTTCCAAAACTAAGTGCTTTTCTAGTCCAAGAAGAAGAAAGCCAATCAGTAGATTCAAAATAAACAAAATCCACTAAGCATGTCTAGTCGAAGAAGAAGAAAACCAATCAGTAGTTTCAAAATAAACAAAACCCACTAGGCATTACAATTTAATTCTAAAGCCAGAGCTGATCTGGGCTTCAAAAAGAGTGCTGGCAATTATTATATTTGAAACTAATCAATAAAAGACTCAAGAAAAAAGAAATATTCCGTGTTTTTCTTTCTCATGCATTTTTTCAAGCAATTAATAAACAAACTCAATACCAGAGTAGGTGATGGCAGAGAGTTTCGCGAAGCAGTGTGAGACACGTTCTTTAGATTGGTCACGTTACTGAGAGGCGCTCGCTTCTTGGCCATGTGTGAAGGTACAGCCATGACCTTTCCCACATTCTCCGACGACGACGACGACGATGCATGCCGTTTCGCCAACGACGATGTCGTGGACGAAGAAAACGACGAACGACGATTCTGGGTTGCCATTTTAGTTTTAAAATCAAATCCAAGTAGCAAATTCTGAAAACGAATTCAAAATGAAGATTTCTTTGTCTCTCTCTCTGCTTTCTTGTAGACTTCTTTCTTAGCTCTTCAAGAAAGCAAGCTCAATGTGAAAATGGAAAGAGAATCAGAGAGAGAGGGAAGACTGAAGATTGTTTCAGAGAGACATAGATAAAGCCATAAAGGAAGAAGAGTCTTTATGCTTTGTCAAGCTACTTTGAAATGAAACTTTAGCAAAGAAAGATATAGAGGGAAGTTTTCCGTGAGTATGCGAGCGAGTGAGTGAGTGTGCAAATTAAATAATAGTTAATGATTTATTTAATATTACGTTTTCTTTTTGGTAAATATTTAATATTACATTTGGAGGCGGGGAAAAGGGATTGGTTTGAAATATGAATACATCTGGGCCGTTGATTGGGCTCGGTAATCACTAGGAGCGGATATTTGGTGGCCCCCACTTGCCTGGTCTTTCAAAATGGGCCCGACAACAATCTTACAGTAACGCTAAGCGCCGTGATGCCACCAAAGCATCCAACAACTTAATTGGCCTATTTTTCATTCCATTGTTTTAGAGAATCTCATTGGTCTGTTACGGGGTTGAAAAGTAACAGTGCTGTGACTTAATGTGGAGTCCGGGAAGTTTGAATTCGAATTTAAACGGTCGCCGAATTTGTCGTTAAGCACAGTGAACAGTGCACGCTATCCCAACCGGTGAGTCACGTACAACACACATCGTTTCTTGTTAGGTTGCTTTTTAATTATTTGACTAAAATATTTATTTGATTCTGAAACATTACATTTTTAAAATATAGTCTTAAAGGATTAAATGTCTAATTTTGTATTTAAATTTTTTTTAATTTTATTTTTTATTTATCAAAATAATATTTGACAAAAATAAATTTTAATATTTAGTAACTAAAATAATTAAATTAAAAAAATAAAATTGAAATAATTATAATATATTATGGACTAAATCAATAATTTATTCCAATTATTTTAAAATATAAAATTAAATATAATTCATAAATTATTTCTGAGAACTTATTATAAAATTCTAATTTTAATTAAGCAAAAGTTTTGCATAGAAAGTGGATATTATTGTGGGTATTACTACTCAAATTAAGAAAAAACCTCAAAATGTGGATGATTGGATTCAAATTGAAAGTGTGGGAGTATTTTTGCACATGCAAAATGTAATGTCACAGAAGTCAACAAGGCCCCTTGAATTAATGAATATAATTAAATTGCAATTGCTCATATACCAATAATAGCACACAAGTGTTCGTGATTTTGCAGAACGTGTTTCAATTTTCAAATTTTGTTTCGACACTACTCTAAATATGGAGAAAACTGCGAATGTAATTAAATTTAAATATACGCAACGTGAATTATATATATTATCATTTGGGACTGAGATATATTATTTGCTGGGTATTTAATATAAGGTTGTCTTAATTATGATATTTTGAATGTCAGTCAATTTCTATGATACTTATATTTAATAATTAATATACTTAATATTACAAAAAAAAGAGAGAATTAGGTTTCACTTATTTTAATTTTATTAGTGTTCATAAAATATAATTTTTTATTTATATACTATTTTTTTATTTTTTGTCAAACGTAGCTCTGTTTGAACTTAATTCCCGTTGAAGTTGTTTTTTTGTCAATAACAATCTTGTCTTTTTCTTACTCACTTTGCTTTCTTAACAATTCAAATTAAGTTTTCGCCAAAAAGAAAACAATTCGAAATAAGTAAACAGAGTTCCCTCTATTTTACGTTATGTTATGACTGAATTTAAGGAAGGATAAGAATAAGTTTAGAGAAAGTTTAACATTTTCAAGATGTTTAATGTCTATACCCTTCGAGTATCTTCAATTGAAGTTCTTAAAGGGTTATTAAAAATAATAACCGATTTTTAGTGAGTTACAATATTGGAGTACGCCAGCATAACTGCTACGTGTAAAAATCGGTTCTTATATTAGCATCTGATTCTTATATAAGCAATTGATTTTTAGAGCAAAAACTCAATAAAAAGATCATAAATTAATCATTTGTGAGTTATTTAGAGTAAAACCATTGAAGTGGATAATTGCTTAAAGAAAAAAAGTGGTGATGTAACATTATGAGACATATAATAAGCAACTCATTAGAGTTGTACAATTGGATATGCTCTTAGATTATTTTGAAATCTATGTGTATGGTAATGAAAAAATAATTTATACAGATATCAAGATGATCTAAAAATAAAAATGCTCAACATTGAGAGGTTGAATTTTTTAAAGGGTGTTTGGATATGTAAAAGTGCGATAATAGTGCCCCAACATGATTTTACCAAATAATGTAACGATATGTTTGGTTCGTAATACAGAGCAAGAAAAGAAAGAAAAGGAAGAATGAAATGGAAAGTATAATGGAAAAGAGAAAAGGAAAATGAAAAAAATAGTTGTTTGGTTGCAATGAAAAAATGAATAAGAAAGAGAAAAAAAATGTTTTTGTATGTATTTTTTAATTGATTGTTTTTACCATAATACCCCTAACTATGTTTTTGAAAAAAAAATCAACCAATTTCTCTCTCTCTCTCTCTCTCTCTCTCTCTCTCTCTCTCTCTCTCTCTCTCTCTCTCTCTCTCTCTCTCTCTCTCTCTCTCTCTCTCTCTCTCTCTCTCTCTCTCTCTCTCTCTCTCTCTCTCTCTCTCTTCATATTAGCATCTTCTACAACTACATCGATGGCACACCACCACCGCTTTTGCTACAGCACCTTCAGCGCCCTCATCAAGTGCCCCAAAGGCAACACCACTTTTCCTCCCTTAAAGGCCACAAATCCCAAGATGAGATTGACTTCAAATTTTTGGGGAAAGACTAGAGCGTTGTGCAAACAAACAGAGAAGACGAGGCTTTGTTGTTGTTGGGTCATCTCATCGGTGACAGAGAAGATGAGTGCTTTTAGTGGTCAAGAGAAAGTTGGAGGCGGAGACTCAGGAACTTCGACTTCCTGGTCTTCATTCTATTTTTCAGGCGAGGTGGCGAAAGATTTGGGAGGTTGCTGGTGGCTAAGGCATATATCTCTTGTCAGAGGACACTGATGGGAAGCACCGAAAGGAATAAAGCATAGAGCGAAGATGGAGAGCTGGATGATGTAGGGCAGCCGTGTAAATTTCAAACTTTTCCATCACACACCTACATTTTCCAAGGCTGGAGGAAAGGAAAAAATCGTACATGATGTAGTGGAAAACAATAGCAAATGGAATGTTTCCATTCGCTGAAATTTCCCAACCAATGTCGTGAACAGTAATGGAAGGTAGTCTTTCATTCCATTCCATTCAGGGAATCCCAACCAAACACAACGCAAATGTTTGGATCTGTGTTCTCTCGCTTCAATCATAATCAATTCTCAATAAAACCAAGGTTTGGCTCACCACAGTTCAAAGCAGCTTCTTCCATAATTGATTCTCCCACCGAGATGTTTTTTGTTTCTTTTTCCTGTCATACCATTCCCTTTTTGTCTTCCCATTTTTCTGTCATCTTCGTTTGTTCATCCAGCCACGAGAATAGAAAGAGTTGAGAAAATAGATAGTGTATTTTCACTTACCCACGGTTATCACCTAACGCCACCGTGAACCACCACGATTTACCCACAGATGAAGATGACACTGAGAGGAAGAGACGAAGGCGAAGCTAAATGAATGAAGTTAAATGAGTAATGAACTAAGGCTACATTTGTTTGCATGTTACGTTGGAATTTCCTATGTTTACTGTTGAAGTTAACCACGTTTCTAGGAATCCAGGATGTTTTGGAGCAACTTCATGCAGCCCACGTTAGCCTCAACCCAGTTTCCCTGCTCTGTGACGTGGGTAGATTCACAGCGTCAATGTCTTGCTTCTCTGACAAAGCAACGTGGTTGATGTGGATATTTATCAGTACATTCAAGTCTACTCTTGACTCTAAGGTACCTCCTAATTTCCTCCAATACCCCATTGCTAAGGAGAGAAGAAGCAACTGACAGAAATTTCATGCTCTGTTTTTCAACCCAAGAACAGAGGAAACTTTTCAAAACAAAAAGAGAGAAAACGATTGGGGGGGAACAACAGTGAGTGTTTAAAATTTCTGGGCATTTAAGGAGTAGTTTTTGGGTTGAAAGATTGAAGTTTCAGTCCAATCCAAGCCAAAACCGAGAAGGAGGAGAGTGAATGTAAAAAACTAGAGCAAGCAAGAGAAAGTGAGTTTTTCAATTGTAAAACTTGATTTGTGATTCATTTTCTTTCATGATTCTAGTCTAAAATGATATAATGAAACTTCAAATAAGTTAAAAGGAAATTATGGGTTTTTTTTGGAAGCCAAACCCAAGAGAAAAGTAGAGAAAACCATAAAATGTTGCAGTAGGGACTAAAATGTAATTATTAAAAAGTTTACTGGGGTTGATTTAATTTTGAAACAACATATATTCTTAATCTAGGGACTTAGATGAACCTCAAGTCAAGTAAAAAACAAAAGGAAAAATGTTGACTAAGGATTTAAGTGAATAAATAAAAAAATTTACAAGGATCGATTTAAATTCAAAATAATATATACTCTAGAACTAGAAATATAGATGAAGTTAAATATGATATTAAATCAAGTGAAAGATATAAAAAATTTTTTGACTAAGGACCTAAATAAATAAACTAAAAAGTTTACAGGGGTCGATTTAAATTCAAAATAAAATATATTTTGAAACTAAAGACTTATACGAAGTTAGATATGATCTTAAATCAAGTAAAAGACAAAAGAAAAATTTTAACCAAAGACTTAAATGAATAAATAGAAACGTTTGAAGTAAATGATGAAATTAAAGCAAAATTTGGTTTAAAATAAAAACATGGATTGTATAAAGACAGACTGAACTGAAGTTTAATTTTAAACTTATATGCCAAGTGAAAACTAATTAATTTTGATTAAATTAGTTATTTAAACTATTATGTAAATATTCATATAGGTTTATATTTATATAATCTATTATGTACAATAATATTAATTAATGGGGTTATTTTCTTCATTTTGAGAATGAACTTCTAATTTTTTTCATGCAATTAAGTTTTTTTGTTTAAGATTTGCATATTAGTCATCATTAGTATCTTATATTTCCTTTAAAATAAGTAATTAGTGATTAATTAAAATTTCTATTAGAAATTAAAATTAGTATTATTTATTAATAAAAAATTAGCCAATAATTCAATTTTCATCTAACAATTGATTAGCACTTTAATTATAATTCACCAATTTATTAGTAATTTATTAACACTTTAAATTAGTCAATTATTAAAAAATAAATCAATAATTCATTTATTAAAAAATTAGTGCACTTAAAACATTGATATAATTCACTAAGTTAGTTTTAAATAAATGACAATAAATAATAATAGTATATCAAAAATGAAATATAAAATTTATATGTTTCTGATAATTACACAACTCAAATCACATTTGCACACCAATATCTAAACATCATGTTCTGTACCAAACCACGTTTGTTTGCTCTAAATCATATTTATCCAAATGTTTCTCAAATATAAATCACGTTTATCCAAATTTAAATTTTCTCTAATTACATTTAATCAAATTTAATTTATCCAACCCGCATTTAATCTACTGGTTCCTAAACACACACTAACAAAGCTAAATGAACGGATTCTGGAGCCTTTAATTTGAGCGGGTGGAATAAGGGTCAAGGGACATGTGTTTTCACTTTGCCAATCTGATTATTAATTCTTTAGCTTAAATTTCTCTAAGCTACTCCCTCCAAAATTTCTTGTTTACTTGAGTCTTTTTTTTTAATAAATATTTACCTAATTTTCTCACTAAATCCTTAAAAATTTACACTTTACAAAATAGTCCTTAATCCAATTGAAAAAATTAAATTTTAACCCAAAGGTTAAAACTTTACACTTTACAAAATAGTCATTAGTCCAATTAAAATAAGACACTATAAAATTTATATTTTTTTTAGTAATTATATATTCAAAAATATTTTTATTAATTAATATTCAAACAAAATTTATTATTTAAAATAATTTTTTTATAATAATTTTAAACATAAATTACACTCATGCAAATTTTAAATTTATTCAAAATTAATTTTAAAAATTAATTCTATTCAATTTTAAATTTCTCTTACTGTTTTTCAAAAGATTTATGTGATGTCATAAAAAGACAAAAGTACAGAGTACAACTAACACAGGCTTTCGCGACCCACCATAATGCCAATTCTGCAATCCAAAGCCGAGTCCGTGCTCATTTTGAATCACCTTCCTAGTTTACCAGAATTTTGAAAAAGAAAATAAATAAATAAATTACTGATTTGGTTAGTATTTATTTGGGGATAAAAAAGGGCTTTTGATTCCAAGTAAATGTAAATTTGTAACAACATGATTTTTGTTTGCTAATTATTATCAAGAAATTTATTTTAGAAAAATAAATAAATAAATTTTGTTTAGATATTGCTTTACCAGAATCATTTTGGGATGTGAAATTGTAAAAAATTATATGAATTTTATATAGTCTTATTTTATTTACTCTTATTATTTAATTTCACTTTTGATTTATCTTTATTATTTAAATTTACTGATTTTTATTATTGTTACTTTGATTGAAAAAATATACATGCTATTTTAGCTTATTTGTTAAAAAATGCTCTTTAGTAAATACATATATACTAGGATTATAACCTTGCTTCTAGCCAATAAAAATGAGGCAAAAATGAAAGATCAAAATTCGAGTAAATATCAAAAAGCAAATAGCCAATAACTACAATGAAAAACAAACATAAAAGCAGAGTCTAACCATACTTTTAGCCACTAAAGATTAAAATAAAATACAAAAGTAAAAATATGGGTCAACAAGTAATTACATAGAAACCAAAATGAAAAGAAACAAATAAATTTGGGGATAACTTGAAATTTTTGAAAAAAATATGGCTCAAAAGTGAAAATTTTCAGACCAAAAATCTTAATTTTGCCAAAACTAAAGACTTCAATTTTGGCCATTTGAAGCTTGTTTTTTCTTCTGTTATTGGTTCTTCATTCTTCCTCTCTTCTCCTGTATATTTTTCTCTTCTAAGTCTCTCCCATGTTTTCTTTGCCTCTCTCTCTCTCCCCAAGCCCCCTCTTTCTCTCGCTTGTTCTCTCTCTCTCTCTCTCTCTCTCTCTCTCTCTCTCTCTCTCTCTCTCTCTCTCTCTGAGCAAGTGGAAGGAAAAAAAATGGAGATGTAAGGAATAAAAGAGAGAAGAGAGTGCTTGGGAAAATTGATACTATCGCAAAAGTAACTTGCTTCAATGTAAACATGTGTCTGAGAGGCACGAACGCACGTTGGAGAGGAATGAATTCAAAGCCAAACATGTAAGTTTTTATTGGGTTTGACTTGAATTTTGTGGGTGACCCGGTTTGTAACCCGACCCACGACCCATTTGTCTCTATATATATGAGTGTGAGGGAATTCATTGTAAGAGCGGTTGATGTAATTTCTCTCTGTATAGCCTCCGTCAGAAATAATACAGATATTCTCTCTGTCCATGGACGTAGGTCGCATTGACCGAACCACGTAATTTCTTTGTGTGTTCTTCTCTATCCTTCTCCTTGATTTATTGCCTTCAAGTAACCTAACAAGTGGTATCAGAGCTTTGGTTCATTTTTGGTTCGTCGGTTACTGTAGCACGTCCGAAAATTTTCAGATCCGGCTCCAAAATTTCAGATCTTGCCCCGATTTGATTGATTTGGAGCATAGGAGACCATTCTCTGCATCTTTGGTGCGTTAAAGAACGTCGGAGACTAATTTTTGGTGGTAAGAAAATTTTCAGATCTAGTTTTAAATCTCAGATCTAGCTTGATTCGCTTGTTTTTTGGGAAAAAGAGACCGTTTATTGCATTTCTAGTGCATTGGAGATTATTTTTCAGTTGTTTCGGTGAGTTTTTACGGTTGCGAGTACTGTTCATTGCCGGAATCTTCATCGGAAGCACTGTTCATCGTCTTCTACGGCGAGGCACTGTAGCACGGTCAACGGTCAACGGTACTATTTGGTCAAAGTTACTGTTTGGTCAAAGTTGCTGTTTGGTCAAAGCTGTTGTTTGGTCAAAGCTGCTGTTTGGTTAAAGCTGCTGTTTGGTCAAAAATTGCTGTTTGGTCAAAGCTGCTGTTTGGTCATTGTTGTTGTTTGGACCAAGTTTTCTGTTGCGATCGTTATTGTTTCCTCGACACAGTTCCGGTAAGTTTATGTTTAATTCAGAAAAGAATTATGAATTTCTGTGTGAATTTACTGGATTGTGCTGGATTGAATTTCTGGTTTACTGCTGTGAATTTTGTTGGACTGCTGTGTTGAATTTCTGTTAGTGAAGTTCTGGTCAGTTTGCAAGGTTCTGAACAGTTTTGTGAAATTCAATTTCTGATTGCGAAATTTGCTAGTAATTTATCTGCTGTTATTTGAGAAGATGTCGACTCATAAATTCGATATTAAGAAGTTCAATGGATCGAATGATTTCACTTTGTGGAAGGTAAAAATGAGGGCACTTCTGGTTCAGCAGGGATGTGCAGTGGCATTAGAAGGAGAAAGTAGTCTACCTAACACGTTGAAAGAAGAGGAGAAGAAGAAAATTTTGGCAAAGGCTCATAGTGCATTACTATTGAGTCTGACAGATGAGGTGTTGAGAGAAGTAGTTGATGAATCAACTGCTGCAGGTTTGTGGAAGAAATTGGATGATAAATACCAGAAAAAGTCTCTCACAAACCGGTTATATCAGAAGCAGCGTTTGTATACCCTGCGGATGACAGAAAATATGCAGGTAAAAGATCATCTTGATAATTTTAATCGGATTATCCTGGATTTACAGGGTGTTGGGGTTAAGATAGATGATGAAGATCAGGCTATCATTCTTTTGTGTTCTCTACCAAATTCATATGAGAACTTTGTTGACACTATGTTGTATGGTAGAGATAGTATCTCTGTTAATGATGTCAAAGATGCTTTGCAGTCTAAAGAGCTGAAGAGAAGAGTCTCTAGTTCTAATGAGGATGGTGCAGAAGCAGGTTTGTATGTTGGCAGAGGCAGAGACACTAAAAGGGATGATGGAAAAAGAAGCAAGTCACGGTCTAAGTCGAGGAACAAAGGAGGACCTCGATGTTATCACTGTAAACAGAAGGGGCACATCAGGAAGAATTGTCCACAGAGGAAGAAGGGAAATGACGAGAAGGAACCGAAGACCAGTGGTAGTGCTTCGGTGGTGCAAGATAGTTCTGATGGAGAAGAAGACATTGATGTTCTCACAGTCAGCACCTCTGGTTCTGCAAATACTTGGGTCTTGGACACAGGTGCATCTTATCATATGACTTTCTCACGTGAACTGTTTACTTCTTTCAAGGAGTGGAATGGTGTTGTGAGGTTGGGTGATGATGAGCAGCTCAGTGTTAAGGGCAGTGGTTTTGTGCAGATTCAGATGTATGATGGAATAGTCAGGACGCTTGATGCTTGGTATGTTCCTGGTCTACGGAAGAACTTGATTTCTCTTGGTACTCTAGACAAACAAGGGTACAAGTACTCTGGAGAGAATGGACAGTTGAGAATTTCCAAAGGTGCTCTGGTTATAATGAAGGGTAAATTGCATCATGGCATTTACTTTCTGATTGGTAATTCTGTGATGGGGACAGTGGCTGTATCTAAATCTTTAGGGAAGGATGATGATTGTACAGAGTTGTGGCATTGCCGATTAGGACACATGAGTGAGAAAGGGCTATCAATTCTAAGTAAACAAGGATTGTTAGAAGGAGCAGAAACTGGGAAACTGAAATTCTGTGAAGTTTGTGTTATGGGTAAACAACGCAGAGTTAAGTTCAGTTCTGGGAAGCATACTTCTACGGATGTTCTGCAATATGTTCACTCAGACTTATGGGGTCCTTCTCCAGTTGAATCTCAGGGCAAATGCAAGTACTTTGTTACTTTCATTGATGACTACTCTAGAAGGGTTTGGGTATATTTTCTGAAATCCAAAGATGAAGTGTTTGGGAAGTTCAAGGAGTGGAAGACCATGGTTGAGAAACGGACTGGAAAACAGGTCAAAACACTCAGAACTGATAATGGGTTGGAGTTCTGTAACGCTCCATTTGATGAGTTTTGCAGGAAAGAAGGTATAGTGAGGCATCGCACTGTACGTCATACACCACAGCAAAATGGAGTTGCAGAACGTATGAATCAAACACTGTTGCAGCGTGCGAGATGCATGCGATTAAACGCTGGCTTGCCAAAATAATTCTGGGCTGAAGCAGTTAACACTGCTTGTTATCTGGTGAATAGATCGCCATCTACTGCAATTGATTTTAAGACTCCTCAAGAGGTATGGTCCGGTAAACCTTCTGATTATTCTGGCCTGCGTATATTTGGTTGTCCTGCTTATGCTCATGTGAATGATGGTAAACTAGAGCCTAGGGCAATGAAATGCATATTTCTAGGGTATGCACATGGAGTTAAAGGGTACAGACTGTGGTGTACTGAAAAGGATAGAACTCCAAAATTTATTACTAGCAGAAATGTAACATTTGATGAGTCTGCTATGTTTGGTCAGAAGGAGGAGCTTGGTAGTCATGCAGGTAATAATGATCAAGGTGCTAACCAGAAGGTGGAAATTGAAGTTCAAACTTCAAAAAGGGTTATAACAGACCCTGTACAGCAGCCCAGGGAAGAAGAAGAATCACAACCTATAGCAACAAGGAGGGAAAGAAGGGAAATAAGAAAACCTATGAGGTATGCAGATTGTGTTGATATAGTTGATGTTAATTCAATTGCTTATGCCTTGGCAGTAGGTGAAAGTATTGATTCTGATGACCCGAGATCATATAAAGAAGCAGTTGAGAGTAGAGAAGCATCAGAATGGCTGGTTGCAATGAATGAAGAGATGCAATCTCTTG
Organism: Biancaea sappan; assembly: GCA_037074585.1. Lineage (NCBI taxonomy): Eukaryota > Viridiplantae > Streptophyta > Magnoliopsida > Fabales > Fabaceae > Biancaea > Biancaea sappan. Next base: position 15,711,038 of record CM073494.1, read on the forward strand.
AGAAGAACGAAACATGGGATCTTGTACCGTTACCAAAGGGAGTGAAACCGGTAGGATGCAAATGGGTCTTCAAGAAGAAAGAAGGTATTCCTGGAGTTGAACCAGCAAGGTTCAAAGCACGACTTGTGGCAAAGGGTTTTTCACAAAAGGAGGGAATTGATTATCATGAAGTTTTCTCCCCGGTTGTGAAGCATAAAACCATTCGTGTCCTTTTGTCCATGGTAAGTGTTTTTGACTTGGAGTTGGAACAACTGGATGTGAAAACTGCTTTCTTACATGGAAATTTAGAGGAGCAGATCTATATGTCACAGCCAGAAGGATTTCTTGATTCTGAGAAGAAAGATCATGTATGTTTGCTGAAAAAGTCCTTGTATGGTTTGAAGCAGTCTCCTAGACAGTGGTACAAGAAATTTGATGCATTCATGACTTCCCATGGTTTTCTGCGTAATCAGTTTGATAACTGTGTCTACTCTAAGAAACTTGCAGATGATTCTTATATTTATTTGTTGCTATATGTTGATGATATGTTAATTGCTGCAAAGAACAAGGTTGAAATTGATAGTTTGAAAGCCTTGTTGAGCAGTGAGTTTGAGATGAAGGATTTGGGTGCAGCCAAGAAGATACTGGGCATGGAGATTTGGAGAGATAGAAGTGCAGGTTTACTGTATGTATCTCAACAGAAATACATAGAAAAATTATTGCAGTCTTTCCAAATGAATAATTCTAAGCCGGTTAGTACTCCGTTGGCGGCACATTTTAAACTTGATGCTAGTACAATACCTACTACAGCTGAGGAAAAAGGGTATATGAGTTCAGTGCCCTACTGTAATGCTGTTGGAAGCTTGATGTATGCAATGGTGTGTACTAGGCCTGATCTGGCTCATGCAGTCAGTGTGGTAAGCAGGTTTATGAGTAATCCTGGGATAGCTCACTGGAGTGCAGTTAAATGGATTATGCGGTATCTGAAAGGTACGAGTAATATTTGCTTGGTTTATGGTGCTGATAAATCTGATAGTGGCTTGGTTGGTTATACAGATTCAGATTATGCTGGAGATCTTTTGAGGAGGAGATCCTTAACATGCTATGTCTTGACTCTGAATGGATGTGCTGTCAGTTGGAAGGCAACACTTCAATCTACAGTTGCCTTGTCTACCACTGAAGCAGAATACATGTCATTGGCAGAAGGAGTTAAGGAAGGTATGTGGTTACATGGTTTGATTGATAGTCTGGGGTTAAATATTCAGAGACCTATCATTTATTGTGATAGTCAGAGTGCATTAAGTTTGGCCAAGAATCCAGTCTACCATGAAAGGTCGAAGCATATTGATATTAGATTGAATTTTATTCGAGATGTGATAGAAGACAAGAAATTATCCATCGAGAAGATATCCACAGCAGATAATCCAGCAGATATGTTGACAAAGGCTCTACCTTCAGAGAAGTTCAAGCATAGCTTGGACTTGGTGAATGTTCGCATTCCATGAAGCCCTACAGGGCTTGAATGACAGAGATGAATTTGTACTTAGTTCTGGTGATTTGAGAGAATTCAAGTCAAGGAGGGAAATTATTGGGTTTGACTTGAATTTTGTGGGTGACCCGGTTTGTAACCCGACCCACGACCCACGACCCATTTGTCTCTATATATATGAGTGTGAGGGAATTCATTGTAAGAGCGGTTGATGTAATTTCTCTCTGTATAGCCTCCGTCAGAAATAATACAGATATTCTCTCTGTCCATGGACGTAGGTCGCATTGACCGAACCACGTAATTTCTTTGTGTGTTCTTCTCTATCCTTCTCCTTGATTTATTGCCTTCAAGTAACCTAACATTTTTCATGGAAAAGCATGGGTTTGAGAGGTTCTATGCTTGGCTTTAGCAGTGTGCTAAATTTTTATCAGCCCTTGAATTAAGCAAATCAACAGTTATGATTTAATCTTGCTTTCTTGTTATCTACAACTTCATCTTCAAATTAAATCTCTACCATTAATTTGTTCAATACAAGGGCTAATAAAAGCTCAATAGAAGATATCAGTCTGCAATGCGTGTTGGAGAGAGACGGACACTGAGCCAAACATGCACTTAGTTGTCTTAATTTATTATTAAAGATGGGAATGAAAAAAGAAATAAAAATTACAAAAAATGTATGTAGTATAATAGGGAAATGAATTGAATGGAAAGGAAATTATGGGTTTAAAATATAGGAAATGAAATATTTTATTCTCATTTTACCAAAATACCTTGACATAATTTTTTTAAAGAAAAATAGAAAGAAAGAAATGGTGGGACCCCTACTATTATGGGAGAAACCACGTTATGAATGAAATCAATCTAACTTAATTAGATGTGTCGAGTTCGAATATCTGAGAATGTGATTACGTTAAAACTTAGTAAAAAGAGTTTTATTATCTATTGTGATCCTACCTAACTCAAATCTGAATTAGTCAATACCTGTAATTTGATTTTTGAACACATAATAATTGTTCACCTTAAAAGAAAAATCCCTCCATGCTTTGCTACAAACCAAACTATACAGAGGATGGATTCCTTGACCCTCTCCCATCCCTTCACCCCAAATACATCATACCAATCGCACTATAAGTGACCCAATTTAGTTTCTTTATAATTGTACTTGTTTTAATTTATCATCATCGCTAAATCTCTTAAAGTCATTTTAATAAATAAATAGATAATACTTTTAAGTTTACAAAATATATTTCCGTCAAAAGATATGTAGTTTTTAGGTTATCGAACATTAAAAAAATGTAACGATCTTCTTGACTAGCAAATATAAAATTGGACTAAAGTTATTATTACAAAAAGCGAGAGCCTTTTTTTTTTTTAAATAAAGGAAAGGAATGTATAATTTTAAAAATTTATAGGGAAAGAAAACTGTAATTTACTCTATTTCTTATTAGCCCAGGAAATCAAACACTTTATGAAGTTATTCTTGGTGGAACCATGATAGGCATAAAGATTGTGCAGAGTTTGGTCCTGCCTCAAATTGCTTTCAAGCAAAGAGCTAGCATTATCAAGAATTTATACAAAATGTCAAGATGGTACTATTTGATTTACTACCCGTTTGGTCTGGAATCAATGTTTACATGGCATTTTTTTCAAGTTATAGCTCTCAGTTTAAACTCATGATCTTTGCTACTGTATGGAAGCATGTGAACTAAGCTATGTTATAGCATGTGTTATAGCTATGTTATGTATTATTCTACTCGTATATTTATCTTGTCTTTGCTAATACGTAATTGAGCGTGATCTCCTTATTTCACTTGTGTATAATTCTCATATTTATTTCTGCATAATCTTCACAATCTCTGTAACTTTGTTTGGATCATATAAGAAACCGGATAAATTTGGATATTCTGCAATTGCTAGGAGCAATGAATGCACAAATTGATCTGTGGGTCCTTGAAAAGTGTAAAACATTATCAACTTTTTTGTGTTAATAGTTATTTATGGGTTTACATGTAGTTGAATTTTCACCAAAGAGGGAGACTTGTAAAAGGGACGAAGAGGTGTCAAAACAGATTAAGTTTTATCTGTTTGGGGTTGGTTTATTTTTAAACTGACTAGCATAATACTAGCTCAACTTGTCAGGTGTCGATTAGCAGATCAAACAGGCTAACAAGTTAGCTCACACATTTTTTTAAAAAAATTGTTTTTCTTATAAAAATAATAAAAAATATTATTTGTTTAAAAAAAAGTAAAAGAAATGTATCTGGAGATTTGAGTTAAAAAAATCTAAAAATAAAATTATTTTTACCTTTTTTTAGTGTTATATTTTCTTATTAATTTAAATTAAATGATTATATATATATATATATATATGAAGATAAAAAAAAAAGTTACTCGCCTGCAAATTAGGTCGGTTGGCCATGAAGCGTGTTAAAGGGGAAATATAAAGGCATTACAACTAAAACATATCATTTTGACTGCCAGGTTGTAGACTGGCAGCTATTAGATTAAAACATATTATTTTATATTTATTATTATATTTACAATTATTATTAGATCAGTTAGTATTTATAAAAAAAATAAAAAAATATTTAATCTAATAGCTCTTGAATTACCTCTTACATATAGCAGGCAATTCAATTTCTTAGAAATTGTTGCAATTCCGAAAGTACTTCGAGGAAGGAAACGTTTTATACATATTTTGAGTTTTTGAAGCATTACAATTTTAAGATTTCTTCCTCTGAAACATATATTTTGATTTTGTTTAAATTAAAACGTTAAAGGGTTTGTATATCTTGGAGTAAATTATTAACTTGATCATCAGAAATTACACTTATTTTAATACGGTATTTAAAAAAGTATTCATCTTAATTTGATTTATAAAAGAAAGTATCTGTTCCAATTTAGCTTATATTTTGTCTATTAAAACAATTTTTTGTAATGAAAAAAACTAATTTTTTTTCTGATGACCATAGAATTTAGGCTATATATATATATATATTTTTTTTTTTTTCATTACTCGAATAATGCCATCAATAGAGGGGGGCTTTTAATCCTCGTAGCAATGGACTGTGGGATCAGATTAATAAAACTGTCCCGGTCCCAGAAGCAGGTAACAAAATCATCATCCCTCATACCTCTTTTTTTTTTTTTTTCAATCATTCAGTGTCTCAACATTATAAGAGTGTCAATTAATTTAAATTTAAGTCGGATAAGATTATAATAGACAAAAAATTCTTTCTACCAAGTTTTAACACAGTTATATTCTTAAATAATCGAACTGGAGACTTCTGATTAAACTACTAAGACAATCTTTTACTAGTTAATCTACGCACTTAGCGATAATTCCTTTAGAATTTTTATTTTTTGGAATGGAGTCACAAGCAATATTACACAAAAAAGGAATTTATCAAATTTAAAAAAATATAATTTTTTAATATTAAATTGAGATAATTTATTTTTTAAAAAAATACACTTTATCCCATCAACTTTTTTCAGTATGTAAAAAATTCTCATGAACTTTGAAACTCAATAAAAAAACTATAAACTTTCTCTTTTGTTTAAAAAAAATATTAAGTTGACTAATAATCAATGACACGTTAGCTCATATTTATCACGTCAACTGCTAACATAACAAAAATAATGCGATGTCAACTTTAATCTATCTTATAACTCATATGCCACAACCCCACTACAAACAGCCACGAGTCATTTCTCTTTCCCTCAGTAACCCAAACCACTACGCCATACCTTGCTTAGCTTTCATTGCACCTCCACCAGCCTTCCCCGAGTATCATTTCTACAAGCTAAGTTGACTCCACCCATAACCCACAACTCGTGACCCACATCCCACCCCACTGCGACCAGCCACCGATCATTTCTCTTTCTTTCAGTAACCCAAACCACCATGCCATCCCTTGCTCTAAACCTTCATCGCATCTCTGCCATCGCTCACCTTAAACCTTCCTCGAGCATCATTTCTACAATCTAAGTTGACTTCACATTGAGAGCAGTGGCGTATCCAGGACCCCTCGGTTAGGGAGGGCAAAATTTTCATTCATTTTTTTTAAATATGATGGTAATTCTTTTAAATTAATTTCAATTTGTTGTTCATTTGATGGTAATTTCCTCTTAAATATTTTCATTACAAAAAATCGTTCTTTTTCTAAATCCTAATTGTATAATCAATCAACCAATTTGATAGAATTAGACTTACGTATAAAAACTACAAATTTCAAGTTTTTACAAAAAGGTCTCTAATAATGGAATGATAAATTAACTATCATCAATAAAAAAATTTCATGAAACTGACTTCACAAATATGTTACTCATGATCATAATTGTATAATCAATCAACCAATTTGATAGAATTAGACCTATGTACAAAACTCCAAATTTTAAACTTTTACAAAGAGGTTTCTAATAATGGAATGATAAATTAACCATCATCAAGAAAAAATTTTATTAAATTGACTTCACAAATATGTTACTCATGATCCTCATTGTATAATCAATCAATTAATTTGATAGAATTAGACCTATATACAAAAAATCTCAAATTTCAAACTTTTACAAAGAGGTCTCTCACAATAAAATGAAAAATTAACCATCATAAAAAAAAATTTATGAAATTGACTTCATAAATATGTTATTCATGATTCTAATTACATAATCAATTAATCAATTTAATAGAATTAGACCTATGTACAAAAACTCTAAATTTCAAACTTTTACAAAAAGGTCCCTAACAATAAAATGAGAAATTAACTATTATCAAGAAAAAATTTTATGACTTTGGAGAGTGGGGGTCTTGTGACTATGAGCAGTAGAGAAAAAATAAGTCACTGTGGTTCAAAAAAATATTAAGAGGGTTAAAAAAAATAAAGAAGGGGGGCAAAATGCAAAAAAAAATTTTTACATAAAAATTTATAAATTTCAGGGGGTGCAGCTGCACCCCCTGAAGTGAATGTGGCTCTGCCACTGATTGAGAGAAAGGGGGAATGACCGTTGACGGGGCTAGGGTTGTAGGATATGGGTTACAAGATTGAGCTATGAATTTGAATTAAAGTTGATATGACATTATTTTTTTTTGTGTCAACAATTGACATGACGAATTTTAATTAATATGATATTGATTGCTAATTTTTTTTTAACAGAAGTGGTAAAAAACATAAAAGGAAAAGCTTATAAATATTTTTTGTTGAGTTTTAAAATTTATAAAAAATTTTATAAATTTAGAAAAATTGATAAGGATAAAATGTATTTTTTCTTTATTTTTTAAAAATTAATAGAAATAACCGCAACGTTTTAAAGACTAAATAATAACGGATTTTATATCTTACGAAATTATATTACATTATCCTTTATATATTCCATTTATTTTTTAATATTAACATATATTTTACTATTTTTTAAAAAAGATATTTATATATTTAGCTGCAAAGCTACCGTAAATAGAATAAGAAATACATAAAATAAAATAAACATTGTCGTAGCAAAAGGCCGCGCGGAAAAACCCGAAGCAAGAAGCAAAGAAGGGGAAGAAAGCGGGAAGGCCAGAAGAGATGGCGCCAACACTGCAAAGCTCTCAGCCATGGGTAGAGAAATAGTACGATTTTCTTTCTTAATCCCTTTATTTTCCAAACATTGCTTTCTGTTTTACTCCAATATGTCCCTCCATTTAATCTCAGTCGGCCAAAGCAAGTGAAAGACGTAGCTCACCAGGACGAAGTGGTTCGAGTACTCACAAACACCCTCGAAACTGGAAGTGTAAATTACCCTTTCACATACCCTATTTCCTTAACTTCTCTGATTTTACCTGCACCAAGGCTCCTTTTCTTTGATTTTCACTGATTAGATGCTTTAATTTCTTCAATTTTGTATTACAGTGCCCGCACATGCTCTTCTACGGTCCGCCCGGTACCGGCAAAACCACAACTGCACTTGCAATTGCCCATCAGCTTTTTGGGTTACGTAGTAAACGTTGACTTGTGCATTACTGTTTATCATTGGTTGTGAGTTGTGACCCTTTTATGCAGACTGAACAAATTTATTAAAGTATAAAAGTATCAGACAAAAGGAAAACCAAAGATAAAATCCAGTAAAGAATTTAGCCAAAAAAGCTCGTACAAAAGATATATAACCAAAACTTTTTTAGATGTAATATGTTTCTTATTTTAATAAACTTGAAAGGCATCTATTTTAGTCTCCACTGCCCATAAATTGAAAAAACTTCACCCATTTGGGGAAAAAAAAAATCCCGGAATACAGAACATGGTATTGTTATAAAGCAAATTTAAATAATTTACTTTAGTCATAGAGATCCATGGAGTGTGCCAGTATGGACTATAGACAAACTTGCTAACACTTTATGGTGATAAGTTTACTTGAAAACCTTGTGTTCATACAATAGGTGAATGGCATACATTTGAGTTAGAGGAAATTTTTGAGGACTTCTGTTAAAATCTATATGGTGGTTTCACTGCTTACCCCCTTAACCAAACCTTGTCTCCCGATATGCATTATAAACCTCCCAGGCTATGCAAGCATCATTAATTCGTTGCTCAGTCATGCTGTCATCTTCAAAATTTGTAACAAACTAACATCATATATTACAGACCTGAGCTCTACAGGTCTAGGGTATTGGAGCTGAATGCAAGTGATGACCGTGGGATTAACGTTGTTCGTACAAAGATTAAAGATTTTGCTGCCGTGGCTGTTGGTACTAGTCAGCGTAAAAAGTACGTTACATCTAATCCTTTGAGACAGTTATTCTTCCTTCATCATCGATAATAGATTTTATGCCTTCCTCACTTCTTGGTGTTCTACTATTTATTACAGTGGTTATCCATGCCCATCATATAAGATTATTGTTCTTGATGAGGCAGATTCAATGACTGAAGATGCTCAGGTATGTCTGCCATATTTGCCAGTCCTAACTTTACTTGGTTTTAAGTACTACAGGTTCCTTACATTCTGCTGTACAGAATGCCCTAAGGCGTACTATGGAAACTTATTCTAAAGTCACAAGATTCTTTTTTATATGCAATTACATTAGCAGGTACCTCATCTACCAAGTTATTAGTTACAAATTACTCACTAACATTTTTATTGTCATTAAAAGAAAAAAAAAATAATGCAGGGTACTGTGCTTCTTTTCCTGTTTCTTATCGTTTCAGTGCTTATGATAAACTTGATTCCAATCAATCTTGTTATATCTCCTATGTTTTGAGTTTTCACTGGTGTAAGGTCAGTGTTTGTGTTTCAATACTATGCATGTTTTAGGTATTTTGATTACATTTATTTAATCTCTGCAAGAAAATTGCATGAAGCATCATATTTTTGGTACACACCGTACAGAAAACATGCTTCAATTCCAAGAAGTTTATTTTCTATTTTCCAGAGTTTCTTGTAGAATCCAGAGAATACTGGTCAAGATAAGATAATATATTGACATGATTTTCTTCCCCTCATTTCATGTCAATGTCTTCATCAAGGATAGATAAACCTTGGATTTATAATATAATTTACATTTGTTTTTGGGTAGGATTATTGAACCACTTGCTTCAAGGTGTGCAAAATTCAGGTTCAAGCCACTGTCAGAAGAAATTATGAGCAGCCGAATATTGTACATTTGCCAAGAAGAAGGACTGAATCTTGATCCTGAGGTGGGTACCTTAATGCTTAAAGCTTGTAGTGGTAAATCTAAAAATGTTGTAACATAGTATCTGGAGATTCATCTAATGGTGATTTAATTAATGTGCCTTGATAGGCTCTTTCAACCCTGAGTTCTATCTCTCAAGGTGATCTTCGTCGGGCTATTACATACTTGCAGGTGAGAAAGATGAATTGATTTCGATATCATATCTTCAAAGATTTAAGTTGTGTTATATTACTTTATATTTCTGATTTTACATAATATTTACATTTCTTGTTGCTTTTTTGTTAAGTTACTTTTGGTTATGTTCAAAGATAGAATTATTTTTTGGTTTTGGCAGTTGTTCATTTGTAGGCATGTATGTCCCCTCTATCATGCTTTTCATCGTATAGGGTTGGCCTCTAATAAAAATCAATGAAAGGATCATGTGTTTTTGTTATGAGTTGGTCAAAGGAGGATGTGTTATGGCACTTATTTGCAACCAACTCTAGCCTCTGAAAAATATTTTGCAAAGGAGTCTGCAGACTCTGGATTTGGTTCTATTTATGCTTTTGTGGATAATTAATTTATTGGGGTTAAATGCTATTCTCTTCAAGCACTAGAGTTGGATACTGCTATCATCTGGTTGTAAATTTCTTATGGTTTGTATATTCAAATGTGATAACGTTGTGACCCTTGGATCATGCCCCAAAAAAGAAAAAAAAAAAACTTTCAATGAAGGCATTCTTTTTGAAAGTGAAGGGTAAAGGAAAGTTTCAATTATTTATGCTCTGGACTATAACTTTCTTTTCTGTCCTTTTTTTTTTTTTTGGAACTACAAAAGACAAGCTTCAATTTACAGCATCTAGCATGTAGACATAGTTCGTATCCCTAATTATCATTTGACCTAATATATTATTGATGTTGCAGTCAGCTGCCCGCTTATTTGGATCGTCCATTTCTTCAAAGGACCTGATTTCTGTATCAGGGGTAGGTTGTGGTACTAAATTTCATCTGTTTTGTGATACTTCTGACAAATAATATACATACGTAGTGGTTGAAAATGAGTATTACGTAGTCAATAGTCTTGCTGTCTAATGCTACCACTCTGAATTAAGGTGTGAAAGGTAGGGGATATGAATTGCAGTTAAGGACACCCCAAATGCGTTCCGATGTTCTTAGACCAAAGGAAAACAAGGAAGATGTTTTTACTGTCTTCTGTTTTTCAATCATGTATGTTTTTTCACATATTTCTTTTCTTAGCACTATATCTTCGCCCATGCCTGAATGTGCACAAAATACTCTCACTATCTCATTATAAAAGTGATGAATTCATTGTTTTCTAAATGAATAATTACCTTTTTGCATTGGTTCTTGAATATACGAAGTTTTTCCTGGACATAATAGTAATGTATTTTAATATTCGAGTTCACAAAGTTGCAGTATATAAAATATGCTATTTTTTTACAATTGGGATGCGGTTTCCTATACAATGCTTTTGCTCTGTGCTACCGACTTTTCAGCAATTTTTGTATGATCAACTGATTTGCAATGTGTTTTTTGTTGGCAACTTGACATCATCTGTGAAATTTTGATAACATTAGTTACTTCTTGCTTATATTTTATTTATTCTTTTCAAACAGCATGCACTGACTTTTGAAAATCTCAATTCTATCAGGTCATTCCGGCAGAAGTTGTGCAGGCATTTCTTGCAGCATGCAAAAGTGGTAATTTTGATTTCGCAGATAAGGAAGTCAACAATTTCATAGTAGAGGGATACCCTGTCTCTCAGATGCTAACTCAGGTCTTGTTTTTGCAATCTTCATTGGCAATCATTTTATTTAAATAAATAAAAAATAAACAGTGCAATAATTCTTACTAAGGTGTCTTTCTTCCCCCTACAGCTATTTGAGGCCATTGTTGAAGCAGATGATATATCTGATGAACAGAAGACAAGAATATCCAAGAAATTGGGTGAAGCAGATAAGGTTACATATGACCCCTTCCTTGTTTATCAGAAGTTTTACTCTTTCAATTCAAGGATGTTCAAACTATTTTTGATGAAATGACACTTACCATAATTTTGCGACCTTTCAAATGTAGGAAAAATACAGTCCCTTTCCCCCCCTCGTTCTTTTCCTGCTTGTGGATTTGGGTTTCAATATTTCAATGGTTTAATCACACTTTTCTGTTAGCTTCTAACAGCTTCAAAATTTCTTACTCATTGTGTGTGGATTTGCAGTGCCTAGTTGATGGTGCTGATGAATACTTGCAGCTTCTTGCTGTGGCCAGCAATACAATTCGAGCTCTTAGTAACATGCCAGAAGAATTTTCTTTTGACAGTTAGATAGCAGACTTATAAACTAAGAAGATTATTACTTAATTGCGGCACGTAAATTCAGCTTCAAGACGCACTTGTGAAAATTACTCTTCCGCCCCGTTATATCTTGCTTGTGTAAATACTAAATATTGAAGTTGAAAATTCCCGAGTTCATTAAAAAAAAAAATGTCACTGGCCTTTTACGAATATGACTTCCCTCTTGCACCTCCGGCACACCTCTTGGGCCGTTGGATACTGTTCATCTAATGGTTCATATTGTTCTTTTTTTTTTTTAATTAAAATTTTGTACTGGATGATAGATTTGATTATTAATTAATCAGATTTAATGGTTAATATAATTTTTAAAAAACAACAAAGATATCAGAATCGTTGAATGCAAATTCAACGGTTCAGAAAGCATGCTCAACATGCCTTATACTAATAGCATCAAGACATTTTGCATCCTAAATAAAGGCCATAGCGAGTAAATAGGTTTAGTCTTTGAAATTTAAAATGCAACATTTTACTTCCTTAAATCATAACCAAAAATAAAAATATCACATATCAGTTGAAATTATCATCTAAAAATTATGATATTTTATGCGTTTATTATCTTCAATTTTATTTTCTTTTATGATCTTGGATTAATATTTTTCTGAAACTTATGTAGTTTTTAGATATGAATTTTAATAAATATATTACGTTTTCAATTTTAGTAATAGTTTAGGTGAGTATAGTAATCTATATAATAGACTAAAATAATTTCATTGTAGGACATTAATTGCCAGTATGTCATTAAATTATGTATAATGGAATAAAATAGAATAAATTTAAATAAATAAATTTAATGAATAAGTTAGATAAATTATTAAATTTGGTAAATTAATCACATCATATTAAATGAATTTAAAAAAATTAGGATAAATTGCTATATAATTGATATATAATTACTATGATTTCTATGTAATCACATTAAATGAATTTGAAAAAAAAAGATTATAAAAATTAATATATAGAGAAGCTGTAATGATTGTGAGTGTTTGGAACTTGATATGAAGCTGGAAAGATTTTGTGTTTGGAGAGTTTATATCGGTTGTCTCCTTGTTGATCTGAAGTTCGATCTCAATCTAATACAGTACATTTCAAGCTTCAAGAATATCCAAATGTTGAGTATCATGCGTCAAATGGATGAATGATCAGATGGCTCGTGTATCAATTTAAGAGTGGATTTCCTGTCATCGACTACAGAGAAGTAGCTTGTCTCTGTCTCTGTTCTATTTTGACCCAAATTCGATATAATCTTCTCAGTCATGGTAGCTATAAAAGTTTACGAAAACACCTTCTCGACGGCCACAGTGCAAGCTACTACTTGCCTTGTCGAGAAACAGCTTGAATTTGAGTTTGTTTCCATTAACATGAAAGAGCGCAAACACAAAAAAGAACCTTTCATTTCTTTTAATGTAAGGGTTATAGGGCAATTCATGGATTGCTTGTCTTTGAGTTTCACTTCAACTAATTTTTGCTTCTTTTGATGCAAACATTCGGTCAAGTTTCAGCCTTTGAAGACAGAGATCTAAAACTATTCGTTAAGTACTAAGTATACATCTCCAACAAGCACAATCAGAGATCGTTAAATTAGTATTTGTAAAATTATTGATCAAAATCATTTCACTACATAGAATCAAGAGTAATCACGCAACATATCGCTCACGAGTATACTGAAAAAGGGACCCTGCTGATAAGCAGAGAGTCCAAAAAGATGGTGATTACAAGAGAAAGGTTAACTCCTTGAATCCATTGTTTTTTTTCCTTTTTTATTTGTTTGTTCTTTGATTTAATAAAGTTTTTTGTTTGAATCCATTTTACAGCTTGGAGTCAATCAAATTTTATGACGTTCTTTATTTTTCATTTTATGTCAAATGTTGTAGGGCCCCCGAGATTCAAACTAGATTTCTAAATGATAGTAATCCTATTAATTTAAAACAAGGTTAGGAAATAATCATATCAACTGACTATAATATAAAGGGAGACGAGAATACAATCTGTATGAGCTACAAAAAGTTAGCTGATGATGTAAAGTCTGGTAGTGTAATACTGTGCTCAGATGAAACTATCTCATTTACAGTCTTATTATGTGACAAAAAATTGGGTTTGGTTTGATGCCGCTGTGAGAACTTTACAGTTCTTGGCGAGAAAAAAAATGTTAATTTTCTTGGAGTAATAGTGGATCTTCCCACACTGACAAAGAAAGACAAGAAATATATCTTGAAATGGGTAGTTTCGCAACAAAATTGATATGATTGCCTTTCTTTTGTTCGAAAAGGTTCAAACTTGGTGGAAGTTCAAAAACTGCTAGGATAGCATGCAAAGAACATTTTTCTTATGTCAAAGGTATGATTTTTCTTCATAATATAACATGGTCGTTTATTATTATAAATTTTTTATTAAAATTTATAATTTATATTTGTATAAATAATTAAAATTTATATCAGAATATTTACGTTTAAAAAATATGTCATAACTCATAAGTCTCATAAGTTTTATAAGTTTCACAAATTTATAAATTATAATAGTATTATCAGAATATATTATGTGAATTTCAACATATTTAATATATTATGTGAGTTATTGTTAAAGTAAATAGAAGAATATATTTTTATCATAATATATAATCATAATTATTAATTAGTGTAAGTAGTGAAATTAATGAAATTAATAATTAGTGAATTTCATTATTTTATTTGATTTGGTTTGATTTGAATAAATAAATTAAGTAGATTAATAAATTTGGTAAATTAATGACATCACATAATATTAATTATTTGATTTGAATTGATTGAAATGATTTGAATTAAAAGTCAAAAACAATTACCTATATTATTTAACCATTGTAGGATAATTAATAATATCATATTAAATAAATTATTTGATTTGAATTGAAATATATAGATAATAAATTGTTGAAATATACATACACATGGATCAAGACATATTGAAATTAATTATTACTCATATGTACAAAATTTACATTTCATATGAATATTTTTAATTTGATTATTATTTTTTTCCAAAAAAATTTTAAATTAAAAACTTTTTATTGATTACACATGCATCATATTATTTTATTTCATTTGATGACTTATTTTATGTCATAATATAATGTGGTCATTTATTATCATAAATTTTTATTAAAATTTATATTTTATATTTTTATAAATAATCAAAATTTATACCATAATATTTACATTTAAAAAGTATATGTCATAACTCATAAGTCTCATAAATTTCATAAGTTTCACAAATTTATAAATTATAATAATATTATTAAAATATATTATGTGGATTATTGTTAAAGTGCATAGCATAATATATTTTTATTAGAATATATTATCATAATTATTAATAAATGAAATTAATAATTAGTGAATTTTGTTATTTTATTTAATTTAAATTTATTTAAATGAATAAATAAATTAGGTAAATTAATAGATTTGATAAAATAATGACATCATATAATATTAATTATTTAATTTGAATTGATTTAAATGATTTGAATTGAAATTAAAAAAAATAATTACTTTTATTATTTGACTACTGTAGTGTCTTAGAGAATTTTTTAATAGGTAAAATAAATTTGATTATGGAATTGATATGTGAATTAAAAATTTTGATTTATTTGACTTTATTTTAATTTCTTTCCAAAATAGTTATTAATTTAATAGAAATCAAAGTTTGAGATATGAATCTTTAAATTATTATCCATTGACTTAAGAAATAAATAAAAATCAAATTATTGAAAGATGAAATATAAGGCATAGATATCCAGTCCAAATGTAGCAGCAACCTTCAATGTTTTTTTTTTCTATGGATCCGATTGAAACAAAAAATATTCAATCAATCAACGATCTGTACAATAAATAATTTATGACACATAACAAATGATTCGCAAATTAACAAGTTAATTAATTGATTTATTTTATTCATTTAAATTTATTCTATTAAATAAATAAATCAATTCAAATCAAAGTTGGAGTAGGTAAAATAAATTTGATTATGAAACTGATAAATTAATTCAGAATATTTAGTTATTTATGTTTAAAAAGTATATGTCATAACTTATAAGTTTCATATAAGTCAGTTGTAATTATTTTTATTTTTATAAGTTACGAAAGTTTTAGAGTTGTGATTTAATCGTGTATCGTACGAGTCACAACACTAGTTAGACTCTAATTCAAGGTTATATTTAATTTTTTAATTATGTATAAGGGGACATTTTTTAGAGTAGTTATTAAAAATTATGCCATTTCTCCGGTACATAGGTATTAGTTAGGCAGTCATACATTCCTCTTCCCTTAGAACTTTTAAGTGCTTTCTTCTTTCAATTTCATCCGCGAATGAATTCAGTGCTCTCTGAAATTTTCTACTTTCACTTGCAATCACATTTAAAGACGTCTTTCTTATATACTAAAACCATTACTACGAATACTGGTTCAGATTGATGAAATCTTCTAGGTGATAGTTAGGACATTTGTAATCACATCAACAATGGTTATGGTAATCGTCCACACTAAGTTTTGAAGTGTAACACCCAAAAAAATGGGTACATGACCTAATATACAAAATTTAGGGATATCTCTGTGATAACTCATACATTCCTAAATAATTTTAATATCCACAATTAAGAAAACGTAAAGTTATAACAAAAATAAATTTACAAATACTTTCTCTTATTTTCCATAACATCGAGAAATATATTTACAACCAAAATGCAAAGTAATTTGCAGCCAAATAAATAAACCCCTAAAGCACAATAGGACCTAAGTAGCCTATATGATTACAAATCATTCTACTAGGCATAAAGCCCAAAAATTAGTTTCACGAACCCTCCAACAAAAATAAAATATATCTCTATAAACCACTAATCTCCAGTGGTTTCTCATATTTTTCAGCTGCTAAATCTGAAAAAGATAACAATAGAGAGAGTAAGTTTATCAAAATTCAATGAGCAAGTGACTGTGTAATAAAACAAAACATAAGTACAAATACCAGCATCATTACCATAATCAAAATAAACACCATGAGCACGTATCAGTACAAAAGAATATATATAAAATGTATCGTACCACACAACCATAACTCGTGGCCCCTATGCGAGTTTACATTCTCACAAAACAATTCGTAAAACAATTCTTAAAGACATAAAAACATAAGTAAATATCTACACCGAAATACATTATGTGACAACCATATGCAATGTATTTCCACATCCTCCCGCACTTACCACATTGAGATTTAGTTTAGAATTTTTCCCTCAGACTGTTATTTATCAATGGGTTTATTTCAGAGGTCCACCCCTCTGTTCTCACTCATTTCAAAGGTCCATCCATCTGTTCCCACTTTCTGACATTCACCAAAGGAATATTAATATCTTTGGGTTACTAGTCGATTTCTTCTCATGGTATGAATATGTAAACAATAATATGCAATATATTTCTCACACTTACCTCGTTGAGACTCTGTCCAGAATTTTCACTCAGACTATAATTCCTCAACGAGTTTATTCCAGAGGTCCACCATTCTATTCCCACTATCAACGTTTTCCCCGAGAATAACCACATCCTTGGGTTACTAGTTGGTTCCCTCTCGTGGGTCTACTGTCACATCTCAATTTTGGGCATATGACTAACTCTATAAACTCAAAGGTATACCTATATGGTATCCCATAAAATCTCTGATCAGTACTAATGCATAACATAATTTTTCAAGATAGAGATTTTTGCATATATACATATAAAAAGTTCAACATAGTGAAACAGTAAACACAAACCAAATATCATACAATATAATACAATTTTCCAAGCTTAGGTGACCTATGGAGATTACAAAGCATTTCCTAAGCTTTTGGATTCATAAGTCTTCCAGACAACATGAAAAGTATTCTCAAGGAATACTAATCCTCCTGCGGATTTTCTTCGTTAACATCCACTGTATCTAAAAAAATATTCATAGAGAGTGTGAGTTCATCAAGTGATTTAATGACTGTGCAATAATAAATGTGTCACAAGTACAAATACCATAATTATTATCACAATAAGAATAGTTATATTCATATTCAGGATTTCTATACTTCTGTATTTGGTTTATATTCAGGGATTCAGTTCCCGTTATATTTATGTTCACAATCATTACATGCATTGATATCTTGGGTCAAGCCCTCAACCATTCTATATGTATTATATACTCAATCATAATTCTCATCAATATAATCTTAAATCAAACAATAATTTCTATTTTCTAACTATCATCATTAAATAGGGAATCTAATTGCGATATGAGGTGAGATTTATATTGTACTTGGAATAAAAGTAAATAAAGTCGGTTAGCAAGGTCATTCACTCACATAGATTCTGTATCCAAGTCATTTTTTCGAGTTGCTACAGGGAAGAGTACGTAGCTGGATTTCAGGTTCTGCTACGGAGATTTTTATGAAGATCAGATATAGAAAGTTAGGGTTGCTTTTGTACAAAATACTATTCATGTGTATGAATACTATTCATACGTACGTATATTTATAGGAGAAGTCGGGGTACTATGCGCTAATAAAATATTTATTTTACTATGCGCTTTAATAATTTAGTTTACTATACACTTAATAATTTAGTTTACTATGCACTTTAATAATTTAGTTTGCTATGCGCACATGATTGTCTCGGCAAATTATTGATTACTATTGGGAACTAAAAGAAAAATTATCCTTTTTCCTAAATCTTTGAGTTTCTTTTCACTTTTGTCCTTTTTAATTTAGTCTCTAAGGGGATTTTCTCATATAAAACATTATTTTTCAATCAGTTTCTTTCAGATTCCTCTTATGCTCAAGCCATATTTTATCCAAGGGATAAATTCCATATCATAACATTTATTATATCCCACAATTTATGCAATCTATAAATGAAAATCCGTATTTTTAACAATATGCACAAATAAGCATACAAAAATTAAAAAGATAGGGAAATTATTTTCTCCAAATTAAATTTATCGCAATTCTTAAATACTTATAACTTTTAAAATATAGCGGGTATTACATCTACATTCCTACATAATTCTTTTTTTTTTTTCTCTTTTCCTTTGTTTATGAAATACTTCACACAAATACCAAGTACATTTACACAAACACCACATCAACTCACCACTTTAAGTACAAGTAAACATTAAACTCCCAATCTCACAAAATAAATCCCACACTCATTCAAAGAAATCCCCTAATCTAATACCACTAACTAGGGAATTTCATTGATTTATTTACTATGGTGTGAATGAGGTTTATATTAAACTTGACCAATTTTA
The DNA here is from genome assembly GCA_037074585.1 of Biancaea sappan. Lineage (NCBI taxonomy): Eukaryota > Viridiplantae > Streptophyta > Magnoliopsida > Fabales > Fabaceae > Biancaea > Biancaea sappan. The sequence continues at coordinate 15,729,803 of CM073494.1, forward strand.
ATAAAAACTTAAATGGTAAGGTCACCCACTCACCTTGATGCCGACAAGGTTTACAGTATAAGAGTCTTGGGAAATGAAGCCAATGAAACTCCCAAGTCACCTAGAACCAACCAAAATCAATAAATAAATTAAGCAAGGAAAATCATTAACTCTAATCCTGACCTTTTCTCATTCATTTGGTCATGAATCTTAATCAGTAAATAATTTCTAAATGAAACTTATACCATTGGAACCTGGACTCAAAGAACTTTCTAATGATATAAAGTTTACTAAAAATAAAGTGCGGATGAAAGAGTTATGACCGTTTGAAAATATATTAAGAAACATGTTGTTGCCTAGCCTCAACACCTTTATCTTCCTCTTTCCTTCTGAAGTGTGGCGCATGGGCAACACACCTGGCGCTTGGGAGCCACAATCATGCCTGGGTACCACACCGTATTTAATGATTTTTTCTATGGGTTCTCATCCTTGGTGTCTAAAGTGTCTAAGGAGTATTTAGACACCAAAACCCCCAATTTTAATTGACAAACAAAGTCACAATCTAAATTTTTTCCCAAATAGCCTTAAAACTAGAAAATAGGAAAAAGTTCGAGAAATCTGTAATACCCGTAATAATTTGTATAAATGTGTGTTCATAAACTACGGTTACTATTATAATATATAGTACTATTTACATATACTGTACGGTTTACATACATAATCATCTTGTCAAATATAAGATGTGATTTAGGCTTAAAGGGATCGTAGGAAGAAATTGGGAAACCAAGTGATGTTTTATGTGAGAAAATTCCTTAGGGACTAAACTGAAAAGTTAAAAGTGGAACTGGTAGATGAGACTGGTAGATGAAAACTGGTAAGCGAAACTGGTAGATGAGACTGGTAGATGAAACTGGTAGATGTAATAGTATAGGAGAACGGTAGATGGAATAGTAGTAAATAGTACCATAACTTCTCCTATAAATAGGTCCTTCCATTTCATTTCTAATCACACCTTCAGTTTCTCTTCTCTTCTCTCCTCAAAAGTTCTCTTACTCCGACGTTAGGGTTCTGAAATTCTAGATCTTTCTTCCTTAGTCTAGGTCCAAGGTAAGGATACTATGCTCTTCTTATGTCTTTAAAATTTTTAGAGATTATGTTTTTAGGTATTCTCTATGGATGCGGCTTATACAACTGCATGTATATATGAATAGTAACCGTACATATAAATAGTGCATGTATATATAAATAGTAGTCGTATGTATAAATAGTGCATGTATATATGAATAGTAACTGTACGTATAAATAGTACATGTATGTATAAATAGTAACTGTACGTATAAATAGTATTTATACGTATTTTTTGAATAGTACATATACGTGTACATTTTTATACGTATTTTTGAATAGTACACATACGTATACGTGATTATATGTATTTATAATAAAGAATTATATTAATTAAATCCATTAAATGTGATTGTGTAGATTTAAAGAAGATATAGTAACTTGGATTTCAGGTGAGTAGCTAACCTACTTGGATATTTATTTAATTATATGAATAGTCCAAGTAATTTACATATTCAGAGTATATCTACTATTACCTTTGACTGAATATTTCAATTAATATGATTATGGTCATATGTTATGGCTGTGTGCCGAATGTGAAGATGGCTGTGTGCCGAATATGAATATGGCTGTGTGCCAAATATGATTATGGTCATATGCTATGGCTGTGTGCCGAATGTGAAGATGGCTGTGTGCCGAATGTGAATATGGCTGTGTGCCAAATATGATTATGGTCATATGATATGGCTGTGTGCCGAATGTGGAGATGGCTGTGTGCCGAATATAATTATGGTCATATTCTATAGCTGTGTGTCGATTATGAGTATGATATGATTACAGTTATATGCTAAGGATCGAAAAATTTTACTTATATATTTTATACATATACTTGTGTATTGTTAATCACTTGATGATTATCTGTAATTAAGTTTCTATCCTTGTAACGTTATCTATTCATTGAGATTATTATCTCATATTGTAGTGGATATATTTTTTTCAGATCCTGAGGTTAACGAAAAACATCCTCCTGAGGAGTAGCGGAAGTTCAATATCCTAACCCTCTTTGCTCCAAGGGTTGGTGTTTCTTTGAATTAAAGTTGTTTCTTTAGTTTTAAATTCTAGAAAGCTCTGCAGTCAAATAGGACATCTAGGAGGAAGTGGTTATTGTACATAATTATGTTATTACAGTACTTTAAGTTTACTATATGTTCTGTGAGATTGTAGCTTATTAAGTAAAATCTGAGTGTTTAAATAAGATAAGTCTTTGCTATATTATTACTCTCACATTTTAGAATGATTATTCTATAGTGATATGAGTATTATATGGAGCTAAAAGCATAGGTTTACAACTAGAGAGTATCTCTAAGTTGTGCCGGTCACGTACCATTTTGAGGGTCGTGACAAAATCGAAATTTCTACTTCGATTCCTTGCTTTCTTTATGTTGCTTGGCCATTGATGACTCACTCGCCACTGAAGAACGACTCACCGGAGCTCAGTTGAAGGATTTGGGTGGAGAGGTAGAGAGAAGGAAGAGAAAAGAGAGAAGAGAGAGTGAAGAGAAAGAGATATAAGGAAAAAGAAACGGGGCCATCTATATATACCCGTCCATAGTAAAATTACTATTTTGCCCCCAGGTCAATTCCAACTAACCTTGATAGTGACAAATCCGTAATTTCTCCAATTTGGGTATTTTTCACACTTTAGGTGTAACATCCCATAATTTCTTTGCATTTAAGTTATATTTTTTTTCTTTGTTTAAATTCGAAATAATGTTAGAAATTGGGAAATTTGTGTTTTTGGATGTTTAGGATGAAGTAACAAAGAAGAGGCATGAGAAATTAGGATAATTGAGTTAAGAATAAAGGAAAAAGAGAGTTTTGAAGGCATCAGTCGACTAATTGCAATAAATAGTCGACTTATCGCATTAGAAATTAGACCAAGTTACTGATATCTGCAATCGGTCGACTGATGGGAAGTGATCAGTCGACTGATTATTCTCTGTCAAGCCAATATTTTAGGTCATGATGAAATCAATCGACTAATTAGTATGAATCAGTCGACTGATAGGATCAGTCGACTATCGGGAGGAAATCAGTCAACTGATTACATGCTGAAGTGCGAAAATGGTCGGTTTAACTGAAGTTCAATGGGAGAAAATTTACTTAATTACCCCTAGTACGCTAGTGAGACTTAGAAATGAGATATTATGGTTAAAAAAGGATTTTCCAACCCAATAGAGTCCTTGAGACTCTTTTAGAAGAGAGAAGAGAGAAAAAGGAGCTAATTCTGAAAATTTAGCAAAGAAAAAGAGAGAAAAACGTGAAGAGGAAGGAGAAAGAAGCTTTAGTGGGATTTTGGACAAAGGAATCATCATAGGTAAGCTTCTAGTTTGTTTCCTCTAGTTTAACTTAATCCTTGAGCTTGAAAAATGATAGAAAGGAGATTTTCAGGATAAAGAAAAGAGAAGGAAGGAAGAAGCTAGAAGATAATACCTCAATTTCAATTCTAAGGGAATCAAGGTAGCTAATTTTTATAAAAGCTATGTATTTTATATATTTATTGTATTTTGTCAGCTTTTAATGCACGATTATTACTTTAGAATCTTCATGAATGCATAGAACACATCTTTCTCATAAAAAGTATATCACATGTTCTCATGGGATGATAGAACAAGAAATCCTCATGGGATGCCTAAAAATTTCTCGTAGGATGTGAAAATCCTTATGGGATGAAAGAATTAGAGAATTTCCCATGAGATGACAGAAATTTCTCATAAGATATAAATTGTTTTTAATGAGAAAGAGTCATGCATAGTGCATTAAATTGGGTATGACTTATTCTGCATGTGTGTTTATATGATTACATCTCATTTATTAGAAATGGTTTCCATTATTAGAATAGCTTTTATGACTGAAATGGTGGAATGTTTTACAATATGCTAGCTACTGGGATTTTATATCTCACCATATTTTGTGATAACTTACCATTTCAGGAGCCGAAGCAGAAAGAGGGGAGAGAAAAGAAATAAGTATATGTCGTGTGACTAATCATATTACTTCCTTAAAATAGAAATATGGAAAAATGGTCATGTAATGTATTGGATATCATGTTTTATAAGTTGAAGTCATACCATGTATGTATAATTAAACTCTTGATATTTTAGTAGAACCTACAAATGAAAATTTAAGTATGGTTGTAAATTATATGTAAATTTTAGTAGATAAATCTTACTATGCTTGGAGTTCCTTTTTATTGAAAAATAAAGTCTATAGTACATCAGTCGACTGATCAGTCTATACCAGTCGACTAATATTTCTCGGGTTCAAAATAAAATAAAGTTTCAATCGATCAATCGACTGATAGTCAAGAATTAGTCGACTAATCGCTTAATGCCAAATTTGAAATTTTATATTTTCAATTACATAGAAAGTTATTTGTTTTCGAATGTTTAGACATTTTGTACGTATTTTATATTAAAATTTACTATATTACCTAAAATGTTCATAAATAATGTAGACATTACATTAGGTGTCATCCTAGTTTCCCATTTCACTTTAATCACTCTCTGGACCCTGTAGGTACCCGGCATCCCTCTATGCCTCATGATTGTTCTCTCTCAATTCCCTATCCCTTAACACTATTACCATGAAATTTCCTCTTCCTTTTTTCTTTTCTCAAATCTCAAAAATATTACCTGCAATAAAATACCTAGTTTGGTTATTAGTTTCCATTTCTATAAATAATATTCAAAAAGAATAAATTAAATATAAAAAATTTAAAAAAATGACCAAATATTTCCATTAAAAATAATAGAAATTTTCATTATAAAAATCATAATACCGCCAATCACATGACTCTAAATTTGACGGGTATTACATTGAAGTAAGAAGATATTTTTATTATTAATATAGGTTCGCTTATTAATCTATATAATAGACTATAATAATTCTACTCTAAGGTTTAATATATTGAAATTTGTTAATATATTGATTGAAATTTGTTTGTCACGCATGTTTTTTTTTTTTAGGTTGTGGACATAGAATCTGAAGAGCATTCCTCTTAATTTTGTAATATATTTATCTAAATTAATTAATGTAATACTTTATTTTATGATACTTGACAAGCATGTGAATCCAGTGACAAATACTACTAATGTAGTATATAAAGAAATATTTCAAATTCTATGTCAGAGGTCAGTAATTTTTATTTTAACTATTTTTCATCATTAATATATTCATCTAAATTAATTCATGTAACACCTTATTTTCTTTTCTTCTTTTCATTTGACATTTTTTATATTCAATCTTCAAGGAATTTATATCTAATGAATCGTCTTATATGTGTCTTAACATGACCTAAATATCTCATTATTTCTATATATGTATTTTTTTATATGTATCTTAATTATTCTTATCTATTTGATAAGTAAAAATTGTAATATTTGTGTTAATCCGTGCATTGCATTAGAAAAATATTTTCATTTTTTGATGATTTGATTTTTTTCATTTACAATGTATGTAGATATTCTAAAATATTTGTCTCTTCTACTGACTACCATATGTTTATTGTCAATTAATTATTATTATTTTTATAAATTACAAAAATTTTTAGAATTATAAATTACTTATACATCGCACAAGTGGTAATATTAATTTCAATACTAAATTAAGTATGTCCTATCTTCGATGCGTTATGCTACTAGTAAAAGTGATCCCATCCTATATATGGAAGAGGTGTACATGTTACGCATAATAAAAAAAAAAAAAACCTTTGGTTCATGAAGTTAAAAATGTTGCCAATTAATTCAAACTTGAGGAAGCACGCTGAAGATTATTACAGGCAATGGAAACAATCAGAAAGTGCTAAAAATGATATTAAGTGCTAAAATGATTTTCCCTTATAATTCTTGTTTCCCCTTGATGGTAAGCAACTTGATTGATGACTGTGTCCCCATATATTTGCCAGCGTTACTATATTATCATTAATTAAGACAATGATATTACCATGAATGTTGGAAAAATGACACCCATCATTAAATTAATAAAAATATTAATTAAAAATTTATTAATTTAATTATTGTTGAAATGTGATTGAATCGGTTATAAATAAATATATACATATTTTTTAATTTATATATTAAAATTTAATATAATAAATTAATAAGTCTTTTTATATTTAAGTTTGACAAATTTACAAAAAATTTAAACAAAATATTAAGCATTTTTGTATATATTTAACTATAATAGCTAATTTAAACAATGTATGAACATAGAATAAAATTTAAAATTAATTAAAAAATAGTATATCAATAATATCTATGCATAAACTAACATATTAAGACCCATAAAATATATGAAAAGTAAAAATGTATAAAAATTAAAATAAAATAAAATCAATTCAACCGTTAAATCACTTAATTTTTTTGGTTGTCCGATTTTTTTATTTTTAATTGATTTTTTTACTAATCAATTTACTGAATTAAATTAAATCATTAATGTTACTAATTCATTAATTTTTCAATCCCACCAATTAATTGGATTTGATTTTTTAAACAGTAATTATGACACTTGTCTCAAGCAGACATCTTTATTACAACTTAGTCAACCATGGATCTCAACATTCACATGCACAAAGGCAAGCAGTATTGGTTACCTTACTTAACAGGGAACATCCACTTCAATCCCATGATAACAAAATGCAATGTGGGCACAATAAACGCAGCATATGAATAGCAAGTAAAAATACAAATTTTTTTAAATTTCTAAAAATTAGATCAGTTATTAGACTGTGATTAAATTGATTTATTTTAAAATATTAAAAAAATAATATATATAATTAAAGATTATAAATATAAATTTACAAATTTAATTAAGAATAATATTTGATGTCAAATTACATAAAATAACATTTAAAATCAAAAGTTTATAGTAAAAATTGACCAAATAACAAAGAAATATTATTAATCAAGATAATATTAACTCATATCAAATTCATAAAATACTAAGATATTGACATTTTTATTAAAATTCACTAATCTGTAATATTAATTTCTTTATCACCTGATTATATAATAAGTAAAACAAATGTTTTTAAAAAAAATTTAAGTAAATCGATTCAACCGATTCGTTTAATATCGATTCTTACTCATTTTAACTAGTTTCGGTCGATTTAATTAATTTTTTATCAATTTAATCACTTATTAATTTTAAAAGTTATTATGAATAAAATTTTTGACTGATTTACAATTCACCAAGTTGAACTAACTGATTGAGCCTAATTCTTATAAAATTGAATTTCTCTTTTATCAAACACGTCTTTTCAAGGTAGCTCTCGGATTTGCACATGGGAACACTCTCCCTACTCTTCTTGCTGATTGCGTCTCTATGGTCTTTATTACTACTTAGTCATGCCTCTTTTTTTGTTTTCTCTTTTTATGTAAAAAAAAATCTTTTCAACTTAATTTTAATTGATTGTAGTAATAATGGTTGTTTAACCTTTTAACAACAACCATAATTTAATTTTTAGAAACATTAATTTAAGAAAGATTTCATCCTTTACGTTAAATAAGTCTTCAAAAAACAAAAAAAAAACTCCCTTTCTGTCTTATCAAGTGAGAAACCATCTTCACCTTTGAAGTTATGCTGCCCCTCAATCTGCCTAAGCTTGTGAATAAAGGTAAAGTGGTTATGCACTTAATTAACTCAACCTAGTATTTTAAATTACATCCAGATAAATGTTAATTACATGACAAAAATGATATTTTGAGTTAAGTTTCATTTGATCATCTATATTTCAAAACTTTCATATTAGTCATTTATATTTCAAAATTGTATTATTATGATATTTTTTCATTAAAATAATTAGTCTATACATATTACTGAGTTGACACGTTAGCTTTGAAATGTTGACATGAATTATCTATATGATTGTTAACTGAATATTAATATCTCATGTAATTTTTAAAATGTCTAGCCAAAATAAAATCTAAAATATACATAAAAAATCAAAATATCATTTTTGCCTAATAACAATCATTTTCAATCTTTTGGGTTTGCATTGGACAAGCTCTGCTAATTACACTCATAGCATGCGCCAAGAATACTTGAATTTTCAAACATGAGTGGCGCCTATAAATCTATTCATCTAGATAATTAGAGGTGGGTCCAATTTGTTCCCTTTGATGGTGGAAGAAAAGGAAAAATGGCGTCTTTGAACCTTCCAATGTTGTACTCAGTTGGGTCTCTTTTTGTGGCCTGTGAGAAATATACACAAGCTCCAAATGGAGAAATTAACATCCTTTGAATTAGGAAAAGTCACTTTCTCACTTCAAATGCCCCCGGGAGATCATCACACACAGTGAACTCATTATCTTAAAAGACGTTTCAATCTATAGTTTTGTACCAAAAGTCCAAGATAACGAAGTTTAGTCACATGGGGTGTAAAAAAAACAAAGTTACATTTTAGCTACTAACGCTAATTAATATAACGGAATTTACATTTCTTCCTTTTATGTAGAATTTTAAATTCGAGTTATATGAAAAAAGAAAAATAATATTAAGAGAGTTTTATAACTAAATGGTTTAATTCAACATGAATTAGATTAGTGGAAATCTAGTTGCGATTTCTTATGTTTAAAACAAAAAGAAAAAAGTGTAGCACATTTCATAAATCACAAAAAATAAAGATTATACTTAGCTACCAGGACTAATTGATATAAGTGATTTCACTTTTTTTTTAAAGTAGATTTTTAAATTCGAGTCATATAAAAGAAGAAAAATAACATAAAAAGATTTTTATAATTCAATGATTTAATTCCACTCATTAGATTATTCCAAATCTATTTGCAATTTCTTATGTTTAAAATTTAAAAAAAAGACAAAAAAAAAAGAGTCATACTTCTCAAATTGATATGGACCCACCACCTTTTCACCAATCCATGCCTTTAATCTCGCCGTTACCAACCTCCTCACTCTGAGTCACTCTCATATTCTCTCATATAAATATGCGTGTTATGTTACCATTTGGAAATCCAGAGAGACATACCTTAACCTCTGAATTTGTTTCTAATTGTTTGAATTCGTAACAATGGTTGTGGATGATTCTTTCAAGAAGCCGGGGGCTGTGCCGTTCAAATGGGAGATCAAACCTGGAGTCCCTAAATCTCAGCAAAACCACCTCCATCGAAAACGTATGCCACCGTCATCGCAGCCGTCGAGGGCTCAGACTCAGTCATGTGACCAATGCCAGTCATCTGAATTGAATTCACTGAAGCTGAGACCACCGCCGGCCGGATACTACGTTTTATCTCCAGCGGAGCCCCGGACCCAGTCCTTTAGGGCCAGTCCGCGCGTTCGGTCTGACCGGTGGCGGTTTGAAAAGCCGCTTCTTGCCCGACCCGAGTCTGTGTCAACGGGTTGTTTCTTTTCACCGTTGCTTAGGCGAGTGGTGAGCAGAAAAAAGATTCAGAAGCCCGTGGTGGTCGAAGACGAAAGGGGATTCGATTACACGTCGGAGCTCGAGACGCTTGCTCGGTGGTCCTTGTCATCTAGGAAGTCTCTGTCATCGTTCTGTGACTCAACAACATCGTCGTCTCGTTCGAACCAGTCTTCACCCCAACCCGTGAGGGATGTTGAATGGGCCGGATTTGGTCTCTTTTGAAATCAGGCTCTTTTACAACTCGCCATTTTCCAATCTTATTTGGGCTTTGTTTTTGTTGTGTATTTTTCTATTAAAAAAAAAAGTAAGAGAAAGGAAGGGTCACTGGGCTTTTGTAATCCCAAAACGCCAAGCCTTGTGTAAATATAGAGAATTACTAATTTAGTCATTAAAAAATTATAATTTTTTTAATTTAATTTATAAAAAATTAAGTGTTTTAATTTAATATTTAAAATATTATATTTGACCTTTTTTTGTTAAATCGCAAAATTTATTATTTTTAAATCTTAAAATTTTTGTTGTTAATAATTACTTTGATAAAAAGAGAGATTATATTGAAATAAATTTTTTTAAGGATTAAATTGCAATAATATTAGTATTTGAGGGACTAAATTAATAATTTATTTCTATAAATTGAAAAGAAAGTAATAAAAATATATTTTAAGTGTTTAATAAGTTTTGACGAAAGTGATAATTCTTTTTAAAAAGTAGACTTTACCTTTTTTTTGTCTATGCACGATCGATTTTAATAAATTTAACATTTTTAACTACCATGCCAAAATATACTCTTAATTTGTTAGGAGACAGCTATATATACTTTAGCCGTTGAATCATTGTATAAAACATGTAAGTACTATAGTTCAATTATGACTTGTTTTTTAATAGGTTGACTATTACACCTTATCCCATAATTTCTTATCAGGACTAAAGTTGCAACTTTGAATTTGATACCAATTGTGATATCAACACGTTTTATTAAGTCAAAAGTTCAAGTATTATGATTTAATTATAATTAAATCTCTCATTTGAATTTTTGTTTTGGGATAATTGCTATGACACTTTAATTAACATGTTTTACAAATAAATTTACAAAAAATAATTTTAACTTATTTGATAGTTATTTAAATATTTGTATTATATATAAAAGACAAATTAATAATCCACTGTTTAGGATGCGATCATACTCTGTTTCAACTTTCAAATTGGACTTTAATGCTCGTATAAGAAAGTTAGATAGGTACAAAGTGATGTAAGCTCGTACGTATGAAAGGTTTGACCAATTGGCTATGTATTTTTCAAATGCTACTGCCTTATTTGCTGGCACACCAATCATAACAATAGAATTAATATTGATGCCAACGTGGGTTTTGACAAAAAGATAATTTTGAAAAATGGATTGTAAACTTGTAATGTAGAACTTAATAGGAAAAATTTATTGCAAAATTATGTTTTTGAACTCCGTGTTTGAATGGCTGCTTTTTTTTTTTTTAAATTTATGAAAACTCAACCTTTCAAAAGGTTAAGTTTTTTATCAATTATCTTAAAATTTATGTAAAATATTTTTTATTATTATATAGACAAATTTTGAGGTGATTTAATTATAAAAAAGTCAATCTATCAAAAGTTGAGTTTTCATAAATTTTACTTTTCTTCTTCTATTAAGCATATATTCTCACATACTTAGCTTGTCCTTCCAGCCTTTGAATTTTCCCCCCTTAGGAAAACATTTTTTTGTTTTAAAATAATGGCATTTTTTAAACTTTAGTTGTAAATTCAAAGTGAAAACATGTTTTACAAGTATCTATCATGGGTGTGTTTGCAAAAAGCTTAATTTGAGCTTATTTGATATATTTTATGTCATAAACGCTTATGCACGTGTTTGTTAGAGTTTATAAAAATAACTTCTAATGCCTACACAAAGTTGCTGCTATTAGATACATGTTTTAGACAACTAACAAGTTTGGTGAGTCTCACATTATGTTGGAAATTGACTCACTAAAAGCAGTTCATCTCATTGAGAAAAATGATACTTTCACTCATGTTGAGATTAATCAAGATAGTGATACTCGCCCTACAAAAATAGACTTTCTCTTGATTTTTATTGATATTTTTTTCTATTATTTTGTTAGGAAGTAGTTTTGTTTTCTTTGTTCCTCCTGTCCACTAAAAAGAATCAAAGAACGTTAAGTTAATTATGAGCAAGCCATGGAAGTGTTCAACCTAAATATATTATTAATGTCAATGTTTCTTGCAACTATATATAAGCTAATACATCATTTCTGGCTAAAGACAAATGATTTATTAATTGAACATAATGGTAATGTCAATGTGGAGAAATTTTTAAGGACCATATAAGATACCACATCATTTATACAATAACTAATAAAATTAAGCCATTTGTTTAAATTTTACACCTTACATAATCACAGACAAGAAATAATTTATTAGATGAAAATAATTCACTTGCTGGTTACTTTAAATTTTGATTTAATGATTAATTACTAATTTTAAAATCTTCTCTCTCTCTCTCTCTCTCTCTCTCTCTCTCTCTCTCTCTCTCTCTCTCTCTCTCTCTCTCTCTCTCTCCCTTCCTTCCTTTAAATCCCAAATCCCAACACACAAATGGCAAGAATTTCTCTATTAGTATTAAGCAAATACTTGACAGTGAATTGCTGCATGGCAAGAATTACTAATGTTTTGAATTTATCCAAGAATTACTATTGTTTTTGTAGTTTTGTACTTATGTATTACATAATATTCTGCAGGTATGGTAGTCATTTTAATTTTTAAATATTTGGATTTTTGATTAAAAATTATTTACTAATTTGCAATATATATATTTTAATTATTTATTAATTTTAAGCCCCCGTATTTTAATTATAAATCAATCTTTAACTATTTAAAATATATACAACATATCACTTTGAAGAAAAAAATTTGCTTCCACGTCTCCTTCACTGGTGCTTTGGCGGCGTATTGTCCTATAATAAATAATCTATTTTCATCTAATAAAGTAAGTGAGGCATAAAATCTAAATAAATAACTTAATTTTATAGACTACTATATAAAGGTAAGTTTTTTTTTTCCCTAATGGTTTATCTCGAATTTCAATTTTGCCCATAAAATTTTTTTTATACCAATTTCGTCTTACATATTTTTTTTTTGATTTTTTCTGTTAATGACGTTAATATAATTGATGTAAAATGTTGACGCAGACTTTTTCATGTGACTCATCTACCACCATATCATACTAATTAATTTTATTTTTAATTTTATCTAAAATATTTGACTAATCTTCAATTTCACACCAAACAATTTTTTTTAATTTCTTTCATTCGTCTCAAATTAATAATTAAACATTTAATATGTCACATGAAAAAATTTACATATCATTTAGAAAAATTCACTTATCATTTGAAGGAGTTTACATTAATATTTTTTTATCAACTTTGTTAACAGTATTAATGTTAGTGACAAAATTTTTAAAATATATATATATATAAGATAAAATTAGTAAAAAAAAATAAGAATAAAATTAAAATTCAAGATAAACATTAAAAATAAAAAAGATATTTTTTCTCTTATATAAATAATGTAGTAAGTTATATCATCCGAATTTCTCGTCAATATATATGTTATCCTAAATGATTTATCGTGGCGTATCGTTTTGTGTAGGTCATGAGAGTGACTCATACAGGCTGTGAAAATGGCCTTTAACAGAGAATTTCTACAGAATCTTACTCGAAAGCAAATTCATGAAACACACGCACGCATTCTTCACATGCCTCTAGTTTTAGCCTGAAAGTAACTCTGATATTGAGAGCAACGTTTTGTGTCCTTTTTGTAATGAAAATGAAAATGAAATTATTATTAACTACCATTTTACTATGCATTTCATATTTATTGGTTCATATAACAATATACTAATTAATCTCTTCACGATCGGAAGAGGTAAAGAACTAAAGAAGATACTTACGGATATGCCAAATATTAGGTCAGCGAAGACCTTCTGCCTATATTACTATTATTAAATATTAAGCAAGATTTTGAAAACTGAAAAGTCATTGAATCGGTCGGTAGAAGTATTGGTTCAAAAGTTTACAATCGATAAATCGATTTATTTTAAAATATTAAAAAAATAATGTATATAACTAAATACTATAAATATAAATTTATAAATTTAATAAAAAATAAAATTTGATATCAAATTATATAAAATAACATTCACAATCAAATGTTTATAGTAAAAATTAACCATAATATTTATTAATATCTAATCTATAAAATACTAATATATTGATATTTTCACTAAAATTGACTAATTTGTAATATTATTTTTTTCATTACCTAATTATAGAACAAGTAAAATTTAAAAAAAAATTCAAATAGACTAGTTTAACCAGTTTATTTAGCACCAACTTTTATTCAATTCTTAACTAATTTAATTACTTATCGATTTTAAAAATTATTTTAGAATGATCGATTCAAGTTTTGATAACAATAATATTAAAATATGTGTGCCCACTCCGGCCAATTTATGAAGTCAAGGAAATAAAAAAGGGGAAAGAAAGGACTTCATTGACTAATTAATATGGAGTTAGTATATCGACTCTGATGTAACTTTCGTAAGAATAAAAAAATTACGGTAAGCAGAATATAACATTACAGATATGTACATTAATTTTGCCACCTAAACTTATTGACTTGAACTCTAAATTATAACTTGTGATGCTTCCAATTACATAATAATAATTAAAATTTTGGTTGATAAGAAACTATAATATACTGACACACACACACACATATATAATAATAATTTTTTCTTCTGTTTCATATGTTTGTTGCTTTGTTAAATGGAGGAATGAGGCACATTATATAAAGACATGTGCATAACATATGTCAGAAAGAATAAACTTATCATGGTTGCAAATGAAGCACTTGTTTAGGGTGATAAGTGATAACGAACCAAACTGATTAAGCTTAACCAAATAAACATACAAGCCGGCTAAAATTAAAAAATAAACAGTCTAAATCGATTTTTCAAGTATGTCAAACCAAACAGTTCAATTTGGTTATTGGGTTTAAATCGTTGTACTCAGATTTAATTAAACCAAATTTTGTGTGTGTGTGTGTGTGTGTGTATATAATATTAAAAAATCTTGTATATATAGTATTGAGGATTTAAATTAACATAGTAAATTTTAATGAAATTGGAAAATAAATAATTAAAATTTTAATCCTCAAAATTTGCTAATTTCATAGTATTATTTTCAAAACTAAATCAAACTATCCAAATAAGAAAAATGAATAGATCTCTATTTTTATTAAATCAATAATTGGCTTGATTCGGTTGAAGTTTGAATTAAAATTGGATTGAACCTAACCTGTGGATAGCCAAACGTGTAGTTAAGCTTAGCATGAAGGAGAAGAAGATTAATTTATTAAAAAGAGATGTGTGCTATTATCAAACGCGTAGTTGATAAAGGAGTTGTTCTAACTTAATTAGAAGTCTCGAATTTGATTCTCCAATAATGCAACTGCATTAAAACTTGATAAAGAAGATTTTGCTGTCCATTGTGATCCTATTTAGTTCGAGTCTAGATTAATCGACGTTCGTATAATGTTTGAATACCATCCAAAAAAAAAAGTGTTCTCTCTCATCTCTGATACACATAAATCGGGCTCATGTGATGACACAGGGCGAAGTGTGGGTTAGCCGTCTGAGAGCCATGGACATGAAACGTTGACTCGTGTGATCATCTGAGTATGAAGTTATAAATACCTCAATCTTCTTCATTGTTCAGTGAAGCCATACACGGAGTAATTAGAAAGTGAGAACAAGAGACATGAAAGATGATGAAGCAGCTAGGGTCGGGGCTGGAAGCAACAGTATAGCAGCCTTGAATGTGAATACACCCTCTCAACACGATGCCTACTCCAGTCACGAGGTCTCTTCTTAATTAGCTAAGAATGATATATAAATACATGTATATAAGTGAAAACTCGAGCTTTTCATAGTACTGTCTTGTGTAATATTGATGTTTAATTGGTAGTTTTAGCTGCAGCTTCATCTTCCTAATATGTGTTTTGTTTTTGGGACTTCACAATGAAAAACAGAAAACTGGGTGGAGGAAGTTTCTGTTCTATGTAGGTCCTGGTTTCCTCGTCTCTTTGGCTTACCTTGATCCTGGAAACTGTAATTCCATCTCTCTCTCTCACTTAAGATATATATATATATATATATATTGTCAGCTTACTGTTTTTGTTTGTCTACGAACACAGTGGAAACTGATCTGCAAGCCGGAGCTAACCACAGATACGAGGTATAGAGCATGCAAACAAGTGAATCTAGATACCCCCCAGTTCTGGTAGGAATATGAAAGTTATGTTCTTTATCTAGGTCTTCCATCTCAAATCCGATAGTCCAAATTAAAAAATTTTTTAAAAAAAATCTCATGATGTCTATTTTTTATTTAAATTTTTTTTAATTTGGACCATTAAATTTGAAATTGATAGTTTAGATTTAAAGAACATGACTCTCATATTTTTACCATAATACGAGAGGATCTAAACTATAAACAAGCAAATTCTATAGCATAGTTAATTCTCAACCATTAAATTTAGAAGAAAAAGAAGAGAGAAAGAAATGCTTTGATTGACAATACAACATTTATTTCTCCTTGTCTATGATACATAGCTCCGTTGAGTAGGATCCAAATCCCCTCTAGTAACAGAAAGACTCTTCGTTTTTTACAATATATTTCAGCACGTGTTGGAATCATTCCAGCACATGTACGAAAATACACTGTAAATAACTACTCATTCCAGCACATATGCTGAAATACACGGTAAAAAATGAACAAAATCCTCTGATAACAGGAGGGGATCCCAACCTGGTTGAGTACTTGTTGGCATTAATTAATATAGGACTTTATGCAAGTTTGTGTCCTTTACAGCTGCTGTGGGTGATACTTATTGGGCTATTGTTTGCACTAATTATTCAGTCATTAGCTGCAAATCTTGGCGTCGCCACTGGTAATTAATTATCAATAACAATAACAACAACAACCTAATAATAAGTCCTTTTGTATCCCCCTTTGTATCCACTTCCTCTCACACACTGTTCCTCTGAATTTGCAGGAAAACACCTTTCAGAATTATGTAAAGCAGAGTACCCATTGCTTGTCAAGTACTGCTTGTGGTTGCTGGCCGAGGTTGCTGTCATAGCAGCAGACATACCTGAAGGTACTGCTAACTCCATCAAATCTTCACTCTCTAAATTTAACTCTACACTATTTACCTATAAACTCATTAATCACTATCATTGAGTCAGTGATAGGAACCGCCTTTGCTCTGAAAATACTGTTTCACATTCCAGTATGGGCAGGAGTACTCTTGACTGGCTTCTCCACTCTCTTGCTTCTGGGAGTCCAGAGATTTGGGGTATTTCATTTAACTTTTAGTAACTACTCCTGAAATCTCTTCTCAACCTTTACATATTTACATAGTGTTTATGCAATTCCTTGGAAAGAATATAAATTATGTGTGTTGTTTTGGGGGGGTTTGAGCAGGTGAGGAAGCTGGAACTGTTGATATCAACATTAGTATTTGTAATGGCAGGATGCTTCTTTGGGGAAATGAGCTATGTGAAACCACCAGCTTCTGATGTATTGAAGGGAATGTTTGTCCCAAAACTCAGTGGTCATGGAGCCACAGGCGATGCTATTGCCCTTCTTGGTGCCCTTGTCATGCCGTACTCTTCCCTCCTCTTCCTTTTATTTGCTTCTTCTTACAAACTACACTTTTCTATTAATATATGTGGTAATTTTTTTTTCTACAAAAATATTTATAAACTATTTCTTATCTTCACTAACCTAAATTTCTACATCCGTCTCTGTTTTTATATATAGTGGACCCAAACTAAAAAACTTGTCAGCCTAAATAAAATACACTTTTTCTTTATTTGATGGCAACCCATCTACAATTTATTTAAATATGAGTCCATAAATAGAGGAAATCATTAACAAAAAATACATACACACACTATTTAGTAGTTAGAATTTAGTGTTCACCTTTTATTTGAGTCTAACTCGTGCACATAAAATTTCGAAAATTCCATGTACATACATTCTCAAGAATTATTTTATGTTAGAGTCCTTTTTTCTTTGGTTTTTGTGTCTTTCCCCTGAAACACCATTTTGTCTTGCTTTCTGATAAATTGCAGGCACAACCTCTTTCTCCACTCTGCTCTTGTGCTCTCTAGAAAAGTACCCAGTTCTGTGCGTGGCATCAATGTAAGCCAATGCATCTTTCAGAAATTTTATGCAGAAAATACAATTTCTATCTGATTAGCAAGAAGACTAGGATTTTAAACCGTAAATGGCTAAATCTACCTCACAAATAGTAAGAAAATTATTCATTTTAAAGGAAGAGCGTGGGTCTGTTCCTTGCATGTGCATGAGACCTATACTCCTTCCTATCTATACTATGATGCAGTACTGAAGAGGGTTCGAACCACTAATCGGTTTACGTAAAATAAGTAGGCTAGGCTAACCCGATTATAAATAGATATATAAATATATCAAACACCTATCTCTAACATGTTTATGTGTTCATTCATGATTAGCTTAGTTCACTTACGAGTTTTCTGAGAAATTTGACATAAATGCTGCCACTTAACACAGCTGTTCCAATTGTGCATCTAGTTTTTGTGTAACTAGCATTACTCAATGTCAGAACAAGAGCAGGCACAGATTAAGCTTGGGGCTATTGACACACTCATAATATATATATATATATATACATATACAACAACAACAACATAGCCTTATCCCACTAAGTGGGGATATATATACATATATATGTACATTTTCTGCTTAATTATGCAGGACGCATGCAGATACTTCCTGATAGAGAGTGGGTTCGCTCTGTTTGTAGCATTTCTGATAAACGTTGCAGTAGTTTCAGTATCAGGCTCTGTATGCTCAGACAACGAACTTTCAGATGGTGATAAACATAGATGCGACGATCTTACTCTTGATTCAGCTTCTTTCCTTCTCCGGGTTCTTACCTTATTTCACTCCATAAGTTTCCATTTCCTTTCCAAAATATAAAAAGTAAAAACCAATCCTGATTTTGATGTTCATTGATGTTTTCAGAATGTATTGGGAGGGTCCAGCTCAACCATTTATGCCGTAGCACTCCTAGCCTCAGGACAAAGCTCTGCCATCACTGGCACGTACGCAGGACAGTATATCATGCAGGTCATTTTGGAACTAAAGCAACACTTACTGTTATATTGCATCAAGAATTCGGATGCAGATCCTTTGCACTTAACCTAAAATTGCAAAGTTCAGTCTTTTAATAGTGGCTATATATTTTGAATTAGAAGACCACAATTGAAAGAAGAAAATAATAAAAAAAAAAAAAGGCAAAACATGCATTTTTTTAATTGTAACTGTTCAATCCAAAATAAATAGTTACAGTTGGTCTGTACTCTGCAATTTTGACACCAACTGCACAAGTAAACTAAATCAATCGAGCTAAACACACTTTTCGATGTGATTTACTTCTGACATGTTTACTTATCTGGTCATATTGATTGGTTCTACAGGGATTCTTGGACCTGAAGATGAAAAGATGGATTAGGAATTTGATGACTAGGTGCATTGCCATAACTCCTAGTCTTATTGTAGCCATCATTGGTGGATCATCGGGGGCTGGCCGCCTTATTGTCATAGCTTCGGTTTGTAAATTCTAAAAAACATATCATTCTTTTTTGTTTTTTCTTATAGAAATTAAAACACCTGCAGAGTCATATAACATAAATGTTTTTGCAGATGATACTTTCGTTTGAGCTTCCATTCGCTTTAATTCCACTCCTCAAGTTTAGCAGTAGCAGTACCAAGATGGGTCCTCACAAGAATTCTATGATTGTGAGTTATCCTCCTGTAAAAAATTAGGCTGTAAATATGAATTCCACAATACCTTTTTATATTTATATATACATGGTCAATCAATGGAACATTATATTTTGGTTGCAGATCATTGTGATTTCGTGGATTCTGGGTTTGGGGATTATTGGGATCAACGTGTACTACCTGAGCACAGGGTTTGTGGGTTGGTTAATTCATAGCAGTCTCCCAAAGGTGGCAAATGTGTTCATTGGGATCATAGTGTTCCCTCTGATGGCAATTTATATTGTGGCCATTATCTACCTAACCTTCAGAAAAGATAGCGTTGAGACATTCATAGGGACAAATAATGACACTGAAGCGCAAACCCACATGGCAACGGGACTCCTTAATGCTAACGACCAATTAGAATTGAATCAAGTTCCTTTTAGAGAAGATTTAAGGGATATCCCACTTCCCCACTAGGGGATTTATCGACCAATCCACTTGGAGAAAACTCCAGAGTCCCAAGTCATTTTCGCGAGAGAAGGGAGCAACAGGAAGTGACGGTATTTCTAGGACCTAGAGGGCTCTTATCCAACAATGTGCAAATTGTATGTATTCTAGTACTTGAATGCAAATTTCATCACGTTTGGGTTTGAGTATGTCAAGGGAAAGCTACTAGGCTGTTGGTCCAATGGTATTGAGAAGTAATGAATCGGAGGTTATTGATCAAAGACATAGAATTTAACAAGATTCAGGTGAGAATCTTGATTTTCGGTACCCGCTGCATTGCTTCTTCTTCATTGTACCATAGTTTTGAAATCCAAATTAGTCATTGATGCAATAAAAACACCAATTCAAGAGTTAATAATTAGATCGTAATCAAATTGTGGTTGAACTGATTTACTTTAAAATATTAAAAAAATAATATACATAATTAAAAACTATAAACATAAGTTTATAAATTCAATTAAAAATAAGATTTAATATCAAATTATACAAAGCATCTACAATAAAAAATTCATAGCAAAAATTGATCAAATAACAAAAAAATATTATTAATCAATATAATATTCATTCATATTAAATCTATAAAATACTAATATATTAACATCTTCATTAAAATTAGTTAATCTGTAATATTAATTTTTTATTACTTTATTATAAAAAAGCAAAATAAAAATATTTAAAAAACAAATTAAAAAATCTAAATAAATTAATTTAATCAATTCATTTAGTACCAATTCTTCCCTCATTTTTGACCAGTTCATCCAGATTTTAATCGTTCAATCACTCACTATTTTAATGATTATTTCGGTTCAATTCTAACAACCCTGGCGTGTACAATGAGTTGTCTTTTTTCCTCTCGTCTTTTTCTTCATATTCAGTTATGGGGACAAGGAATACATTAACCTTCATTTTCTAATTTTGGAAACAGGACAATAGAGTTCTAAACTAAATAGTTTTACACTCATGCACATCAACGACGGGCGTTGACTGGAATAACCAAACACATTCCAACCTGTGCCCCTGTCATCACCACAAAAGACAGAATAACAAAGAAACAATGTACTAGATTGTACAACATCACAGGCAATTGATACATTAGTCGCCACGGCCTGACAATGATTCTTCCAAGTTGCTAACTGTAGTTGTGTAAGCTAACTAAACAGGATTTAATCATTTGATACAATAAAAATTCTCAAAGTCCTAAAAATGCAGAACCTCAAGAGGGAAAACTAAAACTTCAGGGAATATTAAACGCCACTTATTTCCCTTAAGCAACAGTTGCATAATCGACTGCAACCAATCAGAGGCTCCAAAAACTGAAAACAATAACTCGACTCATTGCCTAATTTCCTCTTCACCGAAAGCAATTACCAAATAAATCTACACCATTGAAGTCCCAAAACTTAAATCTACTTCCCTAATTAACCTAAACCAGAGTTAGTACCTGATACAGGCCTCAACAATGGATGATTGGTAGTAGGCTGCACACTACCGGGGGCTTTGAACATAGGACTAGAAGTTGATTGTGATTGTTGTATCATAGAAAGCGGTAACCTTTGACCTAAACCAAACATGGAAGGCCGAGGGACAAAGGACATATGTGGATGAACCGGTTGGCCACTGCCAAATCCCGAGACACTAGGCTGTGAAGGAGAACCAAAGGTCATTTGCGGCCTACTGTTGCCATTATTGTTGTTAACCGTGGAAGGACCAACACCTGATGTGTTTGTGGCTGCACCAGATCCAAGCCATGCTGATACAGTGCGGGAACGTTCAGCAGCAAACCTTTGCCTTGTCTTCTCCACTTGCTCACATTCTTTCATCAACAACGTTTCAATTTCAGCAAACTGCTTGAGCTTCAATTCCAATCTTTTCAACTGTCAATAAGAACAAGCCAGCAACACAAGTTAACCTCATCAAAACGGTGTTAGCCCTATAAGCCTGATTTTAAGTTTCCTTCAACTATTTCATTTTTCTACTGCAATCTTTAACTTGTATGTACACGCACAATCATGTGCATCCAGATAGAAAGCGGATGGAGGAGAGAATAAAAAAGATGATAGTTAAGTTGAACCGAATGGAGTTGAAAATAATAATAATAATAATAATAATAATAAATAAAGAGAGAAACAGCTATACCTGGTGATTAATAATATTAGCACATAGCCTCTGAATTTCTCTTTCTTCATGATCGGCAAATAGTTTAGCTTTCATTGCTGCAGCAGACAAGCCTGCTTTAGCAGCATCTTTAACTTTCTGAGCAGATAGGGTGGTGGCCTCACCCTCATTTGGACCCCGTGAACCAAGTACTTTTGCCTCATCCTCTGAAATCATAAACACCGTTCCTCAAGACAAGAAGAATGTCTCCTACTTGACACTGGGGCATAACGAGACACTAGAAAGCACAGACACTCCATTTGGGTGGCACGTTGGCATGTCGGACATGGACACTGCTGTCACATGCAGACAATGCATGTCCTTAAGTGTCCGGCTCAGACACACGCACCAGACATAGATATTTGAAATTAAAAAAAAATTATATATATATATATATTGTAAAAAAGCAGAGTTGACGTGTTTTAAGCATGCTTGTTTTAGAGAACCATTTCAGAATGAACAAAAAGAAAGACCCATTTCATTTTCCCCCAATTCTCTCCTCTGTCCTATCCCATCAACTTCCTCCATAGCTGCAACCCCATCTCCCCACTGATTGTCTTGCAAGCACCAATCACACTTGTTGCCTTGCTTGGCTATCTTTATGGAGGTTATTGCTGGTTAGTGGTTAGCCCTTTCCTGGTTACCTGTACTCTTGTTTTGCCTCTTTTTGGCTGCTGTGGAAAGTTCAAAATTTCGGACCAATGTCCATGAAAATTTGTTGGGATTTAGGAATGAGGGAAGGATGCGATTCTTTCTACTTGTTTATGCATAGTTGTTGTCCTATTAATTTGGCTACAACATGCTCGCATAATAACTTGCGTGTTTTTTAAAGTAGAGAGGTTTACATTTCCCTTAATATCTTTTTTTTTTTTGGGTATTCTCATATTTTATTTTGCTGGTTATTCATAGGGATTGAGAACTCAGGTTATTGCTGGCTTATTCATAGTGATTTGGGAGCTCAGCAACAATGTTGTATCCTCTTATGCTGTGATGTATATGTGATAGAAACCAGAAAGATGATACTGAAATAGCACTGCAATATTAATAGCAATAGAAGGATTACAGAGCAATCCCCCTCCCAGAGCTAAAGCTCCTATAGAAAAACCTTGCCACAAAGGTATTCTGCCCACAGTACTACACTGACAAAATATTCTTCCATACCTCCACTCACGCCCACCCCATCCTATATATAACTAATCTAACTTAATATAATCCCTATTTTACCCCTTAACCTAAAGGACCCCTACTGATATCTATCAATACCCCTCCCCTAAAATCAGCCTTGTCCTCAAGGTTGAAATAGGACCAGAGACATGTCAGCCAATTCCTTTTGCTCCACAATCTTCCTCTGCTTGTCCTTCCTCTTCCTCCTCCCCCATTATCACCGACTGTAGAGACCTCTCAGGACATTTGTGTAGCGGGTGGAACTTCTATCTACATTGAAAGCAGAGACCTTTGTCTTTTTTTTTTTTGATAGAAAGATAGCTGGTCCCTCTCGTATTCTCGGATAAAGCTCGCAAGTCGTTCTCCCACTTCCGCAATGTTGCTGTCAAACTCGAACCCGCACCACATCAGTGAACGAAGACACCATACTAGAAGCTATCGAGTTCGTCGCAGTTGGAGATGACAAAGACGTGAGATCATTTGTGTTGTGCAATGTCATTCCACTGAAGTTACTTAAGCTGGGCTTTATTGGGCTGGATAACTCAAGTACCTCACTAGCCTTTCGGGTCGACCCAAACCCAGACATCAAACCTGCCCCAATCTTGCCCAATAAGCGGCCATATCAGGACTAATAATGGTTCCCTCCAACTCGCACACTATGTCCCTAGCCACCTGCATAGCTTTCCACCTAGTATAAGGATGAAAAGACCTCACTCTCTACCTTATATCAAGACGAAGACCCCCCAAGAAATAACCAAGGTACTGATTCTCCATCAAACGAGGGACACGGGCAGAGACTAGTTTAAAAGAGTCGATATACTCATCTACTGTGCCCGTTTGATGCAAAACTGAAAGTTCTTCGAATGGGTTGTCACAGATGGTTCCTCCATAGCGCAACAATAAGGCATTCTTAAATTTCTCCCAGGTTAATTGTTCTTCATTCTCCCGCAGTAAGGTAAACTAATGTATGGTGTTCCCCTCCATACATAACCGAGACAGCTTCACCTTCAAGTCCTCCAACATGTTATGGACCTCAAAATATGCCTCGGCTCTCTGAATCCATCCCATCGGGTCCATCCCTTGAAACCCCGGAGGTTCAACCTTCTTCATTGAGACGCCGTATTCATCCCAACCATCTTGGATAGGACCCATGACTGGAGGTCTCTGTGTTCCTCTCCCCTATAATTCTAAGGAAGAAGAAGACCCATCCACAGGTATAGTACTCTCTTGGTTCCCTTTAACTCCCTTTCCTCCCATTTTACCAATCTCTTTCAGAAGAGATTGTTGTAAACTCTCATGCGCTTGCTGCATCTTTTCCACCATCATACGCTGTATCTCTATGTTTGAGAGTTGCATCTCCCTCAACACTGCACGAAACTCACTCATAGATGCTTCCAATCGCTTTACCCATTACTTCCACAGTGGCCATACATGCAACTTCTCTTTGCTGGTTTTGGCAGCACTGCGTATCCAGCAGGTCGGACCAATTGATAGAAACCAGAAAGATGATACTGAAATAGCACTGCAATATTAATAGCAATAAAAGGATTACAAAGCAGTCCCCCTCCTAAAGCTAAAGCTCCTACAGAAAAACCTTGCCACAAAGGTATTCTACCCACAGCACTACGCTGACAAAATGTTCTTCCATACCTCCACTCACACCCACCCCATCCTATATGTAACTAATCTAACTTAATAAAATCCCTATTTTACCCCTTAACCTAAAGGACCCCTACTTATATCTATCAATACGGTACTGCTTATGCTTTTCATATGTCGAAAATGAAATGAGAAGGGAGAATCAAAACCCATTTTCTGCAAAATTGTTTGGGAGAAGGGAGATGCAGAACCCATTTTCTGTAAATTTGATTTGTGAATACTTTATTTTGTATAAAACCCACTGAAAGAAGATGATATATATTGCAATAGTTTGTGCAATATATATCATTTGTATAGTATTTGAAGCTTTGTTGTGTCCATATCTGTGTCTATGCTTCAGAGATGACAAATTAAGAAAAGGAAACCACCATAACTTACCGCTTTGCTGACTTGTGTTTGCAATTTCTCCAAGAGGACCACCATCTCTACTATGTGTGCTTTCCAAGTTAATCCTTCATGGTTAGAAATAAATCTTAATTTTTTGTGCAAAATTAATATGCACAAATGATAAATGTAACAATAATAATATGGCTTAAATGTTCCTGCTTTGCCTCTGCAGTTCTACTACAGGCCATGACACAACAACTTAATATTTAATAGTAGCAGAAGAAACAACAATTAGGAAAAATAAATAAATCTGATAAAGTTTTAATAAAACCATTCATTGGCCTTCTCCTAAGTCCTAATAACTTGAACTTTAAAAAACAATTCAGTCATTGATATGATATCAAAATCTCTAATTAGGTATTTAAGAGTTCAATTTGTTGCCACAATTCTCTGAATCAAATCAAGTTTCAGCATAAGGTATGGTGGGTCTGCGCTTTGCTCATGCTTCAAGCCCATAGGACATAAGCATGAGACAGCATATTAGAGATATTAACAGAATCATTAACAAGCCTTCTCCTAACAACTTAAACTCCTAGAAAGCAGTGGTCCTCCACAATTATCGTAATCAAAAGAAAGCAATAGCATTACATTAGATAAACCTCTTTTCTTGGGGCAGTAGATGGTTTGGAGCTATAGTTACAAGAAATTACCAGTCTATGACAATTACACTCACCTGTTACCATGCCCTGGTGCTTCTGCCTGTGACATATTACCAGAATTATCCCCTGACAATTCTGCTAATGCTGCATGAGCACAAGCAGCAGCTACTCTCGGTCCAACAGCAGAGGCCAAAAAGGCAACCTTTAGATTGTAATCCACCAAAACCAAACATGTAAGAAGCACAGTAAGCAAAAGAATTCCATAATATAAAAGACAGTCTGTTTGTTGTGAATTCATATTGCTACCTAGGATTCTACTTAAAGTCTCTCGCCATAAGCACATCCTAACTTGCATACACGTTAGGCAGTATTCCACAATTTGGACTTGAAAAAAAAAAAAAAAGGCATTATTCCATAATTTGGGCTTAAAAAAAGGCATTATTTCATAATTCACAAACTCATATTAGACTACTGTTGGGCCTGAGTACAACAAAACTTGCTTTTGTTAAACAAGTATGGTTTAAAAATGTTACTCCTTCAAAGAGCAATGCAACTAGAAGAAATAAATGAATAAAAAAAAGTTGTGCATTTGTTAGCAGTCACCTACCAGAGCCATAACAGGATTATCAGAATTAGCAAAAGTAAGCCTGCTGCCAGGATCAATGTTCTGTGTAGATCCTGCAAAAGCATGGATACAAAATCAAAAACATATCATAATAAGTAGAAGGTTCGGAAGTATAGGTGACAAGACCTGCTAAATCTCCCTGTAAATTTGAATGGGATCTGCCACAGTCATCTCTATTTGACATATTGGATGACAATGACATTCTTGGAACATTGACATTTTCCAGTTTTCCATCTTCCATGGGTAGACGGAGAAAATGAAGAATACATTGTGCTTTTGACTTGGTACCAACATGCTCAGCAATTTCATTCCAATTCTCATTGTAAATCTCCATCGCCTCAAGCAACATCAATGTTTCTTGATCAGTCCAACTATCCCCGTCTAGATCACCATAATCCCTTGTTGAGTCTACCCTTATAAAATCTATACTTGAATGACCGACAACAAATCTCCCATCATGGAAGCAATCTGAGCAGAGTATAATATCAGCCTGTAACATGAGATGTTAATTACATATCATGACAAAGGTGTTCTAGGCATCCTTCAATCTACTTTATTTATAAGAAGGTCAGCCAAGTGGCCCCACAAGTTACAAATTTTAAGTAATATACATCAGGTACAGCCCTCCATGCAGAGGCAGGTCAAGTTTTAAATAATGGAATTAGCTTTGTGTGATTCTCAACAAGCCTGTAAGACAATCAACTACTATCTCCCCTTTACAAACTGCCAATCACTTGTCAGCTGCAGACTTTATTTTTGCTTAAAAGACAGATGGTCCATTCGAGTCTGTATGAAAGCTGAATTTCATAACTCAAGAACAATAGCAAACACACAAGGGTTTCAGCTGCATGTTGATAATCAGAGAGCCACTGGCGTATACTATAAACATATATAAGCAACAGACCAAGTTTTTATGCCATTGATATAATAATATAAATGAACTATGACTTACAAAATAGGATCCAGATTACAGCCACCGTAAAGAGGAAGAAAGTTAAAATGCATGGAAGAAGATTCCAAGTTGCATCAATTTGGTTGAAAAAAAAAAAGTGTTCGAGGAAGAATTTAAAGCAAAAGCATGAAGTGGGCAACCACTATAAGTTTGAACAGAAAACTGGAAAAGTTGTCCTGCTGATTGATAGTAAAGACAAAGTTATCTTCAGTTTCTTGACTATATTTATATTTTTCTTTTGTTTTTTCCACTCCTAGTGGGCTCCTTAAATACAATTTTTTAACATGACTGAAAAAAAAAACTGAAATATTTCTTCTTTAATGCCTTCAAATCTTTGAATTTACAACATCGCATTAATCACATCTATAACATTTGTTTGAACTTTTAAAATATAACAATTAAGCTGCACCAAACACCAATATTTATGTCATTAAAGTGTAATGTGCAAATCTAAGAAACTTTACTCAATGCAAAATCTTAGGAAACAGCTAGCTAACCAATAAGCTATATCTGCATGAGTGAACTATACCCATAATGAAGCTGATTCGCAAAAGAAAATAATAATAATAATAATAATAATAATAATAATAATAATAATAATAATAATAATAATATTTTTCAAGATTTATAAGTCCCCAAAGCAAGAACCAATAGTTGCAATGATTTTCAGATACATGCTCTCATAGTAGTCATGGCAAGCTGACAAAACCAAAACAATAAGCAACTATACCTCCTTTTGTGACTGATAGTATACAACAGGAAGAGGACGAGAACAATAATTGCAATGATTCTCAGATAGATGCTCTCTTATTCTGTCCTCCAAATCAGATATATCAGCATTATGAGTTGTCAATGATGAATAAATTTCATCTGCTTTGAGTTTACACTTGGACTTGTCAAATTTGATCAAGCTATCTATGGATTTTAAGGCATCTGATGGCACATGGATCTCACCACTTGTCTCATCCTTCAGATAGGATTCATCATTCCAAGGCTCATGACTTGGCACCTGAGCACAGTAATTGATGATTCCCCAGTGATCGAGGAAGCGGAAAATTCGAGTTAAATCTTCATTATCAACCCCAACTAACAATCCATGGCAATCAGAAACTGTAATCCTGTTCCCTGGGTCCTCCATGTATCGTGCAACAATATAATTTCTACATTCCATGTACTTCTCTGGAGTATGATCTGGTGATTTTCCAGAGAAAAAACGTGGCACCACTTGTCTCTCAAGTCGATGCACTGTGGCCGGGGAAAACCATTCTGTCCATGGAAAACCCAACTTAACCATAGATAAATGTGTTTAAATGGAAATCAAATCTTAAAAACCTCAAACCACTCCATCCCACCCACGTCCTAATCATAAGGGAAAAGTCAGCACATTATTGGGCTTATCAAATTAGGTAAGTTTCTATTAAACAGTGAAATGACTTTCTAAACAACCTGAATGGTAAGATACCAACCTTTGCGTGTGTGAGTGTGTATATATATGTGTGTGTACGTATATAAAATGATCGACCTTCATACTCAAGTTTCACATATGGGTTTATTTTATTTTCTTGCTTGGGTTTAAATCGTAAAGAATGCGGGAGAAGGAAGGAGACAGAGATTTTCACGTGGTCAACCCGGTTCATTCTCTGGCTCGCAAAAAAAGAAAGCATTGCAACTAAAAGAGAACATTTTTCAAATTTCCAATAAAGGAGAAAACTAAGAAAATGTGGGCTTGGTGACAACACTGGTGGAATAGGTGACTTGAATAGCATCCATTTTTGTGCAGCTCAGAAATAGACAGCGACTGATAAAGTAAATCAGCAGCAACTAAAGCAAATTAATCCAGAATTTCAGATACACACAGAGAGAAAGGGAGCAGGGAGTGCGGACCTGAATGCATTGGAACAACAAGAACCCGACTCCCAAACCGCTTAACAATGCCACGGCCTTCCAATACGGGGGGTGGGGTGATCACATAAGACGAATTACTTCCATCATTTCGGTCCTGATCCAAAGCTGAACTATCGGCAGGCACGGAGGACAGCGCCTGAAGCTGCCCATGCGACACATTCTCCAAAAATGGCGAATTCTGCAACTGACCCTTGTTGTCTCCAGACTCGATGGCTCGCTCCAAAGCCACAATTGCCATGACGGATGTATGAGGGCGATTAACAGTGCGCTTGATCACTCTAGGGAACTGCGAAATTTGGACTCCATCGTCGGACAAGACCTCGATCTCGAGATGCGCTTGAGAATTCGAACCGGATTGGGGGTTAGGGTGCTGGGATTGGTCCTCGGAGTCATCCTCGCGCTCGAGGTGGTCGTCTTCGCCATTGGGGTCTTCCTCCTCGTCGTCATCGTCCTCGTGCTTCTGTTGCCTCCTGCTAATTTGGGGTTCCCTCTTGCGCTTCCTCCATTTGGTTCGGTTTTCTGGTTTAAAAAACACAAAATACCAAACAAGTGCGGGAAATTCAAAACAACAAATATAAAATCAAATCAAAATACACCCGAAAATCTTAGATGAAAAAAGAAGAACCGCGGATTTAGAGAGAGAGAGAGAGAGAAAGAAAGAATTTAGGTTTGTGTGTGAGATACCTGAAGGGGAAGCTGGCATGGTAAGAAGGAGAGGTTTAAGGGAGGGAGAGAGAAAGAGTGAGGGAAATTTGATTGTGGGGTCGTTGATTGGCGCAAAGGGTGTGGAATTGCGAGGGGGCAGAGAGAGAGAGAGAGGATCTCCCCCAGTGAGTGCTCTCTGGTCTCCTCTTTGGCCTTTGGGTTTGGCTCTTTGGCATACGGAGCTAAATGTAAATATATTCTTCTTTGTGTGCTTTTCCTCCAGATGGATGTAACAAGAATGATAAGAGCGAGTCGTCGCGAACGTGGCTCCATCTGCGCGTGACACAAAACCCCCATTCTTATTGGACGACGTTCTACACGCGCTCCTTTGAAAGAATTTCGAGTCCTTTCTTCCTTCTTTTTTTTCGATATTCAATATTTTTATTTTCTCCCAATTCCCTCCTTATTGAGGCGATTCAACGGGAAAAATCAAAAATCGCACTAAGTCAAGACATTATTCCAATATTTGAGAAAATGTTTTGATGGAAACCAATTATAGAATGATTTACACAGGTCAATTTAAGTCTCATGTTTTCATTTACTTTCTGCTGTACAAAGAATTGTATGCAGTATCAAAATGGATGATTTTGTACGTTCCAGATATTTAATAGTCTTAAATGGTTTATTTAACGACAAATGGAAGCTCCCCTTGAAAAATGTAGCACATGGAATCATTTTATTCATAAGCATTTATTTAATTGCTACTTATCGAGGATAATTGAAATGGATTGTCAATTCAAGCTCGAATAGAAATTGGGTTACGTTTGTG
Organism: Biancaea sappan; assembly: GCA_037074585.1. Taxonomy (NCBI): domain Eukaryota; kingdom Viridiplantae; phylum Streptophyta; class Magnoliopsida; order Fabales; family Fabaceae; genus Biancaea; species Biancaea sappan. The sequence goes on from CM073494.1 coordinate 15,760,612, forward strand.
GGTTTGATTTTTATTGTTAGTGTTTGGCACAATTTTCTTGTTCTTGTTGTTATTTTCGATTATTAGAGTTTTTCCTTTAATAAAAAATATTAGTTATGAGTTATAGATTTATTCTCAATCGTCATTTTAAACATGCTTTTTCTTTAATAAGAAAAACATGTTTGTTTAGCAGGATGGTAGTAATTATATGATGAGAGTAATTTTGATTTTTGACACAAAATAAAGGAGAGTATTGACAATTTATAATAAGTATGATTTTACATCCATATCGTATAATGACTCATTAGTAAGTTGTTAGTCAGATCAATTTTAAAATAACAATGTTATAATAAATCTTGTGGTCGAAGACTAAATTGAAAATGATGGCAAAAGTATACAATTTTATTAAAAACACCTGTAAGGACAAATTTAAAACACAAGCAATGTACAATTATTTCTTAACTTTTCAAAAGTATCTATTAATTAGGCCTTCTTTTTCTTACAAGTTTTATCATAAATTTTAAACGTGAAAATAATTTATTTTAAGTTATTGAAGGCCTAGGGCAAATAATTAATTTTTTTTGTAACTACTAATATTTGATACCTCATTAGGTTCTAATTAATATAGTTGGACCTGTTAGCCCTAATGTATTATGCTATAAGTTTTGATGATGACAAATATGTGGAAATTATAGTATGATTTAATCTTCTTGGCCCAAATGAATGCTTTAATCTTCTTGGCCCAATGTATGATTTAATCTTTCTTAGCCCAAATGAATGATTTAATCTTCTTGACCCAAATGAATGATTTAATCTTCTTGGCCCAATGTATGATTTAATCTTTCTTAGCCCAAATAGTATGATTTAATCTTCTTGACCCAAATGAATGATTTAATCTTATTGGCCCAAATGCATGATTCAATTTTTCTTGACCCAAATATATTTAATGCTTTATATATTTATATATAGTAATATAAATTGATTTTTGATAAAATTTATTGGTTGTTTTAATATAATTTGAAAAAGAATATCTTTTACTGTAGCATTTTTGAAAAAGAAATTTAATTGTTGAAAAAGTATGATAAAGTTTATTGGTTGTTGAAAAAGTATGATAAAGTTTATTGGGTGTTGTAATATAATTTGAAAAATAATATCTTTTACTATAGCACTTTTGAAAAAGAAATTTGATTGTTGAAAAAGTATAATAAGTTTATTGGGTGTTGTAATATAATTTGAAAAAAAATATCTTTTACTGTAGCACTTTTGAAAAAGAAATTTGATTGTTGAAAAAATATGATAAAGTTTATTGGTTGTTGTAATAAACTTTGAAAAAGAATACTTTTTACTGTAGCAAATTTGAAAAAGAATATTGATTGTTGAAAAAGGTTGATAAAGTTTTTTGGTTGTTGTAGAAAGGTTGAAAAATGATAATGAAGCTTACTATAGCAATTCTGACTAAAGCAGTCACTGTAGCAGCAAAGTTTCACTATATAAAGGGGACTTCACAACATCATTTGAATCAAGTTTCAATTGTTCATTTCTCATATTATCTTGAGTTTCATTCTCTCTAAATTGCTAGAGAAATATTCTGAGCTTAATTTCTACGTTATCTACACTTTGAGAGTGTCCACCATTATTTTCCTTAAGCCTTCAAATTTAGTTGCTCAAGGATTGGTTCCTTGAGTTAGTGTTTGAGAGAAAACACATTGTAAAGGGGAGAGACACCCTTGAGGAAGAAAAGATTTATATGTTGTAGTGGCTTACAAGTGCCCAATTGCATAAACTTGTGGTTTATAGTGAAACACTCAAAAAGTTATCTTGAGGACTGGATGTAGGCTTGGTTTAAGCCGAACCAGTATAAATCTCGCTGTTTGATTTTCTCTTCCCTTGCTCTTTAATTATTTATATGTTCTTTACTTTCTTGGTGTAATATCCCAAGAATTTTTATGAATATTTAAAGTCTGATTTGAAGTTTAGTGAAAAATTTAATTATGTGGAAAATTTTCTTTTTGAATTAGTGAAGAAAATGTGGGAATAGAAATTTTTATTTTTAATTTAGGAAATTTTTACAAATTCTTAAGGACTAAAGTGAAAAGAAAAGAAAGTATAGAGGACTTTTGAGAAATGACCAAATAGGAACCCGAGAAGAAGAATAGAGCTTATGGGAATGAATCATGAGTCCGGTACCGAAAAGATGATGGATTCGAGGTTAAAGTGGAGTTTGAGATATTGAGAGGGACTAAAGTGAATAAGGAAATTTGTGGGGCACCGAGGATTTAGAAACACCTGAGGTGAGATTTTATGAATTTGCTTTTGCTAGTCTTGACTGAGGATCAATTGCAGAGCAAGTGATAATTTCACCCCGGGCGAGTATATAGGTGGCCTCACCTATTTTTTATTCATTTTTCTCCTTTCCTCTCTCTCTCTTCACTTTCTCTCCTCTCCTTCTCTCTTCCTTCTCTCTCTACACTCCAACTCTACAACCGGGCTTTGGAGGCTGGATCTCGGGCTACGGGGCGAGCCTCTAGGAGCCAAGCAACATAGGGAAAGCAAGGAATCGAGGTAGAAATTTCTATTTCTTAAGCTTTTCTCTATTTTCTAGTTTTAAGAGTGTTTGAGGTAAAATCGAGATTCCGACTTCGTTTCTCGATTAAAATTGGTGATTTTGGTGTCTAAATGCTCCTTAGACATTAAGGGTGAGATCCCATGGAAGAAATCATGAAAAACGGTGAAGATTTGGCCAGATTCGGGCCAAAACCGAGAGAAAGTCGCGAAGGGTCGCGATCGTGGCGCCCAGGCGCCATGTGTGGCGCCTAGGCGCCAAGGACATGTGGGGAAGAGAAAGGCATGGCGCCCAGGCGCCACGTGGGGCGCCTAGGCGCCGGGCATGGGTGGCGCCCAGGCGCCAGGTGTGCCGGAAAACCTTAGCTCATTTTCAATCGGCCATAACTTCTTCATCCGGACTCCGTTTTGGGCAAACTTTATATCGTTGGAAAGCTCTTTGAGTCTAGTTTCCAATGGTATAAGTTTCATTTAGATATTCATTACCAATTAGGAGTTATGACTTAAGATGTGAGTAAAGGTCGAGAGTAGTGGTAGGAAATTTCTCTATTTCGTAACCCTGATGGTTTTTGTCTGGTTACAATAGGAATGGTCAAGGTGCAAAGTGGGAGTGCCGAGAGCATGAAATCCAGGTGAGTGGGTTAATACTTGCTATGATTAAATATCTGTTATTGACTTTTTGCATCATAGTGGAAATATGTTGTATATCCAAGTTTGAAGAGGATGATGTGGAACGATGAGGCATAAACAAATGTGGAACGTGTCTGGTAATGTATATAATTATATTTTCTTATTTTCCCATGAATGGAGGTTATATGATGGATTGTGAATGACATGTGAACCGAGTTGAATAATTGTTCTATATTATGGGTTATGTTATATACATGCTATGTTGCTGGAACCACATTGATTATGTTGTGGCTTGAATTGTAAATGACTGAGTTGTGTATGTGGCTCAAGATTATGATTGAGGATGTTTTTATATGTGATTGTGATTGTGTTTGACTGGAAAGGAAAGGCATGGTGGTTGTAATACCCGTTAATTTCATAATATAATTCGCTTAAGAGTATTTTAGAATTCTACAACGTTACTTTAGTTATTGATTTTGGTCATTTTTAATTTTCATATTTAATTGTTCTCTTTGAATATTATTTATGAAAATTGAGTTAAATGACTGGACTAAATATTTGCACAATGAGGGATATATTCTAAGAATGGTGAAATTCATGGAAAAGTGGTTTAAGAATGGTCAATTAATCCATTTATTGTAAATTGACTGGATGGGTTTGGATGTTGGGTTATGGATACCCATGGGTTATTGAATAACCCATTAGAAATATTTAATATAAAGTTTCAATAGTAACCCTCACTTTTTCACTCAGCCGAAGGAAGCAGAAAAGATTTCTCTCTCAGTTCTTCATTTTCTTCTCAAATCATTTCCTTGATCTTCAGAATTTCTGATTATTTGTTCGGTTCAAAAGCTTTGTAAGGATCAAAGGTAAGCTTTAATCCGATTATTTTCCTTAAATTTCAGTTTATATACAAGATCAGAGGAGGTTTTGTTCTTGAAGATTTTGATGATAATTCATGAATCTCAGTTGTTTTAGAAGTTATATTTGAGTTATAATCGGTTAAAAGAGTTGAGATTCTGGTTTTGAATCAAAAGAAAGGAAATGATGAAATTTTTGAAAGATTTTCTGCAAAATTCGAAGTACTGTAGCAACTGAAAATCTGAAATTTTTCTTCGAGTTACTGTAGCGACCAGAAATTTCGGGAAAAAATCTGGAAAATTTTCTTCGGGTACTGTAGCATTTACTGTAGTGTCGGCAGTCAACGGTACTGTAGCAGTCAACGTTACTGTAGCGACCGACACTGTAGTGAACCGTTACTGTAGCAACCCGTTACTGTAGCAGTCAGAAAATTTTACGTATTTTCGTGATTTTGTTTCCTTTCTTATGATTCCTTGTAATATATTTTACTAGGAAATTTTCCTACACAAATTCTAGTGTGGAACAAGGTAAACTTGGACAAAAATCAAGGTGAGTGAATAACCTTGCTCAGCTAATTTGATATTACTAGTCAAAGTACAATATAAGTCCCATTTACAATATTATTTGGATAATAAGCAATCAATTTTCATATGGGAGTATATGATGATCAGTAGAAATAAGAGTATGTAGAAATTATTTTATTTCATGACAATTATATTATGTGATAAATTCTCACTATCTTGTCAATGAGTAAAGATCTACGGGATCTAATACACGAGTTTGAAAGGGTTAAAGTCCCATACTACTCAGTGCATATCTATGAAACCCATACACGAGTTGAAAGGGTTAAAGTCCCATACTACTCGGTGTATATCTAAGAAAGCTTATACACGAGTTGAAAGGGTTAGAGTCCCATACTACTCGGTGAATACCGATGAGATCTTGTTCACGAGTTTGAAAGGGTTAGAGTCTCATACTACTCGTTGTATATCTAAGAAATCTTATTCATGAGTTTGAAAGGGTTAGAGTCCCATACTACTCGATGTATAAGACAATTAATTATATGAGTAAATGTGGTATTTGTACTTTTGATATTCTATATAGTACAGTTATTTACTTACTGAGTTTTTAAATAAACTCATACTCCCTATGATTATTTTTCAGATACAGAAAACAAAGAAGAAGAGTATCCGTTGGAAGATTAGAAGCCCCTTGGGATTACACTCTATTTCTGTCTGGTGGGATACCAGTACTTAATAATGTGGATATTAGAAACGCTCTGTACTTTCTATAGGTCTCCTAGGCTTGCGATGAAATAGAAATATCAGACTATGTATGTCTATATTTGCTTATCAGATGAATATAATTCTGTAGTGTGGAATGAATGATTAAGGTTGAATGTAAAACCTTACAGAATATATGTATATAACGTATGTTTGAGAATTATATCAAATGAGTAGTATCTTTTCACATGCTCAATTTTTGGGATGTGACAGTGGTGCACCCCATGGAGAAATCTATGTGAAGCTATAAGGGTGGAGAATATAAATGGAGCGATAAGGGTGGATGCGACGGGGGCCGCGGGCAACGATCCAGAGGTATTCTGGACGACCCGGTTGGTATGGGAATTGTGTGTGAAATTGATTCCATCGATTGCTGTTGTGAATTTTGAATTATGTTGAAATGCATTTGATTCACTTGGATATTATTGTGAAGTATTATGAATAATATTATATCATATGATGATCGATCTACGTATGATTGCTGCATGTTATCATTATGATGCATGATTTTTATTTTGTCATAGTATTGTGTTATCTACTCACTGGGCACGTGGTTTGCTCATACCCCTCTTATTGATATTTTTTTTCAGAGTTGACAGCTGAAGGTAAATATCGGAACAAGGAATTATGGATCCTTAGTCCATGATTACCTTTTCATTTGTTCAGGATAAAGGTATAATAGTTAAGTCTTATTCTAAGTTGTATAAGTCTAGAAATCTCTGTAATCGGGTAGGTTCATTCAGTGATGTAATGTGAATGATTGTAGTATGTATAGAGAATTCGGTTTGGTTGCATGAAACAGAATTGTATGATGATTAAGAGAAAGATAGGCTTACAGAGGTGAAATGAAATTCACTTTCCGTGCCGGTCACGTGCTCAGATTTTGGGACGTGACACTTGGACTCTATATTCATTCATCTCTTTAATTGTTTTTGATTAATTGTACTCTATATTTATTCATCTTGATCATACTTATTTTACTTTCATAAAAAGTTTGGCATTGTTTTTAAAACTTCTTAAACTTCCATCAAGTCTTCGCAATTTTTTTTAAACCCAATTCACCCCCCTCTTGGGTGCTAGCCATTTCTATCAATTGGTATCAGAGCTTGGGCTCTTGATCAAAGACTTAATCGTCTAAGAGTTGAAATATGGCTGGCTTTGGTGATTGTGTTTTACCTGAAGGAAGTTCCTTTACCAAACCCCCTGGTTTTAATGGAAACCATTACACTTATTGGAAGTCTAAGATGAGAATGTTTTTCGATGCGGTAGACCTTGATCTTTGGGATGTTGTGGAAAAAGGTCCCTATACTCCTACTAAGGAGGTTGAAGGGAATGTTATTCCAAAACCCAAAAGTGAATGGAATGATACCGAAAAGAAACTTGTCCATCTTAATGCCAAAGCAAAGATGATCATAGTTAGTGCTTTAAACCAAGATGAATATTTTAGAGTTTCTAGCTGTGCAAGTGCTAAAGAAATGTGGGATACTTTAGAAATTGCACATGAAGGAACTCTTGGAGTCAAAGAGTCAAAAATATGTACTCTCACCAATGAATATGAAAATTTCAAAATGAAAAGTGATGAGAGTATTAGTGAAATGCAATTGGGATTCACTCATATTACTAACCATTTGAAAGCTCTTGGTGTTTCTTATTCAGAAAAATCACAAACCACCAAGATTCTAAGATGTCTTACCCCGAAGTGGGAGGCAAAGAGGATTGCGATTATGGAAGTAAGAGGAGAGTCAATGAATTCCCTCACAGCCTTGTTTGGGAACCTCCAAAACTATGTGTAATACCCGTTAATTTCAGAATATAATTCGCTTAAGAGTATTTTAGAATTCTACAACGTTACTTTAGTTATTTATTTTGGTCATTTTTAATTTTCATATTTAATTGTTCTCTTTGAATATTATTTATGAAAATTGAGTTAAATGACTAGACTAAATATTTGCACAATGAGGGATATATTCTAAGAATGGTGAAATTCATGGAAAAGTGGTTTCAGAATGGTCAATTAATCCATTTATTGTAAATTGACTGGATGGGTTTGGATGTTGGGTTATGGATACCCATGGGTTATTGAATAACCCATTAAAAATATTTAATATAAAGTTTCAATAGTAACCCTCATTTTTTTCACTCAGCCGAAGGAAGCAGAAAAGATTTCTCTCTCAGTTCTTCATTTTCTTCTCAAATCCTTTCCTTGATCTTCAGAGTTTCGATTATTTGTTCGGTTCAAAAGCTTTGTAAGGATCAAAGGTAAGCTTTAATCCGATTATTTTCCTTAAATTTCAGTTTATGTAGAAGATCAGAGGAGGTTTTGTTTTTGAAGATTTTGATGATAATTCATGAATCTCAGTTGTTTTAGAAGTTATATTTGAGTTATAATCGGTTAAAAGAGTTGAAATTCTGGTTTTGAAACAAGAAAGGGAAAGGATGAAATTGTTAGAAATTTCTGCAAAAACCGAGTTACTGTAGCGACCAGGGATTTCGAAACAAAATCTGAAAAATTTTCTTCGGGTACTGTAGCAGTACTGTAGTGTCGGCAGTCAACGGTACTGTAGCAGTCAACGTTACTGTAGCGAACCGACACTGTAGCGAACCGTTACTGTAGCAAACCGTTACTGTAGCAGTCAGAAAATTTTACTGTAGCAAACCGACATTGTGCATATCTATGAAACCCATACACGAGTTGAAAGGGTTAAAGTCCCATACTACTCAGTGCATATCTATGAAATTTATACACGAGTTGAAAGGGTTAAAGTCCCATACTACTCGGTGTATACCTATGAGATCTTATTCACGAGTTTGAAAGGGTTAGAGTCCCATACTACTCGGTGTATATCTATGAAATCTTATTCATGAGTTTGAAAGGGTTAGAGTCTCATACTACTCGATGTATAAGACAATTAACTATATGAGTAAATGTGGTATTTGTACTTTTGATATTTTATATAGTACAGTTATTTACTTACTGAGTTTTTAAATAAACTCACACTCCCTATGATTATTTTTTTTCAGATACAGAAAATAAAGAACAAGAGTATCCGTTTGAAGATTAGAAGCCCCTTGGGATTATTCTCTATTTCTGTCTGGTGGGATACCAGTACTTATTAATGTGGATATTAGAAACGCTCTGTACTTTCTATAGGTCTCCTAGGCTTGCGATGAGATAGAAATATCAGACTATGTATGTCTATATTTGCTTATCAGATGAATATAATTCTGTAGTGTGGAATGAATGATTAAGGTTGAATGTAAAACCTTACAGAATATATGTATATAACGTATGTTTGAGAATTATATCAAATGAGTAGTATCTTTTCACATGCTCAATTTTTGGGATGTGACACTATGAGTCCAAAATAATAGAGATGAGACAAGAGGAAGAAACCAAGAAAAAGAAGACTCTCTCCCTTAAATCATCTTCTTCCAAGAGGGTGGAAATCGATAGTGATGAGGGAGAAGAGGAACTTGAAATCAATGATGAAGACATTGGTCTCTTGGTCAAAAAATTTAGTAAATTCCTAAAAAGGAAGAATACAAGAAGATGGAGAAGAGACCAAGATAGCAACAAGGAAGGTCCTACTTGTTATGAATGCAAAAAGGTTGGACACATCAAATGAGATTGTCCACAATTCATCAAGAAGCAAGAAGGAAAGAAAAGCTATGACAAAGTGAAAAAGAAAGCATATATTTCTTCTGTATGGGGAGAAAGTGAATCCGATGAAGAAGAAAATGAAGAAGCCAACCTTTGCCTTATGGCAAGAAAAGATGAAAAGGTAAACATTCTTGAACCTTTACACTCTTTTGATGAATTACAAGATGCTTTTGAAGAACTACACAATGAATCTTTAAAGCTTGCTAAAAAGTTAAGTTTTTCAAAGCAAAAAATTTCCTTACTTGAGGATGAAATTTCAAAATTGAAAGATGATCTTATTGCACTTAAAAAAGAAAGGCTTGTTTTTGAAGATCAAAACAAAATTTTGCAAGAAGAAAATGCAAGCTTAAAAGAATTGTTTATCTCTCCAAAATAAAATTATCCTTGTTGTGAATGCATCGAATTAGAAAGGGAAAATAAGGATTTAAAAAATACCCTTGCAAAATTTACACTAGGAAGAGACAATTTGAACATATTGCTTGGAAAACAAAGATGTGTATTTGACAAAGCCGGCTTGGGATATAAGCCCAAAGCTAGTAAAAAATACTACAAGAATTTCTTTGTTCATGCAACTATGTCAAGTAGTCCCTTCACTACTTGTTTTCATTGTGGTTTAAAAGGACATAATTCCTATTCTTGTTGGTATAGAAAGAATATTTCCTATGGAAATAAAATGAAATGGGTTCCCAAAGGAACATCTAACAAAGAAGGACCCAAAGAAATTTGGGTACCAAAAACAAAAGATTAATTTGCAGATTCGCCTCAAAGAAAGGAGCGGAAATGACATTTTAATGGCTACATCATTCAAACTCCACTTTCTTGCATCAAAAAGAGGCAATGGACAAGTAAACATATAAGCTGGAATGTATTGTAAGAAATTTGATAAATATGTTTACTGTATTTAATGTTTATATCTACTCTTTAGTATGTCTTACATATTCATGCATGCTATTTCTAAAAATAATTCTTAGGTGTACGGCCTATTGATTCAAGTTTCGTTTTGAGCTCAAATCTTTCTATAAATACAACTCAAACTTTTTTATTCACCACATCACAAAAACTTGCTTCCATTACATACATATTTCTCTTGCTTCCACAACAATAAGATTACTCTTACTTGTAAGTTTATCTTTGTTGTAATCTTATGAATTTTTTTTTCAATAAAATCAAAACTCTTTACAAAAATGCATTTTATGGAAGCATGGCATACTTTGAATATAATGTATTGTTTCTCCTGATGGTTGACGATTTATTTTAACATCACTAATTTGAGAATCAAAGTACTCCACTAAAAGTGTCTTGCAGTTGGTTGGTCGACCAACTAGCTCATCAGTGGTTGACCAGCAAGGCTTATATATGTCAATCTATAAACAAACGCCTCACACCAGATGCCAACGCTAGACGCTAAGTAAAGATGATGTTGCAAATAATTAATCAATGAAGACTATTAAAATTGCAAGAAGAGAGGATCAAAAGAAGGGCAATGAGGAAAACAAGGATATCAACGTTTTAAGGAGGGACTTCAAGAAGTAACAAGTGTTTACCAAAATTGATGAGTATCTCTATCTGCTACTACTTTATTATTTAATTGAATGATACTCTTTGATCTTAATTAGCTATACTAGCAAACTGTTATCATTGACATATTTTCATAGCAATGATATACTATTTTACGAAATCTTACATATTTGATAATATCTTTGCATATAAAAATATGTTAAATACTTAAATTATTTTTTAAATATTTAAATACATCATGGTTTGAACATTATACATGTCATATCTTTTCAAAGCTCTGGTTTATGGACCATTGGTTATGGATTATAGTTTATATCCAATTATATCTTATGAATCCATATCACCTCAATTTTACTACTACATACTCAAGTTATAATATGTTTTATCTTGATAAGTATGTAACTTGCTTTTGCTTTGAAATGATGATATATATATCCATGTTAAAAAATTCTTTCTTTAAAATGGATATATATTTTTCAAAATATATATATCCTTCTACTCTGCTGAATTTGTGTGGTTGATTTCTTTTATCTTTATTATTATAATTTTTTTTGAGTACCGTCCAATGAAAGAAATCACTTGCATTAAAAAAAAAATCGAAGGATTACATTGCAAAAAAAAAAAAGGGAAGGTTTGCTCATGCATGAGCAATCTACAGGCGAGGTGGTCTCGGATTAGGAGGGTTGTATTGTATCATCACCCCTCGACCATTCCTTGGTGCAAGAGACTGAGCAATGTCACGAAGGGTAGTGTAAATCCCATTCATACAATCAACACTTCTTTGTTGTTGATTGCAGAAGCATTGGGTAGACCAATAGAAGAACCTATCTATTCTTGAAGTCATTGCCGTATTGTTGCGTTTAGCTAACTTCTCCAGGTCCTCTATCATCTTCTTGAGTTTCTTCACCTCCTGCTCCAGACAAGCAATTTTGTCTTCTGACGTATGGCCTATACTAATCTCCTTAGCCTCTTCGATCTTCATCTTCTTCTTTCGGTTCTCTTGAGATCCTTCCAAAGGTCTTTTGTCCTTGTCCTTACCTAGACTCAAGTTTAAGTCGAGCTCTTCCTCCCTGGCCTCTACTGTGAGTTCAATGAACTTTCTTGCTGCCATGGTTTGGAATATTTAGAAATTTTTGTAGGAGTATGAAGAGAGAGGAATGTCAGGAAGTTGTAGGCTCAGAGATGAATACTCTTTGTGGTGTGGTAATTGAGAACTCTGGGGCAGTCTTTATAGAGAGAAAATTATGACTAAGAACCAAAGAAGATATCTCTTCGCCGCACCCCTACACGCTCATCCTATGGATTTCTGCAAGCTGGAAGCCAGAAGTCTAGGGTACGCATGCACACCAACAACGCGTCGGTGGATTTGCGGCTGATTTAATTTGTTTTGATTAAAAATTTTAAGGATTAATAAAATGGTGATAAACAGAACCGTATTTCTCTGCTTTGTTGTGTTGTTCTTGCGAGCTTTCAGTATAATATACATGATTGATTGCATCATGCTATGATTACATGTATCTAAGAACATATGTTGTGTATGCTATTCATGCATCATGAACGAAGGCTATGGCTAAGAATAATATGTCATGATTCCACATGCACTCATAGAAAATGAGAAGTCAAAAAAAAAATTTAAATAAAATGAAATGTGTAGAGGATGATACATCTTCATAGTTACACATACTTACATATAATGCTTTTGTGGGCAAATGAAAGGCAATGATTTCCTTGCATTATGATAATGTCTGATGCATGCGACCGTAAGCAGTTAATTTTGCCTTTAATCTTTGATTTACATTTCTAACTTAAGCATCAGAGTGGTTGTCAAAATTTTTGCAGGTACTCATCCTCAAGATACATATATGAATAAATCTTGAAAATTACATTTGTTTAATATGCATTAGTTGAGGGGGAGCCCAATCTATACTTAAATCCTCTATATTTTTAGGGTCACTTTATCTGAGATGCAATGTTTTCCTTAACTGTATATTTTTGGCATATCAATGATAAGTTTTGATGAAATTTTACCCCATGACGTCATATGATATTATTGCTTAAAGAAGGAATACGCTTTAGGATTTATATATTGCCTTCCTTATACCTTTTTGTTGATGTCAAATAGGGGGAGAATGATATGGAAAGAAAAATATGTGTATATTGTATAATGATTATTACATTGTAACATATTTTTCTTTGGTGATTTGTCATCATCAAAAAGGGGGAGATTGTTAGCCCTAATGTATTATGCTATAAGTTTTGATGATGACAAATATGTGAGAATTATAGTATGATTTAATCTTCTTGGCCCAAATGAATGATTTAATTTTCTTGGCCCAATGTATGATTTAATCTTTCTTAGCCCAAATAGTATGATTTAATCTTCTTGGCCCAAATGAATGATTTAATCTTCTTGACCCAAATGAATGATTTAATCTTCTTGGCCCAATGTATGATTTAATCTTTCTTAACCCAAATAGTATGATTTAATCTTATTGACCCAAATGAATGATTTAATCTTATTGGCCCAAATGCATGATTCAATTTTTCTTGGCCCAAATATATTTAATGCTTTATATATTTATATATAGTAATATAAATTGATTTTTGATAAAATTTATTGGTTGTTTTAATATAATTTGAAAAAGAATATCTTTTACTGTAGCACTTTTGAAAAAGAAATTTAATTGTTGAAAAAGTATGATAAAGTTTATTGGTTGTTGAAAAAGTATGATAAAGTTTATTGGGTGTTGTAATATAATTTGAAAAATAATATCTTTTACTATAGCACTTTTGAAAAAGAAATTTGATTGTTGAAAAAGTATAATAAAGTTTATTGGGTGTTGTAATATAATTTGAAAAAAATATCTTTTACTGTAGCACTTTTGAAAAAGAAATTTGATTGTTGAAAAAGTATGATAAAGTTTATTGGTTGTTGTAATAAACTTTGAAAAAGAATACTTTTTACTGTAGCAAATTTGAAAAAGAATATTGATTGTTGAAAAAGGTTGATAAAGTTTTTTGATTGTTGTAGAAAGGTTGAAAAATGATAATGAAGCTTACTATAGCAATTCTGACTAAAGCAGTCACTGTAGCAGCAAAATTTCACTATATAAAGGGGACTTCACAACACCATTTGAATCAAACTTCAATTGTTCATTTCTCATATTATCTTGAGTTTCATTCTCTCTAAATTGCTAGAGAAATATTCTGAGCTTAATTTCTACGTTATCTACACTTTGAGAGTGTCCACCATTATTTTCCTTAAGCCTTCAAATTTAGTTACTCAAGGATTGGTTCCTTGAGTTAGTGTTTGAGAGAAAACACATTGTAAGGGGGAGAGACACCCTTGAGGAAGAAAAGATCTCTATGTTGTAGTGGCTTACAAGTGCCCAATTGCATAAACTTATGGTTTATAGTGAAACACTCAAGAAGTTATCTTGAGGACTGGATGTAGGCTTGGTTTAAGCCGAACCAGTATAAATCTCGCTGTTTGATTTTCTCTTCCCTTGCTCTTTAATTATTTATATGTTCTTTACTTTCTTGGACTCTATATTCATTCATCTCTTTAATTGTTTTTGATTAATTGTACTTTATATTTATTCATCTTGATCATACTTATTTTACTTTCATAAAAAGCTTGACATTGTTTTTAAAACTTCTTAAACTTCCATCAAGTCTTCGTAATTTTTTTTAAACCCAATTCACCCCCCTCTTGGGTGCTAGCTATTTCTATCAGGACCTATATTTTTATTTTATATTCATAAGATTCAAACTTGATACTTTGCTTTAAACAAATAAATATCAAACTATTTGAATCAACTAATATTGGTAATTAAATATTATTTGAAATTGAAACAATCTCAATTTTTCTTCAAAAAAAATAATTAATGAAGGACCCTTTTAAATTTGAAGTATAGCAACATTACATATGAGCTCCTTAATTTTGTTTTCTATAAGTATTCTTTATTAGAAATAATCATACCAGAAATGTTCTCAAGAATTAAATGTGAATAATTTTTTTATTAGAAAAATGTGAACACCGCTCTTGTTGGGAATTCAAAACTGTGTTCACCATTTTGACACAAAAGCCCATTTAGCTTGTCTTGACTAGCTCCAAAAAATTTGAAAATTGGTCTAGAAATATTGGTCCAACTTTAAAAAGCTTGGAAAAATATGGGTCAGACTCAAACTTTTTTTTAAAACCTTGTCTGTATTTATATATATTAAATAAAAAGTTAAATAATAACATAATATGTATATTATATGAATTACATATTATAATATTTAGAATATTATATATACATTTGTAATATGAATATATATTTGACTTAATACGTACAAATAATGGTTTATATAAAAATTCAATACTTTGCGTTTCCTTAATTTTTTAAAAATTATCAAATTTGTTATAAAATAAAATTAAAAAATTTCTCAAATCTTTCATAAAACATAAATTTTAACTAAAGTAGAAGGAAGAGAAGAAACATTCAAATACAAATCATTTGAAAAAAATAAGTTTAAAATAAAAAATTTAAACAATAAAAATGGCTCATTTTCTATCGAACTCATATCTAAATTAATTTGAGACAAAATTTGCTTCAAATAATAGGCCTAAGCCCAAGCCCAAGCCGAATGTTTTTTTTTATGGTATTATCTAAAAAATTTGATCCGTCTTTTAATGAGTTCGATCCATAATCAAGTTTATTTATGACATTGTGAGAGATTGATATTCTCTAAAACAAACCACCGATAAAAGTTTCTTTATAGTCTGTTTGATTCTCAAAACAGAGTATAAATGAAAATGAAAAGAGAAATAGAAAAGAAAAGGAAAAGGGGGAAATAATATTGTTTGGTGTGTAATAGAAATAAAAAGAGGAAATAAAATATTATTTTGTTTGATATATATTTTTTAAGGGAAATACAAAATTATCTAAGGTAATTTTACTAAATTACCATTGATTTTAACTTTTTTATTTAAAAAACAAAAAGAAAAAGTAGATACTCGAACCTTTTAACTCTTGATTTTTTTTTCTGTTACTCTGTCTTATTTCTCTCAATCTGGCATGACCTATTCTCTCTCTTTCTTCCTCTCCCTCCTTTGTCGATCTTTCGTCCTCTTCTCTCTCTTTCTTTTTACCATAGCCTTCCCTCTCATCGGTGAGCTTGCTCTTTGCGGCATTCTTTCTCCCTCTAACGCAACATTCTTCTTCGACGTCGATGGATGAGGGAGCACATCAACGACAAAGAAGGTGAAGATGAAGCCTGAAAGTATGAACACTCTTTTTGTGTCTCTCATCTCTCTCTATATCTCAGTCTTACCTCTCATTGTCTCTAATGTCTCTGTCGTCTCCCTGTCTCTCTCGATTGCTTCAAAGGGCATTACAGTTAATTCCAGTTGTTTTCAATTTGATCCTAGGTGTTTTCCATTGCTTTTGGGGAGGAGTGATAATACAATTTTAAAAAAAATGGAAAACAATGTTAGCGATGGAAATGCGCCTTCCCTCTGAGAATGCTAACCAAACGTCAAAAAATTCATTATTACTGTGAATTTTGTCTTCCTTTTTCATGTCCAATGACAACCAAACATGTTGTTATGTCATGGAGCTATAACTTTCCTTTATTAATTTGATTTAAAAAAATCTTTATTAAATGTCTTATAAAAGTTTAGTTACTACTTAGAGGAGCCATACATGCTTGCAGCTAATAACAATATTCAAATAATTAAAAAAAAGAATTTTCAAATTCACAAATATCTTTCTTGTAAAACCTAATGAACTATAATGCGACTCTTATGATTAATACTATCAATTTGATTGTAATTACTTGTAAATAGACGGTTTTGTGTTAAAAGAAATAGATTCGTTTAAAAATGGGCTAAGCCCACAGGTTAGTCTTTTTTTTTGTACACTTTTTGGTTTTTTATAAAAAATATTATTTAGTATAAATAATCTCATTTTATTACATTTCTATATTTTATAACATTATATTCAATGAATATGAAAATTTTGAGTATGAAAACTTTTATAATTTTTTAAAAATAAATATAAAATTTTCAAATTTAAATATAATTTTGTTAATTTTGAAAGAAAATATGAAAAAAATAAAGTGATTGGTTATTTAAAAATATTAAAGAAGTAATTTTTTAATGTATAAATTGTATTTTTAAAAAAATTATATTATTTCAATTTTTTTAAAAAAGTGGACCGCATGCCAACCTTGTTTAGGCCCGCGAGCAAATGTGGGCTGGCTTAATCTTAGTGAAGAGGTTTGTGAGCCTGAACAGGCCGATCTATTTAACACATACTAGTTTATATTAGCTCATTTAACAGTACTAAATGTGATATTCAAAGCGCAATTTAGCCTTAAGTATTCAAAAAATGAAAAAATTATGTATATAAAAGAATTTTAAAATGATTATAATTCATATTATTTTTATGCATTTGCATTTTAAAAAATTATAAGTTGATGAATATTTCTTCATACACTATATTTTTAAATAATATTTGAACATTTTTGTTCTTTGTAAAGAGATTAAATATTTAAATATTTTCTTGCTGCGCACTTTTAAGATTACAACATATAACGATTTTTTATAATAAGATATTCCAAATACTCGATAAGCTAGACAAATAAATAACAAAATAAATATTTAGTAACAAGCATTATAAAATTAAGTTTCAAAAACTATTGACACATATTATTATGAGTTTATAATATTGTTGTTAACTTTTTTTTTCCTTGCCATGTTACTTAAATATTACATTCACTTTTTTACCTCAAGTTTATAACATGGTTAATTTATTTATAATTATTAATTTTCTATAAAAATGAGAGTCATCAAGATGAGAGAAGAGAAAAATGAAAGCTAATATGCACAAACCATGACAAGGCAGTTTATTTTAAACTTATTTTTTTTAAATTTGATTATCTAAATGATAGTTGATTGGTTTAAGTGAGTGATATTATTAATTGATTTATTGTAAAATTGAATTTTTTAAAATCGATTATTTAGATGGTTGTTGATTGGTTAAAATTAGTGACAATTCTAAATTATTTATTTCAAATTCAAAATTTTTAATATTAATTATTTAGATGATAGTTATAAAAATTATTTAAATAATAGTTGATTGGTTAAAATTAATCGCAACATTAAAGGAAACAAGTAATTTTAACTAATGTCACATCTCATTTACTTTTATTGACATGAAAATAACAAAAATTAATGGTCTTGCACTAATAAGAGATAATGACAACTGACTAAGATATGTTTAATATTCATGTTGCATTAAATATTTCATAATGGAAGCAAAATTATATATTATATAGATATCTCATTATCTCTCATATAACTTTAAACATATTTTTTGATAAAAATATATACACACAAAACGTTAAGAACTCAACATTTCATTATTATTTATTTTAAAACATATTAGCACTTATTATACAGATAAGAATTGAATTTAATTTAATTGAAGGGGCTAATTCTTCACAAGATAGTAAATCAAAATTTGAATACACAACCTAAAATAAGATTATTTCTAATAGAAAATACTTGTAGGAAAAAAAATACTATAAAATTATTAATAAATTTAATAAGACATATCTAAAAGTTGACCTAATTTTGTTATTTTTATTTTGTTAGACTTAAATTCGATATTTGTTTATTTTTTTTCTATTTTTATTTAAAAAGTCCGGACAATGAATGAGCAAGAAGGACGGGAGAGCACGGACACAGCCGTAAAAGCGGGTCCATGTGATGCAAGAAATTGGATTGTTGCTAGGGACATAAAATGAGCCAAATTATTTATGAAACATTTAGATTCAGTTTAGTTTATTTATAAAATAAATAATTAAATTTAAATTTCTTTAATTAAGTGAATTAATTTGAAAATTTGATTCTAAGCTTATTAAAATTAAAATTATATATAACTCAACTGATTATTAAGTGTTATTTTATATTATAGATATGGTATAGTCATACATATTTTATTAAATATTATCTTAAATACTGAAGTTTATACATTATTAAATTTTTTTCCTATACATATATATAGTAGAAATTTATAATTTGTTATTTCATTTATTTTTTATATTCATATTTAAATATATATATATATATATTTATATATAAATATATCAACTTTATAATATTACTTAAGCTCAACATTTTAAAAATAATTAAATATTATCATAATTTTTATTTAATTAAAATACAAAATTCTCTCCAAACTCACTTCACTTTTAATAAAGCCATATTTAAATAAAATTTATTATATTTTGATATTTTCATTAGCATATTTTTATTAAAAATATAATGCGTAGATGAACTTTTTAAAATAAATAAATCATATAAAATTAAGTTAAAATATATAAAATTATTTTCAGAATTATAAGTTTTTCTTATTCTAATTTTAAATATTAAAATTACAACTAAATTTATTTCTTTAAATAAACAAATTTAATTGATATCCAATGGTTATTGCTATAGGCTTACAGCCAAAACGACCCCCCCCCAAAAAGACCCAAAAAAAAAAGAGCAAATGCATGACCCGACCCGACTTTGCATCGTTCGACCGTCTGTCTGACTGTGGTCTCCGGAGGTCGTGGAGAGCGTCGACGACGCTGACGTTGAAGAGCATCCCATAACGTATTGATGCGCTCACTGAGACCGATTCGGGTCATGAAGAGACCAAGATCATCCACATCCTCGTCACTATCTCCCTCCTCCAATTCCAAATCGCCGTCACTTCCTTCGACGCCTCCATCTCCACAAACCCTTCAAAGAAGTACCCGCCACTCGAAGCCCACCTCCATCTCCGCTTGCTATCCCTCCAGAAGACCCAAACCCATCATCGATTCTCTCAAAGGATCTTCGCAACCCGACCCTGTGAAGTGGGTCCCACTTAATCTTCCTCGAGAAGAGCTCTACTTGCCTCTCACTTTTCCCACCGGCCAAACCTTCCGATGGAGAAAGATCGGACCGTTACAGTACACGGGCGTTGTTGGGTCTCACCTTGTGTCTCTCAAGCACGTTGAAAACGGCGACGTTTCTTTCTGCCTTCACCACACTGACTCCGAAAGTGATGCTAGGACGGCTTTGCTTGACTTCCTCAATGCAGGTGTGTCTCTCACTGATATGTGGAAGGCGTTCTCTGATTCGGATGCGAGATTTGCCGAGTTGGCGCGCCATTTGAGCGGTGCCCGAGTGCTTAGGCAAGACCCATTGGAGTGTTTGATTCAGTTTCTGTGTTCTTCTAATAACAATATTCAAAGGATTACCAAAATGGTGGATTATATTTCATCCTTGGGAAACTACGTGGGGACAGTTGGAGGTTTTAAGTTTCACACTTTCCCGACTATGGAGCAGCTGTCATTGATTTCAGAGGAGGAGCTTAGAAAGGCTGGTTTTGGTTACAGGTTGAATGTCATAACATTCTATGATTTAAATTCATATATCTGATATTTATGCATAATTTTAGCCACCACTTATTGATAATATTTTCGTATTTTGTATATTGAAGATTGTCTAAATGCTGTATATCTATCAGGTTTCCTGTATGACCGCATAAAAGATGCACTTGCTAGTTCTAGTGCATCTGAGAATTCTTAATTTGTTAGTTTTGATAGTGTCGGTCTGCGGAACAAAGTGGTATATCATTATGCTTATCACTACTATACTCTGGGGTATGAGAGTTATTGGCAAAATGAGAGCATTTTTTTCTTTTGGCCTTAATGAAGAAAAATTTAATATGAATTGATTTTTCCACATTATTGAAAGTGTAAAAGGGAATATTTTTGACAAATATGGTATAGGTAGGCAGGATAATTTAGTTCTATATGCATTTTGGGTATAGTTCTATATGCATGTCTATAATCACACTGTTAAAAGACTGCCTGATAATGGTAATATGAACCTAGTTTCTCATTACCACTTTGAAAGTTAAAGCCTTTTTGATGTTACTCATAAGGTGACTCAAGCTGCCATGATTTGTCATGTTTGGAGTTCGAGTTTCTACTAGACTTGAAAGTGGGATGTTAGAACCTGGAATGTAATTAGAGGAAAGGTTACTGGTCAAGTTATATAAAAAATCTCCAGCTGCAGTGATATGAAGCATCCTGATGTTAAAAAGACCTATTAGTATGGAAACAAAAAAAATTTCTCCTCAAAACCAAACAGATTTCACTGTCTTAAAATATTTTGCTTCTCTCCTTTTTGGATTCTGTCAATATCCTAAGGTATCTAAGCCGTTTATTCACTGGATGAGTACTGATTCCCATTCTAAGAGAGCAAAACAGAAAAATAGCGGGAGGGGGGAATCCTCACTACACTCATGATTGTCTTTTGATGTGGAGAGAGCTATAATCTATCTATGCATCTTGATCACGCTTGTGTTGCCGTTTTAGTTATAATGTTGACATGTTATTCCCTTTATGACTAAAGATATTAACATCTTGTTCAATTATGCTTATAATAGGGCCAAATATATAATTGGCACTGTAAATGCTTTGCAATCAAAACCTGATGGAGGGGAAGAATGGCTTAAATCTCTTCGTATGTTGGATCTTCAAGAAGTTATAGATGCCCTCTCTACATTACCTGGAGTTGGTCCTAAGGTGGCTGCTTGCATAGCTCTCTTTTCACTTGATCAACATCATGCTATTCCTGTCGACACACATGTATGGCGGGTATGACCTCATAGCTTTTGTGCTTCTGTCTTTGTGTCAAGTTTGATTCTTTCTTTCTTTGGTTATGAAGTATTGATCTGTATGTATCATTTTGGAATTTGGGTAAGATTGCTACAAAGTACCTCTTACCTGAGCTTGCAGGCTCCCGCTTGACACCAAAGTTCAGCAGTCGTGTTGCAGAGGCATTTGTAAGCAAATATGGTAAATATGCAGGCTGGGCTCAGACTCTGCTTTTCATAGCTGAACTACCTTCACAAAAAGCCCTCGTACCTTCACAATTGCGGACTATCAAACAACGCAAGCATACAATGGAAGAAGACAGTGAAGTAGAAAATGGTAAGAGAAACAGTATTAGTCTTCCAATTTTGATCTCATGCATTAGGCATTCAACATGGAGCATTCTGGCTTCTGAGACAACAGTTTTTGAGATATTTATGTTTTGTCTTCTTATGTAGAGTGAGCTCTACTGGCTGTTCTGGATATAAATGGAAGAGGCTTGAGGTGAGATGAGTTGTGTCCGAGACATGCTGAGCTGGGCGGAGGATGATGTCCAAACAGCTAAGTTCAGGTTGATTCTGTTAATTGTACTGTTAAATGTTCTTTGGCTGGCCTTCAGTGTTGTATCTTGCATTTTACTAGTCTTTGAAACATTGTAATTCGTAATTTGCATTTTTATTCTTCATTAAGAAGGGAAAAATTATTAACTTTGCCTGTTTCTTGTCATTTTCCTTTTGCTCGCTTTTGGTTCTTTTGAATTTACTGGCAAAAAGAAGATGATTTTGCTTCTATTTATGAACCGAAATATCATGTTAACTTCTTCATTCCTTTAATTAGTATCCATTCTCACAAAGTCACAATGCGAGAGCGGATCTAACATTTATGCGCTTTACATGTTGGATTTAATCAAATATTCAATTAATTTACTGTTCTCAATTTATCCAAAGAAACAGATGCAGGGGGCGAGATTTTGAGCTTGCTAATGCCTACTAAAACGTGTTGTGATGGAGCCTCATGAACAAGATAGACAACAAGCATATTGATGAAGATTTTTTTTAGTAGATTCATCATATATCTCAAGTGCAGCTTCTATTACTGCTTCTGTTCTTGTTTACCTCAAAACATACTAAGCCATTAGTCTAAGGGTGAGGGGTGTGAATAGTTTTGCAAGTGATTTTAGGTTCAAACCCATATACCAAAAAAATAGATGAGATGTATCTTTTGCTGTGCTAATCTGATCTTGCGGCTTATTTTCTTAATTTCTTTTTATCAAAATGTTAGGGATTTTTTTTTTTGTTTTTTTGTTTTTTTTTGGGGGGGGGGGTATCTTTGATGCATTTAGGTTGAATTAAACTGTCAAGGTTGATTTTATTTTACTGTTCCTGCATTGTGTGTTTCCCTACAACAACTTAAGAATAACTACTTACCATGCTCAAATAGAAATGGGAAATAAAAAACCAACAAAGGAAGGGAAACAGATAAGGGCATTGATCATCCCACATAGATACTGTCCAATTGAAACTTGAAAGAGCTTTTGCCATCATTACATGCAATCCCAAAAGGAACTCCTAAGTTTCATATCTGTCAAAGGAGCCTTCTTCCAAAACCTTTAAATCAATAATACTTTCAGGTTTCCAAATAATTTGAACAGCTTTAGTCAAGTAAGCCGCTATGAATCGTGATAACTCTTTTATTGTTATTATTATTATAAAGAACTCACCAAGGACAACTAACCTGCCCAGTTTCATTTGTCTAATTGTTAAGTTTTTCCATAATCCATATTGGCTATTGCATGTCCGGGCTCGTTCATTGCATATGAACATTTGTTTTAATAAAGATTTTGAAAATTGGACCGGTTGACGAATCGATTCAAGAGTTAATGGTTAAACTATGATTAAATTATAGTTGAACTTATTTATTTTAAAATATTAAAAAATAATATATAATTAAGACTATAAACATAAATTTATAAATTAAATTAAAAATAATATTTAATATCAAATTATACAAAATAATATTCATAGTTAAAAGTTTATAATAAAAATTGACCGATAATAAAGAAATATTATTAATTAATATATAATTTATTCATATCAAATTTATAAAATATCAATATATTAGAATGTCTAATAAAATTGATTAATATCTAATATTATTTTTTTTATTATTTGATTATAGAATAAGGAAAATTAAAAAATTAAAAAATAAAAATTTTCAAGTGATCCGATTCAATTAGCACTGATTCTTATCTGATATGACTAGTTTGATTAGTTCTTAGCTAGTTTGATCATTCATTGATTTTAGTGATTATTTTAAACTAATTTTTAAGTCGATTCACTATCAAATCAGCTAGCCTGATCCCGTTCTAATAACATTGGTTTTAATTTAGCCTCACATCATTCATTCTTATTTTTAAAATAATAAATAAATAAATAAATAAATAATCAGATAAGCCCCAACCCCATATCTGAAGTATACGTTATTCAGGCCCAAAGTATATGGCGGTATAAAGCCCGTTGCACAGGCCCATTATGAGAAGTTTGCAACCCTTTTACTTCTAAACTCAGCAATCTTCACTTCGTACAACTTACAATTCTTTCATTTGAAAGAACTGAAAAAGAAATCCGAAATAGAACGAAAATCTTCTGAAGATGTCGATCTTCGAGTACAATGGGAGTGCTCTAGTGGCTATGGTGGGGAAGAACTGCTTCGCCATCGCCAGTGATCGGAGACTCGGTGTTCAGCTCCAGACTATCGCCACCGATTTCCAGAGGATTTACAAGGTTCACGACAAGCTCTTCATTGGTCTCTCTGGTCTTGCCACTGATGCTCAGACATTGTACAAATTCCATCATAGCCTTCTAATTCCTGCACTTATCGGTGATACTTTTTAGGCTTTTTTTTTTTGGGATCGGTGTCCTGAATCCTGATTATTGTTGTTCCTTCTGCTTGAAGGTATCAACGGCTCATGTTCAGGCACAAGCTCTATCAACTTCGGGAAGAGAGGGATATGAAACCCGAGACATTTGCCAGCCTAGTCTCTGCTATTCTTTATGAAAAAAGGTATCCAGGTTGAAAATTGCTTATGGTAGCAGAATTCTGCACCTGTCCTTGGTTAGTGACTAATTTCTATATTGTCTTTGTGAATAATTATGCTAAGCATCTGTTTGTTTCCACAGAAAATATTAAATTTTGATTGGAGAACTTTTTCATATCAGTGTAGACAAGTAATCCGATTAATAAATTGAGGAGATCAAACACGTAATCATTTTGTGGAATCTTTGTTATGTCAGTGAACTCAATTCTTTGAAGCTGTAAAATGGAAAATCTAATTGCTTTTTTCCCTTTCAGGTTTGGTCCATACTTCTGCCAGCCTGTAATTGCTGGGTTAGGAGATGACGACAAGCCATTCATTTGCACAATGGATTCAATTGGAGCAAAGTACGTTGTTTTTTCTAGCAGGCCATGTCCGTATTTCTCTTAAGTTAGGATTTCATTTACGTTAAAATAAAAAATTCTACGAATTCTTCCATTAGTACTGTTTTAGCATTATATGCATTTAAGTGAAAATCTGGGAGCACCGTCATTGGCAAATCTGATCAATTTCCGTGAACTTTATCAGCCACAGATATTGGAGCTACTCTGTAATCAGATACTGGTAGAAGTTTCAGACTTATATTCCATTATCCTTTCAAGTTTCATGTCATAATAATTGTTATTGTTTGAAGCTACCATTTTGAAGAAAAGCGTTGCTTGCATCTAATGCATAGTATTTTGGAGTAGTAGATTTATGATTATCTCCCTCAAATAGTTACTAAAATATAATAGGTTAAGATTTATAGACAAGGTCTTTTGCTCTTTTCTGTGATGAACGCCCTTGTCTATTGTATCCTCTACTCTGAGGTTGTTTAGAAAGTCTATGAACGCAAGCAATAGTCTGAATATAGTGCAATTTTGTTCTGCTCATTAGAAAACTCTGCAAGTAAAATAATTTTGTCTGAGTCATATGTAGGAGATGCTTATTTTATTTTCATTTTCTTGTATGCAGAGAGCTGGCAAAAGATTTTGTTGTTTCTGGCTCTGCATCTGAGTCACTTTATGGCACCTGTGAGGCAATGTTTAAGCCTGACATGGTTTGTTACGAAGCTTAACTTGATTTATCCTTTTTATAAATAATTTCATGAGTTTGCAAATTGGTGCTTATGTCTATCATCCGTATATAATAGACAAGATATGGCACCACATACGTACAAGTAGTCCATTTCTGTACAGTATCGATGAAAGATGAAATTATAGTTTTGAAAGCTTTGAGTATGTGATTGATTAGTTGAAGGCTTGAACCGTCTGGCTTTATGTATTGGGATAGCATTAGATCTGTGTGTCAAACACTGCTTTAGATCATAAATGTTATTCCCTCCAGTATGTCTTTCAGATTGCTATGCAGAAGAACTCATTTCGTATTTGTTTATTTAAGATACTTAAGTCAAATACCATCATGAAAAGCAAGTAATTTCATTTTCTGCTGTACTTCTGAGAATCTGAGAAAGGGTGTTTGCTCAAATGTATAAATGTTCTCCATTGTGCTGACACTTTTTGAATTAAAAGTTAGTCAACAAAAGTTACAAAGCATGAAAGTCTCAAATAGAAAGGCAAAAAAACTATTGGATGCAAATAAGATGTTCAATGGTTTGTTGGATTCCAGGATTCATATAAGATCAAGAGAATTGCAATTTTCCTGGTCATGTATTCTGATATAGTTTTCTTTGTCTTGTTTTCTGCCAAGCAATAGACTAGTCTAGACTAGAACAAGATCAATTGGTGCCATGACCACATAATCCACTAATTGCATTAATTCTGCACGTTGAAGTCAAAGTCTTACACAATTAAATACACGTGATTTATTGCTGAAGGTTGCCAAAACTTAGCCTTGTTGCTCCATGTTTGAAGTTTCTCTTTTATGTGATGCAGCTTACTTAATTTTTTTTCTTTGTTTTCTTATCTACAAATCAGGAACCGGAGGAATTATTTGAGACCATCTCCCAAGCATTGCTTTCATCTGTAGATCGTGACTGCTTAAGTGGCTGGGGTGGACATGTCCATGTTGTGTAAGGCTATCATTTCTTCTTTTCCCTTTGTAGTAAATAATACCGTAGCTACTTTATTATATGAACTATTGTAGTCAGTCTGGGGATTAAGTGCTAACAATTTGCTTGTTGTGCACTTAGTTTCACTTCTTACAAGCACCCTACTTTGATGGTGTTATTTTCATATGTTCTAAGGAAAACAATTGCATGGTGGCGGGACATGACAAGCTGCTCTCTTAATTTTTTTTTTATATGCATGAGCCACCTTGTTGCTTCATAATGATGACATGTTTGCAATTAAGACAGACTGTTGATAAAATGAGATGGAAATTGAAATCTTCCAGAATAATATATCCCTGAAACCATAACAGTAAGTACTGCAAGAGTAATAGGGTGGCTTTGGTGGTTGTCTTTTTAACCATATGCTTCATCTGATTGCTGCATTCACATTAAAAGAGCAACTTAAAATGCTTAATTGGCTTGTTTCCCAATATTTTTGTTCTCCTACCTATTACAGCTATGGGGTATTTTCTTCTTTGACACTTGGGGCTAATATATTCCTTTCTTGAATGTTCAATTGTTCAAGCTGTTGCAGTGTTTTGTTTTCCCTTTCCATGCCTAGTCTTATTGTGGGGGTTCATTGGTATTTTGAATGACTTGCTGCAGGACGCTGACTGAAGTAAAGGAAAGGATCTTGAAGGGAAGGATGGATTAACTGTTAGGCCACCAGCTTGCCCATACTACATCATTTTATTGTATATGACACTCGGACATAAATGGTACACCATTTATAGTCCATTGCCTGTGGGTGCCTCGTTATTATGGCCCTTGTATTTGATTTGCCCTTCAAATGAAATTCTTCTGGTATCGGGCATGTTTTGGATTTCCTTATTGTTAGTATAATGGCAGAATTGGTTTGCAGTGGACTGGCATGCCTATTGCTCTTTTTCTTATGCCATTTTTTATGGCATGCCTATTGCGATGCGAAAGAAT
Source organism: Biancaea sappan (assembly GCA_037074585.1). Taxonomy (NCBI): domain Eukaryota; kingdom Viridiplantae; phylum Streptophyta; class Magnoliopsida; order Fabales; family Fabaceae; genus Biancaea; species Biancaea sappan. The sequence continues at coordinate 15,787,869 of CM073494.1, forward strand.
GATACCCAAAAAAAAAAAAAAGAAGAAAAAAAAGAAAGAATATTTCTTATCTAAAAAATATACTGGCACATTTCTATAGGCACCCTTTCGTTCTTTACAAAGAGAAGTAGCAAATCCGTGATGGGTGAGCAACTGGACCTTTAATATGGGCCTCCATATTTTGATATGAGTTCTTGCTCTTTTTTTTTTTGGTGGTGGTGTGGGAGGCAGTGTATCAAAGGAGTTATAATAATCATTTTGAAAGGAAACAAAGGAAAAAAGTCGGTTATATGCAGGGGTGAACATTAATCTGCTCAATCCAATTCAGACATATTTGGGTTGGGTCAAAAAATTTTAACCCGTTCATTGGTGATTTGGGTGGCATTTCTCAATCTAATCTAAACTGCCAACTGGATGGTAATAAATTAAGGAATTCTATACTAAAGCAAATTGTTGGATTGAAGGGTAGTTAGTGTCTGTTACCCTTTTTTGGGACAATATGTCATGTATTTTTCAATTTTTTATAGGTATCATTCACCGAAAGCAATTATGTTTAAGGCATGATTTGGTATTAAATATAAGCACATTTTCTAATAAAGATTCTAAATTAGATTTATCATTTTATGAAGAATTAATCTCTTCTATTACACCTACTTTATTTGTACTGAGTCATGATGTTTGAGGAAGTGATTTGGCATCATGGGTAGATGTAGAAAGAAATAAAATAAAAGGAAGCAGAAGATTTTATGAAGTTATGTAGTGTCAAACAGGAATAAACAAGAAGATGCTTTATTGCATTATGCCACTTAGTTTGCTTTTTATGTATTTTCATTCAACTCCAGCATTTCATTGAATTATAATCTCTTATTATCGTTCTTTTAATTCACCAGAGTCAGGAAGGAGAAGCAAATCTTTTCCTGAATATCTACAACACTACTCACTGATAGTTCTTGAATCTATGGTCTGATTTGATGGGAAATATTATTGAATCCTTTGCTTCGGTCTTTGGAAATTTTTATGCAAACATTTTAGCTCTCTAATTGATTTCCTTTCTGGAAAGTCTTGAAGGTAAGAACAACATTTTCTTATCACATTATAGAACCATTCAAAACATATGCATGAATATGCTTAGTGTGTCATTTAGACATATGCATAATGCATGTTACTATAGTTTTGAATAGTGCTATCTTTGCAACTATTGGAGTCAAAATTGCTCACTGCTTTCCATATGGCTTTATAAGTTAAATTCAGATGAAGTTTTCAAGTATAGTCGTGCAATTTATGATTGTAGCAATGTGCAAGTTGCAAAACTCTTGTAATTAATGCTCAATTGCTCAAGGAGGAAAAACGGTTAGATAGAAATCATCTTTAAAATATGAATAACTTAAATCAAAACAATTGTGTATAGAAATGTAATTATAATATTTTAAGTATATTTCTGGAACTAGCTTTTTAACATATTTATTTATGATTAACTTAGTTTATTTTTCCTTGAGATGTGGAATTTTTTTTTCTTGGTTCACTTGCCAATTCCTACTTCATATATGTATGATGTTGGGATATTTTGCTCGACTTTTTTGTTAGGCATCGTTCTCCCAGCAAAGTACATGTGAGGCCTACATTGATTGGACGGAGTGGATAAATATATCACATTGCTGAGCATATGGCATCCAGCAGAAGATCTGCTCGTGAATATTTTTCAATTCAGTAATATGGACTAACACAAGATCTCGTGAGCTATATTGAAAATTTTTGCATTGCCAATCTAATGAAGCTATCCTTGGTATATGTTCTACTTTACATTGTTTAGTATTTTAAAACTATCTTCTAAATAGTAATTTTATGAGAAACTTGATGTTTTAATAGGTCAAATTTTTCTTCTTAGACTGCTCCGAAATTTATTTGAAATTCTTTTTTATTATAGTTATTATAATCGAATAGAACTTATCATATCAATTGGACTTGGAATTAGACTATGATCGAATCCAAAAGGAGGGCAAAATCAATGTAAGAATCAAACCAACCATACAATAAATGAGTGTGGCATTGTCCACAATTGGAGGTATAATTCATCTTTGTTATTAATATGTGGAGTTTTTTGAATCGGCTCGCTATTAATTCAGGCTAACCTCTTAGTTATTGAGTTATTGGTTCAACCGTCGGCTCATTGAGTCAATTGCTGAACCAGATAAATAAATTAAAAAATTAAATATATGTATATATATATATATTTGTTTACAAATAAATTTAAAACTAAGTAAAATAAATAATTTATATACAAATTTTGCACTTTAAAGTCTTAAAACCATAGTTATTAGTCATAAATAATTAAAATAAAAATATCCATAAATAATTTCTTTTGTCATAATATTACAAATAATTTTTAAAAATATTTCATTGTTATTTTTTAAATTAGATGATTATATTAAATTTTTTTTGATTTATTTTTTTACATCAAATCATTATACAAATATAATTTTTTATCTCCTAATTCATTAGTAATAATATATTTATTTTTTGTTAAATTAAATATCTTTTCTATTTTAATTTTTGCCATCTTGTCACATGCACATTTTAGTTTTTGGGTTAGAATAATTTTAACACATTATATATATATATATATATATATATATATATATAATATTTCACCCATATAAATTAAGAAGAAGTTAATAGTAAGATGGTAATACACACCACCTATAAGTGGATGGATAGAATTTGATTCTTAGTAAGTGTATATTTTTAAATTTTCATACAAAGTTGAATTTTTTTTAAAAAAAGAGGTCCAGGTCAACCAAGTTGACCCAGCTAGGTCATCCCTGGGTAATTTGCATGCTGGTCCAAAAGTTTGACCCGAAGCGACTCCAACTCTTGGGTCGCAGAGTCTTGGGTCAACCCGTCAAATTGGTCCAAACCCAAAAACGTAGTTATAAATAGTTAACTTCGAGAAAAATAAATTATGTTATTACTCAAAATATAATATTAAGTCAAACAAAAGCTTAAAAAAATTAATAATAATTTTATACTACCATTTATTATTAAAGGCAACAATTAAGTATTCAAAGATTAATGATTTTATATAGAACTTGAACTTATGCCTTTATCAATTTAATAACTAGTTTAATTCTCAAAATCTTACTTTTTATTATTATATACATCAATTTTAAGATAATATAATAGTATAAAAAAGTAACCTCTTAAAACATAAAGTTACCTAATCACTTTTTTCTAAATTCAAAAGTGGCAATATTATATAATATGACAATACTGTCCATCTAAAATGATTTTTTTAGTTATTATATACATAATTAAAAAAATTAACTGTGAAGAGCTTGAGTTCTTCATTATTTCAACCTACAGATTATTCAATTTCCCACCAAATTGTCTAAATTGGCTTCAATGAGAATTTTTTTTCTTTTTGTTTTATTTTGCAAATCTGTTATTCTTTTATCTGTCACATAAATTGGGAATATGTACATGTATTAGGTGGGCCAGAAGCATATGGGGATGCTTCTCTTTTTGGTTCCACTTGTGGGAATATTATGCTGATGAAAGCATTTCATGATCAGAATCACTCTAATGCCCTGTTAAAATAATAATAATAATAATAATAATAATGAAAAAAAAGAGTTCCATCTGGGAACTACAGTGATCTGGATATCTCAATCAAAATCTGATCAGAGTATCACGTTATCACAAAATGCCGACATGGTTTAAACACAAATCTTGCTATCTTTGCTATTCTTTGTTTGATTTGTGGTCCAGAGCCAAAATTTTCATACATAATTCAGAAAATTAGATCAAATTGGCTTTTATCAAAAAATTAGTAAATCAACCAGGTTTTTGATTATGTGTAAATCGGTGAACGTTTAAATTGATGAAAACTTATTTGAACTGATAAAACTAACCTGTAGTATTGCTTCAACCAGATCAAATTTTTTTAAATTTTTATTGAATATTATTATATACTTTTAAGAAATCTCTTGAAATTTAAACTATTTAAAGAAGATCTAAAACTATATAAATATATATATATATATATATATGTAATATGTCTTGAATATTTTAATATTATATATTATATATATCTATAAATAGATATATACATTATTTATATATTTTAATATATTTTAAATATCATTGACTGTTTTGAATTAGTATCCTGACCTGTTCAATGACTAGATTAATTTTCTGAGCCTTATTTCACATAAATATATCTTTAATTTTAAAAATTCTCAGTTTTAACTTGGTCTTATCGACGGTAAAAAAAATATTATTAAAATAAATTATATTCTTATTTTTACATTCATTTACAGATTTACTCAAAAAGAAAAGCAAAGAAGATAAGATCAGGCTGCTGGACGCCTCACCCTTATCCTCTACACCACCACCACAACATGTAAATAAATAATGTCACGTGTAGAATTAATGAGTTTTTACTTGTTTTTAAATTTTATTGTAGCAAACTAGGTTCAAGTAATAAAACGACAAAAGAAAATTAATTAATTTAATTGATTAATTAAAAATAGTGAATTAGGCAAATAAATAATGTCACGTGTAGAATTAATGAGTTTTTACTTTTTTGTGTAGCAAACTAGGTTCAAATCATAAAACGACAGAAAGAAAATTAATTAATTTAATTGATTAATTAAAAATAATGAATTAGGCATGCATACATCCAAAAACCGAAATAGACGGCCCAAAATGTAGGGCATATTTAAAGTTCCAATCAGTACTGTAATAATTAAATTAATGAGATGATTAACTATTTATTAGGTCGGATTATTCCTAGTCAAATTAAGCGATGGTCGATAATACCTATTTATTTATTTCTGCTTGTACAAAGTAGTTTTTCTTTGACCAGGTTTTACAAGAAACATTTTAAAAAAGAAAATAATTTGTGTTTGACAAAATGATTTTATAAACGTTTTTACTAATTATATTTTATTTGAAAAGTCTTTAAAAAATATATTTTTATTGTCAAATTAAATAAATATGTACAGATTTGAATTGGAGACTAAAGGTTATGTAATACCAAATAAAATTTAAAGAATCAAATAAAACTAATAGCATTATAAACAAAAAAATATTAATAGTATTGACAAGTAGTTAACTACTCCAAAGATAATTTTGATATCGCAAATATTAATAGTATTCTCAACATTGTGTTGCTTGTGCCCTCCGGTCGGCTCATCGTCATCTCAATCTTGTTTTGCTCATCTCTTGTAGTCTTATCTTCTCACATCGTTGCTCTCAGGTATGGTTTTTTGATTCAACCCCTTTCTCTCGCTTTCGCCGTCATTCAATCCCTTTCTTTCTCTTTCTCTCTCTCCCCCTTGTGATTCAATCTATCTCCATTTTAGCTTGTGCACCATCGTCTCTTTTCTTGCAGTCTCACCGTCGTTCAGTCCCTACTTATCAGTTTTATTTCTCTCTCGTTCAATCGCTCTCAGGTACAAATCTTTCTTATATCATTTTATGTTATAAATAGCACTTGGGCCACGCTGAATCTTTCTCCAATGTAATGCTTTTGGGGTTTTCTTCCTGTCCTGTATCTTATTCGTGCTTTATAATAATAAAGGAAAAAACACACACAAGCAAAAAAAATATATATTTAACCTCAGAGGATATTTTTTTGTTTTATTCCTGTCATGTATTTCATTCGTGCTTGATAAAAAATTTTATTATACTCAGCTAAACTTATCATTAGTTTCAAAGTGTATATGAAGTTTATCTCGATGTCTTCTTCCTTCTGTCTTGTATTCTTTTTTTTTTTTCCTTCTTTCAAAGAATTTTTAATACCATGCCAGGATCAAAGATTAGGGATGAGTGTTAAAATTTTTCCTCAACGGGGATAGGGAATGAGGAGGCACCTACCTCGCCCCGTTGCCATTCTTATGCCATCGATGTGATCAGGCGAGCCACTGCAAGAGAGAATGTCCCCAATTTATGGAAAGATTGGAGCAGGGATCTTACCAAATCCAGGGTAGCGGTTTGAAACTACTCTCACTCCTAAAGCTCCCTCTACCTCTTCTAGGAAGGATGGAGCCAATAGAAGGTCTAGCCATGAATCAACGGGAATAGGCTAGTTCAGGGCAGGTTAAGGGCATGCTTGGATATAAACTCTCATCTGCCATAATGCTCGGATTTCTAATTCAATGAAACCAAGTACCCCTTCTTTCATATGTATTCTTGTAATTTATGTATTGTTTGACCCTGACCTGACTCACCCTTAGGAGTCGTAAGTCTTGTTAACGTTTGAGATGCATTTGGTTCGGTTAGAGGGATCTACTTGGTAGCAACCCCATATATGGGTGGAGACTTTGCTCATGGAGCATGGGCACCATGCATGTAGAGAATTCATGAATGAGATAAATCCTTGATGGATTGATGTCGGTTAAGATGACGAACTTTGATGTCATCTTGGATATATATGGGGTGGCATTATACTACACCATTCTAGATGGTCACGATAAGCTATAAAGCTTGGGATGCCTGAAAGGTTCACTTTCTCCTTTCAAGGTGACAAGAGTGGGGCACCAAACAGTTTAATCACTATAATGATTGCCCGAGGATCCCTAAGGGAAGGATGCCATGAATATATGGCATATGTTAGAATGTACAAGAAAAACATGTAGTTTTGAATTAAGTGCTTGTGGTGAGAGAAATTCTCCAATATATCCTTTCAGGAAACTATTAGGCTTACCGCCCAATAGTGAGATGGAGTTTTGAAGAGATGTTAGGCTGAGAACTCAACCTACCCCTATTTCCTCCCTATTGGATGACTCTTATAAGGTTCTGAGGGTCAAGAATCAGTTACAGGACCTTCTGAACAAGGGTTTCATCAGACTCATAGCACCATTATGGGGAACACCAGTAATAAATGACAAGGGAAAGGTTAGTTTCTCGGAGTTATTATATTAATCATAGATAGACAAACAAGGAAATAATAAGAGATAAACAGATAGGGACCGTGAGAATGGGGATATTATTCATAATATTGATAATCATCCTTCTATTTGGAGGGTCTATGTTAGGAGGGGTAAAAAAGGTAATCAGGATGAGTTAGTTAGGGGTTAGAGAATTAGTGGCTGAGTTGGTGTCACGACCCATTTTCTGGGCACATGACCGGCACAATGATGAATCTCTCATCACTGTAAGCCTTTCGATAAATATATCAAATTTTCTTATATGAAAATCATAGATTATCAATTTAAAATACATTATTATACTGACATACAAGCCAAATGTCGAACCCCTGAACTAGATGTCCTAGACGATTACAGAGCAACATAATCTATAACAGAAGAGAGGTCTACCCGACAACGGGAAGGTCCAAAGTGATCTACTCCTCTAGCAGATATTCTTCGATGGCAACCTGATCTGAACAAAAAGGTTGTACAAACAATGTGAGCTTTTAAACTCAATGAGCGAATCGGCCTCGCATTAATAAAATTCAAATACATTACCAGTCATGCAAGCATATCCAAAGGCTCATACTCAACCAATAGACAGAAGATAAAAATTTATCCAATTCAACAAATGTTACTAGTACTCGTCAATGGCAATATATCCCGGAGAGCGCACACAGGCCGGCTCACCAATTATGTATATTTCCGCCATGACGCACAACATCATCCTCTTACATACAAGATAAAAATTCATCCAATTCAACAAACGTTACTAGTACTCGTCAATGGCAATATATCCCGGAGAGCGCACACAGGCCGGCTCACCAATTATGTATATTTCCGCCATGACGCACAACCTCATCCTCTTAGCTAGGGCGCCTCACGGATTTATCACCAATCCGGGCTATATCCCTACTGAGGGAATCGTTGTCTCCACACTCATTGGTCAAGACACCCTGTCAACCGGGTTTTCCGCCTTGCCGTGAGAGGGGGTACTGTCCCGCTCAATCACAATCAATAGCATTTCATATCATAATCAGAAGCTCAATATAATATTCATCCATATAACAGGTATAGTATATTACTATATTATGGATTTATAAACCACATATCAAGATAACAATTAATCCATTTTTGAAAACATTCAAACTTCACATCATCATAAGATACTTATTTCATTTTATCCATACTTATGGATTAATTATCTCATTTAGATTCGTCATTCTGAATCCAATTTCCCCCTATGAATCTTGGGAGTGTCCTACGACATACTTTTTATCACCAGTAATGCTAAAACTCTATTAAAACGGGGTCGTTTCACTCACCTGGATTCCGTACGAACATCGCTTCTCTAAGTCATTACAGACAAGAGTTCTCAGGTGAATTTCGGTGTTCTGCTACGGAGATTTTCATGAAAGATTAGAGAAAATACGTCAGGATTGTTTTCGTACAGATACTGTTCATATATACGGTTACTATTCATACGGTCACTATTCATACGTACGGTCACTATTCATACCAGAAATAGAGAATACAATCTGTAAAAGAGTACACCAGGTAAGTTCCCAGGAAAGAGTGGAGGGTCACACTGGACACACTTAAAAACCAGGTCTTTCCTTAGCCAGAACTTTCCTAGACATGTATTCTTCACAGTTTACATTCTATTTCGGTAATCAGAGAATCAAAATAATATATAAACAGCTAAGGACAGTTTTTCTGATGTGGAAGATCAGCCAAGGCCGCAACCACAGAGTATACTTAAGAAATTAACTTCTAAAATTTGAAAGACATAGAAGGGCATAGTATCCTTACCTAAGCTGAAAAGGAAAGGCCCAAAATCTCAGAGGCCCAGCTTTGGAGTAAGAGAAACTTAAGGAGAGAAGAAGAGAAGTTGAAGGTGTGAGTTTAGAAGTGAAATGGAAGGGCCTATTTATAGCAAAAGTCAAGGGTACTATTTGACACTATGCGCTAATAAAATATTCAATTTACTATTCATGAAAATGACATTTCTAATAATGCAGTTACTGTGCACCTCACGCGGAAAATTTTTCTGTTATTACTATTGGAAACTTAAAAGGGAAAAATATCCTTTCACCTTAAACCTTTAAGTTTCTTTTCAATTCAGTCCTTTCACTTTAGTCCCTAAGGGTATTTTCACACATAAAACGTCAGTTTCTCCTACGAACTTCTTTCTAGTTTTCTCTTATGACCAAACAACATCTAGTACTTGACATTTCGATTGTATAAATGAACAGTATCATATACGTAAATAGTATTATACAGGTAAATAGTACCGTATACTGAAATAGTAACAGTAGTTTGTAAACAAATATTTATATTTTATTTTTCTTGGGTATTACATTATCACCCCCTTAAGAGAATTCGGTCCCCCGAATTCAAAACTCATTTCAAGACTGAAATAAGTGTGATTACTTCGTCTATATCTCATCCTTTGTATCTCTTTCTTTCCAAACCTTTTCACATCCTTGGTAAGATTTTACAAGAACACTATACTATCGACTGTGAACTCTAGACCGCATTATCAATAATTTGCATTGGACTTTCCTTTTCTAAACGGTAAACATTCTCTTCCTCATCAGTTTGATATTTTTCCACAATCTTTTGTACCATAAAGTGTTTCATCCTCATAACCTTTACCAAACTTAAACCATCTGATTAGAGACGAACTCTGTCTCTATGTAAAACCTCAAATAGGTGTCTTCTCAAAAGTGACACATGGTCTTTCTAGTTCATACTGAATATCAGAACACAAACTACCATACACATAGCTTATAACTTTTACGAATACAAGTACCCTACCCGAAGGCATCATTTTGGTCATAGGTAATACTCTTGCCCGAAGGCGATCCTTCTACCTTAAGGCAACACTCTCAGCTGATGGCGTCATATAAAAGGAAAAATCACGTAAAATTATTACATAATTCTCTAGGAAGAACAATCCCAGAAAATGAGTTAAGTAAATAACATACTCCTCATGCATAATTATAAAATAAATATATATAGAAATTTCTCTCACCTCAATGACTCATATAGAGTCGTATCCCTTCAATGCTTAGGGCAAACCCATAGTTCTCTATATATAGGTTCATAAAATACTTATTCAGCATTCCTCCATAGCTCAGAAGTGCAATGAAATATCATTTTAGTAACTCTGCTCAGTCAAAAAGATATTACTATACTATGCTTTAGAATCAAGTATGAAATATAACAAGTCAAATATCTTCTCATTCCTCAAGTTCTTTCAGTAAAATGAATCACTTCAACAAAGAAGATCTAGATACTAACTTAAATTTTATTTCTAGTACATAGATAATTTTAATACGTGAAGCTTACACCAAATGTAGCTTTAGGTACAAACAAAAGAAAAATAAATTAAGGACGAGGAGGCTTTTGAAATGTAAAAGGTGCTCCAGGTCTAGAAGAGGAAGGTGCTTCAGACCTTAAGGAGGAAGCTAATCGTTGCAGCCTAGAAAGAGTTTCTGGAGGAAGCGCCTGAGAAATTTGGCGAAGAGCATAAGTCACTCCGTTCATACAGTCAATACACCTTGCTTGTTGGTCACGAAAATTTTGAGTTGCAAACATTGAATGTCTATCAACTCGATTAGCCAGTTCCCCGAAACGACGGTTTATCAGTTTCTCTTGGTTTTCAAAGAGACGACTTATTAGTCGCTTCTGGTCCTCTATCTTGTATTTCAGGCTCTCTATCTTACGTTCCAGGAATGCAAGCTTATTTTCTGAGGATGTTGCAGTACTGTCCTCCTCCAACTCTATTACATCCCTCTTTCTCTTCTTAATTTCTGGTGACCTGTCTACAGGTCTCTTCCCTTTGTTGTTTCCGAGACTTAGATTTAAATCAAGCTCTACATTGCCAGTCTCAAAATTCAAGTTGAAAGACTTATTATCGGCCATTGCTCTAGGGATCTCAGAAATAACTTCGAATGAGAAAGGAATGGAGATTGAGAAATAGGTATGTAATGAAAGAAGTAGGTTTGCTTGGTGCGATGAGTAGGGTAACGGGCATACAAGATTTATAGACAACCCGAAGCCCCTGGAGCTAAAGCCACCACAACCTACACGCCGCTTGCTATAAGGTTTACAGATCACATATGTCGCAATGCCAGCAATTAATGTCGGACATGCAAGTAAATAGTAAATATAATTTAATGCAATTAACATAAGTCAAAGATTTCCTCAAAAAAAAAATTTCGGCTAATCTTGACCTTTCGCAAAGTTCTGACTAACTACGCTCTTTAGTCTGAGATTTTCTCCCTCTAAACTTGTTTTATTCTGTAATCCTATATCACGATGTCCCTCTATGATTAGGTCGCCTCATATTGGCCGTATCTTAGATTCTAATCGGTGTCTTTACTCTAGACTTACACATAATATATGTATATCAATATATACATTTTAAAACAAAGTTAACTGCTTACGGTCACATGCCTTAAGCATTATCATGATGTAAGGAAATCACTGCCTTTCATTTGCCCACGAGAGCATTATATGTAAGTATATGTAACCATGAAGATATATCATCATCTACACATTTTATTCTATCCAAGTCATTTTGATTTCACATCTCTATGAGTATATGTAGGATCATCACATATTCTCCTTGATCGTAGCCTTCACTCATTATGCATGAATAACATACATACATGTAATTACAACATGATTCAATCAATTATGTATATTATACTCAACTGAAGGCTATTAAGAACAACACAATAAAACGGAGAAATGTATTTCAGTTCATCATAAAAGCATCCAAGGCAATCTTTGATGGCTATGTTATCAACTTCTTTGAATTTCGGAAAATGCCAACGGGAGAAATGGGAAAACCGAGTAAAATCGGCCGCAAATCCACCGAATACTGACTTTCGTGGTTTTGGCATTAATGCGACGCATTGTTGGTGTGCACGCCTACCCTAGACTTCTGGCTTCTAGCTTGCAGAAATCCATAGGTTGATCGTGTAGGGGTGCGGTGAAAAGATATCTTCTTTGTCTCTAAGTCCTAATTTTTCTCTATAAAAACCATCCCAGCGTTCTCAGTTACCACACCACAAAGAGTAATAATCTCCGAGCCTACAATCCCCCAGTATTCCTCTCGCCTCATACTCTTATAAAAATTTCTAAATTTTTCCAAATCATGGCCTCAAGGAAGTACATTGATCTCACAATAGAGGCTAAGGAAGAAGAGCTCGACTTAAACTTAAGTCTGGGCAAAGACAAGGGCAAAAGACCTTTTGAGGGGTCTCCAGAGAAGCAGAAGGAGAAGAAAATGAAGAAGATCGAGGAAGCTGAGGAGACTAGCACGGGCCATACCTCGGAGGACAAAATCGCCTGTCTAGAGCAGGAGGTGAAAAATCTGAAAAAGATGATAGGAGACCTGGAAAAGTTAACTAAACGCAATCATGCAGAAATGACTTCAAGAATAGACAGGTTCTTCTATTGGTCTACCCAGTGCTTCTGCAATCAACAACAAAGAAGTGTTGATTGTATGAATGAGATTTACACTACCCTCCGCGACATTGCTATGTCCCTTGCTCCAAGGAATGGTCGAGGGGTGATGATACAATACAACCCTCCTAATCCAAGACCACCTCGCTTTTAGATTACTCATGCATGAGTAAACTTCTTCTTTTTTGCAATGTAATCCTTCAGTTTTTTTTTTGTTTTTAATGCAAGTGGTTTCTTTTATTGGCTGGTACCCTAAAATAATATAGCTACACAAATTCAATCATGAATTCAGCTTATAAAATCCACCATATAAAAATTTGATCCGACAACAACGGAATCAAAACAAGTAATAACCTTTCCTTTACTAAGTTCAAAAGTGTAGCCACATCTATCTAAAATTAAACCTGACAACATAATTTCTAAGAAGAGATAAGTCTCGGAGGGAAAGGAAATGAAAACATTCTACAGGACCTTCAGTAGAGCCGTCTCTCTATAGTTGTGCCCGGGTTCACAACGATAGAGGAGGTCCTACTAAGGTTACCTTGCTCTGTAATCACTAGGAGACCTAACAACCATTGCTCTGATACCAACTTTGTCACGACCCGTTTTCTGGGCACATGACCGGCACAATGATGAATCTCTCATCACTGTAAGCCTTCCGATAAATATATCAAATTTTCTTATATGAAAATCATAGATTATCAATTTAAAATACATTATTATACTGACATACAAGCCAAATGTCGAACCCCTGAACTAGATGTCCTAGACGATTACAGAGCAACATAATCTATAACAGAAGAGAGGTCTACCCGACAACGGGAAGGTCCAAAGTGATCTACTCCTCTAGCAGATATTCTTCGATGGCAACCTGATCTGAACAAAAAGGTTGTACAAACAATGTGAGCTTTTAAACTCAATGAGCGAATCGGCCTCGCATTAATAAAATTCAAATACATTACCAGTCATGCAAGCATATCCAAAGGCTCATACTCAACCAATAGACAGAAGATAAAAATTTATCCAATTCAACAAATGTTACTAGTACTCGTCAATGGCAATATATCCCGGAGAGCGCACACAGGCCGGCTCACCAATTATGTATATTTCCGCCATGACGCACAACATCATCCTCTTACATACAAGATAAAAATTCATCCAATTCAACAAACGTTACTAGTACTCGTCAATGGCAATATATCCCGGAGAGCGCACACAGGCCGGCTCACCAATTATGTATATTTCCGCCATGACGCACAACCTCATCCTCTTAGCTAGGGCGCCTCACGGATTTATCACCAATCCGGGCTATATCCCTACTGAGGGAATCGTTGTCTCCACACTCATTGGTCAAGACACCCTGTCAACCGGGTTTTCCGCCTTGCCGTGAGAGGGGGTACTGTCCCGCTCAATCACAATCAATAGCATTTCATATCATAATCAGAAGCTCAATATAATATTCATCCATATAACAGGTATAGTATATTACTATATTATGGATTTATAAACCACATATCAAGATAACAATTAATCCATTTTTGAAAACATTCAAACTTCACATCATCATAAGATACTTATTTCATTTTATCCATACTTATGGATTAATTATCTCATTTAGATTCGTCATTCTGAATCCAATTTCCCCCTATGAATCTTGGGAGTGTCCTACGACATACTTTTTATCACCAGTAATGCTAAAACTCTATTAAAACGGGGTCGTTTCACTCACCTGGATTCCGTACGAACATCGCTTCTCTAAGTCATTACAGACAAGAGTTCTCAGGTGAATTTCGGTGTTCTGCTACGGAGATTTTCATGAAAGATTAGAGAAAATACGTCAGGATTGTTTTCGTACAGATACTGTTCATATATACGGTTACTATTCATACGGTCACTATTCATACGTACGGTCACTATTCATACCAGAAATAGAGAATACAATCTGTAAAAGAGTACACCAGGTAAGTTCCCAGGAAAGAGTGGAGGGTCACACTGGACACACTTAAAAACCAGGTCTTTCCTTAGCCAGAACTTTCCTAGACATGTATTCTTCACAGTTTACATTCTATTTCGGTAATCAGAGAATCAAAATAACATATAAACAGCTAAGGACAGTTTTTCTGATGTGGAAGATCAGCCAAGGCCGCAACCACAGAGCATACTTAAGAAATTAACTTCTAAAATTTGAAAGACATAGAAGGGCATAGTATCCTTACCTAAGCTGAAAAGGAAAGGCCCAAAATCTCAGAGGCCTAGCTTTGGAGTAAGAGAAACTTAAGGAGAGAAGAAGAGAAGTTGAAGGTGTGAGTTTAGAAGTGAAATGGAAGGGCCTATTTATAGCAAAAGTCAAGGGTACTATTTGACACTATGCGCTAATAAAATATTCAATTTACTATTCATGAAAATGATATTTCTAATAATGCAGTTACTGTGCACCTCACGCGGAAAATTTTTCTGTTATTACTATTGGAAACTTAAAAGGGAAAAATATCCTTTCACCTTAAACCTTTAAGTTTCTTTTCAATTCAGTCCTTTCACTTTAGTCCCTAAGGGTATTTTCACACATAAAACGTCAGTTTCTCCTACGAACTTCTTTCTAGTTTTCTCTTATGACCAAACAACATCTAGTACTTGACATTTCGATTGTATAAATGAACAGTATCATATACGTAAATAGTATTATACAGGTGAATAGTACCATATACTGAAATAGTAACAGTAGTTTGTAAACAAATATTTATATTTTATTTTTCTTGGGTATTACAGTTGGCATTGTGAGAAGTTATATTGTAGGGGGAGTGTCTATCAAGGGTACAGAAGAATTATTTCATGCTTTGGTTTGTTAGAAGGAGTAGAGTCCTCTGGAGAAGGCCTTGAGTCTCTAGATTGTGTGCTGGTTTACTACTACTATTCTATCTTTTAATTCAATAATATCTTGATATTTCATCTTTCACTATTAATATCCTATCATTTTATGATAAGGACTAAGGTATTATGGGATACCTAAGTCTCACATCGAGTAGTATAGGATACTCGGTGAAGTACTTAAGTGGCTTGATTTTTCTCTCTTAACAGCTAGCCTTTATAGGATTTCCCAAGTTGCTTGGATGCTTATTATTTGTAATACCCGCCAAAATTAGGGTCATGTGTTTAGGAGTATTATAATATTTTACCATGTAAAATAATTTAAATTTGATTAGTCATTTTAATATCCATATTTAATTGTTCATTTTGAATAATTATTTATGGGATTTAAGATAAATTACTGGACCAAATATTTTATTGCGAATAATATTTTGAGATTCGGGGAAAGATAAGAGAGAGAAAATTGTATGAAAATAGTGTTAGGAGACGGGGAATTGAGAGGGAGTAGTCATAAGACGTAGAGGGGGCGGGATGTCTACAAGGTCCAGAGATGGACTAAAATGAAATGAGGATCTAAGGTGGCACCTAAAATATGAGAAATGCCCAAATTAGAGAAATTACAGATTTTCCACCACTGAGGTTAATTGGAGGTTGACCCAGGGAGACAAAGTAGTAATTCACCATAGGAGGATATATATAAGCGACCCCACCCTTTTTTCTCATTTTCTCACTTTTCTCTCTCTCCTCTGTCTCCCTTCTCTATTTCTTTCTTCCTTCTCTCTACCTTAACCTCTTCATCCAAATCCTTCAACCAAGCTTCAACGAGTGGTTCTCCGGTTGTGGGGTGAGTCACTGGCAGCCAACTAACACAGGGAAAGCAAGGAATCGATGTAAGAATTTTGATTTCCTAAACTTTTTTCTATTTTCTAGTTTTAGGGCTGTTTGGGGTAAAATTGAGATTGAGGCTTGGATTGTCAATTAAAATTGGAGGTTTTGGTATCCAAATGTTCCTTAGACATCAAAGATGAAAACTCACGGAAGAAATTGTGAAAAATGATGAAGATTCAGCTAGATTTAAGCCAAACCAAGGGAAAATCATGTGGGTCGCGATTGTGGCACCAAGGTGTCATACTTCAGAAGGAAGGGGGAGGAAGGCCGTGGCGCCAAGGTGCCAAGCATGTTGAAGTCATGCTGACATCAGACTTTAGTGTTTTGTTGGACCTTTTTTTAAATGATCATAACTCTTTCAGCTGATTCTGTTTTTAGCAAACTTTATATTGTTAGAAAGCTCTTTGAGTCTAGTTTTTAATGGTATAAGTTTCATTTAGAAATTATTTACTAGTTAAGAGTTATGACCAAATGAGTGAGCACAAGTCAGAATTAGTAGTAAGAATTTTTCTTGTTTTATTTATTTATTGATTTTGGTTTGTTCTAGGTGACTTGGGAGCTTCATTTACTTTATTTCCTAGGATTTATTATATGGTAAACCTTGTCGACGTCAAGGTGAGTGAGTGACCTTGCTAATTGAGATTTTATTTAAAATTTCTTAAGTACAATATAAATCCCACTCACACCATGATTGAATTAAAATTATTAAAATTCCCTAGTTATTGATCCTAACTAGATTATGGAATTTCTTGTGATGTTGTGGGAATGGTAAAGTTATAATTATATTGTGTATTGTGATGGCTATAAATTGATAGGTTAATGTGTGGAAAATGTTTGGGAATAATGAATTGGTTGTAGGTTGTTGCATGTGACATTGTGTTTGTGGGAGTGCATTGCATAAAGAAAAGAAAAGAGAACATGGGAACGTAGACCCATGAGTTTAAACCGATTAATAGTCTTGAATTTGGCCAAGTTTCTTGTAATTAACCTCGAGGATTTAAATTCTAAGGAAATGTAGACCTTTAGCACATTGCCATCGGGTGATAACTCGATGAGGTATATGAGCCGTTGGGTAATAACTCAATGAGGTATACTTGAGAACGTAGAATTACGAGTAGGAAGGCATGTCTTTGTTGCATAATCATATGTTGTGTGTGTGAATTATTTATGCTTGTACATGCTTGGAGCTATGTTAGAATATTTGATGTGATGTAATGAGGATTTTCTGAGAAGTTAGACTCGTGAGGGGATAGCATGTTACGGTTGCATAAAGATATGCTAATATTTATGTATCTGTATATGTTAGAAGTATTTATTTATTTAATTATGGTTGTAATTCTGGTATTTGTATTTGTACCTTATTTTATTACATAGTTATTTGCTCACTAAGTTTTGATGAACTCGCACCATCTGTGGTTACATTTTTTAGATATAGTAGCTGTGGAGGATGAGAAACTGCTGAAGTTTAGCGGCTTGGAGATATACTCCATTTTTTGGAGGATTCATAATGAACTAATTTTTGGGCTGTATGCCAATAAAAATACTCTGCAATCCTATAGGCCACCTAGGTCCTGCAGAGTATTAGGAAATTTAATGTTTATTGGCTGTAATTTGCGTTGTAAACTATGTAACTTAAATTTTCTTTGAAAATTTATATTCTGCATAGTTGTGGATATTAAGACTATTTAGGGAATTTATGGGCTACTATTGAGGTACACCTTGGAGTTTATGTATATTTGCGTGTTTGATTTTCGTGGCATGATAAATTGATATCAGAGGGAAGTTTGTATTTAGATTTCCTATAGATTACAGAGCAAAATGTTCTTTATGCTCCATTCCCCATTGTTGTGAACTGTGCAACATGACCATGTGTTTAGGTTCTATAAAAGACCTTGTAGAATGTTAAGTATCTCTTTTGTGATTTACTCCTCGGTGAAGTTAGTAGGAGGTAATTTCTTTAACATGAGAAGTGTTTGGTCTTTTGTGTAGGTTTTTGGCTCTTGATAGAGGAGAAATCCTCAGAGCACAGAGAGCTCATGAGCTCAGCTCAGATGTAGCTTTGCTACACTACCACCAAAGCGGTGATGAATTATCTTGAGAAGGATGCTTATGTCTATGGATGTGTATCATGGAAACATGGGTTTTCTCATGTAGCGTCATGTAATTAATTTTATTATATGATGTGTGATAGTTTATTCTGAGTATGGTATATGATGATGAGCGAACTAGTTGTGTGATGGAATATATGTATATGTTCTTGTATTTATTTGTATTGGTTTGATTTACCAATGCGTAGTATCTACGTATGCATATTTTATATATGTATATTTGCAAGTTAGGGGAAAAACTTGTTGAGATTTCTTGGTGGGATGCTTGTGTGCATACCTTGGACAAATTTTCATTAATATATTTTAGACAAAAGGTAACCATATGTCCCTAAACTTTACCTCGATTCTCATTTATGCCATTAAACTTTTTTTTTTTCGTTTGTCCTTTATGTTTCATTTTTTATCATATATACTCCAAAATGACAAAAATACCCTCCATCCCCCTCTTCTCTCTTTGTCATCTCTTTTTTCTCACTAAAACTTTTTTGTTTATTCACCTAGGTCCCTAACTAAGATTTTTTCTTTTGTCTTTTGCATGATTTAAGATCATATTTAGCTTCATCTAGCTCCATAGATTGTAAATATATTTTTTCTATAATTAAATAAATTTCTGTAAACTTTTGAGTTTGTTCAGTTTAGTCCTTATCATACATGTATCACGTCCATCTCTGGGTTTTGCTTTCCAAAACTAGTCCATAACTTTATATTAGATGTTTTTAGGACATTTTCAATAATTTC
The DNA here is from genome assembly GCA_037074585.1 of Biancaea sappan. Classification (NCBI taxonomy): domain Eukaryota; kingdom Viridiplantae; phylum Streptophyta; class Magnoliopsida; order Fabales; family Fabaceae; genus Biancaea; species Biancaea sappan. Next base: position 15,806,839 of record CM073494.1, read on the forward strand.
CATCCTAGAACAAGGCAAACCATGAATTAAAACTGAATTTTGGAAAAATTTCAGTCATCACATTGTTTCCTTACTCTGTTTTGTATTTTTTATGGTTTAGTATCCTACTTAGCCCCAAACTTTGAGTTAACTTAGATCATGGTGTACTCAAAGCTTGGGGCTAAGTAGGAGATTAAACTAGAAAAAATAAATAACAGAGTAAGAAAACACGGCGTAATGACTGAAGTTTTTCCAAAACTCAGTTTTAATTCATGGTTTGCCTTTCTTTGGGATGAAAATGACCAAAAATGTCCTAAAAATATCTAATATGAAGTTATGGACTGGTTTGGAAAGCAAAACCGAGAGATGGACGTGATATATGCATGATAGGGACTAAAGTGAATAAATTCAAAATTTTACAAGGGTTGATCTAATTATAGAATAATATATTCACAATCTATGACCAAATGAGTGAGCAGAGGTTAGAATTAGTGGTAAGAATTTTTCTTGTTTTATTTATTTATTGATTTTGGTTGGTTCTAAGTGACTTGAGAGCTTCTTTGACTTCATTTTTCAAGATTTCTTATATGGTAAACCTTGTCAACGTCAAGGTGAGTGGGTGACCTTACTAATTGAGTTTTTCTTTAAAATTGCTTAAATACAATATAAATCTCACTCACACTATGATTGAATTAAAATTATTAAAATTTCCTAGTTAGTGATAGTAACTACATTATGGAATTTCTTGTGATGTTGTGGGAATGATAAAATTATAATTATATTGCGTATTGTGATGACTGTGAATTGAGAGGTTAATGTGTGGAATGTGTTTAGGAATAGTGAATTGTTTGTGGATTGTTACAAGTGACATATTGTGTTCGTGGGAATGCATTGTATAAAGAAAAGAAAAGAGAACATGGGAATGTAGACCTATGAGTTTAAGCTGAGTAGTAGTCCTGAATTTGGCCGAGTTCCTTGTGATAAACCTTGAGGATTTATAGTCTAAGGAAACATAGACCCTTAGCATATTGCCATCGGATGATAACTCGATGAGGTATATGAGTTGTTGGGTGATAACTCTACGAGGTATACGTGAGAATGTAGACTCACAAGTAAGAAGGCATACCTTTGTTGCATAATCATACGTTGTGTGTGTGAATTATTTATCCTTGTACATGATTGGTGCTATGTTAGAATATTTGATGTGATGTAATAAGGATTTTCTGAGAGGGTAGACTCGCGATTGTATAACATGTTACAGTTGCATAAAAAGTACGCTAATATTTGTGTATCTGTACTTGTACCTTATTTTATTGCACAGTCATTTGCTCACTGAGTTTTGATGAACTTACACCCTCTGTGGTTACATTTTTCAGGTATAGCAGTTAAAGAGGATGGGAAACTGCTAAAGTTTAACGGCTTGGAGATATACTCCATTTTGTTTAGAGAGTTCATAATGAACTAATTTTTGAATTGTATGCCAATAGAAGTGCTCTGTAATCCTATAGGCCACCTAGATCCTACTGTATATTAGGAAATTTAATATTTCTTGGCTATAATTTGTGTTTTAAACCATGTAACTTGAATTTTCTTTAAAAATTTACATTTTGTATAGTTGTGGATATTAGGATTGTTTAGGGAATTTATAGGCTACCACTGAAGTACACTCTGGAGTTTATGTATATTCACGTGTCTAATTTTTAGGGCGTGACATCATTGGTATCAGAGTCAAGTTGTCGGTGCATTGGAAAGGGCTATCGGTAAAGGAGCTGACCAAAAAGGCTAAGTAAAGGAATGCTGAGTGAAACGTCATAGAGTGCAGCCGCCAGGACGTCGGCTGTCTAGGGGCGATGTGATATCGAACATTTTTATATACATTTTGGTCCCTATTTTAGTCATATTACATACATTTTCATGAAAACTCTTTGATTCTATTATGTTTTAGAATTAATTGGATGTAATTTAATTTTGGACTAATTGTGCTTTGATTTCGTAATTGGAGAGCAAAAGTGCTGACATGGATGAATTGATGATGTGGACGCCACCTAAGCACTATGTGGATGCTGAATATTGCTGACTAGGTGTTTTTTGCCACCTGGGATGCTGACTAAAATAGTGGGACCTACTAGTTTGGAAAGTGCATAATTTATGCAGTCTAAGTTTACCCAAAATATGCAACTTTCCTAGGTCAACTTTGGAACCAGAAAAAGTAACTTCTGCACCTCCATTTCCATGCATTGCTTCTGCCCAAGGTGCTGCACTTTCTGGCCAAAAACAGATGGAAAATGACAGCATAAGAAGCCAAATTCATCCTCTCTCTTGGCACACACTAGAACTCCATTTGCAGGCTGTTGAAGAGATCCATCTTCTTCCATTCTTCTGTATTTCGTATTCCCCTTTCGTATCTTCCTCTGTTTTGGCCTCCATGGAAGGCTAAAAAATTCTTGTAATCAGTCTATGGAGAAGTAGAATATGTAACATGAATTCTTGGAGCTTAATCATATAAGTTTCTTTCTATTTATCTCTGTTTCATTTCTATTATTGGCTTTCATCTCTATTTTTATGTTTGTTTAAGTTTTGGTCAGATCTTCGTGAACATAATTACTGATTTTATTGCTCAAATCTGAGATGTTCCTTATTATTACTGTTTGGTTTAGCAAGTAAAATAGAAATGGCTTGCGTAGATAATTATTTAACATGATTAGATTGGGCTTAATCAGATTACATGTGGTTAAGTTTAACTTATGTGTAATCTAGTTCTAGGAAGTCTATTGGAAATATTAGTTAGAAAACCTAATGATAGAGAACATTAGAATTAATTTGAAGACAAGAATAATGATAGTTGCAATTCTAAGACTCTATGGCTGATTGCATTTGTTAGTGTATTCCCAATTTCGTTTCTGTTTTGTGTTTCAGATTCTGTTCTGCTTTGTGTTTATTGTTCTGTTATGGTTTTAGTTTATGTTTTTAATTCTATTAATTATGTAAACACCCCCTCGTGGTAATTAGGTAGTTAATTAGTAGCTAATTAGGGTAGATTAGTGTAAAAACAATTAATTAGGCAATTTAGAAGCAAGGTTCCAAGAGTAAAACGACTTGGGACGACTACTATACTGCAAGTTGCAACAAATCTAATTCTGGGCAACTCGGCGGCCATAGTGGCTCCAACCACGATGCTATGATAGGGACCAAGGTATTGTAGGGTGCCTAAGTCTCACATCGAGTAGTATGAGATGCTCGGTAAAGTATTGAAGTAGCTTGATTCTTCCCCTTTAACAGCTAGCTTTTAAGGGAGGGTTCCCCAAGTTGCTTGGGTTCTTATCTTTTCACCCCTACAAGAGCGGCCTTGTGATATCCCAAATTTAATTACCTTAGAAAATGAAGTTAAATAAATAAATGAGCAAGCAAATCAGGATAAAATAGTTATTAAGAAATTTTTGAGAGACATAAATAGAATTTTATCCATTGAGTAGGGACCTATCTGAATAGAATAAAAATATTTGAGGGTTTTTATCATTTTTCACCAAAAGAAAAAAATGAGATAGTGATGTGTGTGAGGTGTGCGGTGAGAAAGAAAAGAAAGAAAAGAAAGAAAAGAAAGAAAAAAAAAGAAAGAGAGATGTGAAGTTTGACAAAGAATAATTAAATAATATATATATATATATATATATATATATATATATATATATATGAATGTGTTGTGAGTCACGATGGGGTGGAGAAGGAAGAACAAAAGAGAAGAAAGAAAGAAAGACAGGAGAGAGAGAAAGAGAAGAGGGAGAGAAAGAGAAGAAGAAAGGAAAGAAGAAGAAGAAAAGACATGGGAAACGCAGAGCAAATAGGAGCAAGGAAGTTTAAGAGGTTGAGAATCAGGTAGTTAGTCTTCCATAAAAGTATGATTATTTATGATTTATGATATCTGTGTTCATAATTAATTTTTTACAGAATTTTATTTATAATTCCTGTTCTACATAGTGAATAAGAGAAATTTAATTATTGTGTGATGTTATGCTTTTATGGCTGAAATGATCTCCTCATGTGTTTACATGTTTTTAATAAAATGACTAGCTACTGAGATATTTTATATCTCACTTTTAGAAAATTGATCATTTCAGGAAAAAGAGCAAAAGGAAAGACTTTGATGATATTAATGATGAGATTGAAGTGTAGAAATATATTTTATAGTAGTTTATGATACAAAGATGTAAAGATAATAATAAATATTATGTAAATTATTTTTGTATGTATTCAAGCTCAGATATAATTAATGAGAATCTTGTAAATTTTCTGCAAGGTTACTATTCATATAAATAGTAAAATTTGTGAATAGTGAAATCTATAATTATTTGAAAGAAAATTATTCAGAAAATTATCCAGTGAACCGATTTAGAGAAAAAATATTATTTTTAAAGGAAATAAAAAAGTCGGGTGTTACAAAATGGTATCAGAAGAAAGGTTCTGCCATCTTTTGGAGAGGAAAATATTTACATGTAATTGTTTGATTTTTTAAAAGTATTATTTTTATGATGTTTGTGTTTGAGTTGCTGTGAATGTTTGTCATGATTACATGAGATTTAGAAGAGTATTTGAGTAAAAAAAAAGTAAGTCATATAGAGAATTGATTAAATATGAATAAAGGCATATCAAGTATCTTTTGATGAATAAAGAAAATAATGGAGTCTTATTTGTAACGTATGTCTGGCCAGTATATTTTACATGTAAGAAATCATTATAGCCTAAATTCATAAAAAGAAAAGGTATGCCGAAGTTGAATTAGAATTTACTTTGAGTGTGATAATTTAGATAAAAAAAATATTAGAGATATTTATCTCTATAAAATTAAGTACCTAGTGAAGTGTACATTGAATTATAGATAAAGCTTATATTTCCTATGATCATATGAATTATCCATGTGTTTTTTCTCTCTCTAAAAGTATTCTTGAAGATGGAATTCTACAAAAACGATATGGAATTCTTATTCCATGCCATATTAATGATTAGAAATGTTATTAGTATAAACATATCTATGTTTATGTAATAACTCTTAATTCTGTAGAAGAATTTGAGTTAGAAGAAAGTATGTATGATTATGATGTATTATGAAACAAGTGAAGATATGTTTCATAATAGAAATTAAATTCTATAAGAAAATGAAATTAGAAAAAAAAAAAAGATTGCCTTGGATGCTTTTGTGATGCATTTTCCATTATCTTACACATTTTCAAGGATGGTTCAAGGTAAAATTGGACAAAAGTCAAGGTAAGTGAATAACCTTGCTAAGCTAGTTTGATGTTATTGGTCAAAGTATAGTATAAGTCTCATTTACAATATTATTTGGATATTAAGCAATTAATCTTTCAGATGACAGTATATGATGATTGGTATATTTTTAGAAATTCAAAGGAATAAAAGTATGTATAAATTAATTTATTTCATGGTAATTGTACTGTGATAAATTTTCACTTGTTTATTGATGAGCAAAAATCTATGAGATTTAATACATGAGTTTGAAAGGGTTAGAGTCTCATACTACTCAGTGTATAACTATGAAAACCTATGCACAAAGAGTTTGAGGGTTAAATTCCCATGTCACTCGGTGCAAGTATCTACGGCACATAATGCAAAGTGATTGAGGGATTGATCACCCAAGAAATCATACGCAAATCTACGGTACAAATGCAAAGTGATTGAGGGTTTGATCACCCAAGAAATCATACGCAAATCTACAGTACAAATGCAAAGTGATTGAGGGTTTGATCACCCAAGAAATCATACACAAATCAAACAAATATAATACTACAGTTGTGTAAAATGAATGATAGATTGACTATGTTAATAAGTGTGATGTTTGTATTTGGAATATTTTCATGCACGTTGTGGTTGCAATTTTTATATGTGTATATATGCATTAGTTTGAATTTTGGGGACAAAATTCATTTAAGAGGGGAAGAATGTGATATCCCAAATTTAATTACCTTAGAAAATGAAGTTAAATAAATAAATGAGCAAGCAAATCAGGATAAAATAGTTACTAAGAAATTTTTAAGAGACATAAATAGAATTTTATCCATTGAGTAGGGACCTATCTGAATAGAATAAAAATATTTGAGGGTTTTTATCATTTTCCACCAAAAGAAAAAAAATGAGATAGTGATGTGTGTGAGGTGTGCGGTGAGAAAGAAAAGAAAGAAAAGAAAGAAAAGAAAGAAAAAAAAAAGAAAGAGAGATGTGAAGTTTGACAAAGAATAATTAAATAATATATATATATATATATATGAATGTGTTGTGAGTCACGGTGGGGTGGAGAAGGAAGAACAAAAGAGAAGAAAGAAAGAAAGAGAGGAGAGAGAGAAAGAGAAGAGGGAGAGAAAGAGAAGAAGAAAGGAAAGAAAAAGAAGAAAAGACATGGGAAACACAGAGCAAATAGGAGCAAGGAAGTTTAAGAGGTTGAAAATCAGGTAGTTAGTCTTCCATAAAAGTATGATTATTTATGATTTATGATATCTGTGTTCATAATCAATTTTTTACAGAATTTTATTTATAATTCCTGTTCTACATAGTGAATAAGAGAAATTTAATTATTGTGTGATATTATGCTTTTATGGCTGAAATGATCTCCTCATGTGTTTACATGTTTTTAATAAAGTGACTAGCTACTGAGATATTTTATATCTCACTTTTAGAAAATTGATCATTTCAGGAAAAAGAGCAAAAAGAAAGGCTTTGATGATATTAATGATGAGATTGAAGTGTAGAAATATATTTTATAGTAGTTTATGATACAAAGATGTAAAGATAATAATAAATATTATGTAAATTATTTTTGTATGTATTCAAGCTCAGATATAATTAATGAGAATCTTGTAAATTTTCTGCAAGGTTACTATTTACATGAATAGTAAAATTTGTGAATAGTGAAATCTATAATTATTTGAAAGAAAATTATTCAGAAAATTATCCAGTGAACCGATTTAGAGAAAAAATATTATTTTTAAAGGAAATAAAAAAGTCGGGTGTTACAGGCCTTGTCTTTAAGGCTAAAGGAAGGAAATTGGCTGCAGAGAAGCTAATCTTTAACCCATGTAGCATCACCTTCAGACATGCCATCCCATTGAACCAACCATTCACGAACATGACAGCTTACAATAAACTTGTCTTTCCAAGACATAACTTTAACATGCTAGACTATTTGTTCAACTTTTACTTCCAACTCGAGGTAAATCAGGAGAAGAATTATAATCACCCACTGCTTTTTTAAATTATGACACGTGAAAGATTGGATGGATTCTAGAGGTATTAGGAAGCTTCAGCTTATAAGCCACTAAATTAATTTGTTGAATGATTTGATATGGCCCAAAAAACCTAGGAAACAACTTATGATTGATTTTTTGAGCCACATATTACTGTCGATGAGGCCTTAATTTCAAAAAGACTCATTCTTCTACCTAAAAATGAATATCCCTCCTTTTCTTATCAGCACTAACCTTCATTTGTTCTTGAGCTTTACTTAAATGATACTTTAGCTAACACAACGCCTCATCTCTATCAGATAGTTCTTTGGCCATTGCTTCCACTCTTGTCCCACCCTCCAAATAATGAATGATAGTGGGAGGTGCTCAGCCATACACAACATGAAAAGGGGTAGTCTTGGTTGAGACATGATAGATAGTATTATACAAAAATTCCGCCCACATTAATCAATGAGCCCATGTACGAGGTTGTTTCAATGCAAAACAATGTAAGTAAGTTTCTAAACAATGGTTAATTACCTCTGTTTGGCCATTTGTTTGAGGATGATAAGCGAAGGACATCTTGAGCACAATGCCCTGTAAATAAAATAACTCCCTCTAAAATAGACTAATAAACAACGAATCTCTATCACTGAGGACAGAATCTAGTACCCTATGCAAACGAACAAATTCCTTGACAAAAAATTCAACAATTTGTTTAGTAGTGTAAGGATTTTTTATAGAAATTAAATGGCTATATTTGGACAGACGATCCATTACTACCAAAATAGCATCAAAACCATGGCTCTTACGCAGCCCCAAAATAAAATCAAGAGAGATATCACTCCATACCTTCGTCGAAATAGGCAGTAGTTGTAAAAGTCCTTGAGGAGATGTTGCTACATACTTATGTGCTAACATGTGTCACAAGCTTGGACAAAATTCTTAATATCTCCCTTTATTACCAATATAAGTTCCTTTCCATTCTCCTATATGTTCTCAAAAAACTCGAATGACCATTCATAGGTGTTTCATGGAATTGTTTAAGCAAAATTGGGATTAAATCAGATTTTGAAGACAAGACTAAATGCCCTTTAAAAAATAGTATCCCACCAAAATACCTTGGCCTAGTGTTGAAGTCTTGATGAAGAGCTGTAATGATTTCCTTTAAAAGTAAGTCTTTAGCCACTTCATCTTGAACTTGTTTACCTTGTGGCCAAACCGAAAATGACACAATTGAATTAAGGACAACACCCTCATATTACCGAGACAAAGCATCCACTACCTTGTTCTTCACCCCTGCTTTTTAAACAACATCAAATTGAAAACCCAAGAGACTTGCCATCCACTCTTGTTGAGCTGTGGTTGTTATCCTCTGTTCCATGAGATGCCTTAAACTCTTTTGGTCAGTAAAAATTGTAAATTTTCTCCCCAAAAAATAATATCTCTAATGTTGAACTGCCAAAGCCACAACCATAAATTCCTTATCATAGATGGATTTTCGATAAACTTACACCCAAAATAACCTTACTAAAATAGGCTATGGGTTACCATTGCTGCATAAGTACTGCACCGACCTCTCTACCATTGGCATCGCATTCTATTTCAAATGGAATTGAAAATTATGGCTAAACCAAAATTGGTGCCGAAGTAACAGCGCTCTTTAATATCTTAAAAGCTGCTCTTGCCTCATGACCCCGAGTAAAACCATCTTTCTTTGTTAACTCAGTTAAAGGCTTAGTAATCTTACCATAATTTGTTATAAACCTTTGATAATATTCGGTTAACCCCAGAAAACCCCTCACCCCTTTAACATTCTTGGGCAGCGGCCAATGGACAATACTATTGATCTTAGTTGGGTCAGCAGAAACTATTTTATCAGAAATGACATGCCCTAAATAATCAAGATGACTTCTCCCAAAAACCCATTTTTGTCTATTGACTATAAACTGATGAGACCGCAGTACCTTCAACACTGTAGCTAATTGAGATAAATAGGATTGCCAACTCTTACTATATACTAGAATAGTAGAAAAACACCAAAACAAATTTGCGAAGAAAGAGTTTAAAAATTTGATTCATATAGGCTTGGAAGGTAGCAAGAGCATTGATTAACCCAAAGGGCATAACCAAGAATTCATAATGACCTTCATGAGTTCTAAAGGCAATTTAGTGGACATCTACCTTGCTGACCTGAATCTGATGATAACTCGACTTAAGATCCAATTTAGAAAAATGAATAACACCATTAAGCTCATCAATCAATTCGTCCGCAATTGGAATTGGATACTTAGATACTTGTCAGGTACAATGACTTTGTTTAGAGCTCTATAATCGATGCATATACGCCACATATTGTCCTTTTTCTTAACCAAGATCACCGAGCTAGAAAAAAAGGCTTACACTAACTCTAATGACCCCTTGCTATAACATCAACCCCACTTGCCGTTTAATCTCATCCTGATGATAATAGGGGTATCAGTAAGGTCTAACACTTATTGGACCATCCCTTGGTAGTAATGTGATGGAGTGATTAATTTGTCTTAAAGGGGGTAGATCATTTAGCTCTCTGAAGACTAATGGATACTGATCAAAAACCTCTTCCAACTCCATTTTTTGCTTTTCACCCAATTCACCCTTCTCTACCTCAAACTTTCATTTCTAAATTCCACAGCATTCCATCAACTTGTCTCATATCTAACCCCAAAATATTTTTGTAAAGTTGATGACACATCATTTTGATGCTTGTCAGTAATTGAACCCAACTTCCCACTCAATTTAATTTCTAGCCCATGTTGCTTGAATACCATAGTCATTTTACCCCAATCCATAATTACTATGCCTAGAGTCTTCAGCCACACCATTCTTAGAATGACATTAATTTCCATCAATTCTAAAACATAAGCATCCACAACAAACTCTTCTTCATTCAATTGCAATGGCAATGGCCCACACTTGCCTTTAGTCCAAACTCGATGGCCATCCCCAAGCCTTATGTAATACTTATGATTTTTGAGTATTAGTTTAATTTGAATTTTAAGGAAACTGTGGGGTATTTAGGATATGGGAAATACCTAACTTGAAGATATTACAGGTTTGGTATTACTAATGTTGACCGGAGATTAATTGAAGGGCAATTCAATAATTTTGTCATGGGGGTATATATATAGGACTACACCCCTCCACCCTTATTTCCCTTTCTCCCTCAAACTCTCTCAACTCTCGCTTTTTCTTTCTCTCCATCTTCTTGGTGCAAGCCACTATGACTGCCCAATCACCCAAAATTGAATTTGTAACAACTTAGAGTATTGTGATCGTTCTAGGTCATATTCTCTCGTAGATCCTTGCTTCTAATTGCCTAATTAATTATTCTAACACTAATCTATACTAATTACCTACTAACTACCACAGGGGAAGGGGTGATAATAGAATTAAAGGCTAAAAAAGAACATTAATGCTAACAAAATTAAAACAGAACACAAATAGAAATTACAACACAACAGAGATGTAATCAGTCATAGAATCCCTAGGATTGCAACTATCATTATTCTTGTCTTTAAATTAATTATATTATTTTCTGTCATTAGATTTTCTAACTAATATTTCCAAGATCTCCTAAAACTAGATTTCATTAAAATTATGGTTAGGAAGATCTTCATTAATTCGTCACCTAATGAAACCTGATTAAGCCATAACCTAAATCATGTTTGATAATCACCAAAGTAAGTCATTTCGTTCTACTTACTCTACTAACCGGTTGAAGCAAGATTACACCTCAAATAAAACCTTAACAACAATACTTATGTTTACACATTGTCATATCAGAGCAAGTATCAATATAAGAACCAGAGGCAAGCAAAGAATGGAAATGAAACAGAGAAACAACAAGAAAAATTTATTGATTGCTCCAAGAATTCAGGTGACAACTCTAATTTATCCATGGACTTATTACAAGAAACTTTTTAGCCTTCTATGGAGACCAAAATACACCAAAAAGAAGAGAAAATGAGGGGGTAAACCTACGAATTTCTATAGAAAATGGAAGAAGAAAATGTTCTTCAACAAGAGTAAATGGTGGTTTGAAGCCTTTTAACCAGTCAGGAGAGAAAGAAAGAGGGATGAATTTGAAAATATTGTTTAACTTCATGTGCTGTCCTTTTCCTCTATTTTATGCTATTGTATGCATGTTGTTTGGTTGATGCTGGAAACCAAAGAAGGTAGAAAAGGTTGGACATAATTTTAGAATTAAGGGGCCTATATATCCAGTCAGCACAAAATGCCATGTCAGCATCTATGTGGCCTCGAAGTCAGCAAATTAAAATAACAATGTAGAATTAAAACACATTAGTTCTATAATTGTTTTGGATCCAATAATTATCAAAATATGATGAGAGTTCATAGGTTTTAAGATGCAAAAAGGACTAAGATAGGGGCTAAATTGCATATAAAAATACCTGGTATCACTTCTCTCAACTCTCTCTACCCAAACTCATGCCCAAACCTCTAGCAAGCATCCTCTGACGATAGGGCAAGTCTCTAGGGACCAACCATCATCGGAAAAGCAAGGAAACAAGTTAAGTATCTCATTTTTCCCATTTTCTCTTTATTTTCATATATAAGGGGATTTGGATAGGAATTGGGATTGTTAGAGAGTTTTGAAGCTTGAGTTAGGTTCTAAAAAATTCCTAGGTATTTATTAATAGAATTAGAACTAAGGATTAATAGGTGAAACAAGATTAAGGATGAAAATTGGTGATTAAAACCTCGAATGAAAAAGTTAGAGTTTTTAACAAAAAATTGATGATTGAGACTTGGGTTGTAGGAATTAATTGGGAATTTTGGTGTCAACACTCCCTAGACATCCCTAATTAAAACCCATGGAAAGAATTAAGAGAAAAGATAGGGATTTGGGTGATTTGGAGCTAAAAACTGAGGCTCCTCGTTGGTACTGTCGAACCTAGTGGGCAACTGATCGACTGTCACGTGTGGAGCAATTGACCGACATCCTCTGGTGCTCTTTGTCCAGACTTAGCTGAGACACATTGGTCAATTAGTAAGGTATCGCCAGTCAATTAGTTGCTCTTGGGTTAGACTGGGAACTTTGTCAGGACGTAACAGTCGATTGGTAAGGTGACACCAATCGACTGGTTGGATCTAGACACATCGGTCGACTGGTAAGGTGTCACCGGTTGACCGGCTATTGCCATATAGTATTCTTGGAAGATTTCATGTGCTGAAATCTATGATTAGTGCTCCATAGGTTGGTCACAGCTTGGGGTTTCGCGAGGCACATGGAGGGAGTTAGGAGAGTATGGAATCCATGTGAGGGATTTAGCTCTACTATGTTTGTTTTATATATATATATATATATATATATATATATATATATATGTATTTTAGGATTGTTTTCCTAAGTTTATTTAAATGTATATGAATATTAATGTTTGTATGCTGAACATGTGTATGCTGCATTGCAGGTATATGTGTATAATTAGGGGAACACGAATAGCTAGAAGTAACCCTTAGGATTGATATCCTAAGTGTGTGAGGGTGTGGAAATGGGGTACCAGGTTGGGAAAAGTCGAGATAGGCTTCATGATCCTCTTAAAAGGCAATGTCATTTCAAGGTGAGGCCCAACTTGAGGAATGCCAAGGGTGGCTCTTCAATTCCTCAAGGGGCAACTTATCAATGACATCTTTATTAGAGGTAGGACTTATTGTGCTGGGGTCATATTCATTGTCGTTGATGGATGTGACCCAACAGTACACTCTTAGGGTTGGTTACTGGTAGTTGCTAGACCAGAGTATGTGTCACATCCCAAAACTTACATGTGATGTAAACATAAAATACCTAGGGTGTACCTCCGTGGTACCCCATAATCTCTGTGAACATTCTTAATATCCATAATTATGTGAATCATAAATATTCCAAGAAAGATATTTTGTATACATATTCAGAAAATGTTCAACTTTCAAACACTATACAGTACTATACAACCTCCCAAGCCTAGGTGACCTACTAGATTACAGAGCGTTTCCTAATCCTTACCAATTGTTTACCAGACAAAAGTGGAGTATATCCTTAAAGGCTATAAATTCTTCTCCTCAACCACCGTATCTGAAAATATAATCATGGAGAGTATGAGTTTATCATAACTCAGTGAGTAAACAACTGTACATGAAAATATCATAAGCACAAACACCACATTTACTAATACAATCAATCTATCATTTATTTTAAATAATTATAGTATTATATGCCATAAATACTTGCACTGAGTGACTTGGGAATTTAACCCTCAAACTCTTTATGCATAGGTTTTCACATTTATACACCGAGTAGTATGGGACTTTAACCCTTTCAAACTCGTGCATAGATTTTCACATTTATACACTGAGTGATATGAGACTCTAACCCCTTTCAAACTCGTGTATTGATTTTCACAGTTATACACCGAGTAGTATGGGACTCTAACCCTTTCAAACTCGTGCATAGGTTTTCACATTTATACACCGAGTAGTATGGGACTCTAACCCTTTCAAACTCGTGCATAGATTTTCACATTTATACACCGAGTAGTATGGGACTCTAACCCTTTCAAACTCGTGTATTAGATCTCGTAGATCTTTTGCTCATCAATAAAATAGTGAGAATTTATCACAATATAATTACTATGAAATAAATGAATTTACACATATTTTTATTCCCTTGAATGTCTATCATCAACCATAACAATTATCAACAGCGAGATTGATTATTTCTCACTTCAATAATGTTATAAACAAGACTTGTATTGTACCTTATCTAATAAGATCACATTAGTTTAGTAAGGTTATTCACTTACAAAATGTTCCAATTTATTCAAGGAACAATCACATCTAGTTCTTTAGTCAACTAGAGAAATCAATTCTCAAAGGTAATAAAATACCTTCCAATGATATTATACTTTTTCTCAACCTGAACACACACTGATAATCTTCTCAATTTCACAAATAACGCAAATGGGATTTATATTGTGCTTTGACTAATTTATTAAATTAATTTTGCAAGGTTGCCTACTCACCTGGATTCCACGCTCTCGGCGCTCCCACCTTGCGCCCCAATCATCCCTATTGTAACCAGGTAAAAACCATTAGGGTTACAAAATAGAGAAATTTCCTATCACTACTCTCGACCTTTACTCACATCTTAAGTCATAACTCCTAACAGGTAATGAATTTCTAAATGACACTTATACCATTGGAAACTAGACTCAAAGAGCTTTTCAACGATATTAAAAAAAAAACTGATGCTACAGTAATAGTCAACGGTCAACGCAGCTACAGTAACGTTGACCGAGTCAACGCTACAGTAACGAGAAAATCTGGAAAAATTTTCTCGGTGAACAGTAATTTCTGGGGAAAATTTTCGATGTTCTTCGTATTCTTCATCCAAAAATCCTAAAATCATATCTAAAACAACATTTCTTTTGATTTCTTCCATAGGTTTTCATCCTTAATGTCTAAGGAATGTTTTAACACCAAAACCCCCAATTTCTACCAACAATCCAAGCTCAAATCTCAAATTTTCATCAAGAACACTAACTTTTTCAAATATTCAAATTCTACGAAATTTCTTGTTCTAATAACATCATAAACCACCTAAGAATGTTTTACATTAACATCCACACTTAAATTCATCCATTAAAACTCAAAATCTTAATTTTCTTCCATAGGTCCGAAAATGGAGAAAAAGAGAAATAGAGTAGATAAAACTTACCTCTTTACCTCTAGAACTCCTGAGAATCGGAAGTATGGTTAGAAAATACAAGATCGTCGGATGAAAATTTGAGAAATGATTGAAGAAGGGAAGATGGAAATGAACGAAGAACATGAAGCCTCGGGAGGAAGAAGGAGAAGAAAAACTAATAATTGTATGTGTGGGCCCCACTAATTTCTTTTCGATAAAATCGCTCATAGCCACCTTAGCTTATAAGATTTGTTCACTTTAATCCCTCTCGATGTCTCAAATACCACTTTAACCTCGAATCCATCATCTTTTCGGTACCGGACTCATAATTCATTTTCATAAGCTTTATTCTTCCTCTCAGGTTTCTATTTGGTCATTTCTCAAAAGTCCTCTATACTTTCTTTTCTTTTCACTTTAGTCCTTGAGAATTTGTAAAAATTTCCTAAATTAAAAATTAAAATTTCTATTCCCGGATTTTCTTCACTAATTCAAAAAGCACATTTTCACGTAATTAAATTTTTCACTAAATTTCAAATTAGACTTTAAATATTCATATAAATTCTTGAGATATTACAGTATGGGCCAGGATTCAGGATAGGAGTTGTACCATAGGGTCAGTGGATATGGAATCCATGGGTAACTCCATGGAGATGTAGATCTATGGGATGGTATCTCGACAACAAATTCGTAGGAGTGTAAACCTACGTTGATGAATCCTTGAGAAATAGAAATATGAAGAATGCATACCCATATAATGAAATCTTTGAACGTATGGTAATCAAGATCTAGATCTTGTTCGCAAGATTATACAATATCTAGATCTTGATAACAAAAATGTGTAAGATCACAAGTATGATCTCTTTTGCGTCAGGATCACTTGGGATCTAGATCTTGCTTATAAGATCATATAAGATCGTACAAAATTCTAATACTTGATTTTTTTAAAAAAAATATGTGGCTCCAAATTCAATTTTTTTATGGAAATAATTGATAATTTATAGAAATAAGAGATGTTTTATGGAAATTTTTTGATATTTTGATTTTTGATAAATTTATGTTTATTCAATAATTTTAGCAAATTATATAAAGATTTTTTAATTTATTTTTTAAAATTGCATAGGAATTTACGATCTTTTATTCGATCTTTTCTATGCCTCTCCGATCTTGTACAAAATCTTGATCTTAATTGGAAGTGTAGACCCCTAGCAAAGTGACTCGTGATATATGAATAATCAGTCCATGGGAACGCAGACCTACGTGATAGGGCTCTTAACGATGAATTCGTGGGAATGCAGACCCACGCTGATGAAGCTCTTGAGAACGGACCTGTGGAGACATAGATCATGGGGGAATGATATGTGTACTTGATAAGGGCATATAGAGTGATATGTGAGTTATGTGTGTAATCGGGGAGGTTGAAGTCAGGGTTAGGAGTAGTGGCATCAGGAATACGCTTTTCGTGAGTCGAGAGTGCGATGCCATGCGTAAATATTCAGAGTGGCTTGATGTTGCGTAAGTGGGGTTATCCCATGTGTATATATTTCTATATAAATATTTTTATATTACATGTTTGTATAGAGTATGGCTAGTTTAGGTAAGTCAGTGGACTATACTCACACCCTTACAATTATAAGTATGGAAGACCGATCAAGGATACCTTCTAATTGCGTGGATAATTTTGATTTACTTTTAAATTAATTATTCTAGTATGCTCTGTGATCAGATAGGCCACCTAGGATATATTGTGTATGGTTAGGGTCGATAGAAAATGATTTAGGCTTGTGGCAATGTAAATATCATATTGGCCATGCTGATCACGACCATGTTTTTTGAGATATGATGAAAATTCTAGCCCCCAGTTTTGGGTTATGACACTTTACTCCCAAATTTTGAGACTCATCCACCTGCAAGCACAGAGCTGAAACCACTGATGGTGCAATGAAGTTGTGGCTCGCACCATTATTTATCAAAACCAACAGAGTTATTTCGTTAATGCTACCAGCAAGTTGTATAGTCTTTGCTTCTCTAGAGGTCGCATCATGAACCCCCAACACTCCTAGACTTACATTCCAAATTCTCATCCTCTTCAATGTCTTCTACTTCTAGAGCCATTATTTCTCCCTTTTCATCCACAATCTCATTTTCGGCCAAATCCAACAATTGTAACTGACTTGAGCACTAGTGCGAAGGGTGGAATTTTTCATTACAGTAAAAACACAGACCTTTAGACCTTCACTCCAACAATTTGCTATACGACAAGTAATGCACCCCCTTATTTTTATCAAACACTCCACGTCGTTCCCTTTCTGAACCCTTAGTCGTCCTTTCCTGTCCCATCACCGGTGATGTCCACCCTTTATTGTTGCTGGTCGTCGAAGATAATGAGCTGAATCCACCATCGGGTTTATTTCGCATAAAGGGACCACCCGACGACCGAAGCATTACTCGAATTGAACCTACCACTATGTTGATAGTTACTAGTATTCGACTTCTATTCTCCTATAACCTTGGGCCAAAGGCCTAACCCACTTTTAACAAAAACAACCCAACCCAGAGGCCAAAAAATGACCACGCTTGGAGTTGTCTTCTTCTTTTGGATTAAATAGAACCATCAGGTCCACCTCAATATCCTACGCCATCTGTATAGCTTGGTGGTGATTTTGAGGTTTCATAGCCTACTATGAATATCTGATTTTAGTCCCCCCAATAAAATATCCCAAAAATTGAGCCTCAAGAAGTCACCCATACTGCGACGAAAACACCTCAAATTTGTCGATGTAGTCTTCCACAGTCCCTGTCTATTTAACATCTCTAAGTTCTTCGAAGGGGCTATCTAATCTTCCCATTCCAAAACACACCAGTATTACATTTTTTAGTTTCTCCCACGACGGATTATCCGTAGACTCGTACCAAAGGTTAAACCAGTATATTATACCCCCTTCATACTCAATTTAGTTAACTAAATTCGAACATCATCAGAGGTCTGCTGTACTTCAAAATATGTCTCGACTCCTTCCCATCAAATGAAGGTAACTCAACCTTCTTAGTCGACATGTGAAATTCATCCAACTTATCTAACACTCCTGCATTACATTGTGCCTCATTGCTCCCCGATGAAGGTCTTCCTTTGTTTGCAACATTTCCGCCAGTGTTCATTGGTCTCTTTCCTAGAAACCATCCTAATTCTTCTCCAATAAGGCAATTTATCTCCTCGAGTATGGATTTTTTAAAATCTGCCAATCCACCTTTGAGTCTTTTAAACCTGGCCTCCAATCCTCCTTCCAAAACTTTGAACCTAGCCTCTAATGCATCTACTTAGTCTAACATCTTCGAAGGCATGAGTTAAACCCAATATTCCCTGTCCTAATCCAACAAGTTGAACCAAATAATAGGATATTAACAGTGAAAGATAAAATATCAAGATATTATTGGATTAAAAGATATAACAATAGCAGTAAACTAGCACATAGTCCAAAGAATCAAGGCCTTCTCTAGAGGACTCTACTCCTCCTAACAAACCAAAGCATGAAATAATTCTTTTGTACCCTTGACAGAAACTCCCCCCATGATATAACCTCTCACAATGCCAATTCAGCCACTAATTCTCTGACCCTTAACTAACTCATTCTTATTACCTTTTTTACCCCTCCTAATATAGACCCTTCAAATAGGAGGATGATTATCAATATTATCAACAATATCCCCATTCTCACGGTCCCTATCATAAACATATCTTATCCCAAAATGATAAAAGATGACCTATTAAGAATAGGGTGCAATTCCTTCCAAAAGGAGATATGGGGTCTAGTTAACACCAAGTATAAATCATGATAGAAAATAACCCTAAATGATGTTTAACACTCGGTGCAAGCAAATGAATTTACCTTGATGTCTTAGAGTTAACAAATGCCTAGGTAGCATTCATGTATTTCATGAACTGGTGATTAAGCCCTTTGGGCAAGTTTAGTACTCCCTTCTTAGATAATACTTTAGTGTATTCCAGAAATCCTGAGGAAATGACTTGGAAGATATTTCCAGTGAAGTACTTTAGTATCAAAATTTGGGGTCCAAATTTTTATAAAGGGGGAGAATGTAAAACCAAAGGTTTTTTGAGGCAACCTACAATGAACTTTCAACATGGAGTTGAGAAATTTTTGCACTACATTGAATTTTTGAATTAATTCAAAATTTTAATATATATATATATATATATATTCTTTGAATAAGCATCAAGGAATTCTATCAAAGTAAGATAAGATAAAGTGGTAATGAACAAGAAGTCTTAGTTTGAGTGTAAAATGAAGTTCCAAGCAAATAGACAAGGACCTTAGTGAAATTAAGAATTAAAGAAAGGAAGCATAGTGGAATTTAAGCTAAAAAATTTTTAGTGTGAGGTTAGGAGTGGGACACGTGGCATCATTTGCACTCGGGTCGGGTGATTAGAAGTCTCCATGATGTTATGCTAAGGACTCTCCCTCATTTCACACAACACCTTCTATCGCTCTCAACTTTGCCTTGTCTCTCTCGCTTGTGCCATTGCTGCTCGTGGTGGTTCCTCTTTAGGTGGGCTATTGGGGCAGCGGCTCACGGTGGTCGGAGGGAGTAACATCAGGTAAGGAGGAAGTAAAATGGTTCAGTTTCGAATTCTTTTTCTCCTTCTTCGGGAGCGAGTGGGTAAGACTGATAAAGTGGATAATCTTCTTTCTTAATCAGAATTATGAGGCGAAACTGAGCATACAAGGACGGTGAATGGGTGTGACAGGCAATACTATAACTCAAAGAACCTGACTGGGAGTGGATAGTCGAACTGTGAAACTGAGAGGTAAGAAAACTAATTCCATGATTCTCTTTTGCAAATCATGGCTGAGTATCCTTCTGTGGTCGATTACGTTCTTGTAAGCTGGAAATGGGGAGTTTGGGTTGAATTTTTTGCGCAGTTAAGAGTCAGTAATTAACTTTGGGAGCTGCATGGTAGACGTTAGAATAAGAGGATGAACCAATTTTTCTGTGCAATAGAAAATCGAGGGAAATAAGTAATGAATTAAATTATTTTTACGATATTTAGGTTGTAGTTTCAGTATTGGGATGTATACGGTCTGTTAATTGATGAGTTGGGTTGTGATAAATCTAGAAAACAAAGGAGATGAGAGAGAGACATAATATATGGGTCTGCAATAATTGAAGTAGTGGAAGAGAATGAATGTAAACATATATATATATATATATATATATATATATATATATATATATATACAGATCATGGTTAATTATATGTGGCTCGTATGAGAAGTAATAACATATGGAGGATGTAATACCCCAATAATTTTTACAAATATTCAAAATCCATTTTGAAGTTTATTGAAAAATTTAATTACGTAAAAAAATATTCTTTTGAATTAGTGAAGGAAATTTGGGAATAGAAATTTTAAATTTAGGAAATTTTTACAAATTCTCAAGGATCTAAACTAACAAATCTTATAAGTTAGAGTGGTAATGAGTAAATTTATCCAAGAAAATTAGTAAGGCCGGTTACTATTCCAGTATACGGTACTATTTACGTATACGGTACTGTTCACATATACTATCGAAATGTCAAATACTAAATGTGGTTTGATCATAAGAGAAAACTAGAAAGAAACTGGGAGAAAAAAATGACATTTTATATGAGAGAATTCCCTGAGGGACTAAATTGAAAGGAAACTAAATTAGCAAATTGATTATACTAGTAGATGAGACTAGTAAGTGAAACTAGTAGATGAGACTAGTAAGTGATACTAGTAGATGAGACTAGTAAGTGATACTAGTAAATGAGACTAGTAAGTGATACTAGTAGATGAGATTAGTAAGTGAAACTAGTAGATGAGACTAGTAAGTGAAACTAGTAGATAAGACTAGTAAGTGAAATTGGTAGGTGAGACGGGGTAGATAGAATAGTACCCTTAAATTTTCCTATAAATAGACCCTTACATTTCACTTTCAAAATCACACATTCAACTTCTTTTCTTCTCTCTTTAAGATTTCTTGGTCCAACGCTAGACCTCTGAGATTTTGGACCTTTCCTTTTCAGCTTAGGTAAGGATACTATACCCTTTTTATGTCTTACAAATCTTAGAAGTTATTTTCTTAAGTATGCTCTGTGGTTGCAGCTTTGGCTGATCTTCCACATCAGAAAAACTGTCCTTAGCTGCCTATATATTATTTTGAATCCCTGATTACCAAAATAGAATATAAACTGTGAAGAATACATGTCTAGGAAAGTTCTGGCTAAGGAAAGACCTGGTTTTTAAGTGTGTCCATTGCGACCCTCCACTCTTTCCTGGGAACTTACCTAGTGTACTTTTTTACAAATTGTATTCTCTATTTCTGGTATGAATAGTAACCGTACGTATGAATAGTGACTGTACATATGAATAGTGACCGTATGTATGAATAGTAACCGTATGTATGAACAGTGTCTGTATGAAAACAATCCTAACTTGTTTTCTCTAATCTTTCATGAAAATCTCTGTAGCGGAATACTAAAATTCATCTGTGTACTCTTGTCCGTAGCGACTTAGAGAAGTGATACTCGTACGGAATCCAGGTGAGTGAAACGACCCCGTTTTAATAGAGTTTTAGCATTACTGGTGATAAAAAGTATGTCGTAGGACACTCCCAAGATTCATAGGGGGAAATTGGATTCAGAATGACGAATCTAATGAGATAATTAATCCAGAAGTATGGATAAGACGAAACAAGTATTTTATGTTGATGTGAAGTTTGAATCTTTTCAAAAATAGATTAATTGTTATCTTGATTTGTGGTTTATAAATTTATAATATAGTTATATACTATACCTGTTATATGGATGAATATTCTATTGTACTTCTGATTATGATATGAACTGTTGTGCTATTAATTGTGATTGAGCGGGACAGTACCCCCTCTCACGGCAAGGCGAAAAACCCGGTTGAAAGGGTGTCTTGACCAATGAGTGTGGAGACAACGATTCCCTCAGTAGGGATATAGCCCGGATTGGTGATAAATCCGTGAGGCGCCCTAGCTAAGAGGATGAGGTTGTGCGTCATGGCGGAAATATACAAAATTGGTGAGCTGGCCTGTGTGCGCTCTCCGGGATATATTGTCATTGATGAGTACTAGTAACGTTTGTTGAATTGGTTGTGCGTCATGGCGAAAATATACAGAATTGGTGAGCTGGCCTGTGTGCGCTCTCCGGGATATATTGCCATTGACGAGTACTAGTAACGTTTGTTGAATTGGATGAATTTTTATCTTCTTGTATGTAGTTTCTAACTATGTCTATTGGTTGAGTATGAGCCTTCGGATATACTTGCATGACTGGTAATGTATTTGAATTTTATTAACGCGAGGCCGATTCGCTCACGGAGTTTTAAAACTCACACTCTCTATGAAACTTTTTTTTACAGATCAGCTTACCGGTGAAGAATATCTGCTAGAAGAGTAGATCACTTTGGACCTTCCCGCTGTCGGGTAGGCCCCTCTTTTGTTGTAGATTATGTCGCTCTGTAATCGTCTAGGACATCTAGGTCAGGGGTTTGGCATTTGACTTGTATGTCAGTATAATAATGTATTTAAAACTATTATTACATGCAAATCATCTCTATGATTTTCAGATAAGAAAATTTGATATATTTTCTTCATATTTATTAAGGAATTGTTATTTTAAACTCACGGGTAGAATTTATCGAAGGACTTACAGTGATGAGAGATTCATCATTGTGCCGGTCATGTGCCCAGAAAATGGGTCGTGACAGAGGAACTACAGACAATGATAAAGTTTTATTTAGTAAATTGCCTAGAAACCCAGAGACACAACCATTGTACTATACACATGCTACACTGTCTAACAACTAGCGAAATACCGTGAAATCCGCATGAAAGAATTAAATTCACATTATTGAAGCTATTGGTTTGATGCATAGTAGTCGAAATTGCATGATACACAATTCATATCAGGCGATTCAATATGAGCATTGAAGCCAGCGATATGAATCACTGTTTGAATCGCGGCCGTGTTAGAATCGCTACTAGAATCGTTGAAATCATGTGATTCGAGCCGGAATTGGCGAATCGCACGGTTTCGGTGATTCCAATGGCAGTATTGCATCTGGTCACGTTGGGTCACACACACGAGTCAATTTGTGACTCGATGCAGTGAAGAAGATGATGCACGACACTTTTATTTTTCCTCTTTTGTGACCCTCAGCTGAGACGCAACGCAGCGTTTCAATTATTCCAATAGGCTACTGGGTTGGGTTTCGTCTGTGAGGGTGAGAATCAGGTATATCATTGATGAGGGCTACTCACTATTGGGATAGGCTTAGGATAAAAGATTCTAAAGGCAGAAGGCAGCAACGAGTAAGGAAGGATTCTTTCAGTTCAGAATTTCACAAATAAGACAATATAGATTCAGATCAGATTATATTCACATAATTACGTATTTGAGGGCTGAAAAAAAATGGAGAATTTTAATCTAATTGAAATTCAAAAGTCAATTATTATAATACTTCAAAAGTTCAAAAACCAAAACACAGCCAAGAAATCAAAGAAAGAAACAACTTTTTTTCTATTATTATACTTATGATAAGTCTTTTGATATATTTGCTTATTATAAATTGACATTTGTTTTAAATGAGGTAAATTTATGGAATCAAGTATATTATTTATATTATAAAACATATCTATAATATTTTTTATTATATTCATGAATCTTACTATTTACGATTCACGATTTATAATTTTGCTTAAAGATTCATTATTTGAATCGCGATTTGATAACTATGGTTTGATGCATACAGAATTATGAAGTTCTACAGCCTATTTAGTTTTCTTAAATAATATTTTGCAATAAAAGAAAGATGCATTGTTTTGGGCGCAAATGGAGATGCAATCTTGTGCTATGCAACCGTGAGTAAGGTGATAGAGTTTTGGGTCTGATCTGCACTTAAATTGCCTCTTTTTCCGTCTATTCTGTAAAAGATGGATCTGAACTAAATTACTTGCATACTCGGCAGTAAATTTCATCTGTTTTAAGCTGCACTGCAAAATTCTGCTGGGCTGAGAGGGATCTAAGTCATTTCAGCAGCAGATAGTTTTGGGCTGTAGTCCGTCCAAGTGAATAATGAAGGCACTGACTTGATATATATATATATATATATATATATATTTTCCTTCTTTTTCTTCTCTGCTGCATGCTGATCTATGTGATGACAGGTTGTCACGTCCCAAAATCTGAGCACGTGACCGGCACGGAAAGTGAATTTTATTTCATCTCCGTAAGCTTATCTTTCTCTTAAGCATCATACCATTTTTTTTCATGCAACCAAACCGAGTTCTCTATACACACTACAGTCATTCACATTACATCACTGAATGAACCTACTCGATTACAGAGATTTCTAGATTTATACAACTTAGAATAAGACTTAACTATTATACCTTTATGCTGAACAAATGAAAAGGTAATCATGGGCTAAGGATCCATAATTCCTTGTACAGATATTTACCTTCAGTTGTCAACTCTGAAAAAAATGTTAATAAGAGGGGTATGAGCAAACCATGTGCCCAGTGAGCAGACAACACAACACTATGACAAAAAATATCATGCATCATAATGATAACATGCAGCAATCATACGTAATCGATCATAATATAATATAATATAATTCATAATACTTCACAACAATATCCAAGTAAATCAAATAAATTTTAACATAATTCAAATAATTCACAACAGCAAACAGTGAAATCAATTTCACACATTTCCCGTACCAACCGGGTCGTCCAGGATACCTCTGGATCGTTGCCCGCAGCCCCCGCTGCATCCACCCTTATCGTTCCATGTATATTCTCCACCCTTATAGCTTCATGTAGATTTCTCCATCGGGTGCACCACTATGCCTTTCCATTCATTCCGATTACATACACAATCACAATCATAAATAACTCATAATCATTTACAAGTTTCATCACAACATAACTCATACTACTTTCCATACTTAATCACAATTTCATCAACGTGTATACAATCATTCACTGTTCACAGAATTTATCTTTTAAATCACATCTCAAACATAGAAGCTCATTTGTATTTACAAGTCCTCACAATGGTATTCGTGTCTTCTTCACGCAACATTCATATAATGGTGTTTATGTATAGATATATCCATATCAATCTATTCGAGAACACAATTCTTAAATTCTAGAAAGTGCGCATGAATATAACTTATGCAAGAAAATCTCAAATCATAATGAATATCAATATATAAGTTAACCATCACTGTCTTCACACTAAGATACACTACATGCTCTCACTATGATGCCAAGAACTTTAAAGAAAAGATTTAGTCATAGGAAGTATAAATCCCACTCACCTGGATTTCACGCTCTCGGCACTCCCACCTTGCGCTTTGACCATTCCTATTGTAACCAGATAAAAACCATCAGGGTTACGAAATAGAGAAATTTCCTACCACTATTCCCGACCTTCACTTACTTCTCAAATCATAACTCCTAACTGGTAATAAATATCCAGATGAAACTTATACCATTGGAAACTAGACTCAAAGAGCTTTTCAACGATATTTAAAAAAAAAAAAAACAAATGCTACAGTAACGGTCAACGGTCAATGCAGCTACAGTAACGTTGACCGAGTCAACGCTACAGTAGCCGAGAAAATCTAGAAAATTTTTCCCGATGAACAGTAATTTCTGGGGAAAATTTTCGGATGTTCTTGGTGTTCTTCATCCAAAAATCTTAAAATCATATCTAAAACAACATTTCTTTTGATTTCTTCCATGGGTTTTGTTTCTCAATATCTAAGGAGTGTTTTAACACTAAAACCCCTAATTTTTACCAACAATCCAAGCTCAAATCTCAAATTTTCATCAAGAACACTAACTTTTTCAAATATCCAAATTCTATGAAATTTCTTCTAGTTTTCTCCAAATTTCTTGTTCTAATAACATCATAAACCACCTAGGAATGTTTTAGATTAACATCTACACTTAAATTCATCCATTAAAATATTCTACAAAAATTTTGCAAAAAGATAACCAAGGATTTGGTCTTGTAATAAGAGGAAGAAGAAGAAGAACATCAACTTACCAATCATCCTAACTTTCATAGCTTCCTTCCCCATGCAAAAATTGCATAAATGGTTGATGAAGAAATTCGACGCATAACCGAGAGAAAGAAAGTGAGGAAGCTACGGGAGAATAAGAGAAAGAAAAGAATAAGAGAGAAGTGTATACGCGTGAGCCCTACCAATTTCTTTTTCGATAAAATCGCTCATAGCCACCTTAGCTTATAAGATTTGTTCACTTTAATCCCTCTCGATGTCTCAAATACCACTTTAACCTCGAATCCATCATCTTTTCGGTACCGGACTCATAATTCATTCTCATAAGCTTTATTCTTCTTTTCAGGTTCCTATTTGGTCATTTCTCAAAAGTAATCCATATTTTCTTTTCTTTTCACTTTAGTCCTTGAGAATTTGTAAAAATTTTCTAAATTAAAAATTAAAATTTCTATTCCCAGATTTTCTTCACTAATTCAAAAAGCACATTTTCCACGTAATTAAATTTTTTACTAAACTTCAAATTAGACTTTAAATATTCATATAAATTCTTGGAATATTACACAGGTTAACCTCTTTAATAAGTTCTAATATGTTTTACCCTCGAGTCTCTTGCTTTCAGGTTTTGGAACCCGAGTGCTTGAGGAAAGCTAGACTATCGAGTTGAATTGACTTCACTAACGTCTTAGGATTCTAAATCCTTGTCAATGTGAAGGATAATCTACCTTACTCTTGTTGCTTGCTTCGAATCACTTGTGTGAAAAGAATATATATATATATATAATATATACATATATACACACATATATATATATGTAACACTATCGGTGATGCGTGTATATATATATATATGTAACACTATCGGTGATGCGTGATTTAGGATGCTTGATCAGGAAACTTTGTGAATTCAACTACATGATTGGCTCCCATGAATTATACATATATATATATATGTGTGTGTATATATGTGTGTATATATATATATATATATATATTTGTGCTGTTTATGACTTATGGTTGCTATAACAGAAAAAATCTTGTTAGAAGTGTTATATTTTAAAGTTATGCACGTGAGATCTCTTGAAAGTGTTATGTTTTGAATGTGTAAAGTAATGAGCCATGAAACCATAATGAACAAAACCATTTCTTGTAAGCTATTGTTTTCTTTTTCATGTGATGAAATAGCTTGAATTGAGTACTTATCTTGAAATTTGATGGATATGAAATGGTTGTAATATGACACCTAGTTCTTGTTGAACTGTGATTGTGATGTGGACTTTTTAGTTTGGAAAATGTTCCGTTCATGCAAGGATCATGTGAGTATGAATAAGTTCCCACATGTGGGATGTATTTTGCCGAATGTGGCTCAGACTGATACATTGAATGAGATTGTTTATTATGATACATGTAATGGTATGTGTTTGTGATAATGACAAGTGTTGACAAATACACGATTGATGATGTTGAATGTGATGAATGTACAGTTTGTGAATTGTCATTGTTGATGCTTGAGATTGATTGTGTTTGTGATTGGAAAGGAAAGGAGAATTCATGGAATTCCATGTGTGAGAAAATAAGGGTATGAATGAAATCCTTATTGGCCAAGTGGTATTGATATTGAAAAGTGATATTGATATTGGCCAAGGAGAATTCATTATTGTTGATTCATGAGATTGTTTATTATTTTTTCATTTCTTAATGTTTTGACAAGTAAAATTTATTTAATTATTTGAAATATTGATAAATTAAATAAATGACTCTGGAAAACATATAAAATCTAAAATGAGTATCAGCATTTTTGTGCAGCTCAGTGGATAGATATTGTTCTTCACGGAAATGATTGCCACACCGCAACACTTCTGTTTCTCTCTAACTCGTATTACCCTCTGCATTTCAAAGACCAACAGAAGCAGAAAGAGTCAGAGACAGCGAAAACAATGGCTAATACAAAAAACCCAAAAGACCCTCGCTTTCCCGAAACCCTCGCCAACCCCACTACTCATCAAGCATGAACCTTACACCCAAACAAAGTTCCAAGCACTCGAAGAAGTCATCAAAGACCTTGAATCGTCAGTTGAGCAAGGCATAAAAATCGACGCTGAAATCTACGCTTCTTTGTTAGAAACAATCTATCACTTGCAAGCCTTTGATCATGGAATACGAGTCCACTGCCTTATTCCCCCAGCCCTTTTGCATAGAAACATTGGGATCTCATCGAAACTTGTGAGGTTGTACGCTTCATATGGGTACCTGGATGAAGCCCACGACGTGTTCGATCAAATGTCTAAGAGAAATGAATCTGCATTTCCATGGAATTCGCTTATCTCAGGATATGCTGAAGTGGGTCTCTATGATGATGCCATGGCTCTCTACTTTCAAATGGTGGAAGAGGGTGTCCAACCTGACTTGTTCACATTCCCTCGAGTTCTAAAAGCATGTGGGGGAATTGGGTCTGTTCAAGTGGGTGAGGAGGTGCATAGGCATGTGGTTCGTTCTGGGTTTTTCAATAATGGGTTTGTGCTAAATGCATTAGCGGATATGTATGCAAAGTGTGGTGACATTGTGAAGGCTAGAAAGATCTTTGACAAGATGCCTCATAGAGATTCTGTTTCATGGAATTCAATGCTCACAGCTTATACACATCATGGCTTGAAGCTTGAAGCAATAAGCATATTCAAGAAGATGCTTTTAGAAGGGCATGAGCCTGACTCGGTCGCTATATCCACAATTCTTACTGGTGTGCCATCATTGGATGTTGTAAGTCAAGTTCATGGATGGACAGTTCGACGACAAATCCAGTGGAACTTGTCAATTAGTAACTCATTAATTATGGTGTACTCAAATCATGGCATGTTGGATCGGGCACGTTGGATATTTGATCTAATGCCAGAGAGGGATGTTGTTTCATGGAATTCTATAATATCAGCTCATCGCAGTCACAGAGAAGCCATCAATTATTTCGCAGAGATGGAGGAAGCTGGTGTGAAGCCTGATAAGATAACATTTGTTTCCATCTTATCAGCTTGTGCCCATCTGGGTTTAGTAAAGGATGGAGAGAGGTTGTTTTCATTGATGACTGAAAAGTATCGAATCAGACCAATAATGGAACATTTTGGTTGTATGGTTAACCTCTATGGAAGAGCAGGACTGATCAAAGAGGCTTATAGCTTCATAGTTGAGAGAATAGAGTTGGAGGCTGGTCCTACTGTATGGGGGGCTTTGTTGTATGCGTGCTTTGTTCATGGAAATGTGAATATTGGGGAGATTGCTGGTCACAAGCTTTTTGATTTGGAGCCGGATAATGAACATAATTTTGAGCTTCTTATGAAGATCTATGAAAATGCTGGCAGATTAGAGGACATGGAGAGAATTAGAATGATGATGGTTGGTAGAGGTTTGGATCATTAAACTTTTGGTCTCGCACAAAGTACTTTTTATTGGAGGCAATTTTGTTCGAAACACTATAGGACACTAAATGTGGGTACCTCTCTCAGCAAGGATTTAAATCCTAGTTCGCCACCTTGAGTCTTTGAAATTTAAGTACTGAACAGCTAGCCCTTATAAGTTATGGATTCAGTACAAATTAGTTCTCTTATAAGATAAAATTGTATATTTACTTATGTTTTTTAGGGGCTAACCCAGTAACAATATGTAGTGAATTTATAATATGTAGGGATTAAATTAGTGATTTAGACTTATATTCCATTAGAAATTTTTCAGCTCCAGATATTTGAGCTACTCTGTAATCAAATACTGGTAGAAGTTTTAGACTTATATTCCATTAGAAATTTCTTTATCCTTTCAAGTTTCATGGCCTCATAATTGGCTATTGTTTAAAACGAGGTGAAATAACTGTTGTAGACAGATGATGGTTTCTGCTACTAGGTTGTTGGTAATTTGCACATCAAATATCTTATGAAGCTACCATTTTGAAGAAAAGCATTGCTTGCACCTAGTGCATGGTATTTTGGAGGAGTAGATTTATGGTTATCTCCCTCAAATAGTTACTAAAACGTAATAGGTTAAGATTTATAGACAAGGTCTTTGGCTCTCTTCTGTGATGAATGCCCTTGTCTATTGTATCCTCTACTCTGAGGTTGTTTTGAAAGTCTATGAAGGTGCAACAACGCAAGTAATAGTCTGAATCAAGTGCAATTTTATTTTGCACATTAGAAAACTCTGCAAGTAAAATAATTTTGTATGAGCCATATGTAGGAGCTGCTTATTTTATTTTCATTTTCTTGTATGCAGAGAGCTGGCAAAAGAGTTTGTTGTTTCTGGCTCTGCATCTGAGTCACTTTATGGTGCCTGTGAGGCGATGTTTAAGCCTGACATGGTTTGCTACGAAGCTTAACTTGATTTATCCTTTTTATGAATATTTTCATGATTTTGCAAATTGGTTCTTATGTCTAATATATACATGTGTTGCTAATTTGTGAATAACAAATAACATACCTAAATGTTCACTGCCACACTTTAATGCAGACAGTTTCAGAAATCAGAAGCCATAATATCATCCGTATATAATAGACAAGATATGGCACCACATATGTAAAGTGGTCCATTTCTATACAGTATGGATGAAAGATGAAATTATAGTTTCGAACGCTGAGTATGTGATTGATTAGTTGAAGGCTTAAACCCTCTGGCTTTATGTATTGTGATAGCATTAGATCTGTGTTTCAAACACTGCTTTAAATCATAAATGTTATTCACTCCAGTATGTCTTTCAGATTGCTATGCAAAGAACTCATTTCGTATTTATTTAAGATACTTAAGTCAAATACCACCATGAAAAGCAAGTAATTTCATTTTCTGCTTTACTTCTGAGAATCTGAGAAAGGGTGTTTGCTCAGATGTATAAATGTTCTCCATTGTGCTGACATTTTTTAGATTAAAAGTTAGTCCTTTGTTGAAAAATGACAAAGCATGCAACTCAAAGTCTCAAAAAGAAAGGTAAAAAAACTATTGGATGCAAATAAGATGTTCAAATGGCTTGTTGGATTCCAGGATTCATATAAGATCAAGAGAATTGCAATTTTCCTGGTCATGTATTCTGATCTAGTTTCTTTGTCTTGTTTGCTGCCAAACAATAAACTAGACTAGACTGGAACAAGATCAGTTGGTGCCATGACCACATAATCCACTGATTGCATTAATTCTGCACGGTGAAGTCAAAAGTCTTAGACAATTAAACATGCTGAAGGTTGCCAAAACTTAGCCTTTTTGCTCCATGTTTGTTTCTCTTTTAAGTGATGCAGCTTAATTTTTTTTTTCTTTGTTTTCTTATCTACAAATCAGGAACCGGAAGAATTATTTGAGACCATCTCCCAAGCATTGCTTTCATCTGTAGATCGTGACTGCTTAAGTGGTTGGGGTGGGCATGTCCATGTTGTGTAGGGCTATACAATTCTTCTTTTCTCTTTTTAGTAAATAATACCGTAGCTACTTTATTGTATGAACTGTTGTAGTCAGTCTGGGGATGAAGTGCTAACAATGTGCTTGTTGTGAACTTAGTTCCACGTCTTACAAGCCCCCTACTTTGATGGTATTATTTTCATATATTCTAAGGAAAACAATGGCATTCTGGCAGGACATGACTAGCTGCTCTCTGAATTTTTAATATATGCATGAGCCTCCTTGTTGCTTCATAATGATGACATGTTTGCAATTAAGACGGACTGCTGATAAAATGAGGTGGAAATTGAAATTTTCAATGAATAATATATCCCTGAAATCATAACAGTGAGAACTACAAGAGTAATAGGGTGGCATTGGTGTTTGTCTTTTTAACCGTATGCTTCATCTGATTGCTGCGTTCACATTGAAAGATCAACTTAAAATGCTTAATTTTCCTAACAATTTTTTTTTTACCTATTATAGCTATGGAGTATTTTCTTCTTGGACACTTGGGGGCCTAAGGCATTTATATATTCCTTTCTTGAATGTTCAATTGTTCATGCTGTTGCAGTGTTTTGTTTCCCCTTTCCATTGCCTGTGGGTGCCTTGTTATTTGATTTGCCCTTCAGATGAAATTCTTCTCGTATCGGGCATGTTTTGGATTTCATTATTATTAGTATAAAGTCAGAATTTTTTTACATTTTGAAGAGCAAAAGAAAAATAGCAAATCAATAATGGGTGAGCAACTGGACCTCCATATTTTGATATGAATTATTGCCTTTTTTTTTTTTTGGGCCACGTATCAAAGGAGTTATAATCATCGTCTTGAAAGGAAACAAAGGAAAAAAGGCGGTTTACACGTGCTTTGTCATCTAATCAATGCGAAATCCTGAACATTGAGAGAAACTACCTTACAATAGTCTGTCATCATCATCGCCATCCCGTGAGTTGAAACCAGATGGAAATCAATACCCTACTCTCCATCCTTCAACTTAAAATCCTCATCTCTCTCTCTAAAATGGAAATAAATCCTCATCTCTCTCTCTAAAATGGAAATAAATTCCAACGTTTTTCTGCATATCATTTATTTGTCTGAATTAAATCGATCGTTTTTTAGTCTTTCGTTTGATTCTATTGCGTAGTTTAATAATGTTTCTTAGCAAACTTGTATACATTTGTATACATTTGTATACATTTGTTCAATTTCGGGCAAAAAATAAATTAAGGAATTCTATACCAAAGTAAATTGTTGGATGAAGGATAGTTAGCGTTCGTTGCCCTTTTCTCTATCATTGGTACACTAGAACATGGGTTTTTAAGTTTTTCACTGAAAACAATCATGTTTAAGGCACAATTTGATATTAAATAAGAAAAATTATACTTTATTTCCCTAAATTTTTTTTATGTGCAGAAAATTCTTTTAAAATTTCAAATTCAGCAAAAGGCTCATCTTAATTTTCATTTCGTGCAGTAAATCTCTTCTCGTTAATTAACTGTCAATTTAACGTTAACGTGGATTAATATATGTGCCATGCCACTAATAATTTTTACATCTCATATGCCATGTCACCACTTTTTGCCACCTCACATGCCACATAAGATCTTCTTCCCCCCCCCCCCCCCAACCCCATTATTGTCCTCTGATGACCGAAAACTCTCAAATTGCCAAATGAAATTCAATTATAAGCATTTTAATAATGGGAAGTCCATATAATATACAAACATGATGATACTCTGGTTGCTTCGCCAATTGGGGTAAGAAGATAGTGCAACAACACCTTGGCGTTACAACAAAATATGAAGCAGCAAATTACAACTAAAGCAACAGCATTAAAGGAAGAAAAGTGGTAGATGAATCAAGCTGAGTATACCAAATGCCTTGGATCTTCACATCCCTGGGAGCTTTAGCCCCCAAATCAGTATCAAATGGTTGAATGCTCTCAAACACCGATCACCTCCCCAGTCTGAGGCTTGGTCTTGGTCACACACAATGTGATCTTCCCTTTCGATAATTGAGCACTCTTGTTCTCCTTTGCAAGCTCCTCCTTGTCTCCTCTTCTCCCTGCAGGCAAAGCCACCGCATTATCGTAACCTTGAGAAGCACCTCTTCCCTTTAGGTCCAAAAAGGAAGATCCATGGTACGACGGCATTACAAATTCTCCATTGAAGCTCTCTAGTTTCCCAGAGGTGACAAGTTGTTTGATGGTGAAGAGGAAGGGGGACGCGTTCGCCACCAGGGAGCTGGACGGTGACAGCGACATAGCCGATGCCGTCTTTCTCCTCAAATTTGAGGGTGCCGTTGGGAGAGACCTCAAGAGGGCTCTTGATCTCGTCGAATTTGAGGTTGCCATTAGCACGCTTAATCAAAGTCTATTCAAAACTCAGCGCCTCTGCTGTTTGGTATTGGGATCTCATGGACGACAGGAAGAAGCAGAAAAGATTTGAGGGATTCAGGAGCATTATTTGGCTTGTGAAGTGGCAAAAAATAGTGAAATAGCATATGAGGTGTAAAAATTATTAGTGACTGTACTAGTCAACGTCAATTTTGCTAAGTTTGAAATTTTAAGAAAGTTTTTTACATATAACAAAAAGTTTAAGGGAATAAAATATAATTTTTTCTATTAAATATAGGCACCTTTCATAACAAAGATTTTAACTTAGGTTAATTCACTTGTGAAAAATTAATTCCTTCTGCCAGGCCTAACTTCATTTGTACCAAGTCATGATGTTTGAGGAAGTGATTTGGCATCATGGGAAAATGTAGAAAGAAATAAAAATAGAAGGAAGCGGAAATTTTTTATGAAGTTCTAAACTGTCAAACAGGAATAAACAAGAAGATATGCATTATGCCACTTAATTTTCTTTTTTTGTATTTTCATTCAACTTCAGCATTTCATTGAATTATAATCCCTTATTCTCGTGCTTTTAATTCACCAGAGTCGGGACTCAGGAATGAGAAGCAAATCTGCTCCTGAATATCTCCTACAACGCCACTCGCTGATGGTTCTGGTTTGATTATTTATGATTGTGCCGATGTGTAAGTTGCAAAACTCTTGTAATCTCAAGGAGGAAAAATGGTTAGATAGAAATCATCTTTGAAATATGAATAACTTAAATCAAACAAATTATGTATAGATATGAAATTATAAATATTTTAAGTATATTTCTACAACTTAATTTAGTTTACTTTTCTTTGAGATGTTAAGTTTTGTAACTATGTTTGGAAAATTGGTGGATAAATGTGTTTTGGACAAATCATGGTAGAGCTAATGTGGTTTAGATAAACTTAAGTTTGAATGAACATAATTTATGTTTGAAAGACCATTGGACAAACGTGATTTAGGATAAAATATGAATGTGATTTATGTTTGAATGTTGGTGTCCAAATGAGATTTTGAATATGTAATTACAAGAAAAGACATGAAATGTATAGGTAATTTTTAATAATTAATTATATCAAAATGCACCTACTTTTTTTATTTTTGTATTTTGATGTCAATATTACAAATAATTCACTAGTTATTCAATCAAACAATTGTTGAATTTAAACATTCTTAACTAATTGTAATAATAACTATAGAGTTATTAAATTGCTAATTATAAAATAAATTATTGACTAAACTAATCTTTAAGTGTGTTTTTTTATTTACAAACTAAATTTTTAATATAAGTTATTAAATTGTTAATTAAAAAATAAGTTATTGACTAATTTTGAATTAATAATTAAGTTTTAAACAAAATAAACTAAGTATCTGTTATAATTAAAATAAAATAAGAATTCATTATAATTAATTTTTAAACAAAATGAATTAATAATTTAAACAAAATGAACTATTCATTATTTAAAGCAAAATGATTTAATAATTTAAACTAGATTTTGTTTTAATTTCACCATTAACCCAAAACTTTTTTGTTTATTCACTTAGGTCCCTAACTAAAATTTTTCTTTTGTCTTTTGCTTGATATAAGCTCTTCTGTTACTTCATCTAGATCTCTAGTTTGAGAATATATTTTATTTTTTGTTAAAATCAACCCTTATAAACTTTTTAATTTATTCCCTTTGGTTCATGTTCTGCATTGTCACGTATTTTCTCATGGTTTGGCTCTCCAAATTAGTCTATGATTTTGTTTTTAGTCATATTATGATACAATCTATCATTTTTACTCAAAAGCAAGGGGAAAGATGAATTAAAATCTAAGTTTTAGAAGTTTGCAAGCTTACCTGAACCCGTACATTATGTATCACGGTTTCAATCTTCTTTTGATGTTTTTCAAATTCTACCATCGAATTTTGTGTTAGATCCCTAGTCGCACGTTTTTGTTGATTAAAACTCTGGAAAACTCGACTTAAGTTGCATTTCTACCTATTGCGGAAGCAACCCATGGCTTGTGGTGTATCAAACCACGTTGAGTGTGGAAAATGTCGTTCAACGGTGGATCCAACGCGGAGCAAAACATCTCTATTTTTCTTCAAACATGGTTGAACTTACCGTGACGCGTTCCCAAACACATACTAAAAATTTTAGAAAGTTTTTATTTTTTATTTTTCTCTCGATCCACTTGCCAATTCCTGCTTCATGTATATATGGTGTTGGATATTTTTTCAGTTCAGACCAACATGAGATTTCGTGAGTTATATTGAAAATTTTTGCATTGCCAATCTGCTGAATCTAGCCTTGGTATTTGTTCTACTTTACATTGGTTAGTTTTTTAAAAATGTCTTTTAAATGTTATATAGTTTGTAATATTGAGTAGAATTAAAAGTTTTGTATTGGATAAAATATGATATTTAATAAAAAATGAATTTAATTATTGTTCCTTTTATTTGAAAATGTGCGTTTTCTTATTTGAAAAGATGTATCTTTTAAATTGAAAGAATGTATCTTTTATTTTAAAAGATGTGTCTTTTTATTTAAAAGATGTATCTTTTATTTGAATAGAAGTGTCTCTTAATTAAAGAGATGTCTCTTTTAAATTGAAGGGATATGTCTTTTTATTTTAAAAAAAAAAAGAAGAAAAATGTGTCTTTTAAATTGAAGAGATATGTCTTTTATTTGAAAGGATGTATCTTTTATTTGAAATTGAATTTTAAATATATTTTTAAAATTTAATAAAACATAAATTAAATAGACACATCTATTCAAAATAAAAAAAGACATGACTTTTGAAAATTGAATAGACATGACTATTCAAAATAAAAAAGACATGACTGTTGAAAATAGAAAGACACACCTATTCAAATTGAACAGACATAACTGTTCAAACTCTATATATATATCATATTGGAATTCTACAATGATATCTTGGTTCCAAGAGGGCTTTGTTGTATTCTGGAAGGGTTTACCTGTGATTCCCCAATACACAGACGTAAACTCTTTAAAGAAAGTGATTTATCACGCCTCAAAGCCATATTTTTCCTTACAATTTTAAAGAGTTTATATTCCTTTCATTCGCTGCTATGGAGAATCCAAAAGAATTCATCAAATTGGATCACTTTGATGGCACTAATTTCACTCACTGGAAAGACAAGATGATTTTCTTACTCACTGCCCTTAAGATTTACTATGTTTTAGACCCTTATCTGCTTGTGCTACCAGATCCTAATCCTGAAGAATCTGATCAACTCAAAGCAGAAAGAAAGAAAAGTGAAGATGATGAACTCATATGTCAAGGACACATTCTAAATACCCTGACTGATCATTTATATGATTTGTACTCAAACTTAAAGACACCAAAAATAATTTGGTCTACTTTAGAAACTGCCTACGAGACAAAAAAACGAGATACTGACAAATTTCTAGCCGTACAATATTTTGAATTTAAAATAGTTGACACTAAATCAATTATGGATCAAATCCATGAACCCTAAATCCTAGTTTCAAAACTAAGAGATGTTGAAGTCAAAATTCCATATGCTTTGCAAATTGGTGCAATTCTTTCTAAATTGCCTTCTTGGAATAATTATAGAAAGAAAACTATGCACTCCACTGACAAATTAACATTGGAACAATTTCTTACTCATATTCAAATTGAATATGAAACTCGTGCAAGAGAAGCACTAATTATGGCTTCAAGTTCTACTGTTAATCTTGTCAATGAAAAGAATATTTACAAAGGAAACAAGAATTTAAAAGCAAATAAGAAATCTTTTAAGAAAAAGAAAAAGGATATTATTTGTTTCTATTGTGGCAAAAAGGATCATGTTATTCGTGAGTGTAGATATAGAAAGGCTGGAGTTAACTTCAACAATGGAAAGAATGAAAAGACTGAGAAAGCAAACTTGGTGGAAAGCACAATATCGGAGATGGTGGCCATGGTGTTTACACTTCACATTGATATGATTACCGAAGTGAACATGGCTAATGTAATAACGAAAAGCCAAGACTGGTGGCTTGATTCGGGTGCAACCATCCATGTTTGTAACAATAGCGATTTCTTCAAGACCTACACAGAAGTTAAAGATTCTGAAAAGGTGCTTATGGGAAATCATGTTAGTACGGAAGTGCTTGGAAAGGGATCTGTAGAGATCAACTTCACATCTGGACAGAAATTGACATTGTTAAATGAATTTCATATACCAGAATTCGAAAGAATTTAGTGTCTGCTAGTTTGCTATCTAAGAAAAATTTCAAAATTATAATTGAGTCTGACAATGTTATAGTGTCTAAGAGTGGAACATTTGTAGGAAAGGGTTATAATTCTGATGACATGTTCAAACTTAGTACTAATGCAATAAATGTTGATTCTTCTTATATTGTTGACTCTAACTATGCTTTATGGCATGCTAGATTAGGACATCTGAATTTTGATTCTTTGAAATTCATGTCCAAAAATGGTTAGATCAGTTGCAATTTCAAAAATAATGGAAAATGTGAAATTTGTATACAAGCAAAAATGATTAAAAAATCTTTTCATAAAGTTGAAAGAAATACAAATTTATTAGATTTGGTGCATTCAGATATTTGTGAATTAAATAGAGAAATAACAAGAGGTGGTAAAAGATATTTTATCACATTTATCGATGATTTCTCTAGATTCACATTTGTCTATTTACTATGAACCAAAGATGAAGTTTTTCAAAATATTTAAAGAATACAAATCAATAGTAGAAAATCAAAAGAATAGGAAAATAAAAATCTTTCGTAGTGATAGAGGTGAAGAACATTTTTCTATTGAGTTTAATAAATTCTGTGAAGAGCATGGTTTAATACATCAAAGTAGTGCACCTTATACTCCACAACAAAATGGGTTGGCAGAAAGAAAAAATAGAACCTTGGTAGAAATGGTTAATGCTATATTATTGAATGCTAGTTTGCCACATAATTTATGGGATGAAGCACTTTTAACTACATGTTATACATTTAATAGAGTGTCTTCAAAGAGTTTGAAAACATCACTTTATGAACTTTGGAATAATAGAAAACCAAATTTAAATTATTTTAAAGTGTGGAGGTGTATTTCATACTATAGGGTTCCTAATCATCAAAGAACTAAATTAGAACCTAGGGGCATTAAAAGTGTTTTTGTAGGATATGCACAAAATTCAAAGGCCTACAGACTTTTGAATGTAAAATCAAATGTGATTGTAGAATCTATATATGTTGAATTTATTGAAAATAATTTTTTTCATTATTCTACCAATGATCAATTGAAACATCAAAACCAAGGTGATGATCACATATGCATTGTCACATTCTGGTGTTGCTAATAATAAAAGAAAAATTGACAAAAGTCATCAAGAAGTTAGAAAGAGTCAAAGAGTTAGAAAAGAAAAACATTTTGGTTCTGATTTTATTTCTTCATAAGCTTTAGTCTTTCTTATTGAAGGAAGTAGAACTGATATCTGTAATAAGATACCTATTTTACTAAATGTTGAAAATGATCCAAAAACTTTTCAAGAAGCTATGTCTTCTAGAGATGTAGCTTTTTGTAAAGAAGCTATAAATGATGAAAGGGACTCAATTATGTCTAATAATACTTGGATCTTAGTTGATCTACCTACAGGATCAAAATCTATTAGTTGTAAATGAGTATTTAGATGAAAATATAATACAGATGGTTCTATTCAAACTTTCAAGGCAATATTGGTGGCTAAAAGCTTCACACATAAAAAAAGTATTGATTATTTTGATACATATGCTCCTGTAACAAGAATAACATCTATTAGAGTACTTTTATCACTAGCATCAATTTATAAATTACATGTACATCAAATAGATGTTAAGACAGCATTTTTAAATGAAAATTTAAATAAAGAAATTTATATAAATCAACCTGAAGGTTTCATTCTTCCAGGAAATGAAAACAAAGTTAGTAAATTAGTCAAGTCTCTTTATGGTTTGAAACAAGCACCAAAGCAGTGGCATGAAAGATTTGATTGTGTAATATTATCAAATGGATTTATACATAATCATGCTGACAAATGTATTTATTCCAAATTTACAAGTGAATATGGTGTCATTATATATTTGTATGTTGATGACATGTTAATATTTGGAACAAATATGTTTGGTATCTCTGAAACTAAGAAATATTTGACTTCAGTCTTTAAAATGAAAGATATGAATGAAGTGAATACTATTTTAGGTATTAAAGTTTAAAGAGATAACAAAGGAGTGACTTTGTTACAGTCACACTACATAAATAAGATGCTTGATAAATTTAAACATTTAGAAATAAAGGAGTTTAATACTCCTTATGATTCCAGTATAAAATTGACTGAAAATTCAGGAAGAATGATAGCACAATTAGAATATGCAAGTGCAATAGGTAGTATGATGTATGCAATGCATAGTACTAGGCCAGATATTGCATTTGCTGTTTGTAAACTCTTAAGATTTACAAGTAATCCAAGTAATGAACATTGAAAAGCAATTTCTAGAGTGTTTGGGTATTTGAAAAGAACAAAGTACTTAGGAATTTGTTATAGTGATTTTCCTACTGTATTAGAAGGTTATTCTGATGCAAGTTGGATCACAAGTGTTAATGATAATAAATTCACATCTGGTTGGATATTTACCTGGAGGTGTCATAAGTTCGACATCTAAGAAGTAAACTTGTATTTCCCATTCCACAATGGAATCTGAATTTAATGCATTGGTAGCTGCTGAAAAAAAGGCAGAATGGCTGAGAAACATATTGTTAGACATTAAGTTGTGGCCACAACCTATGCCAGCCATTTCTGTATTATGTGATAGTAAAGCTACTATGTGTATAGCTCACAACATAATTTACAATGGGAAATTAAGACATATAAGCTTAAGACATGCTTATATAAGGGAATTGGTCACAAATGGAACAATGACAATTGTTTATATTAGGTCAAATAAGAATTTGGCTGATCCATTGACCAAACCATTATTCCGAGATGCAGTACAACAAACTTGTATTGGAATGGGGTTAAAACCCTTAAAATAAAGCACTAGTAACGAGAACCCAACTTTGAGTTAGTATACACTCTAACAATAAAAGTTCAATAGGTAATAACAAGTTACTAAGTATTGTTTGAGGCACAGACTCTAAAATTGAGACCTCGTTCAAGAATGTATTACATAATATTGTGTCAAGAGTTGTGCATACTGTTACAAAGAGAAGATGACAAAGGTCTTAATGGTATTGTTAAATGTTTGGAGTAACAGGGACATAATAACAATACCACCTATATGAATATTGAAGTGGTGCCGCTTCAAACAAGATTTAAAAGGGTTGATCTTGTAAATATTCATGAAACCAGGATTAGCACATGGCCATAAAAGTGCTAAAGCGAGATTACCGGAACGTCTTCACAAAGTTAATGATGTCATATGTGTTGTACTTTCGGTTTTAGCAAATGGAGTTATGGTTCAAATCTTATGATACCACTAACTTCGTCAAAACTTTAAAGTGTTACACTATTAGGAAGTTTAAATTTCTGTAAAGATACTTTCTATTGTATGATATCATATAGAAATATTACAAACTAGTGGGGGATTGTTATATAGTTTGTAATATTGAGTAGAATTAAAAGTCTTGTATTGGATAAAATATGATATTTAATTAAAAAAAGAAATTTAATTTTTGTTCCTTTTATTTGAAAATGTGTGTTTTTTTATTTGAAAATGTGTATCTTTTAAATTGAAAGAATGTATCTTTTATTTTAAAAGATGTATCTTTTTATTTAAAAGGTGTATATTTTATTTGAATAGAAGTGTCTCTTAATTAAAGAGATGTCTCTTTTAAATTGAAGGGATATGTCTTTTTATTTTAAAAAAAGAAGAAAGATGTATCTTTTAAATTGAAGAGATATGTCTTTTATTTGAAATGATGTATCTTTTATTTGAAATTGAATTTTAAATATACTTTTAAAATTCAATAAGACATAAATTAAATAGACACATCTATTCAAAATAAAAAAGATATGACTTTTGAAAATTGAATAGACATGACTATTAAAATAGAATAGACATGACTGTTAGAAATAGAAAGACACATCTATTCACATTGAACAAATATAACTGTTCAAACTCTATATATATATCATGTTGGAATTTTACGGTGATATCTTGATTCCAAGAAGACTTTGTTGTATCCTGGAAGGGTT
This sequence comes from Biancaea sappan, assembly GCA_037074585.1. Lineage (NCBI taxonomy): Eukaryota > Viridiplantae > Streptophyta > Magnoliopsida > Fabales > Fabaceae > Biancaea > Biancaea sappan. The sequence goes on from CM073494.1 coordinate 15,848,854, forward strand.
TACCTGTGATTCCCCAATACACAGACATAAACTCTTTAAAGAAAGTGATTTATCACGCCTCAAAGTCATATTTTTTCTAATACTAAATAATAAGTTTATGGGAACTTGATGTTTTAATAGGTCAAATTTTTACTATCGTAAATAATATGTATTTTTATTATAGTTATTGTAATCGAATTGGATCTATCAAATCAACCAATTAAATATGGAATCAGACTATAATCGAGTCTAAAAGGAGGGCAGAACTGATTTAAGAATCAAACCAACCCTACAATAAATGAGTGTAGAAGCATTGTCCACAATTAGAGGCATAATTCATCTTTATTATTACTATGCAAAGTTTTATATATATATATATTTATGAATAGTTGACCTCGGGAAAATTAAATTTTGCTATTATTAAAAAATAATATTAAATAATACAAAAGTTCAAAAAAATTTAATAATAACTTTTATAATACCATTTATTATTAAGGACAACAATTAAATATTCAAAGATTAATTAATGACTTATAATTTTATTTTCTCATGTTTATACTTTATATGCACACGCAAACCATTAACCCTTGAATCTATATTTTTATCGTCAGCTTACTTTTAAAAATTTTACTTTTTATTATTATATACACAAATTTTAAAATAATCTAACGATATAAAAATTTGATCTCTTAAAATATTGAGCTGCACAATCTCTTTTTGTATAAATTCAAAAGTGGCAATAATATATAATATGACAATACTGTCCATCTAAAATAATTTTTCATTTATTATATACACAATTAAAAAAAAAATTAACTGTGAAAAGCTTGAGTTCTTCACATTTTCAACGGATTACTCAATTTCCCATCAAATTGCCTAAATTGGCCCCATTGAGACAAATATTTTCTTTTTTCCTTTTTTTTTTTATCCACAGCTCTGTTATTCTTTTATCCGTCACATATATGGGCCAGATGCTTCTCTTTTTGGTTCCACTTATGGGAATATTCTATTATTCTTGCACTTTCTTCCGTGTTATCGGCTGAGCAGTCTCGGACGGAGAAAAAGATTAATTCAAAGGGAAAAACTTTCATACTTCAAGAGAACATTATTATTCTGATCAAAGCATTTCACAATCAGAATCACTGGAAGAAGAAAATACCCAATCAAAACATCTCTAATGCCCTGTTTGGTTCAAATAACCGGACCGGTCATTGAACCAGTTGAGGCACCGGTTCAAGGGTCAGTGGTCAAACCGGAATTGAACCGTGGTCGAATCGGTGATAATTAAAATATATTAAAATATTAAAATATATAATTAACATATATAAAAAATCATAAATAATTAAATATCCCATAAATATAAATATAGAAATTCAATTAAATACTTAATATCTCAACATAAAACAACATTTATCAAGTAAAAGTTTACAATATCATCAAATACACATAGTTAAATTTATTAAATAAAAGTTAACAAACTAGCAAAGATATATAATATCATGGATCAATATAATAATCATTCATATCAAATCCTGGTATGTTAGCATCCCTACCAAGATTGCCACTCTCATATTCACTAACACTAATGCTAGGTCCAATCTCATTAAAGTATTCCTAAGATGTTAAATTCATCATTACCTTTTTTTTTTCCCTTTTGGTCCAAAACTTTCACCTAGGGGTGTTCTTAGTTTCAACTGCTCGAATATTGCTGACAAAAGGAGTGGGATTAAGTATGAGCAAGGTAAAATTTGGACCAAAATACAAAAAAAAAAAAAAAAAAAATCAAAAACCGGCTTGAACCGTGACCCGGCCGGTTTTGACCGGTTCTCTCGGTTTGATACCGGTTCGTCCGGTTTTCAACCGATTTTTAAGCTCTCCGGTTCAATGGTTATTCCGGACCGGAACCATGGTCAGTTCACCGGTTTTCCTGTCCGACCGGCCGGTTCGGTCCGGTTCTCAGAACCTGGGTTAAAATTTAAAAAATAATAATAAACAATAAAAAAATTAAATTATTCTTTTAGTCCTTATAGTTTCACTTTATTTTTAATTTAGTCTCTCTAGTTTAATAATTTGTAATTGAATTTTTATAATTTCACAAGTTTTCAATTTAATCCTTATTATGAAACTTTTGTCATAATTTCATTAAATTTTGTTAATGTGACTAACCATTTATGCAAACAAAACGAAAAATTTAAAGTAGATAATTAAATAATATTAATACACATGTATATGACATGTAATGCAACTAATGTTAAATAATTAGGAAAATTTTGTTTAAATCATATATATTTTCAATGTTGAGATAGTATATAATTGGTCGCCTCACAAAAACTTAATAAAACAATGACAAAATTTTAATAATAGGGATTAAGTTAAAAAATTTTAAAACTATAAGGACTCAATTACAAATTTTAAAAATATAGGGACTAGATTAGAAGTTGAGTAAAATTATGAGGACTAAGACCATAATTTAACCTAAAAAAAGAAAAAAGAGTTCCATCTTGAAACTACAATGACAAAATAAAAAGATGGATTGGATTGTAATATTTGCTTCATACAAATTAACGATCGGGATAACGCGTTTTCACAAAATTCCCACATTTTTTTTTTGGGTTTAAAATTCCCACATGGTTTAAACACAAATCTTGCTATCTTCGTTATTCTCTGTTTGATTTGTGGTCCACAGAGGTACATTTCCACATAAATATATATTTACTTGCTTTTCAAAAAGTCTTATTTTTACCTTGGTCTTATAGACTATAATATATATATATATATTAAAATAATTTATTTTCTTATTTTCCATTTATTTAGTCAAAAAGAAAAACAAAGAAGATAAGATCAGGCTGCTGGAAGCCTTACCCTTATCCTCTACACCGCCACCACAATATGTAAATAAATAATGTCACGTGTGTAGAATTGATGATTATTAGTGTAGCAAACTATGTTCAAATCATACAACGACAAAAATGAAATTAATTAATTTAATTGATTAATTAAAAAGAAGGAATTAGGCATGCATGCATCCAAAATAGACGGCCCAAAATGAAGGGAAAATTTAAAAGTACCTATCAGTACTGTAATAAATTAATGAGATGATTAACTAATTATTAGGTTGGATCATTCCCAGTCAAATTAAAGCGATCGATGGTCTATTACAGCTGTTTACTTATTTCTGCTTATTCAAAATAGTTTTCTTTAACCAGGTTTTACAATAAACATTTTGAAAAAAAAAATTAATTTGTGTTTGACGATATTATTTTATAAGCGTTTTTACTAATTATATTTTATCCGAAAGTCTTTAAAAAAAGTCTATTTTTATTGTCAAACTAAACAAATACGTATAAATTTGAATTGGACTAAAGATTATGTAATAACAAATAACTAGTGTTATAATTCGTGCGATGTACGGATAATTTATAAATTTAAAAAATTTCATAACTTATAAAATAATAATAATTGAAAGACTTAGATTATTGACAAAATGTTGATTCAGCTCGTTTGTGAATTGTTCCCATAATATACATATAATTCTATTATACTTATACCTACAAAAAAAAACACACACACACACATACACACACATATATATATATATACATGTTAAAGCTAAGAAAAAAAAAAGCAAAAAAAGGAAAGTAACAATACTCTGTATTTTTAATCTCAATTTTTATACACCTGCTCTTGATACCGTTCTTAGAACTCTTTATGATAGAACCAAATTTATTGACCATCCGAATAATATCTGAAATGAAATAATATTATTTGTATAAAGTTGGAATCAATAACAAATAAAATATAATTTACAAAATATAAGATAAAAATTAACCTACAAAATTGTTTTTGTATGCAACATGATTCAAAATATCATTGAATAAACAAAACATGAAAATAAATTTTGAAATACTCAAAACATCTTGAGCTAGTTAGACATCATTTGAAAATCGAAACTTAAGCATGAATAAATGTTTTGTTGTTCGATATTCATTGTTAGACTTAACTACACCAAACATAAATATCACATAAATATTTCTCTTGGTTATTTGATACTTGAACTTATTCACATATGATCTCTTCACACAGCTGTATATGCAATCACCTTTAGAAGCTAAAAAATAAACACAAGACTAAAAAATAAAATAAAACTTACCTAAAAATCTTGCAAAACCGTCTCCAAACTAAAAATCTTATCAGGTATATTGAACGATGAAATTATCCACAACCTCACTACTCGAACTTTAATCCTCCAATCATCCCTTGATGCATTAACATCAACAATGTCGCTAAATATAACCATATGTGAAGCACTAACGAAATGATAACTAATTTTGCAAAAAACATATTCAATACAAATATAGGAGAAATACAAGACAGTTGAAATGACCATTTATTTGTATAACGTGAATTTTGAAATAGTAAATTGAATATATTAAATGCTAATGATATAATTATTAATTATTAAATATTAATAAAATTTAAAATAAAATTTACGACAATTCACAATTTTAAAAATGATATTTTGAATTCATTTGCATTCAAAATTTTCAAATTCATTTGAATGCAATCTATATAATTAATCACACAAATTTGCATTTAATATTTTGTCATTATTAAATTATATTAAATTATTAATAAAATTTACGACGATTCACAGTTTTAAAAACAATGATTTGAATTTATTTGAATGTAAATTTTTCAAATTCATTTGAATGCAATTATAGAATCAATCACACCAATTTGCATTTAATATTTTGTAATTATTAAATTATTAAATTATTAATAAAATTTACGATGATTCATAGTTTTAAAATGGATGATTTGAATTCATTTGAATGCAAATTTTTCAAATTCATTTGAGTGCAATCTATAATTTATTCATTTACATAATTTATTAATTTTATTATATGTTATTTAATGACGTCTATGTAATTAATGCTTTAAAGTAGAATTGTTTTAATCTATTATATAGATAGATGCAAATTTTTAAAATTCACTTGAATGTAATTATAGAATCAATCACATCAATTTGCCTTTGATATATTGCAATTATTTAATTATTAAATTATTGCATTATTAATTAAATTTACAACAATTCACAGTTTTTAAATGAATGATTTGAATTCATTTGAATGTAAATTTTTCAAATTCATTTGAATGCATTATATATTCAATCATACCAATTTACATTTAATATATTGTAATATTCATAGAATTTAAAGGAGACTCCTACAATATATCTCAAAATGGTTGCTTAGAATGAATTTAATGTAGTGTCATTAATAGGAATAAATTTATTCATTTAATTTTTATTTTAATTTATTAATTTTATTATATGTTATTAAATGACATTCATGTAATTAATGCTTTAGAGTGGAATTGTTTTAGTCTATTATATAGATTTTGACTAAAGATCATATTTATTTATTTATTTGTTTCTTTCTACGCTCAAAAACAAAAAGCTTCATTTTTTACCTCTGTTTCGTAGTAGAAAATTTCATTTACTACAATTCAAGTGCAATTTATGCTTTGCCTAGAAGTTTGGTCAAATACCTCAAAAATCTCAAAATAAGTTTCTTTTGAATGAAGAAATTCTCTCACCAGCCAGAAATTTGGCAAGCCAGTTTAATAAACAATGTGAACTTGCTGAATCTAGATCTTTTGTTTGTTTAAGTGAAATTTTTTGATTGATATTAACAGATAAAATCTATATGAAACTTATATAATCAGATGATACTATTTAGACAAACAAAAAATTTGGTGACGAACTTGCTAAACTCAAGAATAGTGTGAAAAGAATGAAAAATTTGAGGCCCTTTCGGCGGCTGGCCTCTTTTATCTTTTTAAATAAATAACATTTTAAAAAAATTAATTTTTAGTTCATTTATAAAATTCTCACAAGAATTGACGGCAAATAAAAAGTCGCAGTCTTTGCCGCCCCCCTTAATTATTATTATTTTCCTTTTTTAAGTTTCCATCCCATCCAATTCGACCATTTTCATGAACATCAAAATTGAGAACGTGTTCATTTCACTTAGACATACTTTTGAGTTTTAGCAGGTTTGAGATTTGTACCAATGACACTAGACAATGAAAGGTCAATCCCACCTACTTGCAAGCCCTTTAGGGCATCATTTGTAGGCTCTCACTTTTATATTATACCAAATTCACTTGGCTTCTTATCCCTCAAATTAATTGATCTTAGTTTTTTTAATTTTTTTGGTTCAATCATTCCATAATGAAAGATATTTACTCAATTCAATTTAACAACACATTGGGGTTAAATAGTTCTAGAGTTGAAAAAAGCTTTTTTTTTTTTACAAGTTTTGGTTGAAATTATAAGTATATGAAAACTCATTAAATAAACTTGTTCTTCAAAGTAAAGAAGACACACCAATAATTAAAAATGAAAGAAAAAAACGTAATTGCATTATTTCAAGGGTATTTCAGTGTGGGCATAAGCATATTTAGTTAGACGAGTTAATATTAATGTGTGAATAGTTAATAGAGATGGTTATATCAATGTTTATCATTAATAATTTAGACAGTATTTAGTTTAAGAATAAAATTAAAATTAATTAAAATAATATAAAATAAAATTAAAGTAAAATAAAGTTTTAGGACAACATTAAAACTCATGTCACATTTTATGAAACGAAATCAGCAATCTTGTCTTTCAATGAATTTATTAGGACCCTGTGTTATATAGTTGGAAAAGCATATTCTATGAGTTTGCCGTATTTTTTTTAAATGATAAAAATTTAAAAATTTATTGAACTCTAATTAATTTAATTTAAATTAAATTAAATCATAAAAATTTAAAACTTTTTCAACATTAATTTTTTATATAAAATTTAAATTCAAAATCTTATTTTTAAAAAAAAATCGAAGTGAAAAGTCTATTTGGCTAGCTGTATTTTCCAATGTATGACTTGACTGTGAAGGGTACTCTGAATTTAGAGTTTTTTGAAAAAAAAAATAGTCAACAATCAAATTTCCGTGGTCGATCGTAATCGAATCTAATTATTATTTATTAGGATATGGATGGCTTTCATGAAAATATATATGCATGTGAATTGATCTCACAAAATGCATAGTCGGGGACTGAATGGTGATGACCAAATTTATTGTCCTTTCCTTCAACATTAATACGGTGTAGTTTTTGCCTTGTCTGGTTTTTTTGGGGAAATAAATTATGGAGGAAAAAATATATATGTATTATGTGTAGACTTTTGATTATTTTACATTAAACCTTATTCTTGGGCTAAAAGTAATCTAACTTTATTGAGTAATCAACGGAGTTAACTCAGCTTCAAGTGGGCCCAAAAGATAACCGTCAGTTTTCGTTGAATTTGATAAACACGTCATTGCATTGTCATCCCATCAATATTATAATATATTTTATCTAAATTACTCTAAAATTTTGACTAAATTATACCCATCATCTATTTAATCTCATATTTGTATCTCATGACATTTTAATAAATATGATAAAAACCGCTGGCAGTCAGATCCAGTTTAGTAATTGAAACGTCTTATACAGGCCTCAACTGTTAAATTGAAATTTGACGGTTGATGTTAATTTTTACAGTTGAATTGTTAACAGATCTCAACCATTAAACTTTAATCTAATGGCGGCTAGCTGCATAAAAGTCTCTTGTGGACATAAGGGTCGTCGAATTTGAATTGCTCATCTAGCTTATTTTATATCAATTTAATTAAATTTTTACATAATAATAGAGACAAATTTTATGCTAAAATTTGATCTAAAACTGTAGTTTTAGTTTTGCTATTAGAGTAAAAATAGCTAAGTAACTTTATTATAACCAAAAAAAAAATACATACTATGCCAAAGTAATATAATTTGGCTAGACCTCATTGAAAGTTAGTATAATTTATCTGCTAATTCTAAAATAATATTTAACAAGCGTATTTAGCAACTAAAACTAAATGAAGTAATATACAATATTATATGAATTTGTTTATAAATAAATTAATATCAGTTAAATGGATGTTAAATAGTATTCAAAGACTGTAAAAACAAATTGGCAGCTTTTTTTTTTTTTAAATAAAACGTTGATAGCTGTTGCTTTTGGCTCTATGGGAATTAACAAAAAAAAAATGACGTAGGAATTAAATATTCTAAATATATTAAATTTCTTGGCATAGCTTGGTTAGGCTGGTGGTTGCACTTTATGTCTTTATTATACCTGCTCCAAATATAGAGCTAAGCCATGGGACATTGGGACCTATGGAAAGTCTTTAGTCTTGTAATAGCTCCTCAACTAGAGAACACTATCGCCTGTTTCATACATTTCGTAGAGTAAATTGTTAAAAGATTAATATTTCACTAATTTAATTAGTGAAATATTAAGTATTTTAATTTAAATTTTCAAAGGTCATATTTATCTAAATTTAATTATTTTATTATTAAATTACAAATTTTATTATTATTAAATTTTAATTTTTTATTCTTTAAATCCTTTTTAAAAAAAACTAAATTGAAATTTTTTAAAATTTAATCGAGATAGTTAATTTTTAGGTTAAATTATGTTCTAAATCCTTATAGTTAGACTCAATTTTTAATTTAGTCCCCATAGTTTAGAAATTTGTAATTGAATTATTATAGTTTTACAATTTTCTAATTTAATCCCTATTATTAAAATGTTATCAATATTTTGTTAATTTTTTTTAACATGACCAATCTATATTTTAACATTTGAAATATACATGACTTCAGTTAATTTGTCATAGTTATTAAATATAAATTGCATTACATGTCATATACATATGAATTAATATTACTTAATTATTTTTTCTTTTGATTAGTATTAATCACATATATTTATAGCGTTAATATATATATATATATATATAGTTAGTTAGTCATGTTATAAAATTTTATTGACATATTGACAAAAGTTTAATAACAAGGTCTAAATTAAAAAAATTGTAAAACTATAAAAACTTAATTACAAATTTTTAAATTATAAACCAAAATAATAATTTTAACCTAATTTTTAAAAATTAAATTAAAATAATTGTAATATCTAAATACCAAATTAATAATTTATGTAAAAATCATACAACAACATCTTATTGGCAGTAGTTTATTAGGTTTGTCAAAAGTTTTCAAACACATTCATTCTTTGCAATTCATTAATTTCCACAAGCTTCTACCGGCATGTTTAGTACAGTGTTAGGTAATAGGGGAGAGAAAATTATTATTTTTATTTAATTGTCCATATTATATAAAATATTTTTTTTGAATAAAATTACATTAAAATATTTTATTTCATTATCTTTTTAATAAAATTACATTAAAATATTTTATTTCATTATCTTTTTCATTTTCATTCTGAGTATTAATGACCTTTTTGGTTTGAATTTTTTTATTTTTATTGAAAATAAAAAATATGTTTAATTGAGTTAAATAAAAATATTTTGTTAAAAATATTTTTTAAAATATGTCTAAATTTAAAAATATCAAAAAAAAATTATTTTTAATATTTAAAAAAAACATTTTAAAAAATGAAGAGATCTCTTAATTATAACCATAATTCAAGAATAGAAGAATCGTGAGCGCGAGTAACGTTCCGAACGCGTGGAGACAAAACAAAAGGTTCGAGAAATATCTATGGGATGCGCGGATGACGTGGACTGTGGCACCGAAAATTTATAGACTGGTCCCGGGACCGTGAGCCACGTGGTGCATTGTAAGTGGAACGTCAGACTAGGTGGTAGATTCTTCATGAAACACCCATGATGATGCCTGCACGAATGTACATGTAGCAACTAGCCACCACCGAACCGAAACACCGAAAGTGAGAAAGTGAAGCTCCCAGGCACTACGTTCACCACTCACCACCCACGTAGGCAACGTACGAGGCGACGCTTATCTTGTTTTCTCTCCTCTCACGAGCAAGCAATTTTTGTCGCACGCCACATGGAAATATTCAAAAGTGAGGAAACAAGTGGGCGTGGAAGAGTGGAAAAAGGTGGGGAAATATTAAAATATTATTACTTAGGAGCTTACCTGGTAACTTCCTCGGCATTGTCTCGGCAACATATCCACACGTGTATGTCAATGTCCAACATCCCAACCGAAACGTTGAATCCGGTCTTTTGGGGTAGGTCGCTACTATTCAATGACCTCAAAAGCTTGGCCAGAAAAGTAATTTACATTTTAAATATCAAATTTTGAACTTTTTTGGTTGAGAATAGATCAGATCATCATATATACTACTCGATGTAATCCCATATTCGTCGTTTTTTCACTAAATGTTTCGTTAGGTCACATAAGCAAATATGACAAGACGTGCATGGTAGAAGAAATTGTGCAAGTTATATATGCCAACACTTAAATGCGAATAAAGAATTCTACCACCAAGCCGCGAAAATGTGATTCCATTCACAAATGAAATATTAAAATATATGTAGATCTTATCAGAATACGAAAATCACACAGATTATTTGCGATGTCAAAATTTTCTTTGGAGTAGTTAACTACTTGTCAATACTATTAACGTTTTTTCGTTGAGAATGAATGCTATTAATTTTATCTGATTCTTTTTACTTGTTTTATAAGTAAAGTGTTTGATTAAGATAACTATGTGGTAAGAATGCTTATAAGACTTTCGAAGTTATTATTATCCTTTAAAACAAAAAATTATTACATTAAATTTAACTTCATTTTATATTCAAAATTTCAGATTTCTAACTATATTCAAATATAAGGAATTAAAATTTAACTTTAAGTAAGTAATTGCCTTTTATTTTTCAATTAATGTTTGATTATAATAAAATTGATATTAGACATAAAACATATGATTTTTTTTCAAAATTTATTTAATTTGTATAATATTTTAAAACATCAATAACTAGTCATACTTATTGTACAACTTCTCTCTAAAAAACAATATTTTTCTTTTGTAAACGAAATCGTTTTACAGAAGGATTGAAAATTCTATAAATTAAATAAAATTTTAATAATTATTCTTCCCACTATATAATAATAAGTCCAATTATCATCCTCATTTCGTATCAACTAGCTCAATCCTTAATTATTACAATACCATTTTTTCAATAAAAAGCCGTTGATGTTTGAAAAGGTACAAGAGAGGACATTATTCTGAAAATGCATGGCTTAAGTTTTCCACTTAATTCATTGAATAATTTGTAGTTAATTTTGAAAGTTTCAAATTATTGGTCGATAAAAGTCAAAATTAAAGATGCCATAAATATTACATTAACAGGAATAATAATTATAAATCGATAACCTGTTCAATATTTTTCCCATCAGGTAATAATTGGCCGCCACCATAACACCGAAAGTGAAAGCTAGGGGAAGATACATCCACCAGTCACCACCGTACGAGGCGGCGCTAATCTTCTTTACGCTCATGATAATCCAGCGCAAGTGGATTTTCTCACTGACGTGTTCCTTGATCCACCGTTGGATTCCATCCGAATCGTGAGGCCACCGGTCCGAACCAATTGGCACCCCAGTCCAAAACTAGTGTCGTAAGCAGTGAGCAAATCACTTCATGTGGGCTATCGACACGCACGCACCGCACTTCCTTCCTCGACACGTGTCCAGCCGCGTCAGCACAAAAAGCTTAGCCCGCTCTCGCACACAGGCACCACACCCAGAAAAATGTTATCGCCCACGTGTCTTCTAGAAACAGCTGGCTCCTACTGCCACGTGTCTCCCTAAGTTGCTATAAATACGCGTCTCTCCCTTATTTTTTAAGTTTCAAGCACCGCCATTGTTGTTCTAAGCTTTAGAGAGACCAACCCAAGAAGATATCTGCAGTTGAAGAAATAAGAGGAGGCTGGAATAATAGAATGGCATCCGCAGATCTACAGTTGCCACCTGGCTTCAGATTCCATCCAACGGATGAGGAGCTTGTCATGCACTACCTCTGCCGTAAATGCACATCGCAGCAAATCGCTGTTCCTATTATTGCCGAAATTGATCTCTACAAGTACGATCCATGGGATCTTCCTGGTAATTATCTTCCTCCTCCTCTTCCTTTTTATTTCTTTATTATTTATTATTTATTTTTATATTTTTCCTTCCAGTGTCAGTAGCTTATCAAATTCTGGTTCTTAAAGATTTATTGTTAATTCTGTGACAGGCATGGCGTTATATGGGGAGAAGGAGTGGTTTTTCTTCACGCCAAGGGAACGGAAATATCCGAACGGCTCGAGGCCGAACCGGGCGGCTGGGACCGGGTACTGGAAAGCAACCGGAGCGGATAAGCCGATCGGACATCCGAAACCGGTGGGGATCAAGAAAGCTTTGGTGTTTTACGCGGGGAAAGCGCCAAAAGGGGAGAAAACCAATTGGATCATGCACGAGTATCGTCTCGCCGATGTGGATCGATCCGCTCGCAAAAAGAACAGCTTAAGGGTATATTACTGATTCCCCCTCCACCACTGTATACGTCTTGGGTCGAGGTCAGGGGTAGAAAAGGAATTTCGATTCCGATGCATGAGATTTGTGATTTGTCTCAACGGGAGCCCGACATGAAATGACCATTCTGTCCCTCGAAATAATTTTCGCTTGGACAGTTTGCCCCGCCTGAGACTTTATGCGCGCAGACATGCTTTCTATGCGCCTGATGATAAGTCTTACAGTTACGGGGACCATCAACGAGTGGTAGTGAAGACAAAATCAAATGAACGGTCCAGATGTGCCCTGACCATAGAATTGAAAGTCACTTCATGACATTCAATCTTGTGGTTGCTGGTGATTCGGTCCACATCTCTCATGCATCGAATCAAAACGCTTAAAAGACAATGAACAATAATTTAGTGGAAAGTTTTATCAATCAATTATTACTTTCTATTTATGGAGATGATTCCTTCTTATCTTTCCAAGAAAATGAAAGTTGAGACTTTGTGAACGCTATGATTGATTCAACGGTTCTGATTTTGCAGCTAGATGATTGGGTCCTTTGCCGTATCTACAACAAGAAGGGAACCATCGAGAAGCAACCTAGCGCTTTCATCCGGAAAACTGAATACCCAGAAATCGAAGACAAGAAGCCGGAGAATTTGACGTGTCCTCCGCCGCCTCCGCCTCCGCCGCCTTCTTCGCAAGCGCCGCCTGCGATGACCGATTACATGTACTTCGACACGTCGGATTCGTTCCCGAAGCTACACACCGATTCTAGCTGCTCGGAGCACGTGGTGTCGCCGGAGTTCGCGAGCGAGGTCCAGAGCGAGCCCAAATGGACTGAGTGGGAGAAGAACCTCACGTATAATTACGTGGATGCCACTCTCGGCAATAATGGCTTCGGATCGCAGTTTCAGAGCGGTAGTCAGATGTCGCCGTTGCAGGATATGTTCATGTACCTGCAGAAGCCTTACTGAAGCGGAGAATAATGGGAGAGAAATATCGGGCGGTTCATAGTGCAACACGTTGGCATGTGGCTGCATCGCACGGCAGCACGAGACAGAAGGTCCATGAGTGTGCCTGTGCGGGCGCGTAGACGAATATTTAGCTGAGGCGGACAAAAGTATTGGAATTCACTTGGGAGATATCAGATATTGCGTATATTATTGTGCATCGGACGTCGATCGATTACTTAGGACGATCCAACGGTGCATGTTGCACTTGTCTTTAGGATTGGCATGTGTACAGTTTGTAGTTAAGTCCATGTTGTTACGTGATGGTCTGATAGAAAAGAAGGTCATGTCGACCTTCTAATGTTTGTAGCTGTTCCATGTGATAGTCTGATACAAAAGGTCATTTGGACCTTCTAATAGTTGTAGCTGTTCCATTAAATTGTGTCAGTCGCTGATTTTTTTCTTGAAAAACTGATTAATAATATTTTTAATATACTTTTGAAGCGCCGTGATATTTTTTTTTGTTCTTTATTTTGGAAGTTGTGGAAAAGAAAAGAAAGGAACCGTGAAGAAGAGTGGGGAAAAGTCACTAAATTTGTTAAAATAAATTAAGCCGTAGTCTGATATTCATGAAAAAATCTAATATATTAAAGTAATTTTTTTTTACATAATGATGATTCAAGTTTTTGAAATTTAATTTTTTTACAAAATGATAGCATAATAAATTAATAATTGAGTAATTTTTCTTTTAGGTTTGTAGAAGATTGATTTAATAAATTATTTATAAAACAATTTTTTATCCTAATATTCTTTTTATGACAACTATTCTAATTTGAAACATAAGAGAAGTTTTAATCAAATCCTCTATATTTTGACCATTTTATTTCATTAAGGATATATTATGATAAGCAGTACTCCATGGATTTTTTTTAAAAATTGTTTATTTTTATAATTTTATTATAAATATTTTGTGTGGGCCTGATGTCTGCCTCTGTTCGACGAGCCTTGAATATCTGATGAATGGGCTCGACAAGCCCATTGAAGCTATTACTTCTTGGAGACTTAAGTGGATGGGCCCAATATAGTAGTGGAAAAAAAAACAGGTAATTTTATTAAAGAGAAGACAATTACGATACAAAAAATCAACAAATTATGGACACAACTTCTTTTCCCTCCTTTCTAATACCATTATTTCCATTTTCCAATCTTCAGTTTTCATTATCCGATTACAACCCTTTAATTATTTGTTCATTTGCAAGAAGTGACGTTAAAAAAAAAAATAAAACTGCTCAAGCTTTCCCTTAATTATTTGAATTTTTAACTACACTGAAGTGACTAGATAGAGTTTGTGTACATATGCGTTTAATGCAAGCAAGCCTTTTTCATCATGACACTTAAAGCCATATGTATATCTAAGATAGTTGATTTTTTTTTTTGGGTTATATGGTGAGAGTATTTTTGGTTCTCCTTATACATTAACTAAAATAAAATATATTTATTCTATATTAGCATGCTTAAATTTAAATAGCCTAATTGACACACGATAGTTGTTGAATTTGGGTGATCAATGATTATAGTGTATTCACGTTTCCTTATTTCTCTTCGTACGATTTAATGACTCATGTTAATCATTCAGGTCAAATAGTCATTACGTGCCAAACAAGTGATCCAGATACGATAGTCTAAGTGTATTAAAGAAAATAATAAATTGTTGATTCTAGCATTTGAAATTGGATAATCAAACACACACCTCCTTAACAATGAGATCAATTCCCTGAAGTTAAATGGCAAATATCAGGTTGAGTTAATAATAATGGTTAATTTTTTTTTAAAAAAAAAAGTTTGAAGTTTGATTTTCTCTCGAGATGATTTTAATCAACATTAATTCCACGATATCACAAGGCTCAAAATTAAACTCTTAGGCCACATATATTATGACTTGAATCCCTCGAATCAACAAATTTTGAAGATATGTGAACTGAATGTCAAACACTTTGCCCAGCAACAACGAAATCGAACTGAAGGCTTACAAAAGAAGTAAGAAATTGACCAACCCATTAATCAAGTTGTAGATGAGTGATCAACGGACAAGAAAACTACCTCTTCATTATTACGAAAATATGAAATATTGCACACACCTACTCAATATATATCTACTCAAGTTCAAGCGAAGAATATCAGATAAGAACAAAAACAGTTATAAGAAATTGACCGAGATTGAACCAGTAGAAGCATAAGAAAAGCGACATGAGGATTGGATCTCACGCCATAAATATCTGCAAACTCACGATATTACTACTGGGGATAGATAAATGTAGTTGGAAAGGAGTTTCATAAATCTGTGAGTGATTCTCTTCCCTGTATTATAAGAAGCAATGATGTGTATAGAATAATGAGTGTGAATGTGAAACCACATGGAGGAAGGGTAGATTCTGATGGATCCGCAGAAACAGACGTGTGCTACACCAGACATTATTGTTCGTCATCCGTCTCATACTACTTACTATGTATCTTCTTGCAAATTTTCTGACCCTAATCCACCTGTCCTTTTCTGCACTAACCTCCAAATTCAATCAATTCGTCCCACCCCCACACTGCCCCTACATTGTTTTTTATAAATATTACCCACCGATCACACATCGCAGTTTTTACTTTCAGATAAAACTATAAAAAAATTTGACTTTGCAAATCTACGATCAAATTCTTAGAAAGTCGGGTCTTTTTTTTTTATTGTTGCGAGAATTATGAAAGCTTAGAACTAAGCCTGGAGATGATCAACACAACCTTCCTCAAAGCACAGAGACGATCGACGCCCCCGCACAAAGTTTTGATGACCAACACCTTCAAACAATTATGTGATTATATGGGTTGGTTCTGTTTTGTTATGCTTGTCATCGGTACGTATTTATCTTTAATTACTCACTCCTTAAACAATAATATCTCAAATTTCATTTTTTATAATCTTATTTAAAAATGTGTAAAGAGGGGCAACTGTAATAAGGGGGAGAAAGAAATTTCATTTTTTATAATTCCAATTGGAAGATAAGGACCAATGAGATGACATTTTTCCAACAAGAGGGAGAAAGAAGTTTCAGATTACTGGCCTCCCATGCTACATACATATATATATATATATGGTAAAAAAATATTTCTATAAATCTCGAAGTGCATCGATAATGAAATACTTAAACTTTTTTAAAAGTTAAGTTTGTCATAAATTTATCCTTAAATTTTTAAAAAAGTTAATAAAAAGTTTAAGTTCTTGAGAGGTTAAATTCTTTTATCTTGGAAATATATTGAAATATGTATATATGATAAAAAAAAAATTTTACATAACTGTTGAAATAATCTCATGCATAACGAAAAAGTCCTATCTCATAAAAAATAGAAAACTTTCTCTAGACTTGCCCTTGATTTTTTTGAAATGTCAACCTTTTTAGCTACTAAATCATCTTAGACCGGATTAGCCAGTTTAATCGGTTGGATCAGGAATCGGTCAAAGAATCGATTCAGAATAACTTCTAAAATCGGTGAGTGATCGAACCAATCAAACTGGGTCAGAATTGGTGCTAAATGAACCAATTAAACTAGTCCACTTGGAATTTTTTTATTTTTTGTTTCTTAAATTTGTTTAATTTTTCTTATTCTATAATAAAATAATGAAAAAATTAATATTACATATAAGTCAATTTTAGTGGAAATATCATTATATTGATATTTTATGTATTTGATATAAATAAATATTATATGAATTAATAATATTTTCTTATTATTTATTCAATTTTTTACTATAAACTTTTGATTGTGAATATTGTTTTGTGTAATTTGATATCAAATCTTATTTTTTAATTGACTTTGTAAATTTATATTTAGTCTTTAATTACGTATAATTGTATATTGTTTTTTAATATTTAAAATAGACTGATTCAATCACGATTCAACTATTGACCTTTAAATCGATACTTCAATCAGTTTAATGATCGGTCCAATTTTTAGAACCTTATTAAAATCTCTCTCTATATATATATATAAAAGAAAATTATTATTTTATACATATGTGGAGATAATTTTAATAATTAAATTAACTTCATAAAAGGTGGAACTGTGTACAGTGTGATATATCATATATGTATTTGCTTGTCTGGAGGGATTCTATGTCGTTGGGTCCACTCTTTAATTTATCTCTTCTCTTCGGTGGCATAGGTTAGATCCAGACGCCCTCATAAATGTATTTTACTGCATTAATTATTAAATCCCTGAATTGATTGTCCTTTTCTACAACTTTTTTGTTACTTAATATGAATAAAAGCTACATTTGATTCTCTTCACTTTCGGTTTAGTTTATAAAATTATTATATGAATTTATAATAAAAAATAACTTCCTGAATTTTAGACTAACAAATGTTAAATTATAGTTATAATCATAGTTTTAGGAATCATTTATTTAGACTAATTTTTATATCACTGGATTATTAGTCTAATTGCTAGATCATCGAACCAATTCTTGAATTGAAGAATATATATATATATATATATATATATCAAAATAAATAAAATTATTTATATTTATATTAATAATTTGTAAAAATAAAATTAAAAATAATTTATTTTTGAATATCTAATGGTTATTTAGTTATTTTTAAATTTATATAATATTATAAAATTTGTACTAATATTATTCAACTTTTATGATTTTAAATCATTTTAAATAATATAATGATATAATTTACATAAAATAATAACATTTTATGTTTCAAAATACTACTATTATTCTTATATATATGTTTTTTGGCTAAACTTATATAATCATTGTTTGCAACGTTAATGGTTAAAATTTAACATTGGTTAGGTCAATTTTTCTTACATATGTTTTTGTTAAAATCTAAAATAAAAAAATTAAATACTATTCAATTTGATCAACCAAATCTTAATTGGACTGATTACATTTCAATCCAATGAGACAATCAAAAACAAGTTATGCTCTAAGTTGCTGGTTTTCATATTGACTCGATTGAATCAATACAGGTCCAAAACCACTTGTTACAATTATTTGTTTGAGAGGTCGCGTTGTGATCCTCATGAAAAGCATTATTATAAATTTATCGTTTATAAAGATTGTTATCTTATTGAAACTAATTTTAACTATGTTTTAATTATTTTTCTTAGTCTAAAGCTCAAAACGGTTTTTCTATTTTATGTTGAAATTTATAAACTAATTTTATAATTAAATCTCAAATTTAAAATATAAAATATATCAGCAAGTGAGGTTTTGTTCCACTTACACCTTAAAAATGATCGCTTTTGCCTGTTTACATTTTTAAAGATTAAAAAAAATCCAAATGAACGATTTTAAAAATATAAGGTGAAAATTTCTAGAGTACACATTAATAATACATAATTTAAAACATTAGGGATATACATTTTTTAGTTTTTTTTTTTTAATACACGGCAGAGCAAGAGTTGAAACGCGTAACAACCAGTTAAACAATCCACACCGCTTATTACTATACCATTACCTAATAACCTTTTAACTTTTATTTTGAAATAAGTTTTTTTTAATCTTTATAATTATCTTAGATTGCCTTTTTCTATAGATCTAGTGCAATAAAAGTTTTACATTAACTTCAAGTGTTACACCAAAAAATTGAACTCAAATTATAATTTTTTAAATCAACACGGATTGTTTCAATTAATTCAACATTTGGTTCCCTTGAACAAAGTAAAAAAATTAATAATAAAATTATTTGATATATTTCTTAGACACCAATGATTAAAAAATTTGTTGGCAAAAGTATTTTTTTTTTGTCTCTAACATTTGTTTTGAATTTTAATTTTGTTCTTAATGTTTTTTTGTGTTAATTTTGTCTTACATTTTTTTGTTTTAATTTTATCCCTAAGGTTATGTTGTTAATAAAGTTGACAAAAAATACTGTTGTGAACTCTTTTAAATGACATGTGGGTTCCTTCAAATGACATGTAGACTTTTTCATGTATATTTAACCGTTAATTTGAGACAAATAAGAGAAATAAAAAAATATTATTTAGGACAAAATTAAAGTTTAGTCAAAGGAATAACACATTGGTAGGAAACGAGTTATAAGGAAAAGTTCACTTTAATATTTATTCAATTATGTGAATGATGTTAGTTTTAGGAACAAAATCAAAATAAAAAAAATGTGAGATGAAATTAATAAAAAAATATTAAAAACAAAATTAAAAATCAAAATAAATGTTAGATACCAAAAAAATGTACCTTTATTAAAATTGTTTAACTGCTTAATTATCCCATGTGGTCTTCAAGATCGTGTAATATATTTATATTTGTAGCTAGTGTAATGGCATCTAGTTGTTGAGGAAAAATGAGTGGGTACAACTCAATGACACGCAGACAAGCTCATTTAATAATATTGAACAAAATGGTGTCAATGAGATGGAAACTGCATAGAATTACAGACAAAGAATGAAGCAGTATCATTCATATTTCCAACAAATACATCTTTGATTCAAATCAAAGTATCATAGTTTATGAGACTTTCCAACGACAATCCCCAATTGCCTGCCTTTGATTCTCAAGTGGGGTTTCAGAAAATTCGCAGTACATTGATGGTCAGTCCCTTGTTGATAGTACATTTTGAATAGTGTAGTGTTATAATTATTCAACACCAAAATAATGATTTTCTTAATAATGAAATTTGTAATTTCAGCAATGTTCCCTACTGTTTTCCATCTTTTTTCGGGAATTTATTTTGCCTTGGGAGCTAGTGTGTTCGCTGTGGCATTTATTGATTTGTACTTATTAATCTGTCAAATAAATGCTGGTTTACTGTCTCTCTATATTTAACTGCCGACACAATATGAAACTCTCCAAGTACTGAATTTATAATAGTAAATATGATTTGTAATTGACAACAAAACAATAAGCGATTTACTTTACATTATGCTTAAATATTGTTGGAAATATCAAGAATAAAATGGTTTTGAAACGAGACATATATCATTTTTAAAGAATTTATATTTGTGTATTGAAAAATTAAATATAAATTTTTTAAAATACAACAATTTTTTTAGAACATTTGTCTAAATATTTTATATCAAAGTTACTTACAATAGAATTTTAATAAGATATATATATATATAGATGTAAATAATTACGTATGTTCAATTTTCAACAAATGTGTTTAGACAAATTTTAACAGACGTGCATGTTCAATTTAATCGACATATATGTTCGAATTGAAAAATAAATTTAAAATTTAACCAACACATTATTTTAAGTTTATTAAAATAATTCAAAATTTAATTAACACATCATTTCAAGTTCACTTTATTTTAATAATATAAATTCTATAACAAATACAAGTTCACTCTCCCCATGCCCAATAATGATATAAGGAACATTTATATACCTTAGATGCCATCTCTCATCAATGGCCAAACCACTAGATGGGATCTGACGCTAAAACATTTAGCTCCCTTCGAAGTTATTGAATCATATGATTTAACGACTCTAATTTTTTTTAGTTTTTTTTTAAATTATAATTATTAATAGATTTAATGATATTTGTAATTACAATAATAAATATAAAATAATAAAATAATTATAATGTTTTAAAAAATACTAAAAAAAGAACCGTTGTATCAGATGATCCAATAACTCTAAAGGGAGCTGGATACCCTGGCTATTCTTATTCTTTATTTTAATTATTATTAACTTAAAAATTAGATATGCAAATAAGATATCTTCTCCTTTGTTTGTAGCAGTGTCTATTAGGTGAGGTCAATTTGTCAATTCATTAAAACCAATCTAATTCACACAAATTGATTGAGTTGTATTAATTGGTGGTTACATTGTGTTTATTTTCTTCTAATATAACATCAAAAATTCAAATGTATATCGAAATATTTCAACCCGTATCAATCCAATCAACAAGATACTTATTATTTTTTGTTGTTATTCAAATGTTATTTGTGTTGAAAATTTAGATCCAAAGTTTCATCAAATTATATAAACATTTTAATTTTTTGATGTTTTAATTGAGTTCATATGTTAAAATTAATTTTTAACAATTTAAAAATATTGACAATAAAATAATTTATTTAATATTAAGAAAAGGCAAACCTGCCAACTTAATATAAACCAATCAACTCAAGTACATGTTGGTTTGATCCGAGTATGGGATAAATACATAAACAAACCCAATTCCCATTGGTTTGGATTGAAAAAGTTACTTAACTAACCTAATGCAATCCTACAAATACCCCTATCTATTTGCATTATTTACAAATCTTATTAAATAGTTCAAACCCATCAAATCCATCACTCGTTCGTCCTCATCACAAAATAAGTAAAAAGAAAAAAAGGTTTCCAAAGTTGAATATTAATTATTATTAATTCGTATATTCTTTTTCATTTTTAAACATCTAACTTAAAAGTCATCACTCTTATTTATGTTCAGATATTTGTGGTTTCATAAATTATTCTTCAAGGTATATAAAAATATGGAGTATGATGATATGCTGCCAAAAAGTTTACTATCCCTTTTTTTTTTCATTAAAAAGTATATTTCATTAATATAAGGGTTAGGGTTTGAGCTCCTTATCATTAAAAAAAATATTTTCACATCCTTTTAACATATATATATATATATATTCTTATTGACTTTTATAAATACTAAATATGGATATCGAATTACTTCTATTTTATGTAAAGGAAAAATTTATAGTCCTCCTCCTACGATCAATATGCTACTCCCTTTTATTTTGAGCCAAGTGAATTATTGATCCACATCACATAATGACGTGACAAATACAAGAGAAATTGACACTATAATTCAAAAATTATGGAGATTGAAATACTGAAATTTTCTTCGTTGAGATTGAGATATTGAAATTCTCTCCCATTGCTTATCTCTCATTGAAATACAAATATTATCTCTCATTCACTGCAAAATTTTTTCAACTGTGCCAGTACTGCTCTCTCTTTAACCAGAATTATTTCAACTAAAACTTTTTGTTTTCTCAGTTCAAAGATAAGAAAAAACCTAAAATCGATACGAACTAAAATGGGAAATAAATAAAGCAGAGAAAATCAGGAAATAAAATATATCAATTGATTATTTTTTCCTTATTTAGATTGTAATATTGTAATTTCGAATAATGGACTGTCACGAAATTAATGTAAAAATAAATAAGATAAGAGTATTTACAGTAGTGAATATCACTTAGGTTTTTATAGTGAGTCTCACATTGTTACATCAACTTAAACAATTATCTACTCTAGTGACAAATTTCTTAAGACCTTACAAATAAGTCATAGAATCAGCTCTCAACTACTTAACTATTTATTATTCTCCACTAACATTTATTGTGAGTTGATTATTTTATTATTACTCTTTGTATAAGAATTGTTTTTACATGAGACAGCCAGCATAGTGAACCGAAATAAAAAACGGTTATTAAATTTAAGAACTTCTTAAGAATCATCACTGTAAATACTCTAAACATGTGAAAATTACAGAGAACACACAAATTTAATATGGTTCGATTGACGTGATCTATATAATTTAAGTTATTTAACATGGACAAATGGCAAAATTTGAGAGAGTAGTACTGAAAATTCATCACAACCCAAGGACTAAAATTTTGTTCTTATGTATAAACCTATCAAATATATTCGTGACATTTAATAAAGTCAAATTGGTGACTTAACCAATAATTCAGCTTTAGCATGACCTGTTAACATCTAATTGATATACAAGAAACAAGGCATGCAAGTAAAGTTATTACTAATTATAGAATAATAAGACATTCAATATAGTAGAATGATATCATCTAAAAGAAACAAAAGTAATGAAATCATTAACAATGACATCCTGGATCTTTTCTAAAACGTGGGGTAATAGATGTAATTGAAACTTAAATAATAAATTTGGGGCTGGTCTTTTTTATTATATTTTTTTCGCTGAAATTGTATTTCATTAATTTATTTGGAATAGCTTATGTAATAAGAACAATATATGGATAGTATGAAAGATTTAAATCGTGAAGTGTAAAAAATTTATAATAATTTATGAGATATTTTAAACGTTAATTTGTTCATATTTTAAGCATTTATTTAGATGTTTTACGGACACATCCTTTAATTTCTTTCAAGTATATTTGATAAGTGTAGAATTATTTGGGTGATCTGAATATTAGAGGAAAGTTTCAAAAGTCAATTAGTGAGACTTGCAAGTAATATTAACAAGACAGATAATTTTCCAGTTGTATCTTTTATGTTTAATTTAGTGGTAAACAAAATGTATCAAGAAAACTATTACTTAAGAGAGAATGCTTGCAAGTTCCACCACCGATTTAACAAATTAATAAAACGATTATTATACTATTTTATTTTTTTAATAGAAAATTGACGAGTATTTTTTTTTAATACACAAGTAAAAGAATACCTAAGTATTTAAACAAACCCCCCCCCCCCCCAAAAAAAAAGATGAAAGGATTTGCTTCCTAGTTTGTCATAATCCAAGAGTTTATTATCCGGATTTCAAAGTATTTAATGATTATTTACCAAAGTTTAAAATACCGTACTTATTATTAAATCAATTGAAACATTAATTTAATGTTAATGTTTAGATTGTTATTGAACTTTAGTCGAATTAATAGTATTTAAAATATATAATTAATGTATATATTACAGATATTAAAATATTAAAATATATAATATATAATATTAAAATATTTAAGACATGTTACACACACGGGCGCGCGCGCACACACACACACATATATATTTATATTGATCATAGATCTTATCTTAATAATTTAAATTTTTAGAGATTTTTTAAAAATACATAATAAAATCTAGTTAATTTTTTTTAAAAATTAAACCGGTTGAATTGACTTGTGTTATTGGTACGAAGTCGACTATTTTTTTCATTGATTTGAATGTTTATCAGTTTTCAAGTTTAAATTCAATCATAGACTTAATTATTTTATCAATTTTTTTAATCAAATCAATTAATTGGTTTTGACTCTTTAAACCATGCTATTTGCAAACTAGTCAAAATATAGAAAATATTTGTACTTTTTTTTTTCAAAAAATAACTCACCGTGCAAAACAAAGAAATAAAGAAAAAATAAACTCTTAAAAAATTGAAGTTACCATGTACCATTCCCTTGGAAACAAAAATTGCACAAATCCCAGAAAAATAATGTGCAAATGTACACTTTATCTAAGAGAAAACAACTTTTTTATATATATATATATATATAAAGCAATATGAAAAAATTAGCTGCTATTTACTAGTTCTAGTAAAAACCAAAATTGCACAAATGTCAAGAAAATAATGGTTGAAAATTGACTTCTGAAAAAGTCATAACAGAAGGCATCCAAGTGCCGTTTAGTACCTGCAAAAACTCTAATCCAGAGTCAGACTCAGGAAATCAACGACGATTCAAGAATCTCAAATATTCAAAATTACGCAATAACAACGGACGGTAACTGCGGTACGAGTAAAAAGAAAAGACGCGAAGCTGAATTAAGAAACAAAATAACGCGCACAAACACGTGGAAAGGACCCCCAAATAATGAGACACGCGCTCTCTCTCTATCTCTCTCTCTCTCTCTCTCTCACATCTCTCCATTTCACAGTGTTTCCCTGTCCCGTACCTCCGTTCCTCGCTCCATTGACGTTACTATCATTCAGGTCCTTCTCAGGTAGTGAATTTCGAGGTATCAATTTACCGTTCTTATAATTTCGGCACTTAAATTCCTCTGCCACACTGATGACAGTTAGAGCTAGAAATTGACGTTTATCCAGCCCTAGTTTACACGATTCTCCTTTGATCTGCTTCTAGTGCTTCTTTCAGTTTTCTGTTTGTTCTTACGGTTGCGTAATTCTCCATTTTGGATTTCGTCTAATGAGCTTGCATGAAGATCTGAATTCGATTCAGTATTTGATCCGTTGGCTTTCGTTGCTGTTGTGCAGCGTGGTGGAAGCTCATTCTGTGCTGACAGTTGAAAGAAAATCGGACAAGAAATGACGGGTAATTGAGGTGTTCTAGCATTTTCGGTAGGAAATGTGGATTTGGAGGTAGTTAGAAGGAGGGAGTTCTTCGGCATTTGCATTTTCCGCGAGGTAGCTTCTCTAGCGCGACTTTGAATTTGATTTCGTTAATTGTGACAATTTCGTTTTTGCGTACTTCGCGGTGCGCCGTCGGTGCAGGGCATTTTTCAGTTGTATCTGATTTTATCAGTGTTTCCTCTGCATTATGGTTTTAGTTCGAGATGAGCATCTCCAATCACTGTCATTCATGAACTGGTGTAGTAGCATACACTGCTATCCTAGTCACTTTTAAATATCAGGCAAATCCGAGAGCTACGTTGTACAAGTTTACTACTTTCTATGAGTTGTAGATTGTATTACGCTGGGATTCAATAATCATATTGCAAGTGGTTGACAAGGATTTGGTTAACTAAAAGTTCCCTCTCTCCTTCGTTCTAACATAATTCGTTAAATCGTTGATCTGCTTGCTGTTTCTACTCAGAAATGTTATATAATGAAAACTTAGAATTGAAGGAAGAAAAGTATGTCTTTTTTTTTTTTTTTTGACATCTCTATGCACTTTCTTTAATTTACAATTTTTTTGGGAGGGGGAGACCTTAATTTGGGATTGAATGTTAATAATTTACTTCAATTATTAGGCATCCTACGAGGAGGGCTAAAGTGGCATATTGGGGCAAATGTCAAAGTCTCCCTCTCCTGAATCGCAACAGTCCATTTATTGTTCTTCTCGGACTAGGTCAGTATTTTTCTTTTGTAATCCTCAGCAGTTATTTTGTCAATGGAAGTTATGGATGAGCTTTGAATTATGGGAACTGAAATTAGTTTCGATCCTTTTGAAATACTTTTAAATGTTTAATTGATGATAAATTATTTCTGGGGGAAACTACTATTTTCTGGATTTGAAAATACTAAGAAGTGATGATTAAATCCCACTGCACCCAGGGAAACTAATGAGGCACCAGAAATGGACGATCCAGAATCTACAATTGCTACAGTTGCTAATTTTGTTGAGCAACTGCATGCCAACATGTCCTCATCACATGAGAAGGAACTTATCACAGCACGATTGTTAGGTATTGCTAGGGCAAGAAAGAATGCTAGAACTCTTATTGGTTCTCATGCTCAAGCAATGCCATTGTTCATAAGCATTCTCAGAAATGGAACCCCTCTGGCGAAAGTTCATGTTGCTGCCACTCTGAGTGTCCTATGCAAAGATGAAGATTTGAGGTTAAAAGTACTTCTTGGTGGATGTATCCCACCGTTACTGTCACTTTTAAAATCTGAATTAACAGAGGCGAGGAAGGCCGCAGCTGAAGCAATATATGAAGTTTCCTCTGGTGGTCTTTCAGATGTTCACGTTGGTATGAAGATTTTTGTTACAGAAGGTGTGGTTCAAACCTTATGGGATCAACTGAATCCAAAGAACAAACAAGACAAAGTTGTGGAGGGTTTTATTACTGGGGCATTAAGAAATCTGTGTGGTGGCAAAGATGGCTACTGGAAAGCAACATTAGAAGCTGGAGGTGTGGATATTATTGTGGGTCTCTTGTCTTCAGACAATGCTGTTGCTCAGTCAAATGCGGCTTCTCTATTGGCACAACTGATTGTAGCTTTCAGTGATAGCATTCCCAAAGTAATAGAGTCTGGAGCAGTCAAAGC
The DNA here is from genome assembly GCA_037074585.1 of Biancaea sappan. Classification (NCBI taxonomy): domain Eukaryota; kingdom Viridiplantae; phylum Streptophyta; class Magnoliopsida; order Fabales; family Fabaceae; genus Biancaea; species Biancaea sappan. Next base: position 15,875,907 of record CM073494.1, read on the forward strand.
TTTACTTTGTCTTGTTGGTCGGGAAAATGATATTTCCGTGCGTGCAAGTGCTGCTAATGCTCTAGAGGCCCTTTCTTCAAAGTCAACTGGAGCTAAGAAAACCATTGTCAGTGCAGATGGTGTTTCAATCCTCATTGGGGCTATAGTTGCTCCGTCTAAAGAGTTTATGCAAGGAAATGGCCAGGCTCTGCAGGAACATGCAACTCGAGCTTTGGCAAATATTCATGGTGGCATGTCTGCTTTAGTACTATATCTTGGAGAACTTTCCCATTCTCCTCGCCTTCCTGCACCAGTTGGTGATATAATTGGGGCTCTTGCTTATACACTGATGGTCTTTGAGGAAAAAGATGTTGATGAACAACCTTTTGATGCAACTCAAATAGAGGATATTCTAGTGACTCTGTTAAAGCCTCGAGACCACAAGATATTTCGAGAGCGTGTACTAGAGGCCATGGCTAGTCTATATGGAAATATTTGTCTCTCGAAGAGGCTTGATCATGCATATGCAAAGAAGTTTCTTATCGGACTTATAACTATGGCGGCTGCTGATGTGCAAGAGCATCTAATACTCTCCTTGAAAAGCTTGTGCTGTGATATGGTAGGAATATGGGAGGCCATAAACAAAAGAGAAGGTATCCAGTTACTTATGTCCATGCTGGGACTATCCAGTGAGCAGCATCAAGAGTATGCAGTTCAGTTGCTGGCAATTTTAACTGACCAGGTTGATGACAGCAAGTGGGCAATCACTGCTGCTGGAGGGATTCCTCCATTGGTGGAGTTGCTAGAGACAGGATCACAGAAGGCAAGAGAGGAAGCTGCTCATGTTCTATGGAATTTGTGCTGTCACAGTGAAGATATCCGGGCATGTGTTGAAAGTGCAGGGGCCATCCCAGCGTTCATATGGCTTCTGAAGAGTGGTGGATCAAGAGGACAAGAAGCTTCTGCCATGGCAATGACTAAGCTTGTGAGAATAGCTGACTCTGCTACTATTAATCAGTTAATAGCGTTGCTTCTAGGGGACTCTCCAAGCTCAAAGGCCCATATTATTCAAGTTTTAGGTCATGTACTTACTGTGGCTTCACAGAAGGACCTCCTGCTAAAAGGCTCTGCAGCTAATAAGGGGTTGAGATCTCTAGTTCAGGTTCTCAATTCATCAAATGAGGAAACCCAGGAATATGCAGCTTCTGTGTTAGCTGATTTATTCAGCACAAGACAAGACATTTGTGATAGTTTTGTAGTAGATGAGATTGTGCTTCCTTGCTTGAAGCTTTTGACAAGCAAAAACCAAGTTGTTGCAACTCAGTCAGCTCGAGCATTGAGTGCTTTGTCTCGTCCAAACAAGGGTAGATCTGCAAATAAGATGCCTTATATTGCAGAGGAGGATGTCAGGCCACTAATTGAGTTGGCTAAAGCTTCCTCTATTGATGCTGCTGAAACTGCAGTTGCTGCACTGGCCAATCTTATCTTTGATCCCTTTATTGCTGCTGAAGCTCTGGCAGGAGATGTTGTTTTATCTTTAAATAGAGTTCTGGCAGAAGGAACTTTGGAAGGTAAACAAAATGCATCATGTGCCCTTCATCAGTTACTGAAGCATTTTCCTGTAGATGATGTTCTCAAGGGGAATGCTCAGTACCGTTCCACTGTTCTTGCACTTGTTGATTCGATAAATGCAATGAATATGGATGGAGCTGATGCTGCAGATGCTTTAGAAGTAGTTGCGCTGCTAGCCAGAACAAAAAGGGGTGTTAGTTTCACTTATCCTCCTTGGTCTGTACTTGCTGAAATACCATCAAACTTAGAACCTCTTGTATGCTGCCTGTCTGAGGGGCCTCCCCTAGTACAAGACAAGGCAATTGAAATTCTGTCTAGACTTTGTGGAGATCAATTAGTTGTTCTTGGGAATTTCTTGGCTGCTAGGTCTAGATCCTTTAGTTCATTAGCTGATAGAATAATGAACTCCTCCAGTTCAGAAGTTAAAGTTGGAGGGGCTGTTTTACTTTTTTGTGTTGCAAAGGAGCATAAAGAGCTGTCAATGAATGCACTTGATAATTCTGGGTATCTAAAATCTTTAATATATTCTTTAGTTGATATGATGAAGCAGAACTTTAGCTGCTCATTGGCAATTGGAGTACGAACTTCCAGAGATTTCATGGAGAGAAGTTTATTTCAGAAAGTTGATCAAATTGATATTCCTTACCAGGCTAAAGTGTTGGGTGTCACTGTTGCCTTGTGGTTGCTCTCAATTATTGCTTCTTTCCATATAAAGAACAAACTCTCAATTATGGAAGCTGGTGGACTTGAGGCTCTCTCCAACAAGCTTGCAAGCCATACTTCCAATTCACAGGTATACTAGTTTGAGCTTTGATTAGTCAAGTTCCAGGAACCCTTAAAACAGTTAGCTGCTTTCTACATCCTTTCTGTTAATTTTGTTTGGGCTACCATTCCTATGGCCCTCTGTTTCACAGATATCCATTTTTACAGCTTGAATACTGATATACCTGTATGTAGGGAAACATAATGCCAAACATGCTTTCTCAGGCTGTGTGATGGCACAAGTTTATGCCTAGGCATTTACTGCATTATGCATGCTGGAAAATTATCTTTTTGCCATAGAACAAATTACAATTACTAAGAGACTGTAGTAATCTGCAATTTTACAATTCATTTTAAGAGTGGAGCAAACACTGGATGGTGTGGGAAAAAAAAATAAAATTTGGTGAAGAAGAGGATAGCAAAGGAGAAAAATATGGAGATTTTCATTCAACATATCAGACTTATGTCTATACACGTTAAAAATAGATGGTTCACAAAATAGATCCTAACATTTTTATGAAAAAAAATAATTGGATATTTTGTCCCCAAAAGAGAAAATTACAAAAAAAAAGGGGGGGGGGGGGGTGGGGTTCTGGTCAAAGACTGTTGGTGAGGAGCTGAAGCATGACAGATAAAGAGTCAAAAGACTAAAGACTCCATTAACGCAAGGTTTTCCTCAAAAATGGCTCTGTACCGGGGTGGCATATTTCTTGATGTCTTATTTAAGCATTGAAAAATTTTAGTGGCTGAATCAAATAAAATTTTTTTTTTCTTGTGACAGACAGAATTTGGGGATACAGGAGTTTGGATCAGTGCCTTGCTTCTGGCCATTTTGTTTCAAGATGAAAATGTGGTTCTATCTCCTGCAACAATGCACATTATACCTTCTCTTACTCATCTGCTACGGTCTGGTGAAGTGACAGATAAATATTTTGCTGCCCAGGCTATGGCTAGTCTTGTTTGTATTGGTAATAAGGGAATAAACCTTGCTGTTGCAAACTCAGGTGCTGTTGCTGGATTGATAAGTATAATTGGTAATATAGAGTCAGATATGCTAAACCTTGTTGCTTTATTGGATGAATTTTCATTGGTGCGAAACCCTGATCAAGTTGTTTTAGATCAGCTTTTTGAAATCGAAGATGTAAGAATGGGCTCTGTTGCACGGAAATCTATACCTCACTTGGTGGATCTCTTGAGACCAATACCAGAAAGGCCTAGTGCCCCACCAGTTGCTGTCAAACTCTTGACACGCATCGCAGAGGGAAGTGATACAAACAAATTAATCATGGCCGAAGCAGGCGCTTTGGAAGCTCTGACAACGTACCTGTCTTTGAGCCCTCAAGACTCAACTGAGGCCATTATTTCTGAATTATTAAGAATATTATTTTGTAATTCTGACCTTATTAAACATGAAGCATCAACAAGTTCCCTGAACCAACTCATTGCCGTTTTGCGTCTTGGATCTAGAAATGCTAGATATAGTGCAGCAAGAGCACTTCATGAACTTTTTGATGCTGAGAACATTAGAGACTCAGAATTAGCTAAACAGGCCATTCGACCATTGGTTGACATGCTTAATACAACATCAGGTAGCGAGCAGGAGGCCGCCCTTATTGCATTGATAAAATTAACATCAGGAAATTCTTCAAAAGCATCTCTTTTTACCGATGTGGAAGGAAGCCCACTTCAGAGCTTATACCAGATATTGTCGTCTGCTTCATCATTGGAACTAAAGAGCAATGCTGCACAAATTTGCTCTGTTCTTTTTTGTAACAGGAAGTTCAGAGCTGATCCTCTTGCCCTGGAATGCATAGAACCCCTTATATCACTGATGCAGTCTGATTCTGGCACAGCAATAGAATATGGGGTTTGTGCTTTTGAGAGGTTGTTGGAAGATGAATATGTGGAGCTTGCAGCTGCCTATAATGTTGTGGATCTCCTTGTCAGTTTGGTTGCAGGATCAAACTATCAGCTCATTGAGGCAACTGTATCTGCTCTCATCAAGTTGGGCAAAGACAGGACTCCATGCAAACTAGAGATGGTCAAAGCTGGCATTTTTGATAATTGCCTTAAGTTACTCGAACTAGCACCTAGCTCATTATGCTCCACCATTGCCGAACTGTTCCGCATTTTAACAAATAGTAATGCAATTGCAAGAAGTTCTGCTTCAGCAGAAATTGTAGAGCCCCTTTTTCATGTTTTGCTCCGTCGAGATTTTGATTTGTGGGGACAGCATAGCGCCTTACAAGCACTTGTAAATATATTGGAGAAGCCCCAAAGTCTTGCAACCTTAAAACTAACACCTAGTCAAGTTATTGAGCCCTTGATATCGTTCCTGGAATCCCCATCCCAAGCTATTCAGCAGCTTGGCACAGAATTGCTGTCTCATCTTCTTGCCCAAGAACATTATCAGCAAGATATTACAACAAAGAACGCAGTTGTTCCCCTTGTACAACTTGCAGGAATTGGAATACTGAACTTGCAGCAAACAGCAATAAAAGCATTGGAGAAAATCTCCACAAGCTGGCCAAAGGCAGTTGCTGATGCAGGAGGCCTTTTTGAGCTTGCAAAGGTTATTATTCAAGAAGATCCTCAGCCACCGCATGCTCTCTGGGAATCAGCTGCTTTGGTTCTTTCGAATGTATTATGTTCCAATGCTGATTATTATTTTAAAGTCCCTGTGGTGGTTCTTGTTAAACTGTTGCATTCAACAAATGAGAGTACAATTATGGTAGCTCTTAATGGCCTAATAGTTCATGAAAGAAGTGATGCTTCAAGTGCTGAACAAATGATGGAAGCTGAAGCTATAGATGCTCTGTTACATCTTTTAAGATCTCATCAATGTGAAGAAGCATCTGGCAGATTACTTGAAGCTTTATTTAACAATGTTAAAATACGAGAGATGAAAGCATCTAAGTATGCAATAGCACCTTTATCTCAGTATCTATTGGATCCCCAGACCAGATCACAGTCTGGCAAGCTTCTTGCTGCTCTAGCTCTAGGAGATCTTTCCCAGCATGAGGGACATGCTAGATCCCGTGATTCTGTTTCTGCATGCCGTGCGTTGATAAGTTTACTTGAAGATCAGCCAACTGAAGAAATGATGATGGTTGCTATTTGTGCATTGCAAAACTTTGTTATGAACAGCAGGACTAATAGGCGAGCTGTTGCAGAGGCTGGTGGCATATTAGTGATTCAGGAATTGCTACTATCTCCAAATCCAGAAGTTGCTGGACAAGCAGCATTACTGATCAAATTTTTGTTTTCTACTCACACATTGCAAGAATATGTGTCAAATGAGTTGATCAGATCTTTGACAGGTAGGTTATTTTTGTCATGCTTGTTAATACTATAGCCAATTAATCATACATTTTTTTAAAACATTTTCTAATTTTTACTTGACATGCAAGGCAACTTATTTGGAGAGTCTTTAGCTTGATGATATTGATTCATTCAAGTACACCCTTCTTCAAGGATTGAATCCGTGGCAAATTACTATTGTTTCTTGCTTACAGAGACTGTCATATCATCTAACCCTGAAATTCTGTGAAGGATCTTTGACTTCTCTTAATTGCATACTTTCAGCAGGAACAGTACTGGTGAAGTTGCATTTATGGGACTTTAGAGGGTTAACAATGGTTCTTCTGTGCTGGTTACAAGTGCCCATATATCTTGTGTGTTGTGTTCAGCACTTCAGCTTTCCGTCAAACCTTTATGTTCTATTTAATGGAAAGGATCAAGTTTCTTTTGATGATGAGTGATGAACAAGTTTTTAGCAAGAAGTGTAGGTGTCAGTGATGGAGAATTGTTTCTTCTTCCTTTGTTTCTGTTTCTGTTTCTGTTTTTGTTTTTGTTTTTGTTTTTTTAAAAGGTTTTTAGGTTTTGATGTCAAACCAATTTCACCAGCCAGCTTTTGGCAAAATATGTATAGATTTTAAGAAAGCTTATGTTTGGTTCTAGACTCTTTGAAATTTCACAAAAAGTTAATTTAAATGTGTATTTTTATATGCTTTAACAAATAGCTCTTTATACTCTTATTTTGTTAGAGGTAGTTAAAATTTGGACAAAAACTTATTTCTTAAATGTTTGCTGTCAAGTTTTTCAACAGAAACATAGCATGTATAGAATTTTTTTTACTCCAAAATACTCAGATCCACTTGTCATATTTTTATTGGAAAAATTGATAGCCAACACCTAAAAATTGAACCTAAGTTTTTTCCTTGAAATTCTTCAAAATAGTATGATGCATGACAAATAAATAAATTGATCCTCTCCTTCCTCTTTCCAGTATAAGTCCCTAGTTCCGTACTGAATTACTGATTGTAGATTCCAGATTCATTCTAGCAAAATGGATGATGTGTCAAGCTTTTCTGGTGCATGACAGCAAATTTCCCTCATAAAAATTCTCAATTTGTATACATATTGAGATATATAAAGCTTCGCATGTAGCAAAGTGGAGATGCTTTTCTTTTTGTTTTATTATTGATGAATTATGTATTTCGTCTGGTTTGTGGAAGATTAATCTGTACATTATTCTGTCATTGCTTTGTTGTGCAGAACATTTAATAGCCTGTCATTGGTTTGTTATGCAGCTGCATTGGAAAGAGAGTTGTGGTCAACTGCCACAATCAACGAAGAGGTTTTGAAAACTCTGCATGTCATATTCATGAACTTCCCTAAGCTCCACATATCTGAAGCAGCAACTCTTTGCATTCCTCATTTAGTAGGGGCACTTAAATCTGGTAGTGAAGTGGCTCAGGATTCCGTACTAGACACCTTATGCTTGCTAAGACATTCTTGGTCAACCATGCCAATAGATATAGCAAAGTCTCAGGCTATGATTGCTGCTGAAGCCATTCCCATCTTGCAAATGCTCATGAAAACATGTCCCCCTAGTTTCCATGAGAGAGCAGATAGTCTTCTGCATTGCTTTCCTGGTTGTTTGACTGTCACCATTAAGCGTGGAAACAACCTCAAGCAAGCTATGGGGAGCACAAATGCATTTTGTCGGTTGACAATAGGCAACAGTCCTCCAAAACAAACCAAGGTAATGACCCTACTAAATAATAGAGCAGCTCGCTGCAAACCTGCAACTGCTAAGGCACCAATATTTTATTCTGGCCTGTGTATTTCGTTGAAGTTCTTCAAGTTTTTCAGGAAGCTGAAATTTTTAGTTAGTTGTGCTTTGCATTCTATTATTCTTTTGTTTTTAATAATTACAAGCCTCACTTTTCTGTTCTTAATCAGTCAACAGGACATGTAAGTTTCAAAACATTTTTTTTTTCTCCTTCTTTTGAATGATCATCTCCATGTGCACTGTACAGTACACAATATAGCTTTCCTCCCATATATTTAGAATCCAGTAGTTGTTACATGACCTGAAAATAAGATCAGATTCTAGTTTATTGCCGATTTCGATCTCAGTGGGTGATGTGTCATATGCTATGTACTTTACCTTTAAAATAAATCCAGTTTAAACTATGTGAAAAAGTGCAAATTTAGTTTATCATGAAAAATTTATTATAGAGTTGGTTAATTTGTCTGCTGTATCAAGTGAGGATAATTTTTAAGATAACGGCTAGTATTCATGATTTCTGCTTTTGTTAGGTTGTGAGTCACAGTATTTCTCCAGAATGGAAAGAAGGATTCACATGGGCATTTGATGTACCTCCGAAAGGCCAAAAGCTCTATATCATTTGCAAAAGCAAGAATACTTTTGGGAAGGTATTTGGATTTTCCTTCTGCAAGTGATTTCTCATTCCCGATTCTCCCGTGAAGTGAGTGATTAATAGTTCTTTTTATAAAAGGATGAATTACCACTTATCCAGTTATCATCTACGAATTCTTTTGTTAATGGTAGGCGTAGGACCTCCGTTTTCTTTTCTTTTTTTTTTTTTTTTTGGGGGGGGGGGGGGGGGGGACAATGACCATTTGCCATGTTGGTATGAACTCTTGCTACAAATCAGTCACTGATGGGAACTAACGGGAGCTTTGTGTTTTTCTGCAGGCAACTCTTGGAAGAGTTACAATCCAAATTGATAAAGTGGTAAACGAGGGAATTTACAGTGGAATATTCAGTCTTAATCATGACAGAAACAAAGATGGCTCTTCCCGAACTCTTGAAATTGAGATTATATGGTCCAACAGGATATCTGACGATGACCTTTGAATAATTACAAGCTGGTTGCTCCGGAGTAATTAGCGAAGTTGATTTTGCTTGTAATTATGAACATTTACAGAAGGTCCAGTTTTGCAGTCTGGGGAATCAAGTTTCTTGAGTTGTAAGTGTAAAATAGTTTCCGAAGTTTTCAGAGGCAGGGGTTTGGAAAGGAGGCTCCAACGAGGGGGGAGGGGGGGGGGGGGGGGAATTTATAAAAAGACGGTTAAATTGTACAGGTCAGCCAGTAGGAATTACCTACATAGAGCAGAAGAAGAAATGACATTTTAAGTTAAAATGATATCAAAAGCACCATTTTTTTTTTCAATCAACTCAGGAATGGGGATTATTACATGTCATATGATTCTACTGTCGAGTGGCTTTGTTTTATGGCTTTGAGCCACAGCACTGAAGTGACCATTGACCAATGCCGATCTAGCACGAGGAAAAGAAGCTATAACTGATCCATGCCGGAGCTCCTCCTTGGTTGCATTCAAGACACAATCTGTACCTGAAAGAGATGCAGGTCCATTCCTATTATCATAATTGCATTTCATCCCACTAATATTTATTTCGACTTCAAAAATATAGCTGACAAATTTCTTCTACAATAGAAAATGCAGTAAGACCGTTTTGTTTGAAGCATTCTGATAACTGAACAAAAAGTAATTTCTCAGCACAACCAGCTTCCAATCTTACTTCACATAACTAATTCTGCAGCTCCATGCTTTTGAATCTTAGACATACAAATCATGAGATGAAGTATTCAAAGAGGTGACAGTAACATATCGTATAAGTGTGAAGCTCTCCTTTGTTAATTCTTATATGTGAACACAAGTGCATGGAATATTACTCCATTTTGGGCTAATAAATAAAATAAGTGTTGAATTGGTGATACTTATATTCATTACAGTTTCAAGTTAAATAATGTAGCTCAGGTATCAATCACTTGGATCAGGCAAAACGAAAATAATATGCAGAAGAGCAGCATAGAATGCACATACTACCTCATCCAAATCATTCATCAAAATTGCTCTTGCACCGGAAGTCATCTTGATCTTTCAAAACACCCAATGCTGAATACTCCGAATTTAAGAATTTTTTTTTTACAAAATCAAAATATTACGGCCCTGTGCACCAATGGAAGTTGTTTAATGTTTAGTAATATCTTATCAAACTAAGGAATTTTGAAAAAGAAAAAAAAACTTATAACCATTTAAAATGGTGAATAAATCTTATTTTGCTATTACCTTTTAGTAAATAGCTTGGTCTTAATCAAAACAAAAAGTTTAGATATTCACAGCATTTGTAAATATTTATACAATTTTCCTTTTTTTTGTCATTGATTTAATTGTTGTGGCTAGATGGGAGCATTTTTTAATGAAAGGCATGATAGTATGATACATATTCCATACCAGGGCGTATGGTAATAGACTGTCCGCCCGAAAATATAAATAAATAAAAAGGATCTCATTTAGCTGTTTGGACACCATATGATATGAGACAATATGAAGTTGTGCATCTATATTTTTGTTTTAGCAGTCCAAATTTAAGCTTAAACACTAAAAGTAAGCAGATCAAGAATTGCATCATCTTGTTATTGAATTCCAATTTTCATACGGCAATTCTCTGCCAACAATTTATTCACTATCTGTAAATATCACAAGTCGCACTATCTGCTAAGTTACACATAATGTCTCGGCATTGCTGTGAAAAAAAATTACCATCAAAATCTCTACCTTCTCTGTTAATGAACAGCAAAGCCCTATGTACAGCCATAACTAAAGAATTGGTTTGTTACTTGGGAGGCCTATCACATACTGCAGCAACCCATCCAATCTGCTTTTTCTCGTTGTCATAAATCACCATTTTATCCTGTAAGAATATGTCTGTCGAAACCAAAGCACAAAATAAACATCATATAATAAAAAATAAGTAAATAACTAAACAAGTCTGGGTTTCTTTCTAGCTATTTGTGTGTCTTACCTCCTATTATATTAATATTTCCTAGTCCAGCTTCAGCGCCGTTCAGAATTCCCAAACATACATTGCCGTATTTCTGAAAAGAGACAAAGCCCGTTAGATACATGATTGAACTTTTCTTATGAGAGCTCCACTTCTTGCATAGTTGAAATTTTCCCAATGGAGAGAAGAGGTGGGAAGTAGCTCACAGTGAGAATGAGATAAGAAGGTGGAGGCAGTTGAAGCTGCAAATTCCTTGTGTTAGTAAAGCTTAGTGTTAAGGGCTTAAAAAAATTGGTGACATCTGTTAAAGATTTGAAAGGCTTTGCACCCTTCCAGCAAATTGGGAGGGATCGATCTGCAGTTGTTCTAGTCAATTGCTTTCCCTTTAAATCTCCAATAATCTGAATCATGAATCAAATGAAGGATCACCAACTGAAGATGGTAGATACATAATAATGTTATGACTTCTTCATGATTTCTATCTCACCGTATTAAGAAGGGCTTGATAAGCTTGAGAATTGAAGTAGGAGTAGGAGCTCCCACTGTCAAAGATAACTTGAAGACCCTTAACACTCGTTGGCTTTCCATTGAAAAGCAGATCCACTGGTCCTGAGATGTAGTGTTTTCTGTAGCCACATAGACCTTTTATATCAGTTTAGCACTCGCAAAATATGACACATAGTTTATTATTCTAGAAAGACTGACCACTATAATTTTAGTAGCTTATATAAGTAATATTACAACGTCTTGATATTCTTGGAATTAAAATGATATTAAAAAAATAGTAAATTACACTAATTTTTTGTGAGATTTAGCTAAATAACAATTAATATTTTAATTGTTTCAAATCATCAATTATTATATATATATATATATTGTAAAAATTATTCTCTAATTAATTGTTTATAAATAAATTTAATTTTCTGCATAATATAAAATTATAATTTTATTTCTAATAAAAAATTCATGTAATTTTATATTGCAAAAAAAAAAAAATACAAATTGTACAGAGAGTTAACTTTGTTAACAGAAACTGAACTGAATGAAAATTTTTGCAATATATATTAAATGTTAGTAAAGTCAGATGATATTTCTTTAAACATTTTATCAAACCTTTTTGAGTTAATGTAATTCATTCTCTAAAAAAATATTTAACCAAAATCAAGACACAACCTTTGAACTGTCAAAATAAGATATTTGTGTTTGTGTTAGGGTTTTATTGCTTACACTGAGGAACCAGGCGGAAGTGGTGTCCACGAAATTGCAGAGGACGGAACGACACCGTCTCCGAAAAACAGAAAACCTCCTCCTCTACTACTGAAGCAATGGCCCACCACATTGCGCACCACTCCCATTGAACTCAGCTGCGACAAAACGCTTGCGTTTCCATTCCCAAGCCCTAGCACTCCTGCTGTTGATGGTGCAGATGTCGCACCAGATCCAGAATGCTCTATATCATATCCACACCTACATATCAATCATTTACCTATGTTAAACTTCAAATCAAACTTTGGCATCCCAATTTCGCCTCAATCGGAATTGGGACTTGGAAGCTCGAAAATGAAGCCTGGAAGACTGACCCGAAGGCTACGTTTGGACGTTGCACGGAGCCATTGGTGAGGCGAAGTGGAACGAAGTCTCGGACCAATACGCCCAGAGATGAGCCATGGTCTGCGTACTCCACCTCATAGTCGCATTGGTCATTAGGGGAATGACAATGATGGCTTGATTGGCTTTCTGATGACTGCACTCCTGCGCACAGCTTGTCCACACAATGCACCAGGTTCTTGGCTTTATATAGTTGATCTCGAGGCTGCAAAACGCACCGTTTTAGGTATTCAGCTCATCACTATTACCGCTCAAAATCCTTCACAATTTACAACCTCCCTAACCTCATCCAACTATTTATAAAAAAATCTAGACTGATGGTTCAGTTTTTGAAAATATATATTTAGTCTTCGAATGTTGTGAAATCATTAACTAAGTGAATATACAATTTTGTCTTCTAATATGATTAATTTGTATTAAAGTTGTAAAAATAACTCTTTCATTACTTAAATTTTAATGACTACATGGTAAAAAATTACAAATGCATCTTTTGAAACCAATTTGTATGTTTGGCAACTCTTTTGATAACAGTAAGAGTAAATTATTAATTTAATTTTTAAAAGATTATGTAAGTTTTAACTTGATTTTAAAAAGAGTAGATGTCTTGATTTAATAATTAAAAAATTATAATTATCTCAATCTAATTCTTTGTCTTGCTCAATCTCAAATGTATCATTATTAAAATGGATAGAAAAAGAAAATTAATACAAATACAATTTTTTAAGTATTAAATTAAAACATTTGAATTTTAAAAAACCAATTTGAACAAATGTGTATAATCTTTTGGAGAACAAAATAATAATTTATTCTAATAATAATCAAAATAGTAGTTAAGTCATGACAAAACAATCACCTCTTACTCTTTCTAGTGATAAAGGAGAATTTAGATAAAGAATTACAAATTTGGTTTTTTTTTGGTAAAACTATTATTCATGCCTTTGAATTTTAATTTATATTTTAATTATAACTTTGAACTTTATTGCATATCAATTATAGTCAACATATTTCTAATTAATTTTAATTATGTCTTTAAGTTATCTAAAAAATTTAACGTCAGATGCTAACGTAACATCCGATTTTACACAAGTCAATGTCAAATCATCTATTTTTGATATGCTAAATGTAAAATGTCTCTTAAAATGATCAAAATACAATGTAATTTTCAAAGATGTTTTAGAAAAAATTACATTATATTTTGTTCAATTTAAATTTGACATGTAATATATAACACATTTAAAACGAATAATTTAGCATTGATTTATACAAAATTAAATATCACATCAACGTCTGTCAACATAACTAAAATTAACTAAAAACATATGAATTTTAATTGATATAAAATAAAATTTAAAGTTATAATTAAAATATAAGCTAAAATTCAAGAGCATAAATAATACTTTTATCTTTTTTTTTTATATATACAAAATACTAATTAACAGAAGATGTGGTTTGATCTAAGTTTACCTTGGTGCAACCTTTACACGGTACGCCGGCGTCGCACTGTACCCAAGTGAGGTCGCTTCCGGTGTCAACGTCAAGCTCAAATACTTTATTCCCAATGTTGAGAGACACTGAGTAATACCTGCATATGCACAAACATATTCATTTAATTATAATTGAAATTTGACAAGAAAAATGAGTTCCTTTTTGGAGAATCAACGGAAATTAGGGTATTTGTCTCTGTTTGAGATTGGCCCACCCCTCAAATTCGATTCAGAAAGAGATGATTTCTGAAATTTCAACGCAAAAAAGGTGCTGTGCTCAGATCAATATATGGTTACAGAGAAAAAAGATCCCGTTAAGTCCCGATAATAGCTAACCAAAAACCAACCCCTGAAAACCCCATAAAAAAACTAGAAAATTCAGAGAAAATAAACACACAGAAAGAAATTAATTTTGAACAATCAAGAAATTTAGAGCAGACATACCCGAGGGGATACACATTCCCTTGAACCCGGAAAACAACCGAGGAGCCGATGCGATTACTACAAGCTGATGTTGCGGGCCTTCCGATGAATCGAGGTTGATTGGCTGCTGAGAAACCGAGAAGGAAAATAGCGGAAAATCCAAGGAAGAAGAAAGCGAATGCGATTCCCCTGCTTTTCACGTCCATCGCGAAAGAAATTTTGCTCGCTTTGAAATGTAGAATAGCTGAATAGGTAGAATCGATTACTTAAAAAGAGCAGCGACGAATCAAAGAATGGAAAATGAAGGAATTTGGGTACTGAAGCAGAGGCTGAAACTGGCGTCTCTGCTGCCTGGATTTGAGAATGTGGCAGGTTAAGGACCCAATTTGGACTTTTTAAGGATCACTGGAATTAATTATATTAACAAAACAGGATTTTTGTTTTTATTTGAATTAATTATTAATAATATTGAGTTCTACTGGGGAGTGGGTGAGAAGATTGGACCCGTTAATAAAAAATAGTAGTCAAAATTTGAATGAGAACAAGAGTTTTTAGTTTACTTTTTAGTATTGGAAGTTTCGAAGAACGATGGAAACCACCGCGTTGAGGTTCTAGAACGCGGAACGCCCGCGCTTCGGGTATGTCCTGACTTCTAAGCGGATAGTCCAATAACTTTTAAGTACACTGAAATTTTTATAAATTAATAATATTGAGAACATGAAATTTTATTAATTTACAGAGTTATTAATTAATCAAAAATTAATAATTTATTAATTTAAATAATGCTATCTCAATTCAGTAAATTATAAAATTTAATTGCATCAAAGATCATTGTGTATATCATATTTTGTGAATTAATTTTAAGAAATTCCGTGTACACACACACATAAATAAGTAAATGGTATTCATTATTTTTACTTTTTAGTACTTAGCACTCGTAATGCTAACAATTTTTTATAATTTTTTATTATAGTTCAAGAATACAACATTAAAACTTTTGAACGTAATAAGAAAAGTTAAAAATAAAATTTACAAAAATTTAAATTTTATAAAAAAAAACAACAATAGATGCATATTTTATTAAAATATCCTAATTATGTTAGTAATTTTAAAGAATTATTAATTTATAATATTGACAGAACTATAAATTTATATAAGGATTTTTCTAAAATTATTATCTTATTAATTTATTGAAATTAGTAATTTTGTAAATTGGCTCAAGTTGAGACCGGAAAAAATATATTATTTTAGGGAGATTATTAATTTATTAAGTATTAATTTATGGAGATTTAATTATATCACAAAGGCTAGAATATACTTTTTATCTCTAAATTTCACTTTAATTATTATTTTTTAAAAATTAATCAATTCAATTTTTTAAACTTTCACATTTGATGCTTAATTTTATGTTGTTTCAATTTAATAATCCATTAACTTATAAAAATTACTCAATTATTTCTTTCTCTTTAGTACTCTTATGAGGAACTGGATCATCTCCAGCGCCAAAAGGGTGCTGGCTCTGGTTCCAATTTTTGTATATTTTTAATGTATTTTTATTATATTTTTAAAATTAAAATTTTTTTATATTTTAATTTTTTTTTGTTATTTTAGGGTTTAAGGCTTATTTAATTTTATTCTATAATTTTTTTTATTTGAGTCATTGGTAATCAGATCATCTAACTAGAATTTACTAGATAAAAATTTTAAATAACAAAAAAATTAGAATTTAATTTTTTTATTTTAGGGTTTATTTAATCTTATTCTCTATTTTTTTTCCTATCTAAATCATTAGTAATCAAATTCAACTAGAATTTCATTTTTAAAAATTTAAAATAATAAAAAAATTAGAATTTATTTTTTTTTTGTTATTTTAGAGTATAAGGTTTATTTAATCTTATTCTCTATTTTTTTCGTATCTGAGTTATTTGTAATTAGATCAAACTAAAAGTTAATTTATTAAAATTTAAAATAACAACAAAAATTAGAATACAAAAAAAATTTAATTTTAAAAATGTAATAAAAATAAAATAAAAATAATATATGTATTTTAAAAATACAATAAATCTACGAACCGGAGCCTCTAACGCGCCGCAGGCCCTTTTAAAATACGTAGTAAAAAGGTGTTATGTAACATTTTAGAGGCTTAGCTGTAATAATTTTTTTAATGATTTGAATTTAACATCTCATAATATTATTATTATTTTTTTATCATTACCGCGTTGCACTTTGCCAATTTTGTAGGCCGTTTTCAGTTCTTATCTATTGCTAGAAAAGGGGAAATATCTGAGTGATTTACTAAAGTTATAAGATAAAATTGGAACCAGCTGAAATTAAAAAAAGAAAGTGAAACTTAAAGTAAAATTAATGAATGAGGTTGTCATGAAGTGAAATTGATAAAAGAAAATAAAACAAATCAAATCAAACAACTGAATTGAAACAGATTAAAATTAAAAGATAAAAGTGAAGTATAAGATAAAAGTAAGTAATCAAAAGCTATAATGTTCCATATTATAAACTCGTGCTAGATAAAATTGTTAATGATTTTTTTTATTATTCTTTCTAGTCTTACACATATATCTTAAAAATAAATTTAATCATATTTCCCAAAGGTAACGTAATTGTTAAAATATATTTCAACGCAATAAGTTTCACAAAATCAGAGCATTCCTTCTGTTCAACTTGAGAATGTCGATCTGTGCAAAAGTTCATTAAATTATGCTTGACAGAATAATTTCTATTGTTTCTGCCAATAAAATTGATAAGATCCATCTCATATAATATATATATATATATATATATATAGAGAGAGAGAGAGAGAGAGAGAGAGAGAGAGAGAGCTCCCTCCTTAAAAGCGAAGTTCAAAACATCTGATCGGTTATTGAACTGATCGAGCCATCAGTTTAAAAATCAATTGTTAGATTGCGATCGAATTAGTATTATTTAAAATATATTAAAATATTAAAATATATAATTAATATATATGTTATAAATATTAAAATATAATGTATAATATATAATATTATAATATGTTACCTCTATCTGGTAGTCATTCTAGGGTGTTAAAGTGTTTTTCTAAACTATATAATTCCTTATCTAAGAATTAGTATGGAATGAAGTTGAAATTTTGACTATGGAATTATTTTTGACTTACTGAGGTTGTGGATCATATTACATATGTTAAATTATAAACTTAAAGAGTAGCCAAAGCATCTTTAAGGTTATAGTTAGTAATATTGATATCATAAAGATTAAATTAGAATAATATCACAAAATTAAATCATAATCATAAAGAGTAGCCAAAGCATCTCTATGGTTATGACTAAGGTATAAAGTTTTAATATTAAAAAGAATTACTTGGCCCTACAGGGGAGTAATTATTTTAATAATAAGATAGTAGGTGAAATAATTAAATATTTGCTAGTCTTGTTAAACATATAAATTCTATGCATGTTCTGCAAACTCTGCCCACAAGAAGGTTAGAATTTATATATAAAGTATTTGTGAAATTTTGTGCTTCATAATATTTATGGGTGCCCTTGGTATGTACAACTTTTCCTTACTAATATGAGTAATCATAATCTTCCAATGTTGACTGGGAAAAATTATTCTGACTGGAAAGACTAAATCTATTTGACTCTTAGATGTTGGGATTTAGACTTGGCATTTTGTGTAAGTGAGATACCCTCTCCTTCCACAGAAGAAAGTACCCAAGACCAAAGAGCTCACTATGAACAGTGGGAGTGATCTAATCGCTTAAGTATGATGCTCATCAAATCTAATATAAGCAAGACCATTAGGAGTTTTATCCCTCAATGTGATAAAGATGTTGCTTATATGAAGGCTATTGAAGAGCAATTTGTGAGCTCTGAAAAGGCATTAGCCAGCACCTTGATGAAAATGCTTTCGAGAATGAAGCATGACAAAAGTAGGAGTGTGCGTGAGCACATTATGAAAATGAGGGCTATTGCTTCAAAGTTATCGTTCCATGAGGTTGAAATATATGAGTCATTCCTTGTGAATTATATTCTTAATTCTCTTCCTGAATGTGGACCTTTCCAAATCTCTTATAACACACATAAGAATAAATGGTCAATCAATAAACTTTTAATTATGTGTGTTCAAGAGGAAGAGAGATTGAAGCATGAGATACTTGAAAGTGTTCATCTGGTGGCTCGTGATAAGGGAAATGACAAGAAGGGGTAAAAGGAAAACATCTTTCAGTGCATAAACAAGGTGACAACATTGTAAAAAAAATGTTATTTCTGCAAAAAGCGTGGACACATGAAGAAAGATTGTACTAAGTACAGAAAATAGCTCGCCAAGAAAGGTAACTCTACATTTACTTGTTATGAATATTGCTTTATAGAAGCGCCTAGCAACACATGGTGGATTGATTCTGAAACTATTATTCATGTTGCTAATCATTTGTAGGGCTTCCAAACCCTAAGGAAACTAATGGGAAGTGAAAACAAGACATCTATTGTAACATCTGGACTTTTTATTTGCTTTAAAAATAATACTTCTTCTTTAAATTGATTTATTAAATAGATTTCAAATAAATTCCTTTGAAATAATTATGGATTTCATTATTCACGAATTTTACTATTTATGTAAATAGTAACCTTACAGAAAAACTGACAGAATTCTCACTAGTTATGTCTGAGCTTGAATATATAAAAAAAATAATTTACATAATTTTTTACTATTCTCTTTACATTTTTGTATCATAAACTACCATAAAATATATTTCTACACTTCAATCTCATTATTAATATCATCAAAGCCTTCCATTTTGCCCTTTTTTCCTGAAATGATCAATTTTCTAAAAGTGAGATATAAAATATCTCAGTAGCTAGTTAATTTCATCAAATATATAAGTAGATCATTTCAGCCATAAAAGCATAACATCACACTGGTAATAATTAAATCTCTCTTGTTCACTATTGAAGAACAAGATTTATAATAAAAACTCTGTAAAAGCTAATTATGTACATAGATACCATAAATCATAAATGAGCATGTTTTTATGCAAGACTAACTACCTTATGTGAATTCCAACTTTATTTTTCTTCTTTCTCTGATCTTTCCTGTACTCCTTCTCTCTTCTTCTTCTTTCTTTTCTATTTTCTTCTCTTGCTCTGTCTTCTCTCTCTCTCTCTCTCTCTCTCTCTCTCTCTCTCTCTCTCTCTCTCTCTTTTCTCTTTCTTTCTCCTTCCCACTGTGCACTCACATAACACACTCATGTATACAACTCCAAATTGTCATTAACTTCCTTTTTTTTTCTTTTTTTTTCCCACATGTATATACCTAACTTTGTTATCATCTCTTCCTCTTTTTCTCTCATTCGTCCACTTGTACACACACTTCACACACATCACTTTCTTTTTTATTTTATTACATCTCTTTACCTAACATTTCATAATCATGTCTCCTTTTCGTCCTTATCTCCCAATTCCTTCCTCCTTGCGTTCATTTCTTCCATGTGTAGCATGAATATTTATATTTTTTCTTTTCTTTGGTTATAATAAAAAAAGACCTCATATTCCTTTTATTCTTTTCAATTAGGTCCCTAGACTAATAAAATAAATTATATTCATATCTCTCAAAACTTTCTTTATAACTATTTTCTCCTTACTTACTTACTCATTTATTTATTTAGCCTTATTTTGTAAAGTAATTAAATTTGGGATATTACATTCTCTCCTTCTTAAAATGAATTTTGTCCCCAAAATTCAAGTTAATACATGTATACATATATGTAAATTGCAGCCATGACGTGCATGAAAATATCACAAGTACAAATATCACAATACTATTCAGTTAACAGGTATCATTCAATTCAATACATTCAATGTATCTATATGTATAAACACTAGTTTTTTTTTTTTAGTGTTGAAAACCCTGTGAGCTTACGTTCTCACAACAATATTAAGCTCAAAATTTGTTAGTGCTCAATAGGTTTATACTCCCCAATGTTTATTGTTAGAAATATTTATCCATGGATTTACTAATTGGTATATTCAGATTTGTTGGGTGATCAATCCCTCATTTTATATTGCATCAAATTTTTTTGGTCTTACCCTCAACCATCCATGCATCAGATTTCTTGGGTCATACCCTCAACCATCCATGCATTAGATTTCTTGGGTTATACCCTTAACCATCTATGCATCAGATTTCTTAGGTCTTATCCTTTTCTTTTGGGTCTATAATGCATTATAACTCTACACAATTCAAGGGTTTATAGTGCACTATTTACATAAAAAAAAATACATTCTCACATATTCATGAAAAAGTTCTTCTATGAGACAAGTTCTTGCTAAAGGTCTTACTATGAAATAAATCTTTCTAATCTTTTCTCTATTCTTCGTGTAAAATAAAGCTCCACTTGATTTATATTTCTTTATATATTTATGCATCGCATAATGCCTACTTTAACCTTAATTCCAATTTCATAGGAACTAAAGCTACTATTATGAACACATCAAAGTAATAAATATTTTTTCTCTAATTTTATTTTCTCATAGAATTTAATTTCTATTATGAAACATATCTTCACTTGTTTTATCATAATTATACATACTTTCTTCTAACTCAAATTCTCTCTATAGAATTAAGAGTTATTATATAAACATAGATATATTCATACTAATAACATATATAATCATAAATATGGCATAGAATAAGAATTCCATATCATTTTTGTAAAATTTCATCTTCAAAAATACTTTGAGAGAGAAAACAAACACATAGATAATTCATATAATTCTAGGAAATATAAACTTTATTTATAATTCAATATACACTTCACTAGGTACTTGCTTTTCTAAAGATAAATATCTCCTATATGTTTATCTAGATTATCACACTCAAAGTGAATTCTAATTCAACTTTGACATACCTTTCCTTTTTATGAATTTAGGCTATAATAATTTCCTATCTGTAAAATATACTAGCCAGATATATATTACAAATAAGACTCCATTATTTTCTTTATTCATCAAAAGATACCCGGTATGTCTTTATTTATCTTTAATCAATTCTCTATATGAATTACTTTTACTAAGATAGTCTTCTAAATCTCACTTAATCATAACAAATATTTACAGCAACTTAAACACAAATATCATAAAAATGATACTTTTAGCAAATCAAACAATTACATGTAAGTATTTTCCTTTCCATAAGATGGCATGACCCTTCTTCTAATACCATTTTGCAACATCCCGACTTTTTATTTCCTTTTAAAAATAATACTTCTTCTTTAAATCGGTTTATTAAATAATTTTCGAATAAATTCCTTTCAAATAATTATATATTTCACTATTCACAAATTTTACCATTCATGTAAATAATAACCTTACAGAAAAACTGACAGAATTCTCACTAGTTATGTCTGAGCTTGAATATGTACAAAAAATAATTTACATAATTTTTTGCTATTCTCTTTACATCTTTGTATCATAAACTATCATACAATATATTTCTACACTTCAATCTCATCATTAATATCATCAAAGCCTTCTCTTTTACCATTTTTCCTGAAATGATCAATTTTCTAAAAGTGAGATATAAAATATCTCAGTAGTTAGTTAATTTCATCAAACATATAAGCAAATCATTTCAGCCATAAAAGCATAACATCATAATGGTAATAATTGAATCTCTCTTGTTCACTACTGAAGAACAAGATTTATAATAAAAACTCTGTAAAAGCTAATTATGCACAGAGATATCATAAATCATAAATAAGCATGCTTTTATGCAAGACTAACTACCTTATGTGAATTCCAGCTTCATTTTTCTTCTTTCTCGTACTCCTACTCTCTTCTTCTTCTTTCTTTTCTATTTTCGTCTCTTGCTCTATCTTTTCTCTTTCTTTCTCTTTCCCACTGTGCACTCACATAACACACTCATATATACAACTCCAAAGTGTCATTATCTTCCTCCTTTTTTTTCCCACATGTACACACCTAACTTTGTCATCATCTCTTCCTCTTTTTCTCTCATCCGTCCACTTGTACACACTTCTCACACATCACTTTTTCTTTTATTTTATTACATCTCTTTAACAAACATTTCATAATCATGTCTCATTTTCATCCTTATCTCCTAGTTCCTTCCTCCTTGCCATTCATTTCTTCCATGTGTAGCATGAATATTTATATTTTTTTCTTTTATTTGGTTATAATAGAAAAAGACCTCATATTCCTTTTATTCTTTTCAATTAGGTCCCTAGACTAATGAAATAAATTATATTCATATCTCTCAAAAAAAATTTTATAACTATTTTCTCCTTACTTACTTGCTCATTTATTTATTTAGCCTCATTTTGTAAGATAATTAAATTTGGGATATTACATCTATTCAGGAAATCGAATGCATTCACAAGTGGAAGATGTAGGGACTTGTAGACTTGCCTTGAAATTTGAATTTTATTTAGATCTTGAGAATACCTTTTCTGTACCTTCTTTTTCTAGAAATTTGATTTCGATTTCCAGACTTACAATTCATGGATATTATTTTAATTTTCATGGTACTACTTTTGATATATTTAAAGATAATAAAAAAAAACCCTACATTTGAGGCAAGTTTATGGTTCATGCCACTATGGTTGTTGAACCACCTAGAATTAGATTCTGTAGCAATTTGCAATATAATAGTCCTCAGGTCGTTTTTACTCAATGAGCCTCACTTTTAATCACTAATTAATTGTTCTAGATGCTTAACTACTAATTACAGAACATACAATTGGGGGGTTGTTATGACATAAATGAAACAATTGCAGAAAATAACATCATATTATAAAACAGTAGCAAAGTAGATTTAACAACAAAGCAACCAGCCACTAGGATTTATAGGAGTGTAACTATCATCACTTAAATAAAATGATTAATTCTGTTCATGCTTTTACCATTTGGTTTTCATTAAGGTATCCTAGAAAATCTTCCAGAATTTTTGTTGCAATTAGGTTGTAGTTTAGAACACCTTCATTAATCTATAACTAAACACATCTCCAATAAAACCTAACCAAATCAAGTTTGATGATCACCAAAACAAGCCATTTCCATTCCTCTTACTCTACTAATCAGTGAAAGCAAGATTTCACCGTAAATGCATATATTAAAAACCTAGTTCATGTTTCTACAAGCTCATATCAAAAACTAGCATCAATATAAACCAGAGGAATAGTACAGAAATGAAAATGAGATAAAATGGAGAACAAAACACTTATCTTGCACTGAAAGCTTAAGTTACAACATTCTAAGTTCCTAGTAACTGATTACAAGAGATTTTAGCTCTCTATGAGAGCTAAATCACTAAAATAGAATAGAGAAAAACAAAAGAAAAGAGAGTTACGAATTTTCAAGTTAAAGTGCATAATATAAGTTTGAAAGTCAAAATGGAACTAATGCCCTCCTATTTCTTATGGAATATTCCCTCATTGATCCTTTGAGTGTTGACTTCTTGCTATCTTCTTTTTACTGCTACTGCTGCACCTTTGAAGTTTTGATGGAGTAAAAAGGATTAGAAGAAATGGTGGCTGCAAAAAGTGCTTTGTGTTGCAGAAAGTGACATGGAAAAAATGTTGCTTCTTTCATCAAAGTTTGAGGAAGAAATGGATGGAAAGCATGCACAAAAAGTGGTTTGATATGTTGCAACTTTGGACCCCACATGTCCATGTCATCAAGTTAATAAAAGGGGTGCCAAGTCAGCAAATCACTCTCCAATAACTTAAATATGAATTCAAGAATGGAATTAAATTAGGCCATAGATAAATTAAATCCTAAATTTATAAAATTAAAGCATATTCAATTCACAATTATTTTGAGAATAATAAATTCCGAAGCATAATAGAATTAGAGAGTTTTGTAACATTGAAGTAGCAATAGGATTAAGTTAAGGACTAAAGTGGCATAAAAATGCTCGATATCAGTTTATTAACCTAAATAATACTGATATTGGTGTTAAACGAATCAATACAAATAAAGATTCCTCCTTACTATGGCATAAGAGATTCGGACATATCTCCATTGAAAGGATAAAGCAATTAGTTAAAGAAAGGATCCTAAAGGGCCTTGATTTTATTGACTTTACCACTTGTGTGAACTGCATAAAGGGAAAGCAGACTACCAAGTCCTCTAAAGGTGCCAATAAGAGTAAAGAGCTTCTTGAGATCATACATACATATATCTATAGGCCTTTTCCCACCTCATGTTTGAATAGTCAGAGATATTTTATCTCATTCATTGATAACTATTCAAGATATATGTATCTCTATCTCTTGTTTGATAAATCTGAGACACTTGATGCCTTTAAAGTCTTCAAAGTAGAGGTAGAGAAATAAAAGGAAAAGAAAATTAAGCTTGTAAGATCAGATAGGAGTGGAGAATATTATGGCAGATACATAGAAAAGGGACAAACACTAGGTCTATTTGCTAAATTCCTTCAAAATGAAGGCATTATTGCTCAATACTCAATGCCTGACACACCTTAATAGAATGGTATAGCTGAAAGAAGGAATCACACTCTAATAGACATAGTAAGAAGCATGATAAGTAATTCAAGTCTAACCATATCCTTATAAAGTGAAGTCTTGAAAACCACTGTGTATGTCTCAAATAGAGTTCCGATAAAGGCTGTTCCAAAAACACCTTTTGAAATCTACAACAGATGGAAACCTAGCTCAAGACATTTTCATATATGAGGTTGTCCAGTTGAAGTAAGGGTATATAACCTTAATTTGGAAAAACTGGATCCTAGAACAATAAGTGGTTATTTCATTGGCTAAGCATTTAATTCCAAAGGATATATGTTTTACTGTCCTTCACACACTCCTAAGATAGTTGAGCCTAGAAATGCTAAGTTTCTTGAAGATCATCAAGATAGTGGGAGTGAGAACACTAAAAGAGTGATATTCAAGGAAACAAGAGAATTGCCAATTGTACCTCTACGTATAATTGATGTGATTCCTACCCAAGATATTCCTTCTCAAGTTGATGTTGAACAACATCAAATGCCACTGATTGCTCAGATAATTTGTTATTTTATCTTTTTATTCCAGTAATTATACTGGATTGCAACAAGTAATAAAGTAATGAATAGAGTTTCGTCTCATAGAGATTGAGGTGTCAAATATTAAAGAAGCTAAGTGAAATGTTATTTAAATTGTTTATTAGAGAAATTACAGAATTAACATAAAAAGGGGTTTTTTTAATAATTTAAACAACGTAAAATAAAATAGAAATTTAAATGACAAGAACATAAATAAAACAATAAAGGGAACAAACAAGAAAGATGTGTAACCAATCATAGATTCTATGGAATTGTATTTATCATCATCATTTCCAAAGATTATTTCTGGTTAAATTCTATTATGTAATTGTCAATCTAAAATTCCCAGAAAATCTTCTAAGACTATATTATATTAGAGTTATGCCCCGCAATCGTATACTAACATAGTACTAATAATATCCGATTAAGTCTTAATTACATTCATGACCCATAATCGCATATTGACATGTCAATATCTTATCCCACTCATTACTTATACACAACAATCACATTCATGCATAAATAGCAAGCTTCACATAATAAGAATTGAAACAAAACTTTGGCCAGAAAATGTTCATTAGGTTGAATAATTCAAAGTACAATTTCTAATTCATCAAATGACTAATTACACAAGAAAATGTGATTGATCTCATTTGATTTAATCTGATTAATTCATAGACAAATTAATATTTGAATTATTGATGACCAATTTAATTAAATTACAAACCCACTAATGTTGGCTAATTTTTCAAAATATGATTAAACCCAAAACCTTGAAAAACAATCTGACTTAATTAAAAATAATTGACTAAAACTTTATATAAACCATTCAATTAAGTAACAAAGCTCAAGAAAATGTCTAAGCCACATAAAATTATCTAAATCTAGATAATTTGATTTATGGAGGAAATTACAAGAGTAAGATTATGTAATATCCCAAGAATTTTTATGAATATTTAAAGTCTGATTTGAAGTTTAGTGAAAAATTTAATTATGTGGAAAATTTTCTTTTTGAATTAGTGAAGAAAATGTGGAAATAGAAATTTTTATTTTTAATTTAGGAAATTTTTACAAATTCTCAAGGACATGTGGGGAAGAGAAAGGCATGGCGCCCAGGCGCCAGGTGTGTCGAAAAACCTTAGCTCATTTTCAATCGGCCATAACTTCTTCATACGGACTCCGTTTTGGGCAAACTTTATATCGTTGGAAAGTTCTTTGAGTCTAGTTTCCAATGGTATAAGTTTCATTTAGATATTCATTACCGATTAGGAGTTATGACTTAAGATGTGAGTAAAGGTCGAGAGTAGTGGTAGGAAATTTCTCTATTTCGTAACCCTAATGTTTTTGTCTGGTTACAATAGGAATGGTCAAGGTGCAAAGTGGGAGTGCCGAGAGCGTGAAATCCAGGTGAGTGGGTTAATACTTGCTATGATTAAATATCTGTTATTGACTTTTTGCATCATAGTGGAAATATGTTGTATATCCAAGTTTGAAGAGGATGATGTGGAACGATGAGGCATAAACAATTGTGGAACGTGTCTGGTAATGTATATAATTATATTTTCTTATTTTCCCATGAATGGAGGTTATATAATGGATTGTGAATGGCATGTGAACTGAGTTGAATAATTGTTCTATATTATGGGTTATGTTGTATACATGCTATGTTGCTGGAACCACATTTATTATGTTGTGGCTTGAATTGTAAATGACTGAGTTGTGTATGTGGCTCAAGATTATGATTGAGGATGTTTTTATATATGATTGTGATTGTGTTTGACTGGAAAGGAAAGGCATGGTGGTGCACCCCATGGAGAAATTTATGTGAAGTTATAAGGGTGGAGATTATAAATGGAGCGATAAGGGTGGATGCGGCAGGGGCCGCGGGCAACGATCCAGAGGTATTCTGGACGACCCGGTTGGTACGGGAAATTTGTGTGAAATTGATTTCACCGATTGTTGTTGTGAACTTTTGAATTATGTTGAAATGTATTTGATTTATTTGGATATTGTCGTGAAGTACTACGAATAATATCATATCATATGATGATCGATTTACGTATGATTGCTGCATGTTATCATTATGATGTATGATATTTTTTTGTCATAATGTTGTGTTATCTACTCACTGGGCACGTGGTTTGCTCATACCCCTCTTATTGATATTTTTTTTCAGAGTTGACAGCTGAAGGTAAATATCGGAACAAGGAATTATGGATCCTTAGTCCATGATTACCTTTTCATTTGTTCAGGATAAAGGTATAATAGTTAAGTTTTATTCTAAGTTGTATAAATCTAGAAATCTCTGTAATCGGGTAAGTTCATTCACTGATGTAATATGAGTAATTGTAGTATGTATAAAGAACTCGTTTTGGTTGCATGAAAAAGAATTGTATGATTTTTAAGAGAAAGATAGGCTTACGGAGGTGAAATGAAATTCACTTTCCGTGCCGGTCACGTGCTCAAATTTTGGGACGTGACAGATTAATATCTACCTAGATCTAGAATAGACAAAGATTCCAAACTCATTGAATGGTAGCTAAGCATCCAAGAGAAAAATTAATCAGTAAAAATCACTCCATTAAATGAAATGTCATTAAAACTAAAGATATTCAATAACAAAGCTTCATAAATCTAAACTACATCAATCCTTTAACACATAAAATTACATGGAAGAGAAAAAAGAAATGGAACAAAACAGAAAATACAGCAAAAAACTAAGAAACTATGAAGGAAAATAAAAGAAAATGGGAGAATGAAAGTCATTCCTAAGTGGGAAGGCTTCCTTTCCCTCAAATCCAGCTCCAAGAGTCGCCAATGTGTTGTAGCCGTAGCTCCTCAATTACAAAAGTTCCAAAACTATCCTCCATAATTTCCTGAATTAACCTCTGTACATGGTGAGCATGTGATTGTTGAAGACCTATCGTTTAAGTGATGAGTTAACATCGAAGGCGTCGAAATCAGTATGTCCATCACCTATCATAATTGAGTGTTCCATCGCCTATAGTAAGCTTCGATTCCTCATCTCCATCTTTTAGGCGATGGATAACCATATTACAATCCAAATTGGCATTCCATAGCTTAAGAGATGGATTCCAGATTTCTTCTTTTCTGATGTTTTGCAATGCAGCTTGGTTCTTCTAGCTTCTGGTTACTATTTCATGTCTCTTTTTTTTTTTTATCTAATCAGCTCTGTAAATGCTCGGTTCATGCTCAAATGACAGTAAACTCTCTGTAAAAATAGATAATTAAATTAATTGGGCTAAAATTATGAAATTTAAACATATTAATCTTAAGATTAATTTATACCCAATAAAACTCAAAACACAATAAAACTAGAGAGATGACAATATTAAAGAGGCAATAAGGACTAAGATAGGGACTAAAATGAATTGAAAATTGCCTAATATCAACTACCAAGTGAGGGTTTACCAAATGAGGAATCCACTAATATGGAACTCACTGAACAATTAGTTCTAGAACCTACTAATCAAGAAACAATGATATCAAGGAGATCTTCAAGGATTAAGAAATCAATAATTTCTAGTGATTACGTTACATATCTCCATGAAATTGACTATGATGTTGGACCTAAAGATGATCCAAACACGTTTTCACAAGCCATGAGTGATATAGATTCTATAAAATGGTATAATGTCATGAAAGAATAAATGGAACCTATGGCTAGAAATCAAGTATAGGACCTTGTTGAATTACCAAAAAGGACATATGTGGTAAGATGTAAATAGGTCTATAAGACCAAAAAGGGTCCTTCTGATAATATTGAAAGATACAAGGCAAGACTTATAGCTAAAGGATTCACTTAAAAGGAAGACATTGATTATCATGAAACCTTCTCTCTAGTCTCAAAGAAGGATTCATTTAGAATAATCATGGCCTTAGTAGCTCACTTTGACTTGGAGCTCATCAAATGGATGTGAAAATGACATTCCTGAATAGAACTTGAGGAGGAGGTATATGGGTTAACCTAAAGGATTTGAAAGTCAAAATAGTAGTCACTTAGTTTGCAAGTTAAAGAAATCAATATATGGGCTAAACAAGCATCCCGTCAATGGTATACTAAATTTCACAACGTTATTCTCTCTTATGGTTTTGTAGAAAACATCGTTGACTAGTGTATATATCTTAAGGTTAGTGGGAGTAAGTTCATATGCTTAGTCTTATACATAGATGATATTTTACTTGCAAGCAATGACTTTGGGTTTTTGTATGAGACTAAGCTATTTCTTTTTCAAAACTTTGATATAAAGGATATGGGTAAAGCTTCTTATGTCCTTAGCATAGAGATTCACAGAGATAAATCCTTAAAAACATTAAGACTATCACATAAAGCCTACATTGAAAAGGTTTTGGAAAGATTCAAGATGAAAGATTGTTCATCCATAACCTCATCTATAACCAAAGGTGATAAATTCAGTCAGCTTCAGTGTCCTCAAAATACCTTGGAAAAAGATCAAATGGAAAAGATCCCATATGCTTTAGCAGTGGAAAGTTTGATGTATGCACAAGTCTATACCAAACCTAACATCACCTTTGCAGTAGGGATGTTGTGATGTGATTTCTGGAGGGAAAATACTTAATTGATTTTCTGGATAGGTTGAAAGAAATAAACAAAGAAAACCAAATCACTCAATTGATAAGCCAAAGGGCGCCACAACTAAGAGAAATGGGTTGATCTCGCCACACTCAAGAAAGAAGAACGTGAGTGATAAGAAATCTAGCTGCTCTCGCCACTAACCCAAGTTAGATAAGAGAAAGAACTCAAGAATCCTCTTGAAAGTAAAATACCAATATCTCATATATGATTCAAGGATGGTTTACAACAAATGGCAATGACCCTTTTTATAGAGGGTGTAATACCCGTCAAAAAAAAATTATGTCTACTTAAATTTTTACGTAAATTTTATCTTGGTTGTGTATGATGTTGAAAATATAAATTTTCAATTATAAATTGAATAAATTGTGAGATATAATGAATGGTACGTTATGAAATTTATCCTATTAAGTAAAATACAATTCAAAAGTGGAATTTAGAATGTATAGCTGAAAGTGAGACTGGTAAATGTAATAGTATATGAGAACGGTAGATGAAAACTGGTAAGTGAAACTGGTAGATGAAATAGTATAAGAGAATGGTAGATGAAAACTGGTAGATGAAATAGTATAAGAGAATGGTAGATGAAAACTGGTAAGTGAAACTGGTAGATGAAATAGTATAAGAGAATGGTAGATGAAAACTGGTAAGTGAAACTGGTAGATGAAATAGTATAGGAGAATGGTAGATGGAATAGTAGCAAATAGTACCATAACTTCTCCTATAAATAGGCCCTTCCATTTCACTTCTAAACACACACCTTCAGATTCTATTCTCTCCTCTCCTCTAATTCTTCTGATTCTGGTGTTAAGATTCTGAGTTATTATAAAAGTCCTCCTTTATAGCTTGGATTCGAGGTGAGGGAATATTCTACTATGCTCTTTTAAATTCTTATAATAATTTAGAGGTTAAATTCTTAGTATGCTCTGTGGTTGCGGCCTTAGCTGATCTTCCATATCAGAAAGGAACTAACCTCGATTGTTTAAAAATTATTTATTGATTACTAAGATACTGTGAGGGTACTATATTTTTACAAATACCTGTGTGATAAGTTCTTAGTATGCTCTGTGGTTGCGGCCTTAGCCGATCCTCCACATCAGAAAGGAATTATCCTCAGCTACTTGAAAATTATTTCTGATTATCGCATATATAAATAGTACCATGCCGTAAATAGTATTATACAGTATATATGAACAGTGCTGTATTTATGAATAGTATTATATCGTATATATGAACAATATCGTATTTATGAATAGTATCATACCGTATATATGAACAGTATCATATCGTATTTATGAATAGTATCGTATCGTATTTGTGAATAGTATTATACCGTACATATGAACAGTGCCATATTTTATAAATAGTATCATACCATACATATGAACAGTATTGTACGTACATGTGAACAGTGCTATATTTATGAAGAGTATCATATACTATATGTGTGAACAACATCACATACATGGGTAGTATTGTGTGTAAGGTTGAATTATTGTTATGTTTGTGATTGATGGAGAATGTTACGGGGACGGGTCCCTGTGTGGGAGGAAAAAGGGAGGAGCAGGAGATAATAAGGGTGGCAAATCATGTTAAACAAAAATTTGTTCCAATACAAAGAGTATTGAAAATATAGGGGTGAAATAAGGGAGGCATTTATGAAAGCAGTAATAAGGGAGGATGCGGCAGGGGCCGTGGGACAACGACCACCTTATGTGGATTGGACCCGAAAAATGTCTGGGAATTTAATTTGGAACTATATGATATGTTTTGTGATTTTATATGATTGTTTCTTATGTTTGTGATAGAATAATATATTTCCTCACTGAGTAAAATATACTCATGTCATTCCTCCCCTCACAGATTCTCAAGAAGAAGTAGAGGCACAACCAGCTAATCGTTCGAGTCCTCAACCCCATTGATCGGGGGTAAATATTTGTTATTATGTAAAACTTTATCAAAAGTATTATAGTAGTAGCTCTGTAATTTGGGTAGGTAAATCTTGGACGAACAATGCTCGTTGAGAATATCATTTATTAATGAATAAATGGATATATTTGAAATATTTATTGTACTCTCTTTCATGAGATAGCATTTTTATATATATCAAATTGGTACGGAATTAGGCTTACGGTGGTGAGGTAAAAGCTCATCTATCATGCCGGTCACGTGCGTAAGTTGGAGGCGTGACAGAGGGTCTCCAAAACAAAAAGACAAAAGACTCCAACTAATGCATTAAATGCATCAACTAAAAGTCAAGTAGTGTAGGCTAAATGTCAAAGACAATAAATGCATAGGTAGCTAAATGTCAAAGACAATAAATGCATAGGTAGCTAAATGTCAAAGACAATAAATGCATAGGTAATAGACTACAACTATATTCAACAAATGCAACTATCCCACATGCAATCTTTTTCACACTTCTTCCACTTTCAACAATGTGGTTAAGCTCAATCCAAGCCCTTTAGCCCTTGAACGAGTTAGAGGCCCAATTGAAGTATTCTCCCTTTCTTGGGCCGCAATTGGGTTATCTTTGATTACATCATCCTCCCCTGGTTGAAATAGATTTGGCCTCAAATCCAAGTCCTCTTTATCTTCTAAGTACGGAGAAAGATCCCTCACATTGAAAGTAGTAGAAACAGCATAGTCTTCAGGCAAATCAATTTTGTATGCATTATCATTTACCTTGTCTATGATACGAAAAGGACCATCTGCCCTTGGCATTAATTTAGACTTCCTTTGATTTGGAAATCATTCTTTTCGAAGATGAACCCACACTAAATCTCCAGGATTGAATTGAACAAATTTTCTTCTTTTGTTGGCAGTCTTCTCATAGGTGGAGTTTTTCTTCTCAATCTGCTGTTTTATGTTCTCATGTAACTTCTTTATCATGTCAGCCTTCTTTTTTCCATCTATGCATTCTCGAGCCTCAAGTGGTAATGGTACTAAATCAAGTGGGCTCAATGGATTAAATTCATAAACTACTTCAAAAGGAGAGTGTTTAGTAATACCATGTACACTTCTATTGTAAGCAAATTCAGCATAAGCCAAGCATTCATCCTAACTTTTCAAGTTTTTGCCAATGATAGTTCTTAGCAAAGTAAAAAGCGTTCGGTTTACCACTTCAGTTTGCCCATCAGTTTGTGGGTGACAGGCAGTACTAAAGAGCAACTTTGTTCCCAGCTTTCTCCATAAAGTCTTTCAAAAGTAGCTAAGAAATTTGGCATCACGATCTGACACGATACTCTTTGGAATGCCATGAAGTCTCACAATTTCTTTGAAAAATAAATTGGCGATGTGTACAGCATCGTCGGTCTTATGGCATGGAATAAAATGAGACATTTTTGAAAAACGATCAACAACAACCATGACCGAATCTTTACCTCTTTGTGTCCTTGGTAAGCCTAGCACGAAATCCATGCTAACATCAGTCCAAGGTTGATCTGGAACAGGTAGAGGTGTATAAAGTCCATGGACTGCTTCCTTGCTCTTGGCTTTTTTGCAAACAATACACCTTTCAATCACATGATGCACATCTCTAATCATGTTAGGCCAATAAAAATGCTCTTTCAGCATCTCCAATGTCTTGGTTTCACCAAAAGGCCCAGCCAACCCTCCTCCTGAGCTTCTCGTATAAGTAATTCCCTTATAGAATAGTTTGGAATTACAAGCCTCCTCAAGCGAAATAAAAAACCTTCAGATCTATAAAATCCCTTATATGCCATTTTCTCACAAGCGAGATAAATTGCAGTAAGTGTCGAATCTTCCAGATAATGGTTTTTAAGATATTCAAATCCCAACAATTTAGCATTCATCATGGAAATTAAAGCATATCTTCTTGATAAGGCATCTGCAACAATGTTGGTTTCTCCCTTCTTATACTTCAACACATAAGGAAAAGCTTCAAGAAATTCCACCCACTTTGCATGTCTTTTATTCAGCTTGCTCTGACCTTTCAAGTGTTTGAGTGATTCATGGTCTGTGTGAATTACAAATTCTTTTGGTAACAAGTAGTGCTGCCATGTCTCAAGAGCTCTAATTAAAGAGTAGAACTCTTTATCATAGGTAGAGTAGTTAAGACTGGCTCCATTCAACTTCTCACTAAAATAAGCTATAGGATGCTTTCTTGAAGAAGTACAGCTCCAATTCCCACTCCACTAGCATCACATTCAATCTCAAAAGTCTTAGAAAAATTAGGCAAAGCCAATATGGGTGTATTGCACAATTTTTCTTTGACAAGCTCAAAACTTCGTTGGGCTGCATCACTCCATTTGAACTCCTTTCCTCCTTTAATACATTCAGTTATGGCTGCTAAGATGGTGCTGAAATCCCTTACAAATCTTCTATAGAAATAGGCAAGCCCATGAAAACTTCTTACTTCAGATATGGTTCTTGGAACGGGCCATTCTTTGATAGATTTCACCTTTTCTTCATCAATTCCCACTCCTTGCTGAGATACTACAAAGCCAAGAAAAATCACATGGTCTTGACAAAAGTAGCATTTTTTTAGATTAGCATAGAGTTTCTCCTTTCGCAACACTTCCAAGACTTCCTTCAAATGTTGCACATGCTCCTCATAACTTTGACTGTAGATCAAAATATCATCGAAATATATCACAACGAATTTTCCAATGAAAGATCTAAGCACATGATTCATCAATCGCATAAATGTGCTAGGGGCATTAGATAGCCCAAATGGCATTACCATCCATTCGTAAAGTCCATGCTTTGTCTTGAAGGCTGTCTTCCACTCGTCTCCCTCTTTCATTCGGATTTGGTGATAGCCGCTCTTTAAGTCAATTTTTGAAAACACCTTGGAACCATTCAGCTCATCCAACATGTCATCTAATCTTGGAATTGGGTAGCGGTATTTGATGGCTATCTTATTTATAGCATGGCTGTCCACACACATTCTCATAGAGCCATCTTTTTTAGGGACTAATAATGTAGGCATAGAACAAGGGCTCATGGATTCCCTTACATAACCCTTTTCAATCAACTCATCAACTTGCCTTTTTAACTCCTTAGCCTCCTCTGGATTCATTCTATATGCTGGCTTATTTGGTAAGGCAGCACCGGGCACCAAATCAATTTGATGCTCAATTCCTCTTAAGGGTGGCAATCCCTTAGGTAGCTCATTCTGAAAGACATCTGCAAATTCTTCTATCAACTCCCTCACAAGCTTAGGAAGCTTTTCTGCAAGTTCTGGATTTAGCTCCTTCAGAATTAGCAATAATACAAAGTTTTCCCTTTTTACTGCCTTCTTTAACTCATTCTTAGAAGCAAAACAACTAAGCTTCTTCTCCTCGATTACATCCTCCTTTAGCTGTACTTGTATTGGCTTTAAGGGTGCCAACACAATCTTTTTTCCATCCTTCTCGAAAGCATAGGTGTTTTTGAAGCCATCATGTAGTGCTCTTCTATCAAATTGTCAGGGCCTCCCAAGTAGAAGATGACTAGCATCCATAGGGACTATGTCACACAATACCTCATCTTTGTAATTCTTCCCTATAGAGAAAGGTACCTTTACTTGTTTGGTGACCTTCATCTCGCCATGATTATTCAACCATTGCAGCTTGTATGGACGGGGATGATTGATGATAGATAGCTTCAATTTGCCAACCAAGGTGGTTGAAGCAACGTTAGTGCAGCTCCCACTATCAATTATCACGTTACAAACTTTGCCTCCGATTGTGCACCTTGTTTGAAAAATATTCTCCCTCTGTTCTTCTTCTACTTTGGCTTGGATATTCAAGGCACGTCTAATAACCAAGGCAGCACCTTCATTAGCATATTCAACAACTTCTTCTTCGTCAAAATATTCTTCCTCTTCACATTCCTCCACAATATCTTCATCTTCACTTTCTATTTCCCCTTGTTTCTCCTTCAAGATCATCACTCTTCTATTAGGACATTCGGATGCTATATGCCATGACCTAAGCACTTGAAGCACTTAATGTCTCGGCTTCTTTTAAAGGGTTGGTTGTCTTCTCTCTTCTCCTTCGCTTTAGAACTTTCAGTTTTGTTTGGCTCCTTATTACTCCCTTTGGTAGTGTTTGAGGTTTGGGAAAGTGTTTGGAAAGGTTTACTCCCCAATGGTTTAGACACTCCATTGTTTCTTCCATAAACTCTTTTTTTTTCTGTCTCTCCACCTTAATTGCCAATTTAATTACATCTTCTAAGAAGACATAATTCTGCAACTCTACTAAGTCAGCAACTTCTCTGTTCAAACCACCAAGAAATCGAGCTATGGTTTGCTCTTGGGGTTCATTCAGCTCACACCGAATCATCAAAGTTTCAAATTCTTTAACATAATCTTCAACACACATGCCTCCTTGCCTCAAACTTTGAAGCTTAAAATAAAGCTCTTGCTTGTAGTAATCAGGTACAAAACGCCTCTGCATGAGCCTTTTCATCAATCTCCAATTTCGAACTTCCTCCTCTCCATCTCTTCTTCGTTGATTCTTCAAATTTTCCCACCATAGATTTGCATAATCAGTGAATTCAAGGGCTGCAAGTCGGCATTTGGTAGCTTCTGAATATTCTTGATATTCAAAAATCTTCTCTACTCGTTGCACCCACTCCAAGTATTCTTCAGGAGAACTTGTTCCCTTAAATGGAGGAATCTTCATTTTGATGTTGGCATCACGTTCCCTCTGCTGCCTTCTTTGCCTAGGTTGTTCACTTTCTTTAGCTTCAGATTCTTCTCCATAGTGTTCAACATAAGCTCCTCTTCTTGATTGTTGTTGTTGTAGCTCCATAAATCTAGCCATTTGAGTGGTTAGTTGAGCTATTTGTTCCATCATTTCTTCTTGACCTCTTTGTAGGCCAACAATTTGAGCTTGTTGTAGGCTAAGCCCAAAGGGAACTTCAGAATTATTTTCTCCTGTCATAGTTGTCACGACCCGTTTTCTGGGCACATGACCGGCACAATGATGAATATCCCATCACTGTAAGCCTTTCGATAAATTCTACCCATGAGTTTAGTCATTATCTCTATATTATCAAAATAACCATTCCTGAAGAAAATATATCAAATTTTCTTATTTGAAATTCATAGAGACGATTTGCACATAATAATAGATTCTCAATATAAAATACATTATTATGCTGACATACAAGCTAAATGCTAAACCCCTGACCAAGATGTCCTAGACGATTACAGAGCAACATAATCTACAACAATAGAGGGGCCTACCCGATAGCGGGAGGGTCCAAAGTGACCTACTTTTCTAGCGGATATTCTTCATTGGCAACCTGATCTGAACAAAAAGGTTGTACAAACAATGTGAGCTTTTAAACTCAATGAGCGAATCGGCCTCGCGTTAATAAAATTCAAATACATCACCAGTCATGCAAGCATATCCAAAGGCTCATACTCAACCAATAGACAGAAGATAAAAATTCATCCAATTCAACAAACGTTGCTAGTACTCGTCAATGGCAATATATCCCGGAGAGCGCATACAGGCCGGCTCACCAATTATGTATATTTCCGCCATGACGCACAACATCATCCTCTTACATACAAGAAGATAAAAATTCATCCAATTCAACAAACGTTACTAGTACTCGTCAATGGCAATATATCCCGGAGAGCGCACACAGGCCGGCTCGCCAATTATGTATATTTCCGCCATGACGCACAACCTCATCCTCTTAGCTAGGGCGCCTCACGGATTTATCACCAATCCGGGCTATATCCCTACTGAGGGAATCGTTGTCTCCACACTCATTGGTCAAGACACCCTGTCAACCGGGTTTTCCGCCTTGCCGTGAGAGGGGGTACTGTCCCGCTCAATCACAATCAATAGTACAGTATTTCATATCATAATCAGAAGCACAATATAATATTCATCCATATAATAGGTATAGTATATAACTATATTATAAACCACAAATCAAGATAACAATTAAACTGTTTTGAAGAGATTCAAATTTCACATCATCATGAGATACTTGCTTATTCTTATCCATACTTCTGGATTAATTATCTCATTAGATTCGTTATTCTGAATCTAATTTCCCCCTATGAATCTTAGGAGTGTCCTACGACATACTTTTTATCACCAGTAATGCTAAAATTTTATTAAAACGGGGTCGTTTCACTCACCTGGATTCCGTACGAGCATCGCTTCTCTAAGTCATTACAGACAAGAGTGCTCAGGTGAATTTCGGTGTTCTGCTACGGAGATTTTCATGAAAGATTAGAGAAAATACGTTAGGATTGTTTTCGTACAGATATTGTTCATACGTACGGTAACTGTTCATATATACGGTTACTATTCATATGGTTACTATTCATACGTACGGTTACTATTCATACCAGAAATAGAGAATACAATCTGTAAAAGAGTACACCAGGTAAGTTCCCAGGAAAGAGTGGAGGGTCACACTGGACACACTTAAAAATCAGGTCTTTCCTTAGCCAGAACTTTCCTAGATATGTATTTTTCACAGTTTACATTCTATTTCGGTAATCAAAGAATCAAAATAACATATAAAAAGCTAAGGACAGTTTTTCTGATGTGGAAGATCAGCCAAGGCTGCAATCACAGAGCATACTTAAGAAAATAACTTCTAAAATTTGAAAGATATAGAAAGGGCATAGTATCCTTACCTAAGCTGAAAAGGAAAGGCCCAAAATCTCAGAGGCCTACCATTGAAGTAAGAGAAACTTAAGGAGAGAAGAAGAGAAGTTGAAGGTGTGAGTTTAGAAGTGAAATGAAAGCGCCTATTTATAGGAAAAGTCAATG
This sequence comes from Biancaea sappan, assembly GCA_037074585.1. Taxonomy (NCBI): domain Eukaryota; kingdom Viridiplantae; phylum Streptophyta; class Magnoliopsida; order Fabales; family Fabaceae; genus Biancaea; species Biancaea sappan. The sequence continues at coordinate 15,914,283 of CM073494.1, forward strand.
GTACTATTTGATACTATGCGCTAATAAAATATTCAATTTACTATTTATGAAAATGACATTTCTAATAATGCAGTTACTGTGCAAATAGCGGCAACGGCTGACAATTTTTCTGTTATTACTATTGAAAACTTAAAGGGAAAACTATCCTTTCACCTTAAACCTTTAAGTTTCTTTTCAAATCAGTCCTTTCAATTTAGTCCCTGAGGGTATTTTTACGCATAAAACGTCATTTTCTTCTACAAACTTCTTTCTAGTTTTCTCTTATGACCAAACCACATCTAGTACTTGACATTTCGATTGCATAAATGAACAGTATCGTATACGTAAATAGTATTATACGGGTGAATAGTACCATATACTGAAATAGTAACAGTAGTTTGTAAACAAATATTTATATTTTATTTTTCTTGGGTATTACATTATCACCCCCTTAAGAGAATTCGGTCCCCCGAATTCAAAACTCATCTCAAGACTGAAAAAAGTATGATTACTTCGTCTATATCTCATCCTTTGTATCTCTTTCTTTCCAAACATCTTCACATCCTTGGTAGGATTTACAAGAACACTATAGCATCGATTGTGAACTCTAGACCGCATTATCAATAATTTTCATAGGAATTTTTCCTTTTCTAAACAGCAAGTAATCTCTTCTTCATCAGTTTGATATTCTCCACAATCTTTTGTACCATAAAGTGTCTCATCCTCATAACCTTTACCAAACTCAAACCACCTAATCAGAGACGAACTCTGTCTCTATGTAAAACCTCAAATAGGTGTCATCTCAAAAGTGGCACGTGGTCTTTCCAGTTCACATTGAATATCAGAACACATGATACTACACACATAGCTTATAACTTTTATGATTACAAGTACCTCACCCGAAAGCATCATTTTGGCCATAGGCAATACTCTTGCCCGAAGGTGATCCTTCTACCTTAAGGCGATACTCTCAGCTGAAGACGTCATATAAAAGGCAAAATCACATGAAATCATTACATAAATCTCTAGGAAGAACAATCCTAGAAAATATGATAAGTAAATAACATACTTCTTACGCATAATTATATATATGAAAATTCCTCTCACCTCAATGACTCATATAGAGTCGCATCCCTTCAATGATTGAGGCAAACCCATAGTTCTATAGGTTCATAAAATACTTATTTAGCATTCCTCCATATTTCAGAAGTGTAATGAAATATCATTTTAGTAACTCTTCTCAGTCAAAAGGATATTACCATACTCTGCTTTAGAATTTTCATAATCAAGTACGAAATATAAGTCCAACATCTTCTCATTCCTCAAGTTCTTTCAGTAAAAGTAATCACTTCAACAAAGAAGATCTAAATACTAACTTAAATTTTATTTCTAGTACATAGATAATTTTAATACATGAAGCTTAGACCAAATATAGCTTTAGGTACAAACAAAAGAAAAATAAATTAAGGACGAGTAGGCTTTTGAAATGTAAAAGGTGCTCCAGGTCTAGAAGAGGAAGGTGCTTCAGACCTTAAGGAGGAAGCTAATCGTTGTAGCCTAGAAAGGGTTTCTGGAGGAAGCGTCTGGGAAATTTGGCGAAGAGCAGAAGTCACTCCGTTCATACAGTCAATACACCTTGCTTGTTGGTCACGAAAATTTTGAGTTGCAAACATTGAATGTCTATCAACTCGATTAGCCAGTTCCCCAAAACGACGATTTATCAGTTTCTCTTGGTTTTCAAAGAGACGACTTATTAGTCGCTTCTGGTCCTCTATCTTGTATTCCAGGCTCTCTATCTTACGCTCCAGATTTTCTATCTTACGCTCTAGGCATGCAAGCTTATTTTCTGAGGATGTTGCAGTGCTATCCTCCTCCATCTCTATTACATCCTTCTTTCTCTTCTTAATTTCTGGTGACCTATCTACAGGTCTCTTCCCTTTGTTATCTCCGAGACTTAGATTTAAATCAAGCTCTACGTTGTCACTCTCAAAATTCAAGTTGAAAGACTTATTATCGGCCATTGCTCTAGGGATCTCAGAAATAACTTCGAATCAGAAAGGAATGGAGATTGAGAAATAGGTATGTAATGAAAGAAGTTCGCTTGGTGTGATGAGTGGGGTAACGGGCGTACAAGATTTATAGACAACCCGAAGCCCCTGGAGCTAAAGCCACCACAACCTACACGCCGCTCGCTATAAGGTTTACAGATCACATACGTTGCAATGCCAGCAATTAATGTCGGACATGCAAGTAAATAGTAAATATAATTTAATGCAATTAACATAAGTCAAAGATTTCCTCAAAAAAATTTTCGGCTAATCTTGACCTTTCTCAAAATTTTTAACTAATCGCCGTTTCAATCTATAATTTCCTCACTCTATACTTGTCTTATAGTGTAATCTCAGATCACGATATCACTCTATGATCGGGTAGTCTCATATTAGCCTTATCTTATATTTTAATCGGTGTTTTTACTCTAGACTTACACATAATATATATGTAAATATATATATTTTAAAACAAAGTTAACTGCTTACGGTCGCATGCCTTAAGCATTATCATGATGTAAGAAAATCACTGCCTTTCATTTGCCCATGAGAGCATTATATGTAAGTATGTGTAACCATGAAGATATATCATCATCTACACATTTCATTCTATCCAAGTCATTTTGATTTCACATCTCTATGAGTATATGTAGGATCATCACATATTCTCCTTGATCGTAGCCTTCACTCATTATGTATGAATAACATACATACATGTAATTACAACATGATTCAATCAGTTATGTATATTATACTCAACTGAAGGCTCTCAAGAACAACACAATAAAACAGAAAAATGCATTTCAGTTCATCATAAAAGCATCCAAGGCAATCTTTAATGGCTATATTATTAACTTCTTTGAATTTCGGAAAATGCCAACGGGAGAAATGGGAAAACCAAGTAAAATCGGCCGCAAATCCACCGAATACTGACTTTCGTGGTTTTGGCATTAATGCAACGCGCTATCGGTGTGCACGCCTACCCTAGACTTCTGGCTTCCAGCTTGCAGAAATCCATAGGTTGATCGTGTAGGGGTGCGGTGAAGAGATATCTTCTTTGTCTCTGAGTCCAAATTTTTTCTCTATAAAAACCTTCTCAGCGTTCTCAGTTACCACACCACAAAGAGTAATAATCTCTGAGCCTACAATCCCCCAGTATTCCTCTCGCCTCATACTCTTACAAAACTTTCTAAATTTTTCCAAATCATGGCCTCAAGGAAGTACATTGATCTCACAGTAGAGGCTAAGGAAGAAGAACTTGACTTAAACTTAAGTTTATGTAGGGACAAGGGCAAAAGACCTCTCGAGGGACCTCAAGAAATTCAAATGGAGAAGAAGATGAAGAAGATTGAGGAAGCCGAGGAGATTAGCACAGGCCATAGCTCAGAGGACAAAATCTCCTGTTTAGAGCAGGAGGTGAAGATTCTCAAGAAGATGATAGAGGACCTGGAGAAGTTAACCAAACGCAATAACGCGGCAATGACTTCGAGAATAGATAGGTTCTTCTATTGGTCCACCCAGTGCTTCTGCAATCAACAACAAAGAAGTGTTGATTGTATGAATGGAATTTACACTACCCTCTGCGACATTGCTATGTCTCTTGCTCCAAGGAATGGTCGAGGGGTGATGATACAATACAACCCTCCTAATCCAAGACCACCTCGCTTTTAGATTACTCATACATGAGTAAACTTCTTCTTTTTTTTGCAATGTAATCCTTCAGTTTTTTTTTCAATGCAAGTGGTTTCTTTTATTGGCTAGTACCCTAAAATAATATAGCTACACAAAATCAATCATGAATTCAGCTTATAAAATCCACCATATAAAAATTTGATCCGACAACAACGGAATCAAAACAAATAACAACTTTTCCTTGACTAAGTTCAAAAGTGTAGCCACATCTGTCTAAAACTAAAACTGAGAACATAATTCCTAAGAAGAGATAAGTCTCGGAGGGAAAGGAAATGAAAACATCCTACAGGACCTTCAGTAGAGCCGTCTCTCTATAATTGTGCCCGGGTTCACAACGATAGAGGAGGTCCCACTAAGGTTACCTTGCTCTGTAATCACTAGGAGACCTAACAACCATTCCTCTGATACCAACTTTGTCACGACCCGTTTTCTGGGCACATGACCGGCACAATGATGAATATCCCATCACTGTAAGCCTTTCGATAAATTCTACCCATGAGTTTAGTCATTATCTCTATATTATCAAAATAACCATTCCTGAAGAAAATATATCAAATTTTCTTATTTGAAATTCATAGAGACAATTTGCACATAATAATAGATTCTCAATATAAAATACATTATTATACTGACATACAAGCTAAATGCTAAACCCCTGACCAAGATGTCCTAGACGATTACAGAGCAACATAATCTACAACAATAGAGGGGCCTACCCGATAGCGGGAGGGTCCAAAGTGACCTACTTTTCTAGCGGATATTCTTCATTGGCAACCTGATCTGAACAAAAAGGTTGTACAAACAATGTGAGCTTTTAAACTCAATGAGCGAATCGGCCTCGCGTTAATAAAATTCAAATACATCACCAGTCATGCAAGCATATCCAAAGGCTCATACTCAACCAATAGACAGAAGATAAAAATTCATCCAATTCAACAAACGTTGCTAGTACTCGTCAATGGCAATATATCCCGGAGAGCGCATACAGGCCGGCTCACCAATTATGTATATTTCCGCCATGACGCACAACATCATCCTCTTACATACAAGAAGATAAAAATTCATCCAATTCAACAAACGTTACTAGTACTCGTCAATGGCAATATATCCCGGAGAGCGCACACAGGCCGGCTCGCCAATTATGTATATTTCCGCCATGACGCACAACCTCATCCTCTTAGCTAGGGCGCCTCACGGATTTATCACCAATCCGGGCTATATCCCTACTGAGGGAATCGTTGTCTCCACACTCATTGGTCAAGACACCCTGTCAACCGGGTTTTCCGCCTTGCCGTGAGAGGGGGTACTGTCTCGCTCAATCACAATCAATAGTACAGTATTTCATATCATAATCAGAAGCACAATATAATATTCATCCATATAATAGGTATAGTATATAACTATATTATAAACCACAAATCAAGATAACAATTAAACTGTTTTGAAGAGATTCAAATTTCACATCATCATGAGATACTTGCTTCTTCTTATCCATACTTCTGGATTAATTATCTCATTAGATTCGTTATTCTGAATCTAATTTCCCCCTATGAATCTTGGGACTGTCCTACGACATACTTTTTATCACCAGTAATGCTAAAACTTTATTAAAACGGGGTCGTTTCACTCACCTGGATTCCGTACGAGCATCGCTTCTCTAAGTCATTACAGACAAGAGTGCTCAGGTGAATTTCGGTGTTCTGCTACGGAGATTTTCATGAAAGATTAGAGAAAATACGTTAGGATTATTTTCGTACAGATATTGTTCATACGTACGGTAACTGTTCATATATACGGTTACTATTCATATGGTTACTATTCATACGTATGGTTACTATTCATACCAGAAATAGAGAATACAATCTGTAAAAGAGTACACCAGGTAAGTTCCCAGGAAAGAGTGGAGGGTCACACTGGACACACTTAAAAACCAGGTCTTTCCTTAGCCAGAACTTTCCTAAACATGTATTTTTCACAGTTTACCTTCTATTTCGGTAATCAGAAAATCAAAATAACATATAAACAGCTAAGGACAGTTTTTCTGATGTGGAAGATCAGCCAAGGCTGCAACCACAGAGCATACTTAAGAAAATAACTTCTAAAATTTGAAAGACATAGAAAGGGCATAGTATCCTTACCTAAGCTGAAAAGGAAAGGCCCAAAATCTCAGAGGCCTAGCATTGAAGTAAGAGAAACTTAAGGAGAGAAGAAGAGAAGTTGAAAGTGTGAGTTTAGAAGTGAAATGAAAGCGCCTATTTATAGGAAAAGTCAATGGTATTATTTGATACTATGCGCTAATAAAATATTCAATTCACTATTTATAAAAATGACATTTCTAATAATACAGTTACTGTGCAAATAGCGGCAACGGCTGACAATTTTTCTGTTATTACTATTGAAAACTTAAAGGGAAAACTATCCTTTCACCTTAAACCTTTAAGTTTCTTTTCAAATCAGTCCTTTCAATTTAGTCCCTGAGGGTATTTTTACGTATAAAACGTCATTTTCTTCTACAAACTTCTTTCTAGTTTTCTCTTATGATCAAACCACATCTAGTACTTGACATTTCGATTGCATAAATGAACAGTATCGTATACGTAAATAGTATTATACGGGTGAATAGTACCATATACTGAAATAGTAACAGTAGTTTGTAAACAAATATTTATATTTTATTTTTCTTGGGTATTACAATAGTGATTTGTAATTTGTTGGTTTGAGTTTGGTGAAGGGTAGGTTCACTCTCTAAGTGTTTACACTCGGATTAACAATGAACAGTAACGATGAACAATGAACAGTAATGATGAACAATGAACAGTAACGATGAACAACGAACAATAACGATAAATTTTTTTTTAATAAAAAAAGTTGTAATAAAATAGAACAACACAAGAATAGAAATAAAGATAAAGATGAACAGACCAGAAAATTAGCCTTCCATGTAGGTGACAGATTACAAAATAAGGAAAACTAAGCCTTCCATATAGGTGGCAGAATACAAAATAAGGAAAACTAAGCCTTCCATGTAGGTGGCAAAACACAGAATAAAATGCAATAAAATTAAGCTTTCTATGAAAGGGAAAAACACAAAACAAATAATAGAACCTGAATTGAAGTGGCTTTGATACCAATATGATGTGATTTCCGGAGGGAAAATACTTAATCGATTTTCTGGATAGGTTGAAAGAAATAAACAAAGAAAACCAAATCACTCAATTGATAAGCCAAAGGGCGCCACAACTAAGAGAAATGGGTTGATCTCGCCACACTCAAGAAAGAAGAACGTGAGTGATAAGAAATCTAGCTGCTCTCGCCACTAACCCAAGTTAGATAAGAGAAAGAACTCAAGAATTCTCTTGAAAGCAAAATGCCAATATCTCATATATGATTCAAGGATGGTTTACAACAAATGGCAATGACCCTTTTTATAGAGGGTCTCCAAAACAAAATGACAAAAGACTCCAACTAATGCATTAAATGTATCAACTAAAAGTCAAGTAGTGTAGGCTAAATGTCAAAGACAATAAATGCATAGGTAGCTAAATGTCAAAGACAATAAATGCATAGGTAGCTAAATGTCAAAGACAATAAATGCATAGGTAATAGACTACAACTATATTCAACAAATGCAACTATCCCACATGCAATCTTTTTCACACTTCTTCCACTTTCAACAATGTGGTTAAGCCCAATCCAAGCCCTTTAGCCCTTGAACGAGTTAGAGGCCCAATTGAAGTATTCTCCCTTTCTTGGGCCGCAATTGGGTTATCTTTGATTACATCATGTTGGGAAGATATCAAAGTAACCCTGGCATTGAACATTGGAAAGCCGCTAAAAAGGTTATGAGGTATCTGCAGTGGCGTATCCATGACCTCTCGGTCATTGGAGCAAAATTTTCATTTGCTTTTCTAAACTTGATGGTAATTCTTTTAAATTAATTTCAATTTGTTGCTCATTTGATGATAATTTTCCCTTAAAAAATATTTTCATTACAAAAAAAATCTTTCTTTTTCTAAATCCTAGTTGCATAATCAATCAACTAATTTGATAGAATTAGATCCATGTACAAAAACCCAAATTTCAAGCTTTTACAAAGAGGTCCCTAATAATGGAATGATAAATTAACTATTGTCAAGAAAAAATTTCATAAAATTGACTTCACAAATATGTTACTCATGATCCTAATTGTATATTCAATGAACCAATTTGATAGAATTAAACCTGTGTACAAAAATCCCAAATTTCAAGCTTTTACAAAGAGATCTTTAACAATGAAATGAAAAATTAACCATTATAAAAAAATGTCATAAAATTGACTTCACAAATATGTTACTGATGTCCTAATTAAATGATCAATCAACCAATTTGATAGAATTAGACATATGTACAAAAACTTAAAATTTCAAACTTTTACAAAGAGGTCTCTAACAATGGAATGAGAAATTAACCATCATCAAGAAAAAAAATTTTGACTCTAGGGAGTGGGGGTCTAGTAACTATGAGCAGCAAAGAGAGACTAAGTCACTGAAGGGGGATTAAAAAAATATTATGGGGGTTCAAAAAAAAGAGGAGCAAAATGAAAAAAAATATTTTACAGGCAAATTTGTAAAAGCTGCACCTCCTCAACTACATGTAGCTCTGCCTATAGGTATCTGCAAGGAGCTAAAGACTACAGGTTAACATATAAGCATTTTAATCATTTAGAAGTGGTTGGATATTTAGATTCTAATCATGGAGAATGTATGAACTCTTTAAAATCTACTTCAGGATACATTTTTCTACTAGTTAGAGGAGCTGTATCATGGGGAAGTAAAAAGTAGAGTTTTGTTGCATCATCCATGATGGAAGTTGAGTTTGTAGTGTGTTATCAAGCAACATCACAAGCAATGTGGCTGAAGAACTTTATATCTAGACTAAAGATAGTTGATTCCATTGAAAGGCCACTAAAGATTCATTGTGATAATTTAGCTGTTGTATTCTTCGCAAGGAATAACAAGATTGGAGGCCAAACCAAATACATTGATATAAAGTATTTGATGATCAAAGACAAGGTCAAGGATAAGATTATTGAACTTGAGCATATAAGCACCAAGTTGATGATTGTTGATCCTTTAACTAAAAGCATGCTGACTAAAGCATTTAAGGATCATGTAGAACATATGGGCTTATTAACTCAAGTTAAATGTCTTGTAATTCTCTTTGACATTTAGTCATTATGTAAAAATATGGAGTTATATATGCATTATAGTTTTATATGACTAATGTTTGACCTATTGTGATCAATAAAGCTGGACCCAGAACGAACTCATAATAAGTGATTAATAAAATTTTGATGCTTATTTAGAATGATCATACATCTTGATACATGGAAGGAAATGCTTTACATATAAGCATAACCGTTATGATCCATATATTGAGAGTTCTAATTAAGCATTGTGTAACCATCAAGTGACATTTAGAAAATTTGGCCAAATGGGAGAATGTTAGCTATAGTTATGATTTGGCAAATTAAATGTGGCCCACTATTAAAGATAGCGTTTATCAATAATCTATATATGAAATAATAATGGAAGAATGTTTTTATTCTATATTAAATTTGTTTAAATGAGTTTGTTACAAGTTTTAATTGTATAGTTATTCTGATGGTGGAGGCTACTACAATTTACTATAAATAAGACAGGGTTTTTGATCTAACTTACACACTAAGTCACTAACATATAGTAAAACATCTGAATACCATCATTCAGAACATAAAGAATAGGCATAGATTAAAAGCATTTTGTTCCTTTCAACAAGTAAGCAATGGCGAGAGGTATTTAGGTTTTTTTGCTGCACTTATGAACTCAGTATGAAGTATGAATTTCATGACTGAATATCTACAAAAGTCTAACAAGAATAGTATGCAATATGCACATAAAAAAAATTATGTATATATATACATACCATGCACTGCTATGTACATCTGATCCATGAGTTGAGTCTCGAGCATGGGACGTAAATGACCAAACTCTACTAGCTAGATCTAATGTTATAATATATACAATTTTTTCCCCCTGAAAGAAAGTAACATGACTATGACAACTAAAAAAACTTAGGTATTACTTGGAGACAAAGAAAGAATAACAAAATCTTTGACTATAATGGAGTGGTTGGTGCTCAAAGCTCTTAGTTTGAAGTTGAACAACAAGCTGATAATCGCCTGAGTTTCCTTTAAAAAACATCAAAAAAAAAAAAACCTTATCATTAAATGTGGAAGTTGCTATCATATTTGCGCTTGACCACCCACAGCAAGATTCCTTTCCCTTTAGTCGTTCACTATTATTATATAATATATAAGGATTATATATATATATATATATATAAACTCAAAATATACAAGTCTGGACGCGGACTTGTTTCTTTAATTCACTATTATTTGGGTGGAAGAGAGCCTAAATATAATTACTATATAGTATAGACTAGTGTGATTGTAATAGTAATTATAAAATACTAAAATTAATCTGCTTTGACGTTCAACTTTAATTATCTGAAAATCCTTCCAATTTTCATTTGGGCCACGACTGTCCCAAACCGTTACACTTACACAACATACACACATGAGCTTAAAGAGAGGAACCACCTCATTAGTATTTCATCGGTATAAATTTTGTTATGGAGAGTTCGAATTTATAAAATCCAATGTTTTTTACATAAAAAATATATATTTAATAGGTTAATTATAAAAAAAAATACAAATACTACATTTAAGCATCCTAAATTCAACACAGAAAGAATAGAGAATATGAAGGTATGCAAATAATTCCCTCTCAAGTAAAATGGTCGACATACGTATTATTATCAAACCCTGATTTATTAAGAAAGAAAGACAGAAACAGGTGATTGTGGGTAGGTTGATTGAACCAAACCTCTTCCAACAAACACCAACACATGTATAATGTGTGTGTATATATATATATATATATATATATAAACACACACACGGGAGAATCGAAGTGATCAGTTTTCGCGCTCTTGGCGGATCATAGTCCAAACGAAAACCATATAAAAAGTAAAAACCCACCCAAAATGGCAGAGCCTGTGTCTTTCATACTTTCACTGCCATTACTATCTCAACCGTCTCCTCCCAGAATGGCTGCTTTCGGTAGTAGCGCCACCACCCTCTCTTCACGCATTGCCCGCTCCGCCACCAGAGCCTCCCTATCCCTTGCTTCTTCCTCTTCTTCTCCCTCGTCTTCTCTCTTCTCTTCCTCATCCTCCTCCTCCAAATGCCTAACATCCTCTTCTCACCTCGTCCTCCGCCAGGTTTCATCTCATTCTATTTCGTTGTGTTTAATGCGTTTCTGTGTATGAGTTTTTGACTAATGAATTTTCGATTTTTTTTATCTGTCCGAATCACTCGCGATTTTCAGCGACGAGCTGACGTTCGTGTATCGAGCGGAAGATATAGAACTTTGTGTGCAGCATCTGATCCTGATCAATTGAGGAGCGCCAGAGAAGATATTAAGGAGCTTCTCAGGACTAAGTTCTGCTATCCAATACTGGTAATACTTAGACGTTTTCAACATTTTCTTTAGACTATCTCCATTTAAAAAAAAAAAAAAAAAGATGTAACTATGAATGTCTCAGTGAACTTGTGCTAACTTCTTCTCTTATATATACTTTTGTTATATAAAAGGTTATTGAGCTTATATTTTTCCGCAAGAGTATGAGATTGAAGCACTAGTGCACGCTTCGATCACTTCTTTCGCGGTTTTATAGCATGTAAGCATGATTTTCAAAGACGAAATGAGGAATTAGCGAATCTTACAAGATCGTCTTGTTAGTATTTTTTCTTTTATACAAAAGTGTATTCACGTATTATTATAATTATTAGGATTGTGTTTGCCAAAAGGACTAGAATATATATAAGTAACTGTCACTTTTGCAATCTCATTTTGTGAGTGTTTTGTGTAAGACTGATATACTTCCCTTTGGAAGAATCTTCTTTCTCAAATTTTCTTTCTTGCTACTCTTAGGTTGGTTACCCTTTTTTTATGTCCTTTTTAGATTAGTGATTAATCATACTTTATAATATTTGTAGGGATCTTGATAAATTAACAATTTTTTTTTTTGATAAAGGCCAAAAAGGCCCAAATCATATCATATTAAGAAAAAAATCAGTAGGCTGCATCGGTCAAATGCAACAAAGGCCTCAAAATAAAAATTAGACAAAAAACTAAAAGAGAAAAACTCTCAAAAAAACTCTAAAACTTATCGAGGGATATAGAAAAAAAGCATATATCAACTTACCAACCAAATTAAATGAGGCATACCAAGATATACTGTTGGGACTTCTAAATTTGTTTCATTTATCCTTTTTCGGATCATATTGACATGTGTTTGCCCATTTTGACTAATAATGAGTTTCGTTTTCTCTAAAGTCATTGGTAGTTTCGAAGTTTTCTCAAAAGATTGAAAACCAAACAAAAACATTACGAAAAACAGAAAACAAAACAAAAAGCTTACAAATAGATCAGATTTGAAAACAAAAAACGAAAAGACTAGATCTGAAAACAAAAACTCTTACAAAGAAGAGACGAAAACTTCTACAAAGAGAAGACGACAACTCCCATAGGGGGAGATTAAGAAAAGAGTTAGGAAGGAGGAGGAAAGGGGAGAAAAGAAGAAATTGGAGAAAAAGCATATGGAAGAGAGAGGGAGGAGCTTCTCTCTCCCACTTTTACTTGTTTAACAGCTAGAGGGTTATATAGTTTTTTTATACATAACTATTGGGTTAAATAGTTATGTTATATATAACTGTTGGGAATTGATGATTATGATTGATTCTTTTGAAATTGAGTTGCATTTACCCTAGAATAGCTCCTCTGTATGTGGTCATAGGAAATGTAGAGTGAAGTTGAAATTTCAATAATTTGATCATAGAAAGTTGAAATCTTAACCATCCAATCATAGAAATTTTCTGGAGAATAGCTCTTTTTTTGCATCCATTCAATCCTAACTATCTATTTAATGATCGAACAGCTGACACTCTGTATTTCCTGTCACCAAATGTTGATGAGTCGTTCTCCGTTTACCCCATCGATCATCTCTATGTATCAAAGAGAAATCATAGTTAAATTCAACAGTCACTGAAGTATTAATCGAATTTGCTTCAGCTTCAGATTTATTTTCATGATCACGAGTTCTTCTACAATGTGATAGTTTATTAATTCCGACTGAGAGGGAAGAAGAGAATACTTTTGGGCAGCAATGCGGCATAATGACTGGAAACTCAAGATCACTAGCTCTATTATAATGAAAAATCATGCACGTGACGTAATCTGTCTTGGACATTAGTCACTTTTTTTTGTGTTTGAACAGATTTAATACTTTTGGAATGTTATGAAGATTAATGTTATGTGATAGGGCTAGACTTGTGTCTTACTTTTCCCAACTTGACTATATGATGCATTTAGAACTTACTTACTCATTTAAAGTTTACAAGTTTCTCTTACAGAATTTGCAGAGCCATTTAGATCTAACTTCATCATTGATGCTACACCTGCATAATGGAGAAATAGAATTTGACTTTGTTGATTCAAGCCTGAAGCTTTTATGTTACAGTTCGAATGCTGTCTTTAGTAATTTATATGCAGTCTCTAGTAGTTGTTGCTAAATACAGAATTTTGCTACGAATCTAGAAATATATTAGGTGTCAAACTCATTATTTTTAGCCTTGTATTTGAAGGTTCAGCTTTTGGACAGAATGACATAATTTATAATCCATGCATCACGTGACAGTTCATGTTGGTTTCTATGTGACAGCTTCGCTTAGGATGGCATGATGCTGGTACTTACAATAAGAATGTGAAGGAGTGGCCTCAAAGAGGTGGAGCTAATGGTAGCATAAGATTTGAAGTTGAGCTGAAACATACATCCAATGCTGGTAATGTTACAGTAAATACTGATTGTTTCTGAGTTTGGTTAATAGTAATGTTGCCTGATAAGTTTTCCCTCTAGGACTTGTGAATGCATTGAATCTTCTACAGCCAATCAAAGACAAGTACTCTGGTGTGACATACGCAGACTTGTTTCAGTTGGCAGCTGCTACTGCTGTAGAGGTTCTCCTTGGTTGTACTTCTGCTTCAGGATTGACTATAGGCATTTTAAATTAATTAAAAAATACATTGATAAATTCCTTGTAAATTCCAGGAGGGTGGAGGCCCAAAAATCCCTATGAAGTATGGAAGAGTGGATGTCTCAGGACCTGAACACTGCCCCGAAGAAGGGAGACTTCCTAGTAAGTGGAATATATTTCTGTTGGGCACTGAGTGCCGTATTGTGAAAGAACCTTTTATCCTTTACATCACTGAGTGCGGTATTGTACAAGAACCTTTTCTCCTTTATAAGAAACAACGGGACTAGACAATTTTTTTATTCAGAATGCTGAGCTCTATTACATATGTGCAGAGCTGGCCTGGTTGTCCCCAAAAAAAGTGGTTGTTTGCGGCTTTTTACTTGTTTTTTTAAGGTGTTTGTTGGAAACTAGGGACAATAATGGGATAAAAACACTGCCGTAAATTGCCATACGTTACATTTGATTTTATAAGTATGAACTTTAACTGTATAATGTGTTCTATTTAGACAACAAATTATAAAAGAAGTTTACACTGGTTCTTCTCGGAGTTCAATTGATTTTTGTTTCTTTGAAGGCATGAAATTTTAGTTTGTCAGTACTTATCCTGTCTGAGCTTTACGATTCTTTCTCCATTTTGATGATTGCTTCCCGTCACTTCTTTGCACACTTTTACTCTTTCTGGCCTTTTTTTTCCCTCTGGTTCCCATGCCTCGTCAGACTGCACTAGGAAGAGAAAAATTTCTGAGCAGATATTATTATCCATGTTTTCGTATAATTTTAAAACTTAGAAAGATAAATACAAGCAGTTTTATCAAAAAAACAAATAGAGATGCAAATGGTAGATCCAATTTATACTTGAGCATACAAGAAAGGCCCAATAAGACAAAATTTTGGCAGGAGTAGAATAATTATCATTATCATCCAGTTCCAGGTCTATATTGCTTTTTGAATGTTAATTTTAATATGATAACAAGGTATTTCCCTACTTGATATACCCATAATATCCTGGCAGTCTGTCGAGATATTTAATTAGAAAGACAATTTTGCATTGCTGGAGATATAGTTGATATGTAAACTTAGATGTATTTTAAGTGAGAACTTCAATTATGTAATCTCTTCATCTCAGATTATGGCTTTCTTTTTTAGAGGATGGATGGGGCTTCATATATTAATATTTATCCTTTATTGAACAACTTATTCCTTTTCTAATGTTGTCAACTAACCTATCTCTGAAAATTTTCTGCGTTTAGAGGCTAGTCCCTCTTCTTCTCCTGTTGCTGATCACATACGGCAAGTTTTCTACAGATTGGGTTTCAATGACAAGGTAATTTTATTATGTTCATTAAGGAGGTATCTTAGATGTCAGCAACACGCCTATGATGTTGATCACAGAGTTTCTGGATCTGCAGGAAATAGTTGCATTATCTGGTGCACACACAATGGGGCGCGCTAGACCAGAACGTAGTGGGTGGGGCAAGCCTGAGACCAAGTATACGGTATATTATCATATCAGCCTCTTTTGTCCACAACTTATGTGACTTGTGTCTGTAGAAGTAAATGCCTCCTGACTTTGTCACTATATTCTGAGAGTGCACGCTTATTCTGTGAAGACTAAACATTCATGTGAAGTTTCTCATGTTCTTATAATGGTTCTCCCCTGTCATGATTAGAGTTGCTCATATATACTGCAATCTCACCCTAAGGCTTGTTAATACAAATCTGGGGAGTGGATGAATGGTACTACTTTAAAGAAATAGCGGAGTGCTGAAGTTTTGGACTCAATATATATATAAAATCATGAATTCACTTTCTTGCTATATAAATCTTTCTTGCTAGGGCATTGCATTCTTGGGGTGATTGCAGGATTGGTTGTTCTTTTCTATATGCATTTTAATAAAAAGTTACTTTATGAAATGGCTTTCCAAAGGACACTGCAACTATATACCAATTCCTGCTTGAAATAGTCATAACCCTTTATTTCAAGCAGTTCATTGCGTCTTTAAGGCACTACCAAATTATCAGTGCATGGTCTTAGTCTGAATTTGAGCTGCTTTTTTCTTGCTTCATAAACAAAATGCATCATACTATCTGAGTATGTCAAATTTGATTATTGATTTTGGTTTTTATATTTATATATATATATATATATATATATATATTTTTGTGCTTGAACTTCTTCAGAGAAAATGAAATCTAAGTATACTCTGGAACTTGTTTCTCCCCGTCCTTATTTTATTCTAGTTATTTTGTTAACCATCTTTAATTGTGAAGACCTGTCTAGCTTGTGGAATCTATCCTAGAGTTAGCTAACGTGCTGATTATCAACTAATTGAAAATTTCATGGGCATATCTTTCTCAACAGAAAAATGGACCGGGAGCACCTGGTGGGCAATCTTGGACGGTGCAATGGTTGAAGTTTGACAACTCTTACTTCAAGGTCAGGAATCATAATGCTGTGTTTGCATAAAATACCGGGGGAGGGGGGTGGTAAGGTAGGGTTCACAATTTCCTTTTGTAATTGTTGCAATGTATATAGGAAGTCAAAGAAAAAATGGATAAGGATCTACTAGTCCTGCCAAGTGATGCTTCTCTTTTTGAGGATCTATCATTCAAGGTAAAGTGCTTTTACATTCATGGCCGACTTACTGTTACAATCTGATATTAAACTCTGAGAAATATGTAGGTCTATGCTGAAAAGTATGCTGAAGACCAGGAAGCATTCTTTAAAGATTACGCCGAAGCCCATACCAAACTCAGCAATCTAGGAGCTAAATTTGACCCTCCAGAGGTCTGTTCATGCTGCTGTTAGTCTCTTACTGTTTTGTGTTTCTTGAAATAAAGTCGGATATGTTTAGGTAACATAGCAATGTTGCCTTACTGTGGCATACATAACCTTTTTTCTTCTTATATCAGTGTGCATGTCTAGTCCAAATAACTCGAAATTAGACCTAGTTGCCTGATAAGAGTTTCATCTTCATCTGCTCACCAGGGTATTGTGATTGATGATGATTCTTCGAAAGCTTGACAAGTGAAGTTTGTAGGAGCAAAACAAGTGATGACTCGTCTGGAAAGGTTGCAACCTTGCAGTACTTATCAATTCATAATACTCATTTTGATGATAATTGTAGAAGATTTATGAAGTATTCTTCCATGAAAGACACAGACAGAGGAAACTGAAAATTTGCATATTCACTGTTTTTTTTACTTGTCTGTTGCAGGAGTAAAAGCAAATGTTATGTTGTGCTGGTGTCTCAAATGAAGCTATTTTCAAATCCTGTGATCTCGCGCGTAAAAGTTGGTAGTTTTAAAATGAAGGAGGAAGGAATAAAAATCAATAGTGTGCCTATTTGAAATACAGAGAAAGCTATCTGAGGTTATGAAGGAGAAAATTGGGCTGAGTATGAGGCAATGGGTGGAAGCCCAGACAATCAACTACAGTCGAACTATTTCATGAATATTATAATGGTTATTGCTGTTTTGGCATTTTTTGACATCCCTACTTGGAAACTCTCTTTCTTTCTTCATTTCTTTTTGTTTTTTCTTTTCCCCGGCTTCTCTATAATTCTTTTGGCATATGCGCTTGCATGCTCCAATTCTTGCACAAGTCAGCCAGTCCTTTATACAATGAAGACAGTTGCTCTAACATAATTTTTTTTTTTTTGGAGGGGAGGGGTGGACTAGAAGTGGTGATGTGGTAGAGGCTGGTGGATCTAGTACCCTCTTGTGGTTTTTTCCTGTAGTTACAAAATTTTCATTCTTTGGTTCCACGATAACATTGATAGTGACACAATAGGCTGGGACTAACCAGAAATTTCGAGATTAACAAACCATTTACCTATTGTGTGTCTTGGCCGATGAAGACGTCGCCATCTGTGCAAACACACTGATATGCTGTATACTGTTTTATGCCCCTCCCGTTCTCCTTGTAACAGAACCAATTTGGACATTGGTGATTACATACAAATAGACATTAGCAGCTGAAGCCTGAAGGAAGTATTGCCTAGGTAGCTCGTCTAACTCTGAGCGACTTGTCGGTTAGGTTAGGTATATCTCTTGTTAGCAATAAAAAAGTCAAGGGACACAGTTTTTGGATTGTTTTGAATGCTGACCTGACAGTTTGACATGGTCTAATTGAGTTAGTTAGAATGGGAAATATTTAAAATAACTTGCAGTCTATGTTTAGCTTCCCATTTTGTTGTTGGCTACAGACTTGTTTTGTGTCTAACTTGATCCTGGTGAGTATTAGGGCACACTTGTTTAGTCTTATTAGAACATCCACTAGTCCATTTAATGAATGGTTGAACTGCCTTGTCTTTTATTTTTGTTATTACTCATATTAGTATACATGAATTTTTATATTAGTTGGAGTAATAATCAATTAAGAATTTTTTTTTCTTTTTTGAGAGAAGAATGACAGAATGAATTGACTTCAATACTAGAGTTATTAATTCTTTTATCAGTTGTCCGATCACCTAATCAAAAAGTTGACGATCAAATTTTTTTAAAAACTAACTATCAGCTGTTTAATCACTACTCAGACGACTGGTAAGAGAGCATATAACTCTAGTACTAAAACAAATCCGTTTTCAAGAGAGAAAAGGGAGAGAGGACAGTGAATCTAGTATTAAAGTGTTCAGAAATCAAGAAATTGAGGGTTCTAAAATGCTGGAAATGAAACATGCCCCGCCCAAAAATAGCTATCTCATTAGAATTACGTTCGGTTATGACTGAAAGAAAATATATTGACAAATTTCGAATATGATGTAGTGGGGAAGGTAGGTTTTTTCTTGCATACACTCGTTTAAAATTCACTGATTTATGCTTTGAAATAAAGAACGTTGCTATATTTCAAGATCAAAAGGACACAAAATAGTCCTATTAAAAGATGATTCAAAAATGACTTTGTCAAAACTATAGATGAAAGTTGGCCTAATATTGCGACAGTAGGGTCTTACTCGTGCTTGACAGACATATTTTTAGGGTCCTCAAACCTGATTAGTTGCGTGATATAGAGAAATTAATTAGGTGAAGGAGAAGCATTAAGACAAGGGAAGACAACGTATAACACTCCAATCCATGTGTTGAAACCAATGAATAAGTTGGGAAACGAGACATTCACCTAAACATATGTAGAAGTTTGTGAGTATTTGATGGGTTATTGGACTCTACTATTTCCGAGACACCTAGATACTCTGTCACTAGGTATATAGGAATTTTTTGAAAGGTGTCTAACACCCATTGCTTTGCTGGGTCAAAGTACCAGATTTACATGTGAACCAAAATAGTTTATACTTTTATAGCCTTCTTTTTTATCACCAGAAAGTGCAAAGCTGAGAAAATTCACAGTTTGGTTCCCATATTGGAAGCATATAGGTTCTTGTGTTAATTATAACTCTCGTCGACGCGTCACGTTTGGGAAGCTTTTTGCCCTTTGTGAATGATGAAGATTCTCTCTTTTACCCTATTTCTTCAGCTTTCTGCGATAAAAGCGAGTGCAAAGCTCCTTCCCCTTCTTTCGCCTTTTCTCGCTTTCACGCTGATGACCTCTTTTTCAAACATAATCTATAGAAAGCTTAATATGAAATTGATTATTTTTATTTTTAGATTATTTTAAGATTTATATAAATATTATTGATTAGTAGCACTAGTAACAATTGTTTTTACCTAACATTGATTAGTGGCACTAGTAACGATTGTTTAAATTTTAAGAAAGATAATACTTCGACTTTTATATATGTAAATTTGATGAGAGCTACTAACATTAATTTAGTTTAAGTTATTCAACGTTTATTTTTCTTAAATAAAATCTCATATTCAAGTTTGATAAACCAAAAAACTTAATATTAAAAAATTAAATTCACAATTTTGTAATTTGACTAAACTTAAATCAAATTAGTCACAAGCTCAATATATTCCTAGATACTCAGTTTAAACTAAAAGCTTAACGAGGGTTCTACTTTTTGTGTTTAATAAATTCAAAAAAAAAAAAAGCGTTGCAAATAGGCACATCGGTTTATTTTGCTCAGATGAGATCTTAATTTATTTTATTGTGGTATCTTCCTAACCATTTGGAAGTTGTGATTGAGAACTGAAGACTCTGAAACTGCATTTTTAATAATGGGATTAGTTAGGAATGCCCTTGTTGTTTACAATTGGCCCTGCCTATTCCCAATTATACTCTTCTTTTCTGTACGGTCAGGCTTGCTGATTGTTCTTCATTTTTTTTTTCTTTTAAATTTAGATTCCGTAAGGCGTATGAAACCAGAGGATGATGCCTGACATTAGGAATATAATATTATTCAATCCGAAGTTTTCTATATCTTGATATCACATAAAACAAAAATTAAAGATAGGAAATAAAATTTGTCTCTAATTTTCATTTTAAATTTGATTTAGATTCTTCTTTAATTTGTCCCAGAATATTTCTTTTTGGTGTCTAATTTGTAATAATTTTTGTCTTAAAAATTTACCCATGTCATTTTTTGAAATAAAGCTTATTATTTTTTAAAATAGAATTTAATAAATTAGAGAAAAAAAAACTTGTTTTCAATTGCTGTTTTTCTTGTAAATATTTTGTTATAATAATAAATATAGTACAAATATCAATAATAAATATAGTACAAATATCAAAGTACGTATAAATAATTCTATTATCATATACATCCAACACAACCTTGCAACCATCTGTCTGACATGAGAAATCCAAGTTCATGAATGTAGGACAGAAATATTGCCAAGAGCACAAACTATACTTTCAAATAATGAGTTAATTAAAATCTTGAAATTGATCCAATATTATAGCGAAAGAGTGAAATAGAACTGTAGGATATGATTGCTTTACTCTAGGAACAGCATAATGCTGGGAAAAAAGAAAGGAAATATTCACTTTATTTCCATGAGATGAACAAAGTAAATGGATTAATTTTATTCAATGGTTTTTATTTATTTAATATTTTTTTAAATAAAAATTTTATAAGTATCAACTGATTTAATAATAATTATAAATATAATTGTCACGACCCATTTTCTAGGCACATGACCGGCACAATGATGAATATCCCATCACTGTAAGCCTTTCGATAAATTCTTCCCACAAGTAAAATCGTTAGTCATTATCTCTATATTCTCAAAATACCATTCCTTAATAAATACAAAGAAAATACATCAGATTTTCTTAATTAAAAATAATAGATCCTCAGTACGAAATACATTATCATACTGAAATACAAGCCAAATACCAAACCCCTGACATAGATGTCCTAGACGGTTACAGAGCAACATACTGTATAACAAAAGAAGGGCCTACCCGACAGCGGGAAGGTCCAACGTGATCTACTCCTCTAGCGGATGTACTTCGGCGGCAACCTGATCTGAACAAAAAGTTTGTACAAACAGTGTGAGCTTTTAAACTCAGTGAGCAAATCGGCCTTGCGTTAATAAAATTCAAATACATCACCAGTCATGCAAGCATATCCGAAGGCTCAAGCTCAACCAATAGACATAGTTAGAAATTACATACAAGAAAAATTCATCCAATTCAACAAACGATACTAGTACTCGTCAATGGCAATATATCCCGGAGAGCGCACACAGGCCGGCTCACCAATTTTGTATTTTTCCGCCATGACGCACAACCTCATCCTCTTAGTTAGGGCGCCTCACGGATTTATCACCAATCCGGGCTATATCCCTACTGAGGGAATCGTTGTCTCCACACTCATTGGTCAAGACACCCTTTAACCCGGGTTTTCCGCTTTGCCGTGAGAGGGGGTACTGTACCGCTCAATCACAATCAATAGTACAACAGTTCATATCATAATCAGAAGCACAATATAATACTCATCCATATAACAGGTATAGTATATAACTATATGATTCAAATTTCATATCATCATGAGATACTTGCTTTGTCTTATCCATACTTTTGGATTAATTATCTCATTATATTCGTCATTCTGAATCCAATTTCCCTCTATGAATCTTGGGAGTGTCCTACGACATACTTTTTATCACCAGTAATGCTAAAACTCTATTAAAACAGGGTCGTTTCACTCACCTGGATTCCGTACGAGTATCACTTCTCTAAATCGTTACGGACAAGAGTACGCAGGTGAATTTCAGTGTTCCGCTACAGAGATTTTCATGAAAGATTACAGAAAGTACGTTAAGATCATTTTCGTACAGATACTGTTCATACGTACGGGTACTATTCATACGGTCACTATTCATACGTACGGGTACTATTTATACCGGAAATACAGAATACAATCTGTAAAAGAGTACACCAGGTAAGTTCCCAGGAAAGAGTGGAGGGTCACACTGGACACACTTAAAAACCAGGTCTTTCCTTAGCCAGAACTTTCCTAGACATGTATTCTCCACAGATTATATTCTATTTCGGTAATCAGAGAATCAAAATAACAGCTAACGACAGTTTTTCTGATGTGGAAGATCGGCCAAAGCCGCAACCACAGAGCATACTTAAGAAAATAACTTCTAAAATTTGAAAGACATAGAAAGGGCATAGTATCCTTACCTAAGCAAAAACGGAAAGGCCCAAAATCTCAGAAGCCTAGCGTCGGAGCAAGAGAAACTTAAGGAGGGAAGAAGAGAAGTTGAAGGTGTGAGTTTAGAAGTGAAATGGAAGGGCCTATTTATAGCAAAAGTCAAGGGTACTATTTGATACTATGCGCTAATAAAATATTTAATTTACTATTCATGAAAATGACATTTCTAATAATGCAGGGCGAAAATTTTCGTTTATTTACTATTTGAAACTTTAAAGGGAAAACTATCCTTTCACCTTAAACCTTTAAGTTTCTTTTCAATTCAGTCCTTTCAATTTAGTCCCTGAGGGTATTTTTACACATAAAACGTCATTTTCTCCTACAAACTTCTTTCTAGTTTTCTCTTATAACCAAACCACATCTAGTATTTGACATTTTGATTATATAAATGAACAGTACCATATACGTAAATAGTAACAGTAGTTTGAAAACACGCATTTATATTTTATTTTTCATGGGTATTACAATAATAATAAATATAAAATAATAATTATAAATTTTATTTAACTTATTTTTTAAAAAAATTAAAAATATTAAATGAATAAAAGTTGTTAAATCAAGATATAACAGTTTCTTTTTTTTTTATGTATAAAAGCTTCTTATGCATATAAGAAAAGTCTCACCCAAAAAAAAAAGAAAGGAAAAACAAAAATGGATAATATTAATTAAAGAGACATGATATGATTAACCACAATATAAATGGCAATAGATAAGTATCAAAAAATTCACACTTTTTGGTTTATCCTCCCAGAATTGTTCCTCATCTTCTTGGAATATTATTAAAGCTAAACAGAGAATACTTAAAGATTGATTGGTGGTAACAATAATAGGTAATAATAATAGGGCTAAATTATGATTTAAGTCTTTATAGTTTCACTCAATTTTTAATTTGATCCTTATAGTTTAAAAAATTATAATTGAATCTTTTTAGTTTTACAAATTTTTATTTTAATCTCTATTATTAAAATATTGTTAATTAATGTTTTATTAAATTTTGGCTACGAAACCAATTATATACCATTTTAATTTTATGAATATATATAACTTAAGCAAATTCATCTAATTATTTCACATAAATTACATTATATATTATACACATGAGTTAATTATCGCTTAATTATCTATATTTTTTTTATTGGCATAAATCATGTAGTGTTAATATACATATAATTAGTCACATTGTCAAAACTTAATGAAATACTGATGAAAGCTTAATAATAAGGGCTAAGTTAAAAATTTGTGAAAGTATAAGGATTTAATTATAAATTTTTAAACTAGGGACTAAGCTTAATAATTGTTTAATTTTTGAATATGCTAATTTAAAAAGAATTTTACCCATTACACTTATTAAACTCAAAATAAATTAGAATTCCATCTTATCTCGTAGAAGAATATTCTTAATTTGAAAAAGAAGCTAAGCAGATGATTGAGGGGACTTTTCTTAAGAGAATCAATATGATGAATATGGCAAAAGACTGCCACTGGGTAAATGTAAAAAGTGAAACGATGTTTTTCTTAAATGATGAGATTTGATTCCATTTATTGGATGTTATGTTAGTGATGGGCGATTCTCTCTTAGTGGAGAGTGCTCTGTGGTCAATTTCAAAAGTATGATTCTTCTGTGTTGAGAAGCATTCATGTACCAAAAACTAAAGCCAAAAAAACAAGGCGGAAAAATAACTTTTCAATCGCTTTGCATATGTGTACATATATTTATAGTTTTGTTGAGACGTTTAGGCAAATACATAAAGTTGTAAACATATATTGTAAACAAAAGTTCACCTTAGATTACTTTTGACAGATTGGATGTGTCTCTTTAGAGACTTTTAACTCTCACAGTTATTTAATGATTGTAGGAAGGTTAAAGATTCTCTTTAGCTTTTAATGATTGTAGGAAGAGACTTTTAACTCTCACAGTTATTTAATGATTGTAGGAAGGTTAAAGATTCTCTTTAGCTTTTAATGATTGTAGGAAGGTTAAAGATTTTCTTTAGCTTTTGAGTTAATAAAAAAAATAAGATTCTTTTGATGTACAAAAAAAAATTAAAATACATATTTATTTATTTATTTATCTTTTAGATATAATAAAATAAAAGAAGGTAAAACAAAAATAATAATAATAATACATAAAAAATTACGTAATTCAATCGATATAATCTATATTTATAGTTAAAAGAGAGATTTCTTATTTTTTTAAAAAATCGTTATAAGTTATTAAAAAAATTAAAATCATATTATATATATATATATATATATAATCTAACCAGTTTAAGTTGTTCCAAAATATATATAAAATAAATTAGGCTTATATTACAGGGATTTCGCCAATATTGTAGTGGACCATATACTTTCAATTGTTTTGTCTCTTTTCAAATTACGTTCTTAAATTTTTGGTATCAAAATTCAAGGCGTAAAAAATTCAAAATTCGAAACCTTAGGAAAGAAGGCACAGAAGGGCGACAAGTAACATATTGTTATAAAATAGATTGCGATGGCGTGGTCAAAAAGTTTAAGGTTGAGATTTAAGGATAGAAAAAGGACGTTTTAATTAGTTGACAAAATGACAAACTGAAGAAGGACAAGGCATGCTTTCAAGTCTTGGCCGTGTGGACCCTCAAAATGGCTTCAATTGCTGGGAATTAAATTGGTTATAGTAAGAGTTATCAATTATCTAATCGGTAATCATATAATTAATAATAAACTATTTCAAAAAAAATATATCACAATTCAATGATTAGTATAAAAAATAAATAACTTTAATACTATAATTAATCGCTTATTTTACTTTTTGAGCCTCAATTTTTACGCTTTGTATTCATCTCAGGGAAATGGGAATTGGATTCCATTTCCTCGCTACGCTGTTCACAATTCAGGGAACCCACTTTGCTCTCAATTTCAAAATCGTACAACATTTGAATTCCACCTTTAGACTCCTTTTTTTTTTTGTATATTTTAGACCTTTATATATATATATATATATATATATATATATGAATACGAGACTTTGAAATTTGAATGGTTTGAATTTGAACTTTCGAACTCAGGAAATTGGAAGCAGTTTCCTTGATCACACCAACAGAAGACTTCAATAATTCACGATCTTTCATGGATGTTTTGCTCTTTTTTGTTCTTTCAAAGCAATTATATTTAGAATTTTAATTTCGTTTATAATATTTTTTAATCAATTTCATCTCATTTTTTTTGTTTGAATTTTGACTATAGGGTTAATATTATTAATATAATTGACGAAAAATATTGATATGAATTTTTTATGTGATATGTTCACTATCAATGTGTCATCTTAGTTAATTTTGATATTTTAATTTTATCTCAAATATTTGACTAAATTTTTATTTTACCCGAAATAATATTTTTTTATTTCTTTTATTTATTTCAAATTAAAATTTAATTATTTAATATGTCACGTAAAATAATTTACATATTATTTAGAGGAACTTAACTATTGCTTAAAGGAAGCTGTATTAGTATTTTTTTCCAACTTTATTAATTGTGTTAACGTTAAAGCAAAAATTAAATTAGAAAAACATATAAAATAAAATTGGTGCCAAAAAAAAGAGGTTAAGGTACTTTTGTCTTCTTATGACGTTATCAATACTTGTTTCGATTTGGATGCCTTATTTCCTTGGGTCTCTATGCTTAAAACATGACCGACTGTCCTTTATGACTTTTTTTTTTTCATTGTGAGGGGATAAAAGTAAAAAGGGTTAGTAATCATTTGGTATGAGATTTTTCTTATCTAAATTGCGAGGACTCCGATTTATGGGAAAAAAAAAACAAAAACAAATACTAGGTGGGAAGCTATGTTTATAATATTTATATGTTTTAGAAGTACTTTTGTTGTTAGAGGAATGATCAAATATACCCCTTTTTTTTGTAGACATTTAGAAGATTTTATCTGTTTAAATATGGATATAAGGGATTCAAAAAACTGCTTTTGGATTTGATTTTAGGTATTGAAATTATTTTTGAACATTTTTTTTACAAATTCATAGTTAGGACCTAGGAATAAAAAGAGTGTACACACACACACATTTACTGATTAAATTTGAAAGTTAACAATAAATTTCTTAAATTTTTAATTTGTATTGCATAATTTTCTTTAAAATTATTATACAACTTGTACATAAATATAAAAAAAATAAAATAAATGAAGTAACTTATTATTTTAAATGACTTTTTTGCTGTAAAATGAAAATATGCCATTGTTTGTGAGTTGAGATTATAGGTCGTATGTTTTTGCTGATTTAATATTTTTCAACCCACATAAATAAATAATATTAGAGTATTCCTTAGACAAAAAAAAATCAATGTTGGTTAAGTGATTTAACATTTATTTCTTTTAAGTAATATTTTAAGTTCTAATCTTGTAAATAGAGAAAATAAATACTACAAAAATTTTATATTGGTTGACCCAATTTAAATTAAGTTAGTTGTAATCTAATATACTTTCATATATTAGTAACAATAACAAAGGGGAAACAAAAAAGAGATATGCTATATAAAGCTCAAAATTTTAAAAATTTATTATTTAATTTTTAAATTTAAAGGAGTAAATATTACAAGATATTGTTGACATATTAATCAATTTTAAACAATATATAAATAGGATCACTAACCTCCAAAATACGTGTTGTGTGTGTAGATATTGTAGGTTTAGAGTTCGAGCCCTTTATACTAATAATAATAATAATAATAATAATAAGAAAAATAAATTTTTTTAATAAAAAATAGATTAGTTTCGATATTAGAGTTATTAATTTTTTATGTGGAGTGTTTGATCACCAAATGAACTCTTGGAGATAATTTTTTTTCAAATGACATATTATCAATAGTTTAAAAGACAATGAAAGGATTGGTATAAAAATTAGTGCCTCTAATATTAAAACTTATAAATTTCTTTCAACATGGTCTTGGCTCTTTAAATATAAAGAGTAGAGTATTTTTTATCATCTAGATCGTTAGATGAGTTATTTTGAAGATCTAAATTTTTTAAAATAATATTTATTTATTTTGTAATTATAAAAATAAAAAATATTTTTAAATAAATTTTAAAAGATATATTTTTTATAATTTTTTAACTTTAAAAAATATTAATATTTTTAAATTTATTAATAAATATTATTTAAAAAAATTTAGACCGGGAAAATAAGTTATCTAACAATTCTGATTTTAAAGAGTACTACGAGACCCCAATCCCAACATTATTGGGAAGAGTCTGAGTCCGTTGTTTCAGGCAGGTGAAGCATGAGAGAGGGAAGCACGTGCCTGGCATGCAGAGGGAAAGGTAGGTCCCACTCGCTATCTCTCTCTCTCTCTCTCTCTCTCTCGTTAAAGCTTCAAAGGTAATATGCTAACCTCTCCATACCTATCTACGACTCAGACACCCAATCCAAGTCAACATGTGGGATCCACCTCATTACTCAGTCAGCGTCACCAGAGAAGATTATCCTCTGCATCGCAGTGTACGCCATGCTAAACTACGCCTCCTCCCTCTCCATTGCCGCACTGTACATATTCATGCGACATGGTGAGATGCTCACTTTTTTAATTTAATGACTAATTTAATTTTTAAATATTTTAAAAAGATGATAAAATAAAGTGATTGATTTTTTATTTTTAATTTTTTAAGAATTACTCTCACAAGAGAGTTCTATATTTTATGGTTTAAAAATTTAAGGATTTTTTTAAATTATACAAAAATATAATTTAGGGTTTAATTAATAAATTAGGACACTAGAGTTTAAGTATTTAGAGTTTGTTGTGTTTAAATTTTTAAGCGTTTGGGAAAGTATTTAAAATTTAGAGTTTTAGAGTTTTGGGATTAGGGTTTGAGTTTAATTTTTTTTTTGATTTTTAGTTTAATTATACTGTTAAAGTTTGGGGTTTGAAATTTTGAAATAATTGAATATTAAGGTCCAGAATTAGTGTTATCCATTCAGATGATAAATGTATTATGACAATTCATTAAAAATTAATAATATGACTAAATCTTTTCGCTATTATGTTTTAATTTATAGTACAAACTCAATGATTAATGGTATCAGAGTTGGTTGTGTGTCACTTTTTTTTAAAAAAAAAAATCATTATATTTATTAACAAAACAATTCATGACTTCACTTATTATTAACCATAGGATTATATATAAGTATAAACTCTTGTCACCTCAAGTTGGAAAAAATATATTATCAATTTTTATTTCTCTTTCCTTAAAAAAAAATAACTTTCATTTTGTCATATTGACCTTTATGAGATTAACCTGGCATGCACTATATAATTTTCCTATATGTTAAAGCAAAAGAATAGCAAACATTTTATAATTTCTTTAAAAATATTACGACACCATTATTTTTATAATCCATTAGCCAGTGTATATATACACGTTATTTCTAGAACATTAGCCTCTCATAACAAACCAACAAAAAAAAATGCAAACGTATTGGCAAAACTTTATTTATTTTTGGTTAATAATGCATATGTGGCAATTATAGTTATCAATGCAAATGACAAAACATCAAGAAGCATTTAGATAGAGATTATAGATAAGAGAATTGGAGTAGTGTGCATCAAAAAATATTTGTTAAATTAATTAATGGTTGCATTTATATATATATATATATATATGTATCAAAGTTCTAAAATCAAACTAATCATTAAATTTGTTGAGATATTGATTTAAAAGTCAATGTTAAGAATGTGGTCAAACTTGTCAACTTCAAAATATTTAAAAAAATAATATATATATATATAATTAAATACTATAAATATAAATTTACAAATTTAATAAAAAAAAATTTGATACTAAATTATATAATGCAACATTCGCAATAAAAAATTTAAAGTGAAAATTGACCAAATAACAAAAGAAAATCACCAATCAATATAATAATCATTAATTTGAAATTTATAAATATCAATATATTAACATGTCTATTAAAACTTACTAATATTTAAAATTAATTTTTTTATTATCTGATTATAAAATAAGTAAAATTAACAAAAATAAAAAATAAAAACAAAAAAAATCAAATAGATCTATTAAATTGATTTATTTATCACTAATTTTTATCTAATTATTTTGGACCAATTATTTAATTGATTTCTAATTTAACTAATCAAACTCAACGATCTAATCTGGTATGTATAACTTAATTAGATGGGAGAGTAGAGACTCCTCGTAAGTACACGTACAAGCATTTAGTTCATTGACTAACAATTTTTTTATTTTAAAAAAATAACATAAAACCACCGGTAGTCATGACGTAGATCTCTGTCTGGTAGTGTTTTGGTTTGGGGTCTATGTAGAGATCTATAGAAGGACACGCTCTGCTTGTTAATTTAATGAGCGATTAATATCCTGTCCCTAAAAATAACAATGAATATGACATAAACAACAAGAGCAAGTAGCAACATACTATTATCGCCCCCGCACAGAAAAGTGCGATTTTGCTTTCCACCATGGGTCTTTGTCGTCCTTCATCATGAAACGATGACGTTTGTGGGCCATCTCATCTTCTCCCTTGCGACCCAATCATGACTTGCCAAGTAGGACTGTCAGGATTCACTCTTAGTTTTTTTGTAATTAATTTCACTGGCAGCCACTAAATAAAAAATAAATAAATAAAATTTCCACTGATATTGAAATTGATCTTTTTTTTAATCAAAATTTAAAATTAGTGTTTATAGTGTCGGCTCTTTTATAATACTATTAGAACTAATCCATAATATTATTATTATTATTATCGTTTTTAAATCTTAAGTCATCGGCTTACGCAATTAAACTGGTTAATTGGATTAGTTATACACTGATCCCAGGACTATTAGCGAAGCCATTTTCGGTCAAATCCTTAGATGGCCTACTTTTAATTATTTACTAGATTGCTAATAAAAATCAATTATATTAATCACTATACGTCAGTTATATGGCAATTTTTTTTTGCAATTCCAAAGTCAATTATATTAATCACTTTTTGTTTTTGTCAAACTAAATAATACATTTTTAAGTGTGGTTAAAATATCTATGGATTAAACTTTTGAGTTTGAGTCATATATACATGCAAAAATTAAAACAAACACATTCAAATTATTATAAAAAATTAAAAAAAAAAACCATTTGACATTTATGTGGATTGGCTTGTGTCTCACTCAATGACACAAGAAAGGCCAAATGGTGGGAATTGAAAGTATTTTGTGGGAGCAATGATTAAGCATTGCCCACAAAACCCATACTTTTTTTCCATTTTGGTTCTTTAGTTCAAGTGATCAGCTCACCAACCAAACCCACACATTACTTATTTGGGACAAATTATTCAATGCCGTTTTACTTTGAATTTCATTTGTTTTTATATGATTTTAAATGTTGTAATTTGTATTCAATTATTTTGTAATTTGTTTCACTTAGTAATTTTGACCATAATTTTGATAAAATAATATTACAAGTTTAAATTGAAACACAAATTACGAATTTGAATCTCTGGTTAAATATAGTTGTTTAATTAGTATTGACATATAAGTTGCACTTGATTAAACAGTCTTGTTTAGTCAAACAGAATACCAATCATGTATGAGATTCAAAAACTATTAAATACAAATTTGGTAGATAGAAAATAAATAGGAAAGAGAAAATTATTCTTTTGTCAAATTCTTTAAATTGTCTGAACTGTGATTTTTTTAAAAGTACTTATACAAAAATTTTCTCTCTTTTTTTGTTTCTTAGGTTGAGGTATTTTAATAAAGATATATTAAAATGCATCATTTCCTTTTTTTTTCTTTCTTATTTCCCTTGTACGTATCAACAGTATTTCTTATTTTTCTAAATAAGTTTTGTTTATAACTTAAATAATTAATGGTATTTGAAGATTGTTATTATTAAGGTTAAAATTAAATCAAACTACCCATATAAATTCAGTAATAATTTCTAAACAATTATAAATTATTCAAAGTACAAATAAAACAGACATTTAACATAAAATGATTTATTGCTGTGTTATTCACGCCATTTTTTTTGTTAAAAATTATATGTATATTATCACTAAATGATTAAATGATAATTGAGCAAATCATAGAGTTATTGAATAATAAACTTTTAATAACATGAAGATAAATAAATTTTAAGCCCAGAAAGAAGTAAATTATAGGTAAACTATAATTTACTTTATTGAAAATGTTTACCCTTTTATCATTTATTTGTTTGCTTTATACATATTCCTCTTAATTTAAAAAAAACATGATAATAGATACTACTTTTCCGTAAGTTCGTGGAATTTTATACACCTAGTTTAAGTAGAATATTTGCATCCTTTGCATATATATTTTTTTCTTTTTTTAAATTTATATATAGCATAGGATACCTATCATGCGTTTATTATTTTGTAGTCCAAGTTGAATCCAGGAGTTATAACAAAAACAACATAAAATATGCTTTTTCCACACACAAAAAAAAAATGCGTCCATGGTTTGAAAATGTACACTGAGTCGGACCCCACTTCATGGAGGGGTATCAACGTCATTGTACTGTATATGTGACCACGTGGCACGATTCTGAGAGGAGGGGACATCATAGAAACGGCAGGCGTGAACACACCGAAACGAAGAGAAATTCAAAGGGGAAGAGAGAGAGAGTGAAAGAGAGAGGGAGAGAGAGAAGAGAAGAAGGAAGAAAAAGGGCTGAGAATGGTAATAATGAAAGGGTCCGTTACCAATGGCGGGTTCCACGAGCCTTCTGCTTCGTCTGCAACTCTGCAACTCTGAAATCTAAACCCCCACCAACACAAAATAAACAACAAACAACAAGGAGAAAGCAACAAGATACAGATCCCCAACATCACCAATCTCCATGCCAATTTCTACCATTTTTTATTACATAACATCCTCTCCACCCCCTTGAATTTTATTTTACATCTCTGTCCCTCTCGAACCTTCACTGATTGGAAATGATTCTTCTTCATCGCCTCCTCCTGCCTCTCTCATTATCTTGCCTGTCTCGCTTGGACGGTCATCATTCTACCTCATCGATCTCAACGGTCTGATTTCTCTAATCTATTTTTCACTAATTTTCATGCCTCTATCATTCTATAATTAATATTGACCCAGAGGTGAGAAACGCAGAGTGGAGTGTGTAGATAGATATAGTAAGCCACACTGTAAGCATAAGTATGCATTTGCTTGCTCTTTCCATTATTGCCCGCTGCTTATCTCTGTCAGAAGGCCACTTTTTCCGGTTTGGCGTCCCTTTTTGGATATGGGTTTGTTCACGATGCTTCGGTTGCCTCTGCATTTGTACGGGCAGGGAAGGACACCATGAGCGACGGTGAAGCTTTCTTCGATAACCCAGGTTGTCGTTTTGGGTTTTCTCGGTGGTGGTTGCTTCTGACATGGGCTGCGGAGCCTCCAAGGTGGACGACTTGCCGTTGGTGACCCTTTGCAGAGAGAGGAAGGAGTTGCTCAAAGCCGCATCGGAGCAAAGATATGCTCTCGCTGCAGCCCACGTCGCTTATTTTCAGTCCCTTCAGGATATTGGAGGCGCTCTTCGCAAATTTGTAGATGAAGAGCTTGTGATTGGCTCTGGGTCTTCGTCCCCTAGCTCTCCGGTTCTGACATTGCCCTCTGACGAAGGTAAAGGAAAGAAGCCTAAATTACACGGTAAGAACCCAAATTCGTCTTCCTCGACTTCGATTTCGCACAAGGCTTATGATAATTCTTCTGAGCATGAAGAGATCGAGGGTTCTCACTTGAATTTGTCATCTGGTTCTGATTCTGATTCCGACTTGGATTCCTCCTCGGGTCACATTCACATTGAGGAGGATAGCCACATTCACATTGAGGAAAGCCCCGAGCAGGACGAGGGAGGACCTTCTTACCCAGGGCCTTCCTACGCAGGACCTTCTTACGTTTATCCTCCTCATCAAGAGGCGTATCCTCCTCCTCAAGATTGGAGCCATTCTGGGGTAAATACCTACACATACTACATGAAAAGGTCTGCGTCTCGTGGAAAATCGATGGTGTATGAAGAGCCAGAGAGTTATGTAGCAGCATCTGGACAATGGCCTGATCCATCTTATGGGTACCAAGGTGCGTATGGGAATGCTGGTTTCTTTGGTTTTCCGATGGGTTCGCCGCCGGGAGGGGATTATCCTTACAATCACCGGCCAGGTCCGTCTACGCCTGCTCCTCCGCCGGAGCCGCCTTCACCACCGGCTGTCTCTTCTTGGGATTTTCTCAACGTCTTTGATACTTATGATAATGGTTACCCGGGTTACTACCAGCCGAGAAGCTACGGGGTTGGTTCAACCGCAAGCAGTCCTGATTCTAAGGAAGTGAGGGAGAGGGAAGGAATTCCGGAGTTGGAAGATGAAACAGAGCAAGAAGTGGTGAAGGACGTTGTTAAAGAGAAGAAAAAGTTGAACGAGAATAAAGAACGAGTTAAAGATAAAGATTTCGGTGAAGGCACTTCGAAGGCAGTGCCAATGCAAAGCAGTAGTGAGGGAAGTTCCAAGACAGTGCAATTCCATGGCAGTGATAGTTCATTGTCAGCTCAAGAAAGAGAGATTAAGAGCAGTCCTGATAGTGATACGATTGTTTCTAAAAGCTCTCCAGAAGAGCAGGTGCGGAAGAAAGGGGTAAGTTTTGAGGTTGATGAAGCCCCTGTGACGGCTGTGGATGGTGACTCTTCCAAGCTGAGTAGCATAACCACTTTGTCTGCTCATGGTTCGAGGGATCTTAGAGAGGTCGTTGAGGAAATCAAAGATGAATTTGAGACAGCCTCTGGTTATGGAAAAGAGGTTGCACTGCTTCTTGAGGTTGGCAAACCTCCCTATCGGCCTAGAGGTACTGCATTTAAAGGTATAAACACTTGTCATATTTTGCTGTATTCCTGTGAGTTCGTGTGTTAGCACTTTCATCTCTTATTTGGGTGGGTTATACGTATTGCATAAACTACTTAATTTTGTGTAATGGGAGCTTGTTGCTCCTACTTATCCATTAATCTAAGTCATTCACATATATCCTTCTTTTGCTAATACATGAAGAAGCATCTGAAACACATTCCGACCTTCTTAATTACTCACGATTTTCTTGCATCTTGGGCTTTTAGCAGCGTGATCATAGCTTACTAGAATGAACGAGAGCTTTGCAATGTGATAATTAGGTGATGGACATATACAGACCACCTTATCCTGAATGTGATTAGATAGCAGTGTGAATATTCCATCTGCTTCATTTTATGGAGCAAGCTTTCGTAATAACCACTTTGCTCATTATCAGAATGTGATTTGTTAAGCATGAGTTCTACAGAAAGATATATCTAATATGCTTAGTGTTACTAATTAGATTGGATAAGATGAGATTTAACACCCTTTATATTCAATTGTTTACTGTCCCTTTGTAATAACCACTTTATCTAGATAGTCTTGACAAACTGTAGTAAGTACCATGTCGATGTATGATAAAGTAAATAACCAATTCGAATGTTATACTGTGAATATTTTTTCATTAGCAGCCCAAGTGTTTACATTTTACAATCCTTAGCCAGCCTCCTAGCATTTTTTATTTTTATTTTTTCCCTGAGCAGGGTGAGGGGGTCATTTATCTTTTCTTTTGAATTGTGAGGCTTCATAATCTGAGTTTGAAATATCAACCACGAGTCATGACAGTGGTGTGATATCTGTTAAAAGATATAATGTCTTGTGTGGTTTTATGCAGTTATCTTTTCCAAAATCTTGTACATGGTAGCACCTTCAAAGTTACCTTCGCATCCTCCGTCAAGATCATCAATACAGTTATCTTCTAGAGCAATGAAATTAGCAAAAGCATACTGTGAGGAACCTGGGAAAGACTTTAAGACAGCCCCTGGAAACCTTTCATCTACATTGGAGAAACTTTATGTATGGGAAAAGAAATTGTATAAGGAAGTTAAGGTATAATTTAGAGTTGAAATTATTCCAAAGTTTTGATTCTTTAACACATTCAAAAAGTTAATCTGCTTGGATCTACTGATGTCCATATGAATTGGTTTGCGATAAACCTAATGTGTAAGTACTAAGGACATAAGTTTCTGTACTTGTATGTTATGGGAAATTATTGTTTTTAATCTAAATCAACTTAAAGATGACCTTATAATTTGTTAATTTCAAATTGTGCTTATATGTTCATATTTTTGCGATGGTCTCAGGATGAGGAGAGATTACGGGTTACTTATGAAAAACAGTGCAAGAGACTGAAAATATTGGATGATCGAGGAGCTGAATCCAGTAAAATTGATGCCACTGAAGCATCAATCAGAAAACTGCATACAAAAATAAACATTTGTATCAGAACTGTTGATGCTATATCAAGCAGGATACATAAATTGAGGGATGAAGAATTGCAGCCTCAACTTTCAGAGTTGATTCAGGGGTATCAAATTGCTTCTCTTATTGGTCATGCTAATGTTTATCTGTCAGTTCTTGGTATTTTTTCAAATTTCAATTTAAAAAAAAAAAGACTTTCAGCTGTCAGTTTGTGTGGTCATGTCTTGCTTTTTAAGGATTAGGCTGAAATGGGTAATGTTTTTAAATTTTCTGAGAGCCTCCTAAGTTTTGAGTTTCACTTCTTGGTTGGTCTTGATTCAACTTTGTGGCATAACAATTTTGGTGAGATTTCATTTTCTAAATGTTAAAGTTTTTAAATTTGTACAAATTCATGTTGCTCATTTTCTAATTGTTATGATGTTTAAATTAGTGTATAGCTTATCAGAGATTGACTTAATGATTCTCTTCATCAACTGGAAAGTGGTTGAGGTCTGGTCTGCTGCATTTGCATTTTTATTATCCTTTATGCTTTGGGGTGGCAAAGTTTTCTTGTTTTCTGCCATGGTCTAATTGTGTTGCTAGAGTTAAAGTCTGTGATCTTAATGTACCAATTATGCTCTTTTCTACTTCATGTGATGAGTAGCCTATTTGTGAGCAGATTGATTAGAATGTGGAAATTCATGCTCAAATGCCACCAGAAACAGTTCCAAGCAATCATGGAGAGTAAAACTCGGTCTCTTAAGATGAACACTGCTTTGCAAAGAGATGCAGGTTTGAAGGCCACCTTAGAACTTGAAATGGAGCTTCTAAATTGGTGCAGCCAGTTTAACAATTGGGTCAAGACTCAAAAATCGTATGTTAAAAATTTGAACGAGTGGCTCATGAGGTGCCTTCTCCAAGAACCTGAAGAAACCGCTGACGGTATTGCTCCTTTCTCTCCAAGTCGAATTGGAGCTCCACCAGTTTTCATAATTTGCAATGATTGGTATCAAGCAATGACCAGAATTTCCGAAAGAGGTGTGGCAGAGGCCATGCATGAGTTTGCTCAGAAACTACATGAGCTGTGGGAAAGGCAAGACGAGGAACAACGCCAAAGAATAAAAGCTGATTTTCTCACAAAAGACTTTGAGAAACGGCTTAGGACATTGCGCATGGACATGGGAGGATCAGAACATGAGCATGAGAAAGCTCCAGACAAGATTTCATTGTCAAAGGTTCCCTCTGATAGTGGTGTCTCACCACTAGATGATCTAAAGGTTGATTTAGATTCTATAAGGAGGAAATTGCACGAAGAGAGGGCAAGACATAAAGAAGCCATTAAATTGGTTCATGATGCAGCTTCAAATAGTTTAGTTGCAGGTTTGGTTCCTATTTTTAAGACATTAGAAAGTTTTACTTCAGAGGTGGTAACGGCTCATGAGCAAGTTAGACTTCAGAATGCTGGAAGCTCATAGAAAAGCTAGCAATTTGGTGGGCTTTTTCGGGAGAGTTTAGAGACAAAAATGGATGATAAATGGGAATTTGATACATAATCACAAGTTTTGCAGTTAGATTTTATGCTGTAGGAAGGTGCCTCTTGAAAGACCTTCAGGGGTTTTGCTTGGATCAGGTTTCTGAAATGATGGCCTGGGGTGCCTTATCATCTTGAATTCAGCTCCTGTAACTTCCCTTCTATAGTTAGGTAAAAATTTTGTACAGAAAATTCATTTATTTATTGTTTAATTGGTTGTAGGTCACTGTATATGTTGTTGCATATGATATGCGTAGAAGTAGGATTTTATTTTAGTCAAAACTATTAGAAAATTTAGCAATCATTTTAGTAAGTTAAAATATGCTCCATTCTCATAGCCAAAAAGAAATCTCTACATTTTCCTACGGTTCTTGAATTCTTTTCCCTTGCGTTTTCAATCTGTATCTGTGCTTCAACAAATTCATGAAAGGTGGATAACTCATCGCCGACTTAAAGAAGACGCACAATAAATTTGTAGTTTATACGTGTAAGCATATATAACCAGACAACTATAATAAAAAGAAAAATTATCATGGGCGGTAATTCTTATAAAAAAAAAAATACATGAAGATGAAGGGACAGCGTGTGGTTTACAAATGCGTGAAAATCTTTTGCGGTATAACAGGGTGTTGGACGATCCTGCGTTGTATTGGCGTGGACCACGTGCTGCAATGGATCACGGCCCATTTTATTATGGCTCTCACTGCCCCCGTTTTACTGCTAACGGCATTAAGGAGCCAGTGGGCCGTAAGTCCAGAGAGTTTTTGTGTGAAAGCGTCACCAACACAAACTCAACTATTACTTTTATCCTTTAATATAATTTTTTCATTTTACTACAGAAACTTCCAATTCTATCACAATTACTATAGATTTTTCTTTTATCCTTTACTTAATATAAATTCTTCTGTTATTTCATCTTTTCCTAGTTTGAGAATATATTTTGTTCTTTATTAAAATCAACTCCTATAAACTTTTCAATTTATTTAGTTTGGTCTCTTTTTAATTCATCCATATCTCTCGTGCATATCTGCTTCTGTTCATCTCTCCCTCTCTCTCTCTCTCTCTCTCATGCATCTTTGCTTCTGTTCATCCCTCATTAAACCTCCCAATCTCTACATTTTGAAACTGCGAACCCCTTATTTCAGCTCGTCGATGCTGGCCTCAACCTATGCCCGTCTGAACCCCTTCTCTTCTAACGCTGACAGTGAGATTACTTCGACAACTTCAACCCCTTTAGCAGACAGATTTGTGAATTGAAGCCATAAATCAGCAAAGGGTTGTTCAAAGAAAATTTCAGCACCCATCCAAATTAGAAAAGTACATCACCCTTTCTTGACCGATTTTCACTGAACAAAGAGGGCAAGTCTAGCAATCTATTGTCATTCTCTCTTTCTTGATTAGTTTTCCATCTGGGAACGAAAGGAAAATTCAGTATGTTTAAAAAAGGAAAACAGTACACGGTGGAATGGAAGACTTCGCCTGGAGCTGCTCAACCAAACGCAAGAAATGTTACTGTACATTGGAATTCCGTGTTCTTTTCCTCCTCTAATACGAAACCAAACATGGTGTTATATTATATGTATTATACAAATTCTCAGGCCAGCAAATGGTGTTGATAAAAAAGACAAAGGAACAGAGCAACCACTTTAAAGTTTAGCAGCCTACCATAAAAATTAAAAAGTTTTGGACTTTCTTCATCGATTACTGTATTTTTCTAAATAAAAAAGATCCTAAAAGTATAACACATATTTTTCTGCCAGATCTCACTCTACAGTTCTCATGCTTGTGACCATGATAAGTTGGCAGTGGTTTATTGCTTCCTTGATAAGTGTGTGTTTGTTTACACGTTGATATTGCCGCACCCACGTTTGCACGAATCCTGGTTGTTTGGGGAGGAAAACACACAAACTACGTTAGGGTGAAACTTGGTTGGGAGCTCTGCAAACTACAGTAGAGTCACCACCCCAATTTGTTGCTTTTGTAGACAAATAAATATGGGTGGGAGTTGATTTTATTTTCAGTATATCTGCCCCTCAATATACATTCAATTTTGCCCCTTGTGTGTGTCTTTGGTGTGTGTATTTAAAACAAACTCTCATGCAGTCTTTGCTTCCCTGTTTCTTGCTCTGTTTTGATACCCAAGGACAGATGAAACTTGATTTTAAGTTTTTCAATTATAAAACTTGATTTGTGATTCATTTTCTTTCATTATTCTGGTCTAAAATGATATAATGAATCTTTAAATAAGTTGAAAGGAAATTCTAGGTTGATTTGGAAGCCAAACCCAAGAGAAAAGTAAAGAAAGCCAGAAAAACATTGCAGTAGGGACTAAATTGTAATTATTAAAAATTTTACTGGGGTTGATTTAATTTCGAAACAACATAAATTCTTAATCTAGGGGACCTAGATGAAGTGAAATATGAGCTCAAACCAAGTAAAGAACAAAAGAAAAATGTTGACAGGGACTAACGGGCATAAAATAAAAAGTTTATAGGGGTCGATTTAAATTAAAAATAAAATATATTCTGAAACTATGGACTTAGATTAAGTTAAATATGATCTTAATTAAGTAAAAGAAAAATAAAAAATTTGATTTAGAACCTAACTGAATAAATTAAAAAGTTTATAAATTAATTAATTAATTTAATTAGCCAAATTAATGAGAATCTTGTTTTCATTAAATTATTATAAGCTTATTTTCATTAATTTTAATTGAGATAAAATTAATTTAATAGAAAAGAAAAAAATTGTATTGAAATTAGTTAGAGATAAAATTAATTTAATAGAGAAGAAAAATGTTTTGAAATTTAATTAGAAATCTTTAAATTATTGTGAATAATTAATGATTAATTAAATTTTAATTAGTAATTGTAAAATAAATAATTATTTTATTAATAAAAAATAATTCATTCGTGATTAATTTGTAATATTAGACAAATAAACAAAAAAAATTAAGTTTCTTTTTAAATAAATGACAATAAATAATAATGTTACATCAAAAAATTAAATAAAAAATTCATGCCCTTTCTGGTAATTACACATCACAAATCATGTTTGCACACCAACATCCAAACATCATATTCCTGCACCAAACCACGTTTATCTGCTCCAAACCACATTTATCTGCTTCAAATCACATTTGTCTAAATGTCTCCCAAACATAAATCGCATTCATTCAAACATAGTTTTTTCTAACCACGTTTAATTAAACCTGATTTATCTAATCTAAATTTAATTCACCGAAATTTCAAACACACCCTAGATTTGGAAACTAGAAAAAGAAAAGTCAAATAAATGTATAGGCTATAGGCCAAAAAAAAAAGAGCGTTTACAAATATTTCATATTTTGTAAGTAGGTTATTCTTTTTGTTTTTCATTATGGTTGTGAATGTAGAGAGTGATGCTTCTTAGTTCATCAATAGTAATTTTTGGGTAAAGAAAGAATATCAAAGTTGCATGAGTTCTTTGAGAAGAAATGATTATTACTGAGTGAATTTGACTCGTAGTTTATTTATAAATAAATAGTTTTGGATTTAAAAAAATATCTATTTAAAAATAAATTTAAACGGGTCGGTTTATTTAATTTTTTTATTATAAAAAATTATATTATTTAGTATAAATAATTTTACTTTATCATATTTTTATATTTATAAACTTATATTCAATAAATATAGTATTTTTGGATATAAGAACTTTTGAAAATTTTTAAAAATACATATACTAGGTAATTTCAAAAGAAAATATGAAAAATTTAAGATATTAGTTATTTAAAAATATTAAAAAAGTAATATTTTAAATGTATAAATTGTATTTTAATTAAAAATATTAATTTTTTTTACCAAAATTTTTTAAAATTATATTATTTAAATGTATTTTTCCAGGGAAGCCCTGCGAGCCAAAGGGAATGGTCTTAGTCATGATAAAGTGACATATAGGTCTAAACGAATTGATTCATTTGACAATATTTTTATGTGATGATGTGGCAGAAGATCTAGATAGTGGCCCGTTGTGTAGCCAATTAGAAGTCCAGAATTTTAGGTCCCAATTTCCTACTGTGAAAATCTTGTTTCTAATAACACCCTATCTTCTTTTATCTTTTCTAAAACACAAGGTCCGTTTTTCCTATTTTGAAGGCGTACCATACTTATGTTTAAATAAAGGAACGCATAATTTATTATTGTTTGTGAGTAACTATCATTATAATTTAGGAAGAGTCATTTGTTTCCGATTTAGGAGTGTTTGAAGAAAATTTCTATGTAATGTATGGATTTCTCGCAAAGTTTTTTGAGGGAGGTGTAAGACTTGCATACGAGATTAAGAGGTTATTAGTGAGGAGCAAGCAGAGATTAATTGAAGTCTCCCAGCCATAAAAGTACATTAGACTTCCTCCTTGGTAATTTATTCCTAACTATATCAAGACTATAATCAAAGTCATAGTTTCTAAAAGAAGGTTTTAAAGGAAACCCTAAGTATTTTCCAACTTGATCAGATACAGTAAAATTGAAAATGTTGATGAGGATGGTTAATTTGTGTAGTTTAAGAAATAGTTACGAAAAACCAAAGTTTAGGTTTTTGATGATTTATTTCTAAGCTTGAAAGGTTTTCAAAATTTTTTTGTGTTAGATGCTTTTCCAAATAAGATAATGTTGTCTGCAAATAGAAAATGGGAAAAGTTTTGATTGTAATTTTTAACTTTAAAAGGTTTCCAATGACGGTTTCTTACTGCAACATTAATCCCATGCCTTGGAAATTTCATACACAACAAACTAACAGGAAGAGAGGGAATCACCTTGTATAATGTCTTTGGAGGATTTAAAGGCTTGACTTTTAGCTTCATTAACTATAGACATATATTCTGCTATGCTTAAGGAAGAAAAAATAAGATTTATTAAGTTAGAAAATTTAAGGACTTCAGCATTAAGTCTATAAAGTCCCACAAGAGTCCATTGAAGGCTTTCTTTATGTCAAGTTTCATGAAAAACCAACCTATTTTATTTTTTGAGTTTTTCATCGTATTCATTACTTCTTGAACTATGATAAATAAATCTCAAATTCGCCGTCCCTTTATAAACACAACGCACCTTGCAACGGAGAGATTACATTTTGAAGAAGATGTTTGATTCTATTAACAAGGATTTTTTGTTACTAATTTCCAATGAGTTAAAATTAGACTAACTAGTGTTGTGACTCGTACGACGCACGGATTAATATCATAATTTTTATTTATCAAATAAATAAAAATAATTTAAAAATAGATAAAAGAATATATGTACAAAAATAATAAGATATTTAAACCATATTAAGATACATATAAGATGATTCATTAGATACAAATACCTTGAATATTGAATGTGAATAATGTCAAATAAAAAAAAGATATTACATGAATTAATTTAGATAAATATATTAATTAATGATAAAAATGAGTTAAAATAAAAGTTACTAACCTAATAAGTCTGATAGGATTAAAATGTTTGTCTTCCTTTGATTGTTTCTTCTTCTATTTCTACAAATATACATTTGGATTAGCAACAATAATAACAACTATAGGTTTATTGAAATTTAAAACATAACTTACATATCCACAAAATCTTAAAACAACAAAACGAAAATAATCAAGGGAAATATACATCACATCCTAATTTTAAAATTTAATACTTTAAATCCTAAATTAACATTCAATCAATCAGCACACATGTAATCTCGGCATTGCCTGAAGTTTCTCTTCATAGGGAGGGCTCTACCTTTTGCTCACAGTAAGCTTAAAAGGAATTATTTATTAATCCTATTAGATGAGAAAATCAAAAAAAAAATTAATTTAAAAATAGTCAAATTATATTATTCAAACACAAATAACTACCTCAATAGCATTATTTTTTTTTTAGGCTTTGATCTTTTTCATGACATGCTTTCCTCAAGAAAACATAATGACAGAAACAACAAAGAGAAACTGGAATTAGAAAACCAGAACAATGCAAAAATGAAATACAACAAATATGAATAAAAAATCAGAAGACCAAAAAGAAACATAAATAAACCAGAAACACGAAAAACAACAACAGA
This sequence comes from Biancaea sappan, assembly GCA_037074585.1. Lineage (NCBI taxonomy): Eukaryota > Viridiplantae > Streptophyta > Magnoliopsida > Fabales > Fabaceae > Biancaea > Biancaea sappan. The sequence continues at coordinate 15,957,563 of CM073494.1, forward strand.
GAACAAATACAGAAATGAAGAAAGTAGAAAAAGAAGAAGAAGAAGAAGAAGCAAAGAACGAAAGAGAAACAGAAAATAAAAAATCACAATCAAATGAATAGTCGCGAATGTGAACAATACGTAAACTGTATAGACCAGAAAAAATAAATAAAAATAAGACTAAGCTATAATATCAAATGATATGAAAGAAACATCACTTTAACGCTTTGATGATACATAATCATTGTTGTCCTTCATCCATGTAAGGGAAGAAGAAGCAAAATCAAAGAGAAAAATAAGGGAAATTGTGTAAGAGAAAGAGATGTGCAAATATGGATGAGATATTTGAAAGAAATATATAAATATCTACATTGATTTTAAATTTTAAAATTTTAATTTTGAAAAACGAAAAAACCTCCAAATTGGTTAATAATGATTGTCACTTTTTAAAAATCTTTACATAAAGATAGGAGATTGGCCATTGATGATAGTGCAATAAAAAAGTCTAATATACTTATATAGAAAAAAGAAAAATGAGTGATAATTTATTATTATAGTTTAATTTGATGGAAGTAATTTTAAATTTTATTATAATTATTTAAAAAGAGAAATAAATAATATAAACACTTGTATGCTAGTTTTTATATAGCAATTAATTATTTGATTATTTGTATATAATAAATGTTAATTTATCAAATAACAACATATTATATTTCAATTAAAAAGTTTACCTAATTTATCAATTATATATCAATTATAGCAATTATATACTAATTATATAGTAATTATATCAGTTATAAACCAATTATATAACAATTATAACAATTATAAAGTAATATACCTTAATTTTTTCAAATTCATTTAATGTGATGTAATTAATTTATCAAATTTATTCATTTAAATTTATTCTATCATAATAATTTAATGACCTACTGACAATTAATGCCTTAGAGTAGAATTGTTTTAGTCTATCATATAGATTGGTCTAAAGTTTGCTAAGGAGGTGGGGCTATTTGTCTTTGGGATGAGGCAAGTTGAGGGTCCTAAAAATCTCAATTATGCTTTGAGTAATAATAGGTTTTTTTTCCCATTTATTTTTGATAAAAAAGTGCTTGTAAACAATCATTCCCAAGCGCTTTAAGTAGGTGAAGACTAAGGTCTCGTTTGGATAATATAACTTACAGCTTATTAAAGTTTTTTTATTAGTATAAATGCTTTTATGTAAAAAAATGATGTTTGAATAAACTTAAATAAATAATTTATTAATCTCCAAAAAGTTGTTTTTAGCTTACTTTCAGAAGCTAATTTTTTTAGCTTCTTGAAAAAGCTTGTGCAAAATAAGCTTTTTTATATATTTTTTTAAAAAATATATCCCCAATCATAATTTGAAATTTCATAAAAACCAATTCTTCACCTCTGTCCTTTAATGCTCTCTTCAATTAAGGGTGGGCAACCAACCTGTCACATCCCAAAACTTACATGTGATATAAACATAAAATACCTAGGGTGTACCTCCGTGGTACCCCATAATCTCTGTGAACATTCTTAATATCCATAATTATGTGAATCATAAATATTCCAAGAAAGATATTTTGTATACATATTCAGAAAATGTTCAACCTTCAAACACTATACAGTACTATACAACCTCCCAAGCCTAGGTGGCCTACTAGATTACAGAGAGTTTCCTAATCCTTACCAATTGTTTATCAGACAAAAGTGGAGTATATCCTTAAAGGCTATAAATTCTTCTCCTCAACCACTGTATCTGAAAAGATAATCATGGAGAGTGTGAGTTTATCATAACTCAGTGAGTAAACAACTGTACATGAAAATATCATAAGCACAAACACCACATTTACTAATACAATCAATCTATCATTTATTGTAAATAATTATAGTATTACACTTGTCTGAATTTGCGTATGATTTTTTGGGTGATCAATCCCTCAATCACTTTGCATTATATGTCATAGATATTTGCACTGAGTGACTTGGGAATTCAACCCTCAAACTCTTGGTGCATAAGTTTTCACAGTTATACACTGAGTGGTATGAGACTCTAACCCTTTCAAACTCGTGCATAGGTCTTCACATTTATACATCGAGTAGTATGGGACTCTAACCCTTTCAAACTCGTGCCTAGGTTTTCACAGTTATACACCGAGTAGTATGGGACTCTAACCCTTTCAAACTCGTGCATAGGTTTTCACATTTATACACCGAGTAGTATGAGACTCTAACCCTTTCAAACTCGTGTATTAGATCTCGTAGATCTTTTACTCATCAATAAAATAGTGACAATTTATCACAATATAATTACTATGAAATAAATAAATTTACACATACTTTTATTCCCTTGAATGTCTATCATCAACCATAACAATCATCATATATTATCAACAGCGAGATTGATTATTTCTCACTTCAATAATGTTATAAACAAGACTTGTATTGTACCTTATCTAATAAGATCACATTAGTTTAGTAAGGTTATTCACTTACAAAATGTTCCAATTTATTCAAGGAACAATCACATCTAGTTCTTTAGTCAACTAGAGAAATCAATTCTCAAAGGTAATAAAATACCTTCCAATGATATTGTACTTTTTCTCAACCTGAACACACACTGATAATCTTCTCAATTTCACAAATAACGCAAATGGGATTTATATTGTGCTTTGACTAATTTATTAAATTAATTTTGCAAGGTTGCCTACTCACCTGGATTCCACGCTCTCAGCGCTCCCACCTTGCGCCCCAAACATCCCTATTGTAACCAGGTAAAAACCATTAGGGTTACAAAATAGAAAAATTTCCTATCACTACTCTCGACCTTTACTCACATCTTAAGTCATAACTCCTAACCGGTAATGAATTTCTAAATGACATTTATACCATTGGAAACTAGACTCAAAGAGCTTTCCAACGATATAAAGTTTGCCCAAAACGGAGTCCGGATGAAGAAGTTATGACTGATTGAAAAATAAACTAAAATTTCTCGGTACACCTGGCGCCTGGGCGCCACCCATGCCTGGCGCCTAGGCGCCTGGGCGCCAATTCCTTCTTCTTCCCATCTCACCTTGGCGCCTAGGCGCCACACATGGCGCCTGCGCGCCACGATCGCGACCCCTTCGCGATTTCTCTCGGTTTTGGCCCAAATCTGGCCAAATCTTCACCGTTTTTCATGATTTCTTCCATGAGATCTCACCCTTAATGTCTAAGGAGCATTTAGACACCAAAATCACCAATTTTAATCGAGAAACGAAGCCGGAATCTCGATTTTACCTCAAACACTCTTAAAACTAGAAAATAGAGAAAAGCTTAAGAAATATAAATTTCTACCTCGATTCCTTGCTTTCCCTATGTTACTTGGCTCCTAGAGGCTCGCCCCGTAGCCCGAGATCCACCCTCCAAAGCCCGGTTGTAGAGTTGGAGTGTAGAGAGAGAAATTAGAGAGAAGGAAGAGAGAAGGAGAGGAGAGAAAGTGAAGAGAGAGATAGGAAAGGAGAAAAATGAATAAAAAAATAGGTGAGGCCACCTATATACTCGCCCGGGGTGAAATTATCACTTGCTCTGCAATTGACCCTCAGTCAAGACTAGCAAAAGCAAATTCATAAAATCTCACCTCAGGTGTTTCTAAATCCTAGGTGCCCCACAGATTTTCTTATTTCACTTTAGTCCCTCTCAATATCTCAAACTCCACTTTAACCCCAAATCTATCATCCTTTCGGTACCGGACTCATAATTCATTCTCATAAGCTCTATTCTTCTTCTCGGGTACCTACTTGGTCATTTCTCAAAAGTACTCCATACTTTCTTTTCTTTTCATTTTAGTCCTTGAGAATTTGTAAAATATCCCAAATTAAAATTTTTGAAATTTCTATTTCTAAATTTCCTTCACTAATTCAAAAAGAACATTTCTCATGTAATTAAATTTTTCAATAAACTTCAAATAGATTTTAAATATTCATGAAAATTCTTGGGATATTACACAACCCGTACAGTTGGGTTAGATTGTAGATTGGGTTGGGTTGAAATTTTCCAACTCAATTATGGACGGGTGAGGTGGCGGGTTGAAGTTTTTCAACCTAACCCAACCCAACCCAAACCAATCCAATCTGCGAACCCAACCTATATATGCTAATATATATATTTTTTAGACTTTTAGTTCTGATTCTGAAGGATGAACCCTAGTTTCGAATGTTCCTTCCTGTTCCTTCCTCTAGCTGCTTTGATTCTGGTTTTCTGGAGTCTAGCATCTCACTTCACCTAGTCACCTCTCTCTCATTCTCATTCACTCCACGTCATCTGACTCGTTCGGTTATCCCTGCTTTCTTCCTCTTTGCTTCTAGTCCTTCCCCTTCCTTTTTGCCTCGGCTCGACCTCCCTCCTCCTTCGTCGTCCTCGCGGTCTAAGACTGAGATTGAATGACTGAGTGAGACGAGCTTCTTCCTCACTTCTTCCTCGTTAGCTTTGCATAGCCTCCTTTTCCTTGGTACTGTGGCTCACTGGCTCTTCTTCATCGATTTTATTATGTGCCATTCTGGTTCTGAACTTGTTAAGGGCAATAGAGCGCCAAGAAATGGATGATTATGACCAAATCGAGATTTTGAGATTCATAGGCAATGTTGCAAGGAAATGATAAACAGAGATAGATTTGGAGGCGATGGAGAAGGAAAGATTCTGAGATTCATAGAGGCGAGGTCGCGAGGAGATGTTCGATGGGCGAGGAGTCTTCGATCCATTCATTCCATGATTCCCTTGGAGATTTTAGATGAGAGACAGAGAGATATGGAGGGCGCAGCAATGGAGAAAGGAAATGAAGAGATAAACGAAGAAGAAGAAGAGGAAAAAAAAAAGAGGAGAACTCGCCAACCAACTCGAACCAACAAGTTAGAAGACTAGTTAGGTTGGTATGGGTATATTGTTAAAATTCCACAAACCCCGACCTGACTTGACCTGCATTCGCTGATCAGTTCGAGTCCAAATCCACCCCAAAACCGACCCGTACCCACCCAAACTCTCAGTCTTATCTCACCTCCACGACAATTTCTTCCTAGTGGTGTCAAAACGAGCCAAAACCTACAGGCCGGCCTGTGATCGCCTATAAATGAGTGATCTTGGACAAGCCATTTTAGGCCCGTTTAGCCTGCAGGTTAAACGTTCAAAGCTCGCGGAGCCTGTAGTCGACCCGTTTAATTTTTTTGTTTGTTTTTTAAACAAAAATTATATTATTTAGTATAAATAATCTCATTTTAACACATTTTCATATTTTATAACCTTATATTCAATAAATATAATAATTTTGAATATGAAAATGTTCGTACTTTTTTAAAAATAAATATAGAATTTTTAAATTTAAATATAATATAATTAATTTAAAAATAAAATATGAAAAATTAAAGTTATTCATTATTTAAAAATATTAAAGAAGTTATGTTTTACATGTTTAAATTGTATTTTGATAAATATAGAATTTGCTTAATGTCTATTGTAGTAATTTTCATAATTATAAATACTTATACACTTATTTGTCCAAATATTTTAAACATAAATTTTAAAATTATTTCTTCAATTATATATTCAAATACTAAATAACTTAATTTAAAATGAGCTTATGATATAAGAATTTTTCATATAAAATTTTATTTTATAAGTACTTAAATAAGTTGTTTACCTAAACAAAACTTAAAGAAAACATTGGTTTTTTTCGTGGGTGAAGACTAAAAACAACATTGACATTTTTTTTAATAATGGCCAAAAGGCCCAAGACAACTTACATTAATAAAAGGTTGAGAAAAAATTCTCAGAAACTTTTGAAACCTATGAAGGGATCTATAGAATAAGATTAGAAAATCTGAAGTCGTTTTTCCTATCCTCACTCGGATGAGATATTGACAAAGTATTAGTATATTCTGACTAATAATTAATTTCATTTTTTCTAAAAACACTTGTAGTCTCCAAGCTTTGGAGAGTAAACCAAAAGGCACCATTTTAATTTTTATCTTCAACATATCATCATAAGTCATGTCATCTTTAAACTTCAGCAAATCATCATTATCGATCAAAGCGGAAGGGATAAAAGGAGCATGTGCAGCCAAGATGTAAAAAGTGCCCATGTAATAGATTAGAACACCAAGGCGCAAAATATTCACAAACAAACACATGCACATGGGTCTGGTCCCCAAGATCCATATGTTCACAACGTCCAATAGCCCTTTCATCCGCCACTATGGAGGAGCCAATTGCAACCATGAAAAAAGTGTTGTGAAAATAGCCTTATAAAGGCTTAATATTTCAAAAGAGAAATCTAAAAATCCCACATTACTTGGAGTAAGGAGGGAAAGATAGTTTATATACTAATATGTGTTAATAGGCTAATAAAGAGCTTGGGAAGAGGTGAGCTCTCGCGCACATAAGCCCACATGGATTCAAGCTACTACAGTACAAATCATCCGATTTGTCCTCCTGCGCGTGCAATAAATCGGACCGGTTTAGTTTTTCTCTGGATAAATATTTTTTAACTTAATTTATTTTGGCTTACCTGAACAGAGGCGAATTTTACACTTATGAAGGATTAATTTCAGAAAATTAAGGGCTGACGGTTTTATGTTTCTTTATTTTAAATATATTTAAAATATTTAAAAACTCCCTATTTAATTTCTGAAACTGTCCATTAAGTTTCATAAACGAATTTTAATTTTATTAGATGTTTTTGTCTGCCTCAGCGACTATAAAAGGAGGGCTCCTCCCCCTCATCTTTCACACCAACTCATAAACCATTCTGAGCCTCTCCCTTCTCCCTCTCTCACTTTCTGGGTTACGTCTCTTTACATTTTCTACTATTCTGTGGCCTGAGAACGTTTTCTCAGAGAAATCTGTTAAATCCTGGAGGGAGTTTTGTAGACGCAGATTTTTAGCTGTGGTCGCAGAATAAATTCCTTAAAGACAGTGTCTATTATAAAGACGCGACTTAGATTATTTTCGTGTTGGTATCTAAGTTTTACAAAAAAAAGAAGTTCGATGACTCCAAGCAGTTGAACTACGAGGAGTATATATGATTGCAGTAGATGTACAAGCTTGATGGTAAGACTTGTGAGGATCATTGTGGTTGGACATATCGTGGCCGAGCAAACTACAACATATGGCTTGAAAACATGAAAAAGAAACCATAACCCACTTTAGAAGAAAAAGATTAAGAAACCACCATCCGAGAGAAAAAAGCTACATAGAAGGGACATGAAACCAACACTCACCCGAGAAAACTATACGGAGGAGACAAGGAGTAACCATCCGAGAGAACTCTACGCAGGGGGACCGTTGAAAAAGAAAAAAAAACTGTGAAAAATTTGGTTGAAGGGAGACTTTTGACTGAGAAGGACAACTGTCTTTCTCAGTTGATGAGATGAGATGATTATAGAAGTTACTCAAAAAAAAGTGGGAGAAGTATTTGAAAGAGAAATAACACGCGTACATTATTGGGATTTATTTTTTCGCTTACGGTTTAGACTATTAAATGAAAAAAAAAGGCATTGTTTCTATTTCCTAAATTTAGCCTAGTTACTCTAGATTTTATTTACCAAAGCTCTTCATCTTTTTATTTGATAACAAAGCTCTTCATCTTGACTCAGCAAAGAAACGTATTTATTTTCCAATTCAATAAATTGATTATCTTTTCTAAAATCAAGGGTTTTTGTAAACCCTCCAATCTGGCCAATAGATTATTCTTTATGTTTAATCTGATTCGTTGACGCAAACAGCTATAACAGATCTGAGCACAATAACAGGATATTTACTTTTATACCGTGATAATCCAAGTAATCAAAGTCAAATCTCATTACATACAGAAAACAAAATATTAATTTCTATGATGAGAATCAAAATAATCAAAGCAAAATCTCACAAGATATAGAAAACCGGTGTTCCCGGCCGCTTTTAAGTTTAAGAGGGTAAAAACGACAAAAATTGCAAAAAATCGTGAGTGTGACAAGACTCTTCCAATTACAAACTGCCACGTCAGATACAGAGCACATGTGGGACGAGTGCATTCGCCATTCGCTTGAACACTCTACGAGCGACGATCACGGGTCCAAAATATCTCAGAATGCTCACGTGTCCTCGCCAGGTTTAACTCGTTTTCTTTATCCTAGGCTAGCCGCTGTTCACTAAGCCGCTTTCCCCATAAAACCCCAACACTACCAGCACTCAGGCAGGCATCTGATCTAACCAAAAAGTAGACTATCAAGAAGACGGCAATGACAATGGCGTATAGGGTTTCGTTTTGCTTTCTCCTCGTTTTCGTTCTGTCTTTCATCGCATCCTTGCCCGCTCGGATCTCCGCCGATGAGGCAGAAGCCAAGGAATTCGTCCTAACTTTGGATCACACCAACTTCACTGACACTATCAGCAAGCACGATTTCATGGTCGTCGAGTTCTACGCTCCATGGTATGGATCGATGCTGTTACTTCGCTTTGTTTTTTGTTTGGTTTTTGATGGTTCTGCATCTGCCTCTTTTAATTAGATTCTGTTATAGATCTCTCTTTCTCTAATGCTTCTGATAGTATCATAAAATTTTTCTAATTTTCGCATTTTTGACTGATTTACAGATCTTTTTCTGTGTGCTTCTTCTTCTTCTTAAATTCAGATTAGTGAAATTCTTGTTAAGATTTACTTTTGCAGTCAAATTGTCAAATTTTGGCATTAGGATTTTAGCTGATGAATCAACTGCATCTTTCCTTTTGGTATGACTTAATTTGGTTTGTAAAGCGATAATGAATATTGGTTATTACTTTGTACTAGTGGCACTAATATCTTGTACCGCAAAAAAATATTTGGATACTTTGAGATTCGAAGATGTTTGTTTCCTTTGCATTATAAAATTTTGTTTACTAATGTCCTTTTTCACTGGATTATACACGCACAGACACACTAAATTGGGAGAAGTGTTATGCTCTACATGATGATAACAGTCCGATCAGACTAATCACTCTTGGCAATCTAGTTGTTTTCACAATTTCTTTCTCTTAAATTAGTGTACAAATTACATTTATACTTTTATGCTGTTTTTCTTTTTAGGTGTGGACACTGTAAGAAGCTTGCTCCAGAGGTAATAATGATCTCCTTTTCTTTTGATGTTACTTCAAGTTAGATTTTGCAAATTCTGATTTCCTTTCATCTTTTATATCTGCAGTATGAGAAAGCCGCTTCTATCTTGAGCAGTCATGATCCTCCAGTTGTTTTGGCTAAAGTCGATGCCAACGAAGAAACGAACAGGGAACTTGCGACCCAATTTGATGTTAAGGGATTTCCAACAATTAAGATTCTAAGGAAGGGAGGAAAGAATGTTCAAGAATATAAAGGTCCTCGAGAAGCAGATGGTATTGTCGAGTATTTAAAGAAACAGAGTGGTCCTGCATCAACTGAAATTAAGTCTGCTGATGATGCTAGTACTTTTATTGGTGAAAATAAAGTTGTTATTGTAAGTGATCCACCATTATTTTTGTTTTCTGCTCTTGTTTCAATATTGACTTAGAGTTAACTTGTGAATTTGTTTCCCTATGTCTGAAGGTTGGGGTTTTCCCAAAATTTTCTGGAGAGGAGTTTGACAACTTCACAGCTTTAGCAGAGAAATTGAGGGCTGACTATGACTTTGGTCACACTTTGAGTGCCAAACACCTTCCACGGGGAGAATCATCTGTGAATGGGCCCATAGCTAGATTATTTAAACCATTTGACGAGCTTTTTGCAGATTTTCAGGTATTGTTGATTTGAGCTGATAGGTTGTTTAAACTAGATGTAATGTGGTAGTTTATCTTAATTGGTGGTACTTTTCATGATTGTAGGATTTCCATGTGGAAGCTCTAGAGAAGTTTGTTGAAGAAACCAGTATTCCAATTGTGACGGTCTTTAACAATGAACCAAACAATCACCCTTATGTTATCAAATTCTTTAATAGTGACAATGCAAAGGTGAGCGAAGGTCATTTCAAGTTTTTCAATATGAAGCTGGAGAATGTGCCCTAACTATATTGTTGGGGCAATGTTTGATACATCAGTGACTGAGTTCTAGCTATTATTTCTATTATTTGGCTTTTTGTCTTACCTTATTTATCCCTTCTGGTGTCCTGCTAATCAGAGTTTAAGTTTTTGAAATTGTAGGCAATGTTGTTTATTAACTTCACTGCTGAAGATGCTGATTCTTTCAAATCAAAATACCGTGAAGCTGCTGAGCAATACAGACAAGGTGGAATAAGCTTTCTGGTGGGAGATGTTGAGGCTAGTAAAGGTGCTTTCCAGGTTGGTATCCAATTATTGCCATTCTGTAGTTATGGATTGTTCGATACCCACTTTCTGACATAACGAGTTTGGTTGGTCATGGCAGTATTTTGGACTTAATGAAGACCAAGTGCCTCTATTAATCATCCAACACAATGATGGAACCAAATTTTTGAAACCAAAATTGGAACCTGACCATATTTCAGCTTGGTTGAAGGATTACAAGGTGACACTTATTTCTTGGCTAATTTTTTTCTTCTATAGCTTAGTTAGGAAATATAGTTTTAGCTAGCACTTCAGCTACAAGATCATTTTATTATTTTTCTGGGATATTGTGTTATTGATCGCCCCCGTTCTCTGGACATGTAATTCCAGGAGGGAAAAGTTCAACCATATAAGAAATCTGAACCTATTCCTGAGGTAAACAACGAGCCTGTTAAAGTGGTTGTTGCTGACAGTCTTGAAGATATTGTTTTCAAGTCAGGGAAAAATGGTATACTTCATTGATTCTTCTATATTGTTTCATTATTTTTAATGATTCTATAGATTTTTGCATTCTCTTCACTCTAATCAAATAGATTGCTGCTAAAGTAATTTTTCTGTTGTCTTTGAAAAAGAGTTGAACTTCAATAGAGATGATTGAATAATATATCTTGAGGCACCTCTTTATATTTTGATTTCTGGTGTGCCAACGATGGTTTAGGTTGGTACATGCATTGATTTTACGCTGAAATTCTTGAGTATATGGGGCTTCTGTATATTATGGCTTTATTTATCTGTTTTACATATCCTTTTTCGTTGAAGGACCCCCCCCCCCAAAAAAAAAAGAAAGAAAGAAAAGAAAAGTTCACTGAAAGCACTCTTGGGCAGTCCCCCCCCCCCCCGGGTTGAGCCCTGGGATTTGACGGCAAACTTAAAAAGCCACCTACAGACGCTTTACGCCTAATCATTCCGGATAACGCTTGTATCCTCAAGAGACACTTAGACTTTTAGAGTAATAACTTAACTTATATACACAAGTTATACACAATTTATATCTTGACCTTCTATTTTTTATTTTCTAGAATCTTATAAAATCGTGGATTTCTTTAAAAATGGATTAATATAATTAAATATTAATTAAAAAAGAAATATTAAAATAGATAATAAAAATATTTAAATTCCCCCCCCCCCCCCCCTTTCTCTTTTCTTTTTTCCTTTCTAATGACTAAAGGCCAAAGCAAACAGACATATAGTTTTTTAATGCCAAAGCCTTTAAGGTGGTGATCTCATTTAAGATGCTTGTTCATTTTCCCATAACGCCCCAAACTTTTGTTTTTGTGCATATTTCTAAACTGCTTCTGCTTGGTCTAATAATCGTGCTTCAATTATGTTTGTAATTTGCGAAAGATGTCTAAATTTATGTTATGGTGGTTGTTTCTGATACCAAACATCTGTGATTATGTGTTGCATCAACTATACATGTGAAGTACCATCTACGCTTTCACTGTATTAGTTATTAAATCTCCTTGATTGTGGATATAAATTGTAACAGCACAATTACTCTGCAGTTTTGCTCGAGTTTTATGCTCCTTGGTGTGGACATTGCAAACAGTTGGCTCCAATATTAGATGAAGTTGCAGTCTCGTTTCAAGATGATGCTGATGTTGTTATTGCAAAACTGGTAAGAAGATATGTACGCTTTTCAAGCTTTACATATATTTGTTTTTTCTTTTTTGAAAAAAAATATATTTTACCACTTCCTCCCGATGGAACTAAGGCTGAACAATTTTAGCATAGTAACTTGGGTGTTTTGTCTTCTATATGTCAAGTCAGGTATATATATCTTTGTACAATTAAAGATTTAGTTTGTGTTTTTTTAATGTATTAACTTAGTCGTCATTTAAAGTTCAAACATAAGGCGCGCGTGTTGTAATGATCACTTCTATTAACAAGAAAAGAATGATTACTGTCTGCAGACTTTAAAGGAATTCATTTGTATGAAATTATCATGTTATGTATTGTTTGCTAAGCTTTATTATGTTCTTCACTTGTGTCACTCCAGGATGCAACTGCAAACGATATTCCAAATGAGACCTTTGATGTCCAAGGTTATCCAACTTTGTACTTCAGGTCAGCCAGTGGAAAAATATCGCAGTATGATGGCAATAGGACCAAGGAGGACATCATAGAATTCATTGAGAAGAACCGGGATAAATCTGATAAACCTGCTCACCAAGAAACACAAACAAAACAAGAAGCACAAGCAAAAGATGAGCAAGCAAAAGATGAGCTTTAAAAGGTAAATGTCTGTATCGAACTTTGGGTGTGCGTTTCTTTGAGAATGTATGGGCGGTCACACAAGTAGGCTACAAAAATTATCTGAAGCATTCTTCCAGTGTTTCCAAATCAAAATTTGATGATGTAGTTGTGTTCCCTTTGCAGGATTAGCGGCTGTTCTGCTCTCGGAGGATATAGAGACAGCGCATAGATTTTTCATGTCTATGTAAGCTCTGAATTAAACATATGCCAGTATATCCTAGTGCCATCTAGAGTATCCGTTGTTACTTTTCTGTGATTATTTATATTTTCGAGAATAAAATGGGAGTTTTTTGTATGGACGCTGGTATCTCTAGTTCAAACTATGTAACATTATGCTGCTGTAAGTTTGACCCGAGTTTAATTAGTAGATGTCTTTAATCCATCGAAGTTTGCTGTATTTTTAGATGTATGAATGTACTTGTCCTCACTATCTCATCAGTTATTAACAGGATCATAACTTTTCCAAACCTATGTAAAATTTAAGGAAATTTGATAGAACCCATCTAGAGAACTCGAGAAAATTATTTGTTAGTTTCTGGTAACTGAGGAAATAGCGACAGAGGAGCAATTCTAAGAGAAAATACAGCAGAACCAGAAAGAAGGAAACTCAAATATTTCTCATAACCCCTCTTCATTGAGACCCCATTCTTTCGTTAGAAACTAACACGTGTCCTATCATCTAGGTTCTTCTTTAGTCAAGTTTTTCTGTTCCCTCCACTCCAGATTTTCCCATCCTAATTAGGGGCCCATCAAAATTACGATGAAGGCATGGCCACTCAGTTTAACCAATTATGTAGTCTTGAACGATGAGGCTTTAATTGTACCATTGTTCAAGTAATTACGAGGGCTTTGCTGGGGTTCATGAAATTGTTCAAATATTTATTTTTAAGCTTAGGTTTTTTTTTCTTCCAGCGGCCTCCGTTCCATATTGAGGAGTTTCATGGGCCACGCAATTCTGAGACTAAAGATGCAAAGCCTGTTTCTCTTTCTCATGTTCGATCACTGTGCATCCCAGGAATTATGCTCTGAAGTCTGAACCAAATGAAGCAGCAACATAGTACTGTCGAAACGTTATCAGTAAATTGTCATTGTTGATAATTAGCGAAGTGACGTATGGTAACGTTAAGGAAAATGATGGAGAAACGCTTAACGAAGTGACGTATGGTGGAAAAAATGAGCTTCGTTATATCTCGTCCGTACTGGGTAGCAAATTAAACTTGCAAGTGAATTCCTTTTTCCCCAGATTACGTCCACGCTCTGAATACTGAATTCAATTACTTTTTTGGTACGGATTGCTTCGTAGAATCTGTCATTTCTTTCGTGGGGAACGAGGAAATTTCCTACTCTCGAGTTTTTAACCTTAGCTGTGCCTGACTTTATGGATCGCGTTTCGACTTTATGCGCCCCCGCATGTATGTGAATTATTTTCACTACAATTTAATATGATATAGAACACCAATATAATCATACTTGTAGTTTAGTATGCATTAAAGTGTGTTAATTTTTTAAGTTTATTTTGAATAATTTTAGGATATAATCATAAATTGTACTAATTTTTATTATATTTTAAAATTAATTAAAAACAGGGAAAAGTTATTATATTTTATTTTATCTATTTCTTGACTTTAGAGATCAGTAATTAAAAGTTCTCAAAGTCATAAATAGATAATTTAATAAAAATGAGGTATTTTATGGCCATGTCAAGCCTTTTTTCTTTCTTTTTTTTTTCTTTTTTATTTTTTTTTAAAGTAGTGAACTACATCTCTCATAAAATGGAATTTCAGGGTTGAACTTAGCGATTAAGAGGCTTTTACAAAGTCAAAAGTTTCAGCCCACAAAAAACCACTCGTCTGGAGGAACCTCAGCATACCTAGCAAAATTAGTTTCACACTCATTGGAAGTATATAGAAATTTACTCGTGAAAAGCCAAAAACTCTAAGGCTATATTTGAGGTTTATGAAAATATTTTTTATTTTTATTTTTAATGTTTATTTTTTGAAATATTAAAAATATTCTTTTTGTATTTTTAGATTTGAACCTATTTTAAAAAATATTTTAAAAAAATATTTTCAGTAAATTCAACCAAACACATTTTTAAATTTATTTTTTATTTTTAATAAAAATAAAAACAAAAAACATCTAAATCAAACGTGCCTTAATAGTTGCTTTCGAGTTTGAGGCAAGGAATTTTAGTCATTGACTAGTTTATGATATCCAGAAAGCAGGAGAGAAAAAAGAAAAGAAAAGAGAGTTTGAAGCAAGAGTTTGCTCTCTGTAGTCTTTTTTTTTTTTTTTTCGGGACAGCTAGTTCAACTAGCACTGTAGTCTGTACTAACATAAAGATAAAGTGTGAATAAAAAGTTAGTGTGGATTTTTCAGTTTCAATTTGTAAAAGATTAAAGAAAAAAAAAGAAAAGAAAAAGGAAACATGCTTTGGGCCATGCGGAGAGAGTGGGGTTGCAATGCGATGCCTTCTTATATACAAAATTACAAAACACAAAAGAAATGTAGTTGCAGAGCATGAGCTACAGGCCGAAACACATCCAACATTTTTGTGGGACCCATGAAAATGTTATTTAGTGTCGACATTGGAGACCAAGTGGACTGATTAGCTGTCCATTCTGACGTTGGTTTTAATCCTTGCCACCATGTAAATCAACTCTCTATATTCCGCGACGACACCATTGAAATGAGACGACAGGTTTCTGAGAAATGTTAACTTCTAAGAGTTCATGAAGACGATGAAGGAATCCACACTCTTAGCTCTCATTGGAGAAGTGAGAAGGTTGGTTCTAAAGGAAGAGACGCTGCACTAACCAAAATGAACTATCAAACAATTCAGACATGGAGTTACAACTCAAGGGTTTAGGCTTTCATGAAAACAAGAACTTTTGTTCATTCAAGAAGAGACAGCTTAGATATAAAAATTATCAAAAAAAGTAATAAATAAATTTGTATGTTTTATTTGTCCTAAATCAAATAGGGATGTTGATTTATTTATTTTATACACGTCAAATTCAAACTGCTTTTACTTGTAAAACTAAGATATCAATGCACCAAATTATATTCAAGAGATTTTTATGTAAATCAATTAAACAAACTCTTAATAAATATATATATATATATATATATATATATAAAACCCAAAAGTAGGTTTTATTAGATAACTATTTACGATTAACTAAATCTACTTTATATGTGAAAGATGGAATCTGCTATATTATTATTGTTGTTGTTGTTGTTGATGTTGTTGTTATAACATAGATGCTGGATTAAATTACACGACGGCCAAATATAGATTGTGAGAAGCACTAAACTATGCATGGATATGATAGTCGTGATTTGTGAATGTAAGTGCTAAATAGTATTAGTAGGTACGAAGTAGGAATCAATTAAGCTGGCCAAATGAGAAGCATTAACGTCTAGGATCATAATCATAAACTATATATCTATGCGCATCGTACAAACACTCTCTAAAGTTATTAATATATTATGATTAATGATTATATATTACACGACGGCCAATCCTTTGATTTTGGGTCTGGATCTGTCGGAAGGTTCAGGAGACATGGCCTTCCTTTTGGAAATACAATTGTTGTTATTGGTGCTGTTGTCGCAGTCCTTGTCGGTGCTACTGTTAGTGTTTCCACGTTCTTGTTGGCAACAATTATTCTTACTATTATTATCATTATTGTCGACGGATTTCTCAAGGTACGGCTGAAGCTTCTCCAAATCTGATAACTTCAGTGGCTTCAATAGAAACTCCTCTGCTCCTCCTTCCAAGCACCTATATATATATATACACACACACATATATATCCACACAATAATTCAGATTTCAACCTTACAATTAGTGATAATATTTCTCTTTTCTTTTATCACTTCATGACATTGTCTTTTTTGTGTGTGTGTGTGTGTGTGGAGATGTTTGCTTTCTAATTAATGTGGGGAGGGTGGGAAAAACTCACATGGTGATTCTGGAAGGTACATTTTCTGATGACATAATCACAACAGGTACGTCTTTCCAAGAAGATCCCTGCAGATATAAGCAATGTGAACAGAAGAAAAGTAAGAAGAAGAAGAATAAGAAGAAGAAGAAGAAGAAAGCAGAGACTTAATTTGATCCTTAATCCTTTTCTCTCTTTCTAGAATTTACTTACCTTGCAGCATATATATATATATATATATAAACATCCACACTGAAAACGTGCCAAACATTAATTCCCTCCCCATAATCATGGCTTTGTTCTTTTTATATATATATGTATAAATATGATGCAGTAAAATCAAATAGAGATTAAAAAAGACGGAATTTGGGGGGAGATGTCGGGGGGATAATGATAGAGAAATTGACCTTGACTCGTTTAAGCAAATCATAACCACTCATCCCTGGCATGCAGTAATCTGTCATGATCAAATTCACTTTCATTCCCTGCATTTCAACACATTCACAGTTCTTGTTACTATTTTGTATTATTCTATATTATCTGTACTCAAATCAAAGTACTGAAAAACAATACACCCCATGCATGATTGGTGGGCCTAGCAAAAAAGATTTACGGAAAAGAGGAGATAGCTAATGAATTTCTTGCAATATTGCAATTTCTTCAATGCATATGTAGATAATGAATATGGCTCTCCTTATTTTCTGTGCAGCTTAATCGTTATTTTATAATTTACTGTGTTCAAGAATAGAATTCAAGTCCCGATCGTTTGCGTATTGATTAATACATATAATGTAATGCGTGGCCAAAATCAACAGAACCCACAACCCAGTTATGTGTGAAGACGGATAGGCAATTAGCATTACAGAAAGTAACTTTACGGTTTTGATAATAAAGATGCGCCTTCCCCAATTAGTCTTATTTTTCTGTTCAATGGGAACGCTATATTTAGAAAGGTCAAAAAAACAAAAAAAATCCCTATTCCCATCTTCAACACTTTATCGTCGGCCAATATATGGTTTGTGCCTTCTTAAATTTTTTTTTTCTTCTGATAGAAAGAAGGTTTTTGCTGTTTATCTTATGCCAATTTTCTTTCAATAAAAAAGAAAACCGAGGAAGCATATCCTGACAATTAGAATTCTGTGATCTAAAAAGGAGAGTGGGGGAGAATAAAGGAAAAATACTATATAAAATTGAATGATCAAGCATATATAGAAAATTAGAAACGGACACTTTTTTTTTTTTCTTGATAACATTGTAATTATCAGCGGAAATTGATGTGTGTACTATATATGAATATGAGCTGCAAAATGCAGTGAAGAAATTAAAGTGAGAAGAAGGATTAATATAATATATTACCTCTTTCTGAGGTGAATGAGGAGAAGAAGGCAAGGATTCAGAGGAAGTTGAGGAAGCATTATTGAGGTCTTGAATCTCATGATCATCATCATCATCAAGCAGTCCAAGATATTTCAAAGCCTTGTCCCCGGAGTCCACACACGTCACTATAATATACAAATAAAAACATCGATCCCAAACTTGATCAGTTAAGCTCCCAGATTCCCAAGGTTAAAATGAGTGAAAAGGAAAAATGAAGGATATATATATATATATATATATATATATTTATATATAGGTAGATATATATCCGTACCTTTGCATGAAGAAACTTGAAGGATGTTGGCAATTTTACGAAGGAGCTTCTCCAGAAGCTTGCGGTCGATTTGGCTATCATCGACGGCTAAGACATGGAAATGGTGGAGATCCTCTTCTTGCTTGTGTAGGTTTCTGGTAACCAAGTCCATCTGCATCTCCATCTTCATGGATGTTAATTAATTCCCTTCTCCCTTATGCTCTCACTCTCTCTCTCTTTCTGTGTGCGTCTGCGTATATAACTAGACTAGATATGAGTCAGTACTATTAATTGCAGATATATGAAAATCAAAGAGAGAGAGAGAGAGAAGGGAGGGGGAATTATGGAGAGAGAGAAAGGTGGAGAAGGAGGGAAGAAGTAAAGAGGCATGCGGTTGTGATGTAGCTTTTTAGTGCAAAGTGGGGAAGGGAAGTGCGTGAGAGAGAAGTGTGAGTGAGTGCCAATTCTTCAATTCAATTCAATTCAATTCAGACTCTCTCACATCTCTCCCTAGATTCTCTCTAACGCCTTCCTCCAACCACCACACATTAATTTCACGTCTCTCTCTCTCTTTCTTTCATTTTCTCATTTTGTTGCTCCCGATACTCCCAAGATCTTTGTTTCCCTTTTGTCATCATCAATCTCATACACTATCTCTAGCCTTGCCCCCTCTTCTATTTTGGGCTTTTTTTATATCCAAACCCTCAATTTCAATTAATATGATCTAACTTGAATTAGGTTATAAAAGTATAAAACGGGAGACGTCATCTAAAAATAATAAATATTCAACCATTTGAACTAGCTAGCTATGGGTTTAAATATGTGCATAATTAAAAATATTTTAGTTCTATTCTAATACTTTGAAATTAATATTAATTCATCCTCCTTAATTAAATGCTATATATTATTACTTTTCATTAAACTTAAATATAGAAAAATGACTTACAAGATTATGTAATGTGACATGAGAGAGAGCATGGTTCACTGAACCGAATTGAACCAATTAAAAAATTGATAAATCAATCAAGTTTTTGGTTTAGTTTAGGCGTAAAAATCGGGAGCATTTAAATTAATATAAAATTACTTAAATCAGTTTCAAACTAATAAAATCATCCGATTCATTTTATCTGAATTTTTAAATTTTTTGATTTTTCAAATTTTTACTGAATATTATCATATATTTTTAAGAAATATGTCTAAAAATTTAAACTATTAAGAGAAGATCTAAAACTGATATAAATATATATTTGTAATATACCTGCATATTTTAATAATTTAATATTATATATTATATATTTTAATATTTTAATATCAGTAATATACAATGATGTGAGAATCAGATCGGACCAGGAACTGGAGGGTGATCTGGTTTGGTTCACCTAAAAAATCGGCTAAGAGTTGAACTGACCGAACCAAAAAAACTAGCTGAACTGACCGGTTGGGTGGTTGAACTAATTTTGTCTTCTTTTTTTTTTTGAAAAGATTTTTTTTTTGGCTGTTGTTTTATGATTGCATGAGGAAGGCAAAAGTTAATTTTGCAACTATTAAATATATCCTTGTTCAGGTAAACAAATAAAAAGAAATAAAAATATAATCCGGAAAGAAGAAAAACTAAGTAATGTAAAACTTGACTCACTCTTTTGAAATACAAAAGCCTTTACAAGGCTATTTTCACAATAAGACTTAGCTTGAAATTGTAGATACTATGAGTTGTGATGAATTATCAACTATAGATTAATCTATTTTTTATTTCCTTAATTATGAATTATTAATTATATTAAGTATTTTAATATTTTAAATTATATTTTTTAGTGATATTTTAAATTATGTATATTTTTAATATTTTTTAATTATCATCGGTTAGACCACGTTCTTACCATTGAACCTTGAACCGGTGACTTCACTGATTCAATAATTGGTCCGATTTTGAAAATCATGATAATATTTGCATTAATTATATATTTTAATATTTTAATTTATTTTAAATACTATCGTTTTGATTGTAATTCGATCATAGTCCGACTATTAACTTTTGAACAAGTGTCTTGATTGGTTCAATGATTGATCTGATTTTTGTAAACCTTAAAAACAAAAAAAGAGAGACAGTAAGAAATTGTCTAAATTATCTTCTTAAAAAATATTAATTTTTTTCTTTTTTTTCAAATTTGAGTATTTCAGTAAAATATTTCATGCTTAACCTCTTTCTTTTTCCTTATATGCCTACCAAACACAGACTTCAATGATACAAAGTCATCCTCATTTAAGAACTAAATTATTATTAATGCGATAAGTTAATATTGTGTAACTAGGTAGAACAATTTGAAACTCAAATATGTATGTTTTATATTAAACTATGCAAGTAAAGTACACAGTGCTTTTATCCATATATTGTATGGGATATATAACAAAGACTTTTGCTCCAAACTAAAAGATATTCTAAATCACCCCACGTCCCTAGCTACTTTAGGCTTTAGCCTGGTAAGTCGCCAAGGAATGTAGGACGTGAAATAACCCTCATTCAATATATATTACTTAGTTTAAAATATCTCATATAATCTTAATTATTCATCCTGGGTTCACACTTCACATGTTCCACCCTATTAATTTATTAGCCCATATATGTCAAACTCAGCAAGCGTATGTCACAAGAAGAATTCCCATAATATTGATTGATTCGGTAAATATGAAAATGTATTTTTCCTACATTAATATATGTTAAACTTTACAAATTGAATAAGATGTCCTGTATTTAAATTACGGTGAAGTTAGGCCATCCATGGCATATAATTAAGAATGATGAATATTGAAATAAACTAATTAACTTTGACTAATTAAGTAAAATATACATTAATTGTTGGGTTAACCCAGTGACTCCACGTAATTGGTAGTAAACAATGTTTTAAAAATTAGATTGATAATTGAGTTGATAAAAGTATTAGTTTATAGTTTATTTGTCTGATCGTGATCGAATCGATAATAAATTAATAATTATATATATATATATATATAAAATAAATTAATAAAAATTTTCATATTTAATTTCAGTAAACTTATTATTATTATTATATAATTGATTTTCTATTTTGTTTTTGTTCTCTTATTTATTTTTGTGACAAAAATAATATTATTATGAAAAAGTAATTAAGAAGAGAAAAAATATAACATGATAGAAAAAAAATATAAAAAATAAAAAAATAAAAGCTTGCGAAATCTTATTTAGTGTGAAAAATAATTATATTTTGTAAATAATAATTTTTTTTATAAAAATCAATTCAATCGATTAATTGATTTGTTAATTTTTTATCAGTTCAACCGATTCATAACCAATTGTTTAGCAAGTCGAGTATTTAGATCAATTGACTAAACTATAATCATCGTTACGAATTGAGCTGATTGATTGGATCTGTAATATATGGTAACAGGTCAATATACCAACCAAGTCTTTGAAAGAAGAAAATTATTTAGAAAAAGAAGAAGAACGAAGTTGGTTATTGTGATAATTCATGTATCGCTATTTTGCACCCAAAATTACGCAAACAACAATAGCAAAATCTTGATGAAATCTCACCGAATGTATCACATTAAAGGACGTGCTTACCTGAAATTGGACGCAATGTTGACATTGCCCAACACCTGACTGACCCGGCACACAAAAAGAAGAAACCAAAATTAAAAATAATTCTGCACTCTATTTATGTATAAAAAATTAATTAAATTGATACTAAGAACAGGAATATATATATATATATATATATATATATATATATATATAGATATGTTTCTTTGTTTGGGTAAAAATCTCACAAGCCCCAAACACGATGATTGAGAATTTGCGAGCTGGAAAACGAAGAGCCAAACAGAAGCGAGAAATATTAAAAACAGGGGACCACAAAATAAGAATGTCATGGCAATAATGTACATGTTAATCAAGAGAATATATACAGTATCCAGGTGGTGGATAGTTAATATCGGTGAAGGAAGGGGACAAGAAATGAATAAAGGTAGTAATTGGGGACCACGGAGAAAATACATGAAATCTTGAGTGGGTCCATGCAAATATAATCTTTTGCGGGGCCCACTTCCCCTTCTGCTCTTGGATCTCCCGTATTCGGAATCTGTTCCCATCGAGGGTGTCCAAACCAGAAATTTTTGCTTTACTGCTATGAATTCAGATTGTTCAAAATCCTCCCTCTTTATGAATTCCTTTTCACACTTGAGTGGGGACCCAATTCCTGTCTGCCACGTGTTCCTCCCGTCCATGTGTAGACCTAATCATACTCTGGCAATGGGGACACCCCTCTAACGTGGTTGCACATGAACCGTCAGATCACATCGCTTTCATCTACAACGCCTGCAATCATTCACCCTTATCTTCCTGGTAAATAAATAAATCCTCCTTCTACCTCACTGTAATATTCTTGTGTTGGGACGGACAATTCACATCAGTGTGTTTTGGGAAACACTGCATGCAACACGGCACACAGAATAATAAATTCAACAACTTGATGTTATTAATTGATTAAATTAATATAATTTGAATTGAGAAGGTGGAAAGTTGCAGATTGCTTGCGTGATAAAAGGATCAGAATAGGAAAAAGGGGAAAGAGGTGAAGGATCCGATGTCCATATCAACACAAACAATCTTAAGCTGTTTCATGAAAACCGCAAGATTTCCTGTTGATCCCTTCTTACTTAGTATAAAATCTAATTAATTACATTTATTTTCTTGATTTTTTTTTCATTCATATTTGGAAGAAAAAGCTCACTATTCTTAAAGGCTTTTGAATCATGATTACTCTTTTAAATTAATGAAGTTTTAATTATTTGTTGCGTATCTTTGCCATAATATACTATTGTTCCAAATCTGTCGTATGTATGACTTCTTATCCGTCGCGTTACATAAAATTTCTAACACTTCCTTCTCACAGTTCGGGTCAAGAATCTGAATAATTAGTCCTCCATCCTGAATTCTAGGATTAGTCTCTTTCTCACAGATCTCATTATCTTAATCTTTTTTCTAAATCCTAGGTCCTATCTTGAAGCCTAGCTATATACTTATACACACACACACACACACAGCTATTTCATAGTGCATACCCTATTTTCTTGATTAAAATATACCTAACTTGACACTTTCTTCCGTGGTTGCCCGTGATTAGTTCTATATAATATATATATATATATATATATATATATATATATTATATACACACATCCATCGTCATCAAAAACTGCGTTTAACTGCTATTCAACTTGGGGGAGGGGAAAAAAAAAAGCTTCTTTTCTATATATTAATAACCTAATATCATATACCAGAACTGATTACTGTCTAAAATAGAAATTCTTATTTACATTCGCTTCCCAAAAAAAAGGTGGAGATAGATAATGGGTGGTTAATGTGTATAATAATTAACCAGAGAATTGTAAAGGCGATATATATCATTTATCTGCTAACTGTGTACTAGTTTCTTTTTTTCCCAGAATATTTATGAATTTGGACTGAATAGCACGTCCTAATTAATTCATAAAAGAAAAGAAAATTCATGTTATTAGTCTTACAAGCCAATAAGCATCTAAATTCTATAGTTCCTCATATAGAGTTCCAAAAGAAGAAAAAGTCGCATTACATATATATATATATATATAGATTAATTAAAATTTATGTAATCTTTCAGTTCCATGCAAGTTGCAAAGGCGAATTACAACATTGTTTTTGTTCTTAGTCAAAATGATATTGTCATTTACTTGCATTGTGCAAGTGCCCTTCTTCGAAAGCAATTAATCAGCCAATTATTTTATTCAATTTGACGAAGCCGTAACAAAATGTGGGACCATCTTTTTAATTTCTCAAAAAAAGCCAACACTTCTTGATTTAAATGGTTTGTTGCTTATTTTTATTAAATAAAGTTTTAAATTTAACTCTTATGACTGAAAACATTTGTATTGAAAGAGTTTTATACATTTATAATCTGACTCAACTCAAATTAAATAATACAAAGTGTAATGAGATATTATCAAATCTAAGAATATTAAAAATGTGGATTCTTGACCAATTAATTATTACACTCAATGTTATTAGAACCAGATAAGACCGGCCAAGAAATTAGTCTAAAATAACTACTAAAATTGATAAGTGATTAAATTGGTCAGAGCTAACTAACCAAACTAACTATTGGCCAACACATGTTGAATTGCTTATTTTTATGATCAAATCTTATTTCTAGATAAAATTATAAATTTATATTTAAAGTCTTTAATTATATATATTATTTTTTTAATAATTTAAAAAAATTAATTTAATTATAATCTCACTATAAACTCCGATGTATTTATCAGTTTTAATTTTCAAAACTTCGATTGCACTACACTAAATAATTAGTCACATCCGAATCATACAGGAGATTTCAGTAGATATGGGCGGTGGGTCAAGCTAAATACGGCCATGCTCTTTTGTTCTTATGTTGTAATCAAATTTCCAAGGCGATGGCCCAACCAACCTTTGTTTTGCAAATAGGAACTCACCCAGACGAAGCTCATTCTACTAGTTTCTTGGTCAACTAAATATTGAAAGCTTTGCACACCAGTGACAATTTTTAATTGCTTATCTTCTACCAAGTAAAAAGAAAAAGATCATGCTACCTAATCTGTACTAGGATCTATTTTGATAACTCTCTATAACCACCTTCTAATAATATAATATTTAATTTGTTTATCAAGCTATTATATATATAAACTTGACACAAAGAAAATTAGTAGGAAGGGATCGAAATTAATTAATATCCTGGGGGCTAGCTTGGGCTGATTTGGTAGGAAGGGCGCCGGAGGATTTTGAACTGTTCTGAGCTTTTGAATTATTAATTTAACGGTTTTTATTTTTTTTAATATTTTTTAAATTATATAAAAAAATTATAATTATTTTTTTATTTTATGTTTATTATTGTATTTACAACTATTATTGAATTAGTTAATAACTATAAATTTTTTTTTTAAAAAAAATAGATCCTACGGTCAGGACATTCCAAATTACTCCAACGCCCAAAGCCGGCTTGGTAATATGTGTGATTAGTGGATAGCGTTGAGATAGCTGAATTTGAAGGAAATTGAATGCTGAAAGAGATGGACGTTGATTTTTAGGATAGGGAACAACGAAGCTCTCAAATTTTGAAATTTAATTTGGTGGAATCGATACGCCATTTTTAATGCAAAAGAGACCGACATTTATTTATGTTAGTTACTTTAAGTGATTTTTATTAAATAAAATATAAAATTTAAATTTTATAAATAAAAAAATTTATATTTTTGTAATTCGACACTGTTTCAACTAAATTAGTCATAATTATAATAAGTCTCCGAGCACTAGTGAATTCAATAAAAAAACAAAAGAAGTCATAATTTAAGAAAATATATCTCAATTTTATGTAAATTTTTAACATTTTCAGTCTATTTTTTTTTAACAACACAAATGGTTAGCGTTCATATTATTTTGTACTGGCTCAAATATTAACAATAATTTCGAACTTTAAAATTACCATAATTTTTTTATCAAATTATTTTAAGCGCCATCATATGGCAATTTTTTTTTTCCTTACATGCTAATAAATTGATATTTGTATATTAAGAGTAATCATATAAAAATACATCGGGACTCTGCCCACGATTGTGAAATGTGGGGGAGAAGAATCAGACCGATGTACTTTTAATCGGTTGTTTAGGATAAATGGTTTGAATATAACATTACCTTATCATGGTTCTATGTATTTGAATTACCGGTTTTCAATACCAATCGTTTGATTACCAATTAAATAATTGATAGTAAGTTATTTTAAAAATATATTTGATCAACAATCATCTCATTAGGTACACTGGAGCCACCGATTCTCACCTTAACGAAATACTGATAATTTCATATATATATATATGGAGGTAATGTATATTATGACATATATAAGCGAACAAATTATTTTAAATAAATTACATACACACACACACATACGATTAGAGTAGTTTATGGTAGGCAGAAAGAACGCTTAATATTGTTTCTAAAGAACAAGCAACACGTCTTTGCTATTTGCATTATAATTAATATATGCAATGTCTCCAAGATTATATGCATCAGTACTGTCTTGTCGCGACAAATTACATCAAAGCAATCAATTCAATCATGTCTCTCTCATTTCATCAACACCACATATATATACTAATCCAGACGGGGCAAATAAATGTGAATGCCATTCCCAAGATCATTAAAGATCTTGCGTTTGAAATTAGCTTTGAAAAGCCCACAAAAAATATCGAAGCCCCATACACACATATAAGAAAGAAACATTGTTTTTCATGGTAAGGGTGTGGTTTTGTGATAAAGTAAAAGATGAAAAGAAAAGAAGAAAAATCAAACCTCAACCAATGTAGGGGTCCCATGCATTATTTCATTAATGTGATTATGTTGGAATTTTTCAAGATTTGGATATATGTCCGGTCTCACAAGCTACATGCATGCCCTTCCATATCTTTGTCTTCAAATTAAAGCAGAATTTTCATGTGCACCTTATCGGAAGATGAGAAAAAGCCAACAATTTTATTATGCCCCTTTTTGATCAAATTTAACTCTAATTTCATACAAGTTAAATTAATTTTACCAGGAGTACCCGCGCAATGAAATAGAAAAATAATCTCTTATTAACTTATTAAATGCACTGATATTTTTAAAAATTGAATCTTTGTTGTTTTTAAACTAATGCTGTGAATTATCATAATATACAAATTAATTTGAGACATATATTGGATTAAAAATTGAATAAAAAAAGTGTCAAGTAAAATATAGCACAGAACATAAAAGTAAACAGAATGAAAAAACATAGAGAAACACACGAATTTAACATGATTTTATCTATGTAATCTACATATATAGGTAGAGAGAATTTTTTATTATTCATTACTCAAAAAGTGTATAGCACATGATAAAAATCAAAATATACATTAAAAAAATGCATAATTGCTCAAGTAATAAAATGAGTTGCAGATTGCCCCATATTACGGGGGCTTCGTCTTCTTTGCCCTGATCTTCTTACAGACTTTTAAAGTTTTTTGTTATCTAATGACACTCTCAAAATATTATATAATTTAAGACGCCCAATAAATTAACTAAATGAGCATTTTTCTTTAAACTACTTATGACGCGTTGTCTTGTTCCATCGTGTCAATTTGGCTCTATTGGAATTAACGAAATAATATGTTTTGTATATATATATATATATATATATATAATTCTTCGCATGATTCAGTAAAGTAGCAGGTAAATCCAAAGGTTTTGTGTGGCTGCTAGCAAGTCAACGTTGCATGCAGAAGAGAAAGCCAAATATGTAATATAGTATAGTATAAGGTGAAAGTACTTGTAAATCCACATAGAGATTGTAAAGTACGTGTGTGTAGATATATCGTAGTATTTAATTGATATATTCTGACCTCTCCGGCTGCAACTTTTACGTACATATGGATCAGCAAACACACATCACAATACTACATCAATGATAAACTTTGCATGCGCATTCCTCATTTAAAGTTATCGATTCTCAATAATTAATAACCATAAATAAATCAGAAAATATCAGATTAAAGCAAATGCATTTTAAATAACATACTGATAAAATATTGTGCCATAATTAGTTCAAGATTAAGAGTTAATTAGCGGAAGATTGATGAACTTTAATTCAAAATTATTGCAAAGATTTCTTTAACATATTTAAAAACTCATTAAGTTTTAACTAATTAATTAAGTCAAATCATAATTAAGGTGAAATTTTTTTTCAGTATTATTTTTTCTAATTGTAATACTCGAATTATAAATCTTTACTTAAGAAAAAAACGTGACGAAGTACTTGAACTAACCAATTGAAATTAAATTAATAAATAAAATTGAAAACTACATATTTAGCCGTTCAAAATCGCGCATGCAACCATGATTGTTATACCAAAACTAAAAAGCACAACATTAATTTTTATCCAAAAAAAAAGCACAACATTAATTGCGTTTAGTTTTTAAGTTGCCTGTTATTAAGTTCTCTCGTAAATAGATAATGCAGAAAGTAGTTTTTATATATATAAAATCTTTTTATTGAATTTCTATAAGAAAAAAAAAATTAGATGCAGTCCTTTAAAACATAACTTTATATCATTTAGATCTCATCATTGTTTGATTGGTTTTTTTAAATAAACTTTTAACACACATGTTATTTTATTTTATTTTTATAATGGCTAAAAGGCCCAAGACAAATTATATTAAGAAAAAATTGGTAGACTGCATTGGCTAGATGCAATAGAGAAATAAAAACTGAGACAGAAAAGGAAAAAAGAAAAAACTCTCAAAGAAACTATGAAACTTATCAAGAGATCTAGAGAAAAAAACATATATCGATTTACTAACTAAAGGAAGTTAAATAAGGTATACCGCTGAAATATCTGAAGTCATTTCATTTATCATTCATCGAATCATATTGACAAGTGTTTTCACGTTTTGACTAATAATAAGTTCCGTTTTCTCTAAAAATCACTTTTAGTCCCAAAGCTTTCTTAAATGATTGAAAGCTAAACAACACATCCGAAAGAAAAAAAAATACAAAGGAAATAGAAAACCACCACTTGAAAGAGAAACTACTCTAAGGATAAAAAAAAAAAACTATCATCTGAGAGAGAAACTATTTGGAGGGAATGAAAGAAAACTACCACCCAAGAGAGATTTACTTGGGGGGACTAAAGGAGGATGAAGAGGGGTGGTTGCTAGCCTCCTCCCTGGCCGCCACCACCAAGAAGACCAAAGGTAAAAGTGATCTCAAATCTAGATGAGAAAGAATAGGAAATGTACTTTATCTCGATAACTGCCTCAAAGCACAAGGACAGAGTGGTACACACATGTTTTTTTGAATAGAAAACTTAATAGTAAAAATATAAGAAATTTTATATAAATTATCTTCTTATTATAAATATCTTTCATTAGAATATTCTAGATATTGTCAGACACTAAAATATATGAACATCTTTTTTAAAGAAAATTTAAACTATGATATTATCTTTGTGAGTGCTGGTCTATTCTATTAGACTTATAGGATTGGTATATAAAGTCTTTTTTGGCCCAAAAGCACAAGAATTGTATTCCAATTTGGTTAAAAACAAATAAGAAAAGTCCAAATCTTTTAATTAGTATTTGAAATCCTGTTATGTAACTTTGTTATCACTTCTTTTGACTAGTGCTATTGCTTCTGAAGACCTCCATGAAGTGGGACCAAATATATGAGTGAAATTTCAAACCATGTGGAAGGACTTGTTAATGGTAGATGGGAAGAATCAGAAAAAGGCTTAAAGAAGCTTACTTTTATTTGCAATTAGGATCTTCTTCGAATCCGTGATTGGTCTCAACCTATCATCTTAGTATGTTTCGATCCCAGTGAAAGTCATAAGTATCAAACATTTTCAAGCGTGAAAATGCACGAGTTTTAGACTGACCCCACATTTTAATCAAATCCTTTTGACTATTCCAAACATGAGGAATCTCTAAATTCTCATAAATATTCTATAACATTGTGGATATATAGTTGTTCTTGACTTCTTGTCAAGGTTTAGGTTGGGATTTGTTTAGAATACCTTCTTACCTTGAAGGTTTAGGTTTTTCTGTATTATATTTCTCCAAAATGCTGCTAATTAAATTAGATAACTGATTAATATATATATCAATTTAGATTGTTGATTAACTGTGTTGTTGGAATTAATCTCATTGCAAAGTGCAACCACTAGCAGCGTCAATACGAGTAAGGCTTAGCATGGGTCGGGTTGGAGGAGTTTTTCAACCTGAACTGACAAAAAACTAGCGGGTTGGTTGGGGTCGGATTCAGCAATTTTGAAGGCTGAATCCGAACCAACCCAACCCGCACTCTAGCGGGTTAGTTCGGGTTGGGTTGGTAGGTTCGATTTTTTTTTTAATTCTCTTTCTCTTTCTCTCCTCATCTTCTTCCCTTCTCGTTATTCTCTCTTTGTTTGTGTCTTTGCAGTCTGACAGTGGTATTTAAACCAGAAGTGCAGATCTTTGAACTAGAGAGTAAGAGAACCATCTTCTTCTCTGACAACGACAGTGGACCAGTGGTGGTATCCTTCCTTCCCGTCGTCTTCCCTTGTTATCTGTGAAACAAAGTATAGTGAGGCTGAGGGAGAGAAGTTGTGGGCGAGAGGCCAGATGCTGTTATTGCTGTAACCCGATAAGCATCTCCATCGGCGTTGATGGAGATTGGAGGAGTGAAGGAGATGAAGTCCACGAAATGATGCAGATATGCTATGGTGCTGTTGCTATCGTGCTAGACCTGTTGGCCTGAGAGACCAAAACCTAGGGAGAATGTGAGACTCAAAGAGATTAGAGAAGCATCTGGAGGAAGAAAGCTAGAATTTTTTTTTAAATATTTATATATATACATCGAGTTGGAAAGTTGGGTTATGTTAAAATATTTCCAACCAATCACTCGATCCGCTAGTTAATGGGTTCAAAATTTTGAACCCAACCCAATCGTGTGGGTTGGGTCGGGTTGAGCGGGTATGATACTCACCCTTAAATACGAGCTTTAGCCTGTGGGCTTGGACCCCTCAAAAGTATACCTGTTTAAAAATGGGCTAGCTGTGGTCTGATTATTTTTTTTTAATTTTAATTTTTATATAATTAAATTATATTATTGTATTTAACCTAAAGAGTGTATAATTTTTAATACTTGTAGGTGAAAGGAATGTTGTAATTTATTTTAAAACAAAACTTATAACACAGTTTAATATCATGAAATACTTTTCTTTTTTAATTTAGATTGTTTCATCTAAAATAAACCCCTGCAGTGACAAAGGATGAAGATTATGATTATGTTTATCAGTTTATGCCATTTAGTAGTTAGGTGAATGAATCTCAAGTATTATTCTTTTCAACATGCATGTTTTTAGTGGAGCTAGTTAGTTACAATACATTCATGCCACTTAGTGTGTGTTTGGAAACTCGTTGGGTAAAATTGATTTTGAGTAGAATTGATTTTGAGAATTGATTTTGAGCAGAATTGATTTTACATGAACTTGATTTATGTTTGGAAATTGTTATCAGAAAAGTGATTTTGGAAAATGAATTTTGTTTGGATATTAGTTAGCAGAAGCACTTTTGAGTGTGTAATTACCACAAATGGTATGAATTTTATAATGTTTTATTTCATTTGACTATTAGCACTAAAATATTAAAATTTATGAATGTTGTAATAAAATGAATTTATTTATATCCAAATTAGTTTTAACTATTTTTAATAATTATTTAAAGATCACTCTTGGAATTAAACAAAATAAGATCATCAAACTCACATAAAAAATAATTCAGATAAGCAACTAAATTAAAATTTAAATAGAAGTACATGATCTGAATAAAGTACAGATAATTGTCATTTATTATGCATATGTTCCACAAGTTGATCACAAATAGCATCTCGAATATGATCCATTTCTGATGAAGATGCTAAGTTTAGGGATCGCAAGAAATCTGAATCATCATTGTTACCATTCTCTTCTCCTAGCATATTTTCTTCTTCTGAACGGTTGAATTCACTATCTGTATCAGTGTTTCTTCTGATAAAATTGTGAATAGCCATTGTTGCACTGACTAACTGAACTTGTGTTCTAAATTTAAACTTAGGCATATTTTTCAGAAGTGCAAACCTGTTCTTCCATACTTCAAAAGTTCTTTCAATAGTGGTTCTCAAACTTGAATGGTAATAATTAAATACCTCATTTTTGTTCTGAAATCTAAATAAACGTTTAAGGCATGTGATAACGCTTACACTTGTACGGACCGATATATCCAACTAGTGTTGGATAGCCAGCATCCACCAAATAATATTTACCTACAAA
Source organism: Biancaea sappan (assembly GCA_037074585.1). Taxonomy (NCBI): domain Eukaryota; kingdom Viridiplantae; phylum Streptophyta; class Magnoliopsida; order Fabales; family Fabaceae; genus Biancaea; species Biancaea sappan. The sequence continues at coordinate 15,989,606 of CM073494.1, forward strand.
AATAATAAAATAATTATCAAACAATGCCTAATCTAAAATAAAAATCAATTTACAGTTATAATAAATGATATACCTGGAGGTAGATGTGGAAAATTCATCTCAGGCGTTGTCAGAGCATGTTGGAAAACACGAGCGTCATGGGCGGGGCCTTCCCATCCTGGTAAAGCGAAGGTGAAACACATATCCCAATCACATGCATCCATTATATTTTGTGTTGTAACTCCTTTTCTTCCGATAAATCTTGGTTGGTCACTAGCGTTGACCACACAATGAACATGAGTTCCATTAATAGCTCCTATAGCATCCTTGAAAAATGGTCAGTATCGTCGATCATTTCGTATTTTTAACGGGATCTCACGAAATGTACGATCTTGTGGCCTAATATATTTGAAAGACAATTTCAAGTAAGCAGCTAAGACTGAATGAATATGTCGACTAATAGTTTCTCCTGAATGCTGAAACCTCTCTTGTAACAGTCTATTTCCCACTCCATGGCCAACCATGTGTAGAAACATTGCAACCATCTCTTGAATTCCCATTCGTGTGGTGCTCTTTAGACCACATTCATTTAATTCTAGACATAACTTATGAAATACATGTTTCTCTGTACGAAACATCTCATGGCAATGAATAGGATGCCCATTTATTATTTCTAGAACCCATGCATGACCAGTTTGCTCACTTGTTCTACATGGTTGTTTACATAAATAAGTGGTTGCATATTGACTAATTAGCACAATTGTAGCGACATATTCTTTCATATCATCGTCATCGATGAGATAACTTGCTATTTCATCCATGTCTATTTCATGATCATCCATTTATACCTATTAAAAATAAAAAATTAGATAGACGTACAACATGAAATACAACATAATTTGACAACATAATTTATGAATGATGAAATACAACATAAAAAGACAACATGAAAATTAATATTCATAGAAAATGATATCCAATGACATAATTCGAATATTTCTTGACATAAAAAAACATAAATGATAAAATACAACTTGACACACAACTACTAATGAATCCAACATAATACTAGACTAGTCCTTCGGGTAATTCTCTGGGTTGGATTATGTACGTCGAAGCCAATCCACTAACTGATCATTAGCATTTGCCTTCCTCAACGCCACAAATGCCTTCCTTGCTTTCTTACTCATAAGTAAATTAATACATTTGGTATGAAGTTCTAGATCATTAGCAATTTCAGGTATATTGACAAGTTTAGCTATAACTTCACCAATAGAGGCACCAGGGTCATTAGCATGGCGTGAGCGACATGTATCTGCCATGACACTCACTGCATCCGCTATCTTATAAGCAGCAGGTAGTTTAGCTTTGCCTCTTTGTTCACTACAACTAGCCCTTTTCCTTTTATCCCCACTCCTCTGGCTTATAGTGCCTTGAGAGGTATTTAAGTTGATATTTCTCATCTTAGTTGTTGCTCCACCACTGAGATCTTCCTCACTATCCCCCGAACCTTCCTCCAAGTCCATAGCAATATTGTCCAAAGATGGGCGATATCCATCATCATCGTTAAACCCAGGAGGCAGTACCCCTGATGATGGTGCCCAAGCATACTCTCCAGTGGCTACCACGTCCTTAAACAATGAGGTTAACTCATAGGCAAATGGTAGGCCTTTGTGTCTAAACTTGTCATATTGAGGATTTTCCTGTATATTTTTAGAAATTGTCATCAGAACACAATACATTAGGGGAAAAAACTCTATAAGTTAATCCTTTTTAATTTGAAACATACCAATTGTTTTTTCTCCCACTATTCATCGGGAGCATCAACGGTGTTCTTGATATTGTCCCACCCTAATCCGGTTTCATGTGCAAATAGTTTATACCATGCTTGCCACTCTTTTCTTAAACTGTCAAATTTATTTTTCAACTGGAATCTAGTATAATTCTTTCCACTTTGGTCGTTGAATTTAGCTAAAACACTTTTCCACCCCCTTTTGGTAAGACTAGTTCCATTACGCTCTCCTTTGTACAGCTGTTCTAGGCAAGCTCTAACAAAATATTCAGTTGTCTTCACATCCCAATTAGCCTTTGCTTTGTCACTTGGAGTAGAATCTACAATGGCTTGCTTCTTTTGGGAACTCATGTCTATTAATCACATATACAATCATAAGAGTTAACTCATTTTCTAATTATACATTAATTAATTATATATTAACTAATTATATATTAACTAATTGGTCATTAACTAATTATATGTTAACTAATTAATTATTGACTAATTATAGAGTAACTAAAATTATTAACTAAATATATATTATTCAAAATTGTTAATTATATTAACTAAGTGGTCACTAGCTAACTACATATTAATTAATTATATATTAACTAATTATATATTAATCAATTGGTCATTAAATAATTATATATTAATTAATTATATATTGACTAATTATATATTAACTAATTGGTCATTAACTAATTATATGTTAACTAATTAATTATTGACTAATTATAGACTAACTAAAATTATTAACTAAATATATATTATTCAAAAGTGTTAATTATATTAACTAAGTGGTCACTAACTAATTACATATTAATTAATTATATATTAACTAATTGGTCATTAACTAATTATATATTAACTAATTAATTATTGACTAATTATAGACTAACTAAAATTATTAACTAAATATATATTATTCAAAATTGTTAATTAATATAACTAAGTGGTCACTAACTAATTATATATTAACTAATTATATATAATAATTAATTGGTCATTAATAATTAATAATTATATAATCACTACTTATTCAATAACTAATTATTTATTAACTAATTAACTACTCACTATTAATAGATTAACTAAAGTATTAACTAAATATATTAATTATTATTCAAAATATATATTATTCAAAATTAACAAAAATATATATTATTTTAAAAAAGGCATGACAGACCGATACTCCATGGCTGCTGTCACGTCCCAAAATTTGAGCACGTGACCGGCACGGAAAGTGAATTTCATTTCACCTCCGTAAGCCTATCTTTCTCTTAAAAAAAATCATACAATTCTTTTTCATGCAACCAAAACGAGTTCTGTATACATACTACAATTACTCACATTACATCATTGAATGAACCTACCCGATTACAGAGATTTCTAGATTTATACAACTTAGAATAAAACTTAACTATTATACCTTTATCGTGAACAAATGAAAAGGTAATTATGGACTAAGGATCCATAATTCCTTGTTCCGATATTTACCTTCAGCTGTCAACTCTGAAAAAAAAATATCAATAAGAGGGGTATGAGCAAACCACGTGCCCAGTGAGTAGATAACACAATACTATGACAAAATAAAAATCATGCATCATAATGATAACATGCAGCAATCATACGTAGATCGATCATCATATGATATAATATTATTCATAATACTTCACAACAATATCCAAGTGAATCAAATGCATTTCAACAAAATTCAAAATTCACAACAGCAATCGATGAAATCAATTTCACACACAATTCCCGTACCAACCGGGTCGTCCAGAATACCTCTGGATCGTTGCCCGCGGCCCCCGCCGCATCCACCCTTATCGCTCCATTTTATTCTCCACCCTTATAGCTTCACATAGATTTCTCCATGGGGTGCACCACCATGCCTTTCCTTTCCAGTCAAACACAATCACAATCACATATAAAAACATCCTCAATCATAATCTTGAGCCACATACACAACTCAGTCATTTACAATTCAAGCCACAACATAATCAATGTGGTTCCAGCAACATAGCATGTATATAACATAACCCATAATATAGAACAATTATTCAACAATAACATACTTCAACTATCCGCATATGATTGAACTCAACAATCAGAGTATGATACATTTCAACTCAGTTCACATGCCATTCACAATCCATCATATAACCTCATTCATGAGAAAATAAGAAAATATAATTATATACATCACCTGGCACGTTCCACAATTGTTTGTCTCATCATCCCACATCATTCTCTTCAAATTTGGATATTCAACATATTTTCACTATGATGCAAAAAGTCAATAACAAAGATATTTAATCATAGCAAGTATTAACCAACTCACCTGGATTTCATGCTCTCAGCACTCTCACCTTGCACTTGATCATTCCTATTGTAACCAGATAAAAACCATCAGGGTTACGAAATAGAGAAATTTCCTACCACTACTCTCGACCTTCATCCACTTCTCAAATCATAACTCCTAACTGGTAATGAATATCCAGATGAAACTTATACCATTGGAAACTAGACTCAAAGAGCTTTTCAACGATATTAAAAAAAAAACTGATGCTACAGTAACGGTCAACGGTCAACGCAGCTACAGTAACGTTGACCGAGTCAACGCAGCTACAGTAACGTTGACCGAGTCAACGCTACAGTAACGAGAAAATCTGGAAAAATTTTCTCGGTGAACAGTAATTCTGGGGAAAATTTTCGATGTTCTTCGTGTTCTTCATCCAAAAATCCAAAAATCATATCTAAAACAACATTTCTTTTGATTTCTTCCATGGGTTTTCATCCTTAATGTCTAAGGAGTGTTTTAACACCAAAACCCCCAATTTCTACCAACAATCCAAGCTCAAATCTCAAATTTTCATCAAGAACACTAACTTTTTCAAATATCCAAATTCTACGAATTTCTCATAGTTTTCTCCAAATTTCTTGTTCTAATAACATCATAAACCACCTAGGAATGTTTTAGATTAACATCCACACTTAAATTCATCCATTAAAATATTCTACAAAAATTTTGCAAAAATAATAACCAAGGATTTGATCTTGTAATAAGAGGAAGAAGAAGAAGAACATCAACTTACCAATCATCCTAACTTTCATAGCTTCCTTCCCAAAGCAAAAATTGCATGAATGATTGACGAAGAAATTCCTTTGCAAGCATAATCGAGAGAGAGAGAAAGTGAAGCTACGGGAGGGAGAATGAGAAAAAGAAAAGAATAAGGAGAAGTGTATACGCGTGGGCCCCACCAATTTCTTTTTCGATAAAATCGCTCATAGCCACCTTAGCTTATAAGATTTGTTCACTTTAATCCCTCTCGATGTCTCAAACTCCACTTTAACCTCGAATCCATCATCTTTTCGGTACCGGACTCATAATTCATTCCCATAAGCTCTATTTTTCTTCTCGGGTTCCTACTTGGTCATTTTTCAAAAGTCCTCTATACTTTCTTTTCTTTTCACTTTAGTCCTTGAGAATTTGTAAAAATTTCCTAAATTAAAAATAAAAATTTCTATTCTCACATTTTCTTCACTAATTCAAAAAGAAAATTTTTCACGTAATTAAATTTTTCACTAAACTTCAAAATAGGCTTTAAATATTCATATAAATTCTTGGGATATTACAGCTGCACTCTGCAATGGAGCTACAGTAAGTTGAGGGACTTATTTTCGACAAACCCAGAATCAAGCAAAGCACAACGCATACCATAACCGACGGTGGAGAACACGCAGACCCGACGCCGGAAAAGGTGAGCCTTGCCATTTCCGGGGCCAGGTTCATTTCTCCAGCGACGGCAGCGTGGAACGCAGGGAGGAAAAAAAAACAGAGCATAACAGAGTATACCCGGGAAGAACACATACCAGAGGAGGAGACTCGGAAGCTTGAAGGAAGGCACAGTACGAACGCACAACACAGAATACTCGAGGAAGGCACAGCATGAACGCCCAACTGCAGCTGTCATCGGCGTTGGAAACTCAGAGTGCAAACTGGTGTTCAGTGTTTTTGAAGAGGAAACTCAGAGCACAAACTCAGAACACCCCACCATCTCAGTTGTTTTTGAATTGTTCAGTGTTTTTGAATTAAAAGCAAGGGTAGTTGAGGAAAATTATGGAGAAGGCATAATCGATTTCAATGAGAAGCTCCCCCCTGCCACTTCTGGGACTTTCACGTTTGGAGATTGAAATCAATTCTGGAACCCATGCAGAACGCCTAACCAAACAATTTGCCATTTTAGTGTAACGCGAGTTTAAGCCTCTAGTCGCGCGTTTAATGCCCTTCACCGCCAGTCCAAACATGCTCTTAAACTCACGGAAGATTGAGTTTATATGACTAAAGTCTAAAGAGTATCCAATATCCACATAATACTAATATAAGGACAAATCAGCATAGCATGTGAACTTGACGTCCAAACAATGAAATATATCTATATCTATATAAAAATTTGTTCAATTGTTTTATATAAAAAATAAAAATAAAAATAAAACATTGGCCTGCAAGTCAGCCCATGAGCATGCAGGCCAATTGTAATACCCATGAAAAATAAAATTTAAATGTGTATTTACAAACTATGGTTACTATGCTAGTATACGGTACTGTTTACCTGTATAATACTATTTACGTATATGATACTGTTCACTTATACAATTGAAATGTCAAGTACTAGATGTGGTTTGGTCATAAGAGACAACTAGAAAGAAGTTCGTAGGAGAAAATGATGTTTTATGTGTGAAAATATCCTCAGGGACTAAAGTGAAAAGACTGATTTGAAAAGAAACTTAAAGGTTTAAGGTGAAATGATAATTTTCCCCTTAAGTTTTCAATAGTAAAGCTACCTGCGACTTTTCCGAAATTGTACAGTAACTATAAATGATTAACGTGAATTATTTTATTAGAAATGTCATTTTCATAAATAGTAAATTGAATATTTTATTAGCGCATAATGACAAATAGTACCGTTGACTTTTCCGACCCTTTTATTTCACTTCTAAACTCACACCTTCAACTTCTCTTCTTCTCTCCTTAAGTTTCTCTTACTCCAATGCTAGGCCTCTGAAATTTTGGGCCTTTCCTTTTCAGCTTAGGTAAAGATACTATGCCCTTTCTATATCTTTCAAATTTTAGAAGTTATTTTCTTAAGTATGCTCTGTGGTTGCGGCTTTGGCTGATCTTCCACATTAGAAAAACTGTCCTTAGCTACTTACATATTATTTTGATTTTCTGATTACCGAAATAGGATGTAAACTGTGAAGAATACATGTCTAGGAAAGTTCTGGCTAAGGAAAGACCTGGTTTTTAAGTGTGTCCATTGTGACCCTCCATTCTTTCTTGGCAACTTACCTGGTGTACTCTTTTACAGATTGTATTATCTATTTCTGGTATAAACAGTCTCCGTATATATGAATAGTAACCATATATATAAATAGTATCCATATGTATGAATAGTAACCGTACGTATGAATAGTAACCGTGTATATGAATAGTATCCATACATACAAATAGTAACCGTACGTATGAACAGTAAACATACGTATGAACAGTAACTGTACGTATAAACAGTATCTATATGAAAACAATCCTAACGTATTTTCTCTAATCTTTCATGAAAATCTCCGTAGCGGAACACTGAAATTCACCTGAGTACTCTTGTCTGTAACGGCTTAGAGAAGCGATACTCGTACGGAATCCAGGTGAGTGAAACGACCCCGTTTTAATAGAGTTTTAGCATTATTGGTGATAAAAAGTATGTCATAGGACACTCCCAAGATTCATAGGGGGAAATTGGATTCAGAATGACGAATTTAAGGAGATAATTAATCCAGAAATATGGATAAGACAAAACAAGTATTTCATGATGATGTGAAGTTTGAATCTTTTCAAAAATAGATTAATTGCTATCTTGATTTGTGGTTTATAAATCTATAATATAGTTATATACTATACCTGTTTTATGGATGAATATTATATTGTACTTATGATTATGATATGAAATGTTGTACTATTGATTGTGATTGAGCGGGACAGTACCCTCTCATGGCAAGACGAAAAATCCGGTTGAAAGGGTGTCTTGACCAATGAGTGTGGAGACAACGATTCCCTCAGTAGGGATATAGTCCGGATTGGTGATAAATCCGTGAGGCGCCCTAGCTAAGAGGATGAGGTTGTGCGTCATGGCGGAAATATACAGAATTGGTGAGCTGGTCTGTGTGCGCTCTCCGGGATATATTGCCATTGATGAGTACTAGTAACGTTTGTTGAATTGGTTGTGCGTCATGGCGGAAATATACAAAATTGGTGAGCCGGCCTGTGTGCGCTCTCCGGGATATATTGCCATTGATGAGTACTAGTAACGTTTGTTGAATTGGATGAATTTTTATCTTCTTGTATGTAATTTCTAACTATGTCTATTGGTTGAGTATGAGCCTTCTGGTATACTTGCATGACTGGTGATGTATTTGAATTTTATTAACGCGAGGCCGATTCGCTCACGGAGCTTAAAAGCTCACACTCTCTGTGAAACCTTTTTGTTCAGATCAGGTTGCCGATGAAGAATATCCGCTAGAAGAGTAGATCACTTTGGACATTCCCGCTGTCGGGTAGGCCCCTCTATTGTTGTAGATTATGTTGCTCTGTAATCGTCTAGGATATCTACGTCAGGGGTTTGGCATTTGGCTTGTATGTCAGCATAATAATGTATTTTATATTGAGAATCTATTATTATGTGCAAATCATCTCTATGAATTTTAAATAAGAAAATTTGATATATTTTCTTCAGGAATGGTTATTTTGATAATATAGAGATAATGACTAATAATTTAACTCATGGGTAGAATTTATCGAAAGGGTTACAGTGATGAGATATTTATCATTGTGCCGGTCATGTGCCCAGAAAACGAGTCGTGACACTAATAACAAGTGAGTTTGGACTTTAAAATCTAGACCAATTTAAAAATAAGTCACGTTAAGCCTGTTTTGTTAATGCTAGTAATCATTTAATTAGTTGCTCATTTTGAGCACAAGGTAAAATACTTATCTATTGTTATATGAGAAAAGCACTAGAAAAGCGACTCTATATATATATATATATATATATTATTGTGTCCAATCAAATTTTCGTAATGTTTAGACCCTCATGAATGTAAGCTAAAATAATAAATATGTGGAATGATTTTTTTTTAATTTGTTCTAATTGTAGGGGAAGAAAATTCAGAGCATGTTGGATTGATGAGAAGCATTGATATAATCCTTAACGTAATAGAAAAGGTAGTGGAAATTTGTTCAAATCATCTTCTTTAAAAATACTAAACTTTTTTATTTTAAATTGCGGTATTTTAATAAAATATACTATTTTAATTCTCAGTATCATTCTCAATTTTTTTTTTCTTTTTCCATGTCAAATATACTCTCAATAGCACTTCATCATTGGTCTAGAGTTGGGCCTGTATTGAGTGGGCTAAAAGTTTTGAACCTGGACAGGCCCAAATCACAAAAGGCCCACAAAAATGGCAACCTTCTAATATTTTGACCTGGTTAAAGAACATGGCCAATCTTGCACAATTATAGCAAGCATCAGTATTGAATTTGGTAACAATGATTTTGCTCTTTCAATGGATAGAATCCTCAATGTCCAAAAAAACAATAAAATAGACACAACGATCTTTCATATGGATCATACAATGCTTACATTATGAGGCTTAAATATATAGAAGATTGAACAACATCACACACCATTCACTTTAGTGTAAGGTATTGATTTGGTTTTCAATAAGTTACAGTTTTCTCATTTTAATTCTTAAAAATTAAATATCATAATTTAATTATTAAAAAATTATATTTATCACAATTAAATTATTTTATTTAATAAAGTGACTTTTAACAATAAAAAATTTAAGATTTAACAATAGTAAATTTTGTAATTTAATTATAAAAATAATTAAATTAAAATAAATATAATTTTTTAAATACTAGATCGAAACACTTATTTATTTTAAGAATAAATAAAAATACTTTAATTTTTAAAAGACTAAATCAACAATTTTCCCTTGTTAAATAGGTGGAGTTAAAAACTCACTCACAAAATGGATTCATAGTACTAACTCGTATTCAAGGCTAGATTGAGGTATTTCTCGGTTGGGCCCATTTTAAAACTCTTAATAGAAAGTTAATATTTTAGTATTAACAAGTGTGTTGGCATCACCATTCTATATGTCTGTCATGTGAGAGAGTTTATATATCTTTGAATAATTAAAGATTTAGACTAAAATGGGTTTCTATTAACTTGTACCTTCATTTAAAGTCATATGTTGTAAAGATTACTTCTAATAAAAAAATGCAAGGATATATTTTTTTTTTAACAAAAACAAACTATAAGGATTTCTATTCAGTTAGAAATTATCAAAGTATGTTGTAAGTATATTGTTAAAAGTTTACAGGAATGAAACTTTCATTTGAAAATAAATATGCTTATGTACAGATTTAGAAAAAAAAATATTTTTATTAAATTGTGTTTGATTGCGATGGATGTTTTACACCTTGAATTTGTGAAGCTTTGCATTAATTCTCCAAATAGTTAATAACGCAATCGTAGCTGTATTAATTCTTACAACTATGTTTAATTTTTAAATGTTCTATCATTTTAATTTCTTAAAACACTTATATATATATATATATATATATAATTAGTTATAACTGTCTAAGTCAAGATAATCTATTTGATTATACAGTTACTGTTATTTTTTAAAATATTTTGTATGCACAATCAACAAAACATTTTATTCTAATTCAACAGTTAAATTAAAAAAATACTAATAATAATAAAATATGAAGAGATATGAATATTTGAATTCGTTAAGTCTTGTATTAATTAATTCTTGTCAGAAGGTATTACTAAAATATTAATATTTCGTTTTTACTACCAGTTTCTTTCAAATACGTAAAGTGGATAATAATAATAATAATAATAATAATAATAATAATAATAATAATAAATAAATAAATAAATAAAATAATAATAATAATAATAATAATAATAATAATAAAGCAAAATAAGAGATAAGCAGCAGATACACTTAAATAAAAAAAAGTCTATCTCGTGTAAGGAAAAAAGAAAAAGAAAAAAATGTCCTTTCCTTACCTTTGTATTAATTCTTTCCATAAGTTATGCCTATGACCCCCTTTTTGTTTTCATTAATAATTTCATCTAAGTCTGATAACTAGAAAAATAAAGGTAATAAACACTTTTAAAAAACTAGACTTAATTATTTTTTCTTTTTATTAAATCACTTTAAATATATGCAGAGTAAATATATCAAGAGAATTAGAGTCTTTAGAGATAAGTAGAACATAGGATATAAATAGAGCAAATTAAGAAAGCTTAGTTTGCATAAAAAAGCATAGTTCTTTGCTCTTATTTTAATTCTTTAGTCTTCGTTCTTCTTTCTTCATTGACTTATCACCATGGCACTCAATACATTTTATCGATGTCGAGTTTTTGATGAATTACCTGCTCATGAAATCTTTCAAAACTTCCAAGCCTTTGAACCTTTGAATACAGAGAGTTTTAATATTTACTTTCGTATTCGGTTTGCCTTCCATTTTGACCCAAGTTTGTACTTCATGAAAAATATGCGTGAGATTCACACTTCCGAATATATTTCATGTGAACAATTCTTTCAAGAGAGTCCAACTTTCTGTTAGAAAAATTGAGGAAATTATCAAGACAAATATAAACTGAGTCGTGTTTTGGTTGACATCGTCCTTAAGGAAAAATTTATGGCTTTCTTCTCAGGATAAAACATGCCCTTCTGTGATAAAACTCAGGTCACAGAACAACAGAGAAAGAAAAGTTGTGTAACCTAATATCACAAAGGTTAGGTTAGAAAATCTCAAAATTAGAAGCAAGATATGAGGAATAAATATCTCAAAAAGAGATAATTAATTTATAATTAAATATAAAAGGATAATTATAACAAATCTGATCCTGAGATAGTGGAGATAGTGGGTGATGGTTAGTTATAAAAATAAGATTATTTAAAAATATTTAAAATAAGCGAATAATTATGTATAACAAACATAATTCTCTCGATGTCAGATAAGTATGAAAATAATTAAATTATTTTTCTAAAATTATTTTCACAACAATTTAAAATATTCTTTTTGAAATAATCCATTTTTCACAACAATCCCCCACATATTTCAAAAAGATATTTTTAATAAAACAATGTTATGGGTTATACATATGAGTATAGATGCTTCGAGTCTGGTGTCTTTTAGACTATGAACCAGGTCTAGATAAATAAGATATAGCTCACAGAGTCAGTGGTGAAGCATATAGCTTCTATGAACCAACAAACTCTTATTGTAAGCTAGAGATCTTACCAATCACATCACACCCCCACAATTTCTGCTGTTAACGTCGTTGTGCGCGTTTTCGGCAGTGCGCGTGCCTGGTGTTCATGAATGCTCAAGAGATTTCGCCAAGATCTCATAGGAGCGGCCCTACTCCATATTCATATAGATTATTTCATCAAGTGTATCGACAATGAATACACCACCCTTAAGGGCTATGAAAATCATTAAGAGCTTCGTTCAACCTCTCAATCAATGTATTCTAGTATTTCCATACTTACACCATAGGAAAAGGACTAAAATATTAGTACTAGCAGAATTAATAGATGACTTGTTATTACCCATATGAACTTTCTTCATGGGGTCTCCAATCACAAAAGTTGGGTTACTGTCACTATTGATTTCAATCGGCTTAAGTCTATTTCCCTTAGATGTGTGAAGGACTTATTTCCTTCCTACATGCATGTCTAGTCAAAGAATTAGCCAAATTTACTTTTGGCCTCACATAATTGATCAGTATATCTTATTTCATCTCTTAGTAGCTACTAAATAACTTTATGTCACAAACACAAGTGTCTGCTCTTACCATTGAAAGTTTTACTCTTTACAATGGTTATTGCCACTTAGCAATCTCATTACAAACATCATTGGGCTCATACCCAATGGATAAATTTGCTAAGAAGTTTGTCAACCACTTAGTCTCATTTTTAACCAACTCTAATTTTAGAGTAAGTCTATAAATTTGTACAGTTGTTCTCTTAAAAATATCGTCTCACCACCAAAGGTGAGGTTTAACAATTAGTGAATTTTTTTTTCTCATATGAATTCAGAGATTCAGTTAACATCATTGTATTCTTCTAATACAACGGAAAATCCACTTTATATGATATCATGATTCATGATACCTCTCATCTTTTCAGTAGGATTGTGTATCTAGACATTCATCTGATATATAATAAATAATATGTCAGGTTAGGTGAAGCTCATCAGAAGTAGACTCAATTCTGTTTTTCTTAATTGAGTGTTAAAATCATAAGACATATTCACATAGTTTGTCATAAAATTGATCAAACTTTTGAACTCTTTTGAACATGATGTTCTTGTGACAACAAAAGGCTATCACCTTTGTTTCTTATGATTTCAACCTTTAAGTCACACTTATTTCACCCATGTCTTTCTTAAACAGGTCATCAAATATCTAAACTAGATATTGGCACCGTTTCACAATTTAAAGTACTTTTTACAAAGTACAATTTTTCACATCACTTTATAAAGCCTACAATAGTAAGAATAAAATTAAAAAAATTCTACTAACCCATTTTGATTTTAATTCTGTAATATCTCAAGAATTTTTATGAATATTTAAAGTCTGATTTGAAGTTTAGTGAAAAATTTAATTATGTGGAAAATTTTCTTTTTGAATTAGTGAAGAAAATGTGGAAATAGAAATTTTTATTTTTAATTTAGGAAATTTTTACAAATTCTCAAGGACATGTGGGGAAGAGAAAGGCATGGCGCCCAGGCGCCAGGTGTGTCGGAAAACCTTAGCTCATTTTCAATCGGCCATAACTTCTTCATACGGACTCCGTTTTGGGCAAACTTTATATCGTTGGAAAGTTCTTTGAGTCTAGTTTCCAATGGTATAAGTTTCATTTAGATATTCATTACCGATTAGGAGTTATGACTTAAGATGTGAGTAAAGGTCGAGAGTAGTGGTAGGAAATTTCTCTATTTCGTAACCCTAATGTTTTTGTCTGGTTACAATAGGAATGGTCAAGGTGCAAAGTGGGAGTGCCGAGAGCGTGAAATCCAGGTGAGTGGGTTAATACTTGCTATGATTAAATATCTGTTATTGACTTTTTGCATCATAGTGGAAATATGTTGTATATCCAAGTTTGAAGATGATGATGTGGAACGATGAGGCATAAACAATTGTGGAACGTGTCTGGTAATGTATATAATTATATTTTCTTATTTTCCCATGAATGGAGGTTATATAATGGATTGTGAATGGCATGTGAACTGAGTTGAATAATTGTTCTATATTATGGGTTATGTTGTATACATGCTATGTTGCTGGAACCACATTTATTATGTTGTGGCTTGAATTGTAAATGACTGAGTTGTGTATGTGGCTCAAGATTATGATTGAGGATGTTTTTATATATGATTGTGATTGTGTTTGACTGGAAAGGAAAGGCATGGTGGTGCACCCCATGGAGAAATTTATGTGAAGTTATAAGGGTGGAGATTATAAATGGAGCGATAAGGGTGGATGCGGCAGGGGCCGCGGGCAACGATCCAGAGGTATTCTGGACGACCCGGTTGGTACGGAAAATTTGTGTGAAATTGATTTCACCGATTGTTGTTGTGAACTTTTGAATTATGTTGAAATGTATTTGATTTATTTGGATATTGTCGTGAAGTACTACGAATAATATCATATCATATGATGATCGATTTACGTATGATTGCTGCATGTTATCATTATGATGTATGATATTTTTTTGTCATAATGTTGTGTTATCTACTCACTGGGCACGTGGTTTGCTCATACCCCTCTTATTGATATTTTTTTTCAGAGTTGACAGCTGAAGGTAAATATCGGAACAAGGAATTATGGATCCTTAGTCCATGATTACCTTTTCATTTGTTCAGGATAAAGGTATAATAGTTAAGTTTTATTCTAAGTTGTATAAATCTAGAAATCTCTGTAATCGGGTAGGTTCATTCACTGATGTAATGTGAGTAATTGTAGTATGTATAAAGAACTCGTTTTGGTTGCATGAAAAAGAATTGTATGATTTTTAAGAGAAAGATAGGCTTACGGAGGTGAAATGAAATTCACTTTCCGTGCCGGTCACGTGCTCAAATTTTTGGACGTGACAAGTTGGTATCAGAGCTTTGGGATTAGGTCTCCTACCGATTACAGAGTAAGGTAACCTTAGTGGGATCTCCTCTATCGTGGTGAACCCGGGCACGACTATAGAGAGATGGCTCCACTGAAGGTCCTGTAGGATGTTTTCATTTCCTTTTCCTCCAAGACTTGTCTTTTCTTATGAATTATGTTTTTAGTTTTAGTTTTAGAGAGTTATGGCTATACTTTTGAACTCGGTAAGGGAAAGGTTATTATTTGTTTTGATTCCGTTGCTGTCGGATCAAATTGTATGTATGGGGCTTTATATGTTAAATTCATGATTGATTTTGTGTGACTGATTTATTTTATCTTTCTTAATTTTATTATTACTATTTTTGGAGTACCATCCCATAAAAGAAACCACTGGCATTAAAAGCAGAATGATTACATTGCAAAAAAAAAAAAACAATTACTCATGCATGAGTAATCTAAAAGCGAGGTGGTCTCGGATTAGGAGGGTTGTACTGTATCATCACCCCTCGACCATTCCTTGGAGCGAGAGACAGAGCAATATCGCGGAGGGTAGTGTAAATCCCATTCATACAATCAACACTTCTTTGTTGTTGATTGCAGAAGCACTGGGTAGACCAATAGAAGAACCTGTCTATTCTTGAAGTCATTTCTGCATGATTGCGTTTAGTTAACTTCTCTAGGTTTTCTATCATCTTTTTCAGATTTTTGACCTCCTGCTCTAGACAGGCGATTTTGTCCTCCGAGGTATGGCCCGTGCTAGTCTCCTCAGCTTCCTCGATCTTCTTCATTTTCTTCTCCTTCTGCTTCTCTGGAGACCCCTCAAAAGGTCTTTTGCCCTTGTCTTTGCCCAGACTTAAGTTTAAGTCGAGCTCTTCTCTCCTGGCATCCACTGTGAGATCAATGTACTTCCTTGTGGCCATGATTTGGAAAATTTAGAAATTTATGTCGAAGTATGAGAAGAGAGGAATGCTGAGAAGTTGTAGGCTTAGAGATGATTACTCTTTGTAGTGTGGTAACTGAGAACGTTGGGATAGTTCTTATAGAGGAAAAATTTGAACTCAGAGACAAAGAAGATATCTCTTCGCCGCACCCTATACGCTTAACCTATGGATTTCTGCAAGCTGGAAGCTAGGAGTCTAGGGTAGGCATGCACACCAACAACGCGTCGCATTAATGGCAAAACCACGAAAGTCAATATTCGGTGGATTTGCGGCCGATTTACACTTGGTTTTTCCATTTCTCTCGTTGGCATTTTCTGAAATTGAAGGAAGTCGACAATGTAGCCATTACAGAGTGTCTTGGATGTTTTCACGATGAACTAAAATGTATTTCTATGCTTTCTTGTATTGTTCTTGAAAGCCTTCAGTTAAGTATAATATACATGATTGATTGAATTATACTGTGATTATATGTATCTAAATACATATGATATGTATGTATGTTATTCATGCATAGAGAGTGAAGGTTATTTGTTATGGCCAGGAATAATATGTAATGATTCTACATACATTCAGAGAATGAGAAGTCTGAAATTTAAAAGAACTTGAATAGATGAAAATATATATAGATAATTATGTATCTCTATGTTTATACATATATACATATATGCTCGTAGAGGCAAGTGAAAGGTAAAATTTTTCTCTCACTTTATGGAACGCTTGATGTGTAGATGTGAGAAGTTTTTATTTTAATATGTATGTTTGAAAATGTGTAAGCTTAGGGCAAAGCCACGGATTAGAAACCTAGATAAGGCTAGTATGAAGCTACCCGTTCATGGAGTAATATCTCGATTTAGAATTATTGGATAAGACAAATACAGAGTTAAGAAGCCATAAATTGAAGCGGCGATTAGTTTAATAATTTGAGCAAGAGTCAAAAGTTAGCCGAAATTTTTGAGGAAATCTTTTGTATTAGATTATATTTTGTTATTTTCTGGCATGCTTATCTGAGACCGTTGGCATTGCGTCGGATAAGGTCTGTAGGTCATCTTTAGAGTATGATGTAAAGGTTTTGTAGCCCTAAATTTCGTCTATATATAATGGATGCCCCATTACGCTGCTCACTACACTAAAAGTTTATATCTATAAGCTTTCTAGCATCAAACTTCTCCTTCTGTACAACCTTTATAGCTCAGAAAAATATGGCCGGCAATAAATCTTTCAATTTAAATTTTGAGGCTGGCAAGGTAGAGCTGGATCTAAATCTTAGCCTGGAGAATTATAAGAATAAGAGATCCATGGAAGAGTCACCAGAGGCTAAGAAAAGAAAAAGGGATGTAGTAGAGTTAGAGGATGTTAGCACAGCAACATCTTCTAATAATGAGCTTGCGCTTATGAGACAAAAGATGGAGGACTTGGAAAGACTGATAAACCGCCACTTTGAGGACCAGGGGAGATTGATAAATCGTCTCTTTACAGAACAAGAGAAGCTTTTGAACCGTCATTTTAGGGAATTGGCGAATAGAGTTGATAGACATTCGATGTTTGCAACTCAAAATTTTCGTGACCAACAAGCGAGATGTATTGACTGTATGAATGGAGTGACTTCTGCACTTCGCCAAATTTCCCAGACGTTTCCTCCAGAAACTCTTTCTAGGCTGCAACGATTAACTTCCTCCTTAAGGTCTGAAGCACCTTCTTCTTCTAGACCTGGAGCATCTTCTGCATTTCAAAAGCCTCCTCGTTCTTAATTTATCTTTTCTTTTGTTTGTACCTAAAGCTGATGTTTGATCTAATGTTTAAGTATTAAAATTATCTGTTTTGTAAATCAAGTTCAGCTTGTTGCCTGTAACTTATGTATTAGAAATAAAAATATGTTGAACTTGTTATATTTTGTACTTGATTGTGAAAATTCTAAGAGAGAGAATGAGATATAAACAAAATATTGGCATTTGCTTCAATCTTGAGGTAAGTTTTGAATTCGGAGGACCGAATTCTTTTAAGGGGGGAAGAATGTAATATCCCAAGAATTTTTATGAATATTTAAAGTCTGATTTGAAGTTTAGTGAAAAATTTAATTATGTGGAAAATTTTCTTTTTGAATTAGTGAAGAAAATGTGGAAATAGAAATTTTTATTTTTAATTTAGGAAATTTTTACAAATTCTCAAGGACATGTGGGGAAGAGAAAGGCATGGCGCCCAGGCGCCAGGTGTGTCGGAAAACCTTAGCTCATTTTCAATCGGCCATAACTTCTTCATACGGACTCCGTTTTGGGCAAACTTTATATCGTTGGAAAGTTCTTTGAGTCTAGTTTCCAATGGTATAAGTTTCATTTAGATATTCATTACCGATTAGGAGTTATGACTTAAGATGTGAGTAAAGGTCGAGAGTAGTGGTAGGAAATTTCTCTATTTCGTAACCCTAATGTTTTTGTCTGGTTACAATAGGAATGGTCAAGGTGCAAAGTGGGAGTGCCGAGAGCGTGAAATCCAGGTGAGTGGGTTAATACTTGCTATGATTAAATATCTGTTATTGACTTTTTGCATCATAGTGGAAATATGTTGTATATCCAAGTTTGAAGATGATGATGTGGAACGATGAGGCATAAACAATTGTGGAACGTGTCTGGTAATGTATATAATTATATTTTCTTATTTTCCCATGAATGGAGGTTATATAATGGATTGTGAATGGCATGTGAACTGAGTTGAATAATTGTTCTATATTATGGGTTATGTTGTATACATGCTATGTTGCTGGAACCACATTTATTATGTTGTGGCTTGAATTGTAAATGACTGAGTTGTGTATGTGGCTCAAGATTATGATTGAGGATGTTTTTATATATGATTGTGATTGTGTTTGACTGGAAAGGAAAGGCATGGTGGTGCACCCCATGGAGAAATTTATGTGAAGTTATAAGGGTGGAGATTATAAATGGAGCGATAAGGGTGGATGCGGCAGGGGCCGCGGGCAACGATCCAGAGGTATTCTGGACGACCCGGTTGGTACGGAAAATTTGTGTGAAATTGATTTCACCGATTGTTGTTGTGAACTTTTGAATTATGTTGAAATGTATTTGATTTATTTGGATATTGTCGTGAAGTACTACGAATAATATCATATCATATGATGATCGATTTACGTATGATTGCTGCATGTTATCATTATGATGTATGATATTTTTTTGTCATAATGTTGTGTTATCTACTCACTGGGCACGTGGTTTGCTCATACCCCTCTTATTGATATTTTTTTTCAGAGTTGACAGCTGAAGGTAAATATCGGAACAAGGAATTATGGATCCTTAGTCCATGATTACCTTTTCATTTGTTCAGGATAAAGGTATAATAGTTAAGTTTTATTCTAAGTTGTATAAATCTAGAAATCTCTGTAATCGGGTAGGTTCATTCACTGATGTAATGTGAGTAATTGTAGTATGTATAAAGAACTCGTTTTGGTTGCATGAAAAAGAATTGTATGATTTTTAAGAGAAAGATAGGCTTACGGAGGTGAAATGAAATTCACTTTCCGTGCCGGTCACGTGCTCAAATTTTTGGACGTGACAAATTCTTTTGACTATTCACCAAAACTTGAAATGTAGAATTAAAAACAAATTCACAAAGTGAAAATTTATATTTCATATAGATTTAGAAAGCTCACAGTAATATTACCATAAAATTTATATTTTAAAAATCTCATAATAATATGACCATAAAATTTTATTGTAAAATTTTAAAAATTTCACAAACACAATTTTCAACATTTAAAAGGTTGAATATTCACACATAAGTTTTAAGAAAGTCTTTTCATATTATCAATAGTTATGTCAATAGAAATTTATAAGATATCTTTAATATTCAAATATATTAAACCCATAAAATTTTTATTAAACCACAATAACATTAACTATTGACCAAAACATTTTTACAAAAATTTGTATAGTTTTATAACAACATACTTACAAATCTCACACTTGTTGGTATAAAAGAAATACTTAAAAAAAAAATTCTTTTCATAGAGCACAATATAAGCTTGAAAAATACCCCCACACTTTTAAATATTTTAGAATTTGAAGAAGTATAATGCCACAACTTGTATGTACTTAATTTAGTACATAATTAACTCATATAAAGTTTCAAAATTATTATAAGTGGGTATTCAAACACATAATATATATGCACAAATATATTCATCCACCATATAATAATATTATATAAAAAAATAATTACACATAATCATTTTGGAAGTTTTCAATCTCAAAATTTTTGTGACCAATAACTTATCACTATTGTACTTCTTTGCACAATAACAATGTTGTAAGAAACTAGCATTTGTAAATACTTACTCCAATTCTTACTTATGACATATCATCATCTTAATGAGATGACATTGTCAATTTAAAATTGACCCAACATATTAAAATTTATTGTGCCTGTTTGTATAATAAAAAGGTCATAAAAAGTTAGCATTTGAAAATGCTTACTCTAATTTTTACATATGACATATCATCATCTCAATGAGATTGTTTCCTCAATTTGGAAATTAACGGTATATTATCATCTCAATGAGATTTTTTTTTAATTTTCAAATTGACCCAAAATTTTATATGCCAATGTTCACAAGTTTGGTCACAAACCCACAAAAAATTTGGTTCCAAAATGACAAATATAATTTATAATATTATTTAACAACAATAATAATTTAGGTGAAAATATTTTGAATTTGTAAAGCTCTATAACCCCCACAATGATGGTTATAATGTTATTTTCAAGAAATCTACAATTTTTTTCACCTAAAAAATATACTATTCATATGAGACTCTTTATGTGAATTTTATTAAAATCCAAAATATATTTATACATATATTTTCTAAAATATACCTTAAGTATATAAATATATGCATTTTCCCAAAGTATAATTAGATTTCACATATATATATATATATATATATATATATATATATATATATATATATATATATATAATATATATCAGATCAAAAATTGGAGCAAAGTTTATATATATATCAATATAGATAAAACAATAACAATCATATCCAATATATATGTATATTTGTAATATGCACACTCTGATATGCGCACATACCCATATATACATAATACATATATGTCATCAATATAGACATCACACACAATAATTAATTTTCAAGGCAAAAAATAATTTATCCACGACAGAAGCATAACAAAGACTTTTGTGATGACCAAATTTATGGTAGGTCCCACTAAATTATTTCCCAACACCCAAAATCGAATTTAATTTATGTTAAATAACATAAAAATATTCTTCTGTCATTCAAATAAAGACAACTTCAAAAATAAAGTTTGTAGCCTTTTCTAATCAGCAAACAACTCACACTAATTAGCGGATTAATTCAAACATCTGCAACGATGGCTTTCCTATACGGAGCGATTCCAGATTAAAATTCACAATCGATATCGACATCAGATCCATAACCGAATGATACACCAAAAGAAAATTGATGAAATACAAAGTTCTCGAATCTTTATACAATTCGGCACTATTCATTACTAATCATCGTATCAACTAGAAATCCATTAGACTCAACAAAACTAAAATTGAATTGGCAACAGTTGAAAATGACAAAGAAGTTATAAAGCAGTGAATCAAAAATGGCCAGTCAATTTCAACGAAAACATAAATTCATGCATAAATTTTTGTTGGAATATTAAAGTCCTTCCAATTTATAAGAATTTCCGTCTATTAAACACGAAAATAGAAAAAAGTAAAAGCATAGTAGAAAAAGAATGGAATTGAACTGACCATTTTTTCCGCTTTGGTATGGATAACAGGGGGTGATAGTGGGGGAGGATATAGGGCAATTCGATATTGAGGGTTCTCTCCTCTGTGTCTCTGAGAACGGAATGCAAAATGTTTATTATGAAGATGTATGTTGCGCTGAAAATCATGCGAAGTTGGTGGTCAGAGATCACGACATCTCCTCATATTTTGCTTGCGTCATCGCCACGGAAAGGATCTGTTTGTCTACTAAAGCCATCCCGCCGCCTCTGTCTTTGATTCTCTTTCTCTCCCTCTGTCTTTGAACCTCTTATAATCAATGTTTAATCATTCCTCAATTTTTCGGGCTGCATTGCAGTAATCTTTCCTTAAGATTGTTGGAAAAATTGAGGAAATTATCAAGACAAACATAGCCTGAGTCGTGCTCTGGTTGACACTGTCCTTAAGAAAAGATTCATGGCTTTCCTCCCAGGATAAAACAGGCCCTTCTGTGATAAAACCCAGGTCACAGAACAACAGAGAAAGAAAAGTTGTGTGGCCCAATATCACAAAGGTTAGGTTAGAAAATCTCAAAACTAGAAGCAAGATATGAGGGATAAATATCTCAAAAAGAGACAATTAATTTATAATTAAATATAAAAGGATAATTATAACAAATCTGATCATGGGATAGTGGATATAGTGGGTGATGGCTAGTTATAAAAATAAGATTATTTAAAAATATTTAAAATAAGCGAATAATTATGTATAACAAACATAATTCTCACCATGTCAGATAAGTATGAAAATAATTAAATTATTTTTCTAAAATTATTTTCACAACAATTTAAAATATTCTTTTTGAAATAATCTATTTTTCACAACACTTTCTTGCAAAGGCATCTATCCCATCCAATGATCTACCCTGATTCTCTTGATCAGTGGATACCTACTATGATGTCTTATGCTCAACATTTCTATGATAAGCATCATCGCTCTTGGATTAGGGTCCATTATGCTGCTACATACCCTTTGACTATGGAAATTATTATTGAATTAGAAGAAATAGAAGAAGATCTTGAAATAGTTTTGTGGGAATCTATGAAAGATCAAGGGACATTAATGATTCCTACATCTGAGTAAGCTATCATGTCCTTGCACATAGTGAAAGTTAAAGACAACATTGGTGTTGATGTTAACCATTGTTTTATTTGTCTTGAAGAGTATGATAAAGGAGTTGAAGTTTCAACATTGCCTTGTCACCATATCTATCACAATGATTGTATTGTTCAGTGACTTAAAACAAGTCATTTATGTCCTCTATGTCGATATGAGATGCCTGTACTATTTAGTAATGACAACAATTTTTAAAAATTAGTACATTTTTTTTAATGACCTTGAAGTATAATGTTATCTATTCTTTTGCTTTATATTGGCTACATGTTTTGGTGTTTCAAAATGTTTCAATTGTTATTTAATAGTAGTTTCGTCCCTTTTTTACATTTTTATGGGAATTATAAGTTATTTCAAAGGTAACTAAATATTTGCATCTTGTGTGATTTTGTCTGTCAACAAATTATTTAAGTCATTGCAAGTTTATCTAAGGCTTATGGTCATGTAATCCATTAAAAAATTGCTTTGTGAGCCACTTGGTTGGATTAAAAAATTGCAAGCAAGGATAAGACCTGACTTGAAAATAACTTGGTTGATGCTAAGATTCTTAGCAAGGGAGATAGCATCACGCATAGCTAAGGCTTTCACCATGATTGGGCTGTTTGCCATGATTGGTTGTCCTCTATGGTCTATGAAAATGCTGCTTATTGTGTATATCTTCATGATTGGTTATCGATTTTTATTAGTTTGAAGTTGATTCAATCAGTTTTTGATCTGTTCATTCTCTCATCAATTCTGAGGACAAGATCGAATCGAAAAATTGGCTGATTCTCCCTGCAATCTCTCCTCTCCATGCTAAATCTCTTTCCTCCACCTTCTCAGGTGCTATGTTTCTTGGTCTTTCTTTTAGTATGGTCATTGCTGGTGTTTTGGGTCTTAGTAGTCCCTGTTACCTGCTAGTTTGATACTAGTCATCCAAAAAAAAGGGCAATCTTACCCAATTATAGCAAGCATCAATATTCAATTTGGTAATGATATGAATTTGCTCTTTCAATAGACACAGTCTCAATGTCCAAAAAATAAATAGCCACAGTTCTCATTCAAAGGCACTCAACGATGGTTCACGTGATGCTTACATAATGAGGCTTAGGGATGGCAACGGGGCGGGGCGGGGGTGGGGAATGCCTCCCCCGTCCCTGTCCTCGTCCCCGTCCCGCCCCCGATCCTCGCAGGGGAGAAAAAATCTTCTCCATTCCCATTCCCTGTGGGGAGCGGGGACTAGTAGGGACCCTGCGGGGTTTTTTAAAAAAATTAAAAATGTAAAAAAAATCAATAGTACATATTTTAATAAAAAAATCTTCTCTTTTCTCTTCTAGGTTGGGGGATAACTGGAAAAATTCAGACAGAGGAGACCGTAGATTTCAATAGAGAAACTATGTGGGAGAGGATGGGAATTGAAGGATGGGAATTGAAGGATGGGAAGAGTGACCACAACATACAGAGGAGACCACGACGATGAATTGAAGGATGGAGAGAGCGAGTGCAACGATAAGAAGAGGCCATACCTGAGAGGCAAAGACGGCGAGCACACATTCAATTTCAGTCAAATGGTGAATTGAGAATCAGTTTTAGCGGAATGAGATTAGGGTTTTATTTTTTATTAAATTTATTTTAATTATTTTGAATATAAAATGACCAAAAGATCCCTAATATATATTATATATATAGATATTTAGGGTATTTGTAAATTTACTAAAATACCCTTCGGGGACGGGGACCTCGTGAGATGGGGAGTGTGATCCTTGTCCCCGTTCCCGTTTAACTTTCGAAGAAATTTTTCCCCCCGCTCCCGTCCTCGTTGGAAAAAATTCCCCGCCAACGGGGTCCCGAATGCTGGGATCTCTGCGGGTTTTCCCGAGTTCGGGTCCCCATTGCCATCCCTAATGAGGCTTCAATATATAGAAGATTGATCAACATCATACAGCATTCTTGTTAGAGTAAGTTATTGATTTGATTTTCAATAAATTATAGTTTTCTTATTTTAATTATTAAAAGATTATATATCTCACTTTAGTCATTAAAAAATTATATTTATTTCAATTAAGTTCTTTTATTTAGCAAAAAAACAAAAAATTAAGATTTAACAACGGTAAATTTTAATGATTTAGTAATGAAAATAATCAAATTAAAATAAATATAATTTTTTAAAGGTTAGATTGAAATGTTAAATTTTTTTAAAATTAAATTAAAAAATTATAATTTTTTAAAAACTAAAACAACAATACATCCTTATTAAATAGGTGGACTTAAAAATTCACTCACAAAATGAATTCGTAGTACTCTAACCTAGACCAGGGCTAGGTTGGACTGTTTATAGGTTAGTCCTATTTTAACACTCATAGAAAATTAATATACTAGCATTAATTAACAAGTGTTTTGGCATCAAAATTCTATATGTCAAGTGGGAGAGTATGTATATCTTTGTATAATTAAAGATTTAGACTAAAATGGGTTTCTATTAACTTGTACCTTCATTTGAAGTCACAGGTTGTGGAGATCACTTCCATTTAAAAATAATGCAAGGATATCTTTCTTACCAAAAACAAACTATAAGGATTTCTACTTAGTTTGAAATTTTCAAAATATGTTGCAAGTATATTGTTAAAAGTTTACTGGAATGAAACTTTCATTCGGAAAAAAGAAATATGCTTGTGTACAGATTTTAGAAAAAAAAATCTCTTTATTATATTGTGTTTGATTGTGATGGAAGTTTTAAACCTTGAATTTGTGAAGCTTTGCATTAATTATTTCCGAATGGATAATAACACAATCGTAGCTGTATTAATTATTTCACCTTGTTTAATTTTTAATTGTCCTATCATTTTCTTAAAACACTTTAATATATATATATATAATTAGTTATAACTGTCTGAGTCAAGATAATCTATTTGACTATATATACAGTTACTGTTTATTTTTTAAATATTTTGTATGCAAAATCAACAAAACATTGTAGTCTAATTCAACAGTTAAATTTTAAAAAAAATACTTCTAATAATAAAATATGAAGAGATATGAATGTTTGAATTCGTTAAATTGTGTATTAATTCTTGCCAGAAGGTATGACTAAAATAATAATATTTCGTTTTTACTATTCATCCAATCCGTAAAGTGGAAAAAAAAAAAATAATAATCAAGCAAAATAAGAGATAAGCAGCATATATACTTGAATAAAAGAAAGTCTGTCTTGTGAAAGGGAAAAAAAGGAGAAAAAAAGAAGTGTTGTTTCCTTACATTTGAATTAATTCTTTCCATAAGTTATCCCTATGATCCTGTTTTTGTTTTCATTAATAATTTCATCTAAATCCGATAACTAGAAAAAATAATAGTAATAAGCACTCTTAAAAAACTAGACTTAATTATATATATATATATATATATATATTTTAATTAAATCACTTTAGATATATTCAAATCAATTATATCAAATGATTTAGAGATAAACATAAGAGAACATACAAATAAAGTAAAGAAAGCCTAATTTGTGTTACACGGCAATGTTATATGCTCTTATTCCTTATTTTCATTCTTCATACTTCACCATGACTCTCAGTACACTTTATCACTGTCGTGTTTTAGATGAACTTGTAAATGGTGAAATCTTACAAGCTCCCGAAACCTTCGAATCTTTAAACATAGAGAGTTTCAATGTTTGGTTTTGTGTTTGTTTTGCCTTCCGTTTCGACTCTAAGTTGTTCCTCATGGATGATATGCCTGTCATTTACACTCTCCAATCTATATCAAGTGAACAATTCTTTTAAGAAGGTCCAGTTTTCTTGCTAAAGAATCTGTCCCATCCAGTGATTCATCATGGTTCTCTTGATGAACTAATACCTAATATGATATTTCATGCTTAATATTTCTACAACATGCATCATCGCTCTTATGATGGGGATCACACTTCTGCTATATACCCTTTGACTATAGACATAATCATTGAATTAGAAGAAACACATGGAGCTCTTGAAAGGGTCTTGTGGGAATCTATGAAAAATCAAGGGATATTAATGGTTTCTACATCTGAGGAGGTTATCATGTCCTTGAATACAATGAAAGTTGAAGATAATGTTAATGTTGATACCGACCATTGTTGTACTTATTTTGAAAAGTACAATAAAAAAGTTGAAGTTTTTACATTGCCTTTTGACCATATCAATTACAATAATTGTATTATTTAATGACTTAAAATCAATTACTTATATTCTTTATGTCGATAAGATGTCTGTATTATCTAATGATACAACGATTTTTAGAGATTATTATCTATTTGTTTATGAACTTAATTGTGATCAAAATATAAAATTATTTGTGGATTTTTCGTTTGTTTTTGTCTGTACGTTTATTTTAAACTCTTGAAGCTTTTGCTTTCTATTGGCTACGTTTTTTTATTTTTTGAAACGTTAATATTTATATATAGTTTCATTCCTTTTCATATTTTTCTAGATATTATAAGTTGTTTCAGAGGTGACTAAATATTTGCATATTGTATTATTTCATTTATAGTCAAATTATTTAAGTCATTGAAATAGATGTTGCATTTTTATCTAAGGCTTCTGGTCATGTAGTCCAATATAAAATTACTTTGCTAAAAAATATAAAATTTTCAAGTGGTAGCTACTATTGATATTAAAATTAAGAGTGCACCATTTTAGTGGCAATATAATTTCTCAAATTAAAACAAACAATTGATTTGGCAGATAAACTAATGCTATTCACTATTAGTCAAGAATATTAATTATTTTATAAAAAACATAAAAAATATTCTGCATAATGAAACTTAAATTTCAGCTTTTTATTATTATATTATTCTTTTTTATTAAAAATCTGAGCTGTCTTACTCTCCTCATTGAAATTGAAAATAAATACTTTCTAAAAATAAAAAAGAATAATATAATAAACAAGATTGATTAATTGTTATGTTAAAAATTTCGCACGCCATAATTTATAAAAACTCTATTTTCAATTTTGTTTAAAAAAATCACACGTCACAATTTTGTTAAAAGGGACGGAATTATTATTATTTTTATTTATGTCAATACAATCTGTGTAATGTTTAGACCCTTATGAATGTAAGAAAAAGAAAATTTAGGTGCAGTTTTTATATTTTTTTATTATTAAGTACTCTAATTAGAACACAAGTATATGATCTTGAGAAATAATTGTATATTTTTTACAATTTAACATTGGATAATTAGTTTTTTTAAAAAATTACGCATCTTTCAATTTCAGTAAAAAATTTGATAATAATTAAAGAATAATAAACTACATATAACTATAATGATATAATCTTAAAAAAGAAAAATATGAAATGAAACTTTATCATTATTTTTTTTCTGTCTTTTCTTTATTCATAGCACTTCTTGTAAAATAAAAATAAAAAAAGAAAAAAAACTCAGTAGCACTTCATCGCTTGTTATTTGAATTATTGATTGGGCTAAAGGTGTTGAAAAAAATTTAGGTAATCTTCATTTGATTTAGGTAATCTTACACGATTATAGCAAGCATCAATATTCAAATTGATAAACATATGATTTTGCTCTTTCAATAGACAGAGGTTTCATTCAAAAGCTCACACCGATATTTTCTGTGAATCATATGATGCTCACATGATGAGGCCTCGTTAGAAAATTGATCAACATGGCACACTATTCTTATTATATGGGTAGACTTTAAGGTGTAGAATTCAGGATTTTTGGAATTGATTTTAAATGATTAAAGATTAGAAGTTCCCCTAATCCAAATACTCCGATTAGCATGTTTGGATTGATGGGAAGCATTGATAATCCTTAAAGCAATAGGAAAGGTATAAAAAATTTGTCCAAATCATCCTCTTTAAAAACACTAAATTTTCCTTCACTTTTTTTTTTTTAAAGTTGAGGTATTTAATAAAATACATCATTTTTATTTTCTTTTTGTTCATATCAAACATACTCTCAGTGGCACTTCATCCTTACTGGTTAGACCAATTGGAAAATATTGGTCTAGAGTTGGGCCTGTATTGAGTGGGCTGAAAGTTTTGAACTTGGACAGGCCGGAATCACAAAGGCCCACAAAGTGCCAACCTTATGATATTAATATTTTATGCTGGTGAAAGAACATGGGCAATCTTGCACAATTATGGGAAGCTTCAGTATTCAAAGGCACACAACGATGGTTCATGTGGATCACACACCATTCTTGTTAGAGTAAAAGTTATTAATTTGAATGTTTGATTTTCAAATCTTATTTTAATCCTTAAAAATGAAATGTCTCAATTTAAATATTAAAAAATTATATTTATCTCATTTATTTTTTTTTATTTAGTAAAGTGATTTTTAACATAAAAAATTTTAAAATTTAACCGCGATAAATTATGTTATTTAACAATGAAAATAATTAAATTGAGATAAATATAAAGACAAAATTAAAACACTTAATTTATCTAAAATTAAATTAGAAAGTTATAATTTTGAAAAGACTAAATCAACAAATTTCACTTGCTAGACAGGTGGCGTTAAAAATTCACTCACAAAATGGATTCACAGTACTCTAACTTAGCCCAAACTCATGTTCAGTGCTACATTGAGCTATTTATCGGTTAGGCCCATTTTAACACTCTAGAAAATTCATATATTAGTATTAACAAGTGTCTTGGCATCACAATTCTATAAGTCAAGTGAGGGAGTATATATATATATATATATATCTTTGTATAACTAAAGATTTAGTTTACGCTTTTCTTTAGTGTATTAATTTGTACCTTCATTTAAAATCACGTGTTGTTAGTGATCACTTTTATTTTTTTAAAAAAAATGCAAGGAATATCTTTCTTACCAAAAACAAACTATAACGTTATGTTT
Organism: Biancaea sappan; assembly: GCA_037074585.1. Lineage (NCBI taxonomy): Eukaryota > Viridiplantae > Streptophyta > Magnoliopsida > Fabales > Fabaceae > Biancaea > Biancaea sappan. Next base: position 16,019,323 of record CM073494.1, read on the forward strand.
GGTTGGCATATTTGAGAGGAAAGGAATGTGTGAATCTAATATACAGTGATTTCTCCCTGGTTTGGTTGGGTATCCAACACGCTTCTCTTCCTTTCCATCGCCCATTGTTTTCCCATTTTATAAGTACGGCCTTTTCCTCTTGACACCCAATGGAAATTTGCCTCTCCCAGATGGAAAAGCCCTGAAGTTACATGATTGCCATTGACAATGGAGACAAATTCCAACCGAAGTCCTCGAATGCCCTGAAGTTAGGTCGTGTGCTCCACTTCTGTTTGCTACCGCTAGTGTGCTTATGCATCTTTGTCCGTTCAGCTCTGGTATGTGTTGGTGCTGGTGTGCTCGTGCATCTCAGTAGTGGGTAGGTACTACCGTAGATCGCTGAGGTACATGAGGAGCATGATGATATACAGGGAGAGGCACTGCTCGGAGCCAGAGAAGGGGGAGGTTCTGAAGTGCCATATTCCGACGCTAGCAGGGTCTTGGAACCCATTTCCATGGCCGAAGGGTCTAGATTTGGTGTGGTACGTGAACGTGCCTGACTAAGAGTTGACGGTGGAGAAGGCGATTTAGAATTGGATTCAGTTCAAGGGGAATCGATTTTGATTTTCGAGGAGGGACGATGTTTCTAAACAAAGAGGACATGTATATTGATGATATTAGAAAGTTGATTAATTAGCTAGATGGCTCCATTAGCACTATGAATGACTGTCTCCCAGATGAAGAAATGAAGAATAGGATTCACGAATTTGCACCCTAAATTATCCCTCAATTTTTTTTTTATTTTTATTTAAAAAATACATAACTAATAATATTTTTTCTATCTCATTTTCTTTTTTTTTCATCTCGTACCAAATAATTTTTTTCTCTCTTTTCAATTCTCCTTTCCTTTTCATTTTGGTTCTGTACTGTAAATTAAACAGCCGTAAGGATTTCTATTCAATTTGAAAATTTCAAAATATGTTGTAAGTATATTGTTAAAAGTTTACTCGAATGAAACTTACTTGTGATTAAAAAAAAAAAGCTCATGTACAGATTTAGGAAAAAAAAATCATTTTATTATATTGGGTTTGATTGCATGGAAGTTTTAAACGTTGAATTTGTGAAGCTTTGCATTAATTATTTCCAAATGGTTAATAACGCAATCGTAGCTGTACTAATCCTTTTAACTTGTTTAATTTTCAAGTGTCCTATCATTTTAATTTCTTAAAACACTTTAATATATATATATATATATATACATACATACATATATAAAATTAGTTATAACTTATAACTATCTGAGTCAAGATAATCTATTTGATTATACAGTTACTGTTATTTTTTAAATATTTTGTATGCAAAATCAACAAAATATTTTATTCTAATTCAACAGTTAAATTAAAAAAGAATACTTCTAATAATAAAATATGAAGATGTATGAATATTTGAATTCGTTAAGTTTTGTATTAATTCTTGCAAGAAGGTATGACTAAAATAATAATATTTCGTTTTTACTACCAGTTTCTTTCAAATATGTAAAGTGGAAAAAAAATAATAATAAAGCAAAATCAGACATAAGCAGCAGATATACTTAAATAAAAGAAAGTCTATCTCATGTAAGGAAAAAAGAAAAAAGAAAAAAAAATGTTGTTTCCTTACCTTTGTATTAATTCTTTCCATAAGTTATGCCTATGATCCTGTTTTTGTTTTCATTAATAATTTCATCTAAATCTGATAACTAGAAAAATAATAGTAATAAACACTCTTTAAAAAACTACACTTAAATGTCTTTTCTTTTTATTAAATCACTTTAGATATATTCAAATCAAGTATATCAAGAGATTAGAGATAAGCATAGGAGAAGATATAAATAAAGTAAAGAAAGCCTAACCAAACCCTACTTATGTTCTCTTATTTCTTATTTTCATTCTTCATTCTTCATTCTTCATTCATTTTCCACCATGAGTACACTTTGTCACTATCGTGTTTTAGATGAACATGTATATGTTGAGATCTTTCAAGCCCCCGAAACATTCGAATCTTCAAACACAGAGAGTTTCAATGTTTGGTTTTGTGTTTGTTTTGCTTTCCGTTTCAACTCTCAATTGTTCGTCATGGATGATATGCTTGCAATTCACACTTTCCATTCTATATCATGGGAACAATTCTTTCAAGCAGGTCCAGCTTTCTTGCTAAGGAATCTATCCCACCCAATGATTCACCCTGATTCTCTTGAGGAAATGATAACTAGTATGATGTCTGATGCTCAATATTTCTACGATAAGCATCATTGCTCTTATGATGGGCATCACTCTTCTGCTATATACCCTTTGACTGTAGACATTATCGTTGAACTAGAAGAAACAAATGAAGCTCTTGCATGGGTCTTATGGGAATCTATGGAAGATCAGGAGACATTAATGATTCCTACTTCTGAAGAGGCTATCATGTCCTTGAACACAATGAAAGTTGAAGATAATATTAGTGCTGATGCAGACCTTTGTTGTATTTGTCTTGAACAATGCGACGAGGGAGTTGAGATTTTGGCATTGCCATGTCACTATATCTATCATAGTGATTGTATTGTTCAGTGGCTAAAAACCAGTCACTTATGTCTCTTATGTCGATATGAGATGCCTGTACTATCTAATGATGACAATGACTTTCAAAAATTATTACCTTTTGTTTAGCAACTTAAATGTGATCAATATATAAAATTATTTGTGAATTTTTCATTTTTTTGTCTGTGTTTATTTTAAACTCTTGAAGCTTTTGCTTTCTATTGGCCTTTTTTTTTTGGGTTTTTTAAAACGTTGTTATTTAAGTGTATTTTCATTCCTTTTTATATTTTTCTAGAAATTATAAGTTGTTTCAGAGGTGACTAAATATTTGAATCTTGTATTATTTCATTTGTAGTCAACTTATTTAAGTCACTGAAATAAATGTCGCATTTTTATCTAAGGCATCTGGTCAGGGAGTCCAATATAAAATTACTTTGCTAAAAAATAGTGCACCAGGGAATATTAAGTTTGTTTTTTCTTTTGTTGTTTGAGTTAATATAAAGCCAGTCTTTTAGATTTTCAGAAAAGAAGTTTTTTTTTTTTTTGTGGGGGGGGGGGGGGGGGGGTGTTGCAGTTTGTCCAGACTGCAGAGGCTAAATGGCAGTCACGGAGACTGTGTTTAGTTGTTTCAGGGTGGGAGTTGCATATTTGACAGACAGGGGTATCAATGATTTGTCTTTTGTGAAGAGTAAAAGAGGTGGGAAGAGCTTTGAATTAAGTTTTCCATAAAAAGAATTTTTCACGGATATTTTCGTCTTCAATGCTAGAGACGGGTGAGTAAGACCCCTTGGATTTTTAATAAATTGAGGACATTAAAATGTACTTACGACTCAGCATGATTAAGTGTTATTTTAAAAAATTCACATATATATATATATATTTTCAATTTTATTTAAAAAAAATCGCATGCCATAATTTTATTAAAAGGGACTGAATTATTTTTTATTTTGTATATTTATGTCAATACAATTTGTGTAATGTTTGGACCCTTATGAATGTAATAAAAAAAAATTACGTACAATTTTTTAAACTTTTTTTTTAAAAAAAGTCAAAAACTTGTTTAATTGATTCTTGGTCAATTTTTTTGTCTAAATGGTTTTACTGATTTTTACCAATCTAAAACCGATTCAATCGACTCTTAGCTAGTTCGTTCTCTTACCAATTTGAGTGTCAAATTTTGTTGATTCTTTAGTTTTTTAGTCGAATGGACCAAACCAATTCAATTATCTAAACTCAACATAATAATATTGACAATCCATTACGTGATTAACATCACTATTGAGAAATCTGAAGGTAAATTACAATCTTGGAAGACCAATCTACTCTCTCATGTGGCACACTTGACTTTAATTAGGTCAATTGTTATTTCACAAATTCCAATTTATCACTTATCTTATAACGTTATTAATTCGATTGTTCACTACTCAAGGCAATCTTCTTCGTCAATATAGCACCTTAGTTGAAGATGTCAATAGTATTGTCAGGCCGACCTGTTTTCAAGTGGGTTTGGATTTCTAAATTCAGGCTTACAGGCCATTTTTTTAAAAAATAATTTAATATAAAAAATTCGATGCATCATGTTGCAAAGATCTGTAATAATCAATTTTATACAATCAAAGGCTTGAAGTTCAGAGATTTAGTCAAACATCAAACAAATACATCAGATTTCAAAGATTTAATCAAACATCAAACAAATACAATTAAAGGCAAGAAAGGGAATGCCGGCGAGCTTTGGGCGAGAGTTAAGAGATGACTGGCAAGAGCTTGAGGAAAGATATGAGAGGCGAGAGCTCAAGGTGAAAGTTGAGAGGCAAACATAACAGACGAGAAGATTGAAGGGCCTCACTCAAACGTAGGAGACGAGAAGATTAAAGGCCTAGGAAACTTTAGACTCGTCACGTCCCGAAATTTAAACACATTAAATAAGCGTGATAATCCCAAATGTCATATCAAACAGTCCTAGTTATCCATGACTAGTAACAAACAAACCAGTTATACTCATAAAAGTAGTGATTATACATTCACATATGTATAGATATTCCCATAACACAAGAGCGCAGCAAAGTTGAGTACAAGAAATAAATTACAGTTAGATTTATAATGTATAATTTCCCACCCCAAGCCTATGTGGCCTAATAGACTATAGATCATTCTCCTATACTTGCCAAAATTTGGTTCCAAGAACCCATCGACATAAAAGAAGAGTACAACTCCAAAAGAGCCGCTATATCTCCAGCAAAAACACCTCTTCCCCAACCTCCATATCTGAAAAAGAATAATCACAGAGGGTGTGAGTTCATCAAAACTCAGTGAGTAACCGACTGTGCAGAAAAACAATATAGTGTAAGTATAAATACCGTAACTCGCTATCACCAACGAAAAATGTCCAAACTCAATATAAACATTAAATAACCATAATCAGATTACAAATATGTAATCAAACACATGCTATGCTTTTCCATATTTTTCCCACTCTTACCACATTGAAGACTATCCCTCAATGAGTTTAATTCAGAGGTCCATCCCTTTGTTTCCCATTACATACAGAAGACCAACTCTCTATTTCCCTCATATGCCATATTAATATGTTAAATGTTATGAATGTATGTAACAACTCCAATACAGAACACATTTCATACCAATGAAAATGAATATTCCATACATACAATCCCATTTTCTAATTAAAATAATTAATTAGAAATATATCCAATTTATCTTCCATAGTTCAGGAAGGAGGGATTTACATTGTACCTGAAATAGAAATAAAGTTGACAAGGTCACCCACTCGCCTTAGCCCCAACAAAGTTTTTACCGTATGTGCGATCCTGAAATGGAGCCAACTAATCCCATAAAAGCACCTAAAAGAAGTCCTAACAACTTATCATCAAAAATCCCCCAACATCCTTCCAAAGAAACACTTAACACTCCTTTCTGCCTCGTGGGCTCCTGGGCATCACAGTACATCAAAAACACTATGCCTTATGCTTGAAAGGTGCCTGGGTGCCAGCTCCACTTGTTCGCCATTGAGCCTTGGCGCTTGGGCGCCAAGTCAAGAATTTCCTTAGAATTTGGGTTTCTATGTTCTTGAGTTGTTCTTCACGGATCTTAGGGAAAAATCCTCTAAAAATTCATCCTTTGCACTCTTTCTCTTCATTATTTGGTTTTCTAAGTTAAAACAATGTTCATGAAGCAATTTAGCGCAATTAAAACTCAAAATAAACAAATTTCATTAATTTTCCCAAATTCTCTAGAAATCCTTCAAGAACATGTTCTTGAGTTTTAATGCATAAAACTTTCTTGTTTTGCCACCATGAACTAGATTATAACAAAACCAACTGAACAAATCCAAGAAAGAGGCCAAAGAGACAAAATTTTCATGAAAATCCTCAAAAGTTCATCTTCACTTAGGGCATGGATTAATTTCCAAAATAAAGAAGATTAATGAGATGTAATTTTACCTTTAGCCCTAGAATGTCTAACGTACCGGAAAGTAACCAGAAATAGAAGATTAATCGGGAGAAATCAAAGTTGGATTGAAGAGAGAGAAGAGAGAAAATGAGTTCTCCACCAAAGCTCTAAGTTTTCTAAGTGTCGAAAGTGAATGGAAAAGGGTGAAAGAACCCTTTAAGTGGTCGTGGGTTATGGGTTGACCCATGGACCTCATACCCAACCCACTTGACCCACTTTAACTAAATCCTTATTAATCACATTAATTTCAAATAAATTCCTCATTCATAAATTTCCCACACATCACAGAAAATACCATAACATAATAAAATACCCAATCTAATCATATAATATCAAATCCATAAATTAATTACCCAAAAGAATTCCCCAATTCATGGAAATTAAATTATTAGAAATAATAGAATAAATAATGCTATTAAATATTGCATTAAAATTAACGTCATAAAAATAACGCTTTAAATTAATGCCATTTTAATAACGTCATTCCCACAATAGCATTTAAATACTGTAATACCATCAATTATATTAATATAAAATTAGCGGGTATTACAAGATCAGTCACGGAAAACAACACAATAGGTAGCTGATGGAAGGGTTTGGCAGATGTGATGGAAGAGGGGAGGCAGATGCTTCAGAACGACAGAGGGAAGGGTTTGGGGGTTCAGACGTTCAATTTCAGTGTGTGTGTGTGTTTGAGGATTTTGTAACATCCCATATTTTTGCATTTCTCCTAAAATATATTAAATAAGAATTTATGGAGTCCTTAAGAAATTAGACTAAGAAAAAATGATTAAAAGCAAGAAAATTCAAATCGGAAGGTTAACAATTGACTTCCTACAGCCATTAATCGACCAATAGCAGTTAAGATAGAAAATTTCTAATATCTACAATCAATCGACTAGTGGAGGGCAATTAATCGATTAATTACACTTTTTAAGGCTGAAATTCTAAGTTCAGTAGCTATCAGTCAACTAACGGGAGCAATTAGTCGACTAATAGGCTATCAATCGACTAACAGGGAGCTATCGTTCGACTAATAGCCTGCTGGAGTACGATATTAAGTCAGTGCAAGGCTAAAAAATTAGTAAAAAATTGACTAAAATACCCCTAAATGCCCAAGGAAGTTCAAAAACAAGAGAGTACGAACAAAAGAGGTATTTTTACAATAAAAAGCTCTCTAGACTCTTTTAGAAGCTAAAGGAGAGAGAGAAAGTTCATTATCTGAAGAAAAAAATAAAAGAGAGAGAGAGAGAGAGAGAGAGAGAGAGAGAAAGAGATGAAGAGAGAGCTAAAAGAGAGAGAAAGAGAAGGCAATCAGGAGAAAAGGCTAGAGGAGAGAGATTAGAGTTGAGAATACAAGTTTAGAGCTTGATTCTACATATAAGGTAGCTAGTTTTTCCATTGAAGCTTGTATTTTCAGACTATTTCATCATCCATGTGCTTTGTTCTTCATGAGTTTATTTTTAAAGTTGAGATTATGAAAGAATGATATGTAATTTTTATTCTATGTCAATTTTTATATATAAATGTCTTGCTATTATGAATATGTTATATGTTATGAAAGATTTAAGTTCATTAAAGAAACTTAGAAGAAGAAGACTATATATTCATAATAGTATCCTTTAGTGCTCTAGAAATAGAGTAAGAGCTAAAAGAAGATTTATGCGAGACTCTATTTTATAAAAAAGAATAGAAATAATTAGAAAGAACTAGTTCATAGAAGAAGAGATTATTTATAATTCTCTAGAGATAGAATTAAATAACAAGTTCTTAGAAGGAACTAGTTTTATTGAAGAAGATATAATAAGAAAGAAGTAAGCCAAATCTATTTCATAGAAGAAAATAGAAAAGGCCAGAAGAGACTTGTCTCATAGAAGAAGACAAGGAGAATAACAGATTCTTATTCCATAGTAGAGAATAAGAAGAAAGATACTTGCTTCATAGTAGAAAACAAGTAGAGAACCTTGTGCTACAGTAGAGTATAAAGTAAGACTCTTCCACATAAGAGAATAATAGAAGAGTAGACATTATTCCACAGAAGAGAATAAGGGAAGTGAGACTTGCTTTATAGTAGAAAGTAAGAAGAGACTCTTATTCCACAAAAGAAGATAAGAGAAGAACAAAACACCTTATGCCACAGTAGAATATCAAGTAAGACTCTTATTCCACATAAGAGAATAAAAAGAGAGTACCTTATTCCATATAAGAGAATGAGGTAAGCAGAATCTTATTTCACAGTAGTGAATAAGATAGAAAAGACTTATTTCATAGAAGAAAATAATGAAAGACTCTTATTGTATAGTAGAGAATGAGAGGAGAATCTTATTCCTCAATAGAGGATAAGATAGAAGAAAGTAAAACTTGTTCCATAGTAAAGAACAAAAAGAAAGCTTGTGCTAGTTTAAGAAGCATTGTGCTAGATTAAGAAATAAAGATAAAGAAGATATATTAAGTTATTCATAAGCTATGAATGAGGATTTTATAAAGATAAGCCATGAATGATTGATTTACTCATTTTAATGCTTTTATAACTGAAATGATCCTTATATATGTTTTTATTGAAAATAACTAGCTACTAAGATATATTGTGTCTCACTTTTAGAAATTGATTATTTCAGGAGATAAAGATAAAGAAAAGGCTTTGGTGCTGTGAATGATATATATGAAGTAGTAAAGTAGTTCAAGTTATGTATTCACATGTTTATAATATACTTAAGATGTTATGTACATTTTATATTTAACAAACAAGTGATACTAGATAGATCATTATGTATTCTAGTTATATGATAGTATTTATATATGAATATGTGATGTTTTAACAAGTTTATCAGAGTTGTGCAACAGAAGTATATAAACTACAGAATTGTAAGTCGACTGCTTGATAACAAGCTGTTGACTAGCTAGTTCTAGAATGCTCAGTATCAGTATATCCGAGAGTTATTAGTCGACTGGTACCCTAAGATCAGTTGACCAGTAGCTCCTGGAAGTAAATTCAGAAGTTAAGCATGATCAACAATTGACTAATACATTACAGAAAGTGGCCTGCTAGCTGCTACAAAGGCCAAAATTGTAATACTCGTGAAAAATAAAATATAAATGTATGTTTACGAACTATGGTTACTATTCAGTATACGGTACTATTTACCTTTATAATACTATCCACGTATATGGTACTGTTCACATATATAATCGAAATGTTAAATACTAGATGTAGTTTGGTCATAAAAGAAAACTAGAAAGAAGTTTGCAGGAGAAAATGACGTTTTATGTGAGAAAATATCCTCAAGGACTGAAATGAAAGGACTTAATTGAAAAGAAACTTAAATATTTAAGGTGAAATGATAGTTTTCCCTTTAAATTCTCAATAATAAAGCCGCTTTTGATGATTGCACAGTAAACTAAATGATTAATATGCACAATAAATTGAATTATTTTATTAAAAATGTCATTTTTATAAATAGTAAATTAAATATTTTATTAGCGCATAGTGTCAAATAGTACCATTAATTTTTCTTATAAATAGGCACTTTTATTTCACTTCTAAACTCACACCTTCAACTTATTTTATTCTCTCCTTAAGTTTTCTTGCTCTGACGCTAGATCTATGAGATTTTGGGCCTTTCTTTTCAGTTTAGGTGAGGATACTATGCCATTTCTATATCTTTTAAATTTTAGAAGTTATTTTCTTAAGTATGTTCTGTGGTTGCGGATTTGGCTGATTTTTCACATCAGAAAAACTGTCCTTAACTGCCTATATGTTATTTTGATTCTCTAATTACCAAAATAGAATGTAAACTGTGAACAATACATGTCTAGGAAAGTTATGGCTAAAGAAAGACCTGGTACTTAAGCTTGTCTATTGCGACCCTCCATTCTCTCTTGGGAACTTATCTGGTGTATGAATAGTGATTATACATATGAATAATAACTATATATATGAATAGTGACTATACATATAAATAGTAACCGTATGTATGAACAGTATCTGTATAAAAAAATCCTAACTTATTTTTTCTAATCTTTTATGAAAATCTCTGTAGCAGAATACTAAAATTCACCTGTGTGCTCTTGTCCATAACGACTTAGAGAAGTGATATTTATACAAAATCTAAGTGAATGAAACGACCTCGTTTTAATAGGGTTTTAACATCATTAGTGATAAAAAGTATGTCGTACGACACTCCCAAGACTCATAGGGGTAGATTGGATTCGGATTGGTGAATCTAGGGAGACAATTCAAATTAATTCAGAAGTATAGATAAGACAAAATAAGTATTTCAGGGTGATGTGAAGTTTGAATCTTTCCAAAGACAACTTAATTGTTATCTTGATTTGTGGTTTATAAACTTATAATATAGTTATATATGATATCTGTTATATGAATGAATATTACATTGTACTTCTGATTATGATATGAAATACTATACTATTGATTGTGATTGAGCGGGATAGTACCCCCTCTCACGGCAAGGCGAAAAACTTGGTTTAAAGGGTGTATTAACCAACGAGTGTGGAGACAACAATTCCCTTGATAGGGATATAGTCCGGGTCTGTAACAGATCCCGAGGTGCCGTAGTTGAGAGATTGAGATTGTACGTCATGGCGGAAATAAATAAATTTGGTGAGCCAGCCTATGTGCACTCTCCGGGATATATTACCATTGATGAGTACTAATACCGTTGGATGAATTGGATGACTTTATATCTTCTAGTGTGTAATTTCTAACTATATTTATTGGTTGACTTTGAGCGTTCGGGTATACTTGCATGACTGCAAGGCCAATTCGCTCATTGGGTTTTAAAGTCACACTCTCTGTGAAATCTTTTTGTTCAGATCAGGTTATCGGCGAATAATATCCGCTAGAGGAATAGAATACTTCAGACCTCCCCGTTGTTGGGTAGACCCTTGTTTGATGTAGATTATGTTGCTCTGTAATCGTCCAGGACATCTAGGTCAGGGTTTTGGTATATTTGGATTGTATTTCAGTATAATAATGTATTTCATAATGAGGATTTATTATTATATGCAAGTCATCTCTGTGTATTTCAGATAAGAAAATTTGATATGTTTTCTTCGTATTTATTTGATAATATAGAAATAGTTACTAATAATTTAACTCATGGGTAGAATTTATGAAAAGGCTTACAGTGATGAAAGATTCATTATTGTGCCGGTCATGTGCCCAAGTAATGGGTCGTGACAAAAATGATATTCCAAACTATCGGGTTATTGACAAAAGATAAATAGCTTTGCAACTTAAGAATTTTTTTTAAAGCATTACAAGTTTTATGACAAGGTTAAATTTTAATTAACCTTAGAATTTCATCTTTTATTTCTAAAGTGAGAATTCAACTAAGAAATAAAAGGTAGACATTACAAATTTCGATTTTCGATTGTGGTTGGCTGTGGGTGTATGGCTGTTAGGAAGGGGATCGGTCTATTACGTCGCGTTTGGTATTTGGGACTAAGGAGGGAGGGTCAGTGGGTCACTTAGGGCAACAGCAGCATGCAGCAAAGTGGAAGGACGCTGGCTGGGTTGAAAAATTGGGCTGCTGTGTTGAAGGTCTCTGGACTTTGATTGCTTAAAAAAAATATGGGCCAGCCCATGGGCAACTCGTGATCCAACCAATTTTGCCCTTCTTAAACAAGCTAATTTTTGGGGATCTAGGCCCACCCAAATATGGGCTTGCCAGGCTTGGCCCGCGGGCTAAAGTCGTATTGAAGTGTTAAATATCAATGCCATTTCCTCAAATTTTTTTTGTCACCATGTTTCATTGGACTTAGAATTTGGTGTTTGGCTCAATTTGAACCGTTAGTTATCATAATCAACAACTTATATTTCAAGATACTGATTTTATTTTTATTTTAATATTTTTTAAAAGAAGTTATGAAATCTGAGCCGTTAATCATAAAAACCAATTGCTAAAATTAAGTTAAACACCTTGCTTAACTTTAAAGCCAAAGAAATATGAATTATGTTTCAATTTCACACAAACAAGACTCTCGTTCAATCACGCTTTACCAAGTTGGTATTATTGTACTAAAAACCCTATTGATATTGTATTTAATAATTTTTTTGGACAGTGTGTTTAAGAACATATGTAGTGGTAGTTATTAAAGAGTTCTTAAATTTAAGAACCAGTTCTTATTTTGGTTCACTATTAGAGGTCGCCATGCTAGCTTCCACAGGTAAAAACAATTTTTATATAAGAACCAGTTCTTATACAAAAAGTAATAATAAAATAAACAAATCATAATAAATGTTAGTAGAGAGTAATAAATGTTAAACTAGTTGATAGTTGATTTTGAGACTCATTTATGAGTTATTAAGAAGTTCACATCAGTATGGAGAGTTGCTTAAAATAGTGTGAGGTTGTTTAAACTGATATGACATTATAAAACCTACAATAAAAATTTAATTGAGATTCACCACTAAAAATATTATAATAAATTTTTTTTAAAAAGGCGCCAAAGATTCACTCACAAAACAAGTTTATAGTATTCTAACTTAGCCCAATTTCATATTCATTGCTAGACAGGACTTTTTATAGGTTGGCCCATTATAACACTTAAAAATTAAATAGAAAATTAATATATTAGCATTAACAAGCGTTTTGACATCACAATTATTTCTATATGTTAGGTCGGAGGGTACATTTGATGTGTAAAAAAAAAAGAGAATGAAAATAAAAAAAAATATGATATTTTATTAAAAAACTGTAACTTTCTTTTTTAAAAAAAATTAAAGTTTAGTAACTTTAAGTAAAATTATTTGGACAATTTCTCACTATTCTTTCTTTAACATTACCAATCTATCATTGTATTACATCACACCCAACATGCATTGAGTGTATATATAATAATACATATCTTTGTATAATTAAAGATTTAGTTTATGTGTTTTTTAATGTATTAACTTGTATTAATGCACATGTTGTTATCACTTCTGCTTTAAAAAAAAAATGCAAGGATTTCTATATATTCAGGTCGAAATTTTCAACATCTGTTGTAAGTAATTATGAAAGTTTAAATAACATATAAATATCATTATTATCTTGAATTTTGTAAAGCCTTGTATTAAATCTTTCCGAAAGGGCAATCGTATTTGTTTTTACCAACAATTTCATCCAAATCCGGAAAGTAGAAAAAAAAAATGGAAAAAACACTCTCCACAATATTTTTATATTCAGTTGGTTTAATTTTTAAAATTTTTTATTAATTTCTTAAACTACTTTAATGGATATATATTAATTATAAGTTATAACTGTCAACGTCAAAATAAGCTATTTGATTATATAGTTATTGTTATTTTTTTAAAATTTTGCATGGAAAATCTTCGTAATATTTTATTCTGATTCAACATTTAAATTTTAAAAAAATTCCATAAATTAAAAAAAATCACTTCCAAATAATAAAATATGAAGAGGTGTGAGTATTTGAATTCTTACAAGTTACAATGAATTATCCCATCTTTTTCCAAAAAAGCTTTTATATGTGTGTGTGTGTATATATACATATAAAATTTTATGTACAATCCTACATAACTACCAAAATTATTATGTTTGAGTTTAATGGGAGTTTCAAAGAACATATAAAATATATCTAATTATTTTCATAAATTTGTGAAGGTTTGTGTTAATCCTTGCCAAATGGATATCTAAGATGATAATATTTCTTTTTTACTACCAATGTCATCAAAATCCGTAAAGAAGAAAAATAATAATAATAAAGTAGAATAAGAGATAAGCAGGAGATATAATTAAAGAAAATAAAGTCTATCTTTATTTGAAAAATAAATAAAAAACAATAAAAGAGTGGTTTCCTTACATTTGTATTAATTCTTGCCATAAGTTATCCCTATGATCTAGTATATGTTTTCGTTAACAATTTCATCTAAATCCGATAACTAGAAAAATAATAGTAATTAAAAAACACTGTTCCCAATAAATTTTATCTATCAGTTGCAACAAGATTCCTTTTCTTTTTTAATATTTTATTATTTTATAAACTATACGTATGATATTTTTATTAGAAAAATTTAATAATAAAAATATAAAAGCCAGACTTAATTATCTCTTCTTTTTCTTAAATCACTTTAGATATATACAAAAGTAAATATTTCAAGAGAATTGGAGTCTTGGAGATAAGCATAACAGAGGATATAAATAGAACAAATTAAGAAAGCTTAGTTTGCGTCAAAAAGCATAGTTCTTTGCTCTCATTTTGATTCTTTAGTTTTCATTCTTCTTTCTTCATTGATTTCTCACCATGGCACTAAATACATTTTATCGATGTCGAGTTTCTGATGAATTACCTGCTTATGAAATCTTTCAAAACTTCCAAGCCTTTGAACCTTTGAATACTGAGAGTTTTAATATTTACTTTTGTGTTCGGTTTGCCTTCCATTTTGACCCAAGTTTGTACTTTATGGAAAATATGCGTGAGATTCACACTTTCCAATCTATTTCATGTGAACAATTCTTTCAGGAGGGTCCAACTTTCTTGCTAAGGAATCTATCGCACCCAATGATCTACCCCGATTCTCTTAATCAGTTGATACCTACTATATTGTCTTATACTCAACATTTTTACGATGAGCATCATCGATCTTGGATTGGGGTCCATTCTGCTGCTACATACTCTTTGACTGTGGAAATTATTGTTGAATTAGAAGAAACAGAGGAAGATCTTGAAATGGCTTTATGGGAATCTATGGAAGATCAAGGGACATTAATGGTTCCTGCATCTGAGGAAGCTATCATGTCCTTGAACACAATGAAAGTTGAAGACAAAATTGGTGTTGGTGCTGGCCATTGTTGTATTTGCCTTGAAGAGTATGATAAAGGAGTTGAAATTTCAACATTGCCTTGTCACCATATTTATCATAGTATTTGTATTGTTCAGTGGCTTAAAACAAGTCACTTATGTCCCTTATGTCGATATGAGATGCCTATACTATCTAATAATAATAACACTTTTTAGAGATTAATACCTATTTGTTTGTGAAGCTTAAATGCGATCAATATATAAAATTATTTATGCATGTCGATTTTATTTATTCTTTCGCTTTATATTGGCTACATGTCTTGGTATTTCTAAATGTTTCAATTGTTATTTAATAGTCATTTCGTCCTTTTTTTTTTTTACATTTTTATGGGAATTATAAGTTGTTTCATAGGTAACTAAATATTTGAAATGTATAATTTTGTTTGTCATTAAATTATTTAGGTCATTGAACTGAATGTCTTGGTGCACCAAGTTTTTTTAAGGCTTATGGTCATGTGACCATTAAAAAATTACTTTACCCAATAATATAAGATTTTCAAGTCCTATCAAATGCAGTTATACTGTCAATTTCACAAATTAAAACAAACAATTGATTTTGTAGGTCAACATTGACTTTTAGTTGCTTTATAAAGAAAAAATACATAAAAAATGCTTACCAAAAACAAACTATAAGGATTTCTATTCAGTTTGAAATTTTCATTTGTATATTGTAAACAGTTTACGGGAATGAAACTTTCATTTGGAAAAAAAAATGCTTATGTACTGATTTAGAAATTTATTTTAATTATATTGTATTTGATTGGAAGTCGATCCACTCCATCGCCTTGTTGGCGCGGAAGGTCCTGCGAGTCACGTGACGTGCAGGAATTGGTCACAATGGATCTCACATTTTAATAGGACCCATTCCTCATTCAACATAATACTTTTTGCATTCAGCTATGGGAACTATAACCAAAAAAGTAATAAATTTAAGTGGGTCCCACACTTTAGTGGGACTCACTCCTATTCAACATAATATCTTTTTTTTTTTAAAAAAAAAACTACACTAATTGTACATTGAGCAGCGGGAAGCATAACAAATAAAGTAATAAATTTAAGGGAAATATAATTTTTTCAAAAATTTAATTAAAAGGTCTTATCTTTTAAAAATTAAATTAAAATGAGTATAATCTAAAAAAAAAGTAAATTCCACTTTCCTATTATTTGACATGTATTAAAATTTTAAATTAATTTCATATAATATATTAAAAATAAATTATTTGATTATTTTAATGATTCTATTAAATACATGTGGTGAGAAAGTTAATTTTATTTAAAAAGTTATAATATATATACCAACATTATTGAAATTAAGTGTAATCTTTTAAGAAAAATGTTAAATATAATTAAGGGTAATTTTTTGAATTGTGTTGCACAGTTGATGAAGAGTAGATACTTCATTATCTGAAACGCTTATCAATTCTTTGTTGAGAGCTCTTATATTGTTTAGTTGATGTAGGTCTCATACAGACATTTGAATTTTAGGTTGATTAGATAGTGTATGAAAGCTCTCAACATTTAACTAAATATCAAAATTGAACTCATATGAAACATGTGGTACAAAAGCACAATCAATTTTAAACATAGCAAACAAATATATTGACCGACGATGACAAGGAAAAATATCTAATTATAATTTATAATATCTTTATTATTTGTAAAAAATATAAAATCTCACAAAAGATTCAAATTAATTTATAAAAATGCAAAACTACAAAGTCAACCATTTAATCATCTTGATTTGGACGTGAAAAATGTTTACTAAACTCCAATGCTTCGAGTGATGGCGTGCAATGGTTAATAGATGTCTGCATTATGATAGAACAATAATCAATAGACAAATAATAATTATTTTGAAAATACTAATTTCTATTATGTTAAAGAATTTTAACCATTAGCAGTTCGGTGAAGCTCAAATTTGTTTGGGGTGCTGGAGGTGCCGAGAATGATCCTTCAATTTGTGTTTCATTCATCAGTAAATAACAAATGTGAATCATGTTAATATATACACACATTTTATTTAAATACATACAGAAGAACATTTTACTTACTCTAGACGGTGGTACTGGTGAATCTTTAGTAACTGTAGCTTTTTTTTTTCCTTTTTCCTTGACCTTCTAAGCAGCTTTTATTGTGTCTCTTAGAACTCTTTCCAGCTCTTTTCTTGAATCCAGATGGTTGTAGTGTACATTGAGTTGTGGGATCAGCGATGACATCAACATGTCTATCCACAAGAGGCTCTTGGTCCCTTCGCAGCGAACGATGATCACTTATTCTCTTTCTGCCTTCAGACAATGCATCTAACATAATTGCATATTCTTCTTCATTGTTAGAGGCATCAGCAACTAATCTTATTGCTTCTCGACTAAGATGTCTAAATCGATGCGTGCTCTCAAATCTAGGATCTGCCTGTATCTCTCTTCCCTTAATATCGAGTATCACACCGGTTCTTGCTTTTTTAGTCCACCGATGAAAAATATACTGCTCCGGGAGTAATTTGACATCATTCACATCAAATACCTTCAAGGCATTAGGATAATTAAATTAAATAGTTATAATTTATAAATGATTACAATAAACTATAATTGAATAAATATAATTTTTAATTACATAATAAATTAAATAAAATACCTTTAAGGCATGACAACATATAATACCAACGGTTTCAAACATCCGACACTTGCATGTAACTGTCTGACGAGAAGAGTCAAAAAAATACGATGAAGTCTCCCGGCTTACCTTCAAGGAAAATTATGTTAGACATATAGATACACAATTTAGAAATATAGAATTACATATAGAAGCATATTTTACTTACCTAAGAGGGCAACAACATACGTTCGTATTTGTTCATTCTCGTCTCTTTCTTTGATATATGCCTCCATCATGCCTTCAAATTGTTGTTGGAACAATTCAAACACAGTATAAGTATAAATCCCAGAAAGTTGTTTCAACATATGACAAGTTGACACTCTCAATCGTGGGAGTTTTTCCCTAGAATCATAATTAGAAATCAGTTCATTGTACCACTTTTCATTCACAATCCTCTCAAAGTGCGCAAAGAATTGTATCATATCCAAGTCTGGTCTCATCAAAACCTTCAGGTTTGAATTGAAACTCTCACTAAGTTGTGTGCTTTGCATTCCAAGGGTGAGATTTTACCTCATAAAACATGTTGCCCACTTTCGCTTGATACTATAAAGTGATGCCAACCATTGATTATCTTCAACATTATAGTCTACCAATAATTTAGTCCATGCTGCCTCAAATTGTTGTTCATCCAAAATGCCGTACATGCAATGTGAAAGATCAGTTAAAATATGTGAATCATATTTTTTTAGATGAGACAAATGTTTGGTAGCATTTTGCATCAAATGCCAAGTGCACAATCCATGTACGGTGTCAGGCATGACCTCACTCAATGCTTTTGCTATTGCCGCATCCTGGTCAGTAAATAGTGTGAGTGGTCTTTTTTGTCGATGGGCCTCTAAAAATATTTTAAAAAGCCACTTGAAAGAGTCAGCAGTTTCATCATATAATAGAGCCGCTCCGAATATAACTAATCTTCTATAATGATTAAACCCACAAAATACAGCAAGCGGTCTATTTCCTTTATTAGTGCCAAACGTTGTATCAAGTGACACCACATCCCCAAAAAATTCATAATCAATTAGCATTCTTGGGTCATCCCAAAAAATATTTGTCATCTGTTCATTTGAATCCATCTGATAAGCATAAAAGTATAATGGATTTTCTAACAATTGCTTTTGGAAATAGCCCAACAATGCACCAACCTCCCCATAAGCCATGTTTCCTTGCCTTCGCGACTTCAAATAATTTTTTACATCTGTGCGTAGGTACCCAAGATTAGACCTTCCTCCCACATGCATACTCATCAAGTCAAAAGAGGCTTTTTGTCGGATTCCGGAATCCTCTGCCAATTCTATATCATGTGCTTGCACATCCGAGATTTTTCGTTGAGATCTAAGCATATGGCTAGTCTCTATAGTATGAAGTTCATGATTGTATTCCTCTATGAAATTATGAACTTCAAATTTATCATTTCTATATTTCACTAACATTGAAACCATGCAACCAGTTCTAGTCTCCTTGCGGGGATTTTGAGGATTTAAAAGTCTTTTGTCCTCCTTTCGAAATCCCTCCTTTGAACAGACAAATTTTCGAGCTATTATACTTCTATCTTTTTTGCTAACACGACGCCATTCTTTTCTGACTCCAAATCCAATTCTTCCACCATATGTCCTCCAAAATTCCCAGGCCTTATCTAAGGTATTAAATTTCATTCCAATCTAGGGTTTCAATATAGTCTCCATTGAAGCCTTCAACTATATATTTAAATTAAACTTCAAATTTATTACCCTTTTTGAAGAAATAAAAATTGAAAAGAAACTGAAAACATAACTAAAACAATATATAATTAAACAATACAGATACACGTATAAAATTTCACATATAGCATGACAAAAATTCATTGGGCCATATATTATCCTAAGCAATACATATACATGCAATGTAGCTATGAATTGGGATGCCAAACACAATGAAACTTAATATAAAATTAAACAAAAGATTCATAATTACCAAGTCATCTAGCTTCTTATTAAAGTTAAATGAAAAAAATCAGTTCATACTTGTAACTGTTTAATGGTTTTCCAAAACATTAAATTGAATGAAAGCAATTATTTTCCTCTCAATGATTATTGTAATATTTTATCATCAATTAACTTCATTGTTTATGTTAATGACTCTTGATTCCCAAACTTAAGATGGTTCCTAAGCTATTATAACACGCTTACACTATCGATGATTGAAAGGTAAATTTTCTGTAACCTTTAATAAAAATTAAAGAAGAATATATATATATATATATATATATATATATATATATATATATATATATATATGAATAACAGCACACAAGAATCAGTTTAGATTGCAGAACCTTCATCGGCGTTGAAATAGCACGATGAATACTTTGTTGAACGGTGCCGCACAATTAGAGATGAATCAAAGTTGAGAGGCAGATCGCTGATCAATCCAAAATTTGCGTAAATTTATTTCTACTCTAACGCCGGGTTCGCTAAACGTCTAGTAAAATACTAAAATCACATTTTCTTTATTTTTGTTTCTTCTTTCCCTTAATGTGGCTTTGGAAATATTTTCCTAAGTTTGTGGCGCACTTTGTGTTAAATTTCCACTGATCAATCTATCTTAAGGGTAATAGGGTATTATGTTGAATGATGAGTGGGTCCCACTAAAGTGTGGGACCCACTTATATTTATTACTTTATTTGTTATGCTTCCCGTTGCTGAATGCAAAATTAGTGTAATTTTTTGTTATATGAGGAGTGGGTCCCACTAAAATGTGGGACCCAGTTAAATTTATTATTATTTTTATCATAGTTTTCGAATACAAAATTAGTGCATTTTTTTTTTAAAAGATCTTATGTTGAATGAGGAGTGGGTCCCATTAAAGTATGGGACTCACTGTGATCAATTTTTGCGCGTCACATGGTGCGCAGGACCTCCAGCACCAACAAGGCGCTGGAGTGGATCGGTACGCATGTTTGATTGTGATTGAAATTTTAAACCTTGAATTTGTGAAGCTTTGCATAATTATTTCCGGATGGTTAATAACGCAATTGTAGCTGTATTAATTCTTTCAACTTGTTTGATTTTTAAGTGTATATCATCTTCTTAAAACACTTTACATAAGTGTATATATATATATATATATATAAAAGTTAAAACCTCTGAGTCAAGATAATCTATTTCTTTATACAGTTACTGTTATTTTAAAATTATTTTGAACGCAAAATCAACACAACATTTCATTCTAATTCAACAGTTAAATTAAAAAAAAATACTTCAAGTAATAAAATATGAAGAGATATGAATGTTTGAATTCTTTAAGTTTTGTATTAATTCTTGCCAGAAGGTATGACAAAAATAATAATATTTAGTTTTTACTACCAGTTCCATCCAAATCCGTAAAGTGGAATAATAATAATAATAAAACAAAATAAGAGATAAGCAGTATATATACTTTAAAAAAGAAAGTCTACCTTGTGTAAGAAAAAAAGAAAAAGAAGTGTTGTTTCCTTATATTTGTACATTAGTTCTTTCCATAAGTTATCCCTATGATCCCCGTTTTTGTTTTTAATTGATAATTTCATCTAAATCCGATAACAAGAAAAATAATAGAAATAAAAAATCTTGAAAAACTAGGCTTAATCATCTTTCTTTGTATTAAATCACTTTAGATATATTCAAATAATGTATATCAATCTTAATACTCCCAGCTTGAACAGAGATTAGTTCCAATTTTAAAGTGACTTGATACTTTTAGTTAAAAAATAATAATAATAATGTATATCAAGAGATTTAGAGATAAGCATAGGAGAAGACATAAATAAAGTAAAGAAAGCCTAATTTGTATTACATGGTATAGTTATTTGTTATTATTCCTTATTTTCTTTCTTCATTCTTCTGTCCTTATTCTTCACCATAACTCTCAGTGTACTTTATCATATCGTGTTTTAGATGAACCTGTATATGGTGAAATCTTTCAAAATCCTGA
This sequence comes from Biancaea sappan, assembly GCA_037074585.1. Taxonomy (NCBI): domain Eukaryota; kingdom Viridiplantae; phylum Streptophyta; class Magnoliopsida; order Fabales; family Fabaceae; genus Biancaea; species Biancaea sappan. The sequence continues at coordinate 16,040,757 of CM073494.1, forward strand.
AACCTTTGAATCTTCAAATACAGAGAGTTTCAATGTTCGTTTTTGTATTTGTTTTGCCTTCCGTTTCGACCCTCAATTGTTACTCATGGATGATATGCCTCCCATTCACACTCTCCAATCTATATCATGTGAACAATTCTTTTAAAAGGGACCAACTTTCTTGCTATGGAATCTATCCCACCCAATGATTCACCATAATTCTCTTAGGAAATAATAACTAGTATGATGTCTGGTGCTCAATATTTCTCCGACAAGCATCATCGCTCTTCTGCTATATGCCCTTTGACTATAGACATTATCGTTGAAATAGAAGAAATAGATAGAGCTCGTGAAAGGGTCTTGTGGGAATTTATGGAAGATGAAGGGATATTGATGGTTCATACTTCTGAGGAGGCTATCATATCCTTAAATACAATGAGAGTTGAAGATAATGTTTGTGTTGATGCTGGCCATCATTGTATTTGTCTTGAAGAGTACAATAAAGAGTTAAAGTTTCAACATTGTCTTATTACCATATCTATTAGAGTGATTGTATTGTTTAGTGGCTAATTAAAACTAACTACTTATGTCTTTTATGTCGATACGAGATGTTTGTATTATATCTAATAATGACAATAGTTTTTAGAGATTATTATCTATTTGTTTACGAATTTAATTGTTATCAATATATAAAATTATTTGCGGATTTTTCGTTTGTTTTTGTATGTGCGTTTATTTTAAACTCTTGAAGCTTTTGCTTTCTATTGGCTACGTTTTTTTTAAAACGTTATTATTTATATATAGTTTCATTCCTTTTCATATTTTTATAGATATTATAAGTTGTTTCAGAGGTGACTAAATATTTGCATCTTGTATTATTTCATTTATAGTCAAATTATTTAAGTCATTGATTGCATTTTTATCTGAGGTATCTGGTCATGTAGTCCAATATAAAATTACTTTGCTAAAAAATATAAAATTTTCAAGTGGTAGCAACTCTTGATATTAAAATTAGGAGTGTACCATTTTAGTGGCAAATAATTTCTCAAATTAAAACAAACAATTGATTTGGTAGGTCAATTAATGCTATTGACTATTAGTCAAGAATATTAATTATTTTATAAAAAAATATTCTGCATAATGAACCTTAAATTTCAGCTTTTTGTTATTATATTATTCTTTTTTATTAAAAATATGAGGTGTCTTACTCTCCTGTCTCTAGCATTGAAACTGAAAATAAATACTTTCTAAAAATAAAAAAAGAATAATATAATAAACAAGAATGATTAAGTGTTATTTTAAAAATTTCGCATGCCATAATTTTATAAAAACTCTATTTTCAATTTTATTTAAAAAATTCACATGTCATAATTTTGTTAGAAGGGGCAGAATTATTATTATTTTTATTTTGTTTATTTTTGTCAATACAATTTGTGTAATGTTTAGACCCATATGAATGTAAGAAAAAGAAAATTTAGGTGCAGTTTTTATATTTTTTATCATTAAGTGCTCTAATTAGAACACAAGTATATGATCTTTAAAAATAATTGTATATTTTTGACAAATTTAACATTGGATAATAAATTTTTTTAAAAAAAATTTACACACATCTTCCAATTTCAGTAGAAATTTTGATAATAATTAAAGAATAATAACTACATATAACTATATAATGACATAATCTTAAAAAATAAAAATGTGAAATGAAACTTTATCATTATTTTTTTTCTATCTTTTCTTTTTATTCATAGCACTTCTTGTAAAATAAAAAAATAAAAATAAAAATTAAAACTCAGTAGCACTTCATCGCTTGTTATTTGAATTATTGGTTGGGCTAAAGGTGTCGAAAAAAAATGTAATCTTAATTTGATTTGAAAAAATAAAATAATATATGTAATCTTACACAATTATAGTAAGCATCAATATTCAAATTGATAAATATATGACTCTTTCAATAGACACAAGTCTCATTCAAAAGCTTACACGGCTAGTTCCTGAAAATCATATGTATAATGCTCACATAATGAGGCCTCATTAGAAAATTGATCAACATGCCACACTATTCTTATTATATAGGTAGAGTTTAGAGTGTAGAATTCAGGGTTTTTGGAATTGATTTTAAATGATTAAAGATAAGAAGTTCCCTCAGTCCAAATACTCCTATTAGGTTTAGGAGAATAATGGGGCAATCTCTAACGTAACATTGTGTACAAACTTGATAAATATTTAGATAATAGCAAAATTTTGAAAATTTGATTGGTTATTGAATTGTTAGAAGCATTTATTCAATAGACAATAGTTAAATTAGTGATACTTAAAATACATTAAAATATTAAAATATATATAAAATCACTCATATATAACCATTAAACTCATAACTATTTATGAAATAGTAAATAATTATGTTTATCTTTCTTAAATATCAAAATCTCAATAAAAACTAAAAACTAGTAAGTATATAAAAAAAAAAGGCAAAAATATATTTTATGTAGGTTTACACTAAGTTTCATCTATGCCCTAAAGGTTTTTTTCTTGTCCTAATTATGTCCCACATGTTTCAATTTTTGTCATATATATCTTTTTTCTGTAACTCTGTCAGTCAACTTAACGGAATGCTGACTGAGCTGCCACATGGAAAAAAAAAAATCTACCACGTGGACTCTAGAAAAAATAGGTTTTTTTAAAAAAAGTTTCAGCTTATTTACTTAGGTCCTTGGTCAAAATTTTTCTTTTGTCCAATTTTTTACATAAATTCATCTTCTATTTCATCTAGATCCCTAGTTTAAGAATCTATTTTTATCTTTGTTAAAATCACCCCCTTAAACTTTTCAGTTTGTTTACTTTAGTTCATGTTCTTCACTTTCATGCTTTTTTCTTATGGTATGGTCCTCTAAATCTGTCCATAATTTCATTTTAGTTGTAATATGATTAAACCTATCATTTCCACCTAAAAACAAGTCAAGAAATGAATTAAAATTCAAAGTTTTAAATGAATTAAATTTCATTCTTGAATTTTAATTTATTTCTTGAGTTGTTTTTGTGTGAAAATGATAGATTTAATCAAATTATGACTAAAAATGAAATTATGGACTGATTTTGAGAGCCAAACTTTGAGAAAAAAACATGAAAGTGAAGAATAGAGATTACAATTGAAAAGTTTATAGGGGATGATTTTGGCAAAGATAAAAATATAATTTTAAACTAGGGACCTAAATAAAGTGGATGAGTTTATATGAAAATTGGACAAAAGAAAAATTTTGACTAACGACTTAAGTAAATAAACTATTTAAGAAAAACTTTTTTCTAGAATCCACGTGGCAACCATGTGGCAGGTGCTTTATTGCCACGTGGCAACCTAGTCAACATTTAGTTAATTTGACTGACGAAATTACAAAAAAAAGGTATATATGACAAAAATTAAAACATGTGGGACATAATTGAGCCAAAAAAATCCTTTGGAGTGTAGATAAAACTTGGTGTAAACTTTAAGAATATAAAGTACTATTTTCTGAAAAAAAGAATCATAAAACTAAAGAATTTTTTTATACTTTTTTTAAAAAAATGTCAAAAATCGGTTTAATTGATTCTTGGTTATTTTCTTTTTCTAATTGGTTTTATCGATTTTTATTAGCTCGAGATGGATTCAATCAATTCTTGGTTAGTTCATTCTCTCACCAATTTTGAGGGTCAAATCAGATTGAAATATTGGCTGATTCACTAATTTTTCGGTAGAAAGAGCTATTCTAAGTTGGTTCTTAAATTTCAATCATTCTTATTATATTATCTATGTTGTTTGGATTGAATCTGATTGCAAAGTGTAATCACTTAGTTGCTCATTTTGGGTGCAAGGTTTAATGCTTATCTACTATCATTCTTCTTATATTATCTATGTTGTTTGGATTGAATCTGATTGCATAGTGCAATCACTTAGTTGCTCATTTTGGGTGCAAGGTTTAATGCTTATCTATTGTTATATGGGAAAAGCACTAGAAAAGGACCAGACTACATATAATATATATACCAATTAAATTTGCGTAATGTTTATACCCTTATGAATGGGAGGCAGGTCCGCTCTTGTTCACAAAACAATAGAGCCTCCAATTAGGACTAAAATAAAAATTAAATAAAAAATTTGGGGTCAAAGTATAATTTTTAAAAATATGGTGTTTAAATCTATAATTTTAACAAGTCAAAAATTATAATTTTTCCAAATGACCCACCTCCATTTTATACTATTTGAACTTCCGACGTTGGTTCTTTACCTGTTTCTTCTTCATTATTCCTTCCTCTCATTTTCTTCTTTTCTTTTTCCCTCTCTTCAAGCTCTCTCATTCTTTGTGCAACTCTCTGATCTCACTCTAGCTCCTCTCCCAACTCTATCACTTTTTCTGTTCTATAACTATCTGTATTGGTTTTTGACGGAAAGAGTGTATGTATTTGTGATATGTGTTATTTTGTTTTCATTTTAATCCCTACGTAAATATTAAAAAAGGCATCATAGTCCAAAAATGGAGGTGGGTCATTTGGAAAAATTATAATTTTTGACTTGTTAAAATTATAGATTTAGGATCCTTTTTTTAAAATTACATTTTGACCCCAATTTTTTTTTGGCTTTCATTTTAGTCCTAACTGGTGCTCTTTTCTTTTATGAATAGGAGCGGATCCACTTCCTTATGAATGTAAGTGTCACAACCTAAATTCTAGGCACGTGACCGGTATAGTGACACAAATCTCGTGTCATCATAAGCTTAATTAGCATATCAATTTCTACCATTTTTTGTTTATTTATGAATATTTATAACATACATCATTCCCTCTTTATTTATTAAATAACATAGCTTTCATAAGTATTTAGAATTTAGCAAACATGTGAACTAAATCAAGCAAACACGACAACTTTATTTTAAATAATTTAAATAGTCTCAACTATTTAAATTTTAAAGACAATTCAAACTTTGAAATATATATATATATGTATATATATTTATATATGAATATATGTATAATAAAATAAAGATTAAAATTAGAAAATATTTATTAAGTATAAATAATATTAATTAAAAGAAATATTAATTTATAACTAAATATTAATTGAAATAAATATAAATAAATATCAAATACTTATTAAAATAATTATTAGTTTACAGTATAAATTATTATAACCATAAATCATATACACACAAGGAGAGATGAAAACTTACCTGGATTCCTTGCAATTTCCCATATTACAATTTTAATATTTAACATAAAATAATTGAAACTTCATTCATTCACAAAATCACATCAATTTAAATAAATTCATAATTGAAATCTTAATTTCTACCATAATCCATATTATAAATTCTTAAAATAAATCTTTGAGTTCAAATTAAATTAAATACAGTAAATAAAGTAATTTATTAGCCCGAGAACCCCTAAATGTCCTAGTTGACCACAGAGCTTCATAAACTTAACAAAATAAAACACTAACAACATGGGACCCATCCAATGATGGATAGTCCAACGACAACTACTCCTCTAGCGGAAGATCTTCGTCCATTACTTGATCTGAAAGGAAAAAGCCAACGAGTGTGAGATAATAATCTCAGTGAGCGAGCCAATCCCCGCCTTAAAAAAATTTGCTATGTAAAAGCAATAAAATAAAATTATAGGCAAAAATCACAATTCACAAGAAGAGATATCTACCAGAGAATTTGTAATTTAATCAAACAATTCAAACTAACGGAACTAGTACTCATCAATGGCAAAAACACCCGGGAGAGCTCGTAGGCCCGCTCAACCAATCTCATCAAAACCCGCCATGACGCACAACCTCATCAGCAACGGTCAGAGCGCCTCATGGATTAAATCCGGGCTCATCTCCCTACTGAAGGAATCGTTGTATCTACTCTAAGAGATCAAGTCATTTTATCACCCGAATTTCCCGCTTGACGTGATAGAGGGTACTATCCAGTCCAAACACACACAAAGTTCAAACAATTTCAAATGATTATCGAAATAATCATCAATATATTCCACAATGTGTTCATCAATATAATCATAAACATAATCATCATTCTAATTTCTATCGGATAGCCATAAGCATTCCAAATCACAAATAATTATATTTATCTTACGAACCATGCCTTTTTTCTAACGTTTACCATTAGCAATTTTATCAATAATTGAATTTTACAAAATTCTCAATTTCGCTTTTAACCCGAATTCCTTCTTTTCTACCATGACTATTACCTATCTTTATACCTTATCACTTTAACATTTAAGATAATATTAAAGAAGGGTTGGTTTACTTACTGGATTCCAATGAATCCTACCGATTGAACCGATCAATTTCTCTTTGATGTGAAAAAAGAAATTTGTTCTATGATACTTGAGGTTTTTCAAAAAAGGAAAGAAAAGTCTAGATGTCAAAATAAATTCTTTATGTTTCTTTTAAAGGAGACGAATTGACAAGAGAAATAATGATTTATGAAATACCTTGATTCCTCCTTGCCTCTTGAATGGTGGTCAAGAGAGATGTTGTACGAGATGGTGGGGTGCATGTGAAAGTATGTGCTAGCCGACTTGACGTGGTTAAGTGTGGTGTATATGATTTATGGAATATAAGGGATGGTGAGTATTAGGTGTATTTGAGTGTATATCAAAATATGGAATGTGATGGGTGAGTGGGATGCATGTGTTGGAAAAGTGCTTGGCGGTGGTGTGTATATGGAGTGTTATCGTGATTGTGTATATGTGCTACTGTGAAGTTGTGTATGTAGGCTGTCGAATGGAATGTGAGGAGAGAGAGATCGATAGCTAGAGGGAGGAAGAGAAGGGGCAAACTGAGAAGCCTTAAGATTTGGGATCTAGGGTTTCCAATTTAGAGTTTAAAACAATTTGAAAGGATTTAAGGTTTAAAATTGAAAATAGTTTCTTTAAGTTAACTAAAGCTGACTGTTAAAATACTATATTACTATGGTTTTATTCAAAGAAGGAAAAAGAAAGAAGAAAAAAAGAGGAAAAAAAAAAAGGAAAAGGATGAAAATTTGTAGCTTTTGTTTAAGATATTTATTTTAATGTATTATCATCCATATATTAAGACTTATCCTTCTAACTAATTTTTTTTTGTAAAATTTCGAAATTAAATTGAATATCCCAACGTAGTTTTATGTCAACAAAATCTAAGGTTTTAAATATTGATTTTTGAAAGATATAACTTCATATTTAAATACACTTGGATTATTTGTTAACTATCCTAGTCCAAGGATTATAATCCTATTAATTTAATTATTTAAATTCAAAAACATTGGTTATTCAAATCTTACATTGCCTTAAGTAAATATAATATGTTCAAATCATATTTCTTAAGATACTCTTTGGACTTAAATATGGAAACCATTATCCTCAACTTTAATATTAAAAAGACTTGGTTAATTAGATAAATAACTATTTCTTTTATTTGATTTTTACATTATCTTTTACTTGTTTTTCTACAACCTAATTTAATACTAAACATAATTATTTATTTCCCACTACCGTACGCTTCTATTGTTCACCTCAGCCTTATTTTAAAATTTTCTTTTTTTTTTAAAAATAAACCAATGAATAAATTAATCAAACTTCTTATTCTAAAAAAAAAATTAACATTCTAAGATTTATAAGTTGTTTTCCATTTCCTATTTTACATCAAGATTCCCCATAATTTTCTCCATCTATTCCTATACTTTACAAGTATTTTGCTGTACCCCACAACATTCCAAAATCTTTCACTTTAGTCCCTGAGATTTTCGCTTTAGTCCCTGTATGCCTAGCATAACACATTGCTAACTTATAGCCCAAATTCACATATCTAAGCATCATTACATCATATTATGATATCATACACACATTTCACACAACATTTTCAAATCAACAATTGTGAATTACAATTTATCAAATTCAACAGAAAATAAAAATGACAAATATTACAGTAAGTTAAAATAATAAATATGTGGAATGATTTTTTTTATTTGTTCTTAGAACTTCTTGTAGAAGAGGAAATTTATAGCATGCTTGGATTGATGGGAAGCATTGATAATCCTTAAAGCAATAGATAAAAATTTGTCCAAAATATCCTCTTTAAAAACACTAAACTTTCCTTTCCTTTTCTTTTTTTCTTTTTAAGTTGAGGTATTTAATAAAATACATCATTTTCATTTTCTTTCCTTTTCTTTTTGTTCATACCAAACATACTCTCAGTAGCACTTCATCCTTACTTTATTTTTTTAACAAACTTCATCCTTACTTTCTTTTTTTTAAAGAACAAATGGATATAATTCCATTAAAATGGCACTAAGTCAATGATTACATAAAATTGATTAGAACCTAAAAATTGTCAAATACAATTGTTAATTTCCTAATCAACATGATTTTGGTGCATTCTTTCTTGACATATGAACCTTACTATTGCTTTATTTTTATTGATTTTTACCTTTTGGCCTCAAGATTCTCTAATTCTTACTTTCCTAAGTCCTTACAATTTTCTCTATTTTTACCCTCACTTGTATGCTAGTCATTGATGTTTGATCTTGTATTTCAGGTTACAAAGAAGGACTACTAATTAGAAGAGAGGAAACCATGCAATTTAGAAGAAGAATGATTGTTCAGCATCCCAACGCTCGGTACTAGAGTACCAGTTTCACAGCATTTGCTCTGTCGTCCACCGCTGCAGTGCAGAAGGAGTGCTGCTGCAGCGCTAGCCCAGTGCCCAATGCTGGTGTTCTAGTTTTTCAGCATTTTATTTCTGCCTTCCACCGCTGTAGCGCCAGACCTCCCGCTGCTCTCCTAAGTGCCACGCTGAAGCTTTTCTTTAGGCTGTGTCTTTGCCTTCTACCACTGCAGTGGTGAGTTCGCACCACTGCAGCGCCAGAGCGCATTCTTAGCCACATCAGTATCATTTTAAATAGCTTCAGAGGTTATTTTTTAGGGAAATTCTGATCTGGAGAAAATGGGAAACTGCCATTTTGGCTAAGGAGAGCAAGGGGAACCTAATCTTCAAGGCTTTAGGGGCTCAATCCATCATCCAACATTAGATTCATGGCTTATTCTATCCATTTTTCTGTTTTCTGTCATTCATTTACCAAGAGTAGCTAGATTTTCCTTCTAGGGTTACTATGAACTCAACGCCAATTTAGATTTTTGTCTTCTCTTGTACCTACCACTTTTCTTCAATCAATATAAGGCTTTTTTATTCATTTTACTGTTGCATTATATGGACTTGATCAATATTTATAATTACTTGTTACTATCATCAAACTCAGGAAAGAGAAAGGTGAGAGTAGAACATTGAATAGGGAGGATGAGTGCGTGAACCTTACTAAATGTTTTCGCTTGTTAGCTAATAGGAATATTAGTTAATCTTATTTAATCAAAGTTAGGTTGGTTAGTATACGCTTAACTCACTTAAAGAATTGAGTAGGTGTTAAGTATCTTAAATGAGATTCGAGAGAATTCTTTTAAGTTATTAGAATAACATAGGATTAACTTATACGGTTGATAGAGTTGTAAGTGCGTGAGAAGGATTTTACAATTTCTAGGACGGAGGAGAGGGATTAGTAACCCAATGCTTTTAAATAGATGAACTTCGTCAATTTGAGTATTTGTTTGTTGTCATTAGACTAAAGCCTTAAAAATTTACTACCATTTGCCTTTTTACTTTGCCAGTTCTTAATCGAGTTGTCTTCAATCTAAATATTTTCCTCTAACTAATTCGGTTAAATTTCTTGGATAGTTAGCCACTTAGTCCTCAAGGGAATGATATCTTAGTCACTTTTTATTACTTGTGCGATTGGTGCACTTGCCAATTCGCTCAAAAACAATACAAGCTTGAACTTATGGGAAACGGTACATGATTTAAGATATTATATCTTAAAAATCAGTACTAGGCATATACAGTAGAAAAATAAGACTAAATAGAGGCAATACACCCCTAAGTCTAAACCTAGCTGACTAAAAAGAGGTAACACATCCCTAACCTTAACTTACAGTTAGTCTTCTAACAATCCAAATAAAATACATGCTGATATATACCCAATGCTTGTAAGGCTGGGAACCAACCAAAACCAGACCAGAACAAAAAAAAATTAAAAGAATAGAGACATGAACAAAAAAATTAAAAACAGAGACATGAAAAGAAATAAAAACAGAGACGTTGATGAAGCAGGCATAGGACACTGCTGTGCATCACGACAAAAATGGCAAAGCAAGAGTACGGCCTACACCGGCGGTATTAGGATCCTTTGCAATTCTTAAAAGTATTAGAGATTCCCATATTCTCATTTATGGTCCATTAGATTGCAACACAAACGGTTCAGATTGCATAAGAAGCTTAACATGGACCTAGATGAAGCTAAATATGATCTTAAATCAAGCAAAAGATTAAAAAAAAAATCTTAGATAAGAATTTCATCTAAGTCCTTGTTAACCTTCTTACGCGATCTGGACCGTTTGTACTTTAATCTAATGGATAAAATGAGAGTACGTATAAGACTCTCCAATATACTCAAAGTATTGGAGAGAATCCCAATCCACACCGGGGACAACTCATTCTGCGAACCAAATGTGGACTCTAAGAGGCCGATTGGAAAATATTAGTCTCGAATTGGGCCTGTATTAAGTGGGCTAAAAGTTTTGAACATGGACAGGCCAAATCATAAAAGGCCCACAAAAGTGCCAATCTTATAAAATTAATATTTTGAACTAGTGAAAGAACAGGACCTGGATCCTTTGCATTACTTTTAGTAATGCACAGGTTTTAGCAATGGTTTTTATCGTTGCTAGAACTTTCAGCAACAATAATTGTTGCTGAAAGTTCTAGCAACGATAAAAATCGTTGCTAAAAAATATTACACTCTGCAAATCCACTTTCGAAAGAACATGGGCAATCTTGCACAATTATAGCAAGCATCAGTATTCAAAGGCACACAACGATGGTTCATGTGGATCACATGATGCATACGTAATGAGGCCTCAATATATAGAAGTTTGATCAACATCACACACCATTCTTTTTAGAGTAAAAGTTATTAGTTTGAACGTTTGATTTTCAATAAATTACAGTTTTCTTATTTTAATCCTATATTTATCGTTTTATTATACTGTGTTTGATTGCGATGGAAGTTTTAAACGTTGAATTTGTGAAGCTTTTCATTAATTATTTCCAAATGTTTAATAACGCAATCGTAGTTGTATTAATCCTTTCAACTTTTTTAATTTTTAAGTGTTCTATCATTTTAATTTCTTAGAACACTTTAATATATATATATATATATATATATATAATTAGTTACAACCCTCTGAGTCAAGATAATCTATATGATAATACAGTTACTGTTATTTTTTAAATATTTTGTATGCAAAATCTACAAAGCATTTTATTCTAATTCCACAGTTAAATTAAAAAAATACTTCTAATAATAAAATGTGAAGACGTATGAATATTTGAATTCGTTAAAGTTTTGTATTAATTCTTGCCAGAAGGTATGACATAAATAATAATATTTCATTTTTATTACCAGTTTCTTTCAAATACGGAAAGTGGAAAAATAATAATAATAAAGCAAAATCAGAGATAAGCAGCAGATATATTTAAATAAAAGAAAGTCTATCTTGTGTAAGGAAAAAAGAAAAAGAAAAGAAAATGCTGTTTCCTTACCTTTATATTAATTCTTTCCATAAGTTATGCCTATGATCTCGCTTTTGTTATCTTTGATAATTTCATCTAAATCTGATAACTAGAAAAATAATAGTAATAAACACTCTTAAAACTAGACTTAAATATCTTTTCTCTTTATTAAATCACTTTAGATATATTCAAATCAAGTATAACAAAAGATTTAGAGATAAGCACAGGAGAAGATATAAATAAAGTAAAGAAAGCCTAACCAAACCCTACTTATTTGCTCTTATTCCTTATTTTCATTCTTAATTCTTCATTCATTTTCCACCATGAGTGCACTCTGTCACTATCGTGTTTTAGATGAACATGTATATGGTGAAATCTTTCAAGCTCCCGAAACATTCGAATCTTCAAACACAGAGAGTTTCAATGTTTGGTTTTGTGTTTGTTTTGCTTTCCGTTTGGACTCTCAATTGTTCGTCATGGATGATATGCCTGCCATTCACACTTTCCAATCTATATCATGTGAACAATTCTTTCAAGCGGGTCCAGCTTTCTTGCTAAGGAATCTATCCCACCCAATGATTCACCCTGATTCTCTTGAGGAAATGATAACTAGTATAATGTCTGATGCTCAATATTTCTACGACAATCATCATTGCTCCTATGATGGGCATCACTCTTCTGCTATGTACCCTTTGACTGTAGACATTATCGTTGAACTAGAAGAAACAGATGAAGCTCTTGCATGGGTCTTATGGGAATCTATAGAAGATCAAGAGACATTAATGGTTCCTACTTCTGAGGAAGCTATCATGTCCTTAAACACAATGAAAGTTGAAGATAATGTTGGTGCTGATGCAGATCGTTGTTGTATTTGTCTTGAAGAGTACGACGAAGGAGTTGAGATTTTGGCATTGCCATGTCACCATATCTATCATAGTGATTGTATTGTTCAGTGGCTTAAAACCAGTCACTTATGTCCCTTATGTCGACACGAGATGCCTGTATTATCTAATGACGACAACGACTTTTAAAGATTATTACCTCTTTTTAGGATCTTAAATGTGATCAATATATGAAATTATTTGTGAATTTTTTTTATCTGTGTGTTTATTTTAAACTCTTGAAGCTTTTGCCTTCTATTGGCTGTTTTTTTTTTAAACGTTGTTATTTAAGTGAGTTTCATTCTTTTTTATATTTTTCTAGAAATTATAAGTTGTTTCAGAGGTGACTAAATATTTGCATCTTGTATTATTTCAGTTGTAGCCAAATTATTTAAGTCATTGAAATAAATGAGGCATTTTTATCTGAGGCATCTGGTCATGGAGTCCAATATGAAATTACTTTGCTAAAAGATATAACATTTTCAAGTGGTAGCCACAATTGATATTAAAATTGAGAGTGTACCATTTTACTGGCAATTTCTCAAAGTAAAACAAACAACTGATTCTGCAGATCAACTAATGCTATTGAGTATTGACTATTAGTCAAGAATATTCATTTTTTTTATAAAAAGCGTAAAACATATTCTGCATAATGAAACTTGATTTTCTGTTTTTCCTTATTATATTATTCTTTTTATTTTTAAGAGAAAATATTGCTCGAAAGTATTTATTTCCGTTTTCAATGCTAGAGACGGGAGAGTAAGACCCCTTAGATTTTTAATAAATTGAGAAAACTAAAATGTACCTACAACTCAGCATGATTAAGTGTTATTTTAAAAAATTCGCATGCCATAATTTTATTAAAAGGGACTGAATTATTTTTTATTTTGTATATTTATGTCAATCCAATTTGTGTAATGTTTAGACCCTTATGAATGTTAAAAAAAAAATTTAGGGACAAATTTTTTTAACTTTCTATTAAAAAAATTTCAAAAAACCTTTGGGTGTCAATTTATGTCAATTTTTTTTTCTAATTGGTTTTACTGTTTTTTACCGATATGAAACCGATTCAATCAGTTCTTAGCTAGTTCGCTATCTTACCAATTTGGGTGTCAAATTTGATTGAAAAATTAGTTGATTTACTAATTTTTTAGTCGAACAGACCAAACCGATTCAATTGTCTAAACTCAACAAAATAATATTGACAATGATCACTATTGAGAAATCTGAAGGTAAATTACAATCTTGGAAGACCAATCGTCAATTATTATTTCACAAATTCCAATTTATCACTTATCTCACAGCGTTATTAATTCGGTTGTTCACTACTCAAGGCAATCCTCCTCGTCAATATAATACCTTAGTTGAAGATGTCAATACACTGTCAATACGGGGGCCGGGGTTTTTATAAAAAAAGTAATTTGATACATCATGTTGCAAAGATCTGTAATAATCAATTTTATACAATCAAAAGCTTGAAGTTCAAAGATTTAATCAAACATCAAACGAATACATTAGATTTCAAAGATTTAATCAAACATCAATGGAATATAATCAAAGGCAAGAAAGGGAACGCCGGCAAGAGTTAAGAGGTGACCGATGAGAGCTTTAGGAGAGAGCTAAGAGGTGACCGGTGAGAGCCTGAGGAAAGATCTGAGCGGCGAGAGCTAATGGCGAAAGCTGAGAGGCAAACACAGCATACGAGAAGATTGAAAGGCCTCACTCAAACGCAGCAGATGAGAAGATTGAAGGGCTCGAGAAACCTCAAACCGATCACCGAAAATAGCACAGCATGCATCTGATGGAAGGGTTTGGTAGACACGACAGAATGAAAGCAGACGTGGCAGAAGAAGGGGGGTAGAGGCTTCAAAATGGCAAAGGGAAGGGTTTGGGGGTTCAGACATTCAGTGTCAGTGTGTGTGTCTGTGTCTGTGTGTAAGGATTTCGATTTTCGATTGTGGTTGGTTGTGGGTGTGTGGTGGTTAAGGAGGGAGGGTTGGTCTTTTACGTTGCATTTGGTTGTTTGGGACTAGGGAGGGAGGGTCAGTGGGTCACTAAGGGCAGTAGCAGCACGCAGCAGAGTGGAAAGACGCAGGCTGGGCTAAAAAATTGGGCTAGGGTCTCTGGACTCTAATTGCTTCAAAAAAAATACTAAACTTTTTTTAAAAAAAAGCAGGCTGACCCGTGATCTATCCCGTTTTCAGGCCTATCCAAATACAAGCGAGCTAAACTAGAGCCCATATTGACAGTGTTAGATGCCAATGCCATTTCCTTAATTTTTTTTGTCACCATGTTTCATTGGACTTGGAATTCGGTGCTTGCCTCAATTAGTTTTCACAATCAACAATTTATATTTCAAGATATTGATTTTATTTTTATTTTTATTTTTATTTTTTTAAAAAAATCATAAAATATGAGTCGTTGATTGTAAAAATTAACTGTTAAAATTGAGTCAAACACCTTGCTTGACTTTAAAGCCAAAGAGATTTGAATTTTGTTTCAATTTCACACAAGCAACACTCTCATTCAATCACACTTACCAGGTTGGTATTATTGTACTAAAAACCAATGTTTTCAAAACCGGACCGGTCATTGAACCGGTGGAGCCACTGGTTCAAGGTTCAGTGGTCGGACCGTGGTCGAAGCGTGGTCGAACCGGTGATAATTAAAAAATATTAAAAATATATATAATTTAAAATATTAAAAATATATATAATTTAAAATATTAAAATACTTAATATAATTGATAATTCATAACAATAAGTGAGGGAAATAAGAAAATTAATCCATAAATTGATAATTCATCACAACTCATAATATTCACAATTTCAAACTAAGTAAAATAGCCTTGTAAAAGAGTAAGTAAGTCACACATTACTTAGAACAAGGAAGGAAAAAAACTTTGTATACTAATATATGTTAATGAGCTTATAAGAGGCTAAAGGAAGTGGTGGGTTTACGCGCTCACAATTTCAGACTAATGTAGTGTAAATTGTCCAATCTACCCCCCATGCGCATGTGATAAAGTGGACTCGGCTAGTTTTTGTTTTTTTTGTTTTCTCTCATTCTTCGATTTTCTTTTTTATTTGCTTATTTAAGTGGAGGCATATTTGACAATTGCAAAATTAATTAGGGTTATCATGTGTTTTTTTGTTCACTTCCCCTCTACATTTTTTTTCCCTCTACATTTTTCCCCCCTCCATGTAAAATAAAAAAAAATTTGCCCACAAAAAAAAAAAGGTTGAACCGGTTCAACCTTCAGACCAGCCGGTTTTGGCCGATTTGGCTGGTTCAGTACCGGTTCAGCCGGTTCAGGACCGGTCGAACCACCGACCGGTCTAATAGCCAAACCGGACCGGTGACCCCTCCGGTTCCCGGTCCGACAGGAGGGGTCCGGTCCGGTTTGGCAATCACTGCTAAAAACCCTATTGATATTGTATTTAATAATTTTTTTGGACAATATGTTTAAGAATATATGTAGTGGTGATTCTTAAAGAATTTTTAAATTTAAGATCTAATTCTTATTTTAGTTCACTATTGGAGGTCGCCAGCTGGCTGTCACGCCTAAGAACAATTCTTATATAACAACTAGTTTTTATACAAAAAGTAATAATAAAATAAATAACTCACAATAAATGTTATTGGAGAGTAATAAATATTAAAGTAGTATATAGTTAATTGTAGAACCAATTTGTAAATAGAAAATTAATATATTAGTTTTACCAAGCGTTTTGACATCACAATTATTTCTATAGGTTAAGTTAGAGGGTATATTTGATGTGTAAATAGAAAAGAGAATGAAAATATGATATTTTATCAAAATACTAACATTTTTTTAAAAAATAAAAGTTTAGTGACTTTAAATAAATTAATTTGAAAAATTTCTCACTATTATTTCTTTTACATTCACTACTAGAAAAACTTCAATTGGCGACAAAAAAATTTTATCGCAAATTTTGTCGCTGATTTGAAATTGCATTATAAGGAATTTGTGACAGATTCTGTAATAAAAAATTTTTCGCTAATAAATTTTCGTCGCTAATATTAATTTTTCATATTAAAATTCGATCGCAAAGTATTTTTTTTTTTTACAATAAAAAATTTCATCACAAAATTTGATACATTTTCTCGGTCATCACTTCTGCTAAAAGAAAATGCAAGGAAGATTCCATCCCAACATGCCTAGAGTGTATATATAATAATAATATTTATCTTTGTCTAGTTAAAGATTTAGTTTATGTGATTTTTAATGTACTAACTTGTATCGATGCACATGTTGTCATCACTTCTGCTAAAAAAAAGAAAATGCAAGGATTTCTATATATTCAGGTCGAAATTTTCAAAATCTGTTGTAAGTAATTGTGAAAGTTTAAATAACATATAAATATCATTATTATCTTACATTTTGTAAAGCCTTGAATTAAATCTTTCCGAAAGGGCAATCGTATTCGTTTTTACCAACAATTTCATCCAAATCCAGAAAGTAGAAAAAAAAATTGAAAAAAAAAACACTCTCCACAATATTCTTTATATTCAATTGGTTTAATTTTTAAATTTTTTATTAATTTCTTAAACTACTTTAATGGATATATATAAGTTATAACTGTCAACGTCAAAATAAACTATTTGATTATATAGTTATTGTTATTTTTTAAAATTTTTACATGGAAAATCATCGTAATATTTTATTCTGATTCAACAGTTAAATTAAAAAAATAACTTCCAAATAATAAAATATGAAGAGGTGTGAGTATTTGAATTCTTACAAGTTACTTTGAATTATCCCATCTTTTTCCAAAAAAGCTTTTACATGTGTCTGTGTGTGTGTGAATATATTTTATATATATATAAATTTAGTACAATCCTACATAACTACAAAAATTATGTTTGAGTTTAATGGGAGTTTCAAAGAACATATAAAATCTATCTAGTTATTTTCATAAATTTGTGAAGTTTTGTGTTAGTCCTTGCCAAATGGATATCTAAGATGATAATATTTCGTTTTTACTACCAACTTCATCAAAATCCGTAAAGAAGAAAAATAATAATAATAAAGTAGAAAAAGAGATAAGCAGGAGATATAATTAAAGAAAAGAAAGTCTATCTTGATTTGAAAAAAAGAAATTTAAAAAACAATAAAAGAGTACTGGTTTCCTTACATTTGTATTAATTCTTGCCATAAGTTATCCCTATGATCCCGTATAAGTTTTCATTAACAATTTCATCGAGATCCGATAACTAGAAAAATAATAGTAAAAAAATACAATTGCCAATAAATTTTATATATCAGTTGGAACAAGATTCATTTTTTTTAATATTTTATTATTTTTTAAAAGATACTTATGTCATATTTTTATTAGAAAAATTTAATAATAAAAATATAAAAACCAAACTTAATCATCTCTTCTTTTTCTTAAATCACTTTAGATGTATACAGTGTAAATATATCAAGAGAATTAGAGTCATAGAGATCAGCAGAACAGAGGATATAAATAGAGCAAATTAAGAAATTTTAGTTTGCGCGTTGTGGTAAAAAAGCACAGTCTTTGCTCTTATTTTTAATTCTTTAGTCTTCATTCTTCTTTCTTTATTGATTTCTCACCATGGCACTCAATATATTTTATCAATGTCGAGTTTCTGATGAATTACATGCTTATGATGTCTTTCCAAACTTCCAAGCCTTTGAACCTTTGAATATAGAGTTTTAATATTTACTTTCGTGTTTGGTTTGCCTTCTGTCTTAACCCAAGTTTGTTCTTAATGTAAAATATGCGTCAGATTCACACTTTTCAATCTATTTCATGTGAACAATTCTTTCAAGAGGGTCCAACTTTCTTACAAAGAAATCTATCCCACCCAATGATTTACCCTGATTTTCTTGATCAGTTTATACCTACTATGATGTCTTATGCTCAACACTTCTATGATGAGCATCATTGCTCTTGGATTGAGGTCCATTCTGCTGCTATATACCCTTTGACTGTGGAAATTATTATTGAATTAGAAGAAATAGAGGAAGATCTTGAAATGGTTTTGTGGGAATCTATGGAAGATCAAAGGATATTAATGGTTCCTACATTTGAGGAAGCT
Source organism: Biancaea sappan (assembly GCA_037074585.1). NCBI lineage: Eukaryota > Viridiplantae > Streptophyta > Magnoliopsida > Fabales > Fabaceae > Biancaea > Biancaea sappan. The sequence continues at coordinate 16,059,351 of CM073494.1, forward strand.
ATCATGTCCTTGAACATAATGAAAGTTGAAAACAACATTGGTGTTGATGCTCACCATTGCTGTATTTGTCTTGAAGAGTATGATAAAGGAGTTGAAGTTTCAACGTTGCCTTGTCATCATATGTTTCACAATAATTGTATTGTTCAATGGCTTAAAACTAGTCACTTATACCCCTTATGTTGATATGAGATGCTTGTACTATCTAGTAATAACAACAATTTTTAGAGATTATTACCTATTTGTTTTTATGAACTTAAATGTGATCAATATATAGAATTATTTATGCATGTAGATTTTATTTATTCTTTAGCTTATATTTGCTACATGTTTTGGTATTTCAATTGTTATTTAATAGTAGTTTCGTACCCTTTTCACATTTTTATGGGAATTATAAGGTATTTCATAGGTAATTAAATATTTGCATGATGTATGCTTTTGTTTGTCATCAAATTATATAAGTCATTGCACGAAATGTCTTGGTGTAGCATGTTTATCTAAGGCTTATGGTCATGTATTCCATTAAAAAATTACTTTACCCAAAAATACTGAGATTTTCAAATCCTAACAAATGGATTTTATTGGCAATATCTCAAAATAAAACAAACAATTGATTTTGTAGGTCAACTAGTTTCATTGATTATTAGTCAACAATATTCATGCTTTATAAGAAAAAATACGCAAAAAAATATTCTATTAAATGAGACTAGAATGTCAATTTTTTTGTTACGATATTATTCTTTTTGTGATGAAATCCTACTAGTGTTTTTGTTGTAGTTCTATTTTTGTTTGGTCAATACAAATGAAGAAAGGCCGAAGAACAGTTGGGCAACAAGACATTGAATAGATATACTAAACCCTAAACCCTATACATTCACATTAAGCTCAAGCTTGAAGACTAGAAGAAACCACAAGGAATATTTTTTTTTTGGGCAGCTAGTATAAACTAGCGGATATACAATAGTGGGATAATAAAGCCCAAGAGACCAGCCAAAGAAATTAGACATAAGATGACAGCCATATTAATAGTGGCTGCAATGTTGGGGAAAGCTGGGAAAAGTGTCAATCAGGCATCACACCTAACATCAAGTGGTAATGAATGAGTTTTGTGGAATTGGGCTAGAGCTTCTCTATCCTTTAGCAATTTTTGATGTAGAGAAAATGGTGGGGAGAGAACCTAATAACAAGGGAGCTTGAAATTCTTGCAAAGGGAAGCTACTTCATCAGCTAGTTCATATGCCTCTATTCTACAACAAGAGTATGACATAGACACAAAGTTGCTTTTCAAGAATTCAATCTGATTCATGATGGGGGAGATTTGCAAATGGTTCGCCTTCTTCTTGCAAATAAATGGTAATAAGTTCTTGGTTGTTAGACTAAAAAATAATGGATTTTATGTTCAGATTATTGGCGAGATAAACATTAAGCATGTAAAGGGGATAAGGTAGGGAGAATTCGAGTAGCTCCTGAAAGATCAAAACCGTTGTCATTTCTGAGGATCACCCCCATTGAACAAAGGTTTCTGGCCTCATCAAGACTAGCGTCTATATTTGCTTTGAGAACCCTTTCAGGAGGAGGATGCCACATGGTTCTATTAGCATTGATTGTTCTGTTTTCCTTGTGTGGGCTAAGAATGGCTTTTTTGCTTAGTCCATAGAGGCTTGAAGTAGTTGATTTGATGGTTATGGTGATGGTAACTTCAGGCTAAGGGTCACTATCTTTAAAAACTTTAGCATTTCTACCTTTCTAGATGTGCCAGCATAGAGTGAGGAGCATAGCAACATTTTGGTCATAATTTTCTTTATTGACTGTGAGCTACTTAAATCTGTCTTGAAGCCAGAGATCCAATCTCATGATTTCCTGATCTGCTAGGTTCCATAATAGGGTAGAGCCAAAACACACGGGCTTAGTCCATGGGTTGGTACGCAAAAGGTTTTCAACATCCTCATTTTCTTTATGACAGACTAGACATTGTTGATTGTTTGGTAATTTTCTTCTACGGAGGTTGCTTTTTGTTGGAATTGCATTTTTGCATGCCTTTCAAATGAAGGTTTTAATTTTAGGACTTACCTTAGCATTCTAAATCCGTTTCCATATGTAATCATTTGCTGTATTAGAGGTAGAGCAATTGCTTGGGTCTAACATCATCCTTCGAGTCTTTTCAGCATGATAACTAGACTTGACTTCATAATGACCATTTTGCATGTATGGCCATATGAGTCTATTTGGCTCATTTTTAGGCAAAAGGGGTGTTGCAATGATTTTGGTAGTTATGCTTCTAGGAAAATTATTGAGGATTTTTTTTGTATTCCAGGATCTGTGGTTTTGACACATGAGAGTGCTGACATTTTCATTTATGTCTAGATCAGTTTGGTTTCTTAGAATGGGTTCTTTGTCAATCCATTTATCTCTGAAAATTCTTACACCACTTCCTCCTCCTATTTTCCAAGGTCCATGCCTAAGAAAAAAATATCTACCTTCCAAGATGCTCTCCCATACCCATAGGAGGTGCCTTTTTTGCTTTTCCAAAGACAATCATTTGGGAAATATTTATCTTTGATAATATGAGCGCAAAAAGCATTAAAATTTTAGTCTCTACGCTTGCTTCACTAAGAGTGCCTGGTTCATATTGTTAAGGTCTTTAAAACCCATACCCCCACTTTTTTTGCTGTTTGTCAAGTTACTCCACTTGATCTAGTCTATTCCATTTTCTTTACTTGAGCTACCCACCAGAATCTTACTAAGTGTGTTGTAATCTTTTTGCACATTGTAGGATACTTCAGTATTGACATAGAGTAGACTGGTATTGCTTGCAGTGTTGCTTTAATTAAAGTTTCTTTTACTACTTGATTCAAAAATTTTTCTCTCCAACCCTTGGTTTTCTCTATGACTCTTTCATTGATCTCTTTTAGCATATGATGTTTAAAGCGACCCAATCTGTAGCTAGTCCTAAATATTTTCCCGGTTTGTCCCACTCTTCCATATGTAGGATGCTAATTATATCTTGCTTGAGATGATAAAGGCAATTTTTACTGAAGATAATCCCCAATTTGTTGAGATTTATTCTTTGCCCAGAAGCCTTCGAATAGGTATTTAGAACATTTGTAATTCCATAGGCATCTTGACTGGCTGTCCTTGTAAAAAGCATTGAATCATTTGCAAAAAAAGATGGTTTATACTACGAGAGTGCTTAGAGAGAGAAATACCAAATATTGCTTTTGTTGTTAGGTTTGTGAGGAGAGTGGAAAACGCTTCTACCATAATTATAAAAAGGTAAGGGGATAGTGGGTCCCCTTGTCTTATTCCTGCCTTTGGATGTATCACTTCACTTAAGCCTCCATTAACTTTAGTTTGTAGGAGACAATATTTAAAGTTTTGAGAATCAAGTCTACCTAGGTAGTGCTGAAGCCAAACTTGAGTAAAACTTTCTCTAAGAATGCCCACCTAACACTGTCAAAAGCCTTGCTCATATCTAGTTTTATAGCTATGTAGTGCTTAGCTTTCTTCTTCTTCTTGAGCGTATGGAAGGCTTCATGAACTATGACAAGGTTATCTTAGAAATGACAACCTCTAACAAAAGTGCTTTGATTTGTAGCTATAATTTTATTCATCAAGAAATTGTAACAATTTATTGGTCTATAGTGACCCACCTCTTTTGGATTAGGGATTTTCAGAACAAGAGTTCCATTGATATTATCTGGGAGTTTTCCCTCTCTGAAAAAGTCTCTTACCATGTGTATGACATCCCAAGCTACAATACTTGAAGCTTTTTGGTAGAAGATACCACTTAAACCATCAAGACCGAGGGCCTTGTTGGCACCAAGAGAGAAAACTGCATCCTTTACTTCACTCTCTTGATTTTCCTTTAAAAACTATGAGTTATCTTGAGGAGTGACATGTCTAGGGTGTAGTGAATAGCATGTTCTTCCTCTTCCCCATCACTTCCTTTGAAAATGTAATACCCCAAGTATTACAACATAGAAAGAAAACGTGAATTCAGGCATGTGGAAAAAAAATTATGATTAAATGAGTTCTTAGTCATAGACATGATATTTCTAACAGTGTCATTGATAAAGGGAATCATGAGATTCAAGAAGACAAGCAAGCTAAGCCCCAAGTATATAGGGCCTTACAATATCTTAAATGAGAACTTGTCATATGAGGAGGTACCTGTAGCTATCCCCGACAGTTAAGTAAAGAACCTTTGGTTCAGGTAGATTCCATCGGTCATGGTACCATGGTGGAATTAGACTCATGTGGAAACCACGTGACGAGTTGAGGCCGATATGTGTTCCAGGTATTCACACCTTTTCATAACTAGAAGTAAGTTAAATTCAGAGGACTGAATTTCTTAAAGGGGGTAATACTGTAATAATTGTTGTTTGATTTTTCTTTATAAACTATTAATTTTTGTTTTGTCCATGATAATTTTGAGAATTCCTGTGTTTGGTATGATGTTGTAGCTTGATGATGTCATAGTATGCGATTTCGGCTGTAGGCTTTGCAATATGTGATGCTAAGCTACATGAGGACTAAAGTGAAAAACTAAAAGTTTGTAGGAATGTAATGAAATGTCAATAAAAGGTAGGAATAAGAAGGGAATAGTCTATGGAACCATAATGTGAAATAAAAATGAAAAATAATGTTTATATCTTAAGATATTGTTATTAAAATAATCTCTTATAATTAGGATTAATTAAATAAAGCTAAATAGATGCAAGACACTTCAAATTTAAATCAAGTAGACTCAAGATTCAAAATAATTTAAAAGTTCCTAAAGATAAATGAGTTAATAAACAAATTAAATTAATTTAGATATGAGTAGATTTTAAGGATAATTTTAAATAAAACAAAGTAGGGATTGATTAAATTAAATATAAGTAATTGGATGTATGAGTGTTAGTTAGGTATGGTTATTGGCAAAGATTTAGAAAAAAGAAATCAAAGATTAAACAATATATTAGTGGTTTGGCCGAATTAACAAATTTAAAATAGAGTAATGCTATGGGCAAATTAACTCCCCAGAGGTCGCCTCCCTACACACACATATTTTCTGAGGTGGGACCCCTGAAATTTTTTTTTGACCAGCACACATTTCCATGTGTACTGGTGGCTATGGAAGGTCGACCTCTCCACGGCAAAATCCTTTAAAATATAAGAATGGGTTATCCTCATCTTTTGGCTAAAAACATTAGCACGGATTATGGAGATATGGGTATTGTTAATTTAGCATATTTTAAATTAATTTTGAAATATATTTTAAAAAAATTAAGCAGGGCAAAAGTAATCCGGCAAAAATAAATTAAACAAGTATATTAGCAAAGGAAATAGGATTGCCATATAAAGGTTAATTAATTACCGAAACAAATAAAAGGAGAAGACCTAACCTAAATCACCAGAAGGCACTTCCTTAGGCATGCAAGCTAGCTCCTATAATACTTGAATATCAGTACACACACCATTCAATTCTCCACCTTTCAACGTCTTTAGAATCCTTCCAAGCCTTGCTGTCAATTAACCCAAAATCATATGTACACCACCATTAACAATCCCAAACCTTCAATCTTCAACCCTAACACACACACCCTTTTGGCCGAATAACCTTTCAAGCATAAACTTCACCACTCCTTGCACCTCTTGGAGGCATCAAAGAGGATTAGCACCAAGGGAACCTAAGAGGCGAAGGTGAGTTCAAATTATACATCTTTGTGGTTAAAAATAACAACATGAACATGAATTCTAATTTAAAACTCTCTCTTCCTCTTTTTGAAAACACCAAATACCATAGCACACAATTCTTTTCACATCAAGGAGATTTGATTGGTAAGATTTGTTGGAATCTAGGTGAGTGAACCAATCATTCTTTAATATTACCTTAAGTGTTAAAGTAATAAGATAATAAGATAGGTAATGATCATGGTGGAAAAGAGAGAATTTGGTTAATGGATTCGTGTTTGAGAGTTTTATGTAATTCAAATAATGATAAAATTGCTAACGGGAATATAATTATAGGATGAAAATTGATATGATGATTACATTGATGATTATTGATGAATATATTGACGAACGTATTGATGATTTATTTCGATAATTGTTTGAAATTGGTTGAAACTTGATTATGTTTGGGCGGGATAGTACCCTCTCTCATGTCATGTGAGAAATTCGGGTGATAGAATAACTTGACTTCTGAGAGTAGAGACAGCGATTCCCTCGGTAGGAAATTAAGATAGGATTTAATCCGTAAGGTGCCCTGACTGTTGAGGATGATGTTGTGCGTTATGGTGGGTTTTTGATGAGATTGGTTGAGCGGACGCTCCCAGGTATAATGAGATTAGTTGAGTGGCTTATGGGCGTTCTATGGTATTTTACCATTAATGAGTATTAGTTCTGTTGGTTTGAATTGCAAATTCTTGTGTATATCTTTTCTTGTGATTTGTGATTTATGCCTATGCTTTTATTTTATTACTTTTGCATAACGGATTTTATTAGGATGAGGATTAGCTCGCTCACTGAGATATTTATCTCACACTCGTTGATTTAATTTTTTTCAGATGAAGTAGTGGAAGAGGAGTATCCTCAAGAGAGCCAGAGTTATCATTGGGCTTTCCCATTGTTGGGTGGGACCCAAGTTACTAGATGGTTTATTAAGATTAGGAAGGTCTGTGGTCAACTAGGACATCTAGAGCGTCTAGGGCGAATTGATTATTTTATTAGACAATGTATTTTATTTAGACTGCTTAATTATAAGAATTATTTTATTTATTTTGTTATGAATTGAATTTCTATTAGAGTGAGATAATACATTATTTGAATATTAGTGTGTTTATGATTTCTTTTTAAATTCAAATATTATTTCTTTTAAATTGTGGGAGATTGCTAGGAATCCGGGTAAGTTGTCATATACCCTTATGTGTGTATATGGTATACGATTATAATAATTTATATTATAAATTAATATTTAATTTAACAAATATTTGATATTTGTTTATACTTTTTTAATTAATATTCAATTATAAATTAACATTTGTTTTAATTAATATCCATTTTAATTAATGTTTATTTATATTTAATTAATATTTTCTAATTTTTGTATTTATATTATTATACATATATTCACGTATAAATATATATGTATATATATATATATATATATATATATATATATATAATTTCTTTCAAACTCTAAATTGTCTTCAAAATACAAACAGTTGAAACTATTTAAATTAGTTAAAAATTGGTTGTCTTGTTTGCTTGATTTTGGATTTGCTTGTTTGTTGATTTCTAAATAATTATGAATTTTATGTTATTTAATAAACAAAAAGGAGTAGAATTTGAGATGTTGATTAGGCTTAGAGTGATATGAGATTTGTGTCAAAATGTCAGTCACGTGCCTGAAATTTGGGTCATGACAAAGTTGGTATCAAAGTCTGGTTATTAGGTCTCCTAGTGACTACAAAGCAAGGCGTCTTTAGTGGCCTTCCCCTATTATTGTAACTGCAGCACGACCATAGGTCAAGGATCCATGGAAGGCCCTATAGAGTTATTTGTATTCCTATTTCTTTCGTGTCATACTCCCAATAGTAGTTGTATAGGCTTTTCTCTGCCTTAAGCAGAGTGCTCGTAGAGTAAAAGCATTGTCACCTCTGATAAGATTCAGAGGGCATCTTTTTGGGATAAAACTGTAAGGATGCGTGTACATAGCCCCGTTGCACCAATGAATGAGCAACTCAGGAATAAGTTGGATATTCCATTCCACCTTAGATGTATATGAGATCATGCTTATCATACTTGTTATACAGATAAAACACCATTGTAAGACGTACAAGCTTACTAGAAGCCATTATTGGATAATTGAATGAGGTATGAAGATATGAAAATTGAGATAACACAAGATTGTGAAAAGGACATGACAGACGTGACCTTGATCAGAGAAAGATTTTGGTCAATTATGACATGCCTCTAGAATATCATGTGAATAACAGTAGGGGAGAGGAAAGGATAAAAGATAAAGACTTATGCTTGCATGAAAAGGGGGAGGTATCCCAACTCATTTAGCAGTTTTTGAATCTATTGTTAAGAATAAACATGTATTTGAGGCATAGTGTTTTAATAAAAGTTCGTAAATTCAAATATGGTTAAAGATTGGTCAAGGCTTTAAATTCGTAGGAAAAAAAGGAGTACTAATTTAATTGACCGATGTAAGAACCTGGTTTATACCTTCCTAGTGTATGTATTTTGCCTTATGTGTCATTTAGTTGTTAGGCATTTTGAATGGTAAATCAGTGGGTAAAGATGTAATCGTACTTTTACTTGAGGAAATGACAGTAGTTATGTCGCTTGTTGCCAATTAACACCCGAAGAGTACCTAGAAGGTAAGTCTTAGTAGAAGTAAATTTAAGGATAGGATTTTACGATTACACTATATTAGAACACACCAGATATGTCCTTACTGTACTAAACTTATCCTTATAAGTTGGAAAAGTCTTTCTTGTGTGAAATGTTGGAATGTGAATGGTTGATCATTTGGATATTAGAGAACATGAAATGAAAATCATAAGTTCAAATATAGTAGGGGGTAAATTTATACCTCTAAGTTGAGTAAAGGGAGATAAATGGTTCTATGGACCACCTAATAACTTCCTTTGTATAATGATTAAATGTAAGTAAATGAGATTGTATATAGGGCTTGAATATGAGCGGTGAACTCCATGTGTTAAAAAAGATGACGAGGCTTAGAATGCCCAAGTGAGCATGATGCAAGTTAGGTGACAACTTTGTAGGTCAGGAGAATTATGTTGTTTGGAGATGAGATTTCAAGACTAAATTATATTAAAAGCACTAAATATGTTATCCTCATGCGCAAGATGTCCGGCTTGCCCTTATGAGTTAGCAGGGTCTTTCTCTTTATGCGAAAAGGTTTGGGATAAGGATAGTTCATGGTTGGAATGTGAAAGGTTTATAGTTTAGACATCAAGAAACCTGGAATAAAGGTCGTGAGTTTAAATATAGTGGGGGATTCAAATTTATAAGCCAAAATACGTGTTAAATGACAACCCAGTGGAACAGGTGAATTGTGCTATTTAGTGACACCTCAAGTGAGAAGTAATAGCAATTTTACTTGGTAATATGATTGTCTTAATCTTAAATACTTTGGGGTGATGATGGTATTTGGTGATATTTCAGTTTGAAATAATACAAAGTTTGTGAAAATGGATGGAGACCATAATAGAAGTAGAGACCATCATAATAGAAATAGCGTAGTGTGAGTGATGGTTGGCCATAATAGATTGAGTAATGAGATAATCCCTAGACTACCTTAGTGATAACTTGAATTATGTTACAGGTGTTATGGATTAGGGTTGAAAGTAAAACCCAACAGACCAATGAAATTGATCGGATATTCGTTATGGTTGAAGGTATGAAATGATGCATTTATGGCAAGTAAATCAGAAATAATTGTTATCTATTTGGAAAATCTACATTATGTTCATGGCTTTTTGCATTAAGACTACCATAATTAGAAGGTTATAATCTCATGGGGTGTTAGTAACCTAGATGGTTAGGGAATGCTTCGATTTGAACATAAACTTTCAGAAAATTGATTGGAATTATGACATGTTGAATATATTTGTATATGGGTTTGCCTAAGATCAAACTTTTCAAATTTCATTACTACAAATGTTTGGGAATAGGGAAGAGAAACTCCTAATTGATATTTAGTCTATTGAAAAGGGAATTCCAATATACATATATATATATATATATATATGTATATATATACATATATATATATTAGTTTGCATGTGGCATCAAGCTTAATGGAAAGAGATCTATGTTAACTCATTTCAAATGTGATTGTACTTGAGATTATCATGTTCAGGAAGAAGGAGTTCCACTCTATCTATAACAATTTTGATAAAAGAGTTTTTAAATTTTGTAAGACTTTAAGCGTATTTAGCATGTTGGCTAGCTGATCAAATATGCTATATGGACACGAAGTGTTTCATTCATAAAGTGGATAGTCAAATTTTAGCAAGATCTTGAGAATTAAAATGTTTACCTGAATCATTTTGAGTTAATTTTGCTAGTAGGTCGACCATTTGGTAATGACCAAGTTGCTCTGTGATTAAGGACTTCTTGAAGAATGTGTAGTTGGTACACCCTATTTTCTTTAGGGATAAGACCAGATTGGAGTATGACTACTAGGCTTAGTTGCGAGGTTGAGACTTGCGAAGCCTTAAGGGGCATCAGTATTCAGTTTATCCTATTGAAACAATGGTCGAGCATGGGACGTAGTTATGGCAACTTTAGAAGTGTCACCAAAAGTGAGAAATCATAATCAAGAGGAAAAAAGACGAGATCTTGAGAAATCATAAGATGCCTATGCTATAGTGATGATGGAAATTTGACACAACCATGTGAGGTTCATAAAAGTAAATTATATCAATAGTAGAGTAGATGGTGTGTGAGCCTAAATGGGTGTGATGGGCCTATATGGCGAAGTGAGGTGGTTCACGCCACTACGATGCCGAATCGCCCAGAATTGAATTCGTGACAATTTACAGTATAGTGGTCTCCAGGTCGTATTCACTCAAGGAGCCTCACAGTTCTAGATACCCAAACACTAATTAAAAGCACATAAACATAGGGTTTTATTGGCAGTAACAGCAGAAACAAAAATAAAACAGTAGCAAACTGGCGGCAATCAGCAGTAGGCAAAAATGACAAAGTGTTGACAGTAAGGAGACTATGTAACCAGTCACTCGGATTCATGGAAGTGCAACTATCATTAACTAACTCATTGATTCAATTTTGTTCTCATTTCACCATTTGGTTCTTTATGAAAATGAATCTAGAGTAACCTCAAGAATTTAATGCTACTAACTATAGTCAAGAATATCTTCACTAACTATAACTAGATGCATTTCAAAAGAACATCTCAACCAAATCTAGTTAAACATCATCTAACTAGCCATTTCGTTTCACTCACTTTTCTAATCAATCAAGCTAGGTTATATCTCATATTAAAGTTAGTTTATGTTCCTTCAAGTTCAAATCAGAATTTGACAGCAACATAAACATAAAAGCAAATAACAGAAATGAAATGAGATGAAATAGAGAATAAAATATTTATCTTGCACTTTCAGTTCAAGCTACAACATCCCAAGGTCCTAGTGACTGATTACAATGGAGATTTAGCCCTCCATGAGAGCAAAACAGCAAAACAGACAAAGGAAAACAGAGAAAAATTGTGGTCTACGAAAATGCTAAGTTACAGAAAATGAAAAGTGCCTTCAATGTTACAAAATTGATGCCCTAAAATGCCTTGAAATATTGTACCCTAGATGATCAGTTGACTTTCAAAAGGAGGGCTGAGATGTGGCTGATTTCTTTCTATAGAAAGGGAACAACAGGCAGCAGCAGTTTGCTATGCAGAAAGCTGATAAGCCATTTTTAGTAAAGCTTGGGGAAGAGGTAAGCAAAGGCTGGCTGCATGCAGAATGTGATCTGGATTGAGGGCCCCACATGTCTCCACATCAACAAAAACTCAAAAATAAGTCCCAGTCAGCATCCTACTCATCAGAAAAATGCCACATAAGTGCCATGTCAGCAAGATTGTCCACTTTAGCACCACATCAGCAGAAAATCTCCAAATTTAAATTCTGCAAAGTACACAAATGGATTAAATTGAGTCTTTAATAATTGAAATCCTAAAACACGAAAATAATTTATTTTTCATCCAAGATTAATTTAGACCCAATAAATCACAAAGTGTAATAAAATTGGAGAATTTACATAGATGAAAATGTAAATAGACCAAATTATGGGTTAAAAAGAATATAAAAATGCTAGCTATCATGAGGCCATATGGCTACAAGGCATTGGTACGATTCAAGATGAGGCATGAGGCAAAATGGGAAGGTTGACCTTTAAGGGGGAAGTCCTCGAGGGGGGACTTGTGTAAACCATTAAAATTTGCAAGCTTAGGTATGGGCATGAATAACATGGCAGATTAATTACTATAGTATAGAGTTCCCAAGCAAAAGTAGAAAGAGGAGATAACCTTAGAGGCAAATTGCTATTAGTGCTAGTAAAAGAGCACAAGTCGTAGGGCACGTCTTCAAGGCCATAAAGAGAAGATGACACAAAACTTAGATCAGAATAAGCGCGATAAGAGGGCAAGCTCTAATTAGCAATGTGCTAATAGAATTATAGTTAAAAACCAGAAAAAAGATGGGGATTAGGTGAAACTAAGTAACTTCAGTGAGAAAGGAATTAGCAATAATTGAAATTCAGGGACCAAATTAGGATTAATTAAAAGCTAGACCATGGAACCATAACGTGAAATAAGATATGAAAAATAATGTTTATATCTTAAGATATTGTTATTAGAATAATCTCTTATAATTAGGATTAATTAAATAAAGATAAATAGATGCAAGACATTTCAAATTTAAATTAAGTAGACTCAAGATTCAAAATAATTTAAAAGTTCCTAAAGATAAGTGAGTTAATAAACAAATTAAATTAATTTAGATATGAGTAGATTTTAAGGATAATTTTAAATAAAACAAAGTAGGGATTGATTAAATTAAATATAAGTCATTGGACATGTGAGTGTTAGCTAGGTATGGTTATTGGCAAAGATTTAGAAAAAAGAAATCAAAGATTAAACAATATATTAGTGGTTTGGCCGAATTAACAAATTTAAAATATAGGTATGGGTTATCCTTATCTTTTGGCCAAAAACATTAGCACAGATTATGGAGATATGGGTATTGTTAATTCAGTATATTTTTAAAAAATTAAGTAGGGCAAAATTAATCCGGCAAAAATAAATTAAACAAATATATTAGCAAAGGAAATATGATTGCCACATAAAGGTTAATTAATTACCAAAACAAATAAAAAGGAGAAAACCTAACCTAAATCACCAGAAGGCACTTCCTTAGGCATGCAAGCTAGCTCCCACAATACTTGAATATTAGTATACACACCATTCAATTCCCACCTTTCCATGTCTTCAGAATCCTTCCAAGCCTTGCTGTCAATTAACCCAAAATCATACGTACACCACCATCAACTATCCCAAACCTTCAATCTTCAATCCCAACACATACCCTTTCAGCCGAATAACCTTTCAAGCATAAACTTCACCACGCCTTGCACCTCTTGGAGGCATCAAAGAGGATTAGCACTAAGGGAACATAAGAGACAAAGTTGAGTTCAAATTATACTTCTTTGTGGTTACAAATAACAACATAAATATGAATTCTAATTTAAAACTCTCTTCCTTTTTTCAAAAACACCAAATACCATAGCACACAATTCTTTTCACATCAAGGAGATTTAATTGGCTTTGATCGGTAGAATTCGTTGAAATCCAGGTGAGTGAATCAATCCTTCTTTAATATTATCTTAAGTGTTAAAGTAATATAACAATAAGATAGATAATGATCATGGTGGAAAAGAGAGAATCTGATTAAGGGTTTCAAGTTTGAGAGTTTTATGTAATTCAAATAATGATGAAATTGCTAACGGGAAACGTTAGGGAAAAGAGGATTGTTCATAAGACAAATATGATTGATTGTGATTTGGGATACCTTATGGTTATCAGGTGAAAATTGATATGATGATTACATTAATGATTATTGATGAGAAGAATGTATTGATAATTTATTTCGATGATTGTTTGAAATGGGTTGAAAATTAATTATGTTTGGGTGGGATAGTATCCTCTTTCATGTCAAGTAGGAAATTCGGGTCATAAGATGACTTAACCTCTGAGAGTAGAGACAATGATTCCTTCGGTAGGAAGTTAAGCCCGAATTTAATTCATGAAGCGCCCTGACCGTTGAGAATGAGGTTGTGCATCATGATGGGTTTTGATGAGATTAGTTGAGCGTACGCTCCCGGGTATGATGAGATTGGTTGAGTGGGCCTACGGGTGCTCCTGAGTATTTTGCCATTGACAAGTACTAGTTTTGTTGGTTTGAATTATTTGATTGAATTGTAAATTCTCTGGTGTGTATCTTTTCTTGTAATTTGTGATTTATGCTTATGCTTTTATTTTATTGCTTTTACATAGCAAATTTTATTAGGGCAGAAATTGGCTCGCTCATTGAGATATTTATCTCATACTCATTGATTTAATTTTTTTAGATCAAGTAGCGGAAGAGGAATATCTACAAAAGAGCTAGATTTATCGTTGGGCTTTCCCATTTTTGGGTGGGTCCCAAGTTACTAAATAATTTATTTAAGATTAGGAAGCTCTGTGGTCAACTAGGACATCTAAAGGATCTAAAATGAATTGATTATTTTATTAGACAATGTGTTTTATTTAGATTGGTTGATTATAAGAATTATTTTATTTATTTTGTTATGAATTGAATTTCCATTACAGTGAGATAATACATTATTTGAATATTAGTGTGTTTATAATTTGCTTTTTAAATTGTGAAAGATTGCGAGAAATCAGAGTATGTTGTCATGTTCCCTTGTGTGTGTATATGGTATACAATTACAATAATTTATATTATAAATTAGTATTTAATTTAACAAATATTTGATATTTGTTTATACTTATTTTAATTAATATTCAGTTATAAATTAACATTTGTTTTAACTAATATCTATTTTAATTAATGTTTATTTATATTTAATTAATATTTTTTAATTTTTGTATTTATTTTATTATACATATATTCACGTATATATATATATATATATATATATATATATATATATATATATATATATATATATATATATATATATATATATATATATATATATATATATATATATAATTCTTTTCAAACTCTGTGTCTTCGAAATACAAACAGTTGAAACTATTTAAATTAGTTAAAAATTGGTTGTCTTGTTTGCTTAATTTTGGATTCACTAGTTTGTTGATTTTTAAATAATTATGAATTTTATGTTATTTAATAAACAAAAGGGGTAGAATTTGAGATGTCGATTAGGCTTAGGGTGACACGGGATTTGTGTCAGCGTGTCGGTCACATGCTTGAAATTTAGGTCATGACAAAAAAGGTCTTCATAGGTTTCTTTGAAGCTTTGCATGATTTCCTCATATTCTTCAATATAATCTCCATTTTTATTTTCGATTCTATGAATGACATTTGTTTTTCTTCGCTGCATAATTGAAGCGTGGAAGTATTTGGTATTTTTATCCCTCCATCTGAGCCAATTTATCTTCACCCTTGCTCCTTAATATATTTCTTCTTGCTTCCAAAGATCTTTTACCTATTTCTTTAGGTTAAATCTTCTCTCCATAATTCTTTGCAGTAAGGGGAAGTCTATGAAGCTTATCGATACTTTTCTTGAGGCTCTTTACTTTGAAGTTTACTTTTTTAAAAGTTTGCTTACTTTAATCTTCAAGGATAGCTTTGATAATTTCCAGCTTGTTAGTGATGCTTGTGTTGTTTTTTTTTTATTTCTAGTTGTGATCAATTAAACTGCGAAATCTTTATGATCATCCTAGTATGGTTCTATCTTGAAGACTCTTTTCCTCTAATGAGTGGATGGGATTAGATTGATGATGAGAGGACTGTGATTAGACAAAATTGGGGCCACTACTATTACAAAAGCATTTGGGAAGATTTTCTTCCACTTTCAGTTAGCAACGTATCTGCCAAGTTTTTCTTGAACTGTACCAACCTTTTTGTTATTTACTAAGTAAATTTACACTCATTTTGTGATAATTCTTCCATGTATTTTCCAGCAAGAAAGTCTTTGAAATTTCAGATCTGACTACTGCTATATTTCCTTGTCCTAACTTTGTCAAATTGATGAAGCAATTCATTGAAGTCCCTTGCACATATCCAAGGTTCATGGTTATGAGTATGTAAGCTTTTGAGTTTCTCTTAAAACATTTTTCTTTGTTGACTAATAAGATTCCCATACACAAAAGAGTAGTGAAAGCCAATGCTTGTATTCATATAGGCAATATAGGCATGAATTACATTGCTATCACTATAAATAACACGCATGTTAACATTTTTTTCCAAAGTAAGCAAAATCCTCCAAACTTGCCATTATGATCAATAACAAAAAAAATCATCAAAATTCAGTCGCCTTTTAAGATTTTGTAGCTTACTTCTCTTTGCCTTTGTCTCACTTAGAAACACTATATGAGGCTTATACATAAACATTAGGTCCTTAAGCTCATTTACTTTTGAGGCTACCTCGATTCCTCGATAGTTCCAATCTAGGTGTACCATGGCAACTTGTGAGGCTTGATTAGGCCTGCCTCCTCGACCATGTCAAAAGGGATAAAATTATATTCCTTAATCTCCATTTTGATTTTTGATTTCTTCTTGCTAGTGATGAGCTGACTGTGTTGTATATTCATTTCATGTGAGTTGTCTTCTTTAGCATTTTTAATGAGTTTGTGCATGTTGTTTCTATCCTCTACACATTTTCAATTAAGGTTAAGTCTCCTGTGCATTTCCTTGGCCAGTAAGTATTCTAATGAATTATTCTCCACCTTCATATTTTCTTCAGATTCCTTATTTGGGAATTCCACATAATACACTGGGTTTTTTTTTTCATTTTTTGTTAATAGTCGAGGCTACTAGACTTGCATTCTCTGTTCGTTTCTTTCAGCTTCAATGGGTTGATTAATGGCCCTGTCCTCTACTATATATTGGTCTAGTGGGCCTGATGTTCTCCATTCCATTTTCCTCTAAGTAGCCAAGGCCATTCGTCCCATGTTCATATTGAGAGATTTACAGAATTAGGCTATAGGAGGAATTGATTCCCTTGTATCATAGAAGCCTAAATTAAGCTTTTGGTGGGCTGTATATTCTGTATTGGGCCTTTTGCTTTTTTCCAGTGTTCTCATTCTTCCTGCCTCAGGTGATTTCCCCACTAACAACTAGCATTGTTGAGTCTGTCACATGTTTCAAGAGTTGACTTCAGCTGGGATAGTATTTTCTATTGTGATACAATGCTTTTTGCTTTCTCCTAAAGAATTTGTTCCTCAAGGGCCCTTTTTTTACAGTCTTTACTAAACCCATGAAAGCCTCTAACATTTTCCTTCACTACATCCAAGGTTTAAGTATTTTTACCATTTTTGTTATTAGTTTATGGATTTTTTTATTGTTCAGTCCTCCTTTTTAATTTATATTCCAAATGTAACTTTTTTTTTTAAATTACCAGATTAGGCCACTTTCATTGTGGCTGTCGTGTGTCACCCCTCTCAAGCATGTCACCCTTTACAGAGGTAACACCACTATGTGTCAGGCCGATTGGTGTCACCTTTGACATGGGTGACACGCATGTGACTAGTGTCAGGGGCAACAACAGTCATGCCTGACACGTAGCCTTAGATGTAACATCCTAGATTTTCTCTTATTTAAGTTATAATTTATTTATTTAGTTAGAAATAATGCTAGAAATTAGCAAAATATGTTTTTAGATGCCTAGGAATAAGTAATTAAGAAAAGGCATAAAGAATTAGGATAAATGAGCTAGAAGAAGAAGAAAAATGAAGTTATAAGGGAATTAGTCAACTAATGTGGATAATTAGTCGACTGATAGCATCAGAGATCAGATTAGATTGTTGATATCTGTAATTAGTCAACTAATGAGGAGAGATCAATCGACTAATTACTCTCTGTAAAGCTAAAATTTTAGGTACTGTAGTAATCAGTCGACTAATAGAGATGGATCAGTCAATTAATGGCTAATCAGTTGATTAATCCCCTGCTAGAGTGCAAAAATAAGTCAGTTCTAACTTAAAAATCAGTGTGAAATTGACTAGAATACCCCCAATTTACCAACAAACTCTGATACAAGAAAGTAAGGTTTAAATGGGGATTTTCATGGCAAGAAGACTCCTTAGACTCTTTTTAAAGCATAAGAGAGAGAGAAAAAAATTAATTTTCTCAAACCTAGAAAAGAGAGAGAGAAGAAAAACGTGAAAGAGGAGAAGAAGAAGAGAGAGGGGAGCTCTAGTTGAAGTTTTAGCAAGGAAACTATAAAAGGTAAGTTCCCTAGCTTAATTTATCTAGTTTAGATAGATTCTAGAGCTTGAAATTGATAGAATTATAGTTTTCAGACTAAGAAAAGAGGAGAGAAGAAAGAGTTGGTCTAAAAACTAAGGAAACAAAGGATTTTAGAGGAGAACTAGAAGTATTTACTCAAATATTAGCTATAGGAAGAATCAAAGGTAGCTAGTTTTCATAAAAGCAAGTTATTTACATATATTGTCATGCTTGTGCATGTTATGACATAGTTTTATACAAATTCTTCCATAAATGTTTGAGAACATGATTTTTCATGAAAGTAGAACTTGACTCTTCATGGGATGTAGTAATTCCTCATAGGATGAAGAGTTCTCTTCATGAGATACTAGAAAGCAGCTTATTTTAGTAAGTTTCATACTCTTTGTATGATTTAGCAAGTATGTTTATCTTCAAGCTTTCTATGAGTATATAGAACTAACTTTCTCTTGAAAGGTAAGGTTCATGTCCTTATAGGATAATAGAAACCCTAGAAATTCCTCATGGGATATTGAGTACTTTTCCTGAGAAGATAGCCAAAGTAGCTAAAGTATAGTGCACTATATTGATAAAGAAGTTCATGACACAATTTATGTGTTCATATATTAGTTTATATTTCATGAAATAAATTTTCTATTGAGAAAACTTTTATGAAAATTCTTTTGTGTTCATGGAAGCGTGAATTACTATTGAGAATTGCTTTTATGACTGGAATGGTTCTTATGGCATTTTCCTAAAGTAACTAGCTACTGAGATTATATATCTCATATTTTATATTATGACTAACCATTACAGGTATTGGAGTAGAAAAGCAGAAGAAAGCAAGGAATTAGCTGGTATAGTTGTTTTGTAATTAGGGAATGTTGAATTAACTTCCTATGTAAACCTTAGGAGACGTATGCATAAATGATTTATGTGTATAGCAAGATGTGAGTTCCATATAAAACTTTCGTGTTTTAACTATAGTAGAAGGGAACTTGTAAGATATAGTTGAATATGTATTATAAATTTTGTGTATGTATAAGTGAAGACAGTTGTGCCGAATTTTAAGTGCTATTTTTATGGAATTAGGAGTTTAGGACAAATCAGTCGACTAATTATCCTAAATTAGTCGACTGATACCTCTTGGTTTAAAATATATACAAGTTTTTAGACAATCAATCGACTGATAGTCACATATCAGTCGACCGATTACCTTCTGCCAAGTGCAGGATTTTATGTTCTAAGATATTCTAGAATTTCCTTATCTTCAAGAACTTAGATATTTTCTATAAATTTTTAGAAAAATCTTAAGGTTTTTAACTAAATTTTCACAAGTTCTATATTACAATTTTTTTAAAATTGTTTGAGTTTAATATAAATCTTAAGGTGCTATATGGGTGAAGATTGGGTACCAATTAAAAGAAATATGATGGATATCCTTAGAACTACGCATATAAGATTAGGATAATATGCATTGGTATGGCTTAAATACCCTAAGAATTCCTATTAGGTGTTGCTGACCATCTCTTTTATGCTAGTGAGATAGATGTTATGGTTTTATTTGTAGGATGGCCTTCCAGCAAAGAGGAGTCTTAGAGGAACTCATAGAGAGTGTAGACATCTTAGGAATCTAGTTAGAAAGACAAGTAAATCAACGGGCAACCGAGTTGAATATTCTCACCTCTATTCTGGAAGAGATACGGGGTTTAAGAAATGATATTCACGAGATGAATGAACAAAATAAAAGAAAGAAGAGCAAGAAGAACCAGAATGTCTGTAAATCCATGAAAATGAAAAGTAGTGGACAGAATAAGAAATCCAAACATAAAGCCTGAGCCCTTAGGGAGGTAAAATTTCTTGCATTCAAGGAATATACATTGATGATGTTAGGTCCTTAAAGAAATAGGCTAGTTTTGGCGACAAGAAAGTAAATGTTAGTCTACCTGGCTTTAGTTTAAGTACATAGAAATTGCATACGTGTATAGTAGGTAGTCTTTCTAAGAAAGTGATTACACATAGATGCATTATAGAAAATTTGAATATGCATGATGTATTCTAGTATGAGTACAAGTATTGTTTATGCTTTATATGTTGTGTAATCTATTTTATGATAGCACTCTTCCTTGAGGAGTAGATGATGTTAGAATAACAATAAATTCTGAAAGACTAACCGTATGCACAAGAGTGACTAGTATGTTATGATAAAGAAAGTTATTTTGTGCATAATGAGAATGAACTTAGTGGATTAAAGGTTCACAATGAGTTAGTAATCAAGAAATTTAATGAGCCACGAAACCTTATTAAGTGCAAGATGATTCATAGAACTTGAAAGAAGTACTTTATGATTAAGGTGAACTTTAGATAAATTGCTCATGTATAATATGCAACGAATTGTTTGTATAACATGTGACACTTCCTTGCATGATTCTTGCTCATATTTTATGACAAATGTTTATTTGAGACTGAAATAATTGATTACATGTCAATATACTATCAGTAGTGTCACATCCCAAAAATTGAGCATGTGAAAAGATACTACTCATTTGATATAATTCTCAAACATACGTTATATACATATATTCTGTAAGGTTTTACATTCAACCTTAATCATTCATTCCACACTACAGAATTATATTCATCTGATAAGCAAATATAGACATACATAGTCTGATATTTCTATCTCATCGCAAGCCTAGGAGACCTATAGAAAGTATAGAGCGTTCCTAGTATCCACATTAATAAGTACTGGTATTCCACCAGACAGAAATAGAGGATAATTCCAATGGGCTTCTATTCTTCAAACGGATACTCTTGTTCTTTGTTTTCTGTATCTGAAAAAAAAAATAATCATAGGGAGTGTGAGTTTATTTAAAAACTCAGTAAGTAAATAACTGTACTATATAAAATATCAAAAGTACAAATACCACATTTACTCATATAATTAATTGTTTTATACATCGAGTAGTATGGGACTCTAACCCTTTCAAACTCATGAATAAGATCTCATCGGTATACACCGAGTAGTATGGGACTCTAACCCTTTCAACTCGTGTATAGGTTTCATAGATATGCACTGAGTAGTATGGGACTTTAACCCTTTCAAACTCGTGTATGAGCTTTCTTAGATATACACCGAGTAATATGGGACTTTAACCCTTTCAAACTCGTGTATGAGCTTTCTTAGATATACACCGAGTAGTATGGGACTTTAACCCTTTCACACTCATGTATTAAATTTCTTAGATATACACCGAGTAGTATGGGACTTTAACCCTTTCACACTCGTGTATTAGATCCCGTAGATCTTTACTCATTAATAAGATAGTGAGAATTCATCACATAGTACAATTGTCATGAAATAAATAATTTCTACATACTTTTATTTCTATTGATCATCATATACTCCCATATGAAAAATTAATTGCTTATTATCCAAATAATATTGTAAATGGGACTTATATTGTACTTTGACTAGTAATATCAAATTAGATGAGCAAGGTTATTCACTCACCTTGATGTTTGTCCAAGTTTACCTTGTTCCACACTAGAATTTGTGTAGGAAAATTTCCTAGTAAAATATATTACAAGGAAACATAAGAAAGGAAACAAAATCACGAAAATACGAAAAATTTTCTGATTGCTACAGTAATGGCTTGCTACAGTACGGTTTCTACAGTAACGGTTCGCTACAGTGTCGGTTCGCTACAGTAACGTTGACTGCCGACACTACAGTACTGCTACAGTACCCCAAAGAAAATTTTCCAGATTTTGTTTCGAAATTTCTGGTCGCTACAGTAACTCGGTTTTGCAGAAGTTTTTGCAGAAATTTCTCACAAATTCATCCTTTCCTTTCTTGTTTCAAAACCAGAATTTCAACTCTTTTAACCGATTATAACTCAAATATAACTTCTAAAACAACTAAGATTCACGAATTATCATAAAAAACTTCAAGAACAAAACCTCCTCTAATCTTCCATATAAACTTAGATTTAAGGAAAATAACGAGATTAAAGCTTACCTTTAATCCCTACAAAGCTTTTGAACCGAACAAATAATCGAACTTCTGAAGATCAAGGAAAGGATTTGAGAAGAAAATGAAGAACTGAGAGAGAAAATGAAGTTACTGTTCCTTTTGCTTCGCTTCAGAATCGAATTATGAGAAGTTACTATTGAAGTTTTATATTAAATATTTCTAATGGGTTATTGAATAACCCATGGGTATCCATAACCCAACATCCAAACTCATCCAGTCAATTTACAATAAATGGATTAATTGACCATTCTTAAACCAGTTTTCCATGAATTTCACCATTCTTATAATATATCCCACGTGGTGCAAATATTCAGTCCAGTCATTTAACTCAATTTTCATAAATAATATTCAAAGAGAACAATTAAATATGAAAATTAAAAATGACCAAAATAAATAATTAAAGTAACGTTGTGAAATTCTAAAATACTCTTAAGCGAATTATATTCTGAAATTAACGGGTATTACATTCTACCCCCCTTAAAAGAATTCGGTCCTCCGAATTAAAATCTTTCCTCAAGTTTCAAATAAATGTAGATAGTTTTTCCACATTTCATCTTCTGCCTCCCACGTAGCTTTCTCGCGAGAATGATTTCTCCAAAGAACCTTGACAGTAGGAATTTCTTTAGTACGCAATTTCTTAACTTTTCTATCAAGAATAGCTACTGGTACCTCTTCGTATGTGAGAGTTTCATCCAAATGAACTTCTTGGGGTTGAATGACATGAGAAGGATTAGGAAGATATTTCCGCAGCATGGACACATGAAATATTGGATGAACTCCCTCTAGGTTGGAAGGTAGGTCTAGGCGATATGCCACATTACCCACTCTGTCTACGACCTCATATGGGCCAACATACCTCGGACTAAGCTTGCCTTTCTTCCCGAATCTCATTACTCTCTTCATAGGTGAGATTCGTAAGAAAACCATATCACCTATTGCAAATTCAAGGTCACGTCGTCGGTTGTCCGCATAAGACTTCTGTCTACTATGAGCAGTTAACAACTTCTCTCTGATCAGTTTAACTTTATTTATATCTTCATGTATCATCTCAGGTCCAAATATTTTGGTTACACCAAGTTCAAACCAACCTATAGGAGATCGACACCGTCTCCCATATAATGCCTCAAAAGGTGCCATCTGAATACTGGCTTGGTAACTGTTGTTATAAGCAAATTCAATAAGAGACAAATGATCTTCCCAACTTCCACTGAAATCCATCACACAAGCTCTTAGCATATCCTCTAAAGTCTGAATTGTCCTTTCGGACTGTCCATCAGTCTGAGGATGGAATGCTGTGCTAAGATTCACTTTGGTACCCAAAGCCTCTTGAAAGACTTTGCAGAACCGAGAAGTAAACTGAGGTCCTCGATTTGATATAATGGATATTGGTACACCATGAAGTTTCACTATTTCTTTAACATAAATTCGAGCAAGTTTTGCTACACTGAAAGTGGTATGAACAGGAAGAAAATGTGCTGACTTAGTAAGTCGATCCACTATGACCCATATTGAGTCATTTCCTTTTGTTGACCGAGGTAAACCTACTACAAAATCCATAGTGATCCTTTCCCACTTCCATTCGGGAATATCTAGTTTTTGCATCAATCCAGATGGTCGTCGATGTTCAGCTTTAACTTGCTGATAAGTCAAACATCGAGCTACAAAGTCAGTCACGTCTCGTTTCATGCCCTCCCACCAGTAAACTTGTTTCAAAGATTCAATGTTGGGGACACAAAGTCTCCCATTAAACCATAAGACTCCTTCTTCATCTACCAAGAAACTTGGTGCTAGACCTTGCCTTGCCTTATCTCTGATTTTGACCATATCAATGTCATTTTCTAAAGTTGCTTTTACTTTTTCTACAAGGGATGATCTAACTGTTAAATGAGCCAGAAATGTACCTGACTCAGTGATCTCGAAGAATACTCCATCAGCTTCCAATTCTTGTAGTTCATGTATTAGAGATCTCCTTATAGTGGCAATGTGAGCTAAACTTCCCATAGACTTTCGACTTAGAGCATCGGCCACTACATTTGCTTTACCTGGATGGTAAAGGATGGTACAATCATAATCTTTCAAAAGTTCCATCCACATTCGTTGCCTTAGATTGAGATCTCTTTGCTCAAAAATGTACTTAAGACTTTTGTGATCTGTAAAAATTTTACAAGTTTTCCCATACAAGTAATGTCTCCATATCTTTAGGGCAAACACTACAGCTGCCATTTCCAAATCATGAGTGGGGTAATTCAATTCATGCTTTTTAAGCTGACGTGAGCTATAAGCTATGACTTTACCATGTTGTATCAACACACATCCTAAGCCTATCTTTGAGGCATCACAGAATACAGAGTAACCCCCTGGTCCTGATGGTAGGATTAAGACTGGTGCAGAAGTTAAACACTCTTTCAATTGGGTGAAACTTTACTCACATGAATCATCCCAAATGTATTTAACATTCTTTCGGGTTAAATTATTTAATGGGAGAGCCGTCTTAGAGAAATCTTTGACAAAGCGACGGTAATACCCTGCTAAGCCAAGAAAACTACGTACTTCCGACACAGTTGTTGGTCTAGGCCATTGTTTTATTGCTTCAATTTTACTTGGATCTACATGAATACCTTCTTGGGAAATAACATGTCCCAAAAATGTTACATGACTCATCCAGAATTCACATTTTGAGAGCTTTGCGTACAACTGATGCTCTCTCAAAGTCTGAAGCACTATTCTCAAATGTTCAGTATGTTCTTCATGACTCTTTGAATACACCAAAATATCATCAATAAATACAATTACAAACTTATCAAGGAATGATTTGAACACTCTGTTCATTAAATCCATAAATGCTGCTGGTGCATTTGTCAACCCAAAAGACATCATGAGAAACTCATAATGGCCATACCGTGTACGAAAAGCAGTCTTAGGTATATCATCATTCTTAATTCGTAACTGATGATATCCAGACTTTAGGTCAATCTTTGAGAAATATTTTGCTCCTTGAAGCTGATCAAACAAATCATCTATCCTTGGTAAAGGATACTTATTTTTCACTGTGACTTTATTCAGCTGACGATAATCTATACATAATCTCATAGAACCATCTTTCTTTTTCACAAAAAGAACAGGAGCACCCCAAGGTGAAAAACTTGGGTGAATGAACCCTTTGTTCAACAAATCTTCCAATTGTTCTTTGAGTTCTTTTAGCTCAATAGGAGCCATACGATAAGGTGGAATAGAAATTGGTCGTGTGTCTGGGACCAAATCAATACTGAACTCAATATCTCTTTCTGGCGGTAATTCAGGTAAATCTTCTGGGAACACATCTGGGAATTCATTAACCACATGAATGTCTTCTAACTTCTGTTCTTTCTTACTAGCCCCACTGAGAAGTTATCTATAAGATGACGTTATACTCTACAAGGTCTTTTATGGAACCTAATCCTATGGTCATGCCGCGGCTCATGACAATAGGGAAGGGCCCACAAAGATCACTTTGCTCTGTACTCTATAGGGGACCTATAAAACCTATCCTCTGATACCAAATTGTCACATCCCAAAAATTGAGCATGTGAAAAGATACTACTCATTTGATATAATTCTCAAACATACGTTATATACATATATTCTGTAAGGTTTTACATTCAACCTTAATCATTCATTCCACACTACAGAATTATATTCATCTGATAAGCAAATATAGACATACATAGTCTGATATTTCTATCTCATCGCAAGCCTAGGAGACCTATAGAAAGTACAGAGCGTTCCTAGTATCCACATTAATAAGTACTGGTATTCCACCAGACAGAAATAGAGGATAATTCTAATGGGCTTCTATTCTTCAAACGGATACTCTTGTTCTTTGTCTTCTGTATCTGAAAAAAATAATCATAGGGAGTGTGAGTTTATTTAAAAACTCAGTAAGTAAATAACTGTACTATATAAAATATCAAAAGTACAAATACCACATTTACTCATATAATTAATTGTCTTATACATCGAGTAGTATGGGACTCTAACCCTTTCAAACTCATGAATAAGATCTCATCGGTATACACCGAGTAGTATGGGACTCTAACCCTTTCAACTCGTGTATAGGTTTCATAGATATGCACTGAGTAGTATGGGACTTTAACCCTTTCAAACTCGTGTATGAGCTTTCTTAGATATACACCGAGTAATATGGGACTTTAACCCTTTCAAACTCGTGTATGAGCTTTCTTAGATATACACCGAGTAGTATGGGACTTTAACCCTTTCACACTCGTGTATTAGATTTCTTAGATATACACCGAGTAGTATGGGACTTTAACCCTTTCACACTCGTGTATTAGATCCCGTAGATCTTTACTCATTAATAAGATAGTGAGAATTCATCACATAGTACAATTGTCATGAAATAAATAATTTCTACATACTTTTATTTCTATTGATCATCATATACTCCCATATGAAAAATTAATTGCTTATTATCCAAATAATATTGTAAATGGGACTTATATTGTACTTTGACTAGTAATATCAAATTAGATGAGCAAGGTTATTCACTCACCTTGATGTTTGTCCAAGTTTACCTTGTTCCACACTAGAATTTGTGTAGGAAAATTTCCTAGTAAAATATATTACAAGGAAACATAAGAAAGGAAACAAAATCACGAAAATACGAAAAATTTTCTGATTGCTACAGTAATGGCTTGCTACAGTACGGTTTGCTACAGTAACGGTTCGCTACAGTGTCGGTTCGCTACAGTAACGTTGACTGCTACAGTACGTTGACTGCCGACACTACAGTACTGCTACAGTAACCCGAAAAAAATTTTCCAGATTTTGTTTCGAAATTTCTGGTCGCTACAGTAACTCGGTTTTGCAGAAGTTTTTACAGAAATTTCTCACAAATTCATCCTTTCCTTTCTTGTTTCAAAACCAGAATTTCAACTCTTTTAACCGATTATAACTCAAATATAACTTCTAAAACAACTAAGATTCACGAATTATCATCAAAAACTTCAAGAACAAAACCTCCTCTAATCTTCCATATAAACTTAGATTTAAGGAAAATAACGAGATTAAAGCTTACCTTTGATCCTTACAAAGCTTTTGAACCGAACAAATAATCGAACTTCTGAAGATCAAGGAAAGGATTTGAGAAGAAAATGAAGAACTGAGAGAGAAAATGAAGTTACTGTTCCTTTTGCTTCGCTTCAGAATCGAATTATGAGAAGTTACTATTGAAGTTTTATATTAAATATTTCTAATGGGTTATTGAATAACCCATGGGTATCCATAACCCAACATCCAAACCCATCCAGTCAATTTACAATAAATGGATTAATTGACCATTCTTAAACCAGTTTTCCATGAATTTCACCATTCTTATAATATATCCCACGTGGTGCAAATATTCAGTCCAGTCATTTAACTCAATTTTCATAAATAATATTCAAAGAGAACAATTAAATATGAAAATTAAAAATGACCAAAATAAATAACTAAAGTAACATTGTGAAATTCTAAAATACTCTTAAGCTAATTATATTCTGAAATTAACTGGTATTACAAGTAGTCTGAGGGCATGTGATATTTTAATTTAGAAAAGTGGTCATATGATAGAGAAAGACTAGAAATTAAATTATATGAATATTTATGACCAAAGAATTTAAATGCAAATTCTTGATTGGGAATGTGATGGCTAGTAGTCCTATTCATGTTAAGGATTCAAGATAGGAATTACGACTTATTGATATCATCAAGAGAAACATAACTGAATCTAGATAGAAGTATATCAGACACCTTTGAAGGATGTAGAAGTAATGGAGTCTTGTTTGTAAAGTATACTTGGCCAGTGTATTTTACAAATAAGAACCCATTATAATCCAAATTCATAGAAGGAAAGGTATAGAGAAGTCCCTTTCAATTAAGCAAAGAAGATGGATGTGATTATCTTAAAAGTGAATATATTCAAGTTTAATTCACAGTATCTAATCAGCCGATAGATGACTTATAAATAGTCAACCGGTAATGTTTAGATAAAGAAATAATGTAGAAAGTGTCATACAAGGATATGATGATATACACATAATAGAATAAATAAATGAAAAATTTTGAAACAATTAGAGTTAGATTCTACAAAAAGGAATAAAGAAATATTAGAAAGAATTGTTTCATTTTATGACTCATATGAATGAAATTATGATAAATCTTCCATGAATATATGAGTGAGTATTTTTATGAAATCAAAACAAAAAACTTATAGTGCACTATAACAGAACAAAAATCCCATGGGATGTAGAACATTCCTCATGGATGCCTCTTAAGATGATAGAATCATAACTTTTCCTCATGGGATGTAAATAAATTCCCCATAGGATGTAGAATAATTCCTCAAGGGATGACAAAACCTCTTCTTATGGGATGCAGAAATTCTCTATAGGATGAGAACCCCAGAACTTTTCCTCATGGGATGATAGAAATTCCTCATAGGGAGTAAAATCTTTATAGGATGATAGAACCAGAAATTCCCCGTGAGATGATAGAAATTCCTCATGAGATGTTAGAATTTCCTCGTGGGATGTAGAATACTTTTCTTGAGAAATAACTAGAAGTTATAGTGCACTATAAGAAAGAATGAGAATGTTTATGACAACCTATATATTCATGGAAGTAGCTATGATGATTGAGATTGAGAAACAGACTCTTATTCCAAAGGAAGAATAAGAGAAGAAAAACTTGTTCTATAAGAGAAACAAGGGGTTAAGACTTGTTCTTTTTATATAAAGAACAGGGAAATAACCATAACTCAGTTAAGAATATAAAAAGGTGTCATGATAAACTAAATAAAACAGAATAACAACCCTGGAGAGGGTAAGAGCATGTTTTACACCATAAAGTGGATAAGTAGAATACACACTAGTTTCATGAAGAATAGAGCTCATGTATGTATAATTTTTACATAATATGCCATGAGTCTTATAACAGAATAAAACATGAAACATTGTATGTATTGTAACAATATAGATATTATTAAAAAAAAAGAAATCTATTTTCAATATAAGAGTATCATGTATGATGTTTCTACATGTTAAGTGATGAAAAGAATTTCATAATTTGCTTGGCTAGTAGTTTGTTATGTCTGAATACACCTTGGCATAAAGTTTGAAGACTTGTTTTCATGAAGTTTGGAAATTTGTCTTCTATGATTTTACATTCCCTTAGTTAAAGGAAATTTTCTCTTTATGAGGATTGGAATGCTTGTTTCCATAGAACTTGGGAGCTTGCTTTCCATAAATATTATGTACAAGGATAAGTGATACAAGTATTCTAGCTAGTTTGTCAACTAGTCAAAAGAAAAGATTTATGATTAAGTACAATTACTATGAGATAAATGATATTTTTTTTATAAGCATGAGTTAAGCAAGAGTTGATATGTTTAAGATAGAAACCTTAATTCTTTTGAGATTGGAATTAAGGCCAAGAAGTTAAAGAAAACATTAGGTCTTGTGTAAGAAGAAATATGAAACAAATAGAATTTTATTCATTGATGAAATAGAAGAAATTTGAAAGGTTTGTTTCATAAAAGCATAATAGTTAGTTAAAGGTAGAAATAATTAATGAGATCTTAGTAAGGATATATTCTATAGAAGAAGAATAGAGGTTGGTTAAGTTAGAAATTTAAAGAGATGGATAGAAACTAGCTAAAGGTAGATATGATTAGTATGACCTTAGCAAGAAATTACTCCTTCATGAGCATATACTATATTATAGACTATGGAATTAGATAGACCCATGATGCGTTAGATGCAAGAGGGGGCTATATTTATGAGAATATAGTACAAACCCCAACATGGGTAGAGTTATAGAAATTTCATAACAAGTTATGACAAATCTTCCATGATTATAAAAGAAAGTATTTTGTTAAAGTGGTGCATAATAAACTCATACTTTGGGTAGACTCATAGTGCATTCAGAACCCTTACAATAAGGAAACTCTTTATGCATTATGAACTCATAAGTAGGATGAATTCATGATACAATATAAATCTTCACAGTGGATAGACTTATATTGCATTGTGAAACCTTATGTAATAGACAAATTTATAGTGCACCAATGCCATGTTTTATATTGATCATTTGTGTTCATGGAAGTGGTTATAATGATTCAAAATGGTTTGCCTTATAATAGAACTTTCCCATATGAGGGATAGAGTAATTTCTCAAGGAAATAGAAAAAAAAATCTTATCTATGACTAAGTGTTTCTATGTGCATGTTTATGTTAGCTTAAATTTTGAGGACAAAATTCTTTTAAAGAAGGGAGAATTGTAACATCCCAAATTTTCTCTTATTTAAGTTATAATTTATTTATTTAGTTAGAAATAATGCTAGAAAGTAGCAAAATATATTTTTGGATGCCTAGGAATAAGTAACCAAGAAAAGGCATAAGGAATTAGGATAAATGAGCTAGAAGAAGAAGAAAAATGAAGTTATGAGGGAATTAGTTGACTAATGTGGCTAATTAGTCGACTGATAGCATCAGAGATCATATTAGATTGCTGATATTTGCAATCAGTCGATTAATGAAGAGAGATCAGTCGACTAATTGCTCTCTGTAAAGCTAAAATTTTAAGTACTGTAGTAATCAGTCGACTAATAGAGATGGATCAGTCGACTAATGGCTAACCAGTCGACTAATTGTGATCAATCAGTCGACTAATCGCTTGCTGCAGTGCAAAAATAAGTCAGTTCTAACTTAAAAATCAGTGAGAAATTGACTAGAATACCCCCAACTTACCAACAAGCTCTGATACAAGAAAATAAGGTTAAAATAGGGATTTTCATGGCAAGAAGACTCCTTAGACTCTTTTTAAAGCATAAGAGAGAAAAAAAATCAATTTTCTTAAACTTAGAAAAGAGAGAGAGAGGAAAAACGTGAAGGAGCAGAAGAAGAGAGAGAGGAGAGCTCTAGTTGAAGTTTTAGCAAGGAAACTACAAGAGGTAAGTTCCCTAACTTGATTTCTCTAGTTTAGATAGATTTTAAAGCTTGAAATTGATAGAATTATGGTTTCCAGACTAAGAAAAGAGGAAAGAAGAAAGAGTTAGTCTGAAAACTAAGGAAACAAGGGATTCTAGAGGGGAACTAGAAGATATTACTCAAATCTCAGCTATAAGAAGAATCAAAGGTAGCTATTTTTCATAAAAGCAAGTTATTTACATATATTGTCGTGCTTGTGCATGTTATGACATAATTTTATACAAATTCTTCCATAAATGTTTGAGAACATGATTTTTCATGAAAGTAGAACTTGACTCTTCATGGGATGTAGTAATTCCTCATAGGATGAAGAGTTCTCTTCATGAGATACTAGAAAGCAGCTTATTTCAGTAAGTTTCATACTCTTTGTATAATTTAGTAAGTATCTTTATCTTCAAGCTTTCTATGAGTATATAGAACTAACTTTCTCTTGAAATGTAAGGTTCATGTCCTTATGGGAAAATAGAAACCTCAAAAATTCCTCAGAGGACATTGAGTACTTTTCCTGAGAATGTAGCCAAAGTAGCTAAAGCATAGTGCACTATATTGATAAAGAAGTTCATGACACAATTTATGTGTTCATATATTAGTTTATATTTCATGAAATAAATTTGCTATTGAGACTGTTTTTATGATAGTTCTTTGTATTCATGGAAGTGTGAATTATTATTGATAATTGCTTTTATGACTATAATGGTTCTTATGGCATTTTCCTAAAGTAACTAGCTACTGAGATTATATCTCTCATGTTTTATATTATGACTAACCATTACAGGTATTGGAGTAGAAAAGCAGAAGAAAACAAGGAATTAGCTGGCATAGTTGTTTTGTAATTAGGGAATGTTGAATTTAACTTCCTATGAAAAACTTAGGAGACGTATGCATAAATGATTTGTGTATAGCAAGATGTGAGTTCCATATAAAACTTTCATGTTTTAGCTATAGTAGAAGGGAACTTGTAAGAAATAGTTGGATATGTATTATAAATTTTGTATATGTATAAGTGAAGACAGTTGTGCTGAATTTTAAGTGCTATTTTTATGAAAATAGGAGTTCAAGACAAATCAGTCGACTAATTACCTTGAATCAGTCGATTAATACCTCTCGGTTTAAAATTTGTACAAGTTTTTAGACAATCAGTCTATTGATAGTCCCAGATCAATCGACCGATTGCCTTCTGCCAAGTGCAGGATTTTATGTTCTAAGATATTCCAAAATTTCCTTATCTTCAAGAACTTAGATATTTTCTATAAATTTTCATAAAAATCTCAAGGTTTTTAACTAAATTTTCACAAGTTCTATATTACAATTTTTTTAAAATTGTTTAAGTTTAATATAAATCTAGCAGACGTTACACTAGGCCCCCTTCAAACTGAGTGATTTAAGCTGTTCGCCTGCCTCTCTATCCCAATATCACAAACTTCAAACTTCAGACACATAGTTTTTCTGCTTCTCCTTCAGACTAGTTTTCCATCTCTTTCTTGTGTATTCTTCTTCATCTTTGCATTCTCTCAGGTATGTTTTTGTTTTACAATTTTTATCTTTTGTAATTTTACTTTTATAGTTTTTAAGTTGTTATAATTTTTTTTTTCAGTTTAAGATATCTTTATTTTTATAATTTAATTAAATATTAACTATTTTTTTACATAATTTGTAATATGATTTTTATGCTAGTCATTATAATTTTCTGAATGATAACTATTTTTTAATTATATTATAAATTTAATCTTATTATTTATGATTTTATGTTAGTTAATATAGAAATATGATGAAATTTTGTAGATGTTATTTCTTATTATTTTTAATTAAGTAATTTATAGTTATATTATACATATTGTAGTTATATGTCTTAATTTATTAGCACTTTTGATTTATTCATATAACTTTTATGTTAATTATTACAATTTTCGTAATAATAATTTTTTTGTCAATTATATCATGATTTTATCTTTCATAATTTTGTTCTTTATGTTTTAATATAGGGATATGATGAATGTGAATTTTTTTAATTACAAAATAAGCATTTGCATTAGACATATTTATTAAGTGATTTTATAGTTTTATTATATATGATGATATAGTCATTTGTCGGAATTTATTATCATTTCTTATTTGTTCATACAATTTTTAAGTTAATTAAAATTTTCTTAATGATAATTTTTTTTGTTAATAATTACATCATAATTTTGTCTTTCTTATTTTTTATGCTTACTAACAAAGATATGATGGATGTGAAATTTTTTTTTTGTTATTGATAAGCATTTATATCAAAGATGCTAATTATAGATATATTTATTACATTTGAATATTAATCAATAATTTGTATAGTTTTTATTTTCTTAGTTACATATTAATTTGCATGATTTAAAATTTTATCATGCATAGAATTATGATGTAGTATGCTAATTACCTTTTTTTTTTAAAAAAAAAGGATGAGTCAAAGTGGGGCACTCATGGTCTGTGTTTACTGGAACGGGACTATATCGAGGGAATGATCTAACAATATATCCTTTGAGTCTAATAACATGGTGGTGATGAAAATCAGACATTGATCCACCAAAAGTTGAGGCTGGGTTACAGTGAGAAGATATCGCAATTGGTGTAAAGATATCCTCAACAAATAGTGCCGCTTATGTTTGAAGAGCTTCAGTTAGATGACGACGATGATGTAGGAGTGATGATTGATTGTCACCTACAATGTGTAGGGATCTTGACAACCATGGAAATTTATGCAGAAAGTGAAATAGAAGTCCAATTCAATTATGAAATTTCAGATTTAAATGAGCAAGGTACATGAAATGAGGATGTCAAACCCTCTACTCAGCATCATTTGTTAATCCCATATTCTTCTGCTTGTCCACAAATTTAGCCCACAGACGATGACATAGACATTCCACCACCTGACCCACCATGTGATATTATGGATGACACAGACGTCGATGACATTTGAGGACGTTGAGGATGACACAGGCATTTGATAGAAATGGCTAGCACCCAAGAGGGGGGTGAATTGGGTTTAAAAAAAATTGCGAAGACTTTATGGAAGTTTAAGAAGTTTTAAAAACAATGCCAAACTTTTTATGAAAGTAAAATAAGTATGATCAAGATGAATAGATATAGAGTACAATTAATCAAAAACAATTAAAGAGATGAATGAATATAGAGTCCAAGAAAGTAAAGAACATATAAATAATTAAAGAGCAAGGGAAGAGAAAATCAAACAGCGAGATTTATACTGGTTCGGCTTAAACCAAGCCTACATCCAGTCCTCAAGATAACTTCTTGAGTGTTTCACTATAAACCACAAGTTTATGCAATTGGGCACTTGTAAGCCACTACAACATAGAGATCTTTTCTTCCTCAAGGGTGTCTCTCCCCCTTACAATGTGTTTTCTCACAAACACTAACTCAAGGAACCAATCCTTGAGCAACTAAATTTGAAGGCTAAAGGAAAATAATGGTGGACACTCTCAAAGTGTAGATAACGCAGAAATTAAGCTCAGAATATTTCTCTAGCAATTTAGAGAGAATGAAACTCAAGATAATATGAGAAATGAACAATTGAAACTTGATGCAAATGGTGTTGTGAAGTCCCCTTATATAGTGAAACCTTGCTGCTACAGTGACTGCTTTAGTCAGAATTGCTATAGTAAGCTTCATCATTATTTTTCAACATTTCTACAACAACAAAAAAACTTTATCAACCTTTTTCAACAATCAATATTCTTTTTCAAATTTGCTACAGTGAAAAGTATTCTTTTTCAAAGTTTATTACAACAACCAATAAACTTTATCATACTTTTTCAACAATCAAATTTCTTTTTCAAAAGTGCTACAGTAAAAGATATTCTTTTTCAAATTATATTACAACACCCAATAAACTTTATCATACTTTTTCAATAACCAATAAACTTTATCATACTTTTTCAATAACCAATAAACTTTATCATACTTTTTTTAATAACCAATGAACTTTATCAAAAATCAATTTATACTACTATATTTAAATATATAAAGCATTAAATATATTTGGGCCAAGAAAGATTGAATCATGCATTTGGACCAAGAAAATTAAATCATACATTTGGGCTAAGAAGATTAAATCATACATTTGGGCCAAGAAGATTAAATCATACTATTTGGGCTAAGAAAGATTAAATCATACATTGGGCCAAGAAGATTAAATCATACATTGGGCCAAGAAGATTAAATCATACGTTTGGGTCAAGAAGATTAAATCATACTATAATTCTCACATATTTGTCATCATCAAAACTTATAGCATAATACATTAGGGCTGACAGCATTTGGTCGCCTCACCAACTAGAGTTTAGAGCAAGCATACAGGACTTAATGGGTGAAGACGCTGATGTTCAGCAAACTGAGCCTATCAATTACTATGCTCCACCCTCATATATGAAGCAAGCAAATACAGCCCCAGCAAGTGAACTAGAGATCTCAGACGTCATGGAAGCCCACACATGGGATAATGATTCAGACCTTGTAGTCATTTTGTTATTTCTAGAAAAGAAATCACTAATGGGTGCGCTGAAAATATACAACATCAAGAGGTATAGTAACTACAAGGTGGAAAAGTCTTCAAAGAAATACATAGAGGGGTGAAGTGCGTGCAGTTTGGGGATGGCTATAATTAGAGGGTGAAGGCTTTTTTGAAGACGAATTATGACTTATGGATGATCACAAAGTACAACGGAGACCACACATGTGTTGCATCATCGATTTCCCAAGATCAAAGGCAGTTGGACTACGACCTGATCACCAGAGCAATAATGGATCAAGTGAACAACTTCCCAGATATGGCTATCTCTCAAGTGATCTAGTGCATTAAGAATCAATTTGCATATACCGTATCTTATAAGAAGGCATGGATGGCGAAGCAAAAGGCCATAGCCAAGACATATAGTGATTGGAAGGCCTCATATTTACAGTTGGGTTGTTGGTTTGCCTCAGTCCTGAGATTGATTATGAATGGGACATTGACTAGGATAGTGGCTCGAGAATATTTCGCCGAGTTTTCTGGGCATATAAACCATGCATAGATGCATTCAAACACTTGAGACCGATGATTCAAGCGAACGGGGCTTTCCTTTACAAAAAATACAAGGGGACACTATTGATTGCTTGTGGGCAAGCTAGGAATTGCAATGTCATACCGCTTGCCTTTGGAATTATTGAAAAAGAAAATTATAAATCATGGTCATTTTTTCTGAAGAGGTTGCGTCTTTTTTTTGTGAAGAAAAAGTCCATTTGTTTGATTACAGACAAACACAATTCTATCCTTTCAGCTGTGGATGAAGCAGACAATGGCTGGCAGCCACCACAGGGATTCCATGTCCATTGCATGCGTCACTTGTCCAGTAATTTAAACACTGCATTCAAGAACAAGCGGCTAAAGCAACTACTTGTAAATATAAGTATTTCTTTTACACTGTGATTACGTTATAGATCTACGTATAAGTAAACTCCTTTTTACCTATGTTATGTTTAATAGTACATGTTACTCGTACGAATGACATGTAGTTGAGCAGAAGTTGATAGAGTTCTAAGGGCTTAACCAGGACACATATGATTGGGTTATAGAACATGCATGTGACAGAGCTTTGTGGTGTCGAACATATGATGAAGGAAGACATTGGGGCCACATGACGACCAACCTGGCAGAGTGTATGAACAACATCTTAAAGGGAGTGAGGAGTCTACCAGTCACAACACTGGCTCAAGCCACCTACTATAAGTTAGCAACTTACTTCAATAATAGGTTGGCCGAGTCAATTGCCCAATTTAATACCTAACACATATTTTGTAAATACGTGCTAAATGAGTTAAAGGAGCATGAAATGAAGGCCCCAGTCTGTGTTGTAACAATTCTCAACCTCGTGCGGCTGTGGTTCGAGGTGCAGGAACCATACAATAGTCACCGAAGACAGTTTGGTCATCGTTGTAGGGTGATGTTAGAGGATCGATACTATGATTGTGGGAAGTTCCAAGCACTTCGATTTCCTTGCAATCATGTCGTTACTACCTGCTTACATGTTAAAATTACCTACACAAATTTCATTGACCGAATATACAGGGTGGATACAATGGTGGCTACATATCAGAGTGCCTTCTACCCAATTGGAGGGGAGGAATATTAGTCTCGGACACCAGGACTCCAATTTGTGCCTGATCCGAAGGAGATCCAAGGTGCAGGAAGGCCTCAGTCTAAGCTGTTGAGGAATGAAACGGACTAGAGAGATAAAGGCAGTGAGACACCCAGGTGTGGTTTGTGTCGAGAATTGGGTCACTACTGAAATACTTGTCCGAATCGACATCAGCTTCAATAGTCAGTCGTCTGCATGCTTATATGCAATTTTGACGTAATATTTTCATCTAGTTGTGAATTTTAATTAAATCTCATTTAGACGAAATCTCTTAATTGTGTATTAAATGCCAGTGTAATATTTTTATTTATACGTGAATTTTAATTAAATTTCATATAGATGTACTATTTCAATGAAATTATAAAAAATGTTAACGTTGAGTTTTTAATCTATACGTAAACATTTAATTGTATTTTAAAATTTAAGTAATACTTTCACTAAAATATAATCATGCAATTGCAAATTAATCTTCTAACAAATAAATCTTAATATAATTATACTCATAACAATTAAATATAATTACACTCATAATAATTAAATATAACTATAGTCATAACAATTACATCTAATTACTAAAAGTGGCTCCCGGTGCCACATCGAGTGCGCCTCCTCACTCTCTATGGCCGCCCTTGCTGTGGCTGTGGATCCTCTGCCTGGTCCTGATCGTCATCGTCCTCTTCCTCATCGTCCGACTGTTGAGGCTAAGTGAACCCAACCTAAACCTGGGCCGAAGGAGACGATCGAAATTGTGCAAAACCAAACTACATTCCAGAACCAGACCACTGTCCGAACTTGATGTCAATGAATGAGACCTGAGTGTGTGTCGGGGTCATCAAGGTCTCATCAGTCACTAATACATGGAACCCTGAGGGCCCCTCGGCATGGCTATGAACATCTCATGAGGCATGAAGGGGCTCTCATCGGTGAACATAAGAGGCACTGATAGGAACATAGGAGGCACTGATGGAAATATAAGAGGAGGCATCAGTGCGAACATAGGTGCCATAGGTAGGAACATATAAGGAGGCATCGATGCAAACATACCCACCATCAATGTGAACATATCACCAATGCAGATAGGTGGCACGGATGACCCTTCGCCGGTGCAAAAAGGTGGCACAGATGATCCCTCACTGGTGCATATAGGTGGCGGATGACCCCTCACCAATGCATGTAGGTGTCTGGACTAGTGGCACTGAAGGAGCCGGAGGCGGTGCAGAGACGTCTACATCATTAACTCATAGATGAACGGTTTTTTGCATTTGTCTGTAACCAGCTCGTTGACTACTTTGCCATCTGGCACCAGGGTCTGGCAACGGCATGGGAGTAGCTGCCGATGCTTTGTGCCCAGCAGTGGCACGTTGCTGCAGTTGGTGCTCCTGGCCCAAGGCCCGCATGATGTCTAAGGTGATCTATCAAATTTTGCCTAATGGTGATCTTGGCTCGACATCCACCTCTAATCCATGCTGGAAGGTCTCAAAGTACACAGCCTTGTGTATATCCAACTGTAGAAAAATAATTTCTAATTATATACACATAAGTACACAGAATAATAATAATGATACTAAATATAAACTTACCTGAGCCACCACTACAGCTGTTTAAGGAGACATCTACTTGCGTGTAATGCGCTAATACCACTCTTTATATTCAGAGTCTCTCCATAGCTGTTCCTAGAGAGGGGGTGCAGCGACCATCTTCTCCTTCCTTGCCTGCCACAGAGCGATGTATTCTTGTTGTTCTAGCTCCAATCCATATTATGCTTTCCCTTCAAAGTCTGTGTGTGCTACCAATCATTGTCTATAGGGGGTAATGGAATGGGATGATCTCACCCAAACTTTAAAAACACTTATTCGGTTGGTGCCACTCAATGATATGAAAACATATCAGAGGCACAATGGCCTACCAGATGTTAGCACCATCAAAATAGTAATATGGTATTGGCTATGTGCACACATCACCTTGGTATGGCTGCCACACAACCTATCGAGAAATATTATAGTCATAAGGTAAATATTTAAGGTAAACAGACGATGTTACATGTTCAGAACTTACATCATTCTCTGTCAAAGAGTTTAGTATCTTGTGATAATGTCTGAGAAGATATAGTGGGTGGTCCCTCAGACCTTTAAAATTGCTCCACCTACAAATTAAAAAAGTTAGCACAACAAGTTAAACTAAAGTGTGCAAAATACAATACACTATATTATATAAATACACGTAATGTTTAATACATACTTGAAACCCAGAGGTAGAGGACTAGGATACATCACTTGTTCTCTATCTGGATCTAACCGTGCCTCATGTCGGCCTTGGATGCGTGGCTGGATCTATGGAAAGTAATCCCATGCCCAGACGTATGGCAAGTGCACACATCCTGTAATCTCATTGTCACGTTGGTGGCACTGTATAATTCACAGTACATGTATGCTAGTACCGCTGAGCCCAAACTATAACGACTAGCAGCTTGCAGATCCCATAGTAGGGGAAGATACATCAAGTGAACGTACATGCCTGATGTATCATTAATAAGTATGCCCCTTATTAACTTCATAATAAACCCTGAGTATGCTGCTACAACTGTTGTTTTGTCATATCTGGTGGGATCTCACTAAATTGAGTCCCAAGATAATGGAGGGATATACATCCTCCATTTATGACCTTATCAAGAGGTGTGACTTCGAGTAGCTCCTCACACAACTGTCTCCAATTATAATGGGACTTCCCAACCATGGAGAGACCATCAACTAGTAGGCCAGTCTGGATGGCCACATCCTGTAAGGTGATCGTGCACTCACCAACAGGTAGATGAAAAGTATGGTCTCGGGTCTCCACCGCTCTACTAATGCAGTGATCAATCAGTAGTCTACTTCGAAGTTCCCCATGCGTGACGCATCATAAAATCCAGCCTTCTGGAGATAGGGAACCAGAGCTAGGTTTGAGTAAAAACTTTTTTGCATGGATGTAACACCATCGCCCCTTGGTGAATATGCGATCATCTTGTCACCATAATGTTAATCAGGTCAGTATTACTATAACATTAGAAAGTATATGACCAAAATTAATTATATATGCACAATTACCTCTCGTACCCATACAGCCTCAGAAATGTGTTTTTGTTGTAAGTACAAGACTAATTCATCTTCAGGGCCGGGATTTGGCCCAAAGCTTCTAATGTCTTATGCTATATAATTACTACATTTTAAAAATAATAACAATAAGATATAGATATTATTTTTCTTTACCAGAATTAATGAAAATTAAACATAATGAACTAACTTTGAGAGTAAACAAAAATTAATATTTCAAACAACGTAACAGGTAAATTTTTTTCCAACACAATAGATAATCCTACACTAAAAAAGTGATAACAAGAATTAAAAATCGCCTGCAATTTTATTTTGGAAAAATTATTTAAAATTTATAACTAATTAGTGTCCTAATTATGCAAGAAATATTTTTTTAATTAATAAAGCTTAAATATTTTATATAACTAATTGCAATAAAAATAAATATTTGAAATTATGAAACATACATTTTTTTACAACAAATAGAAAAGAAAAAACATTTCATATCCAAAAACTCTAAAATTTCCTTAAAAAATATAGCAAAAACTAGAATTAGGATAAATTGATTGCTACTAAAATAATTATTTAAAGTTAATAATTAAAAATGTCCTAATTATTCAAAAAAATAATTTTTTCAAATTAATAACACATAAATTATTTTATAAAACTAATTGTTATAAACATAAATATCCAAAATTGAAAACAACAAAATTTATAAACAACAAAATTTTACTACAATATAACCAATCATGTAGAGAGTCAAAACTTAATATTATTATCCAAAAATAATTATTTACAATAATTATCATAATTATTCAGAAAATAAATACAATTTAAGCAACAATATAAAATTTTAATATGTAAAGAACAATATTAAAATTTTAACAACCATATAAAGATTAAAAAATTCCTAATTCACAATTACAAGACCCTAAACTAATAAAAAAAAACTACAAATCAACCAAATTAATTATTACAACAATTAACTAAATCAAACAACAAGTAATCAAACTAATTTTAAATTAATAATTAAAAAAATTAAAATCCAAAATTAATTAAATCAAACACATCTTAAATTTTTTCTAATAATTGTAATAATAAAAAACAGACTTATATATTCTAAATAAATTATTTAAAATTAAAATTCAATAAAAGAATATGAAAAAAAATATGTACCTTGATAATTATGTATAAAAGATGACTTTGGAGATAAAAAATTGCCACAAACACTTACCTAATACAACAAAATAAAATACAAACATATCAAGTAAATAAAAAAATAATATTTTTGAAGAAAATATTAATATTGAGATTTTAAAAAAAAAACTTACCACAGAAGAGAGGCGCGGCTGGAGGAGGGCTTCGCAGAGGAAAGCAAATCTAGAAGTAGTGGTAGGAAAAAAGGGGAAGAAGAAAATGGGAAGGAAGGGTCGGTTTTGGGGGAAAAAAACGAAGAAGAAAAGGAATAACAGTGGAGAGGCGCGACTGGAGGGGGCTTCGCAGAGGAGAGGCATGGCCCGGGGGAAGTAATGAATGAGAGGCGAGACGGCGGGAGGCGTAGGTGAAGACAGAGGTCGGTGGTGGGGTTAGCAGAGGGAGTGCCGATGCAGGGGGAGGGAGCAGAGGAAAAATAAGGAAAGAAGAAGAAAGGGAAAAGGGAAGCGCCACGGGTTTGGAGGTAA
The DNA here is from genome assembly GCA_037074585.1 of Biancaea sappan. Taxonomy (NCBI): domain Eukaryota; kingdom Viridiplantae; phylum Streptophyta; class Magnoliopsida; order Fabales; family Fabaceae; genus Biancaea; species Biancaea sappan. The sequence goes on from CM073494.1 coordinate 16,101,329, forward strand.
CACGAACGATCAAACCAGTTGCATGTCGCCTCTGTCAAGGGTGACTCCACTTTATCTAACACAAAGCGGTGTCTGGCTGACCAAAACGTTATAGGGACAAGCTTACAAACCGATTTTGACCACAGTAAAAGTGGCCTAACTTGGTAAATTAAAATACAGATAAGATAGTTATGGAATTTAAATTAAAATGTGGTGTACGGAAGTAAAAAAGCATTAGTTTCTGCTCCCCTCTCCGCGTCTGTGTTTTACATTTGTTCTCCTTCTGAATCTTTCTCTCCACCATTGTTGGCCACCACCATTGGCTGAGATGACAGTTTCTTTAATGGAGGCGCACTAAGCTAGGACCCGTACATTGGTTTGTTTATGTCTATAGGATCCATAGTCTTTTTTTGCTTGCAGAATCTTTGGCCATGGCCTAATCTTCCGCAATTGAAGTAAAAGTCCATCAACTTCTCGTAACGTAGTTGAATCCATGCTTTTGGTAGAAAGCTCTTCGAATGCCAAAACCCAGCAGTGAGGGGGTTGTTAGTGTTTATGGATACTCTTGCTCATAGAAATCCTCTGCTAATAGTTGTCCCTTGAAAGGGGTCTTCTACCTCTATGACTTCCCCTATCTTGTTTCCTATTTTGATTATATTTTCCTTGGAGAAGAATTCCAGAGGCACACCATTCATCTGCATCCAATAAAGCGTATGCGAAAAACCAATCTCGCCTGTTGACATTTGTGGGTTCCACTTCTTGAGTATTAGAACGTGGCCCAATATGTTCCAAGATGCTTCCTCAAGGAATCTTTTGGTGTTTTTGGCTCTACAAAATTGAATAGGAAAGTGTTAGCTGACATATCAACTATATGAAGCCCTTTAGGATTCCCTGAACCCATCCTAATTATTCCTTTCACAACTTTTTTACTTAGATGTTTCTCTGTAAATATTCTTCCTAGTCAAGCATTCTGTAATACCCATGAAAAATAAAATATAAATATTTATTTATAAACTACTGTTACTATTTCAGTATACGGTACTGTTCACCTGTATAATACTATTTACGTACATGGTACTGTTCATTTATACAATTGAAATGTCAAGTACTAGATGTGGTTTGGTCATAAGAGACAACTAGAAAGAAGTTCGTAGGAAAAAATGACGTTTTATGTGTAAAAATACCCTCAGGGACTAAATTGAAAGGACTGAATTGAAAAGAAACTTAAAAGTTTAAGGTGAAAGGATAGTTTTCCCTTTAAGTTTCCAATAGTGATAACAAAAAAAATTTCCATCGTACGCGTAAGGTGTACAGTAACTGCATTATTAGAAATGTCATTTTTATGAATAGTAAATTGAATATTTTATTAGCGCATAGTGTCAAATAGTACCCTTGACTTTTGCTATAAATAGGCCATTCCATTTCACTTCTAAACTCACACCTTCAACTTCTCTTCTTATCTCCTTAAGTTTCTCTTACTCCAAAACTAGGCCTTTGAGATTTTGGGCCTTTCTTTTTTTGCTTAGGTAAGGATACTATGTCCTTTCTATGTCTTTCAAATTTTAGAAGTTATTTTCTTAAGTATGCTCTGTGGTTGCGGCTTTGGCCGATCTTCCACATCAGAAAAACTGTCGTTAGCTGTTTATATGTTATTTTGATTCTCTGATTACCGAAATAGAATGTAAACTGTGAAGAATACATGTCTAGGAAAGTTCTGGCTAAGGAAAGACCTGGTTTTTAAGTGTGTTCAGTGTGACCCTCCACTCTTTCCTGAGAACTTACCTGGTGTACTCTTTTACAGATTGTATTCTCTATTTCTGGTATGAATAGTACCTGTATGTATGAATAGTAACCATATGAATAGTAACCATACGTATGAACAGTATCTGTACGAAAACAATCTTAACGTATTTTCTCTAATCTTTCATAAAAATCTCTGTAGCGGAATACTTAAATTCATCTGTGTACTCTTGTCCGTAACGACTTAAAGAAGCGATACTCGTACGGAATCCAGGTGAGTGAAACGACCCCGTTTTAATAGAGTTTTAGTGTTACTGGTGATAAAAAGTATGTCGTAGGACACTCCCAAGATTCATAGGGAAAAATTGGATTCAGAATGACGAATCTAATGAAATAATTAATCCAGAAGTATGAATAAGACGAAACAAGTATTTCATGTTGATGTGAAGTTTGAATCTTTTCAAAAATAGATTAATTGTTATCTTGATTTATGGTTTATAAATTTATAATATAGTTATATACTATACTTGTTATATGGATGAATAATTCTATTGTACTTCTGATTATGATATGAACTGTTGTGCTATTGATTGTGATTGAGCGGGACAGTACCCCCTCTCACGGCAAGGCGAAAAACCCGGTTGAAAGGGTGTCTTGACCAATGAGTGTGGAGACAACGATTCCCTCAGTAGGGATATAGCCCGGATTGGTGATAAATCCGTGAGGCGCCCTAGCTAAGAGGATGAGGTTGTGCATCATGGCGAAAATATACAGAATTGGTGAGCTGGCCTGTGTGCGCTGTCCGGGATATATTGCCATTGACGAGTACTAGTAACGTTTGTTGAATTGGATAAATTTCTATCTTCTTGTATATAATTTCTAACTATGTCTATTGGTTGAGTATGAGCCTTCTGGTATGCTTGCATGACTGGTAATGTATTTGAATTTTATTAACGCGAGGCTGATTCGCTCATGGAGTTTAAAAGCTCACACTCTCTGTACAACCTTTTTGTTCAGATCAGGTTGCCGATGAAGAATATCTACTAGAAGAGTAGATCACTTTGGACCCTCCCGCTATCAGGTAGGCCCCTCTATTGTTGTAGATTATGTTGCTCTGTAATCGTCTAGGACATCTAGGTCAGGGGTTTGGTATTTGGCTTGTATTTCAGTACAATAAATGTATTTTATGTTGAGGATCTATTATTATATGCAAATAATCTCTATGAATTTCAAATAAGAAAATTTGATATATTTTCTTCAAGAATGGTTATTTTGATAATATAGAGATAATGACTAATAATTTAACTCATAGGTAGAATTTATCGAAAGGCTTACAGTGATGGGATATTCATCATTGTGCCGGTCATGTGCCCAGAAAACGGGTTGTAACAAAGTTGGTATCAGAGCAAAGGTTGTTAGGTCTCCTAGTGATTACAGAGCAAGGTAACCTTAGTAGGACCTCCTCTATCGTTGTGAACCCGGGCACAATTATAGAGAGACGGCTCTACTGAAGGTCCTGTAGGATGTTTCCATTTCCTTTCCCTCCGAGACTTATCTCTTCTTAGGAATTATGTTCTCAGTTTTAGTTTTAGACAGATGTGGCTACACTTTTGAACTTAGTAAAGGAAAGGTTATTACTTGTTTTGATTTCGTTGCTGTCGGATCAAAATTTTATATGATGGATTTTATAAGCTGAATTCATGATTGATTTTGTGTAGCTATATTATTTAGGGTATCAGCCAATAAAAGAAACCACTTGCATTAAAAAAAACTGAAGGATTACATTGCAAAAAAAAAGAGAAGTTTACTCATGCATGAGTAATCTAAAGGCGAGGTGGTCTTGGATTAGGAGGATTGTATTGTATCATCACCCCTCGACCATTCCTTGGAGCAAGAGACATAGCAATGTCGCGGAGGGTAGTGTAAATTCCATTCATACAATCAACACTTCTTTGCTGTTGATTGCAGAAGCACTGGGTGGACCAATAGAAGAACCTATCTATTCTCGAAGTCATTGCCGCGTTATTGCGTTTGGTTAACTTCTCCAGGTCCTCTATCATCTTCTTGAGATTCTTCACCTCCTACTCTAAACAGGCGATTTTGTCCTCTAAGCTATGGCCTGTGCTAATCTCCTCGGCTTCCTCAATCTTCTTCATCTTCTTCTCCTTTTGAATTTCTTGAGATCCCTCGAGAGGTCTTTTGCCTTTGTCCCTGCCTAAACTTAAGTTTAAGTCAAGATCTTTTTCCTTGGCCTCCACTGTGAGATCAATGTACTTCCTTGAAGCCATGATTTGGAAAATTTAGAAATTTTTGTAAAAGTATGAGGCGAGAGGAATGCTAGAAGATTGTAGGCTCAGAGATTATTACTCTTTGTGGTGTGGTAACTGAGAACGCTGGGATGGTTTTTATAGAAAAAAATTAGGACGTAGAGACAAAGAAGATATCTCTTCACCGCACCCCTACACGATCAACCTATGGATTTCTACAAGCTGGAAGCCAGAAGTCTAGGGTAGGCATGCACACCAATAGCGCGTTGCATTAATGTCAAAACCATGAAAGTCAATATTCGGTGGACTTGCGGCCGATTTTACTTGGTTTTCTCATTTCTCACGTTGGCATTTTTTGAAATTCAAAGAAGTTAATGATATAATCATTAAAGATTGCCTTGGATGCTTTTATGATGAACTGAAATGCATTTCTCTATTTTATTGTGTTGTTCTTAAAAGCCTTCAGTTGAGTATAATATACATAACTGATTGAATCATGTTGTAATTACATGTATGTATGTTATTCATGCATAATGAGTGAAGGCCACGATCAAGGAGAATATGTGATGATCCTACATATACTCATAGAGAATGAGAAATCAAAATGACTTGGATAGAATGAAATGTGTAGAGGATAATACATCTTCATGGTTACACATACTTACATATAATGCTCTCGTGGGCAAATGAAAGGCAATGTTTCCTTGCATCATGATAATACTTGATACATGTGTCGTAAGCAGTTAACTTCATTTTAAAATATATATATTAATATATATATATTATGTGTAAATTCAGAATAAAGACACCGATTAGAATCTAAGATACGGCCAATATGAGGCTACCTAATTATAGAGGGACATCGTGATATGGGATTACAGGATAAAACAAGTTTAGAGGGAGAAAATCTCAGACTGAAGAGCGTAGTTAGTCAAGATTAGTCGAAATTTTTTTGAGGAAATCTTTGACTTATGTTAATTGCATTAAATTATATTTACTATTTACTTGCATGTCCGACATTGATTACTGGCATTGTGACATATGTGATCTGTAAACCTCCTAGCGAGCGGCGTATAGGTTGTGGTGGCTTTAGCTCCAAGGGCTTCGGGTTGTCTATAAATCTTGTATGCCCGTTACCCTACTCATTGCACCAAGCAAACCTACTTCTTTCATTACATACCTATTTCTCAATCTCCATTCCTTTCTCATTCGAAGTTATTTCTGAGATCCCTAGAGCAATGGCCGATAATAAGTCTTTCAACTTGAATTTTGAGACTGGCAATGTAGAGCTTGATTTAAATCTAAGTCTCGGAGACAACAAAGGGAAGAGACCTGTAGGCTGGTCACCAGAAATTAAGAAAAGAAAGAGGGATGTAATAGAGTTGGAGGAGGACAGTACTGCAACATCCTCAGAAAATAAGCTTGCGTTCATGGAGCGTAAGATCGAAAATCTGGAGCGTAAGATAGAGAGCCTGGAATACAAGACAGAGGACTAAAAGTGACTAATAAATCGTCTCTTTGAAAACCAAGAGAAACTGATAAGCCGTCGTTTCGGGGAACTAGTTAATCGAGTTGATAGACATTCAATGTTTGCAACTCAAAATTTTTGTGACCAACAAGCAAGGTGTATTGACTGTATGAACGGAGTGACTTATGCTCTTCGCCAAATTTCTCAGGCGCTTCCTCCAGAAACTCTTTCTAGGCTACAACGATTAGCTTCCTCCTTAAGGTCTGAAGCACCTTCCTCTTCTAGACCTGGAGCACCTTCTACATTTCAAAAGCCTCCTCGTCCTTAATTTATTCTTTCTTTTGTTTGTACCTAAAGCTATATTTGGTCTAAGCTTCATGTATTAAAATTATCTATGTACTAGAAATGAAATTTAAGTTAGTATTTAGATCTTCTTTGTTGAAGTGATTCCTTTTACTGAAAGAACTTGAGGAATGAGAAGATGTTGGACTTATATTTCGTACTTGATTATGGAAATTCTAAAGCAGAGTATGGTAATATCCTTTTGACTGAGAAGAGTTACTAAAATGATATTTCATTGCATTTCTGAGCTATGGAGGAGTGCTAAATAAGTATTTTATGAACCTATACATAGAGAACTATGGGTTTGCCCTAATCATTGAAGAGATACGACTCTATATGAGTCATTGATGTGAGAGGAATTTCCATATATATAATTATGCATGAGGAGTATGTTATTTATTTATCACATTTTCTAGGATTGTTCTTCCTAGAGATTTATGTAATGATTTCATGTGATTTTGCCTTTTATATGACGCCTTCAGCTAAGAATATCGCCTTAAGGCAGAAGGATCGCCTTCGGGCAAGAGTATTGCCTATGGCCAAAATGATGCCTTCGGGTAGGGTGCTTGTATTCGTAAAAGTTATAAGCTATGTGTGTGGAAACATGTGTTCTGATATTCAGTATGAACTAGAAAGACCACGTGCCACTTTTGAAGATGACATCTATTTGAAGTTTTACATAAAGACAAAATTCGTCTCTGATTAGGTGGTTTAAGTTTGATAAAAGTTATGAGGATGAGACATTTTATGGTACAAAAGGCTGTGGAGAAGATCAAACTGATAAAGAAAAGATTACTTGCTGTTTAGAAAAGGAAAAAATTCCTATGAAAATTATTGATAATACGGTCTAGAGTTCACAGTCGATGCTATAGTATTCTTATAAATCTTACCAAGGATGTGAAGAGGTTTGGAAAGAAAGAGATACAAAGGATGAGATGTAGACGAAGTAATCACACTTATTTCAGTCTTGAGATGAGTTTTGAATTCGGGGGACCGAATTCTCTTAAGGGGGTGATAATGTAATACCCATGAAAAATAAAATATAAATATTTATTTACAAACTACTGTTACTATTTCAGTATACAGTACTATTCACCCGTATAATACTATTTACGTATATGGTACTGTTCATTTATATAATTGAAATGTCAAGTACTAGATGTGGTTTGGTCATAAGAGACAACTAGAAAGAAGTTCGTAAGAAAAAATGACGTTTTATGTGTAAAAATACCCTCAGGGACTAAATTGAAAGGACTAAATTGAAAAGAAACTTAAAAGTTTAAGGTGAAAGGATAGTTTTTCCTTTAAGTTTCCAATAGTGATAACAAAAAAAATTTTCCATTGTACGCGTAAGGTGCACAGTAACTGCATTATTAGAAATGTCATTTTCATGAATAGTAAATTGAATATTTTATTAGCGTATAGTGTCAAATAGTACCATTGACTTTTGCTATAAATAGGCCTTTCCATTTCACTTCTAAACTCACATCTTCAACTTCTCTTCTTCTCTCCTTAAGTTTCTCTTACTCCAAAGCTAGGCCTCTGAGATTTTGGGCCTTTCTTTTTTTGCTTAGGTAAGGATACTATGCCCTTTCTATGTCTTTCAAATTTTAGAAGTTATTTTCTTAAGTATGCTCTGTGGTTGCGGCTTTGGCCGATCTTCCACATCAGAAAAACTGTCGTTAGCTGTTTATATGTTATTTTGATTCTCTGATTACCGAAATAGAATGTAAACTGTGAAGAATACATGTCTAGGAAAGTTCTGGCTAAGGAAAGACCTGGTTTTTAAGTGTGTCCCGTGTGACCCTCCACTCTTTCCTGGGAACTTACCTGGTGTACTCTTTTACAGATTGTATTCTCTATTTCTGGTATGAATAGTACCCATATGTATGAATAGTAACCGTACGTATACTACAACGTTACTTTCGGAATATAATTTCGCTTAAGAGTATTTTAGAATTCTACAACGTTACTTTAGTTATTTATTTTGGTCATTTTTAATTTTCATATTTAATTGTTCTCTTTGAATATTATTTATGAAAATTGAGTTAAATGACTGGACTGAATATTTGCACCATGTGGGATATATTCTAAGAATGGTGAAATTCATGGAAAAGTGGTTTAAGAATGGTCAATTAATCCATTTATTGTAAATTGACTGGATGGGTTTGGATGTTGGGTTATGGATACCCATGGGTTATTCAATAACCCATTAGAAATATTTAATATAAAACTTCAATAGTAACTTCTCATAATTCGATTCTGAAGCGAAGCAAAAGGAACAGTAACTTCATTTTCTCTCTCAGTTCTTCATCTTCTTCTCAAATCCTTTCCTTGATCTTCAGAAGTTCGATTATTTGTTCGGTTCAAAAGCTTTGTAAGGATCAAAGGTAAGCTTTAATCTCGTTATTTTCCTTAAATCTAAGTTTATATGGAAGATTAGAGTAGGTTTTGTTCTTGAAGATTTTGATGATAATTCGTGAATCTCAGTTGTTTTAGAAGTTATATTTGAGTTATAATCGGTTAAAAGAGTTGAGATTCTAGTTTTGAATCAAAAGAAAGGAAAGGATGAATTTTTTGAAAGATTTTCTGCAAAATTCGAAGTACTGTAGCAAATGAAAATCTGGAATTTTTCTTCGAGTTACCGTAGCGACCAGAAATTTCGGAAAAAAAAAATCTGGAAACTTTTCTTCGGGACTGTAGCAGTTACTGTAGTGTCGGCAGTCAACGTTACTGTAGCAGTCAACGTTACTGTAGCGAACCGGCCTGTAGCGAACCGTCACTGTAGCGAACCGTTACTGTAGCAATCAGAAAATTTTGCGTATTTTCGTGATTTTGTTTCCTTTCTTATGTTTCCTTGTAATATATTTTACTAGGAAATTTTCCTACACAAATTCTAGTGTGGAACAAGGTAAACTTGGACAAACATTAAGGTGAGTGAATAACTTTGCTCAGCTAATTTGATATTACTAGTCAAAGTACAATATAAGTCTCATTTACAATATTATTTGGATTATAAGCAATCAATTTTTCATATGGGAGTATATGATGATCGGTAGAAATAAGAGTATGTAGAAATTATTTTATTTCATGACAATTGTACTATGTGATAAATTCTCACTATCTTATTAATGAGTAAAGATCTACATGATCTAATACACGAGTTTGAAAGGGTTAAAGTCCCATACTACTCAGTGCATATCTATGAAATCTATACACGATTTGAAAGGGTTAAAGTCTCATACTACTCGGTGTATATCTAAGAAATCTTATATACGAGTTTGAAAGGGTTAAAGTCCCATACTACTCAGTGCATATCTATGAAACCGATACACGAGGTGAAAGGGTTAGAGTCACATACTACTCGGTGTATACCTATGAGATCTTATTCACGAGTTTGAAAGGGTTAAAGTCCCATACTACTCGGTGTATATCTATGAAATCTTATTCATGAGTTTGAAAGGGTTAGAGTCCCATACTACTCGATGTATAATACAGTTAATTATATGAGTAAATGTGGTATTTGTACTTTTGATATTTTATATAGTACAGTTATTTACTTACTGAGTTTTTAAATAAACTCACACTCCCTATGATTATTTTTTTCAGATACAGAAAATAAAGAACAAGAGTATCCGTTTGAAGATTAGAAGCCCCTTGGGATTATTCTCTATTTCTGTCTGGTGGGATACCAGTACTTATTAATGTGGATACTAGAAACGCTCTGTACTTTCTATAGGTCTCCTAGGCTTGCGATGAGATAGAAATATCAGACTATGTATGTCTATATTTGCTTATCAGATGAATATAATTCTGTAGTGTGGAATGAATGATTAAGGTTGAATGTAAAACCTTACAGAATATATGTAAATAACGTATGTTTGAGAATTTTATCTAATGAGTAGTATCTTTTCACATGTTCAATTTTTGGGATGTGACAATTTGGTATCAGAGGAAGGTTTTATAGGTCCCCTATAGAGTACAGAGCAAAGTGATCTTTGTGGGCCCTTCCCTATTGTCATGAGCCGCAGCATGACCATAGGATTAGGTTCCATAAAAGACCTTTTAGAATATAACGTCATTTTATAGATAACTTCTCAGTGGGGCTAGTAAGTGATATTTTGTTTATGTCTGAAAATTGTTTGTTATGTGTGTAGATCTGTGACAGTACAATGTCAGAAGGATCTTCTAATAATAATGAGCATATGGGTCCAAGGAGGGCCATAAATCCACCAGTACATGTGCAAGATGATCCTAACCGTGGTGATAGTTTACATGCTCAAAGTACTGAGGGCGCAACTAGTGAGCAAGCAAGGAGAGTCGAACCTGATGCTCACATTGGTAATGCAACTATTGCACATGTGATTAATTTGATGAATGAACGATTTGACCGATTTGAGGCTGAAATGAGAGGTCGAGCTGCACAAGCTAACCTGCCAGTGGATCCTCCTATTGTCAAAGCTGAAATTGTACCACCAGCTCAGTTAGCTGGAGGAGATAATGTAAGGGAGGTAAGAATGTCTGAGTTCCAGAAAATGAGGCCTCCTACTTTTTCAGGGGAAGATCCCAAAGAGGACCCACAATGTTTCCTTGAACATTGTGAAGCAATCTGTGATGCTATAGGGTGTTCTCCTACTCAAAAGGTAGAATTCACTTCCTTTCAGTTAAAGGGTAGGGCTGGTAAATGGTGGAGGAACTGGAAGAAAGCTAGAATTCAAGGCGCACCGCCAGTTATGTGGACAGAATTTTACAGATTGGTTATGGATGAATTTCTTCTGGCAAGTGAACGATCATCTAGGGCCAGGGATTTTCTGTATCTACGACAGGGAACCATGACTGTTGATGAATATTCAGCTCAGTTTGTTAAATTATCTGAATATGCTCCTGAAATCATTCCTTCTGAAAGGAAGAAAATAGAAAAGTTTGTGGAAGGGCTTCGTGATGCCTTATATGATCAAGTGGGTTCTAATATGAATGATTACTCTTCGTACTCAGAAGCTGTTGATGTGGCCCGAAGAATGGAAAAGAGGTCAAAGAATAAAGAAGAATATCGTCAAAAGAAAAAAACCAGATATAGGAGATCTTTTGATCAAGGGGAACACTCAGGGACTTTGAAACCCTTTACTGCATCACAACATGCTCCAGCCACTCCTACTAAGTCATCTTATTCTACAACCAGTGTGGCTAAGCCTCGTTCAGAGAGCAGGGATGGTTTTAGCTCTTCTAGTAGAGGAGGTACTCAAGGTAGAAGGGAAAAACCTCAATGTCCTGAGTGTGGAAAGTTTCACTTCGGAGAATGTAGGTTAAACACTATTGGTACAGGTTGTTTTAACTATGGACAAAAAGGACATTTTATAAGGGAGTGCCCTCAGCTCATGACAAGACCAGGTCAAGGGTCTACTTTGCCACCTCGACCACAATCTATTACTCAAACACCAACCCCTTCAATAGGGGGTAGTATGGGAAGAGGTTCTGGAAGAGGCCAAGGTGACCGTGGAAAACAAGCTGCTGGCAGAGGAAATGCAAGAGTATATGCTCTAACCCGACAGGATGCTCAAACATCCAATGTTGTAGTTACAGGTATATTATCTGTTAATACTTTTGCTGCACGTATTTTGTTTGACCCCGGTTCTACACACTCATATGTGTCACCCCTATTTGCCAAGAGATTTGCATTTGATTTGATTACTCTTAAAGAACCATTCTTGGTTTCCACACCGATGAGAGAGACTTTGATGGTTAAAACATGTTATCGTTCTTGTAAAATAATTGTTGGGGGCATGGAAACTGAGATAGATCTTATGATTCTCAATATGTTAGATTTTGATGTGATTTTAGGAATGGACTAGCTATCTTCTTGTCATGCTACTATAAATTGTCGTGATAAAGTTATTTCCTTTAATATGCCGGGGAGGAGTAATTTTGTGTTTCAAGGAGATCGAAGTGATGTACCTTGCAACATGATATCTATGTTAAATGCCCGGCGTATGTTGCGAAAGGGATGTCAGGGATTTCTAGCTTTTATCAAAGATTTAAAAAAAGAAAGAACAGAAGTTAGAAGATATACATATGGTTAATGAATTCCCAGATGTGTTCCCAGAAGATTTACCTGGATTACCGTCAGAAAGAGATATTGAGTTCAGTATTGATTTGGTCCCAGACACACGACCAATTTCTATTCCACCTTACCATATGGCTCCTGTTGAGCTAAAAGAACTCAAAGAACAATTGGAAGATTTGTTAAACAAAGGGTTTATTCGCCCAAGTTTTTAACCTTGGGGTGCTCCTGTTCTTTTTGTGAAAAAGAAAGATGGTTCTATGAGACTATGTATAGATTATCGTCAGCTGAATAAAGTCACAGTGAAAAATAAGTATCCTTTACCAAGGATAGATGATTTGTTTGATCAGCTTCAAAGAGCAAAATACTTCTCAAAGATTGATCTAAGGTTTGGATATCATCAGTTACGAATTAAGAACGATGATATACCTAAGACAGCTTTTCGTACACGGTATGGACATTATGAGTTTCTTGTGATGTCTTTTGGGTTAACAAATGCACCAGCAGCATTTATGGATTTAATGAACAGAGTGTTCAAATCATTCCTTGATAAGTTTGTAATTGTATTTATTGATGATATTTTGGTATATTCAAAGAGTCATGAAGAACATACTGCACATTTGAAAATAGTGCTTCAGACCTTGAGAGAGCATTAGTTGTACGCAAAGCTCTCAAAATGTGAATTCTGGATGAGTCATGTAACGTTTTTGGGACATGTTATTTCCCAAGAAGGTATTCATGTAGATCCAAGTAAAATTGAAGCAGTAAAACAATGGCCTAGACCAACAACTGTGTCTGAAGTACGTAGTTTTCTCGGCTTAGCAGGGTATTACCGTCGCTTTGTCAAAGATTTCTCTAAGACGGCTCTCCCATTAAATAAGTTAACCCGAAAGAATGTTAAATACATTTGGGATGATTCATGTGAGCAAAGTTTCACCCAATTGAAAGAGTGTTTAACTTCTGCACCAGTCTTAATCCTACCATCAGGACCAGGGGGTTACTCTGTATTCTGTGATGCCTCAAAGATAGGCTTAGGATGTGTGTTGATGCAACATGGTAAAGTCATAGCTTATGGCTCACGTCAGCTTAAAAAGCATGAATTGAATTACCCCACTCATGATTTGGAAATGGCAGCTGTAGTGTTTGCCCTAAAGATTTGGAGACATTATTTGTATGGGGAGACTTATCAAATTTTTACAAATCACAAAAGCCTTAAGTACATTTTTGAGCAGAGAGATCTCAATCTAAGGCAACGAAGGTGGATGGAACTTCTAAAAGATTATGATTGTACCATCCTTTACCATCCAGGTAAAGCAAATGTAGTGGCTGATGCTCTAAGTCGAAAGTCTATGGGAAGTTTAGCTCCCATTGCCATTATAAGGAGGTCTCTAATACATGAACTACAAGAATTGGAAGCTGATGGAGTATTCTTCGAGATCACTGAGTCAGGTACATTTCTGGCTCATTTAACAGTTAGATCATCCCTTGTTGAAAAAGTAAAAGCAACTTTAGAAAATGACATTGATATGGTCAAAATCAGAGATAAGGCAAGGCAAGGTCTAGCACCAAGTTTCTTGGTAGATGAAGAAGGAGTCTTATGGTTTAATGGGAGACTCTGTGTCCCCAACATTGAATCTTTGAAACATGAAATCTTAATGGAAGCTCATGGTTCACCCTACGTTGTACATCCTGGTGCTGTGAAAATGTATCAGGACTTGAAACAAGTTTACTGGTGGGAGGGCATGAAGCGAGACGTGACTGACTTTATAGCTCGATGTTTGACTTGTCAGCAAGTTAAAGCTGAACATCGACGACCACCTGGTTTGATGCAAAAACTAGATATTCCCGAGTAGAAGTGGGAAAGGATCACTATAGATTTTGTGGTAGGTTTACCTCGGTCAACAAAAGGAAATGACTCAATATGGGTCATAGTGGATCGACTTACTAAGTCAGTACATTTTCTTCCTGTTCATACCACTTTCAGTGTAGCAAAACTTGCTGACTTTATGTTAAAGAAATAGTGAAACTTCATGGTATACCAATATCCATTATATCAGACCGAGGACCTCAGTTTACTTCTCGGTTCTGGAGAGTCTTTCAAGAGGCTTTGGGTACCAAAGTGAATCTTAGCACAGCATTTCATCCTCAGACTGATGGACAGTCCGAAAGGACAATTCAGACTTTAGAGGATATGCTAAGAGCTTGTGTGATGGATTTCAGTGGAAGTTGGGAAGATCATTTGTCTCTTATTGAATTTGCTTATAATAACAGTTACCAAGCCAGTATCCAGATGGCACCTTTTGAGGCTTTATATGGAAGATGGTGTCGATCTCCTATAGGTTGGTTTGAACTTGGTGAAACTAAAATATTTGGACCTGAGATGATACAGGAAGATATAAATAAAGTTAAACTGATCAGAGAGAAGTTGTTAACTGCTCAGAGTAGACAGAAGTCTTATGCGGACAACCGACGACGTGACCTTGAATTTGCAATAGGTGATATGGTTTTCTTACGAATCTCACCTATGAAGGGAGTAATGAGATTCGGGAAGAAAGGCAAGCTTAGTCGGAGGTATGTTGGCCCATATGAGGTTGTAGACAGAGTGGGTAATGTGGCATATCGCCTAGACCTACCTTCCAACCTAGAGGGAGTTCATCCAATATTTCATGTGTCCATGCTGCGGAAGTATCTTCCTAATCCTTCTCATGTCATTCAACCCCAAGAAGTTCATTTTGTTGAAACTCTCACATACGAAGAGGTACCAGTAGCTATCCTTGATAGAAAAGTCAAGAAAATGCGTACTAAAGAAATTCCTACTGTCAAGGTTCTTTGGAGAAATCATTCTCGCGAGGAAGCTACGTGGGAGGCAGAAGATGAAATGTGGAAAAACTATCCACATTTATTTGAAACTTGAGGTAAGATTTTAATTCGGAGGACCGAATTCTTTTAAGGGGGGTAGAATGTAATACCCGTTAATTTCGGAATATAATTCGCTTAAGAGTATTTTAGAATTCTACAACGTTACTTTAGTTATTTATTTTGGTCATTTTTAATTTTCATATTTAATTGTTCTCTTTGAATATTATTTATGAAAATTGAGTTAAATGACTGGACTGAATATTTGCACCATGTGGGATATATTCTAAGAATGGTGAAATTCATGGAAAAGTGGTTTAAGAATGGTCAATTAATCCATTTGTTGTAAATTGACTGGATGGGTTTGGATGTTGGGTTATGGATACCCATGGGTTATTCAATAACCCATTAGAAATATTTAATATAAAACTTCAATAGTAACTTCTCATAATTCGATTCTGAAGCGAAGCAAAAGGAACAGTAACTTCATTTTCTCTCTCAGTTCTTCATCTTCTTCTCAAATCCTTTCCTTGATCTTCAGAAGTTCGATTATTTGTTTGGTTCAAAAGCTTTGTAAGGATCAAAGGTAAGCTTTAATCTCGTTATTTTCCTTAAATCTAAGTTTATATGGAAGATTAGAGCAGGTTTTGTTCTTGAAGATTTTGATGATAATTCGTGAATCTCAGTTGTTTTAGAAGTTATATTTGAGTTATAATCAGTTAAAAGAGTTGAGATTCTGGTTTTGAATCAAAAGAAAGGAAAGGATGAATTTTTTGAAAGATTTTCTGCAAAATTCGAAGTACTGTAGCAACTGAAAATCTGGAATTTTTCTTCGAGTTACCGTAGCGACCAGAAATTTCGGAAAAAAAAAATCTGGAAACTTTTCTTCGGTACTGTAGCAGTTACTGTAGTGTCGGCAGTCAACGTTACTGTAGCGAACCGGCCTGTAGCGAACCGTCACTGTAGCGAACCGTTACTGTAGCAATCAGAAAATTTTGCGTATTTTCGTGATTTTGTTTCCTTTCTTATGTTTCCTTGTAATATATTTTACTAGGAAATTTTCCTACACAAATTCTAGTGTGGAACAAGGTAAACTTGGACAAACATTAAGGTGAGTGAATAACTTTGCTCAGCTAATTTGATATTACTAGTCAAAGTACAATATAAGTCTCATTTACAATATTATTTGGATTATAAGCAATCAATTTTTCATATGGGAGTATATGATGATCGGTAGAAATAAGAGTATGTAGAAATTATTTTATTTCATGACAATTGTACTATGTGATAAATTCTCACTATCTTATTAATGAGTAAAGATCTACATGATCTAATACACGAGTTTGAAAGGGTTAAAGTCCCATACTACTCAGTGCATATCTATGAAATCTATACACGATTTGAAAGGGTTAAAGTCTCATACTACTCGGTGTATATCTAAGAAATCTTATATACGAGTTTGAAAGGGTTAAAGTCCCATACTACTCAGTGCATATCTATGAAACCGATACACGAGGTGAAAGGGTTAGAGTCACATACTACTCGGTGTATACCTATGAGATCTTATTCACGAGTTTGAAAGGGTTAAAGTCCCATACTACTCGGTGTATATCTATGAAATCTTATTCATGAGTTTGAAAGGGTTAGAGTCCCATACTACTCGATGTATAATACAGTTAATTATATGAGTAAATGTGGTATTTGTACTTTTGATATTTTATATAGTACAGTTATTTACTTACTGAGTTTTTAAATAAACTCACACTCCCTATGATTATTTTTTTCAGATACAGAAAACAAAGAACAAGAGTATCCGTTTGAAGATTAGAAGCCCCTTGGGATTATTCTCTATTTCTGTCTGGTGGGATACCAGTACTTATTAATGTGGATACTAGAAAGGCTCTGTACTTTCTATAGGTCTCCCAGGCTTGCGATGAGATAGAAATATCAGACTATGTATGTCTATATTTGCTTATCAGATGAATATAATTCTGTAGTGTGGAATGAATGATTAAGGTTGAATGTAAAACCTTACAGAATATATGTAAATAACGTATGTTTGAGAATTTTATCTAATGAGTAGTATCTTTTCACATGTTCAATTTTTGGGATGTGACACTATACCTGTTATATGGATGAATAATTCTATTGTACTTCTGATTATGATATGAACTATTGTGCTATTGATTGTGATTGAGCGGGATAGTACCCCCTCTCACGGCAAGGCGGAAAACCTGGTTGAAAGGGTGTCTTGACCAATGAGTGTGGAGACAACGATTCCCTCAGTAGGGATATAGCCCGGATTGGTGATAAATTCGTTAGGCGCCCTAGCTAAGAGGATGAGGTTGTGCGTCATGGTGGAAATATACAGAATTGGTGAGCTGGCCTGTGTACGCTCTCCGGGATATATTTCCATTGATGAGTACTAGTAACGTTTGTTGAATTGGTTGTGCGTCATGGCGGAAATATACAGAATTGGTGAGCTGGCCTGTGTGCGCTCTCCGGGATATATTGCCATTGACGAGTACTAGTAACGTTTGTTGAATTGGATGAATTTCTATCTTCTTGTATGTAATTTCTAACTATGTCTATTGGTTGAGTATGAGCCTTCTGGTATGCTTGCATGACTGGTAATGTATTTGAATTTTATTAACGCGAGGCCGATTCGCTCACGGAGTTTAAAAGCTCACACTCTCTATACAACCTTTTTGTTCAGATCAGGTTGCCGATGAAGAATATCCGCTAGAAGAGTAGATCACTTTGAACCCTCCCGCTATCGGGTAGGCCCCTCTATTGTTGTAGATTATGTTGCTCTGTAATCGTCTAGGACATCTAGGTCAGGGGTTTGGTATTTGGCTTGTATTTCAGTACAATAAATGTATTTTATGTTGAGGATCTATTATTATATGCAAATAATCTCTATGAATTTCAAATAAGAAAATTTGATATATTTTCTTCAGGAATGGTTATTTTGATAATATAGAGATAATGACTAATAATTTAACTCATGGGTAGAATTTATCGAAAGGCTTACAGTGATGGGATATTCATCATTGTGCCGGTCATGTGCCCAGAAAACAGGTTGTGACACATTCTTTGTTGCTTCAGCTGCAAAGTTATTTTCTTCAAGCTCCGTAATTAAAAAATCATCCTTTTGCTCTATCATGTCTCCACTATTTTGTTCAAGATCCATTTCCAGGTTAAGATCAGACTTAGTGGTGCTCTCTAACTCTGTAGAACGGGAGAATCTTACTCCATAAAGGAGAAGAGAAACCACAAGGAATTGAATAGACATACTAAACATCATTGGCAACACATTGGATCATTGCATTACATCACACCAAATATGCCTAGAATATATGAAGAGCTGTGAGTATTTGAATTCTTATAAGTTACATTGAATTATCTCATTTTAATGCTTAAAAGATTAAATGACACAATTTAGTGAGTGAAAATTTGTGTTTATCTTAATTAAGTTTTTCTATTTAGCAAAGTGACTTTTAGCAACAAAAAAGATTGAGATTTAGCCTTGGTAAATTTTGTATTTTAACAATAAAAATGATCAAATTAAGAAAAATATAATCTTTTAAGGATAAGATTGGAATGCTTAATTTTTCTAAAACTAAATTAAAAAATTATATTTTTTTAAAGACTAAATAAACAATTACTCTTTTTAAGTAAGTGGAGTTAAAAATTCACTCAAAATGGATTCGTAGTACTCTAACGTAGGCCAAACTCATGTTTAGGGCTAGATTGGACCGTTTATAGGTCAAGCTCATTTTAACACACTTAATAGGAAATAAATATATCAGTATTAATGTATTAACTTGAACCTTCAATTAAAATCACATGTCATAATGATCACTTCTATTAAAAAAATGTAAGAATATCTTTCTTACAAGAAACAAATTATTACAATCTATTTGGTTCGTATTACAAAGTAAGAATTGAAAAAAAAATGAATGAAAAGTAAAAGAGAATAGAAAAGAGAAAATGAAAATGAAAAAATTTGTTTGATATGCAATGAAATAGACTAGAATAAAATTGTATTACTATTTTTAAAAGAAAATAAAAAAGAAATGGGTGAGTAAATTTACTATTTTATCTTTTAATATAATTTTCTCATTTTACTATAGAAACCCCCAATTCCATCAAAATTACTACATATTTTGTTTTAATTTTACCATTTTCCCAAAAACTTTTGTATTTATTCACGTAGGTCCCTAGCTAAAATTTTTCTTTTGTCCTTTTCCTGATATAAACTCTTTTGTTACTTTATCCAGGTTCCTAGTTTGAGAATTTATTTTGCTCTTTATTAAAATTAACCCTTATAAACTTTTCAATTTATTCACTTTGGTCCCTTTTCAGTTCATCTCTCTTTTTCTCATGCATCTATGCTTCTGTTCATCTCTCCTCACCATCTCTTCTGTTCGTCGGTGTTACTGATTTGGCAAGTATACTAGTCACACAAGTAATACAGTGAAAGAGTAAAGATTATCATTCCCTCGAGAACTAACTCGCTAATTACTCAAGAAACTTAAACGTATTAATAAAACAAGCCAAATTAAATTAAAGGCAACTTTATTTAAAGAACTAGAAAAGAAATAAAATCAGTAAAATAGAACGCAATTAACAATGACCAACAAACAATTTGATTAAATTAATATATATGAAACCCTAGAGTCACTAATCCCTCTCTTCTGTTCTAGAAATTACTAATCTCTCTTGCACCTGTGATTCTAATTAATTATACATGTTAATTTTATGTTATCTTATGACTTAAAATAATTCTTGCAAATCTAGATTAAGTTACTTAACTCCTACACAATCCCTTACGTGGGCTAAGTCTAATATTAGTCAACCTAAATTTGATTAAATTGATCAAGTTCATAGCAAGCTTAATGTAGATGAATAAAAAGATATATATTGATTAAAAGAAATAACAAATAGAAAGAGGGAAATAATCTCTATCTAAAATTAGGTTCATAGCAACTCTAGAAGGAGAGAATTAGCCACTCATGGCTATAAAACTACATAAAACAGTAAAAGACAGAAGAAACTCTATAAATCCGAGGTTGGGTTGATAGAAATCAGGCCCAGAGAGCTTCGGAATGGGATTCCTCCTCTTTCCTCTATAAAGTCGGCATCCTCTGGCTTCCCCTGAACTCATAATACCCTAAAAAATTTGTTCTATTACTATTTAAACCAGTAGAAAAAGTGCAAAATACACGACCCACTGCTATAGCAGTGGAAGGCAAAGTTTAAGGCTTCAAATTCATCATTTTCAAGAGCCACTGCTATAGCAGTGACTGGTAGACAAGAATGCCTAAAAATCCTTAGTTCCAGTATTCACTGCTATAGCTGTGAAATCCATCGCTATAGCTATGGGAGACAGAAAGCCAGTTCTTTTTTTTTAACATAGTCCATCTTCTTGTACAAGTTTTTCACCAACTCTACCTACATCAGAAAACAATAAATCATAAAAGACCAGAGGTAAATGATCATGAAATCACTCAATAAACAAAGACTCTAAGGAAAAATCATAAACTCATCTAAACTACTCAAACATGGGTTAAGAATTATAAGTATAGGTAAGATAGATATCAAAAGAGAAAGTAAATAGCACCAACATAGTGCTAAGTTGAGAACTTAATAGTCTGCCAAATGATAATAAACCTCCCTAATCATCGCCTTTGACTGGCCTCTCTCCATCGTCTTCCTTTGTCGCCTCTCTCCAACGCCAACCATCATCAACCTCCCTTGCCATTGCCTTTATTCTCTGTCACCATTTTTCATCTCACTGTCGTCCCTTCCTCTCACACTCTTTGTCGCCCATACCATCGCCATCATCCTCGCACTCGATATCCCCTGTTCACCTTCCTTACAAACATCGCTGCCTAAGTGACATATTGGAACTCAAATTTCATCCTAGGCCCATATTGGACATTTCCAGCCTTTTCCATCTGGCCCTTCCCGTTTTCCACTACTCTAGCAAAGGAATGTCCAAGATAAAAAATGGGAAATAGTAGCTGGATGGGAATTTCATTCTTTTCTCTGAATGTCCAACCAAACGCAGGACTAGCTACTGTTGCTGGGAAATCCACTCTCCTTTCTACGTCGAATGCCCAACTAAACGTGATGTAAGGATTTCTATTTAGTTTGAAATTTTCAAAATATGTTGTAAGTATATTGTTAAAATTCTGGAATGAAACTTTCATTTGAAAATATATATATATATATATATTAATATAACTGTCTAAGTCAAGATAATCTACTTGATTGTACAATTACTATTATTTTTTTTAAAATGTTTTGTATGCAAAATCAACACAACATTTTATTCTAATTCAACAGTTAAATTAATAAAAATACTTCTAATAATAAAATATGAAGAGGTATGAATATTTGAATTCGTTAAGTTTTGTATTAATTCTTGCCAGAAGGTACTAAAATAATAATATTTCATTTTGACTACCAATTTCATCCAAATCGATAAAGTGGAAAAATAATAATAATAAAAAAAAGAAAAATAGAGATAATCAATATATATTCTTAAATAAAAGAAAGACTATCTTGTGAGAGGAAAAAAGAAAAAAGAAAAACACAGCGTTGTTTCTAGAGCTGTCGAAACGGGTTTTGAAGAAGAAGATTCATTTTTTGTTGAATTTTTTAAGCTTGATCTGTTTAACCCGTGGTTAGTCCATCTAATCTGTGAATTCGGAATAAATAAATAAATAAATATATATATATATATATATATATATATATATATATATATATATATATATATATATATATCAATACTTAATGAGTCAGAATCAATGACTTATTTCTTTTCTCGACACCCTCAATCCCTATCCCTTGAGACCCTAACCCTCACTCCCTCAATAGTCACTCTTACAAACGACGAACCCTAGCAAGCAGTAGCCTAGCACTACAGCAGGCACTCACCGGCCACTACTCAGGCTAGCAGGCAGTAGCTTCAGCCTTTGATTTCGACGTTCGGCCTCCCTATGCGAGTTGTAACAATAGCCTAGGCCCTAGCAGCAGCATTGACTTTGGCCTCCCTTTTCCTTCGCGATCATGACAGCCACAGATAGCCGTCCCCTACCCCTAGTCTCGTGGCCTCCTTGTTATCCTACGACACACACACTGTCAACAACCTTCCATTAATTCCAGTTTGTGACAGTTTTACTTCGGCTGACAGCTTCCCTTCGCAACGGTGGCCAAATATGCCGTGTGTGGATTCCACTTTAGTTTTATTTTTGGTTTTGGTTTATTTGTTATGTATTTTAGTTAATTTTAGACTTTGGTTGATTTGTTACTTTACTTTGGTTGATTTGTTGTTGATTTTGGTTGATTTGGTTGAACTCTTAGACTTTGGCTGATTTGGTTGATTTGGTTGAACTATTGGACTTTAGTTGATTTGGATTTTAGGCTTTGGTTGATTTGGTTGAAAGAAAGTGATATTGTAAAGATAAATTTGAGAACTTTACTTTTTAAGGACCAAACTGATGGGATAGTAATTTTTCTATAACTAAATCATCAAATTACTTGCCAGAACCCATATCTACTTAATACCATCCAATTTTTTAATTTTTTGGTCTTTTATGTAAATTTAAAATTTGTTAAAAAGTCAAGAAATTTGTAAACATCTGTCATGTTTTGAACCTTTATAGCAATATGGCATTTCCTACACCTGCTCCTAGTGCAATCTTAGCGTTGGCAATGATGGTGAAATAGATTTAGACTCCTTAGATACTTTGAATTCAAATGAAGTATCTAATTATGAAATCTAAGCCTAAAAGAGCTAAAGTCACTACATCAGATGTGTAGAAGTCCTTCACTAAAATTGATGTTGTTAATAGGAAGGAAAAGGCTAAGTGTAATGGGTGTAGTAAAGAGTATATAATTGGAAACAATAAATATGGAATGTCAACTTTGTTGCATCATATTCCTAAATGTGTGGCTCTTCCTAGATATCACAATATTAGTACCATGATGTTGGATGAACAAGAAAGGTTGACATCTAGGCAACTTGATCACAAATGTGTGCGGGAGGTTATGGCAGAGGCTATTATTGAACATGACCTCCCATATTCCTTTGTTGAATATAAGAAGATTAAGAAGCTATGTAAGATATTGAATCTGGATGCAAAAACTTATACTAGAAATACTACAATGAATGACATTTGGAATATTTATCTTGGTAAAAAAGAGGAGTTATAACAAGATTTGATCAATAATCCTAATAGAGTTTGTTTAACTTCAGATTGTTGGACATCTTAGAGAGTTAAGGGATTTATATGTTCAACTGCTCATTTTGTTGATGACGATTGGAAATTAAATAGTAAAATTCTTACTTTCTATAAAATGAAGCCTCTATACACCGGTATAGAGTTGGCCGAGAAAGTTTTGACATGCTTGAAAGAAGGGGAATTGATAGCAAAATCTTTTCTTTGTCTTTAGACAATACTTTTGCAAATTGTAGTGTCACGTCCCAAAATTTTAGCACGTGATCGGCACGGAAAGTGAATTTCATTTCACCTCCGTAAGCCTATCTTTCTCTTAAAAATCATACAATTCTTTTTCATGCAACCAAAACGAGTTCTCTATACATACTACAATTACTCACATTACATCACTGAATGAACCTACCTGATTACAGAGATTTCTAGATTTATACAACTTAGAATAAGACTTAACTATTATACCTTTATCCTGAACAAATGAAAAGGAAATCATGGACTAAGGATCCATAATTCCTTATTCCGATATTTACCTTCAGCTGTCAACTCTGAAAAAAAATATCAATAAGAGGGGTATGAGCAAACCACGTGCCCAGTGAGTAGATAACACAACACTATGACAAAAAAATATCATGCATCATAATAATAACATGCAGCAATCATACGTAAATCGATCATCATATAATATAATATTATTCATAATACCTCACAATAATATCCAAGTAAATCAAATACATTTCAACATAATTCAAAATTTACAACAGCAATAGGTCAAATCAATTTCACACACATTTCCCGTACCAACCGGGTCATCCAGAATACCTCTGGATCGTTGCCCGTGGCCCCCGCCGCATCCACCCTTATCGCTCCTTTTATAATCTCCACCCTTATAACTTCACATAAATTTCTCCATGGGGTGCACCACCATGCCTTTCCTTTCCAGTCAAATACAATCACAATCACATATAAAAACATCCTCAATCATAATCTTGAGCCACATACACAACTCAGTCATTTACAATTCAAGTCACAACATAATCAATATGGTTCCAGCAACATAGCATGTATACAACATAACCCATAATATAGAACAATTATTCAACTCAATTCACATACCATTCACAATCCATCATATAACCTCAATTCATGGGAAAATAAGAAAATATAATTATATACATTACCAGACACGTTCCACAATTGTTTATGCCTCATCGTTCCACATCATCCTCTTCAAACTTGGATATACAACATATTTCCATTATGATGCAAAAAGTCAATAACAGATATTTAATCATAGCAAATATTAACCCACTCACCTGGATTTCATGCTCTTGACACTCCCACTTTGCACTTTGACCATTCCTATTGTAACCAGACAAAAACCATCAGGGTTACGAAATAGAGAAATTTTCTACCACTACTCTCGACCTTTACTCACATCTTAAGTCATAACTCCTAATCGGTAATGAATATTCAAATGAAACTTATACCATTGGAAACTAGACTTAAAGAGCTTTCCAACGATATAAAGTTTGCCCAAAACGGAGTTCGGATGAAGAAGTTATGACCGATTTAAAATAAGCTAAGGTTTTCCGGCACACCTGGCGCCTGGGCGCCAACCCATGCCTGGCGCCTGGGCGCCAATTCCTTCTTCTTCCCATCTCACCTTTGCGCCTAGGCGCCACGATCGCGACCCCTTCGCGATTTCTCTCGGTTTTGGCCCAAATCTGGCCAAATCTTCACCGTTTTTCATGATTTCTTCCATGCGATCTCACCCTTAATGTCTAAGGAGCATTTAGACACCAAAATCACCAATTTTAATCGAGAAATGAAGCCGGAATCTCGATTTTACCTCAAACACTCTTAAAACTAGAAAATAGGGAAAAGCTTAAGAAATAGAAATTTCTACCTCGATTCCTTGCTTTCCCTACGTTGTTTGGCTCCTAGAGGCTCGCCTCGTAGCCCGAGATCCACCCTCCAAAGCTCGGTTGTAGAGTTGGAGTGTAGAGAGAGAAATTAGAAAGAAGGAAGAGAGAAAGAGAGGAGAGAGGAAAGGAGAAAAATGAATAAAAAATTGGTGAGGCCACCTATATACTCGCCCGGGGTGAAATTATCACTTGCTCTGCAATTGACCCTCAGTCAAGACTAGCAAAAGCAAATTCATAAAATCTCACCTCAGGTGTTTCTAATTCCTAGGTGCCCCACAGATTTCCTTATTTCACTTTAGTCCCTCTCAATATCTCAATCTCCACTTGAACCCCAAATCTATCATCCTTTCGGTACCGGACTCATAATTCATTCCCATAAGCTCTATTCTTCTTCTCGGGTTCCTATTTGGTCATTTCTCAAAAGTCCTCTATACTTTCTTTTCTTTTCACTTTAGTCCTTGAGAATTTGTAAAAATTTCCTAAATTAAAAATTAAAATTTCTATTCCCTCATTTTCTTCACTAATTCAAAAAGCAAATTTTCCACGTAATTAAATTTTTCACTAAACTTCAAATTAGACTTTAAATATTCATATAAATTCTTGGGATATTACATTCTTCTCCCCTTAAAAGAATTCGGTCCTCCGAATTCAAAACTTACCTCAAGATTGAAACAAATGCAGATATTTTATCTATATCTCATTCTCTCTCTTAGAATTTTCACAATCAAGTACAAAATATAACAAGTTCAACATATTTTTATTTCTCAAGTTTCTTCAGTAAAAGAATTGCTTCAACAAAAAAAAATCAAATACGAAAATTTTTATTTCTAATACATAAGTTACAGGCAACAAGCTGAACTTGATTTACAAAACAGATAATTTTAATACGTAAACATTAGATCAAACATCAGCTTTAGGTACAAACAAAAGAAAGGATAAATTAAGAACGAGGAGGCTTTTGAAATGCAGAAGATGCTCCAGGTCTAGAAGAAGAAGGTACTTCAGACCTTAAGGAGGAAGTTAATCGTTGCAGCCTAGAAAGAGTTTCGGGAGGAAACGTCTGGGAAATTTGGCGAAGTGCAGAAGTCACTCCATTCATACAGTCAATACATCTCGCTTGTTGGTCACGAAAATTTTGAGTTGCAAACATCGAATGTCTATCAACTCTATTCGCCAATTCCCTAAAATGACGGTTCAAAAGCTTCTCCTGTTCTGTAAAAAGACGATTTATCGATCTCCCCTATTCCTCAAAGTGGCGGTTTATCAATCTTTCCAAGTCCTCCATCTTTTGTCTCATAAGCGCAAGCTCATTATTAGAAGATGTTGCTGTGCTAACATCCTCTAACTCTACTACATCCCTTTTTCTTTTCTTAGCCTCTGGTGACTCTTCCATGGATCTCTTATTCTTATAATTCTCCAGGCTAAGATTTAGATCTAGCTCTACCTTGCCAGCCTCAAAGTTTAAATTGAAAGATTTATTGCCGGTCATATCTTTCTGAGCTATAAAGGTTGTACAGAAGGAGAAGTTTGATGCTAGAAAGCTTATAGATACAAACTCTTAGTGTAGTGAGCAGCGTAATGGGGCATCCATTATATATAGACGAAATTTAGGGCTACAAAACCTTTACATCATACTCTAAAGATGGCCTACAGACCTCATCCGATGCAATGCCAACGGTCTCTGATAAGCATGCCAGAAAATAACAAAATATAATCTAATACAAAAGATTTCCTCAAAAATTTCGGCTAACTTTTGACTTTTGCTCAAATTATTAAACTAATCGCCGCTTCAATTTATGGCTTCTTAACTCTGTATTTGTCTTATCCAATAATCCTAAATCGAGATATTACTCCATGAACGGGTAGCTTCATACTAGCCTTATCTAGGTTTCTAATCCGTGGCTTTGCCCTCAGCTTACACATTTTCAAACATACATATTAAAATAAAAATTTCTCACATTTACACATCAAGCGTTCCATAAAGTGAGAATTTTTTTTTTTTACCTTTCACTTGCCTCTACGAGCATATATGTATAAACATGGAGATACATCATTATCTATATATTTTCATCTATTCAAGTTCTTTTAAATTTCAGACTTCTCATTCTCAGAATATATGTAGAATCATTACATATTATTACTGGCCATAACAAATAGCCTTCACTCTCTATGCATGAATAACATACATACATATCATATGTATTTAGATACATATAATCACAGTATAATTCAATCAATCATGCATATTATACTCAACTGAAGGCTTTCAAGAACAATACAAGAAAGCATAGAAATATATTTTAGTTTATCATAAAAACATCCAAGGCAATCTTTAATGGCTACATTGTCGACTTCTTTCAATTTCAGAAAATGCCAACGAGAGAAATGGAAAAACCAAGTGTAAATCGGCCGCAAATCCACCGAATATTGACTTTCGTGGTTTTGCCATTAATGCGACGCGTTGTTGGTGTGCATGCCTACCCTAGACTTCTAGCTTCCAGCTTGCAGAAATCCATAGGTTAAGCGTGTAGGGTGCGGCGAAGAGATATTTTCTTTGTCTCTAAGTTCAAATTTTTCCTCTATAAAAACTGTCTCAACGTTCTCAGTTACCACACCACAAAGAGTAATCATCTCTGAGCCTACAACTTCCCAGCATTCCTCTCTTCTCATACTCCCACATAAATTTCTAAATTTTTCCAAATCATGGCCACAAGGAAGTACATTGATCTCACAGTGGATGCCAAGAGAGAAGAGCTCGACTTAAACTTAAGTCTGGGCAAAGACAAGGGCAAAAGACCTTTTGAGGGGTCTCCAGAGAAGCAGAAGGAGAAGAAAATGAAGAAGATCGAGGAAGCTGAGGATACTAGCACGGGCCATACTTCGGAGGACAAAATCGCCTGTGTAGAGCAGGAGGTCAAAAATCTAAAAAAGATGATAGGAGACCTAGAGAAGTTAACTAAACGCAATCATGCAGAAATGACTTCAAGAATAGACAGATTCTTCTATTGATCTACCCAGTGCTTCTGCAATCAACAACAAAGAAGTGTTGATTGTATGAATGGGATTTACACTACCCTCCGCGACATTGCTCTGTCTCTCGCTCCAAGGAATGGTCGAGGGGTGATGATACAGTACAACCCTCCTAATCCGAGACCACCTCGCTTTTAGATTACTCATGCATGAGTAATTTTTTTTTGCAATATAATCCTTCTGCTTTTAATGCCAGTGGTTTCTTTTATGGGATGGTACTCCAAAAATAGTAATAATAAAATTAAGAAAGATAAAAGAAATCAGTCACACAAAATCAATCATGAACTTAACATATAAAGCCCCATACATACAATTTGATCCGACAGCAACGGAATCAAAACAAATAATAACATTTCCTTTACCGAGTTCAAAAGTATAGCCATATCTGTCTAAAACTAAAGCTAAAAACATAATTCATAAGAAAAGACAAGTCTTTGAGGAAAAGGAAATGAAAACATCCTACAGGACCTTCAGTGGAGTCATCTCTCTATAGTCGTGTCCGGGTTCACCACGATAGAGGAGATCCCACTAAGGTTACCTTACTCTGTAATCGATAGGAGACCTAATCCCAAAGCTTTGATACCAACTTGTCACGTCCCAAAATTTGAGCACGTGATCGGCACGGAAAGTGAATTTCATTTCACCTCCGTAAGCCTATCTTTCTCTTAAAAATCATACAATTCTTTTTCATGCAACTAAAACGAGTTCTCTATACATACTACAATTACTCACATTACATCACTGAATGAACCTACCCGATTACAGAGATTTCTAGATTTATACAACTTAGAATAAGACTTAACTATTATACCTTTATCCTGAACAAATGAAAAGGAAATCATGGACTAAGGATCCATAATTCCTTATTCCGATATTTACCTTCAGCTGTCAACTCTGAAAAAAAATATCAATAAGAGGGGTATGAGCAAACCACGTGCCCAGTGAGTAGATAACACAACACTATGACAAAAAAATATCATGCATCATAATGATAACATGCAGCAATCATACGTAAATCGATCATCATATAATATAATATTATTCATAATACCTCACAATAATATCCAAGTAAATCAAATACATTTCAACATAATTCAAAATTCACAACAGCAATCGGTGAAATCAATTTCACACACATTTCCCGTACCAACCGGGTCATCCAGAATACCTCTGGATCGTTGCCCGTGGCCCCCGCCGCATCCACCCTTATCGCTCCGTTTATAATCTCCACCCTTATAACTTCACATAAATTTCTCCATGGGGTGCACCACCATGCCTTTCCTTTCCAGTCAAACACAATCACAATCACATATAAAAACATCCTCAATCATAATCTTAAGCCACATACACAACTCAGTCATTTACAATTCAAGTCACAACATAATCAATATGGTTCCAGCAACATAGCATGTATACAACATAACCCATAATATAGAACAATTATTCAACTCAATTCACATACCATTCACAATCCATCATATAACCTCAATTCATGGGAAAATAAGAAAATATAATTATATACATTACCAGACACGTTCCACAATTGTTTATGCCTCATCGTTCCACATCATCCTCTTCAAACTTGGATATACAACATATTTCCACTATGATGCAAAAAGTCAATAATAGATATTTAATCATAGCAAATATTAACCCACTCACCTGGATTTCACGCTCTCGGCACTCCCACTTTGTACTTTGACCATTCCTATTGTAACCAGACAAAAACCATCAGGGTTACGAAATAGAGAAATTTTCTACCACTACTCTCGACCTTTACTCACATCTTAAGTCATAACTCCTAACTGGTAATGAATATTCAAATGAAACTTATACCATTGGAAACTAGACTTAAAGAGCTTTCCAACGATATAAAGTTTGCCCAAAACGGAGTTCGGATGAAGAAGTTATGACCGATTTAAAATAAGCTAAGGTTTTCCGGCACACCTGGCGCCTGGGCGCCAACCCATGCCTGGCGCCTGGGCGCCAATTCCTTCTTCTTCCCATCTCACCTTGGTGCCTAGGCGCCACGATCGCGACCTCTTAGCGATTTCTCTCGGTTTTGGCCCAAATCTGGCCAAATCTTCACCGTTTTTCATGATTTCTTCCATGGGATCTCACCCTTAATGTCTAAGGAGCATTTAGACACCAAAATCACCAATTTTAATCGAGAAATGAAGCCGGAATCTCGATTTTACCTCAAACACTCTTAAAACTAGAAAATAGGGAAAAGCTTAAGAAATAGAAATTTCTACCTCGATTCCTTGCTTTCCCTATGTTGTTTGGCTCCTAGAGGCTCGCCTCGTAGCCCGAGATCCACCCTCCAAAGCCCGGTTGTAGAGTTGGAGTGTAGAGAGAGAAATTAGAGAGAATGAAGAGAGAAAGAGAGGAGAGAAAGTGAAGAGAGAGAGAGGAAAGGAGAAAAATGAATAAAAATTGGTGAGGCCACCTATATACTCGCCCGGGGTGAAATTATCACTTGCTCTGCAATTGACCCTCAGTCAAGACTAGCAAAAGCAAATTCATAAAATCTCACCTCAGTTGTTTCTAAATCTAGGTGCCCCACAGATTTCCTTATTTCACTTTAGTCCCTCTCAATATCTCAAACTCCACTTTAACCCCAAATCTATCATCCTTTCGGTACCGGACTCATAATTCATTCCCATAAGCTCTATTCTTCTTCTCGGGTTCCTATTTGGTCATTTCTCAAAAGTCCTCTATACTTTCTTTTCTTTTCACTTTAGTCCTTGAGAATTTGTAAAAATTTCCTAAATTAAAAATTAAAATTTCTATTCCCTCATTTTCTTCACTAATTCAAAAAGCAAATTTTTCACGTAATTAAATTTTTCACTAAACTTCAAATTAGACTTTAAATATTCATATAAATTCTTGGGATATTACATGTAGTATGCAAAATATTTTGAAACAACGTCTATCCTTGCAAAATAGCTTGTTGTGTGATGGCTGATTCTTCCATATTCGATATTGTGCACATATATTGAATTTGATAGTTCAGGAGATGTTAAAAGCTTGCAGTGATGGTTTACACCAAATTAAGGAGAGTATCAAATATGTGAAAGGTTCTGAAGCAAGAAAAATCATGTTTACTAAATGTGTGGAGCAAGTGGGAGACATTGACACTAATGTTGGGTTACAATTAAATGTTCCCACTAGATGAAATTCGACATATGTCATGTTAGAGAGTGCTTTGAAGTACAGACTTGCTTTTGGAAGTCTTGCATTGCATGATAAAAATTACTTGACTTATCTATCAGATGAGTAGTAGAGAAGAGGTGAATTGATTTGTAAATTTCTGGTTCCCTTTTATATTATCACTAATTTGTTTTCCGGATCATCTTATCCCACTTCGAATTTGTACTTTATGCAAATTCAGAAAATAAAACGTTTGTTAAAGGAAACTCAAAATAGTGATGATTTCATAATTCAAGATATGGCAACAAGAATGAAAGGAAAATTTGACAAGTATTAGAACGAATACAGTGTTATTCTTGTCATTGCCTCTGTGCTTGATCCAAGGATGAAATTCGAAATGATTCAATATTGCTACTCAAAAATTGTCCTATGGATTGGACAAACAAGTTGGACCACATAAAGAGAGAGATGTACAGCCTTTTTTCTACTTATGAGAAGAAAGGTTCTAATCTTTATTCAACTTCAAGCGTGTTTGCACATCCTCCACATGTTCAAACAAGTAGCTCACAATCAAAGTCAAAACTCAATGTCTTTGGTGTAAGTATTTCTCAATTGATAATATAAAAAATTACAATTGACATTTTTAATTAGAAAATCATGCAATTAACCCAAAAACAAAATTATAATTCACCAAAAAAAAAGAAGTGGGTTGGCAGGCTGGCTCGTTTAGCCCACCAACCCACCAAAAGAGGGCTGGACCTTCAAATGTGTGGCCCATTTTAAAAGTGCCTGACCCACTTTTCTTTGGTCGACCAGCTAACTGGCCTACTTTGACTCCTCTAATTGTTTCCTTACATTTGTCTTAATTCTTTCCATAAGTTATTCATATGATCTCGTTTTTGTTTTCAGTAATAATTTCATCTAAATCTGATAACTAGAAAAATAATAGTAATAAACACTCTTAAAAAACTAGGCTTAATTATCTTTTCTTTTTATTAAATCACTTTATATATATTCAAATCAAGTATATCAAGAGATTTAGAGATATGCATTGGAGAAGATATAAAAAAAGTAAAGAAAGCCTAATTTGTGTTACACAGCTTAGTTATTTGCTCTTATTCCTTATTTTCATTCTTCATTTTTCATTCATTTTTTCACCATGAGTGCACTCATTTACTATAGTGTTTTAGATGAACTTGTATATGATGAAATCTTACAAACTCCCGAAACCTTCGAATCTTCAAACACAGAGAGTTTCAATATTTGCTTTTGTGTCTCTTTTGCCTTCCGTTTTGACTCTCTATTGTTCCTCATGGATGATATGCATGTCATTCACACTCTCCAATCTATATCATATGAATAGTGCTTTCAAGAGGGTCCAATTTTCTTGCTACGGAATCTATCCCAACCAATGATTTTTTGTGAAAATAACCTTTCAAGGCTTTGTATTTCAAAAGAGAAAACTAAAAGTCCCACATTGCTTGGAGCAAGGAGGAGAATAGCGTTTATATACTAACTTGTGTTAGTAGGCTAATAAAGAGATAGTACAGTGCAAATCATCCGATTTGCCGCCCTGCGCGTGCAATAAATTGGACCGATTTAGTTTTTTTTAGAGAAATATTATTTTTTATAGCTTACCTAAACAGAGACGAATCCTATTATTATGAAATTAATTTAGATTAATGTCAGAAAATTAATGGCTGACAATTTTCTTTTATTTGTTTTAAATATATTTAAATATTTCAAAACTACCCATTAATTTTTTGAAACTACCTATTAATTTTCTGAAATTGTCTATTAATTTTTGAAACCGAATTTTAATTGTATTAAAAATTTTGTTTGCCTCCTTATTATTCAGCAGCTATAAAAGAAAAACTCATTCTCCTCATTTTATACACCAAGTCAGAAACAATTCTAGACTTCCCTCTTCTCCCTCTCTCAAACTCTTTGGGTTATGCTCTTCAAAATTTCTGCTGTTCTGTGGCTTAAGAACTTTTCTTAATGTAATCTGTTTAATCATAGAGGAAGTTCTGTAGACACAAGTTTTTAGCTGTGGTCGCGCAATAAATTTCTTAAGGACAGTTTCTACTATAAAGAAGCGACTCAGATTATTTTTATGTTGGTATCTAAATTTTACAACAATGTTAAGGAATTTAATACCAACACTGCTACAGTCGCACCTTGATTATCATCTGAAGGGATGCCGGTAATATTTTTCTCAACCTTGTTAATTTTAGTTACATGATGTTTTGCCTTGGAATTTAATTTTCCAAATTTGGTAGCTATATATATATATATATATATATATATATATATATATATATATATATATATATATGATGTTGGAGATTTGTTGTTATAGATATGATTAATAAATAAAAATGTTTTAAAAAATAATCATTCTTACTATGCGTTTGTTTCCATGCATATTGTCGTTGTCTTTATCCTTATGACCGTTGATATTGAATTATTTGGTCTAACATTGCATTATGCCTATTAATTCTATGAACGGTAGGCACATTAATAGGAAAGCAATGAATGTTTATAAACGTTGGGTATTACAATTCTTTAATAATATTCTATTATTGAATTTAGTTTCAAAGTCTTTTACCATTCATTTGGTTTCTCTCAATTAATGGGATTCACAACTTTATGTTGTATACGTTAGCCTTGGTGAAATGATTACATGCAACTGCTTCACATTGTATACACTCAATTTTATGATAATATTTTTAATGATGGTGATTCATGGTGCTTTATTTCATCAATCAATTGGTGTCTTTATATATGTATATAGACGTTTGGAAATATTGATGTATATATATAATCGTGGGGCCAATGTGTTTTTATTATATATACATATACATTGGTTCATGTTGTTTGGTCCAATTTAATGAGAATTATTCTCATATCATGTGGCCAACATATGATTTACTCTTCACGAGAAAACGTGATTATATATTCATATATGTATGGTATTGACATATAATATATATATATATACATATATATCTGTTACAGTGAGGAAATGAGAAGAGATATATATATATATATATATATATATATATATATATATATTATATACACTCTTGTATGATGTTTTTGGAATTTAAGTATATGATATTCTTGACACTTTATTTAAAAGAATTTTTCACTATATGAGATACATATGATGAAGTGTGTTGATACAAGACTTTAACTTTGCCTATATATTATCTTTTGTATCTACAATATTTTACAAGTCCTTTTAACTTGGTTTGGAAAAATTCTTTTAAAGTAGATTGTACATATATTTATATATAGCGTTTGTATTATGTGGAGCAAATACATATACATAGGGTGAAATTATTATTTGCTATCATTTTTATGAGCATAACTTATAATTTTTGAGTTCTAATTTTGAGTGATCATGAAGTGATCAATTTTGCTCATGAAGCAAATTTGTGCAATGGTGATTTTTTCTCCTTACATCATGAGGTATGTTACACTATTTTAATCTTTCTCTTTTTGAGAATTTATATTAATAGTGGGAGCAAGAGAAAAATATTTTTGGATAATATTTTTATAACAACAAGTGGGGGATGAGTGTTGTTATAATTATACTGTGGTTTAATAGAAATTATGGGTTTATTATATTTATATATTGAGTATGTCCCATAAATTTTTATTAACATAACTATTGATAATATGAAAAGGCTTTCTTAAAGCTCGCATGTGAACCATTTTAAAATTTCTCTATTTTGAGAATTTTATTTATGTGGAATTCTTGAAATTAACATATGTGTGAGAGTTTTAATTTAATAATTCAAAATAGTTTCATCTTAAGCTTTTGAGAGTTTTATTTTGGAACATAATTTTTTGTGGATTTGTGACCAAATTTGAAGATATTGGCATATAAATTTGGGGCCAATTTGAAAATTAAAAAAATCATCTCATTGAGATGATGATACGCTGTCAATTTCCAAGTTGAGGAAACCATCTCATTGAGATGATGATATGCCATATATATATATATATATATATATATATATATATATATATATATATATATATATATATTAGAATTAGCATTTTCTAATGTCAATCCATGAAAACTCTTCAATTGTACATAGAGGTACAATGTTATTGAGTTATTAGTCACAAAAATGAGATTGAAAAGTTCCTAAATAATTCTATTATATGGTGGATGAATTTAAATGTGCATATATATTATACGCTTGATACCCATCTATAATAATTATAAAGTTTTGTATGAGGTTTCATATGAGTTGTGTAATCATACTCTTATAGATTTAAAAATGTGGGGGTATTTTGTAAAGTTTATGTTACATGATTATGAGAAAAATAAATTAACTATAAAACCTTAGTTATTATGTTGTTAATACTTTCTCTTTGTGATTAGTGAAAAATCTCTTTTAATTAAAGATTGATGTGTATATATATGGAAGTAATAGATGGTAAGGATGAATATTTGTCTATATATGTGTGATGTAGATGTTACATAAAGTCAAACATTCCTTTACGTCTAGTGTTGACATGAAAGACGTAGGTGAAGTAAATGTGATTTTGGGATTAAAACCATAAGGAAAGGTGATGGTATTTTACTATCACAAGAACGTTATGTTCAAAATTGTCTTAAAAGTTTGATCATCAAGATGACAAACTAGTGAAAAACTCCTTGTAATTTTAACACTCGGTTAAGGAAAATAGAGGAGAGTCTCTATTGTATTTAATAAACTTTACCTAGCCTGACATATCATGTGTTATGTGTCAGATGAATGTCTATATATACACAATTCCAATAAAAGAGTTGAGAGGTATCGTAATTTACAATATCATATAAAGTGGATTTCCCATTATATTAGAAAAATACAATGATGTTAACTGAATCTTTGATTCAGATGAGACACAGTCCACTAATGGTTAAAACCTCACCCTTAGTGGTAGGACGTTATTTTGGAGAGAGTAGCCATACAAATTTATAGGTTCACTATAAAAATCAGAGTTTAATGCTCTGGTGTTGGCTGAAAACAAGACAAGTAATAGAAAAACTTCTTAGCAAATTTTTTAATTGGGTAAGAGCCTAATGATGTCAGTGTCTGTGTTTTGTGATTACCAAGTGGCAATAACCATTGTAAAGAACAAACTTTCAATGCTAAGAGTAGACACTTGTGTTGAGACACAAAGTTATCAAGTAATTGCTAAAAAATAAAATTTGAAGTATATTGATCAGTTCTGTAAAGTCAAAAGTGAATTTGGCCATTTCACTGACTAAACATGCATGTAAGAAGAAAATTAGTCCTTCACACATCGAGAGGAATTGGACTTAAGCCAATATGAAATTAACAGTGGAAGGAACCCAACCTTTGTGATTGGAGATCACATGAAGAAGGTTCATATGGGTAATAACAAATCGTCTGTTAATTCTGCTAGCACTATTTTCTCAGTCCATTTCCTATGATGGTTAAGTATGAAAGTGCTAGAATGCATTGACTTGTGGGTTGAGCGCAAGCTCTTTATGATCTTCATAGCCCTACATTGAGGGTATTGTATTCATTGCAGATACACTTGATGAAGTCACCTATATGAGTGTAGAGTGGGGCTGCTCCCATGAGATCATGGTGAAGTCTCTAAAGCACTCATGAATTCCAGGCACGCGCATGGCCGAAATAACGCGCACAACAGTGTTAATAGCAAAAATGTGGGGGTGAGATGCGACTCTTAAGGTCAATATCTTACAACTAAGAGTATGTTGGTTCATAGAAGCTATATGCTTTACTAACTACTCTATAAGATAAATCTTATCGGTCTAGGTCTGGTTCATAGTCTAAAAAGAGACACTGGATTAGTGCATCTACACCCATTTATATAACCTAAAAATTTTTAAATATCTTTTGAAATATGTGAGGGATTGTTGTGAAAATAGCCTTTCAAGGCTTTGTATTTCAAAAGAGAAAACTTAAAGTCCCATATTGCTTGGATCAAGGAGGGGAAGAACGTTTATATACTCACTTGTGTTAGTAGGCTAATAAAGAGCTAGTACAGTGCAAATCATCCGATTTGTCCCCCTGCACGTACAATAAATTGGATCGGTTTAGTTTTTCTCTGGAGAAATATTAATTTTTTATAGCTTACCTGAACAGGCGAATTTTATTATTATGAAATTAACTTAGATTAATGTCAGAAAATTAAGGGCTGACAATTTTTTTATTTGTTTTAAATATATTTAAATATTTCAAAACTACCCATTAATTTTTTGAAACTGTCTATTAATTTTCGAAACCGAATTTTAATTGTATTAAATTTTTTGTTTGCCTCATTATTGTTCAGTAACTATAAAAGGAGGACTCCTTCTCCTTATTTTATACACCAAGTCAGAAACAATTCTAAACTTTCCTCTTCTCCCTCTCTCAAACTATTTGAGTTATGTTCTTCAAAATTTCTACTGTTCTGTGGCCTGAGAACTTTTCTCAGAATAATTTGTTTAATCATGGAGGAAGTTCTGTAGATGCAAGTTTTTCAGCTGTGGTCACAAAATAAATTCCTTAAGGATAGTGTCTACTATAAAGTCGCAACTCAGATTATTTTTGTGTTGGTATCTAAATTTTACAACATGATTCACCCTAATTCTCTTAAGGAACTGATACCTAGTATAATGTCTGATACTCAATATTTCTATGATAGGCATTATCACTCTTATGATGGGGATCACTCTTCTGCTATGTACCCTTTGACTATAGACATTATCATTGAACTAGAAGAACATATGAAGCTCTTGCAAAGGTCTTAAGGGAATCTATGAAAGATCAAGAGACATTACTGGTTCTTACTTATGAGGAGGCTATCATGTCCTTGAACACAATGAGAGTAAAAGAAAATGTTAGTATTGATACAGACCATTGTTGTATTTGTCTTGAAGAGTAAGACAAGGGAGTTGAGATTTTGGCATTGCCATGTCACCATATCTATCATAGTGATTGTATTGTTCAGTGGCTTAAAACCAGTCACTTATTGTTGTGAAAATAGCCTTTTAAAGGCTTTGTATTTCAAAATATCTTTTTAATAGCTTACCTGAACAGAGGTAAATTTTATTATTATGAAATTAATTTGGATTAATGTCAGAAAATTAAGGGCTGACAGTTTTGTTTTATTTTTTTTAAATATAATTAAATATTTTGAAACTGCTCATTAATTTTCTGAAACTGCCCATTAATTTTTGAAACTGTCCATTAATTTTTGAAACCGAATTTTAATTGTATTAAAATTCTTGTCTGCCTCATTAATGTTCAGTAGCTATAAAAGGAGGACTCATTCCCCTCATGTTACACACTCACACAACAAACTGTTGTGCTCTTCTCTCTTCCCTCTCTCAAACTCTTTGGGTTACGTTCTTCAAAATTTCTGCTGTTCTGTGGCCTGAGAAACTTTCTCAGAAGAATCTGTTTAATCCTGGAGGGAGTTTTGTAGACTCAAATTTTTAGCTGTGGTCACGGAATAAATTCCTTAAGGATAGTGTCTATTATAAAGACGTGACTCAGATTATTTTCGTGTTGGTATCTAAGTTTTACAACAATCTTAAGGAATTTAGTACTACCAATACTGTCATAGAGTGATCAATTTTGCTCATGAAGCAAATTTGTGCAATGGTGATTTCTTCTCCCTACATCATCAGGTATGTTACACTATTTTAATCTTTCTCTTTTTGAGAATTTATATTAATAGTGGGGGCAAGAAGAAAAATGTTGTTGGATAATATTTTTATAACAACAAGTGAGGGATGTGTGTTGTTATGTAAATATGTTGTTATAAAAATAATACAAGCTTTGATAAAAATGTTTTATGATCAATAGTTAATGATATTGTGGTTTAATAGAAGTTATGGTTTTATTATATTTATGTATTGAGTATGTCCCATAAATTTCTATTAACATAACTATTGATAATATGAAAAGGCTTTCTTAAAACTTACATGTGAACTATTTTAAAATTTCTCTATTTTGAGAATTTTATTTATGTAGAATTCTTGAAATTAACATATGTGTGAGGGTTTTAATTTAAGAATTCAAAATAGCTTAATCTTAAGCTTTTGAGAGTTTTATTTTGGAATATGATTTTTGTGGATTTGTGATCAAATTTGAAGATATTGACATATAAATTTTGGGTCAATTTGGAAATTAAGAAAACCGTCTCTTTGAGATGATGATACGTTGTCAATTTTCAAGTTGAAAAAACCATCTCATTGAGATGATGATATGTCATATATATATATATATATATATATATATATATATATATATATATATATATATATATATATATTGGAATTAGCATTTTCTAATTCCAATCCATGGTAACTCTTTAATTGTACATAGAGGTACAATGTTGTTGAGTTATTGGTCACAAATGAGATTGAAAAGTTCCAAAATAATTCTGTGAAATTATTTTCTTGAAAAATAATATTATATTATGGATGAATTTAGATGCGCATATATGTTATGCGTTTGATGCCCATCTATAATAATTATAAGGTTTTGTATGATGTTTCATATGAGTTGTGTAATCATACTCTGATAAATTTAAAAATGTGGGGGTATTTTGCAAAGTTTATGTTACACAACTATGAGAAAAATAAATTAACTATAAAACCTTAGTTATTATGTTGTTAATTTTCTCTTTGTGATTAGTGAAAATATCTCTTTTAATTAAAGATAGATGTGTATATATGTGGAAGTGATAGATGGTAAGGATGATTATTTGTCTGTATATGTGTGACGTAGATGTTACATAAAGTCAAATATTCCTTTACATTTAGTATTGACATGAAAGACACGGGTGAAGTAAATGAGATTTTGGGATTAAAACCATAAGGAAAGGTGATCGTATTTTACTATCACAAGAACTTTATGTTCAAAATTGTCTTAAAAGTTTGATCATCAAGATGACAAACTGGTGAAAAACTCCTTATGATTTTAACACTAAGTTAAGGAAAACAGAGAAGAGTCTCTGTTGTATTTAATAAACTTTACCTAGCCTGACATATCATGTGTTATGCGTCAGATGAGTGTCGATATGTACACAAATCCAATAATAAAGTTGAGAGGTATCGTAATTTACGATATCATATAAAGTAGATTTTCCATTGTGTTAGAAAAATAAAATGATGTTAACTGAATCTTTAATTCAGATGAGACAAAGTCCACTAATGGTTAAAACCTCACATTGGGTGGTGAGATGTTATTTTGGAGAGAGCAGCTATACAAATTTATAGATTCACTATAAAATCAGAGTTTAGTACTCTGGAGTTGGCTGAAAATAAGATTAAGTAGCAGAAAAACTACTTAGCAAATTTTTTAATTGGGTAAGAGCCCAATAATGTTAGTGTGTGTGTTTTGTGATTGCCAAGTGGCAATAGTCATTATAAAGAACAAACTTTCAATGGTAAGAGTAGACACTTGTGTTGAGACACAAAGTTATCAAATAATTGCTAAAATATGAAATTTGAAGTATATTGATCAGTTTTGTAAAGTTAAAAGTGAATTTGGCCAATTCACTGACTAAACATGCATGTAAGAAGGAAATTAGTCCTTCACACATCGAGGGGAATTGGACTTAAGCCAATATGAAATTAACAGCGGCGGGAACCCAACCTTTGTGATTGGAGATCCCATGAAAAAGGTTCATATGGGTAATAACAAGTCGTCTGTTAATTCTGCTAGCACTATATTCTCAATCCGTTTCCTATGGTGTTAAG
The DNA here is from genome assembly GCA_037074585.1 of Biancaea sappan. Lineage (NCBI taxonomy): Eukaryota > Viridiplantae > Streptophyta > Magnoliopsida > Fabales > Fabaceae > Biancaea > Biancaea sappan. The sequence continues at coordinate 16,142,150 of CM073494.1, forward strand.
TGTGAAAGTGCTAGAATGCATTGACTTGTGGGTTGAGCGTAAGCTCTTTATGATCTTCATAGCCCTACATTGAGGGTGTTGTATTCATTGCAGATACACTTGATGAAATCACCTATATAAGTGTGGAGTGGGGCCGCTCCCATGAGATCGTGGCGAAGTCTCTAGAGCACTCATTAATTCCAAGCACGCGCATGGCTGAAATAACGCGCACAACGGCATTAACAGCAGAAATGTGGGGGGTGAGATGCGACTCTTAAGGTCACTATCTTACGACTAAGAGTATGTTGGTTCATAAAAGCTATATGCTTCACTGACTACTCTGTAAGATAAATCTTATCGGTCTAGCTCTGGTTCATAGTCTAAAAAGAGACACTGGATTAATGCGTCTACACCCATATATGTAACCCAAAAGTTTTTAAAATATCTTTTGAAATATGTGGGGGATTGTTGTGAAAATAGCCTTTTAAAGGCTTTGTATTTCAAAATATCTTTTTAATAGCTTACCTGAATAAAGGCAAATTTTATTATTATGAAATTAATTTGAATTAATGTCAGAAAATTAAGGGCTGACAGTTTTGTTTTATTTGTTTTAAATATAATTAATATTTTGAAACTGCTCATTAATTTTCTGAAACTGCCCATTAATTTTTGAAACTGTCCATTAATTTTTGAAACCAAATTTTAATTGTATTAAAATTCTTGTCTGCCTCATTAATGTTCAGCAGCTATAAAAGGAGGACTCATTCCCCTCATGTTACACACTTACACAACAAATTGTTGTGCTCTTTTTTCTTCGCTCTCTCAAACTCTTTGGGTTACGTTCTTCAAAATTTCTGCTGTTTTGTAGCCTGAGAACCTTTCTCAGAAGAATCTGTTTAATCCTGGAGGGAGTTCTGTAGACGCAGATTTTTAGCTGTGGTCAAGGAATAAATTCTTTAAGGACAGTGTCTATTATAAAGACGCGACTCAGATTATTTTCGTGTTGGTATCTAAGTTTTACAACACTTATTCCCTTTATGTCGATACAAGATGCATGTAATATCTAATGATGACAATGATTTTTAGAAATTATTAACTATTTGTTTATGAATTTAACTGTGATCAAAATATAAAATTATTTGAGGATTTTCTTTTTGTCTGTGCGTATATTCTAAACTCTTGAATCTTTTGCTTTCTATTGGTTATGTTTTTTTTAATTATTTAAAACGTTGTTATTTAAGTGTAGTTTCATCCCTTTTCATATTTTTCTAGAAATTATAAGCTGTTTCAGAGGTGCCTAAATATTTGCATCTTGCATTATTTCATTTGTAGTCAAATTATTTAAGTCATTGAAATAAATGTCGCATTTTTATCTAAGGCATCTGGTCATTGAGTCCAATATAAAATTACTGTGCTAAAAAATATAAGATTTTCAGGTGGTAGCTACTACTGATATTAAAATCAAGTGTATAATTTTACTGGCAATTTCTCAAAATAAAACAAACAATTGTTTCTACAGATCAACTAAAGTTATTGACTATCAAAAAGACTAGTTTTTATTAAAAAGTAAAAAAAAATTCTGCAATATTGTTAGAAAGTATTTATTTTTTATTTCAATGCTATAGACGTGAGAGTAAGACCTCTGAGATTTTTCATAAACCGAGACATTAAAGTGTACTTACAACTCAGCAAGATTAAGTGTTATTTTAAAAAATTCGCATGCCATAATTTTATTAAAAGGTAGTGAATTATTTTTTTATTTTGTTTATTTATGTCAATACAATTTGTGTAATAGATCTTACGAATGTAGGAAAAATAAAATTTAGGTGCAGTTTTTTTATATTTTTTTTATTAAGTATTTTAATTAGAACACAAGTATATGATCTTGAAAAATAATTGTATATTTTTTACAATTTAACATTTGATAATTATTTTTTTCTTAAAATTTACGCATCTCAATTTCTGTAAAAAATTTGATAATAATTAAAGAACAAGAAACTACATATACCTATATATATATATATATATAATTATTCAACATTGAACTTATAATTATGTTTATTTTTTAAATATCAAAATTTTAGTAAAATTTAAAAACTAATAAAAAATCATAAAACTAAAGCAAATTTTTTCTACTTTTTTAATATAAAAAAATGGGTCTGTTTGGGTTTTTTTCGATTTTTTTCAAAATATTTTTTTCAATTTTTACCAATTTAAAATTGATTTAGTCAGTTCTTAACTCATTCATTTTCTCACCAATTTTAAAGGTTAAATTGGAATAAAAAATTAACTAATTCACCAATTAAAAATTCACTCACAAAACAGATTTATAGTATTTTAACTAAGCCCAAATGCTAGATTGGACTTTTTGTAGGTTGGGCTCATTATAACACTCAAAAATTAAATAGAAAATTAATATATTAGTATTAACAATTGTATAGAACAATTTGACATCACAATTAATTCTATATGTTATATATCTTTGTATAATTAAAGATTTAGTTTATGTGTTTTTTTAATGTATTAACTTGTATCGATGCACGTATCACTTCTGTCAAAAAAAAATGCAAGGATTTATATATATTCAGTTTGAAATTTTCAAAATCTATTGTAGGTAATTATGAAAGTTTAAATAACATATAAATATCATTATTTTGAATTTTGTATAGCCTCGTATTAAATATTTTCGGAAGCTATAAGGCAATCGTATTTATGTTTACCAACAATTTCATCCAAATACGGAAAGTAGAAAAAATAAATGAAAAAAAAAACTCTCCACAATATTCTTTATATTCAATTGGTTTAATTTTTAAATGTTTTATTATTTTCTTAAACTACTTTAATGGATATATATTAGTTATAAGTTATAACTGTCAACGTCAACATAAATATTTGATTATATAGTTATTGTTATTTTTCAAAAACTTTTGCATGGAAAATCATCATAATATTTTTTTCTAATTTAACAGTTAAATTAAAAAAATCACTTCCAAATAATAAAATATGAAGAAGTGTTACAATTTACAATGAATTATCCCATCTTTTTCAAAAAAAAGCTTTTATATGTGTGTGTGTGTGTATATATATATATATTTTTTTTTTTTCTAGTACAATCCTACATAGTTACTAAAATTATTGAGTTTAATGGGAGTTTCAAAGAACATATAAAAAATATCTAATTATTTTCTTATATTTGTGAAGTTTTGTGTTAATCTTGCCAGAAGGGATATCTAAGATAATAATATTTCGTTTTTACTATCAATTTCATCCAAACCCGTAAAGAAGAAAATAATAATAATAATAATAAAGTAGGATAAGAGATAAGCATGAGATATAATTAAAGAAAAGAAAGTCTATCTAAGATAATAATATTTCATTTTTTAATATTTTATTATTTTTAAACTATATTTATGTCATATTTTTGTTATAAAAATTTAATAATAAAAATATAAAAACCAGACTTAATTATCTCTTCTTTTTTAAATCACTTTAGATATATACAAAGTAAATATATCAAGAGAATTAGAGTCTTAGAGATAAGTAGAACAGAGGATATAAATAGAACAAATTAAGAAAGCTTAGTTTGCATAAAAAAGCATAGTTCTTTGCTCTTATTTTAATTCTTTAGTCTTCATTCTTCTTTCTTCATTGATTTATCACCATGGCACTCAGTATATTTTATCGATGTCGAGTTTCTGATGAATTACCTGCTTATGACATCTTTCCAAATTTCCAAGCCTTTGAACCTTCGAATATAGAGAGTTTTAATATTTACTTTAGTGTTCGGTTTGCCTTCTATTTTAACTCAAGTTTGTTCTTAATGGAAAATATGAGTGAGATTCACAATTTTCAATCTATTTCATGTGAACAATTCTTTCAAGAGGCTCCAGCTTTCTTGCGAAGGAATCTATCCCACCCAATGATTTATCCTAGTTCTCTTGATCAATTGATACCTACTATGATGTTTTATGCTCAACATTTCTATACTGAGCATCATCGCTCTTGGATTGGGGTCCATTCTGTTGCTACATACCCTTTGACTGTGGAAATTATTATTGAAGTAGAAGAAATAGAAGAACTTGAAATGGTTTTGTGGGAATCAATGCAAGATCAAGAGACATTAATGGTTCCTGCATCTGAGGAAGTATCATGTCCTTGAACATAATAAAAGTTGAAGACAACATTGGTGTGGATGCTGACCATTGCTGTATTTGTCTTGAAGAGTACGATAAAGAGTTTGAAATTTTAACATTGTCTTGTCAACATATCTATCACAATAATTGTATTGTTTAATGGCTTAAAACAAGTCACTTATGTCTTTTATGTCGATACGAGATGTCTATACTATCTAATAGTGACAATAATTTTTAAAACTTAATACCTATTTTTTGTATGAACTTAAATGTGATCAATATATAAAATTATTTATGTATGTCGATTTTATTTCTTCTTTTGCTTTATATTGGCTACATGTTTTGGTATTTCAAAATGTTTCAATTGTTATTTAATAGTAGTTTCGTCCCTTTTTTACATTTCTATGAGAATTATAAGTTATTTCAAAGGTAACTAAATATTTGCATCCTGTATGATTTTGTTTGTCATCAAATTATTTAGGTCTTTGAACTAAATGTCTTGATGCAGCACGTTTATCTAAGTCTTATGGTCATGTAACTATTAAAAAATTGCTTTGTGAGCCACCTGGTTGGATTAATAATAGGATCAACCTCCCCAAAATGCTGCTTGCTTAGGCAAGCAAGGATAAGATCTTGGCAATCTGACTCGAAAATAACTTGGTTGGTGCTGAGATTCTTAGCAAGGGAGATAGCTTCATGCATAGCTAAGGCTTTCGCCATGATTGGTTGTCCTCTATGACGAGTGATTCGATATCTCAAAAATCAATCTGCGTCAATGATCGGGCTAATTTCAAAAACATTTATTTGAATATTAGGTAGGATGGGCTAAAGATACTTAAGAGAGTATAGGTAATCTTAACTTGACCCGGAAAAAAAAAAAGAATATACGCAATCTTACACAATTATAGCAAGCTTTAATATTCAAACTGATAAACATATGATTTTGCTCTTTCGATAAACACAGGTCTCATTCAAAAGGACACAACGATAGCTCTTGTGAATCATGTGATACTCACATGATGAGGCCTCAATGGAAAATTGATCAACATAGCACACCATTCTTATTATATAGGTAGAGTTTAGAGTGTAGAATTCAGGGTTTTTGAAATTGATTTTAAATTATTAAAGATAAGAAGTTCTCTTAGTCCAAATACTCCTATTAGGTTTAGGAGAATAATGGAGCAATCTCTATCGTAACATTGTGGACAAATTTGACAAATATTTGGATAATAACAAATTTTTAAAAATTTGATTGATCATTTAATTGATAGAATCATTGATTTAGTAGACAATGGTTAAATCGGTGATATTTAAAATATATATAAAATCACACATACATGACCATTAAGCTCATAACTATTCATGAAATAGTAAATAATTAAGTTTATCTTTCTTAAATATCAAAATCTTAGTAAAAACTAAAAAATAATAAGTTAAAAAAAATCATAAAACTGGTTTGGCAATTTTTTCTACTTTTTTTTTTAAAAATAAGGCAAGCACTGGAAAATTTATCCCATTACTCAAGAAAAAGAAGATCTGAGGAAAAATTTTGAAATCGCGACTTACTCTTGGTGCAAAAGGGAAGCAAATAGAGCAGCTGATGAAATTGCCAATCTTTTAAAAAATTTTGGCCTTCCACGATATTGGAGAACCTTCCCCCCCCCCGGGGGGCGTCGTCTCTCCAACAGAAACAAAAACAGGGATTAATTACAGTCAGTTTCCTCTAAGTCTTCTTTTAGCCTGACTTTAATTAATCCATGTTTTCCTCCAGCTTCTCAGACGCTGTGTTTCTCGATCTTTCTTTTAGTCTGGTCATTGCTGGTGTTTTGGACCTGCTAGTTTGATACTAGCCATCCAAAAAAAAAAAATTGGCAATCTTGCACAATTATAGCAAGCATCAATATTCAATTTGGTAATGATATGATTTTGCTCTTTCAACAGACACAGTTGTCAATGTCCAAAAAATATTTAAAGGCACACAACGATGGTTCATGTGGATCACGTGATGCTTACATAACGAGGCCTCAATATATAGAAGATTGATCAACATCACACACCATTCTTGTTAGAGTAAGTTATTGATTTGATTTTCAATAAATTACAGTTTTTTTATTTTAATGTTTAAAAGATCAAATATCTCACTTTAATCATTGAAAATGTGTGTTTATTTCAATTAAGTTGTTCTATTTAGCAAAGTGACTTTTAGGAAAAAAGAATTTTGAGATTTAGTAACAGTAAATTTTGTGATTTAATAATAAAAATGATCAAATTGAGATAAATATAATTTTTTAAGGACTAGATTGAAACGATTAATTTTTCTAAAACTAAATTAAAAAATTATAATTTTTTAAAGATTAAATAAATAATTTACCCTTGTTAAATAGGTGGAGTTAAAAATTCACTCACAAAATGAATTTTTAGTACTCTAACATAGCCCAAACTCGTGTTGAGAGATAGATTGGACAATTTATAGGTTAGGCTCATTTTAACACTCTTAATAGAAAATTAATATTTTAATATTAATTAATATGTGTCTTGGCATCACAATTCTATAAGTCAAGCATAGTTATCTAGTCCCGATTGACTGATAAGTTGACCTGAAGGCCAACTCAGATTAATAACCGAACCAGTTCTAATAACATTGATGCCAAGTGAGAGAGTACATATATCTTTTGTATAATTAAAGATTCAAACTAAAACGGGTTTCAATTCTATTAAGTTGTACCTGCATTTGAAGATCAAGGGATATTAATAGTTCTTGCATTTGAGAGGAAGCTATCATATCCTTGAACACAGTGAAAGTTGAAAACAAAATTGGTGTTGATGCTGGCCATTGTTATATTTGTCTTGAATAGTACAATAAAGGAGTTGAAATTTAACATTGCTTTGTCACCATATTTATCAGAGTGATTATATTGTTCAGTGGCTTAAAACAAGTCACTTATGTCCCTTATGTCAGTATGAGATATATGTACTATCTAGTAATGGCAACGTTTTTTTAGAGACTAATACCCATTTGTTTATAAAACTTAAATGTGATCAATATATAAAATTATTTATTTATGTCAATTTTATTTATTCTTTTGCTTTATATTGGCTACATTTTTGGTATTTCAAAATGTTTCAATTGTTATTTAATTAATAGTAGTTTCGTCCTTTTCTTTACATTTTTATGGGAATTATAAGTTGTTTCATAGGTAACTAAATATTTGAAATGTATGATTTTGTTTGTCATTAAATTATTTAAGTCAGAGAACTAAATGTCTTGGTGCAGCATGTTTATCTAAGGCTTATATATGGTCATGTAATCCATTAAAAAATTACTTTACCCAAAAATATAAGATTTCCAAATCCTATCAAATGCAATTATACTGGCAATTTCTCAAATTAAAACAAACAATTGATTTTGATAGGATTCTCTTCTTGTCCATATGAACTCACATCCCTTGATTAATAATAGGATCAACCTCCCAAAACTGCTGCATCCTTAGGCAAGCAAGGATAAGATCTTGGCAATCTGTCTCGAAAATAAAAAATTAAATATCTCAATTTAATTATTAAAAAATTGTATTTATCTCAATTAAGTTCCTCTATTTAACAGTGACTTTTAACAATAATAAAAATTGAGATTTAACAACGGTAAATTTTGTGATTTAATAATAAATAAAAATAATTAAATTGAGATAAATATAATCTTTTAAAATTAAATTGAAATGCTTAATTTTTCTAAAACTAAATTTAAAAAATTATACTTTTTTAAAGACTAAATCAACAATAAACTCTTACTAAATAGGTGGAGTAAAAAATTAGGCCAAACTCGTGTTCAAGGCTAGATTGCAAGGTTTATTCTTTATAGGTTAGGCCCATTTTAATACTCTAAATAGAAAATTAATATATTAGTATAATTTAACAAATGTCTTGGCGTCACAATTCTATACGTCAAGTGAGAGAGTATATATATCTATGTATAATTAAAGATTAATTTATGTGTTTCTTTATTAGTATTAACTTGTCTCTTCATTTAAAGTCAGACAAAACTATCATTTTGGTAACATATTAATGATGGACCAATTTGAAAATAAAAATTAATGAAGAAATAAATTATAAAAAAAAAGACATCTGTCAAGAACTAAAATAAAATTTTAGTCTTTAAAGTCACGTGTTGTAGTGATCACTTCTAATAAGAAAAAACAAATGCAAGAATATATTTCTTACCAAAAACAAACTATAGGGATTTCTATTCAGTTTGAAATTTTCAAAATATGTTGTAAGTATATTGTTAAAAGTTTACCGGAATGACACTTTCATTTGAAAAAAAAATGCTTATGTACAGATTTAGAAAAAAAAATCTTTTTATTATATCGTGTTTGATTGCGATTGAGATTTTAAACCTTGAATTTGTGAAGCTTTGCATTAATTATTTCCAGATGGTTAATAACGCAATCGTAGCTGTATTAATTCTTTCAACTTAAAGTGTTCTATCATTTTCTTAAAACACTTATATATATATATATATATATATATATATATATATATATATATATATATATATATATAGTTATAACTGCCTGAGTCAAGATAATCTATTTGATTATACAGCTACTGTTATTTTTAACATATTTTGAATGCAAAATCAACACAACATTTCATTCCAATTCAACTGTTCAATTAAAAAAAATACTTCTAATAATAAAATATGAAAAGATATGAATGTTTGAATTCGTTAAGTTTTGTATTAATTCTTGCCAGAAGGTATGACTAAAATAATTATATTTCGTTTCACTATTCATCCAAATACGTAAAGTGGAAAAAAATAATAATAATATAAGCAGAATATATACTTAAATAAAATAAAGTCTATCTTGTGTAAGGAAAAAAAGTGTTGTTTTCTTATATTTGTACCTTAATTCTTTCCATAACGTATCCCTATGATCCCGTTTTTGTTTTCAATTGATAATTTTGTCTAAATCCAATAACTAGAAAAATAATAGTAATAAACACTCTTAAAAAACTAGACTTAATTATTTTTTTCCGTATTAAATCACTTTAGATATATTCAAATCAAGTATATCAAGAGATTTAGAGATAAGCATAAGAGAAGATATAAATAAAGTAAAGAAAGCCTAATTTGTGTTACACAGCTTAGTTATTTGCTCTTATTCCTTATTTTCATTCTTCATTCTTTAAGTCTGGATTTGGATCTCTTCAAGAGTTCTTGAAGAAAGTTTCCTCAAGGATCAAATTTGGACTATTGGATGAGATCATCTAACAGTCCAGATTAATTTTATATTTTTCTTCTCTTTTTTTATTGCATGATTAATTTTTAAAAATCACTAATATGGTCCAGACTAATTTTTTTTCATTTTTGAAAAATTAATTATATAATTTTTTAATAAAAAAAGAGAAAAAAAATGCCAACGGTCTAGATTTCCCTCAAGGACCCTTGAGGGGATCCAAATCCCTCCTCACTCTTCATTCATTCTTCACCATGACTCTCAGTGCACTCTATCACTATCGTGTCTTAGATGAACCTGTATATGGTGAAATCTTTCAAGCTCCTAAAACCTTCAAATCTTCAAACACAGAGTTTCAATGTTTGGTTTTGTGTTTGTTTTGCCTTCCATTTCGACTCTCAATTGTTCCTCATGGATGATATCTCTCCCATTCTTAGTCTCCAATCTATATCATGTGAACAATTCTTTCAAGAGGGTCCAGCTTTCTTGCTACGGAATCTATCCCACCCAATGATTCACCATGATTCTCTTGAGGAAATGATAACTAGTATGATGTCTGATGCTCAATATTTCTACGATAAGCATCATCGCTATTATGATGGATATAACTCTTCTGCTATGTGCCCTTTGACTGTAGACATTATCATTGAACTAGAAGAAACAGATGAAGGTTTTGCAAAGGTCTTGTGGGAATCTATGGCAGATCAAGAGACATTAATGGTTCCTACTTCTAAAGAGGATGTCCTTACTACTAGAAAAACCAAAATCAGAGACGAAAATTTCCATTTCTTATTGTAGATAAATCCATCCTTGAAGGATCAGAGACAGAACATATTCTGTCTCTTAACTGGGTGTCGCAACTAAATAGAGATAGAAATATATTCATTCCCAACATCAAAGACAGAATTAGAAACGAAAAGTTCGAAAGATGGAAATTGTTCCGTCTCTGATTCCGTCACAAATCAGCGGTAGATTTTTCTGTCTTAAATCTGGGACAAAAAATATTCCATCTCAAATTTGAGACGAATGATTCTGTCTCTGATTCCATTCCTGAGTCTATTCGCTCTTTTTTTTTTTATATTGCAAATTCATAGATGTATTACAATGAAAATAAAAGACAGAAAATTCAGTCAAATGTCAAATGTCACTAAATTAATTCTGATGCAAATTTAAATGTATTACATAATGTAAATTTACATCAAGCGGGGCAAAACCTAAAACTAATTATGATTCTTCTCCTACTTGTGGATTAGTTGTTGCATAATGTCATCGCTAATCCATTCAGGTTTTGGCCAGTGGCGGTAATGAGCGCAAACACACCACATCATGCTTGCAAAAACCTCCCTATATTTCTTGGTCCAATTTCTCCATATTTGGTTCTTGTGTTCCGACAATCGCTTATACCGATTCTGCACAACAAAATAGAAATTAATATTTTGGAGCAGAAAAAAGAAAACGAAGCAACACAATAATACATACCACCCCACACGTGGAACCATAGTTCCTTGAGTTTATTCAGAACCGTCTTTATGTTATAGCTAACTGCCTCAAAGTTGGCCCTAATGACCTAAGAGAGATCTCGGACCACATCTACACCCAGGTCAAAACTATACAATTCAATTATAAAGGTTCGTGCACATAGAATAAGAACCTCACACTCTTTTAATTCCTAACCAAAAGTAAAAGGAAACTAGCATAACTCATGCATTGTGATCCAGGTATATTCAACATTGCCCATCAGTCGTAGCAATGCCACTACTACCAAAACTCGACATCTATCTGTATCAATGACAACATGGCAGGCATGTAAAGGCAAAGTATAAAGTAAGATAGAACAAATAAACAACAATTAGCACTTGGTGTTAAATTACGAGTAAAGGCAAAATATTTCATGTGAACAATTCTTTCAAGAGAGTCTAGCTTTCTTCGAATGAATCTATCCCACCTAATGATTTACCCAGATTCTCTTGATCAGTTGATACCTACTATGATATCTTATGCTCAACATTTCTATGATGAGCATCATCGCTCTTGGATTAGGGTCCATTATGCTACTACATACCCTTTGATTGTGGAAATTATTATTGAATTAGAAGAAATAAAGGAAGATCTTGAAATGGTTTGTTGGGAATCTATGGATTATCAAGGGACATTAATAGTTCTTGCATCTGAGGAAGCTATCATGTCCTTGAAAATAATAAAAGTTGAAGACAACTTTGGTATTGATGCTGACCATTGTTGTATTTGTCTTGAAGAGTACGATAAAGGAGTTGAAGTTTCAATATTGCCTTGCCATCACATCTATCATAATGACTATATTATTCAATGGCTTAAAACCAGTCACTTATGCCCCTTATGTCGATACGAGATGTCTGTACTATCTAATAATAACAACAATTTTGAGAGATTATTACCTATTTGTTTATGAACTTAAATGTGATCAATATATAAAATTATTTATGCATGTTGATTTTATTTATTCTTTCGCTTATATTTGCTACATGTTTTGATATTTCAAAATGTTTCAATTGTTATTTAATAACAGTTTCATCCTTTTTTCACATTTTTATGGGAATTATAAGTTAACTAAATATTTGCATCCTATATGATTTTGTTTGTCATCAAATTATTTAAGTCATTGAACTAAATGTCTCAGTGCAACATGTTTATCTAAGGCTTATGATCATGTAATCCATTAAAAAATTACTTTACCCAAAAATATAAGATTTTCAAAATCCTAACAAATGCAATTTTTCTGGCAATTTCTCAAATTAAAACAAAAATTGATTTTATAGGTCAACTAGTGTCATTGACTGTATTAGTCAAGAATATTCATGCTTTATAAAAAAAATACATAAAAAATATTCTAAAGAATGAGACTGGAATGTTAATTTTTTTGTTACTATATTATTCTTTTTGGGATGAAACCCTGCTGAATTGTTTTTGTCATAGATCTTTTTTTTTGTCAACACAAATGAAGAAAGGCCCAAGAAAGGCTGGGCAACAAGGCCCAAACAACAAGTATATAAGCAAGTCTATGCATAATTACACACACTTGATGATCGGAAGAAACCACAATGAACTGGATCATCTGAGGCAGTAAGAAGATCCAACTAGGAGGTAGTTGAAAGCTCTGATTTAATCTTGCTATTTCGTGAGCCACTTGATTGGATTCTTTCTTGTCCATATGAACTCGCATCCCTCGATTAAGTCGTAAAGGATTCTAATTTTATTAATAATAGGATCAATCTCCCAAAACTACTACCGTATAAACCTTGATTCACTCTAGCGGAATGCCTCTCCAAGTCTCTCCAGCTGACTCTAAATAATTATAAGAAAGAAAATTTTAAAAATAAACTATTTTTTTACCCGTTAGATCATTAGATCCAACATGTATGTACTCCCTCCAACACTCCACGTTATGGAGGGAATCTGTTTCCAATTGCTACTTCTATAGGCAAGCAAGGATAATTCTTGGCAATTTGAATCGAAAATAACTTGGTTGGTACTGAGATTCTTAGCAAGGGGGATAGCTTCACGCATAGCTAAGGCTTTTGCCATGAATGATTGGGCTGTTTGTATGAAGGATGCTAGAAATGTAGTAAGAATTTGTCCTATATGGTCTTTGAAAATACTGCCTATTATGCATATCTTCTTCATGTTTCTTTTGAGGCTTACATCTAAATTACACTTGATTTTCCCCTCCGGTGGTAGGACCCAACTTCTGCATTATAGGTTCTGGTCACTTCCAATTGAAAGTGAGTGATTAGATCCTACGAAAATTCTTCGTAACATAGGTTCTTGTCGACCAGAAAGCTTCATATGATGTTTCTATGTTACGAAGAATTTTCCTAGGATCTAATTGCTCAATTTCAAAGCAAAACTCATTTTTTTCCTTCTATAGATTCTATCAAACAAAGAAAAGGTAGGATAGATATCTGTCATACTATCTGCTTTCTTTACATATGAATATAATTTTTCTTTTCAACCATTCAAGGAGATTTGGGGGGTTTCCAAAGCTGAGCTCCAGTGAGTTTAGATACAAAATTGCAAATCAAATAGGGGTAGTCCAAGGGCATTTGACTAAACAGTGTGCCATATCTTTATCCTCTGGGTCATAGATAGGGTCTGACTACTATTTCTCATCTTCCTTTTGAAAGAGATTTTTCCCAATATGAGTTGCTTCTCTGCATTCTTTCTTCACAAAAACTTTGGTCTTTGGGATGGTTTTGGCTTGCTAAATCTCCTTCCAGCAATTAAGCTCTTGTTGGTTACCATAGACTTCATTGTCAACTTCTTCCCTTTTTACTTCCTTTCTTGTCGCCTTGTACCCTGTTTTGAAACCGTGTAATTCCCATCTCTACTGTGCTACTATGTTAACTTATCTTCTCTCCTGTTTCTGCCTAGTGGAATAGTTATAATTGCAACCACTATTTCTCTAGGTAACTTTCTAAGGATATCATTTACTCTCTAACTGTTACTTTCTTTGCAGATTAAAGACATAATGTTACATTTATTTATCTAATTGGGACCCATATGTAATATTAAAATATGTTAGGTCATCATATAAATAAGAAAAATTAAAAGTGATCTAATTGAGAATAAATTTTTGCTTAAGGGCATACTTATCATGAAATATATAAGTGCAGATACAGTAGTACAATTTCTAATTTGATGATGAGCAAAATTAGAAATTGTATAAACTTGAAAAGTAACTAAACTTATTAGTTACTTATGGTCCTCAATTGTAAGAGAACTCTCATTCTCTTTTTTCCATCAAAAAGAACTTAAAGAAAACCTAAGGCGAACTTACAATTGGAAGATCAAGATCCCATTACCCATTGATCGTGACTCCATGAATTCATCAGGTACACTTCCGGTTCTATTTCTCATCATGAACTAACATGAGTTATAGTTTAAAGTAGAATTGATAAAATTATAACACATAACTCTTTCTTCTCCTGTAAAGCCTTCTCTGATTTCTAGATTAGGATATTGAGGAATCCAGTTATCTATAAAAACATTAACTTTCTCTCATTTTCTTAGTTGCCAAATGCATCCTTTTTGTTTTTTTGGGAATAATTCCCTTACCACCAAAATACTCCTTTATGCCCACCAGCCTTTTTTATTCTTGCTAACCTCCTAGAAAATACCATTAGGGAAGTATTTTCCTTTTAGCACTTTCTCCCAGAGAGTATCATGTTCTTGAATGATTTTCTAAGCTTGCTTTGCAGTAAAGCATCATTCACCCAGTCTTGAAGTTCTTTGAAGCCCATACCACCATTAAACTTGCTTTCGGTTAGTTCCTGCCACTTAATCCAATGAATGCTTTTATCTCTTCCTTTGCTAGAATTGAGAATGAGAGTGAAAATATGTGCATTTGGATCTTCTGACGTTGCTCTCTCCTTGCCTTCCCTGACATTTAATATAGGCCATTGGATCTGGCTACCACGTATCACATAAAATAAAGATGTGTTCTGAATTTATGAAAGTGCATCTCACCTCCATCCCTTATACCAGTGATATAGGACCTGGCGACCCGAGCACTAGATCGATCTGGGTCACTCAAATGAATTGGGTCTCAATCGACCTGGACAAGATCTAGCCAAACCAACCGGGTCATGTCTGGATCGATGACCTGGTTACCCGGTCTGCCCATTCTCTCTTTTTTTATAACTTACTCACTTAACTTTAGTACACAGCACTACAGCTTGGTTTTCTTCAGAAACATCGAAGCCACTTTCCCAAAGTCAGATCTTCTTCCTCCTTCACGCCCTAGCCACTGTCGAAGTCACCCACGGCTAAGACTGACTGATGCACACCCTTCGACTGAAGCAAAAGCCACCGACGGCCACCAAGAGGTAAGGTATTGTTGTTATCTCTCTCTCTCTCTCTCTCTCTCTCTCTCTCTCTCTCTCTCTCTCTCTCTGATGCATTACTAGTGTGCCTTAGATCCATGGCCATCTTAAGCCGGAGCGTCTTCCATGGTAAACCCATAGGAACTTCTTCCATGGTATCGTCCACGGCAGGCCCTACTAAAGCTTCAACGGGTAAGTAGGCCGAGAGAGAGGAATACAGAGCCAATGTATATATTGGTTTGATGAAGCTTTGATGAATAGATTAGAATGCTGCTGAATATTTTAGTTGATGAATATATTGGTTTTTTTTTTCATTTCAAAGTGCTGAATATACCAATGTAAATGCTGAATATATTAGTTGATGAATATATGATTGATGAATTTCTAAATGAGGAATATATTGGTTTTGGTCTGATGAATATATTGATGCTGAATCTGAATGCTGAATATAGTGGTCTGAGATTCTAAGTGCTATGAAAATACTAAATGATATTGAATCTGAATGTTGAATATATTGATTTGTGTGCTGTGAAAATACTGAATGATATTGAATATTGTCTAATTTCAATTAGTGATATAAATTAAGACTTTTGATTTATAGATAATTTTGGGACTAATTTTGATTAAGAAAATTTCTTGTTAATCTTAAACTGTCATAATTGTCGTCTAGTAATCCCACAGAAGAGTCAGTTGAGTCTGTGCAAAAAGGTGTTTCAAGATGAAAAACAGATTTAGCATCGGGTCATTGTAGAATTGCTGAAGGCACTGGTTCTAGGCGTCATTTAATATGTTGTTATTGTAACAAAACTTCCAAAGGGGTAGAATTAATCGGTTTAAGCTACATCTAGCTGGAATAAAGGAGGATGTTGAGCCATGTAAAAAGATTCCAGTGGATATTCGTTTCCAAATACAAAATAGTGTTGAAGAGTTTACTAAAAAGAAAAGAAAACTTGTAGAAGAATATGAAAGCAATCTTTATCTTGATGAGAGCTTATATAGTAATGATATTGTAGAATTAAATAGTTCTATTGCTTGGCCTACTAAGGTTAGGGGGAAAAACAAAGGGAAAGAAGCCTATAAGCTCTTATTTTATGCCTAGAACAACTTATGGAGCCCAACCCACCATTAAAGTGTGTTGCAAAGAAAACAGGCGAGAGAAAGGTGTGACATTGCTCTTGATAAATGGATGTTTGATGCTAATTTTCCATTTAATGCTACCAACTCACCATACTACCAACCAATGATTGATACTATTGCTAGTATGGGTTCAAGATATAAGGGTCCTGGATTTTAGAACCTTCATGGTTATCTGTTGAGGAAGAATGTTGAAGAAGTAAACTAATATGTTAATACTTATCGCAAAACTTGGAAGGAAACAGGGTGTACGATTATGGTGGATGGGTGGACTGATCAGTGTAGGAGACCCGCATAAACTTTTTAGTTTATTGTCCTAAAGGGACCATGTTCTTAAAATCTGTTAATGCATATGATGCTTCTAAGACTGGTGACATATTGTTTAATCTTTTTAAAGAAATTGTGTTGTATTTTGGAACTCAAAATGTGATTCAGATTGTGACTGATAATACTGCAAATTATGTTGCTGCTGGTAGAATGTTAGAATAAGAATTTCTAACTCTTTATTGGTCTCCATGTGCTGCCCATTGTATTAATTTGATATTGCAAGACATAGGCAAATTGGATGAGGTGATAGTTGTTGTAAATCATGCTTCAAAAATTACAAAATTCATTTACAATTATTGTTTTACTTTGCATTTGATGAAGAAGCATACTAATGGAAGAGAGATCCTTCGTCCAGCTCCAACTCAATTTGCAATTAATTTCATTGCTTTGCAAAGCATATTAGTTCAAAAGTTTGCTTTGCAAGCCATGGTGACATCTAAAGAATTGACAAGCTCAACATATACTAAGGACAGCAAAGCAAAGAAATTTGTGGATCTTATCTTAGATTCATCTTTTCGAAAAGATTGTTCATTCATTGTGAAGATTACTGAACCCTTGATTCGTGTTTTGCCTATTGTAGATAATGAAGATAAGCCTGCTATGGGTTATTTGTTTGCAGCCTTTTATGCAGCTAGGAATGAAATGATGAAAAAGTTTCAAAGAAGGAAAAGAGTAGTTGAGCCTTTTCTAAGAATTCTTGATAGGCGTTAGGATAATCAATTACAAAAGAATCTTCATGCTGCTGGCTTTTGGTTTAATCCAAGTTATCAATATGATGTTGGAGTAATGGGAAGGCATAAGGGCACTATCTCAAGGGTTATTGATGTCATTGAAAAATATACTTATAATGATAGAGAGCTAGAAGGTAAGTGTTAGTCGATTTGGCAAGCGTACCAATCGCACAAGTAATACAGAGTGAGTAGAGTATCGTTCGCACGAGGATTGAGGTACCAAGTACCCGCGAAGCTAAAGTTAAATGCTATCTAGACGAATCATTAAACAGAAATATGAATCTAACGCTACAAATTAAACTAAACTATGTCTAAAACCTAAAACTAAGCTACTCCTAATGACAATAACCTAGGATTGATGGGATTGACTTCATTTAATTCTTAATCCGACTAATTCATAGACAAATGAGTCTTTAAGTTGTTAAAGACTGATTCAATCAAATTACAAATCCTTTTGGAGTTGGTTAAGCTCTCAAAGTTGTTTGAACCCAATCCCTTGGAGAAACAAACCTACCTATCCCAAATGATTGTTTAATTCCTTAATCTAATCATTCAAGTAGGTGATTAAGTTTAGGAACTCATAAAAACTACATAAATAGGATTATCCATCCCTAGATTAATCCAATTTATGGTGGAAGTTACAATGGGCTAGTTAATACCTAGCTATCCCTAGCATAGATAAAAACTCCAAACTCATAAAAGTGGTGATCAAGCATTTTTAGAGCAATTCAATTCCGTAAAATCCACTCCAACAAAATACAAAATGCAATTACAAAGAATCATTCAATAACAAAACCTCATAAGAAATTAAATTACATCAACCACCAAGCCCATCATTTTTCATAGGTTTCATTATCATCCTCTTACTCTTGCTCTCATTAATTGTACATGCTAGTCTAGGGCACAAATATTCCTAGAAGGATTTTCCCAAACCTCAACTAAGATAAAACCTAATTCTCCATAATTCCTTATGTGAAAATCAAGTTCATTAAATGAGCAAACCCTAATTTGACTATATGAGGCTAATATCTATATTCCTATGATATTAGCAAATCAATCCCCTCTCCTTTGAGGTTCAAGAACTCATACAACTTATTCCTTGGGTCTAATTTTTACCTCCCTTTCCCAAGTTTGGTAAAAACACCAAATCATCCCAATAAGTGGCCCATTTAAAGGAAAGTATTAAGATTGGAATAAATAAACATGTATTAACCAAGCAATGATTACAAGAGTTCAAGAAATTACACAAAACCTAATCTAAAATCGGGCTCATAACAACCTTTGAGTTACATACTAACTATCACTACAAATTACAAGCAAATACAACATGAAAAGAGAAGAAAATGAAGAGAAAAGAGAAGAGATGGGGGAGAGAGGACCAATCCCATGAGGGAAGGCCTTCTTCCCCCCTAACCAGCTCTGTAGGTTGCTTCCTTGCTGCCTCCAAGCTCCCCAAAATCTCTCAAGTCCCAAGTTTAGGTCAAAATGCTCAAAAAGGAGTATTTAAGCTGCAGATTCGTAACTTGGCGCCTGGGCGCCAAGGTTGCAGCTCCTAATAGCAAGTTCAGGGGTTGGGCGCCTGGGCGCCACGTCTGGCGCCTGGGCGCCCAACTAGGCAGAGAGCCCTTTGAAGTTCAAATGCCTGGCGCCCACTGGAATCAATATCTTCTCTTGCTTTCTCCCCAAATTTGCGCCTACAAAAGAGATTAACTAAAACAAATTAGAAAGGCAAGAAAAGGGGAAATAAAACAAGAAAATACGACCACTGTAAGGCACATGGAGATTGTACGAAAACAAAGGTAACAAGTGCAAAAGGAAAGCAAACATGGCTAAAAGAGGATCGAAAATCCCAAATATGATGGCATTATTTAGTGACTTTCTAGGACTTATCACTAAGTTATCAAGTGAGATGAAAATCTTCAAGAATGTAGAAGGGGATTTTGGAAGAAAACTTGCAGTAAACAGTCGTCACACAATGATTCCAGGTATTAGTGATCTTTATTAACAAATTTGTTTTTTCATTTGTCTTAGTATTATTTCATTAATTGTTTTGTGTAATATCATTAGATGAGTAGTGGCAATGCTATGGATCAAGTGCTCCAAATTTACACAAGCTTGCAATTTGAGTTTTAAGTTAAACATGCAGTTCTTCGGGTTGTGAGAGAAATTAGAGTGTGTTTGAACACATTCATTCAAAGAAGAGAAATAGATTAGAGCATCAAAGGTTTAATTCTCTTGTTTATGTTCATTACAACTTGAAGCTACAAAAGAGGTATATTTCTCTTTATAACATTGTTTGCAAGTTTTAAACATCTAAAGAATCATTTATATTTTTATATGTTTAAATAAAAATATACAGGAAAGAATTGAAGAAGAATTACGATCCGATTAGCTTTGAATCATTTGAAGAAAATAGTGATTGGATATTGGAAGTAGAACCATCAAGCTTGACTACTGAGGAATTAGACATTCTTAATCGTGAATTTGCAGCTTGTACTACTGAGAAGGATGATGTTGATTGTGGTTTATGTTTGATAATTTTGATATATTAATTTGTCATGTCATTTCAAGATTTTTATTTATCTAAGTTATTTTCTACAAAATTGAATTTGGATGAGGTTATTGATGATGATGATGATGATGATAGTGGTGGTGGTGGTGGTGGTGAAGATATTGAGGGAGCTGCTAACATAAAGTATAACAGATGACTAATTGACTCATGAGCCATGCTTTGTACAAGAGAAACAGACAACCCACATGCTTGGAATTTCTACATTGATTGATGATGTTATGACTTTAATGTATGGATGTTTATGAGGGTTTACAGTCTTAGTTTACTATGAATGTTTAAGACTTTAATGTATGAATTATTATATTTGAATGATATTATTTATAACTTTATGAATTATTATGAATATTTATGACTTTATATTTGAATTATTATGGATGTTTATGAAATTAAAGGATGAAATTTGTATACAAACTATTTATTTTACTTGTTTCTGAATTTATTTCTAAAGATATATAGTTATATATATATATTAAAGGGTGAAATTTGTATACAAACTATTTATTTTACTTGTTTCAGAATTTATTTCTAAAGATATATAGTTATATATATATATATATATATATATATATATATATATATATATATATATATATATATATATATATATAATTTTTATTTTTTAAAATTTATCTATCATGGTCAACAATTGACCCGGTGACACGGCGGTTGAACCAGTGACCCGACGACCTGAAAGTCTGTCCAGGTCCTATAACATTGCCTTATACGCCTATTGCTTCTTCTTTTTTTTAATCAAACCCCACCCAATAAAAAATTGACACATGGCAATGCTTCCAAAATAACTTCTGCCTCTCCAAGAACACGGGAAACATATTGTAGGTTTATAAGGCAAAACAAGTCTAGCTGGAAAACGTCTAAAATTCATCTTCCTTTACATTCATCCATCCTCATTCATCTTCATCTTCATTAATTCTCATTCAACGTGGGTATATATTTTTTTCATTTACTGATTTTTTGTAGATAGCAAGCATATATAATCTAGGGTTGTTCTAGACTTGCTTATTGTGGTAGCATAGGTGTGTGTATAATGAAATAGACCTAAATCTAATTTAATTTTCTATTTCGTTCCAGTATTCTGTATTTAGAAATAATAATGAAATAAATCAAAATTTTCTCTTTGATATGTTAAAGCAATTACACGTTTGAAGCCTCTAATGAAATAAATCAAAATTTTCTCCTTATAAAAATATTGGAAGGACCCCAATAGAATAAAGTAAAAATTTTCATTTGCAAGGAAAAAAATATTTTAACAAAATAAGAATAAAAATATTCAATCAACAATACAGCAAATTTACACAATAAACAATATTCTTATTTAAAACTCCATATTCTTCATACAAAAAATCAGTAAATGAAAAAAAATATATACCCACGTTGAATGAGAATTAATGAAAATGAAAATGAATGAGGATGGATGAATATAAAGGAAGATGAATTTAAGACGATCTCCAGCTAGACTTGTTTTGCCTTCTAATCCTACAGTATGTTTCCCGCGTTCTTGGAGGGGCAGAAGTTATTTTGGAAGCACTGCCATGTGTCAATTTTATGTTGGGTGGGGTTTGATTAAAAACAAAAAAGAAAAAGGATCATGCATATAAGGGATGGAGGTGAGATGCACCTTCATAAATTCAAAACACATCTCCATTTTATGTGATACGTGGCAGCCGGATCCAATGGCCAATATTCAACATCAGGAAAGGCAGGGAGAGAGCAACGTCAGAAGATCTGAGCGCAAAATACGTTTGGATAGGCATGAAAAAGGAATAAAAAAATCATTCATTTCTCTTATTTGGTTATAATAATTTAGGTTAGAATGAAAAAAAAATTGTGAGAAAATTACTATAATACTCATAAATGTAAAAAATTATATAAATATTATATAAAAGAATATTGGTAAATAAATTAAACAAATACATTGAATATAATTTTTTAATATATTACACAATATTAAATATTGTGTATAAGACATATCGACAGCAAAATTTGTGGAGCTAGTTTATAGTTATAGTTAATAATCGACAAGTCACCAACTTTTTATAATAAATTTTTAATAACAAAATATATGAAATAGTTTTTTAATATATTTTGACCACACCAATAGTGAAGATTAACTTTTTTACTCACAATTTGGACATGCATGCCTGAGATTTCAAGAATTTTTTAATAACTAGAGTGTGTGTATGTATATATATATAATACTTTCTCCAAGATACAACAATTTTATTAATTTTTACAAATAAATAAATTAATTTTTGATCATTTTTAATCTACTCTTATAAAAAATGATTTAAATCTCAAAAAAATTATATAAATTGTAACGAATTAAGTTATGCAATCTATAAAACAGGCTAAAAGAAATTCACCTCTAAACATTTAATACACTAATTAATGATATGTTATTATATCAACAAAATAAAATTTGTTAATAATGTAATATTAATTTGATTACATGCTTAATACATGAATTAAGATTAATTTAATTTTTGTCAATCAGTTAACTTGATTTTAATTATCTATCTCCAGTTGATCTGGGTAACAATATTTAGATACAAAGCAAGTTTGTTAAATCTCTTTAAGTTGAAATCGATATTGTTGCAAGCAATAATGGTGAAAAGAAAGTGGCTAAGGATCAAATTCACTCTAGCTAGCTGGAGAGTCTAGCTCTTTTTAGCCACAGTTTTGTGATTTTTAGCCACGGTTATAACTGTGGCTATTTTTAGACACGGTTATAACTGTGGTTAAAAAGCGATAGACTCTTCAACTAGCTGGAGAGGACCCAAACACAATAATTAGTGTTTTTGTCAAACTATTTTTTGATATGTTAAGTGGTTTGTGTTAAAAGCTGATATCTTAATTTGGAGTATTATTTAGGTTCTATGTTTGTTTTGAACATCTGTTAATTTTTGTGTCATGGATGTTGTTTAAATTCATTTTATGAGAGCATGTTTCTTAAATTAAATGCTTCGACTTTTTTTTTCTTTAAACAAAATGATATAGAAGTCACTAAACAAAAACATATAAATAACATAATATATATATATATATATATATATATATATATATATATATATATATATATATATATCATATAATCCATAATATACATACATATAGTGTGGTTATAGATCAAATCTTTATAAAAAAAAATTTACGTGAATATCTCAACAGCGAAAAACTTCCATTTATGTCTGGAAATGACACCTAGCTTGACAAATAAAAATCTAATCAATTAATAATTATGATATCATTTCGTCTTCCAATTAGCATTCACTGCATAGCATTCTTATGGTTACATATAAAATATACATTAATTCATATTTAACATGAATTCACTGTAGTGGAAATAGACAATCATATGGTTATAAATAATTAATAGTAATTCATATTTAATTCAGAATATTGAAAATCTCCATATACCAGTTGACGATGTAATTAAGATAATTAGCAATGGCTTATGTCTTCCTAATCATTGGTTGCTTATTCAAAATTTCCAATTAAATGTTTTCTTCCAAATTAAATGTAAATAATTTGATTTGCTAAAAAATATATCAAGCGTCAGCTAAATTTTGAACAAAACAAAAGAAAAATTAAAAAAAAACAATATGTAAAAATATACAGAGTGAATAAATTAATATTAATTCATATTTAATGTGGAATATTAGAAATTTTCACAAATTTGTCAACCTTATAATTTATGTGATTAGTAAGAGCCTGTATGTGCCTAATAATTTGTTTCATGTTCCTACTTTTCAATTAAATGTTTTTTCATATTAAACGTAGTTTAATATCTCTTATGATAATTGAAAATTTTATTTTAAAATACAGTGTGAATAAATTCATATTAAATGCAAAATGGTTGAAATATTCAAAAAAAATGTCAACTTTGTAATTAATTTAATTAGTAATGACTTATACGTGCCTAATAATTTGTTGTCTGTTCCAAATTTTTAAATAAATGTTTTTGTCACGACCTATTATCCGAGCACGTGACTGGCACGATGACACAAATCCCGTGTCACTGTAAGCCTAATTGTCATCTCAATTTCTACCCCTTTTTATTTATTTATGAATATTTATAACAAGCATCGTTCCTCTTTTATTTATTAAATAACACAACTTTCAAGCACATATTGCACACAATTTGAAAATCAATATTTGTGAAATAAAAATTAAAATGAAAAATTAAATGACGAGTATTATAGTATTACCTTCTTTAAGAAATTCGGTCCTTTGAATTTAACTTACCTCTAATTGTAAACAAATATGGGTTTTTAACTTTTACCTAGGGGCACCTGGTTCGTGCCACTACAATTGTCGAGTCACCCATAATTGAATTCGTGGTAACTTGCAGTATAGTGATCATCCCAGGTCATATTTCCTCAAGGAGCCTTGCTTCTAAATTGGCTAATTAATTGTTTTAACACTAATTAATCTAATTATCTAATGATTAACTACCTAATTGCTACGGGGGTGGGTGCATAATTAAGGCATAAAACATAAATAGAACAATAACAAAATATAAACTACAGAAACAAAACAGAAACAAAATTACACTAAACACAGAAATGCAATCAACCATAGAATCCCTAAAGTTGCAACTATCATTATTCTTGTCTTCAAATTAATTTCAATGTTCTCTATCATTAGGATTTCTAACTAATATTTTCAAGAGACTCCCTAAGACTAGATTACACATAAATTAAACCTAACCACATACAATCTGATTAAGCCCAACCTAATCAAGTTAGATAATCATCTAAGCAAGTCATTTTTATTCTACTTGCACTCCAACCAGTAAAAGCAAGATAACATCTCATATTAAAGCAATAAAGTCAGTAATCATATCCATATAGTCCAAACAACACAAATATGAATCTGAAAAAATAGAGGAAGGCAGAACAGAAATGAAACAGCAAGAAACTTATCTGATTAAGCTCCAAGAATTCATGTTGCAGACTCTAGTTCTTCATGGACTGATTATAACACTCTTTAGCCTTTCATGGAGGCTAAAATACATAAAAGAAGGGGAAAGAAGACCTACAAAATTACAAAAAATGGAAGAAGAGAGGTTTCTTTAATAAGGAGAAATAGTATCTGAATGGTATCTTAACCCAGCCAGGAGAGAGAAGGACGAATTTGCAATTTAAAAAAGCTCCATGTGTTGTTCCTTTCTTCTTCTGCTGCCTTGATATTTTCTATCTACTGGTTACTTTTTCTGCTGTCTTGTATTCTGTTCTGCAGAACCTTTTTTGCTGGTCTGTTTTGCTATTGGAAAGTGTAGAATAATGCAGAATAGTGGGCCCCAGTTAGCCCTAGTCAATGCCCAATTAGCATATAATGCCATGTTAGCATCCAAGGGGTGCCAAGTCAGCAATCTACAATAATTAAATCTATAAAACACACAATTAAGTTAATTGGGATAAAAATATGAAATTGAAACATATTAATTCTATAATTAATTTACATCCAATAAATCCAAAACATAATAAAATTAGAGTTTACAATGTTGGGAAATGTAAATAAATTAAGATAGGGACTAAATTGCATATAAAAATACCCGATATCAATACATGTCTATACATGAGAAATTTTTCACATACAGGAGCTCATGCTTACTTATGATGTTGTAATACATGAGGTATTACATTAGTTCCCACTTAAAGAAATTTGATCCCTGAATTTGAAAATAACCACTAAGGAGGAGTGTGACATGAAGAAAAGACATTGACAACTCAATAGGGCATTTGGTGGATCCTCGGCCTATAGTTGTGTCGCGGTTCACAACCATAGAGAGGGCCCACTAAGAACACCCCGCTTTGTAGTCACTAGGAGACCTAAACTTGGCTCTGATACCAACTATATATAAATATTTCAAACTCTGAGTTATCTTTAAAATCTAGACAATTAAGACTATTTAAAGCATTTAAAAATAAGGTTGTCTTGTTTGCTTAATTTGGTTCACCTATTTGTTGAATTCTAAATAATTATGAAAGTTGTGTTATTTAATCAATAAAAAGAGGAACGATGCATGTTATAAATACTCATAAATAAAAAAAAAGGGTAGAAATTGAGATGACGGTTAAACTTGCGGTGACACGAGATTTGTGTCAATGTACCGGTCACATGCTCAAGTAGTGGGTCGTGACAATTTTCTTTCTATTAAATGTAATTAATTTGATTTACTAATAAATTTCAAGTGTCAGCCTAATTTTGAACCAAAAAAAAAAAGGAAAAACAACAATATGTACACATATCTCTTATGTTAATCAAAAATTCTATTTTTGAATACAATGTAAATAAATAATATTAATTCATATTTAATGCAGAATATTATAAATCTTTATAAATTTGTCAACCCAATAATTAATATAATTAGTAATGGCCTCTATGTACCTAATAATTTGTTCCATGTTCCTACTTTTTAATTAGTTGGTTTTTTCATATTAAATGTCTTTTACAGTAATCCAAAATTCTATTTGAAAATATAGTGTGAATAAATTAATATGAATTCACATTTAATGCAAAATATTGAAAATCTTCACAGAATTATCAACTATGTAATTAATGTAATTAGTTATAGCTTATACGTGCATAATAATTTGTTGCATATTCCAATTTCTAATTAAATGTTTTCTTCCATATTAATTTGATTAGCTAATGAATTTCAAGCGTTAACCTAATTTTGAACAAATACTCAAATTGGAACAATGTCAATAAAAATGTATAAAAATTAAATTCATTTTGGAATAGTTTTCTTCAATATTAAATTTCTATTACATCAATCAAAAATTCTACTTTAGAATAAAATGTGAATGTGAATAAATTTATCAATTAATATTAATTCATATTTAATGCAGAATATTAGAAATCTTCACAAATTTGTCAACCATTTAATTAATGTAATTAATAATGGCTTATAGGTGCCTACTAATTCGTTTCTATTCCAAATGTCCAATTAAATCTTTTCTTACATATTAAATGTAATTAATTGATTAGCAAATAAATTTCAAACGTCACCATAATTTTGGACAAAAAAGAAAAACAACAATATGTACTCATATTTGTCAACCTTGAAAATTATAATTAATATAATTTTAATTGTCCATATGTGTTTGATAATCTATTCTCTATTTTAAATTTTCAATTAAATATTGTTTTCATTTTTTCTGTTACATTAGGTGGCTAAACTAGCCTAGCCCAAGGGTGAAACCTAGCGAGCCTGACCATTTGGGCCCAAGTCCTTCTACACGGTAGGTATCAACTCTTCATGTGGAGCAGTCATCACCCTCAATCGAGTGACTGAATCTCTTGCCGCCATAGCCAGCCAATTCGAGATCTCGTTTCCTTCCTAGTAAGTTTGCTTAAACTTGATTTCCTAATCTCTTCCTATTATCACCTCAATCTATTGGACCAACGGCGATAGAGGATGATTCTTCCAACATTCCTTCATCATATATTCAATGGCTTCCTTCGAATCTAATGCCAGGTAGATGCGCCGGTAGCGCATGTTCCATGCGAGTTCAAGGCTGATGGTAATGCTCTGGATCTCTGCCGATAAGCCATTAAGAGCTCTAAGATCCACTTACTGTTCGGGTCTGGGATCACGCCCCCAACACCCGGCCAAGACCCATCCTTTCTGATAGCTCTATCATCATTGCACTTCACCCATCCCTCTATCAGCGGCTTCCAAGTCACTATCACTTCCCTACTAACTGGATTTGAGAAGCTCAGAGCACTTATCGAGTTTTCAAATTCCTTAGCAGTTATGATGATGGTCCATGGTGTCACATGTTATATTCTTGAAGATAAAAGACATTCCTTTTAAGCCAAATTCTCCTCACAACTTCTCCAAAGTTGAACTTCCAATTCAAATTATCAAACTTTCCGATTTCTTTATTGCTGTTGAACATTAACCATTCAATAAAATTTCCATCAAAGAATTCAAACCAGTAAGTATCCTTGACGAGCATCTTCCACATGTCTCTGTTTGCAAGGTAGTCTCTGAGGGCATAGACCACCAATTCCTCATCAGTTCTACAGATAGGGCACAAGGGATTAGTGGTGAAGTTTTTTTTTTTCCCTCTAAATGTTAGTAAGAATTTTATTATGAGCACATAACCATAGAAAAGTTCTGTTACGTTGGTTCCTAGGCCATTTCTAGATTAATTTCCAATGGTGACTGTCATTCAATTGTTCCTCCTTGGATAGGACTCCAATAAGTAGATTTAACAGAGAAGTCAATTTCCTTGGGATAGTTCCAGACAATATAGTCAGGATCATTCTTATTTGGACTCACCTTGACTTTTAGGATTTTACTACAAATATCCTCCGGCAAGTAAAAGTAGAGCTTATCCAAGTTCCAATTTCCATTAGATAGAATGAAGTCATTCACATATTCATTCATTTCTGGATCATTTAGAGGTCTTTTTGCTATGTCTCTGAGATAAATATCTTTAATTAACTTGTTTTCATTCCAAAAACTCACATTCTTGCCATTGCCCAATTTCCATGAACTCCCCCCTAACACTTTATTCCATATTTTGCAAATACGCAGTCAAAGGTTTGAATTTTGATTCCTACGGGTGACTTTTGGGATGATATCTTCACCACAACTATACTTACCGATAAGCCCCCACCCCACTTCCTTCAAGAGGGCACGGTTCATGTGTTTAGCCTTTCTGATGCCCTCATTGTCTTCATCCTTCGGCCTACACAAGTTATCCAAAGAAATAAGGCGTGTACCTTTTCCCTCATAATTAAAACCCCAAATGAAATCTCTAGAAATTTTATCAATTTTCTCACAAACACTGTTAGGTAGCAAATTAGTTTGCATGTAGTAAACTGGAATAGTGTTTAAAACTGACTTGGTTAGAGTAATTCGACCAGCCAGGGACAAGAAATTTGCCCTCCATTTGTTAAGACAATTACTAAGTTTCTTTTCTAAATACTAAAATGTTTCTTCTGTTGACTCTACTATAATGCAGGGGGATGCCCAAATATTTTTCTAAGGTATGCAATTAAAGTGAAACTTGACTTTTGACTTATATCTACTGTCGCGTTTGGGTGACTATTTCTTGAGAAAAAGAGGTGTGTCTTTCCTGTATTGACTCTTTCTCTTGAAGCTTTGCAAAAAATATCTAAGCATGTCAGTACCACTTTGATTTGGTTAACATCCGCTTATGCAAATAGAAATAAATCATCAACAAAGAACAAGTGTGATAAGCTAGGTCCATTTTTGCTAATTTTAATTGGTTTCCTTTGTTTGATGTTTACTGCAAATTCAATTAAGTGAGTAAATCTCTCCATACAAAGAATAAAGAGACAGGGAGAAAGGGAAGAAGTCGAAAAAGAGATATTTTTTTCATTTTAAATGTAATTAAATGTCTCATATGATAATCAAAAATTATATTTTAGAATATAATGTGAATAGATTAATATTAATTCATATTTAATGCAAAATATTAAAAATTTTCACAGATATATCAACTCTGTAATTAATATAATTAATAATGACCTATACATGTCTAATTATCTATTCCATATTTCAACTTTCCAATTAAATTTTTTTTCCATATTAAATGTAGTTAAATGTCTCTTACATAATCAAAAATTCTATTTTAGAATACAATGTGAATAAATTAATATTAATTCATATTAAATACAAAATGGTTGAAATATTAAAAAATTTGTCAACCTTGTAAATAATGCAATTAGTAATGACTTATACGTGCTTAATAATTTGTTGCCTATTTCAAATTTTTGAATTAATAATTTAATTAACTAATGAATTTCAGGCATCAAACTAATTTTGAACAAAACAAAAAAAATTAAAAACAACAATATGTACACAGACTTTTTACGATAATCGAAAATTCTATTTTACAATATAATGTGAATAAATTAATATTAGTTCATATTTAATGAAAAAATTGAAAACTTTCATAGATTTGTCAACCATACAATTAATGTAATTAATAATTATCTATACATGCCTAATAATTTGTTTCCTATTTCAAATTTTCAATTAAATATTTTTTCATATTAAATATAATTAAATGTCTCTTACGATAATCTAAAATTCTATTTTAGAATATAATGTGAATAAATTAATATTAATTCATATTTACAAAATATTAAAAATCTTCACAAATTTGTTAACACTGTAATTAATGTAATTGATAACGGCCTATACATGTCTAATAATTTGTTCTTTATTGGAATAGTGTCAAAAAAGATGAACCGGCCATATCCAAATATAATAGAGCAAAGTTTGTAGAAAAATATAGGAAGAACACTTCTATATATGTCAAGAATTAAAAAACTTTGTTCTGATTATTACAATAGTTCCAACACGTGATATTTCTTCTAACTAACTTTTCAATTGGCCAACAATATTATCTAAAAATGTGGTAATCTGTTTTAGTTAATTTTTATAATTTCTATAATATCATATACTTTGCATCATGCTTTTTCTTTTATTGTGAGAAAACAAAATCAATAGTCAACAATTAAGCTACACTTTTTCCAGCATTGTCTAACATTACAAACTGTGAGTTATTTTGGTTTGTATTTCATTTATAGACTCCATAGAAATTATAAAAGTTATCTCAATATCTTTTTTTTTTTTTGTTTCATATAAACACAATGTAAATCCTCATGTTAGAACAAAGAATTCTACAAACGCTCTCAACAATTGTAATTTGGTTATATATAATAGTCCCACATATCATTCTTCAAGGTTTTTAGATATTAGTGCTCAATTACATTATTGGAAAAACACTATAAGAAAACTAATGAAAGAAAAAGAAGTTGCAATATTTCCAACACTTCAACAGGTATCTACATGAACTATCTTTTCAATTAGAACACATGGTTATATAAAAATATAATCACCTATTTTAATCTATTAGTATATACTCAGATGTTTCACAGCACACATTTTCTTATTCTTCAAGAACAAGATCCATAGTTTTTAATAGACTAAAACCATCTCAGTACTTATTGGCATTGCAAATTGTAAGTTTTCTTTATCCATAATATCTCTAAAGACTCCCGATATATTAAGAAACTTATTTCAACATCTTTATGTATTTTTCTCTTCTATATGAACACAATAGGGGTCTCAATATTAGGAGAAAGAGTTCTACAAATGTTCTCAACAATTGTAGTTTGATTATCTCTGATAGTCGCACATGTCACTCTTCAAGGAGTTTGGATATTAGTTCTCAAGTTACCTGATTATACAATCATTGTAACAAAGACAACAAAAAATAGAGAATGAAGTGTTAATCTCATAAATCTTTTGTCAAATCGAGTAACCATGATACAAAACTGTTTTTAATTACTTTTTTTTTGAAATATACAATGATTATATTATATACAACAACAACAATAACAAAGCCTTATCTCACAAAATGGGGGATTATATTATATAATTTAAATAATTTATATTTATGTTGCAAAAAACTTGACTCAAATTATGCAAATGTCAAAAGAATGTGACACATTTTATTTAACAATGTTTCAAATTAATAATAGAGTATGTAAATTACTTCCATATACTAATTCATCTGACAAAATTTCCTTTTGTATTAAATTACATAAATAAGAGTATTAGGACATAGGTGATGAAATCTCAAAGTGTTGGCTTTTTAAGGCTAATATGTGGTATGAAAAAAGAACAAAGAAATATAATAAATCAAAATCACCATAGTTTACTATGTGTCATATGAATGAAAAAATGCCACCACTCTTTGCAAAATTCTCTTAAAGAACTTGATAAACTATTGAATATTAGAGACCACGAAAGTATCCATTTTCGCAAAAATATTTGAGAATGCAACATGATGTCTGCATTCACATCCATGAGAGGAAAAATTGGTAAGGATTTCCATAAAGGACATGGTCATTTTGTCTACTGTTTAAGAGGTCAAAACATACGTATGATAGGCATATTACTTTCATTGTATGACAATGTCATAAGTTTGCACAATTGTACATATATGACATAAAAAAATGAGATCTCAAATCATATCTCACTAGGAATGTATGATCTCAGTGAGAGTACAAAATTTCATTTTAGATTAATATATTACTTGATTAAATTATTTTTTATTAAATTAATATTTGTAATGTCTATTATTTTCTTCTAGGTTCTCTAATGAAGAGAATTTATTTGATACTACTATTGTCCAAGATCTGAAAAATATGTTGAATAGATGCAATCCATTTGTCAAATCATTTAAAGTGGCAAGAGAGATGTTGTTAAATAATGATAGCTGTAAGATACATCTTATATTAATTTTCAATAAAACTTTTGATGCCAGTGTAATGCTCCAATAATTTGTATGAATATTTAAAATCTATTATGAAGTTTAGTGAAAAATTTAATTGTGTGAAATATGTTTTCTTTCTTTGAATTAGTAAAGAAAATTTGGGAATAGAAATTTTAATTTTTAATTTAGAAAATTTTTATAAATTCTCAAGGACCTAAGTGAACAAATCTTAAAAGCTAAGGTGGCTATGCGCAATTTTATCGAAAAAGAAATTGGTGGGGCCCACACATACAATTATTAGACTCATTTCCTCTCTTCCTTCTTTCCTCCCCGAGACATCTATATCTTCTCTTCATCTACCACTCTTCCATTCTTCAATCATTTCTCAAATTTTCATCCGACGATCTTGTATTTTCTAAATACTTCCGATTCTCAAGAGTTCTAAAGGTAAAGAGGTAAGTTTTATCTACTATATTTCTCTTTTTCTCCATTTTCGGATCTATGGAAGAAAATTAAGATTTTGAGTTCTAATGAATGAATTTAAGTGTGGATGTTAATGTAAAACATTCTTAGGTGGTTTATGATGTTATTAGAACAAGAAATTTCGTAGAATTTAGATATTTGAAAAAGTTAGTGTTCTTGATGAAAATTTGAGATTTGAGCTTGGATTCTTGGTAAAAATTAGGGGTATTGGTGTTAAAATACTCATTAGACATTGAGAAACAAAACCCATGGAAGAAATCAAAAGAAATGTTGTTTTAGATATGATTTTAGGATTTTTGGATGAAGAACACGAAGAACATCCGAAAATTTTCCCCATAAATTACTGTTCATCGGGAAAATTTTTTCAAATTTTCTCGACTACTGTAGCATTGACTCGGTCAACGTTACTGTAGCATTGACTCAGTCAACGTTACTGTAGCTGCGTTGACCGTTGACCGTCACTGTAGCATCAATTTTAAAATGTTCATAACTCTTACATCCGGACTTTATTTTTATAAATACGATACTGTTAGAAAGTTTCACTTGAAAATTCTAATGTATTCTTTATTTTTTTTTCATTTTATTTGCATTTTAGGAAATCTTTGAGAGTTATTTCCTAACACCTCTCATAATTTAGCTGCAAAAATAAAGGTAGTTAGGGCCACATCGAGGTGAGTGTGATAACCTTATCTCATCTATATTTCTTCAAAAGTATTGTCATCAAGTATCATAAAGAAAATTGAGAATGTGGACTTAAACAGTATGTTGTGTATTCATTATCAAGGACTTGTATTCCTTGTATTTAAAGGTATTATG
The DNA here is from genome assembly GCA_037074585.1 of Biancaea sappan. Classification (NCBI taxonomy): domain Eukaryota; kingdom Viridiplantae; phylum Streptophyta; class Magnoliopsida; order Fabales; family Fabaceae; genus Biancaea; species Biancaea sappan. The sequence goes on from CM073494.1 coordinate 16,175,710, forward strand.
GATTTTAAACCTCTTGTTTGATTAAATGTTAATTCTTTTAAAAAAATGTAAAGTTAATGTTGATATTGCCGTTATGATGTTGATGTTGTGTAAATACTTGCGTTATGGTATGACATTGTTATAATATTTTCGTGGTGGTGCACCCCACGGGAGAAGTTACAGGAGTTATAAGGGTGGAGATATATCTTTTATGGAGAGATAAGGGTGGATGCGGCCAGGGAGCCGCGGGCAACGATCCACTGGTACCGTGGACGACCCGGTTGGTACGGGATTTGTGTTGGCACTGAATAATTTATACTGTGTATATCATTGGTAACTGATGTGAGTTTAATTCAATGATATCTTTATGATACTAATTGCTAAATTTATTTTTGATTGATAATGTTATCCATTCACTGAGTATTTCATTACTCATCCTATTATTTTACAACATTTCAGAATCTGTGGCTGACGCTGGAGATTTTCCAGGGGAATAGCGAGTTTATCTTAAACCAACCCTCTTGTATTTTCGGTTAGTTCCTTTGTATTCTATATCTTGTAAGCTCTATAAGTAGCTCTGTGGTCACATAAGCCTCCTAGGATTTTCTTTTTTTTTTTGGACGGACTATGTGTAAATATGAATATTATGTATGATTTCATTGTACGGAAGTTAAGACTTTGATGATGTTTTTAACTTAGAGATAACGTGAATCAGACTCACTGTTGAGGATGTGACAGCCAGAACATATAATTCACCAACATGTTCAAAAGTTGCTGCTTTGATTGTTGGTGACATTACACATAAGAATACAAAAAGAGATATTATAGTCAAGTACAAAACGGGGTTGACACAACGTATTAATGATTTTCATTCATCATATTTATCTTTACAATATCCATTGTTATTTTCGTATGGAGAGAATGGATTTAGTAAAAACATTCCTATTAGTGAAGAAAATTCATTTTTCTTCATAAAAAACAAAGTGCGTACGAATGAGACAATTTTTTGTTTTTAGAATACAAAACCGAGATAAAGAAGCTCAAACTATTATGGGTGCTAGCAAATTGTTTCAACAATTATTGGTCGATGGACAATGATTAAATCAGACAGATTATGCTATATAGGAAATAACCAACCAAATTTGAGAGCTAATTTGTATAAAGAACTCACTGATGTTGTTCTTAGAGGAGAAACAAACCCATCAATATTAGGCAAGCTGATTATTTTGCCATCTTTATTTATTGGCAAAGCTCGATATACAATACAGAATATGTAATACCCATGAAAAATAAAATATAAATATTTGTTTACAAACTACTGTTACTATTTCAGTATACAGTACTATTTACCCGTATAATACTATTTATGTATACGATACTGTTTATTTATACAATCGAAATGTCAAGTACTAGATGTGGTTTGGTCATAAGAGAAAACTAGAAAAAAGTTCGTAGGAGAAAATGACGTTTTATGTGTGAAAATACCTTCAGGGACTAAATTGAAAGGACTGATTTGAAAAGAAACTTAAAGGTTTAAGGTGAAAGGATAGTTTTTCCTTTAAGTTTTCAATAGTAATAAACATAAAATTTTCCGTGTAAGGTGCACAGTAACTGCATTATTAGAAATGTCATTTTCATGAATAGTAAATTGAATATTTTATTAACGTATAGTATCAAATAGTACCCTTGACTTTTACTATAAATAGGCCCTTACATTTCACTTATAAACTCACACCTTCAACTTCTCTTCTTCTCTCCTTAAGTTCCTCTTACTTCAATGCTAGGCCTCTGAGATTTTGGGCCTTTCCTTTTCAGCTTAGGTAAGGATACTATGCCCTTTCTATGTCTTTCAAATTTTAGAAGTTATTTTCTTAAGTATGCTCTGTGGTTGCGGCCTTGGCTGATCTTCCACATCAGAAAAACTGTCCTTAGCTGTTTATATGTTATTTTGATTATCTGATTACCGAAATAGAATGTAAACTGTGAAGAATACATGTCTAGGAAAGTTCTGGCTAAGGAAAGACCTGGTTTTTAAGTGTGTCCAGTGTGACCCTCCACTCTTTCCTGAAAACTTACCTGGTGTACTCTTTTACAGATTGTATTCTCTATTTCTGGTATGAATAGTAACCGTACGTATGAATAGTAATCGTACGTATGAATAGTAACCGTATATATGAACAGTAACCGTACGTATGAACAGTATCTGTACGAAAACAATCCTAACGTATTTTCTCTAATCTTTCATGAAAATCTCCGTAGCAGAACACTGAAATTCACCTGTGAACTCTTGTCTGTAATGACTTAGAGAAGCGATACTCGTACGGAATCCAGGTGAGTGAAACGACCCCGTTTTAATAGAGTTTTAGCTTTACTGGTGATAAAAAATATGTTGTAGGACACTCCCAAGATTCATAGGGGGAAATTGGATTCAGAATGACGAATATAATGAGATAATTAATCCAGAAGTATGGATAAGAAAAAACAAGTATCTCATGATGATGTGAAGATTGAATCTCTTGAATTGTGGTTTATAAAGCTATAATATAGTTATCTACTATACCTGTTATATGGATGAATATTATATTCGGATTATGATATGAAATGCTATTGATTGTGATTGAGCGGGACAGTACCCCCTCTCACGGCAAGGCGGAAAACCCGGTTGACAGGGTATCTTGACCAATGAGTGTGGAGACAACAATTCCCTTAGTAGGGATATAGCCCGGATTGGTGATAAATCCGTGAGGCGCCCTAGCTAAGAGGATGAGGTTGTGCGTCATGGCGGAAATATACATAATTGGTGAGCCGGCCTGTGTGCGCTCTCCGGGATATATTGCCATTGACGAGTACTAGTAACGTTTGTTGAATTGGATGAATTTTTATCTTCTTGTATGTAAAAGGATGATGTTGTGCGTCATGGCGGAAATATACATAATTGGTGAGCCGGCCTGTGTGCGCTCTCTGGGATATATTGCCATTGACGAGTACTAGTAACGTTTGTTGAATTGGATGAATTTTTATCTTCTGTCTATTGGTTGAGTATGAGCCTTTGGATATGCTTGCATGACTGGTAATGTATTTGAATTTTATTAACGCGAGGCCGATTCGCTCATTGAGTTTAAAAGCTCACACTGTTTGTACAACCTTTTTGTTCAGATCAGGTTGCCAGCGAAGAATATCTGCTAGAGGAGTAGATCACTTTGGACCTTCCCGTTGTCGGGTAGACCCCTCTTTTGTTATAGATTATGTTGCTCTGTAATCGTCTAGGACATCTAGGTCAGGGGTTCGACATTTGGCTTGTATGTCAGTATAATAATGTATTTTAAATTGATAATCTATTATTACATGCAAATCATCTCTATGATTTTCAGATAAGAAAATTTGATATATTTATCGGAAGGCTTACAGTGATGAGAGATTCATCATTGTGCCGGTCATGTGCCCAGAAAACGGGTCATGACAGAATATCAAGATACAATTGCAATATGTAGGTGGTAAAATATCCTGATTTGTTCATAACATTCATATGCAATCCAAAGTGGCCTAAAGTTTCAAGATTCCTTAATCTAAATCATTTAAGAATAAAATATAGACTAGATATGACCTTTGGAATTTTCAAGATCAAACTTGATCAATTGATAAAATATATTAGAAAAAATAATCACTTTGAAAATATCATTGCAGGTAATTCCAAAATCATGATCTAAAACATATTTTTTTATATTTTTAAAAAATAAAATTATCATATATAATCTAATATTTATTTTTTTATTTGTTTCTATGACTGTCAGCCATTTATATACCATTGAGTTCCAAAAGTGAGACTTACCACATGCACATATATTACTTTTCTTGCATCCAGATGACATATTTCCAATCCTAGCTGATATTGACAAAATTATATTAGCAGAGATCGTAGACAAGCAAGCAGCTGTTTCCAAATCTATACAATACAGTGAACAATTTTATGATGCATGGGCCTTGTGGAAGTGTCAATTATAACTCACTTTGTATAGTAAATGGTAGATGCACAAAACATTTTTCAAAAGTCTTCAATGACTCAAATAGTTATTAATGAAGACGGTTATCCTCAATATCAAAAATTGGACAATAGCATGACTATTGAAAAAAATGGAATTCACTTGAATAATAGGTAACTGCTAATAATTTACTTGATTGAATGAAATTATATTAGCTGATATGAGATTATTTCATTATGATTTTTTATTAATTTTTTTTCACATATATGTTATACCATACAATCCAACATTGCTAACAAGATATCAAGCCCACATTAATGTTAAAAATGTTATCAATCAAGGTACATAAAATATTTGTTCAATTATATCAATAAGGGACATGATAGAGTAACATCTACTTTTTATCAGAGATCTAAAGAATGTAGAAATAATGAAGAAAGAGATGAAATAAAAATATTTTATAATTGTAGATACTTATCTCCTGGTGAAGCAGTTTTGAGAATACTTGGGTTTTATATAAATTTTAGAGATCCACCAGTAGAAAGATTGAGCTTTCTGATCCAGAATATGCAAACTATCATTTTCAATGATGATAAATCAATTGATTTGGTTATTGAGGGAAATTCTCACAATATAACTATGTTTACTACTTGGTTTGAGGCAAATAAAAAATATATTGAGGCAAGAACTCTAATATATGTTGAGTTCCCAACGAAATCCATTTACAAAAACGACTTTAAAGAATAGTCTCCTATAAAAGTTGATTTCTCAATTAGAAGGTTGTTCAACACTCTTCATGGAAGTGGTGAAGTACATTATCTCAAGACTTTGCTTAATATAGTTAAAGGTCCAACTTCTTTTGAGGAGATTAGAACAATTAATGGAGTTCTTCATCACACATTTAAGGATGCATGTTATGCTTTAAGATTGCTTGATGATGAATAAAAATATTTTAATGGAATCATGAAAGCATGTCAATAGGCAATAATACAATACTTAAGAAGATTGTTTGCAACTCTACTATTATCAAATACAATTTCAATCCCTTAATTTTTTGGAACAAAACATGACAACTTTTATCAGATGACATATTATATAGACAAAGAACATTATTATTTCATAGAGATAACCATGTTCTAAGTTTTACAAAAATTATATTATAAATATAGACAAAAATTTTTATGTTATATCATTTTAGTGTTTTGTTCTTATCATTGTTCATTTTGAAACAGTTGATGAACTTTTCTTTAATCAAGATTGGAAACATACTCCAAAGTAATGGAAGATCTCTTAGTGAATTTGTATCTATGTCATTTCCAGAGATAGCTGGAAGTCATGAATATGGAAATAAGCTTATATATGATGAGATGTCATATGATTGATCTCTTCCAGAGAAAGAGTATCTTGATTTAGTTAAAATGTTAGTATATACAAATGTCATAGTTATTGGTAATGCAATCAACAAGGGCATTTTTTTTGTATATGAATATGGAGGTACTGGAAAAACATTTATGTGGAAAACATTATTAGCTGCACTTAGATCAAAAGGAATGATTGTCTTAAATGTTGCATCAAGTAGCTTAGCATCTCTTTTCCTTCTTAGTGGAAGAAATGTTCATTCTCGATTCTGTATTCCCTTACAGATTACTAAAAACTCAAGTTGTAATATTAAACAAGGGAGTGACTTTGTAGAGCATATCATCAAGACAATTATGTCACATCCCAAAAATTGAGCATGTGAAAAGATACTACTCCTTTGATAAAATTCTCAAACATACGTTATATACATATATTCTGTAAGGTTTTACATTTAACCTTAATCATTCATTCCACACTACAGAATTATATTCATCTGATAAGCAAATATAGACATACATAGTCTGATATTTCTATCTCATCGCAAGCCTAGGAGACCTATAGAAAATACAGAGCGTTTCTAGTATCCACATTAATAAGTACTGGTATCCCACCAGACAGAAATAGAGAATAATCCCAAGGGGCTTCTAATCTTCAAACGGATACTCTTGTTCTTTGTTTTCTGTATCTGAAAAAAATAATCATAGGGAGTGTGAGTTTATTTAAAAACTCAGTAAGTAAATAACTGTACTATATAGAATATCAAAAGTACAAATACCACATTTACTCATATAATTAATTGTCTTATACATCGAGTAGTATGGGACTCTAACCCTTTCAAACTCATGAATAAGATTTCTTAGATATACAACGAGTAGTATGGGACTCTAACCCTTTCAAACTCGTGAATAAGATCTCATCGGTATACACCGAGTAGTATGAGACTCTAACCCTTTCAACTCGTGTATAAGCTTTCTTAGATATACACCGAGTAGTATGGGACTTTAACCCTTTCAACTCGTGTATGGGTTTCATAGATATGCACTGAGTAGTATGGGACTTTAACCCTTTCAAACTCGTGTATTAGATCCCGTAGATCTCTACTCATTGACAAGATAGTGAGAATTTATCACATAGCACAATTGTCATGAAATAAAATAATTTCTACATACTCTTATTTCTACCGATCATCATATACTCCCATATGAAAATTGATTGCTCATTACCCAAATAATATTGTAAATGGGACTTATATTGTACTTTGACTAGTAATATCAAATTAGCTGAGCAAGGTTATTCACTCACCTTGATGTTTGTCCAAGTTTACCTTGTTCCACACTAGAATTTGTGTAGGAAAATTTCCTAGTAAAATATATTACAAGGAAACATAAGAAAGGAAACAAAATCACGAAAATACGCAAAATTTTCTGACTGCTACAGTAACGGGTTGCTACAGTAACGGTTCGCTACAGTGCCGGTTCGCTACAGTAACGTTGACTGCTACAGTACCGTTGATTGCCGACACTACAGTACTGCTACAGTAACCCGAAGAAAATTTTCCAGAATTTTTCCGAAATCTCTGGTCACTACAGTAACTCGGTTTTTGCAGAAATTTCTAACAATTTCATTCTTTCCTTTCTTGTTTCAAAACCAGAATTTCAACTCTTTTAACCGATTATAACTCAAATATAACTTCTAAAACAACTGAGATTCATGAATTATCATCAAAATCTTCAAGAACAAAACCTCCTCTGATCTTCTACATAAACTGAAATTTAAGGAAAATAATCGGATTAAAGCTTACCTTTGATCCTTACAAAGCTTTTGAACCGAACAGATAATCGAAATTCTGAAGATCAAGGAAAGGATTTGAGAAGAGGGTGAAGAAACGAGAGAAAGTGAATTCACTATTCACTTCAGCTGCTTCGATCGTGAGAAGAAAATAAGGGGGGTACTATTGAAACTTTATATTAAATATTTCTAATGGGTTATTCAATAACCCATGGGTATCCATAACCTAACATCCAAACCCATCCAGTCAATTTACAATAAATGGACTAATTGACCATTCTGAAACCACTTTTCGATGAATTTCATCATTCTTAGAATATATCCCTCATTGTGCAAATATTTAGTCCAGTCATTTAACTCAATTTTCATAAATAATATTCAAAGAGAACAATTAAATATGAAAATTAAAAATGACCAAAATAAATAACTAAAGTAACGTTGTAGAATTCTAAAATACTCTTAACCGAATTATATTATGAAATTAACGGGTATTACAAATTAATTATATAGGATAAGGCACACATGATAAATAAAATGTGTTTTGGAGTTAAACAACCCGTTTTGGTTCACTATTTTTCATTGGAAAAAGGATGAAATTCCAATGCATAAGCTTTCTTCCTCTGTTTGGTTGGCAAAGTCTGATGGAAAGGAAACTTTCCATTGCAGAAAATTGCAGCTCATTTTCCCTTTGTCCTTTCCCTCCCTTCTCCTTTGGAAAACCAGTTATCCATTATGGAAAACGCATAAAGTTACAATCTTGCCCTTTTCCTATACGTTGCTTCTCTTCCTCGCTTTCGCTACTTGTTGTCTCTATCGCTGTGGACTAACATATATCATCGACAATGATGCCTTTCTCTCTCCTCCATTGACGGAAAATCCATCAAATCAAGGTGCTCTTCCTCCTCCACCAACGCCGACCACTCTTCAGTCGAGGTTGCCCACAGTCGCTGGCACATCGTCTTTCCAAGCCATAGTTTATCGAAGGTCCTTGGCTGCTCCAGGGATGGACTTCACAAGATAAGGTTTTCTTTTAAAAAAATCACATATTGGCTGAAGCCTTTTTTTTTGTCAAAAAGATAGTTAGGGGTAACTTTGTAAAATTACTTCTAAATCTCCTTTTAAAAAATCATATTTCTTTCCTTTCCTTTTTTTTTTTCTAATGTATACCAAACAAACCTTTTTTCCATTGTCCTTTTCTTTTTTTCATTCTCTTTTCCTTTCCATTCCTACTCTGTCCTATGAACCAAATGGACTGTAAGGGATTTCATGAGATTTTCTAATAATCAAAGTTCTATTCAACCTTTCGATTGCAAGGTTATTGTCTTTGGTGGAGACTTTAGATAAATATTGTCAGTCATGTACCAAAAGTAATTAGACAAGAGATTATATTCTTCACAATTAATTCCTCTTACATTTGGAATCATTGCAAAGTTATACATTTGACTCAGAATATGTGACTCCAGACATTTGAATCAATAGTCGATTTTGAATAAGTCAAGTTATTTTCTGACTAGATCATTAATATTGATAAATGAACTATGAATTATGAAAAATATTGGTGAGTCAACTATTAAAATTCCTGATGACTTAGTAATCAAAGTTGTTGATGATCCTATATCTTCAATTGTAAAAAAAAAAATACCCTGATCTCATAAATAATTTAAACAATTTGAGTTATTTCAAAGAAAAAGCTATTGAATAAATGTTATCTTTACTTCCTAGAGAAGAATAAGAATATTTAAGTTCTAGTAGCGTCTATAAAGTTGATGCAAATAATGATACAATGGACGATCTCTACACACAAAAATTTTTGAATAACATTAGATTATTTGATGTTCCAAACCATCAATTAAAGTTGGAGATTGATGCTCCAATAATGTTATTTAAAAATATTAAAAAAACAATAGGTCTTTGTAATGATAGTAGATTGATTGTATCTCGACATGGTAATCATATTATCGAAACAACAATTATCTCGGAAATAAATATTGGATGAAAAGTTATAATTTCCAAGATGATAATTACTCCATCAGATTCAAAATTGTCTTTTCAACTTAGAGGATGACAATTTCCAATAACATTATATTTTGCAATAATAATTAACAAAAGTCAAGGTCAATGACTTTTAGTAGTTAATTTGTATCTAGCAGGCCCAGTTTTTGCACATTGACAACTATATGTGGCAATTTCAAGATTGAGAAGCAGAAAATGGTTATAAAATTTTGATACTTGACAAAGATGGTAATCCTACCGTTATAACATCTAATATAGTATATAAAAAAGTGTTTATTAACTTGTGCTGAAATAAGTAAATATATAAATTTAAACATTTGTATTATGTCTATATCTTAATGAAATGTCTATGTATTACACGAGTTACCACACTAGTATCATATTGTGAAGATGTTAAAAAAGATTAAATTATGGTAAACTAACTATTATATTCAAATAATACATGAAAATAGATAAAAGATAATTTATTAAAATAAAGAATGAAGATACAAATTAAAATAAATATTGCCTCTAAAAATTAGTACCAGTACTCTCAAGTGTGCCAACTTAAATGCTTAAAATATCATAGGGTAATTAAATAAGGTTAATTATCAATTAAAATAAGAGTATAATTTTAAAAATTTTATAAGAGTATAATAGTCAAATTGTCATACTTGAAGCTTGGGAAAGTTTACTCTCCCTCACTTGAGCTTGGGAGGGAATGTGGATTCACAAGAGAATGAGAATTACAACAACAAAACACAAGAATGTCGATAATTTTCATTCCAATTCCAATTTTTTAACTCAATTTTAGCCACCAAGCGTAATTTAAGAGTGTACAATTTTACTGACAATTTCTCAAATTAAAAGAAATAATTGATTTGCCATTGACGTCAAGAATATTCATTCTTTATGAAAACAAATACCTAAAAAAATATCTTGAAGACTGAAATTTGAATTTCAGTTTTTTAATCATTATATTATTATTTTTTTACGATATCTTGCTGGATAGTTTTTTTTTTTTTTTGAGTCTTAATACTAGAGAATAGAGAGTGAGGGGGAATTTTTTTTTAAAGATTAAAATGTTTAAATTTGAATATAAATATGAATATTAAGATATTAACTTTAAATTTGAATCTGAATGATTAAGGTTGTTTTCTTTTTTTTATAATATATGAACACATAGAAATCGTTTATTAGTAGAAAATAATTTCAAATAAATTAATAATTAAACATATGTTATGATAAAATTGATGAAATCAAAATTAAAAAAATAGAATTATATATTGAATGTTAATAGAATATTTAACAATCAAAATTGACTGTTAGTCTAGTTAACAGAATATTTAACAAAATAGTTGTTTTGCACAAATTGTAAAGTTTGAGGTGATTATTTATTAAGTTTTAAAATTTAAGAGAATGAAATGTACATAAGACAAAATTTATGGGATAAAGTGTATTTTTTCTTAAAATGAATAATACATCTAAATAGTATTAAAACTTGTTATTTATTAAAATATATTTAGATCTATTAAGTAATTAAAAGAACAAACGCACTTAATGATATAAAATTAAAATGAATCATATTCAAATATTTATTAAGTAAAATTAAATAAGGCGTTAAACCTTTATTAAGTGCTAACAAATAAAGGTCTTAAACCCCTCTTTTGAATTACTTGGTGGTTTGAAATCTAGCGCTCAACTAACATAAAAGGTGCTTAATGGGCTAGGTCCAAATCCACTAACGGCCTATACAAGTGTCCAATATTGGCAAACAAAAATATGGTCTTTTACATGACTAAGGAATATTTGTTTGCACTTAATGCTAGTTTTTGAATATAATTTATTCAAATTTTAAATTATTAAATGTATTTATTTTTTTAATAAGTTTTTAATATGTCTAAATAGATTTTAATGAATCATATCTTAGGACAAGTCTAAAAACTTTTCAAATTTAATCTTGAGTCTTACATCACTAAATGTTAATTGCTTTATTTAGATATTAAAAAGAGCTTTTGAAAAGATTTAAACCTGCACTATTCTAAATGTGAGAGACTACTTGAACCATCTCTAGACCAAATCTTCCGAATGTTATATAAGGGCAAATTTGTATATATAATATAACAAATTTAAATCATATAACTATGTATAAAATAATTTTAAATTTTTAAAAATAAAAACATTAACTACAAATTTTATAATACTATATAATATTAAAGATAATGATTAATAACAAATGTTTAGTTAATAATATTTTTAATATAATTTTTTAAAATTATTTATATATGTTCATATGTTAAAAAAAATAGCCTTAATAATTCAGTATTTAAATTTAGAGATAATATCTTAATAATCAAATGTGCATTAAAATTTAAACATCTTAATCTTAAAAAAATAATAATAAATAACCCCTAAGTCTTTTCCAAAAAAAAAAAGTTCTCTCATGCCATACTTTTATTTTTAAAAAAATCTATTTAAAATTCATTAATAATTACACAAATTTTGTCCCATTTATTTTTGGGGACGAATATGTTCAAATCAATTTAAATTGATAAGGGTCCTACTTTTTTCGTCAGGGACAATATCCAACTAAAAAATAGGAGAAGATACTTCTTTTATGAAAATAGGCCCAGACCCAAAAATAAATAAATGGGCTTAGGCCCCAAGAAAAGAAAGTTTTGACACGTGCGAAACTTGTCTAGGTGTGTACGATGTAGTGGCTTTGGTTGGTGAGGCTGAGGGAACGAAGCACGAAGGGCAGATAGTTGATGCCGAACAGTGGGTCAATCCTCTATCTGCGTCCTCAATTATCTTCGTTCTGCATCTCTCTTCTCATTGGCTATCTATATTCCTTCCATTCCGATAAGGCTCTCTTCAGCTTTCTTCATCCTCGTCTCTAGAAGCCTCCTTTGATTGATTACAAGGTAGGATTTGAATCTCACATTCTTTGGTACCTATAGATCTGACTCAGAAAATTCTGTTATTACATTGCATTTTCTTCGCATGATCCTTGGAGTAGTGAAAGGATCATAATTTCATAAAGCTGCTCTCTGTTATAAACTAGGCCATCAAACGCTCTGTAATTGAATTTTATTTCACTGTTAAGGTAAATATATAAATATATTTTGCAAATTCAGGTAGCTGATTATGGATGTGTATGATACAGAAATTTGGGGTTCTAAACCGTTTGCGAGCAATTCATGGCTTCGACCATGGCTAATGCGCCCGTTACTGTCAGAACGGTAAAGGGTCTGGATTGCCAGAACTTCGTTGGTCTTAGAGCGCCCACAAATTTCAAGTTCAACAATTTCCGCACTGCAATAAAGTCTCAGCCTCCACGCCTTCTTGTCGTAAGAGCAAGCGAGCAGCACAATGTTTCTGGGCCGCTAAAGAAGATGGGGCTGAGCGACGCAGAATGCGAAGCTTCAGTTGTGGCGGGAAACGTGCCTGAAGCTCCTCCGGCGCCACCCAAACCGGCGTCCCCAGCTGGAACCCCGGTGGTCCCTTCACTTGTGAGTCGAGAATTAAACTAATTTATAAGCCATGGTGCCATATTGGATAGTGGAAGTTTAAACTGTTTAGTTATGGCTTCATTGCGTAACTATGATGACAAAGTAATCAGGCTACTTGAGTTTGACTATGTTTACTGGTTAATGCTGTTTGAACTTCTGCACTTTTATCAGTGAATTTTAAATCTTGCTCAGCAATAAATTTTTGTACCAGCCACTCCATAGGCGTCCTCGGCGAAACCGGAGGTCGCCAGCACTTAGAGCTGCTTTTCAAGAAACAAATATATCACCTGCAAATTTTGTGTATCCACTTTTTATTCATGAAGGTTGGTCTTTATTATTGAAGCTTTCATAGTCGTTTATATTTTGGTTATAGACATTCTTCTTTTTGTTGTCGGGAGTATAGTATGCATATGCTGTTTTGATTTGGATTATAAGGACGTCTGAACTTGCAGGTGAGGAGGACACACCGATTGGGGCTATGCCTGGATGTTATAGGCTTGGATGGAGACATGGACTTGTGGAAGAGGTTTTTATCTGCTACTGATTCTGTTCATGCACAACTAAATTGAGTTACATATATGTCCATTCTTTGTCTACCGTATTATCACTTCAGGCAACACTAAAATTTTTTACTTCATTCTAGAAACATAGAAGGGGTTGGGATTTTGAAAATGCATAGGTCACATGTTAATTTGCACCAAAATCATGCAAAAAAGCAGCAGTAAAAGAGGAGAAAGGGATGGAGTTCCATGTTAGAAAACAAACATGTTTAACTGAAGATGGTGTAGAGGCATAGACACTTTTTAGCATAAATGCATTTCCAAGCATCTTTGCTTGACTACCTTTTTTCCTTGTTCTGTTAATTTCACTGACTGGAAAATGTATGATACCTGTTGCCTTGTCTGACTATTAAAGAATAGTTTGTTTTGCCCATGAAGTTATCTTTATTTCTCTAAGAATAGCCTTGTAGATGTTATCCTTAGATGACAATTCGCAGTTTGTAGTGATTATTTTTTGTAACAATATGAGGTCTATGATCTATAGTGGGGAACATATGAGGACCAAAAGAAAAATCTTTTGTTTCGTTTTGTTTTGTTTTGTTTTGTTTTGTTTATATATTCTTAAACTTCATGGCTGATATTTTGTATTTCAGGTTGCAAAGGCACGGGATGTTGGTGTTAATAGTATTGTGCTCTTCCCAAAAGTTCCAGATCCTTTGAAGGTTCTATTCTCCTTGCTAATCACCATAAGCATTTTGTAGTGTGAACATGATTGATTTTAACAGTTTTTTGTACTTTAGTCTCCCACAGGAGATGAAGCATACAATGACAATGGTTTAGTGCCTCGAGCAATACGATTGCTCAAGGATAAATACCCTGATCTTGTGAGTAAACATAAATATTATTGTATGTGGCAGTGCTTGGAGTAATTTAAATCATTATCCATTCTCATGTTATCCTTCTTCAGGTTATTTATACGGATGTTGCCTTAGATCCTTATTCATCCGATGGGCATGATGGTATAGTCAGAGAAGATGGTAAGTTATCAATTTGTCTATCTTTTTCAGTGGCCAGAAATCTTGTGAGGAGATGTAGAAATATTGTTGTCTTAGATTCTCTGAGTCAACTTTGAAAATTGTGGCACAATCTCCTTAATAAATCAACTTTAATAGGTGGCAAGCTATGAACCATTCTGCATAATCTGAACTTTTCTGGAAGGAAAAGGTCTTTCTTGGTTACAGTCATTAAAATACTAATTGCAACTTATATCCTTTGCATCTTGTAGGAGTTATTATGAATGATGAGACAGTTCATCAATTATGTAAACAAGCCGTAGCCCAGGTAATATGACTGCATGTCATAAATCAAATTTTCTGTTGTAGCCAGATTTTTTTTACTTCGACTTTCTGAACATATTGGGTAATATCCACTAAGGCCTCTGAATTTTCATTTGCCTTATGTAACATTTTGTCTGTTATTTACCACTCTCGTTTTATAAAGTACTGGAATGCGGTCAATTTTTATGTTATTAAAGGTTAAATGTTATATAACGAGAAGAGAATGCCATCAATCATCATGCGTTACTGTGGTCTTCCAACTTGCAAGACTTCCTTTTCATATTTCTCTATCACCTACTAACTACATTTATTTTATCAATTTCCAATCCTTTGCTTTGTTGCTTCTACAAAAAGGCCCGAGCTGGAGCAGATGTTGTCAGTCCTAGTGATATGATGGATGGTCGTGTTGGAGCAATGCGCACAGCTCTTGATGCTGAGGGATTTCAGCATGTTTCTATAATGTCTTATACAGCAAAGTAAATTTTGTCACATGATTATTTCCTTTAATTTTTCTCATTTTCTCTTTGGCTTGCGATGGAGGAATGCTAAACAAATAGTCTGTTATAGGGTTGTAGACATGAATCTAAAATTTAGAAATGGCCTAAATTGATAAAGGAAGAGAAACTGTTTGACAGATTAAATATTTTGAAAATGAGATGGGAATAGTTTTTTTCATTAATCTGTTTATCAATTTATGTGTGATATTGTGTTTATGAATGATCTAGACCTATTCTCTAGTCTCTACGAACTCTTGTTATTTTATTTTATATTTTTGGCATGGGTTATGAACAGAATTTCTACATGTGTAACATCGACTCATTTAATGTGTAACCATTCCATTGTACACAAGCTGGTTTATTTCTTCTACACATACACTATGTAAGCACTTTTATCCAACAGATTAACTGACGTTTGTGTCATCGCACCAATATTGTTGCTTATGAATAGTCATTACTCATCGAGTTTCCCATTTAAAAATCCAGTTGTGTAAGGAATTTTCCCCCCCAAAAAGATGGCTTTGGTAGATGTTGTTCCAGACTCTCTCTAATATATTTTATCTGGAATATCAATCACCATCCTGATCATTTATTCTTTGCTGTCAATAGGTATGCAAGTTCATTTTATGGTCCCTTTAGAGAAGCACTGGACTCAAACCCTCGTTTTGGGGATAAAAAGACGTATGTACATGTGTTTTCTTTAACTAAAACTTACTTTCATATATCTCAGTTCATTGTTGATGCTGACTTTGCTCATAAACTTGGCTGGCTGGAAAAAAAAATAAGTTATCAGATGAACCCAGCAAATTACAGAGAGGCTTTGACTGAGATGCAGGAAGATCAATCTGAAGGAGCTGATATTCTCTTGGTTGGTTTTGTTATATATATATATGTATATCATGTTACGATTTTGTCTTTGTTATCTTCTCTCAAACATTAAAAAAATGGATTTGCAGGTAAAACCTGGTCTCCCTTATTTGGATATCATAAGGCTGCTAAGGGATAATTCTCCTTTGCCAATTGCAGCTTATCAGGTTCTTCTCTGGCTCATTTTCGAATCAAGTTTTATGTCTAATTCACTTTAACCAATAATGTAATTTGTCTGGAAGTGACCGAAATCTATTGTGGTAAAACACACACAAATACACACACGCTCACATACATACTCGGTTGCTTCAAAGGCTATTTTCAATATGCTCAGAATTAGGCAAATGATTAGATAGAAGTTTTTATTCAAAAACAAAATAAAAGAACCTCTATATACTTTATGTGAAAAAATATGATTCTGGATAGCAAATTCATATTTTATCTTTTTTTCCCACCCCACAAGTTGTTTTAATTTTATTTTTTTTCATGTCAAAGGTTTCTGGTGAATACTCAATGATAAAAGCTGGTGGTGCTCTTAAAATGATTGATGAAGAAAGGGTTATGATGGAGTCATTGCTGTGCCTCCGACGGGCTGGTGCCGATATCATCCTTACATATTTTGCTCTACAAGCAGCTAGATGTTTGTGTGGAGAGAAGAGGTGAGATTCTCTAAATATGTGGATCATTATCCATATTATTGTACAAGGATGGAAAGTTTGAAGCATTTAACCAGCATGTAGTGTCAACATCATGCTAGATTCTTTGGTCAAATGCTTTGTCGATTAGCATTAGCACCCTATTGCTGATTCATAAGTGAAAGAATGTGCTTAGCTAAAGGCTTTTGTTTCAGATTGTGGTGTATTTGGTACTGTAGTTAAGTGCATCCTTGGAAATGGACCGTTGGGTTCCATTGAGCTTCTCCAAGAGAATGCAGTTTTTAATGTTGAACAGATGTTGAAATGTAGGTTGTGGTTGGTTGTTTACATGATTTATTAGTCTGATTAGCCTACCTCTCGATGGGGAGGAGGAGCCTTTTTTTTCTTTTTAATGTATTTATTCTGAGAAAATAAAGTATCTAACCTTTTGAAATAATAATAATAATAATAATTAGTTGATTTTTGACGGTAGAAGTTTATCTGCTGTAGGAACTAGGAACAGAGCAGAAAAATGGAGCTTCTTTTTAGAAGCAGAAGCTGAAATTAAGAAGAATATATATATGTATGTATCTTAAAAGGACAGAATATCTAATCACACAACATCATTAATGACCCCCAATCTCTTTTCGCTTTTTTTTTTTTTTGGGGTACAAGATAGAATAAGAGTTTGAACTTATAACCACTTGTTAAACTATTCACTATGTTGTCAAATAGAAGCTGTTCTTTACAGTGATTTTAATGAAATTCCTTTTAAGAAATGTTTCGACATAAGCAGATATTTATCAGCAGAAACTTGGTTTTGGAATAGCGGGTCCTGCATGAATTCAATTTTTATTTTTCTTATAAGTGAATATGACTAGACTCAAGCTGCTAAGGTTGTGATAGCAGATCATGGGAAGCTTATCTCCTATGTATCGTTCTAATTTAATTGCATGTTCCCGAAAGGCTGAGACATGGAGATATTTTGCCTTGGTAGATAGTTCTTACGTTAAGTGAAGAATTAACAATAATATATGTAGTTTTAATGTAACAAAACGCGACCATCCAAGAATGCGTGTGCAGTTTTTTTGTTCTTTCTTTTTTTCTGGGGCGCAGGCATCTCAACCTTTCTATTTATAGAATATGCTCATTCAATTGATTTCATAAGATAGACATAAAGATTAACAACTCAAAAAAATTTAACGAACTTTCTTATTACTCTGTACTCATGGACATCTGCCTCAAACGTGGGCGGATAAAGAGATTTTAAACAACCAGTGATACTTGGCTTGATAGTGCTTCTTTAGAATACAGATAAAACAACTTGGCAAATATGAGCCTAACCTTTACAAATCGGAAAAATGGCGTCGCAACCTCAATTAACAAATTTAGTGAACTAAGGATAAACTTATACGCACCAATTTTGTACAAGTTGAGAAGACATAGCTTTAGTTCTTGGAAATCAGCCATGTTCAATGAGGTACCTCTCTGCAATGGCGGCATGAGTAGCAGCACCTATAGGAAGAACATCTTCATCGATCATAAAATATGGAGAGTGTCCTGTGTGAGTAGACCCCAGTGTCTCATTCCTGATCCCTATGTAAAAGAAAGCTGCCGGAACCACCTCTGAATAAAACGAGAAATCTTCAGCACCCATCATCGGTGGAACCTCCCTGAAATTCGATTGGCCCAGCAAATCCATTGACACCTTCTTCACATGTTCATACATTCGATCATCATTAACTGTGGGAGGATAAATGGTGTATTCTTTTTCAAAGAAGTCCACTTCTGCCGAGCATCTGTACACGCTCGCTTGTTCCACAATCACCTGCTTCACACAATGCAATTTGACTTGGCTCATTTACTGTTAAGTTTAAGGAATGTACTAAATTTGCTCAAATCCCTGTATACCCTTCTCAAGTGATCTAGAAATATCAAACCTAGATTGATAACAAGAGATAATACTGGCTATTGAGTTAGTTCTATGAAAGAATTACTCGGGTAAGCATCTGCAGGTTCGTTCAATTATATAGCGAAATCTATTTTTTCTTTCAACATAAGAAGCAGAAAGTAATCCATCTTGGAGGGGCCAACCTGCTCTATCCTTTCAAGAAGCTGGTAAAAGCTAATGTTGGAGAAAGCTCTGAAGGTTCCGCCAAGGACCACTGTGTCTGGTATCATGTCAAGGTTGTTGCCTCCATTGAATGAAGTAACCGAGACAACCTGAGTAATAAAAACAGCAAGATTGTCAATGGGAACAAGCAGACACAGAAGATCCAGAGAGATTGAAAATTCTTGAAACAGAAGGTACATTAAAGGTCAGACCTGCGAGTCCAATGGATTGGCTTCGCGAGAGACAATACCCTGCAAGCTGATAACAATTGCTGAAGCAGCCAAAACAGGATCAACAGAGTGGTGTGGATTGCCTGCACGAGCCTTCTTACCACTAATCACAGCTCTGAAAAAACCACAGCCAGCAAGCAGAGGTCCAGGCCTCGACCCAATTGTGGCAGTTGGATGTTCATGGGACACGTGGACTGCAAATATAGCCTCCACATCCTCCAAAGCACCATCTCGTATCATTCGCTTTGCTCCATTTCCAGCTTCCTCCGCTGGTTGGAATATAAGAATTACAGTTCCCTATCATGGACACAACAAGAATGGACAATCAGAGGCAGAGGTTGGTGGGAATGAGAAGCTTCGCGATGAGCGCGTTAAATTGTCATTCTTAGACGAGTTCACTTTCCTTCATCAACATGACATAATCAGGATTTTATTTCAAAGTTCCCCCAATATAATCAAACATCAAACATATGTTGTTAAAATGAGATACTATGTATTTTCAGAAACTCAGCTGGTTGTTTTTATCTTGTATTAATGGGTAAAGTTAGGTATATTTAGCTTTTTCCTGCACCCTTCACGAGACACGTATGCTACCTCTGGTAAGCACTTTTTCAATCCTGTCTTTAAAATCAGGCTGGTGAAAGACTTGAAAAAGATTACTGTCACTTGTCACTTCTGCAAGTTCTAATTTCTAAACCTATGAGACAAACAAGTTCTAATTTCTAAACCTATGAGACAAAACTCTACCCCGTTCATCTGGGATTGTTTGAACTTCCCTGTTTTCCTGCACCAAACAATTGTTTTGATGGGAGACAGTGCAAAATTAAATAATATTTTAGTTTTAATAATTACACCTTCCAACGCACCGGCCTGGCTGCTATTGCTAGACATATCCATTTAAATAATCACCACAAAAGGCATCTGAATATGTACCCTAATCAGCTTCAACTTTCAAAGGACAGAAAAGTTTATGCTCCTTGTATAACTTTCCTGGTCCCCCGTCCTTTTTAAGATTCCTTTCTCTCAATGGAGTTCAGTTCCTTTGCTGATTGTTTAACATTCAACATGTTGTTGGACTTTCCATCACCGTCTGATTGAGTGGGACAAATATAACTCTCATGAGTCCTACTCAAATCAGACGGTACTAAAAAAACTAAGTATCATGCTAAGCATACGGCACCTGCAGAGATCTGTTGGCCTTTTAATTGGAGGGTGGGAAAGGCTCATGAGCAGCCCCATTGAATCACGTGCTCTAACCAATAAAGACAAAGCCAGCTTTAATACTGACTTTGAGCTTTATTATGATAGGAGCTTCAGTGGCCATTAGTTAAAGCTATTTCAGAACCAAGTTCTCTCACAGTAAAGTGGCAGATGCCGTCCCCTGAACAAAAGGTTCTCAAACCAAAAGCAAAGGATAACGAGTGAACACAATGGCTATGCACCTATCATAATCATATCATTCATGGGAGATGATGCCCAGGCAAGAGAATTTTAGCTAGATCAAATTATTATGAAAAAATATATATATAGGTATATTTACTTTTTTTTTTTTGCAAATATCTCCTGTGACATTTAATTTTTATGAGAACAATAATACTTCAATAAAAATTTTGCAGTTTTCACTATCAAATTTTGTTATAAAAACAGAATGCATGAAGACAGTTTAAAAAAATAATATTAACGTAATACTAGGTATAAAAGGTACTCATGTTTTTTCCATCAAAAAAGATTATTTGTCATATTTTTATTAGAAAATTTAATCAAAATATCCAAAAATTATATTTAAACTTTCTTCCTGTTATAGTTTTATTATTAGCAGCTTAACTTATTCATCCACCTGTACTTGAAATTTTTCAAACGCACAAATGGAAAGCAAGTAATTCCTTGTACTTTCTAATAATAAACAGGTTCATTTATCAGTCATCAATCATTACCGTCCTTATCATGATATGTACCGCATGCATGTTGAGAGTGAGAGATTTAAAGTTACACACACCCCTAGTCACTTGTCAAACTCAAAACATGCTAGACAATCCGCTGTTTATAATTATTTCTGCATAAATCAAGATAAGTTATAAAATAAAAACTTTGATGATCACATGATGTAATACTTGACAACAAATCCGTGAGCATGAGCCTGAGATTTCCTTTCATATATATAATACAGTTGGAAGATCCCTTTGAAAAATAGATGGCATTCTTAAGCAATGAATATATGCATATTAATTATGGTAATGAACCAAGATATTTTTTTAAAAACAATAAAAACTTGACAATCACATGTTCTACTTGACAAGATATCTGAAAGCATGAGCCCCACTACTACCTTTTCATAAAATATAGTTGAAAGTTCCCTTTTGATGAAAATTGATAACTTCTTAAGCAATAAATATATGAACATTATAGCGATTTTTCAGATTGCTGTTGTTTGAAATAGAGAAATAATTGCAAAAAGAAAAAATGATTTGTTGAGATTTGGTTCCGTAAGTTGCTATAGATCGGAAATTAGGTTTATTAAGTTTAGTAGAAATTCCAAGGAAAAAAAAAGAAAAAGGAGAAAAGAAGTAGTAATACTGAGCTAATTGAGTGCAAAGGAACAAGAGAAAAGAGATACTCCAACAGTAAAAGCTACATCGTGCAACAAGACAGTTAATTCTTTAACACACACCACCCCCTTTTCTTTTCTTTTCTCAAGAAACCACAAAAAAAAAAAAAAAAGAGGAAAGCCAGAAAGCAGAAGAGATGTTCTCTCAAGTTGTAAGCGGAAAAGAGACGACATAACCTAGACTTTTTAGCCTAGTTGCAGACTCATATAACCGCATAAAAGTAGTCAAAACACATTCTCGAACAAATGGGATATGATATGCGAAGCTTTTCTATTTCTTTAAATCCCAAAACTTATGAGTGAAAACTAACTGTTTTAACAAATGGGATATGAGTATGGAACTCATCTCACTTTTAACAATATTTTTATTATTGTTAAAAGTTTTAACAACAGTAAAAATTATTGTTAAAAGAGATAAGTACCGTGTTTATCTTTAAAAATGTGTAGCAGATCTGGACTCGTAAAAACGGGGTCCCTCTAGAATTACCAGAGTCCAAAATGTGCTTAGAAGGAAAAATAAAATAAAATAAAAAAGTCACCACCATTTGGAAACTGAACCAACAACAGACAGATTAAATATCCTGTGGTATATATATATATATATATATATATATATATATATATATATATATGTCGTCCACAGTTACAGATCCAAGCCTATCTGGCTATGCCATTCTCAGCACTTTCTGGGAATATCAGCCATACAAATCCATCCCACTCTACAACCGCTTGGCATAGAGAAATGACCCACCCACATGTGATTCTAGTCGTACAAAAAGAACAGAAAAAGAAGATAGTAATAATGTATTCCTAAACTTCTTTGTTTTAAAAATTTAAATTTTGAATTTTAAAAACATATTGGTTATTTGTTGAAATATGTTAGACTTGTTATTCTTAGAGTGTATATATTAATATCATCTCGTTTAGTGTTTAGATACTTGATAGTTGTTTACTAAAAATAAAAAATAAAAGTATATTTTATTTCCTTAAGTTTGTATTGATTATTTGTTGAAATATGTTAGACTTGTTATTCTTAGAGTGTATATATTAATATTATCTCGTTTAGTGTTTAGATACTTGATAGTTGTTTACTAAAAATAAAAAATAAAAGTATATTTTATTTCTTTAACGTTTATATTGATTTTTATTTATACTCTTAAAGTTTGTTTTTGGTCAAATATTATATCTCACATGTTTCATTCTTTGTCAGATATATTTTTCTTGGGTCAAAAATATCCTTATTATTAAGGGTGTTTTTGTTATTTTAGGTCATGAGTCCGCGTGACACATGATGTGACAAGTGATATGTGCCACGTGAACTGTCCAGTCATCGTTTTCCGTTAACATATTTAACAATATTAAAAAAAAGGACATATCTTACAAAAAATAAAATATGTGAGATATATTTAACCAAAAACAAACTTTAAAAACATAAATAAAAATTGATGTAAACATTAGAGACATAAAGTATACTTTTGCCAAAATTAAAAAAAAGTGTATATATTATTTTTATTCTTGTCTTTCTTCTTCCTGAAAATAATAACAAAAAATGAGTCAAAAAAGTTTTTATAACAAAACTATGTATTTTCAAAACATAGAAGATTTAAGACATGTATCTTTTAAAGACACCCAAAAAAAAACTTTTCTCTTTATTATTACTTCCATTAATTTTACAATCCATGACAATTATAAAATTGTCTTGTCTATATTTAATAAAATAATGTAAATAATGATTCATTACGTTGAGATATAAATTTATGCAATTTTAGTTCATTATTCCTTTAAGCATTTTTTTTCTTACAAATATCTTTTACTATAAGTAATTCTACTCTAAGTCATTAAAGGTGAACACATTGTTAAGCAAGGAAACCTTAGTTCACCACTTTATAAATTCAATTCCCATTTGTATTATTTATATAACTACCATGTATAATTGACCTTACATATTTTAGTGCAGATTATATTGGTGAGGTTCAAGAATATCAAAGTTTTTTAATAATGAAGAACTTCTCATTCTCTTTTTATGATATTAATGACTAATATTGATTAAAAGAAGGGTTAAAAATTTAGACGCTGAATACGGTAATTAATAATGTATGAAAAAAAAAAAAGAGTCCTAAGAATCTACCTCTAACGATAGAACAGACTCTCCTTTAAGAAAGAAACGAAACCTAATATGGAATGGATGGAAAGAACAGACCTTTAATAAATGCTCACGAGTCTTCAAGATCCTGGCAGCACCAATCAGCATCGCCACATGTGCGTCGTGCCCACAAGCATGCATTTTGCCGGCAACTTTAGATTTGTACTCCCATTCTACTGCTTCCTACAACCAAAATATGCATTTTTCTTTCTAAAAAATTCACATTAAATACATAAAATCCTAACAAATTTAATTGACTCCTATGGTAGGAAATTATTTTTTGTGCAGTTCATAGAGCTTCAGAAGTAAATGACTGCTCATTAGTGAGGGTAAAATCAAGCTTCATATCAGACTAATGCATACCATACAAAGTATTGCATATATTCCTAATTCACACATGACTATTATCAAATTAAAACTCTTTATCTGGTGGCAACATATGTAAAGTACACAATGAAAGTACACTATTTTAGATCTTCCTGTCTGACAATTGTTAGAGATAGATAATATCTATGTCAGAAAAAGAATAGACAAATCGAAAATATCTGACATCAAATATTCTGCATCAGCATAAAAAAAATAATAATTATAATTTAAGAAGTTGAACTCTCTGTAAACTTTCCTCTAAAATGTAACTAAATACTTAGAAAATAATCAATCTAATTACTTAAAAATTATTGTTTAAGTAATATCCAACTATTTTACACATTGCATTATGAAAGCTTAAGACAAAAAATTTTGAAAAAATAATAATAATAATAATAAACCCTCATCACAACAGAACCAAAAAAAAAAAAATCAAAGCGAAGTAAAAGTGGTGGCAAGTGCCAACCTGAATAGGAAGCGCATCCATATCTGCTCTGATCGCAACGAAAGGTGGTCCCCCTGTTCCGATCCACGCTCGAATGCCAGTCTTGGCCAGAGGATACCGATAACTAACTTCCATCAGGTCCAGCTCCTCTCTTATCAAACGGCTCGTTTCGTATTCCTCAAAAGCCAGCTCCGGATTCTCGTGGATCCTCCTTCTCACGCGTTTCAACCACTCCCCTGTCTCCGGCCGCCGCGCTATGCTCAGCACCGCCTCCGAGCACACCTTGCTCCACACAGAGCAGTCGCCCTCCCCCGTCGCCGTTTGTCGGCGCGTCCGATTCTTGCATACCGCCGAAGGAGAAGCCTCGTCATCTTCTGGATTGTAGCATCTCCGATTGGCGACGAAGGTGCCGTCATAGCCTGAAGGTATTGGCTCGGCGAATGAGACCGCCGAGTAGATCGGAGTCAGAACAATTAGTAAGAGCAAGATAGCTGTTGATGTAGAATATCTTCGAATATTCATTTTCCTTGAAAATGGAGCGTGAGAGAGCAATAGCATAACAGAGAGGGTGGGCAAAGGAAGAGGGGAGGAGGAGAGAGGGAGAAGGGTGAATAAGCATCAGAGAGCTAGGAATTTAAACATGTGGTGATAAAAGAAAGACAAGAGTCAGGGGTTTTATTATTTTATTGATTTATTATTTTATTTTTTGGACTGTGTAGAGACTAAAGAAGATTAGCAATTCAAGCACGTGGGTAGAACTACACCAAGTAATTGCAGTAGCAGTCTGAATCGCGAGAGATGGGACCCCACCACTATGAAAGCCTATCGATTGAGACGTGTTCACACCGTGCTTCGATGGAGACCCTCTTCTGCTCCATTCTATTTTCTTTTTTTTTTTTGAAGTTAAATTCAAGTACGAATTTAGAACTAATCTTTGTTGGAACCAAGAGTATTAAGATTTTTCAAAATTTGTACTTGTATTATCTCTTTACAAGAGTTGAAACCATTAACCATCAGTTTGTTGGTTCTTTTTTAAATTTTACTTCTACTTATACTCTACTCTCCTTTCTATAGGTGCCATAGACCCGCCCCACGGATTTGAGTGTCCAATTTAATTTTAAAGAAAAAAGATAAAGAAAACCTCGAGAGTTGCGATTATTTTTCAAACAGGAAAAGTCTATAAAAAAAATAGATTGACTATTTTTATTTTTAAATAATCATAAAATTTATATATATATGATAATAAAAAATTATTTATATAAATTTTACAATGATCTAAAATAAAAACACTAGTCATATAAAGGGTTGAGCTTTATATTCATCTACCCTTTCACATAAGAGAAAAGGCACGAAGGATTAGGGTTGTTGAATGATTCCAATATGTGTCATGATTAATTGATTATTAAGAATAATTTTACATAAATTTTTAATGTTAGCATTTAATAAAGCCCCCACTTCTAAATTTGATGATCGAGTAATTAAGATGAATACATTATCTGGTAGCAAATAAAGGCAAAGGAACTTTTCAAACACATAAATGTGTGATGATTATATTTTTGAAAACCAGGATGGATTCTTGGTAATGGGATTAGACTGCATTTTTTAACACTGCAATTATATTCACAGCGACTTTGTCGTCCATTATATTGCTTTAAGCGGAATAAGATTCATTCTTTCTTTCAGCACATGTTTGAAAGAAGGGGCATATATATATATATATATATATATATATATATATCATAAGAATAGTCGTTTGATCATGTGTACATTTTAAAGTTTTAGAATTAAAAAACCAAAGAAAATAATGGCAGATAATTATTGATAACAGGGAATGTGTTTTCATCAAAAACAAAAACAAAACAAAAGAAAATAGAAATTAATATACGGCAGTAACGGGAATTGAAAATTAGTCGACGACAGCCTTTTTTCCGTATCTACGGTTTTTTTTTAACAGTGCACTTAGGGTATTGATTAATGAGTATCTATTACTGTTAAAAATCATAAAAAAAATGTAATATTAAATGATTAGTCATCTTTTTAAATTAGCCACCATTACTGTCTCATTAATTTTTTAATTGGACAAGTTTACCCATAAAACAATAATTTTATTTTGTATCAGTTATAATCTATATATTTTCAATTAATTTCAATTATATCTATAAGCTTAAAATCATCCAGATCTTTAATAATAGACGCTGATGTATCATTTTATCTTGCACATTTTAGTAACAAATCATTTACCATAAATATATCATATTAGATATCAACTTAAAATAACTAAAATAATATGTGAATATTCATTAATGACAAAAAAGAATTAGATTTTAGAAAGTTTATGGAATTATTTTAGTTATTTTAAATTAGCACTTGTCGTAACACATTCAAGATAAATAATTTGATATTAACGTGTGTAAAATAAAATATTACGTTCGCATTTGTTATTAAATATTTTAACGATGTTAAGCTCATAAAACATAATCGAAACTAATTAAAAATATAATAAATTATAATTAACACAAAATAAAATTATGAGTTATAATTGAAATATGAGGAAAAAACTTATAAACTTTTTTAGGTATTTTTCTCCTTTTATTATTTGAGAAAATTCTGACTGAAGTTTGTTAAATGAGTATCTCTAGTTCTTCTTTCTTAATACATCTGCTTTCGTGTGAAAAGGAAAATGTTTTGAGGCAATTTATTGCACCTCATTTTTACTAGACGTAATTATAAGTTGTTGAGTAGCTAATCTAATTTCAGCGAATTATTGAAGAATTTAAAATTAAGTTTGATGAATTTGTATATATGTCACGTACAAAACTCAAAACTTGGACCGCCTAGCTTTTAGGAATTTATAAGTTTGTCAACCACACCATTTTAAAATAAAAACTTAGAAAAGGTATTTATTTAATATGTGAAGGCGTACCTAATGGCGAGATTCCTTCGATAGGAGGGAATCAATAGAATTGAATAAAGGAGACTAAAGGACAAATGGCATGTAATTGGACGATTAGAAATTTAACATTTTATTTAATATTTTTTATAACAAAATATTACTTTCATAAACATAAAACAATAACCACTGGTTTTAAATTTGCAGCACAACTTAATCTATATTCCCGTCCTACCTGTTAGCCCAGTCTGAGTATTCGGACTAAAATTAAAATTGGTCTTTTTATATTTATTATTATATATTATTTGCTGTGAAATTATTGGATGCTGAAATCTTTTCAAGCTAGCCAACCCACCACGTCAATCATTATTGGTAGCTGACGACAATTTTATCAGGAGCAAAGCAAAGGTACACACATCCATGAATATAAATCAACGGAGCCGCAACACCAAAATTTATCTTAAATTATTTTAATGTATAGATGAAATCAAGACTCGGATTCTCTGCATTATTAAAAGTAAATATACACACATTTATGAATATAAATCAACAGAATCGACTCATCGAAAGTAATAACAACACCAAGATTTATCTTAAATTACTTTAATGTACAGATGAAGCGAGAACTTAAATTCTCTGCATTACTAAAAGCAAAGGTGCACATATTCATAAATATAAATCAACAGAACGGACTCGTCAAAAGTGACAACAACATCAAAACTTGTCTTAAATTACTTTAATGTACAGATGAAGTTAGGACCTGGATCCTCTGTATTACTAAAAGCAAAGGTACACACATCCATGAATATAAATCAACAGAACCGACGCGTTGAAAGTGATAACAACACCAAAACTTATCTTAAATTACTTTAATGTACAGATGAAGCCAGGACCCGGATCCTCTGTATTACTAAAAGTAATACAGAGGTTTTAGCAACGATTTATATTATTATTAAAATTTTTAATAATAATTTAAACTATTGTTAAAAATTTTAAAAATAATAAAAATCGTTGTTAAAAAGAATGGATATCTACAATAATATAGAGTATTCTATTCCATGAAGCGAACATGCTGGCTAGTCTTATTCACGGACTACGAAACATCATAAAGTAAGAGTAAGACCACGTACGAGATTGGAAGCAACTTCAATTCCCGTTAACTTAATACCAAGGCTTATAAATAGTTAATTACTAACAATGTCAAACGGCCGTTCTTAACCAAGGTGGATCTGCTGCTTGATAATTAGTATGTTTGTTTATACGTGAATTATTAAATTTGAGATTTAATAATTTAAATTTTAAGTGATAATTTTTTATTTTTTTAAAAAAAGATACTAAAATATGAATTATTTGATCTAAGATTTAATAGTCTCTAGAGATATAAAAATGGGCTTATCTTTGGAGACAATTAGACAAATAGCAGATCTTATCTCGTTCCAAACCAGTTCCTTGCGGCTAGAGATAAATAAGTTGATTATAGATCAATTCATTTATAAATAGGTCTAGAATTGAATGTGCAAAACTATTTGTCATGATATGTGGGCTACTTTTTAAAATTTTTAAAATATAATTTATACATGTAAAACATTATTTTTTATATTTTTAAATAATTAATAACTTTAATTTTTTGTATTTTTTAAATTAACTATATTATATTTCAAATTAAAAATTTTATATTTATTTTTTAAAAATTAAAAAAATTTTCATATTTAAATTTATTATATTTATCAAACATAATGTTATAAAATATAAAATGTAATAAAATATAATTATTTATATTAAATAATATAATTTTGTTTAAAAAAAAAGTTGGCCTGTAGGCCCTATAGACATAGACTATTTCGATATATTTTTAAATAAGCCTAATGTTTTAAAACTCAAGTCTGCACATTTATGAGCTAGTCTGTAGTTACGGGTTATTTTGACATTAATAATAATTACCATGCTAAAAAATAATCCTTGATTAGTTTCTGTATTTTGTCCAGAAATACCATAAAATTTAGACCCACAAAAATCTCAAATTTTTTAAGTGAATGTTTTGTATACTCTTTCAAAGGTATGCTATATAAATTAATGTTACATTTAATTATTTATGTCCAGTGATATGGAATCCTTAAATAATATTTGGAAAATTTTTCTCATGTTATGCTTCACACTTTTAACTCTTTCTTAATATCAGTGCGTATTACACTCGAACTTTTGGCGTCACCTTATTCTTTTGCTTTCTATATAGACAAAATAAATAAATTTCCACACTGTATTTGGGTTTCGTGAATTCATCAGAAACGTTTGTTTGGACGTTAGCTAGAGGAGGAAACATCGCAATGCAATTTCAAATTATAGCGATTTGAAATATATATATATATATATATATATATATATATATATATATATATATATATATATATATGCATAACAAGTGGTGGTACTTATATTCTATTGATGTTGTGAAGATTGCAATGCAAAGAGAATAGAGAAGGAGAGGAGAGAATTCTTAGAATGGTTAGGGTTACAACTGCATAATGTTACAAGAGAAAATGGTAAATATATACAAATAAGATTAAAAGACTAAACTACCCTTAAGTGTAAATATTATTTACTAACATCCCCCCTCAAACTCACGATGCATCAGTAGAAATCATCGAGAGTTTGCTAGTCAAGAAATGAAAACGTTGAGTGTAATGCGATTTTGTGAACAAGTCAGCAATTTGCATGGAGGATGAGACATAGGGTAAAGTGATGGTGCCATGTCCAAAGTGATGACGAGTAAAATGACAATCAATCTCAATATGCTTGGTGCGTTCATGGAAAACTGAGTTGCGGGCAATTTGTATAGCACTCATGTTATCACAATACATAGGGGTTGGGGCAGAGAAAGAGACACCCATATCGACAAGTAACCAGCGTAACCAAACTATTTCTGCAGTGGTGGATGCCATGGCACGATATTTAGCTTCTGTAGAAGATCGAGAGACAATGTCTTGTTTCTTACTCTTCCAAGAAATGAGAGAATCTTCCAGAAAAATGCAAAATCCTGTGGTTGACTTACGATCGGTGGAATCACCACCCCAATCAGCATCTGAGTAGGCACGTAATTCTAAGGAAGAAGATGTAGGAAAGAGAAGACTTTGAAATTGAGTGCCTCTAAGATAACGAAGAATGCGAAGAACAGCTGCCCAATGAACTGAAGTAGGAGAAGTGACAAATTGACTAACAACATGCACTGCATAAGCAATATCAGGTATATTGATAGTAAGATATACCAGACTGCCAACAATTGTACGATACAGAGTAGGATCTGATAAGGGAACGCCATCAGAAGAGGTATACCGGGCATTAAGCTCCAGAGGAGTATCTGTTTTTCGAGTATCAGATAGACGAGCTTGTTCAAGGATGAGAGTGATGTACTTAGATTGGGAAAGAAGATAACCTCTAGGAGAGTAAACCACTTCAATCCCCAAAAAATATCGAAGAGTGCCCAAATCTTTCATCTCAAACTGTCGAGCTAATTGCAATTTTAACTCTGCAATCCCATTAATATCATCCCCAGTAATAATCATGTCATCAACATATAAAGAGAGTATGATACGACCATGGGAAGTACTTTTGAGAAATAAGGCGGAGTCATGTGAACTAGAATGAAAACCAAGAGATGCAATCACAATGGAAAACTTTTCAAACCAAACTCGAGGAGTTTGTTTGAGGCCATATAGAGCTTTCTTTAGTTTACAAACTTCACTAGGATTATGAGAGACACCTGGTGGAGGCACCATGTAAACTTCTTCTTGAAGATCACCATTTAAGAAGGCATTTTTAACATCCATTTGAGAGATATGCCACTGATGAACAGATGCAACTGCAATAAGAGTGCGGATGGTAGTCATTTTAGCAACAGAAGCAAATGTTTCTTCATAACCCATACCATATTGTTGGGAAAAACCCTTAGCAACTAAACGAGCTTTGTATCGTTCAATTGACCCATCAGACTTAGTTTTGATCTTATATACCCAACGAGAACCAATTGCACGTTTTCCCGGTGGAAGAGGAACAATGTCCCAAGTATCTGTCTTCTGCAAAGCAGAAAGTTCCTCTGCCATAGCTTGCTGCCAAAGAGGGTCAAGAACAGCCTCTTGATAGGAAGAGGGCTCAGATAAATTGTGAATAGAGGTCAAAAAAGAAGCAAAAGAAGTAGAGTAAGTGGAATAAACAAAATCTGGTAATTTAGTGGACTTACAATCACGTTGAGGGTAACGAGAAGGAGGATCCACAATCACAAAGAGTTTTTGAGAAGTAGTAGGGAGAGGGAAAGTATCAACAAGAGGAACATCAAGATCAGCAGAACTACCAGTGTCAACCCTGCAAAACTCAATATCAGAATTATTTAGATGATCCGTCACATGAGGAGGTGTGGTATCTGTATCTGTGTGAAAAGGATCAATACGGGTGAGATCAGACTTTGTAAGACTCTGAGAATCAGAAGGAATGGAGTAAAATGGTATACGTTCAAGAAACACAACATGACGTGAGACATAAAGTTTTTGAGTGACAGGATCATAACAACGATATCCTTTCTGACCATCACCATATCCTAGAAAAACACAGATTGCTGAACGAGAAGACAATTTATTACGCTGTACACTAGGAAGAAGAACAAAACAAGTAGAACCAAAAACTCTTAAAGTTGAATAGTCAGGAGCATTGCCATATAGTTTTTCAAAGGGGGACAAACCTGAAATAACAGATGATGGAATTCTGTTAATGACATGGACAACAGTAAGAATAGCTTCCCCCCAAAACTCACTGGGAACTGAGGCAGACAAAAGAAGGGAACGAGCAGTTTCAACAATGTGACGATGTTTCCTTTCAGCAACGCCATTTTGCTGAGGAGTGTCAGTGCAAGAAGTTTGATGAAAAGTTCCATCAAAGGCAAGTAATTCAGAAAATTTACTAGATGTATATTCACCCCCCAGATCACATTGAAAACACTTAATAACTGCATTATGTTAAGTTTTAACAAAAGCACGAAACATAAGATAAACACTAAAAAATTCAGAACTATTTTTCATAAGATAAACCCAACAATAACGAGTATAGTCATCAATGAAAGAAACATAATATCTAGATCCACCTTTTGTAGGAAGAGGTGATGGACCTCAAACATCAGAATGAACCAAGTCAAAAGGTGCAACAGAAACAGAAGTACTTTTAGAAAAAGGTAAAGCAGAAAATTTATCAAATTTACAACCACAACAATTAGAAATGTCATGAGTTTGCAATTCTCCTAAAGCTCCGGTAGAAGCTAAGTATTTCAAGCGAGAAGAAGATATATGTTGTAATACCCATGAAAAATAAAATATAAATATTTGTTTACAAACTACTGTTACTATTTCAGTATACGGTACTATTCACCCGTATAATACTATTTATGTATATGGTACTGTTCATTTATACAATCGAAATGTCAAGTACTAGATGTGGTTTAGTCATAAGAGAAAACTAGAAAGAAGTTCATGGGAGAAAATGACGTTTTATGTGTAAAAATACCCTCAGGGACTAAAGTGAAAGGACTGAATTGAAAAGAAACTTAAAGGTTTAACGTGAAATAATAGTTTTCCCCTTAAGTTTTTCAATAGTAAGCCGCCTGCGACTTTTCTAAAATTTGCACAGTAACCGTAAATGATTAACGTGGATTATTTTATTAGAAATGTCATTTTCATAAATAGTAAATTGAATATTTTATTAATGCATAGTGATAAATAGTACCGTTGACTTTTCTTATAAATAGGCTATTCCATTTCACTTCTAAACTCACACCTTCAACTTCTCTTCTTCTCTCCTTAAGTTTCTCTTACTCAAATGCTAGGCATTTGAGATTTTGGGCCTTTCCTTTTCAGCTTAGGTAAGGATACTATGCCCTTTCTATGTCTTTCAAATTTAGAAGTTATTTTCTTAAGTATGCTCTGTGGTTGCGGCTTTGGCTGATCTTCCACATCAGAAAAACTGTTCTTAGCTGTTTATATGTTATTTTGATTCTCTGATTACTGAAATATAATGTAAACTGTGAAGAATACATGTCTAGGAAAGTTCTGGCTAAAGAAAGACCTGGTTTTTAAGTGTGTCCAGTGTGACCCTCCACTCTTTCCTGGGAACTTACCTGGTGTACTCTTTTACAGATTGTATTCTTTATTTCTGGTATGAATAGTATCCATATATATGAATAGTAACCATATATATGAATAGTAACCATATATATGAATAGTGACCGTACGTATGAATAGTATCTGTACGTAAAAATAGTATCCGTATGTATGAATAGTGACTGTATGTACGAATATTATCCATATGTATGAATAATATTTGTATATGAATAGTGACTGTACATATGAATAATACCGTATGTATGAACAGTATCTGTATGAAAACAATACTAACTTATTTTCTCTAATCTTTCATGAAAATCTCTGTAGCGGTATACTGAAATTTATTTGTGTACTCTTGTCCGTAACGACTTAGAGAAGTGATACTCGTATGGAATCGAGGTGAGAGATCCTACCTTACCTTGTTTGCTTATTTAATGTATATATTAAAAGTATACTCTATATATATATATGTGACATGAAATTCATGCATTCATGTTATACATTGAAATGTGTAAATATGATTCTGTTGTGAACTTTTCCTGAAATGAGATGCATATGGTTGCCTATGATTGTGTAATGTGGTTGTGTTTGATCTTAATAGAAACGGAAATAAAGTTTATGGGATCCCATAGGATAAAATAAGGGTGGAATGAAATCACTATAGCCACGTGATATTGAATATGATATTAGTCCTTTTAAGGACGGGGTGAAATAAGGTTAGACTACATATTTGTCCCTTTGAGGACAGGGGTGAAATAAGGGAGGATACGGCAGGGGCCGTGGGGCAACGACCACTTATTGTGGACGGGACCCGAAAAATGTCTGGGAACTTGATTTAGAATTGTATGAATTGTTTGAATTGTTTGAAATGTGATTTGGTTTGATCTTAAATATGTTGTTAATAATTGCGAGGTCGATTTGCTCACTGAGTTTAAAAGCTCACATTGTTTGTACAACCTTTTTGTTCAGATCAGGTTGCCAGTGAAGAATATCCGCTAGAAGAGTAAATCACTTTGGACCCTCCCGCTATCGGGTAGGCCCCTCTATTGTTGTAGATTATGTTACTCTGTAATCATCTAGGACATCTAGGTCAGGGGTTTGGCATTTGGTTTGTATGTCAGCATAATAATGTATTTTATATTGAGAATCTATTATTATGTGCAAATCATCTCTATGAATTTCAAATAAGAAAATTTGATATATTTTCTTCAGGAATGGTTATTTTGATAATGACTAAACTCATGGGTAGAATTTATCGAAAGGCTTACAGTGATGGGATATTCATCATTGTGCCGGTCATGTGCCCAGAAAACGGGTCGTGACAAAGTTGGTATCAGAGGAATGGTTGTTAGGTCTCCTAGTGATTACAGAGCAAGGTAACCTTAGTGGGACCTCCTCTATCGTTGTGAACCCGGGCACAATTATAGAGAGACGGCTCTACTGAAGGTCCTGTAGGATGTTTCCATTTCCTTTCCCTTTGAGACTTATCTCTTCTTAGGAATTACGTTCTCAGTTTTAGTTTTAGACAGATGTGGCTACACTTTTGAACTTAGTCAAGGAAAAGTTGTTATTTGTTTTGATTCCGTTGCTGTCGGATCAAATTTTTATATGGTGGATTTTATAAGCTGAATTCATGATTGATTTTGTGTAGCTATATTATTTTAGGGTACCAGCCAATAAAAGAAACCACTTGCATTAAAAAAAAACTGAAGGATTACATTGCAAAAAAAGAAGAAGTTTACTCATGTATGAGTAATCTAAAAGCGAGGTGGTCTTGGATTAGGAGGGTTGTATTGTATCATCACCCATCGACCATTCCTTGGAGCAAGGGACATAGCAATGTCGCGGAGGGTAGTGTAAATCCCATTCATACAATCAACACTTCTTTGTTGTTGATTGCAGAAGCAATGGGTAGACCAATAGAAGAACCTGTCTATTCTTGAAGTCATTTCTGCATGATTACGTTTAGTTAACTTCTCCAGGTCTCCTATCATCTTTTTCAGATTTTTCACCTCCTGCTCTAGACAGGCGATTTTGTCCTCCGAGATATGGCCCGTGCTAGTCTCCTCAGCTTCCTTGATCTTCTTCATTTTCTTCTCCTTCTGCTTCTCTAGAGACCCCTCAAAAGGTCTTTTGCCCTTGTCTTTGCCCAGACTTAAGTTTAAGTCAAGTTCTTCTTCCTTAGCCTCTACTGTGAGATCAATGTACTTCCTTGAGGCCATGATTTGGAAAATTTAAAAATTTTTGTAAGAGTATGAGGCGAGAGGAATACTGGGGGATTGTAGGCTCAGAGATTATTACTCTTTGTGGTGTGGTAACTGAGAACGCTGAGAAGGTTTTTATAGAGAAAAAATTTGGACTAAGAGACAAAGAAGATATCTCTTCACCGCACCCCTACACGATCAACCTATGGATTTCTGCAAGCTGGAAGCCAGAAGTCTAGGGTAGGCGTGCACACCGATAGCGCGTTGCATTAATTCTAAAACCACGAAAGTCAGTATTCAGTGGATTTGCGGCCGATTTTACTTGGTTTTCCCATTTCTCCCGTTGGCATTTTTCGAAATTCAAAGAAGTTGATGATAGAGCCATTAAAGATTGCCTTGGATGCTTTTATGATGAACTGAAATGCATTTCTCTGTTTTATTGTGTTGTTCTTAAGAGCCTTCAGTTGAGTATAATATACATAATAGATTGAATCATGTTGTAATTACATGTATGTATGTTATTCATGCATAATGAGTGAAGGCTACGATCAAGGAGAATATGTGATGATCCTACATATACTCATAGAGAATGAGAAATCAAAATGACTTGGATAGAATGAAATGTGTAGAGGATAATACATCTTCATGGTTACACATACTTACATATAATGCTCTCGTGGGCAAATGAAAGGCAATGTTTCCTTGCATCATGATAATACTTGATACATGTACCGTAAGCAGTTAACTTTGTTTTAAAATATATATATTTACATATATATTATGTGTAAGTCTAGAGTAAATACACCGATTAGAATATAAGATAAGGCTAATATGAGACTACCCGATCATAGAGGGACATCGTGATATGGGATTACAGGATAAAACAAGTTAGAGGGAGAAAATCTCAGACTGAATAGCGTAGTTAGTCAAAAATTTTGAGAAAGGTCAAGATTAGCCGAAAATTTTTGAAGAAATCTTTGACTTATGTTAATTGCATTAAATTATATTTACTATTTACTTGCATGTCCGACATTAATTGCTGGCATTGCGACGTATGTGATCTGTAAACCTTATAGCGAGCGGCGTATAGGTTGTGGTGGCTTTAGCTCCAGGGGCTTCAGGTTGTCTATAAATCTTGTACGCCCGTTACCCCACTCATCACACCAAGCGAACTTCTTTCATTACATACCTATTTCTCAATCTCCATTCCTTTCTCATTCGAAGTTATTTCTGAGATCCCTAGAGCAATGGCCGATAATAAGTCTTTCAACTTGAATTTTGAGACTGGCAACGTAGAGCTTGATTTAAATCTAAGTCTTGGAGACAACAAAGGGAAGAGACCTGTAGACAGGTCACCAGAACTAAAGAAGAGAAAGAGGGATGTAATAGAGTTGGAGGAGGACAGCACTGCAACATCCTCAGAAAATAAGCTTGCGTTCCTAGAGCGTAAGATCGAAAACCTGGAGCATAAGATAGAGAGCCTGGAATATAAGACAGAGGACCAGAAGCGACTAATAAATCGTCTCTTTGAAAACCAAGAGAAACTGATAAACCGTCGTTTCGGGGAACTAGCTAATCGAGTTGATAGACATTCAATGTTTGCAACTCAAAATTTTCGTGACCAACAAGCAAGGTGTATTGACTGTATGAACGGAGTAACTTCTGCTCTTCGCCAAATTTCTCAGGCGCTTCCTCCAGAAACCCTTTCTAGGCTACAACGATTAGCTTCCTCCTTAAGGTCTGAAGCATCTTCCTCTTCTAGACCTGGAGCACCTTTTACATTTCAAAAGCCTCCTCGTCCTTAATTTATTTTTCTTTTGTTTGTACCTAAAGCTACATTTGGTGTAAGCTTCACGTATTAAAATTATCTATGTACTAGAAATAAAATTTAAGTTAGTATCTAGATCTTCTTTGTTGAAGTGATTCATTTTACTGAAAGAACTTGAGGAATGAGAAGATATTGGACTTGTTATATTTCATACTTGATTCTAAAGCATAGTATAGTAATATCTTTTTGACTGAGCAGAGTTACTAAAATGATATTTCATTGCACTTCTGAAATATGGAGGAATGCTAAATAAGTATTTTATGAACCTATAGAACTATGGGTTTGCCTCAATCATTGAAGGGATGCGACTCTATATGAGTCATTGAGGTGAGAGGAATTTTCATATAATAATTATGCGTAAGGAGTATGTTATTTACTTATCATATTTTCTAGGATTGTTCTTCCTAGAGATTTATGTAATGATTTCATGTGATTTTGCCTTTTATATGACGCCTTCAGCTGAGAGTATCGCCTTAAGGTAGAAGGATCGCCTTCGGGCAAGAGTATTACCTATGACCAAAATGATGCCTTCGGGTAGGGTACTTGTATTCGTAAAAGTTATAAGCTATGTGTATGGTAGCTTGTGTTCTGATATTTAGTATAAACTAGAAAGACCACGTGCCACTGTTGAGAAGACACCTATTTGAGGTTTTACATAGAGACAGAGTTCGTCTCTGATTAGGTGGTTTGAGTTTGGTAAAGGTTATGAGGTTGAGACACTTTATGGTACAAAAGATTGTGGAGAATATCAAACTGATGAAGAAGAGATTACTTGCTGTTCAGAAAAGGAAAAATTCCTATGAAAATTATTGATAATGCGGTCTAGAGTTCACAGTCGATGCTATAGTGTTCTTGTAAATCTTACCAAGGATGTGAAGATGTTTGGAAAGAAAGAGATACAAAGGATGAGATATAGACGAAGTAATCACACTTTTTTCAGTCTTGAGATGAGTTTTGAATTCGGGGGACCGAATTCTCTTAAGGTGGTGATAATGTAATACCCATGAAAAATAAAATATAAATATTTGTTTACAAACTACTGTTACTATTTCAGTATATGGTACTATTCACCCATATAATACTATTTATGTATATGGTACTGTTTATTTATACAATCGAAATGTCAAGTACTAGATGTGGTTTGGTCATAAGAGAAAACTAGAAAGAAGTTCGTGGGAGAAAATGACGTTTTATGTGTAAAAATACCCTCAGGGACTAAAGTGAAAGGACTGAATTGAAAAGAAACTTAAAGGTTTAACGTGAAATGATAGTTTTTCCCTTAAGTTTTTCAATAGTAAGCCGCCTGCGACTTTTCCGAAATTTGCACAGTAACCGTAAATGATTAACGTGGATTATTTTATTAGAAATGTCATTTTCATAAATAGTAAATTGAATATTTTATTAATGCATAGTGATAAATAGTACTGTTGACTTTTCTTATAAATATTCTCTTCCATTTCACTTCTAAACTCACACCTTCAACTTCTTTTCTTCTCTCCTTAAGTTTCTCTTACTCAAATGCTAGGCTTTTGAGATTTTGGGCCTTTCCTTTTCAGCTTAGGTAAGGATACTATGCCCTTTCTATGTCTTTCAAATTTAGAAGTTATTTTCTTAAGTATGCTCTGTGGTTACGGCTTTGGCTGATCTTCCACATCAGAAAAACTGTCCTTAGCTGTTTATATGTTATTTTGATTCTCTGATTACTGAAATATAATGTAAATTGTGAAGAATACATGTCTAGGAAAGTTCTGGCTAAGGAAAGACCTGGTTTTTAAGTGTGTCCAGTGTGACCCTCCACTCTTTCCTGGGAACTTACCTGGTGTACTCTTTTACAGATTGTATTCTTTATTTCTGGTATGAATAGTACCCATATATGAATAGTAACCATATATATGAATAGTGACCGTACGTATGAATAGTATCCGTACGTAAAAATAGTATCCGTATATATGAATAGTGACTGTATGTACGAATATTATCCATATGTATGAATAATATTTGTATATGAATAGTGACTGTACATATGAATAGTACCGTATGTATGAACAGTATCTGTATGAAAACAATACTAACTTATTTTCTCTAATCTTTCATGAAAATCTCTGTAGCGGTATACTGAAATTTATTTGTGTACTCTTGTCCGTAACGACTTAGAGAAGTGATACTCGTATGGAATCGAGGTGAGAGATCCTACCTTACCTTGTTTGCTTATTTAATGTATATATTAAAAGTATACTCTATATATATATGTGACATGAAATTCATGCATTCATGTTATACATTGAAATGTGTAAATATGATTCTGTTGTGAACTTTTCCTGAAATGAGATGCATATGGTTGCCTATGATTGTGTAATGTGGTTGTGTTTGATCTTGATAGAAACGGAAATAAAGTTTATAGGATCCCATAGGATGAAATAAGGGTGGAATGAAATCACTATAGCCACTTGATATTGAATATGATATTAGTCCTTTTAAGGACGGGGTGAAATAAGGTTAGACTACAGATTTGTCCCTTTGAGGACAGGGGTGAAATAAGGGAGGATACGGCAGGGGCCGTGGGGCAACGGCCACTTATTGTGGACGGGACCCGAAAAATGTCTGGGAACTTGATTTAGAATTGTATGAATTGTTTGAATTGTTTGAAATGTGATTTGGTTTGATCTTAAATATGTTGTTAATAATTGCGAGGTCGATTTGCTCACTGAGTTTAAAAGCTCACATTGTTTGTACAACCTTTTTGTTCAGATCAGGTTGCCAGTGAAAAATATCCGCTAGAAGAGTAAATCACTTTGGACCCTCCCGCTATCGGGTAAGCCCCTCTATTGTTGTAGATTATGTTACTTTGTAATCATCTAGGACATCTAGGTCAGGGGTTTGGCATTTGGTTTGTATGTCAGCATAATAATGTATTTTATATTGAGAATCTATTATTATGTGCAAATCATCTCTATGAATTTCAAATAAGAAAATTTGATATATTTTCTTCAGGAATGGTTATTTTGATAATGACTAAACTCATGGGTAGAATTTATCGAAAGGCTTACAGTGATGGGATATTCATCATTGTGCCGGTCATGTGCCCAGAAAACGGGTCGTGACATATGTCCAAGACGAGAATGCCATAAGTAAAAATTAGAAGATGAGGAACCTAAACTAAATGATGACAGGTCAACACTGGAAGCTGCAATATCTGAAACTTTGAGCTCATCCAAAATATAAAGTCCCCCCTGCCTACGACCAGTCCCAATGAGCCTCCTGGATTGCGGATCCTGTACATAACAAGAAGTGGAGGAAAAGAAAACTGAGAAGCCAGAGTCACACAACTGACTAATAGAAACAAGGTTCAACGTAAGGTTAGGAATGTAGTAAACATTGGAAAGAGATAAAGAAGAAGTGCAAATAGACCCAGTGCCCGCTAAAGGCATAGGAGTGCCATCAGCAGTCATAACAGATATAGATGACGTGGGATGTAAAGATGCAAAGGATTGAAGATCAGATGACATATGATGAGAGGCTCCAGAGTCAAGAATCCATATGGATGAAGATATACCTGATGAGTTAGAGGAAGGCAAACCTATATTTGAGGAGGCAGACATAGCTTGTGGTTGAGTGGCAAGAAACTTCTGAAATTGCTCAGCAAGGGTAGCTATTGTAGGGCCAGAAAAATGTGTATGTCCAATACCAAGAGCATCTGTTGGAGGAACAACTGCTGCAACATTTGAAGTGGAAGGTTTGAAGCCTCGTTGTTGCAAATGATTAGGTTGTTGTGTATGGTGCAATTTGTTCAATAATTTCGGGCATTGAGCTTTCCAATGGCCCTTCTGCTTACAAAAACTACATTCGTCATAACCAACCTTTCCATGAGATTTGTTTTTGTTAGGAGGAACTGCAAATACAGATGGGTGAGGAATAGGAAGAATTCCTTTCTCTATAGTCCCTTTGTCAGATTGAGATTTAAGACGAATCTCTTCAGCTAACAACTCATTAACCACTGAATCAACTGTTGGAAGAGGATTACGGTGCAATATTGTTCCACGAAGCCCTTCAAAATCATCCCGAATAGCCATCAAAAATTGAATCAGACGTTGTTCTTCTCTACAAGCAATGTATGGTGCAAAGGCTCGTAATTCAACAGATTCAGTAAGAGCTAGTTGATCCCAAAGATTAGTCATAGCAGAATAAAATTCCTGTATGCTCATGTTGTTCTGTTTAAGAGCACGAATATCAATCTCTAATTGATATTGCTTTGCAAAATTTGACTGCATATACAACCTTTCCAAATGATCCCAAACCTCTTTAGCTATTTCATATTTTGCTAGTTGTACTCCTATTGATTGCAAAACAGAGTTATTGATCCAAGTAATTATCTTCGAATTGTTTGCATTCCAAATTTCCATCTGTTCAATATATTTTGCATCATTTTCATCTTTCGACTTAACAAAGGTTCCAGAAACATAACCCCACATTCTCTTACCTTTTAAAAAAATTTTCAACACATAACTTCAATATGAATAATTCTGTCCGTTCAATTGCACACTAATAGATTGAAGAAAATCATCTTTTTCACCAGCCATTGCTACTGTTATTAGACCGAGAATTTAATTATTTGGCAAAATGTATACTGAATGAACAGTAAATGTACCGAAATAGTGTACAAAATTCTGATAACTAGTAAATTCAGCAAATTTCAGACTGCTACAGTAACATTGACCATTGACCGTTTGCTACAATACTTGTGTCGCTACAGTACCGATTTACTACAATACTGTGTTGCTACAGTACGCGCTGCTACAGTAACCCAAATTTGCAGAATCGGAGAAGACGATGAACAGTAACTCCGGCAACCAGAACAGTAACTCCGACAACTGAAAAAAGCACCAGAACAATAAAAAACAATCTCTGACTTACCAGAAATGCAAAAAATAGTTTCTTTCTAACCAAAACTAAGTAAATCGGGCTAGATCTGAGAAACTTTCTCGCAGCTACAGTAACAAAAAAAATCTGCAAACCAGATTTTTGCAAACAAGAACCCGATCTGAAATCTGCAAACTCGATGAAAAATCGATCCGAACTGCAAATGGGTTGCCGACAAAATATAAAAAAATAAAAAACAACGCACCAAATCTGATTGCTCCAACCCGAATCTGTGATTTTTTGAAATATCTGCGAAAGCTGTGGATAGATCAAGAATAACCCTCTGATACCATGTGAAGATTGCAATGCGAAGAGAATGGAGAAAGAGAGGAGAGAATTCTTAAAATGGCTAGGGTTACAACTGCATAATGTTACAAGAGAAAATGATAAATATATACAAATAAGATTAAAAGACTAAACTACCCTTAAGTGTAAATATTATTTACTAACAGATGTAACATACCTATGTTTGGTTATATATAATAATAATTAATGTTACCTACTTTTTAAATTTGTAAACCTATCCTTTTAAGTTTAAACAAATTACATTTTACAAAATTTATGCTATTTTTATTATTTGTAAACGAAGTTATAATTAAAGGAATAGTCAAATATTTGAAAATTTATGTATAATTTATTTCACATTCTTCATATTAAAATAGAATACAGTGTAAACTTTTTTTTAACAATTGATGCATTATATTATATATATGCTTAGAGTTTTTTTTTTAAAAAAAATTGTGATTTAATTACACATAAAGAAAGAGTAAACTGATAACTACAAAAAAAAAAAAAGCAAATCGCATAAAGTAAGGAGATAATAGCTGTGTTTGGCTACAAAATAAGTTAGCTTATAATTTATTTAATTAATTTATAGTTTATTTAACTAGTTTATAAACTTGTTAGAAATGTTTGGTAAAAGATTTTTTTT
This sequence comes from Biancaea sappan, assembly GCA_037074585.1. Lineage (NCBI taxonomy): Eukaryota > Viridiplantae > Streptophyta > Magnoliopsida > Fabales > Fabaceae > Biancaea > Biancaea sappan. The sequence goes on from CM073494.1 coordinate 16,218,968, forward strand.
GAATAGTTTATGACTTATTTTAAAATGTTATTTTGATTAGATTATAGCTTATAGTTTGTATTTTTTTTTTATTTTTACCATTGTTATTTTATTGTAATTCCCATTATACTCTTGTTATATTTTTCAATCCCAAATTGTCTTCTTTGTTGTTGGCCGTCTTTCACCAGCATTGCTTGTCCGTCCTTCCATCCTTTTGTGTCTTCTTTGTTCGTACAGTTCTGTACAGACGAAGAATATGATCTTCTTCATTAATACAAAAGATGATCGTTCATAATCTTCTTTGATATATATATATATATATATATATACACACACTAATTTAAATTAATTTAATTAAAAAATATTATATTTATTTGTATTATTTAATATTATAAAAATATATGTCATTTTATATTTTTTAATTATTTTAACAGTTACTTTTACCAAACACTTTAAATAAACTAGCTTATAAGCTTTCAATTTTCAACTAAAAATTAGTTTATAAACTTTCAAATAAGCTTTAAATTTTCAACTAGCTTATAAGCAATTGTTGCCAAACACACCTAATATTTTTGTTGTTATAATTAAGATAACACTCTTTGGTTTAAGATGTGACATTATGGTGTTATATCATATGTTAGCATGTCGTCACACAACAACATATTAAACATTGTCTTGTATGTAATCTATCATAATATGTTAGATAGTAAGGTTAAGATCACATTATACCAAATATTTCTATATCTATATTATATAATTTTGGAGTCCTCTGATATATATAGTTGATTTCAGTAGCAATCAAATAAACTATAAATTATAATATAAAAAGAAAATTTAAAATAATAAAAAAAAATTTAAAAATTAAATAACTTAATATTATTGTTATTCTTTATTATTTTAAAGTGTGAAAAATTATTTCAATTAATAATTTATATTTAACTTAAAATAATTCAAAATAAGTTTTTTAAAAAAAGACCCACATGCAAATACGTATAAAACTACTGGGGCTATGTTCGGCACAATAAAATTATAATTTATTTGACTAACTTATAAATTTGTTAAAAGTGTCCGGTAAATGAATTTATTTTAGTAGCTTATAACTTATTATGATAAGTTATTTTATTAGCTTATAGATTATGTACTTTTATTCTATTTTTACTTTTGTTATTTTATAAAACCCTTATTTCATATTCATTATATATATATATATATAAAATAAAATATGTAAATATAATTTATTATATATAATAAGATATAGTAAAATATATAAATATATATTTTTAATGAATTATATATATAATAATTTACATTAATTTAATTAAAAACAAAAATGATATATTTGTTTATATTATTTTAAAATTAAAAAATATATGTCATTTTATATTTTTCAACTATTTCAATAATTATTTTTATTGAACATTTTTAATTTAATAAATTAATTTATAAGTTATTAATTATAAATTAAAAATTAACTTATAAATTATCAATTAATTTATAAATTAATTTTGTCAAATAAAATCTAGTTATACGGTAAATTGGACGGTAGATATATAAATACCAAAAAGAAAATGACGGTAGGTAATTATTCAATGTCGTCTTTATCAGCTATCACTTCTGCTCGTAGGATCTCACCAACTTTCTGGCACCACAGTTTTGTTCTTGCAAGCCGACCAGCGCGTGGCAATTATTACTATTAGTCTATAAGTCATGTGTATAATTTAAATTTATTTATGTTTCTTTACAATTCACAACTAGAAAAATGAAATATAGCTACAATTCTTATTAAAAATAATAAAAACTGTTATTAAAATTTATACCAGCCATTTTTCTGATTATCATTATTAAGTTAAGAGTTGTTGTAATATTTTTGTTAGAATATTTTTTATTAATAGATAATAAATTATTGGTATATAGTTATTATTTTATTAATATTAGCACAAACGCTATCATAGAGTTTAAAATTTTCTAGTAAATATTAATTTACGTGACATTAATATTTGCTACTATAGTGTAAAAAATTACTACTGAATTCCGTTTTCCTTATTAAACACTAGTATAAATAAAACTAATAGTATATGTTTTCAAATTTAAAAACATACATAATTTAAATTTACTAAAGCACAAATAAAAAAAATATAATTAGACCAACCAATTCAATAGAAAAACTAATGAACTAACTTGGGTAAAAAACAAGGTTCATGTTATATCAACACCCATAGACCTATGCACAAGTTCTACTCTTTTATAGCATAAACACTAGTTTCATATTTCTAAGCTAGGTAATGCGAGACTTTTAAATTACATTAGTGTCTCTATTTTATACTACAAGCACTAGTTTTCATTTACAAAACTAACCAATATAAGATTAGGTAAAATTAAAAAAATTTAATACTTTTTTTTTTGGGGGGCTTTAGTAGCACTTCTAAGTTGCCAGGATATCTATGATATTTTCTAGCACATTGGAAAAAATTGTAAGTAAAGCTAGTAGTTATTATAACAATGAAAAAAAACTGTTAGTGTATTATATTTCTAGTAGCAATTTTTATAATTGTTAGTAAAAAATTGTTAATATTGCTTAATTTTTGTGTAGTGATTATATCATATTGGGTGACCTAGACCTAGTAGTAAGGTTATATATAACGTTATTCACTTACACGCTACGATTTTAATTAAAGATACTCTATGAAATTGACTAATTAATCCAAAATTCGTGGGTTTAAGTTTATCCATATTACACGGGACAATTGCTTGTGGAGGGGTTTTAATGATTAAGAGGCACTAATAGTCTTGAGTAGGCTAAAAAAGCTAGACAAATAACATCAAGAAAATGGAGTTTATTAGGGCTAACAATGACCACATGAAGAGTTAACCAATCAAACATGGATTGGCGTTTGAAAATTTGAAGTTTATTTGATGAGACTCATACGGAAATAAAGACTACACGTCTCTCAATTTGCACATTTAAATAATGTCACAAACACGATTAAGGTTGTGGTTGATATGAAGCCCAGTAGGGAAGGCTTGCGTTTCTAAGTCCATTTCATGTGAGAGAAACATTGTTGAAGCTAACAAAGAAAATAGTTTAATTACTGAAATACAATACTTAGATTTTTTTTTAATATTTAATAATATGATGTTATTTATAAAAAATAGTTATTTATCGATCATGTTCCAAATAAATTGATTAAAGAACATTGGTTTACGTCTCTTCTATATATTTGGCTTACTCTCACCAACAAAACACTGGTGGGGCTACGCTATATAATGAGTTATTGGCATTTCATGTTCTGATGAAGAAGGCACTAATGGATTGCCATATAAAGTTGATAACTTGATATAGGAAAAGAGGAAAAAGAGAAATGATCAGATGCCTTAATTTAAAGGTCAAATTAATTGCTTAAACCAGTTCAAGAGAACCACATGTATGGCTCCACTTTGTGAATGATTATTACCAAAGATCGATGATGCTCTAATTGCTACGGCATAGAAATAAAAAAGCCTAACGACAAGCACGAAAATGACTAATAACTAATGCGACTACTGACCATCTCAGCGCACAACATTCATGACACCCTAAACATCATTTGTTTTCATTATTACAGCTAGGTGCCAGGTTAGGATAATATTTCTTTTTTTGGTAAACAATCATCTGTTGTTCAAATATTACACTTGTGTTGACTAATTTAAATTTGAACTATATAGAATCATAATGAATAACAAAATTTTTTTTACTAAATTTTAATGTAACTGTATTCTTGGAACTTGAAATTGAGATATCTAATTAAATTAAAGGACAATCTCTTACCAATTGATCTATGCACTTAATTAGTAGTCGAGGTTAATTAGGTAATATGATCATTATTATTTGTTCTCCTAATAAAATATGTCTCGTGTATTTTGAAAAGGATTTAATTACTTATTGTTGAAAGAGAATGTCAACTTGTAACGGAAATTTGTAGCGTAGAGTCATACAAAATTTGGACCAAATGCATACAATTTTTCTGAATTTTGGAGTTAATATACGCTTTATCCCTCTAAATTTTAAAATTTAACAAAAGATCCCTTTAAACTTATATTTTGTTATATGACACACCTCCTTCCGTCAAGTAAACTGTAACGGTGAACAACCACATCATTAGTTTCATGTCAGATCAGAATCAGAAGAAAAAGAAGAAGAAGACAATGAAATTAAAGGACGGAAGCCAGGAAGTTCCCTTATTTTTGAGACTCTGGTATATGAGTTATGGAAGTTAGCGCCTCTCAGAGTTTTGCTAGCGTGGTGGGCTTATAGTTCTCCAAGAAATTGCCATGTGAAGATGCTGCAAGTGCTTCAAACAAATACACAACCTACTCATAGTAAAGAAAAGATGAATTCCAAACTTCAATTTTAATGTACTGAAAATGCATAACATTGAAATCTTACTCCCACGATGGGTGGCGTTTCTTATTTTCTCTTTTACTATTTTTTTTTCGTTCTATGGCGGCCGACAAGAAATTTGGAGAAAAAGAAATTACGAGATCACTTGCCACCTAGTTGCCATTTGGATTTTCTATTTTCTAATGTGACATGAAATAGATGATATGATTGTTGACTATGAGTTAATTAACTATATACTTGACGAAAGGGAGTTTTTATAAGAAAATATAAATTTAAGAGGATATTTTGTTGAGTTTTAAAACTTAGAAGGGCAAAATACACCAACTCCAAAGTTCATGGGTTTTTTTTTATGCATTTTGCTGCCTTCAAATCTAACTATTTAATAATATATATATATATATATATATATATATATATATATATATATATATATATATATATAGAATATAGTGATTCAAATTCAATAAAATATCCCTATTTCAAAGTACACACACATAAAAATTCAAATGAAATGTTTAGATGTAGCATTTTATTAATTAACGTAATGACATGATTATAAATGGTTTTCAAATACTCAATGATTAGTTTAGGCTGTGTTCGGTAAGATAGCTTATAGCTTAATTATAAGCTAGTTTAATTTATAGTTTATTTGACTAGCTTATAAGTTTATTAAAAATATTCGGTAAATGAGCTTAGTAACTTATAACTTATTATGATAAACTATTTTAAGTAGCTTATCGCTTATTACTTATAGTTTTTTGTTCTTATTTTATCATTATTATTTTTTTAAAATACCCATTATGCCCCTTATTTTATTTTATCCTATTTACTCATTTTTTATTATATTTATATTTATATATAATATATTATACATATATAATATTATATATATATATATATATTAATATATGATAATATATATATAAATATATTATATATGTGAAAAATATTATTGATATGTAAAATATATAAATATATATTTTTAATGAATTTTATATCTATAATAATTTAAATTAATGTAATTAAAAAATGATATATTTATTTGTATTATTTTAAAATTAAAAAATATATATCTTTTTATGTCAATTTACACTTTTTAGCTACTTAAACAATTACTTTTACTGAACACTTATAATTTAATAAATTGACTTATAAGCTATCAGCTATCAGCTATCAGTTATAAGTTATAGACTAGTTTATAAGCTAATTTTTCCGAACAGAGCCTTAATATTAGCAAAGAACAAAAAAAATTGAGAGATGTAATAAAATGCAATGATAAATGCAAAGCATATTTGAGGACGCATCACTACTCAAAAAAAAAAAAAGGATATTTAGCTGGAAAATGGGTTTTAGTGAATATGACTGGACAACCTGAGTTAGGCAGAATCATGAAGTGCCCAAAATTAGTGATATGAGTTAAAAAAATATGATAAAATGAGGTAACGAGTAAACTCAATTAAACTTATTCTAGACTCAAAAATTTGGCCAATTTATCCAAATTAAGCTGATTTTGAGTTTGCATGTATTAATGTAGACTCGTAAGATTTACAAGTTTATTTGCAAGTTTGACAACAATGTGCTTAAATGTTCCTTTGAAATGGATATATATATATATATATATATATATATCTTCTTTTCTTTTTTTTTAAGTGAAAGAAAACAGGGCAAATGAAAAGTTAAAAAAGGATATTTAATAACTGTTAACCTGCTTGATTTAACCGTTAATTTCTGTTGAAGTCTGTTCACAAAGTATTTGGTAGAGTTAAACTTCTTTCTTAATCGTGGTTAAATTGTATCTGAAAAAAATTGTGAGTAAACTTATATATATATATATATATATATATATATATATATATATATATACATATACTATTATATAATTAGAATGGACCGGAATTTAAGAAAATGTTTAAATGATATTTATTTTTAATTAAAAATCTAACCATATCCGAAAAGAAGTATGACGAGGAGTTTTTCAGTTGGGATGCGTATTTTGAATTAATGCAAGCATTAATTGAGATTAAATATGTATTGAAACGAATGGAAAAGACATAAGCCTTATATTAATTTTATAATATAAAAGAATAAATTCTCTCGCCAATAAGAGTTTGAAATAACAATACCTGTACGTAAAAACATTTGAAATTGGAATTGAAAGGGCATTAATTTACACATAATGTTTTTTTGTTAAAAATAAAATATCTATGAATTTACTAGACTTCAAATAATTTAATTTAAGTGGAATTAAATTTAATAGTTTTTAATATTGTACACGTAATTTGATTAGGCGTCTAATTATATCCGTCAAAAAGAAGACAAGGAATGATATTCATGGGGTCACCAGAATTGGAAAAGGATGTTGTCAACGTCGAAGTGGTTGCATGTTGCGTTCAGTGACATTGCCGTGTGAAGGAAATGTCACCCTCGCAGTACAATCATGGGGTGCTTTCAAAGAGTGTATTTATAAACGATTATGACTCATCAACCCTAATAATGTAATCCAATTCTGCTTTCCATAACATTAAATGTTATATATGGCAACACGACGTCCTTTTAGTTGTCCGGTCCCCTCCTCACATTCCCAAGGTACTTTGTTTTTTTGGTAAGTAACTCGACACTGAATAAGTATAGATGAATTTAAATTTAAATTGAATAGAATAATAGTAGATGATGAAATTATTCTTATCAAATTTTAATATAATTATATTTTTAAGAATTTAAACTCAAAACTTTTGATTAAAATAAAATAACTCATTATTAGTTAACTTAAACACTTGACACAGTTTAATATACTCATTTCAAACATTTTCTTTTCACTACGTCTTATTATTAGAATTGAGTCATAAAAATGATAAAAATATGATTTTTTTTATTAGGGTGTAAGAATCTATGTTGAAATTAAAAGAAGTTGTGAAAAAATTAATATAATATCCTTTAATGTAAAAAGTTGTATAAATATTATATAAGAGAAAGACATTAAATATAGTTTTTTATATATATATTATACAATATTAAATATTACATAATAACAAATTAAATATATTAAATATTATATACAAGATATATCGAAAGCCAAATTTGTAAAACTAATTTATAGTTATAATTAATAATTAACATGTTGCTAATATTTTTAATAATTTTTTAATATATTAAAAAATATATTAAATAATTTTTAATATATTTTGACTACACTACGAGGATTAACTTATTCATTTATAACTTACAACTCTTAAATATACAACTGAATGAGGTTATTTATAATTTAAAATAAAAATATAATTTTAAAAATTTTATAAAAAAATAATAATTAAATTACTTTATTGAAAACGTGAAAAATCTATTCTTTTACTTGAATTTAGGAAATGTGGATTCTCAAAAAAAAAAAAAGGGATTTCATCCGTCAAACATAAAAATGTTAATAATTCTCATTCTCTTTTTTAAATTCAATTCTAACAATTAAATGCAATCTTTATTTTCCTTGGATTCCTTTCTCTCCTTTTCCGTACGTTAAAAAAAAGGACAAAAAAAAAGAGTTATGCATCCTTTAAAAAGAAATCTGTTGAACTCTACTTTATCCCTAAATACGAGTTTGAACTACTGATCTCAGTTGCCAAAAGTTTCAGAAAGTGAAAGTTCAAATGGTACAAAAATAATCAATATTTAAGAGTTGAACAGATTATAGGACGTACGTGTGAAATAAAAGGAAGACGAGAAATCTAGTTTCTTCGAGTCTGTGGTGGCAGAAAATGAGTCTTTTCTTTTTAATTTGTCTCTCTTAATAGCCATTTTAATTAGAACCAGAAGAAAAGTAGACGCAATCTGCTTAATTTATGGTAATGAAGATCGAAGCACCATGCAGTTTCTTAGGTTAACATAAAGGGGAAGAAAGAGTGTGTGCATCTTTTCCTGTTAGAATTATAAGTGTTAAAATTTTATTAAGCTTTAATTAATTTTATTTAAACTACACCAGATCATATAAATGTAATTAAAGTCCTTACAAGGTTAATTTTTTATTTATAAATTTCAAACTCATTTTTATCTAAATTCTAAACATTACATGGAATCTCTTAATATTCAGTGTGGGGCTAGCGAGTGTGTATATCAGAAAAAAGTTGAGGTGGTTTAGATGTGACACCCTGTCTCATTGATATTTTTTAATTTTTAAGGTAAAGAAAAAAGCATCAACAGAGAAAAGTAAGACATTTATGATTTGTCTGGGTTTATCGCTAGCTAGCTAGTGGTGGTCCATAGAATTATAAATATATCAGTCCCACTACAGTTACGTTCTATTTGGTCACATATATCAACAATAATATTTAAGGTATTGTAATGCCTAAAAAAGGTAAATTATTATAAATTTTGCAATGGGCTCTTTTGGCATTGCAAAATAGCTCGACTCCATAGGTGGACTCTACCTAGTTCTTATTACTTAAAAAGTTTATCCCTTTGTTTATTTTTTATTTTGTTAAATAACTATTTGATATTTAAACGAGTAAGATAAGATTACAAGATAAAATTTTGTTAACTAAGTTTTAATATAACTGTATTATTAGGAACTCAAATTTTAGATCAGTAATTAAGTTAGAATAATCATTACTAATTAATTTACGCGTTTAGTAATGATTCAGTTTATTTATTAAACAAGCTAATTTTTTATGTTCCTATTTGTTCGCCTAATTTATAGGTTTAAATGCATTGGTTCATGGGTTATTTTTTAAAAAGTAATGAAATAAAAAATTAGTGAAAATATTTAATACTTTTTTAATAACCTTTTTTTTTAAAATCAAATGTATAAAATATCTTTAAAAGAAAGCATATATTACATACAGTTTTGAAAACAGTAGGCGGTAGTGCATGTAAATGAATTGGAAGAGTACATTCTCCTTGGAAAGCAATAAGGCTAACTCAAACTTTTTTTTATACACGAAAAAAACAGTTCATAACTTAAATATATTACTTTATATTTATATATAGGATTTATTTAAATTAAAAGAAAAAGTATATATATATATATATATATTGGATACATGGAGTCAAATAAAGCTATTAAATTGTGGACAAAAGGAGCGGACCAAATTTGCTCTATATGCTCCGACTGACGCATCCATTTGCCATAAGGATATATTATCTAATTCTCTTGTAAGTTGATTTACATCATATACGAGTGGTTCAATGCAACATATATAGATTGTAACATTTAATATTAATCTGTGAAAGCTGGACTTGCCTGGCTTTTAGTAGCATATATAAAAAAACCTCAATGTAATTTTATAGGTAATATTTGTTACAGCACAGGACAGGACATGACTCAATAATTCTATATTACAGTAGCGCATATACATATGAGCAGATTTGATACGCTCCCTTTTCATTGAGGGAAGTCAGAATTTTATTGCGAAATTTTTTTTTTCATGTGTTTGGTAGTCGATCATGTCGCTGTCGATGGAAAACTAATTTTCAATTTTTTATTTTAATTGTACAGTATTTTTCATCAAATTTTGAATGAAAAATTGCTGGTTGAAACATCTGGTCACGATTTTGTCCTTAATTGTTCTCCAAAATTTTTGATTTTATCCTCTCCTCTCCTCTATTGACCGAGATCTCCTCTTTTCTGTTTTCCACCTCCAAAACAATAAGTGTGTGTGTGCGTTGGACTGTGAGAGAGATAAAGAGGTGTGTATATATTGTTTTATGCAAGAGGAGGCTAGTTGAGATGATGAAAAAATAATGGGTATGACTGTAAGGATGGGTTAAATTACACACGAGATGAGAAGTTGTTCACTATATTCAATCTCTCTCTAAAAATTGTCAATTTTTCTCTCTCTTATCGTCCTTGTCTATTTTGAGCTGTCGGCATGATGAAGCGACAACGAGAGAGGTGTGAGAGAGGGAGGGACAATAAGCTAACATAAAAGGGTTTTTAAAAAAAAAAGAAAAAAATGTTTATAATCTTAGAAGTAATTTAGTAAAATTATCTCATAGTTTTTTTCCTCTTAAAAATTCATATCAAACAAAGTTTTCTTTTCTTTCTTCCAATCATTTTTATATTATACCAAACAATTTTTTTTATTTCATTTCCTTTTTCCTTTCTTTCAAAAATATTTTATGCATACCAAACACGCTCTATATATATGTGTGTATATTTTTCATGTACTGTTGTTGTCAACTCACAAGCTCTGAGGACTTTGCTTTGCTTGTATAGTCCACAAGTAAAATAAGTCTAAAATGCAAAACTTAACAATGTTGTCAAACTCAAAAATTTACCTAAACTTAGAGGGAGGAGTAAACTCAGAATGTAAACTTGTAAGAGTTTACATATACTTTTACTTTCAATAGACTACGATATATATATATATATATATATATATATATATATATATATATATATATATATATATATATATATATATATATATATATATATATATATATGTTTTAACACAACAAAAATAGAATAACAGAAAGAGCATGTTAGGTTCCTAGAGTTCATAAACAAAATTTAAAACTTATATTTATTAAGTGTCAACAGGCTCATTCTCTTTAAAAATGAAATAATTGAGAATAACCACTGACTCAATATATACACAAAAAATAAGGTCCATAAAACTAAATGTTATGAGTCATCAATGATCGAGTAGTATTCCAATTATTGTACATGTAAAGTTAAATTTGTTTAAAATAAATTTTATATGACAAAATTATAAATATTTAAAGTAAACTTGAAATTGTAAGTTGCACTCGAAAGTCTAATTCTTATAATATTTGGTCACTAATTTAGTCATATCTCTTAAATAGTAAAAACTTTTTTAATGAAACTTGTGTCAATTGAAACTAGACTCAAAGAACTTTACAACAATATATCATTTGTTTAAAATATAGTTCAAATAAAAAAAGTTATAAGTATTTAAATTAGATTATAATGTATAAATTTAATAAACTTGGTTAAACTCGATAATTTTAAATAATTTTGATCAAATTTAACTAATATTTGACTAATTTTCAAATTTAAAATCAAATTTATTCAATTTAAATGTTTAAAATCATAAAATCGAATGATTTTACAAGTTAACTCATAATTTTAACAACTATAATCAAACCGACTAGACATTTACCATCTTGCAAGCCAAACGCTAAACTGACAAAGCTAAGGTGGATTTAAAGTTCAAATCAACACGTGCCCAAAATGAAGTAGTGTTAAAGCTAGACATAAACAACCATCAAATCACATTAATAATATCTAACATAGTAGCTAGGCATATGGCAGAAAGATAATCGCACAAGCCAAAACCTATCACTACGTAAATCTTGACGGAAGGACATGAGGATCTTGTCATGTGTCTTTATATACGTATACTCATGCCTTTTAAAGTTCGAACTCACTATCTTATCTTATGTTTATATTTCTTTAACCTTTTTAAAGTTTTGTGTAAATTTAAGTGTTTTTAGGCATAATTTTAAAATAATTTAATATAAGAAAAAATCCCATCATTTAAGAGTCAATATATCAAAAGTATATTCGTGATCACAGTTATCTATTTTAGACTGGACAGTTAAATAAAATATTTCGGTTTAATTTTTTTTCCTATATAAACTGTTCAATATAAAATAAATAATTGCAATAAAAATATGAGAATCATGTTACTGTTAAAGAAGATCCCAATTCTAATATATTTGGGTCAAAATATTTATAATTGCCTCACCTTATTTGTTTTCCATTTTCGAGTTTGGTTAAATAGGATATTAACCAAACAAAGGATCCATAGGCTCCATGTTATACTTAATTTCTCTTTCCTCACTCACACGACTTGGATTCGTAATAAAACACTGGCTTTGCTGTTTCTTTCTTTTTTTTCTTTTTACCTGCTCGGTTTGATCTCTTCCATGTGCAAATAATTAATGGTGGGCCAACAAATTTTTTGTTTCTGCTTCTGTTTTGCTCTAGAAGCCTATGAAAAATTTACTTTCTTTCGTTATCTAAATTTGTAATATATCTGGATATTTTGTACTTTGAGTTAATATTTATCTTTCAATTTGTTGGTATCATTTGTTAATAATTATATGTGAATTTTGATTAAGATTAAAAAGGTTCTTCTTGAAAGCTTTCTAAGAAGTACTCTTATATATATATATATATATATACACACACACACACACACACACATTTGATGTATTTAAAAAAAATTTGAGTAAGATCAAATCAAATTGATAACAAAAGAAATCAGTCTCCTCAATTTAATATTCAAGAAGTTAAATAAAATTTCTCTATTCAGTGTTATTTTAAAAATAAAATAAAATAAAACGCACGGTCCGTCTATTACAGATTACCTCCAATTAACAAACCAAAGTCTACTCATTACCTAAACTTGCAGGCGTTTTCCTAAAATGCCATTGTTTGAACAAAATTTCTTCCAAAAGAGTTATTTTAATAGTTATTTGACCTTGTAAAATTTGACTAAAAGATGCTGTATTGGAGGAAAATGCCATTTGGATAAGTTTAGGTCATGAGCTAAGGGTTGTATAACTTATCCTTTATTAATTTAAAAAAAAATACTAAACAGATAGGTCATTTTGACTAGAGAAAATTTTAAATATTAAATTATTAATTTACTCAAAAAGAAAGATTGGTGGTAATAGGAACTGGGAATCTTGTTCTTTTATCCCCTCTTTCCATGGTCCACAAAAGCTCATCGATTCGACCAAATCAAAAAGAACATAAAATGGATTAGGTCAGTTATCAACTTTGACATTTACCAAACCAACGGAATTATTAAATTCCACGTTAGCATCATGACCTGTTAACTCTGTCTTTTAACTGAATAGATCTTGTAATAACATGATTAATCTATCTAAAACGGCTAAAGTGTTTTATGTTAACTAAGTCAACCGCTTAAACGGCTAATCAAACTCCTATGCTTTGACCCCAAAAAAAAGAATCTTATATTCGTAATTGTTTCGGGCTTCGACCAGGCCCAATTTGATCTGAAGAGGAAAAAAAGACGAAGAAGAAATAGTTATGTCATGTACATGTTATTCATTTTTGTCCAACTCAAATCATATTAGAAAACATTTTTTGGCCCAAAAAAATCATTATATGTATATAGGATAGAATGATTTCAAAAAGGAAAGAAAATCATATTGAAATGTCGTGATTGATATATAAGTAATTTACGGAATAAAATTAAAGTTTCATAAACATTTTTTTGGCTAATTTTAGTACAATGAATTTATAATTTATTAATTTACAAAATTAATTGTTTTTTATTTAGTAAATTAGCCCATATCATTTCAATTCTCTTATTTGCTGAATTTTTGTGTACATTTGTTATGAATGTCTATTTAAGTTATACATATATAATAAAAATAATTGAATCATTTGTGGTATTTTTTTTTGTTGGATTGGAATCCTTTGTAGTATAGTTGTTGCAACGGTTTAAATGAATTAACCAAAGTGAAGTTCTCTTTCTATGGATCCTTTCTCGTGCACAAGAGCCATTGGAGCTCTTGTGCGTAGTTGATCTTTTTTTTTTTTTTTTAAATAATACAACAGTAAGGTATTGGAGCCAACCCATGTTCTTATTGCTCTTGATTAATTTGTTGTGATCCATGCTAATCTATAGAATTTTTTTAACTTCAAGTCCATTCACCTATTCGAAGTGTCTTTTTTTTTTTTTTAATTCTATCGAAGATATGTCTCTATCTTAAGATAAATAATTAATTATTTTCGAACTTATTAATCATAAATGCATGAAATAGAGAAAATAAAAGAGAAAGATAGATTTGAAAAAATAGGAGAGAGTGGAGAAAAAATAATAAAAAATGCAATCCAAGTTAACGTGCCGCGTTAGTATCTTTCGTAAGTTTTGGCCCAATAAATAAGAGAAAGGACCAAGTGACTACTGTGTGTGGAGTTCAGAAGCTGTATGGATTAAGTTTAAAATGATAAACTGAATAATATTTTAAGGGGAAGTATATGTATTATTAATTGATAGCTTAATTATAATTTTAGCATTTGAATTTTACAAAGTAATTTTATTTTTTAAAATAAAATTATTATATATTATTTAAAATTTATATTTAAGAACTATGTAATTTAAACAATACATGTTAAAAATTAAAAAAAATAAAAATATAAACTATCACATAATAAATTATATATATTTTTAGATATTAATTTTAATTAATATATAATATTTTTACCTTTTATAACAATGAAATAAGATGTCACACTAACCCTCGCTGTCGCGCGTTCGAAGTTTGTGGTTCCATATCCTTCTCTTCTCTTCCATTTTCTTCTCAAATTTCCAGAAAAAGTCGTAAAACAAACCTCAACGTGCAGGTCGTCATGGCCTCAGGTATGAAGCTGAATTTCCTCAGTCAATCACTGTGTTCTCGTTTTAGGGGCTCTCTCGCTTCAGTTTCTTGCTTTCTTGATCTTGGTTTCCATTCATACATGATTGATTATGCATATTTCTATAATTTTCGAATTTGATATATGGGATCCATCTCTGGTTAACAACTCTCGTGATTATAATATAAGTTGTCGAATTTCTTCGAAATTAAGATCAATGAATTCGCATTTAATATATTATCTTTTGAGTTCCAAATTGCGGGAAGGCACTCTAAATTTTGTGTTATATTATAAAAATTTTAAGTAGATGATTTTTGTACGATAAATCATTAAGGATATTTGATTGGTGTTTTTGTTATATTCGGAATTGCTTTCACGATGGCTGGCCCGAGCATTGAAGATTATCTTCATCTTCCACATAAATTAATGTCTAGGAGCTTTTTTGTCAATCTGCTCTCTTTGTTTTGCAGATTTTGTGTCGACAGTCCCTCCCGAACTTGAATCTCTTTTGAGGCTGAATACTGTTGAGTACTTTGTTACGAGGAGGCCGTGGCTTGGTATGTGTGATGCTGCTACACTGGTTGCTTTGATTCTTATGCTCTGTCTTGCTGCATTTGTCTGTCAAGTTCATTTCTAATTTTTCCAGGAATTCTGTTTCAGATCTTTATGGAGTTAACGTGAGACCTGTTGCACCAATTGGAAGTGCAAGTAGAAAGCCTTATGTGGATTCCGCACTTTTGCACCGTTGCTTACCTGATGAAATGCTTGCTGAGGTATTTGATATTATGAATAAGAGAAGTTAAAGTATATTCAATAACTTTTCGATGTCTCTATATCTTCTTTTTCTTCTTCCCCTTTCATTTTATCTTTAATGAAAACTGTGTTGTATTGTTATACTCTTGAAGCCGTGGACAGAGAGGCAGGAAGGGCCTTGTGTGGGACTAGTGCAATGTATTATGTGCTATTTCAGATCAATCAAATGTGATCTAAGCATTTGATATGTGGGACCAATAGGCCTTGTTTTCAAAATTATGTTGAACTGCTCTTAATAAAGGACCTAAAAATAATTTTGTCTAACTAACATGGTAGTGCTTTCTTTTTTTTTTTCTTCAGTCCTATTGTTTTTGTGAGAAGAAACTGTCTTATAATAGGAACCAGAAAACCCTAAACCTTTTTATTAATTGAAACCTGTACCTGTGACTCCTTTGGCCTTTCTGGTGATTTCTGAACAAATTAAATGAGCGAAAATTTATACGTAAAAAGGTGTGTGGCTGTTGGACAGGGAAAAAAAAAATCTGACAGAAATATTCTGAATATACATTCTTAGGTCTTTGCTCGAATGAATCCATATGACATGGGAAGGGCATCTTGTGTCTGTCGAAAATGGAGGTACACAATTCGTAACCCTGTATATTGGCGCAATGCATGCTTGAAGGCTTGGCAGGTAAACTCAATAGAGGGGTTACCAATTATATCTTTCTGCATATAAATTGATAGTTTCTACTTTCTAAACTTGGAGCCACTTATATGAAGCTCTCGGGAGTGGTAGAAAACTATAAGATCCTGCATTCAAAGTATGAGAGTTCATGGCGGAAAATGTGGCTCTTAAGACCAAGGTTGCGAACTGATGGTAAATACAGCTATCTTTTATTGCATAACTTTATTGTTTGCTCTTTAAATTGGTTGATGGTATGAAATGGTTCAATTTGATTCTAAATGGAATTTTAAATATACAAATGCTGCCCCCAACAAATAAAGTTAGCTTCATACCAGAAAGAACTATTTTTTCTTTTTTCTTTTAATCCAAAGAAAAATTGAATCTAGTTTCATGGGGACAAAAAAAAAAAAGATTAATGCCCCCTCACCCCTCCCCCCAGCTGCATGGGGCTTTCCCCTAACTACTTGTGTTTCCCTCATCTCAGGTCTTTATGTAAGTAGGAATACTTACATTCGAGTTGGAGTTGCAGAGTGGAGGACCACTAATCCAGTTCATGTGGTATGATTTTTTATGTACTGGTGTTACTTTTTTTGCCCGATCTTGTATACCGGTTTTGCTTAGGCAATATGTTTTCTTCTACTTTTACTGACAACCTATTTTCACTTGCCGTTATTTTTGACTGACTATTAACATGTTCCTGGAGTCACATGCATGTGATGGTTTAAAAAAAAATTGGGAGTCTAGTGTTACTTAGAAATCTTTCTTTATAGTTTTGCAAGGTGCATGTTTGTTGAACAACTGCTGCAATACTCCTAGTTGTGTGTGACTTAATAACTTACAACAATATGGGAGTCTTGGTGTTATTCAATCTAAAGTTTTGTTCTGTAAGATAGTGAGAGTTAAGATGCTGTGAATCACAAAAGGTAAAACATAGTAGCAAACTATAGTTCCATGCAGATGCTGTGAATCACAAAAGGTAAAACATAGTAGCAAACTATAGTTCCATGCTCAGGATCTTATAGGATAGCTATAAATCAATAGTATTATCAGTTAAGTTAGAAAGAGATGTGTATGTTCCTTAGTCTTCCAACTTAAAGTGGAAACTTTATTTACCTAGCTTAGCTTTGCTTAATTCATGGTGATGGTTGTAAAGCTATGATAACTAGTATAAAAGACTACTAATGGATGTATCATGTTCCAGATTTTTCCTTATAGTTGTGACTGCTATTTCTTTTGGCCTTATGTTTGCTTGATTGTTGGATTGATAGGAAGAAATGCATTTCATTAAAAAAAAAAAATGAAGAAGAAGAAGAAGAAGAAGAAATGCATCTAGAAAGTTGCTGTGGATCCATTGAAGTTTTTCTTCTAAAATATAATACTTGCATGTCTGTACAAGAATTTGTCATTATATCAAATATAGCTTTGCAATCTCTAAATATATTTTGTTTAATGTCTCATTTTTTTCCACATGAAGGATAATTTTTCTCTCTTTATTATCATGCAGGTCTGCTATTTCCGATACATGAGATTTTTTCCTTCTGGGCGATTTCTTTATAAGGTTATGATTCTATGCTTATCAGATTGTTTATAAAGGACTGCTTTGTTCTTGTATCTGATTGTGTAAATTTATGTTGTCCAGAATTCTTCTCAGAAAATTAAGGATGTGGTAAAGTGCATGAACTTTCGGTCATCTAAAGCAGACTGTGTTTTTAGTGGCCACTATACGTTGTTAGATGACAAGGTTCGGTTTTAATATTTGTCAAATAAGTAATTTAGCTTCTCATTTCTTCCACAAACTTCATTGTCAGCATATTTGTGGTTACATTTCCTATCAAGGAATGGTATTGCTTGGGGGGTATATTTCTTTATGTGGCTGTTGAGACATATTAAGTAAAACTATCATTGCAGGTTGAAGCAGCTGTCTTGTATACAGGTATGCGGCCTACTGTATTGAGGATTCGCTTAAGGTATTTTAATAACTTCACTTGAATGTTATCTCTTTGAAAAGTTATTTTAGTATCATGATCCAGAGAATAAAGTTCTTTTCCCTGGTTAGGTTGGCATTAGCTTTTGCTGTTATACGCATTATAGGTAAGTGAATAAATCAAATATTTTTGGGTATTGAGATTGTCTTGAAGTGGAAGAGAAAGAGACGGCCAGTCCAAAATTTTTAAGTTCACTGTTCACAAATGAAGGCACAATGCTGGCAGATAGCCAAGAAGTATGATTATGCTTTTTGCTATGGAATTAGCAAATAGCAATTAGTGTTATTAGGCTTATGAAGAGAGCAGAAATAGGATGAAACAAGTTGCGATTGGATTGTTGATTGTGGAGGACAATGTGTAATGTGTAATATTATAATATTATGGTCAGCTTTATTAAGAAAGCAGAAAAAGGATGGGACAAGTTATGATTAGGTGACAATGACCTGAATGGAAGAGTTTGTTATATCATAAAACTAGATGAATTTTTTCTTTTAATTCCAAAATGAAAAATGAGAGAACGAAGACTTAGTTTATGTCGATTCACTGCCTTTGTAAACTGCT
Source organism: Biancaea sappan (assembly GCA_037074585.1). NCBI lineage: Eukaryota > Viridiplantae > Streptophyta > Magnoliopsida > Fabales > Fabaceae > Biancaea > Biancaea sappan. The sequence goes on from CM073494.1 coordinate 16,237,657, forward strand.
GTTAATGCTTGGAAATACTTACTGGATTTTTAAAACTAGGATCATGGATATGGCTGGCAAAAAAAAAAAAAGATCTTTGAATCTGCATTTTATAGTTGTGGAAGTTTTGGTTGCTCTATATTGAAGAGTTTGGTATCCCCCGATAAGCCCGCTTTTAAAGAGTTTTTTTTTTTGGGGAGTTTGTAGTTTTTTAGCTTTTGTATACTTTTTACCTTTTATATTTTTTAAATTTAACTTTCCCTGACAAATCGCGGAGTTGTTGTTTCTTTCCTAATTAGTATTCTGATAAGCTTTTCTCACGAATCTGCTTTGGTATAGGTTAAGAGGAACAGCTGCTGGGGCGAACAATAGGATGGACTTGATCTCACTTGTTACCAGTGGTGTGAATGATAGTGAGGCAAGTGGACCTGAGGAAGACATTCTTGGAGTTGTTGAGGGATGGCAGGATGATGAAACACACAACCCAGACGTGCCAGCAGTCTCGCATAAGAGGGGCATGACACCCTTTGTCTTTGTTCCATTTGATGAGGTACCTTATTGTCTTCTGTTTAGTATATGGTTTTTCATGCTTCAGCAACTAATTTTAAGTAATTAAAAAAAAAAATCTAATGAGCCGCTGGGTTCAACAGGCGCTGCATCTTGTTTTCTGTTGTCGGCTAATGATATAAGTTGAAAATATTCCCTAACTCGACCTTTTAGGTGTCACTAACCTTTTAGAATGGCATAAAGCCATCTGAAGCTTTTTAGTAAAAGTAGAGTTGGTTCGCATTGTTGAAAGAGATATTAACATGTGGTAGTAAGAAAATCCATTATTTACTACTACTTATAAGCATGTAAAGTGGATGGCAAATCAATAATGCTCTATCTGTTTTGTTAATACTTTTTTTTTTCTGAATGATTTACTTATGAGAATGTCTTAAGACCCAAGAATTGATTTTTTTTTTGGTGGGATTCTCCCTTGCCCCTTCTTTCTCTTCAAACGCTTTTGATTGACTGTTTGTTTTTTATGTATAGGTGGAGACATCGGTTTTCAATCTATCTGTGGATAAAATGGATTATTTTGTGCCCGGTTGATTGTTGCCTCATAATTGAAATGGTTCATTTGTAAGTATATAAGTTTCCGTGATAAGGTCGTCCAAATTTGTGCATTTTATATATACATGGATGACAACGGAGGTGTTGATATTGCAGCCGCTCTCTAGCTGTGGTCTCATTTTCTATTTTACTTTTCTTGTGTTTAGATACGTAATGGTATGAATTAAATTCTGGACAGTAGTCTATCGAATTATTGCATCCATCGTTTGAGATTTTGAGAAGGTTAAGAGCACAAATTGACTGCAAACATATACGCGAATTCTTATGAACCTGGTAAATGCAAAATTGTGTATCCTGAAGTCCCTGTAAAATAATTTAAATATTTGAAACATGTATTTGTTTTCAATTTTTTAATTAATTCAAAGGCAGTCTTATTTGGCCATAACTAGAAGTTAGCAAATTTTGAAGTTCTTTGATACCATCGCAACCATATATTAAAGAAGAAAAGTATGTAACACACAAAATGCTTACCCAGTACTCCAGCATGTCAAGTCATTTGCAAATTCCTACCAGCAACGTAAGCATGTGAATGAATGTAGGTTTAGTACATTGTAGGAGTATTCTGAATGCGTTTATGTCACGTTCCAAAATCTGAGCACGTGATCGGCACGGAAAGTAAATTTCATTTCACTTCTGTAAGCCTATCTTTTTCTTGTGCATCATACCATTCTTTTAAATACAATTAATCTAAATTACATAATTTAAGAACTAAAATAAGAGAATTATTCATCTTTTTACAAAAGATAAGAAAATACGGTTAAATCGAGTTCTCTATATACACTACAGTTATTCACATTACATCACTGAATGAACCTACCCGATTACAGAGATTTCTAGATTTATACAATTTAGAATAAGACTTAAATATTATACCTTTATCCTGAACAAATGAAAAGGTAATCATTGTTTAAGGATCCATAACTCTTTTGTATAGATATTTACCTTCAACTGTCAACTCTGAAAAAAAATGTTAATAAGAGAGGTATGAGCAAACCACGTGCCCAGTGAGCGGACAACACAACACTATGACAAAAAAAAATATCATGCATCATAATGATAATATGCAGCAATCATACGTAATAAATTATAACATAATATAATATAATTCATAATAATTCACAACAATATCCAAGTAAATCAAATACATGTCAACATAATTCAAATAATTCACAACAGCAAACAGTGAAATCAATTTCAAACATTTCCCGTACCAACCGGGTCGTCCAGGGTACCTCTGGATCGTTGCCCGCGGCCCCCGCCGCATCCACCCTTATCGCTCTATTTATATTCTCCACCCTTATAACTTCACATAAATTTTTCCATGGGGTGCACCGCCATGCCTTTCCTTTCTAGTCAAACACAATCACAATCACATCTAAGAGCATTCTCAATCATAATCATAAGCCACATACACAACTCAGTCATTTACAATTCAAGTCACAACATAATCAATATAGTTCCAGCAACATAGCATGTATACAACATAATCCATAATATAGAACAATTATTCAACAATAACATACTTCAACTATCTGCGTATGAATGATCTCAACAATCAGAGTATGACACATTTCAACTCAGTTCACATGTCATTTATAATCCATTATATAACCTCCATTCATGAGAAAATAAGAAAATATAATTATATACATTACCAGGCAAGTTCCACAATTGTTTATGTCTCATCGTCCCACATCATCCTCTTCAAACTTGGATATACAACATATTTTCACTATGATGCAAAAAGTTAATAACAAAGATATTTAATCATAGCAAGTATTAACCCACTCACCTGGATTTCATGCTCTCGCCACTCCCACCTTGCGCTTTGACCATTCCTATTGTAACCAGATAAAAACCATCAGGATTACGAAATAGAGAAATTTCCTACCACTATTCTCGACCTTCACTTACTTCTCAAATCATAACTCTTAACTGGTAATGAATATCCAGATGAAACTTATACCATTGGAAACTAGACTCAAAGAGCTTTTCAACGATATAAATTTCAATCAAAATAGAGTCCGGATGAAAGAGTGATGCTACATTAACGGTCAACGGTCAACGCAGCTACAGTGTCGTTGACTAAGTCAATGCTGCAGTAACATTGATCGAGTCAATGCTACAGTAACGAGAAAATCTGGAAAAATTTTCTCGGTAAACAGTATTTTTTGGAAAATTTTCAGAATGAACAGTGACGTTCTTCGTGTTCTTCATCCAAAAATCCTAAAATCACATCTAAAATAACATTTCTTTTGATTTCTTCCATGGGTTTTCATCCTTAATGTCTAAAGAGTGTTTTAACACCAAAATTCCCAATTTTTAGTAACAATCCAAGCTCTAATCTCAAATTTTCATCAAGAACCCTATATTTTTTTTAATTTCTAAATTCTATGGATTTTTCCTAATTTTCTCCAAATTTCTTGTTCCAATAACATCATAAACCACCCAAAAATGTTTTAGATTAATACCCATACTTAAATTCATCCATTGAAATATTCTACAAAAATTTTTCAAATTGATAACCTAGGATTTGTTTTGCAAGAGGAGGAAGAAAAAGAAGAATATCTACTTACCAATCCTCTTCGGTTCCATGGCTTCTTCCCCCAAGCAAGATGGCAAGAATGGATGATGAAGGAGATGGAATGAGAGTTATACGAAGGAGCTGCAGAGGGCTTCAGGAGGAAAGAGAAAATTGAATAGGAAGAGAGGAGGATGTGTTTAATGATTGTATGTGTGGATCCCACTAATATTTTTTTTGATAAAATTGCTCATAGCCACTCTAACTTGTAAGATTTGTTCATTTAAGTCCTTGAGAATTTGTAAAAATTTCCTAAATTAAAAATTAAATTCTATTCCCAGATTTTCTTCACTAATTAAAAAAGTACATTTTTTACGTAATTAAATTTTTATTTCAATAAACTTCAAAATAAATTTTAAATATTCATAAAAATTATTGGGGTATTACAGTTTACATATGTAGCGTTCTATTAAATAATCCTCAGGAAAGTACAAATTTATAAAACTGACCGTATCCTGATTACAAAAATGAAGTTGCTAACTAAACGAAAGCAATATACTCGGTCAAACAATTCCAATTCCAAAAACAAGCCAGATATTAATATTAAAATTTGATGGACTACGACCTAAAACGAATTTGGTCTCCACCTAGTCAGCACGAGATTGGCCTGCTCGGGATGAGAGGATGATGCCCACAATGAGGCCATAGAGAGCAAGAGCTTCAGCAAAGATCAAGATAAGAATCATACCAACAAACAGCTTTGGCTGCTGGGCGTTTGCCCTGAAAAATAAACAAAGCCAAAATTATTGGAAAAAGGAGTTAACATTTAAGGAATCTAAGCCTTCAGTTGGCAATAACATATATACTGCAAATATTCATGGATGAAATGATAGCAGAAAATGGAAAAAGACAGACCCAAATGTACGAACACAAATAACAATGATGCAAGAAAATGATAACAAGATTTAAAAAAATCAGAACGTGACAATTTAGCCTAAATATAAGCAAGCAGCTAGACAACTCAAACTCGAGTATTAAATAAGCTCAAAGAAAAGAAAATGCTTGCAGAGCAAATTTACATCAACCCTCCGTTGAATGATAAGTTGTTGCTCAATATCTCTGTAACTCATTTAGGACTCAGAGAAAGCGATAACATACAGGGGAAAAAATAAAATAAAATATCCAATTGAATTTCTCAAACACCTTGGTTGTCCCACAAGTAACATTCTAAGCGCTTACCTTTCAAATGCCAATTATTCAAAAAGGGGTAAAAGGTAATCTGTTCCAAATTAATTCAGAAATTTCTAGTGGATCCTCAAGTTCATGCACTAGAATCAACAATCTGGCACAACAAATAAATAGCAGTTATATTATTAAAACAAGGCACAACATATTTAATCAATATTTATGGTTACGTTTGGTTGCTGAAATTGAATTAAGGAATTAGAATAAGAATGGGAATTGTAACATTCCCATGCTTGGTTATTAAAATTCTCATTCTCCTGAAAATCTACATTACCTCAAATAAGGGAAAATAGATTCCCAAACTCAAATGATGAAATGAACTTTTTTATGCTTCCAATATAATAATTTAACTATTATACCCTAATAAAATTTTTAAAATTATACTTTTATTCTAATTTATAATTAACCTCATTTAATTACCCTAAGATATTTGTAGTATTTACGTTGGCATGCTTAAGAATATTGAGACTACGACCACCAGTCACTATCAGCAATGTAGTCAAAATTTATAAAAAATTATTTCATATATTTTGTAATATATTAAAATGTTATTAAAAATGCTAGTTAAATGTCGATTATTAATTATACCTATTAACTAGCACCACAAATTTGGCTTTCAATATGTCTTATATATAATATTTAATATATTCAATATGTTATTATATACAATATTTAATATATTTAACATATTAAATATTGTGTAATATATTAAAAAAATCCAATTTAATTTCTTTTGTTGAATTTATTTACCAATTTTTTATACAATATTTATATAACATTTTGCATTCATAAGTATTATAGTAGTTTTCTCATAATTCTTTTGCATTCCAACACAGATTTTTACAACCAAACATAGGAAATGAATGATTTTTTATGTCTAACAAAAAATGAAAATAGGAATGAGATTCCAATTCCTATTCCCATTCCAGTTCCCATGCCTCAATTCTAACAAACAAATGTTACCTATGATTTCCCAGTTCCATGCATGTTGCAATCTAGAGCTTTCCTGGAAGTACTATAGATAGAGAGAGAGATCCAATTTATGCAAGAAATCAGAATTCGGATCACAAAAAATATAAAGATCATTTCTTCATTTCTTCCACTTTCTCTTCTACTTTCCTTACTTCTAACCTTTTAGAACTATACTAAAAAATTTTCTAACACAATCAAGATCTAGAATCCCCTCTTCATATAATTTATAAAATCTTATCCTTTCCGCCTAAGGAAAATGTCGATAAAAACTGACACGGTAAATATCTTGAAATGAAGAACTAGAAAAACAAAACAATTGGCACGATAAGAATATATAAATACACATTTCCACTCCCTCAATCTACATTACTCAACACAACATTCAAATTTCCAATCATTACTGATATTAAATTCCTTGAAGAATATAATAAATATGCAAACATACAACAAAATTGAAACTAAAGGTTAATCGTTCTAGCCAAACTATCATTACTGGTCTCCATTACCTGCTCAATGTAAACCGGATACATAACTGATCCATAACCCAAAGGAATGCTAAAGCAATCATGTAGGAAACGATTTTTCACAAACCTGTCTTCATCTTTGAAGACAGGTAAGATATATCTGGTGTACCATTGTACATCTTAGAATGCCATGAATAAATGACAACTATGACGACTTAAAAATTAATATCTTAAATCCTTCATATAATGTCGCATTAAATTTAAACAAATGGCAGCTGATGGAAGAAGAAATTTAAAACTTGGAAGTTGTGCAAGAAGCTATGATGGCTTAACGTCCTATTTCACACAGTTCACAAGTTATGCTTAACTTGAGTAATTAATATTTAATTGCACCATTGTTTACTCCCGCTTAATGTCCAGGAACTATCCACAAGCTTTACTAAAAGTAAGTAAATAAAAAAATAAAGGATCGAGTAAGGAAAAAGGCAACATAAATAGATAAACATACCGAACTCCAGCGTCACCAACAATTCCGATTGCCATTCCAGCAGAGAGTCCAGCAAGGCCACAAGCAAGGCCAGATGACAAGTGGGCATACCCATCAAAGAGATAGTATGATTTAGCCTTGGGGTTTATTCCAGTGCTAATAATAACAGCTATAATCAATCCATAAATACCCAGAACTCCAGCCATAACTACTGGGACAATGGATTTCATCACCAACTCAGGTCTCATAACTCCCATGGAAGCAACGCCGACTCCACTCTTTGCAGTTCCATAAGCGGCTCCCATACCTGAGATCGATAAACGAAATTGTTACCATAACACTTTTTCGGACTTGCAAGAAAACGCAGGAACGTACACATATTCAATAGAATGATCAATGGAAATTCCTTGATTGAATTTTTGCAGAACTCTCCGGGAAAATAAGAGGAAGACGAAAAGAAAAGAAAATGAACAAGAAATGGAAGAGACAGGGGAGTTACATGAGAAAACGAGGGCAGCAGCGGCTCCGAGGAAGCCGAAGAATGGAGCAGTTTCGTCACCACTAAAACCTGCCATCTTCCACAGACTCCTTCTTCTCTATGGAATTGAAGATGAATGCTTGAAGTGATCAGATCAGACCAAATGATTCAACGTCCAATTATATATTGCTTGGTTCTGATCAAGGCCATTGAAGGCAGTTGCTATTGCGTATTTACCATAGTGCCCTTGTGTCGCCCATATATCATTTTCTCCTTTCTTTTTTTTTTTTTGTGGGGTGGGGGTGGGGGTGGGGAAGGAACAGAGGGATCCGGATCCTTTGTTTGGAATATCACCTGCTCATTTTTTAGCAACAATTTTTATTGCTGCTAAAAACTTTCAGCAACAGTTTTTTGGTTACTAAACTGTTGCTAAAGGTTTTTAGCAACGGTAAAAACCGTTGTTAAAAACTGAGCAGGCCTCTGCTTGGATTTTTTTTCAAACAGAGGATCCGGGCGCGGAACAGAGGCTCTTAACCGAGTGGTCTTCTTTCTCTCTCTTTCTCTCTCTCTTAAAGCTTATTTTAAGAAGCAATTAGAGCTGACAAGCACTGGAAATGAAAATAAACTAGGATCAATTGGTCTAATGCTATAAAATTGAAAAAATTTTAGGCATATATTATGTTTGTAAAAAAATTTTGCTGAATATTACAAAATACATCAAATCAGGGTTCTGTCCTGTTGGAGCTCGGCCTGTGTTAGGCCAAGCTCCTGACAGGATTTTTTTAAAAAAAGTTTGACAGAAGCTCGGTCTCTGTCAGGCTGAGCTTCTGTCAGGCTTTTTGAACACCCGTGATGCAGCTGTCACATCACGTTGCAGACTGCATGCGTGCGGGAAGTGATTTTATAAAATTTTGGTCCGTTGAAATTTTATCTTTTTGTTTTAGTCCCTAGCTGCTTCCCCTATATAAGAATCACAACTCTCCTCACTTACACACCCAAATCCTCTCTTCTCCCCTTTGTTCAACTTGCGAAAATTCTGCAAAATTTGTTTCCTTCTTACAAAAAGTAGAGCTACATTCCAGATTAAAAATCAAGATTAGATCACTGTTGTGACTATGTTTTAATTATAACTTATATTTGTATTAATTGCATTATTTATTGTTTGATGAGTAGTATGATTTATTTATAAACTAGATTTATATAAGTTGAATTGTTTTATTTATTGATGATTTATGATATTTTTATAATATGAGTGTAACTAAAACATGTTTTAAATAATTATATTGTTAGTTGTGTAATATATTATTATAGTTCATAATAATTATGTTTTGTTATTGTGTCTAAAAGAATATTAGGTTATTTCATTTTTTAAACAGAAAATTTAAACATAAATAAAAAATTGTAAATTTGGTTTATAAATATGGTATAGGTAGAAAAAATATAATTTAAAGAAAAAAATTTAAATAAAAAATAATATGCCACATAAAAAATGATATTAAGAACTAAAAACGAAAATTTAAATATTTTAAAGTATATGAAATATAAGAAAATAAAGAAATTCATAATTGGAATATATAGTTTTTTATTTATGTAAGTAATGAAATTAGTGTAATGTGAATAAGTGAATATCATTGATATTTATAAATTTTTAAAAAGTTATTAGAAGGAAAGAGAAAATTGTATTTGAATAAATTTAAAAAACAATTGTGTTAATTGAAGATAGAAGAAACAGTTGAGTATACCAAAGTGTATCTAAGAAAAATTTGATAAAAAATTGTTGACACTTTGCTTCTCTATTTGTGTTAGGGAATTTTAATTGTGTTACTTAGATATATATATATATATATATATATATATGTTTATGAGTTAAAAAAATTGTATAAAATGAATTAAAATTATTTAAAATTGACAAAAATTAATTTCATAAAAAAGTGGTATTAGAAACCCAATTAAATAATAATTGTAAACCCAAAAAAAAATTATACAAATATTAATTAGAAATAAAAATTTAAAAATATAGTTTCTTAAAATTATACAAAATATCTAACGCAATAAAAAAGATAAAGAACTATTATAAATTAGATTTTTTCCAATTACAATTTTTGAGGTAAAATAAAGAGTTGTAGACTTTTTTTTAATTTTAATGTGAAATACTAATTTTCCAAAACCAAAAATCAGTAATAGTAAAAAATTTTAAAATTGTAATTAGTATGATTATTTTATTGTGTCTAAAAGAATATTAGGTTATTTTATTTTTTAAATAGAAAATTTAAACATAAATAAAAAATTGTAAATTTGGTTTATAAATATGGTATAGGTAGAAAAAAAAATTTAAACAAAAAAAATTAAACAAAAAATCATATGCCACATAAAAAATGATATTAAGAACAAAAAATGAATATTTAAATATTTTAAAGTATATGAAATATAAGAAAATAAAGAAATTCGTAATTGGAATATATAGTTTTTATTTATATAAGTAATGAAATTAGTGTAATGTGAACAAGTGAATATCATTGATATTTATAAATTTTGAGAAAGTTATTAGAATGTAAGAGAAAAATGTATTTGAATAAATTTAAAAAGTAATTGTGTTAGTTGAAGATAGAAGAAACAGTTGGGTAAATCAAACTGTATATGAGAAAAATTGGATAAAAAATCATTGACACTTTTCTTCTTTATTAGATTGTGTTAGGCTATTGTAATTGTGTTACTTATATATATATATATATATATATATGAGTTAAAAAATATATAAAATGAATTAAAATTATTAAAAATTGACAAAAATTAATTTCATAAAAAAGTTGTATTAGAAACCCAATTAAATAATAATTGTAAACCCAAAAATATTATACAAATATTAATTAGAAATACAAATTTAAAAATATATTTTCTTAAAATTATACAAAATATCTAACGCAATAAAAAAGATAAAGAACTATTATAAAATGGATTTTTTCCAATTACAATTTTTGAGGTAAAATAAAGAGTTGTAGACTTTTTTTTTAATTTTAATGTTAAATACTAATTTTCTAAAACCAAAAATCTGTAATAGTAAAAAAATTTAAAATTGTAATTAGAAATTTTTGTATTAATTTCTATTAATTATTTTTTGAATAAATTAATATTTGTTGCTTCTTACTTATTCTATAGGTAGTCAAGATGAGTTTAGAAACAAACGTATATATTTATGTCAACGGAAAGAATGTTAAGCGTGATCAGGGGGCTACATTTATATCTGATATTTATGGTATGATGACACTTGATGATTTGAATCTCACCCTCAATGAATTGAAAAGTAAGATTCATGAGAATTTAGATCTCCCCCTAAATGAATCAGTGGATAAAATATTCTTTAGGGATTTCTTTCAAGGAGAGTATAGGAAAGTAAATGTGAGTTCTGACAATACAGTTAGAATAATGATGAACAAAGTGTTAAGGTCTCAAGTTGAGTATCTTGAGCTACTGATCAAAACTTTAAGTCATCAAATAAATCTTAACATCGAAGCCGGTACATCACAAGTCATCGTTCCTTGTGATATTTCATCGCAGCCTCTCAGTCAAGGAATGTTCAGTAGTCTATTGCTGGCAGATGATGATGAATCGGTGCCAGAACTAAATGATACTCCTTCATCTTCCCGACCATGCATGGATGACTTTATTGACGAAGAGGGGTGTTTTGGTAATTTAGCTAACAGCGATAACAATGATGGTGATGATGTTGCAGATGATCGTGGCAGGCATAACGAGGGAGTTTTAGTCCCTTCCATCAGTGAGTATCGAGAGCCTGCACACAATTTTTTAACAAGCCTTCCAGAAGATGAGTCAATGGATGACGAAGAACCTGGTAGTTCAACAATGAACGATACTGACCTTTATGCTGGGAGGCGGTTCGATGACAAACTAAAATTGCGAGAAGCGGTAAAAGAATATCATGTCTTGAATTACTTGACTTATAGAGTGGAGCACCAAAGTCAAAATGTTGAATTGTATGTGTGCCCAAAAAAAGATGAAGGTTATGGGTGAAGACTTAGGGCAACTCGAAAGATGTTTCGTAGTTATTGGCAGATTACAATTTATCCAGGTCCCCATACTTGCCTGAATGCGTCGCTACGACAGGATCACCCAAAATTAGATGTAAATGTTATACCCCCGCATATTATGGAGTTGGTGGAAGACAAAGCAGAGATCCCCGTTAGTCAAGTAATCGCACATATTCGTTCCAAATTTGGTTATAAAATTTCTTACTGGAAAGCTTGGTCTGCGAAGTGGAAGGCCATCGGGGAGGCATATGGGGACTGGGAGCAATCATATGCGGATATACCTCGATTTTTTGCAGCAATCCAGCAAGCGATGCCAGGTTCTGTGGTGGAATGGCGTACTCCCATTACCACCTGCTGACAGAGATGGTCACCCACAATGCAAGTTTGTACGAGTATTTTGGTCCTTTAAACTGTGCATAGATGCCTTGGCTCACTTAAAGCTAATTCTCCAAGTCGACGAAACTTTTTTGTACAGCAAGTACAAAGGAACCTTAATGATAGCTTCATCTCACAATGGTAACAACAAAGTGTTGCCTATTGCATTTGCGCAGGTTGAACAGGAAAATTATGAATCTTGGTCATGGTTTCTTCAAATTCTAAAGGAATGGGTTGTAGGCAATCGAGACGTAACCTTGATCTCTGATCGGCATCATGGACTTGTAACCGGTGCGCCTCGACATGGCTGGACCCATATGTATTGTCTAAGAAACTTGGCCAGTAATGTCCGCACCACATTGGGTTCAAAATAGCTATCTAAGAAGCTCGTGCATGCTGGTATGTCTTTGTTGAAATTTCTAGTATTTCAATTCACACTTGAATCTTTGACTAATATTATGTTATTGTAATTAGGATATTCATACGATCCTCAGGAGGTGCTCAACGTTGTGGCTGAAATGCTTGGATCATAGGAAAATTCAAATGGGGATGTTGGAACGTGGCTAAACAGAATGAGCGTTGCTCAATGGGCACGAGCATATGATACTACAGGTCGTCGTTGGGGTCATATGACGACGAATTTAGCTGAGTCCATGAACAACGTCTTCAAAGACGTTAGACATCTTCCTATTATGGGGTTAGTGAATGCCACATTGTACAAGCTAAATACTTACTTTCAGAACAATTTGCTGACATTGGACGCACAAATAGAAAAGCATGACATATTCTCAGAGGTCGTGCAGAAGAAGCTTGTGGAATATAGAGCCAAAGCCTGTTCAATGTCTGTGCGCATGTTTAATAGGGCGGCAGGTATTTTTGAAGTGGAGGAGCCATACGACCATTCAACAAGTCGTCAAGGTCGTATTTACAGAGTAAATGTTATTAATGATCGTAACTATGATTGTGGCATGTTTCAAATTTGGCATTTTCCATGCCCACATGTTCTAGCAGCTTGTGCGTATGAAAAACTGAATCATAACGACTTCGTAGACCATGTATATCATCTTGAAACAATGAAAATGGCTTACAATTTACCGTGGTTCTCTATTGGTGGGCCAAATCATTGGCCATTGGCTCAAGGTCCACGATTAGTACCTGATTCATCCCTTATTAGAGGCAAAGGTTGACCAAGATCATCACGCCTACGGATGGACATGGACTACATGTGACGTCGGCAGCCATCACGTTGTGGCTTATGTAGACGGCAAGGCCACAATCGATCAAGTTGTCCACAACAGCATCGACCATAGAATAGCTTTGTAAAACTTATGCTCTGTTTGTAATAAATTTTGCTGTTACTTATGTTATATCTGTCAAGTGTACTTATCTTTTGTTAATAATCTTTCATTTATTTAATTATTACTTTGCTTACACATATAAGTATATATTCATTATTAGGTTGCTTAAAAAATAAATTTAATTATAAATTTTCCATTTTAATAAATTATTGAAAATGAAGCTTTCCAAATTTTTAATTAATTATTAACACATTGTTGTTTTTAAATGAAAATAAATTCATTAATAAATTATTGAAAATGAAGCTTTCCAATTTTTTAATTAATTATTAACACATTGTTGTTTTTAAATAAAAATAAATTCATTTATAAATTATTGAAAATGAAGCTTTCCAATTTTTTAATTAATTATTAACACATTTTTGTTTTTAAATAAAAATAAATTCATTTATAAATTATTGAAAATGAAGCTTTCCAATTTTTTAATTAATTATTAACACATTGTTGTTTTTAAATAAAAATAAATTCATTTATAAATTATTGAAAATGAAGCTTTCCAATTTTTTAATTAATTATTAACACATTGTTGTTTTTAAATAAAAATAAATTCATTAATAAATTATTGAAAATGAAGCTTTCCAATTTTTTAGTTAATTATTAACACATTGTTGTTTTCAAATAAAAATAAATTCATTCATAAATTATTGAAAATGAAGCTTTCCAATTTTTTAATTAATTATTAACACATTGTTGTTTTTAAATAAAAATAAATTCATTAATAAATTATTGAAAATGAAGCTTTCCAATTTTTTAATTAATTATTAACACATTGTTGTTTTTAAATAAAAATAAATTCATTTATAAATTATTGAAAATGAAGCTTTCCAATTTTTTAATTAATTATTAACACATTGTTGTTTTTAAATAAAAATAAATTCATTCATAAATTATTGAAAATGAAGCTTTTCAATTTTATTTGTTTATTATTTTTTGTACACATTGTTTTTTAATACTAACGTTTTGAATTTTTTCTTTTTTTTTGAAAATTAAGCTTTTCAATTTACAAATTTTTAAAAATTAAATAAAAAATGCACGTTGGTTTTTAAATATAAATTTTTAATTTTTTTTCTAACACATAACTCGGCCTGTGTCAGGCCGAGCTTCTGACAGTCAGAAACTTGACCTGACACAGGCCGAGTTATGTGATAAAAAACCACCTGACATTGGCGTGATCGAGGTGCATGTGAGAGAGAGAGGCTACGGGAGGGTGTGTTGCTTGCCAGGCCATGCGCATGGAGGTTTATATATATATATATATATATATATATATATATATATATATATATATATATATATATATATATATATATATATATATATATATGAGAAGATGAAGAAGGAGAGGGAAAGTGGGGAGGAGGAGAAGAAGAGAATTGGAGAGGGAAAGTTGAGAGGAGGAGAAGAAGAGAATTTGAAGAGGGAAGGTTGAGAGGATAAGAAGAGAATTGGAGAGTAAAAAAGGTTAGAATATTGTATTTTAATTTTTTTTATATTGCATTCTTATGTTTAATTTTTTTATTATGTCATTTTTATTTATTTTTTGTTATCAGATGGCTGATCCCAGACGAGCTGTGGTTCCAGGTCCTAACAATGACTCACTTTTGTATTTACAAAATCGTCACATCTCTCAAGACGTTTGAACAAACAAGGTTAGTTAGTACTAAAATTTAATTTTTTTATTTATTATAATATGAAAAAATTGTTTTTAATTTAGAAAAATTGTTTTTAATTTAAATTAAAATTTGTTATTTGTTTTAATTTAATTTCTTTGTTCACTTTATTGTAAAATGGAAAATTTGTTTTCAATTTAAATTAAAATTTGTTATTTGTTTTAATTTAATTTCTTTGTTCGCTTTATTGTAAAATGGACAAATTGTTTTTAATTTAAATTAAAATTTGTTATTTGTTTTAATTTAATTTCTTTGTTTGTTTTATTGTAAAATGGATAAATTGTTTTTAATTTAAATTAAAATCTGTTATTTGTTTTAATTTAATTTCTTTGTTCACTTTATTGTAAAATGGACAAATTTTTTTTAATTTAAATTAAAATTTGTTATTTGTTTTAATTTAATTTCTTTGTTCACTTTATTGTAAAATGGACAAATTGTTTTTAATTTAAATTAAAATTTGTTATTTGTTTTAATTTAATTTCTTTGTTCACTTTATTGTAAAATGGAAAATTTTTTTTACTTTAAATTAAAATTTGTTATTTGTTTTAATTTAATTTCTTTGTTCACTTTATTGTAAAATGGAAAATTTGTTTTTAATTTAAATTTAAATTTGTTATTTGTTTTAATTTAATTTCTTTGTTCACTTTATTGTAAAATAGAAAATTTGTTTTTAATTTAAATTAAAATTTGTTATTTGTTTTAATTTAATTTCTTTGTTCACTTTATTGTAAAATAGAAAAATTGTTTTAATTTAAATTAAAATTTGTTATTTGTTTTAATTTAATTTCTTTGTTCACTTTATTGTAAAATGGAAAATTTTTTTAAATTTAAATTAAAATTTGTTATTTGTTTTAATTTAATTTATTTGTTCACTTTATTGTAAAATGGAAAATTTGTTTTTAATTTAAATTAAAATTTGTTATTTGTTTTAATTTAATTTCTTTGTTCACTTTATTGTAAAATAGAAAAATTGTTTTTAATTTAAATTAAAAATTTTTATTTGTTTTAATTTCAGAGAGATCGCGTTTTACGCTTACGTAAATGTATACTTGTTGACGGTTACCCACCATTACCGATCGTCCAACATTTACACACTGCTGGTTTCTACGGTTTGGCATGTTTGGGTAAATTTGAGCACAATCCGTCTCTTATCTCAGCACTCGTTGAACGATGGCGACCTGAGACACATACTTTTCACACCACAAAGGGGGAAGCCACAGACGATTCAGCTTAGTCTCCCTTGTAGTGGCAGACCGATTACAGGTTTGGCCTCCATGGACTGGCCGGAATTATGTAGGCGACTTCTTGGTGTTGCCCCACCACCAAACAAACTAGACGGCCAAAGATTAAGTATGAACTGGTTAGCAGAGAACTTTCACCATTTATCGGAGGACGCCACGCCTGAACAAGTTGTATATTTTACTCGTGCGTATATTTTACGCCTAATTGGGGGGGTACATGATGTCAGATAAATCTGGCACAAAAGTGTATCTCATGCATCTGCCGTTCCTAAAAAATTTCAATAACTATGGGCAATATAGCTGGGGATCGGCAGTATTGGCTCATTTGTATAGAGAGCTTTGCATGGCAACGGACCCTAGACAGAAGGAAATTGGGGGTTGCCTTACTCTGTTACACGTCTGGCCATAGGACAGATTCCCGCGGTTAGCTCCATTAACACGCCCTGCCCACGATGAAAATTTACAGAATTACCCTCTGCCCCCACCATTAGGATGTCGGTATGTGTATTACTTATCTAAATTTGAAGTTTATCAAATATTATTTACGATTTTGAACTAATATAATTGTCAACTTGTAGTTGGAGGGGTGCCAAGGACTCCATTGGGCCACATAAAGAAGCCTTGAAACATTTCAGACTTTTATTAGATAGGATGATTGATGACGAGGTATCCTACTTAAACTACTGTTTTCCAAATACTAAGTTACTGTATTTGTTTATTTAATCTAACATTTAATTTCTATAGATCATTTGGTGTCCATAAATGGGGAAGTTTTCGAGAGGATTCTGCCTTGTTGCTTAGCTGACTACACAGTGTGGCATGCCTATGTACCAATAATTTGTTTTCATATTGTTGAGTGGCATCATCCAGATCGCGTGCTTCGCCAGTTCGGTGGAGATTAGTCGATTTCTGAGCCACCAATCAATCTTGGCCGCCATCACACATTGCAGATGACTGGAAAATCTGCTGAGAATTGAGAGGTGGTACATAGTCAGTTTATTAACCAATGGGCTGAGTGGCCTCAACGAGTGATCTAGATCGAGCATCTTTCACTTACCCTGGAGCATAACTCAGAGTATATGCGTTGGTATTGGAAGTATACTCGACGATGGATTGATCCTCAAAGCGGTGCTGAGGGTTATGCAGTAAATCTCAGTTCCATATTTGTTTTAATTACAATTACAGCTTATCTGCTTTGTTCTTCTTTTTTTTTTTTTACCTGTTTTCTATAGGTTGACATGACATGGTCTTTGTATAGACCCAGCTCCACCTGTTCAGGTTTTTCCTACAGTCATAGCAGAGGAGGTAACAGGAAAACGTTCTCGAGGCCTTATCGCATCAAGGGAACCTATTCCCTATGATGCATGCTACGATCAAGGTGCATCGATGCCATATGAAAGTGTATCAACTTCATCTTATTATTCGACTCAACCGGATGTAGGTTACAGTGGCTCTGGTCCATCTTTTACACATACAGGAGGCTTCTGTTCTCCATTTGCCGCCGACTGTTATACGCCAATGTCAGCACCGTACAATCTAGATTTTTCATCTCTTTTTCCTTCGCCTATGCCACATAATGCGGAGTTTGGAATGCAGTTCTTCACACCAGATAACTTGTAATACCCAAGAAAAATAAAATATAAATATTTGTTTACAAACTACTGTTACTATTTCAGTATACGGTACTATTCACCTGTATAATACTATTTACGTATATGATACTGTTCATTTATACAATCGAAATGTCAAGTACTAGATGTGGCTTGGTCATAAGAGAAAACTAGAAAGAAGTTTGTAGGAGAAAATGACGTTTTATGTGTAAAAATACCCTCAGGGACTAAATTGAAAGGACTGATTTGAAAAGAAACTTAAAGGTTTAAGATGAAAGGATAGTTTTCCCTTTAAGTTTTCAATAGTAATAACAGAAAAATTTTTAGCCGTTGCTAACTGCATTATTAGAAATGTCATTTTCATGAATAGTAAATTGAATATTTTATTAACGCATAGTGTCAAATAGTACCCTTGACTTTTGCTATAAATAGGCCCTTCCATTTCACTTCTAAACTCACACCTTCAACTTCTCTTCTTCTCTGCTTAAGTTTCTCTTACTCCAAAGCTAGGCCTCTGAGATTTTGGGCCTTTCCTTTTCAGCTTAGGTAAGGATACTATGCCCTTTCTATATCTTTCAAATTTTAGAAGTTATTTTCTTAAGTATGCTCTGTGGTTGCGGCCTTGGCTGATCTTCCACATCAGAAAAACTGTCCTTAGCTGTTTATATGTTATTTTGATTCTCTGATTACCGAAATAGAATGTAAACTGTGAAGAATACATGTCTAGGAAAGTTCTGGCTAAGGAAAGACCTGGTTTTTAAGTGTGTCCAGTGTGACCCTCCACTCTTTCCTGGGAACTTACCTGGTGTACTCTTTTACAGATTGTATTCTCTATTTCTGGTATGAATAGTGATCGTACGTATGAATAGTGACCGTACGTATGAATAGTGACCGTATGAATAGTAACCGTATATATGAACAGTAACCGTACATATGAACAGTATCTGTACGAAAACAATCCTGACGTATTTTCTCTAATCTTTCATGAAAATCTCCGTAGCAGAACACCGAAATTCACCTGAGAACTCTTGTCTGTAATAACTTAGAGAAGCGATGCTCGTACGGAATCCAGGTGAGTGAAACGACCCCGTTTTAATAGAGTTTTAGCATTACTGGTGATAAAAAGTATGTCGTAGGACACTCCCAAGATTCATAGGGGGAAATTGGATTCAGAATGACGAATCTAAATGAGATAATTAATCCATAAGTATGGATAAAATGAAATAAGTATCTTATGATGATGTGAAATTTGAATGTTTTCAAAAATGGATTAATTGTTATCTTGATATGTGGTTTATAAATCCATAATATAGTAATATACTATACCTGTTATATGGATGAATATTATATTGAGCTTCTGATTATGATATGAAATGCTATTGATTGTGATTGAGCGGGACAGTACCCCCTCTCACGGCAAGGCGGAAAACCCGGTTGACAGGGTGTCTTGACCAATGAGTGTGGAGACAACGATTCCCTCAGTAGGGATATAGCCCGGATTGGTGATAAATCCGTGAGGCGCCCTAGCTAAGAGGATGAGGTTGTGCGTCATGGCGGAAATATACATAATTGGTGAGCCGGCCTGTGTGCGCTCTCCGGGATATATTGCCATTGACGAGTACTAGTAACGTTTGTTGAATTGGATGAATTTTTATCTTGTATGTAAGAGGATGATGTTGTGCGTCATGGCGGAAATATACATAATTGGTGAGCCGGCCTGTGTACGCTCTCCGGGATATATTGCCATTGACGAGTACTAGTAACGTTTGTTGAATTGGATAAATTTTTATCTTCTGTCTATTGGTTGAGTATGAGCCTTTGGATATGCTTGCATGACTGGTAATGTATTTGAATTTTATTAATGCGAGGCCGATTCGCTCATTGAGTTTAAAAGCTCACATTGTTTGTACAACCTTTTTGTTCAGATCAGGTTGCCATCGAAGAATATCTGCTAGAGGAGTAGATCACTTTGGACCTTCCCGTTATCGGGTAGACCTCTCTTCTGTTATAGATTATGTTGCTCTGTAATCGTCTAGGACATCTAGTTCAGGGGTTCGACATTTGGCTTGTATGTCAGTATAATAATGTATTTTAAATTGATAATCTATGATTACATGCAAATCATCTCTATGATTTTCAGATAAGAAAATTTGATATATTTATCGGAAGGCTTACAGTGATGAGAGATTCATCATTGTGCCGGTCATGTGCCCAGAAAACGGGTCGTGACAAAGTTGGTATCAGAGCAAAGGTTGTTAGGTCTCCTAGTGATTACAGAGCAAGGTAACCTTAGTAGGACCTCCTCTATCGTTGTGAACCCGGGCACAATTATAGAGAGACGGCTCTACTGAAGGTCCTGTAGGATGTTTCCATTTCCTTTCCCTCCGAGACTTATCTCTTCTTAGGAATTATGTTCTCAGTTTTAGTTTTAGACAGATGTGGCCACACTTTTGAACTTAGTAAAGGAAAGGTTATTACTTGTTTTGATTCCGTTGTTGTCGGATCAAATTTTTATATGGTGGATTTTATAAGCTGAATTCATGATTGAATTTGTGTAGCTATATTATTTTAGGGTACCAGCCAATAAAAGAAACCACTCGCATTAAAAACAAAAAAAAACTGAAGGATTACATTGCAAAAAAGAAGAAGTTTACTCATGCATGAGTAATCTAAAAGTGAGGTGGTCTTGGATTAGGAGGGTTGTATTGTATCATCACCCCTCGACCATTCCTTGGAGCAAGGGACATAGCAATGTCGCGGAGGGTAGTGTAAATCCCATTCATACAATCAACACTTCTTTGTTGTTGATTGCAGAAGCACTGGGTAGACCAATAGAAGAACCTGTCTATTCTTGAAGTCATTTCTGCATGATTGCGTTTAGTTAACTTCTCCAGGTCTCCTATCATCTTTTTCAGATTTTTCACCTCCTGCTCTAGACAGGCGATTTTGTCCTCCGAGGTATGGCCCGTGCTAGTGTCCTCAGCTTCCTCGATCTTCTTCATTTTCTTCTCCTTCTGTTTCTCTGGAGACCCCTCAAAAGGTCTTTTGCCCTTGTCTTTGCCCAGACTTAAGTTTAAGTCGAGCTCTTCTTCCTTAGCCTCTACTGTGAGATCAATGTACTTCCTTGAGGCCATGATTTAGAAAAATTTAGAAATTTTTGTAAGAGTATGAGGCGAGAGGAATACTGGGGGATTGTAGGCTCGGAGATTATTACTCTTTGTGGTGTGGTAACTGAGAACGCTGGGATGGTTTTTATAGAGAAAAATTAGGACTTAGAGACAAAGAAGATATCTTTTCACCGCACCCCTACACGATCAACCTATGGATTTCTGCAAGCTAGAAGCCAGAAGTCTAGGGTAGGCGTGCACACCAACAATGCGTCGCATTAATGCCAAAACCACGAAAGTCAGTATTCGGTGGATTTGCGGCCGATTTTACTCGGTTTTCCCATTTCTCCCGTTGGCATTTTCCGAAATTCAAAGAAGTTGATAACATAGCCATCAAAGATTGCCTTGGATGCTTTTATGATGAACTGAAATACATTTCTCCGTTTTATTGTTTTGTTCTTAAGAGCCTTCAGTTGAGTATAATATACATAATTGATTGAATCATGTTGTAATTACATGTATGTATGTTATTCATGCATAATGAGTGAAGGCTACGATCAAGGAGAATATGTGATGATCCTACATATACTCATAGAGATGTGAAATCAAAATGACTTGGATAGAATAAAATGTGTAGATGATGATATATCTTCATGGTTACACATACTTACATATAATGCTCTCGTGGGCAAATGAAAGGCAGTGATTTCCTTACATCATGATAATACTTACTGCATGTGACCGTAAGCAGTTAACTTTGTTTTAATATATTGATATACATATATTATGTGTAAATCCAGAATAAAGACACCGATTAGAATCTAAGATACGGCCAATATGAGGCGACCTAATCATAGAGGGACATCGTGATATAGGATTACAGAATAAAACAAGTTTAGAGGGAGAAAATCTCAGACTAAAGAGCGTAGTTAGTCAGAACTTTGCGAAAGGTCAAGATTAGCCGAAATTTTTTTTTGAGGAAATCTTTGACTTATGTTAATTGCATTAAATTATATTTACTATTTACTTGCATGTCCGACATTAATTGCTGGCATTGCGACGTATGTGATCTGTAAACCTTATAGCGAGCGGCGTGTAGGTTGTGGTGGCTTTAGCTCCAGGGGCTTCGGGTTGTCTATAAATCTTGTTTGCCCGTTACCCTACTCATCGCACCAAGCAAACCTACTTTTTTCATTACATACCTATTTCTCAATCTCCATTCCTTTCTCATTCGAAGTTATTTCTGATATCCCTAGAGCAATGGCCGATAATAAGTCTTTCAACTTGAATTTTGAGACTGGCAATGTAGAGCTTGATTTAAATCTAAGTCTCGGAAACAACAAAGGGAAGAGACCTGTAGACAGGTCACCAGAAATTAAGAAGAGAAAGAGGGATGTAATAGAGTTGGAGGAGGACAGTACTGCAACATCCTCAGAAAATAAGCTTGCATTCCTGGAACGTAAGATAGAGAGCCTGGAATACAAGATAGAGGACCAGAAGCGACTAATAAGTCGTCTCTTTGAAAACCAAGAGAAACTGATAAACCGTCGTTTCGGGGAACTGGCTAATCGAGTTGATAGACATTCAATGTTTGCAACTCAAAATTTTCGTGACCAACAAGCAAGGTGTATTGACTGTATGAACGGAGTGACTTATGCTCTTCGCCAAATTTCTCAGGCGCTTCCTCCAGAAACTCTTTCTAGGCTGCAACGATTAGCTTCCTCCTTAAGGTCTGAAGCACCTTCCTCTTCTAGATCTGGAGCACCTTTTACATTTCAAAAGCCTCCTCGTCCTTAATTTATTTTTCTTTTGTTTGTACCTAAAGCTACATTTGGTGTAAGCTTCACGTATTAAAATTATCTATGTACTAGAAATAAAATTTAAGTTAGTATCTAGATCTTCTTTGTTGAAGTGATTCATTTTACTGAAAGAACTTGAGGAATGAGAAGATATTGGACTTGTTATATTTCATACTTGATTCTAAAGCATAGTATAGTAATATCTTTTTGACTGAGCAGAGTTACTAAAATGATATTTCATTGCACTTCTGAGCTATGGAGGAATGCTAAATAAGTATTTTATGAACCTATACATAGAGAACTATGGGTTTGCCTCAATCATTGAAGGGATGCGACTCTATATGAGTCATTGAGGTGAGAGGAATTTCTATATATATTTATTTTATAATTATGCATGAGGAGTATGTTATTTACTTAACTCATTTTCTGGGATTGTTCTTCCTAGAGAATTATGTAATGATTTCATTTTATATAACGCCTTCAGCTGGGAGTGTTGCCTTAAGGTAGAAGGATCGCCTTCGGGCAAGAGTATTACCTATGACCAAAATGATGCCTTCGGATAGGGTGCTTGTATTCGTAAAAGTTATAAGCTATGTGTGTGAAAACATGTATTCTGATATTCAGTATGAACTAGAAAGACCATGTGTCACTTTTGAGAAGACACCTATTTGAGGTTTTACATAGAGACAGTTCGTCTCTGATTAGGTGGTTTGAGTTTGGTAAAGGTTTTGAGGATGAGACACTTTATGGTACAAAAGGTTGTGGAGAAGATTAAACTGATGAGGAAGAAATTACTTGCTGTCTAGAAAAGGCAAAAGTCTTATGCAAATTATTGATAATGTGGTTTAGAGTTCACAGTCAATGGTATAATGTTCTTGTAAATCTCACCAAGGGTGTGATGAGGTTTTGGAAAAAAAGAGATACAAAGAATGAGATATAGACGAAGTAATCACATTTATTTCAGTCTTGAGATGAGTTTTGAATTCGGGGGACCGAATTCTCTTAAGGGGGTGATAATGTAATACCCAAGAAAAATAAAATATAAATATTTGTTTACAAACTACTGTTACTATTTCAGTATACGGTACTATTCACCTGTATAATACTATTTACGTATATGATACTGTTCATTTATACAATCGAAATGTCAAGTACTAGATGTGGCTTGGTCATAAGAGAAAACTAGAAAGAAGTTTGTAGGAGAAAATGACGTTTTATGTGTAAAAATACCCTCAGGGACTAAATTGAAAGGACTGATTTGAAAAGAAACTTAAAGGTTTAAGATGAAAGGATAGTTTTCCCTTTAAGTTTTCAATAGTAATAACAGAAAAATTTTTAGCCGTTGCTAACTGCATTATTAGAAATGTCATTTTCATGAATAGTAAATTGAATATTTTATTAACGCATAGTGTCAAATAGTACCCTTGACTTTTGCTATAAATAGGCCCTTCCATTTCACTTCTAAACTCACACCTTCAACTTCTCTTCTTCTCTGCTTAAGTTTCTCTTACTCCAAAGCTAGGCCTCTGAGATTTTGGGCCTTTCCTTTTCAGCTTAGGTAAGGATACTATGCCCTTTCTATATCTTTCAAATTTTAGAAGTTATTTTCTTAAGTATGCTCTGTGGTTGCGGCCTTGGCTGATCTTCCACATCAGAAAAACTGTCCTTAGCTGTTTATATGTTATTTTGATTCTCTGATTACTGAAATAGAATGTAAACTGTGAAGAATACATGTCTAGGAAAGTTCTGGCTAAGGAAAGACCTGGTTTTTAAGTGTGTCCAGTGTGACCCTCCACTCTTTCCTGGGAACTTACCTGGTGTACTCTTTTACAGATTGTATTCTCTATTTCTGGTATGAATAGTGATCGTACGTATGAATAGTGACCGTACGTATGAATAGTGACCGTATGAATAGTAACCGTATATATGAACAGTAACCGTACATATGAACAGTATCTGTACGAAAACAATCCTGACGTATTTTCTCTAATCTTTCATGAAAATCTCCGTAGCAGAACACCGAAATTCACCTGAGAACTCTTGTCTGTAATAACTTAGAGAAGCGATGCTCGTACGGAATCCAGGTGAGTGAAACGACCCCGTTTTAATAGAGTTTTAGCATTACTGGTGATAAAAAGTATGTCGTAGGACACTCCCAAGATTCATAGGGGGAAATTGGATTCAGAATGACGAATCTAAATGAGATAATTAATCCATAAGTATGGATAAAATGAAATAAGTATCTTATGATGATGTGAAATTTGAATGTTTTCAAAAATGGATTAATTGTTATCTTGATATGTGGTTTATAAATCCATAATATAGTAATATACTATACCTGTTATATGGATGAATATTATATTGAGCTTCTGATTATGATATGAAATGCTATTGATTGTGATTGAGCGGGACAGTACCCCCTCTCACGGCAAGGCGGAAAACCCGGTTGACAGGGTGTCTTGACCAATGAGTGTGGAGACAACGATTCCCTCAGTAGGGATATAGCCCGGATTGGTGATAAATCCGTGAGGCGCCCTAGCTAAGAGGATGAGGTTGTGCGTCATGGCGGAAATATACATAATTGGTGAGCCGGCCTGTGTGCGCTCTCCGGGATATATTGCCATTGACGAGTACTAGTAACGTTTGTTGAATTGGATGAATTTTTATCTTGTATGTAAGAGGATGATGTTGTGCGTCATGGCGGAAATATACATAATTGGTGAGCCGGCCTGTGTACGCTCTCCGGGATATATTGCCATTGACGAGTACTAGTAACGTTTGTTGAATTGGATAAATTTTTATCTTCTGTCTATTGGTTGAGTATGAGCCTTTGGATATGCTTGCATGACTGGTAATGTATTTGAATTTTATTAATGCGAGGCCGATTCGCTCATTGAGTTTAAAAGCTCACATTGTTTGTACAACCTTTTTGTTCAGATCAGGTTGCCATCGAAGAATATCTGCTAGAGGAGTAGATCACTTTGGACCTTCCCGTTATCGGGTAGACCTCTCTTCTGTTATAGATTATGTTGCTCTGTAATCGTCTAGGACATCTAGTTCAGGGGTTCGACATTTGGCTTGTATGTCAGTATAATAATGTATTTTAAATTGATAATCTATGATTACATGCAAATCATCTCTATGATTTTCAGATAAGAAAATTTGATATATTTATCGGAAGGCTTACAGTGATGAGAGATTCATCATTGTGCCGGTCATGTGCCCAGAAAACGGGTCGTGACATAACTCAATCCCAACAGTTCAATCCCCGATATTATATTTAAATGTTCAACCGACTGGGACTTCTACAATAGGAGAACAACAAGACGAAGAGTTAGAAGATGACGAAGAAGCAAAAGAAGGTGAAGAACAATAAGAAGAAGAAGATGATGATGATGATGATGATGAACAAGCTGAAGAAGATGAACCCGAGCAACGTCGACGGTTAAAAAGACCTGCTACCCGGACTCGTTATGGCACTGGAAGTCATTTTAATTAGATTCTATTATTATCTGATGTATATTTAAGCATGCTAATTTTAATTTTAGTTTATATTATTTAAATTAGTCTAATATAAATTTTATTTTTTCTTCTTATATAATTCTAATTTAGTTAATCAAATTGTATAACATTATTTAATTTTTAGAATTAAATAAAAAACCAGACAACTAATCATACAAATTTGATTAAATTATTTTTTTATATTATACAAAATTAATTTTTTAATTTTCTAATAACTTAAAATTATTGTTTCCAACAAAATAAATTAAAAGAAGCTTTTAGTTTATATTATTCAAATTAATCTAATATAAATTTTCTCTTTTCTTTTTATATAATTCTAATTTAGTTAATCAAATTGTAAAAAATTATTTAATTTTTATAATTAAATAAAAAACCAAACAACTAATCATACAAATTTGATTAAATTAATTTTTTAATTATACAAAATTAATTTTTTAATTATACAAAATTAATTTTTTAATTTTATAATAACTTAAAATTATTGTTTTGAAAACAAAAAAATTTAAAGAAGCTTTTAGTTTATATTATTTAAATTAATCTTATATAAATTTTCTTTTTTCTTCTTATATTATTCTAATTTAGTTAATCAAATTGTAAAACATTATTTGATTTTTATAATTAAATAAAAAACCAAACAACTAATCATACAAATTTGATTAAATTATTTTTTTATATTATACAAAATTAATTTTTTTATTTTCTAATAGCTAAAATTATTGTTTAAAAAAATTTAAAGAAGCTTTTAGTTTATATTATTTAAATTAATTTAATATAAATTTTCTCTTTTCTTCTTATATAATTCTAATTTAGTTAATCAAATTATAAAACATTGTTTATTTTTTTTAATTAAATAAAAAACTAAGCAACTAATCATAAAAATTTGATTAAATTATTTTTTATATTATACAAAATTAATTTTTTAATTTTCTAATAGCTAAAATTATTGTTTAAAAAAAATTAAAGAAGCTCGGCCTCTGTGAGGTCGAGCTTCTGTATGGACACGACTGAAGCTCGGCCTGACAGAAGCCGAGCTTCTGTCAGAAATGTTAAAAAAAAAACGCCAGGAAACTCGGCTTGACAGATGCCGAGCTCCAATAGTCCAATATCATGAAATGACAGATTTTGTAGTATTGAACTAAATTTTTCGAAAAAGATAGTATTAACCTAAATTTTTTGAATTTCATAGCATTGGGACAAATGATCCAATAAACTAAGGGTGCGGTTGAAAGAATTTATTTTAAATTTATTCAGACTTATATTATGATATAAATATTTATTTATATGTTTGACAGAGTTTATAAATATAATTTATAGTATGTTTATAAATATATGTAATACCCGTTAATTTCAGAATATAATTCGCTTAAGAGTATTTTAGAATTCTACAACGTTACTTTAGTTATTTATTTTGGTCATTTTTAATTTTCATATTTAATTGTTCTCTTTGAATATTATTTATGAAAATTGAGTTAAATGACTGGACTAAATATTTGCACAATGAGGGATATATTCTAAGAATGGTGAAATTCATGGAAAAGTGGTTTCAGAATGGTCAATTAGTCCATTTATTGTAAATTGACTGGATGGGTTTGGATGTTGGGTTATGGATACCCATGGGTTATTGAATAACCCATTAGAAATATTTAATATAAAGTTTCAATAGTAACCCTCATTTTTCACTCAGCCGAAGGAAGCAGAAAAGCATTTCTCTCTCAGTTCTTCATTTTCTTCTCAAATCCTTCCCTTGATCTTCAGAGTTTCGATTATTTGTTCGGTTCAAAAGCTTTGTAAGGATCAAAGGTAAGCTTTAATCCGATTATTTTCCTTAAATTTCAGTTTATGTAGAAGATCAGAGGAGGTTTTGTTCTTGAAGATTTTGATGATAATTCATGAATCTCAGTAGTTTTAGAAGTTATATTTGAGTTATAATCGGTTAAAAGAGTTGAAATTCTGGTTTTGAAACAAGAAAGGAAAGGATGAATTTTTGAAAGATTTTTCTGCAAAAATTCGAGTTACTGTAGCGACCAGAGATTTCGGAAAAATTCTGGAAAATTTTCTTCGGGTACTGTAGCAGTACTGTAGTGTCGGCAGTCAACGGCACTGTAGCAGTCAACGTTACTGTAGCGAACCGACACTGTAGCAAACCGTTACTGTAGCAAACCGTTACTGTAGCAGTCAGAAAATTTTGCATATTTTTCGTGATTTTGTTTCCTTTCTTATGTTTCCTTGTAATATATTTTACTAGGAAATTTTCCTACACAAATTCTAGTGTGGAACAAGGTAAACTTGGACAAACATCAAGGTGAGTGAATAACCTTGCTCAGTTAATTTGATATTACTAGTCAAAGTACAATATAAGTCCCATTTACAATATTATTTGGATAATAAGCAATTAATTTTTCATATGGGAGTATATGATGATCAATAGAAATAAGAGTATGTAGAAATTATTTATTTCATGACAATTGTACTATGTGATGAATTCTCACTATCTTATTAATGAGTAAAGATCTACGGGATCTAATACACGAGTGTGAAAGGGTTAAAGTCCCATACTACTCGGCGTATATCTAAGAAATCTTATACACGAGTTTGAAAGGGTTAAAGTCCCATACTACTCAGTGCATATCTATGAAACCTATACACGAGTTGAAAGGGTTAGAGTCCCATACTACTCGGTGTATATCGATGAGATCTTATTCACGAGTTTGAAAGGGTTAGAGTCCCATACTACTCGTTGTATATCTAAGAAATCTTATTCATGAGTTTGAAAGGGTTAGAGTCCCATACTACTCGATGTATAAGACAATTAATTATATGAGTAAATGTGGTATTTGTACTTTTGATATTCTATATAGTACAGTTATTTACTTACTGAGTTTTTAAATAAACTCACACTCCCTATGATTATTTTTCAGATACAGAAAACAAAGAAGAAGAGTATCCGTTGGAAGATTAGAAGCCCCTTGGGATTACTCTCTATTTCTGTCTGGTGGGATACCAGTACTTAATAATGTGGATATTAGAAACGCTCTGTACTTTCTATAGGTCTCCTAGGCTTGCGATGAGATAGAAATATCAGACTATGTATGTCTATATTTGCTTATCAGATGAATATAATTCTGTAGTGTGGAATGAATGATTAAGGTTGAATGTAAAACCTTACAGAATATATGTATATAACGTATGTTTGAGAATTATATCAAATGAGTAGTATCTTTTCACATGCTCAATTTTTGGGATGTGGCAATATAATTTATAGTATGTTCATAAGTTATTTTTAACCTATTTTCATAAATTTTTTGAGATAACTTATAAAAACATCTTATAGAAAGCGTGAAATTTGACTTTATAAACCTTTTGATTATAAAAATAATTATATATAATCACTTATTATATAAGTATTTAATTAAATTATTTACCCTAGTGCTTCCTAAATGGTAACATTTTGTTCAAAAAATCCCTAGCATCATGATTTTGCAAACTGAAAAAGCTTCAATGAAGACATTGATTCTTTGACTATATTAGTTAACAAAACCATTGTCACAAATTATATGATTCAATTTTAAATTATAATTAAAATAAATATTAAGTTTTTTGATTATTTATTTATCAAATAATAATAAAGCATACTATTTTTTTTATACAAAAATACTATTTTTGTCCTTAAACTTTAATCAATATTAATTATAGTTTAGAACTTTATTTTATATCAATTATAACTTATATGTTTTTGATTAATTTTGATTATGCCTTTCAATCTAACATTTTTTAAATATTTAATGACAAATGTTAACGTAATATTTTATCTTGCATATGTCAGCATCTATTGATTTATCCTAACTTTGTTACATTTAATTAAAATTGATAATAACCACAATAATCATATATAATATGAAGAAAAATAATTAGATATAAAATAAAATAATGATTATTTAGATCATTATTAGTTTCAATCCCATGTAATAAATTTAAAGTAAATTAGTAGGTGTTAACGTGTTTAATATAAAATATCATGTTAGTATTTATTGTTAAATATTTAAAAGATATTAAATTTATGAATATAGTTAAAACTAATATATATATATATATATATATATATATGTTTTAATTAATAGGAAATAAAATTTTTAATTATAATTAAAACATCAGTTAGTTTTTTTTTTTTTGAAAAAATACTTTCATGAATAGTTCTCGAAAATTTTAGATGGACTTCCATGAGAGGAAGCCGTAGATTGGAATAATTTTGCTTGACTTATTATTGAAGATATCATTTAATCAATCACCTATGATTTAGTAATCCGAAAATGGTAAAGTCTCAAGCTACCCATTAACTGAAGAGTATGGTAGAAATCTTCCGCTTAGGTCGTAGTCTAGCTTCGTGGTCAACAGTAGAAACTACAAAGGGCAAATCAAGTCAAATCGATTGAACAGATAGTGTAGCTGCAATTTCTCTCCCGTTTGTTAAAGCTTTACTATTCGGTGTTTTGCATTTGTGATCACCCAAAGTAAAAGATCAAGAAAACTTACAGGCATGGCGGATTCAAGGGTGGAGACCATTTCAAGATTAGCCCAATGGAAAATTGACAACTTCGGACCTTGCTCCTACAAAAAATCCGACCCCTTCAAGGTCGGAATCTGGAACTGGTATCCCCCCTCCCTCTCTCTCTTTCTCTCTCTCTGTGTATTCTGTTGAATTGAGCTTGAAATATGTTCAATTGACATTTTCAGGTACTTATCAATAGAGAGGAATAGGTACCTCTATATACATCTATTTCCAGAGCCTTCACGGGTTTCTAAGGAACAACCACCAATTGCTCGATTTATACTCCGGGTGTCTAATACCGGCTCTTCCCGCAGATTTTACATTTCTCCTGGTATCCATCAACATTAAATTTCACTGTTTATGATCCTAGAAGATATTGGGTATTTCTCAACTTGAATTTTATGTCAGATATATCAATTCGTATCCAAAAATGGGAGAACTTAGTTTTTCTACAGCTTCTTAAATTCTCTTGGTTTTTCTATAGCTTCTTAAATTCTCTTACCTTTCTCTTGCTTGCTGGAATTAGTCATTCTTGGCCTAATGTTTGGCTATTGATCTTGTTCCCAGACGCTAACACATAAAATTTCAGGCAATGGAGTTTGTAATTTCTCATAATCCAAGTTGGTAGCATAGCACAATTAATGTTGTTCGACTTCCATCTGTATAGCATGTTGAAACAAAATGACGCTTGATTTGTTTATAATGTCCAGAAAAGTTCAACTATTTGTAGCGGTTTCTGGATTATACTATGAAATGTTGACAAAGTTTGTGCCTTCTCCTGTATGTGCTTGTAATGTCACAGTTCATGAAAGAATTCTTAGGACATGTGATGACTTCGTCTGGCCTGTTGATACAACATTTGTTGGTCGCTTCATTATCGACGTTGAATTTCTTGACTTGAAGATTTGTCCTCTGAATGTGAGTTCCTGTACTTTCAAATTAATGTGATATTGGTGTATGAAAGTCAAGTCAAATAATATCTTGAGGGATGTTATGACTGTTATTCTTTCAAATTATCTACCTATTTAGTCAAAATGCGTTAGATATATAAATTATAGCTACTCTTCTGAAATCTGGACCATTATTAAATCTTCCTTGACTTTTGATGATCTTTGCAACTCAGGGTGGAGAAGCCTGTTCTGTGTGGCCATGTGATGGAAAATTGCAATCTGTTGCTACCCAAGGCACTCTCCGATGCCTCTCTCGCATGCTTGACGAGGGTATACATGCTGATCTCACCATTAACACTGCAGATGGTACATTGAGAGCTCACAAGGCAGTTTTATCTGCAAGTTCTCCTGTGTTTCAGAGCATGTTTCATCACAACCTGAAGGAGAAAGAGTCATCTACAATCCACATAGAAGACATGTCACTAGAATCTTGCATGGCCCTTCTAAGTTACTTGTATGGCACAATAAAACAGGAAGATTTCTGGAAGCACCGGATTGCGTTGCTTGGAGCAGCCAATAAATATGACATTACTGGTCTTAAGGATACCTGCGAGGAAAGCCTATTGGAAGATCTTAATTCGGGAAATGTCCTTGAGAGGCTGAACGAGGCTTGGCTTTATCAATTGCACAAGTTAAAGAAAGGATGCTTAACGTTCTTATTTGATTTTGGTAAGATATATGACGTAAGAGAAGAAATACATAACTTTTTCAGGCACGCAGATAGGGAACTGATGATTGAGATGTTTCAGGAGGTGCTTACAATTTGGAAACCACTATAGAACATATAGGCTACCAAAATAGTAGTGTATACTCAAAGATCTTTATATTTATGTATAATTATGGTGAGGATTTATATATATATATATATGCTGTATTACATTGTAGATAATGCCAAACTGTTGTCTCATTTCGACAACCCTGTTCTTAAAATGGCAGATGAGGTGTATTGCAGAAGACTTGCTCCATGAGTAGTGCGCAGGAATACCCTGTAGCTTGTTAAACTTTTGTCTGATAATGGGATTTATTTTATATATCTCTCTCTCTTTATGTCAACAATCTTTCAGTGAATCAGTTTAAAAGTGACATAATGAATTGATTAGGAATTCTGATAAGAACCTCAAATTTGATTTATAAGAAAAGAAAAGATTACAAACTCAGCAAGACACTCAAACAACATAAATAGAGACCCACCGGCCACCCAAATACCCTCGACTTAAAGAAATAGAACTGCAATACAAAAGATTATATCAAGCTGATAAAGGAAAATATCATATTGATCTCAAAGACTAAGTCTTCTAGAGCTAAAGCCTCCTACACATTGTTTTGAAATATTCTCCATGATGTCCTCTCTCTCCCCCTCTCCCCCCCCCCTTTTATAACAAGCATGCTCCATATTGAAATTCCCTCTTTACCCTCCTAATAGGATCACACTAATACACACCACCTATTCCCACACACTACACCCTTTCCCACTACCCGGTACATAACAAAATAACCTACTACACCCAGTACCTATCGTTACTCACCCCTCAAGGATAGTCTTGTCCTCAAAGCTAAAGAAGGTTGAATTGTTGTTGTCGTCATCGTTGTTTTTTTTTTTAAAAAAATTTCAGCCAATTTTGTTGTAATACCCAAGAAAAATAAAATATAAATATTTGTTTACAAACTACTGTTACTATTTCAGTATACGGTACTATTTACCTGTATAATACTATTTACGTATATGATACTGTTCATTTATACAATCGAAATGTCAAGTACTAGATGTTGTTTGGTCATAAGAGAAAACTAGAAAGAAGTTCGTAGGAGAAACTGACGTTTTATGTGTGAAAATACCCTTAGGGACTAAAGTGAAAGGACTGAATTGAAAAGAAACTTAAAGGTTTAAGGTGAAAGGATATTTTTTCCTTTTAAGTTTCCAATAGTGAAAAATTTTTGAGGTGCACAGTAATTGCATTATTAGAAATGTTATTTTCATAAATAGTAAATTGAATATTTTATTAGCGCATAGTATCAAATAGTACCCTTGACTTTTGCTATAAATAGGCCATTCCATTTCACTTCTAAACTCACACCTTCAACTTCTCTTCTTCTCTCCTTAAGTTTCTCTTACTCCAAAGCTAGGCCTCTGAGATTTTGGGCCTTTCCTTTTCAGCTTAGGTAAGGATACTATGCCCTTTCTATGTCTTTCAAATTTTAGAAGTTAATTTCTTAAGTATGCTCTGTGGTTGCGGCCTTGGCTGATCTTCCACATCAGAAAAACTGTCCTTAGCTGTTTATATGTTATTTTGATTCTCTGATTACCGAAATAGAATGTAAACTGTGAATAATACATGTCTAGGAAAGTTCTGGCTAAAGAAAGACCTGGTTTTTAAGTGTGTCCAGTGTGACCCTCCACTCTTTCCTGGGAACTTACCTGGTGTACTCTTTTACAGATTGTATTCTCTATTTCTGGTATGAATAGTGACCGTATGAATAGTAACCGTATATATGAACAGTAACCGTACATATGAACAGTATCTATACGAAAACAATCCTGACGTATTTTCTCTAATCTTTCATGAAAATCTCCGTAGCAGAACACCAAAATTCACCTGAGAACTCTTGTCTGTAATGACTTAGAGAAGCGATGTTCGTACGGAATCCAGGTGAGTGAAACGACCCCGTTTTAATAGAGTTTTAGCATTACTGGTGATAAAAAGTATGTCGTAGGACACTCCCAAGATTCATAGGGGGAAATTGGATTCAGAATGACGAATCTAAATGAGATAATTAATCCATAAGTATGGATAAAATGAAATAAGTATCTTATGATGATGTGAAGTTTGAATGTTTTCAAAAATGGATTAATTGTTATCTTGATATGTGGTTTATAAATCCATAATATAGTTATATACTATACCTGTTATATGGATGAATATTATATTGAGCTTCTGATTATGATATGAAATGCTATTGATTGTGATTGAGCGGGACAGTACCCCCTCTCACGGCAAGGCGGAAAACCCGGTTGACAGGGTGTCTTGACCAATGAGTGTGGAGACAACGATTCCCTCAGTAGGGATATAGCCCGGATTGGTGATAAATCCGTGAGGCGCCCTAGCTAAGAGGATGAGGTTGTGCGTTATGGCGGAAATATACATAATTGGTGAGCCGGCCTGTGTGCGCTCTCCGGGATATATTGCCATTGACGAGTACTAGTAACGTTTGTTGAATTGGATGAATTTTTATCTTGTATGTAAGAGGATGATGTTGTGCGTCATGGCAGAAATATACATAATTGGTGAGCCGGCCTGTGTGCGCTCTCCGGGATATATTGCCATTGACGAGTACTAGTAACGTTTGTTGAATTGGATAAATTTTTATCTTCTGTCTATTGGTTGAGTATGAGCCTTTGGATATGCTTGCATGACTGGTAATGTATTTGAATTTTATTAATGCGAGGCCGATTCGCTCATTGAGTTTAAAAGCTCACATTGTTTGTACAACCTTTTTGTTCAGATCAAGTTGCCATCGAAGAATATCTGCTAGAGGAGTAGATCACTTTGGACCTTCCCGTTGTCGGGTAGACCTCTCTTCTGTTATAGATTATGTTGCTCTGTAATCGTCTAGGACATCTAGTTCAGGGGTTCGACATTTGGCTTGTATGTCAGTATAATAATGTATTTTAAATTGATAATCTATGATTTTCAGATAAGAAAATTTGATATATTTATCGGAAGGCTTACAGTGATGAGAGATTCATCATTGTGCCGGTCATGTGCCCAGAAAACGGGTCGTGACAAAGTTGGTATCAGAGCAATGGTTGTTAGGTCTCCTAGTGATTACAGAGCAAGGTAACCTTAGTGGGACCTCCTCTATCGTTGTGAACCCGGGCACAATTATAGAGAGACGGCTCTACTGAAGGTCCTGTAGGATGTTTCCATTTCCTTTCCCTCCGAGACTTATCTCTTCTTAGGAATTATGTTCTCAGTTTTAGTTTTAGACAGATGTGGCCACACTTTTGAACTTAGTAAAGGAAAGGTTATTACTTGTTTTGATTCCGTTGTTGTTGGATCAAATTTTTATATGGTGGATTTTATAAGCTGAATTCATGATTGAATTTGTGTAGCTATATTATTTTAGGGTACCAGCCAATAAAAGAAACCACTCGCATTAAAAACAAAAAAAACTGAAGGATTACATTGCAAAAAAGAAGAAGTTTACTCATGCATGAGTAATCTAAAAGCGAGGTGGTCTTGGATTAGGAGGGTTGTATTGTATCATCACCCCTCGACCATTCCTTGGAGCAAGGGACATAGCAATGTCGCGGAGGGTAGTGTAAATCCCATTTATACAATCAACACTTCTTTGTTGTTGATTGCAGAAGCACTGGGTAGACCAATAGAAGAACCTGTCTATTCTTGAAGTCATTTCTGCATGATTGCGTTTAGTTAACTTCTCCAGGTCTCCTATCATCTTTTTCAGATTTTTCACCTCCTGCTCTAGACAGGCGATTTTGTCCTCCGAGGTATGGCCCGTGCTAGTCTCCTCAGCTTCCTCGATCTTCTTCATTTTCTTCTCCTTCTGTTTCTCTGGAGACCCCTCAAAAGGTCTTTTGCCCTTGTCTTTGCCCAGACTTAAGTTTAAGTCGAGCTCTTCTTCCTTAGCCTCTACTGTGAGATCAATGTACTTCCTTGCGGACATGATTTGGAAAAATTTAGAAATTTTTGTAAGAGTATGAGGCGAGAGGAATACTGGGGGATTGTAGGCTCGGAGATTATTACTCTTTGTGGTGTGGTAACTGAGAACGCTGAGAAGGTTTTTATAGAGAAAAAATTTGGACTAAGAGACAAAGAAGATATCTCTTCACCGCACCCCTACACGATCAACCTATGGATTTCTGCAAGCTGGAAGCCAGAAGTCTAGGGTAGGCGTGCACACCGATAGCGCGTTGCATTAATGCCAAAACCACGAAAGTCAGTATTCGGTGGATTTGCGGCCGATTTTACTTGGTTTTCCCATTTCTCCCGTTGGCATTTTTCGAAATTCAAAGAAGTTGACGATATAGCCATTAAAGATTGCCTTAGATGCTTTTATGATGAACTGAAATGCATTTCTCTGTTTTATTGTGTTGTTCTTAAAAGCCTTCAGTTGAGTATAATATACATAATTGATTGAATCATGTTGTAATTACATTTATGTATGTTATTCATGCATAATGAGTGAAGGCTACGATCAAGGAGAATATGTGATGATCCTACATATACTCATAGAGATGTGAAATCAAAATGACTTGGATAGAATGAAATGTGTAGATGATGATATATCTTCATGGTTACACATACTTACATATAATGCTCTCGTGGGCAAATGAAAGGCAGTGATTTCCTTACATCATGATAATGCTTAAGGCATGTGACCGTAAGCAGTTAACTTTGTTTTAATATATATATATTGATATACATATATTATGTGTAAGTCTAGAGTAAAGACACCGATTAGAATATAAGATAAGGCTAATATGAGACTACCCGATCATAGAGTGATATCGTAATCTGAGATTACACTATAAGACAAGTATAGAGTGAGGAAATCATAGATTGAAACGGCGATTAGTCAAAAGTTTGAGAAAGGTCAAGATTAGCCGAAAATTTTTTTTTTTGAGGAAATCTTTGACTTATGTTAATTGCATTAAATTATATTTACTATTTACTCGCATGTCCGACATTAATTGCTGGCATTGCGACGTATGTGATCTGTAAACCTTATAGCAAGCGGCGTGTAGGTTGTGGTGGCTTTAGCTTCAGGGGCTTCGGGTTGTCTATAAATCTTGTATGCCCGTTACCCTACTCATCGCACCAAGCAAACCTACTTCTTTCATTACATACCTATTTCTCAATCTCCATTCCTTTCTCATTCGAAGTTATTTCTGAGATCCCTAGAGCAATGGCCGATAATAAGTCTTTCAACTTGAATTTTGAGACTGGCAATGTAGAGCTTGATTTAAATCTAAGTCTCGGAAACAACAAAGGGAAGAGACCTGTAGACAGGTCACCAGAAATTAAGAAGAGAAAGAGGGATGTAATAGAGTTGGAGGAGGACAGTACTGCAACATCCTCAGAAAATAAGCTTGCATTCCTGGAACGTAAGATAGAGAGCCTGGAATACAAGATAGAGGACCAGAAGCAACTAATAAGTCGTCTCTTTGAAAACCAAGAGAAACTGATAAACCGTCGTTTCGGGGAACTGGCTAATCGAGTTGATAGACATTCAATGTTTGCAACTCAAAATTTTCGTGACCAACAAGCAAGGTGTATTGACTGTATGAACGGTGTGACTTATGCTCTTCGCCAAATTTCTCAGGCACTTCCTCCAGAAACTCTTTCTAGGCTGCAACGATTAGCTTCCTCCTTAAGGTCTGAAGCACCTTCCTCTTCTAGACCTGGAGCACCTTTTACATTTCAAAAGCCTCCTCGTCCTTAATTTATTTTTCTTTTGTTTGTACCTAAAGCTACATTTGGTGTAAGCTTCACGTATTAAAATTATCTATGTACTAGAAATAAAATTTAAGTTAGTATCTAAATCTTCTTTGTTGAAGTGATTCATTTTACTGAAAGAACTTGAGGAATAAAAAGATATTGGACTTGTTATATTTCATACTTGATTCTAAAGCATAGTATAGTAATATCTTTTTGACTGAGCAGAGTTACTAAAATGATATTTCATTGCACTTCTGAGCTATGGAGGAATGCTGAATAAGTATTTTATGAACCTATATATAGAGAACTATGGGTTTGCCCTAAGCATTGAAGGGATACGACTCTATATGAGTCATTGAGGTGAGAGGAATTTCTATATATATTTATTTTATAATTATGCGTGAGGAATATGTTATTTACTTAACACATTTTCTAGAATTGTTCTTATTAGAGATTTATGTAATGATTTCATTTTATATAACGCCTTCAGCTGAGAGTATCGCCTTAAGGTAGAAGGATCGCATTCGGGCAAGAGTATTGCTTATAGCCAAAATGATGCCTTCGGGTAGGGTGCTTGTATTCGTAAAAGTTATAAGCTATGTGTGTGGAAACATGTGTTCTGATATTCAATGTGAACTGGAAAGACCACGTGCCACTTTTGAGATGACACCTATTTGAGGTTTTACATATAGACAGAGTTCGTCTCTGATTAGGTGGTTTGAGTTTGGTAAAGGTTATGAGGATGAGACACTTTATGGTACAAAAGGTTGTGGAGAAGATTAAACTGATGAGGAAGAGATTACTTGCTGTCTAGAAAAGGCAAAAGTCTTATGCAAATTATTGATAATGCGGTTTAGAATTCACAGTCAATGGTATAATGTTCTTGTAAATCTCACCAAGGGTGTGATGAGGTTTTGGAAGAAAGAGATACAAAGAATGAGATATAGACGAAGTAATCACACTTATTTCAGTCTTGAAATGAGTTTTGAATTCGGGGGACCGAATTCTCTTAAGGGGGTGATAATGTAATACCCAAGAAAAATAAAATATAAATATTTGTTTACAAACTACTGTTACTATTTCAGTATACGGTACTATTTACCTGTATAATACTATTTACGTATATGATACTGTTCATTTATACAATCGAAATGTCAAGTACTAGATGTTGTTTGGTCATAAGAGAAAACTAGAAAGAAGTTCGTAGGAGAAACTGACGTTTTATGTGTGAAAATACCCTTAGGGACTAAAGTGAAAGGACTGAATTGAAAAGAAACTTAAAAAAGGTGAAAGGATATTTTTCCCTTTTAAGTTTCCAATAGTAATAACAGAAAAATTTTCCACGCGTGAGGTGCACAGTAACTACATTATTAGAAATGTTATTTTCATAAATAGTAAATCGAATATTTTATTAGCGCATAGTATCAAATAGTACCCTTGACTTTTGCTATAAATAGGCCCTTCCATTTCACTTCTAAACTCACACCTTCAACTTCTCTTCTTCTCTCCTTAAGTTTCTCTTACTCCAAAGTTAGGCCTCTGAGATTTTGGGCCTTTCCTTTTCAGCTTAGGTAAGGATACTATGCCCTTTCTATGTCTTTCAAATTTTAGAAGTTAATTTCTTAAGTATGCTCTGTGGTTGCGGCCTTGGCTGATCTTCCACATCAGAAAAACTGTCCTTAGCTGTTTATATGTTATTTTGATTCTCTGATTACCGAAATAGAATGTAAACTGTGAATAATACATGTCTAGGAAAGTTCTGGCTAAGGAAAGACCTGGTTTTTAAGTGTGTCCAGTGTGACCCTCCACTCTTTCCTGGGAACTTACCTGGTGTACTCTTTTACAGATTGTATTCTCTATTTCTGGTATGAATAGTGACCGTATGAATAGTAACCGTATATATGAACAGTAACCGTACATATGAACAGTATCTGTACGAAAACAATCCTGACGTATTTTCTCTAATCTTTCATGAAAATCTCCGTAGCAGAACACCGAAATTCACCTGAGAACTCTTGTCTGTAATGACTTAGAGAAGCGATGTTCGTACGGAATCCAGGTGAGTGAAACGACCCCGTTTTAATAGAGTTTTAGCATTACTGGTGATAAAAAGTATGTCGTAGGACACTCCCAAGATTCATAGGGAGAAATTGGATTCAGAATGACGAATCTAAATGAGATAATTAATCCATAAGTATGGATAAAATGAAATAAGTATCTTATGATGATGTGAAGTTTGAATGTTTTCAAAAATGGATTAATTGTTATCTTGATATGTGGTTTATAAATCCATAATATAGTTATATACTATACCTGTTATATGGATGAATATTATATTGAGCTTTTGATTATGATATGAAATGCTATTGATTGTGATTGAGCGGGACAGTACCCCCTCTCACGGCAAGGCGGAAAACCCGGTTGATAGGGTGTCTTGACCAATGAGTGTGGAGACAACGATTCCCTCAGTAGGGATATAGCCCGGATTGGTGATAAATCCGTGAGGCGCCCTAGCTAAGAGGATGAGGTTGTGCGTCATGGCGGAAATATACATAATTGGTGAGCCGGCCTGTGTGCGCTCTCCGGGATATATTGCCATTGACGAGTACTAGTAACGTTTGTTGAATTGGATGAATTTTTATCTTGTATGTAAGAGGATGATGTTGTGCGTCATGGCAGAAATATACATAATTGGTGAGCCGGCCTGTGTGCGCTCTCCGGGATATATTGCCATTGACGAGTACTAGTAACGTTTGTTGAATTGGATAAATTTTTATCTTCTGTCTATTGGTT
Organism: Biancaea sappan; assembly: GCA_037074585.1. NCBI lineage: Eukaryota > Viridiplantae > Streptophyta > Magnoliopsida > Fabales > Fabaceae > Biancaea > Biancaea sappan. The sequence goes on from CM073494.1 coordinate 16,278,394, forward strand.
GAGTATGAGCCTTTGGATATGCTTGCATGACTGGTAATGTATTTGAATTTTATTAATGCGAGGCCGATTCGCTCATTGAGTTTAAAAGCTCACATTGTTTGTACAACCTTTTTGTTCAGATCAAGTTGCCATCGAAGAATATCTGCTAGAGGAGTAGATCACTTTGGACCTTTCCGTTGTCGGGTAGACCTCTCTTCTGTTATAGATTATGTTGCTCTGTAATCGTCTAGGACATCTAGTTTAGGGGTTCGACATTTGGCTTGTATGTCAGTATAATAATGTATTTTAAATTGATAATCTATGATTTTCAGATAAGAAAATTTGATATATTTATCGGAAGGCTTACAGTGATGAGAGATTCATCATTGTGCCGGTCATGTGCCCAGAAAACGGGTCGTGACATTTGTCTCTGTTCTTCTCATTCTCTCCTTGGTCTACCTTAGAAGTGCTCGCCAACAATTTCTGTGTTGTGGCCAATGTTGCTTGTTTCGAAGATGATAGCGTTTGCGAGCGAGCCCACAGTGTGTGCGCTCAGGTGTCATCTGTTCTTCTCGTAGTTTCCTCTTCAATTACTCTCAAATCCTTCATCGACAGTTCCTGCGTTGCCACTGACATTGTCTATTCCCCGATGTTTCTCTCCTGAGTTATTGTCTATTCCCCGATGTTTCTCTCCTGAGTTATTGTGCTGCCCGATCCTTCGTGAGACGAAAATCCTAGAGGGCACTCAAGAGAAGACCCTTTTCTGGAGTTTCGAATTTGGGCTTGCTTAATACTAGTTCGACTTACACTCACAGCCCATATACCCGAGTCCAGTCCAAACTTAACCCGACTCGTTCCAGTAGCCCAAGTCCTCGTTCGACTCCCCCTGTCTTTCTCTTCTTGCTGAGCCCACGCCGCAAGCTCTGTTTTGATGTCACATGCCGATTGTAGAACGTGATAACGGGATTGTAGCTTGAAGGTATGTATCCCACTCTGTATTTTCGGCAAAAATCCTCTTCGATCAACCTTAGAAAGTGTCGCCATCAAGTTTTGTGACTTCACCACCATGGACGGTCCTCTAGTGTTGCTTGCTGGTGATGACCTAAAACAGAGTCCCTTAGCCTTCCTTGTTATTAGTTCGGAATAAGGGAAATGATTTACCCCTCGATTCTTGTCAGATACCAGCCTCGGGTCTTCTCGTTGTTGTCTGTGTAATGGTGTACACGAGCTCACAGTGTGAGATGACCAAGTCAAAACTCCAATTGTTGATCTCGACCCGTTATGTGATGATCTAGCACAGTTCTAACCACCCATATTTTCCATTTGTTGAAACATAGCGTTTTGGACCAGACCCCTTCTTCCTTCAATACTAGTAGCATCAAACACAGGTTTCTCTCCTAGCAATTGGTTCATCCATAATGGATTGTTTGAAATCTCTTAATCCTTCTCTCCATTTTTCCATGAAAGCTTCCTAAAAATCAACCTTGTCCGACATTTTTTTGGTCATGTAGAAAATATACTGGCTCCCCGAAACCACTGATAGGAACCTCAAATTTGATTTATAAGAAAAGAAAAGATTACAGACTCAACAAAACTCGAAAGACAAACAACATAAATGAAGACCCACTGAAATACCCCAAATCCAAAGAGACAGAGCTGCAATACAAAAGACTATATCAAGCTAATAAAGGAAAATATCATATTGATCCTAGAGACTAGGTCTCCTAGAGCTAAAATCCTCCTAGAACAAATGCTCCTACACACTGTTCTGAAATATCCTCCATGACGTCCTCTCTCTCTCTCCCTTTCCCCTCCTTTTATAACAAGCTTGCCCCATATTAAAATTCCCTCTCTACCCTCCTAACAGAATCACACTAATAACATAATCACACCACCCAATCCCACACACTACACCATTTCCCACTACCCAGTAAATAACAAAATAACCCACTACACCCAGTACCTATCAAATTCAATAATGTCCAATTGTATTTTATACACATATGTTATTATATGAAAATAAAAATCTAATGGTAATCCCAAGGAATGAGGGATCTAATATATGATCCAAAAACGTTATATCATACAAGAACTGCCTCTGTTACAGGGTGGGGTTAAGCCACCAGTTGAGTTGGTGGATATATCAGAATGGAAAGATATGCAGAAAAAAAAAATTGATTTGTCACTGTACAGTTTCTGTTAATTTACAGAGGATCTTGAGTGAGGAGCCAGCCTCCAAACAATTTAGCAGTTCCCAAATGGCCTTCCAGTTGTGTCTTCAAAGGAGCAAAGGCAAGATTAACGGCAAATTGGCACTTCTAATTGCAAGATAGACCAAAGCAAAGTTAATATCCATGTCGGTCCACTGAAGCATCACTGACCCTAACTGTGTATCTTCATGAATAAATCCTATTTGCTGAAAGGTAGTTGCTTAGTTCCTCGCTCCAAGGCATCTCTCCATAGCCTGTACCTTACTCCAAGCTTGTCATAGGATACTGGGGAGTTCCAGACATTGGCGCCTTTGTTCATCCGCTCTTGCTGCCCTACCACTAGGCGTAGATCCTCATTTAAAACCTTTAATATGCGGAAATCAAAGCACCAATGAGCAAAAGTTTAAGATGAAAGCTAAAAACCAATTGATGTAAACTGAGTAGAATGATATTCTCTAATTAATAGCATAAATGGACATCAAAGTTTCTCAAGGCTCGAAACTAATAACTTTAACTTATGATAAATTGATTTGTGAGCATGGTTATTTATTTGGGTAAACTATTACTTTAGTCCCTAAAAGATTATAATTTTCTCAATTTGATTCAAAAAGATTATATTTGAAAAATTAAGTGTTTCAATTTAGTCTTTAAAAAATTATATTTGTCTCAATTTAATTATTTTTGATGCTAAATCACAAAATTTATCATTGTAAAATCTCAAATTTTCATTACTAACATTCATTTTGACTAGAAGAGAAATCAAATTGAAACAAACATAAAGTTTTAATAACTATATTAAGATACTTGATCTTTTAGTGACTAAGTCGAGACAATTATAATCTTCGGAGGATCAAATTAGTAATTTACTTTTGTTACAGAATTTGCTATAACTTCCCAGGTTTTTTTCCATCCTCTTGAAGCTTAAATGTTTCAGATTTGTAAGGATGTCCATTTTAAGCATACGCCCCCAAAAATACTCTAGTTTACTTTGGCCAAAGAAACACGATATGCATTCAACAAATACTCCACCTGTTCTGCAAAATGCCTCCATAGATATTGCATAAAAGGAATGTACTTCAGCAGAGGAGCAAAATCCAGTGACATTCTGTATAGTAATCTTGTTTTTTGCTTTGACGATGGTAAGCAGACATGAAGTTGGTGCAGGTGTGTGGCACACTGCTTGGTGTTCTGTCCCTCCAGTTTCCCAGGCTCCGAAATTCCAATCGTTGATAGAACCATGCAAGGTGGTCGAAATTCCATATCAATTGGATAGGGGTCCCAGTACCCTTGTAGGCCAGATACAGGTGTCAAAAATTTTACCAAGCTACAAGTGCAAATACATGTAAAGGGACTGAGTTCCTTGGAATTCATTTCATAAGATAAAGCTTAGACTTATACTGAATTATTCATTCATAATACCGGCCGAATAAGAAAATATGCATCCTAATTAGTTTTGGATTGGGAATTAAAAAAGAAAAAAAGGCTATTCAAATGCATTCTACATATCATAGTCTAAAGCACAGTAGTAGATAGTCATAATAAACTGGCTATTTGAAGAATGAAAATCAATTAGCCTACTGAATTGTGCGACAAAATCCCGTTGTTTATAGGAAAATATAGTGTTCACTGAAAATGGGGATCAAAAGGTTTTGAGTCAGTATGAAGTGAATTAAACAGTCACTTCCCCAAAAGGCATTTGGATCCCTTCATCACTTGCACTCCGCAATTTCTTAGTAGGGTATGTTTGGATTGAGAACAATGAAGGGGTGGAAGTGAAACTGGAAATTTGACATTTTCTCTGATTTATATTTAAATGTAACATTTTTCCCTTAGAACTTGGTTGGAATGAGAAAAATGGATGAGAAGGGAAGAAAAAAATTTGTCTATTTAAATCCAAATTTAAAAAGATGTCAAAACTAAAATTTCACTTCCCATTGTTTCACTACAAATTACTTTCAGGTTTATTAGTTTGAACCAAAACAAACCTGGGAATGCTCCATCCCCTTGCAAAAGTTGAAGTGTGAGTAAAAGGTGCATGTGCAAGGTCCAAGAGGTTGTCCAAAAGTAACCCATGTTCTACTGGAAGTTCCATGACAATCTGTGACATGCAAAAAGGTAACATGTAAGCCTTTCTAAAATTTGTGTGATAATAATTACTGGTTTTTGCAAAAGAGTACCTAAAGGGAAGGGATTATATTCACTGAGTACCTCAGCATGTATTTCAAACCCTGACGGAGGTAATAATGATGGAATGGTAGCCTTTGGGGGGTCATTACCAGGCCAAATCCAGATCATCCCCTCTCGTTCAAAACATGGCAATGACTTTATCTTTACATTTATCAGTCTAGTGGATGGCATTTTCTCACATTTTCCATCAGTCGCATACTCCCAGCCTAATATTCACCCATACGATAACTTTCAGAGTCTATACATATCTCTATATGTGCATGTCTTGTGATTTTGCACATACATACTCAAATAAGGGGATATATGACATATATTGATAGGATGTAATTACACCATCAATGCACATGTACCCGAAGAAAGAGTAAAATGTGTTATAATTTGTTTCAGTCATTACTTACCATGGTAGGGGCATTGAATACGTCCCTCACTTACAGAACCAAGGTGTAGGGGACATGCTCTATGCGCACAGGTATTCTGAACACATCCAGGTTTCCCATCTTTCCCTCTAAAGATAACCCATGGTTCCTCAAAACATTCAATTGGGATCTGAAAAAGAATAGTAGTGAGACATTAACAAGAACTCATTCATATTTAGAGTAAATAGTTTAAACAGAGCTTTATACAGCATTGCCTCATAAGTGACATGAAACCCCACCCCCAAAGAAAAGATGGAAAAGAAAAAGAAAAGATTAAAAAGGAGAAACTAAAAAGAAATGATGAAACATCTACATTGCAATCAGTCAAATATGCCAACAAAAGGGGATTAAAGATGCTTAATGCAAAATCAACTTGAGTATGTCATATAGGATCTGTTGAAATATTCTTCAGCTTTTCCAATATTCCCCCACCTAATCCAGCATGTTCTCCCACCTAATCCAGCATGGTGTTGTCTGCAACTTTACATGTTATTCTCTTCTTTATAGTTGTCTACAGAGAGTATATTTTTCTGTCACATAATTATGTCTTTCTCTTTAGAATCTTTCACAATGTACATATAGGAAGTCTGGTTGTACAGATATGAATAATAAGAGATTTTCTTTCTCTCTGAACATTCTGGTATTCACATAATTCCCATAAAACTGACATGGTATCAAAGCAGTGAATCCATTAAATATTGAGTGATCTGTAAAAGTGAGTTTGGTATCTCACCGCCCACCTAGGAAGTCTCCCCTCCTCAATTCCGGCCCGTCCCCGAAGTCCGGCAGCCCATTCCGGCGCGCGAGTCTCACGCGCCACCACCATCTTCTACGCAAATCTCACGCGCCAGCGCGTGTGAGCGCGTGTGACCGCCATTCAGGTTCGTGGTCGTACTTCCGGCGTCGACTCCCTGTCTCCGGCACATCCCTGGTATCAGTTTGGTTATTAGAGCATTTTTGCATTTCTGGTATCTGGAAGTTCATGTATCTGTTACTGCTGGTTCTCAGAATAACCTTGTGAAATAATGTGCTTTGGCCTTAATTGCCATTTTAAGTGAACTTCATTACCATTACATGTCTTAGCTCTTTCTTGGCCTTAATTGCCATTTTTAATATTCAGTGAGCTCATTTATTGACCTTAATAGTCAACTTTGAGTGGCCTTCCTACCATTCCCTTCTCATCTCACCAAATTTTTCAAGACCCATTGTATTTATTTCCTCTAATTATGTCTGGAATTGAACAAACTGAGGTTAAAATTCAACATGAGGAGATTACCCGTATAGGGGAATTACCAAATATTCTTGCTTCCTATAGATTGGATGGGAAGAACTACCTCAAGTGATCTCAACTTATACGTACAGTACTAAAAGGAAAAGGAAAAATCAAACATCTCACAGGTATGGGTCCTAAACCTGAAGATCCTAAGTTTGAAGCATGGGATGAGGAAGACTCCATGATTATGGCATGGTTATGGAGCTCTATGACACCTGAGATCAGCGACACCTGTATGTTTCTAGCTACTGCCAAAGATATATGGGAAGCAATTCAACAAACATATTCCAAAGCTAGAGATGCTGCCCAAGTATATGAAGTAAAAGTGAAAACTATGGCTGCAAAACAAGGTAACAAGACTGTTACTGAATATGCAAATCAATTAAAATCTTTATGGCAGGAACTAGATCATTATAGAGTCATAAAAACTAAATGTCCTGAGGATGCTGCTATTCTAAAAGAGTATATTGAGCAAGACAGAGTATATGATTTTTTGGTGGGACTCAACCCAGAATTTGACCAAGTTAGAGTCCAAATTCTAGGGAAATCAGAAGTTCCATGTTTTAATGAAGTAATTGCCCTGATTCGAAGTGAAGAAAGCAGAAGAGGGCTGATGCTTGAACCTAAAGTCACTGATAGCTCTGCTATGGTGGCTAAATCAACTACAAATCAAGAGAGGGTCACAAGTCTCGAAAGGGAAAAAAGTGGCCAACAGAAAAATCAGAATCGGGATGAGTTATGGTGTACATACTGCAAAAAGTCTCGTCATACACGAGAAAAATGTTGGAAACTTCATGGAAAACCACCAAGTAAAGAATGGGGTCAAAAAGGAGGGCAACAACGAAATAGAAACCAAGCACATGTTGTTGTAACATCACAAGAGCAAAACAACCTTAATCAAGAAGAGATCGAGAGGATAAAGGCTTTTATCAACAACATGAAAAAACAAGAGGGACTCTCAGGTACATGCTCCATGGCTTATTCTGGTAAGTTTCCACTCTCTATTGGATTAAATGCCTTAGATATTACTTTTTCCAACTCTTTGATCATGGATTCAGGAGCAACCAACCATATGACTCATTCATTTAAACTTTTCTCAACTTATTCCCCATGTCCCAGTAACAAGAAAATAGCTATCGCTGATGGGTCTTTGACCACTGTGGCAGGACAAGGTGATATCAAAATTAGCCCAACTATTATTTTAAAAAATCTCCTACATGTTCCTAAATTAACCACAAATCTGGTCTCTATTAAAAAACTCATTGAAGATTTAGATTGTAATGTGGTTTTTCATAAAAATTACTGTGAATTTCAGGACAAAGGGAAGATGATTGGACATGCTAGGGAATGGAATGGCCTCTACTACCTTGAGACGTCAAATACAGCTAAGAGCAAGATGCCTTTTACTTTTGTTTCACAGTTTGCCACATCCAATAAAGAAAGAATTTTTTTTCATCATTACCGTCTTGGACATCCATCTTTTTCAATTATTAAAACTTTGTTTCCTTCATTATTCAAGGATTTAGATGTTGAAAATCTTCATTGTGAAGTGTGTGAATTTGCCAAACATAAACGTGTACCTTTTCCAATTAGCAATAAAAGAAGCCTTGTTCCATTCTACCTTGTTCATAGTGACATTTGGGGACCAGCTACTGTTTCTAATGTTTCAGGGGCAAAATGGTTTGTTACTTTTATTGATGATTGCACCCGAGTTACATGGATATACTTGCTCAAACAAAAATCTGATGTCAGCTATGTTTTTCCCAAATTTTATTCTATGATAAAAAACCAATTTGGGGTTAATATCAAAAGACTTAGGTCTGATAATGCTAGGGATTATTTCAATCAGATTCTTAACTCGTTTTTTGAAAAGGAGGGAATTATACACGAGTCATCATGTGTTTATACGCCACAACAAAATGGAGTGGCTGAGAGAAAAAATGGTCATCTTCTTGAACAAACTCGGTCAATGTTATTTCAAAAGAATGTGTCTAAAATTTTTTGGGGAGAAGTTGTTCTTACAGCAACATACCTAGTAAATCGTTTACCTTCTAGAGCTTTGGGTCTCAAAAGTCCAATGGACATCCTTTTAACTTTTTACCCGAATCTGAAAACTACAAACAATCTCATCCCTAGGATTTTTGGGTGTGTGTCTTTTGTTCATATCCATCATCAAAATAGAGGAAAATTAGACCCGAGGGCTCTAAAATGTGTTTTTGTAGGGTATTCATCAACTCAAAAAGGGTATAAATGCTATCATCCACCCACAAAGAAAATCTATGTCTCAGTTGACGTCACTTTTAATGAGCAAGATTCATATTTTGCTACCCCTTATCTTCAAAGGGTGCAAAGAAAATGGGTGCCTCCTTGATTTTTCATCAATTCCCTTGACAGGGTCTAAACCTTTACCCACAAAAACAGTAGAAACAGTGGCTGAATCCATGTTCAGATCTGAAACACAGAATGATAACCATGAAACTGAATCTGAAACAATAATTGAACCCATGTCCAATGTCCAAGAATCTAGGCCTAAAGAAGAGGATATTTTGAACCCTGCTCCTGAGGAAGTAAGATTTGGCAAAGGCAAGGTGTATACAAGGAAGAAAATGGTCATTCCAGAACCTATGCATGTCCAAGAATCCAACTCAAATCCTTCAAATGAGGTAATGATCTCTAACCATCCATTACAAAATAAAAATGAGATTTTTGAGAATAGTGACCAGGATCTTCATTTACCCATTGCTCTTAGAAAAGGAACCAGAAAGTACAAAACAACCTTTATACCCCCTTGCACAATTTTTATCCTTTGATAACTACTCACCATCTTTCAAAGCTTTTCTGACAAGCTTAAATGCTATCACCATTCTTAAAAGTTTATCCGAGGCTTTATCTAATAAAAAATGGAAACAAGCTATGAATGTAGAAATGGAAGCTTTGGAGAAGAATAAAACTTGGGAATTAGTGAAATTACCTATTGGAAAAAAACCAGTAGGATGCAAATGGGTGTATGCTGTGAAATATAGAGCTGATGGATCAATTGAGAGATATAAGGCCAGGTTGGTAGCCAAAGGTTATACCCAAACCTATGGAATTGACTATCAAGAAACTTTTGCCCCAGTAGCAAAAATGAACAGTGTTAGAGTATTATTATCAATTGCAGCTAATTTTGGTTGGGAATTGCAGCAAATACTGTATGCAAATTGAAAAAGGCATTATATGGCCTTAAACAATCTCCACGTGCTTGGTTTGGGCGTTTCACAAAAGTTATGATAACTATGGCGTTTAAACAAAGCCAAGGTGATCATACTTTATTCATCAAACACTCTTCTTCCGGGGGAGTCACAGTCTTATTGGTATATGTTGATGATATAATAGTAACTGGAAATGATAAAAAGGAACAACAGGCCGTGGGTCAATGTCTAGCTAAGGAGTTTGAGATCAAAGCGTTGGGAAGACTGAAGTACTTTCTTGGAATAGAAGTGGCTCATTCAAAGAAAGGAATTTTTATCTGTCAACAAAAATATACTACAAATCTCCTCAAGGAAACAGGTAAAACAGCATGCAAGCCAGCAAGCACTCCAATAGATTCTAACTTTAAACTTGGAAAAGCTGAGGATGACATCCCTGTTGACAGAGAGTCATATCAACGCTTGGTAGGAAGGCTTATTTACCTATCTCACACTCGACCAGACATAGCATATGCTGTAAGTATGATCAGCCCATTCATGCATGACCCAAGGGAAACTCATCTACAAGCTGCTCATAGAATATTACATTATCTTAAAGGAACGCTTGGAAAAGGTATCTTGTTTAGAAGAAATGGAGGTTTAATACTTGAAGCATATACTGATGCTGACTATGCTAGATCAATTATTGACAGAAGATCAACATCAGGGTATTGTACGTTCCTTGGTGGGAATCTTGTGACATGGAAAAGTAAAAAACAAAGCGTAGTAGCCCGTTCAAGTGCAGAAGCTGAATTTAGGGCAATGGCTCATGGTGTATGTGAACTACTCTGGTTAAAGATGATTCTTCAAGACTTAAAGATAAAGTTGGATGGCCCTATGAGACTCTATTGCGACAACAAATCAGCCATCAACATAGCCCATAATCCAGTACAACATGACCGCACAAAACATATTGAAGTGGATAGGCATTTCATCAAAGAAAAATTGGAAAGTGGACTGATTTGTACACCATATGTCTCTACACATGACCAACTTGCTGATATTCTAACCAAAGGATTGAATAGCTCAAACTTCCAGAATATTATATGCAAGTTGGGTATGGAAACCATCCATTTACCAGCTTGAGGGGGAGTGTTGAAATATTCTTCAGCTTTTCCAATATTCCCCCACCTAATCCAGCATGTTCTCCCACCTAATCCAGCATGGTGTTGTCTGCAACTTTACATGTTATTCTCTTCTTTATAGTTGTCTACAGAGTGTATATTTTTCTGTCACATAATTATGTCTTTCTCTTTAGAATCTTTCACAATGTACATATAGGAAGTCTGGTTGTACAGATATGAATAATAAGAGATTTTCTTTCTCTCTGAACATTCTGGTATTCACATAATTCCCATAAAACTGACAGGATTGAGATTAGGGTAGAGGCCTTAGGTTCAGTTCCCAAGTAAATTAATATATATATATATATATATATATATATATATATATATATATGTATGTTTAAAACGCACATCAATTACAAGCCATGCTGAACATTTATCTTCTTCACTCTGTTATTTGATGAAAGACAAATTTCTACTGTACTGTCATGATAGCTTTCCAGTTCATTTCTATCAATGGAAGCATATAAACACAAATACACAGTAAACAATATAAAAGGCATAAATGGTACAATTCCAATGAATGACTTACCATAGTATCATCCTGCAGGTCATTGGAGAAAGCAATTGGGTACCAGAAATTCTTCAAGTGGGGGTGGTAGGATTGAACCGGACCTGACACATTCAAGCTTCTCTGAGGCAGCTTTCTCTTATCATCCACAAATTGTGCAGAAGTACTTGGAGATGAGGATGTCTGGTCAACTTCGGTTGTGCTTCTGTCTTGCAAAAGCCTATCATTCACCAATGCTTCCATGTGAGCTAGTTTATCTAAAGCAGTGGAAACCCTTGCCTCAGATATATGAACCTGTTGTAGTTCAATAAGTTACATAAATATAATCACAGATTAATCATAACAGGTTCATGCCTAGATGGTTTAAAGACAGACATCTCAGTTTCAAGTTGTGTTCACCAGTCTACTGCTGCTAATGTTCTATTTCTATACCTGTCTATGTGCCTGGGTTAATTCTTCCTCCAACTCCGCTAACTCCTTTTTCATGGTGCCAATTGACTTAAAATCACGAGCTAGAGGATTGAGAACATCAACCACCTACACTCAATATTTTGAAGTAAAATTCAACTATATGAAATGCACAGCTACTGAAATAAAAAGGGCATGTCCAAAACAATAACTATAGTATACTAATATTCAACAGCAAAGTTCTTAAATAATCAAGAATGAAAGAGACTAAATCTCAATAAAAAGATATTAGAATTTATTCAAGCATCAAACATTATTCGAAAATATATCATAAGAATTGAAATCATTCGATACCTTTTCATGAAGGAGCATAATGGTAAGCACATCTTGTCGAGCCCGCCAATCACAGTACTGAATATCATATCTAGCCACTTCTAGGGCTTGATATATATCCGAAAACTTCCCTTTATACTGTGGGACTTTAGATCTTGGATCCTCTACATCAAAGAGCGCACCCCATACGTTCTTCTTCTCTAGATCTTCTTCAAATACAGCAAATACTCTAAACCTCCCTTTCAAACCCTGTAATTCGACATGCCCACCAAAATGTAAGCTGTCTGGACCATACTCTTTAAGGCCTGGAGCAGCCAGAAAATGCAACCTACAAAAAGAGATACTATGGGCTTCCTAGCTATACTAACTGATCATATCTGAAGTTTTAATGAGGCCCGGATTAATAAGGTACTGAAACCCACAGTAAATTATAAGATGTGGTGCTAAGCATTATATTGTGTGCCACATCTGATCCCAAAGATCAACTATCTATACCAGTTCTACATCTTGAAGAAAATTGCGCCCCCCGAAACCCCGAAGAAATCCATTTAAATTTGCGTAAATCATATTAGGATCAATAAGTTTCGCTCATAGTTTAGCCGGAACCCAAATTAATTCAGCAGCAAAACAAATTGCAACATGAATCCGCAACCTCTCAATAAAACTGGAATCAAGCTTAATGTCATTTTAACTTGGTTTGCATTAAAAAACAAGCCAACAGACCTTACTAGCAGTAGCAAACAAAGAGATGAAGTTCGTACCTTCTTGGCGTCGAGCTTGCATGATCTACAAAAAGAAATTGGCAAAGAGAGAGCTACGGCAGTTGCTATTGCGTTCATGACGGTTGGAATCTGACAGTACAGAAAGAGCTAGAAGAAGAAAGTTTAGTAAAAGAGATTTAATTTGGGGATTTTGATGACAAGACGTTGGTGTTTCGCGCGATCTCGGTTGGCCTTCTAAAAGGCGACACGTGGACACTCGTTGCACACGTGGCATCTCTTCTTCCACATGCTCTTTAGGGCTCTCAGAGAATTTGGCGACAGTGGACCCCCCACACCTTGCCAGCGCGGACTGGAGAATATATCTTCTTTATCTTCTCGGTGTTAGGTCTTTTGTCGTTTTATGGAACTTTGACGCTCGGAATTCGGAAAAAAGCTTGTGGGAGATGACTGTGTGTTCTGGGGCGTAGAGTAGAAGTTCGTGCGTATGATGTAAGCCTTTAGAAATTTGATAATTTGTTGCCTTCTGCGATTGGTGCTTATTGCTTAATGAGATTTGAGGAATATGCTCTTATTCCGATAAAATTCAATTTATGGTTTCTTTTTTCTTTTTCTTTATTTGGTCTAATAGAGATATTTTCTATTAAAACATTAAAGGTATAAATTTTGAGATATATAAGATATTAACCTCGAAATAATTCTAATACAAATTAAACTTAAATTCATAGGATAATAGGTATATAAATTTAGAATCACACACCTTAAAAGTACCTAAGTATTAACAAAAACAACACACTCCTAGACCAAAAAGATTAAAGCTAATGAAGCTTAATCCAAAGAACGGACCATATATATATATATAAAAGAAATTACACACCCTAAACCTAGATCAGGAAGTGTCTTCAAAAAAAAAATGCAGCCACAAAGCACAGCTACCTAACACAAAAAGCCCAATATCTACCAAAAAACAAAGATAGATAACAAAACAAGTATAGTTTGCAACATAGGAGCCCAAGTCACTTCTGTCCCTCGACTCGAGCCTCGTCAAGCCTTCATTCGCATCACGTCCAAGACAACCTACTTGCCTTCACTACCAAAAAGTCTGCAAGCTAATTTGCCTTTAGTGGCACCAGCGTGGCTTCCAAGGAGCTGGAGAGACTTCCCACCTAAAAAACCATTGCGAGTCTCCCCTATCTCCATTGTCACCAGGTAAGGTTAAGCATTGGAGACCAAGCACTGTGTCTGGTTTATTTTCAGAGCAGTGTTCCAGTCATGGATGATTCTTTTGACGTAATAGGATTGTCGCCAATTCACAATTTTCCTATTCGTGGGCTTATAATGTTAATCTATTAAGTTTTGATTTAGGCTTTGGCAAAAATAACTGATAATCTAGCTGAAAGTTGATAAGTTAAATTTTAGCTGAAAGTTGAAACCTGTTAAACTAGCTTATTAAATTAGAAATATTTGATAAAAATAACTGTTAAAGTAGATGAAAGATATAAAATGACATAAAATAACATTTTTTATAATCCCAAAATAATACAAATAAACATATCAATTTTTAATTTTTAAATTATTATATGTAATATATTTATATATTTTATTATATATAATATATATATTTTATATATAATAAAATATTATATATATATATATATATATATATATAAAATTTAATTAAAGATACAAAATTATTCACAAACAAGGGAAGAAATCTGGGGATTAATATTATAATAAGCTTAGGGGTATAATAGGTATTCTAAAACAGTGATAAGGGTAAAATAAGAATAAAAAATTAGAAACTATAAGTTATAAGTTATAACCTACTCAAAGTAACGTTTCAAAATAAGCTGTAAACTATTAAAATAATATCGTCTACCGGACACTTCTAACCAGTTTATAAGCTAGTCAAATAAGTTATAAACTAAGATTGTGTTTGGCTAGCAAAATAAACTAGCTTATAACTTATTAAACTAGCTTATAATTTGTTAGAAGTATTTGGTAAACGAGCTAATTTCAGTAACTTATAACTTATAGTTTTGTATTTTTTTTTCTTTTTATCCTTGTTATTTTATTAAAATACCTATTATACCCTTATCTCACATACACTATATATATATATATATATATATATATATATATATATATATATATATATATATATATATATATATATATATATATATATATAGATATATGTACATATAATATAATAAAAATATATATATTTAATTAATTATATATATATATATAATAATTTAAATTATTTTAATTAAAAACAAAAAATAATGTTTATTTGTATTATTTTGGGATTATAAAATATATGCCATTTTATGTCATGTTACATTTTTCAGCTACTTTAACAGCTATTTTTATCAAAATACTTCTAAACATTTTTTATCTAAAAGATTGAGATCTTTTCATACTTAACCTAACATGTCCTTTTGGACTTTGAACAAATCCTTCTAAACTTTTTGATTCTATTTTCTTGGGTGGTTAGATGCTATCTAAATCCCAAGCGTTTGGAAAAGCAGCTATGATTTCTTCATGTTTGAGCGATTTTGAAGTGATTTTTAAAGATTAGCTTCCATTAGGATGGTTTCATTTTAAGGAGACTCTTTCTTAATATAAATTCCTATACTTGTTTTGAAACTTTATAATGAATCCTAAAAATTACAGCAAGATTATCCAGTTCTTCATTGAATATTCTTTCTGTAGACTTAACATGTAATTGTAGAGCTGTCTTTACATTCCTTAATGTTTTCATGTAATTTGGAAAACATTGAAAATAAATTGATCCATTAGGATTGGATTCTACTAAATTGATGGTTGAATCTTGAAACGAGAGTGTGTGCCTATCCTGTAAAAGTAAAAGTACTGGGTGATTAATTTCTAACTTGTGCATGGGTTTAACAGCAACTTGAATTAATCCTATATGGATAAATCCAAAGCCATCTCGCCTGTGTTGATCCATTTGTTCCTTATTTAACAAATTCATACTATCTTGAACTTTTCCTATTTTTCTAGTGTATTATATTGTTTTAACAATATCTTGAACCTTAAAATTGAACGTTGAATGTTTGTAAACTTCACTAGGTCTAACCTTAGGCATTTCTCAATTTCTTAACCTTTTTTCTGCTTTTATTATTGAAATTTCAGAATTATTAACTTCATATTGATCTACAGAACTATGATTAGAAGAGGTTACGAGAAGACTGATTTCAGAACTATTTCTATTTAAAAGTCTTCTTACTAATTCAGACATATTTAAGAAAATAAATTCTTAAAATTTTTTTAGGTTTGCTAAGGTTTATCAAGACCACCTCTTACGGGAACACTTGCCTCTCATCGGGTCTTACGGCTTACCAACACAGTCACAAGGCTGACCAACACTAACCCTTAACTTACTAAAATTTCTTAAGAAAATAAAATCTTAAACAAATCTAAATTACTAAAAGGGCTTCTAACAGAACTAGGCTTTGATACCAATTTCTTCCATGGCTCTTTCGGATCGCGTTCTATTTGTAAGCCTATTAACTTAATTGAACATGTATTCAAAAGAAAATTCACTACTTTGAACAGCATCTCTAAATTTAACAAAAATATTTTTCCTAACAATATAAATTCTTGAAATATTAAAATGAACAAAATATTCAAACTTAATAACAAGCATTAATTAGTAAAAGGTATTGGAATATAATGAAGCAGTGAGAGTCTCATATTGATATTGAAAACATTGTACAAAAGATTGAAACAAACTTACAAATATTGAAGGGCAGAGATTGAAAATTTGAAACTTGCAGAGCAGATTAGAGAGGAAAATTTTAGTTTTTCTTTTTCACTCTCTAAAATGTTTTGTCTATACAATTGAACTACTGAACAATTTATAGAACTAAAGTATCGGATTTAAGTAGGCTTAAAGTTTGTGGATTTCAAAGGCTTTGGAGTCCGCAGATTTAAACTTGGTTGGAGTTTGAAAAAGTTGAGCACGAGGGCGGCTTCTTTATGAAAAGTTTCTTTGTCGTTTTCTACAAACGCTTCTTTTCAATAAAGTATGTCTGCCACCTATTGAACTTGATTTGATCAAGGAATCTTGGCTTTTGAGCTGGTTGTCTTTTGTGCCGACGGTTTAACTGAACCATAGTCATAATTGACTGAGGTTAGCTAAATCGATGTTGAAACAGTTATCTTCATTTTGAAACAAGCTTTCAATTTCTAGATTTGAACCGACTGATAGAGCCTTCTCTGTGGGGGCTTTATCAGCAAGAATTTGAACTAATTGATTGAATTCTTCTTCTGTTTGAGCTTTAGCTAGTTCTACCATTATATGAGATTTTAAGGCTAAGAAAGGAGATTGTTGTTGAACAGCTTGAGGATACTTCATCAGATGAGGATTTTGGGTTAACCATTTTTCAACGCCTTTTTTATTGAGCAAGTTTAGATTATAGTTTGACCACCATTTGATATTGAATGTTTGACTAAGAAAAAGGGGATAACCTGAAGAAACTTTGTCTTTCAAGTCGAAATCTCAAGTCATGATCCAAGGGGTTCCGAATGTTGAAAAGAAATGTAACAACATTTGTCCTGAAACAAAACTGGTTTGAATAGAAAAGTATTAGAATGATTCTTTAACATAAGAGGAGAGAAATTATGTATTTGGTCCACAGAAGTAGAACCATTTAGAGAACTAAGTTGGGAATTGTCGGTGAGCTTTATTGAACCATATAAATCATGAGTGGGAGAAAGGACGGATAAGTAATATATTTAACCAGGTGGCTTTATAGTCCCAATAATTATAATTTTGAGGTTGGAACTGTCTTGCAAAGGATTTTTGAGTAAAAGGGTTTTGATTTCATTGAGAAAGAGTTAAAATATGATTAATTTTGATCTTTAAGTGTTGAATTCTGGAAGGGTTTTGAGGGTCATATTTATGAGTTAAGGTTATGGAGTTGGTATCTACAAGGATAAACTCATAGAATACTTCGGTTTTTTCTAAATCAGTTAAGTAAAAATATCTTCTTTCTAGGAAGAATTTTTGAGCAACTTCTCTGGGGATTATTTTGGGATCTTGAACCCATTCTGGCTCTAATGCGCAGATTGGTGCATAACAATTTTTTGTGATGTATTTTTCGATAGAAGCTTTTTGAACAATAGATTTATGAGAGGTGAGTTGAACCATTTTGGAAGAGGTTGGAGTCGGAGTGACTTGTTTTGAAGATGAGGGAGAAGTTAAAGCTTGATTATAGGTGAGAGGAAGAAAACAGTTTTGAGAAAGTGTTAAACTAGAGGGAGGCCTAATGCCTCTAATTCCTTGTGGTCGAATACCACTGCCTGAAGGGCTGAAATTGAGGGGGTAACCAGTAACGGTAATGTTGAAGGACTTAGTGGGGATCCAGTTTGAACATTTGAAGGACCCAGTGGGGATCCACATTGATCTTTGTTTACTTCTTTTGATTTTTTCTTGTCTATTCTTCTCTTTTTCCTTGCAAGAATTCTCATGTGAGAAAATCTGGTAAGGCATTTTCCTTCCCTTTTATATGTTGAATTTCGAAATTAAAACAAGAAAATAAAGCTTGCCATCTGGCAAAAATATATTTTGAAACCAAATTTTGAATATCTTTTTCTAAAACACTTTTAGCATATTTGTAATATGTTTTTAACAAAAATTGATTATTGAATACTTCTTTTTGAAATTTTTTAATATTTAAAACTATTCATAAAATTTCTTTTTTGATTGTTGAATATTTTATTTGAGCTTCTGTCCAAATACCTGAATTAAACTTAACTAATTGTTCTTTTGAGCTATTTTTGGGTCTTTTTTTGAGAACTCCTCCATAGCCTAAGTTTAAGGCATCTACCTCGATTATCATAAAGGCTTTTGGATTCGGTATACCTAGACATGGTAAACTTTTGACCTTAGTTTTTAAAATTTTTACAGCTTTTGTCATTGAACTATCTCAAGCAAGCGCTTTCTTTCTTAACCTATTATATAAGGATTTGCAAATAATTCTTAAATCTTGAACAAATTCTGTAACATAATTAAGACATCCTAAAAATTTCTAAAGCTGGTTTTTATCAATTATTTCATCTAGAAATTTATTAGCAAATTCTATTGAACGACTAATGAATTTGATCATTCCTTGATAAATATCATAACCTAAAAATCTAATTTTAGTTTGGAACAGTTTCATTTTCTTAGCAGACACAACTAATTCATTTTTTTTAATAAATTCATAAAATTGATTAAGATACCTAAAATGTTGTTCTATTGATCTAGAGAAAACTAAGACATTATCTATATAAACTATTGTGAACTGGATAAAATGATTAAAAATATCATTCATTATTTTTTGAAATTCTGAGGGGGCATTTTTGAAACCGAATGACATTACATTCCATTCATAATGACTGACAGGAACTGTGAATGTCGTTTTATACTTATCAGATTCTGCTATCTGGATTTGATAATATCGAGATTTTGTATCAAATTTTAAAAATAAAGAGGCTTGTTGAACTCTGAAAATTAGGTCTCCTGTATCAGGAATAGGGTACCTAATCCATCTTAACATTCTATTGAGAGGTTTTGTCACGACCCATTTTATGGGCACATGACCGGCACAATGATGCATCTCTCATCACTGTAAGCCCTTCGATAAATTCTACCCATGAGATTAAATTATCTATGTTATCAAAATAACAATTCCTTAATAAATATGAAGAAAATATATCAACTTTTCTTATCTGAAAATCATAGAGATGATTTGCACATAATAATAGATTCTCAATATAAAATACGTTATTATGCTGACATACAAGCCAAATGCCAAACCCCTGACCTAGATGTCCTAGACGATTACAGAGCAACATAATCTACAACAATAGAGGGGCCTACCCGATAGCGGGAATGTCCAAAGTGATCTACTCTTCTAGCGGATATTTTTCATCGGCAACCTGATCTGAACAAAAAGGTTGTACAGAGAGTGTGAGCTTTTAAGCTCCGTGAGCGAATCGGCCTCGCGTTAATAAAATTCAAATACATTACCAGTCATGCAAGCATATCCGAAGGCTCATACTCAACCAATAAACATAGTTAGAAATTACATACAAGAAGATAAAAATTCATGCAATTCAACAAACGTTACTAGTACTAGTCAATGGCAATATATCCTGGAGAGCGCACACAGGCCAGCTCACCAATTCTGTATATTTCCGCCATGACGCATAACCAATTCAACAAACGTTACTAGTACTCATCAATGGCAATATATCCCGGAGAGCGCACACAGGCCAGCTCACCAATTCTGTATATTTCCGCCATGACGCACAACCTCATCCTCTTAGCTAGGGCGCCTCACGGATTTATCACCAATCCGGGCTATATCCCTACTGAGGGAATCGTTGTCTCCATACTCATTGGTCAAGACACCCTTTCAACCGGAATTTCCGCCTTGTCGTGAGAGGGGGTACTGTCCCGCTCAATCACAATCAATAGCACAACAGTTCATATCATAATCAGAAGTACAATAGAATATTTATCCATATAACAGGCATAGTATATAACTATATTATAAATTATAAACCACAAATCAAGATAACAATTAATCTATTTTTGAAAAGATTCAAACTTCACATCAACATGAAATACTTGTTTCGTCTTATCCATACTTCTGGATTAATTATCTCATTAGATTTGTCATTCTGAATCCAATTTTCCCCTATAAATCTTGGGAGTGTTCTACGACATACTTTTTATTACCAGTAACGTTAAAACTCTATTAAAACGGGGTCGTTTCACTCACCTGAATTCCGTACGAGTATCGCTTCTCTAAGCTGTTACAGACAAGAGTACACAGATAAATTTCAGTGTTCCGCTACGGAGATTTTCATGAAAGATTAGAGAAAATATGTTAGGATTGTTTTCGTACAGATACTGTTCATATATATGGTTACTATTCATACATACGGTCACTATTCATACGTACGGTTACTATTCATATGTATGGAGACTGTTTATACCAAAAATAGAGAATACAATCTGTAAAAGAGTACACCAGGTAAGTTCTCAGGAAAGAGTGGAGGGTCACACTGTACACACTTAAAAACCAGGTCTTTCCTTAGCCAGAACTTTCCTAGACATGTATTCTTCACAGTTTACATTCTATTTCGGTAATCAGAGAATCAAAATAATATGTAAGCAGCTAAGGACAGTTTTTCTGATGTGGAAGATCAGCCAAAGCCGCAACCACAAAGCATACTTAAGAAAATAACTTCTAAAATTGAAAGACATAGAAAGGGCATAGTATCCTTACCTAAGCTGAAAAGGAAAGGCCCAAAATCTCAGAGGCCCGGCATTAGAGCAAGAGAAACTTAAGGAGAGAAGAAGAGAAGTTGAAGGTGTGAGTTTAGAAGTGAAATGGAAGGGTCTATTTATATCAAAAGTCAAGGGTACTATTTGACACTATGCGCTAATAAAATATTCAATTTACTATTTATGAAAATGACATTTCTAATAATACAGTTACTGTGCACTTTACGATGGAAAATTTCTCTGTTATTACTATTGAAAACTTAAAGGGAAAACTATCCTTTCACTTTAAACCTTTAAGTTTCTTTTCAATTCAGTCCTTTCAATTTAGTCCCTGAGGGTATTTTTACACATAAAACGTCATTTTCTCCTACAAACTTCTTTCTAGTTTTCTCTTATGACCAAACCACATCTAGTACTTGACATTTCAATTGTATAAGTGAACAGTATCATATATGTAAATATTATTATACAGGTAAACAGTACCGTATACTAGTATAGTAACAATAGTTTGTAAATACACATTTATATTTTATTTTTCATGGGTATTACAGGTTTATAACTGATGACCATACGAGGGGCTCCTCGTTTTATCTCAACTTGATTTTGAACATAAAAGGCCGAGCAACTCTAAGGGGATTTGGTAGTCCTAATTAACTTTTTATTTAACAAATCTTGTATTTCTTTTTGACAATATTCTAAAGTTTCTTGGTTCATTTGTATGGGCCTAGCTTTGGTTGGGATCTTTTCTTCTGTAAAACTGGGCTCATAGGGTAAAGAAACTATATCTTTTTTCCTATCCCAAAATGCATTTGTGTAATATCCCAAGAATTTTTATGAATATTTAAAGTTTGATTTGAAGTTTAGTGAAAAATTTAATTATGTGAAAAATTTTCTTTTTGAATTAGTGAAGAAAATGTGGGAATAGAAATTTTTATTTTTAATTTAGGAAATTTTTACAAATTCTCAAGGACTAAAGTGAAAAGAAAAGAAAGTATAGAGGACTTTTGAGAAATGACCAAGTAGGAACCCGAGAAGAAGAATAGAGCTTATGGGAATGAATTATGAGTCCGGTACCGAAAAGATGATGGATTCGAGGTTAAAGTGGAGTTTGAGATATTGAGAGGGACTAAAGTGAATAAGGAAATTTGTGGGGCACCGAGGATTTAGAAACACCTAAGGTGAGATTTTATGAATTTACTTTTGCTAGTCTTGACTGAGGGTCAATTGCAGAGCAAGTGATAATTTCACCCCGGGCGAGTATATAGGTGGCCTTACCTATTTTTTATTCATTTTTCTCCTTTCCTCTCTCTCTCTTCACTTTCTCTCCTCTCCTTCTCTCTTCCTTCTCTCTAATTCCTCTCTCTACACTCCAACTCTACAACCGGGCTTTGGAGGGTGGATCTCGGGCTACGGGGCGAGCCTCTAGGAGCCAAGCAACATAGGGAAAGCAATGAATCGAGGTAGAAATTTCTATTTCTTAAGCTTTTCTCTATTTTCTAGTTTTAAGAGTGTTTGAGGTAAAATCGAGATTTCGGCTTCGTTTCTCGATTAAAATTGGTGATTTTGGTGTCTAAATGCTCCTTAGACATTAAGGGTAAGATCCCATGGAAGAAATCATGAAAAACGGTGAAGATTTGGCCAGATTTGGGCCAAAACCGAGAGAAATCGCGAACGGGTCGCGATCGTGGCGCCCAGGCGCCACGTGTGGCGCCTAGGCGCCAGGCATGGGTGGCGCCCAGGCGCCAGGTGTACCGAAAAATTTTAGTTTATTTTTCAATCGGCCATAACTTCTTCATCCGAACTCCGTTTTGGGCAAACTTTATATCGTTGGAAAGCTCTTTAAGTCTAGTTTCCAATGGTATAAGTTTCATTTGAATATTCATTACCAGTTAGGAGTTATGATTCGAGAAGTAAGTGAAGGTCGAGAGTAGTGGTAGAAAATTTCTCTATTTCGTAACTCTGATGGTTTTTGTCTGTTTACAATAGGAATGGTCAAAGTGCAAAGTGGGAGTGCCGAGAGTGTGAAATCCAGGTGAGTGGGTTAATACTTGCTATGATTAAATATCTGTTATTGACTTTTTGCATCATAGTGGAAATATGTTGTATATCCAAGTTTGAAGAGGATGATGTGGAACGATGAGGCATAAACAAATGTGGAACGTGTCTGGTAATGTATATAATTATAT
This sequence comes from Biancaea sappan, assembly GCA_037074585.1. NCBI lineage: Eukaryota > Viridiplantae > Streptophyta > Magnoliopsida > Fabales > Fabaceae > Biancaea > Biancaea sappan. Next base: position 16,301,275 of record CM073494.1, read on the forward strand.
TTTCTTATTTTCCCATGAATGGAGGTTATATGATGGATTGTGAATGGCATGTGAACCGAGTTGAATAATTGTTCTATATTATGGGTTATGTTATATACATGCTATGTTGCTGGAACCACATTGATTATGTTGTGGCTTGAATTGTAAATGACTGAGTTGTGTATGTGGCTCAAGATTATGATTGAGGATGTTTTTATGTGTGATTGTGATTGTGTTTGACTGGAAAGGAAAGGCATGGTGGTGCACCCCATGGAGAAATCTATGTGAAGCTATAAGGGTGGAGAATATAAATGGAGCGATAAGGGTGGATGCGGCGGGGGCTGCGGGCAACGATCCAGAAGTATTCTGGACGACCCGGTTGGTACGGAAATTGTGTGTGAAATTGATTTCATCGATTGCTGTTGTGAATTTTGAATTTTGTTGAAATGCATTTGATTCACTTGGATATTGTTGTGAAGTATTATGAATAATATTATATCATATGATGATCGATCTAAGTATGATTGCTGCATGTTATCATTATGATGCATGATTTTTATTTTGTCATAGTATTGTGTTATCTACTCACTGGGCACGTGGTTTGCTCATACCCCTCTTATTGATATTTTTTTCATAGTTGACAGTTGAAGGTAAATATCGGAACAAGGAATTATGGATCCTTAGTCCATAATTACCTTTTCATTTGTTCAGGATAAAGGTATAATAGTTAAGTTTTATTCTAAGTTGTATAAATCTAGAAATCTCTGTAATCGGGTAGGTTCATTCAGTGATGTAATGTGAGTAATGGTAGTATGTATAGAGAACTCGTTTTGGTTGCATGAAAAAGAATTGTATGATTTTCAAGAGAAAGATAGGCTTACGGAGGTAGATAATGATGTATCTCTATGTTTATACATATATACATATATGCTCGTAGAGGCAAGTGAAAGGTAAAATTTTTCTCTCACTTTATGGAACGCTTGATGTGTAGATGTGAGAAGTTTTTATTTTAATATGTATGTTTGAAAATGTGTAAGCTTAGGGCAAAGTCAAGGATTAGAAACCTAGATAAGGTTAATATGAAGCTACCCGTTCATGGAGTAATATCTCGATTTAGAATTATTGGATATGACAAATACAGAGTTAGGAAGTCATAAATTGAAGCGGCGATTAGTTTAATAATTTGAGCAAGAGTCAAAAGTTAGCCGAAATTTTTGAGGAAATCTTTTGTATTTGATTATATTTTGTTATTTTCTGGCATGCTTATCAGAGACCGTTGGCATTGCGTCGGATAAGGTCTGTAGGTCATTTTTAGAGTATGATGTAAAGGTTTTGTAGCCCTAAATTTCGTCTATATATAATGAATACCCCATTACGCTGCTCACTACACTAAGAGTTTATATCTATAAGCTTTCTAGCATCAAACTTCTCCTTCTGTACAACCTTTATAGCTCAGAAAAATATGGTCGGCAATAAATCTTTCAATTTAAACTTTGAGGCTGGCAAGGTAGAGCTGGATCTAAATCTTAGCCTGGAGAATTATAAGAATAAGAGATCCATGGAAGAGTCACCAGAGGCTAAGAAAAGAAAAAGGGATGTAGTAGAGTTAGAGGATGTTAGCACAGCAACATCTTCTAATAATGAGCTTGCGCTTATGAGACAAAAGATGGAGGACTTGGAAAGACTGATAAACCGCTACTTTGAGGACCAGGGGAGATTGATAAATCGTCTCTTTACAGAACAAGAGAAGCTTTTGAACCGTTATTTTAGGGAATTGGCGAATAGAGTTGATAGACATTCGATGTTTGCAACTCAAAATTTTCGTGACCAACAATCGAGATGTATTGACTGTATGAATGGAGTGACTTCTGCACTTCACCAAATTTCTCAGACGTTTCCTCCAGAAACTCTTTCTAGGCTGCAACGATTAACTTCCTCGTTAAGGTCTGAAGCACCTTCTTCTTCTAGACCTGGAGCACCTTCTGCATTTCAAAAGCCTCCTCGTTCTTAATTTATCTTTTCTTTTGTTTGTACCTAAAGCTGATGTTTGATCTAATGTTTACGTATTAAAATTATCTGTTTTGTAAATCAAGTTCAGCTTGTTGCCTGTAACTTATGTATTAGAAATAAAAATATGTTGAACTTGTTATACTTTGTACTTGATTGTGAAAATTCTAAGAGAGAGAATGAGATATAAACAAAATATTGGCATTTGCTTCAATCTTGAGGTAAGTTTTGAATTCGGAGGACCGAATTCTTTTAAGGGGGGAAGAATGTAATATCCCAAGAATTTTTATGAATATTTAAAGTCTGATTTGAAGTTTAGTGAAAAATTTAATTATGTGGAAAATTTTCTTTTTGAATTAGTGAAGAAAATGTGGGAATAGAAATTTTTATTTTTAATTTAGGAAATTTTTACAAATTCTCAAGGACTAAAGTGAAAAGAAAAGAAAGTATAGAGGACTTTTGAGGAATGACCAAGTAGGAACCCGAGAAGAAGAATAGAGCTTATGGGAATGAATTATGAGTCCGGTACCGAAAAGATGATGGATTCGAGGTTAAAGTGGAGTTTGAGATATTGAGAGGGACTAAAGTGAATAAAGAAATTTGTGGGGCACCGAGGATTTAGAAACACCTGAGGTGAGATTTTATGAATTTGCTTTTGCTAGTCTTGACTGAGGGTCAATTGCAGAGCAAGTGATAATTTCACCCCGGGTGAGTATATAGGTGGCCTCACCTATTTTTTATTCATTTTTCTCCTTTCCTCTCTCTCTCTTCACTTTCTCTCCTCTCCTTCTCTCTTCCTTCTCTCTAATTTCTCTCTCTACACTCCAACTCTACAACCGGGCTTTGGAGGGTGGATCTCGGGCTACGGGGCGAGCCTCTAGGAGCCAAGCAACATAGGGAAAGCAAGGAATCGAGGTAGAAATTTCTATTTCTTAAGCTTTTCTCTATTTTCTAGTTTTAAGAGTGTTTGAGGTAAAATCGAGATTTCGGCTTCGTTTATCGATTAAAATTGGTGATTTTGGTGTCTAAATGCTCCTTAGACATTAAGGGTGAGATCCCATGGAAGAAATCATGAAAAACGGTGAAGATTTGGCCAGATTTGGGCCAAAACCGAGAGAAATCGCGAAGGGGTCGCGATCGTGGCGCCATGTGTGGCGCCTAGGCGCCAAGGTGAGATGGGAAGAAGAAGGAATTGGCGCCCAGGCGCCAGGCATGGGTGCGCCCAGGCGCCATAGGTGGCGCCCAGGCGCCAGGTGTACCGGGAAATTTTAGTTTATTTTTCAATCGGCCATAACTTCTTCATCCGAACTCCGTTTTGGGTAAACTTTATATCGTTGGAAAGCTCTTTAAGTCTAGTTTCCAATGGTATAAGTTTAATTTGAATATTCATTACCAGTTAGGAGTTATGATTCGAGAAGTAAGTGAAGGTCGAGAGTAGTGGTAGGAAATTTCTCTATTTCGTAACTCTGATGGTTTTTGTCTGGTTACAATAGGAATGGTCAAAGTGCAAAGTGGGAGTGTCGAGAGCGTGAAATCCAGGTGAGTGGGTTAATACTTGCTATGATTAAATATCTGTTATTGACTTTTTGCATCATAGTGGAAATATGTTGTATATCCAAGTTTGAAGAGGATGATGTGGAACGATGAGGCATAAACAAATGTGGAACGTGTCTGGTAATGTATATAATTATATTTTCTTATTTTCCCATGAATGGAGGTTATATGATGGATTGTGAATGGCATGTGAACCGAGTTGAATAATTGTTCTATATTATGGGTTATGTTATATACATGCTATGTTGCTGGAACCACATTGATTATGTTGTGGCTTGAATTGTAAATGACTGAGTTGTGTATGTGGCTCAAGATTATGATTGAGGATGTTTTTATGTGTGATTGTGATTGTGTTTGACTGAAAAGGAAATGCATGGTGGTGCACCCCATGGAGAAATCTATGTGAAGCTATAAGGGTGGAGAATATAAATGGAGCGATAAGGGTGGATGTGGCGGGGGCCGCGGGCAACGATCCAGAGGTATTCTGGACGACTCGGTTGGTACGAGAATTATGTGTGAAATTGATTTCATCGATTGCTGTTGTGAATTTTGAATTTTGTTGAAATGCATTTGATTCACTTGGATATTGTTGTGAAGTATTATGAATAATATTATATCATATGATGATCGATCTAAGTATGATTGCTGCATGTTATCATTATGATGCATGATTTTTATTTTGTCATAGTATTGTGTTATCTACTCACTGGGCACGTGGTTTGCTCATACCCCTCTTATTGATATTTTTTTCAGAGTTGACAGCTGAAGGTAAATATCGGAACAAGGAATTATGGATACTTAGTCCATAATTACCTTTTCATTTGTTCAGGATAAAGGTATAATAGTTAAGTTTTATTCTAAGTTGTATAAATCTAGAAATCTCTGTAATCGGGTAGGTTCATTCAGTGATGTAATGTGAGTAATGGTAGTATGTATAGAGAACTCGTTTTGGTTGCATGAAAAAGAATTGTATGATTTTTAAGAGAAAGATAGGCTTACGGAGGTGAAATGAAATTCACTTTCCGTGCCGGTCACGTGCTCAAATTTTGGGACGTGACAATTTGGTCTTTCTGAACAAATTTCTTTTTCGAACTTTTGTTGAACAAGAGTTATTCTATCCTTAACCTGGGACTTTCTTATCTGTTCTTCTATCCTTTTGTAATGAACTTCTTTATTTAACATTTTGATCTAAGTTTGCTTTCTAGTAATTATATTTAACTTTGAAACAACTAGAAATTTGAGCAAATTAACATATTTTGTTTTGGAATGATTTAGAAATTCAAAACAAATTTCTTTTCTTGAAACAGTGGTCGAAATTTCTAACTCTGAAACTTTAAAAAGGTAAATTAAAGTTAAAAAGGGTGTACCTAAAATCATATGTTCATTTAAATTCCTAACAAGCATAAAAGTTGTATTGAAACAGATGACTTGATTACATATCTTGGCATTTGATTACCACCTGCACCGCTGAGGCTTTCAGTGATTTTCTCATAGTATTGAGTGGGAATTATACCTTCTTGAATACAGTTAAGATCAGCTCTTGAATCCATCAGTGTGATCATCTTGATACTATAACTTTTATTGATCGTTAAAGTAACTTGACAGTACCATTTTTGAACTTGAATTCTAGAGATAACATTTAAATAATTATTACTAGATTTTGAGCTACTTTCTATGGCTTCTTTATCATTATTCTGCTTAACATCCTTATTAGCCATTGTACTTAATATATCTAAGAATAAGTCCATATCCTTTTGTTTTAACAATTGAATTTCTTATTTAATTATATTGATTTCTTCTTTTAATTCCTTAATTGTAACCTTTTCTTCAGCTGGGTAATTTTGTAACCTATTGATTATTTCTTAAACATTATAAGGCTTAACTTCTAGTTTTTGGTTGGGGTTCTTCAGAATCCATAATATCTGTCACATCCCAAAAATTGAGCATGTGAAAAGATACTACTCATTTGATATAATTCTCAAACATACGTTATATACATATATTCTGTAAGGTTTTACATTCAACCTTAATCATTCATTCCACACTACAGAATTATATTCATCTGATAAGCAAATATAGACATATATAGTCTGATATTTCTATCTCATCGCAAGCCTAGGAGACCTATAGAAAGTACAGAGCGTTTCTAATATCCACATTATTAAGTACTGGTATCCCACCAGACAGAAATAGAGAGTAATCCCAAGGGGCTTCTAATCTTCCAACGGATACTCTTCTTCTTTGTTTTCTGTATCTGAAAAATAATCATAGGGAGTGTGAGTTTATTTAAAAACTCAGTAAGTAAATAACTGTACTATATAGAATATCAAAAGTACAAATACCACATTTACTCATATAATTAATTGTCTTATACATCAAGTAGTATGAGACTCTAACCCTTTCAAACTCATGAATAAGATTTCTTAGATATACAACGAGTAGTATGGGACTCTAACCCTTTCAAACTCGTGAATAAGATCTCATCGATATACACCGAGTAGTATGGGACTCTAACCCTTTCAACTCGTGTATAGGTTTCATAGATATGCACTGAGTAGTATGGGACTTTAACCCTTTCAAACTCGTGTATAAGATTTCTTAGATATACGCCGAGTAGTATGGGACTTTAACCCTTTCACACTCGTGTATTAGATCCCGTAGATCTTTACTCATTAATAAGATAGTGAGAATTCATCACATAGTACAATTGTCATGAAATAAATAATTTCTACATACTCTTATTTCTATTGATCATCATATACTCCCATATGAAAAATTAATTGCTTATTATCCAAATAATATTGTAAATGGGACTTATATTGTACTTTGACTAGTAATATCAAATTAACTGAGCAAGGTTATTCACTCACCTTGATGTTTGTCCAAGTTTACCTTGTTCCACACTAGAATTTGTGTAGGAAAATTTCCTAGTAAAATATATTACAAGGAAACATAAGAAAGGAAACAAAATCACGAAAAATACGCAAAATTTTCTGACTGCTACAGTAACGTTGCTACAGTACGGTTTGCTACAGTACGGTTCGCTACAGTGCCGGTTCGCTACAGTAACGTTGACTGCTACAGTAACGTTGACTGCCGACACTACAGTACTGCTACAGTAACCCGAAGAAAATTTTCAAGAATTTTTCCGAAATCTCTGGTCGCTACAGTAACTCGAATTTTTGCAGAAAAATCTTTCAAAAATTCATCCTTTCCTTTCTTGTTTCAAAACCAGAATTTCAACTCTTTTAACCGATTATAACTCAAATATAACTTCTAAAACTACTGAGATTCATGAATTATCATCAAAATCTTCAAGAACAAAACCTCCTCTGATCTTCTACATAAACTGAAATTTAAGGAAAATAATCGGATTAAAGCTTACCTTTGATCCTTACAAAGCTTTTGAACCGAACAAATAATCGAAACTCTGAAGATCAAGGGAAGGATTTGAGAAGAAAATGAAGAACTGAGAGAGAAATACTTTTCTGCTTCCTTCTGAGTGAAAAATGAGGGTTACTATTGAAACTTTATATTAAATATTTCTAATGGGTTATTCAATAACCCATGGGTATCCATAACCCAACATCCAAACCCATCCAGTCAATTTACAATAAATGGACTAATTGACCATTCTGAAACCACTTTTCCATGAATTTCACCATTCTTAGAATATATCCCTCATTGTGCAAATATTTAGTCCAGTCATTTAACTCAATTTTCATAAATAATATTCAAAGAGAACAATTAAATATGAAAATTAAAAATGACCAAAATAAATAACTAAAGTAACGTTGTAGAATTCTAAAATACTCTTAAGCGAATTATATTCTGAAATTAACGGGTATTACATTCTACCCCCCTTAAAAGAATTCGGTCCTCCGAATTAAAATCTTACCTCAAGTTTCAAATAAATGTGGATAGTTTTTCCACATCTCATCTTCTGCTTCCCACGTAGCTTCCTCGCGAGAATGATTTCTCCAAAGAACCTTGACAGTAGGAATTTCTTTGGTACGCAATTTTTTGACTTTTCTATCAAGGATAGCTACTGGTACCTCTTCGTAGGTGAGAGTTTCATCAAAATGAACTTCTTGGGGTTGAATGACATGAGAAGGATCAGGAAGATACTTCCGTAGCATGGACACATGAAATATTGGATGAACTCCCTCTAGGTTGGAAGGTAGGTCTAGGCGATATGCCACATTACCCACTCTGTCTACAACCTCATATGGGCCAACATACCTCGGACTAAGCTTGCCTTTCTTCCCGAATCTCATTACTCCCTTCATAGGTGAGATTCGTAAGAAAACCATATCACCTATTGCAAATTCAAGGTCACGTCGTCGGTTGTCCGCATAAGACTTCTGTCTACTCTGAGCAGTTAACAACTTTTCTCTGATCAGTTTAACTTTATTTATATCTTCCTGAATCATCTCAGGTCCAAATATTTTGGTTTCACCAAGTTCAAACCAACCTATAGGAGATCGACACCGTCTCCCATATAAAGCCTCAAAAGGTGCCATCTGAATACTGGCTTGGTAACTGTTGTTATAAGCAAATTCAATAAGAGACAAATGATCTTCCCAACTTCCACTGAAATCCATCACACAAGCTCTTAGCATATCCTCTAAAGTCTGAATTGTCCTTTCGGACTGTCCATCAGTCTGAGGATGGAATGCTGTGCTAAGATTCACTTTGGTACCCAAAGCCTCTTGAAAGACTTTCCAGAACCGAGAAGTAAACTGAGGTCCTCGATCTGATATAATGGATATTGGTACACCATGAAGTTTCACTATTTCTTTAACATAAATTCGAGCAAGTTTTGCTACATTGAAAGTGGTATGAACAGGAAGAAAATGTGCTGACTTAGTAAGTCGATCCACTATGACCCATATTGAGTCATTTCCTTTTGTTGACCGAGGTAAACCTACTACAAAATCCATAGTGATCCTTTCCCACTTCCATTCGGGAATATCTAGTTTTTGCATCAATCCAGGTGGTCGTCGATGTTCAGCTTTAACTTGCTGACAAGTCAAACATCGAGCTACAAAGTCAGTCACGTCTCGCTTCATGCCCTCCCACCAGTAAACTTGTTTCAAGTCCTGATACATTTTCACAACACCAGGATGTACAACGTAGGGTGAACCATGAGCTTCCATTAAGATTTCATGTTTCAAAGATTCAATGTTGGGGACACAGAGTCTCCCATTAAACCATAAGACTCCCTCTTCATCTACCAAGAAACTTGGTGCTAGACCTTGCCTTGCCTTATCTCTGATTTTGACCATATCAATGTCATTTTCTAAAGTTGCTTTTACTTTTTCTACAAGGGATGATCTAACTGTTAAATGAGCCAGAAATGTACCTGACTCAGTGATCTCGAAGAATACTCCATCAGCTTCCAATTCTTGTAGTTCATGTATTAGAGACCTCCTTATAGTGGCAATGTGAGCTAAACTTCCCATAGACTTTCGACTTAGAGCAGCAGCCACTACATTTACTTTACCTGGATGGTAAAGGATGGTACAATCATAATCTTTCAGAAGTTCCATCCACCTTCGTTGCCTTAGATTGAGATCTCTCTGCTCAAAAATGTACTTAAGGCTTTTGTGATCTGTAAAAATTTTACAAGTTTCCCCATACAAGTAATGTCTCCAAATCTTTAGGGCAAACACTACAGCTGCCATTTCCAAATCATGAGTGGGGTAATTCAATTCATGCTTTTTAAGCTGACGTGAGCCATAAGCTATGACTTTACCATGTTGCATCAACACACATCCTAAGCCTATCTTTGAGGCATCACAGAATACAGAGTAACCCCCTGGTCCTGATGGTAGGATTAAGACTGGTGCAGAAGTTAAACACTCTTTCAATTGGGTGAAACTTTGCTCACATGAATCATCCCAAATGTATTTAACATTCTTTCGGGTTAACTTATTTAGTGGGAGAGCTGTCTTAGAGAAATCTTTGACAAAGCGACGGTAATACCCTGCTAAGCCAAGAAAACTACGTACTTCAGACACAGTTGTTGGTCTAGGCCACTGTTTAACTGCTTCAATTTTACTTGGATCTACATGAATACCTTTTTGGGAAATAACATGTCCCAAAAATGTTACATGACTCATCCAGAATTCACATTTTGAGAGCTTTGCGTACAACTGATGCTCTCTCAAAGTCTGAAGCACTATTCTCAAATGTTCAGTATGTTCTTCATGACTCTTTGAATACACCAAAATATCATCAATAAATACAATTACAAACTTATCAAGGAATGATTTGAACACTCTGTTCATTAAATCCATAAATGCTGCTGGTGCATTTGTCAACCCAAAAGACATCACAAGAAACTCATAATGTCCATACCGTGTACGAAAAGCAGTCTTAGGTATATCATCACTCTTAATTCGTAACTGATGATATCCAGACCTTAGATCAATCTTTGAGAAGTATTTTGCTCCTTGAAGCTGATCAAACAAATCATCTATCCTTGGTAAAGGATACTTATTCTTCACTGTGACTTTATTCAGCTGACGATAATCTATACATAATCTCATAGAACCATCTTTCTTTTTCACAAAAAGAACAGGAGCACCCCAAGGTGAAAAACTTGGGCGAATGAACCCTTTGTTTAACAAATCTTCCAATTGTTCTTTGAGTTCTTTTAGCTCAACAGGAGCCATACGATAAGGTGGAATAGAAATTGGTCTTGTGTCTGGGACCAAATCAATACTGAACTCAATATCTCTTTCTGGCGGTAATCCAGGTAAATCTTCTGGGAACACATCTGGGAATTCATTAACCACATGAATGTCTTCTAACTTCTGTTCTTTCTTTTCTAAATCTTTGATAAAAGCTAGAAATCCCTGACATCCCTTTCGCAACATACGATGGGCACTTAACATAGATATCATGTTGCAAGGTACATCACTTCGATCTCCTTGAAACACAAAATTACTACTCCCCGGTATATTAAAGGAAATAACTTTGTCACGACAATTTATAGTAGCATGACAAGAAGATAGCCAGTCCATCCCTAGAATCACATCAAAATCTAACATATTGAGAACCATAAGATCTATCTCAGTTTCCATGCCTCTAACGATTATTTTACAAGAACGATAACATGTTTTAACCATCAAAGTCTCTCTCATCGGTGTGGAAACCAAGAATGGTTCTTTAAGAATAATCGAATCAAATGCAAATCTCTTGGCAAATAGGGGCGACACATATGAGTGAGTAGAACCGGGGTCAAACAAAATACGTGCAGCAAAAGTATTAACAGATAATATACCTGTAACTACAGCATTGGATGTTTGAGCATCCTGTTGGGTTAGAGCATATACTCTTGCATTTCCTCTGCCAGCAGCTTGTTTTCCACGGTCACCTTGGCCTCTTCCAGAACCTCTTCCCATACTACCCCCTATTGAAGGGGTTGGTGTTTGAGTAATAGAAGCAGAAATAGACTGTGGCCGAGGTGGCAAAGTAGACCCTTGACCTGGTCTTGTCATGAGCTGAGGGCACTCCCTTATAAAATGTCCTTTTTGTCCACAGTGAAAACAGCCTGTACCAACAGTGTTTAACCTGCATTCTCCGAAGTGAAACTTTCCACATTCAGGACATTGAGGTTTTTCCCTTCTACCATGAGTACCTCCTCTACTAGAAGAGCTAAAACCACCCCTGTTCTCTAAACGAGGCTTAGCCACACTGGCTGTAGAATAAGATGACTTAGTAGGAGTGGCTGGAGCATGTTGTGATGCAGTAAAGGGTTTCAAAGTCCCTGAGTCTTCCCCTTGATCAAAAGATCTTCTATACCTAGCTTTCTTCTTTTGACGATACTCTTCTTTATTCTTTGACCTCTTTTCCATTCTTCGGGCCACATCAACAGCCTCTGAGTACGAAGAGTAATCGTTCATATTAGAACCCACTTGATCATATAAGGCATCACAAAGCCCTTCCACAAACTTTTCTATTTTCTTCCTTTCAGAAGGAATGATTTCAGGGGCATATTCAGATAATTTAACAAACTGAGCTGAATACTCGTCAACAGTCATGGTTCCCTGCCGTAGATACAGAAAATCTCTGGCCCTGGATGATCGTTCACTTGCCGGAAGAAATTCATCCATAACCAATCTGTAAAATTCTGACCACATAACTGGCGGTGCGCCTTGAATTCTAGCTTTCTTCCACTTTCTCCACCATTTACCAGCCCTACCCTTTAACTGAAAGGAAGTGAATTCTACCTTTTGAGTAGGAGAACACCCTATAGCATCACAGATTGCTTCACAATCTTCAAGGAAACATTGTGGGTCCTCTTTGGGATCTTCCTCTGAAAAAGTAGGAGGCCTCATTTTCTGGAATTCAAACATTCTTACCTCTCTTACATTAACTCCTCCCGCTAACGGAGCTGGTGGTACATTTTCAGCTTCAACAATAGGAGGATCCACTGGCAGGTTAGCCTGTGCAGCTCGACCTCTCATTTCAGCCTCAAATCGGTCAAATCGTTCATTCATCAAATGAATCACATGTGCAATAGTTGCATTACCGACGTGAGCATCAGGTTCGACTCTTCTTGCTTGCTCACTAGTTGCGCCCTCAGTACTTTGAGCATGTAAACTATCACCACGGTTAGGATCATCTTGCACATGTACTGGTGGATTTATGGCCCTCCTTGGACCCATATGCTCATTATTATTAGAAGATCCTTCTAACATTGATCTGTCACAGATCTACACACATAACAAACAATTTTCAGACATAAACAAAATATCACTTACTAGCCCCACTGAGAAGTTATATATAAAATGACGTTATACTCTACAAGGTCTTTTATGGAACCTAATTCTATGGTCATGCCGTGGCTCATGACAATAGGGAAGGGCCCACAAAGATCACTTTGCTCTGTACTCTATAGGGGACCTGATAACATGCAATTTTCCATATATTTTAGCCTCTATTCTAGCCCTTTTTGCATCTTGATTTTTGCCAAAACTCTATTTTTATAATGTTTTGAATTATTTTGGGTGAAAGTTAATTATAAATTTATGTGCTTTAACTCCATAATTTTACTCCAAAATGGTTCATTTATATGTTTTACAGAGTTTGGAGGCATCTGGGCTCGAACCGGACAAGAAATAAAGCAACAGAGAGTAAATCAGAAATGCTGAAAAAAATGGCCTGGCGCCCGGCGCCAGGAAGCCAATGCCCGGCGCCAGGAGCAGTGAGTCAGTAGTATGGCGCAGAACATAGTGAAAAATTAGGTTAAGCCAGCGCCCGGCGCTGGCGCCGCAGAGAACCACTATAAATGCAATTTTTAGGTCAGAACAAAGGGAGGCTTCGCTCCAGACTTCAGACCCGCGGCTACTGCAGACAGAGGCGACTTCCAGAGCTTGGTTTGAGGGAAAGGAAGCCTTCCCACTTGGGAATGGCTCTCCTTCTCCCATTTTCTCCCATTTTCTTCCATTTTCCTTCATAGTTTCTTAGATTTCTGCTGTATTTTCTGTTTTATGTTATGTTCTCCTTCTCTTCCATGTAATTTCTGAGTTTAAAGATTGATGTAGCTTGGTTCTATGATGTTTTATTGCTGAACAATTTTGATTTTAATGCATTTTCGTTTAATGGAATGGATTTTACCGATTATTCTTCCTCTTGAATGTTTGATGAACCTTCAATGAGTTTGGGATTTTGATGTCTATGCTAGAGTTAGCTAGATATTGAGCTTGACCTTGTAATTTTCACCATAAATTAGATTATCTAGATATAGATAGTTTTATTTATGTGGCTTGAATAATTTTCTTGAGCTTCATAGTTTAATTGAATGGTTGATCTAAGATTTTAGTCAATTATTTTGGTTAAGTTAGATTGTAATTTCAAAGTTTTTGGATTCAATCATATTTTAGAAAATTGGCCAACATTGAATGGATTATTATTTAATTGAATTGTTCTTCAATGATTCAAAGATTAATTTGTCTATGAATTAATCTGATTAGACCAACGAAATCAATCTCATTTTCTTGTGTAGTCGGTCATTTGATGAAATGGAAATTGTACTTTAATTCATTTGGACCAATGAGTATTTTCTTGGCCAAAGTTCTATTTTATTTATTGTTCTATGAAGCTTGTTATTTATACATGCGTGCGATTGCTTTGTATTTGTAACGAGTAGGACAAGAGATAACATGTCATATGCGATTGCGGGGCATTGATGTGATTAGGACTTGATCGGATTATATTTGAGTTATAGATTAGTGAAGATCTTCCTAACTATAATTTTAATATAATTCAGTCTTAGAAGACTTTCTAAGAATTTTAGATTGAAGATTACATAATAGAATTAGCCAAGAATATTCAAAGGAAAGGATGATGATGTACATTTCCATGGAATTTGTGACCAATTACACATCTTTTGTCTGTTTTATTTTCTGTTTAGTTATTTAAATTTCAGTTATTTATATTGCGTTGTTTCAATCATCACCCCCCTTTTTGTGTAATTTCTGAAATTTCCTTCATAAGTCTTAATAGCATTTCACTTAGCCTAATTGAATTTTATTTGATACCTCAATCTCTGTGGGACGATACTCTACTTATCACTTTATTACTTGTTGCGACCCAGTATACTTGCTGGAATATTTTATGTGCTATAAAACATACGCCCCAAGTTTTTGGCGCCGTTGCCGGGGATTGATGGTTGTCAAATTGATTTTTCTTTTAAGCCAAAGTGATGTTATTTTAGACATTGTCTTTTCTTGTTTTAGTTTTTACAATTTTAAGTGTTTTTAGCTTTTCAAGTGTCTTTATTAGTTTCATTTCTTCTTGTTACCTTGCTTATTTGATATATCTCTCATGTTATTTCTCTTTGTTGCATGTGAGGTACTTGATCATTTTCCTTGACGAAGGAAATAAAAAAAAAATCAAAGAGAAAGTAAGGAAAACAAAGAAGAAGCGACGCTAAGCATAGACAGCAAATAAAGTCTGGCTAAGGACTTTAAACAAAGCGCTCTTGGGAGGCAACCCAAGTTTTCTAACCTTTTCTTTTTAATTTTGTTTGTTGATTTTATTTCATAATTTTTATTTTCTGTTTTTGTTGTTAATTGTTTGATTTTTCTGTGATTTTTCTTTTAGTTTCTGTTTTTCTTTTGTTTTTCATTTTGTGCAAATTTGTAGAGGCTATTGTTGGTTGTTTTTAATATTTTTTGTATGATTATTATTATTATTATTTTTTAGCCTAGATGTTTTTATTCTGAAAACTTTGCTGTAAAATACTCTCCCTGCTACTGAAACTGACGCCCAACGCTGGTTTTAAAAAAATTCTGAAGCTGTGCGTTTCAGCACTTCAAAACTGTGCTTCCCCTTCTTTCTTCATGCTTCGCCCAGCGTCCACGCCTCCTGTTCACGCCTTCACTGTGGCTGCCCCAAATTTCGAACCCTAGCCCCAAATCTCCCCAAATTTCCTCTCAACTCTTCTGCAATTCCCTTTCCCCTACTGAATTCGGCCCTTCTCTGCTGTATTGACGAGATTTCAGCATCTCTCTGCGCTGGTTCTCTTCCCTTCGTCCATGGGTGCTGTTTTGCGTTTTTTGTGTGTTTCTGTGTGATTTTTGGACATCTCTCCTCTGTTCAACTGATTGGTAAGTGATTTCTATCCTATTCTTGTGTTTTTCATTGATTTGAGTTGAAATTTTAAGGATTAGGTTGAAATATTCGAATTTTTGGATAGAGCATATATTTCTTGAATTACTGAGATTCTTTTTTTTATGCTGGTTTTGGGCTGAATCTATTGATTTACTGTGTTCTTAATTATTATTGGCTGTTATGGTGGAATGGGAATGATTAGAACACTTTGGAGGTAGATTGGTTTTAAAATTTTACATATGCACTCAAGGTGTTCGGTGAAATGCTCCAATGAAAAATTTTATTGAGTTTGTGCATGTTGTTGATCAATTACTGCACTAATTCTTTAATTCACTGCTAAAAGTGTTGTTGAGATGAAACTTTATTGAATTTGTTGTGAAATGGATGAAATTTGCAAAAAAAAAAAAATTTGGATGATGCCACTTGATATTTGATCTAGTTCAAATTTAGTTGTACTTAGGTTTATGCATATTTTCATTTAATAATATTTCTGCACTTTTCATGCCTGATTATGCATAAACTTAAGTCAACCATGTTCTTGATTCATTGTGGCCATGCATTTTGGGAGAAAAATTTTGACTCTCACAAGGTGTTTGACAAATGCCTATGTGAAACTTTAATTGGGAATTTTTGGAAATACAAATGCACATATGTCTTCATTCTTAGCAAGTGTTTTGGTTTTTCTCCCTAACCATTCTTCAATGTTTCAAAGGCATTACTTGTGCTCTAAGTGTTTAGGGAGCTTTGTGAATTCATTGCATTTCTCTTTGTAAATTGCCGTAAATTGTGAGTTCACTTAGTTAGGGAACAATTGTATATACTTGGCTCTTGGGTTCCAAATCAGATTTTTATTTTTATTCAGTTGGAGAGATATTTTACATTTGCTTAGTTGTTTGTTTTCTTTTTATTTTATTTTTTTTTATTATAGTTTAATTAAGTTTTTATTATTCTCTTTTTAGTCTTTTTTGTTATTTATTTATTTATTTATGTGTTTTCTTTTCTTAGGTTTATTTTATTTTAAGTTTCTTAGTTTAGTTATTTTCTTTTCTTTTCTTTTTCCTCTTTGATTGAGCTTTTAAATTTGAAATGTGGAATATGATTTATGTTTAACGTAATGCTTTTGTGCATAATTTTGTAGGAATCATGCCTCGCAAACCATCTAAGAGATCAAGAGCCAGTACTGAGGCTGGCCCATCCTCATCTTCTCCGTTGAATCCAAAGTTCAAAACACCAGAACATGAAGATAGATATCGTGATTATTTTTCTGGTAGAGCGGTTATCAAAGAGAAAGGATTTCGTTTGGCTCGTGGAGAAAACGTAGTAATTGAAGATTACATACGAGCCTACGGATGGGATACTTTATGCAAAATGAACCGAACACACTACCCAGCATTGGTAAGAGAGTTTTATGCTAACGCCTGGGATAGTTCCGGTGCTGAGCCGACTCTTAAATCATGGGTGAGAAATATAGAAGTATCCTTTGAGGTGAAAAAAATTACAGAATGTTATGGTATTAGGTATCTAAACAACAAGTCAGAATATGATGAATATATGGCACAAAAGAAAGACCCTGATGTTTTACAAAATGTTGCTTGCACTTTATGCCGAGATGGAGCGGTGTGGGGAAATGACAGTTCATGCCAGCCTAACAAATTAAAGAGAGTTGATCTAAAACCTTTGGCCAAGGCTTGGCATTCTTTCGTCATCTGCACCCTCTTACCTACTAGCAATGTTTCTGAGGTAACAATTCCGAGGGCAATTCTTATTTATACCATTCTGACTGGTGGATTAGTAAACATTGGGACATTGATGCAAGATCAGATTCATAAGATTGTACAAGAAAACTCAAAGGGTCCTTTACCCTATCCGAGTTTGATCACCCACCTTTGCATCAAGGCTGGGATATTTGTAGCAGAAGATAACCTCCTCCCAGCTCCGAAACCGATTGATAGAAATGCCATAGAAAAGTATCAAAAGGAGTACGATGCTATGTGTGCTTCAGCCACGCAAGCCCCAGCACCATCACCAGCAGAAGCTGGGCCTTCAGCATCTCATATTCCTCAATCTAAGGCTTCTACTTATGCTCCTTCTGCTCCTGCATCTACTGAATCATCATCATCTATGGAGCAGCTGATGAGGACTCTAATGCAACAAATGGAGGAACGTCTTGATCATCGAAATGAACAACGCCTGAATCAGCTAGAGCACAGACTGAATGAGAGGATAAATCGACATTTTCAGTATTCCGTTGAAGTCGCATATACTCAGTATATGGCAACTTGTGGTTACTTCCATGCCTCTCGACGAGATCCGACTCATTATACCCCGCGATTCCCAGCGCCCCCCAGAGATTTATTGCCCAACTTCCCTCCAAATGTTGCATGGCCCAGGGGACACCCACCTTTCCCAGTTCAACCCTCTCCTCATGACTCTCATGTTGACATCTCGGATGATGAGGATGATGAATACGACGATGCTTAGTCTTGAGGGAGTTTTCTTTCCTTTTTCTTTTAGTTGTTTTGTTTTTATTTTATTTTAGTTTGTTTTAGCATTTATATTTGTTTTTGTTTAATTGTTTTAGTTAGTATTTTATTTGCTTGGTTAAAAAAAAAAAACTGATCAAGGCTTTTTATTTTCCTTTTACTATCTTTTGTTTGTCCTCTTTTTGCATGTCAGAATTATTTTTCTGATAATTGTTTGCATTGAGGACAATGCTGAAATTAAGTGTTGGGGGGGGGGGGAGAATACAATGTCTTGGTTGTTAGTTTAGTTCTTGTTTTTAATTTTTTTTTTTCTGTTGTGTTTTTCTTTGTTCTTTTTCTTGTTTTAGCCTCTCTCATTCTACACAACTTTTTGTGTTTTTGATCTTCTTTTTCTGTTAATTTTTAGTGTTTCTTTTGTTTTTGGGGAAAGAAATTAATTTGAGAAAACATTAGCTTTGATTTAAAAAAAAAAAAATTTCTGCATGTTTTCTCTGTTTTGGCAAAACTTTGAGCCATCTTGCATGAATATTCTGTACTGTTTGGCTATGGTTTTTGCCACATTCTTTACATGTTTTTAAACCTCTATATGTCTTCTAGTTGTAGAATTTTATTTGGAGTGATTTGCATCCATTTTGGGGTCGTTCTATGTCGGTAAAGCTGTGTCGCCAGAAATTCTGCACTGCAGAATTTTGCTGCTCTGTTTTGTCCGAATTTGATGCTCACTTTTTAAATTTTTGATGGAGTTTTGGTGTGGAATTATGCATGATGAAATAGCTAAAGTGTAGATTGATTTAGCTTGAAGAGAATTTAGTCTTATTTCTCTAAGGAATTCAAGTTAAATGGCAATGACGTTGACTTTAATGAATTTGTAGTAATAGTCTTTTAGCTGTGAGGATTTGAGCCTAAGTGAAAAATGTTATTCTTCTTGTTGTGTGTTCTCTATCATGGATTGTCACTCTAGAACTTGTCTTGAATCTTTGATTGAGGCTACATATGTTGTACATACTTGGAAATGATTTAGGCATTTGTTTTTTGTAACCACTTTTAGCCAAATAGCCATCCATTATCATTGTTTCCATTGTATGCCATTTTGTGCCTTAACCATTTTCTTTCTTGCGTTTTTCCACCACTTTTTCTTTGTACAAAAATATTTTTTTTCTCTTCCAACTTAAGATTTGAGAAGTATTTTAAATTCTTTTAAGGGATTGATGTGCTGAAAAATCTTGTGAATTTTGGGGTGTTTTGAACTATATTTCTTCTACTTCCTCTCAAGCAAAAGAAAAAGATTGGCCAATCAAGAAGAAAAAGAAAGAAAAATTTTGACTGAATTCATCAAAAAAAAAGGGAAGAAAGAATAAAAAAATTGAAAAAAAAAAAGAAAATGATGAAAAAGAGGAGTAGGTAGAACATTGAGACCCAAAATTTATTTATACTCAATATCTTATATCTTACTTGTAAATACTCTTCAGTTTCTTGAGTTGTTGCCATATTTTGTTTCATTGTTCAATCTTTCCCTTTTGTTTCCCATTATTTTTCCTACCTACGTTACAACCTTGTAAAGCCCTTTTGATTCAAGAATGTATTGGATTCAAGTAGTGGAGATTTAGATTCTTGACAAGCTTATGGTAGTGAAATTTGTGGTAGGACGACTTTGAGTGATTCCCTCTTAAACACTTGAGAGAGTAGAGGATAAACACCTTACCTTGTGAGGAGATTGTTACTTGAATTCATTCTTATCGAAATAATTGCCATGGAGCTTGAACTTTTTAGAAATTTAAGATTTATTTCTCCTAATGTTAAATCTTTCTAAAATTTTAATTGTTTCATTGTTGTATATTTTCTACACCTTTTCTTGATGTGCTTATTGGGATTCTCTGTTGTTTTTAATTGATTTTGCCCAGGAGTGCAAAAGGCTAGGACCTATAAAACCTTTCCTCTGATACCAAATTTGTCACATCCCAAAAATTGAGCATGTGAAAAGATACTACTCATTTGATATAATTCTCAAACATACGTTATATACATATATTCTGTAAGGTTTTACATTCAACCTTAATCATTCATTCCACACTACAGAATTATATTCATCTGATAAGCAAATATAGACATACATAGTCTGATATTTCTATCTCATCGCAAGCCTAGGAGACCTATAGAAAGTACAGAGTGTTTCTAATATCCACATTATTAAGTACTGGTATCCCACCAGACAGAAATAGAGAGTAATCCCAAGGGGCTTCTAATCTTCCAACGGATACTCTTCTTCTTTATTTTCTGTATCTGAAAAATAATCATAGGGAGTGTGAGTTTATTTAAAAACTCAGTAAGTAAATAACTGTACTATATAGAATATCAAAAGTACAAATACCACATTTACTCATATAATTAATTGTCTTATACATCGAGTAGTATGGGACTCTAACCCTTTCAAACTCATGAATAAGATTTCTTAGATATACAACGAGTAGTATGGGACTCTAACCCTTTCAAACTCGTGAATAAGATCTCATCGATATACACCGAGTAGTATGGGACTCTAACCCTTTCAACTCGTGTATAGGTTTCATAGATATGCACTGAGTAGTATGGGACTTTAACCCTTTCAAACTCGTGTATAAGATTTCTTAGATATACGCCGAGTAGTATGGGACTTTAACCCTTTCACACTCGTGTATTAGATCCCGTAGATCTTTACTCATTAATAAGATAGTGAGAATTCATCACATAGTACAATTGTCATGAAATAAATAATTTCTACATACTCTTATTTCTATTGATCATCATATACTCCCATATGAAAAATTAATTGCTTATTATCCAAATAATATTGTAAATGGGACTTATATTGTACTTTGACTAGTAATATCAAATTAACTGAGCAAGGTTATTCACTCACCTTGATGTTTGTCCAAGTTTACCTTGTTCCACACTAGAATTTGTGTAGGAAAATTTCCTAGTAAAATATATTACAAGGAAACATAAGAAAGGAAACAAAATCACGAAAAATACGCAAAATTTTCTGACTGCTACAGTAACGTTGCTACAGTACGGTTTGCTACAGTACGGTTCGCTACAGTGCCGGTTCGCTACAGTAACGTTGACTGCTACAGTAACGTTGACTGCCGACACTACAGTACTGCTACAGTAACCCGAAGAAAATTTTCAAGAATTTTTCCGAAATCTCTGGTCGCTACAGTAACTCGAATTTTTGCAGAAAAATCTTTCAAAAATTCATCCTTTCCTTTCTTGTTTCAAAACCAGAATTTCAACTCTTTTAACCGATTATAACTCAAATATAACTTCTAAAACTACTGAGATTCATGAATTATCATCAAAATCTTCAAGAACAAAACCTCCTCTGATCTTCTACATAAACTGAAATTTAAGGAAAATAATCGGATTAAAGCTTACCTTTGATCCTTACAAAGCTTTTGAACCGAACAAATAATCGAAACTCTGAAGATCAAGGGAAGGATTTGAGAAGAAAATGAAGAACTGAGAGAGAAATACTTTTCTGCTTCCTTCTGAGTGAAAAATGAGGGTTACTATTGAAACTTTATATTAAATATTTCTAATGGGTTATTCAATAACCCATGGGTATCCATAACCCAACATCCAAACCCATCCAGTCAATTTACAATAAATGGACTAATTGACCATTCTGAAACCACTTTTCCATGAATTTCACCATTCTTAGAATATATCCCTCATTGTGCAAATATTTAGTCCAGTCATTTAACTCAATTTTCATAAATAATATTCAAAGAGAACAATTAAATATGAAAATTAAAAATGACCAAAATAAATAACTAAAGTAACGTTGTAGAATTCTAAAATACTCTTAAGCGAATTATATTCTGAAATTAACGGGTATTACAATATCCTTAATCTTGAGCAAGTATTCTTTCCAAACTTCTTCATTATCTATTTTATCTATTATTTCAACTAAAGTTTGAATTTTATCTTTATTGAGCACATTAATGGTTTTTGAACAGCTGGTTTTTTAACATTCTTTACAATTACAGATTCCTATATCCTCTAAATGACTTTCGTCTTCATATTCTAAACTAGATGATGAACTATGTTGATCTAATTGATAAATTTCATTTTGATCACTTCCACTATCTGTGTTATATTCTGACTCAAAGTTTTGATCTTCTAAAAGAATGCTCATTAGACTATATTTGTACTTATCATCTATTTATAATAAATTGATCTTTTTCTTTAACTGACAGTGTTTTGAGATATGCTCATACCTCCCGCATTTAAAACAAACTACATGTTTGCAGTCAGTGATTTGTCTATGATGTTTTGAACATTGGTTTCTAAATGTTTTGGAGTTTTGATAAGTTTTATTTGTTTGGAACGATCTAACAAGTTTGTCAAGGTAGCGACGATTTGTCTTTCTAATAGGCCTGTGCTTTTCTAATTTCCTATGCTTTCTATATTTTGAGGAAGGGGCCTGGATCTTCTCAATCCCATATTGATCACAGAAACTACCTAGCTCTCTACGACTACTCTTGAACTCAATTTTGAGCTTAGATTGAAGCTTCATGTCATTGTATAACGTGATAGCTTCGTTAGTAACATAATTTATTAACTCTCCAAATGTCATGTATTGAAAAGGAAAGGTATTATTACATTGTTTCCTAATACTTTCTTTAACTCGTTCTGCAAAAAAGTTGGGTAGTCCACCTAGAAACCTTTCTTTCCAGAAATCTACATTACTGTCAAACCTGATATATAACTTGGTAAGGAACATATCTTTGTACCATCTAAAATCATACATCATAGGATATCTGAGATTGACCAAATGATTAGCTATCCTTTGCTGGAAATCTGTGAGATTTCCTACAAAGTGTTTTGTAAGGGTATAAATTAATACTGCTACTCCATCTTGAACATCTATTAATTGAACATTGATTTCTTCTTGCCTAATCGCAAATTTAATTGTTGATCTATCAGCCTTAATGAAATAGTTATCCCACCAGCCTTTTAATTGACCAGTAAACTAGTTGTTAACATAGTAACTATTGACCTTTCATTATTCTTTTTGATCTTGTATGTTGTAGCACACATTGATATATTTTGAATTATTCCTAACACTTGATGCTCACTATGACCATCAATGTTCCATTCTATTATTGCATCTCCTAAGTAACTCGATTTTGTAACTAAAGTATTTTCTTTATATTGAGTGTCTAGATAACTAGGTCTTGGGTAGTAATTCCTAGTTATTGGTCTTAGATTTTTAAATATAATTCTATTTAAAGTTTGATCTTTTTCTATGGGGTTGGTTTTTTATATGGTATTGATCTGAAAACCTTTTGATCAATTGTTTGAAACATTAAGTTGATCTAATCGTTTTGTAATTTCTTCAACTAAATTTTGAGAAGTTTTTCTAAATTTATTGATCTTAGTTCTTCTCTAGTGAGGGTTGAAACTTTGTATAGAGGTTGTTGAGGTATTGAACTATTCTTATTCTGAAAAGAGGTGCTAGTTGAAACTTATAAAGCTTTATTATTGACCACGTTTTCTATCCTATCTAATTGCTTACCTATGGTGTTGAGAGCTAAATTTGTAAAATTATTTTGAGATTCTATGTTTTTAACATCTTTCTTTGAACTGAGTTGATCTTTATTATCTTCTATAGTTTTGAACGGTGTGGCTTCTATTTCTACACTACCTTTTAAAATCTTTAGATTTTCTAAAAGTGGATGAACGAATATAATTTTTTAACCTAAAGTTGTATCTCATTCTACTGTTATCCTAGTATAGGTGTTGATCGTTCTTGGATCTTCTATGAACGAGTTTTATATATTATGGTTACGATAATACATACCAAACCATGTAAAAAATAAAATATTTTCTTTGATCTGTTCTAAATATTGATAATATTCTAATTTCTATTGTTGAACTTGTTCTGTCGATAAGGTTTTAAAATACCATTATCTCCTTGAGGTGTTGTAATCTTTCATGAACTCAGTGTTTAATTAAAGATAACATTAATTAAAAATAAAAATAAAAATTATTCACAAATAAGTAAAGAAATTTGGGGATTTAGATTATAATAAGCTTAGAAATTTAATGAATATTTTAAAAAAGTGATAAGGGTAAAATAGGAACAAAAAATAAAAAGCTATAAGCTAGTTAAAGTAACGTTTGAAAATAAACTATAGGCTACTAAAATAAGTTTGTTTATCAAATATTTATAACAAACTTATAAACTAGTCAACACACCCGAACACGACTAAAAGCTAATTTTTAGCTGAAAGTTGAAAGTTATTAAACTAATTTATTGAATTAGAAGTGTTTGATAAAAGTATCTTTTGAATTAGCTGATAGATGTAAAATAACATAAAAAGACATATATTTTATAATCCCAAAATAACATAAATAAACATATTATTTTTTGTTTTTAATTAAATTAATTTAAATTTTATATATAATTAGTTAAATATATATTTTTTATTAATATATATATATATATATATATATATATATATATATATTATATAATAATGAAAATTCAACATGGCAGACAGACAACTGATGATAGACCATCATCCTTCCTCTTCCTCTTTAAACCCCTCCTTCACCACCACGACCAAAGAAATATACAAATACAATAGAAGACACATCAAGGATATAACAAACAAACTACCATAAAATAGATAATAGATAGTATTTAAATACAATTTAAAGTATTGAATTAAATATATTACCCTTGAACACAATCCAACACAGGGTAATCAATGGCCACTGTCACAATGAAATTCCGCGATGCTGTTCCCGAAGAAATCTGGCCTAAAATTTCAATGTCTTCGGCTGCAACCCACGATAGCTTGGAATTTTGGCAATATATGGTAACAAGGTCGATTGCAGGTTTAATCAAGCACATGGAGATGTTTCTGGTGGAAGACGATGACGAATGATGATGTAGAGAAGATATATATGTTAAATAAGGGTATAATGGAAATTTTAATAAAATACTAATGGTAAAATATGAAGAAAAATATAAGAGTTATAAGTAGTGTTATAAGACTCGGCCTGGCCATTGATTCGAGCTAGCCTATAAATGACTTATTCAGCTGCCAGGTCAATGGGTCAATTGCTGAACTGAATAAATAAAGTTAAAAATTAATATATATATATATATATATATATATATATATATATATATATATATATATATATATATACTTATATATATGTTTACAAATAAATTTTAAAACAAGTAAAATAAATAATTTAATGTAAATTTATACTTTAGAATCTTAAAACTATGATTATTAGTCATAAAATAATTAAAATATAAATATTTATAAAGTTATAAACATTCATAATAATTCAAACATTAAGTCAAATATTAATTAAATAATAAAAAAGAAAGAAAGAATAACAAGAAGGACTAAAATGCAAGAATTTGAGGGACCAAAGTGTTATATAACTCTTTTATTTTGCTCAAATTAGTCATTAATTACTAGTTATCTCCATACACCAGTATTATTTCATAGTTTACAACCTACATTCTACACTCTTATGCTTCTCATATTTGCATTTTCCAATATCTTTTTTTTACTTTTTTCAATGTTGAGACTTGACTTTTGAGAGCTGAGATTGCAGAGTGTCGTATCTGTGCTGAGGAGAAAGGAAAGCAATGAAAAGTCAAACTAATTTCTCTTTCTTATTCTTTCGATCTCGTTTCTCTTTCTTATTCTTTTCTTTCAGTCTCGTTTCTCTTTCTTCTTTCAGTCTCGATCTTCTTCTTCTTTAGCTTCAGTCATCATCATCTTCTTTTTCTTTGTCTATCGATCTACAACTCTGCATTTTTTTAAGGGTAGGCGGGTCAATCAAGCAGCGGGTCACCGGTTCGGCTAAGATATGACCAAGTCTTAGCCGAGCCGATTGCTAGCTGGTCTGAAAGGATTACCTGTAATATCCGTTAATTTCGAAATATAATTCGCTTGATAGTATTTTAGAATTTTACAACGTTACTTTAGTTATTTATTTTAGTCATTTTTAATTTTCATATTTAATTGTTCTCTTTGAATATTATTTATGAAAATTGAGTTAAATAACTGGACTGAATATTTGTACCATGTGTGGTATATTCTTAGAATGGTGAAATTCATGGAAAAGTGGTTTAAGAATGGTCAATTAGTCCATTAATTGTAATTTAACTGGATGGGTTTAAATGTTGGGTTATGGATATCCATGGGTTATTCAATAACCCATTAGAAACTCTTAACCTTAAAATAAAAACTTCCTACTTCCTTCATAATTTCCGTACTTGAAGCACAGCAAAAGTGAACAGTAGCATTTTCTCTCATTTCTTCATCCTCTTCTCAAATCCTTTCCTTTGATTTTCAGAATTCTGATCATTTGTTCGGTTCAACTGATTTGTAATAATCTAAAGTAAGCTTCAATCTCTTTGATTTTCTTAAACTTCAATTTATCAGATAATTTGGAGGAAGTTTGGTTTTTAGGGTTTAAGATGAAAAACTGAAGATTTAGACTTTGTTTGTGGGTTAAAATTAGGGATTTTGGTGTTAAAAGATTCTTTATACATCAAGGATAAAAACCCATGAAAGAAATCAAGGTAAATGATGAAAATTTGATCTCAAAATCATGAAAAAACTAAGAGAGAATATCGCGGTTATTGTTCATTGAGAAATTTTTTCCAGATTTTTACGGTTACTGTAGCTACGTTGACCGTTGACTGTTGACTGTTACTGTAGCAATCAGAAAATGTCGCATATTTTCATGATTTTGTTCCCTTTCTTATTTTTCCTTATGATATCTTTTACTAGGAAATTTTTCTACACAAATTCTAGTGTGGAACAAGGTAAATTTGGACAAATATTAAGGTAAGTGAATAACCTTGCTAGACTAGTTTGATATTATTAATCAAAGTACAATATAAATCTCATTTACAATATTATTTGTATATGAAGCAATCAACCTTTCAGATGACGATATATAATGATTGACATATTTTTTACAGACATTCAAAGGAATAAAAGTATGCATAAATTAATTTATTTTATGGTATTTGTACTATGTGATAAATTCTCACTATTTTATTAATGAGCAAATATCTACGGGATCTAATACATGAGTTTGAAAGGGTTAAAGTCTCATACTACTTAGTGTATAACTATGAAAACCTATGCACGGGTATGAAAGGGTTAGAGTCCCATACTACTCGGTGTAAATAGATGAAATCATAAATACGAGTTTGAAAGAGTTAGAGTCTCATACTATTCTGTGTATATTTATGAAATCTTATTCACGAGTTTGAAGGGTTAGAGTCTCAAACTACTCGATGTATAAGATAATTGATTATATGAATAAATATGATATTTGTACTTTTGATATTTTATATAGTACAATTATTTACTTACTGAGTTTTAAATAAACTCACACTCCCTATGATTATCTTTTTAGATACAGAAAACAAGAAAGAAGATGATCCAATTGAAGATTAGAAGCCTCTTAGAGTTATTCTCCATTTTTGTCTGGTGGGATACCAGTACTTATTAATATAAATACTAGGAATGCTCTGTACTTTCTATAGGTCTCCTAGGCTTGCGATGAGAAAAACATATCAGATTATGTATGCCTATATTTGTTTATCAGATGAATATAATTCTGTCGTGTGGAATGAATGATAGAGGTTAAATGTAAGACCTCACAGAATATATGTGAATAACTCATGTTTAGAAAATTTTATTAAATGAGTAGTTGTAGATATTAAAATTGTCCAGGATTTTGGGATACCACTGAGGTTTTCCCTAGAATTAGTATCTTTTCACATGTTCAATTTTTGGGGTGTGACATCACCTATCCCCGGCCTAGCCTTGGATTGCTAGTTTCTGGTTCGACCCGTCGATTAGAGTCGGGTTCTATAATACTAGTTATAAGCTACTCAAAGTAACGTTTCAAAATAAGTTATAAATTACTCAATTAAGCTTATTTACCAAACATTTTTAACAAGTTTATAAGTTAGTCAAATAAACTAGAAGTTGATTTTTTTTTTTGTATTGCAAACACAACCTTAGGGTGTGGGTGTGTTTGACAAGTCAAATAAGCTAATTTATAATTTATTTAATTATATTATAAGCTTGTTTGACCAAATTAGAAATGTTTGGTATAAAAGTTTATTTGAGTAGTTAATAGTTTTTTATGAAACACTACTTTAAATAACTTATAGTTTATAGCCGTTGACTTTTATATTTTTCTTTCTATTTTATCTTTATTATTTTATTAAAATTTCAACATTATCCTACTTACAACCTGTAACACAGTTTCTTCTTCTCCATATTTCTTTCACACACTCGTAACACAATATTACTAATTATTGTGGGACGCTAGATGATATGTTTTTTTTGTATTATTTTAGAATTATATAATTAACAAAAAATGATAAGTATAACAACATTTTTGGATAACATAATAAAATGATATTATTTTTTGGCATCTTAAATTTTATTTTAATTATTACACTATTTGGCATTTGCACTGTTTATTTTAATTTTTAATAAAAATTTTATCTTCAAACAAAGTATTATAATAATTCAAATTAACTAAAAAAACCTAAAATTAGAATTACCTAAAAATATATTTTTGTCTAGAAATAAAATTTTTATGAAATATTATATGAGCATGTATTTTTATGTTATTTTATATTTATTAGTTCATTCAATAGCTAATTTTTTCAAACACTTATAATTCAATAAGTTAGTTTAACAACTTTTAACTTTCAATTAAAAATTAACTTTTAAGTTTTTAGTTAGCTTATTAGTTATTTTTGTCTTTTTTTTAATTTTTTAATTATACTTGATTTTTATTTTTAATATTATACTCAAATTTTCTGATACTTTAATATATATTATACAATTTTTGTAATTTAATTTCTTTTAAAAAGGTTAAACCTTTATTAAATCTAATCTTATAATTTTATTTTTAATATAACAATAAAAAGATTACATAGTTTTTTTAAAATAAGTATGAATTGTATAAAAAATTAACTTATATTATGTTTTTTTTTAAAATAACTTTAAATGCTTGTATATATGTGACAACTTACGTAATCCTTCGTAAAGTCTCCTTGAGAAAATTTTACATAACAGCTATTTATCATTTATTTTGAAAATTAAAGTTGGTATGTCTGAAAGATGTAAAATACAATATTGCTGTGCAATCTATTTATTTATATGACATAGATAATTAATTTATTATAATCGAGCTTGGTAGACATGTGATTCACTTATTTAATTATGATTTAATTCATAAAATTTATTTTTAATTTACTCCTTTGAAAATAAATATTTTAATTTAATTTTCAAATAACATTTCAGTCAAAAAGTTTCGTTCAAAACATATTTTTAATTTTCAATGTACAAAATTTTAATGTGGTTTTAGAGTTGAAGATCCTAAACATTTATTTTTGTGTAACGAAAATATCATTTTAAAGAAATGACCATTGAAAAGTTTTATTTTTTAAATTTCAAAATGAAAAAAAATTGGGGAATTTCTGTCTTTCTTTTTCTTTCTTTTGTCCTTCTCTTTTGCCGAAAATCTTCGAAGGACCAAAATTGGACAAAGCAGGGATTTGGTTGGTTTGGTTGCGCTCTTGCCCGCAAGAGAAGCAATTCCATCGAATCAAAACCTGAAATTTGCGTTTCAATCCGTTTTCGTCAACAGAGGAATCGCAGCAGCGACAAATGGCGAGAATAAGGCTTCTTTAAGCTTCTTGTATGCGTGATTTTACAGCGATGGGCAGCGGTAGCAGTAGCAGTAATGGAAAGCGCAGCATAGTTGGGGCTTTCTTTTATGCCACTCTTCTTCTTTGGTTGGGCTCTGTTTTGTTCCACATACTGTTCGACAAACGCACAGAGCTTCTCAATGTCGTCGCTGGTTCTCTCTTTTACCAAACAGCTAACTGGCTCATCCGACTCTTCTTCTCTCGAGATCCTCTGTTTGTTAATACTTCTGTGTCTCTTCTACATTCCTTTACCACTTCGGGTTCAGGTTCCTTTATACTCTCCAATCTCCATATGAGTTCGCAATTATGTCTGAAAGTTTTCCGTATTTCGGGGCCTCTGTTGCACTATCTGTGTATATTAAGTTCATAAATATGCGATTTGTCGAGTGACTGTTAAGCGGAAATTTTACTAAATCAATTTGCAGGGTTATGTAATTAAACCACAAATGTAAGTGATAAGAGCTTCAAATTATTTATGCCTATTTTGATTATTCAAATTTAAACCTATTTCTTAAGGAAAATAACTGTTTGTTTTTTAAGGTATAATATGGTTTTCTTCTCCTTCTTAGTTTTTAACTGTCAAATTTCATTTCCTGAGAAATTTTCCTTCTCAATTTTGTTCAGACCCATGAAGTGTGAAAACTGTACAACATTATTTATCTAGAGACTGTTAACGGATTCTCTCTGTGCACAATTTATCGGTTGCCAGAGGTGAGAGAGGAGACCTCAAAATTATATAAAAGATAAATTCTACCAGATAAACAATTGAATAACAAGTCAATGGCCCTCCATTTTCTTCCCGGCACTGCGTTTTCTTAGAAAAATATCATTTTTTTTTTGGGTTTTTTTTTTGGGGGGGGGGGGAGTGGCCAAATGAACTGATGTAGCGTGATGTGGCAAGAGATGGGCGACGTGCTGTTTGACTGTTAGTTGACCTAATAGCAAGTTGGAGAAGGAGGTGTTTTACAACAAATGCAAAGTTTAGAGGGATGTTTTATTGAATTTTAAAGTTGAAGGGTAAAATGCACTGACCCCTAAGTTCAAAGGGAGCTTTGTGCATTTTAGCCTATTAAGTAATGTCAACAATTTATGAATCCTAAGAATACTTATTATTATTGTTGTTATTAGTATTATTATTATTATTATCAACACTGTTTTGTTCGCCCTTTTGCAAAAATTTTGACTATGGGCTTGCGCTTGTCTTAATTTCAGATGCTACAATATCTATGTCTACTGCAGTTTATGCTTCACCGTTTATATTTGTCTTCTTTCTTTTCTTATTGTGTTTTGCTGTTTGCTGTTCTTCAGTGATCTTCATATTGTTTAGACAGTGGTTGAGTAACGGGTCAAATGGAATGTTTGATCACGCACAATTGGTTGAAAATACTTGGCCATGGGCATATGAAGCACTGTGTTTCTCATGTGGTTACTTTGCATATGATCAGTGGGATATGCTCCATTACCACTTGTATAATGGTTGGATCCCTTCCATCCTTGTGCATCATCTAGTTCTCCTCATTTGCTTTACCCTCGCTCTGTATCGAAATGTCACCATCAACTACCTTATTCTCACCCTTATCTGCGAGGTATGCCTCAGTTATCTCAAAGATTTTCCCCTTCTGTTAAGTTTTTTGTTCCATCAGACCAAATATCTGCTTGAGCAAATTAAGGTCTTTCTGTCTTTGTATGTGTGTCTGTGTGGGTGTTTTGAGCCTTTATGCATATTGCGCTGCCAATATATGTATTTAAACTAAGGAGAACTTGTTTGGATGGCACAGCTGCATTCCATCTTTCTGCATGCGAGAAAAGTGAGACGGATGGCTGGTTTTCGTGATGCGAAGAGCAAAATTGTGAAGCTAGAATGGTTTCTTAATTGGGGAACCTTCTTCGTGGCAAGGGTTGCACCTCACATTCTGATCACAGCCAAGCTCATAAAGGATGCTAACAAATTTGGAAGGGGTATGGAGCTCCCACTGGCTCTGTTCGGCATGGCTGGCATGAATTTGCTGAATTTTGGTCTTGGCATTGATCTTTTCAGTGCTTACAAGAGAGAGAGAAAGTCCCAGCTGACTAGTAATCATCATGAAGAATGAGAGTGAAGCCAGAAAAGTAACACTGTATAATTAGATTATTTGTTCATTTGTTTTGTTGTACTTGCATTAACAAATAGTTATTACTAGTAATCATCATTGACATTTAGAATATAACACAATTAGTTATTAATGATCACTAGTCTTCAAATTATTTTGAAGCCTGATTTTATTTCTAGTAAGGTTTCCTTCTGTTTTCTTGATTGTGAATAAAGATCTTCTTCTTTACTCGCAATTTTGTGCAACGTTTAAGCCCCTTGAAGGTCAAATCTGTTTCGCACAAAATGGACTTGTTCGACTTCATGGACACGATGTTCTGTGTGACTCACTGATGAGTAAGGTGATGATAATATTAACTGGCGGTCATAGGTTGAGTTCGGTAGACTCAAAATCGACTTGTCAGTTTTGTAAAATTTATAAACTTATTTCATTTTAATTTTTGAATAATTTGATTCAATTTAGACAATTTTATTTAAAATAATTTATGACTTTTAATTTAAATAAAAATATATAAAAATATAAAAAAAGATACTAAATTAATTAAAAGAAAGAGATTAAATTAATTAAATATATATAAAAATAATTTTATTGACATAAAAATATTTAAATATAATATTATATATATGTATATAATATAATTTTTTATATATAAAATTAGTTTAATTCAATTTTAAATTTTAATTGAATCGAATTAAATTAACAATTAAATTAATTTAATTAAAATTTATATTTTAAAAATCGATTTGATTTTTTTTTTTTTAATTTTGGTCAATATAGTTCAGTTTTAAATACTTATAATATCCACTGATATTGTTAATGGAATGGTATTTAAAAAAGGTCCCACACGGAGTCGAACGCAGGTCGCTGGATTCAAAGTCCAGAGTGCTAGCCACTACACCATGGAACAACCAGACTGCTTGTAGCTAGAAGATTTTTTATTTTAATTTCGAATATAATTATATGAAAAATGAAAACAAATAGGCAGAAGCGAACAAGGTCCCACCGGGAGTCGAACCGAGGTCGCTGGATTCAAAGTCCAGAGTGCTAACCACTACACCATGGAACCTGGACATCATGTTGGCCGATGAAATATTACTATGGTAAAATTTAATTCTCAAATTTTACTCGAAGCAAACAAATCAAGGAAGCACTCATTAATTTTCAGCTTAAGTAGATACATAAATGCTGTCTAAGTATCTAAGGGAAAAAAAAATCTTAAAGCCAGTCCTTCAGCAACTCAGTGACAAGCATATTCAGCAAGAGATAGAAAGGTAAAAGGGGGAAGCTCCACAACGTTATATTTCCGTGTCTACAACTCCACATCGATGACGATCAGGTGGAAGCCATCTAACATGGCATGTTAAAAAAAGATATAAGACTAATACATAGAGAGAAATGCAAGTACTTGATGTAAACTCCAAAATATGTTTGGCATTCAAAGCTGGTAGGATCAGCAATAGAGAGCTGAACTTCAATACCTTATCAGGCATTCAAAATTTAAATATCAAAGTTCATATGTCAGAGGACATATACCACACATGTGAAATAATTTGAAATGAAAACCAAACATTAATCTAAGACAATCTGTACTAGGTGCCAATTGAATGTCATTGAATCTTTTCATCAAATGACAACTCCAAGTTCTCTGTTGTATCCATTAAAGTTAGTTCACTATATCCACGCTAAATTTCTAGTCGAATTCCACTCTTGGTTCGTGAGAAAAATTTTGCAAAGCCATTTCGACTCTTCTCAGAGCTGACATGATTTGGTAAGGTGGCTGATGAAGTTGATGAAGATGACGAAGGCGGTGAGCCTTCTTCATTTTTGTTCAATGATGGGCCAGAGTTTCCATCGGATAGTTTTGAAGAGGCAGAATCTCTTTTGGGTGAAAATGTATCATTAGAATGCAACTTCCACATCTCCCCACCGGCTCGAGCAATGAGTGAGGGACTTGCAGAGAACTCTGGAATGCTTGCAGTGTCAATGAGGAAATCTTCCAGTGTTGCTAGGGATTTCAACTGATTCCCCAAAGATGCTATTGTTTTCTGGCACTCAGCAAGCTTTCCTGCAGCTAGTGCTAGGTCCTCCTGGCATAGAAAAAGATTACAACTATTAAATAAATGGTGATTTTCTATTACTGTTGTGTAAAGCAGGAAAAATTATAAGGTGATATGTAGTTTATGTAAATGTAGGACCCAGATGTCAGATTGCAGATGGTAGACTAAATCCTGACCATTGCATGTAGATGCAGTATAGATAATTTAACATAGATGTCGATGATGACCAACCTGCTTTATCTTCATTTCTGAATATGAGCTAACTGCAGACCTGAGTTTCTCTTCTTGTTTCTTGCTTTCTAGTTCTTCCTCCAATTCTTTACACTTGATAGAAATTTCAGCTGACACTTCCCTCTCTTTATCAACCTCTGCTTCTAAAGACTCAACCTTTGCAGATATTTCCTGAGCCTCGTCCTCCATGCTCTTAAGTTGATTTTCAATTATTTGCTTTGATATGTAGGCACTTTCTAGCTCTTTCTGCAACTCCTCCAATTTCATCTCTGCCTCCCTCAGCTGAAGCTGCGATGCCTCAATACAATCTTCACTTTTCATCAGAGCTAGCTCCAGCTTAGCTTTCTGTGCTTCCACGTTCTCCAACTTCTCTTTTAGTTCAGACATTTGCTGATTCATATTGTCAAACTCAGCTCTGAGGGAACTTTCTTCATTGTTGCTTTGATCTGTAATAGCTGCCTCCTGGCAAAAACTTTCATTCTTAGTCCCAGGCAATGAAGCAAGTCGTTCCATTTCAAGGAAATCATCCATGAGATCAATTTTGATAGAACTGGATGAAGGTTGCCTACACTTTTCATTCTTGAACTGATCAAGCTCAGCAATTAATGCAGATGCCCATGAGTCAGAACAACTTGGCTCGCACTTGTTTGGTTCTGAGCCACTCATCTTATGGGAATCAATATTCTCAACTAGATTAAGCCTCTCTCCGCTGTCAGATTGACTATCCGTGAGAGATTCAACACAAACTGATGATGAAGTGATGGATTTATGATCATTAACTGAGGATGTTCTACAAGACATGCTCCTCAGTCTCCGGCACTCGGCCTCAAGCTTGGCCACTTTCTTAATGCTTTCTAAGTGTTGTTTGCTAGCTGTCTCAGCAGCTTGAGTGCTCAAGTCCCTCTCAATTGTCATGATTTCCAGTTCTTCTGATTGAGCAAGAAGCTCATGCTTGAGAGCCACGTTCTCTTTCTCCAAATGTTCGACCTTCTGGCACAAATCAGGATCAACTGGAGGGGGAGATCTGGCATTAGAAGCATCTAATTTACTCTGGAGCTCAAGGAGTTGGATTTCAAGTTTAAGTTTGGCTGATTCCAAGTCATGGGTTTTCTTTAATACAGCATCATGAATATTTTGTTCTTGTTCTTCTCTTGTCTGTCTCAACTGTCTAACACACTCTTTAAGTGCACCATCTAGATGGCTGACTCGATCTTCTAGCGCTGAATTCCTAAGATTTGCTCCCTCAAGTTGCTTCTTCAAAACAGCCACTTCATTTTCGGCCTTTTCCCAGCCTAAAGTAGAGAATTAGAGAAATAATTTAAAGAAACAAAATCATAATCAGAAATGCTATAAGAACATAACTATAATGCCAGGATCAGCCTGCAAACCTTCAGGTATATTACACATGAGATCCTGAATGATACTGAAATACTATTAACATAATTCAAATACTTTTGTTGTTTACTTGTTCATATGAACAGATAAATGGATTTTCAGGCACAATCACACAACATCATTGCCCATTGAGGAAAAGGACAGAAAGGTAAATAAATATCAGAAATATGTATCGATCATTAACAGCATTTGTGGTACCTGCAATGGCTTCTTCAGCAACTTTGGCATGCTGTTTAACCAAATCTTCTTTGGCACTGACGTTCACAAGTGCTGCAGATAGCTTCTCTGACAAATTCTTCAAACCATCATTGACATCACCTTCATTTGCATTTTTGGAACTGTCCTTCGAATCATTTGCATTGTCTTCTAGTGAACCATTATTTTCATTGTCTGGAGCAGGTATAGCTGTTGAGGTGACTTCAGACACTTGAGCACTGAAAGATGAACCACAGTTAACATCCTCAGAACCAGCGTCTGCTTTTGAGGCGACATTGGGTGATCGATTGTTTCCATTTGGAGATTCCTTCAATGCCTCCTGCTTCAAAGATTAAAAAAACAACACTAGACATAAACAACAACAACAACAAAGCCTTATCCCACTAGATGGGGTCGGCAAAAAAACAACACTAGACATATCAGGAAAAAAAAAAGAGGGATGAAATTAATGGTAAGCCTTTTTCTTTTGCACAGTATAGCAAAATGGCTACCTTATGCTGAAACTAACAGTATCACAAATTAATTTCCTGGATGTAAAAAGTCTTACAGATATGATATTTATGCTTTATAACAAATGAGAACTGATGTAAAGATATCTGAGCCACCAGACAAGAAGGTAAAAAAGACGAAGATAAAATTATTGATAGGGAAAAAGCTTGAAAATGCCTACACTAAACTGGAATCCTCAGTTAACCATGTCTTGAGGTCACGGGGTCAAATCAGAAACAAAAACTTTTCACTTCTGACCTATAAAAAATACAGAAGGAATCAAGGAGAGCTGAAAGTTGTAGTGTTACTCCATTTTTGGTATATTAGCTTTAAAAAACCTAATATGCCAAAGCTTCTAGACGAGATTTTTACAGTAAATTTGGCCCTCTAATGAATCACGATACTAGACTGCGTACCTGTTCATCTGAGTTGCTCTCAGAATGAGACGACACAGATCCTGAACTTTCAGAATCGCCAGAGCTCTTCTCAGAAGATTTCCGCTTCCATGACCACTTCTTTTTCTCCATCATGGGTTTTAATAATCTCAGATTACATAGTAAATTTCAGTGAGTTCATCTGCATCCTGCTCATATCACAGACTGTTTAGCAGCTCACTGAAAAAGTGAAAACCCACCACAAAGTTCTATTCAAATGTTCAAGAAACAAGGGAATAACTATGCCCTAGCCTTCACTTCAGAAAGCGCATAATCAGAAAGATATTTCCTCTTTGACAGTCTCAATGGTTTAAAAATCAAGATGACTTGGATTAACATTCTCCACCGGCTTTGCTTAGAATCCACCCCATACCAACAATAAAAATACAAACTTTAGGATGACTAAGTACCAGGTTTTAGATGAAGAAGTAGAAATTAACAAAGCTTCATTATCATAATCGGAAATCAAATAACTTCAAGCTTTTTTTTTTTTTACCATGGGTGATAAAACAGTTGCTGTTGCAGAGAAGGGAACAGCTGAGGCATATCACCACGTAACCAATGCAGAAAATCCTAAATACGAGTAAACAATCACTGCTATAGAGCACATAATCCTCTACACCTCACCATATGCGAAATATATAATGAGAAAAATTAGTTCTTTTATAGTATAACTTCGTATTTATAAGCATTTAAAGCAGAAAACTCAAGAAGAAAAAAATCAAATACCTTTGACCAGGAGACCAACCAAACCACAGAATAGCTGGGTGGGACTGGGAGCACAGTAAGGAGGAAGCAAAAGATGAGTTCAGAGTTCAAATACTTAAAGATAAAAGATAGTAAAGAAAGGAAACAGAGGTAAGCAATGAAAGGAAACAGAGGTAAGCAATGAGGAAAATTTATTAGTATTAAAAATGAATCGGCAGAACTCTGTCGAATGTCAGTGGGCATTCAAATTAGCAACTAACAAGCGAGGTAGGAACGGATAACGGGGGCTTCTATTTCTTGTTTTTTGCTTGCCTTTTCTTTTCTTTTTTCCTTTTTTGAAATTAAGAAAAAAGAGAGAGAGAGAGAGAAGAAGGCCATGTGACTGCAAATGTCGAGTTGTGAAATTCAAGAGGGTCAGACCACCAACACTTTTTCAGCTTTTCAGGGAAATTTAAATTTGTTTTCTTTTTTAAATTTCATTTGCTTGTTTGAAGTTGAGCCGCTCTTGTTCCCGCCCATGGAGAAGCATTTTAGGAGACGGACGGACAAAATTGCCAGTCAAATCCCAAAATGTGCCTTCAGCCTCCAACTCTCCGTTGTTTTTGTTTTTTCATGCAGCCCAGGTTTTTTTTTTTCAGCGCTTTTGTACGTTATTTAGGGTTTTATGAAAATATTTTTTTTTTATTTTTAATCTTTATTTCTTGAAATGTATTTATTAAAACACTAAAAATATCTTTTTGATATTTTTAAATTTAGACATATTTTAAGAAATATTTTTCATAAAATGTTTTCAGTTAAATCAATCAAACGCATTTTTAAATCCATTGTCTGTTTTCAGTGAAAATGAAAACAGAAAATGTCCAAACCAAACATGCCTTTAATTTTTTGGGGGCAATTATATTATGAAAAAAAAAGTACAATTTTTTTATATATTTATTATTAAATTTTTTAATAAAAAATGATAAATGTGTAGTTTTTTAACCATAATACCACTATAATCTTTAAAAAATAATTTTATATTTTTTATAACTTATTATTGTATGATTAATTTTTTTAAAAATTTTTTATGCACCCTAAAATTTATTAAAAAAATTGATAGTAAAAATATAAAAAATTATTTACTACCAGTATTATTTCCTTTCCTATCAATTTTGTTTGAATAATATAATCCTTTTAAAAAAGATAATTTTTAAATTTTTCTTATTTTTTTCCTCAAAAGAGCCTCTGGTGAGAGACAATATCAAGGAAAGAGAAGAGCAAAAGTCAAACTAATTGCACTAAAATCCATTAAACTGAAATCCAAATGTAATGTCGTGTATAAAAAATGTAAATTTTTTTATTATTGGGTCACCTTAAAATTTATATAAAATATTATTTAATTATCATATACATAAATTTTAATATGATTTAGTAATAAAATAATTCAATCTCTCAATAAATTAAATTATTCGTAGACTTTTTTTTGACAAACATATATTTGGATATATTATTTTTTGTTTACATATCAAAGACTATATTTATTAAAAAGATTTTAATCTTAAAACACTCTCGGCTTAATAAAAATTAGTCTATCTGAAAAAATAAAAAAGAAATTCGGTTAATTTGACAAAACTGGCTGAAATAAACGGACTATATATATATATATATATATACCATTTAGGCATCTACTTTGTGGTCAAACCAACGAAGAATTGTTCTGATTTCCTGCAGTTCTGTAAATTATATAATACATATTATACACACACATAGACATGCAACATTGTGAAGTGATACAAATAAACTATCTTTTTTATCAATCTTAATTTGGTAGACATGTTGTTGAAGATTTAGCAGACACTGAAAGCCATATGAGAAGGCAATAATTTAATCGGAGTTTTTAGGGTCTGGGCAATATTCAAGAACATCAAAGAGAAGAAAGAACACAAACAATAAACACGTTGGAGTTTGCTGTGTTACCTGTGTAATTGTGTACGTTCGAGGGGACCGTTATGTTTCAGGCTTTTCAGGCCAAAGTAGGGTCATGTAGTTGAGATGATGATGTTGATGACGATGATGATGATAGTCCGTGACTAATCGCATCCAGGGTCCCTGACAACTTTTGCTATGACTTCCACATCATCCATCTCACTCTGTACCTGCCACATCCATTTATATTAAGCTAAGCATCAAACTTGAGCACATGAACCACAGCTTTCATGGCCTCTGCCTCTGACCCGTTTGTGCGTTTCAGGTAATCAAAATACTTAATTACAGTTCTTTTAAGCAACTAAACTTCCATAAAAGGCCTAAACTCAATGAATATGTTCATTTAAAAATGGGTGCACTAATAGGCTCGTCCTGTAATTTTTATCGAGTAAATTGAATTATATGATGATTTGAATTATGACCAAATTTTATTTTTTAAGAGTGTGATTTGAAAGGAGAAAAATTAGAGCGATCCAGTCTGTATAATTATGTATTTTGATATATGTCATGTTTTAATTTTATCATGTAATTCGTACAGTTTTTTGCTAGTGTTTATTGAGAAATTATCTCTATTCGTAAATATAGATCATATTAACTAAATCACGTTAATTTTTTTTTTTTGCATTGTTTATATTTTTTATTTACTGCATTTCTTGTGTTACAATTTTTTTTTTTGCAAGTGGCTTTTTTTCAAGATTTCGAGTTTAGTATGTTTTCAAAATGATTGAAAAAACTTAGGTTTGAACAAATCATAGTTTACATAATTAATTTTAGAAAAATCTAAAATTTACAAAAATAACAATTTGAAACTTTTACTAAAATTATGGTATAATAATAAAATCACGTTAATACAAATATTTTTAAACTTGTTATTTTACATAATTTGTAAAAATTCAACGTAAAATCAAACAGACGCGTAAACTTTGGTGCATGCTTCTGTGTAAGCTGGCTCATCTAAGTCCAGTTTGATTCTGCTCAATGCGCATATGAATTCTGATGATATATTTTATATTTCACTGATTCCTGCTTTTAGCCTGGTTAGATCACACGTTGGTAGATGCGAGACACACTCTTCTACTTCAAGGAACTTACTTTATTTCACTTCTCTACTAACATGCTTCTTTAGTCTCTTTGCCGTAGAAGCAACGTATATATTCGAACCTCCTTCACTTTTTTTATGTTGCCACTACGCCCATTGCTTCCCCTAAACTTACGTCCACACCTCAAAATTAATAATGAAAATAAATTATTGATTTGGTATGTAAAAATTTTAATTCTCTCAATTTAATTCTTAAAAAATTCAATTTCTCAAAGTAGTCTATACAAGATTAAACATCTCAATTTAATCTTTAAAATATTATATTTTTCTTACATTTATCTTTTTCATTGCTAATTATTAAATTTATCATTGTCAAATATTAAACTTGTTGGTATTAAATTGCTATTTTATTAGGTGAAAGTATGTAATTAGGGCAAATATAATATTTAGGTTAAATTATTCTTTTGGTCTTTGTAGTTTCACTTGATTTCTAATTTGGTCCCTATTTTTTAAAAATTTATATTTGAATCATTATAATTTCACAATTTTTTTATGTAGTCCTTGTTATTCAACTTTTGTCAATATGTCATTAAAATTTTTTAGCATAACTAAACTAATTATATGCACATTAACACTCTACTAAACATACGTGATTAATGCCAACCAAAAGGAAAAATAAATAATTAAGTGATATTAACTTATATGTATTTGACATATAATGCAACTTATGTTAAAAAATTAAGACAAATAAACTTAAGTCATGTATATTCTAAATGTTAATATGGTATGTATATTGGTTGTGTTATTAAAATTTAACGGAATATTGATAAAATTTTAATAACAGGGATTAACTTTAAGAAAGTAAAACTATAAGGACTCAATTACAAATTTTTAAACTCTAGGGACTAAATTAAAATTTGAGTCAAACTATAAGGACGAATAACATAATTTAACCTAATATATAATTATAACATTTTAGAAATCAATATTAATAGACTAATTTGGGAGTCTGGGCTAACTTCCATATGGATGTTGTTGAGGCAGTACAATTGGGCCTTGTTTGGGCTTTGCTTCATTGAACTCGATCCCAATAAACTATGGGCCGGACAGAGCCCAGAGTATCAATCCTATTCAGATACTTTGAGCCGCAGGTCAGTCACGCGAGAGAGCAGAGAGAAAGACACCACACTATCCAAAATCCAATCCAGAAGGGCTTTGTGGACGTGTCAATTCAGGATTTGTCATCTTCAGATACCATATGCCTAGTTTGCTATGTGCGTTGCACATCCTCACCAACTGGGTGGCACCTTCAGAGTTTAAAACCGAGTCTGACCTTCGAAAGGCTTTAACACAGCAAAGACAAGTGTCTTTTGTCCCATAATACCATCATACATGAATCCACACACACACACACACATAACTAAAGTAAAAGAGAGGCCCCCAAAATTTATGTTTTGTGAAACTAAGAAATCAAAGTATTATCAGCATAACCATAACCACATGTGTCAGAGGAAGACGTGGGCACTCTAGTTGCCTGTCATCAGGTCGTACACCACATCCACAACTCTGTCAAATACAGAAGTAGAAATTCACATTCTATAATATTAAACAATCTCTTCCTTAGATATTGGAATTTGAGCTAAGGGAGTGAAGCAACTAGGTTGGCATTTTACTGAAGCCATGGCTCAAACCTTGTTGCTCATGTCCACTGCTACTAACTATTCTGTAGATTTGAAGAGAGACTCTAGTTTGCTTCAGCTTCAGAGTCAAAGACTGAGGCCTAAGTTTTCTCATCTCTTACTCGACCCACTTCCTTCAACTTCTGTTTCTTCTCCTAAATTTACAACTCTTGCTCTCTTCAAATCCAAGACCAAGGCCCCCTCCAAGGTACTGAATTTCACTTTTTTTTTTTTTTGGGAATTTTAATTCGTGTATTATTAATTATTGTTCTTACTGAGCGCTCTGAATTTGATTTGGCTACAGGTTGCAAAGCCAAAGTCAAATCCAAAGCCAAAGGTTGAAGATGGTATATTTGGCACCTCCGGAGGCTTCGGTTTTACCAAGGAAAATGAACTCTTTGTCGGTCGTGTTGCCATGATTGGTTTTGCTGTAAGTAAAGCATTCGGATTTTGTTGAATTTTTGGTATCTATTTTCAATATGAATATAATTACGCTATATTGTTGAACCACCAAAAAAAAAATAGTGTTTTGATTGAAGTAGGAGTGAGTAATGAGTGCTGGTACCGAAAGGGTAAAAAACATAGATTTGATTGCAGGCGTCATTGTTGGGTGAAGCAATAACAGGGAAAGGGATTCTAGCACAATTGAATCTGGAAACAGGGATTCCCATATACGAAGCAGAGCCTCTTCTTCTATTCTTCATCCTCTTCACGCTTCTAGGAGCCATTGGAGCTCTAGGAGACCGAGGAAAATTCGTGGATGATCCTCCTGCGGGAATTGAAGGAGCCGTCATCCCTCCAGGCAAAGGCCTCAGATCAGCTCTGGGTCTCAAAGAAGGAGGTTAATTCACTTCTCTTCAATATCCTCAACCTGCTTTCTCTACAATACTATATATGTATGTTGTGATAAAAGTTTTGGATTTGGCATGAGTAGGCCCTCTGTTTGGATTCACGAAATCGAACGAGCTGTTTGTGGGGAGATTGGCTCAACTGGGTTTTGTTTTCTCTTTGATTGGAGAAATCATCACAGGGAAAGGAGCTCTGGCTCAGCTCAACATCGAGACTGGGGTACCCATCAACGAGATCGAACCGCTTGTGTTGTTCAATGTCTTGTTCTTCTTCATCGCGGCTTTGAACCCTGGAACTGGTAAATTCTTGACGGACGAGGAGGAAGAGTAGACAGTCATGATTCACTCTGTTGTACTTGTTTGATCATATAATTTCTAAGATTAGTGAACTGGGTTTCCCTCTGTACATCCCTCTCTCTAATCTTATTTGATCTTTCAGTTTTTGCCATTTTCATTTCACATTTATATGTTGTGTCGGTGTGGTTCTGGATTAACGGTAATACTGCTTCTGCAATTGGTGAGTACGTATTTTTCA
The DNA here is from genome assembly GCA_037074585.1 of Biancaea sappan. Classification (NCBI taxonomy): domain Eukaryota; kingdom Viridiplantae; phylum Streptophyta; class Magnoliopsida; order Fabales; family Fabaceae; genus Biancaea; species Biancaea sappan. The sequence continues at coordinate 16,344,382 of CM073494.1, forward strand.
TGTGACCACTCGAGGATTCAGTGTAACGCAGTTGACTAGTTTCTGGAATGAGTGAACTGGAGTTTGAATTTTTTGTGAGGGAAATGTTCACGTTTAATGCTGAACCATGTCTTGATAAAAATTGCCTCTAGCATAAAATGCTTATGAAAAATCAAAAAAATTGTGTGGCTGGTTTCGTGAAAGAGGATAAATGATGTGATTGCGTTTGATTTTGAAGTGTATTATTTAATTTTTTTAATGATTTGTTTAATGATTACTTAATTATTGTGTAAAATTTTATATCTAAATTTTAATAAAAATAAGGAAGTAAATATTAAAGATTATAAGCAACTTTATTGTCATGAAATTTCACTTATAATTTAAATATTATTATATTATCGGAATTAGTAAACAACTTTTAACTTTGAATTTTGAAATGTTAACTTGGCTTCAATAATAATATTACATAATTTAGAAAATTTTCTAATAAATAATTAAAAGATACTTTCTTAAATAAATTTTTTATTATTTTAACATTTACATAATAATTTTTGTAAAATTAAAATGAAATATTACATAATAGTTAAATAATAACTAAACAAATCACTAAAATGGAAGTTTTCAATTCTTCACTCAGATCTCCACCTACTGTACGACCTGAAGTGACTTCGTGTGGCTTGAATGTCTTGGTTTTTGGCACCATATAAAAATGTTATTTGAGTTATTATAATATTAATCACATGTGAACAAATGCTTATTTGTTTCAATATCATTTCATTTAATAAAACAAAAGATTAATTGAAATTTACTAAGCATAATAAGTGATAGATTTTTCTTGACTCAACGTATTTAAAAATTAAATTATTATCATTTTAAAGTTTAAATAGGAATTAACATTACCAATTGTTTATTCTATGTTTATTTTTAATAAAGTAAGTTGCTTATTCATTTGATTTAATATAACTCAGTTATATTTTACATTTAATAAAGAGAAAGATGATAGAGAAGTTGTCTATCACACTCCCTTACACTCTCACCTCTATTTTCTCGCTCTCTCTTCGTTTGTTCGTCACTCTCCTTTCCTTTGTTTCTTTGTTGTCCCTCTCGTTGTTTATGCTCTTTTACTATTTTCATTTTGTCTTTTTCTTTTGATCAACTCTATGTTTTTATCTCTTCCATTGTTGCCTACTCTACTCTGTTTCACTCTTAGCCCTTGTTTTAATGTTTTCGTCTCACTGTCTCTCGCTCTTTGTTTCACCGTCTTACTTGCTCTTTGTTATGTGAGAGAGAGAGGAGATAAAGAACGAGGGATGGAGAGAGAAGGGAAAGATATAAAATCTTTAAGGTAAAATTGTTTTTTTTTTCACATGTATATGATGTATTCGTTATTTATATGACATATAACAATAATGTATCCAGTCATGTCAATATTTTTTGTTATTGTATTATTGATGTTAAATTATAAAGATATAATTGAAACAACTTGAAACATATGAAAAATAATAATTAAAAAAATAATCAAGATGAAATTAAAACTTAAAATAAATATTAAAGTTATAAAAAATATTTTTGTCTTGTTTAAAAGATCATATATTTATGGCAATTTAATTAGGAAAGAATTGTACAAGTCTTTTCCATGATTGAAATGAATGTTTTATTGCTTAATATCAATATATTTTATTATCATGGCCTTTAGATTATACCTCCTATCTTTACTTGTAGGCCGAGAAGTGCAAAATTCTGGTTTTATGCTATCACTTTATACAGTAATAAGTCCCCAAAAAAAAATCCAAACCCTAATTACAATCAAAGCTCTATTTTCCTGTTCGTTTTCTTTGATCTTCCCCTTCCACCAACTGCGTCGTTTAGACCCTGTATATGAAGGGAAGAGTTGAGCGGTTTTGCACGGTTAAAGTCATAATCACATCCGAATCAACTGAGGAGGGACACGATCTTCCTTCTTCGCTTGGTAATATAGAGAGGAAGTCAATTCCTTCTCTTTCGCAGTGCCATCAAAGTCAACGTCAGCCATCAACCCTTCTTCTTCTGATCTCCGACACTAACTCAATGAATACGACGGTGTTCAACAGAGATGGTCTCCTCGGCAGAACTTGTTCGGATTTTTCTTCTACTCAGAGGGATGTCCGATACAGGTTCACACTACTTTCTCTCTCTCTCTCTCTGGTGTTATGCTTTGTTTCGGGGAAGGTTTGTGGGTTAGTGTGAAAATTCAATTTCTTCTAAGGGTTTGGAACCTGAATCCTGAATTTAGTTTTCTTGAAATACATGCCATTCATTGGCGTTGGGAGGCTAGTAGTTTTAATTCGCGACAAATTCAATAGAAATTGATGGGCCATTCTTCTTTTTAATTTTCTCTGTTGCCGATCATGATAAACGTATTAATATGCTCTCTTATATGTCTTTGATTGCGGGTCAATTCCCAATCATTCTTATTATCTCGATATCTAATAATTGAACTCATAAATTTTAGTGCTTGAACTGATGGTTATACCTAATATGTAATTAGCATAATAACCTCCATTGTAGAGCGGGCGACTCTGACTTTTATTGATTTAACTTGGAGTTTTAGATTTGCAATATTAGTATTTTTTTATATCGATCTAATAAACTTGTTGATTAAGCTAGTCATTATGGGCTAAGCACATCAATACATTGGCTACTGATTCACTTTCACGACTTGCTCTTAGACTCTTTTAAGTGTTAACCGATCTGTCTAGAAATGCATATGAAGACATGTCATATATGGGCCCTCATTGGTATTTCTTTTCTATATTGTGAGAACAAAGAATATTAAAGGATCAAACATGAGCATTTGCTTACAACTGAATGAGATACTTTGGCCAATTTCCTGTTTTGGGGGGATAAAAAGAAGGGGAAATCTATTCTTATTTTTTATTACACTTGTTTCATCTTGTTTTGTTGAGGAACTGCAAACACCACAAAGAAACAGAATTGCTAGTTTATTCGTTTGAGTTCATATTTGCTTCACTATCTCAACTTACTATGTAAAGTTGCATTCGATCCATTCCTGCCTTGTCCTCTCGTTTGGTTGTCTTTTTGCTACAATAGAATGTTTATCGATCTTGTGATACTGGAATTCTTTGGACCCTAACCTCTAACTACAGTACATAGACTTATAAATTTGAAGCTTAAATATGGGAATATCCTGTTTTGCTTCTCTGGTACTACCAAACAGCAGACCGGATAACGGCCTTTACATAGGAAATATATGTATTTATTTCCTTTTTAAGGTAATGATTAGAAGGGGGCAAAGAGAGATCGTTTGGATGCAAATATTGGAGAAGCAGAATATGTACAAACTTCACCGAAGTTCGAACAGAGGAAAAGTGTGATTTTTGAGATCTTAAATTGAAAGAAGAGTTAACTTCCTCTTCTACGCTTTCTATCTATTTTCTTTGTTACTCTGATGGGCCTGCTGTTATTCAGACTTATAAAAGGAGACACCATGAGGGGGGAGTAAGAGCCGAGCCCAGCAACAAAAATGAGTCCAAGGTGTACTCTAAGAAGTGCAAGGGAACAGGGGCAGAATTGGAAAAGGACTCTGACACAGTAGTGGAGGAAAAGGCAGGTTGATATACGTGGTGCTGAAGAGAAAAGTGGCAAGGAGAATTCTGTTTTGGAAGGGAGACAACCTAGCCTCTCGAAAGCTAGGCTGTGGAGTTTCTGTGCTGTGATGTTCTTGTGTTGAGTGTTCTTCTGCTGTGTTATTTCCTTTCTGCATTGTATTGAGTGGGTGTTGTTCATCTCTCTTGCTGAGTTTTCATCACTGTTATTGTATTGTGGCTAGTGTGGTTATCCTTAATATAAAGAACTTTGTTCTGCAACTTCGGGTTGTTATTTCCTGGAATTCTAGAGCTGGTTCCTATCATACTCCTTTCCCAAAATTTGGCGGAGAGCCAAAGACATAACTTTGATTGGTACAACATGGGATGTGCTTTAGTTTGAGTCTCTTGGATTGCAAAAAATGGAAGAGAAATATTCCATTCCATTATCCTTTATTATAAAAGAAGTCAAAGCACCATCATACTACCATCAAAATCTTTTTAATTGATATGTGATAATAGCCATAGCCATATCTTCTCTTTTCAAAGACATTCTTTACTTTTGTTAATATGTTTGATTTTGTCAGTTCAATCGAGATTGAGCTGCTTTTGTGATCATAAGTTACCTGTGATGATTCGTTCTTCTTTGTTGCAATCACTATATCCTTGTACTTTACTTCTCACAGCTGTGGCAGTTGTGGGTATGAGCTAAACCTATCCTCCTCTAACCGGAATACCTCATCCATTGGTTCTAAATATGAGAAATCCATAAAGCGAGGCAAAATATCGTTCTTCAATATCGATGCTAGCAAATTTATTCAAGTTGATGAACTTAGATGCATGCCCCATTTCTCCAAACACTCATGGGGTTTGTTCCGCCGAAGAACTAAGCTCCTCTGTCGTAAGTGTGGCAACAACATTGGAAATGCCTACGATGGTCGCACCTCATCCTTGCCTCTAGTGTCACATGCAACAGAGTCACCCGCGGCTATTGAAGAATCCATTCATACAAAATATGACATTCGCATCCGTTCCTTACAGCCTTCATCTTACTGAAGAATCTGGAGTATGCATTTTCGCTTCACGTACCTGGTGGTAATTGTATTCTTTACTTAGTGCCATCAGAGACACTGAAGTAAGAAGATTCATTTGAGAATTCAATAAATTTATGTATAGTTCAGCTGTAGTAAGGGTGTTGTGTTCCCATGTCTAAAAGATGATTGTAAATTACTGATGTGGGATTTTGGGGGATTTAAGTTGAAGTCAATTTCTAGTGGTGACATTATATTATATGTAAAGAATAGTAACAGAAACAAGAGGAAAATAATAGGAAAAAGTTGTTCTTATTTCAATATCTTGTTTATTTAATGAGGTGTACAAAGGATAACATCAATTTTTTTTTTTGGGGAAGCGAAAATTTCAGTGTCGGCGGAATAAGAAATTTACGTTAAAAGAAAAATCATTGAGATGATTTTGTCATATAAAATAATGAAAAAGAAAAATAAAAAAGTGAAAGGTTTATCTCCACGCAACACAACTAGATCAAAGAACAAGTAGTCACTAGTGGGCGAAGTCAATTTTGGCTTCCATCCAACAGAACCACTTGGAAGAAACAGCTCGATGAGCCTTGTAACATGCTGAAAGGAACCAAGCTCCAGTCATTACATACTGACCTTTCAAAACTTGAGCTAAGAGTTTGGATTTGCCTTATTTTCATTTATTTATTTATTCCTGGTCAGGGGTTTGCCTTATCTGAGCCCATATCTTTTTTTTATTCTATGGGCTTCATCTTCCCACTCTGCCTACGCAGTCCAACTTTAGTGGTCTCAGCCTTAACCATCAACCCCACAAAACTAAGCGTATATTCAGAACCAAATGTGGTCAGAACAAGTTCTTAGCTCTAATATTAATATACCACAAGAATTTACAATGTGCTTCTTATCTAGTGAAAGATGGTAATTGCTACACTAACTAAGCTGAAAGTGACTTTTGAACCACTTCTATTGTAGTTATAATGAATATAAGTATTAATTCAAACAATCTTTTCGCAGCTATTAGGGTAGCTCATGCCCTATTATCTCTCCCATACATGATCAAGTTTTAATGTGGGTTTCCCTCCGTTGCATTCTTATTTCATATTAATATTACATAATGCCAAATTCTGAATCTGGACTAGCCCAATTTAACATAGCATGCCAACACAAACACAACTCATCGCATATGAAGGTTATTGTATTGGTTGGTGCATGCTGCATACTAAAAATCTAAGGATTTGCATTCTTGTGCATAGGTACAAATAGCACCCAGCCCACATCCACAAAAGATGGGGTTCGACGCAGTACTTCATTAAGACTCTGCATCTCACTGAGTTCAGAAGACAGCAGATTAGCAATGGCTGATACAGTATCATTTGGTTGCACTGTATAAGTCACCACTATTTCAGAAATGCTCTCTGTACACCCACACACAAGGTGTATCCGTAATTTCTGGTCTGGTAGCAACGTATGTTGATCAGGCCACGCTTGTCCACTATAAATCTGCTCTGAAATGTCAATGAAAGTGTCATTTCTCCTCATTTTGTAGGTGGTGTCATAGAAATACCCCCTTAATTCACGATTGGTTTTGCAAGAACATGGTACTGTGATGAGGTAGTCCTGATTATTCCCACGAATTATGGGACTGATTTGGGTGGAATCAACTGAGTAATAAGACTTAATTTGGTCTACGCTGAGATTGTGGTTTATGTGGTATAGTGTGGCATTGCATGTTTGGACTTGTTCAGAGCAATTAAGAGGGGAAAAAGGTGAATTAATGGAAGCATCAAAGGCTAAAGCTCCTACGAATAAAGTTGCCAGCAGAGAGAGAATTAGAGGAAGAAGGTGATTACGAGAAGCCATTGTTATGGTCATGAATGGAATATTCTTTTTGAGAATCGAATTCAGGGAGTGAAGTTGCCTGTAATTTTATAGTCACCCTTTTTCTTTGCCCTGAACAGGAGTTAACAATATTACAGAAATGAACTTAGGATGTTACGAAACTTTCGATGTCTTTTAATGAACTGTAGTTTCTTGGAGTTTACAATTTCCTCTTATCTATAGAACTTGTTTGGTACAAACAAGGTTCATCGCATCAGAACGAACACAGTAATACACGCCAAAATTGTGCCAGTTTGTACCAGAATGCTAGGTACTATGTATGCTGCCATACGTATGAGTCAAAATCAACATGCACAGATGTAAGATTAAGTAAAGTTAATTATTTAAATTTTTTAATTTGAAAAATGTTGAGTTCATTTGAGAAAATTAGTTTATTTGTAGCATATGAAATTATGCGAAGTCCTGTGTTGATTAACTTAAGAGATATAAAATAGTATTAATAAGTTGTGAAATACTCCTATCCAACAAATTAATTTTTAAGATATGTTCTTTCATGACTCAAGCCACATTAATCAATATCAAGTCAATTAATTATAGTCTTAGCTGCAATCATGTGATGAAGATAATGACATTGGTATTGGAATATTAATTTGGGATTAAGAAATTAGCGCAAAACTAACCTATAGAAACAATGAGCCTAAGATTGTAAAATATGATAAAATGTCTGAGACTAAATCGTACCATATGAAATCTGTCACAATGAAGATTTTATAATTATATACCATACTTACACATGTCCTATTATAGGCATCTTTTTTTTATATTTTTAATAGTCAAGATAATAAATATCTTATGACTTATCTATTGTACTTTATAGGAACATTTAACATAGGAATTCATCATTACGTTTTACCTATGAAATGTGTTTTCTACCATTCACATGCAGAGCGTTGTTTTCTTTGAAAAAGAAAAAAGAAAGGTTGTGGAAGAAGCTGATTAAACGATAATTCGTTTTTAATGAGAGGAAGATAAAGAAGGAGAAATGAGGAATCATAGCATGTGCGCTGTTGTAATCTGAAATGAAATGAAAAGGAAGTTAGAAAAACAATAAAATAAAGCAATAAATATAGGGGTAGCTAGCCTAGGTGGCCAATAAATTTGATTGTTAACAGATATCCTACAGGGAAGGGAACAGTAGAGAAGTAACAGAGGCCTAACGATTAGGGCAAGTGGTAGTCTCAAACGCCATTATTGTTCTGTATTTGGTAACTCCACCTTTTGATGAGGCTTTGACGAACAAAAATAAAGTAACACTCCATCGAAAGCTGTTTTTGACCAAGGTCCAAGGGTTCTATAGGCCTTTTCCTCTCCTCTCACAGTCACAGACTTCATCAGTAGTGGAATGGAATGTGGATGAGATGAGAGGAAGAGAGTACAGAGTATAGAGTGTGGACCTTTGAGGGGGTCCTCACTTGCCATTCTTTCTCACTTTCTTCCTCATTCCAATCACATACATGCACCTACAATATTGTACTTTTTCTATGGCATCCTCTGATCAGTGGTATACTAGAGTAGCACATGCACTCATGCCCTAGTTCTTCAAGAATGAACAATTTCTCTCGGGACCGCAATCCTCTGACATAGAGGAAATTTTATGTTAATGTGACGTAGAATTTGGCATGTCTGATAGCTGGAAATGGACAGCATTTCATGCTTTTGCGTTTGCGTCTTCTTTTTTAATAAGCAATGGCCAATTAACGTTTGATATGCGTTCAACTTGTCAGAAAAGAGTTAGAATGGAAAGTAAATAAAAAAATAAAAAAGAAAAGAGAACGAAATAAAAAAAAAAATTTATTTGGTATACAATAAAAAATAAAGGAAGAAAATAAGATTATTATATTTTTTTTAAATATAATACAAAATAAATATAAAAATAATTTATTAGTTTGCCCTTAACCAAAAATTTATTACTTAACTCAAAAAAAAAAATTCATCAAACCCAAACTACAATTGGTGTTGGTTGCCAGGCGCTGGTAGACCGGCTTCCAAGTGTCGGCCGACCGACTGCCAGGTGTCGGTCGACCGGCTGCCAAGCGCTGGTCGACCAGCTTCTAAGCGTCAGTCGACTGGCTGTCATGCTCTCTTTCTCTCATCGTCGGCGTCTCAGACTCTCTTCCTCTTAGTCCGTCGACTTCTTTGAATAGAAAAGAATAATAGTACGCTTGAGTTAGACACAGGGACAAAACCATCTAAATACTTATTTTTCATCTAGAAAACACATTTTCCATCAAGATAGTAATGGAAAAAAACTCTAAGAAAAGCATACCATTTTTTTTCATGATAGAAAGCTCCATTCTTTACAATCTGACTATCAAACAAAGGAAGAAAAAGAACAGTACATGAAATTTTCATTCAATTCCAGCACTTTTACAGATAACAAATGGTCCCTAAGAAAAATTTTTCAACGAAAAAAGGGAGAATACACAGGGGGTCACGCATTCGAGTCCGAGTGAAAACGCTAGCTTAAATATCTCTTAAATAGTTAGACACTTGTCGCTGGTTGATTGACCATTGCTTTAAAAAAAACAAAAAAAGAGACAAGCATGAATGAGTGAGATATTGTCCATTTATTTTTTGATCTCACAGTGACATAAAATTTCTTTTACGTCAGAGGATTGTGGTCCCACACGAATAAGAAATAGATGCAGTAAATTAAGGATTTTTGCTTTAAAAATTAAAAATTAAATTATAATTATTTGAGTTATTAATTCAATGGTCTAAATTAAAAAAATAATTTAAATCACAAAATAAATTCTTACTTTTGTGTGAAAAAAAAAAGACAATTTACTTACGATATAAACACTATGTCGTTTTGATTGTCATATATTTCCACGAGATTCTCATTTTTCCCACATATTAATAATGTATGTCTCCGTCTTCTTCTTGGCGTTCTCTTCTGCATAATTCATCAAGTACACATTAATTACTTCTCCGTTTGAAAGAACATGCATTGCACAAAGTCTGTAGAATAACACTTTTTAAGAGTAACATTGTGGATAACCAGTAAAGCTTACTTTTATATTTAAAAGGGAAAACCCAAAGAAAAATAAAAATAAAGAACTGTTGTTGGGTTTTTTGAATTCTGTTCTGTGTCCATCTCACAAGAAAAGCAAGAATTTGAGAGAGCCCCTCACTCTGAGGATAAAGTATTTGATTCATCACATACCTTTTAGGCTACACTGTAGAGAACAATTTCAAATATATATATATATATATATATATAAAAATCCCATGATCGAAATGGTGCCACACTGGCTTCATCTCCGTGTCCCTCTTGTGATACAGTTGTTGATATTAGTTGGGTGAAGATTCGGCCATGTCTTGTCCTTTTCGTGTGCTCCGAATAAAGCTTTTCTCTTTGAGTGATGTGGTCCTAAACTCACTGGTCCTATCCCTTAATGCCTTTCTCTTCCCAACAAAATGGCCACAGTGAAGGCCACACCCCTCAAGCCTCAACACACACACACGCCCACGCCCTATATATCCCACACCCACACGCGTCCTGTGACTTGCACGTGGCAACAACATTATTCGTATTCCTCCTCCTCATCATCCATTAGCCATCATCAATGGAGACGCATTTCAATTCATTCTTCCAGGCTGCCCATTTTGGAAAATCTCAGTCCAACTTATCTTTCAAAAACAACAAACATTCTACTTCCAACGATCATTAAATAAGGTGAGTAGTGTTTTGAAAGTCTCTCGCGCATCGTCTGATAGTCGTTATTCTAATAATTTGTTTTGAATCTAACGGTTATGGTTAAGAGGTATTGAACGTATGTGGCTTGATTATTCTTTTTATATTAGCCAAATTAAATTTTGAGTTGGAAGCTTTAAGGAAAGGAGATGAAACATTCTCGACTAAGACAACTATAAGACAATTCCCGTAGCATTAGTATGCATAGGGTCTTAGGCTTCATTGTTTACCTAACATGGGATGATTTGGCAATGCCATATATATATATTATATTATTTTGAAGTATATGAGTCTTAAAGAGAAAGCAATATCGACAACTATTTTACAGGCTGTACTGTCTATAACAAGGGGAAAAAGAAAGATGGAAAAATAAGAAAAGAATTACACAAGAAACCCCCGAAAAAAATCCCAAGGACTAAAGTGCAAAAGCATACAAAGTGTCATCTTTTTCTTTTTGTGAAGTAAAGCACATTTTTTAGAGATTGAGAAAGGTATTTTGACTCTAGCAATGCAGTAGCATACTTGAGAGAACAGTATGATGATGATAACTTTACAGTCAAACATAAGGCCCCTTACCCCAGAAAAGGGGGGTATATAGTGGAGAAGAAAAGGCCTCAAGGCTCAAAGTTTGTGTCTTTATAGGACACTTCACAGTTCACAGTTCAGTTCGGTCCCTTTATTCCATGGTCCTCCTCTTTGTGAGGGAAGCCCTCATCATCCAACCCTTCCTCGTCTTCTTCACTGCCTCCACATTGCCTTTTGTGGGTCTCTTCCATCTCATGAGATGAAAGATGTGGCCAATCCTCTTTCGCCACCTCAGGCTGTCACGTGACCTCACGTGCTCTATCACGCTCTTCCCGGTCGTCTCTACACCGACCTTGTTATTTGAGACCGTGTTAGTGCTGTTCTTTTCCCACGAGGCCACACCATTTTCTTCGAACTTGATTGATATGAACGACTCTGCAAAAGCTCATTTTTGAATGTCATTGTGGGCACCAATAAGGGGAGGGAAAATAAAAGGACAAATAAAACCTGACAAAAGAAGGAGACAATAAAAAAGTAACTAATGAGGTGGGTTTGGGTTTACTTTCTGGTTTAGACTTCAAATCATGCAGTATAGTTACACCTAATTAAACTGTTCAGGTTAGGTATACAACACGAAGAAATAAATCCCATCAAATTTGAAATTAATTATAACCATATTGATTTGTGCTGAATTAAAGGGAGGATCATGTAAATTAGACAGAAGGGAAGCAAATAAAAATAAAACAGAGATATTGAATAATGGAATTAAATACGATATTTGTGTACCCTAATTCCCCACCAAATCCACGATAATGCGAAGCAATAATTGGAGTATCATCATGGGATTGGGCATTTGCATCTGAGTCCCATATGCCCCGCCAAAAGCAAAAGAATGAATGAAATGAAAACCTTCATTTCGTGTCTGCCTCACCACTCACCACTCATTTCTATCTCTATCTTAGCGTCTAAGCATTTTGACCTTAGATTGTCATCACCACAACGATCTAATCTTGCACATAAAGACGCACACACATGCACAATGCTAGCTAATTAATCCTCCTCTAATAATTAAAGCACTTGCAGAATCACCAACCCCTCAACCCCACCTCTGCATCATAACTAAACATAAATATTTATTTTTGAAAAAAAAAAATATAGATATGGAATTACCTTCTGGGCTGGGAGAGGAATCGTCGTAGTGATGGCTCTGAGATTTCCAGTGGTGGGAATCTGGACGGCTGAAAAGAGAGCCAAAAGCGAAGATCTTGTGAATGGAAGAGGGAGACTTTCTGTGTGAGGAAGTTTGAAGCTTGGAGGAAGAGGGATTAAGGCCCTGTTTCGCTGCGAGGATAAGGAGCCTCTCGTTTAAGCATAAGGGGCAAACCCCAACAACTACCTGTTTGGGGTGGAAATAGCAGCACGATTTTTCGTCTCTGTAGCCATTTTTATTCATGTTATTATGGTTCCACAGAAGAAGAAGAAGAAGAAGAAGAAGAAGAAGAAGAAGAAAAAGAAAAGATGAAGAAAAGAAGAAGAGAATGGAAAGGAAAGGGGAAACTCAAAATGATGTGAACTGATAAAAAGAAGGAATGTAATGTGGAGAATATATATGGTGGGAAACCAAATGGAAGATCAAGGTCAGGGCCCACCATAGATGTCAATCTGACCTACATTTGGGAGGAACACTTATGTTAGTCTGTTAGACGAGGTAATTTTTTTTTTCTTTTTAAATAAGTATACCGAAAGTTTAACCTTTTTTAGAAGTTAATTTTTTTTTAGGGATGACTTTGATAATAAAAAAATATAGTTTATTTAGATTTTGAGATAATAAACTTTGATGTCTATATATGATAATAAAAAAAAAGTAGTTTAAATAGATTTTGAGATGATTTATTAATGAAAAATCTAATTATCCTAAAAAGTCAAACTTTTTATAAATTACTCGCTCAATATTTTAAAAAGTCAAATTCTTTATAAATTAACTTTTTTTAAAAAAACAATTTGAGTTTGATATTTTTAGAGAGTATTTTAAAAATATAAATTTTAAAATTAACTAAGAAACAAAAACACACATTCCTAATTTTCAGCACCAATACTTTTAGTATTGAAATCAATCGGTACCCATCGCCAACTATTGATCAGCAATTAGATAATTGATAAATAATCACATTAATAAAACATTTCATCATCAACCGTTTAATCACAATCGAATTGTTGACGATGAGTATCAATAACTTTAGTATTAAGGAGTTAATTAGAGCCTCCTAGTTTAAGTCACTGATGTTACTGCAAGAGGAAGAGCTTTTTTCTGTTCAACTTTTACCCTTTTGTTTCCCCCCTACCCCTAAAACTCTGCATTCTATCATAATAGCAATCCGACAAAAAATTACGCTTATGTTTTGAATTTTGAAATTTAAATTAATAAATAAACGTTTTGAATACTAGAAATTGAATCGGCGTGTACTTTGTTACTTTCTCTTCTGAACTGATGATACGTGCTTCCGAATGAGGTATAAATGTAGATATTTTTTTTTTTCAAGAAAGGAAATTCGTACAGGGTCATTGAGTTCATGTACAAATGCTGAACATAATAAATAAAAATCAATACCGACTTTTTAAACAGACTCTCATTTCTTATTTTGTTTTTTTTGGAAAATACACTCTTTTACTTTTATTACAAAATGTTTATAAATTTACCAACATAGATTGGCTCAACCGTCAGTTAGTACGTGAATTATTATTCATTTACTTTGTGTGTGTGTGTGTATTTTCATGTAGTTGTCAATTTATTTACGAAGAACTCTTGCCAGCCTCCTTAAACTTTTAAGCATATCATTAACGCCCTAATGAATAATTTTGAGATAATTTAGCATTACTACTATTTTTTCAAAACAAACTTGCATATAAATCTAAGTAGTGATGTAATTGAAGAAAGAGATGACCCCTCTTTGAGGGAATAGCGGTGTTGAGTTTTTTGGTAGTACTCGACAATTTTTGTTCAATGACTTTGACATCAAACAATACCAGAAAGTTCACTGTATTATTTCATGAGCGAAAAGTCAAATATTTTAACGAATTTTTCAAATAAACAAGAAATAATGAGGGAGTACATAAAAGTAGTTGGCAATGGGGTCAAAGTGACGTTGAAACGCACGCGGTTACTTCGTTAGGCTTTGGACTCGTGCATGAATGGGTTTAGATTTTTGGTGGACTTTTATTTATTTTAATTTTTTCAAGTAGAGTTTCATAAGAAAATGCCGTGAGTAGATGGTCAGTTTATATTGAGTAAATTATTTGATAAGTATTTTTCCAAATAGACTATGCTTGAATTTTTTTAATACTAAAATAAGCATATACACACACAAGTGAAAGTAGAGATTAGTGAAAAAGATTAAGAGTAAATTACTAATTTAGTCATTAAAAAATTAAAATTTTCTTAATTTAATTCTTGAAAAATTAAGTGTCTTATTAATCTCTAAAATATTATATTTTTTTAATTTAATTTTTCTCATTATTAAATTTTAAAATTTTCGTTTTTAAAAGTTAGTTCAACAAGAAGATTGACCAAATTCTAAGAAACATATTCTTTTATGGACTAAAGTGAAATAATCACAAATTTTTGGGGACTAAATTAGTTACTTAATAAAAAATTAAGTGGTAGGTAACAATTTTGAATGAAGGTATGATTGTTTTAAAAATTGTTTTATTTCAGTTTTTGGTATTAAAAAATTGCAATTTTTTTAAAGTCCCTTTCCATAAATTAAAAAAAAAAAAAGGAAACTTCTGCTACCACTTAAAAACAGCCTTCCCCCCCCCCCCCCCCCCCTCCTCCTCCTCCTCTGTAAACGTAGCCAAAGACCTCAAAATACCCACCGGAAAAATGAGCAACTCTTGGACTTTCTATTGAAGCTAAACCAAACATGCCACATATAGTATACAGATTAAACCCAGCATAAACAAAACACATTTATTTATATTTTTAAGTGAATAAAAATACCTCAAAATTAAGAGCCTAGTATTATCCAAATCAAAGAAAAACAAACCGATCATTAAATTAGTAAATGTATCAATTTAAGGGTTAATATATATAATTAAATATTATAAATATAAATTTATAAATTTAATAAAAAATAAAATTTGATATTAAATTACACAAACTAACATCTATAATTAAAAATTCATAACAAATAATAAAAAAATTATTAATCAATATAATAATTATTAATATTAAATTTATAAAATATCAATATATTAATATTTTTACTGAAATTAATTTATTTGTCATATTAATTTTTTTATGTAATTATAGAATAAGCTAAATTTTAAAAAAATTAAAAAAACAAGTAAATTGTTCTGATTAATTTTTAATCAATTAGATCACTCATCATTTTTTTTAAATTATTTTAATCGGATTCTCTAACTGATACTTAATCCAATACCAGTGACATCCAGTCCCGATATTAGTTATCCAAATCAAATAGAGGAAAAGTAGAAGAAGGAGTCTAAGTGAGAAGTGGATAAGGTCAAGATTTGCGACTCCAACTTGGTTTGGGAATTCGGAATGGCACAATAAATGAAGCAGCTAAAATCCTCAAACCTAGAAAATTCGTGGCTCTTTACTCTTTCACGCTTGGTGCTGAATTTCTTGAATCATCGTATGGATGCAAATAATATTTATTACTCCGCATTTTGATCATTTTTTTTTCTCGAAAATAGGAGAAAGTTAAATTGTTATCTCGTATATGATTGATTTAAATAATACAAAAATCTTGTCTTTCAGACATATTTTATGATCTTACATTGTTCACAAAAAAATTAGAATATATACTTACTTCAAGCCAAGAATGAGAATCCCTTGGCACAACATATTATTTTCCTTAAAATACATAGCCATTTGTTCTTGTTATTTCTTTCTTTTATTTTTTTTTCAAATTTGTTTCCTATTGTCATATTTAAGACATAGAACTAAACAACTCATCATTGTCAATCACTTCTATTTGAATAATAGTAGGCCATTAATCCCTCAGCTTTTTGGATGAATTTTACCATGCAAAATAATAGATCGTAAATTTTTCATACTTGATTTACCAAGGAATGAATTAGGTTAGTGTGTTAAATATGCCTGAATTATTTTCTAATATATAATGGAATGAAATTTTAAGCTTAAAATTTCCAACTAACTACACACACTCCCTTGAACGTGTCAACAATGTTTTTTTAGTTAAAGAATCATGAGACTCTATAGTTCTTTGATTAAGAATCTTGTATGAATTCTTGCTTTCATATTCTCTCTTTCTCATTTGTCAAAAGGCTAGCACCACCTGTACATGGACAATCTTCTTATACACACATTTTTTATGAGTACTTAGAGAGAGAGAGAGAGAGAGAGAGAGAGAGAGAGAGAAAGGAAGAGTATAGGCATCAAAATAAAAGATAAATTACTAATTTAATTTTTTTAATTTCATCTTTTTTGTTATTAAATCATAAAATTTATCATTGTTAAATTTTATTTTTTTTATTGTCAAAAATTACTTTAACAAATAAAAGGGTGAATTCAAAACAAACAAAAATTTTTATAAATTAAATTTAAACACTTGATCTTTTAAAAATTAAATTGAAATAATTGTAATTTTTGAGGACTAAATAGATAATTTAATAAAAATAAAATCAAAAGGGAGAATGAAGTAGGGATGAAACATCAAAAATTAAAAGGTGATGGTCACAGTGGAGCTAATGGTCACATGGGGGTAGAACAGAGGAGGTGATGTGGGGGCTGCTTCTAATTTGGTTGGCTTTGAAGTGATGCTGCCATCAATCAATCATCATGCACCAAAGTTGGATGTGGGTCTCATTCTTTCTTGTGTCTTAAATCTCAATACTGTTTCTTCTCTTCTCTGCTTTATTTTGTAGCTTCTTCCACATTGAATCCATTTCTTACAGCTAACTATTCCTGCAGTTTTAAGAACCTTCACTCCTTATCCATAATATTTATTCTTTCCACACCACTTTTTGAGGGCTTCAAAAAGATATCAGCCATTGAAAACCAACACAGCTGATTTAGCTTGTGGATATGTATTAAAGTGCGCTAAAAATGTTTCATAATGTGGAAAGCATATAGGGTCCTATGAGGTTGAAAATGTCTTCTGCTTTTCTTCTTTTTCTTTTATGGGGGATCTTAGGGGGTGAAGTCTTTTGAACTTATTGAGTGTTCTAACTAAAAGTCGCATAACCTATTACAACTATATAGTTGACACATGCATCGTATAGTTAATTTAGTTCGGTTTAAAATTTTCTGTACTGAATCTTTAGAGACCTCAATCAAATAGCTTCAAGAATTTAATTGATAACCCAAAACGTTCAAGAATTTAATTGAAACAACAATAAAAAAAGGCAGAAGTAAAAACCTAATTAAAAGTATTGCACCTTTTGCCCAGAGCAGTCTCTTTCTTTTTAGAGTTTACCCAGAAAAATAAAAAAACAACTGAAATAAAAGCAAATTGATTAATTTCAGTCAATCAGCAGAATGAGTAAATTAACAATTTTATTAGATATATTTAATTTTAACCCAAGTTTTGATGAATACACCAAGTTAATAGATAGAAATAACAAAATCGTTACGTATGAGCCTTTTCAACCCCTTCAGATGACACATAAAAACTTACGTATAATGAATGTCAAATTACCTTGTGTACTAGGTAATTTTTCTGGAACTAGAGCTAAATAAGTATAACATTCTAAGGGCCAAATAGTTAATTTAGCTTATTCAAGTATGATGAAAGTGATTATACACGTTAAAAGGGTTCACAAAATTCACCTCTGGTCATCACTATGCACGTAAATTCAACATCTTCCATCCGATAAGACGCACTATGCATATGATAATTGTAACTTGCCTAATAAAAAGGAGGGGAAAAAATACAAAAAAAAAAAGGAAAATGGACAAAAAAATAAAGAAAAAGAAGAAGAAGAAGAAAGGAAAGGAAGAAAGCGAGTAGCGACCAATAAAACCACAAAACATCAGTGACCTCTTCACTGGGACGATTAAAAAGATCCAAGTTCGGCTCATAGTTTATGAAGCATATAACTTCGCCAGTTCTTCAGAGAAAGCCTTTCTGATGGCTTCTCTTTTGAGCTTGAGAGCTGCAGTGACTAGGCCAGATTCAGGAGTCCACGGGTCAGAAAGCAACTTAATTTTTCCAGGGATCTCAAATTTTTCCAGACAAGCCTTCTTTGCTGCCTGCAAGTTAGTTTCGTCTTCATCAATACCAACAAGGGGCTTGCATACACTTTGAACTTAACCATTTTATAACCAAGCCAGTCATTTTGAAGAACTATGAATGCGCCACATTTGAAAATCTTGGTACAAGGTAAATCAGTACTATCTTTCCCATGAGATAATGAACATAAATATTGTACTCTAGAATAGAATGAAACTAAACACATCATATTCTCATGCAGAGGACTTCTTCCCTCCTCCTCCTCCCTCTGCATCCCATCCCCCCCCCCCCCCCCCCCCGCCGGGCGCCGTTTCATAAGATTAGAACAATTCTGGATGAAGTACTAATGTTAGCCTCAAAATTTACCTTCAACTTGGGACTCTAGAATCTAGATTGAACTATTGGTTTAGAAAAATGTATACACTTAAAAATTCAAAAAAAATCAATCCCCAGACATTATGACTGTTAGTAGATGGAGGAATATGATGCATAGGTATACCTTCCCGAGTGATGCATGCACTTCCTTTACAGTTTCTTCTTTCCAGCACAATTCTGAAAAATCGGAATAAGCAATGCCTTGCCTTGAAGCCCATTCTTCCAATGCAGACTGAGAACCCACGACAAGTGCCACACAGTAATTATGAAAAGGATCAGCATGCAACATAATATTGTCTACGTAGGGGCTGACACTAAGAGCTGCCTCAACCTGTGATAACAAAATTAGTCATAAAGGAAATACTTGAAAATGGTGCATTCCCCAACCAATACAGTCATACCTTTCCCAAGGAGACATATTCGCCATGCTGCAGTTTAACTATGTCTTTTTTACGATCAATAATCTCAAGGCAACCATCTGAATGGAATCTCCCTATGTCACCAGAGTAGAACCACCTCATTCCTCTTTCATCAACCTTTACAAGAAAGGGTACAAAAGTAAATACAGTTTTTTTTTTTTAAAGGAGCAAATCAGAGCTTTCAACATTACTAAGCAGAAAGATTACAGCAATGGAGGAAACCAGTAAAGAAAATCAACATCATAATTCATCCTTTTCCATCATCTCCCCCCCCCCCCCCCCAAAAAAAAAAAAGTAATTGAAACCATACCTTGTATGATTCTCTTGTCTTTTCTTCATTTTTGAAGTATCCAAGAGTGACATTTGGACCACCAATTACAATTTCACCACGGGGCATTGGTGAATCATCAGTCAAATATCCACCTTCAGGCCAATCGATTAACTAAGAATACCAAATGAATAATATTACTACTTGTGGTATGAAAAGTAAACCGCCATTACCAGATGATAATAACTTAAAAAACTCAACTTAATCTTGAACCTTCTATGTTACTTTTTCATACTAAGTAGTGAATTAATAATGGTTCCACATGAAACATGAAATCCAATATAAGGATTCTGAGGAAAAGGGTAGATGTCTAGCCATTTCTATTCATTTTATTGGCATAATCACTTTGGAAGATATTTATGCAAAAGAAAACGGAGGACAGTTGACATCTCAATAGGCCATCCTAGTTTTGTGAAGGCTTTCATAAAATATGGCCTACACTTTAAACCATGCAGACAGCAGAGATTGAAAAAAGATGAGATGGGCAATCTGCAGAAAATAGTCGTAGTTGGCCAAAAATAGATCACAAGTCACAACCCTGGTTATTAACAAAGTCCTTTTATACACAGAAAATGATAGGAAGTGTACCAACCAAAAAATCACATTGACAAGGTAGCTGATAAATTTGGAACAAACATGCCATGAAGGTGTGGATAACCCAATGGCGTCCTCACTAAAGATGGTGTGCAAAAACATATATAAGACCATATTGAATGGCTGCCATGCACAATTTATATCCAATCCGATTGCTCAGTGCCCCTTCTCAATGAGAGTATATAAAAATTACAGGGTTAAGAGGGTTCTTTGGCTTGTGTGAAGCTCTTATTTGTGTGACTGCTAATTCCCTTGTGTAACTTGAGCAAACTTATAGTTCCATTCATTTTGTATGACATGAAACGAGAATGGACTACAGGAAAGAGAAAAAAGCAGGATGTTGATGCCTTCATAGGCAAGCACTATACGAGAAAGGGAATAAAGGAGAAAGATGGAAGGGCTGAATAGGAAATTCTTAATTTCATATCTGAAATAATTGACTTAATCAGGAGAATAATCTTTGATTGGCAATTTTTTATTCTTAATTTCAGATTTGAAATAATTGCCTTAATTAGAAAAATCATCTTTGATTGGCAAGTTTTTATTTTTGATAATTGTTTGATTGTCAAGTTTTACATTTAGGGAAGGTTTTTCCTTTAGTAAGGATTATGATTGGCAAGGGAATCAGCAGCCGATCCCTCTTTTATTTGTTTCCTAAATTACTGTGTATTTTGCCGATTTAAGAGGCTAAGAATAAATAAGAGAATCATCAAGCATTTCAATCAAAAAAATTAGAGATTTTTCTCTCAACTAGTCACAATAGGATCCGAGAAGGGAAAAAATTCAAGCAAGCGAAAAGAGAATTTCCCCTTCAGTCGTCCCTTAACTAGATCTTATGTGAAGACCCACATAAGATGTTCTAGTGTAGAAGAGTCCTTGGAGCCAAAGTGTACGAAGGTGAAATGGATCCAATCAATAATTACCTTAATAAATGAGCAAGGAAGAGGTGGCCCCACACGACCAACTGATGTATCATCAAAATCAGAGAATGTCCCACCAGCACAAGTTTCTGTTAGACCATATCCTTGACCAATTGGAGAACTGGAAAAAAACAACCCAATAAAAGTTTGACAGAGAAGACAATAAAAGGAAGACTAAAACCACAAAAGAAAAAGAACGTGCAAGATTGAATATAGTACTATTTCTTGTAGCAAGCCATATCACCAATGACAGACAAATGATATCAATTTCTTTAAAGAAATACCAGACGCACATAACATTTTGAACTATTATCAATATCAACTCTAGCCAGATTGTAACAATTTATTTACAGGTCAAAACAGAGAGCACTTTGCACTTGAACTTTTTGTAGCAAGCTTCTTATCTGAATGACTTAAGGTAACACTGCAATAATTTAACTGTACAACACAAGCACTTAATATATTTGTCCTTGTATGCAAATATGGTAAAGAAATTTTTAACTATTGATTGGAAACTAAACTATTGACTTATGTTACTAACATATTATCATCAGGAGTTGGAAAGCACAATTAGTGTGGAATTCTGAAGTCACTCTTAAATATAATTGAAAGCTGAAATATGTTGATTTGTTGTTCAGCAGCCATTTCACTTCTAGATTCAAGATTTGTCAAAGTTGGACAATACTGACCCAAGACAAATATTGATGAATCTTTGAGTATCAGCAGAAAGGGGAGCCCCACCAGACAGTATAAAACGGATACGACCACCCAGAATCGCTCTAACCTTTTTGAACACTAGAGCGTTCCAGAGAGCCTTTTCCAAGCCCCAAGCTCCAAACCAGCTACCATTAATTGCTTGCAACCTACGTGTGTAGGCTAAATTAAACAATGTCTTGGATAATCCTCCTGTTGCATTCACCTGCATTATCAAGCTTTAGCCTTGATTGTGACTGGACATTTAAAAGGCAGGTTTCATGCAACAAGTTCAGCAACACATACATAACACTACTATTGCATTTACATGCAAGCATGTAGTCAATCACACCGAAATTCATAATACCTTCTTAAGCACTCCATCACGAACACGATCGAGAATTGCTGGTACAGCTGCCATTAAAGTTGGCCTCAATACAGTGGCATCCCCTTTAGTTCCCTTTTTTATCTTGCTTGAAGTATCAGTCAAAGTCAAAGGAGATCCATATCCGATGGCACTTCCAAATGCTGCAATCAAATTCTAAAACAAGCAGCAGCGGAAAGAAACTTTAGAAAAGGGAAAACAGAATATGTGAACGGAAATATTTGTTCAATCCAAACAATAGAGTAGATCCCATGGCCCGTACCTCAGCTACTAACTCAAGAATATGAGCCATAGGTAAGTATGCCAGGTAAATATCCCTGTTCCCAAGGTCAGGAACAATTGTCATGACAGCAGAGACTGTTGCTAAGACATTAGCATGCGTCATCATCACTCCCTATAACAAACATAGAAAGAAAATAAAAATTAGAAAAATAAATTAACAATAGAAGACCTATCGTAACTCAGAGTACGATTTCAATTTTCAATAGAAATATTTGGTATAATATACATTTTATATTAAGGGAAACAAAGTACCAAGCTATGATCCCATCTAAATTAGTATCTAGGATTACCAATATAGTGAAAAGAGAGATAAGGTAGAGATTGGAAGAAATACATATCTGCAAAATTACTTCTAACCTTAGGCAATCCTGTACTTCCACTGGTGTACATTATAACTGCGACATCTGCTTTACAAGGTAAATCAGCTTCAATAGGATTTTCTCTACCAAGTCTCTCAACATCAGCAAAGGAAGTGATTGTCCAGCCTTGCTCAACAGATGAGATGTCAGATGGGATATCATCGTCCATACATATCACACGTTTCACTGTGTCAACTTGTCCACTTATATGTACTAGTTTCCTCAATTCTTTTTGCCCACAAATCACAGTTGTCACCTCTGTCTGCCAAGATCTTTAAATTATCAAGTAAAGGCAGGAATAATGGGCACAGGCACTAAATAAGTACATGAAGCCTGATCAACTCGAATACCAGAGAGTATAAGATGGGAGACACTACCATTACTGAGGTAAATCAAGGTTGATGAGTGTAAAAATTAAGAGAAATAGAGAGCTAACCTCATTTAATGAGTGACATAAAGCTTCATCTCCCAATGATGCATAAATAGTCACAACTGTGACATTGCGCCTGAAGCAACCCTGACAGAACCAAAGTAAAAATGATCAACTATATTTTAATAATAGAGGCAATAGAAAATAATCTAAGTATGGACATGGACATGTGGCACGACAATGACAGACACAACAAAACAAAATCTCAAGTGTCCATATATAATTTCTAGTATTATGCTGTGTCTAATACATGGATATGGCTCCCTTTGGAAGAGTCCGCACCTTATAGATAACAATATACTGAACTGATAACATGTCTACTGGATCACAATTTCCATACAAATCCAAATGTATCACACCAGAAGAAATACTGACACTAGAGGGGGAGGAGAAGATAATTCTTTTAGACGTAAGAGGGCACATAAGACAAACACCTGTAATGCAATAAGCCATTCTTCCCTTGTATCAGCAAAAATTGCTGCACGTTCTCCCCTTACATGCCCAATCTTTGCTAAACCAGAGGCAAAATTACAGACAGCTTCAAATGTTTTCCCATATGTCAACCATTCATAGTCTCCCAAAGACAGTTTCTCAAAAGACCTTCCGTCTTCAGTTATTTCAACATCCCTTGAGATCAATTTCCGGGTCCCAAGTAATAATCTGTCCCGATGCTGTTCACATGCCAGCTGAAAAAGTTCTGCAAGAGTTGTTACACCATCCCAGGCCGTACTGACTGGGGAAGTAAAACGATGATTCCGAATTGCAAACCCAGGTTCACCACCAACATCGACGGGCACCCCGCGTTTTTTCACATTCTTAGAATTCCGGAATAGTATAGTAACCACAATAGGAACAATAACGCCAAAAATGTAGGCATTCATATTGCCAGGACTATGTAACCACTCCACAATCTACCAACTCAATCCCTGAATAAGAAAATTACATCAGACATAAATTGTAATTTTCTTCCCCTGTTACATTTATGAAAGATAGCAAATACGCAACCCAAACAATGATAGCCAAAACTTAAGCTAATTTCAGATAAATACTTTAAGTAGCAATTAATAGACAAGCACAAAACAATTGAGACACAACAAATGCAATCATAAGGTCGTTAATCACAACTCCTGGCAATAAAAATAAAAAATAAAAGCCACCAACAATCAACCAAATTAAACATGCAGTTACTCATACAAAACCAAAAAGAACACCAGAGCAGCAGAAGTTACAGAAAACAATGAAAAAAAAAGAATCTGGACAGAGAATCCAAAAGGACCTTCAGTTTCTGAGCAAGAAGCAAAGATTAAGTAAGACAGAATGAGCAGCAAGCAATGGAGGAGGTTTGAATGAAGGCTTTGAAGAAAAGAGAAAGATGGAAGAACACGGGGACCAAAACGAGGGAATATAAATAGCGGGGAATCTGAGGTTTGATAGGGGCGGAGAGATCGAGGGGGAGGAGGTTGGAGTTTCAGAACAACTGACCTGCCAGTTTCCTGCTTCGTTGTGACTGAAGAAGTGGCCTTTTTACGAACCAATGAAGAAAGTAAGCCTTTTTGCCAGCTGCCCAGGAACAACGGCACTGCAGAAAAACAAAAAAGAAAAAAAAAAGGTAAAATTGCTGTTACTGGGGCCACTTACACGTGGCGTGACGAGGGGACCAGGGTTTTATATAGGTGATCGTGGGCCTTGAACTCTGGGTTACGCAATCACGTGGATGGGATGCATGCGGCCCAGATTGCACGTTCACTGAGACGTCAATTATTCCTGTTATCATACTTGCCGCTTGTGAACCTTCAGGTATTGTCTAGTCTCTCCATGGACAATGTACAGTTTTGTCTTTTCACAAAAAAAGGAATTAATAAACAAAAAGAAGGAACATATCAACCATTGAAGTTAGATGAATGATGACCAAATCAATAAAATGGGAACCCGGCAGAGTTCATCACATTCGGATTCAAACCAAGGGTCACGAAAACACAATGATGACCAGCCACTCATCTCACGCACCTATAACTGTTAAGTAATTCAAATTGTATGAAGAGGACGGGCCATGGCATGATAAAAACCCACAATTTTTCTCAGTGTTACTTTTTGGACCTAAAATAAGTAAATAAATATGTAATGTCAAAAACGACTTGCACCCGTTCTGATTGATAGATTCTTATTAGTTTTTTAAACGTTAAAAGGATACATAATCTCGCTGGTATCATGATCATTTAAAGGTAGGAAAATATTCACTCTCCCAGTGTAGCATAAAATTGCAGAGATCATTAGACCAACCATTCTAGTACGTCTACCTTAGCAACTGATTAGTAGATCATACAACCCCTCACCAAAGGCATGACAAGCTTTATCTAACCGTCCACGATTACTTTTAAATTGTAATATCTTGAATTAAGCGCCAACCAAGAAAATTGCTTTCCGATATGTGAGAAACAAAGCAATATAGGCAAGTGACAACCTCGGCAAATTAGTCGTCCTAAACCCTCAAACCGCTGCTTAGCTTGATAAAGTAAAAGGCTATGAATGAATGACGAGTCACATATTTTGCATGTCATTTCCCCCAAAGTGAAGGACCTCAAACATTTGAGAGGTTAAAAAAGAGAACCTTCTAAGGTTATGGAGATATTATACAAGTCAGTGGAAATTTTTACAGCCTCAGCAATCAGCATGCTAGAATTGCCTAGTTTGGTGCAGTACCGCCATTGAATTGATTTTGAGGTTGCCCGGGTCCAGGAGGGGCTGCTCCAGAAAACATTTCCATCATAGATCTAAAGGCCCCTCTCATATCCTCGGGCATTTGGTCCATGTTCAAATTAATATTGCCCCCAATTCTTATTTCAGGTTCATCAGTTGAACTGGTATCGCTTTCTTCTCCTTGCCTTTCCTGAGGATGCTGTCCTTGATAGACATTAGCAGTATTTGCGGCTATGTTCATAAACATGCTTGCAAGATCATTCGCATTGAATGGCAAGTTAAATGAAGGTGGAACTGCATCGTTCCTTGACCCTCGTGCAGACTGGTTCTGAGACTCATGAGATGATCTTGAAGCCTGTAGAGGATAGGCAAAACATTTAGTTCTACAAATATGATGCTGCAACTACAAATGGCAATAATTATTTAAAACAAAATGTGAACGAAAAACAACAAGGAGAGGATGTCATATGCTGGATGAGAGACGTTTATAATATATTGTCATATTTATTTAGGCATCTAAAATGCCTTTATTTCGAATACTAGCATCAAAGATGTCGGAAGGTACAGGATGTCTCCATTTTATTTGTAATCTAATACCACCACTTAAAAGACATGAGGATCTTACACATCCGAGTTTCTGGCCTCATCAATTTTTTTAAAACACCCATTGTATCTTTTCTTTGATTACATTTAATTCATAGCAAATATGAGAATCTTAAATATCAGGCTATCTTATATCACAGTACACAAATACTCAGAGATGTGGGATACCAATATACCAGAAATTCTACGATGTTTAACTAAAGCTAACAAAGCTGAAGAGAACGCAAAATCCATACAAGAATTACAATCTGCATCTTAAACTCCAGTATCATGGTACTCATCGACATGTCATCATTTTGGGAACAATAAAAATCATGTATCGTGTCCCCCTACTACTTATATGTCTTTAAAGTATAAAAAAACAATGATTTCACTTAAGTCACAGGTTAAATAAAGGGAAATGAAATTTGTTGAAACAGCATGGTACAAAACACAGCAAAATCATCACTGCAGCCCTAGAGAGCAAGAGCTACAGCCTTATACTCACTGGATTTTGGCTCGAGGGAGCAGAGAAGTTAAGGCTGCAGCACCAGACAGCTGAGGCATTGGCCACAGTGCGAGTTCGTAATTTAGTCGTTTCAGTCCTGGTTTTTAGGGTGCTGGTTTAGTTAGGTTATCTAATAATATTTTTAATGTTTTCTGTTCCTATTTAAGCAGCCAAACACTTGTGGCTAGCCATCTGTATATAAAACTTCTGTACTTCTCTCTAGAAAAGTACCTAAAGGAAATCATCTTAGAAATTTCTACATGGTACCAGAGGCAAATTGTCCTTAACAGCTAAGTGATTAGTCTCGAATATGTGGTTTTTTTGCTGTTATGAGAAGTTAGAAGTTTGTTATCTGTTAGTTATCTTTTATGTGTTTTTCTGTTACTGTTGGTAGTTGTTTCCGTTAATGTGATAGTCTTGTATAAAGTCAATCTCTGACTTCTATAGTGAATTGATTCAAGGATTCTGTCATTTGCCTGTTCTTTTGCTATCGCACCTCTCTCCCCTGTTCTTTCTTAGTATCAGAGCGAGTCAATCCAAACCTTCACCATGGAACGTCAATCAGTGTCATCTGCCACATCCGGTCTACCAAGTGGAGCCATAGAGCAGACTTCGAACCTTGTTAGCCAAAACAAGCTCACTCCTCTCATCATCACATTGAACCAGATGTGCTCAATCAAGTTGGATTGAACCAACCATCTACTTTGGAGCTCCATGGTCTTACTCGTCATCCGTGGGAATAAACTCGATGGCTACATCTTAGGAATGAAGCCATGCTCAGACATTTTCATCACAGACGATGTCGAAAGGAAGGTCAATCCCCTTTTGGAAGAGTGGGTCACCACGGACCAGCTTATGCTACGCTATTTATACAATACGATGTTGACAGAGGTGGCATTGCAGGTCGTTGGGTGTAAAACGTTTCAAGAGCTGTGGAATTCTGTGAAAGAGATGTCAGGAACCCAAAATTGCTCAAGAATCACTCTACAAGAGTGAAATGCAAAGCATGAGAAAAGGTGGATTAAAGATGGACGAGTACCTCCACAAGATTAAAGAAATCGTAGACAACCTCCTTCTTGCTAGTTGTCCGTTGTCTTCGGAAAATTTAATAACCCAGACTCTCAGGCCTCAACATTGAGTACAACACCATGGTTGTACAGTTGTCCAAAAAAGCTAGGCTGACATGGGTCAAGATGCAAGCTTCACTGTTGACATTTGAGAGCAGACTCCAACAGCTGTCCGCTATGTCTCAATTTTATTAACCAAATGCTAATGTGCTGATTGGAAAGACCAAGAATAGTCCTCGTCAAACTAGAGCTGGAGAGGTTAGGGTGGACGTGGCAGAGGAAGGACAGCTCGTGGTAGAGGAGGGACAAAATAATCGTCCCACGTGTCAGATCTGTGCAAAGGTAGGCCATAATGCCACTAATTGTTTCTTTCGCTTTGACCAGAATTATGTTAGGTCTTTAGGTGGTAGTTCAAAAGGAAACAAAGATAATTCAGCTAGTCAAGGCCATTTAGCCTATGTTATAACTCAAGACAATCTTGAAGATCAAGACTAGTACATAGATAGTGGGGCAACGCATCATGTGACTAATGATCAGTTTGTCATTGACCAAGGTACACAAGTCCCTCACAAGAACTTTCTTCTTGTTGGAAATGAAGAAAAAGTCAGTATTAAGAATAAAGGAAGATATGGTCTATGTTATAACAAACAAAAACCACCTCTTAAGATGAATAACTTGCTGCATGTCCCAAATATTAACAAAAACCTTGTTAGTATTTCTCAATTAACCTCAAACAAAGATATTTTAGTTGAATTTGACTCAAATGACTGTTATGTGAAGGACAAGGCAACGAAAAAATCTTGATGCAAGGAATGCAAACTGAATGGCTATACAGACCGATAGGAACCCAGAATTGAAATAAACCAAAGACAAATTTTATTTAAAATGATAAGAGGCCTACAGACTAATACAGAAATTACTAAGAACAGAGATTAAGACCATAAAAGAAATGAACTAATGATCAGTCTGTTGGATTGGTCCTATCCCCTTTAAAGATAGATTCTCGCATCTTTTTGCTTTGTCTTCTTTACATGATGGCCCTATTGCTGATTCTTTTGCTTGCAAAGGGACCAACCTAGTCGGAATTTCCATTTTACCAGAAATGTAAATGATAGACTTTTGCCTGACTTTTCCTTGTTGCTGGACATTCTGGATCTGATATGCCTTTCTTTTTCTCCTGATAAGAGGAGGTGGAAGTTAGAACCTCAAGCTTGTACACTTGTGCTTCCTTTTTCAATTTTCTCATCCGTAACCCTATTGCTTCTTTGCATTTTAAAAGGTCTTATTGGAAAGTTAAGGTACCTTTAAAGGTTAAAGTCTTTTTGTGGACTAAAGTGTTCAATAGAATTAATACAAACGATCTGTGTCAAGTCAAACAGCCTCTTAAGGCATTATCCCCTGATGTTTACGTGATGTGCTTGAGACATTCAGAGACAAACAATCATCTGTTCCTGCACTATGATGTGGCTTGAAGCATCTGGAATAGGTTATTTGGTCTCTTTGATGAGAATTGGGTTTGCCCTTTAGACCTTGGTGCACTCATTGCGACCGAATTTATCGGTTTTGGTTAGATAGCACTTTTAGGAGAATCAAAAGGTTTTGGACAAAAAGATAAAGAATCATGGTGGTGGAATGAGAGTGTTCAAGAGAAGATCAAATACAAAAGAAATTGTTTTAAAGCTATACATTTATGCAATAACACGAAAAATTGTGAAAGGTATCGGAAAGCTAATACAACAACAACAACAACAGCCTTATCCCACTAGGTGGGGTCGGCTATATGGATCGCCCGACGCCATTGAGCTCTATCAATGACTAACTCTTTAGGGATCTCATTTACCAGAAGATTCCTCTCAATAACCTCTTTAAGTGTCCTTCTTGGTCTTCCTCGACCTTTTTTCACATGGCTCCAAACCATCTGCTCAACTCTCCTTACTGGCGCATCGGAAAGCTAATAAGGAGACTAAAAAAGCAATAAGTGAAGCATGATCTAAAGTGTTTGAACATGGAATTGGGAATGAAAAATGGGAAACATAAGATTTACAAGATTGCAAAGAACAAAGAAAGAAAATCTAGATATTTGGATCAAGTAAGATGTGTTAAGGATGATAAAGGAAAATTTTTGGTTACCGATAGAGATATCAAAAACAGATAGCAGGATTACTTTCACAAGCTCTTTAATGACAGAGCAGGGTCAACTAGTGATTGGAGGATTTAACAATCTTGGAGAGCGAACAAAATTTGGCATATTATCACAGGACTAAGGTTGACAAGGTCAACGAAGCTCTTAAAAGAATGGATAATGGTATAACTGTTGGTCTTGATGGCATTCCTATTTAAGTTTAGAAGTGTTTAGGGGAGGAGGGTACTATCGTGCTGACTAAACTCTTTAATGAGATTCTAAGGTCCAAGAAAATGCCTGAGGAATGGAGAAGAAGCACTTTAGTGCCTATATACAAAAACAAAGGGTATATCCAAAACTGCGCAAACTACCAAGGGATTAAGCTTATGAGTCACACTATGAAATTATGGAAAAGAATGATTGAACATAGGTTAAGAATTGAGATGAATATTTCTGAAAATCAATTTGGATTCATACTAGGGCGATCTACTATGGAAGCAATTCATCTACTAAGAGGGTTGATGGAAAGATATCGGAGTAAATAAAAAGACTTGCATATACCTTTTATTGATTTGAAAAAAGCTTATGATCGAGTACCAAGAGAAGTCCTATGAAAAGCCATGGAAAAAAAAAGTATCTGAGTTGTGTATATTAGAGCTGTAAAAGATATGTATGAGGGGGCTATAACTAGTGTGAGAACGTCTGGATGGGAGAAAAGAGACTTTCCTATTAAAATTAGCCTGCATCAGGGATCATCTTTGAACCCGTATTTGTTTGACTTGGTTTTAGACGTTCTGACGGAACACATCCAATAAGAAATCCCTAAATGCATGCTTTTTGCAGATGATATTGTTCTCATTGCGGAATCAAGGGAAGAGATTAACTATAAACTTGAGTTATAGAGAGGTACTTTAGAATTGAAGGGTTTTCACCTGAGCAAGAGTAAGACAAAATATATGCATTGTAAGTTTAACAAGCGACAAACTAGAAACGAGTTGGAGGTTAAAATTAAAGATCAAGTTATATCACAAGTGTCAAAATTTAGGTATTTGGGATCAGTTATACAAGATAACGGCGAAATTATTCGAGACGTGGCACATAAAATACAAGCTGGGTGATTCAAATGGAGAGTGACATCAGGAGTTGTTTGTGATCGGAAAATACCTGATAAGTTCAAAAGGAAGTTTTATCATATTGTTATAAGACCAGCAATTTTATATGAGAGTGAATGTTGGGTGATTAAAGGACAATAAGAACAAAAAATTGGAGTAGCAGAAATGAGAATGTTGCGATGGATGTGTGATCATACAAGACGAGATATGATCTGTAACGATTATATACAAAGTAAAGTTGGAGTGGCACTTATTGAGAAAAAAATGGTAAAAAATCGTTTAAGATGGTTTGGACATGTTCAAAAAATACCGTTAGAGGCGCCAGTAAGGAGGGTTGAGCAGATAGTATAGAGTCCTATGAAAAAAGGTTGAGGAAGACCAAGAAGAACACTTAGAGAAGTTATTGAACAAGATCTTCAGGTGAATGAGATATCTAAAGAATTGGTCATTGATAGAGCTCAATAGCGTCGTATAATCCATGTAGCCGACCCCACCTAGTGGGATAAAGCTTTGTTGTTGTTGGTGGTCGTGGTCGTGGTTATAGGAAGGAGAATAAAATTCTTTAGAAAACAGCTATGTCTACAACTGCGTGGTGCATTTGGATAGAAAGAAACACCAGTCTTTAACGACCAGTGTCTACCTTCTCAATTGTTATGGGATCGTGTTCGTTATGTGACTTCCTTGTGGGTTTCAGCCAATGGGTTATTCAAGGGGGTGCCTATTTCTGATGTTTATGGGATTAGAGGGCTTTGTTGTACTAATCTTTTTTAGGGGCCTTGTGGGGTGTCTTTTGGATTTAGCTTTCACTCGTTTAGTTTTATCTGAGAAGGATCTCTTGTCCTCCTTTTGTTATATTTTTTTCCTTTTCCTTGTGTGTACCTCTCTTCTCATTAATAACATTTCTTTTTCTATCAATAAAAACCATAAGAGAAATGAACTAAAAAATAAGAACAGAAGAGTAATTGAAAGCTAAACTCAGTCCAGGGACTCCAGAGACTCAAGGCCTCCTCCAGAGGATACTATTCCTCCTAACAATCCAAAGGCATCTAAATATTTTCCATGATACCTCACACCTTCCCCACTATCCAATTTATAACCAACTCAGTGTCTACAAATTACCTAATTACCCTTTAACAGAAATCCCCTATACTATGATACCTATCACAGACTGAGAAGCTCACCAGTAGCAGAATGATATATGGCTGAAAAGAGATGTAAAACAGTTGATAAAAATTGTAGTTATACTGAAAAAAAACTTTGGCACAGAAGATTAGGTCACCCTTCAAAAAGGGTGTTGAATGAAGTTTTCAAAGCTTGTAATATGACAAACTTGATCAATAAAAAGTCTCTCTTTTGTGATACATGTCTCTTGGGCAAGGCCCATGCTCGTCCTTTCAAAAGGTCTGAGTCCAATGCTGAAAAACCCTTAGACTTAGTTCATTATGACCTATGGGGACCAGCCCCTATTCAATCCAACTCTGGATTTAAATATTACAATTCATTCCTTGATGATTGCAACAGATACATATGCCTATTCCCTCTTAAAAGCAAGTCTGAAGCAGTTGGTGCTTTTGCACGATTTAAAGCTATGTTTGAAAACCTATTGGAGAGAAAAATTAAGATTTTACAGTGTGATGGTGGAACTGAATATAAGCCCTTCTTGGAGATAGTTCAAAACAGTTCAGAATAGCAGGGTGGAGAGAAAGCATCGTTAGATAGTGGAGATGGGCTTAAGCTTAATGGCACAAGCTGGAATTCCTTTAAGTTATTGGCCAGATGCCTTCTCTAGAGCAGCTAGGTTGATAAATGGTTTACCCACGGCTGCATTGAAGGGAAAGATTACCTATTCTGTGCTGTTTTGGAAAGATCCCTGACTTTAAAAAGGCAAAGATGTTTGGGTGTGCTTGTTCCCTTACCTGAAACCCTATAATAAACACAAGATGAGTTATCACTCAGTGAAGAGTGTGTGTACCTTTGTCCAAGTATGTCTTATAAAGGGTACAAGTGCCTCTCATCTACCGGGAAGATTTATATTTCAAGACTGTCATATTTAATGAGGAAGAATTTCCCTTCAAAAAGGGGGTTCCTCAACACCAAAAGACCAGAACAGAATACTGAAATATCTAGTGTGGTGCCTGGAAATTTCCACTCTGCTGACCCATGCTTGAATGATGTGCAGAGTTTTGAAAAATTAAGTGTTGCAGAAAATGGTGATTCTAAGGAGGTAGCAGCATCTGAAGCAGATAGTGAGACTGAGACCCAGCATATAGTGGAAGATGACTCTGGAATTGACAAGGAACAGCAGCTGAATGCCACAGAAGGTGTAGGTTCAAAGAACATAGTGAAGTCCACTAATCCTATGATCACAATGACCAAAAGTGGAGCTATCAAGTCAAGACCAGTGTATGCCGGCTTGGTTAAATCTGCTGGCTGTGCTGATCCCACAAATCCAGTTGCAGCTTTCAAGGTTTCCTCATTGGAGAAAAGCCATGGAGGATGAATATGGTGCTTTGCTTAAGAACCAAGACATGGAAACTAGTTCCCTACAGTGGTCAAAAATTGGTTGACTGTAAGTGGGTCTTTATATCTTAAGGAAAAGTTTTGGAAAGATTTGGAGGGATTGGTCAGAAGCATACCCTTAGAAGAGAAGATTTTCATGGGGGGGACCTTAATGGCCACGTTGGGAAAGAAGTAGGACAGTATGAGAGAGTGCATGGTGGCTTTGGTTTTGGGGAGCTTAACGAGGAAGGACAGTCTATACTCGATTTCTCAATAGCTTATAATTTTAAGGTTGTCAGCACCTGCTTCAAGAAGCGAGAGGAGCATTTAATCACATACAAGAGTGGAGCTTCAAGGTCACAGATTGACTTCTTTTTAGTAAGGAATCCAAATAGGAAAATTTGTCAAAATTGTAAAGTTATTCCTGCGGAACCCGTGACAACTCAACATAGGGTCTTGGTCCTTGACGTGAGTATTAAGGGTCGGAAACAAAAGCATCGACAGGTGATGAACCCTAGGACAAAGTGGTGGCAGCTAAAGGGGGAGAATCTACAGACTTTCAAGAGAAGACTATTGGAGAAAGGGTCTTGGGAGTTACGAGAAAATGCTAACATCATATGGGAGGAGATGGCCAACAGGGTTAGGAAGATAGCTAAAGCACTCTTAGGAGAATCTAAAGGTTTTAGACAAAGAGATAAGGAATCTTGGTGGTAGAAAGAGACCGTTCAAGAGAAGATCAAATTTAAAAAAGATTGCTTTAAAGCTATCCATTTGAGCAATAACTCAGAAAATTGGGAAAGGTATCGGAAGGCTAATAAGGAGGCTAAAAAAGCAGTAAGTGAAGTATGATCTAAAGCGTTTGAAGAGTTTTACAAGGACTTAGGAACGAAAAAAAGGGAACAAAAGATTTACAAGATTGCGAAGACTAGAGAAAGGAAATCTAAAAATTTGGATCAAGTAAGATGTGTTAAGGATGAGAAAGGAAAAGTTTTGTTACAGATGGAGATATTAAAAACAGATGGCAAGGTTACTTTCACAAACTCTTTAATGACGGAGCAGGGACGACCTGTAATAGAAAAGATTTAACAACCTTGGAGAGAGAACAAAATTTGACATATTATCGCACGATTAAGGTTGATGAGGTCAAGGAAACTCTAAGAAGAATGGATAATAGTAAAGCTGTTGGTCCTGATGGTATTCCTATTGAAGTTTGGAAGTGTTTAGGGGATGAGGGTACTATCTGGCTAACTAAGCTATTTAATGAGATTTTAAGGTCCAAGAAAATGCCGGAGGAATGGAGAAGAAGTACTTTAGTGCCTATATACAAAAACAAAGGAGACATCCAGAACTGCGCAAACTACCGAGAGATTAAGCTTATGAGTCACACTCTAAAATTATGGGAAAGAGTGATTGAACGTAGGTTAAGAATGGAGACGAGTATTTCAGAAAATCAATTTGGATTCATGACAGGGCAATCAACTATGGAAGCTATTTATCTGCTAAGAGGGTTGATGGAAAGATATCGGAACAAACAAAAAGACTTGCATATAGCGTTTATTGATTTGGAAAAAGCTTATGATCGAGTACCAAAAGAGATGCTCTGGAAAGCCTTGGAACAGAAAGGTGTATGGGTTGCGTATATTAGAGTTATAAAAGATATGTATGAGGGGGCTATAACTAGTGTGAGAACGTCTGGAGGGGAGACTAAAGACTTCCCTATTAAGATTGGCCTACATCAGGGATCATCGTTGAGCCCTTATTTGTTTGACTTGGTTTTAGATGTTCTGACAAAACATATTCAAGAAGAAATTCCTAAATGCATGCTTTTTGCTAATGATGTTGTTCTCATAGCAGAGTCAAGGGAAGAGATTAATGTTAAACTTGAATTATGGAGAGCTACTTTGGAGTCGAAGGGTTTTCGTCTGAGCAGGAGTAAGGCAGAGTATATGCATTGTAAGTTTAACAAGCGACAAGCTAGAAACGAGTTGGAAGTTAAAATTGGAGATAATGTTGTATCACAAGTGTCAAAGTTTAGGTATCTGGGATCTGTTATACAAGATGATGGTGAAATTATTGGTGATGTGACACATAGGATACAAGCTGGGTGGTTAAAGTGAAGAATGGCATCAGGAGTTGTTTGTGATTGGAAAGTACCGGATAAGCTCAAAGGAAAGTTTTATCGTACTGCTATAAGACCTGCGATTTTATATGGGAGCGAATGTTGAGCGATGAAAGGACAACAAGAGCATAAAATTAGAGTAGCGGAGATGAGGATGTTGCGTTGGATGTGTGGTCATACAAGAAGGGATATGATCTGTAATAATCGTATACGAGGGAGAATTGGAGTGGCACCTATTGAGGAAAAAATGACTGAAAACCGTTTAAGGTGGTTTGGACATGTTCAAAGAAGACCATTAGAAGCGCCAGTAAGGAGAGTTTAGCAATGGTTTGGAGCCCTATGAAAAAAGGTCGAGAAAGACCAAGAATGACACTTAAAGAAGTTATTGAGAGGGATCTTCTGATAGAGCTCAATGGCGTCGGGCGATCCATGTAGTCGACCCCACCTAGTGGGATAAGGCTGTTGTTGTTGTTGTTGTTGTTGTAAGTGGGTCTTTATAAGGCCAGATTAATGGCCAAAGGGTTCCAACAAGAACCCAGAATAAATGCTGAGGAGACATTCAATCCTGTAGCAACGTTGGCTACTGTGAAGTTAGTGCTGACTATTGCTACTTCTCTTAATTGGCAGGTGAGGTAAATTGACATCAACAATGCTTTCTTAAATGGGAGTTCACAAGAGTGTGTTTACATGAAGCAGCCAGAGTGCTCTATTGATCCTTCTTGCCCTCAGCATGTGTGTAAATTGGAGAAGGCCCTTTATGGGCTCAATCAAGCCCCAAGGGCTTGGTATGATAAACTTTGAGAGACTCTTTTGCTGTGGGGTTTTAAACATACCAAATCAGATCATTCTTTGTTTATTTTGCATACAAAGAAGCATGCCTTTATTACCTTGGTTTATGTGGATGATATGATTGTTACAGGAGACAATATTGAGCTTATAAAGAGCTTTGTGGATAGGTTAAACAGTGTTTTCTCTCTGAAGGACTTGGGTGAAATTCATTTTTTTTTTGGGCATTGAGGTGACAAGAAACAGTGCTGGAATGTTCCTAACTCAGAGGAATTATATCATGAGCATGCTGGACAGATTCAGCATGTCTGAAGCTTCACCTTGTCCTACTCCCATGACACTTGGGAAGCACAAAACCAAGAATAAGGAGGAGCTGTTGGAAAATCATGGGCTGTACAGAAGTCTTGTAGGGGCGCTACATTACCTTACAAATACAAGACCAGATGTCTCATATGCAGTAAATCAACTAAGTCAGTGCCTAAGTCAGCCCACAACTGTGGACTGGCAAAGAGCAAAAAGAGTGCTTAGGTATCTCAAAGGGTCTGCTGATTTGAGTTTACATGTCAAACCTCCATTTGAACTTGCTGTCATGGGATTCTCTGATGCTGACTGGGCTAATTATGTCTTGGATAGGAGATCTATTGGAGGGTATTGTGTGCTCCTTGGAGAGTCTTTGGTGTCATGGTCAAGCAAGAAGCAAGGTGTGGTTTCAAGGTCAAATGCTGAGGCCAAATATAGAGCTTTGGCCTCCTTAGTCAGTGAAGTCACATGGTTAAGTTCTCTTTTTAAGGAGTTACAGTTTCCATTGTCCAGAGTACCTATGCTGTGGTGTGATAATATCAGTGCAAAGGCTATTGCTTCTAATCCTGCCCTACATGCTAGGATTAAGCATGTAGAAATAGATTTGCATTTTGTCAGGGATAAGGTGTTGAACAAAGAAGTGTTTATTGGTTTTGTGCCTTCATCGAACAGCCTGTTAATGTCTTTACTAAGCCTTTGGCTGGGTCTAGGTTTCGTCTTTTATGCAGCAAACTCGGTTGTGTGAGAAGCCCTCTCGTTTGAGGGGGACAGTTAAGTGATGTGATTACTTTGGTATAAGTGGTTTGTTTACTGTTATGAGAAGTTAGAAGTTTGTTAGTTGGTTATCTGTTAGTTATCTTTTATGTGTTTTTCCATTACTGTTGGTAGTTGTTTCCGTCAATGTGATTGTCTTGTATAAAGTCAGTCTCTTAACTTATCTAGTGAATTGATTCAAGGATTCTTTTGTGTCATTTGCCTGTTCTTTTTCTATCGCACCTCTCTCCCCTATTCTTTCTCTTTAACCAGCTGTATGCCAGAATACAAAATACCAGAACTATATGAATGATGAAAAGGCGTGTCATCCAATGAGATGACATAAGTCCATGGTGTGACAGCCAATGGATCATTTGTGGAAAGCACCAGGGCTAGAAACATTGCCCAATAAGTTAACTTTTCTGTGCTCTAAGCTCTCAAAACATGAATGACATTTGGATAGTAAATTCAAGCGCATCAGATCATATGACAGGTACTGCCTTTCTACTCAATGAACTTACACCTGGTACAGCACCATTAAAGGTCAAAATTGCAAATGGAACATTGACTATGTAACTGGAATTTGGATAGTTGAATTATCTAATCAATTGATTCTTAAGCATGTTCTGTGGGTTCCAAAATTGGCTTGCTATCTGCTACCTCTCAAAGCATACCAAAAAGCTCTTATGCTTCACAAACTTACAAATCCTCTCATACCTTTTCCTTGGTTCAAAGTGATGTGTAAGGTCCATCAAAAAAGGGAAAAATTTTAGACTCAAAATGATTCGTAACCTTTGTTGATGACCACACCAAAAATGATCTGGGTTTACCTGACGAAAGAAAACTCTGAGGCACCCTCCATATTCAAAACTTTTAACCAATTAATCAAAACTCAATTCCAATTTCAAGGAAAGTACTTAGATGTCGTAATGGCAAGGAGTATTTCAACTCCGACCTTCATAATTATCTAGCTGCACAAGGGGTTTTCCATCAGAGTTTATGCATTTATACTCCCCAACAAAATGGAATGATTGAGAGGAACTACAAACACCTTCATGAGGTTGCTAGATACCTTATGCTTACCACTCAACCCATCCCATCAACAGAATGCCCTCCAAAGTTCTAAATTGCCAAACCCCATGTAAGAAACTCCTCCAATACTATCCTATTACCTTCTGAAGTCTTTGGATGCAATGCCTTTGTTCATGTCAACCATAGCAAAAACTTGACCCTAAAACCGTCAAATGCATCTTCTTGGCTACTCACTCATTAAAGAGGGCTTTAAGTGTTACTCCCCTATGTCAACTTTTTGGTCTCCATGAATGTTACTTTCTTTGAAAACTAACCCTACTACCTAAAAACATCCATTTGGGGAGGACAATCAAACCAGCATGAAGAGTAGAGTGTTTGTTTGGAAAAAAGTTCTACACTTGAACCAATCCCTGGCATCATACCTCATAAGCCAGAGATCAACCCTGAACTAGACAAAACACCAATACTTGAACCCATTTCTACCATATTACCTTATAAATCCAGGACCAGTCCTGAAACAGAAACAATCAGCTACTGAAAATCAATAATAACACTACACAGTGGAAAGAACTCAAAAGTATACTCTCGAAGGAAGAATCCAAGGTGGAGTTCTGCACATCTCCCAAACAAAACAAGACCTCCAATGCAAGTCTATGAATTTCGCAGCTGAAGTTGAAAACCTGGATATACCTATTGCTTTTAGAAAGGGTGTTAGATTGTGCACAAAACACCCCATTGCAAATTTTATATCATATAACAATTTATCTCCTACATAACATTTTTTTTATAGAAAAAGAAATATTCTTATTGAAGAGAGAGAGAGAGAGAGATAAAAGAAAGAGAAAAACAAAAAGAGAAAAGGAGGACAAGAGATCCTCCCAATAAAACAAAGCTGAAACCAAACTCCCCCCCCCCCCCAAAAAAAAAAAAAAAAGACAAAGCGCCTAACTCGAAATAGGGCCAATACAACAAACATCTACAAAAGGCACCCCCTTAAACAACTCATTGGCCAAAATCCAAAAAGTAGCAACATAGCGAATTCTATCTCACAGCAAAAGAGAAGGCAGAGACCGATCATTAAAAACTCTGTCATTTCTTTCCATCCAAATACACACCACAATCGCAAGCATAGCTTCTTTCCACAAAATCTTGTTCTCCATCCTAGTACCAAAGCCATTAAAATTAGTCACCAAGAAAGCTCCAAGGCCAACCGAGCAAACCCAACTCTCATCAAAGAGACCAAAAAACCTGTTCCAAATATCTCAGGTCACCTCGCAATGTAAGCACAAATGGTTATTTGTCTTTGAACTCCTCCGACACATCATGCAAACATTAGGAGATAAAGCATTTGAAGGGCGTCTGATCTGATGCAGATCATTAGTGTTGATTCTATTGAGAACTGCTGTGCAAATAAGCCCTAAAGCATGATGAGTGGAGAATGGCAGAACAAGAGATGAATGACCTTGAGAAGAGTGGTAAGTGGAGTTATCTAACCTTCGTGCAGGAAGGAGGCCATTTGGTTGTAAATGAATGATGTTTACCATCAAATACAACCAAGATTATATTGACAAACACGAGGCCAAATTAGTTGGCGAAAGGGCACCAATCAACCCATGGCATCAATTATTAGGAGACCTTTGCTTCCATTGCCAAATTTAACACTATAAAAGTCTTCTTATATATGGTAGCTAATCTTGACTGGCCTTTCTATCAAATGGATGTGAAAAATGCCTTCCTAAATGGGAATCTAGATGAGGAGAAGTACATGGAAATGCCGCCAAGAATTGAATAGGAAGGGAGCAAGAATAAGGTATGTGAACTTCGTAAGTCATTGTATGGTCTTAAACAATCGTTTATGGCATGGTTTGCAAGGGTTACCAAGGCCATCATGGGACATGGATACTCATGAGGACTGTCCAACCATACTTTATTTACCAAATTTTCACCTAAGGGAAAGACCGATGTGTTAGTTGTGTATGTAGATGATATAATTATAACATGTGATTCCATAGGCGAAACCAAGTAGTTCAAGGGTGCTTTATCAAAGGAATTCGAAGTCAAGGAATGAAGAACATATATACTTTCTGTGGCCCAATCAAAACAAGGCATTGTTGTTGCCCAAAGAAAGTATAGATAAGACCTACTTGAGGAAACGGGAGTACAAGACTATTGGGATGTAAGCCTTCTGAAAGAACTAAGGAGGCCAACTACAAATGTGAACTCAAGCAGGAAAACCCAGCATTGGACACCACAAGGCACTAGAAACTGATAAGTAAACTCCTTTACCTAACTCATACAAGGCCTAACTTAAGTTTTCCTATTAGGGTGGTCAGTCAATACATAAATAAACCAAACATGGAACACCTAGAAGCTGATTATAGAATCCTCTGATTTCTTAAGATGACACCCGAAGAAGGAATTTTCTATCATAACAGAACAAAAGGTGGAGTGGAGGTCCACTCAGTTGCAAATTGAACAAGTTCCACAACAGATAGAAGATCCACCACATGGCATTGTACCTACATGTAGGGGAATCTGTTCACTTGGAGAAGTAAAAAGCAACAAGTGGTACTGGTGGCTAGAGCCTAAAAGTAGTGTTGAGTCTGAATACAAAGGCAATACATGAGGCATTTGTGAAGGGCTTTGGCTGAAGAGGTTATTTTAAGAACTAAGAGGACCTGATAGGTATCAGGTAGTGGTAGTGGGAGTAGGGTGTCATGGTGAATCTGTTATACCCATGACCAAACCAAAGAAAATCTTGTGTGACAACTTGACTGCAATAAGCTTTGCTAAGAATCCTGTTTAAAATGACAAAACCAAGCATGTAGAGATAGATTGCCACTTCATTACAGAGAAGTAAAGTCTAAGATGGATAAATTAGTCCAATTCCTGCAAGGTCTCAACTCTCAAGTGGCGAACACACCAAACATGAGAATATGGATAATACCTCATTGTGACCTGCACCATGTTGCTCTTCTATCAATTTTTGCTCAGCAACCTGTGCTTATTTAAAACATTATAATTACTAAGAGAAACAAGGGAAAGAAGAGGATAAAGAAGAAACAAGATAACAAACCCGTATATTTTCTTTAACAGACTCATTATTTGGATCCAATTCCAAGGCTGCAGCGAAAGAAACATCAAAATTAAAGCCAAATAACTTGAATTTCTAGCTGAGTAACTGGATTTAACAATTCTACCAGATTAGGGCCAAAACTAAAAGTTTGCACATTGTGAACCATCTTTCTCTGATCCTAATTAAATCCATTACATGTTCCTGACAATGTAGGTAGGCAACCCAAATGACAAAATAATACTTATCACTCGAGAGTGAAAAAGACTCTTTCAGGTTTTGATTAACAATAAGCATAGCATAAGTATCTCAGCCAATGTTATGTTTGTAACAAGAATAACAATAAATTTCATGAAACCAATAGCTTCCTGGACTTTTAAAAAGCACTTCTTTATCAAGGTAAAGTCACTATTAATATGACTCCAAAATAAATACATAGGATGGCTGACAATTTTTTTTTTTTTTGGGGTAGGGGGAAGGGGAATAGAATATCATACCAACCTTTTCTAAATCCTTTATCAATAGCATCTCTGTAACTTCCTTGAGCATAATAAGCTAAACCCAGACGACTGTATGCCTTGCTATAGTTTGGATCAATCTCAATAGATTTTAGACAATCTTGAATTGCTTCCATATATTTGTGTATCTGAGTGTATGCAGCTGCCCTAACGCATCATAATAAAACTATTACAGATTTACCACATTAAATAAAATAACGCCTTAAAATTTTCCAAATTAGACAACTGTCTTACAAAAACAAAACTTCTTCCAAACCTGATAAAGGATGATAGATTTCTTGTTTGGATAAAAGAACATATATATATATAAGGAATAGAAAGCACAAATAGAGCAGGGGATAAGGTATCCTACTTAACAAAGGCAGAAAGAAGAAACAGAAAACACAATGCCATTAATACAGCATAGAACTCAAAACCCTTTGTGAATTTGTGATAGGTTCCCTTGAAGAGAGAATGAACAAACACCAGAAATCCTGTCCTATATCAGATCTAAGGGCTGAGATTTTTCTTGAAGAAATGGGTGTTCCACTTTGGCCTAAAACACCAGCATAAAGGTTTTCCCACCAAAGTCCTACTGAAGCCGCAAAAGAAAGAGGTTGATCCTAATCAAAATGATACCTATGATTCACCACAGCTACCAAATAATCTCATCCAATGGAAATGGCAGCATAAAAACAAACAAGCAACTGTTTCAGAGATGGAACTAAACATTGTCGACATATCAGAAAGGAGTGCTGCACAGGGCCTTCAAACCTGCAGCACATCCTTATTGAGAACCAATGTACAAATGGAGGAGGAAGAAGAATTGGATTTTAATAATGAAGAAGTCTCTCTCTGTTCAAAGTAGGCAAGAAATATGAAGGATCCACAGGAATATGGTCAAGAGTCCATACTCTTCTATCCTAATCGAGGAGCAAGAGGAATTGTGTTTCAGAGGTTTCCCAGTCACTCAACCTCCTGAGAAAATAGGATTTCCAAGAAATACTGGAGTCCTCTTAAGTAATATAACCAAAAAAAAAATTATAGTGGAATGATAGGAAAAAAAGAAAGGCAACATTGGCAAGAGAAAAAATATGTATGATAAATTTCCTAGGACTGAAGTAACATAGACCACAGAATTGGCATTCCAATTATTTTTGTGTATCCCATATGTGCCTCAGGCCTGTATGTAATCAGCCACCATAAAGAATTAAGCTGAATTGCTGAATTATAGAGGAATCAGTCACAATATCACCAACTTTGAATATAAAACCTAGTTAGGATGAATTAGTTGTTATATATAAAACCCTAGCTAGGATAACTTTCATAGATTTGATTTTCCTAGATATTCTGTAACAAGCTCATCATGCAAGCCTCATACTCGTTAATGATATACACACAATATTTTATATATCTTCTCTCTATATGAGACACAAAAAATACTTGGGATGATGTAATCTGTTATCACTGGCTCACTCCCTCTAACATCTATTGTAATGTGAAAGGATGTCCATATTAGTTGAGTTTTCATAAACCACTAGATAAAATTCTCCATGATAAGTTAGAGCAGCTATCCACAAACTGTAGATATTTAAAGATTCCAGAAAGT
Source organism: Biancaea sappan (assembly GCA_037074585.1). NCBI lineage: Eukaryota > Viridiplantae > Streptophyta > Magnoliopsida > Fabales > Fabaceae > Biancaea > Biancaea sappan. Next base: position 16,387,861 of record CM073494.1, read on the forward strand.
GTTTCATACTTGTTCAAGGACATACAAATAGCAAGCTTACTTGTTTTAAGCTTTAGAAGAAATACAAATTTACAGAATTCGCTACTCTGCCACACTTAGGGTTTTGGCTAATGGTTTAAGTGGGTGTCCTTCGAAGATGCTTTTAGGGATTAGAGGACTTCAATGTATTAGCCTTGTTTTAAGGCTTTTGGGTTGGTTTTTTGTTTGCCTTTTTTCTTTTCTAGGAGGACATCTAGTCCTCCTTTTGTGTTTTTTTTTTTTTTGTTTTCTTTTTTCTTTGTATCCTTCTCTCTTCCTTAATAATATTTCTTTTTCAATCAAAAAAGAAAAAATTGACTGCAACACAACCTGAATCTAAATTATTTAGATGGTCTAATAATTACTGAAAACCACACATGATAAAAAACAAAAGTCGAGACACTAAAATATTTTTTCGGTATAATTCCATATAAAAAGTTCACGTTCATATAGTTTACATTTACAGGGGAGAAAGAGTACTATAGTAAGACCCAGTATAATCCCATACCTGTTGCAGTAGTAAACAGCATTCTTTCCAGATACTGCAATTGCACAATTATACAACTCAATTGCATCATGGTACTGCTTGGACTGCATTGCCTTATTACCTAATGAAAACCCAATATTAAAATTTCTTCAGCCTGCAAAGATTAACCACTGTATAGCTATTCTTCAACAAGACTTAAGAGATCCAAGTTTACATTATTTTTTTTAATAGAAAAAGAAAGAATTTTATTAGATAAGAAAGGGAAGTACATAATGAAAAGAAAAAAACAGCACAAAGAGGAGGACAAGGATCCTCCTATGGGAAACAAAACTCAAACAAAACCAACCAAAATGCCCAACAGAGGGACTAATGCAACAAAGCCCTCCAATCCCTACGGATATCTTCTTCAAGGGTCAACCCCCAAAAGAACCCATGCTGAGAAAACCAAATAGAAGCAACAAAGCAAATCCTATCCCAGAGCATGTAAGGAGTATGGAAGCGTTACTTGAACATTCTAGCATTCCTTTCATTCCAAAGACACCAAACAACTACAAACATAGCCGCTTTCAGCAAAACCTTATTCTCCTTCCTTCATTGTTGTGCATTTCCAAGGTTACATTGATTTGATCATTCCAAACCAATCAACAGTATAATATACATACATTTTTTGGCTAAACAGAGAGATTACATACAGACATTTAAAATGCATTGCATTTTTTTTTTAATTTTAATAGAAAAATGTCTTGCATATCATTGGCAAGGAAACATTACAGATATGAATTTCATAATATGAGAGTATGAGGGCGAGATTCACTAATACCTTGTGATTTTAGTGATTCAGCCAAGTTCTTCAGACTAAACTCCCGACACCCAGATCTTTCCATTTCCTACATGGCAGAGGAAATTCTCTCATCAGAATCAAAGAGACCAACAGAAGGATCCTAAAAGGGAACAATAAAAGATAACAAGTAGCAGGAATAATAATGATAATAAACTAATAATTCAGATATCATTAAATATCATGAAACAGCAACAGATTTAACCATTATATAGGATAAAAGCACATTGCATTATATAGTAGTCATGCGCAAGACTAGGTTTCTACATATTTTGACTTTGCAGACATCACATACAAGCAAAAAGAAACAACTCTTTAGTTTCTTTTCATTGTCGTACAGATTACATATACCATATTTAGAACCCATGGATCCACCCAACTGTTCAAATTGGTGATTTACTTGTGGCATATGAAAAGTGTTAAAAATACCAGTTTGCACCATATAGAAGCTTTTATTTTTGATTTGGATATAAAAACTAAATTCTCATAACTTTTTTTTTTAATGACAAGGGAGCTTGAAAACTCCGCCTATGTTTTATAGCCGGTCCCAAGCCCGGAGAAAGGAGGAGGGTTGTGTTAGGCTATCGACAGCCAACGTAAAACTGTGTCGAATCTCTCATGAACATGGATCAACGACAATATTTTGCTAACACTAGGACGTTGCTCGGAAGCAACGCACTGTATGGCTCGAGTACAGTGACAAGTGAGCTAGAGTCGCTGCATCGGCACCCGGATGTAGTGTTAAATGAGCAAGGGTCCACTAATACTAGGTCGTTGCCCGGAAGCAACGCGCTGTATGGCTCGAGTACAGTGTCAAATGAGCTAGAGCCACTGCATCGTCGATCGATTGTAGTGTCACAAGAGCATGTTCCTGGAAGGTTGAGGGTAAAGAAGCTAGTTGAGGAGAACAAAATCAGGATTGCTACCTGGAATATTGGAACCATGACAGGAAAATCCATGGAGGTTGTGGACACTATGAAGAGGAGGAAAATTAACATCTTGTGCCTTCAAGAGACTAAATGGGTTGGAGAAAAGGCTAAGAAATTCGACTGTTCAGGCTTCAAGTTCTGGTACACTGGAAAAGTAAGGACAAAGAATGGTGTAGGTATTATGGTGGACAAGGAATGGACACCGAGTGTGGTGGAGGTAAAAAAGATTGGGGATAGGATTCTATGCTTAAGGATGATTATTGGAAGAGATACTATCCACATCATAAGTGCCTATGCACCACAGGTAGGGACAGATGCATATCTTAAAGAAAAGTTTTGGGAAGATTTGGAGGGATTGGTTAGAAGCATACCTTTAGAAGAGAAGATTTTCATCGGGGGGGACCTTAATGGTCATGTTGGGAAAGAAGCAGGACAGTATGAGAGGGTCCATGGTGGCTTTGGTTTTGGGGAGCTTAACGAGGAAGGACAGTCTATATTGGATTTCTCAATGGCTTATAACTTCAGGGTTGTCAATACCTGCTTCAAGAAGCGAGAGGAACATTTAATCACATACAAGAGTGGAGCTTCAAGGTCACAGATTGACTTCTTTCTGGTAAAGAATCCGGATAGAAAAATCTGTCAAAATTGTAAAGTTATTCCTGGAGAACCCGTGGCAACTCAACATAGGGTTTTGGTCCTTGACGTGGTTATTAAGGGTCGGAAACAAAAGCATCGTCAGGCGATGAACCCTAGGATCAAGTAGTGGCAGCTAAAGGGGGAAAATCAACTGACTTTCAAGAGAAGATTGTTGGAGGAAGGATCTTGGGAGTTACGAGAAGATGCTAACACCATGTGGGAAGAGATAGCCAAGAAGGTTAGAAAAGTAGCTAAAGCATTTTTAGGAGAATCAAAAGGCTTTGGACAAAGAGATAAGGAATCGTGGTGGTGGAATGAGGCTGTTCAAGAAAAGATCAAATTTAAAAGAGAATGCTTTAAAGCTATCCATCTGTGCAATAACTCGGAAAATTGGGAAAGGTATCGGAAGGCTAATAAAGAGACAAAAAAAGCAGTAAGTGAAGCACGATCTAAAGCATTTGAAGAGTTTTACAAGGATTTAGGAACGAAAAAAGGGGAACAAAAGATTTACAAGATTGCGAAGGCTAGAGAGAGGAAATCTAGAGATTTGGATCAAGTAAGATGTGTTAAGGATGAAGAAGGAAAAGTTCTGGTTACAGACAGAGATATTAAAAATAGATGGCAGGGTTATTTTCATAAGCTCTTTAATGACGGAACGGAGTCGACTTGTGATATGGAAGATTTAACAACCTTGGAGAGAGAACAAAATTTGGCATATTATCGCAGGATCAAGGTGGATGAGGTCAAGGAAGCTCTTAGAAAAATGGATAATGGTAAAGTTGTTGGTCCCGATGGTATTCCTATTGAAGTTTGGAAGTGTTTAGGAGAGGAGGGTACTATCTGGCTAACTAAGCTCTTTAATGAGATTTTAAGGACTAAGAAAATGCCTGAAGAATGGAGAAGAAGCATTTTAGTACCTATTTACAAAAATAAAGGAGACATTCAGAACTGCGCAAACTATCGTGGGATAAAGCTTATGAGTCACACTCTAAAATTATGGGAAAGAGTGATTGAACGTAGGTTAAGAATCGAGACGAGTATTTCTGAAAATCAATTTGGATTCTTGCTAGGACGGTCTACAATGGAAGCTATATATCTTCTAAGGGGGTTGATGGAAAGGTATCGGAGTGAACAAAGAGACCTTCATATAGCATTTATTGACTTGGAAAAAGCCTATGATCGAGTACCAAGAGAGGTGCTGTGGAAAGCCTTGGAACAGAAAGGTGTACGGGTTGCGTATATTAGAGCCATAAAGGATATGTACGAGGGGGCTACGACTAGTGTGAGAACGTCTGAAGGGGAAACTAGAGACTTTCCTATTAAAATTGGCCTACATCAGGGATCATCCTTAAGCCCTTATTTGTTTGACTTGGTTTTAAATGTTCTGATGAAACACATCCAAGAAAAATCCCTAAGTGCATGCTTTTTGCAGATGACGTTGTTCTCATAGCAGAGACAAGGAAAGAGATTAATTCTAAACTTGAGTTATGGAGAGCTACTTTGGAATCGAAGGATTTTCGTCTGAGCAGGAGTAAGACCGAATATATGCATTGTAAGTTTAACAAGCGACAAGCTAGGAACGAGCTGGAGGTTAAGCTTGGTGATCAGGTCGTATCACAAGTGTCAAAGTTTAGGTATTTGGGATCAATTATACAAGATGACGGCGAAGTTATTAGAGATGTGGAACATAGGATACAAGCTGGGTGGTTGAAGTGGAGAATGGCATCAGGGGTTATTTGTGATAGGAAAGTACCTGATAAACTCAAAGGAAAGTTTTATCGTACTGCTATAAGACCAGCGATTTTATATGGGAGTGAATGTTGGGCAATGAAAGGACAACAAGAACATAAAATTGGAGTGGCGGAGATGAGGATGTTGCGTTGGATGTGTGGTCATACAAGAAAAGATAGGATCCGTAATGATCATTTACGAGGTAGAGTTGGGGTGGCACCTATTGAGGAAAAAATGGTTGAAAACCGTTTAAGATGGTTTGGGCATGTGCAAAGAAGATCGTTGGAAGCGCCAGTTAGGAGAGTTGAGCAGATGGTTTGGAGCCCTATGAAAAAAGGTCGAGGAAGACCAAAAAAGACACTTAGAGAAATTATTGAACGGGACCTTTTAGTAAATGAGATATCTAAAGAGTTAGTCATTGATAGAGCTCAATGGCGTCGTGCGATCCATGTAGCCGACCCCACTTAGTGGGATAAGGCTTTGTTGTTGTTGTTGTTGTTGTTGACAAGGAAGCTTGAACCCGGGCCCCTAACCCACAATATCTCAATCCCATACAAATTGAAATATAGGCTCAGTACCATATTGAAGCTATTATTAATTAGGTACAATGAATTTAGATGCTTATGATTACTTAGATCTTGGCGGCTGGCGCACCATCTTGAAACTCCTAGAAATTTTGAACAGGAAAAAATTTTTTTCCCCCATTCGGGCTATTAATCAAGTATATTGACTTCTCAATTTTAAATCAATGACAATAACGTTATAACTTGATCAAGCTATTAATACAATATTACAGAGAAGTAAGCCGATTTTTATTACTATTATCATCATTATTATTATAAAATAAGAGTGATAATATACACATAAGTACAAAGAAGAATCATATATCCAAACCAATGAACAAGTATGCTTGCTATCTCAGCATCAACCAGGAACATATGGATACTCATAAAATAGTGTTTCATACCATTACAGCATCATTAAAAATACGAGATGCTTTCTCTAGTTGCATTGAGTCATCACTTCCATCAGGATTGGTCCTAAAGAAGTGGATTTTCTCTAGAGCAGCAAAGAATTGAACGTAGAGTTCATCTTTAGACACTCCTGTTAAAGGTTGAGAAAATATATGAGTATTGTATACCTTGAGTATTGTATACCCTTTAAGTATGCAGCAAAAAGTTTAATATCAAGAAAACTATATTCAAGTCAATGTTGGGGCTAGATCTAAAGTGAACTGCGAACAAAAATAGAAAAGTATCAGCAAGAGGGAAAAAGGTCCATGTGTAAAAATTCTGAAATCATTTTTTTTTATTACACTACGAATTCCTGAATTGTGGGTTTTACCAAAACTATAAAACAACATTATCATTTTTGAACAGCAGAAACCAAGGAACAAAAATCACAGACTAGCTTAAACATATTTTTTCTATTTTTTTTTTTTTGGTTCTTTATTAACTGGAACACTTCAATGCCTTTTTTTTGTTTCATTTTCTGTTCCCCGGGTCTATATTGTTATTTCTATTTGAGTTTAATATTAGGTCTCCTTTGGTTAATGGGAATAGGAATGGGAATCTTTTGATGGAGTAGAATCTTGTGGCTCAAAATCATGTTAGCCAAGGCATGGAAAGGAATGGAAAAACTATTTCATTCTATTCTTTGGTTGGACTAATCCATGTAGACATGTTAAGGAATTCTAAGCAAATGACCGCAATACCATAGATGGAAAAATAACTAAAAAATGATTTTATCCCAATAACATGAATAACAAAAATTGCCTAGTTTCTATATATAAAAGACATAACATGAATAAAAAAAATTATATTGCTAGATATAGAGGACATAACATAAATTTCGCTATTTCAACATAGAGATAATTATGAGATAAATTTAACAATATTATATAAATGGGATATCATTGTAATTTTTTAAGTTTCTTGAGGGCATAATAGTAAAAGAACTTCTCATTCCTAGAAATAAGAAGCAATTCCATCATATGAGCTTAGGAATCCAAATTCCCACATAACGAGGGAATGGGCATGCTGGGGAACGGAAATCTGGCCAACCCAATGTGCATTTTGCCATTCTCATTCTCTTTCCCTACCCATCTATTCCATCAAGCCAGACAGGATATTAGTTAACCAAATCCTACTCTAATACTCCATGCAACTTTGAGCCAATGCCCTATTGTCATCCCTGTGACTCCAAGCAGGTTAGAAACATTGTGACAAGTTTCAACCTATCGTGGAAAAAACACACACACTTAAAAGAAAAATTGGAAGGAAATTATGGCAGGTATACAGCAATTGTATCCAATACAGATATAGCTGCAAAAAGCAAGTATAGTTGCTTCTCAGGTCTGAACCAAAGAGCTTGTGTAAGGTACAATAAGTAATAATAAAAATATATTCATTACAAAGGATAAACTTGCCCTGCAAGAAATTTCCTTCCACTAAGACCACCATTTTTTTGAAAATATACTCCAAATAAATGGAAGAGCTTAAAAATAAAATTGAGGAAAAGATTAACCTACCAAAGCTGTGAGACCCTCGCGATTGATCTTCATCCTAATAAATTACACATTATTAAATAGAATCAGAACACAACCATAGTTTTAGAGACACAGTTTTGAAAGCATTATTATGTACTGCTACAGAAAATCAAAAGTAAAATAGATACATCATGAAACAAAACCCATTATTGATATGACATGCAGTGGTTCACTGATTCACAAAATCTTAAGCAAGAAACAATTATTAAAACTGCTTAAGCAGGCTTTGAAGGTCACCAATCAACTTAGTTCTTCATTAGCAAAACAGCATCTGGAGCTACAATCCAAAGAAAATAAATAGAATGAAAAGCTCATTTGACGTAGGCAGTGAATCCTATATATATATATATATTTATTTACAAATCTCCTTTTCCTAGAATAGCCATCTCACCTATGAAGGAAAGTCTTACCTTTCTTTTTTTTTTTCTTTTTTAATAGAGAAATAAAGGCAATACTTATTCTTATAAACGTACTCTTTCACCAGTTAATTGGTGAAGCTGCAGTACAACCACAATAAAGCTAGCTGGTGTATCATGCCTTCATCACCGACAAGCACCAGAATAACTTTTCATACCCTTAAAATAAGATAGTGCACTAGTGTCTAGTATCACGATCCTAAACTCCTCATCCATTAGAAAATATCAGTTCATAGAACATGTATTTTTGAGCAATCAACGGGTAACCAAAATAGAAGTATTAATCCAATCAGTTGACGTTTTAGAGCCTAGAATAAACACTCAGTCAATTTGTTTTCAAGGTCAAAAACAATACAAAAAGGAAGTTTTGACAAAAGAAAATCAGCATAACCAGAGATTTTCGAGCCTCCAAATGATTTTGTGTATGAAGAGCATTCTGGGCAGTGAATGAACTGGAAGCATCCATATAATCTGGTTGATTACCAACATCTGACACACTAACTTCACATTGCTTGCGTGATTCAAGGGACTTGAATATGTCAACCAATGAATCAGATTTTGCATGATCATCTACAGGAGATGAGCTAAGCTTAAACGCCTCCGCCAAACACTCCCTAGCAACCTCAAGCCCTTCAACATCAACTCCAGGGGCCGGTTCAACTGTTCCACACGAAGTAAACTATCAAAAGGGTAATCAAGCAACATAGTTGGAAAGCAAATGGTTTTGTTTTCCTGCCTTGGGTACACATTTTCTAATTACGTATGGACTTTAGCAGTTAGATAAATTATCACCAAATCAACAAAGCGAACGCGAACGTACAAGTATCGACGAGAGAGGAGAGGAAGAGGAACCAGAGAGGGAAAACGAATACCTGAGCCGAGGAAATCCAAGAAGGCACGAACTATGCGACGAGAAAGGGGGGAATCGGTGGTGATGTGAGCCATATCGAAAGGGACGAGAAAGGTGTAAAAGATGCTAGATTATCATATTTTAAGAGCAAATAGGTCCGTCTGTTTCAGATCCTTCGAGAAAGTTCGCAGAGCGCAGAAGCCAGCAGTCAGCATAAGAACAGAGTAGTAGCAAGAGAAACAAACCCAGAAGTCCAGAACTTCCAAGCTGTCTAGCAAAGTTTTTTTTTTATTTATTTTTCTTTCACGTTTAGGTTTGGTTAAATTAATTAGTTAGTCCTATAATTTACATCAATTTTTAATTGGATCCCTATATTTTCACTTTTTCAATTAAGTCCTTGTACTGACCGATTATTTATAATGTTGTCCTTGCCGTTACTTTTTTCCAAACTCCATTTTTATTGCTGCCAAATCAATTTTTTTTTTCCACATCTAGTCAGCGTCAGCGTCTTCTCCGTCTGCTTCTCTATCATTCTTCCTCGTTGTCCTCTCAGTTAACTCTTCAAGCATGGAAGCACTTCATCAAAACCTAACACAGCTCTTCAACTCTTCAAGCATGGCAGCACTTCATCACCTCTGAGTCTCTGACCCCAACGGCTTCACCTCCAACTTGAACAGCGACCAAGTCTGCAACTACACCGGAGTCTACTGGGCTCCTTCCCTGGACGATCCCAACACCATCACCATCGCCGAAATAGACCTCAATGGCGTAGATATAGCCGATTCGTTACCGGAAGAGCTCGGCCTCTTAACCGGCCTCGTCGTTTTCCATCTTAGCTCCAACTGCTTCTCTTGGTCCCTCCCCATTGGCCTCTGCTTGCTCTACCTCCTCCTCGGGCTAGACGTCAGCAACAACCAATTCTCGGGCCCATTCCCCGACGTTGTTTGGATCTCCCTTCCTTGTAGTACTTAGAATCATGTTAAGGGCCTTGAGGAGTTGAATGTGGAGCACAACATGTTTTCTAGCGAGATTCCTGCGAGTGTGTGCTTGTTCCCGTGATTGTGGAAATTTATGTACGTGCTCAATTGCTTCTCCAAAAAAGTCAACTAAGACGGAAAGACACTTACACACTTAGAGATTGAACATATGTTTTGATAAATAAAATATTTAAAAAGTTGTTAATCTTACCATTATTCCATGTGATTTATGTAATCGACTCAACATGTAATCAATTCATTTAACGAGATAAGACTTCTCTGATGAACTAAGAACCAAAGGATGGATGACTAGAAGAATTATATGCCAGAGAGGCCGATGGATAGAGGTCACTCCATGAATGTGCAGATGTTAAATGACGCGCAGTTGATTGTACTACTCATTTTTTTTTAGAGGTATTGTAGTCCTCAATTTAGGAGAAACAAAGAGGGAGAAGATTTTTACCCAAAAAAAAAAAAACAGAGAGAGACGATGAAGAAGTTGACTAATACACTGACTAGATGAAAAATGATGACATGGCAGCTACAAATGCACAATATAAACAGAGATCGTAGAAAATTAAGGGCAAGGATAAAATTATAAAAAATTGATCAGTATAGAGACTCAATTAAGAAAATTAAAATTATATGGACCAAATTAAAAATTAATGTAAATAATAGGGACTAACTGATTAATTTAATCTTAGGTTTAATTTCATTTCACAAGTTTTATTTTTCATTTTATCTTATATATTTATGAACTTTTATATATAATCTTAAAAATTATATAGGCAAATTTTTGGGGAAAATATCCAACCCACTACCCACAAGCATGTCAATTTCTAAAGTAGATTTTTCAAAGATTTAAAGCGAATGAAAAATATTGAAAAGTATTTAAGCTTCATTGAAGATATCACTCAACTTTCAACCACGCTATACATTTTAGCATAGCGTAATATTAATAGCAAATAGTAAAAATTGATTTACAAGGCATGACCACTTCAATTGCACATACGCTTAACTAGAGTAGCGTGGTCTGCAGATGACAGCTCTCCGTTTAAGTCATCTAATCTAAAAGGTAATTTACAACATTTAAAATTGTTGTTTTGCGACCTAGTTTATAATTTTAGCGTTTCTATCACACTGCGTTCAAATCTGATTTAACAGAACACCTCCAAAAATGAAAGCCCCCGTCCTTTCATTTCGGTATGAGACAAGCTGTCTCAACTCTCAAGTAAATCATGCTTCAAGTGAACCATGTCTTAAGCCAAGGAATATAAAGAGGCATCCATTATACTGTGCACTGTACACCAAAAAAGCTCTTGCTACCCCAGCTAGTGTAAATTGCAACCTATGCTATTTAAATGCCTTTCATTAGCAATTGCATGCCACTAATTTACAGAACTTAACAAGGCTAGTAAACACTATATACTACCTAATAAAACTTGTTAAAGACAGCTTGCAAGGGGGATTACAGTACCAAGTCCCGAGAAAGTAAAAATATAAATCGTGGCCTGCAATTTGCTGTCTTCTAAGCTCCAAGTGTCCATAAGTTTAGGGCGGATACGAAGTATATATTATTTATCCTTTCCGTCTTGATCGGGATGCCTGGAAATAAGAACCTAGATTTCAAACAGAGCCAAACAATAAACCAAGAAAGGGATTTCCATAAAGAAAAAAAAAAAGGTTTTGCTAGAAGTCAATAAAAAGATACCAAGGCAGGACTTACAGCTTTTGGATTTGTATTGACAGCTATTGATGCTGAAGTCCCTGTGGATTTTCCCGTTCCATTCCAGCTCCCTGCAAAAAGGCTTTGCAACATTATTGCAAGAATCTCATCATAGACAAATTTGTGGGAAAAAGGGGGAAGCTAATTTAGCCTGTTCAACTTCTTGTAACATGAGCGAAAAAGTAACTTCTATGGTCGGATGTCAGAGCTTTTTCATTTGTACTGTCAGCATCAGGACAAGTACAATGACTTCAGGCATAAATTAAATTAGGACCGTTCTTCTAAGTTTGGTAGCCTTTTTAGAATGATGTCAATGTGAACGTCATGATACGAAACTAGGAAGTAAATAAGCATATGCATGCGCATGTGCAAGGAAGAGGGCCAGAGAACTACTGATCAAACGCCACTAGTATTAAAGAGAAACAAACTTAACTCAAGCAATCTACAGGTTCATATTAGCACCTGTGAATCTTACTAAAAGCTAAAGACCACATCCATAAAAGTAAATCCTACAATCTATCACCAATCAACAAGAACAACAAAACTATTTAACAATGAAACGTGAATTAATTGCTGTTCAAGAATTCAAGATGGACGGTCAACGGTAAACTATATCATATACGACTGCAACTAGCAGATAAAATCTATGCATTTGCGCTCTAACGTTATGCTTTTTTGTTCATCATGCTAAAGAAAAGGAAAGCATAATACCTCAGATAAGTGATACTGAAATACATTCCACAGGATTCAGATAATGCATTCAATTCTATATTTCTATTAGTGACAAGTAATTCAAATTATCGCTTCATCAAAGCATCATGAAACTGCTCCTCAAAGCAGTCGCGCATAATAGAGTTCATTATCAACAAACTACTAAAATTACAGATACTAATATTTGTTGACCCAAAATACACTTAATAATTTCTAAACCGAAAAAAAGATTTATCTTCAAGCACCAAACATCCTCCAAACATATTGGAACTTGCAATCATTCTACAGACAGAGGAGTTTCACGCTTTATTTGCACCTAACTAAAATTAGTAAATTTAAATTCATTTTCTATACCACCTACCGTTTTCTTGGTCAAGTGCTGTTCCCTCTTTGGTTGCTCCACCTCCTGTTGTAGCAATAGTTTTCTTTAGACTACTAAGGTTGTTACCAGGATCACTGCAAAAATGCACTAGTTATTCCCATGTAAAGCAACCTCAAAAAAAAATGCATGCTAGACATAGTTGTTTGTGAAAATAAAAGGACATGGTAAGGGAATATGTCAAAATTTAAAGACAATATAAGCCCTCAGAGCATCAGAAAAAAATATCAAAAGTTGCATCAGATGCCACACTAACAGGGAGTGTTCATAGATTCGATTCGGTTCAATTTTGAGTTTTGACCAAATCAAACCGAGCTCATAGGTTTTACAAAATTATGTACCTATTTGGTTGTAATTTTTTAGCTGTTTGGTTCAGTTTTGGATGGACAGTTTTGGACAATTTTGTTTACAATAATTTACGATTTTTAATTTTTTTATGTCAACAAAATCTGAGATAAAAATTTAAAAAAAAAAAAGAGAGAGAGACCAAATTAATTAAAATAATCTCCCAAAATTAAGAAGACAATAACTCTTTAGTATTTACCTAACCCCATAATATAACATTGCAACATTAGGCTCTACCTTTTGACAAAAGCCCATGTATAATTGTATAAATTTATATAACATGGGCTCTCTAAGAGGCAAGGGCAAAGAAAGAAAAGTGTCAAAGTGGAATAGTCTATACTAATAGGAAATTAAAAATAAGATTTTTTTTTTACTTTTCATATATATATATATATAAAAAGTTGATTCGGTTTGGTTTTAACCGAACCAAACCAAACCAAATCAACAACCAAACTAATATAGTTAAAATTCATACTTCAAAAACCGATTTAGACCTCTTTTTTTAGGTTTTGGTCAATTTGGTTTGATTCAACTTAGTTTAGTTTTGAACACCCCTATGCAATAACATAAAAGTTCAAATAAACCGCAACAGTAGATATTATAGACTACTGTATAATGTTATTGAGTAGCCAGACTTCAGTAAAGAGAAAGAAGTCCTTACCATGTTCACCAAAGTTCTAAACAAAAATTAAAGTCCTTTTGATTTCGGCATTTCTTGTTTTCATTTTCACTAAAAATAGAAATGAGAATGAAAATGTGTTTGGTTGAATTTAATGAATTTTTTAAAATAGGTCCAAATATGAAAATATTAAAAAGATATTTTCAGTGTTTTAGGAAACATATTTCAAGAAATGAAAATTAAAAATGAAAATAAGAAATATTTTCATAAAACACACAGACCCTAATAGTCCCGACCATATGGCATCAAATTCAGTTATCACCATTACAAAACAAACAAACGCACACACATACAAACAAAAACAATAAAAATCATGTTTAAAGATTTCTACGGACAATGTAGTTTGTCACAAGCTGTCATGTAGCAACTAGCAACTACAAGGAATTTATGAGGAGTATGCAACAAATACTGTAATGGTACAAACATTAACCAGTTAACTAGTTAGGGGAAAAAACAGTGACTAGCAATAGTTTAAATCATTCGGATATTAATAAAACTTACATGGAAACTTGATATTTTTTTTATAAAAATAGAAATTTCATCAGAAATAAGAAGGAAAAAGAGTACAAGTAGAAAGGACGATACGATAATAACCTAAACACTGAAAATTAAAGAAGGGGAGGGGGATGCAAGGTTACCGGTGTAAAAGAGCTCTTGAATACAATACATATTTAAAAGGTCAAAGAAAGTGAAACTCAAGGTTCATGAAGAGTTTTTGGTTAATTTTTTCAGGATTTTGTTCTAGCTCACAAATAAATGTCACTTGCATCTTCCAAAAAAAAAAAATTAACAAATATTTTGCTGGGTTTTTGTATGACAGACTACATTTTATCATCGCACCGCCCTATGAGCAAGGAAAAAAATATCATGCACAAGTTTGGGTAGTCTTTTCTTAAAGCTTTTTCTTTGCATTAAAAAAGATTTTTTCCAAAGGAATAAGATAATCCAAACAAGCATGATGAGGATACAATGATTGTAAGCTCTTTTCTACGCTATTTAAGGAAACTTAAGTTTTAACAGACAAAAAACAGAAAAAAGAAAATGACTATTACCAGAAACTCAAACTCACCAGTCCCATACGTGACATTCATTTGAACGGTCTGCCAGTATATCTTTCTTCTAAGACAAATAGTCAAAGGCATTCATAAGAAATTAAGTATTGTTTCAAAAATGAACATATTTAAAGCAACACAGTAATATTAGAAGGGATAGAAAACCATATCTCAAGCCAAGACATATATTAATCCTGTATTTTAAAAGATAGACTGGTAGCCATAAGCTTTGATTTAATAACATTCATTTACAAGAAGAAAGCTTATTTGCAACAATAATTAATTTTGACAACCAAGGATATTGATAACATTCTTAGAAATGAAATGTAAGGCAATACTCTTTTGATAATGATAGACTATTACAGTTGCATATGGCCACCCTATCCATCTCTTTATTGTTGTTTAACCATCAATATCACTCACGCCTGAATAAACAACATCAAAGAAGATGATATAGTGTTCAACTTTTAACATTTGAATGAATTTCCTACAAACCTTTGAGCCAGGAGTATCTTTGAGGTTGGTTCTGGGGCACTTTGAAGGGTGAACAGTAGATTTGCAGCTTGGCACAGCATTTTCCATCAACAAAGCAGCCACTCTTTTGGATTTACGAGTTGAAACATGTTTTTCAACCAGAGAATCCTTCGAGCTCACAGAACCACAAGAAAGTTGATTTCTCTCCAGAGTTCTTTCACAGTGTTTAGATGTAATATTCTGTTGCTTATCAATAGTGGAGCATTCATGCAAACCAACTGATCCAGAAACAGTTGACACAGCACATTTTCTCCTTTGCCCCAAAGGGATATTAGGTCTTACAGCTTTCATATGTGTTGTTGTTTCCCTCTTTGCCAAATCATCCAGTTTGCCAGATGACAAATTTGATACAACGTAAGTATTAAAATTAGACTTTGGAACATCCTCTTGACACTTGCGACCATGTTTAAGAGTTTTATCAAGCTGATAACAGGGGAAAAAACACATATGATTTTTATAACTGAGAAAGAAATTTTGAGGTATACACCAGCCACACAAAAGATACCTTCTGACCACATAGCTGAGGGACATTAGATTTAAGTTTCTGCAAGACACTACTCAGAAAGCATTCATCAAAATAGGACTTTCTTAAATTAGCCTGCAGTCAAGTTAATCACACAAAAGGTTGCATTAATAATATAGATATATTAGCCTGCAAAAACAAAACAAAAATTATACTATGTCATTATATTTTCTGTAGCAGAGACTAGCCCTCTAGGAAACTCACATTATTCTTAGCAAAACTGATTCTATATAATGATGAAGGCAGCAAAATTTGTCCAGGGGCTTGTGACAAAGAAATTGCACCATGTTTAAATGCATTTAAAAAGAATATGCCAATGTCAGCCAGCATGTGCAGCTTCTGCATTATTATGAACCTCAATAAGCACACAACACAATACAGTGGACAGAAATTAGTCAACCAGGAATATATAGAAAATATTTTACAGTGGTCATCTGCACATCAACGGCATCCTCAGCTTTTCTAATAGCTCGTAAAATGCTAAACAGATATAATACAGCATCATTAACAAGGTCGGGGTCACCATCAACATTACTTGAATTGATTAATGCCTGCATAACAAAAAAGAGAGGACTGCAAAGCAGCAGAATCTATGTGTCACCATCTCTTGGACTAACATTTATGTGTTATAATTCGTAGAACTGAAATATCACAGAGGATAAAGATATGCATTACCTACAGAGGTTAGCATACATTTGTTCATCTTGACAGCCTTCAGATGGAAAGCCAGTATCATGAGCAAGTACATGAATCAGAAAGACCAATATGTATGCAGGGTAGTCAAAAATTGCTCTTTCCACAGCAGAAGTTTGCCGCATCCGAGCTACCATACTGTAATCTTTGATAAATTCTGCCATATATTTGGCGTTCTAAAATGAGCAGTATTAGTAGCCATTATAAAGTACAAACAAATTAAAAGAATTACTTCACACAAAACCAATAAGGAAAAGAAAATAATGACTATGTCCCGGAAATAAAACCCGAGAGTCATTCTCTTGGGATGTGTTTGGCCCACCTACGGATAAAATTATGAAAGCTTATAATTGCCAATTCCTCCATTAGTAAATTTTCTTTAAAGTTAACACATTATTATTCTGTAAAAATACTCCAAAAGAGGGAAGTTTAAAATGTGCTCCAATTCTGCTTAATACCTAAAAGACAAAAACTGTCACATCATTTCAGTATAGCATGTAAACTTGTAATTCTCGTAGTAACTGAAAAATGACACAGTAAAGTATAACTGACGCAAAGGGTCATACTTTAAGAAATGGCTGGGAAACACAAACTCAGACAATAACTTTCAAATGCATCAAGGTCCTTGGAGCACAGACACAGCGCGCACATAAAAAGTGAGCTATGCGCCGCGAGAAGAGCAAAGGAAAGCATGAATGTCAAAATGGATAAATGAGCTTGATAGCAGTACTGGTCGTACTACTTAAAGGATAATGAGTTAACAAAAACCAAGTCAAGTACATCAAGACTATGATGATTAAAGAGAAGGTATACCAAAAGAAACAGGAAAATAAAATAAGATGTCCCCAAAAAAATAAAAAAAGGCAGAACTTCCCTCTAATGTCTGGAAATTATTGGCCTCAGCCAGTTTATGTTAAAGTAACATTTCCTGAAGGAATGGCTGAAAAGAAGGAAGAAATGGCCAAGGCGCTGTGTGTAAAAGAATATTTTCCTACAAGTAATTAGGTAATCTATGCTAAACTTGCCATCAGGTTTAATGTTGTCACAGAATTGGATCCTGTGAGGAAGAAATCAAGGAGCTTAGTTGGCAGAAATGTGCTCTACCTCTACAGTGAGAATATAACATTTTGAAGAAAGTTCTTATGACTTGCAACTTATTAGCTGAAGGTAGACAGATGTTCCAAAGAGATTTTTCATGGAATAGAAAGGAGAATGACTTCAAGCATACCTAGTTATGTGGAAAAAGATATTCTAGGAAGGGAGGTCATAGAGATGAAATATGCAGAATTTGTTAGCAGAATGAAAGATGAGGGAGCTATGAAAAAGAATGCCAATGTAGGGTAAGAAATCTAAAATAAATGCAGGTGTTTCTTTGCTGGAACGTATCAACAGTCGCAATAAATTTGCGCCCTGTTTTTCTAAAATTTAAGTTTAAAAAAAAAGTTCAGATGAAAATAATACAAAGTAAATTCAGATTTATAAACAGTTTAGGATTTCAAAAAATAAATAAATAAAAGAAAATTTCCACGGTAATATAACTTCACGTTTCATTAGTACGTCAGATGTAGGAGTTGGTTTGGGGATCCACGGCACATAAAAGGACATAAACATACATGATATTGTAGATCCTCGATGCCATCCGTCGCGGCCATTGGAAAAGCGCATGCATATCTAATGGGCAGCCTACGCTCCTTCAACATCTTATGTATTTTATTTAGAAATGATCTCCTAACAAAAGAAGAGGAGTCCTGAAATACGACACGATACCAAAACAAAAAAAACTGATAATCAATAACAGTTTTGGAATAGAATGAAACCAACTAATGAACAATTTATAGGCTGAGCTACAAGAAAGTATAATGAATGAGCATGAATAAAAATTGCTTTTTTTACCTTTGGAGGGAAAAAAAATTTTCCTCCTTGCTCACTAAATAATTTACGTTTCTCACATGCTCTCTATACATGCCTAATTTTTAATCGGTGAAAAGATTCTCAATTTAGAATTGGATTTATTTAATAACATATAACCAATATGGATATTTTATATTAGCCCCCTTTCCCCCACCCCTTAAATTGACCAGCTCATATCCTCACTTAAAAAAGTGAAAACAAGATATTCAATCCACTGAAAAGAATAGCCGTGTAAGTTCTCTTTCGTAACCACAATCCTCTCAGCCACCTTATGTTCGCTGTACAGTGAAAACTACTGGAAACCATCAAGAAACATACAAGTAATGGGGACCATCCCCCATCCCGAGTAGAAACCTCAAGAGTTTAGAAGATTTTCAAGTTAATTTTTATATTTAGCAATCCCCAGCATGGAAGTGATGCAATCCAAAGTATATACTACACAAGTTCATGAAATCATATTCCAATATTAAAAAAATAATTTCTTTAAAATTTTGAATTTTGTTAAGTTAATGTAAAAATAAAATTGTTCCAACATAGTATAAGTTATGAAAGAAAATATTTTTATCTTAGATGAAAAGAATTTAAAAATAGACTAAATTCATAAGAGAAAAATCTAAATTAATAATGTTTTAAAAAAATTAAAAAATAGTATTAATAAAATATTAAATTGGAATTTAAAATGATACTTAAACTGATATTTTGAAACAAGGATAAATATAATTTTAAAATCTTTACCATTTGTTGAGAGTTAAAATTTAATTTGAAAGCAATAAAAGAAAAAACAAAAGGTGGATAGACAAATTCATTTCCTCACACGACAATTACACTATTTTATACTACTAGAAACTACGACAGTCAACATTACTGACAACCAAATTTTTAAAACTTCGTATTTTCCTCATTATACAGAATTTATAATTTACAAGATAATTTATGCCTCTAAATATTTCATACTTCCTTACAAATTAGTTGTCGTTGGATCCTCCAATATTACATTCTGATTTCACCATCAGAAACTACAGTTAAATTAACAGACAGACATCTACTTTCTCTACCTGCTAAATTAATTGAAATGTATGGTCCAATGTACATACCTTTGCAATCAAAATAGTGAAGCGAAAAATTTTTGGACTAATATGCAGATCCCACCTCCTAGAAAGCCGGAGAATTGACTTTGCAGCAGCTAATCTGATATGAGCCCTATCACTTCCACTGCACACAATTCGCAAAGCAAAATGAAGCAAGTTGTAGACAAATTCAAATTGCACGTACACAATTAAAAAAAATCAACCGGACAATGTTACTCAGATATTTCACAGGATCAAATGTTCAACAATAGTGAGATCGTTGCTAGGAAGTCAAATAACTCTTCATTTGCCAGTCCTCCTCATCAGCTTAGTTTTTAACGATGTCATCCAACAGTTGACATGTTCCAGAACTTTGTAATGTCCTCTTAATTTTAAGCATACTGAGCAGACAAAGAAAGTCTACTGCTCCTTCTTTGTTCTCCAGTTTGCAGAATTATATTACTATCCAGAATTTGATACCTTAATCTGGTTCAAAATCTCACAAAAAAGACAGATTAATCTGGTTCAAAATCTCACAAAAAAGACACCTTCTGGTTGACACATTCGCTATACTATCCAAAATATACCTTGCTAATCCATTGGAATAGTTTTATTCCTTAATTACCTATGCTGCATCATACAAACATTATGTCTTATATGTATTTACTTAATCTCCTGTGCATCTGAATCTAAAGCTTCTAAAACAACACACAAATAGCCCTCAGGTATAGACAGAGACAGATACAAACACATATACTCTCCATTTCTTTTGATTCTAAAGCTTGGTACACACATAAAATGTGGAATTTCAGTCAGTACACACATAAAATGAGGCATTTCTGCTAAACCAAGCCGCTAACTCTACTAAAGTTCACAGCAAAAGTAAGGTAAGATATTGAAATTTCAAAAAAGAAGCAAGTGACCATGATGTAGACGTTGACGGGAGCATATCTAGGATTAAGACATTAACCACACAGATTTTAAATTTCATGTCAACCCAAAAGAGTCTCATTTGGCATTTTATGTGCTTATATTTCATGTTCAAGGTATTAACTATCAAGTTGATTGAGAATAACAGAAAAAATATTACAGCTACAGCAAGTGCATACAAAAAGTTAATCCAAAAAAAGGAAAGAATTAGTCGAGAAGTCATACCTAGAATCCAAACTCACAAAATGATCACTCTGCTGTACCATTCTTAACAAAATGTCCAACAGAACATTAATTTTCAGTCTCACACAGTTCCCTTGGTCCGGCAGACAACTCTTTACTAGTGTTTTTAGCCCATAAATCTGCAAAAGTAGGTATTAGAATGATTAAATGGCAATTGTGAAGGGAAAAAAAATTGCACCATCTATCTAGAAGAAAGAAGTTACAATACCACCAAATACCTGCTCCTACTAAATAATATTGTCCCCTTCTCTTACATTGAGAAAACAACAATAACAACAACAACAAAGCCTTATCCCACTAGGTGGGGTCGGCTACATAGATCGCACGATGCCATTAAGCTCTATCAATTACCAACTCTTTAGGTATCTCATTTACTAGAAAATCTCGTTCAATTATTTCTCTAAGTGTCCTTTTTGGTTTTCCTCGACCTTTTTTCACAAAGCTCCAAACCATCTGCTCAACTCTCCTAACTGGCGCTTCCAACGGTCTTCTTTGAACATGCCCAAACCACCTTAAACGTTTTTCAACCATTTTTTTTTCAATAGGTGCCACTCCAACTCTACCTCGTATATGATCTTTACAGATCATATCTCTTCTTGTATGACCACACATCCAACGCAACATCCTCATCTCCGCCACTCCAATTTTATGTTCTTGTTGTCATTTCATCGCCCAACATTCACTCCCATATAAAATCGCTGGTCTTATAGCAGTACGATAAAACTTTCCTTTGAGCTTATCAAGTACTTTCCGATCACAAACAACCTCTGATGCCATTCTCCACTTCAACCACCCAACTTGTATTCTATGTTCCACATCTCCAATAATTTTGCCATCATCTTGTATAACTGATCCCAGATATCTAAACTTTGACATTTGTGATACGACTTGATCACCAATTTTAACCTCCAACTCGTTCCTAGCTTGTCGAACTCGTTCCATTGAGAAAACAAGAGATTAAATATCCAAACCTTAGAAACTTGTTTAAGCATCATCATTCAATTAGAAATAAGAAATTTTACGATGTAAGTGTAAAACTAAAACTGGATAAGAAATACATATACGAAGATGGGTACAAGACAACACATGACATGATAGGGACATGCCATGGCAAGATATATAGTGTTTAAGTGCAATTTGAAGAGTCGCAACATATCTGATACAAGTGTCAAATATATATTAGACATGAACCCTCTCCACTTTCAAAGATTCATTGCTTCATTGAGTGGGTTATGCAAATTGCTAATCATAAAGCTTTCAATCTGATAGAACCCAAACCACAATACTAGAAAACGCTGTCAACTGAATAATATTTTACTAACAACATGACTAAAACAACGGATTATAATGCTGAAAACACTCAAACACAAAAAGAAAAACAGAATACGGCTCCAACACTGAATAACAGAAGACTAAAATGCAGCAAACGCACAAAAACAGAATGTTGCTAGGCTTTCGAGAGGCTAGCATTCTCCCTGACCAAATTCCATAATTTTTCCCATGCCTAGTCTACTCTCAACCCTCCTATTTATGCCCACGGCCACTAACCGAATTCCACTAGCTTTCCCTCTCTACCCTCCACGTGTCATATGCTAGCTATCCTTAATGGTTACATTGCATGAAGCATGAACATCCTCACGATATATCATTTCCTTAGTCCTCTAGAATATACCCGGTCTAACACGATCCCTTTGGATATCCACAGGAGAAACCCTTTTGGAAAGACAACTTGCAAGCACCCATAGTGAAGCCATAAAGGCTTCAGCAATTAAAGTAGCTGTTATTTATCATTTAGTAGGTGTAAAAAAGAAGATTTATCACTAGGAAGGAAAAGTAGTTGCAAGTTGAAACTCAGGAACCAAAAAAAAAAAAAAAACCAGAGAACCTAGTCTATGAATACCAAAGCTACTGCATTGATCCTGTTTGTTTAACTGAAATAAAGAGACCACAAATTATTAGGGATAACACAAAATTGTTATTAATATGCACATCTCAACACCATTTCTTTGATATTTTTGACCGCTGTAACTGAAGCAAGAGTAGAATTACTGAATTCAAATGCAGCATCCAATCTGTCAAACTAACCTTCAACTGGCAGGAATCACTACACTGATAAGTATCATCAAACGATGTTGCATGATGAATGTCATCTAAGTGCTCCACCTAAACAAACATTTACCACAATAGTGAGTTCCCTAATCATTCCAACCAGGTATAGACTTCTCAACAATATCAAAGTTTTTCTGGCACAATAAAATTAAACAAGCAAGAGTACACTTCAGTTACTTGAATAATCTTCTGAAAAATATATGATGTAATCTCCTCAGCTCGAGTTTCAAAAGTTGAAATAGAGTATTGTGCAAGGCATCCCAAAGACTGTAAAACTGTTGGGATATTACACTGGTTATACAAGGAAGCAATGAGTCCCTGCCCAGAAAGAAACAGAGATCAGATCTATTTTAACTACCAAGACGAGTTACTATAAAATGTGAACATAAAGTCTCAAAATTGATTATGCCTGACAATGTATTTTGGCAGTTATGCTCTCCTTACGAGTCAGGCATATGGAAGTCACTCATGTTTTGTCTAACATGTAATAATATTACAAGAGCAAGCAACGGAATAAGAATTCAGGTAATAAATTACTCTTGCCTCTCCAAGAGATGACTTAAATACATAGCCATCCTTTCTATTAGGAAAAATTACACAGACCTTCCATAAAGCAAAATATAAGCTACAATTAAATTTATTTTGATTAAAATACCATCATACAGTTAAAAAGACCACTTTTCTAAATTTAGATAATTTTTAGGGGGCATATAGTGAGAGGAATGGCATAATGTGAGAGTGAAAGAAGAAAATAAATATTGTTAGATCACAAATCAATAGTTCAGATTGATCCAGAATCAGTTTATGCCAAAAAAAGGAAAATATTATTGATTTGTATTTATAAATTATGTATCAGTCTAAACCGTTGATTTATGATCTAACAGTAGTTATTTTCTCTCACCTCTTATACTACTCCTCTCACTAGATATGTCCCCAAATTTTTAAATCATTTAATAAAATAAATAATAATTACAAACAAATAACATATTCATAAATAAATTTTTTAAGAAATTTAACCAATTAAAAGACAATAATTAATAATATTAAATTTCAATAATAACATTTATTAAATATATTTAATCAATATAACAACTATTACATAAGTAGCCAATTTTTAGAAGAAAAAAATTGTATTATTTTTAACACAAACTAAAAAGATAAACATTTTAAGAACTAAAATTTTAATAATTTAGATTTTTAGTTTAAAAAATCTATCATTGAAGGTACTTTGGTCAAAAATAGTTTTACTTTTCTTTTGGTTTCAAGTAAAGACTATGTAATTAAGTCATTTTTTCTGGAAAGGGGAGGAGTAATCGACCCTTAGTATTTTTGTTGGACATGAAACAAAATAATTGTTTTCCCTAATAAATTACAAAGTATTCCTAAAATTAGCAGTTAGCAGCCACAAAAAATAAAGGTACCTCATATAAATTTGAGAAAACTGATTGCTCAGAACTCAAGGCAGCAATTGCTGAAACAGCACATTTGGCCTGTGTCCGAGTTCCCTTCAAGCACATTCTCTCAAGAAATGGGTAAACATCACTGCAAACCAAATATTAGTTTACCTAAAATGAGAAAGATTAATTTAACGCTGACAGTCTTCAATTTCAAATCAAAAGATGAATTTGATACCAAATACTCACTTTAACCAATTCTTTCATATTAGGAGGAGGCAAATAATCAATACCAACTATTTAAGGGGGAAGAGAGACCTATTTCAGAAAACCTACAAGTTAATACTATCTCTAGATGTGATTTGAATTTTATCTTCAGTGTTTTCATTTTAATGGCTAAAAGACAAAGTCTACATGCAACATATAAGGGAAATAAAGAGTAGAAAGCAAAACTCTTAAATAGATCCAATCACTATATATAAAATCTTGACTTTGACAACACAAAATTCACATGGCTATTTATTCACCACTAAATCAACCTGTCACAAGACATGTAACTAAGCCGGCCTCAACATCATGCTTCCATTCCTCATTCTAATGTAAAAATGTAATAGAAATACTATAAAATCAGGCCAATGCAAAAGTGGGGGCACCAGAAGCTAAGTCATTTAGCATAAGTAGGATACTGTGAGATGCGGTTAATATGTGGCAACTGTGTGCACTTTTAGAGAAAAACAAAGCAAGGCACTTAAGCATATCTGGGGCATGGTTTTCAGAGTTTATTTAAGCCACTTTTTGTATTCTCCTCTTGTTTCCTCTAGTGGAATTTTGTCCTCATCTTTGCCCGCTGACATAAACCAAAAGTTGAACCACATTATATTCTATGTCAATCATTACTTCTTCCTTGCTATGACATTTAGATCTTTAATTAATACTGATCAAATCACTTTTGGTTAAATTCTGCTTTATCTCCAATAGTATCTATAGAGTATGAGAAATTCAGAATATTCAGCCACATCAACAAGTTAATAGGAAAGATGGAGAGCTAGTCATTCTTACATAAAGATTATGAAAACAATGTCAACCATTTCAAATCATATAAGGTTCTTTACTGAAATCCTTTAAATTGAAACAGACACGTCTTATACATGCCATGCAAACATTCTTTAGAAGCTTAAGCACTAATAAGGAGGATACAAGATATTAAAAAGCAGATATGAAAGAGGAGGAAGAGAAACTAATGGCAGATGTTGCAAAACCATAAACTTTCTAATGCATGCCAGAAACATGGTTTCAGCATCCATACAAAACAAAGCAGAAGCAGAGGGGACCTGAGTTTTACAGAAATGTGAGCGCCTGCCTTTGCTAAGACCTCAATCAGCTTGTCATTAACTGGGCTCTTCTGCTCCAACAATATTTGGAACTGCTCTTCTGAGTCTCTCAGGATTGTAGGAAAAGTTCTAACAACGGCCTAGTTCAGGTAAAATGGTAGAATGATTTATCAGATGAAATCCACATTACGCGATAATCACGTAATTATGTAAGCAAGAAGGCTTTGGTCAAATTATCTACCAAAGCCATAATAATCTAAAATACACAGTAATCATACAATCAAATCACCTTCAAAATACTCTCAATTCTTTATAATTTAAAGGAAAAAACTTCCTTCATTTCTCTGTACTCATTAACAACAAAGATTAAACAATGTTACTTGTTAGGTTTATAAATCAAAACCATTACTGGACCTTCTCTTAACAACTTCAAATTTTTAGGATTAATTAATTCTTCTATAAAAGCCTCTATGACCAGACCATAACAATTAATCCTCTTAGCTGGTTATTGACATATTCTTCTCACAATGATTAATCCCAAATCAGATGTATATAATTTGGTGTTAAACTAATATTATACATTATCTTGTCCCCTACATTTCTTTTCATGCATTAAGGTTGAAAGATTCTAGGCACCAAAGGGAAAAGCCAAAAGGAAAGTATTATACAGATCCATTGAGCAGGGAGTTCTGTTACCAGGAGAAGCTTTACAGAAGAATCCTCCAAGTGCTTGTTTCCAATTGTGGTGTTAGAAAGATAATCTAAAATATAATGGACGTGCTCTGAGCTGAAAATGTTGTATGAACATTTGATGAAGAGTGAACGTAGAAACTCAAAATATGGATTGCTCTCCCCTATCATTTTCAGAAGTTTGTCCTGGGGAAAAAAATAATAAACAAGGGTGACATAAAATGGGGGAAAATGGAAAATTGAACAAAAATGAATTACATCACTTAGGAAAAGAGTACGAAAGATTCTACATGATAACAACTGACAAGGCAAAAGATTTATTGCAAAGTCTAAAAATCCACACATCAGATTTCCTCATGAGAAAAAAATTTCTATACCCTCGAAGTCGCTGTAATATACTAGTCTCTCTTAAACCCATTGCAACATATATCTGCAGTCACAGTTCATACAACACTTGGCCAAACCATTTTCAATAACATCAGTTTATACAGCACCCTATCATCATCACAGAAGTTTCTTGCCATGGAAAAGAAAATGAGCTACTTTAAGTTCTGCATTACAGGATGTGAAAAGTAAGGTACAGAATGGCGCAGCGCTAACACTTCCTAACACAAGAAACGGGAATACAGATTTAAATAACATTGTGTAAGCCAAAATGGTTAATATGTGATACTGAAATAATAAAAACAAAACAACATACTTGGATGATTTGTCCAGTTGTAAAAGTCTGCTCCTCCAACAATTGTTCAAGTGAGTTAAATACATTATTATCTTTAAACTGGTTCAGTTTCTGTAGCCATTCTTCTGCTTTGGGAGGATCTGGAAAGGATGATGCCATTTTTGCAAACATATTTTCAATCTTCTTATGTATATCTGCAGAACAATTTTCCTGGAAAAAACATATAAACCTCCATTATATCCAAAGTCCAAACTACCAGATCATGGTCAGAAAGCATAAAGATGCACATATGCAAGATGCTAAACCAAATTAATTTCAAAATATTTATTATCATTTTAGAAAATTGTTAGGAGATTATACAGCATGTGCAAACAAACCTTCTATTCTATGATAAGTGAGAAGCTAGTGAAGAAAATTATGCCACCAAATGGGGAAGAATGTGTGTGTGTGAAGAGATAGTGAGAGAAGTATGCAAGCTAACCCAACAAAAAAAAAAAAGGACAAAGAAGTATAGAAAAAACAAAATAACAAAAGAATCTAAATTTAAAATATTTTCAAAGTATAGGAAAAATACTGTATCAGCAAATGAAAAGGAAGAACAACCAAGATAATAATATTCTTTTTTAAAATAAAAAAAGAATAACTTTTTTCTTAGTGTACTCAGTTATATGATGCAAGAGGCCATTGTACTCAAAGGCACTACATCAAACACCTAAACTCTTACTTGGAAGCCACTAAGCTTCGTTTACAATTTCCACCTCCTTTTCTGTCCAGCTTCAACAATCAGATATGTCCATACCAGCTTAATGCATCACCCAGAAACTCCAACAAAGAAGAAGAAAGCATTCTTAAAGTTTACGATGTATCAATGCCCAATTTCATTAGAGGCAACATCAATGTAGAGTTGTTCAAGTGACAGAAAAGAGCATCAATAGAGTTTTTAGTTAGGGTAGAACTTTTAGACTTGAAATTCAATTATAGAAGATTTTAAGCCCCATAAGAACAGCAAACCATTATCGTTGGAATTCAATAATTAGCATGGAGACATGCCAAAATCCTATTATTAAGACCAACATGTCTCTCTTACTAGGAAGGGAACTTTCATTCTTATATTATATACAGGAAAATTTAGCATTATACCCACCACGATCATAAATACAGAAGTTTGAAAACAAGTTGCTTAACTCTCCAGACCAAAATCTGTCTCTCTACTGTCACATAGAGTGATCAATGAGTATCTACTCAAAAATCATTTCACGCAAATTTGCAGAATTATACCTTGTTCACAGCTTTTAGTTACCAACATATTAACAACCTATTTGACTATATATTGCTAAGTAAAAGAAGGATGAAAAGGCTTCCCTTCATAATGAGTAAAAAAAAAAAAAAAAGCATTGTTATGTTACCTTCAATTTCTTCCGCAAAGCCAAATAGTTTTTCATCTCATTTTGTAACCTGGAAACAGGAGTAACTTGTTTTAAATACTTTTCATCTACTTTTATCTATTCATAGTAGCATGTCAGTACCACTACCTTCTCTTTTGAGTTAAAATAGTATTTAATGCCTTTTCATGAAGAGGACTGAAAAGAGAAAACATGTGTATCCAGTGCTTTGTCCTTTCCTCAACAGAAAGATGCTCTGGAAATAAATCATCAGCAAGAACTATTTCCATGTTTTGTGCCCTGAAATTATTTGATTACAAATAATATATACATCCATCAAAAGAACTCTAACTTTGTTTCAAGTAGCAATGTAGAGTAGATAAACTGACCTGAATTCCTTACAGTCTTTATCAAAGCAAAGCATCATAATTTTACATGGAATCTCTTCAAAGTGATCACTAGCTGTCATGCTGCCTTCACAACACTTCTTGCAGTAATCTTGATATACTTCAATAAGCTTTTGCAAGGCCCGCTTTCTAACAGATATCTGGAAACATTGATTAAAAAACTAATCAAGAGAAGGAAGAGAAGAGATATCAGAAATATATACACACATGACATACACACAAATACATATAATATAGATATATAATGTCATGGATTCTATGTTATCTCCTTTAATAGGCAAAAAGCATAAAAAAGCACGTGCCTTTTTATCCCGCAGTCTATCTGTGGCTTGAGATATTAGTTTAGATGGAACAAGTCGCAGGTTAGATGTGCAAAGATCACAGGCCACAAGAACTGCCTGCATTCTCACTCTGTCATCAAAGTCTAGTAATCGATCTTCAACAGCAGCTGCTCAATATAAAGGATACCAAGAGTAACTTGCATGAAAATGTGAGGGCTTGAAAATGAAGAGACAAGCTGCACACTAATAATAAAAAATAATCAAAAGGACAAGAATAACTCTGAGCAGCTTACTGATAATTTCATGAAATTCCCTCCCAAATGGATTTGCTACATAAACAGCTTTGGCGCATTGCAAGGCACTGATTCTAACATCCACAGATTTATCAGAAAATCTTTTCAAAAACTCCACAAAAAGATCATGATACTTCTGTGCAGCATGACGTTCCGGAAGTGCAAAAAGCTTCCCAACCAAATTAACAGCTTTTATCCGAACATCAACCTGATCAGCCTATAAACAGGATCTAAGATATAATACATATAGGAAAAGAAATTTGAGTTCAATGAGGGAAAAAAATATGCATTTTTAATGCCAATCAATTGGGCTCAACCTTTACAATATTTAAACTATTTAAAAAAATTAAAAAGAGAGAATATACCAATAATTCTCCTATTAAGCTTGGGATGACAGCAATAAGCATCTGAGGAGCACACTGGAAAATTTTGAAGATAATTTCATGGTAAAATTCTTTCAACCCACTGCTTACAGCATCTCTGTCATTTATACAAGCAGTTAGAAACCAAGAAACAAGGGGCTTCAGCTCTTTCTCATCTGCACAATTGATGACAGATGCAGCTAGTTGAGAAGCAGCACAGGTTGCATCCTGTTTTTCATTTGGAAATAGATAAGTTGAATTTTTAAGCCAAAAAAGTTTCATTTGATAGAGAATCACCCAGAACATCTACATATAACTATTACTTCACCACTACAACCAAAGGTATTATGAGTTATTAAAGTAAACATCAACTTGTTGAATAGCTGGCATGTGTACTATTGTGAACTTATCTTATCAACCCAATGTTATGCTTTAAAAGTACATAAAATTTCATAAAATCACCCAGAGTTATTAAAGTAAAGAGCCCTTACTTTCTTTCCCTTTATAAGACTTCGTAAAATCACTTCCAATAGTTGCTGAGAAGCTCCTACATTTAATATATCTACCATTATAGAAGATATAGCATCAATCAAACTTGCACGGTGGTCATCTCTGCAAAAAGGGAGAAAAGTGATGAAATTTCATTATCTTCTTAATTAAAATAAAAAATCATAAAAATATACTGAAAAAGTTGTTGTAACCGCTAGAACAAAGGGCATTGGCTATTGAACCAAAAGTTGCAAATTGGGCCAAGTGATACTTTGCCACACCAACTGATGTAGCAGTCTAATGCTTAATAATATGATTATGACCACTGGAAAACATATGAAGAATTCAGTATAAGCTGAAAGCTAAAAAAACCTACTATGGATCTAACAGAAGTTGAGAGGTTTCTATTTCTATGGCATTTAAAACAATATATAGAGAAAGAGAGAGTGTTGACCTTACAACAGAGAAGAAAATATTGAACATCTCAAGAATCAAATCTTCAGAGTCAATATCCAGCATTATCACACAGCACTTTAATCGAGCCACAGTGTCCAATATTTTAACCCTTTTTGAAAAGAGTGGACTTGAAGTATCAGCTAGATCCGCAAAGATACTAATGATAAGTTTAAATACATCCTGATTTAAAAGAATGTAAATATTTCAAATCAGTATAAAAGTATACACAATACAGGCACTTGAGTGCTTAAAAAAATTGTTAATTGTATATAGGTGACAGGAGAAAAGAAGATATAATAAAATTTTCAGTTATATTGTGTCTGATGTGTACCTTTAAATCTTTGTCCTCAAAAGGTGGTTCAGGTGCCCTGACCCTAAAAATCTCAGTGACACAAATAGCAACTAGAAGTCTAACATCTTTATCTGCATGTTGAAGAAGACCACAAATGATAACATTTTCTAGGGGCTTTAAGGAAGCCTCTCGATTTTGGGCATCTTTTTGCTTTCTGAGAGCTTCTTTCTTTTTCTCAGCTTGTACTTCGTTGGTGGTTTCAACCAGAGAAAACTGCTCTAGCTGAGACAAAGCACTTACAGCTTGCTGCAGAAGAGTTTAAAATTATAATTCCACTAGTATCCCAGAATATTAGGTTAACAAAGTAATAAATGTACTTATCATGAGTTGGCCTTGAAATAAATGATAAACTCAAAACAACAGTCTCTCATTGAACAAATTAAGTGTCTGAAGTGATCATGACCAGAACTACTTAAATGTAAAATCTGCAACTCCCCAGACCCCACTGACCAAAGAAAGCCAGACACCGTAAAAAGATTGTAAATCCATTAACAAACTATTACCACTTGAGAGTTGAGGCTGAAATTCAACTGAATCTTTTATATCATGAGAAGATGGCAGACATAACAGGTCCTACATTACATTGTGTAGTTATGCTCTCTGGCCATGTACAGTACAAGATAAAGAGACATCATGGTAAACGCCAGAACAACACATAAAGGGGCTAAATAGAAGAGGAGACACAGATAAAGTTATATTCATCTTAATACATGTTCTACTTTGTCAAAGTAGAGTGTCTAAGTCTGCTAGTCCTAAGAAGACTGACTTACCCCATCCTCTGGACAGCATAGAACGCGTCATTTATAGTTCTAAAGCCTATTGCCAACTCAAGGATGAGATAACCTTGCTCAGCATACTAAGAAATTGAAAGAAAACAATATAACACAAGCAGAGCTTTTATTTATGAATCCAGTAATCTCAATTGCTCATTACGAAACAAAAATGTGCCACGCACCATGCAGCTTGCTAAAGACTGTAACAAGCTTCCTGCTCTAAAATTCGCTGATAGGAAAGATTTGCCTATTGCCAACGCATATGAGTTATGCTTTACAACATTCACAACGAAAGCATTTGCGTTGGTACAATTGCAAGAATCAACTTCGTTTCAGTATGTGGATAGAATATGTGATTGCTTCTGGAAACGTGAGTAAATTGTGAAGGAACTGAGGAAAGAGGATAACATTTACCCGCAGGGATTTGACAAGAAAATCCTTGCTCGGACGACTTCGTTGGCCAAGACGAACCCCGATCTCGGAGATGAGTTGCAGCACGGACTCGTCCATGAAGGCAGCGACACGCCGTTACCGGAATGAGATGATTTGGGGCAGCGTAGTTTGTTGAGTAGGGTGAATGGCGGAAGCGTGGTTTGTGCTTGTGTTTGAGTTTGGAGCTCTCCCGCTCTTGCACGAGCGTGAGAACGACGCGACGACTTTAATGGGCTCTTTTGGCGGTTCCGAAAAACTATTTCTTTTATTTTTTAAAATATCTCACATTCAATAAAATTAAAAACAAAAAAAAAATTGAGTTTAGTAAATGCAAAAATGAAGTCCTTCGCAAGTAACGTTTGTTATTTGAAGATTTCAAATAATTAATACTATTACAACTATTTTTCAAATAAATTAGTGATCATGCTTTGAAATATTTGTCCCATCAATAGAAATTGAATATGAATATTAAATTTGAAATTTGAAATTTATTTCAAAACAACCCACTTAAACAACAAGCTGACCTTTTTCAAGTTTTGCAATTGATATTAGTACTTTTATTTTCAATATGTATATATATTTAAACTATAAAACATTTTACTATTATATTATTATATATAATAAATGTAATACGACACTTTTTTTTCTTTTTTTTGTATTCACTAGCAAGAAAAAATGAGATTACGGGATATACCAGTCAGTAAGACTTATGATCATGGTAACCCTTGAGATTTAGCCTGGTAAAATCGAGCTATTGTACTTGCAAAAACAGGTACGTTGGTACCTAAAATTCATTAGCTTAATATCTATCGAGCGCTCATGTATTTTGAAATAATATTCTATCGAGCGCT
Organism: Biancaea sappan; assembly: GCA_037074585.1. NCBI lineage: Eukaryota > Viridiplantae > Streptophyta > Magnoliopsida > Fabales > Fabaceae > Biancaea > Biancaea sappan. The sequence goes on from CM073494.1 coordinate 16,420,365, forward strand.
CATATAAACAACTTACAGCATATTTGGTACAATGGTTACGAATGGTTAAAGGAATAAAAAAAATAGTGAAAATTTGTCTATATTACTTTCTTAAAGAATACTAAACTTTTTTTTCTTTTCTTTTTTTTAGTTAGAGTATTTTAACAAAATATTTTATTTTTATTTTCATTTATTTTTTCTGTCACTTTTTTTTTTTGCATACCAAACATAACTAATAATAATGAAATTCTTGGATATTGAACCCTCCGGAGAGTTTCTTAATTAAGCTCTTGATCACTTCCATACCATGATATGTATGATATGTTTTGTACAGAGGAAGGAAATTTGAAGAAGATAGGTCGTGAAAAACAAAAAAACGGATATATTAAGAATTTGTTTAAATAACCTTTTAAAAAAGCATTCAACCTTTTTTAAAAAAAAATTGAAGTATTTTAGTAAGATATTTTATTTCTATTCTATTTCTTTTCCTTTCGTTTTCTCTTTTTGCATACCAAATACACCCATATATCACTGTTATATATATATATATGTATCATTGTTATATATGTGTGTGTGTGTGTGTGTGAATTATCAGTTGAATGCTACTAGTGTAAATAGCTTTGTATTTTGTTCAGATTAGGTGTTAGTTAGTTAGCTTATTTTCTATTAAGTTGTAGTTTCAATTCTGTTATTGACTTAGTATGTGTTTGGGAGTGCGTTGGTATCATGGTGTGACACATTGGGAGCAACTGAACCATGTTTCATAGCATTTCAAGTTGTTTGGCTGGCCAATGGAAGCAAACGTGGTTGGAGACCAACGTGATTCAGACTTGGGAAACCATGGTTAATTCAACATGCCATTTGTAGCTTTTAATGTGGGTTGGTGTTGGTCATAAATGCCATTCCATTTTACTCCTTTTGGTGTGTATTGTTGTTCCATTTGAATTTTAGACAGCACTCTGGTGTGTGTTGCTGCTCCATTTGAAATATCTGTGTGTCCTCTCTTGCTCAACCTTGCCTCTCCGTCCTCTCTTCTGTGTTCTGCCTATCTCCTTCATGCCTTTCCTCTATATCCTTCCATTTCCGTCCGTTTTCAAGAGTCCCAAGTATGCTTTCACCCACCCCGACATCTCCTCTATTTACCCCTGTTTGAAGGCATCATAGTTGTCTTTGTGTGTGCGGTAGTTTTATGATCTTGTTTATGGGTGGATGCCGTCGGGGATGTGCCGAAGTTGATAAGATTTGCAAGACACAACTCTCCGGCTGTCCCAAACGACAAAATCCAGTGGGTCACAAAGTCAGGTCTCGTGACCCGCGAAACTGCTGCCCAGGTAGGGAAGACGACATGATGCTTGATGCATGGCTTTATTTTATTTTATTTTTGCATGTCTGCGTTGGTTTATAGTTTGTGCGCTAATGGCAAAAAAGTCTAACGTATTTGATTCATCTCCCTCTAGTGAAAAGGTTCCCAAATATTTGATTCATCTATTAGCATTGAAGTCATGTACTCCCCTGTTTCTATTCAAAAAACATAGTTCGTTTGGAAACATGAATAGTAGTGTAAACTTGTGGAATTCGAAATACTTCATTTTAATTCATGTTTTGCCTAGATTTGGATTGGAAATGATCAAACATGTCCAAAAAACATCTAGGAAGAAGTTATGGGCAGGTTTGGAAATCAAACGCATGAGAAAATAATGTAACTTACATAACAGGAACTAAAATGAAAGAAATAAAAAGTTTACATGGGTTGATTTAATTTTTGAGAAAATTATAGTCTAGATCGATGAAACTATATGAAGTTAAATATGATCTTAAATAATGAAAAGATAAAAAGAAAATTTTGACAAAGGACCTAAGTGAATAAATAGAAAGGTTTTTGGTAAATGTTGAAATTAAAGCAAAATTTAGTTTAAATTAAATTTATGGAGTGGACAAAGAATGACTGAATTGAACTTTAATTTAAAACTAATATACCAAGTGAAAACTAATAATATACAGATAGAGACTTAAAGTGAAAGAAATGAAAAATTTATAGGGGTTGATTTAATTTCAAAAAAAAAATTATATTTTGGGACTATAGACCTAGATGAAACTAAATATGATCTGGGATCATGCAAAAGATAAAAAAAAAATATTAGCCAAGGACCTAAGTGAATAAAATGAAAAGTTATAGGTTATAAGTAAAATATTTGAAAATGAACATAATTGTTATAATAGGGATTCTAATTAAGATTATAAGGAGTTTACCAAATTTTAAGTGTTTTTGTATAGTTAAATAATGGGTTTAAACTAGTTAAGTAAAAAGTTAAAAAAATTTAGAAGTCAAATTTAAATAATGGATAAATTGTTAATTATTAAAAAAAATTTAGAAGTCAATTTTATTAAAGTGTTAATAAATTGTTAATTACAAATATTTGTAATTAACAATTTATTAACACTTTAATTATAATTATTATTAACAATATAACTATAAAATTCATAATATATATAAAAAATATCATGATATATCAAAAAATGAAATATAAAATTCATTTTCTTTATAGTAATTATACATCTGAAATTACGTTTACAATTCAACATCCAAACATCATAATCTGTTCCAAACTACATTTGATCAAATATCTCCCAAACATAAATCACGTTCATCTAAACTTAGGTTTTCTCCAATCACTTTCAATCAAACCTAGTTTGTCTCACCCACATTTGCTCACCGAGCTCCCAAACACACACTTATTTCCGATTTCTATCATAATATACAATCACTATATATATATATATATATATTGCTCTTATGTACAAAATAAGATGATGAAATATATTCATTCAAGATTTGAGTTACATCTTGTAATATGGTATTAGTGCAATGGGCAAAGCCTGCGTTGACCTTTTATCTAATAAATGCATCCATTTCGTAAGTTAATATTTGGTGAATGTATTAGCTATAGAATTACTACGGTAATTCGAATAGTAGGTACCATCAAACAAACTATAACTAATTTAACGAGTCATTCGCAATTTCATAGTCTGAATTAGTTTCTACTTATACATGCATGACTTAATCTTTGAGACAAGCATATGATTACTAGTAAGATCAACCAAGTAAAAGTTGATAAAGCAGAAATTTGAATGATGCATCGTCAACACAATAGTCATGCGTCTATCGAGTTATCACGAATCATTAGATAAATAATATATATATATATATATATATATATATGTTTTAAATTAAAATTTTTGGTTTATGAACTTGTTAAAACATGGCATTCAGTAGTAATCCATTGCAAAGTTGCTTGCAAATGTATGTGTCACTTGTACCACAAGTATCCCAATTATTTTAAGAGGAAAAAATTTATGTGCATTTTTTTTATAATTTTATTATCAGATTCTTTATTTAGAACATGGTAAATGTGTAATTTACCAATTAGAATATGATAAATGTATATTTAAACAAAAGTAGATATTTTTTTACAATTTAACAATACATAATAATAATTATTTTTTTAATTTTTTTTGCACATGTTTTTAATAACAAATATATAGAATTATTCCTTACTTTAATGTTTGTGTTGATTTTTTTGGTAAAAAGAGGGAAATTAACATTAGATAATAAGAGTTCTAGTACAGTAGTAGTTGGAGTCACTTTGGCTGAAAGCAAACCATCTAAGTTCCTCCTCATCCAAAAGTAAACATAGACAGGGCAATGTGAAGAGAATTAAATAGTTATTTCAATTAGATGGCCTTAAAATAAAAGGGGTTGAACTAAAGTTTGCCATATCCAAGAGAGTACAGCATAGAGTTCTATCCAAGTTGTATTGTTGCATAATATAGTTGGGAACTTTATCAAAAAATTGAAGGGATAATTTTTTCTTATTGCCTTCCTTCACAAGAAAGTCAGCATATATGTTCTGCTGCCTGCTCCCTTTAACTCGTTTGTAGTCTTCCAGCTTAGAAAGTAACCTGCAATTTTCAATAGTTATTTCCAGCGGATAATGTTCAATGTTAGCATGTAAAATGAGTTCAATTGCAATAGAAGAATCTGATTCAACTACTCCACAGGAGATGTGTTGAAATTGTATTGAAATCTGCAGTCCCAACATAATGGCTCTCAGTTCAACTTCAAGAGCACTCCCAATACCCATGTGTTGAGTGTCACGTCCCAAAATCTGAGCACGTGACCGGCACGGAAAGTGAATTTCATTTCACCTCCGTAAGCCTATTTTTCTCTTAAGCATCATACCATTCTTTTTCATGCAACCAAACCGAGTTCTCTATACGCACTACAATCATTCACATTACATCACTGAATGAACCTACCCGATTACAGAGATTTCTAGATTTATACAACTTAGAATAAGACTTAATTATTATACCTTTATCCTGAACAAATGAAAAGGTAATCATGGACTAAGGATCCATAATTCCTTGTACCGATATTTACCTTCAGTTGTCAATTCTGAAAAAAAAAATTAATAAGAGGGGTATGAGCAAACCACATGCCCAGTGAGCAGACAATACAACACTATGACAAAAAAATATCATGCACCATAATGATAATATAATTCATAATACTTCACAACAATATCCAAGTAAATCAAATACATTTCAGCATAATTCAAATAATTCACAACAGCAAACAGTGAAATCAATTTCACACATTTCCCGTACCAACCGGGTCGTCCAGAATACCTCTGGATCGTTGCCCGCGGCCCCCGCCGCATCCACCCTTATCGCTCCATGTATATTCTCCACCCTTATAGCTTCATGTAGATTTCTCCATGGGGTGCACCACCATGCCTTTCCTTTCTAGTCAAACACAATCACAATCACATATAAAAACATCCTCAGTCATAATCTTGAGCTACATACACAACTCAGTCATTTACAATTCAAGTCACAACATAATCAATATGGTTCCAGCAACATAGCATGTATACAACATAACCCATAATATAGAACAATTATTCAACAATCAGAGTATGATACATTTCAACTCAGTTCACATGCCATTTACAATCCATCATATAACCTCCATTCATGAGAAAATAAGAAAATATAATTATATACATCACCTGGCACGTTCCACAATTGTTTATGTCTCATCGTCCCACATCATTCTCTTCAAACTTGGATATTCAACATATTTTCACTATGATGCAAAAAGTCAATAACAAAGATATTTAATCATAGCAAGTATTAACTCACTCACCTTAACTCCGAGCCAAAGTTTCTATACTTCAAATCAGAGAAGGACACCAAAAATCTTATTGAAGGCCTAGAGAACAAGTAAAGCAAGAAACAACACTAAATTAGAACAAAGATTACCAAATTCTCAACCACGTTCTATTTTGAGGTTACTTTTGGGTCTAAATTTTTAGAAAATTACTGGTATTAATCTGTGGCTCCAAAAATCGTGAAATTTGACATAGAACTATATTTATATGTTAGCAAGCTAGGGTAAAATTTTCAGATTAAAATTCTATCGTTTGGACCCTCTAAAGATCTTATTCATGACCATAGGTCAGACCTGTCTTATTTCCAACAAGTTGCTGTTCCATGATTTTTTTGACCTAGCTAACCATTTCCAAATGAAATGAAATTTTCCAGATCAGAGCAATAACATGTTAAGAGTTCCCCATAAAAATTTCGTGATTTTTGGAATTAATTTGGTTATTCCAAAACACATAAAACCAGTAGCATGACAAATCAGTTTTGTTCTGCATTTTACAAATATCAATAACTGTTTTAGGTATATGAAGGATACCAAACCAACCCAGAAAATTCTGACATAATTTAGGTATACTCTTAGACACCATTTCTGGTTGTGTACCAAGTTTCATGACCATTGAAATTCGTTTGATACCTCAAACAGTCCAAACAATTCTTAGCAGTAAAGAAAAAATTCTGCAGACACATAATCAGCTCTGTTCTTTGTCTCCTTACCATTTGTTTCGATTTTTGCTTCTTGATTCATGTCTTATGTTTGTTTTCTTCATTTTTAATCTGTAATAGTTTATATAATCATCTCTACCCAAAGACTAAATAAAAGGAAATGAATTAAACTCATGGATTCAAAGGATTCAAGCTTATTGTTACCTTGCTCTATTTTTATGGTAAGAATTACATCCATGACCATGTTTCCATCAATTTGATCTCTAGGGTTCTTAGCTCATGATAGAAAAACAGAGAAGAGCAGAGGAAGCTGAAAAACAAAAGAGGAGAAGAAGATGAACCTTACTTCATGACAGAAAAGGAACGAATGATTTCTGTAGCAAGAATTCTCCTTCCTTCTCCCTAGCTCTTGGTCTCTCTCTCTCTCTCTCTCTCTCTCTCTCTCAAACTCTCCTTTGTAAATATCCTTTCTCCCACACACACTTGACGGAAATGATAGAGAAGGCAATAGTAGTGTATGATTGAGAAGACAAAAGTGGGTGTGTGTGTTGTCTACTTCTTCTTCTTCTTTTTTTTTTTGTCCTTGCATCTTTCTCTCCCTCATCCTCCTCCGCACAACTCACACACATCACTTTCCTTTTTTTTTGGTTAAATTTGCTCTTAGCCAACTTAGCTTATAAGATTTGTTCACTTTAATCCCTCTCGATGTCTCAAATACCACTTTAACCTCGAATCCATCATCTTTTCAGTATCGGACTCATAATTCATTCTCATAAGCTTTATTCTTCCTCTCAGGTTCCTATTTGGTCATTTCTCAAAAGTAATCCATATTTTCTTTTCTTTTCACTTTAGTCCTTGAGAATTTGTAAAAATTTCCTAAATTAAAAATTAAAATTTCTATTCCCAGATTTTCTTCACTAATTCAAAAAGCACATTTTTTTCATGTAATTAAAATTCTCAATAAACTTCAAATATATTTTAAATATTCATATAATTTCTTGGGATATTACATTGAGAGAAGCCAAATATCCATTAACTAGTATCATCTTGTAGACATCCACCTACTCCCATTTGAGAATTTGAGAAAGAACCATCACAATTGAGTTTAACCCATGAGGGGGGGGGGGAGGTAGCTAATGGCTAAGCTTTGTATTTAGGGTTGAGGTGTTTAAGAGGGATTGGTTTCTATTCAAGGGGGCATTTTGATCATTGAAGTTGTTTGACCAATATTCAGTAGCATTACCCAAGGTTATTTTTGCTATTTGGTTTGGGTTTAAAGGGGAGTTTTGAAATAAAAGCCTATTTCTTGCAGACCAAATAACACGTAAGGTGAAGAGAAATATAGTGCACCAAAGAATATTTAGTTTGCTTTTGATAGTATTTGTTGCATTAGAGTAGAGCCATTCTTTAGTGATTCCATTGAAAAAAGTTCAGGGGGTATATGGTGATTTGACCAAATTGAATAGGCCAAATGGCAGTCACAAAGGCAATGTTTAGTGGATTTTGGTTGTAAATTACACATTAGGCATAAAGGAGAATTGATGATTTTACGTTTGTGAAGGGATTTGGACGTTGGCATTGTATTATTGTAAATCTTCCAAATGAAAAGCTTTTCTTTAATGTTACAAAGGCTTTTCCAGATCCATGTCAAATTTAAAGGATCGATATTTTCATTGTTAATTGAATCATAAGCATATTTTAAAGTGAAGATATCATTTTGTGCCAGATTCCAGAAGATAGAGTCTTCAGCATAAATATAATAGGAGGAGGGTAGAAGAGGATTGTTAAGATTTTAGAGTGAAATTTGAAGAGGAATGGGAAAAGGGAGGAGTTCAAGTTTCAATTTAGGTTTTCGTTGATATTTGAAATGATGTTTGAGATAGGTGTAGTGGATTCGCCTGATGGAAGAGGGCCAACTAAAATATTTCTAATAGATGAATTCTGAATCCATCTATCATGCCAAAGATTTGTGTCTTTGCCTTTTTTTATAGTATGAGATATGTTTGAGACAAAGGTACCTTTATCTTTAAAAATGCCTCTAAAAGAGTAGGATTTGTTTGCACAGTGAGTGTGGCTTGGATTATATTTCTGGGTTATTAAAGTTGTCCAAATTTTTGGATTGTTAGTGTTAAGGTTCCATCTAAGTTTAGCCATAAAAGTCGCATTCATTAGGGCACTCTTTTTTATACCTAGGCCTCTTCTAGTTTTGGATTTGATGATTTTTGTCCTAGCTAATTAGGTGCACTTTCTTAGTTGTGTCATAGTGTCTCCAAATAAAGTTTTCATTGATTTTATCGATGTGGGTGTGGATTTTTTGTTGCAAGCAAAAGACTCTCATTTGGTATTTTGGTATCTGATTTAGAGTTGCTTGAACAAGTTGTGAGCGACCTGCGAAAGAGAGATGGTTCATTTTCCATCCTTGCAGTTTTTGGCGAAGTTTGTGAATAATGAAGTTAAAGTTTGAAGGTATGTATTTTGATTTTAAAGGGTACCTAAGGAGGAACCTAGGTTGTGATTAATATTGATTTGAAGAAGGCTTGAAAAATATGTTCTCCTATTGTCCGAAATATGGGGGAGAGCGAGAGTTTTGACTTCTCCAGATTAATTTCCATGTCATTTGTTTTGCAAAAAGAGTCAATGATATTTTTCATTGAAGAGATAGAGAGAGGATCAACTTTAGCAAAAATGAAAACATCATCTACAAAAAGAAGATGAGAGATGTTAAGGTCATTGTTTGTAATTTTAAACGATTTCCAATCACCATTAGAAACAAAGTTTGTAATGATAATGGAGAGAAAATCCATAGCTAAAATAAAGAGATATGGTGATAGTGGGTCACCCTGCCTAATGACTCTAGATGGTTTTAAAGGATTGATGTTTAATACCATTCATGATAAGAGTGAAGTCCATGTTTGAAAGGCATGATTTAATAAGATTTATCCATTGAGCTGGAAAGTTATATGATTGGAGAGTTTTAAGAATAAAATCCCACAAAATTGTGTCGAAGGTCTTCTTAATATCAAGTTTGAGGATAACCCAACCCTACTTGCTTTTTGAAGCATTCATTGAGCGAAGTACTTCATGGGCAACTTAGAATAAGTATGCAAAGTGTCTTCCTTTAATGAAGGTCCATTGGAAAGGAAATATTAGATTTTGTAGATGAGGGCAAATTCTATTTACTAATATTTTATCTTGTAATGAGTGGCGCATAAACCTAACGACCTAAAGTGGTTTGAAGTGTATGGGTTTTCAGTTTTTGAATTTAGGCAAATTAGAGTTTTACACCGAGAATTTGGTAGCTATCATGTGTGAAAAATCTTTTCAAATTCATATAGGAGATTTTCATTTATATTATCCCAATTTTTTTGGTAAAAGACGTCATGTAGCCCATCATTACCTGGTGTTTCGCAAGGTTGGATATTCCAAAGTGCTCTTTTGATTTCCATAAGGTCAAGAGGTACAATTAAAATCGTCAGAAAATTATGATTTAATTTGGGGAGAAGATGGAGGTAGTGTTCTTCAGGAGTAGTAATATTAACAGTAGTGTATAAGGTGTTAATAAGTAAACTTCTAATTTGTGTTACAATTTCTAGAGGGTTAAAAGTCCAAGTATTATCCGCAAGCTAGAGATGGTTAATTTTTTTTTTTTCTACGTTTAATTAAAGCTTCTCTATGAAAGAAATTGGTGTTTTTGTCTCCAATAGAAAGTCAAGCTACTTTAGATTTCAACATCCAAAATTCTTCTTCATTTTTAAGGATATTAGAATAATTTTCTTGAAGCTCTTTCTCAAGTCTAAGAAGTCGGTCATAGTGGCTAAAAGCTAGAGCTTTTTGGATACACGAGAGTCTAGTTAAAGTTCTTTTTTTGAGAAATTTTTTTTTGGAATATTTCTTTATTCCAAATAGATAGATTGTTGGTGAAGTTAGTGATTGTATCATAAAGAGACAAATGTTGTTGTTTCCAATTTTTATTAGCTGGATTTTCAAAATCTAGGTGATTCATCCACATAGACTCAAAACGAAAAGGTTTTGGACCCCTATAAGTGTAACTTTGTGTTTTAAGCAAGATTAGGTAGTGATCAAACCTAGGTTTAGGGAGGTGGAAAACTTTGTTGTTAGGAAAGAGGGAGACCCATTGAAAGTTTGTGTGAGCCCTATCAATACTACTTCTAATGATTTGATTCCCATGTCTACCATTAGTCTAAGTAAAAGGTGGCCAAACAAAACCAAATTCTAAAAGGCTGTAAGAGTTTAGAAAATTATTAAAAATAGACATCTTATATTCAGAAGGTGGACCCCCACCAAATTTTATATGGGTTTGAAAATATCATTAAAATCACCTATTTAATCCAGGGAGTATTTGTTAAAGAAGCTAGACTAGTGTAACAATTGCGATTATCAGGTGTTAGTATAGTTGGATTTTGATAGGTATCAGGATATAGGAGAATTTTTTTTTTCGTTTGTTTAATAAAGGAATGTGAGGTTATGGTGGCCTTTTAGGTAAAATAATAAGTAACGGAGGATTGAAGGAGTGTACATGTGGCAGGGAGAGTCAGATGATTATCAAGTTCGATGAGGGACTAGTTTGAAATAAGAGAAAATATGATGGCCTTCTTGAAAAAGAGGAAAAGTCAGTGGGAAGTGTGTGGTGCCTAGTAAGGATGGGAATACTCAAGCTGAAAATTACGAGTGTAGCCATTACCAAAGTTGATCGAGAGTTGACCGAGCGACAAAAATGTAATTTATGTGAGATCACACACACTTTCTCACTTTCTCTCCCTCACATGGCCGTCCTCTCCAAAGTTCTCCCCATCACCTTCCATCCATCCTCCTCCATCCAAGGCCACCCTTGAGGTCCGATCATTGTTCTCTAACGAAGGTTCCAGTCTCCGGTGACCAACCATCATCGGAAAAGTAAGGAGTTGAGGTAGATATCTCACTTTCTTAATTTCTATCTCATTTTTTTTTCATTTTGGGAATTTTAGGGTGAGATTGAGGTTGTTTGGGATATTTGGAGCTTGAGTTATGTTTTAAAACATTCCTTAATGGTTAATAATGAAATTAGACATAAGAACTGATAGGAAAAACAAGATAAAAGATAAGATTAAGTGGATGAAGCATAGAAAGGGAAAGTTGGGATTCTGAAATGAAATTTCTTGATTCAAGCTTGGAATCTTGAAATTAACTCGGGGTTTTGTGTGAAAACATTTCCTAAACATCAATAATGAAATCCCATGAAAATAATCATGAAATTTGGTTGAGTTTTGGGCTGAATCAGGTGGAAACCGAGATGAATCTCAAGTTTCCAGAATAGAAAGGAAATCAAACTAGGGGGTGTTAGCACCCAGGGCACCCAAGGTTGAAGTGTGGGGAAGGGTCTGTGGGGCTATGAAGCCCAAGGTGCTATAACCTGAGCAACCTTAATCTCCATTAATTTTTATGCTGAAAGTGATGTTTTGATGGCCATTGGTCTTGTATTGGTTGATGCTTGGGTTGAGGCTTCTTAAGGGGATCGGAAGGGCTTCAATTCCAGGTGAGGGATCTAGCCTTACTTATGTTTATGTTGTCTTACTTCTTAGTATTTGTTTCTTAGAGTTGTGTAAAAATGCAATTATGCTTTAAATGTTGATGTGTTTAACATAAGTGAAAGAGCCTTTGCATGTTTATGAAATGAGTTTACTCAACTGTATGTGAACAATATATTGCATTGTGTGTCAATGTTGGAAATAAAATAAAACTTGTGGTGACTTATGCTTGACTGTGAGTGTGAGTAGGATAGTAGTGTGGGGCCCACGTTGAGGGAGTCGAAGTAGGCTATTGATCCTCCTAAGAGGTGACTTGTTGATGGATGGATGTGTTTGGGAAAGGATTAGTTTGTGGAGATGTAGATCCATATTACAAGCTTTTGAAGACGAATCTGTATGGATGCAGACTCATATTGATGAAGCCTCGAGAAACATAATCATAAGGATACAGACCCATGTAATGAAAATGTTGAGCAGAACATCTGTGGAAATGAAGACCCCATTGACGAGACTCCTAAGTGAATTTCTGTAGGGACTTAGACCTACTTGAGATGGTGAAATGTGCATGAAGTGTTTATTGTGCTAAGGTGATTGTGTATGTATATGTTAGTGTTTATGTAGAACACTTGGGTATACGCATATGATCGAAGAAGGTTGAGGTTGGGAAATTAGTTATGTTAGTATCACATGTGTGCTATTTTAGGGCAAAGGAATTATGTCACAATTATGATTTGGGATGGACTTAAGTTAACTTAAAACTCCTTTGTGTTAGGTAAATTCTCGTGGGTTTGCTCGATGTTGTGAATGAATTTATTTATATATATTATTTTACCATGTATTTGGATGTGTATACAAAGTATGACTATTTCAGTGAGTCAATAGATTTGACTCACCCCCTCACAATTGTAGGTACAAAAGAACAATTAGTTCAATGACTCACAGATAAATTATACCTCACCATTGCTCAAGGCAAAGTAATTTTCATTTGTTTTTTAGTTAATCTCTCTACTATGCTCTGTAATCAGGTATGCCACTTAGGATGTAGTGTATGCTATAAGGGTTAGAGCGAGAAAAGTTATGCTTGCGGTGGTGTAGGTGTTACACCATCTGCATTGATCATATGCTCAGTTTCAGGTCATGACAACTAGTAAAAGACTCCCAAAGCATTTTCTTATAATACAAAAGAGGGCTTGCATAAATTGCTGTTAAAAGGAAGGAGTTGTTACATATCTTGCATTCCAAGTGGATTTCCTGGAAGGAAGAAGCAACGAGCTTAAGGAAAATTGCATTTGGGTTCCACAGGATCTAGACCCCTCTTACAAAGCTCATGGTGTCAAACTTCATGTAGCGCTTAAAGCCAAGGTTGGCAATGATAATATTGGCTCGATCACCACTAACATGGTTCTCTGTTATAACTTAGAGTCATTATATCCAGATGGTGGTTACTAACAAGTTCATGAAAGGTGCATTTGAAATCTGCCAAAGTCGCACCACTAACATTCCAGCTTAGTATATTCATGGAAAGGGTAGAAGGGTGGGCATTGATAAACTTCTTGGTCTGAAAAAACTCTTAGCAAGTGTACCGAGTCAACAAGTAATATAAAAAGTGAATAGAGTATCGATCCCACGAGAATTATGAGAATCAAGTACCAATTTTGCTATTCCTACACTATCTAGACAATCGATTTCAAATGGTGAGATAAAACTGAATTAAATTAAATAATTGACAATTAACTAAATTACTGATGGTTAACAAAAATTAACACAAATAAACTTAAGAAAGTATTAAGAATTTGCAAATTATCAAAGTATTAGGGATCTGATTTTACTATCCTATCCAACTATGAGTGAGTTTCCATTTTAGTCTAAGCCTTCAATTTTTATATTGATCGTTGAATTCTCAATTCTAATTAAAATCCAATTTTTTTGCAAATTAATACTTTAAACCTAATCAAATTCTCTAATTCCTTAAAACAATCAAATTAGGAAAAAGGCAGTAAGTATAGGTGAATTCAGTCAAAACCATACAAAAAATTCGTCTACTCCTAAATCAAATTTACTTATGACAATTATTTCAATAGGCACATTTAATATATGGATTTTTCAATTCTCTATATGAACCCTAAATCAATTTTTAAGTGATCAATTTGAAAAAATAGTAAGTACATAAATAATTGTTCAATGAGAAAAATAAATACTTAGACTATTACTAAAAACTCAATTCATAGCATTCAAGAGAAGTTACATCTTCCCCCTAACAAAGAAAGTCTAGCCACTCATGACAAATAAAGCATCCATAATAATAAAAGAAATCAAATTTGCCATAAAAACCAAAGAAACTAGAAGAAAATATGAAGAGAATAATTCAGAATCAAGCTTTGCGTTTTTCTCCAGCTCCACCCTCAAACTTGTTCCTTCTCTTTCCAACGTTTCTTTATTTAAATTCTGAAAAAAAAACAACAAAAATAAAATAAATCAAAATCAATTCAAAATAATATAAAAATCACTTTAACAAATCAAAATCCTAAATTAAATCCTAAAAGAAACTAACTAAAATAAATTTTTATATAATTTAAATGCTAAATCCTAAACTAAACTAAATAAATAAAATAAATTATAAAACATAAGATAAATCCTAAAAAAAACTAATTCCCTATAAAATTAAACTAAACAATTAAAAAGACTAAATAAATTCAGAAAGAGAATTAAAACAATTTATTTTACTCAATTTATTAATAAAAATATAGGTTAAATAACTCTATAAAATGAAATTGTTAGTGACCATTGATAAACCTATAACGATTTCTGGCCGAGGTAAGAAATGCCACAGATGTGAAGATCAAGCGGTAATCAAGCATTTATGTCTTGTATTTGAGCAAGGACGTGAATGAGACCAGTAACTCTGTTACCCCAAGGAGGAGGGCTTGACAGCAAAGTCAGGCTTTGATTTCCATAAACTTTTACTATTGTGCCTTTTCTATGTAAGGCTATGTGACGAGTAACATTGTGTTTACGGAAGTTAACTCGTACCTCCATGAATAGCCTAAGTAGACAATTAATAGCATAGTAATGGGATTTAGAAAATCAACTCAATACTTTTCAATTCACGGTAGGCAAGAGTAGGAATGCAAAAGCTTAGAATAAGAGGATTTGCATGTGTTGGGCCTTGTTCAAATAAATGAGACTGAAAATAAGTCTCGGCCTCATTTTTTTTTAAGTATATAATTACTTAAACTTAGTATTTCCAAAATAATTTCATCTGTCATCAAGACCTTGTTTGGATAAAGAGTTTAATTAAGTATTTATATAATAAGTGCTTATCATATAAATGTTTATATATAAGTTATTTTTATAATTAAATAGTTTATGATAGTAAACTTCACATAAGCTATTTTCAACTTATTTTCATAAGTTTTTCAGAATAACTTATGAAAATAAGTTGAAAACAGCTTATGAGTATGCTATAAACTATTTCTATAAGTTCTCATAAACAAGTGTATAAGCACTTATGCCATAAGATAGGTCAAATAAGCTCAAAATAGGCTCTTCCAAACAGGGCCCAAGTATAAAATTGATATGTGCCTGTATATTCTCAATTTTTTTTTAAATAACAATTGAATACAAAACAATACAGGATACAATTAAAGAGGATAGTGTATTTCAACATAATTTATGTGTAAGTGATTAGTGTAAAAGTTTTTTTCCCATAGGAATCTTCTACACAGACACTAAATGTGGACATACCGTTGAGTGAGGATTCGAATATAAGTTCACTATTTTGTAAGAAACTAGTCTCTTCCACTTGAGTTTGGATCCCATGATTGGCTTTAAAGTCAAACAGGGTGATTGACTCAGTTTGAATAGTTAATTTTTATAACTAATGACTTAGATTTCATAATTTTTTAAATAAAAAACAACATCTTAGTATTTGAGTTATTAGTTATTAAAACCAATAGCTTAGATTGAATCAAACAGCATACTTAAGTTTGGAACTAAGTAGGGCATCCAAAGTCATCCCACTAAACTTAACCCTATTAATTTTTAGGCAAAATGGTACTTTATGTTCTCAAGATTTGCACCAAGTTTCACCTATGCCCCTAGGTTTTTTGTTGGCCCGTTTATATCCCACATCTTTCAATTTTTGTCATATATACTATTTTTTTTGTAACTCCATCAATCAACTTCATGGAAATGCTGTCTGGGGTTGTCACATAGACTCCCTAAATTTTTTTAAAAAAAGTTTCAGTTTGTTCACTTAGGTCTTTGATGAAAAATTTTTTTAGTCAAATTTTTGATATAAACTCATCTTTTACTTCATCTAGGTCCCTAGTTTAAGAATATATTTTTTTGGTCAAAATATCCCCTACAAACTTTTTAGTTTGTTCACTTTAGTCCATATTCTTCACTTTCTGCTTTTTTCTCACAGTTTGGTCATCAAAATCAATCTATAATTTCATTTTTAGTCATCAAATGATTTAATCTATCATTTTTACCCAAAAAATAATACAATAAATGAATTAAAATTTAACTTTCAAAGCTTACCTTCTATGAGAGGGAGACATATTAAACTTTGAAACCTTAAATTTTAATTCATTTTTTATATTTTTATTGGGTAGAAATGATAAATTAAATTATATTATGACTGAAAATGAAAATTATCAATTGATTTGGAGGACCAAACTGTGAGAAAAAAATATGAAAGTGAAGAACAAGGACAAAAGTGAACAAACTGAAAAGTTTGTAAGGGATATTTTGACAAAGTAAAAAATATATTCTTAAACTAGGGACTTAAATAAAGTTAAAAACAAGTTTATGTCAAAAGAAAAATTTTGATCAAGGACCTAAGTGAATAAACTAAATTTTTTTTAAAAAAAAAAATTTAGAAAGTTCACATGATAGCCCAGTCAATATTTTCGTTAAGTTAATTAATGAAGTTAAAAAAAATATATATATAACAAAAATTAAAAGATGTGAGACACAAATGAATAAAAAAAAAACTTCAAAGTATAAGTAAAATTTAGTATAAATTTTAGAAACTTAAAGTACTCATTTTGCCTAATTTTTATTATAAAAGTTTTGTCATAAGAATACATTGTATACGAGAGTCTTTATTTAGTTTGTTTAATATCAGAATTCATTCTATCATCATTTTGATAAGATATATCACTCCATATCTGGTCATTATCTATGTTGTTTCCATTATCATATTCACCTTTCCTTCGCTGTTATTATTGTCGTCACCATTGTCATTTCTATCGTCACGATTATCATATATATAATTACTCTAATAGTCATCATCATCGTTACTTTAATTATTATACCATCATTCCCCCACTTTCAGCATTGTAATTAATGAGTATGATTAACAGTAAACAATATTACCCAATATTAATTATACTGTATCAAACATTGTTCTATATATACATCGGATCTAGATTTTCTTTTGCGCATGAAAAGCGCAAGGAACTCTAACTTTTGTCCTAGAAACATTTAACGACTTACATTTATTTTATGTTTTTTTTTAAATTTTATTAACCGTTAAATATAATAATTTTTTGATTATATTCAATGGCCACTGTAATTTAAAAAAAAAAAATAGAAACATACAACTATTGAAACTTCCTAAGCGTGAAAGGCGCATGAGAGAACATGCTTTCGTATATATGCATCAATACTACCTAATTAATATCATTATTGCTCCCTATCTTTTCCTTTTCCCAATTTACTTTGTGGTTTCAGTCAGGGCTCAAAGGTTGTAGTTTGTCAGCACCCTACGTAACAAAGCCAGCATTGTTGAGAATAATAACCTAAACTTTATCAATTTACTCGTCAATCAATAAATTAAAGAAATGATCAATTAGAAAGAACGTCATCAAAGGTCCTCATAAGGTTGGACTGTATATATATGTTATATATTAATATATATATATATATATATATGTATCGGAATTGGGGATCAAATATCCTCCGCACCTCAAGTCTTAATTCCCTCACGTAGTAAAGCTTTTTTTTGGTAGAACAATGCTAATTTCTCATTCTCAGACTCTCAGCGAAACATCATTTGTTTAGAACATATATAGCTCTTGGACGTCCTTTATTGTATACTATTTATCATTCATGCACCGTGTCAAGTCAAAGTGGTAGATTGAAATTTGGAGGCATGAAATAAGGGATCAAAGATGACTCAGTTCGACTATTTAGCTATCTTGATGCAACTTGGACCAACCTACAATTGATTTTGGCATAGAAGGGAACGAAAATCTACTCCTACAACGAGGAATTGATGCGTGTCTTTAGTTTTTCATTAGGTTTTTATAAATTATAATTTGAATTACATTAATGTGATTTTGATATAAAATAATATTTTTGAGAATTTTTACAGATTTTATCTTCAAATCATAGTTTTGGTGAAAATTTTAAGTTATTATTTAGGGTTTTAAGTCATTATTTTTGTAAACTATAATTTGTTCAAATCTAAATTTTTTTAACTATTTTTTAAATACACACTAAATAAGGCTGCCAGACAATTTCATTATGGTAATTAACTGGACACCGCAATTTCAGGCACTTTCTTTTTAATTAGTTTTCGCTTTCGCTGTGGCGATTGAAATTTGAAGGTCATCTTCTCCATCAATTTTGACCCCACGGACTCGATACAATAAATAAGCTCATTTACGTCGAAGAATGAAGCAACGGGCTGACAGCGCGTTCTTTTAATGGGAGTTTAAATCAACTTGTTAGGCCATTTGTAGGGCCTAATTGACTTGACTTAATATTCGATGACAATTAATCTATGAGAAAATTGTGCATATCCATCATTTTGTTAATTTATGGTTAGATATAGGTAGGGATAACAATTCAAACCCAAACACAGTTGGCATGGTCTATTCTGTCTCGTTTGGATTTAGTAGTTTAATATTTAATCAGATGACGAGATGGATTTGAAAAATTTTCAAAAAAACATATGCGAATATGGTGTAGTATCTTTCTCGCTCCAAATACATATATTTATTTCCACAACATCACTATCACCTTGAAACAATAAATGATGAGCAGTGAACATATATTCAATTTGAGAAGATTTATATATACACATAAATAATTGGTTTATATTATCTTCTGCAAGGCATTAAGCATTATTTGAAGATAGGAGAATATAGGGCAGAACTTGACTCATCACACTTTTTTGCACATTAAAATATTCTATAGGGTCATCAGACTTATTTTTTGTAAATGCAATAAAATAATTCGGGTAGACTGTGTCATTGAATGAAAATGGAGATCCTGCGATCACCATGATTTCCATAACATGCCAGAGTTTTAAGTTTAAACCCATCATACATGAAAGCAAGTATAAAAAAACAAATAGATCCCCAATTTTCAGACATTTTCAGGGGTATAAGTATTGTAATTCCCTATGAATTTGGAGATGAGGTAAAAAAAAAAAAAAAAAACCTCACAGGACAAGGCAAAGATGGGGCAACTAGTACGTGTATGTGAGTGTGTGAGAGAGTGAGAGAGAGAGAAAAAAAGGATTTTTCACTACACACACTGTTTTATCAACTTTTAAATTTGGTTTTTATAGTTTCAAAATTTATGAAAAATTATATCTATTATCAAGAAATGTCAGTCAATTATTAGTCAAAGTACATGTGATATTAAATATAACATCTCAATCTACAAATGAACTCATATTAAGAGCCAAGTATAAGTTATTTTTAATAATAACATTTTTTTTAAATTTCTAATAACCAACCTTATATTTTGTTTTTGGTAATGTTATTTGTTTCATTTAATTTTCATAAATAATCATATATTAAAATTTTAAATCTGAAAAATTAATAACTTATTAAATTTCAATTTATTTTTGTTTTTGATAAAAGTTCAATAATTTACTGTTATATTTAAAATTTAAAAAATTCAGAAATTAATAATTTATAAATTATCGCAAAAAATCAATAATTTTTGGAAAAATCACTTTACTTATAAAATTTACCTTGGATTGCACTTTACTCCTTTCAAGTATAAAATTCAACAAATGACCCCTCAAACTTTACACCCCATACATTTTATACCCTTCTATTAAATATTTTGACTAACGATTAATATAATCTTAGCATATTTTACCCATGTCATTAAAAACAAAAAACAAAAATAAAAATAGAGTCACCCTAACCAAACCCAAACCCATCAACTTAGTTACCCTTACCTAAATCTTACGCATGATGGTTAGCAGTGGCAAAGAGAGAGAGAGTGCTTGGTCTTTGGGAGGAGTTGCAGCCATGTCTGAATCATTGGATAATGGCCATATTCTTAAAGAGGAAGAAAAGAAGTGTTTGAGAAGGGTTTTGAAAGGAGGAGGTCGGAAAAGCATATGATGGAATTGCAATTCTAAATCTTTAGTGCAAATTGAGAGTGGGTGTTGGTTCTAACTACATAGAAGAATCATCAATAATGATTTATGCAAGAAAGTGTTTATTTCTTTCACAAAAAATAGCGACATTGGGGTTTAAGTTTGAAATTGAAAATCGAAACCAACCTCTATTTTTTATCATTATGATCCCTAACTCATAGTTATGCTTCATTGGGTGTTTCTTTGATAAAGATCAGAGAATACCTCTGAACTGAGAAAGAGAAAGAGAAAAGGACCAGGAAATTGATTGTTGAATAATACTGGTATTTGATGAATTGAATGAACACAATACAAGAGTATTTATAGACTTGATGTTAAGAAACTGATTAACAACTAACAGCAACTAACCAATCTAACTACGCAACTGTATAACAGAATATAACTACTAACATGTCATATAACTGCTAACATGCCCCCCCGTAAACTTAGAGTGGGGTATTAAAAAAAAAGATTAATTGTTCTAGGATGAACATGTTTCTGCAGAAGAGGGTCCCACTCTCAGTTTATCTCGAAGAAAATTAAAACGAGTAGAAGACAAAGGTTTAGTGAAGATATCTGCATACTGGTAGACTGAAGGAACATGTGAGACTATCATTTGATCTGTTGCAACCTTCTCTCGTACAAAATAAAGATCCAACTCAAAGTGCTTGTGCGATTATGAAGAATCTGATTCTTTGAGAGAAGAACTGTGCTCATATTATCACAGTAGATCTGTGGCTTAGACTTAAGAGGCATACACAACTCAGTGAGCAGAGACTGTAGCCACATAGTTTCCATTACTGCTGAAGCAAGACTTCTATATTCTGCCTCCGTAGTCGAGTGAGCTACTACGTGTTGCTTCTTAGCACTCCAAGATACTAAATTATTCCCATAGTATATACAAAAACCATATGTGGGTCTACGATCATCCACATCATTCCCCATATCAGCATCACAAAATACTGTTAATGTTAAATTAGAAGAGGGAGTGAAATGGAGACCATATGACTGAGTTCCTACTAGGTATCGAAGGATTCTTTTTACAACCTTCCAATGCTCCTCACAAGGTTAATGCATGTACTAACAGACTTTGTTTACTGAGTAGGCAATTTCTGGTCTAGTAATTGTAGTGTATTGAAGTGCCCCAACGACAGATCTATATAGAGTGGGATCCAACATTAAATCTGACCCTCCTTTGTTAAGTTTGGTTCCTGACATCATAGGAGTATGAATGGACTTTGCCTTATCCATCTTTGCTTTCACTAGCAAGTCTTGAATGTACTTGCGTTGAGTTAAGAGAATACTGCCATCATTGAGATAGGAAACTTCAATGCCCAAAAAATATTGTAGAAATCCAAGATCCTTGAGTGCAAACTCAAGATTAAGCTGCTGTTTTAGGTAAGATATGAACTCATTACTATTCCCAGTAATGAGGATGTCATCCATATATATTAAAACATATGTGAATGATTGTGCAGTAGTTTTGATAAAGAGTGAAGGGTCCACCTTACTAGCTTTAAATCCAAATTTTTGTAATGCTGCTGCCAACCTCTCAAACCAGGCCCTTGGAGCCTGCTTTAGTCCATAGATCGCCTTGTTTAACTTGCAAACAAGAGTAGGATTTCTGTGATCAAAACCCAGTGGTTGCTGCATGAACACCTCCTCTTTGAGGTATCCGTTTAAAAATGCATTGTTTACGTCTATTTGAAAATTTTTCCACTGATGAGTTAAGGCAATGGTAAGAACTATTCTTATAGTAGCTGGCTTTACCATAGGGGAGAAAGTTTCATGGAAATCAAGACCATGACATTGGTCATATCCCTTTGTAACCAGACGTGCCTTATACTTATTGTGTAATACCCGTTAATTTCAGAATATAATTCGCTTAAGAGTATTTTAGAATTCTACAACATTACTTTAGTTATTTATTTTGGTCATTTTTAATTTTCATATTTAATTGTTCTCTTTGAATATTATTTATGAAAATTGAGTTAAATGACTGGACTAAATATTTGCACAATGAGGGATATATTCTAAGAATGGTGAAATTCATGGAAAAGTGGTTTCAGAATGATCAATTAGTCCATTTATTGTAAATTGACTGGATGGGTTTGGATGTTGGGTTATGGATACCCATGGGTTATTGAATAACCCATTAGAAATATTTAATATAAAGTTTCAATAGTAACCCTCATTTTTCACTCAGCCGAAGGAAGCAGAAAAGCATTTCTCTCTCAGTTCTTCATTTTCTTCTCAAATCCTTCCCTTGATCTTCATAGTTTCGATTATTTGTTCGGTTCAAAAGCTTTGTAAGGATCAAAGGTAAGCTTTAATCCGATTATTTTCCTTAAATTTCAGTTTATGTAGAAGGTCAGAGGAGGTTTTGTTCTTAAAGATTTTGATGATAATTCATGAATCTCAGTAGTTTTAGAAGTTATATTTGAGTTATAATCGGTTAAAAGAGTTGAAATTCTGGTTTTGAAACAAGAAAGGAAAGGATGAATTTTTGAAAGATTTTTCTGCAAAAATTCGAGTTACTGTAGCGACCAGAGATTTCGGAAAAATTCTGGAAAATTTTCTTCGGGTTACTGTAGCAGTACTGTAGTGTCGGCAGTCAACGGCACTGTAGCAGTCAACGTTACTGTAGCGAACCGGCACTGTAGCGAACCGTTACTGTAGCAAACCGTTACTGTAGCAAACCGTTACTGTAGCAGTCAGAAAATTTTGCGTATTTTTCGTGATTTTGTTTCCTTTCTTATGTTTCCTTGTAATATATTTTACTAGGAAATTTTCCTACACAAATTCTAGTGTGGAACAAGGTAAACTTGGACAAACATCAAGGTGAGTGAATAACCTTACTCAGTTAATTTGATATTACTAGTCAAAGTACAATATAAGTCCCATTTACAATATTATTTGGATAATAAGCAATTAATTTTTCATATGGGAGTATATGATGATCAATAGAAATAAGAGTATGTAGAAATTATTTATTTCATGACAATTGTACTATGTGATGAATTCTCACTATTTTATTAATGAGTAAAGATCTACGGGATCTAATACACGAGTGTGAAAGGGTTAAAGTCCCATACTACTCGGTGTATATCTAAGAAATCTTATACACGAGTTTGAAAGGGTTAAAGTCCCATACTACTCAGTGCATATCTATGAAACCTATACACGAGTTGAAAGGGTTAAAGTCTCATACTTCTCGGTGTATACCTATGCGATCTTATTCACGAGTTTGAAAGGGTTAGAGTCTCATACTACTCGGTGTATATCTATGAAATCTTATTCATGAGTTTGAAAGGGTTAGAGTCCCATACTAATCGATGTATAAGGCAATTAATTATATGAGTAAATGTGGTATTTATACTTTTGATATTCTATATAGTATAGTTATTTACTTACTGAGTTTTTAAATAAACTCACACTCCCTATGATTATTTTTCAGATACAGAAAACAAAGAAGAAGAGTATCCGTTGGAAGATTAGAAGCCCCTTGGGATTACTCTCTATTTCTGTCTGGTGGGATACCAGTACCTATTAATGTGGATACTAGAAACGCTCTGTACTTTCTATAGGTCTCCTAGGCTTGCGATGAGATAGAAATATCAGACTATGTATGTCTATATTTGCTTATCAGATGAATATAATTCTGTAGTGTGGAATGAATGATTAAGGTTGAATGTAAAACCTTACAGAATATATGTATATAACGTATGTTTGAGAATTATATCAAATGAGTAGTATCTTTTCACATGCTCAATTTTTGGGATGTGACATATTGATACTCCCATCAGCATTCTCTTTCACCCTGAAGACCCACTTGCTACCTATGATTGACTTACTAGTGGGCAAAGGTACCAACGTCCATGTGTTATTGTCAATAAGAGCCTTGTATTCTGCATTCATTGCTGCTGTCCATTTTTCATCTTTTAGAGCTTGTTTGGCCGATCTTGGTAAAACATCAGCAGTGTAAGTTTTTGGTTTGAATATACCAGATTTTGAACAAGTGACCATGGAGTGAGAGTTACCAACTGGGACATGAACC
Organism: Biancaea sappan; assembly: GCA_037074585.1. Lineage (NCBI taxonomy): Eukaryota > Viridiplantae > Streptophyta > Magnoliopsida > Fabales > Fabaceae > Biancaea > Biancaea sappan. The sequence continues at coordinate 16,444,210 of CM073494.1, forward strand.
TGAGAAGTATAACCAGTCGCTGAATTTGTTGTTGAATAAGTAGAAGAGTTAGAATTAATATTACCAGTATGATGAGAGGGGATGGACGTTGTTCTGAGAACCGGGTCAGTAGCTACAAAATTTTCTAATTCTGCAGAAGATAAGGAACCAGAACTCGATGTAATGCCATTAGACTGGGAGTTGAACGAAGGATTATCATTTATGGCAGAAAAACCAAAAACCTCATTAGGCAACACAGGTGGAGCTACAGAAGGAAGAGACAACTGAGAACTTGTGGCAGAATCTTCACTCTGATAAGGAAATTTATGCTTATTGAAAATTACATCCCTGGAGATGTAAATTTTACCATCTGGTGCAAGACACCTATATCCTCTGTGATTTGGGCTGTATCCAATAAATACACACTCCACAGAACAAAAATCAAGGTTGTGAGAGTTATAGGGTCTCAAACATGGAAAACAGGCACACCCAAAATTTTTTAAAAAAGAGTAATCTGGAACCTTACCAGTGAGAAGTTGCAGAGGAGTAAAATTTTTTATAACTGGAGAAGGAAGCCTGTTTATCAGGTATACTGCAGTTGAAAAGGCATCTTCCCAGAAACATAAAGGCAACTTTGCTATTGCTAAGAGAGATAAACCTGTTTCACATATATGCCTGTGACGTCTCTCGATGGATCCATTCTAATGATGAGTATGTGGACAGGAGATACGATGAATAATTCTCGAATCTTTAAGAAAGGAAGAGAGTGACCTGAACTCACCTCCCCAATCTGACTGTACTTGCTTAATTTGGTAGTTTAATTGAAGTTCAATCATTTTCTTGAAATGAATAAAAACCTGCAAAACTTTTGACTTCCTCTTTAAAGGAAAGAACCAGATGAATTTTGAAAAAGCATCAGTGATGCCTAAATAATAAAAATAACCATATCTAGATTCTGTTTTTGTAGGGCCCCAAACATCCATAAACAGAAGCTCAAGAGGTGTGGTATACACAATGCTTGATGGGCTGTTGGGTAATTTTCTAGATTTTGCAAGAGAATAAGCATTGCAAAAATCAATGTCAGTTTTATTTATACTCCAAATATTACATTTGTGTAACACATTTTGCACTACTATAGCATGTGGATGCCCAAGACGCGAATGCCAAACCATATATGATGTGTTACAACTGAATTCAGGATTTAAATGTTCTTTAGAACCAACAATACAATTTTTACAACTGAATTCATGAGTTGTCTCATGCGAATTTCGAAACACTGATGAGATTTTTAGTTATAGTTGGAACCAGAAGTAAGTCTTTAAGAGTCATAGACATAGAAGGATTAGTGGGAGAATAAAGAAAGTTAGAACCAATCTTCTTTATTAACAAACCTGCTCCATTCCCCACGTGGAGCTAATCAGAACCATTGTACTCTGTTCCTTGAAGCAAATTGTTAGGATCTGCAGTGATGTGATTGGTTGCTCCTGAATCAGGAAACCAATCATTATCATAACTGTAGTCTGAATAAGCCATTAAGGCTGACAAATTGCCATTTTGATTCCCATGCAGGTTCTGTTGCTGCTACTGAAATACAAGAGCTTGAAAATTCTGGTTAAAACGATGATAGCAATATATGGTTGAATGCCTAGACTTATTGTATACCTGACAAATTACCGGTGTTCTACCTCCATTAAAGTTCTGAAAAAATCTTCCTTTGCCCCTATATCTGTTAAAACCTCGTCTGCCCCCTCTGAAGGACTGAAAATTGCCTTGAAAATTTCCTCTTGAATTGTTATGAGAAGGATTATATCTGTTGCTACATTCTTATCTTTTGAATGAACAGTAGTAAGATTGGCACTAGGTGACTCGATAGTAGTAACTTTAGGTACATCATACCTGGTTTCTTGAGCTAAAAGAAGGGATTCAATTTCACTTACAGTATATGGATCCTTCTTGGTGAGTATCGCAGTGGAGAAGGCGTCATATTCACTGGACAGACCTTCGAGCAGAACCTCAATGTGTTCTAGATCTGACATTTGACTACTAATTGAAATAAGAGCATCAACAGCTTTTACACGTAACAGGTACTCGGTCATGGATCTTGTCCCTTTCTTCATATTTCTTAACTCAGAACGATACTGGTGAACTTTTGCTCTGGTATGTGCAGTAAAATAGTCACTAATCCTCTTCCAAACTTCATGTGATCTCTTGCAGCCAACAATACGAGTCAGTATGCTTTCTGACATAGACGGGAGTAACCAAGATAACAATAATTGATCTTGCTTGTGCCAAGATTGATACTGCGGGCTCAACCTATCTGGTACAACGTCTTCTCCTTCAATAAACGTACCTAAATCGTGTCCATTTATCGTTGCTACTATTTGCTGTTGCCATAGAAGGAAATTTTTATCATCGAGTTTTACTTAAAGGGGATAATTGAAGGTTACAACTGACTTTTGACCAGGGAGAGACACAGCGACTGGCGGTGCTGTGCCGTTCTATGGTAGAAAGGCGTTCTCCATACCAGAAGTGCTCTGATACCATGATAAAGATCAGAGAATACCTTTGAACTGAGAAAGAGAAAGAGAAAAGGACCAGGAAATTGAGTGTTGAATAATACTGGTATTCGATGAATTGAATGAACACAGTACAAGAGTATTTATAGACTTGATGCTAAGAAACTGATTAACAACTAACTAATCTAACTATGCAACTGTATAACAGAATATAACTACTAATATGTCATATAACTGCTAACATTCTTGACATATATTTGTTATGGTTTTTGCTATACAACAATGTAAATCAAATTTCAGATTAACTTATAATTTGTTCTATCAAGCATTAGGTTTGATTGAGGGTAAATTAATGGGATTGGAACTTCGCGTTTGGGTTTGGGTATTGATTTGAAAAGTTGAGCCATGTACCATTATGTCAATCTTTTTTTTTTTTGGATGTAGAAAAATATATTGAGTAATTATTAGCTGTTAGTCAACTAACGAAATATTTAATAAAAATACATAAAATACATGATGTGAAAAATTTAAAGGAGAGTCATTTGTTGAGTTTTAAATTTGAGAGAAACAAAGTGCACGTAAAGTAAAATTTATGGGAGTAAAATATATATTTTTTTCATAATATTTTGGTAATTTTAATTATTTTATTTAAGAAAATAATTCTTTTGATTTATGAAAATATATTAAAAAATAACTTATGCTTAGATATGATGTGACACTAAATGGGTATAACATAGTGACTAACATAGATTTATATGCTGACTTAGATGTCATATTCAGTATCGCATGTTTTTGATTGACGGTTGACTAATGGTTCTTGACGACAAGAATCATTTTCCATAAGCTTTAAAATTACATGAATCAAATTTCAAATTTTAAAAATATAAGGACCAAATTCAAAAAATATGTAAAATTATATAGTGACCAAAAGTTTATATTAAAAAAAAAAGCATTTTTGAGTTTTAATTTAAAAAATGGCAAAATGGTATTTTATGTCCCTAACATTTATACTGATTTTCATTTATACCCTTAGCGTTTGTTTTTAACTATTTATGTTCCACACATTTCATCTTTTGTCAAATATGTCTTTTTTTTAAAACACCATCAAATAACTTAACAGAAAACGTTGATTGGACGGTCATGTCACTTGTATTTATAATCTAAAATTATAAAAATACTCCTAATAATAATTTAAAAAAACATTTCAACTCTCTCTCTCTCTCAGTCATTCTCTTTGTCTATGTATGCTCTCTCTCTTATATTCTTCACATTTCTTCACCTATTTTTTTTTTCTTTTGTTTCTTCATCTTTTGCTTTCTCACTCTTCATTTCTTTCTTGACCTCTTTCTCTTTTTTTCCCTTTTTAGCTTTTTTATTTTTGCTAGTGTATGTGTGCTACTCTATTTCATGGCCAAAAGAACAAGGCAGACTGTCCTCCCTTCCAAACTCCTTCCTTCTCTCTTTCTTTCTCCCTCTTTCTCACTCCTTTGACGTCTTTCTCTCTCGCTCAGTTTCTCTCTTTTTTGCTCCATGTTTCGGCTCTCTCTTTCCCCCTCTATGTTTCTCTTCCCTTCTCTTGGTTGGCGAAGATGCCTGCAACAGAGCAAAGAAGGCGATCTCTGAGGTAGCGTTGTTGGAGAGATACACACTCACCTTCTCCAGTCGATAATCATACGCCATCACCGATAATATGATGTTGATCACCATCAGAGGTGGCTCTATCACGGGGTCTGTCATGCACACAAATATGTCCACTCTCGACAACTCATTCTTGTATATGTTACACCACAAGTGAACATATATATATATATATATATATGTAGTATTAAGAGACAAATGTACAGTCAAGTTCGAAGAAGAAGAAGGAGTTAAGAATATATAGAGAAGAACCTTTGAGAGAGGCTATGCTTAAACGGATGTTTAAAGACAGGGTTCCATCAGAGGGCTCGAGTGACAAGCCAGTAGAGTCCGAACCATAGCTCTGCACCAAGCAAACCCACCCATGGCAACGACAGCTTCTCATCACTAACAAATAAGTGAAAGACTCTGTAAAGCCAACTTGAGAATATTCCAACAAACAATGACACCGAGAATAGCCTATAGAGGATGGCTATTCCTTTGCTTCTTTATGTGGTGAACAATGGATCGTATATCTCACCCTCACCATCCTCACTTATTCCTCTTCTTTGCACTTGTTTTTCTTCATTATTGTGTTGGTCAACCCATTTATAAACACACAATGAATGATTCAACGAATGAAGTGTGTATATATGCTTGTTGCCTAGAATGCTATGGAGTTCAATAATGAGGGCTGCTTCTTGAGAAGAGAAGCTTCCATGTTTCAAATCAGGTCTTAGATAATTTATCCATCTTAGTCTATAACTTTTTCCACACCTTTGAAGGCCTTATATAATTTACACCATGAAAATTACAATTATTAAAACATAAAAAAATGAAAAAAAAATGATTAATGTATTGGAATTATAATTGCAGAAACTCATATACTTCCTACTGTGAAGGAGGAGAAAGAGCTGAAATAGAGAAAGGGGGGGAGAGAGCTGAAACAGGGAGTAAGAAAGAGAGAAACCAAGACAGAGAGAGCCGAAACAGATGAGTAAGAAAGAGAGAAACCGAGAGAGAGAGAAAGAAAAGGGAGGGCTGTCTACTTTGTCCTTTTGGCCATGAAACAGAGTAACACACATTGGCAGAAATAAAAAAAAGTGAGAAAAAGGGAAAGAAATGGAGAGTGAGAAAGGAAAAGATGAAGAAAAAAAAAGATGAAGAAATGCAAAAAACATGAGAAAGAGAACAAATGGAGACAGAGAAAAAGACTGAAACAAGAGATAGAGAAAGAACAGAGAAGGAGAGAGATAAGGGAAATATTTTTTTTAATAATATATTTTTATAATTTTGGGTTATAAGTACACGTGGCAAGTGATATGGTCTGATTAACATTTTACATTAAGTCATTTGACGGTGTTAAAAAAAACGGTAGATCTAATAAAAAAATTAAACATGTGATATAAACAGTAAAAAACAAATGTTAGAAACATAAAAAAAATTAGTATAAATATTATAAGACGTAAATTACCATTTTACCTTTGAAAATTTGATAAAACTGTGTATTACCTGTGTTGAGTGTGCGTGTCCATAAAAAAATGTTTGAGAGTGTAAAGAATTGCCACTATACAGGCAGGTATTGCCACGTATCAAATTTATTCAAACTAAAAATTAATAAATATTGACCACCTTCTAAGATTGCATATATATATATATATATATATATAGATATACGCTTTGCTGCAATACGAGTTAACTTACCAAGTTGGTCATATTTTGATATTTTCTCATTTAACCACAAGTTCCCAAGCTTCCTTACCCAGTCAAGTCACATGTTAACACGAACATTTAATAATACATAATTCCAAAGTCTATATTAATTCTAGTGGTTAAACTCAGCAATCCCACGTGCTTTGCTTTGGCAAACTTGCTGCAAAAAAAAAAATTCTTGCTTATAGCTTTCTGAATGCGATAGAGACCACAAAAGGAAGGGAAGAAATGGGTATGCATTGACACGAGACTTGTTCTAAACTGTGTTCATAGTTTGCTTTGCTTTTGAATGCAGCCATCAATGTTGCTTTTGTCACTTTCCTTTTTATCGGAAGGTAGGGTGATATGCACTGTTTTAATATTTTGTGTGTGTTTGAAAAACAATTAAAAAAATTTAGATTTTGACAAATTATGATTTGCAAAAGTAACAATCTAAAACTTTAATTAAAATCATAATTTAAGGACAAAATCATGTTAAAGTAAAAATTTTCAAACATGTTATTTTACATCAAAACTATATTAATACAATCAAAATCATAATTTACAAAAACTCAACGAAAAACCAAATACGGACTTAAGGATAATATTTCCAAAGCATACACAGCACAATAGACTAAGCTATGTGTGTGTTTGGTTTTGGGGTGGATGGTGTTGAATGCGTGTTGGTATCTCTGGAAGCTTGTTTGCACAAATATGCAACTGATTGGTTCAACGTTGGATTATTATACATAATCGATTATGAAGCCTAATCCACATTTGAATCAATGCATCCTAAGGTTGCTTCCAATGAAAATCGATTTTGGTTGGTAGCTCATTACTCCTCCGCACCTTGCCCAGTTCCTGTACTACTGTCCCACCCTTATGTGCTTCTATCCTTCACTCCCTCACACCTCTGTTTTCATGAAAACACACACACTCTTCAAAAAGTTGAGAAATATGGGGGAGGAAAGAAAGAGGAGTATAACTAGAGATGGATAGAGAGACACGAAGTGAGAGATGGAGCTCTGGCAAAGAGAACAGAAACATAGATGAGAGATGAAACAGATGCAGAGACCAAAAATACGTGACAGTGCAGAACAGGGGCCACAATGAATAAATTGCAAAGTTTATAGGGGTTGATTTTAACCAAGAACAAAATATTTTCTCAAACTAGGGACCTAGATAAAGCAACAAAGGAGTTTGTATCAAGCAGAGGATAAAAGAAAAAATTTAGCTAGGGACCAAAGTGAATAAATTGAAAAGTTTGTAGAGATTGATTTTAACAAATAACAAAATATATTCTCAAACTATGGACCTAGGTGAAGTAATAGAAAAATTTATATCAAACAAAAGACAAAAGAAAAATTTTAACTAGGAACCTAAGTGAATAAACAGAAAAGTTTTGAGTAAATGGTGAAATTAAAACAAAATTTGATTTAAATTATTAATTTATTTTGTTTTAAATAATAGATAGTTCATTTTGTTTAAATTATTAATTCATTTTGTTTAAAACTTAATTATATTAGATACTTAGTTTATTTTACTTATAATAGATACTTAGTTCATTTTTTTTAAAACTTAATTATTAATTAAAAATTAGTCAATAATTCATTTAGTAATTAGTTATTTTGGGCCTATTTGTAGCTTACACATTGAGCCAAAAAAAAAGATTATTTAATCATTGATGTAATTACATAGTTTAAATTTAAAAAAAAGATATTTTATGACATCTATTTTTTTAGTTATTTAACTTGATATAGGAAATTAAATAATAATAAATAAAATAAAATATTATAATATTCATTTCATTTTTAGTAATTACACATTTAAATTTGTTTCTGCTAATTAATATTTAAACTAAATTTATTTTTTAAAATTATTTTTTTGATAACAGTTTTAAACATAAATAATATTCATTCAAAATCAATAATGTTCAAAGCTAAATTTTCTAAATGTTTTCCTTTTGTTCATTCCAAAATGAAGCATTTGGTGGAGGGTCTTCTTATGGAATCCATTCCAAAATGGAGCAATTGGTGGAGGGTCTTCTTGTGGAAATCCCTTCTACTTGTTAATGTATCTTTTTCGTTTTATTTTGTTTAACATACTACCAACACATGTATTTGAACTTAATATGTTTTACGAACAGCTCACAAAGTCGCAATCATCGAGTCTTAAAAACAGGAACAAAAAAAAAAGAGGAATATTGGTACCAAAGAATATGAATGCAAAGATTCCGGGAGCACAAAATAGTGACACGTGGAGAAGGACAATTCAAAAGCCTCCTGAATTAAATACGAATAGGTAGTGCCCATTTGAAATTCATGCAAAACGAATTAGTGGAGAACTCGTCATAGATCTTTGGGAGAACAAAATAACATGCTAGTATCAATAGTATATTAGTTTAGATTCTATTGCATGTGAAATTGTCAATAAGTAATTACATATATCATTGAATTTCTTCCTAATATGATTTGAATTTTATTTTATTTTTAAATTATCTATGCTTCTTGTTTAACTACATTCTATTTCTATGTATTTAAAATAAATAAATAAAATAATATAAAAATATATCATAAATTCACTAAAATAGATTTGATTTACTTTAATAATAAAAATGTTTATTAATTTGTTGCTTTTGTTGTTGTTGACAAGAAATATATAATTTATAGGAAGAACGGTAGCCTACATTCTTATAATAGGTGAACCATTGTATTATCGACTAATCAAAACTTACGAAGCTGCAACGAGGCGAGTTGAAATTTGTGGTCAATGGAAAAATCAAAGCATGTTTAATTGAATGGCTGCAATTCTCTGACCCAATTGACTATCGCCCAAGCCCAGACCTTGGACGGAAACCCCAAGTCGTGGGACCCACATCAAATTCTAGTGAGAGAGTGCGTTTAGAGAGAGGACAATGAGAGAATGGGACTTTACCTACAAAAGCAACATCCAAAACATTATTTCCATGGCGTGATAGATTAGGAAGGGAAGTGAGAAAGAGAGAGAGAGAGAGAGAGGGAGAGGCAAAGAGAAACGTTAGAATTAGAATTACAGAGGCACAGGGACACAAATCCCATGCGAGGAAGATAAATCCTCATAGTCACAGTTACGAGCTCTCTTTTATTCATAGATTTCCCTTATCTCTTTCTTTGGATTTTCCTTTCGCAATTCGCAGCTGTTGCTTTCTTGCGGCGACACGTCGAACGGGCTCCGAAATTCATTCGGGCCTGGTAAAAATCTGGGTGGGGTTGTTTGATCTGTCTTGGGTTCTCGGACAAGGCGATGGAAGAGAGCCTAGTTTGTCAGTGGAGCGTGATTAGATCCCTCTTGGCAATTCTTCAATGGTGGACTTTCAATGTCACTGTAATTATCGTCAACAAGTGGATCTTCCAGGTGTGTGTTCCGTTCATCTGATTGTCGATCTTTATTCCTCCTATTTACCTGTTGAATTTCGTATGTGATTTATGCTTCACTTCCTTTTATTTAATTAGTGTCTAGGGTATGTAGCCTGGGCATGGCATCTTTTGGTTATCACGACCAGTTTTATCCCCGTGTCCCAGTTGATTGTAAATCTTAACGTGTTTATTTAATTTGATTTGAAACGTGTTGATTACGAGTAAACCTGAGTAGCTGCACGAGGTGATATTTTGATTCGTAGAATTTTAGTTTCTCCACAGTTGCTCTCTTTGTTCGTTGAACTAGACCTGTTTCAAAACTGTGATTTTCTGGAGTGATCCACGTACTCTTGCGGAATTTACCTTGAATGCTTTAATTAATTGGTTGGACGATACTTTCTGAACGCAGAGTTGGGATTCTTTGAATTTGATTTCCTCTTTGGATGATTTAAATAAATAAGTTAAGCTAATTATTGTGATTTTTTTTTTAATTTTGGTTGTTTCTTAATAGTTTTAAAATTAATCAAAATATGCAAAATCACACAATGTATCTGACTTAAATTTGGACAATTATTTAGCGCCACTCTAAAATGTAATGAGGTTTCTAGTTATTTAGGAAGGTGGTATTTCTATGTAATCTGTGAACGAATTTAACTGTAACTTTAGAGGTTCTAGTAAAGTGTCTTTTTTTTTTTTTTTTTTAAATGAAGCTTGGACATTCCACAGGTATATAATCTACAAACTTGGTTCCATTTTATATTGATCACGTTACATCCAATGATATTCGTAAGTTGCCTCTCAAGTACTCAGAAATACATTTGAAAGGGGGCTACTTTTGAGTTTTTGTTTCATTTATATATTATGTGTAGAACGTTTCTTATAAAGACTTAAATGATTTAACCACCAGATTATTTTTAATTTCTTGTCCCATCCGCAAGAAAAAATAGTTTCTCAATGTTTATCAGTTCTTCCACTACGAGGTATATATGTTTTCTTATTCTTTGCATTGTCATATTAAAACCTTGTATGGGTGACAGTAAATGCTATAAGGCTAAACTATTTTCTTCTTTTGCAGAAATTGGATTTCAAGTTTCCCCTATCGGTATCCTGCATCCACTTTATCTGCTCAGCCGTTGGAGGATACATAATTATCAAGGTGCTGAAACTTAAACCACTTATAGTTGTTGATCCTGCAGATCGCTGGAGAAGAATCTTTCCAATGTCGTTTGTGTTCTGCATTAACATAGTCTTGGGGAACGTGAGCTTACGATACATTCCAGTGTCTTTTATGCAGACAATAAAGTCATTCACGCCTGCAACCACTGGTAAGGTTCATTAATAGTGTAACGATCTATCCTTCACTTTCTTTATGTCAAAATTACTGAGGACAAATTGTCTTATCTGTATGAATTTGCACAGTTTTGTTGCAATGGCTAGTCTGGAAGAAATATTTTGACTGGCGTATCTGGGCTTCGCTTGTACCCATTGTTGGAGGAATTCTTCTCACATCTATTACAGAACTGAGTTTTAATATTTTTGGGTTTTGTGCTGCCTTATTTGGCTGTTTGGCTACATCTACAAAGACTATTCTTGCAGAGTCTTTGCTGCATGGATATAAATTTGATAGGTAGGGTCCTTATTCTTGCCTTTTCTTCATTGTTTGTATTTTGTTGTTTCTTTTCCCATACTTGCCAGTTATTTATGAGTCAGCTTTACCAAATACCTATTCCTTCTGATAGGCAACGAATTTGAACCCCTACAAACACTTTAATAACCCAATTTTCTTGAATAACCTTTTTCTCTATGTAGAGCTACAAAATTTCATGTTGGAGCTAAGAACGGGTTCTACCAAATCTGATCATAGCACCTGCTAGCATCCATCAGGCATGGCAACCTGATGAATATTGGCCAAATTTGTGATGGAATTTACACCAAAAATGGGTGTGGGTGGTGGATGGTTGTTTCAGGGTTCACATTGTGGCTTTTTCAATTTAGCTACGTATGTAATAGAAGTTCTTAGGAAATTTAAGATCCTGCCACTTTGTAATAATCTATCTGTCTAATGGTTTTAGAAAAATCACCAAGAGATCAGTGTAGATGTCATATGACAAGACTGAAGTAGAAGATGCATCTTATACGTATATTGTAGTCTAGTTATGGCATGTTGCTGATGATCTATCGGGGATTTTTTTTGGGGTTACATAGAAGGTCTATGCCCATGATCTGAGCAAGGATAGTAGGGTAAGGGTAGGCATCAAACTGAAGATATCAATCTTACCTCAATCTTAAAGACATATTGAGCAGGACTAAAATTAGCATGGTTGGTTAAATAATTCCTTTCTATCTTGGTGGTGCTGTTGAAAATACTCATTAACGTTTATCTTTCATTAACAAACCCAACAAAATTGTGTGTCAAGAAAGACTCCTGTAAAATCCTTTTTTCTTTTGTGATTTTTATATTGGCATTTCATCACTGTATTTTGGAGATATGCAACAAATATGGCATCTTGCCATTTTTGTGGTTAGTGGTAGTGATAAGTGTTCTGTTCTTATTATACTCTTGGCCACTTCTCTCCGTTTCTTTTACCCAAACTGACTGTATTCTGCATAGTAATGTTAGGAATTTATTTTGTAATCCCTTAATGCATAAAATTAGATTAATGCAAGTTGTGGGTGAAGCTTTGGTCCGTTTTGAATCAATCAGCTGCAAAAGGTTGCAATGAAGAGTATGAAATTCATTTTTTTTTAAAGCTAAGCAGCTTGGGTGTTAGCTTTTATTGAAGCATTTCTGAATTCTGATCAACATCCACTAAGATTCTTTGTTATGGACATTGTTTCTTATATTATCTTTAATGTGCTAAAAAAGAAAAACAGAAATTTGCCACAGGGTAAGTTGTGATCTTTCTCTCACCTGTGATAACCTGTAGTTATCTTAGATCTGCTATACTTTGTTCTATTCTGTGCTTGTGCAGGTTTTTCTGAATTGCTTTGGCATGAATTATGTAGTACAAAAGCTGATATATCTTTCATGTGTACCTTCAGCATAAACACAGTTTATTATATGGCACCATTTGCAACCATGATCTTGGCGGTACCTGCAATTTTACTTGAAGGTAATGGAATACTCGAGTGGCTTGACAGTCATCCATATCCTTGGATGGCCTTCATCATTATTTTGAGTTCCGGAGTTTTGGCTTTCTGCCTCAACTTCTCCATTTTCTACGTAATTCACTCCACCAATGCTGTAACGTTTAATGTTGCTGGTAACCTTAAGGTGAGATCTCAGTCAGAATCAGATGCCTTTAATTTGTGTATTATTTGAAAACTGTTCATATCTTCTACTTAATAGCTGGAGAAGTTGTAGCCGGCCTCATGATAATTAATTGAAAACTGTTCATTTCTGTCCTTCAACTTTACGTGTTTGTCACTTATTGCATAACTGGATTATTACTGTCAGGGTAGTATAACGTGGTGGTAAAATGTTGAAACATATTGTGATATTGTCTTCAATCATGGTTATTGTACTTTTCAAATTAACTAAAATCATGCTTTATATGCAGGTTGCAGTTGCTGTCCTTGTTTCTTGGATGATATTTCGGAACCCAATTTCACCCATGAATGCTGTTGGTTGTGCTGTGACTCTTGGGGGATGTACATTCTACGGATATGTCAGGCATTTGCTCTCCCAACAGCCACCAGGTCCAGGCACACCACGGACGCCTCGGACACCTAAGTATAAGATGGAGATGGCTCCTCTTGTAAATGATAAATTAGATGATAAGGTCTAAGCTATTTAGGCAGGCATGAGGTTTCTGCCTTTTGGAAGGCAGTAATAGCAAAAGGAACAAAAAGAAAAAAGTTACTTCAGTAAATTTTCCCTTATATTATCCTCATTAGTATAGGTTCCCCTTTTTCCCCCATCCTTTATCTTTGTTACTATTCCTTTATCAGTAAGGTTCTTTTATTATAATTTTTTTTTCCGAATTATAAGCCGTTTCTTAATATGGACTGTCACTATATAGACTACATGTTGTAATTCTTATTTATGCAAACGATTTGATGGCCCTGACCCCCTGTTTAGTGTTCTTATTGTTGTCTTCTTCCATTAGGCTTTAGCAAATGTAATTTTATTCCAGGAGAAGCTTATATCCATTTATGGAGGATGGAAGGAAATTGAGCATAATGTGTCAAATCCCAGCCAAAATAACCTGTTTTCAGTTCATGGCGAACAGCCTTTAGACATGTTAGATTTTGTGAAGTTATTATCAGTGAAGTTGTATTAATCTATCCCTTTGGAACAATAGCCAGAAATGCTGAAGCTTTATGCCGACGTGAGTTATTGGCTGTTGCTCTGGTATTGCAAAACATATAATCTGAATTGCAGAAGATGGGATCGATTTCACCATATTATAGTAATAATTCTATACTCATAAAACAGTTCAGATTCTTGAGAATAATCTGCCGAAATTGAATGTAAAGATTGCTCACAAGAAGCCATTTCATTGGTACAGTGAAGATGTGAATAGTTAGAGGATGAAAGAGATTATATATATCAATTTTCCCATTTAGGCTGTGTGATATCGTGACTAGTAAGTAACAACTGAAGTGTACAAGCTAAGCCAGTAGCCAGAAGTTCTTCTGCCATCTTGTGCTAATTAGATAGCCATTCGTGCCTTGGCTTCGTTTCCTCACGCCTACTGTCAAGCACTCTGCATTATTGATGCACTGCTCCACAAACTCCTCTGTGCTGCTGCTTCCACAAAGGCTGCCAAAACATACATTAATTAATTAATTAAAATACTGAATCGTTTTCCGGAGTCTGAGATCAAAAGGTTGGAAATGCAAAGAGAAGATGGATGACCGGACTCTAACCAGTTCAACAGAGGAGATGGCTTCTTTTGGCCCAGTACTAAGACAGAAATTTCTAGCTTCTTCACTTGGCTCATCACTGTCTCCAGTTTTGGTCCTTCAATTACAACTGCTTCCACCTCCACCTATGTCAGTCGCACCCATATAAGATAATTAATTTAAGACTGCAATGCATATCATATGGAAGACACACAGGACCATTCTTCTATCTCTATCTCAGTCTCTGTTTTTTCTTTTTTCTTTTCTTTTGGGGGAAGGAGAAAAAGAGAAGGGTTGGGGGGGGGGGGGGGAACGTGAAAATGAAAAGCTGACGCATCTGAACATTTCCCATGATTTCTCTGGAAAGTAAATATAAAAATAAAGAAAAGGTGGGAAAATTATTTATGGCAAGAGAAATTAATTAAATAACAAAGGAACTTCAACTGTTCTCCATGTGAATATCATCGAACATCTACAGAACAACTTGAATCTAGATCTAACTAACACAATAACCACCCCTGGTCCCTCTCTGGACGCCAGGGATCCATAATGAAATAACACGAAAAACTCCCATTAACGTCAACAACGAAAGAGAAGAGTAACACATTAGTCTGAACATACCTCTGGTTTGCAATCTCCGCAAAGGGACACAAGATAGTGGAGGAGATAGGTAGAAGATGAAGACTGAGATGGAGGTGCCCTATCTGGAGGGACAACATGAAGCAGAGTGACCAAATCACCCTTATCAGCGACATGCGTGAGTGCCCACATCATTGCATGCTTGGAATGCCAAGTGTGATCAACCACCACCATCACTCTCTTCCTCACCATCACATTCCCACTATTCTCCTCATTTCCACACATCCTAAACCCTTCCATTTCATTCAGACTTGGCTCATACTTGTTCTTCCCACTCCATCTGTTTGAGGTTGATCTCCAAGCCTCCTTCCCACTTATCTGTCTCAAGAACGATCCTGAACTAGCCATCGTTGCTTAGTAGAAATGCACAATGACTACCTGAAAGGGAAAGAAGAGAGAGAGAGAGAGAAAGAGAGAGAGATGAAGGGTTGGTTAGCTATGGAGGTTGATGGGGGTAAAGAGAGTACGCAATCTTGGGCGGTTTTATGTATTTATCTCTGCTCTCTGCTCAGAAGAAAGTGTCACGGGAATCTCTGGCTTAACGCGATAAAGAACTATGTAATTATTAATACCATTCTGCAGCAAAGCAAAAATATTATTATACAATAGAAAAAGAATTTTCACTGCCAGAATATAGTATACAACCACGATGGTTTGTTTTAATGATGCGATGGAGGATCTTTTGTACGATCTCTTTCCTCTAACTTCAGACTTTAATGTACAATATTTTTACATCATTTGTCTCATTAACTGAACCAGAGAATTTGTCTATATAGTAACATAAAAACAAAACTTCCCATAACATATAATGGGTTGGTTAGTTACCTCATGCCACATGATGCACATCAGATAAAGTGGTCCCTTTTTTCTAAAACACCTTTCCTTCAATCTGCAATCCTTTCAATATTGCCAAAGCAGTGTTATTGTTCTTTGGGTGAAGATGATTGTGATTTCAACTATACCAGGAAGCTTCAGTGGAATAACCTCATTATTGTAAATTAAAACAGTGAAGTGTCATAGAGATCTGTGCTAATAGGAGCAGAGGCTGTTGGCGTGGCAAGATTCTGGAGAAATGTATAAAACAACTAAACATCAAGTATAATAATCAAGAATTTCATTGAATCATTACATTTCTCTGATCCCTTAGATTCTACCCTCTCATCGTTCTTCGTGGTTTCATATTTATTTCTTTCTTTTTCTGATTTCTTTTTAATCCCCTTCTCCTCTTCATGTTGCTCTTTCTTTTCATATTGGGGAATATCAGGGGGTATAATTTAGTGGCAATATAATATTAATACCGATAATTTTCATGACAATATACAAACGAAAAAATTGGCTTCTTTAATTCTCATTCACTGATCCCTGGTCAGACATCGCTGAAGAATCCTCACCTGAAAGCCAATCACAATAACAATTTTGAAAATAATTGGCTTCTTTAACTTAGCAACAAATCGTTCCCAGCCTCTCTTCATGATATTCTTTTTACACATTCCATTGGATTAGAACAACAATAACATAGCCTTATCCCACTTTCCATTGGATTAGAACAAATAAAATTATTCAAGTTCGTCTATTAATTCTAAAAAATTAGACGTGATTCTTTTTAAACTGGAGATTTTGTACTTTCGAATAATTCATCCCAGGGTAATCCCCATTATTTTCAATTGGACGGTTCATTAAATGAAGAATTTTTTTTTTTGAGAAAAACAATGCATCTACTAATCCAGATCCTCCGATTAAAAATTAATGATTCAAATTTAGTGATTGTTCTGTAGACTTTTGGTGGGAATTATATATAATATAAATTCTATATACACTTTCACAACTACCATTATACCCCTCGTTATTTTTCTTATTTACCAAACACCCTAGTACTTCATTCCATTAACTTTCATTCCAGAACTTAACGGAAGAGAAGGGTAATTTGGGTGTTACATGTCCGGTGTGAGCGTGGCAGTATATAATTTTTCTTAAACTGATGAGATTAATGTTATCAAGTAAATGCATGAATACATTATGATTACATGCAAACACATATGTGGGACTTGATGCAAGTACAGTGCCTTTTTGGTTAGCATTATTATTTTATATATATATATATATTATAAATGATGTTTATAACTGACAATTTATTTGAGTGAATTAACATATTAATATTGTATATTTATGTATATTTTGAGATATATATATTGGATGTTATCTTTAATTAGGTCCATAATTAAATCTTATTATATTTTGTGTTAAAGGACCTATTTGATATATTTTATAAGTTGGTTTGAGATGTTATTGTAAATATTTTGTGTGTAGATACTCGACTCTAAATAATAATAGTGATGATGTGTTATTATAAAATGGATCAACTCATGGGTCGATTAGTGAGTAGATGGATATAAGTAGTGATTTCTTAGGTTATATGAGAAGATAAGTCTTTGATAAATATACTGTGTGTCATTTGTGTTTATCTATCAGACCAAATGTTAGAGAAAGTCTTTCATATATTTTTAGAAGAGCCTACTTTTTTTATTCGTGTTCGTGTTTGCGATGAATCAAGATGTGCTCTTATTACTCTTTAATTTGTGTTTTGTTGTTTATCAAGATCAATAAACAACAAATTTATAGTTTAAGTTTTTTCACATTTATGTTTCTATGAATTTTGATTGTTTGGCTTGAGATTATACAAAACATGCTTTCATTTTTTACATGGGTTGCAATTCAATGTAGCTCCTGCTGCAATATGCAATGATCCTTACTCTGCTCTTTAGAAGTTGCAGTTGATTCTGTGAACTCGAATGCAGACAGCCAGACATGCAGTCACATATTCATCATGAAAAATAGTAAAAAGAATAACTGAATAAATAAAATTAATATAATTTGTATATATATATATATATATATATAAATAATGGAGATTTGAAAAGGGTTGAACTTGTGGATGTGAAATGGGAATTAGAAAGACAAGTTTGAGAAACGGAACGGAGGGGTTCCGAAGAATAGAATACAAACAAAGTCATGTTCGCAAGTCGTGAAGCGGCTTGTTAAAAGTGCTACAAGACGAAGCATAGTCTCATTCTTGGCGGTGGGCTCAGGGCCCGTGTTTCCCACTCCCACACACTAACCTGCTTTTTTAATTGCACTAGTCCATATCTATTACTTCATTAAATTCTAGCTAATTTAGTTTATGTCCCATCAGCCTATACAACAACAACAATAACAAAGCCTTATCCCACTAAGTGGGGTCGGCTACATGGATCGCACGACGCCATTGAGCTCTATCAATGACCAACTCTTTAGATATCTCATTTACTAAAAGATCCCGTTCAATAATTTCTCTAAGTGTCCTTTTTGGTCTTCCTCGACCTTTTTTCATAGGGCTCCAAACTATCTGCTCAACTCTCCTAACTGGCGCTTCCAACGGTCTCCTTTGCACATGCCCAAACCATCTTAAACGATTTTCAACCATTTTTTCCTCAATAGGTGCCACCCCAACTCTACCTCGTATATGATCATTACGGATCTTATCTCTTCGTGTATGACCACACATCCAACGCAACATCCTCATCTCCGCCACTCCAATTTTATGTTCTTGTTGTCCTTTCATTGCCCAACATTCACTCCCATATAAAATCGCTGGTCTTATAGCAGTACGATAAAACTTTCCTTTGAGTTTATCAGGTACCCATGTCCCATCAGCCTATAAATGGATAAAATTATTTTAATGTTAAATTTTTTTATTTATAAGACTCAAATTTAAAATTTTTAAAAAGAATAAAGATTGAACTATTTAGTTTGTATGTTTGGTTTTATGTTGTATTTTACAAATTATGATTTAGATTAGTTTTGATATAAAATAACATGTTTAAAAATTTTTAACTTAATGTAGTTTTACTCAAATTATGGTTTTGGTAAAAGTTTTAAATTGTTACTTTTATAAATTATAGTTTGTCTAAATTTAAATTTTTTTAAAATTAATTCTACAAATTATAGTTTACTCAAACCTAAATTTTTTAAACTATTTTCGAAACAAACACACTTAAATTACTTATCGTCAGTTGAAAATGCTGGTTTTCATTGTACACAATCTAAAAAAAATGTATTTTTATGTTTGATTAACGTTGTCAGAGAAAATTTAAAAAAAATGATCATCATGAACAAAAATCCTTAATTTTGTTAAAATTTATTAATTATAACTTTTCTTTGCGGAAGTAGAATGTGATTTTATGTTGAAAAGGTTGATGGTGGGTGTGGTGTGGCGCGCACAGGCCTTCTACTAGTTAGTGTTAAATATCATCAAAACTGTTCGATTAGAGTAAAATAAATAAGGTTTATTTGAATTTCTCTTCAACTTTTAAATATTAGATAGTGTTGAAAAGCTCGAGAGTTAGTGTGGCTTGGAGGAGGGTGTTTAAAAGGGGAAGGAAAATCAGACAGGAAAAGCTAGTGACGGTGATAATGGAGATGGATGTTCATGTCACAAAAGCTTTGAGCCTGGGCTGCAGCAGGCTTGGTGTATTAAAGCAAATCCACAAAGGAATCAAGACAGATTTCTGACAAAAGGTTTCAAGTATTATGGGCTACCATTTATAATATATTTGATTTTAAATTAATAAATGGTAAAAAAAAATAAAAATGTGCAGTTCATCAGTTTTTCTTTTTCAATAAACAACCATCATATATTTTGAAATATAGGTAATAGGCCCTTGTATTATAATGCATATGGAAAAGCAGTCTTTTATTTAGTTTCCGTCAAATACTTATCTGTGATTCTTTTACTTATACATGAAAAAGAGACTTGTCAATTTCATTTGGCTAATAAAATAATTATAATAAAAATTTATTATAACATAGAAATTAGAAAAAGAAAAAAACTGAAAAAAAAAAATCTGCCTCCACTGTTACTAACAACCCTCCGCTTGCGATTTCCGTTTTCAAACCCAAGAAACCTTCCTCTCCAAAATCAAAATCACAAGCAATTTTAAAACTGAAATTGTGAGTGTTTTAGTGTTGAAATCGAAACAAAAAGTGCAACTGCTACGAATCCCGTAGGTTTTTGTCCCTTTTGTTTTTGATGGTTTTGAAAGACTCCCCTCAACCTACGCTTATTGGAAGAAATAAATAAATAAAACATGGTTACTAAGGCTTGTCGCAAAGGAAAGTCACTAATCTTAGAGGCAATTTTTTTTTTAATAATTTTGCTTTATTCCAATTTTTTCATAGAAAAAATTAACAAGCATCTTCCTATAGTCATAATTAAATATTTAACCAAAAATAGCTAGAAAGAATAAAGATTGACCTCAAGAAAATATCACTTATCATCTAGTTATTGTGCACATAAAATGGGACACGAGTGCTTCACTTTTTGAGTAAAGAACCATGGAATTATCGTTAGTTTTTTGTTTTTGTTTCAATGAACATAACTCATGCATACAATAAATTAGTTCAAGTTGTCTCACAAAAAAAAAGTGAAGATATGCTTGGCTAATTTCGAATCATTTGTTTAGTACATGATGATTGTTGGATTCAAATTCAAACACACTAAGCAACTTACCTGACTTTTTTTTATGTCAAATAAGAGATTCAAATTCTGTTTGGATTAGGTGTAAATGATTAGGTTAAAAAACAACATATTTATACCCAATACATAGCCATTTTTCACTCTTATATTACCTAAACTTTTTTTTAAAACATGGCTAATTTCTGTTGTGAAACTTATGTTATAAAACTTATATATTTCAAAAGAGTAAGAATTAGTCCCACATTAACTAGAACATGAGAGAGACAAGACCTTATATATATAAATGTTATAATGATCTTATAAAGAGGTAGGTTCGCGAGTTAACATCACTAAGCCAATCAAATGCAAATCTATCTCATATTTTTCTAGGGTTCTAACCTAATTTATCTTCTCTCTCTCCTATTATGACTACTGAATTTTTTAGAAGAGTCTAGGAAAGTTTTGCGACCGTAAAAATCTCTCCTTAAAGATAATGTCCTCCATAATACAATCTAGGCTACGTTGGTTGTCAAAAGTTTTCAACAATTTCCACTCTCTTACTGCAAATCCTATACTACTTTTGCTTAATTAATTACAATGGTAGCCCATGACGGAAATCAAATCATACACAAAAGCAAATGACATTGATCTCATCCTATGCCATTCATCCACACATTCTTCTATAGCTATTTGTGTGAAATTACTATATCACAGAATGAATGGATGCATAATTAAACGGTGTAATTAAGGTCGAAGTTAATCATGCAATTTGCTTTCCACGTTGGAACTAGTATTTCGTGAAGAAATGTTTGAGCACAAACTATGTACCCTCACACAACAAAATGATTTGTATCTTCGGGAGACATCATCATTGTACTACGTTCAAGTACTGTTGAGCAGCCTGCACAATGAAGATAAAGAATATTCATAGAATAATGCACTTTTCAACGCCAAACATAATGTTGCCGGAGAAATTGACTGGATCACGATGACCAGAGATGTCTGATGTCTTGGTTTCACTGTATTGCAGGCTCCTCTTAAAGTAAGGATGACACTGAGATATGCCCAAAAAGTTCAAACACACGGTGGTTCCAGAATAATGTCTGTTAGATAGGTGATTGATCATTAAGATATTAGTAGATAATGTAAAGTTAGCCCAACACATTTAGAACCGCAGTTCAATCAATAGACCACTATGTATTTTGCTCATTACTAGCGAGCATCGTTGCCAATTCTTTTAAAAGATTGCATTTGAATGTAATCACCGTAGCAGCAGCTGTAAATGCAACAAAAAATGACTAATATAATCTCCCCAAAAAAGATAAAAGTAGAAGGAACAGTCCAAAGAAAATTGGAGAGGGAAGGTAAAGGGTAACACTGTTAATGTTAATGATTTATTGTTTGTTAGGTAATCTTCTTGCGTTATTTTTACCCCTTAGTTGTGCTTTAAGTTCGAATTGGATGATGATGGTCAGATCATAAATTCTGCAAAATCTGAGTCAATTGATTTCTCAACAAATTATTGAAGCTGAGGAATACCTCCTATCATGCAGGTTTTTGTATAGCCAAATTAGTAAATATTTTGGAACTGTGTATAATAATTATAAGGCAAAAAGGGTATTTTGGTTCCTTATGTTTTAGAAGTTTTATATTAATTTTCTATGTTTCAAAATCTAAATATTTTGGTCATTTTCTATTAGAACCGCTGATCTATATGTAATAGAGTTGATACATCATTATTCAAATATTGACATGACCTATTTACATATGACTGCTAACTGGATATTAGTGTTTTACATGTAATTTTTAAAATACTCAAAATGGTTCTAACAAAGAAGCATAAGGGCATTTTGGACATTATAAGAATTATATGTAGGACATTAGTATTCAATTAATTGTCATATAGATAAGTCATGTCAGTATTTAAAAGATAATATATCAATTCCGTTACATAGATTAATGGTTTTAACAGAAAATGACCAAAATAAAAAGACTTTGAAATATAAAGGACTAAAATGAAACTTAAAATAAATATAGAAGATCAAAATATTATTTTTGCCTAATTATAAATTATAACATGGGACCCAGGCAAATACCTTTTTGGTAAATCATGCCTTGGCTTCTTCATCTTTAATCCCTTTCTAGCATAGATTCTAGTGCTTGTTGTCAGGTTGTGTCTACATAATTTCCCCAACGCCATCATCACATGAGCTGTGGAAACTAACATCTAAAATTGGCATAAAAATGAACATAAAAGAGGTTCCAACATATCCTGCCATTCATTACTATCATGATGGACTATTGGTACAATATAAGGAAAACTTCACACTCTTCATTGAAGCTAATACAAGGAAGTAACATAGATGTATGTATGTATGTATGTGTGTGTGTGTGTATATATATTATTGAAATAAGAAGTCAGCATCTGAAATTAGATTGCTCGTCCCACAAGCAAGTTCCTCGACTTGAACAGAACCAAGCTGTTCTGAGGTGACGTATTCTTCTAAATCTGTTTCACAATCACAAAGTTTTCTCCATAGATATTGTGCAATATCTGTCTCCAAACTTGACATTCAGAGGAGTCACCAAACTTGGACTTCAGTTTTAGAAGAATCTGGGATTTCAGTATTCAACAATTCTGAGTTCTGTCATCTGTGTGTAATGCTCCAATAATTTGTATGAACATTTAAAATCTATTATGAAGTTTAGTGAAAAATTTAATTGCGTGAAATATGTTTTCTTTCTTTGAATTAGTAAAGAAAATTTGGGAATAGAAATTTCAATATTTAATTTAGGAAATTTTTATAAATTTTCAAGGACTTAAGTGAACAAATCTTAAAAGCTAAGGTGGCTATGCGCAATTTTATCGAAAAAGAAATTGGTGGGGCCCACACATATAATTATTAGTTTCTCTTCTCCTTCTTCTTCCCGAGGCAACGCGCGCACCATTTCTTCGTTTCATTTTCATCTTCCTCTACAATCCTTTCTTAAGTTCTTCCAGTAATCTGATATTTTTTAACCATACTTCCGATTCTTGGAGTTCTAAAGGCAAAGAGGTAAGTTTTATCTGCTCTATTTCTCTTTTTCTCCATTTTCGGACCTATGGAAGAAAATTAAGATTTTGAGTTTTAATGGATGAATTTAAGTGTGGATGTTAATGTAAAACATTCTTAGGTGGTTTATGATGTTATTAGAACAAGAAATTTCGTAGAATTTGGATATTTGAAAAAGTTAGTGTTCTTGATGAAAATTTGAGATTTGAGCTTGGATTGTTGGTAAAAATTAGGGGTTTTGGTATTAAAATACTCATTAGACATTGAGAAACAAAACCCATGGAAGAAATCAAAAGAAATGTTGTTTTAGATATGATTTTAGGATTTTTGGATGAAGAACACGAAGAACATTCGAAAATTTTCCCCGAAAATTACTGTTCACCGAGAAAAATTTTCCAGATTTTCTCGGTTACTGTAGCATTGACTTTGGTCAACTTTACTGTAGCATTGACTTTGGTCAACTTTACTGTAGCATTGACTTTGGTCAACTTTACTGTAGCATTGACTTTGGTCAACTTTACTGTAGCTGCGTTCCGGACTAAGATACTGTTAGAAAGTTCCTTGAGTCTAGTTTCTAATAGTACAAGTTTCACTTGAAAATTTTAATATATTCTTTATTTTTTTATCTTATTTACATTTTAGGAAATCTTTGAGAGTTATTTCCTAACACCTCATAATTTAGCTGCAAAAGGAAAGGTAGTTAGGTCCACATTCGAGGTGAGTGTGATAACCTTATCTCATCTATATTTCTTCAAAAGTTTTGTCATCAAGTATCATAAAGAAAATTGAGAAGGTGGACTTTAACGGTATTGTCACGACCCGTTTTCTGGGCACATGACCGGCACAATGATGAATCTCTCATCACTGTAAGCCTTCCGATAAATATATCAAATTTTCTTATATGAAAATCATAGATTATCAATTTAAAATACATTATTATACTGACATACAAGCCAAATGTCGAACCCCTGAACTAGATGTCCTAGACGATTACAGAGCAACATAATCTATAACAGAAGAGAGGTCTACCCGACAACGGGAAGGTACAAAGTGATCTACTCCTCTAGCAGATATTCTTCGATGGCAACCTGATCTGAACAAAAAGGTTGTACAAACAATGTGAGCTTTTAAACTCAATGAGCGAATCGGCCTTGCATTAATAAAATTCAAATACATTACCAGTCATGCAAGCATATCCAAAGGCTCATACTCAACCAATAGACAGAAGATAAAAATTCATCCAATTCAACAAACGTTACTAGTACTCGTCAATGGCAATATATCCCAGAGAGCGCACACAGGCCGGCTCACCAATTATGTATATTTCTGCCATGACGCACAACATCATCCTTTTACATACAAGAAGATAAAAATTCATCCAATTCAACAAACGTTACTAGTACTCGTCAATGGCAATATATCCCGGAGAGCGCACACAGGCCGGCTCACCAATTATGTATATTTCCGCCATGACGCACAACCTCATCCTCTTAGCTAGGGCGCCTCACGGATTTATCACCAATCCGGGCTATATCCCTACTAAGGGAATCGTTGTCTCCACACTCATTGGTCAAGACACCCTGTCAACCGGGTTTTCCGCCTTGCCGTGAGAGGGGGTACTGTCCCGCTCAATCACAATCAATATCATTTCATATCATAATCAGAAGCTCAATATAATATTCATCCATATAACAGGTATAATATATAACTATATTATAGCTTTATAAACCACAATTCAAGAGATTCAATCTTCACATCATCATGAGATACTTACTTTTTCTTATCCATACTTCTGGATTAATTATCTCATTATATTCGTCATTCTGAATCCAATTTCCCCCTATGAATCTTGGGAGTGTCCTACGACATACTTTTTATCACCAGTAATGCTAAAACTTTATTAAAACGGGGTCGTTTCACTCACCTGGATTCCGTACGAGCATCGCTTCTCTAAGTCATTACAGACAAGAGTTCTCAGGTGAATTTCGGTGTTCTGCTACGGAGATTTTCATGAAAGATTAGAGAAAATACGTCAGGATTGTTTTCGTACAGATACTGTTCATATGTACTGTTACTGTTCATATACACAGTTACTATTCATACGGTCACTATTCATACATACGATCACTATTCATACGTACGGTCACTATTCATACGTACGGTCACTATTCATACCAGAAATAGAGAATACAATCTGTAAAAGAGTACACCAGGTAAGTTCCCAGGAAAGAGTGGAGGGTCACACTGGACACACTTAAAAACCAGGTCTTTCCTTAGCCAGAACTTTCCTAGACATGTATTCTTCACAGTTTACATTCTATTTCGGTAATCAGAGAATCAAAATAACATATAAACAGCTAAGGACAGTTTTTCTGATGTGGAAGATCAGCCAAGGCCGCAACCACAGAGCATACTTAAGAAAATAACTTCTAAAATTTGAAAGACATAGAAAGGGTATAGTATCCTTACCTAAGCTGAAAAGGAAAGGCCCAAAATCTCAGAGGCCTAGCTTTGGAGTAAGAGAAACTTAAGGAGAGAAGAAGAGAAGTTGAAGGTGTGAGTTTAGAAGTGAAATGGAAGCGCCTATTTATAGGAAAAGTCAAGGGTACTATTTAATACTATGCGCTAATAAAATATTCAATTTACTATTCATGAAAATGACATTTCTAATAATGCAGTTACTGTGCAAATGGCGGCAACGGCTGGAATTTTTTTGTTTTATTACTATTAAAAACTTACAGAGAAAACTATCCTTTCTCTTAAACCTTTAAGTTTCTTTTCAAATTAGTCCTTTCATTTTAGTCCCTGAGGGTATTTTCACCCATAGAACGTCATTTTCTCCTACGAACTTCTTTCTAGTTTTCTCTTATGACCAAACCACATCTAGTACTTGACATTTCGATTGTATAAATGAACAGTATCGTATATGTAAATAGTATTATACGGATGAATAGTACCGTATACTGAAATAGTAACAGTAGTTTGTAAACAAATATTTATATTTTATTTTTCTTGGGTATTACATTATCACCCCCTTAAGAGAATTCGGTCCCCCGAATTCAAAACTCATCTCAAGACTGAAATAAATGTGATTACTTCGTCCATATCTCATCCTTTGCATCTCTTTCTTCCAAAACCTTATCACACCCTTGGTGAGATTTACAAGAATATTATACCATTGACTGTGAACTCTAAACCGCATTATCAATAATTTGCATAAGACTTTTGCCTTTTCTAAATAGCAAGCAATCTCTTCCTCATCAGTTTGATCTTCTCCACAACCTTTTGTACCATAAAGTGTCTCATCCTCATAACCTTTACCAAACTCAAAACACCTAATCAAAGACGAACTCTGTCTATATGTAAAACCTCAAATAGGTGTCATCTCAAAAGTGGCACGTGGTCTTTCCAGTTCACATTGAATATCAGAACACATGTTTCCACACACATAGCTTATAACTTTTACGAATACAAGCACCCTATCCGAAGGCATCATTTTGGCCATAAGCAATACTCTTGCCCGAAGGCGATCCTTCTACCTTAAGGCGATACTCTCAGCTGAAGGCGTTATATAAAATGAAATCATTACATAATTCTCTAGGAAGAACAATCCCAGAAAATGAGTTAAGTAAATAATACTCCTCATGCATAATTATAAAATAAATATATATAGAAATTCCTCTCACCTCAATGACTCATATAGAGTCGTATCCCTTCAATGATTAGGGCAAACCCATAGTTCTCTATGTATAGGTTCATAAAATACTTATTTAGCATTCCTCCATAGCTCAGAAGTGCAATGAAATATCATTTTAGTAACTCTGCTCAGTCAAAAAGATATTACTATACTATGCTTTAGAATCAAGTATGAAATATAACAAGTCCAATATCTTCTCATTCCTCAAGTTCTTTCAGTAAAATGAATCACTTCAACAAAGAAGATCTAAATACTAACTTAAATTTTATTTCTAGTACATAGATAATTTTAATACATGAAGCTTAGACCACATATAGCTTTATGTACTAACAAAAGAAAGAATAAATTAAGGACGAGGAGGCTTTTGAAATGTAAAAGGTGCTCCAGGTCTAGAAGAGGAAGGTGCTTCAGACCTTAAGGAGGAAGCTAATCGTTGCAGCCTAGAAAGAGTTTCTGGAGGAAGCGCCTGAGAAATTTGGCGAAGAGCATAAGTCACTCCGTTCATACAGTCAATACACCTTGCTTGTTGGTCACGAAAATTTTGAGTTGCAAACATTGAATGTCTATCAACTCGATTAGCCAGTTCCCCGAAACGACGGTTTATCAGTTTCTCTTGGTTTTCAAAGAGACGATTTATTAGTCGTTTCTGATCCTCTATCTTGTATTCCAGGCTCTCTATCTTACGCTCCAGATTTTCGATCTTACGCTCCAGGAACGCAAGCTTATTTTCTGAGGATGTTGCAGTACTGTCCTCCTCCAACTCTATTACATCCCTCTTTCTTTTCTTAATTTCTGGTGACCTGTCTACAGGTCTCTTCCCTTTGTTGTCTCCGAGACTTAGATTTAAATCAAGCTCTACATTGCCAGTCTCAAAATTCAAGTTGAAAGACTTATTATCGGCCATTTCTCTAGGGATCTCAGAAATAACTTTGAATGAGAAAGGAATGGAGATTGAGAAATAGGTATGTAATGAAAGAAGTTCGCTTGGTGTGATGAGTGGGGTAACGGGCGTACAAGATTTATAGACAACCCGAAGCCCTTGGAGCTAAAGCCACCACAACCTACACGCCGCTTGCTATAAGGTTTACAGATCACATATGTCGCAATGCCAGCAATTAATGTCGGACATGCAGATAAATAGTAAATGCAATTAACATAAGTCAAAGATTTCCTCAAAAAATTTTCGGCTAATCTTGACCTTTCTCAAACTTTTGACTAACTACGCTCTTCAGTCTGAGATTTTCTCCCTCTAACTTGTTTTATCCTGTAATCCCATATCACGATGTCCCTCTATGATCGGGTAGTCTCATATTAGCCTTATCTTAGATTCTGATCGGTGTCTTTATTCTGGATTTACACATAATATATGTATATCAATATATATATTTTAAAACAAAGTTAACTGCTTACGGTCACATGCCTTAAGCATTATCATGATGTAAGGAAATCACTGCCTTTCATTTGCCCACGAGAGCATTATATGTAAGTATATGTAACCATGAAGATATATCATCATCTACACATTTTATTCTATCCAAGTCATTTTGATTTCACATCTCTATGAGTATATGTAGGATCATCACATATTCTCCTTGATCGTAGCCTTCACTCATTATGCATGAATAACATACATACATGTAATTACAACATGATTCAATCAATTATGTATATTATACTCAACTGAAGGCTCTTAAGAACAACACAATAAAACAGAGAAATGCATTTCAGTTCATCATAAAAGCATCTAAGGCAATCTTTAATGGTTATATCGTCAACTTCTTTGAATTTCGAAAAATACCAACTGGAGAAATGGGAAAACCAAGTAAAATCGGCCGCAAATCCACCGAATACTGACTTTCGTGGTTTTGGCATTAATGCAACGCGCTATCGGTGTGCACGCCTACCCTAGACTTCTGGCTTCCAGGTTGCAGAAATCCATAAGTTGATCGTGTAGGGGTGCGGTGAAGAGATATCTTCTTTGTCTCTTAGTCCAAATTTTTCTCTATAAAAATCATCCCAGCGTTCTCAGTTACCACACCACAAAGAGTAATAATCTCCGAGCCTACAATCCCCCAGTATTCCTCTCGCCTCATACTCTTACAAAAATTTCTAATTTTTTCCAAATCATGGCCTCAAGGAAGTACATTGATCTCACAGTAGAGGCTAAGGAAGAAGAGCTCGACTTAAACTTAAGTCTGGGCAAAGACAAGGGCAAAAGACCTTTTGAGGGGTCTCCAGAGAAACAGAAGGAGAAGAAAATGAAGAAGATCGAGGAAGCTGAGGAGACTAGCACGGGCCATACCTCGGAGGACAAAATCGCCTGTCTAGAGCAGGAGGTGAAAAATCTGAAAAAGATGATAGGAGACCTGGAGAAGTTAACTAAACGCAATCATGCAGAAATGACTTCAAGAATAGACAGGTTCTTCTATTGGTCTACCCAGTGCTTCTGCAATCAACAACAAAGAAGTGTTGATTGTATGAATGGGATTTACACTACCCTCCGCGACATTGCTATGTCCCTTGCTCCAAGGAATGGTCGAGGGGTGATGATACAATACAACCCTCCTAATCCAAGACCACCTCGCTTTTAGATTACTCATGCATGAGTAAACTTCTTCTTTTTTTGCAATGTAATCCTTCAGTTTTTTTTTTCTTTTGTTTTTAATGCAAGTGGTTTCTTTTATTGGCTGGTACCCTAAAATAATATAGCTACACAAATTCAATCATGAATTCAGCTTATAAAATCCACCATATAAAAATTTGATCCGACAGCAACGGAATCAAAACAAGTAACAACTTTTCCTTGACTAAGTTCAAAAGTGTAGCCACATCTGTATAAAACTAAAACTGAGAACATACTTCTTAAGAAGAGATAAGTCTCGGAGGGAAAGGAAATGAAAACATCCTACAGGACCTTCAGTAGAGCCGTCTCTCTATAGTTGTGCCCGGGTTCACAACGATAGAGGAGGTCCCACTAAGGTTACCTTGCTCTGTAATCACTAGGAGACCTAACAACCATTGCTCTGATACCAACTTTGTCACGACCCGTTTTCTGGGCACATGACCGGCACAATGATGAATCTCTCATCACTGTAAGCCTTCCGATAAATATATCAAATTTTCTTATATGAAAATCATAGATTATCAATTTAAAATACATTATTATACTGACATACAAGCCAAATGTCGAACCCCTGAACTAGATGTCCTAGACGATTACAGAGCAACATAATCTATAACAGAAGAGAGGTCTACCCGACAACGGGAAGGTACAAAGTGATCTACTCCTCTAGCAGATATTCTTCGATGGCAACCTGATCTGAACAAAAAGGTTGTACAAACAATGTGAGCTTTTAAACTCAATGAGCGAATCGGCCTTGCATTAATAAAATTCAAATACATTACCAGTCATGCAAGCATATCCAAAGGCTCATACTCAACCAATAGACAGAAGATAAAAATTCATCCAATTCAACAAACGTTACTAGTACTCGTCAATGGCAATATATCCCAGAGAGCGCACACAGGCCGGCTCACCAATTATGTATATTTCTGCCATGACGCACAACATCATCCTTTTACATACAAGAAGATAAAAATTCATCCAATTCAACAAACGTTACTAGTACTCGTCAATGGCAATATATCCCGGAGAGCGCACACAGGCCGGCTCACCAATTATGTATATTTCCGCCATGACGCACAACCTCATCCTCTTAGCTAGGGCGCCTCACGGATTTATCACCAATCCGGGCTATATCCCTACTAAGGGAATCGTTGTCTCCACACTCATTGGTCAAGACACCCTGTCAACCGGGTTTTCCGCCTTGCCGTGAGAGGGGGTACTGTCCCGCTCAATCACAATCAATATCATTTCATATCATAATCAGAAGCTCAATATAATATTCATCCATATAACAGGTATAATATATAACTATATTATAGCTTTATAAACCACAATTCAAGAGATTCAATCTTCACATCATCATGAGATACTTACTTTTTCTTATCCATACTTCTGGATTAATTATCTCATTATATTCGTCATTCTGAATCCAATTTCCCCCTATGAATCTTGGGAGTGTCCTACGACATACTTTTTATCACCAGTAATGCTAAAACTTTATTAAAACGGGGTCGTTTCACTCACCTGGATTCCGTACGAGCATCGCTTCTCTAAGTCATTACAGACAAGAGTTCTCAGGTGAATTTCGGTGTTCTGCTACGGAGATTTTCATGAAAGATTAGAGAAAATACGTCAGGATTGTTTTCGTACAGATACTGTTCATATGTACTGTTACTGTTCATATACACGGTTACTATTCATACGGTCACTATTCATACATACGATCACTATTCATACGTACGGTCACTATTCATACGTACGGTCACTATTCATACCAGAAATAGAGAATACAATCTGTAAAAGAGTACACCAGGTAAGTTCCCAGGAAAGAGTGGAGGGTCACACTGGACACACTTAAAAACCAGGTCTTTCCTTAGCCAGAACTTTCCTAGACATGTATTCTTCACAGTTTACATTCTATTTCGGTAATCAGAGAATCAAAATAACATATAAACAGCTAAGGACAGTTTTTCTGATGTGGAAGATCAGCCAAGGCCGCAACCACAGAGCATACTTAAGAAAATAACTTCTAAAATTTGAAAGACATAGAAAGGGTATAGTATCCTTACCTAAGCTGAAAAGGAAAGGCCCAAAATCTCAGAGGCCTAGCTTTGGAGTAAGAGAAACTTAAGGAGAGAAGAAGAGAAGTTGAAGGTGTGAGTTTAGAAGTGAAATGGAAGCGCCTATTTATAGGAAAAGTCAAGGGTACTATTTAATACTATGCGCTAATAAAATATTCAATTTACTATTCATAAAAATGACATTTCTAATAATGCAGTTACTGTGCAAATGGCGGCAACGACTGGAATTTTTTTGTTTTATTACTATTAAAAACTTAAAGAGAAAACTATCCTTTCTCTTAAACCTTTAAGTTTCTTTTCAAATTAGTCCTTTCATTTTAGTCCCTGAGGGTATTTTCACCCATAGAACGTCATTTTCTCCTACGAACTTCTTTCTAGTTTTCTCTTATGACCAAACCACATCTAGTACTTGACATTTCGATTGTATAAATGAACAGTATCGTATATGTAAATAGTATTATACGGATGAATAGTACCGTATACTGAAATAGTAACAGTAGTTTGTAAACAAATATTTATATTTTATTTTTCTTGGGTATTACAGGTATGTTGTGTATTTATTTATCAAGGACTTGTATTCCTTGTATTTAAAGGTATTGTAGATTTCAAACCTCTTGTTTGATTAAATGTTAATTCTTATAAAATATGTAACGTTAATGTTGATATTACCGTTATTATGTTAAGGTTGTGTGAATATTTGCGTTATGGTATGACGTGGTTATAATATTTTCGTGGTGGTGCACCCCACGGGAGAAGTTACAGGGGTTATAAGGGTGGAGATATATCTTTCATGGAGAGATAAGGGTGGATGCGGCCAGGGGGCCGCAGGCAACGATCCAATGGTACTGTGGACGACCCGGTTGGTACGGGATTTGTGTTGGCACTGAGTAATTTATACTGTGTATATCATTGGTAACTGATGTGAGTTTAATTCAATGATATCTTTATGATACTATTTGCTAAATTACTTTTGATTGATAATGTTATCCATTCACTAAGTATTTCATTACTCATCCTATTATTTTACAACATTTCAGAATCTGTGGTTGACGCTGGGGATTTTCTAGGGGAATAGCGAGTTTATCTTAAACCAACCCTCTTGTATTTTCGGTTGGTTCCTTTGTATTCTATATCTTGTAAGCTCTAGAAGTAGCTCTGTGGTCACATAAGCCTCCTAGGATTTTCTTTTTTTTTGGTCGAACTATGTGTAACTATGAATATTATGTATGGTTTCATTGTATGGAAGTTAAAACCTTGATGATGTTTTTAACCTAGAGTTAATGTGAATCGGACTCACTGTTGAGGATGTGACACTGTGGTAGCTCAGTGAAGCACTTACAAACACCAATGTTGATTCAAGCACAGATGGGTCAAATGATTTACATGTTTCATTTACTCATTCATCATTAATTGGTAATCCAGAAAAGTCAGTAATTGATCCCTTTGGGGTCGTGAAATACCTCCTTGTGTTTTCTCTAAAGCCAAACGGTTCGTCTGTCTTGGTAATAATAGGAAGGGTAGCCATACAAGTCATGATTAACAGATTAGTTTAGAAAAAGATAAGAAAAGGGCAAAAGGATGTTAAATAATTAAAATGAAATATTTTAATAATTGAAAGCCGCTGCCACAGTGCCATACAGCCAACAAGAAAACTGAAAATGCTTTGCTTAAATGTCCGAAACAAGCAGAGTATCCGAATCAAATTACAGCACGGGGCAGTGAGCACCATGAAAAGCACAAGTCCTATATTACTCCAATCGACAACCACAGCATCTCCAAATTACAAGTTTCAAAGTTTGAATTTCAACTACCTTCAAGCTTGTATAATGACATCTCTGTTTTGAAAATTTATTTCTTCAATTTTATAACATTTAAAACTAATTTATATCTTGTCTGAATACTATTATTTCTTATTAAAGACAAATATTTAAAACAATGTAAGTTAAATTAAATATTAATATCTAGGATTGTTGATTAGATTGTTGATTAGTTCGGGCCAATCTGTAACCCTGCCAAATCCAACATAGTTTGGTCTGATATGGTTCAGATTTATGGGTTGGAGAGAAGCAACCCGAGCCAAACTATTGAATGTTGGTTGGTATGCAAATTGAAAGAATTTCAACTCATCCAATCTAACCCAAACTATGAGTTAGTTATATAATGTTATATTACTAATTCATCTTAGTAAAGTTAGTCAACATCCATTTAATGGTCTAACACACACACACATCTGCCTCTAAGTACTTTATATTACTAATTTATTTAGTTTCTAAAATTTGTCAGTGTTAATGGTCTGGTTATTTGGTGGCTTTAATTACCTACATCTCTATTGTCTCTTTTTTTTTTTAAATTTGTTTTTGAACCCAGTGTTATTTGTCAGTCAACAAAAGCTATGTATATTGGAGTTTTAAAAAAAATACCAATTTTTTTAAAAAAGTTCAACAGGCAATTTAAATTGAACCAGCATCAAATGATTGGTTTGGTTGAATTTATTTGCAAAAAATTTTAGTCTAATACTTTGCTTAGTCAAACAAAATTATTTGATCAATTTCAATAAGTGAGATTCATGTAAACTTCATTTATTCAAATTTTAATTGAATAATTTAGACAACCTACAACGCGAAACAAAAAATTTGAGAGCAAAAAAAAACTTAATCTAATCAACTTTAACCGTTGTATCTTGTTGATATATTTTTGAAAGATGTTAATACATTTGGACCACACTAACTCAGGAATAGATAGATAAATTTTATTTTCAAGTATAATAAAAAAAGAAAAAAAAAGCAGATATTGGACAGACAAGGACAAACTATCCAGCATGGCATTAATGCTGGGAACTCCCATGTCGAGAATCTGACTAATTTTAGTATTGGCTCCGCTGCTTCCACTGTGCAACGCATCTGTCTCTTTCTGTTTCTCACTCACTCACTCCTCCCTCTTTCAAGCCTTTTCCTTTCCCCCTCATCCTCGTCTCTCTCCGGCTTTCACTTCTGGAAGGGGTACTCAAAACCCTAAACACCCTCTGAAATATCCCTTTTCGTTAACAACTTGTGAACCCCACCCTCTATGTTCAAACTCTACCTCTTCCATCTTCTTGCTGGGAATATCCTTGAATAACTAGCTCACATTCAACTCAGTAAAGTAAATCCACTGACCTGACTACTCACTTGGTTCCTTTTCGAGGTCTCAAGTAAACACATGTTTGCGTGAGTCAAAAGGAGCTTCTTTCAGTCTCTTCCAACAATATTCGAGTCTCCTCCTCTAACTCTAAACAACAAAGTTTGTTATTTCTGGTTTTTCTTAAGCTGGTGGAAGCCATTGCCAGAATGCCAAATCAGAGCCCCATTGTGCAGAGCGCTTTCCTTTTGTTACTTTTGCAGGTCTTAACCAACAATGTAGCTCCCGTGGGCTGTAAATCCACAATCGAGCCCTGCTCAAACTCCGACTCCTGCAATGCCCTCCTCGGTTACACCCTCTACACTGACCTGAAGGTCTCCGAGGTAGCCTCCCTCTTCCAAATCGACCCCATTGCTCTTCTCACCGCTAATGCCATCGACATGTCATACCCCGACGTAGAGCACCACATTCTCCCCTCCCAACTCTTCCTCAAAATCCCCATCACCTGTTCCTGCGTCGACGGAATTCGCAAATCGGTGTCCACCCACTACAAAACTCGCCCCTCTGACACTCTCGTGTCCATTGCCGATTCAATATATGGTGGTCTGGTGTCTGCCGATCAGCTCAAGGAGGCCAACTCCATAACCGACCCTTCTGTACTGGACGTGGGTCAGAGCCTTGTGGTGCCCCTTCCCTGCACTTGCTTCAATGGGACAGATAACTCGTTGCCTGCGATTTATCTGTCGTATGTGGTGCAGCCGATTGATACTTTGGCTGCAATTGCTGCCAGGTATGCCACCACTCTCACTGATTTGATGGATGTCAATGCCATGGGGAATTCAGCTATCACTGATGGTGATATTCTTGCTGTTCCAATTCCGGGTAATTTCTGCTTCCTTTCTCGGTACTATGGGTTTGGTATGTCAAGTTTTAATTTTTAAACAGGAGCAAAATACTCAGAATTGATCTTTATGTTCTCGGGAATTTATCTATTTACACATTGTTTTAATTTGGTTGATTGTTGGTTTTTCATGCAGTTAATGCTATTGGTTCAATTATGTGAGCCGCCTCATGAGCTTCATATTGCTTTAGTAAAATATTTCTACATTATCAAGAAATAATTTTTCTTTTGGCGATTGAAATATTATCCTGTTATAATTCAATTTTATTATATAATTGGGATTATGTTATTTGTTATTGCCTAAATACGAATAAAAAAATAATAGAATGATATTTGTTATTTAAATGAAATGCATGAAGCAGAGCAATATGAAATTGGCCGAAAGGTTCACTTATTAGGTTCATTAGGCGGCTCATTTAATTGTGCTGATACCATTAATCATTTACCCTTAATCATATTCTAATCCAAAATTTGAAGTCAAATCTAAGTGTGTGCTTGTATGTTATTGGATTACAAGTTTGGCTTAGGTGAATGGGTGACAAGGTCGGTCCAAGTTAGGTGAATGGATAACATTGCCAGCAATTTAATGATTGAGGGACTAAATTGAAAGAAATGAAATTAAAAGTTCACCTGTATCTCAGGGATTAAAATAAGCTTTACTCTCTTAAATATAAGCACTAATCTTTTATCACTTTAATGTTGTCAACTTGCCATCTTATATTACTGCTTCACTGTTTAATGTCTTCATGAGATGCGTGCTGTTTAATTAGGTTCTTAACTCTTTCTCATTTTACAGCTTGCGCATCAGATTTTCCTAGCTCTGCTGCTGATTATGGTTTGCTTGTCCCTAATGGAAGCTATGCTATTACAGCAAGTCACTGTATGCAGTGTAGCTGTGGACCACGAAATCTAAAGTACTAGCTACTGAGCAACTTATCTTCTTCTGCTGCCTTCTATCCTTTCTCTCATGTTAAATAATACATTATCTTCTATTTCTATAGAGAAAGGTCTATTAACTAACCTGCACGTTTGGGCTTCTCTTTCTGTGCAGTTTGTACTGTATGCCTGCTTCTCTGGCTGCTTCTTGTTCTAGCATGCAATGTAAAAACAGCAACCTTATGGTTGGGAATGTTACTGCACAACAGAGTAGTGCTGGCTGCAATGTTACTTCTTGTAGTTATGGTGGTTTTGTTAATGGCACAATAGTAACATCGTATGTTTATCCTTTACACACCTCTGTTTTTTCTCATTGAGATTCTGAAAATACAATCTCTTTTACCTAATTGATTTTTGAATATCAAGCTTATTCAATTGTTCTATGTCACCATCCACAGGTTGTCCCCATCTCTTCAGCCTCGATGCCCAGGTAAGTGCACGTAGTTGTTTATATGTAATAATATATGTTGATTCTGAAATCTGAATACATTTTAGAAGTGTAATGCTTCACCTAGGCCTTGTGGCCTAGTGATCAAGTTGGCAGCTTGGAAGGCTCAATTACTTGCTTCTTTGTGGTACTTGTTATTTCTCTCGTGTCCATGGCGGAGTATTCCCCTTAAGTGGATTTAACACCAGGAGAAAGAACTCACTGTGACTCACTCTCTGAGCTTTTCAGTTTATATGTTCTGAAAGTTGCTATGTGATATAAAGCATTATAGATTGAATGTCCAAAAAGTTGGTAATTTAGAGAAGTACAGTGAAATATCTTCATTTGTTGAGTGTTTTATACTTCTCATCACAGCTTAACTCTCAACTTGAGAGTTTAAATGCGAGATACTGGAGTAGGTTAGATGTGATATTATAATGGCCTATGCGATGATAGGAAGCTTCCTATTCATTTTCTGTTCTGATATTCCAACTCTTATTTTTTACTGTGCCATGTAACTGCATTTCAAATAATTCTGCAGGACCGCAGCAATTTCCCCCACTCTTAGCTCCGCCTACTACTGTTACTAAGATTTCAGAACTTGCACCATCACCATCACCATCACCATCACCTCAGTCAGGCTTAGGCGGTCCAACAAATCCCAAATCTTCAGTGGTGCCTTCAACAGGTTCATTGCCCGGATTTACATCGGCAAATGGCCCCGCAAGTGGGTTGGCTTCTGGTGTGTCTGCTGCTTCCTCCTTGATGAATCAGTTACCCACTTTGACATCTGCACTTGTGTTATTGTCTGTCAATTTGTTGATCTTTGTGGCACCGTGACTTCTCAATTTTGTGCCATGATGCTGGGTTTTGTTGTGCAGTGGTGCTTTGTTGGTCACAGGTGCCATTATCTATTGTACTCTGTGAATCTGGAAAACCACGGGTTTTAGGTTTTATTGAAAACACTCGACCTTCCATGAGTTTAGTAATTGTATGTATAATTTGATACTGATCATTGTTGAAGGGTTCGGCAGGGTGCACTTCTTTTTTTTTTTGTATGCTTTTCTTCAAGCTTCTACCATTTAATCTGCTTTATTTGATGTTACCTCGCTGATTTTCTGGGTCTGCCAAATGGTGGATAACCTTTGATCATTTGATGTGAAACATTCTATGGCATGAACAAGATCCTGTCCTGGGGGTGAGAACCCTGATATGTTTGTACAGGATGTTACCCTGAACCTTTTAGAGTGAATATGAAACTTGTCTTCCCTTTTTGAGAATGATGTGAAGATTACACAACCTCAGAGGATAGGGTGAAACGTTCAGGATTTCCTCACTGCCTCAACGAACAAATAATCTTTCTCTGCTATATTTATGTCTTGGCAGGAGGAGCCATTTCAAATAGGAAACGGCTCCCCTCTAGGGCTCTTCACTTTAGGACTTTCCAGGACTCAGAAGAGTGCTAAACGTTGCATTTTATTTAAAATAAATAGGTTGAAATGCAAGGATCACGACAACAGTTAAATACTTCTGAGTCATTTTGTATTGGCGTACTGTGTAGTTCTTACTGCCAACACACTGGCTTCCGCATTTCCTGCCAAGTCATTTTGTACAGCCTTCTGTTTTTCAATTCTTAACACCATGGAGTATGCTTTACTTACAGTGGGTAGTGGATCAAGGACTAAGATTTGACTCCTTATCGCGTCGTAGCATTCATTCAAGCCCATGAGAAATTGTACCAATTTGTTCTGTGCAACTATTCCAGAGAATTTCCCTGTGACATCGCAATCACACTCCTTCATCGCACCACATGAACAGCTTGGAATCGGCTGTAGCACGTTTAATTCCTCCCACTGATTCCCCTGTTCGATGGACGCAATCTGGCGCTGCACCTGATAAATCTGAGGACCATTACTTTCCCCATATTGTTCTTCAAGTTCCATCCACAATTTCCTAGCCAAACTGCAGTATACAAACGTTTCCGCAATATCCTTAGACATCGAGTTGATGATCCATGACGTGACCATCTCGTCAACTCTTCGCCATTTACAACGCTCTGTTTCATCCGAGGGTTCTGCAACGCTACCGGTAACGAAACCGAGCTTGTTCTTTGCTGCCAAAGCTCTCTTCACTGACCTACTCCAAGTCAGAAAATTCGAATCGTTTAATGGTGCCGTAACGAGCACCATGCCTGGATTATCTGACGCCTGCATCACCATCAGTTCATCAAAGTTCTGCATCGAGCTTGATCTCTTCTCGACGCTTGATTCCGATGACTCTGACATTGTGCAGAGGACGTACGAAAGCACTCTTGGTCACTATGTTCACAACGCTAACGATGATCGTAGAAGTCGCGATCACAGACTCAGATAAGAGGCTCTGATACCATGTAGAAAAGAGTTCTGCACTCTAACTTGAAAGAATACTTAGGCCAAAAAAAGCACTTGAATAATATTACTGAAGGTATATATACACACGAGATAACCTGACTACTAAGTGCTAGCTGTACATGGGAGATCTAACAAAACTAAAAACTGAAGTAACTATGTCAACTAAATTACAACAGAAAAAACTAACTACCCGTTACAACATATGCCTTCATATTTCTACAATATGTGCTACTTTCTTCGGCCGTCCAACGTCTATTATGATCCTCGTGTTTCAGCTTTTTCTTTTTCTTTTTTAATTTAAAGTGAAATGCAATGTTTTGAGATAATGTGTTTCTTTCCTTCGCCGTTGGTGATGCCCATATTTTATTTTTATTTTTTATTTTTTTAATTTAAAGTGAAACGCAATGTTTTGAGATAATGTGTTTCTTTTCTTAGTTGTTGGATTTGTTTAATCCAACGGCTGAGGAGAGCAACGCGTGTTAGCATCCATTTTTTCTTTTAAATTCAAAATAGTGCATTTTATGTCATAACCATATATTTTTTGTTTAGCACTCAGCTAACTACGACATGGCACGTGTCATAAGAGATGATCCGACTTTTTTTGTTTAGCACTCAGCTAACTACGACATGGCACGTGTCATAAGAGATGATCCGACTTGCAATTGAAGCACAAGATTTGACTCGTGAAATAGATAGTCAGCCTTTGTGTAATACAAAAGCCATTCCCTGCTTGCAAAAAAACTTCCTTCACACTAGTTGTTCACCTCTATTTATCACCGTCGTTCAGCATCATCATCGACTAGAGTTTCCTACAAGCTATCGCAAGGATTACAACAAGAGCATCCAACGGCTTTAAAATATGGGGCTCTTTGCTATTTGTCTCTTGCCAAGCACACCAGTCTTAGCACTTGAACTGGCATCCAACGTGAGTGGATTTACTCTTGTTCGTAAAATATAAGAGCCTTTGGTTCTTTTTGAAATCGTCCATCAAGTTGATCATGTGGTTGTTTTTTATTTTTTATTTATTTCATACACACACTATTTCGATCAAAAACTAATACAAAACTAATACAAAGAGTTGTAGAACAGATAAATATATACAGTTGGCAGAGGGAGAAGAGTGAGAACATAGAATTGTACATAAAAAGAGAGTTTGAAGAGAGAGGGAGAGAGGAAAATGAGAAATGAGAGAAAGGGACGAAGGAAGATGGAATGAACCAACGCTGGGAGCTCGAGCTCGAATAGTGCAAAAATAGTGGTGGGTCATTTGAGAAAAACTATGATTTTTGACTTGCCAAAATTACAGATTTAAGTCCCATTTATTGTAAAATTACATTTTGACCCCATTTTTTCTTTTCTTTTCATTGTAGTCCCAACAAGAAGCTCCAATTCTTTTATGAACATGAGCCAATCCACTTCTGGATTGCAAAGCTAGTAAGCTTAATGGTCAAGTCCATCGTGTAGGCTCCTGTAATTTGAATCTGATTGTTTGGGGTAAGAACACTGGACTCATAGCGACTTCTGGCTTCCCCAGTTACTTTTCAGCTTTTGTTAAGAGCCTACTTGACCTGACGATGGTTTTTTTTTTTTTTAGGTAATGGAAAAATTGCGTATGCTACATATATACTGAAAGAGATAAAGTAAATGTAAAATTAAATACAAATTTTAAGTATTTATTATGAAATTTTCTAATAACAACGTATAAAAAAAATTTATAATTCAAATTACATGATTGAGTTTCACAGAATAGTAACTCCATTTGTTATAATTTTATTAAAAAAGTTGCCCAATGAGTTTGGGCTAATTATAAAGAATATTGGCAAAAAAAAAAATCTAAAAAGAAAATCTACCATGCGGAGAAAAATAAACGTAATTTTACTTCTTTCACAGTCATCATTGGGACGACGAAACCTCCAGAGGGTGGTCCAGAAATCCCTAGGACAAGGAGGGTACATGAAAGCTCCGCATCCTCCGACTCCGATTCCCGCGAAATATATAACAACTGACATACTGTAAAAGGGCTTCAACCTCTGTCCTCACACGCATCTCGGTTTGCCATGACTTCGGCTCCTGCAAAGCTCTATGCAGGTTCCAACCTCACACTCTCTCGCCATCATAATAGATACACTCATTTATTCTACCATTGACCTTTGCGTTTAATTTTGTCGTTTGCAGATGATGTTAGCCTTCTGGTGGTCTCGCTGGACACAAATCCTTTCTTTTGGAGCACTTTTTCTCTACCATTTTCCGAGTTTATTTCTCATGTAATAATCTTTATTTCAGTAGTGGCACCCCCACCCCCCCGGGGTGTTCACTCCTCGTAAACCCTAGTGCTTAATTTAGTCGCCGAACGAATTTAGAAGCAGAATCGAAGTCAACATTCTGATTCATATTGCAAAATTCGTTCTTTTTTCAGGTACTTGCTTTTTTGAACACAATCTTACTTCTCAGTCAACTTAACCAAGTAGTTGTTATTGCCACCGGATGCAATTCATGTAGCTACATTTACGATTCGTCTTCGGATAGTAGCCATGGTTCAGAAACCGGTGGAATCCCCGCGCTTTATTCCAACTTGTTGCAAAAATTGGAGGAATTCGTCTTGAGGGACCAGCAATTGGGCGAGGCCCAGACGCAAGGAGCCAATGTACCTTCGCTGCTGTCGGGATCGTTGTCTATGGCTCTTTGTTGTATCCTACATAGTGGTTAAGTTGAATGTTCTGATAGTACGGGTATATAACTGAAATTCTTTGAATTCCGGTCGATGAAATGACTTTTACATTAAATTTGTAAAGGCATTCCTGAAATTTTTGTTTCACCTGATTCGCTACCCAGATATACAGAGAGTTTTTCGGTCAGGACCTCTACATCCTCAACCTCGGGTGAGTCTATGCATATGCATGTCTAATCAAGATTCTTAGATGGAAGCACTACATTTGAATACGTTAAGTTGCTACAGCTGGTTCTGTTAATGAAATATAGTTAACATTATCTTCTGTATTAGTAGGTGCTTTGTGGGTTGAATTAGATCTATACCGCTCTTTTGATATATGGAATACAGTACTGATTAACCAGTATGATCACCATATGTATATAATACAAGCATGCTATGTTTGTAGTAAGTGGCAAGTAGGAAAATAGTTTAGCTTAATTGCATGCTATAATACTCATCAGTCATAACAGCAGCTTCTTACAGCTAGCTTTAAGTAGTTAGATTCAAGATAAGATATTAGTAGAATTAGGGAAAGGGAGAGGGTGTAGTTCTTTAACACTATTCTTTTTGGGCTTTTGGCTCTATGGTGTGGTGATAGTTAATCTTAATTCTTATATACAGTATGCAATTTGAATTTGTTATATGAAATCTGAAAGGAAATGTCACTATAAAATTGTTTTTTGGTCAATAAATTTCCTCCAATTTGATGGCTCTGAATAATTACTTCCATATTTTTTAAATGCATGGGGCAGATTATATGTTTGCAAGGATCTCCAGATGGACCAGAACAGTATGTCCCTCATGATCTTTACATTTTATATACTATCTTTGGATTGACCTTTTACTTCAGATCACGCTTTCAATCTGTTTCAGGTATGTGGCAATCATGAATGCAATATTCTCTGCACAGCGCTCTACGGTATGCATCCAATATCTT
Organism: Biancaea sappan; assembly: GCA_037074585.1. Taxonomy (NCBI): domain Eukaryota; kingdom Viridiplantae; phylum Streptophyta; class Magnoliopsida; order Fabales; family Fabaceae; genus Biancaea; species Biancaea sappan. The sequence goes on from CM073494.1 coordinate 16,487,262, forward strand.
CACTTTTGTTATCTTGCTCTTTTCTTATACTTTGGCCTTCTCCTGGCCTACTCAATGCCACAAGCAGTCACACATTTTCATGGAATCTGTGAAGCTCTGAGGATATTAGTGGGGTAAAAGAGAATTTGAATGCTGTTCAGAAAATTAACTGAAGTAGTGTCAAATAAGGAGAAAATGCTAGTGACCGGCCAGTTCATTGGTGGCGTGTCAGCACATGTATTCTTGAGTGGACTTCTAAAGTCTACCATTGAATATTTTGTCTTTGTTGATTTAGTAGTGCCTCATGAGAAAGAAAAAATAATTTAATGGTGCTCATTTTGTTTTGAGGTAGAAGGAATGGGCCAATTCTTAAGTAAAGGCCATAGTTTCTTGGTTTCATATTTTCATAGATGCCAACTAAGGTTTAACCCAACTTTTGAGTCATCCTTTATCACTAAAAAACCAATTGTTTTTATATATGGTATGAATCATGCGAAGTGATAGGGTTGTGTTACCCTTAAACTGTCGTGTGCCTTGCTTATCAAGAAATTATTTTGTATAATTTTCAAGTCAGTGGTGATGCCATAGATGTAAAGCCAATCTCACTCAAGTATTTAATTGGATAGTGATTTCTTAATGGAAAATCTGAAACATGAAGTCATGTCTTGATTTGCTAAGGATCCCAACATTTAGTCTAGGCAATTGGAATGAATGGCTGTCAAAATGGGCAACTTAGTAGATTATCTATTTAACCCACCAAAATGGGTGGGTTAGTTTGCAATTCTTTTAACCTGTTTACAAGTGGGCAATTTGAGCAGGCCTATTCAACTGGTAGTTTATGTGGGTTCAACTTGTATGAACCTATTAGTTATGGGGGTCAACTCTTTTTTTTTTTTTTTAATTTTTAATTTTTGAAAAAGAATAGTATTTTATGGTATAATTATTCTGATTTAAAGTTATCAATTTTTTATTTTAAGTTTATTATAAATTTTATTTTTTAATTCTTTTGGTACTTTTTTAACTTAAAATTTTGAAAGAGCTATATTAGTCAATCTGTATAACCTACAAACCTGCTATATAAGTGAGATGGGTTGATATTTCTTTGATTTGTATAAAAGGGGGTCAACCTTGCCTGGCTTTTTTTTCTGGACCAACTTGTAATTGGCCAACCCATGTGAGGCTGGGTTGTCCTGTACTAACGGTTCTTTACAAAACAGTAAAATATTTGGTAAAGTGAAACCTTACAAATTTCATGCATATTATCTTCTGTCTATGTCCTGTTCTTCTCCAGCGCAAGAAATATTAACTGTGTTCTTAATAATTTCCTAATGCAGGTACCCATAGATTCTTGTTATATAGGTTCTAACAATTCTGCATTCCTCCAGCAGGTAGATGAAGTATATTTATTGAATGATTTGTTGTTGTAGACAATATAACAGCTCATTATTGACTCTAGTGATTTCTTCTGACGTTATATATAACAGGCTTCATACATAACTGGTGGCATATATTACCGGCCTCCCCAACTGGATGGTCTTTTTCAATATCTCTCAGTAAGTTGTTCCTTTTATTGGGCATCTTGAATCAATGGTGTCAACTTTAATATAATTTACTACTTTTCTTTTGCAGTTTACTTTATGTTAATGTTCACATTGTAATATAGGACGGTTACTTATTAGTTTAGTACTTTGTTGTATATGACTTTTTGCCTATTGTTTTTCATTTTCATTTTATTCTACCTTTAACTTCTTCTGCATATATGTTGGACAATCATGTCATTATTAATGCTAAATGCATATTTTGTAAAGAAAATAATTTTGTATTGTACTTGTTTTAATTTTGGTGCTAATTGAACAACCGCGATTGTGCAGATGGTGTTTGCTACTGATTTGCATTCTCGTGCATTTCTACGACTTCCTAAATCTGTTGGTGTCGATTTTCGTGCCTCGTAAGATTTCTTTCCTAGTAATATTGTATTTTTTCCTCCTCCCTTCCTATAGTTGCTAGAAGCATTCAGACTGCAACCTTGCTGTCACTGAACTTTTTCTTCTTTTTTCCTTTTTTATTAAATCGTTGGACAGTGCACTGCTATTATGAGTTTGTTCTAGGTTGCTTCTGGATTACGTTATGGTGGATATGGAAACTCTTTAACATTACATTGTCCAGTTCTTTCTTTTAAAAGTAAATAGCATTTTCTCCTGCAATATTGAAATTTTCTTTGCAGGCTGTGTCTATTCATAGAATAACATTTTGTACAATTAGAAACTGATGAAGAATGGCAAAAGAATATTTAGAGTGATATGATCAGTGATGGGAATATTTATACTTATATCAAGAGTTGCTTATGAAGATTTATTTTAGGCAAAATAGAGGAAATAATAAATCTTAGGTAATGATGTTTTATTTATTTTAAGATTTATACCTACTTTCTGATTTTTGTAGTTATTTTCTTTTTATTTATTTGCATTGCTACTATTGAATAAATATTTCGACCTTCTCTGCACATATCCCTTTGTTTCTCTCTTCTACCTTTCTTCCTTCCCTTCACTCCCTATTTCTCCCCTCTTTTTCCCTCTCCCTTCTATTGTGCCACATCAGAAACCGAACTTCTGAATTTACCAAATAAAGAATTTGGGGCTCACTTTTGGATCTGTCATTAGTATAGTTGAGTAAATTGCAAATGACCTAAACTGACAAGTAATAGATTGTTTGTGTAATTTTCATGAACTAGTAAATATGCTTTCATGAAAAACCCTCTACAGCATTAACTTTCATTTATTTCTACTCTGTGATTATATGAGACTGACATCTGGATAATTCTATGAAACTTGCAGGTGCTTCTGCCATAAGCAAACAATTGACATGGGTTATGTATGTTCGGTATGCTTGTCCATATTCTGTGAGCATCATCAGAAGTGTTCAACCTGTGGGTAAGTACTTATTCCTTTTCATGTTATATGTGGAGGAGGTAAATACAATGATAATGCATTTTGATATTAGACATGTGATAACAAACAATGATTGGCTACGGGTAGGCATTATTATTGAAACTCCATTTGTTGAATTACAGCTTAGATCAGTAAGTCGCTACTGTAAATTGCCTTCTTTTATAATATCTGTCCTCTACATAATGCCTCCTTAAACTATATGGGGATAATTTTTTTTTGTTTCACTCATACGAGAATGGGGAGAGGAGCTTGGCACTCATGCATGCATATTACATTGTGTCTATATGCTCTCTGCAGATCTGTATTTGGTCAAGCTCAACAATCAGAATCTGCCTCAGCAGCCAATCGGAAAAGAAAGGCTTCTGATGCATAAGCTAATGGTTTATTTTTGGCACATCCTTCAAGAAAGCTAATTGGTTAAGGTGCTTTTCTGTGCCTTTAACTGCTTTATCTGGCTCATAGAAGTGGCTTTTCTTGGTGGGAACTTGAAACTTGTTTTGGAGATCATTGATTAGGAGTTTCTCAGGATCTCCTGGTATGCCACGTGGATGAAAAAGGCTTTTACTGAAATGCTGTCATTCAATTTTAGCAGGCTTTCAGTTACCTTAAAAGTCTTGCTTCTGGATGGTTGGGGCAGGATTTTTGTTTATTAACATCGTTTCCGTTCAGATTGAACTGTATCGTGTATTTCTGTGATACTTTTGCCGTATTGGAGAAAGCCTCTATTAAGATATGCCATCAAAGGGTGTCGTCAAATGATGGTTCATCGTGCTTATGCATGTGTATTCTTGACGCAATGAAGGAAATATCAACCGTCATGCTTATGCGTGTGTATTGATGACACAATGAAGAAATATCTCTCAAATTGGTTTCTTAAAATTTCCCTACACTCTAAAATGACTGTAATTCATCCTTTAAAGAGGATCCAGCTCCACTGGAGGGGAATGGCTGAACTTTTATGACGTTCTAGAGTTCTTTTGGATTTTTCAGGGACTGTATTGTGAAGTATGGATGGGAGGGGAAGCATTTTGCTACAATTTCAGTACTTAATTAAATATGACAGGCTGGTATAAAACAACTAGCATGCCAATTATTTTTGAATAATTTTTAACAGAAAATTAAGTTGTAATAATTTTTATATTTTATAATAATAATAACTAATGAAAATTTATTTAATTTCTCTTTTTTTAAACCTAGATTGTTAATTTAATATTTTATATCATATAAGTATCATTATATAACTCGTAATTCAACAGAAAATTTCAAGGCCATAAATTAGTACAGATGGGCCGAAGCCCTATTTCTAATTCCATTCTTCATCTTCGCATTCTGGTGGGTTGGGTTTCCTTTCTTGGAAATATTTCATTAAAAAGCTCTTCGTGTCTTCCTGAGTAGCAGTCCCGAAATAAATAACTCTACGTTAGAGGTGTTTGTAACAAATGCTACTAACATAATAAGCATAATCAGAACTTAATTAACATTAACAATAAAAACAAGCAGAACTTGCTGCATTTTATTCTACAAAATTGCAGAAGTAGCAAAGTAATAGAAGTTAAATGATAGGACTAAAATAAAAATCTTTAATAAAAGTATAAAGATCTAATTATAACCTTATAAAATATAGTAGCCCATTGAAAATTGGTTAAAACGCGCACGGATCCTCTGTTTGGAGAAAAATCAAGCAGAGGCCTATTCAGTTTTAGCAACGGTTTTTATCGTTGCTAAAAACCTTTAGCAACAGTTTTTAACAACGGTAAAAACCATTGCTAAAAACTGAGCAGCCAAAATTCAAAACAAAGGATCCGGATCCGGTTAAAACTGTAGTGTACGTGCCAAAAAATCATAAAGCATTTTCCTCAGGAATTAATATATATGTTTGATTCCATTTTCTAAAAATAATTTTTTGCTTTTAAAAATAAAAAAACTATTTGAAAGAAGTGTTCTGCCTATTTGTTTTCAAAAACAAAAAAACATGTTAGATGTTTTAAAAATAATAAACTAAAACAACTTTTAGATATTCTAAATTGATGCCATCTGTTTTCATTTTGTAATTTTCTATTTTGCTCTCTCTCTCTCTCTCCTCTCTGCTCTCTCTATTCTCCCCCTTTCTGCTCCTGCTCTCCTCTCTCTCGTTCTCTCCTCTTTCTCTAACATACTTTTGTCTTTCTATTTTTGAATTTGTTTTTAAAACAAAATTTTGAAACAAATTCTTCTATTTTTTTTAATTTTTAAACATATTTCAAAAAAATATTGATTTTTTTATTCTGTTTGTTCTCAAAATTTATTTTAAAAACAAGTAGATAAACTTGTTCTAAAAAAATTAAAACAAAAACAGAATCAAACAGGCTATGCCATTCTTTCTTTTTGGTAAAAGGAAGTGGGAGTTCTTTAAGCACTTAATCCACTTTGTTAAAATTAAATATATATTGATGTTTTTCTTGGTGACTATAAAGCTGTGCAATTATATATCTAAAATGCTTATAACTGCCACTTAAGAATTTCTGCTAGCAATATATATATAGGGTGGTGTAAAGGATCATAAAAATGATTGCCTTAATACTATAAATGTCACAACTCGTTTTCTGGGCACATGACCGGCACAATGATGAATATCCCATCACTGTTTTCACATCCCAAAACTTACATGTGATATAAACATAAAATACCTAGGGTGTACCTCCGTGGTACCCCATAATCTCTGTGAACATTCTTAATATCCATAATTATGTGAATCATAAATATTCCAAAAAAGATATTTTGTATACATATTCAGAAAATGTTCAACCTTCAAACACTATACAGTACTATACAACCTCCCAAGCCTAGGTGACCTACTAGATTACAGAGCGTTTCCTAATCCTTACCAATTGTTTACCAGACAAAAGTGGAGTATATCCTTAAAGGCTATAAATTCTTCTCCTCAACCACTGTATCTGAAAAGATAATCATAGAGAGTGTGAGTTTATCATAACTCAGTGAGTAAACAACTGTCCATGAAAATATCATAAGCACAAACACCACATTTACTAATACAATCAATCTATCATTTATTGTAAATAATTATAGTATTACACTTGTCTGAATTTGCGTATGATTTCTTGGGTGATCAATCCCTCAATCACTTTGCATTATATGCCATAGATACTTGCACTGAGTGACTTGGGAATTTAACCCTCAAACTCTTGGTGCATAAGTTTTCACAGTTATACACTGAGTGGTATGGGACTCTAACCCTTTCAAACTCGTGCATAGGTCTTCACATTTATACACCGAGTAGTATGAGACTCTAACCCTTTCAAACTCGTGCATAGGTTTTCACAGTTATACACCAAGTAGTATGGGACTCTAACCCTTTCAAACTCGTGCATAGGTTTTCACATTTATACACCGAGTAGTATGGGACTCTAACCCTTTCAAACTCGTGTATTAGATCTCGTAGATCTTTTGCTCATCAATAAAATAGTGACAATTTATCACAATATAATTACTATGAAATAAATGAATTTACACACACTTTTATTCCCTTGAATGTCTATCATCAACCATAACAATCATCATATATTATCAACAGCGAGATTGATTATTTCTCACTTCAATAATGTTATAAACAAGACTTGTATTGTACTTTATCTAATAAGATCACATTAGTTTAGTAAGGTTATTCACTTACAAAATGTTCCAATTTATTCAAGGAACAATCACATCTAGTTCTTTAGTCAACTAGAGAAATCAATTCTCAAAGGTAATAAAATACCTTCCAAGGATATTGTACTTTTTCTTAACCTGAACACACACTGATAATCTTCTCAATTTCACAAATAACGCAAATGGGATTTATATTGTGCTTTGACTAATTTATTAAATTAATTTTGTAAGGTTGCCTACTCACCTGGATTCCACGCTCTCAGCGCTCCCACCTTGCGCCCCAAACATCCCTATTGTAACCAGGTAAAAATCATTAGGGTTACAAAATAGAGAAATTTCCTATCACTACTCTCGACCTTTACTCACATCTTAAGTTATAACTCCTAACCGGTAATGAATTTCTAAATGCCATTTATACCATTAGAAACTAGACTCAAAGAGCTTTCCAACGATATAAAGGTTGCCCAAAACGGAGTCCGGATGAAGAAGTTATGACTGATTGAAAATAAGCTAAGGCTTTTCAGCATACCTGGCGCCTGGGCGCCAAGCCCCTTTTCTTTCCAAATCTTCTGAACCTTGGCGCCTGGGCGCCAGGATCGCGACCTTTCGCGATTCCTCTCAGTTTTGGCTCAGATCCGGCCAAATCTTCACCGTTTTCCATGATTTCTTCTATAGGATCTCACCCTCAATGTCTAAGGAGCATTTAGACACCAAAAACACCAATTTTAATCGAGAAACGAAGCCGGAATCTCGATTTTTACCCCAAACTTTTTGAAAACTATAAAATAGGGAAAAGCTTGAGAAATAGAAATTTCTACCTCAATTCCTTGCTTTCCCTACGTTGCTTGGCTCCTAGAGGCTCGCCCCATAGCCCAAGATCCACCCTCCAAGCCCAGTTGTGGAGTTGGAGTGTAGAGAGAGAAAGAGAGGAGAGAAAGTGAAGAGAGAGAGAGGAAAGGAGAAAATGAAGAAAAATTAGGTGAGGCCGCCTATTTATTCGCCCGGGGTGAAATTATCATTTGCTCTTCAGTTGACCCTCAGTCAAGACTAGTAAAAGCAAATTCATAAAATCTCACCTCGGGTGATTCTAAATCCTAATTGCCCCACAATTTTCTTATTTCACTTTAGTCCCTCTCAGAGTCTCAAACTCCACTTTAACCTCGAATCCATCATCCTTTTGGTACCGGACTCATAATTCATTCCCATAAGCTCTATTCTTCTTCTCAGGTTCCTACTTGGTCATTTCTCAAAAGTACTCCATACTTTCTTTTCTTTTCATTTAGTCCTTGAGAATTTGTAAAATGTCCCAAATTAAAATTTTTGAAATTTCTATTTCCAAATTTCCTTTACTAATTCAAAAGAACATTTCTCATGTAATTAAATTTTTCAATAAACTTCAAATAGACTTTAAATATTCATGAAAATTCTTGGGATATTACATTCTTCCCCCCTTAATAGAATTCGGTCCTCCGAATTCAAAACTTAACTCAAGATTGAAACAAATGCAGATATTTTGTCCAAATATCGTTCTCTCTTTTAGAATTTTCACAATCAAGTACAAAATATAACAAGTTCAACATATTTTTATCTCTCGAGCTTCTTCAGTACAAGAATTGCCTTATTTCTAGTACATAAGTTACAGGCAACAAACTGAACTTGATTTACAAAACAGATAATCTTAATACGCGAAGCTCAGATCAAATATTAGCTTAAGGTACAAATAAAAGAAAGAATAAATTAAGGACGAGGAGGCTTTTGAAATACAGAAAGTGCTCCAAGTCTAGAAGAGGAAGGTGCTTCAGATCTTAAGGAGGAGGCTAATCGTTGCAGCCTAGAAAGAGTTTCTGGAGGAAACGTTTGGGAAATTTGGCGAAGTGCAGAAGTCACTCCATTCATACAGTCAATACACCTCGCTTGTTGGTCACGAAAATTTTGAGTTGCAAACATCGAATGTCTATCAACTCTATTCGCCAATTCCCTAAAATGACGATTCAAGAGCTTCTCTTGTTCTACAAAGAGACGATTTATCAATCTTCCCTGGTCCTCAAAGTGGCGGTTTATCAACCTTTCCAAGTCCTCCATCTTTTTTCTCATAAGCGCAAGCTCATCATTTGAAGATGTTGCTGTGCTAACATCCTCTAGCTCTACTACATCCCTTTTTCTTTTCTTAGCTTCTGATGACTCTTCCATGAATCTCTTATTCTTATAGTTCTCCAGACTAAGATTTAGATCCAGCTCTACCTTGCCAGCCTCAAAGTTTAAATTGAAAGATTTATTGCCGGCCATATTTTTCTGAGCTATAAAGGTTGTATGGAATGAGAGGTTTGATGCTAGAAAGCTTATAAGTAATGAACTCTTAGTGTAGTGAGAGGCGTAATGGGGCATCCATTATTTATAGACGAAATTTAGGGCTACCAAAACCCTTACATCACACTCTAAAGATGGCCTCCAGACCTTATCCGCCTCAATGCCAACGGTCTATAATAAGTATGCTAGAAAATAATAAATATAATCTCATGCAAAAGATTTTCTCAAAAAAATTCGGCTAACTTTTGACTCTTGCTCAAATCATTCAACTAATCGCCGATTCAATCTATGACTTCTTAACTCTGTATTTGTCTTATCAAATAATCCTAGATCGAGATATTACTCGATGAACGGGTAACTTCATACTAGCCTTATCTAGGTTTCTAATCCGTAGCTTTGCTCTAGGCTTACACATTTTCAAAAAAAAAAATACATATTAAAATAAAAACTTCTCATATTTACACATATCAAGTGTTACTATAAAGTGAGAAAAATTTTTACCTTTCTCTTGCCTCTACGAGCATATATGTATGTATGTATGTATCAACATGGAGATACATCATTATCTATATATTTTCATCTATTCAAGTCCTTTTTAAATTTCAGACTTCTCATTCTCTGAATGTATGTAGAATCATTACATATTATTCCTGGCCATAACAAATAGCCTTCACTCTCAATGCATGGATAACATACATACATGTCATATGTATTTAAATACATATAATCACAATATAATTCAATCAATCATGTATATTATACTCAACTGAAGGCTTTCAAGAACAATACAAGAAAGCAGAGAAATACATTTTAGTTCATCATAAAAGCATCCGAGGCAATCTTTAATGGCTACGCTGTCGGCTTCTTAGAATTTCAGAAAATGCCAACAAGAGAAATGAAAAATAAACAAGTATAAATCGGCCGCAAATCCACCGAATATTGACTTACGTGGTTTTGCCATTAATGTGACACACTGTTGACACGCATGCCTACCCTAGACTTCTGGCTTCCAGCTTGCAGAAATCCATAGGTTGAGCGTGTATGAGTGCGGCGAAGAGATATCTTCTTTGGCTCTAAGTCTAAATTTTTCTCTATAAAAACTGCCCCGGAGTTCTCAGTTACTACACCACAAAGAGTAATCAACTTTGAGCCTACAATTTCCCAGCATTTCTCTCTCATCATACTCCTGCAAAAACTTCTAAATTTTCTAAACCATGGCCACCAGGAAGTACATTGATCTCACAGTGGAGGCCAAAGAAGAAGAGCTCGACTTAAACTTAAGTCTGGGCAAAGACAAGGGCAAGAGACATTTTGAGGGGTCTCAAGAGGATCAAAAGGAGAAGAAGATAAAAATTGAGGAAGCTGAGGAGATTAGCACTGGCCACATGTCAGAAAATAAAATCGCTTGTCTAGAGAAGGAGGTGAAAAATCTGAAAAAGATGATAGAAGACCTGGAGAAGTTAACTAAACACAATAATGCGGCAATGACTTCAAGAATAGACAGGTTCTTCTATTGGTTTACCCAATGCTTCTGCAATCAACAACAAAGAAGTGTTGATTGTATGAATGGGATTTACACTACCCTTCGTGACATTGCTCAGTCTCTTGTTCCAAGAAATGGTCGAGGGGTGATGATACAATACAGCCCTCCTAATCCGAGACCACCTCGCTTTTAGATTACTCATGCATGAGTAATTTCCCCTTTTTTTTTTTGCAATGTAATCCTTCCGCTTTTAATGTCAATAGTTTCTTTTACTAGATGGTACTCTAAATAATAATAATAATAATAATAAAATGAAGAAAGATAAAAGAAATTAGCCACACAAAATCAATAACAAATTCAGCTTATAAAGCCAATCACATAAAAATTTAATGACCCTATAAGCTGTCACAGAGACAAACAGAAGTTCTGTACAAGTCTCGTTGTCTTTCCTCTTATCATACGGGAGTAGATGAAGGCTTACCGTATAGATCTATTGAACTCGATATTATGCCCTCGAATTGTCATGAATTCTTGCTTAAGAGCCTCGATTCGCAAGCTTTCCTTAAACTAACACTCTGAGGCACAAACTACCATAAGAATATCTTTCTAGACCATTCCAATCATACATTACGTTTAACAATTAAGAATGTTCATACGCCAACAGCCTACCTATAACATGCTCTAATGGTTCCAATGTTACAAAACTTCTACACTGTATATATTTTTTTGAAACACTTCTATCACATAGTACCATCATGCCAATCCCTAACTAAACAAGTGCAACTTTGGCAAGTCGCCCCTAAAGAAAACTTATAGTTTATCCCAATATCTCTTATGTTAGGTTCCATTTTACCGTAATATTTCCCGTAAGAAAAACTACCTAGCCCACATCTATTTTCTCAACCAAGCTTTTATCAAGGAACATATTATTTAGGACTTACATCATCTTCCATAAATTACATCTGTCTGGCATCTATCAAAATCAAATCTTGATCTGCCTCACAATTGTTCTTTCCCATTACTGCATTAGTAATCTGCGCTATATTCTTTGCAAAAATCTTTCTTGAACTCTAGCCCATGCCTCATAATCAACTTTACCCCATCTAATACATCACTCTTGGCCCAGCCCTCAAGCCATATTCGAGTAATTACTAATCCCTAGCTTTCAGAGTACACTACAGAGTTATGTTCCCAATTTCTCAAAAAGAAAAATTTCATATAGAGATCACCTTTTCCATCGGTATAAAGATCATACCTCCAACAAGTTCCAAAGTTCCACATACAAAATCAATTACCTCATATTGTAACAAAATTATCTCTAACTAACTCCATCGAAGGGTAAGTTATGACAATAACACTCAACTTTACAAGGTCTTTTATGGAACCTAATCCCATGGTCATGCCGCGGTTCATGACAATGGAAAAGGGCCCACAAAGAACACTTTGCTCTGTAATCTATAAGGGACCTAAAAACCACCTCTGATACCAATTTTTCACATCCCAAAACTTACATGTGATATAAACATAAAATACCTAAGGTGTACCTCCGTGGTACCCCATAATCTCTGTGAACATTCTTAATATCTATAATTATGTGAATCATAAATATTCCAAGAAAGATATTTTGTATACATATTCAGAAAATGTTCAACCTTCAAACACTATACAGTACTATACAACCTCCCAAGCCTAGGTGACCTACTAGATTACAGAGGGTTTCCTAATCCTTACCAATTGTTTACCAGACAAAAGTGGAGTATATCCTTAAAGGCTATAAATTCTTCTCCTCAACCACTGTATCTGAAAAGATAATCATAGAGAGTGTGAGTTTATCATAACTCAGTGAGTAAACAACTGTACATGAAAATATTATAAGCACAAACACCACATTTACTAATACAATCAATCTATCATTTATTGTAAATAATTATAGTATTACACTTGTCTGAATTTGCGTATGATTTCTTGGGTGATCAATCCCTCAATCACTTTGTATTATATGCCATAGATACTTGCACTGAGTGACTTAGGAATTTAACCCTCAAACTCTTGGTGCATAAGTTTTCACAGTTATACACTGAGTGGTATGAGACTCTAACCCTTTCAAACTCGTGCATAGGTCTTCACATTTATACACCGAGTAGTATGAGACTCTAACCCTTTCAAACTCGTGCATAGGTTTTCACAGTTATACACCAAGTAGTATGGGACTCTAACCCTTTCAAACTCGTGCATAGGTTTTCACATTTATACACCGAGTAGTATGAGACTCTAACCCTTTCAAACTCGTGTATTAGATCTCGTAGATCTTTTGCTCATCAATAAAATAGTGACAATTTATCACAATATAATTACTATGAAATAAATGAATTTACACACACTTTTATTCCCTTGAATGTCTATCATCAACCATAACAATCATCATATATTATCAACAGCGAGATTGATTATTTCTCACTTCAATAATATTATAAACAAGACTTGTATTGTACTTTATCTAATAAGATCACATTAGTTTAGTAAGGTTATTCACTTACAAAATGTTCCAATTTATTCAAGGAACAATCACATCTAGTTCTTTAGTCAACTAGAGAAATCAATTCTCAAAGGTAATAAAATACCTTCCAATGATATTATACTTTTTCTCAACCTGAACACACACTGATAATCTTCTCAATTTCACAAATAACGCAAATGAGATTTATATTGTGCTTTGACTAATTTATTAAATTAATTTTGCAAGGTTGCCTACTCACCTGGATTCCACGCTCTCAGCGCTCCCACCTTGCGCCCCAAACATCCCTATTGTAACCAGGTAAAAACCATTAGGGTTACAAAATAGAGAAATTTCCTATCACTACTCTCGACCTTTACTCACATCTTAAGTCATAACTCCTAGCTGGTAATGAATTTCTAAATGACATTTATACCATTGGAAACTAGACTCAAAGAGCTTTCCAACGATATAAAGTTTGCCCAAAACGGAGTCCGGATGAAGAAGTTATGACTGATTGAAAATAAGCTAAGGTTTTTCAGCATACCTGGTGCTTGGGCGCCAACACAAGCCTGGCGCCTGGGCGTCAAGCCCCTTTTCTTCCCAAAATCTTCTGAACCTTGGCGCCTGGGCGTCAGGATCGCAACCTTTCGCGATTCCTCTCGGTTTTGGCTCAGATCCGGCCAAATCTTCACCGTTTTCCATGATTTCTTCCATAGGATCTCACCCTTAATGTCTAAGGAGCATTTAGACACCAAAAATACCAATTTTAATCGAGAAACGAAGCCAGAATCTTGATTTTTACCCCAAACTTTCTGAAAACTATAAAATAGGGAAAAACTTGAGAAATAGAAATTTCTACCTCAATTCCTTGCTTTCCCTACGTTGCTTAGCTCCTAGAGGCTCGCCCCGTAGCCCAAGATTCACCCTCCAAGCCCGGTTGTGGAGTTGGAGTGTAGAGAGAGAAAGAGAGGAGAGAAAGTGAAGAGAGAGAGAGGAAAGGAGAAAATGAAGAAAAATTAGGTGAGGCCGCCTATTTACTCGCCCGGGGTGAAATTATCACTTGCTCTTCAGTTGACCCTCAGTCAAGACTAGTAAAAGCAAATTCATAAAATCTCACCTCGGGTGATTCTAAATCCTAATTGCCCCACAATTTTCTTATTTCACTTTAGTCCCTCTCAGAGTCTCAAACTCCACTTTAACCTCGAATCCATCATCCTTTTGGTACCGGACTCATAATTCATTCCCATAAGCTCTATTCTTCTTCTCAGGTTCCTACTTGGTCATTTCTCAAAAGTACTCCATACTTTCTTTTCTTTTCATTTTAGTCCTTGAGAATTTGTAAAATGTCCCAAATTAAAATTTTTGAAATTTCTATTTCCAAATTTCCTTCACTAATTCAAAAGAACATTTCTCATGTAATTAAATTTTTCAATAAACTTCAAATAGACTTTAAATATTCATGAAAATTCTTGGGATATTACAATTGTAAGCCTTTCGATAAATTCTACCCATGAGTTAAATTATTAGTCATTATCTCTATATTATCAAAATAACCATTCCTGAAGAAAATATATCAAATTTTCTTATTTGAAATTCATAGAGATTATTTGCATATAATAATAGATTCTCAACATAAAATACATTTATTGTACTGAAATACAAGCCAAATACCAAACCCCTGACCTAGATGGCCTAGACGATTACAGAGTAATATAATCTACAACAATAGAGGGGCCTACCCGATAGCGGGAGGGTCCAAAGTGATCTACTTTTCTAGCGGATATTCTTCATCGGCAACCTGATCTGAACAAAAAGGTTGTACAGAGAGTGTGAGCTTTTAAACTCCGTGAGCGAATCGGCCTCGCGTTAATAAAATTCAAATACATTACCAGTCATGCAAGCATACCAGAAGGCTCATACTCAACCAATAGACATAGTTAGAAATTACATACAAGAAGATAAAAATTCATCCAATTCAACAAACGTTACTAGTACTCGTCAATGGCAATATATCCCGGAGAGCGTACACAGGCCAGCTCACCAATTCTGTATATTTTCGCCATGACGCACAACCAATTCAACAAACGTTACTAGTACTCATCAATGACAATATATCCCGGAGAGCGCACACAGGCCAGCTCACAAATTCTGTATATTTCCGCCATGACGCACAACCTCATCCTCTTAGCTAGGGCGCCTCACGGATTTATCACCAATCCGGGCTATATCCCTACTGAGGAAATCGTTGTCTCCACACTCATTGGTCAAGATACCATTTCAACCGGGTTTTCTGCCTTGCCGTGAGAGGGGGTACTGGCCCGCTCAATCACAATCAATAGCACAACAGTTCATATCATAATCAGAGGTACAATAGAATATTCATCCATATAACAGGCATAGTATATAACTATATTATAAATTTATAAACCACAAATCAAGATAACAATTAATCTATTTTTTAAAAGATTCAAACTTCACATCAACATGAAATACTTGTTTCGTCTTATCCATACTTCTGGATTAATTATCTCATTAGATTCGTCATTCTGAATCCAATTTTCCCCTATGAATCTTGGGAGTGTCCTACGACATACTTTTTATCACCAGTAATGCTAAAACTCTATTAAAACTGGGTCGTTTCACTCACCTGGATTCCGTACGAGTATCACTTCTTTAAGTCGTTACGAACAAGAGTACACAGGTGAATTTCAGTGTTCTGCTACGAAGATTTTCATGAAAGATTAGAGAAAATACGTTAAGATTGTTTTCGTACAGATACTGTTCATACATACGGTTACTATTTATACGTACGGGTACTATTCATACCAGAAATAGAGAATACAATCTGTAAAAGAGTACACCAGGTAAGTTCCCAGGAAAGAGTGGAGGGTCACACTGGACACACTTAAAAACCAGGTCTTTCCTTAGCCAGAACTTTTCTAGACATGTATTCTTCACAGTTTACATTCTATTTCGGTAATCAGAGAATCAAAATAACATATAAACAGCTAACGACAGTTTTTCTGATGTGGAAGATTGGCCAAAGCCGCAACCACAGAGCATACTTAAGAAAATAACTTCTAAAATTTGAAAGACATAGAAAGGGCATAGTACCCTTATCTAAGCAAAAAAAGAAAGGCCCAAAATCTCAGAGGCCTAGCTTTGGAGTAAGAGAAACTTAAGGAGAGAAGAAGAGAAGTTGAAGGTGTAAGTTTAGAAGTGAAATGGAAGGGCCTATTTATAGCAAAAGTCAAGGGTAATATTTGACACTATGCGCTAATAAAATATTCAATTTACTATTCATGAAAATGACATTTCTAATAATGTAGTTACTGTGCACCTTACGCGATTGGAAACTTAAAGGGAAAACTATCTTTTCACCTTAAACCTTTAAGTTTCTTTTCAATTCAGTCCTTTCAATTTAGTCCCTGAGGGTATTTTTATACATAAAACGTCATTTTTTCCTACGAACTTCTTTCTAGTTGTCTCTTATGACCAAACCACATCTAGTACTTGACATTTTGATTGTATAAATGAACAGTACCATATACGTAAATAGTATTATACGGGTGAATAGTACCGTATACTGAAATAGTAACAATAGTTTGTAAACAAATATTTATATTTTATTTTTCTTGGGTATTAATAAAGCTTATCAACTAAGCAACCTAACATTTGATCCAAAAAGCCAAAAAAAAAATCTACAAATTGGAGTAATTTATTTATTTATTTTTGATCATTAGGATTCAAAAACCTATTTCAGCTTCTAGTAATTTAATTTGAATTAAATTGGATCATACAAATATAAAGCTTTTTCCACATTAATTTTTTCACATTAACAAGATTTGAACTTAAAATTTTATTTGAAAAAATAAATACAGAACCACATGAGTTAATTTACTATAGTAATTCATCTCATTCAAGTACAAAGGAATGTTAGCAAAGAAAGTCCAGTACACAAAAACGTGCAGGTTTTTGCCTATTTTCAAAGGATTAGAACAAATTGTTGAATTCAGATGATCAACAACTATTGCATGAAGAGAAAGTGAGGCGAGTGGAGGCTATTGAATCATGCAAAGAGAGAGAGAGAGCAAACAATATGAGCACGTGATAGTAATTGATCACCTAAATTATGGTCATTTATTACTATTACTATTGAAAAAAGAATAAAATAAAGTAAAAGGCATATGCTATCAGTTGTATCAATCCAATGTCGAGCAGAAAGGTGAGAATTCAAAGTTGTAGAATCTAATTTTAAGGTCAAGTTCAAAGAATTCAGACTCGAGTAAGCCATGAGAGAAATGTACACCCAAAGTGACGATTGTTGGGTGGTGGTACAGACAACAGAGTTAATGTGGAGATGACGTACACTCAGTACTATTACGATGCTACAAACAGAGGGTCATTGCACCCACCCATTTATAAAAGCAAAAAGTGCATTTCAGATAGCTACATTTATTCGACTCATCACACTAATGCCCTAAAGCGTTAGGCCAGTTTTACTAAACACATTGGAATGTGATTCTCTTCATTATTGTATAGTCCTGATCGGATTTCATAATGGAAATGCTGACAAAAACACCACATTCTCCATTATTCTCAATGTCACATATATATATATATATATAATTGTTCTGTTCCCTTTTACAAAAGGAATTATCTTTGGTCAGGCACAATGAAGTTCCAAAAGTGAAATCTAAAGGACAAAAAACCGAGACAAAAGAAAGCACTGGTGCATTATTTTCACTCACATGATAACTTGGAATAGATCCAAAAAAGAAGTCACTGAAGCAAGAAAAGTACAGGAAAATTAAAGAAGGCAATGAGAAAATTTGTACTGCACTGTACAAAATCTTCTTGACCTCTCTTTACTTGGAAAACTCGTAACCCTAATCCCAAACAAACGCCCTTCTTCAAGATCTCTGCGCTGGTGGAACTTTCAACTCTGAACCCTTCAGCACATCAACAGAAACATTGACTCCAATGCTGTCAAAACTGTCTGTTATTCCTGCCTTTGTGCTGTCTATTATGGGTAATTCATGAGCTACAACGTTCTGATCTGTTTGTGTTATGTTGTTTATTGGGTCCTTGCTTTTGCCCCATACCACAGTGTAAAGCCCCATCACGATGAGAATGGCTCCAATTATACTGCATAACACATTGCTATTATTTTACCTCTGACTACATATTTTACAGAGAATTCATTGGAACAATGAACATTGTGTGTATGTATATATATATATATATATACCTACCTTCCCACATGAATTTGCTCAGACAAAACAACGATGCCCAAAGCGGCAGTGATAATCATACACAGAGGGCTGAAAGATGTGACAAACACTGGTCCACGTTCCCTGGTCACAAATCCCTGTATGTAGTATGCCATTCCAGAGCATACTATCCCCTGTAATAGATAAAGCATTAGAAAACAAATCACCATATATATATGGGTTTTGATTGGAAAGTGAAATAAGATGGAAGATGAAGTAGTACTCACAGAGTAAACACAAGCGAGAAGCCTAGAGTCCCAGCCCAAAGCCCACACACTCATGTCTCGCTCCATGATAAGGGAAGCGACTGCACTCTCAAATATACCCAACAAGCAAATCCAAGCTGTGAGTGATAGCTCTGCTGGGTACTTCTTCAATGTGAATGACTAGTTCCACCCCAAAAAAACAGAATATTAGTTACATGAAGATTAATATATTAAAAGTATATATATATATATATATATATATGTTTGTATTTAATTAGCGGTCTTGACATACTTGCAAAATGAAGAAGCTGGCCCAACCACCACAGCTAGCAATGAGCTCGACAGTGCCAAGAACCCAGTGCTGCTCAGAGGGCTGAGTGGAGGAGACATCATGATGAGTAGAAGATGGTGAAGAACCCTTCATAATGTTAAGGGAAGGACCTTTGTACAGTGTCATCACCATGGCTCCTGACACTGTTATTACTGTGCCTATGACCTTCGCTACGCTGCGAATTTCTCTTAAATTCACTTTCTCTAGCCTGCACCAATTCATTAAGTTAATTAATGTACCTTGATTCATCACCAGGTCGTAATCTTAATTAATTATGCTGATGAAGTGATCAATCAATTGAAGCTTTTGGATTCATTTTTACCTGAAAATGACTGCCATTATAAAAGTAATGGCAGGGAGGACATTAACGGTGGCAGAAGCAAACGTTGTTGAGGTGTTCTGCATCCCCATATTATATAAATTTTGATCGAGGACTGGCCTGTAATTCAGTTTCGTTAAGTACTGTAAGTAAATAATTAAAGGTTTCGATACAGAAATCAGATCACTTCTAGCTAGTTCTCCTATCTTTATATCTTGAACAAAATATATGCAAAATAATTTCTTAAATAATTACTATTTACATGCATAAATCTTGAAGTAATTCGAAGGCTCCACGTTAATTATATATACATGTGCCCTTTACTCGTCACGAAAATAATTTTGTTTAGACTTTGACGCAAGATTGAGTCATTACGCTTTGTTTGTCGTTTATTATTAATTATTTTGTGGTTTCATTAACGTTCCATGGTATGTTATTATTTGGTGATGTACGTCGTCCACTAGGTGGGACGGCCCAATATCGCAATATATAAATTTCCATTACATATGGAATCTCGATTTTTTTTTTGTTTATTGCTTAAAGTTTAAGATAGCCAAAAACAGAGAGATTTTTTTTTTTAAAATTATAAGGTTGTAAATTATATATATTTTTTTAAAAAAATTGAGTCTATAAAAATTATATATATATATATATAATATTTTTTGAAAATACAAATATTTAAGAAAAATTACAAATTGATTTTATCTTTCCAGATCATAAATATGGATATAATATGTTTCATTCAGTACGTATAAGACATAACTGAGAAATGAATATATAGATTATCGTTGGATAGCCCATATTAATATTAAAATTTAAAAGGCAAAGGTTATAGCTAGTCATCGATCATGCATGCATGCATGCATTTTTAGACTTAAAATAATTCCTCAGTACTGTCCGTGAAGAGTCCGAGAAGAAGCCCAAAGAATAAAAGAAGGATAGAGCTAGAGAGTGAAGAATGGCCTTACTCAAGGAAACCAAGCGCCACTATCCTCAAGAAGATGGGGAACGTCATTTTCGGCCTTATTTTCCTGTAACAAACAAAAGTAATCAGAACATGCATTTATTCTTACTACATATATCTGCAAATTAGATCAGACGATCGATCTGTTTGGGAGAAATAGAGAGACCTTTCGAGAATGAAAGCGAAAGGGGCAATGATAAGAAAAGCAATAACGTGACGGTAGACGGAGAGAATCCAGTGGCTGAAGCCATGTTTGAAAGAGACCATTGTAATAATATACATGCCGGAGTACCCAAACTGAAGGGACACCATAGCCAGATAAGGCTTCACCTTCTTCAGCACGCTTTGGGCGCCCTCCATCTCTCCTTCCTTCTCTCACAACACACAACGTCCTCTACCTCTCGCTTGTGACTTAATTTGTGGCTGTGAGTTGTGACTCTCTCTAACTGCGAAATGCCCTTCTTATAGGCCACAAAAAATGTAATAAATAGTAACAACAACAATAATAATAATATTCAGAAAGTCCAGTTTTATACAACACCTTCACTAAGCCACTATCTCTTTCTCTCTCTTTTTTCGATTTTCAGATATTCCCTTATCCATTCACAATAAACACACATACTCCATACAGTTATACTAGAATCGTCTTAATGTCATCATTGAAAGGAAAGTTTGAGAGATATTATTATTGTGTGTATTATTATAGCCTCTGTGAAGGACAATTCCTTTTGTGCTAATTTATTATAATTTCTCTTTCTTCTCCTTTTGTCAATCTTTGTTTAAGACAAGTGGGTCGCTTGATTCAATTCACCACCAAATGCAAATTGGGTTTAGTGCTCGGTCATGACTCATATGACACAAGGAAATTAAGAGGAAATTGTGTTAAGTAAAAAGCGGGTACCATAGCTGAAAGCTACATATTTCAACTACTTAATTTTTGAATCTAAAATATCTTTGAATGTTTTTATACTAGTTATTTTCTAATCCACACATACTAGTGAAAATTGGTAAGTAGTGATGAATAAGAAAAAATTTAAAATTTTGAATTGTGGATTTTCAAAATTTTAAAATTCAAATAGTCGGTATGATTGAAACATATATTTAGAGGTCCTCTTTTGTAATTAGAGTTCATTACAATCCTCTCCCCTGCAAATTTTCAAAATTACACACTACCCTCCCTTCTACTTCTAAAATGCAAAATCCCTCCATTTATATTTTTTATATGGAGAAATTTGTTACTATATGTTTTTGACATTCGATTGTCACATATCTTTTAACTAAATACCTTTTATATCAACTTAAGAATATCAATTTTTACATTTTATAATTTTTTTGGTTGTCAACTTAGACTAAGATATCACTAGTATTCCATTTCCATTTCTTGTTTTAAGAAAAAACATTCAATATGTATTTTAGTCTAAAAATATGTGAAGTATTATGTTACCAAGCATTAAAAAACAGTCTATAACAAACAATAGAAGGAAGAAGAGTGTAATTAATTTTAAAATCTTATGAAGTGAGGAACGTATAATTTACTCTTATAATTACAGTGAGTCTAATAAGGAGTACAATGACAAAACTCTTGATAAATTACGTACATACAAGGCGATTATGTAACGCTACTTATATTAGTGCGAATGACGTGGGCACAGTAATTCTCCAGATCCTGGTTTTGAAGGCTTGTACACATGCAGTACATGTTTTAAACGTCAGATGCATCATTATATATTTAATGATTTTAAAACATATATATCTTGTTAAAGATTGATTAGATTAGATTATGCCTTAAACGACTTCTACAAATTAAAAGCTAATTAAGCGAATTAGATTGCGTTTAAATCACTTAGTGATACTTGACAATCATCCACGTCAGCGTTATATATATAATTGAAAAATTAATTAGATCATTATCCCATAATTATAGACTAATTTTCTTCTTGAACACTATAATTTCCTTTAAATCTCAATTACGTGTAGGATTAAAACAGGAGCGAAGTATCTCCCGTGGGGGGATCAAGTTGATATATACATCATTTGCTTCACTATATGCAAACGGAAAATGAAAAAACAAATACTAAAAGCAACACTTTCTTCGTTTCTTTCTCAATCAAAATTTTTCTGAAATTAGTAACTATGGATAACCTTTTCAGAAGACTGATTTTGCATATCTTTCTGATTTCCATGGTTTGAAGAATGGAAGACAGCTTTCAAAACAATATCTCATAATAGTTGGTTAATTATCATTGTCTTAATTAAGACATTAATTTCAAAATCTTTACCCCCTGAACATAGATATTTTGTGTCTTATTATTAGAAAGTCACACACACACACACACACACACATATAAATTAATAATGATGTGAGATCATTCATCATCACTAGGAATGCTTTAATCATTCAGAAATGGCTGTAACGCGTGGACAAATGTATGCCGAAATTAAAATTGGATGTAGTGTAATTAGTTGAATTAAATATTATTGTATGATGAGTATAGAAAGCACACATAAAAATGTGGGTAGAGAGAAAAGGAGAAAGAATAAAAGATGGTGCTTTCGTATTTGGATTCCAACAGACAATTGGGTGGAATTCCACATTGAAATTACTGGGGAAGCACTACAAACAGATGTAAAGACACATGCTAATAGGTAGGTATAAAGAAACCAAACCCCATTTTAATTAATTCTTTCAATCATATATACTGTGTGCTATATCTATATATATATGGAGAGATATATTTATATGCGTCACCCACCTTTTATTTTTTATAGCAAAAAACAAATGTCACACAATGAAATGCGATGGTTCTTTTTGCCCTTAATCTAGTGGCTAGTATAGAGTGGTCAACCTTTAGCAATTATATTGTATGTATACCACCACTCCCATTCTTCAGAAATTATTTCAATTTGATATTGGCTTTCGGATAATTTTCGGATTTATTCATATTCTTGAACCCTGAAAGGAATAGAACAATTAAGATTTAAGATCACTAATGCTCCTCGGTACTGGAATATATATATATATATATATACACACATTTCAGTCCGTCTTAAGTGTCATTTCGAAGGTGACATAAGAACAATATAATTCCTCAGACAGATATTTCGGCATCAATTCTTCTTATCGAAACCCCCCATTTTCTGCTTCTTCCCACGTGAATTTGTGTTGTATTGATGAAAAGTGAATATGCAATTATATATTCAGAATTAATAAATAATGCCACTGCTAGTCATGACAGTCATGATAATGACATATATAATGAAAGTGCTTAATTAGATCCAGCAATTCCTAGTGGAAAGAATATATGATGACATATTGAAATAGCTAAAATTAAATGAGATTGTCTTACATCGTGAATTAGAAAGATAAGAAAGGATTAAAAAGTGTGTGTAAAGTAAAACTTGAAAAAACTCGCAGCCGCACATCTGATCAGTGCGTTTGTCGGCGACGTGTGGCTTCCAGTTAATCTCCGCGTACAGTGATTAGAATTAATCTACTGATATATTTATTTAAAATTTTATTAATCTATTTATTTTATATATAAACCTGATCTTAATAAATCTATTGATTCTATGCATTTTGAAGAACTGATTAGTTATCTACCTAGCTATGATATATATATATATATATATATATAGCACATAGTACTTTACAGACTCTAGTATCTGTATAATTACGGTTCCGTTTATATCCCTAATGCATAGAGAAGAATAATAGTGGCAGGCTTTATTATAACAGAGCTAGTTGTTATGGATATCTTTGTTTCGTATTCTTCGTAACTTCTTAGTACTATTCTTCTCAATTAAAGAATATGTGTAATAATATTGAAAAGAATGGAATATGAGGTCGAATGTCATCCCGATATGAAAGAAAGTAACTTCATTTGATTCCCCATTAACATACCATTCTGTTCCTTTTTTTTTTCTTTTAATTTTTTTTAAAAAGCTAATCCGTATTAATCTCAAATGTCAAATCATTCTAGCTAGTTCAAAATTCTCTCGTCTTGAAAACAATCATATTGTATAAACATTAAGATATGGAAGGATATATTATACTTATTGTGAAGTTTGATTCAATTATATTGATTTCTTTAATTTTATTTTTAATTAATATAATAATTAATAAGGGTGAGACTTAATTATGTAGTTTTTTTTTTCTATTTTATTATCAAATTTTTTATTAAAAATAAAACACGTGTAAAAAATTTATTAAATAAACTAATTATTATATGATGTTAAATTATAAAATTTTTTTAAAAATTATACACTTATTATATTTTAATAACAAAAATTTTAAAAATCACACTTAACCGTAACAATAAATATAATTAAATTAATGTTGCCTTCTAATATAAATATGTAATGTTACTTTTAATATAAATATATAGACTGTTATATAATTTCATTATTACAAAAAACACATATTATATTATTCAAAAGAATAAAATAAAAAACAAATATAGTATTTAAAATTGGAAAAATTAACAGCCTAGTATCTAGATCTACTATAGTTGGCGTGAGAAACTCGTGGTTTATAGAAAGAGACGGTGGAAGTTGGGAAAGTGCGATAGTGCTACTTTAATTTTAATTAACGTTGTTTTGTATTTATGAGTGTTGTACGATGCTTGAACTTAATGATGATTATGGTGTGGTTATTGGTCTAAATAATTGATTAAGGAGATCCCATTGAGAGAAAGAGAAGAAAGAGATTCCAAGTGCTGAGTGAATTCCAACACTAAGAAATATACTCGATGGTGAACATTAGGACTGATGGTAACTGGTCACCAAATAATAAATAACAAAATGGAAAGATTAATACTTCAAATGAAATATCCACCACCATTAATTCATTCAAATATTTTAGTATTTATTCTCCTTAAACAAAGTCTCAATTTTGAGTGTTGTAAATTTAAAAATAATATTAATTTTTTTTATATATTTTTAATATGATCCGACTCAAATATATAAATTAATAAAAAAATTTAAAATTTTTAAATACTATTTCAAACTAAAAAATATATATATTCCGGAATGTTATAGAATTTTTTTGGGTTCTGAATTAGATACTGCTTAGGGTACTGATTTATTCGTCTTTAGTATTTTATTAAACTATGATCCTTTATTTATTACTAGGATAGCTGTAATACCCATGAAAAATAAAATATAAATGCGTGTTTTCAAACTATTGTTACTATTTACGTATATGGTACTGTTCATTTATACAATCAAAATGTCAAATACTAGATGTGGTTTGGTCATAAAAGAAAACTAGAAAGAAGTTTGTAGGAGAAAATGACGTTTTATGTGTAAAAATACCCTCAGGGACTAAATTGAAAGCACTGAATTGAAAAGAAACTTAAAGGTTTAAGGTGAAAGGATAGTTTTCCCTTTAAAGTTTCTAATAGTTAATAAACGAATGTCATTTTCATGAATAGTAAATTGAATATTTTATTAATACATAGTATCAAATAGTGCCCTTGACTTTTACTATAAATAGGCCCTTCCATTTCACTTCTAAACTCACACCTTCAACTTCTCTTCTTCCCTCCTTAAGTTTCTCTTGCTCCGACGCTAGGCTTCTGAGATTTTGGGCCTTTCCGTTTTTGCTTAGGTAAGGATACTATGCCCTTTCTATGTCTTTCAAATTTTAGAAGTTATTTTCTTAAGTATGCTCTGTGGTTGCGGCTTTGGCCGATCTTCCACATCAGAAAAACTGTCGTTAGCTGTTATTTTGATTCTCTAATTACCGAAATAGAATATAATCTGTGGAGAATACATGTCTAGGAAAGTTCTGGCTAAGGAAAGACCTGGTTTTTAAGTGTGTCTAGTGTGACCCTCCACTCTTTCCTGGGAACTTACCTGGTGTACTCTTTTACAGATTGTATTCTGTATTTCTGGTATAAATAGTACCCATATGTATGAATAGTGACCGTATGAATAGTAACCGTACGTATGAACAGTATCTGTACGAAAACGATCTTAACGTATTTTCTGTAATCTTTCATGAAAATCTCTGTAGCGGAACACTGAAATTCACCTGCGTACTCTTGTCCGTAACGATTTAGAGAAGTGATACTCGTACGGAATCTAGGTGAGTGAAACGACCCTGTTTTAATAGAGTTTTAGCATTACTGGTGATAAAAAGTATGTTGTAGGACACTCCCAAGATTCATAGGGGGAAATTGGATTCAGAATGACGAATATAATGAGATAATTAATCCAGAAGAATGGATAAGACGAAGCAAGTATCTCATGATGATATGAAATTTGAATCATATAGTTATATACTATACCTGTTATATGGAT
The DNA here is from genome assembly GCA_037074585.1 of Biancaea sappan. Classification (NCBI taxonomy): domain Eukaryota; kingdom Viridiplantae; phylum Streptophyta; class Magnoliopsida; order Fabales; family Fabaceae; genus Biancaea; species Biancaea sappan. The sequence goes on from CM073494.1 coordinate 16,513,517, forward strand.
GAGTATTATATTGTGCTTCTGATTATGATATGAACTGTTGTACTATTGATTGTGATTGAGCGGTACAGTACCCCCTCTCACGGCAAGGCGGAAAACCCGGGTTAAAGGGTGTCTTGACCAATGAGTGTGGAGACAACGATTCCCTCAGTAGGGATATAGCCCGGATTGGTGATAAATCCGTGAGGCGCCCTAGCTAAGAGGATGAGGTTGTGCGTCATGGCGGAAAAATACAAAATTGGTGAGCCGGCCTGTGTGCGCTCTCCGGGATATATTGCCATTGACGAGTACTAGTATCGTTTGTTGAATTGGATGAATTTTTCTTGTATGTAATTTCTAACTATGTCTATTGGTTGAGCTTGAGCCTTCGGATATGCTTGCATGACTGGTGATGTATTTGAATTTTATTAACGCGAGGCCGATTTGCTCACTGAGTTTAAAAGCTCACACTGTTTGTACAAACTTTTTGTTCAAATCAGGTTGCCGCCGAAGTACATCCGCTAGAGGAGTAGATCACGTTGGACCTTCCCGCTGTCGGGTAGGCCCTTCTTTTGTTATACAGTATGTTGCTCTGTAACCGTCTAGGACATCTAGGTCAGGGGTTTGGTATTTGGCTTGTATTTCAGTATGATAATGTGTTTTGTACTGAGGATCTATTATTAATTAAGAAAATCTGATGTATTTTCTTTGTATTTATTAAGGAATGGTATTTTGAGAATATAGAGATAATGACTAACAATTTTACTTGTGGGAAGAATTTATCGAAAGGCTTACAGTGATGAGATATTCATCATTGTGCCGGTCATGTGCCTAGAAAATGGGTCGTGACAATAGCACGATGGGATACAATAAAAGAAATAAATATCCTCATCAACTTGGAATAATTAAACTAATAGAATGATTCTTCATGGTCTTAACTACGTCACCCATCGCATCTCAGTAATATTAGTTCCCAACAGAAATTAAAAGTTTGAGCATCTTCGTTTATGTTTGATGAAGTTCAAGTTGTTGCTTTACGTAATTTAGATCATAATATATTAGTATAACAGAATTTATTCTCCTAAATAAATTAAATTAAAGTAAAAGATGCGCCCTTAAAATCTTTTAAGGAATGGATTCTAGTTTTGGTGATATTCAAGCTAACTCTGAGATACTTTTATTTTTATTAAAAAATAGAATAAATTATTAATTTAGTCTAAAGATTACATTTATCATAAATTGATTTAAAAAAATTTAAATGTTTCAATTTATTTATTTTTTAAATTACATTCATCTTCATTTAGTACTTTTGTATTTTAATTAGTGACACCTACTAATGTTTTTTGTTAATATGGTGATGAAGGTGTAGACATGGTTATTATTTAATAATGAAGAAAGCCTATTTAACTAAATTTTGTTAAAAAATATTAGATTTTTCTCAATATAGTCTCTTGGCACGTCAAACTTGGCATTTTTGTTAACAAATATAATTTTTTACTGACAAAAATCAACAGTCTACTAAAAATAATTGTCACGCTAATTTAAATTTGAACACGGGGCTATAGATCTAAGTTTGGAACCTCAATTAATAATTTGGATTCAAAATGTTCGCCTTTCTCCAATTATATTTATTCAACTGTTATTATTATCTCGACTTTAAAACAAAGTATGAATCATTTATATTTTTCTGATCATCTGCTTGGTTTGGTTTTGCAAACATGTTTTTGAGTTTCATGAGACAAAACGAAATTTAATTATTACTATATATAATTTCAGAATGCATATCACAATTAATAATAGCCTACATATTTATTTGAAAAATGAATAATTAATAATATGCAAGTAAAATGCACATTTCTATTTGAGTTGGATGCAATATAATTCAGTGTGTCGCCTCATATGGCAACAAGCCCCAATTGGCCTAATTAGTGTATATGTGTTAGATAATTGACAATGAAACGTAATAACACAGTTTGAAGCATGAATGATGAGAACAAATATAATGAATAGATACTTTAATTTAATAATGGTGAATCTAATACGTCAGCAAATTAAAAATTCCGTATGATCTTAATATTCTACCTACTAATTAACAAAAGTAATTTTGCATTCCTTTAATTTTGTGCATCCACCTATGACCTATCCCACACCGCACTAACAATTAATAAAATATTAGGACACTCCAACCAAATATTCTGGATCTGGACGGTGATATTACTCATAATGCATCCTATCTTACACACTTCCTTTTAACCATATTTAATTATATATAAAAATTCCTGTCCAATTTAATTATTTTTTAGTTTTCATACTAAGAAATCGTAATTTTATTTTTAATATAATGATAAAGGCAGTTAAATTGATATCAAGATTTGATATAGGATTGTAATTTCTTCTTAATTAATATAGCAAAGCTCTAACTAATTTTACTCTTGAAAAAAGCACATAAAATGACATGAAATAAATTTAGAGGATATAATTTTTTAAATAAGAAAAGTATCTAGTGTAGCTGAACTAAACTTTAAGAAAAGCCGTTGTGATTTATATTTTTTTGGCTTTTACTAATAAATAGTAAGAATGTAATGAAATATATGTATACTAAAATATATATATCTTGGTTTTGATATATACTTGGAGTGTATAAAAAGTGAAGAAGGCGACACAATAGAGAGACAGAAGGAACTTTACCAATAATTAATATAAGGAAAAAATTTAGTTGTAATTTCTTATATATTTATTATTAAGTTCTTCAATCAAAATATAACAAGTGTATAATTCTGTAATCACAACATAATAAATGTATAGTTTTTAAAAATTATTTTTTATTTTTTACAATTTATTATTATATAATTAGTTTCTGAAAAAAACTTTTTACATATTATATTTCTATTAAAAACTTGATAATAAAGATATAAAGAATTTTATATAAATTTCCTCCTTAATATAATATTGGATAGATGAAGGAGTTGGTGCTTATTTTTATGGTGGGTTTGTCATATGCCGTAATGAACCAAAAATTATGCAAGTTTGGAAATAGAGTGAGGAAAGGGGAAATTATCTCTATGGGAAATGAATTTACTTTTATCCAATGAAGTTTTGTTAGGGCCAGTTATATCCAATACAATCACTTTTATACGTAGATGTTTTGCTTTTTGTATATATGTTCACGGTATATAGGTCTTGATGCAACGAGATAATTCATATAAATGGTAAACAGAAAGCGAAAACAGAGTAATGATGAACTACGTACATGGATTTAGATTACAAATTGAAGTAGAACTCCACCATACAACGAGATGGTTATTTCACATATTTGACATTCCAAATCCATGCATGAACAAGACAATACAAATTAAATAAATGATGAGAATGGGTCTGTGTCACTAAATTAATTCAAGGGACCCCAAGTGTGGAAAAAATTGGGGTCTAATTATAAGCAGTCGTGTGTCACAGAGACTGACTTTCTTGAGTCGATATTATGAATTCCACAATATCCATATTAATGAATAATATTTTGGGTGATCAATGATTGTTATGCATTTATGCGAGTGGCCGATTTGAGTTGTTGAATTATACAAAAAGAGATCGAAAAAATGAACGTACAATAGTAATGATCACTCGAATCTAATGATCATTATGCACCGAGCTAATAATCTGAATTTATTATGAGACTCTTGATGCAAGAAGTTTATTCATATAAATGGTAAAGAGAAAGCGAAAACAGAGTGATGATGAGGTACATGGAATGATATTACAAATTGAAGTAGAAGTCCACCATGCAACGAGATGGTTATGTCACATATTTGATATTCCAAATCCATGCACGAAGAAGACAATACAGAAAAAATAAACGAGAATGGGTGAGTGTGACAGACTAAATTGAAGGGACCCCACGTGTGGACAAAACTGGAGTCCAATTGGAAGCAGCTATGTCACTGAGACTGACTTTCTGGATTGGATATTCTGGATTCCACAATATCCATATTGATGCTGTTTTTATCCCCATTGATATTGAACAATTGAGCCTTATTATTATCATCGTTATTATTATTTGTGGGGATTGCTACTGGCAGCTTCTGGTCTTCCCCTGGGGATGTGTCCGAGGGCATAAGGTGTTTGAGTTCTTTGTATTTGCCCCATGCAACTAGATATAGCCCCACAGCCACCACCACTCCTCCAATTATACTGTCATTAATTTCATGATTAATAGTTAAACCAAATTTCGATGAAAGAGAAAAAGAAGAAGGAGAAGTAGAAGCGTGAAGAAGTACCTTCCAAGGTGGAGTTGCTCGGAGAGGAGGATGGAGGCGAGGGCCGTGACAATGAGCATTCGGAGAGGGTTAAAAGCAGTGACGAATACTGGGCCCATTGTCTTCATAACCAGGCCTTGCACATAATATTGCACTCCCGATGTTACTATTCCCTGTCCATTATTTCACAATTCATACACCATTTTCCAAAATCACAACTATAATAACGCCATCCTTTTTATCAACATTCAAAGAAACAATCACTGTGGCTTTAGCTGGTTTAAAGTTTATTCGTCGATCGTGATTAAATTGGTTGTAAATAAATATATATTATTTTTATTTTATAATTAAAAATTTAATATAATAAATTGATAAATTTTTTTATGTTTAGATTCGACAAATTTTAAAAAGGGTTTATACAAGCTAGTAAACATTTTTTTACATATTTAACAATAATATTTGATATGAATAACATATGATCGTGAAATAAAAATTTAAAATTAGTTACAAAATATTATATTAATAGTATTAATATGGAGAGTAACACACTAACACTCATAAAATGTATGAAAAATAGAAATAAATGTATAAAAAAATTAAAAAAAATTAAAACTAGATTAACTATTGAATCACTCGGTTTTATTAATTTTTAACCAATTTATTCACTAATAACCAGTTTATTGAATTAAACTAAATTGTTTGTATAATTAATTCATCAATTTTTGGTCTGACATGTTAGTTGGGTTCGACTCTTTGAAATATTACAAAATGTGCCAAAAATTATATGCAGGATTTCAATGCGGGTACTTGGGTTATAAAGTTTTATTTTAATAATGAGTTGTTAATTAATTATTCTGAGTTAGCTTATGAAGTTGATTATTTATTTATATGCGTGTTGAAATAGTAAATGAAGTGTTGATATAATTATGACGAAGAAAGAGAAAAGGGGGAAGAGAGGGACTAACGGAGTAGACAGGAGCAAAGAAGGTCGAATCCCAGGAAAGAGACCAAGCACGAGGACGGTGACGCTCAGCATAAGCTGCCACCCCAACGCTCTGAAACGACCCCACCAAGCATATCCACGTGGCCAACGACATCTCTGCTGGGTACTTCCTCAACGTTATGGCCTGAGTGACCCCCATTATTACATCCTTCATCAGTTAATCATATCCCACACATACAGTAACTAACATTGAATTGAATTGAAGGGTCCTTAATTACTTGGAGAATGTAGAAGGCAGAGAAGGCAGCACAGCCTATGAGGACGAAGAAGGCACCCATGAGCCAGTGTGAGCCTGTGGGGTCGTTCACGTTCTCAGGCTCACCACCATGGCTGCTTAATGAGCCTCTAGCGTTCACCACGGGTCCCTTGTACAGAACCATTAGAAAGGCTCCTCCCAATGTTACTGCTGTCCCTATCACTTTCGCTTGGCATCTCACATCCTTTATTTTCATCCTCTCCATTCTGCATATTAATTTACACACCGTGCATTCTTTCTTAGCTTATTCATTAATCATTATTCTAGATTAAAAAAGAACTTGTGACTTTACAGGTACTGGGTTACGTGAGTGGCGTCACACATGTATATAGATCTAATATTTAATTTATGCGACTCACTCTATAATTAAAAAAAAAAAAAATTCGAAAGCCACTCAGAAGAACTTTGCGTCGACCCTTATGTTGGCCAGCAGTCTGATATATATTGGGTATAACTTTCTTTTCGAACGAGTTACCGTGTAGCATATGGAGATGTATAGCGGATACAGATTACGGCGTGTGTCCTTGAATTTTTGACGTGTAGCTTTGTATCAATGCCAAATATATAACACTCACCCAAGAATGATGGCCAACACAAAGGCGATGGAAGGTACAGAGTTCATGGCAGCAGATGTAAATGACGCTGACGTTAGTTTCATGCCCAAAAATGTGAAGCATTGATCCAGTATCACCCTGTCCACACCCCAAAAATGTCATATAACAAATTGCTCATCCAACTCTAGTTAACTAAACATAAGTTGGAAGATGATGATTACTCTAGAAAAGCCAGCAACATAATCTCCGAAAATATCCGAAATGTCATCTTGGGCCTCACTTTCCTGCAGCAAAATACAGAAGCAAATGGTTAGTCTCAGTCACCACTCAGCAATCCTCCATACACAAAGATCCATTGTGTTTCTTCACATTGAAAATCAGGAAAAGTTCAGAGACAGACTCATATTTACGAACAACATGAACGCATTGCATGGTTCATATATATATACATATATATAGAAGAGTAGAGACCTTTCGAGAACAAGAGCGAATGGGCCAAGAGTAATGGTGGCGATGGCATTACGATAGACGATGAAGACGAAGTGGCTCATTCCCTTATTGAGAGCATCCATAGTCAAAATGTACATTCCTGCTGAGCCGAATTGCAGTGCTGACATTAGCAGAAATGGCTTTCCCCTGTTCCACCACCCCCTCACTTTCTCACTATTATATTTCATCATCATCATCATCTCTCTCTCTATTTCACTGCCTGTACTGATAAATGATATGGGACTCAATGTATGTCACAAGCTTACACCCTCCATATTTATACCCAAACACCCATATATTAAATTATTTAGTAAATACTCGGAAACCCACTATATCCCAAAAGTCGAATAATCTCCATAAACGATACCCTCTGCTCTGTAGGGTACCTTGAACAGTTGAACCTAAGCCACAGAGTGTCGTACTCTTTTCCAAGGCTACCTCTATATTTAATTAATGAAAAACACCCCATTTTGTTCCCTTTAAGTCATCAGTGGATGCCAAGGTAATATTGTCCCGGTTTTGTAAGGCTTTGTACTTGTTTGTTACGACTCACGGATTAAATTAAATTAGTTAATTAAAATCCCTTATACACATATTGTTACATCAGTCAACTGTGGCTTCACGAGTACGGAATCCACACCACTCACGTCTTTTCTTTGCCCCATCAATGTCTTTCCTAAAGCAAGATACAAATTTAAGTGATTTTTTAGACTCCACATGTTAATTTAACCTAATTTTTATCCATCATTACTAAGCTGAATCCTTTTTATTTTTATTAATTAATATATATTAAATGAAGCGGCCATTTGCAAAAGGTGTACAAATGTGGGACGCTGATCACCTCTTGTTTCTTACTTATGGATCATTTGCGTATTGTTTGCCATTTTTATATTAAAGAGCTCTTCTTTTGTTTTCATCTTTCTCTGTTTTTTTTGATCGTATGCCTTCTTAATTATCAATCATGACTTCTGAGAATATAATGTTCGTAAATTCAAGAGAGTACTTCTCGATCACTGCAAATATCACAAATTAATAATGTAAATTAATACAGAATTTATCCATGTAAAATTTAAAAAAGAAATATAATTAATTTTATATTAATAAATTATGTATGGATTTAAATTACTAATTTATAATTTGATTGTAATTTTTTTATCTCACATTAAACCACTTTTTTCATTAAATATGTTCTCTGTAGATATTATACATATGATTATTTTACCAAAAGCATAAAATTGTGTGATCTGAATGATAATAATATTATTGAATAACGTAATCGTAAATTTTGAATATCACATGATTATATATACTATACCTTCTTTGGATTAATTTGATTGGTGAATATTCTACAGAAGCACTTTAATGGTATATATATGCACTTGAGCATGATTCATTTGGATGTCATTTTCACCCATGTCATCAATTGAATTACATAATACGAGGATCTCTAGCTTTCATTAATCTCCCTTATTAAGTGACGTATACTTGCCTAACATTCCTAATCCTAAGTTTAAGGGAACAGAAACACTAGTTAAGTATAACATGATACAAAAACGCAATATATACTAACGATGTACGTGTAAAACACTAGCAATTGCGTGTCAATACCTGATTGAGATGCTAATGTGCTGATGAACAACGCATATTATTGTCTCTCATATACCGTGATGTAATTTATTTTTTTGTAATTTAATTGAATTTTATCCTTTTTTTCTTTTGAAATTGAAGCCATTTAATTAATTCTATTTTTGAATAATTTTTAGTTTTATTTTTTCTATTACAAAGGAGCTCGAACCCTAGTCCTGAACCCATAATACCCACTTCCATACCATTTGTGCCACAAAATTAGTGGTATTTTTAGTTTTATTTTAAATTTTGTCCAAGAATATCTATTTTTCAAGACCTAAATAACATGAAGTAATGCTCAAATTTTCAATATTATATAGGAGAACGCTTATAAATACATACATATAATTTTCTCATGTAGCCCTCGTAGAACATTACAAAATATGAAAACCTTGTGGATGCATTAGATGTGCATGATAACCTAGATATATATATATATATATATATATATACAGACACATAAAAATATTGCCGTTTGTTTTGTAAATAGCTAGCCCATGGCATTATCCATTAATACAAACATCTCCTCCCTTATTTATTCAAAGAATCATAAAGCTAGTTGCTTCCCGATCAGCACGCAGATGCCAAAAAATTTGTCTTACTTATCATAATATGTGGATTATGAAAACTCAATGTTTATGGAAAAGAAGTTCCATATCTGATGATACAAATTTGTTACTTATTTATTAGGTATGAGAAAACGAGTTTTCTAGTGCATTCTACATCATTAGACATTAGCCGATTAGCGTATCATGAAAAGGATGGTCACTGGTTTAATTAGATGCTTCTGTTGTTTTAGAATGTTTGTGCCTAATTAAGAAAACGCAAATTTTAATGCCAAAACCAATAATGGGTAGGTTTCAGTGCTCATATATTATATTCTGCACGATTCAGTTCTAAACCTAAAGTGAAAGTACGCAATGGGGGTACGTGAAACCCAGTTAGTGGATATATATGTCAGCAATTTGCTCATTAATGATGGGAGGTAATTATTCAGATGGGATCTGGAATTTAAAACAATATCATTGATTATTCTATGGCATTTTATTATGAGTTCATTATGCATCTTCATTAGCTGTCTAGTAAATTTTATTGAGGAAATTTTATTGAGGACATGAAACGTCTTAAGACGGAGAAAATATTGTGATACTAATTTTTTAAAAAAAAATTTCTCCGTATACTAACTATTCAAAACTATTTTCCTTTATACTAACTTTCTGCTGAATTCGACCAACTCTTGGTCCAATTCAATGCATATATGCAACAAATTCGATCAAACTTTGGTCGAATTTGTTGCATGTTGTATTTTTTTATTAATTTTCACACAGAATTCGACCGAGTGTGGGTCAAATTCTGTGTGGGATAATTTTTTTTATAAACCCCACCAAATTCAACTAGGCTTTGGTCGAATTTAGTGTGTTATATTGACACTCAATTCTCGATTTACCAACAACATGAATATAATTATTATTAAAATATTGAAACAATTTTTACATCAATTTTTTTAACAATATTGATGTTGGAAAAAAAAAATTTTATTTAAACTAAAATTATGTAATAAATAAATTATACATGATTATTTTATTTTTATATAATATTTACTTTCATTAATTATATTAAAAAAGATATATAATAACTTTTAATAATTTGAAAGTTTTATTTTGATTATTTTCTTAGATTTTAAGAATATTCTCAATTTTTATATTTTAAATGAATAAAAAATATGAAAATATATAAATTGTAGTGGAAAAATAGATATTGAAAAATAAAAAAAATACCAATTACAATTATCATTAATTAAATTTACTATTATTAAAATGAAAAACAATATAAGGAATTTAATAAACCAACCAATTTTAATTAATGTGAATAATAAATGAACTAATTAGTAAATTATGAAATCATATTTTTTCTAAAAATATTCATGTATATTTTTTATTTTACTTTATACAAATAATGTTATTTATTTTTGAAAATAAAATTTTATGATGAAAATTTTTTTATACGTGTTAACAATTTATTTATGTATGTATTTTATATGTATTTTATCATTTCTTTGTTAATTATTAAACTGGACTACATAATTAATTTTTTTATTAAATTAAATTAATGATATTTTTTATTTATCCATAAAGATTTTGATTTATTTATTTTAAAACATCTATTTATTATTATAGTTTATAAAATTATAATATTAATAAAATACATGAATTTTTTTTATTATGATAATAATGAGATTGGTATTTGTTATTTTATTAAATTAACATATATAATTATTATTAATGTGTAATGGTTTTCATAATAATTTTAATAAAATATATATAATTATTGTTAGCAATTTAAAAGATTTAAATTAATATAACTTTTATTTTTTTTGACAATTTTAAGAATATTCATAATTTATATTTTTTTTAAGTTTTAATGAATCAATATGTAACTATATTAATACCAATTTTTGTTTAAATTTTTATTTTTTAATTTTTATTGTAGTTTGTAATTTTGTATAGATGTATACATGTAATACCAAGCAAATATATAAATTTTTTAATTATAGATTTTAATTTTGTTTATTAAATAATTTTTTTGTTAAATATTTTTCTGTTTACCCTAAGCTACATACGACAAAATAATAGTCTAACAATTTGGAATGAATTTTTTTTTAAATTTTCAATAGATAATATAATCGTACAAATAAAATATTATTTAATCTAATTGGTCTGGTAAGACAGAACGAGATGGGCATGTTGATCGATTGTATCAGGTTTGTCTGTAGATTCCACATCGTGAAGGTTCCCCACATTGTCTATAATCCATTGAACTATTTATGCGCGTGGAGTTTGGGCATCCTTGCTTTCAAGCCATTTCAGGGTGAGGTTGTACCTTCTGTCCGTTGTAGACTAGCCAATCTTCGTGACTTTCTATTAGATAAAATTTTTCCTGATATGCTTTCAATATAGTTTCCAATCGAAAAATATTGTTGACCAGTCGATTGTAGTCAAAGCCCCACTTTAAACATGCCGCTATTGCATGTTGACATGGAAAGTGCAGAGTTTGAAATTCTCCACAATCGCACTTTCCGACATTAAGATCCAGCTTGCAAGTACGTCTAAACTATCTTTTTAGTTCATCAAATGGTTCTTCCACTTCATATAAAGACCTCTGTGGATTAAAATAAATCACTACACACCTTCTTGCGCATTCGCGATTTATTTGCAAATCTTTCGTCACAATCTCCGAGAAGCTGGTGTTTTGAGCTGAAATCTGTGTCTGTATGGTCGTAGTTCGTGTTGTGAAATATTCTACTAATTTATACATGGTTGCTTTTACCAATCTGAGTACAGCCAAGTGCCACATCCTGAGAAAAACGTCATTCATGCATTCTACAAGGTTTGTAGTCATTTGACCCCATCGGAGACCTTTTGTGTTGTATACACGAGACCACTGTTCCAGTGGTATATCTGCTATATAGTCTGTGCCTGTGTCACACCAGGTTCGTATAGCTGCTAGTTCTGCATCCACCCGATAGTGCTTAAAATAGTATCATGTTATCCATATAAACAGTTTCAATTGAGAAACTAACTATACTATTAGTAAAAAAAAAAAAAAGAGCAAACCTATATTAATAAACTTTTCTCATAAGCATTTTTTGTGTGTTTCTTTTTTGACGTTGTCACCCAAATGACGAATGCAGAATTTCCAATGAGCATATGGTGGTTTCCACCCAGTTTCTGCATCTTCCAACGCCGCCATCGCATCCTTTCCTCTATCTGTGATAATGCAAAGATCTCGTCGATTCTTAGTCACGTGTGTTTTCAAGTGTGACAAGAAAAATTGATACGCCTCTTTGGTCTCACCCTCGACTAATGCAAATGCAATGGGAACTATCTTTCTGTCCCCATCTTGTGACACAACTATTATCAATTGTCCCGTATGCTTTCCGTATAAATGTGTTGCATCCATTTGCATTATAGGCTTCAGATGGACGAAAGCATTAATGCACGGCTTGAAGGTCCAAAAAAGACGACGGAAATAGACCTTTCATTTTGGTTACGTGTTGGTGGGTGAGTGTCCAACTGATAGACAGTGTCAGGGTTAAAATGACGAATAATGTTTAACCACCATGGTAACAAATTGTATGACTGTTTCCAACCTTTAAAATTAGATGACAAAGCCTTGTGTTTTGCAAGCCAAGCCTTCTTGTATAATACAGTATACCCAAATGTGTTTCTTATTATGGTTATTATAGATCACCTTTTTCAGAGACCAAATGAGTAATACAAGAGACTATCAGATCGAAGTCTAGCTTTTCATGATCTTGGGACATTATAGCCGACAGACACGTATGGTCTCCATTATACTAGGTGATCCTATACGGGTGTGCAGGTGATTTTTTCACTGCTCTGACCCTCCACTCACAGCCATTTCCATAATTTGGGCACCTGTAAACTTCGGTCCCACACTTTGTCAGTATTACTCGGAACGTCTGGTGTGTTCGAACAGTGTAGAGCTTCACTGCCTATCTTAAACTAAGGACATTTGCAAACCGCATATCCTTATATAGCTCTTGTTGAATATTAAGAGGGGCCAACTCATTGGTATGCCAAGTGTCGTCATTTCTCATTCGATCAACGTCAACGTAATGAAAAAAAATTGACTATATGTCTGTCATGAGAGCCATGTCTGACGGTATAATTACGCTTGCGTCGTCATCATCGTCGTCATCGCTGTGATTGTTAAAATTTTCTGGATCGTAGTCGGGATCACTTAACTCGTCTGATATGTTTTCTTTTAAGCCCATGTCATATGCAGCAAATAGTAAAAGTGATTGGTCTGATGAACTTGACTGTGAGTAGTACTGGTGGATTGAGAGAGTAGTTGCATCACATAGTTGATAGTCTAGACCTTGCTGTACTTGAGACAACAAGTATAGATTTGTCATATAGGTTGATATGTCAGTGCTCATATCTATTTGCACTGTACTGAGCTCCATCAATAATTCCATCATCGCCTGATTTTGAAAGTGATCGAGGTGTGTAATCACCGCATCTTGAAGTTGATAGTCATTTTTCATTTTCACCTTTCAATAGCGAAGTGGCGATAATTTCACAGGACACATAGATAGTCTTTAAACTCATCCATAGTAATTCCTTCGGACAACCGCATCATCGTCATATTTTCAGACATGAAAGTGTCACCCTCGTCTGAGACAGTAATTTCTCCGTGTAGATGTACATATGCAGTAATCTGCCGACTCATTCTGTTTAGATAGAGAAGAATAATGGGGAAGAAGTTTTTTGTTATCTGAGAGCAATGAATTTGAAGACAAAGGGATTGCGCACTGAGCATCACATACTTCATTAGCTATATATAGAGAAGAAATTGAATCTTCAATTCAATCTTTTGGCTGTGAGATATTAATAAACTTGATGTGACAATAAATATAAAAAACTATAATTGATATGACTTTACATTGAATAATTACATTTGATAGGATTTCTTGTTGAAAAATCATTACTGATAGTCAATTTGAAAAGATATGGCACTGAATAATTTTCTTGCATGCTGTTCACAGCACCGATTTCTTCTGACACACCGACTTCAAATTCAGCCCCGTGAAGGGCAGGAGGGATGTTTTAGAGGCCAAATTCGACCATTAAAAGGTCGAATTGCTGCCTCTACCAAATTAGACTAACTGATCGAATTTGGGCTTATTATTATACCCAAATTCAACCACATGTTGGTCGAATTTGGCCTCATATTGAGGCCAATTCGACCGTTGAATGGTTGAATTGCGGGTGGGATCCTGCAATTCGACCATTCAACAGTCGAATAGCCGATTGCCACTTGGCAACCGGCCTTCCCCCCCTAAAAGGCCTCCTCCAAAGCCCCCCTTCTCCCACCACCCCTTATATATACCCCCTTCTATCACATAATTCACCTACACTCCTTTTATCACATAATCCACACACACTCCCTTCTATTATTTTTTTTATCTTCAATATGGCAAATCAAATTATAGCACCTGGACCAGTCAAACGAGATTTATTGTATCTCCAAGATCAACATATATCTGAACAAACATGGAATGAGAACCTAGTAAGTCATATTGTTATTATTTTGCCTATTTTATTTTCTATGATTAATTTGTTGTTATTATTTTTATTTTCTATGATTAATTTGTTGTTATTATTTTTATTTTCTATGATTAATTTGTTGTTATTATTTTGCACATTTTATTTTCTATGATTAATTTGTTGTTATTATTTTTATTTCATATGATTAATTTGTTGTTATTAATTTTATTTCATATGATTAATTTGTTGTTATTATTTTTATTTCATATGATTAATTTGTTGTTATTAATTTTATTTTCTATGATTAATTTGTTGTTATTATTTTTATTTCATATGATTAATTTGTTGTTATTAATTTTATTTCATATGACTAATTTATTGTTATTATTATTATTTCATATGACTAATTTGTTGTTATTAATTTTATTTCATATGATTAATTTGTTGTTATTAATTTTATTTCATATGATTAATTTGTGGTTATTATTTTTATTTCATATGATTAATTTGTTGTTATTATTTTTATTTTCTATGATTAATTTGTTATTATTATTTTGCACATTTTATTTTCTATGATTAATTTGTTGTTATTAATTTTATTTCATATGATTAATTTTTTGTTATTATTTTTATTTCATATGATTAATTTGTTGTTATTAATTTTATTTCATATGATTAATTTGTTGTTATTATTTTTATTTTCTATGATTAATTTGTTGTTATTAATTTTTTTTCATATGATTAATTTGTGGTTATTATTTTTATTTCATATGATTAATTTGTTGTTATTATTTTTATTTTCTATGATTAATTTGTTGTTATTATTTTTATTTTCTATGATTAATTTATTGTTATTATTTTAAAAATTTTATTTTCTATGATTAATTTGTTGTTATTATTTTACACATTTTATTTTCCATGATTAATTTGTTGTTATTATTTTTATTTTATATGATTAATTTATTGTTATTATTTTTATTTTCTATGATTAATTTGTTGTTATTATTTTTATTTCATATGATTAATTTGTTGTTATTATTTTAATTTGATATGATTAATTTGTTGTTATTATTTTGCACATTTTATTTTTTATGATTAATTTGTTATTATTATTTTGCCTATTTTATTTTCTATGATTAATTTGTTGTCATTATTTTGCCTATTTTATTTTCTATTTCTAATTTGTTTTTTTTTGTTTTCTATACAGCTTGATAAACTATTAAAAGTTCGTCGACACACTAGTCAATTAATGATTAGAGCGGACCCCCGTATCGAGCCATATTTGCAACAAGCTGGATTTTACGGAATGTCGATGATTGAATTCTTTATGTACGAACAAGCATTAGTCACAGCGCTAGTAGAAAGATGGCGTCCAGAGACGCACACATTCCATCTAACATAGGGAGAGTGCACTATCACATTACAAGATGTGGCATTGCTGTTTGGACTCCCTTACAGTGGATGTGTTGTTATAGAAGATTCTATCCTCTTCTGGGATATAGTATGTCCTGTACTGTTGGGAGTTATCCCGCCTGAGGACAAATTGAACGGCCAAAGATTATGTATGACGTGGCTTCAAGAACAGTTCTCAGAGTTGCCGGAGAATGCGAATGAAGCCACAATTGAACAACATGCATGAGCTTACATTTTGCTCATGATCGGTGGCTATCTGATGTCAGACAAATTTGGCATGAACGTATACTTAATGTACCTCCCGCTGTTGCAAGACTTTGAGGAATGCGGGAGGTACAGTTGGGGCTCGGCTGTATTGGCCCACCTATACAGTGAATCATGCAAGGCAACACACTCTACTGCACATCAAATTAGTGGGTCTATTCATTTATTGCATGTGTGGGTATTTGAACGATTTCCACGACTAAGGCCGCAAGTACCAACTCAACCTGATGATGATGAATAACATCTGTGGCCCCCTCCAATAGCACACAGGTATGTCATATGCTAGTATTAATTTATTTAGATATATTATTTAGATTCTTTTTTCAATTCAAAATTTACATCATTCCATATTTAGGTGATAATTTGTCTAAATTGAAAATTGAAATTAATGTTTCATTTTAATAGGTGGAATAGATTTTCCCTATACCAAGCCCCCGTTGCTTGTGCTTTAGATCAATACAGGCGATTGTTAGACCACATGACCGATGATGAGGTATTACCATTTATTTTATTTTTAAATTGATAATATTTTGTTTTCTATTAGTGGATGTGATGCTCATTTTTTATAATATTAGGTTATTTGGCTCCCATATACATGTCAAATGGTCCCAGAATATTGCCGAATTGACCTTGACGTCTGGCGTACCTCGGTTCTCATTCTAAATTTCCATATAATAGAATTGCACCATCCCGATCGAGTTATGTGTCAATTTGGGATGGAGCAACCAATCCCGATCCCACCGATAAACTTAGGGGATTGACATCTTAAAAAGTTAACTGGGAAGACTGATACTAATTAGAAGGTGGAGCATGCTGACTTTATCTAGGTGTGGGACCAGTGGCGAGATCAAGTACACGTTGCTCCTATAACACTATCAGACCAGCCACTAGGACCGTACTCACGATACATGCAATGGTATTATCTTCACACAAGGCGATGGATTCGTGCTTCCAACACCTGCGATGGATACGTGGTAAAATATAATTTAAATTATTTGTCATTTATTTTAATTAATATTACTTGAAGAATAATTTTGTTTATTGTATTGATTACAAACTACTCTAATGAGAGCAATGCGTGTGCATGGTCTCCAAGAACCAACGATTCCTTCGGATTATGTACACGCATTGCACAAGACATACTGCAGCTGTCACATCCCAAAAATTGAGCATGTGAAAAGATACTACTCATTTGATATAATTCTCAAACATACGTTATATACATATATTCTGTAAGGTTTTACATTCAACCTTAATCATTCATTCCACACTACAGAATTATATTCATCTGATAAGCAAATATAGACATACATAGTCTGATATTTCTATCTCATCGCAAGCCTAGGAGACCTATAGTAAGTACAGAGCGTTCCTAGTGTCCACATTAATAAGTACTGGTATCCCACCAGACAGAAATAGAGAATAATCCCAAGGGGCTTCTAATCTTCAAACGGATACTCTTGTTCTTTATTTTCTGTATCTGAAAAAATAATCATAGGGAGTGTGAGTTTATTTAAAAACTCAGTAAGTAAATAACTGTACTATATAAAATATCAAAAGTACAAATACCACATTTACTCATATAATTAATTGTCTTATACATCGAGTAGTATGGGACTCTAACCCTTTCAAACTCATGAATAAGATTTCTTAGATATACAACGAGTAGTATGGGACTCTAACCCTTTCAAACTCGTGAATAAGATCTCATCGGTATACACCGAGTAGTATGAGACTCTAACCCTTTCAACTCGTGTATAAACTTTCTTAGATATACACCGAGTAGTATGGGACTTTAACCCTTTCAACTCGTGTATGGGTTTCATAGATATGCACTGAGTAGTATGGGACTTTAACCCTTTCAAACTCGTGTATTAGATCCCGTAGATCTCTACTCATTGACAAGATAGTGAGAATTTATCACATAGCACAATTGTCATGAAATAAAATAATTTCTACATACTCTTATTTCTACCGATCATCATATACTCCCATATGAAAATTGATTGCTCATTACCCAAATAATATTGTAAATGGGACTTATATTGTACTTTGACTAGTAATATCAAATTAACTGAGCAAGGTTATTCACTCACCTTGATGTTTGTCCAAGTTTACCTTGTTCCACACTAGAATTTGTGTAGGAAAATTTCCTAGTAAAATATATTACAAGGAATCATAAGAAAGGAAACAAAATCACCAAAATACGTAAAATTTTCTGACTGCTACAGTAACGGGTTGCTACAGTACGGTTTGCTACAGTGTCGGTTAGGATCATCTTGCACATGTACTGGTGGATTCATGGCCCTCCTTGGACCCATATGCTCATTATTATTAGAAGATCCTTCTGACATTGATCTGTCACAGATCTACACACATAACAAACAATTTTCAGACATACACAAAATATCACTTACTAGCCCCGCTGAAAATTATCTATAAAATGACGTTATACTCTACAAGGTCTTTTATGGAACCTAATCCTATGGTCATGCCGCGGCTCACGACAATAGGTAAGGGCCCACAAAGATCACTTTGCTCTGTACTCTATAGGGGACCTATAAAACCTTTCCTCTGATACCAAATTTGTCACATCCCAAAAATTGAGCATGTGAAAAGATACTACTCATTTGATATAATTCTCAAACATACGTTATATACATATATTCTGTAAGGTTTTACATTCAACCTTAATCATTCATTCCACACTACAGAATTATATTCATCTGATAAGCAAATATAGACATACATAGTCTGATATTTCTATCTCATCGCAAGCCTAGGAGACCTATAGAAAATACAGAGCTTTTCTAATATCCACATTAATAAGTACTGGTGTTCCACCAGACAGAAATAGAGAATAAACCCAAGCGGCTTCTAATCTTCAAACGGATACTCTTGTTCTTTATTTTCTGTATCTGAAAAAAAATAATCATAGGGAGTGTGAGTTTATTTAAAAACTCAGTAAGTAAATAACTGTACTATATAAAATATCAAAAGTACAAATACCACATTTACTCATATAATTAATTGTCTTATACATCGAGTAGTATGGGACTCTAACCCTTTCAAACTAATGAATAAGATTTCATAGATATACACCGAGTAGTATGGGACTCTAACCCTTTCAAACTCGTGAATAAGATCTCATAGGTATACGCCGAGTAGTATGGGACTTTAACCCTTTCAACTCGTGTATAGGTTTCATAGATATGCACTGAGTAGTATGGGACTTTAACCCTTTCAAACTCGTGAATAAGATTTCTTAGATATACACCGAGTAGTATGGGACTTTAACCCTTTCACACTCGTGTATTAGATCCCGTAGATCTTTACTCATTAATAAATAGTGAGAATTCATCACATAGTACAATTGTCATGAAATAAATAATTTCTTCATACTCTTATTTCTATTGATCATCATATACTCCCATATGAAAAATTAATTGCTTATTATCCAAATAATATTGTAAATGGGACTTATATTGTACTTTGACTAGTAATATCAAATTAACTGAGCAAGGTTATTCACTCACCTTGATGTTTGTCCAAGTTTACCTTGTTCCACACTAGAATTTGTGTAGGAAAATTTCCTAGTAAAATATATTACAAGGAAACATAAGAAAGGAAACAAAATCACGAAAATACGTAAAATTTTCTGAGTACTACAGTACGGTTTGCTACAGTAACGGTTTGCTACAGTGTCGGTTCGCTACAGTGCCGGTTCGCTACAGTAACGTTGACTGCTACAGTACCGTTGACTGCCGACACTACAGTGCTGCTACAGTAACCCGAAGAAAATTTTCCAGATTTTGTTTCGAAATTTCTGGTCGCTACAGTAACTCGAATTTTTGCAGAAAAATCTTTCAAAAATTCATCCTTTCCTTTTTTGTTTCAAAACCAGAATTTCAACTCTTTTAACCGATTATAACTCAAATATAACTTCTAAAACTACTGAGATTCATGAATTATCATCAAAATCTTCAAGAACAAAACCTCCTCTGATCTTCTACATAAACTGAAATTTAAGGAAAATAATCGGATTAAAGCTTACCTTTGATCCTTACAAAGCTTTTGAACCGAACAAATAATCGAAACTCTGAAGATCAAGGAAAGGATTTGAGAAGAAAATGAAGAACTGAGAGAGAAATCTTTTCTGCTTCCTTCGGCTGAGTGAAAAAAATGAGGGTTACTATTGAAACTTTATATTAAATATTTCTAATGGGTTATTCAATAACCCATGGGTATCCATAACCCAACATCCAAACCCATCCAGTCAATTTACAATAAATGGATTAATTGACCATTCTGAAACCACTTTTCCATGAATTTCACCATTCTTAGAATATATCCCTCATTGTGCAAATATTTAGTCCAGTCATTTAACTCAATTTTCATAAATAATATTCAAAGAGAACAATTAAATATGAAAATTAAAAATGACCAAAATCAATAACTAAAGTAACGTTGTAGAATTCTAAAATACTCTTAAGCGAATTATATTCTGAAATTAACGGGTATTACATTCTACCCCCCTTAAAAGAATTCGGTCCTCCGAATTAAAATCGTACCTCAAGTTTCAAATAAATGTGGATAGTTTTTCCACATCTCATCTTCTGCCTCCCACGTAGCTTCCTCGCGAGAATGATTTCTCCAAAGAACTTTGACAGTAGGAATTTCTTTGGTACGCAATTTCTTGACTTTTCTATCAAGGATAGCTACTGGTACCTCTTCGTAGGTGAGAGTTTCATCAAAATGAACTTCTTGGGGTTGAATGACATGAGAAGGATCAGGAAGATACTTCCGTAGCATGGACACATGAAATATTGGATGAACTCCCTCTAGGTTGGAAGGTAGGTCTAGGCGATATGCCACATTACCCACTCTGTCTACAACTTCATATGGGCCAACATACCTCGGACTAAGCTTGCCTTTCTTCCCGAATCTCATTACTCCTTTCATAGGTGAGATTCGTAAGAAAACCATATCACCTATTGCAAATTCAAGGTCACGTCGTCGGTTGTCCGCATAAGACTTCTGTCTACTCTGAGCAGTTAACAACTTCTCTCTGATCAGTTTAACTTTATTTATATCTTCCTGTATCATCTCAGGTCCAAATATTTTGGTTTCACCAAGTTCAAACCAACCTATAGGAGATCGACACCGTCTCCCATATAATGCCTCAAAAGGTGCCATCTGAATACTGGCTTGGTAACTGTTGTTATAAGCAAATTCAATAAGAGACAAATGGTCTTCCCAACTTCCACTGAAATCCATCACACAAGCTCTTAGCATATCCTCTAAAGTCTGAATTGTCCTTTCGGACTGTCCATCAGTCTGAGGATGAAATGCTGTGCTAAGATTCACTTTGGTACCCAAAGCCTCTTGAAAGACTTTCCAAAACCGAGAAGTAAACTGAGGTCCTCGATCTGATATAATGGATATTGGTACACCATGAAGTTTCACTATTTCTTTAACATAAAGTCGAGCAAGTTTTGCTACACTGAAAGTGGTATGAACAGGAAGAAAATGTGCTGACTTAGTAAGTCGATCCACTATGACCCATATTGAATCATTTCCTTTTGTTGACCGAGGTAAACCTACTACAAAATCTATAGTGATCATTTCCCACTTCCATTCGGGAATATCTAGTTTTTGCATCAATCCAGGTGGTCGTCGATGTTCAGCTTTAACTTGCTGACAAGTCAAACATCGAGCTACAAAGTCAGTCACGTCTCGCTTCATGCCCTCCCACCAGTAAACTTGTTTCAAGTCCTGATACATTTTCACAGCACCAGGATGTACAACGTAGGGTGAACCATGAGCTTCCATTAAGATTTCATGTTTCAAAGATTCAATGTTGGGGACACAGAGTCTCCCATTAAACCATAAGACTCCTTCTTCATCTACCAAGAAACTTGGTGCTAGACCTTGCCTTGCCTTATCTCTGATTTTGACCATATCAATGTCATTTTCTAAAGTTGCTTTTACTTTTTCTACAAGGGATGATCTAACTGTTAAATGAGCCAGAAATGTACCTGACTCAGTGATCTCGAAGAATACTCCATCAGCTTCCAACTCTTGTAGTTCATGTATTAGAGACCTCCTTATAGTGGCAATGTGAGCTAAACTTCCCATAGACTTTCGACTTAGAACATCAGCCACTACATTTGCTTTACCTGGATGGTAAAGGATGGTACAATCATAATCTTTCAGAAGTTCCATCTACCTTCGTTGCCTTAGATTGAGATCTCTCTGCTCAAAAATGTACTTAAGGCTTTTGTGATCTGTAAAAATTTTACAAGTTTCCCCATACAAGTAATGTCTCCAAATCTTTAGGGCAAACACTACAGCTGCCATTTCCAAATCATGAGTGGGGTAATTCAATTCATGCTTTTTAAGCTGACGTGAGCCATAAGCTATGACTTTACCATGTTGCATCAACACACATCCTAAGCCTATCTTTGAGGCATCACAGAATACAGAGTAACCCCCTGGTCCTGATGGTAGAATTAAGACTGGTGCAGAAGTTAAACACTCTTTCAATTGGGTGAAACTTTGCTCACATGAATCATCCCAAATGTATTTAACATTCTTTCGGGTTAACTTATTTAATGGGAGAGCCGTCTTAGAGAAATCTTTGACAAAGCGACGGTAATACCCTGCTAAGCCAAGAAAACTACGTACTTCAGACACAGTTGTTGGTCTAGGCCACTGTTTAACTGCTTCAATTTTACTTGGATCTACATGAATACCTTCTTGGGAAATAACATGTCCCAAAAACGTTACATGACTCATCCAGAATTCACATTTTGAGAGCTTTGCGTACAACTGATGCTCTCTCAAGGTCTGAAGCACTATTCTCAAATGTTCAGTATGTTCTTCATGACTCTTTGAATACACCAAAATATCATCAATAAATACAATTACAAACTTATCAAGGAAGGATTTAAACACTCTGTTCATTAAATCCATAAATGCTGCTGGTGCATTTGTCAACCCAAAAGACATCACAAGAAACTCATAATGTCCATACCGTGTACGAAAAGCAGTCTTAGGTATATCATCACTCTTAATTCGTAACTGATGATATCCAGACCTTAGATCAATCTTTGAGAAGTATTTTGCTCCTTGAAGCTGATCAAACAAATCATCTATCCTTGGTAAAGGATACTTATTCTTCACTGTGACTTTGTTCAGTTGACGATAATCTATACATAATCTCATAGAACCATCTTTCTTTTTCACAAAAAGAACAGGAGCACCCCAAGGTGAAAAACTTGGGCGGATGAACCCTTTGTTCAACAAATCTTCCAATTGTTCTTTGAGTTCTTTTAGCTCAACAGGAGCCATACGATAAGGTGGAATAGAAATTGGTCTTGTGTCTGGGACCAAATCAATACTGAACTCAATATCTCTTTCTGGCGGTAATCCAGGTAAATCTTCTGGGAACACATCTGGGAATTCATTAACCACATGAATGTCTTCTAACTTCTGTTCTTTCTTTTCTAAATCTTTGATAAAAGTTAGAAATCCCTGACATCCCTTTCGCAACATACGCTGGGCACTTAACATAGATATCATGTTGCAAGGTACATCACCTCGATCTCCTTGAAACACAAAATTACTCCTCCCCGGCATATTAAAGGAAATAACTTTGTCACGACAATTTATAGTAGCATGACAAGAAGATAACCAATCCATCCCTAAAATCACATCAAAATCTAACATATTGAGAACCATAAGATCTATCTCAGTTTCCATGCCTCCAACGATTATTTTACAAGAACGATAACATGTTTTAACCATCAAAGTCTCTCTCATCGGTGTGGAAACCAAGAATGGTTCTTTAAGAATAATCGAATCAAATGCAAATCTCTTGGCAAATAGGGGCGACACATATGAGTGAGTAGAACCGGGGTCAAACAAAATACGTGCAGCAAAAGTATTAACAGATAATATACTTGTAACTACAACATTGGATGTTTGAGCATCCTGTCGGGTTAGAGCATATACTCTTGCATTTTCTCTGCCAGCAGCTTGTTTTCCACGGTCACCTTGGCCTCTTCCAGAACCTCTTCCCATACTACCCCCTATTGAAGGGGTTGGTGTTTGAGTAATAGAAGCAGAAATAGACTGTGGCCGAGGTGGCAAAGTAGACCCTTGACCTGGTCTTGTCATGAGCTGAGGGCACTCCCTTATAAAATGTCCTTTTTGTCCACAGTTAAAACAACCTGTACCAACAGTGTTTAACCTGCATTCTCCGAAGTGAAACTTTCCACATTCAGGACACTGAGGTTTCTTCCTTCTAGCTTGAGTACCTCCTCTACTAGAAGAACTAAAACCACCCCTGCTCTTTGAACGAGGCTTAGCCACACTGGCTGTAGAATACAATGACTTAGTAGGAGTGGCTGGAGCATGTTGTGATGCAGTAAAGGGTTTCAAAGTCCCTGAGTCTTCCCTTTGATCAAAAGATCTCCTATATCTAGCTTTCTTCTTTTGTCGATATTCTTCTTTATTCTTTGACCTCCTTTCCATAACCAATCTGTAAAACTCCGTCTACATAACTGGCGGTGTGCCTTGAATTCTAGCTTTCTTCCAGTTCTTCCACCATTTACCAGCCCTACCCTTTAACTGAAAAGAAGTGAATTCTACCTTTTGAGTAGGAGAACACCCTATAGCATCACAGATTGCTTCACAATCTTCAAGAAAACATTGTGGGTCCTCTTTGGGA
The DNA here is from genome assembly GCA_037074585.1 of Biancaea sappan. Lineage (NCBI taxonomy): Eukaryota > Viridiplantae > Streptophyta > Magnoliopsida > Fabales > Fabaceae > Biancaea > Biancaea sappan. The sequence goes on from CM073494.1 coordinate 16,538,156, forward strand.
TCTTCCCCTGAAAAAGTAGGAGGCCTCATTTTCTGGAATTCAGACATTCTTACCTCCCTTACGTTATCTCCTCCAGCTAACTGAGCTGGTGGTACAATTTCAGCTTCAACAATAGGAGGATCCACTGGCAGGTTAGCTTGTGCAGCTCGACCTCTCATTTCAGCCTCAAATCGGTCAAATCGTTCATTCATCAAATTAATCACATGTGCAATAGTTATATTGCCAACGTGAGCATCAGGTTCGACTCTCCTTGCTTGCTCACTAGTTGCGCCCTCAGTACTTTGAGCATGTAAACTATCACCACGGTTAAGATCATCTTGCACATGTACTGGTGGATTTATGGCCCTCCTTGGACCCATATGCTCATTATTATTAGAAGATCCTTCTGACATTGATCTGTCACAGATCTACACACATAACGAACAATTTTCAGACATACACAAAATATCACTTACTAGCCCCGCTGAAAATTATCTATAAAATGACGTTATACTCTACAAGGTCTTTTATGGAACCTAATCCTATGGTCATGCCGCGGCTCATGACAATAGGGAAGGGCCCACAAAGATCACTTTGCTCTGTACTCTATAGGGGACCTATAAAACCTTTCCTCTGATACCAATTTGTCACATCCCAAAAATTGAGCATGTGAAAAGATACTACTCATTTGATATAATTCTCAAACATACGTTATATACATATATTCTGTAAGGTTTTACATTCAACCTTAATCATTCATTCCACACTACAGAATTATATTCATCTGATAAGCAAATATAGACATACATAGTCTGATATTTCTATCTCATCGCAAGCCTAGGAGACCTATAGAAAATACAGAGCTTTTCTAATATCCACATTAATAAGTACTGGTGTTCCACCAGACAGAAATAGAGAATAAACCCAAGCGGCTTCTAATCTTCAAACGGATACTCTTGTTCTTTATTTTCTGTATCTGAAAAAAAATAATCATAGGGAGTGTGAGTTTATTTAAAAACTCAGTAAGTAAATAACTGTACTATATAAAATATCAAAAGTACAAATACCACATTTACTCATATAATTAATTGTCTTATACATCGAGTAGTATGGGACTCTAACCCTTTCAAACTAATGAATAAGATTTCATAGATATACACCGAGTAGTATGGGACTCTAACCCTTTCAAACTCGTGAATAAGATCTCATAGGTATACGCCGAGTAGTATGGGACTTTAACCCTTTCAACTCGTGTATAGGTTTCATAGATATGCACTGAGTAGTATGGGACTTTAACCCTTTCAAACTCGTGAATAAGATTTCTTAGATATACACCGAGTAGTATGGGACTTTAACCCTTTCACACTCGTGTATTAGATCCCGTAGATCTTTACTCATTAATAAATAGTGAGAATTCATCACATAGTACAATTGTCATGAAATAAATAATTTCTTCATACTCTTATTTCTATTGATCATCATATACTCCCATATGAAAAATTAATTGCTTATTATCCAAATAATATTGTAAATGGGACTTATATTGTACTTTGACTAGTAATATCAAATTAACTGAGCAAGGTTATTCACTCACCTTGATGTTTGTCCAAGTTTACCTTGTTCCACACTAGAATTTGTGTAGGAAAATTTCCTAGTAAAATATATTACAAGGAAACATAAGAAAGGAAACAAAATCACGAAAATACGTAAAATTTTCTGAGTACTACAGTACGGTTTGCTACAGTAACGGTTTGCTACAGTGTCGGTTCGCTACAGTGCCGGTTCGCTACAGTAACGTTGACTGCTACAGTACCGTTGACTGCCGACACTACAGTGCTGCTACAGTAACCCGAAGAAAATTTTCCAGATTTTGTTTCGAAATTTCTGGTCGCTACAGTAACTCGAATTTTTGCAGAAAAATCTTTCAAAAATTCATCCTTTCCTTTTTTGTTTCAAAACCAGAATTTCAACTCTTTTAACCGATTATAACTCAAATATAACTTCTAAAACTACTGAGATTCATGAATTATCATCAAAATCTTCAAGAACAAAACCTCCTCTGATCTTCTACATAAACTGAAATTTAAGGAAAATAATCGGATTAAAGCTTACCTTTGATCCTTACAAAGCTTTTGAACCGAACAAATAATCGAAACTCTGAAGATCAAGGAAAGGATTTGAGAAGAAAATGAAGAACTGAGAGAGAAATCTTTTCTGCTTCCTTCGGCTGAGTGAAAAAAATGAGGGTTACTATTGAAACTTTATATTAAATATTTCTAATGGGTTATTCAATAACCCATGGGTATCCATAACCCAACATCCAAACCCATCCAGTCAATTTACAATAAATGGACTAATTGACCATTCTGAAACCACTTTTCCATGAATTTCACCATTCTTAGAATATATCCCTCATTGTGCAAATATTTAGTCCAGTCATTTAACTCAATTTTCATAAATAATATTCAAAGAGAACAATTAAATATGAAAATTAAAAATGACCAAAATAAATAACTAAAGTAACGTTGTAGAATTCTAAAATACTCTTAAGCGAATTATATTCTGAAATTAACGGGTATTACATTCTACCCCCTTAAAAGAATTCGGTCCTCCGAATTAAAATCTTACCTCAAGTTTCAAATAAATGTGGATAGTTTTTCCACATCTCATCTTCTGCCTCCCACGTAGCTTCCTCGCGAGAATGATTTCTCCAAAGAACCTTGACAGTAGGAATTTCTTTGGTACGCAATTTCTTGACTTTTCTATCAAGGATAGCTACTGGTACCTCTTCGTAGGTGAGAGTTTCATCAAAATGAACTTCTTGGGGTTGAATGACATGAGAAGGATCAGGAAGATACTTCCGTAGCATGGACACATGAAATATTGGATGAACTCCCTCTAGGTTGGAAGGTAGGTCTAGGCGATATGCCACATTACCCACTCTGTCTACAACCTCATATGGGCCAACATACCTCGGACTAAGCTTGCCTTTCTTCCTGAATCTCATTACTCCCTTCATAGGTGAGATTCGTAAGAAAACCATATCACCTATTGCAAATTCAAGGTCACGTCGTCGGTTGTCCGCATAAGACTTCTGTTTACTCTGAGCAGTTAACAACTTTTCTCTGATCAGTTTAACTTCATTTATATCTTCCTGAATCATCTCAGGTCCAAATATTTTGGTTTCACCAAGTTCAAACCAACCTATAGGAGATCGACACCGTCTCCCATATAATGCCTCAAAAGGTGCCATCTGAATACTGGTTTGGTAACTGTTGTTATAAGCAAATTCAATAAGAGACAAATGATCTTCCCAACTTCCACTGAAATCCATCACACAAGCTCTTAGCATATCCTCTAAAGTCTGAATTGTCCTTTCGGACTGTCCATCAGTCTGAGGATGGAATGCTGTGCTAAGATTCACTTTGGTACCCAAAGCCTCTTGAAAGACTTTCCAGAACCGAGAAGTAAACTGAGGTCATCGGTCTGATATAATGGATATTGGTACACCATGAAGTTTCACTATTTCTTTAACATAAAGTCGAGCAAGTTTTGCTACACTGAAAGTGGTATGAACAGGAAGAAAATGTGCTGACTTAGTAAGTCGATCCACTATGACCCATATTGAGTCATTTCCTTTTGTTGACCGAGGTAAACCTACTACAAAATCCATAGTGATCCTTTCCCACTTCCATTCGGGAATATCTAGTTTTTGTATCAATCCAGGTGGTCGTCGATGTTCAGCTTTAACTTGCTGATAAGTCAAATATCGAGCTACAAAGTCAGTCATATCTCGCTTCATGCCCTCCCACCAGTAAACTTGTTTCAAAGATTCAATATTGGGGACACAGAGTCTCCCATTAAACCATAAGACTCCCTCTTCATCTACCAAGAAACTTGGTGCTAGACCTTGCCTTGCCTTATCTCTGATTTGACCATATCAATGTCATTTTCTAAAGTTGCTTTTACTTTTTCTACAAGGGATGATCTAACTGTTAAATGAGCCAGAAATGTACCTGACTCAGTGATCTCGAAGAATACTCCATCAGCTTCCAATTCTTGTAGTTCATGTATTAGAGATCTCCTTATAGTGGCAATGTGAGCTAAACTTCCCATAGACTTTCGACTTAGAGCATCGGCCACTACATTTGCTTTACCTGGATGGTAAAGGATGGTACAATCATAATCTTTCAGAAGTTCCATCCACCTTCGTTGCCTTAGATTGAGATCTCTCTGCTCAAAAATGTACTTAAGGCTTTTGTGATCTGTAAAAATTTTACAAGTTTCCCCATACAAGTAATGTCTCCATATCTTTAGGGCAAACACTACAGCTGCCATTTCCAAATCATGAGTGGGGTAATTCAATTCATGCTTTTTAAGCTGACGTGAGCCATAAGCTATGACTTTACCATGTTGCATCAACACACACCCTAAGCCTATCTTTGAGGCATCACAGAATACAGAGTAACCCCCTGGTCCTGATGGTAGAATTAAGACTGGTGCAGAAGTTAAACACTCTTTCAATTGGGTGAAACTTTGTTCACATGAATCATCCCAAATGTATTTAACATTCTTTCGGGTTAACTTATTTAATGGAAGAGCCGTCTTAGAGAAATCTTTGACAAAGCGACGGTAATACCCTGCTAAGCCAAGAAAACTACGTACTTCAGACACAGTTGTTGGTCGAGGCCATTGTTTTACTGCTTCAATTTTACTTGGATCTACATGAATACCTTCTTGGGAAATAACATGTCCCAAAAATGTTACATGACTCATCCAGAATTCACATTTTGAGAGCTTTGCGTACAACTGATGCTCTCTCAAAGTCTGAAGCACTATTCTCAAATGTTCAGTATGTTCTTCATGACTCTTTGAATACACCAAAATATCATCAATAAATACAATTACAAACTTATCAAGGAATGATTTGAACACTCTGTTCATTAAATCCATAAATGCTGCTGGTGCATTTGTCAACCCAAAAGACATCACAAGAAACTCATAATGTCCATACCGTGTACGAAAAGCAGTCTTAGGTATATCATCACTCTTAATTCGTAACTGATGATATCCAGACCTTAGATCAATCTTTGAGAAGTATTTTGCTCCTTGAAGCTGATCAAACAAATCATCTATCCTTGGTAAAGGATACTTATTCTTCACTGTGACTTTATTCAGCTGACGATAATCTATACATAATCTCATAGAACCATCTTTCTTTTTCACAAAAAGAACAGGAGCACCCCAAGGTGAAAAACTTGGGCGAATGAACCCTTTGTTTAACAAATCTTCCAATTGTTCTTTGAGTTCTTTTAGCTCAACAGGAGCCATACGATAAGGTGGAATAGAAATTGGTCTTGTGTCTGGGACCAAATCAATACTGAACTCAATATCTCTTTCTGGCGATAATCCAGGTAAATCTTCTGGGAACACATCTGAGAATTCATTAACCACATGAATGTCTTCTAACTTCTGTTCTTTCTTTTCTAAATCTTTGATAAAAGCTAGAAATCCCTGACATCCCTTTCGCAACATACGCTGGGCACTTAACATAGATATCATGTTGCAAGGTACATCACCTCGATCTCCTTGAAACACAAAATTACTCCTCCCCGGCATATTAAAGGAAATAACTTTGTCACGACAATTTATAGTAGCATGACAAGAAGATAACCAATCCATCCCTAAAATCACATCAAAATCTAACATATTGAGAACCATAAGATCTATCTCAGTTTCCATGCCTCCAACGATTATTTTACAAGAACGATAACATGTTTTAACCATCAAAGTCTCTCTCATCGGTGTGGAAACCAAGAATGGTTCTTTAAGAATAATCGAATCAAATGCAAATCTCTTGGCAAATAGGGGCGACACATATGAGTGAGTAGAACCAGGATCAAACAAAATACGTGCAGCAAAAGTATTAACAGATAATATGCCTGTAACTACAGCATTGGATGTTTGAGCATCCTGTCGGGTTAGAGCATATACTCTTGCATTTCCTCTGCCAGCAGCTTTTTTTCCACGGTCACCTTGGCCTCTTCCAGAACCTCTTCCCATACTACCCCCTGTTGAAGGGGTTGGTGTTTGAGTAATAGGAACAGAAATAGATTGTGGTCGAGGTGGCAAAGTAGACCCTTGACCTGGTCCTATCATGAGCTGAGGGCACTCCCTTACAAAATGTCCTTTTTGTCCACAGTTAAAACAACCTGTACCAACAGTGTTTAACCTGCATTCTCCGAAGTGAAACTTTCCACATTCAGGACACTGAGGTTTCTTCCTTCTAGCTTGAGTACCTCCTCTACTAGAAGAACTAAAACCACCCCTGCTCTTTGAACGAGGCTTAGCCACACTGGCTGTAGAATACAATGACTTAGTAGGAGTGGCTGGAGCATGTTGTGATGCAGTAAAGGGTTTCAAAGTCCCTGAGTCTTCCCTTTGATCAAAAGATCTCCTATATTTAGCTTTCTTCTTTTGTCGATATTCTTCTTTATTCTTTGACCTCCTTTCCATAACCAATCTGTAAAACTCCGTCCACATAACTGGCGGTGTACCTTGAATTCTAGCTTTCTTCCAGTTTCTCCACCATTTACCAGCCCTACCTTTTAACTGAAAGGAAGTGAATTCTACCTTTTGAGTAGGAGAACACCCTATAGCATCACATATTGCTTCACAATCATCAAGGAAACATTGTGGGTCCTCTTTGGGATCTTCCCCTGAAAAAGTAGGAGGCCTCATTTTCTGGAATTCAGACATTCTTACCTCTCTTACATTAACTCCTTCCGCTAACGGAGCTGGTGGTACATTTTCAGCTTCAACAATAGGAGGATCCACTGGCAGGTTAGCTTGTGCAGCTCGACCTCTCATTTCAGCCTCAAATCGGTCAAATCGTTCATTCATCAAATGAATCACATGTGCAATAGTTGCATTACCGACGTGAGCATCAGGTTCGACTCTTCTTGCTTGCTCACTAGTTGCGTCCTCAGTACTTTGAGCATGTAAACTATCACTACGGTTAGGATCATCTTGCACATGTACTGGTGGATTCATGGCCCTCCTTGGACCCATATGCTCATTATTATTAGAAGATCCTTCTGACATTGATCTGTCACAGATCTACACACATAACAAACAATTTTCAGACATACACAAAATATCACTTACTAGCCCCGCTGAAAATTATCTATAAAATGACGTTATACTCTACAAGGTCTTTTATGGAACCTAATCCTATGGTCATGCCGCGGCTCACGACAATAGGTAAGGGCCCACAAAGATCACTTTGCTCTGTACTCTATAGGGGACCTATAAAACCTTTCCTCTGATACCAAATTTGTCACATCCCAAAAATTGAGCATGTGAAAAGATACTACTCATTTGATATAATTCTCAAACATACGTTATATACATATATTCTGTAAGGTTTTACATTCAACCTTAATCATTCATTCCACACTACAGAATTATATTCATCTGATAAGCAAATATAGACATACATAGTCTGATATTTCTATCTCATCGCAAGCCTAGGAGACCTATAGTAAGTACAGAGCGTTCCTAGTGTCCACATTAATAAGTACTGGTATCCCACCAGACAGAAATAGATAATAATCCCAAGGGGCTTCTAATCTTCAAACGGATACTCTTGTTCTTTATTTTCTGTATCTGAAAAAATAATCATAGGGAGTGTGAGTTTATTTAAAAACTCAGTAAGTAAATAACTGTACTATATAAAATATCAAAAGTACAAATACCACATTTACTCATATAATTAATTGTCTTATACATCGAGTAGTATGGGACTCTAACCCTTTCAAACTCATGAATAAGATTTCTTAGATATACAACGAGTAGTATGGGACTCTAACCCTTTCAAACTCGTGAATAAGATCTCATCGGTATACACCGAGTAGTATGGGACTCTAACCCTTTCAACTCGTGTATAAACTTTCTTAGATATACACCGAGTAGTATGGGACTTTAACCCTTTCAACTCGTGTATGGGTTTCATAGATATGCACTGAGTAGTATGGGACTTTAACCCTTTCAAACTCGTGTATTAGATCCCGTAGATCTCTACTCATTGACAAGATAGTGAGAATTTATCACATAGCACAATTGTCATGAAATAAAATAATTTCTACATACTCTTATTTCTACCGATCATCATATACTCCCATATGAAAATTGATTGCTCATTATCCAAATAATATTGTAAATGGGACTTATATTGTACTTTGACTAGTAATATCAAATTAACTGAGCAAGGTTATTCACTCACCTTGATGTTTGTCCAAGTTTACCTTGTTCCACACTAGAATTTGTGTAGAAAAATTTCCTAGTAAAATATATTACAAGGAATCATAAGAAAGGAAACAAAATCACCAAAATACGTAAAATTTTCTGACTGCTACAGTAACGGGTTGCTACAGTACGGTTTGCTACAGTGTCGGTTCGCTACAGTGCCGGTTCGCTACAGTAACGTTGACTGCTACAGTACCGTTGACTGCCGACACTACAGTACTGCTACAGTAACCCGAAGAAAATTTTCCAGATTTTGTTTCGAAATTTCTGGTCGCTACAGTAACTCGGTTTTGCAGAAGTTTTTGCAGAAATTTCTCACAAATTCATCCTTTCCTTTCTTGTTTCAAAACCAGAATTTCAACTCTTTTAACCGATTATAACTCAAATATAACTTCTAAAACTACTGAGATTCATGAATTATCATCAAAATCTTCAAGAACAAAACCTCCTCTGATCTTCTACATAAACTGAAATTTAAGGAAAATAATCGGATTAAAGCTTACCTTTGATCCTTACAAAGCTTTTGAACCGAACAAATAATCGAAACTCTGAAGATCAAGGGAAGGATTTGAGAAGAAAATGAAGAACTGAGAGAGAAATCTTTTCTGCTTCCTTCGGCTGAGTGAAAAAATGAGGGTTACTATTGAAACTTTATATTAAATATTTCTAATGGGTTATTCAATAACCCATGGGTATCCATAACCCAACATCCAAACCCATCCAGTCAATTTACAATAAATGGACTAATTGACCATTCTGAAACCACTTTTCCATGAATTTCACCATTCTTAGAATATATCCCTCATTGTGCAAATATTTAGTCCAGTCATTTAACTCAATTTTCATAAATAATATTCAAAGAGAACAATTAAATATGAAAATTAAAAATGACCAAAATAAATAACTAAAGTAACGTTGTAGAATTCTAAAATACTCTTAAGCGAATTATATTCTGAAATTAACGGGTATTACAGCAGCCATATATTCCAGAAAGGCCACCTCGAGGCAAGCGCGGTGGAAGGGCGCGAAGGGTACGTGGTCGTCATGGTGGTCGGTCGGTGGCATCTGAAGTTGGCCTGAGCACTGCAAGGGGGATGACGCAGGTCCGAGCGCATCTTATCAAACCCCACCAAGATAGTATGCTAAACCTAGCGATGATTCAACCAAAGATGACCATCTAGCCGAAGATACCGATCAAGAAGAGGATAATCAAGCACTCGGTCGTGGCAAGAGACGTGTCGATCGGCGCCGTTGTGGAACTGGCTCGCACTACTATTGAATGTATTCTTGTATAAAACTTATTTTATATCCAGTTTTTAATTATATTTTAGTGTAATTCCTTTTTTTCAATTTACTTAAAAAGATATGACTATTCTATATATTTTAACAAGATAATAAAAATAAATCTTCACCAATACATAAATTAATAATGAAGCCATAATAAAATAATTTATATCGTATACAAAAAAAAATTCATGTATTTTATTAATATTATAATTTTATAAACTATAATAATAAATAGATGTTTTAAAATAAATAAATCAAAATCTTTATGGATAAATAAAAAATATCATCAATTTAATTTAATAAAAAAATTAATTATGTAGGCTAGTTTAATAAACAACAAATAAATGATAAAATACATATAAAATACATACATAAATAAATTGTTAACACATATAAAAAAATTTCATCATAAAATTTCATTTTCAAAAATAAATAACATTATTTGTATAAAGTAAAATAAAAAATATACATGAATATTTTTAGAAAAAATATGATTTCACAATTTACTAATTAGTTCATTTATTATTCACATTAATTAAAATTGGTTGGTTCATTAAATTTCTTACATTGTTTTTCATTTTAATAATAGTAAATTTAATTAATGACAATTGTAATTGGCATTTTTTATTTTTCAATATCTACTTTTCCACTACAATTTATATATTTTCATATTTTTTTATTCATTTAAAATATAAAAATTGAGAATATTCTTAAAATCTAAGAAAATAATCAAAATAAAACTTTCAAATTATTAAAAGTTATTATATATCTTTTTTAATATAATTAATGAAAGTAAATATTATATAAAAATAAAATAATCATGTATAATTTATTTATTACATAATTTTAGTTTAAATAAAAAAAATTTCCCAACATCAATATTGTTTTAAAAAAATTGATGTAATAATTATTTCAAATTTATCACATAGCACAATTGTCATGAAATAAAATAATTTCTACATACTCTTATTTCTACCGATCATCATATACTCCCATATGAAAATTGATTGCTCATTATCCAAATAATATTGTAAATGGGACTTATATTGTACTTTGACTAGTAATATCAAATTAACTGAGCAAGGTTATTCACTCACCTTGATGTTTGTCCAAGTTTACCTTGTTCCACACTAGAATTTGTGTAGAAAAATTTCCTAGTAAAATATATTACAAGGAATCATAAGAAAGGAAACAAAATCACCAAAATACGTAAAATTTTCTGACTGCTACAGTAACGGGTTGCTACAGTACGGTTTGCTACAGTGTCGGTTCGCTACAGTGCCGGTTCGCTACAGTAACGTTGACTGCTACAGTACCGTTGACTGCCGACACTACAGTACTGCTACAGTAACCCGAAGAAAATTTTCCAGATTTTGTTTCGAAATTTCTGGTCGCTACAGTAACTCGGTTTTGCAGAAGTTTTTGCAGAAATTTCTCACAAATTCATCCTTTCCTTTCTTGTTTCAAAACCAGAATTTCAACTCTTTTAACCGATTATAACTCAAATATAACTTCTAAAACTACTGAGATTCATGAATTATCATCAAAATCTTCAAGAACAAAACCTCCTCTGATCTTCTACATAAACTGAAATTTAAGGAAAATAATCGGATTAAAGCTTACCTTTGATCCTTACAAAGCTTTTGAACCGAACAAATAATCGAAACTCTGAAGATCAAGGGAAGGATTTGAGAAGAAAATGAAGAACTGAGAGAGAAATCTTTTCTGCTTCCTTCGGCTGAGTGAAAAAATGAGGGTTACTATTGAAACTTTATATTAAATATTTCTAATGGGTTATTCAATAACCCATGGGTATCCATAACCCAACATCCAAACTCATCCAGTCAATTTACAATAAATGGACTAATTGACCATTCTGAAACCACTTTTCCATGAATTTCACCATTCTTAGAATATATCCCTCATTGTGCAAATATTTAGTCCAGTCATTTAACTCAATTTTCATAAATAATATTCAAAGAGAACAATTAAATATGAAAATTAAAAATGACCAAAATAAATAACTAAAGTAACGTTGTAGAATTCTAAAATACTCTTAAGCGAATTATATTCTGAAATTAACGGGTATTACAGCAGCCATATATTCCAGAAAGGCCACCTCGAGGCAAGCGCGGTGGAAGGGCGCGAAGGGTACGTGGTCGTCATGGTGGTCGGTCGGTGGCATCTGAAGTTGGCCTGAGCACTGCAAGGGGGATGACGCAGGTCCGAGCGCATCTTATCAAACCCCACCAAGATAGTATGCTAAACCTAGCGATGATTCAACCAAAGATGACCATCTAGCCGAAGATACCGATCAAGAAGAGGATAATCAAGCACTCGGTCGTGGCAAGAGACGTGTCGATCGGCGCCGTTGTGGAACTGGCTCGCACTACTATTGAATGTATTCTTGTATAAAACTTATTTTATATCCAGTTTTTAATTATATTTTAGTGTAATTCCTTTTTTTCAATTTACTTAAAAAGATATGACTATTCTATATATTTTAACAAGATAATAAAAATAAATCTTCACCAATACATAAATTAATAATGAAGCCATAATAAAATAATTTATATCGTATACAAAAAAAAATTCATGTATTTTATTAATATTATAATTTTATAAACTATAATAATAAATAGATGTTTTAAAATAAATAAATCAAAATCTTTATGGATAAATAAAAAATATCATCAATTTAATTTAATAAAAAAATTAATTATGTAGGCTAGTTTAATAAACAACAAATAAATGATAAAATACATATAAAATACATACATAAATAAATTGTTAACACATATAAAAAAATTTCATCATAAAATTTCATTTTCAAAAATAAATAACATTATTTGTATAAAGTAAAATAAAAAATATACATGAATATTTTTAGAAAAAATATGATTTCACAATTTACTAATTAGTTCATTTATTATTCACATTAATTAAAATTGGTTGGTTCATTAAATTTCTTACATTGTTTTTCATTTTAATAATAGTAAATTTAATTAATGACAATTGTAATTGGCATTTTTTATTTTTCAATATCTACTTTTCCACTACAATTTATATATTTTCATATTTTTTTATTCATTTAAAATATAAAAATTGAGAATATTCTTAAAATCTAAGAAAATAATCAAAATAAAACTTTCAAATTATTAAAAGTTATTATATATCTTTTTTAATATAATTAATGAAAGTAAATATTATATAAAAATAAAATAATCATGTATAATTTATTTATTACATAATTTTAGTTTAAATAAAAAAAATTTCCCAACATCAATATTGTTTTAAAAAAATTGATGTAAAAATTATTTCAATATTTTAATAATAATTATATTCATGTTGTTGGTAAATCGGGAATTAGGTGTCAATATAACACACTAGTCAAATTTGGTGGGGTTTATAAAAAAAATTATCCCACACAGAATTCGACCCACACTCGATCGAATTCTGTGTGAAAATTAATAAAAAATACAACATGTAACAATTTCGACCAAAGCTTAGTCGAATTTGTTACATATATGCACTGAATTCGACCAGGAGTTAGTTGAATTCAGCAGAAAATTAGTATATGAAGAAATTTTTTTTAAAAAGTTTTGAATAGTTAGTATATGAAGAAATTTTTTTTAAAAAGTTGGTACCGAGATATTTTCTCCTCTTAGGACATAAGAAGTTTTCATTTTGACTAACAAAAACAGTGAGTAGTACTGTATATCATATATGTAGGCTATTTGTCTATGTTTACGTGTAAAACACATGTAGACACGTACACATGCACTACACATTTTATTTAGACAATGTAACCTTACATATGATTTATATGTATCCTTTTCCTTACCCAAACGAAATGAAAACGTTATTTAGACAACGTAACCTTACATTCATGACAACATAACCTTGCATATCTCAAATGAGGTTGAAATGAATGCTAACATCATTATACTATAAGTTCCCCTCTAGCCAATACTCTTGGAAAGTTTCCCACAAGAAATTTTAATTTTTTAAAAACTAATTATCTCCATCTTTATCAATCTTCATTTTCGTTGATCAATCTAACAAGATCAATTTTAAAAGATATAAACATGTGTATAAAGCTTTGACTTAATGGTACTTTGTACATTTCTATATGGTGAAAAGGTTACTTTCCAAAGCAAATGACATTTCCTTAGATAAGTTTTTTCTTCTTATTTTTCTTAGTGTTGTTTAGTTTATACAATTTATTTGCCTTTTCAGTTTCTGGTGACCGGTACACTATACATAGGTGTTGAATCTTTGCAGTATATACTGAGAAAAGATTTTGGACAAGACTTAACTGTTAGAGTATGTGCATCAGTTCAACTAAATGGAAATATAGTTTTTTGTGTTAGTTACATGGTATGATCTATAATGAGTTAGTTATGTTAGTTACATTGTATGCTATATATATATATATATATATATATTTATAAATGTGGGTGTATATAAATATACACTAGTTCCTTTGAATTGATATTTTCTCTCACAGTCTTTCTTTCTCATTTTATCTCAATAGTTTTCATAAAAAACTTTATGATGACGCCTTTTCGTTTTCATGTCTTGTATGCTTTCTCCTTTTTTGTAAGCCTTATAATTTTTTTTTTGTGTGGGTGGAGTAACAATTTGAAAAATAAGAACCAACATTAAAAAAGAGGTAAGTAAAGGTTAGCAATAAAATATAAAAATTGTGGTATTAGATTAAGGTTTGAGTATGTTATTTTTCTTTAAAGTAATTTCATGTCTCTCACGAGTTGATTTTGTCATATCACTCAGAATAATAGTTATACAAATGTGTTACTCCCAAGACATAATAACCAAGGACTCACACAACAACCAAAAAATAAAAAACCTTACTTAGTGACAATTAAAACAACTAACACTACATTCAAACATTGTGGCGGTTTTGTCACACGCCACTATATAGTAGCGGTTAGTACCAAACTGCCACAATATAGTGGTAGTTGATTTGGTACTAACTGCCACTATATTGTGACGGCTAGTGATCGTTACTATCTAAATCTAGTGGTGGTCATTCTCGTGGTTGACTGAAACCACCATTATATTGCTAGTAGCAATTCGTCAAATCGTCACTAAATTGGCTTTCCAACAGCCACTAATAGGGGTGAGCACAGGTTGAGTTGGGTCGGATTGAAGGAAAATTTTAATTCAACCCAATCAAATTTAATTGGGTTGGGTTAGGTCGGGTTATTAATTTTCTGATGATGAACCCGAACCAACACAACCCACACTTTGGCAGGTTGGATCGGGTTGGGTTGGTGAATGGTCTTTTTTTGAATTTTAAATTTTTTTTTTATTTATTTATTTTTGCTTTGCTTTCTTCTTCTTCTTCTTCTCTGTTTTTTCTTTCTTTCTTTATTCACAATACATAGAAGACAAATAAATTAATAAAGGCACACATTATCCTTTATTCCATCTAATAAGACAATAATAGTCAGTAGTAAGCTATACTGCTATAGACAAATTAATTCAATCCAAAATTCAATATTATATAATCCAAATTTTAATAAATACATAACACGTAAATATTTATTTACAAATAATGAGTATAACAAAAAATCTTAAGTGGCTAAGTCCCTAAAAAATCCTTAAAAAAAACATATATTATGCAGGTTGGCGGGTTGAGTTGGGTTAGGAAATTCCCAACCCGCCACTTTACCAGCTAGTTGGTAGGTTACAAAATTTTAACCCAACCCAACCTGCCAATCTAATTTAAACGTGTGGGTTGAGTCAGGTTGGGCAAGTTGAGTGGGTTGGTGCTTACCCCTAGCCACTAAATGGCTCCTTTTTTTGTAGTGTTGCTTGTTTGATCTACAACCCCTACACAAAAAAAAGTAGACATGACTTTCATTCGCTCGTATGTTTTTTTTTTGGTACAACCAAGTGGAAATGAAATAAAACAAGAAGAAAGACAAAACAAACAACTAGCATCTAACAAACAGTATAGAAATGAAGTCAGCTAGCAAGCATAAAAAACAACTCAAGAGGAGCTTCCCATAAACTCAAGTGAGTTGTCCCATGGGCACCAATTTTAGCAAGAGTATTCGTACAATTAGTCGCTTCTCTAAGAACATGTCTGATAGCAATAAAGGATCTTGTAGCAAGGATTCGCCTAATGTCATCAATAATTGTCTTGAACTCATGGGTGAAAGTATCTCTAGCTTTGATCAAGTTTACAGCCTCAAGCGAGTCAAATTTAAGTTCAATCTTCATCTCACCTAGCCTAATAGCAATCAACAAACACTAGCAAATAACCTCGAGCTCATTGTGTATGTTGGTGGAGATGCCTATGTGACCAAAAAAACCAATAACCCATATGCCATCCTAATTACAACCAAACCACCACACCTTGGATTCCTAAAGGAGTTGCCATATGTGTTGACCTTCAAGGTGTTGTGCATGTGTTTGATCCACTGAATCAACCTCCCTTTAGCATTGGAACAAGTGCGGGAAGGCATGAACACTTTAACATACATCTGTTTAAGACTAGTTATGGACTTGCAAACAGAAGAGAAAGCACATATCAGAATTCTCTAAAATTGCATCATTCATGTTCCTTCAATACCATTACAGGATGTAGGAAAGAAATGTCAGTATTAGAAAATGGATACATTCATGTCCTTTCAACTTCTAGACCCAGCTCTATGAAAGAGCATTCTCCTTCAACAGACCAGCTTCCTTAAGAAGGAAATGAAACGCCAAACTGACTATATACTTTCCAGAAGTCTCCTCTCCCTAAGTAAGGATATCCTTTTGATTAGTGCAAAAAAGGAACGGGACACTCCTAATTAAGCTTAAGATCGAATCTAGGACACAAGACATCAAAGGGGTGAGATTCCAGTCGTCCTTCAAGACCTTCACCTGCAAGTTAAGATCAACATAATTAGTCATATCCTCATGCAATAGACTAAGGAGAAGTTTGTCATAGGCCCAATGATCTATCCACACATTGATTTTGTCTCCTTTCCTCACTCTAAACTAGAAGTTGTTCATAATAGTTGTCACAACCTTTAGGATGCCATGCCACATATAAGGCTGTGACCTGCTTGTTGTCCCTGCAAAAATATAAGAACTTCTCAAGTAGTAGTTTTTAAACATCATGACTCAAATGTTATTCTTGTTCAGGGTCAGGTGTTAATATCCTAATTTTTACTAAATTAGGATCTCTTTTTATAATCATTCATATCTCCTTTAGTGATTATTTGTTGCCTTTTTAGTAAAATTACTATATTTTCCTTTTAAGTGTTTTATGTTGTTATTAATTGTTTTTATTTTTTAGATTGGAGTTTGTTGACTTTGATTTTTGCTAATACTTGTTATTTTTGTGTGGTTTTGTAGGGTTGAGTAAAAATATGTGAAAAGATGAGAGATGGAGAGCACATTTTTCCCATTTCATGAAGAAAATGTTGTCTACGCGTTTTCGCTAAAGTGAGAATTTTTTTGTACTGAAGCAAGGCCGTTCTCTTTAAAGCGAGACAGTAAAACAGGAATTTCGAATCCACACTACTTTACCCAACATGGCAATATTAGAGAGCTTGGTCGGATGAATACCAAGACCACCCACATTGTTAGGGGACACCACCTTATCTTAAGTAATCAAATGAAGGCCTCTACCATTATCTTTAGAGCCCATGATAAAACTCTTGACACTATGATCAATCATTCTGCACACTTGCTCAAGAATCCACAAAGAGTGCATGTAATAATCCAGGATAGCAATAAGGACTACTTTTGCAAGCATAACTCTTCCCGCTTTTGTTTAGGAGTTTTTCCTTCCAAAAACTAAGGTGAGGATTTATCTATTGAAAAACGTGGTTGAAGTCCTCATTTTTGACATGACCCTATAAGATAGGTACACCCAAATATCTCCCCAAAGTGGCAGTGAAGGAAATGCCAAGCAAACAAAAGGCTCTTAACTTGTTGTCATTCACATTTAAGCCCAAGGTTCCACAGAAATCCCTAAGAGTTTTTTTAATCAGACGATCCTTCTTGACAATAGTTTGCAAAAACGTGTTATCAACAAATAGTAAGTGAGAAATTTTAGTCTCATTCTTACCAACCCTAATAGGTTGCCATTCACCCATAGCAACCTTCAGGCTAATAAGATGAGACAATTTCTCCATACAGAGTATGAAAAGGTAAGGTGAAAATGGGTCTCCCTATATATGCTCCCTTGATCAGGGTCTAAAAACAGGAAGCTTCTCACCATTCTAAAGGATATTGACAACGTGGAAGAGGAAACACTATACATAATTAGCTTGACGACAGTATGGCTATGAAACCCAAAGTCCAACAGCATTTCCTGTAGAAATCTCCAGTTCACTCTATCATACGTTTTTTCAAGGTCGATCTTAACAACAAATAAGCCCTTCTTATTTTGATTTTTTTTTTCTAGTATGATGAAAAACCTCCTACGCAACAAGAGTATTATCAGTAGTATCATGACCAGGAATTACATGTACATTTCTCTACCCAAAATAGCACACATAGTAATATATATTTCCATCTTATCAAAATCCACACTTTGTAACAAAACAAACCCATATATAGTTGCTTTTGTAAAAGATTTGTTGGCCCATTTAAAGCTCCTCTTGGTTCTTGAACGTTGGCCCATTTACAAGAATAAAGCCTTTTTTATTCCAATTCAATATGTCAACGTACTTGTACAAGAGAATTGTAACATCCGTTGTTACATGAGACTTATATTAGCCATTTTACCCTTAAGATAGTTGTGGGCAAATGACTTTAAATTCTTTTACAAGATTAAAAATTAAATTTCTAAAATACATTGTCATAAGCCTTCCTTTATACTGTTCACATATTTAAAAGAAACTACTCTTACTTAACATCAATCTCTCATAATTTTGTGTGGTTGCTCAACTGTAGTGTAAATAATTTCAAGCCACGATATGTCACATTCATTTCTACAAGAATTACCTTTGCATAAAGATTTATTGCATTATTCCTATCTCTTGTCCAAGCTGACTCTAATTCATTTTGCAACTTTCATGCTACCATCGATTACCATCTAGCTACAGAATTGATATTACAGACTGTTAGATTTTCACATACATGCATTACTCTTAGTCTTGAATCATATTTCTGTAAGAACTTTTCCAAGTCCTTACCATATTCCAAACTTGATAATGAACCTCATTTTTATTGCTACACTGTTTAATTGCCTTCTGAATATAGTAACTAATATCTTTATCAGAACTTTTCATAGGAGTTAATCTTCACATGTATATACTTAACATAATAATAATACATGCAATTTTAATGTTTTATTAACAAAAAAAAATGTTTTATATATGACAATATATCCAACTTTTTCTTTCCTTATCATTGGCATGCAAATAATTGATATGGATATGTACTCAGAGAGACTTGCTCAAATGGTTAAAAAAACTGAGTTAATTTAGCAATTGAAGAGCTTTTGTAACGTCAAAGGTTTAAATATGTGAAATAACAATTAAGGAGAAAAACAGCATCAATATATACTCTCAACAAAATTAATCTGACGTTAAAAGAATGCCAGACTATACTCCTTAAAACCAACAAAAAATTGAAATTGTTGTTATCCATGACTGTATAATTAAAGTGTACATGAGTTATTCTTTATTTTCCCCTGCGGTGTACTCATTTTTGTACTTCAAATTTGGAACGATAGATTTCATTATAATTTATAACAACTTGTTATTCGTTTTTGCATTAAATTAATTTACATAATTAATTAGTTAAATACAGACACGAACCAAGTGGAGCCCCATTGTCAATCAAAAGGCATATATAGTTATATATTTTCATACATATATATCCAATCAGAGTGTAGTTCTGTATTACAAATTTGAGTTGGATAATTTGATTCTCTAAATACTCTTTCATTTATATTTGACGCATGCGTTCCTATATATTGTTTATAGTTTTTGAAATCAGGTCAAACATTAAACTAATGAGAAGACAGGTTTTCGATCAGGCCATCTAATTTGTATAAAAGGATAATTCAAAATTGTCTAATGAAAGAAAAAAGGAACCTAATCCAGTTTAATTACTTCAACTCATTAACTTTTCCGTTGAGTCAAAATGATTGAACCTTGTTTAATTAATATAAACAGTCTCAGACCCAAATTAATTTGACCTGACCCAAATTAATTTAATGCTGAGTTACTAATTCACCAGTTCGTCAGTCCCAGTCATAAAATCTGCTCATTTGGTAGAATATCTAATACTAATTGGCCCGTAGCAAGTTTTTTGATCCTAAAAAGGACAAATCTTCAATTTTTAGGTTCTTTTTTTTTTCCCTTTTGCCTGTTTGGTGGAGACACCTTTGCTAAAACTTTTAAATATATATAAGAATGAGGAGAAAGAGAGAATGGATCAGTGGGGTGGGCCCAAAACGATGATGACGCCGAGAGGATTAATGGCGGTGACGAACACAAATACAAAATACGTAATCTGGACTAGACTCATGAATCATGGGCCATTAGGCCCAATGATCAAGTTGGGCCTTCAATGGCCCAAGATAGCCCAGTGACCTTGTAGAGACTAGAGAGGATCAAAGAGGCAGATTGCCCAAGCGCGAGGGTGATGATCAGCTACAACACACTCTTCTTGTTTCAGCTCCTTCCCTAGTAAAATCAGTTATTTTCAATTATAACAAGAGTGAAACTGAAAGTGCCCAGACCAATATGTTATATATTGAAGTAAGTGGAGAATATTGAGTATATATCGCGATTGAGTCGGATCTTATGTGTTTTCAAAAAATAGTACGGTATTAAATTTTTTAGTATTGTCTATAGTTCTTATAGGTGAAATTTATAGGCATGTAATAGAACAAGATCTCGTCTCATATCGATTGGAGTGTCGCAATCAATTCTTTATTTTTACTTCGAGCAAATTATAGACATCTCGGCAAAGAAAAAATTGGACATTTATAAAGTTGGACTCCAGTGTAAAATCAGGGAAAGATTATTGCACGTTTCTATAATTTTCATTGTGACGAAACGCATCTAATCAAGTCTTGATTCCTTTGCTTAAGAAATCAAGCATATTCTTTATGCCAATGATGAAGTTGTTTACTAAAAATTTTCTTTTAAATCTGTTCTTTTTAGTTTATGAAAAGCGTGATAGTGAAAAAAGAACTAGATAATGATATAACAATGAGTAGTAATTGAGACAAAAGATTTGACAGAACTAGTAGATATAAGTCAAACAACATGTTTGAGACGAGTCAAACAAAATAGCTAGCGAGAGCTATGTTACAAAATTCATATTCATGGTAACCACAAAGATTAAAGTGCATACATGCTTAGTGAACAAGAACTACCTGGAACTATCTAAACAAAAGCAAAAATGGTTCACTTCCATATCTAGCATGATCCCAACCAAAGCCAAAATCCTCAAAACAAAGTGAAGTGTGAGCAGCATGAGATGAAGCAGAAGGGTTTAAAGCTTTGAATTTGGGTCTTGAGCTCCCAGTTTGGATATCTCCACTTCTAGTTGTTCCATGTCGCCATTAGCAATGTCGATCTTAAGAATGAGTTACAGTTTCAGGAGCATTAGGTGGTTTTTGAGGCTCCTCTGTTGATGATGCCACGTAGTCTTTGGCCTTACCCCACACCACAGAGTAGAGTCCCACAGCAATGATCATGCCTCCTATGATACTGCAAATTAAATAATCAACAAATTCATGTTCATTTCACATTCTCATGCATCCATGTTAATTTTAAGTGCATTCATATATACATAATCGTGTTAATCGAAGGGATTGTAAATATAGTATGACATAATGTTTTGAAAGTGAAGTCCTATATATATATATATATATATATATATATATATATATATTAAATGAAAAGTGTATGGTACCTACCTTCCAAGATGGAGTTGCTCTCCAAGAAGGAAGGACCCCAAAGCAGCAACGACGATCATGCAAAGAGGGTTGAAGGCTGTTGCAAACACAGGGCCTCTCATATTCATCACCACCCCTTGCACATAATATGCTATCCCCGAACTTACTATTCCCTGAATTATTTCCAATATCCAACTATATATATTTACTTTTCTCTATTCATACAGACACTCTATATATTACTTGAAGTACTATATACACACACATAAATTATCTAATTAAGTGGATATTAATTTTATATGTATGTTGCTTGAGTTTTAGGCCCGATAGTGAATCAGGCCCATGGAGCACATCAGTGTAGCCCAACCCAGTGAGAAGAAATTAATTAGAACCATCCGAACCAACCCTCAAAGCCCAGTCATTGTTATATAAGTAAAAGCTTATATTACTTTGTGTTTAAAATATATATAAGTAAGTAATTAATTCATGATAATATAAATATAAGAAAGGTTGGTGATGGGGAAGGAGACCAACCGTGTAAAGAGGAGCATAGAGCCTGTAGTCCCAACCCACAGCCCAGGAGCGGCTGTGGCGCTCCGCCACAAGTGCCACCGCCGTCCCTTGCAGTGCTCCCGCCGAACATATCATCGTCGCCAGTGACAGTTCCGCTGGATATCTTTCCACCGTTATCGACTGCATCACCCACACACACACATTATATATAAATATATATATATATATATATGTCACCCATCACATGCAGTTATAAATATATATATATATATATATGTATACCTGTAAAACATAGAAAGCAGACAAAGCGACGCAGCCCATGAGGATGTAGAGAGCACCAGTGGTCTGGTGGGAGTTGTGAGAGGAGTTGGTTTGATCTTGATGTTGAGGTTGGGTTGGTGCGTGGAATATGGTGAATCCAGGACCTTTGTATGTTGCCATCACCAACGCCCCTCCGAAAGTTAACAGTGTTCCTATCATCTTCGCCTGACTCCGTATCTCCTTCACTTTTAAACACTCCAGCCTAATCATATATAATTATATCATTACATTACATTAATTATAATCAACTAGTTAATTACTTTAGAAATTTATTAATACAGTACTGATTGTCCTTATTTTGTATTTACCGGAAAATGACTGCGAGGAGAAAAGTGATGGAGGGGACAGCGTTCACTATAGCAGAAGTGAATGATGCGGAAGTGTATTTCATTCCCAGGTAAGTGAAGCTCTGGTTGAACACTGGCCTGAAAATGAGCCATATATATATAAATATCATATATATATATATGTGTGTCTGTGTGTCTGTGTGTCTGTGTGTGTGTGTGTGTGTGTGTCGTTACCCTCAAATCTCATATTCTGCATCTAAATATGTGCATGTGTGATGCGACGCACGTATATTTGCTAAAATTTGTCATTTGTGTGTGTGTGTGTGTGTGTGTGTGTGTGTGTTTGTGTGTGTGTGTGTATATATATATATATATATAGTTACGGTTTAGATGATTACTCCAGAAATCCAAGTGCCATTATCTGTAGAAAAACGGGCAGTGTCAGCTTGGGCCTTCTTCTCCTGCAAATCCATAATATTAGAATAGCAGAGTTAGAAGAATTATACATTTATATATATAATCAAAATTACACAGCTCTACCTTCCTGACGAAAACAAATTAATTAAAAAGCATGGAAGTATATAATGGATGAATTGAAGTGATTGGGACCTTTCCACGAAGAAAGCAAAAGGAGCAAGGAAGGTGGCAGCCATGGCGTTACGATAGACAATGAAGACAAAGCGACTCATGCCGTGGTTTAGAATGTCCTTCCCGAATATGTAATTCCCGGCCATCCCAAATTGCAGCCCTATCATTAATAGATATGGCTTCCCTTTCTTCAAACCCATCCCTACTATCTTCAACATCTTCTCTCTGCTCATTCTCTCCCTCTCTCTAAATCAACTCCTCTTCCCTCTACACTATTACCTAATTGTGAGTTGTGACATACTCACATCCATGCTCTTCCTTATATACACCCACATTTATATTAAAATAAGCCTAATGCTCTTACCATGGACATTTGCTGGACTGCAGTTTCACTTGCACAACATTGTACACGTATTTACCTCATTTTGAACAACTGATTATTTTGAGTTTAAAGCTTTAAATTGAATGCCTGTGTTCCAACTTTCCACCTCGTTTCTTTTTTTAATTTCCAGAAAAGCCGGTAGTTATATATTATATATGCTATATGCATATAATTATTGGTAATTAATTGCTTACACAATTTTAACTCTATTGTTGTTTAAGTAACATTTTATATTAAGGACGTGAGACTTACAAGAAACCACTGCAGGACATAATACCTACTTTAGCTATATATGTTGATGTTGCAACTTGCAACACGTGAGAAGAATATGGCTTTGGTAACTAGACATGTATATTCTGCCATTTTACTATATCTGAGTATTGACAATCTAACTCTACTTTCACCATTAATTAATTGGTATCTATTAAGGATAGTGGCTAATTAACAGATCCATATATATACTTTTACGTACTGACCACTTGTGAATAACTTTTCAAAAGCTAATTTCTGCACTTTGTTGAAATCAATAAACCTGGATATTCAGCAAGTCATCTGTGTTTTGAATAAATTAAATATAAAGAGATTAATTGCAATTGTGTACGTGTCCATCACTATTTTCTCCAAGTCACGTGTGATCATGTAAATTTACCTATTAATTAGCTTAATTAAAACTAATGTCACATTTGGTTACAATATTTATGGCTCCATTTAAATATTCCTGGTGTTCGTTTTTATGTACTGTGTATGTGCCTTCACCTTCTTCTTTTTTTTCATTTTAATTTAGGTATAGAAATTAATATTTTTTCTTGAAATTTTTTACCTTTTATATATATTCGGTAGACAGATGTTCTTATATCATTGAAAAATCTGCAATGAGTTCACTAACTAGAAAGTTGCAATTACGCCATTTATACGAAAAAAAATTGTAAAATGTTTATTTTGTAATGTTAGATTGAAAACCCTTATATTAATATTATACTCTAGTGTTTAAGAGCATTGTATTTTGAAACTATCTTGACACTAATAATAAAATAAAAAGAAAAGTGAGATCCCCTGAGACCTCCATCGTTCTAGAAAAATATTTGTTTAAAGACATATAAAAAAAAATCATTTTTTTCCAACGTAATATATTCATGTCTCTTCATATTTATTATTATCATATTAGTCCTTATTTAATTTCGATGATATCAATTCAATCCTTGAAAGTATATTATTTATAATGCCTTAAGAAAATAAATCACTATATATAGTGTTGATTCTAAATTAATTGAAATAAAGGTTGTTAAACAAGTGAAGCAAAACTTTTTTGAGGTGGTTACAAGAGAGAATGCGCTCCGTCTTCTTCTTCACTTAGGTTTGAAATTATCTTGCCTTTAGTCTTCTTGATGGTAGCAGTCATGAGGAAGCTAGCCATCACTCCTCTTCATCCTCCTTTAGTCCCCCCGAGTAAATCTTTCTCGAATGGTAATTTGTTTTTGTCCCCTTCGAGTAGTTTACTTCTTGGGTGATAGTTTTCTTTCGTCCCTTTCGAATAGTTTCTCTCTCTTATGGTAGTTTTTTCTTTCGTTCCCTCTGAATAGTTTTTCTCTCATATGGTAATTTCCTATTCTCTCTGTATTTTTTCCCTTTCAGATGTGTTGTTTGGCGCTAAGAGTGATTTTGGAGAAAAATAAATTTATTATTAGTCAAAACGTGCAAACACTTGTCAATATGATCTGAAAAATGATAGATAAAATGACTTCACATGTTCCAATGATATACCTTATTTTACCTCTTTTAGTTAGCAAGTCGATGTATGTTTTTTTCTCTAGATCCCTTGATAAGTTTTAGAGTTTCTCTAAGGGCTTTTTCTTTTTTCATTTTTTGTCTCAATTTTTCTTTTAGCGTCTTGTTACATCTGGCTAATATAGTCTATCGATTTTTTCTTAATATGATTTGTCTTGAACTTTTAGGGTTTCTATTACATCTGGCTAATATAGTCTATTGATTTTTTCATTTGTCTTGCATCTTTTGCTTGTAATTAAAAAAAAATTAATTGAAATAAATTCAAAAGATGACGAGGACAATAATTTTAAAGAAACTTTAAAGGCGGATCGACATGATAGTTTATTTTAATTGAAAATGAGAAAAGAAATCACGCAATTAAATGGAAAAGCAAAAAGGTCATCAAGGTTAGGTAGTCAAAAGTGCATAAAACTTCACTCAGATGATATCTACTTCCACTACAAGAAAACTCAAAATTAGCGACGGAAATTAGCGCCGGAATTTTTTCGTCGCAAATTCCATCGCTAATCCGTCGTAAATTCCGTCACTGATTTGAAATTAATTATTTTGGTTTTGCGACGGATTTTGCGACGACAATTTCCGTCGCTAATTTTAGCGACGGATTTACCCAAATAAAAACCGTCGCTGATTTTTTTTATATTTTAATATTTTAAAAAGTAAGAAAACTTAAAAAGACAAATCAAGATTCGAACTCGCAATCTGTTGTCTAATAAATCTGACTCTTACCACTAGTTCAACTAATTCAACTTGTTGCCTCTTGTTTTTTATTAAATATATAAAAACTTGCGTATTTAGTAATATGACAACTAAAATAAGGACTCAAACACTAAAAGCAGGATTCGAACGCACGTCACCTTACCATTTAAGACACATGTCTACCACTTAATCCAGTCGCTGGCTTATGAATTCTTTTGAAATAATTTTATTTACTCACAGGTTTCTATCTTCATTGTATCTCTTCAAATCTCTTCTCGTCATCTACTCCCTCAGTGCAGCAGTATTTTCTATCTTTGCTCCTCAAATCTTCCATCTCTTCAAATCTGTCATGGTCTCGCTCATCTCCTCTCTTTTACACTAGAAAATACTAAAGCTATTACTTTTTCTAGTTATAGAGATCTTGTTCGACCCACTCGGCTCTATCCCTTCTCTCTCTCGCGCCGTCGCTGTTTCTGGTAGATCTCCGTCGTGAAGGTTGTCGGAGGGGTGGCTCACGGCAGTGAAATTATCCGGCAATAGGTAAGCATGGATAAAACTGATTTTCATTTTAAAATCTTCATCTTTCTCTTTGTGTGTGAGGGTTTGACTAAGGGAAGAATAGTGATGAATGTGGGCTGCTGTAAAATGAACATGATTCGGTTAAATCCTAGATTAGACTTGTTTCCAATGGATTAGAATGTTTTGTAAAGCTTGAATATGAATTTTGAAGACCCTAATCGTGGAGGATGGCTAGAATGAGCTTATTCTTGATAAAATCTTGCTATTCTGTTTATTTAACCATTCCTTTTATGCAATATTGCTTGTGGTTGCTGATTTTGGGCTGAGAAATGTGGTGGGAAACAACTTTCCCTCTTAGTAAGAAGTGATGGGTTTCTTGTTCTTTCTAGAACCTCCTCCAACAGGGACATTTCTGAGGGAACCATTAATTGGTGTTGTGAAACGCTACAGTATTTTTTTGGGTATATACTATTAATTACTGATCATAAAACAATTCAAGAAGCATTAACCGTCTGATTTTAATTCTGTCACGTATTTGAATTTGAAGCCAATTGGCATGGTCCTTTGCCTGTGGTCCCATTGACTACATATATATTGACCTAGAACCCAATACTCATGAAAATCACATCAATCCAATTTTTTTTGTTTGAAAATGCTGTCATTTTTTTAATTTTTTTTTGGTCCATTAATTGGTGTTGTGAAATGCTACAATATTTTTTGGGTATATACTATTAAGAAGCTGTGTGAGGCTAGAATTGTTGTAGTAACAGAGCTTGGTGTTGCCAGAGTTGCACCTTGGATAGTTCAATTGCTCTTGTGGCCTTTGCTTCTTCTCTGCTAATCCTATTACTCCCCTTGAGCTTGATGATGATGATGATCCATTATTAATACCTCCTATATTATTCCCTTCCATTCCTATCTAATATCTCAATTAAGTACCTTCTAAAATATTCAAAAAACATATACAGATAAAAAACATATACAGATGATGATGATCATGATTATATTGTTCTTAATTATAACAAGAATTATGTTGTGGAAGGAATTAATCGACAAAAATTAATAACATATTAATATATAGTACCTCTTTTTATTCCCTTTATGTTCTTTTATCTATATATTATCATATATATATATATATATATATATATATATACATACATGAGCGAAAACGTAAAGAAAGAAGGAAAAAAAAAAAGGCAGTGCTTTTTGTATATAGGATCTGATTGAAAGCTTTCCTTGGTTGAGAAAGAGAGAGAAAAATCAAGAGGGAAATATACATATATATATATGTAATATCCCAAGAATTTTTATGAATATTTAAAGTCTGATTTGAAGTTTAGTGAAAAATTTAATTATGTGGAAAATTTTCTTTTTGAATTAGTGAAGAAAATGTGGAAATAGAAATTTTTATTTTTAATTTAGGAAATTTTTACAAATTCTCAAGGACATGTGGGGAAGAGAAAGGCATGGCGCCCAGGCGCCGGGCATGGGTGGCGCCCAGGCGCTAGGTGTGTCGGAAAACCTTAGCTCATTTTCAATCGGCCATAACTTCTTCATCCGGACTCCGTTTTGGGCAAACTTTATATCGTTGGAAAGTTCTTTGAGTCTAGTTTCCAATGGTATAAGTTTCATTTAGATATTCATTACCGATTAGGAGTTATCACTTAAGATGTGAGTAAAGGTCGAGAGTAGTGGTAGGAAATTTCTCTATTTCGTAACCCTAATGTTTTTGTCTGGTTACAATAGGAATGGTCAAGGTGCAAAGTGGGAGTGCCGAGAGCGTGAAATCCAGGTGAGTGGGTTAATACTTGCTATGATTAAATATCTGTTATTGACTTTTTGCATCATAGTGGAAATATGTTGTATATCCAAGTTTGAAGAGGATGATGTGGAACGATGAGGCATAAACAATTGTGGAACGTGTCTGGTAATGTATATAATTATATTTTCTTATTTTCCCATGAATGGAGGTTATATAATGGATTGTGAATGGCATGTGAACTGAGTTGAATAATTGTTCTATATTATGGGTTATGTTGTATACATGCTATGTTGCTGGAACCACATTTATTATGTTGTGGCTTGAATTGTAAATGACTGAGTTGTGTATGTGGCTCAAGATTATGATTGAGGATGTTTTTATATATAATTGTGATTGTGTTTGACTGGAAAGGAAAGGCATGGTGGTGCACCCCATGGAGAAATTTATGTGAAGTTATAAGGGTGGAGATTATAAATGGAGCGATAAGGGTGGATGCGGCAGGGGCCGCGGGCAACGATCCAGAGGTATTCTGGACGACCCGGTTGGTACGGGAAATTTGTGTGAAATTGATTTCACCGATTGTTGTTGTGAACTTTTGAATTATGTTGAAATGTATTTGATTTATTTGGATATTGTCGTGAAGTACTACGAATAATATCATATCATATGATGATCGATTTACGTATGATTGCTGCATGTTATCATTATGATGTATGATATTTTTTTGTCATAATGTTGTGTTATCTACTCACTGGGCACGTGGTTTGCTCATACCCCTCTTATTGATATTTTTTTTCAGAGTTGACAGCTGAAGGTAAATATCGGAACAAGGAATTATGGATCCTTAGTCCATGATTACCTTTTCATTTGTTCAGGATAAAGGTATAATAGTTAAGTTTTATTCTAAGTTGTATAAATCTAGAAATCTCTGTAATCTGGTAGGTTCATTCACTGATGTAATGTGAGTAATTGTAGTATGTATAAAGAACTCGTTTTGGTTGCATGAAAAAGAATTGTATGATTTTTAAGAGAAAGATAGGCTTACGGAGGTGAAATGAAATTCACTTTCCGTGCCGGTCACGTGCTCAAATTTTGGGACGTGACAATATATATATATATTTAAGAGTTGTTTGTATATATCTTTCCATTTGATTTTCTAGCTTCATATGATGGCAATCAATTCTTGGCAAATTAAACTGCAAGGTCCACCATATATATATATATATATATAGATAGCGAAGAGAGATGATGCTTGTGTCAGCTTTTTTAGCAACTATAACTAAAACTTAGAAAAAAAATATATGTAGCTTAGATGGCTTTATGTGTTGGCTTTACTTTATGCGTGATGCTAGGGGAAAAGAAGAGAAAAAGAGATAAGACAGCTTTGAGGACAACTATAACTAAAACTTAGAAAAAAAAATATATGTAGCTTAGATGGTTTTATGTGTTGGCTTTACTTTATGCTTGATGGTAAGGGAAAAGAAGAGAAAAAGAGAGAAGAGACAAAGAGAGAATAGAAAGACATTATTAAAAATGTTTTTGATTTGACTATACTTTAATTGCAATAATATTTCTTTGTTAAACACTTTTCTAGACCTTAGGCTTACTTTAATTATTTTTTCTATATGGGCTTATCGTTAGTGATTACTTTTTTATTTTTTTATTTCATGTTATAAGTTAAAGTTTTATGTGCAATGATGTAATTATTGGTAACATCTTTTTAAAACATTGGCAATATTTCTTCAATTTAGTAGCAAGATTTAGAGTTTAAATTTTGTGAATTAAAAAATAATGTAAGAGAATTAACGGTCATTCAATTAGACTTAAATCAAATTAATTGAAAAATTTTGAAATACTGATGAATTTAAAAAAAATGACAAATTAAACAGCTTTTGGATAGGTGGGTGGGTCAACTTGACACATTAACCAACTTATAATCCATTCATAAGCATTTTAGATGTTTCTTTTTCCAACTAGAGTCTTGATTACTTTTTTAGAGTCAGATTCTTTATTTACATAAGTTGCATAGTGACCTTAACACTTGCTTGTCAGTGTTCTTTAAATTTTATAGCAGGAGATGGAGGGCGTTAGTAATTGAAACCCGTTCATCTTACTGAAGGCATTGCAAGTGTAGAGGTATGTTTGATGTGCCTAATAATTTTGTTTTCTCACTATGACTATAATGATGCAGTATTTGTTCTCCCCTCTCTCCCTTTCTCTCTCTCTCTCTCTCTCTCCCCTTCATTTCTTTTTGTTTTTGTATTTTTTAAATATTGTTAGGCTTTGCATTTAAATAAAGTTTTATTTTCTAATATAAAAAATTGATATTTCAAATCAGTTAAAAGGCTAATTGGATTTGAAATGGTATGTATGAAAGTGTCATTAACTTGACTTAATTGTTTTATTGTTTATTCTTTCAAGGGATGTATGTACGATACAAAGCCAGTAAACACTACGTTTATATAATTATTATAGTTGTCAATTATTTCATTTAATTAATTATATTATCATCAAAAGAGAGCAACATGACTAGATAAATACGTGGCATGATTCTATTAGCTCTCGATAATAGTATAAGTCCTACCAACGTACATAGGAGAGAATTTGGCTTATGACAATCTTATGTATTTAATATTGGAATCACTTGTTTCATGATTGGATACATTTTATAATTATAGTGCATATTATTTTGCTACAAAACAACTTACATCAACCAAACAACCTAACCCTAAAGTACATTGTAAGGAGAGGCGTGATAAGGCGCGCAGAAATAGGGCATCAAGTATTGGGGGTACACTACATACTGGAGGTAGCATTCCTACCTCCGAGCACATGCGTCGACTGGTAGTATCTAATCTAATCTATTCTTATTTTACTTTTATTGTTACACACAATCATCTTTAAAATTAATATTCACTAAAATATGCAGGAGCGTCAAAACGGAAGAAAGCCTCGCCTGGTAGATTTATTTATACGCACCCACAGAAAGAGGGACACTGAAGAATTCGTTGATGAGCGCTCGCGAGAAGTCTATGTGAGTATATTGCACTCTCTTTTGTTTGTTGTCATTAATTTTCTCAACTATGTAATTAACAAAAATAAATTATATTGTTGTATCCATTTAACAGGAGGAATATAATAAATTAAAATCATCGCAAGAGCCAACAACAATTGGGAGTAGTGAACAGCAGGATGATGATGCTACCGATGTGGAGTTGTGGCTGCAAGCGGTAGGAGGGAAGAACAAGAAGGGGCGCATATTTGGCATTGGGTCAGAGGCGCGTGAGATTGGTACCTCTAGTCCCTGTTCTGTCCCGCCATCAGATCTACATCCTGACTTTGAGGAGGAGCTACAACGTCGGATGGAGCCTGTGTTAGATGAACTTAAGGCTCATAAAGAAGAAATTAACACTCAGAAGGATAAGATTGATGCACAGGCGACCATCATCAGTGATATGCGTTCAATGATGGATCGCTTTATCAATTCTGTTGATAGGAACTGTATTACTCCTGCTGTTGATGATGATGATGAGACACAGCCCCCAGATCACCCCCTAGACTAGTTTATTTGCTGAAACTTATATTTTGTTATGACTTTATATTTTCATGATGTTGGATCATGAAAAAACAAGTAAACCTTTTTGTTATATGAATTTTTTGATGTAATTAAATGTTATAATTATTGGCTAGTGCTTGTTGATTATATTTCTATCTGTTCGCAGGTTTCCAATTAACTTTAGAATTATCATTACTGGCAAAAAATATTTTAAAAAAATCTGAAAATTAGCGACGGAATTTTCATAAAAAATTCTGTCACTGATCAGCGATGGAATTAGCGACGGAAAATTTTTCGTCGCAAAACAGCGACGGAATTAGCGACAGAATTATTGGCGACGGAATTATTTCTGTCGCTAATTCTCAAATTCATTTGCGACGGAAATTTAAGTTTGCGACGGAAAATTTCCGTCGCTAATTTTGTGACGGATACAGAATCCGTCGCAACTGATTTGCGACGGACATTTCTGCGACGGAATTTATTCCGTCGCAAAATCCGTCGCAACGGAATTATACTAATTTAGCGACGGATTTTTCCGTCGCTAATCTATGTTTTTCTTGTAGTGTTCCTTTAACACGAGTGGAGTGGTCATTGCAGCAGATTAAGCCTCGGGGCTTTTGCATCGGTTTAAGACTTCAAGCCTAAATATCTAGAACAGATGACAGATCACAGTTTCTGATCTCATCATCACGTACGAGTTATTCATTAAATTCATATTATATTGCCCGGTGAAAGATTGGAGAGAGAAGAACACAGATATTGCACTTTCCACCTTTATGTTGTTTTTCCTTTGATGAAATGCAGATTTCTTTCGTCTTACCACTAAACTAAAAGGCGAGAGGAAGCCCCAGATATGGATACAAACTCATCGATAGACAATATCAGCATTAATTAATTAACAAATTAATTTTGTGGATAAGCAGTGAAATTAAATTAAAAGATTATATGTATGATATATGAGTACCTGCACACATAGGTGGGATTCGTAGTTGTCATAAGAAGCTTACTTCCACCATGAGATATAAAGTTGAATTTCACTTTCTTCCCGTAAAGGTTAATGTTAGTCACTCAACATCTGTGTACAAAAAACTTCATAGTTGTTTTCCAGTTCAGCATGCATGCATGCATGCCTGATGAGGACTGCTTCTGAAAGTGAAATTAATTAACTTTTATCATTACCGAATTGGTTCAAGCTCATCACTTGTTTTTTTTTCTTTTTTTGAAGTGAAGTTTTAAGTTTAAATCTTATGAACGAAAAAAATTCTTCATATTTTTATGATTTAAGTATATAATCTAACTTAAACTAAATTAATCAAAGTTTAATGGTTTTGTAGATAGAATGGTTCTAAACAAATAACAAAAATTAACCTTTCCATTTTTTTTTGTTATCTTTTTAATTAATGGTTTCAAGCTAAGTACTGGGTAAAAGGTAGATTGGCGAGCTATCTGGGTTTCAATATCTGCTACATAAATGATAAAACCAAGTTGATTCCAAAAATTTTGCAGTAGCCAAAGTTCCAAACATGGTGGTGACCTTTTTCCTTTCTTGACACACTATATTGGAGGATTGGTTTAACTTTTTAACCAAATGAGAGAAAATAAAAAAACACTTCACGGCACTTTGGTTTTGTCATGGCATCTTCTGGTGCTTCCCTGCGTGTATCGCACTAATAATTTGGAAGTTACTTCTTTCATGTGAATCCCAGAGAAATGATTATAGGAACCTTAATTACTTCATTAATCTGATCCTCAAGCTTTTATATGTACAAATATATATATATATATATATATACTGCTGTTCAATTAATGAGGGCTCTCTCTTTCTGAGATTTCTGAGGATATATAAAATGTTGATCTTGATCGTGGATTACTTAAAATAATGTTATGTACAATTAATGCTGAGACATATCCGCCTACTTTTGGCTAACTTGGTAAAGGATTGTTTATAAAATCATGCATTGAGTCTTAGGGAGGTATAGTAATATATAACCTATCATGTTATTTTTAGACTAAAATCATAGATGAGTAAATGTCGATAATATTAATTAAAACTTAAAAGTGAATAACTCCTCATGAATCTTTTATGATACACTGTAATTCATATATAATGTGTGGCATACCAACTCGAAATATTAAATTCCTTTTAAATCTTGAATGACAAACTCATTTTGTAAATATAGTCCATGAATAATTTAGGTAGGATCTGATTATGCTTAATAGATGCTTGAATAATTGATTTGTCTAAGTTTAAGTTCATTAAATATGTTTGGTTTTTTCAAGTGTTTATTAATTGGTTTAAATACATCTTACTCAGTCATATTTTATTAAAAAATTTAAAATTTTTCACATACATCTTTTCCTAACTTGTATTTAATATGTATATATGTTTAAAAAATAATGTTAATTATTTATTTAAATTTTAAAAAAAATATCTTAATAATCATATATGTATTCAGATCTAAACCTCTTAACTTTAAAAATGACAAATGCACCCTTAATAAGGAGCATTCAATTGTGCTTGATGATTATATAATTTGTTCATATTTCAGTTAGTATATATTTTTTTAAGTTATATTTTATTTAGTTAAATCTCATAAAAAGTCTTAAAAACTTTCGGTCATTAATTGTTTTGGATACATCTTTCATTAACATGTATTTAATACAAATAAATGTTTTAAAAAACAGTCTTAATTATTTAGTAGTTAAATTTAGAGATAATATCTTTATAATCATAAATGTATCCAGATCTAGACATAATATTAAACCAAAAAAAAAATTGTCCCCAAAGTGTTCCCAACCAAAAATGCCTCTTAATCTTAAATTATAGGATTTGTTTTCCTCATCATGTATGAATTTTTCTATGGATCTCAGTCACAATAAAAGTTTATTTAATTAGACTAATTAAGAGTGGGCCAAAAGAATTACACGTAACTCCATATTTTGAACATAGATTAAATTTAGGTAAATTCCTTTACATTATTTTCAATTGATTTATTAATTAACGAGTAAATATTTTTTTAAAAATAATCAATTATGTAGTGCTTCGTCATAAAAAAAATATATTAATTTGTACTTCGTCATAAAAATATCCTTATTTTGTTAAGCATATCCATCTTTGGTTGTTTTGGGCTAATATATATATATATATATATATATATATATATATATATAGCTTTTGAAAAGTAGCCCTTATCTGATGGATGCTAAAAGTATTTTAATAAAAGTACGGCAAATTTGTGAAAAAGTGAATTTGCCAAACGTTGGTTACACATTAAGAACCACTACTTTGAAAAAGTCTAAAAAGCACCATGGAAACGAATATGAAACTCATCCTTAATTTGGAATATCAAGTTTAAGAGCTTTATTGAGAAAAAGACGTTCACAGATCACAGTTGAATCATTCATTTGTACTTTGTGCAATTATATGCAAACTATGGCAATGAATAGCCAAAAGACTAGAGTGGGACTAGGAAGGAATTAATTTTGAAAATATAACAATCTTATTCTTGCCTCTACCTTTAAATTTTGAAAATAAAACAACCATTAGTATTAAACATTATATATATTAAGTGTGGAGGCATAAAAACTTGGCCTTGAACGAGTATAATAAAACTATTCTATTCACTATATATTAATAATTCAGTCTCTCAACAATATATTAGTTTTTGAAAGTTCAATTTTATATGTTTTTGTTGAATGACTTAAATTATATGGTAATTCGAATTGTGATCTAACTTCAGTTTTTTAGAATGTGACTCGAAAAGAGAAAAACTTAGAGGTCTATGGGACGAACAAGACGATCTAATGTATAATTATGTATTTTAATATATGTTATGTTTTAGTTTTATCATAAAATCCGTATAGTTTTTTGCTAGTGAATATCAAGAAATTTTTTTTGCCCATAGATATAGGTTATATTGATCAAATTACATTAAATCTTTGTGTTCTTTGTTTTTCACACTGTTCATATTTTTTGTTTACTGTATAACAACTTTAATTTTTGATTGTCATGGAATCATTATATGATATTATTAAACTAATCTTTCGAAGATAAATAAATATATAATTTACTCGATGATCAAATTTTTAATTTATTGAAACTAACTTGTATGACACTTAAATTTTAAGAATTAAACAATAAGAGGTGGATTTTTTAAAAATTAACGAGAAAATTTGGACGAAATAAAGCAGAATGCATGGAGGGGAAAAGTGAAAAATGAATAGCAAAGGAAGATTGAGAAGAAAGAAACTCTTGCTTCTAGATCCCATCGAAGGTAGTGGGACAGCATAACTAATTGAGGTCAAAAGACTCAACATTTATTGTCATAAGAAACCCCTTTATTATATTAACATCTTTTACCAAATTAGAAGGGATTTGCTTCTGAAATTCATCAATTATATACATACACAGAACACAAATACCTGTGAAGTGAGTGGGTGGTTTAACACCAGAGATAAAAAGAAAAAAAAAATAATTATTGATTTGTGTTAACAGATTCTGCATATATATTAATTTAAACAATTCATTTGTGATTTAATGATAAACATTTTCTTTACTTATTTTTTACATTAAACTATATATTCATCTCATTAAATATGTTTTCTCTAACTCCCTCTCTCTATATATATATAGATATATATTTGTCCATCATGCTGGGCAAAAGAGACATATAGCAAGAAAATCCCCCAACATAAACATATTCTGTGCTGGCCCTATCAAATTGCTTCAATACTATAAGATGATGAAGGACAAAACCATGTTAATTTTATAGCATATCTTGTTCACTTTGTTCATGACTTGCATTAGGATTGAAAGTGCAATATTGATCAAAAAGGAAAATGAAATAAACCTAAATCTATCCTTAAGTATAACGAAAGTGATTGGCATAATCTAAACGACTTCTTGTGACATGTCACCACGTGGAGGATGGATGGGCCAGAGTTGAGAATTTCTTATATAATCTGGGTGTCTTTGTAGCTCTCAATTATTAATTTCCACCACATGCATCATGCAAACTTGATATGCTCACATTAATGATAAAGGGTCTCTTCAATTATTTGCAAGAAGCCTCTGGAATTATGTAGCTGATGGGAATATATATATATATGATGTGAATCTCGACCAAATGGACCATATATGTTATGTAATTTATATATAGAAATGTATATAACACAATTTCGGTGCTGAAATTAGTTAAAAGATATGATTACTAATTAGCTTTATATCATGAAAATGCAATGGCCTATGATTAAGTCAGCATAGGACTACAGAGATGATTGAGTTAGGAATGGCCTAATTTTTCAAAGTCCCAAGAGAAGACGCTGTGGAGGGCAACCTCAATCTTTCCTCCTTTTGTTTTTTTTATTTTTTTGGGGTCTTCACTTTTTTGTTTTTATTATTCAATATTCCATTTTTTTTTTCTTTCACTCCGTTTTTCATTCCTTTTTGTGATGATTCAACTACGTGGAAGTTCAGGAGTTTGGTTTTTCATTTTCGTGGGCTTTTTGCTCTAACCCACTTACGCACCCAGATTAAAAAAAAGATCATTAGGCCCAGCAAAGACAGAAACTGAACGGCCCACATAGGTAATTGTCATGCATTTTTCAGATTTATATTTTGACAATAATATAACTCAATTTAGAAGCCAAAGATTCAATTGATTTCCGTTGTGGTTGTCAAAAATAAAATTCAATTGATTGACCATCCACTACTGACATTAAAGGATTAGTTGAATGACTTTCTTTAGAAGCCAAAGATTCTTAAAAGTTATTCTCTGAATTGAATCTGTTTATACCTATAATACCTATAAGCTTAGGAAGCCGAAAAATTTTTTTTTTTTGGGTTAAAAAGAATTACCCTAATTTTTCCACTAAACTTCAGTAGATTCATTCCTTTCTAACAAAATCAGAAAAAATATCTTAAAATATCTTTTAAAAAAAAACGCTTATAAAATGGCGGTACCTGAGTGACATGTTCAAGGAATTTAGCTCATGCTCCAAGTATCGAAATCAGGCACCATCATTGGTCCAGCCACAAGAAAATAACAAGAATCTTGAATTCATCTCCGCAGCAGGAATGTATAAATGCCCCAGACACACACTCCAAGTGATACTTGAAAAAGATAAATAACACGAGAAACTATATAAATTAGTCCTATATTTTTCAAAACTTGAGGAAACAAACTGTGTTGGGAACTTGGGAAGTGTCATTAGAGAACAGTATCTATATGAGCTTCTTCTTCCGAAAGTAGCGCTTCAGATACAACAGCTGCAACACCGAAACCAAAATGCAAATACCTAGAGACATTAGGCTTAACCAAGCCACTCTAGCATTGGTTTTTTCACTGACACCTCTCATCTCTGCTTCCCTGTGGCATTGTCCAACAAAACATACTTTCAGAAATTCTACGGCGAACCTTAACTATTAGCAGATGACAGGATCAGGGAAGACCTAAAACATGCAAAAGCGGGCCTTTCTTTGTCTGTTTATTTCCCCTTTTTCTATATTATGGTTAGAGATGTTCATAGGCTTTGCCAGAAATTTAATCACCTAGCTCAATTCTCAAAGGCCTTAAACTTTTAGGGTCAGGCCAGATCATGTTTACAAAAGTACTGCATATAAAATCAAGAGTAAATTATTGATTTGGTTCTCGAAATATTGTGGTCATCTTAATTTAGTTTATGAAACATTGTGTTGGTCTGAATGTCATTCTTTTGTCTATCAAAGTGACTTTCGACAACAATAAATTTTGGAATGAAAAAAACTTAAGTGCAATTTTATATATATTTGTTATTATATTCTCCAATCAAAATATAACAAGTATATAATGCTCCAACCATAACCCGGAAAATAACTATTATTTTTACAACTCATCATTGCATGACTGATTTTTTTAAAGATCTCTTTACACATGTTCTACTTTTAGTAGAGAATCTAATAGTAAAGATATAAAGAACTTTATATAGGTCTTCTCTTTTTTAGATTTAGCAATGAAAATGAATATATTGAAACAAATATAATATTTCATAGACTAAATATATATGATCCTTTAAAAATCAATATGAGATAATTATTTATGATCTTTTATAAACTAAATTAGTAATTTACTTTATAATCAACAAGCTAAAAATTTACTTTAAAAGACCAAAAAGAAAAATGGACTACCATTTTCCTAGCCCGTTCCTGTAAGAGTTGACCGCCCTAGGAATTGACCAATATTGAGTATTGACACCTCTACTTTCCAGGCGGTCTTTAGGCCTCTCTTGATCTTACCCAACTTTTAAAAGAGATATTCTACATGATTTTCTATTATGGACATTTTTATACATTGTAGGAGTCATGTTTTCCAATCCCACACTACAATGTTTTACCCTCTAAAGCCAAAATAATTTCTTTTTTTTGATAGAATCTAAAGCCAAAATAATAACTAAAAAAGAACCACTCAAGATTTATAACATTAAGAACACATCCTGTTTAAATCGAACTGGAAGTAAACTATGAATGAAATTTAAAGCAGATTTACCTATCCTTCAAATAAATTAGATTCTCGTGGATGGCCTCCACTGCTCCTTGAAGTTTCCTCAGCTCAAGTTCGACGCCCTTAAACCAAAGCCAAAAAAATGGCATTACAAAACACTTTTGTCCAAATTTTATATAAATAATTTAAATGAATACTCACCTCAATCTTTTCCTTCTTTGCAACTGTCTCCCAATCCTTTGCAGAAATTCCAGTTTTCCATTCAAGGTTGAGAGTTATTTCTGAACCGTCTTGATGTTGACCCCCCACCCAAAAGCACGCTAAGTAGTTCCCACTCTCCGTAGTTGTAAATGCAAATTGACCGTGGGTAACATTTTCCTTGTGGTGAAGATTATTTCCATAAGGAGATGTTACCTGACAGAAAGAGGTGGCCAATATGATTATTTAGGATTAGACAATTGACTTGATCTGTTTATGCATAGACTCAAAACAAACAAATCCTAGTTCACAGCATTCTAACAGAGGAAACCAGAAACTCAAGGAACTCAAGTTAGCAACTCATCATCCATTTAGATAGGGGAAAACAATATAGGAAATTGAAGGAAGATCTCAAGGTTCTCAAACTTCGAATAAATCATCGACCCTGCTTTTGATTTTGTCGTTTCCTATATATCGATCTTCAATTTCATTTTCCCAGATCGTAATTGCGTATGCGAATATCTCTTAATGCCATTTAATCGATTAAAAGAGGTGCCATACGAAGCAAGCCCCATTTGTAAAAATAATTTATTTCCCCGAAAATCAAGTGAATTTACGAACAGAAATTAGATCAAATTGTCAAATTGACCACCTTCACTACAAATTACTAATAATAATCACAATTATAAAGAGGGAAGTAGCCGGTAAATAAAAATAAACCTAACTAAATTTAAAAAACCAAAAAAAAAATCAAAAAGAAAGTTAAAAACAAACAGATATACCCGGGCAGAAATATGAGTCTCCGCATGATCGGCCACGACAACGTAATCGGCCAAAACGACGACGTTCGTCTGAATTTCCTCCGATACGCACTTAGTACCGGAACTGGGAATGGTTAACCATACGGCCTCTGCTTGATGAAGCAGGCGACTCGCAAAGCAGAACAGGGAAAGTGCAAATTGTAACAGCAATAGCCTCGTTCGAGAGCTGAACTTAAATTCCACTGCCATCAGCGATTATAGAAGGTCAGCGTCGAACTCAGATCTCGGACTGCGTTTTACTCTTTTCCTTCTGCGATTACGTTTCGTTGAGATAAACAAAGCTGCGTTCTCTTTACTAATTTTACATTCGTTAATATTTATATTTTTTCCTTCATGGAACGGACAAATGCGCGTGAAATAGTGAAGCTGGTCAGGCATGTGCAACTCACGTGTCTTGCGATTGTTGATTGCCACATCACTAACAGAGTTGTTTCATTTCATCACGCTCTTCATTGACGTCTCAACTCTCGACTCTCAGGTTTGCTTGCAGTGAAACTGTAAACTGTAAATGAAAAGGAAACACACATAAATGACATAATGTGGTAATTCTCTCATTTATCTACTGATTTTTCTAAAACTATTTTTATATTCATACAGACTTTTACTATTAAATAATAAATAAATAAATTATTTATACTATGTAGTATTGCATATGAAGGATAAATATAAACATCAACCTTCGATAAATTCAAATTTTGGTTGTCTCCCTCCATGATCCATTCCCATGGCAATATACTAAAATTTTAAAACTCTTTTCAAAAGAATTTCTCTAAACATTCTCTTGGTTATTTCCTTTGTCCAAACTATAAAAAGTTAAAAACCATTTGACTTCTTTCCTTTTTTTTTTGGGTGACCAAAATGGGCCAGGAGGCCCAAAGAAAACAAGAACAACTGCACTCTAACAAGACGGGGCAAGTGGATCCCCATTACATCGGCCCACGACAAGGTATTTATATTGGGAGAGGGAGAATCATAGATTAACAGCCCAAATCCATTTAATTTTTTTGTGACCAAAATGGGACGGGAGCCCAAATAAAAACAAGAACAGTTCACTCTAACAAGACGGGGCAAGTGGATGCCCATTACATCGGCCCACAACAAGGGCTTTTAACTTCTTTATTCTCAAAGTAAATGACAATCACGTGGCCAATGAGTGCCTTTTTCATTCTCATAGATCTCTTCCCAATATTCTTTCTTCACGTCAGTACACAACTCAACAGGATTAATAGCCAACTCATTCACTTCAGCCATGTCAGCATCCTTGATAGCCTCCTCTGCCACGAAAGCCTTCTTGTATGACTCCTCTGCCTCATCCAAAGAGTGATTCATATCAATGGGCCTCACATATCACGCATCAATCAAATGGTGCTGAGAAAGCCCAACAAAAAATCTAATACTCCGGTGTGGGACTCAGCTTGGTATCACTATTTGATATTTCTTACCATTCTGGTATTAACAAAATATGGTTCCTTTATCTGTTATGGATGGGACTTCGGCATTATTCAGACATTACCCAAAGAGTGATCCACCAAGCATACAACTAGAATAATTGAAGTTCTCTCTCATACTTCGCTTCCATCCCTTTTGGCTTTTTAGTTTCCCCAGATTTTTCTACATGACTATGACTCGTTGGATACTGACGTGTTTGGGAGCTTTCATTTGCACTTTCTGTGTGTCTTTTTATGTTTAGCTTTCTTTATTTAAAAGATGGACAACATACGCGCAAACTCCCTCAACTTTAAATTATGTGTAATTAGTTTTCTTTAATTTTAAAAAGTTACAATTAAACTCTTAAATTTTTAAACCTTTCGTTACAAACATCATTAAATTATTTGCCATATTATTTATTTTGTTCATATTATCTAATCCACCTATCAATTTATTTGCCACATCACTTATCTCTGTAAGCCCCAATCCCGCTATCCCTTAATCCCTAAAATTTGTAATTACTATAGATCTCACAGTTCATGCCTCCCAGAATAATCTAAAGTCATGTATAAAGGGATTAAAATGTAGTGCGTGTTTGGGAGCTCGGTAGATTAAACGTGGATGGGGTAAACTAGGTTTGATTAAACGTGGTTAGAGAAAACTGTTGACCCTAAGACTATATGCCATAAGTTTTGATGATGACAAATGTATTTGAATAGTAGCATTGATATATATAAAGATTAATTATCATATATATGCTACAAGTACTTAAGCATGATTATGTTATTTAATATGTATGTTGCATATATTGAATCATGCTATTAAACTAACCATTGGGTTTGCAAGTAAGATATATTTTATAGGTTGGTTCAAAACAAGAAGAGTGAGCATTGTATTGAAGAACAAGGAAAAGCAATATCATGCTTCACTCAAGGAAAACAACATACAAGGATGAAGCTCCAAGAAATGAAGAATTAGAAGATTTGAAGTCTTGGAAGCTTGGATGCATCAAGATAGCCTATATGTTTACATTAAGTATATTTTATATAGGCTAGTATACTTGTGCAACTCAATGATTTAGATTTGCATACAATGGCTCAATTATTTTGAACAAAAAATAGTGAGATATGAAATTTTACAAAAGTTAGTTTTTGACCTTTGGTCACTCTTTATATCATATCTCATAAACGAAAAATCATTTTTTCAAGTGTTTTAATCTCATTTGATAGTAGACTCAAATATCTTTCCAAAGGTATATTATTTATTGAAAACGGAGTCCAAATGAGAAATATATGACTATTTAAAATATAGTTTGAAAAACTGAAAGTTGATTATTCTGTTCTGACCTATAGTCAGTATTTTGATTATATCTTTTAAAAGAAAAATAATTTTTGAGTAAAACTTGGCTCATTTGAAACTAGACTCCAAGAGCTTTCCAACGGTATATTATTTGTTTAAAACGGAGTTCAAATGAGGGAGTTATGAATTTTTAAAGAAAGCTCAAAATCTGGACTGCACTATAAGTGCTGTAACGGCTATATAACGGCTATATAACGGCTAGTTTTGTAAAATCTTATATATATGACCTTAGATACACGATTTTGAGCAAGAACAAAGTCCTACAATGTGATATTAACTTCTTATATCATCTTTGAGAGAAAGGAAAGCATTCTTGAGCCAAATCTTGCATATTCTCTATCATTAGAGTTATTAGAGCTTCATTTGTTTTCATCTACTCTTTAGAGAGAGTTTCTTTATATTGTTGATTTTGATCAACACATATATTATTCTGAGTTGAGGTTCGCAAGTACCGGTGTTGGAAGAACTTGCTTTGGGTTGAGGAGGAGCCCGGATTCATAAATTCTTCATTGTGGTTTCGCAAATACCCGGATCGAATTTGCGTGATTATAGTGGTTTGCAAGTACCCGGATTAAACTTGCAATTATAATGGAAATACTCAAGTAGTCTCTTGAGGACTGGATGTAGGCTTGGATTAGCCGAACCAGTATAAATCTCCGAGTTTGCTTTCTCTATCCCTTACTCTTTAATTTGTGCATATTGATATCTATTCTTTAATTTCTTGATCTTTATAATTATTTATCTTGACAGCACATTGATTTTCTGTATTGTATTTATTATCCTAAGCATTGTACTTTTACAGAAAATCATTTTAACTTCCAATTAATTCTTGTGAAAAATTTATAAAACCCAATTCACCCCCCCTCTTGGGTTCCAACCATTACTTTCAAAAACTAGGTTTGGATGAAGATGATTTATGTTTGGAAGAC
The DNA here is from genome assembly GCA_037074585.1 of Biancaea sappan. Classification (NCBI taxonomy): domain Eukaryota; kingdom Viridiplantae; phylum Streptophyta; class Magnoliopsida; order Fabales; family Fabaceae; genus Biancaea; species Biancaea sappan. The sequence continues at coordinate 16,582,244 of CM073494.1, forward strand.
ATTTATGCAAACATGATTTGAGATAATAAAACTTAGTTTGGGGTAGAACAGAATGTTTTGATATTGATTTGCAAACGTGGTTTCAGGATGTATAATTACCAAAAAAGGCATAAATTTTTTATTTAATTTTTTGATGTATCATTATTATTTATTGTCATTTATGTAAAAGAAACTTAATTTTTTTGTTTATTTGTTAATATTATAAATTAATCACTAATGACTCATTTTTAATTAATAAATTTATTTTTTTATTTTGTAATTACAAATTAAAAATTTAATTAATCAGTAAATTCCATCAAATCCTAATTAAAATTTCATTTAGATTAAATCTGGACATTTTCAGAAATTTTACTCTCTCCCTCCAACTTCTCATATTATTCACTTAGGTCCTTGGTAATAATTTTTCTTTTATCTTTTTCATGTTCTAAGACTACATTTAGTTTCATCTAGGCCCATAGGTTACAAATATATTTTGTTCTAAAATTATAGCTACTCCTACAAACTTTTAATTTTATTCAATTAGGTCCTTAATAATAATTTTTATTTTATCTTTTTCATGTTCTAAGACCACATTTAGTTTCATCTAGGTCCATAGGTTACAACTATATTTTGTTCTAAAATTATAGCTACTCCTACAAACTTTTGATTTTATTCAATTAGGTCCTTAATAATAATTTTTATTTTATCTTTTTCATGTTATAAGACCACATTTAGTTTCATCTAGGTCCATAGGTCACAACTATATTTTGTTCTAAAATTATAGCTACTCCTACAAACTTTTAATTTTATTCAATTAGGTCCTTAATAATAATTTTTCTTTTATTTTTTTCATGTTCTAAGACCACATTTAGTTTCATCAAGATCCATAGGTCACAAATATATTTTGTTCTAAAATTATAGCTACTCCTACAAACTTTTAATTTTATTCACTTTGGTCCCTGCCATGCATGGACCCTACCAATTCTTTTTTTTTTTTTCCTTCCAAACCATCCCAGAATTTCTTCTTAGATGCTTTTAGGGCATATTTGATCATTTCCAACCCAAATCAAAGCAAAACATGAATTAAAATTGAGTTTTGGAATTTCCACAAGTTTTCGGTTCTGCTCTGTTTCTGCTCTGTTTTAGGTGCAGAAAACAGAGTTGTCTTTGCTCTCGGTTACTCTGTTAATCTTCCCCCCTTGGCAGCCATTCAAATCGAGAGAGAGAGGTAGAAAAAGAGAGGGATCGAGAGGACTGAGAGGGATAGAAACCAAGACACATGGAGAGAAAAAAAAGAGAGAAATGTGGGGAAAGGAGTGCAAAAACTGGGCTCCTTTTCTTCCTCCATCTTCTGCCAAAAGGTAACTGCTTCAGTGATGGGAGGGGCAGTAAAGGGACTTCAGCAAAATTACCTCGCCAACCACGTTCAATGCAATGGAAAAGTTTGAACCTGGAGCTTCTCTGCCGACCACGTTAAGGACCCCTTTTAGCCAACCCCGTTGCTGCAACCTTGGTTCTTGATTGCTGCCAAACATCCCAACATTCCTTCAAACATGGTTGATCAGCTGGAAACGTGGGTGGCTGTCACGACCCGTTTTCTGGGCACATGACCGGCACAATGATGAATCTCTCATCACTGTAAGCCTTCCGATAAATATATCAAATTTTCTTATCTGAAAATCATAGAGATGATTTGCATGTAATCATAGATTATCAATTTAAAATACATTATTATACTGACATACAAGCCAAATGTCGAACCCCTGAACTAGATGTCCTAGACGATTACAGAGCAACATAATCTATAACAGAAGAGAGGTCTACCCGACAACGGGAAGGTCCAAAGTGATCTACTCCTCTAGCAGATATTCTTCGATGGCAACCTGATCTGAACAAAAAGGTTGTACAAACAATGTGAGCTTTTAAACTCAATGAGCGAATCGGCCTCGCATTAATAAAATTCAAATACATTACCAGTCATGCAAGCATATCCAAAGGCTCATACTCAACCAATAGACAGAAGATAAAAATTTATCCAATTCAACAAACGTTACTAGTACTCGTCAATGGCAATATATCCCGGAGAGCGCACACAGGCCGGCTCACCAATTATGTATATTTCCGCCATGACGCACAACATCATCCTCTTACATACAAGATAAAAATTCATCCAATTCAACAAACGTTACTAGTACTCGTCAATGGCAATATATCCCGGAGAGCGCACACAGGCCGGCTCACCAATTATGTATATTTCCGCCATGACGCACAACCTCATCCTCTTAGCTAGGGCGCCTCACGGATTTATCACCAATCCGGGCTATATCCCTACTGAGGGAATCGTTGTCTCCACACTCATTGGTCAAGACACCCTGTCAACCGGGTTTTCCGCCTTGCCGTGAGAGGGGGTACTGTCCCGCTCAATCACAATCAATAGCACAGTATTTCATATCATAATCAGAAGCTCAATATAATATTCATCCATATAACAGGTATAGTATATAACTATATTATAGATTTATAAACCACATATCAAGATAACAATTAATCCGTTTTTGAAAAGATTCAAACTTCACATCATCATGAAATTCTTGTTTCGTCTTATCCATACTTCTGGATTAATTATCTCATTAGATTCGTCATTCTGAATCCAATTTCCCCCTATGAATCTTGGGAGTGTCCTACGACATACTTTTTATCACCAATAATGCTAAAACTCTATTAAAACGGGGTCGTTTCACTCACCTGGATTCCGTACAAGTATCGCTTCTCTAAGTCATTACAGACAAGAGTTCTCAGGTGAATTTCGGTGTTCTGCTACGGAGATTTTCATGAAAGATTAGAGAAAATACGTCAGGATTGTTTTCGTACAGATACTGTTCATACGTACGGTTACTGTTCATATATACGGTCACTGTTCATACGGTCACTATTCATACGTACGGTCACTATTCATACCAGAAATAGATAATACAATCTGTAAAAGAGTACACCAGGTAAGTTCCCAGGAAAGAGTGGAGGGTCACACTGGACACACTTAAAAACCAGGTCTTTCCTTAGCCAGAACTTTCCTAGACATGTATTCTTCACAGTTTACATTCTATTTCGGTAATCAGATAATCAAAATAACATATAAACAGCTAAGGACAGTTTTTCTGATGTGGAAGATCAGCCAAGGCCGCAACCACAGAGCATACTTAAGAAAATAACTTCTAAAATTTGAAAGACATAGAAAGGGCATAGTATCCTTACCTAAGCTGAAAAGGAAAGGCCCAAAATCTCAGAGGCCTAGCATTGAAGTAAGAGGAACTTAAGGAGAGAAAAAGAGAAGTTGAAGGTGTGAGTTTATAAGTGAAATGGAAGGGCCTATTTATAGCAAAAGTCAAGGGTACTATTTGATACTATGCGCTAATAAAATATTCAATTTACTATTCATGAAAATGACATTTCTAATAAAATAATTCACGTTAATCATTTATGGTTACTGTGCAATTTCGGAAAAGTCACAGGCGGCTTTACTATTGAAAACTTAAGGGGAAAACTATCATTTCACCTTAAACCTTTAAGTTTCTTCTCAAATCAGTTCTTTCAATTTAGTCCCTGAGCGTATTTTTACACATAAAACGTCATTTTCTCCTACAAACTTCTTTCTAGTTTTCTCTTATGACCAAACCACATCTAGTACTTGACATTTCGATTGTATAAATGAACAGTTTCGTATACTAGCATAGTAACCATAGTTTGTAAACAAATATTTATATTTTATTTTTCATGGGTATTACATTATCACCCCCTTAAGAGAATTCGCTCCCCCGAATTCAAAACTCATCTCAAGACTGAAATAAGTGTGATTACTTCGTCCATATTTCATCCTTTGCATCTCTTTCTTCCAAAACCTCATCACTCCCTTGGTGAGATTTACAAGAACATTATACCATTGACTGTGAACTCTAAACCGCATTATCAATAATTTTCATAGGAATTTTTCCTTTTCTAAACAGCAAGTAATCTCTTCTTCATCAGTTTGATATTCTCCACAATCTTTTGTACCATAAAGTGTCTCATCCTCATAACCTTTACCAAACTCAAACCACCTAATCAGAGACGAACTCTGTCTCTATGTAAAACCTCAAATAGGTGTCTTCTCAATAGTGGCACGTGATCTTTCCAGTTTATACTGAATATCAGAATACAAGCTACCATACACATAGCTTATAACTTTTACGAATACAAGTACCCTACCCGAAGGCATCATTTTGGTCATAGGTAATACTCTTGCCCGAAGGCGATCCTTCTACCTTAAGGCGACACTCTCAGCTGATGGCGTCATATAAAAGGAAAAATCACGTAAAATTATTACATAATTCTCTAGGAAGAACAATCCCAGAAAATGAGTTAAGTAAATAACATACTCCTCATGCATAATTATAAAATAAATATATATAGAAATTCCTCTCACCTCAATGACTCATATAGAGTCGTATCCCTTCAATGCTTAGGGCAAACCCATAGTTCTCTATATATAGGTTCATAAAATACTTATTCAGCATTCCTCCATAGCTCAGAAGTGCAATGAAATATCATTTTAGTAACTCTGCTCAGTCAAAAAGATATTACTATACTATGCTTTAGAATCAAGTATGAAATATAACAAGTCCAATATCTTCTCATTCCTCAAGTTCTTTCAGTAAAATGAATCACTTCAACAAAGAAGATCTAGATACTAACTTAAATTTTATTTCTAGTACATAGATAATTTTAATACATGAAGCTTAGACCAAATATAACTTTAGGTACAAACAAAAGAAAGAATAAATTAAGGACGAGGAGGCTTTTGAAATGTAGAAGGTGCTCCAGGTCTAGAAGAGGAAGGTGCTTCAGACCTTAAGGAGGAAGCTAATCGTTGTAGCCTAGAAAGAGTTTCTGGAGGAAGAGCCTGAGAAATTTGGCGAAGAGCATAAGTCACTCCGTTCATACAGTCAATACACCTTGCTTGTTGGTCACGAAAATTTTGAGTTGCAAACATTGAATGTCTATCAACTCGATTAGCTAGTTCCCCAAAACGACGATTTATCAGTTTCTCTTGGTTTTCAAAGAGACGACTTATTAGTCGCTTCTGGTCCTCTATCTTGTATTCCAGGCTCTCTATCTTACACTCTAGGCATGCAAGCTTATTTTCTGAGGATGTTGCAGTACTGTCCTCCTCCAACTCTATTACATCCCTCTTTCTTTTCTTAATTTCTGGTGACCTGTCTACAGGTCTCTTCCCTTTGTTATCTCCGAGACTTAGATTTAAATCAAGCTCTACGTTGCCAGTCTCAAAATTCAAGTTGAAAGACTTATTATCAGCCATTGCTCTAAGGATCTCAGAAATAACTTCGAATGAGAAAGGAATGAAAATTAAAAAATAGGTATGTAATGAAAGAAGTAGGTTTGCTTGGTGCGATGAGTAGGGTAACGGGCATACAAGATTTATAGACAACCCGAAGCCCCTGGAGCTAAAGCCACCACAACCTACACGCCGCTCGCTATAAGGTTTACAGATCACATACGTCGCAATGCCAGCAATTAATGTCGGACATGCAAGTAAATAGTAAATATAATTTAATGCAATTAACATAAGTCAAAGATTTCCTTAAAAAAATTTTCGGCTAATCTTAACCTTTCTCAAAGTTCTGACTAACTACGCTCTTCAGTCTGAATTTTCTCCCTCTAAACTTGTTTTATTCTGTAATCCTATATCACGATGTCCCTCTATGATTAGGTCGCCTCATATTGGCCGTATCTTAGATTCTAATCGGTGTCTTTACTCTAGACTTACACATAATATATATGTAAATATATATATTTTAAAACAAAGTTAACTGCTTACGGTCGCATGCCTTAAGCATTATCATGATGTAAGGAAATCACTGCCTTTCATTTGCCCATGAGAGCATTATATGTAAGTATGTGTAACCATGAAGATATATCATCATCTACACATTTCATTCTATCCAAGTCATTTTGATTTCACATCTCTATGAGTATATGTAGGATCATCACATATTCTCCTTGATCGTAGCCTTCACTCATTATGCATGAATAACATACATAAATGTAATTACAACATGATTCAATCAATTATGTATATTATACTCAACTGAAGGCTCTTAAGAACAACACAATAAAACGGAGAAATGTATTTTAGTTCATCATAAAAGCATCCAAGGCAATCTTTGATGGCTATGTTATCAACTTCTTTGAATTTCAGAAAATGCCAACGGGAGAAATGGGAAAACCGAGTAAAATCGGCCGCAAATCCACCGAATACTGACTTTCGTGGTTTTGGCATTAATGCGACGCATTGTTGGTGTGCACGCCTACCCTAGACTTCTGGCTTCCAGCTTGCAGAAATCCATAGGTTGATCGTGTAGGGGTGCGGTGAAAAGATATCTTCTTTGTCTCTAAGTCCTAATTTTTCTCTATAAAAATCATCCCAGCGTTCTCAGTTACCACACCACAAAGAGTAATAATTTCCGAGCCTACAATCCCCCAGTATTCCTCTCGCCTCATACTCTTACAAAAATTTCTAAATTTTTCCAAATCATGGCCTCAAGAAAGTACATTGATCTCACAGTAGAGGCTAAGGAAGAAGAGCTCGACTTAAACTTAAGTCTGGGCAAAGACAAGGGCAAAAGACCTTTTGAGGGGTCTCCAGAGAAACAGAAGGAGAAGAAAATGAAGAAGATAGAGGAAGCTGAGGAGACTAGCACGGGCCATACCTCGGAGGACAAAATCGCCTGTCTAGAGCAGGAGGTGAAAAATCTGAAAAAGATGATAGGAGACCTGGAGAAGTTAACTAAACGCAATCATGCAGAAATGACTTCAAGAATAGACAGGTTCTTCTATTGGTCTACCCAGTGCTTCTGCAATCAACAACAAAGAAGTGTTGATTGTATGAATGGGATTTACACTACCCTCCGTGACATTGCTATGTCCCTTGCTCCAAGGAATGGTCGAGGGGTGATGATACAATACAACCCTCCTAATTCAAGACCACCTCGCTTTTAGATTACTCATGCATGAGTAAACTTCTTCTTTTTTGCAATGTAATCCTTCAGTTTTTTTTGTTTTTAATGCGAGTGGTTTCTTTTATTTGCTGGTACCTTAAAATAATATAGCTACACAAATTCAATCATGAATTCAGCTTATAAAATCCACCATATAAAAATTTGATCCGACAACAACGGAATCAAAACAAATAACAACTTTTCCTTGACTAAGTTCAAAAGTGTAGCCACATCTGTCTAAAACTAAAACTGAGAACATACTTCCTAAGAAGAGATAAGTCTCGGAGGGAAAGGAAATGAAAACATCCTACAGGACCTTCAGTAGAGCCGTCTCTCTATAGTTGTGCCCGGGTTCACAACGATAGAGGAGGTCCTACTAAGGTTACCTTGCTCTGTAATCACTAGGAGACCTAACAACCATTGCTCTGATACCAACTTTGTCACGACCCGTTTTCTGGGCACATGACCGGCACAATGATGAATCTCTCATCACTGTAAGCCTTCCGATAAATATATCAAATTTTCTTATCTGAAAATCATAGAGATGATTTGCATGTAATCATAGATTATCAATTTAAAATACATTATTATACTGACATACAAGCCAAATGTCGAACCCCTGAACTAGATGTCCTAGACGATTACAGAGCAACATAATCTATAACAGAAGAGAGGTCTACCCGACAACGGGAAGGTCCAAAGTGATCTACTCCTCTAGCAGATATTCTTCGATGGCAACCTGATCTGAACAAAAAGGTTGTACAAACAATGTGAGCTTTTAAACTCAATGAGCGAATCGGCCTCGCATTAATAAAATTCAAATACATTACCAGTCATGCAAGCATATCCAAAGGCTCATACTCAACCAATAGACAGAAGATAAAAATTTATCCAATTCAACAAACGTTACTAGTACTCGTCAATGGCAATATATCCCGGAGAGCGCACACAGGCCAGCTCACCAATTATGTATATTTCCGCCATGACGCACAACATCATCCTCTTACATACAAGATAAAAATTCATCCAATTCAACAAACGTTACTAGTACTCGTCAATGGCAATATATCCCGGAGAGCGCACACAGGCCGGCTCACCAATTATGTATATTTCCGCCATGATGCACAACCTCATCCTCTTAGCTAGGGCGCCTCACGGATTTATCACCAATCCGGGCTATATCCCTACTGAGGGAATCGTTGTCTCCACACTCATTGGTCAAGACACCCTGTCAACCGGGTTTTCCGCCTTGCCGTGAGAGGGGGTACTGTCCCGCTCAATCACAATCAATAGCACAGTATTTCATATCATAATCAGAAGCTCAATATAATATTCATCCATATAACAGGTATAGTATATAACTATATTATAGATTTATAAACCACATATCAAGATAACAATTAATCCGTTTTTGAAAAGATTCAAACTTCACATCATCATGAAATTCTTGTTTCGTCTTATCCATACTTCTGGATTAATTATCTCATTAGATTCGTCATTCTGAATCCAATTTCCCCCTATGAATCTTGGGAGTGTCCTACGACATACTTTTTATCACCAATAATTCTAAAACTCTATTAAAACGGGGTCGTTTCACTCACCTGGATTCCGTACAAGTATCGCTTCTCTAAGTCATTACAGACAAGAGTTCTCAGGTGAATTTCGGTGTTCTGCTACGGAGATTTTCATGAAAGATTAGAGAAAATACGTCAGGATTGTTTTCGTACAGATACTGTTCATACGTACGGTTACTGTTCATATATACGGTCACTGTTCATACGGTCACTATTCATACGTACGGTCACTATTCATACCAGAAATAGATAATACAATCTGTAAAAGAGTACACCAGGTAAGTTCCCAGGAAAGAGTGGAGGGTCACACTGGACACACTTAAAAACCAGGTCTTTCCTTAGCCAGAACTTTCCTAGACATGTATTCTTCACAGTTTACATTCTATTTCGGTAATCAGATAATCAAAATAACATATAAACAGCTAAGGACAGTTTTTCTGATGTGGAAGATCAGCCAAGGCCGCAACCACAGAGCATACTTAAGAAAATAACTTCTAAAATTTGAAAGACATAGAAAGGGCATAGTATCCTTACCTAAGCTGAAAAGGAAAGGCCCAAAATCTCAGAGGCCTAGCATTGAAGTAAGAGGAACTTAAGGAGAGAAAAAGAGAAGTTGAAGGTGTGAGTTTATAAGTGAAATGGAAGGGCCTATTTATAGCAAAAGTCAAGGGTACTATTTGATACTATGCACTAATAAAATATTCAATTTACTATTCAGGAAAATGACATTTCTAATAAAATAATTCACGTTAATCATTTATGGTTACTGTGCAATTTCGGAAAAGTCACAGGTGACTTTACTATTGAAAACTTAAGGGGAAAACTATCATTTCACCTTAAACCTTTAAGTTTCTTCTCAAATCAGTTCTTTCAATTTAGTCCCTGAGCGTATTTTTACACATAAAACGTCATTTTCTCCTACAAACTTCTTTCTAGTTTTCTCTTATGACCAAACCACATCTAGTACTTAACATTTCGATTGTATAAATGAACAGTTTCGTATACTAGCATAGTAACCATAGTTTGTAAACAAATATTTATATTTTATTTTTCATGGGTATTACAGTGGCGGCAACACCAACGCTCGCCCAAACACACCCGTAGATATATATTGGACGTCCCTGGAAGTCTAGATGACAACTGCTAATGAACACAGATGAAAAAGTGGAAGTTGACTTTTTAGGAGCAGAAGCTTTTTTTTCTTGCATTTATAAATTTAAGGAAAACAATATTGCATAAACCTTTCAAGAATTTTCGAGCTTCTTCTTTGCTCGATGACTCCAATTAACTCTGAAAATTTGTCAAATTGCAAATGGGAGATGAGAAGAATTAGGACATAACGTTAGCAAATTGGGGGGAATGGATTTGCACGTGTACAATGCTAAAATATAAAATAAAAAAGTGACATAGAGAACTATGAAATCTTGTGACGTGAAGGTGTTAATTGTAAAAATTTAAGAGTTTAATTGTAACTTTTTAGAGTTAAAAGAATATAATTACACATAACCTAAAGTTAAAGGAAGTTATATGCATTTTCGTAGAAGAAAAAAGCAATATTAACATGATATAAATTTAGTGGTGTGACCTTTTCGATAAGTGCCGCGGAGAATTTTATATATATGGAAGTAATGGTACTATGCAAACATTTGTACTTAATTTTGGCAAAATCTAAAAGATCGAATCAAACTGATATCATTTGGAAGCAATCATACGAGTCTCAATGGATTAGTGCTAATTGGAATCTCATCAAAGGGGGCTTCATCACCATATACTTCTGCTATAAAAAGTTTACTATTGTTCAAAAAAAAATTCAATGATACTCTCAAAATATCTAAAATTTTAATGCTATGAACTCAGTTTTTGAAGATGAGATGAATGAGAATTTTAAGACAAACATTATATTTATCTTTATAGAAATCGTTAAATTTTATATTTAATAATTTATATTTTAATTTTTTTAAAATAAAAATTATTAAAAATATTATTTAAAATTTGAATCATTAAATTTAGAATATAACAGTCTCTGTAAAACAAACACATTATTTATTTTTACACGAGAAGCTCTGGATCCTCACTTATATGAGGCATGCTATCTTCATAAGATTTCAAATGTCAAACTTTAAGATTTGCTACGTTAATCACACAAAGGTTTTAAACATTTTGAGTCCATTTTCAGCCTTGAATTTTCTTTTGATTTTTAATATTTACCTAATATTTACTCTCTTTTTTTTTTTTGCCAAGTTACGAGTTATACCAAGTCAACTTAATTTCATGCTAGTTCTCTCTTTTGTGAGAAGTTCTTTTATGAAAAATTTAATAAGAAGAGTTTTATTATCTGCTTAAATTTTAGTTAATTTAAATTTAAATTAATCAAATACAAAACTTAATATTCTGAATAGTTATTTAAAAAAGAATATATTATTTAATTATGAGTGAGAATAGCTTCACACTAAGATTTACATACGGAATCGGATCACTAACAACTCTGAATGCTTTATTGTGCTAATGGTTTTTTATTTTTGTTGAAAAGAACATTAAAGCAATCATTTTGTTGCGTTGAGATTTAAAAAATCTCTGCCTCCTCTCAGCTTGCAGGTGGTTTTTCTATGGCGGGCTACTACTACTGAATATCGTCAACTCTTTCAGTGATCGCAAGATTGTTACTTCCGTTCTCTATGGCCATACCACTCTCCTCCTCTTTCTTACTCCTCTCTCTCACTCTCTTCTTCTCGACCTCTCTTCTCTCTGTAGCTTCGTCACCCTCACTCCGATCCCATGAACAAGAAGAAGACACGCCTATCACTCGCTTCCAGGGCTATCTCAGAATCAAAACGGCCCACCCAGATCCCGATTATTCCCCAGCTGTCTCCTTCCTCATATCTCAAGCAAACTCCATCGGAATTCAACATCGCACTCTAGAGTTCTCACCGCGAAAGCCCCTTCTTCTCCTCACATGGCCTGGCTCCGACCCTTCTCTCCCTTCCCTTCTCTTCAACTCCCACCTCGATTCCGTCCCCGCTGAGCCCTCCAAGTGGCTCCACCCTCCCTTCGCCGCCGTCCGGACCTCCGACGGCAAAATCTACGCCCGTGGAGCCCAGGACGATAAATGCATCGGAATGCAATATTTAGAGGCGATTCGGAATCTGAAAGAGAAGGGGTTCGCGCCTACCCGCACTATTCACATCTCGTATGTGCCGGACGAGGAGATTGGGGGGTTTGAGGGGGTTGCTATGTTTGTGGATTCGAAGGAGTTTGAGGATTTGAATATTGGGTTCATGTTGGATGAAGGGCAGGCCTCCCCTGGCGATGAGTTTAGGGTTTTCTATGCGGATAGGTCACCATGGGAATTGAAAATTAAAGCAAGAGGGCCTCCTGGACATGGGTCCAGAATGTACGATAATAGTGCGATGGAGAATTTAATGAAGAGCTGTGAGGCCGTGAGCGGGTTCAGGGAGAGTCAATTTGATGTGGTCAAGTCTGGTAGAGCTGCAAATTCTGAAGTTATTTCGGTTAATCCTGTTTATATTAAAGCAGGGGTTCCTTCACCAACTGTGAGTTGCTTATTAAACACATCTTATTTGAAGTTGATAGTTTGATACTTCTGATTATGAATATATGGAACAGTAACTTGACTTCTGATTATGAATATATGGAACAGTAACTTGACAATAACGGTATTTGTGCAGGGATTTGTAATGAACGTGCAACCTTCAGAAGCTGAAGCAGGTTTCGATCTTAGGCTGCCCCCTACAGCGGATCCAGAAGAAATGAGAAGAAGAATTGATCAAGAATGGGCACCAGCCACCAGAAATATGTCATATGAGGTGAAATCTCCATGAAATCCGATTTGGTTTCTACTTTTTGTATCTAATGCAAAATGGGATATGGGTTGTCTTTACATGTTCAATAACATATATTGAGCAACAAAATTGGAAGATTTTGGATCAGCTTGTGAATCTTGTGAAATTTTATGTTGATGTACCGTCTATCATTATTTGAATGCGATCACATGTGAAATTTTATATTTGATGGGCAATAGCGCAGTGTCATTACTGCCATCAACTAGTGAGTCAAGTTGTCTAAGATGAAATTGGCTGGATTTTTTGTCCATGCAGATTTGAATCTTCTCATCTGAGTATTAAGTCAACTTGTCCCATCCAATAACAATTACAAATGTTTTTAACTTTGGAAAGAAGTGCTAATTGAAAATACGAGCATGACATCATTACGAGTGTCCTGGCCAATGAACTTGCTTGTCAAGGGGTTCAGATTGTCTCTTGGAATTAGGCATGCTTAATTTTTTAGCAACGGTTTTTATTGTTGTTAAAAGTTAAACTGTTACTAAAAGTTTTTAGCAACAGTAAAAATCGTTGCTATTGTCCCAAGCAGACTTCTACTTGTATTTACCCAAGCAGAGGATTCCCACGCTTTGTGTCAAGTGTTTGAAACAGTTTTCCTGGCTTAGTATTTAATACGCCTCCTTCTTACTTGCATGTTTTCATTGTCTATTTGTTGCTTCTTTGGGAACTTGCTTCTTGCTTTGAGTTTGAATAGTTCATGGTTCAATTCTTTGTAACCCACGTACTGCCTGATATACTGATACTCAACAGTTTTTCTCTTGAAGTGGCATGTCAGAAATAAGATTCAATCATTAAATAATAAGAAAGTCATCTGCCCAGAATTGTCACTGCCACTCTCTGTATTAGTTCACTCTAGGATATCATTTTCTTTAGTCATCTTCTGGATCAATCTGCCTTTTTTTTATTTTTCATGCAAATTCTGTGGCTGAAAATTACCAATACATGATACTTCACTTACTATTGTCTAATTAGTGACCGAGTGAGTGCATATGATATATGGCAGATAAAAGAGAAAGGACCCCTCAGAGACTTCATGGGGCGTCCTATGATGACCCGAACTGATGATTCGAATCCATGGTGGGTAGTATTCAAGAAGGCCATCACATCAGCTGGAGGAAAGCTTGCGAAGCCTGAAATTCTTGCTTCAACCACTGATTCTCGATACATCAGAAGGAAAGGAATTCCTGCACTTGGTTTCTCACCAATGACGCATACTCCAATCTTGCTTCACGACCACAATGAGGTTTCACAACATTCCCAATCCTCCATCGTTGTGATTCTCTCCTGTTCTTATTCCTCTCGCATTAAAATGATAATTTCTTTAATTACTGATTCCCATAATTAACCTTCATTTGCAGCATTTACAAGATACAGTGTACATGAGGGGAATAAAGGTGTACGTGTCTGTGATGAGTTCTTTGAGTTCATTTACAGAAGCTTCAAATTAGGTGACAAGTGCTGACTATTGTTTCTTGATTTGCTAAGCTCATTGAGATAGAAAATGATGATGGGCATGTTTGTTGTTATCGTTATTTCTGGTGGAGACTTGTGTCTCCTTTGAAGATCAAAATCTGAATGTACTGCTCATAAGGCATAAGAAATCTAATAACATGAGAGTTGAGAAGAACGTTGTGTAGACAACACATATTGACGATTATGTCTTAAGCCTGTATTTTCTATCATAGGCAATGCTTAATAAAATGCATCCTCCAATACGCAAGATTTGGAGGAAAACTAAGTCTAAATTTTCTTTCCAGAAGTCTAAATTTCCTCTACCTACTTTGTAAATTTTAATTGTTGCCTTTTTTTCGGTCGATATTTATTGTTGCTGTTATGTTTTCCGATTCCGAGTTACACCAAGTTCAATTAATGAGAAATTAATAATGTATTTAAGTCTAACTTTTCGGATGATGAATTCAAATTTCAAATAACAAAAATTATTACATTATCCAAAAATATTTATTTCAAAGGGATAATTAAAAAATAAATTAGTGTACTATGAATATAAGAATTAAATATAACTTAAATAAGTTCTATCTGGATTTTTAATTTTTTTCATTACATGAAGGTGGCTATAAAATGAAAGAGCCAAAATACCATAGATGTCAGAACTGGACAAGGAACTAGTCTTAGGTTTAGTTCAAAAAAATTATTTGAGCATTGAGAGATTGGATCAGTGAAAAATTGATCAGATCGGTTTTAAACCGGTCAGACTGGTTTTAAACCAATAAAATTGACCAAATACGCTGGTTTACTTGTTGGACAGGTTCAAAGATTTTTTTTTTAATTATTTGATAGATTTGATATGTATAAATTATTTGATGATTGATAATATTATCTTCTTAGTTGATTTTTTTTTTGTAAATTTTTCATTGAATAGATGTTTTGTCAAAATTTTTATATAATTGAATATTAAATCTCATTTTTAATTGAGATTACAAATTTATGTTTATAATATGTAATTATATATAGTATTTTAATATTTTTAATTATATATTTTATTTTTAAAAATTTTTTTAAAGTACTATTCAATGTCCAGTTCAATTTTAAAAACTTTACAAAATACTAATTCATTCACCATTGACAAATACGTAACATTTGCAGTATATTGCTTGTCACACCAAAGCAAAGTAAATTAACATGCGCTTCTTCACCTTCAAAGATCCAATAAAATATATGGACCAATCAAAAAATGAATATAACGGGATACTGTATTGCATTTGTACAAAACAAAAAGGTCTTACTCTATAATTTTGATCTATCAATCTTAAGATCAACTTATTTTTTTTTAAAAAAATAAAATTCTATTCTAGACCGTCAATCTTAAAGATTACAATCTAGATAAAACATAACTTTCCTATTCTATTACCTGAACATGAGAAGATCATGTTCCATCGGTTATAAGTTTTTCAAACTTTTGCTTTCAAGTTCTAAATATCTTCACTTTAATTTAATCTTTCTAATGTCAATTGTCAAATTGTATTCACAACTCACAAGATTGTATACAACATGATGTAGGAATCCTCTGCTAAGTACATATTTTCACCAGTTGTCCGATGCTAGTGAGTCTCACAGCCCCATGTGAGCCCCACCAATATTAGGTGGCTAGTGGACACCCAACAAGAGATCTAAGCGTGTGTTTGGCATCATGTTGAAATCACAGTGTGGCGAATTCACCTATGTTTGAAGCACTCAACAACAATTTCGATGGATTTTTAACTTGTTTGAATCTGTGTTGGTGATGGAGTTGAACCACGGTTGCTCTGCCAAACCACATTTCAATCAACATGCCATTTTGTAACTTTTGGGTCCATCAATCACGGTTGGTGACGGTATTTTTCTCATTTGCCCTTCATTTGCATATATTGCTGCTCATTTACGTGTGTAATTACTCTCATTCCTCATTTTACCAGTCTGCATGCTTGTTTGTTGATCTTTTGTGTGTGTGTATTCTTCCCGTGCTACTGAGTTTCGTGTGTGTCTCCATTGTCTTTTGTCCTTACTATGTCATTGGTCCTTGTTTTGCATCTTCATCACCTTCCCTCCTGTCTTGTTTGCTTTTTTTGACCATTTTCCGTTGTTCTGATACGCTGGCTCATCCCAATAGAATCCTCCGTTTGTCCTTGTTTTTTTGTGCATTTAATATGTCTGTGCGTGTGTGGTAGTGTATGATGTTTTATGTGGTTGTTTGCCATAGGAAGGTTCCAACAGTGATGAAAGGTGTGAGAATGTGGAAGAATGATACTGATAAGAATGTAGAAGAAGATGATAGCAGGGTTGAGTGTTCGGTGAAAGAGGAAGTCAAATGAAGTTTAGTTAAGGAGATGAAGAATTTGCAATGTAATCCCTGTTATTTCGGTCTTTATTATGTTTGGGCCCTTTATTCCTACTCAAATATGTTGAATTTTAATTTGATTTCTCAACAATACTTTTTCTTCAAAAAGGTCCCTGAATCTTTTTTTTGTATTATTATTTATATTTTGGTTGATTTTTCCTTATTTTTTTATGATTTTTTTAGTTTTTTAGTTTTTATTTTTCTTAGTAATTTATTAACTCTATAATTATAATTGCTAATAGTTAAAAATGTTTAAATTCAAGAATTGTTTCAATGAGTAACTAGTGAATTATATGTAATATTGACAATAAAATACAAAAAAAAGGTGCATTTTATTAAAATATTGATATAAAAATATGTGCATTTTATTAGCACTTTAATTATAATTATACTTATTTCAAATTTTTTAAATTAAAAAATATTCTAATAAATAATTAGTAAATAATTAGTAATATTAAACAAATAAACCAAAAATAATAATTTAATATTCTTTATTAAAATATTAATATAATTCATTATGTTAACTTTAAGTAAATAACAATAAATAATAATAGTATATCAAAATATAAAATATAAAATTCATGTTCTTTATGATAATTACACATCCAAAATTATTATACAAACTAACATTTAAACATTATCTTTTATTTTAAATCATATTTATCCAACTTTCTCCTAAACATATATTTCGTTTATTCAAAATTTAAATTTATACAAACCACGTTCAATTAAATCTAAATTGTTCAACTCACATTTACCCATTGAGTTACCAAACGCATCTAAATCTATACAAAATGTTTTTAACCAAACACATCTAAATCTATACAAAATGCTTAAAAACGAGGGAGAAAGAATAAAGGGAGCATAACCACTATCTATAAGACGATAACTGCAACATCTTCTGTAAAACGAAGTAGCTCATGAAAGTAATATCATACATTGAGTCAAGAAGTTGGCCAATCTATTAATGTTGTATTTAAAAAAAAAAAGAGCTACCAAACACCATTGATATTTTGTCACTTGAGGGCACCCACCCATTCAAATTTCTTTCCAGAAAGTTTCATATGATATCCAATCCAATGTAAAAAGAAAATTTAAATAAAAATAAGCCTCCGATGCATGCATGGCTCTGTTCTGTACCCTAGGAGCACACCAAAATCTGACTGCCCTATGCAATTCAATAACTGATGGCTCAATAGTTGGAATTTCACTCAGTCATGCTCAGAGGACTTGATGGAGAATCATCTCCTTCGTCCACTGCTTCATCTTCAGTCTTTCTGCCTCTTCGTCTTTTAGGGGCAAGTTCTTCAGCATTAGTTTTCTTTCTTTTGGTATTGCGCTTCGCTGCAGGATTTGGCACCTCATTGGCCACTAGAACTTCTCCATTCTGAACCTCTTTGACATCAGATTCTCCAGATGAATCATTAGGCTTCTCAACTGGGTTTTCCTTATCATCATCATTCTTTTCCTCAGGCTCATGCCGCTTGCCTTCATCCGAGCCAAATTCTTCATCCTCTGCCCCATCACCGCCCTCACTAAATTCTTCCGCTTCATTTTCTTCAGCTTCGGCCTCAGCTTTCAAGGACTCAATGACACCCATTAATTCTCTATTAACCTGTCACTCAAGCATGCCACAAGTTGAATTTATAAATCAAATTTTAAGTATCTTCACACTTAAACCAATCTTGAAAATCAACTGGAGCTAAAACCTGAGATGTTAAGAGCAAATCACACACAACCCACCTGAATGTTCTGCAGAAATTCAGAAATGTCGATGGGGCATGCAGGACATTTCATTACATTTTTCTGGGACCGAAGGGATCTTCCACCTTTGTTTCTGTCCCTTACAAAAGTCTGACCCGCAAACGCACCTTCCAGACATGTCTTACAGAAGTTATGTGCACAAGGTGTAGTTACGGGAGAAACCATAACCTGCTTGCAGGTATGGCAACTGAATCCTACATATGGAAACAGAACACAGTAAAAATAGAACATAGTAATGGATAGATGGATATCATTAAAGTTTAAATAGGGGGTAAATAGACCATTTAACTGTAAGGAACAGGTTAAAGCTGCAATAGAGGATAAGTTAACCAATATAAAAGCTAGTCAGAGAGATATACCTCTCAGCAATCTTTCCTTGATTGACATTTTCTGGGATCTCCTTATTTCTCTCCTTGACCTTTCGATCTCCTTGGGATCCATACTTTTTACCTGTCTTTGGCTGGCAGGTTGTGGTTTCTTCCACTTCCAACAAGAATCTTTCTCCTAAATACATCATTAATTCATTCTATAATTTCAAGGTCCTAATTATTGCCATATGTATTTCATATTATATCATTTAATAAGCAATTTAAGGAATAACCGAAGGTATTTAAAAACAGCAATGTCTATAAGGGGGAAATCCTAAAAAATCACTCACATCAAAATCCCAAGCTGGACTCTCCTTCCTCTCAGATAAAGCTACAGCTTTTTTCAACTCAGAGATTACTGGCAAGGGTCTGGGGCGATCACCATGATCATCACTGTATTCCACTTTCGATAATTTAGTAAAGATAATAACAGATAACATTAGTAGATTAAGTGACCTACATAACATATACCTTGTCCAAGGGGCAGGTTCATTATCACATCTAACGAACAAATAGCGGCAAACCTTGAAACCCTAGTTTAGAATATGTTATTAGAAAAGTTGAGTTAAACCAAGAACCGAACAGGCAATAATACAATCAAGAGATAGCAGTCTACCTGCAATCCCTGTTTCTGCCAACACTTTTCAATTCTATAAACACCATCATAACGTAATCCTTTCTCAGGGGCATATGAGGAACGCTTCTCCTTGTGAGATCTGCTCGTTCAAATTTAAGAGGTTACAGATAAAACTCACCAAGAATGGATTAAGTATCAAAATATTGTAATATTGAGACTCAAACACCAATATTGGGATTGGGAAATCAGCTACACCAAAAAATACACACTGGCCAAAAGCACCCCCTCAAGTTTAAGCTTCCTAGCTGGTTGAACCAAAAGTCCGAAAGTAGCCTAATGTTGGGTTGGGCATAAAGTTGACAAAATTTCTAACAGTGGACACACGTACCGTAGAAATTCATGATGAAATTTTACCTTGATTGTGAGAGAAAACTGAGATATGTTCTTTATAAAAGCAGTTTATATAACACCAAGTTCTTTATCATATTCCAAATTTCATACCAGAACATGTACTGCACCCAGTTTACATTGGATCCACATAGATTCTTAAAAATCAAGAAATAATTTGCATAGCAACACAACAATTTAACTTATAAACTGACGAAGACTACAATTTTCTCCTTCCCCAATCTTCCAATAAGAGTAATCTTTGACAAGATATTTTAAAAGAGTGCAAATATGGCATTCTTTCTAGTACTATACTAATTTACCTAGCTACTAATTTTAAATAGCAAGTTTGGTCTAGTTCAGCATGTATAAATACACTACCACAATATCAATATTTCAAAATTAGACAGGGATGGAAAAGAGAGGCCACTTTGGATCTAGATGCTCACCTCACAACTCTAACAGGATAGCCCTTGAGGCAGCTTACTTTGAGAGCCAAGTTGGATTTCTCAAACTTCTGATCAAAAGATTGAGTATTGTTTGTTCTCCTATTCCCACTCAAGTCTCTACCCCCACTGCAACAAAAGCCCAACGGAAAACAATACATATGAATCAAAAGTTAGAATTTAAGACCAAAGCATAAGAAAACAACATTAGCTTGGAGAATTAAACGAAAAAGAGAATAAGAATAAAAGCAATTGACAATATGAAAAAAATAAATAAATAAGGAATTGAATAGATGGTCCAAGTTAAAAATAACACAAAACCAATATAGGAACTGTCACTAGAACCTGCCAGAAGAGGATAGAACAGATAACTATGCAAGGCTTAACATATATTTTAAGGTTTTAATTGCGGTTATATGTTAGCACTAACAAATGGGGTAGCATGAGAACATTAGCACTAACATATATTCATCCCAAACCCATAGTTACAATCGCAAAAATAAGTGGAGTGATGGGCAAGGGGTTTCAACACAGACAGCTGAGCCCTGATAATAATGAAAACGGTACCAAACCTCAAGAACCATTTACAAACCTTCCTGTGTAAAGAAACCATTCTCCATGATCCTCATCATCAATATAACCACCCGAGAGGACTACTGATTGAGCACCGTGATTTGACTGTCCAGCTATACCACTAACGTGTGGAAAGTGAACGCCCCATTGCCGGCATTCCAGCCTATCTTCCCAACATTCGCCAACCAGAACGCCCTGATTTCGCACTGGATCATTTTCAGCTGGGATTGGACCAAAATGATCCTGAGGCACAGTTACAAAAATCTTTCCACTTGCTGCATTTGCTTTGCCTTTCCTTATGGCTCGCTCTGTAGTGTATGCCTTGTCTGGTCTATCTTGGTTATGTACAAACTGGTAAACTCTAGAAGTTTCACCAGGGGCATTGTTCTTGGATACTTTTGCCATACGAATGGCAATTACAAGTGCAGAATTGATACGTGGCTGGCTTGCCATTTTGGAAGGGATAGTAGAACGACACTTTGCACATGTATTTTTCCCTTGTCCAATCCACTTCTGAAAGCATTTTAGGCAGAAGTTGTGGCCACATGGAGTCTGAATAAAAACATCAAGCATATCATTTATTAGTCCATGAGAATGAGATACGATAATAGATGCCAATAATCATCATTCCTTTCATGAATTGTAAAAGATGACACAATATAAATGAACTGTAAACAAATAGCCTTGGAGCGAAAAATAAGGACTGAAGAGTTCCTTTGAATGCTCGTTATTTATTAACAATCAAAGCATTCAAACCCAAGAGAAGATCAGAAAATGTCCCACGCCCTCGATATAAATTTTCTGGTTCGGATTAAATGGGGGAAAATATGAAAGAAATTTGGGGGACAAAAAGCAACCCACGCATTTAAAGAAAATTGAAAAATAAAATGGGTTGAACGTAGGATTGCTGACTAAGAAAACAGAAAAGAGGACAAAAATATATGATTTGGACATTCACATTCACATTCATTAAAGAAAACTGAAATATATGCCGTTCATGGAGTATCATAGGGAAGCAAAGTTACTGTCACAGGCCGCTCCGGAAGCTGCATGCAGAAAGAGCAGTTCAGAGTCACACTGAGAATATCCAACGCGTCCTTCCCTTCCCCTTCTCCCTTCTTCTTTGCTTCGTCCTCGTCCTCTTCCAACGCAGCCTTTCCGCTCATGAGCCGTTGACGTTTCTTGGCCTTCTCCGTCTCCGTCAGTGAGGTATCCGCCTCAATCGCTCGAATCGCAGCCATCAAATCGCCAGACCCATCGCCAGCTCCGTCGAGCAAGGCCTTGGCGACGGTCACCGGAGTAACGTCGGAGGGGGGAGTGGAGCAGTCAGGGCACTCCCACTGAGCGGTCTCGGCCATCGTCGCTGGAGGGGAGGAGAGACAGCCGACGTGCCACTGTGTGACGCATGTTTTACACTGCAGACACTCTTCCTCCACCGGCTTCACCTTGCAGGCCATACAGACGCCGTCACAGTCGCAGGGGAGTTGGGTAACTTGCCCCATTGGTGAAAACAGACAAGCTTGAACCTGAACAGGGAGACAAAGTGCGAATAAACAGCGATTAGCGAAGAGACAGTGACTTTTTTGAGTGCCTATTAGTCTACTTCTAAACCTAATATATATAGATTGACGAATGAGACAGCGATAAAGTAAAGAGGGAAAGGAATGGCGGGTTTTGAAAAAGAGAGGGTGGGTTTTGAATTTGGGGGTAATCTGGTGTGCACGGGTTCATGCGAAGATGGGCGTGTCTGGATCAGTGATGGGACCCTAGGAGTCACAATTGTTAATTAATCCATAAAAATCTAATTAGCTTTTCAATATTTTTATTATTCTTTAAACAAATCTTTAAAATCTTTCCTTACTTGTCAGGTGGTTGATTGCAATGAATATACGGTTTTAGGTCAAGACTTCTAGCAAGAAATTGTTGTTAGGAAATAATTTTGTTATGGTTAAACTTTATGACACACTTATGCTAATAAATGAATATAAATTACTTTTTTGGTAAATTAAAATAGATTATTTTGGTTACACTGAATATGGTTTTGGGTCTTAACTTTTTTATAAGAAGTGACTATCTAAAAGTTTAGAGAGAAATGTTGCTATGGTAAAACTTTATGATTCCCTTTATGTTATGAAATGAATATATAATTTATTTTGAAAACTCTTCAAACGATGAAACGACCACATTTGCTAATATTATTATTTTGAAAATACATGGCATCTTGATGTTACATTGCATATGATTTGGATATTGTTATATACTTTAATGTCTATTAAAAACTTGTGGTAGGGTTGGTATACGAATTAAGCATTAATAAATTGGGTATATTTTCAAAAAGGTCGGCTATACATTAAACGTTTACCTAATACCAATAACTAATGAATCGTGAATTTTTTAAGAGGTCAAACTTTATTTCCTATCTCATTTAAAATTATAAAAACAAGTTAATTCCACTTGCCTAAGTTATTACATTGCCAATGAATTGACTCTTACATGAATCAAATGATTGACTTATCTATAAATGATTAAATATTTAAATAAATGGACTTATTGAGTTTATACAAATTAATTATATACCAATAATATATAATAAGCCCTTAAAATTAGGAGCTTTTGTAGGAAATTTGTTTGAAGAATAGAAATAAAAAACTAAAACTAAAAAAGATTGATGTGCTAATAAGCAAGAAAAAACTATACAAGGGATCTAATCCCTCAAAGAGCAAAGATTTTATTACTTTCTTTATATTTTTTTTCTATCATGGTCATGTAGAGATTAGGTTTGCAACAATTGTTAAACAGAACATTAGAGTACAAATTTTGCAAAAGGAAATAAGAAAATTGAAGAAAAGTATGAGATATTAGAGGTATACCTTCTGAAGATTCAATATCAAGTTGCAGATCTAAGTGGTCGCGCAACAAATGAGAGTAATTTTTTAACTTTAATACTTGTGAAGCTAAATCTTTGGGTGGATCAGTGGATGAGTGATTGAATCAGGGTAGATCTATGAATCTCTGATAACGTTGAAGTAGATGAAGGTTGTCATTGAGCATAGAGAGAAACATGAGTTTTTTCCATGGCCTTTTTAAACTTTAAGATTTGTGAAGCTAAACCTTTTGGGTGGATCAGTGGACGAGTGATTGAAACAGGGCAGATCTATGACTCTTTGATAGCGTCAAAGTAGGTGAAGGTTGTCGTTGAGCACATAGAGAAACATGAATTTCTTCCAACGCCTCAAAGTATGATACAGAAGATGCATTAAGTGATGCCTTTGTGAGGGGCATCAGTAAAGAACCTAGGGTTAAGTCAAGGGGGTTTGGGCCTGATAATATGGGGCAGGCCATTTTATTAGCCCATAAAATTAAGGAAAATCAGAGACTAGACAAACAAAATATGTATTAAGATATATCTAACAAAAGAGAATCCCTAAGTTAGATGGTAGCCCATATCAAACTCTATACATACTAGAATTACCCAATAAGACAAAACTTAATCCAAGTAAGCCAAACATATCAAGGCAATTTAGGCCCAATTTTTTATTAGAGATAAGAAATGTTGTTGAAATTAGTTGAAATCAATCAAACATGTAGATGTTGAATGCCATATAGAAATGGAAAAGGGAACAACTGAATATGCTTCATGAGTTATTAAGAACAAGAAAAAAAAAAAGGGTACCTTGATCATAGTTGCAAAGATAAGCTACAATCAATTTCAATTAAACTAGAGGGGGGGAGAGGGGGAAGAAAAATAAGAAAAAAGGGAAGAAGGATAACAAAAATGCAAGATGGATGGGAAAGCTTGGAAGATTGCTTAAATGTTTGCAATATATACTCAAAAAACTTCACTTGCATTATTCTTTGCTACATAGTTTGTGCATATCTATCCACTTAACCTTACTAGTTTTATACTATTGCTTGTCCATGTATTTTTTGTTGGCCAAACGTGATCATTCAATCAAGTGAGATTTACTTAATCACATGAGTCCCGTCTAGCAATGCCAATCGAACTGGCAAAGCAGGAAATGTGATCAATTATTCTTGCTCGCATAGTTATTAAGATTGCTCTTATTTTATTCTCCCATTGCTACACCACACTTCCCTAGTCTTCTTCTTCTTCTTCTTTCACTAAGATACCAAACCTTTTCGCCCCTAAGTTCTCTTTTTAGCCATCAACTTTTTCTTCTCAATCTCCCATTCCATATCCTTACTCTCTATCTCAATCTCTTTTAAAATTCCTTGTACATTCCTCTCCAATTTCTCTCTCATCCCATTGTAAATGATTCTTATCTCATATCTCTACAAGCTCTTTTGTCTCTCTTACACCTTACATGCTCTCATTTTTTTTAGAGCTATTAGGCCTGGTTCAAGCTGGCTCACCACAGGTTAAAAAAATAAACAGGGTGGGTCAGGCTAGCCCGTTTATAAATGAGCTGGAATATGCAAAGCCTAACTCACTTATGTGCGGGCTAGTGGGTTAAGCGAGCCAGCCCATCAGCCCGTGTCCTTTCTTTTTCTTTTTCTTTTTCTTTTTTTTTTTTGAATTTCTTAGACACAACACAATCATACTTGTCAAAAAAAAAAACCACAATAAGCCATTCAAGCTTTATCCTCCATTGTTCTTCTGCAATGAAATTATGAAGTACAATAGCCAAAAAAAAAATTTACAAAGAAGCAACAAACAAAGACGACAACAGCCGACATGGACGATTCACGGACAAAGGAGGAGGATTGAAGACGATTCACGAATGAAGGAGGAGGATGATTCACGGTCATGAGCAATAGATTTGGCAGAGACGAAGATGACGGCAGGAATTTGGTAGATACGAAGCATAGTTACTCGAAGGAAAGAGATAAAGTAGCAGAGACGAAGTAGATTTGGCATCTGTGTCACTCATTTGAAGGAAAGAAAAGGGAATTTCGGATTAGGAGTCTAGTTTTAAAGCATAGAGCCAAAGTCGAAGGAGTTAGGTGGTCACTCACTCAAAGTTGAAGGAAAGGAAGGAAATTTGGGGGAGTCTGGTTTGGGTCTAGGGTGGGAGTAATGGTTTGATATCTCATATTGTTCTCTTTATTTAATATATATTTGATTTCTTTTAAATAATATATATATTGCACACAGGTTATACAGGTAACCTGCGAGTTACACTGGTTCAACCCATGTAATATGCGAGTTATACGTGTCTGGCCAATTAAACCTAAATTTATATGAATTAGTATTTTAGAAATCCAACCCTCTCTTAGAGTGGGTTAAATGGGTTTGGCCTTTTTAGCTTTTTTCTCAATACACATTTTTATTCATCCTCTCTTTAATCCCACATTCTCTCTCGTCTTTCTCTACTAAATACTTATTATTCTTCATCTTATTATTCCTGTATGATTTATAGAGAGAGGGAGGAGAGAGATGGTTAATGAGACAAAGAATAAATTGTTGAAATTTAATATAATATATAGGATTAGCATTAATCAATTATTAAATATCATTATTATATTAACTATATTATTCTAATATATAGCATTTAATATATGAATATTATAATTGGGCTTTTATATTGTGAGTGGCCCGTGATGGGTTGGGCCAATCACATAGCCTGTTGAGAAGTCCCTACTCTCGTCTGATACTAAATAGACTGACATCCCATTAATCAGTCTAACCCTAGACAGAACTTATCAGACAGAGAGTAGTACCACTCTCACACAACCCTAAGAAAAATTTCCTCTGTTCTACTGTTCGAGATGGATAGCGCAATAATGCCAGGTACATGTTCTGTTCATCCCTTTTATGTTCTGTTAATTAATATGCTACAGTTTGTACCTACACCGATCTAGGATTAGAAAATTAATCCTGTTAATTCCTTCAATAGTATCAAAGCCTGGTTCGTAGTACAAACTATAGCTATTAATTAGCAATTTTTTTTCTGATTTTTGAAATTCCTTAAACCCTAATTTTAGAACAAATTTCGTTTGTCCTAATTTAGTGGGTTAATCTCGAAATTGTTTTAGGGTTTCAATTCAACACTATAACACGAATGAAGTATGCAAAAATCATAGAGTTTCATTGGGTATTTTGTGAGATTTAAAGTTTTTTTTTTTAATTTTTTTTTTGAATTAAACTTCGAATTCGATTTGCTTTCAAATCAACGAATGTTTTCCTAAATTGATCTAGGGTTCTTCATCTACGCCATTACTTGAGTAACATATCCAAAAATCAGACGTTTTCATCGAGGGAGTTGAGAGATCCAAAGTTTTTTTTAAACCGTTTTTTCTCCAAATCTTTCGAAAATGGTTTCTCCAAAAACACCCACTAATTTTCAAAATTGATTGAGGGCTTCTCCTTTTCGGAAGATTTAGAACACAAACCCTCAAGAAAACGTGATTTTCGTGGCCATTTGAGTGAGATTGAACCGGGTCGCGCTCGCGGGTCGCGCGACCCGGTTACAGTCATCCGGGCGAAGGGGATGACCTCCCCTGTCGACGCCCACGCGCGGGCCTGGTGCGTGTGGGCGCGTGCAGCGTCTTCCAGGCCCCAAAATTTTTTAATTTTTTTTTTGAAAAATTAAATAATTACATAATATTATTTTTGGTAATTTTGAAAAATTTTCCGGGACCCCTAAGTATTTTATTGTATTTAATCCGAGACTATTTTGCTGTTTTAATTATCGTACTCTCGGATTTTTGGACTGAAATTTTTTGTGGAAGTTCCTCACTCTGTTAACAACATCTATGTATGTTGTACTCTCCCCAGTAAGCTATCTTAGTGATGGAATTAATTTCAGTCCATATGAAAATTATTCCCTTTTATTATTTTTGAATTTTCTGTTATTTGTTTGTTTATTCTTTTCCCTCATTAATAATTAATTATTCTGTTGAATATAATTGCCTTTTATTTTGTATGATTGTGAACTCACCTATCGTGGGCACAGTTATGCAAAATATTCGATTTAAATGATTAAAATTTCATTTATTTTATCCTTTTTTTTAATCATTATTTTTAGTCTAATTTATTGCATTAATAATAATTATATCCTATTGGTATATTATTATTAATGTAATTCTCTTATACAATACCATGTTATTCATACCTCTATCAATTATTTTGAATACCCTATCGGCATTCAAAATTTAGATAATGATATGAGGTCTAAAGTATTGTATTATTATATTTCTTGTTTATTTTGGTCCGGGACCCTTAGGCGGGACCAGGTAGACAAGAAATTCTCTCTAATAGGCTTGATTGGCTGTGCACATAGAAACATTTAATTCTCTTATAGCATAATGACATTATGCATATTAAATGTTTTCTTTTTGTTGTTTTAATGCCAGCCTCCCTGCCTATGCAATTAACTTCTGTCAAAACACTAAATGGGACCAATTTTGAGGACTGGAAAGAATCTCTGGATTTGTATTTGGCCATCACTAATATGGACTTGGCCTTGAGAGAGGAAGAGCCCCCAGCTCTTACTGCTGAGTCCACTGTTGCTGAAAGGGCTTCTCGTGAAAAGTGGGAGCACTCCAACAGGGTGTGTCTCATGGTGATGAAATACACCATGGAGAAGTCTATTAGACAGAGCATTCCAGAGAACAAGAATGCTAAGGATTTTCTGAAGTCCGTTGGTGAGAAATTCACCACTTTTGACAAAGCTCAGAAAGGCCAGTATCTCTCTCTGATTGAGAAGACTAAATATGATGGTATTAGTGGAGTTCGTGAGCACATCATGAAGTTAGTCCACTATTTTAATAAACTGAAGTCTCTCAAGGTTGATCTTGGTGAGAGCTATCTAATCTGGCAAGTACTGGAGTCACTCCCTTCTCAGTTTGACGTTCTGAAAACCTCCTACAATACTCAGAAAACTGAATGGACGATTGATGAAATGATTGCCATTGTCTCTCAAGAAGAGGATTCCATAAAGAAAGGGAAAGCACACAGTGTTCAGTTTGCTGCTGCTTCTTCTTCTGGTGCTAAGTCTGAGAAAATGAGAGGTCACAAAGGAAAGTTTCAACGTGACAAGAAGAAAGGGGGAAAAGTTTCTCAACACTTAGAGCCAAAAAAGAATTTTTTCAAAGGAAACTACAAGTATTGCAAGAAGTATGGCCATAAGGTGGATGATTGTTATACTCTAAAGAGGAAACTTGACAAGCAAGGTACACTCCTAGCTTTGGCTTGTTATGAATCAAATATGATTGATGTTGCTCCCAATACTTGGTGGTTTGACTCAGGTGCAACCATTCATGTTGTGAATTCTTTACAGGGGTTCACAAGCCTGAGGAAGCCAAGTGATGCTGAATCCAATATCATTGTGGGAGATGGAGCTAGAGTATCGGTGGAAGAAATAGGAGTAGTTACATTGCTTTTACCTTCTGGACATACTTTATTGTTAAAAGACGCTGTTTATGTACCTTCTATGAGAAGGAATTTGATTTCAATTTCAGCTTTGGATAAATATGGCTACACTTTTGAATTCAGTAATGGAAAAGTTTTTATTCGTTTTAATTCTGTTACTGTCGGTTCAGGAGTATTATGTGATGGGCTTTACATGCTGAATTTGAACAATATGTCTGTTAACTCTGTTGTTGGAAATAAGCGTAATAGGACTAATGAAAGTTCTTCTATGCTGTGGCATAGATGCTTAGGGCACATTTCCCCGGATTGAAAGACTAATTAAGGAAGGCATTCTTCATGATCTCAATTTCTCTGATTTTGACGCTTGCATCGATTGCATTAAAGGCAAGCTCACTGCCAAGACTAGGAAGAAAGGAGCAAATAGGTGTGATGATGTGTTGCAGTTGATTCACACAGACATATGTGGACCTATTACACCCACTGCTATGGGTGGATATAGGTATTTTATTACCTTTATAGATGACTTCTCGAGATTTGGTTGGATAGATCTCCTCCAAGAAAAATCCAGTTCCTTGGATGCCTTCAGATCCTAGGCTGCTATTGAATTAAAGACTGGAAAGAAGATTAAATGTGTGAGGTCCGACAGAGGAGGTGAGTATTATGGTAGATACAGTGAGACTGGGAGAAATCCAGGACCATTCGTCAAATTTCTCGATGAATGTGGAATTGAAGCTCAATACACTATGCCTGGTACTCCTGAGCAGAATGGAGTTGCAGAGAGACGTAATCGAACACTCATGGATATGGTAAGATGCATGATGAGTCATACATCATTACCAATTTTTCTTTGGGGAAATGCCTTAAAGACAGCTGTGTACATCCTTAATCAGGTACCTAGCAAATCTGTGCCGAAAACTCCCTACGAACTGATGAGTGGAAGGAAGCCGAGTTTAAAACACTTTCACGTGTGGGGTTGTAAAGCAGAGGTTAGACCCTATAATCCTCAATTGAAGAAGCTTGATCTTAAAACTATTAGTGGTTTCTTCATCGGCTACTGCGTGGGCTCTAGAGGTTGCAGATTCTATTGCCCTTTTTATTCTACGCGAGTTATTGAGTCTGACAGAGCGATATTCTTTGAGGATGATTTGGATAGTGGGAGTCATACACCACGACCAATCACTCTCAAGGAAGATCGGACCACAGCTCCAGCGTTGCCTGTTTTACTTCCCATGAATATTGTGGTTCCAGTCGCTCATGATGATGATCAGACACTTCAAGGAGGACATGATGTAGTGGTACCACCTGTTATTGAACAGGAAACTGGTGATGCTACTGAAACAGGTGTAATTGCACCGCAAGATGTAGTGGCACCGCCAAATGACATTGCAGAAGTACCTCTATTGAGAAGATTTCAGAGAGTACGCAAGCCTTCTGTACCAGTTGATTATGTGGTGTATCTTCAGGAGCATGAGTTTGATCTCCATAATGATGACGATCCTATCACTTTCCAGGAGGCTATCTCTAGTTCTCATGCTTCTGATTGGCTGAATGCCATGCATGATGAATTAGCTTCTATGTCTCATAATGATGTTTGGGATCTTGTAGAATTGCCAGATGGTTGCAAACCGATTGGGTGCAAATGGGTCTTTAAGACTAAGCGTAGTCCAGATGGAAAAGTTGAGAGGTATAAAGCTAGACTAGTAGCGAAAGGCTATAGTCAAAAGGAAGGCATCGATTATAAAGAGACATTCCCACCAGTTTCTACGAAAGATGCTTTTCGGGTTGTTATGGCTTTAGTAGCTCACTTTGATTTAGAACTTCACCAGATGGACGTAAAAACAGCCTTTCTGAATGGAGATCTAGCCGAGGATGTCTACATGGTTCAGGCTAATGGTTTCATTGAACCAGGTAAAGAGCATTTAGTTTGCAAACTTAAAAAGTCCATTTATGGACTAAAGCAGGCATCCAGGCAATGGTACTTGAAATTTGATCGTGTTGTCACTTCTTTTGGCTTTAAGGAAAATGCTTCAGATCAGTGCATTTATTTGAAGACTAGTGGGAGCAATTTTATAATTCTTGTTTTATATGTCGACGATATTCTGCTTGCAAGCAGTTGTGTTAACCTTTTGACTGAGACAAAATTGATGTTAAATAGCCACTTTGATATGAAGGACCTTGGTAATGCTTCAGTTGTTCTAGGCATCCAGATTTATCGTGATAGGTCACGTGGCATTCTTGGATTGTCTCAGAGAGGATATATTGAAAAGATCCTCAAGCAGTTTAACATGCATTCTTGCTCCCCATGTGCTGCACCTGTTCAGAAAGGTGACAAACTATCTAAATCTCAATGTCCTCAAAATGATTCAGAGATATCTGAAATGAGAAAGGTCCCATATGCTTCCGCTGTTGGCAGTTTAATGTATGCTCAAGTTTGTACTCGTCCCGATATCGCTTTTGCAGTTAATGCTTTAGGGAGATACTTGAGCAACCCAGGTTTGGGTCATTGGAAAGCCGTGAAGAAGGTCATGAGATATTTGCAGGAAACCAAGGATTACATGTTGACCTACAAGAAGTCTGATCAACTTCAGGTCATCGGTTATTCTGATTCTGATTTTGCAGGTTGCCCTGACGATCGTAAGTCTACTTCCGGCTCTATTTTTATGATGGCAGAAGGAGCTATTTATTGGAAGAGTGTTAAACAGACTCTTACAGCTACTTCTACCATGGAGGCAGAGTATGTCGCTTGCTATGAGGCTACTTCTCAAGCCATGTGGCTGAAAAACTTAATCTCTAGTTTTCACATTGTTGAAAGCATTTCTAGGCCACTTGTGATATACTGCGACAACACTGCTGCTGTTCATTTCTCTCAAAACAACAGAAGCTCTTCTCGATCAAAACACTTTGATATCAAATATCTGTTTGTTAGAGAGAAAATTCTGGAGTTTCAGACTCGTATTGAACATCTCGCTACAGAATACATGTTGGCAGATCCACTAAATAAAGGCTTAACTGTTAAAGCTTTTCAGAATCATGTAACCCATATGGGATTAGTTAAGTCTTTTGATGTTTTGGGTTAGTGGGAGTCTGAAATTTTACATTTACTCAATTGTTATTCTTATGAGATATGTATGAGATGACGTCACTTTTGTTATCATATCTCTTTTAGCATTTTCAGATGCTTGGACTATTCTTGGATTGCATATTTCTTTTAATTAATTATGCTTATCCATATTCATTATTCTTTATATGAAATATGGGCTTTTACTTTGTATGATTTACTTCCCTATCGGATACTATTTCTGCATCGTTAAAGCTTATGTTTATTGACATGTGCTATAAATATAATTGGTATTTTAGCCTTAATGATTATTGTATTTTAATAATTGACTATTGCTATCCAAGTGGGAGAATTGTTGAAATTTAATATAATATATATCCTATTTTGGATTAGCATTAATCAATTATTAAATATCATTATTATATTAACTATATTATTCTAATATATAGCATTTAATATATAAATATTATAATTGGGCTTTTATATTGTGAGTGGCCCGTGATGGGTTGGGCCAATCACATAGTCTGTTGAGAAGTCCCTGCTCTCGTCTGATACTAAATAGACTGACATCCCATTAATCAGTCTAACCCTAGACAGAACTTATCAGACAGAGAGTAGTACCACTCTCACACAACCCTAAGAAAAATTCCCTCTGTTCTACTGTTCGAGATGGATAGCGCAGTAATGCCAGGTACATGTTCTGTTCATCCCTTTTATGTTCTGTTAATTAATATGCTACAGTTTGTACCTACACCGATCTAGGATTAGAAAATTAATCCTGTTAATTTCTTCATAAATAAAAAGACAAAAGATAATGGGATAAAATAGTTATATTTTCTCAATCTCACGTTTGCATAATTGGTAGAGCTAGTTCACAATGACATGTTTTATGGAATAGTCAATATTAGCATTTTTTATTCACTATTTTGACAAAATTAGTGTTATGGACAAAATTAAAATTAATTGAAAATAAATGGAACAAAATTAACATAAAAAATATTTTGGATGAAATTGAAAATAGGATCAAATATGTAATTTTGTCTCTCTCTCTCTCTCTCTCTCTCTCTCTCTCTCTCTCTATATATATATATACTATAATTTCGTCAAAAGCTCAACAAGCCTTCAAGGTCTAGTTCTTCTACTTACTCCAATGACCTTTGCGTGCAGAACTTATGAGATACTATGTACTTGAGTGGAATAAGTGTATATTTGGATTGAAATTGGACAAATTTAATTTTAAAATTTAGTTTTGGTTAAAAGTAAGTTCAAATTGAATCAGTCAAACAAGAGTTTGAAAAAGAAGACGTGGCTTAAGATTGTTGACTTCAGTCCATTGCATGATTCAAGGGAATTTTGGATGACAACAAATATTTTAAATAAATATTTAAAAAAAATTCCCCTTGAACATTAATGATAAAAATTTTAGGAAAATTGAAGGATGTCCAAAGCTCCATATTAAAGTATTGATACTTGGTTGCTTAGTTCGATAAATTTATTTTTAAGTAAACTAGTTGTTTTTTGCTATATCAACTTTTAAAAGCACCTTAATTGTAAATTTTTTTAAAAGTTTTTTGAAAATAACTCAAGTTTTAATAAAAATACCTTATTCACCCCTAATAGAGTTGATTACCTTGTCTAACAAAGATGAGAGATTTAATGCGAAATATAACAACTATTTTTACTCTCAATATCACTATTTGAAGTCCAAACTAACATTTTAAAATACTTAATCATAAAAAAAAAACATACTCTAAATATCATGATTTTAAAAGCTTGCTAACTATATACAAGTCCGTGATATTAAGAGCGTTTTACAGTGGTAAATTTTATTTAAATTTTTATTATGAATTATACAGTGTCACATTAGATTAAGTAATTATTCACTACAGTTGTAATCCTCTTAAAAACCCATAAATTAGTCCCACAATTAACTCTTCACAATTTTAGCATTTATTACTCTTTACTAAAATTTATTGTAAGTTGATTATTTTATTATTATTTTTTGTATAAAAATCAATTCTTATATAAAAATTATTTTTATGTGTGGTAACCAACGTGATGAACTACAATAATAAATCAAAAAAAATTAATTATTAAATTTAAAAATCACTTAAAAATTATTAGTGTAGATACTCTACGTTCATTGAATTCATTTGGAGAAGGTGGCCACCACTGTTTCTTAACGAAGGACGAGGCTGTTTTGCTACCAAACCCATCGTGGTCCAATGAGCCCAAAATTAGTAGGACAGCTGTGCCAAAAAATCCTTTCCATATATGGGCCGCCTTGGGCCTCAATAAAGATTATGCACTCGCTTCATACTTAGCCTACATCTTTTGAAGACCCAAAACAAAACATTTCAGAGTCACACCAGGTTCACTTTCATGAGAAATTGTCAACATGTCAATCTCTAAATTTATTAGTCATGAATATATAGTTCAGAGCGATAACTTTTTTTAAAACATATATTACTGACTGTTAAATATCACTCGGATAAAATTCTTCATATTTATTTTTATCACATGAAGATTGTTATAAAAATGAACCAAATATATATATATATATATATATATATATATAAGATACTAATTCACAAATAAATAATTTTTGCAACTTATACCTAACTAACCTTGCCTCGATAGAGGCTTCCCTCATATGTATATGAGACTTTTATACATAGGAGGGAAAATGAGTTGTTGAATATTGATCAAACTACTCCCATTCATCCAATAGTTTTAAAAAAAGTTAAAAAATTTTATAATTATCATTTTATATTTATTATTGTGTTTACAATTATTATTAGATCAGTTGATACTTGTACAAATTTTATTTTAAATAAAAATAAGAAAAAATATTGGATAAATAAGAATCGTTTAATTAAACTGATCCAACAGTTCCCAACTTTCTCCTTGCGCATGGCAGCCTCCTATATATTGGAGGGAAGCCTCGCCCCCAACCTATGTCTCGCCTAAGAACAAACATTATCTTCACTTTGTATTAAATTATTTATTGTATTATATATATATATATCCATTATTATAAGAATCGGACTAAGCCAGCCGGTTCGACGAGAAACTAGTCTAGAATAACTCTTAAAATTAATTAGTGATCGAATTGACAAAAAAACTTGTTGAACCGGATAAAAATCGGTGCTAAGTGAACCAATTAACTTTTTTAAATATACAATTTTGCTTATTATATAATTAGGTAATGAATAAATTAATATTATAAATCAACCAATTTTAATAGAGATGCCAATATATTGATATTTTTTAGATTTGATATTAATAAATATTATATTGATTAATAATATTTTATTGTTATTTGATTAATTTTTATTGTAAACTTTTGATTGAGAATGTTCTTTTGTATAATTTGATATCAAATCTTTTTTTATTGAATTTGTAAATTTATATTTATAGTTTTTAATTATATATATTATTTTTTTAATATTTTAAAATAAACCGGTTCAATTATGCTTCAATCACATTATAACTATTAATCCTTAAATCGATATCTTTATAGTTTGATCACGGTACAACTATTGACCTTTAAACTAAAATACATATAATTCATTTACAATTTAATTATTGATCATTAAATCAATATCTTTATCAATTTAATACTTAATTCTATTTTCAGAATTTTGTACCTGTAGACTGTCAACGTTGAATAAGAAGGATGATAGGCAGTAGCATGGGACTCATGAGAGTAACATTTTGTGGAGCAGGAAGTAGGTAATGATGAAGGGTCGCACCTATATTATAATTGCATTTACTCAGGAACAGTTATGGATATTGTTGTTAATTTGAGGATGTGCACTTCCCCCAACAATATTTTTCCAGGAAGTTTCCCTCCGTGGAAAATATGAAGATTTGATTCCTCTTTTGTTCTCATGTCATTACTAATAATAATAATAATACCACACATGCACATGGACATTGCCTCTTCAACCCCCCACAACCCTCCCATATTTGAAATCCTCAACACAACTCTCTCTACAATCTTATTACACAAAATAATTTGAAAATCACAACAAATTATTAATACTATAAGTTTTAGTTTTTTAAATCTTGACATAAACTTGAGCTGGTTCAATTCAATCCTTTCACTTATTTTTTTGTTGTTGGTTCGAATCTTTGAACCTCTTATGTAATGAGAATGGTGGCATATGCATGCATGTTTATGATATTCACAATAAAATACTCTACAAGATATGTGAATTTAGGTCTCGCACACTATTCAATTGGCCCTACTTTCTGCTGTGATTATCAATAGTTGTCGCTTTCAAATTCCTTTCTAGTATTTTTCTTTCCTTTTTTTTTTGGGGGGGGGGGGGTTGTTGGGGGGTGGGGGTGGTCCTTAGGATTAGGATACCGAACCCAGTTAAGGGGTACGGAAGGTCATTCCGTCGGTACGGGCCAGTTAGGATAGAGAGAGAAAGATATCGTACAGATTTGGTACATTTTCTTTTCCCCCATCCTAAATCATGTATAGCCACGGAAAATGGGTAAAAGCTAATAAATATACTTGGTTTTACTTTTTTTTTTTATAAATTATGATTTAAATTGTATTAACGTTATTTTAGTGTAAAATAGTATATTTTGGAGTTTTTATATTTTTATTCTCAAACTATAATTTTGATAAAATTTTTAAATTATTATTTTACAAATTATAATTTGCCTAAACTAAATTTTTTTAAAATTAATTCTGCAAATCATAAATTATTTAAACTTAAATTTTCTGACTCTTTTCCAAGCACATACTAACTCGATTATTATCAAGGTCAAACTCTTTTCCTTATTGTTGAATTTCGTTAAAATTCAATGATTAATAAAAATGTAAAATTTACAAAAAAGATAAGAAAACCCATGACAACAAAATCTGAAGAATATAAAGTCAAACAACATCCATCGCAAGAATTAGCTGTTTTTATTCCAAACTTTACAGCTTGATCAAAATGTGGTTACTCGGGAACAGAGCCCAATAGTGTCTCTCTTCTCTAGCCACCAAATTTGTGTATTGTTACATATTTAAAAGAATTTATTTTAAATTTATTTAATTTATTTTATGACATAATTATTTATATAAAAAAATTTATAAAAATAATTTATAATATATTCATAAATTATTTATTGTTTATTTTTATAAAATTTTTAAAATATTTTATGAAAATAAATTAAAAATAACTTATGTAAAGTTTTTTTTAATAAATTTTAATTGTAGAAATAATTTATATATAAGCGTTTATTTTATAAACACTTAAATAAGTTATTTATTAAAACAAGATTTAAATTTATCTTAATTATTTTATTTTAATTAAATAGTCAGAATTAAAAAATAAACTCAGAAAATAAAAATTAACTTTGGAGGATAAAAAATACTTTAATTTAAAAATAACAGTATGCTATAACATCTTTCGGCCAGGACTGTATGGTCCAAACTGTGAATAGTCCTTTTGGTACGACAACACACGTTCATCGTGGCGCGTTAAATAATTACTGTGGTATTATATATTACACTCTATATAGCGCACGAATTTTCTGTTTAGAGAAAAATAAACTGAGGTCTGTTCAAGTTTTAACAACGATTTTTATCGTTGTTAAAAATTTTTAACAATAGTTTAACAACAATAAAATTTTTGTTGAAAATTTTTAACAACGATAAAAATCGTTACTAAAAACTGAGCAGGTAAATTTCTAAACAAAAGATCCGGATCCCTCTATATATAACATGCAAAATTTGAACATTAAAATTTTTTTTTTTCAATTTTCAGATCTCAACTACTTCGTTTACATATTAAATCCAAAAAAATAGTTTTCATATTCAGGAAGGTCCAGAATATCCAGCAATTGACTAGTTAAGACCCCAGTTACCATTGAAGTTTCCTTCTGCCTTTCTTTTAATATATCCCACAACAACATAAACGAAAATTAGTGTGGCATGAACATGTGAGGAATTGTAATTATTATTATTATTATTATTATTATTGTTTTTTGAATAAAAAGGGTTACGCCATGCCTTTATCTGTAATCTAATTAATAATTTTCTTTAATTTATTTTTCTTGGGGTGCGTAATTAATTCTATAAATGGCGTATTGCTGTGTTTCCTGGTGCATTACATGTACGGATCGACAAAACTATTTATTTAGTTCACACATGTACTATCATTGGAGACTCTTAAATTGTTATTATAAATCTCCCTCTCATCTCACATGGTTTATTTTTAATTCAAAATAAAAGGCATCCCCGTTTGAGATTTTATATGAAAATACTGTCTCTAATTATTGTAATAATTAACACATAAATAATCTCGAATGAAAGATACGTGGTAGATATTTAAATACAATCCCAAAAAGGCTGCCTCTTTAGTTACTTGCTTAGATATTTATTTAACTTGACCAAGGAAAATTAAAGCTAGTTTGAAAAACACAACATTTTTCGGTATCTTTTGGTTATTTAATTAATTAAACTATACAACTTCCAACTTTACAAGCCTAGCAAATGCCAAACACCATCGACAGGTTTACGTAGTTTAATATTTAATTTTCTTAAACAAGTTTTATCACGTGAATGAACTGATAATTTATATATTTATATTATCGAACAGTGGATTTTCCGATATTAAAAATTTTCTGTTGAAACAAAATCTAGCAAACGCCAAGCATAGTTCAGAGAATTAGATCGGATCGATTGGTTCGACCAAAAAATTAGTAAACTCTTCAGTTCTCTAGTTCAATTTGAATTTAGAAACCAATGAGTGTTTAAATCGATAAAAATCAGTCAAATCGAGGTGTTTAACTTGTACAACCGATTCTTTTTTTTTAATTTTTATTGAATATTATTATGTATTTTTAATAAATCTCTAAAATAATTAAAATATTAGAAAAAATGTAGGACTGATATAAATATATATTTATACCATATTTTGAATATTTTAATATTTATAATATATACATTAATTATATATTTTAACATTTTAAGTACTATTAATTTAATCACAATTTGATTATCATTGATTCTTAAACCAGTACTTCGAACTGTTTTATGAATTGTGAACCTTGATTGGCTGTAAAAAAAAGATGCATGACATGGGTAAGACTTCCTTCCTACGTATAGGAATTGAATCAGTTTGCTTTCCAACGATTCTCATTCATTTAATATTTTTTTCTTGTTTTTTTTCTAAAATAAAAATTTTATAAGTATTAACTGATCTAACAATAATAATAAATATAATAATAAATATAAAATAATAATTATAAATTATATTTTAAAAAAATTAATAAAATATTAAATAAATAAGAGTAGTTAAATTAAATTTAACAACTTACTTTTTTTTTTTTTCTATATATAAGAGCCTCTGGTACACAAGGAAGCCTCACCCCCAAAGTTAAGCGTGTGAGGGTTGTCTCTAACCCAACATAGAAAGAGTGATTTGTCCCTAAAAAGGTGTGGGCCAGACCTATATATATGATATATAAATTTCCCCGAAGTTAAACGCACAGTCAAAGCCCCACCAAGAGGCAATCCAATCAAAGCCTTAAACTCAAAAAAGGAAAAAAAAAAAAAAGAGAAAGGAGAGTAAAAGTCAAGATATGCAGGCGTAAGCAATTAGCTAGCTAGCATGGCGTTGAGATGAGAGAGAGAAGGGTGATATAAGTGTTTGATGGGGAAAGGAGGGTCCATACTCCATACAGTGACCGGTGAGACGCGGTTTTGGAGATATGAGTACAGAGGAGAAACAGCTGGAGTGATTACATATGCAAATAAGTTTCACAGCTTCACTGTTAAGACTGCGCGTCTTCTTCAGTTTAATGTCCACTCTGAATCTGTCGTTATTATATATATATATATTATATATATATATATATATATTTAACTTTAACCCGTTCAGGCCTTTACTTTTTGTGCATAACAGCTTATGTATACGTCCCCTCCCCTCCACATCCTCGAAGCTGCCTCTTTATTAATTTAGAATCCTATGTTTGATCTTTAATCCAAATATTTAATGTCGCCTTCCGTAATCAGTTAACAGATAACATGTACTAGTTAATCTTTTATCATCGTCAACCCAAAGTTATAATTTTGCCCCTAAACCTGAAGCTTATTGGGTGTTGACTCGGGTAGAACATGGCGACTTATACACTAGTCAGACCTGAGAGGCTAAAACCACACTAATTCATGTCTTCTAAGCTGTAATTAATCATATGATTAACTGAACTCTACTACGTAGTACGTTCCTATCAAGATGTTATAGGCATGTTTACTTTTATCATCAACTACCAAACTTGACAACACTCAACAGATATATATATATATATATATATATTTATTATTTCATATTTCTTGCGAAATGACTTGTTAAACACTCCTCATGAAGTAGAATAAAATTTCCAATTGACTTGCAAGCCACATGCGGAAATGCAAGTTGAATGAGTGTGATGAATTACTTGGTGGGTTTTCATAACAGATGGTAATTAGATGTTAAGACGTAAGACAATAGAAACATGGAGGAAGCTTCACAAAGGACAAAGAGGTCATTTTGAGGAGTGTGTGTTTTATTATATTAAATTAAAATTAGCCAAAATCCATCTGGCAGTAATGTCAAATCTTGACAAGCTAGGGGCTTAGGGTACTTTCAAAAGCAAGCCTCCATCCATAAATGGGGGACCTTTATTTGCTTCTTACATTCAGCTGCGACCTGATTCTTTTCCCACTTTCAGAACAGCAAGAAGAGCGAGAAGAAAGTTTCATAGAACACCCTTGAAAGCCAGAATGGTGAAGACAGAACACAAGATCCAGGCAGATGCATCGAAGAAGAAGAAGTACAAGGGGGTGAGAATGAGAAGCTGGGGGTCATGGGTTTCAGAGATTAGAGCTCCAAGCCAGAAAACAAGAATATGGCTTGGCTCTTATTCAACCCCTGAGGCTGCAGCCAGAGCCTATGATGCTGCACTTCTCTGCCTCAAAGGCTCTTCTGCTAATCTCAATTTCCCTTCTTCTTCCTCCTCACATTTTATCCCTCAAGACACAGCCATGTCTCCCAAATCCATTCAACGAGTTGCTGCAGCAGCTGCTAACAGTTTTGCTGAAAATGTCACTACCCCATCTTTTCCTCCTCCTTCAACCTCTTCTTCATCAATGGCTTCCTCTCCCTCTGATCAAATCGATGATGATGCTTCACTAGTCTCATCCTTTCACCCCTTCTCTACCTATGATCATCAAACTGCTATGATGGAATCTTGGTGCAACTTTGATGGGTTTAATTCCCCAAAATATGCTGATCATCTGCTCAGTGGGGGTGGCTTGTTTGACATTGATTCACACCAGCTGCTCGATGGTATGTATGAAGAAAGTGACATTCGTTTGTGGAGCTTCTGCTGATAGAGATTATTCAAGCCAACCCAGATTCTTTTTTCTTACAAATTCATATTACTGATCACTAACAGATTTGATGCGATATGTAAAATATATACATTACATATTCCTGCATTTTAGAGCAGAAATTCATGTAGAGATAAGACAAAATTCGGACCCTCTGATGTGGATTTCTACACATTTGAAATTATGTATCATTGCTGCTGCAATCTTTGTTATGTACTTATGTCAATGTTAGAAACGTCTTTTAAGAAAGAACAAAACAAATGTTCATCGATTCTTCATGTCCCCTGTAAAAGGCAATTTCATTCATTGTTCTTCTGTAATACCATACGAGAGGAAGAAATGTCTTGGTCCTGTGAGGATGATGATGGAAGGCTCTTTTATTGCATGACAAGGTGTCAGAGATGCTTATCTCAGAATTCAGAAACAGTGGTAAAAGTGTGGAAACTTGAAATCATTGGATAGTGTGTCTTTTGTAGCATTGTCAACTTTTTAAGTTTTGTATAGTCTTTCTATGTGCTTCACTTCTCTTTGAAACTTAAAACGGGCATAAACCAAAACGGGCATAAACCCTGCTTAGTCCCTAGTTTCCACTTCTTAAAAGACGAAGAAGAAGAAGAAGAAGAAGAAGATTTCTTTTTTATTTATTGATGAAGCAGCATATTTATCAATAAATTATAAGGCATGACTTATGGTGCAAGCAAGTCTTTCTTTTGTGTCTCATGCTAAGATTAAAGCGTTGGTGAATATTTTACACATGACCATCTCGTGTTCTTTACAAAAATAAGAAAGATAGACAAGCGTTGAGGCTTTTAGACCAACTTTTGAAGAAGATCATGTGTGTGAAGTAGATTTGCGAAAGCAATATATATAGGACACATGACCTGTCAGGGAAGGGCATGGTGTCCCATTCTCACTTGTTCCTTTTACATCGCATCTGGTCTAAAAAAGTTGCCTTCCTTCCACACACTATATTTGTCTTTTCACACAATGCAAATACGCAAAAGAAAGCTTTTGCTTTTCTTTTGCCTATCTTCCCACCGCAACATTGAACTTATTCTCAATTTTTTTTTTTGCTGCACATGAAATGTCTATATGACAAAACGACAATCAAAGTGCTGCAGTTTCAGACACAGCATGTGATTCCAAAGCCTCAATCAGTCCGAGATTACGTATAACAGATCTAGGATTAAGGGGTTGCCTCCCTTGCTTAATGCAGATTTTCCCAATAAAGATCGATGCTCCTTTTGGCACTATGTTATTGTTTATTAAATGATCATAGGATTTAATGAGATGCTTTGAGTGTGGCATTAGACAATGGTCATTATTAGCGTTGGTGTGATTATATGCTATGTAAAGAAACAAAGGCATTAAAGAGGGAAATAATTGTTTATGGGATTTTCATGTGGGTTCACTGATTTCTCACAATAATTGAGGGGAAGAATATGATTTGCCCACAAAAGAAGAGAGGAGATCCAACATTTAGCATGAGATTAATGATATAAGCTTGGCCTTATTAAGACATGAATTTGTGAAGGGGTGATTAATCATATTACGGTGTAGATTTCAATCATGAAGGATATGTTTATTATTTTGTGTCCAGGTTATACTAGCCTACTTGAGTCTCGAGTTTTGGTTCATATGGTGCCGTTTCTTACATTTGTTAGATGCATGTGCAAAATATACACCTTGGTCTTCAATAGCAACACCAAAGAGTATGAATCGCAATGGAGCGAATTGAGGTGAAATTTTTACTATATGTTCTTGTACCACACATTTACCCATTGTTTTTTTTTTAGCCCAATTCCCAAACTCGCAAAAAATTAAAATATCTATACCTGCCTTCAAATCTTATCATATGTAATTTTGCCTCGCACTCGTCCCATACCAATCCCACAATATTTAACAATTTTTTTAAATAACATAGCATTTATAAATTTATCATAACAAATCTCAAT
This sequence comes from Biancaea sappan, assembly GCA_037074585.1. NCBI lineage: Eukaryota > Viridiplantae > Streptophyta > Magnoliopsida > Fabales > Fabaceae > Biancaea > Biancaea sappan. Next base: position 16,625,389 of record CM073494.1, read on the forward strand.
ACATACATTGCTCCAAACTTACACATTTTTTTTTTCAAAAATTATCTAAATCCCATCCCATTACTCAATCAAATATTGAATTATCTAACCGAAATTGGATGGGCACACCGACCAATTTAGCCTGGGTTGGAATTGCCATTCTTTCCAAAGAGATATGTATTCCAAAAGTACAAGAGTAATAACAAAATATATATTTTAATATGACAGAATCATTTTAAATCTTGTGTAGCAATCCCTGACATTTAATTGACTGACGCAGTGGACAATGTTAAGAGTAAGTTATTGATTCCATTGTGAAAAAAAATTACCAAAGATCAAACGTTTTACTTTTATTATTCTAAAAAAAAGTGTCTATCTTAATTTAATATTTTTGTTTGTCAAAATAATTTTTGGTAACAAAAAATTTAAGATTTAACTACAAAAAATTTTGTAATTTAATAACAAAAATAATTAAATTAAAACAAATATAACTTTTAAAAAATAAATTAAAAAACTTAATCTTTTATTTTTAAACTTGAAGAAATTGTAATATTTCAAGAGTTGAATCAATGATTCACTCTATGTTAACACAAAAGTGTATTAAGAATCAAAATACTCAAAACTTGCCTTTTTATGACGTCAAATTTAGTTTTTGATTATCATTTTATATATGACCTAATTACAGGTTGAAATTTAAATTTTATTTAACATATAAAACTTCCATACAAGTAGTTTCATGTCTAAAGTTAAGAACTGGAGAAAATTATCTTAACTTAGAGCATAATTGGACTACTAATATCATGAAAAAATAATCTGATTCAGTTCAGATGGGTGTAGTGTTGCCTATACTATTTCCATAATTCCAACTGAAAATAGATTTAGTGTTTGTCTTTATCTAGATCATTACATTTCAAATTTAAAAATTTGAATTTTAAATAATAATTTTAATAATTTTCTTTTAAAAAGATATTAAAATATAAATTATTAATTATAAGCTGGGCTCAATTTTGAATGTTACTACAGTTTCCAGTTGTAGCTTGCGTGGTGCATCTGCGTAAACCCAAGTTCCATTTTTTTTTTTGTTGTTGTAAATTTGTAGTTCAGGTTGACCTATAAACCATAGTTGTTTTCGGAGCTCCAATTACCTTCAGACTCCGAGCCTCCACAGCTCTGCAGCTCTGGTATTGAAAGCCGATTACTGAGTCCTGGCCTTTGGATTATCAATTCCAGGAAATCTTCTACTGACCTGAACGACTCTACGATTCCGCCGTTTGGGCACTACACAGAGTCATGGGTTATTCAAAGGAGCAGCTTCTTGCGCGCTTACAGGTTTTACTTTGTTACCCTAATTTGCAATGCAATGCCTCCATATCCTTTCTTCACTTTGATATGGGTATACCTTGTTTTCCCAACTGATTTATCTTCTGTATCCGGTAAGTTTTGAACCAATTTGCATAATTCAGCACTAAGAGTAACCAGGCTGGTAATAACCTAAACTGTTCATGCAATTTAACTATTTTTCTTCCCTTGAAACAACACAGTTGTAATGAAGTTTGAAATTCTTTCAGCTGTGTGGTAGTTGATATAGGAGTTCTGAATTTTTTTAGATTATTTGAACTACTGAAATATATCTAAGATTTTGGCAGTTGGACCTTGATGCATACATATAGTTGATAAACCTTGCTGTGAAGGGAAGCTCTCTATAAAATAATTCAGTTGGAAGCTTGGAGCCATGCTTAACTATTTGTGATGTCTTTTACCCTTCTTGTTTGGAAGTAACTCCCCCCCCCCCCTTCTTTTTCAGGAGCTTCAGATTGAATTTTCCAAGTATGAACATCCAGTTGTTTTGACAGTTGAGGCTCAGGTAAATGCCTTTAAAGATTAGGTTTTATTCCTGCGTATGGTGAATATTTGTAATTTTACTGAATTATTTTCTGATTCTGCATCCATTTCCCCCCAGGCAAAATATGTTGGAAACATGAGGGGAGGGCTGAGTAAGAATTTATTTTTAAAGGTATGATGTATTTAAAATTTAAGACACAAAAAACACCCTTCTATTCATTGTGGTAATTGGTAAATTTTTTGGCTTATGCAATGCCTGATAACTATAATTGTCAAAACAGGATAAGAAACAAAGATTTTATATAGTCTCTGCTCTAGCAGATACCAAAGTAGATTTGAAAGGTATGTATAGTTTTGTGAACCTGGTTACTTTCTTGCATGTGGGCTAGTAGAGGAATTTGTTGATTTGCTTGTTTTCTGTGATATAATGGTTGTTAATGAGAGTTATTTGTGGCTTCAAAGCTGAGCAGTGTTATCTCAGAGGCTTGGTTTGGGGAAAGGAGGTTTGAGAATGGCGCCTGAAGAGGCTTTAGGTGAAGTACTTCAGGTTTGTTTGTGCCTTTATTTAGCATTTTGTTACTCCATGCCTCCACCCTGAATTTCCCTTCTCTCTTTATTTAATCTTGTTTATGAAGCTGTCTTGATTAACCATTAACTTTGCCAAAAATAACAAAGGTACTCTCTTTAATTTGTTAACTTCTTTTTTCTGCACTCCATCTTGGCTTCCATTCTATTTATCTTCAACAATCTTAGTACATGCATAAATGATGTCGATGATGCTTTTCAGTTTTTACTGAAAATTTTCAAAGGCTAGGCAATTAGTCTTGCCTATTGCTATTCATTTTGTAGTGCATTAATGACAATTCTCATCGAGGTAATGACCAAATGAGTTGGTGGAGGAGATTAAATTCAGTAAAGCCCATCAAATGATTCGTGCCTATCTTTGTTATGGAAACCATTTCTTAGTTTAATACTTTGGTAGAATAATTAATGTTAGCCATTTATAATTTTATCAATGTAAAAGTTTCTTCTTTTTTAGTGTCATTATCTTTATAAATCTCAATGCTATAATAAAAACTATCACTATTTTGATAAGAATTTAAATTTGCACTTAATTTAAGAAGAGGAATTATCTTGTGAACATGACGTGGTTGAATTTTTATTGACTTGATTGATTATTAACTATCTAATGCCAATTTTGTCTCGCTTCCCTTATTTTGTCAGGTTCCCTTGGGTTGCGTCACTCCATTTGCATTAGTGAATGAATCAGCTAGGTATGCATGTATTTTGATTTGTTTTTGTACTTGTGAGATATAAAATGTAGCCTGCAACTAATTTTCTTGGTTATGCTGGCTACCATACATGAGTAAATACAAAATTACAATACCTAGCTTTAGAGATATTTACTAATTCACACTGATCAATTTTTTTTCAGTTGCAACATAAAATATTTAAAGCAATGCAAACATAAGTCATTAGAGCCATTTCCATTTTTCTTTTGGTCCTTGATAAGAATTGAATCTCATTTAATTTTTAAATAAAATTTCTTATTTTGCCAAAAGAAAGTAGGAAAAAGATTTAAAGAGAAAAAGAAGAAGAGAATCCACTGCTCTTGCATTTAAAGTTCCTGTTGTTTTGCTATCAACAGCCTGATCATAACCTTCACTGGAATGATGAACTGGAATGTTCTCAGACATTGGTTGTGTTAACTTTGTTGCTAAATTTGATATAATAATTATTGGCTTGTTGAAGGATCATTTTATTTAGTTGTGTTTGTGTTTACTAGGCTATTTATAAACATCATTCTGACCCCACTTAGCCAATATGCTCAAAAGAACTAATTCCTTTTTCTTTTATGCCAAATATTTCACTTTCTGAAGAGATGTCTCACTGCTATTGGATCAAGGGTTCAAGGCGCAGCAACATTGTTTCTTCCATCCACTATCAAATGACATGTCCATATGTAAGTGGGAAGGATTTCTTCAAGCAGTAGACTGATAGTCAGTCTCTCTTATGAAGAGGGCCAAGTTATTTGTATATTAGTTGTTTAGAAATTTAATCGAATTATTCCTTTTATGCATGTATTGTTCTGTAAAAGAATGTCTCTTTTCAAGGGTTTGGAACTTTGGATGATTAAGCAATTTGTGGGATAATAATTTTCACTTCCTTTACACATTTGGGGTAGGATTCTTTTTGTCTTCTTTATGGGTTTCTGTCAATGGCTGTTTTGAGGGGGTGTCTCTTATGGATCTTCAAAGGAATTAGAAGGCCTTTTTGACCTAGAATCAAGGTGGCTTTTGGGGGTTGTTTGGTTGTAGGAGGGCCTCTTGTTATTGATAGAACCCAGGTATAGACAAAGGAAGAAATAGAGATTTTACTACTGAATCTTGGAATTACAGACCTTGGAACAGATATTAAAGGACTAAACTGCAAAGATAAAATAAAAATGAAAGATTACACAATATAATCTTTCCTCAGAGCTAAGCTCCTACAGAACACTCCTAAGAGGAATTCTGCCCACGGCACAATGCACTAGCACAATGCTCATAACAGACTTCTCACAATATTCTTTTTCTCTTGTTGCCTTCCCACTACTGCTATATATAATAAACTGACACACCCAAATTCCTTTACTACCCTCCTAATCAACGCACAATACATCACACATATGCCACTCAGCACTCACTACCAACTCACGCAATACACACACTGTACTCCCATCCTAGGTACCTATCATTATCTGTTTTTCTACTTTTTATATATTCTCTTGTAATCTTCTTCTCTCTTTAATAAAATCCTACTTTTTTCTATGGAAAAAAAGATGGAGGAGGTCATGTTATGAGACATAGTGAGGGCATGTATTCCGGTCAGGCTTACTAAATAGCGAAGTGATTTTATAGAGATTGTCAATAACTAGAATTTTGTGTTAAATAAGAGAGGAAGGTACAAATTCTCAGGTTGTTATATAGATTGTTACTGTTTAGTGAGTGGTGCTTTTAAGATTTGTTATTTGACAAAATTTTCACCAAGAATTTTACATTTCATAAGTGCTTTCTTGGGATCTATAAGCTGTCATGTCTCCATGATACTTATCTAATAATGGCGACATATTTTAATGTTATGCAAATTCTTTACAGTTTGTAGTCATGATGCACCCCCTCTTCCAAAGAAAAATGAAAAGTAAAATAATGAAACAAACAGAACCCTTTGATATTCAAATTCCAAACAGAACTTTCTTTCAAGATTTCTTATTATTTGAAAATTAACTTTTATACAGTATCTTCTGGTTTTGATGTAAGACATAAGGTTTTAGGTCCATTATCACTTTCCCTTTACCCAAGAATTTGTATGGCAATCCATCATGCTTTCATAATTTCACTGTTCAATAAACAAATTAGAGCCCAATCTTTTACACTCAATTATTTACACACTTGCAGCTCTAAATGTTCATGGGCTCGATAAATTTCTTAAATCAATAGGAAGGGATCCCTCATATGTTGATTTGGAGGTGAGTAAACTCAAGGCCATCTCCTGTTCTTTTTAAGTAGTTTATGTTTTTTATTATCCATTGTCATTTTCATATCATTTGTGTTCTTAATTCTTTTTGCAGGCTAACCCGACAGTGGGGAAAGATCAACCCCCTGATCTAGCCGCACTAGTTCCATCATCAAGTTCAATAGTTTTGCCAGAGCAACCAGTAAAGCAACCTTCTCAACAAGTTCCTACAGATAAAAAACATGTTTCTGCAGATAGTAAACTGACAGTTGCTCCAGGTAAAGTTCTTATTGGATATGATATTTAATGTTCATTCATGTATAATCTGCATGGAACAGCCCTGCTTTGCCCTCTCTCACTCTGTTTTTGTGTGTGTGTGTGTGCATGCTTTGTTTTTTGAATAAAAGTATGAAAGTATAATGCTATTATTATTATTTTTTGGATAAAAAAAGAAATATTATTAAGAAAGAAAGAGGGATACAAAGAAAGAGAAAAAGAGGAGACAAGGGGAAGGAGATAAGAAATCCTCCTAGAAAAACAAAACAGAAAAGAAAAAGAAACAAAATGTGCAAAAAACAAGGCTAGTACAACAAAGCCTTCCAATCTCTATAAATGTTTTCAAAGGGCATTACTTTAAAAAAATCATTAGCCAAAACCCATAGAGAAGCAACGAAACGAACTCTGTCCCACAACAATTGAGGAGGAAGAAAACTTTGTTTAAACACCAAGCATTTCTCTCTAGCCAAAGACACCAAATAGTCGCAATCATTGCTGCCGCCTTCCACAAAATCTCATTCTCCTTTCTCAAACCAAAACCCGAAAAGTTAATGTCAAAGAAGGCACCAAGATCCATGGGGCAAACCCAACTCTCCTCAATGAGACTAAATAATCTGTTCCATATATCCCAAGCCATCTCACAATGTAAGAAAAAATAATTATTAGTTTCTGAGTTCTTAAAACACATAACACAAACATCAAGAGATTAAGTGTGAGAAGGTTGCCTAATTTGATGCAGATCATTTGTACTAATTCTATTGAACAAAGCAGTTCAAACAAAAGCCTTCACCTTTGAAGGCACCTTCGCTTTCCAAAACAACTTTTAGAAAGGGGACACCACGCGATGGTTACGAGTCAAAAATTATAGAAAGGGGCACAAGTATAGGAATCCGAGGAGTTCAAATTCCACAATTGCTTATTACGAAGAGAGAAGATGCAGAATGGAGCCAAAATGTCCAGCATCGAAGAGACCTCACCCACAAGTCTATCATTTAAATTTTTGGAAAAAATGAAAATTCCAAGAAGAAAGATCCCCTTCAGAACATAAGAAATCAACAATTGGAGCATCATGTAAAGAAGACAAGGAATAGAGATGAGGGAACCTGTCACGTCCCAAAATTTGAGCACGTGACCGGCACGGAAAGTGAATTTCATTTCACCTCCGTAAGCCTATCTTTCTCTTAAAAATCATACAATTCTTTTTCATGCAACCAAACTGTAATACCCATGAAAAATAAAATATAAATGCGTGTTTTCAAACTACTGTTACTATTTACGTATATGGTACTGTTCATTTATACAATCAAAATGTCAAATACTAGATGTGGTTTGGTTATAAGAGAAAACTAGAAAGAAGTTTGTAGGAGAAAATGACGTTTTATGTGTAAAAATACCCTCAGGGACTAAATTGAAAGGACTGAATTGAAAAGAAACTTAAAGGTTTAAGGTGAAAGGATAGTTTTCCCTTTAAAGTTTCTAATAGTAAATAAACGAAAATTTTCCATCGTACACGTAAGGTGCACAGTAACTGCATTATTAGAAATGTCATTTTCATGAATAGTAAATTGAATATTTTATTAGCGCATAGTGCCAAATAGTACCCTTGACTTTTGCTATAAATAGGCCCTTCCATTTCACTTCTAAACTCACACCTTCAACTTCTCTTCTTCCCTCCTTAAGTTTCTCTTGCTCCGACGCTAGGCTTCTGAGATTTTGGGCCTTTCCGTTTTTGCTTAGGTAAGGATACTATGCCCTTTCTATGTCTTTCAAATTTTAGAAGTTATTTTCTTAAGTATGCTCTGTGGTTGCGGCTTTGGCCGATCTTCCACATCAGAAAAACTGTCGTTAGCTGTTATTTTGATTCTCTGATTACCGAAATAGAATATAATCTGTGGAGAATACATGTCTAGGAAAGTTCTGGCTAAGGAAAGACCTGGTTTTTAAGTGTGTCCAGTGTGACCCTCCACTCTTTCCTGGGAACTTACCTGGTGTACTCTTTTACATATTGTATTCTGTATTTTCGGTATGAATAGTACCCGTACGTATGAATAGTGACCGTATGAATAGTACCCGTACGTATGAACAGTATCTGTACGAAAATGATCTTAACGTACTTTCTGTAATCTTTCATGAAAATCTCTGTAGCGGAACACTGAAATTCACCTGCGTACTCTTGTCCGTAACGATTTAGAGAAGTGATACTCGTACGGAATCCAGGTGAGTGAAACGACCCTGTTTTAATAGAGTTTTAGCATTACTGGTGATAAAAAGTATGTCGTAGGACACTCCCAAGATTCATAGAGGGAAATTGGATTCAGAATGACGAATATAATGAGATAATTAATCCAGAAGTATAGATAAGACAAAGCAAGTATCTCATGATGATATGAAATTTGAATCATATAGTTATATACTATACCTGTTATATGGATGAGTATTATATTGTGCTTCTGATTATGATATGAACTGTTGTACTATTGATTGTGATTGAGCGGTACAGTACCCCCTCTCACGGCAAGGCGGAAAACCCGGGTTAAAGGGTGTCTTGACCAATGAGTGTGGAGACAACGATTCCCTCAGTAGGGATATAGCCCGGATTGGTGATAAATCCGTGAGGCGCCCTAGCTAAGAGGATGAGGTTGTGCGTCATGGCGGAAAAATACAAAATTGGTGAGCCGGCCTGTGTGCGCTCTCCGGGATATATTGCCATTGACGAGTACTAGTATCGTTTGTTGAATTGGATGAATTTTTCTTGTATGTAATTTCTAACTATGTCTATTGGTTGAGCTTGAGCCTTCGGATATGCTTGCATGACTGGTGATGTATTTGAATTTTATTAACGCAAGGCCGATTTGCTCACTGAGTTTAAAAGCTCACACTGTTTGTACAAACTTTTTGTTCAGATCAGGTTGCCGCCGAAGTACATCCGCTAGAGGAGTAGATCACGTTGGACCTTCCCGCTGTCGGGTAGGTCCTTCTTTTGTTATACAGTATGTTGCTCTGTAACCGTCTAGGACATCTAGGTCAGGGGTTTGGTATTTGGCTTGTATTTCAGTATGATAATGTATTTCGTACTGAGGATCTATTATTTTTAATTAAGAAAATCTGATGTATTTTCTTTGTATTTATTAAGGAATGGTATTTTGAGAATATAGAGATAATGACTAACGATTTTACTTGTGGGAAGAATTTATCGAAAGGCTTACAGTGATGGGATATTCATCATTGTGCCGGTCATGTGCCTAGAAAATGGGTCGTGACAAAGTTGGTATCAGAGCATAGGTTGTTAGGTCTCCTAGTGATTACAGAGCAAGGTGTCTTTAGTGGGCCTTCCCCTATTGTCGTGACTGCAGCACGACCATAGGATGAAGATCCACCAAAAGCCCTGTAGAGATTAAAATCCCTTTCTTTCGTGTCTTTACTTGAAGCATAATAGTGACGATATATATTATTCTTAATTGTAGAATAAGTTTAGATGGCACCAAGAAAATCAAACGCTTCTGGAATCCGCACAAGATCTGGCAGGGCCTTGGTCCCTCCAGCTGCTCAGTCAGCAAATGCAAGACTGGAGATGCCTAATCATGCAGAAGATAACCATGCACAAAACAGAGAAATATCCACTGAAAACCCTGGAAGAAATGCTGGAGAACCATCACAAATCGACGCGACTGTAGTGATGGAAGCATTAGCTGCAATGCAGAACGAGGTGAATGGGCTAAAGGAACTTTTGATGGGACAATCATCTGAAGATGGCTCACAGGCATCAGTACATGCTGCAAAAGTACAAGAGACAGACCAGATGCCACCTCCACCCCCTCCTCAGGATTGGGTAGGTACAGAGGTCAAAATCTCAGAATTTATGAAGCTGAATCCGCCAACCTTTGCAGGAGATGTTAATGAAGACCCACAACGTTTTCTAGATGACTGTGAGAAAATCCTTGACACGTTAGAATGCCCTGAACCTCGAAAAGTAACCCTTGTTACCTTTCAGTTAAGAGGTAAGGCCGACCGCTGGTGGCGAACATGGAAGAAGGGCATGGCCAGAAATGCCCCACCCATTAAATGGAATGACTTTAAAAGAATTTTTCGAGAACAATTTATTCCGGAGAGTATACGAGAAGCAAAGATGAATGAGTTTGAGGCACTCCGGCAAGGATCACGAACCGTCGATGAATACGACAATCTGTTTATAGAGTTGTCTGAATATGCTACTCACATGGTCCTAACTGAGAAAGAAAAGATCCGACGATTTATTAAAGGCCTTCGAGAGTCTTTATTTGACAGGGTGGGATCGAAAATACGAGATTTTTCATTTTACACAGAAGCCGTCGACATCGCCCGTATGATGGAAGAAAGAGATATGCAAAAAGAAAAATGGAATAACAAAAGAAAGAGGAAGCAAGATGAGAAATCACGCTACCACGGAGAGAGTTCTGGACGTGCAGCCTCTACTGCTAGTGCACCACAGCGTCAACAAAGTGGTACAGGGGGTCAACAAAGGCCCTGGTGCTCTAAATGTGAAAGAAATCACTTCGGAGCTTGTTTTGTCAACAACAACACTAGGGTCTGTTACCAATGTGGTCAACAGGGCCACATCAAAAGAGATTGCCCCCAACTCTACACGAGATCTGGCCAAGGGTCAGTACGCCCTAATCAATCAGAGGCTACTGTTGCCAACAGATCCCCTGTAACTGTAGGAGGCAATGGAATCGGAAGAGGTGCTGGCAGAGGACAAGGTGGTCGAGGGCAGGCTTCAGCAGGCCGAGGGAACGCTCGAGTATTCGCTTTAACCCGTCAAGATGCTCAGGCGTCTAATACGGTGGTAGCAGGTACTCTTCTGATTGAATCAAATTTTGCACATGTTTTGTTTGACTCTGGCTCTACGCATTCCTATGTGTCACCATTCTTTGCTAAGAACTTTAAGCAAAAAGTTGTTAGATTAGAATGTCCGTTTTTAGTAACTACGCCTACTGGAGGCACCTTACTAATAGAACGAGGCTATCGAGCTTGCAAGGTAAGAGTCGGAGAAATAAATACAACAGTAGACCTAATGCTGTTAGATATGACAGACTTTGATGTCATCTTGGGCATGGATTGGCTGGCATCTTGTCATGCCACCCTGGATTGCTATAATAAGATAGTTAAGTTCAATATTCCGGGGGAGCCTTCTTTCGTATTTCATGGTGAACGGAGTGAAATTTCTGGGAATCTTATATCTTTAATGTGTGCCCAACGTTTATTGCGAAAGGGCTGTAAAGGATACTTGGCATTCGTTAAAGATATTAAGAAAGAAGAACTAAAAGTAGAAGACGTTCCAGTAGTCCAGGAGTTTGTAGATGTCTTCCCAGATGATCTACCAGGTATACCCCCAGATCGAGAGATTGAGTTCCAGATAGAGTTAGCACCAGATACTCGCCCAATCTCCATACCCCCTTATAGAATGGCACCAACAGAATTAAAAGAGTTAAAAACTCAGTTACAGGACTTGCTAGACAAAGGCTTTATAAGGCCAAGTTATTCACCTTGGGGAGCTCCTGTTCTGTTCGTGAAAAAGAAGGACGGATCGATGAGACTATGCATAGATTACAGGCAACTGAATAAGGTAACTATCAAAAATAAATACCCGTTGCCTCGCATCGACGACCTTTTCGATCAACTTCAAGGAGCCAAGTGTTTTTCAAAGATTGACTTGAGGTCTGGTTATCACCAACTCAAGATCAAGGAGGAGGATGTGTCTAAAACAGCCTTTCGTACCAGATATGGGCACTACGAGTTCTTGGTAATGTCATTTGGATTAACGAATGCACCAGCTGCTTTCATGGATTTAATGAATAGGATTTTTAAATCCTTTTTAGACAAATTTGTCATTGTCTTCATAGACGACATTCTGGTGTACTCAAAGACTTCAGAAGAGCACGAACAACACCTTCGTGTTGTGTTGCAGACATTGAGGGATCATCAATTGTACGCCAAATTCTCTAAATGCGAGTTTTGGATTGATCGTGTAACTTTCTTGGGACATGTGATCTCCAAAGATGGCATCCAAGCAGACCCAAGCAAAGTAGAAGCGGTCAAAATGTGGCCTAGACCTACCTCCGTCACGGAGATTCGCAGCTTCTTGGGATTGGCAGGATATTATCGTCGTTTCATCCAAAATTTTTCCCAGTTAGCCGCCCCTCACACGACTGACTAGGAAAGGGGTAAAGTACCAATGGGATGACGCTTGTGAAGAAAGCTTCCAAGAACTCAAGAAAAGGTTAATCTCCGCACCTGTATTAGTCTTACCCTCAGGACCAGGAGATTTTACAGTATACTACGATGCATCAAGAGTAGGGTTGGGATGTGTTCTCATGCAGCATGGCCAGGTAGTGGCATATGCATCGAGACAACTTAAGAAACATGAACAAAACTACCCCACCCACGATCTGGAAATGGCAGCAGTAGTTTTCGCTTTAAAGATATGGCGACATTATCTATACGGAGAAACTTGCGAAATCTACACTGACCATAAAAGTCTAAAATATATTTTCGACCAAAAGGACTTAAACTTGAGGCAGAGGAGATGGGTAGAATTACTAAAAGATTATGATTGCAATATTCTTTACCACCCAGGCAAAGCAAACGTGGTAGCAGATGCCTTGAGTCGAAAATCTATGGGTAGTCTGGCCCATATAGCAGTAACAAAAAGACCCTTGATCCAAGAACTACAAGAGCTGAGAGCAAAAGGTGCTACTCTTGAGGTTACAAGGACAGGATCATTCTTAGCCCATATCAGGGCTAGATCTTCCCTTGTTGACCAGATATGGATATCTCAAATGGAGGATCCTGAGCTTGTCCAAATTATGGAAAAGGTGAAGATTGGTGAAGTGAATAGTTTCACACTCGACGATACAGGAGTCTTACATTTTGAACAACGGTTGTGTGTACCACATGTTGGAACTCTTAGACGAGACATCATGGAAGAAGGTCATCGTGCTGCATATGCTGTACATCCAGGAGCCACCAAGATGTATCAGGATCTGAAACAGATCTACTGGTGGAAAGGAATGAAACAAGACATAGTAGAATTTGTGTCTCGTTGTTTAACCTGTCAACAGGTTAAGGCTGAGCATCTAAAGCCAGGAGGCTCGTTACAACGATTAGAGATTCCTGAATGGAAATGGGAACGAGTGACGATGGACTTTGTTGTTGGTCTACCTCGCTCCACAGGAGGTTATGACTCAGTTTGGGTCATTGTTGACCGACTAACCAAATCAGCACACTTCATTCCAGTCAAAACCACTTATGGTGTAGTAACGTTGGCACAATTGTATATTAAAGAAATAGTAAAGTTGCATGGAGTACCTATATCTATCATTTCTGATAGAGGTCCTCAATTTACCTCTCGTTTCTGGAGAAGTTTTCAAGAGGCATTAGGTACTCGAGTGGACCTTAGTACCGCTTTTCACCCACAGACAGACGGACAGTCAGAGCGAACGATTCAGACGCTAGAGGATATGTTACGAGCTTGTATTCTAGATTTCAGTGGTAGCTGGGAAAAGCATCTGTATCTTGTAGAGTTCGCATATAACAACAGCTACCAGGCCACTATTGGGATGACACCCTTTGAGGCCTTGTATGGGAGACGTTGCAGATCTCCGATCGGTTGGTTCGAGGTAGGTGAAGCGAAAGCATTAGGACCTGACTTGGCCCAGGATGCCCTAACCAAGGTTAAGACAATACAAGATAGGATGCGAGCAGCTCAAAGTAGACAAAAGGCATACGCTGACCACAGACGACGTGATTTGGAGTTCTCAGTCGGCGATATGGTATTCCTTAAGGTCTCTCCAATGAAAGGTGTGTTGAGATTTGGAAGGAAAGGAAAGTTGAGTCCTAGATACATCGGGCCTTATGAGATTCTAGAACGAGTGGGAAAAGTGGCTTATCGGCTTGCCCTACCTATGGATCTGGAAGGGATTCACCCTATTTTTCACGTATCCATGTTAAGGAAGTACCTTCATGACCCTTCTCACATACTTCACCCTTCTCAGAATGATTCTATCCTAGTAGATGAAAACTTGTCATACGAGGAGATACCGGTAGCTATCCTCGATAGTCAAGTAAAGAAACTCCGATCTAAGGAGATTCCATCCGTCAAGGTTTTGTGGAGGAATCAAACTCACGAAGAAGCCACATGGGAAGCCGAGGCCGACATGCGTTCTAGATATCCCCATCTTTTTACGACTTGAGGTAATTTAAATTCGGAGGACCGAATTTCTTAAAGGGGGTGATAATGTAATACCCATGAAAAATAAAATATAAATGCGTGTTTTCAAACTACTGTTACTATTTACGTATATGGTACTGTTCATTTATACAATCAAAATGTCAAATACTAGATGTGGTTTGGTTATAAGAGAAAACTAGAAAGAAGTTTGTAGGAGAAAATGACGTTTTATGTGTAAAAATACCCTCAGGGACTAAATTGAAAGGACTGAATTGAAAAGAAACTTAAAGGTTTAAGGTGAAAGGATAGTTTTCCCTTTAAAGTTTCTAATAGTAAATAAACGAAAATTTTCCATCGTACGCGTAAGGTGCACAGTAACTGCATTATTAGAAATGTCATTTTCATGAATAGTAAATTGAATATTTTATTAGCGCATAGTGTCAAATAGTACCCTTGACTTTTGCTATAAATAGGCCCTTCCATTTCACTTCTAAACTCACACCTTCAACTTCTCTTCTTCCCTCCTTAAGTTTCTCTTGCTCCGACGCTAGGCTTCTGAGATTTTGGGCCTTTCCGTTTTTGCTTAGGTAAGGATACTATACCCTTTCTATGTCTTTCAAATTTTAGAAGTTATTTTCTTAAGTATGCTCTGTGGTTGCGGCTTTGGCCGATCTTCCACATCAGAAAAACTGTCGTTAGCTGTTATTTTGATTCTCTGATTACCGAAATAGAATATAATCTGTGGAGAATACATGTCTAGGAAAGTTCTGGCTAAGGAAAGACCTGGTTTTTAAGTGTGTCCAGTGTGACCCTCCACTCTTTCCTGGGAACTTACCTGGTGTACTCTTTTACATATTGTATTCTGTATTTCTGGTATGAATAGTACCCGTACGTATGAATAGTGACCGTATGAATAGTACCCGTACGTATGAATAGTATCTGTACGAAAATGATCTTAACGTACTTTCCGTAGCAGAACACTGAAATTCATCTGTGTACTCTTGTCTGTAATGACTTAGAGAAGCGATGTTCGTACGGAATCCAGGTGAGTGAAACGACCCCGTTTTAATAGAGTTTTAGCATTACTGGTGATAAAAAGTATGTCGTAGGACACTCCCAAGATTCATAGAGGGAAATTGGATTCAGAATGACGAATATAATGAGATAATTAATCCAGAAGTATGGATAAGACAAAGCAAGTATCTCATGATGATATGAAATTTGAATCATATAGTTATATACTATACCTGTTATATGGATGAGTATTATATTGTGCTTCTGATTATGATATGAACTGTTGTACTATTGATTGTGATTGAGCGGTACAGTACCTATACCTGTTATATGGATGAGTATTATATTGTGCTTCTGATTATGATATGAACTGTTGTACTATTGATTGTGATTGAGCGGTACAGTACCCCCTCTCACGGCAAGGCGGAAAACCCGGGTTAAAGGGTGTCTTGACCAATGAGTGTGGAGACAACGATTCCCTCAGTAGGGATATAGCCCGGATTGGTGATAAATCCGTGAGGCGCCCTAGCTAAGAGGATGAGGTTGTGCGTCATGGCGGAAAAATACAAAATTGGTGAGCCGGCCTGTGTGCGCTCTCCGGGATATATTGCCATTGACGAGTACTAGTATCGTTTGTTGAATTGGATGAATTTTTCTTGTATGTAATTTCTAACTATGTCTATTGGTTGAGCTTGAGCCTTCGGATATGCTTGCATGACTGGTAATGTATTTGAATTTTATTAACGCAAGGCCGATTTGCTCACTGAGTTTAAAAGCTCACACTGTTTGTACAAACTTTTTGTTCAGATCAGGTTGCCGCCGAAGTACATCCGCTAGAGGAGTAGATCACGTTGGACCTTCCCGCTGTCGGGTAGGCCCTTCTTTTGTTATACAGTATGTTGCTCTGTAACCGTCTAGGACATCTAGGTCAGGGGTTTGGTATTTGGCTTGTATTTCAGTATGATAATGTATTTCGTACTGAGGATCTATTATTTTTAATTAAGAAAATCTGATGTATTTTCTTTGTATTTATTAAGGAATGGTATTTTGAGAATATAGAGATAATGACTAACGATTTTACTTGTGGGAAGAATTTATCGAAAGGCTTACAGTGATGGGATATTCATCATTGTGCCGGTCATGTGCCTAGAAAATGGGTCGTGACACAAACCGAGTTCTCTATACATACTACAATTATTCACATTACATCACTGAATGAACCTACCCGATTACAGAGATTTCTAGATTTATACAACTTAGAATAAGACTTAACTATTATACCTTTATCCAGAACAAATGAAAAGGTAATCATGGACTAAGGGTCCATAATTCCTTGTTCCGATATTTACCTTCAGCTGTCAACTCTGAAAAAAATACCAATAAGAGGGGTATGAGCAAACCACGTGCCCAGTGAGTAGATAACACAACACTATGACAAAAAAAAAATATCATGCATCATAATGATAACATGCAGCAATCATACGTAAATCGATCATCATATGATATAATATTATTCATAATACTTCACAATAATATCCAAGTAAATCAAATACATTTCAACATAATTCAAAATTCACAATAGCAATCAGTGAAATCAATTTCACACACATTTTCCGTACCAACCGGGTCGTCCAAAATACCTCTGGATCGTTGCCCGCGGCCCTTGCCGCATCCACCCTTATCGCTCCATTTATTTTATTTTTTTTGATAGAAAAAGAAGTATTATTAAGGAGAAAAGAGAGATACAAAGGGAATGGTTACAAAAGGTGGAGGACAAGAGATCCTCCTAAAAAAAACAAGAACATAAAGTAAGAAAAACTAACAGACAGCACAGAACACCCCACATAGCCCCTAACAACGTATTAATGCAATAACGCCCTCCAGTCCCTATAAACATCAGATATAGGCATCCCCTTGAACAGCCCATTGGCTGAAACCCACAGTGAAGCCACGTATACAACATAACCCATAATATAGAACAATTATTCAACTCAGTTCACATGCCATTCACAATCCATCATATAACCTCCGTTCATGGAAAAATAAGAAAATATAATTATATACATTACCAGACACGTTCCACAATTGTTTATGCCTCATCGTTCTACATCATCCTCTTCAAACTTGGATATACAACATATTTCCACTATGATGTAAAAAGTCAATAACAGATATTTAATCATAGCAAGTATTAACCCACTCACCTGGATTTCACGCTCTCGGCACTCCCACTTTGCACTTTGACCATTCCTATTGTAACCAGACAAAAACCATCAGAGTTACGAAATAGAGAAATTTCCTACCACTACTCTCGACCTTTACTCACATCTTAAGTCATAACTCCTAACCGGTAATGAATATCTAAATGAAACTTATACCATTGGAAACTAGACTCAAAGAGCTTTCCAACGATATAAAGTTTGCCCAAAACGGAGTCCGGATGAAGAAGTTATGACTGATCAAAATAAGCTAAGTTTTTCAGTACATCTGGCGCCTGGCGCCTGGGCGCCAAGGCCTTCTTCCTTCCCGAAACCTCGAACCTTGGCGCCTGGGCGCCACGATCGCAACCTTTCGCGATTCCCCTCGGATTTGGCTCAGATCCGGCCAAATCTCCACCGTTTTCCATGATTTCTTCCATAGGATCTCACCTTTAATGTTTAAGGAGCATTTAGACACCAAAAACACCAATTTTAATCGAGAAACGAAGCCGGAATCTCGATTTTTATCCCAAACTTTCTTAAAACTAGAAAATAGGGAAAAGCTTGAGAAATAGAAAGTTATACCTCGATTCCTTGCTTTCCCTACGTTGCTTGGCTCCTAAAGGCTCGCCCCGTAGCCAGAGATCCACCCTCCAAAGCCCGGTTGTGGAGTTGGAGTGTAGAGAGAGAAAGAGAGGAGAGAAGGTGAAGAGAGAGAGAGGAAAGGAGAAAAATGAAGAAAAAATAGGTGAGACCACCTATTTACTCGCCCGGGGTGAAATTATCACTTGCTCTGCAATTGACCCTCAGTCAAGACTAGCAAAAGCAAATTCATAAAATCTCACCTCATGTGTTTCTAAATCCTAAGTGCCCCACAGATTTCCTTATTTCATTTTAGTCCCTTTCAATATCTCAAACTCCACTTTAATCCCAAATTCATCATCCTTTCGGTATCGGACTCATAATTCATTCCCATAAGCTCTATTCTTCTTCTCGGGTTCCTACTTGGTCATTTCTCAAAAGTCCTCTATACTTTCTTTTCTTTTCACTTTAGTCCTTTAGAATTTGTAAAAATTTTCCAAATTAAAATTTTGAAATTTCTATTCCCAAATTTCCTTCACTAATTCAAAAAGAACATTTTTCATGTAATTAAATTTTTCAATAAACATCAAATAGATTTTAAATATTCATATAAATTCTTGGGATATTACAGAACCTTTCTTGAATCGGGATATGACCAATCCAACAATCTTTCTAGAAGTGGAAACGGGATCCATCTTGAACACATAAAGACAACATTGGAAAAAAAGAATGATATACCTGAGAGATCACCTTCCAGGGACTTGCATGCGTAATGACATCTCTCAAATTAGCATCCCAACCATTCAGATGTAAAACTAACTTGGCTTTAATCACCTTATGCTAGAGGGAATTAGGCTTCAAAGGAAAACACCATAACTACTTAGCCAAAGAAGAGATGTTTATAGAGACCAAATTACCTAGACCCAACCCTACATCTTCCTTAGATCTATAGCAGACCTCCCAACTGACTAAGTGTAATGCTCCAATAATTTGTATGAATATTTAATATCTATTATGAAGTTTAGTGAAAAATTTAATTGTGTGAAATATGTTTTCTTTCTTTGAATTAGTAAAGAAAATTTGGGAATAGAAATTTCAATTTTTAATTTAGGAAATTTTTATAAATTTTCAAGGACTTAAGTGAACAAATCTTAAAAGCTAAGGTGGCTATGCGCAATTTTATCGAAAAAGAAATTGGTGGGGCCCACACATACAATTATTAGTTTCTCTTCTCCTTCTTCCTCCCGAGGCAACGCGCGCACCATTTCTTCGTTTCATTTTCATCTTCCTCTACAATCCTTTCTTAAGTTCTTCCAGTAATCTGATATTTTCTAACCATACTTCCGATTCTTGGAGTTCTAGAGGCAAAGAGGTAAGTTTTATCTGCTCTATTTCTCTTTTTCTCCATTTTCGGACCTATGGAAGAAAATTAAGATTTTGAGTTTTAATGGATGAATTTAAGTGTGGATGTTAATGTAAAACATTCTTACGTGGTTTATGATGTTATTAGAACAAGAAATTTCGTAGAATTTGGATATTTGAAAAAGTTAGTGTTCTTGATGAAAATTTGAGATTTGAGCTTGGATTGTTGGTAAAAATTAGGGGTTTTGGTATTAAAATACTCATTAGACATTGAGAAACAAAACCCATGGAAGAAATTAAAAGAAATGTTGTTTTATATATGATTTTAGGATTTTTGGATGAAGAACACGAAGAACATTCGAAAATTTTCCCCGGAAATTACTGTTCACCGAGAAAAATTTTCCAGATTTTCTCGGTTACTGTAGCATTGACTTTAGTCAACTACTGTAGCATTGACTTTGGTCAACTTTACTGTAGCAGACTTTGGTCAACTTTACTGTAGCTGCGTTCCGGACTAAGATACTGTTAGAAAGCTCCTTGAGTCTAGTTTCTAATAGTACAAGTTTCACTTGAAAATTCTAATATATTCTTTATTTTTTTCATCTTATTTACATTTTAGGAAATCTTTGAGAGTTATTTCCTAACACCTCATAATTTAGCTGCAAAAGGAAAGGTAGTTAGGGCCACATTCGAGGTGAGTGTGATAACCTTATCTCATCTATATTTCTTCAAAAGTTTTGTCATCAAGTATCATAAAGAAAATTGAGAAGGTGGACTTTAACGGTATGTTGTGTATTTATTTATCAAGGACTTGTATTCCTTGTATTTAAAGGTGTTGTAGATTTCAAACCTCTTGTTTGATTAAATGTTAATTCTTATAAAATATGTAAAGTTAATGTTGATATTATCGTTATTATGTTAAGGTTGTGTGAATATTTGCGTTATGGTATGACGTGGTTATAATATTTTCGTGGTGGTGCACCCCACGGGAGAAGTTACAGGAGTTATAAGGGTGGAGATATATCTTTCATGGAGAGATAAGGGTGGATGCGGCCAGGGGGCCGCGGGCAACGATCCACTGGTACTGTGGACGACCCGGTTGGTACGGGATTTGTGTTGGCACTGAGTAATTTATACTGTGTATATCATTGGTAACTGATGTGAGTTTAATTCAATGATATCTTTATGATACTATTTGCTAAATTACTTTTGATTGATAATGTTATCCATTCACTGAGTATTTCATTACTCATCCTATTATTTTACAACATTTCAGAATCTGTGGCTGACGCTGGGGATTTTCCAGGGGAATAGCGAGTTTATCTTAAACCAACCATCTTGTATTTTCGGTTGGTTCCTTTGTATTCTATATCTTGTAAGCTCTAGAAGTAGCTCTGTGGTCACATAAGCCTCCTAGGATTTTCTTTTTTTTTTTTTGGTTGGACTATGTGTAACTATGAATATTATGTATAGTTTCATTGTATGGAAGTTAAAACCTTGATGATGTTTTTAACCTAGAGTTAATGTGAATCGGACTCACTGTTGAGGATGTGACACTAAGTGAGCCCTTTTACTCTCCCCACCATCTGACCACAGAAAATTCGTCATAATCTTTTCAATCCTATTGGCCACCCGAACAGGGATCTTAAGCAAGGACAAGAAATTCAAATGCATACTAGAAAGAGAAGCTTTAACTAACGAAATTCTTCCCCCTAGAGAGAAATAAGCCCCTTTCCAGCTTTTAAGCTTTCTGGAAATTCTTTCAATCATAGGGTCTCAAAAAGACTCAAAGCAAGGATTACCACCTAAAGGAACACCTATGAATGTAAGAGGCTAGTTCAAAACCCCACAACCAGCTAACTCAGCTAGCTCACGTAAAAAATTGTCCTGAATATTAATACCCGCTAAACCACTCTTACCTAAGTTAATGCGAAGCCCAGACACCAACTCAAAGATCTGTAAGAGTGATAACATGTTTTGAAAGTTTTCCTTATCATCAGGTAAGAAAAGAATAGTGTCATCTGCAAACTGTGAATGAGACACTTGACACCTATTAATTCACTGGGCAATATCGAATTAATTCTGTTTGCAATTGAAGTCTTGCTTCCTACTTAGATTGTATGATACGTGGACATGATTTGAATGTTATGCCTTTTGATCTGTGCAACTGATTTCTAAATTGTTACGAACAATAATAGAAAAGACATCAGCACAAAAATCTGAGGTGAAATAATATTATGTATTGTAAAAGAACCAATAGATTGTTCTAATAAAGTTGATGTATTCAATTTCTTACAGTTTATGTGTGCTTTGTGGATTAAAAAATTTTATTACAGGAAGATTGCATTTGAATGAAGTTGATAAACCCAAAGGGCGTTGGCTCTATAAGAAGAAATAGCATCTCTTCTTTACTTGGGTTCAATTTCTCAAGATAACACTGTATAAGTAATATCCTAAATGGCTTGACCAGGAAGGAGATTTAACCCTTGATCATTAAATAGGAAATAAATGAATAAATAAATAGAGAGAAAGAACTTGATGCCACTTGAACTCAGAACCTAGGTTATACCCTCAGCTTTCTGATCGCTGTAGCAATTTGCATAATGTATCATTAATTAATTTCATGTGATTGGATATCTGTGTGCTTTTGTATGCGTCCTTTGCATGAAGGAAGTTAGTCTACCACCTGCTGTTGCATTTGGTTAGCAGCATGGATCAGTTACTGATGTTTGGCATTAAGTTGTTTAGGATTATATTTTTTGTTCATATTATAACTAAGGAGTGTATTTGTTAATAAAGCTTTAAGTGGAGTAGGTTAAAATTAAATATCTAGGTACCTTACAAATCTTTCTGAAGCAGGACAAGGTGTCATATCATCTGTTGGTGATAAAAATACCAAGGGGAAACCAGTCAACAATGTTCAATTGCCAAGCTCCTTTGCCGATGTTGGGCAATTCGTTGAAGAGATATTGCACAAGACATCAGAATTATTGCTCTCAGAGGTACAAAGAAAATTTTATGCTTTCCTGAAGTTTCCAAGTTCTGCAATACCTGCTGCGTCAGGCTGAACAATCTGGATCATACAGATCAAGGGAGAAACTATAAAGCAACATGGAGAGCATCTGGGTACTGTGGTATCTGACAATCTGCGGAAAGTTCTTAGGTCTGATATCAGGAACCTTGCTGTAAGTATTTGATGATTCCTGTTCAATTTCCCCCCCCCCCCCCCTTTTTGGAAAGTTGATGTAATGAAGTTGAGGCATGGGTTCTTTTCAAGTGTTAATCATTTATTGGTGAAACGCCCTTAACATAATAAATTGAGGTTTTAATCACAATTCATTGCAGGTGATGTTTAAGAACGCGGCATATACAGAAGGGTTTCATGCTGGCACTCACCATCGGACCAAACGCTTGTGAAGGCAGTAGTATTTAAGATTCACTGTCGTGAATGACAAAAAGATGGAAACTTGAACTATTCGATGCCTTGGGACAGTACAATACTTTATAGAGTATTGAACAAATTTGACGAGTGAAAGACTAGAATATGGCTCATGAAGGTGTTCGTTATAACGATCATTCACGCACTCAAACTTTTTAAATTCACAAAATGCAGTTGTAATGACTTGATTATATACAGTTTCAATATGCTATCTGCACTATTAAGATCCGTCCAGGGGAGAAACTATTATTACTAAACGATTTAACACCAGTTATTCTGTCACATGTTATTGCAAAAAGCATGCGATGATATTTATTCTTCTTGACATAAACGTAAGTTTTCGTATAATCATTTCTGAAGAAGTTTGGCACATGAAGATGAATCACGTCTTGGATAAAATCACGGTTTTGGAAACTGACTCGGCGAGCCAGTTTCTAAAGAATGTTATTTTAAGGAACAGAAGGGTGTAGATTTCGCTATTATCACTTATGAGGAAGTGACTATTATGTTGTAGCATTATTCTATCTTTCTGGATTAACCCGGCGAAACCTTCCAGGGAAAGGCCAAAGAGAAGCCAGCTGTCTCCACCTCAAGCACCTCCGAGACGCGCCTCTTCCGCTGTCATCAGACTCATCGGAGTCAGAACAGACGGGCACCTCGTGCCGGCAAACAGGGCAAGAATTGTGAAGCCTCAGCCATGGAACAATGCAATCGGAATGGTATATATGCTTGCATGGTAGCTCCCTCGCCTGCCCACCCACTTCGAACTCCTCCTGGCAAACCGGACAATGAGTGTTCTCTTTCAAATGAGTCTCCAGTACTTTCACCGTCGGAATCGCATTGATAGCTCTGTCCGGCGCGGGCGCCGGACCTTGCCTGTCATTTTCCGTCAATTGAGCAATCAGTTCGTTCAGACCCGGCCCGAAAAAGTAGTCTCTCGGATCAACCCGTGGTGGGATTGAATTCTGCCGCCGTGGAATCCGTTCGAAAGAGTTAGAGCGATCCACTGGCCGAACAATAATCCAAGTCCGAGAACGAGGCTGGGTTTCTGGTTCTGGGTTGAAACTACTAGCACCGGCATCGAAACTACGATGTCGGGGACGTCTTATGTGACGAACAGGGATTTCAGCATCTGGGTTCTCACGATGTCGACCTTCCTGTTGGTGGGGTCGCCGCTGAATCGATCGAAAGCGTTGGTAATCGTATTCAGGGTCAGAGAAGCGGTTGTGGGATGACCGGACTGGTGGTTCAAGCATGAGAGAAAGTGCTTCGAGCAAACGCCCTTGAGGGGAAGGGTCTGGATCGGTGAAGTCAAGAAAGAGTCTAGGTGTTGTTATGTTTATTTCACAGAGGAACTGCTCAAAGCATCGAGGGCAGATAATGTCGGAGGGGCCTGAGGGGGCGAGCCTGACCGTCCGATTACATCGGAAGCACCAGTAGAGCTGGTAGGTTCTTCTGGGTTGGGCATTCGTCCTTGCGCGAGGAGGGCTCAAAGACATAATCTTTAAGGTCGAGAGATCAAAGAATTGAAATGAGTTTGGAATTAATGCGAGTTTCAGAGAATCTGTGGTTGAAATTGACGGATGGGGGGACATATATAAATGTAGAGGAAGAATGACTTCTGGGTTTGCATGAAGTGATTCTGTTTTGAAGCTGGGATTGTGTCCGGGGAAAGTCATAGCGTATGAGGTTTCGTGGATTTGGTGTGTGTTGGCTCAACACTGTTCCCTCCAATGATGGGAAAAGGATGAGTGCGTGTGATAGAAGGATTTGGTTTTGCTTTGAAAATCAATGGATTGCGAGGGAGGTAGCGTTGACGGCTAGCTTCCTCGCGAAGACAAATGATGCAAAAAGCGCGCCAAAAATGTGTTATTTGTTTTATTGTTTATTGTTCTGCCATGCTTAAATAGCAGTTCAATAGTTGAGATGGGATCTAAGTGACCCAAGAAAGAAATAGTTGATATCGATCATGATATGGCACCTGGGAATGGGATTAGACAAAGCGAATTCTTTTCATTTTTGGATTCTTTACTATGATGCTTTGCTTTTGGTCTTTGTACATAAGTTTTGAAAAATATTTTGTCACAATTAATAATTGAAAAAACCTATTAGAAAAATCGATTTCTATAGCAGTCAAATATTTTACTATTAAATTATCTTGAATATATATAACACAATCCAATAATTATATGTATATATATACACACATAATTAAAGGATGAAATTTATATACAATTATTTATATTTTTACAAATGAATATGTGAAAAAAGAATTTTAACAGACACTTATAAACAGAAGACGTGCCTGGCAAGAGGGCAAGAATTGTGAAGCCCTACTCATGGAAGAATGTAACTCGAGTGGTACATATGGTTGCAGGTTAAGTCCTTCTAACTTGCCCATCCACTTCAAACTGCTCTTGCTAAACCTGGCAATGAGCCTGCTCCTTCATGAGTTTCAATCCCTTCATCGTCGGAATTGCACTGGTAGCTCTAGTCGGCGACGTCATTTTTTGTCAATTGTTCTTCAATCAGCTTGTTCAGACCCGGCCCAACCTGCAGTGTCAGTGGTGTCATAAACAGATTCACCGTTGTCCACAGAAGGGGAAGATGGCAATGAATGTTCATCGACAATTTGTAATTCAGTAAGATCGTATGGAATAGAGTGAACAAACGGAGGAAAAAAATGATCCCATCCATAATGGACAGGTGGAGATCGTCTGAAACTGGAAGTAAGCGGTGCGATTTTGGGCGGTGAGGACATGGAAAGGAAAGAATACAAGTGACGGCGACAAACAGGACAGGTATTGCGAAGGTTGAGCCAACGAAGAATGCAATGCGAACAGTAAGAATGTTTGCAGGGTAGTTGGATCGCTTCTTCCCCCACCTTGAACTCCTCCTTGCATATCGGACACTGGCTTTTCTCTCTTCTGTACTCCTCTGTTATCTTCATACTACAAATTACATCCATCACCGCCTGAGATGCTGGACGCAGATAATTTCTATAGATATAAGGTTGTTCAGATTCAATTTCAGCCATTCAAATTTCACTTTCAGTCAGAAACGAAGGAGGAAGAGGCGGTGGCGGGAGTAGCCAATCACTTTCGGTTTCTGTGACTTCGTTTGGCGATTTCGGCAATGGAGAAAGGTCGTCACATGCATCAATCCAAGGAGGAGCTTCAATTTCAGTACCAGATGAGTCTGAACTATCTGAACTCACCAAACGAACAAAATCGCACCATCTCCTGGATTACTTGCGCCTCGTATGAGGCATGCTTTTCGGAGTTGTGAGAAATGAAATGGAATTCAATATTAATCTCACATTTTTATTTGCTTTTGTATGCACGCTTGTTTGTTTTGGTTTGTTGAGCCTTTTTAGATTTGAATTCATTCAGTTTCTTAACCATTCTCTTTGCTTTTGTTAATTAGTTTCTTAACCCAACTATAATAAATTGGACTCTCCTCTTTGACCAATGACGCTACATGGCATGCTTATAGTCATTGAATGACTGTAAGCATGCCATGCAACTAAAGAGGAGCCCCAAATCTAGTTGTAATATTATTTGCTTGTTTATTCTTTTTTAAGCTATCTTTGTTTTTTGTTCGTTTTGAAGCGATCTTATCTCAACAACGTTAATCAACTTTTGTTTTGAGTTTAACAAACTGAAACAGTATTCATAGTTTGATTTGGTTGAGGAGCAACCAAATCAAATAACGGGGAATGATAATATCAATATCCACCAAAGCACCACCTAGATGGGCCTGATAGGCACTTTTCCTGCAGCCAACTTTCAAAAATGGGCTTCAATTCAGTTCAAATCAAATTGGTGGAATTACCCCAAATCTAAGGCCCGTCCCAAACAGACTAATGCCACTTTAGTGGGCCTTTACTAAGATAATCACCCAACTCGTCCATATTTAGTGGGCTTTCTTTCAATGGGCTTCTTTTTGCTTCTTATGACTTCATAATGAATAGTTCCACTATTCTTATCACTATCTACCCCCCTACCCCCAACCCAAATTTATTTATTTTTTTTTTAAAAAAACTGTGATTTCTATTTCACTATTTTTTTTAACAAAACACTTTAAAACGCAATTTCGAATCCATTTTTCTTGTAGCATTTGTTTTAGACTTAATTGTTAGATAGTATGTGTTTGAAAACCAATAAAAACCTTTAAAAGCATGTTTAGAGTTTGAAACCACGATTTTGTAGCAACCACATGATATTTGATTTTGTGGCAGCTTGAAAAAGAGAGAGAGAGAGAGATCCAAAGAGAGCTTGAAAGAGACTAAAAAAGAGAAGAGAGAAGGAAGAAAAAACAAAAATTGACCTGACAAAATCGTTTATTTAAACGTTTATAAAATATAAATTCTTATATATAAATTATTTTTATAATTAAAGAGTCTATGAAGATAAACTTCACATAAATTATTTTTATAAATTCTCTCAAATACGTGTATGAACGCTTATATCATAAGATAAATTAAATAAACTCAAAATAAGAGATAAAACAGAGCTTTTAAAGGTTTGAGTTTTAACAAAATTTGCAATTTTTTGCTTGCAAAAATTACTTTTTGACCCAGGTTTGAGTTTTGGCAAAATTTGAATCATGATTTTCGAGCCTCACTTTTTCAAAAATTCATTACAACCCCAAAATTTTTGTTCTTTTCATTTTGGTCCCTGTATAAGTACTTTTTGACCCAAGTTTGAGTTTTGGCAAGATTTGCCATTTTTTGCTTGTAAAAACTACACTTTTGAACCTCATTTTTTTTCAAAAATTTCACTTCAACTCAAAATCTTTTTTTCCTTTTCATTTTGATCCCTGTATAATTACATTTTAATCATATATTTTTACTTTTTTAAAATACAAATATAACCTTTAGAACAAACTTTTTTTTAACAATAAGTGAAATATATTTTATTACTAATATAAGCTTTGTAAATACAAGTATTGCAACATTCATATAAATGATATAATTTATTTTATTATATTTAAAATGAATCAAACTAAATAATAAGAGTAAATCAAACAAAGTAGTATAATATTCATACTTTTTTCTAGTAATTACAAGCCCGAAAATGATTTTAGTAATTAACATCCAAACAAAATTCATATTTTAAAATAAATTTTTTGATAAAATTTTCAAAAATTATATTCATACAAATTGACTTTTAACCAAAATTAATTCTATCCAAAAGCAATTTTCTCCAAATGTTTTCTAAAAACACACGTAGAATACGTTTGGTATAAAAAATTAATTTTGAAAGAAAGAGAATTCAATGACTCCAGTGAAATAAAATCTCTTTCCATCTTTTTCATCTATTTATGGATGAAAAGAAATTATAATAATTTGATTCTAATCTTTATTCTTTTATCTTTCTATTTTAAATACCAAACATACATATAATAAAAATTTATCTTCATTAATAAATACCAAAGATATTTAAATAGTGCATAGAAATAGAACCCATCTTCTTTAGTAAATAACTAATACCAAACATGGGGTAATGCTTCAAATGTGCTTATGGATTGAGTAGATGGGCCATCTGGGCCTACCCACGCCAACTGTAATCCTAAAGGAGATCTATTTCAGATAGGTAAATGCATTAGAAACAAAGTGGTTTTAATATGTTATTTTAATTAAAACATATATAATTTTAAAAAAATAATTTTAAACATTCTTATCGCCATCCATAAGAGATCAATTTCAGAAACTTTTTGAAAATGTTTTTTTTTGTTGTAATTAGACCGAACATTGATTTATTTTAGTTCACTGAAAGCTCTATGTTAAGGTAAAGATCATTTTCATATTAAATTTATAAATCAAATCTTACCTAATTCTTAATAAAGACTTGAATTAACCTCCAAAAAGGAGTCCAACCATGATAAAATGAGCTCCAAACATCTTGCTTTCAGATTTCCTTGATGCGTGTCTCCAAACTTGTTTTTTCTTTTTAAATTTCAAATCACTTTTAGCGCATTTACCTTAAAATATTTTAAAATTAGCTTTAAGGGGCTATATATGGCTGGGGAATATGAAGTATTATTGGAATAAACAATTTTATTATTTAATATATGAAAAATATGTCAAAATTAGTTGTGCCGAGATTATTTAAACCTCAAGATCACTTATATACGACAAAAGTAGTTGACCAAATTGATCCAAGACATGTCGTAACATATCAATTACCTAAGCGCCAAAATCTATAATCCTTACATTAATTATGTCACCATTTTAACGGTAAAAAGGGATTACTTGATCTTTAATCTGTGTGTACATAGGATCGGTCGTTTGTGTCGATCTTGTGTTTTCCAAATAAATATTAATTTTTTTCAAAAAGTTGAGGTTTTAATTAATTGCAATAAAATATATACAAGTTCAGTAGTAATCAATTTATGCTAATTAAAAAAAATGATAAAACAGACATAAGTTTGAATAGTCAAGAACTTTTTCTTCGCAAAGAGGTTAGCCGTTACTCTGCATGGAATATATGAGAAGACATAAATTTTGAAAAAAGAGAAGTGAATAATAGTTGATGCCCCACATATTTATATCTAGATCATGTACACTTTTTTGAAATTCTGCCGTTTGAAATATTTAATTTGAATTTGGAATCTAAATGTTACTTTGAAAACATGCACCATCGTTGACGCACAGTTACCTTGTTTGTCAAGAAAGGGAAGCATCAAATTAAAACATCCACCATATTCAAAACTTCTATGAAAGCCTTCTTGGCTTTGAAATATCCAATAGACCCACCTTATTCTAATCTCTTAATGCATGTTTCATGAGCGTGACATTCTTTCTTTTAAATATAACCCATAAATGTTGATTAATTGATCTTGTATCAATCATAATCCTAATTAAGTAACCATTGATTATCACAGCTACTTTTGATTAGTATCAACTAGTGTTGTGATTCGTGCGATGCACGAGTTAATACAAATGTCACAATTTTTTATTATTAAATAAATAAGAATAATTAAGATATATATAAAGGAATACATGTATAGAAATAAGGAGAATTTCAAGTCATATTAAGACATATATATAAAATGATTCATTAGATATAAATGTCTTGAATATTGAATGCGAATAACATTAAATATTGAAAAGAAAAACAAAAAACAATGTACTACATGAATTAATTTGGAAAATAGATTAATGATGAAAAAGAGTTGAAATAAAAGTTATTGATCTCTAATATAAATTTTAGAATACTTTTTTATAAACTACATTAGTAGTGCTTGTTATTGGATTCTCATGTTTGTCAAATATTAAAATATTCAATCTCTTTATACTTTTCACTTTTGAGATAACAACGTAAAGTTGACCATGACTAAAAAAAGGATTTGCAAGATATAATCTAATTAAGGAAAGCGATTGCACTATTCATAGCAAAAGCTCGGAAAAAGAAATACATATGCAAAAATAATAATAATGAATGAAATATAGAAAAATAAATATAGATACAAAAATTATGAGTCATTGTAAAAAATATAACCAACTTTGCTATAAAGTATTACAAAGAATTTGATATCCAAGACTGTTTGCTAGCTTAGTCCCATTTTGACACTTCAATAAACAGTGACATAAATTGAGTTCAATGTATTAATAATAAGTAAAAAATAAAATAAAATTTACTTGCCTCTAATAGGAGTTTTTGAATTTTTTTTATAAACTACATTTGTAGTGCTTATCATTAGATTTCCGTCTTTGTCAAGGAGATGCAAAAAGTTAGCAGTATTCAAAACTCAATGAATTAAATTTAGTTTCAAACATTAAGTTGATTTGTAATTAAGTAGTAAGAGATTATCACTTTTACTAATTACTAAATGTTCCCGTAGCAGTTGTAGTAATCAAGACAACAAACAAGTAAGAAACTTAGCCAAGAAGATAAGTCCCAAAACCAACCTGATAAAAAAAATAATTAACCAACCTGATAAAAATAATAATTAAGTGAACATGACCTATATTCATGTTTAATTAGCATATAAAATGGAAGATATGTGGCTTGAGCTTATACTCACAACAAATAAATACAGAATTATAGCAAGAGAGTTCTTTCGACTGGTTGGAAGCAATTTCATTCCCTGTCAATGAAAAGGGAAGTCCACGTAAAGGCTAAAAATAATATTCTCATAGTCATATATTAGAATTAAAGACAGCATGTTGGGTAAATAAATAAATGAAAAAAAAATTGGTGAGTGAAACACTACAATATTAATGAAGGAGAGATTAGTATTTTACCCTTGACATATAGCAATGAGAACATGCTGCTAATAAGTATTAAACTTAATTAGTTACTGATAGAACCCCAAACAGAACTCTAGGGATTATGAATGAAACAACTGATTTATGCAAATATAACAGCAAAATATAGGGAATCCCACCAATGGCAGAGATACCTTGACACACACAAAAAAAAAAAAAAAGGGGAGGCATACTTGCAATGCATGGCAGAGGCAGGAGCACTTTCTAATAGAACACACAGAATCCTCAAGGTCCTTGCAAGATGCTTTTGAAACTTTTGGAAAGTGGACAATGCAGAGAAAAAGGGTAGTGGTTCGCAATATGGGTTTTCCACATGTTATAGGTCCAGCATGTGCACTGAATATAAATTGAAAATCAATTACAAGAATAAACCCATCAAGAAAATTATCTCTTTGAGTCATTCATCAAAAGGAGTAACAATTATTATTATACCAAAATATAGATAATATTTATTTCAGTAAGCTACACAATTGATTAAAAAGGCTTGAAAAGAAAACAATATTAAATAGCAAACCAAAGAAATAACAATCTTGAAAAATTTAGTTTATGACTGATAATTGATTGAAGAAATAGCATTACATCAACATTAAAAAAAAATACACATCAACATAAGATCACGGTTTGAAAAAGGACTACATGCAAGGGAATCTTACAACCACATAGTTCCCTATGGTCTTCACTCCTCCAATATCGCCAGAGTTAAATGATGTAATTCATTCTCAACGATCAAATTTATTGGTGCTACACCTTCCAAAATATACTCCAAGAAGATCATTACACAACCAATTTTATCAAACTAAAGCTTGTTTGAACCAAATTCCAAAGTAATTAAAGCAACGGTTCATCGCAAAGTAATAACATAATTAAAACAAATTAAGAAGTGAAAGAATTCGAAAGAAAGAGCAGTTTCTCATTTGCGAGGAAGACAATGAGTTGCAGCACAAGGGAACAGAGCTTGAGGAATGCAAAAAGAGCAGGAAGAGGAAACTCAAGGAAGCTTTGAAAATTTTCTGCATGGGCAATAAAAAAGTGGTAATTGGGAACAAAGAATTTAAATAATGATTAGAGAAATGCTTCCATAGCATGAAAGATTAATGCATGAATAACAAAATAAACCCAAAGATCGATCATGTATTGGATGAAAATATTCCAAATGAGAGCAAATGAAGGCAATGTTTGTTAGAAGATCCTGCAAGGAGAAGTATGCTGAAAAATCTCGAATGAGGGTTTTGAACCTCATTGTGGGTTAAGTCACTCAAGGCGGTGCTAGTGTACTAGAGGTAGGTGGCGTACGAGGTGTGGAGTAGCGTTGTCGCAAAAGGTGATGAAGGCAAAGATAAAATGTGGGTTCAGAGAAGGAAAATTGATAAATATGATGGAGAATGAGATAGACATAACAAAGGTAATTATTATTAAATTTTAATTCAAATCAAATAATTCAAATCAATTCAAATATATAGTGAAATTAAATGTATTATTTTTGTTTACTCACATATGTTTTTTACATATTTATAGTATTTATTCCACCTAAAGTTTCTAGGTGGACTTAGTTTAACCGTACTACTAGTGATGTAAAAATTCAATTCAATTCAATTCTACCAAAATTCATTTAATGTGATGTTATTAATTTATCAGATTTATTAATTTATCTATTTTATTCATTTAAATTTATTCTATTATTCTTAATTTAATGACATGAATGCAATTAATTGTTATTGAATTTTAATTCAAATCAATTCAATCAATTCAATTCCACTATTTCACCAAAATTTATTTAACGTAATATAATTAATTTACCAAATTTATTAATTTATTTATTTAAATTTATTTTATTTATTTTATTATTCTTAATTTAATGACATATATGTAATTAATATCTAAAAAGTAAAATTCTTTTAGCCTATTATATAAATATCCCCTATATACACCGAACAATTAATAAGCTGATAGGAAAACCTCCTGTTGTCGTAAATTTTGAAGAGCTATAAATCAATAAATAAATAATTAATGTCCTCTGATTATGACGGGGTTGAATGAGATGATTTTACGTGGCTAATTCTAATTATATATGGACGGTCTTGAAAAGAGATAAGAGGGAGATATATCATAAGCCAAAGAGAAGATGATGAATTATTGGCTTGTCGTAATGTACAAGTTTGGTAGTGCATGTGTGGATGATCAATTAAACCTACATCTTTTTTTAATTTTTTTAAATTTTTTTTAAACATCAAAATCAAATGAAACTAGGTAGGTTTGATTTTTCATGATGCAAATTGTTAGCTCATGATTCATATATAAGCGAAACCACATCAACTAACCTGATCACATCACTACACTTAATTAATTAGCTATATATGTATTATGTCTGCGTGCATGAAAGTCAAAAAAGACGACAAATACATAGATGGGAGAGGATTAGGTGAAGTTGACCTGCCTAACTCCCAAGTGGTTCTTCTGTGTACCACGTTAATTAGTGTCATCCATCCATCACTTTGAGACAAAGCAAACGATAATTTACTGTAGTCTAATATTTATTTTTCTCAAGTTAAATTTTGAGTTTGAGTTTAATAAATGAAAAAGAAAAAATACAGAGAAAATATGGATGCTGATTTTTTCCTGCACCTTCTACGCATAAGAGACTCTAGTGTTTCATCATAGCTATTAAATACTGCATTAAGGACCATAATTTCTCCTGTATTTTTTTTTTAATTTGAATTAGCCATTGAATATGATCCAATGATCATCAGATTCAATAACCAATACAATTTTTTTAAAAAAAAATAAAAAAGTAAAGTACAAAAAAGATAGGAAAAACATGAATCTGGTGCGACCAAGAAGAAAGACGCAAGAGGAAATTCTGTTTTCTGATCCAATGATCATCAGATTCAATAACCAATACAATTTTTTAAAAAAAAATAAAAAGGTAAAGTACAAAAAAGATAGGAAAAATATAAATTTGGTGCGACTAAGAAGAAAGACACAAGAGGAAATCTGATTCCAAAAAACATTACACTTTTGTTATTTGACTGGACTCAAACAAAATTAATTAGTAAATAATGAAATTTTAGACATAAATAGTTCAAACCTTAAAAAAAAAACGTTAGA
This sequence comes from Biancaea sappan, assembly GCA_037074585.1. NCBI lineage: Eukaryota > Viridiplantae > Streptophyta > Magnoliopsida > Fabales > Fabaceae > Biancaea > Biancaea sappan. The sequence continues at coordinate 16,659,162 of CM073494.1, forward strand.
TTAAATTTGTCCAAGAGAAGACAAGGCAAGAGTTTTGGAGCATCACGGCTTTAACGTTATTGAGGTTACATCTTTGTCGTGCTTGATCATGTATTGTCTACTTTCAACAATGGGACTAGGCTTTGTTCTTTTCTATTTCAAGATTCAAATTAACGTCACTGTAATACTAATACTTCTTTTGGGTCTCCAATATTATCAGCTCTCGTTGTTTTAGACTTTATAGACACATATAGGCCGAATTTAACAATTCCATTAATAATATATATAATATCACAAGCTAGCAGGTCAAACTAGACAGCTTCCGAGTTTCAAGTAAACATAATAATCCTATGTACCATACTTCTCCATTATATATTCTTTGTTTTTATCTATTAATTCCGACCATTTGGGTTTCTCAAATCATTCATCCTAAGCATCATTAGCTTTGAAAGCTAAGCTATACCTGCATCACTTTTATGGAATTTAATCTGGTCATCTTGTCAATTTTCCACCCGTTTTTTTTCTTCTCTTGGAACGTATATAAGAAGCAAATGTAATTACCTACTTGAAGTATGGGAATTCAACAATTCTAATTTTTTTATGTTTTATTTTTTGCTGGTGGCCTGGCACCTTCTAAATGATTAAAACGAACAATTATAATAGGACATGGAATTTTTCATCCCAATATTAATTTGCTACGAAAATGCACATCCAAACTTCATATATAAAAGTAATGGTTACTATAATTTTTTTTAACCGTTGATATTTAAAAATTTACTAAATTACAAATAATTCGATTGAGTTGAGTTAAATTATGAAGGCACACACATTTTTTTTATTACTAATTTTTTTTAATTATAAGAATCAAATCTAAAATCTTGTTTAAGAAAAATAAATATTAAGTGTGTGTTTAGAAAATAATTGAAGAAACTTAAATTTGAACAAACTATAATTTACAAAAACAACATCTTGAAGTTTTTATTGAAATTATAATTTGAAAACAAAATTATATTAATACAAAAATTTTTAAACATGTTATTTTGAACTAAAATTCTGTTAATACAATCCAAACTATAATTTATAGAAACTCTACTGAAAAATCAAACACATAAATCAATTAAACCAATCAGTGTGGATTGGTGACTATAAATTCTTTGGAAAGAGAAGAGGGGAATCATGCCATGTGGGCCTATATATATATATATGAAATATGAGATGGCATGGGTGTGGAAGTAGATAAAGGACCCATGTTTCTTTATTTACTTATATGAACAAAGTGATACGCTAATTGGAAAGAAAAGCAAAGGTGTTGTAGTTTCGGAGTAGTGAGTGGGTTCGCCTTTGTGTCAGAATTTTGAATTTTGAATTTTGTTACCATATTTTTCTCAAATAAAACCACCTTTCGGTGAGTTTCACTTTGAAAGCTCCCCTTCACTCTCTTTTAAAACAGGATAAGCTACGCAACTTCCTCTCAACTGAAATCAGATTATACAAGACAGCAGCAACCAAAAAACAACGTACAAAAGCAACAAGCGAATATTCCTTCACCTGCCACACACGCATTTAGTCCATTAAAGTTATGTGAATTAAATTAACTATAAATAAATACATAAATATTTTAAAAATAAATGCTACCAAATTCATTTCTCACTTATGAAGGATTTGGGACACTTTGACTTTTCATAGTCATTAAATAGATATAGACCCTATTAGTTAAAATAGGGTTCACAGTTATTTAATAGTTGTGGGATGGACTAAGGAGCCAAAGTCACGGAGGCACTCACCTTTCACTTATGTGAACACTTTTGGTAATTACTTTTATTTATATATTTTTTTATAAATTCAAGAATATGAAAATTTGAACCACTTCAAAAGTTAAAAATTTTAAAGTTAATCCATAAAAAACAAATAAGTGTTTAAAATATCCTTTTATAATATATACAAGTCTCGAGAATAGTAAAAAGACTTAAATGTTGGCTAATTAAGGTGTCAAAATATGTCAACTAGATCTGTTCAGGTTGGTTGTTTTAAACATACTAGCATGATGTTGGTATGGCTTGTTAGGTGCAGGCCCACACCTTTTTTTAAAACAAAAATTAATAAAGAATAGTCAATTTGTTAAAAAGAAAGAAAGATTTGGAACTGAAAAAAAGTTAAAAATGGAGTTATCTTTCTCTTTTTTGAATTATCATTTCTCTTTTTTTTAGTGTTATTTTTTTATTAATTAAGATCAAATGATTATACAAATTTAATATAAAATTATCTTCAAAGATGTCTCTTATTCCTTTTATATTATTTAACTTAACATATATTATTAATATTTAATTTATATTATATATAAAAAAAGGGTTACCTATCTAACTCATGGGCTGGGTGAATTGGGCGAGTTCGGCCAAGTTCTAAATGGGTTGGCCCCTTAAGTGGGCTAAATGGCGGGTTGGACCTGTTTTGTCAATTCTACTGTCCAAGCTAGTTGCATTTGTATACTAGTGAAGACAAGAGCAATAATTTATAGACTAAAATAAATTATTTAATCTTTTAAAAATTAAATTAAGACAATTATAATATTTGATAAATTAAATCTAAATTTTTCCTAAATTAAATCTAGTTAAACTTATTTTTTTAATTTTTCAAATACTGGCCAAGCCAATTGCATGATCTAGATTCTAGTCCCTAGAGATGCTCTCTTGGGACAAGACGATGGAGCAAAATAACTTTGGAAAATGAAGGCATTGGTAGTCCACAGAAACAGCATTACTGGCATTGGCAATGTCAGCTGCAATATTTTGATTATTGAAGAACCAACCTACCCAATTGGGTCACTTCATAATTGAAATATCTTTTGTAGAACCAAGGCTCCTTATGTTTCCAATATGATCATGATTTTGATTAAACTGCAAGCAAAAGAAAAGGATCTTGAGCCCTTCATTCCTCTGCAATTATATGTATCTTCTCTCTACACTCTCTGCTGTGAACATCCTACGCCAATCATGAAATGCCACATGCACCCTTATGTTGTGCCAAACACAACAGAATCATAACTTCAATGACCTCATTTGACAATCATTAATAACTTAACCATCTTAATTTGGTTATTTAATTAACCTCTCTTTGTTATATATCATCATATAATACATTTATTAAAAAAATGATCTATAGATGATTGACTTATCCGTTGGAATCAAAATGAGTGGAACTGATCATATATATCACAATTCACAAGCATCGTTGCATGATTATAGTTTTATTTTATATATTATTTGGTTTTGGGGTCAGGCGAATAAATAAGTCCAATAATTTTCCAAGTGAAAAAAGAAAAAGATGAAGAGATAAAGTTGAAGCATTAATTGAGGAGACAATGACACCTGGGAAATGTTCAGCGATAATGCATAATGAATGCAAGAACCAGACATGCTTCCCACTGCAGCTCACTGCTGCTTCTATTATTTAACAATATTTTACAAATATATATAGGATATCATGCATTATCATATACAATAGATGTAAATTTGAGTATATTCGTCGCATTAAAAGTTATTCAACAGATTTTCACTTTAATTAGCTCACGCTCGGAAGAATCTTTGCTTTCTTAGGGCACGTGATTTGATTTGTCGTTGTATTTTTTTTTTATTTTCCTAATTAATTAGCCTCAGATGCATATGAAAGCGAGATCTTGTTCATAAATCAAGTCATAAGGAAATTCATGAAGCACGACTCCAGCATGGCTTAAAGATCATTCAAACAGTTGAACGTAAAGTGCTGTCAGTGCCACGAGAAAGAAAGGTGCAATTAGTAGTAAGTAGCTTCATCTCAAAGACTCACCCCATATTTTTTAGGCACTATAATAAAATAAAAAAGGTAAGTATTATTAATTGACTTTTGGTGAAAAGTAATACTAGAGATTTCCCATCAAATTTAGAGATTTAGAAGACTGTTTGAGCTCCTTATAGTAGAAAAATATATATTATAGATTTGAACACCCACAAGAAATATATTAGGAAAATATTTATTTAAAAAAATTACATGGCTTATTTGGAGTATGTTTGTATGAGGATTATAAATACTTAATTGTTGTTGGGTAACAATCAATAGATTTAGTTAAAACTAGTAGTGAAAACTAACATATAGCTCAAGAAACTTGATAAAACAGATCGCGAGAATATAGGCATAATCAAGACTGAGGAACTTACGATACGCAATATGAATATATATATTTTTTCTGCACTGCCTCGTTTTATGGCAGCAGCGCATAGTTGTTATCACAGCAGACATATTTTTTTTTATGGGGATTCTTCAAGAAACTTTGACCGAAAGAAAGGCTCAGAGACGGAAGAAAACAAGGCCTTCTTCCATTTTAATAATTTATTTCTAGGCGATCCAACCTAGAATACCAGCAAATTTAAACCACAATTCCATATCTATATCCCTTTACTCAGCTCTGGATTCTCGTATTGTTATTGTAGGCCCTAGACTCTACTCCTAATAAATGGTGTCTGTTCATTATTTGTGTTCACCAATAAGTTCTCTTCTTCTTCTTCTGCTGGCTGGTGGCTAACCACTATTCTAGAGGGAACCCAGTCTCATAATACAGTGTCCCAAGATCTCTTGATATTATTTGAGTAAAAAATGAGAGACACACACACACACACACACACACACACACACACACACACACACACATATATATGTATATGAAGAGTTACTTCTTGTTGGACTTTTGCGAGATGCATGTGGAGTGGTTGGAGAGCAGAGTTTAAAGGAGGGAGTAGAGAAGTTCCAAATTTGAACCAGGGTCTAGGGAAACGAATCTTGCACATCTACATGAAAATTTTAGCAAGAAGGAGCTCTAACCTATGCGTAACTTTAAAGGAGTGGGTGAAATGCGGATCCTAGATCCAGCATGCACGTTAGATAGAATTAAATAAAACATCCAAATAAATTAAATAAAAACAGATAGAATTCCTGTCACTATCCTGCATGATAGCATCACATGGATTCGGGATGCTACATAATACCAATATGGCGGACATGTAAGTATTTTTATTCTCATTCTCTTGTGAGTTTGGTTGAATCTGAGTAATGGCGGTTTGTGTGATAGATGGGATGAACACATTGCTAATTGGTTACTAGACAGAAAATTCAAGGGATGGGCGGTTTTGAGGCTTTTATTGGGAGTTGTTGACAGCCTTATCATACCACTTGCTCTCCCAACGAAAGGTTGACATAATTCATAAGCAACGGAGTTGTACTCTACAAAGACATCGTTGGTAGATAATCTACAAGTATTATTGTATGTGCTCTTGAGTTTGGAGGCATGTAATAACTAATGCTGTGCAAAGACAAAATCATACCACTTGCTCATCAGTGTTTGATTCGTGTCCACATTTTGAGTCACACGTGAGGATGGGGACTGGTCATACCTAAGCTTCTACCCCACACCAAATTCCCATTTCCTTTACGATTCTTTCGCTGAGACGACACAGACACTGATACTTTAGCAGATCAAGAGCTCTTGCAAACTCATCTTTCATTGATTGATATACATGAGCTTATGTACAAGTTGCTGTGTGGGTGAAATAAGAAACTTGAAACCATACTCTCCTCTCATCAACCACCGAGAAGCTTTTGCTCACCGGGGTGACATCTTTTTTTCCAAGCACTTCTTAAAATTAGTAAAATTTACAGTTCCAAACATAAAAGCTAAGCATCTATCTAACTCTTTAGACATCAGTATGGCAAAATTTTCCATCCATCCTGTTTTGAACAGCCTTCACAGCAGCAACTCTAGCAGCAGTGGCTGCTCTGTTTGCGGCAATTACTGCATTGTTCACCTGCTCCTCCACCCTCCGAAGTTTTATCGCTTTCTCTGACGTTCTCCTAGCAGCCTGCATAATTCAATTCCCGTAAGAACCAAGGAAACCATTGCTACAAGGTTGATGACACGAAAATTTGAATAGCAACTACCTCAACTGCTCGAAGCACGGCATCAGTGTGCGGTGATAGAGGATGCTTGAGGTTGCCAGCATCCCATTCCCCACATCTTCGGTCAATACTTCGAAAAGTGTACATGCCACAACCTTGCCTGCGACCTTCATGCCATGCTCCTTCATAACAGTGGCCATTGGCAAAGTGATAGACCCCAAATCCATGTATTTTGTCGCCAAAATACTCTCCAGCATATCTATCTCCATTCCTAAAGCACAAATGATTATAGGGTTGGTTCATTTGGTTAAAACAAAATCAATCCAGATGTAATTATAGTGTTACTATAATCAGAAAAGCTTTGCAACACAGCCAGTAATATGACAAGTTAAGAAGGACTTCAAAGATACCAATTATCAGCCAACTACTTCTCAAGTTAGGCATTTTTGAATAAGAGACAGATCAATCTAGGAAATATCGGCCAATCAAGCCACTAAGACAACCAAACCTGAGACAACTACAACGCATGATTAATTTAATCATTAATCAATAGACATTAAAGGAGGACGAGAAGTCATATGTCAAATTTAACATATTGATGCCAGAAGAAAGTCCAAATAACTGTTAAATTTAATAGCTCGGAGATTGAAAGCAATCAATAAGTCAAGAACGAATGACGATCAGACAACGAGAGCCACAAGAAATACTTCAATGCGAATTCAACAGAAAAAGAACAGAACCGCCAGAAAATTTGGATCTTGAAAAAAAGCGACAACAGCTAAGACAAAACCGTTAAAGATTCAATCGCACTACATATGATAAGCAATCAAGAAGTCACTGACAGCAGCAGCGATGAAATCCACTGTTCTGTTATCATTAAGTTGTTCAAACAAAAATTGTAAACCCAAAAGACTATTAAGGGAGAAGCATAAAAATCAATGACAACCTTACGCCAAAGTCATAGTAAACTTGGAAATTTTTATCTGAACATTCAATGATTAAAACAGGTAAACTATTCAGCCAAAAATCTAATTGATCGTGCAAAATTAAGAATTAGAAACTCTAAAGCTCCTTTTCACCATCAACAAACCGTAACAACATAGCAGAAACTCACCTAAAATGGTAACATCCGAGTCCGTGCTTGACGCCGTACTTGAACTCGCCAATATAACAGCTACCATCGGAGCAAGTCTGCACTCCCACACCATGGCTCTGCCCGTTACACCATTCCCCTGCATAAGAGTCCCCTGTGTAGAACCTATAAACACCATAGCCATGCCTCAAACCCTGTCTATACTGTCCCCTGTAGCGACTACCTCTTGCCCAGCTCTCAATTCCGTATCCATCATACCTTCCATCCACCCAGTCACCCTCATATCTCCCGTTCACAAAGTAATTGTAAACCCCACTTCCATTACACCTTCCCTTATGGAACTCGCCCTCATAGAAGTCACCATTGCTGTAAAACTCAACCCCTTCTTTTATAATCTTCTTCGCTTTTCGCGCTTTGGTCGCAGGGGAATCCCCGATGAACCAGTGAACAGGCTTGGAGTTAGACTTGGAAAACCCGAGCCTTTTCACATTCTCATCCCACGAATGCTTCAGAATTGAAAGACTCTGCTGGATCAGAGCCTTGTTCTTGGACGCAAAGTAGAGAGCGACGGCTATAAAAATCAGCGCTAACAACAGATTCTCCGAAGTGGGTATCTCTTCACTCCCGAGATAGAAAAAATAGAACAGGTAGAAGAACAAAGAACACAAGCTAAAGAAACCCACCGAGGCCACGGCAAGAACAGAGGTACTGAGTCGGGTCGACCCAGCTCGCGGAGTCGAACCGGACTTACGAGGCTTCTTGACCTTGTTCTCCTCTTCATCTTGAGGAATGATGAGGAAGTCCTCTTCGTTGACCGAAGAGAGGCTCTGAATGGATGATCGGATTGTGGGTGAGTTGCGAAGAAGCGAGGAGTTGGTTCTGGTAAGCTTGGCCTGGCTCTTCTGGCCTTCCATCGAGCGTTACAGGGTCCCACACAAAAGGCTTCAGATCTTCCCTATTGACTTCCGGTACCGCGATATTCTTATCAAGACGGCTACTTCCGGTGCCGCCACCGGCAACATCTCAGGCGGGGCTCTATAAGTAGTGACGGCCCCAAAGTTAGGATGCAACTGAACTTGTATCTGAAAAGAAAGAACACCCAAAGAAAGAAGGAGAGAGGTAGAAAGCTTTCTTTCTCTTTTTCTTTTTCTTTTTAATTCTGTAATTGGCTTTGAAGTGAGAGAAACAGTCTATCGCGATACGAGAACGAAGGAAAATGAGAAATCCTGGGTATATATCGGGCAATGAGGAGAGAGGGTGCAAAAATCAATATGGTCCGTTGGATCGTGATTAAAGGGTGGGATCACGATGTGAGATCGTGGCCGTTGGATCGTACAAAAGAGGTCCCGGTCTTGACGGGAAGATATGGTCGTCCGATCTGGATCCGAGCCTTTTCGCTTCGCTGTAGCAGGCCGGCACGTGCCACCACAGTTTTAAAATTAGTTCCGGGTGGAAACTTTCCCGTGTGACTCACTCACACGGAGCTATTCTACTCCCAATCACCGTTCATCATGATGAAAGAGCCTAGAAGGTCTTTTCAAGATATGTTTCTTTTGAATTTTGATATTTCCCTAATTTTCTATTTCTGCCTTTTAATTAGTCTAGTTGAGAGCAGAAATTTTTATTTTTAGGCTTTTTTTACAGCAGTCAACAAGCAAAGAGAGAGAAAAGAAAGCTTTTCTGAATAATTTGGACAGTGGAGAGGGATTTCAATTTGCTCTTGTTCAGAGTAAGAGTGCTCAATTTTAATTTGATCCTCGATCGTAAAAACCAATATATCGACAGTTTACAATATTTTATAAATTTAAAATTTAAAGAAAAGGAAAAACCTAACAAAATTGATAATTCTGTTCCGTTGTAGTCATACAATTATGGTAACTTCTAATTTGTATTTTCAAAGAACTCAACTTCACATTTGGTCGTGGGGTTAATAATATGACAGCACATAAAATATGATTTTTCTTGAACTTTTTGGCCATTATTACAAAAAAAACGCTGTAATTTGTTTCCAAAAGATAATTATATAAATGTTAATTAAATCAGTTACAAGCGTTCGGGTTTTTAAATACACGTAATTAACAAAACTAGCGACAGGCAAGGAAAGCATGGCCTATTGGTTTTTTTTTTTTTCCCTAACTTTTTGGAAGCTATTAAATTTAAAATAATTTTTATGCAATGAAAAATATTCATGCGATCTCTTCATAAAATTATTTGATTTAAATTTAACTGGTCATGTGTTTAACAATGACGTATTGTGAATGAGAACAAACCAGATTCGGATCCTTTGCCTTATGGTAGAGGTGCCGGATCCGAGCGTGTCATGTGGTGATGTGATGTCATATTTTTTAGGGAGTTAAATTCTTCTTTTAATTTTTATAACTTCACTTAATTTTTAAGGTAGTCTCTATAATTTGATAATTTATAATTAAGTCCTTATACTTTCACAAGTTTTTTACTTTAGTCCTTGTTATTAAACTTTTGTTAATATTTCAGTAAATTTTAATAATATGACTAACTATACGTATATTAACACTACAAATATACATGACTTATTGAAAGTGAATAATAGATTAAATTGGGTAAATGGTACGGAAGTGAATAATATTTTAATATTTACTGAAATACTAATAATAATTATATGGAGTTACAAATTTACCACTTTGAAACAAATGTTTTTAAAATAATATTTTTAAATATTTCTTATAGTTATTTATTTTCTTTTGATAATGGCCAAAAGGCCTAAGATAAATGATATTAAGAAAAAATCGATAGATTACATTGGTTAGATGCAACAGAGGTCCTAATAGAAAAATTAAGACAAAAAATGAAAAAAAAAAATCACTCAAAGAATCTTTAAAACCTATAAAAAAATATAGAAAAAAAACATACATCGATTTATTAACAAAATGAGGCAAAACAAGGTATACCGCTGGAACATCTGAATTCATTTCATTTATCATTCCTTAAATTATATTGACAAGTATTTGCATGTTTTGACTAATAATGAGTTCTTTTTTTTTTAAAATCACTTTTAGCCTCAAAACTCTCTTAAATGATTGAAAACTAAACAACACACCTGAAAGGAAAAAAAAATAGAGGAGATAAGAAACAACCACCAGAGAGAAAAAACTACTCTGAGTGGACAAAACAAATCACCACTCAAAAGAGATTTACTCGGAGAGACTAAAGGAGAATGAAGGGATGTGTGACTAGTCTTCTCCTGGTTGCCACTACTGAGAAGACAAAAAAAAAAGACGATCTTAGATCTGGACGAAGAAAAAGAGAGAGTGAGTGCACTTTTCCTTTGTAACCGCCTCAGCACATTAAACAACTCTTACTTACATAGTTATTTTTGCTTATAATAAATTAAAACATTATTTTGAAAACAAAATTTTCATAGATATCTCTTTTAAAAAAAATTTAAATTTTAGTTCATCATTTTATAGAAAGGTAACTTTTTTCTCTAGATCCAATCTAGGTTAAAAACACATTATTTGAAAATAAGAGTCTAAACATATTTTTTATTTTTAAAATAAAAAATTCCGAGAATACATGCCCATTGCCCAACAGAACCATAACTAATTGCGTTCCTGATTTTCTCCTAGCAGTCATGAGTGAATATTTAATAAATTATGTTTGTGACATGAGATGGCTGTTTGAAAGAAAATAAAGTATTAGCTTTTCGTAAGTTAAATTACAGGAGATTCGTACAAACATTAAAGGGTCGTCTTCATCGTTCTACCAAACTCCAAACCTAAGAAAGTTTAGAATGATTGATGTTTCACTTGATTTTCAAATTAAATCCGCTCTGATACTCATCTAAATCTAGTTAATTGTTTATAAGACTTTAAAGTTGTTCAGTACCTATCTTTTAAATTCGAAATATATCCTGTATTTCTATCTTTTCTAAAATCAAGATATATTATATATATCTTAATAGTTTTGTTAAGCCAATGGTAAATAATAAATATAGACTGAGTGGGTTGAGCCTTATATAATTTATGATTAAAAATTAATAATTTATTTAAACTCATCATCGGTCATTAATTAGTCTCATGGATATATTTATCTTGTTTAAAAAAATATATTTTTAATTATTTTAATATAAAAACTAAATATTGAAACAATCAAATTTTAAAAAATTAAATTAAACTTTTAAAAAAATATATTAAACTTTAAAATATATTAATTTTTTAAATGTAATATTAATTATTTTAAATGATAATAATTAAGTATTAAAATTATGAAACTTTAAAAAAATAAAACAAAACTTATAAAAAAATTATAACTTAAAATTAAAAAAAATTACAAGGACCGGCCCACACCACTTAAATCCTAAAAATTTTGATGAGCCAAACTAAAAGTCATTATTTATAATTGATTACTAAATTTGTGATCCCTCCAATCTCATTTACATAATTAAGGTAAACTACTCTGTTAAGTTAAGCCTATTGACAGCTAAAGTATTAGTTTCTAAAGTTGAAGATATATTCTGTTCACACTGCTGATATATCTCATGTAAAACAAAACAAGAATTTTGTTTCTATCCATCCAATTCTTTTTATTAATTTATTATTCTTGTTCCCCCCAACAAATATTTAATTCTATTGATTTAATACAAAATAAAGGCCGGATATTTTAGTTATTTTATGTTTGTGTTTTTTTTTTTGGTGTTGGGGGGGGGGGGGTTGAAGTCGCTGTATTTTGAAAATTGATCGAGTGAATGATAAGTGATGGCACTGTAGAATTCAACAAAGTAAAAAGTAGAAAGACACAGTTCAACACACCCAAACATAATTTGGGGAAGTATACATTGAACATCTCTAATTAATTCTAGTCCCAACTTGCATTTGTCCACATTGTGGGCTCCGACATATGGGATTTCTTATGTGTTTATTTTATGTTATCTGATAAACCCTATGTTTTAATCAAATGACGTCAAGCATATCAGGCACTTCAGTTTTGGATTTTTCTCCACTGGCGCCATATTCAACAATAGATAACTGATCTTTTTTTTCCCCCCTTCTTATTATACGGTTTATTTTAAGTTATCAAACTCGTTAAATGTTTAAGTCTTCCCAATATATAAAAATTGTTGTTTACTATGTCTAAAGTTTAAACTTTGAACTCTATTTGTAACTTTATGATTCGGTATTATATTGGATTTGCATCTTCGTATGCGAAGAATTAACTATGTTTGGTTTTATATTTGAATTTTTTAGAAGTAAATTTGGATTTTAAAATATGATTTTAGACACAAAAGAATTGTTTAGTTTAGCGTTGATTTCTTCGCTCAAATCACACTCAAGTACTTGAAACATATTCAAATAAATTTGTGTTTATTTCTCTTTAGATTCGTAGTCCACTCAATTTGGTGATGCTAATGACTCAATTTATAGTGCACTAAGGCAATGTTTGTTTCTCTGACTCTTCTAGAAGTTTGAAGTAATAAGTTATTATGTAAGGGGAAAATACATTTTACCTCCATAGAATTTGTTTTATGTATAAAATTTTTTTATGATATTTAAAATTAAACAAAAGACCTGTATAAACTTTTATATTGTGCTAAAAACCACATGTCATTTAGTTAACTGTTAGTCAACTGATAGTCAATACTGATATAAACACTAAAGCGCTACATCAGCAGCAGATGATTCATATGCCATATAAGCCATTCTCTACTCAATTACCGTGACATATGTTTAGTTTTAAAAAAAAATCAAAATAGTGCATGCACAATAGGATTTAAACTTAAGCTTGAATAAAAGAGGAAAAAATTCTCTACCATCTAGTCACTGATGCACATTCAATATATATTTACGAAATTTAATATATATAGAAACCTATGTTATTATATTCAAAATTCAAAATAATATACACCAATTATTATATCTTATAAAAAAATGAATCTTATAATAAGAAAATATGCTATTATTTTACATAACTCATTTTAAATTATATAAAAATTTAAAAATTTTAATAAAAAATCTTATAATATAAATTTAATTATTATTTATACTTAACAAAAATAAAATTTATATTAAAAATAATTATAAAAATATACTATGCATATTAAAATTATTTTTTCATATAAGATTTGAAAATTATATTTTTTAATAATAATTAATTTTTAATATAATTTAAAATGATTTGACATTATAATATAAAATTTTAATATAATATTTGATATTATAAAGTTTAATTATTACTAAAAAATATAATATCAAATCTTATATTAAAAAATAATTTTAATATGTACAGTATATTTTATAATTATTTTACTTAATAAAAATAAAATTTATATTATAAGATTTGTTATTAAAATTTTTTAATTTTTATATAATTTAAAATGTGTTATGTAAAATGATAGCATATTTTCTTATTATAAAGTTTGTCATTATTTTATAATATATAATAATTATTGTATATTGTTCTGAATTTTGAATATGATAACAGATGTTCCTATATATATATATATATATATATATATATATATATTAAATTTTGTAAATATACGTTGAATAGGCATTAGTAGCTAGATAGTAGAAAGTTCTTTTCTCTTTTATCCAAACCCAAGTTTGAATCATGCTGTGCATACACTACTTTGATTATTCTTTAAAATTAAGCATATGTCATGTGTCGCAATTCAATTGGATACGATGATTGAGTGGTAGAGGGCTGGTGTGACACATGAATAATCTGCTGACGTGGTGTTTCAGTGTCTATGTCAGTATTGACCGTTAAACTAACAAGTGATTTTTAACATAATATGAAAGTTCATAGAAGTCTTTTGCTTAATTTTAAACTTTATGAAAATTTTTTGTATTCAAAGTAAATTTTATTAGGATAAAATATATTTTTCCCTTATATAAAAAAATAATATGAGATGTTTAGTTTAGAAACTATTTTTTTAAATATATATATATACACACACACACATACGCACACGGCACACCCAACACACCAAACACTATCAAAAGCGGCTGAATATTGGGCTTCTTTGCAAATAGTAAAAGCATAACCATTTGTAGATTAAGTTCTGATTCTCATATTTCTGCACAATAAACCCAATTTAGATTGGCATAAGCTCAATGTTGTTGGATAAGAGAAAAATAACTTTCTAGTAGCAAGTGGAGTAATCAAAATGGATCAAGGAAGATGGATAATAGGATTTGTGAAATTTTTAGAAATGAAATATGTGAATTTGGCCGAAGCATGATCCCTCCATTTCACTAAAAAAGAAAAAAAAAAAGATAAAAAAAGAGTGAAGTATGTGCCACCGTCCCAAAATAAATGCCCACAATCATAACCAGTATTTATCATACTCCACCAAAAATCCAAAAGCAACGTCATTATCAACACTCATTCCTTCGTCCATATATATCCATGCACACCCTCAATATTTTCATGGCCTAACTTTTGAAAATTCCCATTCATGAGTATTTCACATGCCACTCACAATTCTTGTAATCATACTTTGTTATGGTTAATCACTGTTTAACACACCGTCTTAGTACACTTATTAGTTGAGGCTCTCATTTACAACACTTCACTGCTTCACTGTCTTGATTTGCCTTCGCCTTTTCTTGCTTTTCTGTAAGCCCGTGACCACACATGGAAAGGGATAGCAGAGTTTCCTTTAGCATTAGTCGGCTCTCGATTTAACATATAAAAACTTAAAAGTACTTTTTTGTGGCTTTTATAGGATATTGATATAAAGCACAAGCACGCGTCACATTAAATACTTTGCGTTAATTAGAAAATCTTGAATTTTAAGATTAATGTTTTCTTTTCCATGCAACAGATATCACTCACATTTTATGTGAAACAAATTAGTAAATATCATTTGCTCAAAGATTAGTACATTTATCTAATATCCATAATTGTTGGCAATCTAGTTATTTAGTAATTATCTTTTTTTTTTAAATTTCTTCACGTAGCTTTTTGTTTATAGAAATAAAATTTAATCTTCAAAAACTTGATATTAAAGTTACATTTGGTTGTTGAAATTGAATTAAAAAATTAGAATGAAAATGACAATTTATCAACGTTCTCATGTTTGGTTGTGAAAATTTTGGGAATCTACATTGTGAGGGAATGTGAATTGTTAAGCTCAAATGATAGAATGAATTTTCTAATGCTTCTAATATAACAATTTAACTATTATACCCTTATAAAATTTTTAAAATTACACTCATCCTAATTTATATTTGATCTCATTTAATTGCCCTAGGATATATGTAACATTTAATGTTGCCACACTTCACCACGACCACCAATCTCTACTAGTGATGTTGTCAAAATTTATTAAAAATTATTTTATATATTTTGTAATATATTAAACAATTATTAAAAATGTTAATGACTTGTTGATTATTAATTACAACTATAAAGTAGCTCCACAAGTTTAACTTTCAATATGTCTTCTTTTATACAATATTTAATATATTCAATATGTTATTATTTAATATGTTTAATATGTTATTATATACAATATTTAATATATGTAACATATTAAATATATATATTGTGTAATATATTTAAAAATTATATTCAATTTCTTTGTTGAATTTATTTACCAGTGTTCTTTTATATATTATTTATGTAACTTTTTGCATTGATGGGTATTATAGGAATTTTATCACAATTTCTTTACATTTTAACACATTTTTTTGCAACCAAATATGGAAAAAGAGTGATTTTCTCATTCCTTTTTATGCCTAACCAAATATAGGAATGAGAATGGAATTTCAATTCCCATTTACATTTTAATTCTCGTGTCTCAATTCTAACAACCAAACGTGATCTAAATTAGTAAGTTGTAGTTGCAATAACAATAACAAGTGATTACAAAAGAATACGACTCCAAACGCGGTTGAGCCAACTTCTTAGCAAAATAATAAAAAATAATAACAAATAAATATACAGAACAAATGTAATATTTGAAGACATCTATCCATGGTTAGAATATCTTCATAATACATTCTTCCCTCTCCTATCCCCTTTTACCTTTTCACCAACCATGAAAGCCAATACAAATATAATAAAGTAACCACATTTTTTTCTCTTTAATATACATAATTTATGGCGTAGTTTACGCAAGAGAGCTCAAGCTACAATTTTTTCAAAAAAATTGTTGGTTACTTTGCAGTGCTATTTAAGTGCAATGCCTCATGATTTTCATTTTGAACCAAACAAGAGAAAAACTTTGAAACTTGGATTGATAGAGCGTCAAGTAGAAGTAAGAGGTGGGACAACCCCAAGCCGCAAATGAGCATGCCTCATGATGATATACAAATTCGCGGGCCCAAGTTATGCATATTATTTAATAGAATCATGAATATTCAATGATATCATTCATTGTGTCGACAAAGAAATATCCCAGTAGTCATAGATAGGCCATGGTTCATTGGCTCGCAATGTCCAGAAACATACTCTTCCTCTTTCGTACACATTCCAAATTTGCTTCCACCCTCAACAATCTCTCATTGTTTCCCGCTAAGCCTGTCAGCTCCGGCATGCTCATATTTTCCCTAAACATGATCCATATCACACTAACATACTGTTGCTGCAGTTGTAACTCAGATAAGACATTCCACCAACCGAGCTATTTTCAATATGTCAAGATTGCCATGAATAAATAGAGCAGTTCTCAGCATGATGTGAGGATGAGGCAGATTATGCCATGGTTACTCATATTTGTCTTTGCTTACCGTAAGTTTCTTTTCTTTAACTTACTAAACAGAATGAAAAATTAGACAATGGTCTGTTATGTTCTATGCTCTACACCCCAAGAAGGTATATTAATTATTAGCTACTGCCTTACGGTTGAGGTTCATAAGAGGTACAATACAGCTGTTTACACTTTAGAGAATAACATAATGCTATAACACTCCTCTCGGACAGGAAAATCAGGGCTTGAATGCTTTGGGATGGCCAACAAATGCATTATCATAATGAAGAAACATAATCCTGAACTGAATATAGGGTTACTCAGTCCTCAACAACAAATGCATCATCCTTGTTATTCTACATGTCCTTACCATGCTTCATTAGAAACTAAACTGCTGGGCATCTATTGGCTCTCATAGTCTCATTTCAAGCAAGCATGAGCCACTAATATCTTTGTTATTCGAGTTTGTAGTGGAAAATAATTGCCACCAGTTCGTTATTTGCAATGCTGTAACATGAATTGTGCATCCCATGACTTACATGGGTCCAACTATTTCAAGCAATGTATTTGGATCATTTTCTTTTTAGTCTCTCCTTCATCCTTTCAACTGCCGTCCTTAGAGTTTCCTCATCCTTGCAGAAAGTAAACCTGACTAGATTCTTCCCCTCTTCTGGATTCAAGTAGAATACACTGGTAGGAATTGCCACCACTCCCACCTCCTTAATTAGATATTCACAAAATGCAACATCATTTTCCAATCCAAAAGGTGTGTGATCTACCACCACAAAGTAGGTTCCACTGGACGGGAATACCTTGAAACCAACAGCCTTCAATCCCTCCACTAAGATCGCCCTTTTTGCCATATAATCTCTCTTGAGCTCTACAAAGTAAGAATCCGGTGCTCTAAGAGCTGCTGCAGTTGCCCACTGCATGGGAGTGCAGGTGGCAAAAGTGAGGAAAGAGTGTGCTTGTCGCAGACCCCATGTTAAGTGTGGGGGCGCTATCGCCCATCCAATCTTCCATCCTGTTAAGGAAAATGTCTTCCCTAAGGAGTTCATTGTAACTGTCCTTTCAAACATTCCAGGCAGAGAGGCTATGGAAATGTGATCCATGTCAAAAGACAACTTATCATAAACTTCATCAGAGAAAGCCAAAACATCATTCTCAATGCAGAGAGATGCTATGGTATTAAGCTCCTCTCTTGTGAACATCTTTCCAGTTGGGTTGTGAGGTGTATTTATAAAAATGGCACGAGTGCTCTTTGAGACGGTGGACCTAAGTTCTTCAATGGGAACAGCAAAGTCTGGAGGGCGCAAAGTGATACACTTTATTTTAGCACCAGCCATGGATAGAGTGGCTTCATAAGAATCATAAAAAGGAGCAAACAGGATAACCTCATCACCAGGATTTATTAATCCCAACACAGTTGCAGCAATTGCTTCTGTGCATCCAGTGGTGACAGTAACTTCCTTTTCAGGGTCCACCACAAGCCGAGTATCTTTCTTAAATCTTTCTGCAATGGCAGAGTTCAGGTCAGGAACTCCACAGCCCCGGGCATATTGATTTTTCCCATCCCTAATGGCCTGAATGGCAGCTTCCTTTACAAAATCTGGACCATCAAAGTTGGGAAATCCTTGACCAAGGTTTACGGCCCCATGTTTGTTGGCAAGCATACTCATTTGGGTGAAAATTGTTGTTTTGAACTTCTCCAAACGCTTTGCAACCTAACAAGCAAACAATAATATTAAACGAGAGTCAATGTAAACGTATGGTACATACTGGCTAGTATGAAGTTCATTTTGTTCTTTTTGGTCCATCAGCATGATATACACAACAAAACTGAACCTCTTCCTTCAATAAATTTTCCTTTCCGGAAAGATTTGATCCCAGTTCTTATCATCAAATCAGTTGAAATACTTAACAGCTAAATCAGCTGGCATCTTCAATTACTTGTTTTTATAAAGGAAACAACAACACATATGCCCTTCACAAGCAACTAACTAATACAGAAGGAAAGATGAATAGCACTAAAATGATAATTAAAACAGGGTAACAGATAGTGTGAATGTCCCACGCATGTAAACACACTCCATAATGATGCAGATATGACTTAATAGGTAATTGGAATGATATTATGTGCTCAACAGAACATAACATATACTAAAAAATTCAGACATTTGATTTAGTAACGCACATTAAAATCTTCAGCCAAATGCATTAAATAAAACAATGAAAGTTGCACAATTTCTTCATTCTAAACTCATTAGCATTTTATATAGGCATTGACAAATAACAGAGCAACACGACAACCAAAGTTACAGCAAGGAAAACCAACTGTCTATGAAGAACAACTGCATATAATTCCTAAGGACCCCAGTGAGGAAGTAATCCAGAACGTGATAGCTACGGTATCAACTATGAGCAAGGCATAAGAAACACAAGTTACTGATATCTCGTTGGTAAAACAAAAGCAAGTAATAACCTCGAAAGAGATGAGAAAACATAACGCAGTAACGACTATAAATGGCCCAAAAGTGATTGTAAGATTAACCATTGAATATCGGTACACAACCAGAAATAAGTGCAAGTGCACAACCATGACTTATCAACTGGTAATATTTCACTATCAAGCCAGCAAAAACTGGTAACACACTGCAGAATTGTTGTCCCCACACCCCAGCTTTGTTTTTAATCGAGAAGTAAAGGGAGGTAATATCAACAAGTACTTTTCATAGGGGATAGTAATTGCATCATATAGCGCAGGATCACGAAAAAAAATACTTAAAATTAAACTAATATATACAGATTAAACCAGAAACACAACAAGGAGAAACCAATTCTAAAGTCAGCCACGCGTTCACCATAAATCAAAGATTGAACATCGTGAGTTGATCGGGACAATTGGGATCACCTGCAACGGTCGCTGGGTGGTGTCATTCTGATTAGGAATGGTATGTTTCTCGGTGGACATGGTGGAAAGGAAAGATGGGAACTTCGCTTTCGTGCTATGGGTAGAGGAAGCGATTACCCTCTGAAAATGCTTACAATAGTAGCAGGCTGAATTGCAAGCCCTAAATCTCGTCAATAAATATGTACAGATTCATTGAACCTGCTTGTCAATTTTATAGCGGACTTCGTGGAATGAGCGATAAAGGCAAAGGAAAGTGGGGGGAAGTGGGATTCGAAAGGCAGTAAGGAAAATGGAATTTGGTTCTTTTTTTTCCCTGCTGATACAGATACAGAAACGTTTTATTTGTTTACAGAACAAGAGATTCAATAGTTTTTCCACATGTACAATATGAGATTTTATTTCGAATAACACAATTAGCTATAGATGTTGGAATTTTAAATTTTATTAATTCGTTTATGGTTTAATTAAAGAATTGACTTGTAAGAAGGATTAACATTATTTAATTGTTAATATTTAATCCATAAATAGAGTAATTTATTCACACATTCAATAAATCCATATAGGCCTTAGAGCATGCCCCATGCCCCCATGCTTTGCCAATCTAGAACATTTTTAGTCTCTTTGGAGACATTGATAAAATTAGTAGAAACTCTAAAACATTTTAGTTATAATTAAACTTATCAAAATGGGTCAATATGACTCATTTGAATTGACCCATTTTATGTTTGCTTCAAAACGTGCCGGGTTGAGTTTGCTGTTTTCTGAATGTGTTAGCCATATGCTAGCACGCCTTCCCTTTTTTTTTTTTTTAAAAAAAAATGAATTAAAAAAGAAAAAAAAGATGAATAGTTGGGTTAGGCTCATTTTACTTGGATTGGTCAAGTCATCAAATTCTCATTAATATTACTCAAATTGAACTATAACAGTAAAGAATGTTAATAGTTTAATTATATTTTTGGATTCATTACCATGCTTCTATTGAAAGTAGAACAAACAGAAATATACTCATTATATGTTCATCAAAAATCTAGATGCCTTAAATTTAGTATATTGTAACCAATACAATATTAATATATATTCAAATATTCATTTTTATAATATATTACAACTAATATATATATATATATATATACACAAATAAATAAATAAATAAACGAGTCAATTTATAAATTATCTCAGCCAAAACAATTTAATCCAATTTTAAAATAGGTTTCCTTTTTGGCAACTCAACACACCATTTACCATTTTGACATGTTTAGCTGCAACATATTATTATTATTATTATTATTATTATTATTATAGCAATTAGCTAGAGGTTGAAATGGAAAATAATATATATATTGTGCTCAGCATCTAATGGGACGATGGGTTTGTTATTTGGATTGGGCCGCCTCATCTGGTTGTATGTAGCCCTCCAAGCATAGTAGTTGGGCCTTTATGGATACCGCTCATCAATTTGGGCCTACGTAAATCTGAGCTCCCACGAAGTATTCGAATGAATTTATTTGGGCCAAAGTTCGGATGTGTTTGTCTAAATATTTATATTTTACAAATAATGGATTCAGGGTTCGTCAGCGCAGCATAACTCTCTCATGCTCTCATGAATTTCTGAAGGTGGCAGGCCTTTACCCACCTTTTTCTTCTCTCTCTTTTGCTTTTTTTCTCCTATCCTCAATAAAAGTATTTCCTCTTCTCTTTTTTTTTTTTTAGAAGTTTTCTTTTCTTTCTTATAAGAGGATTTTTATGAAGATTTTTCTTTTCACCTTCTAAGAGTCAGTAAATAAAGGAGAAGCCGAAGCAAAGTTTTGCAGCAGTGAGAAACGAGGAGTTTGATTTCTACAAGTGAGAATGGAATCGGAATTGACCCTTTTGGTGGGTTTCGCCATCACCAGAGCACTGTCCTCCATCTCTAATTGTTGACGATGTTGAAATGCCTTCATCTTCCTATCAAGGACACTATCCTCCATCTTCCTGACACTGTCTTTTGTCTCCAAATCTAAAGTTTTATATTTTAAAAAAAAAAGGTCAGAAGACTTAGTCTTTTTTTTCTCTCTAGATACGAGTGTTGAGATAGGGTATATTATCCCTACTTTTTAGTCTTATAATATTGTTACTCAGATCTAGGTATTGATTTTTGAGTATCATATTAAATTATGTATTTTTTATCCTATAAGTTCAAGATTGTGCTGTAATAATTTATTTTTAGGTCCTATTAAATCTTATATATTCTTGGAGTGGTGCCTTTTTAATGAAAATATTTAATCTGGCCAGTTTATTAAATAGATAACTTTTTAATGTTCAAATGTGCTTGTGTATGTCCCGTGAGCTGCTCCTTTTTATTTTTATATTTAAATAATATAATATTAAAAAATTTAATAAATTTTTATTAAAATATAATTTATACATATAAAACATTACTTTTTTAATGTTTTTAAGTAACCAATAACTTTAATTTTTAATATTTTTTTAAATTAACTATATTATATTTAAAAATTTAAATTCTATATTTATTTTTAAAAATTTACAAAAAAATTTATATCCAAATCTATTATATTTATTGAATATAAAGTAATAAAATATAAAAATATGATAAAATGTGACTATTTATATTAAATAATACATTTTTATAAAAAAAATAAAAAAGCTAGTCTGCAAGCTTTGTTTGTTTAATCTATAAACTAAACAGACTTAATTTCTTAAACTCAAACCTGTGTGTAAGCCATTTGAATGAAAGAGAATTCCTTCTAGTTGCTGAGTGCTAGGGGGAGTCTGTAGATCTAACAAGTTAAAAAAAAAATGGTCAGTTTTTTTTTTTCCTAACACTCCTTTCAATTTTACCTGAAAAGTCCTAGAGTGAGATCCCCATAAATGAATTAGAATCCCATTTTGACACTTCTATGGACAAGTACGTTGTTACATCATCAATGTGTTTGTTTTTAGTACAGGATTGTACTTGTGCATACAAACGTACTGCACAGTGATGAAAATTTTAATTAGCGTTGTTTGATTACAGTGAGATGGTAGAGGAATGCGAGTGAGTTTGTGTTTGACCTTTGAGTAAGCTACAATAGAGCAAACAATTAAGCGTTGGTTGTGACCCCATGAAGAAATAAGTAGAATATAGGGTTGTTATATATATATATATATATATGATCTCTATTTATTTTATAGGAATAAAACATTTAACTTTTGATGCAAGTCCAAAACAGTGGGATGTATAAGGGGGCACATATTCCCAAGAATCTTCCTACGTACCCAGACTTACATATGGAAGAGAGGGATGTGACACCGACCTCCTCATTTTTCTCTCTTAAACAATATTCTCTACACTGCTTATTAGAGCAAGTCTGATTTCTTTTTTAAATATATATAAAGCCTCCAATAATTGAGTTGATACAACGTATCTGCACGAAAGTCATTTATTAGGTGTCCTATATTAAGTAAGGTATTAAACTCTTAAATATCTTCTGATTGGTGTAAAATTGACGCGTTTCATTTGAGTTTAACACCGATTAAATGATACTTGAGAGTCCAATATTCTATTAATTATATAACCTGCTGAATATACGACGTCAAACAAGTGAGCTAGACTCAACGAAAGTATTTGAATGCTTCCAAGTTTTGAATTTCCAATAGATAATATATGAAAATCAGTGCTGAGGAAATAAGAAAGAATTCTGGAAATGGAGGCAGAAGTTTTCATAAACGAGCTTTGACGGACTCAAAGTCCAGAAGCCCCGTTTGTGGTGCTATATATATGGATTTTCACAAGGACATAGACAAGAGAACATGAACCACATTGTACTTCACACTTGAACATTTCAAAGTTTTATTGTCATATGGTTGTCTCTTTCTTCGTTAACAGTACTACTGTACCTTTCATAGAATGGTATAGAAGAAGTAAAAGCAGTTATTATTATATTTATTCTTTACTATAAACAGACGTGGCACCTATACATCTATTGTTATCTTTATTATGTGCAATAACCACAAAGAATTTATTTTTAAAATTCGTAGTCTAATTTATTTGTTACCAAAACCTTCAGGAATGTATTACATAATTACGAAAAAATAAAAATAAAAATAATAGACTAATCAATTACAAAATGGGAATTGCTAATCAACGACTTTACACTCTGGATTTAATGTCAGTGGATTTATAAATATATGATTATTATTTTAATAGAAAGTACAAATAACTGTCAAAAATTGATTAGTGAGCTTGATTATATTTTTTCAAAAACAACAATAATCTTTATCTAATCTTTTTAAATTCTCAATTTAATATTAGTTTAAATAAATATTATTAACAATTCATATTCATCCAGACTTTTGGTTGCCGTAATTTAACCCATCGCTCTTCACTCTTTAATTTAAATAATTTTTATTAACTCTTTATTATTAACATCTTCAAATTTCAAATAATTTTTTATTCTTTTTTAAACATCATTCTAATAACCTTTTATTTGAACCCGGCATCAAATTCTTGTGAGGTTACAACAATTAGAACATTCTTTATCTTGGTTTGGCCTTACTTTATCTTAATAAACCCATTAGTTATCCATACAAATTATCATATATATATTAAACAATAAATAACAAAAAATAAAAAAAATTTACGCATATAATTTAAGAGTTTTTAATATCAAACTATAAAGTGTTTTAATTAAATAAATAAATTAAATAATGAATAAAAAAATTATTACAAGTTAATAAAAAAAGCATAAAAATTATGTAAATTAAAAAGTGAATAGTAGTGGCTCAAATGACAAGTAACCAAAAGAGGATTAATATGAATTGTTAATAAAAATTATTTAAATTAATATTAAACCAAGAATTTAAAGAGGTTAGATAAAATGTATTATTGTCTTTAAAAATTTTAGTTAAACAACTCACTAAATAACCTCTTGACAATTATCTGAATTTTTATTAAAATGTTAAAATAATAATATATTTACTAGTTATAATACTACTAACATTAAATGCACCCTTAACAAGTGCACTATCGGCGTTAGTTAACAATTTCCTCACAATATTTATAAGGAAAAAATTTATATAAATTTTTTTTATATTTTTATTACTAAATTCTTTAATAGAAATATAATACGTGTATAATTTTTTTAAAAATAAATTATATAATAATTAATTGTAAAATATATAAAGTTACTTTTTAAATATTATATAGTTGTTATGTTTTGAATTTAGATTGCATCTAATTTTTTTTTTTTGGATATCATGAGAAAAACTTGTGTACATGGATTGGGAGTTGAGTCGCAAGTGAAGCTCAAAATTTTGCTAACAGAGGAGGAAGAGGAAGACTAGTTTTGCTAAAAAAATCAAACAGAAAGATAACCTAAGAAAACTGCAGTGCTTTGAATAATTATTTACAATTCAGAGTGTGAATTAGAAGATGTCCAAATGGAGGCCGAAAGCAATCGCCTAGATTTCCAGCTCAACACCAACTTGTTACTCCCCACCTCCTCCACCCTATACCCATCGTTGTACAACCCCAACAACAATTTCGCTTGACAATGATTGGCGAAGCTTATCTCCACTCCCCTGTACCCGACCTCACCCAACCACTCCCCCCGCGACCCCCTCTCCTCCCTTCCTCCGCTCCTATATATCCGGGCCACCGACCGCGCTATTCGGGGCCCCAAGAACACCCGCTCCACCAACACCCGTGCCCGACCCTGCATCGGAAACCCCGCCTCCAGCGAATCATACACCGCCGAATAATGATGCAACCTGTCCATGAACCTCCCCACGAACCCCACCTCCCCCGTCGGCCCCACCTCCTCCTCCACCAACGTCACCAGTCTCGGGTTCAACGCCTTCGCTCCGTTTATAAAAGTTTCCACGGATTCGGGTGCCCGATAGCTCTGGTGAGGCAGGTGGAGCATACAGTTGAACACCACCGCTTCTCCTCGAACCAGCTTCAAGGCCGTCGGTCGAAAAGCCTCGTCGGAGTCCAGCCTGCACTGGTGAAACGAGAAGGGTTGACCGATGGACGCCGCGAACGCCGTCAATCGTCGACCCGTTTCTTGAACCGTACCCATTGATCTCCTCCCGCTCGCTCCTCGTGACAGGGCCGTGATCCTTATGTGTGGGGACAGTGGGCCCTCCTTCCGAGAGGCCAGGGCCTGCATTAGCGAGGCCCATTGGGTCCCCTCCATGATGTCGAAGTCGATGATGTGGACCCGCCTGTCCTGGGCCACGGCCTCCAGGATGGCCTGATTGGCGGTGAAGTGGGCGAATTTCACGTACGGCGACATGTCCTGGAGAAGCTGGAAGGCGGCAAGTGTGTCCGTCTGATGATGATGATGATCCTCGCGATTGGTGATGAAATGCTTATTGTGCACACCGCCTGCGCCGTCTAGCAAACCCTGCAAGGCGTCGCTAAAATAGGCGGCGAGCCTCTCCATGGTGGTGCCGTCGGTGGGGGACGACAACTCCTTGAGCCGAACCAATATCACCCGAGCGAGCTCGCGGCTCTTGTTCACGCCGGTGATAGCCTCCGCCGCCGCCATCAGGAGGTGGACCAGTCGGAGGCCCTTGAAATCCTCGACGGCACCGTTAACTTCTTCGTCGACCGCCATGGTTACCTCCTCCGTTGAGGAAGCAGAGTTGCAATACCATTCCTCTTCGACGCCGGGATCCGTGTCGGGGCTCATAACTCCGGCGGCGGTGTCCATCATGGTTTCGATGAGCTCGTGGAAGCCGTCGCCGCCCGTGAAGGCATCCCAATTGACCACCGGGGACCAGTGGTTCCAGTAGTTACAATGGTCGTCGTCGGGAGAAGCGATGGGGGTGGTGGTGTTGTAGCCGGAAAAGTCGAGCTCAGGGATGGCGTACATGTCAATGGGCATAGGCATGGCCATAGCTAAGCTGACTATGAGAGAGAGAGAGAGAGAGAGAGAGAGAGAGAGAGAGAGAGAGAAAGAGAGAGAGAGATGTAGAGATTGTGGTAGTAAAGTCGAGTAATTAGTACTTAGTAGTAGTGTTTAATAGCTGATATATAGAGGAACCTGTTGAGTGATGTGGCCTGTGGGAGAGTTTTAAGATTTATACAGTGAGGGTTGCCAATTGAGATTTGAGAGAGAAGAAAGGGTTAGAACAACAGACACCCAAACCTCATTTCTGATGGAAACTTTTTTTTTTTAATTAAGTGCATTATTTATTTAATAGACTAAAAGACTATTTTTTTGAAATTATTAAACATAAATGATTGATTTATTCTCGAATTCATGTATTCATAACTTGAATAATTATCAAGCTCAATAAATTGCTATTATTATTTACCGTGGTATCAGTCAATGTTAGATTGTAATTAAGTTTTTAAGGTAAGTTTAAAGAGAATTCGACTTTATAGGTGATTGAATTTTTTTTTATTGTCAAATTATTTTAAAATTTATGTAAAATAATTTTTTTATTATTGTATACATAAATTTTAAAATAATTCAACAAAAAAAAAACGACTCAAGAGGTAGATAGGTTTCGCTAAACTTTTAATCAAGGGTTCATGATATATCTTAATTTTGTTTAAATTTTACATTATTACCTAAATATTGAATTTAAAATAGTATTTTTTGGTTTTTCTTTTGTTATTATTATTATAAGTAAGGCTACGGTGAAAAAGATGGTTCACATCCCACTATTATATAGATACCCTTTCTAGGTGTCTTAATCACGGCTTTTAAACCTTGAACAAATATGGCAATATGCCTATGCAACTTAGTCAAATGCCTTTGTGTTAATCAACTTCTTTTAATCGGCTTCTCTGTTATTATTCCTTTGTATTTTTATTGAATATGGCACATATGTATTTACCCTCATTATACATATTAGTTCAACTCTCTCTAGAGTCATCTGATCATGCACGCATAAATTAAATTAATTCTATTCTTTATTAACTAATATATGAAAATATATGTCCCCGTTATATTCAGATGACTCATATAAGCATATATTCAATTAGAATGCTGAAAATAAATAAAAAAAACAGCGTAAATGATATGCATATGACCATGCAATTTTGTTAAAGTGAGGGAATAGTGTGAGTGTGAGAAGAGCCAAATGTGAAAAAAACAAGAAGCAAAAATGCAAAACATCAAAACAAGGTTATAGTGATGATGACATGGACAATGAAGAGGTTAATTTTTAAGTATATAATATGGCCACATCCCACATAGAAATCATCAACGTGAAAGCTCAAAAGCCCAAAAGCATTGTAGACAAACGTTAATTTTTAGTTTTTACTTTGTCTGTGCATCACGAAAACGACTCACACAATAGTAATCCTCATTTCACTGTTTATTTTTAGTCAGAAGTAACATTTATTTTCTTAAACTTTGATTCAATTTTAATCTTGTCTGAGAACTTTATTTTATAATAATTCTGTATTACATCTTTTTAATTAGTTTTAATTTTATTATTAAACTCAATACCATTTAAATTATTAATAACAAACGTTAATATATAGTGACTTTTATTTACTACAAGAAATTAGTCATATAATAATGGAAATAATCTGTCTTTAAAAGATATGAATCTGTAGGTGTAACCCCAAGTGATCTATATCCATGATGAAAAACTTTGTTACTTTTGCTGACTTCTACCCATGAATTTTATACAGTCAGTATAACTTATATTCATGATTTTGTAAATTGTTAGAATAGTTGTAGAACAATTACCAACAGATATATTGTTGTCACTAAAGATTGTAGTAACATACTCGTTAGTGTCACAATTATGTAGTGGTAGGATTTTTTGTATCTCAGAGACTTACAAGACGAATTTTTTGTGTAAGTACAACATATAGTAATAGAAAATTTAGTGCTACTAAAGCCTATAATGACAACCTTTATTGATTGTCTTTCCCTGTTATTATAGTTCTCAATAAATCAATTCTCATCAAATAAAATAAATAAATATACAAGTAATTTTGTGACTATAAATTTATTAATATTCATATAAAATAAGGAATCTCTTTTGTATCTCATAAAATATTCTTCCAAAACATATAACAGTTAAATAAGAGAAACCAAAATGATTGCCAAGTCAACCATGTAAGGGCTTATAAGCATAATCCTGTTACATTGACAAAAATTTTTTTATTAAAGATGTCTACTTTGAATGCTTCCCCCAAATATTGAGTTATTCTTCTTTTCTTCACTTAACTTAGAAATGTATCAACTTGAAGTTATATAGTACATATATATTCTAGATAGAGTTTGAAGTTTATCATATATATCAGTTTAATTAGTTTAGTTCAGAATAATAGCAATGGGTTTAAGTTTCTAGCCAGTAGGTAAAGGGATCAAGGAACGAGGATGGCATTGGACATCGAAGATAAACCAATAACTACATCAAATTCAAAACATAGCATATGCAAGTACTACAACATTTCATCTAACACTAATTTATAGAGCATAACAAAGAGCAAAGAAGCAATTCATGAAATAGAGAACAAGGAAAACAAATCAGTTGATGAAACTGAAACTATACATGAAATCGAAGCAAATGTAGAGAAATCGAACCAGTTGCAGAGAAATCAATCCTAAACTCAGTTAAAGAAATCAAAGTCATAATGTGTCGAACCATTGAAGAACCGAAGCAGAAAACAACAAAATAGAGAAATAGAGAGAAATATTTACCATAAGGAAGAATGTTAGGAGGATATGTTAGAAAAAATAACGTCTTGTTAATATTTCAAAAGAGAATAAAAGGGATGAGATGATTTTTAATATTTTTTAATATTTTGTAATTATTTTTTAATTACTATTAAAAGTTCTTAAATCTATTTTTTTTACAGTTATAATTTTGTGCCTATAAAAGGGCCTCCACCCTCTTCAATTTTAAGAGACAACTAAAAATTTTCTTCTCTTTTCTCTTTTTGTTCTTAAACTTTATGGATTACATATTTTAAATTTCTACTATTTTGGTTTATGAGAAATTCTCAAAATGGTCTATTTAATTTTAAAAGAAGTTTTGTAAATACGAAATAATTTCTGTAGTCACAGAATAATTTTTCTTAATGACAGTGTCTCTTAAAACCTCGACTTAGACTATGTTGGTAATGACAAATTTTGTAATAATTTTAAGAAAATTATTCTGCTACTACAAAAATTATTTTGTATTTATAAGAGAGTATTTGGAGGGTTATTGAAGCACAAGTTCAATAATTCCAGTAAGGAACACCTAGACGATGTTTTTTTTTATGGTGTAGTAAGTAGACCGAGAGACAACGTTCTTGCTCCAATCTGACCTAGTTGGTGAGCTATCCCAATTTGCGACAAAGAACAAGGCAACAAGCAAGGGGATTGAGAGGGACTATCCCAAACCAAAAGAGCGTTATTGGTTTTTTTTTTTTTTTTTAAATTAAGGCGTCTTGAGGCATCATGGAGCGGGAAGCAAAAATTTCTTACAAGGCTTTTACGGACACTTCAAAACTATAAGTAAAAATAATAGTTTCGTATAAATATTAAATTAATAAAATAAAAAAATTAAATTTATTTTAAAATGTAACTTAATTTTTAAGAGGTATAATTTTTATTTTTACCCACAGTTTGTAATTATGATTAAAAGTAATAGTCCTATTAAAAATCAACTAATAATATAAGAATTAAAAATTCGGAATTATCCTATAAATTATAGATTGCAACAAATTACTTTTAAAATATGTATTATATATATTTGTGACAAAATATTTTGTAGATATATTGATTACTTATACCTACAATACATTTTAGCTTGTATGTATGTATAAACTATTTATACCTATATATAGTTTACTTATTGTCATTATAAATAATTATAGGTATATGTCATTTTTCTTGTAGTGATTTTATAAATCAATGTCAATTTGTCTAATTAACCATGTCAATGTTAGATATATATTTAAAAATCAAAATGACAAAATTATTTTTCTTTTCTTTATTCTCAATTGTTAGCATCCTCTTTTTGAGGAATAATTTTGTCAATTTCAGGTGTATATGATATGAAAAGCCTAGTTAAACAAATTGATGTTGACATTTACAATAAAAATGACCACATAACTTATCCCATTAACAATTTAAACGACGTTAAATTTGGAGATAAAATTAAAATTAAATGAAAATATGTAGAACAAAACAACACAAAATATAGTTTTATGACAAAATTAAAAATTTGAGTCAAAGTTTAATAATAAGAATAATACTTTCTCCTTACTTCTAATTTGTCACTCATTTTAACAATATGTCATTTTTTTTTTGATTAGATGACATCTGTGAACTCCAGTATAACCCTAAAATATACAACTTACATTACGTTATGCGTATAAATTTAATGGTCCCTAAAATGTCTAAAACTTAAACTCCATCAGCCCACTTCACTGTCTCGTCATTTTTATATATACATACCATTTGATTGGGACAGGTCGTCTTGACCGTCCCTATAGTATCAAATATATACAATGCAACTAGTTAATTGTTACATATTATTTGAAAAAGCATTTCTTGTACATATATTAGATATGTTTTTGAAAGATTATAGGTGCTTAAATTGAAGAATTTCATAATATTTAAACTTTATTTTGGGTACAATAATTTAATTGTATTTAGTGAGATCAATGATGACGGAGTATGATATATACACGAATAATTATGATTTGGCCACATCATTTGGACCACCCTGGGAGTATATGTTAACTAACTAAAGCTTATTTTTAATTAAGTGAAGCTAATAACAACCATATGCTTACAAAGAAGTAACAACAATTTGTTACTTTACATATCATTTAATTTTTGGTTGCACTGTGAGCGTGTTCTACTAGAGTTTGTTTGAGCATATTAATTTATTCACCCCCCAACTCCTTGGATTTATCACTCATTTATTGTTAGTTTGCTTGCAATTATTATCCGGTTCTCATTCATGTGGTAGCCAGTCATCATTCCGTTAATTTCACAG
The DNA here is from genome assembly GCA_037074585.1 of Biancaea sappan. Taxonomy (NCBI): domain Eukaryota; kingdom Viridiplantae; phylum Streptophyta; class Magnoliopsida; order Fabales; family Fabaceae; genus Biancaea; species Biancaea sappan. The sequence goes on from CM073494.1 coordinate 16,690,689, forward strand.
ACAGTATTACAAAAAAAAAAGTATATATGACAAAATTTGAAACATAAAGGATATAAGTGGGTCAAAAAAAACCTTTGGGACATAAATGAAATTCCATGTCAACATTAGAGATATAAAGTACCATTTTGCCTTGAAAAAATATATCAACTATTTGAAAAGATATGTCAATTAATTTGAATTATTATAAATTCGAAATAATATGTTGGTTGAATTTTAAAATTCGAAGATATATAAATTAAAAAGACACATCTGTTAAAAATTAAATAGACATTGACTATATTGGAAATAAAATAGATGAGAAAGTGCTTTGAGACGGTTACTTTTTTCCTTCCTCTCTCTTCCAATTGCTTCTTCTCCAATTGCTTTTTCTCTAGTAGGGATTGTTTGAGAGCAACCCCCACCCTCTTTCCTCCTCCTTCCTAGCTCTTTTCTTAGTCTCCCATCTGTGAGAGTTTTCGTCTTCTCTCTATAGAAGTTTCATCTTTTCTTAGTAAGAGTTTTTATTTTCAAATCTTGTCTTTTTGTAATTTTTTTTGTTTTTTGGGCTTTTGTTTTCAGATTTGTGTTCAGATCTTGTTTCTTTATAAGTTTTTTATTTTGTTTGTTGTTTCGGATTGTTGTTGTTTGATTTTCATTCCTTTAAGAGAGCTTGAGATTTACCTATGATTCTTAAGAAAATAGAACTCATTATCAATCAAACTATGTTAAAACTTGTCGATATGATGATCCGAGGATAGATAGATGAAACGACCACAAAAGTTTCAACAGTATATCTTAGTTTGCCTCCTTTATATGGTAAGTCGTTGTATGCTTTTTCTCTAAATCATTTGTTAGGTTTCAGAGTTTCTTTGAGGGATTTTTTTTCTTTTTTGTTTTTCTGTTTCAGTTTCTTTTGGGGCCTCTATTGCATCTAGCTAATGTAATCTTTTGATTTTTTCTTAATATGATCTAGTTTGAGCCTTATTGGTTATTATCCCAAGAAAAAAAGAAATAGAATAGACATGATTATTGAAAATTGAACAGACATGACTTTTAAAAATGGAAGTAATGGTTGGATCCCAAGATAGGGGTGAATTGGGTTTTATAAAATTTTTACAAAACTTAATTAGAAGTTAAAATGATTTTTTTTGTAAAAATACAATGCTTAAGATAATAAATATAATACAGAAAATCAATATGCTATCAAGATGAATAATTATCGAGAGATGAGAATTAAATAATAGATATACAAGTGCACAAAATAAAGAGAGAATGGATAGAGAAAGCAAACTCGGAGATTTATACTAGTTTGGCTAATTCAAGCTTATGTCTATTTCTCAAGAAAACCACTTGAGTATTTAAATTCGATCTGGGTACTTGCGAACCACTATAACTGAGAATTTATGAATTAGGACTCCTCCTCAAACCAATTACAATGTTTCTCTCAAACACTCTTTTAAGGAACACTCTCGTTGAGAATACAACTCAGAAGTTGCGAAGAAATAGTGATGAACACAGGAAGACTCTCTTCTAAGAGTAGATGATACAAATAAAAATTTTAATAACTCAAATGATTGATAATATGCAAGATTTGGCTCAAGAATTATTTTCTTTCTCTTAAAGATGATACAACAAGTTAATATTACATTGTAATATTTTGTTCTAGTTCAAAATCATATATCTAAGGTCATATGTATAGGGACATAAGAAACTAGCCGTTATATAGCCGTTACAACACTTAAAAGTGCATTTCAGGTGTCACCGGTCAACTGCCCGAAGTACCCGGTCGACTGTTAGCTCAAATATGACCGTTAGACAATATATTTTGGACTGCCAGTTGACTGGTCAAAGGATACCCGTTGACATCTAGTTGACAGTAGCGAAACAAGATGTTTTAGCTTACTTTAAAATATCATAACTCCCTCATTTGAATTTCATTTTAAACAAATTATATATACTATTAGAAAGCCCTTGGAGCCTAATTTCAAATGAAAGAAGTTTCACTAAAAAATTATTTTAGATTTAAAATATATGATCAAAATATTGACTATAGGTTAGAATAAAATAATTTTTGATTGTAGTAAAATCAGCTTTTAGTTTTTCAAGCTATACTTTAAATGGTCATATCTTTCTCATTTGGACTCCGTTTTGAGAAAATAATATACCGTTGGAAAGCTCTTTGAGTCTACTATCAAATGAGATTAAGATTCTTGAAAAAATAATTTTTCATTTAGGAGATATGATATGAAGAGTGACCAAAGGTCAAAAATTAACTTTTGTAAAACTTTATATCTCACTATCTTTTTGTTCAAAATATTTGAGCCAATGTATGCAAAACTAAATCATTGAGTTGCACAAGTATACTAACCTATTTAAAATGTACTTAATGTAAACATATAGGCTATCTTGATGCACTCAAGCTTGCAAGACTTCAAATCTTCTAATTCTTTAATTCTTGGAGCTATGTTATTTTCTTGGGTGAAACAAGATGTTGTTTTTCCTTATTCTTCAATCCAATGCTCACTTTTCTTGGTTGAACCAACCTATAAAAGATATCTTACTTGCAAATCAAATGGTTAATTCAATTCATAATAAATAGCATGATTCAATATAAATTATTTCATTCCAAATAATATAATCATGATTAAATTCTAGCACAAGAAATACATATGTAAAATACTTTTTTAGCATATCAAAGCTACAATTCTTAGACAATGTAACCACATATATATTGTAAATGTAATCACATATATATCGTAAAGAGCATGATTAATATATAAAATATTGCTCATTAAATAACATAATTATGCTTAGATACTTGTAGCATATATAATAATTAATCCTTATATATTAATGCTACATTTCTCACATATTTGTCATCATCAAAACTTATGACATAAAGCCTTAGGGATAACAGAAAATAGAATAGATATGACTGTTAGAAATTGAATAGATACACCTATAAAAATTGAACAGACATAACTATTCAAAGTCTATATATATCTGATTAAAATTCTACAGTGAGAATTTTGGTTCCAATAGGGCTTTGTTGTATTTTGGAAGAGTTTGTTTGTGATTTCTCAATATAAAGACATAAACTCTTTAAAAATAATGTGTATCATGCCTTAAAGTCATTATTATTTTTCAATATTTCCAACAATTTTAAAGATTTATTTGTTGTTTTGGAGATTTGAATTTTTTTTGTTCAAATTAGATCGTTTTGATTGATGGAACCAATTTCACTTGTTGGAAAGATTAAAAAGAATGAGAAAACAAACATGGTGAAAATACTATACAATAAAGGAGAATATAGTACACAATTTTTACTTTATTTATTGATGAATACTCCATATTTACAATTGTCTATTTACTAAAAATTAATGATGAAGTCTTTTCAGAAATTTAAAGAATATAAATTAATGGTAGATCAAAAGAATAAAAAAATAAAACTTGTTCTTGGTAACAAAGATAAAGAATACTTTTTCTATTGAATTTGATAAATTCTATGAACAATATGATGTAGCACATGAGAAAAAAGCATTTTATACCCCATGTTATTATATGCACATTTGTCACATGATTTATAAGATAAAGCAGTATTGATTGCATGTTATACATGTATAAAATGCCTTAAAAAATATGAAAATGTCACCTTATGAATTTTGCAATAATAGAATATCAAACTTAAATTATTTTAAAGTGTGGAGGTGTATTTCATATTTTATGGTTCTTGATCATCAAGGAACAAAATTATGACTTAGAGGTATTAAAAGTGTTAATGAAGTCAAAAGTTTTTAGTGTATATGTATATATATATGTTTTGATTTTATTCTTCACAAGTTTTGGTGCTTCTTGTTAAAGGAAATAGAATTGGTATTTGTAATTAAAAAAAAAATACCCATTGTGTTAAATGTTGGAAATGATCCAAAGAATTTTTAAGAAACTATTTTAAAGAAACTTTGTCTTCTAAAATATTGTATTTTGGAAAGAAGAATAAATGATGAAACAAACATGATTGTGCTCAATAAAATTTGGATATTTAAAGTTTCTTTATGTTTTGAAACAAACATTGAATTAATGGTATGAGAGATTTGATATTATGATATAATCAAATGAATTTAGTAAATATGATGTCATTACTTGTCTATCTATATTTTGATGATATGTTAATATTTAGAATACATATGTTTGATATCTCTTAAATTAAGAAGCATCTAAATTCAATCTTAAAAATTAAAGATTTGAATGAAGTAGATATTATCTTAGAAATAAAAGTTTCAAAAGATAAGAAAGAATGACTTTAACACAATCACACTACATAAATAAAGTGTTTAATAAATTCAAATATTCAGAAATAAATGAGTTTAATACTCCTTATGATTCAATTATAAAATTTTAGGCCAAATATTGCATTTATTATTTGTAAATTTTGCAAGGTTTATAAGTAATCCAAAAATTGAATATTGAAAATCCATATAGAGTACTTGTATATTTGAAAAGAACAAACCACTTTTGGAATTTGTTATAGTGGTATTTCTACTGTATTAGAAATTTTATTTTAATACAAGTTGAATTACAAGTATTAATGATAAAAAATCTACAATTGGTTGGATATCCACTTTGAGTGGGGGTGCCATTAGTTGGGCATTCAAGAAGAAAATTTGTATTTCCCATTTCATAATTGAATTTGAATTCATAAAATTAACAACTACTAAAAAAAGAAACAAAATGGTTGATAAACATGTTTATTAGACACTTTGTCAACTATTTTTATATTTTTTGATAATGAAGTTACAATATGTAGCTCATGATAAAATTTATAATGGAAAATCAAGACATATATATAAGCTTAATATATGCTTATACAAGGAAATTTGTTACCAATAGAACAATGACAATTGTTTATGTAAGGTCAAATAAGAATTTGATTGATCTATTGACCAAATCATTATCCAGAGATGTAGCACAACAAACAAAAGTTCAATGGGTAATAACAAGTTACTAAATGTTGTTTCAAGCACAAACTCTAAAATGTCTAAAATGAAAATGACTTGTTGACAAACACTCCATAGTGCATACTATTACAAAAAAAAGTTGACAAATGTCTTAATTAAATTGCTAAATATCTGCAGTAACATAAATATAACAACAATACCACATATATGAATATTGAAGTAGTGTTGCTTCAAGTAAGATTTAAAAGGGTTGATCTTGTAATTAATCATGAAACCATAATTGGCACATATCCATAAAAGTGTTAAAGTGAGATTACTGGAACATCACCACAAACTTAATGATATCATATGTGTTGTACTTTTGATTTTGACAAATAAAGTTATGGTTCGAATCTTATGATACCGCTATATTCGTCAGAACTTTACAATATAACACTATTAGAAAGTTTAAATCTCTGTAAAGATACTTTCTATTATGTATGATATCATGTAGAAATATTACAAATTAGTGGGAGATTGTTATATAGTTTGTCATATTGAAGTAGATTAAAATTCTGTATCGAACAGAATAAGATGTCTTTTATTTGAGAAGATTTATCTTTTATTCGAAAAGATATATCAATTATTTGAAAAGATGTGTCAAGTAAATTTTGAATTATTATAAATTAGAAATAATGTGTTGGTTGAATTTTAAAATTTGAAGAGACATAAATTAAAAAACACATTTGTTGACAATTGAACATTAATGACTATTGGAAATAAAATATATATGATTGTTGGAAGTTGAATGGACATAATAGATATGACTGATAGAAATTGAACAGATACGACTATTGAAAATATAATAGATATGACTGTTAGAAATTGAACAGATACACCTATTAAAATTGAATAAATATTTGTTCAGACTCTATATATATCCAATTAAAATTCTACGGTGGGAATCTTAGTTCCACAGGGGCTTTGTTGTATCTTGGAAGAGTCTGCATCTGATCCCTAATACATAGACATAAACTCTTTAAAAAAAATGTTTATCATCCCTCAAAGCCATTATTATTTTTCAATATTTCTAACAAAATTTACCTTCATGAACTTTTCTTAATGTGCAGAAAACTCTCATAAATAGTAAAACTCAATAAAGAACCCCTATAAACTTTTCATTTTGTGCAAAGAAACTCTTCTATCTAGTTGATTATTAGTCAAACTAACGATCAATGCTGACTAAGATTTTCTGAGTGTCATGTCATCGCTATTTATACATATCAGCAGCTGACTTGGACATACTTGTTCCATATCACCTCTATCCAAACTCGTTTGCTATACCTGACTCGTTATTGATGTACCATTTGCCTTCTTCATGAACCCTGCAACCATAAAATGAATCCTTGTCGTGTGCCTGATAGATTTCGTTCCAACAGTGTCCGGTGTGTCCTTAGCTGAAGCGTCAAGCTTCCTCATGGCCTCCCCTTGGTGTCCCCGCTAATGTCGCTATCGTCGTGTCTAGGCTCAGCGTCAGTGCCGCCTTTATAAGCAAGCTTGGAGATGACGATCGTTCAGTCACATGCTCGCTAGAATATTGAAGAATAATGGAATCAGAGTGGACAGTGTTATCTTCAATGAACGTGCTAGTACAACCTTGGCCTTCATCACCCTCTGCCACGACGATAAGCGTAAATTCATGTTCTACAAAAATCCAACAGTTGATATGCTCCTCAAGCCCTAAGAGCTCAATCTCCCCCTTATCAGATTCGTATGAATACACGTAGTTAGAGGAAGACAAATGGCACAACAATAACAGGTCTACTATAGGCGTATAGCTTATGAGTTCAGATAGAGGTGATGTGGAATAAGTTTGTCCAAGTCAAGTACTAATGAGTACAAATAACTATGACCTGACATTCAGAAAATTTCAGTCAGTATTGACTGTTAATTTGACTAATAATTTTTACACAAAATAAAAAGTTTTATAGGGTTTCTTTATTGAATTTTATAGTTCATATAAGTTTTCTATATATTGAAAAAAGTTTATGGGAGTAAAGTGTATTTTTTCCGTATATATATATATATATATATATTAGTGGATTTATGTAAATTTGGTTCACACATGAATTTCTTATATGATCCCCATTGACTGATTTCGCTAAGTGCCACGGCATCAAATTGGGAATGTTTTCTCTTACATGATTGGTCCACATGGATAGGTATCCACAAACATGAAAAAAAGGATGTTTTGATTCGAAAAACTATATGTATATAGTTACAAGTAGTAACAAGTTGGATGATTGCTTAATTGACGTTATCTCTATAATTGGGAGATATACAAAGTGACCGTTATGATGGAGATAGCTGAAATTTTCATACACAAATGGACAAATTTAATTTAATTGAAGGGGTTTTCTCAAGAGATATGGGTTTAAATGTTTAATTTGGCGATGGGAACAGCTCTATTTGTATGTATAAATTAACTAAAATGACCCTTCACTGACATGGATCCATCTTCTTAAAGATTCAACACAAACCATAGGTTTAATTTTCTCTTTTCTGGAATATATATATATATATATATATGATTATGTCTACCCAAACATGATTTTCATTTTTTCTACAACTGTTCATTTTAAATTAAACAGATGAAAGAAAAAAATAACTCATAAAATCAGACATTTTGTCTCTATAATTGGGAGATATACAAAGTGAGTTTCTTAGCTGGACGAAGCTACAGAATCTGGAAGCCAATCAACAATTTGAATCTTGATATATCATTGGTATCTTGCTCTATCACCATTTTTAATTTGCACGATATTATTGCACAACCATATGACGTAAGATAAATGCATATTATTAGTAAGACTACTATATATATATAATTGAAAAGTCAATTAAATGAATTAATATAAAACATGAAACCAATTAATTAAGGTTTAAGTATGTAACTAATAGTGTTTCCCATTGAGTGCTCAGGTCGGCAAAGAGTGATCCCCACTAAGTCATATCAATGAAAGCGACATTGCACTAATTTCTTCGTTTTTTATTTTTATTTTTCGCAACAGCCAAATGAATATGCATGCGCATATATATATAATAAAAGTTAATCATATGTAGGATTGTGCTAACCATCTTTATGATATATTAATTAGTAGCTTGGTGTAATTAATAGCTAGTGATCGAGGGCTTGCATAAACTCAAGGTTGACAATGTCAAAATATTAAGTGCCTTTGCTGTTAAAAGAATTTTACGCTTTTGTCATTTGATTTAGTTCAAACAATATTACTCAAAATTTAATAAACTTTTGAGAAGTGATAGTTTTAACAAAACAAAAATCTAAAGCCTCAAAATGAAAGCCAAAGAGTTCAAGAGCTGTTACTACAGATTCGATCCCTTTCATATTTTTTTCTCACTTTCCTTTCTTCAAGCCTCATAAGTCCTCTATAACTAAAAAGAAAAAAAAATGGAATCCTAAGAGTTTAAAGTATAAAATACCAAGAAATCATTTTAGGAAGGACTGATCAGCAAGCAGAACTGCTAATTAAGGGAGAATATATTCCCCAGTGTATAAAAATGCAAAAAATACAATTCAGATTTCCTTCAACTAGTTAATTCAACCTGCGATTCCTTTCTTTATTAATTTCAGTATTAATTCGATTATTAATTCTCTTCGTCCTTAATTTAGAACTTGACTAAAAGTAGTAGCCAGAGCACTCCATCCTTCATCATTGGAGGATGCATATTAAAATAGGAGTATTATATATAAATATTAGACCTTACAGTGCTTGATTGCTTTCCATTATTTTGCGGACGTAGCTTCAGATCGTTGGAGCCAAACTGCATTTTTATTAATATATAATGTTCCTTTCCAATTCACACTGTTTAAAAATTAAGATTTATTGTAAACATTGCTATCCTGGACAAATTCAAGGTGATGAAAGCGGCCGAACACTTTATATATATCTGTTATATATATATATATCTAGGTCAGTACACAGTATTCTATCAAAGTTTAATTCAAGTTACGAAAATATATCCCACTAGTTTTTTAAACATAATGATTAATTTGTCAAGTGTCAACTCCTTCGTCATCAGATATATACCCTCGTATATACCTAATAAAATATGAAGATTCCTTGTCTCTTGCAGAGAGCCGCAAGATTCCCCATTATTTTTATCATTATTAAAAAAAAAAAAACAACACGATTGTGACATGCAGTGTAAGAACTTTAATATCCAAATCACTATGCGATCATGCAATGCCTTCGTGTTTTACTAGCTAGTAGCTAGTTCCTAGTTAGAAGGTGGCGTATAGCCAAATATTACTGACCCACCGTATATATTTTTTGTTGTATAATTGCTTTGAAGTCCAAATTTGAGTGCTAATAGCAGTACCATATATATATATATTTAATTTGATGCTTCTGCTACAGTATAAAGCTAATATATATATATATATATATATATACAGTTAAATCATTTTTGCACTATTTATTGCTTAACCATACCTCAATTTAATTAATCATGTTAAGTAGTCATTAATACACACACATACAAACACACACAGTAAAACCACAAGAAGTTTCTCTTCCTTGTGGTATTGGATATTTAGTACTATTTTCTCTTAAATTTAGCCATTTGTACCATTATTTCAAGTCATAATTGAACTAATATTACACATTTTTAACAGAAACGAGAATTTGGAAAGAATAATCAATTAATAAGTTTCAGTTCATAATTTTCTCTATACTTTTCTTCCATTTTAGATAGGGTAGATTTTAGGTTTTCCTTATCTTTGAATTGAGAAACAAAAATATTCTGGTTAAAAGACAAAGTAGCGGCATAGCTGAAAAATTTTTGCAATGAGGAAAAGATAAATGGTCATATATATATATACACATATACACACACACACACACATATATTATATTATATATTATATATTATATATATTATATTATATATATATATATATATATATATGGATGTGTGTGTGAATATTGCAGAATTGAAAATATTTTTACCACTTTCTAACATATTATATACTTTCTAAAATTATGAAATGAAATATATTAATTGATTATTCTTTCTAAATTTAAATTTTCGTTTCTGTTAAATGGGTGTAATATAATAAATTGTTGATTTGGAATAATGGTACAAATGGCAAAACTTAAGGAGAGTAGTACTGAAAATTCAATGGACTAAATATTTGCTTCACATGTAGATACTATTAGTTTTCATATAGCCGACTCCACTTAGTGGGATAAAGCTTTGTTATTGTTGTTGTTATAGATACTATTAGTTGGCATATATCCAATAGTAAGTGTTCCATGAGGGAAAATCAAGTACGGATCAAGTTTTAATCAAATCATATTATTTGAACATTTACTTAATTTATAATAAGTTAAGAAAATTAAGTTGGTCTTGATTAACAATTATAACTTTTTGTTAAGTGATAAGTGTTTAATCTTAATGATTCATGCCATAGTCAAGTGATAAAGTCATAGGTTTGATTTCTAACAAGACAATTACTAAGAAAACATCGTTGGTCAATATATGAAATCAATTATTCTCATGGTGAAAATTTAAGTGGAGCTAAATTATAATCAAACTATATCAGTTGAACGTCTATTTTAGAATAGACTAAGAAAATAGAGTTATGTTTTAATTAATATATAGTTATTTTTTGTTGGTCAAGAGGTAAATAAACATATATGAACTTAAATTATAATCAAACTATATCGATTGAACGTCTATTTTAGAGTAGACTAAGAAAATAGAGTTATGTTTTAATTAATATATAGTTATTTTTTGTTGTTCAAGAGGTAAATAAACATATATGAACGCCTTGGTTTAAAATATTCTGGTTATATATATAATACCCATTTTGGAGAGTGCAAAGCAAACTAAATATGTTTGAAGATTCTGGTATTAAGGGGGTTTTGTGAATAACGTAAAGAAAATGAAGAGCAATGTTAATGGAACAACCGGCAGATGAGTGGTCCAAGTTGAGGTTGGGATTTCATGAAACACGACATTCATGGTCGAGCATTTACACTTCATTCCCACTTTTTTGTTTTTCTTTTCGTCCCTATGTTTGACATTTCGCTTTGTTGTTTCAGACTCACTCAATTATTGAACTCAACTTCAATAATATTTTATCATTTATGATGCAAAGTTCCTTTTGCCAACTATTCTTAAATAGTTTGGTTTCATTTTTAAAATATGGCAAAAAAGTTACTATTTATGTAAATTTAACACATTTCAATTATAATTTAAAATCTTATTCGTATAAATTATATTTTATATATTTTTAATTAGTTTTTATTATATCTCTAAGTCTAATACCGTCCAAATATTTAATAAGAGACGTTGATGTGGAATCTCATCTTATACATGTCGATACCTACTAATCCAGCTTTACTTTGTCACATGAGATAGAAATTATAATGATCAAAATGCCCCAATGAATTCAATATTATAATGATTATGAGGAAAGTTTGGGTGATTTTGGTCATTATGGGCACATTTGGTAGACTTCACTGTAGTACTCGGGAAGATGGATTACATCCGTTTTTTTCACTAAAGCATGTTCACTTGCTGCTGGCTACAGTAGAGGAAGATAAAAAATGGAAGCCCATGAGTGAGAGTTTTCGTCGCCACTGTACAGATTTTTTGTTGGGAAAAACGGCGGTGTGCGCAGAATCAAAATAATTCCACAGACCCAGGATAATTCCTAAAATACAATAGATAAAAATAGCACCAAAAATTTTAGCGTGGAAAACCCAAATTAGGTAAAAACCACGGGACCCGTAGGCCGCTTAAATCTTCCACTATAGTAATAATGGGAATACAATCTTCACCCTTAGGTGGACCTCTTACTCACAAAAAATACTACAATAGTATTTCTTCAATTTGTGGACAATAACCCTCACAAATTGGACTCACTATTTTTTCTCTCAGAAACTTTTTGAGGCACTCTCTCTATTTTTCTTCTCACTCTTTTCTCTCAAAGGTGAGGCTTTTTTTTGGGTTGATGAAGGATGTTTTTGAGGATGGTTTTTGAATGAGGTGAATGACTCTATTTATAGAGTCATTCCCCACCAACCCTCTCTAAATTTGCCTGCACGTTGCCTGCACCTAACTTCCTTCCAAGTTTTCTTCTGTGCAGCCCCTTCAATTTCAAAGGAGGTGCCTAACTTTTGATAAAAAATTGACTTTGGAGTAAATTACAAAATTTGGTTGCAACTTTAGTTAAATTGTAATTTGGCCCCTAGGATCCCACTTATGGAGGGACCCACCTTTCAATTCTCCCCCTCCCGACCTAAGTGGGAGGTTCCACCAATCCTGCAGCTGATCGACAATATTCAAACTTGCTTCTTGAAAGAGTCTTAGTTAACATATCAGATCCATTTTCATCTGTATGGATCTTTTCAAGCTGTAGTAGCTTCTTCTCCAATGCACCTCTTATCCAGTGATATCTCATATCAATGTGCTTCGATCTTGAGTGAAAGGAGGTATTCTTTCCAAGGTGAATTGCACTTTGATTGTCACAAAATAGCTCATACTTTTCTTGGTGGAAAGTAAGTTCATTTAAGAACCTTTTCATCCATAGCAACTCCTTACTGGCTTCAGTTGCTGCGATGAACTCTGCTTCAGTGGTGGATAGTGCAACACACTTCTGTAATTTTGACTGCCATGCCACAGCTCCCCCTGCAAAAGTGATCAGGTAGCCCGAAGTAGATTTTCTCGAATCTATGTCGCCGGCCATATCTGCATCTGTGTATCCAACTAACACGGGTTTGGTATCTCCAAAACATAAACATATTTTGGAAGTACCCCGAAGATACCTGAATATCCACTTTACTGTAGCCCAATGTTCCTTTCTAGGTTTTGAAAGGAATCTACTCACTACTCCAACTGCATGAGCAATATCCGGCCGTGTGCACACCATGACATACATTAAACTTCCAACTGCTGAAGCATATGGAACCTTGTCCATCTCTTTCTTTTCTTCATCTGTGGAAGGGCACTGCTTAGAACTTAGCTTAAAGTGATTAGCAAGAGGACAACTAACCGCTTTAGCTTTGTCCATGTTGAACCTTTGAAGTACTTTCTCAATATACTTCTCTTGTGACAACCATAATTTCTTGGCGCTTCTTTCTCTAGTTATCTTCATGCCAAGAATGTGTTTTGCTGGCCCTAAGTCTTTCATAGCAAAAGACTTGCTCAACTGCTTCTTCAAGTCATCAATTCTAGAAATATTTTGGCCAACAATCAACATGTCATCCACATAGAGCAATAAAATAATGAAATCATCATCAGAGAATTTCTGCACGAACACACAGTGATATGAAGTAGTCTTCTTGTAACCATGCTCCCCCATAATAGACTCAAACTTCTTATACCACTGTCTTGGTGCTTGCTTCAAGCCATACAGGCTTTTCTTCAGCTTGCAAACGTAGTCCTCTTTTTCTTTTTGCTTGAAACCCTCTGGCTGCTCCATGTATATTTCTTCCTCCAAATCACCATGAAGAAATGCAGTTTTGACATCCATTTGCTCAACCTCAAGGTCAAGACTTGCTGCTAACCCTAGCACTGTTCGAATGGATGTCATTTTCACCACTGGTGAAAATATCTCATCAAAGTCAACCCCTTTTCTTTGGTTGAATCCCTTGACGACCAATCTGGCTTTGAATCTTGGGTGGGAACTGTTCTCTTCATGCTTAATTCTGAACACCCATTTATTCTTCAAAGCCCTCTTGCCTTTTGGCAGCTTCACCAGTTCAAAAGTTTTATTCTCATGCAATGATTTCATCTCATCTTGCATGGCCTCAATCCATTTCTTCTTGTGTTCATCATCCATTGCTTCTTCGAAGCTTTCTGGTTCTCCCCCGTCAGTTAATAACACATACTGATTTGCAGGGTATCTAGTAGAGGGTTGTCGAACTCTAGTAGATCTTCTCAATTCTGGAGAACCCATTGGAACTGATGGTTGATCATGAACACCATCATCATCATCAGAATCTTCTGATGGAATCTCAACGGGAGCATCTGGATCACCTTTTTCAGGCTGATCATTCTGTATTTCATCTCCAACTTGTCTTGGCACCAGTGTTGGAGGAATAATTTCTGAACCAGTTGAATCACCATTGGCTTTAGAAATATCTTCAATGGTCTGATCCTCAATGAATACAGCATCACGACTCCTGGCTAGTTTCTTCTCCACTGGATCATAAAATCTGTAGCCAAACTGATCTTGACCAAATCCAATGAACACACATTGTCGTGTCTTACTCTCAAGTTTGGACCTTTCATCCTTTGGAATATGTACAAAGGCTTTGCATCCAAACACTCGCAGATGATTGTAGGAAATATCTTTTCCCGACCATACCTTTTCTGGAACATCTAGCTTTAAAGGGACACAAGGTGAGCGATTCAGCACATGTACTGCTGCTAGTAAAGCCTCACCCCAAAATTTCTTTGGTAACTTTGCATGAGAGAGTAAACATCTGACTCTCTCCATCAAAGTTCTGTTCATCCTCTCAGCCAGGCCATTCAGCTGCGGTGTTTTTGGAGGCGTTTTCTGATGCCGAATACCATGCTCTTTACAGTAGGCATCAAAAGGCCCAATGTATTCTCCGCCGTTGTCTGTCCGGATGCATTTTAGCTTCTTGCCAGTTTCTCTTTCAATTGAGGCATGAAACTCTTTAAAGACACTCAGCACTTGATCCCTTGTCTTTAAAGTGTATGCCCATATCTTCCTTGAATGGTCATCAATGAAAGTCACAAAGTACTGAGCACCACCAAGTGACTTTAACATTGGTCCACATAAATCTGAGTGTACCAAATCCAATACATTTGCCATTCTAGAAGGAGGGTGGCTTTTAAACGTAGCTCTATTCTGCTTTCCTGCCAGACAATCATCACACTTCTTCAAGTGAACTTGATCCAAACCAGGTAGAGCATTCTTCCTAGTTAAATGGATCATGCTCTTCTCGCTCATATGACCGAGACGTTTGTGCCATAGCTCAACTGTACTATCATTCTCCGTTGTATTCACAACATCCTTGGAGAGCTTTGCTTGCATAATGTACAGTTTGAAGTCTTTGTTCCCTCTGGCCACCACCAACGATCCTTTGGTGAGCTTCCATTGGCCATTAAAGAAGGTATTGCAGAAACCTTCATCATCTAGCTTGCTTGTTGAAATCAGATTCAGGCGCATATCTGGAATATGCCTCACATCCTTCAGGACTAATCGCGTACCATTCTCCGTCTTTAAACAAACATCTCCCTTACCTGCAATTATTGAAAGATTATTGTTTCCCATTCTTACAGCACCAAAATTGCCTGGTGTGTAAGATGAGAAAAATTCCTTCCGAGATGTAGCATGAATGGTGGCACCACTGTCAATCACCCAGCTTGTCTCATGGGTTGTAAGATTGACTACCTCATCATCATAGACAATGTTGAACTCCTCAGCAACATCTGCTTGCTCATCATCACTACTGTTGTTTTTCTTCTGTCCTCTGCCTTTGTTCTTTTCTTGATCCTTCTTGAACTTGCGGCAGTGTATCTTGATGTGACCCTTCTTTTTACAGTAATGGCATTCAACATTGGCATATCTGTTAGATTTGCCTCTGCTCCTTCCTCTAGGTTTTTGATCCCTAGACTGGTTCCTCCCCCTGAAGTCTGAAACTAGAACATCTGGTTGTGATGAAGAAGATGAGCTTTGAGATCTTCTTCTCATTTCTTCATTTAAGATACTGCTTTTAACAGACTCCATATTAACTACACCATCAGGTGCAGTGTTGGTGATGGAAATCTTCAGAGTCTCCCATGACTCTGGTAGAGAGCCCAATACCAGCAGAGCAAAAATTTCATCGTCCAGATTTATGCCCATTCTGGACAGTTGATCTACGACCCCTTGCATCTCATTTAGATGATCTACTACAGAAGTCCCTTCCCTGTATTTCAACTGCGTCAATTTGGTCAAATAAAATAATTTATTATTACCAGTTTTTGACGCATAAAGCTGTTCAAGCTTATTCCATAGCGTCCGGGCATGAGTCTCATTGCAGATGTGGTTGTATACGTTGTCTTCGACATATTGTCGGATGAAACCGCACACCTGCTCATGCTCAAACCCCCATTCCTCATCTGTCTTGCCTTCAGGTTTATCTGATGTAAACACTGGTAGATGCATTTTCATCACAAATAGGAGATCCTTCATCTTGCTTCTCCACATGTGATAATTTGTGCCATTTAGGCTGATCATTTTGATGTTTCTTGTCTCCATTGAAATCAGTAGTCAAAGTTTTAACTGATCTCAAAACTTTTCTGGCAGTGAATAGTACTTCCGTACGTATGAACAGTACCTCATATATATGAACAGTACTTCCGTATATATGAATAGTATTTTGTACGTATGAATAGTACTGGTATGTATAAATAGTACTAATACGTATAAAAATACTAGTATGTATGAACAGTACCTGTATATGTGAATAGTACTGGTACGTCTTCGTACAGTATTTGTGAATAATACTCGTACGGTAATCTTCAATTGTACTCCAACCAGAAGCTCTGATACCACTTGTTGGGAAAAAACGGTGGTGTACGCAGAATCAAAATAATTCTACAGACCCAGGATAATTCCCAAAATACAATAGATAAAAATAGCACCAAAAATTTTAGCGTGGAAAACCCAAATTAGGTAAAAACCACGGGACCCGTAGGCCGCTTAAATCTTCCACTATAGTAATAATGGGAATACAATCTTCACCCTTAGGTGGACCTCTTACTCACAAAAAATACTACAACAGTATTTCTTCAATTTGTGGACAATAACCCTCACAAATTGGACTCACTATTTTTTCTCTCAGAAACTTTCTGAGGCACTCTCTCTATTTTTCTTCTCACTCTTTTCTCTCAAAGGTGAGGCTTTTTTTTGGGTTGATGAAGGATGTTTTTTAGGATGGTTTTTGAATGAGGTGAATGACTCTATTTATAGAGTCATTCCCCACCAACCCTCTCTAAATTTGCCTGCACGTTGCCTGCACCTAACTTCCTTCCAAGTTTTCTTCTGCGCAGCCCCTTCAATTTCAAAGGAGGTGCCTAACTTTTGATAAAAAATTGACTTTGGAGTAAATTAAAAAATTTGGTTGCAACTTTAGTTAAATTGTAATTTGGCCCCTAGGATCCCACTTATGGAAGGACCCACCTTTCATTTTTTTCCTTCAAAATTTGGAAGGAAAACTGATTTTTCCTGTGGAAAACAGTAATTTATCCGAAGTTTTTCCAAAATTGCCCTATCCCTTTGACCCTTATGGACTTGCGTTCTCACTTTCTCACCCATACGCAGATTTTCCACCAGCCAAGAAAGAGAGATAAAGCTCAAAAAAATTTTCAAAGAAAGAGAAGAAGAAGGTGACTAGAGACAAACTGTGAACTAGAGACACAGGAGGCAAAAAAAAAAAAATTAAATTTTCATTAAAAAACCATTGTCAACAATTACAAATCTACATGATTATGTAAGGAAGATCCGCCACATCTTTGAGTTTGTGATGATTTTTGGCTTGCCTTGCTTAGAGTCTGATGGTTATTGAAAGAATTAGCTTCTGTATAGTGGAGGATGAGGTTGAGAGGGACAGAGAGAGAGAGAAAGAATGAGGAGATGAGAGATAATAGATGATATTGTTTTATTTTTTATTATAAAAAATAATTTTAAATTAGGGGTAATTAAATGGAAATAGGGACTATATTGAAATAAAAAAAAGTTAAGGGACAAAAAAATAGTTAAGCCAGCATTTTATTAAAGACAATTTTATTTATATTATAAATAATAAATTTATAATACGGGAATTTCAATAATTGTCCAGTACATTCCCTACTTTTCTTCCTTCAAAAATGTCACAACCCTTATCTGGGTGTATGACCGGCGCAAATGGTGTCTTTGTTAGATTTTTCATATGGACTACCATAAATCATATTTATCTATACATATATTTATTTATTTATTTATATGTATTATCCAGTTTTAATAATAAGTTAATTATAAATTCTTTAATAAATTAAACAATCCTTATTGAATTGAAACTGGGCCTTGTGTGGGCTGACTAATGATGAGAATATCAGCCCATTAGGGTTTCACAAGGAAGGGTCTCTACTCTCTGCCTATATATGTGGTGTAGTAGTCCCATTGAAGTAACACCCTCTGAAAAACATATTAGGCTAAGAGAGTAGTTTTACTCTCCTTAGTTATTCTATTTTCTTGTCTTTAATTTTATTTATACCCAATTATCAATTACTATCAAGAGTTCTGCTACTATCCCAGGTACGCATATTTTTTTGTTATTATTCATATATGCTATAGGACTATCTGCAATATATTTTTGTATATAGGAATTGTTTATAAATTCCTTCAATTGGTATCAGAGCCAGGTTAAGCAGATTGTTCTATGGTTATATGAAATTAAAATCATATGACGATTATGATATTCATTCATATTGTGATTTGGAAAAATTGCTTTGTTTGTGTTTGGTTCATATTAACATAACCGTTGATATCTGTATATATGTGATTATACATGATTGAAGCAAATTTATCTGTATTGACATGATTCAATGATATGTGATTTTGTTTTAAAGCCCCAAAATTGAAAGCCTCACCTTTGAGGCTAATTGAATTCACGTCGAATTACGTCAATGGTTAATCTATATATATATATATATATTATGTGGATTAGAATTCCGTTGGTTAGCATCACAAATTTGGAAATTTGACCTGAAAATTTTATGTAGATTGTGGTAATCGATGGGGAATCCCAAATTTGATAGATTCACGAATTTAATTTTGATTTTAGTAATCCCATGTATTTCCTTTTATATCTCAATTAATTGTGGATGCACTCATGCATAATTGACGTAATCAGTGTGTGTAATTCTTTATATTTGGGGGTTTGGGGTTTTCAATCAAGAAAATCACCGTTATTGTTTGCACCACGTCAAATTCTTATCAACCACAATCCTTATGTTTTTACAGCCACTCAAAATTAGGCATATGGATTATCCAAGTCTAGATTCCCAAAGTATCACTTTTGGGTTGAAAAATAAATAAATAAATAAAAGATGGCAAAAATAAATTTAAAAAGAAAAAAAAGGGACGCACCTTGCAGTATATGGAGAAGAACAATTCAGAAAGATTGGAATATATATATATATATATATATATATATGAAATTTGGAATTACAGGTTGAATCATATATATTAATTACATTAAAAGGTGAAATTATACTGATTCAACTAAACTTGATTCAATTTGTTATAAATTGGGATTACCTTGAATTACATGATTGTGTTTTGCGGATATTTCGTAATCACGTAATTCTGTTGGTTATAAATTGCATATATTGGGTATAAATTGGGATTACATTGTCAATTATTGTGATATATATATATATATATATATATATCTATGTTATATATTTTAGTGATATATGTGATTTAGTGATTACGTGGATGTAATCGAATTTGTAATTTATATATTTGAGATTTTTTCAATTATATTAATTGACGTATTTTTCCCAATTATAAATTATATTAAGAGATTGAATTTTTTTTTGTGTTGACATATGTGTAATCAAATATATATGATATTAATTGTTTCATGACAATATTTTGAGATCATGAATATTTGATTATTATTGTGAATTATTATCACGGTAACCAATTCAATCACGTGAGGGATTGTAGTCAATTATATATATATATATGAGATTGAATTTGTTTATCTCAATTATATATGTATGTCTAAGTAATTTTGATCATGAGTATATTGATCAGAATTTTGAATTTTCTTGTGAATTTTGGGACTGAATCTGTCAAGAATTCTATTTGAATATTACACTCTCTAAAAATTCAACCCGAAAATTTTTTATATAAATTTTGAATATTATTATCTGTTAAATATCTCTTATACTCTATCCTTGAGCACCGTTTGTATATTCTAACTTTTTTAGAGACAATTTGCATTTATTTAATTATTTATATTTTATTGTAAATTGTTTCTAAATATTCTGCCAAATTATTTTGGATATCCAAAGATGCTATTTGAATAATTTTGTAAGGTTGTGAACTAGCCTATCGCGAGTCCAATCTTTGATGTTATTTTTGCATATATATATTCTTTATTTTTTTTCAAAATAATTATGGCTTGAAAAAAGGGGAAAATAGCAATTATGATGACCATAAATAATTTATTTTGAAATACCATTAGTGTACACTCCTTATCAGAGTGACATTAATGTGTATTTCTTGTGGTAAATAATTTTTTTTTGAGTATTTCCTTTTGATATTTTGTAATATAAAAGGATTGTGAAATCACCTCAGTTACACATTACTGATCTGTTACTCTATATCATGTGTATTATAATATGCTTTAATATTGTATCGATAATTGATCTGAAATTTACTAACATTGGATTGCATATTTCTCTTAATTAATCATGCTTTTTCATATTCATTATTCTTTATGTGAAATATAAGCTTTAACATGTATGATCTACTTCCCTATTGGATACTATTTCTGCATCGTTAAAGCTTATGTTTCTTGATATGTGCTATAATTATAGTTGTTATTTTAGCCTTAATGATTATTATATTTTAATAATTGACTATTGCTATCCAAGTGGGAGAATTGTTAAATTATATATATATATATATATCCTATGTGGATTAGCATTACTAAATTATTAAAATATTTTTTAAATCATTAATATATCAACTATATTAATTGTGTTTTATAATATAGCATTTTAATTAATTCAATGAATATTGTAATTGAATTGAATCTAATTTGATTTATATTTCTCATAATTCTTGGTGGCTCTTTTGACCTAGAGCTTCACCAAATAGTTGTTAAGACAACATTCTTAAATGGTGATTATTCAAATGATGTGTACATGAATCAACCTGATATATTTTTTCAAAAATATGGTCAAAACCATATAGTATGTAAATTAAGAGATCCATATACGTTTTCAAATTGGCCTTGAGGCAACGGTACCTAAAATTTCACTATGTTGTCACTTTGATCAACTTAAGGAGAATATGTGTTTGATTAGTGTTTTTATATGATAACTAATGGGAGTAAGTTTGCAATTTTAAATATTGTACTTTTAGTTTTTTGGCCTGAAATTTTATGAGTATTCCTTACTCTCTGCTAGTGGCACTTTAGTTTCATATTCTCCCTGTTGATGTGCCATAGTCAAGGAATTAATTTTTTATCTTTATATGAATTGAATAATTTCATCTGGCATGATATGTATTTATTTATTTATTTTTTAATATAAATGCTAATTATTTGTATAACTGTAACCTCACCTATCGTGGGTACAATTATACAAATTTTGTGAATTGAATGTTTTTTTAATCATTATTTTATTACATTAATAATAATTATACCCTATCGGTGTGTTATCATTAATGTAATTTGTTGTACAATGCACTGTTAGTTTTATGCTTATATCAATTATCTTTCGAATACCCTATCGGTATTAGAAAATTTGGTGATATAAGATTTGTGCATTATAATTATTACATTTCTCATTCATTATGGTTTGGGACCTTTAGGCCGGACCATCATAAGTAAGAAAATTTTTTCTAAAGGGATGATTGGCTGTGTATAAGGAACTATTTAATTCTCTTATTGCATGATTACATCGTGTAAATTAAATGTTCCTTTTTGTTGTTATAATGTCAGCCCTTTTTGTCTATGCTTGACTTCTGTCAAGACTTTGAATATGACCATTTTTGAGGACTTAAGATAAAATAATCTCTGAACCTCTATTTGGCTATTACTAATATGGACTTGGCTTTGAGAAAAGAAGAGCTTGGTGCTCTTACTGCCTCGTCCACTGCTGTTGAAAAGGCTTCTTGTGAAAAATGAAAACACTCAAACATAGTATGTCTCACAGTGTTGAAATATACTATGAAGAAGTCAATTAGATAGACCATTCCAGAGAGCAAAAAGGTCTCGAATGCTTCCGCTGA
Organism: Biancaea sappan; assembly: GCA_037074585.1. Classification (NCBI taxonomy): domain Eukaryota; kingdom Viridiplantae; phylum Streptophyta; class Magnoliopsida; order Fabales; family Fabaceae; genus Biancaea; species Biancaea sappan. Next base: position 16,712,661 of record CM073494.1, read on the forward strand.
TTAATGTACGCTCAATTTTGTACTCATCCCGATATTGTTTTTGCTATTATTGCTTTAGGGATATATTTGAGCAACCCAGATTTAGGTCATTTAAAGCCGTGAAAAGGTCATAAGAAATTTGCAGGGAACCAAAGATCATATGTTGACCTATAAGAAGTCTGATCAACTTCAGGTCATTAATTATTCTGATTCTTATTTAGCATGGTTGCCCTGACGACCGAAAGTCTACTTCCGGCTCTATCTTTATGATGACATGAGTAGCTATCTCTTGGAAGAGTGTTAAATAGACTCTTACAGCTACTTTTACCATGTAGGCAGAGTATGTCGCTTGTTATGAGGCTATTTGTCAAGCCATGTGGCTGAAAATATTAATCTTTGGCTTTCATATTGTTGAAAGCATTTCTAAGCCACTTGTGATATATTGCGACAATACTGCTGCTGTGCTTTTCTCTCAAAACAACAGAAGCTCTTCTCAATCAAAGTACTTTGATATTAAATATCTGTTTGTTAGAGAGAATATTTTGGAGTTTCAGACTCGTATTGAGTACTTTGTTACAGAGAACATATTAGCAGATCTACTAACTAAAGATTAACTATTAGAGCTCCTCAGAATCATGTAGCTCATTTGGGTTTAGTTAAGTCTTTTGATGTTTTGGATTAATGGGAGTCTGAAATTTAATATTTACTTAGTGTCATTCTTATGAGATATGTTTGTGATGACATCACTTATACTATCATATCTCTTAGAGCATTTTCAGATGCTTGGACCATTGGTCAGGATTGCACAAGGATCACATCCTTGTAATGTATGTTCTGACACCAGTTTCACATATTATTCAAATCTTTTGTTGAAGATCTTGACATGTAAGATGCCAGTGCTCCTATCGGACATGGTTTTTGCATTGTTAAATACTTATTGCCTCTTGATTTGATTTGAGGATTGTTAATTTATAGTGACAACTCATAATTGACATGTTTATTTTGTTATATTATTAAATCTGGAAATTATTTATCCTTTAAACTAATGATTTATGTTGTCCAAGTGGGAGATTGTTAGATTTTTCATATGGACTACCATAAATCATATTTATCTATACATATATTTATTTATTTATTTATTTATATGTATTATCCAGTTTTAATAATAAGTTAATTATAAATTCTTTAATAAATTAAACAATCCTTATTGAATTGAAACTGGGCCTTGTGTGGGCTGACTAATGATGGGAATGTCAGCCCATTAGAGTTTCACAAGGAAGGGTCTCTACTCTCTGCCTATATATGTGGTGTAGCAGTCCCATTGAAGTAACACCCTCTGAAAAACATATTAGGCTAAGAGAGCAGTTTTACTCTCCTTAGTTATTCTATTTTCTTGTCTTTAATTTTATTTATACCCAATTATCAATTACTATCAAGAGTTCTGCTATTATCCCAGGTACGCATATTTTTTTGTTATTATTCATATATGCTATAGGACTATCTGCAATATATTTTTGTATATAGGAATTGTTTATAAATTCCTTCAGTCTTAACCTACACCACTGCAAACCTAACTTTCCCTTAGCGTGTACCTTCCATTAGCTAAACTTTTCATTTCATTAACTAAAGGTAAGTTCATATTTCAAATATGTCATACAAGTATTCAACAAAAGAAGAATTCGTTCTCTTTTACAAACATAACCAATATGAGAATTTCATTCTCACAATTACATAAATTCATCACCAAGGTATCCTCATACATAAAACATACCACATGGTCTATTTACACGATAGCATAGCCTACTTGATTACAGAGTCTTTCTATAATACCCTACAATTCTACAAATGTAAAAGTAATTGGTTGAGATGTTACTATACCCTGAATAAAAGGAAGGTCTTCCGAATACGCAAAACTTCGAAACGTAGGCTTTTCTGTTTCTGAAACTATGATGGGGTGAATCTAAACTATGAGACTTACCATAAAACCCTACACATTCATAAACACACGACAACTATACTACAATACTAAAGATAACAACAATATAATAAAGGTTTATACAAAATAATTCAATCTATATTCATAGTAGCTCCTAATAAGCTATGTACAATATACTTCATGTTTACTCAGTACGATGTCAGGAAAGCATTTGTAAACATTTAATCCTTGTCTATGTCCAATCATTTAGAAATTAGAGGAAATCTCATGCATAAGAGTAAGGTCACACATCTCACTAAAACCATGTTAACACATGGATCAGAAGCTAATCGATTACTTAGCAACTCAACAATCACAACGCACGGGCCTCGTGTATGAAACGTGAGACCAAGGATATCGAAACCCAACCATATCAATCATATAGGGGTTGGAAGCCAGTCGATTCCTCAGCAACTCAGCGACCACAACGCACGGCCCTACTGTGCGTGCAGCAATGTGAGACCAAGTGTAACACCCTGAAAAATGAGCACATGACTTATACAAATTAAGGTGTACCTTAGTGGTAACCCATAATTTTCTTGAACAGCCGTAATACATTTTTTTATTTCCCATAACATCGAAAAATATTTACAATGAAAATACAAAGTAAATTGCAGTCAAATAAATAAAATTCCTAAATATAGCAGGACCTAGGTAGCCTATAAGATTGCAAAGCAATTCTATTGGCATATAGCCCAAAAATTGGTTCATCAAGAATCCTCTAGACAAAAATAGAGTATGTCTCCATAAGTCGCTAACTCCAGTAGTTTCGACTAATTTACCAAAATGCTACTTTCTACCAAAATATTTCTTTATATACTACTCTTTCAAATTTATTTCTTCATATACTACTCTTTTCGTCAAATCAAGTATTTATCTTTTTTTTTTAATTAATAAGGCTCGGCCTAACTTTTTTTATTTTAAAAATCTTGTCAGAAGATTGGTCTGTGTAAGGCCGAACTTATTTTTTATTAAAAAGCTGTCAAAAGCTCGGCCTGCGTCAGGCCAGCTTGTCTACCACTAAGGCAAGAAGGTACTCATAGCAATTGCATTCAACATTTATATTTAATAGAAGAATATATTAAAACTCAAGATTATACACATAAATTATTATAATTAATGGATATTTAATTATAAATATTATAACTAATTACATTGTTAAATATTAAATATAATAGGTTAAATTATGTTTTAATAATTGTAATATTTAATTAAACTAATTATAATTATATTCATTTGTGTAATAATTATTAATTGTAATATTTAATTTATTTTAATCATTTTTATATAATGAATAAAATTTTTATATTTCTTTTATAGTTACTTATATAAATAAATTATCTAAAAAATAAATTAATCAATCAATTTTGTATGATTATGTAATTAAATATTTTAATTCACATTAATTTATGTATATAATTATAATTAATTAATTTATTACGCCAAAAACATAAAAATTATTTGTATGCAGATTTAATTTACAATTGATTAATTAAATAAAAATGTAAATTAAAAATTCGACAACTTACTAACAAAAATACTTTTAGTTGATAGAAAGTCAACAAATGATAAAAAAAATAATCTAAAAGAAGTGACTCCTTCTTCTTTACCTTGTTGTTGTCCTTCTGCTAAGGGTGTAGGTTGATCATTCAAATCTAACATTGACAACTGTACTGATGGGATCACGTTATCCAGTGTGAAGAACTGCATTCTGAAATCTGCATTATGTATCATAGAATCAGTAAAAAAAGACGAATAAGCAAAATGGTATTGTACAGGCACCGAAGTACGATAGTCCAATGCCAAATGAAAAATTAGAGCCTCCAATCTGTGTAAAAGAAGGACCGACGCCATTAGAACCTATGTCAGGTTGAGTTTGATAGTAAGTTGAAGTTAATGCACTCTGATATGGCATAGATGCACTTAGATCATTAAATGCATCATAAGGAATAGGTTCCCTTGCTGAGATAAGGTCCCGAGAACGCTTGTCTGGCACTTGCTATGGAATTATTACAGCAGGCAATTGCTGAGCAGGTAGAGCTAGGTAAGAAAGCCTGAGTTCTTTTTGTTCACCCATGATAGTATAATAATGTTCATAGGACCCTGCTCAATTTTCTCTACTAAATCATCATGTCACAACCCATTTTCTAGGCACATGACCGGCACAATGATGAATCTCTCATCACTGTAAGCCCTTCGATAAATTCTACCCGTGAGTTTAAATTATCTATGTTATCAAAATAATAATTCCTTAATAAATATGAAGAAAATATATCAAATTTTCTTATCTGAAAATCATAGAGATGATTTGCATGTAATAATAGATTATCAATTTAAAATACATTATTATACTGACATACAAACCAAATGTCAAACCCCTGACCTAGATGTCCTAGACGATTACAGAGCGACATAATCTACAACAAAAGAGGGGCCTACCCGACAGTGGGAAGGTCCAAAGTGATCTACTCTTCTAGCGGATATTCTTCACCGGTAACCTGATCTGTAAAAAAAAGGTTTCATAGATAGTGTGAGCTTTAAGACTCAGTGAGCGAATAGGCCTCGGGTTAATAAAATTCAAATACATCACCAGTCATGCAAGTATATCTGAAGGCTCATACTCAACCAATAGACATAGTTAGAAATTACATACAAGAAGATAAAAATTCATCCAATTCAACAAACGTTACTAGTACTCATCAATGGCAATATATCCCGGAGAGCGCACACAGGCCAGCTCACCAATTCTGTATATTTCCGCCATGACGCACAACCTCATCCTCTTAGCTAGGGCGCCTCACGGATCTATCACCAATCCGGGCTATATCCCTACTAAGGGAATCGTTGTCTCCACACTCATTGGTCAAGACACCCTTTCAACCGGGTTTTTCGCCTTGCCGTGAGAGGGGGTACTGTCCCGCTCAATCACAATCAATAGCACAGTATTTCATATCATAATTAGAAGCACAATATAATATTCATCCATATAACAGGTATAGCATATAACTATATTATAGATTTATAAACCATAAATCAAGATAACAATTAATCTATTTTTGAAAAGATTCAAATTTCACATCATCATGAGATACTTATGTCATTTTATCCATACTTCTGGATTAATTATCTCCCCAGATTTGCCACACTGAATCCAGTTTACCCCTATGAATCTTGGGAGTGTCCTACGACATACTTTTTATCACCAGTAGTGCTAAAACTTTATTAAAACTGGGTCGTTACACTCACCTGGATTCCGTACGAGTATCACTTCTTTAAGTTGTTACGGACAATAGTACTCAGTTGAATTTCAATGTTTCGCTACGAAGATTTTCATGAAAGATTAGAGAAAACAAGTTAGGATTGTTTTCATACAGACACTGTTTATATGTATGGTTACTATTCATATGTACGGTCACTATTCATATATACGGTTATTATTCATACGTATGGATACTATTCATACCAGAAATAGAGAATACAATTTGTAAAATAGTACACCATGTAAGTTCCCAGGAAAGAGTGGAGGGTCGCAATAGACACACTTAAAAATCAGGTCTTTCCTTAGCCAGAACTTTCCTAGACATGTATTCTTCACAGTTTATATTCTATTTTGGTAATCAGGGATTCAAAATAATATATAGTTAAGGACAGTTTTTCTGATGTGGAAGATCAGCCAAAGCTGCAACCACAGAGCATACTTAAGAAAATAACTTCTAAACTTTGTAAGACATATAAAGGGTATAGTATCCTTACCTAAGCTGAAAAGGAAATGTCCAAAATTTCAGAGGTCTAGCATTGGACCAAGAAATCTTAAAGAGAGAAGAAGAAAAGTTGAAGGTGTGATTTTGAAAGTGAAATGGAAGGGCCTATTTATAAGAAAATTTAAGGGTACTATTCCATCTACCCCGTCTCACTTACCAGTTTCACCTACCCCGTCTCACCTACTAATTTTACTTACTAGTCTCACCTACCAATTTCACTTACAAATCTCATCTACTAGTATAATCAATTTGCTAATTTAGTTTCCTTTCAATTTAGTCCCTTAGGGAATTCTCTCATATAAAATGTCATTTTTCTCCCAGTTTCTTTCTAGTTTTCTCTTATGATCAAACCACATTTGGTATTTGACATTTCGATAGTATATGTGGATAGTACCATATACGTAAATAGTATTATACAGGTAAATAGTACTGTATACTGGAATAGTAACTGGCCTTACTAATTTTCTTGGATAAATTTACTCATTGCCACTCTAACTTATTTGTTCGCTTAGATCCTTGAGAATTTGTAAAAATTTCCTAAATTTAAAATTTAAAATTTCTATTCCCAAATTTCCTTCACTAATTCAAAAGAATATTTTCCACGTAATTAAATTTTTCCATAAACTTCAAAATAGATTTTGAATATTTGTAAAAATTATTGGGGTATTACACATCAGGTCTCGGATTCTCACGAAAAAGTCTGTATAAGTACCATGCCATGTCAATCTACAAAAATATAAAAATTAGAGCAAAGTGGATAAACTATATGTAATACCCGTTAATTTCAGAATATAATTCACTTAAGAGTATTTTAGAATTCTACAACGTTACTTTAGTTATTTATTTTGGTCATTTTTAATTTTCATATTTAATTGTTCTCTTTGAATATTATTTATGAAAATTGAGTTAAATGACTGGACTAAATATTTGCACAATGAGGGATATATTCTAAGAATGGTGAAATTCATGGAAAGTGGTTTCAGAATGGTCAATTAGTCCATTTATTGTAAATTGACTGGATGGGTTTGGATGTTGGGTTATGGATACCCATGGGTTATTGAATAACCCATTAGAAATATTTAATATAAAGTTTCAATAGTACCCCCTCATTTTTCTTCACGCAACCGAAACTGATATTCGTTTTCTCTCTCCTTTCTTCATCCTCTTCTCAAATCCTTTCCTCGATCTTCAGAAGTTCGATTATTTGTTCGGTTCAAAAGCTTTGTAAGGATCAAAGGTAAGCTTTAATCCGATTATTTTCCTTAAATTTCAGTTTATGTAGAAGATCAGAGGAGGTTTTGTTCTTGAAGATTTTAATGATAATTCATGAGTCTCAGTTGTTTTAGAAGTTATATTTGAGTTATAATCGGTTAAAAGAGTTGAAATTCTGGTTTTGAAACAAGAAAGGAAAGGATGAAATTGTTAGAAATTCTGCAAAACCGAGTTACTGTAGCGACCAGAAATTTCGAAACAAAATCTGAAAAATTTTCTTCGGGTACTGTAGCAGTACTGTAGTGTCGGCAGTCAACGGTACTGTAGCAGTCAACGTTACTGTAGCGAACCGTTACTGTAGCGAACCGTTACTGTAGCGAACCGACACTGTAGCAAACCGTTACTGTAGCAAACCGTACTGTAGCAACCCATTACTGTAGCAGTCAGAAAATTTTACGTATTTTCGTGATTTTGTTTCCTTTCTTATGATTCCTTGTAATATATTTTACTAGGAAATTTTCCTACACAAATTCTAGTGTGGAACAAGGTAAACTTGGACAAACATCAAGGTGAGTGAATAACCTTGCTCAGCTAAATTGATATTACTAGTCAAAGTACAATATAAGTCCCATTTACAATATTATTTGGATAATAAGCAATTAATTTTTCATATGGGAGTATATGATGATCAGTAGAAATAAGAGTATGAAGAAATTATTTATTTCATGAAAATTGTACTATGTGATGAATTCTCACTATTTTATTAATGAGTAAAGATCTACGGGATCTAATACACGAGTGTGAAAGGGTTAAAGTCCCATACTACTCAGTATATATCTAAGAAATCTTATACACGAGTTTGAAAGGGTTAAAGTCTCATACTACTCGGCGTATACCTATGAGATCTTATTCACGAGTTTGAAAGGGTTAGAGTCCCATACTACTCGGTGTATATCTATGAAATCTTATTCATGAGTTTGAAAGGGTTAGAGTCTCATACTACTCGATGTATAAGACAATTAATTATATGAGTAAATGTGGTATTTGTACTTTTGATATTTTATATAGTACAGTTATTTACTTACTGAGTTTTTAAATAAACTCACACTCCCTATGATTTTTTTTCAGATACAGAAAATAAAGAACAAGAGTATCCGTTTGAAGATTAGAAGCCCCTTGGGACTATTCTCTATTTCTGTCTGGTGGGACACCAGTACTTATTAATGTGGATATTAGAAACGCTCTGTATTTTCTATAGGTCTCCTAGGCTTGCGATGAGATAGAAATATCAGACTATGTATGTCTATATTTGCTTATCAGATGAATATAATTCTGTAGTGTGGAATGAATGATTAAGGTTGAATGTAAAACCTTACAGAATATATGTATATAACGTATGTTTGAGAATTATATCAAATGAGTAGTATCTTTTCACATGCTCAATTTTTGGGATGTGACACTATAAATATAATTTAAATTTGATACTAAATAGACGATTTACCGCATAACCCTAAGAACCGCTTGTAGGATCGATCCATCGCCTTGTATGCCTCCAATACCAATGCATATACTCAGAGTTATGCTCTAGGAGATGTGAAGGATACTGTGACTGGATCACTCACTGAGGCCATGCCAACCACTAGTTGATGCAGTCTGCATGTACTACCGCCCAATTTTGATCATATTTCCCTATCATCTGTAATATGTGGCGGCGGCCAAGATTGACAGGTGGCTTAGGAATCGACTGATCTCTGCCAAATTAGTGAAGCAAACTATCTACATGGTGCCAGTCGACAATATGAAAACAAATGAGTGATTCAAAGGCAAGCCAAACATTATGGTCAGCTACGCAATTATCCAGAAGCATTTGAATGATTGTCTCGTCATATGGGCATCGGATAATCTATGAAAAATAAATGTCAGGAAAAATAAAGATATAGAGAATCATCCATATTTGAAGAATATCAGTTTAAATAAGAGATACCTCCAAATTAGTCATTCTATCTAACAAAAGTCTATAATGCTTCAAGGCTTCTTTAGCTGGTCCAATAGAATCCTTAGCACCCTTCTAACTAACAATTCGAGGTTCTCAGCTTTACTTCTCAAATGTTTCGTGATCATCGATCTAACTGTCTTGTCAGTTTTCAAATTTATCTTGACATACTTCCTATTCAATTAGTACCTGTATCTTATTTTTGCCATTGATTCACTTAAAGAGAGATCTAAATGATCATGGATCATACTTTCAAATCGTCCAGTGTGATATTTGGATCACTCAGTGACATTATAATACAAACATCATATTTAAATATAACCTCCTCATTACCTTTAACAGTAATTCCGTTGACATAAATATATACATTTATGTCAGAGCTCATCTTACCTACCTATATAACACAATATAATTCATATTAATAAACTAAAAAATCTATAATGAATTTGTAAATATCTTCAAGTCTCTGAAGCAATTTCAATTATTTATATGTCAAGTATTTCAATTTATTATTTAACATAATAAACAACCGTATTCTTTAATTTTATTTTCAATTAAAAATTTATAAAATTAAATTTATAAAATTAAATTTATAAAATTAAATTACATAAGTTTACAATTAATTTATAAAAAAATGTGAAATTAATTTATAAAATATTAAAATATATAATCTATAAAATAATTAAAATATATAATCTAAATAATTCATATTATGCAAAATACTAAAGGAAAAATATATAATTAATTTGTAAATATCATCAACTATTTTTTATATTAATATTTTATCTTAAAGTCTCTTATTAAAGTCAATTAATTAATTTTAAAATTAAAAAAGTCACCCAATCTTACTTTCTTAAAATATTCCAAATTTTATTTTTAATTTATTCTTTTAACTTGAAGTTTAATAATTAAAAGATACAAAGATTATTATTTTGTATTTTAAATATTTATAGATTAAATATCTCCATTTATTATTTTACATAATAAGTAATAGTATTATTTAATTTTATTTTCAATTAAAATGTATAAGTTTACAATTAATTTATAAAAAACAATTAAAATATATAATATGTAAAATTTATTATTTTTTTATTTTAATTAAGTAAAAATTTTATTTTTACTAATACTAAAAAACATAATATATTCAAAACTCCAAATGATATTTAAGATTATATTAAAAAAAAGTAAATCCTAACTCAGTAAAAAAATAACTATATATAGCAAAAAATAACTGTAAAATAATACAATCAAATTTGTAGTTATAAAATAGCACAAACTAAAATATCTAACACAATCTAAAAAATAAATAAAGTATATAACAAGATCAAAATTATAATATCATACAATTTCTAATCAGTAAAATCTAACCAACTAAAATTAAACTAAATAAACATATTTAACTCTACTAATCTGAATATTAAAATAAACATAATAATCTGACCTTAAAATTTTATTTATACTAAATCTGCTCTCCTCCTTCTTCTTCAACTGCTCACCTCTCCTCTCTTCTTCCTACTGCTAGCTTATCCTCTCTTCTCTGGTGCTGCTCGCCTCTCCTCTCCCTTTGAAGTTTTTGTGTGTGTGTGTGTGTGTTTTGGAATGGTAGCTATATACACACACAACAATCCCTCCCTCTCTTTAATTTTTGCCTACCTCCCTCTCCTCTTTTAATTCAAAACTGACCCCCTCTTTCCATTCAACACGCATGCGGAGAATCTCTACATCTCGTAGAGATTCCCTGACTATCAGGAACTCAGCTTTGACCAAGTCGAGTTTCTTTTTTTATTTTCTGACAGATGTTTTGACCAAAAAAAAAAAAGGCTCAACTTGTTAATAAAAAAAAAGACAAAAATTGATTTGACAAAAAGAGTACTATATGAAGAAATAAATTTTAAAAAGTAGTATATGAAGAAATATTTTTTTAAAAAAATAGGATAGTGGTAAATTTGTCAGTAGTTTCCCATCCTCCTTAACTGTTAAATCTGAAAAGATAACAACAGAGAGTGTCAGTTTATCAAAAACTCAGTGAGTAAATGACTGTACAATAAAATAAGGTACAAGTACAAATACCAGAATCACAACCACAATTTAAATAAATACCTCTAGCGCGTACATGCATGTACAAATATACAAACACAAGCATACCTGATATGTAACCGTAATGTACTACTTCCTTGTGAGTCCACACTCTTGCAATCCATATCAATCACATCCAAAGCACATATAAGCATAAATATCCACACAAGGATTATACATATGCAGGCAACTACATGCTATGTTTTTCCTCACTTTCCCACGCATACCTTGTTGAGACTCAGTCTGGAATTTCTCCTCAAACAATATTTACTCAATAGGTTTATCTCGAAGGTCCACCGCTCTGTTCCCAATTTTTGATGTTCTTCTCAGGAATATCTACATCCTTGGGTTACTAGCTAGTTCTCTCTCTTAATATGAATATGCAAATGCAATATGCAATATTTTTACCACTCTTTCCTATACTTACCACATTGAGACTCAGTCCAAATTTTTCCCCTTAGACTATTATTACTCAATGGGTTTATTCCTGAGGTCTACCCCTTTATTTTCATTATTCCAATGTTTTTCCCAAGAATAATCATATCCTTGGGTTATTAGCTAATTCCCTTTCATGATTCCACATTCCCATATAATTTATTTCTATGTATAATGCACACACACAAACACAATACAATCCATACACATTCCACATAACAACCTCACAAATCACAACTAATTTTCCACTAATTAGTTAACATAACTAATTAGGGAATTTAATAAATATAAATCCAATTATGATGTGAATGGGATTTATATTGTACTTAAACAATTTTTAATAAAAAAAAATAGCAAGGTCACCCACTCACCTTGATGTTGACAAGGTTTACCATATAAAAAATCCCAATAAATGAAGCTAATGAAGCTTCCAAGTCGCCTAGCACCAACAAAAATCAGTAAATAAATAAAATGAAGAAAATCCTCACCACTAACTCTGACCTTTGGTCATGACTCTTAACCAGTAAGGAGTTTCTAAATAAAACTTATACTATTAGAAACTAGATTTGAAGGGCTTTCCAACGATATAAAGTTTGTTAAAAACAGAGTTCGAACGAAAGAGTTATGACCATTTGAAAATAGACCAAGAATCTCAGTATGGCTACACACACACACACACTTAGTGCCTAGGCGCTAAGGCCTTTTTCCCCCATTTTCCTTCTGAAGTGTGGCACTTGGGTGCCACGATCACGACCCACGCGATTTGGCCTCTGTTTTAGATCAGATCTAGCTAGATCTTCATTATTTTTCATGATTTCTTCCATAGGTTCTCATCCTTAATGTCTAAGGAGTATTTAGACACCAAAACTCCTAATTTTAACTGACAGATGAAGCCATAATCTCAATTTTACCCCAAATAGCCTTAAACCTAGAAAATTAGAAAAAGTTCAAGAAATTAAAATTTCTATCTCGATTCATTGCTTTCCCTACGTTGCTTGGCCACTGATGACTCACCCTACCATTAGAGAAAGGCTCACCGAAGCTCAGTTGAAGGATTTGGGTGCAAATGGTGAGGTAGAGAGAAGGAAAAGAGAAAGAGAGAAAAGAGAAAGAGAGAAGAGAGAGTGTGAGGAGAGACAGAAAAGTGAGAAAATGAAGAAAAGAAGGTGGGGCCACCTATATATCCGTCGATGGTGAAATTATTAGTTTACCCCTAGGTAACTCTCGATTAATCTTGATAGTGGCAAATCCGTAGTTTTTTCAATTTGGGTATTTCTCACACTCTAAGTGTCATCCTAGTTTTTCATTTTACTTTAATCCCTCTCTGGACCCCATAGGTACCTAGCTCCGTCTATGCCTCATGATTGCTTTCTCTCAATTCCCTACCCCTAATACTATTTCCATGAAATTTCCTTTTCCTCTAGTCTTTTCTCAAATCTCAAAAATATCATCCGTAATAAAACACCTGGTTTAGTTATTTATCTCCATTTTCATAAATAATATTCAAAAAAATAAATTAAATATGAAAAATTAAAAATAACCAAATATTTTCATTAAAAATAATAAAAAATTTTATTATAAAAACCATAATACCGCCAATCACGTGATCCCAAAATTGGCAGGTATTACATCAAGGATGTCGAAGTCCAATCATATCACAATTACAGTCATAAGCAATCTCATTCATTCACAATTCACACAAGATCATCATTCATTATGTACTATAAATATAGAGACTCATAATATATTCCACATTTAGTCCACAAGAGACGTGCTACGTCATTGCAACATTCATTCACTGATTCCCCATATTCACAACATACATCATCGATACAAGTAATGTTTGCTTATTCCATATGTTCAGACATATAACATGTCATCTACATACCTATTTGTTCTCACAATACACTCACAACAACTTCTAAGCATTATTCGCACTACATTCATAATGATAAGGAGTGTGTGCATTTCAATATATATATATATATACACATATATTCATACCCACATACTTTAGTATGTTCTAATATGTTTGAGAGACTATGTGTATGCACATACTCTTCTAGTAGAAATCTATAATTGACACATCCATATATATGCATACCTTACACCACTTGAGATCTCATAGGAGTGTACAAATGTATATGTATACACATTTCCATTTTAGCACACAATTGAAAGAGAGGCAAACAAGTATATGCATACACATATCCCTCAAGTTATTCCTATATCACTTGGTATGAATATATATATATATATATACACATGAATACATGTACACATATCAAGCGTGTGTACTTCACCATAGGCAACATATATATTAGCACACATAATTATTTCGTAGCCAAATCACAATCACATTTATTAGATCAACGTACACGTATCCACACTCATCAAACAATTACTTTCTTTTCAGACAAATGCATAATTCCATTCTATAAACATACACGAGGGGTTTAAAACCTTATACATAAATTGATAAAGTTGTAAATATATTTTGAAAATACATCTAAGGTAAGATATAGATCCCTTCCTAAGCCTATTCATGTGAGCATATGTCGATTCTTTTATACTAAGATTAAATATCACCAATATTCATCACATAGGGTCATTTATTTTACTTATACAATGTCCATGATTCCTATCCTTACTTATACTCGTTATTCTAAGCCAACATTTTACTTTACTTAAATGAGAACAATTAAAGTACTAACATGTCATGCATGTAATACCCGTCATTTAATTTTTCCTTTTTATTGTTAGATTTTATTTCGTAAATAATGATTTACAAATTGGATACAATTTGTGTTTGTGATGCTATTATATGATGTGTTGATGCCTTAGTATGTGATTTCGGGCTGTAAGTTAGCATTGTGTGGTGCTATGCCGTATACGGACCAAAGTGAAAATTATAAGGACTAAAATGAAAGTTTTAAGATTTTGTTGGGGTATAGCAAAAAGTTCATAAAAGGGTAGAAAAAGAAGGAAAAAATTATAGGGAATCTTGATATGAAATAAGATATGAAACAACTCTTAGATCTTAAAATATTAATTTTTGGATAAATAGTGATAATTAAGTTATTAGAGTATGAGAAAGAAATAAAAGAAAATATATCAACTATAAAATTAAAGAAGATTCCATACAATTATTAGGAAATAAATAATTACATTTAAATAATATAATTAGTAGTGGATAATGCAAAAGATTAGATAAAAGAAATAGATGATTATCTAAAACTAACCAAGTCTAATTTAATATAATTTTAAAGTTAAGGATAAATAATCCAAATAAGAAATATGAAAATATCTTTTTCAAAATCTGAACTAAATTGTTATTTTGCTTATATTTGAATGGGATTATAATATCAAATATATGTTTTTATTTGAATTTAAATAATTGGATGTGCATCAATAGGATAAGGCATTCTAGTCCACGTTGAATTATTATACTATTTTCAAAATTTACAAGGAAATTGATTGGAGGAATAAGCCTTAGTGAGTAAATGAAAATATATTAAATCCAAAAATCCTAATCAAGAGCTACAATATTTTGAAATCTTTAAATAACATATAGCAATATAATATAAATAATAATACTTTTTAGCTTTAGTTAATTAAAAGATGGATAATCTCAACAAATTAGTCTACATCTAATTGAATCTTCATTTCTACTCAAATAAGATTTACTCCAGCAAGTACACAAGCCTCCCACCTTATTCAACCACTCTACACACCAAACAACAATCCTTCATATACACCATTCAAGTCATACATACATCACCGTCAACAATTTCAAACCTTCATCCTCTTCAATCACTCTCACAACGCCACCAGAGGAAACCATATACACAAGACCCCAAGCGTTCCAAACCCAAGACTTAGAAGAACTTCAAGTTAGAACTTCAAGTTACCTTTCACACTAGTGCTCGTGCCAGATTGCTCAAATGCTATTTAATTACTGTATAGCATAATTCGAGGTGAGTGAACCAGCCCTTCTTTAATATTATCTTAAGTGTTAAAGTAATATGATATAAAAATAAGTAATGATCATAGTGGGAAAAAGGGGATCCGGTTAAGATATTCGAGTTTTGAGAGTTTTGTGTAATTTCAATATTTACAAAATTACTTACGGTGAATGTTAGGGAAAAAGATATGGTTCGTAAGACGAACACAATAAATTGTGATTTGGGAGATTTTATGGTTATCCGATGGAAAGTGATATATTTATATTGATGATTATATTGATGATTTATTTCAATGATTATTTGAAATTGCTTGAAAATTGATTGTAGTTGGGCGGAATAATACTCTCTCTCATGTCAAACGGAAAATCAGGATGATAGGATGGCTTGACTTATGAGAGTAGAGACAACGATTCCCTCGGTAGAAAGTTAAACTCAAATTTAATCCATAAGGAACCCTGACCGTTGATGATGAAGTTGTGCATCATGGCGAGTTTGATGAGATTGGTAGAGCGGGCTTACGAGCGCTCTCGGGTATTTTATTATTGACGAGTACTAGTTCTGTTAGTTTGAATTGTTCGATTGAATTGCAAACTTTATAGTATGTATCTTTCCTTGTGATTTGTGATTTTTATCTATGTTTTTATTTTTTTATTTTAGATCAAGTAGTGGAAGAGGAATTTTAGCAAGTGGACTAGGTTTTACGTTGGATATCCTATTGTTAGATGGGTCCCGAGTCGTTAGTATTTATTTATTTAAGTTTAGGAAGCTCTATGATCAATTAAGACATCTAAGAGGTCTTGGGTGATTAAACTACTTTATTTATTGTATTTAATTTGATTTAAATTTGAAGATTTGTTTTATGAATTTATAATATGGATTATGGTAAAAGTTGAGGTTATAATTATGAATTTATTTAAATTGATGTGATTTTGTGAATGAATAAAGTTTTGATTACTTTATTTAAATATTAAAATTATAATTTAGGAGATTGCAAGGAATTCGAATAAGTTTTCATCTCCCATTGTGTGTATATGGTATACGGTTATACTAATATATATTATTTATATTATAAATTAATAATTATTTTAACAAATATTTGATATTTATTTATATTTATTTAATATTTTCTAATTTTAGTCTTTTTTATTATACATATATTCATATATAAATATATACATACATATATATATATATATATATATATATATTTCAAACTCTGAGTTGTTTTTAAAATCTAAACAATTGAGACTATTTAAATTATTTAAAAAAAGATTGTCTTGTTTGCTTGATTTGATTCGTCTGTTTGAAGAATTTTAAATAATTATGAAAGCTATGTTATTTAATAAATAAAAAAAGAAAGATGCATGTTATAAATATTCATAAATAGACAAAAAATAGTAGAAATTGAGATGACGGTTAGGCTTACCATGACACGGGATTTGTGTCAGTATGCCAGTCACTTGCCCAAAATTTGGGTTGTGACAGTTGGTATCAGAGGCAGGTTTTATGTCTCATAGTAACTACAGAGAGGGGTGTCCTTAGTAGGCCCTTCCCTATATATGTGAACCGTGGCACAGCTATAGGCTAGAGATCCACCAAATGCCTTATAGAGTCTTCAATGTCTTTCCTTCATGTAACACTCCTCCTCAGTGGTTGTTTTTCTGAAATTCAATGACCGAATTTCTTTAAATGGGAAGTAATGTAATACCCTAGGTATTACGACGTCATAAGTAAGCATGAGCTCGGACATATGAAAAATTTCTCATGTATAGACGGGTGCCCTTGGGTAAAAGTTAGAAACCCAAGTAAGTTAAATTCGGAAGACCGAATTTCTTAAACGGGGTAATACTGTAATAGCCGCCATTTAATTTTTCCTTTTTATTGTTAGATTTTATTTCATAAATAATGATTTGCAAATTGGGTATAATGTGTGTTTGTGATGCTATTATATGATTTGTTGATGCCTTAGTATGTGATTTCAGGTTATAGGCTAGCATTTTGTGGTGCTATGCTATACAAGGACCAAAGTGAAAATTACAAGGACTAAAATGAAACTTTTAAGATTTTGTTGGGGTATAGCAAAAAGTTCATAACAGGGTAGAAAAAGAAGGAGAAAATTATAGGGAATCTTGATGTGAAATAAGATATGAAACAACTCTTAGATCTTAAAATATTAATTTTTGAATAAATAGTGATAATTAAGTTATTAGAGTATGAGAAAGAAATAAAAGAAAATATATCAAATATAATGTAATACCCATGAAAAATAAAATATAAATATTTGTTTAAGGTGAAAGAATAGTAATAAAAGGTTTAAGGTGAAAGAATAGTTTTCCTTTTTAAGTTTCCAATAGTAATAAAAGAAAAAATGTCAGTCCTAAGGTGCACAGTAACTACATTATTAAAAATGTCATTTTCATAAATAGTAAATTGAATATTTTATTAGCGCATAGTATCAAATAGTACCATTGACTTTTGCTATAAATAGGCCCTTCCATTTCACTTCTAAACTCACACCTTCAACTTCTCTTCTTCTCTCTTTAAATTTCTCTTACTCCAAAGCTAGGCCTCTGAGATTTTGGGCCTTTGCTTTTCAGCTTAGGTAAGGATACTATGCCCTTTCTATGTCTTTCAAATTCTAGAAGTTATTTTCTTAAGTATGCTCTGTGGTTGCGGCTTTGGCTGATCTTCCACATCAGAAAAACTGTCCTTAGCTGCTTACATATTATTTTGATTCTCTGATTATCGAAATAGAATGTAAACTGTGAAGAATACATGTCTAGGAAAGTTCTGGCTAAGGAAAGACCTGGTTTTTAAGTGTGTCTAGTGTGACCCTCCACTCTTTCCTGGGAACTTACCTGGTGTACTCTTTTACAGATTGTATTATCTATTTCTGGTATAAATAGTACCCATACGTATAAATAGTAACTGTATGTATAAATAGTGACCATACATATGAATAGTGACTATATGTATGAATAGTGACTGTACGTATGAATAGTAATCGTATGAATAGTAACTGTATATATGAACATTAACCGTACGTATGAACAGTATCTGTACGAAAACAATCCTAACGTATTTTCTCTAATCTTTCATGAAAATCTCCGTAGCAGAACACCGAAATTCACCTGAGCACTCTTGTCTGTAACGACTTAGAGAAGTGATACTCATACGGAATCCAGGTGAGTGAAATGACCCCGTTTTAATAGAGTTTTAGCATTACTGGTGATAAAAAGTATGTCGTAGGACACTCCCAAGATTCATAGGGGGAAATTAGATTCAGAATAACGAATCTAATGAGATAATTAATCCAGAAGTATGGATAAGAAGAAGCAAGTATCTCATGATGATGTGAAGTTTGAATCTCTTCAAAACAGTTTAATTATTATCTCGATTTGTGGTTTATAAATTTATAATATAGTTATATACTATACCTGTTATATGGATGAATATTATATTGTGCTTTTGATTATGATATGAAATACTGTACTATTGATTGTGATTGAGCGGGACAGTACCCCCTCTCACGGCAAGGCGAAAAACCCGGTTGATAGGGTGTCTTGACCAATGAGTGTGGAGACAACGATTCCCTCAGTAGGGATATAGCCCGGATTGGTGATAAATCCGTGAGGCGCCCTATCTAAGAGGATGAGGTTGTGCGTCATGGCGGAAATATACAGAATTGGTGAGCTGGCCTGTGTGCGCTCTTCGGGATATATTGCCATTGATGAGTACTAGTAACGTTTGTTGAATTGGTTGTGCGTCATGGTGGAAATATACAGAATTGGTGAGCTGGCCTATGTGCGCTCTCCGGGATATATTGTCATTGATGAGTACTAGTAACGTTCGATGAATTTTTATCTTATTGTATGTAATTTCTAACTATGTTAATTGGTTGAGAATGAGCCTTCGGATATGCTTGCATGACTGGTAATGTATTTGAATTTTATTAACGCGAGGCCGATTCGCTCATTGAGTTTAAAAGCTCACACTGTTTGTACAACCTTTTTGTTCAGATCAGGTTGCCAGCGAAGAATATCTGCTAGAGGAGTAGATCACTTTGGACCTTCCCGTTGTCGGGTAGACCCCTCTTTTGTTATAGATTATGTTGCTCTGTAATCGTCTAGGACATCTAGGTCAGGGGTTTGGCATTTGGCTTGTATGTCAGTATAATAATGTATTTTATGTTGAGGATCTATTATTACATGCAAATGATCTCTATGAATATCAAATAAGAAAATTTGATATATTTTCTTCAGGAATGGTTATTTTGATAATATAGAGATAATGACTAATAATTTAACTCATGGGTAGAATTTATCGAAAGGCTTACAGTGATGGGATATTCATCATTGTGCCGGTCATGTGACCAGAAAACGGGTCGTGACAAAGTTGGTATCAGAGCAATGGTTGTTAGGTCTCCTAGTGATTACAGAGCAAGGTAACCTTAGTGGAACCTCCTCTATTGTTGTGAACCCGGGCACAATTATAGAGAGACGGCTCTACTGAAGGTCCTGTAGGATGTTTCCATTTTCTTTCCCTCCGAGACTTATCTCTTCTTAGGAATTATGTTCTCAGTTTTAGTTTTAGACAGATGTGGCTACACTTTTGAACTTAGTTAAGGAAAAGTTGTTATTTGTTTTGATTCCGTTACTGTCGGATCAAATTTTTATATGGTGGATTTTATAAGCTGAATTCATGATTGAATTTGTGTAGCTATATTATTTTAGGATACCAACCAATACAAGAAACCACTTGCATTAAAAACAAAAAAACTGAAGGATTACATTGCAAAAAAAGAAGAAGTTTACTCGTGTATGAGTAATCTAAAAGTGAGGTGGTCTTGGATTAGGAGGGTTGTATTGTATCATCACCCCTCGACCATTCCTTGGAGCAAGAGACATAGCAATGTCGCGGAGGGTAGTGTAAATTCCATTCATACAATTAACACTTCTTTGCTGTTGATTGCAGAAGCACTGGGTGGACCAATAGAAGAACCTATCTATTCTCGAAGTCATTGCCGCGTTATTACGTTTGGTTAACTTCTCCAGATCCTCTATCATCTTCTTAAGATTTTTCACCTCCTGCTCTAAACAGGCGATTTTGTCCTCTGAGCTATGGCCTGTACTAATCTCCTCGGCTTCCTCATTCTTCTTCATCTTCTTCTCCTTTTGATTCTCTTGAGGTCCCTCGAGAGGTCTTTTGCCCTTGTCCCTGCATAAACTTAAGTTTAAGTCAAGTTCTTCTTCCTTAGCCTCTACTGTGAGATCAATGTACTTCCTTGAGGCCATGATTTGGAAAATTTAGAAATTTTTGTAAGAATATGAGGCGAGAGGAATGCTGGAAGATTGTAGGCTCAGAGATTATTACTCTTTGTGGTGTGGTAACTGAGAACGCTGGGACGGTTTTTTTATAGAGAAAAATTAGGAGTTAGAGACAAAGAAGATATCTTTTCACCGCACCCCTACACGATCAACCTATGGATTTCTGCAAGCTGGAAGCCAGAAGTCTAGGGTAGGCGTGCACACCAACAATGCGTTGCATTAATGCCAAAATCACAAAAGTCAGTATTCGGTGGATTTGCGGCCGATTTTACTTGGTTTTCCCATTTCTCCCGTTGGCATTTTCCGAAATTCAAAGAAGTTGACGATATAGTCATTAAAGATTGCCTTGGATGCTTTTATGATGAACTGAAATGCATTTCTCTATTTTATTGTATTGTTCTTGAGAGCCTTCAGTTGAGTATGATATACATAACTGATTGAATCATGTTGTAATTACATGTATGTATGTTATTCATGCATAATGAGTGAAGGCTACGATCAAGGAGAATATGTGATGATCCTACATATACTCATAGAGATGTGAAATCAAAATGACTTGGATAGAATGAAATGTGTAGATGATGATATATCTTCATGGTTACACATACTTACATATAATGCTCTCATGGGCAAATGAAAGGCAGTGATTTCCTTACATCATGATAATGCTTAAGGCATGCGACCATAAGCAGTTAACTTTGTTTTAAAAATATATATATTTACATATATATTATGTGTAAGTCCAGAGTAAAGACATCGATTAGAATCTAAGATACGGCCAATATGAGGCTACCTAATCATAGAGGGACATCGTGATATGGGATTACAGGATAAAACAAGTTTAGAGGGAGAAAATCTCAGACTGAAGAGCGTAGTTAGTCAAAATTTTGGGAAAGGTCAAGATTAGCCGAAAATTTTTTTGAGGAAATCTTTGACTTATGTTAATTGCATTAAATTATATTTACTATTTACTTGCATGTACGACATTAATTGCTGGCATTGCGACATATGTGATATGTAAACCTCCTAGCGAGCGGCGTATAGGTTGTGGTGGCTTTAGCTCGAGGAGCTTCGGGTTGTCTATAAATCTTATATGCCCGTTACCCTACTCATCGCACCAAGCAAACCTACTTCTTTTATTACATACCTATTTCTCAATCTCCATTCCTTTCTCATTCGAAGTTATTTCTAAGATCCCTAGAGAAATGACCGATAATAAGTCTTTCAACTTGAATTTTGAGACTGGCAATGTAGAGCTTGATTTAAATCTAAGTCTCGGAGACAACAAAGGGAAGAGACTTGTAGACAGGTCACCAGAAATTAAGAAAAGAAAGAGGGATGTAATAGAGTTGGAGGAGGATAGTACTGCAACATCCTCAGAAAATAAGCTTGCGTTCCTGGAGCACAAGATTGAAAATCTGGAGCGTAAGATAGACAGCTTGAAATACAAGACAGAGGACCAGAAGCGACTAATAAATCGTCTCTTTGAAAACCAAGAGAAACTGATAAACCGTCGTTTCGGGGAACTAGCTAATCGAGTTGATAGACATTCAATGTTTGCAACTCAAAATTTTCGTGACCAACAAGCAAGGTGTATTGACTGTATGAACGGAGTAACTTCTGCTCTTCACCAAATTTCTCAGGTGCTTCCTCCAGAAATCCTTTCTAGGCTGCAACGATTAGCTTCCTCCTTAAGGTATGAAGCACCTTCCTCTTCTAGACTTGGAGCACCTTCTACATTTCAAAAGCCTACTCGTTCTTAATTTATTCTTTCTTTTGTTTGTACCTAAAGTTATATTTGGTCTAAGCTTCATGTATTAAAATTATCTATGTACTAGAAATAAAATTTAAGTTAGTATTTAGATCTTCTTTGTTGAAGTGATTCCTTTTACTGAAAAAACTTGAGGAATGAGAAGATGTTGGACTTGTTATATTTCATACTTGATTCTAAAGCAGAGTATGGTAATATCTTTTTGACTGAGCAGAGTTACTAAAATGATATTTCATTGCACTTCTGAGCTATGGAGGAATGCTAAATAAGTATTTTATGAACCTATATATATAGAAAACTATGGGTTTGCCCTAATCATTGAAGGGATACGACTCTATATGAGTCATTGAGGTGCGAGGAATTTCTATATATATTTATTTTATAATTATGTGTGAGGAGTATGTTATTTACTTAACACATTTTCTAGAATTGTTCTTCTTAGAGATTTATGTAATGATTTCATTTTATATGACGCCATCAGCTGAGAGTGTCGCCTTAAGGTAGAAGGATCGCCTTTGGGCAAGAGTATTACCTATGGCCAAAATGATGCCTTCGGGTAGGGTGCTTGTATTCGTAAAAGTTATAAGCTATGTGTGTGAAAATATGTGTTCTGATATTCAGTATAAACTGGAAAGACCACGTGCCACTGTTGAGAAGACACCTATTTGAGGTTTTACATAGAGACATAGTTCGTCTCTGATTAGGTGGTTTGAGTTTGGTAAAGGTTATGAGAATGAGACACTTTATGGTACAAAAGGTTGTGGAGAAGATCAAACTGATGAGGAAGAGATTACTTGCTGTTTAGAAAAGGCAAAAGTCTTATGCAAATTATTGATAATGCGGTTTAGAGTTCACAGTCAATGGTATAATGTTCTTGTAAATCTCACCAAGGGTGTGATGAGGTTTTGGAAGAAAGAGATGCAAAGGATGAGATATGGACGAAATAATCACACTTATTTCAGTCTTGAGATGAATTTTGAATTCGGGGGACCGAATTCTCTTAAGGGGGTGATAATGTAATACCCATGAAAAATAAAATATAAATATTTGTTTACAAACTACTGTTACTATTTCAGTATACGGTACTATTCACCTGTATAATACTATTTACGTATACGATACTGTTCATTTATACAATCGAAATGTCAAGTACTAGATGTGGTTTGGTCATAAGAGAAAACTAGAAAGAAGTTCGTGGGAGAAAATGACGTTTTATGTGAAAAAAATATCCTCAGGGACTAAAGTGAAAGGACTGAATTGAAAAGAAACTTAAAGGTTTAAGGTGAAAGAATAGTTTTCCTTTTTAAGTTTCCAATAGTAATAAAAGAAAAAATGTCAGTCGCGTAAGGTGCATAGTAACTGTATTATTAGAAATGTCATTTTCATGAATAGTAAATTGAATATTTTATTAACGCATAGTGTCAAATAGTACCATTGACTTTTGCTATAAATAGGCCCTTCCATTTCACTTCTAAACTCACATCTTCAACTTCTCTTCTTCTCTCTTTAAGTTTCTCTTACTCCAAAGCTAGGCTTCTGAGATTTTGGGACTTTCCTTTTCAGCTTAGGTAAGGATACTATGTCATTTCTATGTCTTTCAAATTCTAGAAGTTATTTTCTTAAGTATGCTCTGTGGTTGCGGCTTTGGCTGATCTTCCACATCAGAAAAACTGTCCTTAGCTGCTTACATATTATTTTGATTCTCTGATTATCGAAATAGAATGTAAATTGTGAAGAATACATGTCTAGAAAAGTTCTGGCTAAGGAAAGACCTGGTTTTTAAGTGTGTCCAGTGTGACCCTCCACTCTTTCCTGGGAACTTACCTGGTGTACTCTTTTACAGATTGTATTATCTATTTCTGGTATAAATAGTACCCATATGTATAAATAGTAACTGTATGTATAAATAGTGACCGTACATATGAATAGTGACTATATGTATGAATAGTGACTGTACGTATGAATAGTAATCGTATGAATAGTAACCGTATATATGAACATTAACCGTACGTATGAACAGTATCTGTACGAAAACAATCCTAACGTATTTTCTCTAATCTTTCATGAAAATCTCCGTAGCAGAACACCGAAATTCACCTGAGCACTCTTGTCTGTAACGACTTAGAGAAGTGATACTCGTACGGAATCCAGGTGAGTGAAACAACCCCGTTTTAATAGAGTTTTAGCATTACTGGTGATAAAAAGTATGTCGTAGGACACTCCCAAGATTTATAGGGGGAAATTAGATTCAGAATAACGAATCTAATGAGATAATTAATCCAGAAGTATGGATAAGAAGAAGCAAGTATCTCATGATGATGTGAAGTTTGAATCTCTTCAAAACAGTTTAATTATTATCTTGATTTGTGATTTATAAATTTATAATATAGTTATATACTATACCTGTTATATGGATGAATATTATATTGTGCTTCTGATTATGATATGAAATACTGTACTATTGATTGTGATTGAGCGGGACAGTACCCCCTCTCACGGCAAGGCAGAAAACCCGGTTGATAGGGTGTCTTGACCAATGAGTGTGGAGACAACGATTCCCTCAGTAGGGATATAGCCCGGATTGGTGATAAATCCGTGAGGCACCCTAGCTAAGAGGATGAGGTTGTGCGTTATGGCGAAAATATACAGAATTGGTGAGCTGGCCTGTGTGCGCTCTCCGGGATATATTGCCATTGATGAGTACTAGTAACGTTTGTTGAATTGGTTGTGCGTCATGGTGGAAATATACAGAATTGGTGAGCTGGCCTGTGTGCGCTCTCCGGGATATATTGCCATTGATGAGTACTAGTAACGTTCGATGAATTTTTATCTTATTGTATGTAATTTCTAACTATGTTTATTGGTTGAGTATGAGCCTTCTGATATGCTTGCATGACTGATAATGTATTTGAATTTTATTAACGCGAGGCCGATTCGCTCATTGAGTTTAAAAGCTCACACTGTTTGTACAACCTTTTTGTTCAGATCAGGTTGCCAGCGAAGAATATCTGCTAGAGGAGTAGATCACTTTGGACCTTCCCGTTGTCAGGTAGACCCCTCTTTTGTTATAGATTATGTTGCTCTGTAATCGTCTAGGACATCTAGGTCAGGGGTTTGGCATTTGGCTTGTATGTCAGTATAATAATGTATTTTATGTTGAGGATCTATTATTACATGCAAATGATCTCTATGAATATCAAATAAGAAAATTGGATATATTTTCTTCAGGAATGGTTATTTTGATAATATAGAGATAATGACTAATAATTTAACTCATGGGTAGAATTTATCGAAAGGCTTACAGTGATGGATATTCATCATTGTGCCGGTCATGTGCCCAGAAAACAGGTCGTGACATATAAAATTAAAGGGGATTCCGTACAATTATTAGGAAATAGATAATTACATTTAAATAATATAATTAGTAGTGGAATGAGTAGTGGATAATGCAAAAGATTAGATAAAAGAAATAGATAGTTATCTCAAACTAACCAAGTCTAATTTAATATAATTTTAAAGTTAAGGATAAATAATCCAAATAAGAAATTTGAAAATATCTTTTTTAAAATATGAACTAAATTGTTATTTTGCTTATATTTGAATGGGATTACAATGTCAAATATTTGTTTTTATTTGAATTTAAATAATTAGATGAATAGGATAATGTATTCTAGTAGAGTAAATTAATAAAAGATAATAGACAAATAAGTCTGAAAGTATATTTTCAAATATGGTTTAAACTTTAATTTATAATTTTACAAGTCTATGTTGAATTATTATTCTATTTTCGAAATTTACAAGGAAATTGATTGGAGGAATAAGCCTTAGTGAGTATAAAAATTTATTAAAATAAAAAATCCTAATCAAGAGCTACAATATTTTGAAATCTTTAAATAACATATAACAATATAATATAAATAATAATACTTTTTAGCTTTAGTTAATCAAAAGATGGATAATCCCAATAAATTAGTCTACATCTAATTGAATCTTCAATTCTACTCAAATAAGATTTACTCCAGCAAGTACACAAGTCTCCCACCTTATTCAATCACTTTACGCACCAAACAACAATCCTTCATATACACCATGCAAGTCATACATACATCACCGTCAACAATTCCAAACCTTCATCCTCTTCAATCACTCTCAAAACGCCACCAGAGGAAACCATAGGAAACCATATACACGAGACCCTAGGCGTTCCATACCCAAGACTTAGAAGAACTTCAAGTTATCGTTCACAATAGTACTCGTGCCAGATTGCTCAAATGGGATTTAATTACGATATAGCATAATTCGAGGTGAGTAAACCAGCCCTTCTTTAATATTATCTTAAGTGTTAAAATAATAGGATATAAAGATAGGTAATGGTCATGATAGGGAAAAAGGGATCCGATTAAAAGGTTCGAGTTTTGAGAGTTTTGTGTAATTCCAATATTTACGAAATTACTAACGGTGAACGTTAAGGAAAAAGAGATGGTTCGTAAGACAAACACGATAAATTTTGATTTGGGAGATTTTATGGTTATCCGATGGAAAGTGGTATGTTTACATTGATGATTTATTTCGATAATTATTTAAAATTGCTTGAAACTTGATTATATTTAGACTGGATAGTACCCTCTCTTATGTCAAATGGGAATCCAGGTGATAGGATGGCTTGACCTCTGACAGTAGAGACAATAATTCTCTTGGTAGGAAGTTAAGCCCGGATTTAATCCGATGATGAAGTTGTGCATCATGGCGGGTTTGATGAGATTAGTAGAGCGGGCCTACGGGCGCTTCGGGTATTTTACCGTTGACGAGTACTAGTTTCATTAGTTTGAATTGTTTAATTGAATTGCAAACTCGATGGTATGTATCTTTCTTTATGATTTGTGATTTTTACCTATGCTTTTATTTTATTGCTTCTACATAGTAGATTTTATTAGGGATGGGATTAGCTCGCTAACTGAGATAATTATCTCACACTCGTTGACTTATTTTTTTTTAGATCAAGTAGTGGAAGAGGAATTTCTGCAAGAGGATTAGGTTTGCCGTTGAACTATCCCATTGTTGGTGGGTCCCAAGTTGTTGGTATTTATTTATTTAAATTTAGGAAGCTCTGTGGTCAACTAGGACATCTAGGGTGTCTCGGGCAATTAAACTACTTTATTTATTGTATTTAATTTGACTGAAATTTGAAGATTTGTTTTAAGGATTTATAATATAGATTATGGTAGAAGTTGAGATTACAATTATGAATTTATTTAAGTTGATGTGATTTTGTAAATAAATGAAGTTTTGATTATTTTATTTAAATATTAAAATAGTAATTTGGGAGATTGCAAAGAATCTGTGTAAGTTTTCATCTCTCCCTGTGTGTATGTGGTATACGGTTATACTAATTTATATTATTTATATTATAAATTAATAATTATTTTAACAAATATTTGATATTTATTTATATTTAATTAATATTTTCTAATTTTAGTCTTTATTTTATTATACATATATTCATATATAAATATAAATATATATAAATAAATATATATATATATATATATATATTTCAAACTCTGAGTTGTTTTTAAAATCTAAACAATTAAGACTATTTAAATTATTCAAAATAAGATTGTCTTGTTTGCTTGATTTGATTCGCTTGTTTGATGAATTTTAAATAATTATGAAAGTTATGTTATTTAATAAATAAAAAAAGGAATGATTCATGTTATATATATTCATAAATAAACAAAAGGAGTAGAAATCGAGATGACGGTTAGGCTTACAATGACACGAGATTTATGTTAACTTACCAGTCATGTGCCCGAAATTTGGGTCGTGACAATGCATCTCAAGAATCTTCACCTAGTTACATTAATTAAGTCTAAACATATGATTTTAGAACAATAAGATACAAAAGAGTAGGCTCCCTAACCTTGGCTTAGCTCCCTTGCCGAATTCGCCACCTTAAAAGAAGAACTGCAAGCTCCAAGAAGGCTCAAGAAGCTCTGAGATATTCCTATACACCTATGGTCTAAGGAATCATGAGAAAGGGGGTCAAAAACACAACCTTTGGGCAAGGCACAGGTGCTGGCGCCAAGCATATAAGTCTCAATGGGTTGGTGCCCTGGAAGCCACGAACGAGAAGGGGGGCCAGCCCAGGGCGCCAAGGCTAGCGCCTGGGGCCCTCAAGACTAGGCTGACTCGAACCACCATGATTTCACCCCCAAAAATGTTCCAAACTCAATCCTCTTGGTTCAAACATTTCATGGGTTCATCTAGGGTATTTTAGGCGAGGTAGAGGCACTCTAAACAACCTTAAACTCAGAAATCTAAAGCATCAATCAAAAGAAAAGATTTCAAAAAATACTTCCAATGACATTCTTTCAACAACTCAATTCTTTCAACAATCCTACTATAATCATATATGGTTTTCGTCTAACAAGCATTTGGAACAATAATTTCCTCATCAATTAGGTAATGGCCACATTACACATAAATTTCCCCAAATTTCTAATCTAGCGCTTCACTCTTGAAGGAAAAGAAAAGAAGAAGGAGAAGAAAGCATGGGGGCTTACCCATTAATCTTCCTCCTAGCTTCCATGATTTCTCCTCTTCCTCTAGCTGGCCATGGATGGAGCAGAAGAGAGGACTGGGCGTTGGACAGGGGAAAGCTACGAAGAGAGAAGGAAAGAATGAAAGGGGAAAAGGTGAGGATAGGTATAAATAAGTGTGTGTGGGCCCCACTTAATTTCTCTTCAATTTGGTCCCTTTGAAAGAAAATAACTTTAATTAAGGATTGCAAGAAAATAGAAAATCTTGATCATATACATAAGATACCCAACAACACTCCCACTTAAACACACTTCGTCACATCCCATATTTTCCATTAAATACCAAAATCTAACTTTTTTATTCACTTTAGTTTCTCTTAGTGTCCCAAGCTCTAGACTAACCTCAAATTCGTCCCTCTAAGGCACTGGGCCCATAATTCATCTTCTTAGGGCCCTTTCTTCTTCAAAAGTTACTATTTGGTGTATTCTAAAGAGTTTTTTATGTTTTCTTTCCTTTCACTTTAGTGCTTAGACATTATTCTTACAATCACTACTTATGTTTCCTTTTTCTATTGCAAGTTTCCTTGATTTAGAACAAGTCTTGGTCCTTATAAGAATTTTGGTTTCTTTGTTTCTTTAATCAGAGCTTCTTAATTCGTGAAAATTTTCACTCACCCACCACACAACAATACTTGGGGTATTACACAAAAACACCGTTTCTATAATACGAACATGAAAAATAAAAGTAAATTTTAAATAATTTATGACCTTGCAATGGAATCTAAGACAAATTAATTATGTTTCTAAATCCGTCTCAAATATTCAAGTTTTTGAAAAATTTTCTCTTCTTTTTTGACAACAACTTTGTGACGGATTTGTGATAAATTAGAAATGAAAAAAAAAAAATCATGTCAAATTTGGTCTTTTTTGTTGTGATAGGTCAAAGTTCATAAGCATTAAAAAAAATTACCTTAAAAAATTAATTATTTATACCCATAGGTTTGGAATTAAAAAATATCCAAAATATTCATTAGTGTAGGTGAATATGAGCATATGATCTTTTGTAACTCAAAAATTATTTGGTGATGATCCAACAAAACTTAACAACGGAATTCCTTCAAGTCTTGAAAAATAGAATAGAGAATTTGAAAGAACGGAAAGTTTACATTCTGACATATAGTAAAACATGCCAAAAACAAAGAAAACACTAGAGAGGGAATTTCAAAAAGGATTTAATAAGGCTTTTTATATTAAGTCCTAATTAATTTTTAAAAATAAATTAAAATTCAAATAAAATAATTCTTAGATCAAAAAAAAAACACAAAAGTCACTTAAAAATTACACTTGTTTAGAATTTTTCTTTTGGGAAGTCAGATCGTTTTCTTTCACTTTCGTTTATATTTTTTTATAATGAATTTATTTCATATATTAATCTACTATACATACAACGTTACACTGTTCATTTATGTTGATCAAGGTTGTAGAAACGAATTATTGAACCGGAAAAGTTAATACTGAAGTCAAATGATGTCAATGATTCGCCTACATCATCGTCGGATTAATTTAAAGGGTTATAAAAAAAAGAAACTTAAAATGGCTGAGAGAGTTACATATTTGTCTTGTTTCATGAGAGAGAATCCATTAATAATGAACTTGAACCTAAAAAGAATGAATTAAAGTTCATTTATAGCCTTGAAAGCATCATTGAGTGTTTATTTTATTTCTTTTATTTGTTCAAGTTGACCATTTGTTCAAAATTATGCAAATGACACCATCTATAAGCCTGGAGAGCAAATGGAGGCTTGTTCACGTCTGTTGTCTTCCTTCCCATTTCTGAGATGGAGGATTGGCTATACTGACAGCACTTGGTTTTTGGGATTTGATCAAGTCGAGGGTTTTGTTTAGATCAAGTTTCTTTTTTTGGTAAACAACTATATGTTGTATGAATACTAAATTACGAGTGTCGACTAATTTGAATTTGAGTTGGATAATATTACAATTGACAACAAAGTTTTTTCTATCAAATTTTAACGCAACTATATTTTTAAAAATACGAACTCAAGATCTCTAATTAAACTAAAAATTTTGTAATTTATTTTTAACAAAAGGAATTTTGTAATTTCAATTTTTTATTGAGAAAATTTTATATTAGAATCAAGAGCTTACCACTCAATTCTTATCTAGCCTAAGCTATAGGACAATTGCTACTATACATTGGCTAACAATCTCTTTCTCAATAATTACCTTGCTAGGAATTTAACTCATAACCTTGACTCTAATATCAATTGTTATGATCAAATGTTTACCACTAGGCAAAGAATTCTAGTTTTTAGTCAAAGCGCAACGCTATTTCCTTGATTCATAGCAAAGCAAATGGCAAAGAGTCATAGTTCAACTATGGCTCAAGTCTCACTTCGACCTTTGCCATGAGACAATTGTTGTTACACTTGGCATTACACTTGGCCAACACCTAATCAAATCTAACCAAATAC
The DNA here is from genome assembly GCA_037074585.1 of Biancaea sappan. Classification (NCBI taxonomy): domain Eukaryota; kingdom Viridiplantae; phylum Streptophyta; class Magnoliopsida; order Fabales; family Fabaceae; genus Biancaea; species Biancaea sappan. The sequence continues at coordinate 16,744,186 of CM073494.1, forward strand.
CACAATAATTATACGCAATGCTTGAAATTGTATTAAGTTGATATATTGCTATATGCCTGCACTTTAGATTCTTTTGGGTGTTTTGGTACCGAGATTTTTATAATCTTTTTAGAAAAGTATATTTAAGAAAATGAAATGTCTTTGGTATAAATTTGAAATTGAATTTCATGAGAATTTTAGGGTCTATTTGGTTTGTAACAACATTTTGTTTTCATTTTCAATGTTCATTTCTTAAAATGCATTTCTTGAAATATTGAAAATAATTTTTTAGTGTTTTCATATTTGGACTTATTTTAATAAATGTTTTCAAAAAACTATTTTCAGTTAACTGAATCAAACGTATTTTCAAGCTTATTTTTTTTAGTGAAAATGAAAACATAAAATACTCAAACCAAACAGGCTATTAATTTTCATAGTAATTTAGTTATCCGCAAAATTTTAGTCACTTATTTCCAAATATTGCATGAAAATTTAAAATTTTCATTTTATATTATTCTTTTTTTTACTAATGGAAATACCCTTTTCACTAATGAATAATTTTTTACTAAACCAAACACAAGATTTAGCAATTTTCTAAAAAAATAAAACTTGGGTTCAAATTACCTAACAGCCTGAGTAACATAGTCTACATAGTAAAAGAGTTCCGTACCAAGCACCCCCTTCGTAGCTGCCCTTGCGAATCCTAATCCCAATTCTTTAACTCTTCTCCCCAAGGAGGGATATCTTTGTCGTAGGAACAAGTTGTGTAATTGATATGCAGATGAAATCTAAATTGGAGGGCTTTGCTCATTGATTAATGTTTCTTCCTTTTATGTCTACTTTCATGGCTTTGTTGTTGAAATATTATCTTTCTCCTTGACAAGGATTCTATATTTTCGAAAAAAACTTGTCTTTTATTAAGGGGGGGAAAAAGATTTGAGATAGCCCAAATTGGAGTCCTTTTCTACAAGAATGTTCTGTGAAGGCATGCGTTTTCTGAGTAAAGATTTAAGTTGCTTTGATCGCAGATGAGCATCAACTGCATTGAAAGCAAGGTAGTTTGATGATAGAAGAGAAAGATATGGATCTCTGGAAATTCGATTGCCAGACATACTTAGAGAAGTGAGGTTGAAAATTGATTACAAAAAATTACTTGACCGAGTTTCCAATATTCAAAAGAACATTATTATATATATACTGTTTTTAGTGCAACGCAACATTTAACAGGTATCAATTCACCATATTAACTGTTTTATCAGGGATAAAGTGGAAAGCAACATAAAGAAACGAGAATATTGTCTCTAGAGTCTAGACAATGCACCTACTCTAGTTCAAAACAAAGCGTAGGACACCTTGCTCCACTAAGATTTGGAAAAGATAGTAAAACAGATATTGGCCCATCCAGCGATTTTTATTATTCAACAATCACTTTGTGAAAGAAACGTAGATGGCTTACTTTGGTTTGATTCAAAATTATAAAAATCAGACCTCCAACAACGGAATTACAAAGCTACAAATCATTCTGAGCAAGCAAAAGGCTATATATTTATCAATCTGGCTACCTTTGATGGGTGGGCGGGCGCGTGTATGAATGAATGTACACCCTGAACAAGTTGGTTAAACGTAACAAAACCTTCGGTTCAATCATGGTCAAAATCTTTGTCTCAGCTAGCAAACTACGAGCTTTTCATTCCGCATTAAAATCAGTCCAGGATACCCCTGATATAACGAACTATTGTGCCGGCCAAAATTTTAACTGAGCCGGTTGTGAATAGTAGCATTAAGTCAAGTGTCTAATTGGCTGAGAAACATATCAAATAATCTCTTCACCTCAAATTGCACTTTATCAGCTTTTATGCTTCCAACTGGAATAACACACCACAGACTTAACTAGGGAGATACCAACAATAAAATCAGTTAAGAAATTGTGCAACTAGAACTATAGTTTACACTTTTTTTTTTGTTTCCCCGCCTGTGAACTTCATTGAATCTTAAACGTCCACTAAAGTGACTAACGTAGTTAGTAATTAGTATGCCCCATATTTACAACTTAACAGAGTAACACCGTATTTAAGTGATTTCTCATTTAATTTAGTCTTCACATAATTCTATCACAATGTTTGCTCGTATAGGCCACTAGTGAGGTAATCTTTTAGAGTTTAGAAAGAAATGTGGTACCACTGACTAAGCCCTGCCAGTCCACACAAGCATTTTCCCTATTGACATAAATAACACCAGTTTTGTGTTTACGTTGTCAACATACAAGAAAGAAAATGAAAGAAAAAGAAAATAGCCCAGTAAATCAAAATGCGCTTCGAAACTTAAATTATAGAAGTTAGTCAAGTTACAGTGATCACTATACTCAAAACTACATACAACTTTTTCAAATAGGAAATCTTGATCCCAAATAGCAATGGTGTTTTTTGTATTACCAAGCAATAAAATATCATGTAAATTTTCACTAACCTTGTTTCTCTGTAAGACCTGAATTACTTGATTTTTCCATTGTCAATAAAGGCACCTTTGTCATCATCTGGAGTAACATGGATTGCCTTAGCTGCTACTATGGCAGAATCCCCTCTCTTGATGATCTTCTGAAGCTCTCCAACCTTCTCTGACAACGATGCAACATTTGAGTTGGTAGACTGAACCAGCTGGTTTGCAGTTTCTAAAGCAGAGCAAAGCTAGATAATCCAAACGGATGAAGAAAATTAATAAACAAATTGAAGATGGAGGACAGATGAATAGTGAGAAGGATCAATGATACATTAAAGATGAAGATGGAAAAATCCCCAAGGACAATTATGGACAATTAAAGCCGACTGAAAATGGTATATGCCCAAGGACAAGTACGCAGCATACAAAGATGACAATATAAGATAAAAGTAACAATCAGCAGGTGCATCCTCCACAAGCAACATTGAGATAACATACTGAAGCTTTTCATAATTGATGTTTGCTTAGTCTATCATGCAATAATAGCTTCAGATATAATGATACACCAGAATTACCTTTAGTGTTAGAGCCGTCCAAGAATGGTCTGTGCCAGCAAGTGCCTTATTCAAGTGCTCGTAATTTTCCTGAAATGATATGAACACCATTATGCGAAATTCGATGACTAAGAGAAAGGGATAGAATTAACTAAACATGAGAACAGGTTAAATTACCATTACTGTTAACCAGATTTTAAGAAATGGTTATGATTACGAAAGCAGGTTAAGTTTCAATTCCCAAGTTATAGAGATCTAATTCGAAAACAAGTGTAACAAAAATGGATGATTCGTACCGAATTCCTGAATCAACGAAATGAAGTTAAGTGAAGAGAAAGGTGCGAGAAGAGAACCTCGAAGAGTTTGGTCAGATCAGAAAATGGAGGAGTGAGGCTTGGATCTGAAACAGAAGAGGAAGAGGAAGAGGAAGAGGTAGTGGGAGCTGAAACCACATCTTCCTCACCGACATCGTTGAGGAGATCTCCAATGCATAAGAGCGGTCCTCCGACTCCTCTCATCGCAATTTTCTCACTTTTGCGTATGTTTGGCTCCTTTTTGCCGCAACCATCTCTTACAATAAAAATGTCTTCGAGACTTTGTGATTATTATTTTTAACATTATATCGTAGCATATATATAAAATATAATACAAAATATCTTTAATTTGATAATAGTTATAAATTCTTTTTATAGCATTTACTTCTGTACTTTCTTTAAAAAGCCGTTGTAACTTTTTACAAATATCCTAAGAACATTTTCTCTTAGTTTGGTCATATATTCATTTATTTTCACCAATTATTATTTTTTACAGATGTCAGGTATACAAATCTGAAATCTCATATATATCTTCTTTTCTCATCATGATAATATATTATTTTAATCTAATTTTTATTCACAACTATATAAGTACTAACGTCCATCTTTATATTATTTATTAATAATTTACTATGTATTAAGGTGTATGTCAACATTTTCTTTAATTTATTTTTAAATAACTTTTTAAGTATAATATTTTTTTACCAACTATATATTTAGAATTTAATGATATATGTTTCAACTTCTCACTCTCTTTCAATTTTTATGTTCTAATTTTTTTAAAAAATATTAATATATAACATTGTATTCATTGACGCAAAAAACCAGTGACAGTACATGTACTACTAGTAATTTGGTATAGATATATTTGATTTAACCTTCAATTTACAATTTAATGAAAGCTTTTAAATATTTTTTAATTTTTAATGAAAGACTACCTAATATCCGCTATCATGGCATTTGCGATATTATTACTAAACACTGGATAAACAAATTCTACTTTTAATAACATTTCTAAACAGTCTCTTCGGTCAAATTGTTAATTCTACTAATATCCCTAGATTAACTGGGGAACAAATAAATCAAAGCATTTTAAACCACATGGATATGACGATGATCAAGATATGAATTACAAATCCAAAGATGTCTCAAAGATCAAATTACAAATACAAGATGTGGCCACCCAATATCAAAAAATTTATTGGGCTGCAGTCCAACCAAAATAGAAGTACGAATTTCGGCTGTCTCTATTAGAGAACCGAATATGGGAAAATATTAACTAAGAAGATGGAACAGGCCTACAAAAACAAGGGCCTATTCCAGCAAGCAGCTTCTGTTAAAAACGGATAATACTATAGCCCAAGCTACAACAAAATCCCCATCTTTATCTACACCCCAAATTATTGATTAAGCATGTCCATAAAGCATTAGCAAATCAGACCACATAATTTTCCCATCTACGTCGAACTATACACTACTTATATCTACAATGGAACTAGCCCATCCCATATAAAGGTCTGTGCCTCATCTTTGCACATTGGGTCTGCCTCTTCAAAACTACCAACTTACCTCAAATAGGAGCTCATGTAAAGCCTCACCCCAATATCAAGAGGTCCATCATCACCACCAACAGCATGAAGTGCCACAGGAACTGCTGAAAGGAGACGCAGGGTGAGAGGGAAAACTGCAGGGTCAATCTCAGTCCCTGAACTGTCTGATCCGGAACTTAGATCCCTGTCCGTAGCAGCAATACCATCTCCCACATTCACTGTATCACGCTCATTAGAACCATCTTTGGCAACATTCAGGTCATATGGACGAGAGAGTAACACAACTTCTTCCAATGCCCTCCATTTACCGGGGCTACCTCTCCTGAATGCACGCTTATCAGTACACAAGCTAAGCACCAAAGTGGATGTTGCATCAAGCCATTCCACACTCAAGCCTTGAACTTCATCATAATATATGCGCCGCTCTATCTGAACAAGGAAAAGGCACAAAAGAATCAGAAACAAGTAGTATGGCATGATGAACATGGAGTCTTTCTTTTTTTTTTTTTTTAAAAGTACTAGATTGCATTGTAAGTCACATAGAATATGCAACTTTTGAGAGAATATCTACAAATATTCATTGCCAAAATTTAAAAATAAGCAAATTCTATGTTTTGGGTCTAACCGTCCAAGGGAAATTTATTGTAATTTAAATTTTAATGAAATTCATTAATTCATCTAAGTAGTCTATGCCCTTAATGGTTGAATAAAGACGCAAATAGCACTTGCATACTATACTTTCCATCACAGAACGTGTATACAGTATACACGTGATGCTCCAGAAGCTTTTCCACCTCACAAGAAACACTTCTGTTAAAATACCTTGACCCTACTACTCCTAACCATGCAACCAAGAAATGCATGTAGAATGTGGAAGTCACTTACAGCTAGCTTTTGAATATAAATTGACATGAACCTCGGACCTAGTCCCAATATTCTTGCTTCTGATAATAACACCTGCAGAGCAGAAGATGAGCCACCTAGAAGTGCAGAGGAAAATATTCGTGCATATGAAGAACTACTAATCAGTTATTACGAAACAGAAATAACAATAAGGGATTAGTTAATTGAACAGTTGAAGAGGCATTATATCTGAAAACCATGTTTCTAAAATAGATATCTTGACAACATCATGCGTTATAAGATTAATGAGAACATTTAGGACCAAATCATTCAAAAGACATCCATTTCCGCAATATTGAGTTCAAAGACTGAATGTATAGATCAATGAAAACCACAGGGTCATTCATTCTTTCTGAGCATAAATAGAACAAGGTGAAGTTCAAAAGAATTTTCAGGACTGACAAGTCACTGGACAAAAGCAGCATAACAAACATAATGCAGAAAGCATTCTTCAGGTAATAAGTTCTAATCACACTAGCATCAACTATATACTAGAAATTGTTTCCTACAGGTATCCTCCATAGAACTTCTTCTCAACTGCAATAATGAAAATGATCAAATAATCTAAAACTGCATGAGAAAAAAATAAATAAATAAGGACAGCATCTTAACAGAACCATTTCAAAAAGAAATACCTCCTTCTTCTTGAGAAGAGCCCACTTGTAGAGTTTATCACAAGCATCCTTAACATTTCTACTAGCTAGCTTTCTCTCATTGCAATCAGCAGCAACATCCGTAAGTATTTCAGTACACGGAACTCCGTGCTTCAAAGCTGCAGCTGAGAGCGCTTCTTTCCCTTCCCTTGATTCTGCAGCTTCTTTCCCAAAGCTCATACCAGTGAAATATCTTTTTCCTACTTCCTCTCCCTTGTTAGGCTGCAATGTCTTTAAATGCTTCAAATACATTTCCTCAGCCTCTATTGCAGCAAGTAGTGTCCGGTGAACAACAATATCCGGATAACGACGCAGAGGTGATGTAAAATGTGTGTAAACAGAGACCGCCAGTGCATAATGACCCCAACTATTTTGTTCGTCCTTCATATCCCCAGTACAGAAATATGACGCCATCGGCATTGACCTTGTAGCATAGGAAATAAGAATATCACAAAGTGTAGGGTCACCCTTGAGCTTTTCAGTGATCTGCTCTAATGACCAATGGATCCGGCCAGATGAAGATGTGTCCAGTTCTAAACCATGTTTATGACAAAATGCCTCAAACTCTCTCAGCTTCCGCAAATTAGGTTCAGGATGCCTCCGCAACAATGCACCATCAGGATATGCTCTACATATGACTTCAGCAGCTGTTCTATTAGCCAAAAGCATGAATTCTTCAACAAGAAAGTTTGATTCTTTACAGAGCATACTATTATAAGGAATTCCATATTCATCAAACAGAAAAACAACTTTTGGGTTCTCAAGCCGTAGAGCCCCATCATTAAACCTCTTATCTCTCAGAACTTTTGACATTTCATAAAGCCACTTCACTGAACTGATAATATCAGGCCATTTAAAATGGCCATGCACCTTAGGATAGTGATCTCCTATTGTCTTTGAACAGTCAACATCAATAACCCCATCAATAATGTCCTGTGCATGTTCATATGAAAGCTTACAACACGATTGAATCACAGTACGACCAATCCAACGATCAACAACATCCCCATCAAGGTTTATGTCCAGGAGCATGGAAACCGCAAGTCGATCCACTCCAGGATTAAGTGAACCTATATTCTCAGAAAACAATGCCGGCAACATCGGTAACTTTCTCTGCACCATATAAACACTTGTTGACCTAGCCTGAGCCTCGCTATCCAAGTTTGTGTTAGGTAAAACAAAGTATGACACATCAGCAATGTGGACACCTACTCTAAAATTTCCATTAGATAACTTCTCAATAGACAGTGCATCATCCAGATCAGTGGCAGTTGAAGGATCAATGGTGAATACACACAAATTTCTAAGATCCATTCTATTTTGAAATTCTTTCTCTGGCACCTCCCAGGAAACATATGGAAGGCAGGACAGAGCTTCAGATGAAAATTCAGACACACAGATTGTATTCTCAAATAAAATAGCATCTAATTGTGGCTGCATTTCACCACCTCGTCCAAAAACACGCAAGACATGAGCTTGTGGACAAGGACTATTGTCAAACCAGTTATCAATTCTTGCAGCTACGAGGTCCATTTCAATTGTTGCATCCCCACTTTGCAGCCTTTTCTTTATGGAGTTAGGTAGATCTCTAACAAGGAGCATCATTTTTGGCAACTTTGGATCAGTTGGTGTCAGCTGAATGTACTCGCGCTCAGAAACCAATTTTTTATTTTTCTTTGCATCTTTTTTGCTCAAGTCCCTAAAAGAAAATCCCTGGTTAACATTAAGATGACCAACAATGGCCTCTCGACGTGGAGATCTCTCAACAATCGCAACCACTCTGCCAGTTGGTCTTTTTGAAGGGAAAGACTTAATCAATGAACAGATGTTTTCCACTGCACTAATAACACCACTGTGTCCGCTACAAGAACTGATATTTAAGTGATGAGAAGCAGCATCAACATCATGACCAGCTACTCCATGTGGATCTAAATGGGAAGCTGAACACTGGGAAGCACAATCCTTATTTAAAATATTCTTTCCAGGATAAGGAAAATTTCTGTAAGCAGTGGGGTCATGATTCACATCCTCCTTGTTTCGACCAAGGCCACTTCTACAATTAGCAGTCTCAGAATCAACATCTACCTGACCTTTTCCTGTAGATATATTTCCAATCGCTTCACTATCTTCTGTAAGCAGGTTACAATCTTCTAGTAGTGCAGTACTACAAACAGTACCATTTGATCCTTTCATTTTAGTCCACAACGGCAAAGCATCAATCTTAACTGCAACAATATCACCATTAACCTACACAGAACAATTATCAAACCAATTCTCCAGCTATAAGTACAAGGCACATTCCTGTTATGATAACAATTGACCACAACTCCAACTAAAAGCCATTTGATAAGTAAAAACCAAAGATTTCATCATAGCTGATGAAAAATTATCAGCAACACCATACCACCAGAACAACAATTATAATTGGCAGGCAGTTCAGCGGGTTTCATTTCAACCCACCAACTGCCCTCAAAATAAATACACCAACAGAGAGGTAAGCAAAATGAAGCACATGGTAAAATGAATAGAATCTATATATGCAAAATTCCATACATTGGAAGAACAGCACTCATAAAGCCTGAATGTGCATCTGGGTAGATGCCACTAATGCAGGCCCAAAACTGAATATCAGTCCACAAAGAAGTCATCCCCATTATTTGAATCATTAGCAACGGATATGATCAATTACAAATGAATAAGAAATTTCCTCCCATTTAAATAGTAAGAAAAATTCAAATAAAAATAATAAAAATAAGTAGATCTTATAATAAAAAAATTCCGTACTTACAGCTCTATTCTGGGCAGGAATTCCACTAATGAGAACATCTGTTGGCACTCCATCAATTCTACAATAAGCCTACATGCAGGAAAACAAAATTCAAACAAACAAAAAAAAATCATTTGTCAAAGTAATGCATGAAAAGCACTAGAACACACTAAACTAACAATAACCCCAACCCCAAACCCCCCCCCCCCCCCAAAAAAAAAAAGCAAGTTATAGAATGTAAGAAACCTCGAGTGTATTGTGAGCATTGACATGAAACAGGGCTTTAAAAACTTCACCCTTCTGCAAGGAAAAAAAATGAAGAGGTAAATAAAGGTTATTTGATTGCAATTGTTGCAACTTGACCTTTTCAGTAAACAAAAACCTACTAATGTACTAACCTCTAAAGCCTTCTCAACAGCCTCATTTGACCAGTGTGGACTATAATAATTTCTCTGGGTATTAACCCCCGTCTGATTGGAAGGGAAAAGGTCTTCATTTGCACAAGTTCTGGATGAGCCAACTGGCTCAGAACATGATTTTGAGCACACTCCGCCATTATGCAGTTCCATATTTTGCAAATCCACAGGATCCATTTGATGCTCATCAATATGCATCGGTGGCATTGAAGTGAAAGCCACATTTGATGCTCTGGACAGCCCTTGATCATTAGGGGAGCAAATCTTGACCTCCTGCTGCTTCAGTGAAGAGTTGTTTGACAAAGCAGCTGGATGAGTAGGTGTCGCAGTGTTTCCTGAGTACTCTGACGATACCCCATGTGTCTCATTTACTGAATTACAAGATGCTATCGTAATGGGAAAATTGAAAGGGTTAGAGAAGAAAAAAAATGTATTACATATGGTATTTCTGCATATATTATAAAATAGTATGAAAAACAATTTGCCCTTAAGTAGTACAGAAGATGGTCTCATTGGAGACAATTTTCAGAAGTGCTTCAGAACTACATATGTTACTCACAATTTGTAATAAAGAAAAAAGTTCAAGTGGAGTGGCATGTAAACTGACCCACTATAGTGCATTTTGCATTGCCTGAATTTGCATAAATTATGTCCACTAAAATTTGGAACCACTGAAATCGAAGAGCAATTAGATTAACATTAAACTGAAACAGCGAAGTGTAGATGGTCATGGATCCGATTATTGCTTGGAAGGGAAAAAAACCGCCCCACTTTCGAGTTGAAAACCTGACGTTTCTTATCCTATGCGGATTTACTTCCCTCATGTCAAGTGACTATCTATAAATAGAATATAGGTTATAGGCATAGCCATACAGCGATGTAAGAGTAACGATAAGAATTCTAAAAATAGGAAGAGATACCCTCGTCAGGCGAGACAGGGGGCAACAATGCCACGCGTTGAGCAAAGGAGCCGGGATGGGCAATTTCAGAAAGCAACAAGGAGAAAAGTGCCAACTGAAACCCATTTCTTCCTGCTCAACTGAAAATCCCATCCTCTAACAAATAAACTAAAAGAAAACCATGCCCCGCCAGTTAGCCCCAATCAGCCTATAGTCCTAGAAATGAAGCTTAGACCCAAAGAGAAGAGAGTTGAAATTTGATCTCCTAGCTAGATGCAGATATATATATAACACCCTCTAATTATAATCAGAAAATATAACCCCAGAAAAAAAAAAAAAAAAGAACTGAAGTACACAGATGAAGCAAAAGGGCACCTGAGGAAGCAGAAGCCTGTTTAGATCGACGATTGGATCGCCGTTTCTTCTTCTCCTTTTCGCCGCCATCTGACCTCTCCACCACTGAAGGTTCAACAGGGGCCCTCATAATTGTACGCAAAAATTAGAAAAACAAACTGAAAAGGGGGGAAGCCCGAAATGAATAAAATCGGACAGGGATTGAATACAAAGGACAAACAATCCCGGATTCTTCCGATATATGGAATAAAAAAATAATAATAATACACGGAAGAACCAGAAACAAAAGAAAGCAAGAAAGCAAGAAATAAAGAAAAGAAAAGTAGAGGGAGAGAGGATTAAAATGGGCGAGATGGGGTTTATGAAAGTGCTAGTAAGAGATAGAGAGAGAACGAGAGGAGTTAAGATTAGAGTTTAGAAGGTGGAAAAAAATGACATTAAAATTGGTCGGCGGGAACATTGGGCGCCGACTCTCGATGCCTTTGTCTCTCTCCCCCCTCTCTTCCCCTCTCCCCCAACTTCTTCGTCTTCCTCCTTTTACCTTTTCCTTTTCTTTTTCTTTTCTTTTCTTTTCCCACTCCAAAATCCCTACACTACCTTTAATAATTTCTTTTTCTAATTTAAATTTAAAAATCCCCTGTCCTTTACTATGTTGAAATTAAAGCAGAACGCCTGTCCTTTACGTTGTGTGTGTGAGAGCTAGCTCGTATGAGTACATTTGAGATGCACGGATCTTGCGACACGTGTCCTCTGATTGGCCCCCCGCAGACTCTTCGGTGAATTGTGGTGAGAAATGACAGGTGGCCCAAACGAAATATATTAGCTTTTAATTTCATCACGTGCATTTAGCATCTATATAATAAATTATTTTACTTTCACACAAAAATATTTAATATAACAAATATTAAATATATTTCAGTCAATTATTATATATCTCTTATTAATACGATGATTTTTTATATCAATAAAAATGAATTTAATGTAGTAATGCTTCTATTTGATGCTGCTACTAATTTTAGTCAATTAATTATTATTTAAATAATTTTTTTCATTATCTAAATAATTAATATTCAAAAAGTTGAATTTAAAATAAATGGTTTAATATTGCGACTGATTTTAGTCAGTAACCATTTAAATAATTGATTTAAAAATTTTTAAATTTATAATAAATCATTAATAATGTCACTCTATTACAATAAATTAATTAATAATGCTACTCACAAAAATATAATAGAGAAGTTTAGAAAATTAATAATTATAAAAAAATTCAATCATTTTGTAAATTTTAGATAAAAGAAAAATTAATGCAATATTTAAATAATATGGCATGGGAGAAAAGAGTAATATCAAAAATCTATAATAACATGTTTTAATTTCTTGAAATTAGTTTTATAATATTCGTTACTAAATATATCTTTTGTTAATTATTTGTATAGCTTATTGAGCATCTGAAATATTTTGTTATGAAAAATCATATAAGGGTGTGCAGTAAAAAATATTTGAAGATTTAATCTCTTTATAAAAAAGAGAAATATTCAAATATTTTCTTTTAATATAGTGAACAAAAAAGTATTCAATAATTAATAGTTTTTTAAATACAAATACATAAAAAATAAGATAAATTATAATAAGTCTACAAAAATTTATATACAATTTTTTGCATTTTTTAAATACCCATGTTATGTTTCGTGCATCACAAAAATAATATTCTAGCATGTTTGTTAATCCTTCTCTAAATATAATTTACTTGAACATTTAAGCAACAAATATTTGATTTTTTATGTAAATTAAACCTTTCTCTACTTGGTCAAGTGATATGATTTTTATTTTTTTAAATGAAATTTTAAATATGAGTATTGTAAATGAAAACAAAAATTAACATTAAAAAAAAACCTCCCTCAAGGCTCACCGAAATTAAATAATTGAAAAAATCTATTATTCATATTGTGCCACTAATTTATTGTGTTTTTATTGTAAGATTCACATAATTTAATTTTAAATTATATTTGAGTTTAATTATATATTTTTCAAAATATAAAAAAAGATAATACTGAAATTTATATTATTATGGGAGTATGATAAATATTTTCTCTACCAATTTTAATTGATTCAAATAGCTTAATATTTAATCATTTTAAACAATGTCTCAAATTCGAAATTAATATTAAAAAAATTATATATTTGTGTTCCAATCTAATTTGACTGAAATTAGTGAAAATTTAGCAAACTTTCCAAAAAAAAAAAAAAGATACCATCTTCTTAGTTGTTAACCATTAATGCTTTTTTTTTTCTTGAAGAAGCATGATAAGGGAATAACTTGGAAATTAAAATTCATGAGAATAATAGGGTAGGATGGAGGACAAGGAGGGGTAAGAAGATACTCCAGTTTAAAGAATATGGCGTTCAGAAAAATGCATTATATATTTAATTAAATATCTTATCTCTGAGATACAAACACAGACATAGAAGCTTTCTTTTGCTTTTTTGATAATCTATCAACCACGTGGCTACATGGAGTGCGTTGGAAGGCTACTTTACAATTTCTTTAAATTAAACTATAATCTTCCTTCTTATTTAACATCATGGTAGATTTCTCAGGACTTTACACTCCTCCTGTTTACTTTATGAGACTCATTAATGTCATCATTGCATTATTTACTGGCTTACTTTGAAGAGGTTTGTGAAAGCTGGGTAAAAACATATACGTTTTTGTTTTAAGATTATTTGATAATATATAACATGTGAAAAAATATATAAAAATATTTTATAACAATAATTTTATAGATTTATGTAAAAAGTTATGTTGATATGATTCGGAAGTTTACCTTCGTGTTAAAGAGAAAACAAAAATAATGCGAAAAAGTATGCCTTTCGTTGTGTAAAGGGCAATGAGGTTAGTCTTTTTCAATTTAAAATATTATTCGTAATTTATCTTTTCAACTTTAAAATTTGGTAATATACCATTTTTAAATTTTAATTTTATGTAACATAATCATTCTATTGACTTTTTTATCCAAATATCTTCCACTACTTCATATAAAGTGAGAAGAACTAAATCAACAAAAAAGAAAAATCCAAATTATTATCCCAAAAAGTATTTTTGTTGCAAAACTATGAAATAAAATGGCAAGAATGGCTATTATTTTGTCACTTGAGATGATAGGTCAAATGCATTTTTTATTAACCAACATAGTTTAGATCTAGCAGAATAAGCCAAATTCTCGTAAGATGATAAATTCATATTTGAATTTTCGTTGAAAAAAGTGTTTGTATTTAATACTCAATATTTTGAACAATATTATATTCAATAAAGAATATTTATAGGAAACCAAAAAAAATGTACTTTTTGCTAATTTAGCTTATTTGAATCTATTCGAACAAATGATGTTAAAGTTTTAAACAAACAAAAAAATCAATGGAGAAAGTATAAAAATTAAAGTTTAAATTTATTTAATACTAACTTCTAAAGTTGAATGAATAAATTATAGGACCCTTTAAATTAAAATGGGTTATTTTCATTTTAGCTTATCCATTTAATTTAAATCCCAATTACGTTATTTTGTTAATCCATCCTTTGATGAATTACGAACTTAAATTACCTTTATTTTTCTTTTTGTGAAAAAAAATGACCTTTAATTTGTTGTTATATAACTTTGCTTTCGTCATTTGAAGCCCAGAATACTTACTCGAATGCGCTGCATCTCAAAGAATCTATATATATATATATATATATATATATTGGTTCTCCTCTGAGAAGATATAAATTGTAAAGGGGCTCCATTTATAGCCTACGCATCATTGTGGAGGTAATTGGGCCTTATAATAAGTTATTTCCCGGCCCAACACATAATAAAATGAACAAAATTTCACCAAATAAACTTTTGAGATTCGTGGAATAAAATTGAAACAAATATTATTTATATGAATATTTTTTTATTATTGCTATAAATAACTGGACTTATTGTCTGTGTGACTGACTGAAAACAAGAAATTATTTATCTCAATCGTTTTGAAAGCTGCAATTTTATTTTCAGTTGAAGCCAAAATTAAAAGATAAAATAGATGCAATTTCAAGACCGTACAATCGTACAATTAGTAGTTAATATTAAAATTGTTTTAGTATGATAATAACGGTCAAAAGTAATAATTACGAATACAACATGTCCTATGGCACCAAAGAAAATCTTTTACAGCAGAAGCATAATGGTCGGTCACATCAATTTTGTTTTTGTATTTGATATTATCCCTTACGCTTCAAGTCAAGTTAAAAAAAATAAATAAACATTTTTTGTATTTTATTTAAGCCGTGATGTACAGTCTGAAGGAGCAACAGTCATTTGCAAAATGGAATGGCCTTGATTATATCCCTTTCTATGTTTTTTTATTTACTACCAGTACTTTTTACTGGAGATAATATTATTTGAGACCATAATTCTCTCAACAAAAATTTAAATCTTGATTTATTATTTTATGAAAAATTGACCTTTTTTATTAACCTCAATTCCCGTTAGTCTCTTCCTATATCTTTAGCATACATGCATTGCAATCTAATTAATTACATCAATGAATAGGTACGGGTGTGTAAATGGAATAATTCAACTTTACAAACAGAAAAAAGCTCATAATCAAATGACATTTTCAAGGGTGAAACTTGAGGTACATAATAATTTTAAGTAATGCAAAGTCTTCAATAAACCCAAAAAAAAAAAAAAACTTGCCTTATTCTGTAGCCTACATTAGTAGAAAAACCTCATTGTTGACTTTGGTAGCTATTAGATACTGTCAAGCGGCGGCCAATTACCAAACACAACGATATTGATGTTAATACGACTCACTCGGACAAAATAATACAAAAGAGCTATTATAATCACATTTGATTCCCTGAAGTTTATGAATCTTCCATGATTATGCACGAATTTAGATAGTATTGTACATGTCACAATTCATAAACATTATATTACCTTGTGGCACTGCCACATGTAGTGATTTTGTCTGAAAGATCACCAATTATCTATGTGTGTTTGGAAAATATATAGTTGGATAAACGTGATTTAAATAAATCATAGTTTATAAAATATGATTTAGATAAATTTAAATTTGAGTGAACGTACTTTATGATTGAAAGAAAGTTAGATAAATTTATATTTGGACAAACTATAAACATTATTTATATTTGAATGTTGATTTACAAATGTGATTTTGAATGTGTAATTATTAGAAATGACATGCATTTTATATTTTATTATTTTATGTATTCTTATTATTTATTGTCACTCATCTAATTGTAATGTAATGAATTATATCAATGTTTCATAAAATACATTTTTTATTTTATTTTTTTATCAAAATTACTAATTAATTAATAATTACTCATTAAATTATTTTTTTAATTTAATTATTTTAATTAATACAATTTATAATTATAATTAGAATGCTAATATATTGTTAATTGCAAATTGAATAATTTACTAGTTTTCTTAATTAATCAACTATCTAATTAATTTTTAATTACTAATAGCTAATTATATTTACAAATAAATGTTTATAAATAAACATCAAAGCGAAACAAATCATTTATATATATTTATTAAAAAAATTATATGTAAATTTCACATTTTAATATAATTAAATATAACTTATTTTTAAAATGAAATTTGTATATCTTATTTGATTATAATTCTTTGGATTAATGTATATTAATAATTATAAAAAAAATTAATATGATATGTAATACCCGTTAATTTAAGAATATAATTCGCTTAAGAGTATTTTATAATGTACAACGTTACTTTAGTTATTTATTTTGGTCATATTTAATTATTTTCTTTGAATATTATTTATGAAAATTGAGTTAAATGACTGGACTAAATATTTGCACAATGTGGGATATATTCTAAGAATGGTGAAATTCATGGAAAAGTGGTTTCAGAATGGTTCATTAGTCCATTTATTGTAAATTGACTAGATAGGTTTGGATGTTGGGTTATGGATACCCATGGGTTATTGAATAACCCATTAAAAATATTTAATATAAAGTTTCAATAGTACCCCCCTCATTTCTCACGCAGAAGGAAAAGCTGAAAACTGAACAGTGGAAGTTTTCTCTCCTTTCTCCATTCTCTTCTCAAATCCTTTCCTTGATCTTCAGAGTTTCGATTATTTGTTCGGTTCAAAAGCTTTGTAAGGATCAAAGGTAAGCTTTAATCCGATTATTTTCCTTAAATTTCAGTTTATGTAGAATATCAGAGGAGGTTTTGTTCTTGAAGATTTTGATGATAATTCATGAATCTCAGTTGTTTTAGAAGTTATATTTGAGTTATAATCGGTTAAAAAAGTTGAAATTCTGGTTTTGAAACAAGAAAGGAAAGGATGAATTTGTAAGAAATTTCTGCAAAAACTTCTGCAAAACTCGAGTTACTGTAGCGACCAGATTTCGGGAAATTTTCTTCGAGTTACTGTAGCAGTACTGTAGTGTCGGCAGTCAACGGTACTGTAGCAGTCAACGTTACTATAGCGAACCGGCACTATAGCGAACCGTTACTGTAGCAAACCGTTACTGTAGCAAACCGTACTGTAGCAACCCGTTACTGTAGCAGTCAGAAAATTTTACGTATTTTCGTGATTTTGTTTCCTTTCTTATGATTGCTTGTAATATATTTTACTAGGAAATTTTCCTACATAAATTCTAGTGTGGAACAAGGTAAACTTGGACAAACATCAAGGTGAGTGAATAACCTTGCTCAGCTAATTTGACATTACTAGTCAAAGTACAATATAAGTCCCATTTACAATATTATTTGGATAATAAGCAATTAATTTTTCATATGGGAGTATATGATGATCAATAGAAATAAGAGTATGTAGAAATTATTTATTTCATGACAATTGTACTATGTGATGAATTCTCACTATCTTATTAATGAGTAAATATCTACGGGATCTAATACACGAGTGTGAAAGGGTTAAAGTCCCATACTACTCGGTGTATATCTAAGAAATCTTATACACGAGTTTGAAAGGGTTAGAGTTTGAAGTGATTCATTTTACTGAAAGAACTTGAGGAATGAAAAGATATTGGACTTGTTATATTTCATACTTGATTCTAAAGCATAGTATAGTAATATCTTTTTGACTGAGCAGAGTTACTAAAATGATATTTCATTGCACTTCTGAGCTATGGAGGAATGCTGAATAAGTATTTTATGAACCTATAGAACTATGGGTTTGCCTCAATCATTGAAGGGATGCGACTCTATATGAGTCATTGAGGTGAGAGGAATTTTCATATATATAATTATGCGTAAGAAATATGTTATTTACTTATCATATTTTCTAGGATTGTTCTTCCTAGAGATTTATGTAATGATTTCATTTTATATAACGCCTTCAGCTGAGAGTATCGCCTTAAGGTAGAAGGATCGCCTTCGGGCAAGAGTATTGCTTATAGCCAAAATGATGCCTTCGGGTAGGGTGCTTGTATTCGTAAAAGTTATAAGCTATGTGTGTGGAAACATGTGTTCTGATATTCAATGTGAACTGGAAAGACCACGTGCCACTTTTGAGATGACACCTATTTGAGGTTTTACATAGAGACAGAGTTCGTCTCTGATTAGGTGGTTTGAGTTTGGTAAAGGTTATGAGGATGAGACACTTTATGGTACAAAAGGTTGTGGAGAAGATTAAACTGATGAGGAAGAGATTACTTGCTGTCTAGAAAAGGCAAAAGTCTTATGCAAATTATTGATAATGCGGTTTAGAGTTCACAGTCAATGGTATAATGTTCTTGTAAATCTCACCAAGGGTGTGATGAGGTTTTGGAAGAAAGAGATACAAAGAATGAGATATAGACGAAGTAATCACACTTATTTCAGTCTTGAAATGAGTTTTGAATTCGGGGGACCGAATTCTCTTAAGGGGGTGATAATGTAATACCCAAGAAAAATAAAATATAAATATTTGTTTACAAACTACTGTTACTATTTCAGTATATGGTACTATTCACCTGTATAATACTATTTACGTATATGAAACTGTTCATTTATACAATCGAAATGTCAAGTACTAGATGTTGTTTGGTCATAAGAGAAAACTAGAAAGAAGTTCGTAGGAGAAACTGACGTTTTATGTGTGAAAATACCCTTAGGGACTAAAGTGAAAGGACTGAATTGAAAAGAAACTTAAAGGTTTAAGGTGAAAGGATATTTTTCCCTTTTATAACAGAAAAATTTTCCATCGTACGCGTGAGGTGTACAGTAACTGCATTATTAGAAATGTCATTTTTATGAATAGTAAATTGAATATTTTATTAGCGCATAGTGTCAAATAGTACCCTTGACTTTTGCTATAAATAGGCCCTTCCATTTCACTTCTAAACTCACACCTTCAACTTCTCTTCTTCTCTGCTTAAGTTTCTCTTACTCCAAAGTTAGGCCTCTGAGATTTTGGGCCTTTCCTTTTCATCTTAGGTAAGGATACTATGCCCTTTCTATGTCTTTCAAATTTTAGAAGTTAATTTCTATGAACAGTAACCGTATATATGAACAGTAACCGTACATATGAACAGTATCTGTACGAAAACAATCCTGACGTATTTTCTCTAATCTTTCATGAAAATCTCCGTAGCAGAACACCGAAATTCACCTGAGAACTCTTGTCTGTAATGACTTAGAGAAGCGATGTTCGTACGGAATCCAGGTGAGTGAAACGACCCCGTTTTAATAGAGTTTTAGCATTACTGGTGATAAAAAGTATGTCGTAGGACACTCCCAAGATTCATAGGGGGAAATTGGATTCAGAATGACGAATCTAAATGAGATAATTAATCCATAAGTATAGATAAAATGAAATAAGTATCTTATGATGATGTGAAGTTTGAATATTTTCAAAAATGGATTAATTGTTATCTTGATATGTGGTTTATAAATCCATAATATAGTAATATACTATACCTGTTATATGGATGAATATTATATTGAGCTTCTGATTATGATATGAAATGCTATTGATTGTGATTGAGCGGGACAGTACCCCCTCTCACGGCAAGGCAGAAAACCCGGTTGACAGGGTGTCTTGACCAATGAGTGTGGAGACAACGATTCCCTCAGTAGGGATATAGCCCGGATTGGTGATAAATCCGTGAGGCGCCCTAGCTAAGAGGATGAGGTTGTGCGTCATGGCGGAAATATACATAATTGGTGAGTCGGCCTGTGTGCGCTCTCTGGGATATATTGCCATTGACGAGTACTAGTAACGTTTGTTGAATTGGATGAATTTTTATCTTGTATGTAAGAGGATGATGTTGTGCGTCATGGCGGAAATATACATAATTGGTGAGCCGGCCTGTGTGCGCTCTCCGGGATATATTGCCATTGACGAGTACTAGTAACGTTTGTTGAATTGGATAAATTTTTATCTTCTGTCTATTGGTTGAGTATGAGCCTTTGGATATGCTTGCATGACTGGTAATGTATTTGAATTTTATTAATGCGAGGCCGATTCGCTCATTGAGTTTAAAAGCTCACATTGTTTGTACAACCTTTTTGTTCAGATCAGGTTGCCATCGAAGAATATCTGCTAGAGGAGTAGATCACTTTGTACCTTCCCGTTGTCGGGTAGACCTCTCTTCTGTTATAGATTATGTTGCTCTGTAATCGTCTAGGACATCTAGTTCAGGGGTTCGACATTTGGCTTGTATGTCAGTATAATAATGTATTTTAAATTGATAATCTATGATTTTCAGATAAGAAAATTTGATATATTTATCGGAAGGCTTACAGTGATGAGAGATTCATCATTGTGCCGGTCATGTGCCCAGAAAACGGGTCGTGACACAATTAATTTTTCATATGGGAGTATATGATGATCAATAGAAATAAGAGTATGTAGAAATTATTTATTTCATGACAATTGTACTATGTGATGAATTCTCACTATCTTATTAATGAGTAAAGATCTACGGGATCTAATACATGAGTGTGAAAGGGTTAAAGTCCCATACTACTCGGTGTATATCTAAGAAATCTTATACACGAGTTTGAAAGGGTTAGAGTCCCATACTACTCAGTGCATATCTATGAAATCTATACACGAGTTGAAAGGGTTAAAGTCCCATACTACTCGGTGTATACCTATGAGATCTTATTCATGAGTTTGAAAGGGTTAGAGTCCCATACTACTCGATGTATAAGACAATTAATTATATGAGTAAATGTGGTATTTGTACTTTTGATATTTTATATAGTACAGTTATTTACTTACTGAGTTTTTAAATAAACTCACACTCCCTATGATTATTTTTTCAGATACAGAAAATAAAGAACAAGAGTATCCGTTTGAAGATTAGAAGCCCCTTGGGATTATTTTCTATTTCTGTCTGGTGGGACACCAGTACTTATTAATGTGGATATTAGAAACGCTCTGTATTTTCTATAGGTCTCCTAGGCTTGCGATGAGAAAGAGATATTAGACTATGTATGTCTATATTTGCTTATCAGATGAGTATAATTCTGTAGTATGGACTGAATGATTAAGGTTGAATGTAAAACCTTATAGAATATATGTAAATAACGTATGTTTGGAAATTTTATCAAATGAGTAGTATCTTTTCACATGCTCAATTTTTGGGATGTGACATGATATATTAATATATATAATATATTAAAATAATATATAAAATTCTCAATCTTGACAAAATATGAATATGCCCATTAAACATGTTGTCCCAACTCCCAATCAATTTGTCCGACACTATCATCGTTCCCGAATTCAAGCTCATCCAAGAAGAATAGTGTACAATAGTATGTGTTTACATAGTGAAAGAGTGAGGAGGAAGACAAAGGGATCAAACTGGAAATAGTGCAGGGACCAAAATGGAGACAAAGTTTTTAATTTTAGGTCAAAGTAAAATTTTGAGAAAAAAGTGACTCAATAATATAATTTTTGCCAAAGTAAAATTCTCCATTATGGATGGTAAAAAGCTTAGATTATGGTCCATTTTTCATCATTCTTCATCTTTTCTCTTGTTTTTTTTCTTTTTTTTTTTCTCCCTTTCTAACTCACTTCAACCTCAATTAAACCAAAACAAGAAGAAGTTTTTCAAAATAAACATGGGTAGTGGAAGAAACTGCAAGCGAAAACTTGTTGGCTGAGATGCAACAAATGCACATGGTGGTTCAAACCAAGGTTCAAGGAAGAAACGTGGTTAATACTATGCTACTACCGCTCTGCCAAATACTTTCATTTTGATGCAAACCACGTTTATGTCAACGCCAATGCTCAATGTGATACGCCACATAATGTCAAACAGACGCTATATCCGAAGTGCTAAGAAAACTACCATACTATTTCTAGAGCGTCTGCTTGTGTAAGTTTTCTGCCATATTTTATATATGTTTGCATTCTATATGCTTATTTGGTCTTTGATTTTTCACTGATATGATCATAAAAGTACAGATTCAATTTTTTGATAAGCACTAACAAACTGGTCGGCTTTGTTCGACCCAACTTGCAATGAATTAGCACTAAACAAATTAAATTGGATCAACCTGTTTATAAATAGGCATGGGATATAATACTCAAGTTTGTCCATGCCTAGCATGTAGGCTAACAAGTCAACCTGCGGGTTAGGTACAATTTTATTTTTAAATTTTTGTTTCATTTTTTAAATTTATTTAAATACAAATAAATATATTACTTCTGATATGCTTAAACTATAATTTATGTGATAGATTAAATTTTTTTTATTCAATTTATTTGTAAGTTAATCTTTAGAATCTAAAAGATTTAAATCATGAAATTACATTAGTTCTGTTATGAACTTCTGATAAATGGTTGAACTATATATACATATATATATATATTAGTATTTAAAAAAAAACTACATATATATTAGCAAGTAATTAAAAGAACATACTTGAAAGTGCTAGCAAGTATAGAATTTGGGATATATTTCTATACTTAGTTTATTGAGGTAAAAATGAAATATATATATTTTATGTATTCTTTATTTGATTAAGTTTACAAAATATAAATAAGTAAATTTAATGACAAATAAATAGATATATAAATATATATATATTTATATATGATAAATTATTTTAATTAAAAATAAATAAATATATAAATATTTATTTTTATATATGATAAGTCAAAATTGTATTTAAAAAAAAATCGGGCGAATCTTGCCTGCGAGTAAAATAGACAACCTGTTTAAGAACATTTTAAAATGGACATAAATAAATGAATCCAATTTTATCCATGAATGAGGAAGCTTGAGCTCGAGACAAGATCAGGCTACACTCTTTTTTTGACACAATTATTGTTTACTCTTTACCTAACCACCAGTAAATGATAACTATTGCATTTACACCAAACCACATGCAATAAGCTAACTAGAAAGTCGTCACCAACAAGAAAATTCTTTAATAAATTTAAAACCATGGGCAAGGAGAGTATAAAATGGCGGAGGCAAACAAGTTCGTGTACATTTTCGTTAAGACCTACGTATCATATGTATGAATAATTTAATTTCGTGTAAATGTTAAAGAATCATGAATAAGTTACGTATTCTATGATATATATATATATATATATATATATATATATATATAAAGACCGTTTCAAATTTGGACTTTCCACATGGAATTATATGGTCACCGGTCGTTGCTGTAGCTGTGCTGCTACACGAAACTTGTTAGGAATTAAATTATTCCCAAGTCATATGTCTATTTATGTTAAACTGGTATGAAAGAGGATTATGAAGATAAAATCTTAACTATTCGATTAATGTTGTATTTTAAAGATTTTTAAAGAAATTTAGACATAAATTTTAAGGGTTATTGATGGCTATGAGTTCAGTTCCTCTCACATTAATTTCTTCAAACTAAAGTTTAAAAATTGGATTAATATTGAGCTGGTTGAGATATTGGTCTTAAAAATTAAAATATAATTGAAATATGATCAAACTAATGGCGCTTAAAATATATAATTAATATATATGTTATAGATATTAAAATATTAAAATATATAATATATAATATTAAAATATTTTACAGATATATATTTATATTAATCATAGATCTTCTTTTAATAATTTATATTTTTGAAGATTTATTAAAAATACATAATAATATTCAATAAAAATTTTAAAAAATTAAAAAAAAAAAAAATACTAGTTGAATTGTCGAACTGATCTATTTTATTGATTCGAAACTAGTTTGACTGATTTTTCATCGATTTAAAAGCTCATAAATTCTCAGGTTTAACCAAACTAAAGACCTAGCTAATTCATTAATTTTCCAATAAAACAAACTGGTACTTGATTTTCTGAATTTGTTCCAAATATTATACCTCTTTTGTAAAAAGAAAAAATTAAGAAAATAAAAGAAGTCCTAAGTGATGTTGTCTAAATGCAGGGAATGCAAATTGGGAAGCCCCGAATGGGCTGCCACATATCAAGGACCCTCCCCAGCTACCCACTAACAGGCAACACTTGCCCCATCCCTTAAAATATTAACTCCACATGTTCCATGCTCTATTATTGGAGTTTTATATGTGCCAACGTATTATTAATCTACTTTCCATCATGCCATCACTACCTTACCTAACAAATGTATCTTTTTTTTTAATTGTTTTTTCAATGTATCATTTCACATAATAAAATAAAAGATTAATTATTTTCGAACTTAACGAAGATAAAAGGTAGTTTGAGCTTTTTCAAAATGGTGTTTTCAAAAATTAAACTTGTCATTTTTTAAGTTTAAACCGTTACTATCACTGCAACCTACCAATTTAGGTAAATGTATCTAAATTTAAGTGGTCATAAATATTTTTTTTACATAAAATTTTCTATTTTCGGCCTTGCTATTAGAATTAGATCCTCGAAATCTTATTCATATTAATTAATTAGTCTTTTAGTTTCATGAATTGGAGAAATACTCTTAGTAAAAGAAAAAAAAAATCTTAAAATTCTTAAGAGTGTTGCTTATTCTAACAACCAGGAGATTATACAAGTCATGTTCCTTAAATCAATATCGTTAATTATGAAGACCGATGGTTTTTATTTTTTTTAATCTTTTCTCATTTTTTTCAAAATTTATGTTTATCTAAAATGAAAATTTAATTGTCAACCATAAATTTATGGACCTCCTATTTTTGTACACAAAAAGAGAGGATCATGCTTTACTTCCTTGTTCCATTGCTTATTCAACTAGAAATTTAGATGAAGCAACTATATTAACTTTTTTCGTAACTAGTCAGTGAAATTTTACCAGTAACTGTTAAATGTGGCTATTGGTCAACTTTAAACAATTAACTATGGTGGTGATTATTTTATTAATGGTCCATCATTCCACAATAAAAAGGTGTACAGTACCCTCCCTCAAGAAATTTTAAATTTATCAAAGTAAATTTTTGCCTTCCATGCCTCTCAAACTCATGACTTGATAAATATAAATCAATGGCATGCGAGGTGTGAAACTGTTGAACTAAGTAAAGAAATCAAATTTGTCGCAGCCAAATTATCCGTCATCTTCTTCCCCTCATCAATGATCGAACCATTAGCCGTCATATTAAAGGCTACTGAGAGGGCCAACTCAAAAAACCGTACTTGTCCTTTTTTATCTTCTGTTTGGTATTTTTCTGTCTTCGTGGACAGTGATTGTCTCTTGCTCCATGTTCTTAAATCTGCTCTTGTAGGCGGTACTACTGGTTTATACCCGCAACTTTACATAATGCAGACAAGATGTTCGACGCTTGTTCTTTGTATACAAAGTTATCTGTTATTTTCACTTCTATTCCTATTTTTACATACCAAGAGAATTTTATGTTTTGTCTTTTAGTTCTAATTTTTGTCTTCTTTTTAAAGGATGATTGTGAGTCTGTTGAAAGCATGCTGCACCAATCATTTCCGAGTAAATTAGTGCCTAATCCCGTCACGCTGGCACTGAAGTCTTCACAGAAAATAATATAATCCAAGGATGATGATTGTGGGCAAGGTATTTAAAGACACCAATATGGTAACGTGAAGTAAAATATGATATAAGATATGGTGTTGAGCTGTTGAGTCATGAAAAATGACAACTAATTACTCAAACTAGATAATACTTGCACAGAGATTCGACTGACTAGCTCTGAAATTTTTAATTCATAAGTACCCATCATGTATGTCACCAGATAATTAATAATCTCCATCTTGATCATCAATTGGAATCAATTTGGTAGACAGGCAAGGAGGGTCATTAGTCAACGCAGAACTAGGTAGCTGTATAGGAAAAAAAGAAATGGAGAACCCTGAAACAGTTACAGACCAATTCCATTCTGTTTCGTTCTCCCTTCAACAAACCCATTCCTCACTTGTCTCAGTTCTGAATTCCCTCAAACTACTTGATGGAATCTATCTTTTATATCTCTCAATTTTTTCTCTTGTTTTCTGCCATTTCTGCTTACACTTTCAGGGGTTACGTCAATCCAAATTTCACTGCTTCACATCTTCAATTCATTGATAGCTCTGGCATCTTCTTGTATTCCCACAATGGAACATTCGGGGCTGCTATATTCAATCCCGGTGATCAACAAACCAAGTTCTATTTGTGTGTCATTCACGTGGCATCCAACACCATCATTTGGTCCGCTAATCGTGATGCTCCCATCTCAAGTTCGGATAAAATGATTCTGACTACCAAAGGGATCACAATTGTTGATCAAGATGGAAAGCTCAAATGGTCAACTTCACCATTGAAATCACCAGTATACGCATTAGAGCTAACTAATACAGGCAATCTTGTCTTACTTGATATTTCTAACGGTTCTCTCTGGGAGAGCTTCCAGTATCCAACAGACACAATTGTTATTGGACAGCAATTAACTGTTGGGACATTGCTGTCAAGTGCAGTATCGGATTCTGACTTGTCAACTGGGGATTACAACCTGAGAATTACCACATTAGATGCAATACTTCAGTGGCATGGACAGACATACTGGGAGTTGTCAATGTCTAGATCAGTCTTTAAGGATTCAAATCAGGTGGTAGAATACATGGCTATAAACAGAACAGGTCTTAATCTCTTTGGAAGTGATGGAACAGTGACAGTGTTTAAGGTTGTCTTGCCTCTTGCTGATTTCAGTATCGCCAAATTGGCTTCCAGTGGCCAGTTTACTGTCAGAAGCTTTTCTGGTTCTGACATGAAGCAGGAATTTGCAGGGCCAGACGATAGTTGTGAAACTCCCTTGATTTGTGGTAGAATGGGATTATGTACTCATGACTCTTCGTCCTCTACACCTACTTGCTCTTGTCCTCCAAACTTCCATGCAGGATCACGCAATTCTTCTGATTGTGTCCCCAGCAACGGTTCTTATTCTCTGCCGCTTGCTTGTAATTCATCTGATTATGTTAGTCAATCAAATTCTTCATCCGTTTCATATTTGAAACTTGGGTCTGGTATGCAGTACTTTGGTAATATTTACTCTGATCCAGTTCTGTATGAAGTGAATTTAACTGTCTGCCAAGATCTGTGTTCTAGGAACTGTTCCTGCTTGGGAATTTTTCATGACAATGCGTCTGGTTCTTGCTATACGCTTGAAAATGAGTTAGGGTCCATTATGTCAAGCAGTACTGGTGCAAGTGACCTGTTGGGTTACATTAAAACTAACGTTGTATCTGCCACTTATACCAACAATCGTACTTCTGAAGAAAAGGAGTTTCCCGTGGCTGCTCTGGTGCTATTACCTATTACTGGTTTTGTTCTCTTTGTGGTTATAGGTTTCCTCTGGTTTAGAAGATTGAAAACCTTCAAGACCAAAGATATAACATTAGGTAAAGTAAACTCACAATCTTCAGAGGACATGGATGCCTTCTACATTCCAGGATTACCTAAAAGGTTTCGTTATGAAGAGCTCGAGGAGGCTACTGATAATTTTCAGACTCTAATCGGCTCAGGTGGGTTTGGAGCTGTGTACAAAGGAGTACTGCCTGATAAGAGCGTTGTGGCAGTGAAGAAAATAGTCAATTTTGGGAATCAAGGGAAAAAAGATTTCTGCACTGAGATTGCAATTATTGGAAATATTCACCATGTTAATCTGGTCAAACTGATAGGCTTTTGTGCTGAAGGGAGACAACGCCTCTTGATTTATGAGTACATGAATCGTGGCTCCTTGGATCGCACCCTCTTTGGCAATGGACCAGTATTGGAATGGCAAGAGAGGTTTGATATAGCACTTGGAACAGCTCGTGGACTTGCCTATCTGCACAGTGGGTGTGAGCAAAAGATCATTCATTGTGATATCAAACCTGAGAATATCCTTCTGCGTGATCAGTTTCAGGCTAAGATATCTGACTTTGGACTCTCAAAACTCCTCAGCCCTGAACAGTCTGGTTTATTCACAACCATGAGAGGCACTCGTGGTTATCTAGCTCCAGAGTGGCTTACCAACTCTGCAATCACAGAAAAAACTGATGTTTACAGTTTTGGAATGGTACTGCTTGAGCTAGTCAGTGGAAGGAAAAATTGTTCCTCAAGGTCACATAGCCATATCTTGGATGACAGTAACAGTTATGGAGGCCATTCATCGACGTCATCAGTGACAGCACTGGTTTATTTTCCACTATTTGCATTGGAAATGCATGAGCAAGGTAGGTACCTCGAGTTGGCTGACCCAATGGTAAAAGGGCGTGTTACAAATGAGGATGTGGAGAAACTAGTGCGTGTTGCTTTGTGTTGTGTTCATGAAGAACCTGCACTAAGGCCAAACGTCGTCACTGTTGTTGGCATGTTGGAAGGTGGGGCTCCTTTGGCTCAGCCAAGGATTGAGTCTTTGAATTTCCTGCGGTTTTATGGGCGTAGGTTTACAGAGTCTTCAATGATAGCTGAGGAAGATGAGTATGACCCCATGGTGTATCAGCAAGCAAAACAATCTACTAGTACAACGAGCGGTTCACAAACTGCTTTTTCTTACATATCTTCACAAAACATCTCTGGGCCAAGATAGGGACACTTGTTTGTGTTAGTTTTTGTGTATAAGAATGTAATTGTACATCTTTTAGACCTTGAAAATCAGTTGTCTGTTTCGTTCTCTTCAAAGTAGCAATAGGGTGGATACTAGTTTTGTTGCTTCTGTCAAGGCTTCTTTCTGAGCATATAATAGGAGTTTATCATATTTCAACCAGATGTAAAATAATATAATTAAATTTTTCATCTTATATTTCATAATGTTATCATCATTTTTAGTGTATTCTTCTTTGATGAGAGATTTCTCAAATGTTTTCATCGTTTCTTAATGTGTCTGGTAATTATTTCAACTATATGCTTCCATGTCTGGTCCCTTATCTTTTCAGTCTACTTCACTGGACAAGCTTATTTAGTGTCAGGCCTCTCCTTTCTCTCCCTTTTGGTGTTGCAAGTCCTCCTAAAAGTTTCTGTATTTTATGGAATCAGAGCCTTCGAAATTTTTATTGCTATTTAGATTTTCTTTTTGGTATGGTTTTAACGCTTTATGCTTTGATTTTCGGAGTTTCATTCCCATCATGATCTTGAGATCACAGTGCAGCTAATCAGAAAACACTCTTTTAGCTATTGTTTGGTATTCTTTAAATTACTTTTTAGGTGTGATTGTTTAAAATAAAAAACACGAGTGACATTCTTATTAATTAATTTTTTTAATGATAAACTAGACTAACTACAATTTTTATATTTTTATTATTAGGTCCTTTAAAGAATAATATTACATATATAAAAAATTCTTTAAAAGATCTAATCATATAATGTTAAATTATAAAAATTCTATATTTATATTCAAAAATCACATATTTATTTTTTTATTAAAAAACCTGATAATGAAAAATTAAGAGCTTCACCTAAATTTTATCATAATAAATCATTGTAACAAAAATGAGGATCCAAAATAAAATCAAATTAAAGTATTATTTCTTGATCCACTGCGGCAAAAATGAAGAGAATAACAATTTCAATGGAAACTTAACTGGGCCATATTCGGAAGCCTTTTTTTACAGCCCATTAGCCCAAAAGCAAATGGTCGTGACCAATATACTTATTTATCTTCCAATCAAAGATCAACACCTGTACATCGAGTTGATTTACGCGTCAGCCAATTAGAGTCCAGAACCATCTTCAGTTGACGTCAAGTTTCATTTCATGACCGAAGTCTTCGGGAATTGTCGATCTCTCTAAATAAGACTCAATAGCCAGCGATTTCTTCTTCAATTGCGGAAGATCTGCTTTGGAGAATCTCCCATGGCCTACGTCGAGCAAGGTATCTTCCTCTTTCTTTCTCCCAATTTTGTTCCTATGTTTTGATTGCGGTATGCCTGTTTTGGTTTTATTTTTGGTAAATCTTAGGGGTTTATTGTAACCGCTGGAGTCTTGATCTCGATTTCCAGCGTAATTTACCACTCTTTCTGTCTGTCGCAATTCAGGTGATGTTATAAGGTTTCGGAATATGCTTAGGAAGAACTTGCGTTTTTTAGGAAGAACTTGCGTTTTTTTGTGGGGTATTAACCCGAACGGAGAAGGCATCTCTAATTCCTGCCTTGTCGTTTCCTTTTCAGTTCTGTACAGTAATTGATGCCTGTTGATTGTGTATGGCTTCCGAACTTAACAGTAGGGTGCTATTCTGATGCCATTAATTTGCGTATTCTTATCAGATTTTCATCTTGTTGATTTACTGGATATTGCTAGATATTTTTATCTCGTTCTGATCATTGAGATACTTTTTTGTTTCCTCTCTGAATAATATATATATATATATATATATGTATGCAAGAAAAGTATGGCCATAAATGCATTTTCACTCGATGCCTTGTTTGTGAAATTAGAATTATCTTTTTTTTTTTTTGGGTAGAAAAAGAAATATTATTAAGAAAGAAAGAGGGATACAAAGAAATAGAAAAAGTGGAGACAAGGGGAAAGAGGAGAATAAGATATCCTCCTAGAAGAACAAAACAGAACAGAAAAGGAAACAAAAAGCGTAAAAACAAGGCTAGTACAACAAAGGTTTCCAATCTCTATAAACATTTTCCAAGGGCAATGAAGTCAATAGTTTTGCTTTGACACAATGAAGTCAATAGTTTCCTATTTTTTGCTGGTCAAATAATTTACAACCTGGCAAGAGGCAAAATTGTGTGTTTTTGAATGATCTCCGTTTAACAATTACTTGTTTCTTCTTTTGTTGGTTTGGATTTCAATTTCTTGGCTTTTCTTTGTTAGTAGCTGTACTTCTGTATTCCAAAATAGGAAGTTGGGCAGCAATACTTCTCGTCTTCTGCTTAAGAAAGCCCAGAGTTTTCGTTTTATGTTGGTATGCCTGGATTGGATCCCTGTTTTTACCGTACAGATTAGAAAGTACTAGTAATGATTATTCAATACAATGTCTGTTAGGTGATATTTTGTTGTCTGACTCTTGAGTGGGGAGGGGAAGCTTTAATCATATTCTTCTTGAGGATATGTTTGTTTGGTAATCGTGGGAGTGGGATTTGTATGGCTCTAGGTTTCTTACTAGTAGGGCAATTTATAGCCGGTCTCCCTTTGGTTTCCGATATGTTTCCCCTTTATTCTTCAACCGAAAAGTTGTCAAATATTAGGAATAGGAGTCCTAGTGAGCAACATGGATGCTACTATGCTAGGATTTTATTTCATGGGGTGCCCTATGGAGCACATCTCTGATGTCTTGCTTTTAAGTGCTTAATGTCATGGCATATTAAGCTAAATCAAGTGGTCTGTAGGATAGGGATTTTAACATTTGTTACTCAATTTGATTTTCAATAGTAGCTTATATTGCTTAATTTTTCTCTCTTGGTGTGGTTCCCCTGTGTATACATCCATACATTCATGCAAAGAACGCAGTGGACCTATGATACCTACTTATAAATTTCTAGTGTTAGGGACTTACAGTTTAATTTTAATTCAATTTTTCTCTTAAAATCTGTCAATTTTGATTTTGAAATATTGTATTTTGAGAATGAGAATCATACTTTGAAGTTTTAACTATCAGATGTTGAAAAAAGTGTATATTTAAACAACCCACGTAACTTAATCTGGTTCTCAGCCTACTTGTTAAGTTGCTTGATGATCTCTTTGGTTGGGTTAGCAATGTTTAGACACTCATGTTAGTAATCATGTTAGCACCAGCTGCATGCAACTGAGACGCTCACTTTCGTCATCAAAGTCAACCTATGGTTTGCCATGCCATTTTTTAAATGATTTAATTTCGTTGCATTGTGAGTGGAAGAGTCTTACATTCGTTGAACCATTTGATGCTTGATGCCACCTTCTGTAAGGCCTCTTTGTTTAGTGCAAAGTTGCTGGTCCAGTTTTTTAGTGATCATTTAGGCCTATCAGATTGTTATGTTACTTCTCTTTAGCTTGTGCTGAATGATTCAATATGTTACTCCTCTTTACTAAACTAGGGTTGCAAGCAATAGTAATGTGGGTTAATATTTGAAGTACCTGGCTTCCTTTGGATCTCCAACTGTTTTAGCTTGCATGATGAATCCGATTGTCCAATTGAATGTGCTGCATATATATATATATGTGTGTGTGTGTATATGTATATATATGTGTATATATATACATATATATACACATTTATATAGTGACAGTAGAAAACGAACTCACCAGGAGTTTGATGCATTTTTCCGCAGGTGTTGTTAAATCAAAGAGATCAATATGGCGTCTAAAGACAATGACTGATTTTTTCTGGGCTATTGTTAACTTCATTAGCGTGTTTTTTGCAACAATGTTTTCGGTAATTTTTATAACTCTATACTATTATTTGATACCCCACTTAGTGGGATAAGACTTTGTTGTTGTTGTATATTATTATTTGATAATTTATAGGGAATCTATGTAGCTTTGAATTGATGTTTGCTCATAATGCTATCATCACTAGATGGAAAAGTCGGATGCCTACAGAAAAGGTATTGGTTCTGGTAAGAAATGGGATGGTGGCGCTCCGGGAGGTCCTGGCGGAGGACCATATGGTGGTGGTCCTGGTGGTGGCCCACGGGGCCCTCCTCGTCGTGGTCTTGACAATGTTCGTGGACTAGACAGTGTTAGGGGTGTTAACCATAGTAAGTTCATATTTTCTTTGTTCCTCTTTCATTCTTTTGAGCATAACAGTGTGTATTCTGCAATCTAACTTTTACTCCAAGGGCATGTTTGGTATGAAAAATTAATTTTGAGGGAAAGGAAATCCAATGACTTCAATAGAATGGAGAAATTGTAGGAATTGGATTCCAATTTTCATTTTTTGCCTTCTAAGTTTAGAACATGCACAAGAATGAGATTTCATTTCTATTAATGAATACCAAACATTTTTTAACAGTGAAATAGAAATGAAATCCCTCTCCTTAATGAGTACTAAACATGGCCTGAGTCTCTGCTAATCAACTTATTTGGGCTTTACTCAATTGAACTTTCAGATTCACTGCCTGCCTGTGGCTCCTGCTGCGGTTGAGAGTTTGTTAGTTCAAATGGGATTCAGTTGTCTTGCATAATCTGCCTCTATATGCATCAGGAGTTGGACTGTGAACATGTCAGTGTCAATACGATTGTCGACCATAAGCTGAAATAGCAAACTGTATAATCGTCAGCGAGCCAGACAAATTATTATGCTAATTAATACGTAATTACTTTCTAAGTGTGTTCCGCATAGATGTGGGGTTTGGGTGCCACGCCTAGGCCCATACCTGTCACTTCTGTTTGCTTGAATTTGGTCTTCAATTAACGCCTGACCACTAAATATTATTATTGTCTTTACTGTAGATTCTGTCTGATTTAATAAAGAAATGATCAAGCCTAGAAAGAGGGGGGGGGGGGGGGGACTGATTGTAGTCGTTATGTAGTTGTTAAGATCTGAGAACACTCGGATGAAATTTCTATATATAAGCGCGCGCGCACCCACATAAAAAACATATCAGATGTATAAATATTTATGATTTTGTAATCTACTCGATTTATAATTATTAAATCATATAAATCAATAATATATCTTGTTTGGACAGAGATCATTTCTTCAACTTTATAATGAAAGATAAGGATCATTTATCTCAAAATGGGTTTATGACCAATTGACAAACACCGCTTAGCCACAAGTATGCTGCTCCACGGTGAATATGCGTGCCCTCTAAGTATATGGACCTGTGTAATAGAAAAATGTTAAATTATCAGATTAGGGTATAACTATAAACGAAAAAGAAAAGGAAAAAAAAAAAAAACTATGTTATATCTCACTTCATTATTTTTCATAAATATTCGTGGTCATTGAGTATTGTTTTACTAACTTATTGTTAGAGATAGATTCTTCTGGTGCTTAAAAAGTATAAAAGGCTCCTATTTCAATATAAATCATTGAATGTGTTATATTTAATGGTATATGATTTTTTTATATTTTTTTGCTTTCTTTTTAAAAAATTTTATTAATCATTTGATTTTTATCAACGATCATTAAATTAATCAGTTTCTAATATAATTTTAAAATTAAAAAAAATAAAAAATAATTATTAGATATATATCTAACAATCTATGTTAGAGTAGGAACTTTTTATATTTTTTAAGTATAGGAGGGAATTTACTTTCCTTCTAATTGACCTAATTTAGTTCATCTAAAATTAACTTATTAAAACACCAAAGTGACTCTCCTATGTGTAGACGTAACATTGATTCAAAATGATGACATAAGGAATTCCTGTCAAATTATCTCCCAATTTTCCAAAATCAGATCACATTAAAAGATTACTTAATTAATATCATAGGAGTATTATCAGCAAGTAACATTAAGGAGAGCCGAGAGTGGGTCTTTGAAAGGTGGGTCCCTCCATAAGTGGGACCCATGACTTAAAAAAGGGTCAAGTTGCAATTTAACTAAAGTTGCAACCAAATTTTGTAATTTACTCCAAAGTCAAAAGTTGTCAACAGAGTTAGGCACCGAATTGAAAATTGGAGGCTGCATGAACTGGAGACGCGTGAAGAAAATTTGCAAGCAGCAGGGGGATGCATCTTAAGGCAAAGTGGCTCTATAAATAAGAGCCATTTCTCTCCATCCTTCATCATCTCTTCATAATCCTTCATTTCACAGAGAAGCCTCACTTTGAGAGAAAAAGTGAGAAGAAAAATAGAGAGAGTGCCTCAGAAAGTTTCTGAGAGGAAAAATAGTGAGTCCAATTTGTGAGGGTTATTATCCACAAATTGAAGAAATACTGTTGTAATATTTTTTGTGAGTGAGAGGTCTACCTAAGGGTGAAGATTGTATTCCCATTATTGCTATAGTAGAAGATTTAAGCGGCCTATAGGTACTGTGGTTTTTACTTAATTTGGGTTTTCACGCTAAAATTTTTGGTGTTATTTTTGTCTATTGTGTTTTGGGAATTATCATGCGTCTGTGGAATTATTTTATGTAATATCCCAAGAATTTTCATGAATATTTAAAGTCTATTTGAAGTTTATTGAAAAATTTAATTACATGAGAAATGTTCTTTTTGAATTAGTGAAGGAAATTTGGAAATAGAAATTTCAAAAATTTTAATTTAGGACATTTTACAAATTCTCAAGGACTAAAACGAAAAGAAAAGAAAGTATGGAGTACTTTTGAGAAATGACCTAGTAGGAACCTGAGAAGAAGAATAGAGCTTATGGGAATGAATTATGAGTCCGGTACCAAA
Organism: Biancaea sappan; assembly: GCA_037074585.1. NCBI lineage: Eukaryota > Viridiplantae > Streptophyta > Magnoliopsida > Fabales > Fabaceae > Biancaea > Biancaea sappan. Next base: position 16,779,678 of record CM073494.1, read on the forward strand.
AGGATGACGGATTCGAGGTTAAAGTGGAGTTTGAGACTTTGAGAGGGACTAAAGTGAAAGAAGAAAATTGTGGGGCAATTAGGATTTAGAATCACCCGAGGTGAGATTTTATGAATTTGTTTTTACTAATCTTGACTGAGGGTCAACTGAAGAGCAAGTGATAATTTCACCCCGGGCGAGTAAATAGGCGGCCTCACCTAAATTTTCTTCATTTTCTCATTTCCTCTCTCTCTCTTCACTTTCTCTCCTCTCTTTCTCTCTACACTCCAACTCCACAACCGAGCTTGGAAGGTGGATCTCGGGCTATGGGGCGAGCCTCTAGGAGCCAAGCAACGTAGGGAAAGCAAGGAATTGAGGTAGAAATTTCTATTTCTCAAGCTTTTTCCTATTTTATAGTTTTCAGAAAGTTTGGGGTAAAAATCGAGATTCCGGCTTCGTTTCTCGATTAAAATTGGTGTTTTTGGTGTCTAAATGCTCCTTAGACATTAAGGGTGAGATCCTATGGAAGAAATCATGGAAAACGGTGAAGATTTGGCCGGATCTGAGCCAAAACCGAGAGGAATCGCGAAAGGTCGCGATCCTGGCGCCCAGGCGCCAAGGTTCAGAAAATTTTGGGAAGAAAAGGGACTTGGCGCCCAGGCGCCAGGTGTGGCGCCCAGGCGCCAGGCTTGTGTTGGCGCCCAGGCGCCAGATATGCTGAAAAGCCTTAGCTTATTTTTCAATCAGTCATAACTTCTTCATCCGGACTCCGTTTTGGGCAAACTTTATATCGTTGGAAAGCTTTTTGGGTCTAGTTTCCAATGGTATAAATGTCATTTAGAAATTCATTACCGGTTAGGAGTTATGACTTAAGATGTGAGTAAAGGTCGAGAGTAGTGATAGGAAATTTCTCTATTTTGTAACCCTAATGGTTTTTACCTGGTTACAATAGGGATTTTTGGGGGCACAAGGTGGGAGCGCTGAGAGCGTGGAATCCAGGTGAGTAGGCAACCTTGCAAAATTAATTTAATAAATTAGTCAAAGCACAATATAAATCCCATTTGCGTTATTTGTGAAATTGAGAAGATTATCAGTGTGTGTTCAGGTTGAGAAAAAGTACAATATCATTGGAAGGTATTTTATTACCTTTGAGAATTGATTTCTCTAGATGACTAAAGAACTAGATGTGATTGTTCCTTGAATAAATTGGAACATTTTGTAAGTAAATAACTTTACTAAACTAATGTGATCTTATTAGATAAAGTACAACACAAGTCTTGTTTATAACATTATTGAAGTGAGAAATAATCAATCTCGCTGTTGATAATATATGATGATTGTTATGGTTGATGATAGACATTCAAGGGAATAAAAGTATGTGTAAATTCATTTATTTCATAGTAATTATATTGTGATAAATTGTCACTATTTTATTGACGAGCAAAAGATCTACGAGATCTAATACACGAGTTTGAAAGGGTTAGAGTCCCATACTACTCGGTGTATAAATGTGAAAACCTATGCACGAGTTTGAAAAGGTTAGAGTCCCATACTACTCAGTGTATAAATGTGAAGACCTATGCATGAGTTTGAAAGGGTTAAAGTCCCATACCACTCAGTGTATAACTGTGAAAACTTATGCACCAAGAGTTTGAGGGTTAAATTCCCAAGTCACTCAGTGCAAGTATCTATGACATATAATGCAAAGTGATTGAGGGATTGATCACCCAAGAAATCATACGCAAAATTTAGACAAGTGTATTACTATAATTATTTACAATAAATGATAGATTGATTGTATTAGTAAATGTGGTGTTTGTGCTTATGATATTTTCATGTACAGTTGTTTACTCACTGAGTTATGATAAACTCACACTCTCCATGATTATCTTTTCAGATACAGTGGTTGAGGAGAAGAATTTATAGCCTTTAAGGATATACTCCACTTTTGTCTGGTAAACAATTGGTAAGGATTAGGAAACGCTCTGTAATCTAGTAGGTCACCTAGGCTTGGGAGGTTGTATAGTGTTTGAAGGTTGAACATTTTCTGAATATGTATACAAAATATCTTTCTTGGAATATTTATGATTCACATAATTATGGATATTAAGAATGTTCACAGAGATTATGGGGTACCACGGAGGTACACCCTAGGTATTTTATGTTTATATCACATGTAAGTTTTGGGATGTGACAATTTTGATTCTACACTTACTGCGCACACCATCGTTTTTCCCAACAAGTGGTATCAGAGCTTTTGGTTGGAGTACCGTTGAAGAATACTGTATGAGTATTATTCACAAATACTGTACGAATACGTACGAGTACTATTCACGTATACAGGTAATGTTCATACATACTAGTATTTTTATACATATTAATACTATTTATACATACTAGTACTGTTCATACATATAAAAATGCTATTCATATATATGGAGGTACTGTTCATATGTACGTAGGTACTATTCATACATACGGAGGTACTATTCATACGTACGAAGGTACTGTTCACTGACAGAAAAGTTTTGGGATCAGTTAAAACTGTTGACTACTGATCTCAATAGAGACAAGAAACATCAAAATGATTAGCCTAAATGGCACAAATTATCACATGTGGAGAAGCAAGATGAAGGATCTCTTATTTATGATGAAAATGCATCTACCAGTGTTTACATCAGATAAACCTGAAGGCAAGACGGATGAGGAATGGGGGTTTGAGCATGAGCAGGTGTGTGGTTTCATCCGACAATATGTTGAAGACAATGTGTACAACCACATCTGCAATGAGACTCATGCCCGAACGCTATGCAATAAGCTTGAACAGCTTTATGCGTCAAAAACTGGTAACAATAAATTATTTTATTTGACCAAATTGACGCAGTTGAAATACAGGGAAGGGACTTGTGTAGCAGATCATCTAAATGAGATGCAAGGGGTCGTAGATCAACTGTCCAGAATGGGCATAAATCTAGACGATGAAATATTTGCTCTGCTGGTATTGGGCTCTCTACCAGAGTCGTGGGAGACTCTGAAAATTTCCATCACCAACACTACACCTGATGGCGTAGTTAATATGGAGTATGTTAAAAACAGTATTTTAAATGAAGAAATGAGAAGAAGATCTCAAAGTTCATCTTCTTCATCACAACCAGATGTTCTAGTTTCAGACTTCAGGGGGAGAAACCAGTCTAGGGATCAAAAACCTAGAGGAAGGAGTAGAGGCAAATCCAACAGATATGACAATGTTGAATGCCATTACTGTAAAAGGAAAGGTCACATCAAGATACACTACCGCAAGTTTAAGAAGGATAAGGAAAAGAACAAAGGCAGAGGACAGAAGAAAAACGACAGTAGTGATGATGAACAAGCAGATGTTGCTGAGGAGTTCAGCATTGTCTATGATGATGATGATGTAATCAATCTTACAACCCATGAGACAAGCTAAGTGATTGACAGTGGTGCCACCATTCATGCTACATATCGGAAAGAATTTTTCTCATCTTACACACCAAGCAATTTTGGTGTTGTAAGAATGGGAAATAATAATATTTCAATAATTGCAGGTAAGGGAGATGTTTGTTTAAAGACGGAGAATGATACGCGATTAGTCCTGAAGGATGTGAGGCATATTCCAGATATGCGCCTGAATCTGATCTCAACAAGCAAGCTAGATGATGAAGGTTTCTGCAATACCTTCTTTAATGGCCAATGGAAGCTCACCAAAGGATCATTGGTGGTGGCCAGAGGGAACAAAGACTCCAAACTGTACATTATGCAAGCAAAGCTCTCCAAGGATGTTGTGAATACAACGGAGAATGATAGTACAGTTGAGCTATGGCACAAACGTCTCGGTCACATGAGCGAGAAGAGTATGATCCATTTAACTAGGAAAAATGCTCTACCTGGTTTGGATCAAGTTCACTTAAAGAAGTGTGATGATTGTCTGTCAGGAAAGCAAAATAGAGCTACGTTCAAAAGTCATCCTCTTTCTAGAATGGCGAATGTACTGGATTTGGTACACTCAGATTTATGTGAACCAATGTTAAAGTCACTTGGTGGTGCTCAGTACTTTGTGACTTTCATTGATGACCATTCAAGGAAGATATGGGCATACACTTTAAAGACAAAGGATCAAGTGCTAAGTGTCTTTAAAAAGTTTCATGCCTCAATTGAAAGAGAAACTGGGAAGAAGCTAAAATGCATCCGGACAGACAATGGTGGAGAATACATTGGGCCTTTTGATGCCTACTGTAAAGAGCATGGTATTCGGCATCAGACAATGCCTCCAAAAACACCGCAGCTGAATAGCCTGGCTGAAAGGATGAACAGAACTTTGATGGAGAGAGTCAGATGTTTACTCTCTCATACAAAATTACCAAAGAAATTTTGGGGTGAGGCTTTACTAACAGCAGTACATGTGCTGAATTGCTCACCTTGTGTCTCTTTAAAGCTAGATGTTCTAGAAAAGGTATGGTCGGGAAAAGATGTTTCCTACAACCATCTGCGAGTGTTTGGATGCAAAGCCTTTGTACATATTCCAAAAGAAGAAAGGTCCAAACCTGAGAGTAAGACACGACAATGCGTGTTCATTGGATATGGTCAAGATAAGTTTGGCTACAGATTTTATGATCCAGTAGAGAAGAAACCGGTCAGGAGTCGTGATGTTGTGTTCATTGAAGATCAGACGATTGAAGATATTTCTAAAGCCAATGGTGATTCAACTGATTCGGAAGTTATTCCTCCAACACCGGTGCCAAGACAAGTTGGAGATGAAATACAGAATGATCAGCCTGAGATAGGTGATCCAGATGCTCCTGTTGAGATTCCACCAGAAGATTCTGATGATGATAATGGTATTCATGATCAACCACCAGTTCCAATGGGTTCTCCAGAATTGAGAAGATCTACTAGAGTTCGATAATCCTCTACTAGATACCCTGCAAATCAGTATGCGTTATTAACTGACGGGGGAGAACTAGAAAGCTTCGAAGAAGCAATGGATGATGAACACAAGAAGAAGTGGATTGAGGCTATGCAAGATGAGATGAAATCATTGCATGAGAATAAAATTTTTGAACTGGTGAAGCTGCCAAAAGGCAAGAGGGCTTTGAAGAACAAATGGGTGTTCAGAATTAAGCATGAAGAGAACATTTCCCATCCAAGATTCAAAGCCAGATTGATTGTCAAGGGATTCAGCCAAAGAAAAGGGATTGACTTTGATAAGATATTTTCACCAGTGGTGAAAATGACATCCATTCGAACAGTGCTAGGGTTAGCAGCAAGTCTTGACCTTGAGGTTGAGCAAATGGATGTCAAAACTGCATTCCTTCATGGTGATTTGGAGGAAGAAATATACATAGAGCAGCCAGAGGGTTTCAAGCAAAAAGAAAAAGAGGACTATGTTTGCAAGCTAAAGAAAAGCCTGTACGGTTTGAAGCAAGCACCAAGACAGTGGTATAAGAAGTTTGAGTCTGTTATGGGGGAGCATGGTTACAAGAAGACTACTTCAGATCACTGTGTGTTCGTGCAGAAATTCTCTGATGATTATTTCATTATTTTATTACTCTATGTGGATGACAGGTTGATTGTTGGCCAAAATATTTCTAGAATTGATGACTTGAAGAAGCAGTTGAGCAAGTCTTTTGCTATGAAAGACTTAGGGCCAGCAAAACACATTCTTGGCATGAATATAACTAGAAACAGAAGCGTCAAGAAATTATGGTTGTTACAAGAGAAGTATATTGAGAAAGTACTTCAAAGGTTCAATATGGACAAAGCTAAAGCGGTTAGTTGTCCTCTTGCTAATCACTTTAAGCTAAGTTCTAAGCAGTGTCCTTCCACAGATGAATAAAAGGAAGAGATGGACAAGGTTCCATATGCTTCAGCAGTTGGAAGTTTAATGTATGCCATGGTCTGCACATGGCCGGATATTGCTCATGCAGTTGGAGTAGTGTGTAGATTCCTTTCAAAACCTGGATAGGAACATTGGACTGCAGTAAAGTGGATATTCAGATATCTTCGGGGTACTTCCAAAATATGCTTATGTTTTGGAGATACCAAACCTGTGTTAGTTGGATACACAGATGCAGATATGGCCGGCGACATAGATTCGAGAAAATCTACTTCATGCTACCTGATTACTTTTGCAGGGGGAGCTGTGGCATGGCAGTCAAAGTTACAAAAGTGTGTTGCACTGTCCACTACTGAAGCAGAGTTCATCGCAGTAACTGAAGCCAGTAAAGAGTTGCTATGTATGAAAAGGTTCTTAAATGAACTTACTTTCCACCAAGAAAAGTATGAGCTATTTTGTGACAATCAAAGTACAATTCACCTTGGAAAGAATGCCTCCTTTCACTCAAGATCGAAGCACATTGATATGAGATATCACTGGATAAGAGGTGCATTGGAGAAGAAGCTACTACGGCTTGAAAAGATCCATATAGATGAAAATGGATCTGATATGTTAACTAAGACTCTTCCAAGAAGCAAGTTTGAATATTGTCGATCAGCTGTAGGATTGGTGGAACCCCTCACTTAGGTCGGGAGGGGGAGAATTGAAAGGTGGGTCCCTCCATAAGTGAGACCCATGACTTAAAAAAAAGGGCTAAGTTACAATTTAACTAAAGTTGCAACCAAATTTTGTAATTTACTCCAAAGTCAAAAGTTGTCAACAAAGTTAGGCACCGAATTGAAAATTGGAGGCTGCGTGAACTGGAGACGCGTGAAGAAAATTTGCAAGCAGCAGGGGGGATGCATCTTAAGACAAAGTGGCTCTATAAATAAGAGTCATTTCTCTCCATCCTTCATCATCTCTTCATAATCCTTCATTTCACAGAGAAGCCTCACTTTGAGAGAAAAAGTGAGAAGAAAAATAAAGAGAGTGCCTCAGAAAGTTTCTGAGAAGAAAAATAATGAGTCTAATTTGTGAGGGTTATTGTCCACAAATTGAAAAAATACTGTTGTAGTATTTTTTGTGAGTGAGAGGTCCACCTAAGGGTGAAGATTGTATTCCCATTATTGTTATAGTGGAAGATTTAAGCGGCCTACAGGTACCGTAGTTTTTACTTAATTTGGGTTTTTCACACTAAAATTTTTAGTATTATTTTTGTCTATTGTGTTTTGGGAATTATCCTGGGTCTGTAAAATTATTTTGATTTTACACTTACTGCACACACCGCCGTTTTTTCCAACAGTCTTCTTATATGTAAATTTGAGAATTATCATAGACATCGATCTTATTAGAATATTAGATTATCTTCTTTAAGAATATATTTAATAGTAAAAATAAAAAGAATTATATACAGGTCTTCTCTTTTTTAAAAAACAAATTAAAATATAGAGAAATACTATTCATTTATTACGAATCCCTTTTCTTTAACTATTTTGGCGCAATGGTTTACCAACCTATGTTCACATGATCCGTGTTGGGGCCATTCATTCACTCAAAATTCGGGAATGGAAAACCATGCAAGGTGTAAGAGGGAAGAAGGTAACTTCCTTTTTCGTCCTTCCGAAATCTGGGCCATCAATCTTTACGTTGGCAAAAATATATATTTATTATACTCTTATAATATTAATCAACTAAATATTATTCTTATTTATATTTCGATAAATAAATAATTTTATTACATATACTAAGTGACATAGTAGTATTGTATTTATATTTGATAATTTAATAATTTTTTCTTAAAATTTAACTTTTAACTAGAAAATCATTTAAAATTAAATTATGCCATTTTAATAAATATAAATTTAATTACATAATAATATATAATATTATATATGGTTTTTTGGTACAATATTATATATATATATATATTAGTTTCGAATCACATATGGTAAGTAGCTATTTATTTTTATTATATTAAAATGTTATGAAAATTACTATAATTTATTTTGAATTCACTAAATTATTAAAAAGATTATATATCTATATAGACGTATATATATCCTAAGCCAATAGACCATTGATTGTTCAGAGATAGTGAAAGGAATTGGATGTAGACAACTGACACTAGAATGGATTGAGTAGAAGCCACTGGAAGGAGGATTAATAGCAAGGGACGTGGATTGTTCAGTAAGAGGTTATAAATTCAAACCTTTGCTCCATAATTGTACCAAATAAAAAGAATGGAATGAGTGGGTTTTACTGCAACTATATCGATATTTGTTTGAAATATTCAATATTTGTATCTTATTGAAATTTGAAATAATTTCTTAATTTATATTTCAAATACTTGAAAATTTTCAAAAATAATAATACATGGATATTAGACACTGTATATTTGTTATTAGACACTCAAATACTCCATATTCATTATTTGTCTAAAAAAAATTAAATTCATCATATAAATATATATATTTGAATATTACATAAATAATTATCAAACATAAATATAAGATAATCAAAGTTAATATTCATATCTGCCAAATATATATTCGATGAATATATATTTTCTCTTATCCGTACATTATTCAATATTTTATAGATACTCTGTACTTCTTTTTCTATGACCATGTCCATCACATCCGATGACACGACACACATATTCCAAACGCGAGTTAAGTCGAGAAGCAATATATATATATATATATATATATAGCAGTGCAGTGTCGATTAATTTGTGTACGAGAATTAATGGAGGTGGTGAGTGTCCAAAACGTAGCGTCGCTATGCAAAGACACAATCCCTACGGAGTTCGTGAGATCAGAGAAGGAGCAACCGCGAAACACGACTGTCCACGGGGCGGAGCTGCGTGTTCCGGTGATAGACTTTGAGGACAATGACGCAGTGAGGGTTCAGAATGAGATAAGGAAAGCGAGTGAGGAGTGGGGAATGTTTCAAATCGTGAACCATGGGATACCCAGTGAGGTGATAAGGAAGTTGCAGAGTGTGGGAAGAGAGTTCTTCGAGTTGTCACAGGAAGAGAAGGAGGTGTATGCGAAGAAGCCACTGAAGGATGGAGAGGGCATTGAAGGGTACGGCACAAAGCTTCAGAAGGAGGTTGATGGCAAGAAAGGGTGGGTCGATCACCTGTTTCATCGGATCTGGCCACCTTCTGTCGTTAACTATCAGTTTTGGCCTAACAACCCTCCTTCTTACAGGTTTTCATTTCAGTTCTCATTTTGCTCGTTTCCTAACACTTTCATATCCATGCAATTTATACGTTAAGTCACAAACATATTCATATATACACTAACACGGATTGATTCAACATTTGTTCTATACTCAAATTCAAATGTTATGTTGGGACTTTGGGAGAGTTTTACATTTATGTAATTAATCTCATGCCCAATTCGATCGAATAAGAATAGCTGGTCTACAAAAAAAAAGAATAAGAATAGCTGGAGCACAGTAATTTTTCAATATTAGTAGTTGTAACTAAAAAAAATATTATTAAAATTATCATTATTATGTATAAACATCCTCTACCAAAAAAAAGTCTAAGACGGTAATATTTGTCTCAAATATGAAAAATTTTCATCTTAGAACGATCTAAGATGGGATTTTTATCTCTAACACACATTCTAATTTGTTGAGACGAAAAGAAAAAAATTCTACTTCAAATTTGAGACGGCCTAAATGTCTTCCGCAAAAATTGAATTTACAACCTTGTAGTTATATATATTAAACATGTCTAACCATTGCTACTATTGTTTTGTTGTTATATTATGCAAATTGATACATATGTAATTCAAATTAAAAAAATTAGAGATGAAATTTGATATGTAAATATTTCATCTCTAAATTAAATGTGCTTACATGTGTGTATATATATATCTCTACGTTTGTTTCATCAAAAAATAAATAAATAATAATCCGTTTTTATATATTGTGAAACTCATGAAGTGAATATTTTAATTTGCTCTGATTTTGAAATATATCGTTCTAAATTGTATCTCCAAAAAAGTACTATGCAGAGAAGGAATTTTCTAACAAAAAAAAATACAATTATATTATATATATATATATATATATATATATATGTTTGTGTGTTCGTATTAAAATACTTGTTATATATTTATATACAAAAGTATAAAAGATACGAGTACACATAAAATAAAAATAAAATATGTACAATATAATTGACGTAAAAAAATATTAAGGATAAAATTAAAATTTAATATAAATTTAGGGATTAAAAAAATACTTTTGTCACGTATAAAAATGCTATATTTACTTTTTCTTAGCCTGAGAATAAACTTAGGAAGACCGCAGTGTGTGTGATCAAATAAGTAATTAAGGTAGTTAGAGTGAATTATATATAAATATATATAATTAAGGTGAATTGGGCTGGCAGGGAAATTAACGAGGAATACGCACAGTACGTAGATGGGGTGGTAGAGAAAGTGTTGAGAAGTATGTCAGTAGGGTTAGGGCTTGAAGAGGAGGAGCTAAAGGAGGCTTCTTCAGGCGGCGATGGCTTGGTTTATCTTCTGAAGATCAATTACTACCCTCCATGCCCAAGGCCTGATCTCGCACTCGGAGTGCTGCCTCACACCGACATGTCATTTATTACAGTTCTGGTGCCTAATGAAGTGCAGGGCCTTCAAGCCTTCAGCGATGGCCTCTGGTATCACGTTCCCTACATCCCCAATGCCCTCCTCATACACGTTGGCGACCAAATGGAGGTATGTATCTTTTATTTGTTCGGTGTAAGCACTTACTACTGCTAGGCTAAAATTTATCATCATAATTTAGAGAATTGAATTAGGACCGAAAAACTGGTGAATTGACCAAATTTTTAATTCTGTTTAGATCTGAGAACTGATGATCAACATTTAAATCAATAAAAAATTGGTTAAATCGATAAAATTAATCTTTTACAGTACAAATGGTTCAGTTTATTTTTTTTTTATTTTTTACTTAATATTATTATATATTTTTAAAAAATCTCTAAAATTTAAACTACTAGAAAAAAATATAAGGTTAATATAAATATATATTTGTAACATATCTTGAATATTTTAATATTTGTAATATCTATATTAATTATATATTTTAATATATTTTAATTACTATCAATTCGATCATATTTCGACCATTGACTATTGAACTGGTGTTTACTGATCTATTTTTTTTGAACCTTGATTATAATTGTTAAACATGACTGACTTTATTTTTTTTAATCTACAATAGAGCAAAAATTCAAGTGTCATGTCTGATTATGACTCAGCTTCTCACCTGACTCTCTACCATAGAACAACTGCGGCTAGACATTAGCCAACAATCTTTCCATCAACAATTGTCCCACTAGATATTGAATTCATAACCTTAGCTCTAGTACCAATTGTTTGGAATACAATTCTATATCTTTAACCCACAATATAATAAATTAAAAACTCAAGCGTGTTCGATTATGACTTGATCTTTTACATGAACATCTACTATTGGGATAATTACTGTCACAATTTAGCCAACAATAACTGAAACAATAATTTGAACTTATGACTACTTGTTAAATTATCTTATTTCTCTCTACTAGACAGTTTAGGTATATATACTATTATATACATCCTCTACGTAAATTGTTTATAATTATACGCAGTGTAGTGTTCTGATTCAGACCCCATCTTTTTAAAACTACTATTATCACACATTCCCGATTATTCTTCCAAACGCAATATTCATGGCTTGAAAATTAAACATTAAATCCGAAAGAAATTATAAATATTGAAATTGTGTTGACAGATAGTGAGCAATGGAAGATACAAGAGTGTGTTACACAGGACAACAGTGAACAAGGAGAAGACGAGAATGTCGTGGGCTGTGTTCATAGAGCCCCCACCGGAGCACCAAATTGGCCCTCACCCTAAGCTCGTTGACAAACACAACCCACCAAAGTACAAGACCAAGAAGTACAAGGATTATGTCTATTCTAAGCTCAACAAGATCCCTCACTAGCTCCAAAACCAGATCTTCTGTTAGGCTCCAAGTCAAACAAGTGTTTAGTCTAATGGCGAGTAGTTAATTTTCACAACCAACTGTGTAAATTTCAAAATATTAACAGTTGGTTGTAAAAATTAATATCTCATATTTGACTCAACATACTATTTAATTTTAGAGCGTTCTGCGTGTCTTCTGTATTTGTAAGTGTGCCATATTTAATTAAGCTTAAAGTACATAATAGATCGTTGCCTCCTTATTCGCTTGTCCCTGTTTTCTTTCCCTTTCTGATATAAACAATTTCCAGATTATTCTAATTATTGCTACGTATTTCGTAACGATCACGTGCTGGGACCCATCTCCTTTCTTTCTCAAATAATTAAGCTTGTAAGGGGACAAAGACACATGCTCTGGCCGCTTCTGAAACCCATTTTGGTCTAGGATATATATTTTTTTAATTTAGTCTCTCATAAAGTTATTTTTTTAATTAGATCTTGTTTGTGAAAATTTTTTTATTTAAAATAAATGTTATTGATAAAATTCTTTTATCAATATGTTATTTTTGAAATTAACAAATTTGAGGCTATGTATTATGTAATATATTTTTTGACAAATTACTATTTAATCACCATTATATAATATGTAACGAGACAGTATTTAATTTTATTAATAACAAATTAAGAGAAGGATATTATTGGTAATAATTTTATTTGTGAGGGGATAAATTGAAATGACAATTCTATGAGGAACCATATTGATAAATATCTTATTATGTGTGGAGACAAAAATAAAAACTATTCTACAAGGGACTAAAATAAAAGATACCCTATTTATAAGGGACCAAAATGAGGTTTTTTCTTCTTTTTGAGTCGAAAGGCTTTTAAAATTCCTTTTCTTTTTTAAATTTTATTTTAAACTCAACACTAGTTGATTGATGTGGTCTCTTTCGTTTATCAAAATTGTCAAGTTATCTATATTTCATGTTAAAATCTGCAGCAAGTGATCATTCAACTTAAGAGCACATTTGGTATCTCTTTTGGAGGAGAAAGGAAGACAGAATTCCAACAAACTTTTATCTTCCATCGTTTGGTAAAGCAAAGCTACAGTGAACAAATGGAAAACCGATTTTTTTTTGGGAAACTGATGAAAATTAGATTAAAGTAAAGAGCATACAATACATGAGTATCTTGGTGGTGTGGTCAGCCTTTACAAAAAACACATCCTGATAAGAGACTAAAGATGCAAAACAGAAGGTGAAAAAGGCATAGTATAGCAAAAGTAAGGGATAGATTAGATTAATATAACAAAGATTGCTACGATTAAAAACAAATGGGGTAGAGATAACAAAAAGCCAGAGAGATGCTAGGCTCGAGTCTTGTCAGAAGAAGAGATATGAGCTTCAACCATTCTTGTCACTGAAGAATTGAGAGCTTGCATGTTGAGGAGGGCAAAAAAAAAACGTTAGGAGAAGAGAGAGATTTATCCTAGCAGCTTTAGCAAGGACATCGACACAACAATTTTGTCCTCTAACAGCTTTATGAATGTTGATTCCATGGAAAACATAGATAAGGCAACTGCAATTCATAATAATAGAAACCAATGGATGGTGAACAGTGGGGGGCTTGGTAATAAGAGTTATCGCCTGCATTGAGTCATATTCCAAAATAATATTATGATTTAGGTTAGCCTGCATTGAGTCATATTCCAGAATAATATTATGATTTAGGTTAAGTCTTAAAGCTAGTTGAAGGCCATGTTGGATAACAAGCAGTTCTGCTTGGAGGGCTGAGCTATCGCCATAGAACTTTTCAAAACCAGCAATCCAAGATCTGGTATAATCTCTGAAACATCTACCAATACCTATCATTTTATTTTTAAGAGAGCCATCAACATTTAATTTGATCCAAGGAAGATGGGGGCAGGTCCAAGGGGAAGGGTTGTCAGGTTAAAGACTGGCATGTCACATCCCAAAAATTGAGCATGTGAAAAGATACTCCTCATTTGATAAAATTCTCAAACATACGTTATATACGTATATTCTGTAAGGTTTTACATTCAACCTTAATCATTCATTCCACACTACAGAATTATATTCATCTGATAAGCAAATATAGACATACATAGTCTGATATTTCTATCTCATCGCAAGCCTAGGAGACCTATAGAAAGTACAAAGCGTTTCTAATATCCACATTAATAAGTACTGGTGTCCCACCAGACAGAAATAGAGAATAATCCCAAGGGGCTTCTAATCTTCAAACGGATACTTTTGTTCCTTATTTTCTGTATCTGAAAAAAATAATCATAGGGAGTGTGAGTTTATTTAAAAACTCAGTAAGTAAATAACTATACTATATAAAATATCAAAAGTACAAATACCACATTTACTCATATAATTAATTGTCTTATACATCGAGTAGTATGGGACTCTAACCCTTTCCAACTCATGAATAAGATTTCATAGATATACACCGAGTAGTATGGGACTCTAACCCTTTCAAACTCGTGAATAAGATCTCATACGTATACACCGAGTAGTATGGGACTTTAACCCTTTCAACTCGTGTATAGATTTCATAGATATGCACTGAGTAGTATGGGACTCTAACCCTTTCAAACTCGTGTATAAGATTTCTTAGATATACACCGAGTAGTATGGGACTTTAACCCTTTCACACTCGTGTATTAGATCCCGTAGATCTTTACTCATTAATAAGATAGTGAGAATTCATCACATAGTACAATTGTCATGAAATAAATAATTTCTACATACTCTTATTTCTATTGATCATCATATACTCCCATATGAAAAATTAATTACTTATTATCCAAATAATATTGTAAATGGGACTTATATTGTACTTTGACTAGTAATATCAAATTAGCTGAGCAAGGTTATTCACTCACCTTGATGTTTGTCCAAGTTTACCTTGTTCCACACTAGAATTTGTGTAGGAAAATTTCCTAGTAAAATATATTACAAGCAATCATAAGAAAGGAAACAAAATCACGAAAATACGTAAAATTTTCTGACTGCTACAGTAACGGTTCGCTACAGTGCCGATTCGCTACAGTAACGTTGACTGCTACAGTACGTTGACTACCGACACTACAGTAACTGCTACAGTACCCGAAGAAAATTTTCCAGATTTTTTTCCGAAATTTCTGGTCGCTACAGTACTCGAAGAAAAATTTCAGATTTTCAGTTGCTACAGTACTTCGAATTTTGCAGAAAATCTTTCAAAAAATTCATCCTTTCCTTTCTTTTGATTCAAAACCAGAATCTCAACTCTTTTAACCGATTATAACTCAAATATAACTTCTAAAACAACTGAAATTCATGAATTATCATCAAAATCTTCAAGAACAAAACCTCCTCTGATCTTCTATATAAACTGAAATTTAAGGAAAATAATCGGATTAAAGCTTACCTTTGATCCTTACAAAGCTTTTGGACCGAACAAATAATCGAACTTCTGAAGATCAAGGAAAGGATTTGAGAAGAAACTGAAGAACTGAGAGAGAAATGCTTTTCTGCCTTCCTTCGGCTGAGTGAAAAATGAGGGATACTATTGAAACTTTATATTAAATATTTCTAATGGGTTATTCAATAACCCATGGGTATCCATAACCCAACATCCAAACCCATCCAGTCAATTTACAATAAATGGACTAATTGACCATTCTGAAACCACTTTTCCATGAATTTCACCATTCTTAGAATATATCCCTCATTGTGCAAATATTTAGTCCAGTCATTTAACTCAATTTTCATAAATAATATTCAAAGAGAACAATTAAATATGAAAATTAAAAATGACCAAAATAAATAACTAAAGTAACGTTGTAGAATTCTAAAATACTCTTAAGCGAATTATAT
Source organism: Biancaea sappan (assembly GCA_037074585.1). Classification (NCBI taxonomy): domain Eukaryota; kingdom Viridiplantae; phylum Streptophyta; class Magnoliopsida; order Fabales; family Fabaceae; genus Biancaea; species Biancaea sappan. Next base: position 16,795,427 of record CM073494.1, read on the forward strand.
TCTGAAATTAACGGGTATTACACGGCATATAAGGGCTACTATTTGTATGGAACTCTGTTGTCATACCAATAATTTGTTTGACAATTTCAGATAAAGTTTTGTTTTTGTTTCCAAAGACAAAGTCATTTCTTGCAAGCCAAATAAGTCTGATGGCAAAAAGGAAAAAGGAACACCAAGGAATATTCAAAAAACAGTGTTTGTCATTTAAAGCATTTGATTTTAACCACCTTCTTAAATCCTGACTATCAAAGTTGGGAAGAACCAAAAAGAGAGGCCCAGACTTGAGCAGCTTTTGGATAGTTTTTTAGAGAGTATAAAATGGACTCATTTATAATATTATAGGGGTTACAGATGAGGGAAGAGGTACTTTTTCTAGCAAATAACATTTAAAGAACAAGTATGCCATTATTGAAGCTTTGCCAAAGAAAAAAATTTTCACGTTGGTTACATTTAGTTTCCAGATCCAGCTAAGATTTATATCATTTCCATTAAAATTTTGACTGATAAATGACAAATAGGCCGAGGAGAGGCAAAAAGGACCTTTTTGGAAGCATTCCAAGTAATGACATCCTGAAGGTTTAAATGAGGAAGAGGAAGAGTGATACTCTTAATTTGATCATATAAATGGTGGTAAGAGAAAATGGTAAATTATCCAGATTCCATTCAAGGTTGAGTTAAGATGGATAAAATCAGAGACTTTCTTAGAAGGATCACTTTTTAGAATGAAACCAAAAATTTGGGAATGAAAAGGTTTATTGTTCAGCCAAGATTGGATCCAAAAATCAATATTTTTTCCATTTTTAACAAGAAAGGAAGTGTTATATTTAAAGATGTTATTATCTTTGAAATTGCTTTTGTAGAAAAAAGAGGCTCTAGGATAGATTTTGTAGGGGTCTTTGTATTTGTCTTTGAAGAAGGGGATCCAAAGTTTATTATTAACAGTGGCAAGGTCCCACTTGATTTTTACCATATAAGTGAAATTAATATGGCTAGATTTCCCAAGGCCAAGGCCTTCATATTTCCTAGGCTTGGTAATTTTGTCCCAACTAATAAGGTGAATTTTCCTATTATCATTTGAATGTCTCCACAAAAAATTTCTGTTTATCTTATCGATTTTTGAGTGAATTTTTTGGGGAAGACTAAAGACTTTGGTGAAATAGGAGAAGATTTGGCTAATGATAGCCGATACAAGTTGGAATAGTCCCACAAAGGAGAGATGGTTAGCTTTCCTTTTTTGAAGTTTGTTTTGAAGTTTATGGACAATATCATTGAAGTCAGAAGTAGTGTAGTTAGGTTTAAGCTTATGTCCTATATATTGTCCAGGATTTGAGGTGAAGGGGATTCCTAAAAGGTTTGAAATATGGAATTTTCTATCTTCTTCAATTGACGGAGAGAGCTAGAGTTTTGACTTGTCAAGATTGATTTCCATATCACTGGAGGAGCAGAAGGTAGATATAGTGTTTTTAGGGTTTCAAGAGATTTGTCATCAGCTTGAGCAAAAAGAAGAATGTCGTCTGTGAAAAGAAGATTTTGATATCACTGCTCCAAATTTTAAAAGGTTTCCAAAGATTATTTGAGACACCTTGATTTATAAGGATGGAAAAGTATTCCATGGCCATAATAAAAAGATAGGGAGAGAAGGGATCACCCTACCTATTGCCTCTCTTTGGATGGAAGGGGGAGTTTGAAACTATTCTAGAAAGGGCTGTATTCCATGTTTTGAAAACAAGAATTTATAAGAGACATCCATTGAGGAGGTATGGAGAAGGCTTGTATAAAATATTTTGAATAAATTGCCAAGAAATTGTATCAAAAGCTTTCTTAATGTTAAGCTTAAGAATAAGCCATCCTATTTTACTTTTTGAGAGGTTCATAGAGTGAAGGGTTTCATGAGCCAGAATGAATAAGTCTGCTATTTGTCTACCTTTCATGAAAGCTCCTTGAATGGGAGATATAAGATTTTAGAGGTACGAGTGAAGTCTATTGACAAAAATTTTTGCCAAAATCTTATAATAAGTGGTGCAAAGACCTAGAGGGTGAAAGTGATTTACAGAGGAAGGGTTATCAATTTTTGGAATAAGGTAGAGAATGGTTTTACACTAGTTTGGGTCAATTTGTTAAGTTGTAAAAATTTCAGTAAAGGCTTTAAGGAGATAGTACTTAGTTTGGTCCCAATTTTTTTGATAAAATATAGCATGAATACCATCTTCACTAGGGGTTTTATAGGGATGAATATTCCATAGAGCAGATTTGATTTCATTTTTCATTTATTGGGTGGATAAGATTTATATAGTCCGTAGGATTTAGGGTGGGAAAGAGGTGAAGTGTATTCACGAGGAAAGGCATAGTTGAGACAACTCTAGTCATGAGATTGTTAAGATTTTGTCTAATTTCATTTCCAATTTGAAGAGGGTTAGAGATCCAATTGCCTTTGTTATCGAGATGTTGAGATATTTTGTTTTTTCGCCTTTTAATGAGGGTGCTTCTGTGAAAGAAATTGGTGTTTCTATCACCTAGGGAAAGCTATTAAACTCTTGACTTAAGAAACGAAAATTCCTCTTCATTTTTAAGAAGGCTTTTAAGATCATTTTGGAGATCTTGCTCAAGGATACAAAGTTGGTTTGAATTGTGAATATAGAGGGCTTTTTGTAAGCTCGAGAGTCTCGTTAGGATAATTTTTTTTCCTTTTGTAGATATTTTTGAAGGTGTGTTCATTCTAACATTTTAGCTTATCAGAAAAGTAATTAATAGTTTCATCCAGGCTGAGATGATTTTGGTTCCAAGAGTCATTTACAATGTTAGGGAAGTCAGCGTAACTCAACAACATTGTCTCGAAGCGAAAGGGCCTAGGTCCCTAATGTCTAATGCGCTTAGTTTTGATTAAAATGGAGCAGCGGTCAGATCTAACCCTAATTAAGTGGGTGCTTTTGTGTAAGGGAAAAGGGTAATCCAATTAAAGATTACATAGGCCCTATCAATTCTAATTCTAATAATGTAGCCATCTTGTCTACCATTTATCCAAGTGAAGATAAGGCCAGAAAAACCTTAATCAATCAGCCCTATTTTATCGATAAAATTATTAAACAAGTTAAGTATAGTTTGAGAGGGTGGGCCACCACCAAATTTTTCTTATGGTTTAGCTATGTCATTAAAGTCACCAACAACTAACCAAAGGAGATTTAAATGGGAGGCAAAATCAATAAAAGAGTGCCAAAGTAGTTTACGTCTTTCAAAAAGAGGACTAGCATAGATACCAGTAAAGAGAAAGGTTTTACCACGTACCTGTCATTCCAAGTAGATTTCCTGGAAGAATGAAGCCATCGGTTCGTTGTCACAATATTTGGGTTCCAAGAGGCCCAAATGCCACTAGCAAAACCTATAGCATCGACTTTATTGTAACGTTCAAAGTTGAGAGAGGAGGTAATATTATTGGCTCTAACTCTATGCACTCTAGTCTCTGTAAGAAGAACTAAGTTAGGGCGGTGAGTGTTGACCAGCTCTCTGAAAATCCTTTGGAAGTCAGCTTCAACAGCTCCACAAACATTCTAGCTTAAGATAATCATAGCGAAAATTTGAGAAAAGAGGGATTCTCAACAGTGACTATACACAAAGGTCATACATGATTAGGTCAAAAGATAGTCTATATTACCTCTTTCTGGCTTCAGAGAGCACTCTATAGAGACCATCAGACTACGACTCCTGGTGGTAGGCTTGAGAGTGTTGTTTGGCTTGCTAGACCGGAAATATCCACTATCATTCCCCTTTTATGAATGGAAATGTGGGAGATTGGAAGTAAGTACAGAACTATTCTTGGAATTAGGCTAATCGAGTGGGAAAATAGGGGAAATAGATTGTAAGGCAACTTCTGAAGGAAGAATCTTGGAGGAGCCATGAAGATGTTTCTTCCTTGAAGGTCTTCCATGGTGTTCTGGGCTTCTAGATGTGTCAAAGTAGATTTAGTTGCTTGATGCGTGAGCTGACCTAAGTTGATGTCCACAAGTTATTGTTCAGGGCTCCTAACAAGAAGTTCATCTAACATAAGGTTATTCTTGATGTGAAGGATGGGTAATGGAGGTAAATCTCATAGAGGTTCAAGAGCTGGTAAAGGTGAAGGTCTGTTGGCGGTGGGTTGTTATCAATATCCCGTAGAAAGGCTGGTAGGGGTGATGGGTATCACAAGACATAAGAGATCTGACGGATGTTCTAGTTTTTGATCGGGGGGATAAGCATTCAACGGGATAGGAGAGTTTAGCGGTGTCAACGATTGAAAAGGTCTTCTCGAGGAAAGGTGGGTAAGTGGAAGAACTTCCTCGGGGTTCATCAAGTTTGAGCTTAGAGGGAAATTCAAGCAGAGTAATAGAAGGCAGAGATTGAAGATCATTTGTTGAGTGAGAAGAGGATGAGTTAAGATTTATGGCTAAAAGATTTAAATCAGCCACTAGATATAGTTTTGAGCATTTACTCATGGTGTGGCTCGAGGGCGGTGATGCGACGAAGAGAGAAGGATTCAGATCTTCGATGAGATCTTTAGAATTTAAGGCAGATCCACAAGAAGCTATGCAAAAAGGAAGAAAAGGAGAAGAGCTAGAGTGCTTTGGGTGGGTGGAGTGATCCGAGAATGAACCAAGAGTAATTAAGGCTTGATTTGATTTGTTATTAAGAGCTTCTGAAAAAGGAGAGGGGTTCAGTTTAAGAGGGGCATGTGGATTAACATTAACGAGGTAATCATTTGGGCTAATACCTAATAATGAGTCATTTGTCGAAAACTTAGTAATAGAAGATTTTTTCCTATTAAGTAAAGGAAAATTATTATTATTATTATTATTATTATTATTATTATTATTATTATTATTTGGGATATTTGATGAGATTGGATTTTTAGAAATTGGTTTTTTGGAAAAAATTTTTGAAATTTGAAATTTGAAATTTGAATATTCCTCTAGAGGATGAGATTCACTAGTAAGACAATAGGTATCCGACGGCGAGGCAAGGGGAAAAACAGAGGGATTTTTGTATCCAAACATGGAAAAGGGCATATGAAAAGAAAGATAAATTCTCATAAAATACGTCTTGATGAAATCCATTAATTGTGATGGCTCTCGGAGGTATTGGTGCAATGTTAAGTTCGATACATACTCGGGCTACTGATAATTCCAAGGTTTTGGACTTGCTCGCATCAAGTGCCATCGTTTGTCCAATCATGTTTCCAATAGCGATGAGGGTCTGAGGAGAGTGGAGTTCAACCAGTAGGTAAGGGAGTTTGATCCAGATTACAGTGATGGCTTCATCTTTTGCAGGAAACAGCCTAAAGTTTGCATTCCATGATTGAATCAAAAGAGCATCCTTGCCTAGCTTCCATCTTGAGGTGAAAATTTTTACTCTATCATCAGCTGAGAGGTTATGAATTACATAGTGATTTCGGCCCAGGTGGTGAACTTCTGGGCAGCTTGATGGTTTTCACATGCTAAGAACACACTATTTGAAATAGAGGGTTTCCAAAGGTTTCTCAGTAACTTGTACAATAAGGGAATTCTTCCGGTAGTCAAGATTTTGATTTGAGATGTTAATATCGAGTTTTTTGCCATCCAAGAGAAAGGTGTTAAAAGTGACAAAAATCTCTTTTGATGAAGGTAGAGAGTTGTCAGATCTTGGATTGCACAGAGCTTCTTTGAAAGATTTAGTGGTCAAAGGATTTTATGATGTTCCTACTTGTTTTTTGTCATTAGATGCCATTGATGTTCTTGTAGGACATTCATCGTCTATAGGTTGCTCTTTGAGATCATTTCTTGTAAATTTGATTTCGACTTCCTTTTCTTTCTTAACCAGATCTGATACCTTTGGTTATTTAGATTTTGCCGCTTTCAAAGCTATTTTCGTTGTCTTTGATGCTTTCTTCAATGTCGTTCCATTGGTCAAGTTTGCCTTTAATGCTTTCTCCAGTGGTGCTTCAAACGTCGCAATCGTTCTTGTCACATCCCAAAAATTGAGCATGTGAAAAGATACTACTCATTTGATATAATTCTCAAACATACGTTATATACATATATTCTGTAAGGTTTTACATTCAACCTTAATCATTCATTCCACACTACAGAATTATATTCATCTGATAAGCAAATATAGACATACATAGTCTGATATTTCTATCTCATCGCAAGCCTAGGAGACCTATAGAAAGTACAGAGCGTTTCTAATATCCACATTAATAAGTACTGGTGTCCCACCAGACAGAAATAGAGAATAGTCTCAAGGGGCTTCTAATCTTCAAACGGATACTCTTGTTCTTTATTTTCTGTATCTGAAAAAAAATCATAGGGAGTGTGAGTTTATTTAAAAACTCAGTAAGTAAATAACTGTACTATATAAAATATCAAAAGTACAAATACCACATTTACTCATATAATTAATTGTCTTATACATCGAGTAGTATGAGACTCTAACCCTTTCAAACTCATGAATAAGATTTCATAGATATACACCGAGTAGTATGGGACTCTAACCCTTTCAAACTCGTGAATAAGATCTCATAGGTATACGCCGAGTAGTATGGGACTTTAACCCTTTCAAACTCGTGTATAAGATTTCTTAGATATACACCGAGTAGTATGGGACTTTAACCCTTTCACACTCGTGTATTAGATCCCGTAGATCTTTACTCATTAATAAAATAGTGAGAATTCATCACATAGTACAATTGTCATGAAATAAATAATTTCTTCATACTCTTATTTCTACTGATCATCATATACTCCCATATGAAAAATTAATTGCTTATTATCCAAATAATATTGTAAATGGGACTTATATTGTACTTTGACTAGTAATATCAATTTAGCTGAGCAAGGTTATTCACTCACCTTGATGTTTGTCCAAGTTTACCTTGTTCCACACTAGAATTTGTGTAGGAAAATTTCCTAGTAAAATATATTACAAGGAATCATAAGAAAGGAAACAAAATCACGAAAATACGTAAAATTTTCTGACTGCTACAGTAACGGGTTGCTACAGTACGGTTTGCTACAGTAACGGTTTGCTACAGTGTCGGTTCGCTACAGTACCGTTTCGCTACAGTAACGTTGACTGCTACAGTACCATTGACTGCCGACACTACAGTACTGCTACAGTAACCCGAAGAAAATTTTTCAGATTTTGTTTCGAAATTTCTGGTCGCTACAGTAACTCGGTTTTGCAGAATTTCTAACAATTTCATCCTTTCCTTTCTTGTTTCAAAACCAGAATTTCAACTCTTTTAACCGATTATAACTCAAATATAACTTCTAAAACAACTGAGACTCATGAATTATCATTAAAATCTTCAAGAACAAAACCTCCTCTGATCTTCTACATAAACTGAAATTTAAGGAAAATAATCGGATTAAAGCTTACCTTTGATCCTTACAAAGCTTTTGAACCGAACAAATAATCGAACTTCTGAAGATCGAGGAAAGGATTTGAGAAGAGGATGAAGAAAGGAGAGAGAAAACGAATATCAGTTTCGGTTGCGTGAAGAAAAATGAGAGGGTACTATTGAAACTTTATATTAAATATTTCTAATGGGTTATTCAATAACCCATGGGTATCCATAACCCAACATCCAAACACATCCAGTCAATTTACAATAAATGGACTAATTGACCATTCTGAAACCACTTTTCCATGAATTTCACCATTCTTAGAATATATCCCTCATTGTGCAAATATTTAGTCCAGTCATTTAACTCAATTTTCATAAATAATATTCAAAGAGAACAATTAAATATGAAAATTAAAAATGACCAAAATAAATAACTAAAGTAACGTTGTAGAATTCTAAAATACTCTTAAGTGAATTATATTCTGAAATTAACGGGTATTACAGTTCTAGTCATCCCGCTCCTTCAAATCGATTTTCCATTTTAATCGTACAGATCCTTTCCTTTGTTCAACTAATGGAAAATCGCTAGATGGAATGGAAAAGGAAATTGTTGTTTGATTTGCCCCTCAGTCATCATTAAAGAGATAGGAGAGATGAGATCGAGAGACAGAGGGAGATGAGTGAGATAAAGAATGGTAGAACAGAAGGAGAATACAAACCGAGAGAAAGGCGATGAGAGGTGAAGCATGAATTGGACGAGACACACTGAGAGAGAGGGAGAGAGAGAGAGAGAGAGAGAGAGAGAGAGAGAGAAGGAGATCCATGATGATGTAATGAGACACTAGAATCATAAGGAGAAAGAAGGATGATGACTGAGTGAATCACAAAGAGAGAAGAGTGAAAGCCAATGGTAGTGAGAAGAAAAATAAAAAACTAGTTTGAGGCATAAAGAGAGACAAAGTAGAAACTCAAGGATATTTTCCATAATTTTTTGGAATTAAGTCTGCTTTCTTTTTTTTAAATAATTTAAAAAAAAAGAAAGAAGGGGAAAGAAGGACGACGACTAAGTATGCTTTTCTTTTTTTAAAATAATTTTAAATAAGGGATAATTTAGCAAAAGTTATTCTACATATTCTATTTCCTTCCTCTTAAAAGTACATACCAAAGAAAATAATACTTCTTTTCTATTATTATATTCTATTTCTTACCAAGCATATTTCTTCTTTTTTCCCTTTCTCTTTTTCTTTCTCTTTTCTTTTTTATTTTTGTTTTCTTTTATTTTCCTGTGTACCAAATAGGCTGTAAAGATCTGAAAAACAAGACACTGCCATAAATTTCATTATCAGTTCAAGTCTTAAAGATACTAACATACACTTTTGGGTGAACCTCCAAAGTTCAGACTCGTAATGAAGTGTTCAAAGACCCTAATACTTACTTGTTATCACCTTCCTTATGGATTATGAATTTGACCATTATAGTAGGTAGTCGAGATCAAATTTCATTAGGCTCTAAAGCGATATCAGATGCACAAATCAGCATCCTTTTGCATGTATCCCCAGACAACAACTACATATATTATTAATTTTCTCTGGGACATACAATAATTATCAAAAAATATATACATCATCTAGGTAGGTAGCCATAAGCCCGTAACCCCAAAAAAAAATGTTACTATCTACACTACACTAACTCACATTTGCCATACAGGTATGTAGTATGTTAAGATCCCCAAACATAATGAGATGTATATTGTAATCATAGCATGAGCATATGCTCTCCAAGGATGCATGCTTTCTCTCATAGTGTTGAACTCAGAAGCAAAGGTAGAAACAGTGCTCAGATAACCAATAGACCAAACTGAATGCTTATTGCAATAGTATCACAACTCTATATGTTCACCTGCATCAGACAAACATGACACAGATTCTTAGATTTTTGTTGGAATATAAGGTCCAACATATTAAAACTGAAAAGGGAAGACCAATATATAGTAGGAAGCCAAAAAAAAAATCTGGTAAGTTAAACAACAACAAAGAGATACTATAAAAAAAATTACGCCACAAGATCAAGATTGTGTAGAGATAACTAGAAGAAACTTATTGATTTCTTTATTGTAGCAAGTGCAGCCATTAAACAAGCTGTAGAAATATTGGCAATCAGAGTCCCAAATGGAATCCATTTCAATAGCCCTTCTTTACCAATTCCACGTCCATTGAGTCGGGCTAAGAACCACCTAATCCATGCACCTAGGGGCCCAACCATGCAAGCAAACCATAATTCAACAATTCTGTCACCTTGCTTATACTCAGAGCTTAACAATGCACCACTAACACCCCACAACAAGCCTAACATTACCAAGAACACCACTATAAATGCCAACTGTTGCTTGTAACTGTCCACTTTTCTGCTCGTCTTAGAGCTACAAAAGCCACTTACTAAACTCATCTTTAGCCTGCTAAGAAGCCACCTATAACCCTTGGCTGTCTTAATATAACATCCCATATTTTCTTGCATTTAAGTTATATTTTCTCCATTTCAATTTGAAATAGTGTTAGAAATTGAGAAATTGATGTTTTTGGATACTTAGGATGAAGTGACAAAAAAGAGGCATGAGAAATTAGAGTACTTGAGTTAAGAATAAAGGCAAAAGAGAGTTCTGATGGCATCAGTCGACTGATTTATAGGAACAGTCGACTGATTACCTTAGCATTTGGATCAAGTTGCTGATATCTGCAATCGGTTGACTGATGAGAGGTGATCAGTCGACTGATTCTTCTCTGCCAAGTAAATATTTTAGGTTCAGATGAAATCAGTCGACTAATTTATATAAATCAGTCGACTGATAAGATTAGTCGACTATCGGGAGCAAGTCAGTCGATTGATTATTTGTTAAAGTACGACAATAGGTCGGTTTAACTGAAAATTAATGAGGGGAAACTTACTTAATTACCCCTAGTATGCTATTGAGGCTTAAAAGTGAGATATTAGGGTTAAAAGGGGAAATTCCAACCCAATAGAGCCCTTGAGACTCTTTTAGAAGAGAGAAGAAGGAAAAAGAAGCTAATTCTAAAAATTTAGCAAGGAGAAAGGAAAAAGAAGCTAATTCTAAAAATTTAGCAAGGAGAGAGAGAGAGAAAAACGTGAAGAGGAAGAAAAGGAAGGAGAAGGAAGTTTTAGCAAGGTTTTTGATAAAGGAACCATTGTAGGTAAGCTTCTAGCTTGTTTCCTCTGATGCTTCTCTGTTTCAAGTTTAAATAAAACCTTAATTGAACAGTCGACTGATAGCCAAGGATCGGTCGACTGATCGCTAAATGTCAAATCTGAATTTTTTTGTATTTAGTTATACCAAGGGCCAATTATTTCAAAAGCTCGAATATTTTATAAGTTTTTTATTTTTAAAATCTACCATATCACCCAACAAATTCATAAAAAAAGGGTAGACATTACACTTAACCCCAAATATGATGGAAAAGGCTACAAAGAACAAGCCTGTGCAAAATCCCCAATATTTATAAATTCATCTTAGCAATTCAACCTTGCTCAGATCATAAAACTTGGTGTTCAACTTAATAGAAATAAGAAAGTTAAAAGTATAAAGCAACAAGAATGAGATGACCATACCACTAAAATGCATTTAATAAATGCGTCTCATTACCCATTATAAATCCAAGCATAAAGAAGAGCTAGTGTCCAGCGATACTGAGTTCAAGCATTTTCTGGTTCTAACCACTAAAGGTAGTAAGGCTCCCTAAGTAACCTGTTGTTAGTGTAATGGCCAAATGCTCTGACACACGGGATATGTCCCTTTTGAATGCCACACCAAACCATCCCATTAAGAAAGAATCAACCTAGACAAAATACTAAGTTTGAATCAGCAAACTATCTGAATTAGCTTTTAATACATGGAATTGAACTTGCATTTATATCACTCGAAAGTATGAAAGGATAGTAATTGATCTTGATATTGATTCTTAATTGAAGTTTAAAAAAACCTTGAAACCAAATTGTAAAACATATAGATAAAGAAGACCAAAAGAAATCATCTATAAAGAAGAACTGCTTGGATTAATTCCCAGGTTTATTTATTTATTTTTTTAATTTGTGTGACAAACACTCGTATAAAATAAAATACTACTATTGCATTTCCTAGAGAAATAATTGGTTCTGACCCATGAATCCAGGATAGTCTCAATCATGGTAATCAAGATCTAGATCTTAATTGTAAGATCGCATAAGATCGAAATTCTACAACACTAGATTGTGCTGAAAATCGTTTTTACATCAAGATCGTTTGGAATTGTGATCCTGATCATAGGATCTCAAGATCCCATGTGATCCTGGCAACACCTGATTTTTTTTTTCAATTGGATTCTAAACGACGTCGTGTTGGATCCCTAGCCCCCCAAATCCGTCTTCACTCTTCAGTCTTCTCTCCTGCGCTTCTCTGTTTTCGAATTTGAATCAAGCATTGACCTCACCTCGACCGTCCTCCTCCTTCCTCTGCCTCCTCAGTCTTCTTCAATTCGTTGTTGTGTGTTATCTCCTCTGCTTTGAGTTTTCGATTTTTTGTTTTCGAATTCTAATCGAGCATTGACCTCAGTTGTCCTCCTCTTTCCTCTGTCGTCCTCTGCCTCCTTAATTGCTTACTCTGTCGAATCATCCAAACCAGCAAGGTAGAAAGCCAGAAACACTTCGTCGTGGTCGTGCCTCCTCTTCCTCTAGTTGCTTCGCCGGCGTCGTGTCTGGTGTGGTCGTGCATAAAGGCAAACTGTGGCCTTTCCTTGCTTTGCTGGTATGAGTGGTGGTGAGTATTTCTACCTCTTAAGCCTTAAGCATTTAGGTCCATTTTTTTCCAAGTTCCAACCATTGGGAAGGGTATGCTGCTAAGTACTTTTATTATAGTTAGTTTCATTCTCCCTGGTCCTTGCATTTTCGTGTTTTGTATTGATTGCTGATTGCTGAATGAATGCTTAACTTTGGTATGTAAATATGTGATCACGGTTTCATATTGAATGCAAATTGGATATATGTCCATGTGTGTTCTGTTAGAACTTAGAAGAGACATAATGTGTGCTGGAGTTAGTTAAAGGGAATATAGAGGTAGTAATGCACAAATGCTTAGGGAAAGGGTGTGAAAAATCTGATTGGGTTGTGGGAGACAAGCCTCTCCAATGTTACTTTTGTAATGTATGATATGTTTGTTTAATAATTTTAGTAAATTATATAAATATTTTTTATATTTATTTTTAAAAATTGCATAAGATCCTATGTCTTTCTTATCTTGTACAAAATATCGATCTTGATTATCTTGGTCTCAATTTTTTATCATGATAAAAAAAAAGATATACAAATACACAAGAAAATAATAGAGTGTTTGTAGCTGAACTTCACTCCTTCAATCACCACGTTTACTCCTCCATTGCCTAGAGTGTTTGTGAATAATTTATAGCTGATCTTCTCCTTTCACAATACTCCAAAAGAAGGCAAATTTTTCTCAATTTCTACATAAAAAATAGAGCATGTATTTTTTTTTTTTTTGCTCTTTTTTTTCTCTCTTCTCCTCCCCCGAAAGGGAAGAAAAAGTCCTTTACTTATAGCGGGAGATAGGGGTGCAAAATGATTATGTTAGTGGAAAAAAACTTCCAAATCATGTAGCTATTATCTTGTCCTCATGTTCTTTTCTTGACTAGTAGTGAATTGCCATTTGAAAAAAGGAAAAGAAGGGACATAGTTGAAGTACCTTGGCTAGATATTCCTGATCATGCATGTGGAGGAAGGACACCACCATGTGTGTGTGATAAAAAAAAACATATAACATTTTGGACTTTTATTATTTTATCTTTTTTTTAATATTTTCTTTTTTTGTTATTTTTATTATTATTATTTTTTGCCTTTTTGTTTTAAGTTTTTTTTTTTTTACAAAAAGAAAATGAAATTATAATATCGTGGACAAAATTAGGTGTTACAGAAGTATTTTGAAATTTAGATAAAGTTATGTTTGTTTAATAATTTTAGTAAATTATATAAATATTTTTTATATTTATTTTTGAAAATTGTATAAGATCCTACGTCTTTCTTATCTTGTACAAAATATCGATCTTGATTACCTTGGTCTCAATTATTTATCATGATAAAAAAAAAGATATGCAAATACACAAGAAAATAATAGAGTAACTGCCACAATTCTTGTAGTATACTGAGTGGTAAATGGGAAATTTATCTCACAAGGTATCCCCTGCATCAGAGTCATCACATCAACCTTCGATCGAAATAAGTATAACCTCACCTTAATCCTATAAAGGTGTCATCAATATAATTGAAGTATTTCTTATAGCAGCAAGATAAACCATATCTTTGGTCTTTGCCACCAGCCTAAAAATTCTACAAACCACTATTTGATGCTTATAGATCCATTAAGTTTGCCATGATACAAATTAATGATAGGCAGACAACACCAAATTCAGTAACTACTATCATAAATCCAGGTTACCATATTTCTGCTATGATTTTTTTTTACTCTTATCTTCCCCTCTAGCATAAGTTAAACAAATTTTTGGCATTTGAATTTTTTTCCCTTTATGACTACACTATTTCAGTAGCAGACATGGGTTATGAAAATCAGAGCATAATAGAAAGAAAGGAGGGGAGTAGTCAGGGACAGACCATATTGGAAGGCAGATCCAGATAAAGAATGGTGCGGTAACTTGTCACATCAGCTTCCCCGGGGCCAAACAATTTTTGCAGTAAGTATCTTGTGAGGACCTGCAAATTTTTATTTTTTAAATATCAATATCTCGCTGATAACTGCATATTCTAAAATGAAATTTACAATGAAAAAGAAAACGAGGATGGTAAACTTTGGCCTATGAAGGAAAAATTTCACAGTCCTGATCACAAATGAAAATTGCCATAGTCTTTCAATTAAAGCAGAAGAAAGCATTAATTACAGCTGAAGTGCACATGATTGATGCCATCAAACTAAGAGGTTAACATATTACCCCAAGAATTCCAAAAACAGCTAAATGAATCATACATGAAACATAGTCCAGTGTCTTTGGCAACCCCTTATCATGTTCCTGCAATTAGAGACAACAAAGAATATGTGACTCGCAAGACTTAACCATAAAAGGGGAAAAAAGAAGTTTTGAATCATTCATCTTATATATCATTTATGGACATAGAAACAAGAAAACCCGACTTTAAAACTAGTTAATTGAAATCACTTTTATGTCTTCAGAACCCACTTTTCCATTACTAGAATGAGGGGTCACTAGTTGTGCTGATGCCTTTATACTGGAGATAGAGTTCAATGCCGCTGGACATGGCTGCAATTTTTGGTCCCCTGGAAAAGAAACAACTCCTCCATCTTCAGGTGTGTAATCAGAAGCGAAATAAAGGCTGCCACTTTCAGTGCACCTTGTGCTATGAAGAGCTCGATCCCCAATGTCTCCTGCCTTCGAAACACTCTCTCTGTCCGCATCATCATCTATCTGATGGCTTACACGACTTAATGGGGTCAATGAATTCCTATTACCTGAAGAACCCCAACTGTTCATTCGCTCCATGGAGCCCCCCAAAGCCTGAGGATTATTTTTCTCTTGAATTAACTACAAAAGCATTAAAAAACCAAATAAATATCAGGACAAATAATCCCTTTCTCCCCTCTACATAGAAGGATGAGTCAAGGATGACAAAGTATATTCTTGTTAAGTTCGATGAGTGTTATGGAGTGTGAAGTACCCTCCAACTTTAGAAAACTAGTAACATGCATGCAAAATATTAGGTGCCGCTACTAACTTGGATTTTACTTAACCATAAACGAAGCCAACCTTGAAATTTTCAACAAAGAAAGATGGAATATTTTGCGGCTGGTTGCATATTTGGGCTGCAATTTAAGATGACATATATAAGCCATTTATTAGCCCCTTAGAATAAAACAACATATAAAAATGGGATAATAAACACAGTTTTAAGCTATACAACGAATACAATTGATAACTACGCTTTCAGATATGCAGTGCTTTATTTATCTGAAAAAAGTAAAACATTGATGAATGATGTCCACAAGAATCATTCTTTTTTCCACATATAGACGAAATTATCAATGTCACTCAATCTGAAACCATATACAGATTTTTATTTTTTTTAAATCTTTAGGTTAATGTAGAGGACATATGTAATATGTATTAATGTATACTCGATCACATATTTTGATACGAGTTTAAACTGTTCTCGAGACAAACTAAAAATACCACCATAGTTCAAGCAAATTGGAAATGCCAAAGTAAGCTGGCTGGGTTTTTCAAACTAAAAGAATTGTTAAGCAGTTCGACATGACAACTACTATTTTACTCAAATAATTAAAGACAACTTTGAAATGAAAGAACTCAAAAGAAGTTTAAAGATTCACATGTCACCATGAACACTCCTTTCTTCCTTTTACTTTATATGACTTCTACTTTAATCCACTGAAAGCAACGACGACAGGCTGAGGAGCTCAGTGCAACACGTGCACTGTTCAAGGAGTTACGTAAAGCTACTAGATGTCAAATTATGGTTGCATCGGACAAAACCCATAAACTCAAGTATTTTTTTCCCAGAAACAGAAAAGGGTTAATTTAATGTAACTAAAGGAAAACTTATCGAATAGAAACACTTGAAGATATTAATTAATGAAAATCGAATAACATATTAACCAATAGTGCCGGTCGACGGAAAACTAGTTATCCATTAAAGAATTATTCCTTCATTTCCTCTGTCGAGATGTCAATGTATTCGTCTACAATTTCGATTTAGTAATTCTTTCATGATAAATATACAAGATCCCTGTGAAAGCTAAAACTTTTGGCAATATACATTGTTTTAACGCTGCTTATCTTAGAAAATGGAAATTAAAGAAAGAGGAAAAGGAGAAGTCCATAGTTGAAAGTGATACCAACCCGAATATAAAAAGCGACAAAAGACTAAAGTCAAGCCAGGGGAAAAAAAAAACATGACAGCACTAGTAGTTTGAGCTTGACATGACTTTACAACCTTTTGTTAATACGATTCACACAGCAACACCAAATCTTACCTTTTCCAATTATATTTATTCTTTCAAAAGAAGTCGTTCGGTCCATGAAACAATAATAAAACTATTACTCTCCGATACAGTCATACATTTCCGAGAAAAAAAAAAGAGGAAAACATTTCAAATCACTTCTGTATCTATCAGATGTGAAATAAAGCAAACGCAATGTTTTTTGCGGACGAGTGAATCTGACATCAAGCTTTATAATCGCCATATACGTCATATTGTCCCAATAAATTGCATGATTTGCGAAAACAATGGGAACAAAAAAAATTCCTAAAAATGCAAAAGATGAAGAGCGTGCTTCATTGAAGTGATAAATGAAACAAAAATTAGAAAAGTATGTTTTACTTAATGATATTTAGTTAGAGAATGCGAAAACACGATAGTCTGAGGTTAAACAAAATAAAGAAATGAAACTGCAGACAATCATAAATTGTTCACACTAAGATTTAAGGCTACTTTCACAAAATCACAATCACGCCACTCCAAAGAAACTTCAACTGTTTAGCGACTTAGCAGTGATATTAAAATCAGAAATATAGAAAACAAGCACTTTTTTATTTTCATTACAAGCTCTCTGCTACTTCTTTCGGAGCCATAAAGGTATTTGACATCTTGCTAAACAAATAACTGAAGAAAGACAGTAATACGAAATATGAATCAACATTCGATAAAAGAATGATTGAATGAGGGACGGAACGAGACAGAGAAGGGCAAAATGGAGATACCGTCTAAGGAGGACGATGGCCCGAAAAACGTCAAAGGGGAATGTGCGTTTGCGGAAGGCGTCCGGACGATTAAGATTGGAGTTGCAGAGTTAAGGACGCTCAGATTTGCAGAAGGCGAAAGAGATCTGAAGCACAATAATGGAAACCGATTACGACGGCTATTGTAATTTCACCTGCATGAGACTGATATTGCTTCTTTGGCCACCGCTTTCGCAATACGCGTGATATATATACTTTAGCATATTTGAGAAACAAAAAATAAATCGGGATTTGGAAATTTGCTTCTAAGAAGCTTGGTAACGTCCTAAAATACCTATGTATATTTCAATGAATTGTGTAAAATATGCATAATTTTATAATGGTAGTTACAATTTAACTCAAACATGTATATTCATTTAATCGCATTTGAAGGCTCCCAATCCCAATCCAAGTCCTTGAATCCTATTTGTGTAAAGAAAATAGCAAATGGTCTAGTATATATTTGATGGGAATATATATATATATATATATATATATATATATATATATTAATATTAACATATGTAATAGAGGTAATCACATTAATATTTATAAATCTTTAGCAATTTAAATAATATTAGGCACATGGACAAAAATTAAAATAAATTAAGAAAATATGAGACAAAATCAATATGAAAAAAAATTTTGTAACAAAATTAAAACTTACATCAAAATTTAAGAATAAAAATAATAATTTTTTTCATAATAATAATAATAATATAAACGACAACAAATCTTAGGAGTTGAGCCTTGACTTGAAAGCCAAAAAAATAAAAGGGATGAAAACTAAAGGCCTGTTTGGTTTGGGCATTTCCTGTTTTCATTTTCACTGAAAACAGAAAATGAACTTGAAAATGCGTTTGGTTGAGTTAACTGAAAACGTTTTCTTGAAAACATTTCTTAAAATAAGCCTAAATCTGAAAACACAAAAAAGATGTTTTCAGTGTTTCAGGAAATGAAGATTAAAAATAAAAACATGAAATGTTTTCACAAACCAAACAGACCATAATGTTTAGAAGGCCAAATCTTTATAGTTTGTATATATATACTGATCATTGACAAATTTTAAAATTTTGCTCGTGTAAATCTTTCCTGTATGCTGGTTGAATTTGAAACAAAATATAATTTATAATGAAATACTAGCGAAGGTATGTACATACATAGATATAAAAATGGTCTACACTACAATATTATGATAATGTATTAATTAATGATCATGTACTGGTGATGATTTCTGTTTACTTTTGTTCTGCGTCTTGTGTTTTGGTTGCTTTAAACAATGTCTCTCAGTGTTCTGTTGGAGAACTTAAACTTACGGTTCTTTGCTGATGTTTTAGTGTCCAAGTAAATAGTTCAAAAGTTAAATTGTTGGTTTGTGAATGTAATTAAGATTAGCAATATTGGAGGTTGTAGGATATTGAGGACTTGTGGAAATTTGATGACATAAAAAGTGATGACTTGTATTTCAAGGATAGAATCTAACGGGAAATTTTTTTTTTTCTTCTCTTTTTGGACATTAATCTAATGAGATTTGATTGTGCAATAGCACTTTACAAGTTGTTGGAATATGGTTGATATAAAGAAAGAGAAAAAGAAATGAAATGAAAATGTGAATGAAAATGGTATTATTTTATTAACATATTCTAATTTTTAAATTTTTTTAAAATATTTTTAAAGAAGGTAATTTAGACAAATTTTCATTATCTTTGCTATCATTTAATCAATCTTATAATAGATATTTTTGCTTCTAATCTAAAACATTAAATGCAACAGCAATATTTCATTACACCTCTCTCATAAATTGCTATGTAGATTGACTTGTTATTATTTTTTCTTGTCCAAATGTCCACATGAATTGCCACATCCACTTTTATTCAAAAATTTGAATTTCATTGTTATTTATATTTCAAATGCGATGCCTTTAATTTGCTTTGGAGTCCGATGTAATAAAAGTCAAATTACAAAACTTTATACATAATCCTAAGTAGCATGCCAACAAGCTTAATTTCTCATAATTATTATTTGATTTATTGGAAACTTACCAGCATGCAATCTACAAGACTACAAGAATAAATTATGTATCTCATCTTCCAATAACAAAAATAGATTGAAAAGAAAAATTGACTCAAGTTCATAAATTATTTTTCTACAAAAAATTTGAAATATGAAAACGAAATCTATCCTAATCTCACTATATATAAATATCTATATATATATATATATATATATATATATATCTTCTAGGGACCACTTTGCTATATATAAAACGATGTACCATCCACTCATTGAATCAATAATATCTCATTTGATATAAAGTTGATGGAATGCTTGATGTTGTTTATATAGCCATAGTAGAAAAACAGAGCAATCGACACTCTGTCCCTCGTGCTTGGTGTATGGAGAGAGATGAAGTGAGTGAAGAAAAATGCGTGTGTGTGATCTGGAAGCGAGGTCGATGGATGGGTTCAAAGACGAGAAGGTGACAGGTATCCTTTTATAGTTGCGTGCTGTCAGTGCTCGAGGAAAAAAAAAATTGGAGGAAATCATGACACTAACTACTATAAACGAAAGGTGAGGTCAGATTAATGCGAGACTATGCTGAGAGAGGAGAGAGAGAGAAAGAGGGACGAAGAAGGAATGGAAAGAGATAAAAATTTTAAAAGAAAAATTTGTCTTTTTCACACACACACACATACAGGGGATCTTTGGAATATCACCTGCTCAGTTTTTAGCAACGATTTTTATCGTTGTTAAAAACTTTCAACAACAATTTTTTAATTACTAAACTGTTGCTAAAAGTTTTTAGCAACGGTAAAAACCGTTGCTAAAAACTGAACAGATACTTAAATTTTTTCCAAGCAGAGGATTCGGGCTACACACACACATATATATAAAATACATGACAATGAAGTGTCTTTCCATGCCAATATTTTTTTGTTATTGTGTTAACAATGTTAAGAAATGAGATCCTTAAAGAGTTAGTCATTGATAGAGCTCAATGGCGTCAAACGATCTATGTAACCGACCCCACCTATAGGATAAGGTTGTTGTTGTTGTTGTTGTTGTTAACAATGTTAAGCTTTAAAGATAAAATTAAAACAAATTGAAACACGTGCGATGAAATTAACACAAAAAAATATTAAAAAAAAAATTCAAACTCAAAATAAATGTTACCGCGAAAAATATGTACTTTTGTCTAAATATAATTGAATGTAATAGGGGTTGAATTTTGTTTCTTTTTATGATTTTGTTGGTATTGTAAAGAGGCATATGAATTTTTTTTTAATTTGAATTTTAGATACCTTGGATTTTTATCTTTTTTATTCTAATTTTTCCTTTTCTTTTAGTGTTGAAGGTTGCCCTTGATCTTAGAAAATATAAGCAATATTTGGACATCAAGTTAAACCATGATAATAATCACTACTGTAAAAACATTTGAGGTTATTGACTTGACTATCTGTTTTGTGAAATTTACATAATTTTTTTTAGACTAATTGGACCTATGCTTTCTTATAGTTCTTTTTTTTATTTCGAATGTTTCATAATTTTCAAAAAATTGTGCATATGTCAGTTTGATCTTACTAATTCTTATTTTAGCATATAATAAGATATATTTTTCATTTGAAGGAAGTTCTTGTGAAAGGTTGTAAGAATGGAAAGGAGTGGAAGAAAACTTAAAATCATATGTAATTTTTTTTATCTACTATTATGAAATTATTTCAATAATAAAATTTAAATTAAAAATAAAAAATTGCAAATCAATTAATAATTTACGAAAGATTTTTTCTACTCCTGGATAATTATATATTATTGTTTTAAGAGTATGATATAAAAAAGAATAAAATATTTTTAATTTTGCAAAAGACAATTCTCTTTCCAATTTTAAAAGCAAAAGTTGTTGAGATATTCTTATACTTGACAAGGAAGGAAATCTTGCTAAAAGTACTTCAATGTAGTCCACAATGAAGTGTGTAATAATTTGGACTAATAATATACAAATTTAAATATTAAGATACTATTTTTAAATTTAAATATTAAATAATCAAAATAATTTTTTTCAACATTTGTATACATTAAATACATATCAGTAAAAGATGTATTTAGAACAATTAATGTTTGAAAATTTTTTTAGACATTTCACAAAATCTTATTGAAAAAAGTACATTAAAAATTATTAAGCATTTAATAAAAAAACACAATATTTATCCAAAAAAAACACATTAGTGTAAATAAATATTCTCTAAAAGAGCTTTCTTGTTTAGCACCTTCGGCAGACTTTAACAACGTGTTTAGTTGGCATTCAGTGGGTATCCTCTCCATTCTATCGTTACAGTGTTTTCCTATTTTAACAGTACAAGGTCTTCCTCCTAATAGTCGATGGAAACATGCCTCTCCGAGATGAAAAAAGTCCTAAATTTATGTCATTGTTCTTGACAATGGAGAAGAATTCCAACCGCAGTCTTCAAAGAAGCCATTTGCGCTAATAGGTCGTGTGCTTTACCCATTCGATGTCGTTGTTACATATTTGCGTTGTTGCTGATGTGCTTGTGCTGCTCTGTTTGGCCTTTGGCATGTGTTGTGCTAGTCCTCCTCCATGTCGAAGAGATGGGTCCCACGGTCGTTGGAGAAGTTGTCCCCCGAATTGTGCTGTTAGGTCATGTGCTTTACCCATTTGCTACCTTTGGTATGCTCATATTGCTCCATCTGACCTCTAGTGACTGGTCTGTGTTGGTGCTGGTCTCCTCCATGTCGAAGAAATAGGTCCCACGGTGGTTGGAGAAGCCTTCCCCAATTATGCTAGCAGACAGATGAGCAGGGCCAAGAGACAGGACGAACAAAGAAGACTAGACGAGCTAGGGTTCAAACAAAGAGCAATTTATATAGCGCAATTTTTCCTTTAGAAAGCAAATTATGATGGATAATTTAGTAATATTACCCCTCAAAAAATACATAATAAATAATCTTTTTTTTTCTTTCTCCTTTTCAATTTTTCATTGCATATCAAATAACATTTTTCCTTTACTTTTTCTCTTTTTCATTCTATTCCTATTCTGTATTGCAAATCAAACAGACTATAAGCACTTGGCATTCTTCGTGTGTAGAGGAACCTAGCTTTACTTTCTTATTAATTTTAGCTATTTTACAAAGAGTTTTCTTTTTGGTACATTTTCTTACTTAAATTACAATTCTTTTAACTTATAACATAATTATTATTTTATTTTATATATTTTTTTAAATAATAGTGATTTTATAAATTATCACAGAAATAAAATATTAGATATTAATTAAAAAAAATTATAAACTTGAAACTTTGAATAAACATAAAATAAAAATTTGTGCAAGGACCAAAAAAAAGTATAAATATAAACTATTAGATGGCAATCATTTTACAGTATATATGATAGAGAGAGAATGATGATTCAATTATTAATTATTTAAATTGTCTAGATTACTCTCCTGAAAAGCACTTAAACTTTCACTTTTTTGTTTAGATTAGAATATTTTAGTATAGTTATATTAAGACATCTTATTCTCATTTCTATTTTCATTTCCTTTTCCTTTCTCTTTTTACATACTAAACATATATTATGCTCCATTTAGTGTGTTAAATGTAACTTTTTAAAGAATTATAATTTTTTTCTAAATATTATAATTAGATATTTTTTTAAAATCATTTAAAATACTAAAAACAAAAATGAATATAATTAACTTGGAATGTGTAATCTATATTGAAAGGGAATAAAACAGTTTTTTTAATTTTATAATTCAATTAAAGATGCTCTAACTTTGAAGAGAATTTTACTCTTTAACTTTAGTAACTTGAAAGAAATTAGTTTTTTCAAAAAGAAATTACATACATATATATACAGACACATACATGCACATTTATTTTACTCTCTCTACAGTACACATAGACACAGACACACATATAAATAAAGAAATTAGTTTTTCATGTTATTAGATATACAAATATTTTTAGTAAAACTTTAAAAAAATAGGTAAAAGTATATGTCATATCTCAAATATTTACTTTGATTTTCATTTATGTCCCTAATATTTTTTTTAGTCAAATTTGTCTCATATGTTTTAATTTTTTTTCAAATATGTTTTAACACCGTCAAAGAAACTAACGAAAATAGGAATTCCACATTACCTGACGTATTCAATAAAATTGTCACACTAAGTCACTAATGTACATTCAATATGTATATTCAAAATTTAATATATATAAGAACTTCTATTTTTGTATTCAAAATTTAAAACTATATACACAAATTATTATACATTATAAAAAATAACAAATCTTATAATAAAAATAATTTTAATATGCATAGCATATTGTTATAATTGTTTTTAAATTAAATAATAATTAAATTTATATTATAAGATTTGTTATTAAATTTTTTAAACTTTTATATAATTTAAAATGAATTATGTAAAATAATATCATATTCTTTTATTATAAGATTTGTTATTATTTTATAACACATAATAATTGGTATATATTGTTTTAAATTTTGAATAAGTTCCTATGTATATTAAATTTAATATATATATATATATATATATTGAATGTACATCAGTGGCT
This sequence comes from Biancaea sappan, assembly GCA_037074585.1. Lineage (NCBI taxonomy): Eukaryota > Viridiplantae > Streptophyta > Magnoliopsida > Fabales > Fabaceae > Biancaea > Biancaea sappan. The sequence continues at coordinate 16,819,189 of CM073494.1, forward strand.
TAGCAATGGAGGGCGCCTATTTCATTGACGAAGATTCTTTAATGAAGGCCCGGGTTTGAACACTCTCGCATGTGCTTTAATTTGTTGATTTTTCCCTATGGTATGTGTCACAATTTTATTAGATATGTCAAGTGATATAGAATTCCTCCACATGATAACTCAGTCAGTATTTCTGTTAGTTTCTTTAATAGTGTTTAAAAAAAGTATATTTAGAAAAAAAAAATTGAAACATATAGAATATATTTGATTAAAAAAAGTTAGGGACATAAATAAAAATTGAAGTAAGCGTTGAGGACATGACATATACTTTTATCAAAAAAAATAAAAAATAAAAGTACAAACACAATTTAACAGTGTGAATAAACACATAGAAACGCATGAAAATGAAATACAACATTTCATACACATATTCTCACATATAACATAATAGGATGTTACGCGCACAAATGTGCAGGCATGCATATATAAACGTATGTGTGCACACTACAAAAATGATATGATACTATAATAATGTCATATGATATTGTATACGTCCACATGTACACACCCAAATACAATATGACATTAATTACACATACGACGCAATACTATGTACATGTGCACACATACGCTAACAACAACATTGCGCGCATACGTTTATAAGACAACATTATTCCTATCCATATGATAATACCACCATGAATTTGAATAAAAATTTTCAAAAAGAAAAAAAAACGTAATACATTTTTAATTTTTCAAAATCTTAAGGCAATTTTTGAAACTGATTATCTAAACAAATTCTTTATTTGTATTTTTCACAATTGTATATAAAAATTATTTCCAAAAATTATTTTTACAGTGATAATATAAAAAACTCTACAAAACTGGCTATATGAAGAAAAACAGTACAATAATACAATTATATATTGATTTATAATTAATAATAATTATTTTTCTCTATTTTTATGTTAAGTTATTTATCTCTACGACGGATATATATTATAGGTACCTAAAAATATATTTTGGTCCTTTATGTTTATTTTAAGTTTTGTATTAGTCTTTTATGTTTTAAAATTTGACTAATCTAATTCTTTTATGTTATAATTATTAGTCTATATAATAGAATAGATATTTCATTCTCCAAATGTTGATATAATATATTTATATTATTGCTGACATGATATTAATATCTTATGTGTAACTCCAAAGAAGTGCAAAATGCCCTTATTTACATTGATGAGTGCTGTGACCTATTCAAAGGAGGAAGTAAAAGGACATTTTGGATATTTTAGAAATTATATATAAGACAATAATATCAAGTAAGCAACATTTAGATAGGTTATATTATTAATTGGAGGATAAAGTGTTAACTTCATTACATAGATTACCAATTCTGTTGAAAATGACTAAAATATTAAGACTTTGAAATATAAAAGACTCACATAAAACTTTTAAAACATAAAAGACAAAAATAAAACTTAAAATGAACATAGATGATGAAAATGAAAATAAGTGTCTTCAGACCTAGCCTGGCCGAGTCAACCGTAGACCTAGCACGGGGCGGGTCACATGCTTAGACCGATTTACACACAAACCGGCTTTGACCCATGTCGACTGGGCCTTTTTTTTTATGTTCAATTTTGTTTGAAAATTTAGAAAATCAAAATGGGTGAAATATTATATATATATATATATATATATATATATATACATACATGGTACTAAAATTATTCTAATCCAAAAACTAAAATATGCATGTAGCAAGATGGCAAAAATTAAAATAGAAAAAAATCTAATTTAACAAAAAATAAGTATATTATTACTAATGAATTAGAATATAAGAAAAAAGATAATTATATTTACATAATTATTTAATGTAAAAAGAATTTAAATCAAAAAAAATTGAAGAGTATAAAAAAATTATATAATCATTTAATATAAAATATAACAATCAAATATTTTAAAAAAATTATTTGTAATTTTATGACTAAAAAAATTATTTATAAATATTTATATTTTAATTATTTATGACTATAGTTTTAAGACTTTAAAGTGTGAAATTTGCATATAAATTATCTATTTTAATTACTTTTAAATTTATTTCTAAACAAATATATATATATATATTTAATTTTTTACTTTATTTATCTGGTTCAGCAATTGATCCAGTGACCCGATAATTCAACTAGTGACTCGGAGGTAGCACTGGGAATACAAGCTTTGGCCCACGGGCCAAGCTTGACTTGCCCGTATTCATGCAGACTTAGACATCCCAAAATAAGCTCGTTCATAAATGGACCTATAAGGGCTAGTTTTTTTTTAAATAAATTTGTTTATATAATTGTATTATATTAGTTAGTATGTAAATAATCTCACTTTATCATATTTTTATATTTTTATAACATTATATTCAATAATTATAATAAATTTGGATATAAAAAATTTTATAATTTTTTCAAAAATAAATATAGAATCTATATAATAGACTAAAACAATTTCACTCTATGACATTAATTACATGGATGTCATTAAATACTATATAATAAAATTAATAAATTAAAATGAAACATTAATTACATAAATTTGAAATTGCATTAAAATGAATTTGAAAAAAAAAATTGTTCTTATTGACCACACCACATTAAATTACATATATTAAAATTAATAAATTAAAATGAAATATTAAATGAATAGATTATGTAAATTACTAAATTCATTCTTATGAATCACTATATTAAATGCATAAAATAAAATTAGGATAAATTCAAATGAAACAATTCTGTAAATAAATTAAGTAAAATTAGGGGTCCATGAAATGTATTTAGTAAAATTAAGGTAAATTCATTATTATGAATCTCAAATCTTGCCATGGACAATTTGAAAAAGCTTTCATCAGTGGAGCAACAAAATTTAAGAAAATGAATTTGAAATAGCAAAGCAACCCTTTTGAAATGTGATAGGGTTTTCACTGTCAATGCATATTTTCTGGCACCCCTGAATTTAAATTCCGTAAAGATTGTAACTATCATGCAAATTAAAATTTGATTATATAATTGCATTAAAATGAATTTGAAAAAAAATTGTTCTTATTAATCAAACCACATTAAATTACATATATTAAAATTAATAAATTAAAATGAAATAATAAATTAATAGATTATGTAAATTACTAAATTCATTCTTACTTATCATTATATTAAATGCATTAAGTAAAATTAGGGTAATTAAAATTCAAATGGTAAAGCAACCCTTTTAAAATGTGACTAGGGTTCCACTATAAATACATATTCCTGGCATTCATGAATTTAAATTTCGTGAAGATTGCAACTATCATGCAAATTGAAATTTGATTATGTAAATTACTAAATTCATTCTTATTATTTATTTAATTATTTACATTATTTAATTAATATTCAATTAATTATGTTCAAAATTCATGTTATATAAATAAAGGGTCATTCTAACTGTCATGTATTTCTCTTTTATTTGTATTGTTTATTCTTTCTGCAAAATCAATTTTCATTCTGTTAGTTCTTTTTATGTGACTAAATTTAGTAATGTTGCTAATGTTAATGTATCAAGGGATGATTAGAGGATTAATGTTCGGGTAGTGAGATTGTGGACAGTTCTGTTGTTCTTTTCATATGACTAAATTGTGCACATGTGGTTTATGCTTGGATATAACTCATCTGAAGAAGTTAATAACATAGAGATAGTTCTATCAGAATTACATATGTTTTCTCTATCTTTTTCTTTTAGTGTTTTGGTTATCTGGGCATGGATTTTAGTTCATATAGTTTTTTTTATCAATTTTTTTTTAGGAATCTCGCATTTATACATCTATTAAGCAGACTTTTATTAACAAGTTCAAGCACATTATTTTTGATGATGGTGTGTACGTTATTACACAATTCAATATTATTGGTAAAGACAATAGTAATTATTGTACCACCGTGCATTTAAGATAAATTTTCAGTACTTCTCTAAAGCCGATCGAGCTGAAGATGACATTGTATTCCGAGCATAGCTTTGTTTTATTTGTTTGCAGATATCTTCATCTCAACATATTAATCAAAATTATTTGATATGTTTGTGTCCTCTCTGTAAACACATTACTTTTATCATATACAATTGATTATTCCCACAATATGAACTCGCAAGTGTTCAATGCACCTTTCGTGTATTTTACAGATGTCATTGGCAAGTTAACTGCTGTCAGAGTTGTTGAAGATATATGCAAAAATAGCACGAATAACAAAAGAACGGACATTGAACTGTAAGATTTAAAATAATTTAGCTATGTTTTTTATCTGTAATTTATTTTGATTGTTTATGTTCATTAACTACATTATATTATTCTGGTGCAATAACGCGATTTGTACTCTATGGGAGAATTTTGCTAATTAGATTGCATCGGACATGGCTTTGATATTAATGGATTAACTATTGTGGTTGTTCAATGTTGTAAAATGATTTTTCAAGTTAATTTCATACACTTTATTTTTTGTAGTTTAAGTTGGTATAGTTTTTTGTTATAACATAACCGTAGGATCCTAAAATGTTAAAGTTACGACAAATATCAAATTCTTTGAATGCTTCAAGGTTATTTATCAACATTGATATAGTGGAATGTTTTGACTATATTTTAAAGTAATATTGTTATTTTATCCTTAATAAGTTATTGTTGCTTATCTATATTAATTATTATATCTTTATTTGAAAATTTTTTCCATTTACGATTGTAGGTTTAAATTGTATTGTGATGTCTCAACTCAAATGCCATGCCAACTTTCTATGTAATCATCTATATATAATACTAATGAGTTCTTGTAAAAATATTCAAAATAATTCTTGCAAAAATATTCAAAAAATTTTGTTAGAGGCAAGTAAATTTCATTTTATTTTTTTTCTTATTATTAATACATTGATCTCTATTTATATCACTCATTATAATAGTATCAAAACAAGACTAGGCCTATGGGCTTGCCTGTGACTATCCGTAAATGAGTAGTCTTACACGTCAAGTTCTTTTTAATACTTTATAGCAAAGCTGTTTTATATTTTTTTATAATAACTTATGATTTTTGTATCTATTTCTTTTTCTATATTTCATTTATTATTATTGTTTTCGCACATGTATATTTATTTTTCTGAGTTTTTGCTATAAACATAAGCAATCACTTTTTTTAGTTGGATTATATCTTGCAAATCATGTTTTTAGTTATGATTACCTTTATGCTGTCATTTCAAGAATGAAAAGTATAAAGGGATTAAAAATTTTGATATTTGACAAGCATGAGAATCCAGTGACAAGCACTACTAGCGTAGTATATAAAATAATATTCCAAAATTTATGTTGTAGATCAATAACTTTTATTTCAACTCTTTTTTTTATTATTAGTATATTTATCTAAATTAATTCATGTAATACCTTATTTTTATTCTTTTATTTGACGTTATTCACATTCAATCTTCAAGGTAATTATATCTAGTAAATTAAAAATATATGTATTTTAACATGATCTAAATATCTTATTATTTTTATACATATCATATATATATATATATATATTAATTTATTTATTTATTTATTCGATATGCAAACATAGTAATATTTATATGTGACAGCACTAATTTATTATAAAAACAAAAGAATGGTTTTTAAATAGAAGAATGGTTGTTTATCTTATCTTCTTCTTTTTTTTTTGGTTGAAAAAAGGGAAATAGATTACTTGGAATAAAAGTTCAATACAAATGCAAACGAGCAATACAAACAGGGAAATAAAGTAGCACATAGACGTAACATTCTAGGTAGCATATAAAAGAGCATAAGTTACAGTCTTCCAACGCAAGAAAATAACATAGTAAAAGCATAGCCAATGTTCAAAGCCAAAAAAGTTTCAGTAATTTTTTCTTTTGTTTTAAGAAAAATTAGCTTGGCCTGTGGAATAGCTCATGAACCTGCGGGAAGTCCAAGCCCGTTTAAAAATAAATTAGTCTGTGTTTAGCTTGTTTTTAGCTAGTCTATTCCAAGTTAGCCGGTATTTTTAATATTACTCAATGGTCAACTCAAGTAAGTGATCGGATCGAATTCAAAAATATTGATAAAAATATTAATTTTGGCTATATTATATATATAAGTTTTGGATGGGTGAGGCGAATGATGCAAGATTGAAGAGTGAAGATTGAAAATTGCAAAGAATGAAGTTGGAAAAGCGGAGGGGGACCTCATGTCCCCAACGGATAACCCAGCGAATGGGTGTGCAATATGAATCGCAGATTACATCTAAAATTGTTTAAAACCGCAATAACGTCACCTCTGCCGTAGGATCAAGATAACAAAAGTGATTGTGGGCCGCCCCTAAATTAAATCCCAAACTGTTTTTCACTGACACATCAGCTTCTCTCATTCTTAATTCCTTCCCACCCATTCCCGTTTCCACGCCATGGACGAATGACGAATCCCCAATGCTTTTTTTTCTTTCTTTCCCTCCACTCTAACTGCATAACATAAAACAACATTAAGGCCTTTTGGAACCAAACATCGACCCTTCTACATTCTTCTCGAACCTTCTCTTCTTTCGCGGCCATGGCTGACGCTGTGAGATCTACGGGCACTGTCAAGTGGTTCAATGCGTACAAGGGTTTCGGATTCATAGCCCCTGACAATGGTGGTGAGGATCTCTTCGTTCATCATACTTCCATCCGATCCGATGGCTACCGAACCCTAGCGGAGGGTCAGGCGGTGGAGTTTGTTGTGGATTACGGCGAGGATGGGCGGACCAAAGCTGTCGATGTCATTGCTCAGGCGAGATCTCGCCGTTTTGCCATTGGTCGTGGCGGTAGTGGGAGAGGGTTTTCTGGCGGGAGAGGCAGAGGAAGTGGATATGGCGGGTACGGAGGATACTACGGCGGCGGGGATGGTCGTGATGACGGTTCTGGGTATGGTAGAAGCGGAGGGATTGGGCGGAGAGGTGGGGGAGGCAGATACGGTGGGGGCAGATACGATGGTAGAAGATATGAATACGATGGAGGCAGATACGATGGTGGTAGATACGATGGAGGCAGATACGACGGAGGTCCTGAGTGTTATAATTGTGGCCGAATGGGTCATTTGGCGAGAGACTGTTATCAGGGTGCTAGTGGTGGATCTCGGAGACGCGGCGGCGGTAATGGCGGCGGCGGCGGTGGAGGTGGAGGAGGAGGGTGTTTTAACTGCGGGAAGGAAGGACATTTTGCGAGGGAATGTCCCAATATTGGAAAATGAGAATCCTGGCGTTCTCTCTTGCAGTATTGTGAGTCTCTTTGTTAAGTATACTCTTTGTTAGGTATATAAGTTCTGCCGATTGTCTCACTTGGATTTGGTGAAGCTCGGCGCAGAAGAATTGGGCCAGAAGAAGTACTTTCCTCACTAGTTGTTTCTGGCCATTGGAATTTTGCTTAAACTTGTTTTGCAGGATTCGGTAATTGTTAAACAATTTATTACTCACAGTTTTTATTAACTTATTATTGGTGTTCCGTTCGTTTGACGGTAGTATGACTTGTAGAGTGTGAAGCAATGAAACGCTTAACTGATCAACTATTTCTGCAAATTCTTATATTTCCTGCTGTCTTTTAAAATCCTATCTGGAACTGTAATGAAAGCCTTCATTATGCTTATTTGCTAAAACCATTATATTACTTTTTTTTTTCGTCGGGAGCGGACCAAGCTGGGGATTGGGGAATCATTGTGGCACTTGCATGGTGGTCCTGTCGTTGGAAGATATAGAATAATAGAAAGCAAATTTTGTCAACACAGTTCTCTAGTTCATATTTGGATAAAATATACTGTCGTTTGTGATTTACGGGTCTTTATCTTGAAACTTATTTATGTTATGGATGCTCTTTTTTGTACGAGTTCATTAATCTCATTAAGTGTTGAATAATTAGATTAAATAATTTCTCTTTAATAATCAGATTTTCAACATCTCAACATATGCTTTATACTAGTTGTACTAATATAATTTTGTAATCTCTGTTTGAAAAGAATTTGATATTTCCCTCAATTATTGCATTTATATTGAGGGCTTCATATCTCATAAATCTTATCCTATTTTATGTAATCAGTTGCCATTTGCAAGATGGTCCTCCCGTTGGAAGATATGAGATTTTAGCCTACTCTGTCCTCTAGTTTTATGTGTGGATAGAATATATTGTCATTTTGTTCTTTATCTATAAACATAATAAATGTTCTGGATGTTCTTATTTTTGTCAGTTTCTTTATGATTTCTTTAAAAGTATTGATGTCCTTCTTTAGCTTATATGTTTTTTAATAAACTTTATTAGTCTCATCAATGATCGGAGGTTAATCATCGTGACATTTAGATATTGTTACCTGACTTCCAACGCATCAGTGACTAGCCATTAACGTTTTCCATTTGCGTGGAGACTAATATTTGGTTGGTGATGAAGTTTGTGTGTTAAGGCATGAGACAAAAGTAGGTTTTCCTTGTGCATAGTGTGGCAATGAAGCTGAAATTAGTCTTGCGAAGACCTCTTAAAATTTTGCTAAGATGAAATATGTGATGCGTAAAATATCACAGAAAGACTCATTCTTTATTTATTTGGGAGTCTTTAAATGTATATTAGCCGAAGGAGGCCCTTTTGATCTTGTGCTCACCTATGAGTTACAAGTGAACATATATTTGGATACAAGGAACCTGCTTCACCAATGAAGGATAAGCGGTCTAGACCACGGAATATCTTCTTTTTCTGTTTATCTATGTTCATCAATACAAATGTATGATTTTCTTTCCCACTGGACATACCATTGTTAAGATTTTATCAGTCTCCATAAATATTTTGATTAATGAGATACTTAAAGAGTTGGTTTTTAATAGACCTCAATAACGTCGTATGATCTATGTAGCCTATCTTAACTAATGGAATAAGGCTTATGTTATTGTTGTTGTATGCTCTTGGATTTATGACTTGGATTTATGACTTGTATTATTGGTATTATTCTAGAATTGGTGAGGCTTGCTGTGATCTAATGGAATCTTGAAGTTTCTTTTTTTTAGAAAATTGACCTTTTCATTATCATTCTCAAATGATTAAAATTCATAAGTGCCATATTGATGTTTGTTATGTTGCAATGGATATTATCTGCCCATATGAGAATTTACATGAGTCAATATTTAAGCAAGGAGGAATCTACCAATGGTTTAGTCTGTGTCTTTGTTCTAATTTAAAGTACCTGTGACATTTTGAGCATTTGCTGGTTTTTAATGCTGAATGCCTAAATTAAACGAAAATAACAAAAGTAATGTGTGATTGATCGGAAATAATCATAATGCTGGTCAACCAGGCAAGGTTATAAGGATGAAAAGTGGTTGCTCAAGAACACCCAATGCTATCCACAAATTGTTTTTTATGTGTTTGGTTTGGAGTTGAGTAAACTCAATTTTTAATCAATTTGATTTTCAAATTTAAATTTGGTTAAAAATAAATCAAATTGCTTTTGACAAATGGGATTTAAGGAAAAACAAAAAGTGATTTGAGAATTGGGATGTATGTCAAATAAAAAATTGTCTTTGTGCTCAATATTACATTTGGGAGTTCAAACTGAGAGTTCAAACATCAAACCAAACAATTGTTGATTTTGACCAACCCTAGCGCTTGGTTGGACATATATTCTTTTAAAAGTTTCACTAATTTGACTAAATAGGATTTTAATAATCGGGATATATGAATGATGAAATGTCGTTTTCTACTATATTATGATGGTTACAAGTGTCTTTCACTTCAAGTGAAAAGGAACTAGCAATCTGGTTAAGATATTGGAATATGACATTCAGGATTGCTGGAGATCATAAGAAGACAGTTTCTCATTGATTGATACTGAAAAAAAAAAGGTTAGGAAGAGAAATGACTATATAACTAGTGTTGCAACTTAATATCTTCGAAGAAGAAAAATAAAGAAAAATATCAGTCTATTTGTGAAATCTGCTGATCTTTAGTTGATTTATCTTGCCGCTCTTTCTGAAATATAGGTCTAAGCCTCTAAGGTTCTGTGCAATATATGAGAAATTTTTTTTTTGAATTGTTTTGGAATTTAATTATAAAATATTGATATATAATAAATGTGAAAGTTTAGACATTTATAAGTTGTATATATCTAAAATAATATAAACGTGATTAGATATATATATATATATATATTAAACACAATTTTTTCACAAGTAAAAATTTCAAATACCTGAAAATTTTAAATAATGCAAAGCCCCCGATTACTATTAGCCTTCCTTCCATCTTCGATTTCTATCACGCTTAACCTTTTTTGTTTTGGTCACCTATCATGCTTAACTTAAAATAGGGTCTGTTCCGAATCAAGGCAGAGGAGAAAGCGAGAAGTTGTTCAGCCCACGGTACAGTCAACTTTTTTCTTGGGACAACATATTGGGCCAAACAGGCCCATGTAACTTGAGAAAACCAAAACTGAAGTAGGCCCAAAGTAGAGAACAAAGCCACGGCCGGCAACCCTGGATAAACAATATATAGGATTTATGGGACTGATGCCTTTGGGACAGGATCCTACGAAGAAGTGAAGGGAATGACAAATTGTCTACGGTTGCTTACTAGAAGTTCAGCTCTAATATAAGATTTAAGGGTGTGTTACTTCCATTTAGATCAATTTTAATTTCGAGTTTAGAGATGTGTTGACTCTGTATAGTCTTCTAGTGTTATTGAGTAAGTTTTAGTATTGTTTTTAGGGCGTATTGCCTTACTTATATATCTTTTTCCTATAAATTCAGGATAGTGATGTTATTGATGGTCTTTAGGTCCTGAAAATTGTTATGTAATCATGACTTGGTTCTATGTTAATGAAAATAATTTTTATTTTATCCAAATATATATATATATATATATATATATATATAAATACAGGAAGTAGGCACCACAACATATTTATAGCGTATAGGAGCCACACAACAACTATGCCTCAACGAGCACTGACTGATTTGTTTGACTATCTTCAATATATTTTTTTTCTGATTCTCATTTTGCAAACCAGCACTACGAATCAGCACTTCTTTGAATGGTATTTATCATTCATTCCCATTCCCAAACCATATTCCTAATATCTCGTTCTGTTTTCCAGAAAATTGGATTAACCCTCTAACTTTGAATGTGAGATCGAGTAAATGCCTGTTCAGAAAAATGGTTGGAGTACTCGAGCACACTCGGAGTCTGTGATTGGGATTTTACAACTAACATCTCTTGTTTGCTTTCACAATTGTGCATGGATTATGCGTTGGAACAGCAATTTGAAATATAAGAATAAATATAAAATTATAAAAAAATTAAATGTTAATATTAAAAATATAAATTATATGGTACAAGTCGAAATTTGAGTAACTAACTTTTTTAAAAAATAATTTTACATCTTTTACTAATTGATCTTGTTATATCACTAAATACAAAGAAACATGTTATTTTAAAAATATAATAACTCAAAACTCGTCTATTTAATTTATATTCTCAGTACAAATAATATAGACTAAACTCTTTTTTTTACATATTTTTTTATCCAAAATATCAAATAAGTATATATCGTGTGTTTCCCATTATATATATATATATATATATATATATTTCTCTTTCACCCAAACTTTTATCTTCTTATGGCTACCAAGATAATGAGTCCACATATAGATGCCTTTGTAAGAGATCCGTTGGCACATTAACAAGAATTTAACCAATATAATAGCATTGATCACAGTTAAGTAGAAAAAAACGTACCCAATGTCTCCGTGAAGCATTAAGCAAATCAACGTACATGGAAGGATTAAATAAATGTAATGCAATGCCAACATTTACTCATGAATAAAACAACTTTAATGTTTTCTTTTTAATATTTTATAATAATAACCAACATTATCATTTCTTTTTTTCACAAAACCCCCCCAATTTGAGTTAATACAACTTGAACTTGCTTTTGTGTTCACTATACATTAGTTTGCATTAACCCAAAACTCTCTTAGCTCTTTTGCCCCTCAAGGAGGCCGGAGAAGAAAGAAAAATTGTAAAAAGAAGACAAACTCCACTTTTATGTTTGTTTTTTTTTTATTTTAGTCCTTAACTATTTACTTTTTGATACTTAGTTTAATTTTGACTTTTCATTTTAGTCCTCACTTTATCTAAATCATTTTGCTACTTTTATTTTGTTGACAGTCTAAGAGTAATTTTTAAATAATTACAATTGAAACAAAAAGAAAAATAAATAATAAATAATAAAATTTATTTTATTACAACATTCGTATAATTTATTATATTGTATTTAAATATGAATGAAAATCAAATACTTAGACCATGCACATCTTTAAAAACATAATATATGTGTATTTTTAATTAAATAGTAGTACTGATAGTCGAAAAATTATTATTAGAATTTTCATATAGTTTATTTTATTATATTTAGAAATGAACGAAATTAAATAATAAGAATAAATAATATAAGGTAATACAAAATTTATTTTGATCATTTTAAGTTGATAACTGAGATGACACATATAAGATGGATAATGACGAATACAAGATGATATACTATGTTAGCATTTGCTGCTAAATAATTTAATGATGTTAAATTTAGGGGTATAATTAAAATTAATTAAAAATATATAAGTTATAATTGACAAAAAATGAAATTTTGAATTATAATTAAAACATTGATTAAAGTTCAGGGACATCAATAATTGATAAAAATTAAGGAAAAGAAAGGGAAGAAAGCGAGCAATGAGAAAGGACAATAAGGAACGGAAAACTTTGGAAGAATTCTTTTGTTGGTCATGCTTGTCATCTATGATAGCCTGCTAAGAAGAAACATCAAATTAGGGAAGAGCCAATATTAGTTCTGTTACAATAGATAGACGTTTGATTTATTGAAATTTTTAGCCTCCTAATTTCTCGACACTTTCAATTCTCAAAATAAGTAGATAATATCAACAGGAGTCGAGTATAGTGAAAGAGATTGGTTCCTCACAAAATGGTGAGTTTATATTCAAATTTGTACTGAAAAATGTATACCTAATAATGCTTTTAACAGGATTACTTCAAATGGAAAATATCTGTAAAAGAAAAAAAAAGGTAGACAATCAATTTAGAGAAATCGATCATGAGGATAAGGGTCTGTTTCAATCTTTGCTATTAAAATATTTGAGATCAGCCTAATAGTGTAAACATTTCACCATGGAAGCTCCACTTAGGTCATTGTTTGCAATTTTACACAACTCTTCCATTTTTAGACACATAGCAATTATTGGTACACACTCTGTGAAAGGGTTTAAATACTTTAAAGCATAGGGTAAACTAAAAAAGTGCAAGTGAACAAACCAAAAATAGGAGAATGGCTATTTTTTTATAATGTTGTTGTATTAAGAATAAATTACTGATTTGGTGTTGTTTCAATTTGGTCTTCAAGTGAATTATTGAATTATTAAAGCTTATATTTGTCTCAATTTTATTTTTCTATATACTTTGCAAGCAAGAATTTTAAGAGCTGATAACAATAAATTTAAAAAAATGAATTGAGACAAATATGATTTTTTGGAGACCAAAAATTGAAATCTTTAGTCTTTTAATAATTAAATTGAGATAAATATAACTTATTAACACCTAAATCAATATTTTATGAGAGAGAGAGAGCCAAAAAAGTTCTGGGTTCTGCAAAACGCAAGGTAGTTTCATAACAAGAATGGATTAATGAGCACACAAAGATTCCACTGGTAAGTCTGTAGTATAAAGAGGGTGGCCGTGATTGCCATCACACTATTTGCTAAAACCAATCAATAATACCTCTGACATTGAAAACAAAAAGTAATACAAAATAGAAGGGATAGGAGGAAATTAAAATAAAAATTAGAAATGGGAAAGCTCTTTACACACATGTAATTAAAAGGTAGTAAAGAATTAAGGCTTATGAGGAGGACACTGATAGCACTTGGCAAAAAGGCCAAAATTGTTAACTTGCTGAATGAAATTGATCATGCTTGCCCATCCTCCCAACCCAAATCCTACCACCAAAACCCACACCACCACAAACGCATTCATCGAGTACACTCCCACCCAACCTCCCACTTTTGATGGAGCTCTCTCCACTGCATTCTGTCAACATTCAACAACAACAACAACAACAACAACATAATTAATAACCTTGCTTCACAAGCATAGAACCAAAAACAAAAAAAAAAAAAGAATGAAAAGAGCTTTAATTTGTAGGTGTCTAACCTCCCTGGCCTGAGCTGAAGCAAAGGTGACCATGTGTGCCAAGGCAGGGATTATGTAGACAGTGAAGCTAACCAGAAGAGATCCAACAGTGGAATTAATAGGGCCAAAGAAAGGAAAAACTATTGCCAGAAACCATATTGGAATCACCACAGGAAGCCTGGCCATCGCCCTTTTGCACAAACTCTTTGTTTCATGCACTCCAATGAACTTCTCCCACACAAAGTACAGAGGAGTACATGCAAACCCAAATGTTATGAACTGCAAAACGCCACCATCATACAGATCCCTTTAGATAGTGTCAATATACATTACACGTATGTATGTTAAAATGAAATAGACCTGGTGAATGAGCATGAGGATGACAGCTATGTCTCTGAACCCTGTTCTTGGAAGCAAAGAGAGAGCATTGGAATGGGTAAGAAGCATGTCTCCAAATGCCCAGTACACTGCTGACGCTGATGGCAATGTTAGGGTCAGCACATACAGTGTTGCCATCAGATATATCAGCTTGAACTTTTGTGGCTTCCACATTGCATGCATAATTTCCCTACAATTTCAAATCAAATTCATATTCCTCATCCACATGAAATTTCTATGCACACTGAGTCTTCAAAAGTACAGGTTCCTCATAATGGAATGAGACCGTTTAACAGAGATAGTAATCTATGCTTAAGGTTTTGAGTTCTTACACTGTAACTGCATGTCCACCAAAAGTGTACAGAATGTTGGTAGCACCAGTGAAATAAAGAACTAGTTTGGTTGGACCTGAGTGCTTCACCCCCTCAACCTTCGCAATCAAAAAAGAAAAAAAAATTCACATGGATTATGCAAAGCAATAATTTCTCATTGGTTAAGTTAGAATAAATTACTGATTTAGTTCCTAAAAGATTATAATTGATTCAATCTTGTCTATGATGGTTCAATAGTCTCAATTTAAATTCCAAAAGATTGCATTTGTTTCAATTTGGTTTTTTGTTTTGTCCTTAAATGATTATAATTTTTTCGTTTGACCCTTAAAAGATAAAGTGTCTCAATTTAGTATGCAAAAGATTAGATTTGTTTCAATTTAGTTCTTTTCAATGCTAAGTCACAAAATCTATCGTTGCTAAATCTCACAATTTTTGTTGCTAAAAGTCATTTAACAAAAATAATGATCAAATTGAAACAAACACAATCTTTTCAAGGCTAAATTGAGACATTTAATCTTTCAATGACTAAATTGAGATAATTATAATTTTTTGGGAACTAAATTAGTAATTTGATCAATCGAAAAACATACCATTACTTTATCTTAAATTTTTCATTGTCAAAAGTTACCTTAACAAATAAATAGGATAAATTTAAGACAAATACAATCTATTAAAATTAAACTAAGATATTTGATCTTTTAAATATTGAATTAAAATAATTGTAATTGTTGGGATACAAATAAATTGTGGTATACCTGTCCATGGATAAGGGAAGCAATGGTTAGATACCACGCAGTGTATGTAGTCATCATGAGGCCTAAAAAGGACCAAATTCTGTAATTGTGGAAAGAAGGGATGAACACTGTTGTAGCACAGCAGGCGCCAAATATGTAAGTCCAAGTTCTTTTGTCAAGATTGTCGTTTATGTAGTATATGTTACTGATCAATCATTCATTGTGTCCGACAAAAAAGAGAATGTTAGCTATGATATAATTTATATTCAAAGACTACATACATATTCAGGTTAACTGTCAAATGCCTACCTTGCACAGGCAATTAGTTGAATCACTGATCCAAACAGAAGGAAAGTACAGTTGAAAAAAAGGCCTGCATTTCTCCAGTGCTTGCCTAGAAGTCCATCGAGAACTTCAAACCACTGCAAAAAATCAAAACACAGAGGATTAACTGAAGAACCCAAGGTAACCCATGAAGCTATTACCTTCATCACAATCACATAAGGGTGAGAGAACATGAAGGAGAACAGAAAGCATCAGATATATAATTACCTGAATTACATGGTTCCTGAAATCAACCTTTTCTCTCTCCTTTCTGGTTCTGTACTCAACATAAAGAACACTGATAAGGTATGCAGTCCAGCTTCCCATAAGTCCATAGAAAAGCTGAAAAATGATTCCAGACACCATCCCAAGTTGTGAAAAGGAGTATGGTAGTGTCAGTAACACTTGTGCAACCTACAGTAATTACAACAAACAGTTAAGAGTGCAGCCACAACAAATAGTACTCTTCTGTGATGCTTCACGAATGAGTATTACCTGATTAGAAGCACAGCTAAACCATGCATCATATACTGATCCTCCATGCCAAATTAACCTGGATAATTTGCCCCTAGCCGACTTGGAATCACTTTCTTCTTCTTCCATTTCTAGGTAGTTCCCAGCAATGACAGTCTCAACCTTCTCAGAAGCCATTGTTGTATGCAGCTTCTAGTATTGTGGGGGAGGAAGATGATGAACTAAGTGACTAAATATAAACAGGAGAAATGCTCCTTTTCACCTTCCTTCACTTCCTATGTCGTTTCTCTATCCTTATATAACTTTTTTGTGAGCAGTACAGTGAATAATCCTGTGGGGACCTTGCTTAATTGACACTATAGCGAGTTACGTATAACGTTTGGTTAATATTTTCCAAAATTTCTCTCAAGGTCTAGCTTCAGCATCAGAAAGTGATTAGATAGAGAAAAAGCAAGAAAATAATTAAGATACCAGAGATGTGGGGATTGTGAGTCTGTGGGGTAAAACTATAAACTAAGGAAGGAGTGTGAATGATTGCTTTTGAGAGGGATGGTGCTAATCATGATTAGTGCCACACGTGTTCCAACTGGCTTTACCAAAAAAATCCTAATAAAAAAAATCTTCTTTATGACACTTTTTTATTGTTAAATCTTTAAGATATTTAATTTAAATTATTTTGTACCCATAAATGTTTCTGTGCTAATAATGATGCTACGAGCCCTACAACTACAAAGTTACAATCGGGTAGCAACATTTGCTTTTTCCACCGAGCACATCCTTTTTTGAAATAGAAAATTGAGGTAATCATGCACTTGGGTGATTTAAATATTTCGTTTTTCTAAAGTTATAAAAAAATAAATTGCACGAATGATGATAGATTTTAGTTTTCTTTTGTGAGTTCGGTTATGACATCTTTATCAAACTGCTTTGTAGTAAAAAAAAATAAATAAATAACAGGGAATGACAAGAAGAAAGTCTAGATTGATTCTTGAATATTGAAGGTTTACCTTCTGGGTTGCGTGTGATAAGGTAGGGATCAAATAGGATAGGCTGAGGGTGGCCCAACACCAACCAACCATCAGGCCCATTACATGAGAAATATTGGTCCATTCGATGAACTTGAAAGTGAAGCCTTTTTGTCCTTTTTCCTGTTCACACATATTTAGATTTTCGGGTAATAATTTCTTATATGTAGTTAAAAACTTAGTTGGGATTATCAGAACCATGTGAAGCATCTCTTTCCTACGGATGGTAGTGGATAGTTGAGAGTTACAATTCAACAATAATTTATTAGAGATTTTTTTAAAAATTTTTTTTCAAAGTTATCCCCCTCTCTAACAGAATAATAAATTTTTTTTTTAGTTTACTAAACGCAACAAGTAGAATTTTCCTTAATTCAAATCGTTGTCATTCTTGCACTGTAAACAATCGTTATCATCAACATTTGTGAATTTAATGATTCATCATTTGTTTCTTTTATCTAAATTCTTAGATTTTTTTTAACAAATATTTGTTGAAAATAATTATATTTGAGGCACTATCGAATACTAAATGTATAGTTTAGAGAACCAAACAGGACAAGCTAGTTTGATCGGAAAACCAGTGAGTCAGTAGGTCTCCAATCTGATGTGGACTTGAGAACCTGTGAGCGTTTAAACTAATAGAAAATCAGTAAAATCAATCATTTTGATGGTTCAATCAGTTTCTCTTTTTTTTTTTGAATTTTTACTGAATATTATTATTTTTTTTAAAAAAATCTAAAAATTTAAGTTATTAGAAAAAGATTTAGAATTGATATAAATATATATTTATAACATGTCTTGTTTTAATATTTTAATATTATATAGTTTAATATATTTTAAATATCACTAATTTGACCACAGTTTTACCATTGACTTTTGAACAAGTGCCTTAATCGATTCGATTTTATGAACCTTGACTAAATGTGAATGCCTTTCGCAGAAGAGATTCGAGCATGAGTTCGTCACTTTATGAAAAACTAAGCTCATTCCATTAAACTTAATTCCTGTTAGTTAGTAAGATCCTAAATCTATGTCTAGTGAACGACGAAAATCATCATTGAATTTTATACATTTATTGTTCAATTTGATTAGAATTAAATTAATTGAAACTCTATAAATATCTAAATATTAGTAATTTAATTTTCTTTAAAAATAAAAAATAAAAGTCCCTGTCACTCATAGCCAATTAAGCTTGAAGTCTTTATTTGGAGATTTATATATGAAGAAATGATGAACAAAATGGAGGGTGATTCTTGTTGAAAGAAGCTTGACTGTGATGGTGAGATGACATTCAATTCATGGCCTAATTGTTACTTTATGAGAAAATGGGTAGTTTGCTACCCCACATTGCATATGGAGAGGGTATGTGTCTATGTGAGATTGTCACTGCCTCTTTTCCCCATTCAATGTGTTCTAAAGCTTTCAACTACCCCACTTTGACTTGGATCTTTCGCATGCACACATCAACTTTCCACCTCTTTTGTTTTTGTGATCATTTCTCGGATCATATCTTTCGATTGGACCTTACAAAAATGCCATTATAGTCCCACATTGTTAAGCAACAAAGATAAGTAAAAAGATAAACAGTTTAATGGTAAGCATGGGTGGAAGAGAGTATTTATTAAACTAAAAGCTGAAAAACCATTAATTGTTTTTAAGAAAATAAAGTTTCAACCAATTATCATTTATTGAAATATATATTAGAAAATTGACCTTATTTTCGTTCTCATTCTCAAATGATTAAAATCCCAGAAGTGCAATATTGATGTTTGTTATGTTGCAATGGATATCATATGCCCATCTGAGAATTTACATTAGTCAATATTTAAGCAGGAGGAATCTACCAATGGTAGTCTCTGTTCTAACTTAAAGTAACTCTTGACATTTTGAGCATTTTCTGGTTTTCAATGCTGAATGCCTAAATTAAATGAAAACAACAAAATTAATCTATGTGATTGATAGGAAATAATCATAATTCTGGTCAAGCCAGCAAGGTTCTAAGGATGGATAGTAGTTGCTTAAGAATACTGAATGCTATCTACAAACTGATTTTTATACGTACTACATTTGGTTTGGAATTGGGTAAACTCAATTTTTAATTAGTTTGATTTTTAAACTTAATTTTGGTTAAAAACAAGTTGCAGTTCCTTTTGATAGATGAAATTTTAAAAAATAAAATGTGATTTTAGAACTGGAATGTATGTCGAGTAAAAAAATAAGATTTGTTCTCAAAATCACATTTAAAAGTCTAAATTAATTTTTAAAAAGTCTAAACATCAAACCAAACACATCATGTATTGTTGCCTTTCACCAATCCTAAAGCACATTTGTTGTCTAAATATGATTTCAATAATCAAGATATATATATATATATATATATATACATATACATATACATACACAGATAGATATATATTTATATATAGTTAAAATATAATTGAAATCCCTATAATTTTACTCAATAAATAATTTGATCCTTATAATTTTCAAAATCATAAAAAGTGGTCCATTACGTAAGTCAACAGTTACTCAATGATTAGTTCGTGACACGTGGTGATGACTGGGATGTATACATCGTTATTATGCACAATGTTAGCACTACACATAATGTTGACATGGCACGCCATGTAAGTAGTTTTTCTCATTCTTTTTTACCCCCTTTTCTCCTTCTTTACATTGGTCACCGTTGTCCCCTCATTCTCAACCCTTATCTTCTCTGATCTTTGTTGGTCCCTAGTTCGCTCATCAACGTTGGTTCTCTTGCGTGTTCTCTGCTGGTTTTTTGCCTTGCTCGTTGAGGTCGTCTTCTCTGCTGGTCTTCTCCCATGGTGAACAATGATGATTGAAATTAATTAGCAATTATGAGTAAGAACACCAGAGGAGAAGACCAGCAGAGAAGATGACCTTAGCAAGTAGAGAAGAAGACCAATGTGAAGACCAGCAGAGAACACACGACGAGAACCAACGTTGATGAGTGAACCAGGGAGCAATGAAGATAAGAGAAGATAAGGGTTGAAAATGAGAAGACAACAATGACCAACACAAAGAAGGATAAAAGAGGAAAAGAAACAGAAAAATTAATTACATGATCCACCACATCAGCATTACAATGTGACACGTGTAGTGTTGGCGAATGTTGTTAAGATCGAGATCTTATGCAAGATCATAAGATGACACATGAAATATTGATCGTAGGATCGAATCAAGGATCATAAAATCCTATCAAAATGCTGTTTAAAAATATATAAAAAATATAAAAAATATATATAGTAACATAAATTTGTATACAATACAAAACCATCATATTATTGAAATTATGGACTGATTTGGATGACCAAACCGTGAGAAAAAAGCAAAAAAGTGAAGAATAGGTACTAAAGTGAATAAATAGAAAAGTTTGTAAGGGATGATTTTGACAAATAAAAAATATATTCTTAAACTAAGGACCTAGAAGAAGTAGAATAGTAGTTTATATCAAAAATTGGACAAAATTCAAAAGGAAAGTTTTGACTAAGGACTTAAGTGAATAAAAGGGAAGCTTTGAAACTTGAATTTTAATTCATTTCTTCTATTGTTTTTTGATAGAAATGATAGATTTAATCATATCATGACTAAAAATAAAATTATGTACTGATTTGAAGGACCAAACAGTGAGAAAAAAGTATAAAAGTTAAAAATATGGATTAAAGTGAACAAACTAAAAAGTTTGTAGGAGATATTTTGACAAATCAAAAATATGTTCTTAAATTAGGGACCTAGACAAAGTAGAAGACG
This sequence comes from Biancaea sappan, assembly GCA_037074585.1. NCBI lineage: Eukaryota > Viridiplantae > Streptophyta > Magnoliopsida > Fabales > Fabaceae > Biancaea > Biancaea sappan. The sequence continues at coordinate 16,840,450 of CM073494.1, forward strand.
AGTTTATATCAAAAATTGGACAAAAAGAAAATTTTGACCAAGAATCTGAGTGAAAAAATGTCAAAATCGATCTTATGTGCAAGATCTAGATCTTACATGATCCTACGTACAGGATCTAGATATTGCACAATGTTATTACAAAATCGATTTTGAGTGGGATCGAGATCGATTTTCGTCTACAATATTGTAGGATTGTAAGATTCTAAGATTCAACAATAGATCTTGACAACAATATCTAGTGTGGTACTAATATTATAGGGACTATATCCTTCATTAAATGAAGCTATAGATATTTCAGTTATATTTTAACCTATATATATATATATATATATGATCAAATGTTGTTTACTACTATATTATGATGGTTATAACTGTCTTTCGCTTCAAGTGAAGGAGAACAAGTAATTTGATCAGGATATAAGAAATAAGACATTCAGGATCGCTGGAGATCATAAGAAGACAGTTTCTCATTTATAGATATTAAAAGAAAAATAAGTTATGAAGATAAATGACTACATAATTAGAGTTGCAACTTAATATCTACAAAGAAGAAAAGTATAGAAAAAATCCCAATCTGTTTGTGGAATCTGTTGATCTTTAGTTGATTCATCTTGCTGCTCTTTCTGAAATAGAGGTCTTTTTCACAAATAAAAATTTCAAATACCTAAAAAATTTAAATAATTATGTTGCAATGACCACAAGTACTAGTAGTCTTCCATCTTCGATTTCTCTTACGCTTAGCTTAAAATCAAGGTTTTGGACCAGTCAAAATATCAGTTCAAGAGTTAATTATTATATTATGATTAAATCAGTAGTACTTAAAATATATTAAAATATATAAATAATGTATATGTTATAAATATTAAAATATTCAATACATGTTATAAATATATATCAATATAAATCTTAGATCTTATCCTAATAGTTTAAATTTTGAAGATTTTTTAAAAATATATATAAAATAATATTCTGTAAAAAATAAAAAAATTCAAAAAAAAATTGAACCGTGTGAATTGGCTAGTCTGGACAGTTTTACTGATTCGATCAGTTTTTCTTTGATTTAAATACTCACTGATTCACATGTTTAAACCGGATCAAAAATCTGATCGATTTATGAGTTTTTCAATTGAATTGATCAATTTAATCCGATTTTTTAAACTATGCTTAAAATAGGATATATTCCAAATCTAAGAAGGGGAGAGAACGGAAACCTGCGAAACCCATAACTGAATCAGGCCCATGGTAGAGAACCAAGTCACGGCCCAGAAATCCTGGATAAACAAAAAAAAAACAGAAAACAATACGGGAATTAGGCATCACACCTAAATCCACCGGAATCTTCTGCTGTCAGAGACTTTATCTTTGGCGATGAGACACTGCCTCGAGGGAAAATAATTCCCTATCATATATAAGTAGGCTTCTTTTTCCTTTTGGATGTCCCTTCAAACCATATAATAATAATAAATAACACATTAGCATCACATCATATCTGTCACATATAGGACCCGCACGACAACTATGCCTCAACAAGCGTTGCTTGATTTGTTTGACTATCTTCAATATATTTTCTTTTTGATTCTCATTTTGCAAACCAACACCACAGTTTAGCACTTCTTCGAGTGGTATTTTATCATTCATTCTCATTCCCAGACCAAATTCCTCATATCTATCTCGTCATATTTTCTAGGATGAGATCGAGTAAATGCATGTTTGGAAAAATGGTGGTACGCTCAAGAGCACATTTGGCGTTTGTGAACGGAATCTTACAACAAATATCTTTTGTTTGGTCATGCAGTATTGCACAGATTACAGAATTGATTTTTCACAAATTTGAGTTATTATAACTAGAACTTACTTTCGTGTTCACCAAATTTCAATTTCCATTAACCCAAGATTCTTTTATCTCTTTTGCTCCTCAAGAAGGTTGGAGGAGAAAGGTTAAAAATGTAAAAATAGAGGGAAACTCCATTTTTATGGTTGTCTTTTAATTTTAGTCCTTGGCTGTTTACTTTTTAATACTTAGTTAAATTTTAATTTTTCATTTCGGTCCTCAACTTCAACTAAATTATTTCGCTACTTTTATTTTGTTGATAATCTAAGGATCATTTTTAAATAATTCTAATTAAAACAATTTAAACAAAAATGAAAAAATAAAAAATACATTTATTTTTAATACAACATTCATATAATTCACTATAATATGAGTGAAAATCAAATAATTAGACCATGCACTTCTATTAAAAGTTAACATATGTGTATTTTTAATCAAATATTAGTAACCATAGTTAAAAAAATTATTATTAAAACATTTATATAGTTTATTTTATAATATTTAAAAATAAATAAAATTAAATAATAAAAAATTAGTATATAATTACACATTTAAAACTGATTATAATAACTAACATCTAAATAAAATTATTTTTTCAAAATCACTTTTTTAACAATAACTTTTAAATATAAATTATGTTAATGCAAATATATTTTTACCTAAAACTAATTTTTAAAATAAATTCTATCCTGGCTAACTTTTTTTTTTTTGGGAAACAAACACCGAGGCATAAATGATAATATCACATGCAATATGACTTGAGAAGGAAAAAACTTTCCCATAAGTTACACTTGGTACTACAACTGTGATCTTATCTTTCTGCCCTAACCGGATCACGTGGAAACCATCTTTTTCTTTTTCTATGATATGACTTTTCTTTTTCTTGCTGGCATGATGGCATCTAAAGCACTGGGTCCCCCCAACCTCTCTCTCATTGGATGGCATGTCTGGTCAAACCCCTCATGTCTCTCTCTTCTTTCTCACATTCATTTAATTTCTTTTATTTCAAACATTCTTTGAGAACTACTTCACAATCCTCCACTTGGAAAATGGAAATGGAACCTTCCTCACAAAATTAAAACTTGTGCCTACCCCACCACTTGTTCACTGTAAACTATGATACCATTTTGTATTCTTGCACACAAATTTCACCTACTTGTTTCATTCTAATCTCTCAACTATATGCCTTCTCTTTGTTTTTATGTACGGTGATTTCTAAGCTTATCGGATCCATAAAGTTCACTTGAGGTGAGGAGCACATGGGGGTTGAACTTTTATAGATTGGCTTCTGTGCACGTTCTTAAACTAATGCTTTTTAGCTTCGTAGTTCACTTTTTAGCCATGATCACCCAAGGACGATTTGGTTGGTGGTGGGCCCACAGAACTTGGGCCCATTTACAGCCCAGCCCCTTTTTCATCATGCTCTAAACTTTCTTTGCTAAACCTTTTTTCTATTTCGATTCATTGCTATTTCCTGTCAGAGGTTATACAATGGAAAAAGTAATTTTCTTGCTATTTCGATTCATTGCTAAACCATATGATGTCCACTAGCTATTGCTAGTCGAACAACAACAACACCAACAAAACTGGAAAGTAATTTTCTTGTCTCCATAGCAGTATAAACTTTTCTTTAAGACGGGTAATTCACCATCATTCTTAGTACAAGTGACATGGAAAATTACTCAGCTTTTATCCCACACCCTCAACTTTATTAATTAGGAAAAATTACAAAAATTACATGTAACTTTTATGAATTAATTTTAAAACGCAATATTTTAACTTTAAATTCTCTTCAAGACAAAAATTAAACAAACAACAAGTAAAACTGATGTCTTAAAAATAGGAATGACGAGAGCCGCCCCTTGAACTTGTCCTTGTTATCACTTTCGATTCTTGTAGAAGAGAAATTTTAACCCCATCCCTGATTTCTAACCCTATGTGGGGACCTAACGAGGTTATTAAAAATTCTTTGAAAATAAAAGAACAAAACAAAACAAAAAAGATCAAGTAGAGAGAGTAAAGACGATGACAACCACAAGACAGCAGATGAGAAAGGTCAAGAATTAGGATTCAAGAAATTGGGAATGGCTGAATGGATTAGAGATTAAGGTTTTTTATTAAATTAATTTAAATTATTATTAATTGTGAAAGAACTAAACTATCCCTAACAAACATTATATATATATATATATATATATATATATATATATATATTAAGAGTATTTTAATAATTTTAATAAAATTACTAAAATCCCGAGATGAAAAGTATAATCCCTATTTCTATTCCCAAAATTTTTATGAAAGAATTTTTTTTCCCTTACTCCCGTCCTCGTGGGAGTCCCAAAACCCTTACACCATTTTCATCCCTACTTAAAAAGCCTTCTAATTGTCATGTGTAATATCTTGCGTCTTAGCCCTTTATTTGTTTTATATATGTTTTCTAACATGTATTTATCCCAAATTTCCAATTTCTAAGAAACTAGTTTTAACTAACAGAGGATAATTTTACTCTTTTGATAGTTTAAAAGATTAAAGCGTTATGGTTTAAAATTTGTATACTAAATACTGATTGGTTTAAATAATTCAATATTTTTTTAAGTAGAACCTTCTGGAGTTCGAGTTTTATAAATTAAAAAAAATTAGGGTTAAAAGAATTTTTTTAACTTTGTAGTGTGATATTGTTTGAACCAAAATAGTTGACATTGTTATTTAAATTGAGTGTCTTGGTAGCATTGTTGTAAAAACCAGACTAGATCATCCAATTTAACCGGTCTAGAATAAATCCTAAAACCAGTAAATAATTGAATCGACCAAGAATCTATTGAACTAGCCAAAATCTGATCAAAATGTGTAAGAATAGGCGCTAAATAAATTAGTTGAATCGGTTCACTTATTTTTTTTTAATTTTTCTTATTCTATAATCGGGTAATTAATAAATTAATATTACAAATCCATCAATTTTAGTAGATATGTCAATATCTTGGTATTTTATGAATTTTATATGAGTGGATATTATCTTGATTAATAATATTTTCTTATTACTTGGTCAATTTTTACTGTAAACTTTTGATTGTGGATATTATTTTGTATAATTTGACATCAAATCTTATTTTTAATATAGTATTTAATTATGTATATTATTTTTTAAATATTTTAAAATAGACCAATTTAACTACAATTTAACCATAATCTAACCATTGATACTTGAACCGGTACTTATATTGGTTCAATAGCCAGTTTAATTTTCAGAACCTTACTTGATAGACATTTAAATTTCTTATGGGCCTTTGTAATTTGGAATTTAATTGTTTGGCGAGATAGGTAAGTTTAGATTTTATGAGAAGGTGTACGTAGTTGTTACTAGTAATTATACTGATAAAAAATCAAGAAAAAGCAAGTGAAGAAAGGGAGCAATGAGAAACGACAATAAGCGATGGAAAATTTTGGAACAATTCTTTTGTTAGTCATGCTTGTCATCTATGATAGCTTGCTAAGAAGAAACATCAAATTAGGGAAGTGCCAGTATTAGTTATGTTACAATGGATAGACAATTGATTTAAGATGGGGTCATAAAATGTACTTGGTCTAATGGAAAAGATTAATTTTTTACAAAGGGACTGAGTCCGTTTTGAATTCGCACTAAGAGACGTGTATATATTTAATGTATAACAATGTCTTAAGCAGAATAATCTTAAAGAATATCTTCAACCAAAAAAAAAGAAGTAGACGAACTTTGGAAAAATCAATCATAAGGATAATGGTCTTTTTCAACATTTGCTATCAAAATATTTGAGATAAACCGATCAGTGTGAACATTTGACATTTCCCCATGGAAGCTCCACTTACGTCATTGTGCAATTTTACATGACTCTTCCATTTTTAGACACATCGCAATTATTGGTACACACTGTGTGAAAGGGTTTAAAAACTCTAAAGCATAGGGTAAACTTAAAAAAAGAAAAAGAAAAAAAGCAAGTGAACAAACCAAAAATAGGAGAATGGCTATTGTTTTTAATTTTGTTGAATTAAGAATAAATTACTGATTTGGTGTTGTTTCAATTTGGTCCTTACTCCATAAAGTGAATTATTGACTCATTAAAGTTTACAGTTGTCTCAAATTTGTCTTTCTATATACTTTGATAGTAAGAATTTTGAGATTTGGTAACGATAAATTTAAAGATTTGATAGCTAAATTGAGAAAATTATTATTTTTTGAGGACCAAATTGAAATATTTAGTCTTTAATGATTAAATTGAGATAAGCATGATCTCCTAAGAATTTGATTAATGCGTTTAGAAAAGTTTATTTTGAGCTTATCTGACTTATTTTATAGCATAAACATTTATGCATGTGTTTGGGATAACTTATAGAAATAGCTTATGACATGTCTATAAGTTATTTTTAGCTTATTTTCATAATTTCTCTATGATAGCTTATGAAAATAAGCTAAAAACAACTTATGTAAAGTTTGTCCTCATAAACTCTTCAATTATAAAAATAACTTATATATAAGCGCTTATATGTATAAGCACTTAATTAAGTTTTTTATCCAAACGCACCCTCAAGTACTTTGTGTGTGCGCGCGCGTGCGCGCTACAAAATGCAGGTAATTTCATAACAATAATGGATTAATGAGCACACAGGCTTCTATTGGTAAATTTGTAGTATAAGTAGTAATGTCAAAATGACTTGTGATTCGTGGGTCAGCTTACAAATGTGTATATTTGAGTTCAAGAAATTACCTCCGTTTAAAATGGGCCTGAATCATCAACCTATTTAGCCTCTAGGCCTACCCATTTATTTTTTATATTTTTTATAAAAATTATATTATTCGGTATAAATAATTTCACTTTATCATATTTTTATATTTTATAACATTATATTCAACAAATATAGTAAATTTGGAGATGAAAACTTTTGTAATTTTTTTAAAAAATATAGAATTTTTAAATTTAAAATATATGTTAATTTAAAAAGAAAATATGAAAAATTAAAGTTATTGGTTATTTAAAAACATTAAAAAATAATGTTTTACATATATAAATTATATTTTAATAAAAAATTATTGAATTTGTTAACTAAAAAGTTTAAAATTGTATTATTTAATATATATATATATATATATATATATATATATATATATATATAAGAGTGCCTCGCAAGTCAACCTGTTTAAGCTTCGAGCCATGACAGACGGTCTTAGACATTTAATTTGAGACCAGTTTATCTCTGGCTCGAGACGAGCTAATTCGAACCGTACCATTTGACACTGCTATGTATAAGGAGGGTGGTTGTTTTTGTCATCACACTACTTGCTAAAAACAATCAATAATATCTCTCACAATAAAAAGAAATAAAAACAAAAAATAATATAAAATAGAAGGGATAAGAGGAAATTAAAATAAAAATTAGAAATGGGAAACCATTTTACACTCATGTAATTAAAGGTACTAATGAATTAAGGCTTGTTAGAATTGAGATTCATCAAGTACACTCCCATCCAACCTTCCAATATTGATGGAGCTCTCTCCACAGCATTTTGTCAATAACAGCAACAACATAATTAATAAGCTTGCATCACAAGCAAAGAATGAACAAAAAGAAATCTTAAATTCAATTTACAAAATATAAGTATAAAACATAGAATGAAAAGAGCTTTGATTTGTAGGTGTCTAACCTCCCTGGCCTATGCTGAAGCAAAGGTGGCCATGTGTGCCAAGGCAAGGATTATATAGACAGTGAAGCTAACCACAAGAGATCCAACAGTAGAGTTAATAGGGCTAAAGAAAGGAAAAATTATTGCCATAAACCATATTGGAATCACCATAGGAAGCCTAGCGATCGCCTTTTTGCACAAACTCTCTGTTTCATGCACTCCAATGAACTTCTCCCACAAAAAGGACAAAGGAGTACATGTAAATCCAAATGTTATAAATCGCAATGCCACACCATGTTATATAGTTTCTAATATTAAAGTAGAATTAAAATCTTACATCAGACAAAACATGATATTTGTTCTACATAACGCTATGTGTAGAGCTGAGGAGTTGTTAGATGTCTAGAATAAAAATGACTTTTTTGACAAAAACTCTATAGTGTTACTGTTATAGAGAGAGATTGACAAATGTCTTAATGTAATTGTTAAATATCTGGAGTAACAAGAATATAATAACTAGCACTAATTAACAAGGCGGGTCGGCCAACCCACGACGGGTCATAAGTAAACCGGCCGGTCACGGGTTAGCCCGTTTACAAACCGGCCTAGTTATATGTAATACCCAAGAAAAATAAAATATAAATATTTATTTACAAACTACTGTTACTATTTCAGCATATGGTACTATTCACCCATATAATACTATTTACGTATACGATACTGTTCATTTATACAATCGAAATGTCAAGTACTAGATGTGGTTTGGTCATAAGAGAAAACTAGAAAGAAGTTTGTGGGAGAAAATGACGTTTTATGTGTAAAAATACCCTCAGGGACTAAAGTGAAAGGACTGAATTAAAAAAAAACTTAAAGGTTTAAGGTGAAAGGATAGTTTTTTTTTTAAGTTTCTAATAGTAATAAAAGAAAAAAATTTCAGCCTGATTTACACAGTAAAATGCATTATTAGAAATGTCATTTTTATGAATAGTAAATTGAATATTTTATTAACACATAGTGTCAAATAGTACCCTTGACTTTTGCTATAAATAGGCCCTTCCATTTCTCATGCGCTTCCTCCAGAAACCCTTTCTAGGCTACAACGATTAGTTTCCTCCTTAAGGTCTGAAACACCTTCCTCTTCTAGACCTGGAACACCTTTTACATTTCAAAAGCCTCCTCGTCCTTAATTTATTTTTTCTTTTGTTTGTACCTAAAACTATATTTGGTCTACGCTTCATGTATTAAAATTATCTATGTACTAGAAATAAAATTTAAGTTAGTATTTAGATCTTCTTTGTTGAAGTGATTCCTTTTACTGAAAGAACTTGAAGAATGAAAAGATGTTGGACTTATATTTCGTACTTGATTATGGAAATTCTAAAGTAGAGTATGGTAATATCCTTTTGACTGAGAAGAGTTACTAAAATGATATTTCATTGCATTTCTGAGCTATGGAGGAATGCTAAATAAGTATTTTATGAACCTATATATAGAGAACTATGGGTTTGTCCTAATCATTGAAGGGATACGACTCTATATGAGTCATTGAGGTGAGAGGAATTTCTATATATATATTTATTTTATAATTATGCGTGAGGAGTATGTTATTTACTTAACACATTTTCTAGAATTGTTCTTCTTAGAGATTTATGTAATGATTTCATTTTATATGACGCCTTCAGCTGAGAGTATCGCCTTAAGGTAGAAGGATCGCCTTTGGGCAAGAGTATTACCTATGGCCAAAATGATGCCTTCAGGTAGGGTACTTGTATTCGTAAAAGTTATAAGTTATGTGTGTGATAACTTGTGTTCTGATATTCAGTATAAACTGGAAAGACCACGTGCCACTTTTGAGAAGACACCTATTTGAGGTTTTACATAGAGACAGAGTTCGTCTCTGATCAGATGGTTTAAGTTTGGTAAAGGTTATGAGGATGAGACACTTTATGGTATAAAAGGTTGTGGAGAAGATCAAACTGATGAGGAAGAGAATGTTTACTGTTTAGAAAAGGAAAAAATTCCTATGAAATTATTGATAATGCGGTCTAGAGTTCATAGTCGATGCTATAGTGTTCTTGTAAATCTTACCAAGGATGTGAAGAGGTTTGGAAAGAAAGAGATACAAAGGATGAGATATAGACGAAGTAATTACACTTATTTCAGTCTGAGGTGAGTTTTGAATTCGGGGGACCGAATTCTCTTAAGGGGGTGATAATGTAATACCCAAGAAAAATAAAATATAAATATTTGTTTACAAACTACTGTTACTATTTCAGCATACGGTACTATTTACGTATATGATACTGTTCATTTATACAATCGAAATGTCAAGTACTAGATGTGGTTTGGTCATAAGAGAAAACTAGAAAGAAGTTTGTGGGAGAAAATGACGTTTTATGTGTAAAAATACCCTCAGGGACTAAAGTGAAAGGACTGAATTGAAAAAAAACTTAAAGGTTTAAGGTGAAAGGATAGTTTTTTTTTAAGTTTCTAATAGTAATAAAAGAAAAAAATTTCAGCCGTTGCCGTGATTTGCACAGTAAAATGCATTATTAGAAATGTCATTTTTATAAATAGTAAATTGAATATTTTATTAACGCATAGTGTCAAATAGTACCCTTGACTTTTGCTATAAATAGGCCCTTCCATTTCACTTCTAAACTCACACCTTCAACTTCTCTTCTTCTCTCCTTAAGTTTCTCTTACTCCAATGCTAGGCATCTGAGATTTTGGGCCTTTCCTTTTTGCTTAGGTAAGGATACTATGCCTTTCTATGTCTTTCAAATTCTAGAAGTTATTTTCTTAAGTATGCTCTGTGGTTGCGGCTTTGGCTGACCTTCCACATCAGAAAAACTGTCCTTAGCTGTTTATATGTTATTTTGATTCTCTGATTACCGAAATAGAATGTAAACTGTGAAGAATACATGTCTAGGAAAGTTCTGGCTAAGGAAAGACCTGGTTTTTAAGTGTGTCCAGTGTGACCCTCCACTCTTTCCTGGGAACTTACCTGGTGTACTCTTTTACAGATTGTATTCTCTATTTCTGGTATGAATAGTACTCATACGCATGAATAGTGACCGTATAAATAATAACCGTACATATGAATAGTATCCATATGTAAAAATAGTATTCATACGTATGAATAGTGATTGTATGTACGAATATTATCTATATGTATAAATAGTACCCATACATATGAATAGTGACCGTATATATAAATAGTAATCGTACATATAAATAGTGACCGTATATATGAACAGTGCATGTATGAAAACAATCCTAACTTGTTTTCTCTAATCTTTCATGAAAATCTCTGTAGCGAAATACTGAAATTCATCTGTGTACTCTTGTCCGTAACGACTTAGAGAAGTGATGCTCGTACGAAATCCAAGTGAGTGAAACGACCCCGTTTTAATAGAGTTTTAGCATTACTGGTGATAAAAAGTATGTCGTAGGACACTCCCAAGATTCATAGGGGGAAATTAGATTCAGAATAACGAATCTAATGAGATAATTAATTCAGAAGTATGGATAAGAAGAAGCAAGTATCTCATGATGATGTGAAGTTTGAATCTCTTCAAAACAGTTTAATTGTTATCTTGATTTGTGGTTTATAAATTTATAATATAGTTATATACTATACCTGTTATATGGATGAATATTATATTGTGCTTCTGATTATGATATGAAATACTGTACTATTGATTGTGATTGAGCGGGACAGTACCCCCTCTTACGGTAAGGCGGAAAACCCGGTTGATAGGGTGTCTTGACCAATGAGTGTGGAGACAACGATTCCCTCAGTAGGGATATAGCCCGGATTGGTGATAAATATGTGAGGCGCCCTAGCTAAGAGGATGCGGTTGTGCGTCATGGCGAAAATATACATAATTGGTGAGCCGGCCTGTGTGCGCTCTCCGAGATATATTGCCATTGACGAGTACTAGTAACGTTTGTTGAATTGGGTGAATTTTTATCTTCTTGTATGTAAGAGGATGATGTTGTGCGTCATGGCGGAAATATACATAATTGGTGAGTCGGTCTGTGTGCGCTCTCCGGGATATATTGCCATTGACGAGTACTAGTAACGTTTGTTGAATTGGATGAATTTTTATCTTCTGTCTATTGGTTGAGTATGAGCCTTTAGATATGCTTGCATGACTGGTAATGTATTTGAATTTTATTAACGCGAGGCCGATTCGCTCATTGAGTTTAAAAGCTCACACTGTTTGTACAACCTTTTTGTTCAGATCAGGTTGCCAGCGAAGAATATCTGCTAGAGGAGTAGATCACTTTGAACCTTCCCGTTGTCGGGTAGACCCCTCTTTTGTTATAGATTATGTTGCTCTGTAATCGTCTAGGACATCTAGGTCAGGGGTTTGGCATTTGGTTTGTATGTCAGCATAATAATGTATTTTATATTGAGAATTTATTATTATGTGTAAATCATCTCCATGAATTTCAAATAAGAAAATTTGATATATTTTTTCAGGAATGGTTATTTTGATAATGACTAAACTCATGGGTAGAATTTATCGAAAGGCTTACAGTGATGAGATATTCATCATTGTGCCGGTCATGTGCCCAGAAAACGGGTCGTGACATTATACAAGATCTAAACCGCCAGTGGCTGGACCGCAGGTAAACGGTCCAACTCGCGGTCCTAACCCTTTTTTTTTCGAATTTCATTTTTTTTTGCTGTTTTGGACTGGAGTTGAAGGCTTTTTTTTTTCATTTTTTTGGTCTAGCTTCCTCTTTTTTTTTTTTTTGCCTATAAGCCCATTGGAAGCTTCTTTGATGTTGGAGCCTTTTTTTCTTTGCCCATATGGCTATTCTTTTAGGCCTTTTTTTTTTCTTCTTTTTAACTTATGCAACTAAGCATTTGCGTCTCAGCGTCTGCATGTTTGGCTTTGCATACATTATGTAAATGTAATGACTAATGAGTATTGATTCATGAAGCAAGAAGCATACTGACAATGAAGCAAGAATTTAAACTTTTAATATATGAAGCATCTAGAGTTATTTTGGTTGATGTGAGCCTCAAGCATGTATAATATTAATATAAAAAGCATCTATACATACAGACTGACATACATGATACATGTAACATATGTAATTACAATTTACAGATCAGGAAAGCCAAGCCTCAAGCTGCATACATTATTATCATTAAACATTTCTGCCTCAAGCTCAAGTATACATCAATGAAACATAAATCTTCTTGGGTAGCAAAGTAGCAGTAGTATAAATATTAAAATTCATAAATCCACAAAGGAAGGTACTTTGTAGGAACTAGGAACATACACGTTTTCTTTAAATCAAAATAGATGACGTTCAAGTATCCAACATAAAGCATAATGATAATTATAATTATAAAAATCCATAAATCATAGTCCATAATTAATTGACAAGCATTCTCATTTCTCCATGATTGACAATGATAAGCCTTCATTGGTCATCTTTCTTCTTCAGTGGGCCAATAGTCCAATACCAAGAGAAGAAATCAAGAAAGCTTCCTAAAATAAGTAAATCACAATTCACAAGTTATTTATATGTTTAAAAGTCAAAATCAATTAAAAATAAAAAGTATAAGATGAAAAACAAACCTTACATCCTTAATCCTCATCTTCAAGATCATCTTCATCTACTATATTTATGAAATGTGACTCTATTATTGAAGTTGAAGAAACATCTTTAACATTGTTATCATCATCATCTAATCCAAAAACCGTATAAAGAAAAACAATTTCAACATTTAGCTAATTTTTAGAAAGCAAGAGACATAAACAATAATAATTGAAAGATAATTAAAAACTATACTTTAAAAATATAATAACATTACCTTCCTCATTTTCAGGAGCCACAAAGCCAAGCAACCAATTACAAGCACAAATCAAAGCTTGCACATTAGTTGGAAGAAGACAACTCCGATATTTGTTTAGAATACGAGAACCAATACTAAAAGCCGACTCTAAAGCCACTGTAGTAATTGGGATGCTCAATATGTTAATGACTATTCGTGCCAAATCTGGGAGTATTTTCTTATTATCCTTCCAAAAATTTAAAACTTCCAAATCTTCATAGTGATCCATGTCAAGTATAATTCCAATTGAGATTTTTTGGCTCAAACTGTGATTTGATCTTGAGCAGCCTTAAAGATCTTTAAAATTCAAGATCCACAATTAGTTGTATACATAACATAATTAATGTCTAAATAAAAAAAGTCAGAAAAATAAAATGTTACTAAAACTAAAATGTTACTAAAACTTACTTGCATAATCGCTTTGTAATCTACTATTCCATTAGACCTTGAGCTTGATGATGTTAAAGTTGTAGTTTGTGATTAAGTTGAGGTTGAGGAAGAAGATACATCATTGGTGAAGTTGCCAGAGCTACTACTAGAGTATGCATCATAAAACTTGAATAATTTATTTCTCACAACATCAACCTTTGAGAGGTAAGTAGAAGGATCAGTCTCTTTAAAACAAAACTCTAACAATGAAAACTTAAGCCATGGATCAAGAACCGCCCCAAACGCAAGCACAATGCTGTACTCACTCCAATACTTATCAAATTTTGTCTTCATTCTGATTGTCATGCTTGCTATGACCTCATCTTCGTTTAATGAATTCACAATCAACAAAGATTATATATACAAACTTGCATGAAATATAGATTAGAAGTTGGGTAGGTGGAGCTCGACATCAAGTTAGTAATATCAAAAAATAGCCTAAAAAAGGCACACACCTTCTCCCTTCTATCCCATTCTGCAGTAGATGGGCATAACTTATAATTTTCATCTTCCATTTGATAAGCATTAAATACATGTTTATATTTAAGCGCACTTTCAAGCATCATATAAGTGAAATTTCATCTAGTTGTCACATCCAAACGTAAATGAACACCTCTCTCAATATCAAGTCCTCTTGCACATTCTTCAAATTTAATCATTATTAACTTTGACCCATTAATACATTTAACACTCTCCTTAATTTTGTATAAGGCGTCATGAGCTGCTTTCAAACCTTCTTGAACAATTAAATTGAGGACATTGATAACATACTTTTTCCATTTATTTTAGTTCCTATTTTAGTCCTTTTTGCCTCTTTAATCTTGTCAATTCTCTAATTTTATTATGTTTTGGAATTTATTGGGTATAAACTATTTTTGGATTGAATGTGTCTCAATTTTTATATTTTTAGAACTTGAATTGTAAAATGCTCAATTTAATTCCTACAAATTTTAATTTTGGAGAGAAAAGTGTTGACATGGACAAAGATGATGATTTGGATGCTAATGTGGCACTTTTTGGGTGATGTAGATGCTTACTAGGATATGCTGGATGTGGGGCCCACTTGAACTCTTATTCAATGCCATGTAGTCAGAATTTTTGGGTAGAAATATTAATTTTCGTAGGTCAAGAAAAGCATGGCTGAAATATTAATTTTGCCATGATATTTTGCTGCTGTTCTGCTGCTGTTTGTCACTTTCTGCTGCAGAAATATTAATTTTGCTGCTGCTGCCATACCATTCTGCTGCTGCCATACTTTTCTGCTGTTGCAGAAATATTAATTTTGCTGCTGTTTTGCTGTCAAAGTGCTGCCATATCATGGAAGAGGCATCCAAGGAGGCATCTAGGGCAGAATATCCCTTTAGGCATGTGTTAGATCAGTTTTATATTTGCAAAAATCGAAATTTATTAAGGAGGCTAAGTCATTTTTCTGATGTGAAGTCCTAGCATCATTTTTCTGCCTTCCTTGGGCAGCAGTGGCTGGGAGCAACATAGAGGCAACTCTCTAGCTTGGTTAGAGGGAAAGGAAGCCTTCCCACTTGGGAATGGCTCTCCTTCTCCCATTTTCCTTCCTTTTCTTGCATTTTCCTTCATAGTTTCTTAGATTTCTGTTGTATTTTCTGTTTTCTGTCATGTTTTTCCTTCTCTTCCATGTAATTTTCTAAGTTTAAGGATTGATGTAGTTTGGTTCTATGATGTTTTATTGCTGAACAATTTCGATTTTAATGCATTTTCGTTTAATTGAATGGATTTTACTGATTATTCTTCCTCTTGAATGTTTGATGAACCTTCAATGAGTTTGGGATTTTTATGTCTATGCTAGAGTTAGCTAGATATTGAGCTTGACCTTGTAATTTCCACCATAAATTAGATTATCTAGATATAGATAGTTTTATTTATGTGGCTTGAATAATTTTCTTGAGCTTCATGACTTAATTGAATGGTTGATCTAAGATTTTAGTCAATTATTTTGGATAAGTTAGATTGTAATTTCAAAACTTTTGGATTCAATCATATTTTAGAAAATTGGCCAACATTGAATGGATTGTAATTTAATTGAATTGTTCTTCAATGATTCAAAGATTAATTTATCTATGAATTAATCGGATTAGACCAACGAAATCAATCTCATTTTCTTGTGTAGTCGATCATTTGATGAAATGGAAATTGTACTTTAATTCATTTGGACCAATGAGTATTTTCTTGGCCAAAGTTCTATTTTATTTATTGTTCTATGAAGCTTGTTATTTATACATGCCTATGTATTTGTAACGAGTAGGACAAGAGATAACATATCATATGCGATTGCGGGGCATTGATGTGATTAGGACTTTATCGGATTATATTTGAGTTATAGATTAGTGAAGATATTCCTAACTATAATTTTAATATAATTCAGTCTTAGAAGACTTTCTGAGAATTTTAGATTGAAGATTACATAGTAGAATTAGCCAAGAATATTCAAAGGAAATGATGATGATGTACAATTCCATGAAATTTATGACCAATCCACATCTTTTCTCTGTTTTGTTTTCTATCTAGTTATTTAAATTTCAGTTATTTATATTGTGTTGTTTCAATCATCACCCCCCCTTTTTTGTGTAATTTCTGAAATTTCCCTCATAAGTCTTAATAGCATTTCACTTAGCCTAATTGAATTTTATTTGATACCTCAATCTCTGTGGGACGATACTCTACTCATCACTTTATTACTTGTTGCGACCCAGTATACTTGCTGGAATATTTTATGTGCTATAAATTATACGCACCAAGTTTTTGGCGCCGTTGCCGGGGATTGATGGTTGTCAAATTGATTTTTCTTTTAAGCCAAAGTGATGTTATTTTAGACATTGTCTTTTCTTATTTTAGTTTTTACAATTTCAAGTGTTTTTAGCTTTTCAAGTGTCTTTATTAGTTTGATTTCTTCTTGTTACCTTGCTTATTTGATATATCTCTCATGTTATTTCTCTTTGTTGCATGTGAGGTACTTGATCATTTTCCGTGACGAAGGAAATAAAAAAAAATCAAAGAGAAAGTAAGGAAAACAAAGAAGAAGCGACGCTAAGCATAGACACCAAATAAAGTCTAGCTAAGGACTTTAAACCAAGCGCTTTTGGGAGGCAACCCAAGTTTTTCTAATCTTTCTCTTTTTAATTTTGTTGTTGTATTTCTTTCGTAATTTTAATTTTGTTTTAGTCTTTTTCTGTTGCCCATTTTTTTTCTCTGTTTTCTCTGTTTTGGCAGAAATTTTGTCATCTTGCATGAATATTCTGTACTGCTTGGCTATGGTTTTTGCCACTTTCTTTACATGTTTTTAAACCTTTATATGTCTTCTAGTTGTAGAATTTTATTTGGAGTGATTCGCATCCGTTTTGGGGTCGTTCTATGTCGGTAAAGCCGTGTCGCCAGAAATTCTGCACTGCAGAATTTTGCTACTCTGTTTTGTCCGAATTTGATGCTCACTTTTTAAATTTTTGATGGAGTTTTGGTGTGGAATTATGCATGATGAAATAGCTAAAGTGTAGATTGACTTAGCATGAAGAGAATTTAGTCTTATTTCTCTAAGGAATTCAAGTTAAATGGCAATGACGTTGACTTTAATGAATTTGTAGTAATAGTCTTTTAGCTGTGAGGATTTGAGCCTAAGTGAAAAATGCTATTCTTCTTGTTGTGTGTTCTCTATCATGGATTGTCACTCTAGAACTTGTCTTGAATCTTTGATTGAGGCTACATATCTTGTACATACTTGGAAATGATTTAGGCATTTGTTTCTTGTAACCACTTTTAGCCAAATAGCCATCCATTATCATTGTTTCCATTGTATGCCATTTTGTGCCTTATCCATTTTCTTTCTTGTGTTCTTCCACCACTTTTTCTGCCTACAACAATATTTTTCTCTTTCAACTTAAGATGTGAGAAGTATTTTAAATTCTTTTAAGGGATTGATATGCTGAAAAATTTTGTGAATTTTAAGGTGTTTTGAACTATATTTCTTCTACTTCCTCTCAAGCAAAAGAAAAAGACTGGCCAGTCAAGAAGAAGAAAAAAAAAAAGGGAGAAAGAAAGAAAGAATAAAAAAAAAAGAAGAGAAAAAGATAATGAAAAAGAGGAGCAGATAGAACATTGAGACCCAAATTTATTTATACTCAGTCTCTTATATTTCACTTGTAAATGCTCTTCATTTTCTTGAGTTGTTACCATATTTTGTTTCATTGTTCAATCTTTCCCTTTGTTTCCCACTATTTTTCTTACCCACGTTACAACCTTGTAAAGTCCTTTTGATTCAAGTATGTATTAGATTCAAGTAGTGGAGATTTAGATTCTTGACAAGCTTATGGTAGTGAAATTTGTGATAGGACGACTTTGAGTGATTCCCTCTTAAACACTTGAGAGAGTAGAGGATAAACACCTTACCTTGTGAGGAGATTGTTACTTGAATTCATTCTTTTCGAAATAATTGCCATGGAGCTTGAACTTTTTAGAAATTTAAGATTTATTTCTCCTAATGTAAATCTTTCTAAATTTTAATTATTTCATTGTTGTATATTTTCTACACTTTTTCTTGCTGTGCTTATTGGGATTCTCTGTTGTATTTAATTGATTTTGCCCAGGAGTGCAAAAGGCCTAGTGTGGGGGATTTGATAACATACTTTTTCCATTTATTTTAGTCCCTATTTTAGTCCTTTTTACCTCTTTAATCTTGTCAATTCTCTAATTTTATTATGTTTTGGAATTTATTAGGTATAAACTATTTTTGGATTGAATGTGTCTCAATTTTTATATTTTTAGAACTTGAATTGTAAAATGCTCAATTTAATTCCTACAAATTTTAATTTTGGAGAGAAAAGTGTTGACATGGACAAAGATGATGATTTGGATGCTAATGTGGCACTTTTTGGGTGATGTAGATGCTTACTAGGATATGCTGGATGTGGGGCCCACTTGAACTCTTATTCAATGCCATGTAGTCAGAATTTTTGGGTAGAAATATTAATTTTCGTAGGTCAAGAAAAGCATGGCTGAAATATTAATTTTGCCATGATATTTTGCTGCTGTTCTGCTGCTGTTTGTCACTTTCTGCTGCAGAAATATTAATTTTGCTGCTGCTGCCATACCATTCTGCTGCTGCCATACTTTTCTGCTGCTGCAGAAATATTAATTTTGCTGCTGTTTTACTGTCAAAGTGCTGCCATATCATGGAAGAGGCATCCAAGGAGGCATCTAGGGCAGAATATCCCTTTAGGCATGTGTTAGATCAGTTTTATATTTGCAAAAATCGAAATTTATTAAGGAGCCTAAGTCATTTTTCTGATGTGAAGTCCTAGCATCATTTTTCTGCCTTCCTTGGGCAGCAGTGGCTGGGAGCAACATAGAGGCAACTCTCTAGCTTGGTTAGAGGGAAAGGAAGCCTTCCCACTTGGGAATGGCTCTCCTTCTCCCATTTTCCTTCCTTTTCTTGCATTTTCCTTCATAGTTTCTTAGATTTCTGTTGTATTTTCTGTTTTCTGTCATGTTTTTCCTTCTCTTCCATGTAATTTTCTAAGTTTAAGGATTGATGTAGTTTGGTTCTATGATGTTTTATTGCTGAACAATTTCGATTTTAATGCATTTTCGTTTAATTGAATGGATTTTACTGATTATTCTTCCTCTTGAATGTTTGATGAACCTTCAATGAGTTTGGGATTTTTATGTCTATGCTAGAGTTAGCTAGATATTGAGCTTGACCTTGTAATTTCCACCATAAATTAGATTATCTAGATATAGATAGTTTTATTTATGTGGCTTGAATAATTTTCTTGAGCTTCATGACTTAATTGAATGGTTGATCTAAGATTTTAGTCAATTATTTTGGATAAGTTAGATTGTAATTTCAAAGCTTTTGGATTCAATCATATTTTAGAAAATTGGCCAACATTGAATGGATTGTAATTTAATTGAATTGTTCTTCAATGATTCAAAGATTAATTTGTCTATGAATTAATCGGATTAGACCAACGAAATCAATCTCATTTTCTTGTGTAGTCGATCATTTGATGAAATGGAAATTGTACTTTAATTCATTTGGACCAATGAGTATTTTCTTGGCCAAAGTTCTATTTTATTTATTGTTCTATGAAGCTTGTTATTTATACATGCCTATGTATTTGTAACGAGTAGGACAAGAGATAACATATCATATGCGATTGCGGGGCATTGATGTGATTAGGACTTCATCGGATTATATTTGAGTTATAGATTAGTGAAGATATTCCTAACTATAATTTTAATATAATTCAGTCTTAGAAGACTTTCTGAAAATTTTAGATTGAAGATTACATAGTAGAATTAGCCAAGAATATTCAAAGGAAATGATGATGATGTACAATTTCATGAAATTTATGACCAATCCACATCTTTTCTCTGTTTTGTTTTCTATCTAGTTATTTAAATTTCAGTTATTTATATTGTGTTGTTTCAATCATCACCCCCCCTTTTTTGTGTAATTTCTGAAATTTCCCTCATAAGTCTTAATAGCATTTCACTTAGCCTAATTGAATTTTATTTGATACCTCAATCTCTGTGGGACGATACTCTACTCATCACTTTATTACTTGTTGCGACCCAGTATACTTGCTGGAATATTTTATGTGCTATAAATTATACGCACCAGACATGAGCATAACATCTTACATTAAAAAAGTCCCCATCACATACCAAATTATTATACAAACAAAGTTGGTCTTTCAACAAGTTTTGCATGAGATTGTTACTGGATGCATTACGTAAAGTAATGGAAAAATTTTTTTTCTCAATCTCCCATTCTTTTAAAATCTCCATAACTTTCTTACACAGCTCATGTCCCGAATGCGGTGGAGGCATATTAATAAAAGCAAGAATTTTATTTTTCAAATTCCAATCTTCGCCAACAAAGTGTGCTGTCAAACAAATAAAACCCTCAGTTGTGCAAACAGTCCATACATCACATATGAGACATATCCTACTAGGAATTTTGCTCAAGTCTAGCTTAAAACTTTATTTTTTAGATAAGTAAAATTTCTTTACATCAAGAGTGGCAGTACTCCTACTAATATCTTTGACATCTGGATTGCAATATTTCAACACATCCCTAATTCCTTCATACTCAACAAATGAGAAGGGAAGATCATGCTTAATGATAGCAATAGCAAAGATACTCTCGGAGAACTTTTTGGGAAATCTTTCTATTTCTAAGTTTTCCAGCATGCTCAATAAGCATATTACCTACATCATGATAGCTTTTCAACTTAGGACACTTTGCTATGTGACAGGACAAGCTTGAGGTATTCCACACATCACTACTAGTTGACCTCTTTTTAGAAGAACCAAGAACTGTAGCATTAGACTCTACAATTCCACTTTGGGTTCCACTTTGTTCAAGGGCAGTAGGATTACGAGGAGGAGGATGAGGAAGAGGAGCTTCCATAATTAAAGAAACTATTCAAACATGATGATTTGTTATAATTAACATTCATTAGGTTTTTATCCTTAATACTAGTAAAGTAATTCCACAAAGAGTAAAATAATTCGAAGTAAAATATGTTAAATCCTAACAACATCATCTCAACTCTCAAGCAAAACAAAGTAAAATATGTTAAACAAACTATGTTAAATCCTAACAACATATTTTAAACAAACTATGTTAAATATGTTAAATATGTTAAACAAACTATGTTAAATCCTATGAAACTATCTATACTTCAAGCCAAACAAAGTAAAATATGTTAAATCCTAACAACAACATCTCAACTCTAAATCAAAACAAACTAAACTCTAAATCAAATTAGTTCATCTCCATTTATCTTCTCCATGAAAGATTTTTCTTTAATTTAATGTTTTCACCACAAAAAAAAAACATAGATTCCACCATCTCAACTTTCAAGCAAAATCAAATAAGAACATTACCATTTATCAGTCATACAAAATTACAAATAGGGAACTTGTCTGTTACGACCCATTTTCTAGGCACATGACCGGCACAATGATGAATATCCCATCACTGTAAGCCTTTCGATAAATTCTTCCCACAAGTAAAATCGTTAGTCATTATCTCTATATTCTCAAAATACCATTCCTTAATAAATACAAAGAAAATACATCAGATTTTTCTTAATTAAAAATAATAGATCCTCAGTACAAAACACATTATCATACTGAAATACAAGCCAAATACCAAACCCCTGACCTAGATGTCCTAGACGGTTACAGAGCAACATACTGTATAACAAAAGAAGGGCCTACCCGACAGCGGGAAGGTCTAACGTGATCTACTCCTCTAGCGGATGTACTTCGGCGGCAACCTGATCTGAACAAAAAGTTTGTACAAACAGTGTGAGCTTTTAAACTCAGTGAGCAAATCGGCCTCGCGTTAATAAAATTCAAATACATCACCAGTCATGCAAGCATATCCGAAGGCTCAAGCTCAACCAATAGACATAGTTAGAAATTACATACAAGAAAAATTCATCCAATTCAACAAACGATACTAGTACTCGTCAATGGCAATATATCCCGGAGAGCGCACACAGGCCGGCTCACCAATTTTGTATTTTTCCGCCATGACGCACAACTTCATCCTCTTAGCTAGGGCGCCTCACGGATTTATCACAAATCCGGGCTATATCCCTACTGAGGGAATCATTGTCTCCACACTCATTGGTCAAGACACCCTTTAACCCGGGTTTTCCGCCTTGCCGTGAGAGGGGTACTGTACCGCTCAATCACAATCAATAGTACAACAGTTCATATCATAATCAGAAGCACAATATAATACTCATCCATATAACAGGTATAGTATATAACTATATTGTCACGTCCCAAAATTTGAGCACGTGACCGGCACGGAAAGTGAATTTCATTTCACCTCCGTAAGCCTATCTTTCTCTTAAAAAAAATCATACAATTCTTTTTCATGCAACCAAAACGAGTTCTGTATACATACTACAATTACTCACATTACATCACTGAATGAACCTACCCGATTACAGAGATTTCTAGATTTATACAACTTAGAATAAAACTTAACTATTATACCTTTATCCTGAACAAATGAAAAGGTAATTATGGACTAAGGATCCATAATTCCTTGTTCCGATATTTACCTTCAGCTGTCAACTCTGAAAAAAAATATCAATAAGAGGGGTATGAGCAAACCACGTGCCCAGTGAGTAGATAACACAATACTATGACAAAATAAAAATCATGCATCATAATGATAACATGCAGCAATCATACGTAGATCGATCATCATATGATATAACATTATTCATAATACTTCACAACAATATCCAAGTGAATCAAATGCATTTCAACAAAATTCAAAATTCACAACAGCAATCGATGAAATCAATTTCACACACAATTCCCGTACCAACCGGGTCGTCCAGAATACCTCTGGATCGTTGCCCGCGGCCCCCGCCGCATCCACCCTTATCGCTCCATTTATATTCTCCACCCTTATAGCTTCACATAGATTTCTCCATGGGGTGCACCACCATGCCTTTCCTTTCCAGTCAAACACAATCACAATCACATATAAAAACATCCTCAATCATAATCTTGAGCCACATACACAACTCAGTCATTTACAATTCAAGCCACAACATAATCAATGTGGTTCCAGCAACATAGCATGTATATAACATAACCCATAATATAGAACAATTATTCAACAATAACATACTTCAACTATCCGCATATGATTGAACTCAACAATCAGAGTATGATACATTTCAACTCAGTTCACATGTCATTCACAATCCATCATATAACCTCATTCATGAGAAAATAAGAAAATATAATTATATACATCACCTGGCACGTTCCACAATTGTTTGTCTCATCATCCCACATCATTCTCTTCAAATTTGGATATTCAACATATTTTCACTATGATGCAAAAAGTCAATAACAAAGATATTTAATCATAGCAAGTATTAACCCACTCACCTGGATTTCATGCTCTCAGCACTCCCACCTTGCACTTGACCATTCCTATTGTAACCAGATAAAAACCATCAGGGTTACGAAATAGAGAAATTTCCTACCACTACTCTTGACCTTCATCCACTTCTCAAATCATAACTCCTAACTGGTAATGAATATCCAGATGAAACTTATACCATTGGAAACTAGACTCAAAGAGCTTTTCAACGATATTAAAAAAAAAACTGATGCTACAGTAACGGTCAACGGTCAACGCAGCTACAGTAACGTTGACCGAGTCAACGCTACAGTAACGAGAAAATCTGGAAAAATTTTCTCGGTGAACAGTAATTTTGGGGAAAATTTTCGATGTTCTTCGTGTTCTTCATCCAAAAATCCAAAAATCATATCTAAAACAACATTTCTTTTGATTTCTTCCATGGGTTTTCATCCTTAATGTCTAAGGAGTGTTTTAACACCAAAATCCCCAATTTCTACCAACAATCCAAGCTCAAATCTCAAATTTTCATCAAGAACACTAACTTTTTCAAATATCCAAATTCTACGAATTTCTCATAGTTTTCTCCAAATTTCTTGTTCTAATAACATCATAAACCACCTAGGAATGTTTTAGATTAACATCCACACTTAAATTCATCCATTAAAATATTCTACAAAAATTTTGCAAAAATAATAACCAAGGATTTGATCTTGTAATAAGAGGAAGAAGAAGAAGAACATCAACTTACCAATCATCCTAACTTTCATAGCTTCCTTCCCAAAGTAAAAATTGCATGAATGATTGATGAAGAAATTCCTTTGCAAGCATAATCGAGAGAGAGAGAAAGTGAAGCTACGGGAGGGAGAATGAGAAAAAGAAAAGAATAAGGAGAAGTGTATACGCGTGGGCCCCACCAATTTCTTTTTCGATAAAATCGCTCATAGCCACCTTAGCTTATAAGATTTGTTCACTTTAATCCCTCTCGATGTCTCAAACTCCACTTTAACCTCGAATCCATCATCTTTTCGGTACCGGACTCATAATTCATTCCCATAAGCTCTATTTTTCTTCTCGGGTTCCTACTTGGTCATTTTTCAAAAGTCCTCTATACTTTCTTTTCTTTTCACTTTAGTCCTTGAGAATTTGTAAAAATTTCCTAAATTAAAAATAAAAATTTCTATTCTCACATTTTCTTCACTAATTCAAAAAGAAAATTTTTCACGTAATTAAATTTTTCACTAAACTTCAAAATAGGCTTTAAATATTCATATAAATTCTTGGGATATTACATTCTTCCCCCCTTAATAGAATTCGGTCCTCCGAATTCAAAACTCAAGATTGAAACAAATGCAGATATTTTGTCTATATCTCATTGTCTCTTCTGGAATTTTCACAATCAAGTACAAAATATAACAAGTTCAACATATTTTTATTTCTCAAGTTTCTTCAGTAAAAGAATTGCCTCAACAAAAAAAATCAAATACGAAAATTTTTTATTTCTAATACATAAGTTACAGGCAACAAACTGAACTTGATTTACAAAACAGATAATTTTAATACGTAAACATTAGATCAAACATCAGCTTTAAGTACAAACAAAAGAAAAGATAAATTAAGAACGAGGAGGCTTTTGAAATGCAGAAGGTGCTCCAGGTCTAGAAGAAGAAGGTGCTTCAGACCTTAAGGAGGAAGTTAATCGTTGCAGCCTAGAAAGAGTTTCTGGAGGAAACGTCTGGGAAATTTGGCGAAGTGCAGAAGTCACTCCATTCATACAGTCAATACATCTCGCTTGTTGGTCACGAAAATTTTGAGTTGCAAACATCGAATGTCTATCAACTCTATTCGCCAATTCCCTAAAATGACGGTTCAAAAGCTTCTCTTGTTCTGTAAAGAGACGATTTATCAATCTCCCCTGGTCCTCAAAGTGGCGGTTTATCAGTCTTTCCAAGTCCTCCATCTTTTGTCTCATAAGCGCAAGCTCATTATTAGAAGATGTTGCTGTGCTAACATCCTCTAACTCTACTACATCCCTTTTTCTTTTCTTAGCCTCTGGTGACTCTTCCATGGATCTCTTATTCTTATAATTCTCCAGGCTAAGATTTAGATCCAGCTCTACCTTGCCAGCCTCAAAGTTTAAATTGAAAGATTTATTGCCGGCCATATTTTTCTGAGCTATAAAGGTTGTACAAAAGGAGAAGTTTGATGCTAGAAAGCTTATAGATATAAACTCTTAGTGTAGTGAGCAGCGTAATGGGGCATCCATTATATATAGACGAAATTTAGAGCTACAAAACCTTTACATCATACTCTAAAGATGACCTACAGACCTTATCCGACGCAATGCCAACGGTCTCTGATAAGCATGCCAGAAAATAACAAAATATAATCAAATACAAAAGATTTCCTCAAAAATTTCGGCTAACTTTTGACTCTTGCTCAAATTATTAAACTAATCGCCGCTTCAATTTATGACTTCCTAACTCTGTATTTGTCATATCCAATAATTCTAAATCGAGATATTACTCCATGAACGGGTAGCTTCATATTAACCTTATCTAGGTTTCTAATCCGTGACTTTGCCCTAAGCTTACACATTTTCAAACATACATATTAAAATAAAAACTTCTCACATCTACACATCAAGCGTTCCATAAAGTGAGAGAAAAATTTTACCTTTCAGTTGCCTCTACGAGCATATATGTATATATGTATAAACATAGAGATACATCATTATCTATATATATTTTCATCTATTCAAGTTCTTTTAAATTTCAGACTTCACATTCTCTGAATGTATGTAGAATCATTACATATTATTCCTAGCCATAACAAATAGCCTTCACTCTCTATGCATGAATAACATACATACATATCATATGTATTTAGATACATATAATCACAGTATAATTCAATCAATCATGTATATTATACTTAACTGAAGGCTTTCAAGAACAATACAAGAAAGCATAGAAATACATTTTAGTTCATCGTGAAAACATCCAAGACACTCTGTAATGGCTATATTGTCGACTTCCTTCAATTTCAGAAAATGCCAACGAGAGAAATGGAAAAACCAAGTGTAAATCGGCCGCAAATCCACCGAATATTGACTTTCGTGGTTTTGCCATTAATGCGACGCGTTGTTGGTGTGCATGCCTACCCTAGACTCCTAGCTTCCAGCTTGCAGAAATCCATAGGTTAAGCGTGTAGGGTGCGGCGAAGAGATATCTTCTTTGTCTCTAAGTTCAAATTTTTCCTCTATAAGAACTGTCCCAACGTTCTCAGTTACCACACCACAAAGAGTAATCATATCTGAGCCTACAACTTCCCAGCGTTCCTCTCTTCTCATACTCCCACATAAATTTCTAAATTTTTCAAATCATGGCCACAAGGAAGTACATTGATCTCACAGTGGATGCCAAGAGAGAAGAGCTCGACTTAAACTTAAGTCTAGGCAAAGACAAGGGCAAAAGACCTTTTGAAGGGTCTTTAGAGAAGCATATGGAGAAGAAAATGAAGAAGAACGAGGAAGCTGAGGAGACTAGCACGGCCCATACCTCGGAGGACAAAATCGCCTGTCTAGAGCAGGAGGTGAAAAATCTGAAAAAGATGATAGGAGACCTGGAGAAGTTAACTAAACGCAATCATGCAGAAATGACTTCAAGAATAGACAGGTTCTTCTATTGGTCTACCCAGTGCTTCTGCAATCAACAACAAAGAAGTGTTGATTGTATGAATGGGATTTACACTACCCTCCGCGACATTGCTCTGTCTCTCGCTCCAAGGAATGGTCGAGGGGTGATGATACAATACAACCCTCCTAATCCGAGACCACCTCGCTTTTAGATTACTCATGCATGAGTAATTTTTTTTTTTTTGCAATGTAATCCTTCCGCTTTTAATGCCAGTGGTTTCTTTTATGGGATGATACTAAAAAAAATAGTAATAATAAAATTAAGAAAGATAAAGGAAATCATTCACACAAAATCAATCATGAATTCAACATATAAAGCCCCACACATACAATTTGATCCGACAGCAATGGAATCAAAATAATAATAACCTTTCCTTTACCGGGTTCAAAAGTATAGCCATATCTGTCTAAAACTAAAACTAAAAACATAATTCCTAAGAAAAAAACAAGTCTCGGAGGGAAAGGAAATGAAAACATCCTACAGGACCTTCAATGGAGCCATCTCTCTATAGTCGTGCCCGGGTTCACCACGATAGAGGAGATCCCACTAAGGTTACCTTACTCTGTAATCGGTAGGAGACCTAATCCCAAAGCTCTGATACCAACTTGTCACGTCCCAAAATTTGAGCACGTGACCGGCACGGAAAGTGAATTTCATTTCACCTCCGTAAGCCTATCTTTCTCTTAAAAAAAAATCATACAATTCTTTTTCATGCAACCAAAACGAGTTCTGTATACATACTACAATTACTCACATTACATCACTGAATGAACCTACCCGATTACAGAGATTTCTAGATTTATACAACTTAGAATAAAACTTAACTATTATACCTTTATCCTGAACAAATGAAAAGGTAATTATGGACTAAGGATCCATAATTCCTTGTTCCGATATTTACCTTCAGCTGTCAACTCTGAAAAAAAATATCAATAAGAGGGGTATGAGCAAACCACGTGCCCAGTGAGTAGATAACACAATACTATGACAAAATAAAAATCATGCATCATAATGATAACATGCAGCAATCATACGTAGATCGATCATCATATGATATAACATTATTCATAATACTTCACAACAATATCCAAGTGAATCAAATGCATTTCAACAAAATTCAAAATTCACAACAGCAATCGATGAAATCAATTTCACACACAATTCCCGTACCAACCGGGTCGTCCAGAATACCTCTGGATCGTTGCCCGCGGCCCCCGCCGCATCCACCCTTATCGCTCCATTTATATTCTCCACCCTTATAGCTTCACATAGATTTCTCCATGGGGTGCACCACCATGCCTTTCCTTTCCAGTCAAACACAATCACAATCACATATAAAAACATCCTCAATCATAATCTTGAGCCACATACACAACTCAGTCATTTACAATTCAAGCCACAACATAATCAATGTGGTTCCAGCAACATAGCATGTATATAACATAACCCATAATATAGAACAATTATTCAACAATAACATACTTCAACTATCCGCATATGATTGAACTCAACAATCAGAGTATGATACATTTCAACTCAGTTCACATGTCATTCACAATCCATCATATAACCTCATTCATGAGAAAATAAGAAAATATAATTATATACATCACCTGGCACGTTCCACAATTGTTTGTCTCATCATCCCACATCATTCTCTTCAAATTTGGATATTCAACATATTTTCACTATGATGCAAAAAGTCAATAACAAAGATATTTAATCATAGCAAGTATTAACCTACTCACCTGGATTTCATGCTCTCAGCACTCCCACCTTGCACTTGACCATTCCTATTGTAACCAGATAAAAACCATCAGGGTTACGAAATAGAGAAATTTCCTACCACTACTCTTGACCTTCATCCACTTCTCAAATCATAACTCCTAACTGGTAATGAATATCCAGATCAAACTTATACCATTGGAAACTAGACTCAAAGAGCTTTTCAACGATATTAAAAAAAAAACTGATGCTACAGTAACGGTCAACGCAGCTACAGTAACGTTGACCGAGTCAACGCTACAGTAACGAGAAAATCTGGAAAAATTTTCTCGGTGAACAGTAATTCTGGGGAAAATTTTTGATGTTCTTCGTGTTCTTCATCCAAAAATCCAAAAATCATATCTAAAACAACATTTCTTTTGATTTCTTCCATGGGTTTTCATCCTTAATGTCTAAGGAGTGTTTTAACACCAAAACCCCCAATTTCTACCAACAATCCAAGCTCAAATCTCAAATTTTCATCAAGAACACTAACTTTTTCAAATATCCAAATTCTACGAATTTCTCATAGTTTTCTCCAAATTTCTTGTTCTAATAACATCATAAACCACCTAGGAATGTTTTAGATTAACATCCACACTTAAATTCATCCATTAAAATATTCTACAAAAATTTTGCAAAAATAATAACCAAGGATTTGATCTTGTAATAAGAGGAAGAAGAAGAAGAACATCAACTTACCAATCATCCTAACTTTCATAGCTTCCTTCCCAAAGCAAAAATTGCATGAATGATTGATGAAGAAATTCCTTTGCAAGCATAATCGAGAGAGAGAGAAAGTGAAGCTACGGGAGGGAGAATGAGAAAAAGAAAAGAATAAGGAGAAGTGTATACGCGTGGGCCCCACCAATTTCTTTTTCGATAAAATCGCTCATAGCCACCTTAGCTTATAAGATTTGTTCACTTTAATCCCTCTCGATGTCTCAAACTCCACTTTAACCTCGAATCCATCATCTTTTCGGTACCGGACTCATAATTCATTCCCATAAGCTCTATTTTTCTTCTCGGGTTCCTACTTGGTCATTTTTCAAAAGTCCTCTATACTTTCTTTTCTTTTCACTTTAGTCCTTGAGAATTTGTAAAAATTTCCTAAATTAAAAATAAAAATTTCTATTCTCACATTTTCTTCACTAATTCAAAAAGAAAATTTTTCACGTAATTAAATTTTTCACTAAACTTCAAAATAGGCTTTAAATATTCATATAAATTCTTGGGATATTACATATATGATTCAAATTTCATATCATCATGAGATACTTGCTTTGTCTTATCCATACTTCTGGATTAATTATCTTATTATATTCGTTATTCTGAATCCAATTTCCCCCTATGAATCTTGGGAGTGTCCTACGACATACTTTTTATCACCAGTAATGCTAAAACTCTATTAAAACAGGGTCGTTTCACTCACCTGGATTCCGTACGAGTATCACTTCTCTAAATCGTTACGGACAAGAGTACGCAGGTGAATTTCAGTGTTCCGCTACAGAGATTTTCATGAAAGATTACAGAAAGTACGTTAAGATCATTTTCGTACAGATACTGTTCATACATACGGGTACTATTCATACGGTCACTATTCATACGTACGGTACTATTCATACGGTCACTATTCATACCAGAAATACAGAATACAATCTGTAAAAGAGTACACCAAGTAAGTTCCCAGGAAAAAGTGGAGGGTCACACTGGACACACTTAAAAACCAGGTCTTTCCTTAGCCAGAACTTTCCTAGACATGTATTCTCCACAGATTATATTCTATTTCGGTAATCAGAGAATCAAAATAACAGCTAACGACAGTTTTTCTGATGTGGAAGATCGGCCAAAGCCGCAACCACAGAGCATACTTAAGAAAATAACTTCTAAAATTTGAAAGACATAGAAAGGGCATAGTATCCTTACCTAAGCAAAAACGGAAAGGCCCAAAATCTCAGAAGCCTAGCGTCGGAGCAAGAGAAACTTAAGGAGGGAAGAAGAGAAGTTGAAGGTGTGAGTTTAGAAGTGAAATGGAAGGGCCTATTTATAGTAAAAGTCAAGAGTACTATTTGATACTATGCACTAATAAAATATTCAATTTACTATTCATGAAAATGACATTTTTAATAATGCAGTTACTGTGCACCTTACGCACTTGTCACGTCCCAAAATCTGAGCACGTGACCGGCACGGAAAGTGAATTTCATTTCACCTCCGTAAGCCTATCTTTCTCTTAATCATCATACAATTCTGTTTCATGCAACCAAACCGAATTCTCTATACATACTACAATCATTTACATTACATCACTGAATGAACCTACCCGATTACAGAGATTTCTAGATTTATACAACTTAGAATAAGACTTAACTATTATACCTTTATCCTGAACAAATGAAAAGGTAATCATGGACAAGGAATTGGAAAATTTTTGTTTATTTACTATTAAAAACTTTAAAGGGAAAACTATCCTTTCACCTTAAACCTTTAAGTTTCTTTTCAATTCAGTCCTTTCAATTTAGTCCCTGAGGGTATTTTTACACATAAAACGTCATTTTCTCCTACAAACTTCTTTCTAGTTTTCTCTTATGACCAAACCACATCTAGTATTTGACATTTTGATTGTATAAATGAACAGTACCATATACGTAAATAGTAACAGTAGTTTGAAAACACGCATTTATATTTTATTTTTCATGGGTATTACATTGTCAATCTCATTTATCACTTATCAGTCAACAGTCATATACTCATACTGATAAAAAATATACAATCACTCAATCAGTTAATAATCACTATGCTAATCTCATTTATCACTTATCAGTCATACACTCATACTAATACAAAATACACAATCACTCAATTAGTTAATAATCACAGATTTACTCATTCACATATTCAGAGTCTTAACAAAGATAAAGTGAAAGAAAATCAATAAATTAAACTTACAGAGTTATAGTCACAGCCACAAATTCACAACCACAGCATAGGTTCGTCTCCGTACACTCACCACTGACACCGAGATAGAACAACTGCGATCTCCAGGCTCCGGTCAATAGAGCAACTGTGAAAAATCCAAAACTAAAAAATAGGGAAAACAAATATTAGAGACTCAGCCACTCATCAACAAAAAATACAGAAAAATTGATAGAGATGAGAGAATTAATTCAAAACCTAAGTACTACCTAACACTAACAAAGACATTGAAGAGTGGGAGAGATGGCTGTGTTGTGCCACCGACCACCATGTGCTGCTGCTACACTGAGATGAGACTCACAAGATTGAAAGTCGATGAAGAAGAAGTTGGACTTGGGCACTTGCCTCGGCTGGGTGAATGTGACTATTCTATGCGAGTGAGAGTCTAAGAGATTGAGTCGAGGTCGAGGAGTTGATCAGATCTAAGAGGCGAGATCAAATCATCAGAGTGGTCGAGTGGGTGTGAAAGTTTGAACTTTGAACCCTAAGAGGCTAAGACAGTAAAGAAACAGATTGAACTCATTTTCATTGAAGAGAAGAAGAAGGGCGGGTAGTGGGTCACGGACACGATCACGGTATTGGGCTTGGGGCTAGGAGGAATGGGCCTGAGAGAGTGAGATAGTTCTTCATGTCATGTATCAAGAAAAAAAAAATGGAGGCGGGCTGGCCCGTGACCGGCTCGCCCGTACCCGTGTGGTCAAAGAGGTGGGCTGAACCATGACCAGCCTACCCCGTACCTGTTTGGCTTGCCCAAAATGCCGAATCCAAGACCTCCCATTTACGAGCGGTCCCGATCTAGCCCACGGGCTGCTGTATTTTTAAAACAGCGCTAATAATAACAATATCACATATATTAATATTGAAGTGGTGCTGCTTTAAGTAAGATTTAAAATAATTGATCTTGAAAATATTCATGAAACCAGAATTAACACATGACCATAAAAATGCTGAAGCGGGATTACTGGAACATCACGCAACTTAATTATGTCGTATGTGTTGCCTTTTCGGTCTTACCAAAAGGAGTTATGATTCAAATTTTATAATACTACTATCTTTGTCAAAACTTCGAAGTATTACACTATTCAAAAATTTAAATTGTTGTAAATATACATTTTATTATGTAGAAATATTACAAATTAGGGATAAATTGTTATATAGTTTGTAATATTAAAGTATAATTGAAACCCAACATAAGACATAATAGGATATTTATAAATTTATTTGATTGATGTCCCTTTTATTAAGTCTAAATTGATGTAATATAGTATATTAATGAATATTAATATACAAATGATAACATATATATATATATATATATATATATATATTGTCACGTCCCAAAATTTGAGCACGTGACCGGCACGGAAAATGAATTTCATTTCACCTCCGTAAGCCTATCTTTCTCTTAAAAATCATACAATTCTTTTTCATGCAACCAAAACGAGTTCTCTATACATACTACAATTACTCACATTACATCACTGAACGAACCTACCCGATTACAGAGATTTCTAGATTTATACAACTTAGAATAAAACTTAACTATTATACCTTTATCCTGAACAAATGAAAAGGTAATTATGGACTAAGGATCCATAATTCCTTGTTCCGATATTTACCTTCAGCTGTCAATTCTGAAAAAAAATATCAATAAGAGGGGTATGAGCAAACCACGTGCCCAGTGAGTAGATAACACAATACTATGACAAAATAAAAATCATGCATCATAATGATAACATGCAGCAATCATACGTAGATCGATCATCATATGATATAATATTATTCATAATACTTCACAACAATATCCAAGTGAATCAAATGCATTTCAACAAAATTCAAAATTCACAACAGCAATCGATGAAATCAATTTCACACACAATTCCCGTACCAACCGGGTCGTCCAGAATACCTCTGGATCGTTGCCCGCGGCCCCCGCCGCACCCTTATAGCTTCACATAGATTTCTCCATGGGGTGCACCACCATGCCTTTCCTTTCCAGTCAAACACAATCACAATCACATATAAAAACATCCTCAATCATAATCTTGAGCCACATACAGAACTCAGTCATTTACAATTCAAGCCACAACATAATTAATGTAGTTCCAGCAACATAGCATGTATATAACATAACCCATAATATAGAACAATTATTCAACTCGGTTCACATGCCATTCACAATCCATCATATAACCTCCATTCATGGGAAAATAAGAAAATATAATTATATACATTACCAGACACGTTCCACATTTGTTTATGCCTCATCGTTCCACATCATCCTCTTCAAACTTGGATATACAACATATTTCCACTATGATGCAAAAAGTCAATAACAGATATTTAATCATAGCAAGTATTAACCCACTCACCTGGATTTCACGCTCTCGGCACTCCCACTTTGCACTTTGACCATTCCTATTGTAACCAGACAAAAACCATCAGAGTTACGAAATAGAGAAATTTCCTACCACTACTCTCGACCTTCACTTACTTCTCGAATCATAACTCCTAACTGGTAATGAATATTCAAATTAAACTTATACCATTGGAAACTAGACTTAAAGAGCTTTC
This sequence comes from Biancaea sappan, assembly GCA_037074585.1. NCBI lineage: Eukaryota > Viridiplantae > Streptophyta > Magnoliopsida > Fabales > Fabaceae > Biancaea > Biancaea sappan. The sequence continues at coordinate 16,875,178 of CM073494.1, forward strand.
CAACGATATAAAGTTTGCCCAAAACGGAGTTCGGATGAAGAAGTTATGGCCGATTGAAAAATAAACTAAAATTTCCCGGTACACCTGGCGCCTGGGCGCCAACCATGCCTAGCACCTGGGCGCCAATTCCTTCTTCTTCCCATCTCACCTTGGCGCCTAGGCGCCACACATGGCGCCTGGGCGCCACGATCGCGACCCCTTCGCGATTTCTCTCGGTTTTGGCCCAAATCTGGCCAAATCTTCACCGTTTTTCATGATTTCTTCCATGGGATCTCACCCTTAATGTCTAAGGAGCATTTAGACACCAAAATCACCAATTTTAATCGAGAAACGAAGTCAGAATCTCGATTTTACCTCAAACACTCTTAAAACTAGAAAATAGAGAAAAGCTTAAGAAATAGAAATTTCTACCTCGATTCCTTGCTTTCCCTATGTTGCTTGGCTCCTAGAGGCTCGCCCCGTAGCCCGAGATCCACCCTCCAAAGCCCGGTTGTAGAGTTGGAGTGTAGAGAGAGAAATTAGAGAGAAGGAGAGGAGAGAAAGTGAAGAGAGAGAGAGGAAAGGAGAAAAATGAATAAAAAATAGGTGAGGCCACCTATATACTCGCCCGGGGTGAAATTATCACTTGCTCTGCAATTGACCCTCAGTCAAGACTAGCAAAAGCAAATTCATAAAATCTCACCTCAGGTGTTTCTAAATCCTCGGTGCCCCACAAATTTTCTTATTTCACTTTAGTCCCTCTCAATATCTCAAACTCCACTTTAACCTCGAATCCATCATCTTTTCGGTACCGGACTCATAATTCATTCCCATAAGCTCTATTCTTCTTCTCGGGTTCCTGCTTGGTCATTTCTCAAAAGTCCTCTATACTTTCTTTTCTTTTCACTTTAGTCCTTGAGAATTTGTAAAAATTTCCTAAATTAAAAATAAAAATTTCTATTCCCACATTTTCTTCACTAATTCAAAAAGAAATTTTTTCACATAATTAAATTTTTCACTAAACTTCAAATCAGACTTTAAATATTCATAAAAATTCTTGGGATATTACATATATATATATATATATGACTTAATAATGTGCCAATTAAATTTTGAATTATTTTAATAAATTTGAAATAATATGTTGGTTGAATTTTAAATTTATTTTAAAATTCAAATAGACATGATTAAATTTCAACGAACACGTCTATTAGAAATTGAATAAACGCATTTGTTGGAAATTAAATAGACATAATTGTTCATACCTCTATATATATTCTACTAAAAATTTATAGTGTTAACTTGGATAGAAAATATCCAAACAAAGGTTCTAAAATGTTTTTATTGTATCTTAGAAACGTCTGTCTATAATTTTCTAATACACATATATAAACTCTTTAAAGATAGTATCTGTCACGCTTCAAAACTATTTTATTCTCTATATTTCTAATAATTTTAGAAATTTTATTTCCTGTCATTCACTGCTATGGAAAATCCAAAAGAAAGCATCAAACTGGATTGCTTCAATGACACTAATTTCATTCATTGGAATGACAAGATAATTTTCCTACTCACTTCCCTCAAAATTCATTATGTTTTATACCCCCACATGCATGCGTTGCAAGATCCTAATCTTAAAAAATCTGATGAAATCAAAACAGAAAGAAAGAAACTTGAAGAGGATGAACTCATGTGTTGAGGATACATTCTGAACACATTATCTAATAATTTATATTATCTATACTCGAACTTGAAGACACCAAAAGTAATCTAGTCCGCCTTAGAGACTGCCTACTAGACATCAAAATGAGATATTGACAAATTTCTAATTCTACAATATTTTGAATTTAAAATGGTCGACACTAAACTAAAAATGAATCAAATCCATGAACTCCAAGTCTTAATTTCAAAACTAAGAGATGTTGAAGTCAAAATTCCAGATGCATTGCAAGTTAGTGCAATTTTTTCTAAATTGCCTTCTTCTTTGAAAAATTATAAAAAGAAATTGTGCACTTCATTGAAAAATTAACATTAGAACAATTTTTGAATCATATTCAAATTGGATATGAAATTTGTGCAAGAGAAGTACTAATTATGATTTCAAGTTCTACTGTTAATCTTGTCAATGAAAATAATACTAACAAAAGAAACAAGAATTTGAAAGCAAATAAGAAATCTTTTATGAAAAAGAAAAATGATACTACTTGTTTCCATTGTGGCAATAAAGTCATGTTATTTGTGAGTGCACATTTAAAAATATTGGAATCAACTTCAACAGTAACAAATAATGAAAAGACTAAGAAAACAAACTTGATGGAAAGCACAATCTCAGAGATGGTGATCATGATGTCTACACTTTACATTAGCATGATATTGATTACAGAAGTGTGACTAATGCAACAATAGAAAGCCAAGATTGATAGCTTAATTCGGATGCAACCATTCACAGTAACGATAGATATTCTGGCTTAACATCTTTTGTACTAATGATAATGCTTCAAGCCCTACAACTACAAAGTGACAATTAGGTAGTAAAATTTACTTTTTCCATTGAGCACCTCCTTTTTTAAAATAGAAAATTAAGGTAATCATGCACTTGGGTGATTTGAATATTTTATTTTTCTAAAATTATTAACAAATAAATTGCATGAATGGTGATAGATTTTTGTTTTTGTTTTGTTTTGTTTTGTTTTTTTGTGTGGGTTCGGTTCTGATATCGTTATCAAACTGCTGTAATATCCCAAGAATTTTTATGAATATTTAAAGTCTATTTGAAGTTTATTGAAAAATTTAATTACATGAGAAATGTTCTTTTTGAATTAGTGAAGGAAATTTGGAAATAGAAATTTCAAAAATTTTAATTTGGGACATTTTACAAATTCTCAAGGACTAAAATGAAAAGAAAAGAAAGTATGGAGTACTTTTGAGAAATGACCAAGTAGAAACCTGAGAAGAAGAATAGAGCTTATGGGAATGAATTATGAGTCTGGTACCAAAAGGATGATGGATTCGAGGTTAAAGTGGAGTTTGAGACTCTGAGAGGGACTAAAGTGAAATAAGAAAATTGTGGGGCAATTAGGATTTAGAATCACCCGAGGCGAGAATTTATGAATTTGCTTTTACTAGTCTTGACTGAGGGTCAACTAAAGAGCCAGTGATAATTTCACCCCGGGCGAGTAAATAGGCGGCCTCACCTAATTTTTCTTCATTTTCTCCTTTCCTCTCTCTCTCTTCACTTTCTCTCCTCTCTTTCTCTCTCTACACTCCAACTCCACAACCGGGCTTGGAGGGTGGATCTTGGGCTACGGGGCGAGCCTCTAGGAGCCAAGCAACGTAGGGAAAGCAAGGAATTGAGGTAGAAATTTCTATTTCTCAAGCTTTTCCCTATTTTATAGTTTTCAGAAAGTTTGGGGTAAAAATCGAGATTCCGGCTTCGTTTCTTGATTAAAATTGGTGTTTTTGGTGTCTAAATGCTCCTTAGACATTAAGGGTGAGATCCTATGGAAGAAATCATGGAAAACGGTGAAGATTTGGCCGGATCTGAGCCAAAACCGAGAGGAATCGCGAAAGGTCGCGATCCTAGCGCCCAGGCGCCAGCTCTGGCGCCCAGGCGCCAAGGTTCAGAAGATTTTGGGAAGAAAAGGGGCTTGGCGCCCAGGCGCCAGGTGTGGCGCCCAGGCGCCAGGTGTGGCGCCCAGGCGCCAGGTGTGGCGCCCAGGCGCCAGGTATGCTGAAAAGCCTTAGCTTATTTTTAATCAGTCATAACTTCTTCATCCGGACTCCGTTTTGGGCAAACTTTATATCGTTGGAAAGCTCTTTGAGTCTAGGTTCCAATGGTGTAAATGTCATTTAGAAATTCATTACCGGTTAGGATTTATGACTTAAGATATAAGTAAAGGTCGAGAGTAGTGATAGGAAATTTCTCTATTTTGTAACCCTAATGATTTTTACCTGGTTACAATAGGGATGATTGGGGCGCAAGGTGGGAGCGCCGAGAGCGTGGAATCCAGGTGAGTAGGCAACCTTGCAAAATTAATTTAATAAATTAGTCAAAGCACAATATAAATCCCATTTGCGTTATTTGTGAAATTGAGAAGTTTATCAGTGTGTGTTCAGGTTGATAAAAAGTACAATATCATTGGAAGGTATTTTATTACCTTTGAGAATTGATTTCTCTAGTTGACTAAAGAACTAGATGTGATTGTTCCTTGAATAAATTGGAACATTTTGTAAGTGAATAGCCTTACTAAATTAATGTGATCTTATTAGATAAAATACAATACAAGTCTTGTTTATAACATTATTGAAGTGAGAAATAATCAGTCTCGCTGTTGATAATATATGATGATTGTTATGGTTGATGATAGACATTCAAGGGAATAAAAGTATGTGTAAGTTGATTTATTTCATAGTAATTATATTGTGATAAATTGTCACTATTTTATTGATGAGCAAAAGATCTACGAGATCTAATACACGAGTTTGAAAGAGTTAGAGTCCCATACTACTCGGTGTATAAATGTGAAAACTTATGCACGAGTTTGAAAGGGTTAGAGTCTCATACTACTCGGTGTATAAATGTGAAAACTTATGCACGAGTTTAAAAGGGTTAGAGTCCCATACTACTCGGTGTATAACTGTGAAAACCTATGCACGAGTTTGAAAGGGTTAGAGTCTCATACTACTCGGTGTATAAATGTGAAGACCTATGCACGAGTTTGAAAGGGTTAGAGTCCCATACCACTCAGTGTATAATTGTGAAACTTATGCACCAAGAGTTTGAGGGTTAAATTCCCAAGTCACTCAGTGCAAGTATCTATGGCATATAATGCAAAGTGATTGAGGGATTGATCACCCAAGAAATCATACGCAAATTCAGACAAGTGTAATACTATAATTATTTACAATAAATGATAGATTGATTGTATTAGTAAATGTGGTGTTTGTGCTTATGATATTTTCATGTACAGTTGTTTACTCACTGAGTTATGATAAACTCACACTCTCCATGATTATCTTTTCAGATACAGTGGTTGAGGAGAAGAATTTATAGCCTTTAAGGATATACTCCACTTTTGTCTGGTAAAGAATTGGTAAGGATTAGGAAACGCTCTGTAATCTAGTAGGTCACCTAGGCTTAGGAGGTTGTATAGTACTGTATAGTGTTTGAAGGTTGAACATTTTCTGAATATGTATACAAAATATCTTTCTTGGAATATTTATGATTCACATAATTATGGATATTAAGAATGTTCACAGAGATTATGGGGTACCACGGAGGTACACCCTAGGTATTTTATGTTTATATCACATGTAAGTTTTGGGATGTGACAACTGCCTTCTAGTGAAAAAGAAAAACAATTATAGGGAATGAAAAGAAATAAAGTCTATTGATTGTTGAATGATTTTGACCTCGTTTGATAAAGTAGGGGTCAAATAGGCTGAGGGTGGTCCAATACCAACCAACCCATTAGGCCCGGTACAAGAGAAATATTGGATCATTCGAAGAACTTGAAAATGAAGCCTTTTTGTTTTTTTTCTCTCTCTTCTTTGTTCACACATATATAAGATTTTCGGGTAATCATCTCTTATATATTAGTTGCAAACTTAGTGGGATTATCATAGCCGTGTGAAGCATCTCTTTCCTACAGATAGTAGTGGATACTGGAGAGTTATAATTCAAAAATAACTACTAGAGATTTTCTTTTCAAAGTTATCCCCTTATTTGATAAAATGAAACATATTATTTTATCTTTTAAGTTCACTGAACTCAACAGGTATTTTTTTTTGTAAGTGGCATTATTAGAACAAAAACAATTGCCATTCTTGTAGTATAAACAATCGTTATCATTAACATTTGTTGGTTCAAGTGATTTATCAGTTATTCTTTTTTTGGTAAGATCTTAAATTTTTTAATTTCTCATAAGTATCTTTTACTATAGGTAATTCATTATAAGAAAATTTATCTAAGATCCAGTTGAGATGCAAAATTTTCCATCTTTAAAACCGTCGTTGCTAATCTGCTAAGATGGAGAAAAAAATTCTATTTCAAATATGAGAGGCAAAATTTTGTCTCAAATTTGAGACAAAATATATATGGGACGAAAGATTTCATCTCAAATTTGAGATGAAAAAATTTCGTTTCAAAATTTTTTAAATTAAATATAGAATGTAACTGGGACTGGAGAAGTTTATGTTAATATTTTTTATCAACTTTTTAACAGTATTAGCCTTGGAAACAAAATTACAATAACAAAAAAAAAACATATTGGATGAACTTGACACACACAAAATTATTAGAGACATAATTGAAACTCAAGATAAACATTATGGACCAAAAAAATACTCTTGCCAAAGAGAGACAACTTAACAATCTTTTTTATTGCAACAATTGGTATTTGAATCACGGTAAGCATTGATAAATTATCACTCTTAATCATTGAATTGATTATACAATTTTAAAAATTTATTAGATTTTAATTAATATAGTTTGAATCAAATTAAACTAAAAAAATATTATCTTTTTATATTTACAAATTTTGAGCTGAAAATATTATTTAAAAGAAACAAATATTAAACTACTTAAACTAACTGTGGTTCTCAATTAAGATATATAAATATTTACATTTTGAGTGGAAGAGAATATTTATTAAACTATAAGGTGAAAAACCATGAATTTTTTTTTTTAAGAAAATAAAAGTTGAGCCAATTATCATATTTTTTTGGTCAAAATTATCATTTATTGAAATATATATTAGCAATGATTACTTAAACTTTATGGGACGGGCTTGTTTTAAAACGGATTGTGATAACCTCTACTCATAGGCCCAACCCCAGCCCACACTCCATACAAACGTCAAAGTAACAAACTCCTCATAAGAACTCAAAACTCAAAAAGAACCAGATGCAAAAATAGGCTCAACGGTTTTGGTCATGGGCTCTTCCTTTTGTCTAAGGAACAGATATAGATGAACTTCAAAGTTTGAAGTCCAGCCCAAGAGCAAATCAGATCGCAAAATGGGCTCATCACTCAAAGTTCAATTAATTTTTATAATTTAAAAATTTCTGATGGACTCTTTAAAATGAAAAACAAGCCCACCCATAGTTGCACTTTTTACTACCAAATTCTTGGCAAGGTTCCAAAATCACAATCACCTCTGGGTAGTCAGATTTCAAATTAAAAGGTCTAGATATCAAGTACCAGTTTTTATAATTTTAAAAAATATATATTAAAATCTAAACCGTTTAAATTTGAAATCTGATAACCAGATTAATGACAAGCATTGGATCACATTTCCTTCTTCTTCCTCTTCTTCTCTCTTCTCCCCTGTGAGAACTTTTTCCCCATTCTCCTTGTGGAAGTCTTACTCTCTTCTTCAAAAGAGTTTTTTATATTCTTCACTCACTGCCTGTTTTTCAACTCCGGCACGTTGCTCTTCTATGGTGGTATTTTTGCAATGCTAGGTCTCGGTGGAACCATTAATTTTGATGGAGGCGTAAAAGGACGATGACCGCGATAATTTTGCCAATCTTGTTGTTGTCGCTAGCTTCTTGAGGCACAAGTATGGAACACTGATTTAGTAGCTGCCAGTGTAGGCGAGTGGTTTTGTGGCCTCAGGTATGGAACATTGATTTTGTAGCCATCGTCTCTTCCACTCTTGGTCTCTTCCCTTTCTTTTCCTTTACCATGGATTTCGTCCTCCATTGTCGTTCATTGCACAACTCCATATTCCATCTTGGTTGCTACAAATCTGCGGCATAAAGACTGCACATGGGATGCCAGAGGCCCAAATCTACAAACGGGTATGAGTGTTGGGTTGTTCAAAGATGACTGAGAAATCCCTCTGAAAATGATCTAGATACAATGGTGGTCATAGAAGCTCAACATTGCTTGGCGACAATGGAGACTGAGGCGACTCACGAAGGTTTGCTGGGTAGGAAGTTTTTGTTGGCTCCTTGGAGTCCACGTCGTCTCCGACGAAGGTGAGTTGGCTTGCAGCTTTGGGCGTGATGTGACAAATAAGGCTTGGGTTGAGGAACAGACGCAACTTAGGTTCCACTGATGCACACTGTTTCATTTTTTTGGTCAACTCTGTTCTTTTTTGGTAGTTTTGGGCAATGATTTTTGACTGGGCTTTTGTGGCTTTGCTCTTTTTGGGTAGCCTTATTATTTTTTAAAAAATATACAATATCAACTCTTTGGGTTATGTTTTATCAATCTTAATTATATTGGTCTAGGGGTGTATTGTTTCTGTTAAAACTAATAAACTATTCTAGAGTGTGTTGCTCTAAATTTATGTATTTCTTATCCCATAAATTCAAGTCTAAACTGTGATTGTGTTATTTTGAGGTTCTATTCTATCTCATGTATTCTTGCTTAATGCTTTTTATGCATTTAACGAAAAATATTTTCATTTGTCCAAAAAAAATGAAAAACAAAGAATCAATTCAGCTTATACTGTAGAGATTTTGTCATTGCACTGTTAATTTATTAGTGGAACTAAATATATAAATATATATATATATATATATATCATCATCAAAAAAATTATATATTATTTTTTATTAGTCAAATATATAACTCATCTTAACTCAAATTGTAATATAACAACTAGTGTTACATGTCACACAATTTTAACATAAATTTATGACGATTTAATAATAAGAATTACATTAAAAAATTAAAAAAGATATAATAATATAATTGCAACTTTATATTTTTAAAAATTACTACTAAAATTTAAATCTCAGGATTCTTCTTTTGCCAGTGGTATTTTAACCTTGGGTACAGAAACAAGATTACAGCCTGGTTAACCTCCTAGTATCGGTTGAGAGCAAGAAAAAGCGTTTCAGCGGAAGTGAAAATGGCGGGCGGTGGAAAGGTTTCTTTCAAAGTCACCCTCACTTCCGATCCGAAGCTACCCTTTAAAGTGTATGCGGATTTAATTACATTTTTCTCTATTCCTATCTTCATATCCTCAGATCTATGAGCTGTATTTCGCTTTTAGCCGATTCTTAATTCCCCAATATTTTGATTTTTGCCAATTTCAGCTTCAGCGTTCCAGAGGCTGCACCATTTACTGCCGTTCTCAAATTCGCAGCTGAAGAATTCAAAGTGCCTCCTCAGACCAGCGCTATTATCACTAATGGTAATTAACTGAGATTATTCGTCAGATTAGGGATGTAGAGAAATTTTAGGGATTATTCTGGACTTATTTAAATATACTTTGAGTTGATCCATTTCGAAATTGTATTTTGATTGTATGATGGAACAATGCTGCCTATAAATAATTCGATAACGTTCCTTCCCTGGACAGATTTTGGGCTGGGAAAATTTGATAGACAATTTACTTGTTCTTGTACCCTCTTGGTGAATTCCCCTAATCCGAAAGCATTTTTCAAATGTTCTGTGGCGGGAAAGCACTTGATCATCATTTGAGAACAAATCTGTAAAATGAAGAAAGGAAGAAGGGAGTGGAATTCACATCATTGTTTAATCCCGTCATTATATCTTCAATTAGTGCGGCTGAAAACGTTACGATTCTTAGCTTCATCAAAGTTTTCTACATGCCAAAGCCCTGATGTTTCTGGGTTCTCTTTAATCGGATTTCCCTCTGATCATACGGCCCTTTTCTTCGGGTCTTGTCTTGTTTAAAGAATCAAGTAGTGTCTAATATAGATGTTCAGTCTGGTCCACAAGAATTTCCTTTTCTTTAGACACTATGGGACTTTCTCATCTTACCGTGGTTCTAGATGTTATGAGTATTGGGATTTTTTTCGTAGCATTTTAGATGTTTAGTTTGCCCATAAAAGTTTGGAAATGGGAAGATAAAAAATAGATGAAAACGGAATGCACGTCTGAACATAATGTATTTCTTGATACATCCCTCATTTTCATTCATCCATTTTCCAATTTCCCATTTTCAGTTTGTATAATATGACGCTTTTCACTGAAGATATTGTTTATGATGTTAGTATAATTTTCACACCGACATGCTTGGCAAATGCACCTATGCAACTAAAAGGGTACCCTCAATAATATTTAACCAAACTTAAATTTGTTGGTTTTAGCATAGAAGGATTTTGTACTTGCTGTATTGGCATTTACTGACATTCAACCTTTACATAAATCAAACTCTTATATCTATCAGTCTTCAATTGATGGGGAGAGGCATTGGCATACTCTAGGCATTTTGGGATTTAAATTTTACTTAAAATGAGATTGCAGCTTTTACCAGTATATCGAAAGATATTCATAAATATCATAGCCTCATAGGTCTTATTAAACTTCAGGTTCTTTATTAATGTTATTGAGGAGAACTTCTTAAGATATGTCAAAAGTGAATGCTACCTGTTTTGATTTCTGCATCACCTTGTTGGGAACAGACCAGAAGGCAAAGTTTCTTTCCCTTTTTTGGTTTATAAAATGGCCTAGCGGAAGATTTAGGGGAATTTGATAATTATGAGGTTAATGGCCCCTTTTTTGGCCCTATATACAGAATCATTAGACCCCTTTTAGTATGGGAAACCTCAAATAAGGAGAGATTGACATTTCATTGGCAAGACATTTCAACTTTTGAAGTTTGATTGGCTATTGCTGAGCCCTTTTATGCTGAAACTAAAAAGTGTGTTTCTATCACTATGAATTTATATTAACTGTTTTTGTGCTTCAATAACTTCCTCCTTTACTTTTCCCTCAAAAGAAAAAAAAAAAGAAAAACGAAAAGAAAATACCCTTCCTTTTACCCTTAATAATTTAGAAAAACTTAGAAGCACCTATGATTTGTGTGACTTGAACAGATGGCTGCTACAGGTTTAAGTAGTAGATATATTTGTTCATTTCCCTTGATATAGTACCATCTGTCTCAGATTTTCTACAAGTCATAATTATCTCTTGTTGTGCGTGCAGATGGTGTTGGAATAAATCCTCAGCAGAGTGCTGGTGTGTCAATGCTATTCATCCTCTTCTTCTTCTTCTTTTCTTTTTCCTTTTTTTTTATCCGCTGATATTTAGTTTTCATCATTGGCATAATTTTATTTTCATTGCTCATTTAACTTGAAGCTGAATTTTTGGAATCATCAAATTTTCCTTTTCACAATTTTTCTTTTTTAAAACATCTTCCGGAAACTTTTTCCAATACCAAATAGAGAAGTATGAAGAAGTGCAACGCCTTAAACATTTGGTATTGACATTATTCTGATGAACATAACCATATTGGTTTTGGCACTATACTTAAAAATGGTTATTTATCGTACTTGAGACTGCTTGGCATACACTGATCTTTGATGCATTTCATGGACTCCTGAGTCCTGACATAGAGTTTGATGACTTGTTCAGGTAATGTCTTCCTTAAGCATGGTTCAGAATTACGTCTAATACCGCGTGATAGGGTTGGTGCTTCTGAATTCTGAGATGTTGCGGCGGGTGTGAGTGGATGTGGATATTGACCCTTTTTCTTTATCTCAATTCTCAACTGTTGTAGCATATTTGATGTTTAAGTATCGCGAATTTTCTCATAGTAAATACCAGTGTTACTGATTTCAAGTTCTTTCTGGTTAGTGACAAATTTTTGCTGCTGTACTGCAAATTTACTTGATCAGTTGGGTCATAGAAGGTTCTTGCTACTTAAAATGCGACTCCCGAAAAGTGAAAAAGAGGATGAAACTGAAACCTCATGTATTGTCCGAGACTTTAGGAGCCATTTGGTATTCAGTTAAGAAGACTGATTCCCATTCTATGATACTGTAGATGCATGTTTGGTATTTATTTTGGAAGCAAAGTAGGAATCCATTTCAAGTGTGTTCCACAATTTCATTCCATCAATATTTACAGGGATTGGGATTCCATTGAATGTAAAATGTCAGATTTATCCTCTAAGATTATCTCATATTCCAAATTTGCCCCTCCTTGGTAATTGTTGCCATGTGTGGTCAGCGAACTGAGGGCGGGTGTCAGAGGAAGCTGTTTTCAGGGAAGTTTAGCTTGGCCTTGCTGCCCCGGAATCGGAGGGTGGCGGCTTCGGCGGTTGAAAACTCAGCTTCAAAGGTGCTGGGCTAAACTAGGTCGCTCGATTTTGTTTCTTACAGTCGTTATAGAGAGAGAGAGAGGGAGAAGGAGGGAAGGAGGACAATTTAATAAATTGATGTTTAATTTTTTTTTTTCATTTTAAACTCGACATCAAATAAAATAAATATCTTTTTCACTTTTTCTCAAATTATATCAAATATAATTTTAAGTTTCTCATCCTCATTTTTATTCTCATTTCCTTTTCTTCTTCCTCGTAAATTCATATCAACCGTGCTGCTTTCCCCATGTGGAGAGCCATTCCATCACCTTCGCAATAAAAAAAAAGCTTTTTCTCAGTTGTAACCACGCAACGATTGTAATGCAGAACACATGGAACATTGTCAAAGTTTTGGGGGGGAAAACAAAAAAATCAGAGGCAATACAGTAATGATAAACCCGAATGCGTGGAGGGTATAATCAACTAGACGTTCCACTACAGCATTTTTAAAATAATTCTTCTTAAAATGCACATATATAGAATCAGTGATACTGTGATTCTTTTATATATAGTTTTTTACATTTTTAGTATCAAGCTCTTAACTAAAATTATTGTTAAAATTATTGTTAAACTTATACTTCATGTAGTATCAGACTGTACATTATGGATTTAGGATCTAAAGTTTAAAGTCTCTTTGTAATAAAATAAAAGGCAAAAATATACTTCATGTTCTTAACATTTACTTTTATTTTTATCGATGTCTTTTAACTTTTTTTTTTATATTAGACATGTCCTACATATTTTAAATTTTTACAGATATCTCCTTTTTTTTAACACCGTTAACTGGGTTAACGAAATTGTTAACGTGACACATGACATGGCTAAAATCATTGTCACGTCATGTGCCACATACTAAAATATGAATTTTTTTATTTTTTTATTAAGAACTTTTTTGTTTATTCACTTATGTTCTTGGTCAAAATTTTTCTTTTGTCTTTTACATAATTTAAGATCATATTTAGCTTCATCTAGGTCTACGGATTGTGAGTATATTTTGTTCTATAATTAAATCAATCCCTATAAAATTTTTAATTTATTCAGTTTAGCCCTTGTCAAGCATATAATATGTGAAACTTTAGTTTCACTACATGCTTTGTTTTAAGACTCTCTTTAATTCATCTAGTCTCCACTTAAACTATATTTAACTATCTCTAAACATATGCAACCCAAAAAAAAAAAAAAGAAGTTCAAAACTTACTTGAGACTCCTCGCTAAAATTTTTTGCACTTTGTTGATCATTTTTGCTACTGTAAATGGATGCCTAAACACCCCAAAATGCACTGTTGGTATTGTCACTTTGGATTGCACTTAGATGACTTAAAGTAGCCTATTGTTTTTGGGTTAGAAAAATAAGTGTACGCTCACTCATTCGTCTTGGTTTTGCTTTGTTTTTGAAGCAGTAAAACAAAGCATATTTTCTAGTTTGACACTCCTCTCTTGTAGCTCACAGACTGCATTTAAACTCTTAAGGGAACTCGCAGTTTTGCTGCAGTAAAATCTCTTTCTCTCTTGCAGATGAAGGAGGCTCACGACTTGATGGTAGGATCTCTCTCCCTCTCGATTTTCTACAAAAAAAGGAAGAAGCTCACGGTTTTCTACAGATAACTCCCTTTTTCTCTCGGGTTCACACTTTGATTAGGGGTTGATCCAATATGTCTTAATTTAAGTTAGAAACGAAATCATGAAGCTAAGTAGAGAAAAAACTAAAAAAAAAATAAAAATAAATAAAGAACAGAGAAGAATTTGAAAACTCGATTTTTAATTCATCATTTGCCTTGCTGTAGGATGAGAAGGACCAAAAATATCCTAAAAACATTTAGGATAAAGTTCTGGACAGGTTTGAAAATCAAATCTGAGAGTTGAACGTGATACATGCATGATATGGACTAAATAAAATAAACTCAAAAGTTTATAGGGATTAATTTAATCATAGAACAAAATAGATTCACAATCTATAGACTTAGATGAAGCTAAATATAATCTTAAATTATACAAAAAAATAAAAGAAAATTTTAACCAAATATTTAAGTGAATAAACAGAAAAGTTACATGCATGATATGGACTAAATGGAATAAACTCAAAAGTTTATAGGGATTAATTTAATCATAGAACAAAATAAATTCACAATCTGTGGACTTAGATGAAGCTAAATATAATATTAAATTATACAAAAAAATAAAAGAAAATTTTAACCAAATATCTAAGTGAATAAACAGAAAAGTTCTTGATAGAAAAAATGAAAAGTTCATATTTTAGTGTGACGTGGCAATGATTTTAGCCACGTTATATGCCATGTAAGTAATTCCATTAATCCAGTTAATGGTAGTAAAAAAAAATGGATATATCTGTAAAAATTTGAAACATATAGGATATGTCTGACACAAAAAAAAAGTTGAAGGTCATAGATCAAAATAAGGATAAATGTCAGGGACATGAAGTATACTTTTATCTAAAATAAAATGTTCTTCACTGAAATTAAAAAATATATAAAAAGTTTTTTGATAGACTAATCATAAATACTGAGTTATAAAAAATATATAATTATTTTTAGAAAGTATTTACTTGTTATATTTTAATTAAAGAATATAGTTGAGTGACTTTTGTGCATTAAAATACATGTTATTTTTTAAATAAATTTGTAATATAATGTCACATCCTTAACAGTGAGTCCGATTCACATTATCTCTAAGTTAAAAACATCATCAAAGTCTTAACTTCCGTACAATGAAACCATACATAATATTCGTATTTACACATAGTCTGTCCAAAAAAAAGAAAATCCTAGGAGGCTTATGTGACCACAGAGCTACTTCTAGAGCTTACAAGATATAGAATACAAAGGAACCAACCGAAAATACAAGAGGGTTGATTTAAGATAAACTCGCTATACCCTTGGAAAATCCTCAGCTTCAGTCACAGATTCTGAAATGTTGTAAAATAATAGGATGAGTAATGAAATACTCAGTGAATGGATAACATTATCAATCAAAAGTAATTTAGCAATTAGTATCATAAAAATATCATTGAATTAAACTCACATCAGTTACCAATGATATACACAGTATAAATTATTCAGTGCCAACACAAATCCCGTACCAACCGGGTCGTCCACGGTACCAGTGGATCGTTGCCCGCGGCCCCCTGGCCGCATCCACCCTTATCTCTCCATGAAAGATATATCTCCACCCTTATAACTCCTGTAACTTCTCCCGTTGGGTGCACCACCACGAAAATATTATAACAACGTCATACCATAACGCAAGTATTCACACAACCTCAACATAATAACGGTAATATCAACATTAACTTTACATATTTTATAAGAATTAACATTTAATTAAACAAGAGGTTTGAAATCCACAATACCTTTAAATACAAGGAATACAAGTCTTTGATAAATAAATACACAACATATCGTTTAAGTCCACCTTCTCAATTTTCTTTATGATACTTGATGACAATACTTTTGAAGAAATATAGATGAGATAAGGTTATCACACTCACCTCGAATGTGGCCCTAACTACCTTTCCTTTTGCAGCTAAATTATGAGGTGTTAGGAAATAACTCTCAAAGATTTCCTAAAATGTAAATAAGATGAAAAATAAAGAATACATTAGAATTTTCAAGTAAAACTTATACTATTAGAAACTAGACTCAAAGAGCTTTCTAACAATATCTCAGTCCGGAACGTAGCTACAGTAATATTGACCGAGTCAATGCTACAGTAAAGTTGACTAAAGTCAATGCTACAGTAAAGTTGACTAAAGTCAATGCTACAGTAACCGAGAAAATCTGAAAAAATTTTCTCGGTGAACAGTATTTTCTGGGAAAAATTTTCGAATGTTCTTCGTGTTCTTCATCCAAAAATCCTAAAATCATATATAAAATAACATTTCTTTTGATTTCTTCCATGAGTTTTGTTTCTCAATGTCTAATGAGTATTTTAACACAAAAACCCCTAATTTTTACCAACAATCCAAGCTCAAATCTCAAATTTTCATCAAGAACACTAACTTTTTCAAATATCCAAATTCTACGAAATTTCTTGTTCTAATTACATCATAAACCACTTAAGAATGTTTTACATTAAGATCTACACTTAAATTCATTCATTAAAACTCAAAATCTTAATTTTCTTCCATAGGTCTGAAAATGGAGAAAAAGAGAAATAGAGCAGATAAAACTTACCTCTTTGCCTCTAGAACTCCTGAGAATCGGAAGTATGGTTAGAAAATACAAGATCGCCAGATGAACTTAAAGAAATGATTGGAGAAGATGATGGAAATGAAACGAAGAGAAATGGCGAAGGAAGTCTCGAGAGGAAGAAGGAGAAGAGAAACTAATAATTGTACGTATGGGCTCCACCAATTTATTTTCGATAAAATTGTGCATAGCCACCTTAGCTTTTAAAATTTGTTCACTTAGGTCCTTGAAAATTTATAAAAATTTCCTAAATTAAAAATTAAAATTTCTATTTCCAAATTTTCTTTACTAATTCAAAGAAAGAAAACATATTTCACGCAATTAAATTTTTCACTAAACTTCACAATAGATTTTAAATATTCATACAAATTATTGGAGCATTACATTCTTTCTCCCTTAAGAAATTTGGTCCCCAAATTTCTTTACCTCATGTTATAAAGAGGTGTGGGTACGTAGATTTCATCTTTTCTTCCAATTCCTATGTCGCTTCCTCTTGGGTATGATTCCGCCATAAAACTTTCACAGATGGTATTTCTTTAGACCTCAATTTTTTTATTTGTCTATCTAAGACTGCTACTGGAATCTCTTCATAAGATAAATCTTCTTTTAATTGGACTTCCTGTGTTTGAAGAACATGGGAAGGATCATAAAGATATTTTCTTAACATAGAGACATGAAACACTGGGTGGACTCCTTCCAAATCTGGGGGTAACGCTAACTTGTAAGCCACATTGCCAATTTTCTCCAATATTTTAAAAGGTCCAATATACCTTGGACTAAGTTTTCCTTTTAGCCCAAACCTTAAACTACCCTTCATGGGAGATACTTTTAAAAATACCATATCACCTACTGCAAACTGAAGGTCTCGTTTCCGATGGTCAGCATATGCTTTTTGCCTACTGTGAGCTGCAAGGAGTCTTTCCCGAATAAGTTTGACTTTTTCCAATGCATCTTGCACTAAATCAGGCCCAATTAATTTATTTTCTCCTACTTCAAACCAGCCAATAGGGGATCTACATCGTCTTCCATAAAGTGCTTCAAAGGGTGCCATTTTAATACTTGCTTGATAACTATTATTATATGCAAATTCAATTAGAGGTAAATGTGCATCCCAACTACCTCTGAAATCTATCACACAAGACCTTAACATGTCTTCCAAAATTTGTATAACACGTTCAGACTAGCCATCTGTCTGAGGATGAAAGGCTGTACTTAAATTTACCTGTGTGCCTAAGGCTTCTTGAAAAGTCTTCCAAAACGAGAAGTAAACTGTGTGCCTTTATCAGAAATAATGGAGATAGGCACTCCATGCAATTTAATTATTTCATCAATATAAAACTGAGCATACTTATCAGCACCAAATGTTGTCTTTACTGGTAGAAAATGTGCAACTTTTGTTAAACGATCTTGTCACGACTCGTTTTCTGGGCACATGACCGGCACAATAATGAATCTCTCATCACTGTAAGCCGATAAATATATCAAATTTTCTTGTTATAAAATCATAGAGATGATTTGCATGTAATAATAGATTATCAATTTAAAATACATTATTATACTGACATACAAGCCAAATGCCAAACCCCTGACCTAGATGTCCTAGACAATTACAGAGCAACATAATCTACAACAATAGAGGGGCCTACCCGACAGCGGGAATGTCCAAAGTGATCTACTCTTCTAGCGGATATTCTTCATCGGCAACCTGATCTGAACAAAAAGGTTGTACAGAGAGTGTGAGCTTTTAAGCTCCGTGAGCGAATCGGCCTCGCGTTAATAAAATTCAAATACATTACCAGTCATGCAAGTATATCCGAAGGCTCATACTCAACCAATAGACATAGTTAGAAATTACATACAAGAAGATAAAAATTCATCTAATTCAACAAACGTTACTAGTACTCGTCAATGACAATATATCTCGGAGAGCGCACACAGGTCGGCTCACCAATTATGTATATTTCCGCCATGACGCACAACCTCATCCTCTTAGCTAGGGCGCCTCACGGATTTATCACCAATCCGGGCTATATCCCTACTGAGGGAATCGTTGTCTCCACACTCATTGGTCAAGACACCCTTTCAACCGGGTTTTTCGCCTTGCCGTGAGAGGGGGTACTGTCCCGCTCAATCACAATCAATAGTACAACAATTCATATCATAATCAGAAGCATACTATAATACTCATCCATATAACAGGTATAGTATATAACTATATTATAGGTTTATAAACCACAATTCAAAAGATTCAATCTTCACATCATCATAAGATACTTGCTTTTTCTTATCCATACTTCTGGATTAATTATCTCATTAGATTCGTCATTCTAAATCTAATTTCCCCCTATGAATCTTGGGAGTGTCCTACGACATACTTTTTATCACCAGTAATGCTAAAACTCTATTAAAACGGGGTCGTTTTCACTCACCTGGATTTCGTACGAGTATCACTTCTCTAAGTTGTTACGGACAAGAGTACACAGATGAATTTCAGTATTCCGCTACAGAGATTTTCATGAAAGATTAGAGAAAACAAGTTAGGATTGTTTTCATATAGATACTGTTCATACATACGGTCACTATTCATATGTATGATCACTATTTATATGTACGATCACTATTCATATATACTATTACTATTTATACATACAATCACTATTCATACATATACTCACTATTCATACATATGGTTACTATTTATATGTACGAAGACTGTTTATACCAGAAATAGAGAATACAATCTGTAAAAGAGTACACCAGGTAAGTTTCCAGGAAAGAGTGGAGGGTCACAATGGACACACTTAAAAACCAGGTCTTTCCTTAGCCAAAACTTTTCTAGACATGTATTCTTCACAGTTTACATCCTATTTCGGTAATCAGAAAATCAAAATAATATGTAAACAGCTAAGTACAGTTTTTCTGATGTGGAAGATCAGCCAAAGCCGCAACCACAGAGCATACTTAAGAAAATAACTTCTAAAATTTGAAAGACATAGAAAGGGCATAGTATCCTTACCTAAGCTGAAAAGGAAAGGCCTAAAATCTCAAAGGCCTAGCATTGGAGTAAGAGAAACTTAAGGAGAGAAAAAGAGAAGTTGAAAGTGTGAGTTTATAAGTGAAATGAAAGCGCCTATTTATAGGAAAAGTCAATGGTACTATTTGACACAATGCGCTAATAAAATATTCAATTTACTATTCATAAAAATGACATTTCTAATAATGCAGTTACTGTGCACCTTACGCGTACGATGCAAAATTTTTCTGTTATTACTATTGGAAACTTAAAGGGAAAACTATCCTTTCACCTTAAACCTTTAAGTTTCTTTTCAATTCAGTCCTTTCAATTTAGTCCCTAAGGGTATTTTTACACATAAAACGTCATTTTCTCCTACAAACTTCTTTTTAGTTTTCTCTTATGACTAAACCACATCTAGTACTTGACATTTTGATTGTATAAGTGAACAGTATCGTATACATAAATAGTATTATACAGGTGAACAGTACCGTATACTAGCATAGTAACAGTAGTTTGTAAACAAATATTTATATTTTATTTTTCATGGGTATTACATATCTACTATTACCCACACAGAATCATATCCTTTCTGAGAACGAGGTAGCCCTACTACAAAATCCATTGTAATACTTTCCCATTTCCACTCAGGAATATCTATTTGCTGAAGTAATCCAGGAGTTCTACGATGTTCTGCCTTGACTTGTTGACAAGTTAAGCAATGATAAACATAATCAACAATGTCCCTTTTCATTCCGTCCCACCAATACAATGACTTCAAATCCTGATACATCTTATTAATACCAGGGTATACAGTATAAGCTGTTCGATGTGCTTCTTCTATGATTCGTCTCCGTAAAGATTCTACATTTGGCACACATAATCGACCTTCAAATCTAATAATTCCATGTTGGTCAAGAGAAAACCCCTTATCTTCGCCCTCATTTACTTTACTCTGTAACTTTCCAAACATTGGATCTTCCTTCTGGGCCAACTTCACATCTTCAATTAAAGATGATTGGGCTGGTATATGTGCCAAGAATGCGCTTGACTCCAAAATTTCATACCACACTCCACTAGCTTCTAGCTCGTGTAACTCACGAATCAATGGCCTCCTACATAAGGTAATATGCGCCAAACTCCCCATAGACTTACGACTAAGAGCATCTGCAACAACATTAGCCTTTCCAGGATGATAAAGAATTGTACAATCGTAATCCTTGAAAAGTTCCATCCATCTTCTCTGCCTCAAATTCAAATCCCTCTGTTGAAAAATATATTTCAAACTGTTATGATCCGTGTACACTTCGCAAGTTTCCCCGTATAGATAATGGCGCCAGATTTTTAAAGCAAATACTACGGCCGCCTTTCCAAATCATGAGTAGGATAATTCTGTTCATGTCTTTTAAGCTGTCGGGATGCATAAGCTATTACCTTACCATGTTGCATTAAAATACATCCTAATCCCATTCGAGAAGCATCACAATATACAGCGAAACCGCCTGAACCCGAAGGTAAAGCAAGTACGGGGGCGGATGTTAAGCATTCCTTAAGCTTGGTGAAACTCTCCTCACAAGCCTCAGTCCAATCAAATCGAGCATTTTTTTGAGTTAATCTTGTAAGAGGGGTAGCTATTTTTGAAAAATTCTTTACAAAGCGGCGATAGTATCCAGCTAACCCCAAGAAACTCCGAATTTCTGTCACCGTCGTGGGTCGAGGCCACTTTTGTACTGCTTCAATTTTGTTGGGATCGACATGTATCCCTTCCCTTGAGACTATATGTCCCAAGAAAGCTATTTGGTCCAGCCAAAATTCGCACTTTGAAAATTTCGCATAAAGCTGGTGCTTCCTTAAAGTTTGTAATACCATTCTTAAATGTTGTTCATGCTCTTCAAGATTTTTTGAATATACCAGAATATCATCAATAAAAACAATGACAAATTTATCTAGAAACGGTTTAAAAACTCGATTCATAAGATCCATAAAGGCTGCTGGTGCATTTGTTAACCCAAATGACATCACCAAGAATTCATAATGTCCATAACGGGTACGAAAGGCTGTCTTAGGTACATCTTCAGTTTTAATTTTTAATTGATGATATCCAGACCTCAAATCAATCTTAGAAAAGCATTGAGCTCCCTGCAACTGGTCGAACAAATCATCAATCCTGGGGAGGGGATATTTATTTCGTATTGTCACCTTGTTTAATTGCCGATAATCAATGCATAGTCTTAAGGATCCATCCTTCTTCCTTACAAATAATACTGGTGCACCCCAAGGTGAAGAACTGGGCCGAATAAAACCTTTATCTAAAAGATCCTGTAATTGCTCCTTAAGTTCTCTAAGTTCTGCAGCGGCCATACGGTAGGGAGGTATGGAAATAGGCTGAGTGTCTGGGATTACCTCAATATTAAATTCTATCTCACGATCAGGAGGTAATCCAGGTAATTCTTCAGGAAAAACATCTGAATACTCTCTCACAACCGATACATGATCAAGATTCACCTTGTCTTCTTCAATGTTCCTAACAAAGGCCAAGAAACCTGGACATCCTTTCCTTAACATACGCCTAGCACGGATCATAGAGACAATGTTATTAGGTATATCATTCCTATCCCCTTGAAAAGAGAAGGTAGGCTCACCTGGAATACTGAACTTTACCACCTTATTATAGCAGTCAAGAGTAACATGATAAGAAGCCAACCAGTCCATTCTAAGAATAACATAAAAGTCTGTCATATATAATAGCATTAAATTTGCCTCGGTGTTTTTGCTACCTATTAAAACATGGCAACCATAATAACCTGAATCTACCACTAAAGTCTCACCCATAGGAGTAGCAACAAGAAAAGGTTTATCAATTTTAATAGGATCTTGAATAAACCGATTTGCAAAAATTGGAGATATATAAGAATGGGTAGATCCCGGATCAAACAATACACGAGCTTCGAATGAACATACTGGAAAAATACCTGTTACAACTGCATTAGAAGCCTGTGCATCCTGGCGTGTGAGAGCATACACTTTGGCTTGGTCGAGTCCAATCGCAGGTTGATTTCGTCCTCCTTGTCCTCTACCCCCTCCTCTCCCTAAGCCACTTCATCCGGCAGAAGAGGAAGAAGCTCTGTTAACTGATGCTGCCATCTGTTGTACTTGAGGTATATATGTAGATCCTTGCCTTGAAACCTCTACTTGTTGAGGACAATCTCTTCTTATATGACCCACCTGTCCGCAACGAAAACAAATTGGGCCTGCCCCATAACACACACCAGTATGAAATCGCCCATACTCTGAACATTTAGGCTTGTCTCGTCCCTGTTGAGATAACACCTGACCGACTGATGAAGAACCGCCCTTATGGTCTGGTCGAGGCCTAGAGACACTACCTGAAGATGCTACTGGGTGGAACGATACCATAGAAGTAGATTGACCTCTACCTTGAGACCTGACAGTCCCTGATTGTCACGTCCCAAAATTTGAGCACGTGACCGGCACGGAAAGTGAATTTCATTTCACCTCCGTAAGCCTATCTTTCTCTTAAAAACCATACAATTCTTTTTCATGCAACCAAAACGAGTTCTCTATACATACTACAATTACTCACATTACATCACTGAATGAACCTACCCGATTACAGAGATTTCTAGATTTATACAACTTAGAATAAAACTTAACTATTATACCTTTATCCTGAACAAATGAAAAGGTAATTATGGACTAAGGATCCATAATTCCTTGTTCCGATATTTACCTTCAGCTGTCAACTCTGAAAAAAAATATCAATAAGAGGGGTATGAGCAAACCACGTGCCCAGTGAGTAGATAACACTATACTATGACAAAATAAAAATCATGCATCATAATGATAACATGCAGCAATCATACGTAGATCGATCATCATATGATATAATATTATTCATAATACTTCACAACAATATCCAAGTGAATCAAATGCATTTCAACAAAATTCAAAATTCACAACAGCAATCGATGAAATCAATTTCACACACAATTCCCGTACCAACCGGGTCGTCCAGAATACCTCTGGATCGTTGCCCGCGGCCCCCGCCGCATCCACCCTTATCGCTCCATTTATATTCTCCACCCTTATAGCTTCACATAGATTTCTCCATGGGATGCACCACCATGCCTTTCCTTTCCAGTCAAACACAATCACAATCACATATAAAAACATCCTCAATCATAATCTTGAGCCATATACACAACTCAGTCATTTACAATTCAAGCCACAACATAATCAATGTGGTTCCAGCAACATAGCATGTATATAACATAACCCATAATATAGAACAATTATTCAACTCGGTTCACATGCCATTCACAATCCATCATATAACCTCCATTCATGGGAAAATAAGAAAATATAATTATATATATTACCAGACACGTTCCACATTTGTTTATGCCTCATCGTTCCACATCATCCTCTTCAAACTTAGATATACAACATATTTCCACTATGATGCAAAAAGTCAATAACAGATATTTAATCATAGCAAGTATTAACCCACTCACCTGGATTTCACACTCTCGGCACTCCCACTTTGTACTTTGACCATTCCTATTGTAACCAGACAAAAACCATCAGAGTTACGAAATAGAGAAATTTCCTACCACTACTCTTGACCTTCACTTACTTCTCGAATCATAACTCCTAACTGGTAATGAATATTCAAATGAAACTTATACCATTGGAAACTAGACTTAAAAAGCTTTCCAACGATATAAAGTTTGCCCAAAACGGAGTTCGGATGAAGAAGTTATGGCCGATTGAAAAATAAACTAAAATTTTCCGGTACACCTGGCGCCTGGGCGCCACCCATGCCTGGCGCCTGGGCACCAATTCCTTCTTCTTCCCATCTCACCTTGGCGCGCCTGGGCGCCACGATCGCGACCCCTTCGTGATTTCTCTCGGTTTTGGCCCAAATTTGGCCAAATCTTCACCGTTTTTCATGATTTCTTCCATGGGATCTCACCCTTAATGTCTAAGGAGCATTTAAACACCAAAATCACCAATTTTAATCGAGAAACGAAGCCGGAATCTCGATTTTACCTCAAACACTCTTAAAACTAGAAAATAGAGAAAAGCTTAAGAAATAGAAATTTCTACCTCGATTCTTTGCTTTCCCTATGTTGCTTGGCTCCTAGAGGCTCGCCCCGTAGCCCGAGATCCACCCTCCAAAGCCCGGTTGTAGAGTTGAAGTGTAGAGAGAGAAATTAGAGAGAAGGAAGAGAGAAGGAGAGGAGAGAAAGTGAAGAAAGAGAGAGGAAAGGAGAAAAAATGAATAAAAAATAGGTGAGGCCACCTATATACTCGCCCGGGGTGAAATTATCACTTGCTCTACAATTGACCCTCAGTCAAGACTAGCAAAAGCAAATTCATAAAATCTCACCTCAGGTGTTTCTAAATCCTCGGTGCCCCACAAATTTCCTTATTCACTTTAGTCCCTCTCAATATCTCAAACTCCACTTTAACCTCGAATCCATTATCTTTTCGGTACCGGACTCATAATTCATTCCCATAAGCTCTATTCTTCTTCTCGGGTTCCTACTTGGTCATTTCTCAAAAGTCCTCTATACTTTCTTTTCTTTTCACTTTAGTCCTTGAGAATTTGTAAAAATTTCCTAAATTAAAAATAAAAATTTCTATTCCCACATTTTCTTCACTAATTCAAAAAGAAAATTTTCCACATAATTAAATTTTTCACTAAACTTCAAATCAGACTTTAAATATTCATAAAAATTCTTGGGATATTACACTGATAATCCACCATGCCCTGAGGATCTTCCCTCGTTTTCTCGTTTCCTCTTCCTCTTGAAGTCTTCACTTTTATCCTTTTCATTCATTTCAGCTGTTCTGGCTGCATCTACCGCAGCCACATAAGAAGGATATAGGTCCATCTGCATACTTACAAACTGACGCAACCAAAGGTGAAGACCAAGAACAAATCGACGAATCTTCTCTTGTTCGTCTGGGATCATATCGGGTGCATACCTAGAAAGTCGTGTAAACTTTATATCATATTAATCAACTGTCATTGAACCCTGTTTAAGGAATTCAAATTCTCTAGCCCTTGCAGTTCTTACACTCCTTGGCATGAATCTTTCAACAAAAACTTGACGAAACTCATCATAACTAACTGAAGGGGCGTCTGGAGTTCGACTGCTCTGCCAAGTAACCCACCATTCATGAGACATTCCTTGAAACTGATAAGTAGCATAATCCACCCAGAATCGAGGATCACATTTCAAGGCTTTACATGCTTTTTCTATTCCGTCAAGGAATCGTTGTGGATCCTCGTTTGGGTCTTCTCCAGTGAAAACAGGGGGTTTAAGCTTTAAAAAATCTGTCAACGATACATCCCGTACTACTTCGACTTTATCAGGAAGAGATGGGGGAATTACTGAACGTGCCGGAGGAACTACAGTAGGAGTAGGAGCAACAGGGGCATTTGCAGCAACCATCTGCCTCTCTAGTAGTGTAGTCAAATTGACTAGACTTCCTTGTAACGCGGTCTGACCCTCTAGCAACGCAGTCAAACTAGTTAATAAAATAGTTGGATCAATTTGTGGTTGTGCCCCATGTCCTCGAGGTAAGCCTCGCTCATCCTGTCCTTGTTCACTCTCACCATGTTCCTCCTGCTCTCGTTCATGGGCACGATGGGCAGGTCGCGATGAGGCACCTTCAGAGCCTGTACGCTCAACTGCCTCTCGAGATCCTCCGAGTTGCATCGTGACCTATCAACAACACCATATAATTTAGTCCCAGAAAGATCAATATTAACCACAAGGAAAGGAACGTAAGAAGAAAAATAAACAACACCTATAAGACCTTTAACTGACATTCACCTCTATGGTCATGCCGCGGTTCATAACGATAGAGGGAAGCCCAGTCAAGGTTACCCTGCTCTGTGATCCATAAGAGACCTAAGAATTGCTCTGATACCATTATGTCATATCCTCAACAGTGAGTCCGATTCACATTATCTCTAAGTTAAAAACATCATCAAAGTCTTAACTTCCGTACAATGAAACCATACATAATATTCGTATTTACACATAGTTTGTCCAAAAAAAAGAAAATCCTAGGAGGCTTATGTGACTACAGAGCTACTTCTAGAGCTTACAAGATATAGAATACAAAGGAACCAACCGAAAATACAAGAGGGTTGGTTTAAGATAAACTCGCTATACCCCTGAAAAATCCTCAGCGTCAGCCACAGATTCTGAAATGTTGTAAAATAATAGGATGAGTAATGAAATACTCAGTGAATGGATAACATTATCAATCAAAAGTAATTTAGCAATTAGTATCATAAAAATATCATTGAATTAAACTCACATCAGTTACCAATGATATACACAGTATAAATTATTCAGTGCCAACACAAATCCCGTACCAACCGGGTCGTCCACGGTACCAGTGGATCGTTGCCCGCGGCCCCCTGGCCGCATCCACCCTTATCTCTCCATGAAAGATATATCTCCACCCTTATAACTCCTGTAACTTCTCCCGTGGGGTGAACCACCACGAAAATATTATAACGTCATACCATAACGCAAGTATTCACACAACCTCAACATAATAACGGTAATATCAACATTAACTTTACATATTTTATAAGAATTAACATTTAATCAAACAAGAGGTTTGAAATCCACAATACCTTTAAATATAAGGAATACAAGTCCTTGATAAATAAATACACAACATACCGTTTAAGTCCACCTTCTCAATTTTCTTTATGATACTTGATGATAATACTTTTGAAGAAATATAGATGAGATAAGGTTATCACACTCACCTCGAATGTGGTCCTAACTACCTTTCTTTTTGCAGCTAAATTATGAGGTGTTAGGAAATAACTCTCAAAGATTTCCTAAAATGTATGTAATACCCATGAAAAATAAAATATAAATATTTGTTTACAAACAACTGTTACTATTTCAGTATACGGTACTATTCACCCGTATAATACTATTTACGTATATGGTACTGTTCATTTATACAATCAAAATGTCAAGTACTAGATGTGGTTTGGTCATAAGAGACAACTAGAAAGAAGTTCGTAGGAAAAAATGACGTTTTATGTGTAAAAATACCCTCAGGGACTAAATTGAAAGGACTGAATTGAAATAAACTTAAAGATTTAAGATGAAATGATAATTTTCCCCTTAAGTTCTTCAATAGTAAGCCGCCTAATTTGCACAGTAACTGTAAATGATTAACGTGAATTATTTTATTATAAATGTCATTTTCATAAATAGTAAATTGAATATTTTATTAACGTATAGTGTCAAATAGTACCTTTGACTTTTCTTATAAATAGGCTCTTCCATTTCACTTCTAAACTCACACATTCAACTTCTCTTCTTCTCTCCTTAAGTTTCTCTTGCTCTAATGCTGGGCCTCTGAGATTTTGGGCCTTTTCTTTTTCAGCTTAGGTAAGGATACTATGCCCTTTCTATGTCTTTCAATTTTAGAAGTTATTTTCTTAAGTATGCTCTGTGGTTGCGGCTTTGGCTGATCTTCCACATCAGAAAAATTGTCCTTAGCTGTTTATATGTTATTTTGATTATCTGATTACCGAAATAGAATGTAAACTGTGAAAAATACATGTCTAGGAAAGTTCTGGCTAAGGAAAGACCTGGTTTTTAAGTGTGTCCAGTGTGACCCTCCACTCTTTCCTGGGAACTTACCTGGTGTACTCTTTTACAGATTGTATTCTCTATTTATGGTATAAACAGTCTCCGTACGTATGAATAGTAACCGTACGTATAAATAGTGACCATACATATGAATAGTAATCGTACATATGAATAGTGACCATACATATGAACAGTGACCGTATGAAAACAATCCTAACGTATTTTCTCTAATCTTTCATGAAAATCTCTGTAGCGGAACACTGAAATTCACCTGAGTACTCTTGTCTGTAACGACTTAGAGAAGTGATACTCGTACGGAATCCAGGTGAGTGAAACGACCCCGTTTTAATAGAGTTTTAGCATTACTGGTGATAAAAAGTATGTCGTAGGACACTCCCACGATTCATAGGGGGAAATTGGATTCAGAATGACGAATCTAAATGAGATAATTAATCCATAAGTATGGATAAAATGAAATAAGTATCTTATGATGATGTGAAGTTTGAATGTTTTCAAAAACGTATTAATTGTTATCTTGATATGTGGTTTATAAATCTATAATATAGTTATATACTATACCTGTTATATGGATGAATATTATATTGAGCTTCTGATTATGATATGAAATGCTATTGATTGTGATTGAGCGGGACAGTACCCCCTCTCACGGCAAGGCGGAAAACCCGATTGACAGGGTGTCTTGACCAATGAGTGTGGAGACAACGATTCCCTCAGTAGGGATATAGCCCGGATTGGTGATAAATCCGTGAGGTGCCCTAGCTAAGAGGATGAGGTTGTGCGTCATGGCGGAAATATACATAATTGGTGAGCCGGCCTGTGTGCGCTCTCCGGGATATATTGCCATTGACGAGTACTAGTAACGTTTGTTGAATTGGATGAATTTTTATCTTCTTGTATGTAAGAGGATGATGTTGTGCGTCATGGCGGAAATATACATAATTGGTGAGCCGGCCTGTGTGCGCTCTCCGGGATATATTGCCATTGATAAGTACTAGTAACGTTCGTTGAATTGGATGAATTTTTATCTTATTGTATGTAATTTCTAACTATGTTTATTGGTTGAGTATGAGCCTTCGGATATGCTTGCATGACTGGTAATGTATTTGAATTTTATTAATGCGAGGCCGATTCTCTCATTGAGTTTAAAAGCTCACACTCTCTGTACAACCTTTTTGTTCAGATCAGGTTGCCGATGAAGAATATCCGCTAGAAGAGTAAATCACTTTGGACCCTCCCGCTATCGGGTAGGCCCCTCTATTGTTGTAGATTATGTTGCTCTGTAATCGTCTAGGACATCTAGGTCAGGGGTTTGGTATTTGGCTTGTATTTTAGTACAATAAATGTATTTTATGTTGAGGATCTATTATTATATGCAAATAATCTCTATAAATTTCAAATAAGAAAATTTGATATATTTTCTTCAGGAATGGTTATTTTGAGAATATAGAGATAATGATTAATAATCTAACTCATGGGTAGAATTTGTCGAAAGGCTTACAGTGATGGGATATTCATCATTGTGCCGGTCATGTGCCCAGAAAACGGGTCGTGACAAAGTTGGTATCAGAGCAATGGTTGTTAGGTCTCCTAGTGATTACAGAGCAAGGTAACCTTAGTGGGACCTCCTCTATCGTTGTGAACCCGGGCACAACTATAGAGAGACGGCTCTACTGAAGGTCCTGTAAGATGTTTCCATTTCTTTTCCCTCCGAGACTTATAGGAATTATGTTCTCAGTTTTAGTTTTAGACAGATGTGACTACACTTTTGAACTTAGTAAAGGAAAGGTTATTACTTGTTTTGATTCTGTTGCTATCAGATCAAATTTTTATATGGTGGGTTTTATAAGCTGAATTCATGATTGATTTTGTGTAGCTATATTATTTTAGAGTACCAGCCAATAAAAGAAACCACTTGCATTAAAAAAAAACTGAAGGATTACATTGCAAAAAAAAAGAAGTTTACTCATGCATGAGTAATCTAAAAGCGAGGTGGTCTTGGATTAGGAGGGTTGTATTGTATCATCACCCCTCGACCATTCCTTGGAGCAAGAGACATAGCAATGTCGCGGAGGGTAGTGTAAATTCCATTCATACAATCAACACTTCTTTGCTGTTGATTGCAGAAGCACTGGGTGGACAAATAGAAGAACCTATCTATTCTCAAAGTCATTGCCGAGTTATTGCGTTTGGTTAACTTCTCCAGGTCCTCTATCATCTTCTTGAGATTCTTCACCTCCTGCTCTAAACAGGCGATTTTGTCCTCTAAGCTATGGCTTGTACTAAACTCCTCGGCTTCCTCAATCTTCTTCATCTTCTTCTCCATTTGAATTTCTCGAGATCCCTCGAGAGGTCTTTTGCCATTGTCCCTGCATAAACTTAAGTTTAAGTCAAGTTCTTCTTCCTTAGCCTCTACTGTGAGATCAATGTACTTCCTTGAGGCCATGATTTGGAAAAATTTAGAAATTTTTGTAAGAGTATGAGGCGAGAGGAATACTGGGGGATTGTAGGCTCAGAGATTATTACTCTTTGTGGTGTGGTAACTGAGAACGCTGAGAAGGTTTTTATAGAGAAAAAATTTGGACTAAGAGACAAAGAAGATATCTCTTCACCGCACCCCTACACGATCAACCTATGGATTTCTGCAAGCTGGAAGCCAGAAGTCTGGGGTAGGCGTGCACACCGATAGCGCGTTGCATTAATGCCAAAACCACGAAATTCAGTATTCGGTGGATTTGCGGCCGATTTTACTTGGTTTTTCCATTTCTCCCGTTGGCATTTTCTGAAATTCAAAGAAGTTAATAATATAGCCATTAAAGATTGCCTTGGATGCTTTTATGATGAACTGAAATGCATTTCTCTGTTTTATTGTGTTGTTCTTGAGAGCCTTCAGTTGAGTATAATATACATAACTGATTGAATCATGTTGTAATTACATGTATGTATGTTATTCATGCATAATGAGTGAAGGCTACGACCAAGGAGAATATGTGATGATCCTACATATACTCATAGAGAATGTGAAATCAAAATGACTTGGATAGAATGAAATGTGTAGAGGATGATATATCTTCATGGTTACACATACTTACATATAATGCTCTCATGGGCAAATGAAAGGCAGTGATTTCCTTACATCATGATAATGCTTAAGGCATGCGACCATAAGTAGTTTACTTTGTTTTAAAATATATATATTTACATATATATTATGTGTAAGTCTAGAGTAAAGACACCGATTAGAATATAAGATAAGGCTAATATGAGACTACCCGATCATAGAGTGATATCGTGATCTGAGATTACACTATAAGACAAGTATAGAGTGAGGAAATTATAGATTGAAACGGCGATTAGTCGAAAATTTTGAGAAAGGTCAAGATTAGCCGAAAATTTTTTTGAGGAAATCTTTGACTTATGTTAATTGCATTAAATTATATTTACTATTTACTTGCATGTCCGACATTAATTGCTGGCATTGTGACGTATGTGATCTGTAAACCTTATAGCGAGCGGCGTGTAGGTTGTGGTGGCTTTAGCTCTAGGGGCTTCGGGTTGTCTATAAATCTTGTACGCCCGTTACCCCACTCATCACACCAAGCGAACTTCTTTCATTACATACCTATTTCTCAATCTCCATTCCTTTCTCATTCGAAGTTATTTCTGAGATCCCTAGAGCAATGGCCGATAATAAGTCTTTCAACTTGAATTTTGAGACTGGCAATGTAGAGCTTGATTTAAATCTAAGTCTCAGAAACAACAAAGGGAAGAGACCTGTAGACAGGCCACCAGAAATTAAGAAGAGAAAGAGGGATGTAATAGAGTTGGAAGAGGACAACACTGCAACATCCTCAGAAAATAAGCTTGCGTTCCTGGAGCATAAGATCGAAAATCTGGAGCGTAAGATAGAGAGCCTGGAATACAAGACAGAGGACCAGAAGCGACTAATAAATCGTCTCTTTGAAAACCAAGAGAAACTGATAAACCGTCGTTTCGGGGAACTAGCTAATCGAGTTGATAGACATTCAATGTTTGCAACTCAAAATTTCTGTGACCAACAAGCAAGGTGTATTGAATGTATGAACGGAGTAACTTCTGCTCTTCGTCAAATTTCTCAGGCGCTTCCTCCAGAAACCCTTTCTAGGCTGCAACGATTAGCTTCCTCCTTAAGGTCTGAAGCACCTTCCTCTTCTAGACCTGGAGCACCTTTTACATTTCAAAAGCCTCCTCGTCCTTAATTTATTTTTTCTTTTGTTTGTACCTAAAGCTATATGTGGTCTAAGCTTCATGTATTAAAATTATCTATGTACTAGAAATAAAATTTAAGTTAGTATTTAGATCTTCTTTGTTGAAGTGATTCCTTTTACTGAAAGAACTTGAGGAATGAGAAGATGTTGGACTTATATTTCGTACTTGATTATGAAAATTCTAAAGCAGAGTATGGTAATATCCTTTTGACTGAGCAGAGTTACTAAAATGATATTTCATTATACTTCTGAACTATGGAGGAGTGCTAAATAAGTATTTTATGAACCTATATATAGAGAACTATGGGTTTGCCCTAATCATTGAAGGGATACGACTCTATATGAGTCATTGAGGTGAGAGGAATTTCTATATATATTTATTTTATAATTATGCGTGAGGAGTATGTTATTTACTTAAAAATATTAAGGATTGTTCTTCCTAGAGATTTATGTAATAATTTCATGTGATTTTTCCTTTTATATGACGCCTTCAGCTGAGAGTATCGCCTTAAGGTAGAAGGATCGCCTTCGGGCAAGAGTATTGCCTATCGCCAAATGATGCTTTCGGGTAGGGTGCTTGTATTCGTAAAAGTTATAAGTTATATGTGTGGAAACATGTGTTCTGATATTCAGTATGAACTGGAAAGACCACGTGCCACTTTTGAAGATGACACCTATTTGAGGTTTTACATAGAGACAGAGTTCGTCTTTGATTAGGTGGTTTGAGTTTGGTAAAGGTTATGAGGATGAGACACTTTATGGTACAAAAGGTTGTGGAAAATATCAAACTGATGAAGAAGAGATTACTTGCTGTTTAGAAAAGGAAAAATTCCTATGAAAATTATTGATAATGCGGTCTAGAGTTCACAGTCGATGCTATAGTGTTCTTGTAAATCTTACCAAGGATGTGAAGATGTTTGGAAAGAAAGAGATACAAAGGATGAGATATAGACGAAGTAATCACACTTATTTCAGTCTTGAGATGAGTTTTGAATTCGGGGGACCGAATTCTCTTAAGGGGGTGATAATGTAATAACCATGAAAAATAAAATATAAATATTTGTTTACAAACAACTGTTACTATTTCAGTATACGGTACTATTTACCCGTATAATACTATTTACGTA
The DNA here is from genome assembly GCA_037074585.1 of Biancaea sappan. Lineage (NCBI taxonomy): Eukaryota > Viridiplantae > Streptophyta > Magnoliopsida > Fabales > Fabaceae > Biancaea > Biancaea sappan. The sequence goes on from CM073494.1 coordinate 16,908,501, forward strand.
TATGGTACTGTTTATTTATACAATCAAAATGTCAAGTACTAGATGTGGTTTGGTCATAAGAGACAACTAGAAAGAAGTTCGTAGGAAAAAATGACGTTTTATGTGTAAAAATACCCTCAGGGACTAAATTGAAAGGACTGAATTGAAATAAACTTAAAGATTTAAGATGAAATGATAATTTTCCCCTTAAGTTCTTCAATAGTAAGCCGCCGCGACTTTTCTGAAATTTGCACAGTAACTGTAAATGATTAACGTGAATTATTTTATTATAAATGTCATTTTCATAAATAGTAAATTGAATATTTTATTAACGCATAGTGTCAAATAGTACCTTTGACTTTTCCTATAAATAGGCTCTTCCATTTCACTTCTAAACTCACACATTCAACTTCTCTTCTTCTCTCCTTAAGTTTCTCTTGCTCTAATGCTGGGCCTCTGAGATTTTGGGCCTTTTCTTTTTCAGCTTAGGTAAGGATACTATGCCCTTTCTATGTCTTTCAATTTTAGAAGTTATTTTCTTAAGTATGCTCTGTGGTTGCGGCTTTGGCTGATCTTCCACATCAGAAAAATTGTCCTTAGCTGTTTATATGTTATTTTGATTATCTGATTACCGAAATAGAATGTAAACTGTGAAAAATACATGTCTAGGAAAGTTCTGGCTAAGGAAAGACCTGGTTTTTAAGTGTGTCCAGTGTGACCCTCCACTCTTTCCTGGGAACTTACCTGGTGTACTCTTTTACAGATTGTATTCTCTATTTCTGGTATGAATAGTAACCGTACGTATGAATATTGACCGTACGTATGAATAGTAATCATACATATGAATAGTGACCGTACAAATGAATAGTGACTGTAGGTATGAATAGTGACCGTATATATGAATAGTAACCGTATGTATGAACAGTGACCGTATGAAAACAATCCTAACGTATTTTCTCTAATCTTTCATGAAAATCTCTGTAGCGGAACACTGAAATTCACCTGAGTACTCTTGTCTGTAACGACTTAGAGAAGTGATACTCGTACGGAATCCAGGTGAGTGAAACGACCCCGTTTTAATAGAGTTTTAGCATTACTGGTGATAAAAAGTATGTCGTAGGACACTCCCAAGATTCATAGGGGGAAATTGGATTCAGAATGACGAATCTAAATGAGATAATTAATCCATAAGTATGGATAAAATGAAATAAGTATCTTATGATGATGTGAAGTTTGAATGTTTTCAAAAACGTATTAATTGTTATCTTGATATGTGGTTTATAAATCTATAATATAGTTATATACTATACCTGTTATATGGATGAATATTATATTGAGCTTCTGATTATGATATGAAATGCTATTGATTGTGATTGAGTGGGACAGTACCCCCTCTCACGGCAAGGCAGAAAACCCGGTTGACAGGGTGTCTTGACCAATGAGTGTGGAGACAACGATTCCCTCAGTAGGGATATAGCCCGGATTGGTGATAAATCTGTGAGGCGCCCTAGCTAAGAGGATGAGGTTGTGCGTCATGGCGGAAATATACATAATTGGTGAGCCGGCCTGTGTGCGCTCTCCGGGATATATTGCCATTGACGAGTACTAGTAACGTTTGTTGAATTGGATGAATTTTTATCTTCTTGTATGTAAGAGGATGATATTGTGCGTCATGGTGGAAATATACATAATTGGTGAGCCGGCCTGTGTGCGCTCTCCGGGATATATTGCCATTGATAAGTACTAGTAACGTTCGTTGAATTGGATGAATTTTTATCTTATTGTATGTAATTTCTAACTATGTTTATTGGTTGAGTATGAGCCTTCGGATATGCTTGCATGACTGGTAATGTATTTGAATTTTATTAACGCGAGGCCGATTCGCTCATTGAGTTTAAAAGCTCACACTCTCTGTACAACCTTTTTGTTCAGATCAGGTTGCCGATGAAGAATATCCGTTAGAAGAGTAAATCACTTTGGACCCTCCCGCTATCGGGTAGGCCCCTCTATTGTTGTAGATTATGTTGCTCTGTAATCGTCTAGGACATCTAGGTCAGGGGTTTGATATTTGGCTTGTATTTCAGTATAATAAATGTATTTTATGTTGAGGATCTATTATTATATGCAAATAATCTCTATAAATTTCAAATAAGAAAATTTGATATATTTTCTTCAGGAATGGTTATTTTGAGAATATAGAGATAATGATTAATAATCTAACTCATGGGTAGAATTTGTCGAAAGGCTTACAGTGATGGGATATTCATCATTGTGCCGGTCATGTGCCCAGAAAACGGGTCGTGACAATGTAAATAAGATGAAAAATAAAGAATACATTAGAATTTTCAAGTGAAACTTGTACTATTAGAAACTAGACTCAAAGAGCTTTCTAACAGTATCTCTGTCACGTCCCAAAATCTGAGCACATGACCGGCACGGAAAGTGAATTTCATTTCACCTCCGTAAGCCTATCTTTCTCTTAAAAATCATACAATTCTTTTTCATGCAACCAAACTGAGTTCTCTATACATACTACAATTATTCACATTACATCACTGAATGAACCTACCCGATTACAGAGATTTCTAGATTTATACAACTTAGAATAAGACTTAACTATTATACCTTTATCCTGAACAAATGAAAAGGTAATTATGGACTAAGGATCCATAATTCCTTGTTCTGATATTTACCTTCAGCTGTCAACTCTGAAAAAAAATATCAATAAGAGGGGTATGAGCAAACCACGTGCCCAGTGAGTAGATAACACAATACTATGACAAAAAATATCATGCATCATAATGATAACATGCAGCAATCATACGTAAATCGATCATCATATGATATAATATTATTCATAATACTTCACAACAATATCCAAGTAAATCAAATACATTTCAACATAATTCAAAATTCACAACAGCAATCGGTGAAATCAATTTCACACACATTTCCCATACCAACCGGGTCGTCCAGGATACCTCTGAATCGTTGCCCGCGGCCCCCGCCGCATCCACCCTTATCGCTCCGTTTATAATCTCCACCCTTATAACTTCACATAAATTTCTCGATGGGGTGCACCACCATGCCTTTCCTTTCCAGTAAAACACAATCACAATCACATATAAAAACATCCTCAATCAAAATCTTGAGCCACATACACAACTCAGTCATTTACAATTCAAACCACAACATAATCAATGTGGTTCCAGCAACATAGCATGTATACAACATAACCCATAATATAGAACAATTATTCAACTCAGTTCACATGCCATTTACAATCCATCATATAACCTCCATTCATGGGAAAATAAGAAAATATAATTATATACATTACCAGACACGTTCCACAATTGTTTATGCCTCATCGTTCCACATCATCCTCTTCAAACTTGGATAAACAACATATTTCTACTATGATGCAAAAAGTCAATAACAGATATTTAATCATAGTAAGTATTAACCCACTCACCTGGATTTCATGCTCTCGGCACTCCCACTTTGTACTTTGACCATTCCTATTGTAACCAGACAAAAATCATCAGGGTTACGAAATAGAAAAATTTCCTACCACTACTCTCGACCTTTACTCACATCTTAAGTCATAACTCCTAACCGATAATGAATATCTAAATGAAACTTATACCATTGGAAACTAGACTCAAAGAGCTTTCCAACGATATAAAGTTTGCCCAAAACAGAGTTCGGATGAAGAAGTTATGACCGATTTAAAATAAGCTAAGGTTTCCCGGCACACCTGGCGCCTGGGCGCCAATCCTTTCTTCTTCCCCACATAACCTTGGCGCCTAGGCGCCACGATCGCGACCTTTCGCGATTTTCTCTCAGATTTGGCCCAAATCTGGCCAAATCTCCACCGTTTTTCATGATTTCTTCCATGGGATCTCACCCTTAATGTCTAAGGAGCATTTAGACACCAAAATCACCAATTTTAATCGAGAAACGAAGCCGGAATCTCGATTTTTACCTCAAACACTCTTAAAACTAGAAAATAGGGAAAAACTTAAGAAATAGAAATTTCTACCTCGATTCCTTGCTTTCTCTACGTTGCTTGGCTCCTAGAGGCTCTCCCCGTAGCCCGAGATCCGCCCTTCAAAGTCCGGTTGTGGAGTTGGAGTGTAGAGAGAGAAAGTAGAGAGAAGAAAGAGAGAAAGAGAGGAGAGAAAGTGAAGAGAGAGAGGAAAGGAGAAAAATGAAGAAAAAAATAGGTGATGCCACCTATTTACTCGCCCGGGGTGAAATTATCACTTGCTCTTCAATTGACCCTCAGTCAAGACTAGCAGAAGCAAATTCATAAAATCTCACCTCAGGTGTTTCTAAATCCTAGGTGCCCCACATATTTCCTTATTTCACTTTAGTCCCTCACAATATCTCAAACTCCACTTTAATCCCAAATCCATCATCCTTTCGGTACCGGACTCATAATTCATTCCCATAAGCTCTATTCTCCTTCTCGGGTTCCTACTTGGTCATTTCTCAAAAGTCCTCTATACTTTCTTTTCTTTTCACTTTAGTCCTTGAGAATTTGTAAAAATTTCCTAAATTAAAAATTAAAATTTCTATTCCCACATTTTCTTCACTAATTCAAAAAGCAAATTTTCCACGTAATTAAATTTTTCACTAAACTTCAAATTAGACTTTAAATATTTATATAAATTCTTGGGATATTACAATCTCAGTCCGGAACGCATCTGCAGTAAAGTTGACTAAAGTCAATGCTACAGTAAAGTTGACTAAAGTCAATGCTACAGTAACCGAGAAAATTTAGAAAATTTTTCTCGGTGAACAATATTTTCTGGAGAAAATTTTCGAATGTTCTTCGTGTTCTTCATCCAAAAATTCTAAAATCATATCTAAAATAACATTTCTTTTGATTTCTTCTATGGGTTTTGTTTCTCAATGTCTAATGAGTATTTTAACACCAAAACCCCTAATTTTTACCAACAATCCAAGCTCAAATCTCAAATTTTCATTAAGAACACTAACTTTTTCAAATATCCAAATTCTACGAAATTTCTTGTTCTAATTACATCATAAACCACTTAAGAATGTTTTACATTAACATCCACACTTAAATTCATTCATTAAAACTCAAAATCTTAATTTTCTTCCATAGGTCCGAAAATGGAAAAAAAGAGAAATAGAGCAGATAAAACTTACCTCTTTGCCTCTAGAACTCCTGAGAATAGGAAGTATGGTTAGAAAATACAAGATCGCCAGATGAACTTAAAGAAAGGATTGGAGAAGAAGATGGAAATGAAACGAAGAGAAATGACGAAGGAAGTCTCGGGAGGAAGAAGGAGAAGAGAAACTAATAATTGTACGTGTGGGCCCCACCAATTTCTTTTCGATAAAATTGTGCATAGCCACCCTAGCTTTTAAAATTTGTTCACTTAGGTCCTTGAAAATTTATAAAAATTTCCTAAATTAAAAATTGAAATTTCTATTCCCAAATTTTCTTTACTAATTCAAAGAAAAAAAACATATTTCACGCAATTAAATTTTTCACTAAACTTCATAATAGATTTTAAATATTCATACAAATTATTGGAGCATTACATATAAAATTAAAATTACAATCATTTTAATTATACTTTAAAAATAATGAAAATAGTAAAAAAAAATTCCCTTGATTTTCACATTTCTTTATTATATTATGATTTATATTATATATTTTTAATTACTTATATATAGTTTTAGAAATCAATAAAGAGACCAATTTCATATTTGCTCGTATATTTTGGAAGATTAAATGTTGAAGCGGACCCGACAGGGCTGTAAGCAAACTTGTCCTCTTTGAAAGACTCTTGGCGCCAATTTCATCTGTGTGACCATAATAGTGACTAACGTTTCTATGAATAGTTTTAACGGCCTTTGCGATAAGCATTGGAGTTATTGGCTCTGTTTCGAAGATTTCCCACTCTGCACAGTTCAGAAGCAATGAGGATGCCTGAGGGATGGTGATGGGTTTCAATGCATTTTAACAAAATTCAGATAGCTTTACGCTATTGTGGGCGCTTTCAAGCCATCAAACGTGGGAAATCATTTCATTCTTATTTAATCAGACTTGGGCTTTTGAACGATGTATTTTTTGTAAATAACATGATCTCCGTGTATGTAAAGTGCTCTCATTTAGATGACGCACAAAAGCTTTTCGATGAAATGCCCGAAAGAAATATCATTACATGGACAACAATGGTATCCGCGTATACCAACTGTGGGAGGCCTCATGAGGGTCTTAGATTATACAATCAGATGCTAGAATCTAGAACACAGGAACCCAATGAATTCTTGTACTCTGCTGTTCTGAAGGCGTGTGGCCTATTGAGAGATGTTGAAATGGGCAAGCTGATTCATCAAGATATATCTAGAGAAAAGTTGGAGTTTGACACTGTTTTGATGAATGCACTCTTGGATATGTATGTCAAATGTGGGAATTTGAGGGATGCCCAACAAGTTTTCGACGCAATCCTGTGTAAAAATTCAACTTCTTGGAACACCCTCATTCTGGGTTATACTAAAGAAGGATTAATGGATGAAGCATTGTATTTGCTCAATCAAATGCCAGAACCCGATCTTGTATCTTGGAACAGTATTATTGCTGGCTTTGCATATAATGGTAGTTCCCGGGCATTGCAATTTGTTTCTCTGATGCACAGGAAAGGCCTTAAACTAGACTCATTCACATTCCCATGTGCTCTCAAAACATGTAGTTATCTTGGCGATTTAACCAGGGGGAGACAGATCCATTGTCATATTATTAAGTCAGGGTTCGGGTCTAGCTTTTACAACATATCAGCATTGGTTGATCTGTATTCAAATTGCAAGTTTATAAATGATGCAATGAAGATATTTGATCAATACTTTAGGAGCTTTCCTTCAATCACTGATGGCTTAGGGCTCTGGAACACTATGCTCTCTGGGTATGTTGTCAACGAATATTATGCAAAGGCTCTCAATCTGATTTCACATATACATCATTCTGGTGCACAATTTGATTCCTATACTTTTAGTATTGCTTTAAAGGTCTGCATATACTTTAAGAACTTAAGACTGGCATCTCAAGTGCATGGTTTAGTAATAACATGTGGCTATGAGTTAGATTATGTTGTGGGAAGCATTCTTATCGATCTATATGCAAAACAGGGGGATATGAACAATGCATTAAGATTGTTCGAAAGGTTATCAGATAAAGACATTGTTGCTTGGTCTAGTTTGATCGCTGGTTGTGCTAGACTGGGTTTAGGTGCATTGGCTTTTTCTCTCTTTACAGATATGGTTAGTTTAGACCTTGAGATCGATCAGTTTGTCATTTCCAGCGTACTGAAAGTGTCTTCAAGTTTATCATCTCTACGAAGTGGCAAGCAAATTCATGCTTTCTGTCTCAAAAAGGGATATGAATCAGAAGGATTTACTAGAACGTCGCTCATTGACATGTATGCAAAATGTGGTGTGATTGAAGATGGCTTAGCTTTGTTTAGTTGTCTTTCGGAAACAGACACCATGTCTTGGACAGGGATTATTGTGGGATGTGCACAGAATGGAAGAGTAAATGAGGCAATTAGACTTCTGCATAAGATGAGAGAATCAGGTTTCAAGCCAAATGAAATTACCCTTCTAGGTGTTCTTACCGCCTGTAGACATGCCGGTCTGGTATCGGAGGCATGGACAATATTTAATTCTATTAAAACTGAGCATGGACTGACACCATGTCCAGAGCATTATCATTGTATGGTCGATATACTTGGCAAAGCAGGACACTTCAAAGAAGCAGGAGAGTTAATTAGTGGCATGCCATTTGAGCCTGACAAAACCATATGGTGCTCCTTGCTTGGTGCATGTGCAACGCACAAGAACCAAAACCTTGCAAATATTGTTGCCAAGCGACTTCTTGCTACCTCACCAGAAGATGCTTCTGTATATGTAACGCTGTCAAATGCATATGCAGCTCTGGGAATGTGGGATAGTTCAAGTAAAGTCAGGGAAGCTGTCAAGAAAGTAGGCTTAAAAGAAGCTGGAAAAAGCTGGATTGAAATGTCAAGTTGAAAACCCTGGTTTGTCTATAGCACGGTTCTGCTGGATTCTCTCATGCAGTTCTGAGAATGTGGGATAGTTTAAGCAAAGTTAGGGAAGCTGTCAAGAAAGGAGACATAAAAGAAGCTGGAAAAAGGTGGATTGAAATCTCAAGTTGAAAACCCTGGCTTGTCGATGGCGTAGTTCTGCTAGATTTTCCATCATGCATGAAGTAAACATTCTTCACATCAGTGACTAAATTGTCTTGAGTGTGACCACTGTTTGAACTGTGAAAGAAGAGCTTTATGCGTTTGATGACTATATTTGTTCAATAAGAAGCATGGAAACACAAATCTGGACGGAAAATACTGTACCATAATATATAATGTCGGGTGTACTGAATACACAGTTCAACCTCATAAGTTTTCCATACCTACTATTAGGTTTCATCCACCCACCAAGCGTTCTCTCCCAACAGAAAGGTAAAAAGAAACAGAATTGAATGACATCTAGCTCTATGACTTCAATTCTCAAAATTTCATTCTTACACTCATTGGTTCTAGAGTTTTTCTTCATCAGTAAATTGGATACCTCGTTTTCTGAAGATCTATGGTACTGATGGCTAAAACTTTGTAGCATATATAGGTATGTGGCATTCATTCATGTTCTCATTGTGTTCTAGGTCACTGCTGCCTGTTGAAGTACATGAGCTATATCTTTTCAGGTCAAAAAGATGATGCAATTTCTGCTAAATGACTGCATTAAGCCATAATCCAGAACTCGAAAGAAATTTTTTTTTTCTTTCGTTTAATTTCTTTTTTCCCTAGCTTGGAGGAAAAGGAATATAGGGGGAAACGTCAGGGAAACTTTGAATTATCTCTTATTGCCAATAAATGATGGATGTCAAATGCTTAATTTAATGCAACTTTAGTGTCAGCCAGGCATCCTAATTCGTGCTAGTATTTTCTAAGTGTTGACCTAGAAACTAGTAGATTATCGACAAAGCACTGAAAAAGTCTTCTGCTGAATAATTCTTATAATTTATGCAGCACATGGAACTGACGTGACCTTTCATAGCCTTCTCTATATTTGATTTATCTTTCTGATCTGAGCATTACTGGATTAGTAACATTGACTAATGATGATAAGAAGTTGAGATTGATGGTAGAAGAGACTTCTTGGCTAATTGCCATTTTTTCTTTTTTTAAAACTAATGAATATATACTTTTTTATGCTTGTGTCATTAAATTTGTTCTTTTAACCAAATTAATTACTAAAATTTATAACTCTCTGCAAGTATATATTGAGTTAGACTTTCAAAGTCGATGAAATATTTAATAGCGACAATAACATGTAAGAAGTTATAAACATCAAAAAGTCAGTGTAGAAAAATATATCTAAAACTTATAACATTAAAAAAAAATATTTCAAATTTCAAAGCCTTAATTATACGTTTATTTATTTTATTATCACTATTAATCAAAATCCAATCGAAGTACCTCTTCCTTAAATCTTCCCACACCATATGTCCTGGCCTCCTGGGGGGAAGATTTAGAGTGGTCCTAGCAATTAAGGCCGGTCATGCCTGAGCCTGACCCATTATCACTTATCAGTACTGTGCAAAACTGTAGGAAGTAAAAAATGGATAGGTCCCACTAGAGAGAGAGATTAGACTGTAGAAGAAATGGTGAACCCCACGTCCTGATTATCACTGTTAGCTGCTTAAGGCTGACTCATTGCTAGTTTGCTGTACCAGGTCTCCAGTCTCCACCAAGCATGCTACAGAGGCTGTGTGACTTGTGTCTTCCATAAAGAATTTCTTTCTCGTGCTTTGGTTTCTTTCTCAATCATTGAATCCTCTGTATCCTGGTCTCCCCATTCCCTCTTCATTCTGACTTACTCTACGACCTTTTCTTTTTGTTTCTTCACAAGCATGCCACGATGCCATGTCAAGCTCTGATTCCTTCACCGTTTTCAATGCACACTCCAAAAGCTACGCCAACACTTCACGCCAAAATTCCTTTTGCTCCATTCTTTTGGCGCCAAAATTCTCTGCCTGTGAAAAAGGAATAATCTTCTTCTTTTGCAGTTAGCTACTCTGCTTCTGTTCTGATTGTATACCAGAACATTTCTTAAACCAATTGTTTTCTTTTGCAGTTTTTTATATGGAATTCTGTGGAAACATGTATTGTTATTAGTATATTCTAAATTCTGTTGATGTTTGTTGTTCTTGTTAACCCCATGCTGAGTTGCTGAACTTTGGGCAACAAATGCCAGGAGCATCCTTAATCATATTACAATGAGTACAAAGCAAGAGTCAACCAAACAGCTAACTACAATTACTAGTTCGGGATTCCATGGAAACGCACCACACAAATCTAGACCTCACTCGCCAGCATGAGCTTTCCTAAGAAAGCACCATACAGCAGAACTATCAAAGGTGGCTGAATAGGCCAAAGGGGAGTGAATTTAGTGAAAGGAGTTAGTCTTCCACAAGGAAATAAACTATAGTTCAAATCTTTATTAGAAGAGGTGTCTCACATATAGTGTCTAACAATGTCTCAAGTAAAACTGCCTCAAATAGAAGATACTTATAAAAAAAAAATAAAAAGGTGGTGAAATTGCTAACTCATTTACCAAATATAACTAATGGACTGCATTGGGGTACACCAGTTATCTTCTTAGCTCGACAAGGATGTTAACTTAGTTATTGAACTGTGTCTTAACTATTTTCTCTAATGGATTAATTAACAGCCACTGTCGGTGTCAACGTAAAAACCTTTCTACTTGCAAGCTTTTATGAATAAAGTTAAACCAAAAAAATAAACAGACGAGAAAGATAATTCCGTAGATTTGAGAATGCTTTTCCTTTCTTTCAATGGTTCAGTTGATGTTGGCTCCTGGGTTTCTGCTCACTGGAGACTTGTTTACCCTTGAGTCTGCAGTGGGCGATTGTCTTTCTCCTCCCATACATAAATTACCTTCTTGCAGTTAATTTTTTATTTTAAAAGTTAAAACCTAGCACTCCATAGTTATATAATATTGTTTGAAATTTCTATTTGATTATGAAGTTAACTAGTGTTTGATGTAGACGATATAAAATTAAATATAGAAACCAGTGTTGATGAGATCTGAATTAGACAACAGGGTTAGGAAAAAAGGGTATTTCTTCCCAAAGAAAAGAAAGAAATAATTGTAAAACACAAAAATTATATGCTGTATGGTGCCTGTGAGATGATATCTCAACTAAAAAATAAAACTTTGACTAGGGTAATGATTTTGTATGCGCAGAACTATAATGAAAAGGCAAATGCTGTAATGTACAATTCTGGGCCAAGTCTACCATTAATTGGGAAGAAGAATACAAAAAAGAAGCAGATCTACCCTTCCCCACAACATTTACATTGGCACAGACGAGTGATTCAACCAGACAGATGCAGAAAAATTAAACACAAGAACTTCATTTAGATTAATTAATAATAAAGTTCATCCCTAACCCAACAACACAATACATCAAAATTCTCTGTAGATCACAACAAAACAAGGCAATATCGCTCTTGGATCGAACACATACAACTTGTCCAAATTCGAATAAGCCCCAACACCCCCTCCCACCGAATCATACTCCTCCATGCCTCCTTCCACATTCTTCTTCACCCTGCCAGCTATCACCCGACAAACCAGCATCGCCCTGTTGTCGTTTTTCTCTTCCCCTGAAACCTCAGCTTTGTCGTGTGCCTTTCCGCTCGTCGCCGTCGTCAATATCCCCTTCCCGCCGTTCGTTTCTACGGTGACCTTGAACCCGTTCTTGATTATGCTACAGGCATTGCACTGTGGTATTGAATTGCAGAGGTTGGATGATCCGTTCAGACCCAGCGAGCAGACGAAGGTGGTGCAGTGGAACCTCAGAAGCTCGTTGCCATCTGTAACGCAACGTGGGTGTTTCTTGGCGAGCTTCGTGGCTTTGGCTTTTATGGAGTCTCTGTACTCCTCGAATCTGGAAATCGTCCTCTGGGTGTTGTGGACTTTAAGGATGCGGTGGATTTTGCAGACTGGAGATTGCTTCTTTAGCCAGCTTGAATGAAATATGATCTCCACTATGTTCTTGCTCGTATCCTCCGGACCCAGTTCAGACACTGAAATTTTCAACGGGAGAAACAGATTTAAAATAGACGTTCAAACATAAAAATCAACACTTTCTTAAATGGTGCTTGTATTGGATATACCTGCGTGTTTAACAGCCTGATGAAGCTCCAAGTTTTCAGCTTTCATGAAGATCTCACCACAGTCGGGGCAAGAAAAAATGCTTCCTCGCAGAGAAGGGTCTCTGGTGAAACCCAGAACAGGGTCAACCACCATACGACACTCATAGCAACCAGAGAGTCTCCTGAAGGGCATTCCCCTGAAAGACGTCCCACTTACGGAAGAAGTAGAAGATGCTGACAATGAAGAAGAAGAAGCAGAAACGGCACCGTTGGGTTCCTGAGAAGGAGCTTTCATGGATCTACTAGAAGCATCGTTGTTGTTGTTGCTGCTACATGCACCCAACGAGACCCTTTTCTTGTGGACATCCGGGCATCCTGTTTCAGGTCTAGCCATGATCTTCGTGTTATTACAAAGCGACCCTGAACACTTCATCTTCTTGCATTTCTTCCCGTTTTGATCCTCCGGGACTCTCTCTTCTTGTAGCTTTCTCTGTTCTTGTTTCTGCTTTGGTTTCTGTTGTTTTGCCTCAGGAATCGGCTCTGGCTGCTTCTGCTGCTGCTGGGTCTGGACATTTCTACAAACCAATAATCCTCTTACCACTTTCCAAGAGGGTTGCTTCTCTGTTTTCTCTGGCTTCTGGTTTTGGCTAGCAATCTCATGCTTGCTGGGTTTCTTATGAGTTCTGGGTTTGCTCATTGTAAGAAAAAACAAAGCTGCCTCATGAAACTCGTACACAGGACATTGATGGAGCTTGAAGTAGCAGGAAGGACAGCTCTCAGTAACTGCAGGGTGTGAAAATGTGATGTGGTAGTGAAATTGTTACGCATGGCATTACAGGCTCTGGGTTAGATAAGGAGTTGTAATGAGAAGAGTAATGCTTTTAATTGGCAGTAAAATAAAGAGATACGGTCTTTAGGTCCCCGCCATTTCAGGTTGTGCCCTTATGGGTCCTTCGTCCTATTCTCCTCTTAATTATGTATTAAACATTTTGTTTAAGTGCCATGCGAACCATCTTTATTGGCTCGTCATCGTCACACAAGGTTCCCACTTCTATGTAAACAATACACACATTACATGGTTCTCCGCATAAAATTGGGTTCGCCTTGCCGCTATCAAAGCAGCAAACTAATTATGGGTTTTGCATTTGTCAATTCTAGGATCAAAACAACTAACAAGAGAAAAAAAAAATCATGGTTTGAAGAATCATGTCAAATTGACCAATTCCACTAACAAATTAGTGAATCGGTAAGTTTTTTTTTTTGTCTATTTTAGATATAGAACTGGTGAATTTTTAAACTGATAGAAAACTTATCGATTTAATTTTGAACTGATAAAATCGATAAAATCGACTAATTCAATTTGTTTAACCAGTTTATTTGTTTAAAATTTTTTAATTTTTTTTATTTTTATTGAATATTATAATATACTTTTAAAAAAATTTCAAAAATTTAAACTATTATGAAAAAATTTATGATTAATATATATACATTAATTATATATTTTAAATACCATTAGTTCGATCATTGACTTTTGAATTGGTGTCTCGATCAATTCAATGATCGTTCTGATTTTTTGAACATAAAAAAAAAAAACTAATCACTTCTAGCTTATTATAATCAAAGGTTTCAACTAGAGAATCATATTTCAACAAAGATAGATTTCTTATTTATTTATTTTTCCTTTGTCAATTAAATCCAGATTCTAGAACTTGCAGTTACATTTGTCGTCTATTAATTCTGATGATGCAATGCGTCACTTAGATTGGTGCAACGAGAGTTTCAGGCTCTTAATTTACTGAAAACACATTACCTATAATGAGCCATGTGTTGAGGCCATTTTGGTAGGAGAATTCAATTAATAAGCTTTATATATAACTAACAACTTGACTGCATCAAACTCACGGAGCTTGATTCTACGATAAAATCAAGTGCGTAATTAAATCGTACCATTAATTAAATAGCCTGTTGCATACTTGAGTTTGAAAATTTTTATTAATATTTTGAAGTTAATATGTAAATATTTTTTGGGGCAATGCTTTATAGGGTATAAGTATGGGAAATGACGCCCCTCTTGCGCATAAATTTGATTCAACGATCCTAAGTTAGTGTTTGGATCTTCTTTAATTAGTTAGAGAGTTTAATTTTTTTTAATCACAATTTTATAATTTTTAATCACAATTATAACGTGATTAAAAAATAACTATAGTTATAATTGTGTTAAAAATCACAAAATTGTAATTAAAAAAAGTTGGACTCTCCAACTAGTTGGAACAAATTTGAATTCCATAAGTTAATATGTAAATATATTTTGGAGTAGATACGGTGTGCGTAGGAAGCTCTTATGCTAATGATAGTTATTGGATCAAATTTGATCTAATAATTATCAATTTTCTCACCTTTTGTTTTATTTTTTTATTTTCAAAAGATCATAAATAATTTGTTTTTCTTAAAATATGACAATCAAAAATTAAATTAAATATTATTATAGACTTTAAATATTATTGTAAACTTTAAATTTTAAATCCTAAACCGTAAATCATAAACTCTAAACTTAAAATCTTAAATCCTAAACTTCAAATTTTAAATTCTAAATCTTAAACCCTAAACTTTAAACCTTAAATCTTAAACATTAAACTCTAAATTTTAAATTAAATATTATTGTAAACTCTAAAAAAAATTTATGATTTTTTAGAAATAATAATAAAATTTAAAAATAATCACGTAAAACCTCCTATACGTAAGAAGGGATTCGCGTCCATAAGTATGCCTATAAATCAGGATGTGACTGATAATTAATTAAAAAGAAAAGTACATCAAAATGACATAATCGCTTACATGGGCGTATCTTAATGAATCTAGAAGATTAATAGATTAATACAACTCGATAGGACAAAACATTAATTGTTATTTCGACTAAATTTTCTACGTTACATATAATATTAAAAAACTATAGTGTGAATACAAAATCCTCCCAAGTGTACTAAATGGCATATTTTCATATTTTTGCATACCCCTCAAAGCCAGCACGAATTTATGGTGGTGGAAATTGGATAATGAATTAGGTTGTCGTTATTCTAAGCTCAATGTGGGGGGTTTTTTGGGCTAAGTGCATTTTCACTAATTGCAAGGTACTCCACTAATTACCCCATAATGGTGCCTGCTATCAGAAAAAAAAAAAAGCTGCTTACTTTGATTCCTTTTGCCTCAAAATCATACCCCCATATGCCTTAGAATAAAGTTATGTACTTTAATTAATATACAAATCACCCATTCCCTCTAAAGCTTTGAATTTTTTGTTTTACCGCTAAACTATCTTTAGACTCTATTTAGATAAATAATTTAAGCACTAAAAAAAGATCTTATATATCATAAGTTTTTTTAAATTAATTTATTTAATATTTTGATATATACTTGAAGAAGTACTTTCAAATTATGATTAGAAAAGAAAGAGGTAAAATGTTTAGTTTTTATGAAATTTTAAATTATGATTGAGAATATATTTGTAATACCCGTTAATTTCGAAATATAATTCGCTTAAGAGTATTTTAGAATTTTACAACGTTACTTTAGTTATTTATTTTGGTCATATTTAATTTTCATATTTAATTGTTCTCTTTGAATATTATTTATGAAAATTGAGTTAAATGACTGGACTAAATATTTGCACAATGTGGGATATATTCTAAGAATGGTGAAATTCATGGAAAAGTGGTTTCAGAATTGTCAATTAGTCCATTTATTGTAAATTGACTGGATGGGTTTGGATGTTGGGTTATGGATACCCATGGGTTATTGAATAACACATTAGAAATATTTAATATAAAGTTTCAATAGTACCCCCTCATTTTTTTTCTCACGCAACCAAGCCTGAGGAAGTTTTCTCTCCTTTCTTCATTCTCTTCTCAAATCCTTTCCTTGATCTTCAGAGCTTTGATTATTTGTTCGGTTCAAAGGCTTTGTAAGGATCGAAGGTAAGCTTTAATCTCATTATTTTCCTTAAATTTCAGTTTATGTAGAAGATCAGAGGAGGTTTTGTTCTTGAAGATTTTGATGATAATTCATGAATCTCAGTTGTTTTAGAAGTTATATTTGAGTTATAATCGGTTAAAAGAGTTGAAATTCTGGTTTTGAAACAAGAAAGGAAAGGATAAATTTTTTAAAGATTTTTCTGCAAAAATTCGAGTTACTGTAGCGACCAGAGATTTCGGAAAAATTCTGGAAAATTTTCTTCGAGTTACTGTAGCAGTTACTGTCGTGTCGGCAGTCAACGGTACTGTAGCAGTCAACGTTACTGTAGCGAACAGTTACTGTAGCAATCAGAAAATTTTACGTATTTTCGTGATTTTGTTTCCTTTCTTATGTTTCCTTGTAATATATTTTACTAGGAAATTTTCCTACACAAATTCTAGTGTGGAACAAGGTAAACTTGGACAAACATCAAGGTGAGTGAATAACCTTGCTAAGCTAATTTGATATTACTAGTCAAAGTACAATATAAGTCTCATTTACAATATTATTGGGATAATAAGCAATCAATTTTTCATATGGGAGTATAAGATGATCGGTAGAAATAAAAGTATGTAGAAATTATTTTATTTCATGGCAATTGTACTATGTGATAAATTCTCTCTATCTTATTAATGAGTAAAGATCTACGGGATCTAATACATGAGTTTGAAATGGTTAAAGTCCCATACTACTCAGTCTATATCTATGAAACCTAAACCCGAGTTGAAAGGGTTAGAGTCCCATATTACTCAACGTATATCTAAGAAATCTTATTCACGAGTTTGAAAGGGTTAGAGTCTCATACTACTCGGTGTATATCTATGAAATCTTATTCATGAGTTTGAAAGGGTTAGAGTCCCATACTACTCGATGTATAAGACAATTAATTATATGAGTAAATGTGGTATTTGTACTTTTGATATTTTATATAGTACAGTTATTTACTTACTGAGTTTTTAAATAAACTCACACTTCCTATGATTATTTTTTTCAGATACAGAAAACAAAGAAGAAGAGAATCTGTTTGAAGATTAGAAGCCCCTTGGGATTATTCTCTATTTCTGTCTGGTGGGATACCAGTACTTATTAATGTGGATACTAGAAACGCTCTGTACTTTCTATAGGTCTCCTAGGCTTGCGATGAGATAGAAATATCAGACTATGTATGTCTATATTTGCTTATCAGATGAATATAATTCTATAGTGTGGAATGAATGATTAAGGTTGAATGTAAAACCTTACAGAATATATGTAAATGACGTATGTTTGAGAATTTTATTTAATGAGTAGTATCTTTTCACATGTTCAATTTTTGGGATGTGACAATATTTGTTTGTAAAAGTATAAAACAACATTCTAATAATGTAAATTTAAGTTTTGGCACAAAGTTTTTTTTAAGAAGTTTAAAAATTTAGCTTCATAAAATAAATTAAAAATAATTTGTTGAGATTAATAAATTATTTATTTAAACTTATTCAAATATTATTTTTTTTACATAAAAATACTTATACTAATAAAGAAACTATAATAAGCTACAAGCGGCCAATTTACCTCTATACTAACTTTCTCTAAACAAATTCCCTACATATTAACTTTTTCAAACTTATTCCAACATTTTTCGACTAACACATGATCAATTTTTGTAATTATCTTTTTAATTTTGGAGAAATCGACCAAGCATTGATCGATTTCTCTATTTTTTTTAATAGTTGAAGGAAATCAACCATGGTATAATTTTTTTTTAAATGCTTGAAAATCCCGTCAAACTTTTTTTTTTCAAATGATTGAAGCATCAAAATAAATAAAAAATTGAATGAATCTCCACAAATTCATATTAAAATTTTTTTTTGAGATTTTTCAGATTCATTCTTAAAAATTAAACATTATATATATATATATATATATATATATATACATATATAGTGAGAAATTTGATAAATAAAAGAAGAAATATTTGTATTTTAATCTAATTTAATATTCAATCCATTTTTTTATTTTGATGCTTTAATCATTTAAAAAAATAAAATAAAAGTTTGACGAGTTCTTCAAACATATCGAAGGAAATCGGCCATGGTATAGTTAATTTCTCTAAAAAAAATAAAAAAAATTTAAGAAATCAAGCATGAGTTAGTCGAATTTTGTGAAAAAGTTAGTATTTAAGAAATAAGTTTTAGAAAGTTAGTGTATAGGAAATTTGTTTAGAGAAAGTTAGTATGTGGGTAAATTGGCCGCTATAAGCTATGCTATCCAAACAATGTTTTAATCTCATTCTCAAGCCATGCATTTGGCAATTGGAGATGTAACGGAGGAGTAAAATATTAATTTAATACTTAAACAATTATAATTATTTTAATTTAATTTTTAAAAAATTATACTTATTTCATTTGGTTTCTTTATTTGTTAAAAATGATTTTAATAACAAAAAATTTAAAATTTAATAATTATAAATTTTTTAATTTAATTATGAAAATAATTAAATTGAAACAAATTTTATTTTTAGAGGCTAAATTTAAAAGATTTAATCTTTTAACGACTAAATTAAGATAATTAGAATCTTTTATATATCAAATAATTAATTTACTCTAAATAGCCGTTGTACATTAAAGTTTTGCCCGGAATATTGGCATCACTTTGGGCCGTTACGAGAAGTGTAAAGAGTCGCAATTTTGAACTGAGAATCATTTTTTGGTTAGCAGATGGCAACGCTTTAGATTGTTGTTTATGATTTTGCACTTTTCACTGGGAAAATGAAAGTCTTTATTGTTACATCCTAAAGCTGTCAGTTTTACTCGCATATCTTTTATTTTTCACTTCTTTTAGTGAGACAATGAGATGGGAACTTTAATGTTAGCTTGTATTAGGAGCTTGATGATATCAGAATAATCAAATGTAGAGTAGTAAGTACAGGATAGATATTAAGCATGGCTCTGATTTAAATTTTGAAATAGCCTTCGAGTAAGGTAACTTAAAGCCCACTTCCAAAATAGGGAAATGTCAAAAACATATGCACGAGTACATTACTATTTCAATTTAAAAAGGGGTAATTTTTTCATGTTTTCAGATAAAAGAGTATAATGTAACGCCATAACAAAGAGAGGACGAACATTGAGAAACACAGGACAATGAAGAGAACCTTGTTTACGCTCTCTGTGGACAAAATAAATACCACCAACAACAAACTAATTTGGGATTCTTGAAATTACCAAAGTGGTTTAAGTTTGTAAGATAGCAGAGTGCATAAACTCGGGTTTTTTTTAGGACTCAAAACTTCTCTAGGGCTCTGTAAATTACGTGAAATGTCTAGGTGTGAATGTGTTTTCTTTTGAGATGTAGTGTGTATTTGGTTTTATGTTAAATTTCTAAAAATTATAGTCTAGCCTGTATTAACATAGTTTTGATGCAAAAATAGATATTTGAGAGTCTTTGCATTAATGTAATTTTTTCTTCAAATTATAGTTTTGGTAACAACTCCAAGTTATTGCTTCTATAAATTATGATTTGTCCAAACTTAGATTTTCTCAAAATCAATCCTACAAATTATGATTTGTCCAAATTTAAATTTCCATAGCTGTTTTCTAAATACACACCTAGTAGGAACAAGGCCCAAAATGAGAAATGGTTTTTGTTATCTGTTAAAATGGTTAAAACAGAGCAATAAAAAAGCATATACCTTAATGTTTTACGATAGTCCAAAAGTCCAATGATACAAGTCTTATTTTTTTAGGTCACAAATAAAAAAGTCTTACTAATTATGAACATTATATGCTTCGAATATATTTAGCATTCATCAATTATAGTTATAGTAACTGTTTGAATTTTAAAAATTACAAAAATTCAATTTCTAAAGATATCAATTTTAAAAAAATTATAGTCTCGCTAAAATCAAATAAAATATGCTTACACTACCCCTCAAACTAAAAAAAAAAAAAGACCTTTTTCCTTTGAAAAAAAGGCCGTTTTTTGGAAGCAATACTTAAGTCATATGGCCCAAGCCCCAGATTAGCAGACAGAAGCAGAAAGCCATTCTTTAACATGGGTCCAAAATGGCAGATATTTCCACAGTAAGTATTGGGTATAGTTAAGAAAAAGAACAAAGTCCATGTGCACCAAAAGGACATTCAATCAGGCCCTACTACTTGGGCCTTCGCGATGACATGACTTCATCAAATAGGCTCAATGAGGCCCATAGTAAGCCCACTACAACTGGCATACCGCCAAACGGGACATTTCAAAACTTGTGTTTATTCCTCCCATTTGATTTGAGTCTTCAGAGCGCTCTCGCTCACTGGCTTCGAGACCAGAAGCAGGCACTTTCCTGTTCCCAGTAATGGAAATCTCCAAATTAACGGCTTTGCTCAATAAAACATCTTTCCGGTAAGTGTTGCTCTCTGTACTTCCATACCGGGGCTTCTTCTCTAATAGAAATGCCGTGGAGATTTCTCCATGGATGGGAAGGCTAACCTTCCGGACCCGCCCCCAACTGTGAAGAACCTGATCCGCCCAGTCAATCCCGACACTACATCGTCTTCCTCATCGTCCTTCTCCTCTTCCTCGCCGCCGGACTTCCTTCGGCATGTTCAAGCCGCCTTTAAGCGCCATCGCCCTCTAGGTAAGTATTTTGCTTCCTCTATCTTTAATGTTGTATATATGAATCGATCTGGCTCATTGTTTGTAAGGTAGGTTGTGTTATGAATGTGAAACGTATGTTTTCTTTTATATAACAGAAAGCTCAGTGACTTTGATACTTAAATTTAGGGTTTTAATTTTTTACAATTCATTGTCGGTAGTCAAAATACTGGGTCTTCATCATTCTTATTTCTTGGTTCCAAGGTAAGTGGAAAAAAAAAAAAAGTGCCCCGGACATTTGTTCCAGTTACACAATACTATCTCGGGACTCGAGGTTGCGGCATGCTTCAATTTCTTCTTTTTTTTTTTTTTTCGGGGATGGGGCTGGGGTTGTTGTGCGGGAAGGTGGAAAAGGAGGAACGTTGCATTGTTGAAGATCATCAACCTTATCAGAAAATTGTAAGCTTGTTCAGGGTTTTATCTATATTTAAAATGTATGAAGTTTAGTGGACAGCCGCTATGTTGCAACTGTGTGTGGTGTATTTGGATGAAATGAAATGACAGTTTTTAAACATCGGCCTCTAACTCCTCATTTGCTGTGGGATAGAATTTGCTATGATTCTACACTTAGGATTTCGGCCAATGAGTTGTTTAAGGGGTGCCTTCTGTAGATGTTTATAGGAATTGGAGGGCCTTGTCATATTAGTCCTATTTGGGGGCTTTAGGAGTGGGTTTTGTTTCAGTTTTGTTTTTCTTAAGAGGATTTCTTGTCCTCCTTACTCTTTCTTTTGTATCTCTCTCTCTTTAGTAATATTATTTCTTTTCTATCAAAAAAAAATGTCTGATGTTTGCTCTTGGAAAATTTTGGACTGCAAAACACTTGCTAGAATTACTCAAATGAATCAACTTCTTATTCTATGCTCCAGAGTTAGCATATCACAACTGGGAAGTAGTTTCTCTTTGATAACTTTCAGGATAAGTATTGTTATAGACACTATGCCATATACAGGAGAGTCAAATTTGTTGGCTGTCTACATTAATTTCTCTTTCTTTTCCCTGTCTTTAATCAAGTTCCAGTTATATTCCTGGGTAAATGAGGGTTGCAATAAATGCTAAATGCATGGTATCCATTTTCTTTTTAAACCATTATCTTTTAAATTTCTCAGGCACAGTGCAATCAAATATTAGGCCAAGGCGCATAATGGTTCCTCAATTAGAGGTGAAAAGAAGTTCTACGTTGAAAATTGATCCAACTGTAGATACTAAGAACTCTCAAGGCATATCATTAAATAAAGGTCAGTTGGAGAAGGAGTCACTTGCACATAGAAAGTGTACAACCTCTATAATGGGGGAGGGTCAAGAGGATGCAACAATCACGCCTCCTCCGGTTTCTGGTACTTGCAAGAATGCATTTGATGGAGGATGCAATGCACATGAATGTCATCCTAATGTAATGACTAATTGCAAAGACAAGATTATTATGCCTCCTTCGCAAGTGGAATCTCAAAATGTAGATGGTCAGAAGAAAGTCCAGTTCTCACTTGGAAACAACACTACTGCCCAGGGTAATGTTTTATGTTTTCCTTAGAACTTCTACTTTAGATTTTAGGAACTTCACACATGTAAAAAGTTATTTTGTTGAGTTTCTCCTTGCAATGGGATACTTTTTTTGGAAAAAAAAATTGCTGATGTTATGCTTGTTCACAAGCTGTCATTATCCCCCTGCAATATATTTCTTCTCTTCTCTTTCGAAATGCAGGGGCCAATGATGGAAAGGCCATTGAGTTGGAGAACTTATCATCTCATATGGGTTCACTTGCATTGACAGAAATGGAATGGGCCGCAAGCAGCCAGCTGGAAGAATCTAATGGATTCAATCAAGATTCAAAGAACCAAAGTATTTTACAGGCAGAGTCTGAGTTAAGTTTGAGATCTGATGGAGGATTAAGTTCCCAATTAGTAAAGAGAACAACGGCTATTCAGGATCATCTGCAGCAATTTAGAAACTTTTTAAGCCAGCCAGCTACTCAATCTTCAGTAGCAGGACCTTCATGTGCTACGACAACATCATTGCATGCATCTTCAGTTCCTATGCTAAATTCGACAACTCATTGTTCTCAACCACATCTAGATTGTGGCTCACATGTGGCAGCAGAAACTTTGAGAGACAGTAATGTTAATTCTCATCCTGTAACCCAAGGGGCTGTGAAGTCATCAAATTCTTCCCTGAAAGAGATGGCAGTTGCATTCCAAGCTTCTAGTTCTGCCATTAATGCGGGGTCAGCATTTAAGGATGCTGACCCATGTAAGGAGCAGCAAGGCAGCATGTTAAAGGAAACTAACATTCCTAAAAGTACTTATTATCATGATGATAAGTCAACTATGGGGAAAGAGTCTGCAGATGTTACCAACATACAATCTCAGGCACCAATGTCCAGAGCCTCATCTTCAGATGTGAAGTTGGAGTCTTCTAAGTTAGAAAAGCCAGAGAAGGCAGCAAGCAGTAAAGGTGCATCAGCTGCTCGGAAGAGGACGTATGACCCTGATTTGTTCTTCAAAGTAAATGGCAAGCTCTATCAAAGGCTCGGCAAGATAGGTAGTGGAGGAAGCAGTGAAGTACACAAAGTAATTTCATCAGACTGTACAATCTATGCGCTTAAAAAGATCAAGCTAAAGGGTCGTGATTATGCCACTGCATTTGGGTTTTGTCAAGAGATTGAGTATCTAAATAGGCTGAAGGGAAAGAATAATATTATACAGCTGATTGACTATGAGGTATTCTCTTTACTTTTCTGATATCTGTCATTATAAAGGCAACTTTTGCTTTTAAGATATTTTTGCTTCAAATCTGTCCTTATATGGTTATATGCTGCAACTGGGAGGAACATATAGTGAAGTTCAGTTTCAGATGACTCAATTTATTTTGAATTTGTGATTGAGGAGCAGCTGAATAATTAATAAAGCCTATCAAGTGGTTTGATTTGTTGAAACAGCACTACCACTTACAGTCTAGGACTTCAGAGCACCATATGGACAGCCTTAGTCTAGAGTGAATGGGGTTAGGAGGGTCAAATCCCAAGTTGGCCAATCATGTTATGGTGTTTGATCGATTTCCCTGTCAACTGAAGTTTCAAGCAGCCTGAACCCAAACTGACTTCTTGCTCACAATTTATTATTCATTTGGTCTTTACATTTGTACCAGTTGTATCCGACCAAAATATTTCCTAGTTGAGACATGTCATATTTATTATCAGTTGATCTTGATTTAGTACACTTGACTGGGCCTATGCTCACATGCTGTTCTCTAGCCCAAATAGTCCAAGATGGATACTGGATATGATCTGTGACACCACTTCCTTAAGAAATGAGATAAATATGTCACTAGAATAACAGCAAAAGCTGCAAATCGAACACAATGATTTGTTTTAGTTCTGCAGGTCCTCAAGCTTTTCCTTCAGTTTCATGAGCTGCATTCCCCTTTTCCTCTCATGTAAAAAAAAAAAAAAAAGTCTGATGAGTTACCTTCTCTGTTATTTTAGTCTTGTAATGGAGACTTCAATGTAACCCGAGTTGTTTACTTGGGTTCTTTGCTAGTACACTATAGTAGTTTGCTATGAATGATTATGTTGCCTAGAGTTCTTTGGTACATAATATTAACGTTTCTTTCACTATGTTTTGATGTTTGTGAATTTAGCAATCATAGAAAATATCTTGCATATAACTAAGAACTATTGAACATTGCCTTTTGTCCCTGAAGTATTTGCTTCTAGACAAACTTGTATCTGTTTGTCTTTCCATTTTTCTTCCTTTTGTCATTTTTGACTCTAATTTCTTATCTCTTGACAGGCTCCATTGCCCCTTTTTCCTGCACACCTTAGTGTGTGCCTCCTACTGTTTAGTTTGTTCTAAATAAGTATTTTGGTTTGTTTAAATCGCTAAATTAGAAAGTGGTGGAAGATAAGGTGCAGAGAAGTGAATATGATTATTCAGGATTTCACATTTGTTACGGATTTAAATCTGCAAATATTTCCTTTTTATGTGCTTGCATAATTCTTTTTTATGCAAATGTATGCCTAGGTGACTGACAAGGCTTTGCTTGCGGAAGTCATGCAAGGCTCTGTGAGTAATAAGGATGGCCGAGTCAAGGATGATGGATATATATACATGGTGCTTGAATACGGGGAAATTGATTTGGCTCACATGCTATCCCAGAAGTGGAAGGAACTGTATGAATACAACCGGACCATAGATGAGAACTGGCTTCGATTTTATTGGCAGGTTTGAAATCTACATCTTATCATTAAAAAAAAAGAAAGAATAGTTTTACTTTCTCTGAATCTGCGTTTGCTTTCTCTGTTTTAATCATGTAAATTCTTTGTGTTTGAATTATACCAGAAGATCTCAAAAGCACTTGTGGGACTACCTGCTTGTTAACTTTGTTTTCTGGCTATTTAATCAATTATTTTTTAGAAAATTTAACAAGCAGCCTATTATTGTCCTTATATAATAATGTCTCTTGCTTGTTGCCAATTTTCTCTATTATATCATAATAAAAGGCTTCTTCCCTCCTTTTTCTGTGGCTGAATGGGAAACAAATCATTTTTTTTTTTAAATCTGTGTGCATACACTGATATTATTGGGTTGAAAAGTCTATTATTGTTTCAGTGCTCTACCATGGTTTGGCTGAGCCTTTTTAGTTGACACCTCTTGCAGCAAATTCTTCAAGCTGTCAATACAATACACGAGGAACGTATAGTGCACTCTGACTTGAAGCCAGCTAACTTCCTTCTTGTCAAAGGTTCCCTAAAACTGATTGATTTTGGTATAGCCAAAGCAATAATGAGTGATACAACAAACATCCAACGGGATTCACAGGTAGTGCTTATTTTCTACCTCTTTTATCTCCATTTAGTTTTTGTTACAACTGTGACAAATGTTTCTCTTACATTATGCCATTACAGAGTTGTGTTACTGCTGCCTTTTGCCCTTTGGTGACTACTCACCGTATCTTATTTTCCTTGATTTATGAAAGTGCATTAATGCCTCACTTAAGCTTCTCTTGCATAGTTAAATGTGGGGTGCATATTAGTCATATTTGTATTTACGATTCAGTGGTATTTAAACTTTCATGCTATAGGTGGGTACCCTGAGTTACATGTCTCCAGAGGCATTTATGTGCAATGAGAGTGATGCAAATGGAAATATCATCAAGTGTGGTCGGCCATCAGATATTTGGTCTTTGGGCTGCATTCTTTATCAAATGGTATATGGTAGAACACCTTTTTCAGACTACAAGACATTCTGGGCCAAATTCAAAGTAATAACAGATCCAAATCATGAAATTACCTATGAACCAGTTTCAAACCCATGGCTTCTGGATCTCATGAAGAAGTGTCTAGCGTGGGACCGCAATGAAAGGTGGAGAATTCCTCAGCTACTCCGACATCCTTTTCTTGTTCCGCCAGCTCCACCTCAGCTCTCCTTGCCTCCAGAACAAAGCTTTAAATTGCTACAATTTATTACTAAAACTTGTCCTGATGACCCAGAAACTTCGCAGCTGTGTTGTCAGCTCCAGCAGGTGCTAGGTGATCCACTCAAGTTAGTAACTCCTCAGTCATTAAGTTCACGAGATCAACAACGTAAACTGTTGTCTCAAATCTCAGAACTTTGCCTCCAACTGCAGGGCCGTTTGACAAATACAGATAAAGAATGAGTAAAGGAAGGTAGAGATTCATCAGAAGTTCCTTTTTTTTTTTTTTAAAAAAAAAAAATCTTGGGCAGGAGGGAAGGGGAGGCTCTTCAACTTTGGGGTTTTTAATTGTTTGATAGAGTTGTTTTGGATGGCATTATCTGTATTTCACTTGGCTCTCCGATTTGATATACACTGTTTAAGAGGTTATGAATGTATGCAGTGAGTGGAATCGATAAAACAATGTATAAATTTTGTAAAGTGAGACAATACCTGTAGCAGTTAAATCTATTTTATTTGTTTTATTGTATTTAGTTTTTTGGACTGTTCATTTATTTTATCTTTTTTTTTTCCTTCCTTGACGTGGACTCCCGTCTATACCAAGTAACCGTAGTTGCTCTTTGTGCGACATTGAGTATGATATTTCGGCATTGCCCATCATTGAGGCTTCCTTGTTTTGGTCGATATGAAAGGATATATTGCTATTTGCCCATGTGTTGCTCGTGACAATTCAGTTGACAGTCAGTGAACAAGCTTTTACAGCATTGTCTAAAGTTACGATTAACGGATTTCTAATAGTGAGATTTGATCAAAGAGATATCAAGTTCACATCTATAGTCCGTCTTGTGCCAGTTTCATACCAGCCAAAAGTCATAATAAAAGAAACCCTCCACGAAGAGCCAAGTTCAAACTTCAAATCATTTTATTCCTTTTATTCATTATAAGCCTCCCCTGTAACGTGGGACCAAAAGCGAAAAGGCATAACTCCCCTCCCTGGCTGATTTTCTATTAAGTTTGCTTCAAATCATGTAGCCTCCAAACACTAATAAACTTGAATATGGCAATGGGCTTATAATGATCCCTTTATCAACATGCCTCCATCCTTTTTATATTACTGAAAAAAAAAATTCCTTATAAGCAAGCAAAAGAAATAATAATGTAACGTTTAGACAGAGAGGATGTGTAACATTTTGGAATACATGCCCCGGAAACTGATAGCGAAAGCAAACCACCCTTTAATACTGGTTAACTTCCTTGGCGTGATTCAGTTCATACAAGACCAGATGCAGCAACAGAAGATCCTATGATAGGATGTAAGTATATGGTTCTACTCGTCTTTGGAGGACTGTTGGTAAGAGGCTTCAGCTCGGGCTTCTTCTAACTTCATCAATAGTTCTTTCATGAAGGGTGTATTTGTCCCATGAGTAATTCTTAGAATATCCATTGCCTTGGTCAGTGATTTAACAGCACCCTCAGTGTCCCCAAGATACCTGTATCAACATAATCAACTCAAATACAAATGACCATTGGAGATCCATAACAACTAGTATTGTACAAATAATCATGAGTTTCTTCAACATTTCAGTCAATATAGAATGTAATCTATCATTTGTCATGTACACGATGAATATACAAAGGCAAACATTTTTGTACCTACAAAAAAACAGCATGTTTTATCATGTCACTGAAAGATTCAGTAAGAAAAAGAATATAAAAAGCACATTTGTCTATTTCAGTAAATATACGAAAACATCAGTGGGAAGATTCTTACCATTCAAGTTTTCCACAAGTATAATATTGCAAACCAAGCAAAGGATGAACTGCTGGATAAACTCCTGCAGTGAAATAGAAAGTCCACCACTTGACATCAGCAGCGTATGTGTGGATTTTGTCACTCCAATGAGCAGTACGTTTTAGAACCAAAGCACAGTACATGATCAACTTGCGTACCCTAAATGCGACAACTTGTTATTAGGATTTTTAGATGTTTTGCCATGCTTTAGGAACCTCTCCAGAACTTCAATATTGTTATCCCATGTTTTTCAACAATCTTTTTCTCTTTTTTCAAATTGTAAATTAGTGTTCCTGGACATTTACATCACCGCAAGCTTATCCAATGTAAAGTTGCAGCTAGATTTAATTTTGTATTCTTCAATAAAAATCATGCCATTTATGAGTTCTGTAGCACTACCAGAACATGTATATATCTTGAGCAACCATAGGATATGATTTTGATTTTGATTTTGGACAAAAAGTTAATTTATCAATGAAGATGTCTTATCATAATTTGTATTACTTTTTTTTTATCTCTTATAGCCAACGGATAATATCCAATCCAAGAACAAAATATTAAAGTAAAAATGTTGTATTTCAGGATGTCTGAGACATTTTGCTGTCCATCATATATCTCCGACAGTCCAAACTGTTTACCATACTCAATTCCTTTAAGCAAATTGTCCTCAAGACATAGTCGCTTACAAGAGTTAATACCTCGTAGTTTTATCTGCTTTCTCTCCATAATACCGTACATAACTTTTATTGCATCATAGGAATATGGAAATTTTATTCACTCAGTATATTATGTTAAGGCAAACGTTATAACATAAGAGCAACATAGATGCTAGCAAGTTGAATCGTAACCTTACAACAATCAAATTCAAGCAATAATTGAAACTACCAACATAATGGTTGGTTAGGAAGATATTATGAGGATTCAAGTAGCAGTATGACATACTTTGATAGACTGGTAAGGTCAATTTGCAGTACGCCAGAGCTTCTCTCCAACGTTCCATCTCCATCAATAACTGAAGAGGACATGATGTAATCTCTTTACATCTATAACTTCAAAATATAAACACTAATATCATTACAGAAAGGACCACTTTCTATATTGTTTCATGTGGCACAAAGGAATGAGTCTGTTATTTGAAGCAAATGTATGAGAGCAAAAGACAAGTCAAGAAGTTTTAGCTTGACAAATGATTCTTTTTTTTGCCTCCAACAAGAAAATAGAAAAACAATAATTAAGAATGGCTATGCAGACAGGCAACATATAAAGGTCAGAAACTCCTTGCCAGTAAATTCTGTAGTGTTACACTTGCAGAACCATCTAAAGCAGAATGTTTCTTCAACAAATTGTTTCATGTGGCACAAAGGTATGAGTCTGTTATTTCATGCAAATGTATGAGAGCAAAACACAAGTCAAGAAGTTTTAGCTTGACAAATTTTGCCTCCAACAAGAAAATAGAAAAACAAGAATTAAGAATGGCTATGCAGACAGCCAACATATAAAGGTCAGAACTCCTTGCCAGTAAATTCTGTAGTGTACCACTTGCAGGACCATATAAAGCAGAATGTTTCTTCAACAAATTGTAAAATATAATCAACAAAAGTGAGTTATCCTCTGATTTCCTAGGATGGCTAATAGACATTCTTTAAAAAAAAAAAAAAAAAAAACTTCAGTTAAAAACTTACTTTCACCAGAGAAAAACATTTGCTTGCACCTAAAATATCCAAATAAAATCTATGGTGTAGTGAAAAAATATCCAAAGACATTGGACCAAGTAAAAGACTTAAGTACAAGGAAGTTTACAAGGAAGTTTCCTATTATCAAGTAAAATATATTATAAAGGACTAATAACATGACATTCAGGAATAACATGACATACAGGAAGCTAAAAAGAGGAGCGTACCTTTAAAAGCTTTTCTCGAGTTTGCATCAAGTTGATTGAGAAAGGAGGGTACAATTCTGTTTGGAGTTTCTCAATCATTTTGTATATGGTAAAAGCTTCCTGATAATCTACTACTAGTCAAGGATTTGGCTCATAGCCATGAACTCCAGATCAATTGCATATCTCATGGATAAAATCTATTATACATGCAAACACACAAAGGGAGGAGATTGGGATGCAGAGGAAACAGTTCAGACAATAGCTATTGCAGTTATAATTTAATAGAAGAAAAAAAAAACATTAAAGGATACTGCCAATGGAAAAATTTTTAAGAGCTTTGTTTTCTGATAGTGATTTTACTTCAGTTGCAATCTTCTTTACCTCTTCCATTTCCCTGACTAGTCCACATTCTTGGCATTGGAATCCCTTTCCATCTTCAAAATTAGACAGAAAAGGAAATTAGACTTGTTAATAATAAACACACTAAAACACCTGGTTGTCAATCTTTGTGCTCAACCTTCAGCCCGAAAAAGATAAAAGTGTTGTTCATAAAAGGGAGGATGTACCATTGGACCACATACCATTTGTACGAAGCAAGAAACCACAGCAATTTTCCTTCTTGCATCTGTATCCTTCCAAAATTGCACTTTCTTGAATATCATCATATTGGCCCTTCAAAGCTAACTTAGTACAATTAGCCAACGGCAGTATGACCAGTCTTACTGAAATATATCATGTTATGCAGCCAACAAGATATCACGAAATAAGTAACCTAGCAAGTACCGCTTTAACACAGCGGGGACATGTGCAAGTGAATAGGTACTGCTCTTTCAGAGCCTTCTGCCGAGTCATAGTGCTTCCAGCAGTCTCTATATAACTTATCAGCACCTTGCAAAATAAAACAACTGTAAGTACTAAACTTGATGTGGAAAAGAAAAATATAATGTGCTACCTTCTAAAATTAATTTTAATTGACAATGAAGAGTTATAAGACATAATCATGATCTATTCGGATCTGAGATGTTATCAAAATCTTTCCAATGAATTAACCGAAGGGGGAAAAGGTTTACATTGCCATTTAAGTCCATTAGAAAATTGTTTGTTGTGGTATCAGATGCTCCTCTTAGCCACAAAAATGCCCAAACAAGCCACAAGCTAATGTGAAATGAAAATCTTATATCCTGGCATCATGCTAAGTTAGCATAAAAAATTTTGAAATGCCATTTCTAGTTTTGTGGCCCAGAGAACTGAATATTGCACATTCTAGTTTTGTGGCCCAGGGAACTGAATATTGCACGCATGCACGCACACGTGCCCGCCCCCACACACATAGAGACATAGACACGCGCGCGCACACACGAACACACACACACACACACAAAGAAATGCATACCTCAGAACCTTTGGGAATATGTTGCACAGCACGTACTACAGCTACCCTTCCCTCAAAAACCAGCACAGAATTGGGCAAGCAACTATATGATGAAACAGCCAAAATAAAAAGACTAACAAAGAACAGGAAGACAATATCCATTAAAATATAGATTAAACTATTTTTGGTCCTTTAGCTTCACTTAATTTTCAATTTAGTCCCTGCAGTTTAAAATTTTGTAATTAGGTCCTCAGTAGTTTTAAAATTTTTAATTTAGTTCCTACCATTAAACTTCAATCAATGTCTATTAAATTTATTGACATAGCCAAGAATGTCCTATCTTAGCACTCTAAAGATGTATGACTTGTGACAACAAGAAGAGAAAGAAAATAAGGAAGTGAAATTAACTCACGTGTATGGCATATAATATATATTAAGTGACTTGGGTGAGTTGGCTTTAATCATACATATTCATAGTACCAAAGTTGCACATGATTGGCATCGTCAACTGAATTTAATGGCATACTAACGAAGAATTAATGAAAGGGGAAAAAAATAAAAATTTTAAAACAATTACAAAGTTTTAAACTATAGAGACTAAATTGAGAAATGAGTGAAACTATAAGGATCAAAAAAATAATTTAACATAAAATATATTGAGTGCTACCTGTGGTTGATTATGGAAATTATGGGATACAATCCTGTCCCCAGGGGTCTCAGTTCACTGTCACAAATGGTATGTGCATTGCATGCAAACTGCAGGAATTGAGGGATCTAACCTTAGAAGGGGTTTATCTCGACTAAAAACGTAAAATTTCAAAAAAATAGCAATTCAAGTGCAATTTCCATGAACTTGAACCTGCGCTGGTTACTACTTATGATTGGACAACCTTATACCTATGAGTTCCAGAATGATATTAATTATTCAAATGCATAATGCCACCCTCAAGTGTCAAGAAGTACAATAGTAGTTGTTCTACCTATTGGATTACATTAAACAAATTGAAAATAGCTCATGAAAGGGGCTTTGTAGTTCCTATTTCCTCAGGCTAAAAAAACATTCACACTGCGAGTTTCGGCAGAAATCTAGCACTTTA
Organism: Biancaea sappan; assembly: GCA_037074585.1. NCBI lineage: Eukaryota > Viridiplantae > Streptophyta > Magnoliopsida > Fabales > Fabaceae > Biancaea > Biancaea sappan. The sequence continues at coordinate 16,940,903 of CM073494.1, forward strand.
CACCAATTGATACACAAACACAATCTCAGTCTATAAGACTAGGAGACATTGCAATATTGCAAGTGATTTCAAATGAAAGAAATTTATAATAATTATATAAGCTAATTCAATTTTTGAAGCATAATACCTTGGAAAAATTTTCTGTAATCTCTTTTATGTTGATTTCAGGCCACTGTAGTATTAAGTTTACAAGATTAGCCATCTGTGCATACAGCACTAGCTGTTCTTCATTGATGTCAGACATATCTAGATAGACATGAATGTTAAAAAGAACAATCATCATTGATATTAGAGAAGACAGATACAGATCTTCGTTAAGTACTCTAGACCTAAAGATAAAAATGAGAAAAGGATACGTGCCACTAATGCCTCCACCAAGATATAGTTGTCTGTAGCAGTGATTGGGATAATCTGGCAATAGAGCAGCTTAAAATATTATCTCATGGCCACACAATGTTAAGTTAAATGGTTAAAAAAAACTTTCTAGATATGGAAAATTTATTAAAGCATCAAAGTAACATACAAGGAGAATTACAAATCCTCCTGAAGTGAGGCATGAATGCAACTAAAATTTGGACAGAAAATGGAAATTTAAAAAAAAAAAACAGGAAGGAAAGCACAATATACCAACTTTTAATAAAGATTAATATCAATCTACACTTTATGTTGTCGGTTATCAAACAAAGTAAGTTCCAATAATATTTGAAACAGCCTTCATCAGGTGTTAATCTTCCCACATTGTGATATAATCTTCAGTGATTGCTAAATCACTAATAAGGCCAGTAACTTGTGAATCACATCTGGGGAGAAAAAGGTATCAAATATTTTTCCACAGCGCAAGTCATTTACTGGTTTAGATTCACAAGAGCCAAGAACCAACTACCAAAGATTGTTTTGCCCAAGTTGAGATAAATCAAGAGAAAGGATGGATGCTTTCAAATTTTCAAATTTTCAAATTCAAACAGGTATTACTTGATTGATCTATTATTCCAATATTTATATTGAATGGTTCCTCTCCACTTGCCAATGTTGATGAAATTTGTTAATGGATAATTGGAAAACTACTGAAAAATGAAAATGGTAAATGCGTAATGTTGTAAATTATAATACAACAACAACACAACAACAAAGCCTTATCCCACTAAGTGGGGTCGGCTACATGGATCGCACGACGCCATTGTAAATTATAATATTACTAATAAAAGTTGTTAGCATTAACTCTATAGGTACACAAGTAAAACCAAAAAATGTAAGTTAATTTTATAACATAAAGTCAATTTTACTCCCAAATACTACACTAATTAATAAATATCTTTGTATCTCATGCAAAATGCAGGGTATAGAGTTTAGGAATTCTTTGTCACCTTCTCACTTTGCAACTTCCTTCTAAGATAAAGTTTTATCATCAGTCGAATGGATGGTGTGACAGATTTTCTCTTGTCCTGGTCCAGCCTTGAGAGGACTTCACATTCAAGACGATGCAAATTCCATTCCAACTTCTGATAAACATAAATCAAATATACTCAAAGAGCAGATATATTAACCCCATAGCTATTTTTTTGCTTGATGCCATATCAAATATCAAACTCTAAGAAAAATGAAGCCAAAAGTTCACAAACATGCTGACACCCCAGCTCAAAATATTATTGCCACAAAATTATATCCTCCGAAGGGGCCACAATCATGCCATTGGTCATCAAGAATTATACAGTATGAGTACTTTAAGTTAAAAGGTTTAAATATCCAAGGCCGAGCTGAATGATTTATAACGAGAAAAATGGAACCAGCTAGAAACACGGTCATACCTGACATGTGCTTCCACAGTACCATACAACTTGACATCTAGAACACTTCTTAAGACTACTTGTAGCAAAACATCCATCACACCTTTTTTCGACTGAAGATTTATTTGGCACACATACATAAGGATCTTGGCTTATAATTACCTCTCCTGCAACATCAAAGCTGCATTTTAAGAATAACTTCGCAGTCGACAGTCATACCATCCATAACATCATTCTCCAAATAATGCTTAATATTCTGGTGTCAAAAGTTCTATTTAGAAGCAAGCAAAAAGAATTGGAGAAAGACAGAGAGAGAGACCTGGGTAAAAGTCTCTCGTCGTTAAGAGACATCGACCCTTATCTTCGACGGTGGAAACAATTAAATTACGATCTTTCAGCGCACTCTGCAAATCCTCCATTGCTATTGCCCCTCATTCGCGCCCGTGGAGCTCTCGAAGGTGCTTTGCCGAACAAGGTGCTACAGCGACTCTAGTCATCGATGGTCCCAGCCGCTTGGTTATTTTGTTCTTAAAGGAAGCCTTGCGTAATTAAATTGCAGGATGATTAAAATGTTTTTAAAGAAAATATTATTTTTTACATTAAAAATTAAAAATGTAATATACATATATATATATATATATATATATATATATATATATATATATATATATATATATTATTAATACATATTTATTGTGAATCAATTATTTTATAATTTATTGAATTTATAAAAATAACTGTCTATTTTAGTAAAGTACATAATTGATATTTCAGGGCCAACGCCCAACGCAAGATTAATTTCACCCAAAAAGAATTTTAAACAAGAGGCTGTGTAATGAAATATAAAAGAGAAGATAATTACTTTTAAAATATAAGGTTACTGTTATTGTAAGATGGAAATTCCACTACACACAACTCACAAGATCTATTACGCCGCAGAATTGATAGGGACCACATGATTCCAGCTGAAACCTACGGTGATCAACACGTCTGTGACAATCAGATATGTGACAGCCTGAGATTGTATATCTTTCTTTTTCCGTTTTCTCCTTTTCCTCAATAAAAGTTTCAGCTGGCTAAAGTTCCAGAGCTTCGGAGAGAAGCGACAGCGGATGGTGCAGTCGCTGCTTCCCACTCTGCGAAATCCTGCATTGAAAGCGTCTTTTTCTCTTCAAAGAAATATTACAGAACATAAGGCCTGCAATCTCTCTCCGGTGATGGCGTCTTTAGGTGCGGTTACAATTGTTTCCGTGCACTTTGTGTCTCCGTGGTCTCTGATGTCAGCTGAAATATATCGAAGTTTAGGCTTCAATTTGAAGAGTGAATCAACAACGTTATTAAACAGTGGGAGAAAAGAATTGAAATTGTTGTTTCTTCAATTTTATCAGCCATGAACTGCAATTCATCTTGCATGCTATTTTATGCCGGAAGTCACTGGCTGAAAATGACATTGGTAAAGCTATTAGGAACGAGATCTCTTTGAAGTTCCCAGAGAATGTATTATTTTGATTGTTTGCATTCAAAATTGGATAAAGCTATTAAAAAGGAGTCCTTTTAAGTTGATTCGTTCATGAATTCTCTTCGTGCCACTAAGTTTGGCAATTTGCTCATTTGGTCTCCACGGTTGTCTTCAACTCACGATGTGATTTCCCAGTATGTCTGCTAAACCTATTCGTTTATGCTGTTACCGTCACATGTTATAGTTCTTAACAGCAATTTTGTGAGCTTTCCATTGGTACAGTTTGTGTTGCTGATGTTCAGAACAAGCGACAAGGTTTGAGATGGAAATTTTATGTAGTGTACTAGTATTGCTTTGATTGTATTTTTTTCAGCTTTAGCTTTTAATCATTTCCAAATTTTGCTTAGAATACATGAACTCTCAGGGAGGTTGAAGAATGTTGGGGACTCTATTGGGTAGCCTCCTATGTTCTCATACATTATAAATTGAGGATGGGCGAGTAGTTCCTTTGTTTTAGTGGTAGATTCTTCTGGCTGTCACAGAAGCAATAAAAGATATCTGTGACAAAAACATTAGTGCTTAATTTAAAGAACTCCCCAGACAAAAATGTAGCTCCTTCATCATTGCTATATCATTTCAGGTCAAATATCCTTTTCAAAATGCAGTTCCTGCTGTTTTAGTAAAGGAGATTAGTTGTGATTTGTGGCTAGTACTCAGAGGATGTTGTTAAGGAACTCGATTTGTACCTTTTTTATCCCCTGAATAAGGAACTCTTGCATCCATTTTCTTGCAAAAGATAATAAGCCTGAGATCATTAAACCTAATAATCACGAAAACCATATTGCAGCAAGTACTCTAAATTCAAATGGATAAACCGAATGCTTATTGATTCAGTTATTTTGTGTTGTCAAAAAAAAAAAGAAAATAAAACTGTTCTCATTGTGTTCAACTGTTTGGTCAATTACAAAAGCCAGCGTGCGCTTTTTTGTTTTGGGCGAATTCATCTGTGATTAACTTTATAAATATAACTTTTATTTGTGAATGGTTAAGCTCTTAGGTGCTTCTACTTCCATCTTCTACTATTTAAGGGGCTACCAGGCGTTGATGTTAAAATCAAATGTCCAAATGATCTTCACTTAAATGGCCTTAAAGTTGGAGGCATGCTATGCACCCCAGCATATAGATCCATTTTTTTTTTTTCTGTCAGTAACATAGATAATAGATCAGAGAAGTTCAATGTTAGTGTTGGTAATAAGACTCCTTCTTGGGGATTAAATGCGATTATATGGTGGCTGACCACACTTCCACATAATTGATTAACCTTTTTTTTTTTTTCGTAGGAGTCATGTTCCCTAACTGTATTTATAGTTTAATTAAATACATTTTGAAGATATGGCTCACACTTGCTTTTGCAGGTATAGGCTTGAACGTCAACCGTGAGAAGCCGACAGCATGCTTAAATACAGTTCTGGGAGAATTTTCTGTAGAGAGTTTCCAATTTGAAAGAGAAAATACTCTTGCGGAATTTTCTTTTAACAGTTGCATGATCTTTTCATGAATCAAGGTAACTCAAAACATAGCTCATTACTTTGCCATTGTCATCATCTGGAATACCATTCTGAATTTCTGATAATCTTTATGTACCCCCTCCCCCAGCACATTCATAGATAGATCATTTGTTCTGTTAAACTGAATTAAATTATGCAATACATGCTTCCCACCCTTGTGTATTAATGACAAAGTGTCAAACACATTAGAATACTATAATTACCTTTCTACAAGACCTGGAAATTTGGGGTAGGTGATGATAATTTTTAAGCCTATTGTGATATTTACAATTCACCAAACAAGTTGTCATAATATAGAGATAGGAAACTTGGGATTGTACAATTTTTAAGGCCTTTACCTGGGTATATCTATCAATCACTATATATCCTTGAGGAGGGCATTGAACAGTGAACTTTTCTTTTGGTATATCTATCAATCGCTATATATCCTAGTTTGCATTCCGTTGGTTTCTATTTTCATCTCGGCTGGGTAAATATTTTTATTTCTTTAGAGAACCGTACTATTGGCTTCTATATAAAATTGAATTAAAAAAGAAGAGAGAAAAGACATAGTAAGAAAGAAATAATTAAACCCTAGACACATAAAATCACATTCTCTGTTTCCCCACTTGGCCTTTTGTTTGACTGTTAAAGAGTGAAAAAGAAAGAACAAAAAGTAAAAAACATAGTGGTGTGTCTATGGTTATAGTTTTATTATTACCATTAACTTGTTGATCAATTGGTAACTGTGTACATGTGATGTAGGATTTCAAACCCTAGAGGAGCTATGAGATATGGTTGCATAGGTGCGTATCTTAAATACTCTCATCAATAGTATGACACTGATATTCTTTTACTTTTCTTTTGCTGAAGGACTTTATTATCAAGGGACAGACAAATACCTATCTACGACCAATGGGAGAACAGAGCCTGGTCTAGCCAAGCTCCCTTTATTATGAATATGATTATGATTATTATTATTTTTATTATTTGTAGGGCATGTTAAATGCTCCAGTAATGTGTTGCAAACATTAAGTGTCTGTTTGATGTGTGAAAACATTTCTTATTTTCATTTTCAGTTTTTATTTCTTGAAATGCATAAATACTGAAAATACTTTTTTTTTGTTTTTAGATTTTGGCTTATTTTAAAAAATGTTTTCAATAAAACATTTTCATTAAATTCAACTAAATATATTTTCAAATTCATTTTCTATTTTGAGTGAAAATAAAAATAAGAAATATTCAAACTAAACAGACCCTAAATGTTTTGTGCATGAACCTGCAATGAGGGTTTGGGACAGGTTAAGAAATGTGCTTAATGCCTATGGTTGCTTGTTAGAGTAGGTTGCAAACTTGTGATATATTAATCAGAAGGTAATGAAACTGCCAGTTAATCTGCTTATCTCAAATCAGAGTAGTAGTTCTGAAGATTCCCTTTTTCTGTGATCACCGTAGGTGACTAACCTAGATTATTTTAAATCAATCTCTATTTCATGTGCTGAAGTCAAGATCATTGACATTTCTTCATTTAAACATGCTGTCTCTTCTGCCTTTGCGGGTGTCCTTGTACTAGCATAAAATGAAAGCTCTGTTACTTCTTTGCAGCTGGAAGGGGGATGGCTTCTAGAATATCAATCTTTCTGAGTACCAACTTGAGTTTCCCATTATCAATAATCTCTACCATCTCAATTTTCTTCAAATCATGTCTTTTGAAAGATCAAGCTCCTAAAGAACAGAACTCATTGTTTTAAGCTATTTGAAAATCCTAAAACCTTTACTTCCTTTTGCCCTTCATTCTGACATAACTTAATCATGTAGGATTTGAATCTGAATCTTCAAACATGTAGTCTTATCACAAAAAAGTGAACTCGAAAGTCATTGGTTCTAGTTAGCAGTTGGGTTGAACTTTGAATGTTATGCTGTATTTGTCCTCCTAATTATGCTCATATGTTAAATAAATTTGTTGTAGAGCCATCCATAATTCCATATAATCAAATATGTCATGTAATGGACAGAGAATTATTGTACAGGAAAAGAAGGAGGACAACGTGGTCGAACATATGTTAACTATTTGCTTAGAGCACACATTGAGTTATATTTAGTTTTATATCGGACTCTGGGCAAATTTTTGAAGTTAAAATCAATTGAGGCTAAATTTTTTTTTTCCCCTCTTTTTAAGGAAATAGGTGCTCCCAGCAGTATCATAGAAGGTTTAATGGCGAACGGACGACAAGCGCGTCCTAAGGGCAAGCAGGATGGTTGATAATTTTTTTTATTTTTGTTCTAAATATATTTTTTTGTTTTAAAAAATTTTAGATAAATTTTAATACTTTTTTATTTTCTTTGTGCCTACTTTTATGGATTTATTTGAAGAAAAAAATAATTTTTTACAAGCAGGCAAAATATTAGGACATGTTTGATTTAAGCATTTTTTGTTTTCATTTTCACTAGAAGTAGAAAATAGGTTTGAAAATGCATTTGATTGAATACTGAAAATATTGAAAACAGAAAGTATTTTCAGTGTTTTAAGAAATACTATAAACAAAAAATATTTTTAGTGTTTCAAGAAATATTGGAAACAAAAAATATTTTGATTGAATATTAGAAATAGAAAATATTTTCAGTATTTTAAGAAATGTATTTTAAAAAATAAATACTGAAAATATTTTCATAAATTAAACAAACTGTTATTTTTTTTCCTTCAAATAAGTTCATAAAAGTAGGCATAAAGAAAATAAGAAAGTATTAAAAACTATCTAAAATTTCTTAAAACAAAAATATACATTCAAAATTAAAAAAAATATATTGTCAATTGTTGGATCTTGTAGATTCCACAGTTCTTGCTTGTTAGGCGCTTGCTTGTCCTTAGGACAAAAAGGCTTTCCGTTTGCGGTTTAATGTTGGTTTATGTCGCCACTTCTAGAAAGTAATTTAGTATTTTTATCATTTAATTCAATTTCAACGTAGGGCTTAACTTAGAATACTTGTTGGCTGTTGTAGATGACAATCAGATGTGTGAGCTCCATCCACATGGCAACACTTGACGAATAAGATAGTTTTAAATTTCTTTTTTATATATGGGCTTGATTTAAATAATGAATAGTTCATCCAAGCTATTGCATTATTTGATTATAATCTAAATTAAAATACTACAGCCTTGAGTTTTTCAAACGACTAATCAGAAGGAGACTTGACTGAAGAAGATTCCTCAGCACGCTCCAGGCAACGATTCTTCTACATCTTGTATATTATCGTGTAGCTGGATTTATACTTTATAGCTCAGTTTCCTCTAAATCAAATTTGCTTCTTATATCTAGTTATCAGAATGTTTTATAGGTTTTATTCCGTTGTTGAATCCCCGTGATGCTAATAATGCATTTTCTCTCTCTTAATAAAGTATGATTTCCTACATTAAGTGAAGTTTTATGATACAAAATGTTTGAACCTAAACCTCCTGTAATCTACCTAAATTCCTTGTTATTAAATCATACCTACTGCCTTTTAAATTATAGGATTTAAATCCATACGGTTCGCAACCACAAGAGAATAACTAATATTTTCTCTTTTTAGTTCACAATTACATTATCAATCATTTGTTCAATACACTGTTGCTCAACGATGTTCTTCAGATTGTCTTAATAGTAACACATCCACATCAATCCCATCATCGTGTAAGCGTCAATTAAATATTCTATAATTTTGATGGTCTGTCACTTTGTAAAATTTGACTTAACTTTGCCTATATCAAATTTGATTTCATTTTAATCACGCGTGATGCTTTTTCAGTTGTTCTCTTTTCTTTTCTTTTCCTTCCTTTGTATTTTTTCAATTTGAATCACTATAAAATTCATTGAACTATAACTAATTTAATCTAATTTAGTTTGACTCATATGTAAAATATTTTTAACGTTAATTTTTTTTATTTATAAGATTTGAATTTAAGACATTAAACAACAACAACAACAACAGCTTTATTCCAATAGGTGAGGTCGGTTACATGAATTGTCTGACGCCATTGAGTTCTATCAATGACTAACTCTTTAAGGATCTCATTTACCAGAAGATCCCTCTCAATAATCTCTTTAAGTGTCCTTCTTGGTCTTTCTTGACCTTTTTTCACAGGGCTCCAAACCATCTACTCAACTCTCCTTACTGGCGCTTCTAATGGTCTTCTTTGAACATGTTCAAACCACCTTAAACAGTTTTCAGTCATTTTTCCCTCAATAGGTGCCACTCTAATTCTCTCTCGTATATGATTATTACGGATCATATCTCTTCTTGTATGACCACACATCCAATGCAACATCCTCATCTTCGCTACTCCAATTTTATGCTCTTGTTGTCCTTTCATCGCCTAACATTCGCTCTCATATAAAATCGCAGGTCTTATAGCAGTACGATAAAACTTTCTTTTGAACTTATCCGGTACTTTCTGATCACAAACAACTCCTGATGTCATTCTCCACTTTAACCACCCAGCTTGTATCCTATGTGTCACATTACCAATAATTCGAATTTAAGACATTATTTAAGAAAAATAAATGTGAGCCATTTGTTCCAAATAATGTTAGTTGTTTGGTGTGTATACGGCTTTTAGAGAGATGACAATGTTTTGAGGAGAATAGACCCTAGCTAGTATGAAACCAAACCCAGTTAGCAATATTCTATGAAAGTGGGGCACATGTTCTTTCCTCGTAACTCAATGTCTCCGTCTGCATGCTATCCTGTATCAGAATAAAAACACATCTCCACCTCCACAAATAGACGTCAGCCCTAAACTCCAACTAAGTCCCTCATCAATACCTGAATTGAGGCCATACAAACCGTGAGACATGTCCCTGTAACTATCTCAATGTGCAATAATAGAGGCAGTGTCATTCTCAAGAGGCAGCACGAGGGAGACAAGTCATGGAAATTTGTAGTGGCTTCTAGGCTTCCTTTTAATGAGATTGAGCTCTGAGTATGCCAACACGCCACTAGACAAAGCTACATTCGTTCTCCATATTTGGTGTATCCTAACATTTTTTGTGAAAGAACCAACCAAGCGTTACTCCTTGTAAGACACAATGCCCTTTGTACTGTCACTGTGTCTCGAGCCCCAGAAATAATGGGAAAAACGTTAGGTTGGTCACACATCCAGATTATAAGCATCATCTCCAAGTCACGGAATAATAACTTACAAGTTTCATCCTTTAAAAATTATATTAATTTAATGCATACAAAGTTGTTGTGATAGAGTCCCATATTGACCAATTTAAAAGATATAACATGGTACTTAAGTTTTGAGATACTCTCACCACCTAACAAATTAGCCTTTTAGATGGATTCTCCACGTGATTTTCGTCACATTAACCAATTTCAAAGTACTCCATTTGAAACTTTTAATTTTTAAAAGATTAAATTAAAATAATTATAATTTTTTAGGGATTAAATCAGTAGTTTATTCATAAGTGAAATTTATGTTATTATTTTTCTGCTAAAACTAATTTTTTTTAAAAAAATGCCATAAAATGATCAAATTGTAACAGAGAAGATTCCAGAAAGTGAATGATAGTTCTCAAATAATATATATAATTCAGTATTGGCAATGAAGGTTTGAGATTGCCTTCATTATAGGCTTCCGGAAACTGATCAAGATTCTGTTTGTATGAGCAATATGGACAAAAGAAAATTAGATGCTAAAACAGTGAAAAAAATAGGGTTTTCTGGTGTTATTGTCAAACGATGACTGTGTTTTCAACTTTACATTTGTCCCGCTGATTGCGATCGATATGTATTCTGCAATCATTATGTAAAAGGTCTTAGCAAGAAACAGTTTGACATATCAAAGTGAAAATCTTAGAAGTGACTGCAAATGATGAAATAAAGTTACAAAAGTAAAGCAAATGATGAAATAAGTTAAAAAAGGAACTTAAGAAGCATCATTCTTGAGAATAACAAAAAGGCATGAGATATGGATAGATCAGAGACAAAGCCTGCGGGGTAGATTCAGAAATCATAATCCCTTATGGTTAATGGGAAAACAAGATTAGTCAAAGATCCTATCGGTGAATCACGTGATAAGAAGCATTCCTGGTGGGCCAGTGTGAGAGTGTGAAAGAGGAGTAACTAAAGCCTGGGAATTCAATTTTTGGCCGTCAAATAGTAGTAACTATTTAAATTTTAAAAACCATAAAAATTCAATTCTTAGATACTCTAACTTAGAAAAGATTCAATTTTTTATAATTAATAAATTTAAAAGAGATTATTATTTGATATTGTCAATAAGTAAAAGATAGCTTGATTTTAAGAAAAACAAAAAAGTTGGATCACTCAAGATATTATGAAGCATTGTTTCAAAGGAAAGGACAACGCACAACTATTTTTGACATGATCTACGACGAAAAGGAAGGGTTGAAAATCGAGATCTGAATGACAAAATTATTAAAGCAAAATAATGAATAGATTGATGTGTTCACAACCGAATGAGTTACGAATTGGAATCCTTTATTTGGATAAATGAAATTATATGATAAGTATTAATAAGATATTTTATCTGATCAGACGATTTATTTAATTAAACATAATTTCAACCAAATAGGAGATTCGGGACATGAGGATTGAGCCAAAGTAAACCACTTTACTATCATTTTTCTACGCATGGGACGTGAAAAATGCTTTGTCTTTTCAACCTCTTTCCAAATTTTTTGCTTTTGAATCTGCGTTAAGATTAATTTGCCACCAAGCAACTAAAGATCCGTTGGAAAATGAAGATTGGGGCAAGAAGACTATCATCACATTACTGATGTAAAAAGAAATTGGTGGACCCATTGAAATAAAAATTACATGTCAGGTTAAATTTGGAGCACCGACAGTGAGAGTGTTTTGTTCCTCTGCATCACTTTGGACCATTTCGTCACATGAAAATATTAATATTGTTTATGTACTTCAGAGAGGTATGAGACAAATAACCACCCTGTATATATTATCGTGGCTTCTTTTGCATCTTTTATTTGCTTCATATTCCTATTAGATTCCCTATTAAAGTTTAATTCGGAGGTGAAAATATTATTCTGTCTTGAAGTTTTTTGGGGTTTGATTTCAACATACATAAGCAGCACTTGTACTTTGAATATGAAGAAAACTTAGAAGTGTAATTTTTCACATTTGTTGTTAATTGCCTTAATTTTTTGTGAACTGGAATGAATTTATGACAATTCGAAATTTGAGAGCTCGGCCTTAAAGGAAAAAAAAAAAATTAAAAGTCTGTGATGCAAGTAGAGTGAGGACCAATAGGTCACATGAAAATCAATTATTTGTATTTTTTAGAGTGACTTGTGTAATACCCAAGAAAAATAAAATATAAATATTTGTTTACAAACTACTGTTACTATTTCAGTATACGATACTATTCACCCGTATAATACTATTTACGTATACGATACTGTTCATTATACAATCGAAATGTCAAGTACTAGATGTGGTTTGGTCATAAGAGAAAACTAGAAAGAAGTTTGTAGGAGAAAATGACGTTTTATGTGTAAAAATACCCTCAGGGACTAAATTGAAAGGACTGATTTGAAAAAGAAACTTAAAGGTTTAAGGTAAAAGGATAGTTTTTCCTTTAAGTTTTCAATATTTTCGGCCGTTATTTGCACATGCATTATTAGAAATGTCATTTTCATAAATAGTAAATTGAATATTTTATTAGCGCATAGTGTCAAATAGTACCCTTGACTTTTGCTATAAGCCCTTCCATTTCACTTCTAAACTCACACCTTCAACTTCTCTTCTTCTCTCCTTAAGTTTCTCTTACTTCAATGCTAGGCCTATGAGATTTTGGGCCTTTCCTTTTCAGCTTAGGTAAGGATACTATGCCCTTTCTATGTCTTTCAAATTTTAGAAGTTATTTTCTTAAGTATGCTCTGTGGTTGCGGCCTTGGCTGATCTTCCACATCAGAAAAACTGTCCTTAGCTGTTTATATGTTATTTTGATTCTCTGATTACCGAAATAGAATGTAAACTGTGAAGAATACATGTCTAGGAAAGTTCTGGCTAAGGAAAGACCTGATTTTTAAGTGTGTCCAGTGTGACCCTCCACTCTTTCCTGGGAACTTACCTGGTGTACTCTTTTACAGATTGTATTCTCTATTTCTGGTATGAATAGTGATCGTACGTATGAATAGTGACTGTATGCATGAATAGTGACCGTACGTATAAATAGTGACCGTATATGTGAATAGTAACCGTACATATGAACAGTATCTGTACGAAAACAATTCTGACGTATTTTCTCTAATCTTTCATGAAAATCTCCGTAGCAGAACACCGAAATTCACCTGAGAACTCTTGTCTGTAATGACTTAGAGAAGCGATGCTCGTACGGAATCCAGGTGAGTGAAACGACCCCGTTTTAATAGAGTTTTAGCATTACTGGTGATAAAAAGTATGTCGTAGGACACTCCCAAGATTCATAGGGGGAAATTGGATTCAGAATGACGAATCTAAATGAGATAATTAATCCATAAGTATGGATAAAATGAAATAAGTATCTTATGATGATGTGAAGTTTGAATGTTTTCAAAAATGGATTAATTGTTATCTTGATATGTGGTTTATAAATCCATAATATAGTTATATACTATACCTGTTATATGGATGAATATTATATTGAGCTTCTGATTATGATATGAAATGCTATTGATTGTGATTGAGCGGGACAGTACCCCCTCTCACGGCAAGGCGGAAAACCCGGTTGACAGGGTGTCTTGACCAATGAGTGTGGAGACAACGATTCCCTCAGTAGGGATATAGCCCGGATTGGTGATAAATCCGTGAGGCGCCCTAGCTAAGAGGATGAGGTTGTGCGTCATGGCGGAAATATACATAATTGGTGAGCCGGCCTGTGTGCGCTCTCCGGGATATATTGCCATTGACGAGTACTAGTAACGTTTGTTGAATTGGATGAATTTTTATCTTGTATGTAAGAGGATGATGTTGTGCGTCATGGCGGAAATATACATAATTGGTGAGCCGGCCTGTGTGCGCTCTCCGGGATATATTGCCATTGACGAGTACTAGTAACGTTTATTGAATTGGATGAATTATTATCTTCTGTCTATTGGTTGAGTATGAGCCTTTGGATATGCTTGCATGACTGGTAATGTATTTGAATTTTATTAATGCGAGGCTGATTCGCTCATTGAGTTTAAAAGCTCACATTGTTTGTACAACCTTTTTGTTCAGATCAGGTTGCCATCGAAGAATATCTGCTAGAGGAGTAGATCACTTTGGACCTTCCCGTTGTCGGGTAGACCCCTCTTTTGTTATAGATTATGTTGCTCTGTAATCGTCTAGGACATCTAGTTCAGGGGTTCGACAATTGGCTTGTATGTCAGTATAATAATGTATTTTAAATTGATAATTTATGATTACATGCAAATCATCTCTATGATTTTCAGATAAGAAAATTTGATATATTTATCGGAAGGCTTACAGTGATGAGAGATTCATCATTGTGCCGGTCATGTGCCCAGAAAACGGGTCGTGACAACTTGAATCCATTAAGTTTTATATATTTTGTATAGTTCTACAGATTTAATTACTTGTAACACTTTTGTCTGAAAAATAAGAAATTTTTTTCTTTACTCCTCGACGTAGATCACATCGACCGAATCACGTAAATCTATGTGTGTTCTTGTTTTTAATTATATTTTTCTTCTCTATATTTCTTTATGATTTTTGTGACATTTGTGTTATTAAATTTTTTTAGTCAAGACATAATAAGAACAGTGCAAACTAATCTAGTGACAATGCTATTATTTACAACATAGAGTATTTGTTTTATGTGGTTTTCAAATTCGGTGTGTTTTTCTTTTTATGTCTTTTGAAAAGATAATTGAAAAAAATTAAGATATTTATACTAATATATATGATTTTTAGATTCTTTTATCATTGATTTCAAAATTAGGTATTATCATCTAAATAAAATAATAAAATTTTGATATAAGGAAGAAAAGCTAAATACACAGAAAAATTGAAAATTTTTATTATTTTTAAAATATAAAAAATTGTTACAATTTAATTTTATGTTCAAAAGTAAATGAAAAAGAAAAAGAAAAATTATGTATCCCTCAGTATTTTAAGTCACTAATATATATTAATCTATACTAGTTTATATAACTTTAGATTTTTGTAGTTATTAACTAAAGAAAACTTATATAAAGTTCATTATATCTTTGTTATCAAGTTATCTAATAAAAATATAATATGTGTAAAAAGTTTCTTGAAATAATGAATTGTAAAAAATATAAAGTTATTTTTTTAAAAGATTATACATTTGTGTGGTCTAATTGGAGAATTACATATTTATTATATTATAATTGAAAAACTTGATAACAGATATATAAGGAAGCGGCATCTAAGTTTTTTTCTTGTTAGTCCTAAAAATAACATCTAAAAATTAAGATACAATGAAGAAAGAATTAAAATTAACTGATTTCTCATTTTTTTATTTTCAAATATAAAAATTAACTTTAAATTTACGTTAAAAGATGGTTAAATTATAAATTTAGTCTTTATATTTTTACCAAAACTATAAATCAGTCCCCATATTTTATTTTAGTATAAATTGGTTCTTATAATTTCTCAATCTCTTAAAATTGGTTCTTGTTGATAGAAAATGTTAGTATACCATTAATTTTTGCTAGCGTGACAACTAATGTGTGCACAAAGCTTGAGAATCAGAGGAGAATTAAAGTCGATTTGGGCAATGCTATCAGTTTTGGCAAATGTATATGTGTAAAGAATGTCAAATTTGTCAAGTTCACTACAGCTAAGAACACCAATATAGTCAAGTTCGTAAATCACAGACAGGACATGTTTATTTGGACAAAATTAATTATTTGACTTGCTGACATGTCTATAAAAAACACACATTAGCAATAGAAAAAAAATTAACATATTAATATTTTTTAACAGTAAGGACCAATTTTAAGGAATTGAGAAACTATAAAGACTAATTTACATCAAAATAAAATATTGAGACTAACTTATAATTTTAGTAAAATTATAATGGCTAAATTTATAATTTAACATTAAATATTTAACAAAAGACAAAACATGCAACTACCTGTTATTCTTTGTACGGCTAACGAGAAGGGTATAATAGCCAGGATGACCGATGATCACCACGTGTCATATCCACGTCAGACGTTCTAGAAGGTAAATGGTTTGTTGGCAATCCTGTGTGTTCGGGTACACGTTATCACGAATTTTTGTGTAAATCAATATGTCTTAGAATGTGTTTCCGAGGTCTGACCAACTGAAAGTGACCCCTCAACAACTATCTATTCCAACGCAGCAAAACAAAATTCCTTGAATACTGAACAAATCTTAAACCTCTAAACAGCTGAAGTGATAAAAGCAGCAAAACAAAAAGTCATTAAATACTGAACAAATCTTACACCTTTAAACGTTGCTCAAACACAGTAAACACCATAACCGTGTCTCAAAATTGGAAATTTACATGAATGAAACTAAATGTGGACGGATCCATGCATTCATGATGTGTATGGCATTGATGTGACAGTTTTGCTATATTATAGGCAATAGGAGCACTATTCAAGTTGAACTCTGGAATCTGACTTAATCATGACAATATATCTAAATTCAAAATGAAAATATTTTCGCTCACCCTTATCAATCTCTCTTTTCTAACTCCATACTCCACTATATTTTCAAAATCAACAATATTTGTGCGAATCAACTAATAAAGGAAGCAAGACTGCATAAATTGCCTTACACAACCTATTGCTATGTTCCAGACTTCATTAGAGCAATATATTTAAAGGAAAAGATAGATTATGAAACCACAGATTACCTAACCACACTTCTCAGATTACCTTACATTTCCCTTACTTTCTCATCTTTGAGTCTGTCTTCCTAATGTCCACTGTTTTGCTACTGTTACTGCTTTTATGTGTGTCATGTTCATAGACTTGATGTTATGTTTTATTGTTCATCCTTGTGAAAAAGGACAAATCTGCCTTAACTACTGTAACTGCCCTTGTCTTTAATGAATTTCCATAATTTTCACCCAAAAAAAAAGGCACCTCTCAACACGTATTCTCGCGTGACCCCCACAAAAAATTAAAAATAAAAAATAAACACAATCACGCACGAAACCACGCACATTTCTTCCCCAATGACCCTCTTTATATCAATGTCTTCGTGATCTCCTTCATTCCTTGTCAATATTATGTTCGCCAGTTGGGCTGGAATTGTTCGATTCTTTTAAAATTTGTGCGATTTTTAAATTAATAAATAATGATATTTTCAAACATCTATAATAATGCAACTTTAATGAGTTATTTATTGTAGATCTTACTATGCCATATTATTATTTTTGACTTTAAACAACTTTTTACTCTAATAATACAATTTTTAAGAACTTACAAATGAATCCAGTAACTAACTTTTTATTATTTTAATTAATGCAGATATATTTAATATTTATTTTTTTAATCTTCTTTATTAGTTTTTATGGTTAAGGATCAGTCCTTAATATAATAACAATTTTTACGTGTGATAGTCATGCTAGTAAACTCTAATGATAAAACTTAATAAGTACTTATTCTTATTTTTAAGAACTTTTATTGGAAATGCTTTGATAATTGTATACATATTTTGGAAACTGAAATAGAATTGTTTTAAAAAAAAAATTTTATGGTAATCATGTAATCATGTGATTAAGATATTGCGCGTAATGAATCAAAATAAAAAGACGTGGGGATATTAATCTAGAAAGATTCTAAAATTCTTTCTCGTTGTTGCTCCGGTGCTTCCAACTTAACGCGTTTTAGTTATTATTTATTTTTAAGAAACACCGGGGAAATTCTTACAGAGCATATAGTATATGGCATCATTTGATTAAAGATAGTATGGTCAATTTTGTTGTGTCGTGAATGCGAAAATTCAACTGATAAGTTGAGTTGAACCTTATGAAAGCCCTTGTGCGTGGATTTCTTGCAAAAAGGATGTTAGATTCATGCATGAGCAATAGTATTATAATATATATATATATATATATATATATATATATATATATATATATATATATATATATATATATATATATATATATGCAATGTATGAATACTAGTGTAATATGGTCATTCATGAATTAAGTTGGCACATATAAAGGAAGTGAATTGCCATAATGATAACCACACACTTAATCATCTTCATAAATGCGAAATTACCTGATAAGATATGTATGAACACTTGTGTGGGCTTCGACTAATAAAAAAATCTAATGTGACATGTGTGAAAGAAATGGTCTTGGCACATATGGTTATCATTGCACTTATGTATGACAAGAAAGTAAGGTAAACGTAAATGAATATAAATGCGTATGATGTTAAGGTCATCCCAATGGAGTGATGACGTGTGCATTCTTGAGGTCATCCTAATGGAATGATGATGTGTGTATTCTTGAGGTCATTCCAATGGAGCGACGACATGTGTATTTTTTTTAAACCATCTCAACGGTGTGATGACTTGATACGGCTAAGTTGTGCACTAATGAATGATATGGGTATTCTTGAGACAGTCCAATTGTGTGATGGCTGGGCATACTAGTATTGATAATTGATTGTATGTGATTGTGTTTGCGAAATAATAGAAGATGAAATTGGGGCAATAAGATAGATCTGTCAATGTGGTCCAGGCTGACCCATTGCGGGGCTAGTGAAAAAATGGGTCAACCCACTTTTTAAATGAGTCTGTACTTTGCTAACTCGACTTGCCTAACACGGAATAGCGGGCTAAACGGGTTAGTCTGCTTTTTTTTTTTTTACTTGATATCATAATGTTATCAAAAGTCTAGATTATTTATGGCGTGCAATTTTTATCACTGTTGTATAGTAAAGAGCACAGACATACTTTCGAATCCCAACCCTAATTCAGAACAAAAAGAAGCATGAACATTCCTTAAGATTTCTCAATTCAGCACAGTATTAGCATGAGACATTTGAATAGAATTTAAAGCATCATAAACACATGTCAACTTTAAGAAGAAGTTACTCCAAATTTTTTGGTTTAAAACAATAAGATGACAATGCAGGACCAACATAATCACACCCTAAGTTCATATGTGAACCCCATAGAAGAGTCATGAATAATCCACAAAAGTCACAAACCTAAACTGTACTCAACCACGAGATGGAGAGGCAACGGAGAGCACTTATGCGAAGGAGAGAGCTCAAAGATGAGACGATTAAGAGGCGATGGAAAGAATCAGAGAACTCAGCTGCGAGTCAATATGGAGAACACAGTGACAAGACAATTGAGAGACAATGAAAAGAGTTTATGTGACAGAGAGAGTCAGAGAGCTCAAAGACGATACGATCAAGAGGCGACAAAGAAAATCAAAGATCTCAGCCGTGTGCCGCTATGAAGAACACAGTGACGAGAAGATTTAAAGGTGACGAAGAGAAGTAGAGAAGAGAACACAACATATCAGGAGGAGATTAAGGAGAAATGGAGAATGAGAGACGACCAGACGGGAGCCGCTATGGAGTAACTGACAATGAAGAGAGATGAGACTGAAGTGAATGAACCTTAATGTGAAAAAGTAAAAATAAAGTTATGTGGGTTATGCAGGTTCAGCTCGCATAACACGTGGTTGTGCAGGGTGGGCCAATTAAACTCGATTTTAAACGGACTGACTTTTAGTCAACCTAACATGCTATATTGCTATTTATGTAAGCTAAACGAGGTTGGGCCCGTTTTGACAACTCTACAATAAGAATGCGTTAGGGCAATAAGGTGATTATGAGCTTGTGCTCCTCAATGGCTACACCACATACGATGAGAAGCTCATTCGCCTTGATGGCCATGCTACATTTGATGAGAAAGGCATATGAGTAGCCCATGGGCAAGTTGGGGCAATAAGAGCGACAAAAGATGTGAAACACATGATTTGAAATTGATTGTTATGCATGTGTGGTTTATTGCTTTTACTACCTTATTTTCCATATGTATATGGATGAGTTTGAGGTGATGCTTACTGCCATTGTGTTGTCCAATTGCTATGTACAATATGATGATTGAAACTTGTAGTGATACGTGGATGTATTGCTAATGTCCTTGTGTGACTTGGAAGCATATGATTTGAATGTCACTATCAGGTGCCTACACACACACACATATATGGTATGTGTGCATTGATGCTTGTGGCATGTGTATTTGATGTGAAATATTGCAAGTATCCTTGTATGTTCTAGATATATGTGATTGCACCACTAGATTGAATATGTACATTTGTATGTATAAGTATGTATATATATTTTTGTGTGTAGTTACGGTAAGGTAAAGTTTTCTCATTGAGTTGGTGAACTCACCCCCATCTTTCTTCCCTCTAGGTATGGAAGAGGTTTACCTTATCGAGCAGTACATCGAACTCAACGGCCCATTGATTGGAGTACGGTATATTTTGTAACTTTTCCTTTCATGATCTAGTTGGCTCTATAATCAAGTATTTGGGTCTTAGGTCGATAAATGAATTGATTGACTGAATTGAATACGTGTGAATGTATTAGTATGCACATGACTGTAAGGATCAATCAATGAAATAATGACTATGTAAATTGATTCAGATAATGAAATGTCTAATTTTATCTCCCGATGTGTGATAAAATAGCATATATAAATGTTATGAATGATTATGCATTTTGAGTAAAGTGTGACAAGTTAGACTTACGGAGGTGAGACAAGGCCCATATCTATGTACTTAGTTTTGGGTCGTGACAGAAACTTCCTTCAAATGGAAGATTGAAGCTGAACACCGATGTTGCTCGCGTGTCTGAGGGAAAAAGGAGGTTGGGTGCTGTGTTTCGAAATGGTGTGGGTTGTGTTACTACCATAACATTGAAGGACATTGGGGGTTTTTTCGCGGTTGAGGTTGCAGAAGTTGGTGCAGTAAGATGGTCCATGGAGATCGCAATTCAAAATCGTTTTTTGGAGTTGAAAGTCGAGACAAATTGTTCCTCTATTATCATAGTTTTCAGTCTAATAGGGATGTTTCTCCTCTTGAAGTTTTGGCTCAAGACATAAAGTTTTTATTTCCTCAGTTGCTTTTATTTTTTTCTCCTTAGTCATATTCACAGGGTTAGTAATATTGTAGTTCATTATGTGGCAAAGCATGGTTGTGAGTCTGTTATTCCTTTTAATTGTTTTTCCTTTTCAAAACATGTTGTTTAGTTGGCTAGTATGGACTATTGGGACAAGGATCTATCTCCTACGCACATGACTACATATGAGTCGTTGGATTTTGATCTAACAACTTTCATTTATTCAGCGTTTTTGAGATTTTATAAAAATTTTTTATAAGTATTAACTGATCTAATAATAACTATAAATACAATAATAAAAATAAAATGATAATTTAAATTTATAAATAAATAAATGTGAATCATTTGATCAATTTTGATATTACGATACTCTTGCGTGCAAGAATATATCCTTGTTCGGACTACTGCCTTTTATTATCAATGAATTAATGGCCTATGGCTTTTTGTGTTCAAAAAGAAAAAATTAAGGTAATCATGTAATGATTTATTTTCATTTAATAAATGTTATATTGCGTAAAATTAGGTGAAGTGTAATATCTAAACACTTAATCTTATTGATTATTGTATGAATAATGTAGTACACTACTATATGATCCCGCGGGAGAATTTTACATATATAACAAGACAAAGGTTAGAAAAGAGAGGGCCAAAACTAATCCCTTTTGGGCTTTTAGTTAATGGAAATATGCTCATAATTGGATTTGGTGTTGACTTTGGAACCATACCAAGATAATAAGATTCCACTAAAATATTGGCTTTACATGCAAGTATAATTTCCGTTGCCCTTCCATTTCTAAATATCTATCGAGAGGGATTAAAATAATCTTTGCGGATGGAAACCTTTGTCACTCAAGTCTACGTTCGTCACCAATTAATTATACTAAGTGACTTCATGTCTATTTTTGCCATTTGTTTTTAATATTTAATTTTTAAAATAAAAATAAAACATAATTATTTTTTATCATATTTTAAAATTCATAAAACAGTAGTGAGAATTTGTGTAATTTTCTTTTACTTCCTATTCTCAAACATATATTTTCATTTTTAATATCTCTTTTTTATAGTTTTATTTTATTAAGCTACTAACTTTTAGTTTTTTAGTCTATTAAATCTGCGTATATTAAAATATTTCAGTATTTATATATGAAAATAACAAATGTGTATCTGAGATCTTTTATTTCGGAAACAGAATGATGATATATGGGATAGAAAAGAGGACACGTGGACAGAAATGGAGATGCCCCAATCATAAGAGAGTATCATTGACTACGACATGACGTTTTCCACGGCGTTGTACGTAAGTATCCGTAGCGTGTGCGCGAGCGTTCGTGGTGTACGGTGCACCCTCAACTGCACACGTCAGCACGCGACACACACCACACGTAACAGAACAGAACAGCACTTCACTTCGTTTCTCCTCTGCTTCAGCTACGTATATTCATTCTCAAATCTAACATTTTTTTGTTTCTATTCTCCCCCTTGCCACGTCACCTTCGTCCGTATTTAATGATCTTTTGCCGCCCCACACCCACCATTCCCTTTAATATATATATATATATATATATATATATATTTCATCCTCACATCTTAAATAAAAAGTTAAAAACCGTGGCTGCATCACAAGGAAGAATATTCACTCGCCAATTGCACCCTTGATTTCACATCTCGACCATCCGATGGCTCAGGTTTATTCTGTTTGCAATTATCCGAACCCAATTCTTCATCCATTTCAACACTAGTTTCATCACATTCCACCTCTGACTCAGCTTAATTTCAATGACTTAATCACACCTATTGGCTCTTCTATAATAACTGAGGCTGAAGAAATTGGAGAATTGGAAGAGTTGGATGGAGTCGGGATACCTACTATTTAATAAATTTGACAAGTGAAACAAAATCATATAAATTTTATTATTTATTAAAATTAAAAAATTTAGTACTGTATAATACAACAAAAGATCTCTCTACAGTTGAATGAGGTCGCTGAGGAAGCAAATTTGGAGTATGGTGAAATTAATGTTGAAAAGGATGAGAAAACGCGTTCGAATGGATGCAAGCAAAATAAACTAGAGAAATTCAACGGCCAAGATGTGAAACTGAAGGTGCAATTCACGCATGAATTACGGGGGAGTTTACTTCCGCATCACATAACGTTTATTTATTTCAAAGAAAATGTGACATTTTTAAGACATAATTAGCGTTTGATTTCTTTTATTTATCATGCAATTAAATCACAGTGATCGCATGGGGTAATTGAATAGAGGCTTCAGACTTGTTCTGCTTTTTTAAAAGGTGATACTTTATATTTTTATATTTTACACTAAATTTTATTTATGCTCTAATTTTTTTTAACTCACTTAAATCTCATATGTTTTAATTTTTGTCATATATATATATATATATATATATATATTTGTAATTATGTCAATCAACTTAATAGAATACTGATTGGGTTACCACATATACTCAATAAAAAAAATTTAAAAATATATTTTTTAGTTTATTCACTTAGGTTTTTGATAAAAACTTATCTTTTATGAGAAGGAGAGATATGTAACCTTTGAAACCTTGAATTTTAATTCATTTTTTGAATTATTTTTAGGTAGAAATGATAGATTGAATCATTTTATGACTAAAAATGAAATTGTAGATTAATTTGGAGGACTAAACCATGAGGAAAAAAAATAAAAGTGAAGAACATAGACTAAAGTGAACAAACTAAAAAGTTTGTAGAGGATATGTTGACAAAGAAAAAAATAGATTCTTAAACTATGGACCTAAAAGAAGTAAAAACGAGTTTATATAAAAAAATTAGACAAAAAAAATTTTGACTAAGGATTTAAGTGAATAAACTAAGATATTTTAAACAAAATTTATAATTTTTTTATTAAGTCCACATGGGTGCCACATGGCAGATACTTTTTGCTACGGGACAACATAGTTAATATTTCGTTAAATTGAATGATAGAGTTACAAAAAAATAGTATATATGACAAAAATTGAAACATGTAAAACATAGGTAGACTAGAAAAAAAAACTTTTGAAACATAGATAAAAATTAGTGTATATTTTAAGGACATAAAATATCTTTTTACTTTTTAAAAAGTAACACCCAAATCAGAATTCGATTTTAATAGTAATTCAAACATAAATATACGATGATGATGTTGAAAATGTTTTTCCATAAAAACGAGAAGACAATATTTCTAATTATTTTATTATTTAATAGTTCAATCACCATTAACAAAGTGTTCCTAAAATAATTTAGTTGCAAAGAATTCAAATATTTCAATCTACCCCCCCCCCCCTCCCCAACCCCCAACAGAACAAAAAAAATTTAGTTTTACCCTTGAATGTGGAGTATCTTTCGTATAATATCTAGTTGATTACGATTTAAATATTATTAATTTAGAATACTCATAAATAAACTTATAACAAAATAAAACAAACGTTTTCTAATTTTGATAATAAATTAAATTTGAAATTTTTTATTTGAAATTGAAATTTTGTTTAATACTTATGTGTAATATCTTTATTAATTTAATTTATAAAATTATGTAAGCATCTATGTTTTTTTAAACTACCAATATATAAAAATTCATTAAGTTTCAATTAATCTAACTTAAATAAGTTAAACTACAAATGTGTAAAATTATTCTAGCATTATTTATTTTTTTTAAGCATAGAAATCTAAAAGTAGTGAGATTTATTCTCGAAATAAAATATATCAACTCTTAGGGCATGCTTGGTATAATTTGGTGGAAACCAAAGTAATGGAATCTTATTACATCACATATCTAATATAATTACATTCCCTTAAATTTGGCGTACATGGAATCTTTTTCCATCACAATTAATGTATACCAAACACAAAAATAAAAGAATGTAAGGGAATGGAAATCCCTTTCTATCAAAATGAATACATACCAAACATACCCTTATTATTTTGCGGAACATTTTGAAATTCAAAAGAAAATGTTTAAGAATAAAATAAATTGATTGGTTAATTCAATAACATATGAGAGTTAGTATTGGAACCAAAAAATTTATTTAAGAAAAAGATGAGTGAAATTATTTGATTAATAAAGCCCTCAGCTTCTTCCACGTGTCATGCTACTACTCTCCTTGCACATTCCCTGCATCCTCGCCGCAGGCAATCGCAAACACCCTCACAATCTACGCACAGAAAAGAAAGAGATTGAGAAATCAAAATCATCAATAATGCTGAAACAACCGCCTCGTATTTTAACATTCGCGAGAGACACCAAATTGCAGCAGTTTTCCTTTCTTTTTGTATCCGTCTTCCTTGCCACCTCACCTCCCTGGGGGGAACGCAATTCCAATTTCATTCAACTTCTTCTCTCGCCCAGATTTTTTTATTTATTTTCTTCTTACGCGGAAATTTACATGTAATTCAACTTTCTCCCTCTCGTTTTTACCCCTTTCTAACGTAACTGATTTGTTTTATCTCTCACCTCACGCGATTTTCGCTTCCATTTTTTTCTGTTACAATCCCTCTCAATTGGTTTCTGATCACCATTAACGTGAACCCTGTAGTCGTTGCCGCTGCTGTCAGTTCAGTGCCATCGAATTCAACGATTTCGCTATTAGTTAATCTTCTATTCTATTAAATCCATATGCATCCTTTCTTCTGCGTTTTTGCCAATTTCGACTAGTCTTCCCCCTGTCTTGCCCTCCCCCATTTCACTATGCCTCCTCCTATCCCACCCCCCACCTCCGCCTCCTCCGCCGCCGCCGCCTCCACTGCCGTAAGATCCGATACGATTTCCCGCCTCCCCAATCACAATCATAACAATCACTGCAACAGCGAGTATGGACGGTTGAGTCAGCGAGAGCAGCCACAGCCGGTGGTGGACGTGAAGATTAATGACTTGGTTGGGAACGGAATCTCCGGGATACTTTATAAGTGGGTCAATTACGGAAAAGGCTGGAGGCCTCGATGGTTCGTGCTTCAGGATGGTGTTCTGTCGTACTATAAGATTCACGGGCCCGATAAGATCGTTGTCAATCCAGAAACCGAGAAGTGGTCCAAGGTTATCGGTGAAGAATCCATGCGAAGGATCTCTCGCAACCGGAATTCCTCTTCCTATCATCAGCACTTTCACAATCGGCGGAAGCCCTTTGGAGAAATCCATCTCAAGGTTCCTCGCTTACTTCTGGATTTCTAGTTTCACTTAGTATCGTTGTTTACTTCAGGTTGTAATTTGATTTCAGTTTCTCTCTCTATTTTCCTTGTCCCACTAATACAAAAATTTGAATTGTTGGCTGCGAAAAGAATTTTAATTACGAACTAGATTTTCATTACTTATAGTTTCAGAAAATTAAATTTGGGCTTAATTTCGGTAATGAACCAAAATATTGTATCAGTCTCGTGTAGAATTTTTCTTCTTGATTTTTTCAGGATTTATTTATCATTGAACTTTAACATTCAGATCCTTTGAAGGGTAGCATCACATGGTTTTGGGAGTAAGAATTCCTGTATCTGATTGCCTTATGATTCGTAATTGTCACATTATCTCAGTACGAGTTTTTCACTAGATGAAAGTTTCTTTTGTAGGTTTCAACTATTCGTGAAAGCAAATCTGATGACAAGCGTTTTTCTATTTTCACGGGAACGAAGAGACTTCACTTAAGGGCCGAGACACGCGAGGATCGAGTGGCATGGATGGAGGCTCTGCAGGCAGTAAAAGATATGTTCCCCCGGATGTCCAACAGCGAGCTGATGGCTCCGTTAGATAATGTAACCATTACAACTGAGAATCTTAGACAGAGGCTACTGGAAGAAGGCGTGAGTGAGGCAGCCATTCAGGATAGCGAGCAAATTATGAGAAACGAGTTTGCAGCACTGCAAACGCAACTTGTTCTGCTCAAGCAGAAGCAGTGGGTTATGATTGACACATTACGACAATTAGAGGTAATGAAAACTAGAAAACTTCATGCCAATCAAACTGGGTGTTCTTGTTCGATTCCTACTGCTACGCAGGATTGCGGTCATGCTTAATATTCTCTATTTCGTAGCAAAGAAGATTCATCTGCATCTCCTTTCCAATTTAAGAAGGGGGCAGGGTTCTGATTATTAATTGTGTATTAGCTTGTAGATATGTAATTTTTCAATTTTTTTATTGGGTCATTCATTTGTATCTTTACAACCAAAGTCATGATTTGTATGGCTGCTTAATAAAATTGATTTGAAAGTATCTGTAACTGTAACCTATAAATAGTCAGTGTTCTGTTAATTTCTACCTCTTGTATACTGGTTCTTTTGACTTTTTCTTTTTTTCTTTTTTTTTGATAGAAGATTCTTTTGATTTTTCCTGAACAAGTAATTTTATAACATATTTACAAATACAAGAATGATCTTGATTTCTATAAATAATTAATTTTCTGTGAAGTTCCACCTCCCTTATACTGGTTCTTTCATTTAATTTTGAACTGGTAGTTTTATATCGTATTTAAGAATGCAAGAATTATCTTGAACCTAGTAGTAGTAGAATCCTGTCAGAAATTAGAACTCCAACTTATTATGCTGTTAAATGGAAGGATCTACGGATAAATTTGTATAAGCTGAGTGAGACTGTCATCTAACTTGCTCTTTACTGTACCGGCTAAAAGTGTGGAAATACTAACGCTAAATTACGATACCTGAGTTGAGTATCCTTAGTTGTCCTTTTAGCTGATAATGGGTTACATTATTATTAAAAAGTCACAAATAGGCAATAGTTTTGTAGATTTCAGATTATGGTTTTGTAAATGCTCTTTTCTTAGTGAATAGTTTTGTGTCCTGGCAGACTATCAGCAGGCTCAGAATTATCTTGTGTTTTATCAAGGGTGAACTGGTGAAGAGTAGGATGGCTTCTTTTTTATTTTCTACCTGTTCAGTTAGATCAATCTAGTCCCTCCTTACTAACTTCCCTTCCTCACAGTTTTAATGAGAGAAGGATTAAATTCCTATTTCCCTTTTGTTTTAAGATACTGTTATTTATGCTGCATTATTGTAGACAGAAAAGGTTGATTTGGAGAATACAGTTGTTGATGAGAGCCAAAGACAGCTAAATGATCAAGAGGAAACCTCTAGATTAAGGCAGGAAAAATTCAGTGGTAAGTTTTTTTTTTTTTTTTTTTCTTTCAATGACCTGTTTATTAACCAGAAGTGCTCCCAGTTTTGTCCATTGCTTGAAGTATTTGCACCCAGTTTTCTCCAGACTCCCAATTCAGTTATCTTTTGTCTTTTTCCCTTTTATTGACAATGGTTAGTGTTAAGACATTTTCTGCATTAGCAGCAGGGTTAATCTAGGTGTTGATTTGGTAATGCTTTTTCCTGATCTTTGATGCAGAACGTCTCCCTTTTCATTTATTTCTGAATTGTTTATTTGATTCTGTCATCTCGTTCCATCTCTTTTTTACAACAGATATCCCCAAAAAGTTAGCAATGGCTTTGGTTCATGATACTTGCAATAAAATTATCATCTTACAGCCTTTTTTTAATTTCTTTGGCTTTTGTTCATGATACCTGCAATATAACTATAATCTCTAACTAAATTTGCAATTTCCTTTTTTATTTCCCTTATTTTTTAATCCAGAAGGAAGTGCAACTGAATCTGAGGATGATAATGAAAGAAATGATGCTGCAGAAGAAGAAACAGACGACGATGACAATGCCTTTTTCGACACCCGTGACTTTCTATCATCCAGTTCTTTTAAAAGTATTGGCTCTGATTTTAGGTTATCATCATTCTCTTCAGGTGATGAAGGGCTATATGCAGTTGAATCAGATTACGAGTTAGATCCGGTGATGAGATCTGTTGCAACCAACTATCCTTGTGTTAAGCGGCGTAAGAAATTGCCTGACCCAATTGAAAAAGAGAAAGGCGTCAGTCTTTGGTCAATGATTAAGGATAATATTGGGAAGGATCTGACAAAAGTATGTCTGCCTGTTTACTTTAATGAGCCTATATCCTCTCTGCAAAAATGTTTCGAAGAAATGGAGTATTCATATCTCCTGGATCGTGCATATGAATGGGGAAGAAGGGTAAGTCCGGATAATAACTTGATATCATTCAATAACTTTTGGCAATCAGTTAAGCAGGTACAGGTTGCAATACATATTGTTATATTGATCTGCCATTTCTGTGTCAGCTTAAAGCTTTTATCTTTTCTTTATAGTGGGGATTATGAAGTCAAAAATTATTAGTTTCATTTGGTATCAATATGTTAGTTTTTTTTTTTTTAAACATATATCTTGTTAATTTCTTCTTGTTTCTTCAATATGGCAGATCTGCCTTTTTTCAACATATCTCCTGGATTGTAGAGTTTCTTCTTGCTTTTTTTTTTTTCTCCAATTCTTTATTGCTTGCATGTTCCTGCGATAAACTCAATGGAGTATCACGCAGGGAAATAGCCTCTTGAGGATTCTGAATGTAGCTGCTTTTGCTGTATCGGGCTATGCTTCAACTGAAGGGAGGATTTGCAAACCATTTAATCCATTATTAGGGGAAACATATGAGGCTGATTATCCAGATAAAGGCCTCCGATTTTTCTCAGAGAAGGTCTAAACTGACCCTAGAATGATGTCATTAATATAATTTATCTTTTCTTGTGTACTTTATTCTTATTTGTCTGTATCATTTTTTATTTGATACTTAGAGAAGTAATGCAGCGCAAGAATGAAGAAATGCAATTTGGTTTGCTTTTCTATCAGCTCTGTCAGAAAGCGAGCTTTATATTCTGAGACTACATGAATACTGCTTTCATCCGAATGTTAGATTTTGGTATGATATACCAATATGATAGTTGATACTTTTGACACGGATGATGTTCTGGTTTTATAACTAAAACACACAGATACCTTGTGATTTATTTATTTATATAAAAAACTCAGAAACCTTGAGCTTTTTCCTTCTTCCTTATAGTGTTCACTATTCTTTTCTCTCAAGATTTATCTGCGAAAGGATTTGGGCTATTGGTTTCTTGATGTCTTGGTACATATCATGCTTGTTTAAATTCCTTGTGACTACTTGCTCTAAGTGGAAAGGAATAAAGTGTCCTGGATATATAGTTTGAGGGAGAAACTTTGGGGTGATAGAAAAGAGTTGATGATTGAATGCAAAAATTCCAGAGGATCTAGTTACCCTTGTAGATTTTCAATTTTTGTTACAGTGAGGGATGGGAATTGCCTTTCAAAACGTTGTTTCATATTTCATATTGTTAACATTTCTGCTTCCTCGCAGGTCAGTCATCATCCAATGATTGTTGCATGTCACTGTGAGGGTACAGGTTGGAAATTTTGGGGCGATAGTAACTTAAAGAGCAAATTTTGGGGCCGATCAATTCAGCTTGACCCTGTTGGTATTTTGACTTTGGAATTTGATGATGGGGAAGTTTTCCAATGGAGTAAGGTATATTTCAAGTTTTCAACTACTACAACTGCTGTCATCTACTGGAATAAGTTCTAACATGAAATGAACTTGCACTGTCAGGTTACAACATCAATATACAATCTCATATTGGGAAAGCTGTACTGTGATCACTATGGTACGATGCGTATACAGGGAAATCAGGAATACTCGTGTAAACTCAAATTCAAAGAACAATCTATAATTGATCGAAATCCTCACCAAGTACAGGGTATTGTTCAAGATAGGAAAGGGAAGACGGTGGCAACTCTATTTGGAAAATGGGATGAAAGCATGCATTATATCGATGGAGATTACACTGGGAAGGGGAAAGGTTATGACTCTTCATCAGAGGCCCATCTACTATGGAAAAGGAGCAAGCCTCCCAAATTCCCCACCAGATATAACTTTACTCGCTTTGCCATCACATTAAATGAACTTACCCCTGGATTGAAGGTCCGATTTTATGAGTTAACTGATACAATGTTTAATGTCACTCTATTTGTTTATCTTTTTTCTTTGGGAAAAATAAGGAATATACTGACAGAAAACAATATAGTTCTGTAGCTTTCACTTTTATTTTGTGCATTCTTGATCTGGAGTTAAACTAGTTCAGCATCAGTGGGGATCAGTGTAAGTGTTTTGATTACTCGAAGAACTATATAATATGGATCTTCACCAATAGATGACACAGTATTTCTAGGAAAAAGGGGATAAAAAGTATGTTGTGTGCTTTTTGTTTTTAACACTTACTGGTGATTCATACTCAAGTTTATTTCAATGCACAGGAAAAGTTGCCACCTACTGATTCCAGGTTAAGACCAGACCAAAGGTATTTGGAAAATGGGGAGTATGAGATGGCAAATTCTGAGAAGTTACGGCTAGAGCAGCGGCAACGTCAGGTACCCATTGAATTTCATGTTGTTCTTTATGTCATTGTTTTGTTGGTTTCACTTGTAGGTTAGCACTCTAAATAGGGGTATAGATTTTTGGTGCTTCTTTTAGTGCAAGATTTTATGAAACCTCAGGGGTTAGTGTTGGTAAAGGTGTGTTCCTTGTTGAAGACAAGTGGCAGTTATAGACATGAGTTGGTGAAGCTGGACTGAGCAGGAGGATTGGTCTACATTTCTAGTTCAGTTAAAAGGGAGTATGTCATGCAGTTTGTTTCATGATTGAATGGGATAATTTGTTTGGTAGACTATTTCCAAACTCTTAATATATTGAAATCCAATGAATGCTGGAGGAACACACAGCAATTGTCTGTGATTCCAGCCATCAACTGTTGTGTTTCGAGTTTGAAAAGCTCAGTCCTTATGTTGAAGGGTGACAGAGGGACAATCAGCCTTTTCGCATTTTGTTGACTGTATGGCGTCATATGTCGGACAGCATTGTCCCCTTGTCATGATCCATTTGATGAACCAATCATAGTGGATTCTCACCTTGAGTATCTATAAGGACTCAGGCTAGAATTTCTGCAAATAGTGCCTGCATTGCGTAAATTGAAGTAATTAATACCTTCATGAAGTACATGTCATATACTCATTATCCCAATAAAGATTATTAATTCTGTTTGTGATCTATCTGATATTGTTTGAATGGATTTTAGGCTCGAAAGATGCAAGAGAGTGGTTGGAAACCACGGTGGTTCGCCATAGATAAAGCAAGCGGTGCATATCGCTACTTGGGAGGGTATTGGGAAGCCAGGGAACGAGGAAACTGGGACTCCTGCCCTGACATTTTTGGTCAAATCCTTTCCGATCATCTTTCTGACTGAGCTTTAACCTTTAGTTCTTTTTTGCCCTCCAATTCTTTCCTGGTGGGATGGCAAATGACTGCTAGTTCGCAGTAATGTCAACCCCCTCCCCTGTATTCATGTAAGCAAATCGGATGAAAAATAATCAGCAAGTAACAGTGTGTATGATTCTTTTTTTTCTTTTCGTTTCCGACTACTAGTCTCCCTGCACGTAATCTTTTTTAAAAAATAAAAAAGTTATATTATATCTCGGGCATTCATTAAACAAATCATATCTTATTTAGAAAAGCGAAATTCCCGAGGCCATAAATTGTGCTCGACACAACTGGCATGGAATAAAAAAGAAACAATTCTCCAGTGAGAGTTAAGGTTGAGATGTTTGCAAGAAAGATACAGAGTTGAAGCTTCTCTAATGTTCTTATATCAAATAACATAAATTAACATTCCTGCTTGTAGAGGCTTCATCATTTAATGCTTAATCTCTTCGGTGAGAATTTGACGTTAGTGAGAAACAGGCCTTCGAGTTTCTTGAGAAAAAAAATAATAATAATATTAATAATAAATGCAACCTCCAATCTCCGTTGTCAATTTTTGAGGTCATAAATCCCAAGTTTGAGGGGCATCCATAGTTCTTTCTTTCATCCCAATCCTTGATATTTTGCTAAAAATGTCCTAGACTCCTACAGGAATGCTATTATAGTGAATCCTTTAAATAAAAATAGCTAGATATTTTTTATAGGAGGAACAAAAACGGTTGCAGGTGTAGCAACAATATATTCTAAGCTATTTTCTTTATATTCTCTCAGCTATTTTCTGTTTTGTAATATTGAGTGGTACCAAACTTTTAAAAGTCTAATATCAAACCAATGACTACTACCTACATATAATGATATAAAAGTCTTGATGGACAACTATATTTATCCGTTGCTAAACTGTCCAGCATGCATAAGAGACGCATCAATTCACAATTTTTGTCGTGCTCTCTTGTGAGATATATTATCTTAATTTATAATTTTCTTTTCCTTCCTTTTTTTTTCTCGGTTCATTTGAAATTTCGGACATATGATAATTGGGTGCACCTAAATTTTGGCAGAATGTAGCACTAATTTAGGCTCACGTTATGTATGGGCGTTCTTTTTTCTTTTTTTGTGATGGGGACTACAATACATAACTTGAGCACATGCAAAGCCATGAAGGTGGCCTTTTGTATGTTCATGTGACAAACAGATCATCTGCTAGACTTCTTAATATTGTCTGATTGGCTCACATGTCCCGTTCAATCGAACAGTGCTAGGGAGCCTAGCACACTATTAAGTACTTAGAGCTTAGCAAAAAATTCAAAGCTTTTAGCAATAAATTTGAACTCATTCATGTGAACCAAATTTTTGAAAATTATCACATCTCGTTCCTCACTGAAAAAAGAAAAAAAAAATCACACCTGTGATTGGCTAATTAATTTTTGGCGCCATATCTTCCTCCGAAGGCAAACAAAAGAAATAAAAAGGGAAAGAAACTTATCTATTTCGTATAGGCAAAATAAATGGAAAAGATAGCATCGTTTTAATTTGATTGTCTGTGAGTATGTGACCGTATATATATATGGACAAGAGACACAATAAATTGATGTTGCTTCTGTGCATATCACATTGTCCAAGTTTGCCTGCTTCACAAGAAATTAATCATAGCTAGCTGCTAAACTTTTGTTGCCCCAAAACTTGACTTTTATTAATTGCATTTATACGTGAGTGGATAACCCATTTCACAGGGAACACAGGTTTAGTCTTATGTTAAGACAACAATGTGCTGTTCTTTTCATGTTATTCAATGTATATAATAATATTTATCTGAATATTGATGCACTGTTGATTGTGATTGCAGGCAGATCTACTAACACTCTTTCATTTTATCTCTTATCACTTTTGCAAAAAAAAAAAAGAAGAATATAATGCAGAAAATAACAGAAAACACGCAAATTTAACTTGGTTTGATCAATATAACTTACGTTCAAGGACCAAAAAAAAATATATTTATTACTTTTTGCCAAAAATGTATGAGAAAAAAATAACATATACATCAAAACAAAAAATGCTCTTGCCTCTATATTTTTCTCATTTCGAGTCCTACTTACAATAAAGTAAGTCGAATAATAAATTAGGTTACCAAATTCAAGTCACTATAACAACTTTATATATATGTATGGCTATCTGCAACTCAAAGCTTGATTGAAAAAATGGACAATAGTAGTCACAGTTGCAATAAAAATATTCTAGTTGAAGATATAATAAATCTCTGTTAACTTGTTGATTATGGGGTTAAAAAAATTAAGGAAAAAAAATAGCTCTTGGACCCATGCAACATGCAAGAACGGCTTATTTCCTAAAATTTTGCTACAGAGAAGTCGAGCTCTTCAGTGCTCCACCTCTTGATAACATTTCCATATTTACATGGGATCTTAAAATAATGAATAACAGTAAAATTATTTATAGTGTTGATATGAAATATAGTTCCTTCATTTAATCTTATGTTACAATTTAGAATTAATACAAATTGTCAAGGACTTCCTTGTCTACTACATTGGAGAAAACATTTTGGCATTTGTTGTCATTGTCATGAACTAATATCTTCAAATATTGGCACTCTAGAACTTGTAACATATTATCCATGAAAAAAAAAATACTATGATAAGTGGATCCTAATATTAAATAAAGACTGACCTTCTCTTGTTAATAATTATGACAAAACACATACAGAAAGAGTGAATTATCTCTATGTGTGCTTGAATGGTAATTGTGAGTCAAAACGTTAAGTAGGGGATTAAAACATTTTTCCGATATTATTGTCAAAAATAATACTTGCCTTTATAATAACATGTTTGCCCAACTTACTAATGATCACCTAGTGCCATTGCATAATTATATAAACTGAAAAAATAACAATCAATAATATTAAATTACTAGCATAAGTTTTAATTTCAGCGTATGATTGGACATTCTTAACAATCAATATTATTTAAGAATTGAATGATGAATAAGTCATCCGTGTTACTCTTATTTTTATCAATTTTGCACATACAATCAAAGCCAGAAATAAATTTTCTCCTAACCTATGACGGGAAATTATGTTAATAATTGCTGTATCCTAATTTAATAAATTTATATTTACTTTAATAATCTCTCACTTTATTTTAAAAAAAAAAGATAATTATCATAGCGTTACTCCATGTGTCAAACATCACTTCCATTTAAAAAAAGAAAAAAAAATGTTAAGATAAAGTAGGAGTATTGGTGCATGGTGTTCAAAACGTACATGCTATGCCTATTTTCCAATATAATTCGTCTTTGTAATGACTTTATTTTATAGGCAGGGCAAGTAGCACATATGGCAAGTGGAAACCTCTTCTTAATTTGATCTGCCTACTATATATATATTTATATATACAGTGGTTGAAACTTTCTGAAATTCATTATATTCTAACTAATTTATTGGTTTAAGTTAAGTTGAATTATAAATATGTAAAATTCTATTATCGTTAATTTTTTACAATTTATAATTTAAATTTTGTTTATAAAAAATAAGTATCGAATCACTTAAATAAATTAACGTTAATGTGTGTGTTTATAGATTATTATAAAATTTGACGATTAATGTAGTCTGAATTGTATTATAATAGAACATTGTTCTTCAAACAAAATTTAATGGCGGCAAAACTTTCTCCCGAAATTAAACAAATTCTTCTGATATATTTCAAGAACTAGAACAACTGAGAGGAATGAGGTGAATAACCTAGAATGCTTTCTAAAGGAGTTAAAAACCCCGGAAAAAAAAGGTGATAGGAAAACATGAAACCAGAGGAAAATATCATTTGAAAAATTATAATATATATACACATACACGAATTTGAATTTTGTGCTTGTTTGTATCATCGAATTTCAAATTTAACAGCTCAAATTTTAAGTAGTTGTTTTAATAATTTTCTTTAAAAAAAATTAAAATTTGAATCGTCAAACTTGAAATTCAACGATCTAAATAAAGATAAACATCATATTTATCTTTATAAGACAAACACCGAACCCCAAGTCTACATACACCGGTATATATGTATGCAATCAGAGTCTAATTTTGTTTCTTTTTCATGGCTTTGCATTCTACGATGAAACCCTCCATAGGTAAAAAGTTCATTCGATCAAAAAGGAGACAATTTGACGTTTATTGGAAAGAACTTTAGTGGTCAAAATAGTAGTAAAAAGGATCCATTCATATATATATATATAATTATATCGAATCTGCGAGAAAAAACTTCCAATCAAATTATACCCAACTTCAACTCTATCAACAATTAGAAATTATTCAAATTATATATGAACTGGACTCCAAAGTATTCCAGCTAAATCACATTTATTGCCCAAGAAAACGCATATCTATATCTGCATGCATTACGATTATTATAATTTCAATTTTAACCAATGAGAGACATTTGGAGAGGGTCAAATTAAGACGAACGTAGGTATTGTTTAATTATATATATATATTAATCAGTCATAGAGGTTCAGACAAGCTGATAGATGCCAAACTGAACCATTATGCAACCATTTCTTTTCGAGCCTTTATTGTATTTTAGGCTATAAATTTTGTATTTGATAATGGAACTTTTATTCGGTCAAAAGTTCAAGAATCTAAACAACCGGTGGTCAAAAGAAGGTAAAAGAATTGGCTCTGATCTTGACACTGACACCAACATTTTTATATGTATTTATCAAACATTGTACGAGGAATTTTATCCAATCAAAATTCAAAACTAGCCATACATCGATTTTATTCCATGATGACCAATTACAACTCGCTCAAATCTAGCAGCTAATTGCCAGCTTTTTAGCCTACATATATGTGTTTATCTATATAAACATTAAATTATTAATATGTTTTTTAACAAAAATTATAACTTTTCAATTTGATTCTTAAAACAACAACAAGATTATGTTTGTTTAAATGTTTTTTGTTAATGAAAATTGAGACGAATATAATATTTTAAAAATTAAATTAAGACACTTAATATTTTGATATCAAATTGAGAAAATTATAGTTTTTAAAGATCAAATTAATAATTTACTATATATATGAGAAAGTTTATTAAAAAAAACTTAACCTCTTAAAAAGTTAAGTGTTTTTATCCTTTGATCATCTTGAGAATTGTATATATAATAAAATAATAATTTATATAAAACTCAAGATTATTTATTGATAGAAATACTCAATTTTTTGAGAAGTTGAGTGTTCTATAAACTTACTCTATGTATATGTTATATATTATTGTATGATCTGTTTAATAATTTTAAGTTAAACTATAATCTTTACCCTTATAGTTTCACTCAATTTTTAATTTCATCCTTGTATTTTAAAAAAATTTTAAGTAAGTCCTTATATTTTTATTATTTTTCAATTTTATCCCTATTATTAGAAGTTTGTCAACATTTTGTTAAATTTTAGTGATATGACTAATTATATATATACTATATTGACATTCAAAATATACATGAATTAAGCTAATTCGACTTAATTATTTAATATAAATTACATTATATGTCATATATATGTAAATTAATATCAATTAATTATATATTGTTTTTATTTTTGTTGACATAAATCATGTATATTTAGAGTGTTAATGTGCATATGGTTAATCATATTAGCAAAATTTAATGAAATACAGACAAAATTTTAATAACAGTGGTTAAATTAAAAATTTGTGAAAATATAAGGATTCAATTACAAAATTTTAAATAATAGGGACCAAATTAAAATTCAAGTAATATTATAAGGACAAAAAAATAATTTAACCATAATTTTATAGGTGGAGGGAATCACCGAAAGCGAAACTAGCATATGACAAATTGACCATGAGACATAATATGTTTTTAATTATATTTATGTGTATCTTTTACCAATTTTTGGAAGGTAAGATACAAAAGGCAATCAATGGATCAACCTGCTGTAATAATGATCGGAACTGCTTAAATAATTAAAGCTTTAATAATCATAAGGCCAATTGATTAAAGATGCATCGAACTTTTTAAGTGTAGGTTGTAACTTGTAATTAATTATTTTAATTGTGGAGAGAGTTTTAGGTGAAAAATGAAGAACGAATTATGGAAATTGTTAGTATTATACATTGAGGGCTGTAAAGCTTTAAGGTGTGCTTGTTTTGTGAAACCGTTTTTAGAATATACTTTTTATTTACAAGTTTTTATAATTTAAAAATATATATGTTTCAATCTTTGTTTTGTGAAATTAAAAGTTTTTTATTTGTAATTCAGATTTTTATAATAGTTATAAATGTTGTCTGACTGTGATTAAATTTGATAATAATACTTGTGAGACCATTTTTTATTATTTTAATATTTGAACATTTGAAAATGTTTTTTAATTTTGTTGTTTAAGTCCTATATTAAAAAATATTTTTTATTTTGCAAAATATATGCAAATAAAAAATTAATTGATTCAAAAATTTAAGTTTCAAGAATATCAATGGAGGGAAGAATTGTAATGGGCAAATACTGGGTTGATTTTAATTAATTATTTGTATTTCTTTGAGACATTTAATACACACTCTATCTGATTTTTTTTAAAAAAACTTGTTAAATGTTTTTACCAAAATGCTCCAAAAAATAATATTGCATGATAGATATATTTATACTGCTAATCAAGTAATGATATAACCTATAATCAATATTTATCCAACAAAAAATTTTAATTTTAAAAAACTTATTTTATATATATATATGATAAATTGTCATATATATTTATATATTATATAAATAATTATTTAGCATATATTAGATACTGTATCCTCATATTTACATTAGATATATTTATATATAATATTTGAAACCATGATTCATATCCTAATCTCAAATATATATTTTTTAAACAGATATCTTTTATTGAATGGCGGAAAATGTTTATAATCATTATCATCCCTAATCCGAATCATCGCTTTGATGGCAGAGAATATTCGCTTCCTACACTTACAACGCGTGTACTGTATTTTATATTTTTTTTGTTAAATATTGTATTGTATATAATTTTAAATTAAATTTTAAGAATGTGCAATAAATATCTCAAGATCTTATGTTTAGCTAATTTTATGTTTGGCCAAACAAAATGATCTGATCAAATAAATTTATATAAGTCTTATCTATTAATATCAATTAAATAATCTTATTTATACAAACACGATATGTGGCTATATAGAAAAATCTATTGTAAGAGTCACATCCCATATAGTCCATAATTGTCCACACACCTAAATGAAAATAAAAAATACTCCTTCTTAATCCTTATTGGTTTATGGATTGTAACTGAATATTCTAATTTATAAGCCATCAATGTCCACTCTCATGCATTAGGAGCTTTACCTAAAATTGCCC
Organism: Biancaea sappan; assembly: GCA_037074585.1. NCBI lineage: Eukaryota > Viridiplantae > Streptophyta > Magnoliopsida > Fabales > Fabaceae > Biancaea > Biancaea sappan. The sequence continues at coordinate 16,980,395 of CM073494.1, forward strand.
ATTTCATTCATTTTAGCTCTTTGTTTATACACATTGGCATATTATATTTATTCTTTTTACCTATAATGATAAATTATATTAACATTTTTGTTTAGATTTAATTAAAAATATTTGATACTTTTATCATTTTAAATATGACACTCTTTTAATTATTGTTATTAGTAAAAGTTAACTTTGTACAATACATGTTACTTGCAGTGATAAATTAAATTATTTAACACCTTTATATATATCATATTAAAAACAAAACAACACTTTCATATTAGAGGTAAATATTAATTTAATTACTTTTATTGTCGTGTTAAAAATAAAGTAGAGTGTTATATATTGTAAAAATTTAATTAATTTGATAAATAAATAAAATAAATGGGAGGTTTATGTAACACAATATGTATCAAAATGTTAGGAGAATTTAATGTAATATTAAAACAAGAGGAATATCAAATGTGTAATTCAACCAAATCTCATGACAATTTTTATGCATGCTATATATATATATATACCTATCAGGATACAGGTAACGTTATCAACAAAGAGCAAGATCGAATATATACTTGTGTTTTGACAATGATACATATATTATTTATATATACATGCATACATATAAATATATACGTGTGTGTTGTTGATTTCTAGAACGGCAGTTTTTTGTCTGATATTGAACTTAAATTATTGAGTTTTTCACCGAGATTGAATATTCTTCTCTCGAAGAACAAATAATCAATATATATATATATATATATAAAGTTAGTGAGAGAGGTAACGTGGCACCTTCTCGATCCAATATCAACATTTTTCTTTTTCCTCCTTTTTTGGAATTATGAATCTAATTTAAAATGATTTTTGGTTCCTGAAATTTATATTTCATAATAACTCCATCAATCAATAGTTTTTATAATTTATTTTCTATAACTGATCATTAAAATTTATTTTCCATAATTCTCCATTAATAGCCCTAACAACAATAGGGAAAAAAAAAAGAGAATTGCTGGGTTGAGTACAATAGTTGCATATTATTATGTCCAGTGGCGGAGCCACGTTAGAGCCAGGGGTGCAGCTGCACCCCCTGAAATTTAAAAAGTCCCATACAAAAAATTTTTTTTTTTCATTTTGACCCCCCTCCTTATTTTTTTTTGAACCCCCTTAATATTTTTCGAACATCTTCAGTGACTCAATCCCACTCTGCTGCTCACAGTCACAAGACCCCCACTCGCTAGAATCACAAATTTTTTTCTTGAAGATGGTTAATTTCTCATTTCATTGTTAGGGACCTCTTTGTAAAAGTTTGAAATTTAGAGTTTTTGTACATAGGTCTATTTCTATTAAATTAGTTAATTGATTATGTAATTAGGATCATGAGTAACATATTTGTAAAGTCAATTTCATGAAATTTTTTCTTGATGATGGTTAATTCTCATTTCTTTGTAGGGACCTCTTTGTAAAAGTTTGAAATTTGGGGATTTTGTATGTAAGTCTAATTCTATCACATTGGTTGATTGATTATACAATTAGGATCATGAGTAACATATTTGTGAAATCAATTTCATGAAATTTTTTCTTGATAATGGTTAATTTATCATTCCCTTATTAGGGACCTCTTTGTAAAAACTTGAAATTTGAAGTTTTTGTACATAAGTTTAATTCTATCAAATTGGTTGATTGATTATACAATTATGATCATGAGTAACATATTTGTAAAGTCAATTTTATGAATTTTTTTTTGATAATGGTTAATTTATCATTCCATTATTAAAGACCTCTTCGTAAAAGCTTGAAATTTGTAATTTTTGTACGTAGATCTAATTATATCAAATTAGTTAATTGATTATACTATTAAGATTCAAAAGAAGAACGTTTTTTTTGTAATAAAAATATTTTTTAAAAGGAAATTACTATCAAATGAGCAATAAATTAAAATTAATTTAGAAAAATTGCTATCAGATTCAAAAAAACAAGAATGAAAATTTTGCCCCCCTGACCGAGGGGTCTTGGATACGCCACTGATTATGTCATTACTAATGGAATAAATTCCATTGATTCAATGATTCAAAGTGTCTCATTGATTTCTCATTCATTTTATTTTCTGATTTGATTTTCGTCGTCGTTTCACACCTTCGTCATCTACCGTCAATGATAGATACGCTATGCTTTGCTGCCAATTAACAAGGTTGTGGTTTTTGTAAGGGCTTCTTTTTTAAACCTAGGTGCGAGGTTGTTTCTGACAATTTGGTTCTAAAAAATGGGATGGATTTCAAATCTGGTCCTTTGGCTCTGGAGTTGCTCAACAATTCCACACCTTTTTAATTATTAATTTTTTTCAGTACATAAAAAATCATATACTTGGATTTTATTATTAAAGTAAATTAGTAATTTTTGTAAAATTTAAATAAATTATAAACTTGATACATCTTTCATTTTAAATATTCTCAACTCCCTTGACTCTTTCACATATAGTGTAAAATAAAACTATAATTTTATTTTTAAAATATCCTCTATAAATTATATCATTTATAGATGCATAAAACTGTACTTTTATTTTTAAAAATATCCCCTCTAAATTATATCATTTATAGATGCATTACTCTAATTTCCTATTTGTTAAAGGTCATTCTATTACTCGCAATTAGTCTGAATAGCATAGTAGGAAAAAAAAAGTTTATTAGGTTAAGTGCAATAGCTTTACATTAATTTATTATTTGTCAAAGATCTATCATTAATTACTCACCATTAAAAGACAAGAAAAAATGAGTTAATTGAGTTGATCAGCGTAATAGCCGTACATTAACCCATCGTTACTAATGGAACAAATACCATCAATTCACTTATATATATATATATATATATTAAACCACGCCTTGATTTCTCCTCAATTTTATTTTTCGATCCCTCTCACATTGGGTTATAGAGCCTTTTTCGCCACCGTTTCACCTTTGTAGTCCAATATGAATGGTGATTGCACTACAGTATGCTGACTTGATAGGGGTATTTTTGGAATTTTAAAAAAAGCCATTTTTTAAACCAAGAAAAAGCAAAAATAAACAAAAAAAATTTCCAAAAATACTCTGCCAAGTCAACACACATGTAGCAATATTTAATATGACTGGATGGAGGGGTCTTCTGCACATATCTAAAAGTTGGAGAGGTTTTTTTGGTTACGTTTGAATGTTGAGGGCTAAAGTGTAAGGACTTCTAAGTTTCAGCAGTTCTGATAGAATAATTTAGTCAAATCTCAAACAAAACATAATTCACTCTAATTACAGTATATAGCCTTTCATTTTGTGATAAAAGATCATTATGTATAACTTTTCTTTGATGGTTTTGTATCTTATTGTGGAATCATCTCATCAAAAAAATTAATTCTTTTAACAAATTTTTATGTTGTTAAGTCTATTGCTATTTTAGAGGTATATATTTCCAAAAAACATTAACAAAAAGCAAAACATGTCATTATGATTGAAATATTTGAGAAGGAAAATTGATTAATTCATTCAGTATACTATTTTATTTGCATAGTATGGGAAAAGGATATATATTTTACATATGCATTATGCATCTATAAATGTCTGTTAGTGAAATAAATATTTCAGTCAATATTATTGTATATAAAGAAATTATTACTAATGTACTTTTCTGTATTTCGTTGAACATTAAATATTTTACAACAAATGAACAACTTATACTAGTGATTTATTATTAACCTGTGCATCCCAGGGAACGATAAACTAGTTATATATATAGAGGTGAATACAGAACTAAGATGGAACTAAAACATTAAAACAATGTCTCCAATGTATAAAAGTAATATATATATATATATATATATATATATATATATATATATATATATGTCTTTCATTAATTCAAAACAGGCTGGCAATTATTAATGTTAATGAGTTGACAGATTAAAAATAATTCCAACCTAATCTATATCCATCGTATAATAAAATTTATGATAGAATAATAAACGGCCAAACGACCTTGTATTAATTATTTACAATCATAACGTACGTGGCAACAAAATCTCTTAATTACTTTATAATAATAAGGTTTTTAAGTGTGATGCTATCATCTTACGAAGCTGTCCTCGCGGACGACATTCTAGTAATTGGCTGAAATATATAGATATTTTAAAAAACTTAATTTATAAAAAAAATAAATTTAGAAACTGGACACTAGCTATTCTAGCATTGGGTTATATATATATGTTGACGATGTCATGTGATTCGGATCTGATATATAATCATACAAGTAACATCAAGCAGCCGCATTATTTTTTATTATCGTACTGATATACAGGATACATACATAGCTATATTCAATAATTTAGTGGATGAATGAAACAATAAACATATGGAATAGCTGAATGAGATTGAGATGTTGTGATCAGCTGGGAGCTAAGTAAAATTAAAAAAAAAAAATTAAGGGACGAGACAGGTGGGCAGGGTGTGGAGAAGACACGTGGATGTCGGATGAAACGGCAAGACAGAGCTTGCAGCTTACAGCATGGCACGGTGTTCTGTCTTCGTGTCTTTGTCGGAAAAACGACGATGACGTTAAGGTCCACGAAGACAGCTTACCTGGGCCCTTCAATGCTCTGCCGTTTTCGTTCAACTGGCAAATCTGGCCATTTGCCCCTAAACAGCGAGCGTACTAACACAAATCCTTAAACAAAATAATTAGAGTAAATTATATTTAAGTATCTTAAAGTTGATTAAAATATAATTAATGCTTCTGTTATTCTAAATAATCTGCATCCTTTGATTTTTTTAAATAAAATTAAATTTTTGCATAATATATCATTTTAAAAGTAAAATTTTTAATTAACAATCTTTACTGTTATATGAAGTATAAAATTATAGTTTTGTATTTATGTTCAATATTAATTTAACGATTTTAATTGATTAGATGAAACTTTAATTTTACATAATATTAAGAACTATACAACAACATAGCGGTGACTCTTAGGAGAGGCATTATCATTGCACTCTCATTTATTACAAGTTTTTTAAAAGGTGAAAAATGAAGTACTTAATTTATTGTGCAAGAGATGAATTCACTAAATACTCTAAAGTGCTCTGTTTAGTGAAGTATGCCATTGGGAGAGGTCAAGCGTCAATGGTATTTAAGTGTTTAGGTACTTAATTTTAAAATTGTTTGGCATACCTAGTACGCTTACTTTGGATATTCGATGTTTGTACATGTCTATTGTATGAATTCCCCCCTTATATAAATATTTCTTTTTTGACATAGTTGAAATGCCTTAGGGATGCTTTATTTTATTAAGAGAGAGGGTGCTCTTTCTCTTGATTGCCAAGAGAAGCTTCTCTTTAGGTGCCAGGGATACTCCTTTTATGCTGAGAGAGAAGATGGATAAATTAAAGTGTTTGAGAACACTCATTAAAATAACATGACTCTTGTACCAAAAATCATATAAAAACTAGGGGTGAGCAAGAGTTGAATTGGAAGAAATTTTTAACTTGACCCGATCAAATGTGAGCGGGTAGGGTTGAGTCGGGTTATTGAATTTTTAAGATTTGACCCAAACCAACTTAATCCGTACTCTAGCATGTTGGGTCGGTTGGCATGTTGCCTTTTTTTTTTCTTTCTTCTTTTTCCCCCCCTCTCTCTCTCTCTTCATTCTCCATATCTCTCTATGCTTCTTGAAATTGCAAATCTCTTTTTTTTTTATTCTCCATTGCAGAGCTCTCATCTCCTTCTCCATTGCATATCTTTCATCTCTTTCTCCATCACAAATCTCTCTTAGGTCTCTCGTCTCCTTCACTCTATCTCTCATCACTTATCCATCGCCAGATCTCTCTCATCTACTTATCCATCGCCAGATCTCTCTCATCTACTTCTCCATCGCCCGATCTCTCTCTCATCTCCTCGCCATCACTCTCTTTATCTTTCATCTCCTCTGCTCGGTTGCCATCTCTGTCTCTGTCTCTCATCTCCTCGGCGTCACATAGGGGGAGCCACCATGGACAAAGGAGTGGAGAAGGTTTGACTTTGAAAGAGACACTACTACTGAGCACGAAGAAGGACTGGAGGAGAAGAAAGAAATATGAAAGTAACACTGTAACAGAATCACACTGAAGAAAATTTTGAAAAGAAGAGAAGTCGTGGTAGACGGCAAATCAAAGGGAAGATAAAATCAAAAATTTAAAAAAAATTAATGGAGGTTTGGGTGGCGGGTTGGGGTTGGGTTAAGAAATTTCCAACCCGCCACCCGACCTGTCAATGGTCGGATTGAAAATATTTAACCCAACCTAACCTGTTAACCCAATCTAAATCCAACATAATTGTATGGGCTGGGTCAAGTTGGCGGGTCCCTTACCCACCCCTAGTGAAAAACAACATCACTCAAAGAAAATAAATTGTGAATTACTTGAACCATTAATATTGGTGGAAGACAAAAAATATATATATAATAGAGATTGAAGGCGGGGTAGGCAATAAAAATTGATTGAAGGCGGTCGAATTAAAAAGGTAGGTCTAGCTTCACTTATTAAATAAACTATAAATGAAGGAAGACTTACACACACACACACACACGGGTTTATATCCTCTGCTTAGAATTGTCATGACTGTTGCTAAAATTTTTAGCAATAGTTAAAACAGTTACTAAAACTTTAAGCATGCTTCTGTTTGTTTTTTTTCCAAGTAGAGGATCCATACTACACACACACAGCGTGGAGGAGAGATAGACTTGCAAGTAAATGCACTTTTATGAACTTAGGATCTGATGGATGATGAATCCATACACGTGGAAATTGCCAACTCATAGGCTCTCATGAAAAGCAATACATACGCCATAATTCATAATTCATGCACTTAGCATCTCTAATATTATAACTCTAATGAATTATTTATTATGGATTTTACTATACCATATTATTATTTTTGCTTTTAAACAATTATTCACTGCAACTCTTAAAAACTCATAAATGAGTTTCATAAGCAACTCTCTATTACGTTAATCAATGCAAATGTATTTAATATTTTTTTTTATTTTTTTTATTAATTTTTTTGTTAAGAACTTGTTCTTATATAAGAACAATTTTTATGTGTGGCAGTCACACTGGCAAATTTCAATAATGAAACTCAATAAGAACCAGTTCTTATTTTAAAGAATGTTTTAAGAACCTCCATTAGATATGCTTTTAGAGATTGCAATTCCAACATGAATCGGTTCATCCGATTTGTCCCACCTTGTTTAGATTGTAAAATTTAACTTTTGGCCAAGAAATAAAACAATTTGGGAAATCTCGAAAAGATATATGAGGAGACGGGACAATGTCTTCTTCATCTCAAATATATAATATACTATAATATTATAAGATAAAAGAAAAATTCATAGAGCAACGGATAAAAACAAATAGTGAAAAACTCGTTGTCTCTTTGTTATCACTATTTGCACTCTCCAATCTCAATTCCTTCACGTCATGTTAATCTAGAGATTAAATTTATTTAAAACACGTGGAATGACCACGGTCATATATGTAAAGTTAAAGTTCTTCATTTCTTTATTATGCTCTTTTTATAAGTGTGTTGCCCATTCCCTCCTGAATGAATGTACGTAAAATAAGTCGACTACACGGACAACATATAGTGGTTGCGCTTCGAGCTTACATAATCAGGTATGAACAAAATATCTCAGCCACAACACTATTATAATTAATAACGTGTTGGTTCATCAGTGGGGGACACTCACATGCGGAACTCACAACAACCCTTACACAATGTAAACTATTATATATTGTCCTATATATATATATATATATATATATATTTATTTATTTATGCTTAAATGTTTAGAATTTTAGTTACATAAAATAGGATAAAGGGAATGGTGAATGGAATATGTATCGTTTAAGAAATTTTCCCATTGTTTATGACGAAGGCTTCTGAAAAAATAAAAAAGTTGATAATGGAGAAATACTTTGTGTAACATGCAAGCTTCGAGGATTAGCAAACAAATAGAAATGGGATGGGTCCTCCAAGGAAAAGGACGCGTCATCATGATTTGTTTGAAGAATACCGCTTAACGTTCGTGAAAATGATGCTTATTTTACCTCTGATATACGAAATTCAGAAACTTTTTTGGAAATGAAGAAGAGAGAGAGAAATAGATGGGATTGGAGAAGGCAGTGCCGGCATTGGCTCCAGCGCGCTGAAGCTCTCAACTTCCAATATTGATTATTAGATTAATTTAACAGTCATTATTTGAGATTTTTTTTTTAAATTATACAATTAATTTTAAATTATTCAATCAGAATTAGTGATAATCAAATTCAACTAATAATTTTAAATTAATTGATATTTAAGATGCCTCTTTTTTTAAATTATGTAATTAATCTTAAACTATCCGATGTGATAATCAAATTTAATAACTTAAAATATATTTTTATAAAATTACAATAAATATAAGATTTAATTTATGAAAGTATTTTTTACTGTATATTATAAAAAATATAATATTCAGTTGAATCTGATTATTACTAACTCTAATTAAACAGTTTAAAATTAATTGTGTAATTTTAAAAAATAAAAAAAACTCGAAATAATCCAACGGCGGATATTGAAAGTTGGAGTCAATCCAGAACCGATAATTGGGCCATCCAAGCTCGAAGCTCTACAATTCAATTTTGGCACCACCATTCGTTCCCGAAGCTCGCATAAAGCCAACTATGATGTTGCACTTTCCCAAAGGTTTGTCAATCCCGGCTCTCTCAACAAACCTAAAATAAGCGAGTTGGTTAATAAACCCTTCTCATATCGCCAACGCTAAGCCTTCAGTTTCATAAATTTCCGCTCGATTCGATAATACTCCAGTTTTATCAATGTAACAGACAGAACTGTCGAAACCTGGACATGCGAGACGACACTTATTAGTATGACAGACGGAGCCACTCAGAAAAACAGCAGAAATAAGAGAGGCAGAATGGTAAATGAAGTAAAGATTGAGGGGCACAATTAAAAAATGAAAACTAAAAGCCGGTATTGTGATACGATATCATAGACGATTCCGTTACGTCACGAAGAAACCAAAGAGGGAAGAGGGAAACGGATACGGTATTAGCTAATAAAGACAAGAAATTTGAAGTGGAAGAGACTTGAGGGTATCTTCGTCATTACATAAATGATAAAGCTAGGTGTCTGTTAAGAACTCAGAAGCATTGTTCCCAAGGCAATTTTAGTGCGATGAAGATGGGAATTTAGTACATTGATGATGATTTGATGATGGGAGGCATGGCCAGCAGGCTATGACCTGTGTAATTCGGACTCCTTGATAGATGTGGGAAACAATAGCTATTTACAGCGTTCTTTGGCCAAGTCTAACTATCTATAGTGTGGAATATATAATCATGGTGGTCAGCCTATTGATAGATTCACCAATGGCAGGAGCAGTGAAAGTAAATGCTAAAGCTAAGACTCATTCATGTAAGTTATGGAAGTTGCAGGATATTTAGGTGTGGGTAATGCAGCAATGGTAAGATTTGTTTTGGTAACCAACCTCAAGAATGGAATAATGTAATATTTATAAATTTGAAATATGATATTGTGCTATTCAAAGCTATGTGTTGCTTACTTTTTGCTGGGGTACTCATTGATGTTAACAGTTTAGAACCATATTAATGAGATGTTTAATTTTTTTTCCTTTTTAAATTCTTTACAGAAACAGCCAGCTAAATAGAATTAAGGATACTTGAACACTGCAAACAGATCATTATACCCAAAGTAACAATATTTATGCTACTAAAAGAGTTTGGAAATACAGTTTGCACAATTGGAGAAGTCAGGTAAGCATGTTGGATACATGCCACTGAAGCTTATTTGATGTTGCTATTCTTTTTGAAAATGTTATATGTTGAGCTTTCTTTGCTGCTTAATGGAATCTTTATGTGTGGAAATTTTATATGGAACCTAAACTTTTTATATGCTTATTTTTTTTTTTGTCCATTTTCCTTTTGTGGTGTTTATTGTGAATTTTGGAATAATTTACTATAGATTGTATTATAACTATCTCTACTTTTCATTGAAATTTAAGTTGTAAGGTTTCTTAGAATTGTGCACAATTATCAATTGTGGGGTCCTATATTGACCCTTATGTCAAAATAAATTTAAGAGGTTCAATATTTTTCTTTTTTCATTCTGTTGTTTCTTTATAACGATGAAAACACTAGAATAGGCAATGGTGTCAATAGAGTAACTTTTTTTTTTTTTATGGGTTACAAATGACCCTTTAACCGTAGAAAGACAACAACAATGTCATAAAGATAAAAAGTGCTCATAAATATAAGGTTGGAGCAAAGTTTTATTTATTTATTTTTTTCTGCATTTTGTTTTTTTTCCTTAATATGACTTTGTTATTGGGATTTGCTGAAATATCAGGAGATAACGTTAATAGATTAAAATTTTTTTTTGGATGGGCTAAAATTGTGCCTATATCCGTTAAACACACTGTCAATCATTAGAATTATGGGGAATTGAACGGCAGGATAATAGAGATTCTCTTAGAGCTGAAGATTTTTAAGACTCATGGAGTTCCATACCATCATTCCTCTATTTAATCAAATAATTGGTTGATGGCGATAATTTTTTATAATAATATGAGTTTGATTCTTTTGATGAGTATTGTAAGAAAAAAACTACAAACGCAATAAAACAATGTAAAAAAAAACATCTTTAAGATTTTTTCGAGAAAAATATATCTATATAAATTAAACTTAAAGATATCTTAATGCCATAATAAATGCTATGTCTTGAGAAATTATACTCGGTAAATTAAATTAGATTGAAGGTTCCTGATATATCTAGATAAATTAAGTCTTTTATTTATATGGATATATGCTATGTATGGTTAATAATTTTTCGATATAATCATATGGTTTTATAATTGTAAAATGAAGATGATAAGTAATATATTTAATTTTATATATTTTTATCATAATATTCTAACGGAATTTCAAAATTAGAGAGTTTTCAAAAAAATTATTCGAATTGTAATTTAATTAAAAGGTTTTTTAAATTCAATAAAATTGTATATCTATTGTGTTTATCAAAAGTTTATTTACAAAAACTATGTTTATGCTTTGATGTAAAAATGAGATTAGAATGATAAGTTATTTTTAAATCTAAAACATGGCATGATGGGTCTAAAAAATAAATTATCTAAAAAATAAATTATAAAGTAATTTTTTAAAAATACAGATACATAAAAAAGGATAAATAATAATAAATTTAATTATATATATATAATCTTTTGCATAATATGTATGTTAGACCCGTACGGGTTCTGAATTAGTTACTAATTAAACTCACTCCATTACTCTCTCTCTCTCTCTTATGTTTTACTCTTTTATTTATTTATTTATTTTTATCGTAAATAGTAAATACACAAAGAACCCTTAAATACCCACTCTCATTCTCTCTCTTTCTACTTTCTTTGTATCTATCTATCCTTCGGGGCTTGTAGGATTCCCACCCATTCCTCCCAAATACAAAAGCACCACTAAAGGGAAAGGAAAGAGAAAGCCAGAAGGAAAGTTGAGGAGAGAGAAATCGCCGTTCTCTCCGTCTCCGGCGATACAATAGATGGTAGTGCAGGTGACCTGAGATACTGAAGGACTAACGAATCTACACTCATTGTCCCATATGCATTGATTGCGAATGTTTATCCATGACCAGAAAATGCGCCAACCACTGCTTCGTGATGATTCCAGTGACCTTCTTTCCAGCGCTAAGAACAAGAAATTAGACGCAGATAAGGCAGACAAAGAGGCGCAGAAGCCGTCTCCCTCGGTACTTTTGGTTGGCCGGAGCCGCTCCCAAGCGGGAACCCGAAGGGTCACGCCCACCGGCGTAGCCGTCGTGCCTGGTACAGCGGGTTCCATTGTTGAGAATCTTCTACCTAACGGTGATTTTTATATGGGTAGCTTCTCAGGGAACGTTCCGCACGGATCCGGGAAATACTTGTGGACGGACGGTTGCATGTACGAGGGCGAGTGGAAGCGAGGCAAGGCATCTGGGAAAGGCAAATTCTCTTGGCCTTCAGGAGCGACCTACGAAGGTGAATTTAAATCGGGTCGGATGGAGGGATTCGGAACTTTTGTTGGATCCGACGGCGACAGTTACCGTGGCTCCTGGAGCGCCGATCGTAAACACGGATACGGCCAGAAACGTTACCCCAATGGCGATTTCTATGAAGGGTCGTGGAAGCGGAACCTTCAAGACGGCCAGGGAAGGTATGTGTGGAAGAATGGGAACGAGTATGTGGGCGAGTGGAAGAACGGTGTGATTTCTGGGAGAGGCGCGTTGCTTTGGGCGAATGGGAATCGCTACGAAGGGCAATGGGAGTACGGGGTTCCGAAAGGGCAGGGGATTTTCACTTGGCCTGATGGGAGTTGCTATATCGGCGTCTGGAACAAGGATATGAAAATACAGCAATTGAATGGTACTTTTTATCCTGCCTTTGGGAAAGAGCACTATTTCAAGGGCAATGGACCATTGAAGTCTGATAATTTTACAATCACGATGAGCAAGAGGTCATCCGTGGATGATACCAGAGGGAGCTTGAGTGAGAAGAATTTCCCGAGGATATGCATATGGGAATCAGATGGAGAAGCTGGTGATATAACTTGTGATATCATCGATAATGTGGAGGCATCCATGTTCTATCGAGGTGGAATGGGATTAGATCGAGATGAGACTAGGCAGTTTCAGCGGAGCCCTTTTTGTTTCTCCAGTGAGGTGAAAAGACCGGGGCAAACAATATCCAAGGGGCATAAGAATTATGAGTTAATGATTAATCTGCAATTGGGTATAAGGTAAAGCAATGGAAGTGGAACTAGGATTGAATTTATTAATCCGAAAGTATAAACGTTACTTCCGATTTACTGTTTTTGTGTTAAGTGGTTTTGAATTTTGTGTTTGACTTCGTCTTGTTTTTTTTTTGTGTAGGTATTCTGTTGGGAAGGAAGCTTCAATATTTCGGGAGCTTAAACCTAGTGATTTTGATCCAAAGGAGAAGTTCTGGACAAGGTTTCCGCCTGAAGGATCCAAGATTACGCCACCACATCAGTCGGTGGAGTTCCGCTGGAAGGATTACTGCCCCATGGTTTTTAGGTATCAATTATCAGAACATTCAACTACTGATTACATGCTTACATTTTGGCTGGCATGATTTCCTACCTGAGGAGGATTAAATTTGGTTCTGCAATTTGTGCGTTCAAACTTTGGTAATGTTTACTGTCGACTGCTATGTCACTGACTGAATCCTCTTTTGAATTTTCAGACAATTAAGGAAGCTTTTCCAGGTGGATCCTGCTGAATACATGTTAGCTACATGTGGGAATGATGCCCTCCGGCAGCTTTCATCTCCGGGGAAGAGTGGAAGCCTCTTCTACTTGACCCAGGATGACAGATTTATGATAAAGACAGTGAAGAAATCGGAAGTCAAGGTTTGGATCCATGTCTTGGGTTTGTAAATTTTTGTGTATGAAATTTTAAAACTTTCATCTTCATTCAGTAGTAGTGTGATGATAAGTTGTATAGCTTGCTTCAATTAACCATGTAACTGGTCGAAAAACATGCCTCCCTATTTCAATATTTAGTAGGTAGTTAAAATTTCAAGCAGAAAAATGTTGATTTTGGAAAGAGCAAGGGCCACTCTTATAATTTACCAATCACTGTCTTGCAATTTACTCTTGGTTTTACTCTTATATTAACCTTCTGCATCTAAATCGTTGGCTGCATGGAAACTCGATTGACTCTTTGGTGATTAACTTTCAGGTGCTTCTTCGCATGCTTCAAAGTTATTACCAACATGTTTCCCAATATGAAAACTCCCTCTTGACAAAATTCTACGGGGTCCACTGTGTCAAACCGAATGGAGGCCCAAAGGTATGGCTTGGCTTGGTGGACATATTTTAGGTTTTCTTTTAAGGAGCTGATTTATGCATCAATGTACCTGACCTTCTGTTGTTATTGAAAACCAGACCCGGTTTATTGTGATGGGTAATCTTTTCTGCTCAGAATATCCAATCCATAGACGTTTTGACTTGAAAGGATCTTCTCATGGCCGCTCAATAGATAAGCGTCAGGAGGAGATTGACGAAACTACCACCCTCAAAGACCTTGATCTCAATTTTGTATTTCGTCTTCAACAAAGTTGGTTTCTCAAGCTTATGAAGTAAGTTTTGTAATTTGCATTCTGTCTGATTTGCCCAGGCTGCTAGTGAGGAATTAAAAGTTTTTAAATATTGTAAGGTTGTGCTAATATAATGTTGATACCTTGTCCAGACAAATCGAGCAGGATTGTAAGTTCTTGGAAACAGAGGGAATTATGGATTACAGTCTTTTGGTTGGCCTCCACTTTCGTGAGGATAACAAATATGACAAAATGGGGTTGTCTCCGTTTGTTTTGCGCACTGGTATTAATTATATTCATACATTGTGCTTTGTTGTTGAATAAGGCTTAAGTTGCATTAGAAATTTATAAGCGAATGTTTTGCTTCTTGTAGGCAAGCGAGATTCTTATCAAAGTGAGAAGTTCATGCGTGGTTATCGCTTCCTCGAAGCAGAGCTTCAAGATAGGGATAGGGTTAAATCTGGCCGGTATGTTGTAATGTTTTCTATTTCCTTGTTATTTGGGCCGCATGAATTGTTTTAAAATTGATCCACTTGTTAAAATATCTCTATCCTCTAATGATCATTATGTCAAAAATATTGTCGTTTGATTTTAATCTATGATGGCATGAAAGATGTATGACATTCTTGGGAATAATTGGAAGTGGTCTGGATTATCTTGTTCATTCAGTGAGCATAGTTTATCTGTCAACATTCAAGCTTTTTACAGTACATATATTAATATAAACTTAAGTACGGGGCCAAAAGTGAGAGGGTTGAAAATACTGAAGATGTTTTGACTATTCAATTGCAATTTCCGAACTATATAAATTAGGGTAGTTGTTTGTTTGAACTTCGAATGAGTATTTGCAAATTTTTCACTTTGTATTTAATAGGAGGATTATGCTCACTTTTCAGGAAACCATTAATTAGATTAGGAGCCAATATGCCGGCAAGAGCCGAGACCATGGCACGGAAAAGTGATTTTGATCAATATTTGATGGGTGGAATCAGTCATTTGACCCCATATCGCAGTGGAGAGACATGTGATGCAATCCTATATTTTGGGATAATAGACATATTGCAAGATTATGATATCGGCAAGAAGTTAGAGCATGCCTACAAATCCTTGCAAGCCAACTCTTCTTCAATTTCGGCCGTTGATCCAAAGCTCTATTCCAAGAGGTTCCGTGATTTCATAGGGAGAATATTCATCGAAGACAGGTAGCAGCTAAGCTAATTTACAAGAAACCGAAGTAGATGTATTTAGCAGTGATGGTTGAAACTTGAAAGTGGCTGATTTGATCTCTGCCCCTCAACTATGAAATGAAACCCTAGACAGAGATTGGGACCTGAAGTTGACTGGCTTGGGTTAAGAGGTCACTGTTTCGCTGCTGTGCTGTGGCAAGGAAGCTTGCCAGAACTGGGGTTGTTTATATATGGCTGATTTTTTCGGACAACAGCCCTTAAAGACGGTGTGGTGTTGGCAGGGAGATTTTGTACATGGAAGATGGAGGGAAATTTGATCTCCCATTTTTGCAATTTTTGTAAAAAGAAAAAGAAAAAAGAAAAAGAAAGGGTCGGGATTTAGGATGTACTTTGTGGTTGGAAAATAGATAGTAGAGAGAAATGAGATGTTTCCGAGAGATAGGAATTTCTAGAAAAATGAGTGGGGATGGGTTCGGAATAAGGAAATTGTACAGTTGTAACAGGAAAGATATACGGCAGATTGAAATTTTGTTAGTCTGATAATTATATCATATTTTGTTAGATATTTGGACTGAGGGCAAAATTGTGAACTTGTGTTGTGATGGGTGTGGTTTGTTTCTCTCTCTCACCCTCGGACCCGCGCATACCACAATTATCAATCTGGTTGAAGAATAAGAAGAGGCATTAAAAAATGGGGAGGGTTGGTTGGTTGTTGAATGTTTGATTAACCTTTTGGCAGTGAAAGCAAAGCAGAGTGTGAAAGAGGGCCATGAAAAGGAGAGAAAGCAAAGAGAAAGATGCGCTGGCCTCTGGCGTTTCTTATTTTTCCACCCCACAAAGTCTTGTTCCAACTTCCTCAGCCTCCCTTCTTCTTTTTACCGTTTCTACCTCATAGCCTAGTGTACCCTTTATTTCCATTAAATGTTGACTTCTTTTTCTTTCTTCTTTCAAAAATATTCACACTTGGGAGTCCTGAATGAACAACCTGCAAGTGGGGTGACTGGTCCAATAAATGTCGGTAATGCTGAACTTAGGGTGGCGATTATGTCATTTTCATGTTATTAGGAGCTATGCTGGTTCTGGTCCTTCTTTGACCTTTCATGTTATTGTTATCAGAAACAGCACATAATACCGACACCGTACGATTGCTGTTACAGGAAGCAATGGGTCTATCATATGTCCCTTTGAGTGGTGGGCTTCATACTTGCTAACCTTGTCCTCTCACATTGACATCTTCCTGAGTCCCCATCGGCTTCTGTAACTCATACAAACAGAGAAAAAGATACAGCACATTTCCTTTTTTGAAAATTTAATAACTTTCTAGAAAAAAAAATTAAAAAGAGAAGAAAACCCACATGATCAGTGCAGAGCATGTTGATCCTATTGGAAGAGTTTCAAGTTCAAAGGTGAATGCAATTTGGGTAATCGAAGGTGCCGTTCTTTTCCTTTGTCACGTGAATTTCTTGCCAAAATGATGCAAGGTTTGTGGCATTGGATGGTTTAATTCACAAAAGAAGGGGGGGTTTTTGTCTAATCCCAACACTGCAACATATCCCACCCAATCCTCTCTTGTTATTAAAAAAATCAGAAAAGAAAAGAAAATATTCCGTACCTTAAAAATTAAATTAGGGTCAAACACACACAAACCCGAGCTACCAGCTTTCCCTCATAAGGTCTGAGTAATCAAATAAACGCTATTAAACTAATGATAAGAGCATGTGCGAATTACAGATGTTGCAAGTTAAGCGTGGAAAGAAAGAAACCTAATATGGTGGATGAACAAAACAAGAGGAAAAGAAAACTGGGAAAGGTGGAGGGGGGGGGGGGGGGGTTTGCACAGAGTTCAATGACACCAAAATAAAAAACAGAGAAACAAAATGCAGACAAATTAATTAGGGAAGGAAAGTGAACAAAATGAAAGAGGTTGCAGGAAGAGGGTCGGATGGTACATAAAAGACAAGATAGTACACTGCTAGTCAGCTACTCCTAGTTGTGCACTAGGTGGGCGATACGCAGCTACCCTACCCTATGATACCATACCATACCATACCATGCCCTGCCTCAAAAGTTGTTTTCTCTCAATTAAAAAAAAGCTCTGACAGAGACACACACAAGCTTTGTGAAGAATCGTCGACTACTTATTTCCTTGTGGGAAGATGATGGTCCTTCTTCTGCGTATTCTGTAATAATCAATATCCCACAGTGGCACCAATGTCCCCTTTCATTTCGACACTTTCATGGTATCCGTACTCACCAAGTCAACACACAAGCTTAATCTATAATATTCATGGTTGCTTCCAATGCTCAACAAAAAGGCCTTTGATTCCTTATGTTTCCCTTATCTTCTTCCAATCCAAACACCAGCGTTAATAATTCTCCATTGTTCACATGCTAGCTACTGCATGCATGCTATCTCGCTAGCCATTACCTTACAAGTTTGAATTTGGTCCTCCACACTATGATTCTGTTCTGTTCTGTTCTGTTGCTTTGGAACTTGCACAATACAACCACAACACCTCCTCCTCTTGTTTCATTATGAACATATGGCTTCGGAGCCAACTACTGTTTTGTTCTGTGTCAACATTCAACAAAAACATTAACTCTTGGCTCCACCAGACTCGCTCAGTACTCATCATCTTTTTCTTTTGTTTTGCTTCCACGGCTTCCACATTTAGCCAAGCTCGCACTGCCTGCATTATTAACTGAGTGATCAGAAAAGAAGCATGGTAGTGTTCACACACACTGCACGGTCACCCTATAAAAAGCTGTCAATTTTCGTTCAACTTTCGTCCTCTTGTGTGCCCTTTCTGTTCTCAATAAGTAACTTTTCACTTATTCCTATTTTTACTATTAAAAAAATCCACTATCTATATACGAAAACAAGATGTGACTCGTATAAATTATAACTTGGTAGTAACACTTTGTAAGACACAGACAATGCATACGTATCTCCATTCTCCACCAATATTTTGAAACTCAAATAAATTCATTAACCTGCAGTGTACATGGAGAATCAAATGTGAATCTTTGGAAGTTTATTACCAAATCTTGCATGTGACCACATTACGGATATAATATTGTGGGGCCACGATGGCTATATATGTGAAAGGCATGCAGAACCATTTCCCATACCCAAGGCAGACGTGCATGCATTAACATAAACCACACAATTAATCTTTATATCCCGACACCCACAAACTTGTTTGGTCCATCACTATTATTTTTTTTAATTAAATGCATTGCGAGCAAGCTCACAAGAGTATCACAAGTATATATGTATATCTATTTATATATATATATATATATGTTCCATATATACAGAAGATATATGAGTTGTAACGGAGTACAGTACGTTGAGTTTTGATATAACGTGTTTTTGGAGATCCCTGGGTTCACATCCATATATGTCAGATGAATTTGTCCGACTTTAATTTTCTTAATGTAAGAAAATTACTTACAACGAATGGATCAATACAAGAGATATGTATGTTCAAGACTTGGTCTTGATTTATTTATTTGAAATAACAAAAGTGTTTCCCAAGAGAGAAACACAAGGATCAACAAAACCAGAAAAATCAGAGGAAGAAATAATGATAAGGAGGGAGTTAACCAAACAAATAATGCAGTCACATCTGGCACGCCGTAATCATAATTTATACTCGACAACTGGGGACAATGACTATATAAACATATATATATATATATATATATATATGTAATGAAGCAAGAAATATTAGAATTTTAATTGGAAAAATCAACAACGCCAAGAAGCAGCCCATCGTGATCGTCCTTGCTGATGCTCCTGCTCATTCATTTTTCTGGTCACCAAAATAAATTAAAGCTGTATCATAAATCAGTATGATCAGTATTATTTAAGATCACAAATATTAAAAAATAATCAGTTTTTTTATATTTATTAACAAGGTTTAAACTAGGTGTGTAATTTGTTTTGCAAAAATGACAGTAAGTTAAAAGTTTTTTTTATCCATTAAATTTAAGATTAGCATTAATTGCGTCTCATATGTTTTTTTGTGTTGATTTTGTTTTAAATGTTCATAAAAATTTTCAAAGTTTTTTTATTTGTTTTTAACACAATCTAAACTGTTAACAAAACTAACTAATATGTTGAACGCGTGGGTTGCAGATATAGATATTAATTATATTGTCAATATATTTGGTTCAAATCTCATTTAATTAATAACATCCGATTAAGAAAAGAATGGTTATCGTTAAAGAATGCAAAGATGAGGTAATATTTTGTTTATTAGACGAGATATTGGGTAATTTATCTTTACTTGCATCTCTTAATTATCAAATGTTTAATAGATTTACTAACTCTATTAACACTTTGTAAAATGTAAGTTATAAGGATGACGTTGATATTTTTATAAATACATTGGATATAAATGACAATATATATATATAAGAAAAAAATTATTTAAATTAAACTTAAAAAAAACTTTGTCTAATAATAAAAATAAATTAACTACTATAAAATTATCGATCAACCTCCAGTGACATATATATCATGGAATTTGGACAGTGTCAAATTAGATACTAGGTGAAATCCTTCTCGTTTAGCTGCAGATCCGTTGATATTATTCTGCAGAATTGATTTTTCTTTAAAAAAATTAGGTTTGGTTTGAAACAAATTAAATTTTCTTTTGGGTTGGTATCAAATTTTTTTATTATTCTCCTCTATTTCACTCTTTACATCTCCAATTTTTCTTCCACATTTATGTTTGTCTTTAATATTGCTTAAAGTTATGATTAGACTCTACTTTTATGTTTGTCTTTTCATTGTAGCCCTTGGCTATTTATTTTTTGATATTTACTCAAAGTTTAACTTTTCATTTTTGCCCTACTTATATTGGTTAAAAACAAGGATATAATTTTAGTATTTATGTGTTTACCATAAAGTTTTCTAACACAAATATAACATGTAAAAGAACCTTTTTATATATAAAAAAATAATATTAGTGTGATGTTAAGTTAAAAATACTCAACATATTATATTTATTATTTGTACTTTTTATTTAGACCGTACACTTTATTTAAAAAGCTTGAATTAACATGTATATTTTTTTAAATCAAATATTAGTAATCATAGTAAAAAAAAACTATGCACTTCTGTTGAAAAGCTAATAAATATATATTTTTAATTAAATATTAATATTAATAGATAAAAAAATTAAATAATAGGGATAAATAAAATAATGCAACATAATATTCATATTTTTTTTCAAAATAATTACATACCCAAACATGAATCTATAAACTAACATTTAAACATAATTCATTTTTTCAAAATGTTTTTATGTACTAATTTTTAAATATAAATTACATTCATATAAACTCATTTTTATTTAGAATCAAGCTTAAAAATTAATTTATGTCGTTACTAGTTGACCTCTTGTAAAATATTGACGTCTAATGTAATCTAAGTAGTATTAAGGTAGGACACTGTCCTTAATGAATAATTTTGTGATTGTAAAAATTTTCTCTTAGAATAAAACAAGCTCTTTTGAATTTTTTTCAAAGAACAAAACAACAGAGAAAAAGATAAAAACAATCCAATGTATGACTGAATTTTATAGTTGTAAAATTGTATAAATGATTAGATAAGGTAAATAGTCAGTTATAAATATTGAAGCGAATTAAAACAAATTAAATTATTTTAAAATAGTCAATTGAATTATATATTTGAAAATAATCACTTGAATTAACATTTTGTGTCTAGTAAAAATAAAATTAGGCCTAATTAACATATCTTGTGTCCAATAGCGTATCACTAACTTGAACTATATTAATCAAGTAATATAAACAGACGAAATCACTTTTTCACTTAACTCTTAATAAGTATGTTATAATAAGCCTACTTATAAAGTATCATTTCTTTTACATTTTAACCAAGTGATTAATTTTGTTCTTCAAAAAAATCAGCTTTAAATTCAAGTTTCATAGCATGACCAAGGCGCCGGCTGTTGGGTCCAACTTTTTTCAGTGACATACCAGGCATGAGGGCTTAGAAACAGTTGGAGTGTAGGTGTTGCAGGGTGAGAGCATTTAATAAATGAGTTGAAATGAAAAGAGGAGGAAGAAGAGAGGATGGGTGTGTGAAAAAGACGTCATGATGATAGACGATAGATGAAAGCATGGGCCATGGGGAGGCATTATGTCTAAGTGCGTTTGTAATTAAGTGAGTGGCCGCCACAATGTTCTCAAAAAGCCAAAACCCTACCCAACATATTGCCCTCTTTGGAGGGGGACATGCTTCTTCCTTCCTCATTTATGCCCTTCCCCTTTTAACATAACATTTGCCTTTTCTTTTGAACTTAAATTTTGTCAACAACAAAAACCAAAAAAAAAAAAAAAGTTGGCAGATATTTACAGTTCTGCAATTTAATTTGAGTAAATTATTAATTTAACTTTTAAAAAATTATAATTATTTTAGTTTAATTTCAAAAAAAATTAAGTATTTCAATTCAATCATTATAAAATTATATTTATCTCAACAATTTTTTTGTCTACTAAATTGCCTTTTGATAATCAATTAAGATTACATTTAGTGAAATGAACTATTCTTTTATAATGTGATGAGCTCAAGATTGAATTTTTGATAAAAAAGGTGTTCACATTTAGTGTTTGACATTGTCTAGTGAAGAGTACATGTGGAAAAAAAAATCTTTTGACAATCAAAAATTTGAGATTTAAATTGAGATAAATATATGTAATTTTTTAGAAACTAATTTGAAATAATTATTCTTTTAAATATTGATTATAAATTGACAACTAATGGAGGTTAGATCTAGTTAAAGGGATTGATTTTCTGCAATATAATGAGCTTAGGATCAAATCTCTACTAAGAAAGATATTTATATTTAATGCTCATCAGTTCTTCAAGTAAAATTACTTTTAGTGTAGAATATTTGTGAAAAATTAAAAAAAATTATTTTTTGACAATAAAAAATTTAATAAGAATAAGTCAAATTGAGATTAATGTATGTAATGTTTTAAAAATTAATTTAAAATACTTACTCTTTTAAATGCTGATTATAAATTTTTAAGAATTAAACGAGGAAGGTGTTGTTTTCTAATTACAGTGTCTCCGACCATCACATATATGGGAGGATTTATATGAAATAATTTATGCCTCGAATATTGACCCTTGCCAGCACGTGTTAGCTACAATTAAATGGAGTTCTGGGAAATGCCAGAGAATTATATAGGAGGACAGACACACTTGATTACCCTACATAAAGTTATTTGACTTTTTCCTTTCTTTTGGATTCTGCATTTAGTAAGAGATGCGTTTATTCACGCCTTAATTTTTTTTTTTTGCTGCGTCGTTGTAACTATGGGAGTGATGATTTCTGTGAAATAATATTAATTGTACAGCTTCCTCTAAATCATTCAATATGGAAATGCAAGCATTGGTAAATTTTATGTGAGTTGTTTATTGTAACTTTTATAATATTATATTATTATTTTTAATTTTAACAATTTTTTTTATTTTTATAATATAATTCTTAAAAATTTATAAATAGATGTTATAAATAACTATTAACTATTTTAATATTTATTATTTTTTATTAATATTTATTATAAATTAATTATTTTATTATTATTTTTTATATAAGAATCAATTTTATATAAAAATTATTTGTTATGCCTGACGTTTAATGATAAATTTCAATAAAAATCAATTTTTAAATTGAAGAATTTCATTGGAAATGTTCTAGTATTTACAATGGCATCTCATTCGAGTTTTTATTATGGGTTCTACAATGTCACATCAATTTAAACAACTTTTTATTATTTTAAATAACTCTCTACTCTAACGTTAAGCCTCTTAAGAACTTATAATTAAATCTCACAATCAACTCTCAACTACTTTAATATTTATTACTTTCTACTAATATTTATTGTAAGTTAATTATTTTATTATTACTTTTTGTATAAGAACCAGTTTTTATATAAAAATTATTCTTATAAGTGACAGCCAACGTGGCGAACTCCAGTGGTGAATCAAAATAAGAATCAGTTTTTAAATTTAAGAACTCTTTAAAGATCATTATTAGAGATGCTCTAAGAGTTTTTAAAATCAAACTAAATTGACTAGGTCAAATTAAATCGAACCAAATGAGTAAAAATTGATTAAAATTGAAAAAATGAGGTTCACATTGATTTTTGAATTATAAATTTTAATTTGTTTAGTTCAGTTTGATTTGGTTCAGTTAAAACCGAATCAACTTTATATAAAAAATTATTTTTTAATATATATATTTAATTAATTTAGTATCTTTTATTTTTATAATTACATATATTTTATTAAAATTAAAAACTACAAATTATTATAAATAAAATCGTCTAAAATAAAATAAAAAGTCTACAAATTAAAATTAAATAAATTTATAATTTTATAAAATTGATGAACATTATTTAATTTGGTTAACATTCAAAATTAAATCGAACTGCACCTATGAGTAACCCACTCGCCTTCTTAGATAATATATATATACGTACTATCACCATATGCGGTTGAAAATAGTGTTGTTTTTCAATCGCAATTGCCGCCAAATGGCAGTTGAATTTTAAACTTGGATTAATTCTCCAATCCGCAATAAGTGAAGGCCATTATTTTCCATAGGGTGGTTAATTGTAGGAGAAAATATGGTCCAGTGACGGATTCAGACTAATTTGTGAGAATTTTTTTGACGTAAATAGAAGACAAATAACGCATTACAATGAGAAATTAAGGCCACAATTAAGGTTGATAGATTAAAAAGTAGGGTTTGAGATTAAAGGTGTCACTCACCAACTACTAAGTGGTCCCAGAAATTAAGAAAAAGAGTAATCTCGGACCCAACAAGAGGTTTCAATAAGGGGGGACACTCTTTTTATGTCCTACCCAACTAATTGTCGATAAGTAATTTAGAAATTAATCGAAGAAGTACCCTTTCTCAGCGAACTTACCAACAAATAATTGAAAACTAAAGAACCTTAATTATGTTGTCTCTGGGCTCTAAAAGGGGCATCATATAGAAGACTAGTAAGAACCCCTTGCTTAAAATTATAATAACAATAATGCTGTTCCTTTTCTGACTTTATGCACGAAAATTCGACAAAAATAGCTGCCTAACTCTTCAACACCTTTTTCATTCCCAAAAAGAAAAAGCTTCTTGTGGGTGTGATTTTTGGCTTAGGGCCAAGCATGGGATGCCTTTTAGAAGGCTGCTTCAAGAGAGCTTCATTATGTACATAGTAACGTCAATGAACAGAGTCCAGAGAATCAAACAATCACTTTGCATTTAGATGATGTCACTGTGAACCATTATTACAGGGTCTACATTATACGTGTATTTCATGAGATTGATTGATTGCAGAATCTATTTCTGTGTTCAATTTCCCAGCAAAAAGAAGCCCATGCCATCATGCTGTTCTAGGTGCTTTCTTTTTTGAAGTTTAAATAATTTTTCCTGAGATTTTTTTTTTCTTTGATTGGATGAGAAGAGAAAAAAAGGAAAGAAAGAAATGAGGTCGGTGAGTAAGAGTGCATATCAACCCTACTTTTCTCAATACATCTTGGTAGCAAGCTTGAAATTATAAGCATATAGCTTATTTTTGACATATTTTTATTTTTTTTATATTAAAATTAGTTGATGATCATACAAAAAAAAAAACCTTCCCTGGCAAAAAGGCAACAGTGTATATGCGGGCCACTAAATGGTTTTGTTTGGTACACTTCATGGGCTCCTTGAAGCGGGCCCAAAGTCTTTATTGGGCCCAAGTGCTTTGATTTGTCTAAGTTGGATCTCAAATCAATGTCTCTGCATTGCAGCCTCACAGCCGAAAAAGAAAAAACCGAGACGATTTTGAATTTAAAAAAAAACAAGAGACATAAAGTACACTTGATGAAAATGATGTAGAAAAATATAATGATAGATTGATAATACGAATTGAATTGTGGGCATATTGGCTCTTATGAGTTTCCTAATTGGAAGATCAGTATTGGAGACATTTACGAATTTGATTTCTTAGACTAACTAAAGTTGTGTTTGGGAATATAAAAATAGTTAGCTTATAGTTTATTTGATTAGTTTATAAGTTTATTAGAATTATTTGACAAATGAATTTATTTTATTAACTTATAGCTTATTATGAAATACTAATTGAATAATTTATAAATTATAACTTATAGCTTTTATAATTTTTTTTCTTTTTATCATTGTTATTTTGTAAAAATACCTATTATACCTTTATCTTACATGCATTTCTTTCTACTACCAAGTTCCAAATCGCACTCCCACTATTGTCACGACCCGAATTTCGGGCACGTGACCGGCACGGTAACACGAATCCTGCGTTACCGTAAGTCTAATTGTCATCTCTATTTCTACCCCCTTTATGTTATTTATGTAAAATATTTAACGTACATAAATAGAAACAAATCAGAGTTTAAAATATATATATATATGTATATATATATATATATATGTATATATATATATATATATGTACATAATTATATACATATATAATAAAATGTAAATTAATATTGAGGAAATAGCATTTAAATATGAATAAATATTAACTAAGATAAGTATTAATTAAATTAAATTTTTATTTGTAATGAATACTATTTAAAATAAATATATAAAGAAAACAAATATTACTTAAAATAAATATTATGTTATAGTGTGAATAATCTAAATAATTTGTTGTATTTACGTAGATATGTATATATACATATATGTTTATATATGAACATATAAAAAAAAATATATATATATATAAAGACCAAAATTAGAAAATATTAATCCGGGAGCGCCCATAGGCTCGCTCAACCAATTTCCTCAATTTCATTAACCCGCCATGACGCACAATCTCATCAGCAACAGTCAGGGCGCTTCACGGATTAAATTCGGGCTCATCTCCCTACTGAAGGAATTGTTGTCTCTACTCTCAGAGGTCAAGTCATCCTATTACCCGGATTTCCCACTTGACATGAGAGAGGGTACTATCCCGC
This sequence comes from Biancaea sappan, assembly GCA_037074585.1. NCBI lineage: Eukaryota > Viridiplantae > Streptophyta > Magnoliopsida > Fabales > Fabaceae > Biancaea > Biancaea sappan. Next base: position 17,006,763 of record CM073494.1, read on the forward strand.
CCAAACATAAACAATATTCATCCAATATAATAAAATACAACATTATAAATCATCAAGTATAAAAATCTAAATAATCTCAATTGTCTCAAATTTCAACCATCTCATAAATCACATGTGCATCCTTTTCCAAACAAAATAATAATAATAATAATTATTATTATTAACATCATCGATCATATTCCCACCACGGTCATTACCTATCTTTATACTCTATTACTTTAACACTTAAGATAATATTAAATAAGGGTTAGTTCACTTACCTGGATTTCAATGAATTCTACCGATTAAACCAATTAAGACCCCCTTGATGTGGAAAAGAATTTGTTCACTATAATTATTATAATTTTCAAAAAGAAAAAGGAGAAGATAAAATTTTTAATTAGAATTCATGTTTCTTGTTAGTTATTTTTTTTGAATATATATATATATATAAATTTCGAAACTTACCTCACTGGAGAAATCGCGTTGGTTCATTATGTTGATGTGTGTGTATGAAGCATTTGGAAGTGTTTGATGATGGATATGGTGTGTGATGACCAAGTGGTGTGAACGTGTGTGTGCGTGCTGGGAGAGTGCAGGAAGGTGAGGTATTGAATATGTATGTGTGTGAGGTGTATGAATGGTGAGGTGGAGGTGAGAGATGGATACTTTATGAGTGTGGTGGCTAATAGAGAGATAAGAATTAGGGATTCTAGGTTTAGATGGATTTAGGTAGATATTTAAATTCAAAAGATTTGTTATTCAAATCTTAAATTAACCTAAGCAAAATAAAATATTATATTTGGTTTAGATTAGACTCATTTGAATTACAATTATTTATTACTTATCTAATATGTTTTATTAATTTTCTACTTATCATATCACAACAAGTTTATCCTAATTGTTATTATTGTTTCTATTGTTATACTTATTATATACCACTTATCATCATATAAACTATTATCTAATTTCTATAGATATTTTTCAGATTTAATTATTGGGATTTATTATCTTAAATTACTATTTAAATTAGACTTGGCTAATTTGACTAATTACTTATTCTTTTTATTTACCTTTTTTTTGCATTATCTTTTACTTATTTTCTACTACCAATATATTATTTAAATATATTCATCTAGTAACCATTACCGTACAACATCCTATTCTGCTTTTATATTTATTTTATTTCTTTCTTATACTCAATAAATTAATTGTAACTATTTATTTTCAAAAATTCATAACTTAAAATCTAACAATTATTTTTCACTTCTTATTTCACATCAAGTTTCCTATAATCTTCTCCTTCTATTCCTATCATTTGTACACATTTTCACTACACTCCGCAAGATTCTAAAATTTTCACTTTAGTCCCTAAAATTTTCACTTTAGTCCTTACATGATATAGCATCTCACATTATTAGTCTATAGTACAAAACCTTATTCTAAAGTATTACCATATCACAATACAACATTAAAAACACATTACACATCATTTACAGAACCATATTTGTAAAATAGTAATTTTTTTAAAAAAAAAATTAAATAGCGGGTATTACAACTATCATCCCTACCACTCGTCATATGTCATCCCTCCTTCATCGTCCATTGTCCCTCTTCCATGCTTGGTTGTCTCCTCCATTGTCTCTCCTCCGTTGTTCATCCGTTATCCCTCTTTCATACTTGTTCTCCTTCAAATCCTCTTTTTGTACGATAGAGTGAGCTTTGTTTAACGATTTTTTTTTACATTTTATATACATATTATATATAAAATAAAAGATATAATATATATATATATAATTAATTTAAATTAATTAATTATATATATAAAATAATTTAAATTAATTTAATTAAAAAACAAAAAATGATATGTTTATTTGTATTTTTTTGTAGATTATAAAATATATGTTCTTTTATGTCATTTTACATCTATCATCCAACTAAATAGCTACTTTTATTAAAGGCTTCTAATTCAATAAGTTAATTTAATAACTTTTATCTTTCAGTTAAAAATTAATTAGCTTATAAGCTTTTAGCTAACTTATCAGTTATTTTTACCTAATACAACCTAAAAGTAGTATTCGAAAAAAGAGTAAAAGGAAGAGATTAATAGTTTATTATCTAATTGGGCGTGTAATGGAACAAGACATGATTGTGAAAGAATTAGTTTGACATTAGAAAAAATATATATTAAGAATTTAGCTCACGAAAAAAAAAACATTAATATATTGTTTGATATTTAAAATTTTAATTCTAAACAGTTTAGTATCGAAGTATTATAAATTTCTAGCGTATAATTATTGAATATATCTTAAAAATAAATAGATATATAATTTAATTTTACAAAATAATTAATATGTACTGAATTTGTAAACCAACGGATGAAATTCTACTGAAGAGAGTTGTGATTCGTGGCAACGACAGAGAATCCCGGACTGTGGGCTGAATTGATTTCATATTGTCTGATGATGACAAAATTAAATAAAAGATATTTTTGTAATTTATTTAATAGAAATAAAATTTATAGTTGTTCTGCAAATGTTAAAATATTTTTCCAACATTCTATTGACTCATGAGATCAGAATTTCTAAATAATTATTTATGGGCAGAATCCCTTTCTATGACGGTTAATATTAATTTTTATAATCTACATTTTGAAGAACAACCTGAACATTCCTTGTCTTATTGAAAAATGAGTACAATAAATTAAACCTTTAACTTGGGAACAGAACGTGCATATCTCTCTCTCTCTCTCTCTCTCTCTCTCTCTCTCTCTCTCTCTCTCTATATATATATATATATTCATATTTGGAGGACAAAAATGAGAAATTGTCTACTTTGTTATTTTAGTTATTGTCTCCTAAAACTTAAAACAAAAAATAAAGAAGTCGAATGAATAACAAAGAAAAAGAGTATTAGGTACAAGAAGACAAAATGTACATCAAAGAAAGAAAAGATACTAAGGCATATAAATTTGGATATTTAATTGAAAGAGAATGAGAATGAGAATGAGAAATGGAGAAGGAAAGGAAATCAAAAAAATGTGTTTGGTATCATGAGAAAAGAAATAAAGTAGCGTGATTGGTATGATATTTTAAAATGAGAGAATTGAATAAATATAAAGTAATTTTTACTAAAATACACTTATATTACAGTATGCTCTTTGCTTTGTGCTCGATGAAGTGAAAAAAAGGGATGCTCTGTGCTCTCTAGGAAACAATCCAAAGAAAATGGCACCAAGCTTCAACTATGAGAACTAAAACAGATGACGCAACTTACCGACGACAACATTAGAAGCAATGCAACATTTGCACACAACATTTTAAGCTGATGAAAACAAATAAAGTAGCGATATAGCAAAACACTCATCAGCAATAATAGAAGCAACGATGACAGTGGCCTTGACAATGACTAAAGACAGCAACAGCTACAACGCAAGGAAGCGACATTGAGGAGATATAGGACAACAGACACGAACATTTTGCTTCTGGCAACTCATATGAGAGATTTATAGAGGGACAGATCTGACCTTTTACTAGAATTCCCTTAGAATAGAATCTCATTCCAGCCAACTTTTGAGGGGAAGGTATCGTACAATCCTCAATTCCATTGGATTCCCAATCATTTTGCTAAATGAGTACCAAACAAATTTCTCAGTATGTGGAATGAAATTCTATCTCTTTAAATGAGTACCAAACGCTACTCTTTAAATAAGTACAAAACACTACCTATATGTTTTAATACTCATTGGTCTTCTAGTTTTCTTGATCTCTTTTGTAAAGTAAAAGTGCATATTATTTTTCACCCATTAAAAGCACATAAAGATAAAAGAAATTATTTCAAACAATTACAAAGTGAAAATAAACTGCATTTTCATTAACAATGGCAACGGGGTGGGGTGGAGACGGGGGAGTACCTTCCCGCTCCCCATCCTCGCCAGAGAGAAATTTTAACCCCATCATTAATCCTCGCCTCCTCGTAGGTGATAATATGTATTTTTCATTTATTTTAGTTTCCATTTTAGTTCTTATTGCCTCTTTAATTTTGTAAATTCTCTAATTTGATTATAATTTTAGATTTATTGGGTATAAATTAATTATATAATTAATATGCTTCAATTTCATAATTTTATCCCAATTAATTCAATTGTGTATTTTTGCATAAAATTAATTAGAGAATTTTATGATGATGTGACAATTGACTAAGTGATGACATGGCAAATTCTGCTGAGTTGTCATTGACCAAAGCTGACTGGACTTGGAGGGCCCACATGTCTACACTGTTGAGCCAATTTGCAGCAACAGGAAATCTGATCCCTTCCTCCCATGTGCAAATAACGCAAATACCAAATTGCAGCATCCATGAGTCAACAAATTGGCAAGTTGAAGAGCTGATTTCTTGCAGCCAAGTTTGATGAAGCACAAAATACAATCAGCCAATTCTAGAAGTCAGTGACAACAACAAGTGTCCCTTCATGTGTAGAAAATGGCAACGTCAATTTGAATCTAGATTCCTTGCATGTGAATATAGAATGCCACCAACCAGAAGCTAAAAGTCAGCAATTATAGCAGCAAGTAGAAGATTGTTTTCCCCACATGTGATAGCATAAAAAGAATGAATCTAAATTCTAGTAGCAGAAATACATACAGTTACTATTCATACCAGAAATAGAGAATACAATCTGTAAAAGAGTACACCAGGTAAGTTCCCAGGAAGGAGTGGAGAGTCCCAATGGACACACTTAAGAACCATGTCTTTCCTTAGCCATAACTTTCCTAGACATGTATTCTTCACAGTTTACATTCTATTTCGGTAATCAGAGAATCAAAACAACATATAAGTAGCTAATGACAGTTTTTCTGATGTGGAAGATCAGCCAAAGCCGCAACCACAGAGCATACTTAAGAAAATAACTTTTAAAATCTAAAAGGCATAGAAAAGGGACATAGTATTCTTACCTTGGGTCTAGGCTAAGGAAGAAAGACCTAGAATCTCACAGCCCTAACTTCGGAGCAAGAGAAGTTTTGAAGAGAGGAGAGAAGAGAAACTGAAGGTGTGAGTTTAGAAGTGAAATGGAAGGGCCTATTTATAGGAAAAGTCAAGGGTATTATTTGACACTATGCGTTAATAAAATATTCAATTTACTATTTATGAAAATGATACTTCTAATAATTCAATTTACTGTGCGATCACGAGGAGTTTGTCGTTACTATTGGAAACTAAAGGGAAAATTATCTTTTCTCTTAAACTTTTAAGTTTCTTTTCACTTTTATCCCTTTCAAAATAGTCCTTAAAGGGATTTTCTCATATATAACATTATTTTTCTCCCAGTTTCTTTCAGATCCCACTTATGTTCAAGCCATGTTTTATTCAAGGAATAAATTTCATATCATAACATTCATCATATCTCATAATTTATGCACTTTATAAATAAAAATCTGCATTTTCAACAATATGTATCAACAAGCATACAAAAATTAAACAGATGAGAAAATTATTTTCTATAAAATAAACTTATCGTAATTCTTGAAAATATAGTGGGTACTACATTATTGATGTGGTTATTTTTATTACATATATCAATGTCAACTCATTCAATCATATATGTTTATGTTAAATATATATTGGAAATAACAAAATTGTCTCTTTTTCTTTCATTTTTAATTGTTGATAACCTTTCAATTGAGGGTTAATTTTGTCATTTCAAATATATCTCTCATCTAAACATGTTTAATGTAACATCCCGTCTTTTTATTTCTTTTAAAAATAATACTTTTTCTTTAAATCGGTTTATTAAATAATTTCTGAATAATTTCTTTTCAAATAATTATGGGTGTCACTATTCACAACTTTTACTATTCATGTGAATAGTAACCTCACAGAAAAATTGACAGGATTCTCATAAATTATATCTAAGCTTGAATATATAAAAAAATAATTTACATAATCTTTGCTATTATCTTTATATCTTTGAATCATGAACTACCACAAAATATATTTCTACACTTCAATTTCATCATTAATATCATCAAAGCCTTCATTTTTTCCATGTTTCCTAAAATGATCAATTTTCTAAAAGTGAGATATAAAATATCTCAGTAGCTAGTCGTTTTCTTAAAAACATATAAATACGTGAAGAGATCATTTCAGCCATAAAAGTATAAAATCACACTGATAATAATTAAATTTCTCTTATTTACTATGTAGAACAAGATTTATAAACAAAATTATGTAAAAACTAATTATGCATATAGATATTATAAATCATAAATAATTATACTTTTATGAAATACTAACTACCTGATCTGATTCTCAACCTCTTAAACTTATTTGCTCTGTGTTTTTAGTTCTCTCTCTCTTTCTTTCTTTCTCTCTCTAATTTTCTCATCTCTTTCCTATATGCCTCCATACACACACCACTCTTATATATATATATATATATTAATCTATCAATATCATTATTTTTCCTTCTTTTTCTCTCATTTATCCAATTGTACGCACACTTCCTCTCTTTTCTTTCTTTTGTTTTCATCTCTTCCCCTCCCTTTCTTTCTTTTCTTTCTTCTTTTTTGATTTCCTCCGTCCACATATACATATACATCACTTTTCCACTTTTTCTTTGGCTAAAACTAATAAAAGACCTCAAATCTTTTTATTCTATTCAATTAGGTCCATAATCAATGATAAAATTCTCTTTCTGTTTCTCAAAAATTTCGTAATAACTATTTTATCCTTATTTACTGACTTATTTATTTATTTAGCCTCATTTTCTAAGGTAATTAAATTTGGGATATCACATTATCCCCCCTAAAAATGAATTTTGTCCCCAAAATTCAAGTTAATACATATATACACATATGTAAATTGCAACCACGACTTGCACAAAATATCACAAGTACAAACATCACACTTACTAACATAGTCAATCTATCATTCATTTTACACAACTGTAATATTATATTTGTTTGAATTTGCGTATGATTTCTTGGTGATTAAACCTTCAATCACTTTGCATTTGTATCGTAGATTTGCGTATGATTTCTTGGGTGATTAAACCCTCAATCACTTTGCATTTGTACCGTAGATTTGCGTATGATTTATTAGGTGATCAATCCCTCAATCACTTTGCATTATATGCTGTAGATATTTGCACCAAGTGACCTGAGAATTTAACCTTCAAACTCTTTGTGCATAGGTTTTCATAGTTATACATTGAGTAGTATGAGACTCTTACCCTTTCAAACTCATGTATTAGATCTCGTAGATCTTTGTAGGTTTTCATAGTTATACACTGAGTAGTATGAGACTCTAACCATTTCAAACTCATGTATTAGATCCCGTAGATATTTGCAGGTTTTCATAGTTATACACTGAGTAGTATGAAACTCTAACCCTTTTAAACTCATGTATTAGATCCCATAGATCTTTGCAAGTTTTCATAGTTATACAATGAGTAGTATGATACTTTAACCCTTTCAAACTCATGTATTAGATCACGTAGATCTTTGCTCATCAATAAAATAGTAAAAATTTATCACAGTACAATTACCATGAAATAAATTAATTTATACATACTTCTATTCCTTTGAATTTCTATAAAAATATACCAATCATTATATACTGTCATTGGAAAGATTGATTGCTTAATATCCAAATAATATTATAAATGAGACTTATATTGTACTTTGACTAATAACATCAAACTAGCTTAGCACGGTTATTCATTTACCTTGACTTTTGCCCAATTTTACCTTGAACTATCCTTGAAAATGTGTAAAATAATGAAAAGTGCATCACAAAAGCATCTAAGGCAATCTTTTTTTTTTGGGTTCTAATTTTATTTTCTTATAGAATTTACTTTCTATTATGACACATATCTTTACTTGTTTCATAATACATCATACATATTTTCTTCTAACTGAAATCCTCTCTATAGAATTAAGAGTTATTACATAAACATAGATATGTTCATACCAATAACATATATAATCACAAATATGAAATAGAATTCAATATCAATTTTGTAAAATTTCATCTTCAAGAATATTTTTAGAGAGAGAATAAACATATGGATAATTCATATAATCATAGGAAATATAAACTTTATTTATAATTCAATGTACACTTCACTAGGTACTTAATTTTTTATAGAGATAAATATCTCTAATATGTTTATCTAGATTATCACACTCAAAGTGAATTCTAATTCAACTTCGGCATACCTTTTTTTTTCATGAATTTAGGCTATAATGATTTCTTATATGTAAAATATACTGGCCAAACATACATTACAAATAAGACTCCATTATTTTCTTTATTCATCAAAAGAAACTCGGTATGCCTTTATTCATCTTTAATCAATTATCTATATGACTTACTTTTACTTAGATATTTTTCTAAATCTCATTTAATCATAACAAACATTTACAGCAATTCAAACACAAACATCATAAAAATAATACTTTTAACAAATCAAACAATCACATGTAAATATTTTCATTTTCATAAGATGACAAGACCTTTTTCCTCTAATACCATTTTGTAACATCCCGCCTTTTTATTTCTTTTAAAAATAATATTTTTTTCTCTAAATTGGTTTACTAAATAATTTTCGAATAATTTCTTTTCAAATAATTATGGATGTCACTATTCACAAATTTTACTATTCATGTAAATAGTAACCTCACAAAAAAATTGACGGGATTCTCATAAATTATATCTGAGCTTGAATATATACAAAAATAATTTACATAATTTTTGCTATTATCTTTACATCTTTGAATCATGAACTACCACAAAATATATTTCTAGACTTCAATCTCATCATTAATATCATCAAAACCTTCCTTTTTGCCATTTTTCCTGAAATGATCAATTTTCTAAAGGTGAGATATAAAATATCTCAGTAGCTAGTCGCTTTCTTAAAAATATGTAAATACATGAAGAAATCATTTCAGCCATAAAAGCATAACATCACACTGATATAATTAAATTTCTCTTATTTACTACGCAGAACAAGATTTATAAACAAAATTCTGTAAAAACTGATTATACACATAGATATCATAAATCATAAATAATCATACTTTTATGGAATACTAACTACCTAATCTGATTCTCAACCTCTTAAACTTCTTTGCTCCTATTTGTTCTGCATTTCTAGTTCTCTCTCTCTCTCTCTAATTTTCTCATCTCTTTCCCTTATGCCCCCGTACATACACCACTCTCATATATATATATATATATATATATATATATTAATCTATCAATATCATTATTTTTCCTTCTTTTTCTCTCATTCATCCACTTCACTTCTTCTCTTTTCTTTCTTTTATTTTCGTCTCTTCCCCTCCCTTTCTTTCTTTTCTTTCTTCTATTTTGATTTCCTCCGTCCACATATACACACATATCACTTTCTCACTTTTTCTTTGGCTAAAACTAATAAAAGATCTCAAATCTTTTTATTCTATTCAATTAGGTTCATAATCAATGATAAAATTCTCTTATGTTTCTCAAAAATTTCGTAATAACTATTTTATCTTTATTTACTTGCTCATTTATTTATTTAGCATCATTTTCTAAGATAATTAAATTTGAAATATCACACTTAATTAGACGAATTAGTGCTAATATGTGTAATAGAATTAGCCTCATTGATGTTTGTTATAAATAATTTAGATTGCATTAAATTTAAAAATAAAAATAAAACTAATTAAATGAATGTAAGGCAAAAGTTACACAAAATAAAATTTTAAGATAAAAATAAAACTTAGATTAAAATTTAAAACGAAAAATTAACACTTTTTTACCTTGGTTTGAATGTTAAAAAACTGTAATTGTTTTTTTGAATGAGTTGACTATGTTCATATGGATAGAACACTCATCAATTTTACATTCGCCTTTTTAGGCTGCGATGTGGTTCCCTCACCATAATTTATCTAATTTTCATATATATATATATATATGCTACAGCATTGAAATGGTCCCAAATCCAGGCATATATATACGTTATCTGTAATTTTGTGTTTAATACATGGAACACAAACCCGCCCAAGTGGTTAATAAATTGTTTTTTTTTGCATAAATTATTATTTCACTCTTTAAAAAATTATAATTATCTTTATTTAAATTTTAAGAAATTACATTGTGTCAATTGTATCATTTTATTCGTTAAAGTGACAATTTTATATCATTAAACTTAAAATTTAATAATAATAAATTTGACAATTTAACAACAAAAAATTCAAATTAACAAAACTGCAATATTTCACATTCCTGAACTAATAAAATGTGACTCCTGATATTGTATAGATAAAACAAGCTAGTCAAATAAGTAGCATGCGTCACCCAAAGTTGTCAAAATAAGTTTAATTTAATGGGTCAATTTATCCCAATCATTCAAATAGAATGACATAGATCAATAATTTAATAGCCCATTTTAAATAAGAATTTTTAGTTTAACCTATCAAAACCATTAAAGCTTAGGTGGGCTAGCTTGGTGTGCTTTTTTTTTTTAATATTTTAAGCTTTAATATATATTTTTTAAAAGTTTAGTTTGATTTTTTAAAATTTCATAGTTTCAATACTTAATTTTTATCATTTAAAATAATTAAAATTACATTTTAAAAAATAAAAGTGATCTATTTTAAAGTTTTAATATATTTTTTTACAAGTTTTGTTTAATTTTTTAAAATTTAATTATTCTAATATTTAATTTGTATCATTCAAAATAACTAAAAATATATATTTTAAATAAGATAAATAAATTAGATTAAAATGTACAAAAATTTTTATACTATAAATTATATAAAGTACAACTTAGTCTGACATAGCTGATAGTCACTGTTAATCCTGTAGCCTGCAAGACTTCCGTTGAGATAGATCGACATAGCTAATTTGACAGTCCACCGCCACCACATAAATTCAAAGAAGAGAGTCAAATGAATTAGGCCATATGTGCATGCGGAAACGATTTGGTTGGGTCGTACTCACTCTACGTTCATCTAAGTAGGGTAGTGAGCCATCTTCACTAACTGACAACTCAAGACACAAATGTCCGCATAGTCCAACTCGGTCCCAATAGGCCTGAGCCCACAAGATGTGCGGTCCAAAGTATGTGACCCACGTGGCCCATTTCCATGCTCCAGTAAGCTAGTAGACACTGGACAGTGATATTTCAATCCCAAAACTTAAAGGAAATAGTGGCTTTTGAATTTCTTCACCATTCATTGCAAGCGTTGAATCAGTCAATTATTGTCACGCACTATGACCCCAAAAAAAAAAATGTGTTATCGTGAATTATATAATTAATGACCAAAATATCAGTAACAGTAACACATACAAAAGAGTCAGTAGTCACTACCTACTTTTCATTATTATATATTAATTTCTACCTGGGATCGTCAAACATATAATTTAAACCAATGTTAAAGGATTATAGGCAATTTATTTGAGGGCCATAAAAATAGAACGACAAATTGTGGCCATTGATTGACCCTTAAAAAAATCTGCAATATAAATGGCTGGATTAGGATTAACAAGTCAAAGGCAAGTAGGCATGCAGTATCTCTCTGTGGTATGTTTGTCACTGACTCAATAGAGATTAGCGAACAGAATAATGGCTAACTTTAAAGTCAATTATTACCATTTCATTTGGCTTTCCGACACCCAGTAAGGCCAACTTAGTATATATGCCAACGAGAAGATCATTTTCAGTTTTTCCTTCGGAAAGCAGAAAAATTTTTATGGTAAAATGAAACGCATTTATTAAAATATATAATAAGACAAAATTAAATTATGAGTACAAGTATTTTAGTTTACATTTATTGTCATGAAATTTGTGTTTATTTCTGTAATTCTACTTTTGTGCCGCTAATTGTAAATTTCTCATATGCAGACCGTGTTTTTCTGCAAGGTGAAGTTGCGTCACTGACTGTAATTCTTGAATGGCCGAGAAAAAAAAAGAATTAGTTGCTATAATTATTTTTGCTGATTTTAGTCATCTCAAAATAAGGTATTGTATTTGTACCAAAAAACAAGGAATTGTATTGATATCTTTACCTTGCCCTTTTGATTTGATCTAGTGATTTAATTTAGATTATTAGATTTTATAACTAATGATTTAGATATCAATTTGTTTTTTTAAAAAATAATAAAATAACATCTTAAAATTTAGATCATTAGATATAAAATTCAACAATTTAGATTGAATTAAGCATCATGCTTCACTTTGGAGTCAAATAAAAAGTCAATTCACGACTCTTTTTGTGATTCAATGCTGATGATTGTATAAAATAACTGGGTATATATAATAAATTGGCAACACAAATATATGCACCAAAACATAGATAATAAATTAAAATGAGTATTTGTCCTTTATAGTTAAAAAGGACACTTTTATACGCTTTGTCTTGTATTCATTTATTGACTCCTTCATCCCAACGACCTTGGAGTTCATTTCCAATTTGTGTGGAATCCATTATAATAATTTTTATTTATTGTGTACATATTTGATTAATATATCATCGGTTGGGTGGAGTTAGCTAGATTAGCCATAATTATTTAATTGTAGAATTTCTAGTGCAACTTGCATTGTGCATCATTAATAAAGACTTAATAATGTAGCCAATAAAATGAATGACGTATATTAAGATTGCTATTTATTATTGTTGATATAATTAATACAAAAAAAAAACGAGGTTTAAGCCGCCGTTGGTTATGTAGATCTGTCTACTTTAGTCCTGGTCCTTTGTGTAGTTGTGTCTAGCTTCTTTAATATTTCTTTAATCATCGTTGTTTATTGTAAACCTTTTGCCAATTAAAGTGACGGCCCAAAGCAAGCCAGTTTCTTGAACAGGCATTTTCACGCCTGAATGTATTCAGATACTTGTTGGCATCAATATTATTCAAATTCTACGTACAAAGAGAAATAGACTATTAAAAAAAGACATGGGACAATTATATATATATATATATATATATGAATTAAACTTATATATAGTTCTTCATATCTAATTTTTATCAAATTTTTAATTAAAAATAAAATGTGTAAACTTTTTAAAAAAGAATCAATTATACAATGTTGAATTCTATAAATTATACAATTATTTTTTAAAAGTATATACTTATTATACTTTGATTGAAATTTTTAATAATAAAAATATAAAAAATTCTCTTCTAACTAAACATAGTGCCAACATCTGTGGAATTTTCATCTCTTTTTTTTTTTTTAATGGCAACACACAAATGTTCCCCGATCGCCCCCTCGGAAACAAAACAAAAAGGCGACAAAACAAAACACGGAAACCTCCAAATTGAATATAGGAAAACAAAAAGAGCAAAAATATAATATACAAACGGGAAGCATCAATAATGGTGGAGCTGAAAAATAAATTATATAATTTATAAAAAAGAAGGGGGGAGAAAGCGGTAATAGTTAAGGGCTCGCACGTGGGAATCAAAGTAACATGATCGGTTTTGTTGAATCTAGATTTTTTGATCAAGGAAGGAAAGCGCATTATTTAATTATTACCTGGAATATATATAAGTGGGATGGGAGTGTTGGGATTTTAAGATAAAATAAAGTGAAATTAAGAAATTGAGAGAGGGCGTATTGGTGCGTGTGGAAGCTTGTAAAGTGACCCTTCCGCTCACCAAATAACACGTTCCCTTGACCTAGTCCGAGGGGTAACCTTTTCTCTCTCTCTCTCTCTCCCTCTCTGTGTGCTGTGCAGAACTGCAGATGCACCATTTTCAAAGACACAAAGATACCATTGTCCCACCATACCCTAAAATCGTAATTTAACCCATCAATGCAACTTCCTTTCCCAATCTAATTACACCTCCCTTGACTCTGTCCGCGTGTTTGGGGACTTGACTCTTTGATAGACGCTGTATGTTTGATAAAGTGTTAGACGTTTACTAATCATTCGATATTGGTGAGTTCTATATGAGTTTATGAAACTCATTAATATAGATCAATTGATGGATGCACAATAAACATCCACCAGTATTAGACGATTGATGGACATTCAGTACTTTACTGGATGTACGACACCTATAAAAAAAAATCCTTATAATGTATTTGGTATTGCGAGAGAATAAGAGAGAAAAGGATTGATGATGTGATATTTTAATAAAGTTATGTTAAAATATACCATTTTCTTTCTATTTTTTTATTGTATATTAAAACGTACCTACGTCTCCACATTAATTCTTAAACTCTCAATGAATACAATACAATGAAATAATTATTACCCTAACAAAAATGTGATTGTATAAAGGAGAAAATTTAAATAAAATTTCTTATATTCTAATTATCAAGTTTTTTACTAAAAATATAACATATGTAAAAAATACTTTAAAGAACCACTAATAAAATTTTGAGTTGTGAAAGAATATATAGTTTTTATTTAAATAACATATACTTGTTGTGTTTTGATTAAAGAACTATACACTTAGTACATTTTAACTAAAAAATTTAATAACAAACATATAAGAAATTACATATAAATTTTTTCCCTTATATAAAATTGGCCGGGTTCTTATGTTTTACTAGCTAGTTATAGATCATACGCCACTAGCATGAAGTGAATTATACAAATAGAAAATACTTTGAAGGTCGATTATTGTTTTGGTAAACGTTAGATTAGGAAAGTGTACATTGTCGGTGTTTGGACACAAGTGACACGGCCTAGTGATTTATTTTGAGAACATGCATGCATGTTGAAGAAATATCAACTTGAAAATAATATTTTCTCAATGCCGCCTGTTGGTCAATGTAGTTTTTGCAATTTTTTTTTTCGTTCACTTGCTTTGGAGAAGTCAATGTCCTCAAGTTATTTACGGACTACTGGACACACTAAACCTCGAGTGGGGCTTGCACAAACCAATCAGGGTACGTAAAATGAAAAAAATAAAATAAAATTGGGACAAAAGTAATAACATCCGATACGATTACATATATACAAGCTACTCTTTGGTCCATGGTCTTCCCTAAAACACGAGCAAATTGTTCTTAACGTCGTACCCCATTTTCTCCAAATTTGGCTGCACAGCAAACTGAATCATGGGTGGGGGCCCACAAGCCAATGCCAATGTGTCCTCCGAAGCCCCCGGAGCATGCTTCCTCATGATACTCTCCGTGATGAACCCCACACTGTATTCCCACCCTTCCCTTATGCTTTCTTGTACCACGTACCACACCTTGAACCGGTCTTCGTACTTCCTTGCCCACCCATCAAGCTCTTCTCTCAGCAATATATCATCCTCTGTCCGGTTCGCGTAAACCACATGCATCTCGGTCCGGTCCTCTGGGTCCTTCAGAATCGCTTGGACCACTTGGTAAATGGGTGTGATCCCGGTCCCACCTGCCAGCATGGCTAGCTTCTTCGCAAACTTGGGTTTCCCATGAACCAAGAAGTTGCCTCTGCCAGTGTACTCTATGTGGCCTAGTGGACCCTTCACGTCCAACACTGAACCAATAGGAAGCGAATCTAAGTACTGAGACATGACCCCACCGTTGGGGAACTTGGGGTGTACCCCTTTGAAGTAAACCTTGACCACTAGATCGAAATACCCAACTTCATCGACGGTGCTGGTTGGAGTGTAAGCTCGCATGCATAGCTTGTCGTCAATGGTGGCACACAGGAAAATGTGCTTTCCTACTGGCAATCCCATGACTTGGTCTTCGGAGGGTAACGCGAAACGGAACACCCTAACGTCGTGGGAGATGGACGTTTTGGTGACGAGCTTGCATGGGATTTTTTCACGTGGGTTGAGGGCCACGCTACGTAACTGTGGGACTTCCTTGATTGGAGCTAAATGGATCGTCTCGGAATTGCCGTGCACGGAGTTATTGGGGGACGAGTCCGTGGAGGCGTAACCGGTGGTCATGAGTTCGCCGATTCGGTAATCCTCGAGCATTTTCTTGGCCTTTTCGGAGTGGATGGCCTCGAACTCTTCGGTGCAGTCGGTGCCGGCGTTGATGAGAATGCTGTCGATGCCGCCGGGGTGGTCTTTGAGGAAGCAGGTGCAGTCGTAGACGTGGCCGTGGACGATGATCCAGGCGGATTCCGGGGAGGTGTGCTTTTGGACTTCGGAGATGGAGAACATTTTTGAGGCGGTGTTCATGAAGGGCGTTGAGACACTCTTCTTGAGGGTCTGGTTGGACTCCGATGACTTCTCGAGGTGTCTTTCCTTCGCCATCCACCCACCAGATTGGTTCCCTGCTAGGGTCGGGTGCTCAAATACAATTCCAATCTCGCCCTTGTGGGGCTTGCACATATTGGTTTTCACTTTGAACCAGCAGTTGTTCATCATGCCCTACGTCCAAAAGGGAAACAACACTCAGATTTTTTTTTTTAAAAAATAATTAAAAAAGTAACTAAATTAATTAAAGTGAAATATTTTAACTATTAATTAATGCGATTATATGGTGCGGTCCACTGAAAATGATAGGTGATGGTACAGGGAAGCACCGAAGCACCCATATGGTGTGCGAGGAGGCAGTGATCAGATCCGATACTTGAGGCGCCAATGGGAAATTACCAATGTGGTCAAAAGAAAACTGTCCTTTGAGGGGACGCGATGACTGACTGTTTCCATTAAAATAAATGTAAAAAAATTATGTGTAGAGACGTGTACGTACCATAACATTCCAGATGAGTTTCTCGGGCTGGGTGTTGAGGGCCTCATCCCAGGCACGCACTGCAATTTCCTTGGCTCCCAGAAGGTCAAGCACCTCCAACTCCAAGCTCCAGAAACACCAGCACCAGTATTTGCCGTATTTGTTTGGCTTCTCGGGGTGGTCCAGCGTGGCCACTAACCACGTTTCCCCACCGTCCAGTGTTACCTCCACACGTGTCACTTTCCTCCCCCCTCCTGCACACGCACCACAAAGAATATCTATCACACTCACCTCCCTAACCCTAACAGACTACTAAGCCTACACGTGTCTTACTTTTCCAGATATTTCTCACACCCTCAGCGGGTGTGGCGTAGCATATTCTAAAACAAGAAGATACCTTTACACCAAAAGATACTCTTTTTTTTTTTAAAAAATAATAATAAAGAATAGTTAAATACTAACCGGAATATGCGTAGCCCCTCAACATGTAAGGTCTCTGCGTAGTCCACGAGTTTATAGGCAAGATTTCCTCGTGACACGGCGTCGTTATCACAGAGTTTATGTTCAGCTCGTTGATGATAAATTCCGGCTTGTACCACCACGCTGCACTCGTAACAATATACAAGAACTCAGCATTACTAATTAATTAATTAATCCAGCGAATTAAGATTCCACAACGAGAAATTAAATTAACAAATTGATATGATTAGACGATACCTTCCGCGTTGGCAAGCTCGGCATCCACGTGGGAGGGAAGTACTCTGTTGTCCTTGTAATGGTAATAATTATTGGACTCTTGAGGGGTTACGATGATTCGCTTGAGCCATTTGACCATACGGCCCCCAATGAAGCCCGGTATGATCATCCTGACGGGGAAGCCGTGATCTGGAGCTAAACGCTCGCCGTTTTGCATATAAGCGAGGATGATGTCGCGGGAGGGATCCAGTGCGATCTCTCTCTTGATGCTCGTCCCGTACTTGGACCCACCGCCACCTGGTAGATCCTCAGCTCCCTCGAAGCACACGTGGAGTCCCCCCTTGGTCCGGCTGTAGATCCCACACCGCTTGAGCACGTATCTCAACGGTACACCCCGCCACACCGATGTGGAAATGGCACCCGCACCCCAATTAAAACCGATGCTCTGTTTCACCATGTTCTGTTCCTTCCTTCTGTTTCCCGCGCACACCAGCGTAACGGGGAACTCCCGGCTCGGGAACTCGTTCACGAGTTGCTCCATGGTGAACCGGCCGGGTCGTTTCACGAGCCCGCAAATCTCGACGGTCCAGTCTTCCCAGCGCGCGTGGGGGACGGCGCCGTGGTTGCGGACGTAATGGATTGGGACAGGGGTGATGAAGCCGTGGTGCATGAGGCTGTTCAGGGGTGCCTCCGAGTTGAAGGGGTGTTTTCCGGTGAGACGGACGAGGGAGGCGTTGCGTTCGATCCAGCTGTCGGAGGTTCCGGCGTCGCGAGGGTCGAAGATGGCGGCCCCGACTTCGGTGTTACCCTTGCGAATCAGGTCGTTCCACTCGTCGCTCTCGTTTTCGTCTTCGCTGGAGGAGTCCATGTCCATTTGGAAGGGCTCGGATCTCTTGGGATTGGAGGGGAAGTTGCAGCTGAGGTGAGGGGGGACGTTGAAGGAGCGAGCGACGCCGTTTAAGGGGCCGGGGTATTGACGGTTGTCGATGGAAGCCGCCATGGAGAAGATTCAGAGAGAGAGATGAAGAGTCTTGGGGTGCTTAGTGTGAGAACATGAGAGAAGAGAGAGGGTGAATATGTATCAGTTAATTCTGGTTGGACTCAAGAGGTGGAGTTGGAGTGATGGAAAAAGATGGGGAGAAAATGGGTGTGTTATATAGAGGCATCGCGGGAAGGAGAGAGAGGGAGAGACGTAACAAAGCTGTGGACTCTATAGAGGACCCCACTCATTCTAACGATTCGATTATTTAGCGAGTGACATCACTTTTTTTTTTTGGGTTAGAAAGAAAAAAATTAAAAAGAGGGATAGAGACTAGAGAGAGGAATGGAAATTGGAAAAGGAGATGTTGTGGTGAAGGTTGGGTTATGGTTGAGTTATGAAGGGGATGTCTGGCGCGATTTGGCTTTCAGGCCTCTTCGATTTGATTGCCCCCACAGCTTCAATGGAGTTTCGGCCACTTGTATTTTTGTCCTTTCTATAAACCTACTTTCTATTATTGACACAAAAATTCTGGCAAGTTTAAAACCAGAAGCTATTCTTGTCCATCACTGGATCGGTAACTAATTCGTGGATGATATGATATATTTATTTTCTACTTTTCTTTAAAAATAATATATATTTATTGCAAATACAAGTTAATGCCATGTACTCTGCAAACTATATAAACTTCTAGTATCATTATAATATCGCACTTTAAAAGCTTGATTATCTTGATTGGATCGATGCGGTATGGTATATATTGTCAAAATGGTGAGTTATTATATTTCTAATGTAATTCGCGATACAAAAGGATTTAATTTTACCTATTGACAGTGATCAGTAAGTGCATCCATCGTGCATATATTATATGAGGGCAAGGGATTTATTAGCATTTACAGCCACGTGCATTATTGTACGATGCACTGGCATAACAATAGATTCTGCGAGTGAAAGATGTATGCATTTTTCAAGAATACATCCTTTAATAGAATTAATTTTCAGTACCATCACTTTTATAGCTAAAAGCAAAGCATTTTTGTTTGAATAATTATATTTTTTATTATCGCTTTGGAAATATTAAAATAAATAAATTTATAAAATAAATAGAGAATGAGAATAAATAATATGTGATGTAAATTCTAAATAAAAATGAAGAAATTATGTTAGATTGACCACAATGAAGATCAACTTAATTAATAGGATGATTTTAAAAACCATTAATTCAAATATTAATTTTGGACCTAAATTCACTATATTATGACATTGTATACTTATTTATTTATTTTTTTGGTACAAGAGAAGGAAACGAAAAGAAAACAAGAGGGAAAAAAAAAAGCTACAACCTACGCCCTACGGTTAACATTGTATTACGATCCAACTAACCCAAGAACTTTTCAAATTTATTTGTAGTACACCCCAAAACTTGACAAAACTTAAATTTTAAACTTGCAAAATTAACACTGTTTAATATATGAAAGAAAATCGTCTGTTCACTTAATTCGACTATACATAGTCTGTGCATATTTTGGCCGAAAAATAAAAACCTGCTTACACACGCAATTTGGATCATTGAAAGAAACGTCACGCTATTAATTTATGTTGGCATTTTTATTGTTGTGTACTTCTAAATTAACCTTTCACTAATAAATTGAAGTACCAGGAATTTAAAAAAAAAAAGGAAGAGACCAGAGCAAATATCTTAACACATTTCGATATCGAAAGTGAAGAAAGAACACACACACACACACACACACACACATATATATATATATATATATTTCCTGCATGGATATTCCGTATAAATCTCTTTCTGATAATCCCTCACAAAAATGTTCATATTTTAGTAAGTTTTAGAGTTTGTTTGATACAAGATATTTTATCTCCAATTGTTTCAAATGGAGTTCGTCGGTATATTCAACTTGTAATACATGGATTGCCTTTGATTTCTTATCCAATATGTCATAGTATAGGTAGGCATTATTATTATTATAACATTCTTCCCCTCCCCCAGCACCAAAAAAAATAATCACATTTTTTATGAAGAGATAACGACAGTTTTATTTGGATAGTAAGTCATTTCCTACTTTTGGACTCATTAGGTTCAGATATTCTTAGCCCCATGAGATTAAAAATCTTAGGTTCTATATGTTGACGGTAGAAAAAATCTCTAATTCTAATATCAAAGCTAGCGAAAACTAAGAAATTAACTCCCCTATAAAGAGTCCTTAATCAAGAAATTATAGGATTACTGAAAATTTTGAAATGAAGGAAATTTAATAATTATTCCCCCCCCCCCCGCCAAAAAAAAATAATTATCTACAAATTCATTTGCATCCTCTCACCATGTCCTTAATTTGTCCAAACACAATATGTAAATGCAAAAATCCGCAACGAACAAAAATACAAGTGTGGAATTCCACGTGGTTGGTTTTTCAGATTTTGTGTATCTATTCCCAAAAAAAAATAAGGGTGATTTGGTGAATATAAATTTGAATATATATAGAGTTATCAACATAAATACGGAAATGCATAAGTTTGCAGTCAAATGGTAAGAAGGGCCAAGGGGTTAAAATCCACAGATTGAGTGGTTGTTTGTGGCGACAGGTTTTGCTGAAGAATAGCCAGTTGATCTTTAGATTATAACTTGAAAGGTTGTTTAATGGAAACGCAAAGAAGAGTCAAATGCATGCCTGAAAGATTCGAGGAATCAAAATTAGCAAAATAAGTAATATATATTTAAAAAAGAAAAAGAAGCAAAAGAAGACAAAGAAAGGTAAAAGAATAAAAATATAAGGAAGAGTATAGGGTTGAAGGTGTTGGAGGGGTGAGGGGCAAATATGAAAGAGCGTGAAGTGGCGCATGGGAACACCCAACGGCCAAGCAACCCAAAACATGGGGCTGGTTTACGTACCAATAAGGCGAGAGAGAGAGAGAGAGAGAGAGAGAGAGAGAGAGAGAGAGAGAATGTGTGGTACATAATGAAATATTGAAAGTGTTGAAATGCGTTAGGAATGAGAGACAAAAGTAGAAAAAGGGTCACAAACACACAAAGTCACCAACTGGGGGCGGCAACTTGTGATGCACAGTACACAGAGGTTGGCTCTTGGATGAGCCTTGGAGTCACCTTCCTATGATCCGATCTATGTGGTGCCTCTCTTTCTCTCACTCATCTCTCTTGTCTTTCTTAATCTTAGCCAGTGTTTTATATATATATATATATAAACTTCTTTTTCTATTTTATTTCTAATTAATCAAGCAAATTTGATCTAGGAGTATAGAAAATTATGATTGTCTCATTTTATTCTACCCCTTCAAACCATTGCCTTGTTTCAATGTTATTAGGTCTGTCAATATTTGAAAATTTATTAAATTTTGATTAATTTAATTTAAGTTAGGTTGGATTATGAATAACAATGACAAATTTAAAATTTTACAATGATAAATTTGACAATTCGATAGAGAATATGATAAAATTAAAATAAATATAATTTTTTAAGACTAAATTAATATAATTATACTTTTTAAAAAAATTAAATCAATAATTCATTATGAGGGAAATGTGATTTTAATTACTTTTGGCTACTAACTTAGATTTAAATTTAGAGACCAACATTTTAAGGAAATTATTCTATTATACTATAGAAAAATTAGGCAATAGTAGCAATTTTTTTTTTACTGGCAAGTATAATATTTAATTTGCTACTAAAAATGTTAGGATAATTACTAGCTTTATCTATTACTTTTTCAAAAGTACTGGAAAAAGTTCTAAATATTTTAGCTATTCACAAGTGTTAATAAAGTTAAAAAGTATTTATTTTCTATTTTATTGGCAAGTGCCACGGAATTGTCTAGTTTAACTCAATCAAACTTGGTTTTTGACCAAGTCAGGTTCAATGGTTTTTTTGATTGAATTATTAATTATAATAAATTAAATTATGTTTTTTAATATTTGAAAAACTACCAGTAGCTTTATTTATTATATAAGTAGTTAATAACAAAAATGAAATTTAGTACCAGATATTTTTAAATTATATATATTATGACAACATATATTGATATCATAAAAAGTAAGATTTATTAGTCGTTTTTTTACTCTAAAATAAAGTTTGTGCTAATATTAGTGAAAAAATAATATGCAATTATTTACCAACAATTAGATAAACATTGATAAAAAAGATGTTTTGACAGAAAAAAGAACATCAACTCTTGATTTAATAACGACAAATAAAAAAATTGTTTATATAACTTTTAGTAACAATTTTTATTATTTACCATAACAATGTTGACCGTCCATATATCTAATTTTTCTAGTTGGATTAATTTTTTATTAAGAAAGTATGAAAGATGCTTCCTTTAGGAAAGAAAAGATCTAACATCGATCCATTATCTAACATCGATCCATTAACTGACATATATATAGACTAGTCTGAAAATATCCTTACCATATATACCCAAAGATATTTTTTTTCCTAAAGTTACAAACCAATTAAGATCTGGAAAACTTCAAAAGCAATTTTCTTCTCAACTTTAACCATATATATATATATATATATATATATATATATATATAGAAAACAACATAAAAATCTGCTCCTCACAATGAGGGCGAATAAACTAATTAATTTTCTTCGTACAATGAACATTAATTTTTCAATATCCCATTATGTGATTAGAAAATAAGAGGCCACGAAAGCCACATCTCATTGGCATTTCGATCGCCGTGAGATTTTTTTTTTTTTCATTTTCGCCCTTTTTCATGGATCCATTCAGTGCTACTTCAGTTATGAGGCCACCCACATGTTCATCTGTAGTTCCCACGGGGTGGCTATGTTGCATCTTTGTCTGGATAGAATTCTGGGTTATTAATTATTACAGATCAGAAAATATAACTAAAGTGAATTCATGTCCAAACATGCGAAGGAAGCTGCCGGTGAAACAGACAGTTTATGGTTCAGACTTCAGATCCCACAAATATCACTATTCATTCCTCTATTCAAAAAGATTGAATTTCAGAACGTCTCACAAAAAGTTCACACTCGGATGCACGCACCGTTTGATTTCTAATTCCGACAATGATTGTTTAGTCAAAAGAACATTTCCAACGCCCTCTCTCTCTCTCTCTCTCTCTATATATATATATATATATATTTTCCCTTGAGTATACAGCTCATCATAACAAAGCAAAACTTCAAAAGTGCAGGTGATGACACAATCAAGCTATATAAATTGATATAATTACCGTTCCTATGAAGCCCTTTTGAGGAAGAACAAAATGGCCAAAAACAAAGGCCAGTGGTGGATAATATGTAAAGTCTGTGTGAAATTAATTATTATTCTCAAGCAAGAAACGTAAAAAATTGAAAAGATAAACAGAAAGAAAAATATAAAAAAAACACATATAAATTTATATAATTCAATTAATATGATATATGTTAATGTGACATACATTTATGAGCAGAGAAAAAATTTTTGTATTTCTTTAGATAAAATGTTCAGTGCTCACTATGAAACTGACATGTACATTAAAATACACATAACCGCTCTCAAATCAAAAATAAAAAATAAAACAGGGTAGGTAATTGTATGCTTGATTCATAGACTTTTAAGTTTTTCTTCTTCTTTCTAATTATACTTTCAAAATACCCAATCAAATCATAGTCTAATTTACTAAATAATTCAAGTTATTTCACAGTTATAAAATTTGATATTCTATATGTTGTGCATGTATCCATGCGCGTATTTTTTCTTCGAAATTGAATATAATTTCTGAAACCCACCAACCAAAAAACAAAAAACCTCGAGCTAGGCTCCTAGTGATTAGCTACTTGATTATCCATATACATGGCAATTGGCAATATATATATACATATATGCCATAGGGTCATAATCATACAAACTTCATTCTCCTCAAACCTTAGTATTTTCTAACCCTTAATTAATTAGTTAGGCCCTTTTGAGTAACATAGTTTGTTAATATTAACCTACCTAAAAAGATATAATAACGTTTACTTTCCGTGATTAAATTACTAAAACCAATTTAGTTTATATATTATGTCTTTTCTACTTGATATTTTGCATGTACTGGCTTCCAGTATATACATATATATATATATATATATATATAGAGAGAGAGAGAGAGAGAGAGAGAGAGAGAGAGAGAGAGAGAGAGAGAGAGAGAGAGAGAGCAATTTGGTGACCATTAATTATACCTGCCTTATTAATGTTTCAATCAACTTGATACTTCTTGTTTTATAAGACAACATAGATGGAGAAGATTAAATAGTGACTGTGACAGAGACTCACTATAGCTAGCCTAGTTGAATTAGTTGTCCTTAATACTTTATATAAGATTATTAATCTTGAGATAGACATCCTAAAATATAACTATTATCGTGGTGGGTTATTCTCCAATTGTTCTTAAAAAATATGTTTTGCTGAATTTAATTATTTTTTGTTAAATAAAAAATTATTAGCACTAATTATTCTAGCGTTTCCTAAAAGTCACCTGAAAAAGATGTCTTGACATACACGTATAATACCGACCGTGTCATCCAAACTGTCAAAAAAAAAAAAAGAATTTTGTGCAATTAAATTTTAGAAAAAAAAATTTAGGTGTATTTCCTTATAAATTTTCTATTAAGTTTTTTAATCAAAATATAATAAGTATATAATTATTCAATCAAAATATAATAAATATATAATTGTTCAATCAAAATACGATAAGTATAGTCTTTAAAAATAACTTTATTTTTTTACAATTTATTATTATATGTTTGATTTTTCAATTTTTTTTTACAAATACTATATTTTTATTGAAAAATCTGATAACAAATATACATAAAAACCTTTATATAAGTTACCTCCTAAATTTAAACCACCGCAACATATCATTTTCAACACGAAAAACTATTTTTCTTGTAATGGAAAGAGAATTTAAATATATTTTACCATGAAAGAAAGTTTAGGGGCTTTTTGGTATGGCAAAATTGGTTGGAAAAAAATATTTCATTATTATACTGTTCATTCTCTTTCATTGTTTGGTATGCATTTGAGTACAAAAAAGGATGGAAAACCAGTTTCTGTACAGTAATTTTTTCCATTGAAAAATTTCCATCCAGATTGTGATGGAAAGCCCGTTTCCATCTGAAAAATCGTTGTGTTTTCAAATATGTCCTCATGCCCCGCGCCTCTTCTTCTTCCTCCTTTATCTTCTTCCTCTTTCTCTCTCTCTACCCATTATCACTAACACCACTGTTCTTCTTCCTCCGTCTTCTTTCACTGATTACTATTTCCGAGACCAGAGTACTTCTCCAATTGTAAAATAAAAAACTGATCTCAAAGAAAAGCAAATCCCGAACCAACTAGGCTAGTAACGACTTGTGCAAGTGCTAGCCGGCGGTCAACCCACAGGCCATGCGCTTGGCAGACACATGGCAGCATTTCGACCGGTGCCTGCTAAGCGCATGGTAGCCGGTCGACCGGTACCTGGCAGCTGGTTGACCGGTTGCTGCAGAGCTCGGTGGGTTTATTAATGAATTTTTAGTTAAGGGAAAAATAGTCTATTATCTTTAAAAAAATATAATAATCTTATTTTCTTCTTTTCTTTTTTAGTGTATACCAAACAAGTTTTTTTTTTCCTTTTCCTTCTCCTTTTTCCATTCTCTTTTCCTTTCTATTTTTCTATTTCCTTTCTATTTCCACTTTTTCCTAGATACCAAACGGCCCCTTAGTTTAAAAATGGAAGGAAAAAAGAAAATAAAAATTCAATTTATTAGTATGTAATTGAATTGAAGAAAATGGAAAAAAAGGAAAGAAATAAAATAAAATTTAGATTTAAGTAAAACGTCGAATTTAAATTTCCTTAAGTAAAAGAACGAGGGATAAAAAAGTGTCAAACAAATTTTAAATTAAAAAGAAACTTCACTTTTCTTTTGGACCAAATGAAAACTATCGACTTCAAACCTCCTATGTATCTGAAGGTTCGTCAACCAATCTACTTTATGCCTTGTGATTCCTGTTTAATGATCTTTCAGAGAAGCTTAATAGCCTGTAATCCATTTCACTCTCTCCTTTTCCTCTTTCTTTCAAACTAGAATAAATTTGAACATACCCTTAATTGGTCTAGGATATTTGCCTCAAAATTAATAATCTTATATAAAGTATGCGTTAAGGCTAATTCAGCTAGGCTAAATTAGTCCGCAATATTTATTTAGGTCACATTCTATATCAACACAACAAATAGTTCATGCATATCACTACAAAAAAAAAGGAATTTAGCGGCATTTTTTAAGACACTTTCGTGGCAGTTATAACTACCACTATCAATTTTAGTGGCAGTCCCACAAAAATGCCACTAATTCAAGTGCCACAAACATATAGTAGCGATTTATTTCAACCCCTGGCATAAACGCCACTAAAATAATAGTGGCGATTATGGTGGCAGTTACTTAAACCACCATTATATTTAGTGGCAGTTAATAAAACAACCACCAATAAACGTGTGGTGTTTTCGACACACTGCCATTATATCAAGTGGCGGTTAAAAAACAACTGCCATTAAACTTGTGGCGATTGTGATAGTAACCGTCACTATATCTAATGGCGGTTAAAAAAATAATTGCCACTAAACTTGTGGCAGTTGTGATGGTAACTGCCATTATATCTAGTGGTGGTTAAAAACACAACCGCCACTAAACTTGTAGCAGTTGTGAGGGTAACTGCCACTATATCTTGTGGTGGTTGGACATAAAACTGCCATCGCATATAGTGGCAGGAAAATTTCACTAAAACTGCCACTATTAGTCTATTAATACCTATTATTTATGTTTTTTATTTTCTCCCAAATTAAACACATTTTAAATTTCAAACCAACCAGTATATTCAACAACAATCTAAAGATATGAACAAGATTAACTAATAATTTCTTCATTCATATAAAAGAAGTTTGGTTTGCATTCAAATACATATACATAACAAAGTAATATTCATAATACATCATACAAAAACTAAGTCAAATCATCATCATCATCTTCGTGATCAGTATCATCCTCCTCCTCATCATTAGCAGTAGCATTCTCTTGGTTACAAGAGAATGGAGAGTTTGCTGGATTTGCAGAGCCTTCTCCACTTTGATTAAAAAGCTACATTTATAATAAAAAATTGTAATGAGTCTAGAAAGTACATAAATCAAAATTTGTTAATAAATATCTAACTTACCCTTTGATGCATTGCAACAAGTTCAAGAGAAAGCCGACCTTGGAGATTTTGGAGTATGAGATTCATCATTTCTCTATTTTTCCTATCTCTCTCCTCCATCATTTCTCTATTTCTTTTATCTCTCTCCTCCATTTCAGCTTCTAATTTGGTAATTTTATTCTCAAGTTGTTGAATAGAATGCCCTGAAGAGAAGGACTCGCCTAAATAACGAGAGGAGCAACCAAAAACTTGTGAAGGGCAAGGTCCAAATCCTAGGCCACGTACTCGTCCAGGATGCTCTTGGCTTCCTAAGGCCAATGCCAGTGAGTCCTGTATGGAGATAGCAAAAGAAGCAGTTCCCTGCGACTCGATCATGGATATTTTGTCCTGCACAACATATAGTGAAATAAAAAAATTATCAACCAACTAGAAATTTAATAAACTAACTCAAAACATAACATAACTTACACTAATCTCTCTTGCTTCATCGCTTACAAATGACCCATCCTTTTTTTTGTGAGTTGCATTCCAAACTTCTGCCCTATTAACAGGGCCACTGCGATCAACGATGTACAAAATTAAAGTCAATTAATTTAATTGTCAAATAATATTATAATTTTTTTTTCATAGGAGAATTTACCATCTCAGCTCTTTTTCATGCCAAACTCTTCGTGCCTCCGGTGTGATTAAGTGTTTGACGTCGTCTACTCATCTTTTTTTTTTGTTTTCTCCTGCCATTGTGGGCTATTTCGCATCTCAACAAAAGTAGCCCACTCTTCCCTTTGAACTCCCTCTGGGACAGTTGCTATTATATGTTCCTTCGTTCTTATTCTGTTGTTCAGCTTGTCATAGAGCCTCAGTCGCCCATTCCTCCAATTAGTTCCAATTTTTTTCAAAATGAATCTTTTTTTCTATATTGTTGTTAACAACAAATTTGTTCTTGAAAAAAAAGATGAAGAGATCAAAATATATATATATTTATATATAATATTAAGAATTTTCTCAAAATCAATCATTGATAAAATATTACCTTAACAAAATTGTCAAATACAGATTCTTTATAATCCGATGGGACATTCTTCTAATTTTGGTAAGATATGGACAACACATTGTAGTTTCTTCCCACAGAACCCAAGATCGATGAGAGTAACCCTGCACCTTCTCCAATTGGCTGCACGAGGTCATTCCAGTCCAACATTACCCTTCGCTCTGAGGGAAGAGCCCAAAGGTCATTTCGAGACATCCTTTCAGTCTTCTCAACATTATTTTCATTTGTACAAATTGAAATTTTTTAGCTTACATAGAAATAACATTAAAATTTATATGTCATATAAAATTGAAATAAGTTACTAATCGTCTAAACCATCCAATAACCATGTTGGGAATTGTGTGTAGATGAAGTCCCAGTATATGGTGATGGAGGAGTCTCAAGCTCTGCTAGTGGAGTCTGGAGATCTGTAGCTAGTGACGTCTCGGGAACTGCCTGAGCATCAAGTGGAACGGTGGGCTCCAAGCTCGTCGACTGTGCACCATAACTAGCTGGCGAAGTTGGTAGCTGACTACCACTACCAGATGCATCATGTTTACTAGTAGGGCCTGATCTACCCTTCTTCTTAAATAATCTTTTCATTTTCTAATAAATAAACAAAAGCATAATGTTAAAAGAGAGATTAAAATAACAAAAGAAGAATTGGAAATCTTCTTAGAAGAACAAAAGACAAGAATAAAATCAAGCCAAGAGCCTAAAAGACATAAGAAAACAAGATTACACTATCTTTCTCCAAGTTCATTGTCATTGATCTCTCTTGCTAGTGGCAGATTTGTTTCACCATTAGGGAACAATGACTCTAATTCTTGGAGTTGATATGGTTCATTCTCGTATATCAACTCTTCTTCGTCATCTCCAATGTCATACAAATCTCTTGATTTAAGATGAACGGCTAGTTTCCAATTCTTGTCATGTTCATCATCTACATAATAAACTAAGTGAGTTTCGGAAACTTGTATATATGGCTCATCATCTTCATGATTACCAGTATGGATCAATTGAGAAAAATTTATAGACGTAAAGCCAAAGTTATCAACAACGATCCCCCTAGGATTAGTTGTATTTAAATAATGTAATCATAAATCTTCCATGATAATTTAACTCAATTATATCCATAATTTGACCATAATAAAGAACACCTCCAAATTGCATACAGTCATCACTGCTGCTCGTATAACTTCTAGTTCCAAATGTACCAAAAATACCACTATTCTAGGTCCTCAAGCTATCATCTCGTTCTATAACTCAGAATTTAAATCCGTTAACATTATATGCAGTAAATCGTTTTACTTTATTC
Source organism: Biancaea sappan (assembly GCA_037074585.1). Lineage (NCBI taxonomy): Eukaryota > Viridiplantae > Streptophyta > Magnoliopsida > Fabales > Fabaceae > Biancaea > Biancaea sappan. The sequence continues at coordinate 17,036,581 of CM073494.1, forward strand.
AGGGGGCCTTGTGCAAGAAATTGAAGATCCACTGAGTAGGATCTGATATCCATCATAATCTAAAACACATGCATCTAGTTAGATATATATTAAAAAAATTGAAAGTGCACATATGGGGATAAAAATCTACATACACGTTGAGAAAACCATTCAACAAACTCTCAATGAACACTTCTGTCTATTTCAGCTGAAGACCGTGTACGATTTCTTAATTGTCTCTTAGTAATATCTCTAAACTCCCTGTACCCAAAAAGAGAATTAAAAAATACTACATATTTTTTTATAGATATAACCATGCCAATCTAGTTACACTCACCAAAGAAATGGGTCAATTTCTTTACAATGAGTTAGCGCATGTCGATGAGCTTGCAATTTTTCTGTTGGAGACAAGGTATACCATTCAAAACCACCCACCGGCTTTCCAACTGGAGGAAACAACGTATCAACTATAGATGCTCCAACACCAGGGTCATCATCAACATGTCTTGGTCAATTGAATATCGTCTCAACTCCATCTAAATGTCTTGAACAGAAGGTCAAAACTTCTTGTACCATATAGCCTTCTGCTGCAGAACCTTCTGGTTGAGCCCTATTTCGTATATAAGACTTTAATTTCCCTAGGTATCTTCAAGATATCAACTTGAAATATTGTAATTGAAATCAATAATGAATGAAAATTTTAATCTACAAAATTGACAAGTTCCTAAACTACCTCTCTTTAGGGTAAATCCATCGATACTGAACCGGCCCACCAAATTTGGCTTTATCAACCAAGTCGACAATTAGGTGTATCATGACTGTAAAAAAGGAAGGCAGAAACAACATGTCCATATTACACAATGTTAACACAATTCTATCTTGAAGCTTGTTCAGATCATCCACCTTTAACACTTTACTGCACAATTTCCTGAAGAATGAGCTCATATAAATAATAACTGCAGAAACTTGTTTTGGTAATACATTTCTTATTGCTAATGGAAGAAATTGCTCCATGAGAATGTGAGAATCGTGACTCTTCAATCCTCCAAGTTTTCGTTGCCTTAAATCAATACATCTGAAAATATTACTAGAATAATCATCGGGGATAGCAATATTTTTTAATGTCTTCAGAAACACATCTTTTTCTGCATTATTCATGGTAAAAATCATCGGGGGATATCTACTAGTTTCATTAGGCCAAAGATATGATCTAATGCCCATCTCTTGTAGACCTTTTCTTGCATTTAAGTGGTCTTTGGACTTACCAGACTCATTCAGTAATGTAAAAACAATATTGTCACAAACATTTTTTTCTATATGCATCACATCTAAATTGTGACGTATCAAGTTGTCTATCCAATAAGGTAGCTCAAAGAATATACTCTTTTTACGCCATTGTTGAGGACTCGTATTTACATTGCTAGCCCCTCGTGCCCTTTTCCTCTGCCCCTCACAGTCCACATCCTTTCCAAATACCACATTAATGTCTAAAACTTGACTCAAAATGTCTGAACCAGTCATTTTCACCGGTGGGTCTCTCTTCTCTATTTTATTGTCAAATAGATTCCTAGCCAATCTAAATTTATGTCCTGGGTGTAAAAATTGACGATGACCCATAAAACACCACTTTCAACTATGTGGAAGTCGATAAGGAATTGAGTCAAAGTTGCATACTGGACAAGCTAACCCAGTATGAGTATTCCATCCAAACAAAGTCCTAAGACCAGGAAAATCACTAATAGTCTACAAGATAGCCACACGCATTATAAACATTTCCTTTGCATGAGCATCATATGTTTCAATACCAACTATCCATAACTCTTTCAACTCTGCTATCAACGGCTGCAAATAGACATCATTATCATTACCTGGTGCTCTCTTCCCTGGAATAATCATTGACATAATAAGAGAACTTTGTTTCGTACACATCCATGGAGGGAGATTGTAAGGAATTAGAACTACGGGCCAAATGTTGTAACTTGTACTTAAAGTCCCGAATGGATTGAAACCATCAGTTACTAACCCAAGACGGACATTGCGAGGATCCTAAGCAAATTAATAATTTTTCAAATCAAATATTTTCCAAGCTTCGGAGTCCCTTGGATGTCTTAGCAAACCATCATTATTCCTCTCCTCAACATGCCATTTCATGTGTTCAGCGGTCTTAGATGACAAAAACAACCTTTGTAATCTTTGGCTTTAATGGAAAATATCTAAGAATTTTGGTAGGTGGTTTTTTTTTTGCCTGCCACTTTTCGGTTTCCATCTAGATACATTGCATTTTTTACAAGTATCTTTGTTTTCATCATCTCCCCAATATAACATACAATCATTTGGACATGCATGAATTTTAGTGTAGCTGAGACCCAATTTTTTGATAGTTTTCTTGGCCTCATAAAAAGAAGTTGGAATTTTTGCATTTTCAAATACATTTGCCAACAACTTTAATATTATTGATATTCCCTTGTCAGTTATCCCACACATACACTTGATGTGATACAGCCTTATCAAAAATGACAATTTTGTAAATTTCTGACATCCTTCATATAGACTATGTTGTCCATCTTCAAATAACTCATAAAACTCCATAGTTTCATTATTCATTTGATTTGATGAGATAAGTGTCTCACCAACTTCTACCCTCTCATTTTTAGTGTGAACACCAAATGCATCATGAATCATGTCATGCATAGGGTTATCCAAGTTGATACCATCTCTTACCATATGTGCCCTTGAAACAGATTCTAAAAAGGGCTCTACTATAAGTGTCTCTCCATGTTGGTTCCAAAATATGTAACCTTGTGGGAATGGCTTGAGAATTAAGTGTTCATATATCAATTCTCTAACTTGCCATTTTCTAAATTTGCATTTGGGACAGGGACATATGATTTTACCTTCAACACTACTATTTGAAAATGCAAAATCTAAGAACTCATTGAGCCCCTCTACATATTTAGGAGTATTTCGGGGTCTAGCAATCCAAGACTTATCCATTATGTTCTGTAATCAATTAAAATTCTATAATGAGCCAAGCACGCAACTTTTGTTTATTAAATAATCATGCCAACAAGTCCAATACAAATTCAAAGTTGGTACTTCAAATTAAATTAAAAACAATCAGAAAATCTATGTAATATCCTAAATTTAATTACCTTAAAAAATAAGGCTAAATAAATAAATAAGTAAGTAAATTGGGATAAAATAGCAATAAATTTTTTTTTGAGAGATATGAATATAACTTTATTTATTAGGCTGGAGACCTAATTAAATGAAATTAAGGCTCATTAGTATTCGTACATATATATTCATTGTCTCCTTTGGCCATTTGCGATCATAAGTTCTTTTTATTATTTTAACTAAAGAGAAAATGACAATTAGGTAGCTTTCATTTTTATATATAAGTAATATATGAGATGGGTCCAGGTTCTCTACCATACTAACCTCTACTTAGACTTTTAGCAAATTTTTGTTTCTGTTGCTAAAAAATGTATGGCACTATACTACACTAAAAGTATGGTAGAGGATTCGGATCCATATGAGACAGGTGTATGAAAGAGAAAAAGTGTGTAGAAAAGATGAAATGAGACTAGTGTATATGAAAGTGAGAGTGGGTGGAAATGAGTGAAGGGACATAAGAAAAGAAAAGAAAGAGAATAAGACAAAAGTGAAAAGTGAGTATTTAAAAAAGTGTTGTATTTGTTGCATTAAAATTAATAACAAATTTCTAATATTAGGAGCATGATGGTTAGCTCTAATATATATATATATATATATATATATATATATATATATATATATATATATATGTTTTTGTGTGTGTGTGTGTGTGTGTGTTGTGTTGTGTACGTGGTAAGGAAGAGAAAAAAAAAGAGAAAAGAGATGAAAAATAGAGAAAATAGAGAGACAAAGAAAGGAAGAGTACAGGGAAGACGGGAAGAAGAGAACTAGAGTTAAAATTCAAGTTTATTCTTCATAATAAGGTAATTAATCTTCCATAAAAGTATATTTATTTATGATTTATGATATTTATAAGCATAATCTATTGTTTTTCAGAATTTTTATTGTAAATCTTGTTCTATAGTATTGAACAAGAGAGATTTAATTATTATCAGTGTGATGTTATATTTTTATAGCTAAAATAATCTCCTTATGTATATATATGTTTTTAATAAAGTGACTAACTACTGAGATATTTAATATCTCACTTTTAAAAAATTGATCATTTCAAGAAAAAGGCAAAAAGGGAAGGTTTTTATGATATTAATAATGAAATTCAAGTGTAGAAATATATTTTATGGTAGCTTATGATACAAAGACGTAAAGAGAATAGTAAAAATTATGTAAATTATTTTTTGTATATATTCAAACTCAGACATAATTAGTAAGAATCCTGTAAGTTTTTCTATGAGGTTACTATTTGAAAGTAATGGTTGGAACCCAAGAGGGGGGGTGAATTGGGTTTTATAAATTTTTCACAAAACTTTATTGGAAGTTAAAATGATTTTCTGTAAAAGTACAATGCTTAGGATAATTAAATACAATACAGAAAATCAATGTGCTATCAAGATGAATAATTATGAGGAGCAAGGAAATAAAGAATAGATAACAGTAAGCACAAATAAAGGAGTAATGGATAGAGAGAACAAACTCAGAGATTTATACTTGTTCGGCTAATCTCAAGCCTACATCCAGTCCTCAAGAAGTCACTTGAGTATTTTCACTATACTTGTAAGTTTGATTCGGGTACTTGCAAACCACTACAAAGAATTTCGTTAGCCAAGGCTCCTCCACAACCCAACGGAGAATTTATGAATCCGGGCTCCTCCTCAACCCTCTAGAGAATTTCTGCTAAACTGGCTTCTCTTCAACCCAAAGGAAAGCTCTCTCAATAAATACTCTATCAAGGAATACTCTCCTTGATAATACAACTCAAGATAATATTTGTGTTGATCAAAATCAACAATTACAGAGAAACTCTCTAAAAAACAGAGTATATATTACATTGATAAGCTCACAAGGATATAATTTGCATAAGAGAGAATTTACAGATAATGTTCAGCAATAAGAGTGTTCTCTCTTCTATTTTGATAGCCCCCAAGGTTGATATATATAGCCCAAGGACGAATAAGACCATTGGAGACAAATCCAAGGTGATTCCATAATGATATCAGCAAAAACTAGCCGTTACAGCACATTTTCTGATGTCGGTGGTCGACTAGTGTGGCACGTTGGTCGACCAGTGTAGTCCAGAAGTGATTCATCAGTCACGTTGGTCGACCAGTGTGGCACATTGGTCGACCAGTGCTCAAATATTTTTGCTTCTGGAGCTCGTTGGTCGACCAGTCAGCATAGGGTGGTCGACCAATGCTCAAATACTTTGCCTCTGGAGCTTGTTGGTCGACCAGTGCTCAAAGAATTTGCCTCTGGAGCTCGTTGGTCGACCAGTCAGCATGGGGTGGTCGACCAGTCACTTGTTATCTTCAAAATCTTTGTTTTTAGAGCATGGTGGTTGCTTTCTTGATGTATCCAAGCTTCCAAGACTTCAAATCTTCTAATTCTTCATTTCTTGGAGCTTTGTTGTTACATGTTGTTTTCTTTGAGTAAAGCATGATATTGCTTTTCCTTGTTCTTCAATCCAATGCTTACTCTTTCTTGTTTTGAACCAACCTATAAAATATGTCTTACTTGCAAATCCAATGGTTAGTTCAATTCATGATAATAGCATGATTCAATATATGCAACATATATATTAGGTAACATAATCATGCTTAAGTACTTGTAGCATATATATGATAATTAACCTTTATATATATCAATGCTACATTCAATGCTACATTTCAAATACATTTGTCATCATCAAAACTTATGGCATAAAGCCTTATGGTCAACAATCTCCCCCTTTTTGATGATGACAAATCACCACAGAAAAATATGTATCACAAAATAATGAATGCAATGTTATAAGCACATACACATATTTTTCTACAGTTTCTTCTCCCCCTATTTGACATCAACAAAAAGGTGTAAGGAACACAATACATAGAAGTTAAAGCACATACCTTCTTTAAGCCAGGATGTCGAAAGATGTCAATATAGCATAGGGTTAGGATACATCAAAACTTACCATTGTTTTCATTGACATGTAAAAACAATTTTTAGAAAAATTTCTCATGTCAAATGAAATGAGCCAAAAGATAAAACTTGAAAGAGTTTTAGGCTCGCCCTTAAACCTTGCATAATTTGAAAAAGAATAATGAATAATGAATATCCAATTTTTTTAAGATATATTCTTTTTCAAGGTCATCTATATATTTTCAAGAGAGATAAAGCTCCCCCTGAATTTCATAACCCTTTTCCTTGAGAAAGATTGTCCAAATCATTATAAAGGAAATTCAGTTTTTGATTGCAGAATTTTGAAGTAAGATTTTTGAAGAAATTTCTATAATATTTCTGTTGAAGATGATTTCTACTTGTTTATGAAAAGGCATTTTAGTAAATAGCATAAACATTGAAATCTTTGAAGAATGTAACAAGAAATCAACATCATTTGCTGACATATGATAGAAATATTTGCAGCACATAACAAAAGTATGACATGGATTAGCAAAGCATGATATAAACAAGAATATTAATCATAATCCATAAATCGAATAATAATATTTTTCAAGATTTCTGAAAAACAATTTCTGCATATATGCATAAAATCATTTCAACATATAGCGAAAGTGATTTAAAATAAGGATACTCAAATCCTTTTCTTTTCAAAACAGATAATGCTTCAATATGGCAAAGCAATTTCAACACAGTGGAAGCAATTCAAGAGTTTCACGATATTTTTCTAAAACATTTTGCTTCAAAAGGAATTTAGAAACGTTTCATCCAAGGAAGCAATATATATGGAGTAGTGTAACAAGATATAATCAAGGATATAGTGCATAATCCATACATCAAACATCAATGTTTTTCATCCCCTTTGTCATCAACAACAAAAGAGATATGTAAAATCTTTTCTTTTTCAAGAAGAATATTGCTTCATATGATAAAACATATTCGCATTGCGGAAGCATTTTTAAAGTTCTTTTTCAAAACAAATTTGCTTCATAAAGGATAAGATAGATTTCAGCACAATGGAAGCAATTTATATACCCGTTCAAGATGTAAAACATTATAAGCAGGATATATATAATATATATCATCACAACATAAGCAATATAAATCACTAAGGCCAAAGTGCAAAGGACATATATTTAAAGAAGATCAGTCAAGCAAATTCAATATAATATTCATTTTGAGATGAGTAATCATACCTCTCAAAACTCTTTTATCCAATCGACTGATCGTTCTTACCTTTCTTATGCAAGAACTTGTTTATTCAAGAATTGTCTTGGCTTATAGATAATTTATTTTGCAACCCTTGACTATTTGATCCTTGATGAAGATTTCAAACTTGTATAGTTTGACTGTCCTTTTGAACAAGTCATTCTTATCTTTAGGCTTCTTCATCAACTAAGAAGTATCCTTGCACAAGTTGTGATTAGCATATCCAAAAATCATATAATCATTTGATAGATGATAGGCAAGAAAAGTAACTTGAAAGAATTTTAGTGGCAAAAGGAATGATTTTCTTATTTGGAAACATAGCCATTATAGTTCATATTTAGCTTGAGGTGGAAAAGAGATATTGAAAATAATATATGAGTTTTCAAAGTATTTTTCAATCAGTTTAAACACTCTTTCTTGCCATTCATCTAATCTCTACATAAAGCTCATAATGCTTTGAGGAATAAAGATCTATTTCAAGCAAGGATAGATATTACCAATGTTTTAAGTGTGCATGCTTGATTAGAATCACCATCTTTATTGTTGAATCCGTCATCCTCAAGATTGATTGGTTGTCATTGCAAACGTAGGCTTGAGAGTATTTTTCCTCACAAAATAATGTGACTCTTAATTTTAGGTACCCAACCAAATTGGGTCATTGACAGGTTAGTTTATAAATCTCAAGCAATGGAGACAACATATATTATATCAATAAGAATGCTATGCCTCCATGAAATACACTATTTATAGAAAAATCATTCTTCCTTAAAGATTGATACCATAAAAAGCACAAGAGAAGAAAATCTTTTGAAATAAGGATTTCCAAATCTTTTTTTTTTAAAAGGATTTTTGCTTCAACATGATAAGACAATTTTTGAAACAATCACTTCCCTTGAAAGAATGATTCTATAAAGAGCTTATCAGAAAAGCTTTGTCAATAAGAATTTCCAAGTCCTTTTATTTTGAAAAATAAATTTTTCTCTAAAAAGGATTTGGAAAGAGATGCGGCATAGCAGAAGTAACATATATATCCTTTTAAAGATAATAACAGATGATATTATAACAGGATATATATCACAACAAATGCAAATGATATACTCATACAAGATATATCATATTATAATCAGAGTATATAATAGCATAGGGGAAGCAATTATGGATTAACAAAAAAAGATATAGCTATTATAAAGTAGAATCCATAGGCAGAGGAAGATTTCGAGTGAATACCCATTGAGATGCATCTTCAATGATGAGTTACTTAGGATGACTTTTGGCATACCTCAAATCCTTTGAAAAATCATCAATGTCGCTTGATGGCTCCTTCTCATGAGGTAATTTTTCTTCTTGAGGCTTTTCTTCTTCTTGAGATAGTTTGACATTCTCTTAAATGCCATTATCTTCTTTTGAAATAAGGGTACACTTTCCCTTTTCAAAAGTTCTGAAAATAATTTTCTGCTTATGTATAGAGACATTTAAGTACATTAGCAGATGTAATTTTGAAATAAGGATTTCCAAATTCTTTTCTTTTAAAAAAATGATAAAGCAATTTCAAATCCTTCCAACACTTTTCTAAATAATTCTTATTGAAAGGATGTCACCAGATTTAGCACAGTAGAAGAAAATATATATCCATTATCATATATAAAACATTTTATATCCAAGATATATCATATCATCTCAGTAGAGGCATAACGTATTTTGAAAAGTATATATATATTCATTTAAGGCTAGAAATCATTTTCTCACATGAATATATATATCATCATTACATAGCAGAAGCAAGTTACATACTCATTCAAGATAAAATATATTATAATCAGAGTATGTAGTAACATAATTGAGGTAATATGGATTAATAAGATATAATCAGATATAAACTATAATCCATAAATAATGGTTCATAAGTTATAGCTTATGCAAAAGATATGATATGTATGATGCTCAAACCATGATGTATTTTTTTAAAAAATAATTTAAGTATTTAACATATTTTTATATGCAATGATGTGATCAAGTATGTAAGATGGCATAAAGCAATATGTCATTGCAATGAAAGTATGTTAGTAAAGAGATTTGCCAAAATGTTCAATTGAGATCAAGGAGTATCATTCAATTAAATAATAAAGAAGTAAAGGATAGAGATACTCATCAATTTTGACAAACTTTTGTTGCTTCTTGAACTTCCTCCTTAAGATGTTGATATCTTCCTCATTGCTCTTCTTTTGATCCTATCTTCTTGCAATTTTAATGATCTTCATTGATTGATTATTTGCAAAGTTCTCTCAAAAATAATCTCTTATAAGATCACCCATGAAGCTTTGAAGAGATCATTAAGTACATAGCAGTAGAATTTAAATCCTTCATCTACTGTCATCCGCTAGTCGACCAACGTGTTCACACTGGCCGACCATCATGGGGATCAGAGAGTGGAAGGAGCTTACTGTCAAGCGTTGGTCGACCATTGTGAATGAACTAGTCGACCACTCCTCACCGGAATAGCCTTATTTACCCACTGCCTCGCGTTGGTCGACCAGTCTGAGGACCTTGGTCGACCACTTGTCTCAGCTTTTAGCATTCTTCTCCTGGCGCTGGGTGTTAGTTCATTATATCCTTCATTGGTCGACCACTGATAGGAGCGTTGGTCGACCAACCAACTTCAAAATTATAAATCTTACTGATTTTGGAGAGCAGAGGAAAGAATGTGCCTTAGAGGATAAATTTGAGGATTAACTCCTGCAAAACACTTTTTGGTGGAGCACTTTGATGCTTAAGTTAGCAATGTCCAAATAAATCTCGAGAATCAAGAGCAACATTGTGTTTAAGATATGCTATATTAATAAAAGTGCCATGCTTCCATGAAATGCAATTTTACAAGAAATTTGATTTTATTGAAAATATTTGAATAAGATTACAATAAGGATAAATGCTATAGGCAGGAGTAATCTTATTGTTGTGAAAGCAAGAGAAATATGTATGTAATGGAAGCAAGTTTTCGTGATGCGATAAAAAAGGATAGTTTGAGCAGAATTTAGAATAAAGATATTGATTCAAAACAAAATTTGAATCTATAGGTCACACATAAGAATTGTTTTCAGATATAGCATGCATGAATATCAAAGATAGATGAAAGGCATGCTAGAAAACAAGCATAAGCATTTGATACAGTAAACATATCAATTAAATTTCTTACAATCCATTCCAGCTTATATGTTTATTTATCCATTGCCTCCTTTTGATGCAAGGAAGTGGAGTTTGAATGATGTAGCCATTAAAATGTCATTTCCGCTCCTTGCTTCGAGGCGAATCTGCAGATTAATCTTTTGTTTTTGGTACCCAAATTTCTTTGGGTCCGCCTGGGTCATGAGTTCCTTTTTGAACCCATTTCAGTTTTACTCCATGAACAAGATTTTTCTTATAAAAGCAGGAGTAAGATTTGTGTCCTTTCAGTCCACAATAGAAACAAGTGCAAGTTGGACCATTGGACATCTTTGCAGAAACAAAGAAGTTTTTAAAATGCTTTTGGTTTGATTTCTTTTTAGAAACAAGACCAACTTTGTTAAACTTTCTTCTTTGTTTCAAAACTGAGGTATTTAAAATTTCTCTACCTTGAGAAAATTTTGCAAGTGTGTTTTTAAGATCATCATTTTCCTTTTTCAAAGAATCACACTTGGTGCAAAAGCAGCTTTTGTTGGTAGAGATACTTCCCTTTAAAATCAAATTCTCTTCCTGCAAAGTTTTGTTTTGATTTTCGAAACCAAAATTCTCTTCCTTGGAAATAGAAAATTCATTTTTCAATTTTTCTAGTTCATTTTCAAGAGAAGAATTTTTCTGTTTTGAAGCATTTAATTTCTTTGCAAGTTTTAGAGATTCTTCATGTAAATCATCAAAGGCATCTTGTAATTCATCAAAAGAGTAGTCAAATGAATTTACCTCATCTTCATCTCTGGCCACAAGACAGATGTAGTTTTCTTCATTTGTGTCCTCCTTATCAGAATTGAAATTTTCCCAAATGGAGGATAGGTAGGCTTTCTTTGATGATTCAGCTTTTGGTTGAGATTTCTCTTCTTCTCCTTTTTCTTTTTCTCTATCTCCTTGGTGATTTGAGATTTTCCTGTAAGTTCAACACCAAGAGCTTGCAATTGATTAAGCACAAGTTGTATCTCATTAATGGTTTTGTAATTGTTCATTTGAGCAATTTCAAGTTCATTAATGAAACTTCTATACCTTAATTCCTCAGCAATAAGATCTTCCTCATGTGCAACTTTAAGAATTTCCCACATTTCTTTTGCAGTTGCACAGTTGGAGATTTTGAAAAATTCATCTTGACTCAATGCACAAGAAATAATCAATTTTGCCTTAGCATTGAGTTGCATTAAACTTCTTTCAGTATCATTCCATTCACTCTTGGGTTTTAGAATGCATTTTCCTTGTTCTTCCTTGACAGGCATATCAAAACCATTTTCTATAACTTCCCAGAGTTTATGGTCTACTGAAATTAAAAATATTTTCATTTCATACTTCCAATATTGAAAATGATTAGTATAAAAAACTGGAGGTTCTGTGAAAGAACAATTTTCAGAAATGAACCAATCACTATATCCAACCATGCTAACTCTTAGACGGTTAAGTCTTTAAAAAAGAGCCCAACCTCTGATACCAATTGAAAGTAATGGTTGGAACCTAAGAGGGGGGGGTGAATTGAGTTTTATAAATTTTTCACAAAACTTTTTTGGAAGTTAAAATGATTTTCTGTAAAAGTACAATGCTTAGGATAATTAAATACAATACAGAAAATCAATGTGCTATCAAGATGAATAATTATAAGGAGCAAGGAAATAAAGAATAGATAACAGTAAGCACAAATAAAGGAGTAATGGATAGAGAGAGCAAACTCAGAGATTTATACTGGTTCGGCTAATCTCAAGCCTACATCCAGTCCTCAAGAAGTCACTTGAGTATTTTCACTATACTTGCAAGTTTGATTCGGGTACTTGCAAACCACTACAAGAATTTCGTTAGCCAAGGCTCCTCCACAACCCAACGGAGAATTTATGAATCCGGGCTCCTCCTCAACCCTCTGGAGAATTTCTGCTAAACTGGCTTCTCTTCAACCCAAAGGAAAGCTCTCTCAATAAATACTCTATCAAGGAATACTCTCCTTGATAATACAACTCAAGATAATATTTGTGTTGATCAAAATCAATAATTACAGAGAAACTCTCTAAAAAATAGAGTATATATTACATTGATAAGCTCACAAGGATATAATCTGCATAAGAGAGAATTTACAGATGATGTTCAGCAATAGGAGTGTTCTCTCTTCTATTTTGATAGCCCCCAAGGTTGATATATATAGCCCAAGGACGAATAAGACCGTTGGAGACAAATCCAAGGTGATTCCATAATGATGTCAGCAAAAACTAGCCGTTACAGCACATTTTCTGATGTCGATGGTCGACCAGTGTGGCACGTTGGTCGACCAGTGTAGTCCAGAAGTGATTCATCAGTCACGTTGGTCGACCAGTGTGGCACGTTGGTCGACCAGTGCTCAAATATTTTTGCTTCTGGAGCTCGTTGGTCGACCAGTCAGCATAGGGTGGTCGACCAATGCTCAAATACTTTGCCTCTGGAGCTCGTTGGTCGACCAGTGCTCAAAGAATTTGCCTCTGGAGCTCGTTGGTCGACCAGTCAGCATGGGGTGGTCGACCAGTCACTTGTTATCTTCAAAATCTTTGTTTTTAAAGCATGGTGGTTGCTTTCTTGATGCATCCAAGCTTCCAAGACTTCAAATCTTCTAATTCTTTATTTCTTGGAGCTTTGTTGTTACATGTTGTTTTCTTTGAGTAAAGCATGATATTGCTTTTCCTTGTTCTTCAATCCAATGCTTACTCTTTCTTGTTTTGAACCAACTTATAAAATATGTCTTACTTGCAAATCCAATGGTTAGTTCAATTCATGATAATAGTATGATTCAATATATGCAACATATATATTAGGTAACATAATCATGCTTAAGTACTTGTAGCATATATATGATAATTAACCTTTATATATATCAATGCTACATTCAATGCTACATTTCAAATACATTTGTCATCATCAAAACTTATGGCATAAAGCCTTATGGTCAATACTATTCACATGAATAGTAAAATTCGTGAATAATGAAATTCATAATTATTTGGAAGGAAATTTATTTGAAAATTATTTATTAAACTGATTTAGAGAAGGAAATAAAAAGGTCGGATGTTACAATCTGTGTAGGAAAATTGAAAGTTATGACACATGAGGACAAACAAAAATTTTAAAGTACACTCTTATATTCATTTTTCTTTTCCAAAGACTTAATCTATCAACATTTTTCTGGAGTTGAACAGAGTATGTAGATATATGTGTTGTTAATATTTCTTCTACCAAAGTGGAATACGAACTAAGAAGTAAGAAATAAAAAAAATTGAAATAAGTTCATTAATGGATAAGTTTTACTAATCATATATAAATTTTTTATTAATAATATATATATATATATATATATATATATATATGTATGTATGTATAGAAAAAACAAGTTACAAATTATAAGATATTGTATTCTAACTGGAGTGAATTGTTGAGAGTACACCCAGCCCTTCATGTACAAACAACTATAATAGTCCATAGTCCTCTCATTGAGTCGTCTATTAAGGATGGTTGTACTTATTGGGCTTTCATTTGAATGGGTTGAGATGGATAGGCCCATTTAGTAAAGGAGCCCAACAACAACCCTTTATTAATATAGGTTCCGAGGGTGAGTTGCATGTATGATATTTAATATATGCTTTGGCCCAAAAAGAAAACATGCATTTAATATATGAGCTAGTTCCTAATTTCATTGATTTTGCATAATTTTACACAAATTTTTATAAAAAATTCTTTAAAAATAAAACTTTTGAATCAAATAATATATATTTTTATTTTTTATAATGTCTTATATTGCTAATCTCCTCAAATTTACAGTAAACTAAATTTCATTACAATAAAATTTTAAAACAAATCTATTGGTATAACATCAAAATAGCAAATATATTGAGAAGTTTTCTACTTGAATGGCAATGGGTTTTTTGGCTTTTTGGGTTTGCCATTTAAATTCCATTGTTGAAGCCGCTTTTTTTTTTCAATTTGATTTTGTTACAAATAGGCTATTCATACATGAAATAATACAATACAATCTTAGAAAACCTAAAGGATATTTTATAAAATGAAACAAAATAATTGGTAGTTAAGCAAATTTTGTAGGCTAGCCAACTCTTAAGTACACCCCAGGATCTGAGAACCGGACCGGCCGGTCGGACCGGAAAACCGGTGAACCAGCCATGGTTCCGGTCTGGAATAACCATTGAACCGGAGAGCTTAAAAATCGGTATCAAACCGGACGAACCGGTATCAAATCGGGAAAACCGGTCAAAATCGACCGGGTCATGGTTTAAGCCGGTTTTTGATTTATTTTTTTTTTTTGCCTTTTGATCCAAATTTTGCCTTGCTTATACTTAATCCCACTCCTTTTCTCAATAATATTCAAGTAGTTGAAACTAAGAACACCCCTAGGTGAAAGTTTTGGACCAAAAGGAAAAAAAAAAGGTAATGATGAATTTAACATCTTAGAACAGCTATTATTGGAATCCTTTAATGAGATTGGACCTAGCGTTAGTGTTAGTGAAGATGAGAGTGGCAATCTTGGTAGAGATGCTAACATACCAGGATTTGATATAAATGATTGTTATATTGATCATGATCTATGATATTATATATCTTTGCTAATTTGTTAGCTTTTATTTAATAAATTTAACTATGTGTATTTGATGATATTGTAAACTTTTACTTGATAGATGTTGTTTTATGTTGAGATATTAAGTATTTAATTGAATTTTCATATTTATATTTATGGGATATTTAATTATTTATGATTTTATATATATGTTAATTATATATTTTAATATTTTAATATATTTTAATTATCACCGGTTCGACCGCAGTTCAATTCCGGTCCGACCACTGACCATTGAACTGGTGCCTCGACCGGTTCAATGACCGGTCTGGTTTTCTGAACCTTGAGTACACCACATCAAGGGGAAAATTAACCAAGCTACAAAATGCACCTTCTTCTTTACTGTATTTTGATCTTGTATATAATCAACCATTTTATATTCCTTCTTGCTCTACTTGCAGAGTATGCATCCAATAGTGTTTACAGGTGTAGGAATTTCAACTTCTTATTGTATACCTGATCTTTGAGGCCCCAAGGGAATTTGGAGTGTGATCAGAATATTCTATTAGATTCAAGATTATGAATGTTTATTTTTTTTAATAGAAAATACATTTCGTTCCCTTTTAAATGAATGTATGCTAGATATATCAGCATGTTCTATAAAATTCATGATGCAGGCACTAAAGTAAGCATTATATTGATGAAGCATAACTTACGTTTTTTGCTGCTGTGTGAAAGGCCTCCCTATGGCTAATATATGGATTACTAGCCTTAATACTTTGGATTTCCTCCCTGCAATGCAAAACTAGAAAATATGAACCTTTCTGCTTGAATTGATGAAATCATATACAAGAAAAAAAAATTAGGGCATGCGAGGTAAATTTGAGAAAATAAACAAAAAGAAATTTCATAAATTAAATTACATACTTAATGAATTAATTATAAGCAGAAGGAGTAAATTTCAAAAAGAACCTTTGTTGTAGTTTGATGGTTGTTTGTCTATGTTGAAGGAGTAAATTACTAAATTAGTTTTTGATTTTTAGAGGCAGCTTTTTCTCCACAGGCACAGCTTCACCTTCGAATTCACTAATCAAAGTCTCATTCTTTAGCTGAAATTTTGTGCATCCCTCAAGATTTAGAAGAGTAAGGTGCTCTTACTCTACCACAATCTCTCTTATCATTATTTTGTCTACTGTCACTTTTCTCTCTCCCAACATATATCATTATATTAATCAATATGTCCTTGTCCTTTCATCTTTTTTTAATTACATAATTGCCAATCAAATATTTAATTCTAATTCGGGACTGATCCAATGGACTCTCCAATAGCCAAAAATAGAATGATGAGAATATTAAAGTATGATAATTAAAGAAAGTGATGATATGAAGGAAGAAAGAAATAGACGAAAAGTAAGGTTCCATCATTTCAATTTAAAAAAAATCTAAATTATTAATATGTTAATCAAGAAAAATCTGGAAGTAGAATGGTAGTGAAAAGAAAAAGGTTGAGTTAATATGTTCATGTGTATAGTGGCAATTTTAAGATGAATCTCAAACATATGTTTATTTAATAAATCTTCATATATCGCTTCAACCACTATATACTCATCTATTTAATTTCAATCTATATTTGTAGTTCTGGAAATTTCTATTGAAAAGGGCAAAATATTATGAGAGAAAAATCAAAATGATTTTGGAGGTAAAAAAGACAAAAAAATAAAAACAAAAAAAAAGAGATGAGGAAGGGAAAGCTTCCGCAAAGTAAGGGAAGAGCTTCCATCGAAGACCCACTTCCAAGAATGCAAACACAAAAAAAGGAGGGGAGAGGGCCACCATGCCTTTAAGCATAGAATATGAAGAGAATGTGGAAGACACAATAATTGCATATCAAATGCAAGCCACATTCATTTAATTGACTTATGGCTATTCACACAAACAAACAAATCAATTTGGGGGGCTTGAGATATAGGAAGTAAAATATTCAAAGAAAAACTTTTCCATACCCCATTCATCTAAGTTAATGCAAACAATTCATTGGCAACCATAATCCGGACAAGACATTCATTTTGTTGTCATTGTTGATTCCTTTTTAAATTAATAAATTTCATTCTTAAAAGATCACTAGATTAATCATGAAATATTTTAATTTAATTCTCCAAAAATACTTTTCCTTTAGTTTAGACCTCTAAGATTGATAGGGAAAAAATATAATTACGTCGGTATCTAGATGCACTAAAACTCCAAAACATATTAGTAAGTTGATCAAATTTCTCAACTTCTTTAATGAAAGGTGTCAGTGAATCAACTATATGCTACCAAACTATCCAATTATACTTCTTTAATAAAAGTTGTCAGTGAATCAATTATACTTCTTTAAAATATACAATTCTCTTAGATAACATCATTATTTATACCAAGAAACTGATATAATTTTCACTTTAATTATTTTTATGTCAAATCTTTAAATTTAGCTTTTCTAAAATTTCAAAGTTATTGTTTTCAAAATGTGCATAAAAATGAAATATTAAAATTGAGATAAATATTCAAGAATTAAATTCAAACAATTGAATAATTTACTCTATGTTTTAGTTGTATACCCTTGATTGGTTTCAAAGACGAACAATAATGAGGAGGAATCTAGGTGGTGGGGACAAGGCACTGCAGAAAACTAAAATCCAATTATACTTCTTTAATAAAAGTTGTCGGTGAATCAATTATACTTCTTTAAAATATACAATTCTCTTAGATAACATTATTATTTATACCAAGAAATTGATGTAATTCTCACTTTAATTATTTTTTATGCCAAATCTTTAAATTTAGCATTTCTAAAATTTCAAAGTTATTGTTTTCAAAATGTGCATAAAAATGAAATATTGAAATTGAGATAAATACTTAGGAATTAAATTCAAACAATTGAATTTACTCTATTTTTTAGTTGTATACCCTTGATTGGTTTCAAAGATGAACAATAATGAGGAGGATTCTAGGTGGTGGGGGTAAGGCACCTCAAAAAACTAAAATCCAATTATACTTCTTTAATAAAAATTGTTAGTGAATCAATTATAATTCTTTAAAATAGATCATTCTCTTAGATACCATCATTATTTATACCAAGAAACTGATATAATTTTCACTTTAATTATTTTTTATGCCAAATCTTTAAATTTCTAAAATTTCAAAGTTAATGTTTTCAAAATGTGCATAAAAATGAAATATTGAAATTGAGATAAATATTCAAGAATTAAATTCAAACAATTAAATAATTTACTCTATTTTTTAGTTATCTACCCTTGATTGGTTTCAAAGATGAACAATAATTGTAATATCTGTCATTTAATTTTTTATTTTTAATTGTTAAATTTTATTTCACAAATATTGGTTTGCAAATTATGTGCAAAATGTGTGTGTGATGTATATTTTGATGTGGTAATGCTTCAATATGTGAATTTGAGCTATAGACTAGCAATGTAAGATGCTAGGTCATACAAAGACTAAAGTGAAAATTTTAGGATTGAAATGAAAGATTTTAGGATCTTGTGGGGTGCGAAAAAAATGTGTACAAGGTATAGGAATAGATGGAGAAAATTTTAAGGAACCTTGATGTGAAATAGAAAATGAAAAATAGTTTGTAAATCTCAAGATATTGATTTTTTTTTGAAATAAAGTTCGAGTAATTTATTAAATGAGTTATTGAAATAAAAAAATTAAAAAGAAATATATTATGAATAATGGCATGAACAGTGACACCATAATGTTCAAGGAAATTAAATAAGTTATATAATTAAATAATAATAGTAGTACTAGATGATGGATAATGCAAAGGATCAAATAAAATAATAAGTCATTTATTTAACTAACCAAATCTAATGAGGATCCCAATAATTAAATCTAAAAGTATCTTAAGAAATCCGTTTTTGAAACATATTATTTTTGCTTAGAATAATCTAAGATTTGAACAACCAATCTTTTTGAAGTGAAATGATTAATTTATAGGATTATGCATTCTAAGAGGATAATTTGCAAATAATCCAAATACTTTTAAATTTGATGATGTAGCTTTCAAAATCAATATTTAAATCCCAATTTTTGTTTACATAAATATATGCTAGAATATTAGTTTTAATTTCTTTTTTTCAATAAAAGAAATCAATAAGGAGAATAAATCTTAGTGGATAATTGATGATATAATAAAATAAAAGTCTTAATCTAATAAATTATAGGAGACTTCGAAACTTGCTTTAAACATAATATAAATAATAATATATTATTAAAGTGATAGTAGTAATATGGATTAATCATTGTCAAATAGGATATATATTTATTTAAGATCCTTCCTTGTTCTATTAAAATAGTAAACCTTAAAGCAATTTTATACACCCCATACACATACTTCAGTCAACACTTCTTCTTTTTCAAACACAAAACCTCTACATTCTACAATTATTGGAAACCTCAAGGAAATTGATGTCAAGGGGAAACAAAAGAAACAACAAAATGTTGAGGAATGGTGCTAGGTAATGAAACCAAGAGAGGGGCACATGTGGCATTTTAAGAGTGGTACATGTGTACCACTTTCTTTGAACAAGGTTTGAAGACTAAGGTTGGTCTTCTCCTTCATCAATTTGCTTGTACATGTGTACCACTCTAGAAGATTGTACTAATCAGTTAAAAGGTAGAATTAATTTGCTTTAGATTAAACTGGACTAATTTGCTTTATTTTATTTTACTTTGGATGCTAAATGCAGACAATTGAGGGACAGAAGAAGAAGCTAGAGGAAAGTGAGCAAATGCTAAATTAGAGGAGGTTTTATAGTAATTGTATCGTATATCTTTCTCTGGTTGAGACTTGATTGCCAACTACAGAAACTAAATTTATCTATTAATTACCATTGACAAACTATAGGAGTTGTCTCTTTAAGAAACTTGTAGTCTGATATTGTTTTTGATTTTACATCTTATAATTGAACTTTAGCTAGTCTGATATGGGAAAGAGAAGACTAAATATTGAGTTCTTCCATTTGATATGAATATTTGATTAGTTTTTAAAAATGGAAATTTTAGGAATCAAAAACTTGTGTTTGAATGAGACGAGAGCAGATGGATGCTGAAAGTTGTCTGCTCTGAGTAATCTTTCCTGGTGTTATGATATAGAAACTTTGTGTAGAATTTATTGAGAAATAATAAGGCTTTGAGTCAAAAACAAAATGTATAGGCAACACCTCTAGAAAGCAAGCCTAGAGATTTTGAAAGCTTGAACTAATGTAGTGAATAAATAAGTGGAACTAATGTAGTGAATAAATAAGTCAAAGATTTAATATTAAATTTCAGCTAATTTTTTTCCTTTTTTTGTTTTTAAATCATAATGATAGCACACTTTACTTAAAATCATATTTACATTGGATTCTTTTTTTTTTTGATAATGATTTACATTGGATTCTCACATAATGAAAGCATGAATTAATGCAGGTTCTGGTGCTTTTATAAAACAAAATCTATCACATAAGAGTCAATCACATCATGTGGAGAAGCATAGGAAGTGATAGAGACATAGAAATGCTTTTAAAATTAAAAAACAAATCTTGAAGAAAAAGTAAATATATGTATAATCTGGAATATAATTTATAATAGAATAATATGGATGTTTCCCATTTGAAATGCATGGAAAAAGTTTGGAATAAGTATTCTTGTAAAGCATCGTTAGGCAAATTATATTTTTTGAACTTCCACAATTTGATGTACATGAAATAGAATTCAAAGACCTCCACAACAAATTAGACAAAAACCTCCACAACATGGGTAACAAAATTATCTTTTAGGGTCCCATCTTTTGACTACTAAATCTTTCTTTATTAAGAAAGGAGAGAAAAAGAGAGCTTGCTGAGTAAAAATTATTTACATCATTACAATTCAATGATTCAAATAGTTTATACATAAATAAAAGAGGTTAAATTATTAAGGCCGTTACTTTTATAATACACCCAAAAGAAATAGAGTGAGTTGTATTTAATGTATGCATACAAATAGTAGCTTAATTAATGATAAGATCTAGATAAGTTAAGATTTGTGTCTCTTTTGTTGCATTGGATAAGTCAAGTTTTCAAAGAAGTTTGAAAACTTTTCTATAAATAGCAATGTCTATGTTTGAAAATAGTCCCTAGGAGTGCAACATATGGATTCAACTTCAAGAAAATATGCATTTCTCGATGGTCATTTCCCAGTGGTTTACCTTAACTATCGGGAAATGCAGCATATCCCAGTGGTTATTAACACCGTCAAGAATTGTATACAATTACTAGTTGTGTCGGTGCTATTACCAAAGGTTTTAACAACCACCGGTAATTGGTAAAAAAAATTAAAAAAATCTAAAAATCTTAAAAAACCCTAAGTCCCCAATCCCGCTACCTCACTCTCACTCAATCACTCTGCCTCTCTGTGTTTTCTCTCTACTTGCTGTCGTAGTTCCTCCATTCCTCCTTAGGTGGCGCTATTGTTTGACAACAAGTAGGAATGAAAATTTCTACTCTCTTTTTCTTCTTCTACACTTTGCTATTTTGGGATTAAATTATATATAGACTTTAGATCTGAAAATTTTGTGAGAAAATGTGTTCTTCACAAAATTTTCATATTTGAGAAAAATTACGAAGTTTCTAGGGTTCTTGACTATAATTTTCTTCTTCTAAGATAATTTTGTACTTGATTATTTTTAAAAAATGAGATATTAATCAAGTTTAGGTGAAATATATGAATTTGAGAATTTTTTGTATGAAATCTGGAATTTGAAATTTTCCAATTTAATGAGTTTTTGTATGATTTTCACCGAAAATATTGAAGTTTCAATCAATCATTTGAACATGTTTGAGTTAGAATTCATGAAAATAGTGTTTTGGATGTGATTTTAGAATTTTTTGGTGAAGAACAACGAAGAACATATTGTTCATTCTAGAAAATTTTCCAAAAAATACTATTCATTTGCAAATGAGTGGATTTTTTATGTTTGTAATTAAAAATAAACAAAATTACCTTTAATTAATGGATTTTTGAAAGTAGGAACAAGAATCATGTTTTGTAATCATGTTCCTACTTTTTGAGTATTTTGATTAAATAAAAAAATTAATAATAAAAAGTTTTCAAGTCACTTGTAACTTTAAAGAACATTATTTAGTTCTTTAAAAAATTTTCTTTCCATATATATATATGTCTCAGTTAGTTTATTATTAAAATTTGAAAGTACATTATATAATTTATTAGTTCTTTAAAATGAAGCCCCAAGGCCCGAGTAATCTGTTAAGGCTCTGTAAATGAAGTCTTTTTCTACAGAATATCATTTTTGGATTCTAAAGTTCTACCTATTATTGCTGCTGCTGATTTTTATGTTGTTGATAATGATGATATTGATGGCGAAATGTACATAAATAATGAGGTAAATTGTTTATAAATATATAAAATTGGTAAATTTTTATTAATATGATTATTTTTGGCTACCTAACTTCTTAGAGATACTGCATATGTAAATATCTCATCTACTGATGCTGTATAATTTTTCTGATCTTTTTTTTTTCTTTCTCTTACCATCAGCAATTTTTATTTAGAAAGAAAAAAAGAAACAGATAGAAAATTATTTAGGCATAAGTAACCAATTTTATTCAAGGCTCAAGATTACATTATGCTAGAGAGAGAGAGAGAGAGAGATTACAAAACATAGCACATGTAATCTATGAGTGATGTGGCTTCTTAGATGAAGAAGGAGCACCGGGTTCACTCTTAAGAATAGTGAATTGTGGTGTTACCTCTTGACCACTACCATGTCTGAGAGCCTTTATGATTTCATGGAGGAAAATATAATTCTATTATGACATTCAATATTTTTCTGGTTTTGGCTACAAAAACATTGAGTCAATCAGAAATAATACTTATCAATTTTTCTTCCCAAGTCATTATACTGGTTTCTCATCATTCGTTCCCGACCCTTTATCTCCTGCCTCAGCCCCTCTATCTCTTTTTTCAAAAGAGCTATTTCATCTTTTGAAGTATGGCCTATGCTTGCCTCCTCTAGCTTCTCTTTCAGCCTCTTTCTCTTGGTGTTCCTCTCTGGAGAACCATTCATGGGTCTCTTACCTTTATCATCTTGTCCTAAATGTAAAATAAGGTCTAATTCCTCCCTTTTTGGCTGAATGGTAAGATCAATAAACTTTTTGGAAGCCATGGAGGTGAATTTTTGAACTTGTGTTTGGGTCTAGAAGAGAAAAGAGAAAGTAATGTAGGCTTGTTTGCTCTGAATGAGTTATGATGGTTTCACATTTCTAAATGGGATTTTTGCAAGCTGGATATCACAGATTAGGGCTGATAAGTCAAAATTATGGCTGATTTGTGCAGGTATGCCTCGAGCAAGGAGTTGAAGTGATGTTCAACAATAGCTATCTTAATCTTTTGAACTTCACTCTCTTGCATTAAAAGGAGGCAATGGACGGCTAAACATATATCACTGTAACATCTTTGACTTATATTTTTACTACATTTAATCTATACAACTGTTATGTAGCATGCCTGACATATCTCTTTGAAATATATTGCATATTATATCTGAAAACAATCCTTAGCCTATGAATTGAACTTTTTGTCTTGTTCTCATTCACTTTTGTTTAAATATAGCTCAAACATTTTTAACCATCGTATGCACCAGACAAACTTGCTTCCTTTGCATACATACTTTTCATCTTCGCTTTCAAAATTATTTCTGAGAATTACAAAACAATGGGAAGCTTCTTCAAGCAAGTGATTCTTAATGCCGAGGCCAAGAAGGAAGAACTTGATCTATCCCTTCAGCTCATAATCAACAAAGGTAAAGGACCCATTGATGGGTCAACTGAAACAAGAAAGAGGAAGAGAAATCAAGAAGAGCTTGATGATGATAACATGGCTCAATTATCTGAAATCAAGCTCACTCTTATTGAGAAAAGGATAGAGAGCTTGGAGAAACAGGTTAGTCAATTGGCTAACAAAATTGACAAACATCTCATTCATGCAACTACCTGCATTTACACTCAACTAGCAAAGAGTGTTAATTACTTGAATGAAATCCATTCCACTCTCAGCCAGATGCGTTATTTGCTTTCCCAAGGATGAGTTCTGAGATAAAACAATTATCATCAATTCCAAATCCCAGAAGCTCATCATCATCCAAGAAGCCTTCTCGACAATAAGATTACTCTTGCTTGTAGTGTTTATCATTATTGTAATCTTATGAAGTTATTTTCAATGAAATTAAAATCTTTTGCGTAAATGTATTCTCAGCATAAATGCATTTTGTGTACATTTATATTAGCTCTTTAATTTCTTGAACTCTGCAATTATTCATCTTGATAGCATATTGATTTTCTGATTTTTTGTTTATTAGCCTTATTTGGTACTTATTTCTAACTTTAGTGGAGCTTTTTCTATTTTTAATTATAATTTCATTTCATCACTTTGAAATTTAAAATTATTTTTTTCCTTTTCAGGGAGATAAAGGTCATATAAGTCATTCATCAACATCGAGCAATCTCCAAATAGTTATGGAACTACTTAGGATTAATACTCTCTTGTATTTAAGAACGTTTATTTGAATAATGTTTTGCACAACTTTTAAGATATAATAATAGTGATACAATTTTTTTTCTTTTGAAAATACTATGTATGACGTCTAATTTAGTAATTATAATATATGACATTGGCACATCTTAATTCATTTCATTCATTCCCATTTTTTCCCTATTCAAAATACCCTTTGTAATACTAGAGCTTTTTGGAGACAATTCACCGAATACTGTCAAAAACAAAATCTATAGGCAACACCTCTAGAAAGCAAGCCTAGAGATTTTGAAAGCTTGAATTAACGTAGTGAACAAAAAAGTCAAAGATTTAATCCTAAGTATCAGCTTATTTTTTTCTTTTTTGTTTTTAAATCATACTGATAGCACATTTTTACTTAAAATTAGATTTACATTGGATTCTCTACATAATGAAAGCATGAGTTAATGCAGGTTCTAGTGCTTCTATAAAACAAAATTTGTCACATAAGAGTCAAATCACATCATATAGAGAAGCATAAGAAGTGATAGAGACCTAGAAATGCTTTTAAATTAAGAAACAAATCTTGAACAAAAAGTAAATATATGGAAAATCTCTTTCCTTGTAACATTAATAAGCAAACCTCACACTTCATCACCTATTCCCACATTGCCCAAGAAACTTGTATTGCCCAAGGAATGATAAAAGAAGACAAGCATTAAAGTAAATGTCTTGTCTCTTTTTTCAATATGCTTCTTTACTTCTTCTTCTTCTTCTCGAGGCCACTCCGCAGCACTAGCCAATATCGTATTTTTTATTCTTCTGGTTCATGTGAGAGAGAAAGAGAGAGAGAGGTTCAAGGAAGGAAGACGCAAAACAGAGGAAAAGCTTCATCGTGTCCTTTACTTAACATTGTCATCCTCTGGTCGAGATGTTGCCAATGAATGATCTAACAGATCCTCTTCTCTCCTTCGTTCTCCTTCATTCTGTCGACTTTTGAATCTTTTTTTTTAAAGAGAAGCTGGGTCACTGGGTCATCAGGTTGTTTGCAGTCTGGTCTAATAACATGACCTGGAATAAACATAGCCCTAGGTTGTCGGGTCTCGAGTCGACTCGCCGATCCAATCCAGATATGATAACAGTAATTCAAAGACCTCCACAATAGATTAGACAAAGACCTCCACAACATAGGTAACGACATTATGTTTTAGGGTCCCATCTTTTGCCTAATAAATCTTTCTTTATAAAGAAATGAGAGAAAAAGAGAGTCTGCGGAGTGAAAAACTATTTAGATCATCACAATTCAATAATTCAAATAGTTATACATGAATAAAAGAGGATAAATTATTAAGACCATTACTTTTACATTACACCTAAAAGAAATAGAGTGAGTTGTATTTAATGCATGCACACAAACAATAGCTTAATTATAAGATCTGGATAAGTCAAGATTTGTGTCTCTTTTGTTGTATTGGATACGTCAAGTTTCGAAAGAAGTTTGAAAAAGGAAGGTCTATTTGAAAACCCTATGTTTGAAAATAGTCCCTAGGTATGCGGCGTATTGATTCAACTTCTGTCTTTGAGCTCAAAACTTTTCTACAAATAGAAAACTCAGTTTTTAATTCTCTACACTAAAAACCTTAAACTCCTCTTTGCTTATATTCTCTTATAGCATTCTTTTGCTTGTGTTCTTTATCTGTCATATATATATATATATATATATATATATATATATATATATATATATATATATATATATATATATATAAGCAATGGCAAGCAACAGTCAGTTCAACCTCAACTTCAAAGATGTCAAGGTGGAGTTGGACTTGAATATGAGTCTAGGGAATGATAAAGGTAAGAGACTTGTTGTTGAGCTCCCTGAGACCAAGAAGAGAAAGAGGAACATATTTGAACTAGAGGATGACAATACAACAACATCCTTTGAGAACAATTTTGCTCTTTTAACACGCAAGATAGAAGACTTGGAGAGGGTCATGATTGAGAGAATTGATGAATTGGCACATCAAATCGATAGGCATTTCCTCTATGCCACTTCATGCTTTGTTACTCAGCAAGCAAATGACATTGAATGCATGAAAGAGTTCATTCCACTCTCCATCAAATCTCTCAATCTCTTTCTACAAGGGCCTTGGAGATTCAACGTATCCTCTTCCCACCAAGAGCTAATAATGCCTCTTCCTCCAGGAGAATACCACGTCCATGAGATTTTCAATGTTTGTATTATTATTTACAATATTGTAAATAATAATATGGAGGAAAATTTATTTTAAATAAATTTAGTTTAAATTTCTTTCCCCCATTTACAATATTATGCAAAATTTATTGATTTATGTTTTCTAATTAAATTGTAGGTGGTACTATAGTGGCAGCTCTTAGACTCTTGAAGGAATGTGGTTAGTCCCTGTGTCTTACAAAAACTATATATTTTATTCATTTTCTTGTTAATTTATATTTTTGACCCATGCTCAACTTCTATATAAATCACAAATAGATGTAGTAAGATGCATCACTGCTTCTTTTAGTAGTTTGATAGCTATTAATAGCTACTTTCTTCCTAGTGACTTTGACTGTGTTAGTGCTATATATATTTTGGATTTTCCTTAAAATGTAACTCCACCTAATGCCTTTCATGTAAAGGAGATAACATGTCATTTTGTGCTTTACATTCCAAACATAAATTCTATTATTGCTATGTTTTCCTTATTGATAACAATTTAGTTTAGTCTTTCCTCTTAACTTTTGATTTGTTTTCTTTGTTGTCCATGTCTAGAACTCTAGGAACCTAAGATCTTTGGAAGAATTTAGATCCTAGAATTTTGGTTTTTGTTTTAATTTCGATCTTTAGTTTTGTTTAATATTGATTATTGAATGTTTTTGCTGTATTTTTGTGCTGTTTATTGAGTTTTTCTAACTTAACATTATATAAAATATTTTTTTTTCAGGGAAATGTACGTCCATCGTCATCATCGAGCTACACTCCTTCAGATGGTCCAAGAAATAACTAGGACTTTTGTTAATGAATATTTTATATAAATTATATTTAGTTTGTATAACTTGAAGAATATGTATGATTTTTTGGTCACTTTGTGTTAGTTAAATTAAATATGTATAACATTTAATTCAGTAATTATCATTGTTTGGAAAATTGGATCGGACCGGCCGGTGGAACTGGTTGGTCTAATCTAGACACTTTGAAAAATCAATGAGCTAAACAACCGGTCAAACTTAGTCAAAAATTGGGTTTGACCGATAATTTTTACTTTGAACTTGTCATGGTCGAACTGTTTCAAACTAAAAAAAAAGATCTTCATGGCTAGCTCATTGTTGAAGTTGAGTGGCCGTCCTTTGTAGTTTGTTCCACCAGAAGAAGAAGAAGAAGAAGAAGAAGAAGAGAAAAGAGAACCGAGATCCAGAAAGAGAGAAGAGGAATTGAAACTGTTTATAGATTTAATTACTTCAGAAAATAAGGCTAAATAAATAAATAACAAGTAAATAAGAATAAAAATATTTATAAAGAAAATTTGAAAGATATAAATAGAATTTTATTTATTAGGCTAAGGACCTAATTGAATAGAATAAAAATAATATGAGGTTTTTTTATTATTTATAACCAAATTAGATGTGTTGGCAATCTTGTATTTGTTTAAAAAAATTATGATTTGAAATAAAGAAAAGGGAGATGGATGAAAAGACAAAGATGGTATGTGAATGATTAACTTTTTATTTTATTTTATTCTATTTTGTATGTTGTGTGCACATTAAGGAAGAGAAAAGAGATGAAAAATAGACAAAATAATGAGATAAAGAAAGGAAGAGCATTGAGAAGACACGAAGAAGAGAATTAAAGTTAAAATTCAAGATTGTTCTTCATAATAAAGTAGTTAGTTTTCTATACAAGCATGTTTATTTATGATTTATGATATCAATGTTGTAATACCCATGAAAAATAAAATATAAATATTTGTTTACAAACTACTGTTACTATTTCAGTATACGGTACTATTCACCCATATAATACTATTTACGTATACGATACTGTTCATTTATACAATCGAAATGTCAAGTACTAGATGTGGTTTGGTCATAAGAGAAAACTAGAAAGAAGTTTGTAGGAGAAAATGACGTTTTATGTGTAAAAATACCCTCAGGGACTAAATTGAAAGGACTGATTTGAAAAGAAACTTAAAGGTTTAAGGTGAAAGGATAGTTTTCCCTTTAAGTTTCTAATAAGCGTGAGGTGCACAATAACTACATTATTAGAAATATCATTTTCATAAATAGTAAATTGAATATTTTATTAGTGCATAGTATCAAATAGTACCCTTGACTTTTCCTATAAATAGGCGCTTCCATTTCACTTCTAAACTCACACCTTCAACTTCTCTTCTTCTCTCCTTAAGTTTCTCTTGCTTCGATGCTAGGCCTCTGAGATTTTGGGCCTTTCCTTTTTTCTTAGGTAATGATACTATGCCTTTCTATATCTTTCAAATTCTAGAAGTTATTTTCTTAAGTATGCTCTGTGGTTGCCGCTTCCACATCAGAAAAACTGTCCTTAGCTGTTTATATGTTATTTTGATTCTCTGATTACCGAAATAGAATGTAAACTGTGAAGAATACATGTCTAGGAAAGTTCTTGCTAAGGAAAGACCTGGTTTTTAAGTGTGTCCAGTGTGACCCTCCACTCTTTCCTGGGAACTTACCTGGTGTACTCTTTTACAGATTGTATTCTCTATTTCTGGTATGAATAGTAACCGTATGTATGAATAGTAACTATATGTATGAATAGTAACCGTATGTATAAATAGTGACCGTACATATGAATAGTAACTGTACATATAAATAGTGACTATATGTATGAATAGTAACCGTATGAATAATAACCGTATATATAAACAGTAACCGTACGTATGAACAGTATCTGTACGAAAACAATCCTAACGTATTTTTTCTAATCTTTCATGAAAATCTCCGTAGCAGAATACCGAAATTCACCTGAGCACTCTTGTCTGTAACAACTTAGAGAAGTGATACTCGTATGGAATCCAGGTGAGTGAAACGACCCCGTTTTAATAGAGTTTTAGCATTACTGGTGATAAAAAGTATGTCGTAGGACACTCCCAAGATTCATAGGGGGAAATTGGATTTAGAATGGCGAATATAATGAGATAATTAATCCAAAAGTATGGATAAGAATCTCATGATGATGTGAAGATTGAATCTCTTGAATTGTGGTTTATAAAGCTATAATATAGTTATATACTATACATGTTATATGGATGAATATTATATTGAGCTTCTGATTATGATATGAAATGCTATTGATTGTGATTGAGCGGGACAGTACCCCCTCTCAAGGCAAGGCGGAAAACCCGGTTGACAGGGTGTCTTGACCAATGAGTGTGGAGACAACGATTCCCTCAGTAGGGATATAGCCTGGATTGATGATAAATCCGTGAGACGCCCTAGCTAAGAGGATGAGGTTATGCGTCATGGCGGAAATATACATAATTGGTGAGTCGGCCTGTGTACGCTCTCCGGGATATATTGCCATTGACGAGTACTAGTAACGTTTGTTGAATTGGATGAATTTTTATCTTCTTGTATGTAAAAGGATGATGTTGTGCGTCATGGCGGAAATATACATAATTGGTGAGCCGGCCTGTGTGCGCTCTCTGGGATATATTGCCATTGACGAGTACTAGTAACATTTGTTGAATTGGATGAATTTTTATCTTCTATTGGTTGAGTATGAGCCTTTGGATATGCTTGCATGACTGGTAATGTATTTGAATTTTATTAACGCGAGGCCGATTCGCTCATTGAGTTTAAAAGCTCACACTGTTTGTACAACCTTTTTGTTCAGATCAGGTTGCCAGCGAAAAATATCTGCTAGAGGAGTAGATCACTTTGGACCTTCCCGTTGTCGGGTAGACCCCTCTTTTGTTATAGATTATGTTGCTCTATAATCGTCTAGGACATCTAGGTCAGGGGTTCGACATTTGGCTTGTATGTCAGTATAATAATGTATTTTAAATTGATAATCTATTATTACATGCAAATCATCTCTATGATTTTCAGATAAGAAAATTTGATATATTTATCGGAAGGCTTACAGTGATGAGAGATTCATCATTGTGCCGGTCATGTGCCCAGAAAACGGGCCGTGACAAATGTGCATAATCATTTTTTTTACAAAATTTTTATTATAAATTTTGTTTTATATCTCACTTTAGAAAATTGATCATTTTAGGAAAAGGAGAAATAGGGAAGGCTTTGAAGATATTAATAATGAGATTGAAATACAGAAATATATTTTATGGTAACAATACAAAGATGTAAAGAAATAGCAAATTTTATGTAAATTATTTTTTGTATATATTCAGACATAATTAATGAGAATCCTATCAGTTTTTCTGTGAGGTTACTATTTATATAAATAGTAAAATTTGTAAAGAGTGAAATCCATAATTATTTGAAAGGAATTTATTCAAATATTATTTAGTAAATCGATTTAGAGACAAAGTATTATTTTAAAGGTGATAAAAG
Organism: Biancaea sappan; assembly: GCA_037074585.1. Lineage (NCBI taxonomy): Eukaryota > Viridiplantae > Streptophyta > Magnoliopsida > Fabales > Fabaceae > Biancaea > Biancaea sappan. The sequence continues at coordinate 17,067,743 of CM073494.1, forward strand.
CGGGATGTTACAATTGTTATAGAAAAAAATTATATTATTATATTAGAGAGAGAAGAAGATTATAGATATTGGACAACTATTGACGTCGAGAAATGTGAAAGGAATTAATTAAAGATTGATTTTTAATATAATAATATTTGTTTAAAAAGAAATAAAGATTAATTCTTAATTTATCAATATAAAATTAAAGAATAGATATTTAATTATATATTTTATTTTTAAAATATTTTTAAAATACTACCAATTAAACTATGGTTCGATCACAATTTGACTATTGATTCTTGAACTAATGTCTTGATCAGTTCAATGACCGGTTGGTTTCTTGAACCTTATTTAAGCAAGCAAAATAAGGATAAAAATATTTATAAAGAAATTTTAAAAGATATGAATAGAATTTTATTTATTAGGCTAACGACCTAATTGAATAGAATAAAAATAATATGAGGTCTTTTTATTATTTATAACCAAATTAGATGTGTTAGCAATCTTGTATTTGTTTAAAAAAAATTAGGATTTGAAATAAAGAAAAGGGAGATGGATGAAAAGATAACGATCTTAGGTGAATGATTAACTTTTTATTTTATTTTATTTTATTCTGTATGTTGTGTGCACGGTAAGAAAGAGAAAAGTAAGAGAGAAGAGATGAAAAATATAGAAAATAGTGAGAGAAAGAAAGGAAGAGCATCGGTAAGACAAGAAGAAGAGAACTAGAGTTAAAATTCAAGCTTATTCTTCATAATAAAATAGTTAGTCTTCTATATAAGCATGTTTATTTATGATTTATGATATCCATGTGCATAATCAGTTTTTTTTTCACAAAATTTTTATTATAAATCTTGTTTTATATCTTACTTTAGAAAATTGATCATTTTAGAAAAAGGACAAATAGAGAAGGCTTTGAAGATATTAATGATAAGATTGAAGTGTTAAAATATATTTTCTAGTAATGATACAAAGATGTAAAGAAAATAGTAATATTATGTAAATTATTTTTTTGTATATATTCAGACATAATTAGTGAGAATATTATCAAATTTTCTGTGAAGTTACTGTTCACATAAATAGTAAAATTCGTAAATAGTGAAATTTATAATTATTTGAAAGGAATTTATTCAAAAATTATTTAGTAAATCGATTTAGAAACGAAGTATTATTTTTAAAGGTAATAAAAGCAGGATGTTACAATTGTTATGGAAAAAAATTATATTATTACATTAGAAAGAGAAGAAGATTATAGATATTGGACAAGTGTTGATACCGAGAAGTGTGAAAAGAATTAATTAAAGATTGATTCTTAATATAATAATATTTGTTTAAAAAGAAATAAAGATTAATTCTAAATTTATCAATATAAAATTAAAAAATAGATATTTAATTATATATTTTATTTTTAAAATACTACCGATTCTACTACGGTTCGATCACAATTTGACTATTGATTCTTGAACTAGTGTCTCGACCGGTTCAATGACCAATCGGTTTCTTGAACCTTCTTTAAGCAAGTAAATAAGGATAAAAATATTCATAAAGAAAATTTGAAATATATGAATAGAATTTTAGTTATTAGGCTAAGGACCTAATTAAATAGAATAAAATAATATAAGGTATTTTTATTATTTATAACCAAATTAGATGTGTTGGCAATCTTGTATTTGTTTAAAAAAAATTAGGATTTGAAATAAAGAAAAGGGAGATGGATGGAAAGATAAAGATGGTAGGTGAATGATTCACTTTTTATTTTATTTTATTTTATTCTATTCTGTATGTTGTGTGCACGGTAAGAAAGAGAAAAGTAAGAGAGAAGAGATGAAAAATATAGAAAATAGTGAAAGAAAGAAAGGAAGAGCATCGGTAAGACAGGAAGAAGAGAACTAGAGTTAAAATTCAAGCTTGTTCTTCATAATAAAATAGTTAGTCTTCTATACAAGCATGTTTATTTATGATTTATGATATCCATGTGCATAATCAGTTTTTTTTTCACAAAATTTTTATTATAAATCTTGTTTTATATCTTACTTTAGAAAATTGATCATTTTAGAAAAAGGACAAATAGAGAAGGCTTTGAAGATATTAATGATAAGATTGAAGTGTTAAAATATATTTTCTAGTAATGATACAAAGATGTAAAGAAAATAGTAATATTATGTAAATTATTTTTTTGTATATATTCAGACATAATTAGTGAGAATATTATCAAATTTTCTGTGAAGTTACTATTCACATAAATAGTAAAATTCGTAAATAGTGAAATTTATAATTATTTGAAAGGAATTTATTCAAAAATTATTTAGTAAATCAATTTAGAAACAAAGTATTATTTTTAAAGGTAATAAAAGCAGGATGTTACAATTGTTATGGAAAAAAATTATATTATTACATTAGAGAGAGAAGAAGATTATAGATATTGGACAAGTGTTGATACCGAGAAGTGTGAAAAGAATTAATTAAAGATTGATTCTTAATATAATAATATTTGTTTAAAAAGAAATAAAGATTAATTCTAAATTTATCAATATAAAATTAAAAAATAGATATTTAATTATATATTTTATTTTTAAAATACTACCGATTCTACTACGGTTCGATCACAATTTGACTATTGATTCTTGAACTAGTGTCTCGACCGGTTCAATGACCAATCGGTTTCTTGAACCTTCTTTAAGCAAGTAAATAAGGATAAAAATATTCATAAAAAAATTTTGAAATATATGAATAGAATTTTAGTTATTAGGCTAAGGACCTAATTAAATAGAATAAAATAATATAAGGTATTTTTATTATTTATAACCAAATTAGATGTGTTGACAATCTTGTATTTGTTTAAAAAAAATTATGATTTGAAATAAAGAAAAGGGAGATGGATGGAAAGATAAAGATGGTAGGTGAATGATTCACTTTTTATTTTATTTTATTTTATTCTATTTTGTATGTTGTGTGCACGGTAAGGAAGAGAAAAGTAAGAGAGAAGAGACGAAAAATAGAGAAAATAGTGAGAGAAAGAAAGGAAGAGCATCGGGAAGACAGGAAGAAGAGAATTAAAATTAAAATTCAAACTTGTTCTTCATAATAAAATAGTTAGTCTTCTATACAAGCATGTTTATTTATGATTTATGATATCCATATGCCTAATCATTTTTTTACAAAATTTTTATTATAAATCTTATTTTATATCTCACTTTAAAAAATTGATCATTTCAGAAAAATGACAAATAGGAAAGGCTCTGAAGATATTAATGATGAGATTGAAGTGCAGAAATATATTTTATAGTAACAATATAAAAATATAAAGAAAATAATAAAAAGTATGTAAATTATTTTTTGTATATATTTAAATATAATTAGTGAGAATCCTATCATTTTTTCTGAGGTTACTATTCAGATGAATAGTAAAATTGTGAATAGTGAAATCTATAATTATTTGAAAAGAATTTATTAAAAAATTATTTAGTAAATCGATTGAGAGACGAAATATTATTTTTAAAGGTAATAAAAGCGGGATGTTACAATTGTAATGGAAAAAAAATAAGATTATTATATTTGAAAGAGAAGAAGGTTATATATCTTGGACAAGTATTGACAACGAGAAATGTGAAAGGAATTAATTAAAGATTAATTTTTAATATAATAATTTTTTTAAAAAAGAAATAAAGATTAATTTTATCAATATAAAATTAAAGAATAGATATTTAATTATATATTTTATTTTTAAAATACTACTGATTTGACTATGGTTTGATCACGTTTTGACTATTGATTCTTGAACCAGTGTCTTGACCAGTTCAATGTCCGGTCGGTTTCGTGAACCTTGGAAATTATAATCACTACAAAAAATAGGTAATATAACGTCGGTTATCATTAGCGTTGATTCTTAAAACCCACATTAAATACTCTTATAGCCGACGTTATTCTATTTTATTAAAAAAATCAAAAAATCTCTAAAATGTTTTTATGAAAAACTGATTTCCCTTTTCTGTTGTCGCATTTCCCTCTTCTTCGAAACCCAAAACCAATTTCCCTAGTCTCTCAAAACCTATTTCCCTCTCAGTGTCTCTTACGAGTACCTTACCGGAATGCCCACCCCTCAGCTGCGTATGTGCGGTTTTGTGGCTCACTCCTCAGAACTGTACGACCCTTTCTAAGCTTTACACTTTCTTTCCTTCTTTAATTTTCTGTCTGAACTGAAGCTGCATCCCTTTCCCCTTTGCTGAACGGATTCTGCGTTCTCTGCGAAAATCTTGTGTTCAGCCTTTCCAATTTGAATTCAAATGGTGCGTGTCCTCGTCTCAGACTCTGCTTCTGTCTCAGGCTCTCTACATCCTTGACTCCTCGTCTCTGGTATGACTTCCTCATCTCTCAACTATGCCCATTTATCTCGTCTTCATCTTCGTTGAAATTATCTGCTAGCCTCTCAAATGCCTAGTCACGTTGTGTGTGTATGTGTGTGTCTGTTTTCTGCTATTTCTTTTCTTTTCTGTGTGTAGTGTGTTGCTGCATAGAATTTTCTTGTGAGTGTGTACTGTTTTGGTGTGTTTCCATATATCAATGTGTTTCACTCTACCCTACTGGTACAATTCTTTTAGTAATATATCAGAGTATTTTGGTTTCCATACCCTATTTTGTTATTTTCATTTATTTTTGCATTGGGTTCTATCAATTACAGATATATACAGAAAGTAAGTGGTAACTATTTGAGGGGGATCTAGCTTAGACTACAGAACAATATCTTTCTACTCTTAACTTCTATCAATTCGAAGCCTTCCTTCCATTTCCAACTTCAGTTTCTTTTCTCTTTTTTCCTTTTGAAATTCATAAAAGGAAAAAACCACTCTAATAATTCAACTCTTTATGATATTGTTGCTTAAAAACATGTTGTACTCTCAGTTCACAACACTATAAAAATAAAAAAGAAGAAGGATTTTTAGATATAACAGGTTGTCTTTTATTTCATAAAAATCTATCTTTAATTAGTTGAATTAAAATAGCACTCTCTTTTGTTTTTTGTTCTATAATTCATCTATATGACATTGGTTAACGCAGGCTAGCAGATCAGTTAGTAGACTTTGAATACATACATATCTATTGTTTCTTCATGAATGGTATATTTAATACTTATTGGTGCATTGGGTTATTTTATTTTCTTTTAGTTTTGTCATGGCAATTAGCTACTTGGCATCACAAAAGTCTAAGGTGGACTCTTTTTATAAGTAGATAAAATAAGCTAATCACAAGCAAAAGTGTAAATATCCCAGATATAATTTTCAATGAAACTTACTGTGATTATGTAGCTCAATTCTTTAGAAGTACTAAAAATTTGGTTGGATGATAGAACCAATAATCTATTCTTTGAATGGCAGCTGCTATATATATTTATATATATGAATGAATCACTAGTTTAAAAATGATCCTCAGCTACTAATTCCAAATCTTACTTTACATTTACATACATGTTGAAAGGGATAGAGTACTATCACTATGCAAGTAACAATGGAGTATCTTGATTTGAGAAGACAAACTTGAGAAGACGAACTTTGAGTTAACAACTTGAGCTACAAGTTAAAGGATTCTCTACTAATGATCTCAGTGACTTCTTATTATCCTGAACAGAGTTGCCAATGAAGTTCATTAGTTAATTCTGAGCAATGTGAGCATTCAATCTTTAAGCAATAATAAGAAGAGCAAAATTTAGGTAAAGCTCTTTCTTGTTCTAAAGGCATGGTATCTGGCTTATATTATAACTACTTTGGATATATATATATATATATAACATGCTGAGCTATAAACCACACAGTATGTGGCCTTCTGCGCATCATATATAGGTGGCTATTTGCAAATTTAAAATTCAAAATAGGCAAAATAGAAATTATTTGCAATATATAAATAAGGTTTATATTCTAAGTTGATTTAAAGTTTAATTTGATGCAATGAAATGGCTAACAAATTTCGGTTATCTCACTAGTAAGGAATCACATTTCAAAATAATCTGCTAATAATAATTATAATAATACAAATTCATTATATGCTTCAGGTTTAGTGACAGTTTGTTTTACTTCTTTCCATTAGTGGACACGGGCAAGATAGTAACGCTACTGTAGAAATTTTGGAAGTACACTACCTTCACCCAAGTAATCATAAATCTCCATGAACACTACCTCCCTGTACTCACGACATAAATCTCTATCTCCACTATAAGCATAATGTTATAAATCTTTGACTTATTTTTTTTTAGCTTCAAAGCATATCAATATCTTTTGATATATATTGGTATGTTAGAAACCCATGTCCTCTTGGTTTAGTGATGTTATACAAGTAGTCAAATCAACTTTAGTTGGATTGGAGGTCAAGTGATAAACTTTATTTATCGTTTGACTAAAATCTTATTTGGTCCCTTGATTGAGATATTTCTTAATATGGTCATTCATTCATAGAATTGATTTTCCAATTTGAGTGGAGGTCAGGTGCTAAACATTATTTAGTATTTAGATCAAATGGTTGGATAGTGATAGGAACAGATTCAAGCAAGAACAGAAATGATAGAAATTAAGAGTAAAAAGAGGGAATTAAAGCTATAAAAGTTTATCCTCCTATTTAATCAGTGGTCAAAAGTTGTATTTTATTTGAGACTTGACCTGCACTTAAAGTTGATATCAAGTTAATAATTTGCAATTAAAGTTCCCTCGTGTCTTGCATGGACAAACTTATTTCTCTACACAAGGTTGTCATCATTGCTATGTTTATGGTCTTGGAATGTTGTGCTGTTCAATTATTGGATGTCATGCCTCACATTTAAGATTCGATTCCTATTGTTCTAGTGGTGCTATATTTAGAATTAGGGTGGGTAGGGTATATTGAAATGAGTGCTTGCTTGACGTGTTGAAAGGAAGAAAAGAAAAATGACATGGGCCTCACGGACTTGAGTTCTATTTATTCTCTCAATTACCAAGTCACATACTAAGAGACTGAGACTTATTCATAGTAGAAAGTAATCTAGAAAAATCTAAAGCAATATATATATATATATAGATAAGAAGAAAAATAGAGTGACAATCATTCACAAACATCCAAAGCTTCATCCTTCCTTCCTTTGGTACAACATCATTCTTCTTTCTCCTTTTACTTTTAATTCTTAATCATTACTTTTTTCATAACTTCAACATTTTACAAAATTGCCACTATCACTTTTCATTTCTTTTATTTTAAATTTCATCAATTCATTCATTTTTCATAAAAACAATTAATGATGCTCTAGATGTTTCATTAATTGTGTCAAAACATAAACAAAAAAAACATATATATATATATATATATATATATATATATTATCCGATAAAAATGAAAAATTAGTGTAAAAGATTTCAGGACTTTAATATGATTCTTATGCTATCTATAATATATTTCCATGTCATTTAAAGTTGCCTTGTGCCTAATAGTTTATTATAATTGTTATTTTCTTTCATTTTCGTTAGGTATTGAACTGAAGGGAACATAATATTAATCTCTATTTTACTCTGTTTCTCTCCTATATAATTTCATAAATTTAAGTAATCTAAAAATAGTTGCCAGTAAAAATAAATAAGTACTTTAACAATTAAAAAGAGTTCATGTCGAGACTTATATCTTTGGTCTTTTTTTTTGGTCGGTGACTTTTATCCATATTCCTTTTTTTGGGTCTGATATCCATTTTCCTTATCTACACCAATTTAAGTACTTTGGGCCTATCTTTTAGACCTATCCAAATTCTATTAGGCCAAAGGGAATTGTTTCCTTAAGTAGAATCCCAAATCTGAATCTACTCTAATACCTAGACAGTTTTGGTAACGATTTATTGTAATAGTGTTAACCATATTTGAGAATCTAGATTTTGACTTGCCTAGGTTAATAGTCAGCCAATGAATAGAAAGATAAAACAATTGGGAATGGAAATAGAGAATTATATTCCAAACAATTGAGCAAGGATAGTTCCAGAAATAAAGTATTGGATGTTCAAATAAAATAGAAAACATATTTAAATGAAAATTTATGATTTCCAACTTCTAACTTCTAACTTCCAACTTCCAAGTCTATTGTGTGTTTTGCCACATACATATAGATTGAATTAATCACACTTTTGGAATTCATTTTGCAATTCTTTATATGAGGAAATATCTATTATGTCACATGCTATTGTGTGTTTTGCTTTTCTTACCCTTCTTCCTTTTGGCTTTGCACAGGAACATCACTTGCTTTAGGATTTGCAAACTCATCTTCAACTATACTAATTAGGATTGCTTCTCAGTTGATCCAACTTGGAAAAGTAAGTGACTCTTGAGACATGCACTTGCAAAACTAGTCATTTTGGCAAAAAAAAATTGCGATACTTATTAGGCAATAAGAAAAATTAAAATTGTCAATTTATCACCATTACCTCTTAAAAGATTGTTAACTCTCTAATTAGTAATTATCATTAACCAATGATATGATTTGCTATACTCTCACCAATATAAATGTATGATGAGCTCATTTGCTTTTTCTCATCCTTTCCCCATATATACTTGGGTAACAAAGACCACATGGGGAACCAAGATTGATACATATATATATATATATATATATATATATATATATACATATATATAGACACAAATGTGTGTGTGTGTGCGTGATGCTGATATTTTGAATAGAGAAAGGGAGTAAATAATAACTTCTCCTCCATTTGAGAGATAAATGTTACCTAATAATCATGGTTTTGTTGTCTTGAAAGTGTGTTATTTGATGTATATATAAAGATATGATTTTCTTGAAAAATCACAATTGGATGTTTGCTTTTCAAGCTTTTGTATGCATTTGGATAGTGTTGTTTACTTTGCTTATAGCTTGATTTTGTGTTGTTTCACTCATGTAGGAACAAATTTCAAAAAAAGAATCTCAATCCCAATCCACACAATCACAAGCTCCTGTTATTTCATCGGATGATGCAGTTTCGCAAGTGTTGGTTGAAGAACATTCTGGACGAATACGTTTGTTAGGATTAGGTCCATGTCTTTCAAAAGAATTTGGGTTGCCTACTCATCTATTTAGAGACATGAATATAATTTCTACTAGTGGCAATGCAATAGTTGAAGTGGACACTTTGCGAACTGATTGGGTTCCATGAAAGATAAAATAGAAACCTTGGAGCGAAAGTGTCAAATGATGGAATGAGAACGTGAAACTATAGAGCGAGAATGTACTCGAGAACTTGGTTGATTGAACACCATGGTGAAATATTTTGTAGAGCAACTTGGACTATAACTACCTCAGGAGGTTGCATGTGTTCCAAAACCAAGTGATCCATAGGTAGTATAATTTTGGACTTATTAATTCATTGTTTTCATTCACTATGAACTCTAATAATAAACATTATGTTTACAGGCACCTGATGCAAACAGTACCAAAGTTTCACCTCAAGGATGTCGACGTTCTACTGGAGCTAGTCACAACCCATGACTATGACTAGCTGTAATATTTATCTTGTTAGGACATGTGAAATTTGTACTTTAAGAATGTGTTAACTTTTTTATTTTTAACTTTGAATTTGATGTAAAACTTATGTGTTTAAAAATATATGTTTTTATTCAAATATATTTGCTTTTATAGTTTGGTTTCCAATATCTGTTAAATTTTGGCTGGATATTATATTGGATTATAGATATATAAATTAAATTTGATTGTATTTCCAATGTTGGTTTTGAAATTAACATTAGTTTCCATTTAATAAAATCAAAATAAAAAATGACCAAAGTCATCTAGCGTCAGTCAAAACTGACGTTAGATCATAAATAATATTAATTAATGCAACCACAATTATTTAACATCGGTCAAAACCGACGTTAAATGATAGTAAAAATGATGTTAAACAATTAAATAAACATCAGTCAAAGTCATCTAGCGTCAGTCAAAACTAACGTTAGATTAAACAAATAACATCGATCATAATCGATGCTAAATTTCAGAATTTAACATCAATCATAACCGATACTAAATGTCAGAATTTAACATTGGTTATAACCGATGCTAAATTACAAAATTTAATGTCAGTTAAAACCGACGTTAGTTTATAGAATTTAGCATCATCGATTATTCCCACAGATGTCAAAACCAATGCCAAATAATGTCGCAACGGAGCACATAACATCGCTTCCTAAAACCGACATTAAGTCCTTTAGCGTCGATCAAAACCGACGCTAAAGGATATTTTTGACCCACGCTAAATGTCAATTTTTTGTAGTGAATATTAGCATTTTTTTTACTTATGATTATAATAATTTAAATAAGTATATTAATTAAATTTAGAAATGGTACAAATAAAAATAGAAACTATTGCTAAATCTTACATTCATTAAATAAGTATATAAATTAAAAATAGACCATTAGTGGTAGTTAAAATATCAATATATATAGCGGCGGTTAATAAACCTGCAATAAATGACAGTTATAACCTTTATTGAATGCACATTTTTTTAAAAAAAATATTTTTTAAAAATCCACCATGAAATACAACCAAAACCGATGGGATATATGGTATGGCGGTTCTCTCGATGGTGGATGATGCTGCCGATAATTGTTGTCCGACAATGGAAAAATATAGTCGGCAAATGCATTCTGACGCTTGCAAAGCTAGTAGTTTTTTAACTGCTATGTGGTGCAATTCCTGATGATAAAAACTATCAAGAATTGTCTTTTTTTTGTAGTAAAAAAAATACCCAAAAATTAGCCAACATTGTGAACACATATCTTAAACATTTTGAAGCCTAAATGTCTAATAACAAAGCTGGATCCTCTTCTTTTCCAAAATCGGAAATATCAGAAAGTTACATATTAATTAAAATCGACTTATAATATCTTCAATAATAACAAAATATTTTATACTTCATTCCCAAATATTTCTGGCCACTTGAAATATTACTCTTTACAATAATAGTGGCAGAAGCTGAAGCAATATTGGTAAGATAATAATATTAGATACTTAGAGATTATTACATTTCTTTAACATTATAATATTAAAATATAGTAAATAATTATATGAATTAAAATATAAACAATAATTTATTACATATTTTTTCTTCTTAAAATATAATTTTAATTTTAATAGCTATAATAAACAATTAAACAAAAATCAATTCATAATATGAACAACAATAAAAAAAATAGTAACAGTCAAATGGACAATCTTCTAATAAAAAATCAATAGTAATTAAAAAAAATTTAGTAGTAATTAATAATTAGCATTTATTAATAAAATTAAACAATCGTAAATAATAATTAGCAATATAATATAGTAACTGATAAAAAATTGAAAAATATCATAAAATAGCTATTTAAAATCATTAAAGAAATAGCTTCTGTAAATATAATATATTAAACTTGACTAATAATCATATGCAATAATAGCCAAAAATATCTATAACAATATATTCAACAAAAATCAAGTCATATATAGTGCGGGTGCACATGATATCGCAGGGAGATGACGTCAAACACAAATAAGAATATTAAAACATTTAGTGGCAGTTCTATTGAGAACTGCCACTATATAGTGGCGTTTCTTTTTGAACCGTCACTATATAATGACATTTATTGAGAATCACTGCTATGTAGTGACATTTATTGAGAACCGCTACTATATAGTTGTTTTGCTTTTTGAACTGTCACTATATAGTGACATTTATTAAGAACTTCCACTATATAGTAGCGTTTATTCTGAACCGCCACTATATAGTGGCATTTCTTTTCGAATTGCCACTATATGGTGGCGTTTATTAAGAACTGCAACTATATAGTAGCGTTTGTTTTTGAAATATCACCAAATAGTGGCATTTATTACGAACCGTCACAATATAGTGGCGTTTGTTTTCGAAACGCCGCTATATAGTGACATTAATTATGAACTATCACTATATAGTGGCGTTTGGTTTCAAAATGCCACTATATAGTGGCGTTGATTAAGAACTGCCACTATATAGTGGTGTTTCTTTTCGAACTGCCACTATATAATGGCGGTTTACAAATAACCGTCACTATGGTCTTTTTTAGTGGCGGTGTTAAAAACCGTCACTAGATAAATGCCACTAAATTCTTATTTTTTGTAGTGTATGATGCTAACATTGTCTTTAAAATTGATTCATTTGCATGTGTGATCAGCTTAGTACATGTTCGATTCTATTATGTGTTCCACACTCTGTTACAGACTTGTGTGCAATTAAAAACAAGTGATACACATCAATGCTGGTTGATTCGAGTGATTCAATACTTATTTTCTTTGAACAAAATTGTGAATTCAAATTTTGTGAATGAAGAAAACAAACGTTGAAAGAACTTTACACTTATATAATTTGAACTAAATTAGTCTAAGTTTAATAAATTTTTAAATACAAAAAGTTCTTTTTTTTAGACAAATGGATATAAATTCTATTAAAATGACATCAAGTCAGAGTTATATAATAAAGACCAGGCTTAAAAATCATCAAATATATTACAAGCTTGTACTTATGGAAGAAATGTACATGATTTAGGATAACATACCCTAAAATCAGTACCAGACATATACAGCAGAACTATGAAACTGAATAGATGCAATACATCACTGGCCTTAAATCTAACAGATTAAAAATGAGCAACACACCCCTTATCCTAGATTAGAACTAATCTTCTAACAATTCAAAAAAAGGATACAAGCTGTTACATATGTCGGTTGGTAAAGCCCAAAGACCATAAAAAAAAAAAACTGGACAGACAAGAAAACAAAGGCGCGCAGGAGACTTCAAATCTTCTGCCTTTTTTCAAAACTAAGAATCTCTATATGCCCTTTATCCATTAGCGCAGCAATAAAAATGCTCTCTTTGAATATTATTTCGGCATCATCCTCTATTGCTTTTATCAAAACTAACCTCGCATCTTCCATAAATGCATCTTCACTTTACAATCTAAGAGCGTGGTGAAATTTTTGCCTTTTTTTTTTATCAGATCTAACAACTTGTCAGACTTGCCCAAAAATGCCATTGATCCAAGCCTAAAGGACAGAGAATAAAAAGCAAAGAGCACAAAAAACTCTTCTAAAGAAGAGAGAAAAATTTTTATAAAAGAGGAGAAAACATTCTCATGGATGAGAGAGGAGAAGAAGAAAAAGAAAAAGAAGAGGCCTTTGCTAACAATGACAGAGACTAACAAAGAACCCTAAGAAAGCGTTTTTTGTGATAGGGAGATTAACTTTTTTTAAAACAAATAGTTAACAAAAAAAAAAGACGCAAACTGTGGACAAGAAGAGAGGGAGAGTGTTTGTGTGTGTGTGTGTTCTATAGAAGAAGAATTTGCTATTACTTTTTTTTTTTTGAAGTACAAATTTTTGTTTTTGAATTTGCTATTACTTGGAAGAACAAAGAAGTGCTTTTTATGGGCCAACATAGGTCCAAATCTCATAAGAAGCAGTATAGGCCCAAAAGGAAGAAGAAAGTATTTTTTACTGGGCCAATGAAAGTCCACAACCCACATGTAGCAGTCTAGGCCCAAACATTTTCATACCCAAAATGAACTTGGGCCACAATAGCATTTGAATGGCAAAGATAGTGGTGCGTAACTAACCCATTCTAACAGACCAAAAAGAAAAGGCTCATTCTGTTCTAAAAAAAAGATAAACCACTTGCAAATTCATTTTTGGGAGATTAGACAGAAAAGGCCACGAATTTACCCAAAAAAAAAAGGAAAATACATATAAATTAACAAATCTGGACATCACCTTGTTTTCCATGATTTGGAGTCAAGACTTTTTGCACATCACCGGATTCCGAGAACCATAAGAGCCTCGCAATGGTTGCTTTCAGAGCAATTCACGATATGTGAGATTCTCAATTACATATCTACTCTGAAAACAACATTTGGATCATCCACAATCTTTTCATCACCTCCTGACATTGAAGAGGGCACAATCAATGGCTATTTGACAGAAATTTCCATTTACTGGTCCTCCATTTTATTGCGCCGGAGGGGACAATACATAAATCAGGGTTTCTGAAAATTCAGAAAGAAAGAAATGGCAGAGAAGAAAGCGAATGAGAGTAACGGCAAAACGAACGGAGTCATGATCAGAGTGTACGTGGAATCGCCCACGACGCGGTCACGGAAACTATCCGATCGCGTCGGGAAAAAGAAACCACAATCGCAATTCAAAAGGCTAGGAGCTTCGGAATCGCAAGGCTATGATCGTCGGGCTCAGCTTCTAGCTTATGCCAGAGATCTCAGAAATACAAAGCCCCAACCTCAAGCCGACGAGGTTCCATTGCCCCGCCATAAGAGCAAGAAGTCATCGGTAATTCTAATTAAAATTTCGATATCCTCGACGGAAATGCATGTAATTAATCGACATCTTACATTTTGCATTGATTTTTTGGGATTTTGGTTTTAGGAGAAATGCTTGTTCTTTGAACTCTGCTCGCCGAGGTCCCGAAAGCTCCGCAAATCAAATAACCGGTGGAGATACGATCTTATGCCATTCAATCAGTGCAAAGAATTTATCCCGTCGAGGAAGAAAAAGTCCAAGGGGAAAACCGGTTGTTCGTTTCTGGTAAATATTAGATGAGACGAGATTACACTTTGAATTTCGTTTTGTCTCCATATATTATTATCTCTGGTGTTGTACTTTGATTGAATTTTAATTCCTTTTATGTTTTTACATTTTTCAGAGAAAATTGAAGAGTATGTTGAAAGAGTTGTCATGCAAAAAAATTAAGTTGTAGAGATTAGAGAAGATGAAAGTGGATGACCAAAAGAAGAAGAGGATGATGAAGGCGGTGGCATTTCGTCGGCCAACAGAAGAATGTAGTTTTTGAAGGTTGAAACTTGTTATGTCCTCATATTTGATTTGATGCTTGGTTTCAATGTGTTCTTTACACTTTAATGTCAAAATGAAAAAGTTTACTGTTGATGCGGTCTCAATATTTAATACATTTTTAATGAAATTTACGCTAAAACATTTATATGTGTAAATATTATTAATTTAATTCATCCATTTTTAATAGATAAGATATACTTCTATGTAAAAATAAGAAGCATTCATTGGCTCTGAATGGTGCCTTAAATACCTGATTTTACTATTTTTTGTGATGATTGAGATTGAAGGTATAGATATAATAACTTAAAAAGACTTTGGTCTCTCACATATATCTTTTTTTTAATTTAGTCTTTTATAAATTTTTATTTTTAATTTAGTCCCTTAGAGATTGATATGTTACCAATTCAGTCTCTTAAAATTTTTTTTTCTTAATTTGGTCCCTCGTAAATTGATATATTATCAATTTAGTCTCACAATTATTTTCATTTTTAGTTTGATCCCTCATAAATTGATATATTATTAATTTAGTTCTTTTTTGCTGGCCATAACTTTTGACAGTCATAACTTTTGATAAATGGACTAAATTGATAACATATAAATTTATAAGAAACCAAATTAAAAATACAAATATGTGAAAGACTAAATTAATAACATATCAATTTGTGATGGAGCAAGAATGAAAATCTATATGGATTGAATTGATAACATATCAATTTATAAGGGATCAAATTGAGAATGAAACTTTGTGAGGGACTAACTTAAAAAAAAAGCATCTTTGAGGGACCAAAATGATGTTTTGATCTAACTTAAAATGAGGAAGTAAGAGAGATAATCGCATGTCTACCAAACAGATTGTGATCCATTGGCCAAAGAATATTTTAGAACTGAGGATCCCAACAGGGAATTTATATTATGTTTTTATTTTATTTTATTAATTAATATATTAAATTTATTGAGTGCAAATGATAAAGCGTTTTTAAATCAATATTTTTAAAAATTGAACAATTGTTGTTTTTAAAATTCATACAATTATTGTCACTGTACGCAAATAATGTTTGGTTATATATATTTAAAATATCTGTTATTAGATATTTTAAGAAAATTTTATTT
Organism: Biancaea sappan; assembly: GCA_037074585.1. NCBI lineage: Eukaryota > Viridiplantae > Streptophyta > Magnoliopsida > Fabales > Fabaceae > Biancaea > Biancaea sappan. The sequence goes on from CM073494.1 coordinate 17,083,692, forward strand.
TTTAAGTGTAATAAAAAAAAGTTAAATGTTGTGGCCAGAGCTTATACTTTTGATGAGGAAAATGGATTCGATGGAAATTATGTGTCTCCTTCGACCCAACTCTGTCAGAGGCTGCGTAAGTTCAAAGTTTAAACAAGGGATGGAACCTAATATATATTTATAGGTAACAAAATGCCAATACACTTTTCTTGATAGAAGAAGAAAAAAATAATAATAATAAAACACAGAATTATCACAGAATCAAAATAATATTGTAAATATTTAGATAGTCACTAGTAACATCTAAATATATAAGTAAATTTATTGTGGACTATATATATACATACATACATATATATATATATATATATATATATATATATATATATCAAAGAGCAATATAGACACATATCGTCTTATAAATTTAGATTCGACTTTTTTACTAAGATAATATATGTTAGTCAAATAAAGAATGGGGGTTGAGCTAGGTATTAAGTCATTTTTTAAAATGTCTTGCGTCTTTATCAAAAATCTTTTCTTACCAAATCAATATCTTGAAATGTAGGCTAATAGAAATTATTATTTGATTTACCGTAGCGTAAGATTGAAGAAGACTAATACAAAGATTAGCTTTATCATTTTTTAAATGTACTGAGAAAAAACTTTGTTGATAATCACTTGGAAATTTGAAAACTTGGTAAAAAACTTTAGTTTGAGTGAAATCAGTTTCTTAGAAAAAATAGAGAATTATATTTAAGAAAAAAAACACTACTTCAGGATCTCTTATAAAAAAATCTTTACATTCATTTTTTAAGCACATGATAAAAAGTTTTATATAAGAAAAACCGTAAGTGATATAAAAAATAACATCACTTTTTAAGAATCAACAATCTACTTTTACATCATCGGTACTTTGTTAAAATTGTACAAAATCTTAGTAAACTTATCCTAATAAACTTACCTTAATTTGTTACAACCACTCGGACTAAAAAAAAAAATAATTTAACTAACTTTTACATCTAACTCTAAGATTAGTTCACTAAGCTCACTCATCAAACTTTAACTATAGTAGAATCATTAAGTTGTTTTTTGGTTCACTCAAAGTCAAAACATAAAGGAGAGAGACAGGCTCATGCAGAAACATACAGAATTAAAACACTCCAAAAAATAGAAGTAAATGCTTCAAACACTCAAAAGTTTTCAAAAAGCTTCCCCAAGTAATAAATGCTCAATGATTGGAAAAAGATCGCCTTAAATAGCCTCAGTAAAATACTAACAGTTTGAGAGAGAATGCTCCTTCAGTTTTTGAATGCAATGTTCACCATAAATGCTCCTCAGGAAAATTTGGCTTCCTGTAAATGTTGCTTCTTCCTCTTTCATTCGAAGAGTGGAAGGATATACGACTATGAAGTTTTTGACTGGGGGATCCGAAAGTAAATGACTTTATCCAATGGGTAATTGTTGAGTTTGCTTTGTCTGTTCGTTTTTTTGAATATTATGTTGCTGTCTTTTCTTTTCTGCATGGCATTGTATTATATAGTTTGTAATATTATATATAGTTAAAATTTTATCTAGTTAATTTTATTTTAAATTGATATGTTGATTCAAAATGATTTGTTAGTTAAGTTTTATATATTTTAAATAATTCAAATCTATATATTGGTTGAATTTTAATTATTTTAAAATTCTAACATTTATGTTGTTTGATTTAAATTTAAAATATAAATTGATACATCTATTAGAAATTGAATAGATATAATTTTTTAAACTAATGTGTCTATTAAAAATTAAAAAAATACAATTATTTAACTGATATATCTCTTGAAAATTAAATTGACATAACTTGAATTGGCCTATATATATTCTTTTAAATTTCACACATAAGTATGTGAGAGAGATAGAAAATATTCAAAAAAAATGTTCCAACAAGTTTTGTTATATTCTAGAAGAGTTTATTTGTGATTCTTCAATACATAAATATAAACGCTTTAAAAAAATAATTTAGCACACCTCAAGATCTATCTAATCTATATTATTTCTAAGACAATATACTTTATTTTATAAAAGATTGTGTTAGCAGGAGGTCGACCTTTTCCACACATATTTTTACCTCAATTTTTGTTCTTGTTAATTTTTTTTTTCATTCGACAGATATCCCAAAAAATTTTTAAGGGGAGGCCAACCACTCTGTATCATTTGCCTTCTATAAATATGTTACATTTTTTCTGCACAATACCCAACTTAGTTAAAAGCCGAAAAGAATGCCCAGATTTTGAAGACCTCGGAGCTGAAGTAAATTTTAAATGGGGAAAATGAAGAAGGGACCAAGCAAAGTAATTTGTTTATTCATTCAAATAGGAACTTAGGCTGGATAGATTTTAGCATATATTGAGCTTAACATTGAAAATCAAAATATGAGGCCCAAGATTTTAGATGCAATATTCTGAGAAACAATATTTTAAGAAATACTTTACTTTAGGTCCACATATATATCCAAAAATGATTAATACTAATAAAAAAATCCTTTTCGTAAAGATCCTTGCAAAACAATTGAGTAAGCATATCAGAAACAAAGAAACATTAATTTATCTTTAAGTTCCTAATAAGATTTCACTGGAAGCTTCATAGGCAAGCCTATTCAGGTGCCATTGAGGAGATATAAATTTAAAGATATGATAAAGTAAACCCATCTTTCAATGGTTGTAATATAATAATAACAATCCCAGTCACTTGAGTTGTACGTTTTAATTATGATAATATTACCAACGATTTGATTCAACTTCATGTACAAACTGCAAAAGTAATACACGATTCGAAAAATGACAAAGTCATTTATATCTGATAAATAAGTCTTGTTTATGAAAATAACAGTTAAACTAAAGTTGATTAACGGATAATTTATAATTAAAAGAGCAACGCAGATTATGGAAGCATCAAGCAAAACAGAGGAGCGGTTTAAAAGATTGAATATTAAAACAAAGTAGTTCTATGAAAAAAAAAATTGAAATACAATGAGGAAAAAAAAATCTAATGCAGTGAGTATGTGTGAGAAAACAACAAAAAAAAAAAGGGAACTGGAGCGCTCGGATTCGCTATTTGGAGTAACGATCATGGGCCACACGATAGGTGTGGGGCCCACACCAATCGTGCAGCCCTAATGTGTCAAACATGCTATCTGACATATCGTGAATGGGGTCCACACCCATTGTGCAGCCTTAATTTGTCAGACACGCTGCCTGACGTACGACATTAGGAAGTATTTCCGCTCATGGGAAATTGAAGGAATAAAAAGGAGATGAATGCGCTCCCAATACATATAGGAAATTAATATGACATTTGACATAAAACACAAACATAAACATTAAAAGAAGGCACGTGTGCATTCCTGAAAGGGCGGAAAAAAAGTAGGCAAAAATAGTCTTTTAGTCTTTTATATTTATTTTAGGTTATATGTTGATCCTTTATGTTTCAAGAGTTTGATATTGATCTTTTATATTTTTAGGATTGTACTATTCTGATCCTAATTTGTTAAAACTATTAGTTTATATAACGAAATTGACTTGTGATAGTTCAAATGTTGGCAATGCCTGCCCACATGATTGTTGATTGAGTATCAATATTCAAAGTGTAATTCTCAAAATGTCCTTATGCGAGCAGCCACGTAGAGAGGCCCATTTTGGGCATTTTATAAATTACACGTAGAAAATTAATACATAGTTTACAACCCTATAAATAATCTATGTTGGCATTTAGAGGATAAACTTTTAATTTTATTACAAAAACTAACGATTTTAATAGAAAATAACCAGAATAGTAAAATTTTAAAACATAAAAGATGAATATAAAATTTTTGAAAAATAAAAAACTAAAAATAAAACATAAAATAAATATAGAGTACCAAAATACTTTTTTTTTAGCAAAAAATTAAAGTAATGGAAGGTGGATCTTACAATTCAATTGCATATAAAACAAGAATAGATTATATATAGTTTTTTATATTTTTTCTATCAAATTTTCTACATAAAAAAAGACATGTAAATAGTTTTTTTTTTTAAGAACCAATCATACAATGGAAAGATAATATATATATATATATATACTTTTGTATTCTAATTAAAAACTATACATTTAACGTATTCAAATTAAATAAGTTGATAACAAAAACATAATCAACCGCGTAGAAGTTTTCTTCTCATATGTGAAACATTTTTTTTTTTGGGGATATTTTAAGGATATTCTTACATCTTTTTTTTGGGGTCTGCTAGTGAAAGCTAGCTAAAGAGACGAAGCGGGCTTTACAAGCCCAATACAAGCCAGCAAGGGACCAGGCTAAAGAAGTGGCAATACAAAACCGTGCCTGTACGCTGGAAAGAAAATACACACCTAGGTAACACACCTAGTACAGCACCAGGAGGAACTCCATGGAAGACCCAGGAAGCAATCAGAAGAGAGCAGAAATTGACTCTCTATCCTTTTCGTGGAGTGAAGGGGGAGGAAGATGGGTCCAGCAGCGAGGAAGGTTGAAAGTTCTGAACAGTTTGGCAATTTTGTCTGCCACTCCGTTGGCTTCTTTGCAACACCAGTTGTAAATCAGAGTCAAAGTGCTTTCTCAAGTCAGAGATTTCCTGAATCAAGGCCGAGATTAGCCAATGCTTTTCTTTCCCTTTGCAATTTAGAATGAGATCTTGGTTATCAGATTCGAACATAATGTTTTTTACCCCCCAAATTTGATATCAGAGTATGAGCTTCCTTCATAGGTATTGCTTCGGCGTGGAGAATTGATGAAGCAGGGAGGATTTTTGCTGATCCGGACAGAACTGAGCCTTGGTCATCTCTAAGGATTATTCCAATGGAACAGAGACATCTGCCTTCATCAAAGCTCGCGTCGGTGTTGCACTTGAGATACCCATCAAGAGGGGGAGTCCATCGAGTTCTTATAATCACTGGTCTTGTGTGTTCAAGGTCACGGCCATTCTTGACTTTTAAATCATTCCAAGCTTCCTGGTCAGAATTAATTGCCAACTTAAGCGTGTGTTCTGGAAGTGGATCTCTGTCTTCAAAAAGTTTTTGGTTTCTCCTTTCCAGATGAACCAACACATGGTAAGTAACAAGGAGACATTTTGATCAAAATTTTCCCATTCCATCTAATAAGATAGAAGATTGATCATTTTTGGATTTATTGAGCATAAAGAATAAACTGATGAAGACCTCTCCAAAGTGATATGTACCTAGAAATTGAACCGTCATTCCTAATCTTCAAACAATTATCACCTTTATAACCAGCCAACCTTAGTTTCTGAGAACCATTTATATAGACTTAAGATGATAAAAATTTTGTAACATTTTTTTATAATAATACAGTTTGCTGGTGTTTAGCTTGGCAATTGAATTTCCGATAACAAAATATCATTGAAATGGATTACCAAAGTTTAGGAGATTATGATTGGATAAATAGTATTGGGAACATTGCAAGAATATTGCTTGATTCAATGCAACAGGAGTTGGTCTTAGAATGAGTGGGCAGTCTATATCAATTTAAATTTATTTTTGAAGAAAAAAAAATAAAGTTATAGCGTCACATGTCAACCACAGAATTAGTTGGATCTCCTATAGCATACGGTTCATAGATGAAGGCAATGAAAATATATATCTCTAATGTGGAGTCAGTGTGTGTTATTGTCTCTGCAGTACGACAGACTTCCTCTTGGCCTCAAAATGACAAATTCATGGCATCAATGTCCTAAGAGTTTGACAATAAGATTCCATCTTTGTGAAGAAAACCAAAGTTAGAAACTCAACTTCCCGCAGCATTAAAATTTATTTTACAATAATTTAAGCTGTACATAATGTAAATCAGCAGAGGACAGAATGCAAAGATGTAGGACATCTTCCCTGTTGTCCCCAATTGCCTGCTTGTTTAATTGAGCAATGTGCGTGATCGAATAACAGTCACAATGGCCTAATCTCTGAACCTAGAAAACCTACAAAAGAGGCAATCAGAACTCTAAAAATTGCCTTCGCGACAGTATATTTGAAAAACTTTAACGGCGACAATCATATCACACCACAACATGCTATAGATGCGATGCTTCACAACCAGAAAGTGGGGTCAAATGCTATAAATTGCCAATGAATTGTCGAAACTCTCTGGCATACTAGCAAGATAAGCTGTGCCATACCGCCATGATCACAGCTCTTTCCCCACAACTTTTGTGGCTGGGCTCCAAAATTACCTTCCTCCATTAGGTATCCTAGGCCTTCGCCGTCTTCTTGACCTTCCTATGAATAATCTGTGGAGTCCTCGTCCAGAGGTGGCAGCAGAACCAGAAGGAGCAACAGGATGCAATCCAAAACCAAAATGATCCACATCCAATGAATCATAGGCATAATCCCGATTATATCTAATATTCGACAAAAAGTGACTATTTCTTCCTAACCCTATTGATCTCTTTGAGAAAAAATCATTCTCCATATATTCCCCTTCAGATTCAGAATCATAATCACTATAAAAGGTTTGATCATTTGGCTGAAGGACATAATCTCCTAAAACCATGGCCCCAGGTGTTGATGATAAAATTGTGTTGATCACATCATTTCGCTCCCTCTCACACTCTAAATTCTTCCATTTTTCTTTTCGTATAGGGTCAACATCTCGTGGTCGTGCAAGCGGATGCTTAGACCTAACATGCTTCCTAAGCTCTTTGTAAGTACCCACAAAAGAGCATTCATCCTGCATGCAGGTTCTTTTCTTGCCATTGGGATGCTTCCTGGCTGCTTCAACCAGAGTCCAACCCTTCACCTGCCTGCAACAAAGGGGGCAAAGTAGCTCTGGCACATCTGTATTGTCACTGTTTTGACCTGCACTCTGATTGAAATTCGAATCATTTGTTTCTGGCTGCAAACTTTGGACAGAAGTTGCTTTTGTATAGGCTTTTTTGTATTGTTCAAAGAAATTGGAATAGCGATGACTTGTCGCACACATATAAGGTCGACAACCCTTGTTATAAGATGAACAAAGGAGGAGGACAGCATTGTGGGGGACCTCCATACAGACTGAGCAAGTTGCATCTTCCCAATCTTGCTTCTCTGATGCTTCATAAAAGCTCTTTTTTGCATCAACATCCTTCAAATTCTTCCGTGAGTGAGATGTTAATGGATATGGGGTTGCCCTTAGACGTTGAGACTGGGACTTTCTTTGCACCTTGCCTACTTTAGCCATTTACAAAGTGAACCTGAGACTCATCCAAGAGAGAGGTATATTACTAAGGAAGAATAGAAATTCAATCATAAATCAAAAGGATAGCTAAGGTGTCTACAATGGCAATTCCCAAAATAGTAATTTACATGCCATAAATAAATTTTATTGATATTATTGAAATGAAATTGCAGCAATTAGTTTGTTAATTATAACTACCAATGTTTTTTATTTACTCACCTTTTACCCACAAAAGGTATGAAAGAGATCTACATAGTTCAGTTAGAACTGGCAGGTACATCTAAGCCATAAATTATAGTATAACCTGAGGTCTGAAATCTTATTAAGCACAAGAACAGAAAGGAATACCAGAATGTGTTATCCCTGCTCCCAATGAACAAGTTAATCATAATGTTCATATCTAAACTAGTTAAAAGGGCATCAACCTCAAGGAACTTTAGTGTAAGCTCCTCAACCTATTTTAAACACAACAGCAACATAGTACTTAAGATAAAGCAAACAACAAAATTTCAACTTCAAGGCAACTTTAGAGCAATATAGAACAATGTAAAAATATCAAGCAAAATTAATTTCGAGAACTATAAACCAAAATGAGAATCAGGTCACCGGGAGATAAGAACCATTATCAGAAAAGACAACATGAAACCCAAAAAAAAAATGTATAATTTAAAATCCAGTTGGTCAACAGCAACTAAATTATATCATTTGTGGCATGATTGTATAAAGACCTTCAAGCCAAGACCACCATGACTTTGCAATAGCATTCATTTTTTACTCATATCTATCAGTACTCTTGATCTTTTCTTTCTTTTGACTCACTGACGAGACCTACGTGATTATAATAAGGGAAACAAAAAAGAGAGGAAGGTGCAACCAAATCAACAACAGATCACAAAGGACACGTGGAGGGTAGAGCGAATGCTAGGGTATTTGGGTAGTGGCTGTTGGTATGAATAGAAAGGCCTAGGAGTGGATTGAGGTATGAAAAATATCGGAAATGGTTTGGGAGAGAGCTAGACCTCTCAAAAGTCTAGCATTGGTGTTGTGGTGTGTTCTCATGTGTTTTTCCGTTGTACTTTGTGTTTTTTGCGTTTAGTCTTATCTTTTGTATTAAATGTGTGTTAAGAGTGCTATTGAGTAGTGTTCATCTTGTGTGAGGATTCCAGTGTTATTTTGTGAGTGGAATTAGTGTTTGTAGTCATCTCTACCTCACTGGTAGAGACTTCTTTCATTTCAATATAATTTCAGTTTATCATTTTGCATTCTATTCTGCTGTTCCTCTGTACTGTATCTGTGGGCTCTATCAAATTGGTATCGGAGCAGTTATTTCAGAAAATGGGAACAACAAAAATGGAGGAAATAAATGCAAAATTCAAAAGGGAAGTTCAAGAGATGACAACAGCTAGAAGGAAAGAAATAGATGCAAGATTCAAAGAGATGGTTGTTGAGTATAAAAGCGAGAAGCACAGAAAGGACGTGGATGAGATAAAGATGATGATGAAAGAAATATTGACAAGTCTAAGGAGAATGGTGGCTGAATCAAGCAATAAAAAGAAGAATGTAGTAAAAAAGTAACCCAATCGAAGCCAATCAGTGGTCCTTCCAATTTCAGATGATACAAACCGATAGAAAAAGGAGAGAGATCTAAGTTCAAATGAGAATGAAGCTAGGAAGGAAAAGAAATATGAGGAAGTGAAGAGTACCATAGTTCAACCTTCGAATGAAGTATACAAGGAAGAAGAGAGCTTTAAATCAGAGATTTTGCCACTTGGAGAAGCTTCTGACCCATTAAACCAAACCATGAGGGAAGGGATGAACACGGTGTTTGGAGCACAAGAACATCTATCCCAACTCATATTCAAAGAGCAAAACGTTGTTGACAACAAAGAAGAGAACAAAGATGGGCTGGCTGCACCACATGAGACAGTCTCCAAGGTAGTGTCCAATGAGAAGGAAGGAGAAGCGAGGTCTGGAGCATATTTCAGGAGAAAATACGAATGGCACTTTCATGATGGGGAGAATTTCGAATCAGGGTCCCCTCCTTAGCGCAGATGCTAAGGAGGCTCCTTGGCCTGTCCACAGCCCTTGGATGGCTGTGGGCAAGCCAGATCCCCTTCTTAGTCAAGCGCTAAGAAGGGGGCCTTCTTCCTAGAATTTCTGGGCATCTAAGTGCTTTATTCAGCAGCACCAATGTTTGACAGGAAAGAAAGATGTGAGTGAGGGAAAAAGGAAGAAGGGTAATTGGGTTTTAGATCGGGTTAGGTTAACCCAAGTGAGTAGAGGCTCAAAACTGAGAAGACAAATGAATGTTGGACCTTGTTGGGTAATTACTAAAATTGGGCCAACCAAATCTATCAAAACAAAAACCCAAATTGTCTTGGCAGAAGAAGATGATGGCAAGGTGAGAAGCAAAGGGATATTGGATTGGGCTATAGTGTTTAAGTGGTGAAGAGGCCCAAAAATTAGAAGAGAGAAAAGCACTGATGGACCCTTTAATCTTATGAGGAATTTGGGACGAAAAAGAAAACCTTATGGGTTTAGGTTAAAATACAAGAGATGGGCCCAATTGTTGGACCAATGCAAATAAGCTCTCCCCCTCCCCCCAAAACGAAAAAAAAAGAAAGTTACACAGAGTAATCTGACTTAACTTCTTACTAGGCCCTCACGACTCAAGCCCATTCTGAACTCTAAGGAAGCTATAATTTTTGACCCATTCACAGAAACAAAGGCTACTACACCTTCTACAGCTGCAATGATTGAAGAGAACCATGTCCTACAATGTCAACAAGGTGAGAAGATGTAGGATATCCATTGTTTTCTTGTTTCGTGCAATCTTTGGGGTCAAAAATACCCATCTTCAACCTTTGCTTAGGACAAAATATGAGGATGAGGAGGACTGTGATTACTCTTTTGTTTTGAAAGTTAGAGGACTTTTAAACGCAACATGTGGTAGTGTCACGGAGCTCATAATAGCAATATTTTCTCTTAGCAGTAATAAAATAGATGTGGTTAAGTATTCTCTCTTGGGTTCAATCCTTTCAAACCTTCTTCTAGTTCTTGGAACCTCTCTCTTCTGTGGTGGAATAGAAAATCTTTGACTAGAACAAAAATATGACAGAAAACAAGTAGATATGAATTCACTCATGTTGCTGCTTACATTATTGTTCCATTTGCTGCCTATGTTGTTCAGATATTCTGGTGCATCGAATGCTCTCACTACAAATCCATCTCTCTACTTGTCAAGAGCGGTTAGCATCGTGATGTTGCTTGCTTACTTGGTCTTTCAGCTATGGACACAACGCCAATTATTTGAAGCTGAGAATGAAGAAGACAATTTTGATAACGTTGCAGGAGAAGCAATGATATGATTCTGGAGTGGGTTTGCTTGGCTGTTTGGACCAACTGTACTTATTGCTATCTTGTTAGAATACGTGGTGGAGACAATTGAGTATGCTTCATAATCTTGGTTCCTGTCTGTCAGCTTCCTTATTATCTTGCTACCAATAGTTGGCAATGTAGCTGAACATGCAGAAACAATCATATTTGCTATCAAGAACAAGCTAGACATCTCATTAGGTGTTGCTTTAGTTTTTGCAACTCAAATTTCCATGTTTGCTTTAGGTACAAACAATTTTCTTCAATTTTTTGTGATAGTGGAACTAACAATGTATCCACGCCTTGCTAAGAGATATTGCTTAAGGCTCCTTCAATTGACTTTGGAAAGCAACTTCCAAAACTTTCACCTTGAGGACAAGATGCCTCTTAAAGGAGGCGGTAATGATGAGATCTATGTGATTATAATAAGGGAAATAAAAAAGAGAGGAAGGTGTAACCAAATCAACAATAGATGGCAAAGGACACGTGGAGGGCAGAAAGAAAGCTAGGGTATTTGGGTGGTGGTTGTGGATATAAATAAAAAGGCCTAGGAGTGGATTGAGGTATGAAAAATATCGGAAATGGTTTAGGAGAGAGCTAGACCTCTCAAAAGTCTAGCATTGGTGCTGTGGTGTGTTCTGATAGAAATGGCTAGCACCGAAGAGGGGGTGAATTGGGTTTAAAAAAAATTGCTAAGACTTGATAGAAGTTTAAGAAGTTTTAAAAACAATACCAAACTTTTTATGAAAGTAAAATAAGTATGATCAAGATGAATAAATATGGAGTACAATTAATCAAAAACAATTAAAGTGATGAATGAATATAGAGTGCAAGAAAGTAAAGAACATATAAATAATTAAAGAGCAAGGGAAGAGAAAATCAAACAGCGAGATTTATACTTGTTCGGCTTAAACCAAGCCTACATCCAGTCCTCAAGATAACTTCTTGAGTGTTTCACTATAAACCATAAGTTTATGCAATTGGGCACTTGTAAGCCACTAAAACAGAGATCTTTTCTTCCTCAAGGGTGTCTCTCCCCCTTACAATGTGTTTTCTCTCAAACACTAACTCAAGAAACCAATCCTTGAGCAACTAAATTTGAAGGCTTAAGAAAAATAATGGTGGACACTCTCAAAGTGTAGATAACGCAAAAATTAAGCTCAGAATATTTCTCTAGCAATTTAGAGAGGATAGAACTCAAGATAATATGAGAAATAAACAATTGAAGCTTGATTTACAAATGGTGTTATGAAGTCCCCTTTATATAGTGAAACCTTGCTGCTACAGTGACTGTTTTAGTCAGAATTGCTACAGTAAGTTTCATCATCATTTTTCAACCTTTCTACAACAACCAAAAAAACTTTATCAACATTTTTCAACAATCAATATTCTTTTTCAAATTTGCTACAGTAAAAAGTATTCTTTTTCAAATTATATTAAAACAACCAATAAATTTTATCAAAAATCAATTTATATTACTATATATAAATATATAAAGCATTAAATATATTTGGGCCAAGAAAAATTGAATCATGCATTTGGGCCAATAAGATTAAATCATTCATTTGGGTCAAGAAGATTAAATCATACTATTTGGGTTAAGAAAGATTAAATCATACATTGGGCAAAGAAGATTAAATCATTCATTTGGGCTAAGAAGATTAAATCATACTATAATTCTCACATATTTATCATCATCAAAACTTATAGCATAATACATTAGGGTTAACATATTCTTGTGTGTTTTTCCATCGTGCTTTGTGTTTTCTGGCATTTAGTCTTATCTTCTGTGTTATGAATGCTGTTGAGGAGTGTTCATCTTGTGTGAGGATTCCAGTGTTATTTTGTGAGTGGAACTAGTGTTTGTAGTCATCTCTACCCCAATGGTAGAGACTTCTTTCATTTCAATATAATTTTAGTTTATCATTTTGCCTTCTATTCTGCTGTTCCTCTGTATTGTATCTGTGGACTCTATCATTCACCTGATTTTATACATCCAAACTGCTGTAATAAAAGAACAAAAAAGTTGGATATATAAAATGAGCACCACGTGATGGAGTACATAAAACAAATTATGGGGAAAGTAAGAGTAAATGACTAAACTTCATGGCGCCTAAATCATCTTTGGAGGCCACATGCTGGATGATTCCTTCTTTCTCCTCTTTTCAACACCCCTATGTTTCTTTTATCCTGCACAACTACAAGCCATACCAATAATGCTTGTAGATAAGTAGCATGGCATCGAAAGGAACCCCTAATGAGCATTGAACACCCCCCCGGGCAGCCGCTGCCTAAAAAAAAAAAAAAAATCAGACTTGAGTGTGAGGCACTGAAAAAGTGCTCAGCCAAGTGAAGGAAGGAGCTAAAATAAGAAAAAAAGCTGAAAAAAAGTTGCATAAATATAAAATAAATAAATATGAATTATTTTGATAACATTTGAAATATAAATTAACTATCAAACATAATAATCATCTAAAATAGGGCATTATTAAAACCCTCAAATCATAAAATACTTGTATTAAAGTGGATGAGAAGAGCCTAAATAATAACCTTTTAAAGCGGATGACCACTTTTTCCTATTACTAGGGAGTATTTGGGCTGGGATTTATGGTTTTCACAATGCTTAAGTACTTATCTGGTATTAATATGCTTAACATGACATCTATGACTATTCGGGTCGGCTTTGGCTCTCAGGCTGAGTCACCAAGACTGGCATCAACGCCTCTTGCCTGTTGAGTTCAGGGCTTTCACCCAATGCTTATTGTGAAAATAACTTTTCAAAGGTTTTGTATTTTAAAATATTTTTTTAAATTTTTTTATTTTTACTTTACTTAAACAAAGATAAATTTAGTTATTATGAAATTAATCTGGATTAATATTAGAAAATTAAGAGCTTACAATTTTAATTACATTATTTTAAATTATTTTAATTATTTTGAAACTGCTCATTAATTTTTCTGTAACTACCTATTAATTACTTTTAATTTCCGTAACTGTATCATAATTTTATTTAAAATTTGTGTCTGCCTCATTGTGATTCATCAGCTATAAAAGGGGGACTCATCCCCCTCATTTTTCATACTCAGGCTACAAATAGTTGTGCTTTTCTCTCTTCCATCTCTCAAACTAGTTGGGTTACGCTATTTAAAATTTCTGCTATTCTATGGCATAAGAACCTTTCCCACAAGAATTTGTTTAATCTTGGAGGGAGTTTTGTAGACGCAGATTTTTAGCTGTGGTTACAGAATAAATTTTTTAAGGACGGTCTCTATTATAAAGACGCGACTCATATTATTTTTGTGTTAGTATCTATATTTTTTACAACAATCTTAAAAAATTTATATATCAACATTGCTACAGTCATAACCCAAGTTGAGCATAATATTTACATAGGTAATATCATGTTATATGTTTTGTACATATATATTGTCAAGAGCATGAAATTTTGTGTTGAAAAATTATTATAAAATATTAATAAAAATATTTTGTGAACTGTTGCCATCGTTCACGATTTCGTTTTTATATATGCATTGGAGTAAAAACATTTATATATATTAAAAGGACAATTGGTGTTACGATGCAATTTTATGATGATATTGTTTTTATAATTGTGATTTATGACGCTTTAAGTGTTCAATCAATTGGTTTGGTGTCTTTATGTGTGTATATACGTTGGGGCTTTAAGAGGTTTTGCTGTTTGGTGATTAACATTAGCCCATTAAAGTTATTTAAATTGCTATATAGACGTTGCAGTTCACAAATAAAATGTGTTAATGTCATTAATCATCGGTTTCATATTAATTGCGAATTAATGGCATGACATATTACTTTTTTTTTTTGAATTATAAGAGTGTGTGAAAAAGTATATATATATATATATATATGACTTAAAGCTACATTATACATGAGTGAATAACTTTTTATTACATGATTATTGGCTTTCTTGATTCCTATCATTTTTTTGAACATTGATCTTAATGTGCTTTATATATATAGATAATAAATGTTGGCTTCTGGTCTTTACTTTATTGGTTTTAATTGGAATCAATGTCAAATATAATAATAAAAAATTGTTGTTGCGGGATTTAATGCACATTCATATTGATGTTGGGCTAGTAATGTGCTTTAATCATATTTAACTGCGAGAATTTATAATTGGCATTCATAATTTTTATTTACTGTGTTGGCATTTGATATACATTAAAGCACCTGCGTATATATTAAGTTGCTGGCTTTTACAATTTGTTTTTCCCTGATGAACATTAAGTTGGTTTTAATACACACACACACACACATATATATGAGATATATATTTGTGTGATATGTTAGAATTTAAGTATATGATATTTCTGATACTTTATTTAAGGTGATAAATATTTGATTTTCAATTATATATATTTTTAATTTTTTTGTGGGCTTATAAAAAAAATTTTTTTATTTTTTTTGTTGTTGCTCACAAAAGGAAATTTTATTTATGAGAAAGAATTTTTCACTATATGAGATACACATGATGAGGTGTGTTGATACAAAACTTTAACTTTGGCTATAAATTGTCTTGTGCATCTACAATGTTTTACAAGTTGTTTTAACTTGGTTTGAAAAAATTCTTTTAATGTAGATTGTGCATATATATATATATATATATATATATATATATATATATATATATATATATATATATCATTCGTATTATGTAGAACAAATACATATTGATTTGATCCACTATCAAATACCATATATATTGAGTGAAATTATTATTTGCTATTATTTTTATGAGCACAACTCATAATTTTTTTGAGTTCTAATTTTGATTGATCATGAAGTGATCAATTTTGCTCATGAAGCAAATTTGTGCAATGGTGATTTCTTCTACTTACATCATGAAGTATATTACACTATTTTAATCTTTCTCTTTTTGAGAATTTATATTAATAGTGGGAGCAAGAGAAAAAATATTTTTGGATAATATTTTTATAACAACAAGTGGGGGATGTGTGTTGTTATGCAAGTATGTTGTTATAAAAATAATACAATTTTTGGTAAAAATGTTTTATGGTCAATAGTTAATGATATTGTAGTTTAATAGAAATTATGGGTTTATTATATTTGTGTATTGAGTGTGTCCCATAAATTTCTACTAACATAACTATTGACAATATGAAAAGGATTTTTTAAAGCTTACATGTGAATATTTTAAAATTTTTCTATTTTGAGAATTTTATTTATGTGAAATTTTTGAAATTAACATATGTATGAGGGTTCTAATTTAAGAATTCAAAATAGCTTCATCTTAAGCTTTTGAGAGTTTTATTTTGGAACATGATTTTTTTGTGGATTTGTAACCAAATTTAAAGATATTGGCATATAAATTTTGGGCAAATTTGGAAATTAAGAAAATTAATAGTGGGAGCAAGAGAAAAAATATTTTTGGATAATATTTTTATAACAACAAGTGGGGGATGTGTGTTGTTATGTAAGTATGTTGTTATAAAAATAATACAATTTTTGGTAAAAATGTTTTATGGTCAATAGTTAATGATATTGTAGTTTAATAGAAATTATGGGTTTATTATATTTGTGTATTGAGTGTGTCCCATAAATTTCTATTGACATAACTATTGATAATATGAAAAGGCTTTTTTAAAGCTTACATGTGAATATTTTAAAATTTTTCTATTTTGAGAATTTTATTTATGTGAAATTTTTGAAATTAACATATGTATGAGGGTTCTAATTTAAGAATTCAAAATAGCTTCATCTTAAGCTTTTGAGAATTTTATTTTGGAACATGGTTTTTTTGTGGATTTGTGACCAAATTTGAAGATATTGGCATATAAATTTTGGGCAAATTTGAAAATTAAGAAAACTATCTCATTGAGATGATGATACACTGTTAATTTTCAAGTTGAGGAAACCATCTCATTGAAATGATGATATGCCATATATATATATATTGGAATTAGCATTTTTTAATGCCAATCCATGAAAACTCTTCAATTGTTCATAAAGGTACAATGTTGTTGAGTTATTAGTCACAAAAATAAGATTGAAAAGTTCCTAAATAATTCTATTATATGGTGGATGAATATAGATGCACATATATGTTATGTGTTTGATGCCAATCTATAATAATTATAAAGTTTTGTATGAGATTTTATATGAGTTGTGTAGTTATACTCATATTGATTTAAAAATGTGGGGGTATTTTGCAATGTTACACAACTATAAGAAAAATAAATTAGTTCTAAAACCTTAGTTATTATATTGTTCATATTTTCTCTTCGAGATTAGTGAAATTTTTTTTAATTAAAGATGGATGTGTATATATGTGGAAGTGATAGATGGTAAGGATGATTATTTGTCTGTATATGTGTGACGCAGATGTTACATAAAGTCAAATATTCCTTTACGTTTAGTGTTGACATGAAAGACATGGGTGTAGTAAATGTGATTTTGGGATTAAAACCATAAGAAAATGTGATGATATTTTACTATTACAATAACGTTATGTTCAAAATTATCTTAAAGGTTTGATCCTTAAGATTACAAACTGGTAAAAAACTCCTTATGATTTTAACACTCAGTTAAGAAAAACATAGGAGAATCTCTGTTGTATTTAATAAATTTTACTTAGTCTGACATATCATGTGTTATATGTCAGATGAATGTCTATATGTACACAATTCTAATAAAAGAGTTAAGAGGTATTGTGATTTATGATATCATATAAAGTAAATTTCCCATTGTATTAGAAAAATACAATGATGTTAACTGAATTTTTGATTCAGATGAGATAAAGTCCACTAGTGGTTAAACCTTACCTTTAGTGGTAAGATGTTATTTTTGATAGAGCAACCATACAAATTTATAGATTCATTATAAAATCAGAGTTTATTGCTCTAGAGTTGGCTGAAACAAGACTAAGTAGTAGAAAAACTTCTTAGCAAATTTTTTAGTTGGGTAAAAGCCCAATGATGTCAGTATTTGTGTTTTGTGATTGCCAAGTGGCAATAGCCATTGTAAAGAACAAACTTTTAATGGTAAGAGTAGACACTTGTGTTGAGGCAGAAAGTTACCAAGCAATTGCTAAAAAATTAAATTTGAAGTATACTGATTAGTTCTGTAAAGTCAAAAGTGAATTTGGCCAATTCACTGATTAAACATGCATGTAGGAAGGAAATTAGTCCTTCACACATCAAGGGGAATTGGATTTAAGCCAATATGAAATTAACAGTGACGGGAACCTAACCTTTGTGATTGGAGATCCCATGAAGAAGGTTCATATGGGCAATAACAAGTGGTCTGTTAATTCTGCTAGCACTATTTTCTCAGTCCATTTCCTATGATGTTTAAGTGTGAAAGTGCTAGAATGCATTAACTTGTGAGTTGAGCGTAAGCTCTTTATGATCTTCATAGCCCTATATTGAGGGTGGTGTATTCATTGCAGATACACTTGATGAAGTCACCTATATAAGTGTGGAGTGAGGCCGCTCTCATGAGTTCGTAGCGAAATCTTTATAGCACTCATGAATTCCAGGCACGCGCATGGTCGAAATAATGCACACAACGGCGTTAACAGCAGAAATGTGGGGGGTGAGATGCGACTCTTAAGGTCACTATCTTACGACTAAGAATATGTTAGTTTATAAAAGTTATATGCTTCATTGACTACTTTGTAAAATAAATCTTATCGGTCTAGATCTAGTTCATAGTCTAAAAAGAGACACTAGATTAATGCATCTACACCCATATACGTGACCCAAAATTTTTTTGAAATATCTTTTAAAATATGTGAGGGGATTGTTGTGAAAATAGTCTTTCAAAGGCTTTGTATTTCAAAATATCTTTTTAAATTTATTTATTTTTACCTTACCTGAACAGAGGCAAATTTAGTTGTTACGAAATTAACCTAAGTTAATATCAAAAAATTAAGAGCTTATAGTTTTAATTACATTGTTTTAAATTATTTTAATTATTTCGAAACTGATCATTAATTTTTCTATAACTGCCCATTAATTGCTCTTAATTTTCGTAACTGTATCATAATTTTATTTAAAATTTGTGTCTGCCTCATTATGGTTCAGCAGCTATAAAAGGAGGACTCATCCCCCTCATTTTTCACACTCACACTACAAACAGTTGTGCTTTTTTCTCTTTCTTCTCTCAAACTTTCTAGGTTACGCTGTTTAAAATTTCTGCTATTCTGTGGTTTGAGAACCTTTCTCAAAAAAATCTGTTTAATTCTGGAGGGAGTTCTATAGACGTAAATTTTTAGCTGTGATCGTAAAATAAATTCCTTAAGAACAGTGTCTACTATAAAAACGTGACTTAGATTATTTTTGTACTAGTATCTAGATTTTTTATAAGAATGCTCACCTAGCAACTACTTTCGCGTCTTTCTGGATGATGAAAGGCGCTTGCCTAAGGCATCTTGCATAAAGTAATATTTATGACTATTTGGGTGGGTATTTAGGGCTGCATCTCTATCTAAAAGAAACTAGGTTTATGTAAGGTGCAAGTGGCAAGCACCTCGCATCCTCCGGAAAGATGCCTACGGCGTCACTAGGTGAGCGTCTAGATGAAGACCCCTCACCTCAACCAGCATCAGGCGTTGAAGTCAGTCTTAATACCTTGCCTCTGTGCCTAAGGATAATGAAGAAATGAAAGAACAAAAAGTCTATATCATAGAATAATAAGTGGGGAAAAAAGAACAGTAAACATGAGAAACAACATCCTACCCATCACACTGTCTTTATCTCCAGTAAGAAAGAAAAGAAGTTTCATTACCATTTACCAACATCAGCTTTTTTTGAATAGAAAAGAAATCAACAAATATTTTTGAAGCAACTTAATTGTCAATTTTGATGTGAGCATGTAAGGACAAAAATGTCACTTTTGAACTGTGAACCCAAAATTTAACTAGTGGAGGGGATAATCTGAAGAACCCACAGCCAAAAGAAATAAAAAATTGACAGCCTACTCTAACAACCAAAAGGGGCCCAAAAGGCCATCCAGGGAGCAATTAGCATCTCCTTTGTAAGTGCGCAACGACCTATATGTCATCAGAACACTTAAATAACAACTCGGCAGCACTGTTAGGGACACAATGATAATCAAATAACCAAAAGGCCATATCCATAAATTGCATAGCAAGTATGATCCATAAAGATCGCTCAAATTCCTAACAGACTGCTAGAATTCAAGACCATTAATCCATTTACAGTCCAATTCTCTGGCGCATATGGACTTGCCTTTTCGTAATTCACAAAGCCGTATGCACCACAAAAACTCCATCATAAATGTAAATTTTGAAAGCTGTTTCAAATACAAATCACAAACACTCGCCCAAAACTACATTGAGATCCATGAAGAGGATGAATGAAACACAAAAATCGGAGAACAGTAAAACAAAAACTGAGTACAAGCCGTGGAATACCACAACTTGTATCCGTCAGAAATCCAGGGGGATAAAATGCAAATATCGGAAGCGATCAGTACCGGTAGAAGTGCGCCTCGGGGAGAGGAAATTTTAGGTTGGAATGGAAAGCGAATTTGGTACGAGATGACAAGGAAAGCGACCCGATCTTGGCGCCCACGACCTCCGAATGAGTGAACGAATTGAAGAGTGCTCTATAAGCCGACATCACCTCTTGATCCTGCGACCTTTGTACGATTTACGAGTTCAGCCAGCACGCAATCTCAATTCTCAGACATATAATAGAAGGCTAAAATCGAATTGACGTACGCTGATACGCAACTTCAAGAATCTGATTTCTTTTTCCTTCTTATAAATGATTTTGTTTGTTGAAGAGGATAAGCCCATTTCAAGCTGGGCCTGTCCTTTCTTCAGAATTTACTTTGTTTTATAAAAAGTATTTTGGGCCTGCTCGCACTCTTTTTTGGTTTTTTTTTATAAAAATTGGATCAATTATTTAATTCTTTACAAAATTATAATAATTATTTAGCACCTAAAAGATCTAAAATATTAAATCTTTATTTTTTCATCAACAAAATTAGTCATCTCTTAATAATGTGACATGATAATTCTACTTTGTAGTTTCTAAAGAAATATTTTAATGAACTATTTAATGACTAAAATATAAAAATACACTGTGTAGTCCTTAAATGATTTTAAATATCAATTTGTTAGTTCTTCTATCAATGAACTCCGTTATCGCTTAAGACTTACATTAAAATTTATATACTCTTTCTTTAAACTTTTATCTAAATTTTTATTTTCATCAAATCAGTCGTTTTACTTTATCAAATTCTTATTATAATAAATCTTTCCTATTTCAATTCAAAGAAACAAAAATGCCAAGACCAACCAAATACAGGTGAAACAACCCTTATCAATTGTACATGTAACATTTTCACTTATATATTATACTTTGAAAGTATTATACTTTGAAAATATTCTTAATTCGCAACTAAAGTAATAAAGGATTCTTGGGGATAAAAATGTGCTTCCGACTCGTCACTGTGTTTTGAGCAGCAATGATGCTGTCAGCGGTAATCGAAGAAGAGAAATCAATTGAAGATCTAAATAAGAAAGAATTTGCAGAAATTGATCATCAGAGATCTCAAGAGAAGATAGACCGACACTATGATATATCGAAATCCTTCAAGGATGTGCTTTGCAGAATTGAAACGTCGGAATCCTTTAGACAAATCGAAAAAGAAGATTCTCTAGAAATTGATGTGTCATTGCTCTCCAATGGACATAGACGGATGACACCCTCAATATCCTTCACGGAAAAGACAATAAACTACTAGAATAAGTCCTTAATTCTTCTCCTCCTTGCTTTCTCCAACCAGACCCTCTTTAGTTCCCAATTACCCAATGATATCAGAAAATTCAAATTTTTTTCAAGTTGGGCAAATCAAATAATTACTTGAAAAAACCTTTTATGCTCCCTGCCCCCCTCAGACAAGGATACCACGCTTAAGGGAAAATCAAAGCAAGCAAATGATAATCTCTCCTTGATTCCAGTTAGAAATTTTTTAGAAACACGAAACATTAATTCACCATTAACAAAAAAAACTTAATGAGACAAAATCAACAGACTCACCTATCAATTCCTTCCCCCTCTACCTCACGCTTGGCTAAGATTTTGTTTGATCTTGGATCCCTTTCTACTCTTGTTGGCCGAAAAATTTCTAGTAAACGGATGTCATTAATTTTTCATGCCCTCTACTTCTATAGCCCACGATACTTATGCATCAAACAAGAAAAACAATCATTACAATAGGTCTCCTGAAGCACCAAATCTTGTTGCCAATATAAGTTTAGTAGAGGAAAAGCTTATGGCATTAACTAAATCCTCCGTAATGAATCTCCTCTCTTGCCTCAGCTGCCTTCGCCGTAAAGCGCAAACTCTAAACAACCAAATAATGAACTGGGATTAAACCAACCTCCTCTTGCCACCCTCCCCGTCATCCCACCTGAACCTAAACACTCCATTCAACTCCCTAATTCACAGCAACCCCTCATCCTCATCCCTGCCTCCAAGTCCTCTGAACCAGCTCAACCCAAAGTTGATATGCCTTGTCATCCTATTACATGTTCCTCCACCCTTCTTGTGGGATAAGAACAACTCTCCACCTCTTTAGGATAGTGCCTTCTACCAGCTAGCCGACCTTTACGAACTTCACCTTCACTACCCTACTAGCACAATAGGTGCAACTTTATGTTGGATGAATCTCATGAGAGAAATCCTAAATAATGCATCCTGGACTACCCAAGGGCCGAATTCATGCACCAAGCTCTGTCAAACTCACTTCACAACCCACACCAACAAATCACTTTCCACAATCTTTAGATACGAAACATCCTAATGACGCCATCACCCAGAATTCTTCAAAATCACCCCCACATCTTTCCTCTGTACCCACTGCCCGTAAATCTAGTGGTGAGACCTGTACCACAGCCACTGCCAATTTCACCTATGACCCTGACCAGCCCACCTCTAAGGGTAACTGAACTCCTCGTGTTTGTCACATCCTCTCTCAAGCTAGAAATAGGAACCCTTGACTACGGTCACATGTATATTCCCAAAACCTTTGTTTACTCCTCTAGGACCCACCTTAGCAATCGATCTCTCTTTAGTTGCACTACAAAAACTCTTACAATGAATATTTTGAGATGGAATGTGAGAGGAGCCATAGGGGAGGACTTCAAAAGAGTGTTTAAAGAGCTTAGCACCACCAATAATGCTGACCTTGATCCTAACGGAAACAAGAGTTAGCAGTGAACAGCGAATCAAATGATTTCAAGTCTTAGTTTTGAGCATTACTAGAAAGTGGATGCGATGGGATTTGCGGGTGGAATCTAGATTCTTTGGAACCCTCATATTGTCACACTCTAGCTGATTGCTACTTAGGTTCACTTAGAAAGCCAGATCAATGGAAAAAATTTCCTTGTGTCCGCTATTTATGCTTGCCCTTATTTTGAAAAAAAGAAAATTACTTTGGAACTCTTTCATTAGCCTAGCTCCTATTTTACTAGCCTTGGCTTATAGTAGAAGATTTTAATGACAATGCCAGCTCCTCTGAAAAATTTGGTAGTGGTCTTCTTTGTTATCAAAAAATAAAATTTTTTAATCATTTCCTAAATAATTGTGGTCTCATAGATTTAGGCTTTATTGGACCTTGGTCCAATCGGAGAGGCACTATACACAACATTAAAATTGGTATTGATCAAGCTCATGCAATTTCGGATTTGATCACTCTTTCCCCTGAATCAAAAGTTTTCCATCTCCCTAGGATTAAATCATATCACTGCCTACTCCCACTTAAAACTAATGCAGACAATAGATTTGGTCAAAAACCTTTTAGATTTGAAACAATGTGGATGTCACACAAAGACTTTCCTAATCTAGTTAAAGCTTCTTGGAATCGACTTAATGCCCACCTACATGAAATTATTAATGACTTTAAAAACAACTTAATGCAATCGAATTCTAATACCTTTAAAAATATCTATAAAGAGGAAAAAAAAAAAAGAATCCTTGCTAGGTTTTTAGGCATCCAAAAAAATCCTTCCTCATGTTGATGATCAATTAAGAGTTCTTAAATAAACCTTAATGATGAATATCTTAAAATTCTTAAACTTGAAGTAAATTTGAAGAAAAACTTTGGATGCTAAAATCTAAGGTCACCTGGCTATCCCTAGGTGATAAAAAAATCTCCTTCTTTCATAGATCTGCACTTATTAGAAGAAGAAAAAACAAAAATAACGCAACTTCTTAAAAATAATGGATCCTGGATTCACAATCCCTAGAGATTAGTTCTGAAATTAGTAATTATTTAACAAGTATTCATGCTCAATCCTTTTCCACCTCTCCCCGTAATCATACTATCCCTGATTTATTGCCAAAGATCAGCACTGATGAACTTCACTGCCTAATTACCCCACATGATCCCTTTGAAATCAAGATGGCAATTTGGGATTTACACCCTTACAAGGCTCCTAGTGATGATGGCTTGCACGCGATCTTTTATCAAAAAAACTGGAAAATTATAAAATATAAGATTATTAATGAATTTTCTAATATTTTTTGCAACTGTAAAATACAAGATTCTTGGTGTAAAACTATTCTTTGTTTAATTCCCAAAATAGATAACCCTTCATCTGTCAACTACTTTAGCCCTTTGGGTATTTGCACAACCCATTATAATATTTTATCTAAAATTCTAGTTAATAGACTTAGACCACATCTTCAAAACCTTATTTGCCTCACCCAAGGTGCCCTTATTAAAGGGAGACAAACGTCGGATCTTTACCTTATAGCCTTAGAGACTCTTCACTCAATGAATGCTTCTAAGGATAAGATAGGATGGATGATCCTAAAACTAGACATTAGGAAAGCTTTCGATACCATTTCCTAGTCCTTTATGATAAATGTGCTTAAAACTTTTAATATTCCCCCTAATGGATTCATCTCATTACATTTTGCTTCGCAATTATGGAATACACCCCTATTTTAAATGGAACTAAACTTTCATCCTTTAAATCTGCTAGAGGTATTAGACAAGGTGATCCACTATCACCCTATCGCTTTATCATGGTTATGGACTACCTCTCTATTTCTATTGCTCAAGCCATTAATTTTAAATCTTGGAAACCCTTTAAACTTAGGAAGAATGACATTGAAATCTCTCATCTCCTATTTGTGGATGATTTCCTCTTGTTTGCAAAAGCAGATAACAGCTCTATTCACAAAATAAAAACTGTGATCCAAGATTTCTGCCAATCTAGTGGTATGGAAATTAATTTTGAAAAATTTGGTTGTCTCCGTTTATCCCTGCAACTGAAAAAAAAAAAAAGACATTTCCACCTATATGCAAATCCCACTCTCTTCTAACTTAGAAACTTACATGGGCTACAAGCTAAAAAAATTATAAAAACTCTGATTTTGAAGATATTATTCTAAAACTTCAACAAAAACTCCAAAGTTGGAAAACACATCACCTTTTCTTCGCAAGATGAACCTAGTTAATTTCAACAACCCTTAACCAAATCCCAAACTATCAAATGAGGGTCTTTAGTCTCCCCCAACAAACTCATGCTCAAATTGACAAAATTAGTAGAAATTTTCTCTGGGGTCACACCACTACTGACAGGAAACTCCATCTCACAAAATAGGAAATTATAACAAAGCCTAAAAGCCAGGGGGTCTTGGCCTAAAAAAATCTAGTTTTATGAATGTTGCCTTCATGGCAAAGCTGAATTGGGAAAACTAATAGTAACAAGCTTTGGATTTTGCTGTTTAAACATAAATATAAGAACGACACCAAAACTTGTAGGAAATCTTTCTTTGCCTACAAAAGTATTAAAAAAGATAAACATATTTTTTCTAAAAAAAAAAATCTTACTTGGTGAAAAATGGACAAAATATTAGCCTTTGAGATGATTGTTGGGTAAATAATTCTCTTCTGGGCAATCAACTTATTGGCCCCTTTCCCTTAAATGATTAATCCAAAAAGGTAACTAGAATAATTGACTAAACCAAAAACTCATCGCCATTCTTCCCTTTTCAAATTCCAGAGCTTCTGAGGGATAAAATCCAGAGTATTGCCTTACCTAACCCGAACCTTCATCTGGAAGATGGTATTTATTGGAACTTAACAAACAATGGTATCTTCACCCTTAATTCGACCTATAATGGTTGCTTCCCAGAAAAGTCAGAAACATCTAGCATGGAGTGGATCTGGAAAACACCCTATAATCAATGTGAAAAGTTTTTTCTTTGGAAACTCTGTCATCTTGCCCTCTCCACCATCTTAGCCTTATACAATAGAAACATCACCCCCACCCCCTGTCGAATATGTAACCTGGAAGATGAAACAGTGGAACACGCCCTTAGAAATTGCTCCAAAACTAAAAGGATTCGGTCCTTTTTTAGATCACAAGCAAACACTTCTTCTGAAAATTTTCAAACCTGGTTACAAACAAATTCCACAAACTCCTAACTAAGCAAACTCAAGATCCCTTGGAACGTTATCTTTTTGTTCACATTTCGCTCGATCTGGCAATATGACTTTATATCAAAATGAAATAAAACATCCAAATGAAATTGCACATTTTGCCTTAAACAAAGCTACTGAATACTTGTCACATCTTCAACAGTGAGTCCGATTCACATTATCTCTAAGTTAAAAATATCGTCAAAGTCTTAACTTCCGTACAATGAAACCATATATAATATTCATATTTACACATAGTCCGTCCAAAAAAAAAATCCTAGGAGGCTTATGTGACCACAGAGCTACTTTTAGAGCTTACAAGATATAGAATACAAAGGAACCAACCGAAAATACAAGAGGGTTAATTTAAGATAAACTCGCTATTCCCCTGGAAAATTCCCAGCGTCAACCACAGATTCTGAAATGTTGTAAAATAATAGGATGAGTAATGAAATACTCAGTGAATGGATAACATTATCAATCAAAAGTAAATTTAGCAATTAGTATCATAAAGATATCATTGAATTAAACTCACATCAGTTACCAATGATATACATAGTATAAATTATTCAGTGCCAACACAAATTCCGTACCAACCGGGTCATCTACGGTACCAGTGGATCGTTGCCCGCGGCCCCCTAGCCGCATCCACCCTTATCTCTCCATGAAAGATATATCTTGTAATACCCGTTAATTTCAGAATATAATTCGCTTAAGAGTATTTTAGAATTCTACAACGTTATTTTAGTTATTTATTTTGGTCATTTTTAATTTTCATATTTAATTGTTCTCTTTGAATATTATTTATGAAAATTGAGTTAAATGACTGGACTAAATATTTGCACAATGAGGGATATATTCTAAGAATGGTGAAATTCATGGAAAAGTGGTTTCAGAATGGTCCATTAGTCCATTTATTGTAAATTGACTGGATGGGTTTGGATGTTGGGTTATGGATACCCATGGGTTATTGAATAACCCATTAGAAATATTTAATATAAAGTTTCAATAGTACCCCTCATTTTTTTTACTCAGCCGAAGGAAGGCAGAAAGCATTTCTCTCTCAGTTCTTCAGTTTCTTCTCAAATCCTTTCCTTGATCTTCAGAAGTTCGATTATTTGTTCGGTTCAAAAGCTTTGTAAGGATCAAAGGTAAGCTTTAATCTGATTATTTTCCTTAAATTTCAGTTTATGTAGAAGATCAGAGGAGGTTTTGTTCTTGAAGATTTTGATGATAATTCATGAATCTCAGTTGTTTTAGAAGTTATATTTGAGTTATAATCGGTTAAAAGAGTTGAAATTCTGGTTTTGAAACAAGAAAGGGAAAGGATGAAATTGTTAGAAATTTCTGCAAAAATCGAGTTACTGTAGCGACCAGGGATTTCGAAACAAAATCTGAAAAATTTTCTTCGGGTTACTGTAGCAGTACTGTAGTGTTGGCAGTCAACGGTACTGTAGCAGTCAACGTTACTGTAGCAGTCAACGTTTCTGTAGCAAACCGTCACTGTAGCGAAACGACACTGTAGCAAACCGTTACTGTAGCAAACCGTACTGTAGCGAACCGTTACTGTAGCAGTCAGAAAATTTTACGTATTTTCGTGATTTTGTTTCCTTTCTTATGATTCCTTGTAATATATTTTACTAGGAAATTTTCCTACACAAATTCTAGTGTGGAACAAGGTAAACTTGGACAAATATCAAGGTGAGTGAATAACCTTGCTCAGCTAATTTGATATTACTAGTCAAAGTACAATATAAGTCTCATTTACAATATTATTTGGATAATAAGCAATTAATTTTTCATATGGGAGTATATGATGATCAGTAGAAATAAGAGTATGAAGAAATTATTTATTTCATGACAATTGTACTGTGTGATGAATTCTCACTATTTTATTAATGAGTAAAGATCTACGGGATCTAATACACGAGTGTGAAAGGGTTAAAGTCATACTACTCGGTATATATCTAAGAAATCTTATACACGAGTTTGAAAGGGTTAAAGTCCCATACTACTCAGTGCATATCTATGAAACCTATACACGAGTTGAAAGGGTTAAAGTCCCATACTACTCGGCGTATACCTATGAGATCTTATTCACGAGTTTGAAAGGGTTAGAGTCTCATACTACTCGGTGTATATCTATGAAATCTTATTCATGAGTTTGAAAGGGTTAGAGTCCCATACTACTCGATGTATAAGACAATTAATTATATGAGTAAATGTGGTATTTGTACTTTTGATATTTTATATAGTACAGTTATTTACTTACTGAGTTTTTAAATAAACTCACACTCCCTATGATTATTTTTTTTCAGATACAAAAAATAAAGAACAAGAGTATCCGTTTGAAGATTAGAAGCCCCTTGAGATTATTCTCTATTTCTGTCTGGTGGGACATCAGTACTTATTAATGAGGATATTAGAAACGCTCTGTACTTTCTATAGGTCTCCTAGGCTTGCGATGAGATAGAAATATCAGACTATGTATGTCTATATTTACTTATCAGATGAATATAATTCTGTAGTGTGGAATGAATGATTAAGGTTGAATGTAAAACCTTACAGAATATATGTATATAACGTATGTTTGAGAATTATATCAAATGAGTAGTATCTTTTCACATGCTCAATTTTTGGGATGTGACATATCTCCACCCTTATAACTCCTGTAACTTCTCCCGTGGGGTGCACCACCACGAAAATATTATAACAATGTCATACCATAACGCAAGTATTTACACAACCTCAACATCATAACGGCAATATCAACATTAACTTTACATTTTTTAAAAGAATTAACATTTAATCAAACAAGAGGTTTGAAATCCATAATACCTTTAAATACAAGGAATACAATTCCTTGATAATGAATACACAACATACTGTTTAAGTCTACCTTCTCAATTTTCTTTATGATACTTGATGACAATACTTTTGAAGAAATATAGATGAGATAAGGTTATCACACTCACCTCGAATGTGGCCCTAACTACCTTTTCTTTTGCAGCTAAATCATGAGAGGTGTTAGGAAATAACTCTCAAAGATTTCTTAAAATGCAAAAAAGATGAAAAATAAAGAATACATTAGAATTTTCAAGTGAAACTTGTACTATTAGAAACTAGACTCAAAGATCTTTCTAACAGTATCTTAGTCCAGAACGCAGCTACAGTAACGTTGACCGAGTCAATGCTACAGTAAAGTTGACTAAGTCTATGCTACAGTAAAGTTGACCGAGTCATGCTATAGTAAAGTTGACCGAGTCAATGCTACAATAACCGAGAAATCTGAAAAAAAAAAAATTTTTTGGTGAACAGTATTTTCTGGGGAAAATTTCCGGATGTTCTTCGTGTTCTTCATCTAAAAATCCTAAAATCATATCTAAAACAACATTTCTTTTGATTTCTTCCATGGGTTTTGTTTCTCAATGTCTAATGAGTATTTTAACACCAAAACCCCTAATTTTTACCAACAATCCAAGCTCAAATCTCAAATTTTCATCAAGAACACTAAGAGCCTGTTTGGTTTGGGCATTTCCTATTTTCATTTTTACTGAAAATAGAAAATGAACTTGAAAATGGGTTTGGTTGAGTTAACTGAAAACGTTTTCTTGAAAATATTTCTTAAAATAAGCCTAAATCTGAAAACATAAAAAAGATGTTTTCAGTGTTTCATGAAATGCATTTTAGGAAATGAAGATTGAAAATGAAAATAGGAAATGTTTTCACAAACCAAACAGATCCTAACTTTTTCAAATATTCAAATTTTACGAAATTTCTTGTTCTAATAACATCATAAACCACCTAAGAATGTTTTACATTAACATCCACACTTAAATTCATCCATTAAAACTCAAAATCTTAATTTTCTTCCATAGGTCCGAAAATGGAGAAAAAGAGAAATAGAGCAGATAAAACTTACCTCTTTGCCTCTAGAACTCCTAAGAATCGGAAGTATGGTTAGAAAATATCAGATCACCGGAAGAACTTAAAGAAAGGATTGGAGAAGAAGATGGAAATGAAACGAAGAAGAAATGGTGAATGAAGTCTCGGGAGGAAGAAGGAGAAGAGAAACTAATAATTGTACGTGTGGGCCCCACCAATTTCTTTTTCGATAAAATTGCGCATAGCCACCTTAGCTTTTAAGATTTGTTCACTTAGATCCTTGAAAATTTATAAAAAATTTCCTAAATTAAAAATTGAAATTTCTATTCCCAAATTTTCTTTACTAATTCAAAGAAAGAAAACATATTTCACGAAATTAAATTTTTCACTAAACTTCATAATAGATTTTAAATATTCATACAAATTATTGGAGCATTACAATACTAGTAAACGAAAATTCTACCTCAGCCCATGTCTTTCTTTCTCAAACAAACCAACTTAACCCTTCTTGGATCTTACCTCCTTTTTCATGGTTTAAACTTGATGTTGACGGATCAATGGCTAAATCCCTCTTCGGAGCTGGTGGCTGTATCAGCAATGACACTGGAAGTTGGATATGTGGTTTCTCAAAATTATGTGGCTCTGGTACTGCACTTTAAGCAAAACTTTTGGCTATCATAATTGGTCTTAACCTTGTTCTTGACAATCACTATATCAACAAAATTATTGTGGAAACTGATTCACAATAAGCCTTTGACCCCTATCAGACTTATTCTCTTCGTTTCACCCTCTAGACTCCTTTGTTTTGAACTATAAGTACCTACTTTCTAAAATCTAAGATCACAAAATTGTGAAGATTGATAGGCAATAAAACAAAAATTGCGGATGTTCTAGCAAAAAAAAAGGGAGAGAAGAACGGCTGCCGCTTACTTTCCTCCATACTAGGCCAACCAACATCCTTCATCTACATCAAGAGGACATGAAAAATAGTTCAAGAATTACCACCCTTCCGCCGAGCAGCTACCTTCCAGTCGAAGACTGTTCTGTCAGTGCTTCACAATGCCAGTCATCATAATGCCAATATACCTTTCTACTTTAATTCTCAGCTTATTGTTAGTAAATTATCTCTGGGATTTCCATCTGCCTAGCAGGACTATCCTTTATCTTTTGTTGTGGTTTCTGCAAGTGTCTGACTTAAGTTTGTTTCTATTTTCTTCTATGTATTCGTACCTCCTGCCTGTATGGAACTACCTCTATTAATTTAATTCCCTAGTCCACCCAAAAAAAAAATTCTTAATTCCTTACACACCTAAAATATATTACAATTTCACTTAGACAGATCACTCCTAATATTTATATATTTTTTACAAAAGGAACGTTAACAAAGACAATTAACATGTCAAAAACCAAATTCAATCTTCTTACTTGTTGTATTCAAATATTCTTTTTCTCATTTTAATGAATTTTTTTTAATCTTTGTAGAGATGGTATTTGATTATTTTCATGTTTTTATCATACATATTAGAGCTTGATCAACATCCAGTCAGTGCTTAATATGCCATGTCAGCAATTAATGTGTCATGCCAAATGGATTGTTAAGGATTGATGAAACTTGTTGACAGGACAAATAAGTTGACGTTTAAAATTTTTTAAAGACTGAGTAGTGTATGAAAATTTTCTAAAGACTAAATAGTTAACCCATTTATCTTTTAATAACTAAAAGATTTTTCTTAACTATTGATCAATATCCAATTAGCAATTAACATATCACATCAAATATATTGTAAAGCGATAATGAAACTTACTGGCGAAAAAACTCTCGAGCTGACATTTTAGATATGTCAAGAACTAAATGGTTATTATGGTATTCATAGTTGGCTCAAATATTTTTCAAGGACTTACAAAATACTTTTCCTAAGTCCTAAAAAGTTGCTTGAACACTTACAATTTATTATCATAATTTCAACTTCAAGAACCAATACAGGTTAAATTTAGTAGAAAGTACTAGTTTCCAATAAAATAGTAAAATCAGATTCAAAACCCTAATTTAAAAAATGCCACATTTATTAATCAACAATACTTTGAATAAGCATAGTATCATTTTCGTGTCTTTCAAGTGTTCATTAAAGCAGTTTAAAAAAGTGTTTATTAAAAATAAATTACACTCATTTAGAAAAAAAAATGAAATTATACATATTTTTTTAAAAAGAGCATATTCGATCTCTTCTATTTTTGTTATCATTAAAGTTATTTTTCTACATAATATGAACTGAATTGAATGTGACATAATTTAAGTCTTTTTGTTTTGTCATATGAGAAGAAAATCATATAACCATACCGTACATAAAGTTAACTTATTTAAGAAAAAAATTAATAAAGAAATTTCTACAACATATATTAAAATAGCAAAAAAAGTTAAGTAAAAGAAAAGTATTAAATATAATTTAACCAAATTTTATAGAAAATTAGCATAATTGATTTTTATTCTTTATGCTTAATATGCATGATACTGTAACATACTATTGATTAAATAAGTGAAACCAAACATGCTAAGAATAAAAGGAAAAGAGTGAAAAATTATGAAAATGACAAATGCAAACTTTGAAGATACAGATATCAACGAACAATGGCATTATGCGAATCAAGGATTCAAGGTCGTATGTACAGTCAGGACAGTCCCGATTCTCCCAAATTACAATAATTGCTCGATGGGGACAACCCCATATACATACAAATATGGATCTGGTGCTTGAAAACTGTTGTTGAAAGTTTGGGCAACAGTTAAAAACCGCTGCCTTAACTTTTAACAACGATATAATCATTGCTAAAAGTGACAAAATGCAAATTCTTGCTGCTTGCCAATAAACAAATCCGGACTCATAGACATACTTTCTCCAATTTACAAATTTATGGGGCAGCATTTTACGGCTCGAAGTTGATACTTCATCTTTGCTACAACATACAAATCAGCATGGGGTAATTAAGAACACACGCAGCATAACTCAAGCAAGAAATCAAACCCAAGTCGATAAGATCGTTTGAGCTCCAGATCATTTGTCGGATCCAAAACAACGCTCATCAGCTTTCAGCAAGGAAAATTCTAAATGGCATTGGCACAACACGAACAAAATTCTCTACATGCAATGAAGGACAGAGCTGTCATAAGGAGGCAAAACGCAAATAAGCCAGTGCAAGATAAAATCAATCAACTGTACAATGATTTGCACAAGTCAAATGGACGTATTGAGGCAAATTGCCAATTGAGAATTCCACCACAGATGGGTTAGGAAGACACGTTTCCTCTTTCATTTTCCTCATTTTCTTGTCTCAATTATGCAAAAAGTCAGTTCCTCCCAACTAGGAATGACGCTAGATTTAGGCCCAACTCAAGACTTCTACACCACATGCATACGTTTATCACCAAAACTGAAACATCAGGCATCTTATGTATATTGTCTCCGTCAAAGAAGGACGTCAGTCAAGGCACTTTTAATATAAATAAGTTGTTATGACAGAGAGACAAATAGAGTAGCAAAAATGAGATAGTATGAAGTAAATTTTTACCCATTGTGCTTCATACTTGATATTTTCAACTCCTTCTGCCTATATATGGAGATGCAGAGCCAGAGGATGAGGCATGTAGCCTTTGGACAAATGGATGGTTTAAGAGCTGAGAAGCAGTGGGACGATCCTCTGGATTGACTTGAAGGCACTGCAGAATAAAATCTCGAGCATCTCTTGAAAGAGAATCGGGAATAGGAGGGTGCTCACCTTTTCCAATTCTAAACAATGCCTGCAGCTGTTCTCAGAAAAAAAGATTCATCAAAGCTCAAAATCAAACAATATTGCAGTTGTTATTATAATAAAAATAAAGAATTAATTTACTGATGTTACTATACTAATAATCACCCTACCTTTCTATCAAATACCAAAACTAAGCTTCAGAACATTGACACATTAAATCTGCATGCTTCACCTGAATTGTTTGAAAGTTAAGAATCAGCAAAAGTAAACTTAAAAAACTTTGATAAAGGAAAACATGTCAAAGTTGGTCGAGATCGCAATTAAATCACAACTGGAATTGTAGCATCTGAACAGCCTTTGAAGCAAAAGAAACATAAGCAGGAAACACGAGTACATGACAAAAAGGTCAGGGCTTCTATGGCTGCTAATGGTAATGGAAGTGAACGCGGTAATAAATATGACACATACAGAATCCAAGCCGGAGTATGGAATTTGGCGTGTCAACATCTCCAATACTGTGCAACCCAGACTCCATATATCAACCGGAGGTCCATAACCTTGATTCTTCACAAACTGCATATTCCAGCTTAATAAATAATAACTATGCTCTTGAAAAATAAAATGAAAAAGAAAATTAAACATCCCAAAAGGGGGTGATATTTTGGCTAGTTCAAGGTTTACAGTAGTTTCAAAGGCAAAGGGATGTTTATTTCATCCATAAAACTCCAATGAATTTTTGTAACCAATATGCAGCTCCACACAATTAGCATTAATTTATTACATTGATCAAATCTTAAGGTGAATAAACTGGACATAAGCAAAGAGAAAACAACAACATGCAATAAATAGTAAAGGCTGATCAAGAATGATTATGTCTTTGAGTTAATCAACCTCTGCAATTTCCTATGATCACAAAACTACATTTTCTAACCAAGATGATCATGTCACGTCAGTAAGTTTACTTAATCAACCTCAGCAAAATTACCATGAAAAGAAATTAAATTTATCTGTAAATGTGTAAAAGATTGTATTTGTTAGAATAAAATTAGTTCTCCTTCATTTATGTAGGTATACTAAGAGGTCAGACTTGATTGTATCACGAGCTAAACAACCTTAACTCTATTAACTATTATAAATAGATGTAGTACAAGCCTCTCTTTATCAAGGGCCTCCGAAGGATTTTCTCTCCCCTGTTCAACTTACAGAATGGCGCTCATGCAACATTCCAGAGTTAATTTGTTTCAGCTTTTCTAATCCTGTTGGAAAATGTAAGGAAGTTATGACTTAATGCAATGTTTTTAAATAGTTTATTTCCATTAGATGTTTTCCAAATTTAAAGATCCTGTTATGGTCCCTTGTAATTGATCTGGTTATGGGTCTTGCTACAATAAAGTCAGACAAGGAAAGAGGAGAATTTCTGTTTGTTCTTCTTTCTACCCATCTTGTTGGCTCAAAATTAGAGAGAACCAACCAATCTCTAGTGTAAACTCACCAAGTTAATAGTGGTTCAGATTACAGAGAGAACCAAGATCTCTAGTGCTCACACTCAAGGTTTTTGATAATAATTCCAATATGATATCTCTATCAATTTTAGAAAGTTTTAAATACAATCTAAAAGACATAACTTCCCTTAACTAGCACCAGTTCCTTAAAACATGGGAGAGTGGCAGAAAACTAATCCTAGTAACTACCCACTTATACTAAAATACATTAAAATATAAATAAACATAATAAAACTGTTGGGCCCATGGTCCTTAAATATTATAAAGGAAGGAGGATTGGGCCCAAAGCGGAAAGGGCAGAGACAGCAGTAGACACTAAGAAGGCATAAGTGGATAGAAAGAAAATAACTAAATTTGCTGAGCTGGTAAGTAGTGGGAATGACATAAAATAGTCTGGAGGAAGTGAAGGGAGGCATCGAAAATATTGGAGTTGGTTTTGGTGGAGTGAGTTAGACCTCTCGAAAGTCTAACATTATCTTTACTGTGTGTCTTAGCTAATGTTTGTGTTTGAGCTTTATTTCCTAATTCTGTATTGCTTCCATTACTGTTTGGGTGTGATTTCATTTCTGTTGTGAGTGCTGTAATCCTACCTTTTCTCCACTGGAAGAGGTATTTGTTAATATACCAGTATTATTCAGCATTAATCAATGTTTAGGGTCTATTATCTTGGTTGGGCTCTATCAAATTGGTATCAGAGCGGTTTCATCCAGGGAATGGCAACAACAACAATAGAAGATTTAAATGCAAGATTCAAAAGGGAAGCTCAGGCGATGACAGCAACAAGAAGGGCAGAAATAGATACAAGATTCAAAGAGGCTGTTGCTGAGTGGAAAAGAGAGAAGTTCAAAAAGGACATGGAAGAGATGAAGATGATGTTAAAAGAAATTCTGATGAGTGTAAAGAGAATGGCAGCTGAATCAAAAAGTAAAGAAAGTAAAGAAGTAGGGAAGAAAACAGAATTAAAAAATGATATGCAAGTTGTTCCTACTTTGTAAACTTCAGCTAAATCAAAAGATGAGGAAGAAATTTTTCAGGTGGATCACAAGGAAGAAGAAGAATATCAGTTAGAGAATCTAACTCTTGAAGGAGCTATTGATAGTTCATCGAACTATCCTGTTGGGGAAGGATTAAACGAGAAGGAAGAAGAAGAGAAGTCCATGGTAGCTTATCAAAACAACGACAAGATGGTGATTGCAATCACAGCCTCGAAATCAAACCAACAAGCTTATTTTTACTCCTTGTTCAATGCTGGAAAAGCTAGAAAGAGAGAGAGGGAGGAGTGCTTCCATGGTGGTGAGAAGTTCTGGACATCCAAGGCGCAACTTCAAAAGTTTGCTATAGAAAGAGAAGCTAACAAGGGTAAAGGAGATAAGAGGAGTTGGATCTTGGGGCGGGTTAGCGTTGTTAAGTGGGGAAGAAGCCCAAAACTAAGTAGAGAAGAGAAATTTGTTGGGCTATTAAATTTTTATATTTGGGTTACTCAAAATATTGGGCCATCTCATTCTGGTCAACTAAGCAAACACATCAACAACAACAACACCAACAACAAAGCCTTATCCCTTAAGTGGGGTCAGCTACATAGATCGCACGACGCCATTGAGCTCTATCAATGACCAACTCTTCAGATATCTCATTTACCAGAAGATTTCGTTCAATAACTTCTCTAAGTGTCCTTCTTGGTCTTCCTCGACCTTTTTTCACAAGGCTCCAAACCATCTGCTCAACTCTCGTTACTGGCGCTTCCAATGGTTTTCTTTGAACATGCCCAAACCACCTTATACGGTTTTCAGTCATTTTTTCCTCAATAGGTGCCACTCCAACTCTCCCTCGTATACGATCATTACGGATCATATCTCTTCTTGTATGACCACACATCCAACGCAACATCCTCATCTCTGCTACTCCAATTTTATGCTCTTGTTGTCCTTTCATCGCCCAACATTCACTCCCATATAAAATCGCTGGTCTTATAGCAGTACGATAAAACTTTCCTTTGAGCTTATCAAGTACTTTCCGATCACAAACAACTCTGATACCATTCTCTACTTTAACCACCCAACTTGTATCCTATGTGTCACATCTCCAATAATTTCGCCGTTATCTTGTATAACAGATCCTAGATACCTAAACTTTGATACTTGTGATACAACATTATCTCCAATTTTAACCTCCAACTCGTTTCTAGCTTGTCGCTTGTTAAACTTACAATGCATATACTCTATCTTACTCTTACTTAGACGAAAACCCTTCGATTCCAAAGTAGCTCTCCATAACTCAAGTTTAAAATTAATCTCTTCCCTTGACTCTGCTATGAGAACAACATCATCAGCAGCAAAAAGCATGCATTTAGGGATTTCTTATTGGATATGTTTCGTCAGAACATCTAAAACCAAGTCAAACAGATAAGGGTTCAACGATTATCCCTAATATAGGCCAATCTTAATAGGAAAGTCTCTAGTCTCCCCTCCAGACGTTCTCACACTAGTTGTAGCCCCCTCATATATATCTTTTATAGCTCTAATATACGCAACCCGTACACCTTTCTGTTTCAAGGCTTTCCAGAGCACCTCTCTTGGTACTCGATCATAAGCTTTTTCCAAATCAATAAACGCTATATGCAAGTCTTTGTGTTTGCTCCGATACCTTTCCATCAACCCTCTTAGATAAATAGCTTCCATAGTAGATCGCCCTGATATGAATCCAAATTGATTTTCCGAAATACTCGTCTCCATTCTTAACCTATGTTCAATCACTCTTTCCCATAATTTTAGAGTGTGACTCATAAGCTTAACCCTTCGGTAATTTGCTCAGTTCTGGATGTCTCCTTTGTTTTTGTATATAGGCACTAAAGTGCTTCTTCTCCATTCCTCCGGCGTTTTCTTGGACCTTAAAATCTCATTAAGGAGCTTAGTTAGCCAGATAGTACCCTCTTCCCCTAAACACTTCCAAACTTCAATAGGAATATCATCAGGACCAACGGCTTTACCATTATCCATTCTTCTAAGAGCTTCCTTGACCTCATCAACCTTAATCTTGCGATAACATGCCAAATTTTGTTCTCTCTCCAAGGTTGTTAAATCTTCCATATCACAGGTCGACCCTGCTCCGTCATTAAAGAGCTTGTGAAAGTAACCTTGCCATCTGTTTTTAATATCTCCATCTATAGTCAAAAATTTTCCTTCTTCATCCTTAACACATCTTACCCTGCTTCGTCAACTAACCAAACCCATAGCCTTGACAAATTGGGCCCATATGAGGGAGAGGACAAGTTGGGCTTTAGAAAAATTCATTGAAAATGGTTTGAGTCAAGGCCCAAAAGGGCTTAGCTGTTCTAAACTGTTGGACCTTTCTCTTACAGATTTTCAGGTTACCCTAAGCACTAGACCCACGAAAAAAACTCAAAAAATTCACCCAACCATGTTTGAAAAAGCAATAACGCTCAAGTCATTCACCAAAATAGTAACAACGCTCTCTACTAGAAAGAAGGCAACAACAACAGCATTCAAATTAGATGAATATCGAAAGCCCTCTGATGTAGAAGCTGCACAATGGCATGAGCTGGGCTTCACATATGAAATGTTTTGGGCAAACTGTTGGGGGAAGAATACTCTGTTCTAGCTTCTAACAACAAAGGAGAAAGAAGACGACAAGGATAAAAGGAAGGGAACTCCATTTGAGGTGAATGACGGGGATTACCAACTAATGGTGAGAAGAAACAGCAGTTGGGTTTGGAACAAAGTAAGAAGCCACAAGCTAGATAATCAAGGTAAGGCAATCGTGATCCATAAAAACTACTCAATGTTAATCCAAAGCCTTGAACCCATACATTCATACCCTTTTATTTGTTACCTCCACTTCATTACTCGATTGAAAGAGTGATGGAAGCCAAAAAAATATAGGATGGAACCAGAGAGATATATGATGGAAATCAGAGAAATATTCAATAGTATTATTGAATAACAATTAGGATTACAAGATATAATCCTACCCAGAGCCCTTTCTCCTACAGACTACCAGCAACGGTGTGCTGCCCTCTCTCACTCAACAAACTATTACTTAGCATACCCTCTCTCTGTCCTCCCCCTGCCACTAAATACCTCCCTACAAACTAATTCCTAGGACAGTACAAATCAGCCCCGTATACTCTTTTTCTTTCTCTCGTAGACCCTCCAAGTCTTGGGCCTACCCTCTTGGCCCAACAATTGCTCTGAGGCCCTAATATCAGTATTCCTATCAAAGAGGAATCATAGGCAGCAAGAAGAGTGTTGGGATTTTATATAGAGCCACAATTTGCTACAAAACAAAAAACTAAGGCTGTTTTGATAGAAAAGGTTGATGATGAGAAAAGAAGCAAAGCTCTCATGAAGAAGTTCCAGGTTGAGGAAAACATAGAGGTTTCAAGAGGAACAGGGGCTTTTCAAGAAGCTAAATGGAAGCTTGTGAAGTACATTGGTGAACTCACATGGTATTGGCAAATTGAGAAGCATTTGAGAACTAAGTTAGAAGAGAAAAAGGCACAAGAAAATGTCAAGTTAGGGGATGCTTTTTATGCATTGCAAATACAAACCGAAGAGACAAATGCTATGAATATCAACGAATATGAAGGTGCTTGGAAATCAATTGAAGAAACACTGTCAATTATTAAGGGGTTACTTCAGGAGAGTTCTAGCCATCCTATTGTGGGGGTCATGGGTGTCACGACAAATGACATTCGATGCTTTGGAATTGTGATGAACAAAGTACAAGAGAAGGAGGTGAACCTTTATGCAAAATGGGGTGAAAATAATTCTATTGGCTTTAAAGTTTTAGTGGGATCTTTAATGTTAAAATTTTTTTCAAGTACTCTACTGTTTTTATACAGTCCCTTGAAGGATGACTTGTTGTTGGGATATTTTGGCATGATACATCATAGTGGAACCTAAGCATCGGCCAATTTGTTTCGAGGGGAAATTCCTTACCTTATTCACATGCTGATGGGTGTGCAAGTTAATCAAAAAAAAAAAAAAAGAAGATCCAAGTTATACAGTGCTTCTTTTCATTTGATATTAAAGAAGCAGTTTTGGGATCAAGAGATGCTTGCTTGGACTCTTTGGGAAAGCACGAAGAAACTTCCGTTGGAAAGAAACGACCAGTTTCAACTTCAAATTCTCACCTTGAAAGGTGAAGCTTCGAGGACGGGATAATGTTGGGCCCATGGTCCTTAATTATTATAAAAGAAGGAGGATTGGGCCTAAAGAGAAAAGGGTTGAGACAGCAGTAGACACTAAGAAGGCATCAGTGGAGGAGAGAAAGAAAATAACAAAATTTGCTGAGCTGGGAAGTAGTGGGAATGATATAAAATAGTCTGGAGGAAGTGAAGGGAGGCATGGAAAATATTGGAGTTGGTTTTGATGGAGAGAGTTAGACCTCTCAAATGTCTAACATTATCTTTACTGTGTGTCTTAGCTACTGTTTGGGCGTGAGCTTTATTTCCTAATTTTGTATTGCTTCCATTACTATTTGAGCGTGATTTCATTTCTGTTGTGAGTGATGTAATCCTACCTTTTCTCCAATGGAAGAGGTATTTGTTTCTATTTCAATAATATACCAGTATTATTCAGCATTAATCAGTGTTTGGGGTCTGTTATCTTGGTTGGACTCTATCAAAAACTAATCCTAGTAACTACCCACTTAAACTAAAATACATTAAATATAAATAAACATAATAAATATGAAAATTAAAACAACTAAATACAAATAAAAGAATACTGCACATGCAGTATAATGGTTACTAACATTACTCCCCCCCCTGGAATTAATGCTTGTCCTCAAGCATGTGGTGCCACAAGTGCATACTAAAGTTTGTGCTGGTCATGTTCTTCTAATTCATCTTCATCAGTCAATTCTAAGACAAATAATCTCTTGCACTGATGGCCTTTATTGAATGGCTCATCGCAATTAAAACATAGTCCTTTCAATCTTCTTTCTTCCACTTCAGACCTAGATAAATGCTTTAGAAATTTAGGTTTTGAAGATTGTTGTGGTAATGGATTTGGAGGTTTGGGTTCTTTGGAGTCTAATGAACCAAGAGAATAATGATTCTTGCGTCCATACAATCGAGAAAGACTCATTGTCATGGTGAGATCCCGAGGATGATGTAACTCCACTTCAATAGCAATGTGATCATCCAACCCACTAATGTAAATTTCAATCATCTACTCTTGAGTTAATGAACCAGCCCTTGAAGCCAACTGATCAAACTGTTCCTGATTCTCTGTCACCGTTCTCCTTTGCTTTAGCTTAGATAATTCCCCTAACTTAAGACTGCAAACAGGAAGGCCAAACCGCAAGTTACAGTGATGTTTAAAGTCAGCCCATGTGAGATGGGGAAAATCTGTCTCCAACCGAAGGAACCATGTCTACGCATGTCCTTCCAAGTGATAAGATGCCGAACCAACCTTCTCTTCCTCACTGGTTTGCTGATGCTTGAAAAAATGGTCACACCTATTCAGCCAACCAAAAGGGTCTTCACTTGCATGGAACTTCGAGAAATCCAATTTAGCCAACTTAGGAACAACCGTACCACTGCTACTTGCCTCCACGCGCTGCGTTTGTGGCCGCCAGTGAATAGGCCCACTTTGACTACCTCTATCGTTGTTGTCTGTGTGAGCGCAGCAACATCCTTCCCTTTGTTCGTTTAAGCCCCTTTGTCGTCTTTTCCTGGAGACCTCCGTTGGCCTCCATCGACACTTTCTGGGCAAGTCCCCCTATCTTCACTGCCTATGGACCTTCATCGCTTCCCTGTGTCTCCTTCTGTGAATGTACAGGTCGCAAGCTCCTTAGAGAGCACTTCAAACCTCGGGGTTCGTCTTCTCTCTCTCAACGGCATTAATCTCCCTCTCTGCTACATTCTTCGCTGTTTCCTCTTGCTGCATTCGCATCAGTTGATTCATCTATTGCTGGAGCTGTTCCATAACCACCAGCTCTAATACCAAGATGTTATGGCCCCTTGTAATTGATCTAGTTATGGCTCTTGCTACAGCAAAGTCAGACAAGGAAAGAGAGGAGAATTTTTGTTTGTTCTTCTTTCTACCTATCTTGTTGGCTCAAAACTAGTGAGAGAACCAACCAATCTCTAGTGTAAACTCACCAAGTTAATAGTGGTTCAGATTATAGAGAGAGCCAAGATCTCTGGTGCTCACACACAAGATTTTTTATAATAATTCCAATATGATATCTCTATCAATTTTAGAAAGTTTTAAATACAATCTAAAAGACATAACTTCCCTTAACTAACACCACTTCCTTAAAACATGGGAGAGTGGCAGAAAACTAATCCTAGTAACTACCCACTTGTACTAAAATACATTAAAATATAAATAAACATAATAAAACTAATCCTAGTAACTACCCACTTAAACTAAAATACATTAAATATCAATAAACATAACAAATATGAAAATTAAAACAACTAAATACAAATAAAACAATACTGCACATGCTAACAGATCCTAGGTGCAAACAACAACAACTTCACAAATAAGCAAACACCTAGACCAGTAGTATGATAAATAGTATGATAAATGCTTCGTTATATGACAATTAGATTTCATTTAACAGGTGTGCAAGTCCTGTCTAATGAGAAGCCTAAACTTCATTGATCTAGAACCATGGATAGGGAATCCAGGATAACACATAAACTGATTACTATTTTTTAAAAGAATTGAAGAACATCAATAAAGTCAAAACTGTGCAAAAGTAAAGAATGAAAGCATACCTCAGGTGCCATCCAGAATGCTGTCCACTTGCATGACTTAATATCATTCAATTTGGTTGCCTGAAACAAGGAAGTCACAGTAAGAAACTGAAAAACTGGAAAGGATAAATAATTGAAGATAATATGGGAATCTGCAATAGAAATAAAAGTTTCTTTTTTTTTTGGGGGGGGGGGGGAGGGGGGAAGAAAGAGGAAGTTAAACTGAGGGAGGTTAAAACCTTTGCCAATCCAAAATCTGAAAGCTTGACAGATCCATTTGCATCTACCAATATATTTGCACATTTGATATCCCTTAAATAAATTTAAGAAAAATAAATTCGTTTTACAAAGACATCTTCATGAATATTACATAATAGATACAGAAATGCAGTATAAATGTTAATGAAACCATTAGCTTAACCAAAGTATGCTCTACCTATTAAGAAAATATGAAAGAAACAATTCTCAAATCACCTGTGAATCACACATTGATCATGAAGATATTTCAAACCATGCAGAATCTGTCTTGTGTAGTTAGATACTTGGGAATCTCGAAGATTATACTGCTGATAGAGACTTGCAAGGGAACCTTTAGTTACAAGTTGAAGAAAGATATACAGCTTTGATTCATTCTGCAATAAACAAAGGCCGAGCATATTACAAAACACATTTCCCATAAGACAGTACATAGGACAAAATTACAAACCTTTATCTACACTGGAATAGTACATAGGATAAAATTACAAACCTTTATCTACACTGGAATAGTACGTAGGATAAAATTACAAACCATACAAAAGAACAGACAGATTAAGAGAAATGAAAAACTCTTTATCTACACACTTGTCAATAGCTGAACTAATAAAACTAACCGACAGGGACCGTTAGTATGTGCAACACTTGGCTACAAATCATCTAATGTTGCTTGTCACTTCTGTAACGGTAAATAACTGAGCATTGTTTATATATTGCTAAATACAGGAACATTATTCTTATTGAGTCATATAATAAGCTCTATTAGATTTGAAGACAGTAACACTCTTTTGCCACTTAAAGGACTCCCTGCCAACAACCCCCGAGAGAGAAAGGGAGGGAGGGCGAGGGGGAGAGAGAGAGAGGAGAAAAAGAAGAAGACATCCACAACAGTTTTTGAGATGTATAAAAACCTATGACATTAACATAATCCATAATAGCAATTCAACAATGGCAAATGTCAAGAATAATTTCAAATACTGGGACAGAAAAGGGAAATAAAGAAGAAGACAGAAAGAATTACCATTTCTGTGCCATAGTATTGAACTATATTCTCATGTTCAAACTGACTCAAAAGAGCAATCTCCTGCGAGAGAGAGGAAGTGAAAGCACAATGAGAGAAAAGATATCGTAGGAGAAATATTAAGGTCAGAGTAAGTTGTATTTGTCTCAGAGGACAGCACCACATTTAGATAATAAAAATCTTCTTTTTTCTCATAAAGGAAGAGTTCATGAATAAAAAATTATCAAGCAAACCTGCTCTAGGTAATAGACAATTTGCCTTCCCTCGTTCCCTTGATCAAGCAGTGAAACTTCTTTTACAGCAAAAAGGATTCCATCTCTACAATCACAATCAAAAGATATTGGGAAGAAAAAATGATTTATAGTTAGCATTTAAGTAAACTAAATTATGGTACAAAGATCATACCCTATAAAACTTAAATCATTTAGAGCTTTGCTCTTGTGCTTTTTATGGAAAAAAATCCAAATGATGGATGCAATTTGGATTAAAAAGTTTGATGAAACATAGAAGGATGCAAAATTTTAAATTAAGTGCAAAATTTTAAATTAAGACACAACTTTGGCTTTGAAATCTGCTACTATGCAGCAGTTTTAAGATCCAGGCCCTTGCAATATAACAATCACTTAACAGCATTTCTGAAACTAATTTTATCAGTACTATTGATGTTTATTAAAGCTCCAATAAACAGGCCGCAAATATGAGGGGCACCTAGGAGGTAGATCCATCAA
The DNA here is from genome assembly GCA_037074585.1 of Biancaea sappan. Classification (NCBI taxonomy): domain Eukaryota; kingdom Viridiplantae; phylum Streptophyta; class Magnoliopsida; order Fabales; family Fabaceae; genus Biancaea; species Biancaea sappan. The sequence continues at coordinate 17,128,600 of CM073494.1, forward strand.
TGCTTTAAAGAATCTAGGAAAACTAAAAATTGCAAAAACAAAAGTAATTGAAAGGTTTAAAGCTATGATTATCATCTTCCATCAAATGAATGACACATGATCATGCATGACACAAAGGGATAGACTTCTGAGCAAAATATGCACTTACAATAGCATTTACCAAATTGACAATGTCTAAGTAGTTAGTATAAATAAAACAGACAATAGTCTGTGAAATTCAACGAGCTCATTCCATTCCACTGATAATTAATGATTAGCTACAATTAAATTAATGATAATTTACGAAAACAAAAGCAAGTCAATGGCTCAGTACACTTGATATATATGATAAGAAGACATTGTTTTTGTTAGAGTACGGGAAAAGGTAAAGTAGAAACAAAGATAAGCTACCAGGTATGATCTAGTGGTGATGATTGTGGATAGTGAGGTCTTAGGTTCAAAATCCTTGACCCATCACCCAAAAGAAAAATCTGGAAACAGAGATGCTTATTTCATTCCTTCCCTCCCCTGCCCCTCCTCCCTTCTCAAATAGACAACCAATCTTCACTTGATAAATAGAAGCTATAACAGCATAGCCTGTCCTTTTCACATCCAATCTCCCAATGACAAAAGCAATACCCCCATACTGATCCTACCCTGCCATCATTCAGAGTTGAAAGAGCACGAGTGGAAATTCCAAAATCAGTAAATGACATCTAATATAGGGTAAGAGTGAGACTATGGAAAAATCGACCTTTCACATTGTTGATCATCTAAAGATCTATATACATAGTAATAAACAAATACTTTGCACAAATCTTGAGAAGACATGCGAGATTCACCTTTCTAAGAGGTGAAGCTCTCTATAGACTTACCCTCTACTATAATAGATTTAATGCAATTAATATACAATGATTAAGTAATTAATGAGACTCAGAAACAAAGGTATTAGTTATCCACTAGTCGTGCGGTCTATAAACAGGTTAAAGGATAGCAGTTGATTTGGTTGCTCAAGTAAATTATAACATCAAGAATTTTTTTTTTTTGAATGAGTCAAAAATGTGCTGTCGAGTAAAAAAAAATCCACGTTAATTGAAAACTGCAAGTTTTCTACTTCAAGATTTATCCTTTATTACTTCCATTAATAGGAAGACAGAGTTGCAGACGAACACAATAAAGAGCTCATTTTAAACCATTTTTAGTTCAAAAATCAACCTTGAGAAACGGTTCATGTGCTAATGAAAGTGGGAAAAGGGAAAACTGAACAGAATCAAACACTTACTCAGAAATTCCTTCATAAACTGACCCAAATGAGCCACGTCCCAAAAGGTCACCCTTCTCCCAGTTCATAATTACAGGCCTAAATCTTCCGTTAGGAGATATATTATTCAACTCCCCGTAATTTTCCAGAGATTGTCCTTCATCTTGAGGAGCAAAACCCCTTACAATGTCCCAACTGGAAAAAGTGTTATCAAGAACTGGAAGCCTTGCCCCAGGCTGTAGCTTAAGCATCGGCGAACGCACACGCTTGATACCTCCTCCGACACTAGTCTCAGCAGGCACATTTTGAGTTGACTCAGACACTCCTCGAATTGTAACCCTCTCTTTAAATTTGTCACCCAATTCGTCCGCTACTTGACTATCCTCCTTTAGTTCCTCCTTCGCCTGACTGTTCAACTCGTTCATCTTCAACCTTGGTGCAATACTCGGAGATAATCTTTCCTTCATAGCCTCCCACGCCGCCGCCGGAATAGCGAAGTCCTCTGGGCCCAAAAGCCCAAAAGCCCCACAAATGTGATCAATTTCATCGTCAACTCCGACAATTCGGAAGCTGCTTCGATCATAGAACTCCATAGATTCAGTGTGGAGCGATCCAGACGAGCAGCCCAGCGACGACGAAGACGAAGACGACCCAACATCATACTCAAACGTCCACGTCATTGCTGCCAATCGATCCTGGGTGTTCTTCGGGCTTTATTCGGGTTCATGCCCTTGGTTTGTTTTATGTCAGGTGACCTCACGTGCCTCAGTCAAGAACCTCGTCAGCACAACATATTTATCCAACGTTTTTCTATTATTGCCAAGATGATGGTGCTTGTTCTCTGGCCGTCGCCAAAACTTCTAGTAATAATTTAAGCTACTGTTAAAAGTATTTTAAAAAATAGTTTTTTAGTCACGATTTTAATTGTAGCTACTAGGACAAGCATCGACAATGAATCTAGAGGCGAATGATTTAATCATTGCATTTCATGGCTTATCATTGTCGATAGCCACATCCATAATACTTATAGCTTTCGATCCATCAACACAACATGAGACATAATATACACATGCATATTAGCCTAGAACCAATAGATATAAAACATAAACCCGGTCCACAAACAAGCAACATCATATTCATCAAATAAGGCATCCACATCGAACAAAGGAATCACACGTGCCTCATTGCCACATTAGCAATACACTGACTAGGCTCAGCACCATCAGCATATTCATCCACATCAAACATTCATACATCAACAGTAGCAGATATCAACATGCATCATCATAGTAGAAGAAACATAACATTCATCCTCATCATCGCCATGTCAACATAGATGCCAATGTGGCTCAGGATCATTATCAGCCTACGATTAACATCATCAGCCAGGGCCAACATCAGCATTCACCCACGTTTAATAGTTAGTTCCTACAGTACCACAATTAGTAGTTAGTTATAGTCCAGTCCTTATTTTTACATCATGTAATTTCTGTATTTACATTAAATACATATTAGAGAAAATAGGTCCAATATCCAATTGTGTACCACAATTCGCAACATAGGAGCACCTTCCATCCATCTCGGCTACACTGCTAAAGAAGTGGAAGGATCTGGAGTAAAAGAGAGAATAGTATAAATTGTAGAATATATGTACTGAAAAGGACATGAATGAAATACTAGGACTTATCTTTTCTGTTCTTCTTCTTGTTCTTCTTTTCTGACTCTTCATCTTCTTTAGCTCTAATCGTCTTCTCATTTGTTTTTGCAGGAATCGAGTTCTTTAGTCATCAGCAGAATATCACAGGAGCTCTTGTCATTTCGAGTGATTAACGGATAGAACACAAAGAGTGGTTCACACCTCATCAATGATTTTGAAATGGTCACTAATGGCCGTGTAGGCACCTTATCAAATATCCGAGGCAGTTACCAGTGTCCACAGCATAAAAGAAAAACAAGACAGAAAACGGCGAAGTGCTAAGAGCACATCTCTGACGGCGTCCTCGAACCCTAGCAGAGCCCTCAGCTGAGATACACATAGGAGAAGAGAGAAAAGTGATTAGGGTTCGGATAAGGGGTCAAAAAAGAAGATTAAATAGCTAGGAGAAATTACGTATCATGTCCCTCAGAAAATCCATGTAAACCGTTGATTGATTGCCCTTAGAGGAAAGTGGAATTATGCAATTACATCACTGCCCTCGTCAAACGCAGATCTTGACAGTTCATCACTTGAAAGGCTTAGATTGCCTTCTTGAGTTTACCGCCCATAGTTCAATTACTGGATTACCCTTCTTAATTACTAACCGTGTATGTTTTTAGCCTTCATATGCCATTTATTCACTAGATTGCCATTACCGAATCTGAGTGGGATTTGGGCATGATGTTGGCCTAAAGTTCAATTGGATTGGGCTGTTCCAAAAGTGGTATAAAAGCATTTTTCTGGGACTTCAAACTGGCTAAGACTAGCTACTTACATATGGTTGATAAGGCAAATGACAAAGAGAAGGAACCAGCTGACCTTGAATTGAGAATGGAGGCTAAAATGTAAAAAATGAACGACGAGTTTAATATGCAGTTTCGGGTAGCCTACAACAACAAGTGCAAGACATCCAAAGTGACAACTGCTCTAAGCTAGATTAGTTGCTTACCACTCTTTGGCAACTGAGTACTAAACAGTTAAATGACAGTGTAGAGGGTCGTGCAGGCTCACCCTCATCAGCTCAAGGTAGAGGCACCTTAGGCTGAGCATTTATCATTGGACAAACTAGTATGCCAAACTTTGTTCACAGGCCATCTACCAGTGGCACTTAAGCAGAAAATGAGATAAGCAGGCCTCATCATTTCTAGCCTAAGCCCAAGATCAAGCTGACCATGTTCATTAGGACATATGTGTAATACCTGCCATTTTCGGGTATTAGTTTATTAGGATTCTAAAGGTGTATTTGGAGTAAAGGAAAATTTTTCATTCTACTGGAAAAGGAAGTACAAGGGTGGAAGTGGCTTAGTATAGTATGATGATGTGTAACTAAGGGATGAGGGTGTATGCATGGCAAGAGAGAGAGCCAGATGCTTTATGGGCCCAAGAAGGGACTAGAATGAAATAAAGATAATTATGTGTTACCTTGCTATACATGGGAAGTTAGTGTGGAAAATGCATAATGCTTAGAATATGTGAAAGACATCTAAGTTAGAGAAAATTATGATTTTTGTCATTTCTAAGGATTGACTGAGAGTTGATCGATGGGCAAAATTGTAACATCACCCCTATGTGTATAAATGAGAAGCCCCACACATTTTACACTAACTCTTCTACTTCTCTCTCTCACTACCTCCCCTCCCCAAGGTTCACTCTCTTCTTCACCATGCCTATATCCTCCACCACCAAGCCTTCATCCAAGCATCCAGTGATCACCCTCCGTTAAGAGGTCAAGCTTCTGTGAGCCACCATATCGAAAAAGCAAGGGAATAAGGTGAGCATTCCTTTTTCTCTATTTTTATGCATTTTTAGATTTTTGGGGTCTTGGAAGGAAAATGAGCAATTTTGCAAAATTTGAAGTTTGGATAGTAGTTTAAAACTCTATAAGATGTTTGTTGATGAGTTTAGAACCACCAATTCATGGATTTAACAGGATTAAGAATGGATTTCAAGAAAATGGAAGATTAAGAAGAAAGTTAGGGTTTTGATTGGGAATTTGAAGATTCAAGCTTAGAACCATGTAATTATCTTAGGATTTTAGTGCCAAATTGATCCTAGAACATTAAGAATGAAACCCCATTAAAGGAATCAAGGAAATTGGTGAAGATTTGAGGATTTTAGACCCAAAACTGAGCCTCCTTCGAAGTTGCAGACTGTGGCGCCCAGGATGCCATGCAGACAGAAGCCGAAAAAGCACAGGGGTACTGGTGCCTAAAGCTTATCTTGTGCCTTAGGAGGGCCATGGAGCCTGGGGCACAATGACCTGGACATGTAAGGAATTTTGGGATTTTGAGTGTTGAGATGCTTTTCCCATGTTCTGTAGGTTTGAATACGGATTAAGGCTTGGCCAAGGCCCAGGAGTGCTTCAGACCCAGGTGAGGGATCTAGCCCTATCTTGCAAGATTTTAATTCCTAAGATTAATGCTTCTTAGAGATATTTAAAGATGTATATTTGAAATGAAAAAATGATATAATGTCGAGCCTAAAATCACATTATCACATGTTGATAAATAAGTATACTTAATTGTATATAACTGTTGAATGTTAGAGTTATAGCATTGTACTCTTGGTAATGTTTATAAAATGAATCCTTAAGTGAGTTGTGATTATTGTAATTTGAATTGTCTTATGCATAGAGATATAAAAGTGCATATGTTAATGGCCTAATTAATTTTGCAAGGACTTAGGATTGGAAAAGAAGTTTTAAATAATCATCTTTGAATATGATTAGGTGTTGTGAAGCATGAAAGAACACAAGTAATTAATTTCCATCTCTTTCCTTGAGTTGTAATGGTAGTAACAAACATGGGCATGCCATTTTAATGGATTAGAACTTGATGAAGAGATTCAAGGATGCATGAGCATCCTTCCACCTTAGTAAATAATTAGTGGAAGTATGAATAAGCATATGCATATGTGTGTGATGATGAATATGATAGATTTATTATTATATGTGGTACACATGGCTATTGAAAATGTATAAATTAAACCATAGAAATTATGGAACAATATTAAGTATATGTGTTGATGAACATTATGTGTATGTATATGTTTGATTGATGTTGCACTACTGTGCTGCCTAAGCTTTCCTGATTATTTGCGCACGATTGTGTTACCTTAGCTTTCATAATGTAGTTGATTCTCTTGTAACCCCATGACAACAGTGAGGGGCTAAGTTGAGTAGGACTTACAATGATCATGGTAGCGAAAGTGGCTTGGTAGGCCTTCGGTCCACAACGCCACTGTTAGTTAAAGGGCTTGGTGAGTTAAATTTCCTTTGTGAACCTATATTCTTCAAGAAGGCTTGGTGGGTTACCGAAGCCATCTACGATGATGGCCTATAACGACCTAATCGACTTAGCATGTTTGAAATATGTATGATATGTTATGAATATGATTATAATGTTAATAAATTTCAATTGAATTCTTGCATTTAGTGTAAGATGATTCTTGGTTGCTTATTTTCATGTATGTACCTCTTTACAAGAAATGTTTGAAATAATATGAGTAGGTGCTAATGGTCTAGTTAAATTCCCATAGCTTCGTGTCTTCGGCATAGTCTTATAGCACTAAATGTAAGCAAGGATCAAAGAAGCATAGGAAATAAACAAATGTGTGTATGTGTTTATATGATTAATGATGAAGCACAATTACTTGTAAATATTCCCATGTTCATGCATTTATCATACGTGTTCTTATTTTAGCATGCATAGTCGACTGTATCTATTATGTTAGGGCTATTTTTTATGGTAAGTTGAGTAGTTGGACTCACTCCCTCATAGTTTCAGATACAAAAGACTACATAGCCAATGACATACGAGCCAAGGATACATCCCCATTGTTCGAGGTAAGGTAGAGTACCTTGTTATGTTTAGTTAGGTAATCTTAGCAAAGCTCTGTACTTGGGTAGGCCATGCTACGATGCACATTGTTTTTACAAAGCATACAGTAGGAACTAGTACAAAAGATTATGATCTATGTTTGAGTTTATGAAAAGTTAAACATAGAAGTTTTTCTTATATATAAATGTTTATGAATACTAGTTTATTAAGCAAAAAATAGATATGTAAATGAAAAGTTTTAAGATTCTAAGTGGAAAGTTAGGCTTGCGACGACGCGAGCTAAGCATCGTCCGCGTTGGTCACGTTCCTGATTTTGGAGCGTGACAATATGCGAGACACTGGATTAGATTGTGCAACATATACTTTGACTACTACAGCATGGCAGAAAGGGATAAAATTCAAGTAGCTGCACTATATTTTGATAAGAAGGTAGAGAAGTGGTTTCATAATCATTTGGTAATAACTTGGGATGAACTATCTAGGGCTATTTTAAATGAGTATGATAAGTCAGACTATGGTTAGATTATGGGATTTTTCAATAAACTCGAACAAACTGGGAGCATAGAAAATTACATTAATTATTTTGAGGATTTGAGAGCCAGTATGTTAAGAGTTCAATCCTATGCTAACAAAGACGCACTTTTGGCATAGCTTTATTAGTGGTTTACATGATAAGATAAGGCACACCGTTTCGATTTTTAAGCCTTAGTCATTAGAAAGCATCTATGAGCTAGCTGAGAATGAGGAAAAAAATGAAGCACAGAGAAGGAAGAACTCTTACAACTGGGGCTCTAATAAGTTGAACAGAGCTCCCCAACCTAAGCCATTTGAGAGATCTAACACCTTCCCCATACCAGCCATTGATCAAAAGGCGAACAAACCTAAGAAAGAGTTTAAGAAAGGAGAATACTTCAAGTGTGGAGAAAAGTGGGCATTAGGACACCAATATAAAACTCGCACACTACACCTTATTGAAGGGGAACTTTTAGAGGAAGAGGAAGATACTGAAGAGGAAAAATAATAGTAGAACCTAGTCTTGAGGAAGGAGAAATGGTTGGCGAGGTTACAATATATGCTATAAATTGCTACACCTCACCCAGTACACTGAAATTGACATCAGTTCTAAAAGGGACAGAGGTATAAGTGTTAATTGACTGTAGAAGTACTAATAACTTTATTGATCCCTCAGTTTTACAAAAAAGTAAGGATTAGGCCCACCAGAACCTATCCTTTGATTATTATAGTAGCAAATGGCAACAAGTTAGTAAGTTAGGATGAAGTATCCTAGTTATCATGGAAAATACAGAATCAGAGGTTCAGTGCTAACCTAACAGTACTCAAGCTTATAGATTGCCAGATGGTGTTAGAAGTTAACTGGTTAAAGGATCTTAGCCTTGTTACATTTGATTTTAAAATTCTAACTCTACAGTTTACTTATCAGGGAAATCCAATTTTGCTATAAGGGGTTATTAACCAAGCAAAGGGAACCTATTGAGGAATAGATACCTGAGGCTATGCAGTAACTAATTCAATAGAATAGTGATTTATTCCAGGATCTTACGGAACTACCTCCCAAGAGGACACATAACTACATAATTAATTTGAAACCAAATTCACAAACAATGAACATGAGACCTTACCAGTACCCATACCAACACAAGGCGAAGCTAGAGAAACATATTACAGAAATGCTAAAAGTGGGCATCATCAGGCGTAGCTAAAGTCCCTATGCCTCACCAACTCTACTAGTGGGTAAGAAGGATGGGTCCCTTCAGATGTGTATCGACTACAGGAGGGTAAACACGATGACCATTAAAGATAAGTTCCCAATTCCCATTATTAATGATCTATTAGATGAATTATATGGTGCTTCCATTTTTACTAAGCTGGATTTGAGATCAAGGTATCACCAAATAAAAATGGCAGAGGAGGATATTGAGAAAACTGCATTTAGGACACACCATAGGCACTTTGAGTTCCTAGTAATGCCTTTTGGGCTCACTAATTTCCTAGCAAATTTCCAAAGCCTAATGAATTCTATCCTAGCAGAATACCTAAGAAAGTTTGTTCTAGTATTTTTTTTAATGATATTTTGGTGTATAGCAGGAATCTAGAAGATCATCTATGAAATGTACAATGCATTTTCTAACGCCTTAAGGACAACAAGCTACTTGTTAAGGAGAGTAAGTGCTCCTTTTGTTAGAAGCAGGTGGAATATCTTGGGCATGTCATATTTAAAAGAGGGTTGCTACAAACCCTAAGAAAATCGAAGCAATGCTACAATGACCATTTCTTAAGACTCTTAAGTTTTTAAGGGGGTTCTTTGGGTTACCAGGGTACTACAGAAAGTTCATCATTGACTGCGACAAGATTAGTAAACCTCTTACTAATCTATTGCATAAGGGTAGTTTCAAGTGGGATGAAAAAGATATTTCTGCATTTGAGGAACTTAAATTAGCTATAACTAGGGAACTTATTTTAGCAATGCCTAATTTTTCTTTACCTTTTGTTCTGGAGATTGACACTTGTGACATAAGTATAGGCGTTGTTCTTATGCAGGAAAGGAGACCTTTAGCCTTTATGAGTAAGGTTTTATGAGTTAAAAATTAGGTGTTATCCACTTATAAGAAAGAGTACCTAGCTCTACTCGTGGTGGTCAAGCAATAGAGACATTACTTGGAGATGAGGATATTCATCATCCAGACTGACCATAAATTCTTAAAATACCTACTAGACCAAAGGATCATAAACCAGATTTAGAAGAAGGGTCTAAGTAAATTAATGGGCCTCACATACAACGTACATTACAGGAAAAGGAGAGAAGATAGGGCGGCAAATGCACTTTACTGTCATTACTCCTACTTGGATCAAAGAAGTTAAAAAATCCTATAAGGGAGATAAAAAAATCTAGACGCTGATCCAGCAGCTACAAGGGCCAAATCCACCCAAGAAGTATAGACTCTTAGATGGATTACTACACTATAAGGGTAGACTCATGATCAGCAAAAGTAAAAATCTACGGAGATTGTAATGCCCTAGGAGATTTTATAATGTACGTGCACACGGGAGAATTTATTTTTCTTTTCTTTTGTTGCTTATTTTGATTGATTAATCTTTGTGTCAATATTTTTGCATTGTCATGATTTTTGCTTCTAGTGAAATGAAGTTGGAGACATCCTATCATAATTACATATGAGGGAGGTTTAATTTCCTCTTGATTAGGAATTAACAAAATAATAAAGAAGGAGGAAACATAAATATTTCTTATCACTCGGTGCAAGTATCTAAGGCACATAATGCAAAGTGATTGAAGATTTGATCACCCAAGAAATCATACGTAAATTCAAACAAATGTAATACTACGATTATGTAAAATGAATGATAGATTGTCTATGTTGTAAATGTGATATTTGTACTTGTAATATTTTATATGGCAAAGTTATTTACTTACTGAATTTTTAAATAAACTCACACTCCCTGTGATTGTCTTTTCAGATACAGTAAGTGAGGAGCAAGATTATCCGACTGAGGATTAGAAGCTCCTTGGAGTTGATCTCCATCTTTGTCTAGTGGGATACCAGTACTTATTAATGTGAATACTAGGAACGCTCTGTACTTTGTATAGGTCTTCTAGGCTTATGATGAGATAAACACATCAGATTAAGTATGCATGTATTTATTTATCAGATGATTATAATTCTGTTGTGTGGAATGAATGATAAATGTTGAATGTAAAACCTTTTGGAGTTTATGTAAATAACTCATGTTTGAGAATTTTATCAAATGAGTAGTTGTGGATATTAAGATTGTCTAGGATTTCGAGATACCACTGAGGCTTTCCTTAAAAATAGTATCTTTTCACATGTTCAATTTTGGGATGTGACATAGAACACCCAAAAGATGCCTAAACACTGGTTGGATTGAGTAAAGCAGGAAGGAAAAATGGTAGGGTTTGGCCGGAAACCACCAGAGGATACTGGAATTGGAGAGAAAAGTTAGAGCAAGGAGCTTCAGTGTCAAGAATGGGACTGAAATTAGGGTTCGACCTTTAAATACTCGCCTCGCCGCTGTAGCGATTAGTGCCACTATTATAACGGTAGAAATTTTAAAAAGAACTTTTAAAATTGTGAAAAAAATTTTTTTAGAGAAGTTGAAGAGACTTTGGCTGAAAAGCGTAGTACTGGCTCTACAACGGGCATGGACATAGTCAATTAAACTCTCCAGGGTCCACCGCTACAGTGCTATCAAGTAGAAAGCAACAACTAAAAATAAAGAGCTACCACCGTAGTGGCAGCAAAAAAAAAAACACAGAACACTAGACCTCATCACTGCAGGGCCAAATAGCAGAAGCAAAACCATAATTACCTACGCATCACCATTGTAACGGTCAAAGCTACCATTACAACGCCAAATAAACAGCAAACATGTTGAAAATAGATTTCAAACCTCATGCAAACTTCACCAATCACACACCCAAATCTCACACTTAGAGCAATTAGACCAATCCACAATTAAAACCATCCTCTTTATAGTATATAACAACCAACCACAAATGTGTTAATTGACATATACAACATTATCATCTCAGCAAAGATGGCAAATAACTAACAGCACCACAGACATAGTCTTCTAAGAAAGCATGAAAACTTAAGTTGCCTCCTAAGAGCTCTAAGTTTATAGTCTTCTACCAGACTGTATCAGGGTGCCTAAGCTTTCAGATGAAAAGTGCTAGATCACTCCCTCCTTGCTCAAATTTTTTGTCCAGATAATGCTTTAATCGTTGACCATTCACTTTAAAGCTTCTTGTACCTTCCGAATCAGCAATTTCCACTGCTCTATGTGGAAAGGCTTCTTTCACCACAAAGGCCCTGACCACCTTGACTTCAATTTTCCAAGGAATAATTTCAATCTTGAGTTGTATAGCAAGAGCTTTTGACTTACAACAATCGTTGAACAATCTTCTAGTCACATCTCTTGACCTTTTCCTTATATAGACGAGAACTTTCATAAGCTTGAAGATGAAGGTCATCCAATTCATTCTATTGCAAGATTTGCTTCTCCCCAGCCTTTTGGACATCAAAATTGAGAAATTTGACAACCCAAAAGGCTTTATGCTCAAGTTCAACCGAAAGATGGCATGCCTTGTGGTAAACCATCCGAAAATGAAAAGTTCAGATAGGAGTCTTAAAAGCAGTGGGTAAGCCCACAACATATCATCTAGCTTACTCGCCAAATCCTTCCGTGAGGTACTAACTGTTTTCTCCATAATTCTTTTCAAATTAAGGTTAGACACCTCTACTTGGCTACTCGTCTGGGGATGGTACGAAGTGGCTACTTGATGTTTAACCCCATACCTGGTCCAAAGAGTTTGCAAACTTTTATTATATAAGTGTGAACCTCTATCACTGATTAAAGCACGTAGTACTCCAAAGTGAGAAAAGATATTCTTTTTCAAGAACTTCACCACCACTTTGGCATCATTTGTAGGTGTCAGAATTGCTTCCACCCACTTAGATATGTAATCAACAATCACCAGAATATACTAATTAGAGAAAGATTAGGGAAATGACCCCATGAAGTCAATCTCCCAAACACCAAACACCTATACTTCTAGCAAGTTATTCAAAGGCATCTTGTGCTTTCACGACACAATTCCGCTTCTTTGGCACCAGTCGCACTACTCCATGAATTTTCTTGCATCCTTGAACAAATTTGGCCAGTAAAAGCCATTCTCCAACACCTTTGCTGCTGTCTGGAAGCTACTATAATGCCCCCCGTGGTCTGATCTATGACAGTGCCATAAGATGTTTTATATTTCTTCCTTCGATATACACCACCATAAAATTTAATCAGCACACATCTAGAACAAGAATGGCTCGTCCCATTAATAAGATTTAACATCATGCAAGAATTTTTTTTCTTTTGTTGAAAGCTTATGTCCAATGGCAAAATTCCACACACTAAATAATTTACCAAATTAGCATACCATTGCACTCGAGTATCTTCAACAAAGAACAAAGTTTCATTAGGGAAACTTGCGTTGACTTGCTGCTCAATATCATCCTTAGCATCGATACTCAACCAAGATAGGTAATCAACAACTTGATTCTCAATACCCTTCCTATCCATAATTTACAAGTCAAATTCTTGCAACAGTAAAATCCAATGAACCAACCGAGACTTAGAATCCTTATTCCCAATCAAGCATTTGATAGCCAAATGATCGGTAATCACTATGACCCTATTGTCCTATAAATACAGTCTAAAATTTTCAAACCCAAAGATCAGAACTATCAATTCCTTCTCAGTAATGCTATAATTCAAATGTCATTTACAAGAGTCCTGCTAGCATAGTAAATGAGATGAAAATTTTTCCCATATTTATAACCCAATGCAACTCCTGAAGCATAGTCACTTCCATCACACCTAAGCTCAAAGGACCAATTCCAATATGAAGCGACTAACACAAGAGCTGAGATTAACCTTTGCTTCAAATCTTCAAAGGCACATCTTTTTCTAGCAATTTACATAAGGGCTTAGAAATTTATGAAAGTTCTTGATAAAGCGGCGATAGAAACCCGCATGCCCAAGGAAACTTCTAACACCCTTTACCGATGTTAGAGGTGGAAATTGTTTTATCACAAAAATCTTTTCTTTGTCCACCTTCAATCTCGTTTTGAGACTTTATAACTAAGGATAATTCCTTCACGGACCATGAAATGGAACTTCTCCCAATGAAGCACAAGATTAGTCTCTTCACATCTTTTAAACACCAATTCCAAATTTGCCAAACATACCTTGTATGTAGTGCCAAAAATCAAAAAGTCATCCATAAATACTTCCATGCATTTCTCCACCATATCAAAGAATGTAGCCAATATGCACCAGTGGAAAGTCACAGGTGTGTTGCACAATCTGAAAGGCATACGTCGAAAGGTAAAAGTTCCATATAGGCATGTAAATGTTGTCTTCTCCTGATCACTCAAGGCTATAACAATCTGATTATACCTCGAATAACCATCCAGAAAACATAAATAATCTTGCCTTGCCAACTGATCCAACATATGAACGATAAAAGGCAATAGGAAATGATCCTTCTGAGTGGCATTGTTGAGTTTTCGATAGTCCATGCAAACTCTCCACCTCATTACTGTTCTAGTAGGAATGAGCTTATTCTAGGCATTAGCCACTACAGTTATACCTCCTTTCTTAGGGATGCACTAACCCATAGGCTATTTGATATAGGGTAAATAATACCTGCATCCAACTACTTAAGGATTTCCTTTTTCACTACTTCTTTCATCATCAGATTTAACCTTTTCTAATGCTCAATAGAGGTCTTGTGCCTGTCCTCTAAATTGATTTTGTGCATACAAATAGACGGAGTAATTCCTGTAATTTTGGCTATTGAATATCCAATAGTTATTTTTTTTCTCAGGACCTCTATTAACTGAACCTCTTGCTCATCTGTCAATGTAGCAGACACAATGACTGGTACCGTCTTATCTTTCCCAAGATAAACATACTTGCGATGAGATAGTAGCGACTTTAACTCAAGCTGAGGGGGTTCTTCCATAGACGATTTCGTCGGTACTTTCATACAGGAGGAAAGTTCTAAGGAGACCAGTGAACCTTCATGCTCATCAACTGACTTGAAAGCATCAAGTAACTTCACTTCTTGGATTTCAAAAACAGAATTTTTCTCACCAAAATTTAGTGAAGCCTCTAATTTGTCTTTCACAAAATCCACCAAAACTTATCATTTACCACTGCATCAATGACTAGCACAAAACTACATTCCTCTGGTTTTCCTGGTGCCTTCATCACTTTATTGTAACTTCTTCATCATTAACCCTTATACACATAGATTAAAGTTCTTCTCGTGGCTAGGAAAGGTCTCCCCAAAATAATTGAGATCTCTTTGTCTTCCTCATAGTCAAGGACTATAAAATCAGCTGAAAAATTAGCTTGTCTACCTTTACTAACACATCCTCAATCACACCATTTGGATAGCATATATGTAATATCCCAAGAATTTTTATGAATATTTAAAGTCTGATTTGAAGTTTAGTGAAAAATTTAATTATGTGGAAAATTTTCTTTTTGAATTAGTGAAGAAAATGTGGGAATAGAAATTTTTATTTTTAATTTAGGAAATTTTTACAAATTCTCAAGGACTAAAGTGAAAAGAAAAGAAAGTATAGAGGACTTTTGAGAAATGACCAAGTAGGAACCCGAGAAGAAGAATAGAGCTTATAGGAATGAATTATGAGTCCGGTACCGAAAAGATGATGGATTCGAGGTTAAAGTGGAGTTTGAGATATTGAGAGGGACTAAAGTGAATAAGGAAATTTGTGGGGCACCGAGGATTTAGAAACACCTGAGGTGAGATTTTATGAATTTGCTTTTGATAGTCTTGACTGAGGTAAAATCGAGATAAAATCGATTAAAATTGGTGATTTTGGTGTCTAAATGCTCCTTAGACATTAAGGGTGAGATCCCATGGAAGAAATCATGAAAAACGATGAAGATTTGGCCAGATTTGGGCCAAAACCGAGAGAAATCGCGAAGGGGTCGCGATCGTGGCGCCCAAGCGCCATGTGTGGTGCCTAGGCGCCAAGGTGAGATGGGAAGAAGAAGGAATTGGCGCCCAGGCGCCACGTGTGGCGCCTAGGCGCCAGGCATGGTTGGCGCCCAGGCGCCAGGTGTACCGGGAAATTTTAGTTTATTTTTCAATCGGCCATAACTTCTTCATCCGAACTCCGTTTTGGGCAAACTTTATATCGTTGGAAATCTCTTTAAGTCTAGTTTCCAATGGTGTAAGTTTAATTTGAATATTCATTACCAGTTAGGAGTTATGATTCGAGAAGTAAGTGAAGGTCGAGAGTAGTGGTAGGAAATTTCTCTATTTCGTAACTCTGATGGTTTTTGTCTGGTTACAATAGGAATGGTCAAAGTGCAAAGTGGGAGTGCCGAGAGCGTGAAATCCAGGTGAGTGGGTTAATACTTGCTATGATTAAATATCTGTTATTGACTTTTTGCATCATAGTGGAAATATGTTGTATATCCAAGTTTGAAGAGGATGATGTGGAACGATGAGGCATAAACAAATGTGGAACGTGTCTGGTAATGTATATAATTATATTTTCTTATTTTCCATGAATGGAGGTTATATGATGGATTGTGAATGGCATGTGAACCGAGTTGAATAATTGTTCTATATTATGGGTTATGTTATATACATGCTATGTTGCTGGAATCACATTGATTATGTTGTAGCTTGAATTGTAAATGACTGAGTTGTGTATGTGGCTCAAGATTATGATTAAGGATGTTTTTATATGTGATTGTGATTGTGTTTGACTGGAAAGGAAAGGCATGGTGGTGCACCCCATGGAGAAATCTATGTGAAGCTATAAGGGTGGAGAATATAAATGGAGCGATAAGGGTGGATGCGGCGGGGGCCGCAGGCAACGATCCAGAGGTATTCTGGACGACCCGGTTGGTACGGGAATTGTGTGTGAAATTGATTTCATCGATTGCTGTTGTGAATTTTGAATTTTGTTGAAATGAATTTGATTCACTTGGATATTGTTGTGAAGTATTATGAATAATATTATATCATATGATGATCGATCTACGTATGATTGCTGCATGTTATCATTATGATGCATGATTTTTATTTTGTCATAGTATTGTGTTATCTACTCACTGGGCACGTGGTTTGCTCATACCCCTCTTATTGATATTTTTTTTTTCAGAGTTGACAGCTGAAGGTAAATATCGGAACAAGGAATTATGGATCCTTAGTCCATAATTACCTTTTCATTTGTTCAGAATAAAGGTATAATAGTTAAGTTTTATTCTAAGTTGTATAAATCTAGAAATCTCTGTAATCGGGTAGGTTCATTCAGTGATGTAATGTGAGTAATTGTAGTATGTATAGAGAACTCGTTTTGGTTGCATGAAAAAGAATTGTATGATTTTTAAGAGAAAGATAGGCTTACGGAGGTGAAATGAAATTCACTTTCCGTGCCGGTCACGTGCTCAAATTTTGGGACGTGACAAGTTGGTATCAGAGCTTTGGGATTAGGTCTCCTACCGATTACAGAGTAAGGTAACCTTAGTGGGATCTCCTCTATCGTGGTGAACCCGGGCACGACTATAGAGAGATGGCTCCATTGAAGGTCCTGTAGGATGTTTTCATTTCCTTTTCCTCCAAGACTTGTCTTTTCTTATGAATTATGTTTTAGTTTTAGTTTTAGACAGATATGGCTATACTTTTGAACTTGGTAAAGGAAAGGTTATTATTTGTTTGATTCCGTTGCTGTCGGATCAAATTGTATGTATGGGGCTTTATATGTTACATTCATGATTGATTTTGTGTGACTGATTTCTTTTATCCTTCTTAATTTTATTATTACTATTTTTGGAGTACCATCCCATAAAAGAAACCACTGGCATTAAAAGCAGAAGGATTACATTGCAAAAAAAAAAAATTACTCATGCATGAGTAATCTAAAAGCGAGGTGGTCTCGGATTAGGAGGGTTGTACTGTATCATCACCCCTTGACCATTCCTTGGAGCGAGAGACAGAGCAATGTCGCAGAGGGTAGTGTAAATCCCATTCATACAATCAACACTTCTTTGTTGTTGATTGCATAAGCACTGGGTAGACCAATAGAAGAACCTGTCTATTCTTGAAGTCATTTCTGCATGATTGCGTTTAGTTAACTTCTCCAGGTCTCCTATCATCTTTTTCAGATTTTTCACCTCCTGCTCTAGACAGGCGATTTTGTCCTCCGAGGTATGGGCCGTGTTAGTCTCCTCAGCTTCCTCGTTCTTCTTCATTTTCTTCTCCATATGCTTCTCTAAAGACCCTTCAAAAGGTCTTTTGCCCTTGTCTTTGCCCAGACTTAAGTTTAAGTCGAGCTCTTCTCTCTTGGCATCCACTGTGAGATCAATGTACTTCCTTGTGGCCATGATTTGAAAATTTTAGAAATTTATGTGGGAGTATGAGAAGAGAGGAACGCTGGGAAGTTGTAGGCTCAGAGATGATTACTCTTTGTGGTGTGGTAACTGAGAACGTTGGGACAGTTCTTATAGAGGAAAAATTTGAACTTAGAGACAAAGAAGATATCTCTTCGCCGCACCCTACACGCTTAACCTATGGATTTCTGCAAGCTGAAAGCTAGGAGTCTAGGGTAGGCATGCACACCAACAACGCGTCGCATTAATGGCAAAACCACGAAAGTCAATATTCGGTGGATTTGCGGCCGATTTACACTTGGTTTTTCCATTTCTCTCGTTGGCATTTTCTGAAATTGAAGGAAGTCGACAATGTAGCCATTACAGAGTATCTTGGATGTTTTCACGATGAACTAAAATGTATTTCTATGCTTTCTTGTATTGTTCTTGAAAGCCTTCAGTTAAGTATAATATACATGATTGATTGAATTATACTGTGATTATATGTACCTAAATACATATGATATGTATGTATGTTATTCATGCATAGAGAGTGAAGGCTATTTGTTATGGCCAGGAATAATATGTAATGATTCTACATACATTCAGAGAATGAGAAGTCTGAAATTTAAAAGAACTTGAATAGATGAAAATATATATAGATAATGATGTATCTCTATGTTTATACATATATACATATATGCTCGTAGAGGCAAGTGAAAGGTAAAATTTTTCTCTCACTTTATGGAACGTTTGATGTGTAGATGTGAGAAGTTTTTATTTTAATATGTATGTTTGAAAATGTGTAAGCTTAGGGCAAAGTCACAGATTAGAAACCTAGATAAGGTTAATATGAAGCTACCCGTTCATGGAGTAATATCTCGATTTAGAATTATTGGATATGACAAATACAGAGTTAGGAAGTCATAAATTGAAGCGGCGATTAGTTTAATAATTTGAGCAAGAGTCAAAAGTTAGCCGAAATTTTTGAGGAAATCTTTTGTATTTGATTATATTTTGTTATTTTCTGGCATGCTTATCAGAGACCATTGGCATTGCGTCGGATAAGGTCTGTAGGTCATCTTTAGAGTATGATGTAAAGGTTTTGTAGCCCTAAATTTCGTCTATATATAATGGATGCCCCATTACGCTGCTCACTACACTAAGAGTTTATATCTATAAGCTTTCTAGCATCAAACTTCTCCTTCTGTACAACCTTTATAGCTCAGAAAAATATGGCCGGCAATAAATCTTTCAATTTAAACTTTGAGGCTGGCAAGGTAGAGCTGGATCTAAATCTTAGCTTGGAGAATTATAAGAATAAGAGATCCATGGAAGAGTCACCAGAGGCTAAGAAAAGAAAAAGGGATGTAGTAGAGTTAGAGGATGTTAGCACAGCAACATCTTCTAATAATGAGCTTGCGCTTATGAGACAAAAGATGGAGGACTTGGAAAGACTGATAAACCGCCACTTTGAGGACCAGGAGAGATTGATAAATCGTCTCTTTACAGAACAAGAGAAGCTTTTGAACCGTCATTTTAGGGAATTGGCGAATAGAGTTGATAGACGTTCGATGTTTGCAACTCAAAATTTTCGTGACCAACAAGCGAGATGTATTGACTGTATGAATGGAGTGACTTCTGCACTTCGCCAAATTTCCCAGACGTTTCCTCCAGAAACTCTTTCTAGGCTGCAACGATTAACTTCCTCCTTAAGGTCTGAAGCACCTTCTTCTTCTAGACCTGGAGCACCTTCTGCATTTCAAAAGCCTCCTCGTTCTTAATTTATCTTTTCTTTTGTTTGTACCTAAAGCTGATGTTTGATCTAATGTTTACGTATTAAAATTATCTGTTTTGTAAATCAAGTTCAGCTTGTTGCCTGTAACTTATGTATTAGAAATAAAAATATGTTGAACTTGTTATATTTTGTACTTGATTGTGAAAATTCTAAGAGAGAGAATGAGATATAAACAAAATATTGGCATTTGCTTCAATCTTGAGGTAAGTTTTGAATTCGGAGGACCGAATTCTTTTAAGGGGGGAAGTATGTAATATCCCAAGAATTTTTATGAATATTTAAAGTCTGATTTGAAGTTTAGTGAAAAATTTAATTATGTGGAAAATTTTCTTTTTGAATTAGTGAAGAAAATGTGGGAATAGAAATTTTTATTTTTAATTTAGGAAATTTTTACAAATTCTCAAGGACTAAAGTGAAAAGAAAAGAAAGTATAGAGGACTTTTGAGAAATGACCAAGTAGGAACCCGAGAAGAAGAATAGAGCTTATGGGAATGAATTATGAGTCCGGTACCGAAAAGATGATGGATTCGAGGTTAAAGTGGAGTTTGAGATATTGAGAGGGACTAAAGTGAATAAGGAAATTTATGGGGCACCGAGGATTTAGAAACACCTGAGGTGAGATTTTATGAATTTGCTTTTGCTAGTCTTGACTGAGGTAAAATCGAGATAAAATCGATTAAAATTGGTGATTTTGGTGTCTAAATGCTCCTTAGACATTAAGGGTGAGATCCCATGGAAGAAATCATGAAAAACGGTGAAGATTTGGCCAGATTTGGGCCAAAACCGAGAGAAATCGCGAAGGGGTCGCGATCGTGGCACCCAAGCGCCATGTGTGGCGCCTAGGCGCCAGGCATGGTTGGCGCCCAGGCGCCAGGTGTACCGGAAAATTTTAGTTTATTTTTCAATCGGCCATAACTTCTTCATCCGAACTCCGTTTTGGGCAAACTTTACATCGTTGGAAAGCCCTTTAAGTCTAGTTTCCAATGGTATAAGTTTCATTTGAATATTCATTACCAGTTAGGAGTTATGATTCGAGAAGTAAGTGAAGGTCGAGAGTAGTGGTAGGAAATTTCTCTATTTCGTAACTCTGATGGTTTTTGTCTGGTTACAATAGGAATGGTCAAAGTGCAAAGTGGGAGTGCCGAGAGCATGAAATCCAGGTGAGTGGGTTAATACTTGCTATGATTAAATATCTGTTATTGACTTTTTGCATCATAGTGGAAATATGTTGTATATCCAAGTTTGAAGAGGATGATGTGGAACGATGAGGCATAAACAAATGTGGAACGTGTCTGGTAATGTATATAATTATATTTTCTTATTTTCCATGAATGGAGGTTATATGATGGATTGTGAATGGCATGTGAACCGAGTTGAATAATTGTTCTATATTATGGGTTATGTTATATACATGCTATGTTGCTGGAATCACATTGATTATGTTGTAGCTTGAATTGTAAATGACTGAGTTGTGTATGTGGCTCAAGATTATGATTAAGGATGTTTTTATATGTGATTGTGATTGTGTTTGACTGGAAAGGAAAGGCATGGTGGTGCACCCCATGGAGAAATCTATGTGAAGCTATAAGGGTGGAGAATATAAATGGAGCGATAAGGGTGGATGCGGCGGGGGCCGCAGGCAACGATCCAGAGGTATTCTGGACGACCCGGTTGGTACGGGAATTGTGTGTGAAATTGATTTCATCGATTGCTGTTGTGAATTTTGAATTTTGTTGAAATGAATTTGATTCACTTGGATATTGTTGTGAAGTATTATGAATAATATTATATCATATGATGATCGATCTACGTATGATTGCTGCATGTTATCATTATGATGCATGATTTTTATTTTGTCATAGTATTGTGTTATCTACTCACTGGGCACGTGGTTTGCTCATACCCCTCTTATTGATATTTTTTTTTTCAGAGTTGACAGCTGAAGGTAAATATCGGAACAAGGAATTATGGATCCTTAGTCCATAATTACCTTTTCATTTGTTCAGAATAAAGGTATAATAGTTAAGTTTTATTCTAAGTTGTATAAATCTAGAAATCTCTGTAATCGGGTAGGTTCATTCAGTGATGTAATGTGAGTAATTGTAGTATGTATAGAGAACTCGTTTTGGTTGTATGAAAAAGAATTGTATGATTTTTAAGAGAAAGATAGGCTTACGGAGGTGAAATGAAATTCACTTTCCGTGCCGGTCACGTGCTCAAATTTTGGGACGTGACAATATAGATCTATTCGCAAGTTACAATGTCACTATTATGGGTCTTGCCTCTCCCAAGCCTAATTTTTGAAAGATAGATAATGACATCAGATTTACACTTGCACTCAAATTGCAAAGTGTATTTCCAGTGAAATATTTCCCAATGTTACAGGGGAGGATAAAGCTGACCGCATCTTGCATTTTGGTAGGGAACTTCCTTTGCAATATGGCACTACACTCTTCGGTTAAGGCAACCATCTCAAATTCTCTTAATCTCTTTTTCTAAAAGAGCACTTCCTTCATGAATTGTGCATAGCTAGACATTTGCTCTAGTGCCTCTGCAAAAGGGATATTAATATGTAATTGCTTCAAAATCTCCAATAAAAATTTTATATAACATATCCAAATTTTTCTTCCTAAATCTTTGAGGAAATGGAAACGAAGGAATAATTTTTGGAGATGCTTCAGTATTCACCTTATCTTGGGATTTTTGCTCTTTTTTACTTTTATTACTTTGAATTTCATATTTTTGAGCCACTTCTTTTTATTGTACCTTTGCTTCTTGTTTTGATTCATCCTCAACTACTATTGCTTCCTTTTGATCATTGAAACTAGAATTTTCTAACAAACTAGAATTTTATGAAAGCTCTTTGCCACTCTTCAACGTGATGGCTTTGCAATGCTCCTTACCTTCCCTCCTCGGGTAATTCTCTGTGTCACTTAGGAGACTACCTTGAGGCTGAGTATTAAGTGTACTAGCTAACTATCCCAACTAAGTCTCAAAATTTCCGATGACCACATTTTGATTCTGAATCAAAGACGTTTAACTTTGGATAATTGCATCATTCTTAGTCATGTACTGAATAAACATCTCCTACAATGAAGGTTTCTTCTCCAACTGAGGTGGTGGAGCTCTGTTTTGTGGAAGATAGTTATGTTGTTGGTTGAAGCCCAGAGATTGAGATGGTTTACCAGAAAATAATGATGTATTTACCCCTTGTGAGTTATTCCACGAATAATTCAGGTGATTCCTTTACCCTGGATTGTATGTATTAGAATAGGGTTTATTTTGGTTCTTTTAGGTATTGTATATATAGTTCAGCTGTGCCGCAATGGTTAAGTCATCACAAGACCCATTGACATAAGCACCATCACAAAAATCACACTTCAGCTCTGAGGATGAAACTGTCCTCATTAGGCTTGCTCATTCTATTTAGAGACAAGTGTATCAACTTTCTTGCTCAATGCCTTATTCTGAGTTAGAAGAAGATTCAAGGTATCTAATTCCAAACTTCTCTTTTTAGTAGTACTCTGATCATAGATAGAAGAATTTTGACTTACCCTCATTAGTTCTATCAACTCCTTTACTTGCCTTGGTGTCTTTGCTAATAAAGATCCTCTAGTAACAGCATCAACTTGATTTCTAATCGTGAGAGCCAACCCACCATGAAAAGTCTACACTTGTTGCTATTCTAAGATCGAGTGATGTGGACACCTTCTTAGCAAGTCCTTGTACCTCTCCCATGCCTCATATAGGCTTTCTCCATCATTCTAACAAATTGAGTTGACCTCACTCCTCAACTTTGTTGATTTGGCCGGAGGGAAGAACTTATCCAAAAATTTCTTCTGTAAATCAGCCCATGTCGTGAAGCTCCCTTGTGATTGTATCATCAACCAACTCTTCGCATTGTCCCTTAAGGAGAAAGGAAACAGATGGAGTCAAATCGCATCATCAGTAACTCCATTGAATTTAATAATGTCACACATATCAAAGAAATTCATGATGTGTGCATTGGTGTCATCCAATGTTCCTTCCCCAAACTGATTCTACTGAACCACATTCAACAATGAAGCTTTAATCTCGAAATTATTAGCTTGTAATGGTGGCTTATGCTTGAAGTGCATCTAGCGTTACTGGGCGATGCAAAAGCCCAAAAAGTCCTTTGGTCCTCTTGTGGAGCATTTCCTTGACCACCTTCATTAACTTGACTATTATTCAAATCAACATTTTCCATGGTGCTTCCTTGAGCAGATTGTACCACCAATTCTTTCTTTCTTAACTGAGCCTCTTTCCTTGTCTTTCTTGCAAGCTTTTCAATCTCAGGCTCATACAAAAGTTTAAATGGATTGATGGTACCTTGCATGCACAGTAAAAACACCGATTAGTGTTGACAAATAGGAAATAGAAAAGCAACTCGAAAAGAATAAATAACTAATTAAAACAAAAAAATAAAAATAAAACAAAAGAACTCAAAAAAAAAAGTGTCTAATCTAGCACCTTTTAATTTCTTTGAATATTAGTAAAAACCGTTAATCCTCAGCAATGGTGCCAAAACTTGTTTGCTCAAAAACATACTCAACAAGTATACCAGTCAAACAAGTAGTAAAATAATGAATTAAGTATCTTCTCCTCAAGGAATAACGTGTTAAGTACCCAAGAAATTAAATTGTATTAGTTAGACAAAACATATTGGATTGAAGACATCTCTAAAATAAGAACTGAGAACTTGAATATAAATGAGAATCAAACACAACACGTAGAAAATTGTCGAATAAATATAATCAAATGGAACCTAGGATCACTAATCCCTCTCTTCCTTCTTAGGATATGCTAACTCTCTCTCTTACTGATGCTTTTATCTCGAACTACAAGCTAATCTAAGGATTCTAATGTGCTTAAATGAATTCTCATAAATCTCAACTAAGCATTCCTAACGAAGCACAATCTCTTATGCAAGTTAGGTTAATTACTGAACAAATCCTATTATCAATTAATTGAGGTTAATTATTATATTCCTATGTAATTAACAAACCATGTTCCTAAATCTAGGATTGAAGGCTCACTTTTCTCACACACGGTCTACTTTTACTTCCCTCACTAAAGTTCAGTTCAAGCACTAAGCAATACCATAAATTGATCAGAGACATGGAAAAAAAATAACGAGTGAGAAAACATATATTTTATTGATTAAAAACAGAGTTATAGAGAGAATTCATCATCCTATTCAGAAAAAGAGTTGATAGGAACCCTGGACAAGAAATTTAGCTACTCATGACAGTAAAAAGACATAAAACAGTAAATGATTGAGAAAACTCTATGAATTTAAGTTCTGGTTGATGGAAATCAGGCCGAAGAAGCTTTAAAATGAGATTCCTCTTCTTCCTTTTGCAGTCTCCAATTTCTCCCATGCTCAAAATGACCTCAAAATGTTGCCATTTCGCTATTTATACTAGGAACACGTGGCAAAAAATGTGACTTACCACTACAGTGGTAGGATCCATCGCTATAGCGATAAGTTCATTAAATTATGTTACTTGTTCAATGAGGTACTTTTGGTCAGCAACGGGGGAAATTTTCTTTAAGCATCAGTGTCTACCGCTGTAGCAGCACAGATCCACTACTACCGTGGTGGAAAACAGAGAGACATGCTTCATTTTCTAGGCTAGAATGCTACAGCACTTAGAGTGATTCAAAGAACTCAGACATACCCGACATCAATATCAACCCGAATCAAAAAAGGGTTGAAGATACGGAAGCTCCATTACTCCTTATAAGGGGTTCCATAAAAGAAGAACCTGCAAGGGCACAAAGAAAAGGGTGAGTATGAAAATACTCAGTGAGGGAAAAACCTAACCATAAAAATTGCCATAGTGTGCCACTAGCAGGGATAAGACATAGAAGCAACATCTTATCCACCAGCACTAGATCATGGTTTTATCCCACACAACCTACATAGTCAAGAAGGAAAGTCTGCCACGAACACATAATATCACCAAATTACATTTATAAGTAAATTACAGATCTAGTACACAAACATTAAGCAAAATACTAAGACAGATCTTTCTACCATTTCACCATGCATGCGTATACATGTAGTTGTATTTAAATAAAGGTAAAACCAAAGTCCTCCATAGAATACACATGAGATAATAGCTTTTTAATTTAGCAAAAATCCAAGTTTACAATATGTCTATCATTTCACGACAATAAAATAGTTAAATAAAGGAGTTTTGTCTACCGTTCTAGGACAATGACAATAATTGAATAAATAGAGTCTTATCCACTATTTCAGGACAAAGACTATGAATATTTAAATGGGGTCTCGTGCACCATTCCAGGACAGAGACTATGAATATTTAAATAGGGTCTTATCCACTGTTCCAATAGAGACTATGACTATTTAAATGGGGTCTCGTCTACCATTCCAGGACAGAGACATGATTAAATACAATTCCCACTTAGCAAGCCTCATGAATATAATTCCTTCTTGGGAAGCCTCAGGAATATAATTTTATATGAATTCACTATAATCATCGCATGTGATCAATTATAATTAAATATTACTTTAGCGTCATCAATATTCAACCAAAGCAAATATATATACATATGTCCATGTCGCAAGCATATCATAGTACAATAATTCGATTAACGACTACTACCCCATAGCATGATTTCCCACGTATAAATTGCTATCAAGGGGGTAACTTGATTATTTGGAAGAATAACTGACCGCAACTCATCACATAACACTTATAACTATAAGATTCCTTTAAAGTTTCCCAATCTTAGGTGTTCCATAGTCCAAGGGTAAAACTCGTTTACAAGCAATTTATATACTCGACAAACAACCTCATTAGAATTCATCAATCTACATGACAGTAACGAGACAATTTACTCATTTCCCCCAACTGTTCATAATTCATGCTCAAACAAGAGAAATATGAGTATAAGCACATATAAATATTGATATCCATTTGAGTCATTTGCCACGAGACAGTAAGCCGACCCAATAGCTATAATCAAGTAATTTAATTGTAATCCTTTAATTTGCTAAAACGAGGGAATCGCTCTCACATGCAAAAATATAGCACAAAGGAATGTATTATTAGGACGTATGAGTAATTTAACATGATCCATCACTAGGGAGTTAAAGGTTCTCATTTCATGATATGGACATATAAACTTGTTACCTCGGGTTACAGGAGAAGAGAATATGTATCCCGCATGTTCATCAATTAGGGTCTTAAACTATACTCAAGAAATATCTAAATTTCCTATCCTTCCCTGTGTTCAATCTTTTCAAACAACTACAATTCTTTACAGATAAGAATTAAATAGGCACTTTACTATGCCACACGAATCATCACACATTAGGCAAAATGGAAAAATTCCTTCACACTACCAAGGCTTCTAATTCCAGTACAGAAATATCATCATTCAAAAGTGTATTTCAAGGAGAAACCTGAACATTGATAACACATACTTAGAGTATATAATTTAAAAGAGGTAGAAGAGGTCCCTCACCTGTATAGAACACTCTTCACCTCCGAAGAATGTCTTAGCCAAGTATCGAGCCAATAATTCACCTCCCAACATCTACGGACCAAGCCAACAAAAGAAAGGGAATTAAAATTACATTTCAATGCTCGTCAGGAGACTGGCGCCAGCCCTTCAACTCTCTACCATAGACAAGGATAGGGGTGAACAAAACCGATTCAAACTGACTAGACCAAACCGAACTAAACTAAACCGAAAAAAATCGAACCAAAATCGAACAAATAAGGTCTAGATAGATTTTCAAAATTATGAAATTTTTAGTTCGGTTTGGTTCATTGGTTTGATTTGGTTTGGTTCGGTTCGGTTATAACCGAACCGTACCATACTATATGCAATAAAAAAAATATATTTATATAATTATATATAGTTAAAAATAGTTTAACTATATGAAAAATTATATTTATATATTTATATAATTATATATATAGTTAAAAATAGTTTAACTATATGACTTGGGCAATACTTCCAGATAAAAACTAGACTACGTTAAGAAAACTAGAAAAGTGAACATTGAATACTTAGTATTTGGTAAAATTATTGGTGTTTTTTTAAAAAAATAGATAAAAATGAGCATTTTTTATT
This sequence comes from Biancaea sappan, assembly GCA_037074585.1. Taxonomy (NCBI): domain Eukaryota; kingdom Viridiplantae; phylum Streptophyta; class Magnoliopsida; order Fabales; family Fabaceae; genus Biancaea; species Biancaea sappan. The sequence continues at coordinate 17,156,274 of CM073494.1, forward strand.
TTTTATAAAATTCTTTAGGGTATCAAACCATCCAAAACTGAACCAAACCTGAAAGTAATGGTTGGAACCCAAGAGGGGGGTGAATTGGGTTTTATAAATTTTTCACAAGAATTAATTGGAAGTTAAAATGATTTTCTGTAAAAGTACAATGCTTAGGATAATAAATACAATACAGAAAATCAATGTGCTGTCAAGATAAATAATTATAAAGATCAAGAAATTAAATAATAGATATCAATATGCACAAATTAAAGAGTAAGGGATAGAGAAAGCAAACTCGGAGATTTATACTGGTTCGGCTAATCCAAGCCTACATCCAGTGCTCAAGAGACCACTTGAGTATTTCCACTATAATTGTAAGTTTAATCCGGGTACTTGCAAACCACTACAACCACGCAAATTCGATCCTGGTATTTGCGAAATCACAATGGAGAATTTATGAATCCGGGCTCCTCCTCAACCCAAAGCAAGTTCTTTCAACACCGGTACTTGCGAACCTCAACTCAGAATAATATATGTGTTGATCAAAATCAACAATACAAAAGAAACTCTCTTTAAAGAGTAGATGAATACAAATGAAGCTCTAATAACTATAATGATAGAGAATATGCAAGATTTGGCTCAAGAATGCTTTCCTTTCTCTCAACGATGATAGAAGAAGTTAATATCACATTGTAAGACTTTGTTCTTACTCAAAATCGTGTATCTAAGGTCATATATATAAGATTTTACAAAACTAGCCGTTATATAGCCGTTACAGCACTTATAGTGCAGTCCAGATTTTGAGCTTTCTTTAAAAAATCATAACTCCCTCATTTGAACTCCGTTTTAAACAAATAATATACCGTTGGAAAGCTCTTGGAGTCTAGTTTCAAATGAGCCAAGTTTTACTCAAAAAATATTTTTATTTTAAAAGATATAATCAAAATACTAACTATAGGTCAGAACAGAATAATCAACTTTCAGTTTTTCAACCTATATTTTAAATAGTCATATATTTCTCATTTGGACTCCGTTTTCAATAAATAATATACCTTTGGAAAGATCTTTGAGTCTACTATCAAATGAGATTAAAATACTTGAAAAAAATGATTTTTCGTTTATGAGATATGATATAAAGAGTGACCAAAGGTCAAAAACTAACTTTTGTAAAATTTCATATCTCACTATCTTTTTGTTCAAAATAATTGAGCCAATGTATGCAAATCAAAATCATTGAGTTGCACAAGTATACTAGCCTATATAAAATATACCTAATGTAAACACATAGGCTATCTTGATGCATCCAAGCTTCCAAGACTTCAAATCTTCTAATTCTTCATTTCTTGGAGCTTCATCCTTGCATGTTGTTTTCCTTGAGTGAAGCATGATATTGCTTTTCCTTGTTCTTCAATACAATGCTCACTCTTCTTGTTTTGAACCAACCTATAAAATATATCTTACTTGCAAACCCAATGGTTAGTTTAATAGCATGATTCAATATATGCAACATACATATTAAATAACATAATCATGCTTAAGTACTTGTAGCATATATATGATAATTAATCTTTATATAGATCAATGCTACTATTCAAATACATTTGTCATCATCAAAACTTATGGCATATAACCTTAGGGTCAACAAAACCGTCCAAAAAAATTGAACCAAACTACCCAAAAACCGAACCAAATCACTAAAAAAGAAAACCGAATAGGTCCAAGAATTAGCAAATTGACTTGGTTCGTTTCGGTTTGATTGATGCTTAAAACGAACCAAACCTTTGTACACTCCTAGATAGGGACTTGGTGCTCGGTGCGTCGACCCCTTAACTCTCAATCTTATCTCAAGGGCTTGACGCTTAGGGTGCCAAGTACAGAGTTTCAGGCACTACTTTGATTTCATTGTTTACAACCTCAAAATCCACTATTTCACACCATTTAGCATGATTCCTTCAAAGGGGTTTCTACCCTAGTGTTCTAAGGTTAATATAGCACAAAAAACCCCAAGTAAATTTTATGATTCTAAGCTTAAATCACCAATTTTCATGATGAACCCTAACTCTCACCTATTCTCCCTTTTTTTTCCATGAAAGCAACTCCAAGCATCATACATCTTAAAATTTCTGACCTTCGACTCATCATAAGATAGCCAAGAGTGTTTTAGAAGGCTACCCAAACCTCAGAACATGCAAACAAGGCATTTCTCTTCCAAAAACCCCAAAATTTGAAAATGAAGAAAAAAGAGAAGAAAGAAATATTCAACTTGTCCTCCTTGCTCTTTCCGGCATGGTAGTAAGTTGAAGATCTGTCCCTTCACTGGTGGTTGGCTTCCAAAAGCTCCCATGGGGGAAAGAAGGGCTCACGGCAGATGGAGACCAAGGGAGAGAGTATGAGGGAGAAAGGGGAAGGAAAAATGAAAAAGGTGGATGATGGGTATAAAAGGGTGTGTGGGGCCAACATACTCCTCTTTCAATTTATTCCTTCCCTGAAATCAACTAACTAGCCTTTCATAAAGTATTGAAATAAATTGATCAATACTAAGACACCTAATTACACTATATGAATATCCATCATCACTTCCCATTTCAAAAAGTTTTCCCCCTTTGTTCACTTTGTTCCCTCTCTAATTCAGTAACTTCCCACGTCTCCTCGTCTTATGTTCATCCCCACACCAAGGTCACTTTATTGATTTATACGCTTAGCTTCTTGAAATCTTTGAATTTCCCTTCAACATAAAACAAAATTTTTTTTCCTGTACTCGAAGTGCCTTCCAGGAAGTTCTAATAAACTAATATTACAGCCTAATTACCCTATTTGATCCCTTTGAAATCAAGATGGCAATTGGGGATTTACACCCCTACAAGGCTCTTAGTGATGATGGCCTGCACGCCATCTTTTATCAAAAAAATTGGAAAATTATAAAAGATAAGATTATTAATGAATTTTCTAATATTCTTTGCAACTGGCAAATACAAGATTCTTGGTGTAAAAATCTTCTTTGTTTAATTCTCAAAATAGATAACCCTTCATCTATCAACCATTTTAGACCTTTAGGTCTTTACATAACCCATTATAAGATTTTAGCTAAAACTCTAGTTAACAGACTTAGACCTCATCTTCAAAAACTCATTTGCCCCACCCAAGGCACCTTTTGTCACGACCCAAAATTAGGGGCTACGATAAATGCAAACGATGTGACACCAATACCACAGTAAACTAAGATCCCCCCATCATAACCCAACTAACATACTTTACATCCTAAATGGCTTATCCAATTATAAAGCATACTAGAAAGAATAGTTTAAAAGTAAAAAATTACCCCACCTGAGAGCAAGTCATCGAACTAATTGTCCTTTTGTACCTATAACTATGAGTAGGTGAGTCTAATCCACTGATTCACCCAAAAAATAGCCTCACTCTACACAAACATAATAAAGCATATATATATATATATATATATATACACACACACACACAAAAATGCCCACAAATAGCTGTGCATGCACGATCTCGAACCATTCCCAAATCCTACCTATGGCATTGTTCCTTTGCTCCTGGGAGAGGACATATCCAATGCCAACACAACTAATCCCTAAGACTCAACCTGTCTGGTTCGCAAGCCTTAACCTTATTTCATGTTCCTAGCACCTTAAGTGCCCAAAACTCGGCCCTAACCCATACCAGGTTACTAGCACACACATATACACATATGCATATCATAATAAACAACACAAACATGACCATGCACATATCTCATTCACCCCACGTAAGTTTATTTCCTTACAAGAAACTCACTCAAGAGCCACGTCATCGGGGTCTCTATTCCCGCGGACGTTCCACTCAAGAGTTTTATTAAGATACACGTCATCAAGAGTCTTCATTATTGCAGATGTTTCGCTCAAGAGTTTCTCTACAAGGGTATGCATCCCCATAATTCTGTTTCTCAAGGCTTCATCAATGGGGTCTGTATTCCCATGAATTCATAGTCGAGATACCGTCCCATGGATCTACCTTTCCATGGACCAACCCTTTTCCAATCACAATCATATACACGCATCAACAAACAATAATAATAGTAATAATCCCAACATGGCAAATCTTGCATCAAACGAATACGTTGTCGACAAGTCGGCCCTTGAGAAATTTAATTGCCAACCTTGGCATTTCTTGAATTAGGCCTCCCCTTATCATGACATTACCTCTTATGAGGATCATGTAGCCCACCTCGACTTTCTCAACTCGAGCATAACAATACCATCCTAAATCATAAATCCCAGCAAACATATAGTCCTAATTTACATGATTCTTTCTTCTTGAATTAAATTCCAATTATACGTTAATCCCTCATTTAAGATTTTAATCTTAAAAGTTATCTATGTGGTTGGCACACAATTGCATGATATCACTTACGTACAGATAATTATTTTCTTTTTTTATAACATACATAGTCCTCTTTTTAGTTATGCCTAGCATACATACATCGAACATATAAATGCATTTGAATTAAGTTTAGGAAAAACAATCCTAAAATATAAAAACATATAGAGTAGTGCTAGATCCCTCACTTAGATTTAAAGCTCTTCTGACTCCTACAATATGCCTCCGCCAAGCCCCAAACCCTTGCCATACCCCTGGAATGACAACACAATATCTCGAGACACGAAAACATGGAGGAAACCCATGTTCAGGTTGTGGTGCCTTGGGCACCAGCCTTGGCGCCTGAGTGTTACAGTACCTCCCAAAGCCCTCCCAAGCAATCAAGCTTAGTCGTTGGGGCTCCTAGGCCTGTGCTCTTGGCGTAGGTGGCACCTTGGGTGCCAGTCCTTCTTCCTCATAGAATCAAGCTGAATGGTGGCACCTTGGCACCCCACATTGTGCAACCATGGATGCTTTCAGTTTTGCACCCTTTTCACCCAAATCTCAACCAAATTTCATGATTCTTTCCATGGTTTTTCATCCTTGATATTTAGAGATTGTTTTGACACCAAAACCTCACAATTAATTGTAAGTATTCAAGCCTAATTCATCAAATCTTTATCCAAAGCTCTAACGTTTCCTTTTACTCTACATACTCTTTAATCCTACCCTTAAACATGTTTAATCCATTCATTTCTGGTTTTAATCTCATCGATAATCATATAGGGATGTTTTAAAACATAACCTAAGTTCTAAAACTCTTCGACAATCCCAATTCCTACCCAAAAGCTCATAAATTCAAAAATAGGAAGGAAATTAGGAAAGTGGAATACCTACCTCAATTCCTTGCTTTTTCGGTGATTGTTGGTTACTAAAAACCTGTCCCGCCATCCGAGGATGATTATCGAAAATTAGGTGGTGGAGGATTTGAGAGAAAAATGAGAGAGTGTTTAAGGAAGGGAGAGAGCTCTTGAGAAGGAGGAAGAGAAAATGAGAGAAAATGAATAGGGTTACCTATATATACTCATCTATGGTGAAATTACTATTTTACCCTTCGGTCAACATTATTAATAGCAAATTTGTAATTTTTCCAACTCGAGTATTCCTCATATGCTAAGTACCATACAATTTTTCTTATTAATACAATTTTTCTTATTATATTTTAGTCCCTCATTAGACTTAGTAATCATCTGACTCCTTCAATGTCACATATCCTCTCCCTCCATCTCCCGTTACTCATTATTTTTGTCACGACCAATTACTTGGGCCTGTGACTGGAACAATAATGACACTTCCCGTTACTGTAAGCTTAACCCATCCACGATTTCAAGTATTAACATGGAAGTTTTTATAGATTAAAATGAAATAAATAAATAAAAAGTCAATTAGTTAAAGGAGATTAACATTACTTTATACTTTATAAACCGTAAAGTTCATATCCAAAATTCACGAATATATTTAACGTAGATGTTTCTTTCAAAATAGATGAGTACTTAATGTAAAGTTCTCTTTTCAAAATTCTCCTTTCAAAACAAATAAGTACCCAAAATTAATCTCTTCTTTCGAAATAAATAGATATTTAAAAATAAACAACTGGCTTAAATATGTTCAAAATCCAAATATGTCAAATTGTTCAAGAGAATGAAATTTCATCTGAAATCTAGATAATCAAAATTTAAATAAAAATATATGTTGTCCCCAAGATCCCTCCTAAGTGTCCTACTCAACTACAGAGTGACCTATGAACCCTAAACTGAATATAACATGAAGGCCTACCCGACAACGAGAAGGTCCTTAGTAAGCCCTGCTACTCCTCAGGCGGGTGATTCTCGACAGTAACTAGATCTGTAGAAGGTAAAAACATTGAGAATGTGAGTCATAGATGATTGAATGATACGTCTAATCCCTAGTACAATTCAAATACATTCATATCAAATAAAATGTCCATAGGGTCAAACCTCAATATCAAAACGAGTAAAAAGATATATACCAGATATATGGCATCCAAATGAAATCACCTAGCATATATTCATGGCAAGACACCCAATGGGTCTTTACCCTACCATGGCATTGCTAAAATACAACTAACTAGAGGCACATGTTAATGGCTAGACGCCCTACGAGTCTTTGTCCTCACCATGACGTTGCAAACATCCCACTAGTCAAGACGCCCTATGAGTCCTTGTCTTAGCCTTGCCATGAGAGTCGCTACTCCCAATCATTGGTTAAGACACCCATAAGAGCTGTAGCTCAACCCTAGTTCTCGTCTCATGTCGCTATAAAAAGGGGGCATCACTAGCACCAAATAAGACATCCAAAGAATCCATACAATCCATTCAGACATAAAATAAACACTTGTAATAGTAGTTATATCAAACATCACAATTCCTCATCCACATTTTTTAAAGGCATTTAATCAAATCCAAACCCATCGAGGTTAAATTTCCAATTCGAGTATATTATTAATATCTCTAACGTGGAGTTTTGTTTGATGATCCTCTAATCAATTCACAATTCCTTTTTATTATGACAAATAGCAATATATAAGTCCTCTGTTTTCTGCGTACCATTTTAATTTTAAAATATAATAATTTACTCATTAAAATAACATCAACATCCTTACGACATATACAAGAGGAATTCATCTTAATACTCTATAAATTCATGAGACAACCCTATGGCATCAAATTTGACATACGATGATAAAATTATATTAAGGGGAAGTCGAACCATTCACTTGGGTTCCAAAGCCATGTTTACTAAGTTTTACATGTTAAAAGATGTATGCAAGGTTTCGAGATAAACTCCTAGCAACTTTGTTTCTTGAAATTTTCTACCATCGGAAAAGATCACCGGAGATGTATTCCGTGAGACTTATGTGAGGAGGTGTGGGTGAGTGAGGAATGTGGAGGACTTGGGATCCATTTATAGGTGGGGGTCTAGACTTAGTTAGTTCTAGAATTCAAGTATAATATCTTAGATTTTGATTATCCTTAGTTTAATTATTAATAATAATTCAACTAGGATTCTCTAGATTTATGATTATCCTAATTTTATTTATTATTTATATTAATTCAACTAGGACCCTCTAGATTTATGATTATCCTAGTTTATTTTATGTTATTTCATTTTATTTTATTTATTGATTTACACGCCTAGGTGGATAAGTATTATTCTTTTAATCCTAATATTATTAAGTGTTGTAATTTGATGTAATCACTATTATTTTATTTGGTTTATCCTTCTAGAAGCTAGATTAATTATTATCTTCTTAAGTTCTTCACCTATAGGCTTCACACCTATTTGTTTATGTTGGGCCTATTCCTCTAGCTAGTCGACCTAATTGTATCTTGACTAATTTATGGGCCTACCCTTTGGTCTTTTAGTTTGGGTCTTTTAATTAATACTTAACCTTTTCCTATTTAGACCTTAGTCATGCTTACCTTACTTAGATGATGAATAACAATGGGGCGATTTGATTAATTAACTATGTTAGCCTTACTTTAACTACATTAGGTCCTTAATCATCAATCTTCCAATTGGGCTTGTAATTGCCTAAAAGTTACACTTACATATACTAATTATATCCTGGTAATTAGTATCTATTTACATTCAATCCTAGTATTTTCTTTACCAAGAACCTGTCTCTGCTAGGGTTCCCTTATTTTAATATGTGTAGCACCGGTGGAGGCTACCTCTCCCACCTCCTCCTCCTCTTCCTTCTTTTCTCATCTTTTTTCTTTCCCTTCTTCTCCGTGAGAGTTTGTTTTTCTCTTTGTAGAAAATCTCCCCTCTTCTTTGTAAGAGGTTTTTTGTTTCTAGATCCAGTTACCTTTCCTTCTATTTTCTTGATCTCTGAGGATGGAGAAGCTATGGCTTTTGTTGCAGCTAGAGAAGCTATGGCAGAGATGCTATGACCTTTGCTGTGACCGAACTGGAGGTGGACGATATTTTGAAGGTGTTCTTGGTGAAGCCTGGGTCTAAAGACGCTGATGTCATGAAGAACACCTTAAGTAGTATGAGGAGCTAGGGATCAAAGGAGAAGATAAGTATTGTGCAATGGCCAGAGTCACTATCTTCTCTGCTAGGGCTTTCTCTCCTTGTCCTCAGTCCTTAATCTTCATCTTTGGCCTACCAAATCTAGTCTTTTAAAAAAAATTGCTAGAAGACATGCTTTTATTCTCTCTCTGATAAAAGTATTGAGATAGGGTGTGTTGCCCCTACTTTTTTAGTTTTCTAGTTTTGTTACTTAGATCTAAGTATTGTTTTTAAGGTATAGCCCTAAATTATGTATCTTTTATCTCAGAAATTCAGGTTTTGTGCTGTAATGGTTCATTTTTAAATCCTGTTAAATCTTATGTATCCATAGCTTAGTATCTTATTTAATGGAAATGATTTCCATTTGTCAAAAAAAATATCTACTAAATATTTATTTTATTAAATTCTTAGGGATCTATTTTCGTTGTTTTGACTATTTTTTATTTTTCTTTAATTCTTACACTTTTATTACCCTAGGGTCTCACATTTACCTTATTGTAACATTTCCAATCCCACGCCGTAATTTAAAGTAATTACAGTTTGACCCCTAGCCAACTTTTTATTTTTCACTTGAGTCCCTCACACAACTTATGAAGAAATAACAATCACACAAACACAATAACTAACACACATTTATCATAGGCATAAACTCAACATTCAAATGATAGACATGGTAAAATTCTTATAGTTATTCGTCTATTTGCGAAAAAATTTTCACATGCGTTCGAGCTCCCGTTTTCTGATGATATCGTAATACCAAGGGTATTACAATTTTATACCCCTTGTCATTTCTCAACTTCACATTTCTTTACTAGGCAATGGAAAATTTTTCCCCGTATTCAAATTATTCCTTAAAATCAAATATACTAACACCCGAAAACTGCGCACGTTACTCTTTCATTAAAGGGATACAAAAGTCGAATCTTTTCATTATAGCCATAGAGACTCTTCACTCAATGAATACTTCTAAGGATAAGACAGGATGGATGATCCTAAAACTAGACATTAAGAAAGCCTTCGATACCATTTCCTGATTTTTTATCATAAACATGCTTAAAGCTTTTAATATTCCCTCCAATGGATTGATCTCATTACATCTTGCTTTATAATTATGGAAAACACCCCGATTTTAAATGAAACTAAACTTTCATCCTTTAAACCTACTAGAGGCATCAGACAACGTGATTCACTATCACCATATCTCTTTATCATGGCTATGGAATACCTCTCTATTTCTATTGCTTAAGCCATTAATTCTAAATCTTGGAAACCCTTTAAACTTAGGAAGAATGACATTGAAATCCCGCATATGCTATTTGTGGATGATGTCCTCTTGTTTGCAAAAGTGAATAATAGCTCTATTCATAAAATAAAAGTTGTGATCCAAGATTTATGCCAATCTAGTGGTATGGAAATTAATTCAGAAAAATTCAAACTTTGGCTATCTCCTTCTATCCCTACGACTAAAAAAAATGACATTTCCACCTATATGTAAATCACACTCTCTTCTAACTTAGGAACTTATCTGGGCTACAAGCTAAAACAAATTTAAAAACTCTAATTTTGAAGATATTATTCTCAAACTTCAACAAAAACTCCAAAGTTAGAAAACACATCACCTTTCCTTCGCATGATAAACCCAGTTAATTTCAGCAAACCTCAACCAAATCATGAACTATCAAATGAGGGTCTTTAGTCACCCTAAGAAAACTCATGCTCAAATTGACAAAATTAGTAAAAACTTTCTCTGGGGTCACACCACTACTAACAAGAAACTTTACCCTCACAAAATGGGAAATTATAACAAAGCTTAAAAGTCAAAGGGTCTTGGTCTAAAAAAAACTAGTTTTATGAATGCTGCCTTCATGGCAAAGTAGAATTGGGAAATTAAATTTAATAGTAAGAAGTCTTGGATTTTTCTGTTTAAACATAAATATAAGAACAACACTAAAACTTATAGGAAATCTTCCTTCGCTTACAAAAGTATTAAAAAAGATAAACATATTTTTTCTAAAAAAAATTCTTACTTGGTGAGAAATAGACCAAATATTAGCCTTTGGGATGATTGCTGGGTAAATAATTCTCCTCTGCATAATCAACTTATTGGCCCCCTTGCCTTTAATGATCAATCCAAAAAGGCAACTAGTATAATTGACAAAACCGAAAACTCATAGGAATGAAACCTTAACACTCTTCCTTTTCAAATTCCATAGCTTCTGAGAGATAAAATCTAGCGTATTGCCTTACCTAACCGGAACCTTCATCTAGAAGGTGGTATTTATTGGACCTTATCAAACAATGGTATCTTCATCCTTAGTTCGATCTATAATAGTTACTTCCCAAAAAATCAAAAACCTCTAGCATGAAGTGGATCTAAAAAGCACCATGTAATCAACATGAAAAAAAAATTCTTTGGAAATGTTGTCATCTTGCCCTCCCCATCATGTCATCTTTATACAATAGAAACATCACCCTTTCGCCCCCACCCCCACCTATCCAATATGTAACCTAGAAGATGAAACAGTGGAAGACGTCCTTAGAAATTACTCCAAAACTAAAAGGATTTGGTCTTTTTTTAGATCGCAAACAAATACTTCTTCAGAAAATTTCCAAACATGGTTACTGTAACATCCCAAATTTTCTTTATTTAAGTTTTAAAGAATGGTAGAATTAAGCTATTTATGCCTTTAGATGCCTAGAAGTAAGTAATCAAGGAAAGGCATGAGAAATTAGGATAAATGAGTTAAGAATAGAAGAAAAATGAAGTTCTAAGGGAATTAGTCGACTAATGGTAGCAAGCAGTCGACTAATAGCATTAGAAATCAAGTCAGGTTACTAATATCTGCAATCAATCACTAATGAGGAGGGATCAGTCGACTACTTACTCTCTGTAAAGCTGAAATTTCTGGTACTGTAGCAATCAGTCGACTAATCGAATTTAATCAGTTGACTAATGGCACATCAGTCGACTAATCGTAAGTAATCAGTCGACTAATCGCCTGCTGGAGTGCGAAAATAAGTCTGTTCTAACTGAAAAATCAATAGAAAATTGACTAGAATACCCTTAACATGCCAACAAAGATTTGAAACAAGAAAGTAGGAGTAAAATAGAGTTTTCCATGATAAGAAGACTCTTGAGACCTTTTAAAAACAAAAAAAGAGAGAGAAATGATATTTTTCTGAAAATTAGAGAAAAGAGAGAGAAGGGACTTCTAGTTGAGTTTCTAACAAGAAAATCATTAAAGACTAAGAGAAAGAAAATAAAATAAGGGGAAGTCTAAAAATTGAGGAAACAAGATGAGCTAGAGAGAAACTAGAAGAAAATCCACAAGTTCATCTATAGAAAGAATTAAAGGTAGCTTGTTATTCATAAAAGCAATTTATTTTCAGTTATTTATCATGCTTGTGTATAATATGCTGTTTTTTATGCTAAATCTTTCCATGAATGTTTAAGAATATGCTTTCTCATGAAAGTAGAACTTGATTCCTCATGGGATAAAGTAATTCCTCATAGAATATAGTGAATTCTCTCCATCAGATAGCTAAAAAGCAAGTTTTTCAGTTATTTATCATACTTTTGTATGATTTAGCAAGTATGTATATCTTGAAGTTTTCTATGAGAATAAAGAATCAACTTTCTCTTAAAAAGTAAAGTTTATGTCCTCATGAGATGACAGAACTAGAAATTTCTCATGAGATGACAGAAATACTTTATAGGATGTAAAAATCCTTATGGGAAGACAGGACCTCAGAAATTCCTCATGAGATGACAGAATTCCTCATAAGACGTAAAATTCTTTATGGGATGACAGAACTAAGAATTTCTCATGGGACATTGAGTACTTTTACTGAGAAAGTAGCTAAAGTATCCAAAATATAATGCACTATACAAGAAAGAGGTTTACGACACCAGTTATGTGTTAGTATATCAATTTATATTTCATGCAATGAGCTTACTATTGAGATTACCTTATAATAGTTCTTTCATGTTCATGGAAATGTCACATATTTATTAGGAATTGCTTTTATGATTGAAATGGTTTATGAAATGTTTTCTTTAGATAAACTAGCTACTGAGATTATATATCTCATGATTTTATATTATGACTAACCATTTCGGGAATTGAAGTAAGAAATGTGAGAGAAAGCATAAAGAACAAGTTAGTAGACTTATTAAGTAGTTATTTAGTGAAGAAGATGTTATGTAAACTTTTAGAGATTTATGCACCTTTGATGTGTACATGTATAAAAATAGGTGAGTTGTGTATAAATCTCAGGTATTGCAGCTCCATTCTAGAAGTAAAATTGTAAGAAAGGTTGAAGAAGTGTTGTAGATTACATGTATTTTGAAACTAAATGATTTTACCATGTTTTCATATTGTTATTTTCTAAGGATCTGAAGTTCAAAACACATCAGTCGACCAATGCTCCTTCATCAGTCGACTAATGCCCCTCGGTTTTAAACATGTGCAAACTTAAAGACAATCAGTCGACCGATAATCCCATATCCGTCGACCGATTGTCCTCTGCCCAACAATAAATTTTATATTGAAGAATTGTTTCAAGTTTTCCTTATTTTTTATGTAATCAGATATTTCATAATGATTTTTAGAAAAACCTCTTGGTTTCACCATGATTTTCACAAGATCCATTTTACAATTTTTCTTAAATTGTATAAATCTAGTAGATGTTACAATTACAAACAAATTCCAAGAACTCCTAATTGAGCAAACTCAAGATCTCTTGGAACATTATCTTTTTGTTCACCCTTCACTCACTCTGGCTTCATAGGAATAAGACTTTATATCAAAATGAAATAAGACATCCGAATGAAATTACACACTTTGCCTTAAGCAAAGCTGCTGAATACTAGTCAAATGAAAATTCTGCCTCAGCCCCTGTCTTTCTTTCTCAAACAAACCAATTTAACCCCTTTTGGACCTTACCTCCTTTTTCATGGTTTAAACTTAATGTTAACGAACCAACAGCTAAATCCTCGCCAGAAGCTGGTGGCTATATCAAAAATGACACTGGAAGCTAGATCTGTGGTTTCTCAAAGTTTTATGGCTCTGGTACTATACTTCAAGCAAAACTTTCAGTTATCATGATTGGTCTTAACCTTGTTCTTGACAATCATTGTATGAACAAAATTATTGTGGAAACTGATTCACAACAAGCCTTTGATCTCCTATTAGACTTATCTTCTTCATTTCACCCTCTGGACTCCTTTGTTTTGAACTGCAAGTACCTACTTTCTAAAATCCAAGACCACAAAATTATGAAGATTGACAAGCAACAAAACAAAATTGTAGATGTTCTAGCAAAAAAAAGGGAGAGAAGAACGGTTGCCTCTTACTTTCCTCTATACTATGCCAACCAACATCCTCCATCTACATCAAGAGGACATGAAAAATAGTCCAAGAATTACCACCCCTCTGCCGAGCAGCTACCTTCTAGTTGAAGACGAGCCTTGTTGTTTTGTCAATGCTTCACAATGCCAGTCTGCCTTTTTACTTTAATTCTTAGTTTATTGTTAGTAAATTATCTCTGGAATTTTTATCTACCTAGCAGGACTATCCTTTATCTTTTGTTGTGGTTTCTGCATGTGTCTTGACTTATGTTTTCTTCTATGTATTTGTACTTCCTGCCTGTATGGAACTACCTCTATTAATTTAATTCCCCAATTCACCAAAAAAAATATTCTTAATTCCTTACACACCTAAAATATATTACAATTTCACTTAGACATACCACTCTTAATATTTATATATTTTTTTACCAAAGGAACATTAACAAAGACAATTAACATGTCAAAAACCAAATTCAATCTTCTTACTTGTTGTATTCAAATATTCTATTTCTCATTTTAATGAATTATTTTTTAATCTTTGTAGAGATGGTATTTGATTAATTTCATGTTTGTATCATACATATTAGAGCTTGATCAACCTCCAATCAGCTCTTAATATGCCATGTTAGCAATTAATGTGTCATGCCAAATGGATTGTGAAGGATTGATGAAACTTGTTGACACGACAAATAAGTTGATGTTTAAAATTTTTTAAGGACTGAGTAGTGTATTAAATTTTTCTAAAGACTAAATAGGTAACACATTTATCTTTTAATGACTAAAATGTTTTTTTCTTAACTATTGATCAATATCCAATTAGCAATTAACATATCACATCAAATATATTGTAAAGCGATAATTAAAATTACTGATGAAAGAACTAACGAGTTGACATCTATATAATAGATTAAAACAATTTTACTCTAAGGTATTAATTGTCGGTAAGTTATTAAATTATGTATAATAGAATAAATTTGGTAAATTGTTAAATTTGGTAAATTAATCACATCACATTAGATGAATTTACAAAAATTAGGGTTAATTGCTATATAATCACATTAAATGAATTTGAAAAAATTAGGGTTAATTGTTATATAATTGATAATTTAGGTAAACTTTTCGATTAAAATAAGTTGTCCTTTGATAAATTATCATTTATTATATAAAAATAATCAAATAATTAATTATTATATATTCTATATATAAAAAGTAACCAACTGTCATGAAATGTTCATATATGGTTACTATATAGTTATATATAGATCATTTACTAGATATAGTAATAATTAATAAATTAATAAATTTGTTTAATATAAAGTTTCAATAGTACCCCCTCATTTTTTACTCAGCCGAAGGAAGGCGGAAAAAACGTTTTCTCTCTTCTTCATCCTCTTTTCAAATCCTTTCTTTGATCTTTAGAGTTTTGATTGTTTGTTCGGTTCAAAAGCTTTGTAAGGATCAAAGGTAAGCTTTAATCTCATTATTTTCCTTAAATTTCAGTTTATATGGAAGATTAGAGGAGGTTTTGTTCTTGAAGATTTTGATGATAATTCGTGAATCTCAGTTGTTTTAGAAGTTATATTTGAGTTATAATCGGTTAAAAGAGTTGAGATTCTGATTTTGAATCAAAAGAAAGGAAATGATGAATTTTTTGAAAGATTTTCTGCAAAATTCGAAGTACTGTAGCAACTGGAAATCTGGAATTTTTCTTCGAGTTACTGTAGCGACCAGAAATTTCAGAAAAAAATCTGGAAAATTTTCTTCGGGACTGTAGCAGTACTGTAGTGTCGGCAGTCAACGTTACTGTAGCGAACCGGCACTGTAGCGAACCGTTACTGTAGCAAACCGTTACTGTAGCAGTCAGAAAATTTTGCGTATTTTCGTGATTTTGTTTCCTTTCTTATGTTTCCTTGTAATATATTTTACTAGGAAATTTTCCTACACAAATTCTAGTATGGAACAAGGTAAACTTGGACAAACATCAAGGTGAGTGAATAACCTTGCTAAGCTAATTTGATATTACTAGTCAAAGTACAATATAAGTCTCATTTACAATATTATTGGGATAATAAGCAATCAATTTTTCATATGGGAGTATAAGATGATCGGTAGAAATAAGAGTATGTAGAAATTATTTTATTTCATGGCAATTGTACTATGTGATAAATTCTCTCTATCTTATTAATGAGTAAAGATCTACGGGATCTAATACATGAGTTTGAAAGGGTTAAAGTCCCATACTACTCAGTGTATATCTATGAAACCTATACCCGAGTTGAAAGGGTTAGAGTCCCATACTACTCGGCGTATATCTAAGAAATCTTATTCACGAGTTTGAAAGGGTTAGAGTCACATACTACTCGGTGTATATCTATGAAATCTTATTCATGAGTTTGAAAGGGTTAGAGTCTCATACTACTCGATGTATAAGATAATTAATTATGAGTAAATGTGGTATTTGTACTTTTGATATTTTATATAGTACAGTTATTTACTTACTGAGTTTTTAAATAAACTCACACTCCCTATGATTATTTTTTCAGATACAGAAAACAAAGAACAAGAGTATCCATTTGAAGAATAGAAGCCCATTGGAATTATCCTCTATTTCTGTCTGGTGGGATACCAGTACTTATTAATGTGGATACTAGGAACGCTCTGTACTTTCTATAGGTCTCCTAGACTTGCGATGAGATAGAAATATCAGACTATGTATGTCTATATTTGCTTATCAGATGAATATAATTCTGTAGTGTGGAATGAATGATTAAGGTTGAATGTAAAACCTTACAGAATATATGTAAATGACGTATGTTTGAAAATTTTATTTCATGAGTAGTATCTTTTCACATGTTCAATTTTTGGGATGTGACATATATACATAATAAATTATTGAAATATATATACACAAGGATCAAGACATACTGGCATTAATTCTTGATCATAGGTATAAAATTTCTTTACAGTTGATTATCCTACATTCCATATGAAAATTTTTAATTTGATTATTATTATTTTTGAAATTAATTTACCTATTTTATTTATTTAAATTTATTATATTAAATAAATAAATCAAATCAAAGTTTGAGTAGGTAAAATAGATTTGATTATAGAACTAATAAATCAATTTAGAATATTTATGTTTAAAAAGTATATGTCATAAATCATAAATTTTATATAAATCAATTATAATTATTTTTATTTTTATTAGTTATGAAAGTTTTTAGAGTTGTGATTCACGGGTCACAACACTAATTTTAGATATGTCAAAGAACTAAATGGTTATTATGGTATTTCATAGTTGGCTCAAATGTTTTTCAAGGACTTACAAAATACTTTTCCTAAGACCTAAATAGTTGCTTGAACACTTGTCTACAATTTATTATCATAATTTCAACTTCAAGCACCAATATAGTTTAAATCTAATAGAAGGGACTAATTTCCAATAAAATGGTGAAATCAAGTTCAAAACCCTACTAAAAGACGTATCACATTTAATGATTAATAGTGTCTCAAGTAAACTTATTTCAAATAAAAAATATCTGTGAGAAGCTAAAAAATTTCAGCTTCATTCCAAGTCTCTAGTTCTAAAATATTTTTTGTCTCCTTTATTTCTTGGGCTTAGGCACTTAGTTTTGACTAAAAAATCTCCTTAACATAGTATCATTTTTGTGTTTTTCAAGTGTTTATTAAAGCAGTTAAAAAAAGTGTTTATTAAAACAGTTCAAAAAAGGATTATTAAAAATAAATTACACTCATTTAGAAAAATAAAAAAAAATTATACATTTAAAAAAAGGAGCATATTTGATCCCTTCCATTTTTGTTATCATTAAAGTTATTTTTCTACATAACATGCATTGAATTGAATGTGACATAATTTAAGTCTTTTTGTTTTGGGTCATATGAGAAGAAAATCATATAATCATACTGTACATAAAAGTTGTGTTCGACAAATCATTTAAGTTAGCTTATAACTTATTTGATTAATTTATAAATTTGTTCGAAGTGTTTGGTAAACGAGCTTATTTTAGTAACTTATAACTTATTTTAAAATGTTATTTTTAGTAGCTTATAACTTATAATTATTTATTCCTATTTTATTCTTATCATTTTTTCAAAATACTTATTATACCCATAAGTTTATTATAACCCAATTTCCAAAATTTCTTTATTGTGATCCCGTCATTTTTATCTTTAATTAAATTTATACATAAAATATATTTTATAATATTTATATATATAATAGTTTATATATATATATATAATATTAGATATATAAATAATAAATTATATAAGAATATATTGCATACTTATTTTCATTTTTATTTTTAATTAAATTGTTATCTTTCATTAAATTTATATGTATAATATTATATAATAAAATATTTATTACATATATTACATTTAATAATTTAAAAATTTAAAACTAATAAGTTTATTTGTATTATTTTAGATTTATAAAATATATTATTTTATATTTTTTAATTACTTTTACCAAAAACTTCTAATTTAATAAATTAACTTATAAACTTTCAGCTTTCAACTATTAACTATAAGTTAAAAATTAACTAATAAACTTTTAAATAACTTTTAAACTTTCAACTAACCTACCAGCTAATTTTGTCGAATAAAGTCAAAATTAACTTATTTAAGAGAAAAAATGAATAGATAAATTTCTATAATATATATTAAAATAACAAAAAAAGTCAAGTATAAGAAAAGTATTAAATATAATTTAATCAAATTTTATAGAAAAATAGCATAATTGATTTTTATTCTTTATGCTTAATATGCATGATACCGTAACATACTATTGATTAAATAAGTAAAACCAAACATGCAAAGAATAAAAGAAAAATTGTGAAAAATTATGAAAATGACAAATGAAATATAGATATCAGCGAACAATGGCATTATGCGAATCAAGGATTCAAGGTCATATGTACAGTCAGGGCAGTCCCGATTCCTATAAATTACAATAATAGCTCAATGGGATTAACCCCATAAAAATTCTTTCCCCAGTTTACAAATTATTGGGGCAGCGTTTTACGGCTCGAAGTTGATACTTCATCTTTGCTACAACATACAAATCAGCATCGGGTAATTACGACCACACGCAGCATAACTCAAGCAAGAAATTAAACCCAAGTCGATAAGATGGTTTGAGCTCCAGATCATTTATCGGATCCAAAACAATGCTCATCAACTTTCAGGGAGAAAAATTCTAAATGGCAATGGCACAACACGAACAAAATTCTCTACATCCAATGAAGGACAGTGCTGTCATCAGGAGGCAAAACGCAAATAAGCCCGTGTAAGATAAAATCAATCCACTGTACAATGATTTGCAGAAGTCAGACGGACGTATTGAGGCAAATTGCCAATTGAGAATTCCACCACAGATGGGTTAGGAAGACACGTTTTCTCTTTCATTTTCCTCATTTTCTTGTCTCAATTCTGCAAAAATCAATTCGTCCCAACTAAGAATGACGCTAGATTTAGGCCCAACTCAAGACTTGTACACCACATGCATACGTTTATCACCAAAACTGAAATTTCAGGCATCTTATGTATATTGTCTCCGTCAAAGAAGGACGTCAGTCAAGGCACTTTTAATATAAATTAGGTGTTATGACAGAGACAAATAGAGTAGCAAAAATGAGATAGTATGAAGTAAATTTTTACCCATTGTGTTTCATACTTGAAGATGATATGTTCAACACTTCAACTCCTTCTGCCAGCTATATATGGAGATGCAGAGCCAGAGGATGAGGAATGTAGCCTTTGGACAAATGGATGGTTTAAGAGCTGAGAAGCAGTGGGACGATCCTCTGGATTGACTTGAAGGCACTGCAGAATAAAATCTCGTGCATCTCTTGAAAGAGAATCGGGAATAGGAGGACGCTCACCTTTTCCAATTCTAAACAATGCCTGCATCTGTTCTCAGAAAAAAAGATTCTTCAAAGCTCAAAACCAAACAATATTACAGTTGTTATTATAATAAAAATAAGGTATTAATTTACTGATGTTACTATTACTAATAATCAACCTAACTTTCTATCAAATACCAAAACTAAGCTTCAGAACGTCAACAAAATCAGTAAGTTAATGACAAATAACGAGAACATTGACACAAAATCTGCAAGCTTCACCTGAATTGTTTGAAAGTTAAGAATCCGCCAAAATAAACTTAAAAACTTTGATAAAGGAAAACATGTCAAAGTTGGTTGAGATCGCAATTAAATCACAATTGGAATTGTAGAATCTGAACAGCCTTTGAAGCAAAAGAAACATAAGCAGGAAACATGAGTACATGCCAAAAGAGTCAGGGTTTCTATGAACATTCTTGGTACGGCTGCTAATGGTAATGGAAGTGAATGCAATAATAAATATGACACATACACATTCCAAGCCGGAGTATGGAATTTGGCGTGTTAACATCTCCAATACTGTGCACCCCAGACTCCATATATCAGCCGGGAGTCCATAACCTCGATTCTTCAAAACCTGCATATTCCAGCTTGATAAATAATAACTATGCTCTTGAAAAATAAAATGAAAAAGAAAATTAAACATCCCAAGAGGGGGTGATATTTTGACTAGTTCAAGGTTTACAATAGTTTCAAAGGCAAAGGGATGTTTATTTCATCCATGAAACTCCAATGAAATTTGATATGGATCTAGCACTATCGGCCAGTGGATCTGAGATCCAACGGTTCACATTCCAAGTGGTATTTTTTCTTTTTCTTTGTTTTTTTTAAAAAAAAAAGATACTAAAATCTGAGATCTAACTATTCATAGAGAGACAAACATAGTGCTTCAGATCTGCTCTCAATGAATTCTTGTAACAAATATCCAGCTCCACACAATTAACATTAATTTATTACATTGATCAAATCTTAAGGTGAATAAACTCGACATCAGCAAAGAGAAGGGATCAAAATGCAATAAATAGTAAAGGCCAATCAAGAATGATTATGTCTTTGAATTAATAAACCTCTGCAATTTCCTATGATCACAAAACTACTCTTTTCTAACCAAGAAGATGATCATGTCACGTCAATAAGTTTACTTAATCAACCTCAGCAAAATTACCATGAAAAAAAAAAATTAAATTTATCTGTGAATGAGTAAAAGATTGTATTTGTTAGAATAAAATTAGTTCTACTTCCTTTATTTAGGCATACTAAGAAGTCAGACTTGATTGTATCACAAGCTAAACAACCTTAACTCTATTATAAATAGATGTAGCACAAGCCTCTCTTTATCAAGGCCTTCCTAAGTATTCTCTCTCCTCTGTTCTTTACTCAGTTAACTTACAGAATGGAGCTCATGCAACATTCCAGAGTTAATTTGTTTCAGCTTTTCTAACCCTGTTGGAAAATGTAACGAAAGTTATGATGTAATACAATGTTTTTAAATAGTTTATTTCCATAAGATGTTTTCCAAATGAACTAATAATTTTTAAAGATCCTAGGTGCGAACATCAACAACTTCACAAATAAGCAAGCACCTAGAACAGTAGCATGATAATTGCACAGTTATATGACAATTAGATTTCATTTAATAGGTGTACAAGTCCTGCCTAATGAAAAGCCTAAATTTCATTGATCTAGAACCATGGATAGGGAATCCAGGATACATAAACTAATTACTATTTTTTAAAAGAATTGAAGAACATCAATAAACTCAAACTGTGCAAAAGTAAAGAATGAAAGCATACCTCAGGTGCCATCCAGAATGCTGTCCCCTTGCATGACTTAATATCATTCAATTTGGTTGCCTGAAACAGAGAAGTCACAGTAAGAAACTGGAAAACTGGAAAAGATAAATAATTGAAGATAATATGGGAATCTACAATTGAAATAAAAGTTTTTTTTTTTTTCGCAGAGGGGGGGGGGGGGGGGGGAAGAAAGAGGAAATTAAATTGAGGGAGGGTATAACCTTTGCCAATCCAAAATCTGCAAGCTTGACAGATCCATTTGCATCTACCAATATATTTGCACATTTGATATCCCTTAAATAAATTTAAGAAAAATAAATTCGTTTTACAAAGACAGCTTCATGAATATTACATAACAGATACACAAATGCAGTATAAATGTTAATGAAATCATGAGCTTAACCAAAGTATGCTCTACCTATTAAGAAAAGATGAAAGAAACAATTCTTAAATCACCTGTGAATCACACTTTGATCATGAAGATATTTCAAACCATGCAGAATCTGTCTTGTGTAGTTAGATACTTGGGAATCTCGAAGATTATACTGCTGATAGAGGCTTGCAAGGGAACCTTTAGTTACAAGTTGAAGAAAGATATACAGCTTTGATTCATTCTGCAATAAACAAAGGCTGAGTATATTACAAAACACATTTCCCATGAGACAGTACATAGGACAAAATTACCAACCTTTACCTACACTGGAATAGTACATAGGATAAAATTACAAAACATTTACAAAAATAGACAGATTAAGAGAAATGAAAAACTCTTTATCTAAACACTCGTCGATAGCTGAACTAATAAAACTAACTGACAGAGACCGTTAGTTTGTGCAACACCTGGCTACAAATCATCTAATGCTGCTTGTCACTTCTGTAATGGTAAATGACCGAGCATTGTTTAAATATTACTAAATACAGGAAAACTATTCTTATTGAGTCATATAATAAGCTCTATTAGATTTGAAGACAGTAATACTCTTTTGCCACTTAAAGAACTCCCCTCCACCAACCCCCAAGAGAGGAGGAGGAGGAGAAGAAGAAGAAGAAGAAGACATCCACAACAGTGTTTGAGATGTATAAAAACCTATGACATTAACATAATCCATAATAGCAACTCAACAATGGTAAACGTCAAGAATAATTTCAAATACTGGGACAGAAAAGGAAAATGAAGAAGAAGACAGAAAGAATTACCATTTCTGTGCCATAGTATTGAACTATATTCTCATGTTCAAACTGACTCAAAAGAGCAATCTCCTGGGAGAGAGAGAGGAAGTGAAAGCACAATGAGAGAAAAGATATCGCAGCAGAAATATCGACAGAGTAAGTTGTGTTTGTCTCAGAAGACAGCACCACATTTAGATAAGAAAAATCTTCTTTTTTCTCATAAAGGAAGAGTTCATGAATAGAAAATTATCAAGCAATAATAATTAAAAAACCTGTCCTACCTGCTCTAGGTAATAGACACTTTGCCTTCCCTCATTCCCTTGATCAAGCAGTGAAACTTCTTTTACAGCAAAAAAGATTCCATCTCTACAATCACAATCAAAAGATATTGGGAAGAAAAAATGATTTGTAGTTAGCATTTAAGTAAACTAAATTACGGTACAAAGATCATACCCTATAAAACTTAAATCATTTAGAGCTTTGCTCTAGTGCTTTTTATGGAAACAAATCCAAATGATGGATGCAATTTGGATTAAAAAATTTGATGAACAACATAGAAGGATCCAAAATTTTAAATTAAGACACAATTTTGGCTTTGAAATCTGCTATTATGCAGCAGTTTTAAGATCCAGGCCCTTGCAACAACAACAACAACAACAACAACAAAACCTTATTCCACTAGGTGAGGTCGGCTAAATGAATCGCACGACAACATTGAGCTCTATAAGGTAAGACTACGGAAAAATCGACCTTTTACATTGTTGATCTTCTAAAGATCTATGTACATAGTAAAAACCATTACTTTGCACAAATCTTGAGAAGACATGCGAGATTCACCTTTCAAGAGGTGAAGCTCTCTATAGCCTTACCCTCTACTATAATAGATTTAATGCAATTAATATATAATGATTAAGTAATTAATGAGACTCAAAAACAAAGATACTAGTTATCCAGTAGTGTTGCGGTCTATAAACAGGTTAAAGGATAACAGTTGATTTGGTTGCTCAAGTAAATTATAACATCAAGAAAATATTTTTTTTTTGAATGAGTCAATGTGCTGTCGAGTAAATAAAAAATCCTCGTTAATTGAAAACTGCAAGTTTTCTACTTTAAGATTTATCTTTTATCACTTCCATTAATAGGAAGACAGAGTTACAGACGACCAAAATAAAGAGCTCATTTTAAACCACTTTTAGTTCAAAAATCAACCTTGAGAAACGATTCATGTGCTAATGAAAGTAGGAAAAGGGAAAACTGAACAGAATTCAAACACTTACCCTGAAATTCCTTCATAAACTGACCCAAATGAGCCACGTCCCAAAAGGCTACCCTTCTCCCAGTTCCTAATTATAGGCCTGAATCTTCCGTTAGGAGATATATTATTCGACGGAGGATCCGTGAAAGTGCTAGAAGAATCATCTTCGTTTGACGTAGTAAATGAACACGATGCCGAAAGCTGAGCAACAATCTCCGCAATCCTTGTTGCATTATCATCCTCTTCTGCCCTCGATCTTACCCCGCCTTCAATTACCCGTTCTTCTTCTTCTTCTTCTTCTTCTTCTTCTTCTTCTTCTTCTTCTTTATGTACTTCTTTTTGCCCCGCTTCTCTACGTATTACTTTGCCGTCATAGGAAGAGTTCAACTCCTGGTAATTTTCCAGAGATTGTCCTTCAACTTGAGGAGCAAAATCCCTTAAAATGTCCCAAGTGGAAAAAGTGTTATCAATAACTGGAAGCCTCGCCCCAGGCGGTGGCTTAAGCATCGGCGGACGCACACCCTTGATACCTCCTCCGACACTGCCTGCACAAAAACCACCACCAGCAATGCAGCACCCACTAGTCTCAGCAGGTCCATCTTGAGTTGACTCAGCTACTCCTCGAATTGTAACCCTCTCTTCCAATTTGTCACCCAATTCGTCAGCTACTTGACTATCCTCCTTTAGTTCCTCCTTCTCCTGACTGTTCAACTCGTTCATCTTCAACCTTGGTGCAATACTCGGAGAAAATTTTCCCTTCATAGCCTCCCACGCCGCCGCCGGAATAGCGAAGTCATCTGGTCCCGAAAGCCCTAAACCCCTACAAATGTTATCAATTTCACCGTCAACTCCTACAATTCGGAAGCTGCCTCGATCATAGGACTCCATAGATTCAGTGTGAAGCGATCCAGACGAGTTCTCCAGCGACGACGAAGACAACCCAACATCATACTCAACGTACTTGACGGCATTGCTGCGATCGAGCCTGGGTTTTCTTCGGGCTTTATTCGGGTCCACGCCCTTGGTTTGCTTTTTGTGAGCGAAAAATCGAGGTAGGTGATGCATCGAGAACCAAATCCATCTAAAAGTATAACATAGGTTTTTTATCAAGAATTGCCGTCAGAACTCAGAAAGAAGTTCAAACCTGTTCGACCTTATGCTTTCTTCTTCTGAGAAAATTGAAGAAATTTGAAGTTGTGCTTCTCTCAAGAGTCACAACTGAGAAAACATTGATGATCAAGGCTTCCGTAGTTGGCGCAGGACGAAGCCGAGCTCATATTACAGGGATAATTAAGAGCCGATATGGTTGGGAAAGTAAAAGAAAACTGTAAGACTGACCATCTGGTAAACGACGACGATGTAAAAGAGACAGAAAACGCGGTGCCACGTGGACAAACTCTATTTGATGACGTAGATTTTTATAAACGTGAATTCAAATATATGTAAATAAATAATTATATAAATTCTTGTATTTCAAATAATTGTAAAAAAAAAGTATATAAATTCTTGAAAATAAACATGACAAATAAATTATAAACATTAAATGTAGCTCTTAGTTATATATTATAAATATTTTAATAAAATTAATATAACTAATTTTTTTTACAATCCAACATTATATGACTCAATTTTTTTAAAGAGATTTATTTTTTATATCATACAGTATTTTATTGTACAATTTGATAATAAATATTCAACAACTCAATCTTTACTGAAGGTACACATGTTAATCAATTTTGTTATTTTTTACATTCTGTTATATAGTGAGGATATATGAAAAATTATTTTGAATTTCACCTCTCATATATAATCTTCAATTTTTTAGACTTAACCATCTAAAATAAAAGGGCCAAATTTACACTGTGTGAGATGAACCAATATGATATCGTGATAGAACGCCAAAAATATAAAGCATTAATCTTTGATTTCTTTATTTGATCAATACTCACTTATTAATTTTGATTGGATGATCCTATTTTGTCAAACAAGATGTTGGTTAAACAAATAAGCTAAAGTTTCAATCTCCCATGCTGGAGCCATTCCCTTCTATGAGTTCTCTTTCGCATCATGTATGGTAATTTACATCATTATGTATGAATGATTCTAAAATCAGCAGTTAATAAATATAGATAATGTAATATAAAAAAATATAAGTTTTTTTTTAAAAGAAAAATACTTTTATTCAAACACAACCAGCTAAATGTAAATCATTACAAGCTAAAGAAAGGAAAGAGGCAGGAAAAGATGACTCCCACACCATAATATCTTGGGAACTATGCGCTTTAGTCAACCTATGGGCTAGCTCATTACAGGATCTATAGGTAAAAGACAGAGAAATCACTCAAGGGACCAACCAACTCTCTCACGTCTTCTAAAAGTCCAAACAGCAAGGTCTCGGATTTGGGTTATTATACTCATTAGCCGTTTGAAGGCAATTAGTCTCCAGGTGGATCAATCTATAACCCCACATATTAGAGAACTTCATAGCCCATCTCAGTGCGAGACATTCGGCCACCACAGGTATGTCAACTGTTTTCACTGTTTTTGTTGCTACCTTTCTCACTCTACCCATTGAATTTCTAAAGACCACTCCCAACCCCCATATATGGTTACCGAGATAGGCTACATCTGTCTTCACTTTCAAAAAATTTGCTTAAGGGGGACCATTTATGCACATCATTATCTTCCTTCAGATCTACACGGCAAGCCTCTTGATAACTTTGCAAAACCGATGAAGCCCTTCTGCTTGTAACATAAGGGTCAGGATCTCTGCCATTAAAATAATAGTCATTTCGAGACACCCGGATGCTTCATAGGACCGACTGAAGCTAACAAGTTTAAAGCTCCTTTGGTTATTTCCTTGATCTTTCCATTAACCAATCCCCCAGATGCCTCCTCCACTAGATATTCGGGCCATTGCCCAAAGGAGAGAGAAATCACACCCTCTTCACCCAGGTACACTCCGAACAGATGAGTAACAGATTCCTCCTTCTCATCGCACATAAAACAAACTGGGTCAGCCTTTACCGCTTTAGATAGCAGTCTGGATTTAGTTGGAATCCCATTGTGACAAAGTTTCCATAAAAAAAATTTCACTTTTGGGGGCACATTCAAATTCCAAATCTATCTCCAGTTAGACTTTTCCTCCGATGACCCTGCTATTTGATCCTTCTTCTTATTTAGGATTTGATGGTAAACAAAGCGGACTGAGTAGTTTTGGTCCTTCTCCCACGACCTGTAAATCACATCCTCGTGGATCCTCCTAGAAATTGGTATTCTGCATATTTGCTCCGCCTTAAAGTGTAAGAACAAATTAAAAAATTTTCTTCTGTCCCACTCCCTTGTATTCTGATCTGAGTTCATTAACAGTAAAAATTTTTGAATTCTCTACTCCTAGGCTCTAGATTGGACCACCGTTCTGCTCGAGTAACCATCTGCTCCTCCAAATATTTTTTGTTGTCTTTTAAGTTGAGATGTAATTAAAAGAGCGAACATTTAAATAAATTTTTACTGTTATTTTGTTACTTTTAAAAATAGAATAGAAAATAATATAATTTTGTATATTAAAAATAGTTAAAAATTAATTCAAAAGACAATTCAAAGCATTAGTAATTGAAAAATACATCGTAAGTACAATTTGTATTCTGTTCCACTGTCATAAAGAATTAAGGTTATTAATTTTTTTTATTTTATTACAGAGTAAAATATTATTTAAAAAATTCTTTTAACTTCAAGTCATTTGAAAATATGTTAGAACTTTCAATTTTGAAAATAAATAAGTTATTCTATCTAAATTATTCCCAGTAACAATGACTCTTTTGTCATATTAAACTTTCATTTGAAAAATCATTAGCTAAACTTAAGTTTGAGCATAATTAATTTTTATAATTGATTTTGAGCAAACATAAATTTGTATGAAAATGATTTATGTTTAATAACTCTTATTAGAAAAGTGATTTTGAAAAATAATTTTTGTTTAGATATTGATTAATAAAAATATTTTTAAATGTGTAATTACTAGAAATAGTATAAATTTTATATTATTTTTATTTCTTTATCCTTATGTAATTTCTCTCATATCAAATACTATAATAATAATTGAAAATTTATAAGAAATTGAAAATTTTGAGATTCTTAAGTGGATTAATAAATATAATAATAATTAAATAATATAAATAAATTAAGTTATCTATTTATAATATATAAAATAAGTAAACATTTACACTAATAAAAGACTTATAATAATAATAATTGTTCTTATCTTTTCATTTGATTTTAATTAATTTTTATTTCCTCATCCCAATAAAAAAAATATCCATAATTGGCCCCCCTATATTTCCCCATGCCCACGTCTTCCTCAGCCAGTCACGCATTAAAGCAAAGCGACAAGAACAGAGGCAAACTTGAAGAGGAACGATAGGAGAAAAAAGAGAAGGTTTGAGGCAGAATAGAGGAAAAGAACGACAACGTAGACAAAAGATGAGGTATGAGGCAAAGGACTCATGAGTTTTAGAGATGGGTTTCAAAACAAAGGAAGACGAACGGCAGGAGGCGATGATAGCTTCTTCAACCTTCCAACCTTCCATAAGCAAGTTGGTCTCTATCTCTCTCTTCCCCATTGATATTTTTAAACCGTGAGCAAGGGTAACAGGAAAAATGAGGGACGAACAATCAATTCTACTCCAACCAAAAGCTTGAACAAGTTACATTGGCTGAAACCTAGGTTTGTGCATAGAATCGATTTTGCCAACCCCTTCGCCAGTGAACCAAACGTCTTCAATTTCATGCTACCATGCATTGGAAGGGAGAGAAGCTCGTTTGATTCCTCCGACTGCTAAACCAAACACCCAACTGTTTTCAATCTCACACTTTTTTAACTATTATATTAATGTTATAGTTGATTGTTGGAAATTGGAATTGATGTGAGAGAATGGAAATGAAAATAAAAATGATCAAAATTTTCATATTTGGCTGTTGAAATTCTATTATCTTAAAACTGTTTACTCCCTCAAATAAAATAATATGAATTCCTCAACTCATGAAAAATCAATTTACTATGATACCCTCATAAAATTAAAAGATTACATTCTTATTCTATTAGTTCATAATTCTTTATATATTACAATATATTAAATATTAAATTTGGAAAATAAGATTTTTGTAATAACCAAGGACTAAAATGACATTTGGTATAAAATTTTTGGAAATTATGTTAAGAGGGAAAGAAGCATATTACAAAATTGAAAATAAAAGGAAATAAATAAATAATGTGATAATATACTCTATGCAACTAAGATTTTAATTTTGGGGTCTAAAAATTAATTTCTCCTAAATGGGTTAAGAACCTAAGTGAAAACCACAACAATTGGGAGCACGGTTAGTGGCCCATACTGTAGCTACCGAGAAGGAGGATTCTTTTTTTTTTTTCATTCAACCTATTTGGTAAGACTTTGCTACAGTATGAAGGAAAAGCATGATAGAGTACCGCGATGCAGTTTCTTCATCACCCCTGTACGGAAGTTTTCCATTCGGAAAACAATAAATTGCTCCCATTTTTTTCAAATTTGCCCCGTCCTACACTTCTTCCCGTTTTTATCTCGTCTGCAAATAGTGACTTTGTCGCAAACTAACCCTTATGCTAATCTGGGATTCAAGGAGCACTAGGACTTCTTGGGCGATAGCTCTGGTGCTATTGGGTTTCAATTTGAAAACGGCCTTGGAGTCCTTGAAAGAAAGGGCAACGTAAGAAGAAAAAATGGGTTAATGACAAAAAGTGGAAGCTTGAGAAAGAAGAGGATGACGGAGATTGGGATGGTAAACAGGAGTATTAACATGATTCACAAGCTTCATCCTAGTATGGCACAAATTGCAAACTAAGGGACTATATTAAGCAAGAGAAAAAGCCGGGAAAACAGAGGAAGAGAGAGAGATCGAGGAAGAGGGACTATATTAAAAGAGAAAAAGTTAAGGGACTATATTGAAAATATGGATAAGGATGGATATGGCACAAATCGCAAATTAAAGGGACTATATTAAAAGAAAAAGTTAATATACTATACTGAAAAAGATGGATAAGGACTAACACGAATTGCAAATTAAATGTGTTGAACCTATTGCATTTAAAGCAATATTTGGTTTGGATGAATTACAAAGCAAATTAAAATAGCACACCATATATGAGTATTGAATAAATGCTGAGACCTTGTTTTTTCATAGACTTTTGAATTTCAGCTTATCGTTGGTCAACCACCCTTTCTGCATTGGTCGACCAACGGACTCCAGAAGCAAAGACTTTGATATGGTAAGACACTAGTCGACCACTTTCCTTGTACTAGTTGATCAATGAGCTCCAGTAAGCAAGTAACTGAAGACATCAAAGCACTAGTCGACCACCCTTCATACACTGGTCGATCATCGTGTTCTAGTATACAAAGGGTCTTTGAAGTTTTAAGCACTGGTCGACCATCTCTCACACACTGATCAACCACCCAACTCCAGAAGCTACATCCATTGAAGAAAAGGAAGCACTGGTTGACCATTGTAATGCAACTAGTCGATCATCGCGTCTGATGAATCACTTCTGGACTACATTGATCGACCACCAATACTTGCTTGTGCGTTTTAACGGCTATTTCTTACTGACATCATGCATTTCAGTTTGGGATTTGTCTCCAACGACACTATTCCTTTAAGGTCTTTAAATATCAACTTTAAGAGATGTCAAATCATTAAGAAAAACATTATTTGTGTCTCAAATTTTTAGAAAGTCAATCCCTATCAAATCATTTACTTCTAGAAAGCTTATCATTGGTTTATCTACTATGTTTTGAAAGTTTACTTCTGCACATCCTTCGTTCTCTGAGTATATTGATCAAGGAAAGACATCCTTGGGAAGAAAAAAGATCTCTATTGTAGTGGCTCACAAGTATCCTTTTGTATAAACTTGTGATTTATAGTAGAATACTCAAAAAGTGATCTTGAGAACTAGATGTAGGCTTAGATTAAACTGAACCAATATAAATATCTGTGTTTATATCTCTTTTCCTCATCTTTTTAATTGCGTTTAGCTTTATCTTTGATTATTTGCACTCTATCTTCATTTATCTTGTTACTGCTCTGTTTTGCACTGTCATATATCTTCTGCTGTGCTTTTGAAATTACTTAAACTTCCAACAAGACTTCAAGAAAATTTTTATAAAACCAATTCACCCCCTCTTGGGTTCTAGCCATTTATATCAATTAGTATCAAAGCTTGGGCTCTTAATCAAAGACTTTACAATCTAAAAGTTGATTATAGCTGGTCTTGATGATTGCATTTTGCCTGAAGGAAATTCCTTTACAAAACTCCCTGGTTTTAATGGCAATCACTATACTTATTGGAAGTCTAAGATGAGATTGTTTTTTGATGCAGTGAACCTTGACTTATGGGATATTGTGGAAAATGGCCCCTATATACCTATCAAGGTAGTTAATGGGAATAATGTTTCAATACCCAAAAGTGAATGCAATGAAGATGAAAAGAAGCTTGTACACTTAAATGCTAAGGCCAAAATGATCATTGTCAATGCTTTAAGTCAATATGAGTACTTTAGAGTCTCTAGGTGTGCAAATGCCAAAGAAATGTGGGATACATTTAAAATTACACATGAAGGGACTCTGGGAGTGAAGGAATAAAAAATAAGCACTCTCACCAATGAATATGAAAATTGTAAAATGAAGAGTGATGAGAGCATTAGTGAAATGCAATTGAGATTTATTCATATCACTAACCACTTGAGAGCTCTTAGTGTGACTTATGCAGAAAAATTCCAAACCACCAAGATTCTAAGGTACCTCACTTCAGAATGGGAAGCAAAGAGGACTGACATCATGGAGGTTAGAGAAGAGTCTATGAATTCTCTCACAGCTCTATTTGAAAATCTTCAAAATTATGAATCTCATATTTTGCAAATGAGACAAGAGGAAGAAACCAAGAAAAAGAAAACCATCTCCTTAAAGTCAATATCCTCCAAGAAAGTAGAAGCTGACAGTGATGAGGATGAAGGAGAGCTTGACATCAATGATGAAGATTTTGGCCTCCTTGTCAAAAAGTTCAGCAAATTTCTGAGAAATAAAAACACTAGAAGATGGAGAAAGGATAGAGAGAACAACAAGGAAGGTCCCACTTGCTATGAATGCAAGAAGATTAGACACATCAAGTGGGATTATCCTCAATTCATGAAGAAGCAAGAAGAAAAGAAAGGATATGACAAAAGCAAAAAAAAAAAAGGCTTATGTCTCTTCAGTTTTGAGAGAAAATGAATCCGATGAAGAAGAGAATGAAGAGGCAAATCTTTGCCTTATGGCAAGAGACAATGAAGAGGTAACACTTCTTGAACCTTCTTATTCTTTTGATGAATTACAAGAAGCTTTTGAAGAATTACACAATGAATCCTTAAAGCTTGCCAAAAAGTTGAACATTTCAAAACAAAAAAATTTCTTTACTTGAGAGTGAAATTTTAAATTTGAAAAATGATCTCACCACACTCAAGGAAGAAAATCTAACTTTTGAAAAACAAAACTCTACTTTACAAGATGAAAATGCAAGCTTAAAATCATTGTCTACTTCTCCAAAAGAAGATTGTTCTTGTTATAAATGCATTGATCTTAAAAAACAAATTAAGGTACCCTTGAAAAATTTACTCAAGGAAGAGACAATTTAAACATATTGCCTGGCAATCAAAGATGTGTCTTTGACAAAGCTGGATTGGGATATTGGTGCGTATAATTTATAGCACATATAAAATTCCAGCAAGTATACTGGGTCGCAACAAGTAATAAAGTGATAAGTAGAGTATCGTCCCACAGAAATTGAGGTACCAAATAAAATTCAATTAGGCTAAGTGAAATGCTATTAAGACTTATGAAGGAAATTGCAGAAATTACACAAAAAAGGGGTGATGATTGAAACAACGCAATATAAATAACTGAAAATTTAAATAACTAAACAGAAAACAAAATAGAGAAAAGATGTGGACTGGTCACAAATTCTATGGAATTGTACATCATCATCCTTTCCTTTGAATATTCTTGGCTAATTCTATTATGTAATTTTCAATCTAAAATTCTCATAAAATCTTCTAAGACTGAATTATATTAAAATTATAGTTAAGAAGATCTTCACTAATCTATAACTCAAATATAATCCGATCAAGTCCTAATCACATCAATGCCCCGCAATCGCATATGACATGTTATCTCTTGTCCCACTCATTACAAATACACAGCAATCGCATACATGTATAAATAACAAGCTTCATAGGACAATAAATAAAATAGAACTTTGGCCAAGAAAATACTCATTGGTCCAAATGAATTAAAGTACAATTTCTATTTCATCAAATGACCGATTACAAGAAAATGGGATTGATTTCGTTTGGTCTAATCCGATTAATTCATAGACAAATTAATCTTTGAATCATTGAAGAACAATTCAATTAAATTACAATCCATTCAATGTTGGCCAATTTTCTAAAATATGATTGAATCCAAAACCTTGAAATTACAATCTAACTTAACTAAAATAATTGACTAAAATCTTAGATCAACCATTCAATTAAGTAATGAAGCTCAAGAAAATTATTCAAGCCACATAAATAAAACTATCTATATCTAGATAATCTGATTTATGGTGGAAATTACGAGGTCAAGCTTAATATCCAGCTAAATCTAGCATAGACATCAAAATCCCAAACTCATTGAAGGTTAATCAAGCATTCAAGAGGAAGAATAATCGGTAAAATCCACTCCATTAAATGAAAATGCATTAAAACTGAATATATTCAACAATAAAGTTTCATAAAACCGAACTACATCAATCCTTAAACTCAGATATTTACATGGAAGAGAAGACGAACATGACAGAAATCTACAAAATACAACAGAAAACTAACAAACTATGAAGGAAAATGGAAGAAAAGGGAAGAAAATGGGAGAAAATGGGAGAAGGAGAGTCATTCCCAAGTGGGAAGGCTTCCTTTCCCTCAAACCGAGCTCTGGAAGTCGCCTCTGTCTGCAGCAGCAGCAGGTCTGAAGTCTGGAGCGAAGCCCTTTCTGTTCTGACCTAAAAATCACATTTATAGTGGCTCTCTGCGGCGCCAGCGCCGGGCGCTGGGTTAACCTAATTTTTAAACTGTGTACCACGTTATCTTGCTAACTCACTGTTCCTGGCGCCGGGCATTGGCTTCCTGGCGCTGGGCGCCAGGCCATTTTTTTCAGCATTTCTGATTTACTCTCTGTTGCTTTGTTTCTTGTCCGATTCGAGCCCAGATGCCTCTAAACTCTGTAAAACACATAAATGAACCATTTTGGAGTAAAATTATGGAGTTAAAGCACATAAATCTATAATTAACTTTCACCCAAAATAATTCAAAACATTATAAAACTAGAGTTTTGGCAAAAATCAAGATGCAAAAAGGGCTAGAATAGAGGCTAAAATATATGAAAAATTGCATGTTATCAAATATAGACCCAAAGCTAGTAAAAAATATTACAAGAACTTCTTTGTTCATGCAACTATGTCAAATAGTCCCTTTCTCACTTGTTTCTATTGTTGATTGAAAGGACATAACTCCTATATCTGCTGGTATAAAAAGAATACTCTAAATGGTAACAAGATGAAATATGTACTAAAAGGAACCTCTAACAAAGAAGGACCCAAACAAATTTGGGTACCTAAAGTGAAGTCTTAAACTTGTGCTATAGGTGTGCCTCAAAGCTAGGAGTGGAAAGTGGTTGCTCCAAACATATGACTGGCTATCAATCCAAATTCATCTCCTTAGCTCTAAAAGAAGGCAAGGTGACCTTTGAAGGGAATGACAAAGGCTTATTCAAAGGTATAGGTAAAGTTGGTAAGAACTCCTCAACTTCTATTGAAAATGTTCTCTATGTTGAAGGTCTTAACCATAATTTGCTAAGCATTAGTCAACTATGTGACAAAGGCAATAGAGTTATTTTTTATTCAACTTGTTGCATAGTTAAAAACACTAATGATAAGCAAATTAAGCTTATTGGCTAAATGATCAATAATGTTTATGTTATAAATCTTGATGAAGATCCCTCTGTAGACTCTACTTGCTTAATTAGTGTTAGTGATGAAAGTTGGCTTTGGCATAGGAGATTAGTTCATGCTAGTATGAGCCTTTTGGATAAACTAGTCTCAAAAGAACTAGTAATTGGCTTACCCAATATCAAATTTGAAAAAGACAAACTTTGTGATGCTTGTCAAATAGGGAAGCAAGTAAGTTCTTTCAAGGCTAAAAATATTGTTTTTACAATTAAACATTTGCAACTACTCCACATAGACCTTATAGGACTATCTAGAACAAAAAGCCTTGGAGGTAACTCCTATGTGCTAGTTGTTGTAGATGATTACTCAAGGTTTACATGGACACTTTTTCTTGCTCAAAAAGATCAAGCCTTCAAATCCTTCTTAAAACTTGCTCAATTTGTTCAAAATGAACAAGATTTGACTATTGTGAGAATTAGAAATGACACAGTGGAGAATTTGACAATTATGAATTCATGGAATTTTGTGATGAAAATGGAATTGAGCATAACTTTTCATCTCTTAGAACTCGTCAACAAAATGGTGTTGTTGAAAGGAAAAATAGAACTCTAGAAGAAATGACAAGAACTATGCTCAATGAAGGAAACTTCCTCAATACTTTTGGGCGGATGCGGTTAATACCACTTGTTACATAATGAATAGGGCCTTAATTAGGCTAATTTTAAACAAAATCCCATATGAGCTATATAGAAGAAGAAAGCCTAATATTTCACATCTCTATGTATTTAGTTGCAAATGTTTTGTCTTGAACAATGGAAAAGAAAACTTGGAAAAATTTGATGCCAAAGCTGATGAAGTATTTTTATTGGTTACTCTAACACTAGTAAAGCATATAGAGTTTACAACAAAAGAACTCTTACTGTTGAAGAATCTATACATGTTGCTTTTAAAGAAACTAACCTCTCTTCTAAGGATAGTAATGATCAAAATGGAGTAATAGATCTCTTCAAGGATCTACCGTTAAATGATGAAGTAGAAAAAGAACAAGAAATTGCTCCAAAGGAAGACATTGACTGTAAGGAGAATGCCAACCTACCACAAGAAGAAGAGAAACCTCAAGAAGAAGCTAAACTTCAAGAAGATGAGCCACTAAGTAACATCAATGAACTTCAAAGAATTGGAGGTATGCAAAAAGCCATCCTAAGGAACTCATCATTGGTGATACATCTCAAAGGGTAATAACTTGAAACTCTTTTAGAAATATTTTTAACCACTTAGCCTTCCTTTCATAAGTTGAACTAAAAAATATTAATGATACAATTATTGATGAAAATTGGGTCTTGGCTATGTAAGAAGAACTAAATCAATTTGAAAGAAGTCAAGTTTGGGACTTAGTTCATAGACCCAATGATCATGCAATAATTGACACAAAATGGGTATTTAGAAACAAATTTGATGAAAATGGAATAGTGGTTAGAAATAAATCTAGACTTGTTGCAAAAGGTTATAATCAAGAGGAAGGCATTGATTATAATGAAACTTTTGCACCAGTGGCTAGCCTTGACGCCATTAGAATGATGTTAACATTTGCATGCATAAATGATTTTAAACTTTTTCAAATGGATGTTAAAAGTGCTTTCCTCAATGGCTATATCATGGAAGAAGTTTATGTTGAATAACTTCCTGGTTTTGAAAACCATGATAAGCCTAATCATGTTTATAAACTGAAAAAGACTCTTTATGGTCTCAAACAAGCTCCTAGAGCTTGGTATGAGGGATTAAGCTCATTTCTTTTGGAAAATAACTTTTCTGGAGGAAAGGTTGACACAACTCTCTTCTTAAAAAAGAAAAATCATGATTTAATTATTGTTCAAATTTATGTTGATGACATAATTTTTTATGCTACTAATGAAAGCTTATGCAAGGAGTTTGCTAAGATCATGCAAGGTGAATTTGAAATGTCAATGATGGAAGAACTCAACTTTTTCTTTGGGCTCCAAATCAAACAAATGGAACATGGCACATTTGTGAGTTAAACCAAGTATGCCAAAGAGTTGCTCAAAAAATTTGGAATGGAGAATGTTAAGTCTATTGCCACACCTATGAGCACCTCAACTAATTTGGACAAGGATGAAGAAGGTATACCCTATGACATAACAAAATATAGAGGTATGATTGACTCTCTTTTATACTTAACAGTCAGTAGACCAGATATTATGTTTAGTGTATGCATGTGTACACGTTTTCAAACTTGCCCCAAGGAATCTCATTTTAAAGCTGTGAAAAGAATTTTTAGGTACTTAGTTGGCACATCTAAAATAGGTTTATGGTATCCTAAAGGATACTCAAATGTTTTAACCGGCTACTCAGATGCTGATTTTATGGGTAGCAAAACTAATAGATAGAGTACAAGTAGAACTTGTCAATTTTTTGGTAATTTTCTTATCTTTTGATTTAGCAAAAAGCAAAATAGTGTTGCTTTATCTACAACTGAAGCTGAATACATTGCAGCTAGAAGTTGTTATGCTTAAGTTTTGTGGATGAAGCAACAACTATAGGATCTTGGTATTTTTCTTGAAAGCATACCCATTAGATCTGACAATACTAGTGTAATATGTCTATCCAAAAATCTAGTTCAGCACTCAAGAACTAAACACATTGAGATTAGATATCATTTTACAAGAGATCATGTTCAAAAGTAAGATGTCTCACTTAAGTTTGTGCAAACTGAATTTCAATTGGCTGACATTTTTACAAAACCTTTTTCTGAAGAGAGATTCAGCTTTATAAGAGAGAACTTGGCATGGCAAATCATTTTGAGCTTTAAAAATTGTCTCCTCATTGCATATATGTTTAATCATGTCTTTTCATGATGATTTACCTTACAAACTTGAGCTTCGGAGTGTCCATTAGGTATTTATCCTTACAAAATCCTCTAAGGCTCCCTCTTTCCTTTGCTCTCCGAAATCAGTGAAATTAATGATTTTGAAGTTAGTTGGTCTACTAGCATGCTCATCAGTGGTCGACCATCAAGGCTTATATATGTTAATATGTGAACCAACGCCCAATGCTCATGACAACGCCGGACGATGAGTGAAGATAATTTGCTACCTGAGATACAGATGGTGGACTAAGCAACTCTGACTGGCCGACCAACCCGTGACAGTGTATGCGCTTAAGTTATTATTGGTTATCAGTGGTCGACTAGTCCACTTTCAATGGTCGACTAATGCAAGGCAGTGTGCATAGAAGGAATATCTCACTGCATGTGGTCGACTCGACCAATGTGAGACAATATTCACAAGTACACTTATCCAACCCCACGATGGTTGACCAATGAGGACACGTTGGTTGACCACCGGGCACTTAATGACGCGAGTATATATTAAATTTTAGGGCTTTAAAAATCATTCTTCACTAATCCTGCTGGCTGAACTCCCCTGCTTCCCTGGTCAACCTCGCCTCTTCGTCTCCCTGGTACAATTTCTTCAAGATCTCACTGGTTAATCATCATTTCCCTCTCTAGTCACGAGTTCTAAGGCATACTCGACCTCTTCTATCCGATTATTCAGTAGCATTGTCTCTTTTCTCGATTTTGCCCTAAATCCGTGGGTTCCAAAGTTCTCCAAAGTTCTTCAATGGCTTCCTCTTCACGTTCAAAGAAAGCAAGGACCAAGAATCCAAGTACTCTACCCATGGGAGATCTTCTGATTACAAAAGAACACAAAGAAAGGTATGCCCAATTCTTTCAATCCAGAAAAGTTCTTCTCAGTAAGTTCTTGGATTGGGATTACTTTGCCAAGAGAAACATGCCTTTTATTGACTGTTTAGAAAACATGGGTTTGAAAAATCTTGTGAAATATAAAGGTCATTAGTCAGATGAAGTAGTGAAAGATTTTTATACAGCTTCTCAGTATGACTCTAAAAAGGGAATATGTATTGCTGAAGTCAAGGGAACCAAAATACTCATAATGAAACAAAATTTGTTGACATCTTTGGTATTCCACCTCCTAAGAAATCTACTCTATGCTTCTCTAATAGCTATAAGTTCTACTCATTATAGCAAAGAAGAAACTTATCGGATTATCAATAGAGAACTTGAATTCTCGGGTCAGGGAATCAAGATCAATAATATGGATGCCAATGACAGATTGTTGCTTAACGTTATCACACATATCCTTATCAACAAACCTGAAAATTGGGCTGGAGGGAGTGAATCTGAGTTCTTTATTATGGCTTGTATCTTAAATGGGACTCAATTCAATATCCCATATCTTATTATGCAATGGATGGCCTCAAGTATTTCGAAGCAACATGCTCCCCTGCCATATGCTCAATTAGTCTCCAAAATTGTCAAATATTGTAATATCAATAATCACTTCAATGTAATGAAACCCACTTCTATCATTGATCACAACTCTCTGAGGTGGATGAACTTTGAGTTGATCGGAAATGAGTGGAGAAGAGTCCCTAAAAATTTGACTATGAAGAGAGCTAAAGAAAGAAGAGAAATGAGCATGGGTGACAGAACTGAAGAAGATGACAGTGAAGAAGAAGATTCTGAGAAAGAAGAAGATGAAGTTCCTCCAGCAGATCCTTCAGCCGATCCTTCCACTTTAGCTGATACACCATCTCATATGCTGAGAGATTTGTTGGATAATTCCAACCATATGCTGACCTTAATGGCTTCCATGAATACCAGACTTCAGTCCTTGGAAGATGCCTTCTCTGCTCAGTCATCTGAAATCAAGACTAAACTTCATTCCTTGGAAGAAGCTTCCTCTATTCAAGCATCTAAAATCCAACAACTCAAGGACATGCTTCGTGATCTTCACCATCGGGATTGAGCTGCCTTGGGGATTGAGGATTGAAGACCCCCTCTTTTTGTTGATGCCAAAGGGGGAGAAGAATTTATTTTGCCATTTTGCTACTTTCTAATATTTATATTAGTGCTTTTATACTCTGGACAATTATATCCTATATGATATGGTTATGTTTGGTTATTTTCTTGCTGTGCTATTCTGCATTAATCTCTGAACATATATTTGATCCTTATTGTTACATTTAATCTACTTTGTTATATGTTCATTTGGGAATTTTTGTTGTGCTTGCTTTATTGCTTCATATTGATACCCTTTTTTCAAGATTTACAGAGATTATATAATTTAGGGGGAGTATGTCAAACCTTTACTCTGTTTCAAAATGGTTCACCTATTTTAATTTGGTTGTCATCATCAAAAAGGGGGAGATCGTTGAACCCATTGCATTTAAAGTAATATTTGGTTTTAATGAATGACAAAGCAAATTAAAATAGCACATCATATATGAATATTGAATAAATGCTGAGACCTTATTTTTTCATAGACTTTTGAATTTTAGCCTATCATTGGTCGACCACCCTATCTGCACTGGTCGACCAACTGTCACATCCCAAAAATTGAGTATGTGAAAAGATACTACTCATTTGATGTAATTCTCAAACATACGTTATATACATATATTCTGTAAGGTTTTACATTCAACCTTAATCATTCATTCCACACTACAGAATTATATTCATCTGATAAGCAAATATAGACATACATAGTCTGATATTTCTATCTCATCGCAAGCCTAGGAGACCTATAGAAAATACAGAGCTTTTCTAATATCCACATTAATAAGTACTGGTGTCCCACCAGACAGAAATAGAGAATAATCCCAAGGGGCTTCTAATCTTCAAACAGATTCTCTTCTTCTCTGTTTTCTGTATCTGAAAAAAATAATCATAGGGAGTGTGAGTTTATTTAAAAACTCAGTAAGTAAATAACTGTACTATATAAAATATCAAAAGTACAAATACCACATTTACTCATATAATTAATTATCTTATACATCGAGTAGTATGGGACTCTAACCCTTTCAAACTCATGAATAAGATTTCATAGATATACACCGAGTAGTATGGGACTTTAACCCTTTCAACTCGTGTATAGATTTCATAGATATGCACTGAGTAGTATGGGATTTTAACCCTTTCACACTCGTGTATAAGATTTCTTAGATATACACCGAGTAGTATGGGACTTTAACCCTTTCACACTCGTGTATTAGATCCCGTAGATCTTTACTCATTAATAAAATAGTGAGAATTCATCACATAGTACAATTGTCATGAAATAAATAGTTTCTTCATACTCTTATTTCTACTGATCATCATATACTCCCATATGAAAAATTAATTGCTTATTATCCAAATAATATTGTAAATGGGACTTATATTGTACTTTGACTAGTAATATCAAAGTAGCTGAGCAAGGTTATTCACTCACCTTGATGTTTGTCCAACTTTACCTTGTTCCACACTAGAATTTGTGTAGGAAAATTTCCTAGTAAAATATATTACAAGGAATCATAAGAAAGGAAACAAAATCACGAAAATACGTAAAATTTTCTGACTGCTACAGTAACGGGTTGCTACAGTGTCGGTTCGCTACAGTAACGGTTTGCTACAGTGTCGGTTCGCTACAGTAACGTTGACTGCTACAGTACCGTTGACTGCCGACACTGCAGTACTGCTACAGTAACCCGAAGAAAATTTTTCAGATTTTGTTTCGAAATCCCTGGTTGCTACAGTAACTCGGTTTTGCAGAAAAATCTTTCAAAAATTCATCCTTTCCTTTCTTGTTTCAAAACCAGAATTTCAACTCTTTTAACCGATTATAACTCAAATATAACTTCTAAAACAACTGAGATTCATGAATTATCATCAAAATCTTCAAGAACAAAACCTCCTCTGATCTTCTACATAAACTGAAATTTAAGGAAAATAATCGGATTAAAGCTTACCTTTGATCCTTACAAAGCTTTTGAACCGAACAAATAATCGAACTTCTGAAGATCAAGGAAAGGATTTGAGAAGAAAATGAAGAACTGAGAAAGAATCTTTTCTGCTTCCTTCGGCTCAAGTTTCAAATATGAGGTTACTATTGAAACTTTATATTAAATATTTCTAATGGGTTATTCAATAACCCATGGGTATCCATAACCCAACATCCAAACCCATCCAGTCAATTTACAATAAATGGATTAATTGACCATTCTGCAACCACTTTTCCATGAATTTCACCATTCTTAGAATATATCCCTCATTGTGCAAATATTTAGTCCAGTCATTTAACTCAATTTTCATAAATAATATTCAAAGAGAACAATTAAATATGAAAATTAAAAATGACCAAAATAAATAACTAAAGTAACGTTGTAGAATTCTAAAATACTCTTAAGCGAATTATATTCTGAAATTAACGGGTATTACATTCTACCCCCCTTAAAAGAATTCGGTCCTCCGAATTAAAATCTTAC
This sequence comes from Biancaea sappan, assembly GCA_037074585.1. NCBI lineage: Eukaryota > Viridiplantae > Streptophyta > Magnoliopsida > Fabales > Fabaceae > Biancaea > Biancaea sappan. The sequence continues at coordinate 17,198,599 of CM073494.1, forward strand.
CTCAAGTTTCAAATAAATGTGGATAGTTTTTCCACATCTCATCTTCTACCTCCCACGTAGCTTCCTCGCGAGAATGATTTCTCCAAAGAACCTTGACAGTAGGAATTTCTTTGGTACGCAATTTCTTGACTTTTCTATCAAGGATAGCTACTGGTACCTCTTCGTAGGTGAGAGTTTCATCAAAATGAACTTCTTGGGGTTGAATGACATGAGAAGGATCAGGAAGATACTTCCGTAGCATGGACACATGAAATATTGGATGAACTCCCTCTAGGTTGGAAGGTAGGTCTAGGCGATATGCCACATTACCCACTCTGTCTACAACCTCATATGGGCCAACATACCTCGGACTAAGCTTGCCTTTCTTCCCGAATCTCATTACTCCTTTCATAGGTGAGATTCGTAAGAAAACCATATCACCTATTGCAAATTCAAGGTCACGTCGTCGGTTGTCCGCATAAGACTTCTGTCTACTCTGAGCAGTTAACAACTTCTCTCTGATCAGTTTAACTTTATTTATATCTTCCTGTATCATCTCAGGTCCAAATATTTTGGTTTCACCAAGTTCAAACCAACCTATAGGAGATCGACACCGTCTCCCATACAAAGCCTCAAAAGGTGCCATCTGAATACTGGCTTGGTAACTGTTATTATAAGCAAATTCAATAAGAGACAAATGATCTTCCCAACTTCCACTGAAATCCATCACACAAGCTCTTAGCATATCCTCTAAAGTCTGAATTGTCCTTTCGGACTGTCCATCAGTCTGAGGATGGAATGCTGTGCTAAGATTCACTTTGGTACCCAAAGCCTCTTGAAAGACTTTCCAGAACCGAGAAGTAAACTGAGGTCCTCGGTCTGATATAATGGATATTGGTACACCATGAAGTTTCACTATTTCTTTAACATAAATTCGAGCAAGTTTTGCTACACTGAAAGTGGTATGAACGGGAAGAAAATGTGCTGACTTAGTAAGTCGATCCACTATGACCCATATTGAGTCATTTCCTTTTGTTGACCGAGGTAAACCTACTACAAAATCCATAGTGATCCTTTCCCACTTCCATTCGGGAATATCTAGTTTTTGCATCAATCCAGATGGTCGTCGATGTTCAGCTTTAACTTGCTGACAAGTCAAACATCGAGCTACAAAGTCAGTCACGTCTCGCTTCATGCCCTCCCACCAGTAAACTTGTTTCAAGTCCTGATACATTTTCACAGCACCAGGATGTACAACGTAGGGCGAACCATGAGCTTCCATTAAGATTTCATGTTTCAAAGATTCAATGTTGGGGACACAGAGTCTCCCATTAAACCATAAGACTCCTTCTTCATCTACCAAGAAACTTGGTGCTAGACCTTGCCTTGCCTTATCTCTGATTTTGACCATATCAATGTCATTTTCTAAAGTTACTTTTACTTTTTCTACAAGGGATGATCTAACTGTTAATTGAGCCAGAAATGTACCTGACTCAGTGATCTCGAAGAATACTCCATCAGCTTCCAACTCTTGTAGTTCATGTATTAGAGACCTCCTTATAGTGGCAATGTGAGCTAAACTTCCCATAGACTTTCGACTTAGAGCATCAGCCACTACATTTGCTTTACCTGGATGGTAAAGGATGGTACAATCATAATCTTTCAGAAGTTCCATCCACCTTCGTTGCCTTAGATTGAGATCTCTCTGCTCAAAAATGTACTTAAGGCTTTTGTGATCTGTAAAAATTTTACAAGTTTCCCCATACAAGTAATGTCTCCATATCTTTAGGGCAAACACTACAGCTGCCATTTCCAAATCATGAGTGGGGTAATTCAATTCATGCTTTTTAAGCTGACGTGAGCCATAAGCTATGACTTTACCATGTTGCATCAACACACACCCTAAGCCTATCTTTGAGGCATCACAGAATACAGAGTAACCCCCTGGTCCTGATGGTAAAATTAAGATTGGTGCAGAAGTTAAACACTCTTTCAATTGGGTGAAACTTTGCTCACATGAATCATCCCAAATGTATTTAACATTCTTTCGGGTTAACTTATTTAATGGAAGAGCCGTCTTAGAGAAATCTTTGACAAAGCGACGGTAATACCCTGCTAAGCCAAGAAAACTACGTACTTCAGACACAGTTGTTGGTCTAGGCCACTGTTTAACTGCTTCAATTTTACTTGGATCTACATGAATACCTTCTTGGGAAATAACATGTCCCAAAAATGTTACATGACTCATCCAGAATTCACATTTTGAGAGCTTTGCGTACAACTGATGCTCTCTCAAAGTCTGAAGCACTATTCTCAAATGTTCAGTATGTTCTTCATGACTCTTTGAATATACCAAAATATCATCAATAAACACAATTACAAACTTATCAAGGAATGATTTGAACACTCTGTTCATTAAATCCATAAATGCTGCTGGTGCATTTGTCAACCCAAAAGACATCACAAGAAACTCATAATGTCCATACCGTGTACGAAAAGCAGTCTTAGGTATATCATCACTCTTAATTCGTAACTGATGATATCCAGACCTTAGATCAATCTTTGAGAAGTATTTTGCTCCTTGAAGCTGATCAAACAAATCATCTATCCTTGGTAAAGGATACTTATTCTTCACTGTGACTTTATTCAGTTGACGATAATCTATACATAATCTCATAGAACCATCTTTCTTTTTCACAAAAAGAACAGGAGCACCCCAAGGTGAAAAACTTGGGCGAATGAACCCTTTGTTTAACAAATCTTCCAATTGTTCTTTAAGTTCTTTTAGCTCAACAGGAGCCATACGATAAGGTGGAATAGAAATTGGTCTTGTGTCTGGGACCAAATCAATACTGAACTCAATATCTCTTTCTGGCGGTAATCCAGGTAAATCTTCTGGGAACACATCTGGGAATTCATTAACCACATGAATGTCTTCTAACTTCTGTTCTTTCTTTTCTAAATCTTTGATAAAAGCTAGAAATCCCTGACATCCCTTTTCGCAACATACGCTGGGCACTTAACATAGATATCATGTTGCAAGGTACATCACTTCGATCTCCTTGAAACACAAAATTACTCCTCCCCGGTATATTAAAGGAAATAACTTTGTCACGACAATTTATAGTAGCATGACAAGAAGATAGCCAGTCCATCCCTAGAATCACATCAAAATCTAACATATTGAGGACCATAAGATCTATCTCAGTTTCCATGCCTCCAACGATTATTTTACAAGAACGATAACATGTTTTAACCATCAAAGTCTCTCTCATCGGTGTGGAAACCAAGAATGGTTCTTTAAGAATAATCGAATCAATTGCAAATCTCTTGGCAAATAGGGGTGACACATATGAGTGAGTAGAACCGGGGTCAAACAAAATACGTGCAGCAAAAGTATTAACAGATAATATACTTGTAACTACAACATTGGATGTTTGAGCATCCTGTCGGGTTAGAGCATATATTCTTGCATTTCCTCTGCCAGCAGCTTGTTTTCCACGGTCACCTTGGCCTCTTCCAGAACCTCTTCCCATACTACCCCCTGTTGAAGGGGTTGGTGTTTGAGTAATAGATTGTGGTCGAGGTGGCAAAGTAGACCCTTGACCTGGTCTTGTCATGAGCTGAGGGCACTCCCTTATAAAATGTCCTTTTTGTCCACAGTGAAAACAGCCTATACCAACAGTGTTTAACCTGCATTCTCCGAAGTGAAACTTTCCACATTCAGGACATTGAGGTTTTTCCCTTCTACCTTGAGTACCTCCTTTACTAGAAGAGCTAAAACCACCCCTGCTCTCTGAACGAGGCTTAGCCACACTGGCTGTAGAATAAGTTGACTTAGTAGGAGTGGCTGGAGCATTTTGTGATGCAGTAAAAGTCCCTGAGTCTTCCCCTTGATTAAAAGATCTCCTATATCTGGCCTTCTTCTTTTGACGATATTCTTCTTTATTCTTTGACCTCCTTTCCATTCTTCGGGCCACATCAACAGCTTCTGAGTACGAAGAGTAATCATTCATATTAGAACCCACTTGATCATATAAGGCATCACGAAGCCCTTCCACAAACTTTTCTATTTTCTTCCTTTCAGAAGGAATGATTCCAGGGGCATATTCAGATAATTTAACAAACTGAGCTGAATATTCATCAACAGTCATGGTTCCCTGCCGTAGATACAGAAAATCTCTGGCCCTGGATGATCGTTCACTTGCCGGAAGAAATTCATCCATAACCAATCTGTAAAATTCTGTCCACATAACTGGCGGTGCGCCTTGAATTCTAGCTTTCTTCCAGTTCCTCCACCATTTACCAGCCCTACCTTTTAACTGAAAGGAAGTGAATTCTACCTTTTGAGTAGGAGAACACCCTATAGCATCACAGATTGCTTCACAATCTTCAAGAAAACATTGTGGGTCCTCTTTGGGATCTTCCCCTGAAAAAGTAGGAGGCCTCATTTTCTGGAATTCAGACATTCTTACCTCTCTTACATTAACTCCTCCCGCTAACGGAGCTGGTGGTACATTTTCAGCTTCAACAATAGGAGGATCCACTGGCAGGTTAGCTTGTGCAGCTCGACCTCTCATTTCAGCCTCAAATCGATCAAATCGTTCATTCATCAAATGAATCACATGTGCAATAGTTGCATTACCGACATGAGCATCAGGTTCGACTCTTCTTGCTTGCTCACTAGTTGCGCCCTCAGTACTTTGAGCATGTAAACTATCACCACGGTTAGGATCATCTTGCACATGTACTGGTGGATTTATGGCCCTCCTTGGACCCATATGCTCATTATTATTAGAAGATCCTTCTGACATTGATCTGTCACAGATCTACACACATAACAAACAATTTTCAGACATAAACAAAATATCACTTACTAGCCCCACTGAGAAGTTATCTATAAAATGACGTTATACTCTACAAGGTCTTTTATGGAACCTAATCCTATGGTCATGCCGCGGCTCATGACAATAGGGAAGGGCCCACAAAGATCACTTTGCTCTGTACTCTATAGGGGACCTATAAAACCTTTCTTCTGATACCAAATTTGTCACATCCCAAAAATTGAGTATGTGAAAAGATACTACTCATTTGATGTAATTCTCAAACATACGTTATATACATATATTCTGTAAGGTTTTACATTCAACCTTAATCATTCATTCCACACTACAGAATTATATTCATCTGATAAGCAAATATAGACATACATAGTCTGATATTTCTATCTCATCGCAAGCCTAGGAGACCTATAGAAAATACAGAGCTTTTCTAATATCCACATTAATAAGTACTGGTGTCCCACCAGACAGAAATAGAGAATAATCCCAAGGGGCTTCTAATCTTCAAACAGATTCTCTTCTTCTCTGTTTTCTGTATCTGAAAAAAATAATCATAGGGAGTGTGAGTTTATTTAAAAACTCAGTAAGTAAATAACTGTACTATATAAAATATCAAAAGTACAAATACCACATTTACTCATATAATTAATTATCTTATACATCGAGTAGTATGAGACTCTAACCCTTTCAAACTCATGAATAAGATTTCATAGATATACACCGAGTAGTATGGGACTTTAACCCTTTCAACTCGTGTATAGATTTCATAGATATGCACTGAGTAGTATGGGACTTTAACCCTTTCACACTCGTGTATAAGATTTCTTAGATATACACCGAGTAGTATGGGACTTTAACCCTTTCACACTCGTGTATTAGATCCCGTAGATCTTTACTCATTAATAAAATAGTGAGAATTCATCACATAGTACAATTGTCATGAAATAAATAGTTTCTTCATACTCTTATTTCTACTGATCATCATATACTCCCATATGAAAAATTAATTGCTTATTATCCAAATAATATTGTAAATGGGACTTATATTGTACTTTGACTAGTAATATCAAAGTAGCTGAGCAAGGTTATTCACTCACCTTGATGTTTGTCCAACTTTACCTTGTTCCACACTAGAATTTGTGTAGGAAAATTTCCTAGTAAAATATATTACAAGGAATCATAAGAAAGGAAACAAAATCACGAAAATACGTAAAATTTTCTGACTGCTACAGTAACGGGTTGCTACAGTGTCGGTTCGCTACAGTAACGGTTTGCTACAGTGTCGGTTCGCTACAGTACCGGTTCGCTACAGTAACGTTGACTGCTACAGTACCGTTGACTGCCGACACTGCAGTACTGCTACAGTAACCCGAAGAAAATTTTCCAGATTTTGTTTCGAAATCCCTGGTTGCTACAGTAACTCGGTTTTGCAGAAAAATCTTTCAAAAATTCATCCTTTCCTTTCTTGTTTCAAAACCAGAATTTCAACTCTTTTAACCGATTATAACTCAAATATAACTTCTAAAACAACTGAGATTCATGAATTATCATCAAAATCTTCAAGAACAAAACCTCCTCTGATCTTCTACATAAACTGAAATTTAAGGAAAATAATCGGATTAAAGCTTACCTTTGATCCTTACAAAGCTTTTGAACCGAACAAATAATCGAACTTCTGAAGATCAAGGAAAGGATTTGAGAAGAAAATGAAGAACTGAGAAAGAATCTTTTCTGCTTCCTTCGGCTCAAGTTTCAAATATGAGGTTACTATTGAAACTTTATATTAAATATTTCTAATGGGTTATTCAATAACCCATGGGTATCCATAACCCAACATCCAAACCCATCCAGTCAATTTACAATAAATGGATTAATTGACCATTCTGCAACCACTTTTCCATGAATTTCACCATTCTTAGAATATATCCCTCATTGTGCAAATATTTAGTCCAGTCATTTAACTCAATTTTCATAAATAATATTCAAAGAGAACAATTAAATATGAAAATTAAAAATGACCAAAATAAATAACTAAAGTAACGTTGTAGAATTCTAAAATACTCTTAAGCGAATTATATTCTGAAATTAACGGGTATTACACCAACAGACTCCAGAAGCAAAAATTTTGGTATGGCACGACACTAGTCGACCACTTTCCTTGTACTGGTCGACCAACAAGCTCCAGTAAGCAAGTAACTGAAGACATCAAAGCACTGGTCGATCACCCTTCATATATAGGTCGACCATCGTGTTTCAGTAAGCAAAGGGTCTTTGAAGTTTTGAGCACCGGTCAACCATCTCTCACACACTGGTTGACCACCCAACTCCAGAAGCTACACCCATTGAAGAAAAGGAAGCATTGGTTGACCATTGTAATGTAACTAGTCGACCATCGCGTTTGATGAATCACTTCTGGACTACACTGGTCGACCATCGTGTCCACACTGGTGCTCGTGCGTTCTAAAGGATATTTCTTGCTGACATCATATAGATCAGTTTAGGATTTTTCTTCAACGGCACTATACCTTTAAGGTCTTTAAATATCAACTTTAAGAGATGTCAAATCATCAAGAAAAACATTCATTGTGTCTCAGATTTTAAAAAATCAATCCCTATCAAATCATTTACTTCTAGAAAGCTTACCATTAGTTTATCTACTCTGTTTTGAAAGTTTTCTTCTGCACATCCTTCTTTCTCTGAGTATATTGATCAAAGAAGTTTTTCTTAATTTGTTTTTGAGAGAAAATAATTTGTCAGGGGGAGAAACACCCTTGGAAAGAAAAGAGATCTCTATTGTAGTGGCTCATAAGCGCCCTTTTGTATAAACTTGTAATTTATAGTAGAATACTCAAGAAGTGATCTTGAGGACTGGATGTAGTTTTGGATTAAGCTAAACTAGTATAAATATATGTGTTTATATCTCTTTCCCTCATCTTTTTAACTTCCTTTAGCTTTATCTTTGATTATTTACACTCCATCTTCACTCATCTTGTTACTGCTTTGTTGCACTGTTATATATCTTCTATTGTACTTTTGAAATTACTTAAACTTCCAACAAGACTTCAAGAAAATTTTTATAAAAACAATTCACCTCCCCTCTTAGGTTCTAGCCATTTATATCAAAAGGGACTATATTAAAAGAAAAAATTAAAAAATATATTGAAAATATGGATAAGGACTAGCACAAATTATAAATTAAAGAAACTATATTAAAAAAAGAGGCTACATTGAAATAAAAATATTAAACAAGAAAAATAATAGTTGAACCAACATTGTACTAAGGCTGTGTTCAGCAAGACAGCTTATTGCTTATAAGTTAGCTTATAACTTATTTGACTAACTTATAAGCTCGTTAAAAGTGTTCGGTAAATGAACTTATTTTAATAGCTTATAGTTTATTCTGATAAGCTACTTTGAGTAACTTATAGCTTATAGCTTAAAATTTTTTGTTCTTATTTTACCCTTATTATTTTTTTAAAATACTCATTAAGCCCCTTACTTTATTATATCATATTTAATCATCTTTTATTATATTTATATATAATATGTTATATATATATATAACAATATATGATAAAAAGATATAATTATATAATATATATATATATAATAAAATATGTAAATATATTTTATTATATATTGTAAAATATAATATATATATATATATATATATTAATGAATTTTATATTTATAATAATTTAAATTAATTTAATTAAAAACAAAAATGATATATTTATTTATATTATTTTAAGATTAAAAAAATATGTCCTTTTATATAATTTTACACTTTTCAGCTATTTCAACAGCTATTTTTACCAAACACTTATAATTCACATAAGTTATCTTATAACTACGATAAGATAAAAATTAATTTATAAACTATCAACTAACTTATAAACTATCTACCAACTTATAAGCTAATTTTTATCTTATCTAAAAAGAGTATATTATCTACTTTTTTTTTCTTCAAAAATATACTTATAAAACACATTTTTTATGCTTCAGAGATTGAGGCCAAGAAGCAGTTGACTGAGGGAGAATTTTCTGGACTTCTCCTCCTTTCCCTGACATCATCATTTCCTTCGTGTATCCATGCCTTTACTGTCATCTGAGCTTGAGAGAAGAATTTTCATTTCATATGTGGCTGAATTCAGTGACAAACCGAGAATAAGGTAAGGGGAAAAACCGAAACAAATGTCAGCACTCTGTTTCTTTAACACGCACGATGATTGACGGGAAACTTGTCTTGAATCAGAAAAAGGGCCATGCATGGAGGATTTTCTGAGCTGATTAGGCGTGCCTTCAGGTCTGGATGTGTATCTATGTGGCTAAATCGCTGCAGGCAAGCATGACTGAACCTTCCTGTTTAGTTCCTCTGTTCTAGAGTGCGCAAAAAAAAAATTGGGAAATTTCTGCTGCTGTGTCTGTCCTTCTCGCTTAGGCAGAGAAAGTATGCTTCCATGCTAAATTTTGAGTAACAAAAATGAGTTTTAGAAGCCATTAAATTAAATTCTGGGACGAGAGGACACTGAATCAGAAATGGAATCAATGGAACTTTCTGCTGAAAATTGACGCCGGCCGAGAGGAATGAGTGGAATTCTGCAGAAAAATTTTGAGTGGGCCGAGAAGGGAATTAATGGGGATTGAACCGATTAATTATAGGAAAATAGTTTGGATTCTATTTGGAAAAGTTTGGCACGATAAACTCTGATTTTAGGGACTGACTGTGTCTCTAACCGAGGCTGGAAATCTCAGAAAAACAGAAAGGGAGTTGGTGAGATTTTCTGCAGAAAATTTATGTGAGCCGAGAGGGAGAGGATTGGTAAACTGATTAGTTATAAGAATATGTTGATCAAATTCTGTCTTAGGACAAAATTTGGCCTTTCAATTCTGAATTTTAAAATGGACTGAGAAGGATTGGTTGTAAAGAAATCGTTTAAAACTGTGTTAGATGGAGCTTTGCCCCCGTGAAATTAAATTTGAGTTGTTTCATGGCTTGAATAATGGACTAATGCACAGAATTAAGAGTTCGAAATCTAGTTGTTCAATTAAAATGTGCTGTCCACATTCATTTAAACTTTTGGTGCTGGCTTCACAGAATTTTGCACTTGATTGAGAATATGTATGCTACTGTAGGGCTTGTGAAAAAATTGGACACAGGTTAATAAGTGAAGTCTAATCCCATGGAGGCTGTGTGAATGATAAGCCATGTAAAGTAATCTGAAATTCATGGGAAAGAGGGGTGCAAACCGAGAGGGAAATCAGTGCAGAATTTTCTGGTTTGTGTGCAGAGTAAGTCCAATTTAAGTCCAATTCAGCACAATAAGCCTAGAGCTGGTTGTGTAAGAAGTTAGGGAAATCTATTAGTTAAATTATAGGATTAAAGGATGCTAAATAAGGGCTGGACAGAACTGAAAGGTGAGGAAATCTGCAAAATAATTTCGTGTTTAGGGTTTAGGGTCTCAGGCAGCATGAGAAATAAGAGAGGAAAAGAATTTTGTTTTGATATTTTTTTTCTAATTTATGCAGAAAAATATCTTTATTTTCACCCATATGTTAATCTCATATTTATTTCTTTTCGGTTGTAACCCCTAGCCTATTTCAAGTCCACTAGGTCGACTACATTCTTGCCCGGATGAGTGCAAAGAAAAAGGTCTAGGCCATTGTACAAGTGAGTACATAATTTGTGCATTCTTAAGTTTGATGAGAATGACTTAACTATAGATTTTTTTCCATCCGTACACTTATTTTTAAATTAAATACTAATAATAACCCAGTTTCAAATTAATTTACGACTAAAACCCAATTTTATTGTGCGCATGAAAATGCATTTTGGAGGTGCGAACTCTCACTATGCAGTATACACCTCTGATGTGCGTTTTTTGTAAGTAAAAAACGCACATTAAATATGCGTTTTAACACCACGCAGTGTGCACCACAAAGCACACCCCAGAGGTATATCTTACGAGAGTTACTTGACTGTTGGGGTAAACGCACACTGTGCATTTGACCGTTTTCTTTTTACCATCAAAAACTTACTATAAATACTACTAATTCTAAAGCACCACCATCATTAGGGCGGTTTGGGCATTTCATGTTTTCATTTTCACTGAAAACAGAAAATGAACTTGAAAATGCGTTTGGTTGAGTTAACTGAAAACGTTTTCTTGAAAACATTTCTTAAAATAAGCTTAAATCTGAAAATACAAAAAAGATATTTTCAGTGTTTCAAAAAATACATTTCAGGAAATGAAGATTAAAAATGAAAACAGAAAATGTTTTCACAAACCAAACAGACCCTTAGTATTCCATTTCCTCTTTCTATCTATATTATTCCATTCTATTCAGCATTATTCATTCTTCTATTTTTACATTTCACCACCCATCACAGTATTTCTATTCAACGATTTTGTTATTTAGAAGAAAAAAAAGGTAAATATTAGTATTATGTTAATTTATGATTTTTTATTATCTTAGTTTATCTTTTCTTTTTATCCTAGTTTGATGATTTTACTTCTACTTTTTTCAATTGTTGTGTATTTTTCTTAGTCTTATGAATTTTTATGTTTCATAGTTGTATAATTAATTTATGAATTTTTATACTGCTATTACACATGTTGTTTCTGTTTTTCATGACTTTTTAATTTTTTTAGTTTTTGAATTTTTAAATTAATTTATCAATTTTTATTTTTCTTACATATATACTGTTATTTATTTGTCCTATGACCCTTCATTTTTTTTCCTTATTTCTATGAATTTTTTTCCTTAATTTTATAATTAATTTATGAATTTTTTATCTATTAAGTTTTATATTTTTTATAATTTTAATTTATGAATTTTACTGTAAATTTTATTATATTGTTGTTTATTCTGATGACTTTTTATTTTTTTTATCTTTCCTTTTTTTTTGAATTTTGTCCTTAGTTTTATAATTAATTTACGATTTTTTATTTTTCCTGGTTATATATTTTTATAATAATTTTAATTTATGAATTTTTGTTCTTCTTAATAATAGATTTAAATAATTATTAGTTATATTGTTGCATATTTTTTAAATTTTTTTCATATTGTTGTGAATTTTTTTCCTTAGTTTTGTATAATTAATTTATGAATATTTTTTATTTTTCTTAGTTTTATTTTTTTTATAATAATTGTAATTTATGATTTTTATTCTTCTTAGAATGAGTCGAAGTCGAGCACTTCTAGTTTGTGTTTACTCGAATGGGGCTATATTGAGCAGTGGTTCCAACGATGTATCATTTGAAGCCGATAACACAGTGATGGTCAAAATTCAGTGTGATATTTCTTTAGATGTTTTGAGAGAAATTAAATGCCACTTATGTTCGGGGAGCTCCAATTAAATGATTATTATATGAAAAGATATCATGCTTATTATATAGATATCCCATACAAATGACGCCACTTATGTTCGGGGAGCTCCAATTAAATGATGATGATGATGTAGAGGTGATGATTAATTGTCACATATAATTAAATGCCAACATTCCCGATTTAAATGAGCATGTCACGTGGGATGAGGACAGCTGACCTTCTACATAGTATCATGTGTCACTGAGTGCATAAATTCAGCTGATGGAAGATGATGATACAGACGTTTTCGCCACCTGACCCATCCTATGACGTTCTAGATGAGGTGGACGTCGATGACATAGAAGACGTTGAGGACAACGGTGTTGCCGAACCAGAGCTTGAAGAGTTCGGATGAAGCATACAAGAATTAATGGGTGGAGATGGCAAGGTTGAGCTAGTTGAGCCCATCACACTCTGTGTACCCCACTCGATTATATGATCCAAGCAACAACAGCCCCAACAAATGAGCCAGAAATTCCAAACGTCCTTGAAGCCTATACCTGGGATGATGATTCAGACCTTGCGGTGGGTTTTTTATTTCCTGACAAAGATGCACTAACGGGAGCACTGAAATCTTACTCAATCAAGAGGCACAATAACTTCAAGGTGGAGAAGTCGTGTAAGAAATATCTGCAGGAAAAAAGTGTGAAATTTAGGGATGGTTGCAACTAGAAAGTGAGGGCTTGTTTGAAGAAGAATTACGACATGTTGCTGATTAAAAAGTACAGCGGAGATCACACATGTATTTCATCATCCATTTCCCAAGACCATAGACAGTTGGACTCTAATTTGATCGCCACAGCAATTATGGCCCAAGTGAATCAATCTCCAGACATGCCTATCTCTCAGGTGAAAGAGTGTATTAAATAGCAGTTCGCATACACGGTATCCTACAAGAAGGCATGGATGGCAAAGCAAAAGGCCATAGCTAAGAACTATAGTGATTAAGAGGCCTAATATTCGCAGTTGGGTAGTTAGTTTGCGGCGGTTCGACAGTTTTTCTCTGACACCATGGTTGATTACATATGGGACTATGATCAAGAAAATGATAAAAGAATATTTCGTCGTGTGTGTTTAGGTGTACGAACCATGCATCAAGGCATTCAATTACTTGAAACCTATAATTTAAGTAGACGTAACTTTCCTTTATGGAAAATACAAAAGAACATTATTGATTGCATGTGGTCAAGATGGGAATCGTCATCTTCTACTTCTTGCCTTTGCAATTGTGGAAGGTGAAACTCTTGAGGCATGGTCTTTTTTCCTGTATAGGTTACGTCAACATGTCGCGAAGGAGAAGACCGTTTGTTTGATTATAGACAAACACACATCAATCAGGGAAGCTGTGGATAAAGCAGAAAACGGCTGATGTCTTCTACATTAGGTCGTCGACGCACAGATCTCCGGGTACATGTATAGCTGGTGGGTGGTCGACGATCTCGTCTACCCTCTCATCCAAGCACCTCTACAAAGGATGTCTTAGGTGCTATGTGCCGAGGAGGATCATCCTGCAACAAATGGTCCTCACCCATTGCTTACAACATATCCGTGCTGAAACTCCCTATGTGGCCCAACAAGGTAGACTGAAGGGTCTGGTTAGACTCATGCATATAGCTAGACTGAAGGATCTGGCAGTAGATGAACTGGTAACTAAGCAACTGTAGCATAATTGCAATTTATAGTAATCAGAAAACCATATTACAAAGAAATTAAAAGTTTAATGACGGTAATAAATAAAACTTACACTCGCCAAACTTGCAACTACAGCGCGTGACATCCAGCACTGTGTGATGTGCCAATACCATGTCATGTACTCTGAATTCCTATGTAGCGGTTCTTGGAGTGGTCGTGATAAGATCACCTTCTGTCTCCGTGCTTGCCACCGAGAGATGTATTTGTATTGTTCAGTCGGCCAATAGACGTCCATCTTCCCCGTCAGCTGTTGTGTGTGCAACCAGTCGATGTTGGCAGGAAGTGATGGGATTGGTTGATCTTGACTGAACTGTCGAAGACATCTATCGGGTTGGTGCCACTCAATCATGTGGAAGCATATCAGGAGAACAACCGCTTGCCAAATGTCAGAACCATTGTAGTAGTAATCTGGTATTGGGCTCTCACACACTTCTTGTGCATATGGCTGCCACACAACCTGCAAAAGATAATTGTAGTTAAACAATGAAGAGAACTTAGAAAAAAAAAAGGGACTCATCGTTATAAGTTTAAAACTCACATTGTTTTCCTTCAAGTGGTCAAGTGTCTCGCGATATCGTATCAGTAAATGCAACGGATGCTCACTCAGTCCTTTGAAATTGCTCCACCTACATAAGTGTTGAAACGTAACATGTTATATTATATTAAACATAATTTGACTAAATTAAAAATATTAGGACAAATACACACCTGAAGCTCAGTGACAGATGGTTGGGGTAATCAGCCTCTTTTTCATCTAGGACCAATCATCGCTCATGTCGATCTCGAGGGCTGGATCAATGGGATCCTATCCCATTCCCAAGCATGGAGCAGGTGCACACAACCTGCAAACTCTTTCTTGTCGATGCCAGTGCCTCCACATAATTCTCGATAAAGGTGTGCTAGTACAACAGAGCCCCAATTATACTGGCCAGCGAACTGGAGGTCCCGAAGCAGCGGAAGGTACATCAGGTGCACAAACATGCTAAATTTATCGCTCATCAGCATGCCCTCAATTAACTTCAAAATATAAGCCCAAGTATGTTGCTGCAATTGCTCCTCAGTGGCGTTCAGGGGGATCTCGCTAAATTGGTTCCTAACCAAGGCATCAATATGCGTCCTCCTTTAATAGCTTCTGCAGGAAGACTGACACCGAGCAGTTCTTGACACTGCTCAATTCGAACATAATTGGTTCACCCAACTACGGGCAAACCGTCAATTGGGAGGCCTATCTGAATGGTTACATCTTGCAAGGTAATGGTACACTCACCAACTAGCAAGTGAAATGTGTATGTCTCAGGCCTCCATCTCTCCACCAGTGCTAAAATCAAACCATAATCAACCTCAAAATTATCCATCCATGATACTTCATAAAATCCTGCCGGCTGAATATATGGAACAAGAGGCAGTGGCGGGTAAAAAAAAACTTTGGGTATACTTGTAACAACGTCGCATTTTTGTTAATACACGGTTTTCCTTTCACCACAATATTATTCAACTTACTATTATTGTAGTAATAAAAAACTAAATGAACGAATTAATTTTATACATATTTATCTCGTCCCAAATAACCTCAGATACATGTTTATCTTGCAGGTATGAAACTGAAGGATTCTCAGGGCCAGGTTTTGGCGACACCAAGTTTTTGGCGTTTTGTTCCATTTTACTTTCTTTACTATGCAAAACATGAATAATATTTAGGTTAAAGAGACCAATAACCTAGAACTAAAAATTAAAAACACATAAAAAACAAATCTCATATCGAAATTTAAATTAAAGAGACCAATAATTAAAAATAACAAATTATAAAATTTAACCTAAATGTTACCATATATAAAACTCCACAAAAAAAACAAAAAAATAAATTAAATAGAACTTTAAACTATAAAAAATAGGCAGCCTATTTATTTTAAAGTTAGTTATTTCAGTATAATAATTATTTTAATCTAATAACATTTTAAAAAGTAATCTAAAAAAAATACTATTACAATTTATACAGATAATGATATATAATAATATTTAGGTTAAAGAGACTAATAACCTAGAACTAAAAATTACAAACACATAAAAAATAAATCTCACATCTAAATTTAAATTAAAGAGACCAATAATTAAGTTTTGGAGGATAACAAGTTAATTTTATTATATAAATTAATAGTTTTAATTAAAAAAAGACCAAAATAATAAAATTTTGAAACATAAATAATAAATATGAAACTTTTAAAATATAAAGGATCAAAATATAATTTAAAATAAAGATCAAAATATTACTTTTTTCTATATATATATATATATATTAATGCAATTGGCATTTTTTTAAATATTGATACAAGTACAAAGTTCTGTTTGCGAGGAACTTAGTACGAAGGACGGCTGAGGGCTAGAATTAGTTTATTTAAACTTTTAATTTAGTTTTTTTATAATTTTTAAAAATAATTTCTTATACTTTATTATAATTTTAATATAATTTATTTATGTTAAGATTCATTATGATATTATTACTTTAAATTCATCTTAGATAATGAATTGTTGACTTGCCATCAAAGAACAATAATTTAACTAAAAAAAATTTCATTTAAACCTTATAATTTTTATTTAGGTATTGACGTTCAATTATTATTTTTATAGCCAATTTATATTAAGAATGCAATTTATTTTTAAGTCTACTCTTTTGTTTGATATTAGAATTTGCTTTTATCATATGGTTACTGTCATATAATTATTAACTATGATCACTTGATGAGAACAAACTTTGACATTAAATTAAATGAAATACCATTTTGAAAACAAATTTAGTTTTCAGTTAAAAATCATTTCAAATCAATCACAAGTTTAGTGGTAAAAAGATCTAATTTCATATTAGAGACCAATTAAAATTTTAAATAAATAAAAATATCAATAGTTCAATAGCCAAGTTAAAAAGCAACAAAGAAAATGTATATAATTAATTCTGAACGAATTAAAGACCAAATTAAAAGTTTAAAATAAATTATAAAGATCAAATTTATAACTACCCCATGGAATTATTTAATAGCTCGATCGTGTATGGGTTGGTTGAATAGCCAATGACTTTTTTGTTTCTTATTTAATATGTAGAATCGGAAATTGATTTACAAAGAATGTTTTGTTGAATTTATACTGTATCATATATAAAATAAATAAATAAATTTTCAGGCATTATTTTAAATTACCATTACTTTCATAATTACTTGAATATAATTAACCAGTAATTATGGAACCCTATTTATAAAAGGATAGTCATTCTAAGAATATGTCAATATTTTTTCTTGAGTTAAATTATTAATTCAGTATCTAAAAAAATTATAATTTTCTCTAATCTGGTTCTTCAAAAGTTTAATGTCCTAAGTTAGATTTGAAAATATATTATTTATTTTTATTTAATTATTTTTATTGTTAATTATACAATTTACTATTGCTAAATTTAAACAATTTTATTGTTAAAAATTACTTTAAAAATAAAAAATCAATTAAAACAACCATAATTTTTTTAAAATTAAATTACGAGAATGATAATACTATGAGAACTATTTGTCAAATTGTTGCCATAGAGATATGTCTGTACAATTTGAGTAGATGTGGACTATAGTAGAAAAATAAAAAAAAATCGCTCAAAACAGTAAACAAGTAAAAAGGGAAAAGAAAATGAGTTATAGTCGTGAAAATACGTGGAGAAATAACAAGTGAGGCTGATTGATCAGAGAGAAGAAGAACTAGCGGCAGACAGTGACGATGAAAATTTTTCATGGGGGAGGGGGGACCAGCGGCGACAGTAAAAATTGTTGAGGGGGGACCACGCGAAGGAAAGAAAAAGAAGAAGGGTTACCCAGAGCGTTAATTGGGAGGTCCACGTGTCGCGATTTTATTAGCTGCTCTGTGGGCGCACTTGCCAAGTGCATAATTTGTTGAACTAAATGCGCACTTAGGAGGTGCGTATTGCTTATATAATTTACACTTCAGATATGCGTTTTAAATAGCACAGAGCACACACATAAAAAATGCGTACTGCGTACTAAAAGTTCGCAACTCTGAATGCATTTTCGTTAGCACAGTAAAATTGGGGTGCATCAAGAATTTAATTTAAAAGAGGGTTAATGCTGGAATTTAACTTAAAAATAGGTGTACGGACGGGGGAAAAAAATTCTTGAACTATATATTATTTGATTTTACTTTTTTATTTCATGATTTTTGAGATGACATTTGAAATGTATAATTTTTAAAAGAGGATTTTTCCAATTTTAGATATTACTTTTATTCCGCTCTTACCTTGCTTGGGAATAAATCTTGAAAGGAGGAATTTGATTGAGATTTAAATTATGTGAGTTTTATACTAAGATTCCACTTAAACTGCTTTCTCTTGCTTTTGTTTGTTCAACCCTCGATCATGAGTAACGATTCAAAGTATTATTCATGAATCTTATTATGAATGTGTACCCAGTGTTTGTGATATCCTTGATATCTATAATGGATTTGGCTTTAGCCTGTGATTATTTAACACTGTTAAGTACATGTGTATATGATTATTATGTTGTATGAGAGGAACCCTTTATAAAACTACGACACTACAGTGACATTGTAGTACTCCTTGGCGTGCCTTGTTATCTAGACTTTAGCTAGCAGAGGATTAAGGAGTGTGTTAGTCTCGTAATCATGGGCCACTCATGAGATGAAGGCTATATGATATGTATGAATAGAAAGTGAGGATCCCATCAGGTGACTGAATGGTGAAAACAAAGTTATATGATAATGGTGTATGGAGGGCAGTACTGCAAGGATTAGTATGAACAGTTCTGATTGGGGTTCCTCAGTTTATATATAATTGTTCTATATAATTTTTCATGTAATACTCCGACTTTAAAACTTATACCTTTTTTGTTAGCTTAGTGACATGTTATACATGTGGAAGAGTAACTTTTACTTGACCCATTTTATGAACTCTGATTTATTTTATGGTTAGCCTCATTGATCATGAGTAGAAGTGCCCAGTATGAGAAACTCAAATCGTCTCTCTCTCAATGTATATATATGAAACTCTAGTTTTGTGCTTTCTATATCCATTGGCAGGTTTCCATACTTGTGAAAGCATGTAAGCCAATGGTTTTGTATGTGACTGATAACTATGTACGGAGGCGGATGTGCCTAGTGTGAACACTTTTGTTGTACGGTATGAAACAGAAGATGTGTTATATATAATATAACGAAGTTTTCAGAATTCATGCATTCCCCTCTTACTCTTTAAATTAAATTATGCATTAGATAAATAATCTTACAGGTGTATATTGAGCTAGGATTCCATAATGAAATGTACAGGTGTTCATATGAGAACTTTATCCATACCGATTATATTCTTGAACGGGATGTGACAAATTTAATTTGCTAATGTGTTATATACTAAAAAAATTATCATACATTCATCGTATCATTAAGATTCAAAAAATTGTGAATAGTAGGGTTAGTTTTATTTTAAGAAAACAAAGAGAAATAAAAATTATGTTTGTTTAATTTATTTGACATTATTATTATATATAATGTTTGTGTAATGTTTTGTATCTATGACTGTTATAGTTATTTACTAATTCTTTTATATCCCTTCATAAATTTCACATTCATTTTCGTGTCTAATCAAACAATGGAAATAAGAATTTCTGATCCCAGTTGTTATTATGACCAAATGATTTCAGCATTTAAATAACCCTAACACGTAAGGTTTTTAACGTGACCAAAAAAAAAGTCTAGAAGAAAATAAATAGAATTATTTATTTTCTAAAAATTGATAATGAAATGAAATAACACAATTTTGAAGGAGTCTACTTTCAAATAACTAAAGTTTAAAGTTTTTTTTTTCATTTTTCTTATTATAAAAATCTTGACCTTTTGAAAAGTTGGATACTGAATCTTGTTTAAAACTTTTTTCTATAGTACAGAAATTATTAAAATAAAAAATTAATTATTTGAAAATTTAGTATTATTTCATGCATAATACAGGTTTACAATTAATTATCTGAAAATGCAATTCCTTTCAGGAATTTTAAGGAATTTATGGATTTGGTGCACTACTCATCGCTATGTGACAATTTGCATCTCATTTTGGATACAATACATCCACGAGATAGGATCACGACCAAACATTTCAATTGGACAAATTTAAAAAAACCACAATAGTCTTAGAAGAAAAAAAAAATACTGCCGTAAGCAAGAAGGATGAGATATGATCATAATTAATCATTTTAAAAAATGGTCAAACAAAATTAGAAAATCTTTTAATGATAAATAAATGGTTGGATAAGGTGATCTCTCATCATTCGAATTGTGAGACATTAGCAACGGAGAATATATCACCATTTTTTTTATTTTTGTAAGTGCGACTAGGAAACAAAGTAGCAAAACAACACATGTGTACTATCCAACTAAGAAGGAAAATGTTGTTTTTTGTTTAAATTATTCATTTTCTTCTTCTTTTATTTTAAAAATTGATTTCCATATCCAAAATATTTTATTTTTACAAAATTTTCATAGTCCATCCCATCTCTCATTTGTTGTGGACAAGGCATCACTTGTACATCCCTTGCTCAATAATATCGTGATAGACTAGAAAAAATCATTTGACCGAAACGTTATGTTAGCATTGCACATAATCGAACGGTGTTGTTTAACCAATATGATTGACACTTTAAAGTTTGAGAGAGAGAGAGAGAGAGAGAGAGAGAGAGAGAGAGAGAGAGAGAGAGAGAGAGAGAGAGAGAGAGAGAGAGAGAGAGAGAGAGAGAGAGAGAGAGAGAGAGAGAGGGGGAAGCATATAAAATTTAAAAATTAAAATAAAAAAGATATTATTTTAATTGGAAGATGGTCCATGTTGAATAAGTTAGTTTTACAGGGTAAGTATTACCCAAAAAAACAATAAAGGTTTTATAGCAGGATTTTGGGAGGCCCAGAGATGAAACGAAAGACCACAAAATAAATATAAATAAAGTTGATTTATTAGAATAAGAGGTTCTTCTTCATACGTCTCATTGTCATTCTCAGTATCCGAAACTAACAGAAATTAGCTTCTCTCGCGTTCTCTTTCTCTCTCGCCCCCTTACATCGCAGCAGCACTGCCACATAACAAAACCCTATTTCCCTATTCGCACTTTCTAACCCCATTTTGGATTTTCGGTCTCTCCTTCCGTGCCCACTTCCGAACTCTCCCTATCTCTCTGAAAACGCATTCTTCTATTTTGTCATTTAGACGGTTTCCTTTCCGTATCATCTTCAATTACTGCGTCTAGGGTTAGTTTCTGTCTACGTTACATCCCTTTCTGCTCTTTTTAATTTCCTGTTTTGTCCCTATTTTATTCTTTTCTGCTCTATAACCCTAGTTCCCTCGTCTTGGAAGTTTTCCATATTCGTCACGTTCATATCTTCCGGGGGTATTTTTTCGGTGTTTGACCCTGAATATATTGCCCTTTTGGTATTTCTTTTCTGGGGTTGAACAATTTGATTTTGTTATGCGTATCTTTGTAATTTGAGACTTATTCCGTTGTTGCCATAGTTGTGCTTTTGGTGTTTCTCCTGAGATGAGGTCTCTTTGAATGTCTTATAGTGGTCTGCTAATCCTCTTCTCTAAGATGGAGGTGTAGAGGAGTTCTTCTTCACAACATTGTCTTGAATTTCAAGACAGGAAATTCCCCTCTGCTCTTACAATCGTCACGAGATGTGCTTTGTTTGATTGAGGTATTGACGACGCAATATCTCATTGTGTTTGTCGA
The DNA here is from genome assembly GCA_037074585.1 of Biancaea sappan. Lineage (NCBI taxonomy): Eukaryota > Viridiplantae > Streptophyta > Magnoliopsida > Fabales > Fabaceae > Biancaea > Biancaea sappan. The sequence continues at coordinate 17,220,245 of CM073494.1, forward strand.
GGGACCCATCAAGTTTATACACGCATTAGTGCAATTTTTTTGGAGCAGTTATAGGCTTAAATCTGTTATAATTTGGTGGAATAACAGGTTGTTTGGGCGGTAAGGAAAGCGGCGTTGAAGGTTTTTCATAGAAAGCAAAATAATCTCTTTCGCTTGTTTCTCTGGGTTTGTGATTCTCTGAATATTAGCTGGTGTTAATTAGCCGCTGGGGATATAGAGCTGCCAATAAATCTACTTTTCATGAAACAGTTTTGTGATTAGGCAGGTTTCTTGATTTCCATATAGGAGAATGATGAATTAGAGGTTGAACCAGCAGTTCTATATAGAAGTAGAATAATTTTGTTTAAGACGTGGAGGTTGTGAAGAAGGTGCACGTGCTTTTTGTGATAATTCTGATCATGTTCAGTGTTCGTTATGGAAAGAAGTGAACCTACATTAGTTCCAGAATGGTTGAGAAGTGCTGGAAGTGTAGCTGGGGCTGGCAGTTCAGCCCACCATTTTGCTTCTTCATCTACTAACACAGGTGTTTTTTAAATTCAGAATTTTTAACATACTTATGCCTTTGCTTTTAGTTCAGTATTTTATTCCTTTTTTGTGCATTCAGATATATAATAACTACAGTTGTTAGGGATTCATTATAATAGTGTTATCTCTGAAAAAAATCATAACTGTCATTATTGTTGTGTAGATGTTCCTTCTCCGGCCAATCACACTAGAAATAGAACTTCTAAGAGCAGTAATGATTTTGATAGCCCTCGATCTGTGTTTTTTGAGCGGACATCGTCATCAAATTCTCGGAGGAGTTCCATCAATGGTTCTGCAAAGCATGCCTACAGTAGTTTTAGTAGGAGCCACCATGACAAAGACCGTGATAGAGAGAAAGAGAGGTCCAGTTTTGGCGATCATTGGGATCATGACTGTTCAGACCCATTGGCCAATATCTTTTCTGGAAGGATTGAGAGGGATACATTGCAGCGTTCTCATTCAATGGTTTCCAGGAAACCGAGTGAGCTTTTGGCCCGTAGAGTTGCAGTGGATGCAAAATCTGGTGGCAATGGCAACCACAACCATGGAAATGGCATACTTTCTGGGGGTGGTATTGGTAGTAGCATTCAGAAGGCTGTGTTTGATAAAGACTTTCCATCACTGGGAACTGAAGAGAAGCAGGGAATTGCTGAAATAGGGAGAGTTTCATCTCCAAGTTTGCCTGTTGGTAGTTCAGCTTTGATTGGTGGGGAGGGATGGACATCTGCACTAGCTGAAGTACCTACAATAATTGGAAGCAGTAGTATTGGATCTCTAACAGCACAACAAACTGGTACACAAAATTCTGTGTCCACAGCTCCAAATGCAACAGCTGGCCTTAATATGGCTGAAGCATTAGCACAGACTCCATCCCGTGCTCGATCCACTCCCCAGGTTGTTGACATAATTGCCTATGTCACCATCTTTTTCATATCCGTTCTTATAATTAATTACTATGATTTTATCTATATCTATGGCATTTAATAAGGCCTAATTTAACCTAATTTAATTGAAGGTGTTGGTCAAAGCTCAAAGGCTTGAGGAACTGGCTATCAAGCAGTCAAGACAGTTGATTCCAGTAACACCTTCATTACCCAAAGCTTCGGTATGAGAAATTTTTTGTGAAATATTGTTTTATAGGTCATATGTTGAAGGTTTTCTCCTGTTGCAGATTTGTCAGAGAATTTTATTTTTGGCCAATAAAATGTTATGGCTATGTCCCTGCACTACATATTTTTTTATGTTGATTTTTTCTAAAAACTGTGCATTTTTGTGGTACTTTTAATTTGTAAGTGGTGTGCATTTGTTTTTTGGTTCTGAGAGATTTAGAAATAGCCACTACTACTGGTATTATTGCTTCTTGTGGTTGTAGTGGATTGGAGGCCAGTGAAACTCAGTTTAATTAACTTCAAAACATGTATTGAGTATATAGCATTTTGGTTTTTAGTAAGTTTGTTTGGTAACATGCTTTTAATGTGTGCTGTCATGAGAATGTTGTCTTGAAATAGTGCTTCATTACAAACTAATATACTTGAACTTTCGTTTCGTATTGTTCTTGTTAGTTCAAAATTATATGCTGATAATCTATCATGGTGTTTGCTTCATTATTTTGTTGTTGTTGTTTTGTTTTGTTTTTCATGGATGGACTAAATGACATGGCTTTAATTTTCTGGCATACAGGCAGTCCTTGCCACTAGACTTCATATTCTTGTTTTCTTAGTGATGCCTGTATGGTTAAAATTTTGGATAATGTTCCTGTATTTTAGCCTTATTCTAATACATCAGCCTTAGGGAATGGAAAGGAAGACATATATGTCTTGTTAGCCTATCCCTATTTGGTTTTTCTATCTTGAGTATTTTTATGTTTATTCTTGACTTTATATGTGCTATATAGGAGCCATACATGACTGGTTACTTTAGTTGAAACTTTGCCATATGATTGCTTTTTCTTAGAGTATACATATTCAAGACAACTTATTGAAAATTACAATTTGTTTATTAGTTATTAGTTAGAATTGTACTGGCGGAGCAGATCACTAGTATTATCAAATGGTCTCTTATTCATGTAGTCATTGGTCAGGATTAGTTTGACCTTTCTGCTAGCTTCTAGCCTTCTACATTACATATTAGGGGATTGAGACTCCTAAGTTGCTTTTAATGGTAATGAATCATGATTTGATTGATTTGCCAATGGCAAGTAAAAGTATGAAATAATATAACATTTTTTTTTCAGATGGTGTGCATTATATTATTGTCATCATCTTGTACTAATTACTGGAACTTCATTACGGGGCAGGGGAGCAATTTATATCTGATACCTGACTGATGTTTTCTTTAAATATTTTAATTCTCGTTTTTTATCTTCATATTTACTCTCCTCCTGCACCACTAGTGGGATCATATGCTGATTTGTGGCCTATCTATTACATGTGAATAACTTATTTCTATGGTGGATGCTTGATTTAATTTCTTGAAATTAGTACATATTCATGGTTGATCTTAGTCTGTGAAAGATATCCAAATATATTTTGACTGTTTAATGTTTAATGGTTTGTTGGTGCGCATATATATATATATATATTCTAAAATATGGATACTTGTTTTGATTTGTGAAATGAGTCAGAGTTTCAGTTGGTTGATTTTTTTCAATAATATATAATTGAACAATGTTTTTGATGTTTTAAATTCAATAACTTGATTCTTGAAAATTGCTATTGTTTATTGTTGTTTATGTTTCTGTCTTGTATTTGATTTCTTGTAAGTTCTTGGTGATATTATGATTGTGTCTTTGTCAGGTTCTTAATTCTTCTGAGAAAGCAAAGCCCAAAACAGCAGCTAGAAATGCAGAGATGAATGTAGCTGCCAAGAGTGGGCCACAGCATCTGTCATTGCATATTTCCAGTCAATCTGCTCGCAATGTAAACGCCAAATCTGAGGCTCCGAAGACATCTGGAAAGTTTACTGATCTCAAGTCAGTGGTGTGGGAAAATGGTTCTTCCCCCACCTCCAAGGATGCTTCAAGCCAAACAAATTATTCTAACAGCAGACCTGGAAATCAACTTGCTGTCGCTTCAGCAGTTGCTCCTGCACCTCTGAAGAACCCCAATAATGTAAAATCTTCCACTGAGCGAAAACCAGCTTCATTGGACCTAAAATTAGGTTCCTCTTTGGAAAAGAAGCCTTCCTTGTCTCAAGTGCAGAGCAGGAATGATTTCTTCAATCTCATTAAGAAGAAAACACTTATGAACTCTTCTTCAGTTCTTCCAGATTCTGGCACCTTGGCTTCATCTCCCATTACAGAGAAATCTGATGCAGTAAGTAGGGAGGTAGTTAGTCCTCCACCAAGTCCTCAAGCTCATGGAAATGGTGCTAATGTCAGCAATGGTGAGGTCTGTGAAGAGGTTCACAGACTTCCCAATAGCAAGGAAGAAGATACCATTTCTAGTGCGACAATATATCCTGATGAGGAAGAGGCTGCTTTTCTTCGTTCTCTTGGCTGGGAAGAGACTTCTGGTGAGGATGAAGGCCTAACGGAAGAGGAGATCAATGCCTTCTATCAGGAGGTGAGCAACCTATGCGACCTATGCGCTGTTTAGTTTTCTATTTGTTTAGCTCATTTTTTATAGGAATGGCTATTTTTTTTTAAAATGCATTTAGATCCGCTGTTATTTTTTAAGCAAGGATTTAGCTTGTTCTGAGAAAGTTATTTCCCCTACCAAATCACATGCTTGACTTGCTAGGATTGAACCAAATTATAATTCTTGGGGGACTTGCTATGATTAACTTAGCGGATCAAAGTTCCGAATTCTGATTGTGAATTTATTTTGGCCAAGATGTTAGAATTTTCTAGTATGATCAATTTGGATAGGTTTGCTTATTCTTTCTTGACTTATTTTGTCCAGTGCATGAAATTGGGGCCCACCACATTCAAGCTAAGGGGCATTCAGCCAAAGCTGTCCAAGTTGTTGGAATCTTATGCAACCAACTTACATGGAGCTTCTGCTGAATTGAGCTCTTCAGACTCCGGATCTCAAGCTTGATTTAATGTTTAATCTTGGATGGATTCAAGTTTCAATTTTTGATGGCTGATGGCAGATTACATTCTTCTTTTTCGTTTTGAAAGAAGGCGGTGATTTGGGAAAGAAGAGGATGGGTTTTGATTGGAACCCTGCATTTCGGAAAAGTTGCAATAAGTTACAGGCGCCTTGATCCTGCCCTCTTAGTGGGAATTCTTTTTATTTGGTCTTCCTTTTTTTTTTTTTGGTTAAAAGTTATAGGGTTGGTGGCTAGAGGGTAGGGTAGGGTAGGGGCTATTTTGTCTGCAAGTTGCGGGGGAAATTACATCTTTTAGGGTTATTTTGATCCTTTTCTTTCATGAGGTTTTTATTCTACGAGATAAAGTTCATGATGTTTTTGGATAGTTTTACGGGGAAAAAAAATAGAAATTGAAAGCTACTCTTAATTTTATATTATGTCGATATTGGTTATTCTTCAGCATATCTGCAATTGTTTTTGGGAGTTTAATTCCTTTTCATTTTTTTGTAGTTCTTGCCGTTCTGTCCCACAAATAGTCACATGAAAGAAAGTAAAAAACGGTTTCCATGCGCTCTGGTAATTGGGAAGTTGAATAAGCACAAGTTGCACAATTGCGCTCATATGAGCAATTGTGTAGGGTCAGCACTCAGCATGAGTTTTACTTCCTTTATTTTATTGTTTTAATTTTTGAATGAAGCTCGGTGTAGACATTTTATTAAATAACTTTCTATGCACCTATCTTCCTGTCCTGCTACTCTTCAAAATACTTGGCTTGGCTTAGTAAGAAAAAAATTTGATAGGGATATAGCAAATACTTGTTTTCTAATTAATATATATATATATATTGAGTTATAAAATGTGTCAAATAATTTCTTTTAACTGTGATTTATTAGTAATATTCTTTTGAACAATGAAAATTGTCAAATATCTTCATGCACTTTAATACATTTATATTAGAAGCTAATTTACAAAATCAACAGCCTTGCCTTTTGAGTGATGGACTGACATATGGATACTTTCTACTTTTATTTTGAATATTCAATTAGTTTTCTAATAAAAACAAGTAAAAAGTAAGTTTATGAAATTTTTACTGTTGAATTATATTGAGATTTATATAAAGTATTTTTTAATTATTATATATACAAATTTTGAGGTGATCTAATTGTTAGAAAATTAAACTTATTAAGAAATTAAATTCTCTAAAAACTTTTTCAAAAATAAATCCTTCTAAGCACGTGTTAGTAACTCATTTTACAATCTCCATTTTGATCTTCCACCAACTTTTTTGTAAAATCATTGTTGAATAATATTTTGGAGTATCTCCAATAAGAGTTCTTTAAAAATTTTTAAATTTAAAAATTAATTCTTTTTTACGTTCACCATTAGAATTCGTCACGCTGACTGTCACGAGTAAAAACAATTTTTATATAAGATTAAGAATTGATTATTATACCAAAAAATAATAATAATAAAATAATCAAAAAATAAACTTTACATTAAATATAATAAATAATCTGTTTCCCATTAATATCCGGAGAGAAACTAATTTATAAGTTCTTGAGAATTACACCATTAAAATAAAAAGTTACTTAAAACTAAAAATGATGATGTGACATTATAAAATCTATAATAAACAATTCAAATAAAATTCACCATTTGATATGCGCTTGTTCCCTTTTTCATTTTAGTTTACAAAAAATCTGAACATAACTTGAGCTAAGTGAATTTGGCTCTGGTGACAGTATCTATTTCTATAAAACAAAATTGAGGAAATTGCACTTTTTTTAAAAAAATTAATTAAATTTAGTTCGTATCTTTCTTATTTTTTTTTTTAAATTTATAGATGACTTTCATTTTTTTTTGTCTTTAAAATTAACTTTCTGTATACATATACTCTCTTCAAAAAACTAAAATTGCTTAACAATATTCATTGTTATATTAAGGACAATATTATATTATATTATTCGGAAAGGAAACTTTTTTTTTTTACTAAAAACTAATTAACGGAATACTTTTACAATATTAATTAAAATATCAAAGAAAAATAATCTACTGTAAAATAATTCCTACTTTACGTAAAGGTTATGGGTATGGTTAATTTTTTTAAAATTTGTAAACGTAGAATGACAGCTGCAACATATGAAAATAAAAATTTAGTATCAAAATGAAGAGATTTTCTCCAAACCATTATTCATACTGAAAGGAATTTAGAAGTGGCTTTGTGTCGCGTCAAGTGATTTACTGATTTATCAATGCTTTTTCGAAAGTTGACATCAAGAGGACCAAGACCATAATGTTAGCCAGCTGGACTGTGTATTGTGTAATGTTAATGCATAGTACAAGCGTAGGGAGTTTCGAAACTAGAGAGGAAGACAGTATCGAAAATCTAAAACGTCAACTCGTCAAGGGTGTTAATATAATTTATCCTAATGTAATCTATCTGCAAAACTTACATGTAGTTGCATACCTATGATCAAGAATAGCATAAGTAGACATTATTTTCCCCCATTATTCTATTGAAATGTAAGACAAACTGGAGCGTGCCATGAGTTCAGCTAGGGAGAACAAATAAAAAAGACAAGTAATATCTCGACAATCCAATACCGAATGATAGGAGTTGGGAGGGCAACTTTTGATCACCCATGTGTAACATGTAAAACTACCCCGTATCAGTGAAGACTATTAGCACAATTCACATTTACTGATGATATACATAAGATTGGGTATTTCCCGTCCCTCAAACAAGATGACGCATAGTGGACATCTAGAATAATGATGCTCCAAATAATAGCTTGGTTCGGGTTACTCGGGATGAGAAGTCCAATAAATCAGCCCACTGTATATAAGAGCTTGAATTAGCGTGGAAGCAAACAAGGAGAAGTGGCAAAGATGGTTTATTTGATTGGGTTTTCAAACTGCTCATAGAACCTCCTTCCCCCCCCCCCCCCCCTCTCTTTCTCCTTGACAAAAACCTTCAAAAAATCACACATAATTTAAATGTAAATCATGCTTGCCTTCACAAAATCATTCCAAAAAGAGCTTTTCAAATATTCACTAACTAGAATGCTATCTCACCGTTTTCTGTTTTCCATGGTTTTCAAGACAACTTCTTTAAGGAATTGTTTGGTTCAACGGAGGGAGGAGAGGGAAGAGATTTTAATGGAGGGGAAGGGAGGGGAGGGAAGGAGAGGGAAAATAAAATTTCTTTGTTTGGTTTGTTCGAGGGAAGGGGAGGAGAGAGAAAATAAACTTTCTTTTGTTTGGTTTGCAAGGGTAGGGAAGGGAAAATAAAATAAAATGACTATTATAGCCATTTGATTGTATGACCAACAAAACATGACAAATTTATTATCATTTATATTCAAATAAGTTAGTTCATTTATTATGGTGAAATAATATTATATTTTAATAGTTTTAATTTAATTAATCTAAAAAGCATCTCAAATATATAATATTTTTTAAAAATCATATAAAATTTTAATTTTATTATTATCGTAATAAGAAAAGAAGCTAAATAATTTTATTGTTAGAAGAAACAAAAAAAATAATTAAGTATAATTTAACTAACTGATTAAAATTCTATATTGGTCTCTCACATATGTTCTTTTTTTAATTTGGTCTTTCATAGATTTTCATTCTCAATTTGGTCCCTTACAAATTGATATGCTATCAATTCAGTCTCTCAAAAAAATTATATTCTCAATTTGGTCCATCATAAATTAATATGTTATCAGCTTAGTCCCTCACTTATTTTCATTCTCATTTTTATCCCTAATAAATTAATGTAATATCAATTTAGTTCTTGTTTTGCTGACCATAACTTTTGATGGTAACAACTTTTGATAAAGGGACTAAATTGATAACATATAAATCTATGAGGGACCAAATTGAAAATAAAAATATGTGAGGATCTAAATTAATAACATATCAACATATTGAGAATGAAAATCTACGAGGGACTAAATTGATAATATATCAATCTATAAAGGACCAAATTGATAATGAAAATTTGTAAGTGACTAATTTGAAAAAAAAAGACATCTGTGAGGGACCAAAATGATATTTCAATCCTTATTAATTTACTCAATTTATTATTATTAGGATTTTTTTTGTTATCCTTTATTATTTAGTTATACATATAATATATTATTTACATATAATAATAATAATAATAATAATAATAAAACTTTTATATAGTCAAAATATATTAGTAACATATTATTTAAGAAGCAAAATAAAAAAAGTTAGAAGGTAATCTTGGTATTAAAAAAAATTATGAATGGCACTTATGTCTTTTATATTATTACAATTTTCCTTCCCTCCAAATCACTCCACTTTTGGAGGGAAAGAAAACAAGAGGGGGGAGGGATTTTTCACTTACTTTTTTCCTCCCCTCCTCTCTAACTAATCAAAACAAACAAGGCCAAATTAAAAAAATCCCTCCCCTCCCCTCTCCTCCACTTCATTTCCCTCCAACCAAACAATACGTAAAGTTAAGTTATTCTATCAGTCCCTATAATTTCACTTAATTTTTAATTTTGTTCTTGAAATGTTTTCTGTTTTTGGGAACTAACATTGTACACGCTACAATTCAAAAGAATAATGTATAGTTTCTCCTAATTTCAAATGAATCATGAAATGCTTAATACACCACATACCTGATTAAGACAAGCACACACTGCAAAACACCTGCAGCTCCCGTCCACACTGAAGGAGCGGATTTATCGATTGAATCTTGTATGAGTAGACCCACTGATGCAGCTAAAGAAACAAAGGATACAACATATGCGAAGAAGAGCCACAGCTTCAGTCTGTTAACAAAAGCAAGCAATTAAACCTAGTCCTCAAGACAACCAAAGAGTAAAGAGGCATGTGATTCTTCTTTTGTCATTTTTGAACTAGACATCAAAGAACAGAATATGGACAGAAGGCAAGTCCAACATATATGGATTATTAAAATGGAACACTTGCCGACAGAAACACACTTAAAAACGCATCTTTTTTTGTTTTCATAGAAAAAATTTTGATCAAACCGAAATAATAGTTTAATTTCGGTTTAGGTTGTAACATGAAAGAGTTAAGCTTAGTGCTTGTTAACGATTTCTTTTCCATTTCTAAAGAAGAATGAACGCATGGGACCAAATTCAGGCCCTAAGCCTGATCTCTGCAGATTTATGGGGAGAGAGATCACCAGAGCAAATTTGATCAATTACCAGATGTCAGATAAGTAGTTGAACATGGGCAAGTCACTGCTTAAGCTAATGGAAGTAAAATATTCTGCAGCTAATACCAGCTGCAGTCTGGTTGAGAGAATTGAAGAAGTAACATGCAACTATATCAGAAATGTAACTTCACTTTCCCTTCTTGCATTTCAGAATCATATCCATAAGAATTGGTGGATGGATGACAGTTTACACTGGTCTCAAATCTAATAAATTATCCACCAACCATTGGGCTGTAGATGATTCCAGGTTTGTGCCCTCAACAGTAATTTCAATATATTAGAGAAACAAGTTTTTTTCAGAAAACAAGAACATGCTATAAGCCCTAAAAACATATAGTTAAAGACAGAATATAGAAAATTCTTTTTTTTTTCTTTGAGAGAGGGGGGGGGGGGGTGGATGTATACTTTTGGCTACAATGGGAATTTGAATTCTTTTGCCTTGGAGACAATTCCAGTACTACTAAGTCATAGCTCATTGGTAGCAACAGGAACTTCACAAACCAAAAGATCCAAAACATAAATCAGACTGCAATATAAGGTAGAATATGGACCGGCTTCTAGGCTTATGGACAGTAAAAGGTAGATTTCTTATTCAAAAGTTGATAATTTCTTATTCAAGAAAGTCAGCTTAAGAATTATAAATTAAGAATAAAATAGAATTCCTAAAAAGTTCAACCAACATATATCTCCAATCACTTATTCAATCATGACCTTCCTCTGATTCCTAGACCTCAGCCTATGGGTTAGAAAACAATTGATTCACTGCAAGAAAAAAGGGTGCATGATATAGATAGATGACATGCTCACCTCATTTCTCTGCTTCTAAGCACCTGACTCACAAATTAAATTATTTAAACAACAGATGGTATGGTCGCACATTTCTGTAATTAATCATTTTTTTGGGCTGTTTGGTTCAAGGAGGATATCTTATCGCCCTTCTCTATGTAATCTTTCCTCGCCTGCAATGGAACTTTTTCTATTATTTTTTAAAAAAATCCAAAAATAACATATAGCCACACTCCAGCTCCAGAAAAGCTGACTGTCTTTCTAAATTTTTTCGCTCTTCAAGGATTAAGATGGAAATATCCAAGAACAACGAGGCATAAATATCATCAATCAACAATGTAGACTTCTTTATCAACATTTAACTCAAATGATACGGCTAAAATCACTAATTAAGATTAAAATACTCAGAAACCCGCCTTCATGAAGTGATTACTAAAAGGCCTCCGAACCTACCATATAGATTGATTAATAACTCTTTATGCATAGCTAGCTTAAAATGAACAGATAAAACTCATAAAAGAACACAATACACCAGAGTTATCAACAAGAGCATTCTAGCTATATAGAATTGGCAGAAGCGCAGAGGTGATAAAATTAGCAAGAATCAAGAGATTCGTACTAACAGGAGAGTTTGAACTTGGATAAAAGACAAATAAAAGCAACTAATCAATCAGGAGAAGGTCAGATGATCGCGCTACAAAAATCACATACCTCCACTCTCCTTCGTCATAGGGAGAATAATCAATGTCTTCTTTCCTAACGCAATTGAACATCAGAGCCGCCAAAGACGCAAAAATTCCTTTAGGGAGAAACGAAAAAGAAAAAGGAAATAACTGTCATATGGATAATTGAACCCCTAACCCCAACTGAGAAAATACCATGTACATACATAAAAATGAGATAATGGAGAGGGAGAGGACGAACCGGGGAGGTAGTGGACGAAGGAAACCTTGACAGAGCTGCAGACAACGGCATCAACCCAGATCCACCAGCCGGCACCGAAAACGACGCCGGCGACGCCAGGCCCAAAGATTGCCCATAACTCCATTACGTCCATGATGATGATTTTGCCTCTATTTATTTAATCCTCAGTTGAATTCAAAAAAGCGCAAGCATAACTGAAACTCTGAAGCAAATCAGTAATGACCTTCCTTCCAGCCGTGCGAGCATTGTTCGGTGATTTAGGTCTGGTCCCTTCTAAACGAAGTCTACTTGATTCAATTAGTGTTTTCTATTTCGCTCTCTAATCGTACTTTATCAAATTTACTTTGCTGGATTAAAATATAATTTAAAACAAATTGTATTGTTTCACAGCTTCAGTCTTCTTGAGTGTTAAGCGTCTTTTTCTTTTCTTGCCTAAAAATGATTAGATTATATTTTATAAATATTATTTGTGACCGGTTATGTGATATAAATATATTTTTGAATTTTGAAATTAATTTATTGATATGATTTAAATATTAATAACCATTAATCTAGTGAATAAAATTTTATTTCTTAAATAGTAGTACGTATGATAAGTAATATTATAGATTTTTTTAAGATCATCAACAAACAATAATAATCAATGATCTTCTATCTATCTATCTATTTATTTATATATTTATATATTATACAAAAGCAACTTCACCTCAAAATATTTAATGAGACTTCTTTCTATTTTTTTTCATGACGGGTGCATGCATTTATCTTTCATTGGCTAAAAATTAATTTTTAACTTAATTATATTTATTTATTGTCATTTGTTGTTTAAGGAAATATATATAAAAAAAATTGTTCCCATTATCAGCAAAAACAAAAAAAAAAGACACAAATTACTAATGAGGCCATCAAATAACACATTTTCCAATCTTACATAATGAATTGTTTAATAATATTAAGGTGAGTGATTGAAAGACGATCCTTAATTAAAGTGAAATTTAATTGGTTTTGAAAGAAATTAATTTCAAATTTAATTATAATTATTTATTAGTATTTTTCATTTTTTATTTTAACAAATATGTGACTCCTAAAGAATGTATTTATAATATACTTTATTAAAATTTTGACAATCTAGTTTTGAATTTAAAAAAATCAATTTCATGTGTACTAAAATAAAACTCTAATCGAAAGGACACGTTTCATATTATATCACATTTCTATAGATATGGATTATATTTATGTTTACATTACTTTATAATGTTTCTATATCATATTAACTTTTCATTTGTCGGATCTGTTTTCAGAAACAATGGCCAACGCAGATAATGTAATTGATATATCCCCTTCCCAATCAAATTGGAGAATTAGAATTAGAGTTATCAGACTTCATACACAACCTAGGTTTAGTGTGTCAGGAGACATGAATAGTTTATAATCATATTACAAGACTCAAAGGTAAATTTAAGTTATTAAATTTGCTGCCACAATTGATTTCTATGTTTCCATATGATGGCTATTGATATTTGAATTACATCTTCTGCCTTATTGATGATTAGAAAGATCAAAGGATGGTGCTGAGACCAATCGAATAGATAGTGAATTATTATTTCTTTTAAGGACGCTTGTTTATATTAATTTTAAACAAATAATGTTATTTTTATTTTGGGTAGATTGAAAAATTGAATTTAATTTTAGGATATATTTATTATCAACCTTTTTGTTTTTGCTTATATAATCATAAGGCTTTTTAACTTAAATATTATAAAAATAATAATAATAAATCCCAATACTTTGGATTGCAAAAGAATTTTTTTATAGAGTAAATTACTTATTTGATCTCAATAAAATTACAATTATATTAATTTAATCCTTAAAAAAATTTCTTAACTTCAATTTGATCCTTTTATTTGTCAGCAATAAAATTTTAAACAACATGATTTTATTCCATCAAAGATATTTTTATTTTCGTTTTAATTCCATTCAATTTTTTTAATCAAACCAAACCAAACCAATTCTCTTTTGTTTTGGCAAAAAGAGAAAATAATCATCGTGAATAGCAAAATGGCCCGACTTATAAGAGCTTTTGATAGATTTGTAGTTGAAGAATATGCCGAACTCGAGTAAGACTACAATGACAAAGTTATACCTATTAAATTTTCACATAATTGTATTTTCAATAAATTGAATTATCAAAATTTTTACTTTAGTTATTACAACTCTTATTAATTAACCTATGTGCTTAATAGTTGGGCTACAAGATCCTATATTTATGCAGAAAATGCATATTTCAGTACACGTTGCAGCTTTAAGCAAAGACAACAGCATAATAATTTACATAAGATAAATTAAATTCAAACCCTTAAATTCTTGATAACTTTATTAAACTGCAGAGGCCAAAGCAATCGATGAAAAGCATACCAAATTTAGCCAGTTGAAATGATCGTATACATGTTGTAAAAAGTTGTAAAAAATTGAGTTTAAAATATGCATTTCCAAAAAATATTATCAAGTATCATATTAATTAAAACTAAAGAAGAATGAGGTCATATATATATGAGTGTGATAATGGGTTTATAAATAATGTACTTGGTTTTATTTTTTTGAAATAAAATGATTTAATTATTTAAATTATTTTTGTGTTTATTTGAACAAATCAAAATTAACTGTAATTTTTATTTACTAATTATCAATTCTAACGAGTTATTAATTTTATATAATTTTTAATTTTTATCTGACACTAATCTAATTGTTGTAAAAGATATGATTGTGATTTTAATTAAATTAATTTTATATAATCCTTTTGAATAAGATACAGTTAAACACTTTCGTGATTCGCGTCCTGAACAACTTTCTCCTACTCTCCCTTGTACTTTATTATGCTTTTAATTAAATTAGCTTTCATAATATCTTTTCGGAAAAGTATATTATTTTTGAAAAAGATTGCAGGAGACACTCTCCACTATTCACGCCGCAATCTCTCCAATTTTCCCCATGATATTCACGTCTTCATTTTTTCCCGCTTCCTCCAGTATTGGCGTCGTGAATATCACCAGAATTTGCTGGGGAGTATTCGTTCATCAATTGCAGAAAATCTGGGTTATTATAGATATTATTATTTCTTGCTTTTCTGTCACCTAAATTTTTTTAAAATGGTTTTTTTTATTTTGAGAGAATAATTACGAATTTTTTCTTAAGAACAGTGTCAACCAAAACATGATTTAGATTACGTTATTCATTGGCAAAAATTCACAACAATCTTAAGAAAAGATGAGTACTGATGCTACCGTAGCCGCTCCTCAAAACAGTGCATCTACTACTACTGTCGTCGTCTAGCAACCTACTGCGCCATCCGTCCCTGTGATGCCTCTTGTCGCGTTCTCAAAGCCGTACCCTGACATTTCCAAAATTGAGATATTCTACGACAGAATTTTCGAAAATGACAAGAACGTGTCTACTTCATTTTTGATATGCATAGAGTTGCTGCGGCATTGACAGAGTCGAAGCCTCTGTCTACTGATGATCCTAATCGACTTAATGTGTGGACATATGCTAATAAAATATATAGACATACAATTATTAGCACTTTATCTAATGATTTGTTCAATGTCTACTATACTTACAAGGAGGCGAACAAAATTTGGAAATTGATGATTCTCAAATACACGAGGATGTCAAAAAACAAAAGTTCGTAATCGGAAACTACTACGGATGGGAAATGGCAGATGATAAAGATATCAAAGTCTATATCAATGAATACCACAAACTTTTGGATGACGAATTCGTTGCTGGGATCTTGATCGAGAAATTGCCGAATTTGTGGAAAGACTACAAGCAACAATTGAAGCATAAGCACAAACAACTGGCGCTTATTGAACTTATCACACACATCATTATTGAAGACACTAACAGAAGAGAGTATAATATGACGAATGTTAAAGAGATGATGTTAAAAGCGAATTTGGTGCAAGGTACCTCTTATTCTAAAAACAAAAATAATTATAAATCTGATTACAAGCCTAGAGTTTCTAAACCCACCTTCAAGAAGAAGGGAAGTTGCTTTGTTTGTGGAAAAACAAGACATCATGCATCACAATGTAGAAAGAGAGCAAGAGGTGATAGAGGTGATAATCCTCCTGAGCCAAATGTGAATTTGGTTCAAGGAGATGACATAATAGTTGTTGTTATTTTTGAAGCTCTCTTGGTCACCGATGTGAAACAATGAGTGGTAGACTCTTGAGTTACCTGCAAAACATGTATATCTTGGTGATTTTAGCACTGTTAGTGTTCTTACAAAAGAAAAAATTCTTCTCAAACTCACATTTGGCAAGCTTTGGCATTGAATGATGTTCTGCATGTGCTTAATATTAAAGCTAATTTGGTTTCTGTAGTTCAATTAGTAAAAACTAGGGTTAAAGTGTTATTCGAATATTACAAGATCGTAATGATAAAATGTCACATTTCAAAAATTGAACATGTGAAAAGATACTATTTTTAGGGAAAACCTCAGTGATATTCCAAATCCTGGATAATCTTAATATCTACAACTACTCATTTGATAAAATTTTCAAACCTGAGTTATTTACATAAACTCCAAAAGGTTTTACATTCAATATTTATCATATATTCCACATAATAGAATTGTAACATCTGAAATAATAAAGAAAGGTACACATAATCTGTTATGTTTAAAACATCGTAAGCTTAGGAGACTTATACAAAGTACAGAGTATTCCTAAAATTCACAATATTTAGTACTGGTATCCCACCAAAAAAAAAAATAGAGAACAACTCCAAGGGGCTCTTAATCCTCAGTTGGATAATCTTACTCCTCATTTACTGTATCTGAAAAGACAATTACAGGAAGTGTAAGTTTATTTAAAGACTCAGTAAGTAAATAATTGTACCATATAGAATATTATAAGTACAAATACCACATTTACTAACATAGTCAATCTATCATTTATTTTACATAATCGTAATAATACATTTGTCTGAATTTGTTATGATTTCTTGGGTGATCAAACCCTCAATCACTTTACATTATATGCCGTAGATACTTGCATCGAGTAACTTAGGAATTTAACCCTTAAATTCTTTGTGCATATGTAACCGTAAATACTTGTATTCCCTTGAATTTCTATCATCAATCACAAGAAACATAAGAAAGGAAACAAAATCATAAAAATATTCAATATTTTTTTATTGCTACAGTAACGGTCAACGATCAACTAACGGTTGCTACAGTAATGGTTTGCTACAGTAACTGCTAATGGTCAACTAACCGTCACCGACGCCACAGTAACTCCGAAAAATTTGAAAAATTTTCCAGAATGAACAGCGTTTTCAAAATTTTACAGAAAAAATCTCTAAATTTTCATCCTGAAATTTTTTGTTTCTAAACCATAATTTCATCTCTGTTTGTCACGTCCCAAAATTTGAGCACGTGACCGGCACGGAAAGTGAATTTCATTTCACCTCCGTAAGCCTATCTTTCTCTTAAAAATCATACAATTCTTTTTCATGCAACCAAAATGAGTTCTCTATACATACTACAATTACTCACATTACATCACTGAATGAACCTACCCGATTATAGAGATTTCTAGATTTATACAACTTAGAATAAAACTTAACTATTATACCTTTATCCTGAACAAATGAAAAGGTAATCATGAACTAAGGATCCATAATTCCTTGTTCCGATATTTACCTTCAACTGTCAACTCTGAAAAAAAATATCAATAAGAGGGGTATGAGCAAACCACGTGCCCAGTGAGTAGATAACACAACACTATGACAAAAAAAAATCATGCATCATAATGATAACATGCAGCAATCATACGTAGATCGATCATCATATGATATAATATTATTCATAATACTTCACAACAATATCCAAGTAAATCAAATGCATTTCAACATAATTCAAAATTCACAACAGCAATCGATGAAATCAATTTCACACACATTTCCCGTACCAACCGGGTCGTCCACAATACCTATGGATCGTTGCCCGCGGCCCCCTCCGCTGTCACGACCCGTTTTCTAGGCACATGACCGGCACAATGATGAATATCCCATCACTGTAAGCCTTTCGATAAATTCTTTCCACAAGTAAAATTATTAGTCATTATCTCTATATTCTCAAAATACCATTCCCTAATAAATACAAAGAAAATACATCAAATTTTCTTAATTAAAAATAATAGATCCTCAATACAAAATACATTATCATACTGAAATACAAATCAAATACTAAACCCCTGACCTAGATGTCCTAGACGGTTACAGAGCAACATACTGTATACCAAAAGAAGGGCCTACCCGACAGCGGGAAGGTCTAACGTGATCTGAACAAAAAAAGTTTGTACAGAGAGTGTGAGCTTTTAAACTCAGTGAGCAAATCGGCCTTGCGTTAATAAAATTCAAATACATCACCAGTCATGCAAGCATATCCGAAGGCTCAAGCTCAACCAATAGACATAGTTAGAAATTACATATAAGAAGACAAAAATTCATCCAATTCAACAAACGTTACTAGTACTCGTCAATGGCAATATATCCCGGAGAGCGCACACAGGCCAGCTCACCAATTCTGTATATTTCCGCCATGACGCACAACCTCATCCTCTCAGCTAGGGCGCCTCACGGATTTATCACCAATCCGGGCTATATCCCTACTGAGGGAATCGTTGTCTCCACACTCATTGGTCAAGACACCCTTTAAACCTAGTTTTCCGCCTTGCCGTGAGAGGGGGTACTGTACTGCTCAATCACAATCAATAGTATAATAGTTCATAACATAATCAGAAGCACAATATAATACTCATCCATGTAACAGGTATAGTATATAACTATATGATTCAAATTTCACATTATCATGAGATACTTGCTTCGTCTTATCCATACTTCTGGATTAATTATCTTATTATATTCGTCATTCTGAATCCAATTTCCCCCTATGAATCTTGGGAGTGTCCTACGACATACTTTTTATCACCAGTAATGCTAAAACTCTATTAAAACGGGGTCGTTTCACTCACTTGAATTCCGTACGAGTATCACTTCTCTAAATTGTTACGGACAAGAGTACGCAGGTGAATTTCAGTGTTCCGCTACAGAGATTTTCATGAAAGATTATAGAAAATACGTTAAGATTGTTTTCGTATAAATATTGTTCATACATACGATTACTATTCATACGGTCACTATTCATACGTATAGGTACTATTTATACCGAAAATACAGAATATAATCTGTAAAAGAGTACACCAGGTAAGTTCCCAGGAAAGAATGGAGGGTCACACTGGACACACTTAAAAACCAGGTCTTTCCTTAGCCAGAACTTTCCTAGACATGTATTTTTCACAATTTACATTCTATTTCGGTAATCAGAGAATCAAAATAACACATAATCAGCTAAGGACAGTTTTTCTGATGTGGAAGATCGGCCAAAGCCGTAACCACAGAGCATACTTAAGAAAATAACTTCTAGAATTTGAAAGACATAAAAAGGGCATAGTATCCTTACCTAAGCAAAATGAAAATCCCAAAATCTCAGAGGTCTAGCGTCGGACCAAGAAATCTTAAGGAGAGAAGAAGAGAAGTTGAAGGTGTGATTTTGAAAGTGAAATGGAATGGTCTATTTATAGGAAAATTTAAGGGTACTATTCCATCTACCCGTCTCACCTACCAATTTCACTTACTAGTCTCATCTACTAGTTTCACTTATTAGTCTCATCTACCAATTTCACTTACTAGTCTCATCTACTAGTTTCACTTATTAGTCTCATCTACCAATTTCATTTACTAGTCTCATCTACTAGTTTCACTTACTAGTCTCACTTACTAGTCTCATCTACTAGTATAATCAATTTGCTAATTTAGTTTCCTTTTAATTTAGTCCCTCAAGGAATTCTCTCATAAAAAATGTTGTTTTCTCCTACAAATTTCTTTTTAATTTTCTCTTATGATCAAACCACATCTAGTACTTGACATTTTGATTGTACAGATGAATAGTACCATATACGTAAATAGTATTATATGGGTGAATAGTACTGTACACTGAAATAGTAATAGTAGTTTGTAAACACGCATTTATATTTTATTTTTCATGGGTATTACAGCCGCATCCACCCTTATCGCTCCGTTTATATTCTTCACCCTTATAGCTTCACATAGATTTCTCCATGGGGTGCACCACCATGCCTTTCATTTCCAGTCAAACACAATCACAATCACATATAAAAACATCCTCAATCATAATCTTGAGCCACATACACAACTCAGTCATTTACAATTCAAGCCATAACATAATCAATGTGGTTCTAGCAACATAGCATGTATATAACATAACCCATAAAATAGAACAATTATTCAACTCAGTTCACATGCCATTCACAATCCATCATATAACCTCCATTCATGGAAAAATAAGAAAATATAATTATATACATTACCAGACACGTTCCACAATTGTTTATGCCTCATCGTTCCACATCATCCTCTTCAAACTTGGATATACAACATATTTCCACTATGATGCAAAAAGTCAATAACAGATATTTAATCATAGCAAGTATTCACCCACTCACCTGGATTTCACGCTCTCGCCACTCCCACCTTGCACTTTGACCATTCCTATTGTAACCAGATAAAAACCATCAGGGTTACGAAATAGAGAAATTTCCTACTACTACTCTCGACCTTCATCCACTTCTCAAATCATAACTCCTAACTGGTAATGAATATCCAGATGAAACTTATACCATTGGAAACTAGACTCAAAGAGCTTTTCAACGATATTTTAAAAAAAAAAAAACTGATGCTACAGTAACTGTCAACGGTCAACACAGCTACAGTAACGTTGACCGAGTCAACACTACATTAACGTTGACCGAGTCAACGCTACAGTAACAAGAAAATCTGGAAAAATTTTCTCGGTGAACAGTAATTTCTGGGGAAAATTTTCGATGTTCTTCGTGTTCTTCATCCAAAAATCCTAAAATCATATCTAAAATAACATTTCTTTTGATTCTTCCATGGGTTTTCATCCTTAATGTCTAAGGAGTGTTTTAACACCAAAACCCCCAATTTCTATCAACAATCCAAGCTCAAATCTCAAATTTTCATCAAGAATACAAACTTTTTTCAAATATCCAAATTCTACGAATTTCTCCTAGTTTTCTCCAAATTTCTTGTTCTAATAACATCATAAACTACCTAGGAATGTTTTAGATTAACATCCACACTTAAATTCATCCATTAAAATATTCTACAAAAATTTTGCAAAAAATGATAACCAAGGATTTGATCTTGTAATAAGAGGAAGAAGAAGAAGAACATCAACTTACCAATCCTCCTAACTTCCAAGGCTTCCTTCCTTAAGCATTTGGCATAGATGGAGGTGAAGAAGAGAAATTGGGATCCTCAGCCGAGAGCTACGGGAGGAAGATAGAAAAATGAATAAGAGAGAATGAGAAAAATAAGAGAGGAGTGTATACGCGTGGGCCCCACTGATTTCTTTTCGATAAAATCGCTCATAGCCACCTTAGCTTATAAGATTTGTTCACTTTAATCCCTCTCGATGTCTCAAATATCACTTTAACCTCGAATCCATCATTCTTTCGGTACCGGACTCATAATTCATTCCCATAGGCTCTATTCTTCTTCTCGGGTTCCTACTTGGTCATTTTTCAAAAGTCCTCTATACTTTCTTTTCTTTTCACTTTAGTCCTTGAGAATTTGTACAAATTTCCTAAATTAAAAATTAAAATTTCTATTCCCACATTTTCTTCACTAATTCAAAAAGAAAATTTTCCACGTAATTAAATTTTTCACTAAACTTCAAATCAGACTTTAAATATTCATATAAATTCTTGGGATATTACATACTTCCCCCCTTAAAAGAATTCGGTCCTCCGAATTCAAAGCGCAAGCTCATTATTAGAAGATGTTGCTGTGCTAACATCCTCTAACTCTACTACATCCCTTTTTCTTTTCTTAGCCTCTGGTGACTCTTCCATGGATCTCTTATTCTTATAATTCTCCAGGCTAAGATTTAGATCCAGCTCTAACTTGCCAGCCTCGAAGTTTAAATTGAAAGATTTATTGCCGGCTATATTTTTCTGAGCTATAAAGGTTGTATCGAAGGAGAAGTTTGATGCTAGAAAGCTTATAGATATAAACTCTTAGTGTAGTGAGCAGCGTAATGGGGCATCCATTATATATAGACGAAATTTAGTGTTGACCCTAAGGCTATATGCCATAAGTTTTGATGATGACAAATATATTTGAATAGTAGCATTGATATATATAAAGATTAATTATCATATATATGCTACAAGTACTTAAGCATGATTATGTTATTTAATATGTATGTTGCATATATTGAATCATGCTATTAAACTAACCATTGGGTTTGCAAGTAAGATATATTTTATAAGTTGGTTCAAAACAAGAAGAGTGAGGATTGTATTGAAGAACAAGGAAAAGCAATATCATGCTTAACTCAAGGAAAACAACATGCAAGGATGAAGCTCCAAGAAATGAAGAATTAGAAGATTTGAAGTCTTGGAAGCTTGGATGCATCAAGATAGCCTATGTGTTTAAATTAGGTATATTTTATATAGGCTAGTATATTTGTGCAACTCAATGATTTAGATTTGCATACATTGGCTCAAGCATTTTTGAACAAAAAGTTAGTGAGATATGAAGTTTTACAAAAGTTATTTTTTGACCTTTGGTCACTCCTTATATCATATCTCATAAATGAAAAATCGGTTTTTCAAGTATCTTAATCTCATTTGATAGTAGACTCAAAGATCTTTTCAACGGTATATTATTTATTCAAAACGGAGTCCAAATGAGAAATATATGACTATTCAAAATATAGTTTGAAAAACTGAAAGTTGATTTTACTGTAATAAAAAATTATTCTGTTCTGACCTATAGTCAGTATTTTGATTATATCTTTTAAAAGAAAAATAATTTTTGAGTAAAACTTGGCTCATTTGAAACTAGACTCCAAGAGCTTTCCAACGGTATATTATTTGTTTAAAACGGAGTTCAAATGAGGGAGTTATGAATTTTTAAAGAAAGCTCAAAATCTGGACTGCACTATAACGGCTATATAACGGCTATATAACGGCTAGTTTTGTAAAATCTTATATATATGACCTTAGATACACGATTTTGAGCAAGAACAAAGTCCTACAATGTGATATTAACTTCTTCTATCATCTTTGAGAGAAAGGAAAGCATTCTTGAGCCAAATCTTGCATATTCTCTATCATTAGAGTTATTAGAGCTTCATTTGTTTTCATCTACTCTTTAGAGAGAGTTTCTTTGTATTGTTGATTTTGATCAACACATATATTATTCTGAGTTGAGGTTCGCAAGTACCGGTGTTGGAAGAACTTGCTTTGGGTTGAGGAGGAGCCCGGATTCATAAATTCTCTATTGTGGTTTCGCAAATACCCGGATCGAATTTGCGTGGTTGTAGTGGTTTGCAAGTACCCGGATTAAACTTGCAATTATAGTGGAAATACTCAAGTGGTCTCTTGAGGACTGGATGTAGGCTTGGATTAGCCGAACCAGTATAAATCTCCGAGTTTGCTTTCTCTATCCCTTACTCTTTAATTTGTGCATATTGATATATATTCTTTAATTCCTTGATCTTTATAATTATTTATCTTAACAGCACATTGATTTTCTGTATTGTATTTATTATCCTAAGTATTGTACTTTTACAGAAAATCATTTTAACTTCCAATTAATTCTTGTGAAAAATTTATAAAACCCAATTCACCCCCCCTCTTGGGTTCCAACCATTACTTTCATTTAGGGCTACAAAACATTTACATCATACTCTAAAGATGGCCTACAGACCTTATCCGTCGCAATGCCAACGGACTCTGATAAGCATGCCAGAAAATAACAAAATATAATCTAATACAAAAGATTTCCTCAAAAATTTCGGCTAACTTTTGACTCTTGCTCAAATTATTCAACTAATCGCCGCTTCAATTTATGACTTCCTAACTCTGTATTTGTCTTATCCAATAATTCTAAATTGAGATATTACTCCATGAACGGGTAGCTTCATATTAACCTTATCTAGGTTTCTAATCCGTGGCTTTGCCCTAAGCTTACACATTTTCAAACATACATATTAAAATAAAAACTTCTCACATCTACACATCAAGCGTTCCATAAAGTGAGAAAAATTTTATCTTTCACTTGCCTCTACGAGCATATATATATATATATATATGTATAAACATGGAGATACATCATTATCTATATATTTTCATCTATTCAAGTCCTTTTAAATTTCAGACTTCTCATTCTCTGAATATATGTAGAATCATTACATATTATTACTGGCCATAACAAATAGCCTTCACTCTCTATGCATGAATAACATACATACATATCATATGTATTTAGATACATATAATCACAGTATAATTTAATCAATCATGTATATTATACTCAACTGAAGGCTTTCAAGAACAATACAAGAAAGCATAGAAATACATTTTAGTTCATCGTGAAAACATCCAAGACACTTTGTAATGGCTACATTGTTGACTTCTTTCAATTTCAGAAAATGCCAACGAGAGAAATGGAAAAACCAAGTGTAAATCGGCCGCAAATCCACCGAATATTGACTTTCGTGGTTTTGCCATTAATGCGACGTGTTGTTGGTGTGCATGCCTACCCTAGACTTCTAGCTTCCAGCTTGCAGAAATCCACAGGTTAAGCGTGTAGTGTAATACCCGTTAATTTCAGAATATAATTCGCTTAACAGTATTTTAGAATTCTACAACGTTATTTTAGTTATTTATTTTGGTCATTTTTAATTTTCATATTTAATTGTTCTTTTTGAATATTATTTATGAAAATTGAGTTAAGTGACTGGACTAAATATTTGCACAATGAGGGATATATTCTAAGAATGGTGAAATTCATGGAAAAGTGGTTTCAGAATGGTCCATTAGTCCATTTATTGTAAATTGACTGGATGGGTTTGGATGTTGGGTTATGGATACCCATGGGTTATTGAATAACCCATTAGAAATATTTAATATAAAGTTTCAATAGTACCCCTCATTTTTTTCACTCAGCCGAAGGAAGGCAGAAAGCATTTCTCTCTCAGTTCTTCAGTTTCTTCTCAAATCCTTTCCTTGATCTTCAGAAGTTCGATTATTTGTTCGGTTCAAAAGCTTTGTAAGGATCAAAGGTAAGCTTTAATCCGATTATTTTTCTTAAATTTCAGTTTATGTAGAAGATCAGAGGAGGTTTTGTTCTTGAAGATTTTGATGATAATTCATGAATCTCAGTAGTTTTAGAAGTTATATTTGAGTTATAATCGGTTAAAAGAGTTGAAATTCTGGTTTTGAAACAAGAAAGGAAAGGATGAATTTTTGAAAGATTTTTCTGCAAAAATTCGAGTTACTGTAGCGACCAGAGATTTCGGAAAAATTCTGGAAAATTTTCTTCTGGTACTGTAGCAGTACTGTAGTGTCGGCAGTCAACGGCACTGTAGCAGTCAACGTTACTGTAGTGAACCGGCACTGTAGCGAACCGACACTGTAGCAAACCGTTACTGTAGCAAACAGTACTGTAGCAAACCGTTACTGTAGCAGTCAGAAAATTTTGCGTATTTTTCGTGATTTTGTTTCCTTTCTTATGTTTCCTTGTAATATATTTTACTAGGAAATTTTCCTACACAAATTCTAGTGTGGAACAAGGTAAACTTGGACAAACATCAAGGTGAGTGAATAACCTTGCTCAGTTAATTTGATATTACTAGTCAAAGTACAATATAAGTCCCATTTACAATATTATTTGGATAATAAGCAATTAATTTTTCATATGGGAGTATATGATGATCAATAGAAATAAGAGTATGTAGAAATTATTTATTTCATGACAATTGTACTATGTGATGAATTCTCACTATCTTATTAATGAGTAAAGATATACGGGATCTAATACACGAGTGTGAAAGGGTTAAAGTCCCATACTACTCGGTGTATATCTAAGAAATCTAATACACGAGTGTGAAAGGGTTAAAGTCCCATACTACTCGGTGTATATCTAAGAAAGCTCATACACGAGTTTGAAAGGGTTAAAGTCCCATATTACTCGGTGTATATCTAAGAAAGCTCATACACGAGTTTGAAAGGGTTAAAGTCCCATATTACTCGGTGTATATCTAAGAAAGCTCATACACGAGTTTGAAAGGGTTAAAGTCCCATACTACTCAGTGCATATCTATGAAACCTATACACGAGTTGAAAGGGTTAGAGTCTCATACTACTCGATGTATAAGACAATTAATTATATGAGTAAATGTGGTATTTGTACTTTTGATATTTTATATAGTACAGTTATTTACTTACTGAGTTTTTAAATAAACTCACACTCCCTATGATTATTTTTTTCAGATACAGAAAACAAAGAACAAGAGTATCCGTTTGAAGAATAGAAGCCCCTTGGAATTATCCTCTATTTCTGTCTGGTGGAATACCAGTACTTATTAATGTGGATACTAGGAACGCTCTGTACTTTCTATAGGTCTCCTAGACTTGCGATGAGATAGAAATATCAGACTATGTATGTCTATATTTGCTTATCAGATGAATATAATTCTGTAGTGTGGAATGAATGATTAAGGTTGAATGTAAAACCTTACAGAATACATGTAAATAACGTATGTTTGAGAATTTTATCAAATGAGTAGTATCTTTTCACATGCTCAATTTTTGGGATGTGACATGTAGGGTGCGGCGAAAAGATATCTTCTTTGTCTCTAAGTTCTAATTTTTCCTCTATAAGAACTGCCTCAGCGTTCTCAGTTATCACACCACAAAGAGTAATCATCTCTGAGCCTACAACTTCCCAGCATTCCTCTCTTCTCATACTCCTACATAAATTTCTAATTTTTTTCAAATCATGGCCACAAGGAAGTACATTGATCTCACAGTAGATGCCAAGAGAGAAGAGCTCGACTTAAACTTAAGTCTGGGCAAAGACAAGGGCAAAAGACCTTTTGAGGGGTCTCTAGAGAAACATAAGGAGAAGAAAATGAAGAAGAACGAGGAAGCTGAGGAGACTAGCACGGGCCATACCTCGGAGGACAAAATCGCCTATCTAGAGCAGGAGGTGAAAAATCTGAAAAAGATGATAGGAGACCTGGAGAAGTTAACTAAACGCAATCATGCAGAAATGACTTCAAGAATAGACAAGTTCTTCTATTGGTCTACCCAGTGCTTCTGCAATCAACAACAAAGAAGTGTTGATTGTATGAATGGAATTTACACTACCCTCCGCGACATTGCTCTGTCTCTCGCTCCAAGGAATGGTCGAGGGGTAATGATACAGTACAACCCTCCTAATCCGAGACCACCTCGCTTTTAGATTACTCATGCATGAGTAATCTTTTTTTTTTTGTAATGTAATCCTTCTGCTTTTAATGCCAGTGATTTCTTTTATGGGATGGTACTCCAAAAATAGTAATAATAAAATTAAGAAA
The DNA here is from genome assembly GCA_037074585.1 of Biancaea sappan. Lineage (NCBI taxonomy): Eukaryota > Viridiplantae > Streptophyta > Magnoliopsida > Fabales > Fabaceae > Biancaea > Biancaea sappan. Next base: position 17,247,280 of record CM073494.1, read on the forward strand.
GACAAAAGAAATCAGTCACACAAAATCAATCATAAATGTAACATATAAAGCCCCATAGATACAATTTGATCCGACAGCAACGGAATCAAAACAAACAATAGCATTTCCTTTACCGAGCTCAAAAGTATAGCCATATCTGTCTAAAACTAAAACTAAAAACATAATTCATAAGAAAAGACAAGTATTGGAGGAAAAGTGTCACGTCCCAAAATTTGAGCACGTGACCGGCACGGAAAGTGAATTTCATTTCACCTCCGTAAGCCTATCTTTCTCTTAAAAATCATACAATTCTTTTTCATTCAACCAAAACGAGTTCTCTATACATACTACAATTACTCACATTACATCACTGAATGAACCTACCCGATTACAGAGATTTCTAGATTTATACAACTTAGAATAAAACTTAACTATTATACCTTTATTCTGAACAAATGAAAAGGTAATTATGGACTAAGGATCCATAATTCCTTGTTCCGATATTTACCTTCAGCTGTCAATTCTGAAAAAAAAATATCAATAAGAGGGGTATGAGCAAACCACGTGCCCAGTGAGTAGATAACACAATACTATGACAAAATAAAAATCATGCATCATAATGATAACATGCAGCAATCATACGTAGATCGATCATCATATAATATAATATTATTCATAATACTTCACAACAATATCCAAGTGAATCAAATGCATTTCAACAAAATTTAAAATTCACAACAGCAATCGATGAAATCAATTTCACACACAATTCCCGTACCAACCGGGTCGTCCAGAATACCTCTGGATCGTTGCCCGCGGCCCCCGCTGCATCCACCCTTATTGCTCCATTTATATTCTCCACCCTTATAGCTTCACATAGATTTCTCCATGGGGTGCACCACCATGCCTTTCCTTTCCAGTCAAACACAATCACAATCACGTATAAAAACATCCTCAATCATAATCTTGAGCCACATACACAACTCAGTCATTTACAATTCAAGCCACAACATAATCAATGTGGTTCCAGCAACATAGCATGTATATAACACAACCCATAATATAGAACAATTATTCAACTCGGTTTACATGCCATTCACAATCCATCATATAACCTCCATTCATGGGAAAATAAGAAAATATAATTATATACATTACCAGACACGTTCCACATTTGTTTATGCCTCGTCATTCCACATCATCCTCTTCAAACTTGGATATACAACATATTTCCACTATCATGCAAAAAGTCAATAACAGATATTTAATCATACCAAGTATTAGCCCACTCACCTGGATTTCACGTTCTCGGCACTCCCACTTTGCACTTTGACCATTCCTATTGTAACCAGACAAAAACCATCAGAGTTACGAAATAGAGAAATTTCCTACCACTACTCTCGACCTTCACTTACTTCTTGAATCATAACTCCTAACTGGTAATGAATATCTAAATGAAACTTATACCATTAGAAACTAGACTCAAAGAGCTTTCCAACGATATAAAGTTTGCCCAAAACGGAGTCCGGATGAAGAAGTTATGGCCGATTGAAAATGAGCTAAGGTTTTCCGGCACACCTGGCGCCTGGGCGCCACCCATGCCCGGTGCCTAGGCGCCCCACGTGGCGCCTGGGCGCCATGCCTTTCTCTTCCCCACATGTCCTTGGCGCCTAGGCGCCACGATCGTGACCCTTCGCGACTTTCTCTCGGTTTTGGCCCGAATCTAGCCAAATGTTCACCGTTTTTCATGATTTCTTCCATGGGATCTCACCCTTAATGTCTAAGGAGCATTTAGACACCAAAATCACCAATTTTAATCGAGAAACGAAGCCGGAATCTCGATTTTACCTCAAACACTCTTAAAACTAGAAAATAGAGAAAAGCTTAAGAAATAGAAATTTCTACCTCGATTCCTTACTTTCCCTATGTTGCTTGGCTCCTAGAGGCTCGCCCCGTAGCTCGAGATCCACCCTCCAAAGCCCGGTTGTAGAGTTGGAGTGTAGAGAGAGAAATTAGAGAGAAGGAAGAGAGAAAGAGAGGAGAGAAAGTGAAGAGAGAGAGAGGAAAGAAGAAAAATGAATTAAAAAATAGGTGAGGCCACCTATATACTCGCCCGGGGTGAAATTATCACTTGCTCTGCAATTGACCCTCAGTCAAGACTAGCAAAAGCAAATTCATAAAATCTCACCTCACGTGTTTCTAAATCCTAGGTGCCCCACAAATTTCCTTATTTCACTTTAGTCCCTCTCAATATCTCAAACTCCACTTTAACCTCGAATCCATCATCTTTTCGGTACCGGACTCATAATTCATTCCCATAAGCTCTATTCTTCTTCTCGGGTTCCTACTTGGTCATTTCTCAAAAGTCCTCTATACTTTCTTTTCTTTTCACTTTAGTCCTTGAGAATCTGTAAAAATTTCCTCAATTAAAAATTAAAATTTCTATTCCCATATTTTCTTCACTAATTCAAAAAGCAAATTTTCCTCGTAATTAAATTTTTCACTAAACTTCAAATTAGACTTTAAATATTCATATAAATTCTTGGGATATTACAAAAAGGAAATGAAAACATCCTACAGGACCTTCAGTGGAGCCATCTCTCTATAGTCGTGCCCGAGTTCACCACGATAGAGGAGATCCCACTAAGGTTATCTTACTCTGTAATCGGTAGGAGACCTAATCCCAAAGCTCTGATACCAACTTGTCACGTCCCAAAATTTGAGCACGTGACCGGCACAGAAAGTGAATTTCATTTCACCTCCGTAAGCCTATCTTTCTCTTAAAAATCATACAATTCTTTTTCATGCAACCAAAATGAGTTCTCTATACATACTACAATTACTCACTTACATCACTGAATGAACCTACCCGATTACAGAGATTTCTAGATTTATACAACTTAGAATAAAACTTAACTATTATACCTTTATCCTGAACAAATGAAAAGGTAATCATGGACTAAGGATCCATAATTCCTTGTTCCGATATTTACCTTCAGCTGTCAACTCTGAAAAAAAATATCAATAAGAGGGGTATGAGCAAACCACGTGCCCAGTGAGTAGATAACACAACACTATGACAAAAAAAAAATCATGCATCATAATGATAACATGCAGCAATCATACGTAGATCGATCATCATATGATATAATATTATTCATAATACTTCACAACAATATCCAAGTAAATCAAATGCATTTCAACATAATTCAAAATTCACAACAGCAATCGATGAAATCAATTTCACACACATTTCCCGTACCAACCGAGTCGTCCAGAATACCTCTGGATCGTTGCCCGTGGCCCCTGCCGCATCCACCCTTATCGCTCCATTTATATTCTCCACCCTTATAGCTTCACATAGATTTCTCCATGGGGTGCACCACCATGCCTTTCATTTCCAGTCAAACACAATCACAATCACATATAAAAACATCCTCAATCATAATCTTGAGCCACATACACAACTCAGTAATTTACAATTCAAGCCACAACATAATCAATGTGGTTCTAGCAACATAGCATGTATATAACATAACCCATAAAATAGAACAATTATTCAACTCAGTTCACATGCCATTCACAATCCATCATATAACCTCCATTCATGGGAAAATAAGAAAATATAATTATATACATTACCAGACACGTTCCACAATTGTTTATGCCTCATCGTTCCACATCATCCTCTTCAAACTTGGATATACAACATATTTCCACTATGATACAAAAAGTCAATAACAGATATTTAATCATAGCAAGTATTAACCCATTCACCTGGATTTCACGCTCTCGCCACTCCCACCTTGCACTTTGACCATTCCTATTGTAACCAGATAAAAACCATCAGGGTTACGAAATAGAGAAATTTCCTACTACTACTCTCGACCTTCATCTACTTCTCAAATCATAACTCCTAACTGGTAATGAATATCCAGATGAAACTTATACCATTGGAAACTAGACTCAAAGAGCTTTTCAACGATATTTTTTTAAAAAAAAAAAAAACTGATGCTACAGTAACTGTCAACGGTCAACGCAATTACAGTAACGTTGACCGAGTCAACGCTACAGTAACGAGAAATCTGGAAAAATTTTCTCGGTGAACAGTAATTTCTGGGGAAAATTTTCGATGTTCTTCGTGTTCTTCATCCAAAAATCCTAAAATCATATCTAAAACAACATTTCTTTTGATTTCTTCCATGGGTTTTCATCCTTAATGTCTAAGGAGTGTTTTAACACCAAAACCCCCAATTTCTATCAACAATCCAAGCTCAAATCTCAAATTTTCATCAAGAACACAAACTTTTTCAAATATCCAAATTCTACGAATTTCTCCTAGTTTTCTCCAAATTTCTTGTTCTAATAACATCATAAACTACCTAGGAATGTTTTAAATTAACATCCACACTTAAATTCATCCATTAAAATATTCTACAAAAATTTTGCAAAAAATGATAACCAAGGATTTGATCTTGTAATAAGAGGAAGAAGAAGAAGAACATCAACTTACCAATCCTCCTAACTTCCAAGGCTTCCTTCCTTAAGCATTTGGCATAGATGGAGGTGAAGAAGAGAAATTGGGATCCTCAGCCGAGAGCTACGGGAGGAAGATAGAAAAATGAATAAGAGAGAATGAGAAAAATAAGAGAGAAGTGTATACGCGTGGGCCCCACTGATTTCTTTTCGATAAAATCGCTCATAGCCACCTTAGCTTATAAGATTTGTTCACTTTAATCCCTCTCGATGTCTCAAATACCACTTTAACCTCGAATCCATCATTCTTTCGGTACCAGACTCATAATTTATTCCCATAGGCTCTATTCTTCTTCTCGGGTTCCTACTTGGTCATTTTTCAAAAGTCCTCTATACTTTCTTTTCTTTTCACTTTAGTCCTTGAGAATTTGTACAAATTTCCTAAATTAAAAATTAAAATTTCTATTCCCACATTTTCTTCACTAATTCAAAAAGAAAATTTTCCACGTAATTAAATTTTTCACTAAACTTCAAATCAGACTTTAAATATTCATATAAATTCTTGGGATATTACACTGTTAACCTACCATAACTCAATCCTAATTCAAAAACCTCTAAAACAACTCAAATCCATTAATTAACATAAAAATCTTGAATAACAAAATCTCCTTTAATCTTTCACAAAGTTATCTGATGAATTGAAGTTTAAGGATATTAGAGAGATTGAAGCTTACCATAGATCATTGCTAAAACAGTTGAACCGAACACCTGATCAAAAACTCTAAAGATCAAATGAAAAGATTTGAGTGAAGGATGAAGAAGTTTGAGAGAAAAATTTCACTATTTTCTTCAGCCTTTGACAGATGCAGGAATTGTGAAGGGACATTGTAGAAATTTTAGGTTAAGGGTTTCTAATGGGTTATTTGAATAACCCATGGATATCCATAACTCAACATCCAAACACATCCAGTCAAATTACAATTAACTGACTATTTGACCATTCTTAAACCATTTTTCCATGAATTTTACCATTCTTAAGAATATACCCCACATGGTATAAATATCCAGTCCAATCATTTAACTCAATTTTCATAAACAATATTCAAAGAGAACATTTATATATGAAAATTAAAATGACAAAATATAGAATAAATCCAAATAGCATTATACACACATATAATTTTAAAATTAGCGAGTATTACACAAAAAATAACGCTTTTGTACGAGAAAGACTATTGTAATCAGGGACTTTTTGTACTGAATGTTTTAAACATTATTAATGAAAAATCTTCAAATTCTGTTCATTTCATTAACTCTATAGATTTATGGCATGTTAGATTAGGACCTATTTGTATTTTTTATATTAAGAAAATGCGTGAAATATGATTAATTTCTGTTTTCAATAATATTAACTTGAATAAGTGCGAAATATGTGCAGAATGGAAACTAACAAAAAAGTTTTGTTATAACACACAGAGAGAGAAACATATTTATTAAATCTAATTCATACAGATTTAGGAAACTTAAAATAGACTATGACTAGAGACGGCAAAAAATATTATGTAACTTTTTATAGATGATTTTTTTAGGTATAAAAAAGTGTATTTACTTAAAAATAAAGATAAAGCGTTTAATTCATTTCTAAAATATAAGGCTGAGGTAGAAAATCAATTAAATAAAAATATTAAAATAATTAGATCAGATAGAGGAGGAGAATATATTTTATTTAATGGTTATTGTAAAAAAAGAAATAATTCATCAAACAACTCATTCCTATTGACTTGAATCTAATAGAGTAGTTGAAAGGAAAAGTAAAACTTTAAAAGAATTGACGAATGCAGAAGACAAATAAAACACTTTATGAATTATGGAAGAATCATATGCCTAATTTAAAATATTTGAAAGTGTGGGGGTGCTTAGCTAAAGTTTTGTTGTCTGTTCCTAAGAAAAGAAAATTAGGCCATAAAACATCTGCTTGTATATTTATTAGATATGCTGAACATAGCGCAATATATAGATTTGTTGTTTTAAATAGTGATGTATTAGATATCAATACTATAGTAGAAACAAAAAAAGTAGAATTTTTTGAGAAAATTTTTCCTTTAAAAAATAAATGTATTAATGGTACATCTTTACAAAATATTAATAAGGGAAATATAAATGAGAAAACATATAAAACTTTATCTGAGAATGCTTATAAGGATTTAAGAAGAAGCAAACGACAAATATAACTTATTACAAAAAAATAATACATAGGTTTTGGTAGATCTACCACCAAGAGCAAAAACAATTGGTTGTAAATGGATTTTTAAAAGAAAATATAACTTAAATCAGTTAATTGAAAAATATAAAGCTAGACTAGTAGTCAAATATTTTACACAAAAATAAAATATTGATTATTTTGATACATTTGCTTCTGTTACTAGAGTATCTTCAATAAGAGTTTTAATTGCTCTAATTTCAATATATAAACTTTATGTTCATTAAATGGATGTTAAAACAATATTTTTAAATGATGATTTAGAGGAAGAAATTTATATGATATACCTTGAAGATTGTATTCTTCCTGGAAAAGAAAATAAAGTTTGTAAACTTCTTAAATCTTTATATGAATTAAAATAAGCACTTAAACAATAGTATGAAAAACTAAATTATGTTTTGATTTGTGATGGATTTACTTCAGTTGAAGTAGATAGATGTGTATACACAAAATTAGCAGATGACAATTGTATAATCATTTGTCTTTATATTGATGATATGTTTATTTTTGATACAAGCATGAAAGTCAAAAATAAGACAAAAGATTTTCTTGCCTCTAATTTTGACGTGAAAGACCTGGGTGAAGCTAGTGTAATTTTGTGAGTTAAAATTATAAGGAAAGGTGATAGTATTTTATATCACAAAAATATTATGTTCAAAAACTTCTCAAGAGGTTTAGTCATTTTGATGACAAACCAGTGAATACTCCTTATGATTATAACACTCAACTAAAGAAAAATTCAGGTGATTCTATAGCTCAATTTGAGTATGCACGGATCATTGAGAGTCTGTTGTACTTGATGAACTTTACCCAATTTAACATAGCATATGCTATGTGCAGATTGAGTAGGTATACACATTACCCGAGTAATGACCATTGGAGTGCTTTAGTGAGACTCTTGAGATATTTAAAAGGTACCATGAATCTTGGTATCACATATAGTGGATTTTTCACTGTATTAGAAAGATATAGCGATGCAAACTAGATCTCTAATTCAAATGAGACAAAATCCACTAGTGAATATGTGTTCACTCTTGGTATTGGTACAATATCATGGAGATTAGTCAAACAAACAATTATAGCTAGATCTACTATAGAATCAGAGTTCATAGTTCTAGAATTGGCTGATAATGAGACAGAGTGGTTAAGAAACCTTTTTGACAAGTATACCGTTGGGTATGAACTGTATCTTTGTATTGCGATAGCCAAACAGCTATAGTCATTACAAAGAATAAAATTTATAATGGAAAAAGTAGACACATCCATTTGAGACACGATGTGATAAAGTAATTACTAAGAGATAAAATAATATCGATCGATTATGTAAAGTCAGAAGTGAATCTAGTTAACCCTTTGACTAAACCCTTAGATAATAAATTAATTTTTAGACATCGAGAGAAATGAGACTTATGCCAATTTGAAATTAACGATGACAGTAACCCAACCTTTGTGATTGGAGATCCCATGAATCAAGCTCCTGAATTTTCGATTTAGCCAAAACCTTAATTTGAACTTAATTTTACATAAGATAAATTAAGTTCAAAACCTTAATTTGAACTTAATTTTACATAAGATAAATTAAGTTCAAAACCTTAAATTCTTGATAACTTTATTAAACTGCAGAAGCCAAAGCAATCGATGAAAAGCATACCAAATTTAGCCAGTTGAAATGATCATATACGTGTATATATATGCCACGTGATAGACTATTCTCAGACAAGCAAAAGAAAGCGTCTGGAAATTTGTAAGTAGCATACACTCAACAAATTCCTAACCCAACTATAATTCTATGACTGGAGCTCTAATAGATAACGACTCGATCACCTCTGGCTCTCATCCTCTTCCTTCCACATCTCTACCCAGTTCCTCTGAACTTCTTCGAGTCCAAGAACAGAGCCTTTTCTCTCAGCATCCAAACTTGTGGAGAGTGTCCCGTACGCGATTCCAAGAGCAGAAGCCCCAAAAGTTAAGAAAGTAGTTGTGAATGGGAGCCATAAGGGCGCTTCCCACACTTGTTGCTCCTTAAGCACACCAAATACGTGTAAAAATGCCAAACCCAACGCCATTGGTACTCCCACAGAAACCAAGATTCTAGCGATCATCCTGTTGAACACTTCCTGAGGAATTTCATCATCGTCATTGTTTTTGTTGTTGTTGTTGTTGAGCTTCTTGCTTGCGATTTCATTTCCAACTGTAGATGTTGTAGTGGTGGAGAATCCCTTGGCATTGGGTCGTGGCTTGAACTTTTGCTTGGGGGTGGAGCGAAAAGCTAAGATTTGGGGTTTCTGGGAGGGGAATTTTGAGAGATAGAGAGGTGGGTTTGATGCAGAAATTAGAGTTTCCATTGGGGCTTTTCTGTTTTTCAATAGAATTGGAGTTGGAGATTAAGTCTTATCGACATGTATCTTATCCAAATACTAGATGGATGGCCGTCGTTTATTCAGCAGGTGTAATATTTGCACCTGGCACTTTTCCTCTTTCTACTACTTTACTCGGTATCTGCTGCAATCAATACAACTGTTAATTGGCCCGTGGCACACATGTTTATGGGTGGGTTTAGGTCTTTTATTTATTTAAAAACAAATTTAAATAAGTTGACATGTTTAACTTGTGAGGTTAGATAGTCGAGCTTTGTGAGACTGTTTTTTTTTCTAATATTTTAATTTATAATATATAAGTATAGATGTTTATATACTTATTTATCTATAATTAAATTGATTTATCATATATAAGTATAAATATATATATATATATATATTTACTTATTTATATTTTATAAATAAAATTAAATAAAGAATATACAAATTATACAAAATTTATTTTTATATATTTTCAACTAAGTAAATTGTAATTTAGGCATACAAAAAATAATATTTACTTGTATTTAAGTTAATTTTTTTAAAACAAAAATTAAACTTGACTTACAGGCTAATTTGTCAAACCACAAGTTGAGCACAGGTAAAATTGGACATTATATTCTAAATCTATTTATAAATGGGTCGGCAGGGGTAAGAGGTGTATTGCAGTTGCAATCACCATGTTACAGCATCATTGGTCCATCTGTAATAAAAACCATCTTATTTCTTTTGCAAGTACAATGGAATTGCGGTGTTAAATTTAGGATTTAACAACCATATGCCACTTCGTATCCCCAATGCATTGCAACATGCATTTCTCATTCGTGGAAGACGAAAGATTCTTCTTCTCTTAGCAGAGTTCTTCATCCTCCAACTCAAACTCCACCATCTTTCTTCTTCTTCTTCTTCATTTCACCTATCTTGCTTCCAATTTTCTTTGGCGATGGTTTCTGAAGCACAGGAACGAATAAGAAAAGAAGCAAAAAGTCTACCAAAGAAGCTGCAACCATGCATCCCAACCTCTCTTCTTCTCCAAAGTTTCAGTTGTTTTCTCTTCTTTCACTGTTTCCCATGTAACGAGACATCTCAAATGATGAGCTCAAGATTTGTTGTTTTTCTTTTTTTCATTTTGTGCTGTTGTGTTTGGGATGTTTTACTGTTAATATCTTTTTTCCATTTTGTTTCATGTCGTGTAGTGGTGGGAAACACCAAAATCGGAGCCGATGCTGAGATGATCGATTTGTTGCTGAATCTCCGGAAGACTAGGGCCTGAACATTTTAATTGGCATAGTAAAGAAAGCTTCCAGTGGGAGGACATAAGTAATAACATGATGTTAATGTATGATATACTGCATGAACAGACAAAGAGCAGTATTATACTATGAGCAGTATTATACTTTGTTACTTAATCTCAGAAAAAAAAAACACTTTTCATTAGCCCATGAGGAATTACTAAGGCCACTGTAGTAAACTACAACAATTGGGTCTTCTTTATGAGTGCACATAGAAATTACTGAACAGAAAATTGAGAATTAATTTTAAGAACTTTAATGGCAGTAGGCTTGACTTGGTTTATTCCTTTAAGCCATTTAATCCCACGGGAAAATTCTTGTAGAGACAATGAAGTGAGAGATGTGCATGGTAGTTTTATACAGGACACTTCTAACAGCAATAAATTTTTGTGTTTGTACCTTATAATTTTGCAAAATTACAGAAATCATGCAACTCTTTGTTAATTTAATTCTTGAAAGATTGTATATGTTTTAATTTAATTCTTTATACTACATTATTTTATTCCATCAAAAAGATAATTCTATTTTCATTTCAATTCCTTTTAATTTTTTTTAATCAAATCAAATCAGACCTTTTTTTTATTTTATTGATAAAAAGAAAAAGTAATCCACGTGAGTAACTAAATGGCCAGGCTCATCAGAGTTTTGGATAGATTTGTAGTTGAAGAATCTGCTGTACTGATGTATAATACTATTGAATTATTCCAGTACTGAATCTTAGTTGATTTAAAAAAAAAATATAGAACTGAAATAGAAAAATCTAAACTGGTCATTCAGTAAAAAACTTATTTTTCCTTTTCATTGTTTATGTTGTCAAAGCCAGAAGAATCCGTTGCTTCTTTTTCTTATGAAATGCATCTTTATTTTCCTTCTTCTATTGGTTATTCCATTTCTTAAGTCTTTTCCTTTTATTGTCGTCTGAAGAATCTTGGACAGCATTGTTTTCTTCAACTTGGAAAAATTCATTCTCTGTTTCATGAAGAATTTTGGGGAAGAAAGTGATTCAGATATGTGGCACTGCATTGTAAGAATTTTGATACTTCTCTATCAAAAACTATAAACAGTGCAGTTGGGGTATGGGTGGGCACAACAGATATTTGTCGCGGGAACAAAATTGCAAGTACCATAACTATTGGTCAAGTTGGGGTATGCGTCTCAGGCTCAGCAATTTGGGAAAGTATATTGAAGGAGGAAAGCAAATTGGAAATTGAAGTAATAAACTTCAAAAAAAAAAAAACAGGTTGATTGGGTCGCTGGAGTCAGTCAAGACCCAACCAAGTCAATCAGGTCTTGGCTGGGTCAACTGCGATTTGGTCCGTTTACTTGACACGAACCGAGCTAGACTCCGGGCCTGTCCAGATCCTATAAGCATGATTATAAGCATTAGTGAAGGAAACAATGATCAAAATAATAATGGAGTCATTGCTCCACATACCTAATGATATGTTAATTGATGTTTTTGATGATCCATTCTCATCAATTGTCAACAGACAACAGCACATATCCTAATCTATTAAACAATTTGAACAACTTAGTTTACTTATAAACAATAGAATATTTAAACAACATTAAATTATCTAAAATGTCAAATAACAATGAAGGTTGGTGGTCCAATTATCCTCCTAAAAAACATTGATAAGTTAATGGGCCTTTGCAATGGAACTAGACTAAGTGCTTGTTTGGTAATACGTTTGGAGGAGCACATTTAGCATTGAGCATCATAAACTACAATAGCCATGAATTTTGATATGTTTGGCCCTGCATTGTATCATCGATGTAACCACGTTTTCATTTACAAACCCTATTTAAATCGAATTCTGTTCCTCTCCTTAGTCTAAAGGCTAAAGAGAATCCTTAAAATTCCCACAGCCATCCCAATGAGGAGTGTCACGACCCGTTTTCTGGGCACATGACCGGCACAATGATGAATCTCTCATCACTGTAAGCCCTTTGATAAATTCTACCTGTGAGTTTAAATTATCTAAGTTATCAAAATAACAATTCCTTAATAAATATGAAGAAAATATATCAATTTTCTTATCTGAAAATCATAAAGATGATTTGCATGTAATAATAGATTATTAATATAAAATACATTATTGACATACAAGCCAAATGCCAAACCCCTGACCTAGATGTCCTAGACAATTACAGAGCAACATAATCTATAACAATAGAGGGGCCTACCCGACAGCGGGAAGGTCCAAAGTGATATACTCCTCTAGCGGATATTCTTCGCTGTCAACCTGATCTGAACAAAAAAATTTGTACAGAGAGTGTGAGCTTTTAAACTCCGTGAGCGAATCGGCCTCGCGTTAATAAAATTCAAATACATCACCAGTCATGCAAGTATATTCGAAGGCTCATACTCAACCAATAGACATAGTTAGAAATTACATATAAGAAGATAAAAATTCATCCAATTCAACAAACGTTACTAGTACTCGTCGATGGCAATATATCCCGGAGAGTGCACACAGGCCGGCTCACCAATTATGTATATTTCCGCCATGACGCACAACCTCATCCTCTTAGCTAGGGCGCCTTACGGATTTATCACCAATCCGTGCTATATCTCTACTGAGGGAATTCTTTGTCTCCACACTCATTGGTCAAGACACCATTTCAATCGGGTTTTCCGCCTTGCCGTGAGAGGGGGTACTGTCCCGCTCAATCACAATCAATAGTACAGCATTTCATATCATAATCAGAAGCACAATATAATATTCATCCATACAACAGGTATAGTATATAACTATATTATAGATTTATAAACCACAAATCAAGATAACAATTAATCTGTTTTTGAAAAGATTCAAACTTCACATCATTATGAAATACTTGTTTCGTCTTATCCATACTTCTGGATTAATTATCTCATTAGATTCGTCATTCTGAATCCAATTTCCCCCTATGAATCTTGGGAGTGTCCTACGACATACTTTTTATTACCAGTAATGCTAAAACTCTATTAAAAAGGGGTCGTTTCACTCACTTGGATTCCGTACGAGTATCGCTTCTCTAAGTTGTTACAGACAAGAGTATTCAGGTGAATTTAAGTGTTCCGCTACAGAGATTTTCATGAAAGATTAGAGAAAATACGTTAGGATTGTTTTCATACAGATACTGTTCATACATACAGTTACTATTCATATGTACGGTCACTATTCATACGTACAGTTACTATTTATACGTATGGTCACTATTCATACATACGGATACTATTTATACATACAGATATTGTTCATACATATGGATATTGTTCATACATATAATACTATTCATATATACGATCACTATTCATATATACGGAGACTGTTTATACCAGAAATAGAGAATACAATCTGTAAAAGAGTACACCAGGTAAGTTCCTAGGAAAGAGTGGAGGGTCACAATGGACACACTTAAAAACCAGGTCTTTCCTTAGCCAGAACTTTCCTAGACATGTATTCTTCACAGTTTACATCCTATTTCGGTAATCAGAAAATCAAAATAATATGTAAACAGCTAAGGACAATTTTTCTGATGTGGAAGATCAGCCAAAGCCGCAACCACAGAGCATACTTAAGAAAATAACTTCTAAAATTTGAAAGACATAGAAAGAGCATAGTATCCTTACCTAAGTTGAAAAGGAAAGGCCCAAAATCTCAGAGGCCTAGCATTGAAGCAAGAGAAACTTAAGGAGAGAAGAAGAGAAATTGAAGGTGTGAGTTTAGAAGTGAAATGAAAGAGCCTATTTATAGGAAAAGTCAACAGTACTATTTAAAATATTCATTTTATTATTCATGAAAATGACATTTCTAATAAAATATTTCACGCATTACTGTGCAAAACGCTGAATTATTGGTTACTATTAAAACTTAAAGGAAAAACTGTCATTTCACCTTAAACCTTTAAGTTCCTTTTCAAATCAGTCCTTTCATTTTAGTCCCTGAGGGTATTTTCACCCATAAAACGTCATTTTCTCCTACGAACTTCTTTCTAGTTTTCTCTAATGATCAAACCACATCTAGTACTTGGCATTTCGATTGTATAAGTGAATAATATCGTATATGTAAATAGTATTATATATGTGAACAGTATCATATACTAGCATAGTAACCATAGTTTGCAAATACGCATTTATATTTTATTTTTTATGGGTATTACAAGGAGGGTCTCTAAGGAGAGACCCCCAATCCATTTAAACTCACTGCATGTCTGTAAAGCTTCTTCAGCTGATAAATCACATTCGAGCACTAGATTCTTTTACTGCCCTTCGCATTGCATGGAGAGCACAAATGACACAGAGCAAGAGATCGAGCTTAACAAAGATGATGCACAGTGCAAATCAAAGAGGAGAATTGAAAAGGAAAGAAATTGGGAAAGACCTCGAGTGAACAGAGAGGGCGACGGTGCAAAAAGACTGGATAGGTAGTGTGACAGTGTAGAGAGCATCGAGCTCGAGCATCCTTGTTCAAACTACAGAGCTTTGATTCTCTCCTCGATTTTCCTTTTCTTCTAGTGTTGTCGATCTCTCTCTCCTGATCTGTCTATGCTTCAGTTCTTCTCTCTTCCTCTTCAACTTAGGTAACGTTCCTCAAGCCAATGTGCTCTATTTTGCATCTCCATGGTGCGGAGGAAGAGTAAAGTATTTGGCTTTGAGAGGATGAAAGATTGGAGATTAGATTATTCTATAAAGGATAGAGGAAGGGGACTACACTATTTGATATGTCAATATGTTACTTTTTTATTGAGATAGGGGATGCACAATTATAATTAAAATTAAATTAAAAGATAGGGACAAGCAACTATTAATTAGAGAGGAAAAAAATATTTGACAAATTTTGAAGAAGGGAAATATTTGACAAATGGGTAACAATAAATAATAGGAGTACAAAAAATGAACTATAAAATATATGTTTTTTTTGTAATTACACATTTAAAACCATATTTGAAAACTAACATTTAAACGTAAATCACGTTTATAGTCTGTTCAAACTTATATTTATCCAACAGTCTTCTAAACATAAATTAAGTTCACCCAAATATAAGTTTACCCAAATTTAAGTTTATTCAAATCATGTTCTGCAAACCATAGCTTGTCCAAATCACTTTTACCCACCTATTTTTCAAACATACACTAACTACTTTAGGGTTAGGAAAGCATCTTCTTGAAGGCACTATTATTTCACGAAAAGATATTAACACTAGAGTCATGATTCTAAGAATGATACTAACTCCATCTCTATTAACTAAAAGGAACGAAATTCCCAATTATCTTATGCTTTGCATTAACAATAAACAAGAATCAATGATTCATTCGTTGATTTGTATCTACCACGACCATTCTTCACTCATGGACAATTATATGTTGTTATTTTTATGAGTGATAACAAATAACTAATCTTAAGATGTTGATACTTGATAAAAATAGAAGCCGTATCACAACAACTATAAATGTAGTCTACAAAGAAGTGTTAAACGAAATTAATTAAGGTATACTTAATTCTATTAAATTCTTCTTCTTCTTTTTTTAACTTCAACATTTATTAAATAATAACGTATGCTTCGTTCTCTGCAGAATGCCCACCAACAAACTCAAGAATATTACCGCTACAAATATATTTCTCTATTGTACTGTGGTCTACTTCAACAAACATTTCGATAATAAACTCTGCTCTTTCTCAATATTTACTAAAGCACATTTCAACTATCACTATCTTTAAAAATGGAAAATGATGAAACTACACACAACTTTTACCAACCAAAACCTCAACAACAAAACTAAATAAACAATTTTAAAAAAATCCAGATAGATATCAACAAAACCCGGGGATTGTACAGGTCACATACTAGTTATAATTGAATTCGATGTCTCTTGTAATCTCAAATATATGGATCACATCTTATAAATTTAAGGGAAAAACTTATTTTGGATAAAAGTTGAAAGCTTTTTAATTATGATGCAAAAGAATCTAATTTTGATAGTTTTTTTTAAAGAGAAAAAATGTTAATAAAAATATTACAGATTGGTTTGTAATTTGGCTTAAAATCCTATATGGTTTTAAAATATATCATTCTATACTGGTTAGTCTGATTATCATTTAATTTTATTGTAATATTTTAAATTTTAATTTTAATAAAAATTATTAGTTATAATAAATATTGAAAAGCCCAGTACAGATCTCAACAATGAAGGTTGCTCTATAAGTACAAGCCCATGGGCCTAAACCACAAATGTGTATACGGTATTGTCCGCAATCACCTGGAACTTGAACCGAGAAATGGGTTCGTTGGAGGGACCGACGAGGGCGGAGAACGGTTCTGCCCCACCGACCGGCAACGGAAAAGTTCCCGCTGCCGATGGGGTTCCCTTACAGTCGACTGAGGTCGTCGAAACGACGTCGGAGAAGCCGATCGAATCCGACATGTCAAAGAAAAGGAGAGCGTCTGTGCTTCCCTTGGAGGTTGGCACTCGAGTCTTGTGCCGTTGGAGGGACGGAAAGTTTCACCCTGTGAAAGTCATCGAGCGCCGCAAATTGAATACTGGAGACCCCAATGATTACGAGTATTATGTCCATTATACCGAGTGTAAGACCTTCAATTATTCTCTGGCCTGTCCGATTTCAGGATTTAGGGTTTTGGTTATGAAGTGGCTTAGAGGGGCATTTGATCTTGACTGAGTGGTGATGGCTATGGTTTTTGAAACTTGGGATTTCTGGTAGATTAAAAGTGGTACTGGTGCCTATGTGGTGGGTGATTATTAGTTTGATTTATTGTTTATGACGGCTCACTAACTAATACATCGAACATGCAATTCCTGTTAACATTTTGCCCTAATTCTTGGCGTGTCTTCCTTTTACGGTCGGGGCAGGAATGCCAACTACTGACAATAATGTGATAGCCTCATACGTATTATTTATGTTGTTCTTTCTGCCAGTTAATAGGAGGCTTGATGAGTGGGTGAAGCTTGAACAACTTGATCTTGATTCGGTGGAGGCTGTTGTTGATGAGAAAGTGGAGGATAAGGTAATGATTTAATGTTCGCCAAATTGCTTCTCATTTATCAAGCCCAAAAAAGAACTGCTAGCTGGTAGCTTATATTTTTTTAGCGTTTGTTTGTGCCTTGGAAGCTTTTGCAGAAAAATGCTTCGCAGATTTTCCTGAAAACTGTGAAGGATTTACTTTTTAAAAATATTTTCCTTTCATTAGTTTGTCTTAGACTTCTACAGATGGCAAGTTATTTTTATTTCAGGGCCCTTTGGGATTAGTTGAGGTGTGCGCAAGTTGGCCCGGACACCCAAGGATTTTTAAAAATAAAATTTATTTCCCATAACATCGTAGTCTCATGTACTTTTTGTTTGCCTAAAGTGTAATATATATGTGTGATCACATGCACTGGCATCATTCTTGTAGTCGTAGATATGATGGATGGGAATTTCTTTCTCTATTATGTTTATCTTTCTTCTCCAAAGTTGTATTATCTGTTTGGAAATAAAAAAGGGGAGAGAAAGAAAAATGGAAGAAGTAAATTGAGAGTTAATCAGACATGATTCATGCATTTAAATATTACTAACATTCAATCTCTCTATTTTCTTCCTTTATCTTTTTATTGACCAAACAAAGGGGAACTTTTATTGTGAATGACTCTTTCGGTATATTGCATGTGGTTTCCCAGGTGACAAGCTTGAAGATGACACGGCACCAAAAGAGGAAGATAGACGAGACACATGTGGAGGTATTGAATGTGTATTTTTGTCAAAGAGAATTAAGACACTTGCACGAGCTCAAAAATACACTTTCTAGGCTTAAAAACTTTTAATCTTTCTACTTATGTATTTCATGGGAGATTGGGTGCTATTTGAACTTGGGGTCATTAGCACTAAAAGCGGGACAGGGTAACTAGATCTCGAAAATCAATTAAAACATTACATTTTGTTTCAATGTGTACTATCTACTGTATGTGTAGGATGAAGGTGAGGGGATTCAATACTTCACAAATTCACATGAAACACTTAATTTTGATGAGCACTATTTACCTCTTGCACTTGCTCGAGTGAGAGAGAGTACTATTTTTTATGAGCAATTACACCCCAAAGACCCATGAAACTTGTAATTTTGATGAATGCTGTTTATTAAACAATGACATATTTTGAAGTTAAAATTGTATCAGAGCTTGATGATGATAATTCTTGCATGTGATAGCATTTTTACAGATTGGTCAAGCTGTTTCTTCCTCCTGCTGTAGCTTTGTTTGTTCCTCGTGTTTTGTAAATTTGTGTCTATTGGTACATACAGGGACATGAGGAGCTTGATGCTGCCAGCTTGCGAGAACATGAGGAGTTTACGAAAGTGAAAAATATAGCTACTATTGAACTCGGAAGATATGAGATTGAGACATGGTACTTCTCCCCCTTCCCACCAGAATACAATGACTGTTTGAAGCTGTACTTTTGTGAGTTTTGCCTCAATTTCATGAAGCGCAAAGAACAGCTTCAGAGGCATATGGTGAGCTGTGCCTAAAATACTGCTTGTTTTCTCCCTTTATTTTCCTTTGTTTTAGGGATTGATTATTTAGTGGTATACTATGCTTGTTTGAAGAGGACTGTGCACCTATTTAAGACTTGCTTTTTCTGCAGGCATTGCTATTATTGTTTCCTTTTCAACTTCTTAATTTGCTTGAATTGGTGTTCTGATGTTTTCTTATTATTGTTATGTTAGTTAACAGGAACAGAAACTTGTATTAAGTCTTATTTTACCCAGAGAATGTAACCATGTTTATGTGGCAACACTCAATTTTGCAGTTCTTAGGTGTGGGTTTTTTTATTTTTGCCCCACTTCATTTTTTTTTTCCTTGTATGATGCATGTTTACTCCAGCGTTTCTTAGTTTGTCTCCATGAACTGTAATATAGGCTATTTTTTGTGGTTTGAACTAAATAAATGTGTGAATAGAGAACTTTCTTTTTTCTTCAAAAATTTTACATTTCACTCCATTTGTTCTCTTTATCTCTAATATGACCTAGTTTATAATGACCATTAGCTTTATCTTGAATGATCACGCCTTATTCTTGTTCTATCTCATAAACCAATCTATGGTAAGCTAATTTAAAGTAAGTTTTCATATGATTTGCTATCATTTACCTCAGAATTAAGTTCTAGTGAGGCTTGTGAGTCTATGATTATCTGTAAGTCTTCTAAATTAATTATTAAGAATTCCTTGAATATCGTCTTGTCTGTTTAGAGCCTGGATTCATGAATTGCTGGGACTACTGGAAGTTCATAAGAGGGTATCAGATCAAATGAATTTTCCATTGAATGTGTTAGTAGGAAACTTAACAAAAATTTGAACTAACTATTTTGTGGGTTAAAGGTGTACACTTTAAAGTAATTCATTAAAAAAAAAAAGCAAAGCCAAACATTTCGGAGCTATGGTGAATGATGCTCCTATCTTTATCAAAATTTAATATTTTTTTCACTTGATGTCAAAATCTTAGTTCTTATTGTTATTTTGATACTGGGAATCTCCTTCCCCACTCTTTCCTTTTTGGGAAAAAAGAAGAAAGTTGTCAGTTTATGTAGTTAGCATGAAGTCACAAACTGTCCTAAATACATTTCTCTGCCTCTTCTTACCAGCATCTTTCTGTCATGCAGAAGAAATGTGATCTTAAGCATCCTCCTGGTGACGAGATATACAGAAGTGGTACACTGTCAATGTTTGAGGTACACTTTTCACATTATTCATTTTTCTTTTAATTTTGAGTTATGATGCATCTATTATATTCTGTCTGTTAATTGATGTCAAAGGTTTTCTTTCTTCTCTCTCTTTCTCTGTAAAATTAATAATTATCTAAGCATTTGATTATCAAACATTGGCTTTATATTTCGTTCTTTCTCTTGTACTTTGCTATCCTACATCACATTCATTTTGCAGACCCTAAAATGAACTAGTGATGTTTGGGTCAATTTCTCAAGCCCCGTTTTACACAAACAATTATAATGTTATATTTTTTAGGTTGTGTTGTAGCATGAAGTAAATGTTTGTGTTAGTATATGCCTTTTATTTTCTTGTGATATAATCTTATGTTCTTGTAATACATGTAATGACAAATTTACATCAAACTCACCAAATGCCATGAGGTTTAGGCAAAATTAGCCACTAATGTAAAATTTTGTATTTTAAATTTCAATATTACAGTGCTACTGGCAGTGGGCTTTAAGAACAGTGTGTTCTCTAGTGGACTTTCCTTTCATAATACACACACACAGACACACACATATATTATTATCATATTATCTATTCTGTAATTTTATGATTGCTATAATTATTATCTTATTTCTGTAAACAGATTGATGGCAAAAAGAACAAGGTTTATGGACAGAATCTTTGTTATTTGGCAAAGCTGTTTCTTGATCACAAGACCCTCTATTATGATGTAGACTTGTTTCTGTTTTATGTTTTGTGCGAATGTGATGATCGAGGATGCCACATGGTTGGCTATTTCTCCAAGGTAAACATATCTCTTTGTTGTCATTGGTCGTGATTGGCATGAGATGCTTCAAGTTCTTATATCATGCAATTTGCACATTGTTATTTAAAGCATAGAGTTTGAAATCGTGCGATTCGAATCCATATAAGTCGAAAGTCTCTTGATTCAAATCGCCATGGCGAATTGGTTTGTGCTCTGAATCGCTGGCAAAATCGCCGTGCAATTCGCGCCAGCATCAGCGAATTGTATGGCTTCGGCAATTCGCAGAAGATCTTCAGGTCGGGTCACGAACAGTCACGAAGTTCGTGACCTGATGCGACCTGCAGCTGAAAAAACACCATTTTTTTTTCCTTTTTTCTGAGTCAAAGATGGACAATGTGGCTGACTTACACACAAATGAAAAAATATAGACAGGATCAAATTGTATCTTGAAGAATCCATCACGTATCAAGCTTAAATGGCAAAAGTTGCTCTCTTTCTTCTATAAAGTTTGCAGATATTGGTATATGGAGTATCTGAGAGCCAATAGGAATATTCATTCAGCCACAAAATTGGGAATGTAGTATATATTAAATTCAAAACTTTGAAACTAAAAATTTCAACTTTAGAAGTCAAAACAACACTTTGTAATATTATTTTGTTATGACTTACAACTTATGATGAGTCCTTTGATTTATTGGCTTATTATGGAATATTAATTGACATTAGAAATTACTCACTTTTTATATATAAGACTTGTTTATGACTTATTTATGATTTAAAATTATGAACTTAAATATTTTATTTATGTTACAAAACATATCTATCATATTTTTTAGTATGTTTGTAAATCTCACGATTCGAATCACAATTTGATAACTATTATTTAAAGTAATCTTAAGCCCATTTATCTTTACCTATCTTAAAGACCTTATAAACTGCGTTTAAATGTGCAAGCAAGCAAGCTTGGGAACTTCCATCTATTCAACTGTTGTGCATAATTATTTATGAACTTCCACTCTGGAGGAGCTAAGTTTATAGTTCTTAAACAGACTGATAGGTACCCAGTAGGAATATAGTGTGTGGAGTGTGGTGTAATCCGTGAGTTTGTTAGAGGTATTTTAGGGAGTGCTGTGGGTCATTGTGTGTTGTAAAAAAGGTGGTAGTGGGAGAGAGGGAGGGTGGGCTGAATATTCTGTTGGGTGTTGTAGGAGCATTTGCTCTGGGAGGGCTTTGGCTCTAGGAGACTGAGTCTCTGGGATTAGTTTGATAATTCTTTTATCAAATTGATATTGTTATTGAGTCTGTATATTTCTGTTCTTAGTCCTTTCAGTCTTTAATTCTTGTTATGTAGTCTGTAGTTGTGCCTTCTACTTAAATAAAATCTGCTTTCTGTTTATCTCAATCTTGGGTTCCTTTCACAGACATTCGTAGTTCTGTGACACAAAGCACGAGTGTGGCCTTAACTAGCTGCTAGCTCCTCTGTTATCTTCCTTATTCTCTTCTTCTTACTTGGTTGTTCGACTTTTGTTTTATGTGATGAACATCCTTGTTAATATGAACTTCTTTATTATAAAGGAAAAGCATTCAGAAGAATCTTATAATCTGGCATGTATTCTCACTCTTCCACCCTACCAAAGGAAAGGCTATGGCAAATTTTTAATTGCTTTCTGTAAGATCTCTCTCGCTGTCACTGGATTTAGACCTCTATGTATTTTAGTTATGTGAGCATAATTGATTGTTACTTGAATATGGAGCAGCATATGAACTTTCCAAGAAGGAAGGCAAAGTTGGTACACCTGAAAGACCCCTTTCAGACCTGGGGTTGCTGAGCTACAGAGGATACTGGACCAGAGTTCTTTTAGACATTTTGAAAAAGCACAAGGGTAATATTTCTATTAAGGTGAGTGTCTTTTGCATTTCTTTGTATAAGAGTACTGGGGCATGCTTGAGATTTGGGAGGGAAATGGAAGAGAAGGAAGTGGGAGGTTCAATGATTTTCTTTACCTTATTTGGATGTCTTAACATTGATATTTTAAGAATATAATGAAAGATATTAAAGTCATTTACTTGATATCCCGAAAACTCCCAAAGTGGGTGACTCAAACATGAAGGTTGGAAGATTTTGAATTTGAAGTGTTAGTTGAAAATCTTCTGTTCGGATAGTTGTTATATTTTCTTTCTCTTATTTGTATTTTGGGTGTGGTTTTGTACTGTTGTATTCCTCAGAAAGAGGGTTTGCTGGGACAAGTCTGTATGATCTTTTCAGTTACCTTTAACGAATGATAATGATAAGGATGTTGACTTAGTGGTTAATTGATTGAACTATGTCTTTTTTGTTCTTTCTCCTTACAGTAAACTTATTTGGTGTAGTGGTGTTACATCTATTGATAATTATTAAGGCTATGCTAATGCTACTGAATTGGCTTTTTTTTTTTTTCTGCAGGAGCTGAGTGATATGACAGCCATTAAAGCAGAAGATATATTGACAACCCTTCAGAGCTTAGAATTGATTCAATACAGGAAAGGACAGCATGTTATTTGTGCAGATCCAAAGGTTCTGGACCGCCATCTTAAAGCTGCCGGAAGAGGAGGTCTGGAAGTTGACGTTAGCAAATTGATCTGGACTCCTTACAAAGAACAAGGTTGATGGTAAAACATCCATCAGGGAAGCCCTTCATTTGATGCAACTCGTGTTTGTATAGGTTAGATACTGATTATAGGGCTATTCAACAACACCCCCCCCCCCTCTCTCTCTCTCTCTCTAGTGTAACATATGGGTTAATAAACCTTACATGAAATCTCACGTGGTGGCCAAATGTTGAAATACTGAACCTTTGGCATCTGTATTTATCTTAGAGGATAGATTATTTATGTATATTCCTCGCTGTATGGCAGCTGCCATATAAAATATAAAAAGAGGGTTTAGAGAAAAGTCGTTTTTGAGATTGGTAGTTGCATGTTGTACTTAAAAAGTTTTCAAGTAAAGTTGAAAATAATTTGTCATACTTTGGAAATTGGAGAATTGATCAATGGGAAGTTTCACTCCTCCTTTCACCCAATGGGAATTCAGAACTTTGCGATCCATTTACGTCGTGTCATTGTGGTTTCGTATGCCTATGCTGTGCTTACTTCTTACCCTGCTTGGTTTACCATTTATTCCAACCATGGGTGCTTCTGGCTTTTCCATTTGAAATTACAGGGGACAATACTTGCAAATCATCTTATTTCGAGTGCCTTATTTTGTTTAGCTAAGGAAAGCATTTCGATCCTTATTTGAATGTCGCATTTAATATTTTCTTTAGACACGTCGGCCATGCCTATCGTCATACTCAAACGATGATTTGAAATTCGACGCGGAGATTTTAAAAAATATATACCCTGAGACGCTGCAAGGAAAAATAATTATGGAAGGATTTTGCTACCAACGATCGACCTCCCTCTTTTACCGGTATATATCATTTTATGTGTTAGTTAATATTTTTTTATCAAAGATGCTATCCCCAAAAAAAATAAGAGAGGAGGAGGACGACCTCCCCGTAACAAAACTTATTATAGAATTTAAAATTTAAATCCTGAATCTTGACATAAATATTCTTGGTCTATCGTATTATAGAACCGTCATTGAGGACTTGTATGTTCATTCCAATTACAATTGTCCCTTGACGTGTTTATGGCTGATGAAGGTTGACCTTCATCCTTTCTTTGACAACTGTTCTTTCATTAGCCTGATGTTCTTGACCTTTGCCCTAGTCATGGTTATCCTCAACTTCCCTTTGTTATTAATTATTAGATTTTTTTTTTTATGTTTTCTCCATTACGATGTCAGAACTGTGAACCTCACTATCACCACGTGACCTTCAAGTTTCGTAAGATAGATCTATAATTAATATTATATAAATACATATATTCTATTTTGAACTATTTTCCCACTGTTTTTGGTCAGTCCTTCCAATGTGCCCTGTTCTTTCCATAATTGAACTTCGAGCAATTAAGCTTTCTGGTAAATTTTAGTGTTGGATCCCAACAGCACTTACCAGTATTCTGCATCACCGCCCTGTTGGGCACTCCAGAAAATCAAACAACAAATACTAAATTGGAAGTTAATAAAAGTAAATATAATCATGTACATTATACTACACGCCAATTCCCCAAAAGAAAAAAATGTTTACATCCGTCTCACCCCTCCACTTCCAGTGAAAGATTCCATGATCAATCAAACACTCGTAGGCTGAAGACGATGCCTTGGATGATGAATCTGTTGAAGCTGCAAACTTTGCAATGCAACCCCACCAGACCTCCTTTTCCAGAGACTATCCACCTCTCTTTCTTCCTCAGACTTCCTGGGGACTCTCTTGATGACCGGCAATGGAGGATCCATATTATCAATGCTTACAGTTTCAGAACCCCCATTCTCATTCCTACACCTATTATTATTACTACTCGCTTGAACCCTCCTTCCACAGGTAGTAGAACCACTAAAGGCTGTGGCAGTGACGGTGGCCGCGGCGGCGGTGCTCAGATTCTTCCCTGAGAAAAGCTTTTTAAGCTTTGAGTATTTGGCAAAAGCAGGGGAGGTGGTGGTCTTGGAGGTGAAGGTGAGTCTATGGGAGGTAGGGAATCCAACTATCTTGTTGTTTCTCTTTACCTGACCCATGCAGCCGATCCTCGGAGACAAAGGGTCTCCGGAGACGGACGCCGGCGGGTCCCTTAACCGTGGAAGATCCACATCTCTGATGGACGGCCTCGAGCAGAGCATCGGCAGGAATGTGGATCTTTCACGGTTGTGCAGCTTCTGATGCTGAAACTGATGTTGATGGTGATGGTGATGGTGATGACGATGCTGATGATGATGATGATGTTCATTGCCCATGTTTCTTAGTCGACCCAATTTCAGATACGGGACAGAGAAAAGCAGAGGAGAGAGAGAGAGAGTTGAAGATAGAA
Organism: Biancaea sappan; assembly: GCA_037074585.1. Lineage (NCBI taxonomy): Eukaryota > Viridiplantae > Streptophyta > Magnoliopsida > Fabales > Fabaceae > Biancaea > Biancaea sappan. The sequence goes on from CM073494.1 coordinate 17,273,040, forward strand.
AAACAGAAGAAGATGAGAATGGTAATGAAGTAGCGTGAAACCTTGATTGTGAGACTGAAGCGTACTTACTTGGATCCTTCACTCAAATCCCGTAAAGTAAATAAATAAATAAATGAATAAAGAGATATAATTGCAGAGAAGAGAAGGAGCCTCAAGGAAGACTGACTCATACATCAAACGAAGGAAGAGAGAGAGAGAGGACCATGTCTGTATGATTAATCCCTTCAATACAAAAAGTTCTATTTATTGGGACGATATGACTAATCACTAATGAGACAAGCTTCTTCTTCTTCTTCGTCTCTCTCTCATCCTCTGTGTGTTGAGATCTGGATCTTAATCAATCTCATCATGCTACTGGCGTTAAAATCATAGACTGACCAACCTCCTTGTCTCCTCTTTAATCTCCACTTTGCTTAATGCTCCCTTTTTTATACTTAATCAATTTTGCGGCTTAAGTTTTCCCAGACTGCATCACATCATTGTTTTTAATTCCGTTAAATTTTATTCAAAATTATTTACACTAAAAATATCTTCTAATTTTTCTGACAATATATATATATATATATATATATACGTGTGTCTGTGTGTGTGTGTGTGTAAACCGAAGACATAGGAATAGCCTAATGACTAATATTAGAAATGAAAGAAAAAAATAAACACGGTTAGATCGCAATCAATAGTTTAGATTAATATAAAATTTATTAATACTAATTAATAATATTTTCATTAATTTTTGTATAAATTGATTCTTTATCAATCTAAACCATTGATTTTTTATCCAACAATAATTATTTTCTCTTCTTACTTTTATATTAAGTCACTCATCTCACTAAATATATCTTCTATATATATATATATATATATATATATGGATGTTTGAAATTTACTAGTATTTATTTTTTGTTAATAAAATTAATTTACGCAATACGATGTTATAATTTTATACGTTGATATCAAAATTTAACGTAAAATTGTACATAATAATATAGACAATTGAATAATTTTTTTAAAAAAAATATATGTTATGCATAAAGTTAAGAGTAAATTATTGATTTGGTCTTAAAATTTACAGTGGTATCCTAAATATTATGAATTTGTATTAATAATATTATAGTTCAATTTAATTATTTTTGTTAATCTTAAATTTATCGTTATCAAAAATTATTTTAATAAATAAAAAAATAAAATCCAAACAAATATACTCTTTTATAAATTAAATTGAATTATTTCATCTTTTTAAAATCAAATTAAGAATATTAATTTTTTAAAAATAAATTAGTAATTACTCGAAAGTGAATTTCATCAATAATAAATATAAATTAAATATTTTTTATTATATATTAAATTAAAAAATAAAACTTGGTCAAACTTTAAAAACATTACATACGATCTTTGGTTACAAAGTCAAGTCCTAACTGCTAACTGCGACTGCTTCAATTAGTTTTGTTAATTAAACGCAAATTCAAAGCTAGCAGTCAGTGAATATTTGTGGGTAGTTTCTTAAATAATTAAATTTGCTTCCCATAAGTCAAAGAGTCAAAAAAAGTTATCAAAAAAAAAAGTCAAAAGAAAATTAATGGTGAACAAATTATGCGGTAGAGCCACGTTCATCCCGGAAGGTTATTATTATAACGCATAATTTATCAACTAAACTAAAACTGCTATCATGAATTATGAAATATGGTTACTTTAATATTTTGTGTGTCTTTATATCTATTCGGCTTTTCCTTTTTGTTTTTATATGTTATGTAACTCATGTTGGCATCACCATTACGCAATTTCTTGTTTCATAAGGAAACTGTTTTGAGTGTATTGAATTTTTTTTGTTGATTTGAATTTATTACTTGATCCGAAATTTAAAAATATAATTTGAAAAGAAAAAAATAAAAATAAAAATTTGCGGTACAGTCAGAGCAAGAGCTGATGGGCTCGCCTCTCACGGCATTGGCATAATTTGTTTTATATATTTTATTTATGAAATGACTTACGTCGATTTAATTCTATATATGTTATATTTAGTTTTTAATCATAAAACTTGTAATAGTTATTAACTTTTTCTACCTATATATGTAAATTACATTGACTAAACTATATAAATTTGTGAGAGTTCTACTATTCTCATTCAATTTTTGTCTTTTCTACTCTTTGAGTTTTCATAACAGTTACATAAAAAAATAGAAGAATTTTAAGATTTTTTTAAAAAAAGATTTCCATCCTTTATTGACAACTTTGTTAGTGATAAATTGTCATTCAACTTATTTTACCCTTTCATTACAGAAGTTAATGAAATTGTCAATGAAGTAAAACATCAAAAGTGCTGTTTTAAGTTTTTTTTTCTTTTTAATCTTAAGATGATAAAAAATAATCTCTTTCATATTTAAATGAATATAAAGAATAGATTATTTTTTAAATTATTGTTTCTAAGAAATGAACCATATTACCATATTACTACTATTGCAATCTTCTGATGTTTTTTAAGTTTAAACTACTAAGTATTTAAAACTTCATTAAGTTTCAACTAATTTAGTTTGAATTATGTTAAATTAGAATTACAAAAATATAAAGTTCTCTTAACATTAATTTTCAACATTCATAAAATTTGAATCTAATACCTTATTTAAAGAAAATAAGTGTCAAACCATCATCACCAAATCAAGTAATATGCTTTTCTAAGATGTTAGATATCTTATGATAAGCGTTTTTGTGAGTTTGAGATGATATTCCTAGATGTTCATACTTACAAGTTTGTGATGAATTTTCTCAAAATTATTGTGAAGTTCATGGACGATTAAACAAATTAAACTAATCCCAAATTCACTTTATAGAAAAAGTTTGAAACTCCAGAGGCTAAAATATCATTTTAATTTCGAGGTTATTTCAATAACAACAGACAGTACTTTTAGTTGTTCACAAAGTTGACGTCTATCTTTAAAAGACTAATTAATTATTGCCAAGCTAAATCATATATTATATGTAGAAATTTTGAGGAAGTAGTATTCATTACTATGTATGCTTCAGACATTATATATACCACTGAATTATTTGAATTTCATTTATTAACATAAGAGGCTATAAAAGTAAGTACCGCACTCAATTTTCTCTTTTTTACTTTGTTTTTTCCTCTTCTTTCTTTATACACACACACACAAATATATATATATATATATATATATATATTTGCAAATTAAAAAATAATATTTCTCTTAAATTATTTGTCAATCCTATCTATAGTATCAAATAAAAAAAACCGTGAAATCTTTGGTCGGTACTCTAGGTACGATACATTGAATATTTAGTTGAAAAAAATATGGAAACCTGTCACATGCATATCACGTGCGAATAAAATTGATTATGAACTATATGATTCATATACGGTGCGGCCGACACGCCATGAATGTCCGCATGTGGGAGGCACGTGATGGACAGCTCTTTAGGCTTTTAAATTAATTTGTATTTTTCATTGAGCACCTACGTGGAAAATTCCTACTGGCTGTACTTTGTATTGGAATGGCTTCACTTGGTGAATAAATGGAATAAGCGCAATTTTCCGTGAAATATTACGAATTTGGATTTTTACGTTTGGCCCGAGAGTGTTGGTCTAATTTGTTTTTGTTAGTTTTCAGCTTAAATTTTATGGTTTTTTTAGTAAAAAAAATATATTCTAAAATTTAAGTTATTAATTATAAAAATTAATAGTTTATATTGGGCTAAGCACGCAGATCCAAATTTAAAATTACTACTCTTTTTTTCTAATTTATCTCACAAGTCACCGTAGAAAAATGATACACTTTTTCACCATAGAAAAATAATAAACTTTCCAAGTTCAGATGAATCGATTTATGAATTTAATTTTTATGACGGTTTTGCTATGACAGCTTAATTTTTTTAAAACTCAAACTCTCACCTGTTGAATTAATTTTAAAATTTGTATAATTACCACATGCATGTTAAATATAATTTTTCTTTTTGTGAAATAAACTAATGAGAGGTCGATGGCAAATCCCATCCTAAAATTTTACGTGTTGTAATGTTCAACTTAAAATATTTTTTACTTGAATCATGAAACTTGGAAACGTCATTTGTTTGTATAAAAAGAAATGGATTGAAAATAGCAGCAGAACTCGGCAGACAATCTATCACTATAAAGTGTTCTACTAAAATTGTGCACAAATAAAAAAAATTTAAGCCCTACATCTTGCAGAGAGCAGAACAAAGCTTGAAATCATGGAATTTATTTTCCAAGCACTTTCTTAATTATCTATCGCTATATATTGGTCGTATCAACTTCGTCCCTCTTCCTTCTATGGCTTTATTTAATGTAAAACAAAAAAAAAAATTTCCATTCTTAACATTTTACTTTGAGTTTTAATTTATCCATTACGTTCTTCTTTATTTTTTTGTCAAATTTATCTTATGTTTTCTTTTTGTTTTAATTTTGTCTTTGGAGCTAACATCATTAATAAAGTCAACAAAAAATACTGACGTAAACTCTTCCAAATGACATGTAAACTATTTCATGTAACACATTAAATATTTAAACGTTAATTTGAAGCGAAATGAAAAAAAATAAAAAAGTATCATTTGAAACAAAATTGAAACTTAGTTAATTGTTTGAAATAAAATTAAAACTAAAATCAATTAATATAACAATTAGTAGTAGATATGCCACATGAAGAAATCCACATTATTATTTTTCATTAACCATGTTAACGACATTAGTTTTAGAACAAAATCGAAATCAAAAAAAAATATGTAAGACAAAATTGATAAAAAAAAAAGTTAAGGACAAAATGAAAATTCAAGATAATTGTTAGAGATTATCAAAATACTTTTACCCTTTATTTAATAATCACAGCTGTATAACTTCAAAAAGAAGCAAGAGAATTTTGCTTCTGTGGAGCAACTTTTTCCAACATCCTCATACACCTGGTTATGACATGAATCTAGACTTTTAACTTAGCTCCTAGAACCATCTATTATGAAGGTATAGGAAGACCTAAAATATAATGGATTGTGTTCCCAAATGAAAGGAAAAAAAAAAACAGAACAAGGAAAGGTCTGTAGGAAAAGATTCATATAAAGAAAGATATCCAAGGGAAAGTTCCCATAAGGATAACTAAAAATAATTGATGAAGTACAATAATAAGGCAATACATCCATGGATCTAACTAGTGAACCCACATCCAACAAAGCTATCGCCAAAGATTGTCTTCAAACAGGAGACACGCCTGTCTGTGACCTATCTAAGCTGCACGTACTTTAGATTATTTAACTGCGCAAAGAATATCTTTTTTAAGTTACAAGCTAAAGAAGCAGCTTACCTGAAGCCTGAAGGTTGGAAGCCTTAGCTGTATAGACAGGTCAAATTTTCAATTGGCTCAGATCCTGAAACTCACAGCCAAGGTACCATTTATGCATGCAAAAATGTAGTTAATTTATGTGGTTCAACACATCGGGCTGGGTGGGGAGGGGGGCAACATACCATTATAATACTCGCATTATTAAGGGAATAAAACTAATTCGAAGAGTATAAGAGGAAAGAGACAAGGGCAATGGTGCTATTCCACCGTTGTCAAAAAAAACATAAAATAATTAATTGACACAGTAGGCAAGATTTATCATATCTATCCCAATCATGCTCCTTTTAGTTACAACATGGGAAAGAAACAACTACTAAAGATATTAGGCTATATATATATATGCATTGTGCCCTCTCACTCAATGGTTATGGTATTCCAATCATGTATATTCCAATAACCAGAGGTATTTCTCTTTCATGTGCATTGGTTCTTACGTGGGTTAGATATAGTTCGTGTAAGATGAACTGTTAAAAAAGGTTGATCTAGGCTTCCAGTTCCAACGGCCAGGCAGCGGTTTACACCTACGGAAATGAAACAAATTGCTGAATAAACAGTTATTCTTGCAAACTGAACCACATAGGAATTACCAAATTTGATAAATAAACAGTATAATTCACAACTAGTAAGACCGATGTCCAGCTCTAGAATCTGGATATAAATTTTTCATGATCCACTCCATTGCAAATTCGCTATCTGTGATATAAAAGCTAATTAATGAATTAATCTATCACAAACATCATCCGCCTTGGATAAATTTTAAAACAACAATCGTAATACAATAGTTGCTTACCATAATAAACAACCCAGCATTCCATCGCTAGTATAAAAAATTAATCCGTTGATTAAGAACATAACGTATAATATTCACTGCAAATGAAGTTATGGACTAATGAAACTAAAGTAGTCAGCATGAACAGAAACACTTTTTATCCATTGCAATTTGCAAAGCAAATGCCAACTTCTTGTTCGTTCTAAAGAACATTCTCATTGCAGTTTTAAATTCTGTGGACAAGTTTAGTCGGAAAATTGGATGGTATTGCCACTCCTCGTCAAAAGGAAAACTATAGCAGCCACCACAAAACAGAAAACAAAAAATAATTTTACATGAAAGAGGAAAAGGGGATGTAATTAATAAAAAGCCAAGATGCTAGTTCCTATCAGTTAGAAGATTCTAAACTGCCTCCACCCTGAGCTACAACTGCCTCATCCGTTGGCATATCAGATTCAAGACTTTTCTCCCTTGAAAGTGATACTACATCTGAACTATCCTCTGTCCTATCAAAAGATTTTTCTGACTTTTCATCAGCATCAACAGGTCCACTATCTGAAGAATCTAATCCGGTTTCGATGCGGTCTTGTACATTATATTGGGAATCAGATGGGGGATTAAATGAAGCAGAGACACCTAACCCTTTGGAAAGACATACGTACTTGGTAACAAGTTGCTTATAATTATTTAGAAGGTTTTCCACATCACTAACTGTTAGGTCACCAGCACGGGCAAACAAATATGGATATTCCCTGAAAATCTCATTGGCCTGATCCTCCTTCAAAAGCATACTTGCCCCTTTATTCTCCAAATCTGACAGGGATGGAATCTTCGGTATTGGTAATTGCTCCACAAAAGTTACTTTCTTATTTTCAGATTTTGATTCAGATGATGTGGTTTGTAATGCAAACTCTCTTGAATGGTCTCTAGAATTTTGATCAGGTAACCTGGGCTGATCTTGCAAGTCAGTTGAAAGCCCAGAAAGAACGGCACGAGCAGATTCAATGTTTCTCTCGTACTCAGTTTCATCCATTGAAATGGCTTTTGCATCAATGTTTGTGATGAAGGACTCAGCAGAGAGCATGTTTGTGAAAAAGTAAGCTGCTTCTGCTACCAATCGAGATTGACGTCTAAACCTTTGTATGTACAGTAGGTTGGAGTGCAGCTGTGGAGGGTTTGCCTGCATAGTAACATTAAGAAAAGGAGTTTAACTTTAAAAAAATAAAAGGATTAATCGAAGTCCACATTTACTGGCACCCAGGAAGAAAAGAAGTTTCAAGAATGTCAGGTCATCATGCATAATTTATATGCTTTAGATACCATATGGTACCATATGAAAGAGATGGGTTTTCAATCGGCAGGGGAGAATCAGCCATTCATTTATGTACAAAAAGAAAAAATGGGAATTATAAATTGTAATTTAAGTTAGTCAAAGCATTCCATTTCACTTGTCGAGTCTCATCATTCTCTAATCTTCAGTTTTAAGCATGAAACAAAGATGACTTTTGACAGGAAACATGTTAAAAAAAAAGCCATAAGAATAACTTGCAGTCTTGCACCCATGAGCAGTTCAAACTTCAAGTTCTTTAAAGCAGAAAATAACGCAATCAACATAAGAGGAATTCTAATATGTAAATTCATGGACAATATGACCCATGCCATGATGTAGTACACTCATTACTAATTCATCAATGCATGCAACATGATAATTCAAAACCCATATTAACTTTTGCCGTGTCACAAAAATTACAAGGACTTTGTATGCAGTACTGGAGAATAAAATTATATTAATTGTATTATGATGTAATTCTAATTTGCAATTCAGGATTTATTAGTAGCACTTTGGGATTTTAAGCCTTGTTGTTTGGATCTTTGGATTTCTTAATCCATAATAAGATTAGTAGCTGATTTCCAATATTGAATTAAGATTTCTTGAGTCTTTAAATTACTTGGGTAGGTTACTTCTCCTAGTAGAATCAGGATTGTTAAGTCACCTATATACAGGCAAATTATTTATCATAGGAGCTCAGCCTTTTATCGTTGAATTTGAATAAGATTATTGAGTGACTTGATTACTTTTCCTTGGTTATGGTTATTGTTCTACATCACTAATACATAATTTTATGAAACTGCAAGCTACAGTTGCATAAGCATAGTGCATATTGAGGAAAATAAAGCACAATGACATAGAACCCCCAAAAAAAAAAAAAAAAGGTAATAGCATATTAATAAATATTTAGAAAGCAAATGTTCTCATGAAGCTAAATTATCATGTTTAGCTGTCCTGTCAATGTTAAAATGCTGAGATTACCTTTATTGTAACATAAATTAGCACAGGAAGAAATTCATCAGCTCCCGGAGGATTCTCATTTGAAGCAACAGAAGCATTAATCAGCAAGTTATTGATAACCTTGCAACAATTTAGGATGCACACAAGTTTGTCCCTGGGTGCCTTGTACATGTTGATCTTCTGCAGTTCTTTCTGAGCAAGCTGCCAATAGCATATATAATAAGCCAGAAGAGGTAAGGTTGAAAAGCATATTTATTGAAAAAACATGAACTAAGTGTAAGTTGTGCAGGGAATCTACAAAAATCATAAACAAGTCAAAAAGTGTATATTCAGTTGCCAAAGCTAAAACCCAAGTTAAGAAGGATTCATATTAGAGTTACTTTTTCTCCAACAGACATATTCCACATATAGATCACCAAGCTTGTAGCTTAAGTAGCATGGAACTGAGTATTGTAGGTTCAAGAGCCATAGTTTGAGCCCCCTTGTAATCAAATTCCACATATAGAAACTAAGATATTAAAAAATAAACTGAATTACGAGAAGAGGGATGTGTGGAGAAATAGTCTACAGCTGAAATCTATGTTGAACTGGCGATGGCTGACAATCCTAAGAACCCATCCAACATGTATACAGCATTTATTGGCCTTCTAACATGATTATATGTGGACATAAGAGCAAAATTTCAACTGTCTATACTGTGTACAGAGATATCTAATATAAAAACCACTTCAAATGTGTAGTTATACTCACCAACCATGATGTTTCATTCTGAAATGTTGGCTTTACATCCAAGTTTTCTGGTCGAATAAATTGTTGAATCAAAGCCATCTTTTCAGAAAGTTGGTTATCAAGTTTTACATCATCTGGAAGTGAAGCAAATACACGAGTAAATAACTTCGTCATGACATACTTCTCCAGCCCCTGTATATGAGTGAAACCCACAGGTAAAGAGATAAAAGAAAAGATGAAGCACCACACAGTAACAAAACAGTTTACAAGGAGAAGAATGTAGAACATTTCTTTCTATCGGTAATGAATAAAGTATACAGATGCAGAACAAAAGTTAGAATTAAGCGTCGGTTCTCCATTTGAAAGGATTCATCTAGGGGCCAAAAAAAGTCCCATGAACCCTGAAACTTATTTAACCATATAACTGACACAATTTGATTGAACCAGAGAGAATAAGTTCTCTTCAAATTACTTCCTTGTGGGAATTGCAAGAAGAGGTGTTAACTGTCAAACATACATTAACAAATGGACTAAGTAGATAATTATCAGATGTGTGACTTGAACTTTTCCATACAAAAAAAATATGTGACTTGAACTTCCTTTCTGTCCAAATTACTTGTCAATTACAATATGCATATAATGCATGGACAAACTAAGCTCACAACTTTCAAGGGAAAAGTCGGAACATGATTTATTCATTTCACTTAGCAAAATAAAATAACAGTAGGCTCCTATAGATGACCAGGGCACACCGTAACTAAAGGTAAACAAAACAAAGAGCATTTTTCTTAAAGTGGTTAGCAAATTTCCACTCTAATAATTAAATACAGGTTAGACAATATGCATCCTTAGAAGGTCTCTGTGACCAGCTTTGGATAGTATGAGGTTGATGTCCAGGGTAGCCCAAGTGTGCAATCTAATACTCACAACCAGGGGGTAAAAGATACGAGTAAACCATAAACTCCTCTAACAGCAATAAAAAACAAAGGAGTACAGTGAAGAAACCACTGGGAAAAAGATGAGAACAAAAAGTGACTGAGAAAAATGATTGGTTTATGCTAAAATTTTATTGTCATTAGTGAACATTACTTTAATAACCATATCTTATATGTGAAAAGATATTATGTAAGAGCAAAATGAGTATATCAAATTGATGTCATCAAAGTGGTAGATCCTATAACTATTAGTAGACAATAGAGTAGATGCAGGGACGCCAACGCCACTGAAGTAGTTATAGATTCAAAATATATCAAGTTCAAAATTTGGCTTTTCCATATCACTAATGAAATTCATAAAGGTGAAACATCTTCCATTTCCCACTAGTGTCTACTGATGCCTTTTAACTTAGTGTTATTTGTATCCATAAGCATCATCAAAATTCAAAAGCCTTTGATTCTTACATAATTAGGATAGATACACGTTCCCCAGCTTTCCTTATGTTTCAGTATTATTCACAACTCCCATAATGAAATTTACAATTCCAAATCATTTATCCCCTAGAAAGCCAGTGATGAAAGTTCAGATAATTTCATTTCAGTAGCTTTTAAAAGCTCATGAACATGTCAAAATCCACAGCTTTATTTTCAGGAAAAGGAAAATAAATGTGTGGGTGTGTGTGTGGGTGTGTGTGTGTGAGAGAGAGAATTATCCTCAATGGCATTGAGACCTGTGTCTTTCTCCCATGACTGCATGCCTGCAATTTCTAAATGTAGGCTACTAAGATGCTGATCTTTCTCAACATGGTTACAACAGCCATGAAAAGGCCCTTAGCCCTCCTACAAGTACTTCTGCATGTTTCTCTCTTTTATTTGAATTTTATATTTCCAATTTTCTAACTTCATAATGCTTTATGCAATTATGTATAATTAAATACAGAAAATCCAAGAAATTACCTCTACAAGAATGAAAACACAGGAGAGGAACTGTGTCATAGCCATTGTATAACTAACTCAATTCATCATCAAATGATAAGAGGGAAAGAATAAAACTGTAATACCAATATAGCACAGGCCAGCTAAATTGTAGAGAAACAAAATGCCTTATTTGTTGGTCATCTTTATTCTCTTTTAAACATTATTAACTTCTCTTCCTTTCACATGAGCTAAAGGTTGATCAAATCTGCACAGCGGGAAAGTAGAAAGAGAGCAAAAGGTAAGAGAATCAATGTCACGCCGTAGCAGTGATTGTCAGGAACAATGTTTATCTCTTGAAAGCTACGTCAAATTAGTTTTCTCGATAATTTGAAATATTTAATAATTTTCACTTTCATCATCACCATCCATAACAAATATGGAACGGGGTTTCTTTACAGCATCAAGCTATTTCTCCGTCGAAATGATAAATTGAAATAGAAATCAATCTGGGGTCATTTTCGGATTGATTTCATGGCATAAAAATAAAAATAAAAATAAAAATAAAATCATGATTTCTGTCGGACCAACACTTGGGTGCACCAACTAATAACTACCAGTCATTACTCATTCAGAAAGAAAGCAAAGTTAAAATGAAACTCACTTCACCGGCACTCTCTAGCTCTTCCTCAGAGCAGCCAGCCCAAAGTGGATGAGCCCTGAAAGCTGCTTCCATGTTAGCAAGGAACTGCTGTACTGCGGCACTATCCCTCTCTGGATCTGGAGCATTATTTGAAAATGACACAATAAAGCTGCAATGTAAAAAAGTGACCCACTCACTAGATTTTTCTTGACAGTCTCGTGATCTCAGAAACTAGATTTTTAATTTTCCAACTTCCAAGCAAAATATACTTTGCGAAGAGAGTTTAATAAGTAATGATTTAATCATCGCAATATTTCTTGAATACTGAATTACTGACTGTAGCCCTCCAAGTTTTTTGGCCTCCTAGAAACCATCAAAGTCAAGATCTTCTCCACGATGCATTTCGGAGAAACTATTGACGTGTTGAATAGGTAGATATAATAAGTAAACAGATAATCACAAAATAACATCAAAATCTATCAACAAAAGAAAAACACTTAACAATATGTCATTTATTAGAACAAATCAATAAACACAACAAAATTGAAGTTTGAAGGTAACAAACAGAAACGGAGAACTTCAAAGATTCAAGACGAAAACACGGAAAGAATGAAATTCTGATATTGATGGTTGTAAAGTAAAACCTCTTGATTGCTTTGACGAAATCGGCGGCAGTGGGTTGGCGCATACGCTCCAGAAAATCATGTAAGCCCAAGAAAACGTCAGCGTTTTCCATTCTCCGCCGCCTTCGCCGTCGGATAGCAGCACCTGAAACTGAGCTGAGTCTAGCAACTCGCTTTGGTAGTATCGGCTTTCGGTGGCAGCAGGTGGAGTCCGCCTTGTTGGGAGCGAATATAATTATTCTGATCTCAACCCACTCCACTCCATCTTTTATCTTTTTGAGACTAATTTGTGTTTTTCCATTTTCAACTTTACAAAATTAGTGCAATTTCATGGAAATTGAATAGAGACCGAAGTGCATGAGGTTAAGATGTTAATTTAGAGTGAACATTAAGCATACATCTCTAAACAATAATTTAGTTTTGATTTTTATTTTTTCACTTTAAAACATATAATAATTTAATATTTTTATGTGTGTTTATTTAACAAATTAGACATTTATTTTTATTTTTGTAGTAGTTAAAGAAAAGAAAGTAAAGTGTTCTAATTTAAAATGTTGATGCTACAGTTATAATTAATTTTAAGGAATTATTTATAATTTTGTCAAACTTGAAATGGGCGTTTATCTAAATAATGCATAGAATTCTGATCTGATGTGTGTTATTTTCGTTTAAAATATTTATTTAATTTTTAAAATATAGTTTCTAATGTGGATTTGGACGTTAATAAAGTAAATCAATCCGACTAAAAACTGTGATGTTCATATATGCTATGATTCCCAATGTGGATTTTAACCTACTCTGTTCCACTTAAATATAAGAATGTAATACAATAACTTAAGATGAGGAAAACGAAATACAGAAATATATTTGTTATTATTTATTTTTTAAATTTAATTAATTCTTTAGTGTAATAAAATTACATAATTACTATTTTATAAAAAATTAATATCAGTGTATTATAATTAATAAATTTTAAAAAATTAAATTAGTTAACTGTTGATTTTAGGAATTAAATAATTTTTTAAGTATTTGAAATTATATAAGCGTTTATTAAAAAAATTACATAAGCCGGATGTGTTTATATATTTAATTGATTAATTTATATATCTTCTGGCACGGAACTGTTTGCCCATTGCTCCTTTTTTTTTTTTTGGGTCGGCATTGCCCCTCATTGAACACGTGGAAGTTTTCGAGTTCGCTGGGCCAGATGTGTTTGGGCCAAAATTCATCAAATGTTTTATGTATTCGACAAATACCAAATTGAAGCCCAATATGGTACCAAACCGAAGACCAACATATGGATTGAAATTGACATTGCCAAAAGTGGGCATGTCATGTCTTGCACAGTTTATCATAGAGTTTGCCTAGGGGCTGTTTGGTATGTTCACGGAAGCGGGAAAAAAAAACGCATTTCTAACATTGTAGCGTTTTTTCGTCGTTTAGTATACCATACTGTATCAGTAGGAAACGGAAGTCAAATTTCACTCTTCCTTCAAAATCAACTTTTTGGTTTCCATCACATTGTGGATGGAAAACCGGTCATTGGAATATAAAGCAAAGTAAAATTTCTTATTTGCCCATTCATTCAAATTTCAGTTGCACGGCACTCGTCCCTCTTGACTCTGATATCGGAAACCATCAAACGCAGCCGCCGGCTGGTCAGGGACTGCCAGGCGCCTGGTAGCCGGTCGACAGGCTACTGAGAGCCGGTCAACCGGCTGCCGCAACAAAGCGTGACCGATCGATCGGCTGTTAAAAAACATGTAAGCCGGTCGACCGGCCCTACTGAGAGTTTAAGGGTAAAATAGTAAATTACTTTTATATTTATTTTTTATTATCTTTAAAAAAATAAAATAATCTTATTTTTTTCTTTCTTTTTCAATGTATACTAAACAAGTTTTTTTTTCTTTTTCCTTCTCCTTTTTTCATTCTTTCTTCCTTTCCATTTTTTTATTTCCTTTCCATTCCTACTCTTTTTTGGATAATAAACGGCCCCCTAGATTTTTCTTCCATTTATCAAACCTTTGACTTCTGCTTTCAGTATGGCAAAGAAAAAAAGCGATTTATCTAATGGAGCAATATATTATTTTTATTACATAGGTTGACAAAGAATAATACTAGCAATATGGGTTAAAGTCATAGGTTTGACCGGAATCGTTTGCATTTAGGGATAAATTTAAGTATGTAATGTTTAAAAATAAAATAAATAAATTGAGCAGGGGATAGGTTGTGGGCTAACCCGCCTTTTAAAAAAAATAATTAAATAATTATTTTTTAAATCTTAATCTTGACTCTTCATTTTGAATATATAATTTGAGTTTCGTAAATGTGAATATGGAACTATAAACATTCTATAATTTGTTTTGAGAACTACAGTGCTTATTTGTTTTGCTTCCTCAATGTGAACAAATGATTGAATGTAAAATTTTAAAATTTTGATCTTCAAAAATGTAATATCACAACATAATCAACTACACAAAAAAATTTTAAAAAGTTCGACTTTCTCATAAATAATAAATTAAAATAATAATTTTTATATTATAATAATTGAAGTTAATGGTTATAATTTAAACCTAACCCAAATTTTTTTTCTCTAAAGATTTTTTAGCTCGGCCCGTTAGTCGACAGGCTAAGTTACTGATAGGCTTAAATATAAGAAAATAAACTCATTGATAATCGAGTTAGACCGTTTAAAACGAGTCTATTACGAAACGAGCCGACCTGCTTTTGGCAATGCTAATAAAGGCTCTTGCAAATCATTATATTATTTGTGCATAGATAAACTTACCTTGTTATACCCAACAAATCCTTGCTTTATTTTATTTTGCAATGCAAATAAACAATTGGTTAAATATTTAGCTTAATTATAATTTTAAGTCAGTCTTAGTGTGATGCATATAAGAAGTTAAAAATTAAGTCAATTTTGTTATTGAAAGAGAAAACATAGATAATATGTTCTTAATAATTTTGCCCTTCTTAATTGTATTAGTGATTCGTTGAAGTGAATAATTACATTTAATTTGTTGTCTAAGTATTAATATTTAATAACTATCTCTGTGAATGGTAATTGATGATAGTCAACAAATAAAAAACAAAAGTAATAGCAAACAGATAGTAAAATTTTGTCTTGTGTATGAAGTATGCTATCTAGTGGTGTGCCGACTGCCGAATATATATAACTTTCTTCAATAGGCACATATGGCATGTCTTTTACTCGTATAATAAGTTTAAAATATAATTTAAATTAGGACTAGATTTATATGTATTTTTTAAAAATATTTTTACTATCAAATTTTTGTTGTGGAAAATATAATATTTAAAAAAATTAAAAAGTGTTGTAAAAATAATTTTAAAAAATAATTTAATTAATTTTGTGCTTATTTGAACATAGTGAGATTACGTTAATTATTTATTGTCATTGTCTGCTTCTTGAATCTTTTGACTATTTTAAATTATTGATTTGTTTAAATTAATTAATTATAATCTTATTATCACTATCTAATGATCAGATTAATTTATAATTATTTATTAAAAAATTAATTATAAATTAATTATCTTTCCATAATCATATTTAATCCTCAACTTATTGATTCTAGAGTTTCTAATTAAATCTTTTCATGAAAACATTTCTTGGGTTACACTACTTAACTCTCTCTCTTGTTATGGTATTCTGATTTTAATCCCAGAATAGCATACTTAATTATAAAAAAAAGTTTTTCCGTTGCAAAATCTTTCCTTAATCCATAGCATGACTCAAGATGTGTTGGCCGGTGACCAGGTTTTACAATAATTTTTACTAAAAATATAATATGTCTAAAAAATTTGTTTAAGTAGCCAATTATATAACATTGAATTGTAAAGAATATAAAGTGATTTTTAATCATCATACACTTGTTATTGGAAGAATCTCATAGCAAAAAGTTACTAGAACTAGCTGCAGTTTTTCAATACTCATTGTTAAGTTGTTTAATAATAACAAATGCAAGTTTAAAAAAGATTCAACTACTTTGACCAAAAAAGAGAAGAAAAAAAAAACTCGATTACGTCGGTTGAGTTGTAAAAATAATGATTTATTTTATTTTATAAGTCATCTGATCTCTTAAGTTTTTATTTTACGCGTTTCTTACCTTCGTTACGTAGAAGATATTTGATGCACTATTTTATATAAAATACTAATGACAAGTTTTTAAATAATTTCGAAAAAAAACAAGTCTGTAAATTTCTTCAAAGTAAAGGTAACTCCTATTATTCACAGTGCATTTGAATTCACACATCAGATCATGTAGTGAATGTTTGGGAGAGAAATGAAAAACTGAATTACTCTGCTCAAATCAGCGCTAGAGCATCCGTATGTGTTATATTTAAACTGTTCTATTATACAAATAATACAAAGAGAAAGACAAAGAAACAAAAAATGAATTGTACGCTTGTCACGCGATCCAAAAAATAAGATGACAGAATTTTAGGAAAAAAAAATCATGTTGATTATTAATTATAATTATAAATTAGCTCTACAAATTTGACTTTCAATATATTTTATATACAAATTAAATATATTTAATATGTTGTTATATACAATATTTAATATGTTATTGTGTCATATTTAATATTGTGTAATATATTAAAAATAATATTCAATTATTTTGTTGAATTTATTTATCAATGTCCTTTTATATAATATTTATATAACTTTTTACATTAATAGATATTATAATAAATTTTCATAATTTATTTACACTTCAACACAAATTTTTATAACTAAACGTAAAAAATAAATAATTTTTCTATTTATTTTCATATCTAACCAAACATAAAAACGATAATATAATTTCAATTTCAATTCTCATTCCTCAATTCTAACCACATGACCATTGTGTTGTAATAAGTTACTTGATCTCAAATCATAACTCATGTCCGAAATGGCTTTCGTGTGGCTGCATGAGTGTGGTAGCTAATAATGATCTGGTCAAATTTTTTAGTTTTTACTCTTATTTATAGAAGTTTTATTTTAGTTTTTGTTGTTAAATATTGGACAAATTTTTAAAGTCGTATTGACATAATTTAATGTATACTATATTTAACATTTTGAATATGCATAATGTAAATTATTTTATTTAAATCACGTAAAAAATTGCAGCATATATTTCTTATATTAATTAATTAAGTGTTTTCTTTTTATTGACATGATTAATGTATATTTAAAGATGAAATTTAATTAGTTATGTTGACAAAACTTTTGAAACATAGATAGCAAATTAAGAGAATTTGACAAAACTTTTGAAACATAGATAGCAAATTAAGAGAATTGATTTAAATTTTGAAAACTTTAAAAGATTAAATTACAAAATTAAGTAAACTTTTATGGATTAAAAGAATAATTTAACTTAATTATTTCTATGTATATTTGAAGGCATCAGTTGCCAACAACAATCAAAAATGTTAAAATGATGTGCATTCCTAACGGTCACGACATTGAAGAAGGGTATTAGAAAAAGTTATGTTACTCATTAGTTGATTGTTTGGGCCAAATTAATTTGAACTAAAATTTTATTTTGATTTTTCATATGCTTTTCTTTTTAAATTTGGTCTTCACAAATTGTATTCTCAAAATTATTTTTTTAAATAAAAAATTATCAATTTAGTCTTTCTATAAATTTGCTATTAGCCATTTTAACAAAATTGTTGATTTGGAAGACAACACGCTAACTCAGATTGTTAAATGTCGAGTAATATTTCAATACCAGAGTGAGTTATTAATTTAACATTTAAGAAAATTATAGTTATACCTTAATTTTGTATTAAAATATTCAACACTATTATTTAGTCTCTAAAATATTATATAGATATAATTTATATATGTATATATTATTGATTTAATCATTTTATTGATAAATTGTAAATTTGTTGTTGTCAAATGTTAAAATTTATTGTTGTCAAATTATCATTTTGGTAAATAAAAAGATGAAGACAAACATGTGATTTAGAAATTAATTAAAATTCTTAATTGTTCAAATAAAAAAATAATCATTTTTTAAAAATCAAATAAATAATTTTCCTTTCAAGTTTCAACACTTAAATCTATTTTCAGTTGCATTATTTAAATCCACACCATATGTACCACACTACAACTTGAACAAATAACCCTCTTACAAAAATCATAAATTCTCACCTTATGAATAAGAGATGAAAAAAAAAAAAAAGGAAGACGGAGAGAGTATCCACCCACCTCTTTACCCCACAAACAATACAGAACCTACGTTTTCCCGCCTTTTTTCCTCTGCGTCCATGACGAGCATTGGACGCGAACCTCCCATCATCATGCCAGGTCAGCCTACGTTGTTTTGTACCATGCCTATTGGTCCCCCCTACCCTAATATTTGGAGGTACGATATATATATACGACATTCACATTTTAATATATTTATATAATTTCATTTTAACTTAACATATAAAATGAGCAAGGCCAATATCTCAATAGGACAAACAAGTTATTTATATTGCTAAATGTTAAAAATAAATATTCATGATAAGCAATATCATTAAGATCTTTATCTTTGATGTAATTAGTGTTGTAACTTGTGCGATACATGGATAATTTATAAATTTAAAAATTTTTGTAACTTATAAAATAATAATAATTGAATGACCAAGATTATTGACAAAATATTGATTCAGTTCGTTTGTGAATTGTCTCCACAATGTATACATAATTATATTATACTTACAAAAAAAAAACACACACATACATATATATATATATATACATGTTAAAAATAAGAAGAAAAAAAAAACTAATAGAAAGATATAATAAATATACAACAAAATAAAGTAATAAATACAAAAAATTGAATAATCAAAATACAAAAAGAAAAAAAAATGATAGCAATAATACTTTGCATCTTCAATCTCAATTTCTATACGACTGCTCTTGATACCGTTCTTTGAGCTTTTTATGATAGGATCAAATTTATTGACCATCTTAATAACATATGAAACGAAATAATATTATTTGTATAAAGTTAGAATCAATAACAAATAAAACATAATCTATAAAACATAAGATAAAGACTAATCTATTAAATAGTTATCGTCTGTAATATGAATCAAAATATTACTGAACGAACAAAACATGAAAATAGATTTTGGAATACTGAAATTATTTTCAGCTAGTCGAACATTAGTTGAAAATCGAAATTTAAGCATGAATGAATTCTTCGTTGTTTGATAATCACTGTTATAGTTAACTACACCAAACATGAACTCACATAAACATTTTTCTTGTTTATTTGACATTTAAAATTATTCACATATGATTACTTTACATGAACGTGTATGCGATCACCTTTAGAAGCTAAAAAAAAAAACATAAGACTAAAAAATAAAATTAAATTTACCTAACAATCTTACAAAACCATCTTCAGGTTAAAAATCTTCTCAGGCATATTGAACGATAGAACTGTCCACAACCTAACTACTCAAACCTTAATTATCCAATCATCCCTTGATGCATTAACATTAGCAACGTCGCTAAATTTAGCCATATGTAAAGCACTAACGGAATGAAAACTAATTTTACAAGAAAAATATTCAATACAAATACAATATAAGACTGGTGAAATGACAATTTATTTATATAACGTGAATTTTGAAATAGTAAATTGAATATATTACATGCTAATAATGTAATTATTAATTATTAAATTATTAATAAAATTTACGATAAAATTTATAACAATTCACAATTTTAAAATAGATGTTTTGAATTCATTTACATTCAGATTTTTTAAATTCATTTGAATGCAATCTATATAATCAATTACACCAATTTACATTTAATATTTTGTAATTATTAAATTATTAATAAAATTTACGATGATTAATAATTTTAAAAAAGAATGGTTTGAATTCATTTGAATGCAAATTTGTAAATTCATTTGAATGCAATTATAGAATCAATCACACCATTTTGTATTTAATATTTTGTAATTATTGAATTATTAATAAAATTTACAATGATTCACAGTTTTAAAATGAATGATTTGAATTTATTTGAATGTAAATTTTTTAAATTTATTTGAATACAATTGTAGAATAAATCACACAAGTTTGTATTTAATATATTGCAATTATTTAATTATGTAATTATTAATTAAATTTACAACAATTCACAATTTTAAAAAGGAATAATTTGAATTTATTTGAATGCAAATTTTTTAAATTCATTTGAATGCATTATACATTTAATCACACTAATTTGTATTTAATATATTATAATCTTAATAGAATTTAAAAAACAGTCTTACAGTACATCTCAAAAAAGTTGTTTAGAATGAATTTAATGTTGTGTTATTAATAGGAATGAATTTATTTATTTAATTTATTAATTTCATTATATGTTATTAAATGACATTAATGTAATTAATACCTTAAAGTGAAATTGTTTTAATCTATTATATAGATAGTATCATAACAAAAAATAATAAATAACAGACATTTGTCACATTAATTTCATAATTTTTAGTTGAAATATTTTTTTATTCTTCTAGTTTTACTGACTTTTTTATTTAGTCTTTACGGTTTACAACTTTGTAATTAAGTTCTTGTAGTAAAATATTTTTGATATAGTTATTTCTGTTAAGTTTTGTTAATGCAACTAATCATATATCATTTGAGTATTGTTAATATGCATTATTTACACCAGAAAAAGAAAAATGCGTAAATAGAATAATTACGCGTTTCTTCTGCTAAAACATGTGGTTCAAGCAAATTTTACAAAGTCTGTTTCAATGTCACTTTTATTTAATTTTTTTTCCCTTCCAAAATAGCTTTGTTTTCATAATTAATGTTATTTTACATGTAAGAAAATATAAAAAAATTGTTAATTTGTTTCCTCTTTATCTGTTTATATTAGCCTTTTACGTGATTAAATTAATAAGCGATAGTGGATCTACAGTAAGTGGCATGTTTATATTAACTTTTCATGTGATTAAATTAATAAGTGATAGAGGTTCTACAGTTATTGACCTTACCTTTATGTGCGCGCGCATACACATATATATATATATATATTGGAACCATTTCGTTAAATTGGTAAAATATATTTTCAGATAGCTTTGTGTATTAGACAAAACATTGCTACAAGAAATACAATAATCAATGAGGAAAAAATATGTGGTTGATAGGTCAACAACAAAAAATAAATTTATTTATAAAATTCTAATCACAAATAATTTAAAATATAATTTTAAATCAGTGATAAAATTTGAAACGAAAAAATTCTATTGTTGGTTTTTATATTTCTTATAGTGATGTGAATAAGTCAATGTGGGAGATTTCTCATTTATGCAACATCAAAAAGTTTGTTAAGTGACAATTACTTTGATGATCAGATTATTTTAATTAAAAATATTAAGAAATTAAAATTTTTAAAAATATTTTTAAAGGATGAAATTATAAATATAATAATATGATATTATCCAAAATAAATATTTTATTTCGTGGTTGTTAGTTATTATAATGAATTTTAAATGTCATAATACATTATATTTTATATATCACTATATACATATATTATATAGTGTGAAATATCATTATATATTCTAAATATAATGGAAATGAAGACTTGATGAGAAATATGACGATTGTCATGGAATTCCTGGACTCAAAATCAGCAAATGGGAAAAGTGATAATGGAAACATAATTATTTATTTCAATTTTCAACAGAAATTCTGGAGACATTATGAAGTTTAATTATTACATTACACGTTGAAATTGAATTTGACATAAAAAATCATTACATGATTGAATTAAATATATAGAATGATGCATTAACTCAGAAATGGGAAAAAAGAGTGGTTCTAGACTTGGAGGAAAGTTAACTATAATTTTTATACCTTGGCCTGGGGATTCTCTAACCAAAATTTAATAGACGTGAAGTTTTTAAAATAACTACATAATTTTTTTAAAACTAAGTTTTGTACACAACTTTTTATATTTTTATTATCAAATTTTTAATAAAATTAGAATATTTATAGAAAGTAATTTAAAAAAAAATAATCATACAATGTTAAATTATTAAAAATATATAATTGTTTTTATAACTTATATATTTTTATATTTTAATTAAAAATTTGATAATAAAAATATAAAATATTACACTTAAATTTATTTTACAACTTATTATTATGTCATTAGTTCTTTTAAATAAACATTTACACATACTTTATTTTTAATAAAAAATTAATAATAAAAATATAAAAAATTACATATAAATATAATAAATAATCTTTTTGGTCTTCTCCTAATTGAGTATTACATGAAGCAAGCAATGTGTGTAGTGCTGGTCCTACTCAGCGTCGGCAACATTCTGACGTAGCTAAAGCTGTGGTGGCAAACTGTAATTATAGGGACATTGAGGGGGGTTTCATTTAATTGCCCTCTCTGATATTGCTTCCGTGCCCGTTCTGCTCTCTCTGTCTCTGGGACTGTGCTTCTCTCTCACAAAGGTCTAAGCACGAATCAATGGGACGCACCAATTTTCTAGAGAGACACGCACTCCCACTCACACTAGAACTTACGACTCCTCACTACTTTCAATTTCGACCTGTTAATGTTTCAAAACCCTAATCTAACTTTCATTTCTCAGAATAGAATTAATTTATCGCAGTCTCTGCAATTCCTGAACCATGTCTCTGCCACCGTCACGGCAACAACCGCCGCAGCCTCGCTGTCTCCACCCGAAAATTTGGCGAGCATGCGCCGGTGCGTCTGTTCAAATCCCTACTCTGCATTCTAGGGTTTACTACTTCCCTCAAGGCCATTTGGAGCAAGCCTCCTCGTCTCCTCCATACCTCTCCCCTCTTCTTCTCTCCAGGCCATTCATTCCCTGTCGCATCTCTGCTGTTGACTTCCTTGCTGATCCTCTCACCGATGAAGTCTTTGCTAAGCTTCGCCTCCATCCGCTCAATGATTTCGCCGCAACTCGAGGCCACCTTCATCCCAACGGCGATTATGGGGAAGCACCGGGTGATGACAAGGTCGTGTCGTTTGCCAAGATTCTGACGCCTTCTGATGCCAACAATGGCGGTGGATTCTCTGTTCCGAGGTTCTGTGCTGAGTCCATCTTGCCCCCGCTGAACTTTCAGTCCGACCGGCCGAACCAGACATTGTCCGTCACTGACGTTCACGGCGTCGTTTGGGAATTTTGCCACATCTATCGAGGCACGCCTAGGCGGCACTTACTCACTACTGGATGGAGCAAGTTTGTCAATCATAAAAAATTAATTGCCGGTGATTCTGTAGTTTTCATGAAGAACTCCAGTGGCGAGATTTTCGTTGGTATTCGCAGAGCTGAGCGATCCACTGCAGTAAATGGTAGTGATTACGCCAGAAGGTTCGCCGAGATCGGTGGCGTGAGAAACAAGGTTGAGGTTGAGCAGCAGGAAGTACGCTATTATGGTTTGGGAGAATTTTCGAGGAACGGGATGGGCAAGTTGCCTGCTAAGGCAGTTGTAGACGCTGCAGAATCGGCAGCACAAAATCTGCTGTTTGAGGTTGTCTATTATCCAAGGGGAGGTTGGTCGGACTTTGTGTTGAAGGCAGAGGTTGTGGAGGAAGCACTGAAAGTCGTATGGACTCCCGGCATGAGAGTTAAAATGGCTATGGAGACAGAGGATTCGTCCAGGATGACTTGGTTTCAGGGGACAGTTTTTACGACATCTGCTCCGGATAATGGGCTTTGGCGGGGTTCTCCTTGGCGTATGCTTCAGGTATGCTTATAGCATTGTTTGGCCTCTTATAGATGGTTTGCTTGATTATAGTTTTCTACCTGGATTGTGCATTTGTTCGTTGTGGCAATTATTATATTCGATAGCCTATCTAAAAGATTAGTAACGAGTAAGATTCATATTCAGATGGACTTTGAGGAGCTGAAAGTGGTGCGTGGAAATGAAAAATTATACTAAATCTTTCTTTTGCCGATTCTATAAATAAACAAGATGTTGATTCCGTGGGGTTAAGTTTTAAATAAACTAGCGAGAGCTAATGGGTCTAAACTCTGCATTTGCTTTCCAAATTTTTGGCATGAACAGCATATATTTCTTGATCTGCTACGGATTCTTGATAACCTCTCATTATCATTAGACTATGATTTCCCACAAACATCAAATTTTTTGCGTACACGTGTATGTCTATATATATAAAAGATATGTTTACTGAAACCTGGTTACTATTGGTTGGAATGGTCAGTTTTATGAAATTTAAAAATATTATCATGAAATACATAAGGGAATGGGATGGTAGTAAGTCGGCCATGTATATAATCTCTAGTGATGGATGAAACATGACAAGGGAGAGTGGTTTTTACAATTGCTTCGATAAGTTGGTCTGCTGCCTCTTGAATTTCTCAACTCTTGTCTGAACTCCTAAGTATCTACTCTGTCGAGTTAGATCAAGAGAGTCAGGGGTTTTGAGAAGTCAATTTCAGGATAGGTAAAATCCTGCAGAACTGGTTATGCCATTATAGGAAATAGGAAGTCGCTGGAGTAGAGCTCTTGGGGATGATTTCGTTTAGTTTACTGTGATCTTTTGAATTTTTTATTGCAATCATTTTTTTTTTTCGGGGATTGTCCCCCTGTCGCGGCATTAATTTAGTATGACTTCTAACTTTGGACATGATCTTCGGCAAAGTTAAAATATTTATTCTGTAATAATGAATGCTATCTTAAGAAATAGTGATTTGGTTGAAACGTCACTTTTTGCCATTTTTCAAGGCTTAGCAATTCTATTTTATGCAGTTTGTTTTATGCTTTTCTGGAGAGTTTAAGGGCGTAAATTAACACTGTGCTTAGAGAGCACTAGGTCTATAGTTGAGAGAATTTGACAGAGGAAAAATGGCCAGTGGCAAATATAGTTACCGTTTTTAAATTTCAAAGGTCATTGAAGTAGTGTTTGCAACTTCCACTCTATATGTTTTTAACACTATCCCAGATGACTATATCTGACACAAGCCATCATGAAGAGAAAGTTTTCTTTTTCATAATCACAGTCATAGTAACTTAAATATTGATGGCTATATCATCAAGTCAGGTTTGGAATAGTTTGGGCCCGTTTGGAAGAGCTTATTTTGAGCTTATCTGGCTTATCTTATGGTATATGCGCTTATGTACGTGTTTGGGAGAGATTATAGAAATAGCTTATGGCATACTAATAAGCTGATTTAGCTTATTTTCATAAGCTCTCCACAATAGCTTATGAAAATAAGTTAAAAACAGCTTATGCGAAGCTTGTCCTCATAAACTTTTCAAGTATAGAAATAACTTATATATAAGTGATTATATGATAAATGCTTATTTTATTAGCACTTAAATAAGTTATTTATCCAAACAGGGTTTTTTTGCAGTTATTTCATAATATGCGAGTTGTAAAGTAAAGGGTACATGCCCTCTCATGGGTGGATCTGAAAGAGAAAGGTGAAAAAGATGGGACTATTTATTTGGATATTTCGAAGAGAAAAAAAAAAAAGGAAATGAGGAAAGACTCTCTTATGTTTCCATACCATGCTGCCTTATATGGGTGTCTTGTTGAACTTGTTGCCCTTTGAAATAAGGAAGTTATATATGCTAAAACTTTTACCTCTCCTTTTATATTCAAGGCTCTCTAGAGGAGTTCGGTCATTCCTGAAAACTGGTGGTCGAGCTGCCATTGTGTGGTTTATATTCTTAGCAATATGTTTAGGGTTCTCCACTTTATATTATTGGTATATTGCTGATTTTCTGAAAAAAGTTATATGGTTCTATTTTTCTCATTTTGGTGGACATACAGGTTGATGGTCTTGATGATTGAAGGATTAAAATTGTAGCTTACCATATTTTGATATTTATCTGCTTTTGGTTGTCCTAAACTCTGAAGATACATGGCCCTTTTGTAAGTTCTATATTAGAATAGCAATGAATATCCTTTTTCTTTCTTGTCTCTATCTCTACGTATGTATTTTTTCTGTGCTAGCTGTTACATAGTAGGGAGTTCTCAGTTTATTTACTGGTCATGTTGGATATAGTACTGAAAGTTTCCATCTATCTGAGTGATTAGTATTTTCTTCTTTCCATTTCTGATCCCTACATACAGATTACATGGGATGAACCTGAAGTCTTGCAGAATGCAAAGCGAGTCAGCCCTTGGCAGGTTGAACATATTTCCCCCACACCTCTGCGTCAAGCAACATTTCCCCCTTCAAAAAAGTTTAGAGCTGCTCAGTACACGGGGGTGACAATTGATAGAGGGGAAGACTACTTTACTATGACAAGATTCACTAATTCCGCAATGGGACTCTTGAATCAATCATTGTTGAATTATGATACCTTTCCTGCTGGCATGCAGGGAGCCAGGCATGATCTATTTTCTGTTTCAAACTTTTCCAACTTTCTCAGTAATAATACTCATCTATGTACTGCCAGTTCCTTTGGGAACAACACAATGCCAAAGTTGAAAACTGTGGCAACTGATCTAAACATAGGGAGTTCTCAATCTGGCAACTTGTCACCAGATAGCCAGAGTAGTTTTAATTCCTCTGACACAGAATTTGCCGGGACCCATTGCTGGAACTCAACAAAAGTTGGCGCTGGTTCATTTCTACTATTTGGTAAGATGATTCGAATGAATCAGCCTGTTGAAAATGGTTTGCATAGTGCTGATTGTACTGGAGATGACGGTAATAAGGGTTGCAATGAATCTGAAATGATTGACAACACACTGGATCATTCGACTTACTCAAAATTGCTCAACAGGCTTGATATCCAATGCTGAAATGCATCTACAGTTGAGGCATGTTATTTGTGAAGTAGTTGTTCTGTCTGTCATGCAGATATGTAGTTGTACAGGTATGCCTCATATCTGAGTTGGTTGAATTCATCTTTGGAATTGGATTAAATGTTAAGTTAGTCAATGTGGTTTTACAGACCAATTTCAGACAAAAGAAATGGATTTCTTTATGCTCTATGGCAATTATTACAGACTTAAATTTCTTTGAGGGAAACAATTTATGATGGTGTTGTTACTTGTTCAGTTTTGGTGGTAGATAAATTTGATGCCATTTATATTCTTACTAGTTTATTTATATTGTAGATATAGTTTAGGAGAAGACTTATATAAAGTTTCTTGTATCTTTATTATCAAGTTCTCCACTGAAAGCAGAACATGCGTAAAAAGTTTCTTGGAAAACCAATCATAAAACAATAAGTTGTAAAAAATATAAGGTTATTTTTTAATGACCATATACTTATAGGACGCGTTAGGTATTCATTAATAGTTTTGAGGGAAAGAGAAAGGGAATGAGAATCTTAAAATTATATTTGGTATGATATGAGAAGAAATGGAATGAATTGAAAGGAAAGAATTTGATATGAATTTACTAAATTACCCTTTATTACAAAATTAGATATAAAATAAGGAAAAAATAAAAAGAACACTTGTCGCTTTCTCTCTCTCCATAGCTTCCGTCTTCCCCACTCTCTCTCTCTTGTTCTTCTTTTAGATCTTCCCTCTCCATCTCTCTCTCCCCCCTTAAGCTCGTCCTTAATGTCTTCCTCTTCTTCTTCTTCTTCTTCTTTTTCCTTCTTCTTTCTTCTCTTCCTTTGCCAACTACCCCGCCATTTTCCTCCACTGTGCTGTGACTGCCACTTTGTTGATTTTGGAAATGGTAGAAGAACAAGAGGGACGGAAGCAAGAAGAAAAATAAGGATAGAAATGTCATTCAACTTCTCATCCCCATAATTGAATCCGATGCTATTGAATTTGTGATGGAATCATCTGTACAATGATATGATGGAATTGGAATCCATTTCCAGTAGCAAAATTGCTTACCAAACATTTAGAGTAGAAGAATCCTTTTCCCTTTCCAATTCATTAGTAAATACCAAACATTGCCATAATGTTCTGATTAGAGAATTATATACTTGTCATATTCTGATTAAAAAATTTAATAGTAAATATATAAGGAATTGCACCTAATTTTTTTCCTATAGTTTACCTCAATATGTGTTTGCTATATTTATGATGCTTCTTTTTTTTTTTTCTGGTTATATGTAGTGTATTTATAAAACAAAATTTCATAACTTGTGCATTTTTTGCTTCATAGTGAAATTGATGTCCTGTTAGGGATCTCATTTTCTTTAGATATATTTTGACATTATGTCATTATCATGTAGTTTGATTATTCATTGTTCCTGTTTGCTGGCTTTCTGTGTTGCAAAGAAGTTTTAAATCTGTTTAGGACTTCATTTTTTTTTTTTGGGTATAATCATTGATTGAGTTTTACTTTAACGATGTCTTCTTCTAAAATTGGATTATATGTAGCGTATTTGTAAAACAAAATTCATAACTTGTGCATTTTTTGCTTCATGAAATTGATATCCTGTTACGGATCACATTTTCTTTAGATATATTTTGACATTATCATGTAGTTTGATTATTCGTTGTCTACATGTTTGCTGGCTTTCTGTGTTGCAAAGAAGTTTTAAATCTGTTTAGGACTTCATTTTTTTTTTTGGATATTCATTGATTAAGTTTTACTTTAACGATGTCTTCTGCTAAAATTCGATTATATGTAGCGTATTTATAAAACAAAATTCATAACTTGTGCATTTTTTGCTTCATAGTGAAATTGATATCCTGTTAGGGATCTCATTTTCTTTAGATATATTTTGACATTATCATGTAGTTTGATTATTCATTGTTGTCTACCTGTTTGCTGTCTTTCTGTGTTGCAAAGAAGTTTTAAATCTGTTTAGGACTTCATTTTTTTTTTTGTTGATAATCATTGATCAAGTTTTATGGCATGATTTTCTTATTTCTCTTTAGATTTCAAAATGGGGGTGAATCAAGTTTAACAAGGAGAATGAATGCGTACCCCATAGTTATAATGTCTTCTGTTTTTGTTTTTTAAGCTAAAATGTTTGTGTTGACGCATTCAGAATCTTGGTGAGTTTCACAAGAGGATATATCTAGTGTCCATCCCAAAATTTGGCATTTCAGTAGCTTTTGGTACACTGATGACATTTTGTAATTGTGCAATTTTATTAATATAGTATATAAAAGATTTATTTGTTTTAATTTGGTCTTTAAATGATAAAACATTTTAATTTATTTTTTTAAAATGTATTTGTTTCTATTTGGTTTTTATTGTTAAATTTTTTTGTTAACATTTTAAATTTATTTTTGTTAAAAATCACCTTGACAAATTGTGAAACAAAATTTATATTTAAAATTTTATACATATTAAATCAATAATTTATTCTTTATATTAAAATCTCATTTTCATTTGACCAATGCAAGTATTTTTCCATTTTTAGATTATAAACCATTTATACAACACGTTTTACATCCACGCCATGTACAATTACAATTCCGTTAACTGCTCCCACATCACAACCCTTGAATATATACATATATACACACACTCACCTCAGGAAACATTATATACTTGTTTCTTATAATTTATCTCCTCATAGTTGAAAAAATTATACATTTATTCTTTATAATTTATCCAAATTTTTAATTTGATATATATGTCAAAGTTAATATTTTACAAATATTCTAGAAATTTCGCAAGCAAACTTCTATATGCAACCTAAATTTTGCGGAGTTGGACAATAAATTATTCTCATATATATATATATATCGTCAAAATTAATATTTTACAAATATTCTACAAGTTTCGCTAACAAACTGTAATATGCAACCTAAATTTGCGGAGTTGGACGATAAATTATTCTCATAGTTAAACCAGCGTCTGCCATTTTCCCTCTCTCTGTCTCAGACTATTGGAGCCGCACACACACCAAGCACTGCGCCATTGATGCTACATAATAAACAGGAAAATTCATCCGCCCTTCAGCATTTTTCAAGTCCCTTCACAGTGTCAAACCCGTCATTATAACGCACATCAACAGTACGCTTCACACATTAACTCCAGTGACTTCAAATTTTTTACGCTTTTGCCGACTCATATTTTCCACAATTTGTTAACATCTGGTTTTCTCTGAAGGATCACCGACCCGTTCCTTAATACGGGATATAGAGAGATAAGATGACATACACATGCACAGCTTGTATAGTTCGCAGGATTGAGTAAAATTGAAAAAAAAAAAAAAGAGAAATGGAAAAAAGAAAGAAAAAAAATGTTTGATATAAGTTGAAAAAGATCCATGTTCATGAGAAATTCGACACAGTTTTACGTTGGCTGTCGAAGGCCTAACACAACCCTCCTCCTTTCTCCGGGCTTGAAAAAGATAATAATAAAAAAAAATATTTGGTATGTGAGATAAATTTACTAAATTACCCTTCAATTAAAACTATTTTTTAAAAAAAATTCTGTCTTCTCTCTCTCTCTCTCTCTCTCTACCTTCAGTCGTTCTCTCTTCCTCACTGATGAAGTTCTTTCTTCTCTGACATTCTCTCTCTCGCCGGCAAAATCTGTCTCCCTCACAGTTGCTCTTGGCAAAGTGAAAGCCCATAAATCCAGATTTATCTCTTGGTCTCATCTCTCCCTCTCTCTAATGTCTCTCTCGTCTCCCTGTCTCTCCATTTTGAAAATTTCTCTTCTGAGGCAAGCAAACAGAGGACGAAGATGGGATAAAGAGGGGAGGATTGCGGCTGGAACACTCTCCATTGTTAAGGGCAATGATGTAAATCCATGACTTTTTTCATCTGGAGAAGCGGGATTCCAACGTGAGTCGAGAAAAAGTCAGTATGATTAATGAGGAAAAACAATGACCACACAAAATGGAAAGCTTCCAAGCCAAGGGACGAAACAAATAAGAGAGAAGACATTGTATGATAGAATTTTGGTGTGCTTTTCCTCCTGTGAATGCCAACCAAACATGCAATAATAGTTAGCATTATAATAAATAAATTGCTTGGAGACATGGGTCTATTAGCTTGATCGACATTTAAATAAAAGCAATATTTTAAATTTTAACCTTAGACAGCGAGAACTAAGACTTATACAATGCATAGACAGCCAATTTGAGGTTTTGCTTCCTAGAATTGATCCCAAATTGATACTTGAAAATGCAATTTTTTTGATCACCTAATTTTTTTTTGGATGATGCAATCGAGAGCTTCACCTTTTTAGAAGTCGATTATCTTAGTCCTTGATTTGTTTTTGATTTGCATGTCGCTTTTTTTTAACTCATCCTAAAACTTTTTTCTTTCATTGTATATATTATTTTAATATTAAAAAACTACTTTACTTTTTACCTCCATGAGAACAAACTGATGCCAGTACACAGAAAGTAAAGCTACTTCTTGTCTCTTCCATTACCAGACCTACTTTCCCTTTTATTTTACTTGCAAAAGAGTGAAGTTGTTCTTGTTTCTTCATCCCAAATTTCACTTTCTCCCTCATTCTTTTTCCTATTTATTCCATTTCTCCGTCAAGTGACATATCAAGTCAGTTTTACCATTCTCATCTTTTATTTTGCTTAATTTTATTAAACTTATATTGAGGTTGTGGAGATTTGTGACACATACAAGTTCAAATAGCGTTTATATATCCAGTACTGTATTAGACAAAATTTGTTAATTCCTATGTATCAAATATGCAATGGGTCCCTTCAAAATTTATTTGTGATATTATTAATCGAAGAATGAACCCATGCGTTGATCTTCATCCTTTGTTAGAATATAATATATATATATATATATATATACACACACACACACATGTACACACACCCTTTGGGTGCTAGAAATTTATTAGTGTGTGTGTGAACTAATTAAAAAGTAAAATAGAATTTGACTTTGGGCATTACCTTGTCAACACTATCTTCAAAATTTTCATCATAGTATTTAGCCACTTTTGAACTAGTATAACTAGGATGTGGTATTCAACCGGCAGAGAAATCATTTTGGAATGCTTTGATGTAGTATATTATTATTGCAATTGCTTTTTTCTATTATTTTACTTATTTTCTCCGTAGATTAAGATCAACAGTTACTTGTCCCTTGATAAAGCAAAGAAAGGGATGGTCAAATGAAAATTTGAAGTTTTCTTATTCTTCTTCTTCTTCTTCTTCTTCTTCTTCTTCTTCTTTTTTTAATTCTTATTCTTTGTATAATATGATAAATTATTTAATTTCAATGAACTTTTTTTGTGTATTGAAATTTTTTGCAATATAGCAAATCAGTGGGCAAATGTTATGATGATGAATTAGTTAATATAAAACTATTTGTCATTATAGGTGGCATAGAAATGGATGAGGATAATAGTTTGAATTACATTTCTTTTGAAATTAAAGAATGGAACGGGAAAAGAAATGAAAATGGTGAAAGATTTTATGAAAAGATAGATAAAGTGAAAATGATGTTACATACACATGTTGGTATTGAATTTGAATTTCATTAAGATGTTTATAGTTATTATAACTCTTATGCTAGAAGTTTGGGATTTGGAATAAAAATGCATTCAACTCGCAAATCTCAACGGATTAGAGATATCATTGGAAGAAATTTTTGTTGTATGTTTCAAGAAATTCAAAATTCTAAAAGAAAATATGAAGAGGTCCAAATAATCTATGGAAACTCAAGAACATATTGTAAAGTAATGATAGCAATAAAAAAAAGGGGAGAATGGGAATTTGATAGTATCTCATGTGATTGAAGAGCATAACCATGCTTTAGTAACTCCAAGCAAGATTCATAACTCATGATTATGATGAAGTGATAAAAAACATGCATTCTATTGGAATTTGAACAAATCTTCTGATGACTTTTATATCACTCGAAATTAGAGGCTCTAAACATATTGGATTCAAGACAAAAAATGTTAGAAACTTTTTAAACAATAAACGCAAAAAAGAACTTTTAAATGGAGATGTCACGATTGTTCTTGATTATTTAAAGAAGTAAAAAAAAAATAATCCTTCATTTTTTTTAATTCTATTCAAGTTGATTTAGAAGGCCATATGACAAATTTCTTTTGAATTAATGCTAAGTCAAGGATGAATTGCCATTATTTTGGAGATGTTTTGATCCAACTCATCTAACTAATCGTTATGATACGTCATTTGCTCCAAACATAGGAGTTAATTATCATTATCAAACTATAATATTTGGTAGTGCATTACTTTTTGATGAGATAGAGGAGTCATTTGCTTGGGTGACAATGACTTGGATAAAAGCATTGGAAGGTAAAGAACCTAAAATTATTCTTATTGACCAAGAATTAGCAATTAGAGGAGCAATATCACACATGTTGCCCAATGCTCAACATTTTTTTTGTGCATGGCACATTATGCGTAATGCATTGGACAACATTGGTCATGTTTTTAACTCTAAAAAAGGATTTAAAAATGATTTCACAGAATTTTTATATGATTTTGAGACTAAAGAAGAGTTTGAGGCTCAAAGGCATAAAATGCTCAACACATATAATTTGAGGGATAATGAATGGCTACTGAAGCTATACAAAAAAAGGAACAAATGGGCATCAATATATTTTCGTGATATATTCTATACATCTATGTATATAGCACACAGAATTGAAAGAATCAAATCTTATTTTGATGGATATTTGAAAAAAAAAATGCCTTTGTATGAATTTTTATAACAATATGAAAGAATAGTTGAAGCTACAAGGGATCAAGAAAATAATGCAGACTTTGAAACAAATGTTAAAAGGTCAACGTTGAGAGTTGAAATGAATATAATTGAAGAGGCTTCCAAAATTTATACCAAAAAAATATTTGAAATGTTTCAAGAAGAGTTTGTCAATGTTTTTTCCTAACGTCATGAATTAAATGCGATGTCGCAAAATATTTCAACTTTCTTTGTGTGAAAAAAAGATAAATAAGCATGTCAAATTGTTACATTAAGCTTTTTGAATTTGCAAGTTATTTATGTAGGCATATACTAAAAGTATTTCTTGTTCTTGATATTTGAAGTATTCTACCACAGTACATAT
The DNA here is from genome assembly GCA_037074585.1 of Biancaea sappan. Taxonomy (NCBI): domain Eukaryota; kingdom Viridiplantae; phylum Streptophyta; class Magnoliopsida; order Fabales; family Fabaceae; genus Biancaea; species Biancaea sappan. The sequence goes on from CM073494.1 coordinate 17,307,263, forward strand.
TGAAAAAGGTGGACAAGGGATGCAAAGCATGGAGTTGTTGTGGATAAACAAGGAAATAAAATATAAGATGATAATTATGTATAAGTAACAATTCGCTTCAATAACATTTGTTGGGAAGCAAATAATATTGCAGTTAAATCTTTAGTGAACCAACATATGTACAACATAGCAATTGATGATTTACACAAGACATTGAGAGATGTTGAATGTGCACTAAAAAACATAACTTATGTGGATCAATGGGAAGAAGTTATAAAAAAAAAAATTAAAAATTGCTTCAAAGTTATCAAAACATATACTTGATCCTTCAGCCACAAGTTATAAAAGAAGACTAAAAATCATTCTTTGACAACAAAGCAAAAAGAAAAATCATTCTTTGACAACATAGCAAAAAGTAAAACTACAAGTATAAATCGAAGGTCAAGCAAGAAACTTGTAAAAAATGTTACTTTTACATGTGAATAGATGGCAACACAAAATTGGTATATACTTTGAAACTTTGAAATAATTTATTCCTTTCTTCTTTGTGCTTTTTTTAATGCAATATTCTCTAGGGATTGTTCACAAATTTCAAAAGTAATAAATAAATATTTTCCATCCAATGTGGTATGTGATAAAACAATGCATATTTAATGTTTCTTGCATGTTATTTTCCTCATTACTATTGAATTACGCAAGAAAATATACTCTAATTTTTATCTTTTCATTTTTTTAACAACGTCACAAATATTACTTTCCATGACTCAAAACAAAGGAGGGAATCCACAAGGATCTTCTCAATTTCAATATCATAATTTTCTTGATAAAGCCTTTGTATGTACATACATGATTTTACTTGATTTTTAAAATGGTTGTGGTACTTTGTCTAACTTAAATTTGTATACTATTAAAATAATATTGGCCATCTTCAATATCTCCTTATTCTAATGATGGAATGAGCAATGAAGTATATGATTATCAAGACATTTTCTATCCGCAACAATAAAGTAACAAGGTTAGTCATCAATATCACGGTTTTTTTCCCATCTTGTTCACATTCTCTTTGTTTTAAAATTTGTTAATTGATTTTGTCTTGTAGCCAGACTCCCCATTTTTATTTTAACCAAATCCAAGTGGATAGTCATGAGCAAATTAGTTTGCAAGATTAAGGTGATTATACTGTCAAATTGTTTAAATATGATATAAATTATTTGCTTTTAGTTATAATGTTAAAAGATATTTTTCATTCTTTGCAGGTGAGATTGGTGGGATGTATCAAGACATCATTGAATGTTGGATTTATTTTTGGTATACTTCATTTTTTTGATACTGCGAAAACAGTCAATTTGTATGGAGTATAATGCATCTTTTTTTGGTTAAATTCTATCATTTCATTTTTATTAATTCAATTTATAACTTATGCCCATTTAATTTTGTTTTATATTTTAACTAGTTAAAACTTGTTCATAATTTAAAATTGTTTATGATAAGAATTAAAATATATTTTATTTGACGTATATGTATATGTATGTATATATGTATCATGTAAGGTTTATTTTAACTTATTTAACAAAATTTTATTTTTCAATCTAATAATTCTTATATTTAATTATACAAATAGAACTAACCTAATATGTTACTTGGAGGAGAAGTGAAACAAATAGGAAAAAGAACGAGGGAAAACACATATCAAAATGAAATTAAGGGATAGAATGCTCAACTTCTAAAGAGGTCGAGTTCCTGGTAGCATTACTCTTATTTTTACCCTTCACATTTCAATTTTTTTCCCCACATATAGAAGAACTTTTTTTAAAAAATAAATAATGTGATGCCAAGTTATATTTTTTTAATCAAATATTAATACCAATACCAAAAAAATTATTATTACAACATTCATATAATACATTTGATTATATTTTCTTACTAAGCTTAAACATAATATCTTCATTATAAATAGACTTATGTTCAAGATGCTATTGTCACATCCCAAAAATTGAGAATGTGAAAAGATACTACTCATTTGATAAAATTCCCAAACATACATTATTTACATATATTCTGTAAGGTTTTACATTCAACCTTAATCATTCAGTCCATACTACAAAATTATACTCATCTGATAAGCAAATATAGACATACATAGTCTGATATTTCTTTCTCATCGCAAGCCTAGGAGACCTATAGAAAGTACAGAGCGTTTCTAATATCCACATTAATAAGTACTGGTATCCCACCAGACAGAAATAGAGAGTAATCCCAATGGGCTTCTAATCTTCCAACGGATACTCTTCTTCTTTGTTTTCTGTATCTGAAAAATAATCATAGGGAGTGTGAGTTTATTTAAAAACTCAGTAAGTAAATAACTGTACTATATAGAATATCAAAAGTACAAATACCACATTTACTCATATAATTAATTATCTTATACATCGAGTAGTATGAGACTTTAACCCTTTCAAACTCGTGTATAAGCTTTCTTAGATATACACCGAGTAGTATGAGACTTTAACCCTTTCAACTCGTGTATAGATTTCATAGATATGCACTGAGTAGTATGGGACTTTAACCCTTTCAAACTCGTGTATAAGCTTTCTTAGATATACACCGAGTAGTATGAGACTTTAACCCTTTCAACTCGTGTATGAGTTTCATAGATATGCACTGAGTAGTATGAGACTTTAACCCTTTCAAACTCGTGTATTAGATCCCGTAGATCTTTACTCATTGACAAGATAGTGAAAATTTATCACATAGCACAATTGTCATGAAATAAAATAATTTCTACATACTCTTATTTCTACCGATCATCATATACTCCCATATGAAAATTGATTGCTTATTATCCAAATAATATTGTAAATGAGACTTATATTGTACTTTGACTAGTACTATCAAATTAGCTGAGCAAGGTTATTCACTCACCTTGATGTTTGTCCAAGTTTACCTTGTTTCATACTAGAATTTGTGTAGGAAAATTTCCTAGTAAAATATATTACAAGGAAACATAAGAAAGGAAACAAAATCACGAAAATACGTAAAATTTTCTGACTGCTACAGTACGGTTCGCTACAGTGCCGGTTCGCTACAGTACTGTTGACTGTCGACACTACAGTACTGCTACAGTAACCCGAAGAAAATTTTGAAATTTCTGGTCGCTACAGTAACTCGGTTTTTGCAGAAATTTCTAACAATTTCATCCTTTCCTTTCTTGTTTCAAAACCAGAATTTCAACTCTTTTAACCGATTATAACTCAAATATAACTTCTAAAACAACTGAGATTCATGAATTATCATCAAAATCTTCAAGAACAAAACCTCCTCTGATCTTCTACATAAACTGAAATTTAAGGAAAATAATCGGATTAAAGCTTACCTTTGCTACTTATAAAGCTTTTGAACCGAACAAATAATCGAAACTCTGAAGATCAAGGAAAGGATTTGAGAAGAGAATAAAGAAAGGAGAGAAAACTTCCACTGTTCAGTTTTCAGCTTTTCTTTTTGCGTGAGAAATGAGAGGGGTACTATTGAAACTTTATATTAAATATTTCTAATGGGTTATTCAATAACCCATGGGTATCCATAACCCAACATCCAAACCCATCCAGTCAATTTACAATAAATGGACTAATGGACCATTCTGAAACCACTTTTCCATGAATTTTACCATTATTAGAATATATCCCACATTGTGCAAATATTTAGTCCAGTCATTTAACTCAATTTTCATAAATAATATTCAAAGAGAACAATTAAATATGAAAATTAAAAATGACCAAAATAAATAACTAAAGTAACGTTGTACATTCTAAAATACTATTAAGCGAATTATATTCCGAAATTAACGGGTATTACAGCTATTTGGAGTTAAATTGTAAAGCATACACAAAATAATTAATAAGTATATTATACAAGTTTATTACACTGTAAACAATATTTATTATTTGTAATTTTTATTTAGACCATGTATTTATATTAAAAAGCTAATATATGCATATTTTAAATCAAATATTAGTATCAATAATTAAAAAATTACTATTAGAACATTCATATAATTTATTTTATTATATTTAAAAATGAATGAAATTAAATAATAAAATTAATGAAATAAATATATAAAATTTAATATCATTTCTAATAATTACACACCTACAAATGATTCTGCTAATCAACATTTAACAAAATTTTTGTTTCCAAAATTATTTTTCTAATAATAATTTTTAAATATAAATTATGTCCATATAAATTCTAGTTTATCCAAATCAATTCTAAAAATTAATTCTACCCATTTTTTTTTTCAAAGAGGTACTTAAACCTTTGCATAAAATAGAAATTGATTTGAAAGAAATTTAAACCTTTGCATAAAATAGAAATTGATTTGAAAGAAATTAAAAAAGGAGCGACCAATATATGATTTTGTTTTTTTGTTTTTTGTTTTAACTTTTAAAGGAGACCACCCTCTTGACCCCACACAGGCACACACAATACGGATTTAAATCTTCCCGCCTATTTTGCTCGGGCCCCACAAGTCTCAACGAACAAATAACCTGAAGTGAACCTGCTTTTTTATTGCATATTTGCATTGTAGTAAGTCCAACGTATCCCCTTTGGATATGGATTTTCTAAGCTGCCAAAATTGTAAACTCTACTTTGTGGATTATACTATTTATTTTAATCAAACCTTCCAAATTAAAAGAATAAATTGTAAAGTCTACTTTGTGGATTACACTATTTATTTTAATCCAAATTAAAAGAATAAAATAAAGAGCATTTAATTTTAATTTAGATCCTCTGACCCAAAATAAATCACTTAGATTTACATAATAAACTCTATAGCTCTTGCCATAATTGTAAAAATTTAAATAAACCTTAAACTCTAACAGTGTGTTTAGTTTGTAAGACATAATATGAATAGAAAAGAAAGAGAAAAATGAAAAAGAGAAAAGGAAAAAAAATTGTTTGGTACGCAATGAAAAAAATTGTAAAAAAATTGTATTATTATTTTAAAAAAAGAAAAGAAAAGAAGTGGGTGAGTAAATTTACTATTTTACCATTTAATATAATTTTCCCATTTTACTAGTAAAATCTGAAAACCTTAAACCCTCAATTTCATCACAATTATTACAAATTTTGTTTTAATTTCACCATTTACTAAATTTTTTTTATTTATTCACTTATGTCCTTAGCTAAAATTTTTCTTTCGTCCTTTTTTTGATATAAACTCTTTTGTTAATTCATCTAGGTCCCTAGTTTGCAAATATATTTTGTTCTTTGTTAAAATCAACCCTTATAAACTTTTCAATTTAGTTACTTTGATCTCTATTCTGCACTGTCATTTATTTTTTCATTGTTTGAACCTCCAAATCAGTCCATGATTTCTCTGGCCAAATTGTGTCAACTAGTAATATATATATATATATATATAGAAAGATAATGAACATGAACAAATGCCTATTGTGAACCCTAATCTAGATTTCCATTTGAAATCGTCCTCCATCGCCTTTGACAGATCGATTGCTTTTGGCTGCTTGTGCGACAGCGAAGGACTTCTCCGATGACAGAATACACGAAAGAGAGATAAACCAAAAATTAAGATAAACCATAAGAGAGATGCGAAATAGAATATAAAGAACACGAACCAACAAGTTGCATATGGAAATCTTCGAGCACGAACCGGATACAAAAGTCGATAACGATAGAAATAGGACTTCAAACAAAAGAATGACTTGTTTTGGAAAAAGGACGTCATAGCTGAGGACAACACTGTCAATTCATGTGTTTTCCATTGCATAGACGCGATTTTCCATCAAAGATTGGAGGGAATCATGAAATGGAAAACACGCTTGCTTTTTCCATCGCTGGAAAGCTCATCAACAGTGGCAAAGCAAAAGTGGAAAGGAGAGGCAAACAATGAAATTCCTTCTAACTCCCTAAAAAATAAATGAACCAAAGGTGTTGTAAGTCTTAAGTTTCAACTTTTGAATTTTTTATTTCTCATTTTTAAAGAGTATTCTTCGATATAATAGAATATTTTTTTATTTGAATTACCAATATTAAAAAATTTATTGAATTCTAATTAATTTAATTCAAATAAGATTAAATTATAATAGTATAAAGGCTTTTTAGTATTAATTTTTTTTCATTCACATAACCCGAATTTGAGATTTTATTTAAGAAAAAAATGTTAAATTACTTGAATCAACATTAAAATATGATAAAAGCTTAATCCAAAGTCTTTAAAAATTAAATCATTATTATTTTTAAGTTTAGATGATTGTTATCGCTTTGATCAACCAATTTTAAACATATTGTTGACCATTTTTTTTTTGACCGGAGACGTGGACGTGTCTGTTATTTTCAGTGGTCTAGTGGTCCTCGAGTGCTGGTCTCCTCCTGCCATGGCAGATGAAGCCCATTAGTATGCATAGGACAGGAGTAGAAAGTAATAATTAAGGTGTTTGATTTATTCATACAGTTGATTTTTATAATTAATAATTTATATTTTAAAATATTATTTTAAAAAATTAAAAATTTTTTTTTAAAAATTTAAATTATTAATTATAAAAATTAACGATAGGCAAACATATTGTTTAATTCGTTTCCAGGAAAGACACCAACGACATTCCCCCATTAGTGTGAGGCTATTTTGGTCATTCAATGCATCCAGCCTGAACTGTTCCCTTGTCTGTTACACCAATCTCTAACTCCTTTCGTACTTTGCGGCGTTTGTTCGATGATCTTTATTTTTTTTTTTTGATAAAAATTTTTTTTCAGTTAGCCAATAGAGCCACTATATAAGAGCTACGTCAAAACTTAAAATTTTTTTTGTGTCATTTATCAATTATAATTTAAAATTTTATTTCATATTAATAAGATATAATATGAAACAAAATAATCACATATAAAGTAAGATAGTGACTATTGGTTATTATATCACTTTCAATCTCAATATGAAAAAGTTACGACAGATTAATAACTGTTAATATATGTAAGATATAATATTATATTAATATTTATCATTAAATATTTAAACAATAACATAATTAAAATTAATTAAAAATATATAAGTTATAATTGATACAAAATAAAATTTTAAATTTTTAAATTATAATTGAAATATAGGTTAAAATTTAGGGATATTAATAATATTTTTACCTTTTATATTAATAATATAGTTCCTTTAAAGAAATATAAATTAAAATTTCAATTATTAAAAGGATAAAACTATATGCAAGTTATTTTATCTTTGTTACTAAGTTTTATATTATAAAATAAATGTGTAATTTTTTTTAAATTAATCATGTAATTTTGAGTTGTAAAAATATACAGTTGTTTTTTTAAAGACTATATATTTAATTGGAGAACCATAAACTTATCATATTTTAATTTGTGAACCTAATGACAAAAATATAATGTATTACACTTAAGTTTTTTCTTTCTTAAAATATAATTTATCAGATAACTTAATTATTGAATATTATAAATTCATTATACGCCTATTTCACGAGGTTAGTTTTTACCATTTTTATTACTTTTTCTTAGCCACGTTAAACATAACAAAATTTTCGATATTATACTAATATATTCATTTTTATACCATAATATTCAAAATATAAAAAATAATATACAAATATATCAAATAACTCTCCAACACAAGTATGTTTTATGTAAAGCTCAATTTTTTTAACGAAAAATTGGTAATACTTGTAGATTATTTTAAGATCACCAACACAATAATATATTTATAAATAGGGGTGTTCAAATATTGACCTATTTAATTTTATTTTTTGGCCAGTTTGGTTCAGGTTTTTTGCTTTTTTGGAAAAAAACCATAAAGTTCTTAGATAATATTGAAGGTCTTTCATTATATTATATTTGGATAAATTCTTTTGTAACATATTATTTTATAAACAAAATAAATACATATTTTTAACATTTTCATAACTTTATATTTCTCTCTTTAGATTACTTATTAATGATTCAAATCATAATTTAATACATTATTGTTAGTATATGAATTTATAAGTTGATATTCATAAAGAAATAAAATTAGTACATTATCGTATAAATTTTTTTTAATATATTATTAATCAAACTAAACAAATTGACAATTGAATCAAACCGTTTAGTTATTATATTTTAAAAATCGATTTAGACTTTTTTTTTGGTCAATTTTTGATCAGTTAGATCTGGTTTGAATATATTTGGTCAGTTTAGTTTAGTTTTAAACACCGAATCTTTTGTCAACTTACATCCATATGTGTTAATTTCACGATATATGTGTTTGTCACTTTGACATCAGAACTAGTCGAAGGCAAAATTTATGTAGAGACAAACATGCTTATTTAGGTGTTAATAATTTCTTTAAAGATAGATAAATCACAATTTATATTAAAATTAATAGCTTAAACTCATGTTTTGTTCTATATTTTCACGTAATAAGGTTTATCCTTTTATGCCAGAAATATGTATTTGTGGTATCATAACATAAATTTCTCCACTTTTTCCTTTCAACAGTAGAATCTCTTATAACTAAAAAACAAAATTACGTAATCATCCCTATAAAGTATAAAACACTATGCTTGTTTCATTTAGATCCCTATATAAGTTCTTATTTTCACCAAATTGAAAATTACCAGCAATACAAAAGATACAGAGTTGTCAAGAGTAACGAAAACACCTGAGATATTCGTACAGAATATTTACTTGTATAAATTAAGAAACATTAGCTTTTTTGTTTGTTTCAAAATCAGCGAAAGACAAAGGAATTTTAATAGAGAAAAAATAGTGAATTTGATTTCAACAGGAAGTGTTGGGATAATGTGCAAGTTTGGTTACTACAAACTGGAATAAATCTATTGACAAATGCAACAACCCAAAAATAGGTTAGTGGAATAAATTTAGATGCTGATCAAATAATGAATGAAGCGACAAGCGAGCTGTGTGTTTACTGTTTAGCGCCGGCCCAATAAATCATAAATGGGCAAAAAGTCTTATTAAAATACTAAATAATAAATTTGGAAAAGTAAAATAGTAAAAAAAAAAAAGAATAATGATAATTCCCTCATCGTTATTCGTTACACGCCACTTACTCAATAACTCAAGAACATTCTAACGTAGTTACCGTGGTGGCCAAACAGTAATTATAGGGCCAATGATGGGCTTCATTTAATTTCCCATTCTGCTTTTGCTTGCTTCCGTGCGCTCTCTTTCTCTCTCTGTCCCTGTATTTTCTCTCTCACAGAGGTCCTAGCGCGAAACAATCGGAGAAGCCGAGTTTCTAGAGAGAGAGAGAGACATTCCCGCACTACTTTCACCCTTATGTTTAAAAACCCTAATCAGTCACTACTTCACTTTGTGTCCCGAAATAGAATTCATTCATCGTCTCCTCTTATTCCTCTCTCATTATCTGATACATCTGAACCATGCCGCCGCCACCACCACTGCAATTACCGCCGCAGCCTCGTCGTCTCCAACCGAAAATTTGGCGGGCATGCGCCGGCACATCTGTTCAAATCCCTACTGTGCATTCTAGGGTTTATTACTTCCCTCAAGGCCACTTGGAGCAAGCCTCCTCGACTCCTTCACGCCTCTCCCCTCTTCTTCTATCCAGGCCCTACATTCTCTGTCGCCTATCTGCTGTTCAGTTCCTTGCTGATCCTGTCACCGATGAGGTCTTTGCGAAGCTTCTCCTTTATCCTCTCAGTGACTTCTCCGCTACTCGCGACCAGCTTCATCCCGTCGGCGATTCCGCAGAAGCAGCGGGCGACGACAAAGTCGGGTCGTTTGCCAAAATTCTGACACCTTCTGATGCCAACAATGGCGGTGGATTCTCCGTCCCGAGGTTCTGTGCTGATTCGATCTTTCCGCCGCTGAATTTCAATTCCGACCGGCCGAACCAGACACTGTCCATTACTGACGTTCAGGGCATCGTCTGGGATTTTCGCCACATCTATCGAGGCACGCCCAGGCGGCACTTGCTCACTACTGGATGGAGTAAGTTTGTCAATCACAAGAAGTTGATTGCCGGTGATTCCGTGGTTTTCATGAAGAACTCAATGGGGGAGATGTTCGTTGGGATTCGCAGAGCTGTGCGACTCAGTGCAGGAAATAGCAGCGATTGCGTCAGAAGGTTCTCCGAGATCGGTGGCATGAGAACTAATGTAGATGAGGATGAGCAGGAACAGCGCTATACTGGTGTTAGAGAATTTTCGAGGAACGGGAAGGGGAAGTTGCCTACTAAGGCAGTTGTAGAGGCTGCAGAATCGGCGGCACAAAATATGCCGTTCGAAGTTGTGTATTATCCAAGGGCGGGGTGGTCGGACTTTGTGTTGAAGGCAGAGGTAGTGGAGGAAGCACTGAAAGTTGTATGGACTCCTGGAATGAGAGTCAAAATGTCTATGGAGACAGAGGATTCGTCCAGGATGACCTGGTTTCAGGGGACAGTCTCTTCGGCATCTGCTCCTCGTGATAGTGGGCATTGGCGGGGTTCTCCTTGGCGTACGCTTCAGGTATGTTGCACCCTGTTTAGCCTCTTATATATAGTTTTTTTTTTGTTGATTATATTAGTTTTCTAGTGGGATTGTATGTTTGATTGGTCTGGCAAATATTACAATTGATAACCTACATGAAAGCTTGGTAACGTCTGATTTAAATTCAGAGGAACTTTATTAAGAAGGAAGTTGGTCGCATGGGGCTTGAGTTTTAAATCAACTAGTAAGAGCTAATAGGTATAATCTCTGTTTTTGGTTTCCAAATGATTTGGCCTGGGCTGCCTATATTTCTCGAGCTTTTGTGGATTTTCAATAGCCTCTCATTATCTTAAGATTGTGTTTTTCATAAACATGAAATATAATACAGCTAAAAGTGTTTTTGTCAAATATAATGTGTTCTGAAACCTTGATACTGTTGCTTGGAATAGTCAGTTTTATGACACATGAAATAATCATGAAATTCATAGGGGAATGCGATGATAATAAGGTGAAGGTCCCCACAGCTGGGGGAGATCACAGAAAAAATATACTCTTTAGTGATGGATGAAGTATGAGATAAGCATAGTGATTTTTCCCTTTTTTCTATCAAAACACTGGAAAAGGTTCTAGGTTAGTCATATTTACCTTTTGTTCTTGGAGAAGTTGAATTGAGAGAATACAGTATGATAACATTGTTTTCTTCTTCGGATTATGCAGCATTTTTACATTTGCTTTGATAATTTGGTTTATGGCATCTTCAATAAATTCATTTTTTACCAAAGTATCTACCTTGTCCAGTTAGATCATGAGAGTAAGCGGGGCTATAAGAAGTAATTTTTATTATTAGCAAAATTTTGCAGAATTAATGATGTCATCAATGGGAAATAGGAAGTCCCTGGAATGTATTTGTGATGACTTGCTTTCTGTTCCTCGGTATTTTTTAAATCATAGATTGCAGGCCTTTTTTTTTTTTCCCTATCTTTGTATGATTTTGGATGACTTAGGATATTACGTTTGGTAAAACAAATTTCTAAGATATTACGTTTGGTAAAACAAATTTCTTTATTCTGTAGTTATCATTGCCGCATCATCAAACTCCATGATATGGCTAAAAATGTCACTTTGCAACAATTTTTTGTTTCAAGTATTAGCACCTGTTGTTTAAGGAGTTCATTATGTACTTTTTTGAGAGATTTGAGGGATGTAAATTAACACTGTGCTTAGAAAGTGCTGGATCTAGAGTTGAGAGAATTTGAGAGAGAGGGAAAATGACCAGTGTCAAATATGATGAGAAATTTTAAATGTTTAGGGTCTTTGACAGTGTTTACTTTTTATACAAGGCCAAATAATAATGAAATCTATTAATGTTTGAACATGACCTCAGATTACCTCCTGTTAAACAAGACTAACGTTCTAGTTTTTGTGCCTTCACAATGAGCAAGTTTTCTTTTCATAATTATGGTCACAGTCCCATTTGAATCTTTTTTTTTTTTTTTTTCAATTGGTTATATCTTTGTAAATCAAGTTGGAACAGTTTTTGCAGTTATTTCATAATATCTAAATTGTTATGTGATGGCGGAAGCTCTTGAGTAGCAGACCTGGAGGAGAAAGGGGAGAAAAGAGATGGGACTCTTATTTGGCTATATTGAAGAGAAGGATAGGAAAGAAGGAAACATCTCTTATTAACCAATTGTTGTTTTCTGAAGCTTCTTTTCCTTTAAAATAAGAATCATACATAAACTCGAACCTTTGCCTCTCCTTTTAAATTTAAGGTCATCTGGAGAGGTTGGGTGATTCCTGAGAACTGGTGGTTGAGCTCCTATTCTCTGGTTCATATTCTTTGCAATTATATGCTTAGGGCTCTCCACTATATATTATCGGTATATTGCAAAATTGTCCCAGGAAATGCTCTGAAGTTCTATTTTGCTCATTTTGATGGTCATAAAACATGCATCACTTTGATGATTGAAGTAATCAACTTGTAACTTGGCTATTTTGATACTTATTTGCTTTTGTTGTCCTAAGCTTCTATATGGCCTTTATTGCAAGTTCTATCAGAAGAGCAATTAATATCTTTTTGTTTACTTCTTTTCTTGATCGTGCTTGCCATGTTCTTAAAAAAGAAAAATTATTGGGGATCTCTCTTCAAGTACGTGTCTATTCTGTGTTAGCGGTCATATTGTAGGAATTATAAAGATTTTCTTCTTTTTTCTCTGTTTTCTATATTGATCAAGTGAGACATTGTTTTGAAAGTTATCATCTATTTCAGTTGACTAATCTTTGCTTTTTCCCATTTTTTGATGTATTCATATAAGATTACATGGGATGAACCTGAAGTCTTGCCTAATGCAAAGCGAGTCAGCCCTTGGCAAGTTGAACATATTTCATCCTCACCTCTGCTTCATACACCATTTCCCCCGGTAAAAAAGTTTAGAGCTGCTCAGTATCCTGGGGTGTCAATTGAGGAAAACTCCTTCTTCAGTATGACCAGATTCACTAATTCAACAGTGGGACACATGAGTCAATCATTGTTGAATTGTGATACTTTTCCTGCTGGCATGCAGGGAGCCAGGCATGATTTATTTTCTGTCTCAAGTTTTTCAAACTTCTTAAGTGATAATACTCAGCTTTGTACTGCTAGTTCCTTTGAGAACAACACAGTGCCAAGGTTAAAAACTGTGTCAACAGATCTAAACATAGGCAGTTCTCTATCTGACAACTTGTCACCAAATAGCCAGAGTAGTGTTCATTCCATTGGCACAGAATTTGTTGGGACCAATTGCTGCAACTCAACAAAACTTGGTGTTGGTTCATTTCAGCTATTTGGTAAGATGATTCAAATGAATCAGCCTGTTGAAAGTGGTTTACATGGTTCTGATTGCGCTGGAGATGATGGTAATAAGTGTTGCAATGATACTGAAGGCATTGATAACCCACTGGATCATTCCAATTACTCAAAATTGGTCAATGGGCTTGATGTTCAATGCCAAAAAGCAGCGCCAGTTGAGGCATGTTATTTGTGAAGTAGTAGTTCTGTCTTTGTTATACAGGCAGATATGTAAATGTACAGGTATGCTTAAATCTCAGTGGATTGAATTCATTAGAAATGGATAAATTGTGAAAACCAGCAACAGCAGTTTTTCAACAATTGTTTTTACAGATGAAATGAATTTAAGTTCTTACAATTTTATATTGTAGATATTATATACCCCATTGCGTGCTTGATGATTGAATGATGCTTGTCTTTGGTGGATTTTGTTCGACTTTAACAATGCTTTTTGCTATTTTTGGATTATATGTTTTGTATTCTTGATATTGAACATGTTAGGGATCTCATTACTGAATTGTGGCTGAATGTACAAAACGAAATTTATTACTGATGCTCACTCTCTCATTTTTCCCCCTTCGTAGTGAACTGGAAACCATGTTAGGGATCTCATTATATATATATGTTTTGATGTTATTAATATTTGATTATTCATTATCTACCTGTTTGCTGGCTGTCGTTTTTAACAGTAAGTTTCCAATCGAGGACATAACGTTGTTTTTTTTTTTTTGTGCTTGTCCTTGATCAAGTTTTATGGCGTGATTCATCTCTCATCCATATCGGAATAAGAATGTGTCATTCTCGCATTATGGGAATAATTTTCATGTTCAATTATTCTTGCATAATTTAGATTGCCTTTTGTGCAGGCAGGCAGGAAACTGATTGGTGCCTTTGTGTTACCTCCTACTTCCTGAAATTTTATCACATGTATCTGGTGTTAATACCAACATATTGCATTTCAGCAGCTTTTGGTACACTTGTATTTTATGTGTTGTGTCTTGGATACTTCAATATAATATAATATGAGATTCACTCAAATATTCTCTGGAACATTTAAGCTTCATAACTAAGGCTAGATGGATGAAAAGTGAAAACTAGAAACTAGACACTGATATAATGATTTGCTCAAATGCCATATTCAGTTTGAAACATCTTCGATGGCAACTCACAAAGCCCTTTATGTTGTCTTTTGTTTGCATGCTCTGCAACAAGTATGTTAACTACAATCAATTACTTTCACAATTTTGCTGTGATCTAAGAAAATCAATTACTTTCACCATTTTCTTCTCGTGAATGTTAACACAATCAACTCATTTCACATACAAGTGCTTTTGTTCTCTACCTCATCGAGTAATTCTAGGCAAAATCAATTCATTGACTTCTAGAACGCAAGCCAATTAATGATCCTTTCACATTGTAGTTTCTACCGAACTCGCGTCTGAGTGTTTCTCTATGGATTGTTCTGCCTAAAATCTGGATTTTTTATTTTCTATTTTATTACAAGGAGGGCTTGAACTATGTCATTTGAACTCTCAATCTCTAACTCTATCACTTGAACTGTAAGTTTGGTAATTCTGTATTTTGTATTTTTCTCATGCTGAGAGGCGTGCAATTTTTACAGAACTTGAAAACTTGTGTAAGCCTACTAAATTATTGTAGTTTAAGCCAATGAATTTAAACTATAATCATATATATTATTATATATGAGATTATTATATATGACTTTAGACCTTTTTTATTAATAGTCTTTAAAATATGTTAATAGAAATAATAAAATAAAATGTAAGAAAAAAAGGTTAAAATATGTATGGAAAAGTGGAAATTTAAATAAACTTCTTACTATTTTTTAATTTTTAAAGCATAATAGCAATTATTATAATTTATTTTTATTTTTAAAAATATTTAAAAATAAATTAGAGAGAAAATTAACATACACTTTTAGTACATGCTGAGCCACTAGTATCAATTAATCTTTTAAGTGAGTCTCAGTTTAATATATAGAAAATTAACATACACTTTTAGTACATGCTGAGCCACTAGTATCAATTAATCTTTTAAGTGAGTCTCAGTTTAATGTATATTTATAGTGGAATTTATTTAAAAGTTAGTAAACTAACTAAACTTATACCTTTTTTTTTTTAAAGAATTTGCCACTAGATGATAAATGCATGATTTATCAAATTTGATTTATTTGAATTCCAAACCCAGAACTGAGTATTAGAGAATAATACAAGGAAAGTAAAATTTTAATTTTGAAAAGTACTTCATTTCTCATTCAGTTTCCTTAATTCAAACATATTTAAAAAAGAAAAAATATGTCTAAATTAAAGAAAAATATGGAATTTAAAATTTTACATTTTCTTTCATTCTCTTCCATTCTCATTCATCCAAACATACGTCTGGATTGCAAAATCTTTAAATTCTTAAAAATGTAATTTTGAAGAATACGATATTCTCATATTTGATGCATCATAAATGCTTCTGAGAATATTTTATTACACATTTTTAGAATCTACATTGCATTCAGTATTGTTGCTAATTTCTTTTTGAAATACTCCTATCAATGTTTTGCATGTTTATATTATTATTATTATTATTATTATTATTATTGTTATTATTATCATTTACTTTATTATATAAGTACTTATTCTAATTTTCTAATTTTATTATATTATTATTATATTTACGTTTTATATTTAAATAGTTCAATTTACAATAATAAAACGAAAATAAAATCAACATGCATTTTATTTCTAAATTACAGTAATATTATCCTTTTATTATTATATCAAATAACTAAAAATAATAAATAAATTTTGTCTAATAAAAAATTAAAATATTTTAGCTCAAATTTTCAAAGGACAGGATTATCAAAAAAATTAGAATGAATCAATAAATCATATTAATTTCTTTAAAAGTTTAACTAAATTACATTAATTTGTTTAAAATTTTTTATAAAAAGTTACGCTCAACTCATGTAGTAAAGTCTCCGTTTCAATTGTCCTGAACTCCTAGTTGGCTAGTTCCTTTCGTCTCTCAGTATTTCTTGTTTTCTGGCCTTTCCTACCCTTCAGCTTCACTTGCAATTGAATAGCTCTTACGCTTCCTGTTACCTTCAACAGTCGCATTCAGGTTTATTTCTCTCCTAATCCCAACCCTTTCCTCCTTTATTTCTTCATCTGCCAAGAATTGCTGCTATTTGTTTTACTATGATCAATGTGAACAAAAAAATCTAAAAATGTAAGTTAGTTGTTGATTCTCGAGTTGACAGATTAATCAGGTCAATCTCTTGGGTTAAACGCGCAAATATGGTCGTCAGTCTTGGCAAGCCTGGTTGGTGATTTTTCATTTTTCATTCACTTGAATCCAATTGCTTCTATTTCATTGCAGTTGCTCGAAGAACAACATTGATATCTGTGCGTTAAGAGGCAAATAGGTGAACGGTTTTAAAATTTCTCCTGGAACGAAGGAAAATACTTTAAAGGAACTGAGTTGATTGCTTCTGGTGATGAACTCTGGCCATTTTACGAACAATGACTCTAAGGGAATAATTGGAACCAAATTCTACACAGGGGGCTTTTGAATTGCTTAGCTGTAAGCGCGCAGGGGGCTCCCTTTGGTCATGATCCCAACAGGTTGGGTGTAATTGTTCAGCCTTACTCACCTACTTCGGTGTGTATTTTTTGTTTTGCTTTGTTTTTTAGACGGGAGATCGAATTACAGGTCTGGATTTGCCATCGGATGGGCATTGCACTCATCTCAAAGAGAATAAAATGTTTTTGGAGCTTCGGGATGCCATCAAACTTTCTCTGACAAGGTCAACCCTCAAACAGGCTACATAGACCGTGAAATGCTCGAGGAAAAGGTTATTGATTTTGGCTCCAATATACTTGTTTGCCGTGGTTGTTCGTATCCCATTGAACGGGATTACGTGAAGTTTAGGCAGACTACAGATAGATGTGAGGCAATTTGGTGTGTGACATGGCTCATATTAGCGGTCTTGCGGTAGCTAAGGTTCTCTATTTTTCTCTCACGTTTTATTTCTTTTCCAAACTCCCAAGGTTTAGGCAGTTTGCAGATTAATGTGAGGCAGTTGGAATTGTTTTTATGCGTCTCAATTTTCCGTTTTGTCTCTCTAAGTGTTTTAGGTGTAAGTTCTTTACAGGAAGTTGTAATTCCATTTGATCAATGGAATAGTGTTACCTAAACAATCCACAAAGTCCCCAAGGTCCAAGGAGTCGTATAATCTTATATAGAAGAGGGATAAAACCACATCAAGACTTGGTTCTTAAGCGTGGGGGTGATAATAGTAATGATTTCGGGGTAAAGATGAACTTTGCTGTATATTTACAAGTAGTTCCTCACGTTATTCTTTTTGTTGGTACAGCCTTAGTAGAAGTTGTAACCAAGGTACCAAGGATATATTGATTAGGTGAAGAAAAATTTACTAGCATTAGCCTTTACTTTGTTGAATAGAAAATGCTAACTGCTGACTGACGGTGCTGCCATTTATTTGTTGCTCTCGGATCTCACTACCCTTGGCATAATTGATATTTTTCTCTATCTTCCTCTACTTTTACATACATCATAAAGTTTATAACTGCGTCTAATATGAATACGCTGATTTTTCCATTATAATTCTTTTAGCAAACTTATTTTCCTTGGTTATTATTGTTCGGGGGAAAAAGAATAAAATACTCCTTGTGATTTGGTGTACTTTTCACTTTGCTATCTGGGCTTATAATACTTCAATGAATGTTTTAGCTAGAATAGTTGCTTCGATATCCAGGCTTGTTTCTACAAATTTCTTGTTGACTATCTGAGAAAGAGATTCTATGAACACGAGTTTATACATGTTCATTTATCTCTGTGGCTATGGCTCTGCTGTCATGTCAGATTTACCATGTCCTGGAAGTTGGAACCTAGATATATAAATCAAATTTGTGTTCACTAGATATGTCATGAAAGGGTTCAGAAATTGTTAGATGAGATCCCTGCTTAAATTTGATAAGGTGAGTCTTCTTTTGCAAGTTCACTATATAGTTTTATCCAAGAAGATCTTCTTACAAGGTTGGTTTTGAAGTGAGCAGAACTCTTTTTTTGGTTTTGGGGACGAGGGATGGTATTATGAAGAACAAGCTAGATATTGTTCTTGGAATCCTGAGCATCAGTTTTGTCCTATTTGTTTTCTGGTGACTCCTTTTGCCTTCAGCTAATTTAGCCGTATAAAAATTCTATTGTTTGGAGCAGTAAGGATGTTATTTATCTAGCTGCAAATCTGATTCGAATTTTTACAACCCCATAGAAAATAATATATATGAATGTTATACCTATAAGCATACAGCTAATTTTCCTAATGAAGTTCTACTTGTCAAACTGTGAACTATTGACTATATAATTTCTCCTAATTCCCAATATTTTTTTCTTTTCCCTTCTCATATAAAATACGTCCCTGAAGATGGAAGTTGCTTATGTTGACACGAGCATGCTCTCTAAATCATTTTTGTTATGTGCTGCCGACAGAAACTATGAGAAGATTTGAAGCATGTCATGTCTCTCTTAGCAAATTTGCCATTCGTGGTTTATTTCACCTGGAGGAGTGAGTCTTGGTGAGTAGCTCTCCCGTAGTACGTCCAAAATTATGGTTTACTTTCAATTTACTTGATGTTTTTTGGTTAACAATTTTTTAGATTTTTCTAATAGCATAAGTCTGGAGCAAAGGTGATCTCTACTGTCTTCGCTTACCTTATAATTCAGGATTCATTAAACTATGCTTAGCTTTTAATCAGTTTTGTGCAGCGTTTAATCCAAGCCTTTAAGTTCGATCAATTTGTAGCTCATGCGACCACATATCTAGTAAAAGGTTCTTCAAATCTATGTAAATAATTGATGCAAGAAAGAAGAAAAATTTCTAAATTTGTCTGGCCTCGCCTAATCTTGAGCTTAGGGCTTGTTTAGGAATTTTGAAGAGAATGAAGGGGAGTAATCATTAATGGAGTCGGGAGAGGGAGAATTCTCACTCTATTATTTGAAAGTTTAATAAAAAAAAAGAGGTCAAACTTATTCCTTTTGTTTTGAAGTTACAATGTCATTAATGTAGTGGAGTGAAATTGAACTCTAAAGTATAAATTCCTAGTATTACTTTTATAGAAGAAAAGGAAAGTGAAGAATATTTGTATGATAAAGGGTAAAGCACTTTTTGAAAAATAAAAGAGAATTAATATATATGAAACCTCCTAATTTAGAGGGGTTTGAAAATTATGATGTGATTTAGGAACCCATTTTGTCTTGCCCCGCTCTATTATTTTTTCAATCATCCAAAAACTTTTTATTTTTGTTTAAACTTTTTTAACCCACCCGGCCACCCCACCCTGTTCCGTTGTTCCAAACAAGCCCTCACGGTGATCCTCTATGTCGGAAATTACATTTAATCCTGGAATCAAAGACAACCTTGTCGATATAATAATATTGTTATTTAGTCTCTGTTTGATCCAATTACTATTGGATTTTCTGAACGTTAAGTTTTATTGCTGTTACTTGTCCTTTTATTTCACGGGATTCACGCCACATCCTCTTGCAATGACATCAAGAGGTTGTTCATAGGATGATTTGAGATCGTAATTGATATTCTTGTGAGGGCAGTCCAGATTACCTACAGTATACAGTATACAGATTACACACTTATGGGAAAATCGTATAGAAGATTTTCTCAGGTGTCTTCAGAAGATTAAAGGTATTGTAGCAAAGAAATCGGGTTGAAAGTTGAAACATTTGGTTCCCAGTTAGCAATGCCAGGATTTGACATTTGATTGGAACTCCAATCAATATCTTCTATAGTGGGCGAGGCAGCCTGCATACGTCCCTAACGTCATTGTTAACATCTTGGCTTACCACGTTTTGCTTGGTAATCTCTTCTTTGCTCTTATCAAGTAAGCAGCTCCTCTAAATTACATGCATATGGTTGCCAGATATTATAATATATTATCACGCCCACACCGCACATTATTCAACAGCTATCTGCTCAGTACTGTTGATTTGACATTGCAACTTTTGTGGCTACTATTGAAAAATTTTCTGCTAATACCTGATTGGTAAAATAGGTATGTTAAATCCTAGTTAAAGTTGTATCAATATTTATTATCAGATTTTAGAATAAAATATGATGTACGAATATTTATATAACTCAATAATATATAATTAATTTTTTTTGAAAAAATATCTTTTGAGATGTTATGTATTCATTAAATGGATAATAAATGCTCAAAAAAGAATTGTAGCTATTTTTTTTTTCTCCAAACAGGTAATACATAAACAAAAATAGGCCTTGAAAGTTGAAACACCCTGATCTGTCTGTAATCATAATCCACTCTTCTCGGCTAGATTATATACATAACCTGGTTCTTGATTTTAGAGCCTGATGCTGCAGTTATAGTCAAATCAATTCAATTTTACATAGTTTTTATGTTATGTAATGTAAGTAGGAGAGGGGGTTTAGCACTTGAGTGAGCTGTCGTTGTACATTGACCATGTCTGTCACTTTTAATGTCGGCAAAGGTCGTTCGCAGTCGCAGCCATTGCTTTATTGGAAGATGGCTGGCTTCCTCGGCTGACACCATTTTTGCCATTCTGGTGTGCAGCATGATGGAGTCTCGCTATATGTTACTCGTCTTTATTTTGTCTTTGTTGGCTGTTTCAGTATTATTTTATTGTTTTTGGTTTTAAAGCAGTACTCATATGGAACCCTATAAGGAGGCAAGGCATGAATTTTCGGCTATGGACAAAAAACACGAGATACGGTTACAATTTGAGAAAGTGACCTGTGCTGCGACCCCCCTCCTGTTCTCTTTTTATATAAATATTATTATTCTTCCCCATACCCCAAAAGAAAGGGGGAAGGGGAAGGGGTTGCATTTTGATTTGAAGCAGAGCAACAAATACTCGAGAGAGAGAGAGAGAGAGAGAGAGAGAGAGAGAGAGAGATGTCCAGCAGGAGTAGAGGGATGTAGTGACTAGTGAGCAGTTTTGTTTTTCATGACCATCATCATCTCCGTTGCTTTCAAAGTGAACCGAATCAGACAAAAAAGCTTCCTAAGAGCAAAAGAAGATGCTTTTGGCGCTAAAGCAAGTTAGTCCAGGAATCTCAGAGTGCTCCTTACATATTCCTTACCCTCCTTTCTCATTATTCTTTCCGGACTAGAATGATTAGTCGTTTTACTCTAACAACTCACGGGCTCTCTCTTTTAATGCTCCACAGGAATTTCACCCCTTGTCAAACCGAATTTATTTAAAATTTACCTCCCTGTCACAATATTAATAGGTTTTTTTTTTAATTTTTTGAACATTTATTAGGGTTAATCTGTTCTCGTTGGCTCGTCCTTTTGTTTTTAAAAAAATTATCATAAAGGAGGAATCAAAGTTTCGCATGCAATTTAGCCCTCCTGTGAAATAATTAATCTATTGTCTCATTTTGTTCCGAAACCTAAGAACCCACATTCAATTTGAGAATCTTCTTCACTGTCTTCTGCGGGAGAGAATTGGCATGAAAATTTCAACTATGGTAACTGTCAAAAATTAAAAAAATAAAAAACAGAGGAAGACCACAAGAAAGAAAATTAGAAGGTTTAAAAGTACAGCAGCTCCAGCACCAACTGACTGATTCCTCTACTGGCTGTAGTTTCTTTTTTTTTTTTTGATCCTTTTTTTTTTTTTGGATTCAGCTATCTCAACATTACTCACTCTTTACCTATGACTGCAAAAGTCCAAAAGCTTCTTCCTCCCTTCAACAATCTCATCGAAGAAATCATCAAGCTGGCCAACAATGTTCTCTGTCCCAGATCTCAGAACCCCAAAACACCCTCTCAGATTCTCTACTCTCTCTCTGATTCCACTCTCTGTTTCCCAATCAACCACCATCCCCTGCGATCCCCTTCTCTCCAATTCTCCTCTCAGCTCCTCCATCGCCATCTTCGATCTCCTGAACTCGTACAACAGAATCCCCGGCGTCCCGTCGATCTGGCTGATCTCCGCCGCCACCCGCTGCTGTAATCTCGCCGTCGAGATCATGAACGCCGATCCGAAGAACAAGCACCCTTCGTATCCTCCCAGCACGAAATCCGACGATTCTGGCAAGCAGTACACCACGCCGTATAGCAGAATCATGAGTAATAGCGAGCTCACGTTTCTCATTGCGTACAGCACTCCCCTGAACCCGTTGAATCCGTTCAGCTTCGATTCGATTGAAACCCTCTCGTCGAAACGCAGAGAAAGCGGTTGAATTCTTGTTTCCATTAGAGCGCGATTCTCTTCCTCCAGTCCCACTGCTTCTCTGCGACATCCTGAGATTGCTCTAATTACCTGTTTCAGGAAAAAGAAAAGAAAAGAAAAACTCAATGATTTCAAACCGAACACTCTAATTTCCAAAGTTGTGTGTCTGTTTTAATGGGGAAAAAGAAAGAAAGAATTGTGATCGACCTAACCTGACGAGAGAGTTGAGGGGTGAGATGACGATGAGAATCGATGGAAGAAGTGATGTTGAAACCAGCGGAGTAGTAATTCTCGATTCCAGAAATGCCAGACTTAAGGACATGGCAGGCTTCCCAGAGCTTGGAGCTCTCGTCCATGTACTCGTCGAGCCACTTATCACCCACAGGAAGATGAAGCTTTTGAACGAGCAGAGTCAACTGGGTGTGGAAGGATCGGAGAAGTGAGAGTACTCTTTGAAGGAATTGGATTGACATGAAGTTATTGGAGAGGTAGACTCGTTCGAGATCGTCGATTCCTCTGGTGAGAAAGGAGTAGAAGCCATTGACAGAGTTGGTGGAAGAAGGATCCATCAGAAGTATTGAGAGAGTTATGGGAATTAAATAGAAAAACCAAAAAAAAGGGGAAAAAAGGGTTAAAAAGGAAAGAAAAGAAAAGAAAAGTGAATAGCAGGAGTCTACGAGAGAAAGAGGACGAAGGAGAAGGAAGAGGAAGAGGAGGAAGAGGGGGAGAAAAGAGTGTGAAGAGGGGAGATATTTAAATTGAGAGAGAGTAGAATGCATAAGAAAGCAGAACAAAAAAGTGAAAAAGAAATGGAAGAATGGAAGAGGGAATATCTTAGAAGCACAGGTTTCTAAGGTTGAAAAGGATTGTTGGGGGCAATGATGGGTGTTTCCTACAGAGGGGAAAGGATGATTGGTAATATGCCATTTTCTTTGTTTAAATTAGCAGAAAGAAAGAAGAGAGGTTAAAAAAAATAAAATTTTAATGGACACAAATAAGAGTAATTAATATAATATCATAGGATATCGAAATAGAGGTAAGACATATATAAAATCTCAAAATTCAAACTAGAAATACTCCAAAAGAGCACATTCAAATTGCTTCTTTTCCAAATATATGTATTTGTGTGTGCAAGTGGATTGAGATTTCCTGGGTCATGCAAGGTTTGACTGGATTCATTGGGTTTGTTTTTATAGCATTCATTTTTTATTTTTTCCATCCTGATTCATACATACAGCTCCTCCCCTTTTGAATTGAACTGGGTGTTGTTTGGCTTCTTCTTTCCTCATTTCTTCCTCGAGCTACTGAATTTGGCTTCTCTTGTTGCACTCTATTCTATTGAAATTTGCATTTTTGTTATTCCTAGATATATACTGTTTTGTTGAATTTTCCAAAAGGCCGAATTGGAATGATGGGGTTGCTTTCACTTGTGTGCTTCGTAATCTTCTACCATTAACAGTCAGTCTTTTTAGGCCACATATATAATCTTTTCACTAATTTAATTCTTTCCCATCCATCGCATTCTTCACTTACTTTAGACTGTATTTAATTATGTATATCATTCCATAGTATAAACCTGAATAACAAATAGCAAAAGGAAATAAATATGCAGATACATGGTATTGATTGAGTAGGCCTTACTACCCATCAAGCGACAGATATTGGAAGAAAGAAAGAGAAATAGAGCTCTCTCTGCATAATGATTGCTCAGTATTGCAAGTGGGTCCCATTATATGTGCATCTCACCAAATGGGTATTAATTGATTGATCGTTTTTATTCACCAACGGAAGGCCACGAAATGCTTAGTTTCAAGATGCCCCCAAGTGAGAGGTATTTGCCCTTTATTCGCTTTCTCTAAGTATCGTATATGTGGTTTATAATATTTATATTGATATTGTCATTAAGTTTATAATATTTATATTTGTGGTTGGGAAAGTGGGAAGTGGGGGACCAAGCAATCTAAAAAATGCATTGGGTAATGTAAACATGATATTAAATATGGTTATAGAAGGGTGCTCGTGGGTTTTCGGAGAATGAGACATTTTAGAAGTATGTTGGTCTTCTTTTAAGATTTCATTGGAAAGTGAATTATGGAATTAAGGATAGTAAATAATGGAGACTGCTCATTCACATTAATTTGGGCACTCCTCCTCATTCATACAGTCATTGTCATTTTGTCATATGGGTCAAACTATGACTTAGCCACTTAGGTGAAGATGCCTTTTATTTTATTTTATATTATTTTATTTTGTTTTCTGTTTTACTTGTAACTTGGATTTAGTATTCTTGGTTCAAAACCCTATGCAATTGACAACAGCATTTTGAAATATTTTCTTAAACATTTACAAGTAAAAAAAATATTTTTAAATATATAAAATGGGAATTCTACTTTGTGAGTAAATGTCACCCTTGAAAAAAAAAATGAATAACGTAATATTTAAGCTGGACACTGGAGTGTTACGAAATTATAGAGAATAAAATATGTAATAATAACAACTTAATTTAGTTTATTATACTATTTATTTTATAAGAATTTGAATCTTATAAAGTTGAATTTGTTTAAGGTTGGAAAGGAGTATCGTAAATGTAAGTATACCTAGGTCGACATTTGGTGTGTGACAATATCTTTTTTTGGTCACGACAGTATTCTTTTGTTTTGTATTGCCAGTTATTTAAAATTTTCTATATTAGACTATGCTTAATAGCTTTAATTGAAATACTTTTTTGTACATGCGTGCTTGTTTCATAGTCTAAAATATTTTTCCAATATTTGAAATAGTTAGAAATAATAATAAAATTATTTATATTTTTAGGAAATTTTTTAGTTCCTGTTTTCTTTTGTTTTTTCCTTTTCTATCATTGGGAGTAATTTTCCACTGAAACCAAATTTCATAAAAATAATGATCTATCATATTACGAAAAATTATATAATTCACCCTTTAATAAATCAGATGATTATATGGGTAGCAAAAGGAATGCTATAAACGTGCCGAAAGTTTTAGTAAATTATCCTTACAAATTATGTGGCAATCCATCGCCAATCAAATTTACAAAATAATAATAATAATAATAATAATAATAATAATAATAATGATAATAATAATAATAATAATAATAATAATAATAATAATAATAATAATAAATCCATATGGATGATTTTAATTTGCATGTTTTCTTTGCTTCTAATGAATTTCCTCTACTACCGAAAACGATAATATTTTCATTGAAAAAGCATACATTTTAACACCTTCAATAATATGCATACAATTCTTCAAACACGAGACTTTAATTTATTTAAATTAATTCTCATCAATCTAACTATTAAAACTATCAATACTAATTAATTCAAATCATTCAATATTATTTATTTTTAAATAAAATTTTAAATTTAAATTTTGTGAATAGAAACAGTTAATATTATAAAAATTTTATATTTTTATTATTTAATTTATTTTCAATCTTAAATTAATCGAAATTCAATGAATTTTTAAAATATTGGTATTTGTAATTTTTTTCCAAAAAAATCCAACCACTAAAGTTAACCCTAACGGGATATTAATAAGGTACAAGTTACAACACTGCAAGTCAAGCCATAATAGTCAAATATTAGAGTTTCATATTTTATGTCATGACTCATGATTCAGCTTTGAATTATATATATCTCTACACACTATTGAGTGTTGACAACCAGCCTCCTCTTAAATATAGAAAACGTCGTCACACTCTACTCCAAGTAGTGGCATATCTATGTGTATAAACCTCATGCATTTAAAGCTTCCACTTTGAAACTCCTTCAAATATACTTATATAGGAGATGATGCCTTCTATTCTCGAGTTCCAAACAAAAGGTCCTCTCACAATCCAAACCTTGCTTACTCACAATGGGTAGCTCTGGATTTCGGATCTGCTGGTGGGCTACCCTTTGTTTTCTTAGCTTTTGTAAAATTTCCTTAATCCTATACGAGAAAAAATCACCAACATCCACGTGGGATTCAATGAAATTTGCTAAATCCAACCATGGGTAGTTATTGGAATTGCCTTTTATGTTATACATTTATTTAACAGTTGGTTGATTTTGTTCTTTTTAAATGTTGTTTTAAGTTTCAGTTTTTGTGAAAAAAAAAAATTAATACTAAAATTTTTTTATACCTTTATAGTATGACTTATAACTTGAATTCATTGTTGTAAGAATTAGATTGAATTGGTTGATTCAACCTGTTGGACTAGGAACCGGCCAAAGAATTAGTTTGGAATAATTGTAGAACTGTTGAGTAATTGAACTGGTCAATCCAAGTAAAAATTGTTGCTAAATGAATCGATTGAAGCAGTTCACTTGAATAGTTTTTGTTTTTTAAAATTTTTTATTTTGCTTACTTTGATCAGGTAATAAAAAAATTAATATTATAAATCAACCAATTTTAGTAGAGATGTTAGTATCTTAATATTTTATAAATATTATGTGAGTGAATATTATTTTGATTAATAATATTCTCTTGTTATTTGATCAATTTTTGCTCTGAACTTTTAATTGTAAATATTGTTTTGTGTAAATTCACATCAAATTTTATTTTTAATTGAATTTGTAAATATATATTTATAGTATTTAATTATGTATATTATTTTTTAATATTTTAAAGTAAAATGATTCAACCACAGTTCGACTATATTTCGACCGTTAACTTTTGAATTGGTGCCTCTGTCAGTTCAATAACTGATTCAATTTTTAAAACCTTGCTCAAATTAGATTAGTTAGAGTTTGGTGAATTTTTGACTGCCAATTATTCCAATTCCAAATCAAATTAAAATAAATCCCTTATTGTACACGTGGTGGAATGGAACAAAGGTGGAGAATAATTTTGGAGCCAATGAGATTTTATGTGCTGCATGCAATATTGGAGATTAATTGCAATTTGCAAAATATATATGCTTGTGTGGGTCCATGCACAGATCAAATTAAAGTAAACACATTCGACGGATGGATTTTTCTTATCAAGATCTCTTAGGTTTCATCCTTATCATGATTTTCACATAGAACTTAAGTGTGCGTGGAAGAATATTTCGTTTTCTTCTTAATGCTCTTCTTAGATAGATAAATAGATAGATACAGCCATACAGGTGGATAGTCCACGTATATATTCTGAGAAAGTGAAAATGATACCAGAGGAGAATGATTGTTTAGAAAGAAAATTTAGTGGGAAATTTTTGAGAGTGAGAAAGAGAGTGAAAATAATGTCCAGGGAGGGTGTGGTGTGGTGTGGTTAGTCTAATCTTGACAAGTTGCTTATCATATCAATTCTCAATTAATATGGGGTTTAATTATATGGACCACTCACACTCTCTCATTCTTATTGTTGTTTAATTCCGACTATAAGATTTCTACGAAGGGAGAGACTATAAAAATGTCGACTTTCCCTGTCTCATATATATGTATTGTTTTGCATGTTAGTTAATTTTTTTTTTAAATTTTAGACACTCCATTTAATTATATGGACCACTCACACTCTCTCATTCTTATTGTTGTTTAATTCCGACTATAAGATTTCTACGAAGGGAGAGACTATAAAAATGTCGACTTTCTCTGTCTCATATATATGTATTGTTTTGCATGTTAGTTAATTTTTTTTTAAAATTTTAGACACTCCATTGAAAAAAATTTGAAGTGAAAAAAGTTAATCTCTACAGAAGTTGACTTCCCAATAAAATTTTCCCTCTATGAAAAGCACATATTGTTTTAAAAAATGATCAGAAAGCAAACCTGGAAATATTTCTCTTTATTTCTGAAAATATTGCTTCAACTTTTTTGGCGGCTCTATGTTAGTTCGGCATAGCTAGCTTAATTAATGTGACTCCTCCTTAATTAATATATATATATATATATATATATATATAGAAATGAGTTTGTGATTCATGATCATTTGAAAAGCTTTTACGTACAATCAATGAGAAGTTGAGTTTTGTAGAATGGACTAATTTCTTAAAAAATAACAAATTAATATTTAAATTTTTGTTAAGAGAATTGTCTATATTAAATATCTAATAATGACTCAAAAAATATTGTCTCTAATAGATGATACTTTTAAAGAAAAAAAATTTATGTACATATTGTATCTAACTCCAAAATATAATATTTGTTAGGTAAAAATATATAATTGCAATATTTGTTAGATAGAAATAAATGACTAATCTATACAGACCATTATGTTTCTTTAATTTAAGTCTTTCCCCTGTTTACCAAAAAATAAATAAATGACTAATTGGCTCAATAGATAAAATCTTTGAGTTAATTATTGAATATACTTTTAATTTTGAACAATTACTTCTTTTGCACCTAACATTCCCTTGATCCTTCAAATATAATTAATACCAGCGGAGCATCTTACTTTATCCTTGCATAATTAAGCTTTGGAGAATATAGGCTTCTTCACTACTACAATATTAAGTCTTGTTTGTTCTAAAAAAGAAAAAATGCTTCATGTCTTGGTCCCAAATTTGGCGGGAGTTTATTAAGCTAGCATATCAATTATTTAACCCAACAAGTGTAATGGGACGTTTCAGGAATTAAAAAAAATAAAATAATTGTTATTTCACTGTGAGAACCACATAATGTACGTGAACTTAATTAAATGATTTTTAGTGATATTTTTATCTAATAGAATGAAACATAATTTATTTTAAACTAATAGAAAATAAAAAATTAAAATTCTCTTCAAATTAATGTTTTCATAAATTAAACTATTGTATTTTTGTAGAATTTAAATAGTTGCTATTGTTGGGATTAATATTGAATAAATGAATCTTCTTTGTTATTATTAACTATTGTATAAATAACATAATGCAATATCTACACAAGAATTTGTCCATTGATTCTCATCTTTTCTTTTGCTTTATGTGCATGTGTGTCTGGGCGCTTTCAGAGGATTATGGTGATTTGATTGGATTTAACTAATGCTTAAAATTGCTAATGCATGATTCTTTGAAATAAAATTTTGATAAACAAAGTCTTAAAGGGAAAAATAGAAATACAAACTCACTGGAAGAGGAAATA
The DNA here is from genome assembly GCA_037074585.1 of Biancaea sappan. Taxonomy (NCBI): domain Eukaryota; kingdom Viridiplantae; phylum Streptophyta; class Magnoliopsida; order Fabales; family Fabaceae; genus Biancaea; species Biancaea sappan. Next base: position 17,336,848 of record CM073494.1, read on the forward strand.
AAAAACAAAATTAAAAGCAAATTCAATTGGCAACCGATGAGTGATGACAAGAGCTTGACACTATGAAATCATCATCAGTATTGTGATGATTCTTTTTCTTTTTTTCTCTCTTCATTAATAATAATCAGTACTGTACTGGAAGAAATATTTAAGATTAATTAAGAGTATATAACAATGACAAATCATGTGTTTATATACTGTGGTTTTTTTACATGATGGTTCACTTTAAGCAATTGTCTCTGTTGTAATTTATTGTCACTTGTACTGCATTCATTGCTTTTGCTTTGGACCAAAGAGCATTGACCAAGATTGGAATCTGATTCCCCAATTCATTTGGGAATTACTTGCACTGATTATAGAATCACACCGATTAATCGGTTAGGCTGAAAATTATTTATTAATTTAGTTTAATTTATCTCAAAAATTTAGTAGGTTAAAAATTGATCGAGTCAGCTATAAATCGATAAATTAGTTGAACTGATTTTTATAAAAAAATATATTATTTACAAAATATAATTATTTTTTATACTAAGTGAGATTTAGTAAGTTTTTATTTATTTTTATTTTTTTATTTTTCTATCCTATTATATTTTTTAATTATTTTTCATAATAATACTATTTTTGTTACAAAAACAAATAAGAGAATAAGAAAAAAAATGAATGTGGATAATAACAATAACAATAATAACAATAATATAAGTTTAAAAATATTTATTAATTTATTATATTATATATTTTTAGTATATAAAATTAAAAAGATATATTTAATTACTATCGGACACTTGTTCAATTACAATCAGATTAATGAACCTTAAATCAATATTTTTATTAATTTAATAATCAATCCAATTTTTAAAATATTGATTACTTGATTTTAAAGACAAATAAAATAACCTCAAATATTTTAGATTGACTATGTCTGAATCCTACAATTCTCATGCAGACAAATAAACATTAATACAAAATTATTGATTTAAATTCCCTCCCTTGAAAGCGTTGCAAACATATTGATAAGCATTCCGTGGGTTGTTTTTCTTTTTACTTTAAAACCGTAAAACATTTTCTGCATCAGATATTCAAAATATTGTCTGAAAAAAATATTCTCTCCAGACAGCAAAGAGATACGGATAATACTGAAATGATGAAAATAAACAACGTAATTAGATAAAATAAATAATTATTTAAATCTATATAATATATATATCTTTAAAAAAATTTCATTTTAGTCATTCACACATGACGTATTTTTAATTTTATTTTTTACAAATAAAATGATTATATTATCATTTTTGATAATTTAGTAAATAATTGTAATGGCATGTTGTACGTCTTTTTGATAATTTATCATTAATTACCACTATATAATATATTAAGTAGATATTGACACAACGATATATTGATAATTATTTTGTTTTGGATACCAAATTAAAAAAGAATCTTATAAAATGTGAAATTAAAAATACTCTAATAGAATTAGAATAACAGTTTAGTGAACAAAATCTGGAAAAGAAATAGAAGAGACTGGAAGGTATGTACGTGTTGGAGCATGACACGTGGGAGGGAATAAACAAAAAGAAAGGCAATGGTGATTTTAGAAGGAATTAATAAATGGAGGAAAAGGGCAAAATTGTCTTTGTAGAAGGAAGAAGTTGTGAGGAACAACTTATATAGGAAAAGGGGATAAAGAAATGTAAAGCTAAAGCCTAAAGGTAAAAGGCATTGCATTTGCATGTAGATAGCATTATATTATATGGGGCAGGTCACAGGTGGCACCCACAAAACTAAACAACTGGACTATAATTATATTCTCAACCTTCTAAAGTAAAAGATTTCTTTTCCACTGGGCCACCCCACCTATTCTCTTTTACTTCCCTCTCAATTTTCAGTTTTTCGCTTCCTACTTCCTATTTCTTTCGACAAACAGTTTCATTAATGAAATATTGAAACCACCCTCAGACCTCAGTTTTATTCTGCACACAATCAAGTACTGCAATTATTTGTTCTTATAATTTCAGAATTCAGTGTAAGATACAGTGAGACCTGCTTTGCCATTACACTCGATACATGTCACTATATCGAACTAACTCAGTCACCACCGGTCAACGTTTACTTGATTTAAATGATTTAATTTTAAAGCAAGATTTTGAGTTCAGTTATGGTAAATATAAAAAAAAAATTAAAAAACAAAAGAGTTTTACATGTTTATAATCTAATTTGACTTGAATTAAATTAATTTAAAACCCAATGATTAAATCGCCAGAAAGTGATTAAATAGTGACAGATGTATATACGTAAATTTGCAAATGCATATTGTTGGACATCATTTCATTCCCACCCGATGTGGGACTGAGTTTGGGTGTGTGCTTGAGAACGCGTGTGTGAGAGTGAGAGGGAGGAGTTGGAAGGGTCAACCAATTAGCATATCACTCATTAACAAACAAGTAGAAAGACTTGGGGAATTATTATTATGCCAAAAAAGGACACTGTGATCATATTTTATAAGTGTATTCCTTGGGTTTGGGTGTATTAAGATATAAGCTATTGCCCTGTTTGACTAGGGAGCATTGATGGGGAGAGGCTTTTCTTTTCTTTGATTTATTTATTTAGTTAAGGCCTATGCTTTTAGGTTCAACCCACTTGAGGTTGAGGATTCCCTCCCACTAATGTGACCTTAGAGTCGCTATCTCCAGCCTCAAAAGGGGAGGCTTCTATAATTATACGAGCTCTGCAACGAAGCTTAAAACTATCAACTAAGCATTTATGGGAACGCAAGGGAAGGCTAGTGGCAGTAGGCTTTTATGAATGGGGCATCTTAGGGAGAGGCTTTTTGGGTGGGTAGGCGAGGCGGGTTGTGTTGTGTAATGTGTTGGGAGGCTCACCTTTTTCATGATTGTGATTTTGATGTCTCAAATCTCAATTTACCTTCCAACTTACTAACTTAATTTCAATTTGCCTCCCACTTGCTTCTCCACGCTCGACACACTAATATTTTGCTAGATTTGTGACATTAAATATGTTAAAAGTTTAATTGATGTGATTAAGATCTATTTAATATATTTGAAAACTCAACTTTCCTTTCCAGGGTTGACAAATTTTGCTTTTAGACAGGTGTCATTCTGATGAGCTGATTGCGTCAAATCAAAGCCTTAAAGTCTTGTAATTTAGAACCATCAAACTTAATTAAGAGGGGGCTTTAGTTCCACTGAAAAGTTGAATGATCAGTTGACAATAAGCTATTTCAGCACATAAAAAAAGTGGAAATGGAAGTGGGCAAGGACTGCTACCACCATATGATGCACAGTTCAAGTATTAGAGGGGCTATTAATGGTTTTTGGCTGGAGGTACACTGGTCCAGTGTGTATTTTCTTAGCCGACAGTTCAGTGGAGCAATCAAAGACTCGAATTTTCTCAGCCGAAATCAATCAAAAGTGGAGCCCCCTTCTCCAATTTTTATACAAATTAAGAATTACAAAAGGAGATTGCTTTATTTTATCCCTATATCTTGTGTCTGTCTCTTTTAAGTTGGAGTTCATCTGCGTGGGTTGGTTTGGCTTTGGCAATGAGTGGGATATACAAAATCGAAACCTACTCTCCAATTACATAATGGGTCTAAACATTTGGAGGGATGCGTTGGAACTTTACGTGCAGAAGCTTTGATCAGAACCCGATGCAAATCATTTGGGTAGGAGATAGACAGGCCCACGCTGTGGATTGTAAATCATTTACAAGTCTGCCACAATGGTCCTTTTAACTGTAAAGGCGGCGGGTGAATCCTCCATTACAACTCATAGTCGCATCTAATCTAATTATGTACTTAGCTGCCTTCACAGCCCCATAGAGTTGAGGTGCAGGTACTGCTGCATAAGTGGTTCCAAAGAAAAAATTTATTGTGCTCAATCAGTGTACCATGGAAGAGACGGGGGAAAGTAAGATAATCTGAGCATCCTCTCCTTTTCATGTAAGAACTAATTAAGTTGAGGATAACGGTCATCTTTTGTCCCTTTTATTGTGGGTTGGGTGACAGAACAGGAATTTCATAACTACTACCTGACCTGAATTAAAGATCAGGACTCCCCGGAATGAAATGAAATAAATCTCTTCTCTCTCTCTCTTCCTCTCTTATTCACAACTTCAGCTTTCAAGCATGAAAAGAATTCATATTGAAGTGTTTGACATGGTATCCTCAACTTGTATTAAAAGTCATAGACAAGCGCCACAAAATCTTACATGAATGAGGGTAAGTTCCCTTGAGGCTCTAACTAGATTCCCATTTCTCTATATCAGGTAGAGGAATGAGACTATGGTAAGCTATAAAGCTGCCATCAACTGTCCAGCTATTGCTGGTTTATTGGAACATAAGGAACCATTTGAAAAAACTAGCCTCATAAGCATATCATGGTGCACAGATCATTTTTTCTTCCCACTGAAATATTGGTATATGGCAAGACCCTGAAGTTGCCATTCCTCATGCAGGTCAATGTCAACTTTTCATCACGCACCATGGTCTGCATTTGTAGAATATAACTAGTGTTAGTACTAGGCATAGAAGTTCTGAAATTAACACTTCCCTTGAACCTAACAGAGTGCAAGTCTAATGATTTTAAATGTAATGATTTATTGTTTAGTTTGGTGAATGCTAAAGTATAAGCCATATACCTCACAAGACGTTTTTATGTCTTTGCAGTGCCACCTTCTATAAGGAATACAGTCAACATATTGGCACCATTCGCAATAGTCACTAATGTCTACGCCATGACGAATTGCCACAACACATCCTGCAACGCTGCAATCAGATAAAGCTCCTCTCATAAGATTTGACCAGTGATAGAAGACGGCTTGCCATGTAAACTACATAGAAAAAACTTACAGTATGCTGAGGAGAATGAGAGAAACAATTCTCAGAACTGGTCTGTCCAGTTTTTGCTTCAATTTTAATTTGATGTAACTTTTGACATCGTAGTCAACAAGACCTCCTTTACATGGAGCTAGCTGTGGGCTGACTAAAAGAACAGATCCAAGAAGGAATCCTGATATAAAACCTCCGATGCTAGAAAAATTATTTACATAAGGCAGCAAACCAAGGACAAAATTGAACACAAAGACAAAGACAAACAATGCTACAACTGCTATCTGCATCCAACAAAAAAAAGTATCAATACTCAACTTAATCAGACTAATGAGCAAAAAAAAAAAAGAAGAACTGGGGAAAGGAGGAGGAGAAGAAGAACCTTATTGGTTAGATATTTCCAGTTCCAAATAAGTATTGAAAGCAAGGATCCCAATAATCCATACAAGGCGCTGGAAGCACCAACAGCTGGAATGTTTTGGATAAAAAGAGAAGCCACCAAGGAACCCACGAAAGAAGACAGTATATAGATTATCGCAATCCTTACTGCGGATTAAAGGTAAATACCAAATCAAACATTACAAAAAATATAGCAATATTTTTCCTTGTATCACTTTAATCAAAATTAAACACTTGAAACAAAGAGATGAATTTACATGGTCCAAACTCCTGCTCTAAGTGAATTCCCACAAAGATCACACTGCAGAGATTGATGACAAGGTGGATAGCTCCAGCATGCAAAACTGGAAATGTGAAAAGGCGCCAAGTTTGTCGGTATTCTGTCAAAAAGGTCCGTTGAAGAGCTCCCATTTCATCTAACCTGCATTGATATTAGATTTGGGTGAAAACTGGCTGAGACATTTCTAATGAACCAATATTTATCTTGCACTCATGTCCTGTGGAAAAACATAGTACCAGAGCTACTACGAAGGAAAAAAAAAAATGATTTGGCTCGGATCATCCTTCTGAAATCCTATCAATTCATTTAAGCTTCAAAAGGAAAAATTCAGGTTCAAGGAGAATTAATGCACAAGCATAACAATAAAATACACCAGTAATCACAATTATAAGATTATTTCTGTCCAAAACTTATCTGCTTCAATCTACTCTAGCACCACAAAATTAGTTGAGGGCGGAGGAACCTTGTATGCGCTAGTGCTACCCTTTATATCCTCCATTTCTACTGAAAGCATTTGATGGATAAAGCAGTCGCAGTATTTATTAGATTAGTTCATTGAACCTTTATCTAAGTCCTTCAGAATGATTAGAGGATAAGAAAAGTATTGATTTATCATTGTTGCAACAAAAACTCTTTTACTACATGTCAAGCTTCACTCGGTAAAACGCAGAGACTAACGAACCATTTCTGGCATTAAAGTATAACTGAGCATATGAACCTAGCAGTCAATAAGCGTTATTTATTTATGGCGTTTGGATTGTAATTAAATAATAAACCGTAAATCGAACCTCTTGTAAACACAGAGGGAAAACACAGCAAGAAAGTGTCAGAGAAATGACATTCAAAATACACAAACCTTCCAATCATAACTTCTATGCAAAGATGCAATATATATTTTATATTAAGGAAAATAAAATCCATCCTATCATGATATCGGACCAAGAAACTCAGAGAGAATTAAGCTATATAAATCAGAGAGAATCTTTCAAGTTATGCATTAATTCTACTCAATCAATAAAAACGGAAAATGAAGTATAAGTACGCAAATTATGAAAATCATTCAAGAAACTCAAATCATACTTGAAAGGATGGGAAAGACTCACTTGGACTCGGAAGGACCAAGCAGGGGATTCTCAGAAAGAGGCTGAAACGATAATCTTCCAAGGTCCTTGAGAGTGCAATCGCCGTGAGAGTTAGTCCAGCAGTCATTAATGAGCATGGTGGCTATGAAGACCCCAGTGTGCAGGATCACGAAGACTGAGACGACCCAAGTATCGCCTCGGTGCCGAGAGCCAGATTTGAAAAGAGGAATCCGCCGTTCTTGGAGATCATCGGTTACTTCAGCAGGGAATTTGCATAGCGAGGGCTTGATATCAATTAATTCGTATTCCCGGGCTTCGGAGCTTTCGGCCTCTGATCTTCCAGGTTCCCTCTCTTCGGAACTTTCCACCATTGATTTTCCAGAAATATGCAGTATCGTATATTTGGGAGAAGAAATAGAGAGAAAGAAAGAGAAGATATAGAGAGAGAGAGAGAGAGAGAGAGAGAGAGAGAGAGAGAGAGAGAGAGAGAGAGAGAGAGAGAGAATGGTGCGTACTCTATAAGCAGCTAGTAACTGGCTTCGCAATTACATCACAGCTGTGAAAACTCTGAAGTGATTCTTCTTTAGTCGAATTTGTAGATACAGAGATCAGTTTCAAGAAATCGTTGATAATGGCGGGAAAGAACGTTGGTAGTTTTTCTTCATGTCGGTTTTTATTAGCAAATATATTATTAATGATGGTTGCCTTGCAAGCGGATCCGTGGCGCAATGGTAGCGCGTCTGACTCCAGATCAGAAGGTTGCGTGTTCGATTCACGTCGGGTTCAAATCCCACATATCCGCTATTTCTTTTTTCCCTCCGGATGTTGCTTCTTATACTAAATGCTTCAGATTGGGTCAAATTCTGTCAGGTATGAAATTTTTAATTCCGAGAAGTAATTCAATTATGTATCCACCATTTTTTTTTTTTAAAGAAAACTTTGTTTGGTTGCAAAGAAACAGTTCATTGAGTAAAAGTTTCCAAATGCAGTACATCAAGTAACTCCGAAGACTAAGGAAAATCTTCAAGGCACAACCTGACTCGCAAGTCTCAACTGAATAACAACCTAAGTTGGTTATGATATGTGCAGCATAGCATGATTTTCTGTACGCCCATTTCAAGAAAATTATGAGAAGCAAGCATGAAACCATCTCTCAACAAACCAAAGCTGTTCAAATCTGATAAAGTAGTTGTTGGTGGATTGTAAACTCTTGTTGCATGCATATCCCTCAAGAACTACATCAAGGCAACTTAGTTAATCCAAATTAATCTACATCATTAAAATGCGTAAATGATTAATTAGAGATCTTAATTTTAAATTATGATATGAAATTTCAATGTATAAAAGAATATTTAAAATTTAAAAGAAAGGAGCTATTAAGGAATTGTGATCAAATAAATGAAAATTAACACCAAGTGCGTAAGTCATTTGATATAGATTATTTTAACTTAATTAGAGGTCTCGAGTTCAAGTTCTTAAGAATGTAATTGTATTGAAACTTAGTTAGGAGAGCTTTGTCGCCTATTATGATTTTATGCGACTTAAATCCTGATTAGTTGATATTCGTGTGGTGTTCGAATATTGGATGGTACAAATCAAGAAAAAAAAAAAGGAAATTAGGAAATGTAATTTCTCCAAACTACGTTGTCCCTCCCATTCAAACTAATCACATTCACTCTTCAATGCAGATTCGCAGAGCCTTGAATATATGTATAAATGCCCATCCATAGAGTCCAAGGTCAGCAACTCAAGTTCCTTGTGAAGCTGGAATTTTAGTCTTCATCTTTGCCACTTAGCAATCATTCTTTTGGCTGTAAGCTCTCCGAATCTCGTTGTAGAGTAGAGAATTTTAGTTCATTTTATATGTTGATTTCCTCTTGTTAAATGTGAAAAATTATAGTAGAATCATGAAAACAGTATAAACCATAAAACAGAACCTTTACCATGAGAAAAACATGAAAGAGAAGATAAGACAGGGCAATTTTCGTTTCTGCAATACTTTCATACTATTCTTCATATTTTTCATTCATATTTATATGAAATATAAAAGAAATCACAGCCATATATGCTGTCAGTGCAGGATATACATCCATTGTCATTAGGTGAACATATTTTCTCAAAATTTGGACAACCTCATACCTACTCAACAAAACATTACAAACTAAATAAGCAAAAAAAAAAAAAAATTATATCCATCAGCAAAGAAGTGTTTTAGAAAAGTTTTACAAGTCATTAGTTAACACTCTTCCTTAAAACTTTTCTTAAAAACTCCCAACTTGCTTCTTAGCTCATTAAACTTTGTAGATGGAAGTGCCTTAGCTAGAATTCTACCATTTGTTCCTCAGACTTGCAATACATCAATTGAACATCTCCATTCTTCTCATCTTCTCTTATAACATGAAAATTGACATTGATATGCTTTGTTTCCCATGTTAGATTGGATTTTTAGCAATAGAAATGGCTGAATTGTTGTCACACCACAACACAATAGGTTCCTCTTGCTACGGTTCAAGTCAGTCAATACTTTTTTGAACCAAATAGTTTGATTTGAAGCAGCTATTGCAGCAATATACTCAACTTCAGTTGTGAATTGAGCAACTACATCTTGCTTTTTGGAGTTCCATGAAAACACCGCGCTTCAAGAAAACATATCTAGTTGTGCTTTTAGAATCATCAATAGATCTGGCCTAATCACTATCAACAAAGCCTTCAAGTTTTCCATCACCTTTGTAGTACAAAATACCAAAATTAGTAGTACCTTTCAGATATCTCAACACTCTTTTGCCTATACCAAGGTGTGTTAAACTTGGTAATGCATGAACCTTGAAAGTAAGCTAGCAGGATGCATCAAATCTAGTCTAGTTGCAGTTAAGTAAAGAAGGCTGCCAATCAGACTTTTGTACTAAGTTACATCTACCTTTGCATCACCATCAACCTTGGAGCACTTTTCATTTACAACAAGTGGAGTTGAAACAGGATTACAACTTTCCAATTTACATTTTTTTAGTAAATCGTTGGCATACCTTCTCTGTGAGAGAAAGATTCCATCATTGAATTGATTCACTTCCATTCCCAAAAAATACCTCATCACTCCAAGATCTATCATTTTCAAAACCTACAACATGCTATTCTTCAATTTCTCAATTTCGTGAATATCATCACCTACAACCAATAAATCATCTACATAAAGTGAAACTATAATTTTCTTCCTATTGACACAATCTTTTATATAAAGAGTAGGCTCATTTTGGCTCCTCCTAAAACCATTTTCAAGAAAGTATGTGTCAATTTTGCTGTACCAGGCTCTTTGAGCCTGTTTCAGCCCATACAAGGCTTTATGAAGTCTATAAACTTTATCTTCATGACCTGCAACAATAAAACAAATAGGCTGTTCAACATAAATTTCTTCTTCCAAAACTCCATTTAAAAAGCTGATTTAACATCGAAATGAAAGATTTTCCATCCATATTGAGCTGATAAAGTAACAATTAATCTAATTGTTTCATGCCTAGCAACTGGTGCAAATGTATCATAATAATCAATTCTAGCCATTTGAGAATACCTTTCACCACAAGTTTGGCCTTGTGCTTGTGAATAGAACCATCAAGATTCAACTTGGTTCTATAAACCCATTTGACACCAATCACATGCTTGTCTTTGGGCCTTAAAGTGAGTTCCCAAGTACCATTTTTGTAGATCATAGCCAGCTCCTCCTTCATTGCATCATTCCATTCTACTTGCCTTAAAGCCTCTTCAAAACAAGAAGGCTCATTCCCATAAAGTTGCATTTTTCATAAATTTTATCCGAAGACTTGGTCTTTAGCACTGGAGAATTAGATTTAGCTATATGAATTTCATCACCATTTTGTAGCTTGCTTATGGTTATTAGATGCATTGGGAATGGTTGTCAACCGTGCTGACTTCATACTTCTTTGAACTTGATTATTTTTCCAAGCCCAATATGCATTCTCATTAACTTTAACATCTCTACTGATCACAATCTTTTTTGACTTTATATTATACACCCTGTAGCCTTTAGAGCTTGTTGCATAACCCAAGAAAATTCCCATTTCAGCTTTGTCATCCAATTTGGATCTTTTAGCTTCTGCAATATGAATATAGCAGATTGATCCAAAAATCTTCAAGTGTTTAGAAAAGGGCATTACTCCAATCTAAGCCTCAATTGGTATTTTCCCTTGAACAACTCTAGTTGGTAGCCTATTCAAGAGATACACTGTTGTATAAATAGCTTCAGCCCAAAAGTTTTTGGTAGCTTTTTTTCTACAATCAAGCATCTTACCATCTCCATAATTGTTCTATTTTTCCTCTTTGAAACTCCATTTTGCTGAGGAAAGTAGCTCACTAGTAATTGGTGAATAATCCCCATATCTTCACAGAACACATTAAATTCATTGGAGGTATACTCCTTGCCATTATTATATCTCAACAGTTTCTCTAAACCTTTTAAAGACATTAAAAGTTTGAGCTTTGCTTGATAAAAAAATACACCCGTGTCATTCTGGTAAGATCAATAAACAAAATAAAATACTTGTTATGGCTTAGAGAAGGTGAACTCATAGGACCATATATGTCACATCCCAAAAATTGAGTATGTGAAAAGATACTACTCATTTGATATAATTCTCAAACATACGTTATATACATATATTCTGTAAGGTTTTACATTCAACCTTAATCATTCATTCCACACTACAGAATTATATTCATCTGATAAGCAAATATAGACATACATAGTCTGATATTTCTATCTCATCGCAAGCCTAGGAGACCTATAGAAAATACAGAGCTTTTCTAATATCCACATTAATAAGTACTGGTGTCCCACCAGACAGAAATAGAGAATAAACCCAAGGGGCTTCTAATCTTCAAACGGATACTCTTGTTCTTTATTTTCTGTATCTGAAAAAAATAATCATAGGGAGTGTGAGTTTATTTAAAAACTCAGTAAGTAAATAACTGTACTATATAAAATATCAAAAGTACAAATACCACATTTACTCATATAATTAATTATCTTATACATCGAGTAGTATGGGACTCTAACCCTTTCAAACTCATGAATAAGATTTCATAGATATACACCGAGTAGTATGGGACTCTAACCCTTTCAAACTCGTGAATAAGATCTCATAGATATGCACTGAGTAGTATGGGACTTTAACCCTTTCAAACTCGTGTATAAGATTTCTTAGATATACACCGAGTAGTATGGGACTTTAACCCTTTCACACTCGTGTATTAGATCCCGTAGATCTTTACTCATTAATAAAATAGTGAGAATTCATCATATAGTACAATTGTCATGAAATAAATAGTTTCTTCATACTCTTATTTCTACTGATCATCATATACTCCCATATGAAAAATTAATTGCTTATTATCCAAATAATATTGTAAATGGGACTTATATTGTACTTTGACTAGTAATATCAAATTAGCTGAGCAAAGTTATTCACTCACCTTGATGTTTGTCCAAGTTTACCTTGTTCCACACTAGAATTTGTGTAGGAAAATTTCCTAGTAAAATATATTACAAGGAATCATAAGAAAGGAAACAAAATCACGAAAATACGTAAAATTTTCTGACTGCTACAGTAACGGTTTGCTACAGTAACGGTTTGCTACAGTGTCGGTTCGCTACAGTGCCGGTTCGCTACAGTAACGTTGACTGCTACAGTAACGTTGACTGCCGACACTACAGTAACTGCTACAGTACCGAAGAAAATTTTCCAGATTTTTTCCCTAAATTTCTGGTCGCTACAGTAACTCAAAGAAAAATTTCAGATTTTCAGTTGCTACAGTACTTCGAATTTTGCAGAAAATCTTTCAAAAAAATTCATCCTTTCCTTTCTTTTGATTCAAAACCAGAATCTCAACTCTTTTAACCGATTATAACTCAAATATAACTTCTAAAACAACTGAGATTCATGAATTATCATCAAAATCTTCAAGAACAAAACCTCCTCTGATCTTGTATATAAACTGAAATTTAAGGAAAATAATCGGATTAAAGCTTACCTTTGATCCTTACAAAGCTTTTGAACTGAACAAATAATCAGAAATTCTGAAGATCAAGGAAATGATTTGAGAAGAAAATGAAGAACTGAGAGAGAAATCTTTTCTGCTTCCTTCGGCTGAGTGAAAAAGTGAGGGTTACTATTGAAACTTTATATTAAATATTTCTAATGGGTTATTCAATAACCCATGGGTATCCATAACCCAACATCCAAACCCATCCAGTCAATTTACAATAAATGGATTAATTGACCATTCTGAAACCACTTTTTCCATGAATTTCACCATTCTTAGAATATATCCCTCATTGTGCAAATATTTAGTCCAGTCATTTAACTCAATTTTCATAAATAATATTCAAAGAGAACAATTAAATATGAAAATTAAAAATGACCAAAATCAATAACTAAAGTAACGTTGTAGAATTCTAAAATACTCTTAAGCGAATTATATTCTGAAATTAACGGGTATTACATTCTACCCCCCTTAAAAGAATTCGGTCCTCCGAATTAAAATCTTTCCTCAAGTTTCAAATAAATGTGGATAGTTTTTCCACATTTCATCTTCTGCCTCCCACGTAGCTTCCTCGCGAGAATGATTTCTCCAAAGAACCGTGACAGTAGGAATTTCTGTAGTACGCAATTTCTTAACTTTTCTATCAAGAATAGCTACTGGTACCTCTTCGTATGTGAGAGTTTCATCAAAATAAACTTCTTGGGGTTGAATGACATGAGAAGGATCAGGAAGATACTTCCGTAGCATGGACACATGAAATATTGGATGAACTCCCTCTAGGTTGGAAGGTAGGTCTAGGCGATATGCCACATTACCCACTCTGTCTACAACCTCATGTGGGCCAACATACCTCGGACTAAGCTTGCCTTTCTTCCCGAATCTCATTACTCCTTTCATAGGTGAGATTCGTAAGAAAACCATATCACTTATTGCAAATTCAAGGTCACGTCGTCGGTTGTCCGCATAAGACTTCTGTCTACTCTGAGCAGTTAACAACTTCTCTCTGATCAGTTTAACTTTATTTATATCTTCCTGTATCATCTCAGGTCCAAATATTTTGGTTTCACCAAGTTCAAACCAACCTATAGGAGATCGACACCGTCTCCCATACAAAGCCTCAAAAGGTGCCATCTGAATACTGGCTTGGTAACTGTTATTATAAGCAAATTCAATAACAGACAAATGATCTTCCCAACTTCCACTGAAATCCATCACACAAGCTCTTAGCATATCCTCTAAAGTCTGAATTGTCCTTTCGGACTGTCCATCAGTCTGAGGATGGAATGCTGTGCTAAGATTCACTTTGGTACCCAAAGCCTCTTGAAAGACTTTCCAGAACCGAGAAGTAAACTGAGGTCCTCGGTCTGATATAATGGATATTGGTACACCATGAAGTTTCACTATTTCTTTAACATAAAGTCGAGCAAGTTTTGCTACACTGAAAGTGGTATGAACAGGAAGAAAATGTGCTGACTTAGTAAGTCGATCCACTATGACCCATATTGAGTCATTTCCTTTTGTTGACCGAGGTAAACCTACTACAAAATTCATAGTGATCCTTTCCCACTTCCACTCGGGAATATCTAGTTTTTGCATCAAACCAGGTGGTAATCGATGTTCAGCTTTAACTTGCTGACAAGTCAAACATCGAGCTACAAAGTCAGTCACGTCTCGCTTCATGCCCTTCCACCAGTAAACTTGTTTCAAGTCCTGATACATTTTCACAGCACCAGGATGTACAACGTAGGGCGAACCATGAGCTTCCATTAAGATTTCATGTTTCAAAGATTCAATGTTGGGGACACAGAGTCTCCCATTAAACCATAAGACTCCTTCTTCATCTACCAAGAAACTTGGTGCTAGACCTTGCCTTGCCTTATCTCTGATTTTGACCATATCAATGTCATTTTCTAAATTTACTTTTACTTTTTCAACAAGAGATGATCTAACTGTTAAATGAGCCAGAAATGTACCTGACTCAGTGATCTCGAAGAATACTCCATCAGCTTCCAATTCTTGTAGTTCATGTATTAGAGACCTCCTTATAGTGGCAATGTGAGCTAAACTTCCCATAGACTTTCGACTTAGAGCATCAGCCACTACATTTGCTTTACCTGGATGGTAAAGGATGGTACAATCATAATCTTTCAGAAGTTCCATCCACCTTCGTTGCCTTAGATTGAGATCTCTCTGCTCAAAAATGTACTTAAGGCTTTTGTGATCTGTAAAAATTTGACAAGTCTCCCCATACAAGTAATGTCTCCAAATCTTTAGGGCAAACACTACAGCTGCCATTTCCAAATCATGAGTGGGGTAATTCAATTCATGCTTTTTAAGCTGACGTGAGCCATAAGCTATGACTTTACCATGTTGCATCAACACACATCCTAAGCCTATCTTTGAGGCATCACAGAATACAGAGTAACCCCCTGGTCCTGATGGTAGGATTAAGACTGGTGCAGAAGTTAAACACTCTTTCAATTGGGTGAAACTTTGTTCACATGAATCATCCCAAATGTATTTAATATTCTTTCGGGTTAACTTATTTAATGGAAGAGCCGTCTTAGAGAAATCTTTGACAAAGCGACGGTAATACCCTGCTAAGCCAAGAAAACTACGTACTTCAGACACAGTTGTTGGTCGAGGCCATTGTTTTACTGCTTCAATTTTACTTGGATCTACATGAATACCTTCTTGGGAAATAACATGTCCCAAAAATATTACATGACTCATCCAGAATTCACATTTTGAGAGCTTTGCGTACAACTGATGCTCTCTCAAGGTCTGAAGCACTATTCTCAAATGTTTAGTATATTCTTCATGACTCTTTGAATATACCAAATATCATCAATAAATACAATTACAAACTTATCAAGGAATGATTTGAACACTCTGTTCATCAAATCCATAAATGCTGCTGGCGTATTTGTCAACCCAAAAGACATCACAAGAAACTCATAATGTCCATACCGTGTACGAAAAGCAGTCTTAGGTATATCATCACTCTTAATTCGTAACTGATGATATCCAGACCTTAGATCAATCTTTGAGAAGTATTTTTCTCCTTGAAGCTGATTAAACAAATCATCTATCCTTGGTAAAGGATACTTATTCTTCACTGTGACTTTATTCAGTTGACGATAATCTATACATAATCTCATAGAACCATCTTTCTTTTTCACAAAAAGAACAGGAGCACCCCAAGGTGAAAAACTTGGGCGAATGAACCCTTTGTTCAACAAATCTTCCAATTGTTCTTTGAGTTCTTTTAGCTCAACAGGAGCCATACGATAAGGTGGAATAGAAATTGGTCGTGTGTCTAGGACCAAATCAATACTGAACTCAATATCTCTTTCTGGCGGTAATCCAGGTAAATCTTCTGGGAACACATCTGGGAATTCATTAACCACATGAATGTCTTCTAACTTCTGTTCTTTCTTTTCTAAATCTTTGATAAAAGCTAGAAATCCCTGACATCCCTTTCGCAACATACGCTGGGCACTTAACATAGATATCATGTTGCAAGGTACATCACCTCGATCTCCTTGAAACACAAAATTACTCCTCCCCGGCATATTAAAGGAAATAACTTTGTCACGACAATTTATAGTAGCATGACAAGAAGATAACCAATCCATCCCTAAAATCACATCAAAATCTAACATATTGAGAACCATAAGATCTATCTCAGTTTCCATGCCTCCAACGATTATTTTACAAGAACGATAACATGTTTTAACCATCAAAGTCTCTCTCATCGGTGTGGAAACCAAGAATGGTTCTTTAAGAATAATCGAATCAAATGCAAATCTCTTGGCAAATAGGGGCGACACATATGAGTGAGTAGAACCGGGGTCAAACAAAATACGTGCAGCAAAAGTATTAACAGATAATATACCTGTAACTACAGCATTGGATGTTTGAGCATCCTGTCGGGTTAGAGCATATACTCTTGCATTTCCTCTGCCAGCAGCTTGTTTTCCACGGCCACCTTGGCCTCTTCCAGAACCTCTTCCCATACTACCCCCTGTTGAAGGGGTTGGTGTTTGAGTAATAGATTGTGGTCGAGGTGGCAAAGTAGACCCTTGACCTGGTCTTGTCATGAGCTGAGGGCACTCCCTTACAAAATGTCCTTTTTGTCCACAGTTAAAACAACCTGTACTAACAGTGTTTAACCTGCATTCTCCGAAGTGAAACTTTCCACATTCAGGACACTGAGGTTTCTTCCTTCTAGCTTGAGTACCTCCTCTACTAGAAGAACTAAAACCACCCCTGCTCTCTGAACGAGGCTTAGCCACACTGGCTGTAGAATAAAATGACTTAGTAGGAGTGGCTGGAGCATGTTGTGATGCAGTAAAGGGTTTCAAAGTCCCTGAGTCTTCCCTTTGATCAAAAGATCTCCTATATCTAGCTTTCTTCTTTTGTCGATATTCTTCTTTATTCTTTGACTTCCTTTCCATAACCAATCTGTAAAACTCTGTCCACATAACTGGCGGTGCACCTTGAATTCTAGCTTTCTTCCAGTTCCTCCATCATTTACCAGCCCTACCTTTTAACTGAAAGGAAGTGAATTCTACCTTTTGAGTAGGAGAACACCCTATAGCATCACAGATTGCTTCACAATCTTCAAGGAAACATTGTGGGTCCTCTTTGGGATCTTCCCCTGAAAAAGTAGGAGGCCTCATTTTCTGGAATTCAGACATTCTTACCTCTCTTACATTAACTCCTCCCGCTAACGGAGCTGGTGGTACATTTTCAGCTTCAACAATAGGAGGATCCACTGGCAGGTTAGCTTGTGCAGCTCGACCTCTCATTTCAGCCTCAAATCAGTCAAATCGTTCATTCATCAAATGAATCACATGTGCAATAGTTGCATTACCGACATGAGCATCAGGTTCGACTCTCCTTGCTTGCTCACTAGTTGCGCCCTCAGTACTTTGAGCATATAAACTATCACCACGGTTAGGATCATCTTGCACATGTACTGGTGGATTTATGGCCCTCCTTGGACCCATATGCTCATTATTATTAGAAGATCCTTCTGACATTGATCTGTCACAGATCTACACACATAACAAACAATTTTCAGACATAAACAAAATATCACTTACTAGCCCCACTGAGAAGTTATCTATAAAATGACGTTATACTCTACAAGGTCTTTTATGGAACCTAATCCTATGGTCATGCCGCGGCTCATGACAATAGGGAAGGGCCCACAAAGATCACTTTGCTCTGTACTCTATAGGGGACCTATAAAACCTTTCCTCTGATACCAAATTTGTCACATCCCAAAAATTGAGTATGTGAAAAGATACTACTCATTTGATATAATTCTCAAACATACGTTATATACATATATTCTGTAAGGTTTTACATTCAACCTTAATCATTCATTCCACACTACAGAATTATATTCATCTGATAAGCAAATATAGACATACATAGTCTGATATTTCTATCTCATCGCAAGCCTAGGAGACCTATAGAAAATACAGAGCTTTTCTAATATCCACATTAATAAGTACTGGTGTCCCACCAGACAGAAATAGAGAATAAACCCAAGGGGCTTCTAATCTTCAAACGGATACTCTTGTTCTTTATTTTCTGTATCTGAAAAAAATAATCATAGGGAGTGTGAGTTTATTTAAAAACTCAGTAAGTAAATAACTGTACTATATAAAATATCAAAAGTACAAATACCACATTTACTCATATAATTAATTATCTTATACATCGAGTAGTATGGGACTCTAACCCTTTCAAACTCATGAATAAGATTTCATAGATATACACCGAGTAGTATGGGACTCTAACCCTTTCAAACTCGTGAATAAGATCTCATAGATATGCACTGAGTAGTATGAGACTTTAACCCTTTCAAACTCGTGTATAAGATTTCTTAGATATACACCGAGTAGTATGGGACTTTAACCCTTTCACACTCGTGTATTAGATCCCGTAGATCTTTACTCATTAATAAAATAGTGAGAATTCATCATATAGTACAATTGTCATGAAATAAATAGTTTCTTCATACTCTTATTTCTACTGATCATCATATACTCCCATATGAAAAATTAATTGCTTATTATCCAAATAATATTGTAAATGGGACTTATATTGTACTTTGACTAGTAATATCAAATTAGCTGAGCAAAGTTATTCACTCACCTTGATGTTTGTCCAAGTTTACCTTGTTCCACACTAGAATTTGTGTAGGAAAATTTCCTAGTAAAATATATTACAAGGAATCATAAGAAAGGAAACAAAATCACGAAAATACGTAAAATTTTCTGACTGCTACAGTACGGTTTGCTACAGTAACGGTTTGCTACAGTGTCGGTTCGCTACAGTGCCGGTTCGCTACAGTAACGTTGACTGCTACAGTAACGTTGACTGCCGACACTACAGTAACTGCTACAGTACCGAAGAAAATTTTCCAGATTTTTTTTCCCTAAATTTCTGGTCGCTACAGTAACTCGAAGAAAAATTTCAGATTTTCAGTTGCTACAGTACTTCGAATTTTGCAGAAAATCTTTCAAAAAAATTCATCCTTTCCTTTCTTTTGATTCAAAACCAGAATCTCAACTCTTTTAACCGATTATAACTCAAATATAACTTCTAAAACAACTGAGATTCATGAATTATCATCAAAATCTTCAAGAACAAAACCTCCTCTGATCTTGTATATAAACTGAAATTTAAGGAAAATAATCGGATTAAAGCTTACCTTTGATCCTTACAAAGCTTTTGAACCGAACAAATAATCAGAAATTCTGAAGATCAAGGAAATGATTTGAGAAGAAAATGAAGAACTGAGAGAGAAATCTTTTCTGCTTCCTTCGGCTGAGTGAAAAAGTGAGGGTTACTATTGAAACTTTATATTAAATATTTCTAATGGGTTATTCAATAACCCATGGGTATCCATAACCCAACATCCAAACCCATCCAGTCAATTTACAATAAATGGATTAATTGACCATTCTGAAACCACTTTTTCCATGAATTTCACCATTCTTAGAATATATCCCTCATTGTGCAAATATTTAGTCCAGTCATTTAACTCAATTTTCATAAATAATATTCAAAGAGAACAATTAAATATGAAAATTAAAAATGACCAAAATCAATAACTAAAGTAACGTTGTAGAATTCTAAAATACTCTTAAGCGAATTATATTCTGAAATTAACGGGTATTACAATATAAGTCAATATGAATAAGCTCCAATTTGTTCTTTACCCTTGTAACATTAGTTGATGAAGTAGGCTTTCTATGCATTTTTCCCAATTGATAAGCATCACATAAATCATCCATACAACTTACTGCAAGCATATCTCTAACCATATCATGAGATTGTAGAAATTTCATTACATCCACATTGAAGTGACCATATCTTTTGTGCCATAGTGCAGAATCATCATGTTTGGAAACAAGTGCTGATTGATTCACTTGATTTACACTAATTGGAAAGCTATTATCACACATTTCAACTTTATCAACTTTTGAATCATTTGAATCCAGTATGATACAGCCACTATTTTTAAATGAAAGTGAATATCCTCTTTTCATTAATTATGCAACACTGAGCAAATTCTAGTCCAAGTCAGGACTCATCAAAACATCATGAATTAATTTAGGACCTTTGCTGGTGTCACGTCCCAAAATTTGAGCACGTGACCGGCACGGAAAGTGAATTTCATTTCACCTCCGTAAGCCTATCTTTCTCTTAAAAATCATACAATTCTTTTTCATGCAACCAAAACGAGTTCTTTATACATACTACAATTACTCACATTACATCAGTGAATGAACCTACCCGATTACAGAGATTTCTAGATTTATACAACTTAGAATAAAACTTAACTATTATACCTTTATCCTGAACAAATGAAAAGGTAATCATGGACTAAGGATCCATAATTCCTTGTTCCGATATTTACCTTCAGCTGTCAACTCTGAAAAAAAATATCAATAAGAGGGGTATGAGCAAACCACGTGCCCAGTGAGTAGATAACACAACATTATGACAAAAAAATATCATACATCATAATGATAACATGCAGCAATCATACGTAAATCGATCATCATATGATATGATATTATTCGTAGTACTTCACGACAATATCCAAATAAATCAAATACATTTCAACATAATTCAAAAGTTCACAACAACAATCGGTGAAATCAATTTCACACAAATTTCCCGTACCAACCGGGTCGTCCAGAATACCTCTGGATCGTTGCCCGCGGCCCCTGCCGCATCCACCCTTATCGCTCCATTTATAATCTCCACCCTTATAACTTCACATAAATTTCTCCATGGGGTGCACCACCATGCCTTTCCTTTCCAGTCAAACACAATCACAATCATATATAAAAACATCCTCAATCATAATCTTGAGCCACATACACAACTCAGTCATTTACAATTCAAGCCACAACATAATAAATGTGGTTCCAGCAACATAGCATGTATACAACATAACCCATAATATAGAACAATTATTCAACTCAGTTCACATGCCATTCACAATCCATTATATAACCTCCATTCATGGGAAAATAAGAAAATATAATTATATACATTACCAGACACGTTCCACAATTGTTTATGCCTCATCGTTCCACATCATCCTCTTCAAACTTGGATATACAACATATTTCCACTATGATGCAAAAAGTCAATAACAGATATTTAATCATAGCAAGTATTAACCCACTCACCTGGATTTCACGCTCTCGGCACTCCCACTTTGCACCTTGACCATTCCTATTGTAACCAGACAAAAACATTAGGGTTACGAAATAGAGAAATTTCCTACCACTACTCTCGACCTTTACTCATATCTTAAGTCATAACTCCTAATCGGTAATGAATATCTAAATGAAACTTATACCATTGGAAACTAGACTCAAAGAACTTTCCAACGATATAAAGTTTGCCCAAAACGGAGTCCGTATGAAGAAGTTATGGCCGATTGAAAATGAGCTAAGGTTTTCCGACACACCTGGCGCCTGGGCGCCATGCCTTTCTCTTCCCCACATGTCCTTGAGAATTTGTAAAAATTTCCTAAATTAAAAATAAAAATTTCTATTTCCACATTTTCTTCACTAATTCAAAAAGAAAATTTTCCACATAATTAAATTTTTCACTAAACTTCAAATCAGACTTTAAATATTCATAAAAATTCTTGGGATATTACAGCTGGTGTAGATAGAAATTGTACCTCTCTTTTTAGCGTGAACAATTTCTCCATTTCCAAGCTTTACTTTGGTTCTGACAGCTCTGTCCAAAGAAGTGAACAGACTTGAGTCCCTTGCCATGTGGCTTGTGCAGCTACTGTCAACATACCATACATCTTTTGAAGTTGAAAAACTTGCTTGAGTAGCCATAAACAAGTGATCTTTAGTTTGGGGTTGCTCATTAGTGAAGTTGACTTGATGTGCAGGTTGTGGTTGAGATTGGTTTTGCTTAAATATGCATTACCTCTCTCTATGTCCCCACTTCTTGCAATGGTTACACTGAATTTGAGGCTTCCCTTATACCAACAATCTTTTGACATGTGATTTGTTCTTTTGCAAGTTGGACGAGGGAACTTGTCCTTTACTGCAGATTCACTTGAACCCCTATCCACCTTACTTTTTTCCTTTTGGTCACCTCCCTTTTTGTAATTTTGCTTCTCTTGATCCCTCTAAACAGATTGCTTCTGTCACGACCCATTTTTTGGGCACATGACCGGCACAATGATGAATATCCCATTACTGTAAGCCTTTCGATAAATTCTACCCATGAGTTTAGTCATTATCTCTATATTATCAAAATAACCATTCCTGAAGAAAATATATCAAATTTTCTTTATTTGAAATTCATAGAGATTATTTGCATATAATAATAGATCCTCAATATAAAATACATTATTATGCTGACATACAAACCAAATACCAAACCCCTGACCTAGATGTCCTAGACGATTACAGAGCAACATAATCTATAACAAAAGAGGGGTCTACTCGACAACGGGAAGGTCCAAAGTGATCTACTCCTCTACCAGATATTCTTCGCTGGCAACCTGATCTGAACAAAAAGGTTGTACAAACAGCGTGAGCTTTTAAACTCAATGAGCGAATCAGCCTCGCGTTAATAAAATTCAAATACATTACCAGTCATGCAAGCATATCCAAAGGCTCATACTCAACCAATAGACAGAAGATAAAAATTCATCTAATTCAACAAACGTTACTAGTACTCATCAATGACAATATATCCCAGAGAGAGCACACAGGCCGGCTCACCAATTATGTATATTTCCGCCATGACGCACAACATCATCCTTTTACATACAAGAAGATAAAAATTCATCCAATTCAACAAACGTTACTAGTACTCGTCAATGGCAATATATCCCGGAGAGCGCACACAGGTCGGCTCACCAATTATGTATATTTCCGCCATGACGCACAACCTCATCCTCTTAGCTAGGGCGCCTCACGGATTTATCACCAATCTGGGCTATATCCCTACTGAGGGAATCGTTGTCTCCACACTCATTGGTCAAGACACCCTGTCAACCGGGTTTTTCCGCCTTGCCGTGAGAGGGGGTACTGTCCCGCTCAATCACAATCAATAGCATTTCATATCATAATCAGAAGCTTAATATAATATTCATCCATATAACAGGTATAGTATATAACTATATTATTATAGCTTTATAAACCACAATTCAAGAGATTCAATCTTCACATCATCATGAGATACTTGCTTTTTCTTATCCATACTTCTGGATTAATTATCTCATTATATTCGCCATTCTGAATCCAATTTCCCCCTATGAATCTTGGGAGTGTCCTACGACATACTTTTTATCACCAGTAATGCTAAAACTCTATTAAAACGGGGTCGTTTCACTCACCTAGATTCCGTACGAGTATCACTTCTCTAAGTCGCTACGGACAAGAGTACACAGATGAATTTTAGTATTCCGCTACAGAGATTTTCATGAAAGATTAGAGAAAACAAGTTAGGATTGTTTTCATACAGACACTGTTCATACATACAGTTACTATTCATACATATGATCACTATTCATATGTATAGTTACTATTTATACGTACGGTTACTATTCATACCAGAAATAGAGAATACAATTTGTAAAAAAGTACACCAGGTAAGTTCCCAGGAAAGAGTGGAGGGTCGCAATGGACACACTTAAAAACCAGGTCTTTCCTTAGCCAGAACTTTCCTAGACATGTATTCTTCACAGTTTATATTCTATTTTGGTAATCAGGGATTCAAAATAATATATAGGCAGCTAAGGACAGTTTTTCTGATGTAAAAGATCAGCCAAAGCTGCAACCACAGAGCATACTTAAGAAAATAACTTCTAAGATTTGTAAGACATAAAAAGGGTATAGTATCCTTACCTAAGCTGAAAAGGAAAGGTCCAAAATCTCAGAGGTCTAGCGTTGGACCAAGAAATCTTAAAGAGAGAAGAAAAGAAGTTGAATGTGTGATTTTGAAAGTGAAATGGAAGGGTCTATTTATAGGAAAATTTAAGGGTACTATTCCATCTACCCCGTCTCACCTACCAATTTCACTTACTAGTCTCATCTACTAGTTTCACTTACTAGTCTCATCTACTAGTTTCACTTACTAATCTCATCTACTAGTATCACTTACTAGTCTCATTTACTAGTTTCACTTACTAGTCTCATCTACTAGTATCACTTACTAGTCTCATCTACTAGTTTCACTTACTAGTCTCATCTACTAGTATAATCAATTTGCTAATTTAGTTTCCTTTCAATTTAGTCCCTTAGGGAATTCTCTCATATAAAATGTCATTTTTTTTCTCCCAGTTTCTTTCTAGTTTTCTCTTATGATCAAACCACATTTGGTATTTGACATTTCGATAGTATATGTGAACAGTACTGTATACGTAAATAGTACCGTATACTGGAATAGTAATCGGCCTTACTAATTTTCTTGGATAAATTTACTCATTACCACTCTAACTTATAAGATTTGTTCGTTTAGATCCTTGAGAATTTGTAAAAATTTCCTAAATTTAAAATTTCTATTCCCAAATTTCCTTCACTAATTCAAAAGAATATTTTTTTACGTAATTAAATTTTTAAATAAACTTCAAAATGGATTTTGAATATTTGTAAAAATTATTGGGGTATTACAGTCTTCCCTCCTTAACAGAATTCGGTCCCCCGAATTCAAAACTCACTTCAAGGTTGAAATAAGTGTGGTCACTTCGTCCATATCTCATCCTTCGCATCTCTTTCTTT
The DNA here is from genome assembly GCA_037074585.1 of Biancaea sappan. Taxonomy (NCBI): domain Eukaryota; kingdom Viridiplantae; phylum Streptophyta; class Magnoliopsida; order Fabales; family Fabaceae; genus Biancaea; species Biancaea sappan. The sequence goes on from CM073494.1 coordinate 17,361,805, forward strand.
TCAAACCACATCACACCCTTGGTGAGATTTACAAGGACACTATACCATTGACTGTGAACTCTAGATCGCATTATCAATGGTTTGCATAGGACTTTTGCCTTTTCTAAATAGCAAGCAATCTCTTCCTTATCAGTTTGATCTTCTCTACGACCTCTTGTACTAGAAAGTGTCTCATCCCTATAACCTTTACCAAACTCAAACCATTTAATCAGAGATCCATGTAAAACCTTAAATAAGTGTCGTCTTTAAAAGTGGTACGTGGTCTCTCCAGTTCACACTGAATATCAGAACACATGTTAACACACACATAACTCATAACATTTATGAATACAAGCACCTCACCCGAAGGCGTCCTTTTGGCCATAGACAATACTCTTACCGGAAGGCAATCCTCTTGCCTTAAGACGGTACTCTGACTTGAAGGCGTTATATAAAAGGCAAAATCACATGAAATCATTGCATAAATCTCTAGGAAGAATAGAAAATATGATAAGTAAATAACATACTCCTCACGCATAAGTATAAAATAAATATATAGAAATTCCTCTCACCTCAATGACTTATATAGAGTCGTACCCCTTCAATGATTGGGGCAAATCCAAAGTTCTCTATATATAGGTTCATAAAATACGTATTTAGCATTCCTCCATAGCTCAGAAGTGCAATGAAATATCATTTTAGTAACTCTTCTCAGTGAAAAGGATATTACCATGCTCTGCTTTAGAGTTTCCATAATCAAGTATGAAACATAACAAATCCAACATCTTCTCATTTCTCAAGTTCTTTCAGTAAAAGGAATCACTTCAACAAAGAAGATCTAAATACTAACTTAAATTTTATTTCTAGTACATAGATAATTTTACTACGTGAAGCTTAGACCAAATATAGCTTTAGGTACAAACAAAAGAAAAAATAAATTAAGGACGAGTAGGCTTTTGAAATGTAAAAGGTGCTCCAGGTCTAGAAGAGGAAGGTGCTTCAGACCTTAAGGAGGAAGCTAATCGTTGTAGCCTAGAAAGAGTTTCTGGAGGAAGTGCCTGAGAAATTTGGCGAAGAGCAGAAGTTACTCCGTTCATACAGTCAATACACCTTGCTTGTTGGTCACGAAAATTTTGAGTTGCAAACATTGAATGTCTATCAACTCGATTAGCCAGTTCCCCGAAACGACGATTTATCAGTTTTTCTTGATTTTCAAAGAGACGATTTATTAGTCACTTTTGGTCCTCTGTCTTGTATTCCAGGCTCTCTATCTTACGCTCCAGATTTTCGATCTTACGCTCCAGGAACGCAAGCTTATTTTCTGAGGATGTTGCAGTACTGTCCTCCTCCAACTCTATTACATCCCTCTTTCTTTTCTTAATTTCTGGTGACCTGTCTACAGGTCTCTTCCCTTTGTTGTCTCCGAGACTTAGATTTAAATCAAGCTCTACATTACCAGTCTCAAAATTCAAGTTGAAAGACTTATTATCGGCCATTTCTCTAGGGATCTCAGAAATAACTTTGAATGAGAAAGGAATGGAGATTGAGAAATAGGTATGTAATGAAAGAAGTTCGTTTGGTGTGATGAGTGGGGTAACGGGCGTACAAGATTTATAGACAACCCGAAGCCCCTGAAGCTAAAGCCACCACAACCTATACGCCGCTCGCTAGGAGGTTTACAGATCATATACGTCGCAATGCCAGCAATTAATGTCGGACATGCAGATAAATAGTAAATGCAATTAACATAAGTCAAAGATTTCCTCAAAAAAAATTTCGGCTAATCTTGACCTTTCTCAAAATTTTCGACTAATCGCCGTTTCAATCTATGATTTCCTCACTCTATACTTGTCTTATAGTGTAATCTCAGATCACAATATCACTCTATGATCGGGTAGTCTCATATTGGCCGTATCTTAGATTCTAATCGGTGTCTTTACTCTGGACTTACACATAATATATATGTAAATATATATATTTTAAAACAAAGTTAACTGCTTACGGCACATGTATCAAGTATTATCATGATGCAAGGAAACATTGCCTTTCATTTGCCCACGAGAGCATTATATGTAAGTATGTGTAACCATGAAGATGTATTATCCTCTACACATTTCATTCTATCAAAGTCATTTTGATTTCTCATTCTCTATGAGTATATGTAGGATTACCACATATTCTCCTTGATCGTAGCCTTCACTCATTATGCATGAATAACATACATACATGTAATTACAACATGATTCAATCTATTATGTATATTATATTCAACTGAAGGCTCTTAAGAACAACACAATAAAACAGAGAAATGCATTTCAGTTCATCATAAAAGCATCCAAGGCAATCTTTAATGGCTCTATCGTCAACTTCTTTGAATTTCGAAAAATGCCAACGGGAGAAATGGGAAAACCAAGTAAAATCAGCCGCAAATCCACCGAATACTGACTTTCGTGGTTTTGGCATTAATGCAACGCGCTATCGGTGTGCACGCCTACCCTAGACTTCTGGCTTCCAGCTTGCAGAAATCCATAGGTTGATCGTGTAGGGGTGCGGTGAAGAGATATCTTCTTTGTCTCTTAGTCCAAATTTTTTCTCTATAAAAACCTTCTCAGCGTTCTCAGTTACCACACCACAAAGAGTAATAATCTCTGAGCCTACAATCTCCAAATATTCCTCTCGCCTCATACTCTTACAAAAATTTCTAAATTTTTCCAAATCATGGCCTCAAGGAAGTACATTGATCTCACAGTAGAGGCTAAGGAAGAAGAACTTGACTTAAACTTAAGTTTATGCAGGGACAAGGGCAAAAGACCTCTCGAGGGATCTCAAGAAAATCAAAAGGAGAAGAAGATGAAGAAGATTGAGGAGGCCGAGGAGATTAGTACAGGTCATAGCTCGGAGGACAAAATCGCCTGTTTAGAGCAGGAGGTGAAGATTCTCAAGAAGATGATAGAGGACCTGGAGAAGTTAACCAAACGTAATAACGCGGCAATGACTTCGAGAATAGATAGGTTCTTCTATTGGTCCACCCAGTGCTTCTGCAATCAACAGCAAAGAAGTGTTGATTGTATGAATAGAATTTACACTACCCTCCGCGACATTGCTATGTCTCTTGCTCCAAGGAATGGTCGAGGGGTAATGATACAATACAACCCTCCTAATCCGAGACCACCTCGCTTTTAGATTACTCATGCATGAGTAAACTTCTTCTTTTTTTGCAATGTAATCCTTCAGTTTTTTTTTGTTTTTAATGCGAGTGGTTTCTTTTATTGGCTGGTACCCTAAAATAATATAGCTACACAAATTCAATCATGAATTCAGCTTATAAAATCCACCATATAAAAATTTGATCTGACAGCAACGGAATCAAAACAAATAACAACTTTTCCTTGACTAAGTTCAAAAGTGTAGCCACATCTGTCTAAAACTAAAACTGAGAACATAATTCCTAAGAAGAGATAAGTCTCGTAGGGAAAGGAAATGAAAACATCCTACAGGACCTTCAGTAGAGCCGTCTCTCTATAGTTGTGCCCGGGTTCACAACGATAGAGGAGGTCCCACTAAGGTTACCTTGCTCTGTAATCACTAGGAGACCTAACAACCATTGCTCTGATACCAACTTTGTCACGACCCATTTTTTGGGCACATGACCGGCACAATGATGAATATCCCATCACTGTAAGCCTTTCGATAAATTCTACCCATGAGTTTAGTCATTATCTCTATATTATCAAAATAAACATTCCTGAAGAAAATATATCAAATTTTCTTTATTTGAAATTCATAGAGATTATTTGCATATAATAATAGATCCTCAACATAAAATACATTATTATGCTGACATACAAACCAAATACCAAACCCCTGACCTAGATGTCCTAGACGATTACAGAGCAACATAATCTATAACAAAAGAGGGGTCTACCCGACAACGGGAAGGTCCAAAGTGATCTACTCCTCTACCAGATATTCTTCGCTGGCAACCTGATCTGAACAAAAAGGTTGTACAAACAGCGTGAGCTTTTAAACTCAATGAGCGAATCGGCCTCGCGTTAATAAAATTCAAATACATTACCAGTCATGCAAGCATATCCAAAGGCTCATACTCAACCAATAGACAGAAGATAAAAATTCATCCAATTCAACAAACGTTACTAGTACTCGTCAATGGCAATATATCCCAGAGAGAGCACACAGGCCGGCTCACCAATTATGTATATTTCCGCCATGACGCACAACATCATCCTTTTACATACAAGAAGATAAAAATTCATCCAATTCAACAAACGTTACTAGTACTCGTCAATGGCAATATATCCCGGAGAGCGCACACAGGCCGGCTCACCAATTATGTATATTTCCGCCATGACGCACAACCTCATCCTCTTAGCTAGGGCGCCTCACGGATTTATCACCAATCTGGGCTATATCCCTACTGAGGGAATCGTTGTCTCCACACTCATTGGCCAAGACACCCTGTCAACCGGGTTTTTCCGCCTTGCCGTGAGAGGGGGTACTGTCCCGCTCAATCACAATCAATAGCATTTCATATCATAATCAGAAGCTTAATATAATATTCATCCATATAACAGGTATAGTATATAACTATATTATAGCTTTATAAACCACAATTCAAGAGATTCAATCTTCACATCATCATGAGATACTTGCTTTTTCTTATCCATACTTCTGGATTAATTATCTCATTATATTCGCCATTCTAAATCCAATTTCCCCCTATGAATCTTGGGAGTGTCCTACGACATACTTTTTATCACCAGTAATGCTAAAACTCTATTAAAACGGGGTCGTTTCACTCACCTGGATTCCGTACGAGTATCACTTCTCTAAGTCGCTACGGACAAGAGTACACAGATGAATTTCAGTATTCCGCTACAGAGATTTTCATGAAAGATTAGAGAAAACAAGTTAGGATTGTTTTCATACAGACACTGTTCATACATACGGTTACTATTCATACATATGATCACTATTCATATGTATAGTCACTATTCATACGTACGGTTACTATTCATACCAGAAATAGAGAATACAATTTGTAAAAAAGTACACCAGGTAAGTTCCCAGGAAAGAGTGGAGGGTCGCAATGGACACACTTAAAAACCAGGTCTTTCCTTAGCCAGAACTTTCCTAGACATGTATTCTTCACAGTTTATATTCTATTTTGGTAATCAGGGATTCAAAATAATATATAGGCAGCTAAGGACAGTTTTTCTGATGTAAAAGATCAGCCAAAGCTGCAACCACAGAGCATACTTAAGAAAATAACTTCTAAGATTTGTAAGACATAAAAAGGGTATAGTATCCTTACCTAAGCTGAAAAGGAAAGGTCCAAAATCTCAGAGGTCTAGCGTTGGACCAAGAAATCTTAAAGAGAGAAGAAAAGAAGTTGAATGTGTGATTTTGAAAGTGAAATGGAAGGGTCTATTTATAGGAAAATTTAAGGGTACTATTCCATCTACCCCGTCTCACCTACCAATTTCACTTACTAGTCTCATCTACTAGTTTCACTTACTAGTCTCATCTACTAGTTTCACTTACTAATCTCATCTACTAGTATCACTTACTAGTCTCATTTACTAGTTTCACTTACTAGTCTCATCTACTAGTATCACTTACTAGTCTCATCTACTAGTTTCACTTACTAGTCTCATCTACTAGTATAATCAATTTGCTAATTTAGTTTCCTTTCAATTTAGTCCCTTAGGGAATTCTCTCATATAAAATGTCATTTTTTTTCTCCCAGTTTCTTTCTAGTTTTCTCTTATGATCAAACCACATTTGGTATTTGACATTTCGATAGTATATGTGAACAGTACTGTATACGTAAATAGTACCGTATACTGGAATAGTAATCGGCCTTACTAATTTTCTTGGATAAATTTACTCATTACCACTCTAACTTATAAGATTTGTTCGTTTAGATCCTTGAGAATTTGTAAAAATTTCCTAAATTTAAAATTTCTATTCCCAAATTTCCTTCACTAATTCAAAAGAATATTTTTTTACGTAATTAAATTTTTCAATAAACTTCAAAATGAATTTTGAATATTTGTAAAAATTATTGGGGTATTACAGCTTCCCTTGTGTCTAGCTTGAAAAACACCTTCAGTTACATCATCCATTCTCATGGACATTCTTTGTTCTTGAGATTGCAATTTACTTACCATCTTAGAAATAATTAATTTCTTGAGATCACATGACTCCTCAATGACAACAACTTTGGCATCAAATTTTTTGGGTAAGCTGATCAACATCTTTTCCACTACTTTCTAGTCTTGCACAGCCTTACCATAAAACCTCATCTGGTTCACCAAATGTGATAGCTTTGAACAATACTCCATAATAGATTCATTTTCCTTTATGTTCATCATTTCAAACTCTCTCTTATGAGTCAATAGCTTGATGCACCTTACCCTTTCATCACCAGTATACCTTTCATTTAGCTCATCCCATATTTGCTTGGATATTTCCAGATGCATAATGCTTGTAAACACATCATCTGTCAAAGTTGAATGTAGACAGGTAACAACTTTCTCCCTTTTCATAATCTCCAATATTGTTTTATTTGAGCTAATTGTAGGATTAGTTCTCAATAGTGGAACTTGCTTGTCTTGATCTACATACTCCCATAAGCCAAAGGACTTCAAACATGCTCTCATTTTAATAACCCATATGTGATAATTTTCCCCTAAAAATTGAGGAACAGCAGACATAACATTGCTTCCTAAGGCCATTTGATCACTCATTAGTGTTTAATCTTTCAATTTTTTTAAATTCAAACCCACAGCCTATGAGAACACAGCTCTAATACCACTATTAAATGTGAAAAATAATAACAGAACCATGAAAACAATATAAACCATAAAACAGAGCCATAACCATGAGAAAAACATGAAAAGAGAAGAAAAGATAGGGCAATTTTCGTTTCTACAATACTTCCATACTATTCTTCATATTTTCCATTCATATTTATATGACATACAAAAGAAATCACAATCATACATGCTGTCTTTGCAAGATATACATCCATTGTCATTAGGTGAACAGACTACTTAACAAAACATTACTAACTAAAGTAAGCAAAAATAATTATATCTGTCACGTCCCAAAATCTAAGCACATGACCGACACGGAAGGTGAATTTCACCTCACTTCTATAAGCCTATTTTTCTCTTAAACACAATACTAATCCTTATCTTAGTTTTTTTAATGCAATTAATTTAAATTACACAATTTAAGAATTAAAATAAGAGAACTATTCTTCTTTTTACAAAAGATAAAAAAAAAGTACGACTAAACCGAGTTCTCCATATACGCTACAGTCATACACATTAAATCACTAAATGAACCTACCTAATTACAGAGCTTTCTAGATTTATACAACTTAAAATAAGACCTAAACATTATACTTTTACCTTAAATAAATGGAAAGGTAATCTTGACGTGAACGTCATTGAACTATGAAGTTCTCCATACCTGAAACTGAAGACTGCTTCTATTTGAGAGAATCTTACCACATTCACACACAATATAGGTATATATATATATATATATATATACATGCAAATATATATAATTGATCTAATAGTACAATCATCTAAGTTTTGGTGTACAAGATATTTATCAAAACACATACATTGAAATCATCTCGCAATTATTAACAAACACATTCAAGATCAAGTCAAATTACATTTCAAACAATTCTAACAATTCATACAATTCTAATTTAAGTTCCCATATATTTTTTGGGTCCCGTCCACATAAAATGGTCGTTGCCCTATGGCCCCTACCGCATTCTCCCTTATTTCACCCCTGTCCTCAAAGGGACAAATCTGTAGTCCAACCTTATTTCACCATGTCCTTAAAAGGACGAATATCATATTCAATACCACGGGTGGCCATAGTTGTAATATCCCAAGAATTTATATAAATATTTAAAAATCTATTTTGAAATTTAATTACGTAGAAAATGTTCTTTTTGAATTAGTGAGGGAAATTTGGGAAGAGAAAGTCAAAATTTTAATTTGGAAAATTTATACAAATTCTTAAGGACTAAAGTGAAAAGAAAATAAAATATGGAGTACTTTTGAGAAATGACCAAATAAGAACCTGAGAGGAAGAATAAAGCTTATGAGAATGAATTATGAGTCCGGTACCGAAAAGATGATGGATTTGATATTTAGAAAATTTTTATACATTCTCAAGGACCTAAGTGAACAAATCTTATAAGCTAAGGTGGCTATGAGCGATTTTAGCGAAAAAGAAATTGGTGGGGCCCACATGTACAATTATTAGTTTCTTTTCTCCTTCTTCCTCCCGAGATTTCACTTTCTCTTATTCATTTTTCCATCTTACTCCCGTAGCTCTCGGCCAAGGACTCAAAATTCTCTTCTTCACCTCCATCCATGCCAAATGCTTAAGAAGGAAGCCTTGGAAGTTAGGATGATTGGTAAGTTGATGTTCTTCTTCTTCTTCCTCTTATTACAAGACCAAATCCTTGGTTATCTTTTTGCAAAATTTTTGTAGAATATTTTAATGGATGAATTTAAGTGTGGATGTTAATCTAAAACATTCCTGGATGGTTTATGATGTTATTAGAACAAGAAATTTGGAGAAAACTAGAAGAAATTTCGTAGAATTTGGATATTTGAAAAAGTTAGTGTTCTTGATGAAAATTTGAGATTTGAGCTTGGATTGTTGGTAAAAATTAGGGGTTTTAGTGTTAAAACACTCCTTAGACATTGAGAAACAAAACCCATGGAAGAAATCAAAAGAAATGTTGTTTTAGATATGATTTTAGGATTTTTGGATGAAGAACACGAAGAACATCCGAAAATTTTTCCTAGAAATTACTGTTCACCGGGAAAATTTTTCCAGATTTTCTCGGCTACTGTAGCGTTGACTCGGTCAATGTTACTGTAGCGTTGAATCGGTCAACATTACTGTAGCTGCGTTGACCGTTGACCGTTACTGTAGCATCAGTTTTTTTTTAAATTGTTGAAAAGCTCTTTGAATCTAGTTTCCAATGGTATAAGTTTCATCTGGATATTCATTACCAGTTAGGAGTTATGATTTGAGAAGTAAGTGAAGGTCGGGAATAGTGGTAGGAAATTTCTCTATTTTGTAACCCTAATGGTTTTTACCTGGTTACAATAGGGATGGTTGAGGCGCAAGGTGGGAGCGTCGAGAGCGTGGAATCCAGGTGAGTAGGCAACCTTGCAAAATTAATTTACTAAATTAGTCAAAGTACAATATAAATCCCATTTATGTTATTTATGAAATTGAGAAGATTATCAGTGTATGTTCAGGGTGAGAAAAATTACAATATCATTGGAAATTATTTTATTACCTTCATAAATTGATTTCTCTAGTTGACTAAATAACTAGATGTGGTAGTTCATTGAATAAATTGGAACATTTTGTAAGTGAATAACCTTACTAAACTAATTTGATATTATTAGATAAAGTACAATATAAGTCTCGTTTATAACATTATTGAAATGTTAAACAATCAATCTCTCAATTGATAATATATGATGATTGCTATGATTGATGATAGAAATTCAAGGGAATAAAAGTATGTGTAAATTAATTTATTTCATAGTAATTGTATTGTGATAAATTCTCACTATTTTATTGATGAGCAAAAGATCTACGGGATCTAATACACGAGTTTGAAAGGGTTAGAGTCTCATACTACTCGGTGTCTAACTGTGAAAATCTATGCACGAGTTTGAAAGGGTTAGAGTCCCATACTACTCAGTGTATAATTATGAAAATCTATGCACGAGTTTGAAAGGGTTAGAGTCCCATACTACTCGGTGTCTAACTGTGAAAATCTATGCACGAGTTTGAAAGGGTTAGAGTCCCATACTACTCAGTGTATAATTATGAAAATCTATGCACGAGTTTGAAAGGGTTAGAGTCTCATACTACTCGGCGTATAACTGTGAAAATCTATGCACAAAGAGTTTGAGGGTTAAATTCCCAGGTCACTCGATGCAAGTATTTATGGCACATAATGCAAAGTGATTGAGGATTGATCACCCAAGAAATCATACGCAAATTCAGACAAATGTAATACTATAATTATTTAAAATAAATGATAAATTGATTGTATTAGTAAATGTGATATTTGTGCTTGTGATATTTTCATGTACAGTTGTTTACTCATTGAGTTTTGATTAACTCACACTCTCTATATTTATCTTTTCAGAAACAGTGGTTGAAAAGGAGAATTTATAGCCTTTAAGGATATACTCCACTTTTGTCTGGTAAACAAATAAATATAGATTTGGTAAGGATTAGGAAATGCTCTGTAATCTAATAGGTCACCTAGGCATGGGAGGTTGTATAGTACTGTGTAGTGTATGAATGTTGAACATTTTCTGAATATGTATACAAATTATCTTTCTTGGAAAATTTATGATTCACATAATTATGGATATTAAGAATGTTCATAGAGATTAAGGGGTACCACGGAGGTACACCCTAGGTATTTTATGTTTATCTCACATGTAAGTTTTGGGTTGTGACAATAGTGATTTCATTCCACCCTTATTTCATCCCATGAGATCCCATAAACTCCATTTCCATTTCTTTCAAGATCAAACACAATCATATTACATAATTATATGCAACCATATGCATCTTATTTTAGGAAAACTTCACAACAGTCTCACATTTGCACATTTCAATATATAACATGAATACATTAATTTCATGTCATATATATATATATATATATATAGTACACTTTTAATATATACATAAAATAAGCAAACAAGGTAAGGTATGAACTCTCACATCGATTCTAAGCTAAAATTCTATACTTCAAATCAGAGGATAAATGTCAAGGAACTCATCAAAGGCCTAAAGAACAAGCCATGCAAAGAGATAATACCAAATCAGAACATAGGCTATCAATCATCTAGCTTTGTTTTGTTTTGAGGGTAAAATTAGAACCAAATTTTAGAAAAATTCTGGTATTAATCCATAGCTCCAAAAATTATGAAGTTTGGTATAAAGCCTTATTAGTATGTTAACATACTAGGATAAAATTTTCATAATTTAATTCTATCTTTTGACTCCTCTAGAGACCCTATTATTGACCAAAGGTTAGAACTGTCCAAATCTATATAGGTTATGTCTTTCTATTTATTAAGCCCATCAAACGTTAACCAAATGCTATAAAATTTGGTAGACAATTAGTATGAGGTCTTATCTAGGTGCCATAAAATTTTCAAGGCAAAACAAGATTGTTTAGCAATTGTGTAAAATCCAAAATTCATAACAAAAAGGAAATGGGCTTCATAGGTATTAAGAAGATTTTATCAAATAAATGGTGCTAGCATGGACTAGTCAGACATACTGATATCACAGTGTGCATAAAATACTAATAAGTAATAATCACTTTCAAAAAGATAAATATAAACCAGAACAATCCAAAAGAATATTATATTTACCATCACTAGGCATCTCAAAACAGAAATTATGTTCATACTATCATTATATATAAATTATCAACTCACTTGCTTCCATTCTGTAATATCCCAATAATAAACCAGAACTATAAAAAAAATTTATTTGAAAATTATATATATATACATTTATCTATCCAAATCTGGAATTTATAATTTATAATTTTAATAATAATAGATCCATAGTCTTGAATCACGCTTTCAGATCCCAAGATCTTTCCTTTTCCCTTAGTAACTGCTCATTTCTTCATTGGGTCAATAAAACTGAATCCTAATTCTCATCTGAGACAGTAGTGTAGGACTCATCGCTTCCCATTTCTAATTCCTGAGTTTCTCGCTCTGAGGAAAAGCTTGGGAACTCTATCCTCTGTTTCTGCTTAATCCCTCTATTCTCATCTGATTCCTCTAACTTCCCTTCTGCTTGGGATCGTCTGCGATTCCCTAGCCTCCTGCTAGCTTCTCCAAGCTTCAATCCAACCGTTCCGTCGCCGATTTTCTGGTTGCCTCCGTGAAAATGGCTCAGATCATCTGCTAGGTTTCGAAGGTCTCACTTCTTACTCTTCGAAACCACCCTGTGCCTAGTCTTCATCCAGTTAATCAAATTTGCAGTTATGGCTATTCGCGTTACCGCTTCCTACTCTGGTTATTTTGCCCAGAGCCTTGCTTCTTCCGTCGGTTCTCGCACGGCAAATTCGCGTTGCTCTCAAGAATGCTGGATACGGTATTGCATATTTGTCTCTGGCCAGAAATCTGATCTTGATCCCTCCGGCGGCGTGCGTAATTACCGTTCTGATTACCGACGGCCAAAATCGAATTGCTGGGCTAATTGTTCATCGTCTATGTATTCTACAATCTCTGCAGAATTTCTGGGTAATAGTTACAACAATCCGATCGTATTGGGTTTGATTTCGATGATGAAGTCAACGGTTGGTGTATCAGCTTCATCTGCGACGACTATGGGTATAAACGATGTTTCCCCCACTTCGATTATTCCCTTTTTGAAGGGATCGAAGAGCCTTCCTTCCAACGAGTCTATTCCCGTTCCTACAACTCTTGAGGTGGATAAAGGAAGGACAGAGTGTCGTGATGATGCGAATTTGGGATACGGTCCAAAAGGTTTTGAGAAGTCAAGTTGGCTGTCCCGCCTGTTGAATGTCTGTTCAGAGGATGCGAAGGCTGTGTTTACCGCTGTGACTGTTAGTGTGCTCTTCCGATCGTTCTTGGCTGAACCGAGATCGATTCCCTCATCTTCTATGTCCCCAACTCTGGATTCGGGCAACCGTATTTTAGAGGAGAAGGTTTCCTTCTTCTTTAGAAAGCCTGATGTTTCAGATATTGTCATATTTAAGGCACCACCAATTTTATAGGAATTTGGTTATAGTTCAGCTGATGAATTTATTAAAAGAATTGTGGCAAAGGCTGGGGACTGTGTGGAGGTTCGTGATGGAAAACTATTGGTGATCGGTGTTGCTCAAGAAGAGGAATTCGTTGTAGAGCCAAAAAGGTGCTTTCTGTGGCTGTTTATAACCATTATAAAAGAATACACCAAGCCTCTTTACAGAAAGGGTCTGGGGTAGATTCAGGAATTTCAAAAGCTCTAGATGATGACGATAATGTGGAGCTAGAAAAGAGTAATGTCCTCTTGATGGGTCCGACTGGTTCAGCCATCAAAAGGGAGGCTTATGGTTGTGTTTTGTTTGACAGGCCTTTGATAAGTTCCTTGGCATTTATCCTCTGATTTGAAGTGTAGAATTTTAGCTCGGATTCGAGGTGAGAGATCCTACCTTACCTTGTTTGTTTATTTAATGTATATATTAAAAGTATGCTCTATATATATATATATGTGACATGAAATTTATGCATTCATAATGTACAATGAAATGTGTAAATATGATTCTGTTGTGAACTTTTCCTGAAATGGAATGCATACGGTTGCCTATAGTTGTGTAATGTGATTGTGTTTGATTTCGAAAGAAATAGAAGTAGAGTTTATGGGATCCCCTGGGATGAAACAGGGGTGGAATAAAATCACTATGGCCATGTGATATTGAATATGATATTCGTCCTTTTAAGGACAGGGTGAAATAAGGTTGGATCACAGATTTGTCCATTTGAGGATAGGGGTGAAATAAGGGAGGATGCGGCAGGGGCCGTGGGGCAACGGCCACTCATTGTGGACGGGACCCGAAAAATGTCTGGGAACTTGATTTGGAATTGTATGAATTGTTTGAATTGTTTGAAATGTGATTTGGATTGATCTTAAATATGTTGTTAAGAATTGCGAGGTGATTTCAATGTGTGTATCTTGATAAATATCTTGTACATCAAAACTTAGATGATTATACCGTTAGATCAATTATATATATCTGCATGTATATATGTATACCTATATCGTGTGTGAATGTGGTAGGATTCTCTCAAGTAGAAGCTGTTTTCAGTTTCAGGTATGGAGAACTGCCTAATTCGATGACATTCACGCCAAGATTATTTTCTTTTATTTGTTTAGGATAAAAGTTTAATGTTTAGTACTAATTCTAATGTATAATTCTAGAAAAGCTCTGTAATCGGGTAGGTTTGTTCAGCAATGTAATGTGTATCATTGTATCGTGTATGAGAAATTCAGTTTAGTCATAATTTCTTATCATTTTGTGAGAAGAGAGAAATAGTTTTTTTTCTTTTTATTTATTATTTCTTAAATTATGTAATTTAAATAATTGCATCAAAAGTATAACCAAAATAAGGTTTAGTATTATGCTTAAGAGGAAAATAGGCTTACGGAGGTGAAATAGAATTCACTTTCCGTGCCGATCACGTGCTCAGATTTTGGGACGTGATACATTCTCTTTGTTCCTTAGCCACTAAATATACATAACCAAAAAAACCATTTTTTCTTCTATTTTCCTGACTGTTCGAGAAACTCTAATTCATGGTTCTTAAACAATAAATTTCTTTGTTATAGTTTTCCACTCAATCTGCAAAGATAATTTAATTCCACTCTTAAATCCATTTTGACATACTCTTAAATTTCAAGAATAAACAACCCAAGGACAATACATGCATATACGGCACTTCATCCATATATGATAAAAAAAATATGTAGAAAATAATTGCAAATTTCGAGTTTTCTACCTACTATCAAACAATTGCACCGTTGTGAGCCTGTGAGCTTCCCTCCCTATGGCTGAATAACGAAGAAGAACCACCCATGTGATGACAACGCCATAGAAGAGAAAGAGAGCTCAGATGGTTGATCGTAGTACCCCTTTATTGTCTACCTCCCTCTTGTTCTTTCTCTCTCTCTCGATCGGTTATGTTTTGCATAGACCAAATAATAAAGGAAGAAGAGGAGAGGAAGGGGAGGTTTGGTCAATGGTGAGGTGGTGGTCCCTTCTTCCAATTAATTCATTTCTTTCACCTTAATTCTTTGCTTCCCGTGAATCTTTCCCTTTCTCACTTGATCTCCTTTTCTCTCTCTTATTTTTTTTTTTCAGCAAGCTTCAATGATTGAAGTATTCAAGAAGCTTCAATTCTCACCTCTGCTTGTAATTTCAAGTGTACGTGTGTCCTCCATCGCATGGTACCACTTGTTCAAGTTTTGTTTTTTTTGCTTAAACTACAAAAACATCTCATCCTAAAAAAAATAATTGATCACTTAAGTCCCTAACGAGTTAATAAAAAAAATTCCTAATCTTTCCCAAAGATATATACATATATAAATATATATATCCCTCATAATTAAATTTTTCAATAATTTCTCTAAATATTCTTAATTATTCTTGGGGTATTACAATATTCATCAACAAAGAAGTATTTTAGAAAAGTTTTACAAGTCATTAGTTAACACCTCTAAATAAATGAGCCTTGCTTTAATTTGTACGCTTAATTATGTTGGTCCTTTGATGAGCTAGGTTGGGGTTCATTTGCATTCTTTTACATTGTATACTTAGCCACACGATCTATTCTATTTGGTTTATTATGCTAATATTTTACGGATTTCGGTTGAACTTTTTTGGTGGAATTATTTTAGGCAGCAATTTGTAGGGGGCTTCTTACCGCGATGCTAAATATTTTTTCTAGTTATTCTTTGAAGGCGTCATCATATTTTGTGATGCATCATGCTATGTGCATGGGCATTCAATCAAGTTATGGATGTAGTTCTGACAAAGGATATGGCTGTGGCCTGTGTTGTGTATTATTATTATAAAATATGATTAATTTCCTATCTCAATCTATAGCTTTGGATCCTATATACATATATACATATTGAAGTTGCTTTTTTTACTTGTGAACGCTTTGGCACATTGTTTTAATCCTTCCTTGTACATTGATTTGGTTTAATGCTTCATGGATGTTGAGAAGAAGAGTCCTATATATTTTCTTTATGTAGTAACTGTAGATGAAACAGACGAGTGCTAGACTATTATATTCTAGATATAACATGTCTGTGTATCCGTTACACAGAGTGATATAACAAAATCAACTTGTGAGAGACGTAAAATAACTTTAAAGATAGATGAGATATTCAAATCTCAACCTAGTATGCATTTTATATTTTAATATTAACCTTTGCTTTCTTTTATCTTGATATTTATTCTTATTTTTCAGGTTACTACTCCAATGATTTGAAAAAAAAAAAGAGGTTGCTGCTCCAACAACCTATAGGCCATTGACGGATACAACAAATGGATTGGAAACTCCACAACAAACTTTTGAAGAGGAAGTTAAAACATTTTCTTGACTCCGCGCCTCCTTTGCAAAACAACACTGAAATAAGTGAACAATTTGAAGGAATCTATTGACTTATGCACATTGCGAGTTTTAGTGCATGATTTCTAAATAAAGACCTGGTCGGGATTTGGTCCCAGTAAATGGGAATGCAAAGAGAGTTGTTTGTTTGACATTTGGTGGTACCACTGCTTCATTGGAGCAGTGTTGTGTCCGATATGTTGACAATTTCAGTTCAAGTCATAGAGGACCCACATCCACAGAGTGTGTTTTAGGTATTTCCTAAAGGCTGAATATGCTGTTATATTTCTGTCCCGAAAGTGAATTTCTATTTTCTAGTCATGCCAATAATATTTTGTTATGATGTATGACTTGCAGAATAATTCTACGTTTGGTCTGATTACCTGCGAATTTGTTGATTATAAATGGATATTTATGCAAGGAAGTTTCCAGCCATTCTGCAGACCCCTGCCCAATGATCCCTTACTTGATCAATTGATCAAGATTTTTAGTTTCTGCTGGATGCTTGATATATACAAGTACATATGACAGACAGAAATTGGATGCTTCCCCCGACCCCACCTCCTTCATGCATGATCAAGGACAATCCATTGACATTTAGTTTAGATCTACCTTACAATGCATTCAATCTCATGATATAACTGAAGTACCTGACGTGGCATGATCTGATTGTCTGAAATGATGATGCCAAGCATCTCATGAGCCAATTTTATTCGCATGATTCTTAATATGATTCATTACAGCATTATGTCTATAAAATTTCATCATAAAACGTGCTTTTATTATCTTCTTCTTGTCCCAGGAAGAAGGCTACTTGGAGAATTATAGCTCTAATTTAACGATGTTAGTGTGCCTCCTTTATCTTTATCTTTTATTTGTTCTTGTATGGGTATGGCTGAATTTTGTTCTATAATACGGTTTGCAAGGTGTGTGTGTTGTTTTGGTTCTTTTAAATTATGGTTCTTTAGATTAGTTGGGTATAGTTCGAGTTGCATAAGGGTCTTCATTTTGCTGCAGGTACTTGCAGTTGGTCACCTATTTAAGCTTCCTTACAAGACAATATTTGAGTATCTTCAGGTCAGCTATAATTTGTAATTGTATGTATTCATTTGATGCAGCAAAGGCAATATATATTATGGTGTATATCCTCAGTCCTTTTGTGTTGTTGCTGGGTATTAACTGATAGTCAAACTGGGAGGTGGATTTGTTGTTGTCATACTCATATATTCTTGCTGCAAGATTGAGCCACTTCTTGATCTGTTACAAATTTTAATCATAGGTGTAAAATTAGTGGTTTTGTTGGTGCAAAATGGCCGTTGTAATTTTCCTTTTATTAGTGCAGGTGTTGCAAATGACTGCAAAACCAATGAGATCTCTCGAGCCACATGCAATGTTCTATTTTGCAGCCGCAGTATCCAATTATTTTGTTCCTTCGAAGGACGTGGTATTAATTTGATAAGTAGTTAAATTGTATTCATTTCACGTGTTCTATTTCTTTATCCCTGTTTATTCAGTGGGGACAGATCTTTGTAAACAACCTGATAGTTTCTAATGCGATGTTGTCTTCAATATTACTTTAAATGATATTATAATTGGTTAAGATGGAAGAAATTTATCATCCCATAAAGAATTTTGCACTACTGAATGCATCAAAGATGACATATTGGATGAACTTGGGCATTATCCAGAGAATTTTCTTATAGCTTCGTGTGTAAACATAGTGGTTACCAAATTCAATACGCCAAAGATGTCAAGAAGGGGAGACCTGGAGAAAAGCCTACAGAGTTTACTTGGTTGATAACTACTTTAAAAGATGTACCACATGGCTAGAAGTTGTAATTTTAGCATTTCTATTATAAGATTTCTTGTTCTTGGTAATCTCAACTTGTTATATTAATCATGCAGGTAGAGCACACAATTGAGTCAACCTGTTATATCTCAAGTTATAAGCCCCTGCTCCTCCCTAATTGATAGTTTGGACGCTATAATTAGCTTTGATCCCCACCTATTAGATACTACTGGAAAAACATTATCGATGTATTGTAAAGAAGTCTTCATGTTAGGAGTGAATGTTGCTCAAAGAATCTGCCTGAAGCCGAGTTCAGTTTAGTGTAACTTTTCATGTGATGTATCATATCATCACAGCAAGTGTCCTTTCGGCAGTTTTAGATGGATGAATAGACTAACATCACTGATGATATTTTTTAGCCTGATAAGGATTTGGACAACTAATTTGCATTTATTTTTTAATATGCAATATGAGGAGAGATTGAAATTTGAAAATGAAAATGAAGAGTTAAGATCTAGGTCATATCACGCAAATTCCACTAGGTAGTGATTGAGTGGCAGGGCTGTCCGCCTGTTTTCTAACAACAGACTACCAAAAAGTTCAAGAAAATGACATATTAACACCTTTTCACGTTGGAGCTGAGTCAAGTGTCAACTGGGATTATTTTTCTTGCCTATATCACAGTTAGAGACATATATTCAAACATTCTTCTAAAGAAGAATGATACAGCTCTTGAGAAGTACAAGATGGATGTGGTCGTTGCAAATGAGCTCTCAACTTGCAAGGAGGATGGAGTGGTTGTCAGTAGTGCTGAAAAGATGACTGTTCGGCTGAGAAAGAAACTATCTGGGGATGATGTAAGAATCCCTTGATTAAATTTTCCGAGACATTCAACTTACATTGAGGGTCCTAGGAGATGAAGCAAAATAATGAGGTACTAAATAGGGCCTGACCTCTGATTCCTTCCTCTTGTACTTCTGGAGTACTAAAACTCCCGTTTGCATTTAATAATCGTGAGCATCCACAAGAAGGATGAGAAGAATTAGACACAATAGACTTAAGGCCAGAAAACAGAGGAAATATAGAAGCCCACTGTTTGAACTGTATCCCCCCTTTCCCTTCCCTAAGATTACGCTCATTGCTAAACTCTGCATCATATTTTTGTTATTCTTCTCATAATAAAGTGGGTTACCTCGGTTTTCTACTAAGATTAAGTTGTGTCGTGCAACTTTTGGCTCTATCTTTTGTTGTTAATGGAACTGATTATGCAAGAGAAACGTACACGATTAGCAAAAGAAAGTGATATCGATGTGAAGTAATACAAACCAGAATCCGATGTGAGATTCCCATTACACTAGACTTTTCAAAAGTGAAACTTCGAGTTCAGCATCATGGGACAATATGATTCTTGTAAAGTTGATTTCTCATTCATTTTAGAGTCAGGAAGGACAAAATATCTACACTATTATTTGTATGATAATTGAAACTCAGATTTGTAGAGGGAGACGTTATGGTATTAAATCATATATAATACATTGAACCATGTTTGCTACAGTGCCTAGTCACTGTCTGAATCCAGCTCGAGACCCTCTGCAGCCAAAAGCCGACTGACAGTCTTCATTTTTTCTTCCTCAGCCTTTCTTCGCATCAAATCTCTCTTCTTCAATACAAGCGTATGCCTCTTCAGGGTATTTGAGAAATGTTCAGAAGAAGCCTTTTTTTCTCTTGCCAAGATCCTCCTTTCCTCATCTGGATCAATCTAGATTTCATATGATACTTCCAATCAAATGCAAAGAAAAAAAAAACCTCAGGCCCTTTTTGTACTTTAACTTGAAAGGGGTAAATAGCCACCTACTCTAACTTCATCAGGATGTATTACAAGCTGGTTCGGTTGACAGAAGAAAGTTTGACAAAAATATATTTCCCACTAAAGGACATAATAAATAAAGCCTATACAGTGAGCTGGTAACATTTTCAAGTATAGTCCGATACCTTCGAACGAGAAAGACGACGCACACGAATATTCAACTCGCGCTGCTGCTGCTCAGCCCAAGCAGCAATTGCCATATCACCCCGCTGATCAAAAGCTTTTCGCTTTTTCATAAGCCACTCCGTCCATGCTTGAGATGCCTGGAGAAAAAAAAAAACACCATATCAAATTATCAATCACTTAATAGGCTAAATTAATATTTAAAGAAAAACTAACTAAACCAATCTTCTGCACAGAAAACTATGTATTTTTTAACAGTATTAGCTCAAATCTAAGATGGAAGGAGATTTTGCTTGCTGCAACACTAGTTGGATAGAATTCACCGTACACTCCAATATAACAAGTTACAAAAATCATGAATTAAAAATAGTACAGATTAAAGCTTACCCATGATATGGTCCCATTACAGATAAAGAACAAGAAACCAGTCAATCACTGTGATGATCATAAAGTTTAGTGATAAATTTTACCTTCATTGGGTTGACTCGGTTATCCATATCATATTGTCTTCGCTTCTCCTGATCTATAAGTAATTCATAAGCAGCTTGAATTTTGATGAACCTAGCTTCTGCCGTTTCACCTTCCTCAAGGGTTCCTCTACCATCATAGACTTGATGAAAAATAAAAAATAAAAAATAACCAAAAAGGGAGTTAGTGAGAGGTCATTCGAGGCAAAGGAACAGTGGCAGAACTGTATAAAATTTAGTTATAAAAGAAACTGTCAGAAAAGAAACAACTGCAGCTGCATCATACAACCACTCATATGGATAAACAAATTTGGACCTTCTAACATCTACAACAAAAGGTACATGCAGTTTCTAAGTTTCGTTGTAAATGAACATGATATATTTCTGCTAGGCATGGAAGATAGAAGAACAATAAATATGCCATCCCTGATATGTTCCAATATATGTTGCTGCTCGACATGTTGTGAAAATAGAAGATGCAGGGCCAACAAATGCACACACACACAGGACTTGGTATTTGTACCATTGGATAGTAAAGGAGCAATAGCGATCTAAAGTTATGGTATTATTTAGCAAATTGCCATCTGACACGAGTAGAAATATGATAAAGGATCATGCCACTTATAACCAGCAGTATCAGGCTGACACATAATGTTTAATAGTTTTTTTGATAGAAAACATATACTGTTTATTAGTTTACATGACACTACAGCAAACAAGCTAGCTAAGATGGGATACATACCATCCGGATGGTAGAATTTGGCCAAGCGTCTATAAGCGTTTTTTATTTGATCTTCGTCAGCATCTCTTTCTAGTTCTGGAGTTTCAGCATATAAAATTGAAAGGAGAAGCTGTTAAAAGAGATGCACAGGAATTTCCTTCTGTACCTACAATAAAACCTGACGCATTTCCTAGCCATCACAAGCATTCTTGATAAGTTGATAGACCCATACTTATTAGTTCTTCACTTTAGTGTTACTATTCCGGGAATATTTAAACCCACGGCTGAAACAATTGTTACAAAAGCTATAGTTGGATGTATTATACTTGTACTGTCGGCTATTCTGCTCTATTATTTCAGGAACCTTATTTCATCGGTAACACCATGATTGATTCAATCCTTTTAGCGGCAAAAGTTCTATTTTATCGGAATATCTTACTCTAAACCATTTTATCAGGAAAGAGACCACCTTCCCGGATTCATCAATCAAAAAGAAGCACAACAGAGAAAGTAGTTACCAAGAGTTTCATAAGGGGATTTCTGCTCAGTCCAGCTCGATGCCCTAGCCACAGTTCTCCTCTGATTTACGCGAAACCACATCTCATTACTACTCAAGCCCGAAGAGTCGAACCATGTGGAATATAGTGATGGCGATGGCAAACGAGACTTAAAATTAGGATTCCGAAATGAAGTCCTAAATCGAATTTGGTGTCTGCAACTGATGACGGAAAACAGTGTCTGCGGCCGACATAGTGTTCGCAAATTGCTCATATTTTAGAGATTTGATGCTCAGCCGAACCGCTCAAACGAATCACACCTAGAACACAAAGCAAATTTTCTATTCCGTCTTCAAATTTTCTACATTGGTTGTAGACGTGAAGAAAGTGAAAAGGTGGTAATAACGAACCGCAAAGAATCTGACGGAATCTTGAATTTTCAGATTTAATTATTTTTTCTGTGATTTTTCACAACGATGAAATTCTGCATTTTCTTTTCTCATTTTTTGATAGCCGGGATTTTTTTGGGGGTAGTATTTTCATTAGAAAACTCGGGGAATTTGTGGACGATAGGATTCCGCCATCCTACTATCACGAGAGTTTACCGTTATACCCGTCTCTAGTTCCCAAAATTACAAGTCCAACAAGTCGCATTTATTTTGAGTTTTAATTTTATTTTTAAAATTTTTTATTTATTTTATCATATTTTTTTTGTTCTAATTTTATTTTTAGAATTAACATTATTAATAAAATTGACAAAAATGATAATATTGACTCCTTCAAATAACACATGGACTCTTCTAAATAATATTTAATACATTAAAAGTTTAAATATTAATTTGGAACCAAAAAAAATCATTTGAAGTAAAATTAAAACTTGATTAAATATTTGTAACAAAATTAAGACTAAAATCTATTAATATAACATGTTCATAGTAGTAGTAGACGTTCGAAGTTCATGTAAACATTATTTGTTAATTATATTAATAACATTAATCTTATTAACAAAATTAAAACAAAAAAAGAAATATGTAAAACAAAATTGACATAAAAAAAATATTATGAACAAAATTAAAAATCAAAGTAAATGTTGAAAAAGATATTTTTTACGGCTTCTTTTTAAAGAAATTTTCTTAATATTAGTCATTAGATTTATTCTTCACATATTAATCTAATAATATTTGGCAAGTCTGTATTGAGTTAGTCCTTTAAAATAGAATAATTATATACTTTAATTTACCAAAATGACTAACACGTAAGATGTTGCAAACTAAAAGAAAGAATTTGGTTTAATAATATGTAACAAATTAAAAATTAAAGAAATCTAAATAAATAAACATAAAGAATAAAGTGTTTAAAAATTAAAGAACTAATTTGGTTTAACCTCCTTTTTTTTTTTTCCTCAAAGACCTACACACAAGATTTTATAAAGTTGGGTAACTGGATACTTGCTCCTTTTTCTTCAGGTTGCAAAGAAATTGATTATCTCATTTTATAGGATATTGCTATTATTGCTCTTTGGTTGCTTGTCTTTGCAATTGAAAGGAATAGTACAAATTATGATTTTTTTTGCAAATGTAAAAAAGAGAAAGTACAATGAAAAGGTAAAATGCTTATAAGTTATAACAATTTATAATACACTGTTCATGTACATTGAAGCTCTCAAGAGCAACCGCAAATTACTTGAGCATTGCTACACGGTACCCAACATCAAATCCCAAACATATACATATACATATATATATATATATATATATACAGGCACATAATGATATTGAATGAGGACTAGTGAATGCCATTGATTCAGGTGATTTGAATCAATGTTTGGGAGAGAAGACAGGATGAAATGGGCGTGCAGCCAAAAGAGAAGTAAGAGCACGAAGATGGTGAAAGTACTCTCCCAGAGCCAGCAAGCCTCGAGCTGCTTGGTGTGTTGTGAGGATGCGAGACATGTGCTGTAGGGTTTTCTGCCTCAGATGATCTGCCTGTGGACAATTACAGAGGACTTTTCTTCACTTCACACTGCAGAAAATGACAAGCTTATTGTGTTAATTATGATTGTAAGGTAAATTACCTGGTTCACAAAAACCTCCAGTGCTTCAATTTTCTCCATGGAAGCAGCCATCTGAAACCCAAAGTTATCCACGCCCATTGGATCAGCTGCTATGTTGTGAAGCAGACTCTGCTGGAGTTTGTCCAATCCTTGTGACAGAGCATCTTCAGCTTGCTGAGACGATAATCGAAGGTTGTTCACACTCGCTATTTGTTCATTTGTCAAAGGCTCCAGTTGTGGCACTATGATCTGTGAGGAAAGCCCAGCAGTTTTCCCAAGATTAAACAGATTGTAAGTCGAGAAAAAATGATAAGATATATGGTGTGTACTATGTAGTGTGTATATATATATATATATACATATAGTATGTACATTTAGAAGCTGTGAAGGGCGGGATCCTCCAATCCAGAGAAACATACGTTCTACTGATGTTTTCCATGCACCAGAGATTAAATAAAAGATGTCAGCCTTAGCAGCATCTGCTTTGATCCTGAACAGATTTGAGTAATGGCTCAATATAATCTCCACAAGTAGATGAAGTTGCACATCAGGTGCTTGAGTCCGCAAGGCATTTCTAAGTTCTGCATTCTGTCTATGTTGCTCTTCAACCCAACGTCCATATTCAATTTCAAACGCACCAATCCCTGCTTACCAAAATCAAACCCTTCTTCGGAGTTAATTCTTGGGAATCTTCCCTGCAGAATCAGAGCAATTTGAGGAAGGTGAGAGCTGATATTCAGAATCACAGACCTGAGTTTATTGTTGCAGCAGGTGATCCTATATAACTGCCATCTAATGTGCAACCTATGTGCAAACCCTGCAAGATAGACATTACAGTATATGCTTAAACAAGACAGGTTAGGAAATAGAGATCGCAGTAAAAGGTAGAAACACGGATGAATAATGCTTTTGGGTTGACCTGCTTTCTGGCTTTCTCAATCTCTAGTTCCAATTCCATGAGCTTTAAACGACTTGTTTCCAGCTGTTGGACATAGGCCTAAAATTTCAACAAGCACAAGTCACATAATGAACACTGCCATTAACCTGCAAGTTCATTTTCTACTACCTTTTTACGAAGACGACATTTCCTAGCAGCCTCACGATTTTGAGCTAGGCGTCTTAACACCTGAACATCAAAATATTCAGCATTATGGGTATGTTTGATAGGAAGAAAGAGAAAGGGCAAAAAATATTTGAATCTTGTAGCATATGAAACTCCAGTTCAAAAGTTGTTTTATTATTCAAGTTGCAAAATTATTTTCCTAACCCATGTGGGACTCACACCATTAAAATAGCTCAATGATAAATAGATGTATAGAGATGGTGTTTCATCACCTTATTAACATTTTTGTTTGTCTCTTGATCATCTGCAGAAGGTCCTCTGGATGCGCAAGGATTGTTTTCAGACTGGAGTATTCGAATCACATTCCAAAAGTTTGTTATAAGAGTAAATTCTGGTTTTAAATTAAAATGAAGCTAATATAATCCCAAATGAGATAGATAATCATATATGCTGAATTCTCACCCTGTTCTCTGTGCTAGTGTTCACCTGTAAGATTGGGGAAGCTCCTGAATTTAGGCCTTCGTCATCAGTTCTAAAGCTGTCCTCCCACATGCTAACTTGTTGGAATGGCTCATATACGTCCATACTTTTTGAGATAGCAAACTGAGTTGATAGATAGCTCATATTTTATTTACAGATACTTCAAAAAATGAACTTGATTCTCTACAATTCAAAAGAGATATAATTGAAGCCGGCCAAGTGTTTGTTTCTAGAACTTACAAGGTTTTGCTCAAGAAAACTGCGAGTTTCAAATGAAGCTACAAGTTGAAATTGAATCAAACGCAGTACAGAGTGAAGAAAACGAACCTAGGTAGATGGAAACTGCAAGCTTCAAATTGAGTCCACGAGAGACAGACCCATTGATGCTCAGAAACTATTTAACCAGTGACACGTTCAGTTGCTTGGAATTAATACCATTATCTTCTCCACATGCAAACAAGCATAAAAAGCAACGAAAAGACTAAAGAAAATGACTAAATTTGAAAGGCCATAAAACATCAATTTTCAAAATGGAATTAAACTTTTTCCTCAGTTTTGGATCGCTACTTTAAATTTGTAGCGTCAACTTGCTAACGTTATTACGTTCCCACTACAAGAGTGAGACTGTGCAACCACAGCTTAAAAGTATCATTAGAGCATTAAATACCAAAACAAAAATATAAGTTTTGAAAGTAAATTACACTCTCTTTTCACAATTTCATAATTGCAGGCGACTTTAATTTATTTTCAAAATATATACTCATCTTCCTTATAATTATAAATTAAAATGTATTAGACTTTAATTAATCTAATTTTATACATTTCATCTTCGAAGTCCATTAGAATTATTTTATGCTTAGTAACTTAATGTCACATAATATTTTTTATTAATATATCTTTCATTAGCCTCTATATATATATATATATTGAATACTTTTTTTTACAAGAGGATAGAATGGTTGCGATATCTTATTTTGGATGATATTTTTACTTTTTTATTGTTAATCATCTTCATTTATTCATACTTCAATTAGGTTAATATAGAATATTTTATTTAAAAAATAGCATTATGCTACCAAATGTATAAGAAAAAAAGACTACAGACATATATAAAAAGTATAAATTTAATTAAAGTGTAATGCATTTTATAATTATAAAAGAGACTAGTATATATTTTAAAAATAAAATAAGGTGTTGTATAATTTTTTTAAAAAAAATTGCAAGAAAAAAATAGTAATTTACTCAAATTTTTACAGGGAAACAAAATAAAATAAATCTAAAGTCTGATCCCTCACCAACCCTTATCTTACTAATCATAGACCTTTTTCTCGGCTATGATAGAGTTGAGTATTTCGAGTTCAAATTCTCTGATTGGAGGAAAAAGTATACGAGTTTGCTGAGCTTTTGTGAGCCGTCAGATTTAGCTTCATCAATGGATAAGATGAAGGAAGCGGGGTGTGTTATGAGCCACTGGATCATGGGTGATTTAATAGCTGAAAACCGTCAGATGTTTCAAAAATTGTTTCACTTACTCAATCTTTTTTTTTTTAATTTCAACATCCAAGGACTTCTTTGAAAGCATAAATTGCATAAAAGACCCAACCCCTCAATTTTCTTTTAGAAAAGACTCAACCCCTCTGTTATCTTACAGACAACTAGACGGGTGTCTCCAAACCCCGCTCGCCTCTGTTTCGAGTGCCCGCTCAACTCGATATACTATTTTCTTCCACTACAAGCACCAACCTTCATCATGCATCCATTTTTCCATCGTTACACCAATATCGAGCGTCCTCCACTATTGTTAGCTTCGTTGACGTCTCTAGCGGGTTCAGAATTAGTAATCTCTTTAGAGCTTCGTCAGCGTCTTCGAACAACATCATTTATATTTTCTATTCTTTGTGTTTTTACCCCTTCTCCTTCAACGGCCATTGTTAGCCATTGTCTGTTATTGTATTATATGAAAGAGGAGCAGAAGCCATTGTTAGCCATTTTGTTACTGTTCTGAATATGTTTGTGTTATTGTAGCCTGTGTTGGCCAATACATACAACTCGGTATTGCAATTATCTTCTTCCCTATATGTTAAACATTTTAGTTACAGTCCAAAGGCATGACTCTGTGCCTCCATAGTTCGTACTGCTTAATGGAAATTTGGTTTGAACTAAAAATTATTTTTGGGTTTTAATATATATATAATTTTTGGAAACCATCAAAAATCGTACTGGAAGTGTATTATTCTATGATAGTAAATTCCACATTAATAGTGTATTTTCCCCTTTGTAATAACCACTTCAACTATCAAACATGAACATCACTCATGAAACACCTGACCCGATCTTTATTCGTTGGATTGCCCGTAATCTAATTGCTCATAACACACCTACTTCCTTCATCTTATCCGTTGATGAAGCTGAATTCAACAGCCCACAAAAGCCCAATAGGCTATTGTGCTTCTTCCTCTAAGAATTAATCCTTAAAGAAGTAAACATCTTCTTCTCTACTAGAGTTTCTAGCTGAACCTTAGTCCCCTTTCCTTTGTCTAACTGCTGCCCCGGTGAGGGCTCACCTCTGTTTTCTTGTCTTTCTCCTTTTATTTTGTCATCTTTTCCCCTCTATATCATGGGAGCTTCGCCTCTTCTTTTATACAAGACTCTCCCTCTTCCATGGGAAGAGTTTTTTGTGGATCTATGGCTAATAGAACATGTGGAGAGCTGCCAGAAATGGAAAATTGGCCACCGTCGGTGCTGTCTCCTTCTTCCCGCTCTGCCGACTTGCCTCCTTATGGTTTCAGAGGGGGTGAAAGCAGGGTCAAATATTGGTTGCATCTAGCTTTTTAGAGCTCCAGACGGCGTGAATGATCTAGAAGTTTCGGACCCTCCATCTCCAGATCTAAATTTTTATTTGATTGAAAAAAAAAGGCTTGTTGGGCTTTAGGGTTTAGTCCACTTTGGACTAGCTTGTTGAGCATATGTGATAGCTTGTATCTTTTATTTGGATTGTTAGAAAACTATCTCTTATCTAGGATTAAGAGTGTATTGCTCCTTTTTAATCTGTTAGGTTTAGAGTCAGAGGTGTATTGTCTCTATTTAGTCTCATATTTTTATTGTATATATTTAGTACTAATTTTATAATATGTTATCTTAAATTATGTATCATTCTCTTATAAATTTAGGCTTGTAACGTAGTTGAAAATCTATAAATCTGATCTATCTTATTCTTATATATCTTAGCTTGATGTCATTTTAATGTAAGTGATATTCATTTCACCGATAGAAAAAAAAAAAAGAGAATATGAACGTTGAGTGTTCTGTTTTACGCATATGGATCTCACACTGGAATCGGACAAATGCCCTTGAAGCTTTCGATTCGTAAGGTTACTTATATAGACGAGTATGAGTAATTACACACAATTTCCTAAATACTAAATAGTTTAAATTGTACATGGGGTAAATGTTTAAAATACATCACATACATACGGTTCTGAGAAATTAATATTTCAAAAAAAGGAAAAGAAGAAAGAGAAAGATTGGTTTTTTCACATACACGTACAGCATCTAAAGCAACGAACAGATTGGTGGTCAAAAATCATAGGTAGCGTTAGGATTAAATTTCTTTTTCCATTAGCTAGCAACACAATATGGACCTTATCTTGTTCGATTTAGAAAGGAAAAAGGCTTTTAGTTGATAAATTACTTGTTTAACTAAAGCGAAATGCACCTTAACTTTGAGAATGATGAGTAATTATTAATTAATAATATAAATTGGGAAGTCGATCTTACCAAACTGTATTATCAACTCTTAGCTTCCCACATAGTTGCCCCTTCCCAACCCAAAGGGAAACGTATGGGCTTCACAAACGACACCCTAATATGCTTTTTCGTAAAGCAAGATAAAGGATTCTTCAAAAGTCGGCACGTTTGCTCCTTTATAATTCTTTATTTTTTTTTGGCCTTCACTTCAATTCTCAAATCATGGTCTCGTATTTCATCTGCATCTCACGTGGATCTAGATCACCCTTTAATCTGCTACCCGATGCACAATAGCAAACGACAAAATTTTTGAAATTTTATCACCAAAACAAATTGAATTTACCCTTAATAATGTAACAGTTGCTGTAATTCTATAAACTTATTGCCGAATTGTAAGGTATAAAATTTTCCTTAAATTGACATGGTACCATAATAAAAAAGAAAGAAAGAGACGTGTGAGCTCCATGCACCACTTCCTTATAAATATATCACTACTAGAATAAAAAAATAGTGACAACTTGAAATTCTTTGTGACATATTTTAGCGACAGATTCACTAATTTTTAAACACTTCCAAAATTAGTGACGGATTACAATCCGTTACTAAAGTTTATAATTAAAATCTGTTACAAAATAATAACGAATTTTAATTTATCTAAATTCTTACAATATATGAGATTTAATCATGGATTTGATCCGTCACTAATTTCAACAATTCAATGACGGAGTTGTGATGAAAAATTTTGTTACAAAATTAAAAGATTTGTTAGAGTAATATTATACAATATATATTAATTTGTTGATAAATATTGCATATTTCAATTAGATAAGTGATAAGGAGCATTAACAACATGGAGATCGTGAGTTCAGGACAAATCATTGACACTAAAAGAAATATTTAGCGTGCTTGCTTGCCTAGTCGATGTCTGCCTATCTATCAACCATTGGCTACCTTGATTAGCGATGAATTTTGCGTCACTAAAAAAAAATTTTCCATCACTAATTTGTGACGGAAGCAAATTTGTCATTAAAATTTACTAACGATGTTTTAAGTGACGGATTGGTTACAAAAAATTCATCACAAGTATGTGACTAAAATCAATTTTAGTAATGAATTTTGTAATGTAGTGACAGAAAAATTAGCCAATAAATTATTTTTTCTAGTTGTGTATGAGACATATATATTCCTATTTCCATCTCTCTCTTATTGCAATATATTGCAATAATTACAAAAGATCTACTCTCATCTTGCACCTCCAATAAAATGCTTAACTATTAGAAATGCACTCTTGAAGACTTAATATAGAATAAATTTATGTTTTGAGCCTTAAAATATTTGTATTCTTTTAATTTGATTATTAAAAAATTAAGTGTCTTAATTTAATACTTAAAAATTACATTTATCTCAATTTCTTCATTTGACTTTTAAATTGATGTTTTTGTCAACTAAAGGTTTAAAATTTAATAGTTAAAAATTTAGTAATTTAGCAACAAAAATGATTAATTTGAGATAAATATAATATTTAAAAAATTAAATTAAAAATTTTGGTATTTTAAATAATTAAATTAAAATAACTATAATCTTTTAGAAGTAAAAGCAAAAATTTTGTTGTTTAATATAATTAGCATATCCTTTTTTTTACAACGAATCTTGTGAATAATTTTAATTTATTTTTGAATTTGTAAATATTTGTGAGTGTTTTACTTTAAAATATTCTAGAAACTACAATACTCACAAGTCACAACTACGTTACATCACCTAGTTACTTTAAAAGTTTAAATCAATTAATAAAAATATAATATTGAACCTTAAATTGTAATAGAAAAGAAATTACACCTAATGTAATATAAACCTATTTTTCTACGTCATATATGATTGCCACTGAGAAAGTGGCATGGCTTGTGGGTCAGAGACAAGACATTAACTTATTTAAGTAAAAATAATAGTTGATTGGTGATGGAGATAAAAATGATGAATACAACGAAATTGATGTTATATGTACGGCTTATAAAATTAGATTGAGTTTCGATTATATTGATAGATTGATTCAGTTTTATTTCTTTTAATTTATTGACTTTGTCGACTATTAATTTGAGTAATATATGTATAAATTTTTAATCCATTGAACTTGAATAAATCCATTAATATGTCTAATTTTTTTTAATTGTAATACTCATATAGTATATATTTGTGTGTAAAATATTTATGATGTAATTGGTATATTATTTAGTTTTTTTTGTAATATTTTTCTCTTTCAATAATAATAAATAGTACCATATATCATTTTAATTATTTATCAAATTATTAACTCCTTCATTTAAAAATTTGTTATTTTATCTTTCATCCCAGTTTTAATAGACACCAAAAAAAAATAATTTGATATTAAATTATAAATGAAATTTTTTTCTAAAAAACATTAACTATGAAAAACATAATTTTATTACTATTTTATTATTTTTAATTATAATATTTTAAATCAAGTTTATTATTCTACCAAAAAATAAACTGCCAACTCAAATCAAATCAATTCATTTGATAATATGTTGAGTTGATTCCGGTCGAATGAGGAAAAATATCTCAACCCCAATCAATACAACTAGTTCTTTTTTGTTAGTTTAGTTCTAAAATTTCTTCAACCTAACCAGCTCATCCCGTGAGTTGTATGCGTTGATTTATTTATTTATTGATTTTTGATTTCTGTGTTGTGGAAAACGAATCTTTCATCTCAATTTAGCAAATTATACATTTATTTCGTTGAATTTTCTATTTCATCTTTTACCTGCACTCTTTCCATCTGATATCCTTTATTAAAAGCTAGAGTTTTATATGTATTAATAGCCTCCTATCTTTCTATCACATACACGATGCAGCTGTTCTTATATCTATCTATTCATCTTTGTTTATGGAATAGTATTCAATGTTCAAATTTCATAGCTCTATTCTCATTTATAAAAATAAGCACAGACCATTAAAAGATGATCAAAATACCCTTAAGAATTATATTATTTTTCTATTAAAGAAGAAGCTTTTTTGAAATACATATATCTTGTACTTTTATATCAATATTATTTGTTTTGTGTTTGAAAACATAAATTTAATTCATTTGAAAATTTTATTAAATTTATGAAAATTCTTATGTTGACTGATATATATTTAGTTCATATGTTTTTGTTGAATTTATATTCTATCTTTTAGTTAGTTAATCTCATATTTTTGTCAATCTTTTTTATATATAATTGCTTTTATTTTTATCAAATAATTTTAAAATTTACTCAATTTAAAATTTAATTATTTTATAGTAATTAAATGCACATAAAATACTTGTTATAGTCCAAAAAATAATACAATCTAATAATTAATTACTAGTGTTGCATAATTTTTAAATAAAATACTTGAGCAGGAATCCTCGAGAGATTGGACCGAAATTGAGGTCCACTTTGATAGCCCACAATGGAGTGGGCCCCAGTTGTCGGCTCTGATAGCCGTTAGCCACTACCTTCCACAAATAACTGTCAATCCTCCTGTAAATCTTTTGCTATAAATTTATTTGAAAAAAAAAATCTTATTTTGGTCCGTTAATTTTGCCTTAAATTTTATTTTAATCCCTTTAATTTAATTTTGATCTAATTTGGCTCCATATTTTCTATTTTATGTTTTATTTTTGTCTTCTAATTTTCTTCAATTTTAATTTGATTATTTAACTTTAGTTCATGTTTCAATTTACTCTTATCGCTTCAGGTTTTAGTTTAGTGTTTTAATTTTAGGTAAAAACATTTTTTATGCTTTTGACCTTCGACTCAAGTTTTAATTATAATACATAAATTCATAATGTGTCAATTATATCTTATATTTTTTAATTAATTTTAATTATGTCATTAAATTTAATGTCGGTGACAGCAAACTAACTATCCACATTTATTCAAATATGCAGTAAAAAATGTCCCTAATGTAAGTTTCAAATGTGCCTCCCATATCTATGGACGTGGGTGGCTATATTAACCTATGCCGTTTACAATTTAGATAACATAAGATTTAGGAGTATAATTGAAATGAATTAAAAATATATAAGATATAATCAATATAAAATAAAATTATGGGTTATAACTTATAATTGAAACTTGGATCATAATTTTGTCTTAATTTTATTTTATTATAATATAGTATCTTAACTTTGTCTTAAATTTTTTTTAGCCTTTTAATTTTATTTTGTTTCAATTTGGTTTTTTAACTTACAAAATTCATTGAAATGTTTTATCTATAACACTACCAAGATGCTCAATAAAAAAAAATTTATATGGTTTCTTGTTCAACTTTGATAGCTTCATAAGTTTTTTTTGTTAAGCACAATGGTGATGCTAGAGAAAATAAAATATTTGAGTGATGTTTATAAATTAAAGTACTGAATTCAAACAAAATAAAAAAAGATAAATTTAAGAGACTAAAATTGAATAAAATAAAATTAAGAAACTGAAGTAAAATTTAAGATAAGGTGAAGGGACCAAAGTAAATCTCAAGCTAAAGTGAATGAGTCAAATTAGAACAAAATAAAATCAAAAGATCTAAGTAAAAATTGAGCTAAAATTAAGGGATCAAATTGAAATAAAATTAAATTAAAAGAACTAACATGGAATGGAACTCAAAATAAAGTTAATTAGCTAAAAATGATATTTTAGCAAAATATTTGTTGCCTAGATTAAATCACATGATTTATAGGAGTTTGAATTTCCAATTAACCAACACAATACTAGGCTAATATAGACTATTCAATCAAAGTGTGAGTCATATATAATGCTCGATCGAATGGTCTACAATGGCCAAACACAATGCTTGGTCAGCAAAGGATCCCAACAGAATTTACGGAGAGATTTTTTGCTATTTTATCGTTCTAAAGAAAACAATATTTTCATTTGTTTGATAAAAAAAGAAATAATAGTTTTGAACACTTAAATTTTTTGAAGTAAAGTTTATACATGTATATATATATATATATATAAATGATTCATTCTAATGTTTTTAATGATATTTTTAAATAATAAAAAAAGTATAGAATGTTAATTGATTTCTAATTTGCACGTACTTTAACTTTTATACTATATGTGTGGTAACATATAATAATATAGCCAGCGAAATATTATTGTATAAAGTATAAACTCAGACGACAGACTGACATTTAATTTGAACATCCAACTGAAAATTAACAACAGAAAATAACAGCATGCTAAATCATGTTCATATATCACATACAGTAAGTAGTGGATGAGTTTATACATGTTGTATTTGTACAAAAATACCTCACCTGTGGCCTGATTCGCCTGAAGTAGTTGAAAAATCTTTACTCGCAAAACCTTTCATTTTTGAGAGCCCACGGTGTTCCCGCTTCTCCCGCCCCTCTGAACTCACAGCTCACAGGTCCTCAATGACATTACCTGACCTCACATCCCTTCCGTTTCGACTTCCTAACCAAAACCTCTCCATAAATCCCCGCCAATTACACCCTTCAATGTAACTCCTTTCCTTTCGATTTTTCCCCATTCTTTCTCTGAATCAACTTCTCTTTGCAGTGTGCTCTTCAATTTCAGATCGTAAGTTCTCCTGTTTCATTTTCAATTTGTTCGTCTCTTTTCGCTTGCGTTTTGTTCTGGGTCCGCTCAATTTAGCTTTTCTTTTCTATCGATACCATTAACGTCTATGATTTCGTACTACGGGGTATTATAGAAATCAATTGGGCTTGCATTCTTTTTCATTCACTCCTTCAATGCTGGAACTCTGGGTCTGTTTGAAACCCGACTAAACGGACCCAGGATATCTTACAAGCTGTTGTAATCATTCGTTGTGGGAAAAAATTACTTCAACGAATCCTTTTTTGTATTTCCTGTTTGGTTTCTTCATCTTTATAATGTCCTTTGACAACACTTACTGCCCCGGTAAATTACTTGAAGCTTCTATCTCATCTGACCCCTTCAATTCTGGTTGCTTTTTTGCTCTATATCTCTCTTTCCCGTGAAAGTTGTGGCAAGTTCTATTATGAACATAAATATCTAACTCTCCATTTCTATTACCAACAAAGCGTAGAAAATAAGGGTATTGATTATCTAGTATACTCAAGAAAGCTACTCTACGTATCATTATATGCAGATCCGATTTTTATTCAGGAGTATGCCTTTGCTTGTCCCTTGATGCTTCGGTTATTAGTATCAACAAGCAGACAATGATGTTATTGATTTATGATTTTCTTGAGGGGTTACTAGTGAGAGTATAGCGTATGAAAGTCCAAGGTATGTCTGCCTGACATAGCATACGAAATCTTGCTTGCTTTCACCATGGAAAAAGAGTTAAGGGAGGCACACAGAACAAATTCTCAACCTGTTAAAAAGCAGGAAGGAGACAATTTAACATTGGAAGAGGTGAAAGCTCAACATATTGGCCTTGATGGTACTCCTGAGTTAGACAATAGACGAGATGATGCATCTTTCAGGGCAACCGAGATAATAGATTCAAAATTCAACACTCTTGAGGGAATGGCAGACAATGTGGTTGGAGAATCTGATTTTGCACAGAGGATTGGTGAGAGTAACGCTTTGCAGTGTAGACGTCAACAAGAAAATTTAGAAACCAGTACTGCACTGGCTGACTCTTGCCATGAGGTGTGTGAGAGTACTGTCAGGAAATCTGAAACTCAAAATGAATTTGTCAATTTTGTTAGAAAAGATTGCTCTAGTTTTAAGGTGGATGGGAATGGAGGTTCTGAGTCTCGTAGCCAAGATGGAAATGTAGATAAAAAGTCTAAGCAGAATGACTCAGCCAAAGAGATGGAATATAGTAGGAACCTAGAAACAACACAAATGGATCAAAAGGAAGTTGAATTCCCAATTGAGGACAGCAATTTGGAGCCTGTATTTGATGGAACAGAGGTTCCTGGGATGGAAGCTAGCACTTGCACATCTTCCCATTCTTCAGAATGTGATCAGGAGAATCATGGTGTAATTAAGAAGGCAGTAGCACTTAAAAATTTCGTTAGGCAGAAAAGTGCAGTAGCGGTGTCCACTCTGCTGCGTCGCTTTTCAGGAAAAAGGAATGAAATTGATGTGTGCATTTCTGGTGATGAAGGTAAAGGTATTTCAGATTCATTAAAAGATAGCCAATCCAAAAAGATTTTGAATCCCTCAAATTCTATTAAGATGTCATCTGATGTTAACGTGGAAAACAAATCTGAAGGGCCACCACAACCCATAGCTATGAAGGGAAGGGTTATATTGTATACAAGGCTTGTGTGCCAAGAATGTAAAGAGGCTAGGCAATTTTTGTACATGAAAAGGCTCCGATACGTCGAAATCAACATTGATGTGTACCCTAGTAGAAAGCTAGAGCTGGAACGGATTTCTCAATCTGCTTCTGTTCCGAAGGTGTTTTTTAATGAAATATTTATTGGAGGCTTGAGAGAACTAAAGGCCTTGAATGAGTCTGGCAAGCTTGATGAGAAGATTGACTTTCTCATTACTGAAGCACCATCATTTGAAGCCCCGTTACCACCTCTTTCTGGAGAGGATGATGTATCCAGTAGTGAAGCTCCTGATGAAATGGCTTTAATTGCACGCAAAATGAAAGAATCTATTGTTGTGAAGGACCGATTTTGCAGAATGCGCTTGTTCACTAACTGCTTTCTTGGCTCAGAAGCTGTGGACTTTTTATCAGAAGATCAATATTTGGAAAGACCAGATGTAAGTTTGATTTTAACTCTAAAGCATGGTGTAATACTAGTAGACAACCCATCCATTAGTCCTCAATCATAACTCTGTTGCATTGAAATTGTTTGTCAAAAACAAGAATAACTTCCGATTAATACAATCATACAATTAGTGGCTGGTGCATTCCTCAAGTATTGAGCTTTATTATGAATTCTACATGAAACCTATTTTCAGGATTTTTTTTTATCAAAAAAGAAATATTATTAAGGAAAAGGAAGGATAAAAAAGAAAAAAAGAAAACAAAAAACACACACACACACACACACACACACACACACACACACACAAAAGGAAGACAAGATTCTAGTAGTTCTTGATGTCTTGTAAATCACTGAAATGGTCAAAACCAAGGTTGTTTCATTTAATTTGAAGTTGAAAGCTGTAAGAGCACGAGCCTTTATTTACACAAAATTAGGCATTGGGTCTTTGTTCTTTCCAAAGATCTCTATTTTTAATGATTTAATAATGGCTTGTTTTCTGTGTTGTTTTTCTCTTTATTATTTCTCTCAATTATTTGCCAATGGTGGTTCCTTGTTATCTGAAGGGTGATGTACAATTTGATGACATGGACTTGCTTGGTTTTGTTATACGAGTGTCCTTAGTGGAAATTATTTTTATCAGAAATGTCAGTTTTGTTCTTTTCTTTCGCCTGCATTTTTTGGTTTGCTTTCCTGTCATGGTGCAGCAATGGCCCTTGATTTGAAGCTACTAAATTGTTTTAGATTTGGCTTGGTTCAGTTGTTGGTGATACTCTTGTTTTCGTGGAAATTAACTGATGTGTTTGATCTCTGTCAGCCTATGCATTTTATAGAGAATGACTTCTCTATATTTGATGGTAAAAAATGCAGAGTGAAGTTGAAATTTCAGCCGTCTGATTATCAAATGGACGGTTATAATTGAATGGATAAAGTTAGAGACGCAACTTTTTTTTTTCTTCATCCATTCAATTATAGCTGTCCATTTTATGATCAAATGACTGAAATTTCAATTTCATTTTGCATTTTCTGTCACAAAATGTAGAGGAGCCGTTCTCCATTTCATGTGCATGCTTTGTTTATAGTCATGTTTAATTAAAATTGAGCTTTGTGGGGGGTGCGTAGTGGACACTTCTGCAACCAATGGACAATGTTAATATATGTCTTGCTAAATTGATTAAGTATAATAATTGTAATTTGTTTGACTTATTTCAGACTATGCAAATTACAAATTAGAAATACAAATGTAATCAGAATTAGATCAATCACAACAATCAATTCCTTGTTTTGCTTGTGGCATGTATTCACAAAAAATGCTTATACTGAATCCGGATACACAGGTTTATTTTAGAAGTTTCTATATTCCATGTTCTAACAAATCAGACGCTAAATACATAACTCACTTGATTCAACTATTTATAGGTTCCTTATACCTTTGGTATCTCTTCTAATTCTTGTCCGGTTGCATAGGCTGTTGAATTTGCACGAAAGCTTGCAAGCAAACACTTCTTCTGGCATGTTCTTGAGTAAGTCCAAATACTCAATTAGGTGTCTCCATTTTTTTATAATGCTCTGTTACAGTATTGACAATTCTTATCGGTTTCCAATGTTTTATGGTTCCTTCTAGTGAGAATACATTTGAGGATGGTAGTCATTTGTATCGGTTTTTGGATGACGATCCAATAGTGGCGACTCAGTGTCACAACATTTCAAGGGGCATAACTACTGTAAAGCCGAAGCGTATAGCAGATATTGCATCAAGGCTGCGATTTCTGTCCTATGCATTGTTTGAAGCCTATGCTTCTGAAGATGGATGTCATATTGATTACAGAAGTCTCCATGGAAGTGAGGAATTTGCAAGGTTTTTATAACCTTTTTGGTTATTTGTCTTACCATGTAACTTCGAAGTACTATGTGTTTTCTGATTTCTTTTTTTTTTTTTCTTTTTCTTTTTATGGATACAATTATCGCTTTTGGATTGCTGAAAATACAATTATCACTTCAGGTATCTGAGAATAATCGAGGAGCTCCAACGAGTGGAAGTGTGGGAGATGCCTAGAGAAGAGAAGCTTGCTTTCTTTATTAATCTTTATAATATGATGGCCATCCATGCAATTTTAGTATGTGGTCATCCAGCTGGGGCAATGGATAGAAGAAAACTGTCTGGAGGTTTCAAATATGTCATCGGTGGGCAGACCTACTCACTTTCGTCTATTCAAAATGGCATTTTGAGGGGAAACCAGCGATCGCCATATAACCTTATGAAGCCATTTGGTGCAAAAGATAAACGTTCAAGGGTAAATTGTCCCTCTCTCATATTCTTAACTCGTGGCTTCTGATTCAGTAAGAGCTTATTTATAAAATTAACTTGTAGTAAGCTTTTAAGTTTGACTGAGGTATTTTGATTATTGGTTTCAAAGTCATATATTTAGATAAAACAAAAATTGAAAAGAGACGTAAAATACAGGTAGAAGAGTTAAAAAGTTAAATAAGTTCTCGTTTGATCTTGACTGAGAAGATGTTCATATAATATTATGTTAACCTTCATCTGAGGGTGTTCAGTTCGTTTTCAACTGCCAAATAAGATGGACCTTAAGTTTATCTGACAAAAAGTAAATTTGAGAAGAAATTTCTTCAATATGTATCAAAATATTAGGGGAACTGAGTGTAATATTTAAAACAAAAAGTATATAAAGTATAATTTAGTCAAACTTAAAAAAAAAAAGTGTAATTTACCTTTTTCTTTTATTGAGTTTTAGTATTGGCTCAGTCAAGAATTCGGTGTTGTTATCTATTAGGTTATTTCATTATAGGTCAGAAAAGGGTTTTGTTTATGCCCATATCCTCTGACCAGGAAGTCACGATTAGCATTCCAACTTACTTGATGCTCACCTTTCATTCCTCTATGTATCAGGTGGCTCTCCCTTATCCCGAGCCTCTCGTTCATTTTACTTTAGTTTGGGGTAGTCGATCTAGTCCTGCACTCCGATGCTATTCTCCTAAAAGAATTGACGAAGAATTAATAGATGCGAGCCGTAAATTCTTGAGAAGTGGAGGGTTTGTAATTGATTCGAATGCAAAGGTTGCATATGCTAGTCATATCCTTAAGTGGTAAGTCCTGCTACGGGTAGAATCTACATATGATTGTTGACTTCTTATTAAACAAACAACTCCTTGTAGCTAATTAGAGATTTTATGAGCTGAAACACATTGTCAGGACTGCTGAATAGATTTTTATTGGAGATTTTTATAGTATAGATTGACATGAAATCAGAATCCTCATAACCAAGATCAGAAGTTTCAATTTTGTCACTTTTATTCCTTATTATTAAGTTGAAATGTTAATCTGAGACATGATGGGCGTATACTTTATTCATGTTTCCTGTCCATAACATTTTTGAGGGAACATATTAAAACATTAAAAATATGAATCGTGATTCTTCCCATAACAGCTGAATGATTTTAAGTATTGAAGCTTTGATTTTGAAGTTTTGCCCTTGGCGGGTAGTATAGTTGCAGTTTGGCAATTGGCACGTGATTTGGATGTATGTTTATCTTGATAAATCCATATGATATACAGAATCGTGGATGGGGAGTGCAAATGCACCCCCCATTTATGAATATGAACTTTATATGAAAAACCTGTACAATACATGCATTCGCTGTTCTCGTTATCATTGCAATCAATGAAATAGTTGATGATGAGCAGATCAAGGTGACACGAAAATTTTATGTTGGGGGACTTTGACATGTGGAAATAATTAAGTTTCTTTATTGATTAAGGTATAGCGTAGATTTTGGCAACAACGAGGTGGAGGTGCTGAAGCATGTGTCCAATTACTTGAATCCAGAGGACTCAACGGTATTACTGGACCTGCTTGCCACTTCTGAGTTGAAGGTTATTTATCAGCCTTTTGACTGGAGTTTGAACTGCTAACTGCTAGTGCATATTATCATCTTTGTCAATACAGCATATAGGTCCATACCCAATTATATAACTATTAGAGACAAACTAGAATTGAAAGTAATGCCATACCTTCACTTTTCTGCCCATTTCTCATCTCTCTTTCACGTCTATCTTCAATTCATCTATAATACAGTTTTGTGGTTTGTCAAGAATAGACTTGATGATGGGTTAGGCCTATTTAAAAAGGGTCAATTTTTTGCAAATTTAAGTCTGAGTTTGTTCTAATTTGGGTTAGGCCTGGCCCGAGTAAAACAAATAAGAAAATATTTATACATTTTTTTATATTTTTGTTATAAAGTTCTTTACTATAAATAAGACATGTATAAAAAAATTTGTTAAAAGAACTAATCATTCAATATTAAATTATAAAAAATATATACAGTAGTTTTTAAAGACCATATATTTTTATTAGAGAATTATACACTTGTATTATGATTGGAGAATCTAATAATAAACATATAAATAACTGCATACAAATTTTTTCTAAACAGATATGTGCCTGTTTTTAATTTGGTCCCCTAGTCATACCAAGTTAACTTGTAAAAATTTTTCAAAAAAATCATAATTTTGTGTTGAATAAAGAGCTTTAATCACAATGTTATAAATTGTTTTAAAAAAACAATTTGAGAGTTATAATAGAATTAAAAATGATATTAAATGAGTTCTCTAATTTAATTAAAATTAAACTGAAGTATATAATAACTTAAATTATAACTATTCTACAAATGCATTACAATTATTTGGATGCAATATAAATTTATAAATAATACATATTGAAATAATATTGCATATTATATAATATAAATACATGAGTAACATGTCCTTTCCAAGACATCCGCTAAAATTGGAAATATATATAAATCCATGATTTAATACTTACATCAATATATAACTATTTAAAGTATCATTCTGGAGCCGTTGTGTACTCAAAAAGTTCTATTTGCTTATAAGTGATACAATGAATAAGCCACTGAATCTGACTTCAAATGCATCTTCGCTAATTATCTCGCACTGAACTTGGCATCCACAAATGAATGATGCAACAATTTCAGAGGTCGTCCCCGCATTACGTGATTCAAGGATTTAAGTTATGCTCTATCATATCATCTTTAAGTTAAAAATTATTTATTAGCTTTATATATAACTTAACTTCAAAAAACAATTCCCTAGTTTACCCACAAAAAAAATTTTCAAAAAACAATTTATATACATTGGATAGGCCAATGAAATTATTTGTTTAGAGGCATTCGTATGAAATTATATATATATACATATATATATATGTATATAAACACCTAGAGAATTTAAATTAAGAAAAATTACACTATACCCTTATAAACTTTATTTTATGTGAATTTTAGAAAGTTTAAAATTTAACAAATAACCTTTTCAAACTTCACAATCTGTTAAAAAAAAAAAGTCCTTCATTAAATATTTTGTTAAATTGACTAATGATAAATGCTAATTCAACACCTAAACTTTCACGTTAGCTGAAAAAAAAAATTACACTTTGACATCTAAGTCAACTTACCCCAATGATGCCCATATCCAACCTAAGTTCTGACCCGATTACCCAAGACAACCTATCCTTTCTAGCCCAAAGACGCAGGCAGCACCGCAATAGCTTCATCTTCATCTTCTCAACTTCCCATGCATGCTTGTGTGAGAGGTCCCATGTTGCCTTGTGAGAAGATATTTTAGCACTATTGGGGCTTCCGTTGCTAGGTCCATACCAAAGGCGCAGAGGGTAGATTCAGGTAACTAGCGTTTAGATTTGTTGCTTGTCCCACAGGGATAAGCAACATACTTGTTTGGATTATGGCCATATGATCTGGATATCGAATGATCACGATCAACAAATAAGCATATCATCGTGGTTGTTGGATTGCACAAAACTTTTTTTTTTGGCATCACAGTAGGCTATCGATTATATCACGATATGTGTCCCCCCACTCTCCTATCCTGACCCGAAATTCGATTCGATTCGACCCGACCAACTCTTTCTCTTCCATAGTCTTTGTGCTTCTTTGTCGTCGATTCCCTTTCTTTTCTTCCCCTGCAGTCGCGAGCTTCTCTGTCGTCAACATCATCTCTGACTTCAACTGGTCTGCTTGTCTCTGGTCTCAACTTCGTAGGGTATCAGCATCAACATCATCGTTGCACCCTACGAAGCGCAAACCAATAGAGACTAAAGATGACACTGACGACGGAAAAGCTTGCGTTGGTAGTGGATGAGCTAAGTGGCTGCTTGTGACCAGAGATACCCTACGAAGCTGAAGACTGGAGATACCCTACAAAGCTTGAGATGACGACGCTGACAATACCCTGCGAAGCTGAGACCAAAGATGCTTGCTACTAGAGATGATGGAGACGAGCAGACCAGCAAAGACTAGAGATGATGTTGACGATGGAGAAGCTTGCAACGATAGGGGAATTGACAACGAAGAAGTGTAGAGATTGTGGAAGAGAAGGAGTTGGCCAGGTTGGTGCGTTCGAGTTTCTGGTCAAGGTGTGGGTAAGTGGGGGCACATGTTGTGATATTATTAGCGGCTTATTGTGAGAGTTTTTAAATAGTCATAACTCTTTAATCAGAACTCTATTTTTAGCAAATCTTATATAGTTTAAAAGTTCTTCGAGTCTAGTTTATAATGATATAAGTTTCTTTTGAAAATTCTTTACCATTTAGGAGTTATAATCAAATGAGTGAGTTAAGGTTAGAATTAGTTGCAAGAATTTCCCTATTTTGTGACTTTGACATGTTTTTATATGGTTACTTCATAGGAATGAATTCTTCGATGTATCTCCACATCAATTGGGATGGATTGGCTACTTTGGAGTTGAGTTGAGGGATTTTTCTACCTTGCTCTTTTTTATTTCTTCACTTATTGCTTTGCTAGCATAATTGGTGATTGAAATAAATTGTCTTGCTGTGATTATGTGAATATGTAGAAGCACATGTGTAAATAAACCCCTCACCTACGAGGAATGTTTAGGTGAATACCAATGTGAGTGTTTTACCTCACTCAAGTAGAGTTAAGAACTTTATTCATGCATGATATTTCCTCTTATATGTATGATTATTGTGATGAATAGTAGGAGAGCTTATAAGTATTGGGAAATATGAAATATATTACCTTAGGAAAAATGGTAGGGCTCTTACCACTTGGGGATCACCCATTGGTTTATAAATGAAAAGCATTATTGTACCACATATCTCATGTTAATATCCCATGTGAGTGAGTTTGATTTGTATGCGATGGGTAATTGGTTGCTCTGTGGCCCTATTGTATTATAATATACCAATCTTATTGTTGTGCTTGAACATAAGTTATGTATATATTTTTGAGAAATAAAAAGAGAAATTGTGTAGCCTTTCTAAT
This sequence comes from Biancaea sappan, assembly GCA_037074585.1. Lineage (NCBI taxonomy): Eukaryota > Viridiplantae > Streptophyta > Magnoliopsida > Fabales > Fabaceae > Biancaea > Biancaea sappan. Next base: position 17,405,908 of record CM073494.1, read on the forward strand.
AACACCATGGATGACCACAATTGCTAGAAGTGGTGCAATATGGAAGAGTCCTAAAGTGATTATAGGAATGACATTTGGCTACCGTGAGATTTTGAATTGATAAACCTCTAATATTCACACTTTTCCATAGAGATTTCAGGTGAAATCATTGCATTTTTAGACGAATTATGTGTGTTTACTATGTGAATTATTGTAAATTATGTTTTGAGTACACATAACCATTTATTGACATAAATAACAGGATTCGGACTTCAATATGATTAATTTTTGCTGTTTGTGTTTGTGCAGTTCTAAAGGAAGAAAACATTAATATTTACAAAGCGATGAAGCTTAAGACTGAAAAGCCAAATGGGAACCAAGTTGTTGTGAAGTGCCAAAAATGGAGAAATATACTTTAACCAATCGTTTAAGCGAGGGAACACAAAATTGATGCTTCATTTTGGCAAACCCATCGCCTAAGCGATGGACAACTCAATTTGGAATCTTTTTTCCAAATCACATTGCTTAGGCAATGGAAATTATATATTGAAAGCTCTCTGTCTGGACCATCGCTGTAGTTATGGATCGCCTAAGCGATGGACAACTCAATTTGGAACCTTTTTGCCAAATCACATTGCTTAGGCAATGGAAATTATATATTGAAAGCTCTCTGTCTGGACCATCGCTGCAGTGATGGATCAATTATTGTCACTTGTTTTACTGCTATAAATAGGTTTAAGTCAGATTTTTAGGTTAGTTTTTGGTTGGGGAATGAGCTGAGGAGTTGCGATTGGGTCTTCACAGGCCAAAGGGATGCCTTCTTTCTTGGTTTTGGGTGCTTTCTTTCTACTTCTCTCTCAATTTCCACTATAAACTCCTTGTATTCTATAGTATTTTGTGTTTTTATGCTGTTTCCTTCTTAATTTCCATATGTAGATGAACCCTAGATATTAGGGGATTCATGTAGTTTGGTTTTTATGAAGCTTTGCTATTGAATATGTTTAATTTGAGTGCAATTTTTTTTTTTGATGAAGTGGTTTTTATCGATTATTTTGCTCTACAATGCTTGATCATCATGAGTTTAGGTTTTTATCTATGCTAGAGATAGCTGGATATTAAGCTTGTCATTGTAATTTCTACCATAAATTAGATTAATCTAGGGATAGATAATTTTATTTATATAGCTAGTATAATTTCTTGAGCTTAATCACTTAATTGAATAGTTGTACTAAGGAATTAGGCAATTATTCTAATTAGGTCAGATTGTTCTTCCAAGGAATTTAGGTTCAATCAATTTAGGAAAATTAGCCAAAATTAAAGGAATTATAATTAAATTGAATTGTTCTCAAGTAATTCAAAGATTAATTTATCTATGAATTAATCAGATTAAGAATCAAATGAAATCAATCACATTTTCTTTGGGTCTTAGTTAATAGAATTTATTTAACTTACATAGTTTTTAGAAATGCATTTTTGTTTAAGTTTACTATTTAAGCATTTCCAATTTAAAGGGTCATCTAGATAGTATTTTACTTAACTTTGCGAGTACTTGACACCTCAATTCTTGTGGGACGAAACTCGATTCATCACTTTATTACTTGTGCAAAAAGCTGTCAAAGCAAGTTAGCTTGGCCCAACCTATTCGGGCTGGCCCGCTATAGGGCTTAAAGCATGAACCACTTTTTAAAATGGGCCAGCGTTGGAGGGCCCGTCCCTCATACTTGCAGGTTAGTGGACTAAACAGGCCAACTTGCCAGCCAATTTTTTTTTTGTGATATATTTTTTTGACTTTTTTCTTGACTTTTTTTTTCACATATTATCTTTTCTTTTTCTTCTTTGTTTTTCCTTTCTAATTTTCCATGTCTCCAACGACAAGTTACAAAAATCCTTTCCTAAAAGTTTTGATTGCATACATGCATTACCAGAGTGGAGGGAGAAGTTGCCAGAGCGAAGCTCTTGGATTGAGGTTGAGGGCATGGGAATCGGGACAGACTATTAAATGAAGGAGGGAAGTTGGGAAGGAGCTTGACTGCTTGAGGAAGGTTGATGCCTAATGGCCAATGACTGGAGAATGTCACTGGAGTAGAGGAGAGGGTGTGGGAATGGCCGGCGTCAGTAACACACAGCCACTAAGTGAAGGTCGAAGCAGCTGTGCCCTGTGAGTGAAAGAGGCAAGGGCTGAAATGCTGAATCACTAGGGTTCTTTTGGATACAACATTGAAGTTGATACATGATTAGTAAAGTTAAGTAGAAAACATATTTTTTTTAAAAAAATATACACAAGATAGCGGCCAAGCAGGCTAGGCCAAAAAAGCATGGTGAAAAACGAGCCTACTTTTGCAAAGCCCGACCCATTGGGTTAGGCTTGTTTTGATAGCTATACTTGTGCGATTGGTACACTTGCTAAATTGCTAACATGAATGAAAGATATGCTATACTCTACATTATTGTTGAGTATTGAGTAATGAGTTGCATAATGTGGATGAATAACTCCTTGTCCTATTGCACTTAATGTCTTATTTTCATTCTGTGAGATGAAATTCTGTGTATATTAAAGATGGCTATTAATAAGGTAAACTAATCATAGTTAAGTTAGTGGTAGCTTGAAGAGTTTATAACTGTATCACACTATGACTAACCAAATGGTATAAAAGCCTAGATGACTTATGGATACAATTAGATTAGTGGTAGTATGAAGAGTTTATGACCCTATCGTACTATGAGTAATCACATGATATGAAAAGCCTATGTGGCTTGTTGATGTGATTAGAATTGTGGTAGTTCAAAGACTCGTAGCTCTTTCGCACTATGACAAATGACATTATGCAAAAAGCCTATTTAGCTCCTTATATATATATATATATATGTTAGTGGTAGTACGAAGGGTTGTGTAAACCTTTCGCACTATGACTAATAGTTTAAGAGAGGCCTGTGTGGCCTTCTCTACTATAGAAAAAGATAGAATGAACTGAGAAGCTTGTGTGGCCCTCTCAGATTGTGACCTATGTGCATATGGTAATTACCGATAACCCAATGAAAAGCCTGTGCGACCCTCTTACCTATATTTCATGATATGGAATGACATGAATGCCCAAGAGGCAAAGCTCAATATATTGATATGGTTCTACTCTGTATTTTCAGTAATTAATAGCTAGGTTTATTTATACTTGGATGATATTTTATTGTAGACCTTAGAAATTTGTAGATGTTGGAAAATATGTGTGAATGCTCTCATGTTGTATGTGCTGGTATGTTTTTGTGGCTTAGTCGAGATATTTCAGTATCCTACGGAAAGTATTGTGGTTGTGTAGGGAGCAGGTATTTGGTGAAGGGTAGGGCTAATTAAGGCCCTACCCTTGCAAGCTGTTCACGGTTTTCTTTTCATTTTAATTATTTAATTTTGGTCCTCATTGAGTATTGTATACTCGCCCTTTCCCTTTTTGTGTATTCTTGCAGGTCTTCGGTGTAGCTAGCGAGTCTCCGTATGAGAAATAGCAAGACCTCCAAGTCCCCAACCCTTCTAATGTAGGGTGGGTAAATGTAATAATAAGTGTCATGGATTAAGTTGCTCTGTAGTAGGATAAAACACTTAGGATTACAATGTTTTATTTTAATTGTGACATTTATTAAGGCTTACAGTGGTGGTGTGGTATCCACCTCTATGCCGATCATATTCCCAAGTCAGGGTGTGATAATTTGAGTCTCCTTGTAATTCCAAAAAAAAAAAAAGAATATGTATAAAAATTAAAATGTTCCTAAATCATGCAATACTAAATTGTGTAAAAAAAATATAGTTATATTTTAAAGATAATGTTATGTTCTAATTGAAGAACTATATATTTATTATATTTTGATTAGAGAATTTAATAATAAAGATATAACAATTTTTACAAGGTTAGAAGGGCCAAAATAATTGTTTGGGAATCATAGGATATGCATATGGCCCTAGACAAATAATTTTATTAGTCTATATAACTTGCATGGTTAATGTGGCAATTATATATACTGTTAACATGACGGTTAACATGATATAATTATATTTGAGTTGAACATAACGACAGTGTCTATGAATGAAATTGGTGCCAAAACATCACAGAGGTGTCCTCGAAAAAAGGAAACAAGAAAAAAAAAGAGGGAAGGGTAGCAAAGGAAACAAGGAACCGATTATGACCAAAAGCCACTTTGTTCTGCAGTGATCATAACCTTGGTTTTGGGACTAAAATCGATTGTGGAATTTTTCTCGCCGTTCAACCAAACATATCCTATGTCTAAGTACACGTTTCTTTTTGTGTTGTGTTTTTCTTAATCACGTTTTGAAGCTCATTAAATGTGATTTGCGCATAGTTGGAATATTTGAGAAACCTTCACGTTTGGTGCCACCGTGAATGTGCTTTTGCTCCAATTATGGTTCATGCATACGCTCCACTTTGTTGTTTCAGCTATCATTAAACATGGTTTGTGATGCATTTAATTTAAATTCCTCCAAATATCTCTCTACTACCCCTCTACTTTAGTTCACGTTTGAAAATCTATGCTAATTCCTCTTTTCTTCTTGTTTGTTCGTTTGTTGTTCTTTCCCTCACCTTCCTTTTGATCTTTTTTTTTTCCATTTTCCCTCTAATTTTTTTCCCATTTTCCCTCCATTTTGGCATGTTTTCTCTCCCTAATTAACATCCTCTGTTCGTCCTTGTTTTTCCAAGTGAATCTATGTTAGACTGTTTTATTATGTTTTCTTACATTTTTCGTTTGTTTTTGGTGCTTTAGGTTGCCAGAGAGGTGCCAATGGAGTTTAGACCGGTGAAACACTACTCTCCAGCTCTCTGCGTGTGAAACCCAACATGTTATAAAGTCAGGTCCTTTATGACCTGTCGACCTGAGAAGACGATCACTTTTTTTTTTGGTTCATTCTAGAACTTTGTAGACTGGGCTAAAGAGATTGCATTGAGAAAATTTTTTTTGGGCTATCTTCCATCATTCTAGGCTTGCTGTGTTAGGACTAGGCTGTATGTGATTTAATTATAATTAGTAGTTAATCAATAATTAATTAGTGATTAATTAATTACAAAGTTATTATTAATTAAGTAATTAGTAATTAATTATTAATAAATTAAAAAGTAATTAGTATTTAAATAATTAGAAATTTAACTAGTAAATAGTGATTAATTAGTAATTAATACTTATACTCTTTCTGGTAATGACATATCTAAAAATACTTCTATTAATCAACATCCAAACATAAATCATGTTTATGGTCTGTCTAAATCTAACTTTACCCTGTAGTTTTTTAAACATAAATCAAATTCATCTAAACTTAGATTTATCCAAAATCAATTTTGCAAATCATGGTTTAATTTGTCCAAACCTAAGTTTTCTTAATTATTTTCCAAATACACACTAAACATGTTTGATCAAGTGTCAAGGAAAAAGAAAGAGAGTACAAATTTGTCTAAATTATCATTTTCTATAGTAGTACTAAACTTTTTTTTTTCAAGTTGAGATATATTAATAAAATATTTTTTTCATTTTTATTCGCTTTCCTTTTAATTTTTTTCTGCATAATTCTTCTAATCGAAGACAGACACTATACCCTTTCTACATAATTTGTGCATAATTTTTATTCCATTTCATTTTTATTATAAGAAGTATTGAATCCATAATTTTTAACTTACAAATTCAAATTGTAACATCCCAAATTTTTTAAACCAAAAGAAATTATGATAAAAAGTCCCTAAGAAATTGATCTAAGAAAAGATAATTAAGAATAAATAAATAATATATATAATTAAGTTATAATTACATCTAAGCATTCTTAAAGGACGAAAATAATAGGATTATGATAATCTATAATCCTATATGAGGAGGAGAGACAAAACAGATTGAAATCAGAGATAATGATGCGAAAACAAAGGCTTCAGTGGAAAGTAAACATTAAATGCAATATAAGTTGTAATGCATATTTGGACTTCATAAGTTGTAAGATAGCAGCTAGAGGGTCCATGCGGCAGATCATGGATGATTAGAATTCATATCCAAGAAGAGAAAATCATGATTAAGGAAGATAGATATAAAACAGAGGGGGATATGTAGAACTGAAGGAAAATATCTCTAAATATTACAAAATTAATTAGAAATGTGTCAGATTACTTAGACAATAAATATCCTAAAAAGGGTAATTAGGAGATATTGAATGAAATTCATAAAAGAAAGCATAGAAAATCAGTTGAAGAATTTAAGAAACTACAAAAGAGAAAAGAGAAACAGAGGCAAGAGGTAAGGGAAGCAAAAACTTTTAGATGAAAGCAATCAAGAGAAAGTTAGTCAGAAGCAAAATTAAGAAGAAAGGATACATAACAGAAGCCGACAAGAGAATTACAAGAAGACAAAACAAAGAAGAATAACAGATAAAACTTAGTTTGACAGAAGACGTAGTTAGTTTTATCCATAAAAGCATTTTTACTTATGATACTATGTTCATCCATGTGTTTGATTTTTAAGTAAAATGTTTTTATCAGAAAAGTTGGTTATTGAACGGGATCTTCTGGTAAATGAGATACCTAAAGAGTTGGTCATTGATAGAGCTCAATGGCGTCGTGCGATCCATGTAGCGACCCCACCTAGTAGGATAAGGCTTTGTTATTGTTGTTTTTATCAAAAAAGTATGAGCTTTATCGTTGTTCCACAGTAGAGAATAAAGAAAAGTTTTCTGTCCCACAGTAGTGAATAGAAGAGTGAGTCATGGTATGCATATTATGAATGGCAATCTTTTTGCTTTACAATAGTAAGTAGAGAGAGTGTGTGTGTCACGACCCGTTTTCTGGGCACATGACAGGCACGATGATGAATATCCCATCACTATAAGCCTTTCGATAAATTCTACCCACGAGTAAAATTATTTAATTATTATCTATATATTATCAAAATAACCATTCCTTATTAAATACGAAGAAAATATATCAAATTTTCTTATTTGAAATTCATAGAGATGATTTGTATATAATAACAGATCCTTTAATATAAAATACATTATTGTATTGAAATACAAGCCAAATACCAAACTCCTGACCTAGATATCCTAGACGATTACAGAGCAACATAATCTATAACAAAGAGGGGCTTACCCGATAGTAGGAAGGTCCAAAGTGATCTACTCTTCTAGCAGATATTCTTTATCGGCAACCTGATCTGAACAAAAGGATTTCATAGAGAGTGTGAGCTTTAAAACTCAGTGAGGGAATCGGCCTCGCGTTAATAAAATTCAAATACATCACCAGTCATACAAGTATACCCAAAGGCTCAAACTCAATCAATAGACATAGTTAGAAATTACATATTAGAAGATATAAATTCATCCAATTCAACCAACGTTATTAGTACTCATCAATGACAATATATCCCGGAGAACACACATGGGCCGGCTCACTGATTTTGTATATTTCCGCCATGACGCACAACTTCATCCTCTTAGTTAGAGCTCCTCACGGATCTGTTATCGACTCGGGCTATATCTCTACTGAGAGAATCATTGTCTCCATGTAATATCCCAAGAATTTATATGAATATTTAAAGTCTAATTTGAAGTTTAGTGAAAAATTTAATTACGTGAAAATGTGCTTTTTGAATTAGTGAAGAAAATCTGGGAATAGAAATTTTAATTTTTAATTTAGGAAATTTTTACAAATTCTCAAGGACTAAAGTGAAAAGAAAAGAAAGTATAGAGGACTTTTGGGAAATGACCAAATAGGAACCTGAGAGGAAGAATAAAGCTTATGAGAATGAATTATGAGTCCGGTACCGAAAAGATGATGGATTCGAGGTTAAAGTGGTATTTGAGACATCGAGAGGGATTAAAGTGAACAAATCTTAAAAGCTAAGGTAGCTATGCGCAATTTTATCGAAAAAGAAATTGGTGGGGCCCACGCGTATACATTTCTCTCTTATTCTTTTCTTTCTCTCATTTCTCCCGTATGCTTCCTCATTTCTCTCTCTCGGTTATTAGTACTCATCAATGGCAATATATCCCGGAGAACACACATGGGCCGGCTCACTGATTTTGTATATTTCTGCCATGACGCACAACCTCATCCTCTTAGTTAGAGCTCCTCACAGATCTGTTATCGACTCTGGCTATATCTCTACTGAGAGAATCATTGTCTCAATGTAATATCCCAAGAATTTATATGAATATTTAAAGTCTAATTTGAAGTTTAGTGAAAAATTTAATTACGTGAAAATGTGCTTTTTGAATTAGTAAAGAAAATCTGGGAATAGAAATTTTAATTTTTAATTTAGGAAATTTTTACAAATTCTCAAGGACTAAAGTGAAAAGAAAAGAAAGTATAGAGGACTTTTGGGAAATGACCAAATAGGAACCTGAGAGGAAGAATAAAGCTTATGAGAATGAATTATGAGTCCGGTACCGAAAAGATGATGGATTCGAGGTTAAAGTGGTATTTGAGACATCGAGAGGGATTAAAGTGAACAAATCTTAAAAGCTAAGGTAGCTATGCGCAATTTTATCGAAAAAGAAATTGGTGGGGCCCACGCGTATACATTTCTCTTATTCTTTTCTTTCTCTCATTTCTCCCGTATGCTTCCTCACTTTCTCTCTCTCGGTTATGCGTCGAATTTCTTTATCAACCATTTATGCAATTTTTGCATGGGGAAGGAAGCTATGAAAGTTAGGATGATTGATAAGTTGATGTTCTTCTTCTTCTTCCTCTTATTACAAGACCAAATCCTTGGTTATCATTTTGAAAAATTTTTGTAGAATATTTTAATGGATGAATTTAAGTGTGGATGTTAATCTAAAACATTCCTAGGTGGTTTATGATGTTATTGGAACAAGAAATTTGGAGAAAACTAGGAGAAATTCGTATAATTTGAATATTTGAAAAAAGTTAGTGTTCTTGATGAAAATTTGAGATTTGAGCTTGGATTGTTGGTAGAAATTGGGGGTTTTGGTGTTAAAACACTCCTTAGACATTAAGGATGAAAACCCATGGAAGAAATTAAAAGAAATGTTGTTTTAGATATGATTTTAGGATTTTTGGATGAAGAACACGAAGAACATCCGAAAATTTTCCCCAAAAATTACTGTTCATCAGAAAATTTTTTTTCAGATTTTCTCGGCTAGTGTAGCGTTGACTCGGTCAACGTTACTGTAGCGTTGACTGTGCGTTGACTCAGTCAACGTTACTGTAGCTGCCTTGACCGTTGACCGTTACTGTAGCATTAGTTTTTTTTAATATCGTTGAAAAGCTCTTTGAGTCTAGTTTCCAATGGTATAAGTTTCATCTGGATATTCATTACCAGTTAGGAGTTATGACTTGAGAAGTAAGTGAAGGTTGGGAATAATGGTAGGAAATTTCTCTATTTCGTAACCTTGATGGTTTTTATCTGGTTACAATAGAAATGGTCAAGGTGCAAGGTGGAAGTGCCGAAATCGTGAAATCCAGGTGAGTGGGATTTATACTTCCTATGACTAAATCTTTTCTTTAAAGTTCTTGGCATCATAGTGAGAGCATGTAGTGTATCTTAGTGTGAAGGCAGTGATGGTTAACTTATATATTGATATTCATTATAAATTGAGATTTTCTTGCATAAGTTACATTCATGCGCACTTTCTAGAATTAAAGAATTGTGTTCTCAAATAGATTTATATGGATATATCTATACATAAACACCATTATATGAATGTTGCGTGAAGAAGACACGAATACCATTATGAGGACTTGTAAATACAAATGAGCTTCTATGTTTGAGATGTGATTTAAAAGATAAATTCTGTGAACAGTGAATGATTGTATACACGTTGATGAATTTGTGATTAAGTATGGAAAGTAGTATGAGTTATGTTGTGATGAGACTTGTAAATGATTATGAGTTATTTATGATTGTGATTGTGTATGTAATCGGAATGAATGGAAAGGCATGGTGGTGCACCCCATGGAGAAATCTACATGAAGCTATAAGGGTGGAGAATATACATGGAGCGATAAGGGTGGATGCGGCGGTGGCCGCGGGCAACGATCCAGAGGTATCCTGGACGACTCGGTTGGTAAGGGAAATGTGTGAAATTGATTTTACTGTTTGCTGTTGTGAAGTATTATGAATTATATTATATTATATTATGATTGATTACGTATGATTGCTGCATATTATCATTATGATGCATGATATTTTTTTGTCATAGTATTGTGTTGTCTGCTCACTGGGCACGTGGATTGCTCATACCCCTCTTATTAACATTTTTTTCATAGTTGACAGCTGAAGGTAAATATCTGTATAAGGAATTATGGATCCTTAGCCCATGATTACCTTTTCATTTATTCAGGATAAATGTATAATATTTCATTTGTATAAATCTAGAAATCTTTGTAATCGGGTAGGTTCATTCAGTGATGTAATGTGAATGATTGTAGTGTGTATAGAGAACTCGATTTGGTTGCATGAAAAAGAATGGTATGATGCTTAAGAGAAATATAGACTTACGGAGGTGAAATAAAATTCACTTTCCGTGCCGGTCACGTACTCAGATTTTGGGACGTGACACTCCACACTCGTTGGTCAAGACACCATTTAAACAAGGTTTTCCACCTTGCCGTGAGAAGGGGTATTGTCCCGCTCAATCACAATCAATAATACAATATTTCATATCATAATCAGAAGTACAATATAATATTCATTCATATAATAGGTATAGTATATAACTATATTATAGGTTTATAAATCACAAATCAAGATAACAATTAAACTATTTTTGAAAAGATTCAAATTTCGTATCATCATAAAATACTTGTTTCGTCTTATCTGTACTTCTGGATTAATTATCTCCCTAAATTTGCTATTATGAATCCAGTTTACCCCTATGAATCTTGAGAGTATACTATGACATATTTTTTATCACCGGTAATGCTAAAACCCTATTAAAATGGGGTCGTTTCACTCACCTGGATTCCGTACGAGTATCAATTCTCTAAGTCGATATGGACAAGAGTACACAGGTGAATTTTAGTGTTTTGTTACGGAAATTTTCATGAAAGATTAGAGAAAACAAGTTAGGATTGTTTTCGTATAGATATTGTTCATACATATGGTCACTATTCATGCATACAGTTACTATTTATATATATGGGTACTATTTATACCAGAAATAGAGAATACAATCTATAAAAGAGTACACCAGGTAAGTTTCCAAGAAAGAGTGGAGGGTCGTAATGGACACATTTAAGTACCAGGTCTTTCCTTAGCTAGAATTTTTCTAGACATGTATTCTTTACAGTTTACATTCTATTTTGTTAATAAGAGAATCAAAATAACATTTAGGCAGCTAAGGACAGTTTTTCTGATGTGGAATATCAGCCAAAGCCGCAATCACAGAGCATACTTAACTAAATAACTTCTAAAATTTAAAAGACATAGAAAGGGCATAGTATCCTTACCTAAGCTGAAAAGGCCTAAAATCTCAGAGGCCTAGCGTCGGAGCAAGAGAAACTTAAGGAGAGAAGAAGAGAAGTTGAAGGTGTGAGTTTAAAAGTAAAATAGAAGGGCATATTTATAAGAAAAGTCAAGGGTACTATTTGACATTATGCGCTAATAAAATATTCAATTTACTATTTATAAAAATAATATTTTTAATAAAATAATTCAATTTACGGTACATATTAATCATTTAATTTACTGTGCAATCACGGAAAAGTTGAATGCGACTTTACTATTGAGAATTTAAAGGAAAACTATTCTTTCACCTTAAAGTTTCTTTTCAATTCAATCATTTCATTTTAGTTCATGATGGTATTTTCACACATAAAATGTTATTTTCTCCTACGAACTTCTTCTTAGTTTTCTCTTATGACCAAACTACATCTAGTGCTTGACATTTTGATTGTATAAATGAACAGTATGTATATGTAAATAGTATTACACAAGTGAATAGTACCGTATACTGAAATAGTAACCGTAGTTCACAAACACACATTTATATTTTATTTTTCATGGGTATTACAGAGAGACCAGAGAGAAAACCTTATTCTACAGTAGTGAATAAGGGAGTTGTATTTAGAATCTTGCTCCACAGTTGTGAACAAGAAAATTTTACTGATCTTAACATTTTGCATAATGACAAAACTATGATATTTACATGATGTTTTTATGATATTTAATATATATCTTCTTATTGTTTTTATAGCTGAAATGATCTTTATATATATGTTTTTAATAAAAATAACTAACTCCTGAGATGCTTTGTATTTTACTTTTCGAAAATTGATCATTTCAAAAAAAAAAGAAGATAAAGGGAAGGCTATGATAATTGAGTGAAGAAATCTAAATGATAGTTTAGTAAATTTTGTAGTAGTTTTTAAAGTTGTAGCGTACACTCTTCTAAAGCAATTTTGGAGATATGATTATATGTATATAAGGATAAATGCTAAAGTATTTAATGAATATATGAAAAGTTATAAAATTTTGTATTGGATACTTTTCTATGAAGATTACAATGATATGGAGTAGACACTAATGATTTAGAATAAGTGTTAATGTTAGAATGACAAAGAATATTTTAATTATTCAAATGACCCTTTTAATTTAAAGTAAAGCTAAATGAAATATTATTATTAAAGTTAAGTATATATTTAAGCTCAAACATAATTAGTTATGATATTTGAGATACATTTATAAATATAATTAGATAAAGGGATCATTTATGATAATTTTATGAATAAATTAAGAAGAATTTATAAAAATTAGACTAGAAAAGCACAAGAGACTATCATACAATAATATTAGAATAAAAAAAAAATAAAAAATCAGAATATTACACAACCCCAAATTATTTTGATAAATTTTTTTGGTAAGCGGATATAAATTTACGGACCCACATATTAGAAAGTGGCTCACCATCTAGGAATCATTATCTAGGTGGTTATTATTGGAGATCTAGTATCTCTTGCATTCTCAAAAAGGCTATTGATTGTAGAAACTAGAAATACTTGAGAATAAATCTTTCTCATAAAGTCACCTATATCTTCTGACAGACTACACTTCTATGATTCTATGATGGTCCTAACTCGTGAGGACATGTCAAGTCCATCGCTATTAGTTATATTGTTGGATGTTGACTTCATCAATGTTTGCTATTAAATTGAGGCCCTTCTATTGATGCCATTGGTTACAGATTAGTTCTTTCCAATATGGGGGCTTTGTTTTTAAATTTAGACTATTAATTTTTTAATCAATAATAACTTAATAAGGAAAGAGCCAAAATTAAAGAGAGAGAGAAAAAAAAGTGAAATCTAGACTACGAATTTTAAAAATCAAAATCTATATAGAACAAAAACGGAAAATCCTCCAATACTGAACATGATCTTGTTTCGATAATTACGCGTCATTTTTTTTTATAATATCATTCATATGAGAAGATTAGTAACACCTTTTTAAAAGTAAGGGCGAAAAGTACCTTTATATTTTTAAGATTTGTAACTGGTTATATTTATGTTTTAAAGATTTTTTTTTTGGTTTAATTATATCTTATATATTTTAGATTATATTATATATGTCTTTTTTTTATAACACTGTTAGTTAACTTAACAGAATGTTGATTAGGCTGCTGACATGGCAGTGACATGAAATACTATCCATGTGACAGTTCACGTGGACTGCTATGTGGACATTTTTAAAAATTTCTTTTAAATTCTTCAATTTTTTTTAAAAAGGTTTTAATTTATTCACTTTGGTTATTGGTTAAAAATTTTTTTTAATCCAATTTTTGATATAAACTCATCTTATACTTCGTATAGGTCCCTAGTTTAAGAATCTATATTTTTTTTATCAAAATCATCATCTATAAACTTTTCATTTTATTCACTTTAGTCCATATTTTCACTTTTATGCTTTATTCATACTGTTTGGTCCTCCAAATCAGTCCATAATTTATTTTTCAATCATAATATGATTAAATATATCATTTCTACCCAAGAATATTACAAAAATGAATTTACCTTCAAAGTTTCAAAGATTGCATATCTCTCCCTATCATAAAAGGTAAAATTTGAAACTGAAATTTTAATTCATTTTTTGTATTATTCTTAGGTAGAAATGATAGATTTAATCATATTATGACTTAAAAAGAAATTATGGATTGATTTGGAGGACCAAACAGTGAGAAAAAAAATATAAAAGTGAAGAATAGGGACTAAAGCGAACAAAATGAAAAGTTTATAGGGGATATTTCGACAAAGAAAAATATAGATTTTTAAACTAGGGACAAAAATGTAGATTCTTAAACTAGGGACCTAAATGAAGTAGAAGATGAGTTTATATCAAAAATTAGACAAGAAAAAAATTTTGACCAAGGACCAAAGTGAATAAACTGAAACTTTGTAAAATAAATTAAAAAATTAAAAAAATTTTGTCCACGTGGACAATATTCCACATGGCTGCCACATAGCAGCCATGTCAGTAGCTTAGTCAACATTCCGTTAAGTTGACTAACGATGTTACAAAAAAAGGCATATGTGATACAATCTGAAATATATGGGATATAAGTGGGCCAAAAAAAACCTTTGGGGTATAGATGTAACCAGGGGCAAACCTTAGGGACATAAAGATACTTTTTGCCAAAATTAAGGCTGTGTTCGGTAAAGTAACTTATAGCTTATAAGCTCGTTAAAAGTGTTTGGTAAACGAACTTATTTTAGTAGCTTATAACTTATTTTGATAAATTATTTTGAATAACTTATAACTTAAAATTTTTTGTTCCTATTTTGTCCTTATTATTTTTTCAAAATACTCATTATGCTGCTTACTTTGTTATATCCTATTTACTCATCTTTTATTATATTTATATTTATATATAGTATATTATACATATATAATATTATATATATATATAATAATATATGATAAAAATATAAAAATATATTATATATATATAATATAAATATATTATATATGTGAAAATATATTATTCATATATAAAAAATATAAATATATATTTTTAATGAATTTTATATTTATAATGATTTAAATTAATTTAATTAAAAACAGAAATGATATATTTATTTATATTATTTTAGGATTAAAAAATATATGCTCTTTTATTTCATTTACACTTTTCAGCTATTTTAATAGTTATTTTTACTGAACATTTCTAATTCAAATAAGGTAGCTTATAAGCTATAAGCTATAATCTAAAAATTAGTTTATAAGCTATCAGCTAGCTTATAAGCTACCCGTTAGTTTATAAGTTAATTTTGCCGAACAAAGCATAAATTAATAACATCTTTTTTTTTTTTTGCTTGGAACGGACTAAAACTTTATTTTAAGGATGAGATTAAGAATTCATATAAAAATAAGAGGAATGCTATTTTATAAGGGACTAAAAGGAGAAATATTTCATTTATGAAGGATCAAATTGAAAAACATCTAATTTTAAGGCACAAAAATAGAGTTTTGAAGATAAAAGGAATTTAGTTTGGAGGAGTTGGTGATGAATAGGAATTAGTTACATGGGGATAAGTTTAGATGAGATAGTCAGAGTGAGAGTACCCAAAGGAATCATAGAGGTAGGGTTTTTAAAATTATTAGCATTTGAAAATTTATTTAATTTTGATTAATAGGTTTAAATTATGTTTGTGTTACAAAAATGTAAAACTATCCTAAGTTCTAGACCATAAAACTCTCTTAGAGTTATTTTCTATTCATATGATTCAAAATCAAAAAATTTAATTACTAGAAACAAATAATAAATTATTTGAATCCATTAACGTGATGAAAGTAAAATAAGAGAGAGAGAGAGAGAGAGAGAGAGAGAGAGAGAGAGAGAGAGAGAGAGAGAGAGAGAGAGAGAGAGAGAGATTATAAAAATTTGAATAGAGTAGATAAAAAGATTTAAAAATAACCTAGAATCGTATTGAATTATGAAAAGAATGTTTTAATAATTTTATATAATGTAAAATTTTAAAATTTATATAATAAGTATTTTTTTTTGCAATAAGATTGATAAATTAGGAACTATTTACTGATTTTTTTGGCTACTTTTCTTTAGATTATGGGAGATTGTAAATAAGGTGACTATACTATAAGTAACATTTTAAAACAAATATTAAATTGATTAAATAAACGATAAAAAAAGGAATATATATATATATATATTATAAAATATAAAAGTTGATCCATTAAAAAGCACACTAGCAAAACAGTAACATAGGTTGTCTCAGCCGAATCTGGCTCTTCTATTAGGAGCCGAACATCCAGTTGGGGGATAAGTAGTTCAGCAACCTTTGATCGAGGTGGGGTCAGATAGTGCTGGAATTCAGCATATGACTTCTATGGTGACAAGGCTTCCCGGAAGGGTCGTTGCCGGTGCCATCGTGACCGGCCAAGATAATGTACTTGTGTTTCCTTGTGAAGCTGGTGCACTCATACCCTATAGCCTTCCCAATCTCATTCTGCACGTGATTCGCTACTTCAATCCTCGATTTCCCTCCTCCCTCACACGTATTCCATGCCTCCAATCTCTCCAGAACCTTGATAATATATGTGGGGTTTGGGTTCAGAAAGTGGAAAATTGGGTCTAGAGCTTTATTCCCCGAAGCCGTTGTTCGGTAGAACATGCTCTCCTGCACATCTACAGCCACAGGCACAATATCATCGGTTAGCTCAGCAAACAGAGGACTAAATCGTAGCAAGTATGGTTCCCTGCAAGTGGTTCCCTCTGGACACACCACGAGGTTTCCTGAGCTCAACAGTTTTCCCATTCTTTGCCTGTCTTTCTCTCTGTCTCTGGTTAATCGGATTGTCTTAATTGGGGAAATCAATTCGTTGATTCTACTCAAGCTGTATGTCACAGCAGAGAGTGGTTTGTTCAGAACGTATGAGATATAAAGGGGGTCAAGTAAGGTTCGGTGATTGCACACATACAGCATGCGCTTTTGGGAATTTTGTTCGTTCGAGTTATGGTGGGGTTTAGAGGCTGTGGTTCTTGTGCCTGAAAATGCCAATATTGGAGCTGACACATTGAAGGGTAGTAGTCTGCCAAAGTTGATTCTGAATATGGAGAGAAATAAGCCTAGAGGTATCCACATGAAGAAAGCTAGAGAAGATGAAGGGGTTGGCCTGAAAGCCAATCTTCCGTCATGGAAGATCAACGGCTTAGGGTACCTCTCCCTTGGAAGCACATTCCATGTTCTTTTTTCAGCGTTACTCACCGAGTAAACCTCCTTCACAACAGAAACAGAGCATGTCGAAACCTTTAAAAATACCAAAATATAAAAAAGGTTATTATCTTTAAAGTGAATGAGTGTCAAGAGAGTGTGTGTGTCCATGGAAAGAATGAACCTTGCAGTGAGGAAAAAGCTCCGGCTCAGCATTCTTGTTTTGGCTTCCTATAGCAACAACGTTGTTGTTGTAGAAATGGAGTTCGTCAAGAAGGGCTTTGTCATGCTTCTTTTCCTCCATCACTCCCACATAGTAACCACAGAACGACTTTACGTCTCTTGCCACCACTGCCTCTGCTCTAAAATAGTCCTTCAGAAAGCCTTCCACCATGACCCTTGGCATCCTACCACCTTTCTCTGAAAGCTCATGACAGCTTCAAAACCTTCACACCCAACATCTTCTAAGAAGAACTTCGAAAGAACAGCAGATCCGATTCTGAATGTCTCCTTTTTAATCCCGAAGAAGCTCAAGAAAACCATGATCTTCAACCCCGTTTGGTCTTCATCACCAAGCAGCCACACCAAAGGGTAAGAAAGGAACAAAAAGAGAGACCTCAAGAATCCACCAGCTTCAGAAGCTACCAGCATGAAGTAAGGAAACAAGGAAGTAGATCTCAACATAGCACCCTCAAAATCAAAGACTAGCATGTTATTTGATAGTTTTCCTGTTTTGTGGACAAGGGAAATGGCTGCCATGTCGCCCTCTGAATTTTACCAGTAATGGAAGATCTTAGACGGGAAACAAGTATATAATAGGTATTGTGAATGCTGATTACCCTCCACAACTGTTCCCAGTGTCTCATTAAAGACTGCTATTAGTTACCTCATCAAATGAGTGGAGAGAAACATAGCATGGGAAAAAGGTAACTTCTGCATAATAGACAAAAAAGGGTTATCATTTTCTATTCATTTTTCGCATGGGATTTTTTCTGTAAATAATATGCACACCTCTTTTATCTTTTTGTAAGTTTATTACAACACATTAATGTATGAAGACTTATCCCTCACTTGTTTCAAGTAACCAGGAGTGTGTCAGTGGTTTACTGAGGCAATCCACAGTCTGTTTAGTGGAAGGAACATAACATACTTTTAACTCTTGAGCTAATACTTGTTCTCTGACAAAATGAACATCTATTTCAATGTGCTTGGTTCTACCATGAGCAATTGGATTAGAAGCCAAAGCACTTGCACTCACATTATCACACCAAATTATAGGAATGCCAGTACATATAAAATCAATTTCTTTCAACGAGGATTTTGTCCACACAATCTCTACAACAACATTAGCCAGTGCTCTGTATTCTGATTCAGAGCTAGACCGAGCCACCACATTTTGCTTTTTAGAAGACCAAGACACAAGAGATTCTCCTATAAACACACAATGACATCACATTGATTTTCTGTCATTGGGACATCATGCCTAGTCGGCATCTGAGTAACTTGATATACTCAGTGAGTCTAATTTCTGAAGCCCACTCATGTTTAGTGAAGGTTTTAAATGAAGACCAAAATTAGTAGTACCTTTAAGGTACCTCTTAATTCTCTTTATGCATTGTTAGTGTATGTCAGTTGGAGAACTCATGACCTGGCTTACCTTATTGACAGAGAAGGCTATATTTGGGCGACTGTTTGTGAGATACAGGAGGCACCCACTGCACTTCTAAACACAGATGGATCTCTCATGGGTTTGCCTTCTTTGGCACTTATGAGTTTCCCAATGACCATGGGTGTAGGACATAGTGAGGCTCCTATCATATCAAACTTTTTTTAGCAAATCCAGAATATATTTCCTGTGTGTCAAATACATTCCTGTATCATCTTTGTAGATTTCTATGCCAAGGAAATAATGTGTTTCTCCAAGATCTTTGAGTGAGAAAACATTATTCAATTTCTTGGTAAATTCTTGGACTTTAGTGCTATTGTTCCCTATTACAAGGATGTCGTTAACATATATTAATGCAATCAGAATAAGTTTTTCATATTTAAAAAAAAAAGAGAAATGTCTCCTTTTGTCAAACCATGACCTGGGAGCCTACTTCAAGCCATATAGAGCTTTGGAGAGCTTACGTATGTGATTAGGATATCTTGAACTCACAAACCCCTCAGGTTGATTCATGAAAACACCTCAGTGAGATAACCATTGAAAAATGCATTATTTATATCCAGTTGTTTTACCTGCCAATTAAATGTAACTGCTAGTGCTAGGACAATTCTTATTGTAGTGATCTTTGCCATTGGACTAAAAGTCTCATCAAAATGGACTCCTGGGTCTTGTTGAAAGCCTTTGGCGATAGCCTTGCTTTGTATCTTTCAACTTTCCCATTAGCCTTGTATTTTGTTTTAAAAATTCATTTGTAGCTCACAATTTTCTGTCCAGTATATGGCATTAGTTTCCTTGTTTCATTACTGACGAAAGCTTTATATTCACTTTCCATGGCTCTTTTCCAGTGTGGAATATTAAGAGCTTGTTCAACAATTGATGCTTCAGATTCAATATCAAATTTAGAAGGTATAGTGGCTTTTGTCATGACATAGTAAAAGGGTATCTAGGTTTGAAGATACCTTTCTTCACTTTTGTGAGCATATGATGAGTATTCTAAACATCTCGAGTTTGGGATGTGGCTTCAGCAACGCCAATAGTGTCATGTTTAGCTAAGTCATTTGTTGGGTGCAACAAAGGTGCATCATTAACTGCTTCACTAATCTGATTTGTCTCAGGCTCATATGGATTTGCGGGATTATTGGATGATGATGTATTAGCATGTACTTCATTATTATTTGAGAAATACTGCAAGTGAGAATTACCAGTAAAGTTAAAATGTTTAGTGGTGTCAAAGAAAGAAGGCAACAAAGAGTAAGGGACTTTACTAATCACTGATGATTGATTAGTTTTTAGAAATCCTCCTCTAAATGAAAAATTAGATTCATGAAAAACCACATGGTGTGAAGTGTATATCTTCCCTGTAGAAGAAAGGAACCCAAAACTTTCATGTACACCACTGAATCCGAGAAAAACACACTTTGTAGAGTAAAAATTCAACTTGTGTTGATTGTATGGTTTTAGACATAGGTAGTGTAACATTCCATATTTTTCTTCATCTAAGTTTCAAATGATGATAGAATTAAGTTATTTATGTCTTTAGATGCTTAGAAGTAAGTAATCAAGGAAAGGCAAAAAAAAACTAGGATAAATAAGCTAGATATAGGAGAAAATTGAGTTCTGAGTGAAATAGTCGACTAACTATAGCTATTAGTCAACTGATAGCAGTTAAGATCAGATCAAATTACTGATATCTGCAATCAATCAACTAATGGAAAGCAATTAGCCGACTAATTACACTTTGTAATGCTGAAATTTTAGGTTCAATAATGATTAGTTGACTAATTAGAAGCAATCAATCGATTAACAGCCTATCAGTCGACTAATTGGGAGACATCAGTTGACTAATTGCTTGCTGGAGGACAAAAATATGTTAGTTCTAACTGAAAAATCAGTGAGAAATTGACTAGAATACCCCCAACATGCCAACAAAGCTTAAACACAAGAAAGTATGGGTAAAAGAGGAATTTCCATGATAAAGAAACTCCCTAGACCTTTTTAGAAGCAAAAAGAGAGAGAAAGACTATTTTCAGAAAATTAGAGAGGAGAGAGAGGGAAAATGTGAAGGAGAAAAAGAAGAGAGAGAGAGGCAAAATGTGAAGGAGAAAAAGAAGAGAGAGAAGGGACTTCTAGTTAGAAATTTAGCAAGAAAATTACTAGAGATAAATTTCTTAACTTGATTTCTCAGTTTATATGAATTTTAGAGCTTGTAAAGTCATAGAATAGCAATTTTTAGACTAAACAGAAGAGAATAGAGGAAGAAGAGGTCTGAAATTTGAGAAACAAGAAAAGTTAGAGAGAAACTAGAAGAGAACTCACAAGTTTACTTGGCTTGCATAGACTCTTATTTAAAAGGGAGAATAAGAGAAGAAAAACTTGTTCCATAAAGGGAAACAAGGAGTTAAGACTTGTTCTTTCTATATAAAAGAACAAGGAACTAATCTTAACTAAGTTAGGAACATAAGAGTATCATGTATGATGTTTCTACATGCTAAATGATGAAAAGAATTTCGTTATTTGCTTGGCTTGTATTTAGTTATGTTTGAATACACTTTTGGCATAAAGCTTGAGGACTTACCCTCATAAAGTTTAAAAGTTTGTCTTCTATGATTTTGCATCCTTTTAGCTTGAAGAAAATTTTTAATTCATGAGGATTGGATGCTTGTTTCCATAGAACTTAGAAACTTGTTTTCCATAGTATTATGTATAATGAAACGTGATGTAATTATTCCAGCTAGCTTGCCAAATGATTGAAAAAAAATACTAAACAGAGCAGTTACGTTATGACTTTCCATGCAATCATGGAAAGATTTTTATAGATGCGAAATCTCATACCTTAATGCTGAAAGTAAAGAATTTCTTTATAGCTAAACATATCTATGTCTACATAGAACTCTTGATCCATAGAAAGGACTAGAGTTAAAGAAAAGATATATGTTTGAGTACATTTACTATGATGTTCTTTTATAAGCAAAAATCAAGCAAGAGTTGATATGTTCATAAGAGAAGTCTTAGTTCTTAGGAGTTTGGAATTAAGGCCAACAAGTTAAAGGAAGCATTAAGACCTATGTAAGAAGAATTATGAAACAAATAGAATTTTATTCTATAGGTGGAATAGAAAGATTGGAAAGGCTTGTTTCATAAAGAAAGTAATAGTTAGCTGAAGGTAGAAATAATTAATGAAACCTTAGCAATGATATGTCCCATAGAAGAAGAATAAAGATTGGCTAAAGGTAGAAATTAAAAGACAATACCTTTAGCAAGATTCATAATGGAAGAATAGAAGTTAGCTAAGGCGAGACATGATTAGTAAGACCTTTAGCAAAAAATTATTTTATAAAAAGACTCCTTCATGAACATATGATGCAATGTAAACCCTTAAAATGGGTAGAGTTATAATGATTTCATGATAAGTTATGACAAATCTTTCATGATTATAAGAGAAAGTATTTTGTGAAAGTAGTACATTATAAACCTATATTTTTGGTAGACTCATAGTGCACTAAGAACCCTTATATGGGTAGATTCTTTGTGCATTATGAACCCATAAGTAGGGTAAAGTTATGGTGCAATATAAACCCTTATAGTGGGTAGACTTATGTTGCACTGTAAACCCCTATGAAATAGGCAAATTTATAATGCAATAACACTACATTCTTATGTTGATCCTCTGTATTCATGGAAGTAGTTATGATGATTGAGAGTGTTTTGCTTCATAATAGAACATTTTCCCAAAAAAGGGGGGGGGGGGTAGAATAATCCTTTAAGAAAATAGGGGAAAGCTTATCTTATAACTATGTGTTTCTCTGTTTATGTATTTGTTAGCTCAAATTTTGAGGACAAAATTTTAAAAGGAGGGGAGAATTGTAACATCTCATATTTTTCTTCATCTAAGTTTCAAATGATGATATAATTAAGTTATTTATGTCTTTAGATGCTTAGAAGCAAGTAATCAAGGAAAGACATAAAAGAACTAGGATAAATAAGCTAGATATAGGAGAAAATTGAGTTTTGAGTGAAATAGTCGACTAACTATAGTTATTAGTCGACTGATTGCAGTTAAGATCATATCAAATTACTGATATATACAATCAATTGACTAATGGAGAGCAATTAGTCGACTAATTACACTTTGTAATACTGAAATCTTAAGTTCAATAGTGATCAATCGACTAATTGGAAGCAATCAGTCGACTAATAGCCTATCAGTCGACTAATTGGGAGACATCAGTAGACTAATTGCTTGCTGGAGTGCGAAAATAAGTCGGTTCTAATTGAAAAATCAGTGAGAAATTGATTAGAATACCCCCAACATGCCAACAAAGCTTAGAAACAAGAAAGTAGGGGTAAAAGAAGAATTTCTATGATAAAGAAGCTTTCTAGACCTTTTTAGAAGCAAAAAGAGAGAGAGAAAGGCCATTTTCAAAAAATTAGAGAGGAGAGAGAGATGGAAAATGTGAAGGAGAAGAAGAGGAGAGAGAAGAGACTTATAGTTGGAAATTTAGCAAGAAACTACAATAGGTAAGTTTCTTAACTTGATTTCTCTAACTTATATGAATTTTAGAGCTTCAGAAGTCATAGAATAGTAATTTTCAGATTAAAAGGAAGAGAATAGAAGAAGAGGTCTAAAATTTGAGAAACAAGAGGAGCTAGAGAGAAACTAGAAGAAAATTCACAGGTTTCAGCTATAGGAAGAATCAAATGTAATTAGTTTTTCATGAAAGCAAGTTATTTGTATGTATTATCATGCTTGCGTATATTATAACATAGTTTTATGATAAAAAATTTCATGAATGTTTAAGACCATGATTTCTCGTGAAAGTAGAACTTGATTCCTCATGGAATGTAGAATTTTCCTCATGGGATGTAGAGCTCTCTTCATGAGATAACTAGAACTAGTTTTTCAAATATTCCATGAGTATTTTAGAAAGAGATTTCTTATGAAAAGTATAGATTAATTCCTCATGGGATGACAAAACCCTACAACCTTTTCTCATGGGATGACAGAAATTCTTCATAGGGAGTAAAACCCTTATGGGATGACAGAAATTCCTCATGAGATGGTAGAATTCTCTCATGGGATGTAGAGTACTTTTCTTAAGAAAAAGTTAAAAATTATAGTGCGCTACAATAAAGAATAAGAATACTTTAGTCATATGTTTATATAATAGTTTGTATGTTCATGGAAGTGAGAATTATGTATTGAAATTGCTTTTATGACTGAAATGATTTTTATGATAATTTCTTAATATAAACTAACTACTGAGATTATATATCTCATGTTTATATATCTCATGTTTTTTGTTATAACTAACCATTTCAAAAGCCGCAGTAGAAAAAGCAAGAGAAAGCAAAAGAATAAACTAGTAGAATTGTTAGTTAATTACATAGCAAAGAGGATGTTGTGTCATTGTTAGCCCTAAGGCTATATGCCATAAGTTTTGATGATGACAAATGTATTTGAATTGTAGCATTGACATATATAAAGGTTAATTATTATATATATGCTACAAGCACTTAAGCATGATTATGTTATTTAATATGTATGTTTCATATATTGAATCATGTTATTATCATGAATTGAACTTACCATTGGGTTTGCAAGTAAGATATATTTCATAGGTTGGTTCAAAAACAAGAAGAGTGAACATTGGATTGAAGAACAAGGAAAAACAATATCATGCTTCACTCAAGAAAACAACAAAGCTCCAAGAAATGAAGAATTAGAATATTTGAAGTCTTGGAAGCTTGGATACATCAAGATAGCAACCACCATGCTCTAAAAAACAAAGTATTTGAAGATAACAAGTGACTGGCCAACCACCCTATCCTGACTGGTCGACCAATGAGCTCCAGAAGCAAAGTCTTTGAGCATTGGTCAACCACCCTATGCTGACTGGTCGACCACCCTATGCTGACTGGTCGACCAACGAGCTCCAGAAGCAAAGTCTTTGAGCATTGGTCGACCACCGACATCAGAAAATGTGCTGTAACGGCTAGTTTTTGCTGACATCATTATGGAACCACCTTGGATTTGTCTTCAACGGTCTTATTCGTCCTTGGGCTACATATATCAATCTTGGGGGCTATCAAAACAGAAGAGAGAACACTCCTATTGCTGAACATCATCTGTAAATTCTCTCTTATGCAGATTATACCCTTGTGAGCTTATCAATGTAATATATACTCTGTTTTTAGAGAGTTTCTCTGTAATTGTTGATTTTGATCAACACAAATATTATCTTGAGTTGTATTATCAAGGAGAGTATTCCTTGATAGAGTATTTATTGAGAGAGCTTTCCTTTGGGTTGTAGAGAAGCCAATTTAGCAGAAATTCTCCGGAGGGTTGAGGAGGAGCCTGGATTCATAAATTCTCCGTTGGGTTGTGGAGGAGCCTTGGCTAACGAAATTCTTTGTAGTGGTTTGCAAGTACCCAGATCAAACTTGCAAGTATAGTGAAAATACTCAAGTGACTTCTTGAGGACTGGATGTAGGCTTGAGATTAGCCGAACCAGTATAAATCTCTGAGTTTGCTCTTTCTATCACTTACTCCTTTATTTGTACTTACTGTTATCTATTCTTTATTTCCTTGCTCCTCATAATTATTCATCTTGATAGCACATTGATTTTCTGTGTTGTATTTATTATCCTAAGCATTGTACTTTTACAGAAAATCATTTTAACTTCCAATAAAGTTTTGTGAAAAATTTATAAAACCCAATTCACCCCCCTCTTGGGTTCCAACCATTACTTTCAATCTTCCTATATAAATCTTTAGAGATTTGTGCATATTTTGTATATGTATAGAAATATATGAGTTTTATGTAAGACTCTTGTATTGTAGTTATGATGAGAAGAGAATTAGCAAGAAATAATTGATATTGTACTATGAAATATGCATGTATTGAAGAGAAATGATTGTACTATATTTCAAGTATTATTTTATGAGATTTGAAGTTCAGAATATATCAGTCGACTAATTATCCCGCATCAGTCGACTAATACCTCTTAGTTTTTATTTTATGCAAGTTTTGAAGATAATCAGTCAACCGATAGTGACAGATCAGTTGACTGATCGCCTTCTGTCAAGTTAAAAATTTTAGGCTTCAAGATCTTCCAAAATTTACTTATTTTTATGAATTTGGACATTTGTAAGAATTTTCAGAAAAATCTCATGATTTTAAACTAAATTTTCACAAGATCTATATTACAATTTTCTTAAATCGTATTGGTTTAGTATAAATCTAATAGAAGTTACTGGTAGTAAGCACACCTAAAAGGTTTTAAATAAGCATAAATAGGAACTTGATTATATAGTGATTCAAACAGAGATTTACCATTCAAAACATCAGTGGGAAGTCAATTAATGAGGAACGTAGCCATTTGAAATGGCTTTCACCAGTAGTATAAAGGCATACATGCTTCAGCAAGTTGAGTCAGACCCATCTCAACAATATGCCTGTGCTTCCTCTTTGCTCTACCATTTTGTGTAGATGTGTAAGGGCATGAATGCCTAAATAGTATTCCTTCTTTCTACACTATATCACTGAAACTTCTATATTCTCCTCCCCAGTCATCCTTTAGAACCTTTATTTTTCTACCAAATTGATTTTCAACTAAATTCTTAAATTGAATAAATGTTGCAAGTGCTTCATTTTTATGTTTTAGGGGATATATCCAGGAAAATTTGCTAAAATCATCAACAAAATGAATGTAGAATTTATAACCATTAATAGAAGTAATTGGAGAAGAACTGCGCAAACTACCAAGGGATTAAGCTTATGAGTCACACTCTAAAATTATGGGAAAGAGTGATTGAACGTCGGTTAAGAATGGAGACGAGTATTTCAAAAAATCAATTTGGATTCATGCCAGGGCAATCTACTATGGAAACTATTTATCTTCTAAGATGGTTGATGGAAAAGTATCGGAGCAAACAAAAAGACTTGCATATAGCGTTTATTGATTTGGAAAAAGCATATGATCGAGTACCAAGAGAGGTGCTCTCGAAAGCCTTGGAACAGAAAGGTGTACAGGTTGCGTATATTAGAGCTATAAAAGATATGTATGAGGGGGCTACAACTAATGTGAGAACGTCTGGAGGGGAAACTAGAGACTTCCCCATTAAGATTTGCCTATATCAGGGATCATCGTTGAGCCTTTATTTGTTTGACTTGGTTTTAGATGTTCTGACGAAACATATCCAATAAGAAATCTCTAAATGCATGCTTTTTGTGGATGATGTTGTTCTCATAGCAGAGTCAAGGGAAGAGATTAATTTTAAACTTGAGTTATGGAGAGCTACTTTGGAATCGAAGGGTTTTTGTCTGAGCAAGAGTAAGACAGAGTATATGCATTGTAAGTTTAACATGCGACAAGCTAGAAACGAGTTGGAGGTTAAAATTGGAGATCATGTTGTATCACAAGTGTCAAAGTTTAGGTATCTAAGATCTGTTATACAAGATGACGGTGAAATTATTAGAGATATGACACATAGGATACAAGCTGGGTGGTTAAAGTGGAGAATGACATCAGGAGTTGTTTGTGATCAGAAAGTACCTGATAAGCTCAAAAGAAAGTTTTATCGTACTGCTATAAGACCAGCAATTTTATATGGGAGTGAATGTTGGGCGATGAAAGGACAACAAGAGCATAAAATGGGAGTAGAGAAGATAAGGATGTTGCGTTGGATATGTGGTCATACAAAAAGAGATATGATTCGTAATGATCGTATACGAGGGACCGCTGGAGTGGCACCTATTGAGGAAAAAATGACTGAAAATCATTTAAGGTGGTTTGGGTATGTTCAAAGAAAACCATTGGAAGCGCCAGTAAGGAAAGTTGAGCAGATGATTTAGAGCCCTGTGAAAAAAGGTCGAGGAAGACCAAGAAGAACACTTAGAGAAGTTATTGAATGAGATCTTCTGGTAAATAAGATACCTAAAGAGTTTGTCATTGATAAAACTCAATGGCGTCGTACAATCTATGTAGCCGACTCTACCTAGTGGGATAAGGCTTTGTTATTGTTGTTGTTGTTGTTGTTGTTGTTGTTGTTGTTGTTGTTGTTGTTGTTGTTGTTGTTATGGAGAAGGTCCCCAAAGGTCTGTGTGGACGAGGTCAAGGGGATTGCTAGCATGAGACTGAGACAATTTATAAGCCAGCAAGTGTGATTTGCCAAATTGACATGATTCACAAAATGGAGGAATATCATTGGATTTAAATGGAACATTACAAACTTTTAAAACACGATATAAGATCTTATTTGTAGGATGACCTAATTTTCTATGCCATTTTCTCACATTTTCCTCATTTTTCACAAATAAAACTCTTGCTATCATATCTCCTAACTGAATTGTATAGCACTGGACACTCAGCTTAGTTTGCACTTTATATAGCCCTTGAATTTGATCTCCTTGCAGTTGAATTTCCCTTGTCCTCTTGTCCTTCACATAGCATTTTTGTGAGTCAAATTCAAGAAACACATCATTATCAGTAGTTAACTTTGAAATGCTCATAAGGTTTTTAGAAATTTTGGGTGCAATTAAAGTATCTTTCAACACAAGAGATTTTTTCTGACAGGGTATGTAAGATATGCCACACTGATCAAACTCAATTTGAGCATCATTTCCTACTATTATTTGGCCCTTACCATAGCTAGCAATGTTGTTTTCAATCATAGTAGGATTGTTGGTCACATGATTGCTTACACCATTGTCGAAATACCAATTAGGATCCCCTACTGACTCAGGTGTGGCAACGAAAGCAATGGATGACTGAATTGAAGTTTGTTTTTCTAGTACATTACCCATATAGTTTTGATTATAACGAAAATAGCAGTAAGCTACAGTATGGCATATTTTACCACAAAGCTGACAAGTGGGTTTGTTGTTACTGTTTCTGCCACCATTTTGTCCTCTTCCTCCTTTGGTTCCTCTATTGTTTCTTTGTCCTCCACCTCTAACATTAGAATCATAATTGTTTCACCTCTACACAACGTTGGCTTGTGGTTGACTAATCATTAGTGAGCTTAGAATACTCAGTTGCGGTAGGCAAGTTTCCAAGGTCAACAATGTTGCCTGAATATGGATGCATGTCAGGTTCTCTTTGTCTGCAAGCTGCACCACTGTGGGGTTGTATTCAGTATTGAGCCCTGTAAGTGTCTGGGTTATGAGATCATCAATATTCATAAAGCAGCCAGCAAGAAGCAAATTATCATATAGTGATTTCATTTTATTTAAGTATTCATCCATTTTCATTGTCTTCTTTCTCATCCTCTGTAACTTGCTTTTGTAAAGCGTAATTCAAGATCTGGTGTGTGCTCCGGCCAGACTCTTTGTTGCGTCCCATAGCTCTTGGGACGTTTTGCAGCTAATCAATTGAGAAGCCATCTCAATCATCATTGTATTATAAAGCCATCACAATATCAGTGAATCCATTGAGACCCACTCTCCATAGGCTGGATTTTTCTTCTTTGCATCATCAGAGAGAAATTCAGCAGGGCATGGTTTAGTTTCGAGAACATATCCTTCTAGCTTGTTTCCTCTTATTGTGGCCATGACCATTGATTTCCATAGAAAGTTGTTAGCTCTGTCCAACGTGACTGAGCATAGTTGGTTTAGGGTAGAAATGAGAGGAGTAGTTTTGTTTGTAGAGAAAGGTTCTATGGACGACTCTGTGGCAATGACGGAATTAGTTGGTGAATTTTCCATGGTGAGTTCTTACAGCTCTGATCCCAAGATAAAATAGCGAGAGAGAGAGAGATTTGCAAGAGTGAATGACATTATCTTGTGTATTACTAAAAGAATTTGAGTACATATATACTACAAGACTTTAGCTGTAAAATACACAATTGTCAAGCACAGAAAAACAATATAACATCCTAGT
The DNA here is from genome assembly GCA_037074585.1 of Biancaea sappan. Classification (NCBI taxonomy): domain Eukaryota; kingdom Viridiplantae; phylum Streptophyta; class Magnoliopsida; order Fabales; family Fabaceae; genus Biancaea; species Biancaea sappan. Next base: position 17,435,587 of record CM073494.1, read on the forward strand.
TGTAAGGCAAATATAAGCTAGTGGAAAAATACATCACAGATAACCCATTCTGTTATATGATATTTACAAAGAATATAAAGGTAAAATAATAAACAAAATACACGTAAGAGAAGAGCGATGAGCTGATGAGCTGATTAATTAATTTCCTTAACAAAACCAAAACTTGCATCAAGTTTAATTGGATGCCACTTGGTCTAACAAATTCCAGAACCAAGCTAATAAATGAAAGAGAGGAACGTGGCAGAAGTGAAAGGTGTTGCTTGCTTACACCATTGAAGAAGAGTTAACTTGCTTCTTGGCTCAGAGGCTATAGGCTATTCTGTGTTAGTTTTCTCCTTATTATATCTCATAGTTATTTGCCAATGGTGTGTCTGATCAGACACAATGTACCTATACTTTCTTCATGTTTCATGCTCAAGACATTCTTAGGGGAACATGTTAAGACTTTAAAAATATATATGAATCATGATCCTTCCAATAACGGCTAAATCGTTTTAATTATTAAGTGCAGAAGTTCAGATATAACCTTTCGAGAAGTTTGGCAACTTTTGGGATGTAGTTTTAAACACATGCATATAATTAAGGTAAAAGTACATTTTCCATCTCCAGTGTTTACTTTGAGTTTCAATTTAATTCTTAACCTTTTTTTGTACCAATTTTGGCTTACATGTTTCTTTTTTGTTTCAATTTTGTCGGCTAACACCATTAAGTTGACAAAAATATTGACATAGACTCTTTCAAATAACACATCAAATGTTTAAACGTTAATTTGGAGTAAAAGAGAGATATAAAAAATTATCATTTTGAACAAAATTAAAAACTTAGTCAAATGTTTAGGATAAAATTAAAAATTAAATCAATTAATATGACACATTGATAGTGGACATAAGTCTATATTGGCATTTTCCATCAATTATAATAACGACGAAAGCCTTAAAGACAAAATTGAAAAAAAAAATATGTGGGACAAAATTGGCACCAAAAAACATTAGGAACGAAATTGAAACTTAAGATAAATGTTATGGATGAAAATGTAGTTTTTTCTATAATTAATATACGGAAAAAGTACACTTCATATCCCTAATGTTTAAACCAAGTTCAACTTAGGCCAATAACAATTTTTTTTCCCATCAAATACATCTCACATGTTTTTTTTTTCAAATATGTCTTCACTAACACCGTTAAAGATACTAATAGAACACATTTACTGGGCAGTCCATGTGGCATATGTCACCTTCTATGTCATCTGTCACGTGGACCTATAACCTAAAATTACAAAAATGCCCTCCATCTCTCTCTCTCTCTCCTCACCAGAGTGTCGATCATGATGATCCTTTTTCGGCATGACACCAACACCTACAACAGCCATATGAACTCTAACGACCTATGTTTCTTGATGGGTTTGTTCAATTGGACCCTCTCTTCCCTCCAATTGACTAAACCCCATCGTTAGCATTCTTCATTTTCTCTTTGCCGTAGTCGCCATTCTTGAGGGATGATGAGGAATTCAACAAATTTGGAAATTTCTCTATGGGTTCCTCCTTCTGAACCAAATACCAATTGAAAGTCCTTAAGATTGAGCCTTCAGGTACAGATTACTGCAATACCTACAAAATTAGAAAAAACAAAAAAAATTAGAAATGCATAATAGAGGAAAACAGAGAAAGAAAACATAAGGGAGCCTAGGAAAATAAGAAAATTTCATAATCGTACAAGTGCTGATAGAGAAAGACGATAACACAAGAGCAAATAGTAATACAAATAGTAATAGCCACACAAAAGTAAGTGAGGACTCAAGATTTACGAAGGGGGTTTCATTGTATGGAGCATTATATACAATGCATACAAACAAAGAGGGAGAGTGCCAAGTGGAAAGTAGAGAAAGGTGAAAGTCGAGAGGAAGAGGTCTATATCCACGACCTTTGTTTTTCAATTGTGAAACAAAGGTCGTATGCTAGCAAGAAAGATAGAGAACATGACAACGAGAGAGAGAGAGAGAGAGAGAGAGAGAGAGAGAGAGAGAGAGAGAGAGAGAGAGAGAGAGAGAGAGAGAGAGAGAGAGAGAGAGAGAGAGAGAGAGAGGTAAACAATGGAGGGATAGAGAGCAATATTCTTTTTTCAAAAAATTATTATTAAGGGTATTTTTATGATTTTAGATTGTGGGTCTATATGGAAAATGACATGGAAGGTGATGTATGTCACGTGGATCGCCCAGTTAGCGTTTTTCGTTAGTATCTTTAATTTAACTACGTTAGTAAAAACAACATATTTGAAAATATATATATATATATATATATATGTGAGATATATTTGATAAAAAAAAAAGGAGTTAGGGACATAAGTGAAATTTAGTATAAACATTAGGGACATGAAGTGTGCTTTTGCCTTAACATACTATGATATGATGCCTCAAAAGTTTTTACATTATTTCTAAATTAAATATACTCTGTGATTCATGTCTTCAACCATTTCATGTCTCACAAGTTTTATATGTTTTGAACTTAAGCAAAATTATCTTTTTCGTCTCTAACACTTACATCAAGTTTTAATTTTGTCTCTAATATTTTTTGTGTATTAATTTTGTCTCACATATTTCTAATTGTTTCAATTTTGCCCCTAGAGATAACTGCATTGACCTTGTTAAGGGAAAATGCTAATATAGAGAGACACATGTCAACCACGTCGCCATGTCAACCTTCTTCATTTTCTTCTCTCTCTTCTCTCTCTCTTTCTCTCTCATCCTTCTTTCTCCCTGCTCTGCCTCTCTACAACATCCATGGCTAGCACGATGAAGTACCTCAACCACCATCTCAAGCATGGCTGAAAAGGAGTTCATATTTTAGAGCAATGAGGGCTTAGTCCTATTTGTGATGTCCCTTTCTTCATTGAGATAATCAAATTTCCCCATAAAGACGAGAACAAATTTGGGAAATTCTCCTTAGATGATTTCCTCAAGTTCATTTTTGAGGTGAGTTATAATTCTTGCAAGGAATACACCTTTTCCTTTACCTTTTACTTCAGAAAGCCAACGTTTGAGAATATTTTAGATTGTGATTTCTGATTTCACCTTCTTCATCACACTTGCCATGGATGTTGCAAAAGAAGATAAGCAAAGTAAGGAGAAAAAGGGATGAGAGATAAAGGAGAGGGAAGGAGAGAGAGAGAAAAGAGATAAGAAAATGAAGAAGGCTAACATGACTAATGTGTCTAATGGGTGTCTTTCCATGTTAGCTTTTTTCGTTGACACAGTATATTGTGTTAGCTTTAAATACAAAATTGAAACAATTAAAACTATGTAAAATGAAATTGACACAAAAAAGTGCTAGGGACAAAATTAAAATTCAACATAAATGTTAGGAACAAAAAATGTACTTTTATCTTTAACTTATAAGTGTGTGTTTGGGAATGCGTCATGGTAAGTTCAACCACGTTTGTAGAGTCTCAAACCACATTTGAAGGAAAATGGAGATGTTTGGCTCTATGTTGGATCCACCGCTAAACCACTTTTCCCACACTCACCGTGGTTTGATCCACCACGGGCCATGGGTTGCTTTTGCAATCATCCAACATGGTTTGAGGTGTCTTTCTAATATAATCCCACAAAATACACCTGGAAACCTCTCTCCTCACTTTCTGTTTTATGATGCAAAACCAAGAAGATTTAAAACCAAAAAGATTGCTTTGTTTTCTGCACCAAGAACAGAGGTTCGGCGGAGGGGTAGAAGTACAACTTAACTTAAGTTTTCTAAAGTTTTAACCAACAAAAATGTGCGACTAAGGATCTAAAATAGAAGTAGAGGGCTTGGGCAAGAATTTAGAATTTGAAAAACATCAAAAGAAGATTGAAATGTGATACGCAACATACGGGTTCAGGTAAGCTTGAAATCTTCTGAAACTTGGATTTTAATTCATATCTCCCCATGTTTTCGATAGAAATGATAGATTGTACCATAATATGACTAAAAACAAAATCATGGACTGATTTGGAAGGCCAAACAATAAGAAAATATGTGACAGTGCAAAATATGGACCAAAGTGAATAAATTGAAAAGTTTATATGAGTTGATTTTAACAAAGAACAAAATATATTCCCAAACTAGGGACCTAGATGAAGTAAAAGAATAGTTTATATCAAGCAAAGGTCAAAAGAAAAATTTTAGCCAGGGACCTAAGTGAATAACCAGAAAATTTTTGAGTAAATGGTTAAATTAAAACAAAATCTGATTTAAATTATTAATTCATTTTGTTTTAAATAATGGATATTTTATTTTATTTAAATTATTAATTTATTTTATTTAAAACTTAATTATAATTGATACTTAGTTCATTTTTTTTAAAACTTAATTATTAATTAAAAATTAGTAAATAATTTATTTTTTAATTAGCAATTTAATAACTTATATTAAAAATTTAGTTTGTAATTAAAAAACACTTAAGGATTAGTTTAGTCAATAATTTATTTTATAATTAGCAAATTAATAACTCTATAATTATTATTATAATTAGTTAAAAATGTTTAAATTCAACAATTGTTTCATTGAGCAATTAGTGAATTATTTGTAATATTGACACCAAAATACAAAAAATAAAAAATAGATGTATTTTATTAAAACATTGATATAATTAATTATTAAAAAATTTCCTATACATTTCATGCCCTTTATTGTAATTGTACATTCAAAATCTCATTTGGACACCAACATCAAAATATCACAAACATATTTTATCCCAAACCACATTTGTCCAATTGTCTTCTAAACATAAATTACGTTTATTCAAACTTAAATTTACTCAAATCACATTAGCTTTATCATGATTTATCCAAACTACATTTGCCGACCGACTTTTCTAAACACACACTAAGTGTGTGTTTGGAAAATTGGTAGGTAAACGGGATTTGGACAAACCCAGTAGAGTTAACGGGATTTGAGTCAATATATATTTGGATGAACGTGATTTATGTTTAGAAAACAGTTGGGCAAACATAGTTTGAGTCAAAATATGAACCTGATTTATGTTTGGATGTTAATGTCCAAACGAGATTTGAATGTATAATTACAATAAAGGACATGTAAATAGTTTATGTATATATATATATATATATATATATTATATATAATATATTAAAAGAATAATATATAATATGATAATTATATATATATATATATATATATATATAATATGTAAATATTTTTTAATCCTTTTAATATTATATATAAAGTATATTTAAATTGTCATAATTAATTATCTTTGTAAATTTTAAGATTATTTTAAGTAATTTAAAATTTAGAATATGTAAAAAGTAGATATAGGTAAAAAGAAGAAAAAAATTCTAATGGTTTATTCTCACAATAATGGAAATAATTACTTGTACACATAACTTCTAAATATGTTGTGTATGCTTTATAATTTGATCCCGAATATCGTCTTGAACACAATCTATTTCATTCGGTAGGAAATTTGAGCTAATATCATGGTCTTTATTCTCATCTTGAATGATGTCTTCATTTTTAGAACGATTAAATTCGATATATGCTTCAGCGTTCCTTCTAATAAAATTGTGTATAGTCATTGTTGCGCTCACTATTTGCACTTGTGTTTCAATTGTGAACTTAGGCATGTGACTCAAAATTGCAAACATATTCTTCCATACCCCGAAAGTTCTTACAATGGTAGATCTTAAACTGTAGTGATAATAATTAAATACTTCATTTTGGTTGACAAATCCAAACGAACGCTTGAATTGAGGTATGTGATAACGCTCACACTTGTAAGGACCAATATATCCCACTGAGATAGGATAGCCAACGTCCATCAAATAATATTTACCTAGAAAGATAACAAATCATGTTAAATATAGAATTCAAAGAAGTTCTTAATAAATTACTAAAAATAAAGGATTCTAAAAGCAGGAAAAATTACCTAGAGGTAGATGCGGGAAGTTTATATCAGGAGTTGTGAGAGCATGTTGGAAGACACGAGCATCATGAGCATTGCCTTCCCATCCAGGCAATGCAAAAGTAAAATATATGTTCTAATCACATACAGCTAAGATATTTTGTATGGCATATCATTTTCTTCCAATAAAGCGAGGTTGGACATTAGGACAAACCACACATGGGACATGAGTTCCATCAATGGCTCCTATGGCATCCTTGAAGAAAGGCCAATATCGTCGATCATTTCGTATTTTGGGAGGAATCTCACGAAATGAACGATCTTGCGGCCTAATATACTTGAAGGAAAGTTTCAAACAAGCAACCAACACTTCATGCATATGTTTGCTTATGGTCTCTCTCGAGTGTTAGAACCTTTCTTGCAATAGTCTATTTCCTGCCTCATAGCCCACTATATGCAAGAATATTGCGACCATCTCCTCAACTCCTATTGGTGTAGTGCCCTTCAATCCACATTCAATTAACTCAAGACACAGCTTCTTGAACACAATTTTATCCATGCGAAACATTTCATTGGCAACGCACAGGATGCCCTTGTAATATTTCTAATACCCATGAATGATCGGATTGTTCACTTATTCTGCATGGTTGTTTCAATAAATATCTTCTGGCGTATTCAGCAACTAGTACACCCATACACATGTAATTATCCATTTCCTCATCTTGTTCAGAATCGCATTTCAATTTGCGATAACTCATTCACACCTATATCGAAATTATAAAGCAAATTGAATGTTAAGAAATGCAGAAAAAATATAAAATACTTCAAGAAACTACAAGAAATAGACATTAAAGTCATAACACAAAGTCAGGAGGCAAAAACATCTAAATTAAACTAATCAATCCAATAGAATTGAAAAGAATTCAACTCATGCCCTAGGGAACCCCAGTGGGTTATATGCTTCATAATGAAGCCAGGTGACTAATAGGGCCGACGTGCCTTTCATTAACGCAAATATCTTCCTAGCTTCCTTCTGCATCAATAAACAACAGCACCTCACGTAAAATTCCGGGTCACTTGTAATCTCTTCCATATTGAGAAGGTCAGCCATGAAATCACTCGTACCAGATCCAGGAACAATATCCTCATTACGTGAACGACAACTCTCAGCCATTATGCTCACAGCATCAACTATCTATTTAGTAGTAGACAATTTACCTTTACCTTTATTCTCACTAACCCGCTTTCTATTATCACCCATTCTCTGGCTAGGTATTCTTTGAGATGGAGTTGATTGTAAAGTCGTTGTAGCATCTAAATTATCCTCGCTATCCCCATTGTCTTCTTCATTGTCGACCGAAATACTATTCAACGATGGACGATATACCAGTGGGAAGTGTCCCCGATGTTTGTGTCCAAGCATACTGACCCGTAGCCACCACATCCTTAAAAAGAATGGTTAATTCGTGGGCAAATGGAAGCCCTTTATTCTTAAACTTAGCGTATTGAGAATTTTCCTATAGTTATTCAAAATATATTATCACAAAAAAAATTAATTCATAACATAAGATCTAATATTTAGGCATACCGCTTGCTTCTTATTTCACCATTCATCTGGAGCATCCCCAGTGTTCTTAACACTATCCTACCCTAGACTAGTTTCATTTGCAAATTGCTTGTGTCATGCCTGCCATTCTATTTTCAAGCTATCCCACTTGTTTTTCATCTAGGCTTTATCATAGTTCTTATCACTCTCGTTGTTGAATTGACTTGTAACATTTTTCTATTATTTCTTTGTAAGTGTAGTACCATTACGTTCTCCTTATCCCACTTGAATTGACTTAACTAATTGTAATAATAATTATAGACTTATTAAAAAACTATTTATAAAATGAATTATTGAATAAATTAATGCTTAAGTATATGTTCTGCAGATACAAACTAAATTTTTAATATAAGTAATTAGCTTTTTAATATATGTTCTATGGATACAAATTGAATTTTTAATATAAGTAATTATTCGTGCAGTACGTGATGATTGTACACACACACACACACACACACACACACACACACACTCTATGCATCCCCTGCATTCTCTTCATAATCCCAGCAATAGGAAAAACTTCAATTTTGTCTATATATTTGTCATATCACGAAAAAGCTAAAACACAGAACAATAAATAGATCTAGATAACAAAATATAATAGCAGTATCTGAACATTAAAATAAAGCAACCCAAAAGAGAATAACAGCGAACGTCATCTTCTACAATGCTTTTTGACGTCAACCAAGAAACAACAAAACAAATCTTTTCAAGTTTTTATCACTAAAATTAACATTAAAATAAAGAAACAAAGAAAATAAAAATGAAAGTATTGGGTAGAACAAGATATAACAGAGTTGGCTTCTCCACTGTAAACTCCATGATCTAGGAAACGTAAAACATGGTAGAATAGAGTGTTTCAAAGGACAGTGAACAACCAACCTGAATCGCGCACCAAGAACAAGGGACAACACAATGATTCGATGGAAAGGCACGACTGGGTTCGATGAAGCAACAACCTCACTGAGCAGGAAGAACAGACTAGTCCCAATCCTGTGTTAGCCATGGTTCCCGTATGCACGAAAATAGATAAACATCACTAACCAGTCTACTGCGAAGGAAAGGTGAATGTGAAGAAGCAGTGCAACACAGGTAGGTGAGCTGATAGTGAAGCATGGCTCTTTATAGGAGACGATGGTGGGTAACAGTGGTGTTGTATTAGTTCAACACGATATCTAAGCCATGAAAGCTCTGATTTGATGTGATGTATCTAACAGAAGTTCAAGCGTCCAATGTGGGTCACGAGATCTTCTCAACAAATGACCAAACAATCAAATTTTTGAAACAGACTGTGATTTTCGACCTCCATCACTGAACGGGTTCAGGAAAACGCCAATCCAAACACAGTTTAAGTCTTATACAGTGACGCACGTGTAATTTTATCCCCCCAAAAAAAAAAGGAGGCCATAGGGTGCATAAGCCGTTTAAGCTAATAATCTGACGCTGGACTTGGTTTCCATAAATGCATGATGCAACCATGCCTCTACTCATTCCGGAAGTCGTCCCCTGCATTCGCATTACGTAATTCACTGATTAATTTATCCCCTATTGAATCATCTTCATATCGAATAGTTCTACATATACCCAAGCTCCTATTTTCATACGAATATATATATATATATATATATATAATGAGAATTATATGTAATTTTTTTTTACATTTTTAGTATTAAATTTATTATTAAAAATAGAAGATGTGTACCACTGAGTAATTTAAGTGGTATGAAATTAGATATTTTGAGTTCAAGAGCCCAGATTTGAATCTCCTTGTAATTCAAAAAAAAAAGAATATGTATAAAAATTAAAATATTCCTTAAAAGTCAAATTATGCAATATAAATTGTAAGAAATATATAATTATTTTTTAAGGTTCATACACTAATTATGTTTTAATTAAAAAATTATATATTTATTATATTTTTATTAGAGAATTTGATAATAAAAACATAACAAATTGAAACATTTTTTTTTTACATCGACAACCAACTCCAAACTCAACATTGTAAAGGTGTGGTTAGAAAGAACAAAATAATTGTTAGGGGATCATAGGGATATGTATATGCCTCTTGACAAATAAGTTTATTCGTCCATATAACTTGCACGGTTAACGAGACAATTATATATACATAAATATATATATATATATATATATATATATAGATATGTATATGCCCCCTAGACAAATAATTTTATTCGTCCATATAACTTGCACGGTTAACGTGACAATTATATATACATATATAATAATAATAATAAAGTAATGAAAGGTTAAAAATTATACTTCAAAGAACTACTTACTTTCTTTTATAATTAAAATTATGTAACATTAATTCAAAAATAATTACGTACTCTTCCATACCACAAAGATATTGATAAAATAAAAATTTATTGGAGCAAGACTAGAACAAGTTCGACTACCTTAAAAATTGAGCTCTCATCTGTATGATATAATGGGTTTAGGTGTGTAATTGGATTTGCGTTGGGTTTTAGTTAAATAAATTATTTTAATATTTAATAAATTTTTTTTATTTTTTATAAGATCAAATGAATTTAAAAATTGAAAAAAAAATACTATAATTTCTTATATTTTTATAATCAAATTTTTAATTAGAATATGACAAATGTATAATTTTTCAATTAAAACACAATAAATATATAATTTTTACAAAATAGTTATATATTTTTTTTACAATTCAATATTATATAATTATACATTTATCATGTTTTAATTAAAAGTTTGATTTTAAAGATATAAGAAATTATAGATTTTTTTTATTTTTATATTCATATTTTCTTAAAAAAATTATTTAAAATTAAAATAATTTATTTAATTAAAACCCAGTACGAATTTCAATATCCACCTAAATTTCATAAATCTTAGGGCTGGGAGCTCCCCCAATTTATTGAGCCATAAATTAGAACAATATAACTCAAGCGGTTCAGCTCAGATAATTAATTGCTATTCAACATGTCATATCAATCGCCATCAGCTATAGTGTTGAGCAATAATTCTCATTAATGTTTTGTTGTTAAATTGAGACCTTACGACTGTTGTCATTCAATCAAGTTTGTTACACGTTACTCCTCTTTTCGAAGCATATTCTTTATATTTTTCATATCAGATTTTTTATTAAAAATAAACTATATATATTTTTAAAAAAGATTGATTATATAATAGATTTAAAAAATATAAAATTATTTTTTAAAATATTTTAATTAAAAAATTATATACTTTTATGTTTTAATTAAAAATTAATAACAAAAAGATAAAAAAATGTATTTAACTTATTTTCCTACCAATTATACTTAGTTTTAATAAGTGAAATATTATTGTTCATAGTACATGGCAAAAAAAAAAAGAACCTTATTTTAAGAATCAGATTTCGAATTTATATAAAAATAGGAGAAATTGCAGTTAAATTCTCTTGAATTTTATGTCTCTCTTAAAAAAAACATAAATTATATTCTTGCATTTTGATCCCTTTTCACAAACAACCATTATGAATTTAAAATTTTGGACAAGAGGCCTCATATAATAATACACTTAGAAACAAATCATTCCATTCATCTTCTCATAGAAAATAATAGTAAAAAAGACACTTGTAATTTTTTTTTTTCTATCAACTAATAAAATAATTATAATAAATTACCATATAAAAAATAACATAAAGTAATTAGAAAAAGAGAAATAAGCTAAAATATATTATTATAATTATTTTATAAAAAATTATTTTATTAGCTCAGCAAAAATTGATGTCTTGAATTTTTTTTTTTTTAGGTGAAAGGGATATCTTGAATTTTATAAATGTGCAAAGCAGCACTCAGTTAATAGAAGATCAGCAGTAAGATATGCTTCCATGTGCGATTTAATACATGAGCCTTTTATCTATATATATATATATATATATCTATATATATATATATATATATATATCTATATATATATTACTTCAAAAATAACAATTACTTCCTTATCTACGAGCCTTCTTATAAAAAATTTCTTATCATCTAAATTTAAAAATTATAACTACGTAAAATTACTAAGGAAATTCTTAATTTCTAAAATTTAATACCCTTTTCTGTAAACCTTTGGGATGTTGTGAAACCCAGAAACTATAGTATGAGGCCAGAATTAAGAAACTGGGATTAAAATCAAAAGCAAAACAACTAATACCACGAAGTAGGAATCAAGAAATTTAAAGACAAACGGGCGTTTAGTTTGGAAGATACAGTTATGGACAGCGAAAGTGAACCGCTAGAGGCAATTATGGAAGTGTACTTTTCGGAAAGAGTCTTTAGAATATTGAATAACTCTGATTAGAATGTTTGAGTTGGATTGAAATGAAAGGTAATGATCAAATTCTCTTAATACCACTTCTATCTGTTCACAAGTTAAACATGTTTGGTATGCAAAGCAAGATTTTTACAAATAAAAAAAAAGAAAAAAAATGAGAATAAAAATAAAAGTGTGTTTAGTATGAGAAAAACAAATAAGAAAAAAAAGAAATTATTTTATTTGATATAAATTTTAAAATGATGAAAACGAAAGAATTTTAGTTGATTTTATCAAAATACCGTTGACCAAGACTAGGACCCTTCATTTGTGAACCTTTATGCAGCCATTCTCGTCTTCCCTTCTTCTCTAGATTCTCACTTTGGCTTCATTCTATTAGAGAGCTGAAGAAATTAAAGAAAATAATAATGAAGAAGTGGAAGGGAGTGTCGAGATGTTTTTGCACCGTGAATTTAATGTTGACGTGTATGAATAGTACTGTAAATATTGTTAAAATCGAGTTAAAGAATTGAAATAAAAATGTAAAATGTCAATAATTTTATGTTTAGTTGTTAAAATTTTTATTTCTATGAAAATCTAGGGTTTGTTTGGTTTATGAAAATATTTCCTGTTTTCATTTTCAGTTTTCATTTCCTGAAATGCATTTCTTGAAACACTGAAAACATCTTTTTGATGTTTTCAGATTTAGACATATTTTAAGAAATGTTTTCAAGAAAACGTTTTCAGTTAACTCAACCAAACGTATTTTTAAGTCTATTTTAGTTTTCAATGAAAATGAAAACAAAAAATGCCCGAACTAAACATGCCCCTACATTCTCTTGCCTTGAGTAAAAGAATACTGATTCTCAAATTTAAGTGATAAAATAGATTTTTCCATACTTTTAATATAATAATTTGACAATTATACATTTATAAAAAATTTTAACATTATTCTAATTTATAATTAACTTTATTTAGTTGTCATTGGTTATAAGTAACATTTACGTTAACATATTTGAGAGTACTAAGACCACAATCGACTGTCACTATTTATTTCATATATTTTGTAATATATTAAAAGCTATTAAAAATATTAGTGACATGTTAATTATTACTTATGACTATAAATTTACTCTACAAATTTAACTATCAATATGTTAATATTTAATATACTTGATTTAATACGTTATTATGTAATATTTAATATTATATTATATTCAAAATAATTATATTCAATTTCTTTGTTGATTTTATTTATCAGTATTTTTTTATATAACATTTTACATTTATGGATATTATAATAATTTTCTCCAAATTCATTTATATTCCATCACAAATTCTTATAACCAAACATGGGAAAGAAATAATTTTTCTCATTTATTTTTTATGCCTAACCATGACATAAAACTTTGTCTAACAAAAATAAATATTCAACTACTTAAATTTAAATTCCCTGGTAGAAGAAATTATGAATCTTAGAAAATGGAGAGGGAGAGAAATTATGAATATTTGAATAGAATAGATAAAAAAGGGGGGGGGGGGGTAAATGATAGTCTATAATTGTATAAATTATTTAAAAAATGTTTTACTAATTTTATATAATTAAAAGTTTTAAAATTTAAATGAAAAATTAGGAACTGTTTACAACTTTTTATTTTAGATTAAGGGAGATTGTAATGCAAGATACTCTAAAAGAAAAAAAGGATAAAACCATAAAAAAAGGATAAATATATAAAAAAAAAATTGAAGCAGTGGATTGCTTACTGCAAATTACACAGTTATCTTAACCGTTAATTTTAATTAGACAAGCATAATCGAAGATAAAAGATTTACTTACAAGGTAAAAAAGCACAGTAGTAAAACAATAACACAGGCTGTCTCACCTTCTCAAGTGACAAGGCTTCCCGGAAGGGTCGTTGCCGATGCCATCGTGACCTGCCAAGATCATGTACTTGTCTTTCCTTGTGAAGCTGGTGCACTCATACCCTAAAGCCTTCCCAATCTCGTTCTGCACGTAATTCGCCACTTCAATCCTCGATTTCCCTCCTCCCTCACACGTATTCCATGCCTCCAGTCTCTCAAGAATCTTGACATTATATGTGGGGTTTGGGTTTAGAAAGTGGAAAAATGGGTCAAACGCTTTATTCCCCGAAGCTGTTGTTCCATAGAACATGCTCACCTGCACATCTACAGCCACGGGCACAATATCATCGGTGAGTTCAGCAAACAAAGGGCTAAATCGGAGCAAATATGGTTCTCTGCAAGTGGTTCCCTCAGGACACACCACAAGGCTTCCTGAGCCTAGCACTTTTCCCATTGTCTCTCTGTCTTTCTCTCTGTCTCTGGTTAATCGGATTGTTTTAACTGGGGAAACTAGTTCATTGAATCTGCTCAAACTGAATGTCACGGCAGAGAGGGGTTTGTCCAGAACGTATGAGATATAAAGGGGGTCAAGTAAGGTTCGGTGATTGCACACATACAGCATGCCCTTTTGGGAATTTTGTTCATTCTGAATGTTGGGGTTATGGTGGGGTTTAGAGACTGTAGTTCTTGTGCCTGAAAATGCCAATATTGGAGCTGAGACATTGAAGGGTAGTAATATGCCAAATGTGAATCTGAATATGGAGAGAAATAAACCAAGAGGTATCCACATGAACAGAGCTAGTGAAGACAAGAGGGTTGGCCTGAGAGCCAATCTTCCGTCATGGAAGATCAAATGCTTGGGGTAATTCTCCCTTGGAAGCACATTCCAAGTTCTTTTTTCAGCACTGCTCACCAAGTATACCTCCTTCACAACAGAAACAGAGCATGTCAAAACCTTTAAAAATACCAAAATACCCAAAAAAAAAAGTTATTATTTTTAAAGTGAATAACTGTGAAGAAAGTGCGTGCGTGTGTCCTTGGAAAGAATGAACCTTGCAGTGAGGAAAAAGCTCCGGCTCAGCATTCTTGTTTTGGCTTCCTATAACGACAACATTGTTGTTGTATAAATGGAGTTCGTCTAGAAGGGCTTTATCATGCTTTTTCTCCTCCATCACTCCCACATAGTAACCACAGAACGACTTTACGTCTCTTGCCACCACAGCCTCAGCTCCAAAATAGTCCTTCAGAAAGCCTTCCACCATGACCCTTGGCATCCTACTAGTTGCCACCTTCCTCTGAAAGCTCATGAGAGCTTCAAAACCTTCACAACCAACATCTTCTAAGAAGAACTTCGGAAGAACGGCAGATCCGATTCTGAATGTCTCCTTTTTAATTCCAAAGAAGCTCAAGAAAACCATGATCTTCAACCCCATTTGGTCTTCATCTCCAAGCAGCCACACCAAAGGGTAGGAAAGGAGCAAAAGGAGAGACCTCAAGAATCCACCAGCTTCAGCAGCTACCAGCATGAAGTAAGGAAACAAGGATGTAGATCTCAACATAGCACCCTCAAAATCAAAGACTATCATGTTATTCGACAGTTTTCCTGTTTTGTGGGTAAGGGAAATGGCTGCCATGTCGCTCTCTGAGTTTACCAGTAGTGGAAGATCTTAGACTGGAAACAAATAAGAGGAATTGTGAATGCTAATCGCCCTCCACAACTGTTCCCATTGTCTCGTTAAAGACCGTCGTTAGTTTCACTATTTCTCTCACTCAAAACGTTCAGCATGCATGAGAAAAGGAAACTTCTACATAATAGATAAAAACACGATCAGTTACATGCATTTAAATGTTTTAAATCTTTATTAGTCATAATTTTAATTATAATTAAATTAAATTGTAGTTAAAATTTATATTTAATAATTAAATAATTAAAATCGTAACTAATAAAAGATTAAAACCTGCAAGTACTTATAACATAATCCCACCCACCATTTTCTATTCAAATCCTGGTTTTTCGGTATGCCATTTACAGCAGAAATAAATGAATATTTAAGAAAGGCGATCAATTTGTTGCTTGTGAGGGGGGTTTCATAAATAGAACTTAATTAATAACTGGGAGTGAGAACTGGTAGGAAACTCTCAAGTCTCAACTTCTCTGTTACCTGCTAATTAAAGAGTACTGTTTTGCCAGCTGTAATAGTACGGCCAGCTGTAATAGTACGGAAAGCATGGCTTTTATTTATATCGCTCTATCAAATGTGTAAGAATTATTTGCTGGTTTACTCTTTAGACTTGGCGACCAAATGAGTGTTAAAAGACTGGATAAGACTTAGTTTGTTATATTTTTTTGTTATTAAGCCTTTGTCTGGTTACACGTTTGAAGCATCACGTTTTAGCGTTGAAGATGGTTAAATCATGTTTTCCATGAAAATAGAATCTTTGGGCTAAGCGTTGTATTGTGTCCACTGTTAACCATGTTTTCATTTTCAAATTGTGATTTTTACCATTGCATAAGATTTTCTTTTTTAATACTCCAATTGAAATGACTCTTAGTTTTTTTACTTTGCTGACATCTTATTTGATTAAGTAGAATCATTCGATTAGATAGAATTCACATGAAATTTACCTATATATACTAATCAAATAATTTTATTTAACCAAACAAAAAAATTATATTCAATGAGAGAATTCAAAAAGGACGGAGGTCGTTCATTTTATGTTTTGCCCCCATAATTATTGTTGAGAGCAGCTGAACAAACTCAATCCAAACATTACTTGTTTGGAGGCTAGTCTGTACTCTGTACATCTAATTATTCAATTCGGCATTACACTTTAATTCTTATTAATATTGTTCTACGGATTAGTAATTTAGCACAATGAGCAAATTATTGATCTAGTCTTTAAAAAATTATACTTGTTGTAATTTAATATTTTTTAAAAATAAGTGTCTTAATTTAGTATATAAAAAATTATATTTGTTTCAATTTAATTATTTTTATTACTAAATTGTAAAATTTTTATTTTATTCTTTTCATCAAAAGTCATGTTGACAAATAAGATAAAATTGAAACAAAATTAGTAATTTACTTGATTTTTAATAATCAAATTAAGTTGCTTGATTTTTCAATTAAGTTGAAATATCTTAGTATTTCAATAATTAAATTAATAATTTACTTTATATATATATATATATATATATGTATATATTATCACACTTCTTATCTTGAATCGGGGTAATATGAATATTCAGTAGTTATATCATCCTATAACTACTCAGACTACTGACTTTGAATTGTCTGCGTTCACTTATTTTAATATTCGTTTAAATGTCTTAAAATTGGTAATCTATATATAAATTTTGAAATGCAATCCAACAATTAAGAGTTTGACTTCTCTAAATTTAAACCCCAATTACTTTTATAAATTAGACGTACGTGCATTTTTAATAGTAAACTTCATTTAAATTTTTATTATGGATCTCACAATATCACATTATTTTAAGCAGTTTTTCATTACTTAAACAATTTTTTATTTTAATAGTGAATTTTTTAAACTCATAAATGAGTTCTACAAATAACACTCTAATACTTTAATTATTCTCCACTAATATTTATTGTGAATTAATTATTTTATTATTATTTTATATAAGAATTAATCTTAACAAATGATGAATTCTAATAATAAGTCAGAATAAAAATTGATTGTTAAATTTAAAAATTATTTAAAAACCATTAGTAAAATGCTCTAAAATTAAATCAATACAAAACTATTGTCGGCCCAATGCTTGGAAGTTGCTTAAGAAGCATTGCCCTTGGTTTCAGGACACTTCCACCAATGATGTCCAAAACAATTTAAAACCAAAAAACAAAAAGAGAGAGGCTTCCCACCAAAAATATATTTTTTTAAATATAATTGGACAATTTTAGATGTTATCAGATATTTATATTTTAAATATTTTATGCCTTGGAAAGCTGACGAATTTGTTAGAAACAAATAATTATTGCCTTGTACTAGTTAGTCTATACAGTTTAGAATATTTAATAATTTTTTCTTGAAAATCCCTCGTTGTATTAATTGGTCAAGTCAAAACTGGACCAAACGGAGTAAATCTGTCTTCTCTCTCACTGCCTCTTCTGACTCCATCGTCTTCATTGTAGCTCCATCAACTCCTGACAACTCCATTGCATCACACCAAGAGAAAGCAAGCTATAAAGAAAGAGAGCGGCAACATTTTGAGAGCATGTAGAATTCATGAATCCCCTTCCCCTGTTTCAATTTATTTTGCTGCAATTTTGTCTTTCAAAAGATGTGTTTGTTGTATTGTTATGGTTAGAGTTCTTGATTTGTTGAATTAAGCTTAATCTTGAAAATATTTGTTCATGCCTACATTTTTTTTTTTGGATTTTTGCACTAAGGTCTACGATTTGCTCCGTCCCCCAGTTTCTGTAGTGTCAATTTTATATTATAAATATAACTTTATAATATGATTTATGAGTGTCTTTTTATCAATAATTATAAAATTAGACCACACTCATAAGTTTAATCGAAAATCGATCACAAATATGATTCGATTAACCTTTAAATAAATTTTTGTGAAAATTAGTTATGGACCAATTGAATCAGTTAAAAACTAACTGACTTATCAATAAAAACTTTGTTAAGTTTATTATCTGCGCCAAAAGCTAGTTTTTGAAAATTTTTATACTTTCTAATCCTTATTTCAAAGCATGAGTATCTCACTTTACTTCTAAAACTAAGCAACGTGAAACTTAGAAACACTTCCCACTTTCATATTATGTGGGACTTAGGAAAAAAAATTTTAATACAATTTCCTTTTTTTTAACATATTATATATATATTTTTAATTCTTACTTTTTATAGTAATATTATTTTTTCAATAAAAATTAATAAGAGAACAGGAGAGAAAAAACAATTACATACGCATACATATAAGTTTATGAAGAGTAAATATGAAAACAAATATTAATTTATTATATGATATGTTCTAATATATAAAAATCAAATATATATATATATATTATCAATTGATTCAATTACAATTAAATCAATAAATTATGAACTAGATCTTGACTCTATGACTAATTTTATTTTTAAAACATTATACATTGTCTTGTTGCATATTTTAAGGTATCAATCTCCTTTTATGGGAAGGCAAGAAGCTTTTTTGGAGCTGTTAGATTATTTTGATCTAATGGCTCCCATTTATTCAATTTTTTAAATTTTTTAAAAATTTTTAAAAGTATCAATTGATTTAATGATAACTGTAAGTATAATAATAAGTATGAAATGATATTTGTAATTTTTTTTTAAAAAACAATAAAATCTTTCAAAAAATAAATAAATAGGAGCCAAAGCCTCCGAAGCCAAACTTCTTCCCCTTTTATGAGGAATATGATTTTTAATTTTCTATGTTACACATTCGAGTAATTAACAAATTAACAAAGTAGCAAAAAATTGACAAAATGCATCCATGTCATCTACTATTAACAAAGTAAGAAAAATCATTTTTATTATTAAGATGTTTAATTAAAACATAATAAATATATAGTTATCGAATTAAAATTTTTTTCATAATTTCACATTACATATTTAAAATTTTTTTAACACATATTTAGATTTTAATGCATAGCTTGCCCAATGAATTATATAAATGATTAGTTTTACTCAAGTTAAGAGACTATAGAACACTGAAATGACAATATGAAGATTTAAAAAGATTTTGACTAACATTATCAAATGGGTCATTGATTAAATAAGTCAGGTCGGCTCATTTATTAAATAGGCTTGAAAATAGACAAATAGACCTCACACACATTTCACTAAACTGGGTTGGAAATAGACAAATAGATCATAATAGAGAAAAAATAAAAAATCAATTGGCTACATATCTTTAGCTTTATTGTCTTTCTATTTCTATATAGAATATAATTTATGAACTGATATTTCTATAAAATTATAATTATTATACAAATACTACAAAATTAATCACTTGAATCAAAATATAATAATTATAACACTAATATAAATATTTTAAGTGAATTTTTTTCTTTTCAAATAATAGCAAAGAGTTTATTTATCCAAAACACAATCTTCAGTAAGTGCTTATTAATGTTTATTTCAATAATTTATTTATCTAATTATTTTAATAACAAATTATAAATTTTAAAAGTTCTTCTTCTAATAAGAATTTATAATATAAATTTTTTTACACAAAACCTTTTTCATAAATGTTTTAATAAGCTAATTGTACTTACACATCCAATTAAACTTTTCGGCCGCTTCAACACACGCTAAATTTATTCAATAGAGCTATAGAAGGTTTTTATGTGTATATTTAACAGCGCAATACATGATTTACAAATAAAACCAAAGCGATGGACTTTTGTAAATGAAATTTCATAAGAGTGACGTAAATAAACATGCGATTACATCCAAATTATTGATATTTGGGTCTATAAACAATACTACAGAAGGTTTTATATATCCACTATTGTTGACATATTCAAACTAAATACTAAATAGCCATAAAATTCATAATTCAGTGATTAACAATCTTACCCAAACTTTTGATACAATCAAAGTAAAACGTCATTAAATTCACAATTCACTGATTAATAATCTTACCCAGTCAATCACGCAACCATCCATCAGCTAGTCCTTTGCAAAACCCTACAATCATTGGTTTGAAGTAGTAATTAGCTACATTGTATTATAAATTTCATAAACATTTATTGTTCAATCTTGACAAAAATATGACAACTTGTTCAGCTCAACATTTATAGAGATAATTGTACTTAAAAAATTTTACTTGAATCGTTTCATTTTTAATCTTGTTTTTTTAGAGTTAATTGCACGTCATGGCCTTATTTATGTCACTGGTGATCACACGTTTTTGGCAACGTGAAAATATACACGTTTTTCGGACATGTTTAATTCATTTTAGTTAAAAGAGTAATTAATATCTCTAGAAATAAATAGATATTATTTAAGTTAATTAATCAAGCCAATTGGAATATGATTCTCCCCTCTTCGTGTAGCATGCCGCTTTCCTCTGTATGCTATCTCTGACCGTTGAATCAAATCTAATCCAATAATCCTAATTTTCTAAGTGCCTATTGTCTTTTTTTAAAAAAAAAAAAAATTCGTGACTTGCTCAGCTTCTGAAGAAATTTTTTTTTTGAAAAAATTAGTCAGCCAACCAAAATGCACCACGTAACATCCTGGTTGGCCCTTCTACTGTACCTTTTTTTTCAATTGTTGTATTTTTTTCTTGTGTTAATATTGTGCATCACGCTGCGCCACCGTGTCCTGCTCCCTATTGTCGGTCGAGATCTGTGCTTCCCCGCTGTCGTGCACGAACAAAGTCGTTTTTCACTTTATGCAAGTCAAGGATTTAAAAAAAAAAAGAAAAGCAAAAGGCACATAGGAAGCCTTTGATCCAACGATCAAGGACAGTATAAGAGCCTCCTACTCGTCACCTGCATAGGAGGGTCCTATATTTTCAACGGGTCAAGATGATGGTTTTTTGCCCTTTTTTAAATTTTATTTTTTGAAAAAAATAAAATCTTATCCAATTCCAAGTCATTTAGCCAACCAAATTTGTACATTTATAAAAAGTAATTTTAAATTTGAGATCAAATTTACAACATTGATGGGATCCTATTTTATTAAATTTTGTATATTATATTCTTGGCTAATATTTTTGTATTATTTAAGTTCAAAAATTATAACAAATGTTAAAGATAGCAATAAAACTAGTTGACAGAAGCAAAAGCACAAAAAATTACATTACAATTGAAACATATTTGATTTTTCCTACGATTGATAGGAGGACAAATATGAGTGGTAACTTTGTCCAATCGACATCCCATAGAATCTAAATTTAGAAGTTGTTTTTATTGGATAAGCATAGTATTTATTTTTATTTAAACTGTTAAATTTTAGATCTAATAATCTAGATGTCAAATGATAGTTTTAATAATTTTTTTTAAAAAAAAGACATTAAAATTCAGATCGTTAGATCTAAAATTTAAAAATCCATATAAAGATAAACATCATTCTTACTCTTACAAAACAAACACAGAATCCCAAGTCTGTCCTACGGAAAAAAGAATATGGAGTGATAAATTAATGTTAAAAATTATTTTTATTTTAATCATTTTTATTTTGACCATTTTAATAACTAAAAATAATAATAATAATATTTAGGATTCATAAAATATTAAAATAATTTTTAATAAATGCACAAATTTGATTGGGTAAATAATTTGGTTTGTTTCCAATTTTTTATACAGATATTAAATTTTGGAATTAAACATAAGTTGGTGTTCTTAGTTTTTACTAAATAAGTTGAGAGAACGTTGGATTCAAATTAAGTTATGCTGTTACCTCCACTAATGTGGCATGAGGACCTCCCATTCTCAGGTTGGGGAGCGACGCCTTGGTTACCCGCCAAGATCATGTACTTGTGTTTCCTCGTCAAGCTGGTGCACTCAAACCCCAAAGCCTTCCCAATCTCATTCTGCACGTGATTCGCCACTTCAATCCTCGATTTCCCTCCTCCCTCACACGTATTCCGTGCCTCCAGTCTCTCAAGAATCTTGACATTATATGTGGGGTTTGGGTTTAGAAAGTGGAAAACTGGGTCTAGAGCTTTATTCCCCGAAGCCGTTGTTCCGTAGAACATGCTCTCCCGCACATCTACAGCCACAGGCACAATATCATCGGTTAGCTCAGCAAACAGAGGACTAAATCGCAGCAAATATGGTTCCCTGCAAGTGGTTCCCTCTGGACACACTACAAGGTTTCCTGAGCTCAACAGTTTTCCCATTCTTTGCCTGTCTTTCTCTCTGTCTCTGGTTAATCGGATTGTCTTAATTGGGGAAATCAATTCGTTGATTCTACTCAAGCTGTATGTCACAGCAGAGAGGGGTTTGTCCAGAACGTATGAGATATAAAGGGGGTCAAGTAAGGTTCGGTGATTGCACACATACAGCATGCCCTTTTGGGAATTTTGTTCGTTCGAGTTATGGTGGGGTTTAGAGGCTGTGGATCTTGTGCCTGAAAATGCCAATATTGGAGCTGACACATTGAAGGGTAGTAATCTGCCTAATGTGATTCTGAATATGGAGAGAAATAAGCCTAGAGGTATCCACATGAAGAAAGCTAGAGAAGACGAAGCGGTTGGTCTGAAAGCCCATCTTCCGTCGTGGAAGACCAACGGCTTAGGGTACCTTTCCCTTGGAAGGACATGCCATATTCTCTTTTCAGTATCACTCACAAAATGTGTCTCCTGCACAAAACAGAGCTGCTCAGAAATCAATAAAACCCAGTTCATTTATGAGACTACACATTCTTGGAAGTTTAGAAGTTAGAACCACCTACCTTGCAATGAGAGAAAAGTTGGCGGTCGACATACTTTTTTTTGCCAGTTATACCAAGAACGTTGTGGGTTGCTTTGGTGTCCTTAACTTCATGTAAAAAGGCTTTATCTTCTTGTTTCTTTTCTTCCATAAATCCCAAAAAGTAACCATAGAATGACTTTATGTCTCTTGCCACCACTGCCTCAACTCCAAAATAGTCCTTCAGAAAGTCTTCGACCATAACTCTTGGCATGTTACTAGTTGCCACCTTTCTCTGAAAACTCATGACAGCTTCAAAACCTTCACACCCAACATCTTCCAAGAAGAACTTGGGCAGGACAACAGATCCGATTCTGAATGTCTCTTTCTTAATCCCAAAAAAGCTTATGAAAACCATTATGTTCAACCCCAGATGGTTTTCTTCTCCAAGAAGCCACACCAAAGGGTAAGAAAGAAACAAAAAGAGAGACCTCAGAAATCCACCAGCTTCAAAAGCTACCAGCATGAAGTAAGGAAACAGTGAAGTAGATCTCAGCATGGCACCCTCAAAATCGAAGAATAGCATGTTATTCGACAATTCTGGGGTTTCAAGGACAAGATGAGATATGGTTTTATGAATCTTTCTGGGATATGAGTTTCTTGCTGGCGTGATCTTGAGAAGTTTGGACAGGAAGTGACTAATCTTTGACACGAATCTGCTTCCAGCCATTTTGTTTAGTGCAAAAGTGCTGTCTTTGTGATGAAAACGGATCTATACTTGAAAGTTTGTGTTTTGCGTCAGTTCTAAAATTGGAGTTTCGGTAACATCCGTGTACACCAGGGGTAGGAAAAAGTGTGGGGAAGAGATTTAATTACAGATCGATGAATATTTAAGTCCAAAAAAAGATACTGTTAAAACCAAGAGTTTTCACTTTGCATTAAATTTATTTATTTTTAATAACATTAAGTAACTCAATACTACATAAATTTTAATTAATTTAAATTTAAATCAAATAAAATTATAATAGATAGTAATATTTGAATTTAATTAATTTAAATTTAAATCAAATAATATTATAATACACATTAAAACTCTCTTTATTAAATTTTAATGTTATTGACGTTTTGTTTGCTTAAACGAAGAAATTGTTACCAACCCTTTTAAGTTGACTACTCACTTTGTGGTTGCATTAAATTTAGTTAAATGCTTCGTGGTCTGACAAATTTGAAGGCGAACCGAATAAATAGAAGAGGCTAGCTGTTCGTTTCAATTGCTGGGGCATAAAATAATATTGGCCAATGCTTCATCTAAGTTGGTACTCACAAAGGTGACTAATAATAGAACTATTCCTACATGAATAATTAATGAACCACCTACACACACACACTCTCTCAATCGAGTTCAAGTAAGTTACTGAGTGGTGATGACCCCCTTTTTTTTTTTTTAATAATAATGAAAAGACTCAAAATAAATCATATTAAAAAGTGTTTTCAGGATGTGTAAATAATATGCTTTTAAGATTTTCTTAATTTTTATTACATGAGAAGTAATTATTGTCTTTAAAGATAAATACCAATTAATTGAATAATTTATAAAATCAAAGTCGAATTACGGATATAATCTTGGTTTATTAAAATTATCTAATAGATATACTCATAATAAATATAAAAACTTATAATTCTTATAATGTAATAAAAATTTAATTATGAAAAAATTAATTGTATTAAGCTTTTTTGCATATTGTAAAGTTATTGATTTGAATATTAGGTAATTTTAATAAATTAAGATTTCATTAATGATTTAATTTTAATTTTATAAATTTTAAAATTATTTTGCCAAAATTTAATTAAATAGTTTCCATTTATTTTTTAAAACAATAATTATTTCTCTAACTAAAAAAAAAAAATAAACACGTAAGTATACGTTCTATTTGACCACCACTCTTACTTAATACAATCTGTGTATAGGTATACTACATAACAAATTTCCAGTGTGGTTAATATTAGTGATTACATAATCGAATCGGACAGACCGATTTGATCAGGAGCTAGTCATTAGTTCAGCTCAATTCATTTAAAAAATTGATTATTTTAAAATTCGGTTGAACTGGTAAAAAACTAATAAAATCGATGAATCAATTTTTGTAAAAAAAATTATTTAGTTACAATTATTTTTCACATTGGATTTAACAAATTTTTATATTTTTATTTTTCTATTATATTATATTTTTTTTCTCAATTATTTTTTTACGTTAATATTATTTTTGCCACAAAATAAATAAGAGAGCCTAGAAAAAAAAAATAGAAGAGCAATTACACACACACACACATATATATATATATATATATATATATATATATATAAGTTCACTAAAATCAAATATGAAATTGTTTATTAATTTATTATATTTTATATTTTTAATATATAAAATTTAAAAAATATCTATATATATATATATTTTACAGGATCGACCTTGGCTCGACTATGATTAAACCAATAAATCATGAACCAATATCTTTATTAGTTTAATAATCGATCTAATTTTTTAAATATTGGTTAATATATATTTTGTTTAGAAATGTATTTTTTTTCAAATAAAAGATTGAGACCGGTTCTTTTTAAATTCAATAAAGTAAATATAAAAATACGAAAAATAATAGGGTGCATAGTTAAATCATAATTCATCAAATTACAAACACTAATTCATTAACGTTAAGTCATCTAAATTACAAAGTAACGTGAGTTTATGTTTAGAACTTAAGTCGTACAAGGCTCATTGAGGTAATATGAAACATACTTCGCAAAAACAAATAAACAAATCCAGTGACAGGACATAACAAAACAACCAAAACAATACAACTTTACGGGATAAATAGACCCCTGCTAGTTGCTTAAACGAAGTCTTACTTAATTAGAGGTTCAAATCAAATCATAACTGTTACACGTAACGTACACTCTCACCACTCAGCACTTAAAAGTTCTAATTAAGTGGGAAGATGAACGGATCTGCAAGGAAATTATGTCAAAGGACATCTGTTTCATCTACCCTTTCAGAAGTGCATTTAAGCATATTTATATATCCTAACACCTATTTACATAGCCGTAGCGATAGACGTTTAACAAAACTCCAAATCAGAAGCCACCAGAAGAAACACATCATCATCAAAAGGTAAAAAGTCAAACAAACCAGCAACCCCATGTGAACTACACTCACTCTAAATCACGAGTAAGATAGTGATCATCTCAGAAGCTAGTCTTTGTGGGGAGGCTGTGGTCTTCAAAGTGCAGTTATGCAGCTCTTCAGTCTACATCCATCATCCATGCATGGAAATTAAAGCGAGAAAGGCCATGAGATTATTATTAAATATGAGAGGATGACTACAAGCTGTATATATGTATTATTTGGGACACGCGGCAACAATATTTAATGATTAACGTTGTACTTTGTTAGTGCAAATTTTGTAATAATTGAACAAGGAAAGAAATTGATTTAAGCATTTTATAGAAAGGATGATAAACAAATTTAGAAAACGTTATACGGTTATCATTAATTCTCTTCCAACCCACTACGCTGTTAGAACGTCGTGGAATGAGACACACAATTACAACTGAAGTAGAAGTGAGAAAAATGAAAATTGAAAATGATGAAGACTAAATTTATGTGTAAAACTCCTAAACAAATTAGGAGAAACACCTTGGGTAAATTGTAGAAGGATTTCACTAATACAAAAGGATTACAACAATTTCTCTCTAAAATAAGGAGAGAACAATTGACAATACCCTCTCTTATAATAGGAGAAAACACACTCTCTCTCTAACAAAAGGAAAGACAATTTTAGGAGAAATCTCACTTTTTTTCTCTCTCTAAAAAGCTCTCTCTCTTTTGCACCCAAAATAGAACTTTGTCTTCAAGACTTGAGATGATCCTTATGAAGCCAAGAGACATGTATTTATAGGGGAAGGAAGGTGAAGAAGCAGAATTCAAATTTTCTTCCACTTTTGACTAAGGAAGCAAAATTCAAATTCTCTACCATCTTTGACCAAAAGAAGCAGAATTCAAATTCTCTTCCACTTTTGACTAAGGAAGTAGAATTCAAATTCTCTATCATTTTTGACTATTCAAAGACTTAATATAGAAGCAAAATTGCTTCTTATCTTTTTGGTCAACAAAAGTGGCTTTACCACCACATATCTCCCACTTAAAGTCACTTTTGTAATCCTTCTATCCTTTCTACACTTGTCATCTTCATGTTGCTTACATTTCTGCTAGGCCAATAGAGGATCGACACCAAGTAAATTTGTCATTGTTGATTGGCTTTGTCAACATATCAGCTAGGTTGTCTTTAGTATGAATTTTTTGTATATCCACACTTCCTTCTTCCACCTTCTCACGAACAAAATGAAATTGAACTCGTATGTGATTTGTCTTTGAATGAAATGCTGGATTCTTTGCTAGATGTAAAGCGCTCTGACTATCACAAAATAGAGTAATCTTCTCTTGTTTGTGTCCAAGCTCCTCCAGTAACATTTGCAACCATATTGCCTCTTTGCTAGCTTGTGTAGCTGCTACATATTCTACCTCTGTCGTAGAAGTAGCCACGATAGATTGTAATTTTGAAACCCAGCTTACAGCTCCTCCAGCAAGAGTAAACACATAACCTGAGGTGGATTTACTCTTATCAAGATCACCTGCATAATCTAAATCAACATAGCCTATAACAATAAAGTCTGATCCTCCATAACATAATGCAACGTTTGAGGTACCCTTTACATATCTTAGGATCCTCTTCACAGTACTCCAATGCTCTTTACCATGATTCGCCATGTATCGACTAACTACTCCCACTGCTTGTGCAATGTCTGGTCTTGTGCAAGCCATAGCGAACATTAAGCTACCCACTGCTGATGCGTACGGTACTCGAGACATTTCCATCCTCTCTGCTTCATTGCTAGAGCTCATACTTGAGGATAACTTGAAATTAATAGGAAGAGGGGTAGAAATTGGCTTACAATCTTGCATATTGAAGCGTCGCAAGATTTTCTTTAAATAATTTTTCTGAGAAAGCCATATCTTCCTATTATCTCTGTCTTGGTATATTTGCATCCCTAGAATCTTGTTTGTCGGTCCCAAGTCCTTCATTTCAAATTCCCTAGCTAACTGTGCCTTTAAATCTATAATTCGATCTTTGTTGGGGCCTGCTACCAACATGTCGTCAACATACAACAACAAAATAATAAAATTACCATCACCAAATCTCTTGTAGTAAACACAAGGATCTGAACTATGTCTGTTGTATCCAAGGCTCATGATGAAGGAATCAAATCTCTTATACCAACAACTTGGCGCCTGTTTGAGACCGTATAGAGATTTGTTCAACCTGCAAACCAAGTTCTCTTTACCTTTTTCTTCAAAACCTTCTGGTTGGAGCATGTAAATCTGTTCTTCAAGTTCTCCATGAAGAAATGCAGTTTTAACGTCTAACTGCTCTAAGTACAAGTCAAATGTAGCACACATCGCCAAGACTACTCGAACTGTTGTAAGTCGAACAACAGGAGAGAATATTTCATTGAAGTCTATACCTTCTTTCTGAGCGAATCCTTTCACCACCAATCTAGCACGATACCGCTCCACTTGGTCATTTCCATCTCGTTTGATCTTGTAAACCCATTTATTCCCAATGGCCTTCCTTCCTTATGGTAGTGGAACAAGATTCCATGTCTTGTTTTTGTGGAGAGCTTCAATTTCTTCTTGCATTGTTGCCATCCACAAAGAAGCTTCTTGGCTTTTTATAGCCTCATGGAAAGTTGATGGCTCTCCATCCTCTGTTTGTAGACAGTATGCAACATTTCCCTCCATAATGTACTCTGAGTGCCAAGCTGGTTTTCTTTTCTCTCGAGTTGACCGACGAACTTGTGGAGTTACAAACTCAGCTTGCTCTTGTTCTTCGTGCTCTGGTGCTGCTTCAGAAGAATCTGGAACTTCTTGTTCTTCTCTTTCTTCAACTTGAACTATAGTAGTCTCTGGTTTCTCTTTTGAAGTGCTATCATTTTCTTTCCCTTGTACTTTATCTTTTGTAAATATCACATCTCTGCTGATTATCACCTTGCGGGCAGTGGGATCCCACAGGCGGTACCCCTTAACTCCATCAGCATGCCCTAAGAAAATACATTTTCTGGATTTTGGATCCAGCTTTGATGTTTCTTGGGCATTGTACATAACGTAAACGGGACTTCCAAATGTATGTAAGTAAGAATAATCAGCTGGCTTACCAATCCACATCTCCATTGGCATTTTCAGATCAATTGCGGTTGATGGTGACCGATTGATCACATAGCAGACGGACTTGACTGCTTCTGCCCAAAATGACTTGGCCATCCCCGTAGTTCTCAACATTGCTCTTGTCCGTTCTAACAAGGTTCTGTTCATTCGCTATGCTACTCCATTTTGTTGTGGAGTATATGCCACCGTGAACTGCCTTTTGATACCTTCTTGTTGACAAAAGATATCAAATTCATTACTGGTATATTCTCCTCTATTGTCTGTCCTCAAACACTTGATCTTCTTATCAGATTCAAGCTCAACCCACGCTTTGAATATTTTGAAAACTGGAAATACATCTGCCTTATTTTTTATTGGATACACCCAACATCTCTTGGAGTAATCGTCAATAAAAGAGACAAAGTATTTTGCTTCTCCTAGGGACAAAACTGGTGCTTGCCAAACATCAGAATGGATAAGTTCTAAGATAGATTTACTTCTAGCATTAGAACTACTGAACTTTAATCTGTGCTGCTTAATAGTAACACAATGCTCGCAAAAAGGTAATGATACCTTTTTGAGCCCTGGAAGAATCTTTTGTTCTGCAAGAATCTTCAATCCTCGTTCTGACATGTGGCCAAGCTTACGGTGCCACATCATGGTTAATTCTTCTGCTGAACTTGACAACGCAATGGATGCTTCTCCATCTTGTTGTGTTTCTCCTTTAAGCATGTACATATTTGCAGCTATCTTTTCCGCTTTCATCATTATCAGCGAGCCTTTAACTATTTTCATGATCCCATCTTGAATATGGGTCTTACACCCATTGTTATCTAATTGTCCTAAAGACAATAGATTTTTCTTTAGGCCTTTCACATGTCGTACCTCTTGGATGGTGCGAACCATACCATCAAACATCTTTAATTTGATGGTACCAACACCTGCAATCTCCAAGGCATGATCGTTTCCCATGAACACTGATCCACCTGAGATAGGTTCATATTGATGGAACCATTCTCTCTGGGGAGTCATATGCCATGTTGCTCCTGAGTCCATAAGCCAGACGTCAGCGAGACTTCTTCTGCATTCAGTAGCGGTTGTTGCCTCACTGTATAAAATTTCACCATCATCCGAGGTGCTTGCTAAACAACCCTGAGCTTTTGATGACTCAGAATCTTTTTGTTTAGCTTCTTCTTTTTTCTTGAGATGCCAACACTCCCTTTTGTAATGCCCTTTCTTGCACAGTGATGACACTTGACATTTTTCTTACTTCTGGATTTTGATCTACTCTGATTTTGACTCCCACTGGGGCCACGCTCCGTTGATCTCCCTCTCATTAGTGTTAAAGCTTCAACTTGATGTGAGCCTCCCGATCTATCTTCTTTGCTCTTGCGCCGACTTTCTTCTTCAAGAACCGCAGCTGCAATATCATCGAAGACTAGAACTTCTATATTGTTTGTTAAGTTAATGATGAGTTGATCATACGAATCAAGTAGACTTTGAAGTAGAATTTCAGCACGTTCACCTGTCTCTATGTTATGCCCCATTGCTGTGAGCTGTGAAAATAAAGTGTTGAGGGTGTTGATGTGGTCAGTCACCAAAGTTGACTCCATCATCTGAAGGGTGTAAAGTTTTCTTCTCAAGAAAATTTTGTTATGCAGTGATTTGGCCTCGTACAATTTGGTTAGAGTATCCCATATCTCTTTTGCTGTCTTTTTCTCTGCCACACTTGACAATACTCCATCGGCTAGTGCTAGATGCAGATTAGCAATAGCATTGCCATCCATCTCGTTCCACTTGCCATCGTCAGTGATCTCATCGAGCCTTTCTCCAATTGCCGCCAAGCAGTTATCTTTTCTCAAAACTGCTTTTATTCTCATTTTCCACAATGAGAAATTATTCCCATTGAACTTCTCTACTTCGTACTTCGTTGCCATTATTGAAGATGCCGCCTTTCCACTAACTGGATCTGATTGTAGCACGATAACTAGGCTCTAATACCACTGTTAGAACGTTGTGAAACGGGGCACACAATTACAACTGAAGTAGAAGTGAGAAAAATGAAAATTGAAAATGATGAAGACCAAATTTATGTGTAAAACTCCTAAACAAATTAGGAGAAACACCTTGGGCAAATTGTAGAAGGATTTCACTAATGCAAAAGGATTACAACAATTTCTCTCTAAAATAAGGAGAGAACAATTGACAATACCCTCTCTTATAATAGGACAAAACACACTCTCTCTCTCTAATAAAAGGAAAGACAATTTTAGGAGAAATCTCACTTTTTTCTCTCTCTTTTGCACCCAAAATGGAACTTTGTCTTCAAGACTTGGGATGATCCTTATGAAGCCAAGAGACATGTATTTATAGGGGAAGGGAGGTGAAGAAGCAGAATTCAAATTTTCTTCCACTTTTGACTAAGGAAGCAAAATTCAAATTCTTTACCATCTTTGACCAAAAGAAGCAGAATTCAAATTCTCTTCCACTTTTGACTAAGGAAGTAGAATTCAAATTCTCTATCATCTTTGACTATTCAAAGACTTAATATAGAAGCAAAATTGTTTCTTATCTTTTTGGTTAACAAAAGTGGCTTTACCACCACATACGCATCTTTGATGTGATGAGAAAAGGAGGATCGTGGATATTAAACAACCTAGCTGTTTGTAATCGTACCTTCATAATCATTCAACATCTACCACAAAAAAAATGAAAAAACAATTTTGCATTTTTCTTGCGAATTTCTACAATCAAATTAATAGGGATAATTGCAGATGAAAATATTGTTAATAAAAATGATCAAGGTTTTAGTCTGAGAAGTTTATCTATTTTTAGGCAAGATTGAAGAGAAACAAAGGAAGAGAAGAATCTTCATTTTAATTTATAATATATTTCCTTTTTTTCACCAAGAAAAGGAAGAGAAGAATGCGAATTGAATACTGTTGTATTGTCAACGGACTTCCTCTCCTTTTTAGGAACTTCTACAAAGGATAGCTAGACACCCTGCTGACATTTTCCTTCTTGTCCAACAAAACTTTCACTCTATAAAAAAATCATAAAGTAAAAATGAATTACTTATCCTTAAACTTGACGTAAAAAAGCCTTTTGATGCGACTCTTTTACTGTTGTACCACAGTTTTTAACTTAAATTACCAGTGTATTTTATTTTCAATTTAAATTTTGAATTTATATCAATTTTATTGTACACCTCAAGATACACTTGTGATAGGCAAATTTTTGACATGTAAGGTGCACACTTTAATTATGTGCGTGTTACGTGCATGCAAGACACATTTTTGAAGTGCACCTTGAGTATGCTGAAGGTACATGCTGCAAGGGCGAGTCATGGATGAGATAAACACGTGTCTTACTTTGATTTGCTCGTAATCTGGTAAAGCCAATGAGAGTGAGACACGTGTCTCAGGCCTTATCCCACCCCCTACCCTTTTTCCTCTCACTCTTGGTGCAAAAGTTGCTGATCCATTTTTTTCCCTTCTTCTTCCTTCCTTCTCCATGAGTCGCTCAGTGATTCCTCTTTGCTTCTTCTTTCCATTTTTGCCTCACTTTAAGATAATTTTAACCCCACTATGACCTGTTTTCCTTCCTTTTTTGATTGTTTTGTTGATTTTTTTTTATTGAGTGATATTATTTATCTTTATTTTTCTAATTCTTTTTCTTGTAGAGTTAAATTTGAGGTATTTTTGTTTTGTAGAGTTAAATTTAAACATAGATTTTTATTTTTATCTTTTTGTTGAGTGACATATCTGATTCTTATTTATCTTTTTTTTTTACTTGATTGTAGGTATAATTATTTTTAAAATAATTAGGTTACTTTATGTAATACCCATGAAAAATAAAATATAAATGCGTGTTTTCAAACTACTGTTACTATTTACGTATATGGTACTGTTCATTTATACAATCAAAATGTCAAATACTAGATGTGGTTTGGTCATAAGAGAAAACTAGAAAGAAGTTTGTAGGAGAAAATGACGTTTTATGTGTAAAAATACCCTCAGGGACTAAATTGAAAGGACTGAATTGAAAAGAAACTTAAAGGTTTAAGGTGAAAGGATAGTTTTCCCTTTAAAGTTTCTAATAGTAAATAAACGAAAATTTTCCATCGCGTAAGGTGCACAGTAACTGCATTATTAGAAATGTTATTTTCATGAATAGTAAATTAAATATTTTATTAGCGCATAGTATCAAATAGTACCCTTGACTTTTACTATAAATAGGCCCTTCCATTTCACTTCTAAACTCACACCTTCAACTTCTCTTCTTCCCTCCTTAAGTTTCTCTTGCTCCGACGCTAGGCTTCTGAGATTTTGGGCCTTTCCGTTTTTACTTAGGTAAGGATACTATACCCTTTCTATGTCTTTCAAATTTTAGAAGTTATTTTCTTAAGTATGCTCTGTGGTTGCGGCTTTGGCCGATCTTCCACATCAGAAAAACTGTCGTTAGCTGTTATTTTGATTCTCTGATTACCGAAATAGAATATAATCTGTGGAGAATACATGTCTAGGAAAGTTCTGGCTAAGGAAAGACCTGGTTTTTAAGTGTGTCCAGTGTGACCCTCCACTCTTTCCTGGGAACTTACCTGGTGTACTCTTTTACAGATTGTATTCTGTATTTCCGGTATGAATAGTACCCGTACGTATGAATAGTGACCGTATGAATAGTACCGTACGTATGAATAGTGACTGTATGAATAGTACCGTACATATGAATAGTGACTGTATGAATAGTACCCGTACGTATGAACAGTATCTGTACGAAAATGATCTTAACGTACTTTCTGTAATCTTTCATGAAAATCTCTGTAGCGGAACACTGAAATTCACCTGCGTACTCTTGTCCGTAACGATTTAGAGAAGTGATACTCGTACGGAATCCAGGTGAGTGAAACGACCCTGTTTTAATAGAGTTTTAGCATTACTGGTGATAAAAAGTATGTCGTAGGACACTCCCAAGATTCATAGGGAGAAATTGGATTCAGAATGACGAATATAATGAGATAATTAATCCAGAAGTATGGATAAGACAAAGCAAGTATCTCATGATGATATGAAATTTGAATCATATAGTTATATACTATACCTGTTATATGGATGAGTATTATATTGTGCTTCTGATTATGATATGAACTGTTGTACTATTGATTGTGATTG
Organism: Biancaea sappan; assembly: GCA_037074585.1. Lineage (NCBI taxonomy): Eukaryota > Viridiplantae > Streptophyta > Magnoliopsida > Fabales > Fabaceae > Biancaea > Biancaea sappan. The sequence continues at coordinate 17,470,019 of CM073494.1, forward strand.
AGCGGTGCAGTACCCCCTCTCACGGCAAGGCGGAAAACCCGGGTTAAAGGGTGTCTTGACCAATGAGTGTGGAGACAACGATTCCCTCAGTAGGGATATAGCCCGGATTGGTGATAAATCCGTGAGGCGCCCTAGCTAAGAGGATGAGGTTGTGCGTCATGGCGGAAAAATACAAAATTGGTGAGCCGGCCTGTGTGCGCTCTCCGGGATAAATTGCCATTGACGAGTACTAGTATCGTTTGTTGAATTGGATGAATTTTTCTTGTATGTAATTTCTAACTATGTCTATTGGTTGAGCTTGAGCCTTCGGATATGCTTGCATGACTGGTGATGTATTTGAATTTTATTAACGCGAGGCCGATTTGCTCACTGAGTTTAAAAGCTCACACTGTTTGTACAAACTTTTTGTTCAGATCAGGTTGCCGCCGAAGTACATCCGCTAGAGGAGTAGATCACGTTGGACCTTCCCGCTGTCGGGTAGGCCCTTCTTTTGTTATACAGTATGTTGCTCTGTAACCGTCTAGGACATCTAGGTCAGGGGTTTGGTATTTGGCTTGTATTTCAGTATGATAATGTATTTCGTACTGAGGATCTATTATTTTTAATTAAGAAAATCTGATGTATTTTCTTTGTATTTATTAAGGAATGGTATTTTGAGAATATAGAGATAATGACTAACGATTTTACTTGTGGGAAGAATTTATCGAAAGGCTTACAGTGATGGGATATTCATCATTGTGCCGGTCATGTGCCTAGAAAATGGGTCGTGACAAAGTTGGTATCAGAGCATAGGTTGTTAGGTCTCCTAGTGATTACAGAGCAAGGTGTCTTTAGTGGGCCTTCCCCTATTGTCGTGACTGCAGCACGACCATAGGATGAAGATCCACCAAAAGCCCTGTAGAGATTAAAATCCATTTCTTTCGTGTCTTTACTTGAAGCATAATAGTGACGATATATATTATTCTTAATTGTAGAATAAGTTTAGATGGCACCAAGAAAATCAAACGCTTCTGGAATCCGCACAAGATCTGGCAGGGCCTTGGTCCCTCCAGCTGCTCAGTCAGCAAATGCAAGACTGGAGATGCCTAATCGTGCAGAAGATAACCATGCACAAAACAGAGAAATATCCACTGAAAACCCTGGAAGAAATGCTGGAGAACCATCACAAATTGACGCGACTGTAGTGATGGAAGCATTAGCTGCAATGCAGAACGAGGTGAATGGGCTAAAGGAACTTTTGATGGGACAATCATCTGAAGATGGCTCACAGGCATCAGTACATGCTGCAAAAGTACAAGAGACAGACCAGATGCCACCTCCACCCCCTCTTCAGGATTGGGTAGGTACAGAGGTCAAAATCTCAGAATTTATGAAGCTGAATCCGCCAACCTTTGCAGGAGATGTTAATGAAGACCCACAACGTTTTCTAGATAACTGTGAGAAAATCCTTGACACGTTAGAATGCCCTGAACCTCGAAAGTAACCCTTGTTACCTTTCAGTTAAGAGGTAAGGCCGACCGCTGGTGGCGAACATGGAAGAAGGGCATGGCCAGAAATGCCCCACCCATTAAATGGAATGACTTTAAAAGAATTTTTCGAGAACAATTTATTCCGGAGAGTATACGAGAAGCAAAGATGAATGAGTTTGAGGCACTCCGGCAAGGATCACGAACCGTCGATGAATACGACAATCTGTTTATAGAGTTGTCTGAATATGCTACTCACATGGTCCTAACTGAGAAAGAAAAGATCCGACGATTTATTAAAGGCCTTCGAGAGTCTTTATTTGACAGGGTGGGATCGAAAATACGAGATTTTTCATTTTACACAGAAGCCGTCGACATCGCCCGTATGATGGAAGAAAGAGATATGCAAAAAGAAAAATGGAATAACAAAAGAAAGAGGAAGCAAGATGAGAAATCACGCTACCACGGAGAGAGTTCTGGACGTGCAGCCTCTACTGCTAGTGCACCACAGCGTCAACAAAGTGGTACAGGGGGTCAACAAAGGCCCTGGTGCTCTAAATGTGAAAGAAATCACTTCGGAGTTTGTTTTGTCAACAACAACACTAGGGTCTGTTACCAATGTGGTCAACAGGGCCACATCAAAAAAGATTGCCCCCAACTCTACACGAGATCTGGCCAAGGGTCAGTACGCCCTAATCAATCAGAGGCTACTGTTGCCAACAGAGCCCCTGTAACTGTAGGAGGCAATGGAATCGGAAGAGGTGCTGGCAGAGGACAAGGTGGTCGAGGGCAGGCTTCAGCAGGCCGAGGGAACGCTCGAGTATTCGCTTTAACCCGTCAAGATGCTCAGGCGTCTAATACGGTGGTAGCAGGTACTCTTCTGATTGAATCAAATTTTGCACATGTTTTGTTTGACTCTGGCTCTACGCATTCCTATGTGTCACCATTCTTTGCTAAGAACTTTAAGCAAAAAGTTGTTAGATTAGAATGTCCGTTTTTAGTAACTACGCCTACTGGAGGCACCTTACTAATAGAACGAGGCTATCGAGCTTGCAAGGTAAGAGTCGGAGAAATAAATACAACAGTAGACCTAATGCTGTTAGATATGACAGACTTTGATGTCATCTTGGGCATGAATTGGCTGGCATCTTGTCATGCCACCCTGGATTGCTATAATAAGATAGTTAAATTTAATATTCCGGGGGAGCCTTCTTTCGTATTTCATGGTGAACGGAGTGAAATTTCTGGGAATCTTATATCTTTAATGTGTGCCCAACGTTTATTGCGAAAGGGCTGTAAAGGATACTTGGCATTCGTTAAAGATATTAAGAAAGAAGAACTAAAAGTAAAAGACGTTCCAGTAGTCCAGGAGTTTGTAGATGTCTTCCCAGATGATCTACCAGGTATACCCCCAGATCGAGAGATTGAGTTCCAGATAGAGTTAGCACCAGATACTCGCCCAATCTCCATACCCCCTTATAGAATGGCACCAACAGAATTAAAAGAGTTAAAAACTCAGTTACAGGACTTGCTAGACAAAGGCTTTATAAGGCCAAGTTATTCACCTTGGGGAGCTCCTGTTCTGTTCGTGAAAAAGAAGGACGGATCGATGAGACTATGCATAGATTACAGGCAACTGAATAAGGTAACTATCAAAAATAAATACCCGTTGCCTCGCATCGACGACCTTTTCGATCAACTTCAAGGAGCCAAGTGTTTTTCAAAGATTGACTTGAGGTCTGGTTATCACCAACTCAAGATCAAGGAGGAGGATGTGTCTAAAACAGCCTTCCGTACCAGATATGGGCACTACGAGTTCTTGGTGATGTCATTTGGATTAACGAATGCACCAGCTGCTTTCATGGATTTAATGAATAGGATTTTTAAATCCTTTTTAGACAAATTTGTCATTGTCTTCATAGACGACATTCTGGTGTACTCAAAGACTTCAGAAGAGCACGAACAACACCTTCGTGTTGTGTTACAGACATTGAGGGATCATCAATTGTACGCCAAATTCTCTAAATGCGAGTTTTGGATTGATCGTGTAACTTTCTTGGGACATGTGATCTCCAAAGATGGCATCCAAGCAGACCCAAGCAAAGTAGAAGCGGTCAAAATGTGGCCTAGACCTACCTCTGTCACGGAGATTCGTAGCTTCTTGGGATTGGCAGGATATTATCGTCGTTTCATCCAAAATTTTTCCCAGTTAGCCGCCCCTCTCACACGACTGACTAGGAAAGGGGTAAAGTACCAATGGGATGACGCTTGTGAAGAAAGCTTCCAAGAACTCAAGAAAAGGTTAATCTCCGCACCTGTATTAGTCTTACCCTCAGGACCAGGAGATTTTACAGTATACTGCGATGCATCAAGAGTAGGGTTGGGATGTGTTCTCATGCAGCATGGCCAGGTAGTGGCATATGCATCGAGACAACTTAAGAAACATGAACAAAACTACCCCACCCACGATCTGGAAATGGCAGCAGTAGTTTTCGCTTTAAAGATATGGCGACATTATCTATACGGAGAAACTTGCGAAATCTACACTGACCATAAAAGTCTAAAATATATTTTCGACCAAAAGGACTTAAACTTGAGGCAGAGGAGATGGGTAGAATTACTAAAAGATTATGATTGCAATATTCTTTACCACCCAGGCAAAGCAAACGTGGTAGCAGATGCCTTGAGTCGAAAATCTATGGGTAGTCTGGCCCATATAGCAGTAACAAAAAGACCCTTGATCCAAGAACTACAAGAGATGAGAGCAAAAGGTGCTACTCTTGAGGTTACAAGGACAGGATCATTCTTAGCCCATATCAGGGCTAGATCTTCCCTTGTTGACCAGATACGGATATCTCAAATGGAGGATCCTGAGCTTGTCCAAATTATGGAAAAGGTGAAGATTGGTGAAGTGAATAGTTTCACACTCGATGATACAGGAGTCTTACATTTTGAACAACGGTTGTGTGTACCACATGTTGGAACTCTTAGACGAGACATCATGGAAGAAGGTCATCGTGCTGCATATGCTGTACATCCAGGAGCCACCAAGATGTATCAGGATCTGAAACAGATCTACTGGTGGAAAGGAATGAAACAAGACATAGCAGAATTTGTGTCTCGTTGTTTAACCTGTCAACAGGTTAAGGCTGAACATCTAAAGCCAGGAGGCTCGTTACAACGATTAGAGATTCCTGAATGGAAATGGGAACGAGTGACGATGGACTTTGTTGTTGGTCTACCTCGTTCCACAGGAGGTTATGACTCAGTTTGGGTCATTGTTGACCGACTAACCAAATCAGCACACTTCATTCCAGTCAAAACCACTTATGGTGTAGTAACGTTGGCACAATTGTATATTAAAGAAATAGTAAAGTTGCATGGAGTACCTATATCTATCATTTCTGATAGAGGTCCTCAATTTACCTCTCGTTTCTGGAGAAGTTTTCAGGAGGCATTAGGTACTCGAGTGGACCTTAGTACCGCTTTTCACCCACAGACAGACGGACAGTCAGAGCGGACGATTCAGACGCTAGAGGATATGTTACGAGCTTGTATTCTAGATTTCAACCACTGGGAAAAGCATTTGTATCTTGTAGAGTTCGCATATAACAACAGCTACCAGGCCACTATTGGGATGGCACCCTTTGAGGCCTTGTATGGGAGACGTTGCAGATCTCCGATCGGTTGGTTCGAGGTAGGTGAAGCGAAAGCATTAGGACCTGACTTGGCCCAGGATGCCCTAACCAAGGTTAAGACAATACAAGATAGGATGCGAGCAGCTCAAAGTAGACAAAAGGCATACGCTGACCACAGACGACGTGATTTGGAGTTCTCAGTCGGCGATATGGTATTCCTTAAGGTCTCTCCAATGAAAGGTGTGTTGAGATTTGGAAGGAAAGGAAAGTTGAGTCCTAGATACATCGGGCCTTATGAGATTCTAGAACGAGTGGGAAAAGTGGCTTATCGGCTTGCCCTACCTATGGATCTGGAAGGGATTCACCCTGTTTTTCACGTATCCATGTTAAGGAAGTACCTTCATGACCCTTCTCACATACTTCACCCTTCTCAGAATGATTCTATCCTAGTAGATGAAAACTTGTCATACGAGGAGATACCGGTGGCAATCCTCGATAGTCAAGTAAAGAAACTCCGATCTAAGGAGATTCTATCCGTCAAGGTTTTGTGGAGGAATCAAACTCACGAAGAAGCCACATGGGAAGCCGAGGCCGACATGCGTTCTAGATATCCGCATCTTTTTACGACTTAAGGTAATTTAAATTCGGAGGACCGAATTTCTTAAAGGGGGTGATAATGTAATACCCATGAAAAATAAAATATAAATGCGTGTTTTCAAACTACTGTTACTATTTACGTATATGGTACTGTTCATTTATACAATCAAAATGTCAAATACTAGATGTGGTTTGGTCATAAGAGAAAACTAGAAAGAAGTTTGTAGGAGAAAATGACGTTTTATGTGTAAAAATACCCTCAGGGACTAAATTGAAAGGACTGAATTGAAAAGAAACTTAAAGGTTTAAGGTGAAAGGATAGTTTTCCCTTTAAAGTTTCTAATAGTAAATAAACGAAAATTTTCCATCGTGCACAGGCATTATTAGAAATGTCATTTTCATGAATAGTAAATTGAATATTTTATTAGCGCATAGTATCAAATAGTACCCTTGACTTTTACTATAAATAGGCCCTTCCATTTCACTTCTAAACTCACACCTTCAACTTCTCTTCTTCCCTCCTTAAGTTTCTCTTGCTCCGACGCTAGGCTTCTGAGATTTTGGGCCTTTCCGTTTTTGCTTAGGTAAGGATACTATGCCCTTTCTATGTCTTTCAAATTTTAGAAGTTATTTTCTTAAGTATGCTCTGTGGTTGCGGCTTTGGCCGATCTTCCACATCAGAAAAACTGTCGTTAGCTGTTATTTTGATTCTCTGATTACCGAAATAGAATATAATCTGTGGAGAATACATGTCTAGGAAAGTTCTGGCTAAGGAAAGACCTGGTTTTTAAGTGTGTCCAGTGTGACCCTCCACTCTTTCCTGGGAACTTACCTGGTGTACTCTTTTACAGATTGTATTCTGTATTTCCGGTATAAATAGTACCCGTACGTATGAATAGTGACCGTATGAATAGTACCGTACGTATGAATAGTGACTGTATGAATAGTACCGTACGTATGAATAGTGACTGTATGAATAGTACCCATACGTATGAACAGTATCTGTACGAAAATGATCTTAACATACTTTCTGTAATCTTTCATGAAAATCTCTGTAGCGGAACACTGAAATTCACCTGCGTACTCTTGTCCGTAACGATTTAGAGAAGTGATACTCGTACGGAATCCAGGTGAGTGAAACGACCCTGTTTTAATAGAGTTTTAGCATTACTGGTGATAAAAAGTATGTCGTAGGACACTCCCAAGATTCATAGGGAGAAATTGGATTCAGAATGACGAATATAATGAGATAATTAATCCAGAAGTATGGATAAGACAAAGCAAGTATCTCATGATGATATGAAATTTGAATCATATAATTATATACTATACCTGTTATATGGATGAGTATTATATTGTGCTTCTGATTATGATATGAACTGTTGTACTATTGATTGTGATTGAGCGGTGCAGTACCCCCTCTCACGGCAAGGCGGAAAACCCGGGTTAAAGGGTGTCTTGACCAATGAGTGTGGAGACAACGATTCCCTCAGTAGGGATATAGCCCGGATTGGTGATAAATCCGTGAGGCGCCCTAGCTAAGAGGATGAGGTTGTGCGTCATGGCGGAAAAATACAAAATTGGTGAGCCGGCCTGTGTGCGCTCTCCGGGATAAATTGCCATTGACGAGTACTAGTATCGTTTGTTGAATTGGATGAATTTTTCTTGTATGTAATTTCTAACTATGTCTATTGGTTGAGCTTGAGCCTTCGGATATGCTTGCATGACTGGTGATGTATTTGAATTTTATTAACGCGAGGCCGATTTGCTCACTGAGTTTAAAAGCTCACACTGTTTGTACAAACTTTTTGTTCAGATCAGGTTGCCGCCGAAGTACATCCGCTAGAGGAGTAGATCACGTTGGACCTTCCCGCTGTCGGGTAGGCCCTTCTTTTGTTATACAGTATGTTGCTCTGTAACCGTCTAGGACATCTAGGTCAGGGGTTTGGTATTTGGCTTGTATTTCAGTATGATAATGTATTTCGTACTGAGGATCTATTATTTTTAATTAAGAAAATCTGATGTATTTTCTTTGTATTTATTAAGGAATGGTATTTTGAGAATATAGAGATAATGACTAACGATTTTACTTGTGGGAAGAATTTATCGAAAGGCTTACAGTGATGGGATATTCATCATTGTGCCGGTCATGTGCCTAGAAAATGGGTCGTGACACTTTAATTAAGTTTAAATTTTTTTCTGATTATTTGGTTTTTTTTTTTGGAATTAGATATGTAATCTTATTATTATTTTTTTTACTTGTAATGTATTTGTATAAATTGTAGTAACAATTTTGTAGACTAAGTTTTAAGTGTTATTAGATTGAAATAATTATTTTTAAAATAAATAGGCTTCATATTTTTGATGGGTTAAACTTTTAATTTTTCATTTTTTTTGTGGAGTTGAATATGTAATAATATTTAGGTCAAATTTTAGATTTGTTTAATTCTTTATTTGTTGATAATTTGTTATTTTTAATTATTGCTCTCTTTAGGCTAAATTTAGATGTGATATTTGTTTTTTTATATGTTTGTTATTTTTAATTCTAGGTTATTTTTGAAAAATTAATTGCTTCATTAGGATAATATTAATTTTAAGTTGAAAAATTAATTACTTCATTTGTTTATAACTTTTGTTACATAATTACATTTAGATATAATTTTTTATTCATGTTTTGCATAGTAAGTAAAACAGCACAAAACATCAAATACTTGGTGCCAAACCCCGACCTTGAGAATCTATCAGTTTTGTACCTACAAGATAAACATGTATCCGAGGCTGTGTGGGATGGGAGAAATGTGCATGAAATTAATTTGTTCATTTAGTTTTTATTACTACAATAATACTAAGTTGATTAACATTGTGGTGATAGGCTAACTGTACATTCACCAAAGTGCAGCGTTGTTATATCCATACCTGAAGCCAATGTTTTTGAAACCGGCTTGGTCATTGACTTGGGCTAGCTTTTGGGTCACCGAGTCACTAATTTAATTATCGGGTCACCGAGTCAATTGCTGAATCGGATAAATAAATTAAAAAATAAAAAAATTATATATACCTATATATCTTTATAAATAAATTTAAAAAAAGTAAAATAAATAATTTATATACAAATTTCAAACTTTAAAGTCATAAACATCCATAATAATTTAAACATAAAGTCATAAATATTCCTAACAATTCATAAAGTTATAAATAATATCATCCAAACATAATAATATGACTAAGATGCAGAACATCAATTTTTCTCAAGAATACATATTTGAATTTCTCAGTCACATTCAATGACTTAGATCATGAAACTTTTGTTGTGAAAATGGTATTATAAAAAGCTTTCATATTTGTCGACTTAGTTTAGTTTTATTTTTTTGAAAATAATTTCAATTTAACTTTTTTTGTGCCTATATGAACATATGAGAATATGTCAGTTACAAAATTGAATGGGTTAGTTTTAGAAATTAAGGGATTGTTTCAAAAAAGAAAAAAAAGATAACGGAGCAACAATAAGTTAAATTTTTTTAAAAAAACGGAGAGAGACCCGGGTTAACTAGGTCGGCCAAGACCCTGCAAGGTCTACCAGGCCGCTTGCATTCGGGCTAAAAAGTGTGACCCAGACTGTTCATGATCTTGGGTCGTTCGGTCCCAGGTCAACCTACTAGGTCAGTCCAAGTCCCAAAACTATGCTCGAAGCTTTTACCCGCCACTGCCTCTTGTTCAATACATTCAGCAAGCTAAATTTTATGTAGCATCACAGATGGGAAATTTTGAAGTTGATTATGGATTGGTTTCTACATTGGTGGAGCGTTGAAGGCCCGAGACGCACACATTTCACTTGCCAGTTGGTGAATGTATTATTACTTTGTAAGATGTGGCCATCCAGACCAGCCTACCAATTGATGATTTACCCGTGGTTGGGTGAACCAATTATATTTGTATTGAGTTGTGTCAGGACTTCTCAATGTTAGTCCTCCTGAAGAAACCATAAGAGGAGGACGTATATCATTGCCCTGATTAGGTAATCAATTGCCAAATATCCCCCCAAATGCCACAAAGGAGTAGTTGCAGCAATATGCTCGTACATATATTCTTAAATTAATTGAAGTCATGCTGATTAATGATAAATCTAGTATGTAAGTGCACTTGATGTTTACGAGACCTCCAGTTTGCTGGCCAGTACAGTTGGGGCTCTACAGTGCTAGCACACCTTTATCCAGAATTATGTAGAGCCACAGATGTCGACAATAAGGAGATTGCAGGTTATGTGCACTTGCTGCATGCTTAGGCATGGGATCGATTCCCAACAATCTAACCCTGAATTCGAGGCCGTCATGTGCGACAATTGGTCCCAGATCAAGAAGAAGCTAATTACCCTGGTCCTTCGCCACTAAGCTTCAGGTATGTATTTATTCTAATATTTTTAGTTTAGTCAAATTATGTTTAATATAATATAACATGTTACGTTTCAACCCTTATATATGTGGAGGGATTTTAAAGGCATGAAGGAACACCCACTACATTTGCTGATACAATATCACAAGACATTAGACCATTTAAAGGAAAAGGGATGTAAGTTTTTCACTTGTAATGCTAGTCCCATTTTTTATTTCTCAATTTTAACTACAATTTTCTTTTACAGGTTGTGTGGGAGCCATATAAATAAGGAATGTGTGAGAACCCAATACTAGATTACTCCTATAATGGTTCTGAATTTCGGCAGGCGGTTGTGCCTCTAATATGCTTTCATATCATTGAGTGGCATCAGTCCGATAGATGTCTTCGACAGTTTGGGCAAGATCAACCAATTCCAGCCCTTCCTGCTAACAATGACTGGCAGTTTGTACAATAGTTAAAGGAGAAATTGGATATCAACTAGAAAAACAATATGAACACATCATTCGGTGGCAGGAACGGAGACAAAGAGTGGTCTCATCATGATTACTCCAAGAACCATTGCATAGAAATTCTCAATATATGAGATGGTATTAGTACATCATGTGCCTATAGATGTTACACACCGTAGCTACAAATTTGGCGAGTGTAAGTTTTTATTGATTACCCTCATGAAACTTTAAATTTATTTATTATGATGTTTTATGATTAACATTTACAATTATGCTACAATCGAGCGGTTACTAAGTCATCTACTGCAAAACCTTTCAAGCTAGTCCATTTAGAAACATACGGCATATCAGCATGGTATGTTATGGGCATTGGGTGAAGATCAACTGTTGTAGCATAATCCTCCTAAGCACTTAGTGCTTCAGACATCTTTCATAGAGGTGCCTGCAGGAGGGGCTAGATGAGACGTCATCGACCTGCTGGCTTTACACGCACCCGGAGATTTTTGCGATGATGAGCTAATGAAGAAGACATTAACACACCACCTCCATCTCCCTTAGTCCCACCTATCCCACCGGTGACGGCATCTCAACTTACACCATGCCATTTATCCCCTACCTATGCTAACTATGTATACCAAGGAGGGCTCATCTATGACTCATGAGATGCTCATACCACATTTGCCTCAGGGATCCATTTATGAATGGTTCAACTAGAGCATGATGTCGTCACCACAGACACAAGTCCCAAATGTGGAACTTGGGTTTGGTCTATGGTCGAGTTCAGGTGGATTTTTACAATTTCGGTCACCTCCTTCAGCTCATATTCAAGTGGGCTTCACTCAACATCGAGAGTCAGACGAGGAGGGCAACCAGGACAGTGAACAATCGAAGGACTAGCATGACCAAGTGAGTGATCCTCCTCTAGAGCGTGGTTGACCACAAAGTGATAGGAGGCATGCTCGATGTAGTACTGGGAGCCATTACTTGTAGTTTGTTTTTATATATGTATCAAGCTCACTAATGTATTTGAAACAAAAAAAAAACTATTTGTAAGATAAAATTAACTTGTAATTCAAAAAATATCATTGATTGCCAGGGCCTTGAAAACAATGTCGGTTTGGACAAGTCTTGCGGTAATGTCCTGTCTCTCGACACACTCCACACTTTGCAAGCTTACCTGCATCTTTCCAATCCATCTCATTCTTTGGGGTCAGGTACAATTTTTGGTCTCGGTATCTGTGGCCAATATTGCTCCCCAAATTAGGTGAAAAGGACTCCAATATGCAGCCATTATAGTCTCGAGGCTGTATGTTGGGTTGATGAAATTTGTGTAATCAAGGTTGACACTTAAACAGGCTGTAACGACATGTGTGCAAGGAAATCGAAGCGCTTGAAACTCCCCATAGATGCAATATCAGTTTTGTAATATCCCAAGAATTTACATGAATATTTAAAATCTATTTGAAGTTTATTGAAAAAAAAAAATTTAATTACATGAAAAATGTTCTTTTGAATTAGTGAAGGAAATTTGGGAAATTTTTACAAATTTTCAAGGGCTAAAATGAAAAGAAAAGAAAATATGGAGTACTTTTGAGAAATGACCAAGTAGGAACCCGAGAAGAAGAATAGAGCTTATGGGAATGAATTTTGAGTCCGGTACTAAAAGGATGATGGATTCGAGGTTAAAGTGGAGTTTGAGACTTTGAGAGGGACTAAAGTGAAACAAGAAAGTTTGTGGGGCACTTAGGATTTAGAAACACCCAAGGTGAGATTTTATGAATTTGTTTTTACTAGTCTTGACTGAGGGTCAACTAGAGAGCAAGTGATAATTTTACCCCGGGTGAGTATATAGGTGGCCTCACCTATTTTTCCTCATTTTTCTCCTTTCCTCTCTCTCTCTCTTCACCTTCTCTTCTCTCTTTCTCTCTTTCTTCTCTCTACTTTCTCTCTCTACACTTCAACTCCACAACCGGACTTTGGAGGGTGGATCTCGGGCTACGGGGCGAGCCTCTAGGAGCCAAGCAACGTAGGGAAAGCAAGGAATCGAGGTAGAAATTTCTATTTCTCAAGCTTTTCCTTATTTTCTAGTTTTAAGGAAGTTTTGGGTAAAAATCGAGATTCTGGCTTCGTTTCTCTATTAAAATTGGTGCTTTTGGTGTCTAAATGCTCTTTAGACATTAAGAGTGAGATCCCATGGAAGAAATCATGAAAAACGGTGGAGATTTGGCTAGATCTGAGCTAAACCCTAGAGGAATCGCGAAAGGTCACGATCGTGGCACCCAGGTGCCAAGGTTCAGAAGGTTTTGGGGAGGAAGAAGGGCTTTGCACCCAGGCACCAGGTGTGGCGCCTAGGCGCTAGGCTTGGATTGGCGCCCAGGCGCCAGATGTACCAGAAAACCTTAGCTTATTTTCAATCGGCCATAACTTCTTCATCCGGACTCCGTTTTGGGCAAACTTTATATCGTTGGAAAGTTCTTTGAGTCTAGTTTCCAATGGTATAAGTTTCATTTAGATATTCATTACTGGTTAGGAGTTATAACTTGAGATGTGAGTAAAGGTCGAGAGTAGTGATAGGAAATTTCTCTATTTTGTAACCCTAATGGTTTTTACCTAGTTACAATAGGGATGGTTGAGGTGCAAGGTGGGAGCGCCGAGAGCGTGGAATTCAGGTGAGTAGGAAACCTTGCAAAATTAATTTACTAAATTAGTCAAAGTACAATATAAATCCCATTTGTATTATTTGTGAAATTGAGAAGATTACCAGTGTATGTTCAAGTTAAGAAAAATTACAATATCATTGGGAATTATTTTATTACCTTTGTGAATTGATTTCTCTAGTTAACTAAATAACTAGATGTGGTAGTTCCTTGAATAAATTGGAACATTTTGTAAGTGAATGACCTTACTAAAATAATTTGATATTATTAGACAAAGTGCAATATAAGTCTCATTTATAATATTATTGAAATGTTAAACAATCAATCTTTCAATTGACAATATATGATGATTGCTATGATTGATGATAGAAATTCAAAGGAATAAAAGTATGTGTAAATTAATTTATTTCATAGTAATTTTATTGTGATAAATTCTCACTATTTTATTGATAAGCAAAAGATCTACGGGATCTAATACACGAGTTTGAAAGGGTTAGAGTTCCATACTACTCAGTGTATAACTATGAAAACCTATACACGAGTTTGAAAGGGTTAAAGTCCTATACTACTCGGTGTATAACTGTGAAAATTTATGCACGAGTTTGAAAGGGTTAGAGTCTCATACTACTCAGTGTATAACTGTGAAAATCTATGCACGAGTTTAAAAGGGTTAGAGTCTCATACTACTCAGTGTATAACAGTGAAAACCTATGCATAAAGAGTTTGAGGGTTAAATTCCCAAGTCACTCGGTGCAAGTATTTATGACACATAATGCAAAGTGATTGAGGGATTGATCACCCAAGAAATCATACGCAAATTCAGACAAATGTAATACTATAATTATTTAAAATAAATGATAGATTGATTGTATTAGTAAATGTGGTATTTGTGCTTGTGATATTTTCATGTACAGTTGTTTACTCACTGAGTTTTGATTAACTTATATTCTCTATGATTATCTTTTCAGATATAGTGGTTGAGGATGAGAATTTATAGCCTTTAAGGATATACTCAACTTTTGTCTGGTAAATAAATAAATATAGATTTGGTAAGGATTAGAAAATGCTCTGTAATCTAGTAGGTCACCTAGGCTTGTGAGGATGTATAGTACTGTATAGTGTATAAATGTTAAACATTTTCTGAATATATATGCAAAATATCTTTCTTGAAAAATTTACGATTTGGTGCGTATAATTTATAGCACATAAAATATTCCACCAAGTATACTGGGTCGCAACAAGTAATAAAGTGATAAGTAGAGTATCGTCCCACAGAGATTGAAGTATCAAATAAAATTCAATTAGGCTAAGTGAAATGCTATTAAGACTTATGAAGGAAATTTCAGAAATTACACAAAAAAGGGGGGGTGATGATTGAAACAACGCAATATAAATAACTGAAATTTAAATAACTAAACAGAAAATGAAACAGACAAAAGATGTGTAATTGGTCACAAATTCCATGGAATTGTACATCATCATCCTTTCCTTTGAATATTCTTGGCTAATTCTATTATGTAATCTTCAATCTAAAATTCTTAGAAAGTCTTCTAAGACTGAATTATATTAAAATTATAGTTAGGAAGATCTTCACTAATCTATAACTCAAATATAATCCGATCAAGTCCTAATCACATCAATGCCCTGCAATCGCATATGACATGTTATCTCTTGTCCTACTCATTACAAATACATAGCAATCGCATGCATGTATAAATAACAAGCTTCATAGGACAATAAATAAAATAGAACTTTGGCCAAGAAAATACTCATTGGTCCAAATGAATTAAAGTACAATTTCCATTTCATCAAATGACCGACTACACAAGAAAATGAGATTGATTTCGTTGGTCCAATCCGATTAATTCATAGACAAATTAATCTTTAAATCATTGAAGAACAATTCAATTAAATTACAATCCATTCAATGTTGGCCAATTTTCTAAAATATGATTGAATCCAAAAACTTTGAAATTACAATCTAACTTAACCAAAATAATTGACTAAAATCTTAGATCAACCATTCAATTAAATTATGAAGCTCAAGAAAATTATTCAAGCCACATAAATAAAACTATCTATATCTAGATAATCTAATTTATGGTAGAAATTAAAAGGTCAAGCTCAATATCTAGCTAACTCTAGCATAGACATCAAAATCCTAAACTCATTGAAGGTTAATCAAGCATTCAAGAGCTTAATAATCGGTAAAATCCATTCCATTAAATGAAAGTGCATTAAAATCGAAATTGTTCAGCAATAAAACATCATAGAACCAAACTACATCAATCCTTAAACTTAGAAAATTACATGGAAGAGAAGGAAAAACATGACAGAAAACAGAAAATACAACAGAAATCTAAGAAACTATGAAGGAAAATGCAAGAAAAGGAAGGAAAATGGGAGAAGGAGAGCCATTCCCAAGTGGGAAGGCTTCCTTTCCCTCTAACCAAGCTAGAGAGTTGCCTCTATGTTGCTCCCAGCCACTGCTGCCCAAGGAAGACAGAAAAATGGTGCTAGGACCTCACATCAGAAAAATAACTTAGCTTCCTTAATAAATATCGATTTTACAAATATAAAACTGATCTAACACATGCCTAAAGGGATATTCTGCCCTAGATGCCTCCTTGGATGCCTCTTCCATGATATGGCAGCACTTTGACAGCAAAACAGCAGCAAAATTAATATTTCTGCAGCAGAACAGCATGGCAAACAGCAGCAGAACAACAGCAGAAAAGTATGGCAGCAGCAGAATTAATATTTCTGCAGCAGAAAGTGACAAACAGCAGCAGAACAGCAGCAGAATATCATGGCAAAATTAATATTTCAGCCATGCTTTTTTTGACCTACGAAAATTAATATTTCTGCCCAAAAATTCTGACTACATGGCATTGAATAAGAGTTCAATTGGGCCCCACATCCAGCATATCCTAGTCAGCATCTACATCACCCAAAAAGTGCCACATTAGCATCCAAATCAACATCTTTGTCCATGTCAACACTTTTCTCTCCAAAATTAAAATTTGTAGGAATTAAATTGAGCATTTTACAATTCAAGTTCTAAAAATATAAAAATTGAGACACATTCAATCCATAAATAGTTTATACCCAATAAATTCCAAAACATAATAAAATTAGAGAATTGACAAAATTAAAGAGGCAAAAAGGAATAAAATAGGGACTAAAATAAATGGAAAAAGCATGTTATCACGATTCACATAGTTATGGACATTAAGAATGTTCATAGAGATTAAGGGGTACCACGGAGGTATATCCTAGGTATTTTATGTTTACTTCACATTTTAGTTTTGGGATGTGACAAGTTTTCTAGCAAGACCCTGCAACGACGTCCAAACTACCCTCCATCGTTTGTCGTAAGATTCTTGCACCTAAAACTGCAGCTGGACAAGATCGAAAGCTATCATCATTTAAACACTTGCCTTCGACCCGTGTTCTTTCAATTAATCTGGTATGTAGGTACAAAATTTTTGTTCGGCCCAAATCTTGGCACTTGCCTTGCCCTACCTATCTATGAAGTATTTGGCTAACTTGTAGTAGGTTGCTTGAGCCAATATTGTCACGGGCAGACTCCTCACCCCCTTAAGCACGTTGTTCATACATTCTGCTAGGTTAGTTGTCCTGTGACCCCAACGTCTTCCTTCATCATACACTCGATACCACAAAGCTCTATCACTCACACGTTCCAATACCCAGTCATAAGCTTTGTCGTCAGTACAATTAAGAAAAATAAAAATTCATAAAAATAAAAAAAAAGTCATAAGGAATATAAACAACAATATAAAACTAAGAAAATTAAAAATTCATAAAAATAAGAAAAATATAAAAAATATAAAAAGTCATAAGAAATATAAACAACAATATAAAACTAAGAAAAAAATTTCATAAATTAATTATACAACTAAGAAAAATAAAAATTCATAATACCAAAGTCATAAAACTAAGACAAAAGAAATACAAACTAAGACAATAAAAAAAATAATAATAATACGATTACCTTTTTTGTATTCTTAATACCAAAATCCAGCAAATTGAAGGCAAGATCGCGTAAGAGCTCATTGGATGGATTGGAAAATACTGAGGATGGATACTGGGAATACTGAGTAATGCAAAGAAAAACACTGAAGCATTTTATAGGCAATTTTTGTAACAATAAAAATAAAGGGTCAAAACATTAACTCGTTGGTAATGGTGTGCCTTACGTGTCAGAAAACCACCAATCATAGGTGTGTCTTGAAGGGTACAGTAAAATTGGTATAGATATGAAATTTAAATTGGAAACGAAACACACTCGTAATTTAAGTTTAAAAAATGTCCTTTTGATACTATATCTTGGTCATTTATCCTTGACCTCTTCAAAGCCTTTAATATCCCCCTTGAATAGATCTCCCTTGAATAGATCTCCCTCATAAGCTCTTGCTTCATGGGTATGGATTATACCCCTACTTTTAATGGTACAAAAGTTGATTATTTTAAACCAAAAAGAGGCATAAGACAAGGAGAATTTCCCCTTATTTATTAATCATGACCATGGAATACCTTTCTATCTTTATCACAAACTTTATTAACTAAGGAAATTGGAAGCCTTTCTCAATCAGAAATCATGATTGTAATACCTGTGAAAAATAAAATATAAATATGTGATCAGGGACTATGATTACTATTCCAGTATATAGTACTATTTACATGTATAATACAATTCACATATACAATCAAAATGTCGAGTACTAGATGTGGTTTAGTCATAAGAAGAATCTAGAAAAAAATTTGTAGAAGAAAATGAATTTTTATGTGAGAAAATCCCCTTAGGGACTAAAATTAAAGGCCTAAATCGAAATGAAACTTAAGACTTTAGGAGAAGTAATCATAGCTATTGAATATGAAGTAATCTTAGTCATTGAAAATTATTTGATATGAATATATCTTACATAAAGTGTTGGAAAAAAAATCAATGGCTAAGATTTATTAGAAAATTAATGGCTAGGATTAGTTTCATTCCTACCACACCCCAATGGCTAGGATTAGTTCCACACCTATTGGTTCACGCCACTACGATGCCGAATCGCCCAGAATTGAATTCGTGGCAATTTGCAGTATAGTGATCCCCAAGTCGTATTCACTCAAGGAGCCTCACTTCTAAACACTAATTAATCGTTCTAAACACCCAAACGCTAATGAAAAGTACATAAACGGGGGGGTTTGTTTGTAGCACCAATAAAAACAGAACACTAGGAAGAATTTCAGAAACTATACTAGTCCTAATGCTATTACTTCTCACTAGCCTATGAAAGGTCCTATCTATTTCTGGATCAAAAGGTGGTAAGTCCACGTTATGAGACCTTCTCATACACTAGGAAGGGCAAAAATCACAAGAAAACAACAAAAAGAACAAAAACAGCAAAATAAGAACACAAGGCTCCAACCAAGGAAAATGACCAAAAATGAAGTATCTCAGAAAAATCTAATTTTTCTTGGAAAAATCCTTCACCAATTGGAGGCACAAAATCAACAAACAGAACTCAAAAATAATATCTACAAAAATCAAACCAAAAATCACAATTAATTGGAAAAATGGTTAAAATCATTGTAAAATGGAAAAAGTGGTCTAAACGTTAGAATTTTGCCGAGATAGGGCGGTGCTCCTCACGACTTTGTTGTGAGAAGTTATGCCCGAAACGGTCGTGTTTAGTGGACTACCAATTTTTCAAGTCAATCCGATTTAGTTTTTTTTAGCTGATGAATAGTGGCTGAAATATAACTAGGAAACTTGAAAAATTGACTTGAAGAATTTGTAATCACTTCCAACAATACCAAACCACTTAAAATCAAACAAGAACACAATAGAACAACTAATTAACACTTAGAAATGAATTGGCTCCCCGGCAACGGTGCCAAAATTCTGGTTCACGCCACTACGATGCCGAATCACCCAGAATTAAATTTGTGGCAATTTGCAGTATAGTGATCCCCAAGTCGTATTCACTCAAGGAGCCTCACTTTTAAACACTAATTAATCGTTCTAAACACCCAAACACTAATGAAAAGTACATAAACGGGGGGTTTGTTGGCAGCACTAATAAAAATAGAACAGAACAGCAACCAAATAACTACAACAGCAGCAGCAGCGAAATTTGCAAGGTGTTGACAGTAAAAAACTATGTAATCAGCCACTAGGATTCATGGGAGTGCAACTATCATTACCTAACTCATTGATTCAGTTTTGTTCTCATTCCATTGTTTGGTTCTTTACGAAAATGGTTCTAGAATAACATCTAGAATTTAATGCTACTAATTACAGTCAAGAACATCTCTCTACTATAACCAGATGCATTCAGTGGAAAAACTCAACCAAACCAAGTTAAATATATCATCTAACTAGTCATTTCGCCAGAATTTAATGCTACTAATTATAGTCAAGAACATCTCTCTACTATAACCAGATGCATTCAGTGGAAAAACTCAACCAAACTAAGTTAAATATATCATCTAACTAGTCATTTCGCCTCCCTCACTTTCCTAATCAGTCAAGCAAGGTTATATCTTATATATATAAGTCAGTTTATGTTACTTCTCAAGCTCTAATCAGAATCTGACAGCAACATAAACATAACAGCAAAACAGAAATGAAATGAGATGAAAATGGAGAATAAAACACTTAGCTTGCATTCTTAGTTCAAACTACAACATCCCAGTGGTCCAGTAATTGATTACAATGAAGACTTAGCCCTCCGTGAGAGCAAAACAGCAAATGATAGAAGAGAAAACAGAGAGGTAAGGAGAGCTACAAAATTCCTCAGTTGCAGAAAATAAAAGTGTCCTCTCATTTTAAAAACTGATGCCCTCAATGCCTTGGAATATTCTACCCTAAATGCCTCCTTGGATGCCTCCTTGGTGCTTCTTCCATGATGTGGGCAGCAAGACAACAGCAAGAAAGTGGCAACAGCAGCATACAAGTTACTCCACTCCTTTGCTGTTTCTGTCTGCCATTGATTGCTGCAGAAGGCCCATTCTGTCAAAGCAGAAACCATATTCCCCTTTGCTATAAAGTGTAGAACAGTGGGGACCAAAAATCCAGTCAGCCTTAGTCAACCAGTCAATGCCCAGTCAGCATGTCTAGGTGGCCTCCAAGTAAGCAAAACGTCTATGTCAGCATTTTTCTCTCCAATAATTAGATCTGAAATTAAGCACATGAATTAATTAGGATAAAATTATGAATTTGAATCATATTAATTCTATAATTAATTTACACCCAATAAATTTAAAATATAATAAAATAGGAGAGTTGGCAACATTGAAATAGCAATAGGACTAAGATAGGGACTAAAAAGTATATAAAAATACTTGATATCAAATTCCCCACACTTAGCCTTTTGCACTCCTGGGCAAAATAATATTCAGAACACCAAATGAAAAGCGTGGAAAGCATGCTAGAATGGAATAGTTAAAAATTTGAAAAGATTTAGCACTTGAAGAAAATTATTCTTAAATTTCTAAGATTCCAAGCATCATGGCAATTTAATTTGATACGAATGAATTCAAGTAATTAGTCTCCTCACCAGGAATGTGTTTACTCTCTATTCTCTCAAGTGTCAGGGTAAATCACTCGAAATTCAACTTATCACAGAATTCACTACCATAAGCTTGTCAATAATCTAAATCTCCACTACTTGAATCACATACATGCTTGAATTATTAGGACTTTGGAAGGGTGTAAGGTTGAGTGAAGGAATGATTGGAAGGTAGAAGGAAATACACAAAACAAAGTTTAACAAGAACTTAAAGAAACGAAGAGCATCAATCAAAAAGGTTACAAGAGATTGAACTTTGAAATTTGGGCACAACAATGCTACTTTTCTTTTCTCCTTCTAGCTCTTTTGTTTTTTTTTTCTCGATCTCTTCTCTTTTTTTTTTTGATCTCCATATGGTATATATATTTTTTTATGAAGAGTTGCCAATTTTTTTTTTGTAGCAAGACTAAAATTCAAAACAGCCTACAAATCCTTCTTTTTGCACATGCTCAATTCAATCTATTTTCAAAAGAAGGAAGTTTCTAAAGCTCTTCAAATCTTAAGTTTGGGGAAAAGAAATGATTTATTTTAAAGTGGGAGAGAGCTAGAAAACACAAGAAAGAAAGGTGGAAGTAAGGTACAAAGTGGCACACAATGGAAACAACACATAGGATGGCTATTTGGCTAGAATGGTTACAAGAAACAAATGCCTAAATCATTTCCAAGCATATACATGTAATGTAGCCTTAACAAAGATTCAAGACAAATTCTGGAGTAAAAATCATGATAGGGAATACACACAGCAAGAAAGAATATTATTTTGCAGTGAAGGCTCAAATTCTCACAGTTTAAAGACTATTACTAAGAATTCTTTAAAAACAACGTCATTGCCATTTTACTTAAGTTCCTTAGAAAAAAAAACTGAATTCTTTTCATGCTAAGTCAATTCACAACTTAAGCTATTTCACCATGCATGCTTTAACACAAAAACTTAATCAATTTTTTTCAAAAATAGAGTATCAAATTCGGACAGAGCAGAGCAGCAAAATTCTGCAATGCAGAAATTCTGACGACTCAGCTTTTCTGACACAAAACTACACCAAAACAAATGCGAAAGACATCAAATAAAATTCTACAACTAGAAGACATATAAAGCTTTAAAAACATGTAAAGAAACTAGAAAAATTCGTAGCCAATCAGTACAGAAAATTCATGCAAGATAGCTCAAAAATTCTGGACAGAAACAGAGAAACAGAGGAGACAGCAGAAATTTTTTTTTTTTGAAAATCAGCTCCAATTAAATTCTCTCCCCCCACACTTAAACATTGCATTGTCCTCAATGCAAATTATTACCAAACATCAAATAAAATGAAGAGGACATAAATTAAAAAGGAGGGAAAGAGTACAGCCTTATCATAGAGTCAGAACATTGTAGAGTTGGATTTCCTCTACAGTTTCTTCTTTGAAGCCCTCGTAGAACTTCTTCAACCTTTGCCCATTTACCATGAACTGCTTGTTGGTGGCCTCATTTTGAATTTCTACTGCACCAAAAGGAAAGACATTAATAATAACAAAAGGGCCAACCCATCTAGAGCGAAGCTTACCGGGCATTAGCTTGAGGCGAGAATTATAGAGAAGGACTTTGTCTCCCACTTGAAATTCTTTTTTCTCAATTTTCTGATCATGTACAGCTTTTGTCCTCTCTTTATAGATGCGCGCATTCTCATAAGCTACTAGCCTTAGTTCTTCTAATTCCTGAATTTGTAACTTCCTTTCCTTACCGGCTAGGGTCATGTCCATATTGCATTGCTTAACCGCCCAATATACCTTGTGTGCAATCTCCACCAGCAAGTGACATGCTTTACCAAATACCAAACGGTATGGAGACATGCCGATGGGAGTCTTAAAAGCGGTTCTATAGGCCTAAAGCGCATCGTCAAGCCTCTTACTCCAATCTTTTCTGTTGGGTTGCACAGTTTTCTCTAATATTTGCTTGATCTCTCGGTTGGAGACTTCTGCTTGCCCATTGGTTTGGGGGTGGTAAGGTGTAGAGGTTTTGTGCACCACTCCATATTTCTTTAATAGCCCTTGCATGTTTCTATTGCAAAAGTGTGATCCTTGATCACTGATTATGGCCTTGGGGATACCAAATCTGCAGAAAATATGTGAACGAAGAAAGTCTACAACAATAATAGAATCATCAGTTCGAGTGGCTTTTGCCTCCACCCACTTTGACACATAATCCACAGCAACCAAGATATACATAAAGCCAAAAGAAACAGGAAAAAAACCCATGAAATCTATACCCCAAACATCAAAGATATCACAAAAGAGGAGAGGTTGTTGAGGCATTTCATTTCTTCTAGACACATTTCCAGTTCTTTGACACCTATAACAGTTCTTGCAAAAATCATAGGCATCCCTAAACAAAGTGGGCCAATATAAACCAGAATCTAACACTTTTCTAGCTGTTCTTTGGGGACCAAAATGTCCACCACATGCAAGAGTATGACAGCAATTCACCACAGATGCAAATTCATGATTTGGAACACATCTCCTAACAATTTGGTCACTACAAATCTTCCATAAATAAGGGTCATCCCACACATAGTACCTAGCCTCGCTTCTTAATTTGTTCAACTGATGTTTATTTTGGTATGCAGGCAATTCAAATGCAACAAGATAATTCACTAAATTAGCATACCAAGGCTCACTAATACCATGCAAAATGGAAAAACACTCATCTGGGAAGTGATCTCTAATAGTAAGATGCTCCAAAGGAGGCTCCAAAAGCCTACTTAAATGATCGGCTACTACATCCTCTGCTCCACTCTTATCCTTGATTTCCACATCAAATTCTTGGAGGAGTAGCATCCATCTAAGCAATCTTGGCTTTGCATCCGGTTTCTTCAACAAATATTTCAGTGCTGCATGATCAGAAAAAACAATTACTTTGGAGGCAAGCAAGTATGATCTAAATTTTTCTAAAGCAAAAACAATTGCTAAAAACTCATTCTCCGTGGTTGTGTAATTTGATTGAGCTGAATCAAGGGTACGGGACGCATAGGCTATGACATGCAACTTTCTCTCTACTCTTTGTGAAAGTACTGCTCCCACAGCAAAATTTGAGGCATCACACATGAGCTCAAAGGGGAGCTCCCACCGTAGAGGTTGGATGATATGAGGGAAGGTAAGTTGCTTCTTCAACTCATCAAAAGCTGACCTGCAAGCATCATTAAAAATGAAATCATTTTCTTTTTGGAGGAGTTTAGATAGGGGTAGAGTGATCTTACTGAAGTCCTTGATGAATCTTCTATAAAATCCTGCATGACCAAGAAAAGAACGAACTTCCCGCACAGAAGCGGGGTAAGGCAAAGAGGATATAACATCAACTTTAGCTTTATCTACTTCTATGCCATGTGATGACACTATATGGCCTAGGACTATCCCTTGCTCTACCATGAAATGGCATTTCTCATAATTCAAAACCAAATTCTTTTCTAGGCATCTATCAAGTACTCTCTCCAAATTTTTTAAACATGCATCAAATGAGTCTCCATAAACAGAAAAATCATCCATGAACACTTCCATGCAATCTTCTAACAAGTCAGAAAATATACTTATCATGCATCTCTGAAAAGTGTCAGGTGCATTGCAGAGACCAAAAGGCATACGTCTATATGTAAAAGTACCAAAGGGACAGGTGAAGGTAGTCTTCTCCTGATCTTCGGGTGCAATGTGAATTTGAAAATATCTAGAAAAACTATCAAGAAAACAGTAGTGAGACTTTCCAGCAAGTCTTTCAAGCATTTGATCAATAAAAGGAAGAGGAAAATGATCTTTTCTAGTTGCCTGGTTCAGCTTCCTGTAATTAATGCAAACACGCCAACTATTTTGCACTCTAGTGGGTACTAGCTCATTATTTTCATTTTCTATAACAATTACCCCGGTTTTCTTTGGCACTACTTGTACCGGACTCACCCACTTACTATCAGAGATAGGATAAATAATGCCAGCTTGGAGGAGCTTACTTACCTCCTTCTTGACCACATCAAGAATCGTGGGGTTAAGTCGTCTTTGGGGCTGCCTGACTGGTTTAGTCTCTTCTTCAAGAAGAATGCGATGCATGCACACAGAAGGACTAATCCCAGGAATGTCTGCTAGAGTCCACCCAATTGCCTTCTTGTTCTTTTTCAGCAAACTTATCAATTTTTGTTCTTGATCAGGCTCTAGATTGTTGGCTACAATCACTGGAAGCTGGTCTCCTACTTCTAGGAAGGCATACTTGAGGTTTTCTGGTAAAGCCTTCAACTCCAATGCAGGTGGTTGGATGGAAGATGGAATCAGTTTTTGTGGAGTCACATCCAAGGAGGCACCTACAAATTTAAATTGCTCAAAGATAGAATCCTTGGCTAAAGAGGAGGAAGGGTTAGCAGCACAAGAGGAAAAAGATTAAGAATGTACAACATTACAGTTTAAATCACTACACCTACAACTACCTAAAACAAAAACAGAATCTAAGTCTAAGCTAGAGAAAATTGCAGAATCAGAATGCACATCAGAATCCAAACCATTATGTAAATTAGAATGCAATTCAAAATTGTCAGCAATTAGAGAATTTTCAATTTCAGTGCAAGCATGACAGAATTCAGAACCAGCACAATTACATTCAAAGGCATCTATCAAATTAGAAAATTCAGGAAAATCAGAAATTAATTCAGTTTGGAAATCATCACATGCCTCATCAACTAAGTAATCAAAAAGTTAACCACATGCACATTGGAATGATTTTCTATAGGATGTTTCATGGCATCTAAAATGTTAAAATCAATTTTGTTGCCAGCAAACTCCATTGACAAAGTCCCTTCATGCACATTAATAATGGTTTTTGTAGTTTTCAAAAAAAGTCTACCAAGTATTAATGGTGCATGGCCAGGAGTATTATCATTTTCCATATCAAGCACATAAAAATCAGCAGGAAAAATGAGATCTTTGACTCTTACCAGGACATCTTCTAGAACTCCTGCTGGATGTGCTGTGCTCCTGTTGACAAGTTGGACAATTACTCCAGTTGGTGAAAGAACACCAATCTTGTGGCTTGAGTATACTAATTTGGGCATAACATTAATTGAGGCTCCCAAATCCAGCATAGCATTGGAGAACTCCATGTTGCCTATTGTGCATGGTATTGTGAAAGTTCCAGGGTCTTTGCACTTGGGTGGCATAGGTGGTTGGATGAGTGCAGACACATTTCTCCCCAAATTGACTCTCTCATTACCCCTTAAACGCCTCTTATGAGTGCACAGCTCTTTGATGAACTTGGCATACTTGGGGATTTGCTTAATGGCTTCCAAAAGTGGGATATAAACCTCTATTTTTCTGAAGGTCTCCATGATCTCTTTATCCATGTCAGATTCAGAAGCTTTCCTTGATTGAGTCTGCCTATTGGAGAAAGGAAGAGGAATTTTCTGAACCACTTCTTCATCCTTTTTATTTTGCTCACTGGTTGAGGATGAACGAACAC
Source organism: Biancaea sappan (assembly GCA_037074585.1). NCBI lineage: Eukaryota > Viridiplantae > Streptophyta > Magnoliopsida > Fabales > Fabaceae > Biancaea > Biancaea sappan. Next base: position 17,496,268 of record CM073494.1, read on the forward strand.
TTTGCTGGACATTTGATTTTTCTGGTTCAGATTCAGAAGCTGGACTGTCTACTTGCTTGCCACTCCTCAAGATGATGACACTCACATTGCCTCTTGGGTTGATCACCGGTTGGGATGGCAAACTCCCTAAACCTTGACTTTTCAGCTCATTGACTGTTGTGGCTAACTGACCAATCTTAGTCTCCAAATTCTGCATATTGGTCTCTGTTCTCTGCTGGAACTGAAGAGTATTGGCAGTCAGTTGCTTCATTAAATCCTCAAGACTAGGCTCAAGTTTCTTGGGTGCTGGAGGAGGTGTATGGCTAGGTTCAGGTTGATTGTATCTTGCATGGGGTGGCTGGTAAGGGGGGGTTGGAGGTATTCCCATACTTGAAAGCTGGATGATCACGCCACCCAGGATTGTAGGTGGAGGAATATGGGTCATATCTCTGTTGTTGTGGCTGCATGGGTCTACTAGGGAATATACCAGCACATGACTCAGTTGGGGTCTCTTGCAGCTGAGGGCACTGATCAGTATGGTGGGTATTCAGGGAACAAATACCACAGACTGAAGGAGGAAGGGCTTGTTGTTGTGTTCTCTGATTTAATGCCAATTGCCTCACCATTGAAGCTAACTCTTCCAATTTATTTTCTATCCTTTGTTGCTCCATGGGAGGTGTCCTCACTTCATTGACAGTAACTGTTGGATCACTCAATCTGGTGCCAAATTGCTGAGCATTTTGGGCCATCTTGGCCAACAATTCGTTTGCTGCAGCAGGAGTCTTATCCACCAATGCCCCACCAGCAGCTGCATCGACTATGTATCTGTCCATAGGCAGTAATCCCTCATAGAAATACTGGATGAGAAGCTGCTCTGAAATTTGATGGTTGGGACATTTTGAACACAGCTTCTTAAATCTCTCCCAGTACTCATGTAATGATTCACCACTTGCTTGTCTAATCCCACTGATGTCTTTCCTGATTGCTGCTGTTCTTGAGGCTGGGAAGAATTTTTCTAGGAACATCTTCTTCAGTTCATCCCATCTTGTAATTAAGGCAGTGGGCAAGTAGTAAAGCCAATCCTTGGCTGCCCCATCTAGAGAGAAAGGAAATGCTATTAATTTGATCTGTTCTTCTCCAACTCCATGTGGTCTCATGGTAGAGTAGACAACGTGAAACTCCTTCAAGTGCGTGTGCGGATCTTCTCCTGTAAGACCATGAAACTTAGGCAACAAATGGATTAGACCAGATTTTAGTTCAAAATTAGCATCCAACTCAGGATAATTTATGCACAATGGTTGATAATGCACATCAGGTGCAATCAACTCTTTAATTGATTGTTCTTGCCTATTTTGAGGCACTTGTGCATTTTGGATATCCATCCCAGTTGTCCCAGCTGACTCAGAATCAGTAGACCCCAACACAATATCAGATGTGGAATCTGATTCAACTTCTACACTATTGACAGCAAACTCAACAACTTCAGCAAGAATTTCAGAAACTATACTAGTCCTAATGCTATTACTTCTCACTAGCCTATGGAAGGTCCTATCTATTTCTGGATCAAAAGGTGGTAAGTCCACGTTATGAGACCTTCTCATACACTAGGAAGGGCAAAAATCACAAGAAAACAACAAAAAGAACAAAAACAGCAAAATAAGAACACAAGGCTCCAACCAAGGAAAATGACCAAAAATGAAGTATCTCAGAAAAATCTAATTTTTCTTGGAAAAATCCTTCACCAATTGGAGGCACAAAATCAACAAACAGAACTCAAAAATAATATCTACAAAAATCAAACCAAAAATCACAATTAATTAGAAAAATGGTTAAAATCATTGTAAAATGGAAAAAGTGGTCTAAACGTTGGAATTTTGCCGAGATAGGGCGGTGCTCCTCACGACTTTGTCGTGAGAAGTTATGCCCGAAACGGTCGTGTTTAGTGGACTACCAATTTTTCAAGTCAATCCGATTTAGTTTTTTTTAGCTGATGAATAGTGGCTGAAATATAACTAGGAAACTTAGAAAATTGACTTGAAGAATTTGTAATCACTTCCAACAATACCAAACCACTTAAAATCAAACAAGAACACAATAGAACAACTAATTAACACTTAGAAATGAATTGGCTCCCTGGCAACGGTGCCAAAATTCTGGTTCACGCCACTACGATGCCGAATTACCCAGAATTAAATTCGTGGCAATTTGTAGTATAGTGATCCCCAAGTCGTATTCACTCAAGGAGCCTCACTTTTAAACACTAATTAATCGTTCTAAACACCCAAACACTAATGAAAAGTACATAAACGGGGGGCTTGTTGGCAGCACCAATAAAAATAGAACAGAACAGCAACCAAATAACTACAACAGCAGTAGCAACGAAATTTGCAAGGTGTTGACAGTAAAAAAAACTATGTAATCAGCCACTAGGATTCATGGGAGTGCAACTATCATTACCTAACTCATTGATTCAGTTTTGTTCTCATTCCATTGTTTGGTTCTTTATGAAAATGGTTCTAGAATAACATCTAGAATTTAATGCTACTAATTATAGTCAAGAACATCTCTCTACTATAACCAGATGCATTCAGTGGAAAAACTCAACCAAACCAAGTTAAATATATCATCTAACTAGTCATTTCGCCTCCCTCACTTTCCTAATCAGTCAAGCAAGGTTATATCTTATATATATAAGTCAGTTTATGTTACTTCTCAAGCTCTAATCAGAATCTGACAGCAACATAAACATAACAGCAAAACAGAAATGAAATGAGATGAAAATGGAGAATAAAACACTTAGCTTGCATTCTTAGTTCAAACTACAACATCCCAGTGGTCCAGTGACTGATTACAATGAAGACTTAGCCCTCCGTGAGAGCAAAACAGCAAATGATAGAAGAGAAAACAGAGAGGTAAGGAGAGCTACAAAATTCCTCAGTTGCAGAAAATAAAAGTGTCCTCTCATTTTAAAAACTGATACCCTCAATGCCTTGGAATATTCTACCCTAAATGCCTCCTTGGATGCCTCCTTGGTGCTTCTTCCATGATGTGGGCAGCAAGACAACAGCAAGAAAGTGGCAATAGCAGCAGACAAGTTACTCCACTCCTTTGCTGTTTCTGTCTGCCTTGATTGCTGCAGAAGGCCCATTCTGTCAAAGCAGAAACCATATTCCCTTTTGCTGTAAATTGTAGAACAGTGGGGACTAGAAATCCAGTCAGCCTTAGTCAACCAGTCAATGCCCAGTCAGCATGTCTAGGTGGCCTCCAAGTAAGCAAAACGTCCATGTCAGCATTTTTCTCTCCAATAATTAGATCTGAAATTAAGCACATGAATTAATTGGGATAAAATTATGAATTTGAATCATATTAATTCTATAATTAATTTACACCCAATAAATTCAAAATATAATAAAATAGGAGAGTTGGCAACATTGAAATAGCAATAGGACTAAGATAGGGACTAAAAAGTATATAAAAATAGTTGATATCACCTACCACACCTCAATATCTAGGATTGGTTCCACACCTACCACACCTCAATAGCTAGGATTGGTTCCACACCTACCACACCTCAATTGCTAGGATTGGTTCCACATTTACCTATATTAATGGCTAGAATTCATTCTTGAAGCCTATATAAGGGAGGCTTAAATGGTGTTTCTATCATTTCATTTCATTTCATTTTCTAGAGAGAAAGAAAAGACAAGTTCTTTAAGTGATTAGTCTTTTTTCTAAGTAAGAAATAGACAATTTCTCTTGCTTTGGTGCTATTTTCCTTCTCAACTTAGGTCTGAACGGAACACTGAAATTCACCCGTTTGCTCTTGTCTGTAATGACTTAGAGAAATGATATTTGTACGAAATTCAAGTGAGTGAAACGACCTCATTTTAATAGGGTTTTAGCATCATTGGTGATAAAAAAATATGTCGTAAGATACTCCCAAGATTCATAGGGGTAAATTAAATTCGGAGTGGCGAATCTATAGAGGTAATTCAAATTAATCCAGAAGTATAGATAAGACGAAACAAGTATTTCATGGTGATATAAAGTTTGAATCTTTTCAAAGACAACTTAATTGTTATCTTGATTTGTGGTTTGTAAACCTATGATATAGTTATATACGATACCTATCATATAAATGAATATTACATTGTACTTCTAATTATGATATGAAATATTGTACTATTAATTGTGATTGAGTGAGATAATACCCCCTCTTATGGTAAGATAAAACCTGGTTTAAAGGGTTTCTTGACCAACGAGTGTAGAGACAACGATTCCTTTGGTAAGGATATAGCTTGGGTCGGTAACAGATCCGTGAGGCGCCTTAGCTGAGAGGATGAGGTTGTGCGTCATGGAAAAAACAAAAAAAATTTGGTGAGCCAACCTATGTGTACTCTCCGGGATATATTGCCATTGATGAATACTAATACCGTTGATTGAATTGGATGATTTTATATCTTCTAGTATCTAATTTCTAACTATGTTTATTAGTTGAGTTTGAGCTTTTGAGTATACTTACATGACTGGTGATGTATTTGAATTTTATTAACGCGAGGTCGATTCACTCACTGAGTTTTAAAGCTCACACTTTATGTGAAATCTTTTTGTTCAGATCAGGTTACCGACAAAGAATATCCGCTAGAGGAGTAGATCACTTTAGACCTTTCTGCTATCTGGTAGGCCCCTCTTTATTGTAGATTATGTTGCTCTGTAATCGTCTAAGACATTTAGGTCAGTGATTTGGTATATTTGGCTTGTATTTCAGTATAATAATATATTTTATATTGAGAACCTATTATTATATACAAGTCATTTCTGTGTATTTATAAATAAGGAAATTTGACATGTTTTCTTCGTATTTATTTGACAAGGAATGGTTATTTTGATAACATTGAGATGATTAATATTTTAACTCGTTGGTAGAATTTATGGAAAGACTTACAGTGATGGGAGATTCATCATTGTGCCGGTTATGTGCCAAGGTAACGGGTCGTGACAATGATTGTAAGATTTCACACCTTTTATTTATATATGATGTTCTTCTTTTTGCAAAAGCAAACCCCATTACTATCTTCTTAATCAAACACATCATAGATTATTTCTGTAAGACTAATGGGATGGAGATTAATCTAGACAAATCTAAGCTTTGGCTCTCCCTTCACATCCCAGAGACAGGAAAAATAACATATCTCATCTCCTCCAAATTAATAATGCCTCTAACTTGGGAACTTACCCAGGATTTCCCCTAAAACCAAATCATTCCCCTTCTGATTTCAACTACATAATCCATAAACTTCGTCAAAAGCTCCAAGGAGGGAAAATGCACCAGTTGTCTTTTGCAGGAAGAACTTAGTTAATCTCTCCAACCTTAAATCAAATCCCAAATTACCATATAAGAGTTTTCAGCTTACCTCAAAAAATACATTCCCAAATAGATAAACTAAATAGGAATTTCCTTTGGAGTCATCCTTGAAAAAAAAAACACTCACCTTATTAGCTGGGCAAAAGTGACTAAATCAAAAAAAGAAAATGGCCTTAGCCTTAAAAATAATAGCCTCATGAACGCTACATTTATGGCAAAGCTTAGAAGGGATGTTGCAATAAGCAGTCAAAAACCATGGGTTGCTTTTCTCTCAAACAAATATAAACAACTAAACCATTATACAAAACATATAAATTCCTCTTATGTTTTTAAAAGTCTCTTCAAAGACAAAAAAAAAACCTTTAATTTAAAAACCTCTCATATTGTGAAGAATGGGAGGAATATAAATCTCTGGACAGACACATGGATCAATAACTTACCTCTCCAAAATCAATTAATTGGCCCTTTCCCTTTGGAAGAATAAGAAAAAAAATTGTCTCTTCCATTATCTCCCACTTAAACAATGCCCTTTGCTAGAATCTAGAATCCATTCCCTTCCTTATTCCCCCAAATTCTTGCCCTAAAAATCTACAGCAGTACTCTTCCTTTGTCTCTTCATGAATCTAAAGATTCTATTTACTGGAACTTAACCCCAAATGGTATTTTTACCCTTAAATATGCTTATATTTCAATTAATAATGATAGAATTAACGATCAAAATTTTCTCTGGAAATGGAAATCATATTGTAATATTAGAGAAAAATACTTCTCTTGGAAAACTTTTAGTTATGGAATTCCCATCTCTTTCACCCTTCACAGAAGAAACATAATCCCCTCCCCAATATTGCCAATGTGCAATTATTTTAATGAAACTGCAAAACATTATCTTCGTGATTGCCATTTTTCTTCAGCTACCTGGTCAAAGCTCTAAACCTCCACAAATTTCTACAATGGTTGATTCAAAAAACTGGGTATATTATAATACCACCAGTCATAATAAAAACAAACTTAATATTCCCTAGAGTGCAATTTTCGTGTTTACTTTGTGTACCTTATGGTTAGTAAAGAACAATCACATTTTTAAAAATGAGCAATTAAATTCAACCCGTACTACAAAACTAGCTCTTGAAAAAGTAGCTGAATTTTGGTTGAACTCTTCTCTACAAGACACCCCCTTGAGAAAAAAAAACTACTTCAAATAACCCATATTCCACCAGACACCTCTTGGTTCAAATTAAACTGTGAAGAATCCACGACAAACTCCCTTATGGGAACAGGAGGATGTCTCAGAGATGCTTCTGATAATTGGATAAAAGGCTTCTTAAACTTTCTAGCATAGGAGATGCTCTACAAGCAAAGTTATGGGCTATCTTTTTGGGACGAAATCTTGCTTTTCAATTGGCACATATAAAAACAATAAATCGCAATTGAAACTGATTCTTCACTATAAAAAAAAAAGAAATCAGAGACAAAATTTTTCATATCTGATTTATTAAAACTATATCTCTGATGGATCATAGACGGATTAATTTTCATCTCTGAGCTAGACGTCTCTAATTTTTGAGACGTCTAAAATTTCCATCTCAGATGTCTGAGGAGGAAATTTTTTGTCTCAGATAATTTTTTGGTATCTAAGATGGATAAATATTCATCCATAATTTGAGACAAAAATTTCATCCCTAATTCTGCCTCCAATTAGGGACAGATTGTTTTCGTCTCAAATGAAGAACGAAAAATTTCATCACTGATTTTGTCTCCAATCTGAGACAAAATTTCCATCTCTAAATTCTGCCTCTAATGTTTAGGTTCAATAAATTAAAAATGATAAATACATAATCAAATAATGTAAACATGTTATCATATTATGCAAATTTTCAAGAAAATATTCAGCGAACAAGAATGAGATTGCAAGTATTAGAGTTAGTAGAAAGACGAAGAGAACTTGCAATTCTAAAGCATTGGAATTGCAAGTTTTGTTCTTCTTATCATTAACTCTAATGCTTGCAATCCCATTTTTGTTCGTTGAATATTTTCTTGAAAATTTACATGGTATAATAATTTATTTAAACCATTTGATTATGCATGCATCATTTTAATTTATTGAAGAAAAAATTAAATTAATACCTTATTTATAGATGAAGTGCACAAATATACCTCTTCCTTCTCCCATATATCTATTTAAATAGTTAACATATGTTAAAAATGCATATAAAACTGGCTTTATCCAAGTGGAGGGGACTAGCTGTAATCAGAGACCTAATTAATAATAATACAAGCTAATTATATCACTGATTACAATCATCCACCTCCACTTGATGAAGCATGTGCTATGTGTAGTTTAACATATGTAAACAATTTAAAGAAGTGGTGCATGCTTTAAAGATATTCACTATAAATAATCTGACAGAAATTAAGGAGTATCAATATGGAGTTTATTATGTGCATACTAATAACATATAGGAGAAAGCAATAGACAAGTTCATGTACATGGGTAGATACATTTGAACTTAGTTGGGAGAATTCAATAGACATTCACCAATAGAGATTAATTATATACTTTAGTACAAAAAAAAAGTATGTGGGATTTTCCAGAGAGTGGAATTTTAACATTACAGTAAAAACCAATTTAGAAACATTGACAGCACAATAAAAACCAATTTAAAAACATTAACAACATATAATTGTTAGGCTACCAGATCTTAACTCCAAATTCTAGCGTTAATCCCCTTATTCATCATATGACGTAACAATTGTAAATCCCAACAACACTTACAAAAATAAAGCACTCCAATTATAGCATGATTTATATTCAATTTGATCTATACAAAATATGTAGCCAAATCAATCATAAAGAGACACATTGGTGTGTTAGAAACACTTATATTTTGAAGGAAAATGTGGGACATGTCAAGAGCTAGGCTTCTATTTTATTGATTTAATCTTTGCCTAAAATTCTTTAAAAGTTACAGAGGAAAGTCTTTCAAAGCTCAAGTATGACCATCATCTGTTTGGGGATATGTTGATGTATAAGGGACATTTGCTTTTTCCAATCATACAGTTGTTTACCTCCATGATTTCAGCAATATTCTACTTGAAAATTTATATGCACTTTTCACTACAAAGTAATGTCACTAGCCTTAATTCCCTTAATAAAATCAGTCTATTTAGTCTTCCAAATTAGAAATGGGAAAACGTTTACCCTAACTGTATAATATAAAATATACCCTAATGTATCTTCAACAACCAGAAATGAGAAAAATTGTTAAAAAAATTACTAATGCAAAGCTCTAGCATCCCAGTAACCATAAACCATAAACGGAAAAAAAAAACAACAAATAAGTTATAGAATCTTAGGAAGAAGAGAAAATAGAGAGAAGAAGATAAAGAGAAAGAGAGAGAGAGAGAGAGAGAGAGAGAGAGAGAGAGAGAGAAAGGGCATACTGGACGACAGTTAAGAATATGGAGATGGCGATTGAGGGAGGGTGCACTGAACGATGGAGAGACAGCGATGGCTAAGACAGAGAGAAAGAAAGACGTGAGACGTAAGTGAAAGACACGAGGATTAGAATTGGAGATTCATGGTAATAATTAGAGACAAATTTTTGACGTGGAAATATACCTTCTCTAACATTAATATGACATCGCTGCAATTAAATCTCTATTAGAGATGAAATTTTGACATAGAAACTTCCGTCTCTAATACCAGCACAACATCATTCCATTCATGTCATCCAAAGATGTAATTTAGGCATAGATTAAATCCTTGTCTAATATTTTCATACCTTAAAAAAGAGAGAGAGAGGGCATACCGGACGACGGTTAAGAATTCAGAGACTGTGATGGAGGGAGGGCGCATTGGACTATGGAGAGACGGCGATGGCTGAGACAAAGAGAAAAAGAGACATGAGACGTAAGTGATAGACACGAGGATGAGAATTGGAGATTTATGATAATAATTAGAGACAAAATTTTGACATGGAAATATTCCTTCTCTAACATTGATATGACATTGTTGCAACAAAATCTCTATTAGAGATGGAATTTTGACATGGAAACTTTCGTCTCTAATACCAATACAACGTCGTTCCATTCATGTCATCCAGAGACGTAATTTAGGCACAAATTAAATCCTTGTCTAATATTTTCATACCTTAAAAAAATATAAAAGAAGGTGGGGACGGAATTCTGGCACTCCAAAATCCATCCCTAATATTAGGGACCAAATTTCAATCAGAGATGAAAAATTTTCCTCTACAAAATCTGTCTTTGATTCCCTGCTTTTTAATCTAAATTCAAGGACAAAATTTGCATCAAATCAAGGATGGGATCTGAGATAGAAAAATTCCATCTCTGAATCTAGGGCTTTTTGTAGTGCTTCTCAATCTATTGATCTCCTTCTGCATTTTACTTCTTATTTCCATCTTCTGGGAACTATTATTAGTAATTACAGGCTTCTACTTTCTAAATTGGAAGATTACAAGATCTCAAAGGTATGTAGGCATTAGAAAAGATATGCTGACATGCTAGCAAAGGAAGGAAGGAAAAAGAAACTCCATCTAATAACCTATGATCATGTGCTAGATTTTATCTTACATCTATACACTTTCATCCTCCTTAAGCTGATTTTTCGAGTCATACATATTAGGACTGTGGGTTACCTCACACTATCCGAATGGCAAAAATTTCCCTTTTAAGTTCTGTTATATTTTGTCCTAACTTGTCCTTTTTTTATCCACATAACTACAAACTCCCACTTAAGCTTCTCCTTTTCATTTTTTTCATTTAGCCTCTAAGCTAACTTCTTTGGCTACTATCATGTGTCATATTATCTTTTCTAGTTTCTAATTTATATTTTCCCTTGTTTATCAAAAGAAGAATACTATTGTATTGTATTGTATTGATAGATTTGTGTACTCATCATAAGACTAAAAGCAAAGAAACAAAAATAACTAAAATAACCATATAAGAACTGAACTACCCTTAATAAAAAAAAAACATAAACCTATCTATATACACTAAATATTCCCCTTCAAACTCAGGGAAAAATTTTTCCATACTGAGTTTGCCCTTTAAGATAAGAAACTGAGTGCTAACCAATAGGTTTAGTGAGAATGTCTGTAATCTATTCATCTGAGGGAATATGGCATACTTCGAGTTGATTGGTAATCACCTTTTCTCTAACAAAGTATAAATCTAATTGAACATGTTTTGTACTAATGTGCAAGACAAGATTTAAGGACAAGGAAATAACACTTTGGTATATCACAGTAAATAACAGGCATATATACGGAAGTTTGATGTTAAGCTTAGACAAAAGAGATTGCAACCATAGAATAACATTAACAGTATTTACCATACTTCTGTACTCAGCCTTAGTGGATGAACGAGAGATAACATTCTATTTCTTGGAACTCCAACATATAGGATTTGCACTAAGGAACATATAATTTCCTGAAGTGGATCTTGTTAGCCCTAAGGCTATATGCCATAAGTTTTGATGATAACAAATATATTTGAATTGTAGCATTGACACATATAGAGGTTAATTATCATATATATGCTACAAGTACTTAAGCATGATTATGTTATTTAATATGTATGTTTCATATATTGAATCATGCTATTATCATGAATTGAACTTACCATTGGGTTTGCAAGTAGATATATTTCATAGGTTGGTTCAAAAACAAGAAGAGTGAACATTGGATTGAAGAATAAGGAAAAACAATATCATGCTTCACTCAAGAAAACAACAAAGCTCCAAGAAATGAAGAATTAGAAGATTTGAAGTCTTGGAAGCTTGGATACATCAAGATAACAACCACCATGCTCTAAAAACAAAGTATTTGAAGATAACAAGTGACTGGTCGACCACCAAACTAGCACTGGTCGACCAATAGAGTCCAGAAGCTAAAGAATGATGGTGATATCACACTGGTCGACCACCATGCCTGCACTGGTCGACCAATGGATTACAGAAGCAAAAGATTTAGTAACAGGTGACACACTGGTCGACCACCATACCTGCCCTGGTCGACCAATGGACTCCAGTAAGCAACACTACAACTCATTGGTCGACCACTCCTTGAACACTAGTCGACCATCGTGTTCCAGCAAGAAAAATGTTTTGAAGCTGTAAAGACTGGTCGACCACCATCATTCCACTGGTCGATCACCCAGCTCCAGTAGATAGAAGAAAACAAGCACTGGTCGACCAATGCAATATGACTGGTTGACTAACGTACCTGATAAATCAATTCTGGAGCTCACTGGTCTACCATCGTGCCACACTGGTCGACCACCGACCTCAGAAAATGTGCTGTAATGGCTAGTTTTTGCTGACATCATTATGGAACCACCTTGGATTTGTCTCCAACGGTCTTATTCGTCCTTGGGCTATATATATCAACCTTGGGGGCTATCAAAACGGTAGAGAGAACACTCCTATTGCTGAACATCATCTGTAAATTCTCTCTTATGCAGATTATACCCTTGTGAGCTTATCAATGTAATATATACTCTGTTTTTAGAGAGTTTCTCGGTAATTTTTGATTTTGATTAACACAAATATTATCTTGAGTTGTATTATCAAGGAGAGTATTCCTTGATAGAGTATTTATTGAGAGAGCTTTCCTTTGGGTTTTAGAGAAGCCAGTTTAGCAGAAATTCTCCAGAGGGTTGAGGAGGAGCCGGGATTCATAAATTCTCTGTTGGGTTGTGGAGGAGCCTTGGCTAACGAAATTCTTTGTTGTGGTTTGCAAGTACCCAGATCAAAATTGCAAGTATAGTGAAAATACTCAAGTGACTTCTTGAGCACTGGACGTAGGCTTGAGATTAGCCGAACCAGTATAAATCTCTGAGTTTGCTCTTTCTATCCCTTACTCCTTTATTTGTGCTTACTGTTATCTATTCTTTATTTCCTTGCTCCTCATAATTATTCATCTTGATAGCATATTGATTTTCTCTGTTGTATTTATTATCCTAAGCATTGTACTTTTACATAAAATCATTTTAACTTCCAATAAAGTTTTGTAAAAAATTTATAAAACCCAATTCACCCCCCTCTTGGGTTCCAACTATTACTTTCAATTGGTATCAGAGCTTGGGCTCTTGATTTGAGACTTAACCGTCTAAGAGTAAACATGGTTGGATTTAGTGAGTGGTTTATTTTGAAAATTGTTCTTTCACAGAACCTCCAATTTTTGATGCTAATCATTTTCAATATTGGAAGTATGAAATGAAAATGTTTTTAATTTCAGTAGACCATAAACTCTGGGAAGTTATAGAAAATGATTTTTATATGCCTGTCAAGGAAGAACAAGGAAAATGCATTCCAAAACCCAAGAGTGACTGGAATGATACTGAAAGAAGTTTAATGCAACTCAATGCTAAGGCAAAATTGATTATTTCTTGTGCATTGAGTCGAGATGAATTTTTCAAAATCTCCAACTGTGCAACTGCAAAAGAAATGTGGGAAATTCTTGAAGTTGCACATGAGGAAGATCTTATTGCTGAGGAATTAAGGTATAGAAGTTTCATTAATGAACTTGAAATTGCTCAAATGAACAATTGCAAAACCATTAATGAGATACAACTTGTGCTTAATCAATTGCAAGCTCTTGGTGTTGAACTTACAGGAAAATCTCAAATCACCAAGGAGATTGAAGAAAAAGAAAAAGGAGAAGAAGAGAAATCTCAACCAAAAGCTGAATCATCAAAGAAAGCTTACCTATCCTCGATTTGGGAAAATATCAATTCTGATAAGGAGGACACAAATGAAGAAAACTACATCTGTCTTGTGGCCAGAGATGAAGATGAGGTGAATTCATTTGACTACTCTTTTGAAGAATTACAAGATGCTTTTTATGATTTACATGAAGAATCTCTAAAACTTGCAAAGAAATTAAATGTTTCAAAACAAAAAAACTCTTCTCTTGAAAATGAGTTGGAAACATTGAAAAATGAATTTTCTATTTCCAAGGAAGAGAATTTTGTTTTTGAAAATCAAAATAGAACTTTGCAAGAAGAGAATTTAATTTTAAAAGCAAATATCTCTACCAACAAGAATTACTTTTGTACCAAGTGTGATTCTTTGAAAAAGAAAAATGATAATCTTAAAAACGCACTTGCAAAACTTTCTCAAGGTAGAGAAATTTTAAATACCTTAGTTTTGAAACAAAGAAGAAAGTTTAACATAGTTGGTCTTGTTTCTAAAAAGAAATCAAACCAAAAGCATTTTAAAAACTTCTTTGTCTCTGCAAAGATGTCCAATAGTCCAACTTGCACTTGTTTCTATTGTGGATTGAAAGGATACAAATCTTACTCCTGTTTTTATAAGAAAATCTTGTTCATGGAGTAAAAATGAAATGGGTTCAAAAAGGAACTAATGACCCAGGCAGACCCAAAGAAATTTGGGTACCAAAGACAAAGGATTAATTGCAGTTTCGCCTCGAAGCAAGGAGCGGAAATGACTTTTCAGTGGCTACATCATTTAAACTCTACTCTCTTGCATTAAAAGGAGGCAATGAACAAGTAAACATATAAGTTAGAATGCATTGTAAGAAATTTAACTGATATGTTTACTGCTCTTTAATGCTTATGTTTGTTCTCTAACATACTTTACATTTATCCTTGATACTTATGCATGCTATATTTGAAAACAAATGTTAGGCATGCGGCCTATAGATTCAAATTTTGTTTTGAGCTAAAATCTTTCTTCCAAATTCTGCTCAAACTATCTTTTTTACCGCATCATGAAAACTTGCTTCCATTATATGCACATTTCTCTTGCCTTTACAACAATAAGATTACTTCTGCCTACAGTATTTATCCGTGTTGTAATCTTATTTAAATATTTTCAATGAAATCCAATTTCTTGCAAAATTACATTTCATGGAAGCATAGCATTTTTATTAATATGGCATATCTTAAACACAATGTTGCTCTTGATTCTCGAGATTTATTTGGACATTGCTAATTTAAGCATCAAAGTGCTCCACCAAAAGTGTTTCGCAGGAGTTAATTCTCAAATTTATCCTCTAAGGAACTTTATTTCCTCTGCTCTCTGAAATCAATAAGATTTATAGTTCTGAAGTTGGTTGGTCGACCAACGAAGCCTACATTGAACCAATGCCCAGCTCCAGGAGAAGAATGTTGAACGTTGAGTAAATACTTTTGCAACATAAGATAAGTGGTCGATCAAGGTACTCAGACTGGTCGACCAACTCGAGACAGTGGGTAAATAAGGCTATTCTGGTGAGGAGTGGTCGACCAGCTCATTCACGATGGTCGACCAATGCTTGACAGTAAGATCCTTCCACTTTCTCATCCCCACGATGGTCGACCAGTGTGGACACGTTGGTCGACCAGCAGATGACAGTAGATGAAGGATTTAAATTTTACTGCTATGTACGTAATGATCTCTTCAAAGCTTTATGGGTGATCTTATAAGAGATTGTTTTTGAGAGAATCTTGCAAATAATCAATCAATGAAGATCATTAAAATTGCAAGAAGATAGGATCAAAAGAAGGGCAATGAGGAAGACAAAGATATCAACATCTTAAGGAAGAAGTTCAAGAAGCAACAAAAGTTTGTCAAAATTAATGAGTATCTCTATCCTTTACTTCTTTATTATTTAATTGAGTGATACTCCCCGATCATAATTGGCTATATTGGTAAATTTTTTTTACATACTTTCATTGCAATGACATATTGTTCTCTGATATCTTACATACTTGATCACATCATTGCATATAAAGATATGTTAAATGCCTAAATTGTCTTTATACCATTCATCATGGTTTGAACATTATACATATCATATCTTTTGCATAAGCTGTAACTTATGAACCATTGTTTATGGATTATAGTTTATATCTGATTATATCTTATTAATCCATATTACCTCAATTATGTTACTACATACTTTGGTTATAATATTTTATCTTGAATGAGTATGTAACTTGCTTCTGCTATGTAATGATGATATATATATTCATGTGAGAAAATGTTTTCTAGCCTTAAATGAATATATGTATACTTTCCAAAATACGTTATGCCTTTACTAAGATGATATGATATATCCTGAATATAAAATGTTTTATATATGATAATGGATATATATTTCCTTCTATTGTGCTAAATTTTATGCCATTCTTTAAAGAAGAATTATTTCGAAAAGGTTTTGGAAAATGATTTGAAATTGCTTTATCATGTTAAAGCAAAAAGTGTTTTGATAAGAAAAGAGTTTAAAAATCCTTATTTCAAATTCACCTACTGTTTACAAAAATGTTTTTATACATAAGCAGAAAATTATTTTCAAAGCTTTGAAAAAGAAAAGAGTACCCTTATTGCAAAGGATGATAATGGCATTGAAGAGAATGCCAATCTACCTGAAGAAGAAGAAGAAAAGCCTCAAGAAGAAAAATTACCTCATGAGAAGGAGACATCAAGCAACAATGATGATTTTTCAAAGGATTTGAGGTATGCCATAAGTTATCCTAAGGAACTCATCATTGAAGATGCATCTCAATGGGTATTCACTCGAAATCTTCCTCTGCCTATGGATTCTACTTTATAATAGCTATATCTTTTTTGTTAATCCATAATTGCTTCCCCTATGCTATTATATACTCTGATTATAATATGGTATATCTTGTATGAGTATATCATTTGCATTTGTTGTGATATATATCCTGTTATAATATCATCTGTTATTATCTTTAAAAGGATATATATGTTGCTTCTGCTATGCTGCATCTCTTTCCAAATCCTTTTTGGAGCAAATTTTTTTTTTCAAAATAAAAGGACTTGGAAATTCTTATCGACAAAGTTTTTCTGATAAGCTCTTTATAGAATCATTCTTTCAAGGGAAGAGATTGTTTCAAAAATTATTTTATCATGTTGAAGTAAAAATCTTTTTGAAAAGAAAAGGATTTGGAAATCCTTATTTCAAAAGATTTTCTTCTCTTGTGCTTCTTACTGTATCAATCTTTGAAGAAGAATGATTTCTCTATAAATCCTCAATTGCTTGAGAATTATGAACTAACCTGTCAAGGACCCAAATTATTTGGGTACCTAAGAATAATAGTCACATTGTTTTATAAGGAAAAGTATTCTCAAGCTCGAGCTTGCAATAACAATCAACCAATCTTGAGGATGAAGGACTCAACGATGAAGATGGTGATTCTAATCAAGCATGCACACTCAAAACATTGGTAATTTCTATCCTTGCTTGAAATAGATCTTTAATCCATTAAGTATTATGAGCTTTATGTAATGACTAGATGAATGGCAAGAAAGACTTTCTAAGCTGATTAAAAACTGTTTTGAAAACTCTTTAAAAGTTGAAACAGAAAAAGTGCAGATAGAGACACAAGGGATAAAAAGGGTCATATATTATTTTCAATGTCTCTTTTACACTTCAAGCTAAATATGAACTACAATGGCTCATCTTTCAAAGGAGAAAAATGTTTCTTTTGCCACTAAAATTCTTTGAAGTAACTTTCCTTGCCTATCATCTATCAAGTGATTATATGATTTTTGGATCTACTAATCACATCTTGTGCAAGAATACTTCTTTAGTGATGAAGAAGATTAAAGATACAAATGACTTTCTCAAAAGGATAGTCAAGGTATACAAGTTTAAAATCTTCATCAAAGGTCAAGCAGTCAAGAGTTACAAAATAAATTGTCTCTACGCCAAGACAATTCTTGGATGAACAAGCTCTTACAAAAGAAAGGTAAGAAAGATTAGTCGATTGGATAAAAGAATTTTGAGAGGTATGACTACTCATATCAAATATTATATTGAATACTTGATTGATCTTCTTCAAATATATATCATTCACTCTTTGCACTTCATAGTTCATGGATTATGGATTCTTATGTTTATATCTTTCAATCAATCCATTTGAAAATTACTTCCGCTGTGATCTATGATATATATATATATATATATATATATATATATATATATATATATATCATATCTATCCTAGTTATAATGTGTTACATCTTGAATGAATATATAAATTGCTTTCAATATGCTAAAATTTTTTTTATTATGTTGAAGCAACAATTTTTTTTGTTGCTATGTCAATATGTTTTATCATATGAAGCAACATTCTTCTTGAAAAAGAAAAGGTTTTACAGATCTCTTTTGTTGTTGATGACAAAGGGGATGAAAAATATTGATATTTGATGTATGGATTATGAACTATATCCTTGATTATATATTGTTATACTAATCCATATATATTGCTTCTTAGATGAAATGTTTCTAAATTCTCTTTGAAGCAAATTGTTTTAGAAAAAAGATCATGAAACTTTTAAATTTCTTCCATTGTGCTAAAATTACTTTGCCATGTTGAAGCAACATCTACTTTGAAAAGAAATGGATTTGAATATCCTCATTTTAAATTACTTCTGCTATATGTTAAAATACTTTTATGCATATAAGCATAAATTATTTTCAAATATCTTGAAAAATATTAGTATTTGATTTATGGATTATGATTAATACTTGTTTATATCATGCTTTGCTAATCCATATATCATACTTCTGCTGTGTGCTGCAAATATTTCTATCATATGACAGCAAATGATGTTTATTTATTTTTTGTTACATATTTCAAAGATTTCAATGTTTCTGCTATTTACTAAAATGCCTTTTCATAAACAAGCAGAAATCATCTTCAACAGAAATATTGCAGAAATTTCTTCAAAAGTCTTACTTCAAAATTCTGCAAATCAAAAGGGTTATGAAATTCTGGGGGAGCTTTGTCTCTCTTGAATATATATATATATATATATATATAGATGATCTTGAAAAAGAATACATTTAGAGAATTGGATATTCATTATTCTTTTTCAAATTATGCAAGGTTTAAGGAGGAGCCTAAAACTCTTTCAAGTTTTATCTTTTGGCTCATTTCATTTGACATGCGAAATTTTTCTGAAAATTATTTTTACATGTCAATGAAATCAATGATAAGTTTTGATGTATCCTCACCCCATGCTATATTGACATGTTTTGACATCCTGGCTTAAAGAAGGTATGTGCTTTAACTTCTA
The DNA here is from genome assembly GCA_037074585.1 of Biancaea sappan. Taxonomy (NCBI): domain Eukaryota; kingdom Viridiplantae; phylum Streptophyta; class Magnoliopsida; order Fabales; family Fabaceae; genus Biancaea; species Biancaea sappan. The sequence continues at coordinate 17,514,687 of CM073494.1, forward strand.
TATATTGTGTTCCCTACACCTTTTTGTTGATGTCAAATACTGGGAGAAGAAACAGTAGAAAAATATCTGTATGTGCTTACAACATTGCATTCATTATCTTGTGATACATATTTTTCTTTGGTGATTTGTCATCATCAAAAAAGGGGAGATTGTTAGCCCTAAAGCTATATGCCATAAGTTTTTATGATGACAAATATATTTAAATTGTAGCATTGACATATATAGAGGTTAATTATCATATATATGCTACAAGTACTTAAGCATGATTATGTTATTTAATATGTATATTTCAAATATTGAATCATGCTATTATCATGAATTGAACTTACCATTGGGTTTGCAAGTAAGATATATTTCATAGGTTGGTTCAAAAACAAGAAGAGTGAACATTGGATTGAAGAACAAGGAAAAACAATATCATGCTTCACTCAAGAAGACAACAAAGCTCCAAGAAATGAAGAATTAGAAGATTTGAAGTCTTGGAAGCTTGGATACATCAAGATAGCAACCACCATGCTCTAAAAACAAAGTATTTGAAGATAACAAGTGACTGGTCGACCACCAAACTAGCACTGGTCGACCAATGGAGTCCAGAAGCTAAAGAATGATGGTGATATCACACTGGTCAACCACCATGCCTGCACTGGTCGACCAATGGATTACAGAAGCAAAAGATTTAGTAACAGGTGACACACTGGTCGACCACCATACCTGTCCTGGTGGACCAATGGACTCCAGTAAGCAACACTGCAACTCATTGGTCGACCACTCCTTGAACACTGGTTAACCATCGTGTTCCAACAAGAAAAATGTTTTGAAGTTGTAAAGACTGGTCGACCACCATGGTTCCACTGGTCGACCACCCAGCTCTAGTAAATAGAAGAAAACAAGCACTGGTCGACCAATGCAATATGACTGGTCGACCAACGTACTTGATAAATCAATTCTGGAGCTCACTGGTCAACCATCGTGCCACACTGGTCGACCACTGACATCAGAAAATTGTTGTAACGGCTAGTTTTTGCTGACATCATTATGGAACCACCTTGGATTTGTCTCCAACGGTCTTATTCGTCCTTGGGCTATATATATCAACCTTGGGGGCTATCAAAATGGTAGAGAGAACACTCCTATTGCTGAACATCATTTGTAAATTCTCTCTTATGCAGATTATACCCTTGTGAGCTTATCAATTAATATATACTCTGTTTTTAGAGAGTTTCTCTGTAATTGTTGATTTTGATCAACACAAATATTATCTTGAGTTGTATTATCAAGGAGAGTATTCCTTGATAGAGTATTTATTGAGAGAGCTTTCCTTTGGGTTGTAGAGAAGCCAGTTTAGCAGAAATTCTCTGGATGGTTGAGGAGGAGCCCGGATTCATAAATTCTCCGTTGGGTTGTGGAGGAGCCTTGGCTAACGAAATTCTTTGTAGTGGTTTGCAAGTACCCAGATCAAACTTGCAAGTATAGTGAAAATACTCAAGTGACTTCTTGAGGACTGGATGTAGGCTTGAGATTAGCCGAACCAGTATAAATCTCTGAGTTTGCTCTTTCTATCCCTTACTCCTTTATTTGTGCTTACTGTTATCTATTCTTTATTTCCTTGCTCCTCATAATTATTCATCTTGATAGCACATTGATTTTCTCTGTTATATTTATTATCCTAAGCATTGTACTTTTACAGAAAATCATTTTAACTTCCAATAAAGTTTTGTAAAAAATTTATAAAACCCAATTCACCCCCCTCTTTGGTTCCAACCATTACTTTAAGATCTTCTATCATCCAAGTCATTATCCTAATAAGAGTCACAGAAACCAGTGAGGAAAAGTTGTGACTTACTTGAGCTGTAAACCAAGCTTGTCTATTCCAGCTAAGTAACAAAGAATTTTTCTAACTGTCTTCCAAAGTGCTTCTTTAAGATTTTTCATAAAAGAACTAGCCCTACTTACACTAAAATCAATTTTAGATATGGTTAAACTATGGTATTGTAGAGCCGTAAAAACTTAATGGTAAAGAGTAGGATCAAAGAAATTAGAACCACCTTCAGTAGTCAAATGTTGTCCTGAAACCATAAGGGTTTCTTGTTGGCTTCACATTCTGCAACTTAGCTTTGTTTAATAGAGAATTAATGTATTTTTGTTTGAGTTAAGAGAAGTTCTCTATATGTAGTGTGCTTAACTTGGACTCCTAGAAAATAATGAAGTTGGCCAAAATCTTTTAGAGAAAAAATCTGTTGAAGTGAGGAAATGAGTTGAGATATTTCAGTAGTAGAACTTCCTATGATGATCATGTCATCAACATATACAAGCACATAGAGAATGAGAGATCCTTGTTTCTTTATAAAGAGAGAAATATCACATTTAGAAAAACAAATCGTATGCTACAGAGAGTAGTTGTGAGCTTCTCAATTCAGGCATGTAGAGCTTGCTTTAGCCATAAATGGATTTATGGAGTTTACAAACAAGATGTTTATTATGATGTTTAAACTCTTGTGGTTAACTCATATAAACTTCCTTTCTTAGCACTCCATTGAGGAAAACATATCTATATCTACTTGGTGAATATATCAGCCATAAGCAAGAGCAATGGTAAGAATAGTCCTTACTGTAGGTGGCTTCACAATAGGACTAAAAGTCTTTGTATAATCAAATATAGGCTTCTGTGTGTAACCACGAGTAACCAATCAAGCTTTCAACTTTTGGATAGAGCTATCTAGGTTTTCTTTGACTTTAAAACCCCATTTAAAGCAAACCACAATATTTTGTCAAGAGGCAATTCAACTAAGGACCATGTGTTATCTTTCACAAGTTTCATATTATTTATCCTTTATGGCAACTTACCTATTAGGATTTGCAAGAGCTTCAGCAACTGAATTTGGTTCAATGATTGTGGAAGTAACGTTGATATATGCTTTGTGTTTGAAGATTCCAGACTTTGCTCTAGTTATTGTCACGACCTACTACTCGAGCCAGTGACTGGCACAGTAATAACACTTTCCGTTACTATAAGCCTAACTCATTCCCGAATTACCCTATGGTTTTTAGATACTAAGGTAGGAGTTTTTATAAATTAAAATGGATTAAATTATTAATAGTTAAGTAACCTAAGGGTGCTTAATGCCACCTTCCATATTTAAAACCAAAAGAGCACTCTTTTCAAAATAACTAAGTATTTAATGTAAAATTCCTCTTTCAAAGTGAGTAAGTTTTCAACGAAATATCCTTTCTAAAATAGATAAATACTCAACATAATTTCATTTAATGATATTTGAAACAAGCTAAATCCTTTCAAATATTCCAAATTTAACTGAATAACCAAAGTTCAACTCATACCGTAGGTATTCAAAATAATACTAACATAACATTTTTATAAAAAAAAGTCTCCACTTAATCAAAGTAAACAAAATTTAAAAATAAATGGCAAATTGTCCCAAAATCCCCCTAGGTCTCCTAACAACTACAAAGCAACCTAGCAACTTAATAACTAAAAGACGACTAAACCTACCTGGCAACAGGAAAGTTTACCACAAACCCTAGTACTCCTCAAGCAGGTGTTTCTTGTTGACAACCGAATCTATAAAAAATGAAACATTGAGAGTGTGAGTCATAGACTCAATGAATGATACTGCGAATTCATAATACAATTCAAATACATCAATGTCAAATAAAATGCCCATAGGGCCAAAACTCAATACTGAAACAAGTAGAAAGATACATACCAGATATAGATAACATCCAATCACAATCACCTATCACGAGTCCATAGCAAGACACCCTACGGGTCCTCGCCCTACCATGGCAATGCTAATATGTAACCAATTAGTGGTACACGTTAGTGGCGAGATGCCTTACGGGTCATCACCTTCACTATGACATTGCGAACATCCCACTGGTCAAGACGCCTTACAAGTCCTTGCCATGAGAGTCATTACACCCAATCACCAGTTAAGATGCCCATGGGAGCCATAGCTCAACCTGGGTCCTTGCCTTACCTCACCATTAAAGAGGGCATCACTAGTACTAACCAAAGCATCCAAAGGGATTCATACAATCCATTTTAACACAAAATTATTGTGAAAACCATTATAATAAATATTACAAGTTTCCCCCTTCCACGTTTTCAAGGAACATTCAAGGAATCAACTTCAAACCCTTTTAGCTTTAATTTTTAAGTCGAGCATATGAATAACAATGATCATAACAATCCTAATGTGGAACTTGTTAATGAACATCTAGCCATGCCATGATTCATTCTTCATTGTAATGGACTAAATTACACTAATATTACTCACGCCATGAACCCTTTCAATTCATGTCTTATAAATCTTTAATTATTAAGAACTTTAATATTGTCCCCATGGCTCATGTTCCAAATATTCATCATATTCCCTGCTAATTCCGAGGGTACTACCCTACAACATCCCATAAAGTATACGATGAGAAAATCATATTTATTTATAATATCCTTAATATGGAGTTTGTTGATGATCATCTACTCACATTTCAATTCATCTCTCTCATGACCATTCATGTTATATAAGTCATTCATTTGTCGTACACTATTTTAATTTCAAATCTAACAACTTATTCATTGATTTAGTATCATCATCCCTACGACTTATACAAGAACAACCTAACCTATCTAGGTTACATTTTTAATTCATGCATAATAATAATGACACAATGTGGATTTTACTAACAATCCCTTTTACCAAGGTAAATTATAATATATATGTTATTCCTTACCAAGTGTTATCTTAAATTAAATCTAACAATTGTTCATACATTTAACCTCAAAATCCCCACGGCATCAATAAGAACAATCCATACATTACCCTCCTATTTTCGGGAGATTATCCTATGGCAACAAACTTGGCATATGATACTAAAACCATATTAGGAAATAGTCAGATCACGCACCTACAAACTTGGCATATGATACTAAAACCATATTAGGAAATAGTCAGATCACGCACCTGGATTCCAATGATGTTTTTATCGTCACCGGCATAGGTTGAAGAGAGGGAAGGTATGTGCAAGATTCTGAGATGAAATTCTAATAATTTCAACAAAAGGGTTGCGAAAAGAAATCAAAACCATGAAATCAAAAAACTTCTCATTTTTGTTACCTTTGGTCACTGTTTCAGTTATATCTCCCAAACGGTAGAGAATTGTTTGACGAAACTTGTTGCAATAGAAACTAGACTCAAACAGATTTTAATGATGTATAATTTGCTAAAAATAGGGCCCCATTGAGGCAGTTATAATCAATTTGATTTTTGTAAAAATGAAAGTATGATAAATTCGGTTTTCTAGTTCTTACCTTTATTTCTTTGAAATTTTCTGACATAAAGAACGACCACCAAAGATGTATTCCTTGAGGTTTTATGTGTGGAGGTGTAGCACCCAGGGTTCTCTCTAGGTTTTCTAGTGAGAGAGATGTTGAAGGCGTCTTAAGTTACTAGGTGTTGAGGGCTTGAGGTGATATTATAGAAAAGGTGTAGTGTCTACCCATTAGTTTAGGTTAAGTAGGACTAGAATTTATATTTTATGTTTTTGTTATCCACTTAAATAATATATTATTATATTTATAATTACTTATCCACTTATTTATTATATTGTATTCTTTTATAATTTATCTATTCATATATTATATTATATTATATTATTTGTGTATATTATCCATTGTTTATATTATTATTATTATTATTATTATTATTATTATTATTATTATTATTGATACTCCCTCTTCTTTTTATTTTTATTATTATAATACTATTTATATTATTTATATTATCTTCTATTATTTATTTACTCTATTCTTAGCGTACCATAATTCAATTTCTTAATTTAATTAATCCCTATGTCTTACACGCGTATATTTCTTTAATATCTTAATCTAGATTTAAATTTTAGGTTGCTTACTTATTATCCTAACCTATTATTTTATTTATCTTAATTTAATTGGTTCAATTTGAAAACACATTCTTATATCTTTTAGAGGTGATTATTTTGGGGGGGAGGGTTCTCTGCCATAAGGCAAAGGATATGCTTTCGGTGATTATTTCTTATTTTCTTTTAATGAATAATCTTTTTTGATTATCCAAACCACAAGTCCAACATCTTGAGTTTAAACAAATTCATTTATCTTTACTTCCTTATATCATATCTCAATTAATCTAATTAATTTCTATTTGAATAAATTACATCATAAAATGTTTTAGCTTGCACACCTAATCTCTAGGCTAAGTTACTTTTATTTTCTTTAATTATTTATTAATTCATTTATTATCCTTTGGTTATAATTATTTTACCTAATATTGGTTTTATTTAATTCTTAAGAGATTCTTTTCTTTATTTTCCCTACATTTAATTTTCTTAAATTCTAAATCTCTAATTAACTTTTAAAGCCTCACATTATTTTTATTAAATTAGTTTCTACCTATTGGTCCCATTTTGAGTAATTTCGTCCAACCCCTAGCTTAGTTTTATTTTTCATTTTAGTCCCTCACTAGCCCACGTCACAATTTCCAAATAAATCAACCATCACATCATGCAACACTTGTCACACTACATATTTCATGAATAATTGAATCCATACACACATATTCAAACCTCCACAAACAAACAAAATAATGCACATACCACAAGCACACATATTTATAGTGACAAACATGAAAAAAAATCCCTACGAGTATCTGTCTATTCACAATTTTTTTTTTGCATACATCCAAATTCTCAATTTCTTATGACATCATAATACCTAAGGTATTATAGTTATCATTGGATATGTGTTCTGAAAAGAAGCTAGAGGTACAATGTCACAATCCAATTCTAGGCACGTGACCAACATAATACGTCACTATAAGCCTAAACTGTTCAATTAAGAAATTGAGGTTTCCGTACTTATTATGGATATCTTTTACGAAATACATGTGACTTCATTTAGCTTGATTTATTAATTCTTTAGTTCTAAAACGTATTGGGTTTGATCAAAAGAGGAAAATGTGGAAGACGGGCTCTTGTGGGAATTCTAGCTCTGAGCTCTAGCGTCCTAACTGTACTATGCCCCTTCAACACTAAGCGCCAAGTTCTGGGTGCTAAGTGGGTAAAGGCACATGCCTCTTTGCTTGGCTAGCACTGAATGTCCAGTGCCTGGTGCCTAGCACTGGCCATGGCTGTCACGACCCATTATCTGGGTAAATGATCGACACAATGATGAATCTCCCATCACTGTAAGTCTTTCCATAAATTCTACCCACGAGTTAAATTATTAGCAATTATCTCCATATTATCAAAATAATCATTCCTTATCAAATAAATATGAAGAAAACATATCAAATTTCCTTATTTGAAATACACAGAGATGACTTACATATAATAATAGATCCTCATTATGAAATACATTATTATACTGAAATACAAGCCAAATATGCCAAAACCCTCACGTATATATCCTAGACGATTATAGAGCAATATAATCTACAATAAAAAAGGGGCCTACTCGATAGCGAGAAGGTCCGAAGTGATCTACTCCTCTAGCAGATATTCTTCGCCAGCAACATGATCTAAACAAAAAGATTTCACAGAGTGTGAGCTTTTAAAACTCAGTGAGCAAATCGGAATCGCATTAATAAAATTCAAATACATCACCAGTCATGTAAATATACCCGAAGGCTAAAACTTAACCAATAAACATAGTTAGAAATTACACACTAGAAGATATAAAGTCATCCAATTCATCCAACGATATTAGTACTCATCAATGGCAATATATCTCGGAGAGTGCATATAGGCTGGCTCACCAAATTTATTTATTTCCGTCATAACGCACAACCTCATCCTCTCAGCTAGGGCGCCTCACGGATCTGTTACTGACCTGGGCTATATCCCTATAGATGGAATCGTTGTCTCTACACTCATTGGTCAAGATACCCTTTAAACCGAGTTTTTCGCCTTGCTGTGAGACGAGGTACTATCTCGTTCAATCATAATCAATAGTACAATATTTCATATCATAATCAGAAGTACAATGTAATATTTATTCATATAATAGGTATTGTATATAACTATATTATAAGTTTATAAATCACAAATCAAGATAACAATTAAGTTGTCTTTGGAAAGATTCAAACCTCACATCACCCTAAAATACTTGTTTTATCTTATCCATACTTCTGGATTAATTTGAATTATCTCTCTAGATTTGTCAATCTGAATCCAATCTACCTCTATGAGTCATGGAAGTGTCCTACGACATACTTTTTATCACTAATGATGATAAAAACCTATTAAAACGGGGTCGTTTCACTCACCTGGATTCGGTACGAGTATCACTTCTCTAAGTCGTTATGGACAAGAGTACACAGGTAAATTTCAGTGTTCTGTTATGGAGATTTTGATGAAATATTAGAGAAAATAAGTTAGGGCTGTTTTCGTACAAATATTGTTCATATATATAGTTACTATTCATATGTATAGTCATTATTTATACATATAGTTACTATTCATATGTACGAGCATTATTCATACCAGAAATAAAGAATACAATCTATAAAAGAGTACCAGGCATGTTCCCAGGAAAGAGTGGAGGGTCGCAATGGACACACTTAAGTACCAGGTCTTTCCTTAGCCAGAACTTTCTTAGACATGTATTCTTCACAGTTTATATTCTATTTTGGTAATCAAAGAATCAAAATAACATATAGGCAACTAAGGACAGTTTTTCTGATGTGGAAGATTAGCCAAAGCCGCAAACACAGAGTATACTTAAGCAAATAACTTCTAAAATTTGAAAGACATAGAAAGGGCATAGTATCCTCACCTAAGCTGAAAAGGAAATGCCCAAAATCTCAGAGGTCTAGCGTCGGAGCAAGAGAAAACTTAAGGAGAAAGAAGAAGAGAAGTTGAAGGTATGAGTTTAAAAGTGAAATAAAATGACCTATTTATAGGAAAAGTCAAGGGTACTATATGACACTATGTACTAATAAAATATTCAATTTACTATTTATAAAAATGACATTTCTAATAAAATAATTCAATTTATTGTGCTTATTAATCATTTAGTTTACTGTGCAATTACGGAAAATTCAAAGGCGGTTTTACTATTGAGAACTTAAAGGGAAAACTATCATTTCATCTTAAATCTTTAAGTTTCTTTTCAATTCAGTTATTTCATTTTAGTCCCTAAGGCTATTTTCTCACATAAAACGTCATTTTCTCCTACAAACTTCTTTCTAATTTACTCTTATGACCATACCACATTTAGTACTCGACATTTTGATTGTATATGTGAACAATATCATATATGTGAATAGTATTATACAAGTGAATAGTATTGTATACTAGAATAGTAACTGTAGTTTGCAAACATACATTTATATTTTATTTTTCACTGGTATTACAATGGCAGCTCAAAATCATCTCGCTAGCGAACTTGCAAAGGCCGCATAGCCTACTGTCTTGTTGGCACTAAGCACCCACCCTATGACGCTTGGTACTAGCAAGCTAGAAGCCATTTTCCTCTTGGTTTCTCTACTCGGTTCCAACCACAATTTTCAAGTTTAGCTATCTTTCAAGCAAAAGCAAGTTTGCATAAAAAAAAAAAGGAACCAAATTTGCATTCCATAATTTCAACGAAAGATCAAAACAATATAGATTTAATTCATAAATTTTTCCAATGCTATATTCAATTCATATAATCAAAAATACCATAATCCAAAAATGAATCTCTTAGGTGACCTACAACACTACAAAGCATCCTCGAAGAATGTACTAAAATAAAGACATAGAAAACAAAATGGAGCCTGACCCTACAACGAGAAGGACGGTAGTGCTCTCGCTACTCCTCGAATGAGAACTTTTTATTAGCCAGATAGTCTGTACAAGAAACATATATATGGATGGTATGAGTTTTAAATTCAATGAGCAACATGGTGAAACCATAGCCGAACTCAAATACATGTAAGTCAAACAACATGCCCGAAGGCCATAATTACATATGAGACAAACATAAACCATCACATAATCAATATCACTTAATCTCAATCATCATCATAAACACACACGTGGTACTTGTTTAGTGGTAGGGTGCCCTCGAGAGCCTTGCTCAACCCCGGCCTCCTCATCCTTCCACCTACTAACGCATAAATCCATCTTAATGGTAAGGCGAACATTAGGAGTACTCTCAACTCGCCCCATCCATCCTATTGTAAGATGTGTTCATCACCCATACTTTAACAAGGCAACCATTGGGAGCCCTATTCAACCTAGTCTAATCCATACTCCTTTTCGTTTCAGGGAAGGGTACCAATAGCATAAGCCATGATCAATGATCATAATTAATGTACATGTGCTACCATTATGATGCATGCAAGATCGCTTTACGAGAAATTTATACCTGGAATCCTCGCTATCCCAACAATTAAAATATGATGCAATGCAACATTATCCCATGATCATGTATCATTCTACATGCCATCACACTTATTCATAACCATACGAACATCAACCAATATTTTTCCCTACGTTGTCACTATGTTCTCAATAAACTTAACCTAACCGCATGTTATCTAACTTACGAGATTAAGATAAGGCTAGGGAATCATCAAATCCAGTTACCTAGATTCCTCACTAAACTTTTATTATGCCCTACCAAGATCTTTTGGGTAAAGGACGTCATGATAGATTTTCCTACCGTTTGTTTGAAAAAAGAAAAGTTAAAGCTAAAACAGAAAACTGTCATATTTTAATTATGATCTTCACTCACTATTTTGGTCATATCTCCCAAACGGTGTGAAATTTTTAGACAAAACTAGTCTCTCTGAAACTAGACAAAAAGAGCTTTCCGTTGATAGGTAGCTTATTAAAATTGGAAATTCTGTGAAGGAGTTATGATCGATACAATATGCATGAAGATTCATAGTATGAAATTCAAGTTTGTTTGATCTTACCTTGTATTTAACTTTTCTCTTGGAGTGTTTTCTTGAATTCTTGATTATGGGTTTTATTTTGCAGAACCTAAGATGTATATATGTACATTGACTTGTGAGGTATGGCTAGGGTTTGGTATGGCTAGGGTTTCCTTTTGTTTGATAAAGAAGGACGTGCGAAAGAGAGAAATAGCTAGGGTTTGTTTCCAAAGGCTTAATGTGAGATCCTCCTTTTTATTTTGAAACCCAGGTTAGGTCTTTTAGTAGGATTCCTTAGGATTTATTTAACTTATCTAGTTGGTTCATTGTAATTAAATGTAATCTTCTTATTATTTAAAGTAGGTTACACACCTACTTTTAAGGTGTGTATATTATGCTTATTTATTTTATTAGTTTTAGGTTGTTGTGTGTTATATTAAATATTGATCTTATAATTGTAAGGGGAGGAGAGAGGGAAATGTCGACTATGCTCAGGAAATTAGGATTAGGTATAAGTTAATTTGTTTGCATTAGATTTAGCTAGGTTAATTTAAACTAGTTTGTTGAGGTTTTGATTATCCAGTCTTTTATTTGGATATTGTATTTTAAAACTAAATCCTATGAAGTTTATCTAGAGGGATTTAATCCAATTGCTTAACTACTTTCATTATTTAATAATTCTTACTTATCTCTTTTCTTAACCTTTTTTTTTCGTTTACATATATATGTTGGTACACACCACATATTTACATATATCCTGTCTTCATTTCTTTGTATTCTTTCATTAATTACCCAAGTCATGTTTTAGTTTATTACTTACATAATCTATCCAAAGGATCTTAACCTAATTTGATTAGGTTTCTTGTTTTAAAATAATGATAATTATTTTATAGATTTTTCTTAACTTATTATTTATCTATTTGGCTTATCCCTTATCTTGCTATTCGTACTATCTATATATTTCTTTAAATATTCTGTCATGTGCCTATTTTGTTTAGCTATCACTATTTAATTTATTTTATTTACTTTTCTCACTTATTATCTCTTTTTTTTGGGTACTATTATTAGACGCATCCCCTTTGGGCCCAAATCTTTTTTGGGCTCTTATTCAACATTATTATTAATTTTTTTTTTCGAAGATCTAGGTCCATTATGCTTTTATTTTCCCCTTCTAATTCCTACAAGCCTCACTCCCTAGAGCCCAAGAACATGAGAATGCATAAAATACATTACACAAAAACAAGATAGCAAGAAAAATTAAAATTTTCACCTACAAGTATTACATTATTAACCCCCTTCAGAGAATTCGGTCCTCTAAATTTACGTTACCTCTAATCTTAAGCAAGTATGGATAACTAGCATGCATATCCACCTTGGCCTCCCACATGGCCTATTAAACTAACCTTTTAAATGATGGTTACGATAAAAATTCTCACAGTGCCTGTCTCATTTATGAAAGTTTTTCCATAAGTTTGAACTTGTGTTTTCCTATGATGTACCGGGGGTATTACATACAATTTTTAGAGGAATAGTCTCTAATTGTTATGTAGAGATATAAGTAGAAGGATTAGTCATTTCTTATGGTATGGAATTTGAACTTACCTATGTAGAATTATTGGTGTTAGTGTCTTCTATAACTAGAGTTGGCTTAAATGCATTAGTCCTATGATTTTCTATTAGATTGTGTTGTTGCCTGGGATCATGATTCACCAAAGGAATGGAACTAGGATCTTGATTCAATGAACTTGATGAATGGGAGTTAAGAGAAGTAGAAGTGATTTCTTGATTCTTCTTCTAATAAAAAGTTGTGTTCATCAAATAAGATATGCCTCGAGACATAAATGCTGTTAGTTTTGGGATCAGAACACTTACATCCTTTATGGGACCCATTGTAGCCAAGAAAAACACAAGGTATAGATTTAAAAGCAAATTTATTCCAATTATAAGGTCTTATAAAAGGAAAACAGGTACACCCAAAAACTTTCAGAGAATTATAATTATGATGATGATTGAACAATATCTCAAAGGGTGATTTATCATTTAAAAGAGGAACGGGAAGCCTATTATTCAAAGAAGCAATTGTCATAATAGCATGATCCTAAAAAGAAAAGGGAAGTAAAGCATTAGCAAGAATAGTGAGACCATTTTAGTTAAATACCTATGCCTCCTCTCCACAGAAACATTTTGCTCATGTGTATGATGGCAACTTATCCTGTTTTTTATTTCTATTATCTTTCAAGTATATTGCTATAGGTTCATACTCAGTGCCTCCATCAAATTGAAGGGCCTTTAGCAATTAGTGTTTAATTGTAATTCAACAATAGGCTTAAAGTGAATAAAATTTTGATAAGTCTTATACTTTTTTAATAGATATAGCCAAATATGTTTAGAGAAAACATCCACAAAAATCATGTAATAAGAATAATTGTTTAAAGAAGTACAAAGCGCTAGCCCCCATAGATCAAAGAACAATAATTCAAGAGGCTAAGAGTAAACAATAGCATATTTTGAGAATGGTAGTTTATGTGCCTTTCATTAGCAACAAGCAATACATACATAATTTTCTTTATTCAAGATAGACAAATTACAATCTTTGAGCACTTTATTCAATATCATAGTTGAGGGGTGACCTAATATGTTATGCTATACATCAAAAGTGACATTAGAAAAAGTATTACTGATAGCACTATGAACCGAGTTCTTTGATTTGCAAAAAGAGTCTTGTTTATGAGTTAAATGCATATCAAAAGCATAAAGACCATCCTTAATGCTAGCCTGAAGAAGAGATTTGCTTGTATCCTAAGATTTAATATAACAGTTGTTAGAATATGGAATTCAGAAAACACATTTTTATCTTGAGCAAACCTAGAGACATTTAATAAATTTCTAGAAATTTTAGAGGGACATGCAATAATTTATTTAAAGCAAAAGTAAACTTAGAAGAAGGAACATTAATCTTTGTAGAACCAATATTCTCTATATTCAAACATGTTCCACCACCCACGAAGACTTTTCTTGGCCCTTGTAAGAACTCTAAATTATTCTGCTTCAGAGTTATAAGATAGGATGTACCAAAGTCAACATACCAGGTAGGATCTGAGTCTTGAGACAACTTCTAGTGTTGTTGACATGACTGTGTTCTTTATTGTTGCATTATTGCTATTTTGGTTAAAGTATTGTAGAGAGAAAGAGTGTAATACCCGAGTCAGTATATAACAATATTCAGAGTTTATTTTTGGCATGTGAAGGAAATTCAGACTGTGGAGGAATACGTCAATGGAGTAAGTGTTAGGGAAATGGACTTTTATCCGGAGGAAGTGTGTTAAGCATATGGGTTCGTAAGAGGGACTACAATGAACAAATATGAGAATTGTGCTTGAATGGTAAACCATAAGGGCTAGAGTTGTAATAGAAAATTTGTTTGACTAGTAGTGTTGAGGTGAAATGGATTGGTATATTATGCTTTGGACGTCTGGGCAATGTATTCCTAGTGATAGAACAATGTTGCCCTTTGTTGCAACTTCCTTTGAATGGAGATAAGGGTAAAATCATCCTATGAATTGTTAATATATATATATATATATACACACACTTTGATACACGTCTTTAGTACACACACACACTCAATGCCTCATACCATTATCTTGTCTTACTCTCACCTATACATATGCCTACCATTCCTCCGCCATTTGCCTTTAACCCCTATTTCCAACCTCATTTTCAGTGGGCTTCTGATCTCCGGTGACCTCCTATCTCATCAAAAAATGGTAAGGCTTGAGGTAAGTGCAAGATTTCCTTCTTTTTCTTCTATTTTCGTTTTGGGAACCCTAGGTTAGAATAGTTGGGAAATCATTGTGATTGATGATGAATTATACTTTTAAAACATCAATTTAGTGATTCTTAACACTTGGGAATAGAGGATTGGAGCGGAGAAATTGATTTAAAGGGAGAAATTTATGTTTAGGAGAGTGAAGGCTAAACCAAAAAAAGAGGAAAGACCTAGATCTTTGTCTGACCTTGATGTAATCTTGAGTCAATGCTTAAAATAGACCTCTTCGGTGGTTTTTGGGTCCTAAGAACAAGCTAGTGATGATCCAAATTGGAGAGAAGCCTTAGTATGGTTTGGCAGCTTAGGATGAGGGAGTTTAAAGATGAGTTTCAAACTGATTTCATTGCTGGTCTAATACGAACCATTATAGCGGTGCAAATGGTCGTTGTAGTAGCCACTACTGTATGTGAACTTCTAGAAGCTAGCGCTACAGTACCAAGATTAGGTGTTGTAGCAGCAATAAAGAAAATGCACCATTTTTATCTCTGCTTTAGGCGTTGCATCAATGGGATCCTTACTACAACAGCTAATGACTTTCTTTTCATCTAAATTTGACATGTTCCCTTATTCCTTTCATGATGGATTGAGTAGGGAGAATCTCTAGTGTATGCACATCATCTTCCCTACCAAACATCATGTGTGAAACACAATAAAGCATTTACTTAGAGTCGAGGTGAGTATGTGATCTTACTTATCTTGAATTAAGATTTGTATCCTTTACAACATTACTTGTTCATGCTCTTAGATAATATTGCATACCTTGTATGTGACTATCCAAGGTTTTAAATGATATATTTATATACATGAACAAGAAGTATTATATATAGAGGATCTATTTGCTTATGTATGTAAACTACCTATAATAAATCAAATTATGATAAACTCTATGGGAGAGGAGCTAGTGTTGCACATGATGTCATTTCTTATTGAATATAATGGTGTCTCTTTGCAAAAATGTTGTGCCCTTGCTTGCATCTCTATCTTGAGGTGACTTACTTGTGTTTAAGTTGTTTTATCATTGAAGTGAGGAGTTGAGTAGAGATGATGTGACCCGGAGAGAAGTGGAGTCTTTCTTGTAATATATTGTTACACTTAATGCATTTGAGCATATGATTGGCATATTCATATAGATTGCCTCATTATTATTGCATTCATATCTTCATATTTCCATGAGGAGTGGAGCGAAGCAGAGACCACTACGGTGGAACAACCCTTAGGTGATTATTCTTGTACTAATAGCTTTATGCCAAACACATTTATAGCCTTTGGGCAAGGAGAATCATATAGCCTTCAGGCAAGTAGAACTATGTTGTTTTCAAGTATCGAAGAAACTCCTTATACCATATATAACTTGCAAAATGCATGACGAACATGATACATAATATTAGTCACCTTTAGATTGTAAGCTTTATAGCGTATTATGAGGTGGATGCATTCAAATTTGGAGTACATTCAAATATAGTGTATGTTATATTGTGGAGGATATTATAGTATGCACAGTGTGTTATGTTCAGTGGAGTATTTGCTAGTTGCACTATTCTCTTTCTTTTGGCATGTGTTACTTGCATTAGAGATCACATTGGTATGTGTTTGAGCATACTTCACACTTACTACCCTTGTTTAATCTAGTAGATATTTTATGACTTGATGATTAATCATATTGGAGATTACAACCTTGTACTCGGGGCTGGTAAGATCGATAAGATTTAACTTGTACTTTTATTAGTAAGGTCACTTTACTCACTAGATTTATATCTCACCTATCATTAATGTAGTATAGGTACCGAGATGATCGAGAACATTTGCATGAGGAGTAGCAGACGTTTGGAGTGCCCAACCCATTAAGCCATTGGAGTTGGTATCTTGGAGTCCTTTATTTATTTTAAGTTGAGTCAGCTCTGTAGTCAAATAGAACATCTAGGAGGGAGGGGTTTATGTATAGAGACATGTATATGATTTACTTACATTATTTTTTGTATGTGTTTTCTTGTATTCTTTATCTGGATACATTATACACGGAAACTAGAATTACATGAGAATTATAATGTGAACTTGAAATTCTTAAATTGAGTAGATTTAGTTTTGTAAGTTGACATCATTATATACATGTGTTGGAGTAATATAATTAATCTATATGTGTGAAGGCTTACGGCTAAAGGGTAACTCTACGTCATGCAAGTACGTGCCCATATTTTGGGATATGACAAAGGGCACCACGCCATGTGCCTAATCTTGCAACATAATTGACAAATTAGTCTATTGTTCTTTTTTTGTCTTCCACCCCTTTTTGCCTTTTTCTGAACCTCTTGAAGTATTATACTGATTTCTTGAGGGATTTTGCATATTTCCATAACCTTGTCATAACTTTTTATCCTTGGTAGATCCTACCTGAGCTAAACTCACAAAAATTATATTAGCATCTTTTTAGTTTTTAATAATTCTTTCCTCTTGAGTCATTAAAATTGACTCAATTTCATGCACAGTACAGCGTGTAATGATGAAAGTAACAAACCCCTCATGTTCATCAAAGAGACCATCTAAGATAACCTCTATATGTTCAGTTGGAGTAATTGGAGATCATACATATGCAAGACAATCAACAATCTTCTTAATTTTGAGAAAGTATTCATTGGCTGTATCATTAAATTTCTTGATGGATCTGAGCTACACTTTCAACAACCTTACCTTGGCATGGGTTTTGGAAGCAAAGAAAACCCCTAGTTTTTTTTTTCCAAATCTAGCACTAGCAATCACATCCAACCATGCAATTGTTCATGCTTTCTAAATAAATGCCAAAAGCCAGAGACAAGGAGCTAATATTGTTGTCCTGAAGAATGAAATCTTCATTGATCTTTCTGGATGCCTTATCTTCTGGTTTCTTGAATCTTGGTGGAAGTTTAGCCTTTGCAAGAATATAATTATGAAGTTTGAGACTTTTAATCATGGCCCAAAGTTGATGCTTCCATATCAGGAAGTTACTTTCTTCAAGTTTCATAACGGTTAGATGAGAAAAGACTTAAGCATGAGCTTAGACAAAGCACTTTCTTAACTCACAAATGCCATGGATGAACCTAGCTCTGATACCATTATAGATTTTTAGGCAAGGTTGAAGAGAAATAAAGGAAGAGAAGAATATGAACTGAATGCTATTATATTGTATTGATAGCCTTGCATACTCAATAGTCAATACAGGACTAAAAGCAAAGAATATATAGCATCATACATAACCAACTAAGTTAACAGTAAGAAACAGAAATAACTAAACAACTGTAGAAGAATTTAACTACCCTTACTAAACAAACATAAACCTATCTATATACATTAATAGGTACGTCCGCAAGAGGTATATCTTCAATATTCAAAGTATGTGATATAACTTATTTAAATCAAATCCCCTTACTGGAATTGATATCTGTTAAGTGTAAACGTTTATTTCTGTTAGTCAATTTTCTGTTATATGTTAATGGTATATATATATATATTCATCTTTGGTTTACAGTAATAATACATAGAATTATTCATTCTCTCTCAGACTCTAATATGGTATCAAAGCACAATTCAAAGAATTGACTCTAAAATTCCTTTTGATTCAAGAAACATGGAGGAAAATAACTCCTCCTCTGTGACTTCGGGTAACGCTGGAAATGCATAAACTAGAGTCATCCAAAATGAAGGAATCAATGCTGATCAACGTTCTTTAATTGGAATTTTGACCAAGAACAACAACATTACATCTTTCTCTCATAATATCTCGGTAAGACTTGATGAAAATAATTTTTTGTTTTGGAAACAATAGATAGCTACTAGAGTTTATGGTTATGGCCTGGAACATCATTTAACACAAGATCAAGTTCCACCAATGTTCAAGAATACACAAGATGACACAACAACTATCTTGAATTTGGATTATAGTGACTAGAAAAGATAGGACCAGCTTCTTATGTCTTGGCTCTTTCTATGTCCGAGGGTATGCTCACAAGAATGGTAGGCTGTAACTTCACTTTTGAAATCTAGGAAAAGGTAAGGGTTCACTTTGCCTCTCAAACCAAAGCAAAGTTAAAACAACTGAAAACCAATTAAGAACTATCAAGGAAGGTTCATCCAAAATGTTTGAATACTTGTTAAAAGTAAAGAATATAGTAGACTCTTTAGTTGCTGTAGGTAACCCCATTCCCTGTTAATGACTATATTGAGGCTATATTTGATGGCCTCCCTAATGAATATGAATCTATAGTTACTACAATTATTTCCAAATCTGAATCATATAATATCGATGAAATTGAAGCCCTTTTACTATCCCAAGAAAGCATATTAGAGAAAAAGATTCAGGTGAAATTACAGGACTCCAGCAAATCAGAATCAAGTGACATAACAGTCAATACGGCATAAACCAAGAGTGGTGGACGAGGTACCAACAATGGAAATTTTCAAAATTTCAGAGGCAAAGGACAAAGATCCTATGGGTATTTTGGCAACAGAGGCAACAGAAGGGGCGGTAAATACTACCAAAACCAAAACTTTCAAGGATAGTACAAATCTCCTGGAAGTCAGAAACCACAAGTAACATGTCAATTATGTGGGAAAACAGGACACTTTGTATGGACCTATTACCACAGGTTTGACATATAATTTTCAACCTACATCTAATACAAATCAACCAACAGCCAACAACAACAAACCTCCTGGACAAATTTTGGCTATGTTTGTATGTCCTGAAATAGTTTTCGATCCTGGGTGGTATGTTGATTCTGGTGTATCTAGCCATCTTACACTTGACTCACAGAACTTTTTGTCCAAGAATGACTATAATGGACAAGAATTAGTCTACATAGGCAATGGTACTGGTCTCAAAATTCACTCTGTAGGCAATTCTATTATTAACACTCATAATTCAAGCCCTCTTATTCTCAGAAATCTTTTACATGTACCCAAAATCACAAAGAACCTTATAAGTGTATCTAGATTTTGTAGAGATAATTCTATGTTTTTTGAATTATATTCTAACTTTTGTTGTGTTAAATCTCAGGTCACCAACAAGGCATTTTTTGGATGGGAAAGTTAAAAATGGCTTGTATACATTTGATAATCTCTGTCTCTCCAATACTGTTCCATATAAAATTACAACAATTTGTCTACTGTACCCTTTTCTATTGCGTTATCATCATATTCTTCTTGTAATATAGATCTTTGGCATCAAAGATTAGGCCATTTAAATATTAAAAATGTTACTTCTGTCTTAAAATTTTGTAATCTTCCTATATCAAATAAAACTCCTTGTATGCATGTTGTTATGGAAAATCACACAAACTCTCATTTTCTAACTATACCACCACTTATTCTAAACCTTTAGAACTTGTGCATACTGATCTTTGGGGACTTGCTCCCACACACTCAAATGATGGATATCTGTATTATATTGCTTTTGTGGATTCTTTCTCTAGGTTCACTTGGATCTACATGATGAAAAGAAAATATGAAGCATTAGATATATTTGTTAAATTCAAATCCATGGTAGAATTACAACTTGAATCAAAGATCAAGGCCATACAATCTAACTGGAGTGGAGAATATAGACCCTTTACTACAGCAACATGGTATCCTTCACATAATTATCTGTCCTCACACCTATGAATAGAATGGCCTCATTGAAAGGAAACACAGGCACATTACTGAGATGGGTCTCACTCTTTTAGCAAATTCATCTATGCCTTTAAAATACTGGAGTGAGGCTTTTGAAACTTCCACTTTTATTATTAACAGATTACCTACTGATGTCCTAGGGGTTGACTCTCCCATTCACAAATTACTAGGGGTTAAACTAGATTATGGTGCTCTAAGGGTCTTCGGATGCTCATGTTTTCCCTTATTAAGAGCTTATAACACACATAAGCTTTCCTACAAGTCATATGAATGTGTCTTTTTAGGATGCAACCTTACTCACAAAGGCAACAGTTGTATGGATTTCAAAACTCAGAAAATTTATACATCCAGACATATTCAATTCAATGAAGCATCTTTTCCTTTTTCAAAATTAAAGTAAATAATTACTGATTCTTCTCAATTATCAACCTACAATACTGTGAATGCTACACCACCTTTATTGTCTCAACCCCATGTCCCTCAACACTTAAATAGTGTTCCCAGTAACACAATCGTTGGATCTTATCCTAATTTGAACCATTACAATTCTATTTCTCCCACTAATTGTAATGAATTTCTTAATGCAGGTCCGGCTACATCTCCTACACGAACTCAAAATAAGGAGTTCAATTCAGATTCTTCTCCTTCCCTCTATTCCTTATCTGCTATCTCAATTTCTCATGAAAATATTAGATCACACACTAACACTACTGCAGCAAGCATTACTACATTTACACCTCAAAATAATCCACGATCATCCAATACTAACATTCACATGATGATTACTCGATCAAAAGTTGGCATTCACAAACCCAAGGCTTTTCTCATGCATTATGAACCAACCTTTGTTATTGAAGCCTTAAAAGATGACAACTGGAGGCAAGCAATGTTATAAGAATTTCAGGCACTATAGAAGAACAAAACATGGACCTTGGTTCATCTACCACCAAATAGAAATGCTATCAGCTGCAAGTGGATATTCTGTATTAAGGAAAACTTAGATGGATTAGGACAATGCTACATATCGAGGCTTGTTGTGAAGGGGTTTTAATCAAAGGGAAGGGTATGACTACAGTGAGACCTTTGGCCCAGTAGTCAAACCCACTACCATACGAATCATTCTCACTCTTGCTCTTTCTCATGGCTCGAACATCAACCAATTAGACGTACACAATGCATTCCTAAATGGAATCTTAGAAGAAGAGGTCTTCATGCATCAACCTCCTGGATTTGAACATGCAGATAAGTCCCTAGTTTGTAAACTTGACAAGGCTATTTATGGTCTCAAACAAGCCCCAAGGGCTTGGTTTGAAAAATTAACATCTACTCTGTAGAATTTCATATTCACACCCAGTAAATGTGGTAGCTCTCTCTTCCTCTTCAACACTGCATATCAGAAAATCTTTATTTTTGTGAATGTAGATGACATACTTGTCACAAGAAGTTCTCCCAATGCCATCTCGAAAATCATCATAGCCTTGAATCAACAATTTTCTCTCAAGGATCTTGGTCAAGTCAACTACTTTTGTAATACCCCAATAATTTTTACAAATATTCAAAATCTATTTTGAAGTTTATTGAAAAATTTAATTACGTAGAAAATATTCTTTTGAATTAATGAAGGAAATTTGAGAATAGAAATTTTAAATTTTTAATTTAGGAAATGTTTACAAATTCTCAAGGATCTAAGCAAACAAATCTTACAAGTTAGAGTGGCAATGAGTAAATTTATCCAAGAAAATTAGTAAGGCCAGTTACTATTCCAGTATACAGTACTATTTACCTATATAATATTATTTACGTATATGATACTGTTCACATATACTATCGAAATGTCAAATACCAAATGTGGTTTGATCATAAGAGAAAACTAGAAAGAAACTGGGAGAAAAATGACATTTTATATGAGAGAATTCCTTAAGGGACTAAATTGAAAGGAAACTAAATTAGCAAATTGATTATACTAATAGATGAGATGTGTAAGTGAAATTGGTAGGTGAGACTAGTAAGTGAAATTAGTAGGTGAGACGAGGTAGGTGAAATTGATAGGTGAGACGGGGTAGATAGAATAGTACCCTTAAATTTTCTTATAAATAGGCCCTTCCATTTCATTTTCAAAATCACACCTTCAACTTCTCTTCTTCTCTCTTTAAGATTTCTTGGTCCGACGCTAGACCTCTGAGATTTTGAACCTTTCCTTTTCAGTTTAGGTAAGGATACTATACCATTTCTATGTCTTACAAATTTTAGAAGTTATTTTCTTAAGTATGCTCTGTGATTGCAGCTTTGGCTGATCTTCCACATCAGAAAAACTGTTCTTAACTACCTATATATTATTTTGAATCCCTGATTACCAAAATATAATATAAACTGTGAAGAATACATGTCTAGAAAAGTTCTGGCTAAGGAAAGACCTAGTTTTTAAGTGTGTCCATTGCGACCTTCCACTCTTTTTTGGGAACTTACCTGGTGTACTCTTTTACATATTGTATTCTCTATTTCTGGTATGAATAGTATCCATACATATGAATAGTAATTGTATGTATGAATAGTAACCGTACATATGAATAGTAACCAGATGTGTGAACAGTATCTATATGAAAACAATTCTAACTTATTTTCTCTAATCTTTCATGAAAATCTTCGTAGCGAAACATTGAAATTCACCTGAGTACTCTTGTCCGTAATAACTTAAAGAAATGATACTCGTACGAAATCCAGGTGAGTGGAACGACCCCGTTTTAATAGGGTTTTAGCATTACTGGTGATAAAAAGTATGTCGTATGACACTTCCAAGATTCATAGGGGTAAATTGGATTCAGAATGACGAATCTAAGGAAATAATTAATCCAGAAGTATGGATAAGACAAAATAAGTATTTCATGATGATGTGAAGTTTAAATCTTTTCAAAAACAGTTTGATAGATTTGTGATTTATAAACCTATAAATAGTTATTTACTATACCTGTTATATGAATGAATATTATATTGTACTTCTTATTATGGTATGAAATACTGTGCTATTGATTGTGATTGAGCGGGACAATACCCCCCTTTCATGTCAAGGCGGAAAACTCAGTTTAAAGGGTGTATTGACTAATGAGTGTGGAGACAACGATTCTCTCAGTAGGGATATAACCCGAATAGGTAACAGATTCGTGAAGCACCCTAGCTAAGAGGATGAGGTTATGCGTCATGGCAGGAATATACAAAATTGGTGAGCTGGCCTATGTGCGCTCTCCAGGATATATTGTCATTGATGAGTACTAGTAACGTTTGTTGAATTGGATGAATTTTTATCTTCTTGTATGTAATTTCTAACTATGTCTATTGGTTGAGTATGAACCTTCAGATATACTTGCATGACTGGTGATGTATTTGAATTTTATTAATGCGAGGCCGATTCGCTCACTGAATTTTAGAGCTCACACTCTCTATGAAACGTTTTTTACAGATCAGGTTACCGGTGAAAAATATCTGCTAGAAGAGTAGATCACTTTGGACCTTCCCGCTGTCGGGTAGGCCCCTCTTTTATTTTAGATTATGTCGCTCTGTAATCATCTAGGATATCTAGGTCAGGGGTTTGGCATTTGATTTGTATGTCAGTATAATAATATATTTTATATTGATGATCTATTATTATATGCAAATCATCTCTATGATTTTCAAATAAGAAAATTTGATATATTTTCTTCATATTTATTAAGGAATTGTTATTTTGATAATATAGAGATAATGACCAATAATTTAACTCGTGGGTAGAATTTATCGAAAGGCTTACGGTGATGGAATATTCATCATTGTGCCGATCATGTACCCAGAAAACGGATTGTGACAAAGTTGGTATCAGAGCAAGGTTGTTAGGTCTCCTAGTGATTACAGAGCAAGGTAACCTTAGTGGGACCTCCTCTATCGTTGTGAACCCGAGCACAACTATAGAGAGACGGCTCTACCGAAGGTCCTGTAGGATGTTTTCATTTCCTTTCCCTCTGAGACTTATCTTTTCTTAGAAATTATATTTTCAGTTTTATTTTTAGACAAATGTGGCTACACTTTTGAACTTAGTAAAGGAAAGGTTATTAGTTGTTTTGATTCCATAGTTGTCGGATCAAATTTTTATGTGGTGGGTTTTATAAGCTGAATTCGTGATTGATTTTGTGTAGCTAATTTTCTTTATCTTTCATTATTATTATTTTAGAGTACCGTCCAATAAAAGAAACCACTTGCATTAAAAAAAACTAAAGGATTACATTGTAAAAAAAAAAGTTTACTCATGCATGAGTAATCTAAAGACGAGGTGGTCTCAAATTAGGAGGATTATATTGTATCATCACCCCTCGACCATTCCTTGGAGTGAGAGACAAAGCAATGTTGCGAAGGGTAATGTAAATTTCATTCATACAATCAACACTTCTTTGCTGTTGATTGTAAAAGCACTGGGTGGACCAATAGAAGAACCTATCTATTCTTGAAGTCATTGTTGCGTTATTGTGTTTAGTTAACCTCTCCAGATCCTCTATTATCCTTTTTAGATCCTTCACCTGCTGCTCTAGATAGGCTATTTTGTCCTCTGAGGTATGGCCCGTGCTAATCTCCTCAGCTTCCTTATTCTTCTTTATCTTCTTTTCCTTTTGATTCTTTTGAGATCCTTCGAAAGGTCTCTTGCCTTTTCCTTGCCTAAACTTAAGTTCAAGTCAAGTTCTTCTTCCTTGGCCTCTACTGTGAGATCAATGTACTTCCTTGTGGCCATGATTTGAAAAGTTTAGAAATTTTTGTAAGAGTATGAGGAGAAAGGAATGCTAGGAAGTTGTAGGCTCAGAGATGATTACTCTTTGTGGTATGATAACTGAGAACACTGGGTCGATTTTTATAGAGAAAAATTATGACTTAGAGACAAAGAAGATATCTCTTCGCCGTACCCCTACACGCTCAACCTATGGATTTCTGAAAACTAGAAGCTAGAAGTCTAGGGTAGGCATACACACTAATAGTGCATCGTATTAATGCCAAAACCACGAAAGTCAATATTCAGTGGATTTACGGCCGATTTATACTTGGTTTTCCCATTTCTCCTATTGGCATTTTGCGAAATTTAAAGAAGTTGACAATGTAGCCATTAAAGATTGCCTTGGATGCTTTTATAATGAACTGAAATGTATTTCTCTACTTTTTTGTGTTGTTCTTGAGAGCCTTCAGTTGAGTATAATATACATAATTGATTGAATCATGTTGTAATTACATGTATCTAAAAACATATGATATATATGCTATTCATGCATAATGAAGAAGGCTACAGCCAAGGAGAATATGTGATGATTCTACATGTACTCATAGAGAATGAGAAGTCAAAAATTTAAAATGACTTGAATAGAATGAAATGTGTAGAGGATGATACATCTTCATGATAATGTTTGATGCATGCGACCGTAAGCAGTTAACTTTGTTTTAAAATAAATAAATAAATAAATATATGTGTGTAAATCCAGAGTAAAGACACTGATTAGAATATAAGATAAGGCTAATATGAGACTACCCGATCATAGAGTGATATCGTGATCTGGGATTACACTGTAAGACAAGTATAGAGTGAGGAAATCATAGATTGAAATGGCGATTAGTCAAAAATTTTGAGGAAGAGTCAAAAGTTAGCCGAAATTTTTTAGGAAACATTTGACTTATGTTAATTGCATTGAATTATATTTACTATTTACCTGCATGTCCGACATTAATTGCTGGCATTGTGACGTATGCGATCTGTAAACCTCTTAGCGAGCGGAGTATAGGTTATGGTGGCTTTAGCTCGAGGGGCTTTGGGTTGCCTATAAATCTTGTACGCCCGTTACCCCACTCATCACACCAAGCAAACCTACTTCTTTCATTACATACATATTTCTTAATCTTCATTCTTTTCTCATTTGAAGTTATTTCTGAGGTCCCTAGAGCAATGGCCGACAATAAATCTTTCAACTTGAATTTTGAGACTGGCAACATAGAGTTTGATTTAAATCTAAGTCTCGGATACAACAAAAGGAAGAGACCTGTAGATAGGTCACCAGAAATTAAGAAGAGAAAGAAGGATGTAATAGAGTTGGAGGAGGACAGCACTGCAACATCCTCAGAAAATAAGCTTGTGTTCCTAGAACGTAAGATAGAAAACCTGGAGCGTAAGATAGAGAGCCTGGAATACAAGATAGATGACCAAAAGCGACTAATAAATCATCTCTTTGAAGACCAAGAGAAACTGATAAATCGTCGCTTCGGGGAACTAGCTAATCGAGTTGATAGACATTCGATGTTTGCAACTCAAAATTTTCGTGACCAACAAGCAAGGTGTATTGACTGTATGAACGGAATGACTTCTGCTTTTCACCAAATTTCCCAGGCACTTCCTCCAGAAACCCTTTCTAGACTGCAACAATTAGTTTCCTCCTTAAGGTCTGAAGCACCTTCCTCTTTTAGACCTGGAGCACCTTCTACATTTTAAAAGCCTCCTCGTCCTTAATTTATTCTTTCTTTTGTTTGTACCTAAAGCTATATTTGGTCTATGCTTTACGTATTAAAATTATCTATTTTGTAAATCAAGTTAAGCTTATTGACTATAACTTATGTACTAGAAATAAAATTTAAGTTAGTATTTAGATCTTCTATGTTGAAGTGATTCCTTTTACTAAAAAAAGAAACTTGAGGAATGAGAAGATATTGGACTTGTTATATTTCGTACTTGATTATGAAAATTCTAAAGCAGAGTATGGTAATATCCTTTTAACTGAGCAGAGTTACTAAAATGATATTTCATTGCACTTCTGAACTATGGAAGAGTGCTAAATAAGTATTTTATGAAGCTATACATAGAGAACTATGGATTTGCCCCAATCATTGAAGGGGTAAGACTCTATATAAGTCATTGAGGTGAGAGGAATTTCTATATATATATATATATATATATATTTTATACTTATGTGTGATGAGTATGTTATTTACTTATCATATTTTCTATTCTTCCTAGAGATTTATGCAATGATTTCATGTGATTTTGCCTTTTATATAACGCCTTCAAGTCAGAGTATCACCTTAAGGCAGGAGGATCGCCTTCCAGCAAGAGTATTGCCTATGGCTAAAAGGACGCCTTCGGGTGGGGTGCTTGTATTCATAAATGTTATGAGCTATGTTCTTGTAATATCCCAAGAATTTATATGAATATTTAAAATCTATTTGAAGTTTATTGAAAAATTTAATTACATGAAAAATGTTCTTTTGACTTAGTGAAGGAAATTTGGAAATAGAAATTTCAAAATTTTAATTTGGAAAATTTTTACAAATTCTCAAGGGCTAAAGTGAAAAGAAAAGAAAGTATGGAGTACTTTTGAGAAATGACCAAGTAGGAACCCGAGAAGAAGAATAGAGCTTTTGGGAATGAATTATGAGTCCGGTACCAAAAGAATGATGGATTCAAGGTTAAAGTGGAGTTTGAGACTTTGAGAGGGACTAAAGTGAAATAAGAAAATTGTGGGGCACTTAGGATTTAGAATCACCCGAGGTGAGATTTTATGAATTTGCTTTTACTAGTCTTGACTGAGGGTCAACTGAAGAGCAAGTGATAATTTCACCCCGGGCGAGTATATAGGTGGCCTCACATATTTTTCTTCATTTTCTCCTTTCCTTTCTCTCTCTTCACCTTCTCTCCTCTCTTTCTCTCTCTACACTCCAACTCCACAACCGGGCTTGGAGGGTGGATCTCGGGCTACGGGGCGAGCCTCTAGGAGCCAAGCAACGTAGGGAAAGCAAGGAATTGAGGTAGAAATTTCTATTTCTCAAGCTTTTCCCTATTTTCTAGTTTTAAGAAAGTTTAGGGTAAAAATCGAGATTCCGGCTTCGTTTCTCGATTAAAATTTGTGTTTTTGGTGTCTAAATACTCCTTAGACATTAAGGGTGAGATCCTATAGAAGAAATCATGGAAAACGGCAGAGATTTGGCCGGATCTAAGCCAAATCCGAAAGGAATCGCGAAAGGTCACGATCGTGGCGCCCAAACGCCAAGGTTTAGAAGGTTTTGGGAAGGAAGAAGGGCTTGGCGCCCAGGCGCCAGATGTACTGAAAAACCTTAGCTTATTTTAATCAGTCATAACTTCTTCATCCGGACTCCGTTTTGGGCAAACTTTATATCGTTGGAAAGCTCTTTGAGTCTAGTTTCCAATGGTATAAGTTTCATTTAGATATTCATTACCGGTTAGGAGTTATGACTTAAGATGTGAGTAAAGGTCGAGAGTAGTGATAGGAAATTTCTCTATTTTGTAACCCTAATGATTTTTACCTGGTTACAATAGGGATGGTTGAGGCGCAAGGTGGGAGCGTCGAGAGCGTGGAATCCAGGTGAGTAGGCAACCTTGCAAAATTAATTTACTAAACTAGTCAAAGCACAATATAAATCCCATTTGCGTTATTTGTGAAATTGAGAAGATTATCAGTGTGTGTTCAGGTTGAGAAAAAGTACAATATCATTGGAAGGTATTTTATTACCTTTGTGAATTGATTTCTCTAGTTGACTCAATTAATAATATATGATGATTGCTATGATTGATGATAGACATTCAAGGGAATAAAAGTATGTGTAAATTAATTTATTTCATAGTAATTATATTGTGATTAATTCTCACTATTCTATTGATGAGCAAAAGATCTACGGGATCTAATACACGTGTTTGAAAGGGTTAGAGTCCCATACTACTCGGTGTATAACTGTGAAAATCAATACACGAGTTTGAAAGGGTTAGAGTCCCATACTACTCGGTGTATAATTATGAAAATCAATACACGAGTTTGAAAGGATTAGAGTCTCATACTACTCGGTGTATAACTGTGAAAATCTATGCACGAGTTTGAAAGGGTTAGAGTCCCATACTACTTGGTGTATAATTGTGAAAATCTATGCATGAGTTTGAAAGGGTTAGAGTCCCATACCACTCAGTGTATAACTGTGAAAACCTATGCACAAAGAGTTTGAGGGTTAAATTCCCAAGTCACTCAGTGCAAGTATTTATGGCACATAATGCAAAGTAATTGAGGGATTGATCACCCAAGAAATCATATAATTATTTAAAATAAATGGTAGATTGATTGTATTAGTAAATGTGGTATTTGTGCTTGTGATATTTTCATGTACAGTTGTTTACTCACTGAGTTTTGATTAACTCACACTCTCTATGATTATCTTTTCAGATACAATGGTTAAGGAGGAGAATTTATAGCCTTTAAGGATATACTCCACTTTTGTCTGGTAAACAATTGGTAAGGAATAGGAAATGCTCTGTAATCTAGTAGGTCACCTAGGCTTGGGAGGTTGTATAGTACTGTATAGTGTATGAATGTTGAACATTTTCTGAATATGTATACAAAACATCTTTCTTGGAAAATTTATGATTCACATAATTATGGATATTAAGAATGTTCATAGAGATTAAGGGGTACCACGGAAGTACACCTTAGTTATTTTATATTTATTTCACATGTAAATTTTAGGATGTGACAGTTTTGATATTTAGTGTGAACTGGAGAGACCACGTACCACTTTTTGAAGACGACACCTATTTAAGGTTTTACATGGATCTCTGATTAGATGGTTTGAGTTTGGTAAAGGTTATGGGGATGAGACACTTTATGGTACAAGAGGTCATAGAGAAGATCAAACTGATAAGGAAGAGATTGCTTGCTATTTAGAAAATGAAAAAGTCCTATGCAAACCATCGATAATGTGGTCTAGAGTTCACAGTCAATGGTATAGTGTTCTTGTAAATCTCACCGAAGGTGTGATGAGGTTTGGAAAGAAAGAGATGCAAAGGATGAGATATGGATGAAATGACCACACTTATTTCAGCCTTGAAGTGAGTTTTGAATTCAGGGGACTGAATTCTGTTAAGGGGGGAAGAATGTAATACCCCAATAATTTTTACAAATATTCAAAATCTATTTTGAAGTTTATTGAAAAATTTAATTACGTGGAAAATATTCTTTTGAATTAGTGAAGGAAATTTGGGAATAGAAATTTTAAATTTTAAATTTAGGAAATGTTTACAAATTCTCAAGGATCTAAGCGAACAAATCTTACAAGTTAGAGTGTCAATGAGTAAATTTATCCAAGAAAATTAGTAAGGCTAGTTACTATTCCAGTATACGATACTATTTACCTATATAATACTATTTACGTATACGATATTGTTCACATATACTATCGAAATGTCAAATATCAAATGTGGTTTGATCATAAGAGAAAACTAGAACGAAATTGGGAGAAAAATGACATTTTATATCAGAGAATTCCCTAAGGGACTAAATTGAAAGGAAACTAAATTAATAAATTGATTATAGTAGTAGATGAGATTTGTAAGTGAAATTGGTAGGTGAGACTAGTAGGTGAAACGGGATAGGTGAAATTGGTAGGTGAGACGAGGTAGATGGAATAGTACCCTTAAATTTTCTTATAAATAGGCCCTTTCATTTCATTTTCAAAATCACATCTTCAACTTCTCTTCTTCTCTCTTTAAGATTTCTTGGTCCGATGCTAGATCTCTGAGATTTTGGACCTTTCCTATTCAGCTTAGGTAAGGACACTATACCTTTTCTATGTCTTATAAATTTTAGAAGTTATTTTCTTAAGTATGCTCTGTGGTTGCAGCTTTGGCTGATCTTACACATCAGAAAAACTGTCTTTAGCTGCCTATATATTATTTTGAATCTCTGATTATCAAAATAGAATATAAACTGTGAAGAATACATGTCTAGGAAAGTTCTGGCTAAGGAAAGACCTGATTTTTAAGTGTGTCTATTGCGACCCTCCACTCTTTCCTGGGAACTTTCCTGGTGTACTCTTTTACAGATTGTATTCTCTATTTCTGATATGAATAGTATCCATATGTATGAATAGTAACCATATGTATGAATAGTGATCGTACATATGAATAGTAACCATACGTATGAACAGTATCTATATAAAAACAATCCTAACTTATTTTCTCTAATCTTTCATGAAAATCTTCGTAGCGAAACATTGAAATTCACCTGAGTACTCTTGTCCGTAATAACTTAAAGAAATGATACTCGTACGAAATCTAGGTGAGTGGAACGACCCCGTTTTAATAGGGTTTTAGCATTACTGGTGATAAAAAGTATGTCGTATGACACTTCCAAGATTCATAGGGGTAAATTGGATTCAGAATGACGAATCTAAGGAAATAATTAATCTAGAAGTATGGATAAGACAAAATAAGTATTTCATGATGATGTGAAGTTTAAATCTTTTCAAAAACAGTTTGATAGATTTGTGATTTATAAACCTATAAATAGTTATTTACTATACCTGTTATATGAATGAATATTATATTGTACTTCTTATTATGATATGAAATACTGTGCTATTGATTGTGATTGAGCGGGACAATACCCCCCTTTCATGTCAAGGTAGAAAACTCGGTTTAAAGGGTGTCTTGACTAATGAGTGTGGAGACAACGATTCCCTCAGTAGGGATATAACCTGAATCGGTAACAGATCCGTGAAGCGCCCTAGCTAAGAGGATGAGGTTGTGCATCATGGCAGGAATATACAAAATTGGTGAGCTGGCCTATGTGCGCTCTCCAGGATATATTGTCATTGATGAGTACTAGTAACGTTTGTTGAATTGGATGAATTTTTATCTTCTTGTATGTAATTTCTAACTATGTCTATTGGTTAAGTATGAGCCTTCAGATATACTTGCATGACTGGTGATGTATTTGAATTTTATTAACGCGAGGCCGATTCGCTACTCAGTTTTAAAGCTCACACTCTCTATGAAACCTTTTTTACATATCAGGTTACTGGTGAAGAATATCCGCTAGAAGAGTAGATCACTTTAGACCTTCCTGTTGTCGGGTAGGCCCCTCTTTTGTTGTAGATTATGTCGCTCTGTAATCGTCTAGGATATCTAGGTCAGGTGTTTGGCATTTGATTTGTATGTTAGTATAATAATATATTTTATATTGATGATCTATTATTATATGCAAATCATCCTATGATTTTCAAATAAGAAAATTTGATATATTTTCTTCATATTTATTAAGGAATTGTTATTTTGATAATATAGAGATAATGACGAATAATTTAACTCGTGGGTAGAATTTATCGAAAGGCTTACAGTAATGGAATATTCATTATTGTGCCGATCATGTGCCCAGAAAACGGGTCGTGACAACTTTCTAGGCGTGGAATTCAATTGAATCACTAATGGCAGTCTTCACTTGACTCAA
Source organism: Biancaea sappan (assembly GCA_037074585.1). Taxonomy (NCBI): domain Eukaryota; kingdom Viridiplantae; phylum Streptophyta; class Magnoliopsida; order Fabales; family Fabaceae; genus Biancaea; species Biancaea sappan. The sequence continues at coordinate 17,547,344 of CM073494.1, forward strand.
ACAAAATACATTAGGGATCTTTTAACCAAAACAAAAATACATGCTGCAAAGGGGGTCAATTCACCTATGATACTAAGGCAAAAACTTCAAAGTTTCAGCAGCTACCCTTTCTCTGATCCTACGCTATATAAGTCAGTTATGGGGCTACTTTAGAACCTTTCAATCACAAGATCAAAATTAGCTTTTTTAGTCCATAAGGTTTGTCAATTTATGCACAAACCACTTGAGGAACACTGGATATGTGTTAAAAGAATACTTCGATACTTAAACTCTACTGCAACTTACGGTTTGATTCTTCATCCTGCTCCTAAGGCTATAATGACCATTACAGCATACGGTGATGCTGATTAGGGGACAGATATAGAGGATAGAAGATCCATCTCTAGCCATTGTGTCTTCCTTGGTCTGAATTTAGTATCATGGGGCTCCAAGAAACAGACAACTATCTCTAGATCCACAACTGAAGTTGAGTATAGGTCACTTGCTAATTTAGTTACTGAAGTAACATGGATTCTATCACTTCTACAAGAACTAAAAATTCTCTGTGCATCACCACCTTTAATTCACTATGACAACCTCAGCACTGTTTTATTAACGGCAAACCCTCTACTTCATGCTCTCACAAAACACTTAGAATTAGATTTATTTTTTGTCTGCGAAATGGTTCAAAGGAAGGAGATAATAGTTCAACACGTTGGCTCACACTCACAACTTGCTGATGGGCTCACCAAAACATTGTCAAGTCCCAAGTTTCAGAACTTCAGAAGCAATCTCAAGGTCATCAATCATGAAGACTTGAGATTAAGGGAGGATGTTTAAGTAATAAACTCTGTAGTGTGTTTAGTTTAAGGGAGGATGTTAAGTGTAAATGTTTATTTACGTTAGTCAATTTTCTGTTATATGTTAATGGTCACTACACACTATATATATATATATATTCATCTTTGGTTTATAGTAATAATACACAAAATTATTCATTCTCTCTCAGACTCTAATAATATCGATCACTACAAATCAATTTGATGGCATGCTAGCTTTCTCTTTAAATGGAATGTTTAACAAAAGAATTTTTGGACCGAAATCAACATAAAAAACCTAAGCATATTATAAAACATTATAAGAATAAGGTTAAATTACACAACATTCTATGAACTTAGGGGTTGGTATATTTTACCACATTCAACTTTCAAATTCACCAAAGATTCCTTTTAACTTTTGAGGTGGTATAGAAAATCTCATCTGATAAGATTTTCATTAGTCAAATTGTTTGTCAATAGTCACGTCAGCAAAATAATACATAGTCAATAAAATATATTGTGTATGCTGATGTGTCAATGTCATTTGAGAATTTGACTAAAAGAAAAACAATAGCTATTTTTTAACTAACAGAAGCCTAAAATATAAGGAAAAAATTGAAAAAAAAATCGAAGCGAAATCAGAGAGAAACCACGGTGCGTCATTGTGTCATCCTCCTCCCTTGGCCAAGATTTTTGTAATCCAAAAATCCGATCGAAGAACCTTAGATTTCCCATTGTGCTCTGATATAAAAAGAAGAATGCATCTGGATTAATTAACTCATTTAACACGAAGCATGGGATTCATTAATCATTATACGAAGGCACCTTAAGGATTAAAAGTCTTATTTTTGGGGATTGAAGTAAGTCATTATCTCAATAATTTATCTTGCTCTCACATCCCTTTTCGAACCTCTACTCTCTTGCTCTCACATTCCACCTTCACTCAGTAAATCTCTTGCTCATGGAATGTGCACATATAATGATCAACGAATGGCTTAGCTTGTTGATTTTGAATGAACTCCTTGTGATTCAAGGAGCAGGGTTTTCCCACTATGCTTTGAGGTTAAAAGAAGAAAGCAACTGAGTCAAACTCTTCTATTTCAAAAAGTTGGGGCAAGGGAGGAGCACTTCTCTCCAATTTTCACTTCAAATTTTTTTTTCTTTTGATTTCTTTTCAGGTTTTTTACTTTTCTTATTTTTCAGGCTTATGTTAATTTAAAATAAAAAAACTTTCGTTTTTTTAAGTAAAACACTAAAATGATCCTAACACATCAGCATATACATAGACACATTTTATTTGGCTAAATATTATTTTGTTAACGAGATTGTTGACTAACAGTTTGACTCGTAGAAATCCTGACGAATAAAGTTTTTTGACATAATTTCAAAAGTTAAAAAGGATGTTTTGATGAGTTTAAAAATTAATGAAAATAAAATACACAAACTCTTAAATTCATAAAAGTTTTGTGTAATTTAGCCTAAGAATTTGTGCATGTTTCAAACGATTATATCTTCAAAGTCTAAGAAGAAGAGTTGTAGACATTATAAGCGGGATCAACTTGATTCATCTGATCGATGCTGTTACAAGGCTCAAAATTCTTTATTTTTGAATGTTTCAGAATTGTTTGTATACTTTCTTCTTTTGTTGCGATTTTTCCTGATTTATCACTATTAGATTTAAATATGTTATATTGTCCATTTGACATCAATAAATTATTTAAGAATTATTCGAAAATAGATTTTTCTTTTTCAAAAAAACCAACTTTATTTTTACGTACTTACTAAATTCTGATGTAACTTCGGCAAAAGAAAGGACATCAATTATGGGAAATCATTTAATTATGTGTCACATCGAGTTGGATCACAGATGACATGGAAATTTAATGATATAGGCTCTTAGGTCCATTTTTCTTTCCCAAAAGACCCATGGACCACCGAAAGGTTGCCGACTGTTCTTTTACGGTTTGCTAAAAATAACACGTTCTGGTCCGTTTTACTTTGAAGAAGCATCATTGTCTTGAAACTGTTGAGTTTAAAGCCCGCAAGTGCAACGTGCAAGGCACTCAAAAGTTATACTGTTCGTATGGAGCCATCTAGCACTATCAACACAGTCAAGTCTGACCCATCCATTTTTAGACGGGTTTAGACTTCAAATTATTGAAACAGGACGATTCGCGGGTTGCCCTAGGGCCAACTCATATTTTTTGTTTCAATTTTTCTATTTTTTATTTCAGCTCCAGTATCATGCTCCTGCATTAAATGTCTTAAGTCCCAGTTCGACCTTTTGATTGATCAAAAACAAAAAAAAAATGTCCTTAGTCCTAGCCAAAGCCTCTGCCTCAAATCCTCAGTGCTCAATGTCTCAAAATCTCGTCGTCTCGGTCTCACAATCTCACTCTCAACTAAACCCCTCCAAATCGTGTTTGTCAATTCATGTAGCCTGCCTAACTAACATCATTCTCGCGTCTGCTCCTCGGCTGCCTGTGTCTGCTGTGCTGTTACACTTTCTTGGTCCTCTCTATGTTGTTCCTTTAGACGCCCACCTAGTCCCAACTCTCGCGTCTACTTCTTCCTGTTCTCGTCCTATGTGTGCTATGCTGCTATGGTTTCCCGGTCCTGCGTCTATGTGTTGTTCCTCCACCCGGTCCCGCATCTCTGTGCTCTGGCCTCTGGTGCTCCATCAGTCCCATAGTCTCGCATCTGCTTATGGTTTCCCAGTCCCGCATCCTAAACCAGTGAACCCCCAGCCCCAAATTTGTTTGTGATATAATAGTGTGGAATGTGGTTGATGTTCCTCCGTCAGTCGCCGTGAACCCTCAAACCCCAAAGCCCCAAATCACATCTGTCTCGTATCTGAACCACAGAACCAGTGAAGTGAATCCCCAAGTCCCAAATCTGCCTTTGTGACCGTGTGTTTGCTTTGTTGACTTCACAGCCGCCGTGAACCCCCAAACCCCCTAATTCTCGTGATCTTGTGTCTGTCAGTTCAGTCTGAAGCTATCATTTTGTAATATTGTTTAAAAAAAAAACCTAGCCGGCTGGCCTGTGAGCTCACACGCTAGGGACGGACGAGTCTAGATTTAACAATTCAAGTTGTTTGAAAACGGGTCAACCCTTGTCCGACCTATTTTCGGACGGCCCATATTAATAGTGCTAGGGTCATCTTATCTATGGTCCACTTATGACTAATTATGCGATTTCTTCGTGTAGAATGATTTTCCACCACCAGTGTGTATTAAGTCAGATTCACTCTCTAATCCGTTTAACTCTTAAGATTAGATTGGGTTTAGTTGAAGTACTAGTTTGGTCCATTTTTTTTTGTTAAATTATAATTTGTCTCTATAATTTTACTAAAATTATAAATTGATCCCTATAATTTATTTTATTTAAAATAGTTCATATAGTTTTTTTATCCAAGGTAGACAAACTCTCGAATTAACTCTTAAATTCTTACGAATTTACGATCATATGTCTTCAAATCGAGTCAATTTGATTCTAAATTCAAAAATTGGTTAAATTCAGTCAAACTTGATCAAATTCGTCGAATTTAACCGAGTCAATCGTGTTTGAACAATAATCCCAATTTAAACACTCATAACTTTTTTATTTGAACTCTATTTTAAGTAAATTATATATCACGTTACACACATTCGGTGATTTTCCGTCATCATTCTTCATGGCATAGGCACGTCCACAATACTTTCAACGTTGTTGGCTCAAGCCTATCACTCTACTCTGCCGTAGTGCTTCTCGATTGCTGCTCTTCTCTGCCCTTCCAAAACTTTCCCTTTTCTTTAGGTTGCACAAAAAACAGGACATCTAAATAAGAAGAAAAGAATGAGTTCAAATTCTCTCATTGCAAGGCTCTCCAGGTTACTGTCATTTGGTTTTTTATCCTTTCAATTTTCTCATCTTTAATTTGTCTAATCATTTCGCTCTATGCCGATATATGAAAATAGTTAACCGTTCTATATAGTTTCTTTGTTTTAAAGACGTGGTGGAAACTTTCTTCTTTCAAGAGCCTTGCATTCAAAATCAAAATCTTCTCCTCTGTTGTCCACAAGCCTTGTCCTTTTGGTAATTTTATATCTGCAGTCCCATAGCTTCCATCAAATTTTCTTGTTCTAGCATGTTATCTTAGTTGTTTGCTGCTGTGCCATATATGTGATCGATCCTTGGGGAAGAGGCTTAATTTTATTTTTAAAAAATATGATTCTGATGGTCCCCTGAAATTTTGGGGAAACTTGCAGGGAGCATTCGTCCTTATCATTTATGCTTCTGGTGGGTTCAGGTAACACAACTTGATATAGTCAATGTACGTTACACTTCAATAACTAATTTTGCTATACCTTGACTTTGACTTGTGCTTTTGAATCTGGCTATTATAAATAGTTCTTGTCTATATGTTGTATTGTTTTGATACGAAGTGCTTAACTTCACATTCAAATCATATTTAAAATATTTATCAAGTTTTATGCATGTTGATGGGCTAGATAATCTTATATTTCTAAATGTACAGGTCTTTGAGTGGAAGAAAAAATGTTGTCAGCAGGCTTGAAGTTGAAGGTATGCAAGCTCACCACGTTTTATCCTAGATTTTTTAATGTTTTATGGCAATTTTTTTTTTTGTGTTGTTTTGTGTTTTTTTTTGTTTAAGTTTCTAGCTGGTACGCTTCACAAAAGACATGAGTTCCATTCATGTAGGAAAATTAGGTGGAAGCAATCCTGGTAGAATTCTGAACAAGTTCCATTCATGTTATGGGAATACAGGGCTGTCTGGAGAATACCCTTTTTCTTTTATTTTGACAAAAGTATATATCATTTTTTAATATTTATATCGATTTTTATTCATGCCTCTAATTTTTTTTAGTCAAATATGTTCCACATATATTAATTTTTTTCAAATATGCTTTTTTTTTTAATATCATTAAAAAACTAACGGAAAATATTGACTAGGCCGTCACCTGATAAATATCATTTGTTATATTACTTGTTACATGGAGAAATTTCACATCACCCGACATATCTAATAGAATTACGACACGTGGCATATGTTTTGTTTTAAGGAAAAATCAACGAAACGCATGCTGGAGGATTCAAACATGGCTTCAAAGAAGAGGGAAGCGCTCTCTACCATTGAGTCACTGATGAACATTCAACATATATATGCGAAATTTAAAATATTATATATATATATATATATATATATATATAAGAACTTATGTTATTGTATTTAAAATTCAAAACAATATACATCAATTATTATATGTTATAAAACAATAATAAATTTTATAATTAGAGAATATGTTATTATTTTACATAATTTATTTTAAATTATATAAAATTTTAAAAAATTTAATAACAAATCTTATAATATAAATTTAATTATTATTTATACTTAATAAAAATTAAATTTATATTAAAATATAATTATAACAATATGCTATGCATATTAAAATTATTTTTTAATATAAGATTTAATATTATAATTTTTAATAATAATTAAATTTTATAGTATCAAATCTTATATTATATAAAATCTTATATTATAAATTTAATTATTATTAAAATTATAATATCAAATATTATATTATATAAATCTTATATTATAAAATTTAATTATTATTAAAAATCTCATATTTGAAAAAAAATTGAAATATATAGAATATATTTGATAAAAAAAATATTATGGACATAAATAAAAATTAATATAAACATTTGAAATATAAAATATACTTTTGTCTTTTTTTTTTGATATAATGTCTGGGAAATATCTTTCTTATGCTTTAGAGAACAGTCAAGTGTCTTTTAACTTCTAATTGCTTTGGTTGCACTTAGTCATGCTTTGATTTCAGAAACTTTATGTTCTTGTATATTAGTATAGATGATTGGCCTTCAAAGTATTTGATTACATAAATTGTTCAGACTAGAAAAGAATCTGCTGGCTCCTTCTTTACTGCAGTTTCCCAATATCTGATTTTCATTCCCGCAAAAAATAATCAACAATTCAAACAACGTGAAATTTGACTAACAAGTACTACTGATTATGTTACATGAGTTGTCTAACAGCCATACAAGTACCACTGATTGCAAGAGTTATGATATTCCAGTAGCTTCTAATTAAAGGTACAATCAGACCTCAAATTCAACCACTCCATGACACGAAGATGAAAAGGTTTATTAATTCATGATAGGAATTATATTTCATTGGCTCCAAGTCAACGAAAGAAAGAAAAAGACCAAGAAGTTAAAATAACATCTGGCGTTCCCATTTTTTATTTCCAATAATTCCTGTTATTTTAATTTGTGCAGGAATCTCTATACAGCGAGACTCGATAGAAATTTTGTCACTTTGACTTTGGTACCAATTCATATATTTTCAGGTTATAATGGTTGTTTTTCAAACACAATATTGAAAGTTGTTAGCAAGCTCGTTCAATAAAGAGAGATTATATAACATCAGAAGCAAATAATTTAATTGATGGGAAAATGTCAAAAATTATACAACGTCAAAAAAAAAAAGGAGATTATACAATGTCACAAGCACGTAATCTAATTCTTGTAATTGTAGTTGTCGTAGTTAGAAATATTTGACCCTTATCCTTATGTAATTATGTGCAGACAAATGATGTAATTTTAGTTGCTGTAGGAAGTATGGGCAAATAATGATGTTATGTGTACTGATTTGAATATTATGGTCTATGTACCCTTATCCACTTCACTTTCACATACTTAACTATATACACTATACTGCTCTGCTTCAATCTCTTCCTCACACATGGTCTGACAACCCAACAAATTCACATCACACTTACGATTTTCGTACCAACAATCATTTATTATCTTCTTCTTCTCCATTTTCTGCGCTCCCGATCTCTCACACACACAAAAGAATGAAAGCAAACCTGCTATTGAATACTTAATTCACCGGTCGTGCACCATGTGACAAATTGTAGATGCTTTGCACTCTTCGGCTTCTAAAAATTGGATTGAGCATATTTGAAATTGAAAAACAGCTAGATTATCACAGCATACCTGGTCCATCCATTAAAATTCTGATTTAGCGACAGAAGGAAGAAGATAGAAAGAGGGAAAGTTTTGGAAGGACGAAGAAGAGCAGTAACTGAGAGTAGAACAGCTGGATATCCAACGCCTGAATGGAATATGACTTCTGTGATTGTCAGGAAATTGGGAATTTAGGAGAAAAAAAAATTTTATTGATATGGCAGTTGCGTTGTATAAAATTTAATGATTAGATATGTTGATATATTCACAAATATATATATCAGCTGACATGTATAATTATTTTAACGGTAAAATTAACTATACTAACAGTATGGACTAATTTACATAGATGAAAAAATTATAAGAATTATTTTATATGTAAATAAACTATAGGGACCAATTTATAATTTTTGTGAAATTATAGAGATCAAAATTATAATTTAACCTATTTTTTCAACTTGCCGACTATTGTTTGGATAACGAATTTATAAATTTTTAACCCGTCAAACTTAATCAATCTATGAATCTACCCAATTTTTTTTAATTGAAGCAATCCTATGAGATGTGCTTATGTTGTGTGTAAAGTATTTAAGATTTAATTAACATATTATTTTGTTTCCTTTACAACATTTTTCTCTCTTAATAATAATGTATAGTATCACATATAATATTTATTATCTTAATTTTTATTAAACCACTAACCCCATAATTTAAAAATTTATTATTTCACTTTTTATCACAATTCTAATAAACACCAAAAGAATAAATTAACTCAATATCAAATTATATATTAATTTTTTTCTAAAAAATATATAATTATGTAAGGCATGATTCTATTATTCTTTTTTATTTTTAATTCTAACATTTTAAATCAAATCTATTATTTAACAAAAATATCAATCCGCTAACTCAAACCAAACCAACCCATTTAATAACGAGTTAAGTTGATTCCTAAGTGAGTAAAAATATTTTAACGCAAACTAATTCAACTCACTATTTTTTAATTAATTAGATTTTTAAAATCACATCAATTCAACTCATGCACATCCCTATTTTTCCACTTATAAATAAATGACTAATAGAGTAGATTATATTTCTTTTTCTCTTTAGCTTTTCAAATTCTTTTTTATTTTTGAATATGTACAATCTCCTTTTGTATTTATAAGATGCGTCATACTTTAATTTCGTTTTATATTTTTTACTTCCAAAAATTCATTGCAACTCATTTTTTATATTTAATAATTTAATTTTTTTTTACTAAAATATCTTCAGATATAAATATATATATTAGGTGCGTTTTAAAAGAAAGTAGAATATTTGAAAAATCCGATTCTGAATTATTTGTGATATTTTTTAATTATCTTTCTTTATTTATATTTTATCAGCTTAATGGAGGGTGCTTTACTTACACACACACACACACACATAAGATTAGGTTATTAAGTGTTAAAAAATAAATAATAATTATTCTCTAAACACGAGTAATATAAAATTAAATTATAGTGTAGCCCATTTTATAATTATATTTTAACAATAAATATAAAAGTTAAGTAATTCTAAAACTTGTGGAGACAAATAGTGCAAGGAAGCATTTGTTTTTTTTAAAAAAAATTAAGATGTTTGAATTTGAATATATATTTAAATATTAAAATAATGTCTTTGAAAAGATTATTTTTTTATTCTGAATACATAGAAATTGTGTATTAATAAAAAATATTCCAATAAATTAATAATTAAACATATATTATGAAAAATTGATGAAAATCAAAATTAAAAATAGAAGTATACATCGAATAAAAAAATTAGCATTAATTGTTAGTTTGGTTAATAAAATATTTAACAAAAAGATTGTTTTGCACAAATTATAAAATTTGAGGAAATTATTTATTAATTTTTAAAGTTTAGAGGAGACAAAATACATATAAGGCAAAATTTATTAGATAAAGTATATTTTTGCCTAAAATGAATAATATATTTTAATAGTAACAGAACTTGTTGTAAAATCTAATTCATTAAAATGTATTCAGATCTATTAAATACTTAAAAAAAATGCACTTAATAGTTTAAAGTCGAGTCAAATTCAAATTTTTATTAAGTACAAACAAATGAAGCCTAATTTATTCTAACTAATATCCTAACAAGATGAGTGGATCGTAAGAGACAGTTAATTTTTTTAAAAAAAAAATTGTAACAATTTTTTAATGGGAAAACTACCACTATTTTAATCTGCATTAGCAAAATCCCGTTGAGTGTATCATTAATGTCAAAATATGCTACCTACAAAGTCGAACAAACAATTAATCCCTCCTCCTCCCTCTAAGGGGTAGAGACAACATTGAAATAATCTTTTTTAAAAATTGACTATCAAGTTCATCTTATTATATTTAAAAAATTAGAATCGATAACTCTAAATAATAGTACGAGAGAAGTTTTCAATTCACAGTGTCCACAAACTTAGTCTGAAAACTGACTACTGATTTCAGGAGTTATATTCAAATTAACTCTAAATTAATTTAAAATAAGTAATTAATTAAAACAAGATAACTTTTTAGCCAATGTAATAGGTCCATTAGCTTCATATTGCGTGGTAAGTTGGATGTTCAATACTTACTTAATTCACACGGTACTTTTGTTTTTTTGGAAGAATGCTCGGCAAAAGACGAAGACCACAAACAGAAACATGGGCCCACAAAACAACACGTGGGCCATACCGAGAAGATGGAACAGCCCTACAAAGGAAAACAAACAAAATAAAGAGTATCTTTTGGGACAAACAAAATCGAAGAGGATCTAGACTAGTGAAAAGAAACGCCCCAGTCGGCAATCAGAAGGTGAAAACGGAAAGACATGATCCCATGCGGTTGTACCCACCCCACCATTGTTAACGAAGGGTGCCTCTCGCTTGCTCCTACCCTATTTGGTGAGCCCCTCGGTTTCCAATTGTAGATCAGTGAAGGTGGGTTCTTTAATTGAATGACACCTCATAGTACATTGTACGAGACAATATAAAGATGTTCTAGTCTTTTATTTTATTTTTAAAATTTATATTTAATTAATTAAATGTTATTTTTTAAAATAAAAAGTTTCTATTATTTTTTAGATATTTAATACTTGTAAATATTATATTTTATAATGTCTATTAAATAACTAATAACCTTAATTATTAACAGACTTACTATATTAATTTAATTTTATCAACTAAATTCAATTATATTAAACAAATTTTTTAATATTACCATAGTCCATAAATAAATTAGAAATTTATACATTCATTTAAAAAGTTATAAATTTTTATATTTAAAAAATTAATGAAATAAGATAAAACAAAATTTAGTATATAAAATAATTTAAATTTTGTTTTTTTAAAAAAGTAAGCCAACCTATGGATCTACAAACTTTGTTTGTTTAATCCACTAATTAAACAAGAACTTGTTGACTGTTAGCTTCCACCTTTTGATGATGTGAGTTGACATGTATGTTGCCTTTGTTAGAGGTGGCTGACCACTGTTGTAAGTCGCCCTTGACGAGTCGCACTTATCAAGGGCAACTTAAGATTGAAAATCCAACAGTCGAATCATGCGTTGACACGTATTCACTTTATCTCCTTTTTTTCACCATCTTTCTTCTCTTTCTTTCTTTCATTCCTCCGAATTCAATATTCACTCCCTTATTTTCATTTTCATCGGCACTCTCTCTCAGTTCTCCCTTCTCCCTTCTCTCTTTCCCTTTCAGATTATTTTTTTGTGGTCCTGCAACTCCATTCTTCCTTTCCAGTATATTTTATGGTCTCTCCTTGCTTCTATTTTGTAGTAAGTTTTTTTTTTTGAAAAATAATATTATTTTTGACAGATTTTACTTAATCTCTTTGTATTTTTTTTTATTGTTGTTGTATTAGGCAAGAAGACTTTGCAATTTTTCATCTCCTAACTTATATATTATTCATATTTACCGAGGTATGTAATTTCTTTCATTTTTTTTACTAGTTATTAATTTTAAATATTTTTTTATAATATGTAGGTCTATTTTTTATTATTGTTACATTTAGAAAAATTTAATGATATGTTTGATTTAACTAATTTATAATTTTAATTTGTTTTAGTTGCAGTTATTAATTTTAAATAATGATCTTTGTAATAATTAATTTAGGTGATTTGTAGTTTTTTTTTATTTTTTTGTTTAGGATTTTTGGATATGAAATATTCTTTTGTCCTTGTTACATACTTTTATATATTATAGTAATACTTTTTATATAGAATTTTAAGTGTTGTAAATAATTATTTTTTTAATAATTATGTTATTTATTATTGATACACCCAGGTAAAATTTTAAATTTTTTTAATTTACGAAATTTGTAATTTTAGTTTTTTATTTTTTATATGTAATTTCTTTCATTTTTTTTACTTGTTACATACATCCTTGAATTTTAGGAATGTTTTTACATTTGAAAATTGTAGTTGTTATTAATTTTAAATATTTATTTTTTGAACAATTAGGTTATTTTATATAGAATTTTAGATGTGTTGAATTTAGGTAATTTTTAATTTTAGTTTATTTTTCAAATATGTAAGTTCTTTCTTTTATTGCTTGGTATATACTTTCTTAAATTGTAGTAATATCTTTTTATATAAAATATTTAGGTGTTATTAATTTGAAAAAAACTAATTAGAACACCACATAATAAATTCTAAATATTAATAATTATAAATTTTAAACCAATGTACATTTATTAACTAAGAAAATAAAACTTTACTAATTATAAATTAGTTGTTTACAATTTATTATGTAAAAGATAATTAATAATTAACTAAATTTTAATTAAACTAAGAAATAATTAAGTGAGACAAATAACTAAACCATAATAAAATTACTTGATAAAGTGCAACATTAATTACTGATTATGTAAGAAATAATAAAATTATAATAACAGAAAAATAATAAAATTATAATAACAGACAAATAATAAAATTATAATCAGAAAAATTATAAAATTATAATAATAGAAAAATAATAAAACTATAATAAATGAAAAATTATACAAATTATAATAATAATTAATAATAAAATTATACTATCTTGGTAACACGATAAATATATCAGTCGTACAAGTAATAAAATGATGAATAAGAGTATCGTCTCCACAGGGATTAAGGTGTGAAAAAGTTAAAGTAAAGTACTATTAGACAATCCTTTAAATTGAAAGTAGTTCTATGGCTCTAAACTTAATTCAAAAGGCAATAGAATATTGTAGGAAGAGAAATTGCAACTAAACAAAATAAAATTACCAAAATTAAAGACCTAGGGTTGCTAATCCTCTTTCGTTTTTCATAGGTTTCACTATCTTTCTCTCTTTCTTGGTCTCAATAACTTTTCATGCTAGTTTAAGGCACTTAAATTTTTTGAAGGATTTTTCTAAACCGCAACTAGGATTTTCCTAACATTTCATAATCCCTTATGTGAAGTTAAGTTAAATTAGCGAACAAGCTTTAATATGATTTTATGAGGTTAATGTTTATATCCCTATAACATTAATGAATCAATCCCATGACACTAAGATTCAAGAACTCATACTACTCATCCAATGGTCTAATTTTTACTTCCCTTTCCCAAGTGTAGCAAAAACACCAAAACATCTCAATATTGGTCAAGTTAAAGGAAAACATTAAGAAAATAATAAGTAAACATGTATTAAACAACCAACGATCACAAGAGTTCAAGAAATTACATAAAATCTAATCCAAACTAGGGTTCATAGCAACCCTAGAGAAGGTACTTAACTACTTAAATCAGTAAAAATAGCAAACATTAAAAAAAAAAAAAAGAAGAAGAAGAAGAAAAGATCCATGAATCTAAGATGGGAATAATAGAAATTGTTTCGAAAAGTGTTATAAAGACAAGTCCTCTTACTCCTTAGGTTAAGAACGGTGCCTCCCTCTGTCCTCAACTTAGAATCCCTCAAAAAGATTCAAAATAAACTATTTAAATCTAGATTTTCGAAATGGCACTGTTCACCTTCGCTAACAGTAGAGAAAATTTTATTTTCAGCAAAAAACTATGTAATAACCATTTCTTTTTGCAATAGAAACTCTCTTTTTTTTTTTTGCTCCACCTTAGCCCTTTAATTAATACAGTTCCACCCTACAAAGACATACACAAAAACTATTACAAGCCAGAAAAATAATTCAAAAACAAATAAAAATCTAGAGTTCAAAATGAAGCAACAATTTAAGAAACAAATAAGTTATTTTTACTAAAAAGGCAACAAAGATACAATCAGATGATCATGAATTAGTGAAAAAAAGATCCTAATTTAGTAAAATTAGGAAATTAACATACTAATAGAAAAATAATTAAATTATAATAACAAACAAATTATAAAATTATAAAAATAAAATAAAATTATAATAACAGAAAAATAATAAAATTATAATAAATAAAAATTATAAAATTATAATAACTAAAAAATTACTTTATTTGTATGTGATTGGAGGAAGCAAGAGATTAGAATAAAATTGAGAGAAATGAAAGTATTAAACAGTAGTAAAAGGAGAAAAATGAGAAGTGAAAGTTTTGAAGAAAGAATGGGTATTTATAGCGAGTTTCAACAAGAGCTAATGGGAAGAATTATACTGGATGTGAGTCGCTTTTCTCAGGAGTGTTAGAAGCCTGAACGTGAGTCACCCTTTAGTAGATCGAGTTACATCAAACACAGTGTTTTTATCCCATACCAAAAATTTATATTGTGCACCTAAGTCATCCTCATATCTTCACATAAATCACCATGTAATGAGTCTAAATTAATAAATTTAAACCTGCCAATAAACAAACCAACCTGCAGGTCATCAATCAATTTGAAAGTTATATATGAAAGGATTGAAATAATTTTCCAATCGCCCTTGTCCTGCATGCAAGCATGAATAAGGTCCTTGGAATCTGATTTGAAGATAATGCTTCGCAGATCAACATTAAGAGTTAAAAGATGAGCTTCAAGTAGAGCTAAAGCCTCAACTTCAGTAAGAGAAAACATGTTGGTTGCAGGACGAAATAGATTGTAGTACTAGAGCCTTTAATGAATATAAAAAAAAATTATAAATAATTTTCATATTTTTATTATCAAATTCTCTAATAAAATTATAGTATGTGTAAATTTTTTTTTAAAACATCAATTATATAATGCATTAATGATGAATTGTCAAAAATATAAAGTTATTTTTTGAAAATTATATGCTTAATTATTTTAATTGAAGAATCATGCATTTATTATATTTTAGTTAGAGAACTTAATAATAAATACATAAGTAACTGCACTTAAATTTTTTCTATGTCAAAATTTCAAATAGTGAAAATTTTACTCTTCAGCTTCATTCTCTTTACTTTAATCATGGCCAAACATGGCCCAAAATTTCTATTTTTGAAGGAACGAATCTATTATCTTCCTACATTTAGAAGCAAATTTTTCACAAAGATCACAGATGTACAAGTTAACAGATGTCAGATAGGGAATTATGGGAATCAAATCTCCGGTCTTTAAAATAACATCATCTTGTTGGGCCTTCTATCACTGTTAGATTAAATTCATCAGTGGCCCTTAATATTTCATATGAGTGCTCAATCAACGATAAGTCATTAGAGCAGTCTCACCTCAATACGTACTGACCTTTTTTTCAAATTATCAAAGGATCTTTTGGAAAAATTAAATTGCAGAAATGCTCCAGTATCCCTTTTTTAATTTCAAAAACACCCCTGCCTCGTAACTGAACCCCTTTTTCTTTTTCTTTTTTTTTTTTCAAATTTCGACTAGCAAAAGACTATTTTGAAAGATTTAATCGCAAAAACACCTCAATCCCTCTTTTTCCCTTTCAAAATTGCCCCCATCCCCTCTTTTTTTCTTTCGAAAATGCCCCTAGCCCATCTTTTTTATGTCAAAAACGTCCCCAACCATTCTAATTTCTTACAAAAAACCTCCCGGCCCCTCTTATAACAGTTTGTCTTCTTTGTATCACTTATTACCACATTTAAATCTCAAATTATAAACAACATCACTAATATAAAACATGTTGAAACTCTGCCCCAAATAATCTTAATCAACAATATGACCGAAATAGAATTTCCTTAATACTTGTTACTGAATAATGAAGAATACTAAGCACACAGTGCAGAGAATGATATTATAGAATGAAGAAGAAGAGGCTATAAATTTCTCTCCTACATTGATACTTTACGTTCCAATTAAAATCATCCACACGGAACAAGCTTACTAAAATACAAGAAAAACAAAAGCAACAAGACGCCTAAAACACAACAGTAAGAGTGTGCAAACCTCCCAAGCGCCAAACCGTATGCTTAGGCGCGCAGGTCACTGAGAGAACAAAGCAAGCTAGCAGCCTTTTGTATTGAAGAATAGATTCCCTTTTGCATACACACACATTCATCATGATCAACTTTGTATGTGTATATTTCATCTGAGAGTTGGTTTTTCTATCAACTTTTGGCATTTTAGAATCTAGCAAGCACGTTTGAGATTAGTGTGTGCCACTGTAGAACAAAATAAGAAATTTTATTATTTTGATAATGTTAATGCATACACTAATTCACTTTCTCTCACCACTCATTCACATCACATCTCACTTTTTCTTTCTTATAACTTACCTCACGTCACGCACATATATTTCTCACACTTTCACTCACACACATATCTCTTACTCTTTCTCGCACACAACACACACACTACTTTATACATACATATATATATATATACATATATATATATATATATATATATATGCATTTGCTACGAGGCTTCCCCTTGAGGCTTCCAGATTCTTCATCATAATGCCACTTGCTTCACAGCCATGATGATACTTGCTTTTTCTTTTAACTTCGACAATTTTCTCGATAATTTCGGATGTGAGAGAGAGAGAACTTGGTGACTTTTTAACATCCTCCCTCAATGAATTATCTCTCTAATTGCAGCCTTTGAAGTCATATCAAATTATTTGTGAAATTCTTCAAACTTCACTTTACGCGGGTTTTTGGTGAATATGTCAATCACTTGACTTTCAATGTTATTATACTCTGCATTGAAATGACTATGAAGCATTTTTTCCTGAATATAGTCATAATGATCTTTTACATGCTTTGTATGTGTATGAAACACTGGATTTTTTCTAGCTAAATTGTTGATATATTATCACAATATAATTTTATCGGATACTCCACGCATTGTTGCAAATTTCTTAGTAGCTCTATTAGTTAACTGCATTCTTGTGCTACAATTGCTACAATATATTTTACTTTTGTACTTGATAGAGCTACTGTAGGTTGTCTTTTACTACACCATGACATAGCTCCAGATCCCAAGTCAAACATGTACACAGTAGTTGATCGGCGAGTATCATGATCATCGACATAATCGACATCACAGTATCCTTTCATCTAGCAAGGGACTCATTTTTTGTAGAGTAAATCATAATCTAAAATCCCTTTGACATATTTCAAAATTCTTAATACTGCTTCGAGATGAAATTTTTTGGGATTTTGCATAAATCAACTGTCACGACCCATTTTCTAGGCAAATGACCGACACAATAATAAATATCCCATTACTGTAAGCATTTTGATAAATTCTACCCACCGAGTTAAATTATTTAATTATTATCTCTATATTATCAAGATAACTATTCCATTATAAATACGAAGAAAATATATCAAATTTTTTTATGTGAAAATCATAGAGAATGATTTGTATATAATGATAGATCCTCAATAGGAAATACATTATTATACTGAAATACAAGTCAAATATCAAACCCCTGACATAAATATCCTAGACAATTACAAAGCGACATAATCTACAACAAAAGAGGGGCCTACCCGACAGCGGGAAGGTCCAAAGTGATCTACTCTTCTAGCGGATATTCTTCACCGGCAACTTGATCTGAACAAAAAGATTTCACAGAGAGTCTGAGCTTTTAAATTCAGTGAGCAAATCGACCTCGCGTTAATAAAATTCAAATACCTCACAAGTCATGCAAGTATACCCGAAGGCTCAAACTCAACCAATAGACATAGTTAGAAAATACATATTAGAAGATAAAAATTTATCCAATTCAACAAACGTTACTAGTACTCATCAATGATAATATATTCCGGAGAGTGCACATAGGCCGGCTCACTAATTTTGTATATTTCCGCCATAACGCAAAACCTCATTCTCTTAGATAGGGCGCCTCACGGATCTGTTACCGATCCGGGCTATATCCCTATTGAGGAAATCGTTGTCTCCACACTCGTTGGTCAAGACACCCTTAAAACTGAGTTTTCTGCCTTGCCGTGAGAGGGGATACTGTCCCGCTCAATCACAATCAATAGTATAGTATTTAATATCACAATCAGAAGTATAATATAATATTCATTCATATAATAGGTATAGTATATAACTATATTATATATTTATAAACCACAAATCAAGATAACAATTAAACTGTTTTTGAAAAGATTCAAACTTCACATCATCATGAAATACTTGTTTCGTCTTATCCATATTTTTGGATTAATTATTTCCCCAGATTTGCCACTCTGAATCTAGTTTACCCCTATAAATCTTGGGAGTGTCCTACGACATACTTTTTATCACCAGTAATGCTAAAACTCTATTAAAACGAGGTCGTTCCACTCACCTGAATTCCGTACAAGTATCACTTTTCTAAGTCGTTATGGACAAGAGTACACAGGTGAATTTCAGTGTTCTGCTATGGAGATTTTCATGAAAGATTAGAAAAAACAAGTTATGATTATTTTCGTACAGATATTGTTCATATATACGGTTATTATTTATATGTACGAATACTATTCATACATATGGTTACTATTTATATGTACGATTATTATTTATATGTACGGTTACTATTTATACATATAATTACTATTCATATGTACAGGTACTATTCATACCAGAAATAGAGAATACAATTTGTAAAAGAGTACACCAAGTAAGTTCCCAGGAAAGAGTGGAGGGTCGCAATGGACACACTTAAAAATCAGGTCTTTTCTTAGCCAGAACTTTTCTAAACATGTATTCTTCACAGTTTACATTCTATTTTGGTAATCAGATAATCAAAATAATATATAGGCAACTAAAGACAATTTTTCTGATGTGGAAGATTAGTCAAAGCCGCAACTACAGAGCATACTTAAGAAAATAACTTCTAAAATTTGAAAGACATAGAAATGTCATAGTATCCTTACCTAAGCTGAAAAGGAAAAGCCCAAAATCTCAGAGGTCTAGCGTCGGAGCAAGAGAAACTTAAAGAGAGAAGAAGAGAAGTTGAAGGTGTGAGTTTAGAAGTGAAATAGAATGATCTCTTTATAGGAAAAGTCGATGGTACTATTTGACACTATGTGTTAATAAAATATTTAATTTACTATTTATGAAAATGACATTTCTAATAAAATAATTTACGTTAATTTACTGTACAATCACGAGCAGACGGTTCACTATTGAAAACTTAAGGGGAAAACTATCCTTTCACATTAAATCTTTAAGTTTCTTTTCAAATCAATCCTTTCATTTTAGTCCCTGAGGGTATTTTCACACATAAAACGTCATTTTCTCCTACGAACTTCTTTTTAGTTTTCACTTATGACCAAACCATATCTAGTATTTGATATTTCGATGTATAAGTAAACAGTACCGTATACGTAAATAATATTATATAGGTGAACAGTACCATATACTGAAATAATAACCGTAGTTCATAAACATGCATTTATATTTTATTTTTCATGGGTATTACATCAACTTATTACCCCAACTACATGGGTAATGTCTACTCGAGTCAACGTTAAGTAAATTAGACTTTCCACCAATTTTCTGTACATGGTGACATCATCTAAAATTTTTCCTTCTGCTAAGCATAGTTTTGCATTTGCCTCTAATGGAGTTCAAATATGTTTGCATTCCATCATCTCGAACTTTTGTAATAGATCATTGGCATATTTGTGTTAATACAAGAATAGTCTTTCTTGACTTTGTTTAACTTCAAGTCCCAAAAAATGCTTAAATTCCCCAAGTTCTTTCATTTGTAATTGTACTGATAGGTTAGCTCTTGTCTGATAGATTTTTTCTTCATCATCTCCTATGATGATTAAATCATCCACATATACCAATTTACAGCTATCTTGTTTTCTCAAACCTTCACGAACAAATTTGAATCTGTCAACGCCACTGAATAGCCGCTTTGTACTAGAAACTTTGCAATCTTACCATACCAAGCTCTCAGTGCTTGCTTAAGCCCGTATAATGCATTCTTCAACTTGTAAACATAATCTGAATGGATTTTACTCTCAAACCTCTTGGTTGATTCATATAGATATCTCGATCTAATTCTTTATGCATAAAAACATTATTAATATCCATTTGCCACAACTGCCAAGACTTGCTTGTTGCCAGCACCAATAGTACTTGTACAGTGGTGATCTTTGCTATTGGATTAAACGTTTCTTCATAATCAAATCCTTATCTTTGAGAAAATTTTCGTGCCACCAGTCGAGCCTTGTATCTTTCTATTGAGCCATCTGCACGAGTCTTTATTTTATATAACCATATACAAGAATTGGGTTCTACATCTTTAGGCCTTGGTACTAACTCATAAGTTTGATTTTGGTCTAAGGCCTTCATCTCTTCTTCCATTGCTTTACTCCATTCTTTATTGGTAACTGCTTCTTCATATGATACTGGCTCACTATATTTAATGTCTTCTACTATTACTGCATTAGCATATTTTGGATTCATCTTCCTTTGCCTTGTTATTCTACACAGCTGTGGAGGTTGCTGCAAATTCTTCTTCAGGATGTTTTAGCTGACAAGGCCTTTTTGCTTTTGAAGTTGTGTACACTCAAATCTTCCATGGACTTTTGTTTGTGGACTTGATTTCTTCTTTGTTATCATTTGTTGTTCCCAAGTGTTGATTGTACTCTTTTTTCCAGCTTCAACAACTTCGCATCATTTGCCTTTACAAAGAGTATTACTCATGCTTCCCATGCCTTATTTGATGGCTTAACATCTTTAATATGATTTAAAAATTGAGACTCAAAAGTACTGGCAAGTACATAGAGAGCTTTAATAGCTTTGACCTTCCACTTCTCTAATTCAGTGAGATTTGTCGACGGCATGGCCTCATCTCCATCAATGATATCCTAGAGATTTTTTCCTCTGAGATAAAGCTTGATTATAGTGCTCCACACGTTATAGTTATTGTTGTTTAATTTCTTTATTGAGTAGATGTTAAATGTGAAATCTGTCATACTAATTTTGACAGTACCCAACATTTCCACCAAGTAATCTTAATCTTTGATCAAAAATTTTCATAGTCCCTAATTATATTTCGATAGAGTCTCCCCTTATTGTGGTCTCGAATCACAAATTTGAACAAACGACCTTGTTTAATTAAATATACAATTCACGTTTTAAATCAAACCCCTCTATTTGTAAAACAAAAGAAGAAATTTTATTATTTTAATAACGTTAATACATACATTAATCCACTTTCTCTCACTACTCATCCACATCACATCTTACTTTCTCTTTCTTATAAATTACCCCACGTCACTCACATATTTCTTACACTTCCGCCCACACACATACTTCTTACTCTTTCTCACACGTCACTTTCTCTTTCTCGCGCACACAACGCACACGCACTATTTGATATATATATATATATATATATATATATATTTGCAAAGGCTTCCAGATTCTTCATCATAATGCCACTTGCTTCACCGCCATGATGCTACCTGCATTTTCTTTTAACTTCTACAATTTTCTCGATAATTCTAGATGAGAGAGAGAGAGAGAGAGAGAGAAGTCAGTGACTTTTTAAGAGTCACTAGTGTGGAAGAGAGAGTGATGCATTTTTGGCATTTCATTATTGTCATTTGTTGTATTTATTAAGCCCAAGTATTTGTATTAGTAAAATCAAATATTGACAATACTCAATATAGACCCATAGCTGCGAGACACAATAAGTTTGAAGCAATCATGTGGGATTGGTCTTACAATTGTGAGACTTATTCTTTGACTAATCATATAACCTAAGTGTAGTTTTCTAATATTCATTCTTCGCATTTTTTGTTTTTTATTTTAGTTATTGATTTGCTTTTATTTCCTCTGATTTCTCTATTCTATGGCACCAAAAACAAATTGTTTACCATTGTATTCTATTGCAGAACAATGTTAAAAAGTTATGTAAAATAAGTTTTGATTATCTCCTTAACTTTATAGTTAGGGAGACTCTTTGACTTCTTACAGTTATTGGATGACTGTAAAATTTATTTTAACAGGTGGAGTCCACAACCATCTAATGATTGTGAAAAGTTAAGAATTCTCCTTAACCCCAAAACTAAGGAGAGGATCTCATTTTATGTAAAATTCTTTTAATAATCATGTACTAAAATATATAGCACTAATATATAATAAATAAAAGCCATATACACAATCCATTACCAATCAATATATACAAGCCACCAATCTCTAGAAGGCACCACAAATATACATAGAACTGAAGCAAAATGGGAAGCGACCAACTTATCAAAATTTCCAGAAGCTCAAGACGCCACAAACCTGCAAATGGACGACGAGACGCTGAACAGAATGAGCTTTTGGCGGCAATACATTAGGGGTGGTGCTTGGAGAAGAAGGAATACTGCAGAAGATGACAATCTCACGGGATGGGCAATGTGGATCCGTCGATTTTGGGGGAAAAATAAGAGAAACGTGTCGAGATATAGTTGGAAAACGGTTGGAGGCGTTTTTGAAAAAATAAAGAGGGGATGGGGGTTATTTTGAAAGAAAAAAGAGGGATGAGGTGTTTTTGCCATTAAATCTTTCAAAATAGTCCTTTGCTGGTCAAAATTTTGAAAAAAAAAAAAAGGTTCATTACTGAGGTGGGGGTGTTTTTGCAAGTGAAAAAAAAAAGAGTCACTGTGGTGTTCTGTAATTTACTCTTTCAAAAGGTCCACGTTTCACTTTATGAGGTGGGCTTCTCTCATCAATTGATTAGAAGCGATCCAACAGTTAAAATTGCGCACATGTAAAAATACATTTAGAGAGAAGCAGGACATCTCTGCAGTTGGCAGTTTTTGTGGATATGGAGAGTGCGAAGCAGCGAAATTTCCTGAGAACTTGACTAGTAATGCTGTAATTTCCACCCACACCCTCATCCACAAGTCTCCACAATAACAAAAGTTTCCTGTTCATTGAACCTTGAGGCTTCCGTTGACCGTCCATTGATGCATATTCTACCCCCGGTTGAGGAGAATATTACTATTCTTAGTCCAGAGGGAGCGGCCAAGAAGATGCTATCATTTTATCATGACTACGTAATTGCATCTTGCAGATTTAGCGCCTTGTTCCTCCCCCCACTTCTCTCCACGGTCTTTTTCCTTCCCTGTTCTTTTGTTTTTACATTACAAAATTTAGCAATTGAGAAATAAGGGATTTAAGTGCTGATATTCGGTTACGTGATTCCCGTTTTCAGATTTCAGCATTTAGTGATGCCTTCCACATATTTGATGTAATTTCTCCAAGAAAACGACAGGAATTCAGTCCTTGTAGGCCAGCCAGTACTACAAACACGTAAGGGCATCTATGATTTTGATTTCTCTAACTACGAAATTCATAAGGCTTTTTATTGCGCCAGATGGTGTACTGATTTTCTTTATTGTTAATCTCAGCTTTCTCAATTGTCTCTTTCCCAGCGTATTCGCTGCTTAAGTGGAGATTGGAGCACGTAAAGAAAAACGGTAGTTGGGAAGTTAATTTTTAATTTATTAAATTAGTAAACATTTTAAAAAGTTAGATTGTCCATTCACCAAATACCACGGACCCAACTCCCAGATCAACTTAATTACATTGACTTGCGTGCAAGAAGAGGAAAAAAAAGAAAAAAAGAAACAGGGATAGCTGGATTTTGTTGCTTTATTGGAATTATGATCTTCCACTGAACCTGGTCCCAACTCCCAAGTGCCACGTTTCTTAGTCTAAAAGTTCTCTGTCTTATGTCCACCGGTTGCCGCGATCTCCTCAACCTTAACCATATAAGAAGTCTCATTGTTCCTATGTCATTCATGCTCAAACACTCATTGTATCTCCACATTTTGGAAATTTCAGAGTTGAAACTGAAAAACAATGCCTTATCAGATGTCGTCTTGTATCTGCATACCGCGCGCTGTTTCAATACAACCCAGTCCAGGTTATACCAGGTTGTTTTACAATCGATTCATATGACTATTGGATGAAATTTCTTTTTTAATCCTATAGGTATTGTTTAAATTCTGTTCATCTCTGGCACAACTGTACTTACTCGTACATATTTTTGTGTTTTAACAGTTGGAAATCTTTTAAAGAGAAGAAACCTGGTGAGTTATAAGCAGTAAAATTCGTAAAATTTATGGAGTCCTTCAACTCTATCCACCTGTGGCTTCCATATAAGTTCTTATTGTTCAACTATAATCTAACTATTGACATTCTAGATTTAATTTTTTCTTGTTGGTTTGAAATTATGCAATTAAGCGAACTCTTTTATGTCTCAATTTGACGTGCTATTCAATCGCAGATTTTCAGACAGGAATCCCTCGCAGTGTCCATATGGAGAACCTGCAGAATGAATATTTGTTTCCTGAGGTCAGTGGGCTCTGAACTTTCCTGCTTGATAATTGGCTCTTGTTAGTTTGTGGTTTCACTGCAAGTAGTGTCACTAAAGATATCACTTGGAAATTCTGGTTGGAACTGACCGCCAATCTGCCATGCCTTAGAGTTGCGTTTAAATTAAATTAATTTGGTAAAATAACTTGAAGCATTTCATCAAGTTAATACTTCCATTAGAGTCTAATAATTATTCTTTGCTGAAGTCTGCATCTCATTGCCGCTTTGTTAATTAAGTGTCTTATTATCTTGTGGTATCTTAACCAGATATTCATGCGCGAGTCTGAACATGCTCAGAAGAATCCCCATGCAAGGTTAATCAGACTTGGTATTGGTGATACCACTGAGCCAATACCAAACATCATAACTTCTGCTATGGCTGAGGTAATCGGTGGCAAAAAAAATGTCTTTTCTGTGCAGCCAGATAATTGCCACTGTCTTAAGTAGAGGAATCATAGGCAAATCATGATAAATTAATTGTCATATTACTTACATGTAGTTGTAACTCCCTCATTATTGACTTATTGATTTATCATGTGAAAATGCTTTCTCTGCTATAAGTAAGCCTTGAATTTCACTTTTAACGTGTTCCAACTTGAGGGACAGAAATGATTATAGACAAGGTTGATGTTCTTGAGTATTCATCCTTTTTCTTACCGATAATAAAGGAAACAAAATATGCTGTACTTTTTTGCAGAGAGCACTTGCTCAATCAACAGTTCAAGGTTACAGGGGATATGGACCAGAGCAAGGACTCGGGGTAAAGTGCTACTGGTTGTTTTTTAAGTTTCTTCTTCATATATATAACTCTTCACTTTCTCATATATCATAGCGGAGGAAAACATTAGAATTTCTCGCAAATTCCCAGCACCTTATACATTTTATGTGTTCTTTCTTGACTTATTACAACAACAACAATAAGTCCTATTTCACTAGATGGGGTCGGCAACATAGATCACATGGCTCCATTGAACTTTATTAATAACCGACTATTTAGGTGTTTCATTAACTAAAAGATCTTGTACAATGAATTCTCTAAGTGTCATTCTTAATCTTCTTCGACCTTTTTTCATATGACTTTATATCTTCTGTTCAATCCTCTTTATTGGCGCCTTCAATTGTCTTCTTTGAACATATCCAAACCACCTTAAACAATTTTTTATTATTTTCTCCTCAACAACTGTCTTCTTTCCCGACTTATTATTGAAGCATATTTACTAGCAGTCCGTTCGACTGATAGCTTGATCTTTTTTTCATTCTCAGTCTATTAATTTCACAGGGGGTCAGTCCACTAAATAGCCCTTTTGTATGTTCTATTAGGAACCTTATCGTTGTAGAGACTGAATGCTTTTCATTTAACGATGCCTTAAAATGAAGGATGGACATGGCACTTTATATTAATAATAATATATATGTCATTGCTTATATCTGGTGTAGGCAACTGAAATGGAAATGCCGTGATGCTTGTCAGCAATGACTCAGCATGAGGGCTTATTGTAATAGCATCCTGAGGGATCCATTGGGAATCCCTGTTCAAATAACATCATTCACTGTTTCAGGCTTTAAGGAAGGCAATAGCTGAAACATTTTACCAAGATGCAGAAGTGAAGGAAAATGAGGTTTTTGTATCCGATGGTGCACAGTGCGATATCTCACGCGTTCAGGTAAGGGATGTTGATTTAGCTGTCATTCTATTACCAATTGATATTGTCAGGTTACAAAATGAGGATCTGACTTAGCTTGAACAAAGAATAAAAGATGAAAAGTCCTTTCTTTTGTGGAGATTTTACTAATCTAAGTTGCTGACTGTTGCTATCCCTATTGGCAGATGCTTCTACCACCTAGTTTGTCAGTGGCTGTGCAGGACCCAACTTTTCCGGTAGTTCTCTGGTGGTCTATTCAATCTATATTGAACACTGATGTGAATGTGGTTAAAGTTTCATTGATAAGACCTAATACCTAAAAGATCCTCATAGATACTCATGTTTAGCTTCATGGACTTGTAACGAGACTTTTTTCAGGGAGGGGGTGGAGGACAGTAATTGATCATATCATATATTATCCTTGTTTCCCCATTTAGACTATTGATGAATGTGTTTATGACAGGCGTATGTAGATTCCAGTGTGATTGTTGGTAGAGCTGGCAAGTTCCAGGCAGAAACTCAGAAGTACAGAGACATTGTGTACATGAAGTGTGGGCCTGGGAATAATTTTTTCCCAAACTTATCAGCTACTCCAAGGGCTGATGTCATTTTCTTTTGTTCTCCAAACAATCCAACTGGTAATGCGGCATCTCGGCAGCAGCTGAAGCAGCTTGTTGATTTTGCAAAAGCAAATAGATCCATAATCATTTATGACTCTGCCTATGCTGCTTACATATCGGATGAAAGCCCAAGATCAATATTTGAAATCCCTGGAGCCAAAGAGGTTGCTGATTGCTTTAAACTAAATGCTTTATAGCCGCTGGCCAATCATAACTGTCCTTTTGAGCTATATTTAAGATGAATATGCATGAGTGCAGGTAGCAATTGAAATTTCATCATTCTCCAAATTTGCTGGTTTTACGGGGGTCCGCCTTGGCTGGACTGTTGTCCCTGAAGAACTACGGTATTCTGATGGATATCCTGTCATAAAGGATTATAATCGCTTAGTGTGCACCAGCTTCAATGGGGTATCAAGAATTGTTCAAGCTGGTGGACTTGCTTGCCTTTCTGAAGAAGGCTATCAGGTTACTCAAATTCTTCTTTCTGCCGTATTCTTATTAGTACTATTAGTAATATCACCTCTGAGATTCTTCTTTAATTTTATTTAAATTGCTAATCAATAATTATATCTTCCCTTGAACTCGTTAATCTGTCTCTGCCTTTCAGGCGCTAAGTGACACTGTGCATTACTACAAGGACAATGCCAAGATTCTAGTTGAGACGTTTGAATCACTTGGTCTGAAGGTGTATGGAGGCAAAAATGCACCTTACGTATGGGTGCATTTCCCAGGATTGAAATCATGGGACGTGTTCAACCAAATTCTTGAGAGAGCTCACATAGTTACCGTCCCAGGTATAGGATTTGGTCCTGGCGGCGAGGAGTTTATTAGAGTTAGTGCATTTGGTCATAGAGAGTCTATAATGGAAGCTTCAAGGAGGCTGATCAAATTTCTGTGAGTAACATTATTCAGTGTTGACTATTACTGGTCCACTCTGTAACCTGTGTAAATAAATAAAATGGTTCTTTAAGAAATAAAAATATTAAATAAATTTCTGTGAGTAAAATTTATTTTGCTTCCACCAGTGATTGTAATTGGAATCCTCAATCTTAGAGATGACTCCTGCAAATCACTATCAGCACAGTTGATGTGAAGCTTATTTGGTTAACGCTTTCTTTGAACTCGTTCAATATGATTGTATAGTTGTAGATCTGATAATCAATCTAAAGAAAAATTATTTTACTTCTTTAAACTAAGATTTGTTTATAAATTTAAATTTGAATTGAAATAAAAATATTAAATCGAAATTAAAATTTTATGTTAGTACTGTTATTTTAATTTAACCTTGGTCTATGAAGATTGTTGAATTAAGAAAGTTAGTCTTTTGTAATTAATTTTATGATTTGCCCTCTTCAATTTGGCCCAAGTTCACGGAAGGGGATGCTTGTAATTATATTTTAAAATTCATATACTAGCTAGATTTATAATTAATTTGCGGAAGCAAACATCAATAGGAGTTAGTCTAAAGGAAGGACCGAAGGAGTTAATTATTCACAAAGTGATAAGCCAATGTCTGAATTTTTGTTGGGAGAGTTGTTTATATTTAATATTAGATAGTGCATTAAGTAAGATTGTTTTCAATAAAATATGTGTAGATTGGCTCTTGCATCTTAGTTGTTGAATTGATTTAATTCAACGGTTGATATTTTCCTCATGTTTTAGTTTTTTTAAAAAAAATTGTAAGATTAATCCATGTCCGTTCAATCTTGATCAACATATGGCCCATCTAATGGCAAAAATCTCACCCCTCATTTCCACGCTAACTTTTGTCAATTGTCAATACATCCAACGATTATAACAAAATTACAATAATTATAGACTTTAGTTTATAAAAATATAAAATTTCATAAAATATAAAAAATTACCAGTACAACGTGTGTTGAGGAAGGGAATTACTGCAAGGAGACCAAAAAATTGCAACTAATTTGTATATTTTCTAAAATTTTATGTTCTTATAAATTAATTTGTATATATTCTGAACTTTTATATTTTTATAAATTAAATTATATATTTATTATAATTTTATTGTATACCATTAGATGTACTGACAATTGACTAAGATTGAACGATTGAAGAGTAATCTTATAAGTAAAAATACGAGTGAAATTTTAGCTATTGGATAGGCTGAATGTTAATTGGGATCAAATGGATATGAATTAATCTTGCAAATTTAAAAAAAAAAACCAAAACATGGAAGAATATCAATCATTGGATTAAACTAATCCAACAATATGCACACCAATAAAAGATACTAGTAAAAAACAAAACAAAATAAAATAAAACATTTAGTAATTACCATAAAATTTACAACCTGTTTCTAAGTACTCGATAATGTCCTATTGAGACCCGTATATTTGATGAAGAAGAAAATTTAAATATATTAGTTATTAAGTTACTTAACAAAAATACACATTTTTTTTCCAGTTTATCATCAAGGAACACATAAAAATTTTAAATGAATTTTACAGTTTTTAATAAATAATCTGAAGTTCAAACCCTGCAGATAAGTTCTCATAATGTTAAAGCGAAATACAACACACTAAATAAGTAAATATAGTCTAATAACTACAGCTATGATTTTTTTTTTTTTTTAAAAAAAGGAATGCTGGCTATAGCCTATACGTGGAATGCAAGGGTCAAATAAATATGAATAACTAATTAATTAGTTACACATAAAGCAGCACCTAGTATTCGTCATTGGTGATGAAAATGAAAGGATTTGTGCCAAGTGGTCCTTCGCAGAAGCTCACTAATTTCTTGGTCACCAAACATAATCACATTGTGTTGGCCCCATAACACTCACGCGTCAGACTCCACCGTGCTCTACTCCTTTGCTTGTTCCTCAAGCCAATTCAGCTCTATAAAGCATGAACTAACTACATTAATCTGTTATTCTGGTTCTGTTCATCTCTCATAGGTCTCTGGGGCCTCCCATGGCGTTTCCGGGACATGAGATTGCTGAAGCATATGTGATGAGGAAGCTACATAAAGAGAAAATGAAGGTGGAAGAGAGGGAGGAAACAACCAAGATGGGCACCAAAATTGCTGGTCCTGATGTCAAAACCTCTACTGGATGCTTCCCCCGCTTTTCTAAGAACGAGCACAGAAAAATTTCACGGGTTACAGATTACAGACGCAAACAAGCTGCCACTTGGGATACTAACGTTTGATTACAATATGCCAATCTAGTCATATTCATATGTGTTGTGCAGCAAGAATGCCCTAGTGTTGAGTCCAAAATTAGCTATCTTGTAACAGGATAGTGGTCATCATGTAAAAGTGACTACAATTAAAGGGATCTGAATCCCTTCACGTGAGTTAGATAATTTGGCTTTTTTAATAATAATTTTATGACTTTTAATTACGGTTATAATTGTGATTATTATTCAAATTATGTATTATTATTAAATATCTATAAAGAACTGGACTCTCCAGTGTGCAGGAACAGATCCGTGTTTCAATCTCAAGGTAGCTTAAAGAATAAAGCTTAATTAATATTAGTTATTACCATTCTAATAATTGTTTGTATTCTAAAAGTGATAAAAATTTGATTTTTAAAAATTGTTAATTTGGAGAAGATTTCACTCTTTGTACTCATTAATCTAAAGGGGTTAGTCTTTCATCTCATTATATGACAAAACAATTTTAATAAAACGAAAAAGAAAATAAAGGATTAGAGCTTGGTCTGGCATTTCCCCGAAGAAATTTAAGCAATTAACGGAGATTGTGAGATTCTTTAATATATTTTTATAAAAAAACAGGGTTCTCCATGGCTTCATTGAAGTTGATTGTGGTTCATCACAAATAAAGAAAAAAAATTATGAAGAGCGAGTAGTTTGACTAATTTGTAGCAAAACATATAAGAGAATTGGAGATATTTACATCACTTATCATATTGTAGTGAAGTAATATTTGGATCAATTTACTGAACTTTGATGAAAATTTAAAGGTAAAGAGTATAGTATTTATTATTTTTTAGATAATTAGATTGAACTGGCCAATCACATTAAAAAATTGGTAAACCTATCACATGATTTGATTTAACCCTAAATTGATTAGCAAATAAATCTTCAAAAATTGTTGAATTAATTAAAAAATTAGAAAAATTAAGCGGTTTAATAGTTGAACTAATTTTAATTTTATTTTTACTTTTTCTAATTTTTTTCATTCATTTTTTTTTAATTCTTCATGCATTCTATGAATACTAATATGTTATTCTTGATATAAGTATTATTGATATATTATTTTGTGACTAATTTTAAATCTTGTTCAACATTATATTATTCAAATCATGTATTATTGTTAAATAACTACAAAAATGTCTAATAATTTGTCTAAACCTTTATATGTTTATCAAACCTAGACGTGAAAAAAAATTATTAATTTCTTACATTAAATTTTTAATATATATAAAATAAAAAATATATTAATTTATTTATAACCAGTTGAACCGCAATTGAATAAATGAACCCTCATCAATGTCCTAATCAATTAAATGATTCGGATTTTGGAATTTTGGTATTTTTCTAATTTGAGCATAGATAGTTATAAAGCAACACATCACTTTTTGTTTTCTTGACATGATTGCCTGTTTCTTTCTATAAGATGTTATTCTTTATTGATCAACATTCTTTTTGTGGCTCGAAAATGTTGCAAATTTTTTTTTCCACAAATACCTCTCATTGAAGATAATTTTATTTAAGGCAATGACAGAAATTAAATATAAATATTTCTCTTAAGGCTCAAATCTTATTAATAAAAAAATGTTGCAAATTTTGATATAATATACATAATGAGAAGTTAATTTGAAATTAAAATTTCTTATTAATTTCTCAAATCCTTTATCATTAAACTCTGACTTTTTTCAAGTCATTTTTATTTACATACATTATTAAAAAATAGAAAAAAAATATGAACTATTAGATACATATTTAATAATTTATATTAAAATATAAATTTTTTATACTTTTCAAATATAAGAGAAAATCTAATTCCTCTTATTAAAGCATAAGAGAAAATTTCTTTCATCTTATCCATATGTGCGGTACACAAAATCATTATTAATAAATGATAATAGCCTTTATTATCTTACTTTGTTTTGCAGAACAACAATGCGGATAAAGTTGTAACCTTATTATTGTTTTTAAAAAAAAGAAAAGAAAAGAAAGAAAGGATAAGGTTTTAGGTTTGTTTAAACGATAATATCTCCAAACCGTTTTCACAACCAAAACAAACTAAAATGTTTGGCTTAAATGGCATTTTTTTCCCCTAGTGTTAATTAAAGGATTTTTTTTTTAATTTCTATTTCTTTACCTTAAGCGCTCGCGTCTTCTTTTTAATTGAAAAAAATAGAAAAACAAAACAATGAAATCTAGTATAACGCAAAACATAGATAAGTTTCATGATAAAAAAAATGCAATAAATTGTACATTTTTTTACATTTATAAAAATATCTTAAAATATTTGACAAAAAAAAAATACCAATACTGAGAGAGGATTTTTTTTTGGCGGTAATGAGGTTGTTATGTATTTTGTAACAAGTGTCTAATTTGTTATATTTTAAAATTAACGTGCTAAAATTATAATTGGATGTTCGTTTCAGAGCAAAATATATTGCTTCCTAATTATTATGATTTAAAAATCAAAATACAAGCAATGAAAAGATTTTTATATGAAGAAATTAAAGCATACAACAACATATATTTCATAGCATTCAATTATCAATTAAATAATTATAAGAAAAATATGACATAAAATATATTATATATAAAAAATAGAAAAATAGAAAACTATTTTAGATGTCCAGAACAAGATACAAAAATATCATGTCGTTCTGTAATTTTAAAATAAAAGCATTTTTGTAGGTTTCAAATAAAGTATTAAATTATCTTGTTAATTTTTTTAATTTTAAATATTTATAATTTTATATTTATTTTATAATTTTTAAATTTAATCACCATTGTTAAACTTTATTTAGTGTGTAATTAATTTCCGAAGTGATAAATTATATGTCATATTAATATTTTAAATATGCATGTTATATCTTAATAATATAGATAAAATTAAACAATAGCTAACAATTAATTACATAATTTATATAAATTTATTCATATATATATATATATAAAACATAATTTATATAAAAATTAGTTTATAATATTTCAACTAACTTTTAAGCTTTCAGTTAATTTATAAGTTAATTTTGCTAAATACACCCTTAGGTGAATTAGCATTAATTATGTATGTTAAAATATTTTATTAAAATCACTAGTATCTAAAAACTTATACAAAGATATAAAATTTTTTTAGTGTTAATTTTGTTTTATTTACAAGAGTTAAATTGAACACTTAAACAAAATAAATGTCAAATAACACTTAAATCAATTAGTTAAGAGTATTAAAATAGCTAACAATTAATTACATTAGCATATTAAAGATGATTTTATAATATAGGCTAAATTATTTTTTAAAAATTAAAGAAATGGAATAGCATTTTTTTTATTAGTTATAGAAAAGAAAGGAAATCAGGCGATTCTGACTGATTTCTTCGCGGCCAAGAAGGCGTGAGAAAGCCATCATACTAAGCACCAGACTTGGTCCACTATAATAATACGCAATTCTGCGAAGTACACAAATAAGTCCTCTCGTTTCAGTCAATATAGATTGGTATTTTGTTCTCACTTGACCGCCTTAAGTGCTTTCCTCATTGCTTCCCTCACCCTTCCTCCTTTTCTTCTTCCTTAATCCAACCTTCTCCCTTCGCCTATAAATCACTCTCTGCTAAACCCTAACCCTCACCCATCTCCCACATACCCATGGCGACTCCTGGATTTGGCTTTGCTGAGATATACGTTCAACGCAAGCTGTATAAGGAGAAAATGAAGTTCGCAGAAGAAGTGAATGCCCAAGATCGATTCCATGGTTCGCGCCCCAAATCATCCGGTGGTTGTTTTTTCTGGCTAAATAAGAACCACCGCAGCAAAATTGCTCAGGTTACAAATTGCGATGATGCAGAATCTGGGAATCGGGCTCTTAATACTTGATCGGGATATATCCAGAGTCTGGCTTGGGTTGCCTGATACACCAACACCAACGCTTTGTCCTTTTGTCTCAACTCTCAACTCCATCAAGTAGTTCGACATTAATTTTCTGCTACTATTTAGGATTTCATCTATTCTTCCCAACTTGGGTGAAAACTACTTGTATATTCTGATGTGTTTGCAGTTCTTTCTATTTTTGCTTTTGTTTGATGGATCATGTTAATTGAATCTTTATTCTTTGTATATGCAATTTCTGTTTGCGTATAGTGAGGTTCGAACTTGTAATTTCCCAGTTTTATAACTCTGTTTGTATAAGCACCCCCCTTTGTTGTTTGGATTGATCGATAGCAGCATTGTAAGATTGGACCTTGTTGGTTCGTTTTGATTTTGCCTTGAGAATGCCTTATGTCACGCTTGAAACATGACAATTAAGCTGTCTTACAACACCAAAACTAAGACCCTAATTGCTGGCAAAATAATTTTAAACATTGTGTTGTGACTTTAGTTCAATGAATAAATAAATAAGTCGAAATTTATGGCATCAGATACATGTGAGAGTAGGCACATGTCAGGTGGAAGGCATGGTGTTAGCTTGGGTTTATTTAAACAGAAAAAAACAAACAGAAAATGATGTAAAGTGAGCGAAATAGGGTGTATGTAGTATGAAGATCCCTTGCAGCTGGGATCCTCACCCGATTCAACGGGTAAAAAATATTATTGGTCAAAAAAAAAAATTTTTTTTTAAGAATTTTTTTCTCTATGCTGAAAGAAGAGCTTGAGATGAAGCCCTTCCCATTCATATTTAGCACGTCTACGGATTCTCAGCTTTTCGGCAGGGAAAAACAGGTTTTTTTTTGTATTAGCAACGGTTTTAACCGTTGCTAATATTTTTAGCAACGATTCAAATAGTTGTTAATATTTACAAACTGTTGCTAAAATACAAGCGTTGTACGATTTTCTTTTTTCGCAACACTTATATTTTAGCAACGGTTTATAAATATGAGCAACGGTTAATACCGTTGCTAAAATAAAAGCAACTACTTTTCTTTACTTAAAAGCAAAGAATCCGTTCGCAGTGTATGTATATACAAAAATAACACTAATTTAATTTCGGGCCGCTTGAGGACTCCACCTTTTGCCACTTGCGACAATTTTCACTTTTTTTTGGGTGCCCTCTTATTTCACCATTTCGTCATAGTGATTGGTCATGCAATTTTTTTTTTATAAAAAAGTAAGATTAATTTGGATTATTGGATGACGGTCTAGATTTGATCTTGGAAATACTCTTCCCTCCATAGAAGATTTGGATTGGGAAAATTCGCATGATCTAACAAGTCCAATCTAACAAAATTGAAAATAAATTTGAAAATTTGAGTTTAAATAAAAATCTTTTTAAAAAAATCCAAACAAATTTGTGCTAAGATTGAGCATTTTTAAAATTCAGCCTAAGCTAAATTATATACATATATATATATATATATATATATATATATATAAAATAAAATAGTATACATGTGATATAAATTATATAATAAAATATTTAGAATATTCGTTATAGTATTTAAAATATTCTATATACATATGTAATTTTAAAGTCATAATTTATATCATATATATATATATATATATATTAGTTTTTATTAACGTCTAATATATATATATATATATATATATATTATATTTGACTTGATACTCAATTGTTAATCATGTATTTCAGATATATATTATGTTGGGCCATTTTAATTTATAACACTCATCAATTATGAGTTATATATTATATCCAAATAAGTATGATATAATTATAGAATTATTATAATTTAAGTTGTTATGTACTTAATTTTAATTTAAATTGAATGTAACAATTCATTTTTAATTATATCACATTATCCAAAACAATTATTTCAATTTTTTTTTGAACAAATGAATATCAATTTCATTAAAATGGCACCAAGTTAGAATTACATAAAATAAAATAGGTTTAAAAATCGATAAATATATTACAAGTCTTAACTTATGAGAGAACAATAAATAATTTAAGATAACATATCCTAAAAATCAGTACTAG
Organism: Biancaea sappan; assembly: GCA_037074585.1. Lineage (NCBI taxonomy): Eukaryota > Viridiplantae > Streptophyta > Magnoliopsida > Fabales > Fabaceae > Biancaea > Biancaea sappan. Next base: position 17,583,216 of record CM073494.1, read on the forward strand.
ACATATACAGTATAACTATAAGACTATACAGAGGCAACACACCCCTGACCCTAAATCTAGGAGACTAGTAGACTAAAAAGAGGTAACATATCCTTAACTCTAGATTAGAATTAGTCTTCTTACAGTCCAAAGAAATTATACAAACTGATACATATGCCAAATATGATTCAAAGCAGCAAAAAGAAGGTCTACTAGCAAAAACAGTGTTTCTGGACTAAGCCCACAGAAGAAAGCCCCGACAAGGCCCACAAGCCGACTAGCCCACAGAAGCAAATGACCGTTTCAATTGTCAAGCATAATGGTTGATGTACTTTTTGGGTCTAAGAGAAGAAAGAAACAAAAAGGCCATATCGCGGCTCAAGCAAAAGGGAGAGCCCAACAATAACAGCTTATCCAACTGGCACTGATAAACAAAATTCAACATGAGGCCCAAAAGTTTAAAATGTAAAAATGGACCCAAATTAAAAAAAATGGGCTCATGTTCTTACTATTTGGGCCGAGCCTGGTCCAAATTAAAATGAGCTGGAACCCATATTTAAGTTCATTTTTAACTCATTATTACTTGTAAAAAGTTGACTCTTCTATTAAGCGAGCGCGAATTGTGATCACGATTAATAAATACAAAGGAATGCAGGTTTGATATTGCCATTTATGAATGAAGATTCTCTTATTAATTTATTTAGAATAATGTTTTCAGATTTTCTGTTTGGATTTTTTTTTTGCTTTGAATAATGGTTAGTGAATAAAAAAGGCTGACATGACAATATCTAAAAATTTTGGTTGAGCGGCATCAAAATAAAGAACTTGTGAACTCTTTTTTTGGGAGGCAAAACGATGAGTTAGTTGGCTTTTGTTTTGAAATCAAAAGGCCACAAAATGCCCAACTTCCTTTAATATTAAAAAGAAAGAAAGGAAGATTGTGATAAAGAGGGATCGATAAAAGTTTGGTTGGTCTTATCGGAAAAAAAAAAATACCGGACTGTGGTAAATCTAGTATGGCTTGTAAAGCGTAGGGTCCATAATATCATGTCTCATCCATCATCTAATTGCAATCTTTAGATAACTCCACCGACTCACTCTTTTCGGCGATCGCCCCTTTTTCAATCCAACTTTGACGTGAGCCTCATTAATTCAAACCTCAAAATATACATACGAAAAGAACTTAGAAAAAGGGGGCCAAAGAGAGGCACCCACACTCCGTAGATCGGCGCCTCTGCTTTTTTATATTAGAAAAGAGGGTGTTTTTCTTTCTAACAATAGTTATAATCGTTGTTAAAATTTTAAAAAAATTATTACTAAAATTAAAATGTCAAGAAATATAAAAATTATTACTAAAATTAGTCACATTTATATTTTAATAACAATTTTTTTACTTTAACAACGGTTACAACCGTTGTTAAAGAAAAAAACACCTGCTTTCCAGGAGCCGCTGGCCACTCCAGACACCAATTTCTTTGTGTGCCGAGCCAAGTAACTGCCGAGTGCCATGCACGTGATGGCCACATGATAAAGAGATATTGTCTTAGATGTGCGATATGATCAATCCTCTGACTGTAGTGTTGAAAAAATTGCACCCTTCTACGCTAACCCATGTGCAGCGTGATCACTGACACAACTGAATATGACTCCCCACGCCCACAATGCTCTAATCTCGTTTAATGTGTTTGAAAAATAGTTAAGAAAAATTAAATTTAGGTAAATCATAATTTACATAATTAATTTATTTACCCGTCACCACATATTCATGATGGATCAATAGCACTCGAGTTACATTCCTTTGGCCCAACCTTCTTGTCTGCTTCTTTCCAACAATGTACCTTGCTATAGTATTCTATTTTGAGTTAGTTGTTTTCAGAGTCGCTATACCAGACTACAATGTCTCCTAAGATTTATCTGTTTTGAATTTAGACTGAAACAGAAAAGTATGAAGGGTCATATCACTGTGTTGATGAGACGCGAGTGGCTGATTCGTAATTTTAATGTAGTGTTGCTTATTGCATAAACATAATAAATTAGAGTGATATAAAGGGCTGAACAACCATAATGAAGATGCATAGATTGAACGTATTTCCATACCCTACACATAGTTAAAAGTCACACGCATCTTATTATAAGAAATAAATAAAAAAGTAAATAGTATCGGCAATAATTTTCAAAAATATTCTAGTCTATACAACACAGTTACTTCTTGCTATGGATTTTTTAACGAGTAAGAGATGGATGATGGCTGGTGAAAATAAATTTGTACTTGAAGAGGAGAAACTCAATTTTTCATGATAATAATATTTAATTTCAGATTTTTTTAATTTGTTGTCAGAATTTTTTTTGTGGATAAACTCCAATATTTAATTTGTTACATCATAAACCGGCCAGATTAGGAGACAGTATTTAACTTATATGTGCTCTTAATCCCAAAATTCAGGCATAAAACGAGGAGGAATAAAGATAATTTGTGTTTCATAGATCATGATGTGCCCATTTAGTAAAAGGAGGAGCATCACGGAAAAATCAACAAGTGAGATATAGGAATCTCCAAGACCTTAAACTAATGGTCATGATTTGTTTTAATTAGATGATAATTGAGAGACCGTGGCGGGTCTGTGAGGTACTGAGGTTGATAGACCATCCATATCTAAGCTCTCACAAGCTCCATTTCACCTTATTAATGGCCGTCACTCCACAATTACTGATAATTCACGTCACCGTCTCATTGTCATTGAAGTCCTAACAAACCAAAACCCAGACACCCACGGAAAACATTGACAATCCCTCGGACTCTCTCTCTCTCACAGAGCCTTTCATCCAAAGATTCCCCACCATTTCTTGCTTCTTAAGCAGCTATAGATCCGCAGATAGGTACCTACCCAATGGTATACCCACACTGCAGCCTTCACTGTCCTGGCAATTATAATCCCCAATTATTATATTTAAAAATTGACAAATTATCGCTTGTAACTTTGAGGATTTAGGTGTCAGCTTTTTAGTGGCAGTAGGTGTCTTCTCACTGTGGTATTTTCCTGCGCAATCTTTGGCGTTTTCTTCCGCATTGCGTTTTCTCTATGATTTTGGTTTCATTTTGATGTAAGAAAAATGTCAATATCTGGTAACAATGTTTTAGCGAGGGGAAAACCGTGCTTACTCTTTTCGCTACACATTTTTCTACATTTGGCTAAGCATTCGGTTTAGGAATCTCTTTTTACTCTTTGCTTTTTGTCAGTCTTTGGGTTCTGAGTTTTTCGGGTGAAGCATATAGTGGCATTGACCGAAGCAGCTTTCGGCCTCCTGCTATTCGTTTATATCTACGAGGTCAAATTTGAATCCATTGCGTTCGATCCGCGAATTCTCTCGGCGGAAGTTTGGAAAATTTCCAGGTTTGACATTCTGGGGAAGTTTCCTGCCTCTTTGAAGAAGGTATGCGACGGAATGGTTCTGCTTTTATTTTCAAATCTGGTTGTAGTTTGATCATTTTCTGTTCTGCCATCTGCTCGTTTTCGGACATAAGGGGGTAATGAAGAAGAAATGCTTGATTAGTTGTTTCGTCTACAGAACATTGTTTAAGCATACGAAACCAGAAAGCGTTGAGTTCAGTTGGATCGACTCTTTTCGGACTAAAATGATCTTAACTTTCGTATTTGTTTTCTCTATTTCTGAACTTTCTGAGCTGCCGAACACATTATGCGATAGTTCAACTTGGAGATCTAACTCCTTTATTCTATATTTTGGGTCCAACTTGAAGTTTGAATTTACAAGTCACTTGTTGCTCCTTTATGCAATGGTTACCTCTCGCGAATGAACGAATTTGGATTTTCTAATTACTTCAGTGCTTACTAAGAAATGACAGTAAATTAGTGCATTCTTCCTTTTCAAATTTATCAATGGTGATTACTGTCTGCTGGGGCCTGGGGGTTTCTTCTGCCCTAAAGTTTTGCTGATTCGTCATGAGTCACGACTTATGATTATGGAGTGCTCTATAAAAAGACTATTACCATGCGCAATTTGAATCTCCCCCTGTCCTCCATATCCTTAATGCGTGCGTCTTATTGGTATTTCAATGGTTTTATTATCCATCCTCCTAGAAGCCCTTCTTTCGGTTTATGCCCTTTTACCAGTGCAAGTTTCCTTGCTTGTTGAAACAAATGTGTAATTCTTCTAATGCATTGTAAATCCTTTATATGACATACTGCTTGTATTTTTGGCTCAGTGGATTTTAACTTGGTTTAAGAGGCTTTTGAATAGCTAAGCTGCTTTATAAATTGGATTAGTGGAGCATGAAGCCCTGAGAGTAAATTTATTTAGTTCTATTCTTAAGAAATGATAAGTTAAAACCTGGATGTTTTGTTTCTCTTTCATCCAGGAGACAATTACTGCTATCACATGGATGATAATTGTAGCAGTTAACTGAGTTTGGAGATGAAAGTGGAACCCACAAGTTATGCAATAATGCATGTTAGGATCAATTGATTATCTGAACAATGTCAAGAATCACAAAGTGGAAGATAGAGAAAACAAAAGTAAAGGTGGTTTTCCGGCTACAATTCCATGCTACGCATGTAAGTTTGCTATCAGTCTTAGTCCTTCTTTTATTTTTATTTATCATTTTTGCAGCTTGTTAAATTTCATGTATCTAGTTAATTTTCTTTATGCAAATGCTGAGTGTAAGGTTTCTTTCTTCATGATGTAGATTCCGCAATCAGGATGGGATAAACTGTTTATATCTTTCGTCCCTTCTGACTCTGGGAAGGCTACATCAAAGACTACCAAAGCAAATGTGAGAAATGGAACCTGCAAATGGGCAGACCCAATATATGAAACTACAAGACTTCTGCAAGACATTAAAACAAGACAATATGATGAGAAGCTTTATAAGCTTGTTGTGGGAATGGTAATGTTTTTTTATGACTGTTATATCTTTGTTATATTTTGTAGTGCCTTATATGGAATTGGTGGACAGTGCACTTGATAAAATTTAACCATATCATTTGAGTAATTACCTTTATTATATAAATGCACATATATAAAACCTTTTTTTGGATTGATACATAGTCTAATGCTCCCATATATTGATTATAGTCTCTAATTCTGTGATATATTGACCAAAGAAATATTTCAACTTTCATTTACCAATTAATAAGCTTCTTATTCAAACTTTGATTCTGAATGGCTTTTATGTTGGAAATCAAATTCAGTTAATACTATGATTCATGTGCCTCTTGCATTTGTAAATTTGAATATCATATATTTACAGACAAGGTAGCTATTATTGCCTGCCACCATTAGAAATACCTATACTCTCTGAGCATTTCCAGAAAGAAAGGTTATTGTGGCCATTGTCTCGTTAGAACTGTACTAACTTCATTTTTGGCTGAATCCAATATTAGGGTTCTTCCCGGTCTAGTATCCTTGGAGAGGCCAACATCAATCTGGCTGATTTTGTTGATGCCTTGAAGCCTACAGCTGTTGCTTTGCCACTGGATGGATGTGAAGCCGGAACCACACTACATGTGAGCATTTCTGGATCCCGTTTTTCTTAGTTTTATCAATTTTTGCTTATTATTGTAGTTGTACTCTTATATGGTACAGTCCTGTACTTAATGCATATGATTACATGGCAATGACATCTCACTTTTGCATATTTGTTGAGAATATTTTTACTGCAAGAGATGTCACCAGTATCACTTAAAATGTTTTGTTCATTTTCTTGTTTGAAGCCAGGTCACTGTGCAGCTGCTCACATCCAAAACCGGATTCAGGTACTATCTGTGGCAAGTAAGAATTTCCTTTAGCCAACAATAGTATACTTATTGATGTTATTCTTATAATTACTTTCAGAGAATTTGAGCAGCAGAGGGAACTCAGAGAGAGAGGTCTCCAAACAACCTCTGACCAAGGCACTCATGATGATTCTGCTGATAGCAAAGAGTCATCTCCTGACCAGAATGTCAATAATCGCATAATTAAGGTTTCATACCCTTCCCCTTCTCCTTTACAAGTATATTTCTGTCTACATATTTTCTATTCCACATTTACCAGTCTTCAGTCTTACTTGCTCTAAGCATTCTTGTTAATAGTCAATCTTGAACTCTTCTTTTTTATTAGACTCAAATTTACTCCTCTATGTTTTACACTCTATGTTTCCACATTTGTTGTTTGCTCAAGAACTCCCTGTCAAAATGGTCCTGTTAAAATTGTGTTGTTAGTTCATTTGGGCTAACTGTTTTATATTTTTCTTTTTTTTATTTTGAGTGCTTCTATTAGAACTCATTTTCCCAACCTAGCTGCAGATGTATAATGTCATCCCCAGAGATTGTACATATTTCTTCTTGAGACTTAATTCTTTTGATTTTTTTTTTCTTTATTTTTTATCTATCCTCAAATCATATTTATCTAGGTGTATTTCTACTGTTAGTGGGTTCTTTTTTTTCATGCTATTTATTGATTGGAAGAACATTAATAAAGGTTTTAGAAACTTGAGAGTGCTTAGTGCATTTTAAGGAAATAGACTTACGATGATGCTTTTTTTTTTTCATAAATAATTATTTATTATCAAATTCTATATTATTCTTTTCTGGTTTTGGTGATGATTTTAATTTTCTGAAAGGAAAAAAGAATTTTTACCATCTAGTATTGATGTGAATGATCATGTTTGTTGACTTCTCTTGAAAGTATAATGCATTATAATTAATTTATGATGTCTTTTCCTTTATGTATTTCACTAAATTAGGCCAGTGCAAGAGTGAAATTCAAAAAAGAATCTAAAGAGCTACCTCGCATTTCTTCGCTTGAAGGAGAGGCAGGGGGGAATGAAGAGTATGTTGACTCAGCTGTTGGACTTGATGGCTCTTCTACTACTTCAGAGAGCATATATGCTGAGAAGCATGATATGGCCAGTACACATGAAGTGGACAGCCTTAAAAGCACAGCCTCTGGTGATTTAGGTGGATTATCCCTCAGTAAAAATCCTCGGCCAGAGAAAGGAGATGCATCTAATCCATCACAGGGCAGTGATTGGGTCCAAGGTTGGAAAGTGGACTATACTGCAGCCGATGATGTGATTGCTGCTTCTGAAGATACTGTCAGACTTGAAGGAAATTTAGAAGCAATTGAGTCATCTATTCTTGATCTAAAACTGGAGATGTGCTCTCTGCAGAATCATGCTGATGAAATAGGTGTTGAAACACAAAAATTTGCTGAGCAACTATCTGCTGAGATTTCTTCTGGAGAAATGCTATCAAAGGAGGTTGCTGTACTTAAATCAGAGTGTTCAAAGTTTAAAGATGACTTTGAACAACTTAAAAGTTCTAAATTAAACTTTGCATACACAGTGAGAGAACCTACTCAGACAGATGAGGATAAGTTACTTCAGAAGTCACAGCTTAAATGGGTCAAGGGGCTTTTGCTCATGGAAGATAAGTTAAGAGAAATTCAAAAGAAGGTGTCTATGGGATATCATGAAAGGAATTCTAGGTTTCTAGACTTAGAGTTAGAAGCACTAGTCAATGTTTTGCAGGACCTTAAACAAGAGTATCCAGAGGCCATTTCAGGTATCAATGTTACCAATGGAAGAGAGAGCCAAGAGATTGCTTCGCTTAAAGGTGAACAATTTTTAGCAGGAACCAGATCTGAGTCAGATTTGTTTCAACCAGAAAACATGGTTCACTATATTAGCATCCCTGGCCTTGTGTCTCATGAATCTGGCTCTACAGATCCTACCTTTGAAATGAAAGGAAAATTTTTTGAACTTCTAAGAGAGCTAGATGAGTCCAAAATTGAAAGGGAAAGCCTTGCTAGGAAAATGGACCAGATGGAGTGCTACTATGAAGCTCTTGTTCAGGAACTTGAGCAGAACCAAAGGCAGATGATGGGGGAGCTGCAGAACCTGAGGAATGAACATTCTGCCTGCCTGTACACAATTTCATCCAGTAAGACAGAGGTAGAGAGAATCCACCTAAATATGAAAGAGCAGATGATAAAATTTGATGAAGAAAAGTGCATTTTGAGTTCTCTCAACAATGAGCTTGAAAGAAGGGCTATTTCTGCAGAAGCAGCCCTCAAAAGGGCCCGATTAAACTATTCTATTGCTGTTGGTCAGTTGCAAAAAGACCTTGAACTGCTTTCTTGCCAGGTTCATTCTATGTATGAGACTAATGAGAATCTCATAAAGCAGGCCTTTTGTGATTCCTCACTTCCTAGCCCTGACAGTTTCCCTGAAACGTTAAAACACCCGAAAAATTCAGAGGAAGACCTTGTTTCTAATCAGTTGTTATGTCAAAATCAGAATGCTGCCTTAAATAAACAACATTTGGGGGAAGATTTTTTACTGAAGGATTTAAAACAATCACTCCAGTTGCAGGAAGGTTTGTACAAACAGGTTGAAGAGGAAGCCTGCCAAATGCATTTTGTGAATATATACTTGGAAGTATTTTCAAAAGCTTTACAAGAAACACTGCTTGATGCGACTGTTGACATTCGACTCATGAAAGAGAATATTGATCAACTCTCTCAGCAGCTCCAGCACTCAACGGAGTCCGAGGAATTGTTGGTGCTGAGGCTGCAGAATGCTATGAATGATATTCACTCCCTAAATGAGTACAAGGCAAGTTGCACAGCGAGGAGCAATGATATTGCCCACCAGAATGAAACTTTGCAGGAAAACTTCAACAGTCTTGTTCATGAAAACCATCTTCTTACTCAGAAAATTATTGAGTTGGAAGCTCATCTGACAGAGTGTAGAAGTTATGAGAGTAAATACATGGCCTGCAGTGCGGAAAACTTGGAGTTAAAGAATTCCATGAAAAAAGAGAGCATAGCAAATGATCATCTTCGTGATGAAGTATCCATCTTGCAGGAAGAGTTAAAAGCTATTAGAACTGAATTTGATGAGCTAGCTTCTATGAAGGACAATCTACAGAGTGTGGTAACCTCTCTGTGCATTAAGTTACAGAAATTTATTGCATTGTATGCAAATAAATATAACAGCCTTTCTCTTGGTAACTCATCTGTTTGCCGGGATTTGGAGTCTCAAGACCTAGAAGGTCTATTTTTGCAACTAGAAGAGCTCCAGCAGAGTGCATGTGATAGGATTGTGCAACTTATTGAAGAGAAGAAAGTTTTGGTGAATGAACAGCATATGGCTCAAGCATCCTTAAATAAAGTAAAATCGGATTTTGTAGCTCTGAAACAGAACTTTGAAAATGACTTACAAGAGATGGTGAGTAATATAAGAGTGTCCAGTGCCCTGTTGCAGAAACTTCAGTTAGAGTTTGAAGGGGTTGTTAACACTCTGAAGGCTGGTTCAGATGCAGAAGAAATTTACTCACGGCATCACAAAGAACTTTTGTCTGATCTTGATCATTTGGAATCTGAGCTACAACAACTTGATACCAGAAACCAGGATCTTGCTCAAGAAATTTTAAGGCTTGACACCTTATCTGGTGAACTTGAAATGTGTAAGTTGAACTTATCAGCAATTACAGAAGAAAAGGAAGCTTTGGAGGTGTCTCTGCAGAGGAAAGCTGAAGAATCTGCCATGATTTTATCAGAGCTTAATATTTTGAAAGAAAGCTTGCATTCTCTGCATGACGAGTTGCATGCTGAGAAAACACTGAGAGAAAATTTGGAGAAAGCAGTTACAGATCTTACCTCAGTATTGAATGAGAAGCAATGTCAGCTAAAGGAGTTTGATTTAAGCAAAAAGGAACTGGTCCAACTCAAGGAAATGGTCGCAGACCTAGAATCAGAGAAATCAAGAGTCTCCCAATTACTACTGGAAACTGATCAACGTCTTAAAGATGTTTCAAGTGAATATTCTTCTATTAGTACACTGGAAACTCAATTATCTGAATTGCATGATTTTTCAATAGCAACAGATGTTACTATGATTTTTACAAGGTCTCAGTTTGGGGGTCATATAGAGGAGCTTGTTGAGAAACTTCACTCCACTTGCAGGCAACTTGAAGTGCTTCACAAAAAGAATCTTGATGCAGAATCTGAACTAAATCGCTTTCTTTCAAGAGAATCAACTTACATTGAAGAAAATGGAAGATTGTTGATAAGTCTTGAATTTTTAAAATCTGAGTTAGAAGCGTCCACTGCTCAGAGTAGAGCATTAGTTGATCAAAACAATTCAATTAATGCAGAGCTCAAGGAATATAAGAGCAGGGCAGAGAATGTGAATGATATTTCTTGTGAACAAAAAGGCCAGTGTGCTCTGGAGGTTGAAAGGCTGGAGCACTTGTTGGGAAGCTGTAGCAGAGAGATTGAAGACCTCTTTTGCTCTAAGGAAGAAGTTGAAGTTAAATGCATAGTTTTCCAGTCCAAATTGGACACACTGAAAACTGCAATGGTGTCGCTGAAACAATCAGATGATGAATTGATAAGGCTACAGAACCAATGCAATGAGCTTACCAAGAGGCTTTCTGAACAGGTATTGAAGACAGAGGAGTTCAAGAACTTGTCCATTCATTTGAAGGAGCTCAAAGATAAGGCTGATGCTGAGTGTCTCAATGCTCGTGACAGAAGAGGCCATGAAGGACCACCAGTTGCTATGCAGGAGTCCTTGAGAATTGCATTTATCAAGGAACAGTATGAATCAAAGCTGCAAGAACTAAAACAACAACTTTCCTTGTCAAAAAAGCATACTGAGGAAATGCTGTGGAAACTACAAGACGCTATTGATGATATTGAGAATAGAAAGAAATCTGAAGCTTCACACATAAAAAGAAATGAAGAGTTGGGAATGAAGATCCTGGACTTGGAAGCTCAGTTACAGGCTGTACTTTCTGAAAAACGTAATTTATTAAATGCTTATGACCTTGTAAAGGCAGAAAAAGAATGCTCAGTGATAAGCCTTGAATGTTGCAAGCAAGAAAAGCAAGAGCTTGAAGCTTCTCTTCTCAATTGCAATGAGGAGAAATCCAAAATTGCTGAAGAACTTATGTTGACGAAGGAATTAATTGACAATTCTGGATCTCGTCTCAATGTTCTGGAGGAAGACAATGATGCATCACAGAAAATGACAAGCCCATCTAATGAAACCATCAAAGAAAAGGTTCAGGCTAGAAATACAATTTCTGACATCCCTACTGTTGGGACAGAAATTATAGAGAAGGTTCCTGGGAATCATTCATCTGTGGACCTGTTCTCTAATTCACTAAATCCCAAGGAAGTCAAATTTATCTGTGCAGCATGCAGTCAAGAGACAGGGAGTTCACATATACCCATCAATACGCAACCTGAGGTAACTGGTGTGTGTGTGTTTTGAAAAACACATTCTTCACCATCACTCGTGTGTTTCATAATCTTCTTAAGAAGTGCGTGAATGGAAAAGAATTCATCTTATTTTTAATATTATATGTTGATCCAATATAGCAAATCTATTATAAATCCAGAAAATGTTGGTTTTGCTAACTAATGAATTAGGGTACTCTATGCTAAGAAACGGTGTCTAGAATGACATTTTAATTAAGAAAGTGCACTGTATTTACTTGATGAGGACTACACTCCTAAGCTTTCAACAAATCTTACACTGCTAATTTTATGTACTTAGGTGATATAAATTCTTTTATTATTTGAATCCATTGTCGTTTAATGCAAGATTCAGTTTGGGCTATTTGTCATCCTTGGAGGTTGAAGTCTGAAAAATTAAAGCTAATGTCATATTAAAAGATAATACACACACACACACACACACACACTCTTTTTACACACAACCCTCTCATCAAATAATTATAAATTGATCACAAGTCTTGCATTTTTAATGTCCCTAAATTATGTTTCTTGCAACATACAATATTCCTTTGCATAGAAGAAAAATCGTTTGACTTTGTCGGATAGCTTCTCTTGTGATTAAATGTGTATCTCTGTAGTTCTAAGTATTTGCATGGTTGGATTTTAAAAGGAGGGAAGGGACACGGGGATAAAATTTAAGAAGCAAAGATTGTTCCTTCCCCTCCTCTTTGGTTTCTTTCTGCTCTCAAGGCAAGTAAAGCCTTTAGCTTGAGCCGAAGGTTATGTGCTTTCTCTTTATGCATATTTAATGAAGACTTTTATTTACCTTCAGTAGCACTCCTGTAACAATTTTTTTTTTTTTTTGTATAATTATTTGCCAGGATGCTCTTGCATTTAGAAGTATAAATGGATACCGAACTGTTGGAACTGAAGAGAACTTGCAACTTAGTGAACAGAAGCAAGTTGCTTTATCTGAAAGTTTAAAATCTAGCCTGGACCACTTGAATAATGAGGTATTCCTTTGTGCAAACAATTTTGGTTTTATTGTTTGTCTTTCTTTTTTCCATTCTTCCTTTTTATACTTCTATTTGAAAGTATTTTTCCAATATCTTGCATGCATAAGGGAATGTAAAAAGCATTTTCTTTTTGTTGGTGAGTTGCTAGTTTCATAGTTGCATTTGATGCCAATGTGGTTTAACTTATTTCTTCCCAGTAAGGAACGTGATTTGATTTCTGCCTTCCAATTTCAGTTGGAAAGAATGAAAAACGAGAATTTACTTCCTTCAGTAGATGATCATAACTTTGAGTCAAGTTTTCCAGGCTTGCAAAGAGAATTGATGCAGCTACATGAGGTGAAGTATCCTGACTGCATTGACCACCATAAAGCATGCCTTTGTTTATATTCTTATTTATTTTGTACCTTTTTCAGGCCAATCAAGAGTTAGGAAATAGATTCCCAGTGTTCAATGAAATCTCTGCCAGTAGTAGTAATGCACTGGAAAGGGTGCTAGCTTTGGAGTTTGAACTTGCTGAGGCATTGCAGGCCAAGAAGAAATCAAGCATACAATTTCAGAGGTACATTCTTCTTTACATCAATAATAAAATCAATAAATATTCTGTTAGCATTTCAGAAGCATTCCAAATTTAGGGTCCCTTCTCATCATGCACTCAATTGTGACATGGTGACTAGTAAGATACATCACTTGCTCACCGGAAGCTCCTTTTTTGTTTGGCTTGGAAATTGCTGAGACAAGCCAACTAAGAATAGGATTTTGTCATGCTATTCACCTTAAAAGGCCTATAGCTAGACCACTACATGTATATCTCATTCTGATATATTTGTCTTTAATGAACAGAACTTGTCACCCTATAAGTTTTCTCTATTTTAAAAACAGGTAGTGTTTGCAATTATCATAGCTGTTGACTTGTTTTGTTATTGTTGATCTGGCCACTGTTATTCCATTATCTTGGACGGTTACTAATTTATTCTTGAGTTCCTATTTGTTTAATTGTTATATTGTGATGGATTTTTCTTTGCTCGTTTAAAATCTGATGATAATCTAATGTAGCCAGTTCCTTTTCATAGAGAGCCACCTTTTACATAGGGTAGAAGACTAGTTTAGTGCTAAATATTTTGCTGTTGGATAATGAGAAATTAATTGAAAAACTTCATCCAAAAAATTTTGAATATATTTTTACATGACATTTTCCTCCGATGTTGCAGTTCTTTCTTGAAACAACATAGTGATGAAGAAGCAATATTCCGAAGCTTCAGAGATATCAATGAACTAATTAAAGACATGTTAGAACTAAAGGCAAGACATGTTGCTGTGGAGACAGAATTAAAAGAGATGCATGACCGTTACTCTCAGTTAAGTCTTGACTTTGCTGAGGTTGAAGGCGAGAGACAAAAACTTATGATGACTCTTAAGAATTCTCGGACACCCAAGAGGGCCTGAGCATTTCTTGTAGCCAGTGGAAGACGTCATTTGTTACCCCACTTGCAGAGGCTAATCATTCAGGCTTGGCTGAGATATACATGGCCCCATCTTATCTTCCTTTGTTTATACATAAGATCATGGTAAGTATACAGGGCCTCTTCAGCCATGGCGAGTATTTTTGCAAGAGTTGGTATGGTATATCGTCATTTTTCACATCAATACGCGGATAATACTGTGTAAATAGAATAGTTCTGTCCCTGGTGCTCAGAATCCATCTGTCCCTGTAACTGTGTTTCGCTTTCCTTGCTATAATTGTTTTTGCTGTACAGGAACAAGTTCATACAAGATTATTTCTATTTAAAATTTTTGAACGAGTAACTACTTGTTTCTTCCCCGCCCTTCTCATTTTATTCATTTAATAGATCATTTAGTTTCATTTTCAATTCTGAATGAGACCACTTCTATCCTTTTATAAAACTTCATGAATAACCTTTTTTCCTTGACTCAATTGCATCTGAATCCGGTGTGAACAATATCGTCTACTTGTGTGTGTTTGGATGAAGATAACATCTTCAAGCCAACAAGCCAGACAAGAAGCAGCAAAATATTTAGTTGAGGAAATTCTATCCTTTTATACTATGCTAGTGTCAGATTATAATCTTTTAGTGAGCTATAATTAAGCTACCAGCAAAATTACTGGCGGTTCTTACCTTCAAAATCGCTTCCTTTTCTCCCTTAACTGAAGTTGTAACGACATTGAGTGTTCAAAGCCAGAAAATTTTCGGACAATTTCGCATGGAAAAATTTTGGTGACAGAACACACGTGATTCAAGTGATTTAACAGTTATTTTATTCGAATAAAGTCTCAATTTTAAATTATTGTAATTAATCAAAAATATAGTAAATGTCTTGATATTGATAATTCTAACCAAAAAGGTTTTGATGGCAGTCAAATAATTTGGTCTTAAATGAAAGGAGATTACATAAAAAAAATAGCAGCAAACCTCGTGATTCATGTTTATTTTTGTTTCTTCGTCAACAATTGTACCATTAATCATTAGCCACAAATAGCCGACGCGTCTGTTAGCGGTATGATTTCGTTGTATTCTCAAAGCACCCAAGTCAATTTGAGTTTTGGCTTCTTGTCAGATAGAAAATATCTCCATGCAGACGACCGTCCATTCCATAAAGGTCCCAATCAATGCTCAGATCCCGTGAAATACGCGTCAGTCTCTCAGCTTTGGTAATTATTAACATAGTATTATCGTGAGATCTGTCTCCTCAAGTACAGAAACTAAAAACAGCATCTCTCTACCGAGAAAACCATAATAATTATAATAATAAACAGAGTATCAATTTTCTTAATATCCTATTAACCCTTTTTTAAAAATTTCTTTTAAATTTAGTATTTTATTATTGTTACTTGCATCAATTGAAATTAGTCAAATTAAAAAGTTGTTTGCATATTTAACTTCCAACTTTTATTATTAATATTATTATTATTGATGTAAGTAATTCTGAAAACAAGGGATGTGAATAAATTACATGATGCACAGATTTAGGATTTCCTGGGAGAAAACAAAATCGTTCACCTCGTGGATTGTGTGTTAAATGAATAGTATGTATAAAACAACAAAAAAGGACCACTGAAGTTGGGTCCATAGCGTGGCTGTAGTAAATGGCAAGATTTCTCAGATAAATATCAAGACCAGCTTGATGCCGACATTGATAAATGCTAATTCAGGTAAATAATGAATTCATCTCACATCTTTTCTCTGTTATACATATAAATAGCAACAAGCATATTACTTTCGTAGCTAACAATTTCTATATCACTTATTTGCCTCAGAAAGTATCTTTACTTCCATACAAACTATTACATACTCGTCAAAATGCACCAACAGTCTAACAACCACGGGGCATACTCATTTAGCTTCCAGGAAACTAATATTTAAAAAAAGAAAAAAAAATTCACACTCAAGGCTTGGTATTAACTAAATATCAATCACTTGGCAACTGACCAATTCAGCTGGCCCGAAATATCTACTGGCAACTACCTTCCAAACAACTGTATCTGATTCAGCAACGGGTTCTGGAAATTCATGAAAAGAACTGGGTGAAGGAGATGAGGTTGAAGGAAAAGAATCCAAATTATTGCGCAGGTCAGCCTGAAGAACAGCAATATCATGATTGGCATCTTTTGTAATGACATGAAGCTTTCCATGGAAACCAGCGAGTAAATAAGGAGACTCCGAATCTGCAGAATCATATATGGGCACTTTGCCAATAACTACTTTCCATGCATCTTCTCCTTGATCATATACCTTGATCTTTCCACTATCCAGAGAGTTAGAAGGATCAAAAGCATATAATTCACCATCCACCACAACACTCAGTTTAGTACCTGCCTGCCGCGCAGGCCAACCCTCACCCATTCCAGTTGGCATTTCCATCCACGAATTTGTTTCAGGATCATAGATTTCTCCTCCAACATCAACAAAAAAGGGCCATGAATACAAACTTTGTGGGACACATAACCTTCCCATGTATGAGGTCAATCCTGTGGCTATAGGCTTTAACATGTCAGCCAAAAAAGCAGTGGGCAGCACTCGTGCTCTCGAGAAAGGCATACTAGGTACACTGGACCATGTATCTGTAGCGGGGTCAAAAACTTCAGCAGACTGAAGGGGAATCAGTCCAGCTTGACCCTGACTAACCCCTCCAACAACATAAAGCTTGTTATTTAAGATGCCTGTCTTGCAATATGCCCTACCTGTAGACATAGAAGTCACTTTGCTCCATGTATTTTGTATTGGATCAAATCGCCAAACACATCTCATAGTTGAAGCTTTAGAGAATCCACCTAGAACATAGAGACATCCATCAACTGCTCCAATGGCACAACCGCAAAAGGGCATTTCCTCCAATTCATCCTTCTGTCCCAGCAAACCCCTTACAACCTCAGCAATTCTAATACCTTCCACCATGTTCCACATCCAAAGCCTAGAAGAACCCCTTCTAGAATCTTCTTCATCAACAAAATTGGGCATAGCAGGCAGCCTCTGCCATCTTCGAGAACGAGGGTCTAAAGCATGCCATGAAAGTTTATTTTCTCCAACCTTAGTCAACAGATATAGCCACTCTTCAGTTGTTCCAAGTTCTCTTCTTAATTTATATAGTTCAGAACTCATGATAGTAAAATTCCACTTCCGCGATACCAACTTTAGGTTGAAGTAGAAAGTCCTAGGAAGTCTGGCAATAATCTGAAGTGACAACTCATCAGGGAGATTTGGAATTAGTCTTGGATTCTCCTCATCGAAGCTTGATGACGTTCTTTGCCTCTTGCAGATCTCATTCTGAAAGACCTCATTACCCTCACTTCCATCTGATTTGGGACTAGCCATACTCAAAAAAGAACCCATAACCGGCAAAAATTACTATCTGCATGAAAACCAGAGTACTGTTAATATAGTATACTTGACTTTACTCCAGCTAATGGAAAACTAAATGGCCAATGGAATTGTACTATAAGTTTCCTTCTGTAGATGGAAAAGTAAAAAAGCAAATGGCGAGCAACATCTATGAGTTAACAAGCGCACCATAAACACACATACCCAGGGGTTAAAATAATCTAACTAATGTAACATTTGATCAATATCCTCCATAGACCCAGCTCTGGGTAAAAAAATTGCACATACTCTAACAAGATGTGAAGATCAAATATAGAGGTAACTTTCAACCTTTTATATAATTCAGTTCACAATGAATGCATCTAACCCTGAAAGCTTCAAATGATCCCTCTCTACCCCCTTGATTCATTTTTTCGTAATATATATATATATATATATACGTATACTTGACTTTACTCCAGCTAATGGAAAACTAAATGGCCAATGGAATTGTACTATAAGTTTCCTTCTGTAGATGGAAAAGTAAAAAAGCAAATGGCGAGCAACATCTATGAGTTAACAAGCGCACCATAAACACACATACCCAGGGGTTAAAATAATCTAACTAATGTAACATTTGATCAATATCCTCCATAGACCCAGCTCTGGGTAAAAAAATTGCACATACTCTAACAAGATGTGAAGATCAAATATAGAGGTAACTTTCAACCTTTTATATAATTCAGTTCACAATGAATGCATCTAACCCTGAAAGCTTCAAATGATCCCTCTCTACCCCCTTGATTCATTTTTTCGTAATATATATATATATATACACATATATAAGTGGGAGACAACCGTATAACTACAGGCCCTTTATAGTTCCTGATAACAGAATGACAAAGAATTGCAACTTGCAAATAATATAAAATATCAGCGTATCCAAATAATCCCTCTAAGTTCAAAAGAGGTAGGCAAACAATAAAACATAAAAAACAAGGAAGACCCTCCTGGCAATGCCGGCATAGACGCTTCTCACCTCCAAATGACAAAAAACAGACAAACAACTACCACTAGAACTAGAAAAATATTCCCCTCGGATTGCCCAAACCTGTTAATGAAAAGAAGAAGAAAAAAGAACCATTCGTTCAACCAGAAGATATAGATCCAAGACCAACTAGCTGCGATCTGTAGCCGACCGAAACACCTAAATAATATTTCAGAATTTCAGACTGCAGTACTTTACAGAAAGGTTAGGAGAATTATCTGATTACTTCAACCAAATCACAAATAATACACCCCACAAGTTACACTGGAGTTCCATCCCTCCCCTTATTCCCCATTTCTCATACATAAAAACTAGGAAAAGCACTGAAAACCACCACCGCTGAATTAATAATAAGAAAACAAAAATTAAATCAAAACACTGACTTTGAAATTTACAGATGTAAGACAATCTTGAAACCGAGTGCATGTTAGACAGTATAATTAGACTCACAGTCTCAAGATTCAGAAGCCAGAATCAAATTCCTTCCAAAATTACAACAAGGGGGGGAGGGGACCCAGAAATCAAACACAGAACAACTGTTGAAGACAAAGTAGAATTAAAGAGAACAAAAAATAATTCAGAGAGCAGGAGGAAACTGAAATTCCATAAAAATCGATTAGAAAGAAGAGAAGGGAGTCAAACATAACCTGATAAAGACGGGAGGGAGGGACGATGGGAAGGTGAAGGCCTGAGATGGAGGGAAACTGGCATCGCAATTGCCATGCCTGTACGAAGTCCCTGGCGTTGAAGGACTTTGTAGGTGTTTGTGGTGTGGTGTGGTGGGCTCTCCATTTTGCAGTGGGACCTACTTTGATAGTAGCAACACGTGGCTCCTTCATTGACGTCGCTGTTTAGCAAAACCACGACTCGATCTGTTTCGATACCTTCAATTACATTCCTCCCTTAGCTTAGGAGTCGGATGAGCAGAATGCTTACGAGGGTACAAAAATTTATTTATTTGCTCCAGAGCATGCAGCTATAAAAGTAAGGATAAATTTAAGTTTAAATATTATTTTAGTAATTTTCAAGGATTTTATATCAGATCACGAGATAATGAGAGTCAGTGGCGGAGCCACGTTTTCAAAAACTTCATACAAAATTTTATTTTTAACTTTTTGTCCCCCTTAATTTTTATTTTTGACCCCCAAAATTTTTTGAACCTTATATTTTTAGGGGGGATCCATGTTGTGCACTCTAAATTTTTACAAAGGTTATATTTATAAGTATAATATTTTAAATATTTATATTTTAGTCCTAAATTTTAAACTTCCTTTTCACTTTAGTCCCTATTTTTTTTGGCTAAAATTATAATTTTAAATATAATATTTTAAAAATTTATATTTTAGCCCTAATTTTAAACTTTTTTTAAATTTTAACCCTTACAATATTTTAAAATTTATATTTTGTCCCCCTGACTAAGGGGTCCTAGATCCGCCACTGATGAGAGTTAGAGCTGTCATTCTGACTCGTGCAAGTTGACCCGTTTCAAAAAACGAGAAAAATGAGTAGGTTCAAATTAGCTTGATTCTTTATTATGCAAACTGACTAATCAAACAAGCTAGTCCATACAATTCTTTTTTTCCTTTTTATGCATAGCATAATGATGTAGTTGGCTCCACAAATATTTAGGGTGTGTTTGGTTTGTGAAAATATTTCTTGTTTTTATTTTTAGTCTTCATTTTTTGAAATATATTTCCTGAAATACTAAAAACATCTTCTTAGTATTTTTAGATTTAGGCTTATTTTAAGAAATGTTTTTAAGAAAACGTTTTCAGTTAATTCAACTAAACGCATTTTCAAGTCTATTTTCTATTTTCAGTGAAAATAAAAACAAGAAATGTTCAAACCAAACAGGCTCTATCTATGTGACAGACATGAAGTTATTAGTGTTGTTATGTATCTTTAAGTATAAACATGAAATCAAGGTCCTTCTTGTATCTCATTCTCATATTAGAGTAAATTGAGCTCATCAACAGTTAACACATCAACAGAGAAAGAGTGAAAAATATACTTGACACCTTACATACTGTCGTTGGTCTCAATCACAGTTACTAACTCAAGGTCACTGCTTATCGCTGGTCGATTCCTCACTAATTTGGGAAGCAGGGAAGGTTGGAAAGGATCGATTTGCTGATTTGGGAAGGGATTTATGTGACAGAGCTTTGGGAAGGAATGGTGGGTCAAATTTTGGGTAAGGATTTACTCATTTAGGGTTGAGTGAGATATTTGGGAAAGAAGATGAGTAGAGATTGAGACGAGAGGACGAAGTGACGAAGATGGGAGACTAATTTAGGGTTCTTAAAAAGATTTGGGAAGGGATTTGGGTAGGAATTTAATGATTGAGATATTTGGAAAGACGACTAGAGACTGAAAGGAAAGGACGAATGACAGAGACGGGAGAGGAGACTTTGAGGAAAGGCTGAGTCTAAGTGATTATTATTAATTTATTATAATTTTTTTTAAAAAAAGTGGGTTAAATATGTAATTTGTGTTTTACCCGGGTCGGGCCAAATAAGCCCAGCCTTTTACGAGCTGGCTTTCACCTAGCCAACCTACTTAAAAAGTGGGTTAAAGAATGTTGGACCCATTTTGATAACGCTAATGGGTGTGTGTATATATATATATATGTATATCAAGGTTTTTAAAATTAAATTAATTTTTGAACCAATGAAAATAATAATTTAAGATTCATTGGTCTTATTGTAGTTAAACGGTGGTTCAACTAATTATAGTTAAATATATAACTTTTTAATTTTATACATTAAAAATTTAATATAATAAATTAATAAGTCTTTTCATACTTAGCTTTACAAATTAACAAATGTTAAGTATCTTTCCAACTCAACTTGTTAAGTATCTTTCACTTGCTAATATGCCAATTAAGTATTTTTAAGGGTCAGCATTATGTTGGCCTAGCTCGCACCTTGTTTTTTTTTTTTTTAAAAAAACTTTTTTCTTAGAATAAAAAATAATAAATAATAGTCTATTTGCTTATAAAAAGAGAGAAAAATATGAATTTGAAGATTTGAAATTAAAAAAAAGATAAAAATAAAATTATTCTTTTTTTTGAATTGTTCTTTCTTTTTTTTTTCTTTAGTGTTATCTTTTCTCATTAATTATGATCAAATGATTATATAAATTTGATATAGAATTGTTTTCAAATAATGTCTCTTACTCCCTTTGTATTATTCAACTTAATTAACATATATTATTAATATTATAATATATATATATATATATATGAACCGACGTAACCCGGGTGTTAAGCCAATTAAGACTGATTCTAAACAGATTGACTTTTAGCTTGTTCGGCCTGCCTTTTAAGAGGGCTAAACAGGCCCCACCTGCCGAATTAGGCTCGTTTTGCTAGCACTATTTATAATCATGCATACTCCAAGATGTACACTAAAGATCATGTCCTTGGAGTTTAGGCAACATGATTAGGAAAAATTCACATCACAAGACCTCTAATGATAACATAGTCATAAACTAGTGCAATTAATTATAGTAACACTTAGATTTACTCTAGCCCATGCTTTTATGATATACAAAAGAACAAGTACACAAACTATTGCATCAAAACATGCCCTATGCCAAATTTCCACTATCTCTAAATATCATATTGACTTCAATCTCTATCTCTACCTCCTTCAACACTTTCTTCTCATAAAAATGGTTAGTTTTATAGGAAATAGTGCGATAACATTGTTAGACCCCATATTGGAAATCTTCTGATTAGGGATGAATAACAAAGCAAGTACGAAGCCTCATTTTAAAAGCGTAAGGTAATTCCAAGCAAATACATTCAGTAAACTTATTTTGCTAGTCTTAACTTTGATTTTATTGGTTTACTGAATAACTTGAGGCTTAGAAAGATTGTGAGCCATAAAGGTTGGTGGTGTGAAGAAGTAGTAAGCCTTTTACACCAATTTGGAGTATAAGGCTAGAGAAGGGAAAATTTACTCAGAAGTCAGAGATTTAGAGATTGTGGTAAATGAGAATAAACTGGCTGAGATATTGGGTATTCCTGCACCAAACCCAGATGATATGTATTATACTGATCACCTAATTCCTCAAGTCATGCCTTCTACAATAAAAGTGAAGTCTATAAGACTATCTTCATATTAGAAGATTGGGAGGGACAAGAAATCAGAGTGAGTGAAATAGATGTTAATGACAAGCTGTTGCTAAATGTTATTAGTCATATCCTATTCAAATTTGGTAGTTATACAAATGCAAGTGAGCCTGAGTATCTGATAATGGCTTGCATCATGCAAGGCTAAGCAATCAACATGCCCCGCTTCATCATGATGAGGATGGCAACCATCATTACCAAAATTCTTGAAAATGTTCACATCAATGCACACTTTCACAGGGAAATGAAATCTACTATCATTGATGAAAACTTCCTCAGGAGAATGTGTTTCAACTTTACTAAAGGCAGGTGGAGAAGACTGAATAGAGCCAAACAGTGAAAAAAGCTAAAGGAAGAAGAGAAAGATAAGCAAAAATGAACACTAAGGATAAGCTTGATGAAGAAGCTGATGGGATGATGAAACTGAGCAAGCTACTTTTGATGTTGTTAGAGCCTCAGAACAAACCCATGAGAACACCGGACTATTAAATAAGTTAGTTGAAAATTCAACTCGGATGATGGGTATGATGGAACAGATGTAAGCCCAAATGGAGACCATTAAGGCACGAATCTCACATATGGAATCCAATTCGTCCACTCAGCATAAGGAAATACAATAGCTGACTGATATAGTTAGAGATCTTCATCAGAGGGGTTTAAATGTCTTGGAGGATTGAGGATTGAAGACCCCTTCTTGTGTTAAGGGGGAGATATCATTATGTTTTGATGCTTTTATATCTGTTATTCTGACATTAGCATTATATTTTGATATTTATCTTTTAAATGTTGGATTATCTTTGGTTTAAGCTTTATGGATTATGAAATTACATTGATCTCATCTTTGACTAATACATATGCTTCCGCTTTCATGTTGTGATATACATACTATGGCTATATTACTAAATATCTTGAATGAGCATATTGTTGTGATATATGTCCTGTTTTTAATTGTCATATATGTGGATGGATATATACATGTGCTTTTGCTGTGCTGAATCTTTTGTTGTATTATATCTTTGAAGCAAAGTTTGTTTTTAAAAAAGAAAAGGATTTGAAAAGATTTCTGATATATTATTTAGATATACTTTAACGGTTGAAGAATGTTTTTGAGAAGTTTTCTTTTTGTTGATGACAAAGTGGGAGAAAAATGTTATTTCTCTAATTATATCTATCCGAGTTTTATGCTTCTATTGTTGGTATCCCTTCCAATTTCAAACATCTACAATTATAATAATCAAAAAATGAATTTTCTTAATGCTCTATTTAAAAATCCTTTAAAGGAAATGGATATGAAATTCAAGGATAACTTTGTCTCTCTTGGACCAAAACGTTTTATCAAAAGCATATCCAATTTTAATTTGATTAATCATCATCAAAAAGGGAGAGATTGTTATACCCCATTGCTTGACAAAGAAAATATATATTATGTTTTGATGATTAACAAACAAACTAAAGTGAAAATGAATTCCTATGCTTCAATGTCTATCTTTCAGGAATACAAGTATACATGGATCAAGTTAAGGCATCAAGATCAAAAGTAAGAAAAGAGTAAATATGTTATTAGTGCCTTAAGTTTTAGAATTCATGTAAAAGTAATAAGGGCAAGTTAATAAGGTTTCTAAGCTTATTGAAAATGTTTTTAAAACATTATCTAAGTTGGAAATTATTTTTTACAAAAGCTGGTAAAGGTTTTTGAGTCTTAGAATTATTTTTCTAAGTCAAGGAGTTACCAGTCGACTAATGTATGGATACCAATTGACTAATTGCACTTTGGTACTTCTTTTGAATAAGACTCAAAACCTGTCAATAGATCGCTGGTCTTCTAGCAATTGACTGGTATCTCTGTTTGAAATTAAAATTGAAGTCCAAAAGTTACTAGTTGACTAATAATTAAGTGTCAGTCGACCGATAGGGTTTGGAACAATTTTAGTTTAGGTAACAGAGAGTTACCAGTCGATTAATTAGACTTGACCAGTTGACCAGTTATTCATTAAGAACAATCAATCGATTGTCGTGATCTTATCAATCGATCGATAGCAGTTGACATTAGCAATAACAGATAGTTTTTCAACAAGTTAGTTAATATCTTTTGTAAAACACCTTTAACGGTTATATTTCGAATTTGACTATAAATATAAGTCATACCAGTCTGAAACTAAGAAGGAGAGGCTAAAAATTCCTACTATTACTTTGCTAAATTATCTTGTCAATTATTTACATCTTAGTGAGCTTCATTTGTAATATCTACTCATTGAATAAAGTGTATCATTGTAGTCTTTATTTCTTATCCTTTTGAGTTGAATCCCTAAGATAGTTAAAATTCCTTTAGAAGAGTGGTTGAGTGTATCACTAGTTTGGGTATATGAGAAGCCCAAATTCATAAATTTTTTGTAGTGGTTTCAACAAGCACCTAGGTAGAACTTGTTGTGGTTTGCAAGCATCAACCATTTACAAGCTTGTTAGTATAATAATCAAGTGGTTTGCTTCAGGACTAGATGCAGGCTCGAGATTAGCCAAACCAGTATAAATCTTTTATGTTCATTCTCTCTTCTTTTACTCTTTAACTTGTGTATTTATCTGCTCTTTAATTCCTTGAACTCTACAACTATTCATCTTAATAGCATATTAATTTTCTAGCTTGAATTTAATGTCTTAAGCATTGTTCATTTCCAAAAAATTATTTTAGCTTCCAACAAAGTTTTGTGAAAAATTTATAAAATTCAATTTACCACCATCTTAGATCCTACCATTACTATCAAACATAATCTCAGTGGCTAGCATTTAACATAGTAAAAATACCATTTTCAACATAAAAACATGTTTATAATCAATTGCCATACATAACAATTCATTCATGTGAGGTTTCTCTTTTCTCACTAGGTGTTATGTATTGTAATCCCTAACTATATGGGAGTTATGTACCACCGTCCCTATATATTATCTTTTTACCTTTTCATTACTCAATAGCGGAGACACATCTGGGCGTTACGTACTTGATAAGTCTTTTATTTTGATTATTTTTCTATGATTTTATTGGGCTTTTTCTTCCTCTTGATCCTATTTTGCTCTCCTTTTGCACCTTTTACCTTAGTTTTAGCTTAGTTTTCTCTCGCATTATAGTTTCCTTATTTTCCTTGTTTTATTTCTCTTTTTCCTTGCTTTCTGATACACCTTGTTTTATTTTCATGTAGGTGTATATTTTGGTATAATACAAGTTGAAGAGCTAAAGAATTCTCATGCAAGTGCTGTGTTGCAGCAAGCTTGAAGGCTAGGGCCTCAGGCGCCATCCCCTCAACTCTCGGCCTAACAAATTATGGCTGGTGCCTCAGTGCCACACAAGGTGCCTGAAGGGGCCAGCCCCCAAATTCTCTGCCTCGAATTCTGAAGGTGGCGCCTCAGGTTCCACACAAGGTGCCTAGGCGCTAATCCATGTTTTTCTGCTTATTTTTTGCATGGCGCCTAGGCACCCGGATCCTGACTTGTACATGATTGAACCTATAAATTGGATTTCTGAGGAATTTTGGGGTATCTTTTGGCTGGAGATCAAGGGGCTCTGCTAGGGCACATTGGAAGAGTTGGGAGACCTCTTCTTCACTGAGTTTGATGCTTGTTTCCTTCTCTCATTCCTCTTATATCATGTTATGTCATGTATTTGTGATGTTTTTCTTCTCTTCCACCATGTGTAACTAAACCTCTAGGGTTTAGAGAATTGATGTATTTTGACATCCTATGAAGCTTTGTAATTGAATGCTTTAATATGAATACAATTCTGATTTTTGGAGTAAAATTTACTGCCTTAATTTCTCTTGGATGCTTAGCTACCATCTTCAATGAATCTAGGGTTTGTATTAATGCTAGACATATCTTGATATAAACATGACCTTGTAATTTCTACCGTAGATCGAGTTATACTAGACATAAATAACCTTATTTGCGTGATTTTTATAAGTTTCCAAGCTTAAACTCTGAATCAAATAGTTGGACTAAGATATTAGCTAATTGTTTGAGTAAGGAAGGTTTGTTTCTCCAAGACATTGGGTTCAAATATTTTAGAGAGCTTAATCAACTTAAAAAAGAATTTGCAATTATATTGAAGTATTCTTTTATGACTCAAAGGTGGGTTTGTCTACGAATCAACCAGATTAGGAGTCAAACAAAGTCAATCCCCCTATACCCGCTTTGTTATCATGTAATCTTTCGTGTGCTAGTTATTTCTTGTTCTTAATTTAGTTCACTTTTAGTTAAGTTTAGTCTCAATCCGCTCAACCATTTCAATTGTCTAAATATAACTTAAGCTAGTGAAATTGATAATTGTTAAAAGTCAATCACTGAGGATGTTAACTCTTTCTCTTACTTTACTACTTGTGCGACCCGATACACTTATCAGGAAAGATCGCATCAGTACTGCTGTCCCCATGGTCCCTTATATTAGTTATCTACTGTCTTTCACCATACTATACTTAGTTGCTTAAATAACCAAACATATCATGAGCATGCATTTCATATATCAAGAAACTCAAGTAAGCATTCAAATAAAGTTGAACATGTTTTTATGAGAGAAAGGCTAGCTACCTCTTTGGAATTCATTTAAAAATTAGTTTCTCTCCTTTTTTCTGGTTTCCTACTCCTCTTGCTAGCTCTCTCTCTAGCTTCTCTTTTTGGTTTCCCTCTTCTAACCTTAACAACCTCACATATATTAACTTTAGCATAGATATAGTAGGATTTAAGATTAATTATTGACTTCTAGCTTACCTGTGGACTCTTTGTAGATATATATATCAATTTCCACTTGATTTCTAGTTGGTAACTTGTTTTCCTTAGCCTCTCTAGCTCTCTCTCACTCACCGCCTAGGTCAACTCTTTTTTTTTTCTATCTGAGATTTTGCTCATCCTTTTCTATATATACCGATAACTAAACTCCATTAAAATAATCTTTCCCGGCCTTCGGGGGCTTCCTCAGTCTATTTTTGCACATCTAGGGGTGATTTGGTCAATTGCTACCATTTAAATGATAGTTGCTTGCCGCCTTAAACTTGTTTCAGAGTCGACAATCGACTAGTTGCTGCAAGCAATCAATTGCTTGCTTTCGGCTTGGGCATTTTCTAGTTTCTATACTTGCCAATCGACGGCTTGCTCCCCAATAATCAATTGGTTACTCTCTGTTTCAAGTTTCCCCTGTTTTAAGTTTCTTTTTTCCATATCTTTTTCTTTCTTAGAGCTCCTTCTTACTCTTATATATTTAGAATTTCATTCTCTTCACTTCAGGGAGGTATTTTAGCTATGATGTTACATATATGTAGAATAACACATTAATACTTATAAAATATATGAAAGATTTTTTAAAAAAAGTGAGAAAAATATTATAAAAAATAAAACTAAAACTAGTTTAACCATTGAACTGTTTATTTTTTCTGATTTTGACTAGTTTAATATGTTTTTGACCAATTTTTTGTGTGTGTGGTGGGTTCCATTGGTTAAATCAAACTAATCGTGATTGTGTGATTGGTTCACCGATTTTTTTGTCTAACTAACGATTTGGCTTGGTTTTCAAAGCAATGATATATATAGTTCAAAATATAGACAACGCTTTAACTTAAAATGGTATAATTACACCACTAAGCTTATAACTCAAATAGTATGCAACTGAGGTATTGTGTGCTAGGAGTTAGGGTTCAAGTGTCCGTATCCCAAAAAAAAAAATAAATGGTATAATTTACTCCTTTAAATTAATTTTAAAATTTGACAATAATTTTTATTTATCATAATTTTTTATTGATATTTCTATCCAAAATCTTTATATAATTTGTTCATGTAAATTAAAAAAAATAAATTGACAAAAAATGTATCTAATTTATCATTTTAAAAGACTTTTTATTGCAAAAAAGTAAGAAGAATGGCAAAGGTTGTCATTGTTTCACCTAAAATAGTATATCAAATTTACTTTTTATTCACCTTGTCTTTGTATTCACCTGAATGACAAAATTTATCACTATCAAGTGCATAGGTATATCAGTAGAAATGTACACACTAAAATTAGAAGCACTAAAATGTGAAAGCATGTCATACTCATACCTGCCCACGGTGAGTTATCTCTAGGTAACCATTTTGTAGGATAAATGGTTCCCCATCTATTTGAACTTGGAAAGGACCAGAGTAATGTATCTTAATGAATTACCTTGGGCTAGTCTTCTTGCTTGTGAAAGTTTGACCTATATAAGGAAAATAAGCTTTTCCATGAGTTTGAAACGTCATCTCTGATTTAATTTGTGTTTTACCAGCATAGTAGAAACCATTATTTTCTTTTAAAAAAAAAGAACATACATAGGTTTACACAAAAATAATAAAGTAGTCATCATTTCAGTAAATAAGGCATCATGTATTTTCAGGTTATCCTTAACTCCTTTTTGGGTTGTTATTTCTGCTTGCTTTCTCCACAATATTGCCAAATTATGCATAATTAACTTTGATTTTAACTCCTAATATTTCTTAGAGAAAATATCCATGGCACACATGATCTTATTCATATCTATATTTGATGTGTATCCCTTCTTTTTTAATTTGATAATATGGTTATAGCATCGTATTTGCCATTGTAATACTATAAATGTTGTTGTCACTATGTGTCACGACCCTTTTTCTGGGCACATGACCGGCACAATGATGAATATCCCATCACTGTAAGCCTTTCGATAAATTTTACCCATGAGTTTAGTCATTATCAAAATAACCATTCCTGAAGAAAATATATCAAATTTTCTTATTTGAAATTCATAGAGATGATTTGCACATAATAATAGATTCTCAATATAAAATACATTATTATGCTGACATACAAACCAAATGCCAAACCCCTGACCTAGATGTCCTAGACGATTACAGAGCAACATAATCTATAACAAAAGAAGGGTCTACCCGACAACGGGAAGGTCCAAAGTGATCTACTCCTCTAGCAGATATTCTTCGCTGGCAACCTGATCTGAACAAAAATGTTGTACAAACAGTGTGAGCTTTTAAACTCAATGAGCGAATCGGCCTCGCGTTAATAAAATTCAAATACATTACCAGTCATGCAAGTATATCCGAAGGCTCATACTCAACCAATAGACATAGTTAGAAATTACATACAAGAAGATAAAAATTCATCCAATTCAACAAACGTTACTAGTACTCGTCAATGGCAATATATCCCGGAGAGCGCACACAGGCCAGCTCACCAATTTTGTATTTTTCTGCCATGACGCACAACCTCATCCTCTTAGCTAGGGCGCCTCACGGATTTATCACCAATCCGGGCTATATCCCTACTGAGGGAATCGTTGTCTCCACACTCATTGGTCAAGACACCCTTTCAACCCGGTTTTCCGCCTTGCCGTGAGAGGCGGTACTGTCCCGCTCAATTACAATCAATAGTACAATATTTCATATCATAATCAGAAATACAATATAATATTCATCCATATAACAGGTATAGTATATAACTATATGATTCAAATTTCACATCATCATGAGATACTTGCTTCGTCTTATCCATACTTCTGGATTAATTATCTTATTATATTCGTCATTCTGAATCCAATTTCCCCCTATGAATCTTGGGAGTGTCATACGACATACTTTTTATCACCAGTAATGCTAAAACTCTATTAAAACGGGGTCGTTCCACTCACCTGGATTCCGTACGAATATCGCTTCTCTAAGTCGTTACAGACAAGAGTACACAGATGAATTTTAGTATTCTGCTACAGAGATTTTTATGAAAGATTAGAGGAAACAAGTTAGGATTGTTTTCATACAGATACTGTTCATACATACGGTACTATTCATATGTACAGTCACTATTCATATATATAGTTACTATTTATACGGTTACTATTCATACGTATGGTTACTATTCATACCAGAAATAGAGAATGTAATCTGTAAAAGAGTACACCAGGTAAGTTCCCAAGAAAGAGTGGAGGGTCACACTGGATACACTTAAAAACCAGGTCTTTCCTTAGCTAGAACTTTCTTAGACATGTATTCTTCACAGTTTACATTCTATTTCGGTAATCAGAGAATTAAAATAATATATAAACAGCTAAGGACAGTTTTTCTGATGTGGAAGATCGGCCAAAGCCGCAACCACAGAGTATACTTAAGAAAATAACTTCTAGAATTTGAAAGATATAGAAAGGCATAGTATCCTTACCTAAGCAAAAAGGAAAGACCCAAAATCTCAG
Source organism: Biancaea sappan (assembly GCA_037074585.1). Lineage (NCBI taxonomy): Eukaryota > Viridiplantae > Streptophyta > Magnoliopsida > Fabales > Fabaceae > Biancaea > Biancaea sappan. The sequence goes on from CM073494.1 coordinate 17,613,677, forward strand.
AGGCCTAGTGTCGAAGCAAGAGAAACTTAAGGAGAGAAGAAGAGAAGTTGAAGGTGTGAGTTTAGAAGTGAAATGGAAGGGCCTATTTATAGCAAAAGTCAAGGGTACTATTTGATACTATGCACTAATAAAATATTCAATTTACTATTTATGAAAATGACATTTCTAATAATGCATTTTACTGTGCAAATCACGGCAACGGCTGAAAATTTTTTTCTTCCATTACTATTGGAAACTTAAAGAGAAAACTATCCTTTCTCTTAAACCTTTAAGTTTCTTTTCAAATAAGTCCTTTCAATTTAGTCCCTAAGCGTATTTTTACACATAAAACGTCATTTTTTCCTACAAACTTCTTTCTAGTTTTCTCTTATGACCAAACCATATTTAGTACTTGACATTTCAATTGTATAAGTGAACAGTATCGTATACATAAATAGTATTATATAGGTAAACAGTACCGTATACTAGCATAGTAACCATAGTTTGTAAATACACATTTATATTTTATTTTTCATGGGTATTACATTATCACCCCCTTAAGAGAATTCGGTCCCCAGAATTCAAAACTCATCTTAAGACTGAAATAAATGTGATTACTTCGTCCATATCTCATCCTTGGCATCTCTTTCTTCCCAAACCTCTTCACATCCTTGGTAAGATTTACAAGAACACTATAACATCAACTGTGAATTCTAGACCGCATTATCAATGATTTGCATAGGACTTTTTCCTTTTCTAAACAGCAAACATTCTCTTCCTCATCAGTTTGATTTTCTCCACAATCTTTTGTACCATAAAGTGTCTCATCCTCATAACCTTTACCAAACTTAAACCATTTAATCAGAGACGAACTTTGTCTCTATGTAAAACCTCAAATAGATGTCGTCTTCAAGAGTGGCACATGGTCTTTCTAGTTCATACTGAATATCAGAACACATGTTTCCACACACATAGCTTATAACTTTTACGAATACAAGTACCTTACCCGAAGGCGTCATTTTGGCCATAGGTAATACTCTTGCCCGAAGGCGAACCTTCTACCTTAAGGCGAAACTCTCAGCTGATGACGTTATATAAAATGAAATCATTACATGAAATTATTACATGAATCTCTAGGAAGAACAATCCTAGAAAATGTGTTAAGTAAATAACATACTCCTCATGCATAATTATAAAATAAATATATATAGAAATTCCTCTCACCTCAATGACTCATATAGAGTCGTATCCCTTCAATGATTAGGGCAAACCCATAGTTCTCTATATATAGGTTCATAAAATACTTATTTAGCATTCCTCCATAGCTCAGAAATGCAATGAAATATCATTTTAGTAACTCTTCTCAGTCAAAAGGATATTACCATACTCTACTTTAGAATTTCCATAATCAAGTACGAAATATAAGTCTAACATCATTTCATTCCTCAAGTTCTTTCAGTAAAAGGAATCACTTCAACAAAGAAGATCTAAATACTAACTTAAATTTTATTTCTAGTACACAGATATGAAGCGTAGACCAAATATAGTTTTAGGTACAAACAAAAGAAAAAAATAAATTAAGGACGATGAGGCTTTTGAAATGTAAAAGGTACTCCAGGTCTAGAAGAGGAAGGTGCTTCAGACCTTAAGGAGGAAGCTAATCGTTGCAGCCTAGAAAGGGTTTCTGGAGGAAGCGCCTGAGAAATTTGGCGAAGAGCATAAGTCACTCCGTTCATACAGTCAATACACCTTGCTTGTTGGTCACGAAAATTTTGAGTTGCAAACATTGAATGTCTATCAACTCGATTGGCCAGTTCCCCGAAACGACGATTTATCAGTTTCTCTTGGTTTTCAAAGAGACGACTTATTAGTCGCTTCTGGTCCTCTATCTTGTATTCCAAGCTCTCTATCTTATGCTCTAGATTTTCGATCTTACGCTCTAGGAATGCAAGCTTATTTTCTGAGGATGTTGCAGTGCTGTCCTCCTCTATTTCTATTACATCCTTCTTTCTCTTCTTAATTTCTGGTGACCTGTCTACAGGTCTCTTCCCTTTGTTGTTTCTGAGACATAGATTTAAATTAAGCTCTACATTGCCAGTCTCAAAATTCAAGTTGAAATACTTATTATCGGCCATTGCTCTAGGGATCTCAGAAATAACTTCGAATGAGAAAGGAATGAGAATTGAGAAATAGGTATGTAATGAAAGAAGTAGATTTGCTTGGTGCGATGAGTGGGGTAACGGGCGTACCAGATTTATAGACAACCCGAAGCCCCTGGAGCTAAAGCCACCACAACCTATACGTCACTCGCTAGGAGGTTCACAGATCACATATGTCGCAATGCCAGCAATTAATGTCGGACATGCAGATAAATAGTAAATGCAATTAACATAAGTCAAAGATTTCGTCAAAAAAAAATTTTCGACTAATCTTGACCTTTCTCAAAATTTTCAACTAATTGCCGTTTCAATCTATGATTTCCTCACTCTATACTTGTCTTATAGTGTAATCTCAGATCACGATATCACTCTATGATTAGGTAGCCTCATATTGGCCGTATCTTAGAGTCTAATCGGTGTCTTTATTCTGGATTTACACATAATATATGTATATCAATATATATATTTTAAAACAAAGTTAACTGCTTACGGTCGCATGCATTAAGCATTATCATGATATAAGGAAATCACTGCCTTTCATTTGCCCACGAGAGCATTATATGTAAGTATGTGTAACCATGAAGATATATCATCCTTTACACATTTTATTCTATCCAAGTCATTTTGATTTCACATTCTCTATGAGTATATGTAGGATCATCACATATTCTCCTTGATCGTAGCCTTCACTCATTATGCATGAATAACATACATACATGTAATTACAACATGATTCAATCAATTATGTATATTATACTCAACTGAAGGCTCTTAAGAACAACACAATAAAACAGAGAAATGCATTTCAGTTCATCATAAAAGCATCCAAGGCAATCTTTAATGGCTATATTGTCAACTTCTTTGAATTTCAAAAAATGCCAACGGGAGAAATGGGAAAACCAAGTAAACTGGGCCGCAAATCCACCGAATATTGACTTTCATGGTTTTGGCATTAATGCAACTCGCTATCGGTGTGCACGCCTACCCTAGACTTCTGGCTTCCAGCTTGCAGAAATCCATAGGTTGATGGTGTAGGGGTGCGGTGAAGAGATATGTTCTTTGTCTCTTACTCCAAATTTTTTTCTCTATAAAAACCTTCTCAGCGTTCTCAGTTACCGCACCACAAAGAGTAATAATTTCTGAGAATACAATTCCCCAGTATTCCTCTCGCCTCATACTCTTACAAAAATTTCTAAATTTTTTCAAATCATGGCCTCAAGGAAGTACATTGATCTCACAGTAGAGGTTAAGGAAGAAGAACTTGACTTAAACTTAAGTTTATGCAGGGACAAGGGCAAAAGACCTCTCGAGGGACCTCAAGAGAATCAAAAGGAGAAGAAAATGAAGAAGAATGAGGAAGCTGAGGAGATTAGCACAGGCCATACCTCGGAGGACAAAATCGCCTGTTTAGAGCAGGAGGTGAAAAACCTCAAGAAGATGATAGAAGATCTGGAGAAGTTAACCAAACGCAATAACGCGGCAATGACTTCAAGAATAGATAGGTTCTTCTATTGGTCCACCCAGTGCTTCTGCAATCAACAGCAAAGAAGTGTTGATTGTATGAATGGAATTTATACTACCCTCCGCGACATTGCTATGTCTCTTGCTCCAAGAAATGGTCGAGGGGTGATGATACAATACAACCCTCCTAATCCAAGACCACCTCGCTTTTAGATTACTCATACATGAGTAAACTTCTTCTTTTTTTGCAATGTAATCCTTCAGTTTTTTTGTTTTTAATGCAAGTGGTTTCTTTTATTGGCTGGTACCCTAAAATAATATAGCTACACAAATTCAATCATGAATTCAGCTTATAAAATCCACCATATAAAAATTTGATCCGACAACAATGGAATCAAACAAGTAATAACCTTTCTTTTACTAAGTTCAAAAGTGTAGCCACATTTGTCTGAAACTAAAACTGAGAACATAATTCCTAAGAAGAGATAAGTCTCGGAGGGAAAGGAAATGAAAACATCCTACAGAACCTTCAGTAGAACCGTCTCTCTATAGTTGTGCCCGGGTTCACAACGATAGAGGAGGTTTCACTAAGGTTACCTTGCTCTGTAATCACTAGGAGACCTAACAACCAGGCTCTGATACCAACTTTGTCACGACCCGTTTTCTGGGCACATGAGCGGCACAATGATGAATATCCCATCACTGTAAGCCTTTCGATAAATTCTACCCATGAGTTTAGTCATTATCAAAATAACCATTCCTGAAGAAAATATATCAAATTTTCTTATTTGAAATTCATAGAGATGATTTGCACATAATAATAGATTCTCAATATAAAATGCATTATTATGCTGACATACAAACCAAATGCCAAACCCCTGACCTAGATGTCCTAGACGATTACAGAGCAACATAATCTATAACAAAAGAGGGGTCTACCCGATAACGGAAAGGTCCAAAGTGATCTACTCCTCTAGCAGATATTCTTCGCTGGCAACCTGATCTGAACAAAAATGTTGTACAAACAGTGTGAGCTTTTAAACTCAATGAGCGAATCGGCCTCGCGTTAATAAAATTCAAATACATTACCAGTCATGCAAGTATATCCGAAGGCTCATACTCAACCAATAGACATAGTTAGAAATTACATAAAAAAAGATAAAAATTCATCCAATTCAACAAACGTTACTAGTACTCGTCAATAGCAATATATCCCGGAGAGCGCACACAGGCCAGCTCACCAATTTTGTATTTTTCTGCCATGACGCACAACCTCATCCTCTTAGCTAGGGCGCCTCACGGATTTATCACCAATCCGGGCTATATCCCTACTGAGGGAATCGTTGTCTCTACACTCATTGGTCAAGACACCCTTTCAACCGAGTTTTCCGCCTTGCCGTGAGAGGGGGTACTGTCCCGCTCAATCACAATCAATAGTACAATATTTCATATCATAATCAGAAATACAATATAATATTCATCCATATAACAGGTATAGTATATAACTATATGATTCAAATTTCACATCATCATGAGATACTTGCTTCGTCTTATCCATACTTCTGGATTAATTATCTTATTATATTCGTCATTCTGAATCCAATTTCCCCCTATGAATCTTGGGAGTGTCCTACGACATACTTTTTATCACCAGTAATGCTAAAACTCTATTAAAACGGGGTCGCTCCACTCACCTGGATTCCGTACGAATATCGCTTCTCTAAGTCGTTACAGACAAGAGTACACAGATGAATTTCAGTATTCCGCTACAGAGATTTTCATGAAAGATTAGAGGAAACAAGTTAGGATTGTTTTCATACAAATACTGTTCATACATATGGTACTATTTATATGTACGGTCACTATTCATATATACAGTCACTATTTATACGTACGGATACTATTTATATATATGGATAATATTCGTACATACGGTCACTATTCATACGTATGAATATTATTTTTACGTATGGATACTATTCATATATACGGTTACTATTCATATGGTTACTATTCATACGTATGGGTACTATTCATACCAGAAATAGAGAATACAATCTATAAAAGAGTATACCAGGTAAGTTCCTAGGAAAGAGTGGAGGGTCACACTGGACACACTTACAAACCAGGTCTTTCCTTAGCGAGAACTTTCCTAGACATGTATTCTTCACAGTTTACATTCTATTTCGGTAATCAGAGAATCAAAATAACATATAAACAGCTAAGGACAGTTTTTCTGATGTGGAAGATCGGTCAAAGCCGCAACCACAGAGCATACTTAAGAAAATAACTTCTAGAATTTGAAAGACATAGAAAGGCATAGTATCCTTACCTAAGCAAAAAGGAAAGGCCCAAAATCTCAGAGGCCTAGCGTCGAAACAAGAGAAACTTAAGGAGAGAAGAAGAGAAGTTGAAGGTGTGAGTTTAGAAGTGAAATGAAAGGGCCTATTTATAGCAAAAGTCAAGGGTACTATTTAATACTATGCACTAATAAAATATTTAATTTACTATTTATGAAAATGACATTTCTAATAATGTATTTTACTGCAAATTGCGGCAACGGCTGAAATTTTTTTTCTTTCATTACTATTGGAAACTTAAAGAGAAAACTATCCTTTCTCTTAAACCTTTAAGTTTTTTTTTCAAATCAGTCCTTTCACTTTAGTCCCTGAGCGTATTTTTACACATAAAACGTCATTTTCTCCTACAAACTTCTTTCTAGTTTTCTCTTATGACCAAACCATATTTAGTACTTGACATTTCAATTGTATAAGTGAACAGTATCGTATACATAAATAGTATTATATAGGTAAACAGTACCGTATACTAGTATAGTAACCATAGTTTGTAAATACACATTTATATTTTATTTTTCATGGGTATTACACTATGATCACCTCAAGTCATGAATTATGTACCTCAACCCTCAACCCTCTTCGTATGTGTAATCTCAATTTTGCTTTGTGACTTTATGATAATATATGGTAACATGTATACTTCTAGCATGTTTATATTATATTATATTATATATATACACACATACATGCTTCTACCATGTTTATATGTAGATATACACATATTCTTTTCTCCTTAATATTATTATAGTTATCTGGGCAAGTGTCTCAAACATGGATCTTGATTCCTTATTTGAATAGAAAAATGAAATTGCAAGAGTTGTTGAGGCATAACTTGAAAATGTATTTTTTTCTTTTTTTCTTTTTTCTTATGTTTCTTGAAATAAGATAATAATAGTACATTCAAAATTTTTGGTTTTTAGGCTATGTCAATGATTGATCAAGTTTCTGATTCTGAAATCCACAAGGTACCTGATAGAAGTCACGAGGAACCATGTCACCTGATGACCATTTAATACTGCCAGACAAATCTAGCTTAAGTTAAGCTGCAAATCAAGGAACAAATCTGATATCATTCGAAATTAACTTAATTGTGCATTGTCAAGCATATCTGTGTTCAATGAGGAGATTCAAATCACAAAAGGAAAGGATCAGTCAATATTTAATCTGAAATAAAATTTTGTCAATTTCATGACTATTTATTTCCATAATCGACACAAGGTACCAGATAGAGAAGTAATCTCCAAATTCAATCAGTTTAATTCTTTCAATCATTATGGAGCATCAAAGTGCCAACGGATAGTTTCAGCAAAGGTATAAAAGGATGAAGCCATAACATCTTGGGATAACCGAATATTACAAAGAGAATTCTTGTATGTCCACATTTTTACTGTATCTCTTTGTATTTTGAGAGAGAGAATTGTACTATCTTATATTTGCTCTCTCTGAGTTTTCTCTCCATCATCTATTCTGAATGAACTGTAAGAATCTTCTATATTTTGTCTTCTCTGTCTCAGTGTGGACAGGCTATAGGTACTTGGTGAGATATCTTGTTGTTTGGGTGTAAAACTGTTGAGTTGCTCCTTCTAAGAAGGTTCCCTATAAACGTATATTAGGGACGTGTGAAGTCCTAGCTAGTTAAAAGTAAAAGTAGGAACCTATTGATCCAAACTGAAGGTTGCTACCTAATAGTAGAAAAGTTAGAGGTTGTACATTAGTTTGGTTTCTTGTATTGGTGATCTCTTCCCATAATAAAATACTCATAACTGTGTTGTGAGGAGTGGACATAGGTGAATCTTTATGATTCTTCTGAACCACTATAAATCTCAGTATTATTTCTCTTCCCTTATCTTTTTACATTATCGTATTCATTTTTTAGTAAGTGGTATCTATTATCTATTTCTTAAAAAGATGAGTGTTTTATGAATCTTTATGATTCTTCTGAACCACTATAAATCTCAGTATTATTTCTCTTCCCTTATCTTTTTACATTATCGTATTCATTTTTTAGTAAGTGGTATCTATTATCTATTTCTTAAAAAGATGAGTGTTTTAAACAAGTAATAAGAAATCAAGCTCCTTTTACAAAAAGTCTTCAAATACTCTATTCACCTCCTCTAGAGTATACTATTGGACTAACAATTAGCTTATGGACATGAGAGATGGTTGGAGCAATTCCTAAAGAGAAAAATCGAAGAGCTAAAAAAGCCCTTTCTTTACAGTTTTTTTGAGTAAAGGAAATCATAATTAATCCAGGTAGTCAAATATTGATTCTTTATTTTTGTTCTTCAAGTTTCCATATTATTTATTTATTTTGATATTTCACCAGTAACCTAAGAATGGATTCATAACCATTTGATATTGCAATAAAAGGCTCTAAACTTACTGCTATATTTGCAACAAATGGAAGAAGTAAGAGAATTGACCAGATGAAGATGGGAATTTTTCAAGGATGGGTTTTACTGCATTGCTAATGATTTGATGATAGGAGGCATGGCATCAACAGGCTATGACCTATGTTTAGGGACTCCTTGAAAAATGTAGGGAATAATAACTATCTCCAATATTATATGGCCAAGTCTATCTATCTGTGGTATGGAATATATTATAATGGTAGTTAACCAATTCGTAGATTCACCGATGGCAAGAGTACCAGAAGTAAATGCTAAAGCAAAGAATCATTCATGTAAGTTATGTAAGTTACAGGATATTTTGGTGGTAATGCAACAATGGTAGGATTTGTTATGGTAACCAACCTCAAGACTGGAAAAATGTGATGTTCATAGATTTGAAATATGATATTGTGCCATTCAATACTAAAATTTATGTTTGCCCTATAGGGCTGTGTAATTTGCTTACTTCTTGTTATTGGGAGGGCTCTTGCTGCTTCTATGAGGTACTCATTGATTTTAAGCAAGGAAACCAGTTTGGAACCATGTTAATGAGATGTTTAGATATTTTTCCCTTTTTAAATTCCTTAAAGGAACAAACAGCTAAAAAAGAATTAAGCATATTATGTGGAATGAACTTGATCACTCCAAACAGGTCATTCAACAAAGAGTAACATTAATTATGCTACAAGAGTTTGGATAATACATTTTGCATAATTAGAGAAGTTAGGTAAGCACACTGGATAAATGCCATTGGAACTACTTTGATGTGCTATTCTTTTTGGAAATACTATTTGTTGGGCTTTTCTTTGGTGCTTAATTGAATCTTTATTATGGAAATTTCATATCCAACCTAAACTTTTTATGTGCTTATGTTTTTTTTTCCTTTTGTGGTGTTTATCATGAATTTTGGAATAATTCACTATAGATTGTATTATAACTATCTCTATTTTTCATTGAAAGTTAGGTTGTAAGATTTGGGTCTGGCTCCTCTGCTTGTCTTAAGACAAGCAGAGGAGGGCTGCTTGGCCCAAAACAGCGTCGTTTCGGCGTTTTTTTTTTTAAAATTTTTCTGACCTTTTCAAAACTATGTCATTTTAGCGTGAAGGTTTTTTGGAAATGATGCAAAACACCCTGTTTCATTAAGATGTTTTTTTTCCCCTTTTGGCTTAAACGAATCAGGTGCTGACATGCGTTCAGGTGGAGTGGCAATTTCGTGTAGTTGCACTAATAGGGACTAAAATGAAGGGAATGATTAAGAAAAAAAACCCATAACTCATTTTTTTCTTTGAAATAGGTCCTCTTCTTACAGTCCAAACTCAACATGTGGCTTTTTCTTCTGCTCCAAGCATCAACTCACGTTCATTCCTCTTGTTTCTCGCCATTTGCAGAAAACCATCATCCACCATTTTCATGTATTCTTCATTTTCTACTACTTCCCATTCGGCATCGAGTTCCCAACATCTCCCAGGAAGTATTTCTCATTCTATGCAATATCTTCAGCATCGTGGGAGTGTTTAGTTTACTGGTATGAAGTCCATTATTCATTTGAGATAAGATTTTACATGTTTTATCATTCTTGCATTGCTTGTATGAAGTCCAGTATGTGTGAGGAGTCTTTGCTTGTATTTCTCAATCTCTGCCTTTGTTATTCTTTTACTCGTATGAAGTCCAGTACATGTTTTATCACTCTCAGGGTTAAATATAATTGCAATAGCAATTTTTAGAAAATTTCAAAGACCATTTCCATGCCTTGGAATGTTTTATGGAGTCCTATTTGTGTTCAAAAAAATTTCATTATGTATGGTAGACCATTCTTATGTCTTTGTATTATTTTATGGAGTCTCATTCTTTTTTTTTAAAAAAAAAAATTCCAAGGCCTTATGTATAAAAAGAATTTCCAAGTCCATTACTTTACAATTAATAATGTCTTTTATAAAATTTTTTTTTAAAAGAGAACATTACTTTACTATTATGCAGAATGTGTTTTATTAAAAAAAAAATCTAGCCCTTATTTATAAAGATTTTTTTTGGTTATTAAGACCATTTTCATTTTGCATGCTATATTTATTATTTAATTGTTATTAAGAGGCTAAATAAGTCCCATTTGTATTACTCTTATGTGTTTTTCCAAATAAATAAGATGGAGGAATGTTGGAAGCCAAAGATTGGGATGGAATTTGAAAATGTAGAGGAGGCATGGGATTTTTGGCGAGTATATGAAGGAAAAATGGGGTTCGGAGTGAGGAAGGATACATATGTTAAAAGCAAGAAGGATAAAAATGTGTTTACGTCAATCAAGTATGTATGCTCCAAAGAGGGCTTTCGAGAGCCGGATAAAGGAAACACAAATACAAAGAATTCACGCGATGAAACTAGAAGTAGTTGCTAAGTTATACTCCACTTGAAGCTTCTTGGGGCGAAGTACAAAGTGCATAAATTCCATGATGAACATAATTTATGAGTTACATACTAAAGAAACTAGCTACATGTTGCAATCGCAATGAAGAATAACAGAATTCCAGGCACATGAGATTGAGGTTGCAAAAGACTCTATTCTTAGGCAAAAAACGTCATTTGACTTGATGAGCTTACATGTAGGGGGAAGAGCGAATATTGGATACACTCAACAAGATGTGAAAAACTATCTCAAATTAAGGTGACAGGGGAATATGGTGTATGGTGAGGCCGGGGCATTATTGCAACATTTCTAGAATCTGATGATAGAGAATCCCTCATTCTTCAATGCATACCACATGGACTCTGAGGAGCATGTCACGAGTATGTTTTGGGTAGATACGAAAATGCTCGTAGATTACGGGCTATTTGGAGATGTGGTATCATTGGATATAACCTTTGGCACAAATAAAAACAATAGGCCCTTTGCTCTTTTTTATAGATTTAATCATCACAAAGGAATGGTGATTTTTAGAGCTGCGATGATGTATGACGAGACTATCGAGTCCTTCAGACCTTTTTGGAGGCACATCATCATAAGAATCCCCTCACAATGTTCACTGATCAGGATGCAGCTATGGTGAAGGCGTTGTCTGAGGTGATGTTGGATAGTGTACATGGCCTATGCATATGGCATTTGATGTGGAATGTCACTAAACATCTAGGCCGTGTTCCCAAGGGGGAATCTTTCATCTTGAGGGAACTCTCCCGATGCATGTATGAAATTGATGATAAAGATCAGTTTGAGGCCGCATGGTGTTGTATGCTGTTAGAACATAATCTTGGAGATAATTGGTGGCTGAAAACAACGTATGAAATAAGGGAGAAATGGGCAGCTTGCTTTATGAAGAAAGCCTTCACTCTTGGCATATGAAGCACGCAATTAAGTGAAAGCTTGAACTCAGATTTGAAGGACTTATTGAACCTAGACGTAGACCTAGTGCAATTTTTCAAGTATTTTGAGAGAATTATAGATGACAAGAGGTACAATGACTTAAAGTTCGAGTTCGAATATAGGGAGAAAATGCCCCGACTAAGGAACCTAATGTCTCCTACATTGAGACAACTATCTACGATTTACACATCGACTGTTTTTGAGCTATTTTAGATAAAGTATGAGAAGATATTGGGGACAGGCATTAAGGAGAAGAATGAGAGTGTGTCGGTGTTCTAGTATATAGTCTCTTTGATTGACTTGGGAGAGAGATTTCATGGTATCTTTTGACCCATCCTTAGGCATCATTATATGTAGTTGTCTGAAGTTTGAGAACTTTTTGAAGGTGTACAACTGCAATGAAGTACACCTAGTCCCCGATCAATATATTATGCCTCGATGGATGAGGAAAGCAAGAGCCAGTGTAATATGCGATATTAGGGGGAAGGAGATTGAGGAGGACCCTAAGCAAGAGAGCACAACTCGGTTTAGGGAGATCAATCGAGATTTGATCAGTTTGGCTACTAAAGCCTCAAGCATATTCCTTGTTGTAAAGAGTCACTATCAAGGTGAGGAAGCATATTTGTGACCTTCATTCAACGGGGAAAAGGATTGGATTCAAATGACAATGCCAATGCCACTACTATCCCTATATTTGAGCTCACATCACAAGCGACAAGGTTCAAGCAAAAAGAGGGTGCAAGAAATAAGAATTGGTATAAAAGTTGTCTCGAGATTCAAGGAGAGAAGAGTAACATCTACGATGAGTAAATTTCACTGTGATTTTATAATTTCTAAGCAAGTAAATTGTGATTTTAATAGATAAATGCATATTCTATATAGGTGAATGAAGCACCGGCTGGAGTATCATGATCGGCATCTACTGTACCCCAGGCACATATTCCCGAAATGAGTCTCACTTATATGCTTATGGTTGTATTTCGACATGCGTCCAATTTAATTATCTTGGTTACAACAATCCCAAACTTTGTACTAATTTGTGATATTTCTTAACACAAGTATCCATTGATCAGTCAATGCCATCGCTTGACACATTGCAGTTTGGTCTTGATTTCCTATATCTATAGGCGTGTTTGGTCCATAAGTGTAATTGAATCTGTTACATTTATGACTTTGTGTACAGACATATGTATATCTTCTTTGCATGGAAATTGAATCTGTTACATTTATGACTTTTGTGTAATTCATGACAACAAAAATTGAATGTGGGAATGAAGTGTTTGTAATGTCCAATTAATCAAACCCAAACCATGTTGCTGTCTCAGTTACATGTATGAAGTTCCTTTTATATTCAAAGATGTAAATTGATGCTATGTGAAATAACATAAGAGTAAGAATGAATTCCAAAAAATAGCCATTTTTATTAATAATAACTTTTTGAGATCTCAAATCATTACAAGAGTCTGGGAAAATAACAAAACCTACAACAACAAAACCTACATTTACAATAAAATTGAAGTAGTCATTGATTTAGAACCTAGAACTTAAGTAACATTTACAACAGATCCTAAGAAACTATTTCAGATCCTAAGTAACTATTTTGATGAGCATGTAATGGTTGATGAGGCAATTGATGAAGTACTTGTTGACAAAGTTGATTCCCTTCTCAATAGATGTTAAAAGTTTCTTCAAGCCATGTTTTTCATAATCTAAAAGAGGATTCAAACCTAGAATTTCCTTTACACCATTTTTCCCAATGCCTCACCAGTAAACATTTAAGTTTACTAGTCTGAACAAACAAGCTCATATACAGCAAGTATGTTAATTTTATTGAACAAATGAGTAGAAGAAAAAATGAGCATTCGACTACAGCAAAAATGAGTGCTCATTTGTTTAATAAGTATGTAATATGTGTATTGAACAAATGAGCACTCAACTACAGCAATAAGCAAATATAACAGAAGTAAGCTAATTTAATCCAATTAATCAAGTCCAAACCAAACCTATACCAAAGCCAGTCCATTCTAAACCAAACATCATACATAAAGGATGTTTTAACTGGTACATACTGCATAACAAAGCAAAAAAAAAAATCCATCTAGATTAACATCATACGTAAGGGATGTTTTAACCAGTACAAACTGCACAGCAAAGTAGAAAAAAAACTGTGGCCTGGAATAAATTGATAAGCTTGACTTTCTTATTTAGAGTGATTTTATCCTCTTGTTAACTTGTATGATGAAAGAAAAAGAACCCAAGATTTTTTTGTTGGAAGGATGGACTCATAGACAGGTGGAAAAGTACCTATTAGTACTGAGGTAGTGTGGCATGATTTTCAAATCTCAAGTCTAGGAATGAATACATAGCAAGTAAAGGTAGCAGAAGCATGGATATTCAGTGTAGTAGATGTTAGTTTCAAAAGTAAAAAATGTTACACATAACTAGTGGTAGGCTTTTCCTTGATTAATATATCCTGTTTATAACTTGTTGATCAAGATTAAAAAAAAAAGGCTGATAGATACATGGACATATTAGTGAAGAAACTTAATTTTGTGAGATGGGATACAAGGAGAGGTAATGAGAGAGAATGTGTAGTCAAAATAGACCAAATTAAGTTATACGTCTGATGACTTAAAATTTTGGCAATGACATCTACTTAAGTTAAAGCTTTGAGTTGAGGCAGTATATTAGAAAACAAATCTAATGCTTTCCTATTTAATGAAGCAGTAGTACTGTGGGAATATCACTTAGGAAATGATGTTAAACCATAATATACTCAAAGAAAGAGGCAAATATGTACAACAAAATGCCATATACAATTCACAACTTACAAGTCTTGCAAATTTAAGAGCTGATCAAGATGTGGAACTAGCATACCCGAATCAAAGAAACACACATGGAAATTCATGGAAAATCTACCAGTCAAAGAAATCTCTAAAATTAATCCTAATTAAACCCTAATTAATCCTAACCCAAGAAATACACATGGAAAATCATGTGTTCACGCCAATATTAGACATTAGATCTGAACAAGGGATGGCTCTCTTTGAATTTCTCGATGCATGGGAAAAAATGGGGTTGGCAATGATAGCAGAGGATCCACCAGAAAGAAGAAGGAAAGAGAGAAGAGTCTTACCTGTTTGGCTCACCTATTCAATGGACCATGGAGGAGAAATGAAGGGAGACGACGGTGAAAGGCTTCCACGGAGCAGGGAGGAGAAACAAAGGCAATCCACGGGGAGAGCCTTCGACGGAGCAAGGGGAGGAAGGAAGGGAATCGATAGAGCCGGGAAGAGGATGGATGAGAATTGACGGACACGACTGCCAATGGGTTGGGAGGGGAATAGAAAGGCTGGAGAGAGAATAGAAGCATAAAAGCCCTATACTCATTTTTCTCTTTTCTCCAAAACGCGTCATTTCTAGCCCTTAAAATTAAAAAAAAATTATGCCAAAACGACATCATTTAGCAAAAACTGGAAAAAAAAAAAAAGAGAGCCAAAACAACGTCGTTTTGAGATACCGAAACAGCGCTGCTTAAGGCCAAGCAGACCTAGTTGGATACGTAAGATTTATTGGAATTATGCACAATTATCAATTGTGGGATCTAATATTGATCCTTATGTAAAAATAAATTCAAGAGGTTAAATATTTTATTTTCATTGTATTATGATGATGTAGGGGTGGGCATCTGTAACATCCCATACTTTCTTTTATGAAGTTATATTTCTTTAATTAAGTTAGGAATGATATTAGAAAATAGTAAAATATGTTTTTGGATGCCTCAAAACAAGTAATCAAGGGAAGGCATGAGAAATTAGGATACATGAGCTAAGAGTAGAAGAAAAATGAAGTTCTGAGGGAATTTGTCGACTAATGGTAATAATTAGTCGATTGATAGCATCAGAGATTAGACCAGGTTGCTGATATCTACAATCGGTCGATTGATGAGGAGAGATCAGTCGACTGATTACTCTCTGTCAAGATGAAATTTTAGGTTTTGAAGCAATCAATCGACTAATTAGGATAGATTAGTCGACTAATTACGCATCAATCGACTATCAGGAAGCAATCAGTCAACTAATCGTCTGTTGGAGTGTGAAAGTAAGTTGATTTAACTGCAAAATCAGTGGAGAAATTTACTTAAACACCCTTAACCTGCCCATGAAGCTTAGAAATAAGAGAGTATGGTTAAAAGGGCTATTTCCATTGTAAGAAGGCTCTTTAGACTCTTTTTGAAGCATAAGAAAGAGAAAAAAAAACAATTTCTGAAATTTAGAGAAGAGAGACAGAGGGAAAATGTGAAAGAGAAGAAGAAGAGAAATAAGGGACTTTTAGTTGAAGATTTAGCGAGAAAACTACAAAAGGTAAGTTTCCTAGCTTAATTCTTCTAGGTTAGATGAATTTTAGAGCTTGAGAAGTCATATAATAGTAATTTTTAGACTAAAAGGAAGAGCATAGAAGAAAAAGAGGTCTGTAATTTGAGAAGCAAGTGGAACTAGAGAGAAATTAGAAGAGAATTCACAAGTTTCAGCTATAGGAAGTGTGATATCCCAAATTTAATTACCTTAGGAAATGAAGCTAAATAAATAAATGAGCAAGTAAATCAGGATAAAATAGTTATTAAGAAATTTTTGAGAGATATAAATAGAATTTTATCCATTGAGTAGGGACCTATTTGTATACAATAAAAAGATTTGAGGGTTTTTATCATTTTCAACCAAAAGAAAAAAATGAGATAGTGATGTGTGTGAGGTGTGCGGTGAGAAAGAAAAGAAAGAAAAGAAAGATGTGTGAGGTGTCCGGTTTGAAAGAAAAGAAAGGAAAGAGAGAAAAGAAAGAAAAGAAAAGAAAAAAAAAAGAAGAAGAGACATGTGACAAAAGAATAATTAATTAATATATATATATATATATATATATATATATATATATGAATGTGGTGTGAGTTATGGTGGGGTGGAAGGGAAGAAAGAGAGAAGAAGATGATGGAGAGGAAGATAAAGAGACAAAAAAAAAAAGAGAAAGTGATGTTTGATTTGAGGCTGGAATAGTGGAAAAAAAATATTAAAAAATATATGTATATATGTGTGTGTTATGTGAGTTGGGAAAGGAAGAACGAAAGAGAAGGAAAAAAAGAAAGAGGAGAGAGAGAGAAAGAGACAAGGGAGAGAGAGAGAGAAGAAGAAAGGAAAGAAGAAGAAGGAAAGACATGGGAAACGCAGAGTAAATATAAACAAGGAAGTTTAAGAGGTTGAGAATCAGGTAGTTAGTCTTCCATAAAAGTATAATTATTTATGATTTATGATATCTGTGTTCAAAATCAATTTTTACAGAATTTTATTTATAATTCCTATTCTACATAGTGAATAAGAGAAATTTAATTATTGTGTGATATTATGCTTTTATGGCTGAAATGATCTCCTCATGTGTTTACATGTTTTTAAGAAAGTGACTAGCTACTGAGATATTTTATATCTCACTTTTAAAAAATTGATCATTTCAGGAAAAAGGGCAAAATGGAAGGCTTGATGATATTAATGATGAGATTGAAGTGTAGAAATATATTTTATAGTAGTTTATAATTCAAATATGTAAAGATAATAACAAATATTATGTAAATTATTTTTGTATGTATTCAAGCTCAGATATAATTAATGAGAATCTTGTAAATTTTCTGCAAGGTTACTATTCACATGAATAGTAAAATTTGTGAATAGTGAAATCTATAATTATTTGAAAGAAAATTATTCAGAAAATTATCCAGTGAACCGATTTAGAGAAAAATTATTATTGTTAAAGAAAAAAAAGTCGGGGTGTTACAGGAAGAATCAAAAGTAGCTAGTTTTTCATAAAAGCAAGTTATTTACATATATTATCATGCTTGTGTATGTTATGACATAGTTTTATGTTAAAGCCTTGCATGAATGTTTGAGAATATGTTTTCTCATGAAAGTAGAACTTGACTTCTCATGGGATGTAGTAATTCCTCATAAGATGAAGAATTCTCTTTCATGAGATACTAGAAAGCAAGTTATTTCAGTTATTTATCATACTCTTTGTATGATTTAGTAAGTATAAATATTTTAAAGCTTTCCATGAGTATATAGAACTAACTTTCTCTTGAAAAGTAAAGTTCATGTCCTCATAGGATGATAGAACTCCAGAAATTTTTCATGGGATGACAGAAATTTCTCATAGGGAATAAAATCCTTATGGGATGACAGAATTCCTCATAGGATGTAAAAGTCCTTATGGGATGAAAAAACTCCAAAAATTCCTCATGGGATGACAAAAATTCATCATGGGACATTGAGTATTTTTCTTGAGAAAATAACTAAAGTATAGTGCACTATATTGAGAAAGAAGTTTATGACACAAGTTATGTGTTAGTATATCAGTTTAGATTTCATAGAATAAGTTTGCTAATAAGATTGCTTTTATGATAGTTCTTTTATGTTCATGGAAGTGTGACATATTTATTGAGAATTGCTTTTATGACTAAAATGGTTCATGAAATGTTTTCTTTAGATAAACTAGCTACTGAGATTATATATCTCATGTTTTATATTATGACTAACCATTTCAAGAATTGAAGTAAGGAAGGTGAGATAAAGCAAAACAAGTTAGTAGAGTTGCTAAGTAGTTATTTAGCAAAGAAGAAGTTGTCACTTTTCTATGTAAACTTTTGGAGACTTATGCATATTTTGTATAAGTGTATAAAAATATGAGTTGTATGTAAATCTCTTGTATTGTAGCTCCATTCTAGAAGAGAATTTGCAAGAAAAGTTCAATACGTATTGTAGATTATATGTATAATGAAATTAGATGATTTCACCATGTTTCAAGTTAATATTTTATGAAATTTGAAGTTCAGGGCATATCAGTCGACCGATTACCCTGATCAATCGACTGATACTTCTCAGTTTTAGATATATGTAATTTTGAAGATAGTCAGTCGAACGATAGTCTTAGATCAGTCAATTAATCGTCTCCTGTTTAGTATGAAATTTTATATTGAAAATTGTTTCAAATTTTTCCTATTTTTGTACAAATCAAATATTTTATAAGAATTTTCAAAAAAAAATCATGTAGATTAAACCAAGATTTTCACTAAATATATATTACAATTTTCTTAAATTGTATAAGTTTAGTATAAATCTTGTAGATATTACAGCATCAACCCGCTCAACCCAATCCAACTTGCACGTTTAGGTTGGATTAACGGGCTAGATTGGGCCTAATTTTGTCAACCCCTGGCTAGCGTGTCAAGTGACGGGGTTGGGAAATTCTCAACCCAACCCAACCCCGCCAACCTATTGTGTGTATATATATATATATATATTTCAAAATTCTAGTTCTACCTCTCCTAGGGTTCATCTCTCAGTCTCACACTCTCTCGATCTCACGCTCAAGCGCACTTGTCATATCAGTCTTCGCTTTCTTCATCTGTAAATCGCAAAATCCAGATGGAGACGATTCGCAAGCAAAACTCTTTTCTCAGTCTCTTTATCTCTCTATCTCTTCTTTTCCCACTCTCCCAAGTCCCAAAACTAAACCTAGACTCGTGACAGAGACGATGAATTAAAACACAAAGAGCAGAGTTAAGGGTAGTCTGGCTCCTTGTGAGGTAACGTATTTGAATTTTGACTTAGGATTTGATTCTATCTATATTATTAGCACCCTTATTGGCTGCTGCTAGCTCCAACAGCTTTGAAGGCAAGTGGGAAGAGAGGGATTTGAGGGACAAAGAAGTATCGGAGATAGTATAGGGAAGAAATGCATCAACAAGAATGTGCTGAGAAGAAGAGGAGAAGAGAAAAGGGAAGCGAGAAGAGAGCTCCAGCAACTTTGAAAAAAGCAAAGAGGAGAACAGAGTGAAGATGGGCATCGACGGCGAGAATGAGCTCGAGTTGGATTGGTTCGAGTTCAGCTTTCAAAATTACTGAACCCGAACTAACCCAACCCAATGACATTTGGTTGATTCGGGTGCCCACCCCTATGATGATGAAACCCTAGAATAGGTAATGGTGTCAATGGAGTAACATTTTTCTCATGGGTTACAAAGGACCCTTTAAACATAGAAAGACAGTAACGATGCTATAAAGACAAAAGTGCTCGTAGATACAAAGTTGGAGCAAATTTTTTTTTTTCCTTTTTTTTGTCCTAAAATTTTCTCTTTTTTTAATGCTTTTCTTAATATGACTTTGTTATTAGGATTTGCTGAAATATTTGGGGATAACATTTTCTTTAGGTATTGTTTACATTGATTGATGTAGATTTTTTATTTTAAAAAAAATCAAATTTTTATTCTCTACTTTGTCCGTTAGCTTCTTGGAACATTAAGGGCAATCCAAAGTATTGGAATCTAAAGCAATCAGTGATACTGAAATAGATAAAATTTGGTTAAGTTCAAGTTGTGCCTATATCCATTAAATACACTATCAACCATTAGAACTATAAGGAGTAAAACAGAAAAATAATAGAGCTTCTCTTAGAGCTGAGGATCTCTAAGATCCATTGAGTTACATACCATCATCCCCTCGAGTCAAATGTACACTTAGTCAAATGATTGGTAGGAGAAGATGATTTTTTTTTAAAGTCTGAATTTGATTCCTTTGATGAGTATTGTAAGAATACAATTATAATGCAATAAAACAATATTAAAAAAAATACATCTTTAAGAATTTTTGGAGAAAAATATAACTATATATATAAATTAAGCCTAAAGATATCTTAATGCCAGAAAAAATGTTATGCTTTGAGAAATTATATTTGTTAAATTAAATTAGATTGAAGGTTCCTAGAATATCTAGATAAATTAAGTCTTTTATTTATATGGATATATTCTATGCATGGTTAATAATTTTCTGATATCATCGTATGGTTTTATAATTGCAATATGAAGATGATGAGTTAATATATTTAATTTTATATATTTGCATAATAATATTTTAACAGAATTTCAATATTAGGGAGTTGCCAAAAAAAAATTCTTCGAATTGCAATTTAATTAAAAGGTGTTTTTAAATTCAATATCTATTATGTTTTTCAAAAGTTTATTTACAAAAAATTATATTTATGTTTTAATGTTAAAAATGAGATTAAAATGATAAGTTATTTTTAAATCTAAAAAATGACATGATGGGTCTAAAAAAGTAAAATAAATAATAGTAAATTTAAATTTTTTTAATATATAATCTTTTTGCATAATATTCACGTTGTTGTATACTAGTATATATTCTATAATTCACTCCCAGTAATTATGCCTACTAAAAAGTTCCGAGTTACCCATTTAGGATTAAGCACTGTGCTCCACGGTACTCAAACATAAGAAGACTCGAGCTAAAGAAAAATTTTTCTGCGAGCATAAACTTAATATTTTAGTGGGTGCTTAAAAATTTATTAGATAAATTTATGTTTAAATAGAATTGATTTTTAAAATTAATTTTGAGTAGAATTGATTTTATATAAACGTAATTTATATTTAAAAATTATTATCAAAAAATAAATTTTGGAAAATGAATTTTTTTTGGCTTTCGCAAGGAGTATCTCTTGCCATTCGTAAAGACTCATCTCTTCTGGGGTCCTGAAGGCAAATGGTAAATTCCTGATCAAATAAGTTTACTCCATTCATAAGAGTTGATAATTGAACCTCCAAACCATTTGCTTAATGGACAATAGTTCTTACTACTCTCGAAAAAATGAATTTTGTTTAGATATTGGTTAGGAGAAGTACTTTTAATTTTGAATATGTAATTATTAGAAAGGGTGTAAATATTATATTATTTTATTTCATTTTACTATTAGTACTAATATTAAAATTTATGAATATTTTAATGAAATAAATTTATTTATCTCCAAATTAGTTTTAATTATTTTTTAATAATCACTCTTTGAGAACTCATTTCTAGTAACCAAACAAGCATGGGAGTGAATTATTGAAACTAATGATACCAAATTAATTAATAACCACAAAATGTGCATAATTTTAAAGTATCACTAATTAATTAAGTATCAATCAACTAATTTAAAATAATTAATTTAATGTATCACTACTTAATTAGTTATTGTTCACCTAATTTAAAAATAATTAATATAATGCAAAACCTACTTAATCACTTATCAATAAACTAATTAAAAATAATTAATTTAATGTATCACTACTTAATTACTTATCAATAACCTAATTGGAAATAATTAATTTAATACATCACTACTTAATTAGTTATTAATCACCAAATTAAATATAATTAATTGTGTTTAATGTTTAATCAAATATCTCATCCTAATCAGGAGTATATACCTAAATAAAATCTAAAGTAAACAAATATATATAAACCTGATATATCTACAGTAATATCGCTGACTCTTAATTTACCAATATATATATATTTACAGTAATATCCTAATATATACTCAATATATATCTACATTAATCTCCCAATATATACCTGATATATCACATAAACATGCACTATAACATATAATCGCAGGCGTGCATTGTTCTTCGTCCCAGGCAGCGTGACCTGACTTCTCAGCATTCCCAACATTTCTCCTGCAGTGAGGAGATGGAGGAGACACCTCTCAGCATTCCTGACATCTCTCTGTGCCGGACTCACCTCTCCGGCATTCCCGGTGTGAAACAGAGGCAAAAAAGGTACAATAGAGTAGAACAGAGGCTTGTTTCAAAAGTCAACCATAGCACAACCAGCCATGACAAAAAGCTCTTAGCGAAAACAATGCTAAATTGCGATGAATAGACCAAAAAATGACGACATACCAGAGGAAAAGAGCACGAAGAATAACCGTAGATGAAGACTCCTAGTGGCAAGTCTCTCTCTCTCTCTCTCTCTCTCTCTCTCTGCGTGTGTGTGTTTTGAATGCCACGGAGACTCTATCTGTCCCTCTGTTTTCTTCCATTCTCTTTCAAGCTTGAAACAATGGAATGAAAGGCCGATAGAGTAATGATAGAAGGACTAGCAGAGGACAAAAAATTGCAAAAACGCGTTGATTGAGAATTGAAAATCAAAAACTTGAATTTGGAGCGTTGAAAAAAATTTAGGTTTTGTTAAAAAATTAATTCTGTGTAAATTTCTTACCTCCGAACCAAACATCTGAGAATGGATAAAAAATAGATTTTTCTTGACCAAACGTGCATTGCATTTCTAAACAGGCACTTAGTATTAGATATAATCAATTAAATATTTATATCTAATAGAATAAAAATAGAAAAAAGTCACCTGTAAATAAAAAAAAATAACTCTCTTATTTTAATATATTTAATTATCTCTTTCTTCTTGCATAACTCTCCTATAGTTCACACGCGAACTACTCTTTGTAGCTTGTGCGTAAACCTTTCAATTTGCCTAGATCCTACCGCTTGTCGTGCCTCGTGGCAGCTATGTATTCGCCTAATTTGTCCAAATCTCTCGGTTTCTTCATCTTCTGCGTCTACTTCTTCTGGGTTCTCAAAGAAGATCAAGAAACCAAGCTCGGTCATGGCTACACAACAAAAACTAGTACAGGAAAACAAGCCAACACAGCAAGTTCAGAACTTTTCAAAGACTATGGAGCAAAACCCGAGTGAAAACAAACCTGTCGTTATCACTACCAGTCTTAGTCCTGCCATTCCCACCGAAGCTGGTACCGGCGTTGGAGTCGCTACCGCAGGCGGTGGCTTTGGTGGTGGTGGAGTCGGTCCTTACTCAAACCGGTCATTTGAGTTTTCACTCAAAGAAACACGGCCTCAACTCGGGGGCGAGTCATTGAAGAAGGACAAAGCCAGTTCAACCTATGACCTTGTGGAGCAAATGCAGTATCTGTATGTCAAAGTTGTTAAACCTCGTGACACCTCGATTTTTGGTGGGGGTGAGCTGGTTGCAGAAGTGAAGCTTGGAAATTACAGAGGAATCACGAAGAGGGCGACACAGAGCAACGCAAAATGGGGCCAAGTGTTTGCATTCTTCAAAGACGAGAGCAATACGGACTACAGAGGGATCTGGACAAATCAGACGAATACATAGCTGTCACGTGGCATAATACAAGCGGTAGGATCTGAACAAATCAACAGCTCACCGGCCAATTTTTTATATCTTCTGATTTTTAACTTTTTAATTAAAATATATTTTTTAAACCAAAGAAATTTAAATTAATATGATAAAAAATATTCTATAAAATATATTTGCTCTCCCTACGATTTTCATAACTTTTTATTTTTATTAATTACTTTTTAATATTTGCTATCCCTAAATTAATATGATAAATTAATTACTTTTTAATATTTTTGACTTTTCACAACTTTTATTAATATTTTTAAATATATATTTAAAAAAATAAGAAATAAGAACTGAAAAGTATACAAGAGACTTTGTGTTTTGGTGATTAAATTAAAAAATTATTAATTTATTTAAAAAATTAGAAAACGTAATCAACCTATATAATTGAATGTCATATGTTCAAGTTATCTAAGAATAGCACAATCAACGACAATATGGCATAGTTAACAAAATTAATTTAATCTTTTAAAAAAATAAAGAAAATGGAACTTAAAGAAAAAAAATAATAATAATAATGATTTTTTTCTCCAAAAAAAGTAATTAAAAAAACATTTGTAACACTGAATGAAAAATTTGTGAAATAAGAGTAAAATGTTATTTTTCAATCTTATTTTTTATTTTTCAGATTTTAACATTCAAGCTTATTAAAAATAAATTAATAAAAGTAAAAATTTGTGAAATTTTTAAGGAGAGTAAATATATTTTATGAAATATTTTTATCATATTAATTTAAATTTCTTTGGTTGGAATAAAAATAATACATTTTAACTAAAAAACCAAATATTAGAAGATATAAAGAAGAGAGAAACAAGAAGAGAGAGACAACTAAGTACATTAAAATAGGAGAGAGAATTTTTTTTCTTATTTACATGTGATTTTTTTATTTTATTAGATGTAAATATTTAATTAATTGTGTCCAAGACTGAAGTGTTAAGTTTGTGCTCATAAAAAAAATGTTAATTTCTTTTCATGGCATTTAATATACATTGTAAAATATCTCTCTTATTATTTATTTTCTATTAAAGTTAAGTTTTGACATAAGACTATTATCTAATTAATTCTTAATTTAATAATGAAAACAGTTAAAAAAAATATTAAGATCCAACAAAAAAAAAACTGTAATTCATTCAAAATATGATAGTGGAGGCAACTAAGTAGTCATATTTTTTTTAAAAGACAATTAACTTTATTGATAAAAAGTAAATTATAAGGGGGTTTCATACAAAATATAGCAGCTATTATGGGAGATAGATGCTATTTTTGAAATAATAAGGATATCAAAAGTAATTTAATCGAATTTATATAATTTTTTAAAAAAAAAAAATCAAGCTCAGTACTTTGATCTACTTGAATCTCAGATGAATTTTACTCAGAAAACAACATCTCGTATATCTTTTAAAAATAAGGCTAAAGAGTAGTAGAAATCCAATAGAACTTTAAAAATGAAAAAGCAAGCCAAATTCTAGAGTCCCGCGTAGAGGAAGGATTCTTTTCAGCATTAAAAAACGGAAGTGGATCTTTTGCAATAATATAAAGTACAATATTTTTAATCAAACTATTTTTATTATTGTTAAAATTTTCAACAACAACCCAATTGTTGTTAAAAGTTTTAATAACTGTAAAAATCGTTGTTAAAATTTGTGTATTACTAAAAATAATGCAAAGGATTGGAACTCTTAAAAAACAATACTAGACTTTTCCTGTATATGCACCAATATTTTTGCAGCAAATGCTTCGAGAAATTGTTGAGTTGTTTATGTCCACCAAACCTCTTTGCAGCAGCTTCAACTAAATTTCCAGATCATTATTAGTCGTCCTAATTATTCATTTTTCTTCTATATCTTGTATTATTTAGTATCTTAAATAATATTACAATGAGCATGAAAATTCTCTTTACTAAGTTATAATTCAGTGCATTATTAAAAAACTGAGATATTTATAAATGAGTAAATGGTACTTCCTCCTTAACGGCATCCAGGCCATATAAATCAAGTTGCGTGGGGTTTGTATTGATGTGAGTGTTTAACGACTAAATTAACACTATCTGCGCATTGATTGGGTTTACACACGGAGCCAACTGGCACGCACCCCTTATTTTTGTCATTATTACTCTTTCTTTGTTCCTCACTCGCTTCTCCTCTGCTACCTGTCATCTTCTATTAATTGGTCACATCATTGCACTTACTTTCAAATCATTGCATTTACTTACATTAATTCCATTTCCACTTAAAAGTCCTCGAACCATGACATGAGCCAGAGGACAGTTGAAGATATGGCATGGCAGATGACCAACTACAAAGCCCACTTACCAATTACAAAGCCCAATATACTCCAAATCTTTACAATAAACAATAACAACAACAATAATAATAATAATAAAAAATGATTACTCGACTCATAACTGAACAGCAAAAAGATTACTGGTGAGCTTAAATTTTATTGATGTAGCGATGTTTGTATTGACACATTAAATATGCATGATTTATGCCAGTAAAAAAAGAAAAAAAAGTAGATAATCAAGTGAAATTATCTCTCTCTCTCTCTCTCTCTCTCTCTCTCTCTCTCTCTCTCTCTCTCTCTCTCTCTGTAATACTCAAGAAAAAATAAAATATAAATATTTGTTTACAAACTATTGTTACTATTTCAGTATACGGTACTATTCACACGTATAATACTATTTACGTATACGATACTGTTTATTATACAATCGAAATGTCAAGTACTAGATGTGGTTTGGTCATAAGAGAAAACTAGAAAGAAGTTTGTAGGAGAAAATGACGTTTTATGTGTAAAAATACCCTCAGGGACTAAATTGAAAGGACTGATTTGAAAAAGAAACTTAAAGGTTTAAGGTAAAAGGATAGTTTTTCCTTTAAGTTTTCAATAGTAATAATAGAAAAATTTTCGGCCCGTTGCCGCTATTTGCACAGTAACTGCATTATGAGAAATGTCATTTTCATGAATAGTAAATTGAATATTTTATTAGCGCATAGTATCAAATAGTACCCTTGACTTTTGCTATAAATAGGCCCTTCCATTTCACTTCTAAACTCACACCTTCAACTTCTCTTCTTCTCTCCTTAAGTTTCTCTTACTCCAAAGCTAGGCCTCTAAGATTTTGGGCCTTTCCTTTTCAGCTTAGGTAAGGATACTATGCCCTTTCTATGTCTTTCAAATTTTAGAAGTTATTTTCTTAAGTATGCTCTGTGGTTGCGGCCTTGGCTGATCTTCCACATCAGAAAAACTGTCCTTAGCTGTTTATATGTTATTTTGATTCTCTGATTACCGAAATAGAATGTAAACTGTGAAGAATACATGTCTAGGAAAGTTCTGGCTAAGGAAAGACCTGGTTTTTAAGTGTGTCCAGTGTGACCCTCTACTCTTTCCTGGGAACTTACCTGGTGTACTCTTTTACAGATTGTATTCTCTATTTCTGGTATGAATAGTACCCATACGTATGAATAGTAACTGTATGAATAGTAACCGTACATATGAATAGTATCCATACATAAAAAATAGTATTCATACGTATGAATAGTGACCATATGTACAAATATTATCCATATGTATAAATAGTATCCGTATATATGAATAGTGACCGTATATATGAATAGTACCGTATGTATGAACAGTATCTGTATGAAAACAATCCTAACTTGTTTTCTCTAATCTTTCATGAAAATCTCCGTAGCGGAATACTGAAATTCACCTGAGCACTCTTGTCTGTAATGACTTAGAGAAGCGATATTCGTACGGAATCCAGGTGAGTGAAACGACCCCGTGTTAATAGAGTTTTAGCATTACTGGTGATAAAAAGTATGTCGTAGGACACTCCCAAGATTCATAGGGGGAAATTGGATTCAGAATGACGAATCTAAATGAGATAATTAATCCATAAGTATGGATAAAATGAAATAAGTATCTTATGATGATGTGAAATTTGAATGTTTTCAAAAATGGATTAATTGTTATCTTGATATGTGGTTTATAAATCCATAATATAGTTATATACTATACCTGTTATATGGATGAATATTATATTGAGCTTCTGATTATGATATGAAATGCTATTGATTGTGATTGAGCGGGACAGTACCCCTTCTCACGGCAAGGCGGAAAACCCGGTTGACAGGGTGTCTTGACCAATGAGTGTGGAGACAACGATTCCCTCAGTAGGGATATAGCCCGGATTGGTGATAAATCCGTGAGGCGCCCTAGCTAAGAGGATGAGGTTGTGCGTCATGGCGGAAATATACATAATTGGTGAGCCGGCCTGTGTGCGCTCTCCGGGATATATTGCCATTGACGAGTACTAGTAACGTTTGTTGAATTGGATGAATTTTTATCTTGTATGTAAGAGGATGATGTTGTGCGTCATGGCGGAAATATACATAATTGGTGAGCCGGCCTGTGTGCGCTCTCCGGGATATATTGCCATTGACGAGTACTAGTAACGTTTGTTGAATTGGATAAATTTTTATCTTCTGTCTATTGGTTGAGTATGAGCCTTTGGATATGCTTGCATGACTGGTAATGTATTTGAATTTTATTAATGCGAGGCCGATTCGCTCATTGAGTTTAAAAGCTCACATTGTTTGTACAACCTTTTTGTTCAGATCAGGTTGCCATCGAAGAATATCTGCTAGAGGAGTAGATCACTTTGGACCATCCCGTTGTCGGGTAGACCTCTCTTCTGTTATAGATTATGTTGCTCTGTAATCGTCTAGGACATCTAGTTCAGGGGTTCGACATTTGGCTTGTATGTCAGTATAATAATGTATTTTAAATTGATAATCTATGATTTTCAGATAAGAAAATTTGATATATTTATCGGAAGGCTTACAGTGATGAGAGATTCATCATTGTGCCGGTCATGTGCCCAGAAAACGGGTCGTGACACACACACACACTCTCTCTCTCTCTCTCTCTCTCTCTCTCTCTCTCTCTCTCTCTCTCTCTCTCTCTCTCTCTCTCTCTCTCTCTCTCTCTCTAAGTAGTTACCAAAATTTAATTAAATATTAATTAAAGTTTAACAATAGGGACTAAATAAAAATTGTTAAAACTATAAGGATTCAATTGTCAATTTTTAAACTATAAAGACCTGATTGTAAAGATTGAAAGAATAAGTGAACCTGCTTAGTATCTGATTATAGAGGACTCTCCAGACAATATGTTAATTAAAGAAAAACCCAATCATTGCAGCGAACAAATTAGTTGTTGGAATATAAACAACTAAAGAAACGAAAAAAAATATATATATATATATATCTGGGTCACAAAATGGTGCAGGAAACGATAACCGTAAGATACTACTCAGTACAAAACTCATCATCCCTAATTCAAAATTAGAAGCAGAATTGGCTTCTTTGTATTTTTAAATAGAAGCAAAATTGGTAAATTGAATGCTGGACTAACACCATACGACCTACCCGGCCCGAAGAAACTAGGTCTAGCACTGGCCCACATTCTGCTTTATTCTTGAATCAGACATCGAATAACACCAAGATCGTTAGGTTTTGTTTTTGGGACTACAAGATCATTAGTTAGTTAGATGACAGTAGTGACAGGGAGAAGAGAAGCTGAACCGGGCCGGCCCAAATAGCTATTGGGCCCATCAATGCATTTACCCTTCCAGAAGGCCTCCGAATCCCGAACCAACCCCACGCAATTCCGGATGTCCTCGCATTCGTCAGTTTCACTCTCCAACTCTTCCTCTGTTACTTGTCGTTGGTCAAAATCCAGATCACGTTCCAATTCCGAATCCCCGTGGGCGGTGATAGGTTGACCGCAGTCGTGACAGCAAACGGCGTCGTCTGGGAGTGGGGGCGGGTTGAACTTCAAAAGGAGCCTTCCATTATGTCGGTGAGGTTCGAAATATCGATGACGCGTCACTCTCTCGGCTCTGATGATAAGGCTTCCATCAGAAGTAGCTTCCCTCTTGAACACGAACGGCATTCCACTAGAATCTGAGAGCAAAGATATCGGAGGCGGCAAGTCCCCCTTCTTCCCCCTCCTGTATCTGGACCTTCTGCGATTTTTCTGATCATCAGGTTCATGTAAATCTTCCACGTTGGAGCTCATGTAATCGCCACTCTCTGCTCCAATCATATCGCCCATCACGCAGGAACCGAACAGCCATGATGGTGGCGGCGTCCGCGGCGGAGGCTGCGGAGGCGGAGGATTCAATGATGTGGCTGTGGAGAGAGTGTAGGAATGTACAATTTTTGGAGCATAAGGTGGGGGTTGTTTTGGGTTTGGATAGATTAGTGTTTGTAGTCCTACTTTGAGATTGTGCTGGATCATACGAGATGCAGGAGCTTGATTTGGATTTTTGAAGGGGAACTCCGACTTGGATAATAAGAAGTGGCCCAATATACTCATATGTGATCTGCCTCAGGCGAAAACAGGAATATTTACTTGTTAATTCCCTCTTTGCCCCTACCTCATATTTGGCATTAAACTGGAATAGGATTCTCCATTCTGGCTTTAAACGGACAAAGCCGGCCGCCCTCAATTATAACCTGCAACAAATATTACACAAAGAATATAACGCTCATACGTTTGTTTTGCTTCCCAGCTGGCTGCAAATTAATTCATACATTGATAACATGTATATAAATAAATATATAATAAATGCATGAAAATTGAATTGAGGACGCAGGAAAACAAAGATGAGTTATGGCGGTCTGTCATATACATACATATAATATATACGTATGTATATATATATATAAAAACACACTCATTCACAACAGATTAATACACGTGGTGTGTTGTTCTGATATTATGTGCTATGTGTGTTCCACTCATTAGCATCTTGGTGCAATTTTGTTTCTATTTATGCATTTGGCTTCGTCTTCCTCGACAACAGACATTCCCAACATAGGCTTCCAAAGCACCCTTCTAAGGATAGAAACCAATTACCTATGAAGTAATGAGCCCATAACATATACAAAACAAAATTTTGAAAAAGCAGTTTGAAAAAGAAAGAAACGAAGCAAGAACACTTGACCAGTGATGTTGTTTTAATTTCCATTATACTAAAAGTTAAGTTAACAAAAAGCAAAGATTTCGTTGTTTTATTCAAACAGTACTAAGACAAATCATCAACAAATTGGGTTATAAGAGAATTGTTTTAGAAGAAAATAAAATTTTAAGGCACAAATTTTATAGCAAAGACCAAAAAATTAAAAAAAAGAAGCGCAAACAAACAGATCTGTGTAGAAATTTACAGAGTTCAGAAATGAAACAATTATGTTAAATGATGATAGATCAACATACAAAACGAAGGCAAATCAAAATCAACAGGAAAAAAAAGAATGCGACTTAATAAAATAGATAATCAACCGTATACAAAAGAATTTGTAAATAAAGAGAGGGTAGTAGCTAATTACCATATGAGATGAAGCTGATGCTGAAATAGTGGATGAATTGAATATACATGCGATGCGAGAAGCGAAGAATAAAGATGAGTCGGAAGAGGGGAAGGAGAAAGAGGATATATATATATATATATATTACTCTCACTCAGTACCGATCGAGGCTGCACCGATCAGTCCATTAACTTTCTTTGCCACCGAGAAAGAGAGGAAAATGAACAGACAGAAATTAACACCAACACAGTCTCCGGATTCAACTCGTCATCCATACATGAATATGATACAGCGCATACCCGACATCCTCTCTTAAATTTCCAGGTTCCAGCTATACATGACACCCGATTGAAGGATGGTATTTATAGGAGCACTTTGCTTTACCTTAGGTACCCCTGACTCACTCGGCCCCAGGTGCCAAGCTGCAGGGCTGGGAAGGTCATTTCAGTGTTGACTGGAAACTGCTCGTTTTCCATAGGGCTCAATAGTCAATCCACTTTCACATATATGAATAAGATTATTTGGAGAATTGTAATTGGATGGAAGCTTAGGCGTTAGGGTGGAAAGGATACCAAAGGATAAGATTCATCACAAACCATTCACAGTTTCGCACTCTAGTGTTTACCACTAATTAAATCACTATACACATTTATTTTGCGACGCCCGCAACTTTCTTGATGATCTGTCCGTGAATTATTATTTATTTTTTATATATTCAAATATTATAGTGCTATATACAAGTTTTAGTTTTATTTTGAATAAACAATTTATTTAAACGTTCATGAACAAAATTCTTATGTGAAAAGTATTTATATTATAAGTTTATTTTAAATTAAGTTATTTAGTGTAATACATACTTAAAAAAGTGCTTTGAAGTTATGATTGGGGAAGAAGAAAGGTGAGTAGTTTAATTTTTATGAAATTTTAAATTATGATTGGAGATATATTTATTTTGTAAAAGTGCAAAATAAATTTACAGTCATGTGAATTTGAACTTTCGTATAAGAATTTTTCAAGAAACTTAAAAATTAGTTTCATAAAATAAACCTATTCAAACAGTTTTTTTTTACATAAAAATACTTATACTAATAGAGAAGTTCTAATAAGTTATAATCTATATTATCTAAACGAGACTTTAATATATATATATATATATATAGGAAAAAAAATTAACGTAGGTATATTTATTTGAGATGCACTATTGGAATAAATTTTATCTCAAATTCAATTTTTGAAATATTGGAAATTTGTTTAGAAATTTAGTCTGAAAATCTGAGACAAAATTTTAATTTTTGTCTTTAATTTCGTTTATAATATATTATTCAGTTTTGTTTTTTATTAGAGACGGATTCCGTCTCAAATTCCATTTCTAAAATGTTGAAAATTCATCTCAAAATCTAAGACGGATTCTGAGACAGAATTTGAGAGGGATAAATTACGTCTGATCAAATTTTGTTAGTCTCACATCAACCAAATCAGAAATTGAGCCTCCCCCTTTGCCTATATATAGTGCTGCCTCCCACATTCTCTTACATTGCTTCAGTTGACATTTTTATCTTGAGAATGTTAATGAATGAATGTGTCTTCTAATTTAGTATTATTTAATGTGGGTAAAAAAATGTTTGGATAGCTAAATTTGAAAGGTTCAACAATCCACTAGCCAATTTTTTTTTTCACATGTTCGGAGAATTTGAGACGGAATTTATTTTCCGTTTCTAATTCTGAGACAGAATTTATTTTTTATTTCAAATTTTTTGAAACTCCAAGCTCAAAGACAGATTTTTACTTAATTAGAGACAAAAAATTTTATCTCTGATTTCTAATTTTTTTGTAGTGACCGAGGATTAAAAAATTAATTATGGATCATCGATGCTAGTCTTTACAGTAGAATCCGTTGTAAATAATTGACGGTGGGACACATATTTCAAAATGACATCTACATTGTAAGAGCGACAACCATCCAGAACATGAATCTTTGGGCGCGTTCAGTACGCAGTCAGAGAAAAACAAGAAATGGAAAAGGAAACAGGAAAGGAAAAGAAAAAAAAAAAAGAAAAGGAATATAAAAAGAATGTGTTTGGTATATATGTAATAGGAAAAAAAACAAAGAAAACAGGAAAAAAATGTGTTTGGTATGGAATTGTTTCAAGAAAATAAAATAGAAAAAACATTAAGAAATTACTTAAATGTCCTTTGATTTATTAAATATTTTTTATTCATAATAAAAAAAATATGTGACCCCTTTTAGATTCCCTACTACTACTGCCCCTTCGTCTCACTGTCGGCCCCTTTCAAAAAAGTTCATCAGTTTTGATTTGTGGCGTGAGAGAATAAGGTTTTTGTAAATCATTCCAATGATTTTAGAAATTCTATGATCTACGCCAACCCCTTGCGTCGAATTCGTCTGATGCACTCAAGTAATGAGTGATAGATTGGTGAAGAAGAACTTTCTGTTCCAATTTCAAACCATTTCTAGTGGAACAGTCATTGTTGTCACTTCTATGCTTCATTGTTTGGCTCCCTAACAAGAGTTGGCGAGGCTTGAATGCTATGAGGGTAGAGTTCGGTTTGTTATTAGTTTGAGATGAAAGCATACAAACAACTTCTTCTTCCAACATTAAGAGAAGGACTTCACCCAGCGAACACGACGATGCATGGAGGGCATTATCGGGATTCATAGTAAATGATGAGGGTAGTTTGACATTAACCAATGTTGTCTCCATGGAAAACTACCTTTCCTTGAAATTTTGGAAGGAAGAAGAAGCTGGAAAAGAAGCAACTGTTCATACATGGGATTCCAACCTTTTTTTCCTCTTCCAACTCGTTAATGCCATACCAAATAGCAGAAAAGGAAAAACAACAAGAAATTCCACTTTCCTTTCCAATTTCCAATGCTACCAAACATGCTCTTTAATTTCAAATCTCTAAGGTGGATTTCAATTATTTATATAATAGACTAAAATAATTTTATTCTAAGGAATTAATTGCAGTAAGTCATTAAATTATATATAATAGAATAAATTTAAATGAATAAATTAAGTAAATTAATAAATTTGAAAAATTAATCATATCACATTAAATGAATTTGAAAAAATTAGGGTAAATCTATATAATAGACTAAAAAATTTCATTTTAGAGTATTAATTACCGGTAGGTCATTAAATTATGTATAATAGAATAAATTTAGAAAACTAATCACATCATATTAAATGAATTTTAAAAAATTAGTGTAAATTAATATATAATTTCTATAATTGATATACAATTGGTCAAATAGGTAAACTTTTTTTTATTGAAATATAATATATTGTCCTTTGATAAATTAGCATTTATTATATACTATATAATAAATTTAAATGAATAATCTATATAACAGACTAAAAGAATTTCACTCTTGGGCATTAATTGTAGATATGTCATTAAATTATGAATAATAGAATAAATTAAGTAAATTAATAAAATCACATTAAATGAATGAATTGATTTGAATTGAAATTTAATAACAATTATCTTGATTATTTGATTTGAATTGAAATTTAATAATATTAATTGCTATATAATTATTATTATTATAATCACTTTATTGTGTTCAATATTCAATGACCATGAATTGTTCATATTCCTTATTCCTATTAAGGTCATTGTAACTATTATGTGTTACTCCCGTACTTGTATTGTTTATTCCTCCTGCAAAATTAGTTTTCATTTTGTAAAATTATTTTATATTGATTTTTTAATGTTCTTATTTTGCTTATAAGAATTTGTATGTGTTGTTGTTTCTACTGTCTAGCACACAGTTATAGAACATTATTAGTTCTATAATTCTTGCGAGAAGTGTTCGAAGAAAGTAATGCCAAATGGAAGTCAATTTTATTGTGAAAAGTGTAATGATTACGCTTCTTCTCTGTAGTTTCAAGGTTTGTAATTTTTTTAAATATTTTATCAGATGTTCCTTCTCAACACCTATAATTATCATTTATCAATCTCCTATCTATTATGAAATTGTTGGTTCAAAATTGAAATGAAAGTTGTCAATGATATAGATAGTGCTTCATTGTTGTTTTTGACCAAAAGATGTGTAAGTTTTTGCAGTGTAGTGCAAAAGAGCTATTGGATTTTGTTTATTTAGTTAGTAGTGACTCCTTTATTATTGATTATCTTTTCTAAAAATTTTTATCTTTTGGTTAGTAGTGACTCCTTCATTATTAAATGATGATTATCAATTAATCATTTTTTCAAATGACGAGGTACTATTTTTTTATTATCTATTATTAACATTTTTAGAAAGTTAAATTAACATTTAAAATTTAAAGTTAAAAATTTTATTAAAATGAAAAACCTGACGTATTGACATAAATGAAAATTCTACTTAAAATGTAAAATTAATATTTTTACAACAATCTGACGTATTAAATGATGACTGTTAATTGGAAAAATTTATATTATAATCTAAAATGAAATATGAAAAATTGACTTAAAAATACATTTATATCTATTTATTAACATAATAATTTTTTTATGTTAATTCTATATGCATTGATATTCTTTAATGTTAATTATATATTCATTTTTTCCTGTTTTCATTCAATTCAATAAAGGATTATAGATAATTAATAATATAATTACTTTTTTTAACTAACATATATCGTTAATATTGTATTCTCATTGGTTTTTTCCTAAAACTTTTCATAAAATTACTTTTTTTCCTAAATTATAATGCTTTGACTTTATATATCTAGGTAAATATCCTAATGTGTCTAATCCTATACTAATTAATACTCATTAATGTTAATTCTATATTAATTTTTTTCCAGATTCATCCAATTCGTTAAAGTACTATAAATAATTAATAATATATAATATAAAAATAATAATATAATTAATGATATAATTAATTAACTAATATAATCTGAAATATCATTTGTTATCAATTAATACAATACTCTTTAACTTTGCCTAAATTACAGTACTTTGACTTTATCTCTTATGCCAGCCAATATGTGTTCGTTATCAATTAATTATTATTATTATTATAAATTACAAAAATTTTTAAAGTTGTGAATTATTTGTGCATTGCATAGATCACAATACTAATTTATATAAGAATAAGACTTATATAGTCTTTGATATCTTTAATATTAGGTATTTAATAAAAATATAATATGTATAAAAAGTTTCTTAAAAGCCCAGTCATATAATGTTAAATTATAAAGAAAAAATGATATAGAGAATATCACAATTAAAAAGAGCCAAACTATCACCCCTACTAGCAGACTTAGCTAACAGATTGGCAACATGATTGCAACACCTAGGGACCCAAGAGAATGATACCACCTCTAACTCTTTACATTTGTCCTTAATCTTATCAATCAAAAATTGCGGGTAAGAGTGGCCTAACACCTCGCTGATTAGAGCTTCGACAACAATCTTGGCATCACCCTCAATAATCACATTTGAAATCCTCTTAAGGAGAGCTAAATTAACTCCTTTAAAAGCCATAGCCTCGAGAAGCAAGGAATTTTGGATGAAATTGACTTTCTTGACACTAGTCCCCAAACATTCCCCTTTATCATTTTTAACGACACAAGCAACTACCCCACCTCCTGAAGGTGATATAGCAGCATGCACATTTACTTTAAAGGTTAGCTGGGCAAGCTTCTCCCATTTCAGAACATATTTAAAAGATAAATGCACCTCATTTTTCTTGTTGGCAGCTTTAAACTCAGCACTTGCTACTTTTTTGCCAAATAACTTTCCAAACGAGGTATCTTTTTTATAAAAATATTATTAGATTGGGCTTAACAGTCGTTTTAATTCATTATTCTTATTTACTCTACATGGGGTAAAGTGGGTCTACATAATTTAGACAAATCTATGATAAGTTGCATCATACAAAGCGATAAAAAATTTTAATAGTAAGAAAGCATATTGTTAATAATTTAAATTTGATATTTTTGTGAGATACAAATTTAAATATTGAAAATGAATGAATGGTAGATGATTTCATATGAATGAATGCACATAAAAAAAAAAAGGGGGGGGGGGGGGGGAATGCCAGAGGAAAGAGGGGCAAGGCCAATGATGAGGTCTGACCCAAATTGGAATTGAAAGTACGCAGCTAGCTGTACTATATATATGGAATCAGCAACATCATCACAATCTGCCTCCTCAGTCGTCTCATCATCCCCTATGCCATGCAATTGCAGCATTCCAACTTCACAACCACCTCGGAAATTGTAACTAACTCCCCCATTTCACTCACTGCCAGCTTGCTTTGCACCTACCCCTTCATTACGGTTTCAATCTTACCTGCACAGATATTTTGTTAGACTCCACACACTAAAGCATGGTACTAAACTCTCCAGCACTTTATTTAGACATTTGGCGACTAATAAAAGAATTGGACTCATCTTATTGGGAGCGTATTCACTCCAACGATCTTGAAACGTTGGAGCATCCAGTTTCTAACGTTGATATTTGAGATTTTTTTTTATTTTTTTTAAAAAATTACTTAATTAATTTTAACTTATTCGATTAGAGTTGAAATCCAATTCAATATTATATTTTATTACAATATTTAATAAAAAATATTTTTATAAATTATGTCCGATTAGAGTCAACAATAAATAAATCTAATGACTTGGAATATGTCTTTATAAAATTACGATAAATATAAAATTTTATTCATAAAAATATTCTTTTACTAAATATTGTAATAAAAATATAATATTCAGTTAGATCAATTAATTATCACTGACTCTGATTAAATAATCTTAGACTAATCGCTTAATTTTTTAAAAAATAAAAAAGATACTTCAAATACGAACCATTAGATTAATTTAATAGTCAATATTGGGAGATGCTCCAACGCTTTAAGGGCATTGGAGTGAATCCACTTCACTCTCAGAACCTAAGTGGATTTAGGATGAAGAGTTGAATATCGATACATGCTTTTGTACTTGACGTGCTTTATATATATATATATGATCCAACACTTGCTTGTTTTGTATACAAATTTTTAAGGTAATTATATTTTTTTATCTTATTATAATGAATACATGAAAAGTTAGTAACTCATTATGTATGTACTCAATCCATTTTGTTATATCTTCTCATATTTCTTGTCAATCCATCTATAACCTCACTTTTCATTGATTATTTTCATTGACATCATTTAACATTCTCAACCAACCCTATATATTTTCATCTTTCATCACTGTCACATTCATCACTCACTCTACGTTCAATACTTCTCACTCTCACTCAGTCACTACCAATCTCTTCTCAACTATTTGTCA
Organism: Biancaea sappan; assembly: GCA_037074585.1. Lineage (NCBI taxonomy): Eukaryota > Viridiplantae > Streptophyta > Magnoliopsida > Fabales > Fabaceae > Biancaea > Biancaea sappan. The sequence goes on from CM073494.1 coordinate 17,652,096, forward strand.
TTCCTCTTTATATTTTATATTCATGATATATACAAAAGTCTAAGATAATTGTTCAGATTGTTTCATTATCAGATGAGTGGTTTAATTTCATTCAACCTCCAATCTATTCCACCCGTCCTTGCAATTTACACTTAAAATTGGTAAAATTTAAATTGTTTACAGTTGGCGTCAAACATTTATTTTGAATCAAGTAGTCATAATAAAGAAACAATAAGCTGATCACATGTAATGATTTATTTTAGGATCTGAATCAGAGTGCAGGACCCTCCGGCTCCTCGCTTTCAGTCGTTGGATTCATCAAACAGCTCAAATTTTTCCTACGTGGCAATTTTTTTAAATAGTTTTGTGATCAGATTGAGAGAGTGGGCAGGACAAAGAATATTTGGGAAGAGTGCTAGATATTTGGGAAGCGAGGTTGGAGATGAAAGATGAAAAGTTGAAGATTGTGGAAGATACTTCGATAGAATGGGTGAAAGATATGAAGAAAGCAGAAGAAGCAGAGCATTACGAAGAAGAGCGAAGAAAGTGGGAGGAAGAGAAGGTTTAAATCATTGGAAAACTAGCAGCCACAATAGCATGGGAGAAAGAGACGAAGAGAGCGGAAAAAAGCACAACAATATGAAGAAGAGCGAAGAAAGTGGGAGGACAAACTATTAAAAAAAAGTTTACCACGTAGGACAAATTTCAGCCATTGAATGAATCCAATGGTTGAAAATAAGGAGTCGGAGGCTCCGCCTTTGAGGCACAGGAGCTTTGTCTGATTCAAAGATGAGTTGTCACAACTTCAAAACTATAAAGTGTAATATTGGTGTCAAACATAGAGAATTTGAACTGATATTATCAATGCAAAATGGGGATACCCGCTCAAGTACCAGTACTGTACTTCACCCAAGGGAAAATTAATTAAGCGTCTCGTCAACACATGAAGAATGGATTTGAAATTGGCAATGGGCATATGACAAAGACTGAATATGATATCAGGATTACTAATTAATGAACATAGAGAGAAAGGTAAAACAAACTACTTAACAAGGCCCAGAAGCCAGCCAGCAAGCACCTAATTATTGACAACAAACAACGCAGTCTAGCTTTAATTTGTACAAAGGTAAGAAATAATCAACCATGAACCGTTCTAACTGCATGCAGTGGCATCTCAAACAAAGAGCATGGAGCTGATGCCACTCTCGTAATATTAATTTCAAACCCTGAGAATGTAACTGTATTAAAACTCAATAGGAAGAGTTTTATTGCCTATTATAATTCTGTCTAATTCAAATTCAAATTAATCGACATAAATATAATGTTCCGACACCGTATGGTTGTCCAAAAAATAAATAGAGGTAAAACAATTCCAAGAAGCCAGCCAGCCAGCTGGCACCTAATTATTCACAACAAACAACACAATCTAGCTTTGTATAAAGGTAAGAAATAATCAACCATGAACCGTCCTAACTGCATGCAGCGGCATCTCAAACAAACAGCATGGAGCTGATGCCACCCTTGTAAAGTTCATTTTACACTTGGTTGCCCCATTGCTGGGAACTTTTGGAGGAAGATTCCATAGCTCTCTTCTAAATCTACCAAGGTTAAGTCGATCACTACGATATATATAACCCTCATCATCATCATCATCAAAATCATCAATTCGAGGTGGACTAGTTGGTTCTGCTTCTGGCTCTGGTTCTAGTTCTACCTCATGGAAGGTGTGGTCCAGAGGAATGAGCTGCAAGATAAGACGACCATTTTCTCTGTGAGCTTTGAAGTAGTCGTGATACCTGACCCTCTCTTCTCTTAGAATTAGGCGTCCATCGCTGGTGTAGTATCTCTTCAATTCCCAGGGCATGTGAGAAGAAAGGCTCTCTGTCCGAGCCAGTAGTGGCAATAGAGGAGGGAACTCCTTCTTCTCCTTCTTCTTCCTGAAACTGTATTTCCTTGCAGCACCAATACTATTGCTGGTGGTGCAAGTAATGTTTGGTGACTCATTGTGGCTCACAAGGTCGTTGATGGAGCTCTCATTGCCGATGTAGTCGCTGTTGGAGGACATGAATGAAGAAGGTGTAGGTGAAAAATGAATGTAAGGCGTGTGTTTATTTATAGGGGAGAAAAAAGTGTGGTTGTAATGTGTGCATTGTGTAGGAGGACAGGGTGGGAACAGCTTGACGCTGAGGCAGAGTTTTGGGGACGGAGTAGGGTATTGAAGATACGAAAAGATACAACAGGGACAGCAAATATTGGTGACGTCAAGGAGTTTAGGAGTTTCAAAGTCTGATTAGTTGTTCAGTGACCTGTAATCATCTCACTACATTAGTACTTTTACTTTATGAGTAATCAAATTAATTTCATTCTAATCTAACATTACCGAATAACGGTCATAGTCACTCTTTAATTTCTATGAACCGCAATACTGTGGCACACGGATTTGCTATAGGCTGTTAGTCACTGTTAAATTTGTGAACTATTTTAATTATTTGTGAACTATTTTAATTATGATTAAAATTGTAGCTAACAGTGCACATGACTTCCATGTGTGCTGGAGTGAATTTTGATCCAATATTGTGACTTCTAAAATGCCAATATGCCACTCTTTTATGGAAATGGCTTGCCTCCTATGTATTTGATGTGTAAAAGTCAAACTAGGAGTTCGTTGGATCATTTTAATCTAACGACTCTTATTCATCCAATTTTTATATGTTATTTTTTTAAAAATAAAATTTTTTATAAGTATCAACTGATCTAATAATAATTGTAAGCACAATAATAAACATAAAATAATAATTATAAATTATTTTAATTTTTTAAAAAGATATTAAAAAATACTGAATAATTTAGAGTCGTTAGATCATGTACATAGGAACATTCTATGTGTAGGAGGCAAATCATTTCCATCTTTCATTCGCTAACTTCAGAAAAATTTTACCTTCACTAAATAAATTTAAAAATAATTAGTATTTATTTTAAAACATATTTAAAAATCTAAAATAAAATATTTTAGTTTCACGGTAGTACCAAAGTTATGCAATGCTAATTCTACAATTTCTTTTTTTATATTTACAACTAAATTGAACAAGTTTTAAGTCAGGTGCATGTGTGAGCATCACATTAACTCAATAACGATGATAATTACTTTTTCGTACAAAATTAAGTAATATTTCATTTAAATTATACATGATTAACAGGAATACTGCTTGAATCAGACACATGGAAAGGTGGATTCAGCCACGAGTTTATAATCACTCGTGCGTTGGTTTATTACTAAAAGTTACTTGGAATATTTTGCATATCATTATAAGAAATTATGTATTTCGTTAAAAAAAACATAATTGATTAAAAAGTAGAATTTTTATTCTTAAAAAAAAGAGAGAAATGTCACTCATATTTAAATTTTTATAATTATAATTGCTATACTTTTGTTCAATTTTATATTTAAAAATATTCATTACAATTTATTTTTTATGTTTTTTTGGTAAAAATTTATTTTTTATGTTCAGTAACCTAATACTACATATTTTTATTTTATTTAAGTACTATTCATTGTCAACCTTGTTCATAAAATAATAAAAATTAAATTCTAAACCCTAAAAGAGAACAGAAATTCAGAACCTACTTTTCATCTCATTATTATGTCATATAAGTATAGTGAAAAGAAAAATCTGAATGCGTTTAATTAAAACCAACAGTACGGTTAACATCAAAGTGCGATATATGTATCGATTTCCCATGCCATATAATTGAAATCAAAGTTTCGTGAGTATGAAGAGACTAAGGAAATAAAAGAGAAAACCAACCCAGAAATGAAAGAAAAAAAGCTAGCACATATATATACATAAAGAAGACAGATGCAAAAGGGGCGAGGGCTAGAAATTCGTACCAGAGTCAGGTTTCAGTTTGGATGAAGCACCTTCACTTACAACCAAAAACAGTGGAGAAGACCGTGAGATCGACGACGAGGGGTGAGAAAGCACAGAGATTGTGTGTATTCTTTGGACGACAAGAATGGCGTCGTTTGTTTCTTTAAATTACTCACACGAGGAGTAAGTTACGCGTTCGTTGAATGGACCCAGTTTCAAGGCAGGAATTTTGGGATAAGACTGATATTTCATTATTTTTCATGACAGAAAAGAAAACTGTATTTACCGAAATGCCTCTTTGTTTCCACCTCCACATTACCATGGGGTTAGTTTGGGTATACCGCCTTATTTTTGGTCCTTCTGTTAACCTTCAACTTTGCAATTTCCTAGTGACCTTATTGTTTTTAGAATTAATCCCAAGTCACAGCCTCACATGTGACATAAAATACGAGATCATAGTAGTGGAGGAGGGCCAATTCGTCACGTTTTACACATGTTCGTTTAAGTTTTTTCGTCAACAGAATCATAAGATACATGCATGTCTGCTAAAGAAACCCAAATATTGTCACCAACTTTTCTAGGTTTGCTGCCGATTAGTTTTATTTTCATAGGATAATATAAGAATCTGTAAATTATTTAAACTTTTAACTTAAACAGTCAAGATTTAGTTAAAAAAAAATTATTGACATTAGATATTATTTACTTTCTTGGTTGAGCGAGTACTAAACGGTTAAACCTCTCTTATCTATGTATAAATTAATTACTGGGTATTTCTATTAAATTTTTTAAGAAAAAATGTACTTTATTCTCATAAACTTTATTCAATGTGTAGAAAATTTTCATGAACTTTAAAACTTGACAATGAACTCTCATAAATTTTTCATTGTGTGCAATTTACCATTTCTGTTAAAAAATTCGTTAGTCAATCCAACGATTAATGCTCAGTTAGCAAAAAGATGCTACATAAGCTATTGACATGACATAAAATATCACATCGGCTTCTAAATTTTTTTTTTTTGGTTCACTCATACCTATATCCATAACCATCAAGACCTGATTGGTGACTCATCCCATAATTAAATTACAACAATTTATCAATATGGTCCCCAAAAGTATTATATGATTATCAAAAGTTTCCCAAAACAACAATTTACTATAAAAATGGTCACCAAAAGAGTTATATTATTATCAAAAGTGTCCAAAACAACAATTGACTATCAAAATGGCCCCAAAAGAGTTGTAAAAATGTCCAAAACAATAATTTACTATTAATATGGTCCCCAAAAGTTATATTATTACCAAAAGTGCCAAAAACAACAATATTTCAATATAGCCCCAAAAGTGTTATATTATTTCCAAAAATTTCCCAAAACAACAATGTACTATCAAAATGATCCCCAAAAGAGTTATATTATTACCAAAAGTGCCCACCACAACAATTTTGTATCCATAGGCTACTCTCTTCTACGATAGTTGATTAAGCAATCTAGCTTCTAGTGCTAGCATATAATCTCTTCTATGTAAGGCACACAGTTCCCCGAGTGAAAAGAAAACGAGAGGGGAGATTCTTGAGATCTACGAAGACCTTTCACTATGAAATCATTCATTCGTAGAAGTTTGATATTGATAGTAAATTGTTGTATTGGGCACTTTTAGTAATAATATAACTCTTTTGGGGACCATTTTGATAGTAAATTATTGTTTTGGGAAACTTTTGGTTATAATATTACACTTTTGGTGACCATATTGAAAAATTGTTGTTTTGAGCACTTTTTTTGATAATAATATAACTTTTGGGGACCATATTGATAGTAAATTGTTGTGTTGAGTACTTTTGGTAATAGCATAACTCTTTTGGGACTATTTTGATAGTATATTGTTGTTTTGGTGAACTTTTGGTATTAATATAACACTTTTGGGGAGCATATTGAAAAATTGTTGTTTTGGGCACTTTTTGTAATAATATAACTTTTGTGGACCATATTGATAGTAAATTGTTGTTTTGGGCACTTTTTGTAATAATATAACTCTTTTAGGGCCATTTTGATAGTCAATTGTTGTTTTGGGTACTTTTGATAATAATATAACTCTTTTGAGGACCATTTTGATAATAAATTATTATTTTGGTAATAATATAACACTTTTGAGGATCATATTGATAAATTGTTGTGATTTAATTGTGGGATAAGTCATGAGTCGAATCTTGATATGAGTATGAGTGAACTAGAAAATAATTTTAGAAGCTAATAAAGCATTTTATGCCATGTCAGCAACTTATGTGTTCTCTTTTTATTGATTGGGTATTGACTATTAAGTTGACTAACAAATTTTTTAATATAAAAAATAAATTGCACACATTGAAAAGTTTATGAAGATTCATTGTCGAATTTTAAAGTTCATAAAATTTTCTATACATTGAATAAAGTTCATGAGAGTAAAGTGTATTTTTCCTAATTTTCTAATTATGCTACATTTTTAATGTATTAACAATTATATTTTTTAGGACCAGTGATGCCTTAACAAGTTGATAAAAAAATTATATATTTTTTGCCAAAAAAAGGTAAAGATAAGGGTGTTTATTGTCTAAAGACTCAAGTTGAAATGTGAGCCCAGATTTAAGGTGAGAGAGACATATACTGTGCATACGCATAGACTTGTGCTTCAAGTTTAATGCCCAAAATCGGTCAAATAGGATAATTTGGACTGACTAGGCCGAGATCCCCCCTCCCCCCCAAAAAAGTTGTCACGATGTTAGAACAAATTTCACATGTAAGAGGGCCATAACGAGAACTGATCCAGTGTTTATTTTTATTTAGATTATTAAATTTTAAATTTAATTAATTAAGATTTAAATGTCTAAATTATCAAAATTATTATTTAAAATTTAAATTATTAAATTTAAAATCTAACAATCTAAATAAAAATAAACTTAATATTTATTTTTTATAAGACAAACATCAAGGTCGAGGTATACACGGCCAATCATATAAGTTAGTTGTCAATAATATGTAACCTTTTGGCTCTTGTTATGGTTATTATCTGATTAAGTCTATCTGTCCTGATTTTCTTTATCCTATCCAATCTCCTACTTTATTGGGTGGGGCTTTCCCTTCGGCCTTTAACTTTTCCGCTTCACATGATTAATTTCATTTTGCCTAAAATTTAATGTACCTTGACATCGGGCAAGAAGATATTGGTTGGTTATTCCTTTATATAAGGAAAAGAAAATTTTTCTCGATCCTGATCGTTGCGATTATATATGATGTACTCGAAATTTAATAGTCGGGTGGGTTATCTTTTAAGCGAAGTGAGTCCAATCGTATTAATATTTGTTTATATTAATTTCCCTTTCATTTTTGATCCATTCATCAATTATATCAAATAAAACAAAAAGTACAACTGTACAAGGGGCTCTGATCTTTGGATCATTCAGCAAGAAATTTCTTCCGATGATCAAGGCCGGAATTGCAGCTTAAATAATGCTGTTAAACGAATCCAGTACAACTGTAGCACAGTGCACAAGTGTTAGATTTTGTATAACGTGCTCATTTCTGTAAAGCTATGGCCTCTTTGTCGATCGGTATCTTGGAATATTCTTGCTCTATGATATGCCCAACCTAACCCATTAATTAGATCCTGATACTTTATAATCAATAGCCATGTGTGTCGTTTCTGAGCCTATCTAGATTCTAGAGGCATCGAAATTGTCTATCTTCTCTAGCTCTTCAGTAATTAATGGAGATATATTAATTAATATGAATCGCTTTTTCAGGCTGTGACCCCCAAAGGATGGATAATCAAACACTTGTACTTACACAATAGTTTTCTTTTTGTGGTTATCGAGCGTACGCATTAATTTATCCTTCGTTGGATATAATTCAAAGGTTTATTCATTTTGGTAGTTGAACGATGTAGCTACATTGTTATTTAACTAAATGTCGGTGGTTCAAGGGTTCAGATTCGAAATTCCTGAAAGCCGCACGAAGACACACGAAATGGATATATTTGTCTTAATTTGAAATATCAAATTTCAAATTTAACGATTTCAAATTAAATATTTTTTAAAAAAATATTAAAATTATTATTTAATATATTAAATTAAAATTTAACTGCACAAATTAAAATAAACATAATATTTTTTTTCTCAAATCCAGATTGAAGACACACACCTAAGCCGTCACCCACTGTGTCAATTCATAACTGGTCAGAGATTGCCTAGAGTAGTACATAAGTTTCTTTCTGTAATTTAATGCCATCCTCCGAATTTAATTATGATTTAACTTGTCTGACAAAAAGTCAGAAACTCTTTAATGGTCTTCTCAAAATGCCGTAGACCTAAATTTCCCTATCTGCTGTTGGATTGCATGAAGAAATTAAAAAAAAAAATTTGACAATCAATGCAATTATAGGAAACAAACAAGAGGATATCATTATCATTGATATGTAGGATCTTAGAGCATCACTGCACTTGAAATTTTATCATCATCAATTTTTTAATATTTTAACTAACTCCTCCGTACTTTAATAATAAGTTTTTAAAAATTTATAAATAAATTTTACAAATAATTTTTTATTATTTTAATAATAAATAAGATCATTTAATATATTTAATTTAAAATTTATTATTTTATTATTATTTTTATATAAAAATTATTTTTACGTGCAACGATTAATGTAACAAATTTAATAATAAATTAAAATAAAAAATAATTTATAAATTTAAAATTTTTTTAAAAATCACCATCACAAATATTCTTAGAGAATTAAAAAAATTAAAAATGGCTATTAAAAAATTAAAAATGGCTAAATATGAGCTTCATATTGCTCATCTACGACTACCAGCTTGCTGCCACCTGGCACAGTAGCCAATCCCATTTGTGCCTTTGTTTATATTTTGTGTCCTTTTTCTTCCTCACATTCTATTTATTTATTTTTTTCTACATCCTCACCGCCCTGTCATACCGCAATCAGGTTACCTCTCATAAATGCAATTTCAGAAGTGGCCAATATTGCTCTTTGAGCTGTATGAAGCTCCATTACGACTCTCACTGCCACGTAGCTTGTACACCTACTATTGTATTCTCCAGCAAGTGTCAGCCAGATATTTCTACCACGTGGCAGCAGCTCAGGCCATCTAAACTTTAGCGTCTCAACTCCTCAATTATTCATACACTACGACAAGATAATAATAAGATGCAAAAATTTTCAAACTTCTCCCACCCCCTCTTCCCCCACAAAAAAAAAAGAAGAAAATTTTGTGTGTAAAAAGATTCAATTAAAATTGTACTTATAGAGTTAATTTATCAGGTTGTACTGATCAAATTTAATTCGTTACACATGTTTCGGGCAAATTATATGGTGCTCAGGAAAATTTATTCTGGGACGTTGTAGGAAAATTAATTAAACCAATTTTTTACTTTAACGTTGTTAATATGTTTAGTTGCTCACCAATCCTTAGGTTTCGTTGAAGTAATTACTAAGTATTTTAAAATAGCCAAAGAAGCTTGTGTTAGAGAAGGGTAGCTAATAGCGATTTCCTTTTGGGTTAATGTTTAGTTGCTATGCGGAGGAGGGAATGAATAGCAGATGAGAACATTCTAGGAGACTAGGACAGCCCAACCTCTCCATGTAAGTATTGAATATAGTAATTATAAAATGTGGAATCATAAATATTTTGTTGTGCCATCACTCGGGTCCATTTGGATCATCAGTATATATAAATCCAAACAACCCCTCCTCATCACTTGTCACTTAATCACTCCACGTCCTTTCCGTCTCACTCATCACTGATCAGTACTGCTCAATCGTAATAGTTTCTCACCGTGCACCCACTCGTTTCAAAACAAAATTGAAGAGATTTCGACCCGTCATTTTCTAAATTCAATTTTGGACACCCTACTGTACACGCTTTCTTGATCGACCTTCCTTCAAATTAGCTTCCTTATTTTATCCCCAGCTAGTTCATCGATCGCTTTGGGCTAACACAAAGTAGCATACTTCTCTAATTTGGTCAAAATGGGTGTGGAAGGCACTTTGGAATACTTCGCTAAGTTGCTCAGCAGCGCCAAGAAGAAGAAGAAAAAGAAGCAAATACAAACCGTAGCTTTGAAGATCAGAATGGACTGTGAAGGGTGTGCGCGCAAGGTTAAGCACGTTCTCTCTGGCGTCAAAGGTACTTTTCGCCTCTTCATATATATAAACACACAGACACACACAGACACACACATTCTTCGTCACTTGTAACATCATTTGCAAATATACATATAAGTATTTTCATCTTTGGAACATAGATTCTAATATATGACGATGATCTCAAAATTTTACCATACTCTTTTCAATTTTGTTGAGGATTAAATCATGGAAGCACAAAGTTTCAATATTGATGATATATGTGTGTGGAGGGTGCAGGAGCGAAGTCGGTGGACGTGGACATGAAGCAACAGAAAGCAACGGTGACGGGTTATGTGGAAGCGAAGAAAGTGCTGAAAGCAGCTCAGAGTACAAAGAAGAAGGTGGAGCTGTGGCCGTATGTGCCGTATACGATGGTGGCTAACCCGTACGTGGCTCAGGCGTATGATAAGAAGGCACCTCCTAATATGGTCAGGCGCGTCCCTGACACCGTCACCATATCGGAGACCACCGTTGATGATCGCTACATCCAGATTTTCAGTGACGAAAACCCCAATGGCTGCTCTATCATGTAATATACGTAGATATATCATGTATATAAGCCCATATATATATATGTATACATATATGCTCGTTCAAATAGATAAAGCAACGATGTTGTATACTGTAGATTAAAGAATTAACGTTCAATGGTGATCGGTTTTTTTGCAGAGGGATTTATATAATAAATATTTTATGCGAGGATTTATAAGTTTTTTTTTTTATTGTCTTAATCTTAAACTTCATTAATATTCAGTGGGGACGTGGAACATTTAGAAAGGGGTTGCAGATGAGCTGTAATAATGGCAAAGAATTTTGAAGAGATCCCCCAAATGACCCAAAAGTCTTTGTCACCTAATTCACCTCATTTATATATATATATATATATATATATATATATATATATATTTATATAATGGTTTGGGCGCTTTGTTTATATATATAACACTAAAATATGTCTGGTGGTGTTAAAATGAGTCATGTTTTATTATTTGACCTATTTAGCCTGTAAAAAAAATAGAGCTAGGCTTGAATTTTTTCAGCGCTTTTCCCCTCTTTATTTTTTTGGGTTTAATTTTAATTTTAGTTTTTTTAATATTACAAAAGAAATATTAGTTTCTTGTTTATAATATTGCAATAAACCTCTCTATTTATTAGACATTTTTTAATGACGAAGTAAAATTTCATTTTTGATAATGGACACCAGTAATATTTGGTTTCTTGATAAAACTAAGAATTAAAAAACACTTGTTTTATGTGATTGGTGTATCTATTAGCCTTTTCATCTTTAACATAATTTATTTGAAATGAAAAAAGTTTATAAGATTGGAACTTTAATTATGAGTTTTTAATAAATATAATTTCTTGATCAAATTTGTTACGTTAATTACTTATTTGATATATAATTTTATTCATGGTAATATTTAGTGACAATAAGTAGTAGATATAGTAAAATAAAAATTCTATTCAAATATTAAAAATTTAAAAATAAGAAAAAAAAATAGCTTTACCTAGGGGCCGGCTCTAGGCCTTAGAATTTTTCCAATCCGTGTATTTAAAACGAATTGATTAGTCTCAACACTAATAATGTTAAAGCAAAAAAAAAAAATTAAGGTCCACCCAACTTATTTTGACTAAATATGATTTGGAGTAATCAGTAAAATGAAATTAGTATGACTTCTGCAATCCTTTATATTATGTAGTTCAAATCAGAGCCTCATATTGGTCATTCCTTCCAAAATAATCTTCAACATTCAAATGGCCATGTAACTAATCTGATGTATACTTCTGACGCCAAAAGCAAGCGATATATCCATATTATATAGAAAATAAAAGATTATTTTTTAAACCACGGATATCTAAAAAATTATTACAGATTAAAACAATTCTATTCTAAGACATTAATTACATAGATGTCATTAAATGACATATAATAAAATTAATAAATTAATTACATGGATGTCATTAAATAACATATAATAAAATTAATAAATTAAAATAAAAATTAAATGAATAAATTCATTCCTATTAATAACACCACATTAAATTCATTCTAAGCAATTCTTTTGAGATATACTGCAGGGCTCTCCTTTAAATTCCTTGAAAATTATAATATATTAAATACAAATTGGTGTAATTGATTTTATAATGCATTCAAATAAATTTGAAAAATTTACATTCAAATGAATTCAAACCATTGCTTTTAATTAAAACTGTAAATTATCATAAATTTAATTAATAATTAAATAATTACAATATATTAAATGTAAATTGTCGTGATTGATTCTATAATTACATTCAAATGAATTTGAAAATTTTGTATTCAAATGATTTCAAGCATTCCCTTTTAAAATTGTGAATCATTGTAAATTTTGAGTATTTGGAGCTTGACCTGAAGCTAAAAGGATTTTATGTTTGGAGAGTTTATATCAATTATCTCTATACCGATTTAAAGCTCTATCTCAAACTAATACAGTGCATTTCAATCTTCAAGAATGACCATATGTTGAGTGTCATATGTCGAACTGAGAAGCAGCAATTGAGGAATGATCGGATGGCTCGCATATCAACTTCAAAGTGGATTTTCTACCACCGACTACAGAGATGCATCTCGCCTTTGTCTCTATTCTATTTTCACTTAAACTTGGTATAATCTTCTTAGTCATGATAACAATAAAAGTTCCCAAAAGTACCTTCTCAACTACTACCATGCAAGTTACTACTTGTCTTTTCAAGAAACAATTTGAATTCGAGTTTGTTCCAATTAACATGAAAGAGGGCGAACACAAAAAGGAATCTTTCATTTCTCTTAATGTAAATGTTAGAACAATTCATGGATTACTTGTCTCTGAGTTTCAATTCAACTAACAAGCATACTTAGATATTATTAAATTAACATTTGTAAAATTACTTATTAAAACATTTCAATATACAGAATCAAGAGCAATTACGCAATATATCGCCCATGAGTATGCTGAAAAGGGGACCCAACTGTTAAGTAGAGAGTCCAAGAAAATAGCGATTACAGGAAAAAGCCAAACTCCTCGGATCCAGTATTTTTTTTCCCTTTTTAATTTGTTTGTTATTTGATTTAATAGAGTTTTTTTGTTTGAATCTACTTCACATCTTCGAATCAATCAAATTTTATGATGTTCTTTATTTTTCATTTTATCTCTAATGTTGTAGGGCTTCAAGGTTCGAATTGGATTTTTGAAGGATGATAATCTTATTAAATTGAAACAAGGTCAGAAAATAACTATATCAACTGACTATAGCATAAAGGGAGATGAGAATACAATCTGTATAAGCCACAAAAAGTTGGCTGAGGATGTAAACCTTGGTAGTATAATACTATGTTCAGATGAAACTATCTCATTTATGGTCTTATCATGTAGCAAAAAATTGGGTTTGGTTTGATGCCGTTATGAGAACTCTATAGTTCTTAACCTGAAAAAGAATGTTAATCTTCTTGGAGTAATAATGCATCTCCCTACATAGACAAAGAAAGACAAGAATGATATCTTACAATGGGGAGTTCCCAACAAAATTGACGTGATTGCTCTTTCTTTTATTCGAAAAGGTTCACACTTGGTGGAAGTTCAAAAACTATTGGGATAACATATAAAGAACATTCTTCTCATGTCAAAAGTATAGTCTTTCTTCATAATATGACGTGGCCATTTAGTATCAGAAATTTTTTATTAAAATTTATAATTTATATTTGTATAAATATCAAAATTTATATTAGAATATTTACATTTAAAAAATATGTCATAATTCATAAGTTTCATAAGTTTCATAAGTTTTACAAATTTATAAATTATAGTGTTATTATCAGAATATATTATGTGGATTCCAATGTATTTAATATATTATGTGAGTTATTGCTAAAGTAAATAGCAGAATATATTTTTATCAAAATATATTATCATAATTATTAATTAGTGTAATTAGTGAAATTAATAATTAGTGAATTTCATTATTTGATTTGATTTGAATTGAATGAATAAATTAGGTAAATTAATAAATTTGATAAATTAATGACATCACATAGTATTAATTATTTGATTTGAATTGAAATTAAAAAATAATTACCATTATTATTTGATTTGAATTGAAATATATAGATAATAAATTGTTGAAATATACATACACGAGTATCAAGACATATTGAAATTAATTATTAATCATATTCATAAAATTTATTTACAATTGATTATCGTACATTCCATATGAATATTTTTAATTTGATTATTATTTTTTTGCAAAAATTTTAAATTAATTTTTATTTATTTATTATACATATATCTTATTATTTTATTCCATTTGATGACTTATTATACATCATAATATAATGTGATTATTTATTATCATAAATTTTTATTAAAATTTATAATTTATTTTTGTATAAATAATCAAAATTTATATTAGAATATTTACGTTTAAAAAGTATATATCATAACTCATATCTTATAAGTTTCACAAATTTATAAATTATCGTATTATTATTAGAATATGTTATGTGAGTCCCAATATATTTAATATATTATGTGAATTATTGTTAAAGTAAATAACAGAATATATTTTTATTAGAATATATTATTATAATTATTAATAAGTGAAATTAATAATTAATAAATTTTGTTATTTTATTTAATAGAAGAATATATTTTTATCAGAATATATTATCATAATTATTAATTAGTGAAATTCATTATTTTATTTGATTTGAATGAATAAATTGGGTAAATTAATAAATTTGATAAATTAATGACATCACATAAAATTAATTATTTGATTTGAATTAATTTAAATGATTTGAATTGATATTAAAAAAACAATTACTTTTATTAGTTGACCACTGTAGTATTTTAGAAGATTTTTTTAGTAGGTAAAATAAATTTTGATTATAGAATGATATGTGAATTAAAAAATTTGTTTTGTTTGACTTTATTTTGATTTATTTCCAAAATAGTTTTTAATGTAATAGAAATCAGAGATATAAATCTTTAGGTAAATTAGAGTAAGTAAAATAAATTTGATTATGGAACTGATAAATCAATTCAAAATATTTAAGTATTTACATTTAAAAAGTATATGTCATAACTCATAAGTTTTATATAAATCAATTGTAATTATTATTATTCTTATAAGTTATGAAAGATTTTAGAATTATAATTTAACCGTGCATCATACGGGTCACAACACTAGTTAATATGATTTGAGTAATTTGTACCATATATAGATATTCTATCCCATTATTGATTTACTTCATAAACAAAACTGAAATTTTATTAAAATAAAACAAGTATCGTGAATCAAATTAACGTTAGTTGTTATATATTTTTTTTATGCTATAAATTTTAGATAAATTAGACATGAGTCACCAATCACCATATATACTAGGGTCAGGCTGTTTACTGTATATTTTTAGCAAAGAATATTTGCATTCATTATTAAGGACGCCAAGTTCACAAATCAGTCTAAACTCACATATACCGCTCAATTATCAGATTAATGGTATATAAATTAAGAAGACTATACATATAATATGATTAATTTATAAACTGAAAGACGAAGCGAACCCCCCCCCCCCCCCAAAAAAAAAATTCTAACGTGTAGCACTCTTGCGGGGAACGTCAGGAAATTAAAATAGCGAGTCACATTGATGTTATATTTTCCTGTAATTGACCTTTCACGTTACGTGTCTGGTAGGACCTTGATCTGCCAATGGCTATTGGGGAAAATCATTAAGAAAAGAACTCAAGAAATTAATCCAAAATTTCACTTGAGTAAGCATACTTGAGTTACGTACATAGTTGATTTTTTAATATATATATATATATATATATGTTAGCACGCTTTGATGTGATATAGAAGGCTTCCTTGACGAATAACAATCTTAATATAGAAACGTGAATAAGACGATTGGCTTTGTTGGTTTTTGTTTGGAGGGTTAAGCTAACTAAAATTACTTAACTAGTTCATTGATTTTAGCTTTATATTAGACACCGACCATGACACTTTTATTTGAATTTCAGTGTTTCACCAATCATTATCAATTAATGTTCTTTTTTTTTTTTGACAAATTAATGGAAAAAGACACACACATAAGATATTGTTCTATATATAAAAGTTATAATTAACTTAGTCAATTAGGTAGACGCGTAATTCCCCCAAGGTAGGAGATGGATGAGGCAGAAGAAACAGAGTTTTGTAACCAACTTTTGACTCTTGAGTCTTTGTCCCTCCTATTGCTATGCCTTAAACACATCCCTTACAATTCATTCATAATTAAGTTGAAGAAGCATGTTAAAAAATATTATTACGAACATGATTAATTCTGATGCATTTTTTTAAGCATTTGTAGAATATTAGTTTCACTGTTCTCTCTCTCTTCCCTTCCCACCTGTATCTTCACTCCAAAAGCGTAATTGGATTAATGGCTTAATTCATATCGTGTTTAAGTGTATATATATATATATATAGCAATTTTTTAACCTGCTGGAACTTTAGTTTACTGATCTTTGAGTCACTATTAGTGATTGATTGACGCAATATTGCTCTTCTCGGAAAAAGAAAATTGTTAGGAAAAGTGGAAGGGAGTGCTTTAATTTAAATTAACCAGCAATTATTTACTTTTTATTTTTTAATAAATAATGTATTAAAAGAAAGAAAATGAAATAAAAACGTTTATATTTAAATCACACTATTAATTTATACTTGTAATTAAAACTATTCCCTAAAAACAAGAACATTACTAAAAAAAATAAATAAAAACTACTCAAGGCCTCATGTGCTTAATTATATTCAAAACATGTGATAAATGGTCCACGATGATAATTCCAAGCTAAGCCTGAGCCTAGTTTAAACTCAACAGTGGACTAATGAATTAATGATTTGGAGTGGTGTGTGTATGTGTACAATTGTTAGACAACTTAAATTCCAATTTAATGAGATGGTTGGGTTTTGATTAGTGAGTACACTGTGATGAATTTGTTTTAATAAGAACATAAAATTTTCGAGTTAACAAGTCGTCACAAGTCTTTGCAAATGTTGTTATAATTAACACAATTCAGTTCAGAGTTATAACAATACTCAAAAGGCACCCAAAAAAAAAAATGAAAGTAGCTAGGCATAGGCAGTGTATGTGGGCAATTGAAATTTGAAAGAACCAAAGGAAGTAACTGATGGTTCATGGTTGCTTCTTATATATGCTGTTGTTTATAATCCAATAATTATAATTTGTGATGAAAGTAATTAAGCAGCTGAGACTCTTTCCTTTTAAAATCCTTTAATCTCTCTGCCTCCATTTTCTCCTCCCACCCATTAATAACCATCCCCCACTCTCTCTCTCATATCCAACTGTCCTTGTTTTAAGGTTCTTCATGCATGTCCATGCATTCCCAATATATATGCATATATATTTTCTTCCTCTCATGAAAAGAGAGAGAGAGGGTATTTTAGATTTCCTCCTACAGATTCTGCAATTTTCCTTAATTTGCATGTCTTACACAATTAATTCTTATACTCAAAATGGGTCGTGTTAAATTGGAGATTAAGAGGATAGAGAACACAATAAATCGTCAGGTCACTTTCTCAAAGCGCAGAAATGGTTTGATTAAAAAGGCCTACGAGTTATCCATTCTTTGTGACATTGATATTGCTCTCATCATGTTTTCGCCATCGCAACGTGTCAGTCACTTTTCCGGCAGACAAAGGTGCACATTCTCTTCCTCTTTACATTTCTTGCTCATTTCTTAATTTCTTCTCTATAATCAATCTCAATTTCTTAATGAATGAATGCATCTTAGGGTTTATGTTAATTCTTGCGTATGAACGACTTTTTGGATATAAATAAAACACACAAAGTAGATCTTATGATTGATAATTCGACCAACAATACCGATCAAAGACTTTTCTTGATGAACTCGACCAATTATTCTTGATCATTCAAAAAATATTTTTTTTACATTGTTTGGGATAGATGTATTTTTTCTTAATTGGAAGAAACACAAAATATTTTTGTTTTGAGAGATTTCTGTGTTATTATTATTATTATTATTATTTTCTTTACCAGCCAAACAATTTCTCTGAAACTTTTATTTCACCTTTTTGTGGCAAATTTTTGCTTATTTTTCCAAAACGAATTATTACAATTTGCGAACTGAATTCCTCACTTAGCGTCTAAAACATTGTTAACGTGATTACACGTTGATAAAAATATGAATCAACTCCTACAAACTAGGATCTTGACTGACAAATCCTTGCCCTGAATTCGGAACTAGTGACAATTATAACTTCAAAGCCGCGTCTAGGTAGGAACTGTACTTATAATAATAATAATAATAATAATAATAATAATAATAATAATAATAATAACAACAACAAGCATTACTCAATCAAATGATGCAATATATCGCAGTTTAAAAGAAAAAAAATATCTCATGCAAAAAACTTGTACCCATCAAACAGTTCATCCTTTTTTTTTTTTCCAAATCTCTCCCAAATTACAAATGATATAATATAGTTTGTGCTAATTGCACTTTGGAACATCATAGACTCGTTATTGTTTCTTGTATATATGGGTTAAAGATTTTGATAAGGAATGGACCATAACTCTGGCGTAGTTACTTGTGTCATTAGTCTTTCAAAATGTATGCGACATTATTTTTCTTTCTTTCTTTCTTTCAATGTCCCCGTCCTTTCCCTTTTTTTTTTTTGGATTTTTGGTTTTAGTTCTGGATATCAGGTGCACTGTTATGATCATGTGCCATCTAAATCGATTTCAATATTGTCATGATAATGCAGGATCGAGGATGTTTTTACTCGTTATATTAACCTACCCGACCAAGAAAGAGATAGGTATGTTTTTATTATGCATCTTAATTTGGTGGTTCTAACCGCATTTTTGGTGGTTCTTATCGCATTTTAGCTTTTTAATCTGATTATTTACAGTCATTCGTTTCTTGCAGCGCTGTAACCTTTCCAGAAGCAGCCTACCGCAGGTATTTTATTTCTATCTCTACTAAATTTCTTTATTCTCTCATTGCAGTTGAGAAAAAAATAAATTAATGTATTTTGATTTATTGAAGTTAAAGGTATATAGATCAAATGAATCATAAATAAAAGTACGAATATGTGATTATGAACCAAATTAAGTCAACCACATCTCTTACATACTTATATAATGGGAAACGTTATGAATCATTCCACTATTAGATATTAAAAAATTAAGTTTTTTTATTATCTTACACATAAATTACAAGATAATCGAACAAAGAAGATCTCAGCCTCCAAACGGTTAAGCTCTCTATAAACAAAATATTAAAAATTAATTTATAAATAATTCGATTTGCTTAGAATTTTCTTGTTGTTATATTTCACAAATTAAACGCACTTTAGCGATGATATATCTGTGATTCCCATTACGTCTTCTTTTCTTTCGCAGGAATATCCAGAACAAAGAGGTATTATAACCATACATGGTAGAACATACACATCAATCCTTTTTGCTGAATACTTGAGGGATATGGAAGAACGCACAGAATATAACATTAAATTTATTACTATCTTTATTGCAAATCTCAATTTGTAGAAGTTTGTGTGTTTTGCAGTATTTGCTGAGGACCCTTCAACAACTGAAGTGTGAAAATGACATAGCTCTTCAGCTGGCAAAGTTCGTTTCCCTCTCTATTACCTATATATATATATATATATATATATATTGAACCATTGAATTTTGTTTCTTTGGATACACCGATTAATTTCTAATAGTGCGAAATTTTTGTTTTGCTATTGTTTCATTGATCGCTTCAACATAGTCCGGGAGACATCAACTCTGAGATTGACGTAAGAAAACTTAGCCATTCTACGTTCAAAACCCATAAGCATAAGCTTAGACTTTTTCGTTTCTTCTCTTCTGATGAATGATATTATGTCCCTCTTTCTTTTACATAGGAGCTCCAACAAGAAGTTAATAGGTTACAGCAACAGCTTCAAATGGCCGAGGAACAGATACGGTTCGTTTAATCTTTTTTTTTTCCTCTTTAAAAACTGTATCTTAATTTTTCTTATATGTAAATTTCTCTTTAATGGTTGGGAATTAAAACAGGATATACGAACCCGACCCATTAAAGATGACATCTACGGCGGAGCTTGAATCTAGCGAAAAGCATCTCGTAGATACATTGGCACGTGTCATGCAAAGGAAGGTTGGATACTCAGCATCAACACTTTTTATTTTTGGTGTTATAATTATGATTTACAAGTTTTTTTTTTTCCTTCCATTTTCTTCACACGAAAGCTATAACTTAAGTAGCTGCATTTTTACAATTGGTGCAGGAATATCTGCTAAGCAACCATCTATCTTCATACGATCCATCTGCAATACAGGTAAATAAATGGTATCAATGTCAGCATTTCAAAAGAAAAATACATATATATATATATTTGTTAATTTCTATATAGAAAATTCACAACAAATAAGAATGGTGGCAGGGGATGCCGACTTCTTTCGAGAATGTAAGTTGGTTGCAAGATGGTGGTCAGAACCATGCCCACATTTTTGACGCCTCTGTTACTTTGGATCCGCTCAGGTTTGCATTCTTTGTTATTATTATTATTTATTACAGTGTTATACTTTTCAAAATTAAGGGAAAAAAAAAAGAACAGTGGATAAATTTTTTTTTCCCCCAATCTTATAATTTTTAAAAAAAAACTAGGGATTTGTCGTCGGCGGTTTATGATCCATTTTCACAAGGGACAAGTTCAAATGCCGACCCGCGAAGTATAGGAGAGTGCCACGTGGGAAATCCAACGGATGGAAACCTTCAAGCATGGCCTCAAGGATACACATTGTATCCTCCTATGCAGGTTCACTACTTTCTTTTCTGTTGAATTCAATTATTAGTGGACAATTAAGCATGCATGCACTGATATATAAATGACGGGATGAATGAACAGCATGAAATGGTGGGACCAGACATGCAAGAAATGATGCCACATGGGCAGATGAACATCCCAATGAACGGCTCACACTCGCACTCGCACGTGCAAGTGCAACCACAGAGCAATGAAGGAGGAGATCAGTATGACCAGTGATCTGGGCTTTTTTGTAGTTAGCCTCATCCACAGCTAAATGTCCAGTGATTTGATTCACCACCACATATATATATTCACTTCTTCTGATATTAGCCTGCCTTGCCTTGCCTTCCTGGGGATTTCTATATATGTGTAACTACGATTACATATATGATCGATCGTCTGTGCATAGATATGGTCCGCAACATTTGTGTCACCACCACACGAACAACACGTACGTGCCTACCTACGGCAAAAGACAATTTTGGTGTTCTTACTGCATCTATACACCAATGTTGTCCATCAATGAAACCAACCGATAATGTTTATGTCAGTCAGTAACTACATCGACATGGTCTTAATGGTCTTCAAGATATATATAATAGCTGTTGTATGGCGAAAACGCTAGGATCAGCCGCCTTCATCCCTATGGATGGCTTTATACAGGTGTTCACAAATGACTTCTTCTTCCTTCTTCCTTTTTCCTTCTTTTTTTTTCTTTTTTTTTTTGGTTGGGTTTAATTAGAGGATATTCTTCCATGAAGTTTCTTTTTGGGGCAAACTTCGATGAAGTTATCTGTGATTTGTGAATAAAAAGTTAATAGTAAAAGTATGGTGGTTTGTTAAGAAAGTAGCACGTAGCATGCATGCATGTCCAAAGAAGTCATGGACAGAGGACAGCCTGATTTTGATGATTGTTTTCGGTAATACTTAACAGCCTTCTTGTACTTATTAGCAAGAAGGTAATAAACATAATTTTTTGTTTAAGATCGTATATGTTCCTTTTTTTTCCCCCATTTTTCAATGTGTAAGGCCCAACTTAAACTACCAAAGCACCAGGCTGAAGGCCTGTGTTATTTGGCATTAGTTAATTTCTCGAAAGAAATAAAAGGAAACTCGAATTATATCGAGATGAGTTCCCTCTTGCGGGTCTTAATTACCGTGTCTGATTTGATAGCTTCTTCAGCTTATTTTAATTGTTTGTCATGCACAATTATTGTTAATCAACTCAATTATTAATGGTTTTAGAATCTCTAAAATGATTTGTAATGTATATCAACGGCTTCTTTGAAGTTTGAGAGGATAATATTTGAAAAAAAAAATGCATGATGGTTGAAGCGATCTCAAATACATAAGGAGGGCAATACAATTATTTTTGTACTCAAAACTCTTGACTCAAATTTTAATTTTGTTCCAAAAATTTTACTTTGTATCAATTTTGTCTCACATATTTTATTAGTTTTCATTTTGTCTCAGTCTAATGCTGCTTAATTTATTAACAACAAATACTAATATAATCTTTTTCATTGCATGTTAATACTAACTAGATACGTCCATATTGAATATATATAAACTAATTAAATAACAAAATGATCTTTAAATTTGAAATAATCTCGTTAGATTGCATAGAAATCCTAGTTCCTAGTCCCTCCACAAGAAATGTGCTTAGTGGTTAGGGCCATGCAATTTGTGTGTTTCTGACTTTATGCGTTAGCGCTTGCTCGATTAACGATGCAAGTCTTGTTGCAGAGAGAGCATAAAATTTCGAGGCAGCATCGCATACGATTACCAATAGGGCTGACAAGTCCATCTCAAAACTGTTGCTTTCAAACATGCACGTCTTACTAATATTTACCCGTTGCAGATATTCCCATAGAAAAAATATGCACCTATATGGTTAAACTACTGTGTGCCTGTGTGTTTCTGTATACTTCATGGGAGACCGAAATGCATTTTGAATATTATTCAACTATTGATTGTGTATTTACTTAAACTTTAAAAGGGTTCACAGTGTACGTATACATGAATTCATTATCTTTCAAGTTTGCCTTTGCAAAATTTATTCCTAGCTGGATGTGTTCTTTATCACTTAACAATGTAGCAGAGCTTTTACTTAAAACTTCTTCAAAATTATCTAAAACATTGGTCATCATTAGTGTACTTTTATGGAAGTGTCAAAGCACACTCAAAATTAACTACGATAAATCCCGTGACTTGCGCAACACATATTTACAATGTTAAACTTCTTGAAACAAAAACAAAAAAGTAAGGCAAAAATATATTTCATGTTTTTAATATTTATATCGATTTTTATTTATGCTCTTGAAGTTTGTTTTTAATCAAATATGTATTACATGTTTTAATTTTTGTCAGATATATTTTTTTTAACACCACTAAATTAGTTAACGAAAAACGCTGATTGAATTGTCATGTGACAAAAATCATCCGTCACATCACTTGTTATGTGAATCCATAACTTAAAATTATAAAAATACCCTTAATAATAATTTTAAAAAAATTTTGTCCTTCCCTCTCACCATCGTCCTTTTCTCTCTCTCTCTCTCTCTCTCTCTCTCTCTCTCCCCCTCTGCTCTCTTGAAAGAGAAATAGAGATGAGAGAAGAGAGACGAGCCACAGAGAGAGTAGGGATGATTGAGACAAGAGAGAGTGTGTGTGTGTAATACCCGTGAAAAATAAAATATAAATATATGTTTACGAACTATGATTACTATTCCAATATACAGTACTATAATACTATTCAGGTATACGGTACTGTTCACATATACAATAGAAATGTCGAATACTAGATGTGGTTTGGTCATAAGAGAAAACTAAAAAGAAGTTCGTATGAGAAAATAACGTTTTATATGAGAAAATACCCTCAGGGACTAAAATGAAAGGACTGAATTGAAAAGAAATTTAAAGGTTTAAGGTGAAAGGATAGTTTTTTCTTTAAATTTTTAATAGTAACCAATAATTCAGCTGCCTTTGTCTTTTCACGATTTCCAGCTAAATTATTAAAGTACACAGTAAATTGTATTATTTTATTAGAAATGTCATTTTCATGAATAATAAATTAAATATTTTATTAGCGCATAGTATCAAAGAGTACTTTTGACTTTTTTTATAAATAGACTCTTCTATTTCACTTCTAAACTCACACATTCAACTTCTCTTCTTCTCTCCTTAAGTTTTGTTATGCTGATGCTAAGCCTCTGAGATTTTGGGCCTTTCCTTTTTAGCTTAGGTGAAGATACTATGTCATTTTTATGTCTTTCAAATTTTAAAAATTATTTTCTTAAGTATGCACTGTAGTTGCGGCTTTGGTTGATCTTTCACATCAGAAAAACTGTTCTTAGTTGCCTATATGTTATTTGATTCTTTGATTACCAAAATAGAATGTAAATTGTGAAGAATACATGTCTAGGAAAGTTCTGGCTAAAGAAAGACTTGATACTTAAGTGTGTCTATTACGACCCTCCACTCTTTCTTGGGAACTTACCTGGTATACTCTTTTACAGATTACATTCTCTATTTCTGGTATGAATAGTGTCGTACATATGAATAATAATCGTATATATGAATAGTGATTGTATATATGAATAATAATATATGTATAAATAGTATCAATATAAAAATAACCCTAACTTGTTTTCTCTAATCTTTCATGAAAATCTCCGTAGCAGAACACTAAAATTCACTTATGTACTCTTGCCCATAACGAATTAGAGAAGTAATACTCGTACAGAATCTAAGTGAGTAAAACACTCCGTTTTAATAAGGTTTTAGCATCATTGGTGATAAAAAGTATGTCGTAGGATACTCCCAAGACTCATAGGAATAGATTGGATTCTGATTGGAGAATTTAGAAAGATAATTCAAATTAATCTAGAAGTATGGATAAGACAAAATAAGTATTTCAGGATAATGTGAAGTTTGAATCTTTTCAAAGATAACTTAATGGTTATCTTGATTTGTGGTTTATAAACTTATAATATAGTTATATACCCTATCTGTTATATGAATGAATATTATATTGTACTTTTAATTATGATATGAAATACTGTACTATTGATTGTGATTGAGCGGGATAGTACCCCCTCTCACAGCAAGGTGGAAAACCCGGTTTAAATGGTGTCTTGATCAACGAGTGTAGAGACAACAATTTTCTCGATAGGGATATAGCCTGGATTGGTAACAGATCCGTGAGGCGCCCTAGCTGAGAGGATGAGGTTGTGCATCATAGCAGAAATAAACAAATTTGGTGAGTCAGCCTATGTGCACTCTCCAGGATATATTGTCATTGATGAGTACTAATACGTACGGTTGGATGAATTGGATGACTTTAAATCTTCTAGTGTGTAATTTCTAACTATGTTTATTGGTTGAGTTTGAGTCTTCAGGTATACTTGCATGACTGGTAATGTATTTGAATTTTATGAACACGAGACCGATTCGCTCACTGAGTTTTCAAACTCACACTCTTTGTGAAATCTTTTTGTTCAGATCAAGTTGCTGACGAAGAATATCTGCTAGAGGAGTAGATCACTTTGAACATTCCCGCTGTCGGGTAGGGCTCTCTTTGTTGTAGATTATGTTGCTCTGTAATCGTCTAGGACACTTAGGACAGGGGTTTGGCATATTTGGCTTGTATTTCAGTATAATAATATGTTTCATAATGAGGATTTATTATTATATGCAAGTCATCTCTGTGTATTTCAAATAAGAAAATTTGATATGTTTTGTTCGTATTTATTTGATAAAGAATGATTATTTTGATAATACGGAAATAATTACTAATAATTTAACTCGTTGGTAGAATTTATGGAAAAGCTTACAGTGATGGGAGATTCATCATTGTACCGATCATGTGCCCAAGTAATGAGTCGTGACGCACAGAGAGAGAGAGAGAGAGAGAGAGAGAGAGAGAGAGAGAGAGAGAGAGAGAGAGAGAGAGAAGGAGGAGGATTTTTTTAAAATTATTATAAGGGGTATTTTTGTAATTTTAGGTAAGTACACGTGGCAAGTAACGTGACAGTTGTTTTTTTTTTCACGTGGCAGCCCAGTCAACATTTTCCGTTAACTAATTTGACGGTGTTAAAAAAAGAATGCATATCTAACAAAAACTGAAATATTATTTAACCATAAACAAACTTTAGGGCCACAAATAAAAATCGACATAAATGTTATGAATAAATATACTTTTGCCAAAAAGTAATTAATTACAAAAAAGCAGTCTACATTATAATTTTATATATTTTATTACTATTAAAAAAATGTATAAGTTTTGTAATAAGTTTATTTATTTACATACTAACTTTCTTTCACAAAAATTCCCTATCTAACTATTCAAAAGAAATTCTCAGTATACTATTATTTTAACGTAAATTTTTTCTTTTATTTATTTATTTTAAAAAAAGAGAAACTCGATCAAACAGTGGTCGAGTTTCTCATTATATATATATATATAATCTGAAATCCGATCAACAGTGATCAGATTCCAGGTTTTTTTTTTAATTTTTATATTTAAATTAATTTTTTTGTTTAAACAAAAAAGAGAAGACACTATATTGCATCACAGTGTGATTTAGTAATCTTTGACAATGGTCAAAGACATTAAATTTAATTTTAAAAAAAAAGAGAATGACTTGGACTCTATAAATAGGAGGCGTGGGTTAACTCCTTCACGTAGGCGTAGGTCGAACTTACATGTCTTTTAGCAACGTTTAAACATTGTTAAAATTTATAGCAATGGTTTTTAACATTGCTAAAAGTTTTAGCAACAGTAAAAATCGTTGCTAAAAGATGTAGGTGCCTCCAACACGGAAGAGGCATGCCGCATCCATAAATAGAAGTAGTATTATAATCTCTTCACTTATGCCCCTCTTAATTCCCTCATCTTCTATTCTTCTCATTATTTGTTGCCTCTATCTATAATTTTTTTTATCTTCTAAAATTTAATTGTTATTTTTTTCAATCTCCATTTTTTTTTCTTTTTTTTTTACTATGACTACAACAAGTTGCACAACCTGGACCAATAAATCTAAGTCTATTATATCTTCAAGAACAACACATATAAGAAAAATTGTGGAGAGAGGAATAAGTAAGTGAACAATGTCTCTACAGTATTTTTTTATGAAGTAAATTTTTACTATTTTACTCATGTTGTTTGTTAATTTGTCATACAGTTCTATTGCTTTTTAAAAGTTCTTTGACACACTAATGACTTTTTGATTAGAACTATCAAAGTGAGCTGGCCCGCCATCAGCCAAGAGACAAGTGGGTCGGGCCGACTCAGTTTTTAAATGAGCAAGCATTCTGAGAGCCCGTCCCTCATGCTAGTGTGCTGGCAGGTTAAACGAGCCAACCCGCTAGCCCATTTTTTGTTTGTGAAGTTTTTTTTGTACTGTAATTTTTTTTAGATAGATATTTTTGGGAACATAGTGATGTGAATCACACGCTGTGAATCATTTATCAACACGAATGCAATTATGCAAGATAACTAAGGTTTATTATATAAATTAGCCATCTTTAGTGAGAAAACGAGTAATGACTAGTTCTGAGTTCTAACAAACGGATCTACATAACATTTTACATGGAACAACGTAGTTTTAGGAGAGAAACAGAATCATCAAGAGACATGGATCGAGTAATCATCGAGCCCAAATTTTATCCTCTCTAGCCATTTTTTCCCTAAATAATTTTAGATGAGAAGGAAACCACTAAATATAATGTAACGAGTTACATGCACTTTTCTCCTACAATAACCTTCAAAAAATTGTAAGCCGAAACCCCCAAAAAAGAAAAATCAAATGATGTTAAAGCTACCTACAATAACCTTGGTTTTACTTACTTGTGGTTGTGCTGTCACCGGACGTGAACAAATAGCGAGACCACAAGAGATAGCTGTCAGGCAGTAAGACCACTAGAGGAAAAGAGAGTAGAGATAGGAGCTTCGCCAGCAATGAAAGAGACAGGATGGTAGGAGCTTCGTCGGCGACTGCATAAGGGGCTGAGGGTGCTAGCGTGAGGAGATAAGCTTGACAGAAGCTAAGATCTGTGAAGCTTTGCCTCTGCTGCTACTAAGGTTGGACTTGGTCTTGGTGTTACAAAGATTGAAGAGTAAGTAAAGCAAGCAGTAAAGGTAAAATTAACAATTCATAATTTTTAAAAAAAAAAAAGTTGAGGGAGGAGGTGAGGAAAAAATAAGAAAAAAAATACAGAAAAAAAAGTGGGTTAGAGGGTAACTTGTGGGTTACGTGGACTAGGCCTAAAAAAATCGTTGAAAAACATGCCTCTTTTTACAAAACCCGGGCCACTCTAAAAGTGGGTTAAATGGGTTTTGACAGCTCTACTTTTGATCAATGCAGACTCTTGCATTATACCGCATTTGCAATTAGCAAGTTTTTATAAGATGTCAAGAATCAAGTATTTTTTTTTACCAGGCATTAATGACAGTGCTAGTTGAAAAAAAAAACAACCCGAGACTAACACTTTTCATCTAACCCAAGGAGAGTGCACTATCACACTAGAACATGGACTTCCTTGGAATGGAAGAGCTATTACCAGTTATTCTGTCGTTATATGGGAATTTGTTTGTAACTTCTTGTTGAGGGGTTTTTCCACCACCAGAAAAGTTGAAAGGACAAAGATTATGCTTGAGGTGGTTTCAAGAACAATTTTCAGAGTTATTGGAAGACACAAATAAGAAGATGATTCAACAACATGTACGGGCATATATATTGCTTATCATCGGTGGTTACTTGATGCTAGACAAATTGGCATGGACGTATACCTGATGTACCTCTCATTGTTGCAAAACTTTGAGGGTTAGAGCAGTTCAAAAAACATTGACTGATCCATATAGGATCACGCAATACAATGGGGAACATATGTGTGTAACAACTACCATGTCTCGTGGTCATGAGAAGATGGACTCTGATTTGATAGCCTATTGTATTAGTCATTTGGTCTCCGAACAGGGTAATCTGAGTATCGACTAGATAAGAACCATAATAAGGAGCACATTCAGATATATGGTAATAAGGAGCACATTCAGATATATGGTATCATATAAGAAGGCTTGGCTTGCAAAACAAAAGGCATTGACAATAGTTTTTGGAGGTTGGAAATGGTCATACCAATTGTTACCTATGTGGTTGAATGTTGTCCAACATTTTAACCCTGACACTATTTTCCATTTGGACCTAATTCTAACAAACTTGAGAAGGTCTATTTTCATTGTCTGTTTTGAGTCTTCAAGCCTTGCATTAATGCTTTCATCTATCTAAAACTTATAATGCAAGTGAATGCGACATACTTATACGGAAAGTATGTCGGGCATTTGATAATTGCTGAGTCACAAGATTGGGGCAAAAACATAGTTCCTCTAGCATTTGCACTGGTAGAGGGGGAGACTAAAAAAACGTATCAATATTTCTTATCACACCTAAAAATACACGTGACTAAGAATTGGTAAAATCTTTGCATCATCACAAACAGGGAAACAGGTCTCATGGGGGTGATGGAAGGTCCAAATACAAGGTGGCAACTGCCATATGCACTGCATTCGTCATTTGGGGGTAACATCAAAAGAGACACGGGCAATAAATTATTAGGACAAAAATTTATCAATATAAGTGATTTTTTATTTATTTTAATTCTAATTAGTGGCCTTCAACATAATTAGATTATGAATTTAACCTATGTTTGAGTGACAAGATACTATTTTGAGTGCTATAGGATGGATGCAAATCTAACAGCTATACGGACCTATTCTGTGAACGGCGCCATGAATATCACTGGAAAAATGGTCTCTTGTATATGACACAAAAGGTCTTTGGTGGGGATAAATAACTATAAACCTTGTCAAATGCGTGAATGACATTTTATGTGGGGTGCGACACATGTTTGTACTTGGATAAGTAAAAAGCAACAATGTATAAATTGATAGAATGCTTCATAACGTGAGCCACAACTATACAGGCACAAATGACAACTAACAACACCTTCCTAGAGAATGTGATGAAATATTTGCAAACGAACTAGGAACGTGGAAGAAGGTGTATAGTCTGTAATTTTGATCTAGAAATGTTATTGTTCGAAGTGGAGGAACCATATGATGAAGTGAATGAGCAATTTAGGCAAATTTGCTAGTTGAATTTGAATACAAAAAAATGCGATTATAGGAAATTTTAAGCTTTGCACTTTCTATGACAACATGCATTAGCGGTATGCTTGAAATAGCGCTACAACTACTACAAATTGGTTGACAATGTTGATCAATTGGAGATATGTTGAAAGTATACCAGGATAAATTTTATCCAATTGGAAGCCATGTAGATTGACCAGTCTACAATGGACCAAAATTGAAGCCTTATCATTCCATGGCTCAAGAGTCAGGGCGCCCACATTCTAAGAGGTTAAAAAGTTTAATGCATTATAGACAACATGGAGACCCTTTGCGATACAGACTTTGCAGAGAAATTGGTCATAATCGATCAACATGTTATTCCCGTCCCATTACAAGAGACTAGTAATTATATTTTGTATCGTAATATTTTGTAATGATATTTTTAAGTAATTCTTGTTCAAAAATATTAATGTTATTTTGTTAATTTTTTTTTAGTCTATTAGATAGTAAGACAAAATTAATTAGAAAAAACGAGTAACGTAATAAATAAACTTAGTAGACATACTTTAATTACATTTTCTTTAAAAAAAATTCAAAGAAAACATACATTTTTTTTCCATCATTTAAAATTATTTCTAAAGATTTAAAAAAATATAAAAATTATTTCTAAAAATTCTCAATATGTATTTTGGTAACAATTTAGATTAATTAGACAAATATTGTTCTTAAACTTACAAACACATTGATAATTAGATTAGATTAAAATATAAATATTTTTTATATTTATTATAAATGCATTTAGTAACATTAAAAAAATGTTGCAAAAAAAAATTAATTTTGTGTATAAAGTCTAAAGTTAAAAGTCAAACAACCGACTTTAAAGACCATGAATGATTTTCTCACAACTTTATTAATAAACAAAAAGTGATTGATATGTTAAAAAAAATTATAAAAGATTATAAAAGTCCAACAAGCTGAATCACATGATTCAGCCTGCATTCAGTATCTTGATTTTTTTTTAAAAAAAAGTCATCTAGATATTAAAACAAATAATTTAATGAGATATTAAAAAAATTATAGCTGAATCACGTCATTTCCTTTTTTTAACAAAAAATATAATTATAAATGTGTTCGCATTTTTTAATCAAAAATTGGTTCAAATTTTAAAAAAATTATAAAAAAATAACAAATTTGGAATTCAATTTGATCGGATTCTAACTTTTTTTTAAAAAAAAAAAATATATATATATATATATATATATATATATATATATATATATATATAAATATATATAATAACCAAAAAATTGATTCAGATTTTTTTAAAAAGTTATAAAAAAATAATAAAGATGGAATTCGATTACTGTTTGACTAGGTTTTAACTTTTTTTTTAATATATACAAATATAATGAGAAACTCGAGTTTCTCTTTTTTAAAAAAATAAAAAATAAAAGAACAGTGTAAATCGACTAGAAGTCAGTCAATTTGTATGACAATAATAGTATATTGAGAATAACTTTTGAATAATTAGTAGATAGCAAATTTTATATGACATCAGTTCACGTGTGTCCTTTATCATAATATGGGATATTGAATTCAAATGGTTTTATTTCTTTTTGTTAATACATCGATATGTAATGTGGCTCTCATACTACGTCCTAACGCAGATAGACTCAAATTTTGCATAACCTACGGTCGTTCTCATCGTCAGAACTACAAGAAATGACGATGAAAGAACTGAAATTTATAAAATGTTTTAGCATATAGCATATATACTCTACGAATTCTGATTTACATTTCTTTTTGCAAAATGAAAATGGTCTGCTACTTTTAAGACAAAAACTGTTCTCAAACCTCAATGCAGATTTGAATTTTTTCTAAAAGCATCTCCAAGAGTTCTATACTGGGTTTCATATCTCTTCCTTCGCTTCACTTTCTCTCTCAGAATTCTCGTTATATACCTTTCTCTTTGTGCATATATATATGACTATCTCTTTCTTGTTTTTCATATCCATTTTGCCTTCTCCGGGCACTAACTGCAGAAGAGAATATATAAAATGCATTATTGTAGATACAATTGATCACGACCTTGCTTATATTTGTAATCTAATATATACAACGGGAATCTAGTTTCCAGGCATTAGAAGTAGAAATGGAATGGGAATACAGAAGGGACCGTTTATACCCAAAGACTCCCAAAGGAAAAATAATGAAAATATTTTACTCATTGCAAGTCCAACTCAGAGAGGGAAAAAAAAAAAAAGACTGTTTTGTTTTAAAATTGATGAGATGCTGCACAAGCAGACAAATATATTGAGCTCTTAGGTTTTGGATGATATGTCAAATTTCGGCAGTCTTCTTTCAAACAATACAAAACATTGATTAGGTACAGCGGAGCTATCAGAATAAGGCCAAAGACAAGGAATGAGAATAAAAACAAGTGTGCGTCCAGAAGTCAAGGTTTCTGAATTGATAGGTTGCTGAATTCCGACGAAACCCCTTTAGGTATAAACGAAACTTTCTATTCTTATTTCAAATGGAAATGCGAAATAGGAAACAGAAGCAAGCAAATTTAAAATCAGAAAACTCCGTTTCAGAAATAATGAATGGGACATCCTATGATTCCTATCTAAACACTGCTGTTGTTTCACCAAACAATTTTGCGCAGAAAAAAAGTAAATCAGACATTCATTCACATAACCATCTAAACTAAACACTGCTACTTTCATTCCAAGAGTATTAAGAAAACTGAACAAATAAATTAAACTGCCATCTCAATCGACATACCTATAGCTTCAAAACCATTGGCAGAAAAAGCTTTCTGAAAAAAGGGAAATCAAATCAACAAGAAGGACCAACACTCCTACCCTCCTCGCTTTCCGACTGGGGCTGCGATGGGGATAAGGATGATTGATGCGATTGTTGCTCGGGTTGCTGCGTGGAGAGCATAAGCTGCGCCTGGAGCTGATGGTGCAGAGAATGGTAGTTTTCTGGGTGCTGCGTTTGATTCATGTGAAAAGGATTCGCCAAGGGGCCGAGAACCACTGAAGGCGACGTTTCAGCAGAGTGAGGCATTTCGTTAAACCCACTCCCAGAAGCCGAAGCCGAAGCAACATTGAATCTCAGCATCTCCTGTTGCATCATCTCTTGATGCTCTCTGGTCGCCATGGCAGCAGCAGCCGACGGGTGATGCTGAGGCTCGAAGATCTGCTGCTGCTGAGTCTCGCGGATGGCCAACTGGGCCCCGTTCGCCGGAATCCCCATCATCGCCGGCGGCATCATCATGTTGGGAGGCTGCAGGGGCGGAAGCGCGGGCTGAGGGCCGAGATAGGAAGCGAGCTCTGTTTTGGCATTGAGGAGTTCTGCTTGGACCTGCTTGAGCCTCTGTTGGAGGACGAAGATGACGCCGACGCAGCCGTAGACAGGGTCGCGGAGACGGGCCTCGGCTTCGTAAGCGAGTGATCGGACGGCGTCTTCGCGGTGGGCGGGGTTAAGATCGCTGAGTATCTTTGAGACGTTGCTTGCGCCGAACACCTTGTGGACATAGGAGAACCTCTGAGGGTTGTCCGGCGGAAAATACGGCGCGAACACGCAGTCCTGAGTGCATTTCCTCCTCTGGATCTTGCACGCCGCGCACGGAGAATTCGACGGAGACATTCCCGATCTCTCTACACTCGAAACTTGTAATGCTAATCAACCCCAGAAAAAAAAAAAGAAAAGAACCGGAAAATATGATCACATCAGCGAGAAAAACAATTAAACTAATCAATAAAATATTTTGTGATTACCAGACAAAAGGCAATAATATAATACTGTGACGATGATAATGATTCGAGTTTTAAGAGTGTGGTTGATCGAGAGAGTAATGAGAACGAAAGATGATTAAGAAACTGGTTCACGATATCTAGAGTGATCTGGAATTGTGAGTGGTATATATTTAAATGGAAATCCAGAAGCAAAGTGAAATGGTGCTAATATACAAATTAGTTTTCTGGCGTTGATTTGGAGGTTTTCGTATGCAACACCACCACGCCGACTTAATCGGCAACTATAGGAGACACTCCTTCTGGTCTCCCTAAAACCGTTTTGAAACAAATCTAATTTTGACTTTTTAAATAAGTTTCAAAATTCAAGCTTAAATATACAAATTAATTTCCGAGACATGCATTCTAATGATTAATTTGTCTATGAAACTAAATGTCAAAAAAAAAACTCTATGCATATAATATTATTAAGTTAATCATTGAAAAAATAAATATATAATATAGTGTAATGAATAAATTAATTTATTCTTAGCCCATTATTTTTAAAATTAATTTGTTCGATATTTGATTTCAAGAGTAATATAATAAGAGAGTGTGTGTTTCAGAGAGGAATGTATATATTTGCTCTGAAAATTAAAATTATATTATTCAAACATTTTGTGAAATTTCCGAAGATGATGTAATTCATTCGCGACTCTGCCATTGCCGTTTCCCCTTTTAAACTTTGTAACTTAACACTTGAAATAATTTTACAACATTATAATTTATTACCATTTCAATAACTTCATTTATTTTCTTAATTAGACACCCTTATTGGTATTTCCCTAATGATTGTTTCAATTCTCATTTAATAAACCCTTTTGCTTTTTTGTTTTTGGCTATATTGAGCTGTATAGTTTTTTTTTATTCTAATCAAGTGATGGTACTGTGTGGTTCTGTTTTTGGAGGGACTGGGTGGGGAGACTAAGGGCTCATTTGTATTTTTTTTTAAGATTAAGATATATGTATATGAATATACATTTAATTATTAAGATATTATTTATGAATATAAATATTAAATAATTAAGATTAAGTGATAATTGCTCTGTTTTTTTTGGGGGGGGGAGGGATTGGGTGGAGAGACTAAGGTTTCATTTTTTTTTTTCTAGATTAAGATGTATCTATCTGAATATACATTTGATTGTTAAGATATTATTTATGAATATAAATATTAAATAATTAAAATTAATTTTTTTTCAACATTTGAACATAACTTATGGACAAAAAAATTCTATTCAAATAAGTTTTAAATAAACTAGTAAATAAACATTTGTTGTTAATTATTATATTTAGTATTATATGGTATTATTTGTTGTTAATGCTTTTATTTTTTTATAATTTAAATTATTTTATTCAAATAATAATATAATTCAAATTTGTTATATTATATATAAAAAGTCACCTTTAAATAATATTAATAAAATTTGATTTAAATAGTTGAAGCAATCTTCTACATTTAACATAACACAGATTCAAATCTTATTACAATATTTTTTAATATTTAAATAAAACATCGTGAGATTCAAAATTAAATTTGAATAATTTTTAAACTTATCTTAAGATATAATTTATTATGATTTATTCAGATCTATTAATAATTTAATAAAAAAAACACGTTTAATAATTTAAAATCTAAATAAATCATATTCATATCCTATGTGCTAACAAATGCCCTACCGTACGTGGTACTGGTACTAAGTAGTCCGAGGATCTCAAGTGTCCTTATCTTTGTCTTTTTTTCGATTTTTGGTGTCCAAGTATCTTTATCTTATCCTTTAGTTATGTCGTTAGCATTTCTTGGGCCTACGGACCCCTAATTGTCGGCTCAATTTTTAAGAAATTGAACTCTAAATTTAGTCAGACCAAAAAATAAAATAAACTGCAAAATTAGGCTTAACGGCCCAGATGTAAACTTTGATTCTTCAGTTCTCATGAACGTGGTTCGGATCTCAACCACGACACAAAATAAAATCTAGTTGGGAAAGACTAAGCTTTGACGTGTCAATATATATTATAGAATTTTAAGCTGATAAATAAAAATATATAGACCTTTTCAAAGATAAGCAAAAGGTCAAGCTTCAACTAAATTCTCATTAGAAGAAATCCGTTTGTCAATGTTATATATGGAGTGACTTAATTCATAGTGTTCGAATTTGCTGCTTGTTGAGGGAATAGACAACGTGTTTAGAAGGATGTGGACCCTTTGATTTGTGGATCGGATAGTCAAGATGGGCGAACAGGTTTTTGTTCGTGGTCGTTCGATCTCCTAAATCTAATCGTCATAATGAAAAACTTCATTAACTCTTTTTTTTTTTTACACCTTAATCCCCAGCCAACTAGAGGCCGCTACGTGTCAGAGAGATGGGTTCCTTCTTGGGTATTATTATGTTTGGGCCCTCCTTTAAAAAACTTGATTTCAGTGAAGTCCCTCTTGAATACTTTGAATTGGACTTTGAATTCCCCAGAAGAATTTTCTTTTCAAGTAGGTCCTTGTAATTTTCACTTTTTATTTTTTTAACTCATATTAAGCTCATTTCAATTAAGTACCATTTTCAAAAACAATTTCCAACTTTTAAGATTTTTCAAAAAGCATCTCAAAATTTCAAATAGGTCCCCCAAATAGGCCCTCCTTTATTTTTTTTATTTTTAAAAAGTACTCTTAATTTTTTAAAAAAATTTTAGCTTCACTCAGGAGAATTACTAGTCTGTAATCAATTCCAAAATGATTAAATCTACTTCATTTTTATTTAACATTTTAACTATAAACATGGTCTTTTTTGGCTTTTAAGAAATTTAATGTTCTTAATAAGGAAAAATTAAGCTTAAAAAGAAAATAATAATAATAAATTTAAAAAATAAATAAATTTCAAATTTCAAATTTTGAGATGTTTTTTGAAAAATGGGTTATTTTGAAAAATCTCAAAAAGTTTGAAATTATTTTTGAAAATGGTATCTAATTGAAATGAGCTTAATATGAGTTAAAAAAATAAAAAGTGAAAATTATAGGGACCTATTTGAGAAGAAAATTCTTCTAGGAGATTCAAAGTCTAATTCTAGGGATTCAAAAGGGATTTCACTGAAACTAAGTTTTTCAAAGGAGGGCCCAAATATAATAATAGCCAAGAAGGACCCCTTCTCTCTAACACGTGGCTGCTTCTGTTTCGTTGGGGGTTAAGGCGTTAGATCTAGGAGATCCAATGACCAAGAACAAAAGTCTGTTCGCCCATCTTGACTATTCGATCTGCAGATCGGATGGTCCATGTCCCTCTAAGCACGTTGCTTGTCCCTCCCGACAGGCAGCAAATTTGAACACTAATTCACACGCTTATCGCAGGCCTT
Organism: Biancaea sappan; assembly: GCA_037074585.1. Taxonomy (NCBI): domain Eukaryota; kingdom Viridiplantae; phylum Streptophyta; class Magnoliopsida; order Fabales; family Fabaceae; genus Biancaea; species Biancaea sappan. Next base: position 17,689,250 of record CM073494.1, read on the forward strand.
GAAATAAGGTGTATAATTTTGCGAAATAAAAAATGTATAATAATACATATTTTGGGTTAATTGACCCAATTGTTTAGCTTACTTTACAATTGTCCATCCAATATAGGACACTCTTCGATTAATAGCTCAAGCAACAACTCGAATAATTAACACATCTTTCTTTTGGGAAAAATACCATTTTATCTTGAAGAAAACCTCTCTTTAATTTAAAACAGAAAAATAAATTCGAACAAAATACAATAATCCCACACAAGAATTTACATGAAAACACCAAAATAGAGGAAAAAAAAAACCACAAACATTGTCAAAAAGACAATAAGAGAAATCACTATGTAAAATTTTTTTTACAATACATGGATTTTTCTCTCCAAAGTAAATAATTAACTTGCACCTCATAACACTCTAAAACAGGAAAATATAAAAAGAATTTTAAAAAATAAAATAAATCTTAAAGTGTTTTTGACTTGGTGTTGTTTAAAACGAGAATTTAGGCTCTTTATATGGGCTTGACATGCACTTTCTTTTTTATTATTAGCAATGTGAAACTTCTTATTTTCAATCAAACCTAAGAAATCTTCACCTTGATTAAAAATAAACATATCTTTTGCATTAATTATTTGCACCAATAATTATAATTATTAATCCAAAGAATTATCATACTCCACTATAAAAAAAGTACATTCACTTAGAATTAGCACACCCCAATAATTTCATTATGGCACATGTTGAAAACCTCTGCTGAAAATTTTATGGTGCAACTTCCATGTTGGCTCTCCTTGAAAATTCTTTAGCCATCAATATAATTCTACTACACTTTGCATCAATGCCAACCAACACTAATGTGGAATTGTAGGTTTGCTAGCAAAACTCATCCTCTTCCATGGCAATTCAAAAAAATACCATGAGGATATATTTCTTAAATTTCAAGGAAGATCATTCTCTTTCGCAATGAGTGAAATAGAGCTAGCATATGACTTGGAGCCTTTTGCCAAACATGCCCCTTGTGGATAATTCCAACAAATTACATTCTTTCGAAAGTTCTTGCCCCATTGCTCCCATTTCTAGTTGCCATCACTGAATTTGATGAAGTGAGACCCTTACTCTTCAACATCCTTTCCTCAAAAAATGAGTTTAATTGTAGCTATTTCAAAATTTAGAGTCTCTTTCTCATACATTAAAATAGGATTAATGTAATACCCCGAGGATTTATTCAAAAAAAGAAAAAGAAATAGTCAGAAATTTATTGAAAAATTTTGTTACGTGAATTTTTTTTAAAAAAAAGAGAGAATTAAAAAAATGGAAATGTGAGGAATTATTTAAATTAAACACACACACACACATATATATATATATATATATATATATATATATATATATATATATATATATATATATATATATCAACATTGTAAGTTCATAACTCTCTTGTAATTTCTTTTGAAATTAATATGAGAATTTCTTTTACTCATTTTATTCCAATACCTTTTATCGATTTAATGCTTGTAGTAGAATTTAAATATTTTGTTATTTCTTCCATTTCTAGAATTTATATTGTTGAAGAAAGAATTTTTGTAGAATTTAGAGACGCCATAGAAAGCTCTGAATTCTCCATAGAATACATGTTATAGAATTCTTCTGCTTTTAATTTAAGAATCCAGAATTAGCAACCTCAGGTTAGTCAACAGAACGACGATCCCCAGTGGCCGTCGGAAAAATGGTATCAGAGCCTAGTTCTGTTAGTAACCTTCCTGTTAGTTTAGATACTTTTAAGAGTTTAGGTTCTTTGAAAACTTTTAATTAGTTAAGGGGTTAGCGTTGGTCAGCGTTGTTTAACTGCGTTGGTAAGCCGTAAGGCCCAGGAGAGGCAGGTGTTCCCGTAGGACGTGGTCCCACTAAAACCTTAGCAAAGTTAGAAGAATTTTAAGAATTATATTTTCTTAAAAATGTCTGAATTAGTAAGAAGATTATTTAATAGAAATAGTTCTGAGATCAGAGTTCCCTCTGTCTCTAGTGATCATAGTTCTTTAGATCAAGATGAGGTTAATAATTCTTAAGTTTCTATAGTAGAAGCTGAAGAAAGGTTAAGAAATTGGGAAATGCCCCAAGTACTTCCTAGTGAGGTATACAAGCATTCAACTTTTAATTTTAAGGTTCAAGACATAGTTAGGACAATAGAAGGCACGATTCCTTTAGGAAAGTGTCAAGGCACAATTAATTTATTAGATAAAAATCAATTAGATCAACACAAGCGAGAGAATTTTGAATTTATCCACATCGGATTAATCCAAGTAGCTGTCAAACCTATGCACAGGTTAGGCATCAATCACCCCGTCTTAGTTCTTCTCCAGGATAGACATGCACTGTCTTTCTAGGATTCCATGTTAAGTCTTGTAGAGTCGAATCTCTGCAATGGTGCAATTTATTTTCAATGTTTTCCAAATTACATGAAGACGTTAAGAAACGTCGAAAAAGCTTTAAAATTACATATCAAGACCACAGAAGGAATATTCAGTGAGGATCTGGATAATCTTTCTATAGTTTTTAGGATTCATTATAAAGTCTCCAAAACTGGAGTAGGAATTTCTGTTAAAAAAGAGTCCCCTAAGAATGAAACCATTCTAATGGAGGCCAATCTCCAAAAATCAATGATCATGACTCCTAAACCCCTCAGGCATGATGAAATCATGGCCGCTTTTCCAGACTCTTGGGATTTGGAAAGTATCCAACCTTCCAAGAAAATAGAGTCTAGAAGTTTAGGAAATTTTGTTCAGAGTCCAGAAGGACATGTCAGGATATCTATGAATAGATCATCCTCGTCTAGAATTAGAATGTTCAATAACCCAGATTTAGAGCTTAGTTCAAGACACTCTATAGATTCTGATTACAGATCTGCAGCAGAAACTCTTGAGACTTCGACTAGTCTCAGAGGAGTAGATTTCCAACCTTCAATCCTTCAACCCATATATGAATCAGTTCAAGAATCATCTTCCATAAATCATTCCCCCACTAGATCACAAATCCTTATGATCAAAAAAGAGTTCAAAATGAATAAACCCTTGCTAAACGCAGAGTTTATGCAGGCACACAATAGATCAAAACGAGAATGGTACTTCCGTACTTTCTCAACCGAACAAGTTCAAAAATGGAAATTAGAATATTATGATTTCTTAGAAGAAATAGGAGATCATATTTTCTTTTTTAATTGGTTTGAAATGTATTGTTCAAACAACAATATAGAAAATCCTTTTGTTAAGAAAGAAGTAAACACCCACTCTAGGATTACAGTAGAATGGGATACTACTTTAGGTCAATAAATAGTCTCGGTTCATCCACCTTTAGAAAATCTGAAAATTTCAAAAGGTAGCACTGAGATAGAAGCAACTCCGTTCAAAACTGTAGAAGGTAATGAAGAACAACATAGTTCAAAACGAGATGTCAAAAATATTGAATCTCAAAATAATTTTACTAATTTAGCACTTAATACTTTAGGTAAACAATTAGATAGGATAGAAAACGTAGTTAATAATAAGGCTCTAGAATCACCTTCTAGTTCCTTAGGTCAAAATTCAATTAGTTCAATTCCTCAACAACCCCTGTATAAGATTCCAACACTTACTCAGGCAGAGTTGAAATCAATAAAATTAGGTTCTAGTTCTCAACACTTAGTTGATGAAATCACCAACAGATTAAATCAACTAAATATCTCTAATAATAGGTCAAAAGGTCCCCAGATCAATACACTATCAAAACCAGACACCGATCAAAACCCTGAAGTTAATAGAATTAGCTTTAGGAACCCAAAACTAGTGACTAGGAATTACTACCGTAGACCTAGTTACCCAGATACCCAGTATGAAGAAAATAGTTTAATTACAGAGGCTAGCTATAACGGTGAGTCTATAGTAGAATGGAACATTGATGGTCATAGTGAGCATCAAATTTTAGGAATAATTCAAAATATGTCAATGTGCGCCACGGCGTATAGGATCAAAAATAATGAAGAAAGTTCAATAGTAACCATGTTAACAACTGGTTTTACTGGTCAATTAAAAGGCTGGTGGGATAATTATCTCACAGAAGCTGAAAGATCTGCGATTAAATTCGCAATCAAACAAGAAGAAATTAATGGTCAATTAATAGAAGTTCAAGATTCAGTAGCAGTTTTAATTTATGCACTCACAAAACACTTTGTAGGAAACCCCACAGATTTCCAACAAAGAATAGGTAACCAACTGATCAACCTCAGATGTCCCACGATGTCTGATTTTAGGTGGTACAAGGACATGTTCCTTACCAAGTTATATACTCGGTCTGATAGTAACGCAGACTACTGGAAAGAAAGGTTTTTAGGTGGTTTACCCAACCTATTTGCCGAAAGAGTCAAAGAAAGCATTAGAAGAAAATGCAACAATACACTTCCCTTAGGTCAAATGACTTTCAGAGAATTAATTAATGTTGTTACAAACGAAGCTCTCATCATATGTAATGATATAAAGGTTCAGTCTAAGTTAAAACATGAGTTCAAAAGCACCCATAGAGAATTAGGTAATTTCTGTGATCAATACGGTATCGAAAAGATTCGAGCCCCCTCTGCTTAGTATAAAAGAAATAGGAAGAGTCACAGGTACCAGACCGTCAGGAAGACTTATCGTCACTACCCTGACAAACCTGTTAGATCATTCCAAACAAAGAAACCTGTTCAACAGTCTAGCAAATCTAGACACCATAGTTCCAAAAATACCGATCGCAAACATGTAGTTTGTTTTAAATGCGGGAGGTATGGTCATATTTCAAAACATTGCAGGCTCAAAAAACGCATTAATTCATTAGAAATATATGAAAAGTACAAACAGAGTCTTATGAGTATTCTGTTAGAAGATCAAAACTCTGAGTCAGAATCTGATTCAGATCAGTCTAGTGTTCAAAATGAGTTATATCAGTTAGATCAACTAAGTAATTCATCTTCTAGTTCAATATCTGATGACGAGAGTCATTCAGACGTAGGAATTTGCACCTGTAAAGAATGTTCAAAACAATCAGGTAGTTGTTCAAAAATAGTTAATGTAATTAATAGAGATCAAGTTCAAACTTTATTAGAGATTTTAGACAAAATCACTGATGAAGAAATTAGAAAAGAATATCTGCTCAAGATTAAGGACTTAATGGATTTGGACGAACCTAAACCAAAACCCTTAGTTAGACCTTATAATGTTCAAGAAATAATTAATAGATTTCAACACACTTCCACCCAGGAACGAGTTTCTACCAAGGAACTCCAGGAAGAAATTAAATTAATTAAAGAAGAAATTAGATTGATCAAACAAAAGGATAATGACTTATCCTTAGATATTTTAAGTTTAATGGCTAACAAAGAAACTAAGAATTCTACAAATTCCACTGATCAAAATGAGTTAGGAGAAACTAGCTCTGAACCAAAAGAAAATTATTTAAATTTAATTTCCCAAATATCTGTTCAAAGATGGTATAGTGAGATTAACTTTACCATAAGTAATTTTAGTACAAAGTTAGTCGCTCTGATAGACTCAGGCGCTGATTTTAATTGTCTTCAAGAAGGATTAATTCCCACTCAATATTATGAGAAAACCACTGAGAGTCTCAGCGGTGCAGGAGGTAATAGACTTCCAGTTAGTGTAATATCCCAAGAATTTATATGAATATTTAAAGCCTATTTTGAAGTTTAGTGAAAAATTTAATTACGTGAAAAATTTTCTTTTTGAATTAGTGAAGAAAATGTGGGAATAGAAATTTTTATTTTTAATTTAGGAAATTTTTACAAATTCTCAAGGACTAAAGTGAAAAGAAAAGAAAGTATAGAGGACTTTTGAGAAATGACCAAGTAGGAACCCGAGAAGAAAAATAGAGCTTATGGGAATGAATTATGAGTCCGGTACCGAAAAAATGATGGATTCGAGGTTAAAGTGGAGTTTGAGACATCGAGAGGAATTAAAGTGAACAAATCTTATAAGCTACGGTGGCTATGAGCGATTTTATCGAAAAAGAAATTGGTGGGGCCTACGCGTATACACTTCTCCTTATTCTTTTCTTTTTCTCATTCTCCCTCCCGTAGCTTCACTTTCTCTCTCTCTCTCTCGATTATGCTTGCAAAGGAATTTCTTCATCAATCATTTATGCAATTTTTGCTTTGGGAAGGAAGCTATGAAAGTTAGGATGATTGGTAAGTTGATGTTCTTCTTCTTCTTCCTCTTATTACAAGATCAAATCCTTGGTTATTATTTTTGCAAAATTTTTGTAGAATATTTTAATGGATGAATTTAAGTGTGGATGTTAATCTAAAACATTCCTAGGTGGTTTATGATGTTATTAGAACAAGAAATTTGGAGAAAACTAGGAGAAATTCGTAGAATTTGGATATTTGAAAAAGTTAGTGTTCTTGATGAAAATTTGAGATTTGAGCTTGGATTGTTGGTAGAAATTGGGGGTTTTGGTGTTAAAACACTCCTTAGACATTAAGGATGAAAACCCATGGAAGAAATCAAAAGAAATGTTGTTTTAGATATGATTTTTGGATTTTTGGATGAAGAACACGAAGAACATCGAAAATTTTCCCCAGAATTTTCTCGTTACTGTAGCATTGACTCGGTCAACATTACTGTAGCTGCGTTGACCGTTACTGTAGCATCAATTTTTTTTTTTTAATATCGTTGAAAAGCTCTTTGAGTCTAGTTTCCAATGGTATAAGTTTCATCTGGATATTCATTACCAGTTAGGAGTTATGATTTGAGAAGTGGATGAAGGTCGAGAGTAGTGGTAGGAAATTTCTCTATTTCGTAACCCTGATGGTTTTTATCTGGTTACAATAGGAATGGTCAAGTGCAAGGTGGGAGTGCTGAGAGCATGAAATCCAGGTGAGTGGGTTAATACTTGCTATGATTAAATATCTTTGTTATTGACTTTTTGCATCATAGTGAAAATATGTTGAATATCTAAGTTTGAAGAGAATGATATGGGATGATGAGACATAAACAATTGTGGAACGTGCCAGGTGATATATATAATTATATTTTCTTATTTTCTCATGAATTGAGGTTATATGATGGATTGTGAATGGCATGTGAACTGAGTTGAAATGTATCATACTCTGATTGTTGAGTTCAATCATATGCGGATAGTTGAAGTATGTTATTGTTGAATAATTGTTCTATATTATGGGTTATGTTATATACATGCTATGTTGCTGGAACCACATTGATTATGTTGTGGCTTGAATTGTAAATGACTGAGTTGTGTATGTGGCTCAAGATTATGATTGAGGATGTTTTTATATGTGATTATGATTGTGTTTGACTGGAAAGGAAAGGCATGGTGGTGCACCCCATGGAGAAATCTATGTGAAGCTATAAGGGTGGAGAATATAAATGGAGCGATAAGGGTGGATGCGGCGGGGGCCGCGGGCAACGATCTAGAGGTATTCTGGACGACCCGGTTGGTACGGGAATTGTGTGTGAAATTGATTTCATCGATTGCTGTTGTGAATTTTGAATTTTGTTGAAATGCATTTGATTCACTTGGATATTGTTGTGAAGTATTATGAATAATATTATATCATATGATGATCGATCTACGTATGATTGCTGCATGTTATCATTATGATGCATGATTTTTATTTTGTCATAGTATTGTGTTATCTACTCACTGGGCACGTGGTTTGCTCATACCCCTCTTATTGATATTTTTTTTTCAGAGTTGACAGCTGAAGGTAAATATCGGAACAAGGAATTATGGATCCTTAGTCCATAATTACCTTTTCATTTGTTCAGGATAAAGGTATAATAGTTAAGTTTTATTCTAAGTTGTATAAATCTAGAAATCTCTGTAATCGGGTAGGTTCATTCAGTGATGTAATGTGAGCAATTGTAGTATGTATAGAGAACTCGTTTTGGTTGCATGAAAAAGAATTGTATGATTTTTAAGAGAAAGATAGGCTTACGGAGGTGAAATGAAATTCACTTTCCGTGCCGGTCACGTGCTCAAATTTTGGGACGTGACAAGTTGGTATCAGAGCTTTGGGATTAGGTCTCCTACCGATTACAGAGTAAGGTAACCTTAGTGGGATCTCCTCTATCGTGGTGAACCCGGGCACGACTATAGAGAGATGGCTCCATTGAAGGTCCTGTAGGATGTTTTCATTTCCTTTCCCTCCGAGACTTGTTTTTTCTTAGGAATTATGTTTTTAGTTTTAGTTTTAGATAGATATGGCTATACTTTTGAACCCGGTAAAGGAAAGGTTATTATTGTTTTGATTCCATTGCTGTCGGATCAAATTGTATGTATGGGGCTTTATATGTTGAATTCATGATTGATTTTGTGTGAATGATTTCCTTTATCTTTCTTAATTTTATTATTACTATTTTTTTAGTATCATCCCATAAAAGAAACCACTGGCATTAAAAGCGGAAGGATTACATTGCAAAAAAAAAAATTACTCATGCATGAGTAATCTAAAAGCGAGGTGGTCTCGGATTAGGAGGGTTGTATTGTATCATCACCCCTCGACCATTCCTTGGAGCGAGAGACAGAGCAATGTCGCGGAGGGTAGTGTAAATCCCATTCATACAATCAACACTTCTTTGTTGTTGATTGCAGAAGCACTGGGTAGACCAATAGAAGAACCTGTCTATTCTTGAAGTCATTTTTGCATGATTGCATTTAGTTAACTTCTCCAGGTCTCCTATCATCTTTTTCAGATTTTTCACCTCCTGCTCTAGATAGGCGATTTTGTCCTCCGAGGTATGGGCCGTGCTAGTCTCCTCAGCTTCCTCGTTCTTCTTCATTTTCTTCTCCATATGCTTCTCTAAAGACCCTTCAAAAGGTCTTTTGCCCTTGTCTTTACCTAGACTTAAGTTTAAGTCGAGCTCTTCTCTCTTGGCATCCACTGTGAGATCAATGTACTTCCTTGTGGCCATGATTTGAAAATTTTAGAAATTTATGTGGGAGTATGAGAAGAGAGGAACGCTGGAAAGTTGTAGGCTCAGAGATGATTACTCTTTGTGGTGTGGTAACTGAGAACGTTGGGACAGTTCTTATAGAGGAAAAATTTGAACTTAGAGACAAAGAAGATATCTCTTCGCCGCTGGCCTTTTACACTCCTGGGCAAAATAATATTCAGAACACCAAAAGACACCAAAGGAAAAATGTGGAAAGCATGCTAGAATAGAATAATCAAAATTTTGAAAAGATTTAGCACTCGAAGGAATTAATCTTAAATTTCTAAGATTCCAAGCATCATGGCAATTTAATTTGATACGAATGAATTCAAGTAATTAGCCTCCTCACCAGGAATGTGTTTACTCTCTATTCTCTCAAGTGTCTAGGGTAAATCACTCGAAATTCAACTTATCACAGAATTCACTACCATAAGCTTGTCAAGAATCTAAATCTCCACTACTTGAATCCAATACATACTTGAATCAAAAGGACTTTACGAGGTTGTAACGTGGGTAAGAAAAATAGTGGGAAACCAAGGGAAAGATTGAACAATGAAACAAAATATAGTAACAACTCAAGAAAATGAAGAGTATTTACAAGTGCAATATAAGAGACTGAGTATAAATAAATTTGGGTCTCAATGTTCTATCTGCTCCTCTTTTTCATTATTTTCTCTCTCTTTTTTTTTTCAAAATCTTTTTTTTCTTCTTTTTTTTTTCTTTCTTTTTTCTTTCTTTTTTTTTCTTTTTCTTCTTGACTGGCCAGTCTTTTTCTTTTGCTTGAGAGGAAGTAGAAGAAATATAGTCCAGAACACCCCAAAATTCACAAGATTTTTCAGCATATCAATCCCTTAAAAGAATTTAAAATACTCCTCACATCTTAAGTTGAAGAGAAAAAATATTATTGTAGGCAGAAAAAGTGGTGGAAGGACGCAGGAAAGAAAATGGATAAGGCACAAAATGACATACAATGGAAACAATGATAATGGATGGCTATTTGGCTACAAGTGGTTACAAGAAACAAATGCCTAAATCATTTTCAAGCATGTACAAGATATGTAGCCTCAATCAAAGATTCAAGACAAGTTCTAGAGTGACAATCCATGATAGAGAACACACAACAAGAAGAATAGCATTTTTCACTTAGGCTCAAATCCTCACAGCTAAAAGACTATTACTACAAATTCATTAAAGTCAACGTCATTGCCATTTAACTTGAATTCCTTAGAGAAATAAGGCTAAATTCTCTTCATGCTAAGTCAATCTACACTTTAACTATTTCATCATGCATAATTCCACACCAAAACTCCATCAAATTTTTTTTTTCAAAAATAAAACATCAAATTCGGGCAAAACAGAGTAGCAAAATTCTGCACTGCAGAAATTCTGGCGACTCAGCTTTACTGACACAAAACTACACCAAAACAAATGCGAAAGACACCAAATAAAATTCTACAGCTAGAAGACATATAAAGCTTTAAAAACATGTAAAGAAACTAGCAAAATCCGTTGCCAATCAGTACAGAAAATTCATGCAAGACAGCTCAAAAATTCTGGACAGAAACAGAGAAAACAGAGGAGACAGCAAGAAATTTTTATTTTTTTTTGGAGAATAAACTCAAATTCTCTCCCCCCACACTTAAACATTGCATTGTCCTCAATGCAAATTATTACCAAACATCAAATAAAATGAAGAGGACATAAATTAAAAGGAGGGAAAGAGTACGGCCTTATCATGGAGTCGGAACGTTGTAGAGTTTGATTTCCTCTACAGTTTCTTCTTTGAAGCCCTCGTAGAACTTCTTCAACCTTTGACCATTTACCATGAACTGCTTGTTGGTGGCCTCATTTTGAATTTCTACTGCACCAAAAGGAAAGACATTAGTAATAACAAAAGGGCCAACCCATCTAGAGCGAAGCTTACCGGGCATTAGCTTGAGGCGAGAATTATAGAGAAGGACTTTATCTCCCACTTGGAATTCTTTTTTCTCAATTTTCTGATCATGTAAAGCTTTTGTCCTCTCTTTATAGATGCGCGCATTCTCATAAGCCCCAAGCCTTAGTTCTTCCAGTTCTTGAAGTTGCAACTTTCTTTCTTTACCGGCTAAGGTCATGTCCATATTGCATTGTTTAACGGCCCAATATGCCTTGTGTGCAATCTCCACCGGCAAGTGACATGCTTTACCAAATACCAAGCGGTATGGAGACATGCCGATGGGAGTCTTGAAAGTGGTTCTATAGGCCCAAAGCGCATCGTCAAGCCTCTTACTCCAATCTTTTCTGTTGGGTTGCACAGTTTTCTCTAATATTTGCTTTATCTCTCGGTTGGAGACTTCTGCTTGCCCATTGGTTTGGGGGTGGTAAGGTGTAGAGGTTTTGTGCACCACCCCATATTTCTTCAATAGCCCTTGCATGTTTCTATTACAAAAGTGTGATCCTTGATCACTGATTATGGCCTTGGGGACACCGAATCTGCAGAAAATATGTGAACGAAGGAAATCTACAACAACAATAGAATCATCAGTTCGGGTGGCTTTAGCTTCCACCCACTTCGACACATAATCCACAGCAACTAAGATATACATGAAGCCAAAAGAAACAGGAAAAGGACCCATAAAGTCAATACCCCAAACATCAAAAACATCACAAAAAAGAAGAGGTTGTTGAGGCATTTCATTTCTTTTGGACACATTTCCAGTTCTTTGACGCCTAGAACAGTTTTTGCAAAAATTAAAGGCATCCCTAAACAAAGTAGGCCAATATAAACCAGAATCTAACACTTTTCTACCTGTTCTTTGGGGACCAAAGTGTCCACCACATGCAAGAGTATGACAAAAATTCAGCACAGATGCAAATTCATGATTTGGAACACATCTCCTAATAATTTGGTCACTGCAAATTTTTCACAAATAAGGGTCATCCCACACATAGTACCTAGCCTCGCTTCTTAATTTATTCAATTGATGTTTATTTTGGTATGCAGGCAATTCAGATGCAACAAGATAATTCACTAAATCAGCATACCAAGGCTCACTAATATCATGCAAAAGGAGGAAACACTCATCTGGAAAATTGTCTCTTACAGGGAGATGTTCCAATGGAAGATCAGAAAGCCTACTCAAGTGATCTGCTACTACATTCTCTGCCCCACTCTTATCCTTGATTTCCACATCAAATTCTTGGAGGAGCAGCATCCATCTAAGCAATCTTGGCTTTGCATCTGGTTTCTTCAACAAATATTTCAGTGCTGCATGGTCAGAAAACACAATTACTTTGGAGGCAAGCAAATATGATCTAAATTTTTCTAAAGCAAAAACAATTGCTAAAAACTCCTTCTCCGTGGTTGTGTAATTTGATTGAGCTGAATCAAGGGTACGGGACGCATAGGCTATGACATGCAACTTCCTCTCTACTCTTTGTGAAAGTACTGCTCCTACAGCAAAATTTGAGGCATCGCACATGAGCTCAAAGGGAAGCTCCCACTGTGGAGGTTGGATGATAGGAGGGGAGGTAAGTTGCTTCTTCAACTCATCAAAAGCTGACCTGCAAGCATCATTAAAAATGAAATCAGTTTCTTTTTGGAGGAGTTTAGATAGGGGTAGAGCGATCTTACTGAAGTCCTTGATGAATCTCCTATAAAATCCTGCATGGCCAAGAAAAGAGCGAACTTCCCGCACAGAAGCGGGGTAAGGCAAAGAAGAGATAACATCAACTTTGGCTTTATCTACTTCTATGCCACGTGGTGACACTATGTGGCCTAGGACTATTCCTTGCTCTACTATGAAATGACATTTTTCATAATTCAAGACCAAATTTTTCTTTATGCATCTCTCAAGTACTCTCTCCAAATTTTTCAAACATGCATCAAATGAGTCTCCATAAACAGAAAAATCATCCATGAACACTTCCATGCAATCCTCTAACAAATCAGAAAATATGCTCAACATGCATCTTTGAAAAGTGCCAGGTGCATTACAGAGACCAAAAGGCATGCGTCTATATGCAAAAGTACCAAAAGGACAGGTGAAGGTAGTCTTCTCCTGATCTTCAGGTGTAATGTGAATTTGAAAATACCCAGAAAAACCATCAAGAAAACAGTAATGAGACTTGCCAGCAAGTCTCTCAAGCATTTGATCAATAAAAGGAAGAGGAAAATGATCTTTTCTAGTTGCTTGGTTCAACTTCCTATAATCAATGCAAACACGCCAACTGTTTTGAACTCTAGTGGGCACTAACTCATTATTTTCATTTGCTATAACAGTTACCCCGGTTTTCTTTGGCACTACTTGTACCGGACTCACCCACTTACTATCAGAGATAGGATAGATAATACCAGCTTGGAGGAGCTTACTTACCTCCTTCTTGACCACATCAAGAATCATGGGGTTGAGTCTTCTTTGGGGTTGCCTCACTGGTTTCGTCTCTTCTTCAAGGAGAATTCGGTGCATGCACACTGAAGGACTAATTCCAGGAATGTCTGCTAGAGTCCACCCAATCGCCTTCTTATTCTTTTTCAGCAAACTGATCAATTTTTCTTCTTGATTGGGGTTCAAGTTGTTGGCCACAATGATTGGAAGTTTGTCTCCTACTTCCAAGAAGGCATACTTGAGGTTTTCTGGTAAAGCCTTCAACTCCAATGCAGGTGGTTGGATGGAGGATGGAATTAGTTTTTGTGGAATCACATCCAAGGAAGCACTTACAAATTCAGTTTGCTCAAAGACAGAATCCTTGGCTAAAGAGGAGGAAGGGTTAGCAGCACAAGAGGAAAGAGATGAAGAATGTGCAACATTACAATTTAAATCACTACACCTACAACTACCTAAAATAGAAACAGAATCTAAGTATAAGCTAGAGAAATTTACAGAATCAGAATGCACATCAGAATCCAAATCACTATGCAAATCAGAATGCAACTCAGAATTGTCAGCATTTAGAGAGTTTTCAATTTCAGTACAAGCATGACAAAATTCAGAACCAGCACAGTTGCATTCAAAGGCATCTACCAAATCAGAGAATTCAGGAAAATCAGAAATTAATTCAATTTGGAAATCATCACATGCCTCATCAACTAAGTAATCCAAAAAGTTAACCACATGCACATTGGAATGATTTTCTATAGGATGTTTCATGGCATCCAAAATGTTAAAATCAATTTTGTTACTAGCAAACTCCATTGACAAAGTCCCTTCATGCACATTAATGATGGTTTTTGCAGTTTTCAGAAAAGGTCTACCAAGTATTAATGGTGCATGGCCAGGAGTATTATCATTTTCCATATCAAGCACATAAAAATCAGCAGGAAAAATGAGATCTTTAACTCTTACTAGGACATCTTCTAAAACTCCTGCTGGATGTGCTGTGCTCCTATTGGCAAGTTGGACAATCACTCCAGTTGGTGAAAGAACACCAATTTTGAGGCTCGAGTACACTGATTTGGGCATAACATTGATTGAGGCTCCCAAATCCAGCATAGCATTGGAGAACTCCATGTTGCCTATTGTGCATGGTATTGTGAAAGTTCCAGGATCTTTGCACTTGGGTGGCATGGGTGGTTGGATGAGTGCAGACACATTTCTTCCCAAATTAACTCTCTCATTACCCCTTAAACGCCTCTTATGAGTGCACAACTCTTTGAGGAACTTGGCATACTTGGGGATTTGCTTAATTGCTTCCGAAAGTGGGATATTGACCTCTATTTTCCTGAAGGTCTCCATGATCTCTTTATCCATGTCAGATTCAGAAGCTTTCCTTGATTGAGTCTGCCTATTAGGGAAAGGAAGAGGAATTTTCTGAACCACTTCTTCATCCTTTTTATTTTGCTCACTGGTTGAAGATGAATGAACACTTTGCTGGACATTTGATTTTTCTGGTTCAGATTCAGAAGCTGGACTGTCTACTTGTTTGCCACTCCTCAAGATGATGGCACTCACATTGCCTCTTGGGTTGATCACTGGTTGGGATGGCAAACTCCCTGAACCTTGACTTTTCAGCTCATTGACTGTTGTGGCTAACTGGCCAATTTTAGTTTCCAAATTCTGCATATTTGTTTCTGTCCTTTGCTAGAACTGAAGAGTATTGGCAGTCAATTGCTTCATTAGATCCTCAAGACTAGGCTCAGGTTTCTTGGGTGCTGGAGGAGGTGTATGGCTAGCTTCAGGTTGGTTGTATCTTGCATGAGGTGGTTGGTAAGGGGGGTTGGATGTATTCCCATACTTGAAAGCTGGATGATCACGCCACCCTGGGTTATAGGTGGAGGAATATGGGTCATATCTCTGTTGTTGTGGCTGCATGGGTCTACCAGGGAATATACCAGCACATGACTCAGTTGGGGTCTCTTACAGCTGAGGGCATTGATCAGTATGGTGGGTATTCAGGGAACAAATACCACAGGCTGAAGGAGGAGGGGCTTGTTGTTGTGTTCTCTGATTTAATGCCAATTGCCTCACCATTGAAGCTAATTCTTCCAATTTATTTTCTATCCTTTGTTGCTCCATGGGAGGTGTCCTCACCTCATTGACAGTAACTGTTGGATCACTCAATCTGGTTCCAAATTGCTGAGCATTTTGGGCCATCTTGGCCAACAATTCATTTGCTACAGTAGGAGTCTTATCCACCAATGCCCCACCAGCAGCTGCATCAACTATATATCTGTCCATAGGCAGTAATCCCTCATAGAAATACTGGATGAGAAGTTGCTCTGAAATCTGGTGGTTTGGACAGCATGAGCAAAGCTTCTTAAACCTCTCCCAATATTCATGCAGAGACTCACCATTCAATTGTCTAATCCCACTGATATCTTTCCTGATTGCTGCTGTTCTGGAGGCTGGAAAGAATTTTTCTAAGAACAACTTCTTCAGCTCATCCCATCTTGTTATCAAGGCAGTGGGTAGATAGTAAAGCCAATCCTTGGCTGCCCCATCCAGAGAGAAAGGAAATGCTATTAATTTGATCTGTTCTTCTCCAACTCCATGTGGTCTCATGGTAGAGCAGACAACATGGAACTCCTTTAAGTGCTTGTGCGGATCTTCTCCTGCAAGACCATGAAACTTAGGCAACAAATGGATTAGACCAGATTTTAGTTCAAAGTTAGCATCCAACTCAGGATAATTTATGCACAATGGTTGATAATGCACATCAGGTGCAATCAACTCTTTAATTGATTGTTCTTGCCTATTTTGAGGCACTTGTGCATTTTGGTTATCCATCCCAGTTATCCCAGCTGACTCAAAATCTGTAGACTCCAACACAATATCAGATTCAGAATCTGATTCAACTTCTACACTATTGACAGCAAACTCAACAATTTCAGCAAGAATTTCAGAAACTATACTAGTCCTAATGCTATTACTTCTCACTAGCCTATGGAAGGTCCTATCAATTTCTGGATCAATAGGTGGTAAGTCCACGTGACCAGACCTTCTCATATACTAGAAAGGGCACAAATTCACAAGGAAACAACAAGAAAACAACAAAAACAACTAAATCACTACAAAAGACTCCAACCGATGAAAATCACCAAAAATTTAAGTATCTCAGAAAAATATGATTTTTCATGGAAAAATTCTTGACAAATTGGAGAGACAAACAGAAAAAACAGAATTCAAAAATTCAAACTACAAAAATCACACTAAAAATCATAATTAATTAGAAAAATCAAAAAAATAGTAAAAAATAGAAAAGGAGGCCTAAATGATGGAATTCAGCAAAATGGCCGCCCGAGATGATCCTTTGGATGATCGAGTGGTTGGAAATTGCTTAAAATGTCGAAAAATAGTGGTATACCAAGTTTGAGTTCAATCGGAGGTAGTTAGTTTTTTGCCTATGAATAGTAACCGATAAAAACTCAAAAACTTGTAAACCGTTTCAACAATACTAGATAACTTAAAATTAAACAAAGAAACACTTAAACAACTAATTAGATAACTTGGAAGTGAATTGGCTCCCCGGCAACGGCGCCAAAATTCTGGTTCACGCCACTACGATGTCAAATCGCCCAGAATTGAATTTGTGGCAATTTGCAGTATAGTGATTCCCAGGTCGTATTCACTCAAGGAGCCTCACTTCTTGATACTAATTAATCGTTCTAAACACCTAAACATTAATTAAGAGTACATAAACATGGGGGGGTTTTGTAGCAGTACTAACAAGATAAACAAAACAAAACAGCAATTAAATACTACAACAGCAGCAAAATATGCAGCACAGCAGTAACAGCAGCAGCAGCAGAAATTGCAAGATATTGACAGTAAAGATACTATGTAATCAGCCACTAGGATTCATGGGAGTGTAACTATCATTACCTAACTCATTGATTCAGTTTTGTTCTTATTCCATTGTTTGGTTCTTTATGAAAATGGTTCTAGAATAACATCTAGAATTTAATGCTACTAATTACAGTCAAGAACATCTCTCTACTATAACTAGATGCATTCAGTGGAATATCTCAACCAAACCAAGTTAAATATATCATTTAACTAGTCATTTCGCCTCCCTCACTTTCCTAATCAGTCAAGCAAGGTTATGTCTTATATATAAGTCAGTTTATGTTACATTCTCAAGCTCTAATCAGAATTTGACAGCAAAATAAACATGACAGCAAAACAGAAATGAAATGAGATGAAAATGGAGAACAAAACACTTAACTTGCATTCTTAGTTCAAGCTACAACATCCCAGTGGTCTAGTGACTAATTACAATGAAAACTTAGCCCTCCATGAGAGCAAAACAGTCAATAACAGAAGCAAAAACAGAGAGGAAGAGAGAGCTGCGAATTTTCTAAGTCTGGTTGCCTAAAATGAAAGTATTCTGATTTCTAAAACTGATGCCCCTTCAATGCCTTAGAATATTCTACCCTAGATGCTTCCTCCATGATGTAGCAGCACTTTGACAGGAAAACATCAGTATAATTAATGTTTCTGCAGCAGAAAGTAGGCATGGCAGCAGCAGATTTAATATTTCTGCAGCAGAAAGTAACAAACAGCAGCAGAACAGCATGGAAGAATTGATATTTCAGCCTTGCTTTCTGACCTATGAAATTTAATATTCATGCCCTCAAATTCTGACTACATGGCATTCAATAAGAGTTCAAGTGGGCCCCACATCCGGCATATCCTAGTTAGCATCTGCATCATCCAAAAAGTGCCACATTAGCATCTAAATCATCATCTTTGTCCATGTCAGCATTTTTCTCTCTAAAATTAAAATTTGTAGGAATTAAATTGAGCATTTTACAATTCAAGTTCTAAAAATATAAAATTGAAAAACATTCAATCCATAAATAGTTTATACCCAATAATTCCAAAACATAATAAAATTAGAGAATTGGCAACATTGGAATAGCCATATGACTAAGATAGGGACTAAAAAGTATATAAAAATACCCGATATCAGCCGCACCCTACATGCTTAACCTATGGATTTCTGCAAGCTGGAAGCTAGGAGTCTAGGGTAGGCATGCACACCAACAACGCGTCACATTAATGGCAAAACCACGAAAGTCAATATTCGGTGGATTTGCGGCCGATTTACACTTGGTTTTTCCATTTCTCTCGTTGGCATTTTCTGAAATTGAAGGAAGTCGACAATGTAGCCATTACAGAGTGTCTTGGATGTTTTCACGATGAACTAAAATGTATTTCTATGCTTTCTTGTATTGTTCTTGAAAGCCTTCAGTTAAGTATAATATACATGATTGATTGAATTATACTGTGATTATATGTATCTAAATACATATGATATGTATGTATGTTATTCATTCATAGAGAGTGAAGGCTATTTGTTATGGCCAGGAATAATATGTAATGATTCTACATACATTCAGAGAATGTGAAGTCTGAAATTTAAAAGAACTTGAATAGATGAAAATATATATAGATAATGATGTATCTCTATGTTTATACATATATACATATATGCTCGTAGAGGCAAGTGAAAGGTAAAATTTTTCTCTCACTTTATGGAACGCTTGATGTGTAGATGTGAGAAGTTTTTATTTTAATATATATGTTTGAAAATGTGTAAGCTTAGGGCAAAGTCACGGATTAGAAACCTAGATAAGGTTAATATGAAGCTACCCGTTCATGGAGTAATATCTCGATTTAGAATTATTGGATATGACAAATACAGAGTTAGGAAGTCATAAATTGAAGCGGCAATTAGTTTAATAATTTGAGCAAGAGTCAAAAGTTAGCCAAAATTTTTGAGGAAATCTTTTGTATTTGATTATATTTTGTTATTTTCTGGCATGCTTATCAGAGACCGTTGGCATTGCATCGGATAAGGTCTGTAGGTCATCTTTAGAGTATGATGTAAAGGTTTTGTAGCCCTAAATTTCGTCTATATATAATGGATGCCCCATTACGCTGCTCACTACACTAAGAGTTTATATTTATAAGCTTTCTAGCATCAAACTTCTCCTTCTGTACAACCTTTATAGCTCAGAAAAATATGGCCGACAATAAATCTTTCAATTTAAACTTTGAGGCTGGCAAGGTAGAGCTGGATCTAAATCTTAGCCTGGAGAATTATAAGAATAAGAGATCCATGGAAGAGTCACCAGAGGCTAAGAAAAGAAAAAGGGATGTAGTAGAGTTAGAGGATGTTAGCACAGCAACATCTTCTAATAATGAGCTTGCGCTTATGAGACAAAAGATGGAGGACTTGGAAAGACTGATAAACCGCCACTTTGAGGACCAGGGGAGATTGATAAATTGTCTCTTTACAGAACAAGAGAAGCTTTTGAACCGTCATTTTAGGGAATTGGCGAATAGAGTTGATAGACATTCGATGTTTGCAACTCAAAATTTTCGTGACCAACAAGCGAGATGTATTGACTGTATGAATGGAGTGACTTCTGCACTTCGCCAAATTTCCCAGACGTTTCCTCCAGAAACTCTTTCTAGGCTGCAACGATTAACTTCCTCCTTAAGGTCTGAAGCACCTTCTTCTTCTAGACCTAGAGCACCTTCTGCATTTCAAAAGCCTCCTCGTTCTTAATTTATCTTTTCTTTTGTTTGTACCTAAAGCTGATGTTTGATCTAATGTTTACGTATTAAAATTATCTGTTTTGTAAATCAAGTTCAGCTTGTTGCCTGTAACTTATGTATTAGAAATAAAAAATTTTCGTATTTGATTTTTTTTTGTTGAGGCAATTCTTTTACTGAAGAAACTTGAGAAATAAAAATATGTTGAACTTGTTATATTTTGTACTTGATTGTGAAAATTTCAGAAGAGAGAATGAGATATAGACAAAATATCTGCATTTGTTTCAATCTTGAGTTTTGAATTCGGAGGACCGAATTCTATTAAGGGGGGAAGAATGTAATATCCCAAGAATTTATATGAATATTTAAAGCCTATTTTGAACTTTAGTGAAAAATTTAATTACGTGGAAAATTTTCTTTTTGAATTAGTGAAGAAAATGTGGGAATAGAAATTTTTATTTTTAATTTAGGAAATTTTTACAAATTCTCAAGGACTAAATTGAGAAATGACCAAGTAGGAACCCGAGAAGAAAAATAGAGCTTATGGTAATGAATTATGAGTTCGGTACCGAAAAGATGATGGATTCGAGGTTAAAGTGGAGTTTGAGACATCGAGAGGGATTAAAGTGAACAAATCTTATAAGCTAAGGTGGCCATGAGCGATTTTATCGAAAAAGAAATTGGTGGGGCCTACGCGTATACACTTCTCCTTATTCTTTTCTTTTTCTCATTCTCCCTCCCGTAGCTTCACTTTCTCTCTCTCTCGATTATGCTTGCAAAGGAATTTCTTCATCAATCATTTATGCAATTTTTGCTTTGGGAAGGAAGCTATGAAAGTTAGGATGATTGGTAAGTTGATGTTCTTCTTCTTCTTCCTCTTATTACAAGATCAAATCCTTGGTTATTATTTTTGCAAAATTTTTGTAGAATATTTTAATGGATGAATTTAAGTGTGGATGTTAATCTAAAACATTCCTAGGTGGTTTATGATGTTATTAGAACAAGAAATTTGGAGAAAACTAGGAGAAATTCGTAGAATTTGGATATTTGAAAAAGTTAGTGTTCTTGATGAAAATTTGAGATTTGAGCTTGGATTGTTGGTAGAAATTGGGGGTTTTGGTGTTAAAACACTCCTTAGACATTAAGGATGAAAATCCATGGAAGAAATCAAAAGAAATGTTGTTTTAGATATGATTTTTGGATTTTTGGATGAAGAACACGAAGAACATCGAAAATTTTCCCCAGAATTACTGTTCACCGAGAAAATTTTTCCAGATTTTCTCGTTACTGTAGCGTTGACTCGGTCACGTTACTGTAGCATTGACTCGGTCAACGTTACTGTAGCTGCGTTGACCGTTGACCGTTACTGTAGCATCAATTTTTTTTTAATATCGTTGAAAAGCTCTTTGAGTCTAGTTTCCAATGGTATAAGTTTCATCTGGATATTCATTACCAGTTAGGAGTTATGATTTGAGAAGTGGATGAAGGTCGAGAGTAGTGGTAGGAAATTTCTCTATTTCGTAACCCTGATGGTTTTTATCTGGTTACAATAGGAATGGTCAAGTGCAAGGTGGGAGTGCTGAGAGCATGAAATCCAGGTGAGTGGGTTAATACTTGCTATGATTAAATATCTTTGTTATTGACTTTTTGCATCATAGTGAAAATATGTTGAATATCCAAGTTTGAAGAGAATGATGTGGGATGATGAGACATAAACAATTGTGGAACGTGCCAGGTGATATATATAATTATATTTTCTTATTTTCTCATGAATTGAGGTTATATGATGGATTGTGAATGGCATGTGAACTGAGTTGAAATGTATCATACTCTGATTGTTGAGTTCAATCATATGCGGATAGTTGAAGTATGTTATTGTTGAATAATTGTTCTATATTATGGGTTATGTTATATACATGCTATGTTGCTGGAACCACATTGATTATGTTGTGGCTTGAATTGTAAATGACTGAGTTGTGTATGTGGCTCAAGATTATGATTGAGGATGTTTTTATATGTGATTGTGATTGTGTTTGACTGGAAAGGAAAGGCATGGTGGTGCACCCCATGGAGAAATCTATGTGAAGCTATAAGGGTGGAGAATATAAATGGAGCGATAAGGGTGGATGCGGCGGGGACCGCGGGCAACGATCCAGAGGTATTCTGGACGACCCGATTGGTACGGGAATTGTGTGTGAAATTGATTTCATCGATTGCTGTTGTGAATTTTGAATTTTGTTGAAATGCATTTGATTCACTTGGATATTGTTGTGAAGTATTATGAATAATATTATATCATATGATGATCGATCTACGTATGATTGCTGCATGTTATCATTATGATGCATGATTTTTATTTTGTCATAGTATTGTGTTATCTACTCACTGGGCACGTGGTTTGCTCATACCCCTCTTATTGATATTTTTTTTTCAGAGTTGACAGCTGAAGGTAAATATCGGAACAAGGAATTATGGATCCTTAGTCCATAATTACCTTTTCATTTGTTCAGGATAAAGGTATAATAGTTAAGTTTTATTCTAAGTTGTATAAATCTAGAAATCTCTGTAATCGGGTAGGTTCATTCAGTGATGTAATGTGAGCAATTGTAGTATGTATAGAGAACTCGTTTTGGTTGCATGAAAAAGAATTGTATGATTTTTAAGAGAAAGATAGGCTTACGGAGGTGAAATGAAATTCACTTTCCGTGCCGGTCACGTGCTCAAATTTTGGGACGTGACAGTTAGGTACAAACTGTCTAATGCCAAGATATGTAATCAAGGCATTAAGTTCAATACAACTTTATTCTTGTTAGGAATTTAAATCATCCAATGATTTTAGGAACACCTTTTCTGACCCTGATTTATCCCTTTAAGGTTTCAGAATTAGGAATTTCAACATCTGTTCATGGCAAAGAACTTTGCTTTGAATTCTTAAATCCTGCTAAAACTCAAGATGTTAATTTACTTAAAAAATTGTCTGTATCTAGTATTAATTTGATCAATAGAAAACAAGCCCAAATTAATTTGCTTAAAAAAGAAGTTCAATACAAAAGAATTGAGGAACAAATAGAAAAACCTCAAGTCAAAATTAAGATAGAATATGTTCAAAAAAGATTTGAAAAAGAAATCTGTTCCGAAAAGCCCAACGCCTTCTGGAATAGAAAGAGACACACAGTCTCACTCCCATACGAGCCCAGTTTTAGTGAAAATAGAATCCCAACTAAAGCCAGGCCCATTCAAATGAATAAAGAAACCTTGGAATACTGTAAAAAGGAAATCCAAGATCTGCTAGGTAAAAAGCTGATTAGGCCCAGCAAATCCCCTTGGAGCTGTTCAGCTTTCTATGTTCAAAATCAGGCAGAATTAGAGCAAGGAGCCCCTCGCATGGTCATTAATTACAAACCCCTCAATAAAGTCCTTAGATGGATTAGGTACCCTATACCTGATAGGAGAGACCTAATTAATCGTGTTCAAAAGGCATCTTTATTTTCCAAGTTCGATATGAAATCGGGCTTTTACCAAATTCAAATTGAAGAAAAAGATAGGTACAAAACAGCCTTTGATGTTCCCTTTGGACATTATGAATGGAACGTAATGCCATTTGGTCTTAAAAATGCTCCTTCAGAATTTCAAAATGTTATGAACTCCATTTTTAATATTTTCTCTCAATTTTCAATAGTTTACATAGACGATGTCTTAGTGTTTTCTAACAGCATAGAACAACACTTTAGGCACCTTGATCAATTTTATAAAATTGTTAAAAATAATGGTTTAGTCGTTTCAGCTAAGAAAATGAAACTGTTCAAAACAAAGATTAGGTTTTTAGGCTATGATATCCATCAGGGTATGATAAAACCAATTAACCGGTCTATTGAATTTGCTGATAAATTTCCAGACGAGATAACTGACAAAAATCAGTTACAAAGATTTTTAGGTTGTCTCAATTATGTTTCAGATTTTGTTCAAGACCTTAGAATAATTTGTAAACCTCTTTATTCTAGGCTTAGAAAGAAATCCCCACCTTGGGATCAGTCCATGACGGACGCTGTCAAAACCCTTAAGGCTAGAGTCAAGAGACTCCCATGTCTAGGCATTCCTGACCCAGAAGCCTTTATGATCATCGAAACTGATGCATCCAAAGAAGGATATGGAGGAATCCTTAAACAAAGGCCCATAGGAAGTTCAAAAGAACAAATAGTTAGGTTTAATTCAGGAGTATGGTCTGAAGCCCAACAAAAATACTCCACAATAAAAAGAGAAATTTTATCCATTGTTTTAATTGTCAAAAAATTTCAAAAAGAAGTTTTCAACAAAACTTTTTTGCTCAAAACGGATTGTAAATCCGCCAAATCTGTTTTAGAAAAAGATGTTCAAAATCTGGTTTCAAAACATGTTTTTGCCAGATGGCAAGCATTACTTTCTTGCTTTGATTTTGAAATCTAGCATATAAAAGGGAAAGAGAACGCCCTTCCCGACTTCCTTACTCGAGAATTTTTGCAGGGTAAGACAGAAAGATGAGCAAAAAACAAAGGAAAAGAAGTAAAGAAGGAACAGTATGGATCCCCACTGGATCCTACTCTAAATGTTCAAAGAACCCCACTGGTTCATACAACGTCACCTCTACTGGTGACTCCGTCATCGTTCAACAACCCTTCCGGCGGTGGTCTTCGACCACAGATCAGAGGTCCTCGACCTCAAACTCCTTCTTCTCCCTCTTCTTCCAACCGCTTTCTTCCTTTCACCTATGATCAAGCCCTTTCTACACCTCCACCACAACAGGCCATAGTCCCTGTTAACCCTTCTTCCTCTATGGTACAACTCTCTCAAGCAACACCGCTTAAGAGATCTCTCTCTGATAAATATATTTCAAAACCGGTGTACTCACCGATCTGTCCCATTGAACTCGAATGGATCAAAACAAACCCTGGTCATACACCACGGGAAATTGCTCAAAAATATTTTTAAGAAGGAAAATACTTTTCTTCTGAATTACAAAAAAAAAGAATTTTTTATGAATTTATTTTGGTTGATACAAACTCGATCACACTCACGCACGAGTATGATCCCCTTTTTCCTCATCGAATTCAATATTCGAAGTTCAAAATCAATAGAGTTTCAACTCTCTCTCAATGGAATCAGCATCCTTTTTCTTTTAAAAATTTTTCAAGACAGTTCCAGCCACCAGGATTTAATTACTGGGATTACAAAATGGCTTGGTACAACACTTTGCTGGTTCGCCCCTTCTCCCACTCTTGGTTTATATGGTTCAATAAAGGAAATCAGGAATTTCCTGCCTGGTTTTCTGACTGGTTTTATTTTTATGGTCCAAACACTAAATTCCTTCCTGCTTACGCGAAGGAATCCTTTTCTATTTTTTCTGCTCAAACCAGTTTTCATACTGGACAAATGCTTTTAAAATTTTTCTCAACATTTGGAACTCCCTGGATTATGTCCTGGGATTTTGAATTCAAGGATCGGCTCAACTGCGGTTATCCTCTATATCTTAGCCGCACATTCAATATTAAATGGTGGTCCACATACAACCCCAACTTGCTCAACAAAAAAGCTGTGGAGAAATGGCTTAAGCAGAATCCCCAGCTTATGAATTATCCTCAAGCTGTTCAACAACAGTCTCCATTTCTGACTTCAAAATCTCAGATAATGGCAGAACTTGCTCAAGCCCAGACGGAAGAAGAATTCGACCGTCTTGTTCAACAACTTTCAGAGAAAGCCTCAGAAAAAAATCCCTCTGAAGACCTTAATCCAGAAGATAGCAGCCAGTTTCAGAACGAAGATGACTGCTACAACATTGACTTCACCCACCTTAGTCACGACTGGCTATGGTAGAGTTAAGCCGTCGGCAGAAGAATCCAAAGCTCCTGCCAACTCAATAATTCAGATTCCACGTCTCCCTCAGCATGCTCAAAAGTGGCAGACATACTTTAGCAAAAAGCAAACGTCAGCACAAAACGACAAAGTTACTTTTTGAAAAGAAAGACTGCCCGTGATCAACTTTCTAAAAAGCAGCCGCCCACGCGTCTCAACTTTTTGGATTTCAAAGTTTTCAAATCCGCGGACTCCAGAGCCTCTGAAATCCACAGACTTCACACTTGTTCAAATCCGCCTTCTTATTTCTATAAAAGGCGAAGTAGTTTAGTTGTTTAGAAATAGTGAAATATAGAGAAAGAAAAACCTTGTATCAAAACTCTCTATAAACGTTTCTGCATAGAAAGAAAAACCATTGAGAGAGAGTTAAAACTCTATTGATTTTGAACTTCGAATATTGAATTCGATGAGGAAAAAGGGGATCATACTCGTACGTGAGTGTGATCGAGTTTGTATCAACCAAAATAAATTCATAAAAAATTCTTGTTTTTTGTAATTCAGAAGAAAAGTATTTTCCTTCTTGAAAATATTTTTGAGCAATTTCCCGTGGTGTATGACCAGGGTTTGTTTTGATCCATTCGGGTTCAATGGGACAGATCGGTGAGTACACCGGTTTTGAAATATATTTATCAGAGAGAGATCTCTTAAGCGGTGTTGCTTGAGAGAGTTGTACCATGGAGGAAGAAGGGTTAACAGGGACTATGGCCTGTTGTGGTGGAGGTGTAGAAAGGGCTTGATCATAGGTGAAAGGAAGAAAGCGGTTGGAAGAAGAGGAGAAGAAGGAGTTTGAGGTCGAGGACCTCTGATCTGTGGTCGAAGACCACCGCCGGAAGGGTTGTTGAACGATGACGGAGTCACCAGTAGAGGTGACGTTGTATGAACCAGTGGGGTTCTTTGAACATTTAGAGTAGGATCCAGTGGGGATCCATACTGTTCCTTCTTTACTTCTTTTCCTTTGTTTTTTGCTCATCTTTCTGTCTTACCCTGCAAAAATTCTCGAGTAAGGAAGTCGGGAAGGGCGTTCTCTTTCCCTTTTATATGCTAGATTTCAAAATCAAAGCAAGAAAGTAATGCTTGCCATCTGGCAAAAACATGTTTTGAAACCAGATTTTGAACATCTTTTTCTAAAACAGATTTGGCGGATTTACAATCCGTTTTGAGCAAAAAAGTTTTGTTGAAAACTTCTTTTTGAAATTTTTTGACAATTAAAACAATGGATAAAATTTCTCTTTTTATTGTGGAGTATTTTTGTTGGGCTTCAGACCATACTCCTGAATTAAACCTAACTATTTGTTCTTTTGAACTTCCTATGGGCCTTTGTTTAAGGATTCCTCCATATCCTTCTTTGGATGCATCGGTTTCGATGATCATAAAGGCTTCTGGGTCAGGAATGCCTAGACATGGGAGTCTCTTGACTCTAGCCTTAAGGGTTTTGACAGCGTCCGTCATGGACTGATCCCAAGGTGGGGATTTCTTTCTAAGCCTAGAATAAAGAGGTTTACAAATTATTCCAAGGTCTTGAACAAAATCTGAAACATAATTGAGACAACCTAAAAATCTTTGTAACTGATTTTTGTCAGTTATCTCGTCTGGAAATTTATCAGCAAATTCAATAGACCGGTTAATTGGTTTTATCATACCCTGATGGATATCATAGCCTAAAAACCTAATCTTTGTTTTGAACAGTTTCATTTTCTTAGCTGAAACGACTAAACCATTATTTTTAACAATTTTATAAAATCGATCAAGGTGCCTAAAGTGTTGTTCTATGCTGTTAGAAAACACTAAGACATCGTCTATGTAAACTATTGAAAATTGAGAGAAAATATTAAAAATAGAGTTCATAACATTTTGAAATTCTGAAGAAGCATTTTTAAGACCAAAGGGCATTACGTTCCATTCATAATGTCCAAATGGAACATCAAAGGCTATTTTGTACCTATCTTTTTCTTCAATTTGAATTTGGTAAAAGCCCGATTTCATATCGAACTTGGAAAATAAAGATGCCTTTTGAACACGATTAATTAGGTCACTCCTATCAGGTATAGGGTACCTAATCCATCTAAGGACTTTATTGAGGGGTTTGTAATTAATGACCATGCGAGGGGCTCCTCGCTCTAATTCTGCCTGATTTTGAACATAGAAAGCTGAACAGCTCCAAGGGGATTTGCTGGGCCTAATCAGCTTTTTACCTAGCAGATCTTGGATTTCCTTTTTACAGTATTCCAAGGTTTCTTTATTCATTTGAATGGGCCTGGCTTTAGTTGGGATTCTATTTTCACTAAAACTGGGCTCGTATGGGAGTGAGACTGTGTGTCTCTTGCTATTCCAGAAGGCGTTGGGCTTTTCGGAACAGATTTCTTTTTCAAATCTTTTTTGAACATATTCTATCCTAATTTTGACTTAAGGTTTTTCTATTTGTTCCTCAATTCTTTTGTATTGAACTTCTTTATTAAGCAAATTAATTTGGGCTTGTTTTCTATTGATCAAATTAATACTAGATACAGACAATTTTTTAAGTAAATTAACATCTTGAGTTTTAGTAGGATTTAAGAATTCAAAGCAAAGTTCTTTGCCATGAACATATGTTGAAATTCCTAATTCTGAAACCTTAAAGGGATAAATCAGGGTCAGAAAAGGTGTTCCTAAAATCATTGGATGATTTAAATTCCTAACAAGAATGAAAGTTGTATTGAACTTAATGCCTTGATTACATATCTTGGCATTAGACAGTTTGTACCTAACTGGAAGTCTATTACCTCCTGCACCGCTGAGACTCTCAGTGGTTTTCTCATAGTATTGAGTGGGAATTAATCCTTCTTGAAGACAATTAAAATCAGCGCCTGAGTCTATCAGAGCGACTAACTTTGTACTAAAATTACTTATGGTAAAGTTAATCTCACTATACCATCTTTGAACAGATATTTGGGAAATTAAATTTAAATAATTTTCTTTTGGTTCAGAGCTAGTTTCTCCTAACTCATTTTGATCAGTGGAATTTGTAGAATTCCTAGTTTCTTTGTTAGCCATTAAACTTAAAATATCTAAGGATAAGTCATTATCCTTTTGTTTGATCAATCTAATTTCTTCTTTAATTAATTTAATTTCTTCCTGGAGTTCCTTGGTAGAAACTCGTTCCTGGGTGGAAGTGTGTTGAAATCTATTAATTATTTCTTGAACATTATAAGGTCTAACTAAGGGTTTTGGTTTAGGTTCGTCCAAATCCATTAAGTCCTTAATCTTGAGCAGATATTCTTTTCTAATTTCTTCATCAGTGATTTTGTCTAAAATCTCTAATAAAGTTTTAACTTGATCTCTATTAATTACATTAACTATTTTTGAACAACTACCTGATTGTTTTGAACATTCTTTACAGGTGCAAATTCCTACGTCTGAATGACTCTCGTCATCAGATATTGAACTAGAAGATGAATTACTCAGTTGATCTAAATGATATAACTCATTTTGAACACTAGACTGATCTGAATCAGATTCTGACACAGAGTTTTGATCTTCTAACAGAATACTCATAAGACTCTGTTTGTACTTTTCATATATTTCTAATGAATTAATGCGTTTTTTGAGCCTGCAATGTTTTGAAATATGAACATACCTCCCGCATTTAAAACAAACTACATGTTTGCGATCGGTATTTTTGGAACTATGGTGTCTAGATTTGCTAGACTGTTGAACAGGTTTCTTTGTTTGGAATGATCTAACAGGTTTGTCAGGGTAGTGACGATAAGTCTTCCTGACGGTCTGACTCTTCCTATTTCTTTTATACTAAGCATAGGGGGCTCGAATCTTTTCGATACCGTATTGATCACAGAAATTACCTAATTCTCTATGGGTGCTTTTGAACTCATGTTTTAACTTAGACTGAAGCTTTATATCATTACATATGATGAGAGCTTCGTTTGTAACAACATTAATTAATTCTCCGAAAGTCATCTGACCTAAGGGAAGTGTATTGTTGCATTGTCTTCTAATGCTTTCTTTGACTCTTTCGGCAAATAGGTTGGGTAAACCACCTAAAAACCTTTCTTTCCAGTAGTCTGCGTTACTATCAGACCGAGTATATAACTTGGTAAGGAACATGTCCTTGTACCACCTAAAATCAGACATCGTGGGACATCTGAGGTTGATCAGTTGGTTACCTATTCTTTGTTGGAAATCTGTGGGGTTTCCTACAAAGTGTTTTGTGAGTGCATAAATTAAAACTGCTACTGAATCTTGAACTTCTATTAATTGACCATTAATTTCTTCTTGTTTGATTGTGAATTTAATCGTAGATCTTTCAGCTTCTGTGAGATAATTATCCCACCAGCCTTTTAATTGACCAGTAAAACCAGTTGTTAACATGGGTACTATTGAACTTTCTTCATTATTTTTGATCCTATACACCGTGGCGCACATTGACATATTTTGAATTATTCCTAAAATTTGATTCTCACTATGACCATCAATGTTTCATTCTACTATAGACTCGCCGTTATAGCTAGCCTCTGTAATTAAACTATTTTCTTCATACTGGGTATCTGGGTAACTAGGTCTACGGTAGTAATTCCTAGTCACTGGTTTTGGGTTCCTAAAGCTAATTCTATTAACTTCAGGGTTTTGATCGGTGTCTGGTTTTGATAGTGTATTGATCTGGGGACCTTTTGACCTATTATTAGAGATATTTAGTTGATTTAATCTGTTGGTGATTTCATCAACTAAGTGTTGAGAACTAGAACCTAATTTTATTGATTTCAACTCTGCCTGAGTAAGTGTTGGAATCTTATACAGGGGTTGTTGAGGAATTGAACTAATTGAATTTTGACCAAGGAACTAGAAGGTGATTCTAGAGCCCTATTATTAACTACGTTTTCTATCCTATCTAATTGTTTACCTAAAGTATTGAGTGCTAAATTAGTAAAATTATTTTGAGATTCAATATTTTTGACATCTCGTTTTGAACTATATTGTTCTTCATTACCTTCTACAGTTTTGAACGGAGTTGCTTCTATCTCAGTGCTACCTTTTGAAATTTTCAGATTTTCTAAAGGTGGATGAACCGAGACTATTTTTTGACCTAAAGCAGTATCTCATTCTACTGTAATCCTAGAGTGGGTGTTTACTTCTTTCTTAACAAAAGGATTTTCTATATTGTTGTTTGAACAATACATTTCAAACCAATTAAAAAAGAAAATATGATCTCCTATTTCTTCTAAGAAATCATAATATTCTAATTTTCATTTTTGAACTTGTTCGGTTGAGAAAGTACGGAAGTACCATTCTCGTTTTGATCTATTGTGTGCCTGCATAAACTCTGCGTTTAGCAAGGGTTTATTCATTTTGAACTCTTTTTTGATCATAAGGATTTGTGATCTAGTGGGGGAATGATTTATGGAAGATGATTCTTGAACTGATTCATATATGGGTTGAGGGATTGAAGGTTGGAAATCTACTCCTCTGAGACTAGTCGAAGTCTCAAGAGTTTCTGCTGCAGATCTGTAATCAGAATCTACAGAGTGTCTTGAACTAAGCTCTAAATCTGGGTTATTGAACATTCTAATTCTAGACGAGGATGATCTATTCATAGATATCCTGACATGTCCTTCTGGACTTTGAACAAAATTTCCTAAACTTCTAGACTCTATTTTCTTGAAAGGTTGGATACTTTCCAAATCCCAAGAGTCTAGAAAAGCGGTCATGATTTCATCATGCCTGAGGGGTTTAGGAGTCATGATCATTGATTTTTGGAGATTGGCCTCCATTAGAATGGTTTCATTCTTAGGGGACTCTTTTTTAACAGAAATTCCTACTCCAGTTTTGGAGACTTTATAATGAATCCTAAAAACTATAGAAAGATTATCCAGATCCTCACTGAATATTCCTTCTGTGGTCTTGATATGTAATTTTAAAGCTTTTTCGACGTTTCTTAACGTCTTCATGTAATTTGGAAAACATTGAAAATAAATTGCACCATTGCAGAGATTCGACTCTACAAGACTTAACATGGAATCCTGGAAAGACAGTGCATGTCTATCCTGGAGAAGAACTAAGACGGGGTGATTGATGCCTAACCTGTGCATAGGTTTGACAGCTACTTGGATTAATCCGATGTGGATAAATCCAAAATTCTCTCGCCTATGTTGATCTAATTGATTTTTATCTAATAAATTAATTGTGCCTTGACACTTTCCTAAAGGAATCGTGCCTTCTATTGTCCTAACTATGTCTTGAACCTTAAAATTAAAAGTTGAATGCTTGTATACCTCACTAGGAAGTACTTAGGGCATTTCCCAATTTCTTAACCTTTCTTCAGCTTCTACTATAGAAACTTAAGAATTATTAACCTCATCTTGATCTAAAGAACTATAATCACTAGAGACAGAGGGAACTCTGATCTCAAAACTATTTCTATTAAATAATCTTCTTACAAATTTAGACATTTTTAAGAAAATATAATTCTTAAAATTCTTCTAACTTTGCTAAGGTTTTAGTGGGACCACGTCCTACGGGAACACCTGCCTCTCCTGGGCCTTACGGCTTACCAACGCAGTTAAACAACGCTGACCAACGCTAACCCCTTAACTAATTAAAAGTTTTCTAAGAACCTAAACTCTTAAAAGTAACCTTCTAATTAATTTCTTCCTGGAGTTCCTTGGTAGAAACTCGTTCTTGGGTGGAAGTGTGTTGAAATCTATTAATTATTTCTTGAACATTATAAGGTCTAACTAAGGGTTTTGGTTTAGGTTCGTCCAAATCCATTAAGTCCTTAATCTTGAGTAGATATTCTTTCCTAATTTCTTCATCAGTGATTTTGTCTAAAATCTCTAATAAAGTTTGAACTTTATCTCTATTAATTACATTAACTATTTTTGAACAACTACCTGATTGTTTTGAACATTCTTTACAGGTGCAAATTCCTACGTCTGAATGACTCTCGTCATCAGATATTGAACTAGAAGATGAATTACTCAGTTGATCTAACTGATATAACTCATTTTGAACACTAAACTGATCTGAATCAGATTCTGACTCAGAGTTTTGATCTTCTAACAGAATACTCATAAGACTCTGTTTGTACTTATCATCTATTTCTAATGAATTAATGCATTTTTTGAGCCTGCAATGTTTTGAAATATGACAATATATATATATGGTGATAATGTTGGCATTATTTTTATAAATATATTATATATATTTATTATTTATTTTATAAATAACTATTAACGCTAATAGATATTTGTGTGGACTGACATATTATTTATTGTATATGTCAACATATTTTGAGGGCATATATATTAATGCTATCTTAATTAGGTATATTATAAAATCTTCATTAATTTGTGTTTAGGGACCTATTTGATATATATTTTATTTAGTCTAGGGTGTTAGTGAAAATATTATATGTGTAGATGCCCGATCCTAAATAATAATAGTGATGGGGTGTTATTATAAAAAGGGTCAATCTATAAATCGACTCATGGTAGATGGTTATGGGTTATGGTTCCCTGGGTTATATGGGGCTGGTTCACTTTGAACTTTGAGAGGTTCATTTTGTTTTTCCATTAGAAAAGTGAGTTGAAAGAAAAACCCCATATCTTCCTAGAAGAGTCAACCCTCCTTTGATTCTCTTTCGAATTCACAATGGATCAAGGTACTCGCTCTAACGTTTTCTATTGTGTTCTTATTACTTATCACAATCTACAAACAGTAGTTTACAGATTTAAGAAATTTTTCGCATTTGAGTTGTTCTATGAATCTATCTATTTAGTTTGTGATTATGTAAAATAATCCTAACAATTGCTATCAGAGCCAGGTTTTGATAAGCAATAAAAACCATTTTTTGTTTCAAAATTGTATTTGGGTTCATAAATTGAAACTTTTTTGTGAAGAACCCTATATGGGTAAAATTTCGAATTGTTAAAATTATGAAGTTTTAGGGTTCTTTGGTGTTACTTTTCCAATTATACTTCAAATTCGCAACTGATTATGTCTATTTTTAAAGGACTTAATCAGATTTGGGTGGAATTTAGGAAATTGGAAATTTTTTAAGATGAACCCTAGAAATTGAGATTTTCTAATTAAATGAAACTTTGTGTAGATTTTGGTAATTTTCACCGTTTATTTGATAGTTTTAATCAATCCTTTCAACAAATTTGAGTCAGAATTCATGAAAATAATTTTTGGAATGTGATTTTGGGATTTTTGGGTCAAGAATATTGAACAATTTCTAGAAAATCTTTGAAGAAAATTGCATTAGTTTTTTCAGAAATATTTTTTTGTGCAGTTACTATTTCAAAAAAAAATTGAAATGTAGCGCCACATTACAGTTTAAATTTCAAATTCAGACCTTTTCGGTTACTGTTCATCTGTGTTTTGGGTCTCAATACTGTTCATCCATTGACTTTGATTGTTGACCAAATGTTGACCGTTGACTGAAATTTTTTTAAAAAAAAATTTAATCACATCATATGGTTTTTTCATGAATTCTAATCAATCTAAATTATGTTTTCTTGTTAAAATTAGGTTAATATAAACTATATAGTTACCAAAGTAGCTAATTTAAGTAAAGTTGACTTAGTTTTAACAAGAAAATTATGCAAAAGTCTATGTATATTAAATATCCCAAAGGAATTTGGTAGGCCAGACTTAAGTTAGCTAATTATTGTATGACTTATTTGAGAAACTTATTTAGTATATGTCGACCTAAAGGAAGGCATGTGTTAAGTAAGTATAAAAGTTTTACATTGATTGATTATATTTGTGTAAAGAGTGCAACTAACTGACATTTATTTTGTCAAAAGACTGATAGGTGGTGATGTACTAGACACTCTAAAAATGATTAAAACTTTATGTGATCATGTGAATTTTGTGTTATATCTCTAATTTGTTAAATAAAGTTATGTTGTGTTTCACATGTTTAAGACTATATAACTTTGTGTATGATGTATATATGAGTATTATCCTGAGCATGTTATTGGTTTTTTTTCTGTTGTATGTAGTCTCTACTATTTATGCCAATATGCAAAAAATCCCTATATTGAATGGGACTAATTTTAAAAGATGGAAGGAGCACGTAATGATTGTGCTTGGTTGTATGGATCTTGACCATGCATTCAAGGTTGAACGCCCAGCAGCCTTGACTAGCAGTAGCACTGCTAATCAAAAGGCTGCATTTGAGAAATGGGAATGTTCAAATCACATGAGTCTACAGATCATGCAACATACTATTCTGGAGTCCATTCGTAGTGGGATTCCAAAAGATAAGGATGCTAAGAGTTTCCTTAAAGAGATCTCAGACCGGTTCGCACCAAACAAAAAGGTTGAAACCAATACTATCTTGACTAAGCTGGCTTCAATGAGATATAAGGAAAAAGGAAACATTCGGGAGTACATCATAGAGATGTCTCACCTTGTCACAAAACTAAGGGAACTTAAGTTAGAGTTGTTTGAAGACATATTCGTGCACTTAGTTTTGATTTCTCTTCCTCCTTAATTCAGTCAGTTCAAAATTTCCTATAACACTCAAAAGGAAAAATGGACACTGAATGAGCTTATTGCTCAATGTGTGCAAGAAGAGGGGAGACTCAAGCATGACAAGGTCGAGAGTGCTCACTTAGCAACTTCTTCTGGTACTAAGACTTCTTCTACTAAAAGGAAGAGGTCCAATGAGAAGGACAATTCAGTGCCTAGGGTGTCTCAACAAAAGGACAAGAAGAAACAAGATGTAGGTATGACTTGTTTCTTCTGTAAGAAGACTGGACATCTTAAGAAAGATTGTACCAAGTTCACTACATGGTTGGACAAAAAAGGTATGCATCTTAACTTTGTCAGTTTTGAAATTAATTTGGCTTTAGTACCTAATAATACTTAGTAGGTAGATTCTGGTGCTACTACTCATATTAGGATTTCTTTGCAGGATTGCGTAACCAGCCGAAGGCCAATTGATGGTGAAAGATACATCTATGTGGGCAATGGCAATCGAGCTACTGTGGAAGCTGTTGGTGTATTTAGATTAACATTAGGAAATCAACGTTATTTAGAATTACAGAACACTTTTGTTATACTGTCTTTTAGACGTTAGGATTTCTTTGCAGGATTGCGTAACCAGCCGAAGGCCAATTGATGGTGAAAGATACATCTATGTGGGCAATGGCAATCGAGCTACTGTGGAAGCTGTTGGTGTATTTAGATTAACATTAGGAAATGAACGTTATTTAGAATTACAGAACACTTTTGTTATACTGTCTTTTAGACGTAATTTAATTTCTATTTCCTGTTTAGACAAATTTGGGTATATGTTCATTTGGTAATGGAATATTGAGTGTGTTCTTAAATTCTGAGTTAATTGCTTCTGATTCATTGATTGATAATCTATATTGCTTAAATTGTGATAAATCTGACAGTTTTAAAAATATGCATTCTGTGAATATTAATACTAAATGAAGATTAATTGATGATAATTCTGCTAGTCTATGGCATAAGCGTTTAGGGCATATCTCTAAACAAAGAATGCAAAGGCTTATGTTAGATGGCATTTTGCAAGTGTCCAATATCGAAGATATGGATATTTGCATTGAATGCATTAAGGGCAAAATGACTAAAGTTAAGGGAACAGGTACTTCTAGAGCTAGTCAGACTCTAGAGTTGATTCATACTGATATATGTGGTCCATTCCCTACAGCTTCTTGAAATAGACAATAGTATTTTATCAACTTCATAGATGACTATCCAAGATATGGGTATATGTACCTGTTACATGAGAAATCTCAGTTATTGGACGTGTTTAAAGTTTTCAAAGCTGAAGTTAAAAATCAACTAAGCAAGAAAATTAAAGCTGTCAGATCTGACCATGGAGGTGAGTTCCATGGTAGATATAACGGATCAGGGGAACAACGTCCAGGGCCTTTTGCCAAATTTTTGGCTAATTGTGGGATTCTGCCAAATACGCCATGCCAGGGACTCCAAGTCAAAATAGTGTAGCTGAACGGCGTAATCGTACACTTAAGGACATGGTGAGAAGTATGATAAGTCATTCTTCTCTACCAGAGTCACTTTGAGGTGAGGCTCTTAAGACTGCGGTGTATATCCTTAACAGGGTACCAAGTAAAGCAGTATAGAAGACCCCACATGAGTTGTGGACAGGTAGGAAGCTTAGTATTAGACACTTTTATGTCTGGGGTTACCCAGCTGAAGCTAGGCCATACAAGCCTAATGAGAGAAAGCACTCACGCATTGTGAGCTATTTCTTTGTGAGATATCTTGAGAGGTCGAAGGATTTTAAGTTTTATAACCCTTTGACCAGGTTCTTCTTTGAAACCGGGAATGCCAAATTTATTGAAGATGTTGATCTTAGTGGGAGTGATCAACTTAGAAAAATTTTGTTTGAAGATGAATACACTAGTATTCCTACTATGGTCATAAGGATACCTGATCAGGTAACATTACCAGAGATGGTTATACCTATGAATGAGGAACCCATAGAAAACATAATAGATATCACTCCTATTCATGATCAAGAGATTCATTCTCCTGAACTTGAATTAGAGCAACAACAACCTCAAGTAGAAGTTCCTTTGAGAAGATCCACTAGAGAGAAGAAGAGTGCTATATCAAACGACTATGTCATTTTTTTGCAAGAGCACGAATTTAACGTAGGCATGCAAGATGACCCAATCACTTGTAGGGAGGCTATGTCATGTAATAACTCTAAAAAATGGATAGAGGCCATGAGGGATGAGATGAAATCTATGGCTGACAACGAGGTGTGTAGTGCGAGACCAATTAGTTGTAAATAACTAATTGGATATTTAAAACCAAAAGGGACTTAAGTTGTCACGCCTCCAATTTACGCACGTGACCGGCATGATAGATGAGCTTTTACCTCATCACCGTAAGCCTAATTCCATACCAAATTGATATATATTTAAATATAAATGTTATCTCATTTAAGAAAGTACAGTTTCTCCTATTTCTTTTTAGAGAAAGAGACAATAAATGTTTCAAATATATCTATTTATTTATTAATAAGTAATATTCTCAACAAGCATTATTTGTCTAAGATTTACCTACCCAAATTACAGAGCTACTACTAGAATACTTTGGATAAAGTTTTACATAATAACAAATATTTACCCCAATCAATGGGGTTGAGAACTCGATCGATTAGCTGGATGTGCCTCTACTTCTTCTTGAAAATCTGTGAGGGAAGGAATGGCATGAGTATATTTTACTCAGTGAGGAAATATTTTATTCTATCACATTAACATATAAAATCACAAAATATATCACATATTTCAAAATTAAATTCCCAGACATTTTTCGGGTCCCGTCCACATAAGGTGGTCGTTGTCCCGCGGCCCCTGCCGTATCCTCCCTTATTACTACTATCATAAATGCCTCCCTTATTTCACCCATATTTTCAATACTTTTGTATTGGAACAAATGATTTGCCACCCTTATTATCTCCTGCTCCTCCCTTTTTACTCCCACACGGAGACCCGTCCCCGTAACATTCTCCATCAATCACAAGCATAACAATAATTCAACCTTACACATGAATACTACACATGTATGTGATGTTGTTCATATATATATAGTAATGTATATGACACTATTTACTGTTTACATATACCATACAATTATATGTATGAGTACTATTTATACGTATAAACACGATTTATATACGGGACTATTCATATGTATATATAGTACTGTTCATAAATATAGTACTATACATATATACTGTACGGTACTGTTCATATGTATGATATAATACTATTCATATATATAGTATAATACTGTTCATAAATACGGTTCGGTACTGTTTATATATATACAACAATCAGAAATAAATTTTCAAGTAACTGAGGATAATTCCTTTCTGATGTGGAGGATCGGCTAAGGCCGCAACCACAGAGCATACTAAGAATTTATCATACAGGTACTTGTAAAAATATCGTACCCTCACAGTATCTTAGAAATCAATAAATAATTCTTAAACAACCGAGGTTATTTCTTTTCTGATATGGAAGATCGGCTAAGGCCGTAACCACAAAGCATACTAAGAATTCAACCTCTAAATTATTGTAAGAATTTAAAAGAGCATAGTAGAATATTCCCTCACCTCGAATCCAAGCTATAGAAGAGGACTTTTATAATAACCCATAATCTTAGCACCAGAATCAGAAGAGTTTAAAGAGAGGAGAGAATAGAAGCTGAAAGTGTGAGTTTAGAAGTGAAATGTAAGGGCATATTTATAGGAAAAGTCAATGGTACTATTTGATACTATGCGCTAATAAAATATTCAATTTACTATTTATGAAAATGACATTTCTAATAATTCAGTTTACTGTGCAATCACGAGGCGGCTAAGTTAGTCGTTACTATTAGAAACTAAAGGAAAAATTATCCTTTCTCTTAAAATTTTAAGTTTCTTTTCACTTTAGTCCCTAAAGGGATTTTCTCACATAAAACATTATTTTTCTCTCAGTTTCTTTCAGATCCTCTTATGCTCAAACTATATTTCATCCAAGGGATAAATTTCATATCATAACATTTATTATATCCCACAGTTTATACAATCTATAAATAGAAATCTGTATTTTTTAACAATATGCACAAACAAGTATACAAAAATTAAACAGATAAGGAATTTATTTTCTCCAAAATAAATTTTTTGTAATTTTTAAATACTTATAACTTAAAAATATAACGGGTATTATACAAGTGGTAATATCGAAAGATATAAAGTTTGTCTTGTAGCCAAAGGTTTCACTCAGAAAGAAGGCATTGACTTTAAGGAAACTTTCTCTCCAGTTTCTACGAAGGATTCCTTTA
Organism: Biancaea sappan; assembly: GCA_037074585.1. Taxonomy (NCBI): domain Eukaryota; kingdom Viridiplantae; phylum Streptophyta; class Magnoliopsida; order Fabales; family Fabaceae; genus Biancaea; species Biancaea sappan. The sequence goes on from CM073494.1 coordinate 17,728,917, forward strand.
GAGTCATTATGACACTTGTAGCTCATTATGATTTAGAGCTACATCAAATGGACGTGAAAACAGTATTTCTCAATGGAGACATTGAAGAAACTATATACATGGTGCAGTTGGAGAACTTTGAATTGAAAGATTCAAAGCACCTTGTGTATAAGCTAAAAAGGTCCATTTATGGTCTTAAACAGGCATCCCGGCGGTGGTACCGAAAATTTGATAAGGTAATTTTATCTTTTAGGTTCCAAGAGAATCTAGTTGATCAGTTCATATACCTCAAGATGAGTGGGAGCAAGTTTGTGATACTAGTTCTATATGTCGATGACATACTGTTAGCTAGTAATGATATGTCCTTTTTGCGTGAAACCAAATCCTTTCTTTCTAACAAATTTGAGATGAAGGATCTTGGTGAGGTGTCTTTGGTTCTGGGGATTCAGATCCAAAGGAATTGTACCAGACAGACTTTGGGTTTATCGTAAAAGACATATATTGAGAAAGTCTTGAGCCGTTTTGGGATGCAAAATTTTTCATCGGGTGACACACCCGTAGCTAGAGGTGATAGATTTAGCATGCTTCAATGTCCTAAATTGGACATAGAGATGAGGGAAAAGGAGAAAATCTCATATGCCTCAGCTGTGGGTAGTCTCATGTATGCACAAGTGTGTACGTGTCCGGATTTAGCGTACATTGTGGGAATATTAGGTAAATACTAAAGTAACCCCAGTATGGCTCACTGGAATGTAGCAAAGAGGGTTATGAGGTACTTTTAGAGGACGAAGGACTACATACTCACCTATCAGAGGTCGAATCGACTTGAGGTCGTGGGATATTCTAATGCTGACTTTGCTGGATGCGTGGATTCGAGGAGATCTACATCAGGCTACGTCTCCATGTTAGCTAAAGGAGCTATTTCTAGGAAAAATGTCAAACAGACACTTGTAGTTTCTTCAACCATGAAGACTGAGTTCATAGCCTGCTATCAAGCATCCAACTAGGCGGTTTGGCTGAGGAACTTCATCACAGCTTTACAGATAGTCGAGGGCATTGAGAAGCCTTTGAGATTTGTACTCTGATAGTAGAGCGGCCGAGCTATTCATTAAGAACAACCAAAGTTCATCTAGGTCAAAGCACATAGAGATTAAGTTTCTTATTGTTAAAGAGAGGGTTCAGAATCATATTGTGTCTGTAGAGCACATTAGTACTGATTATATGATTGCGGATCTGCTGACTAAAAGTTTACTACCTAGAGTTTTTCATGAGCATGTGGCTCATATGGGTGTGGATAGACCTTTAGATATCTGAGTGTGTGTTGTACATGTTATTTGTATTTGATCAGTGTATTTATTTTGTGACATTTGAGATATATATATATATATATATATATATATATATATATATGATTGTGTATTTATTCATATATAATTTTGTGTTTTTGTGTGTGTGAACTCTGGACATATGTGTTATGCTTTCTTAATGCGGTTTAGCAACTACTGTTTAGCATAAAGTAGAGAAAGTGTAGGAACCAGTTAGAAATAGGCATGTATGAAGATCCTAGACATGTAATTTCCATGCTACACATCCTGGCTTGATCTATGTCGTTAACTATAATAGTATTGTAATCATTGTTGGGTTTAGTTTCAATTCAACTAGTTACGAAAGCCTCTTTGGTTCTGTGTTGATATAGTTAATGAACAAGATTGTATGTGATATATCTATTATATAGCAGAGTGTACACACTTTGAGTTTATATATATATATATATATATATATATATATATATATATATATATATATATATATATATATGTATGTATGTATGATATGTGAGTATACAATTTCAGAATCATATATCGTCCAAGTGGGAGATTTGTTGGCGTTAGTTTTATAAATATATTATATATATTTATTATTTATTTTATAAATAACTATTAACGTTAATAGATATTTGTGTGGACTGACATATTAATTATTGTATATGTCAACATATTTTTAGGGCATATATATTAATGCTATCTTAATTAGGTCCATTATAAAATCTTTATTAATTTGTGTTTAGGGACCTATTTGATATATATTTTATTTAGTCTGGGGTGTTAGTGAAAATATTATATGTGCAAATGCCCGACCCTAAATAATAATAGTGATGGGGTATTATTATAAAAGGGGTCAATCTATGGGTCGACCCATAGGTAGATGGTTATGGGTTATGTTTCCTTGGGTTATATGGGGTTGGTTCACTTTGAACTTTGAGATGTTCATTTTGTTTTTTCATCAGAAAAGTGAGTTGAAAGAAAAACTTCATATCTTCCTAAAAGAGCCCACCCTCCTTCGATTCTCTTTCGGGTTCACAATGGATCAAGGTACGCGCTCTAACATTTTCTATTGTATTTTTATTACTTATCACGATTTATAAACAATAGATTACAGATTTAAGAAATTTTCTATGTTTGAGTTATTCTATGAATCTAATTGTTTAGTTTGTGATTATGTAAAATAATCCTAACAGATAAAACATAAAGAGAAGGTTAGCAATAATTTTTGAGGTATAAATATAATTTTACCAATTGGACTATAGAACTTATTTAAAAAGCAAAAAGTTTAAGGAGGGTATTATAACATTTCAACCAAATGAAATATTAGTGGCAGACAAACATGTGTATCTCATTCCTTATTGTTATCCCTTGTCAAAGAGAAAGAAAAGAAAAAGTAAAAAAAAAAAAGAGAGAGAGATTGACTTCTTGAACCTTCAGCCAGAGAGAGTAGAAGAGAGGCATATTCACAGAGAATACAAAGCAAAGGGAGAGAGAAGAGATTAGAAAAAAAAAATCAAGGGAGAGAGAAAGACATGCTAAGTGTGGTGGCGTACCACCATCATCTTCGTCTGTGCGCCACTGTCCTTGGCCGGATTCGTCATCTGTAAGTAGAAAGTCTCTCATCTCTTCCCTTCCATAGTGCAAACTTGAACCTTAGCTGTATAGGAGAGAAAAATTTATGACTTTGAATTAAGCCTTAATCTCTTGCCTTCTCTAAGTTTTCTATGCATTTGGGGACTAATTTCAGATTTGTATTTTATATATATATATATATATATATATATATATCAAGGGCATTACGCTAATTAAATTCTGCATCACAAGATAGAGAAGAGATGGTTCAATCTGGAGGATTTTTTCTACATATTTCATGGACTGTTTTAGAGCTTGTTTTGATTGTGACTAAATTTAAACTAGATTAATAACTAAACTACTGAACTAGTTGTGGTCTCATATATGTATATAGACATCTTGAGGTTGTATATGCTTTTGAGAATAGCAAGTTTCAAAAACTCAACTTAGACTATCATTTTGCTGTCATTTACTGCTTTAGAAGTTTTTGACTGTTTGCAAAATGAAATGAACTCTAATGGTCATAAAATTTGATATACAATTAGAAATGGTGTCCAAGAATATATTTAAATTATTTCAGAATTTTTTGGGTTGGTTTGGTACCCCAAATATACCTAAAACAGTGACTGAAATTTGTAAAGGGCAGAATAAGACTGATTTGTCATACTACTGGTTTTATGTATTTTTGGATAACCAAATCAATTCCTAAAATCATGAATGTTTTATGGGGAGCTCCTAACATGTTAATATGATCTAGAAAGTTTCAAGCTCATCAAAGTTGGTTTGATTGGTCAAATAATTATGGGAATAACACTTTATTTAGTGTAGAGTGAATCTGGGCAGTTTCGGAAATTAATTTGGTTTTAATAGCTAAAGACCTCTTTTTGATCTCAAATTTCTATGGAACTTAGCTAAGATATGAAACTGATGATTTGAAAAATTTCATGGCATTTGGACATGGTTAAATAAGTATAAAATGCATAATACAGTACCTGTTCAGAATTTAGACAGCTTTGATCTTTAGCCAATAATAAGGTCTTTAGTAGGGTCTAACGATAGAATTAAATTATGAAAATTTTATTCTAGTATACCAACATACTAATAAGAATTTATATGAAATTTCATAATTTTTGGAGTTATGGATTAATACCAGAATTTTTCTAAAGATTGGTTCTAATTTTAGCCTCAAAACAGAACAAAGCTAGATGATTAATAGCCTATGTTCTAATTTGGTGTTAATTGCTTGCTTGTTTTTTAGACCTTTGATGAGTTCCTTGGTATTTATCCTCTGATTGAAGTGTAGAATTTTAACTTGGAATAGAGGTAAGAGATTCTACCTTATCTTGTTTGCTTATTTTTATGTATATATTAAATGTGTACTATAAATATGTACATATGACATGAAGTTGATGCATTCATGTTATGCATTAAAATGTGAAAGTGAGGCTATTGCGACTTCATTTATAAATTTGTCAATATGAGAATACATTTATAAAGTAAGGATATATGATGATAAATATTATGAAATTGTCATGAAATTGGATGTGTGTGATTGCTGATATTTATGTGATGTGATTGATGGCGGACGTTACGGGGATGAGTCCCTGTGCAGGAGTAAAAAGGAAGGAGCAAGAATTAATAAGGGTGGAATGAAACCACTATTGGCCACGTAATATTAAATATGATATTCGTCCCTTTAAGGGCAGGGTGAAATAAAGGAGGATGCGGCGGGGGTCGCAGGGCAATGGCCACTTTATGTGGACGGGACCATAAAAATGTCTGAAAAATTAATTTGGAATTGTGTGAATTGTTTGAAATGTAATTTAGCTTGATCTGGAATGTGTCTGTTACTGATTACAAGGTGATTTCAATGTGTGTGTCTTGATAAATATTTAGTACACTAAAACATAAATGATTGTACTGTTAGATCAAATATGTATATCTACATGTATATGTATACCTATATTGTGTGTGAATGTGGTAAAATTCTCTCAAGTAGAAGTTGTCTTTAGTTCAGGTATGAAAGACTTCCTAGTTTGATGACGTTCATGCCAAGATTACCTTCCTATTTGTTTAGAGTATGTTTAGGTCTTATTTTAAATTGTATAAATCTAAAAAAGCTCTGTAACCGAGTAGGTCAGTTCTGCGATGTAATGTGTATGACTATAGCGTGTATGAGAAACTCGATTTAGTCATAATTTCTTATCTTTTTGTGAGAAGAGAAATAGTTCTCTTATTTTAATTTTTAAATTGTATAATTTAAATTAATTGTATTTAAAAGAACAACAAAAATAAGGATTAATATTGTGCTTAAGAGAAAAATAGGCTTACGAAGGTAAGATGAAATTCACATTCCGTGTTGGTCATGTACTCAGGTTTTGGGACATGACAATTAATGTGCTCAGAGGAAGACAAAAAGAGACCATATGAGCTTTAACGCTTTATCATTATTGTCAATTTTAACTCCAATAGCCTCTAGTTAAAAAATGATATCATTGAGAGCGTTAAAAAAAGACCATAAGATTAATATACCCTTTCAGCTTTTTCTAGAGTACTTTGACTGTTGATATTTCTTGCACATTCTCAAGAACATTCTTAGTCAAAGATAAATGAATTGCACTTGCAACTTTCAAATTTAGTTCCTACCAATCTTCATTGCTTATACTAGACTTGCTCTTTCATAATGTTTGCTAGAAACATGGGTTTGGCTTTTCCTTTAACACTTTGTGTAACCCATATTGTATTAATACATTCTTGACTTATACTTGCTATAATTCAAAATTGATTTCCCTATTGAATTTATCTATATCAAATCTAATAACGCTTGAAAAGTTTGACATTGCAAATTGCAGTTGTTTATTAGAATAGTAAAAGTAGGTTGTAAACAGTGCACCAAGTAAGTTTCTAAGAAAGAGAAGTGAGTTACAATTGATACACTTAAATACTAAATCTTTCTCCTAACTAGAATTTTTCTAAAACGCGCACTTGGACACAATCACACTTCTTTTCAATAACCAAGCAACCGATGAACAATTTTTAAGCAACAGATGACATTTCTTTTCTAATGTGAAAGATTGATAACTCTATAAAATAGAGTTACTTTAGGACTCTTTTGCTTCTTATTTTAAGTGTTTATGTTAGTTTAAGGTCATTTTCTTGACTTGCTATGTTCTTTTTGTTACTTTAACTTTGGTAGTTTTAATTAATAGTATTTTAGGACTTTTGTGTGTTTTCTTTGGCTAATTTTATATGTTTTTGTTTTATTCTAGGTCTATTGGGGTTGGAAAATTGAGCCAAGACATGGAGTGAGGAAAATGAAGTCTTAATGTTGACACAATTCTTGTGCCTCAGCACTAGAAAGAAGTGCTAAGGCATTGGGATTTAAAGAACGGAGTCAGAAAGTTAATGCCTCAGCATCAGAAATTAGTGCTGAGGAGCTAGCATGCAGATCAACTTGAGGGTCCTTTTTGTCTAGCAATTTTCAGCCCTATAAAGGCATTTTCTTATGGTTAATTTTTGAGGAAGACGAATCTCTAGCTGATGAAGACACAAAATACCCAAGGTAGAGCAAGAGATTTGGAATTCCAAGAGACAAGATCAAGCTAGAAGCATAGGAGAAAGGTGATTGGAGCTCAGAATTATATTGGAGTTTCTTTCTCCTTTCTCTCTATTTTTCTTCATTTTTATTGATGTTTAGCTTTGAGGAATCCATGACTCTTGTAGATATATGTAGCTAAATTTCATCTCTAGGATTGTAATTATGAATCTTGGTATGGATTAGAATTTGATTATGTCTTGAACTCTTTTAATCTTTTGGTGGTAAATGCTAAATTATCATTCTTGTTCTTATTGCTTTATGATATTGTGGCCATTTATTGAATTGATTTGTGATTCTTACTAAACTTGGGAAAGAGAGGTACGAATTTGACTATGAGTTGGATAGTGTAAGGGAATAGATAAGTTAATAACATAAGAATATGGGTATTAACCTCAAATAGCTAAAAAAAAGGACTAGCGCTTCAATTGAACCTAAAATTGATATAAGGGATTATGGACATTTAGGTTATTCTTGAAGGAAGGTTGGGAAAACTCTTCTAAAAACATAAGTACTCTAAGTTAGCTTGTATTGTCAGTGAGTACAAGAGTGAAAGAGATTGCTAATTATTCAGAATCCTAGCTAAGACCTTCTCATTTAAATGAATTTCACTTATTAAGTTTTGCTCTTGCACTTTTAACTTGTCTATTATTAATTTGTGTCATTGTAATTTAGAGTTGTATTCAATTCAAAATTTGGTTGTCCAAATAGTATAGCAATAGTTTTTCAAGTATTTGACACCTTAATCTCTGTGAGACAATACATTTTCTCACTCTATAATACTTGAACGAGCAATGTAGTTGCCAATTTCGCGTCAAGTTTTTGATGTCGCTATTGCTAGGAAATTATTAATTTTTGAGAAACTTTTGCAAAATCTTCTTAGGGGTTGCTCTTGCGTTTGTGTCTTGTGAAAGTCAAATTCCAATGATGAATTTAATAGCATTTCGATGTATGATGGATGAGAAGGGAATTATTAATGTTTTGCTCTAAATAAAGTAAAGGATAATGACTAGTTTTTCCAAGCTTGAGTATTATTGAAGATGTTATGGCCTGACATAGTTGGATTTGTCTCATTAAATGAAACATTTGTGCAATTTAATTTGTATGCTTGGGCTCAACTTTAATTACACTACAAAAAAAATCACTTTTGGTGGCGACTTTTAGTCACCACCAAAAGTCTAAAAAGTCGCCACCAAAAAGTTTTTGGTGGCGACTTTTAGTAGCGACTAAGTTGTTGCTGAAAGTTCGCGGCTGAAAGGTTTTTAGTGGCGATTTTAGTCGCCACCAAAAGTCATTTTTTCGTTAAAAAAAATTTCATGTAAAAAAAAATGATTATCTTTAGTGGCGACTTTAAAAGTTGCCACTAAAAGATCTTTGGTGGTGACCAAAAGTCGCCACCATAAGTAACCTTTAGTGGCGACTTTTAAAGTCGCCACCAAAAGTGAATAGTAATTGTTTTAGGCTCTGATTGGTCCGACGGGTCAACTCGAGACTCATTTGACATGCGCAGGTCTTAGCCAGTCCACTAACTTGCTGCCTCAGGGTGATTCGATTTTTTTTGGTGCAATATTAAAGTTTATTTGAAATTAAACCAAACATATGCATACCAGAGATTTGAACCTAGGCTCCTTGCTTGCAACCATGTCTATTTTGCCATTGTGCCACCACTTTATTTGTGTTATGTAAAGGCAAAATATTATATATATATATATATATATATATATATATATATAATCTGTTAAAATTATTTTAAGCCAAAAACATCATAGTACTAAAATGAAACAACATCTAACTTAACAAAAAGAATATTATTATTAATAGAATAAGAAATAAAAAAAATAATTATATATAAAAAAAAAATTGACTTTTTGTAATTCTTTTCTTGTTTGTTATGCTATCACATGTAATTATTGAGGGTTAAAGTTTGGCATTTCATTGATGCTTAGAAAGAGCTATCTAACAATATTCTTTTGTGTGTTCTCCTTTGCTCGAGGAGGAGCAAATGTTTAAGTTTAGGGCTAGGGGTCACATAATGTCACAACCATATAACATACTAAGAACTTAATATTCCATCAAATCATTGACTCTAATACTATCTGTTAGTGCAATATTTCTAACATTTAATTTTTGATTAATGGAATCAATCTCATGTAATTAGTCATGCTAATTATGAGTGGACCAGCTGCACAATAAATATAGAGAATAACACACAAAAAATCCATCAGCGTGCTGATATGGAAATTTCCAGCAATCAATGCCAAGATGTAGCAATTTACAAAGTCAAAGATCTTTCCTAAATCAATAGCCCTCTCTAACTAGCACAAAAAGGAAAAGAAATCAAGTGAACAGATGTAGCGACTATCTTGAAAGGAAATTACACAATCTAGACAAGCAAAAAGGAAAGTGCAAAAGAAAGAAACAATGATGTTAACACACATATGTACCTAAGAAGGGAGTTGAATTGGGTACCTGGTCATTTTAAAAACCTTTACATAATTTTTATTTTCAAGTAAAAAACTGGAAGGTTATTTAAAAGTGATTTATTTTGAAATCAATACCTTGTTTACAAAATGTTCACTTAAAGTGATTCTTCTTAATAATATGTGTTTCCATTTTAATAGCAATGACAAGTAATAAAGACAAAGAGAACAACACAAACAATATCCTAAGAGATATTCTTACATCTACTCTTCAAACACACAGTAAGAGAATTTTTTTACAGGGAAGTAATAACTAATACAATTCGCAACTTAACGTTGAGGATCAGCACAATACTTTTATACTACGATAATCAACAACCTCATGCTAAGATCAGCACAATGTTTTTATGCAAATAACACAAAACCTTAGCAAACTCATTACTTGCTATGTCACCCTAGACCTTTTACAACCTCTTCAACTAATAAGATCAACCATAGTCTTTTATACCAAACAGCTAGAGATCATACCAGATCCCTAATAGCAACCTATCCACTCACGAGACATCAACAAACAAAGATCACACCCAATCTCTAACAACTCAGTCCCCACACAGGACACCAACAAGTACAAAGTAGGATGAAGTTCACTTAGAACAACAAGACATATCGCTCATTCAAAGTGTAATTTCTGTGTACAACAATCTCTCAAGAAGTGTAGGGAAGGAGAATTGCGCTCAGCTCAAGCTCTTTTTGTTTGCCACTTATTTCCTTTACTGGTAGCATATGTAGAAGATGAGCAAATAACCCTTTTTATATGTTTAGATAACTAGCCGTTGGAAAATAGCCTCCTCATTAAGTTCTTTAAATCTCTTGAATGCACATCATTCAGCCCTTTAATTGCTTGATCCTTGTATGAATCTGGTAACTGAAGTATGGAAGATTCATTAATTTATTGTGTACATATACAAGAAGATGGTCATAAGAGGAAGATAAGATGACAAAACTTATACAAGAGATAGATTAATAAACAAATAAATTAAAAGTTATACAAGAGGAAGAGGAAGATAATTGCATTTAAATATTATTGCATTGATGCAGTAAATTAATTGTATTATTTCCAATGTAAAATTTAAAAAAAAATTGATATGAAAATTCATAAATTTATCATTTTTTATGACAACTTATTTTTATTCTTTATAAAATCTTTCATTACATTATTTTTTATTTACCAACTTAAAATGCAAACAAAAAAAAACAATTTTATCACTAATTTGTGATTCGAGGGACCCTCTCTCAAATCACATTTATACATAAAACACACGTGGCTTGAGGGATTATCTCTTGAACCACATAGGGCAGTGGATGAAAATTCTCAATCTTCACAAAATATATATAAGTGGCATACAATCAGTGACTGAAATTCAATAGAAAATATTCAGTAATAATTTTGTATTTAGTCGAAAATCAATTACAAATAAATTAACGACAATTCTTTTAGCAATGCTTACTGTTAGTCGAAAATCGCTTTTTCCAATTGAATTTCTTATATTAGCAACTCTTCTTTCAGTCGAAATTTTAAGCTATTCTTGTAGTGATATCCATATATATATATATAGGTAAAATGAATTATTGTTGCTTGTTGTATGACAGTTTTTTGTTTCCAAAAAAACAAATATCACGTAAAAGAGTACTCAATTATATATAATTAGCATTTGGTATGCCTATAACCAGAAAAGGAGAAATTTTAATTAAAAAAGAAATCAGAAAGTATTAAATGATATCTGTACTAATTATAGTGAAATCCATAAAAAGATATTTGTTTGCAAAAAGGAAATGGATGGCTCCATCATTGGTCGGTGCAGATATTTTGTTGGAGGGGGAGATTAATTTCGGTTTGGCATAATAATTTGAAAAGGGCTAAAAAAGAAAAAAAGAATTATGATATTTCAATGGCATCTGCACCTCAATCAACGACTCAACGTATGTTACGTAATCTGAGGCGTTTATATAATTCAAGAGTCATAAGAATGCATGACTGGCAATTGTTCGACATGTTATACTGAGTTTGGCCAAAAAATATATATATTTTGTGCTGTATTTCATGTTTTTCCATATATTCATGTTTTTTCTCATAATTTTCTCATAAGAGCTAAAATTTATCTCTCTATACTTTTGGTACTTCTGTTTCTCTCTTATTCACACTGTTTCGTTTTCTCTACGCTATTCAGTATTTAATACTTTATTGTCTTTATTCAGTTGTATTTATAAGTCAACGTTAATGCAAATGGGGCCCCTTTAAAAATTGCTAACTTCATATGCAAGTTTTCTAATTTATCTAAATTTATGCCATGTTCGCCTAAGGTGATCCTAGTTGCAGACTATTTAAACTTAAAAAATGATGATGATTCAATTTATAAAAATACCAATTTAAACAGAGTTTATATACTTAATTTGTGCTCAATAAATTAAAAATTACTTTTTTTAATATGATAATTGAGAAATTATCTCTAAAAAAATCTAAAAATAGGAAACTCTTTCTTATACTTTTGTGCTTATCATTTAGTTATTAGAAAAGTCTATGAAGAGCTTAACTTTTTTAGAGGTTAAGTTTTTCAACCATTAGATCACTTTGAGATTTGTGTATATATCAATTAAAAAAATATTTCACACAAATCTCAAGATAATCTAATAATTAAAACTTTAATATCTTGAAAAGTTAAGCTCTCCGTAAACTTACCCTTACTTATTAGTCTCAAAATAAAATAATTGATATCTCACTTCTTCAATAGCATAGACTTTAATCATAAACTTGTAAAGAAAAGAAAAAAAAAGCAAAAATGGATCCCAAAACTTGAGTCCAATAATTTTAAAAAAATTTAAAAAAAAACTTAAAAGAAATATAGGGTTGGGCTTGGGTTTTTAAAGCCCGGCCCTAGCCTGAATTTTTTATATATATTATTTTTTAAAAACTGCATATTTAAATAAAAAATTATATAAATATATATCATAATATTTAGAATATTTTATATATGTATGTAATATTAAAATGTATAGTTTATATAATATGTATCTTTTACATTTTTTTAATATATAGTATATAACTTATATATAATTTTGATACTTAGCTTGATTTCAATTAATTGAAATCAAGCTAAGTATTCATCCATTTCATGTTACATAATATATGATACTATTTCAATATGTAGCAATTATGAATCCTGAGTTATGTATAAAGAATTATAATGTAATTGTAGAATTATTATAATTTAAGTTTTTGTATATTTTATTTTTATTTATAATTGAATAAGAAAATTTACATTAGTTAGTAATTATAATTCTATCACAATTTTTAAAAATAACTATTTTAATTATGTAATATTATTATTGATTTCTTTAGTTTTGTTTATGTTAACTATTAACATGTAAAAGAAAGAAATATAGGCCTTTTTTTTTAATTCGAATTCGTATCTGAATTATTAAGTCAAGTCCCAAAAAACAAAACAGGTTCAAGCTAACTTTTTCTCTATTATTATATAAAAAATTCAGCTCATTTTGTAACCAATTCGACTCATGATCAAGTATAAAATTACATTGATAGATCAAAAGAGAGAATTCACATGGAATCTCAACAGGAAAAGATGCAAATGACCAAAAAAAAAAAGGAAAAGATTAAGGATGCGATGAGAGAAATGCATTAAATAAAAAAATAATAAAAAAGTCAGGTGTGCGTGGGGACCATGGAAGTCTACTCCATTACGAAATCTGGGCCCTTCATTTTTTTCTCTAACTGTGAATCCACAGTGCTACGTCACCTCTCTGATTACGTATACATCTCCTCACGTGGACCCCAAAGCCCCACACGTTCGCCAAGTACATATCTGACTTTGGCCTATTGATGACTTGAACACTTCTTTCGTCAACCTCTGCCCCACTTTTCTCGATTCCGGCGTCCGTCTGTCCTTAGGTTCTAAGGTCAAAAACAATTAACATTACCAGAACTAAGAGAACCAATTTCCCCCATTTTTTCATTCTCTTCAATATTTCTTGCGTTACCTTTGCACACGAGCCATACCTGGGAATTGGAAGAGGACGAAGATTACAGGCGGGTCTGACTGTGAAATATGAAAAATCATATTTTAATCCACTCCAGTTTAAAACTAATTATCTATAAAATAATTCTGAAATATTGTAAACAATGGGTATGTATAACCCCTAGCTACGGGAAATCATTTCTGGATATCCTTCAAAAATTAACAAATATCTGAATTTCATATATGAAACTCGACTATATGTTGCTAATTGAACCAACTCTTATTCATGTTTTTATAAAACTATGTAAGATGAATGGGATAAAGTTGACAGTGAAGAAAATTTTAAAATGCTTCGTGTTAAGAAGTTGAATTCCAGTGAGTTTGTTTTTTTGGTTTTGGGGGGGGGGGGGGGGATATTTTTCAATTTTCTTAATTCGTGAAATTTAACAATTTTTTTTTAATTTGGTGAAAAATTGAATATTTGAAGTTATTTTTTCTTAACTTGCTCCAAAATTTATAAAAAGAACAGATTTAAAAAAAAATGGAGGTGCAGAATATGAATATTTTTCTTTTTCAAGCCCTCTTTATTACAGTTTGTATATATTTGCCTTATAAATAGGGGTTTAATGGAACCATCCTAGACCACAGTCTTGATCAGTTTGTGCTTAAATCCTAAGCTGCCATAAGATTACTTCTCCATTTCTTCTGGTCAGGCTTCTCTCCATATCTGCAACTTCATCTCCAGAGCGTTCTAAGGTGCTTAATTATATCTATTTATTTCTCTGCTCAAATCTCTTTTTTCACACTCATAGGCTCTTTTTTGTTTCTTTAGCCGAGGAGGGAAACTTAAATCAATAGTTCTCCCCACCTCTTTACCAATCTTTATTGCCGTGACCAAATTCTGTATTTTCGACTCTTTTTTTTTTTTTTGTAGGGTGGAAAACTTACTTCAATGTCTTCCTCTCTCCCGTTTATTTTCTTTTAATTTCTTTTAAATTTTTTTCCGGTTATGTCAGCATATCTTTCTGTAGAAGTACTCACTGATTCACTGCATGCTCAAGGAGAAAAGATTGAGAACTCTGTTGACGATTATTTTTCACAGCCACAGGCTCTCTTTTTTTTTTTTTTCTTTTTGCCATAGCCCTTGAGTGCTCAATTTTTTCTTTTGGATTTCATGATTCTATTATTTACAGGATTGAAATAAGCACTTTCCGTAGCTATGGAAGAAGGGTTGGATTTCCTGGTAATGAATTAATTAAAATATTGTCTCTGCATTCCTTACACCTCATGTATCATCCTTATTTTCGTGTTTTTGACTTTATTCAAAGAATCGGAATGGTGTCTGTGAATATTCAAATCTGGTGGAGTCGTCGTTCCTTCTTGTATATTTTAATCAGATTTGAAAAGTGAGTTGGGAGTCCTAGTGTCCTGTGTCCGTGGGGATCGGATATGCCGATACGATCTCAAAAAGACGTTGCTTTGAAAACAGCACGAGAAGTCGCCCGTGGATTCCAGGCCCCTGATATTCTGATAGAGATTGGGTCAGAGGGAGTGGTCGTGCGGGCCCCACTATCAGAGATGTTTGGTTCGGAAATCTAAGTTGAACCCCACCCCACACACACATACAACGATGTACTCGACGAAAAGTAGAGACAGAGAGGACGAGAATGATCGTCTGAGACATGATTCGCTTACCTCTCTGGCCTAGATCTCCCATTTGGTGGTACTCGCTAGCCCATATATATATATATATATATATATGTATATGTTTAATGTGGCACAGTTCGTTGCTTACTATGGAGGATCTTCGAACAAGGAAAACATGGCTTAGGTGATTGGATATTTGAGAATTCACCTAAAAATGCGTACCATTTATGGACGCTTTATCAAAGTCAAGTCATTTTCTTGCTCCAGGTGCACCTATATGCACCTAGTGGGCCCAACCCAGTAATATCTACTCAAGCGCGTTTTTTTAATAAATATTGCTTTTTAATTTTCCTTTTTTTTCTTCTTCTCCTTCCTATGAACCGGGACTAGTGTGAATGGTAAAAAGAGTTTATTATTTTTTTTACCTGTTATACTTAATTATTTGTCAACCTATGTATAATCTGTTTGTTTAAATTATATACATATATATATATATATATATTAATAAGTGCGTGTACTGTTTTGGGTAATGAAATGAAAAGAACATGGATGTATCGAGGGAGTTGGCTAGCATTCAATTTGGCATTGATGAATTTGATGAAGTCAACATCCTCGAAGGACTTCACTCTCCATCCCCTTCTCGCAGTCTTGATTTTGGATCTCTCGGGCATAATATGCCAAACGTAACTAACACCTCTTCCCTCTCTCTCTCTTCTCTTTCCTCCATTTTTTTTTGTCGTCATTTGAAGTGTCTTCTCTCAGAAGTCAGAACTCCAGCACGCTAACTTGTTTATTATCATAGGAGGATCAGCAACATGGAGGAGCAGAGGTTGAGGCTGAAGTCGAAGTTGAATCCTCCCTCACTGAAAGCGGAGAGTCACAGAATAAAGAGGCGGATGGTGAGGCGGAGCCAGAGCCAGAGCCAGAGCCAGAGCCAACCAAGAATCCGGTAAGTGATACACATGAGCCTTGCATGGGAATTATTTATACATGGGTCTAACGTTAATGTTGTTGGGAGTGTCACTTCACCATCATCATTCATCGGTGGGCACGATTCCATATAGAGTGGTGACTACAGGACACCGTGTGGTTGTGACAGACAGAACAATTAATGGTTTTTGTTGGGTTCAGGAATCGACGGAAGGCGGTGGTGGAAAGTGTGAGGCTCACAACACTGTCTCTCTTTCTGCATTTTCTGACAAACGAACCTCTCTTCCTCTCTCTAATGTCCCTGTGTCTGTGGACTCCTTCACTCAACTTATTGTTTCAATCCAGCAGCCCCCAATCCTCACTGCAACTCAACCACTCCCCCTCACATTCCCGGTAATTAATTAACTTTTCTATCTCCCTCAATATCTAGTGGGGATAGGTGTTTTTTTTTTTTAAATGTTTAGTTTTGAAATCTAATAATTTTAATTTTTTATAAAAAATAAAAATAATAAAAAATATTATTTAAAATTTAAATTATTAAATTTTAAATTTAACAATAGATAAAGAGACAAATATACTGTGTATTTTTGAATTTAAACAGTAAAATCATGCTCTTCAATATCACTTTACCTGTTCAAGTCATTAGGAAGAAGTCAAATCAATAAAAACTACATTTTATATATTATTTTATTGTAAAAATGCAATAAAAATATTTAAAAAATTATTGTTTATCACTCACAATTATACCAAGTTGTTGAATAATGTGCTTTTATTGATTTGTTTTTTAACCTATATGAACAAGTGGGGTTACGGTTGAGGAATACAAATTGAAAAATTATACTGTATAATATTAAAATTTTAAAATTTTTATTCTCAATTTTTAAAATTGAAAGAATAAATTGTATAATCTTCTAAGTTAAATGAGATTTATTTTTAAATTTTGTCCTTTTCTTGTATTAATTACAGCTTGCCCCTTATTTAATTAATGTCTTTCTTGTTTTCACTCATCTTTTGCATTGGTTAAGTTAACGAAGAGCTCAACTTCCTTCTACCACTAAATTACTTTGAGATTTGTGTAAAATAATTTTTAATTACCATACACACAAATTTCAAGGTAATCTAATATTGATCTAATAATAAAAAAAGTCAACCTCTTTAGAGGTTGAGCTATCCATAAACTTTCCCTTTGAAATTTTGGGAACATTTACTTTTTTCTTTTTCTAAGATTAATATGTGTATATATATATATATATATA
This sequence comes from Biancaea sappan, assembly GCA_037074585.1. NCBI lineage: Eukaryota > Viridiplantae > Streptophyta > Magnoliopsida > Fabales > Fabaceae > Biancaea > Biancaea sappan. The sequence continues at coordinate 17,745,672 of CM073494.1, forward strand.
TATATATATATATATAATTAAGATATTTTCCATAAATTGAATAATAAATAATTAAAATTATATGTTTTTTAAAAATTTGTGGGCATTAATGTATAAATGTTTTTAAGATTGTCCATGAGATGTAATTGGATAAAATATATTTAAAACAAATAAGTACTCAAAAGAAATAGAAATTGAATGTACTTAATGAGATAAAATCTGAACCAACCAGATCCAAGCATATAAGTGTAATCAAACATCCCCAACATGTTGAGTTAATTAAATATTACTTTTTACTTTTTACCAAATGTAATTAATGAACTAACATTTGAGGAAATCAGTGAATCAATCAAATTTGGATCCGGTGTTTGTCTTTAAAGACATGCATTGTGCTTGTCTGCATAGGAATCGTTGAATTTCATATCCAACGGTCTAAATTTCAAATAGTATTTTTATTAGTTTCTTTTTTTTTAAAAAAAAAAGATATTGTAATCTAAACCAATAGATCTAAAATCCAACGATCCCCTACACAGATAATCATCAGATTTAGATCTCAATCAAACACCCCCAATTCTCATGTTAAATTAATTAATTATTACTTATTACCAACTATCATACTAACTATTAACACATTAATTAATTATTACTTATTACCAACTATCATACTAACTATTAACACATTCCTAAAGATATTGTCATATTGCCGTTTATATTTCTCCTCATTTTAAGTTCCAATTATATGATTAAATTTGTATCGAGGATCTAGTTGTCATTGAATAACATGAGAAAAGCAGTAGGTTTAGTAAATATTTGACAGCCCAAGCCCAGTAACGAGTTAAGTAATACTGGAATCCTAGTTTTCAAAAAGTTCGTAAGTTCGTAAGGGCCTTTAATAATCCGCAAATCTATGTACACTTGCATAATATTTGCTAACCAAAAACTCTCTTATAATCAGTTCGATAATAGGTGTTCATCGAATTAAAGGAAGCTGGAAGATTGATATCTTGTTTTTCTGGCCTATAGGAAGCTTGATAACTGATATCAAGCATACGTTTAGGATTCTTTCCAGTTTCCAGCATTACGTTTAATTTTTTTTTTGGGCCGAAATAAAATTTCACGTTATTGATTAATTAGCATAATCTCATTACAACTATTATTATATGTGATCACTGACCTTATCTATTTCAATCATGGGGTTAGGAGGGACAGGTCTCACAGGGAACAGTTGCATCACTTCAGGCCCAAGAGCTGAATTACTCTAACCTACTCTCTTCTCAAAACGAGAATATCCATATGTAGGTTCCTCTAATTAACCTATCAACATTCTGAATTCTTGTTCGTTTTTTTTTTTTTTCCTCTTGTCCTAAAACACATATGTGTTTTGCATTTATATATTGCAGGCCTCAACTAGGCACGGGTCTTCCTAGTGAGCACAGCACAAACAATCAGATAGTGATGCGAAATAATACTGTTCTAGCACGCAATGCCTTCAACGGAATTAATCAGCAGGCATATCCAACTCTCTCGGCCTTAATCCTACAAAACCCAGTAAGTATATGACAAAGCAAGAGTTTGAACTTAGGATGACATGTTAAACTATTCAGACTACTTTTTACTACTAGACTACCACCTAGTGGCTTTTCAACAATTTATTAAGGTTGTCCTGCATGGACTCGGCTTTGTAAATCATGTCGACGCTGACAACCTTGTCTATCATTAGCAGGCAGAGGTGGGGGCAGGAATAGGCACTGGAACATTAAACCCACCAGGACAATTCATGTGTAGCCAACAACATTCAAGAATGTGGAATTCAAGCAGCTGGTACGAGGCTTGTGTTATATATATTCTCAATCTCGTGTCATTGATGCACTAATTGTTCAAGCTTAATGATAATTAGTAATGTTCCTCATATATATGAATGATTCTTGAACATTAGGCCTCAATACCATCACGGCCCTGCCCCTAATTATGTTTGGGCACCTAATGTTTATGATTCACAATATGCCCCCAACTGCATGCACTTTGATACCTCTGTTATCCATAGGTATGTAATAATGTAATGTACTGTTACATTACGCAAATGCATGAGCTCATTGGTATTTTATTTCTCAGGCCCCAGCAGTTCAATACTCTGCCACAACAAGCTAGCCATCTCTCTGGGTTGCAAAAGATTTTTGACTTACAAAATTGCATGCTTCCTCCCTGCCCAATGTTTCCGAGGTACTTGTTTCTTTTCTTACTTTAATACACGTTATAAATCACGTTGGGCAATCGACAACGTAATATATCAGCCAAACGTGACGAGCATTTTTTTTTTTTTTTCCAATTTAAGGCCGGAATCATACTCAAATTATCAGCCTGCTTTTGCTCCTATGCCACCAAATGCTTATGATAATCAACGTGTTTATAGACCTATGCCACCTGAGCCTGTTCTTCCTACTGGGTAATTAATTATTCTTTCAATTTATTTGATTATTTTGGAACTCGTAAAATTAAGTGGACTCTCAGTAAATTATATACCCAATCCATCTACTCAATGTTGTAATTGATTTTCTGGCATAGGCCTGCAATATTCTCTGATTACCATCCGCAGCCAAGGTCATTAGGAATGACCTACAATTCCCTCGGAGCTGCAACTTCAATGCCTCAAAGGTATCAAATTATTTACCTTAGATTTGCCACTTCATCAATATATATATATATATATATATACCATTTCGTGATCCATGTTAAGTAGTTTTCCTCAAAGTAGGTACCCCCAGTTACAAGATTACCAGAGGAATCCTTTTCAATCCCAAATGTTGATGCCTAATGGTTTTGCACAGCTAGCTCTTGGCACTGCCCAGCTCTCTGGGTAAGCAGCCCTTATAATATATCTCTGCACGTGAAGTGCAATCAGATGGTCACCATTATCTATAAGATTTCAATGTGCTTAGTCATTCATTTGTTTTCAAACTTAGGTCCCCGCGAGTGTCAGATAACAGAAATGAACAGAGTCAACTTTGGAGCAGCCAGAGTTCCACATTGCGTGGAGCAACCACTCTGTCGAGGTTCGCAGGTCCAAGTGTTCAGAGCTCAAGGGTTCCTGAACCTTCACGGCTTAATGAAGTTTCAAATGTTCAGAACTCGAGGGTTTCCTGGTATCTGATGTTTCACTTGAGACATTTCATTTCTCCTTGTGTTCTCGTAATTGCTTGCGTCGTACTAAATCATACCTGGATTCAGGACTCAGAAAGGCACAGGTATTCAGCTGCAGAACGCGGTTCCTGCTGCTCCAAATACAGTAATTTCGCAGCTAAACAAAGGGCAACTTGTGAATCCTTCTTCATCTTCCAGGTAAAATACATAAATTGAATCTACGTGGGATCTTGTACGAACTTCACATGCTTCAATGTTTGTTCTTATTTATTTGGATGATATCTTCCGCAGTCGACCTATTAGCGAGGGGATTCGCAAAATACTGGACCAGACTGCCAAGCATAGAGGCCCTAAGCCGAAGGCTACTTCCTCTGCTCGCCGTACTAACACCCACCACATTCAAACTCCAGTCTCACAAGATCAAGACGTAAATATCTCCATCACGTGTTTCATTTTATGCAATAATGTTTGATTTATGGATATCACTCAACTTTCTACGCCATTGTCGGCAGGAAACTTGGATTAAAGAGCTGGAAAAGGAACTGAATAGAGCCTGGAATCAACCTGACTCAGTCACCAAGGTAAACTTCATCTTCACTTAAGATAGACTGTTAGGTTACTGAAATGCAATTAATCAAGGAGAAAGATTGAGAAGAACACACAAAGAAATTACGTAGTTCGGTTAATGCGACCTACGTCCACGGACAGAGAGAATATCTGTATTATTTTCTGACGGAGGCTATACAGAGAGAAATTACATCAACCACAACTCTTACAATGAATTCCCTCACACTCATATATATATATAGACAAATGGGTCATGGGTCATGGGTCGGGTTACAAACCGGGTCACCCACAAAATTCAAGTCAAACCCAACAATTTCCCTCCTTGACTTGAATTCTCTCAAATCACCAGAACTAAATATAAATTCATCTATGTCATTCAAGCCCTGTAGGGCTTCATGGAATGCGAACATTCACCAAGTCCAAGCTATGCTTGAACTTCTCTGAAGGTAGAGCATTTGTCAACATATCTGCTGGATTATCTGCTGTGGCTATCTTCTCGATGGATAATTTCTTGTCTTCTATCACATCTCGAATAAAATTCAATCTGATATCAATATGCTTCGACCTCTCATGGTAGACTGGATTCTTGGCCAAACTTAATGCACTCTGACTATCACAATAAATGATAGGTCTCTGAATATTTAACCCCAGACTATCAATCAAACCATGTAACCACATACCTTCCTTAACTCCTTCTGCCAATGACATGTATTATGCTTCAGTGGTAGACAAGGCAACTGTAGATTGAAGTGTTGCCTTCCAACTAACAGCACATTCATTTAGAGTCAAGACATAGCATGTTAAGGATATCCTCCTCAAAAGATCTCCAGCATAATCCGAATCTGTATAACCAACCAAGCCACTATCAGATTTATCAGCATCATAAACCAAACAAATATTACTCGTACCTTTCAGATACCGCATAATCCATTTAACTGCACTCCAGTGAGCTCTCCCAGGATTACTCATAAACCTGCTTACTACACTGACTGCATAAGCTAGATCAGGCCTAGTACACACTATTGCATACATCAAGCTTCCAACAGCATTACAGTAGGGCACTGAACTCATGTACCCTTTTTCCTCAGCTGTAGTAGATATTGTACTAGCATCAAGTTTAAAATGTGCCGCCAACGGAGTACTAACCGGCTTAGACTTATTCATTTGGAAAGACTGCAACAATTTTTCTATGTATTTCTTTTGAGATACATACAGTAAACCTGCACTTCTATCTCTCCAAATCTCCATGCCCAATATCTTCTTGGCTGCACCCAAATCCTTCATCTCAAACTCACTGCTCAACAAGGCTTTCAAACTATCAATTTCAACCTTGTTCTTTGCAGCAATTAACATATCATCAACATATAGCAACAAATAAATATAAGAATCATCTGCAAGTTTCTTAGAGTAGACACAGTTATCAAACTGATTACGCAGAAAACTATGAGAAGTCATGAATGCATCAAATTTCTTGTACCACTGTCTAGGAGACTGCTTCAAACCATACAAGGACTTTTTCAGCAAACATACATGATCTTTCTTCCCAGAATCAAGAAATCCTTCTGGCTGTGATATATAAATCTGCTCCTCTAAATTTCCATGTAAGAAAGCAGTTTTCACATCCAGTTGTTCCAACTCCAAGTCAAAAACACTTACCATGGACAAAAGGACACGAATGGTTTTATGCTTCACAACCGAGGAGAAAACTTCATGATAATCAATTCCCTCCTTTTGTGAAAAACCCTTTGCCACGAGTCGTGCTTTGGACCTTGCTGGTTCAACTCCAGGAATACCTTATTTCTTCTTGAAGACCCATTTGCATCCTACCGGTTTCACTCCCTTTGGTAATGGTACAAGATCCCATGTTTTGTTCTTCTCAAGAGATTGCATCTCTTCATTCATTGCAACCAGCCATTTTGATGCTTCTCTACTCTCAACTGCTTCTTTATATGATCTCGGGTTATCAGAATCAATGCTTTCACCTACTGCCAAGGCATAAGCAACTGAATTAATATCAACTATATCAACACAATATGCATACCTCATAGGTTTTCTGATTTCCCTTCTTTCCCTCCTTGTTGCTATAGGTTGTGATTCTTCTTCTTCCCTGGGCTGCTGTACAGGGTCTGTTATAACCCTTTTTGAAGTTTGAACTTCAATTTCCACCTTCTGGTTGGCACCTTGATCATTATTACCTGCATGACTACCAAACTCCTTCTTCTGACCAAACATAGCAGACTCATCAAAAGTTATATCTCTGCTAATAATAAATTTTGGAGTTCTATCCTTTTCAGTACACCACAGTCTGTACCCTTTAACTCTAGGTGCATACCCTAGAAATATGCATTTCATTGCCCTAGGCTCTAGTTTACCATCATTCACATGAGCATAAGCAGGACAACCAAATATACGTAGGCCAGAATAATCAGAAGGTTTACCGGACCATACCTCTTGAGGAGTCTTAAAATCAATTGCAGTAGATGGCGATCTATTCACCAAATAACAAGCAGTGTTAACTGCTTCAGCCCAGAATTGTTTTGGCAAGCCAGCGTTTAATCGCATGCATCTTGCACGCTGCAACAGTGTTTGATTCATACGTTCTGCAACTCCATTTTGCTGTGGTGTATGACGTACAGTGAGATGCCTCACTATACCTTCTTTCTTGCAAAACTCATCAAATGGAGCGTTACAGAACTCCAACCCATTATCAGTTCTGAGTGTTTTGACCTGTTTTCCAGTCTGTTTCTCAACTATGGTCTTCCACTCCTTGAACTTCCCAAACACTTCATCTTTAGATTTCAGAAAATATACCCAAACTCTTCTAGAGTAGTCATCAATGAAAGTAACAAAGTACTTGCATTTGCCCTGAGATTCAACTAGAGAAGGACCCCATAAGTCTGAGTGAACATATTGCAGAACATCCGTAGAAGTATGCTTCCCAGAACTGAACTTAACTCTGCGTTGTTTACCCATAACACAAACTTCACAGAATTTCAGTTTCTCAGTTTCTGCTCCTTCTAACAATCCTTGTTTACTTAGAATTGATAGCCATTTCTCACTCATGTGTCCCAATCGGCAATGCCACAACTCTGTACAATCATCATCCTTCCCTAAAGATTTAGATACAACCACTGTCCCCATCACAGAATTACCAATCAAAAAGTAAATGCCATGCTGCAATTTACCCTTCATTATAACCAGAGCACCTTTGGAAATTCTCAACTGTCCATTCTCTCCAGAGTACTTGTACCCTTGTTTGTCTAGAGTACCAAGAGAAATCAAGTTCTTCCGTAGACCAGGAACATACCAAGCATCAAGCGTCCTGACTATTCCATCATACATCTGAATCTGCACAGAACCACTGCCCTTAACACTAAGCTGCTCATCATCACCCAATCTCACAACACCATTCCACTCCTTGAAAGAAGTAAATAGTTCACGTGAGAAAGTCATATGATAAGATGCACCTGTGTCCAAGACCCAAGTATTTGCAGAACCAGAGGTGCTAACTGTGAGAACATCAATGTCTTCTTCTTCGTCAGAACTATCTTGCACCACCGCAGCACTACCACTGGTATTCGGTTCCTTCTCGTCATTTCCCTTCTTCCTCTGTGGACAATTCTTCCTGATGTGCCCCTTCTGTTTACAGTGATAACATCGAGGTCCTCCTTTGTTCCTCGACTTAGACCGTGACTTGCTTCTTTTTCCATCATCCCTTTTAGTGTCTCTGCCTTTGCCAACATACAAACCTGCTTCTGCACCATCCTCATTAGAACTAGAGACTCTTCTCTTCAGCTCTTTAGACTGCAAAGCATCTTTGACATCATTAACAGAGATACTATCTCTACTATATAACATAGTGTCAACAAAGTTCTCATATGAATTTGGTAGAGAACACAAAAGAATGATAGCCTGATCTTCATCATCTATCTTAACCCCAACACCCTGTAAATCCAGGATAATCCGGTTAAAATTATCAAGATGATCTTTTACCTGCATATTTTCTATCATCCGCAGGGTATACAAACGCTGCTTTTGATATAACCGGTTTGTGAGAGACTTTTTCTGGTATTTATCATCCAATTTCTTCCACAAACCTGCAGCAGTTGATTCATCAACTACTTCTCTCAACACCTCATCTGTCAGACTCAATAGTAATGTACTATGAGCCTTTGCCAAAATTTCCTTCTTCTCTTCTTCCTTCAACGTGTTAGGTAGACTACTTTCTCCTTCTAATGCCACTGCACATCCCTGCTGAACCAGAAGTGCCCTCATTTTTACCTTCCACAAAGTGAAATCATTCGATCCATTGAACTTCTCAATATCGAATTTATGAGTCGACATCTTCTCAAATAACAGCAGATAAATTACTAGCAAATTTTACAATCAGAAATTGAATTTCACAAAACTGTTCAGAACCTTGCAAACTGATCAGAACTTCACTAACAGAAATTCAACACAGCAGTCCAACAAAATTCACAGCAGTAAACCAAAAATCCAATCCAGCACAATCTAACACAATCCAGTAAATTCACACAGAAATTCAGAATTCTTTTCTGAATTAAACATAAACTCACCGGAACCGTGTCGACGAAACAATAACGATCGCAACAGAAAACTTGGTCCAAACAACAACTATGACCAAACAGCAGCTTTGACCAAACAGCAACTTTAACCAAACAGCAGCTTTGACCAAACAACAGCTTTGACCAAACAGCAACTTTGACCAAACAGTAACTTTGACTAAATAGTACCGTTGACCGTTGACCGTGCTACAATGCCGAGTCGCTACAGTTCTGAGTCGCTACAGTACCCGAGTCGCTACAGTGCCATTGACCGTTGACTGCTACAGTGCCTCACCGTAGAAGACGATGAACAGTGCTTTCGATGAAGATTCCGACTGTGAACAGTACTTCCGATGAAGATTTCGGCGATGAACAGTACTCGTAACCGTAAAAACTCACCAAAACAACTGAAAAATGATCTCCAATGCACTAGAAATGCAATAAACGGTCTCTTTTTGTCCAAAAACAAGCGAATCAAGCTAGATCTGAAATTTAAAACTAAATCTGAAAATTTTCTTACCACCAAAAATTGGTCTCCGACGTTCTTCAACGTACCAAAGATGCAGAGAATGGTCTCCTATGCTCCAGAACAACTAAATCGAGGCAAGATCTGAAATTTTGGAGCCGGATCTGAAAATTTTCGGACGTGCTACAGTAACCGACGAACCAAAAATGAACCAAGGCTCTGATACCACTTATTAGGTTACTGAAATGCAATTAATCAAGGAGAAAGATTGAGAAGAACACACAAAGAAATTACGTGGTTCGGTCAATGCGACCTACGTCCACGGACAGAGAGAATATCTGTATTATTTTCTGACGGAGGCTATACAGAGAGAAATTACATCAACCACAACTCTTACAATGAATTCCCTCACACTCATATATATATATAGACAAATGGGTCATGGGTCGTGGGTCGGGTTACAAACCGGGTCACCCACAAAATTCAAGTCAAACCCAACATAGACCATAAAACAGAGGAACGGATGCGTATTTTTTGTGAATTATTTACTTTTACTCTATTGATATCTTATAAAATTGGGGTGGCCTATAGAATCAAGAACAAGCAGCATCAGGTGGTCGTCGTCGTCGTTCCCCTGGACCACCTGAAGTAGCAGAATCATCCTCGTCATCTAAACGTCAAAAGGTACACTTTTACCCTCGTTGAGAATATATATGTTGCTTGACTTCAATTCTTTATCTGGTTTTGTTCTGATAATGCGATTTTGTGGTTTCACTGGGTTTGATTTGACTCGTTGCAGAGGGATTCAGCCGGCAAAGAAAGGGTTGAGACACCCCCTAATTCCGATGAAGCTCGAAACACCTCTGAAAATGAAGGAAATGAGGATCGAGACGCCAACGCTTCGGATCCCTCTCCTGCGAGGTTGCGTTTCCGAGATTTAATTCTTTCTTGTGAATTTAACTCTACAAATGGAGACGAGTACAGCAAAATTGAAAGGCTTTTATGGTTCTGGGTTTTCAGGGAATTTCTGAACTCTGTCTATGATCGAAAATTTGAGAAGATGGGTCTTCCCATTGACCCCTACATTAGGTTTTTCAAAACAGCAGGTATTAACAACTACGACACTTTGCCTATGGTATTCTCACTGAAGAAGATTTACATTATATTTTGAGCTAAAATAATCTGCCTTATAATAATAATATTGTTGTCCATAATGCAGAAAAATGATGGATGCCATGAAGTGTCATACTGCCTGCATTTCTGGAAGCTGATGAATCGTGCCTAACTAAGTCGTTAGGTTATTATGATCTATATGTTGCATAGAAATAGAATTTCTAAAATATGTTATATTGTTGTGTTATGATTTCGTTTTAGCTCAAAGCTAAGAACGACAACTATAAGATACTTTTAAATATAAAATAAGTTTATAATGAGTTTAATTTTTTTAAAGATGTTGAGGTTTTTAATGTTAGATTATTTTAAATTTTGTATAAAATAATTTTTAATTGTTATGCACAAATTTTAAAATAATTTACTATTGATCTAATGGTGAAAAATATAACCTTTCAAAAAATTAAACTCTTTATAGGCTTTCTTTAAAGTAAATAAATATAACCTAAGCAATGGAAAGAGAGAAACAGAATTAAAGTAAGTCAGTAGTTTGAAATCTTTTGACTAATGACAAGTGATATCAAACTACCACGTCTAATTTACAATTGCCTTATTTACATAGTCAGGCTCAAAAATATGTTCTTGTTCCCGATAACAAATTCAATCTCCATTTGCATCGAGTAAAGTGTAAACGTCTGGAAAGATATAATTTGTCTGCAGATCTCTTAGCCTTTTATTAGGTTATAGTTATAATATTAAATCTATTGGAAATAAAAGCCATAAAATTATCCTGAGAGTGAGTTATCTCCGATACAAAAAAACACAAATACTTTTTAAGTATTTGTATTATACTCTTCTGATATTTTTACAATTTTACTTCACCTGCATTTACCCGTACGGTATAGTTTTTGGCTCAGGATTAGCTTGTGCAACATCTACTAGGATAACTCTTTTATCACCAGGCTTTTTAAGTTTCAAATGCAACAATTCTTTAACTGTTTTATTAAAATTTTTTTCGTCTTATTAAACTCATTGTTTATACACACACACACAGAACAAAAGGTAGTATTCTGCTGTCCGGGCCTAGTCCTACTCTTTTGCTTTATTCGTTAAAGAATAAAGATCGAATTCACTTGAAAGCCCAATTGAATTGGGCCATCACTTTTAAAGCGCAGATTATATTTTGGACCCAAACGGCTGTTCGACCCTGAATAAGCCCATATACCATTTTTTTTTTGTGTGAACACTTGGGACTAATCCTTGACGAGTAGAAAGCATTAAGGTTAAAGCTTTCTCAAGAAGTGTGCTACTTAAAATTTAAACTTGTGTTATTCTTTTTACATGAGTGAATTTACTTACTACATCAATTAACAGCTTGTTGGTTAAGCCCATATACTTCAAACATCATGATTCATGAATCACATTGAATTTGGAACTAATACATGTTGAGTCGAGAACGTTAAAGTTAAAGTCTTTCCAACAAGTATAGCTCCTAAGATTCGAACTTGTATTATTCTCTTTATGAGGATGAGACCACTTACCATCTCATGGTGTATTTGGATAAACAGCTTAATTAAGCACTAATATGATAAATGTTTATATATAAATTATTTCTAAAATTAAAGAATTTATGAGGACAAATTTTACATAAACTCTGTATAAGCTGTTTCTATAAATTATTATGGAGAGTTTATGAAAATAAACTGAACGGCTTATTGGCATATTATAAACTATTTCTATAAATTCTTTCAAATACATACATAAATATTTATACAATAAAATAAACTCAAATAAGTTTAAAACAAACTCTTTCAAACTCACCCTCAATTAACACCTTGTTGGTTAAGCCCGTGTACTTCGAGCATCATAATTCATAAATGAATGTTCATTAACACACTAGCTAGTTTATGTCCGATAAAATTACGTATGATCAATTATTCAATTCTGACTTAAACATGGTGAAATTGCTGTGTACTTATGGGACAGCATAGCAGACACAACATTTTTCGACAGAAACTAGCACGTATCTCAGCCCAACAACCATTAGAGCAGGAGCCAAATTTTCAAAGCCCCAACACGTGTTTTACTTTTCAGTTTTTCACATGATCAAAACCAGTGGCGGAGCCACATATGGTTGAGGGGGTGCAGCTGCACCCCTGGATTTTACATAACCATATGTAAAAAAAAAAATTTCATTTTGCCCCCCCCCCTCTTGGTTTTTTTTTAAACCCCCTTAGTATTTTTTTGAACCCCTTCAGTGACTTAGTCCCTCTCTACTGCTTACAGTCATGAGACCCTCACTCCCCAGAGTCACAAAATTTTTTTTGATGATGGTTAATTTCTCATTCTATTATTAGGGACTTCTTTGTAAAAGCTTGAAATTTGGTGTTTTTGTGCATAGGTCTAATTCTATTAAATTGGTTAATTTATTATGTAATTAAGATCATGAGTAACATTTGTGAAGTCAATTTTATGAATTTTTTTTTATGATGGTTTATTTCTTATTCCATTGTTAGGGACCTCTTTGTAAAAGTTTGAAATTTGGTATTTTTTGTACATAGGTCTAATTTTATCAAATTGGTTAATTGATTATGTAATTAGAATAATGAGTAACGTATTTGTAAAGTCAATTTTATAAAAATTTTTTCCTAATGATGATTAATTTCTCATTTGATTGTTAGGGACCTTTTTGTAAAAGCTTGAAATTTGGAGTTTTTGTGCATAAATATAATTCTATCAAATTGGTTAATTGATTATGTAATTAGAATCATGAGTAACATATTTGTGAAGTCAATTTTATAAAATTTTTTCTTGATAATAGTTAATTTCTCATTTGATTGTTAGGGACCTCTTTGTAAAAAGTTTAAAATTTGAAATTTTTGTACATAGGTCTAATTCCATCAAATTGGTTGATTGATTATACAATTAGGATCATGAGTAACATATTTGTGAAGTGAATTTTATGAAATTTTTTCTTGATGATGGTTAATTTATTATTTCATTGTTAGGGACCTCTTTGTAAAAGCATAAAATTTAGAGATTTTGTACATAGGTCTAAATTTATCAAATTGGTTGATTGATTATGCAATTAAGATTTAGAAAAAAAAAATTTTTTTGGTAATGAAAATATTTTTTGAAGAAATTACCATTAGATCTAAAAAAGTGAATGAAATTTTTGACCCCCTGATCGAGGGGTCTTAGATACGTCACTAATCAAAACTGACGATGCTCAGACAATAACATGTGACATTACACAAAATTCAAATAAACATGCATTGGCTTGTCCCAAGTCGCAGCCCAGAAATTCACGAAGCACATTAAAAGACACAGACGCGTGAACGTGATACTAATGTAGGCGTTCAAGGAGCACTAAATTTAGCTGCAGACACGCGTCAACGGCTTCTCCAACAGTGAGGAAGACCCATTCTTTTCCGATTTTATCCACGAAGTGTGCCAGTTTAAGCTTGTGAACAACTAGCCACCTTGGGTTCACCATAGCTAACTGCAATAACACATCATACAAATGTTAGAGGGCTTATTGCAGATTAATTCATATCATTGTACTACGTCCAAATTTATAGGTTTATGGTGGTCTCACTTCTACGCCACGAGATTGCAACCTCTTGTGCAGTTCCTCAAGTGCAAGAATTCCAGAAGTATCCACATTCATCAGGTCTATTAGCAACACAAATCCGGAGGGTCATCGTCTTATATTAGATCACAATAGTAATAATTATAAGCCAAAAGTACCGTTTTCATTTTTGAAACTTTGACTCAAATTTTAGTTGTCTCAAAATTTTATTTTTTATTAATTTTATTTTATATCTCTTTAATTAGTTTCAATTTTATCGTGAACTAAATATCATTTAAATTGTAATAAAAAATATTGATATAGTCACTCTATTGTATATATTGGCGTCAACTCATTCGATTAAACACGTTTACGTTAGATACTCATTTGTAATTATAAAATTACATACATCCACATCCAATATTTACTTAAAAGGGTAAAGTGAGTAATGAAGAATAAGTTTGTTATTACAGGTGATGTCTCTAATTTGTAGAGTCATTTTCATATATAAATTGATCATAAAAAAATAAAATAATTAATTTCAAGGTAATTATTAGAATAATTCAATGAAAATCAACTTTATTGAATATTTATTTTATATGAGAATTTGGGGAAATTAGAAGAAATTGTGATGAATTTAGGCTTTTTAAAGTATATATGATTTCCTACTTGGCAATTTAAAAGGCACTCCAATCCCGTGATGCGACAAGCATGGTAAGCCATGGTTAAAATTATAGTTCAAAGTGTAATAAAAAGTGTTTTTTATAACACTTTTGATCAAGATTAAAATAACAAATACGAAATCCGAACTCCTTTAAAAGCGGAAGGCCCAAAAATATAAGCTTGCAAGAGAAAAGTCCACAAAAATTGAAGTCAGCCACTTAAAATTATTTCATTTTGTCTGGGAATGCTTTTTCAAAACTTAAACCTAGATCATTGAGGACAATGATCCAAATAAGTTTGTTATTACAGGTGTATGTATGAGAGGTGGGAATGCTTAACTAAATAAGTTGACACTCATATGTGTTATTAACAATTTAAATAATATTAAATTTAGAGATAAAATTGAATCTAATTAAAAAAATATAGAATAAATTGATAAAAAATAAAATTTTAGGATTAAATTAAAATTTTAAACCAAAATTTAGAGTCGAAAAATGATACTTTTACAAAATATAATAAATAATATTCAATAATTGACGTCTAAGAATGGTAAAGAGGAGACTCACTGGTCATGTCCAGTATGACTGCCTGGACTCTTCCCTGGGCAGTCTCTTTAAGGCCATCATCTTCTTTCGTGACCCATTTCAGTATTCTGCAACAAGTGACCAAATTCAGGGATTAAAAAAGACCACCAAAAATTCAAAAGGATCTCAATTTACACTTCAAAATTGTCTCTAGATGGCTTGGAAAGTGATTACCTTTCTCTGACAAAGTTAGCATTAGCGAAGCAAAGTGAGCCAGAGCTTATACGAATAGCCAAGATTCCAGGAGTGTTTATGGCCATGGGATACTGACTAACATCACAAAAAGCTTCTGTTCTTGGAACCCTCCCCAGAACTTCTACACCAGGTCGAATTGATTGTATCAGTATCTTTGCGAACGAGATTGTTACCTGCTTCCAAACAAACATCCATCCTCTCATTAATCTCACCCTATATATATACCTTTTAATGAGCAATAGATCATGAAGACGGTGACCAACTTACTGCAATAAGAAGACCAATCTCTACTGATGCAAACAACACACCAAGAAACGCACCAATACAGGCAAGAAAGTCCAATTTGTCAACCTTCCATATATAATAAGCTTCGTGTATGTCAACGAGTCCGGGAAGTGCAGAGACGACGATGGAAGCAAGTATAGCCACAGGAGTGTAGTATAAGAGCCTTGTAAGTAATTCTAGTGACACCAGCACAGTGACCGCCATCACAATATTTGATATTGTTGACTCACATCCTGCACTGAAGTTCACTGCAGTTCTTGAGAATGATCCTGCAAGTAGTGTTCAGTAACACAATAAAAAAACTGTCAGAATTCTGATACACTTTGAACAAACAGCTAATTAATTAACCAGTTTGTTGCTGAATTACAGATCAAGTGCACAATTATCAGCAAAAAGAAGTCAGTCACCAGTTGCCACGTAGCATGAAGTCAAAGAGCCTGCAATGTTCATGAACCCCATTGCTAACATTTCTTTGTTCCCATCAAGCTGGTACCCTTTGATGGAAGCGAAAGATCGACCCACTGCTATTGCTTCCTGAATCAAACAGGATGAACACACAGATCAGAGTTGAAAAACATAAAAGATTTATAATTTGGACAAGATCAGCAAATGAATTAACGCACAGTGAGAGCGATGATGGCAGAAAGCAATCCAATTTTAGCTGTTTGCCCAACGTGTTGACCATGGAATTGTAAGAGGTGAGCTGAACTTGGATTAAGGCCTCCTCTGACGCGCTTTATTATATTAACCCCATGCTTATCAGCTTTTGTCAAATATACAATCAAAGTTGATAGTATAACTGATAGGAGAGGAGAAATTGCAGACAACCAGAAAAGCTTTTTGTTTCTTCTTCCCTGAAAAAGAGATTAAAATTAGAAATAGTTCAGATTAATCACTACACTGAGATAGTTTAATTACTTGTGGAGGGTGGATGCCAGAAATTTCATTACTTACAATAAAGCGGGTGATCAGAATGAAAATCAGGAATGAACACCCCAGCACAAAATTCAGAGGGTACCACTGTCAATGGAATTTCAAAATTAAAAAAAAAATGTCAAATATGTACCAACTGTAAAATGCTAGGTGGCTATAATTTCCCAGAATTTGGATCTTGTGGAAAGACTCACTCACTTTTTCTGCAGAACCTGAAGCAAGTTGAAGATGGAGTGACTTATAAACAGACCCCATGACAGATACCGCATCAGTTTTGGTTGTGAAGTGAGCAATCCCCAGCAACCCCTTGAGTTGCTGAAGACCAATCATGATAGCTGCACCTGCCATGAATCCAACTAGGGCAGCATGTGAAAGGAAATCCACAAGAAAACCTAGCCTGCAAATATTGGAGATCAATAAAAAAATGCTCGGTTTACAAGGAAATCTAGAAATCAACCAGAAATTTTACACAAGTATGAAGAAAGCACCTGAAAATTCCAAATGTAGCTTGAAAGATTCCAGCAAAGAAGGTGACTGTGAAGGCAAGGTTTCTGTAGGCATCAGGATTAGCCACAGGATCTTCCACTTGCGAAAGCAGTGAAGATAGCAGCAATGATACTACAGCCACGGGTCCAATTGCTATTTCTCTTGAACTCCCCATTACAGCATAGATAAGAGGAGGAACAACACTGGTATCTGAATCCAACAAATCCAAAAATATCAGCATTTGAAAGATTATTAATTCATATAAAAAAATGTTGAGACCTGAAAACTTTGCTTGCAGTTTTCAGCATAATACTTACACAGGCCATATTGAGGGTCAAGCTTTGCCAAACTAGCATACCCTATGCTCTGTAAAGATTCAAATAAGAAACTAGAACGAAAAGAAAAATGCTGCATTGCTATAAAAATAGAAGAAAAACATGTACCTGAGGTATGCTGAGGCTGGCAAGAGTCAAACCAGCCAACAAATCATTTTTAAACTTGGAGGCTTTGTAATCTCTGAACCAACTAAAGATAGGGAATAAGTTATGCAGGAAGGAAACATGTCTAGGAAAAGCTTTATTCTTGGATGAAGAAAAGAACTTGTTTGGCAAGACAGTGTGCTTGAGTGAAGTAAAGAACTTAGTCCAAGGCGATGGTGGGGTGGGAGAATTCAGCACCCACTGGGACCTCTCTGTGTGACCAGTACTGTCTCCAAGACGAAGAGATCCCTGCTCTATCATGGTGGAAGCTTGAGCAGGCACTGAACCCATATGAGTGTTAAATTGAAGTGTTTGGGTGAACCCGTTAAGGTGTAGTTAATGTGGATTCATGTGAGTTAAGTAGCATCCGAACAAGTAATCATAATTAGATGAGTGTAGTTATTCGGATATATGAATGATTGCTTGAAAGGGGCAGCGATAGAAGCCTCTCCGCAGAGCAGAATAACTGTAGCACCACTTTGGTTGGCTTGTGTCAAAAGTTGGAGTTCCTGAGCCTGGGTATAAATCCGGTCTTTGTTTACCTCTTATATATATATATATATATATATATATATAAGAGAGCATCAATTCTTAGTGTAGCATAGTGTTGGATCTGAGTATCAAGCGAATCCTTTTTTTTTTTTTTCATTATTTTCCACGTCTTGTCCTCTAATAAAAGCAGAAAATAAATTAATTGTGCAAGTGGCTGCCCAAAAGCAGCTGATTAAACTAAGTAATCACAAATATTAATTGTTGTCTGAATTGTAATGTGAAATAAGAATTTCAGATGAATTGAAACTAATGATTTTGAAGCCGGGTCAACATAAGGTTCATCCATATAATATGCAAGCCACGAGACAGTAGTCCAACTAACAAATTTATATGTATGTTGTTTTAAATTTTTAACCTTTTTATAGCATCAGTTTCGCCAGTTTCTGTGCATATATATTCGTAGTTGGATTGGGTTTATTACTTTTCACCCACGAGGGTTCTTCTGGGGAAAAGTGAAAGTGTAAAATGGAATAGAAGCACTTAAGAGCTGGAGCAAGCCCCAACTGACTTAACCAAGAAAAAACACTAAGATACTGATGTTACACACACACACACACACACACACACACACACACATATAAACTTAAAAAATACCTAACAAGGTAACCATATCAAACTATTATTCTTCGCTTTAACTTGCCGACTGTTTGCGTACAAACCAAAGCTTCTACATTTGCAACTTATAAGAGGACTCCAAAAAGAATCCAAGGGACACAAGATCCAGTGCAATCGCATGTTTCACCTCTAGCTTATATGCAGAAGTATATATACGGTATCGTATAGTTTATATTATTATGTAAAATTAAAATTTTATCTAATCAATTTTATTTTAAACTGATGTATTGGTTTAAAATGATATGTTATTTAAAATTATTTGAACTAATTTATTAGTTAAATTTTAAGATATTTTAAAATTTCAACAGTTATGTTGTTTAATCTAAATCAAAATATAAACTAACACATATGTTAGAAATGAATAAACACAATTATTTAAATTAATGTATCAATTAGAAATTAAAAAGACATAACTATTTAATTAATATATCTCTTGAAAATTGAATAAATTGAGGGCTATATATATTTTTTTAGATTCTACACAGAATTATGCCAGATGAATAGAAAATATTCAAATGTTTTAAAGTATTTTGTTATATCTTAAAAGAATTTGTTTATAATTCTCTAATAAATAAATATAAACTCTTTAAAAAAATAATTTATCACGCTTCAAAATTGATTTAATGTATATTATTTCTAACAAACATGCATTCATCTCTATCTTCATAAATATTCCTCATTTTTCTATTTGGGAAAAAAAATAGTAGAGTTTTCTCGAATATAGGCATTTTTGTCCCTCCCCCCCCCCCCTCTCTCTCTCTCTTCTCTCCCCACCCCACAAAAGGAAGAGAAAAGCATTGGCCAAAAACGAGTGGGATATATAGAGAGATAGGGTTCACCTAATTCGGACTCCAAATAATAATGTCGTGTCTTCAATTTTGTGCTGATGGAAGTAATTCAGTCAGCTGTGGTAAACAAGTCAAAAACAACTAAAAAAGTTTGATATCAAGATTCTTGTTTGATATTTAACACGAATATGTGGACGAATGCATTTGTATCGTGATCAATTCTCTCCACCCAATTTTTGGAAAGAGTCCTGCTAATTTCTCCAATATATATAGGTTGAAGAAACACTGATGACTTGTAAAATATATTGGCTTCATATATAGATTCTACTAAGTTTTCCTTGTCATTTCACCCGGAAATGGATATAACTCTTCCACACACTGTGACTATTTGTGCTTCCTGCTTCCTACCCCAAAGACGACAACTTCCTCTGAGGCATCCCTTCGTTGGACATTGAGCCACTTACTAATTTGTTTGATTCAGTAACAAATTTGGAGGAGAGGAAATGAACAAGGGCACATCATATTCACCAATTACCTAAACCGCATAATTAATTTAATCAAGGATTTCTGTTCGTATAAAAGTAATGAGGGAAAAAGTTAAAGCAAAAAATGCAGGCTTTTGTACTTTGGCGCATATTTTCATTAATGAATATTCCCCATATTGCGTCCAAAATCAACTACTAGGTTATTTCTTTCGTTCACCTTTCTTTCTTTCTTTCTTTCTTTTGGGTTTTGGCCAACGACATTACAGCAACAACTAGCTAGCTAAATACAACAGCTTTCTTCGGTGCAAAGAAGACCCAACCGATCACTTAAAGTTGACTTCCACTAAAGCTGCAATGATTCACAAAGCAAGGCATCTTTGAATTTTCGGGCATTGGCGTACATATCCCTCCAAAAGAACAATTATAGCAGAAGTTGCATCCTAAGCCATCAGTCTACCTTCAAGTCCCACCATCAAATCCCAACAATACCCTTCTTTGCCATCTAAAGTGGGATTCTAGACTTTATAATGAAATGACAAGCAATGGATGAGGATTTGTGAAGCCACCCCCAATAAGGCATAGAGTTCCCCTAGATCGAAGGAGGGATATGAAGCTTTCGAGGATCAGAAGGACAAGTGGTACAAAATAAGAGACCGAATGAGACCTGGAGGAATATTATCATGAGTTAGTGGGTCGGCTGAAACAGCTAATGTATAGTAGGTTTTGTGAACTGTGATGGCGCTCATGTTCATATCCCGAATATAGTTCAACCAAAGGGGACCATAGCAGATGCCTCAAAAGCCCTGCTCCATACAAATGTTTTATCGCATTCAAGTGGTGGCACATTAATAATCTATATCCACACATATACACTCTTCTTCTGTGCTTTATGCACATGACATCTCCATTTACCTAATTTCATGGGTTTTCACCCAAGTCTTTCTCGATAGCCTTGCACCACTCCTTATACTTCATTTTCCAACCCCCTCTTCAAGTCATTCAAGCATATATAAAGTGGTCCAGGCTTCACAAAAAAATATATACATTTATAATTATCTAGTTTAAATAAAAGGCTAAGTCATAGTTAACGCTTGAGCGTTTATTCTACTGTAAGTTAACCATCACAATTCAAAAGTTGGTTAATTAACAAGAGAACAAGAAGAAAATATATAGTTAATGAAAATAAGGTGATGGTGGAAAAAGAAAGTTAATTAATGATTGTTCAGAAACAAATTTGTTGTTGCTCCAAATGGAATTTAAATAATTCTGATCTTGGTCCATATTTTAACTTCTTCTTTATTAAGTGGGAACTGGAAAAGTACGATTTTACCACCAAAGCTGGCACACATAGACATATGAACATCTCCCATGTCGTTGGTGGAATTAACAGGATTAAATTTCTAATCCTAGATCGGTGTAGATACAAACTACAACATATTAAATAACAGAACATAAAAAGGATGAACAGAACATGTACCTGGCATTATTGCTCGAACAGTAGAACAGAGGAAATTTTTTAGGGTTGTGTGAGAGTGGTACTACTCTCTGTCTGATAAGTTCTGTCTAGGGTTAGACTGATTAATGGGATGTCAGTCTATTTAATATCAGACGAGAGCAGGGACTTCTCAACAGGCTATGTGATTGGCCCAACCCATCACAGGCCATTCACAATATAGAAGCCCAATTATAATATTCATATATTAAAGGCTATATATTAGAATAATATAATTAATATGTTAATGATTTTTAATAATTGATTAATGCATATCCAAAATAGGATATATATTATATTAAATTTCAACAATTCTCCCACTTGGATAGCAATAGTCAATTATTAAAATGCAATAATCATTAAGGCTAAAATACCAACTATATTTATAGCACATGTCAAGAAACATAAGCTTTAACGATGCAGAAATAGTATCCGATAGGGAAGTAAATCATACAAAGTAAAAGCCCACATTTCATAAAAGAATAATGAATACGGATAAGCATAATTAATTAAAAGAAATATGCAATCTAAGAATAGTCCAAGCATCTGAAAATACTAAAAGAGATATGATAACAAAAGTGACGTCATCTCATACATATCTCATAAGAATAACAATCAAGTAAATGTAAAATTTCAGACTCCCACTAACCTAAAACATCAAAAGACTTAACTAATCTCATATGGGTTACATGATTCTGAAAAGCTTTAACAGTTAAGCCTTTTAGTTAGTGGATCCGCCAACATGTTTTCTGTAGCGAGATGTTCAATACGAGTCTGAAACTCCAGAATTTTCTCTCTAACAAACAGATATTTGATATCAAAGTGCTTTGATCGAGAAGAGCTTCTGTTGTTTTGAGAGAAATGAACAGCAGCAGTGTTGTCGCAGTATATCACAAGTGGCCTAGAAATGCTTTCAACAATGTGAAAACCAGAGATTAAGTTTTTCAGCCACACGGCTTGAGAAGTAGCCTCATAACAAGCGACATACTCTGCCTCCATGGTAGAAGTAGCTGTAAGAGTCTGTTTAACACTCTTCCAAGAAATAGCTCCTTCTGCCATCATAAAAATAGAGCCGGAAGTAGACTTACGGTCGTCAGGGCAACCTACAAAATCAGAATCAGAATAACCGATGACCTGAAGTTGATCAGACTTCTTGTAGGTCAACATGTAATCCTTGGTTCCCTGCAAATATCTCATGACCTTCTTCACGGCTTTCCAATTACCCAAACCTGGGTTGCTCAAGTATCTCCCTAAAGCATTAACAGCAAAAGCGATATCGGGACGAGTACAAACTTGAGCATACATTAAACTGCCAACAGCGGAAGCATATGGGACCTTTCTCATTTCAGATATCTCTGAATCATTTTGAGGACATTGAGATTTAGATAGTTTGTCACCTTTCTGAACAGGTGCAGCACATGGGGAGTAAGAATGCATGTTAAACTGCTTGAGGATCTTTTCAATATATCCTCTCTGAGACAATCCAAGAATGCCACGTGACCTATCACGGTAAATCTGGATGCCTAGAACAACTGAAGCATCACCAAGGTCCTTCATATCAAAGTGGCTATTTAACATCAATTTTGTCTCAGTCAAAAGGTTAACACAACTGCTTGCAAGTAGAATATCGTCGACATATAAAACAAGAATTATAAAATTGCTCCCACTAGTCTTCAAATAAATGCACTGATCTGAAGTATTTTCCTTGAAGCCAAAAGAAGTGACAACACGATCAAATTTCAAGTACCATTGTCTGGATACCTGCTTTAGTCCATAAATGGACTTTTTAAGTTTGCAAACCAAATGCTCTTTACATGGTTCAATGAAACCATCATCCTGAACCATGTAGACATCCTCGGCTAGATCTCCATTCAGAAAGGCTGTCTTTACGTCCATCTGGTGAAGTTCTAAATCAAAGTGAGCTACTAAAGCCATAACAACCCGAAAAGCATCTTTCGTAGAAACTGGTGAGAATGTCTCCTTATAATCGATGCCTTCCTTTTGACTATAGCCTTTTGCTACTAGTGTAGCTTTATATCTCTCAACTTTTCCATCTGGACTACGCTTGGTCTTAAAGACCCATTTGCACCCAATCGGTTTGCAACCATCTGGCAATTCTACAAGATCCCAAACACCATTATGAGACATGGAAGCTAATTCATCATGCATGGCATTCAGCCAATCAGAAGCATGAGAACTAGAGATAGCCTCCTGGAAAGTGATAGGATCGTCCTCATTATGGAGATCAAACTCATGCTCCTGAAGATACACCACATAATCAACTGGTATAGAAGGCTTGCGTACTCTCTGAGATCTTCTCAATAGAGGTGCTTCTGCAATGTCATTTGGCGGTGCCACTGCATCTTGTGGTGCAATTACACCTGTTTCAGTAGTATCATCAGTTTCCTGTTCAATAACAGGTTGTACCACTACATCATGTCCTCCTTGAAGTGTCTGATCATCATCATGAGCGACTAGAACCACAATATTCATGGGAAGTAAAACAGGCGACGCTGGAGCTGTGGTCCGATCTTCCTTGAGAGTGATTGGTCGTGGTGTATGACTCCCACTATCCAAATCATCCTCAAAGAATATCGCTCTGTCAGACTCAATAACTCGCGTAGAATGAGAAGGGCAATAGAATCTACAACCTCTAGAGCCCACGCAGTAGCCGATGAAGAAACCACTAATAGTTTTAATATCAAGCTTCTTCAATTGAGGATTATAGGGTCTAACCTCTGCTTTACAACCCCACACGTGAAAGTGTTTCAAACTCGGCTTCCTTCCACTCATCAGTTCGTAGGGAGTTTTCGGCACAGATTTGCTAGGTACCTGATTAAGGATGTACACAGCTGTCTTTAAGGCATCTCCCCAAAGAAAAACTGGTAACGATGTATGACTCATCATGCATCTTACTATATCCATGAGTGTTCGATTACGTCTCTCTGCAACTCTATTCTGCTCAAAAGTACCAGGCATAGTGTATTGAGCTTCAATCCCACATTCATCGAGAAATTTGGCGAATAGTCCTGGATTTCTCCCAGTCTCACTGTATCTGCCATAATACTCACCTCCTCTGTTGGACCTCATGCATTTAATCTTCTTTCTAGTCTTTAATTCAATAGCAGCCTTGAAGGATCTGAAGGCATCCAAGGAATTGGATTTTTCTTGGAGGAGATCTATCCAACCAAATCTCGAGAAGTCATCTATGAAGGTAATGAAATACCTATATCCACCCATAGCAATGGGTGTAATAGATCCACATATGTCTGTGTGAATCAACTGCAACACATCATCACACCTATTTGCTCCTTTCTTCCTAGTCTTGGCAGTGAGCTTGCCTTTAATGCAATCGATGCAAGCGTCAAAATCAGAGAAATTGAGATCATGAAGAATACCTTCCTTAATCAGTCTTTCAATCCGGGGCCTAGAAATATGCCCTAAGCGTCTATGCCACAGCATAGAAGAACTTTCATCAGTCCTATTACGCTTATTTCCAACAACAGAGTTAACAGACATATTGTTCAAATTCAGCATGTAAAGCCCATCACATAATACTCCTGAACCGACAGTAACAGAATTAAAACGAAAAAAAACTTTTCCATTACTGAATTCAAAAGTGTAGCCATATTTATCCAAAGCTGAAATTGAAATCAAATTCCTTCTCATAGAAGGTACATAAACAGCGTCTTTTAACAATAAAGTATGTCCAGAAGGTAAAAGCAATGTAACAACTCCTATTTCTTCCACCGACACTCTAGCTCCATCTCCCACAATGATATTGGATTCAGCATCACTTGGCTTCCTCAGGCTTGTGAACCCCTGTAAAGAATTCACAACATGAATGGTTGCACCTGAGTCAAACCACCAAGTATTGGGAGCAACATCAATCATATTTGATTCATAACAAGCCAAAGCTAGGAGTGTACCTTGCTTGTCAAGTTTCCTCTTGAGAGTATAACAATCATCCACCTTATGGCCATACTTCTTGCAATACTTGCAGTTTTCTTTGAAAAAATTCTTCTTTGGCTCTAAGTGTTGAGAAACTTTTCCCCCTTTCTTCTTGTCACGTTGAAACTTTCCTTTGTGACCTCTCCTTTTCTCAGACTTAGCACCAGAAGAAGAAGCAGCAGCAAACTGAACATTGTGTGCTTTCCCTTTCTTTATGGAATCCTCTTCTTGAGAGACAATGGCAATCATTTCATCAATCGTCCATTCAGTTTTCTGAGTATTGTAGGAGGTTTTCAGAACGTCAAACTGAGAAGGGAGTGACTCCAGTACTTGCCAGATTAGATAGCTCTCACCAAGATCAACCTTGAGAGACTTCAATTTATTAAAGTAGTGGACTAACTTCATGATGTGCTCACGAACTCCACTAACACCATCATATTTAGTCTTCTCAATCAGAGAGAGATACTGTCCCTTCTGAGCTTTGTCAAAAGTGGTGAATTTCTCACCAACGGACTTCAGAAAATCCTTAGCATTCTTGCTCTCTGAAATACTCTGTCTAATAGACTTCTCTATGGTGTATTTCATCACCATGAGACACACCCTGTTGGAGTGCTCTCATTTTTCACGAGAAGCCCTTTCAGCAACAGTGGACTCAGCAGTAAGAGCTGGGGGCTCTTCCTCTCTCAAGGCCAAGTCCATATTAGTGATGGCCAAATACAAATCCAGAGATTCTTTCCAGTCCTCAAAATTGGTCCCATTTAGTGTTTTGACAGAAGTTAATTGCATAGGCAGGGAGGCTGGCATTAAAACAACAAAAGAAAACATTTAATATGTATAATGTCATTATGCTATAAGAGAATTAAATGTTTCTATGTGCACAGCCAATCAAGCCTATTAGAGAGAATTTCTTGTCTACCTGGTCCCGCCTAAGGGTCCTGAACCAAAATAAATAAGAAATATAATAATACAATACTTTAGACCTCATATCGTCATCTAAATTTTGAATGCCGATAGGGTATTCAAAATAATTGATAGAGGTATTGATTAACATGGTATTGTATAAGAAATTACATTAATAATAATATACCGATAGGATATAATTATTATTAATGCAATAAATTAGACTAATAATAATGATTAACAAAAAAGGATAAAATAAATATAATTTTAATCATTTAAATCGAAGATTTTGCATAACTGTGCCCACGATAGGTGAGTTCACAATCATACAAAATAAAAGGTAATTATATTCAACAGAATAATTAATTATTAATGAGGGGAAAAGAAAAAAAAAGGGAAAAGAATAAACAAATAAATAACAGAAAAATCAAAAATAATAAAAGGGAATAATTTTCATATGGACTGAAATTAATTCCATCACTGGGATAGCTTACTGGGGAGAGTACAACATACCTAGATGTTGTTAACAGAGTGAGGAACTTCCACAAAAAATTTCAATCCAAAACTCTGAGAGTACGATAGTTAAAACAGCAAAATAGTCTCGGATTAAATGCAATAAAATACTTAGAGGTCCCAAAAAATTTCCAAAAAAATTACCAAAAATAAGATTATGTAATTATTTAATTTTTCAAAAAAAATAAAAAAAAATTTGGTCCATGGAAGGCTGCTCACGCGCCCCCACGCGCCTGGCCCCGCGCGTGGGCTTCGCCAGGAAGAGTCTTCTTCCTTACCCGGATGGCCTGTAACCGGGTCGTGCGACCCGCGAGCGTGACCCGGTTCGTTCTCCCACATCCGGCCATGAAAAGCAGTGTTTCTTGAGGGCTTTTGTTCGAAATCATGCGAAAATGAGAAGCCCTCAATTAATTTGTTGAAATAAGGTCAGGATTTGGAGTGGCCATGATCGAAACTTGGGGAAAAAAAACTTTTAAAACAAAGTTTTCGATCTCTCAAAAATGCCAATGAAAAAGCCTCGTTTCAGATTATGTTCTTCGAACAATAGCATAAAACAAAAACCCCAAATCAATTTCGAAAAACATTGGTTGGTTTTGGGAGAAATCAAAATCGAAATTTTTAGGGAAAAACAAAAATAAGACAAAATCATTTAAAGTCCCTAAAAAATTGTTTATACAATCTGATTTTCACTTATATGATTTGCAAAAATATTTTGAATCAAAGCCCTAAAACAATTTCGAGATTAACCCACTAAATTAGGGCAAACGAAATTTGTTTTAAAATTTGGGTTTAGGGAATTGTGAAAATCAGAAAAAAAAATTGTTAATTAATAGCCATAGTTTGTACTACCAACCAGCCTCTGATACCATTGAAGGAATTAATAGGATTAAATTTCTAATCCTAGATCGGTGTAGATACAAACTACAGCATATTAAATAACAGAACATAAAAGGGATGAACAGAACATGTACCTGGCATTATTGCGCTATCCATCTCGAACAGTAGAACAGATGGAATTTTTTAGGGTTGTGTGAGAGTGGTACTACTCTCTGTCTGATAAGTTCTGTCTAGGGTTAGACTGATTAATAGGATGTCAGTCTATTTAATATCAGACGAGAGCATGGACTTCTCAACAGGCTATGTGATTGGCCCAACCCATCACGGACCATTCACAATATAGAAACCCAATTATAATATTCATATATTAAAGGCTATATATTATAATAATATAGTTAATATGTTAATGATTTTTAATAATTGATTAATGCATATCCAAAATAGGATATATATTATATTATATTTCAACAATATGAACATCTCCCATGTCGTTGGTGACTTTCTGTTTAGGACTGTTGGCGATATTTTGGGCCAAATCTTGGTCCGTGCTGTTGTTTAAACTGTTCTCAACTGTTATAAATACTTCACTAGTTCGAAGATCATTGCTTCGAAAGTTCGAATGGGACATAATCTGGATTGATGCCTCTTCATCACTCTGTGCTTGAAGGTCTCATATTAAGGGGAATCTCTTTACGTTTTGATTTCTGGACATAACTCAGAACGAGATACCTTTCCATCATTTAAGGTGTCCTGTTTGGGTTGGGGTTAATAAACTTAATTTTGGTTAATAGCAAATCAAAGTTGTTTATGGCAAATGAGACTTTGAAAAAGAAAATTTGGTTTGAAAAATGAGTGGAATGCCGATCCAAACTATTTTTATGTTTAAAATTATATTTGAGAGTCTAAACAAATTCTTAAAAAATCCAAGCCGTCAAACCAAATACACCTTAAAACATATTGCTCCATATACAATAGAGTAGTAACTATAGCACTAAAGTTTAATGATTAAGCTAAAGGCAAAAGTACTTTTTTTGTATCTAAATTTTGTTTTTTTACTAATTTTATCTCACATGTTTCTTTTTGTTTTGATTTTGTCTCCTGAACTAATCTAACTTAACATAATTGATGGAAAATGTTGACGTGAATTTCTCTATACGACACGTCTATTATCATCGTATCATATTAATTAATTTTAGACGTTTTAATTTTATCCCAAAAATTTGACTTAGTTTCAATTTCGTTTCAAATGATACTTTTTTATTTTTTTCTTTCGCTACAAATTGAAATTAAATGTTTAATGTGTTATGTGAAACAGTATACATATCATTTGGAGAAGTTTATATATCACTTTGTCCACATCAGCATAAAAAAGAAATATGGGGGACGAAATTGATATAAAAAACATTAAGGACAAATATAACTCAATATAAATGTTAGAAATGAAAAATAATACTTCTACTTAAGTTAAAAGTATAGTCGTTTGCGTATTATTGCTGGGTTAAACTCTTTCAATTGTTACATGCATGTAACCCCTATGGCTATACAAATTAGATCTCAAAACATATCTAACAGCTAAGATTCTTCAATTTTACTTTGTTTGCTTTTATGTCAAAAATATCCTATATACATTATTTGAATTTATATTATTTAATTAAAATAACTTAATGTAATTTGTAATTATCTATTTGTAAATTATAATTTTTTTTAATTAAACGAAGATGTTAACCTCCATTTTTTATGACGTAACATATGTACACCGATAAAAATGAACTATTAATGCAACATATATAAGGATGGGGCAGTTTTGGAAGGTATATATAAACAAGGTTTCGCCCTAATGTTCGACCAGGTAAAATATCATGACTTCAGTAACGAAATGTGTTAGGCAAAGAAAGAACATATGTATAGGCCTGGTAGCCATGATAGAATAAGAATGGAAATAAAGTAGAAAAAACAAATGTTTAATATGAAATAAAAAAGAATAATAAAAAAGGAAAAAAATGTATTTGATATATTTTTTAATAGAAAGAAAAGAGAATATATAGAGTTAAATGACTAAAATGTCCTTGCTGAAAATTATTTTTCATACTTAAAAAAAAATTGTAGATCAAAAATCCCTTTCACTCGTGCCCTATCTGAACCTCTTCAACTTCATCTTCTCCTACGACGCTTGAACCTTACACCGGTGCTAACCTTGACGTCGGCCTAATCTCTCATGCGCTTGTCCTTCGACTCCGACCTAATCTCTCAGACGCTTCTCCTTTGATGCTGGTGTTTAGATTGGTCCTTTTGAGCAGAAATATTCACAGATTGAAAGTATGTATTTGACCGATGCCAGACAGCTCACTCAGAACCTCAAATGGCGATGCGAAGTCAAAGCAGGAAGAGTCACAGTAACTAGCACAAGACACACATGAGCTTCAACCTAATGTGCACCAGTGACCAAACTAGGGCATCAGCAAAGGGCAACTTTGGGATTACAGTGAACAAGATAGGAGCAAATGAGAAAGACTTGTATTCTTTTCCATCAGCTAATCAGTTTTCCATTGGTGAAGCAATGGAAAGGAGAATCAGGAAAATGAGAAAAGTGGGAGTTTCGATTTCCATCTCTAAAGTCTACAGTGTACCTTACCAAATTCAAGAAAATCAGAACTGTACAAGAATGATACATTAATCCATTCCAATTTTTTTTTTGGCTACCAAATGGATCCATAGAATGTCTTCATTGTCTTCTGCTTCAAACTGATTAATAGTGTGATTGATTCTCCGTTATGTTTATATAAACTATGGTTTAGATTGTATTAACATGATTTTAATATAAAATAACATATTTAAAAGTCTTTATATTAATATAATTTTATTCTCAAACTATGATTTTGATAAAAATCTTAGATTGTTGTTTATACAAATAGTCAGATCTGGGCACGAATTACTTTGTCAATAAAGTTTTGGTGGTAAATTATGCTGAGACGACCTATTTTCCAAGCAAGCGCTACCAATTTGATAGCTCATACTACAAGTACATGCAATAGTACTGCAATCTGAGAATATTCTTATGAGGGTCAAAATGAAATGAAATTATTATTAACTGTATTAAATGAAAAACCAGGCAACAATATGTGGCAGGATTAAAAAGCTAAAAATCTCAATAATCAGAGATTGTATAGTTTGGACTTTGGATCGGATTCATATTCCTTGATCCTTTTTCTTTAAAATTAAAAACCACTTTCGCTCTGGCCTCTGAATGAGAACCTATATATATATATATATATATATATAAAACACAAAAGAGGGTTCGATGAACAGCAAACTAAAAAGGTTGTAACACGGGAAGAAATTATCTGTTGATTGTAAAAAATGACTGAATCCAATTCGCAATTGTACTGTAAAGAAACAGGGACAATAAAGGTTGATGATAACAGTTCTTTGTTGTTATACACATTGTGGCATCTTCTTTTACAGGTCTTAATTTCATAGGGATATATCTATCCAAGTCCAAATCCTTGTGGTGAATTGGATTCGTTGCCTTTGAACGACAGAATTGAGACGCCCAGAATGAGTCTGGAAATCATTCCACAAACACAAACCATACTTCATTAATCTGTGATTAATTAATTAATTAATGCCAGCGATTTTGTTTACTAAATCCATCTCCTTCATCATTCCATTCCCCACACTATGATCACTTGGTTACCTGATCATCCCTATTTTATTCACAAATTAAATGTCACATTCATAAGTGCCCCTATATATTATCCCCAATCCATCAATGTTCACAGTTTTAAATATGTGTCTTCACAGGTTTAAAATAGATCATTAAAACCCCAATTAATATATATGATAAGATTGCTTATATATATATATACTGTTACTATTAATCCCACACGAATCTTTTCCAGATATAGATATGATAAGCTTGTATTTTAGAAATCGATCCATATATTCTAATAAGATTATTACAATGGCTTATATAATTTTTAAACAAATGATTGCTACACGCCAAAACCAATCAAATTGAAGTATTATTGATTGACCTTATAAATTAACTGGCATAATTAAGATAATCTATTTTTTTAAATAATAATAATAATAATAATAATAATAATAATAATAATTCTTGTGTAAGCTGCCAATTGTTTTTTAGTCAAAGCTGAAATTGTAGAAATTGACTGATGCAATGACGCCCTTCACAAATTGTAGATTATTATTATTATTTATTTATTAGTCTCTTTCTCCACCGGCATTGGTTTTCCACGACTTAGACACGTACTATTGACTATTATGTCGATTTTCTTTTCTAAATTAATAAATTTTCTCGATTATTGAGATTTTTATTTGAGGCAATCATTGAGTTAGAGACGCGTAGAGATTGATTAATTAATATGCATGGAAATTTATATCTTGGTCAATGTGTTGGAAGTTCAATGAAGGAAAATTTAATCGAATAAAAATACAGACATTTGACTGACTCGTTTGAACTATGGGGCAAGACATGATGAGACTAATTGACTTACATACATATATATATGTGTGTGTGTGTGTATTCGTTTGTCCACTGTATATGGGAAAGTCTACGATTTCTCACCAGATTTGATTCAATACTAAAAAAATTCAATTTTTTTAAAGTTAAACTTTTTATAAATGTTAGCCTCCTTCTTTTTACCCCGAATAGTCTACAGTCTGCATACATCAGTTTCAACTATTGCAGCGTCTTAAAATATTGGGCAATATATTATATTCGATATTCATTTGTAATTAATATTACGCTAATTGGATCAGTTTGTAATTCATTATGAAATTTGGAGTAAATTTTATTGACACTACTTTGTATTTTAGTTGATGAGGAAAATAATCAAATATACAGAATTATGATTTATTTTATTACTTAATGTTGATGTGTAGTTATCTTTTTGGACTTACAATTTATAGTAAGTTAATTAAGATAAGTTTATGGTTAATTATTTGTTATCGATGTCCGAACTAACTATCTCTTGTGTTAGAAATCTTAATTAAGTTACAATTCTGCAGCTTAAACTTCCATTTGCCTTTTTTTTTTTTTACTGATATTTATAAAACATTTCGAGTTGGTGAATTTCTTATTATTAGTATCGCTTCAAATAACTCAAACCATCACGAATTAGTTACATATTTGATATATATATATATATATATATATATATATATATATATATATATAACAAAGTACTTAAAAACTCAATTATACATTGCTGAGTAGTAAAACAATATATAATTATTTTAAAAATAATATACTTGTTGTGTTTTGATTGAAAATATGTACTTAATGTTTTGATTAAAGAACTTGAAAAAAAAATTCTTTTTGAATATATATATATATATATATATATATATATATATTTGTATAGTTGTGTGTGTGTTATTTTTGCATTCTCTTATATTAATTGATGAATAATAAGATTACGTTAGATACTTTTTTTTATTACATATATGTGTTTTTCATCTTTGAAATATTTATTTTAAATGTTTTAATTATAATTTTGAATTTTTGTTCCCCTCTGTGATTTCACTCAAAATCGATTTGTCTTGTGTGTACATTGAAAAGGGGTACATGCACGATTACAGTAATGTGTGTGAATGAGCATGTTTGATCTCTTCAATTTAGAAAATACACAAACTATATATATAGATGTGAAACCGACTTTTCTCCTGTGGCTCAAAAAAGAGAACCAACAATTCTTCAATCACACATTATTTGACTTGGAAAAATGCAAATTAACTAATTAAGGTCATGGCTTTCGCCACCACTTCCAAGTTCTAATTATGAGGTCTTTAATTGATGTCAATGTCCATAATGCATATGTTCTTTTTACATTGTCAAATATTTATTACTTTTTATTATTTAATTTGAAGATTGATGTCTGACAGTTTATTATGATAATATTGTTGAATTATTAAATTTAAAAAATATTTATTTTTATAAAAAAATAATTTATATTGTCCAAGTGAAAGATTGTTGAATTTTCTATATGAAATATCATAAATCAATAATTTATTTGATTCATTTATTATATTATTTAGATTTAATAATTAATTATTTATGAGTTTATGAGAATGAAACTGGACCTTGTGTGAGTTGACTAATAATGGAAATGTCAGCCTATTAGGGTTTCACTAGGAGAGGTCCCTACTCTCTACTTATATATTTGATGTAATAACCTCATTAAAGTAACTCTCTCTAAAAGCATATTAGGCTAAGAGAACAATTTTACTCTCCTTAATTATTTTCTTTTCTTCTGTTTTCTTATTTATATCCGATTATCAATTATTATTAAGAATTTCACTACTGTCTCAAATGCACAAATGATTTATTGTTATTCATATATATTATAAAGTTATCTGTAATATTAATAAATAGGAATTGTTTATAAATTCATCTATATTTGATTTCTTCAATATATATATATATATATATATATTTATATATATATGTGTGAAACTGACTTTTCTCCTGCAGCTCAAAAAAAAGAGAACCAACATTTCTTCAATCACACATTATTTGACTTGGAAAAATGTAAATTGACTAACTGAGGTCATGGCTTTCGCCACCACTTCCAATTTCCAATTCTGAGGTCTTTTTGTGGTTGTGGACTCATAGACTTGGAGATAAATAGCCAAATTCATGAAAAGATAATAGTTAGACTAATTGAAACATTCATGATAAATAATTCTAATTTTAATATTCATTACTTAATTCTAATTAATAATAAATTATAAATGAATTGTACATATATAAAATTAAATTACTTAATTGAATCAATTGTGTATTAAGATAGCTTTATTTACCCAAAAAAAAAGACTATATATGATACATCCTTGCAATTCTAAATGCTAACTATAGCGTTATATGTTGAACGTAGAGGGTGTGCTATATTACACAAAGGAAGATTGTAGATTTATCTTTTAATAACAATTACACCTCCCAAAATGGGTCGGTTCGTAAAATAATAATAATAAAATAATAAAATAAATTATTTATATTTGTAATAGTTAAGTTTTTGTATATTAAAATTAAATTATTTATATTTGTAAATTTGATGAAATTTAGATTTGTTCTAATCAATTATCTTTGAAAGATACAAAAATAATCAAAAAAATTAATAAATTAAAATCTCACTAATGTTTTAATTTAATTCTATAAAATATTAAAATGCTTTCGAATAAATACTTTAAATTTGACTTAATCGGGTAACTTAGTTAAGTTATATAAATAGTTACAATTTCTTTTAAAAACATTATTTGCTCGTTTACCAATAAAAATTTATAATGTTTTTAAAAATGTGCTACTATACATGAGAACATAAAATCATCCCTTTTTTTATCATTAAATTATAAAATATATACTAACAAGAATTGAATTTAACGAAATGTGTTAATTTTGTACAAAGTAATGAATTTAAATTTAAATTTTTAATAAAAAATTTATATTTAATGTTTGATAATATTTCAAATAAAATTACTTCTAAAAAAAATATATGTGAAAATTAAAAAAATAAAAAATATATTTTTTATTATTGTATTTGTATATACAAATTTCGAAGTAATTCTCCAATTAAAAAGTTGCACCGATCAAGAGGTAGAATTCCTCTTAAACTTTTCCTTCTTTTGTTTGTTTTCTTGGGGTGCTGTCTACTAATTTATTTTGTAGTAATGGCATCCGGCACGCGGAAACTGGCCGGAATAGCGACTATGTTCAACATTCTCCGTATTTGTGAGTTGTTACACTTGTGGGTTCTCTGAGCCGCGAAACCAAGAAAAAACAGATTAAAGCAAATAGCAACTTTGACTCCCACGGCCTAATAAAAGTTATAAAACTACACATTTGGGGATGGGCCGCAGGGGAAACGCCACCCAATTCACAAAAAGTCTTCCTTTCTACCTCTTTGACTTTTCATTGCCCCATCACGCACCCCCCCCCCCCCCCAAAATCTACTTGTTTTCATGCCCACGACTCCTGTTTCATGATCACTGCGTAAAATAATAAGAAATAACTACTCTTGCTTTGTTTGCGGAAATTTCAAGATTTGTTTTGTTGTGATTTTTTTTTTGAAAGTTTTGTTGTGATTTCCAAATGCGCATCACATCGCTACTCCTTAAGAGGTATCGCGGGGTTCGCCTGTCGGACCCTTTAATTGATGATACCTGTTTTTTCGGCAACCAAACGCAGTAACAAACCTGGTTCTACTCTCTCCTGGCTTATGCGGAGGTACAAAATTCATAACATAATTTTCCAGGTGTTGATTCAAAGAGTGACATACAGAATGTACTACGCTTTTTGCGACTATTATGGATACATTGAACCTGGACGGTGATTGGGTCTTTGGGTTTCTTTAAGACTCAACCCCTGCTTTTATCTATTCCGTTTGTGTTTTTATTTTCAAATGAAGATAGTCATTTCAGAAACATGAGAACCATCGACGGTGGAGAATGGAAAGCCAACTTGGGACTTTTTCTGGTATTCTCTCTTTTTGTATTTAAATACAGATCTTTTTACTTTTTGTGCGTATTATTGATCTTTCTTCATCTCTTTTTAATTTTTAAATTTGTGCTTTACTCAAATCGGGAATGGGTCAAGTGGAAGTGGGTTTTTGAAAAAGGAAAACCAGTTGTGTAGATGTAATGGAATCCTCCACTATCAATGGCTTGCATGAGGGGGTTGAGAGGATAGATGAGTTCAGAGTCTTTATCTAGACTTTATTCTCTAAACTTGTGATTTGGAATAGACACACTTGGTGGGTAGGAAGGAGAGGAAAAAGTTGGAGTTTTGGTTCTGTCTTCTTGTGAAAGAGGAATGAATTCGGTTCTTTGATCTTGAAGTATAAGTAAATTTTGTGGAGCTGTGTTAACGAGGATGATTAATTCCAATCTTGTTATTGAGGACCAAACTAAATATTCGTGACTCTGAGTGGACAGTCAAACTAGCTTTTTAGTAATTATTCCAAAGGCCGGAACTTTTATTTTTTATTTTTTAATTTAGGTTAATAATTTGATTTTCTTTTTCCTAATGACCACTTGTTTGATACTGACATTTATGACTCTTAAGGTCAAATGTCTATCTCAGGGTCCATATTAATGCCATTATTCACTGCACTGTTGCCAAAGATTTTTCTAGTTGGCCGTCCATTGCACAGGATACTTCCCGATCAAACTCAATAAAATCCAACTGCCTTGTCAAATTGTGTGGTTCTTCTAAATATATGTACTGCCTATAATGCCTTGAAGTTTCTTTCAATCTAAATAATATCTTTATTTGGTTGAAGGAACTTAAATCAACTTGCCAACCCGGGAATAAAACCTAGTATTTCCAAATTCCTATTGCTAAATGTAATGGATTGAGGTTAAACCTTACTTTTAACTTTTTAACCTGAGGCTATTGCAGGTTGTCTTTGTCTTAAAGTTTGTATTTATTTTAGCTGCTACTCACCCTCATTCCCTATTCATTACCTTCTCATACTCTATATACATATATTTCTGCCCCACCATTCTTAAAGTATTCTTACTTCCTAGTACACCAATACAATAATCATGAGATTGCTAGTTGAGCACCTGACCATCAGGTACTCAGAATTTCATGGGTTATCTGATCAGGATGTTGAAAAGCATCCTTCTCTCTTTTGTCATATAATGAAATATTGAGTTCTGACATGTAAGGGATCCGGTTTCATACCTTGTTAATTTTGCTAAGTTTTCACTTTCAGCTTGAGAACTTAGAGTTGAAGATTGCTTCTGAGTGAACTTGTAGAGATTGAATCAGTGACAATCCAAACTTTCTGGCCAGACACTCCTGAATTATTGCTCATAGTTAGTAAGATCAATTTATCATTTTTCTACATCTCAAATTCTATTAAAGTTGCTTATGTACCTGATTATCTTTACTTTGGATTGTACATTTGAGCTGTAAGCTGCATCGTATGCATGCTTATTTTTGAACTCTAAAGCTCAGATTATGTCAGCCAACATCACTCCAAAATATGTAGTTATGATCTTTACTACGTTGCAGGGGAAGGTCATTGATCCATTTGTTCAATGGGTCATTCAGCTGATGAAAATCTTGAAACAAAAGAGGTGCGCGTATCTTCACAGGATCAGGCACCATGCGTCCACAGAGTGGGAATTCCTCCAAGACAGAACTTCTTCAAGGAATTCCAAGCCACTTTGAAGGAAACACTTTTTGCAGATGATCCTCTGCGCTCCTTCAAAGATCAGTCTAGAACCCGCAAGTTCATCCTCGGCACTGAGGCCGTATTCCCCATACTTAATTGGGGGAGAAGTTATAATCTTGCTAAATTTAGAGGGGATATTATAGCTGG
Source organism: Biancaea sappan (assembly GCA_037074585.1). Lineage (NCBI taxonomy): Eukaryota > Viridiplantae > Streptophyta > Magnoliopsida > Fabales > Fabaceae > Biancaea > Biancaea sappan. The sequence goes on from CM073494.1 coordinate 17,783,172, forward strand.
TTTAACCATTGCAAGTCTCTGCATCCCTCAGGTAAAGTTGCTTTGAACATGTTTTAGAGCTTTTAATAAACAAAAGAATATTAGTAATAAACTGTGCTAGACTAACAGGATATTGGATACGCAAAGCTTGCAAATTTGGATCCACAGTATGGACTATGTAAGACTCCTTTCACTTATCAACAGCTTAAGTTGCTTACATGTCTTTATTTAATGTTGAATTGAGGTTTTGATGCTTTACAGACTCCAGCTTTGTTCCTCCACTGATTTATGCTGTCATGGGTAGTTCCCGTGATATTGCAATAGGACCAGTAGCCGTGGTTTCTCTCTTGTTAGGGACCTTGCTTCAAAATGAGATTGATCCTAAAGCAAATGCAGCAGGATATCGCCGGCTTGCTTTTACAGCCACTTTTTTTGCGGGGATCACCCAGGCAACTCTTGGGGTTCTCAGGTATGATACCTTCACATAATAACTCTGGAAGGGGATTGTATTTCATGGATAGATCTCATGGTTAGGTTGGATTTGTGATCAGGTTAGGTTTCTTGATTGACTTCCTATCACATGCTGCAATTGTTGGTTTCATGGGGGGAGCTGCCATTACAATTGCCCTTCAACAGCTCAAGGGTTTCCTTGGCATTAAAAAGTTCACAAAGAAAACTGATATTATATCTGTCATGCATTCAGTATTCTCATCAGCCCACCATGGAGTACGACTCTCTTTTTCTCATTTTTATTTGTTACACACACACGTTGGTACTAATCAGATTCTCTGATTTTAAGATTTCCCGGCTTAAAATTGCTGATATATTATATATGTAAACATGAATTTATATGTTTCATCTTGCAGTGGAACTGGCAGACTATATGCATTGGAGCAAGCTTTCTAGCTTTTCTTCTGTTTACCAAATATATTGTAAGAAACCTATTTCTTTTAAATTTGTTAATTAGGTTATTGGGATGTTTAACTGTTTTCTCATTTATTACGTAATATGGGGATCAGGGAAAGAAGAACAACAAATTGTTCTGGATACCAGCCATTGCCCCGTTGATATCTGTTGTGCTGTCCACTACTATGGTGTACTTAACCCGTGTAGATAAGCAAGGAGTTGAAATTGTAAATATCTGTATATCTGTTGTCTTTCTCATCCTAAATACTGCAATTTATTCAGAATGGCGGTGGTAATAATTTAGTACGAATTGCTGTAGTGGTAATGTTGTTTATCTCTATTGATATGTGAAGGTAAGACACATAGAAAAAGGGATCAATCCTTCATCTGTCCATGAAATATACTTTAGTGGTGAATACCTGGGGAAAGGTTTCAGAATTGGCATGGTGGCTGGTATGATAGCATTAACAGTAAGTGAATCTTAATTCTTGAAACCAATACTTAGTTTTTGAAGAGTATCTAGCCATCTAGTTGTGCCTATATAGTTCTAAACCTTTACAATATTATGGTTATCAGGAAGCCACAGCAATTGGAAGAACATTTGCTTCCATGAAGGACTATCAACTGGATGGAAACAAAGAAATGGTGGCTTTAGGAGCTATGAATGTCGTTGGCTCAATGACTTCCTGCTATGTGGCAACAGGTAAAATCAACTAGTTTTGATAAACCTATTGAGTTTAGTGCCTAAAGGGACATGAGAAGCTGGCTTTAAAATCACCCAATATGCTGATATAGTGACTGTCTTTGTAATTAATCAATGGAAAGTGCTTGTGTTATAGACTATTTTTGTTCAGCCTCCAATCTATCTTGTTAATACTTTCAGGTTCTTTCTCTCGGTCAGCGGTAAATTTCATGGCTGGCTGCCAAACTGCGGTTTCTAATATTGTGATGTCCGCTGTTGTGTTCTTAACCCTGAAATTTATCACGCCTCTTTTCAAGTACACTCCAAATGCCATTCTTTCTTCCATCATCATATCTGCTGTTATCAACCTTGTGGACTATAAGGCAGCAGTTCTGATATGGAAGATTGATAAATTTGATTTCGTTGCTTGCATGGGAGCCTTTTTTGGTGTTGTTTTTGCCTCGGTTGAGATAGGACTTCTAATTGCTGTAAGAACTTAGATTTCGTTATCAATGTCAAAGTAATTTTGACTCTTAATCTTACTGATACTGACTTGATTGTTGACACATGTTGGCAGGTCTGTATATCCTTTGCTAAAATTTTACTCCAGGTCACTAGGCCACGAACTGCTATTCTGGGGAAAATTCCTAGAACAACTGTATATCGAAATATCCGACAATACCCAGAAGCTACAAAGGTTCCTGGCGTTTTGATTGTCAGAGTTGATTCTGCAATTTATTTTTCCAACTCCAATTATGTTAAAGAAAGGTAAAGAGCTTTAGGTACATTACTTTTGAAACACGTAGAATTTCCCCCTTTCTCATCCACCTAAGAATTCTAAAATGATAATTGCAGAAAGCTTATGTAATGCTTAAGATCTATACAACTTCTGCAGGATATTAAGATGGCTGATGGATGAGGAAGAAAAAGTGAAAGAAGACTACCAAACAAGAATCCAATTTTTGGTTGTTGAGATGTCACGTAAGTGTTTTCTATTTTTTTTCTTTCCCAAATAAGCACAGCATTCGCTGATGTTTACTTATAAAACTGTGTTTGGTGGCAGCCGTTACTGACATCGATACCAGTGGCATCCATGCCTTTGAAGAGTTATACAGAAGTCTTCAGAAGAGAGATGTTCAGGTAAATTAATTATCCCTTGTGTTCTAAGGAGTTCCATAAACAAAGATTATGGGACAATGAACTTACCAGAAGAGTCGGTTGTATACACAGCTTGTTCTGGCAAATCCTGGCCCGGTGGTGATAGACAAGCTTCACACATCCAATTTTGCAAATCTGATTGGAGAGGACAGGATCTTCCTCACAGTTGCAGATGCTGTTGCTAACTGTTCTCCTAAGCTGGCTCAGGAACCTTGAGGACACTGAAATTTTGATTTTTTGCCATTGGAAGAGAAAGAAACCGTGAGATGCTGAAATGCTAATGGAAGTGAGTAGAGACAATGATGAGTGATCACAATAATTTTTTTTCTTTTAAAAAGGAGTTGGTATAAGTGGCCTTGCGTGTGATCCTTATCCTCAAAAGGCCACTAAGAAAGATAAAGAGGGTGCTCCCTTTGTGCACTCCAAGAGGTAAACCTCTTCCTGTGTCTTACTGAAATGTCCACACTCCAGAGAATCAGAACGGCCTCTTTTCACAATGTTCTGATGATGCCACTGTAACTATCTTTCATGAATGCCACCTTCTTTGATCAATTGAATTAACAAGGGAAATGTACAGTGTACATCCCCTTCCCAGCTACAGGAAAAGCATTAGGCTTTTTTTTTTTAATATTATATATTTTTAATCTACATCTCATAAATGCAGTTAGTAATCTGTCCCAAGATTCTTCTTGTTTGGCCAAGTATTGGCCATTTTTAATCAAACAGCCAACACTTTATCTGAGTTTAGAATATGGAAGGGGATGAGGACAACATATACAGGTGGGTTTTCGGCTTCGGTATGAACAGAGTTGTAAAAGAGGCCAAATTCATGAAAGCAAACTTCGGAGATCGTGTATGTCATAATCATTAGCTAGTGTCAGATTCGAGGATTAAAAAAGGAATTCTGAACAGTGCTCCAAAGGCACTTTTTCTTCATTTATTCTTTCCACCTTTTTGAAGATTATGATTCTAAACTTATGGATACCGAAATAACGTTCAAGTTATTATTATTGTTATTTTGGTAGAATAACGTACAAGTTGTTAAGAATGGAAAGAATTGACATACAGTTGATTATATTTTTATTATTAAGTTTTTTAATTACAACACTATAATAAAAATAATTATATATTTATTTATAATTGGCTTGAAGTGAACTTGAGCTTTTAGTAAGTTCATAATATTGCATAAATTACTCTTTATTAACAGAAAAAGACAAGCATTTGTCTCTTTATAAACAGGCAAGTGAGTTAGTCTCATTCAAATTTAACAATTATAAAGAGATAAATATTTTATTTATTTTTTAAAGATAAATAGATGATCTAATTTTCTCGTTAAGACTCTCGTTCTTCAAAAAATCAGACAGAGATTTGAAGAGTCCGGAAAGTTACTATTGATGTATCACTTGATCAAGCTTGGGTGCAATGGATTATCAAGTGAAAGCGCTTCATATTTATGATTCGTGTGGGTTGATTCAAGTACCTGTATTTTAATATAACCGAACTATTGAAGCGTTCTCTAAAAAATGGCATGATAAGGACATTTTCCTTTTTTATTAGGCGTTGGACTAAATAAATAGACGATCTTACTCTTGCTCAAAATTTTCTATGCTTACAAATTATTACACACACATATAGATACCTGAAGAAGGATCAATCAGGCAGCTTATGAGATGAATTTGCTAATGCTGGTTGTGATCCTCTGGCTAACTGCAGAGTTTACGCATATCTATCTATCACCGACATGATTTACATAGCCAACGAGGATACTAACCAAGTACCTTACGAAGTTCTTCAATCAATTTCACACGCCTTGATGGCTCCAGCTGCATGAGATTAAAAAAGATCACCCCCAGGTTGCAAAACATAAAATGCAAATAAGAAAAGAAATTAAATGATGATGTTATTACCTTGTTTAAAAGAGCAGAAAAACCTTGAGGTAAGGCTTGCAGTTCCAAAACCGAGTCACCAATACTTGACAATTGAAGCTGCAACTTCTGGACACGCAATTCCTTTAGCTTATCCTCGTAGTTCCTGGCTTCATCCTTCCATCTAAAGAAAGCTTCATCGTCCAACCAAGCATCTTCTCCACCTTTGGCAATGTCAGAATACAAATACCAGTTTTTGATCAAGTTCATTGCAGATACATGTGACAGATGATCACCAGCTGCGTCTCTCACACTATTGATCAGCGAATGCTCACTAATCCTCCTACGCAGTCTCCGATAGAAGAATGAACGAGACGTACTCCACACCAGAACTTCTCTTATTACCCCCTTTGCAGCCATTCTTAAGGAAGTATCATGCAGTTCGGCAAATTTGGTAGCTATCTGAGTGTACATAGGCAAAAGTTGTTTCTCGCGGGATTTGATTTGCTTCTGTAAAGACTCAATGCTCCCAAGAGCCTTACTGTTATTAGCATCATGAAGTTTTTCCTTCAAATTTATTAGTTGTTGATCAAGTCTACCCATGCACTCCAACAATTCCTTTGTCTTGAATTTGATCTCAATCATGCCTTCTGGCTCAAGGACATTGCCTTTAGCTGTTTGATCAGCATACATTTCAATGTGGTCTGAATTGATTCGACTGTCTACAACAACCCATGCCCCACCACGGAGTTCACCCATCATTGGGAGATATACAATTATGGGCTGCTTGTATGTTCTAAGGTTCTCAACAATGGTTGATCCAGCCTGAAGAATTCCTTCAAAAAGATCCCTCTGCCCACCCGAAAACCCTCTCCAATTTCCAAGAATGAATAGTGGGAGCTCCTCTTTGTTGAAATCCAAGATTGCTTGGGCTGTCTTGATTGCAGAATCAGGAAACCAGACTTGCCCTGCTTGAGGAACCACTCTTTCATGAGAATCAAGCTGGCCTGGATCAGCTGGTATTACCTGCATCACTGTCTGTGTTTCAACAGCAACTATTCCCACAGGGATCCCTCCAAGCTTTGCCCTTCCTGTGACGACTGTCCGTGCCCATCCATCTAGTGTCTCCACAAAGCTGTCCTTGTCAAAAATACCCCCAAGCCATCTTCCATCACCATTTAGAATGCCACAAATGGCAGCCCGGGGATCACATGAGTTTTCGGGCAGATACTCCACAGGCCTTTCTGGAAGATCTAGAGGATGTAAAATGGGAAGTGCACCACCTATATGAGAAGGAATGTAACTAAGCCACTTCAAAATAGCAGAAACACCTTCAAGATCATCTGAAACTGTGAGATGAACAACTCCATTAGTTGCCATGATTTTAGGTCCACCTAATTGCATGTGAGAACTATATACCTCCCGGCCAAGGAGTTTGTTTAACGCAGAAAAGCCAGTAAGAATTATGGGCTGATCAAGCCTCTGTATGCATCTCATCCCAAGCCTGGCAAGATAAGCCCCTATTCCAACAGTCCTCCCAGTCACATATGTCAAAGTAAATGTTTCCTGGTATGCCCTTGAATAGGCACCGGCAATGGCCCCACTGCCACTCAAGTTTTCAACCCCCAAACCATCCTCTTTCCCAACAATGGTATCTATAACCCATCTGGTTTCTCCATTTTCCAACTTCAACTCATGAGCTATCACTGATGATTTAATCCAGGCATAATCCTCTGGTGTTAAATATACATACTGAAAACCATGCTCTGGATTAGATTCATCAGACCAACCAACTCTGAAACAAGCTTTAACTTCCTCAGCTACACCTAAACGAGCACCAGAATTTGCTGCTAGATAAATTAAAGGTAGTTTTTTTTCACATGCAAGATCGGTTATTGCACGGAAGAATGCATCCTCTCTTGGGCCAAAAGAACCGGCCTTGAAGGTCACATCATTTACTATGACCAATATTGTCCTTCCAAATGGAAATTCAGGGGTGTACATTTCCATAAACCAGGCTACCATACCAACATCATTAAGTCCAGGTGAACGCTCCACAGGAACAAGAGGAGTACCCCAACTACCTTCTTTTTCAGCAAATTTAAGCTCTGTTACTTTTAGAAGAACTTGATCTTTGGCTTTCTGAAACCTAGGGTATTGGATTTCCCAAGATTGTTCCAAGGCTGTTTCAAATGTCTGCCAGCAACATCTCCTCAATAAACATAGTTTGGCATGCCAAGGGATGAACATATACACATACATTTAAAACCAAATTTCAATTGCGTTCATAAAATGGCACTTACCAGTGGAAAATCATAGCAGTATGTGGTGTTATTCTTCCTTGCTGAAAGACGTTTTCGGTCAATGACCCCCAAAGGTTGATAGTTTTCAGTTACTGGTACATCATGCAAAGGACCCTTTTCATTGACTGATCTGTATACAACCTTATGAGTGCTTTTGTCCTCCATTTCTCTATATATCTGGAAATATATTGATTAAAATCTAAGTCATGATTTATGAACCATCTTCATTAATAATTCTTAACAAATGACCAGTATATGGTAAATAGTATATTTCTATATATATATATATATATATATAGGGGAAAAATAAAAAGCAATTGTCACTAGTTTATCAATTTTCAAGCATATAGTTACAACCTTACGAGGTTTAGGGTTTGGGGTTACAGCCTATTAAGGCAAAAATGGTAGAAAATCGTTTAAGGTAGGATCGTCATGTTCAAAAAAAACAGTTGGAGGTACCAGTAAGGAGGGTTGAGCAGATGATATGGAGTCTTGTGAAAAAAGGCCGAAGAAGACCAAGAAGGAGGACACTTGGAGTGAGTAAAAACTAGTTGCATAGGGGAAAGCTTTCCTTGGTTTTCTTTTTTAAAATTATTATGATTATTATATAAATACTTACATGTACAGAGCAAGTATGACCAGACACATTTGTTACAATGACCCTCCAAGCACCATTTGCATGTCCAGAGGATGTCATCCAGAGCTTGACTTCCCACACTACAACACCTAATCTATACATTCTTACACCAACAGATGAATGTATTTCATGTGCCAATTCTTTTAAGATTGACTCAATTGCTGCTTCTTCTTGGCCGGCATTTAGTTCTATTCTCCTGGCAATAACATACAAAGGTCAAGACAAAGTTAAAAGTTTCTCTTTCTTATGTTGGAAAAAAAAAAAGTTAAGGAAAATTACTTGGAATAATGCACGAGATCATTTATTTGTTGATCGCGAATGATATAGAGGTACATATGAACATGGTCAGATTTGACAGTGGCATTGTGTGCATTAAGTTCCAACTCCTCCATTGCAGCCATCAAGGACCTCAAAATGCTCCTTGAAGTAAGAGACATAGCCTTTTGGATACGCAGTGTTTCCACATCTAGCCCTTGATATGAGAACCCTTCATTTGTGGTTGGCTGTCTTACAAGTGTCCGAAGAAACATTCTTTGAATTGCTTGTGGCTTGGGATCCACAACTGTGTACAAGTGCCATTGACGATCTCGAGATGGAGTATACTTTATAATCTCATAACCTTTAAGTTTGTCCTGTACCCATACATACGTTAATGAAATTAAGACCAAATTAAAAGCACATAGCTGAAATTTTCTTCTTCATTTTTCCATCCTTTTAACGTAAAAAAAGGATTTGAACCAAATAATGACTAACCAATTCAAGATAATTGGATAGGGGAGGTTCCAGATGACGCAAGAGAGGCTCTTCCTCATAGCAGAGTTTTTCTGGATACCAGTGAAAGGAGTGTCTCATAGGGGCTCGCCCTTCATTCCTTTGTACAATACAACTAATTACTCCAACACCTGCAGCACGTATAGTTGATCCTACTTCCTGCTCTTTTAGTGTTTTGGCTAACTTATCAGTCCTTTCTTGAGCTTGATCCTCATCACCACTACAAAGTACCAAAGACAACACTTGTCAAAAACATATTGGAGGTTCTGATCATTCAATTGATAAAAAGAAAATCAATCATTTTTTCCAAAAATGACCCAAATCAAACCAGTTGGATTTAAACCAATTTCTAAACTGAAAACCAGGACTAGTCTAAAAATCCAAAACAAACTATAAGCTATATCGCAACTAATTTTTCAAAACCTTCAGAGAAATATTTGGTCACTTGTGGTTGAAGATATATATATATATGTGTGTGTGTGTGTGTGTGTGTGTGTGTGTGTGTGTGTGTGTGTGTGTGTGTGTGTGTGTGTGTGTGTGTGTGTGTGTGTGTTTCTGATACAGTACCTGTCTTGTAGTAAACTCATCTGATTGCCTATGCCAACCAGTGCTATATGCATCACATTACCATAACTATAGACAAGTTCAACAGAACCATTAGGAAGTGCTTTGTCAAAGTTTTGGATAGCTTCCTTTATTGCAGCACTAATAATTGCAGGCAAAAATTGAAGAGATTTGATTATAACCATGGCCCCCCATTTCCTCTCACCATGCTTTTCTACTAGTGTTTTATTGGACATTGGGTCTTTGGTTGCTTCTAAAAACTCCCATGAAGCAATAAGACCATATCTATGCCACTGCATCCTGACACTCCCTTTGACAAAATATGGCTGATAAAATAAACTATATGTTAGAAAAGTAGAAGCGCTCCACCTTAATTTAAAGAAGATGAAAAATCATCAAATAATAGCTACAAAACTGATAATACCTGGTACAACCTACAAACATAAGTTTCTACAACCCGCCTTTGAAGGGTGTGATCGCTGTGATCAAACAAACCCACAAGAGCATCTTCAACTGCTAAAGAAGCACTCATAATATCCTCCATTCGGTCACTAATGGCACTCTTCCTCTTGGGAGTGTCAATTTTTTCATCATCCTCAATGAACATCTCTAGTTCAGAAAGACTCCTAGCAATGCTGGAACGAAGTTCACTCAATTTAGTTTGTTCCAGAAGTTGACTTGCCTTCAAGGCCAACTATATCAAGATAACGGGTGTTAAGATGACATAATAAATAGGTAATTGGAAAGATAAATATGTGTGTGTATGTATGTGTAACCCTCCCCCACTAAGAGACATTATGACCCATAAAAATATTATATGATGAAGAACATTGAACTCAGTATCAAACTTTTCTGTCTTTTTTTTTTCCTTGGGGAAGGGGGGAATAGGTATCACACCAATTTTTCAGCATGATCATAATAACATAAAGCTTTGTCCAAACCTTAGAATAATTTGTATGGTTAAGTGCTGAGAAATGAATTAGTTGATCTCTATAAGCAGCAGGGTTAGGATATACTAGTTGTTCCATCAGTTGTAGTATCAGCTTATTTTTATTCTTCACACCCTAAAACACAAGAACTGTCACGACCCGTTTTCTGGGCACATGACCGGCACAATGATGAATCTCTCATCACTGTAAGCCTTCCGATAAATATATCAAATTTTCTTATCTGAAAATCATAGAGATGATTTGCATGTAATCATAGATTATCGATTTAAAATACATTATTATACTGACATACAAGCCAAATGTCGAACCCCTGAACTAGATGTCCTAGACGATTACAGAGCAACATAATCTATAACAGAAGAGAGGTCTACCCGACAACGGGAAGGTCCAAAGTGATCTACTCCTCTAGCAGATATTCTTCGATGGCAACCTGATCTGAACAAAAAGGTTGTACAAACAATGTGAGCTTTTAAACTCAGTGAGCGAATCGGCCTCGCATTAATAAAATTCAAATACATTACCAGTCATGCAAGCATATCCAAAGGCTCATACTCAACCAATAGACAGAAGATAAAAATTTATCCAATTCAACAAACGTTACTAGTACTCGTCAATGGCAATATATCCCGGAGAGCGCACACAGGCCGGCTCACCAATTATGTATATTTCCGCCATGACGCACAACATCATCCTCTTTCATACAAGATAAAAATTCATCCAATTCAACAAACGTTACTAGTACTCGTCAATGGCAATATATCCCGGAGAGCGCACACAGGCCGGCTCACCAATTATGTATATTTCCGCCATGACGCACAACCTCATCCTCTTAGCTAGGGCGCCTCACGGATTTATCACCAATCCGGGCTATATCCCTACTGAGGGAATCGTTGTCTCCACACTCATTGGTCAAGACACCCTGTCAACCGGGTTTTCCGCCTTGCCGTGAGAGGGGGTACTGTCCCGCTCAATCACAATCAATAGCATTTCATATCATAATCAGAAGCTCAATATAATATTCATCCATATAACAGGTATAATATATAACTATATTATGGATTTATAAACCACATATCAAGATAACAATTAATCCATTTTTAAAAACATTCAAACTTCACATCATCATAAGATACTTATTTCATTTTATCCATACTTATAGATTAATTATCTCATTTAGATTCGTCATTCTGAATCCAATTTCCCCCTATGAATCTTGGGAGTGTCCTACGACATACTTTTTATCACCAGTAATGCTAAAACTCTATTAAAACAGGGTCGTTTCACTCACCTGGATTCCGTACGAATATCGCTTCTCTAAGTTGTTACAGATAAGAGTACACAGATGAATTTCAGTATTCCGCTACGGAAATTTTCATGAAAGATTAGAGAAAACAAGTTAGGATTGTTTTCATACAGATACTGTTCATACATACGGTACTATTCATATATACGGTCACTATTCATATATACGGTCACTATTCATACGTACGGATATTATTTATACATACGGATAATATTCGTACATACGATCACTATTCATACGTATGAATACTATTTTTTATGTATGGATACTATTCATATGTACGGTTACTATTCATACGGTTACTATTCATACGTACGTGTACTATTCATACCAGAAATAGAGAATACAATCTGTAAAAGAGTACACCAGGTAAGTTCCCAGGAAAGAGTGGAGGGTCACACTGGACACACTTAAAAACCAGGTCTTTCCTTAGCCAGAACTTTCCTAGACATGTATTCTTCACAGTTTATATTCTATTTCGGTAATCAGAGAATCAAAATAACAGCTAACGACAATTTTTCTGATGTAGAAGATCGGCCAAAGCCGCAACCACAGAGCATACTTAAAAAAAATAACTTCTAGAATTTGAAAGACATAGAAAGGGTATAGTATCATTACCTAAGCTGAAAAGAAAAGGCCCAAAATCTCAGAGGTCTAGCGTCGGACCAAGAAATCTTAAGGAGAGAAGAAGAGAAGTTGAAGGTGTGATTTTGAAAGTGAAATGGAAGGGTCTATTTATAGGAAAATTTAAGGGTACTATTCCATCTACCCCGTCTCACCTACCAATTTCACTTACTAGTCTCATCTACTAGTTAGTCTCATCTACCAATTTCACTTACTAGTCTCATCTACTAGTTTCACATACTAGTCTCATCTACCAATTTCACTTACTAGTCTCATCTACTAGTTTCACATACTAGTCTCATCTACCAATTTCACTTACTAGTCTCATCTACTAGTTTCACATACTAGTCTCATCTACTAGTCTCACTTACTAGTCTCATCTACTAGTATAATCAATTTGCTAATTTAGTTTCCTTTTAATTTAGTCCCTCAGGGAATTCTCTCATATAAAATGTCATTTTCTCCTACAAATTTCTTTCTAATTTTCTCTTATGATCAAACCACATCTAGTACTTGACATTTTGATTGTACAGATGAACAGTACCATATACGTAAATAGTATTATACAGGTGAATAGTACCGTATACTGAAATAGTAACAGTAGTTTGAAAACAAATATTTATATTTTATTTTTCTTGGGTATTACATTATCACCCCCTTAAGAGAATTCGGTCCCCCGAATTCAAAACTCATTTCAAGACTGAAATAAGTGTGATTACTTCGTCTATATCTCATTCTTTGTATCTCTTTCTTTCCAAACCTCTTCACATCCCTGGTAAGATTTACAAGAACACTATAGCATCAACTGTGAACTCTAGACCGCATTATCAATAATTTTCATAGGACTTTTGCCTTTTCTAAATAGCAAACAATCTCTTCTTCATCAGTTTGATCTTCTCCACAACCTTTTGTACCATAAAGTGTCTCATCCTCATAACCTTTACCAAACTCAAACCACCTAATCAAAAACGAACTCTGTCTATATGTAAAACCTCAAATAGGTGTCATCTCAAAAGTGGCACGTGGTCTTTCCAGTTCACATTGAATATCAGAACACATGTTTCCACACACATAGCTTATAACTTTTACGAATACAAGCACCCTACCCGAAGGCATCATTTTGGCCATAAGCAATACTCTTGCCCGAAGGCGATCCTTCTACCTTAAGGCGATACTCTCAGCTGAAGGCGTTATATAAAATGAAATCATTACATAAATCTCTAAGAAGAACAATTCTAGAAAATGTGTTAAGTAAATAACATATTCCTCACGCATAATTATAAAATAAATATATATAGAAATTCCTCTCAGCTCAATGACTCATATAGAGTCGTATCCCTTCAATGCTTAGGGCAAACCCATAGTTCTCTATATATAGGTTCATAAAATACTTATTCAGCATTCCTCCAAAGCTCAGAAGTGCAATGAAATATCATTTTAGTAACTCTGCTCAGTCAAAAAGATATTACTATACTTATGCTTTAGAATCAAGTATGAAATATAACAAGTCCAATATCTTCTCATTCCTCAAGTTCTTTCAGTAAAATGAATCACTTCAACAAAGAAGATCTAGATACTAACTTAAATTTTATTTCTAGTACATAGATAATTTTAATACGTGAAGCTTACACCAAATGTAGCTTTAGGTACAAACAAAAGAAAAATAAATTAAGGACGAGGAGGCTTTTGAAATGTAAAAGGTGCTCCAGGTCTAGAAGAGGAAGGTGCTTCAGACCTTAAGGAGGAAGCTAATCGTTGCAGCCTAGAAAGGGTTTCTGAAGGAAGCGCCTGAGAAATTTGGTGAAGAGCAGAAGTTACTCCGTTCATACAGTCAATACACCTTGCTTGTTGGTCACGAAAATTTTGAGTTGCAAACATTGAATGTCTATCAACTCGATTAGCCAGTTCCCCGAAACGACGATTTATCAGTTTCTCTTGGTTTTCAAAAAGACGATTTATTAGTCGTTTCTGGTCCTCTGTCTTGTATTCCAGGCTCTCTATCTTACGCTCCAGATTTTCGATCTTACGCTCCAGGAACGCAAGCTTATTTTCTGAGGATGTTGCAGTACTGTCCTCCTCCAACTCTATTACATCCCTCTTTCTTTTCTTAATTTCTGGTGACCTGTCTACAGGTCTCTTCCCTTTGTTGTCTCCGAGACTTAGATTTAAATCAAGCTCTACATTGCCAGTCTCAAAATTCAAGTTGAAAGACTTATTATCAGCCATTGCTCTAAGGATCTCAGAAATAACTTCGAAGGAGAAAGGAATGAAAATTGAGAAATAGGTATGTAATGAAAGAAGTAGGTTTGCTTGGTGCGATGAGTAGAGTAACGGGCATACAAGATTTATAGACAACCCGAAGCCCCTGGAGCTAAAGCCACCACAACCTACACGCCGCTCGCTATAAGGTTTACAGATCACATACGTCGCAATGCCAGCAATTAATGTCGGACATGCAAGTAAATAGTAAATATAATTTAATGCAATTAACATAAGTCAAAGATTTCCTCAAAAAAAAATTTTCGGCTAATCTTGACCTTTCTCAAAGTTCTGACTAACTACGCTCTTCAGTCTGAGATTTTCTCCCTCTAAACTTGTTTTATTCTGTAATCCTATATCACGATGTCCCTCTATGATTAGGTCGCCTCATATTGGCCGTATCTTAGATTCTAATCGGTGTCTTTACTCTAGACTTACACATAATATATGTATATCAATATATATATTTTAAAACAAAGTTAACTGCTTACGGTCACATGCCTTAAGCATTATCATGATGTAAGGAAATCACTGCCTTTCATTTGCCCACGAGAGCATTATATGTAAGTATGTGTAACCATGAAGATATATCATCATCTACACATTTTATTCTATCCAAGTCATTTTGATTTCACATCTCTATGAGTATATGTAGGATCATCACATATTCTCCTTGATCGTAGCCTTCACTCATTATGCATGAATAACATACATAAATGTAATTACAACATGATTCAATCAATTATGTATATTATACTCAACTGAAGGCTTTTAAGAACAACACAATAAAACGGAGAAATGTATTTCAGTTCATCATAAAAGCATCCAAGGCAATCTTTGATGGCTATGTTATCAACTTCTTTGAATTTCGGAAAATGCCAACGGGAGAAATGGGAAAACCGAGTAAAATCGGCCGCAAATCCACCGAATACTGACTTTCGTGGTTTTGGCATTAATGCGACGCGCTATCGGTGTGCACGCCTACCCTAGACTTCTGGCTTCCAGCTTGCAGAAATCCATAGGTTGATCGTGTAGGGGTGCGGTGAAGAGATATCTTCTTTGTCTCTTAGTCCAAATTTTTTCTCTATAAAAACCTTCTCAGCGTTCTCAGTTACCACACCACAAAGAGTAATAATCTCCGAGCCTACAATCCCCCAGTATTCCTCTCGCCTCATACTCTTACAAAAATTTCTAAATTTTTTCAAATCATGGCTTCAAGGAAGTACATTGATCTCACAGTAGAGGCTAAGGAAGAAGAGCTCGACTTAAACTTAAGTCTGGGAAAAGACAAGGGCAAAAGACCTTTTGAGGGGTCTCCAGAGAAGCAGAAGGAGAAGAAAATGAAGAAGATCGAGGAAGCTGAGGAGACTAGCACGGGCCATACCTCGGAGGACAAAATCGCCTGTCTAGAGCAGGAGGTGAAAAATCTGAAAAAGATGATAGGAGACTTGGAGAAGTTAACTAAACGCAATCATGCAGAAATGACTTCAAGAATAGACAGGTTCTTCTATTGGTCTACCCAGTGCTTCTGCAATCAACAACAAAGAAGTGTTGATTGTATGAATGGAATTTACACTACCCTCCGCGACATTGCTCTGTCTCTTGCTCCAAGGAATGGTCGAGGGGTGATGATACAATACAACCCTCCTAATCCAAGACCACCTCGCTTTTAGATTACTCATACATGAGTAAACTTCTTCTTTTTTTGCAATGTAATCCTTCAGTTTTTTTTTTTTTTTAATGCAAGTGGTTTCTTTTATTGGCTGGTACCCTAAAATAATATAGCTACACAAAATCAATCATGAATTCAGCTTATAAAATCCACCATATAAAAATTTGATCCGACAGCAACGGAATCAAAACAAATAATAACCTTTCCTTTACTAAGTTCAAAAGTGTGGCCACATCTGTCTAAAACTAAAACTGAGAACATAATTCCTAAGAAGAGATAAGTCTCGGAGGGAAAGGAAATGAAAACATCCTACAGGACCTTCAGTAGAGCCGTCTCTCTATAGTTGTGCCCGGGTTCACAACGATAGAGGAGGTCCTACTAAGGTTACCTTGCTCTGTAATCACTAGGAGACCTAACAACCTTTGCTCTGATACCAACTTTGTCACGACCCGTTTTCTGGGCACATGACCGGCACAATGATGAATCTCTCATCACTGTAAGCCTTCCGATAAATATATCAAATTTTCTTATCTGAAAATCATAGAGATGATTTGCATGTAATCATAGATTATCGATTTAAAATACATTATTATACTGACATACAAGCCAAATGTCGAACCCCTGAACTAGATGTCCTAGACGATTACAGAGCAACATAATCTATAACAGAAGAGAGGTCTACCCGACAACGGGAAGGTCCAAAGTGATCTACTCCTCTAGCAGATATTCTTCGATGGCAACCTGATCTGAACAAAAAGGTTGTACAAACAATGTGAGCTTTTAAACTCAGTGAGCGAATCGGCCTCGCATTAATAAAATTCAAATACATTACCAGTCATGCAAGCATATCCAAAGGCTCATACTCAACCAATAGACAGAAGATAAAAATTTATCCAATTCAACAAACGTTACTAGTACTCGTCAATGGCAATATATCCCGGAGAGCGCACACAGGCCGGCTCACCAATTATGTATATTTCCGCCATGACGCACAACATCATCCTCTTTCATACAAGATAAAAATTCATCCAATTCAACAAACGTTACTAGTACTCGTCAATGGCAATATATCCCGGAGAGCGCACACAGGCCGGCTCACCAATTATGTATATTTCCGCCATGACGCACAACCTCATCCTCTTAGCTAGGGCGCCTCACGGATTTATCACCAATCCGGGCTATATCCCTACTGAGGGAATCGTTGTCTCCACACTCATTGGTCAAGACACCCTGTCAACCGGGTTTTCCGCCTTGCCGTGAGAGGGGGTACTGTCCCGCTCAATCACAATCAATAGCATTTCATATCATAATCAGAAGCTCAATATAATATTCATCCATATAACAGGTATAATATATAACTATATTATGGATTTATAAACCACATATCAAGATAACAATTAATCCATTTTTAAAAACATTCAAACTTCACATCATCATAAGATACTTATTTCATTTTATCCATACTTATAGATTAATTATCTCATTTAGATTCGTCATTCTGAATCCAATTTCCCCCTATGAATCTTGGGAGTGTCCTACGACATACTTTTTATCACCAGTAATGCTAAAACTCTATTAAAACAGGGTCGTTTCACTCACCTGGATTCCGTACGAATATCGCTTCTCTAAGTTGTTACAGATAAGAGTACACAGATGAATTTCAGTATTCCGCTACGGAAATTTTCATGAAAGATTAGAGAAAACAAGTTAGGATTGTTTTCATACAGATACTGTTCATACATACGGTACTATTCATATATACGGTCACTATTCATATATACGGTCACTATTCATACGTACGGATATTATTTATACATACGGATAATATTCGTACATACGATCACTATTCATACGTATGAATACTATTTTTTATGTATGGATACTATTCATATGTACGGTTACTATTCATACGGTTACTATTCATACGTACGTGTACTATTCATACCAGAAATAGAGAATACAATCTGTAAAAGAGTACACCAGGTAAGTTCCCAGGAAAGAGTGGAGGGTCACACTGGACACACTTAAAAACCAGGTCTTTCCTTAGCCAGAACTTTCCTAGACATGTATTCTTCACAGTTTATATTCTATTTCGGTAATCAGAGAATCAAAATAACAGCTAACGACAATTTTTCTGATGTAGAAGATCGGCCAAAGCCGCAACCACAGAGCATACTTAAAAAAAATAACTTCTAGAATTTGAAAGACATAGAAAGGGTATAGTATCATTACCTAAGCTGAAAAGAAAAGGCCCAAAATCTCAGAGGTCTAGCGTCGGACCAAGAAATCTTAAGGAGAGAAGAAGAGAAGTTGAAGGTGTGATTTTGAAAGTGAAATGGAAGGGTCTATTTATAGGAAAATTTAAGGGTACTATTCCATCTACCCCGTCTCACCTACCAATTTCACTTACTAGTCTCATCTACTAGTTAGTCTCATCTACCAATTTCACTTACTAGTCTCATCTACTAGTTTCACATACTAGTCTCATCTACCAATTTCACTTACTAGTCTCATCTACTAGTTTCACATACTAGTCTCATCTACCAATTTCACTTACTAGTCTCATCTACTAGTTTCACATACTAGTCTCATCTACCAATTTCACTTACTAGTCTCATCTACTAGTTTCACATACTAGTCTCATCTACTAGTCTCACTTACTAGTCTCATCTACTAGTATAATCAATTTGCTAATTTAGTTTCCTTTTAATTTAGTCCCTCAGGGAATTCTCTCATATAAAATGTCATTTTCTCCTACAAATTTCTTTCTAATTTTCTCTTATGATCAAACCACATCTAGTACTTGACATTTTGATTGTACAGATGAACAGTACCATATACGTAAATAGTATTATACAGGTGAATAGTACCGTATACTGAAATAGTAACAGTAGTTTGAAAACAAATATTTATATTTTATTTTTCTTGGGTATTACAAGAACGCAGTCAATGTATACAAGACTCCAAAAAAGAAAAAACTCAAGATGCATGTGGTATAAGAATTATACCTGATGTGATAGCACTATATCCACAACCTTCAAGAGATCTTTCTTATATTGAAGGCGGAGACGTTCAATTACATCAGCCTAAACAGCAGTGGGGCAAGGTGAGAAGAGAAAAGGTTATGAATATTCTAGAAACAAAGTGATAATTGAAACATCATTTATATTAGGAAGTTGCTTAATTAGTTCCTTATTTAGTTTGTCATATTATAGCATAAACAAGGAAGATGTACAACTAGCATGTTTTGAGACTAGGGAAACCAGTTAGCAGAAAAACCACTAATCACTGCATCTTCTTGGATAACTCAAAAAGACTAGTTTTGCAGGGAGAAGACATAAAAAGAGGGAATGAACTTAGGCAGGAACATCCCTAACTAAATGTTACTTCAAGTCTTGATTCCTCTATCAACTCCATAACTGCTTAAATTACCCAAATAATCAATACTAATAGTTCCTTAATGTAACTGACCTGTACATTATCATTAAATAGTTCTTCAACAGTAAGATACTCTTCAAAAAGGGATTGAACAATTATACGTGCATGGCTCTCTCTCCCACCCTCATAAGACTTCACTAGGCTCATTAGAGGTTCTACAAGCCTTTCTTGTGATCCTTTTTCGTTGCCAGGACAAGAGGAAAGATGAGCCTACAGTGTAATCACATCCCATTAGTTTATTCTTGTTAAAAAAGAAAAATCAGAATGAGGAAGTCAAGAACAAAAACTCACTTCAAGGATTCCCTTCAATAATTTGGCAGGAAAATCAACATTTTGAGAGCTTGAAATCCTCTTGAACTCCTTATATTTTGATTCCAACTGACAAATTACAAAGTTCAAGACAAGCTCAAGTCACTATTTAGATGTTAAACAAAGAAGAAAGCCAAAATGGAGTACCCTTACCTCATTCTTAAGATCTTTGGGAAGACGGTTTGCCAGAACAGCAAAGCATTCTTGCCATTGGAGGAAAGGCAATTCAGGACTATCAAGGCAATTGAGCAAATTTTGCACAACCTAAGATAGATGCCAAATTTATTAATAAGACAAGCATATAGAAGACTGACAGTATTAATACAACGTAACAATCAGGATCCATGACAAATGAATTGCAACAAGCCATAAAAACACTTTCAAAATACAATGTTAACAAGGCTCACTTCATCGATTTTGTGCTCATAGCCAGCAAGAATCATCCGTGCTGCATTTAAACTTGCAGTGCATTTCTGATGAACTTTACCAGAAATTGCAGTAGGAGGACCCAAAACTGGGAAGCCCCCATGGAAAGGTTCTGCTTTTCTTACTGTTGAAGGATCATCTAGATCAAGCCTTGCTATAAGTTCTCCAGCCTACAAAAGAAATAAGCTTACATAAAATCTATTGTAATTAGGACACTATACATTCTATTTGCAATATTATACCTGCATTGGTTGACCTTCAGACATTTTGAAATGTATAACCCCAGAAGCAGGTGAAAGAAGAGGCATACACATTTTCATGACCTCAACTTCAGCATATGGTGTGTCAGCATCAATATGACTATCATCCATTACCAAATATCTCAGAAGTTTGCATGGAGTCTCCGCAACTAACTTTGATGGGTCGTGATCATTCTGCATAATTTTGGTTTAGAATTCTGAGCCACAAGAAAAAGAAAACATAGAACTTAATGAAGATGAACTAATTTCACCTGAAGCAAGCAAGTCCTTCCATCTATTAAAAGGCGAGTTCCAGCTGCTTCTTCCTCTGCATATATCACATGAGGCTATCAGTTAAGAACATTGGAATCAGATATAGAGAAAAAAGACTAGTTATCTATGATGCATGGACACTAAAATGAATATGGAACAGTGCACAAACATAGAAATATAGTAAAATCTAAAGATTTCATGTGCTTTTGAAGCATATTGTTATCAAAAAACAACCTCAAATCCTTTTCTGAAACATCCATGCTTCAAAGCCAGTTATATATTGGTCCACCATCTAAACTTCCTTTTGAGCACTACATATAAAAATCCAAGAATGTTTGCCAAGTATAGAGTCTTCATTAACTTTCTATGTGTGTGTGTAGATGAAACATAAATACATTCTATATTATGATTTGAACATACCGATATGCCCATACTCTACTTCTATCTATAATAGACCTCATTGATAATAACTATTTTCTCTAAGAACTATCTAATAATTTGATATCTCTTTCTTGATATGGTCCACTATGACCATTAACATTATCTTGGAATCATAAGGTTATGCACGAACCACTCACACAAAAAGCATGTATACTCCATAAGTTATAGGCCTCAAAAGTCAAAAAGTACTGTTTCTAAATCACGAGAGAGAGATAGATAGAGATCAATTTTTGTGTATAACACAATTTAGAACCTAAAACACACAGGAATATAACCTGTCTACAAAGAATTTATGCAAATGAGTTCAATTATATACTACACAATTATTAGTAACCAAATCAGTGTTGTTCCATGTTCATTTTAAAAGTTCAAACAAACAAATTCTAATTATAATGACTCACATAAGAACATATAAAACTCAGAAAGCATGAAATGTTATCATGAACTTTAATGTAAAATAGTACTGTAAAGGGGAAAAACTAAAAAGACATACTCTTACACTTAATGGCAGATGGTGGAAGTTTAGAGAATGATACTTGCCTGCATCAACAAACCTCCATCACGTAAAGTATGTATCTCTGCTTCTATCTCTGATTCATTCATTCTCAATCTATAACTTCCTGACCCTCCTCTTGTCATGTTAATCTAGAATTTGTTTTACAAGATTTAAATTAGACAAATTGAACAGTATAATGCTGGCATAAGTCTCCAAACATTCATCAAACAACAGATGACATTCCATCAAATTGACATTTATAACAATACATACCGTATATTTGCATCCTTCAATGTTCAAGGACACTTGTGAGTGGACAAGAGATATGTGCTGGGATCAATATATACTAAACTCAGTATCACTAAAAACAAAGGAATTCAGTGCAAGCATGAACTAGACGATTCTTTGAGATAGACACATAACCTTGGGAGGGATTTGTCCTTTTTCAAGATAGCCAACATAGTCTGAAACAAAAGTTGCACTACTAGTAGAAGCTTTCTGCATTCAAAAGAAGCACAAATCATGCATTTTGCAAATTTTTTTTTAAAAAAAAACACTTAAAAAAGAGCTATAGAAAAACTAGTTTACTTACAAAAAGTGCCCCTCCAACAACAGAAAGATACCAAGGGGGCCTCTCTGCTCTAACACGCATCGCAATTCTACTGTCCAACCATCCTGTGTGAATTTTGTTTTCTCTGTAGTTTGAAGCCTGAGACCAAATATTGTACAAGAGTTACTTCAACATTTCTAAAACTTCTTATGTGGTAAGTTGTCAGCATGAGTATCTCACATTTAAAAGATCAATGGTATAGTCAACATTGGTGCGAATTTCACCCCGAATTTGAATCTCCTTCAGCCCTAGAACCATGTTTGCAATAGCTAAAACCCTAGAATCTCCAAATGCAAAAACATGCCCTGCAGTAAAAGATAAATATATTATAAAATCTTGTAAAGATAAGTTTTTCTGAGGGACTTATGTATATCTATATATTTAAGAACAAGAACTAATGCATATCATGGTGACTCAATACCCTTTAGTTCAAAACTCACTTACCAACCCACTTAACCGAACTTAACTTCCTATATCTTGCTCTATTATTGGTTGGGATCATCCCTATATCTTACTTTATTTTTGTTTGGAATCATGTATCCAAGGTTAAGCATAACAACATTGTGCAATACTTACCAAACTGAGAATCTGAGAATTCATGAATTCCTCCCCCAGACTGCAAACATGAAAACAAACAAAACTTAGCCCATGACATCATGGAAGTCATACCCACATATAAAGAAGTAGTAAGACTTACCTTAACAGAGAAGTAAGCCCATACATTTGGCTTGCTACCGAAGCTCAGCTCCTACAAAAAATATTCCATCCCAATATAATTTATGGGAAGGAAACAAATAATACATGAAATTGTTGCTGAACCTAGTAGCTAACCTGCACTTTCCCGCTAGTGGGCTTAAAACCATCATCAGGATCCTCACTTGTCACCCGCACAGCCACACAATGACCTTTTGGCCTTGTAGATTCTACTTTGTCAAAATCAAAAGTGGTAGCTGAAACTGATGTTCTCCTCCAGGCATTATATCCTCCACCATGTTCCACCCCATAGAAACGTCTTATCTCTGTTAAGTGAGAGAAGTGAAAGGAAAATAATACAAATTGAATCAATGAGCAAACAAAGAGAGAAAACAAATTGGTAGAATTTATATGTAAGTTGTACCAGGAATTTGCCAGAGAGGGATACCCATCCCAATAGAAACTTGTGCTGCTGGCAGATTTACCCCTGCTATCCACTCAGTAACAGGGTGTTCAACCTGTATAGAATCAATGGTAGAACAATCAGCTACACGGATGAAAAATTTGACAAGATCCAGAAAAAATAAATCAACAAAAGTAAAATATAATATATAGTAAGACATATTGCTTGGTATGACTTTATGCAATACAAGCGTCAATACAAAGTGTCCAATAATATAAAGAAGAATTCTCCAGGAGTAATTCTGGTAAACCCAATTGGCTTGGTTGTTACAAAATCTTAAGAACAATAAGAAATAACATTAAGCTTCTATGTCCATTTTACAAGTTGATATTAACTAACATATTAATCATTAGCCATGGAAAACCAATTGAATAAGACAATGGATAAAGTCATAAAAGTGGGATAAAAAATTATGATGTGGACCAAAACAAGGTTATATTACAACACCTGTAGCCTAGGATTCAGCTCTAAAAAGTAGTACTCGCCAGTGTCCATACTGTATAGATACTCAACAGTAGCTGCCCCAACATAATTCACACATTTAGCTAATCTTCTAGCTGCTTGCTCCAGTTTTTTCACAGTCTCCAAAGGAGCTACACTAATTGGGCCCTCCTCAATAATCTGTTCACCAGAGAGTGATTACACCATTCGCAAAATTCACTTATCATGGCAATTTGGTGAGCTAACAGAAAAAAAAAATTATCTGACCTTTTGGTGCCTCCTCTGCACACTACAATCACGGCTATGCAGAGCTGCAACATTTCCATATTGATCACAAAGTAACTGGACTTCTAAATGTCGGCTCTGATTGGAAACAAAAATTACCATTAAATGTTTGAGACCCCAAGAGTCAAGGTCATTTAGTTCAAAGCTTAGTAGTTCATGTAACCTGGGATGCAACTTTCATTATAAATATAGGTGATCCTGGAACTTCACCTTGAACTTGCTTGAACAATACCCTGACCTCATCATCATTATGAACCTAAAATAATCACATGGCTGTTAATTTTTAGAGCTTGTCAAATAAATTACAAATGTAGGAGGCTAACATAAAGTTCCTTAGCTTTATAGGCATATATATGGTAAAAATACTTGAAAATAATTTATACACTCATATAGAAAATTTATTTCACAAGATAAGTTGCACAAATGCAATGAAGTTGTCAAAATGCTACAGTATTTTTGGCATGCAAGAAGCGTACCTTTCTTATGCCTTTACCACCACCACCCCAAGATGCCTTTATCATTGCAGGGTAACCGACAACTTGACAACTTGCAATTGCTTCCTCTGTTGTATAGACACATGCTTCTCGATATACGTCGTCAGGAATAGTAACCAAGGAACTCTCAAATGAAATTTTCACCTTTGAAAAGAAACTTGAAGTTATAATTTGGGATATCTAATAATAATAAAAGGCATTACTACTGCAGGAGATTGAAAATTACATGAGAACCACTCCATGGAAGGGTTGGCACATCTGCTGCTTGAGCAATCAATGATGATCCAATTTTATCTCCCAATGCTGCCATGGAAATGGAAGGAGGTCCAAGAAATACAATTCCTTTTGTATTTAAGGCATCAGGAAGCTCAGGATTTTCTGATGCATGACCCCAACCAGGCCACACAGCATCAACATGAGTTATCTCAGCCATCTTAAGAGTATAGCACATACAAGTGAGTAGATGTTAGAAGTTATACTATGTCACAAGAATTTATTATTACATAAGTAATTGGGATAACTATAGATTATAATGACCAGGACAAGCTACAGTAAACCATAAGTAAGAAATAAGAATAGCAGCTAACAAGAACAACTTATGCAACTAGCGTATATGTATAAAATGTATATCTAGAAATTTCATGTATACATGCATACAGTTCCTTGTCCGTTGCTTAGAAATTTCATGTTTGACGGAAAAAAATCATTAATCTTCTAGAAAAATCTGACAGTATTGTTTCTTCCATATATATATATATATATATAACTTCTCAAGGGTACAATTGCCTGTTGTACTTCGCTTACCACTTTTCATGACAAAATCTACCATGCAAAATATTAGGAATAATAAATGTATGAAATCTCATAAAATAGATTGTAGTTACCTCTGCAATAAGTTGTACATTGGCATAGTTATTGTTATTGGTGCCGCCGGGAACTTCCACAAATTGATCAGCCATTCTGATGTGCTCTGCATTGATTCTCATGTCCTCTGGAGTAGCCATGGCTACCAGCAAGATAGCCTTCTCTGTTCCAAATGTCTCATAGGTCCAGCTTCTAACGCTACGTATAAACTTGACAGCTGCCATTCCATTGTTTGCTATTAATATGCTATGAATTGGCTTCTTTCCCCCAAGGGTGCGACAGAACTCATCTACTTTGAATATTGTAGCAAGATGCCTATTTGGCACTACACCATTTGTATACACATTTCCACGCTCCATGCCAGCTATTCTTTTACTTCTCTATGCCTCATACGCACTGTTCAATCACAAACACATCATCAGTAGCTAAGAAGTGCTCCTTTTCAATTATTATTGTGTGTATAATGACAGAACTCCATAAATATTGATAATCTAGACAACAGCTTGATTTTCACTGCTTAATGACTTGAAGAAAAAGTGCAAAATAATAACAAGGTTTGTTTATGAAGCATTTCAGAGGAAAATCTAATTTAGCAACATTGAAAGAGCTCATCATAAGGTGAGAATATGATATTGTAAACCTATTCTTAATAACTGCAAGATTGAGAATATAAGGGACCAAACATTGCCCTTAAACATCAAGTGCAACGAAGAAAGGCACCATCCAATGATAACTCACAAACTTGTAATCTATATATTCCACGACGGTCAAAATTTGGATTCCCACACCCACGTGAGAAGTGTCAATCTAAAATATTTAGATGTTTCAAAACCAATTTCAAATGACACAGGACGAAAAAGATCTTTCTTCATCCACACAAAAGATTTAAGGAGAGAAAAACATAAAAGGACATACAAAAAAAAAATTGGTCACAAACCTTGGGGTAGAGGTAAGGAAGGTGGAAACTTTGGGGAAAATTAAAAAATAGAATCAATATGGTAGACGTTTTCGAAGCATTTGGAGATTATGCAGGGCACAATTGGAAATCAAAGTAGTTGGCAGAGTGAGAATGTCTTTGTGCATGTACATTGGTGATCAATATCATGCACAAGCCAGAGTATGAATAGTCTTAAGCTCTAACAAGTTGTGGGGTGGTAGGTTTAGTATAGGTTGGAATGGGCCTCTCCTACTTTATAATGGCTTTAATGAAAGCAACATGTAGGGTATGTGTCAATGCCACAAGCCACAAGCCATAACCATTATCTCTCGCAGCAACTTGTATTTAGTAATTCCCAACTACCCATGTTTCCCTCTATTCCTCTATTTTTTCAACACCAAACACTCAACCCATGTCTCTCTTCGCTTTCTCTTACCATCTGCTATCATTCCAATTGGGGAAAAAAACATCTTTTTTCACATAGGAAAGCCAAACAACAACACAAGGCACGCCCCACATCGCTAATCGAATGAATCAAATTTTCTAATTTTCTTTTGGACGTCTCTTGATCTTGACAATGTAGTGGGTGGTGTAGACCACCAACCCTGCTCCTTCCTCATTAGTAGATGAGTCGGATGTTGATGTGGAATAAATTACATCCTAATTTTTCTTAAGAGTAAATTACCGAATTAGTCTATGAAAAATAACTATCTCATCTTATCATTTCTTTTGATTTAGTCTTTCTTTTTTGCTAAATTATAAAATGTACTATTATCAAATTTTTATTTTTTTTATTGTTACCTGTTGCTTTGATAATTAGAAAGGTTAAATTGAGACAATCATAATTTTTCAAAAACTAAATTAAAACATTTAGATTATTTAGTGATCAAATCATCACAATAGTAATCTTTTTGGAACCAAATTAATAAGCTATTTTTTTTAATTATTAATTAATACTTTGTGATTCTATTTTTAGCATGTATATGTGACGCTTTATTTAAAAAATATATGGTACACTATATGACTTGTCAATTTCTCTAATAAATTAACAACCATCAACTTTGTTAGTTATATAATCATAGCTAATTTATTGGGTAAGCAGGACTTGAATGCATATTTATGGCCATGGGGTTTGGTTACAGTTGGGGGTAGGTCTATCCATAATGAGTGGGGCATCCAATGCAAGACACACCAAAAACCAAAAACTCTCGCCTTTTTGTCCCTTTCATCTTTCACAAAGTTCGTATTTTGTTGGAAGTACGTCATTAAATTTTTTTGGAATCTAATTAATTTGGTTTGAACTGAATCAAATTACAAAGATGTAAAATTTTTTTAACATTAATTATTTTTAATCACCTAACTTAAAATTAAAATTTTATTTAAAAAAAGGTAAAAGTAATTCATATATCCCTAAACTTTACCTTGATTCTCATTTATGTTCTTAAAAAAAAATTGTCATATATGTTCTATATATTTTAAATTTTCCCATATATACTTTTTTTTTAACATTGTCAGTGGGTTAACGAAAATGCTGTCATGACACATAACGTAGCTAAAATATTTGCCACGTCATATGTCACGTGGCCACATGCTAAGAAATGACAAAAATATCCCTGAGGCCATTTACTATTTGGGGTCAATCGCATAGTGACATGTGGCACCCCTTTTTTGCAAATAAAAAATCACAATTTTCTTGTGAGAAAAAAGAAAAGGCTTTTGCTATCAAACTAATGACATTCTCTTGCCATTAGTACTCAACATTTTATATATAAAGCAATTATGTGGTTATATACAAAAGAAAATATACAAAATTATTATTATTATTATTATTATTATTATTATAAAAGCCTTTCCCTTCTTCTTACAAGTCACAGGTTCGATCTTCGGTAATGAAATTGTGATATTTTTATTTGTAAAAAAGAGTGTCACGTGTGGCTATATGATTGGTGTCATGTGTCATGATATGGTTGGTGCCACCTGTCATGATGTGCCACGTGTCACTATGTGATTGATGTCACGTGTCACTATGCAATTAGCCTCAAATAGTAAATAGAGTCAGGGGCATTTTTGTCATTTTTTTGCATGTAACCACGTGGCATATGATGTGGCACGTGACATGGCAAATATTTTAGCCACGTCAGCATCTCCGTTAACCCACTAATGGCGTTAAAAAAAGTATATTTAAAAAAATTTAAAATATATAGGACATATATGACAAAAAAGAAATTTAGGAATATAAGTGAGAATTGAGGTAAAGTTACATATAGATACCTTTTGCCTTAAAAAAAAAAAGATCAAATTTCTTGAAATACTCAAGATCACTACAAAAATTGGTATTTGCATAAGTAAATAAATGAGGATAACTAAAGGGCTCTTGAAGAGGACACATTGGGTGAAGAATGATTGTATTTGCTTGTCACCCTTTGGAACTTGTTATGGTGTTACCTTCTGCAAAAACGCTTGCTGGATGTTCCAAGGTTTAGGATTTAGGAGATGAATGTTTCCACTACCGTAAGTCTTAAACGTAGGATGGATTTCTTTTGGTTATGCACCTACTTTAATACATCTTAAAGCAAAGATAGCTAAATCGATTAGCCACAACAGAGGTAGGAATATCTGAAATTGTTAATTAAGAAAACCATAATAATTTTGGCATATTATATTATTCAAAAGAGAATACCATCATTCTGAATTTTTGTTTTTTTTGGTCAAATAGAAATATTTTCCTTTAAATGCATAAAAGACATAAAGCTTATTACATAAGATATTACAGAACCTCAAAATAACTCAAATACAAATCAGACTTAAACTAATGGGATAACAAGTACATAAATTTAAAAGAATACACCCTAAAAAAAATTAGATCTTAATAGAAGCAACACACACTTAGATCAAATGGGTTAAAGCAAAGGGCCTAACCTAGAAGAGTGGGCTAATAAAACCCAGCAAGCTTTTTTTTTTCAAGGACAAAACCTAATTGGGCTAAAAAGCCCAACAAACATTTTTTAAAAAAAAACTAAAACTGAAAAACAGCAGGTGGATCGCTGGTACGAAGGCCGAAACCTCCTGCACACCCTCTACAGCCAAATGAAGGCAAGCCGGTGGTGGGACGAAGGCAGCAACAAGAAGAGGAGCAAGCGATGGCCTGAGTCTTGTGAAACTTCACACCAGCGGCCAGAAGTCATCAAGAAGGGCAAGCTTAGGAGAGCAACGAGAAAGAAGTGGCATTCGTGGCAAAAAGGAGATGATGGCGGAGCGAGGGAGGATAAGAACGCCGACAGAACTGACGGCGATAGAAGCTTCCAGCTCCTCTATGCTCCTCCGTCTACTACATTAAAGCACCAGGAAGATGGTCTGCATCTGGAAGAGAGGGTCTAGGAAGAAGGGGAGCAAGCTTCTACAGGGTTTGGACGGATGGGATGATGATGTTTCGCTAAGGGAGATGAGAGCGGTTGGGAGGCACACTGAGTGATGAGGACATAAACAAACCGATAGTTCTTTTGGTTGGATATATATGTATGATAGTCGTTAACTTAGATGTCCCGAGTGCTAGTGGTCCCTGAAATTCCCACGTTTGTGAATCTTTGAGCCAAACAAAAATAAACCATTCCAGTAAATGCTCGAACATTGTAGTAAGTTTCATCAGTAGGATATGAATTACAATTTCACAATTCACGTACAGTCAACTTTTACAGGTCAGTTTGCTAGCCTCTGACTTCGAAAGCGGATATATAATTTTTTTTTTAATTAAAAAGACAGACAGCATATAAATTCTTTGGAAAGTCAAAACAAATAAACACACACACGAATGTACTTTACGTAACTTTCTCTTGGGATGTTTCGCTGAGTGCTGAACTGATCGGTTCCTCAACCTTTCAGTACGGGAATTTACTGGTTGATATACTCATTACTGGAATTGAGATTTATGATGATCAATTATATTAAAATTACTTTTCATAATTGCATATATTGAGTTTTAGATCACTTCTATTATTTGTAAACACATTAATTACTTCTCCACTTAATAAAAGTTAGACACGTCTAGAAAAATTTCATTCTCGAAAACATTTGATTACCACTTTTCAGTACTCGCAAAACTCCCTACTTCAAGTAAAGTAAGCTCAACTTAAATTATAAACATAGATTTAAAAAATAATAATGGGGTTTAAATTAGATAAATTTGAAAGACGGGTTGCAAACCAACAAGTTGTTAGTTGACATGATAAACAACCTCATCTTCTATAAGGAGAAGAATACAAATTTAAATTTCGAAAAAACATACTTATTGAGAGAATTATAACATTAATGCTCTAAGATCCGATAAAGATTAATCTCAAATTCAAAATGACTTGGAGATACCTTGAGTTTTATATTAAAATAATAAAAAAAAAAAAGCAGCCTACCCGGATTGTCTGATGGGCCTAATACTATGTTAGATTCTTGAAAAACGTCCGATCAAATTCCAAGTGAGGCCCTATATATATTCGACCTCGATCAAACGGTGCAGACAAGCCTATCCAACAAGATGAAGCTCCTTGGAGGAGTTACATTTCATATCCTTTAAAGGGACATAAAGATTGCCATCTGCACCGTTCATTTATTCAAGCATTGTCTAATCTATCTACAATAAATTGTAACCTAACTTGTGGGTACCATTTCCCTCAAAACTAATTGCCTCCATCCATTTTTCAGCTATGTGTCATTCCCTTCACCAATCATCACTCTGTAAGCGTGTTTCATGTCAAATATTTTTGCTTCTCAGAAAATGGAGTAATTCATGGCACTTAAACTCCACCCTTACCATCCAATATTTACTGGTTGGTGTTGCAGTGACCTTTTAAAGTTCAAGAATAATACTAGTTTAATTTTTTATAAGCGTTAATTTAAATAAAATTCTATCATATATATATATATAATAAATTTAAAATAAATTAGTCTTTTATCTTGTATGAAAACAAATGAGAATCTCACCTTTAATGTAAAATTTAAAATCGAACAGTTAGCTATGCTATAGTTGTCTAGTTATATGTCATGTGCCCACACGCCTTTTGTCTCTATCGATACTCTTAATGACTTTAAATTCTCGAACCATGTAAGGCCAGGTTCCAAAGATGGTTAACCACTGTTTTAAACGAAACATGACTATTTAATTGCATTCAATATTATAATTTTTTTTTTGAAAAAATTAATATATGTCATGTTTCTAATGTTTATTTCGATTTTTATTTATGTCCCTAACATTTTTTCTTAAGTCAAATATGTTCCATATGTTTTAATCTTTTTCAACTATATCCATTTTTTTAACACTATCAAAAAACTAATGGAATTCCATGTCACTTGCTAAATGAGCTGTCACGTGACCAATATAATCTGTCACATCACTTGTCATATGGAAGAATTCCATATCACCTAACTTGTCCAATGAAATTACGACACGTAACTCATGGAGTTGTTTTGAAAAAAAATCATGGATAAGAAAATTAGACTGGATCCACCAGTCGGACCGTAAAATTAGTAAACCGACCACTGAGCCGGTCCGGCCCTTAAAACCGTGTAGCATTTGAATCGAATGAACCGATCATGAACTGATCACCGAACTGGTAAAACCAGCTGATTCACCAGTTCCACTGGTTCAGTCTTTTTTTTTTCCAGCAACAAAGAGAAGAAGAAGAAGAAGAAGAAGAAGAAGAAGAGTTCGGAAATGGCGACGATGAACTGGCCAGTGAAGACAAAGAAGAAACACAAAGCTAAAGTGCTTGAGAGGGAGAAAAAAGAGAGTGTGGACCACGATTCTTTCTTGGACGAGTAAAGGAGATTTCGATAATGATGAGATTGCTGGTGAAGAGGATGAAAATATCGTCACATATATTTTGAATCACAAAGCTAATTTGCTTTCTTTTCTATTATTGTGATTTGCTCTCATTTGATAAAACCTTTCCTTGCAATAATGAAGAAAGTCAGGAAGAAAGTTAGGAAGCAAGGGAGAAAGTCATAAAGTTATTTTGGTATGAAAAAACGTGAGATTGGTTGCTGTTGTACTATGAAAAAATTGAATGATATTTTAAAATTTTTAATATATATATATATAAAGATTAAAAGTAATCTTTATATATATATATATTATTTTTTTAATATTTTAAAGTAGACCGGTATAATCACGGTTCAAAACTGTCTGACCCTTAACCTTTGAATCGATGCTTTTATCGGTTCAATGACCAGTCCAGTTTCCTGAACATTGAGAAAAATAAAAAAAGTGTCATGGGATAAATATGAACCCTTGACCTCTTAAAAGCCAAAGGAAATTCCTACCATTAAGCCATTGATTATATTTTTTATTTATGTGTAAAATTTAATATATATATATATATATATATATAAATTTTTATTATTATATTCAAAATTAAAAATAATATCCACCAATTATTATATGTCATAAAATAATAACAAATCTTATAATAATAGTATATGTTATTATATATATATATATATATAAACTTTTATTATTGTATTCAAAATTAAAAACAATATCCACCAATTATTATATGTTATAAAATAATAACAAATCTTATAATAATAGTATATGTTATTTTTTTTACTTAACTCATTTTAAATGATATAAAAATTTTAAAAAATTAATAACAAATCTTATAATATAAATTTAATTATAATTCATACTTAATGAAAATTAAATTTATATTAAAAAATAATTATAAGAATATGTTATACATATTAAAATTATTTTATAATATGATATTTGATATTATAATTTTTAATAACAATTTTTTTTCATTTTTGCCCGATCATATTATAAAATTATAATTGAAAAAATTATAAAATTATTATTAAAAATTAT
This sequence comes from Biancaea sappan, assembly GCA_037074585.1. Lineage (NCBI taxonomy): Eukaryota > Viridiplantae > Streptophyta > Magnoliopsida > Fabales > Fabaceae > Biancaea > Biancaea sappan. Next base: position 17,816,107 of record CM073494.1, read on the forward strand.
AATATCAAATCTTATATTATAAAATAATTTTAATATGCATAATATATTTTTATAATTATTTTTTAATATAAAGTTAATTTTTACTAAATATGAATAATAATTAAATTTATATTATAAGATTTGTTATTAATTTTTTAAAATTTTTATATAATTTAAAATGAGTTAAGTAAATTAATAGTATATTATCTTATTATAAGATTTGTTATTGTTTTATAACATATAATAATTATTTTATATTATTTTTAATTTTATTGGACAAGTTAGGTGACGTGGAATTCCTCTATGTGGCAAGTGACGTAGCAGAGTATATTGGCCATGTGAACATCTCAATCAGCAAGTAAAGTGGAATTCTGTTAATTTTTTTATTGTGTTAAAAAAAGACATATTTGAAAAAAAAATTGAAACATATGAGATATATTTGACAAAAAAATTATTAGAGGCATAAATAAAAATCGGGATAAATATTAAGAACATGATATATACTTTTATCTAATTTTTTTAACCAAAATAAAATCTACAATTAAGGCTGCTAAACTTGAGTTCGGCCCATTATATCTGGGAAAGAACAAGCCGAGCCCATAATGGCTACAATCATCATGGGATTGAAAAACCTAAATCTGCTATTGTGGGATTAATTTCAGTGAGGGAACATTTATTTGTAATTAACAATAATTTAAACTTAATTTTTTTTATATTTTAGATTATTAAGTGTATTTTTTTATATTTTTATTAAAATTTTAATTTATTTGAATTGGTATTAATAAATCAAATCTTGAAAGAAATTGAAAACTATTCATATCTAATATTAAGTTTTATATCTAATATTAAGTTTCACGTTGTTTCATTTAAATATTAAAAATAGTTTTTGAGGATATTTAAATCTATAAAACGTTAGATATAAGAGATTGTTTCAACTAACTAAATAAAATCTTATTATTTGAATATATACCAAATGTAAATCTCACTATTATCGGTATAAAACGATTGTAAATTCTAAGAAAAAATAAAAAAAAAATTAACAACAAATTTGATAACAAATGTTTAGTTACTAATTTATTTAAAAATTATTTGAACATATTTTTTTCTACAAGTTATATACATGTATTCAAATATTAAAAAAAATAAATAATTTTAATCATTCATTATTCAAATTCAAATATGATAATTAAAAAAGACAAACAAACAAACGAATGGCTCTGACCCTTAATGCCGAACTTATCCATGTCATATTTTTGAAGCGAGATTATATGACTATCAACTATCAAAGGAACTTGCAATTACAGTACAGCGAGGAATGGCAATAATTATCCCATATTTTAGGGTTTTCGTGGGAATCTGTGTTCATATGATACATCTATTAAACTAAAGGATAAATTTATTTTTTATTTTTAGAATAAAATGTTTTAGTTTGATCCGAATCTCCATTAATATTGTTGTGGCCTGGCATGAGAAGCGCACATTTCGGTTGTTGTTATCTTAGTTCTAGAATAAAGTAACTATTTGTTATGTTTTTTTATTTTTAATCCATAATTGAACTGCTTACTGATTTTTTAACCCCCAAAAAAAAGCCATGTTTATTAGAATTAGTACATGCTCCAAAATATGATTCAGAATACTAAATATGCGCAAAAATTAGATACTTCATATTTAAAAACTTTTGGTTATAAAATTAACACTAATTTAATTTTATAACCAAAAGTTTAATTTATCTAAATCTTATTATTAGCAGTTGTTCAAATTTAATTTTACAAATGATAAATATTTAATTTTAAAAGACACCAATTTAAGAAAGGTTCTATTATTTGTGTTTGGTAAGTTGAAAGTAAATTAACCTTCTATTATATACGATAGGGGTATATCTATGATAAAATTAATTTAAAAAAAAAAAACAAAAACAAAAACTCCTTATTCGTGGTTTTGTTTCCTAACTAGCTATCTCGTGCTCCTTGCCTTGAATCCATTTCTGCACCTAACATTCAACATCCCACGCGAAGATCGACGAGCAGAGGAAACAAACAGCAATTGTTACTACTACAAGCAGAAATAACTAACAGTCATGATTCATAAGAAATATCAAATTGTAACATTAATTGCAATTATCTTTTCTGAAAATTCTGGCTTCTATTCTGGATAATTTGATACATCGTGTCTGAAACAGTAGCAATGCATTATGATCGTATCCATCATTAAGCATATAAATATTCCTGGAAATACTAGACTCTCTTTTGTGAGAACTATCGTTAATATTATTACTTTTGCAATTACACGCGAGCTATAATAACTAATCCCCAAATAAAAAAGGTATATGAGTCTAAAATTTAAAATAGGGTTCATCAGCAATTGATGTGGACACATGTCCACTTGCGCAATTTGCCTTTAATTTTAAATAATTCTTAACTAGAACTTCAATTCAATTTGATATTTGATTTGATGTAAGAAATTGGAATTAGGAATCAATTTTCACATATTGTTAAGCACATGTAATGGATTGCTAGCTCAATTATTGTGGGCAGGACCAGGATTGGCTTTGAATTTTTGATAGCCAGCACACACAAAAATCCAAACTCCAGAACTGAAATGAACGTCAAATGCATCATAATTCATAATTTAATCAAGCTGTAATAATTATTTTGCATATTCCTTTTGGGTTATAATAGACGACATTGGAAGCCAAATAATTAAAGTATGGGTTTGTGTATATGAAAAAGGCACATATACTTGCCGTATGTGTATTTATTTGTTTAGTTTATTATGTACCAGGAAATTAAGGGAGAACTAAATAAAATGTTAATAAGAGACATTTAGCCATTTACTATTCATATTATTCGATCCCAATAGATTTGTCCCCTCAAGTTGCCAAATCTGGAGCACTTGAATCTTTGAAATAATTATTATTCTAGTAATCACCCACTTTTAAATGTAGCTTACGAGGCTACCACGCTGTCTTCTTCTTGATTGAAAATAAATAACTCATACGGGGTTACAGACCCTCATTTTTCGATTTTATGCTGTTGCTTCATTATTAGACAGTTTCACCATATATAGAATCAAAGTAAAGAACAATATAGTCTAGATGTTTGGCCATCAAAAACTAATATATACAATCTAATTCTCTCTCTCTCTCTACGCACAGGAGACAAACTATATTGTACACCGAACAAGATTATAATTTGAGACAAAGTTCAAGCACATATATCTGTTTTAAACTAAATATATAAATGAGATCAGTAAATACTTATATGTACAGTGCCAAAACCCTAAAAATTCTGTATTCATCAAATTTTTTAAAATGACATGCAGCATATTAGCCCAATTTGCTTCTGCTTTTAAGAAATATTTTATTGCGTAAGCTAGCTCGTGATCAAAGCTACTCTATTTGGACTAACAGTCACGGATGGTTATCATATACTTACAAGTTAACAAAAACTAGGAAACAAATTTTATTTACACAGATAGAATTAAACAAAGACGGGGAATAAATCGTCTATATAAGTCAAAAATAAATGTATGCATATATATATATATATATATATATGCCTATACATATATATACATACACATGTATATATATGTCTATATATATCCTTTTATGTACTAATTGATATATATATATATATATATATATATAATACAAAAGCTGTTAAATAATTTCATTTCTTAAGAAGTTATTGAGGACAATATTTTAAAAATGAAGTATAATTTTTTAAATAGAAAAGATATTAATCATAGTTTCGTAACTTAAACTGATTTGACAAAGTCGGTATCAGCCATCAAATCGTCAAGTCTTACACTTGACTGGGTTACGCGATCGTACAAATGTATGAAACCGTTAAACTACTGACCCAGACTAATAAAGCCAACCGAGTTTTCTTTTTTACAATGCATAATTTTTAATTATATTTTATACAAATTATTATTAAATTTTGACTTTAGATATCACATCAAAATAAAATATAATAAATTTATTGTATTTATAGTCATATTAAATATAAATATATAAACATAAAAATATTTTAAAGATATATCACGCAGGGACTACAGTCCAGTTTTCACCAGCTGTCATCTGATTCCTGAGCCACATAACATAACCAATCACGATCCCTCACTTGGGATGTTGCTATGCACGTGCTGGGGAGTAATATCACGTGGACGCCCATTGTGGCCCAACTAGACAAAACCAATGGGCCCATCTATGTTCTCTAATTCCGATTCCCCTTCCCTTCTTCTCCTCCAACAAGTTTCCCGTCACTATTATGTTATAGTGCCACGTGGGACCTACTCCCATGCAAACCTGACTCATCCTCACATTCCTTCCACCCCAAATTCCTCTAAATTACACTCCACAGTTCGTTTCCATTCACAATTCGACACTTCTAACACACGAATCACGCTCTTTTCATACTATTTTATTCAACTTAATTATTCTATTTCTTGACGTTTCTCAAGCGAAATGGAAAATTTGAATTCTGTTATAGGAATTGTACCTACCATCACCATCCTCGAAACACCATGGAAGTGATAACCAGAAAGAGAACTGCATGAACTCAGAAAGGCAAACACTGAGGAATTCTGAGTTTTTTCTTTTTTTCTTTTTTTTTAAAAATTAAATACGTATCAAAATCTTATGGAAACTACGACTTACTTCCCAAAAATACTTGCCAAGCAAGAAGCGTCTTGGCAAGGAAAAAAGGCGACCAACTCCCACACTATCTCCCGAAAAGCATCAAAACAAAAATTAAAAAACAAAAAATAAAATAAAATAGAGGAGGGAGAAAGAGTTATATGAACATAATTCATTAAGTTCATAGTTAGCTGGTGATTGCATCCATGGTGGTAAGTTGATCATACAAGGCAGCCACGGTTTCGCCTTTAGAGGTGACTTGGGATCCAGCAGAAGGAGCCACAACCTTTTTCTTCGATGCCACTGAACACTTCTCCTTCCTCTCGTCCTGATTCATCGCATGTTGACGGCATTCGAGACTGCAGAAAGCACTGTCCCCTCTGCACAATTTCATTACGACATCAAATTCAATATATCCAACAATCAGTTTCTTGTAAATCCACGTATTTACAATCAGTTTAATGCTTGAAATCAGAGAAATATATCTAATATGCTCAGACAGTGGCCAAAACTCAGTAGTTTTGGGGGTTTGAAAATAAAAATTAAAGGAAGATTGGGGACTGAAATCAAAGAGTTGAAAGTGTGAGTTAGATTACCTGTACATGTAGATGTCACGGGAGGGTATCAAGGGACGTTTGCAGAGGGAGCAAGAACGCAGGAAGTCAGGGGTGTGTGTGAAATCGGCGGAACGCCTTCTACAGTTTGTGGGTGCCATCGACACCCTTGGATCTGACCCATTATTGAACCCACCCGGCGGTTTCAAGGGTCCACCGGTGCCACCACCACCAGCGGCTGCTCCTGGCGGTGCTCTGTTGCGGTGGAAGGGGTTGTGGGGACTAAGGGGTGGAACATCGGAGGAGGTGTTGAGATCGAAGGTGATTTCTGACATGCTGGTGGTTCTCTTCATAGGAGGACGAGGTCTCTTCCCCAACAACATCTTCCCCTTCTTCTACTGGATCACCACAGCTCACTAATAATGCTGCTTTTGGTGCTACCGCTGTGATCTGACTCTCGCAGGGAGAAACAGAGAGCGAGAGAGAAGGAAGGTTGGTGACCTGGAAAACAGTGGAGCTTGGGGAACATAAAACAACAGCCCAATACTCAGCGCTGAATCTGGGTCGTTGATTTCCTGATGGGCGTCCCGTATGAGTTGTTCATGGTTGGAAGACAAATAAATAAATATATATATATACGAAATAAAATTTTTAAAATAATATTTACAAATTATACGATTCGTTATCTAAAATTTTATAATTTTTATTATAATTTATCAATTTCTTATATTTTTTCTATCAAACTCTCTTGTAGAAACGTAGTATGAGTAAATTGTTTTTTTGAAAAATTAAATTGTAAAAAGTATAAAATTATTTTTTAAAAACTATACATTTGTCGCGTTATAATTAAAGAATCACATACTTATTATTTTTTTTTATAATGGTCAAAAGATTTAAGACAAATCATATTAAAAAAAATCGGTAGACTACAATTGTTAAATGCAACAGATGTCTCAAAAGAAAAAAATTGAGATAGAAAACAAAAAACGAAAAAGCTAAGCCCTCAAAGAAATTATAGAACATCTGAAGTCATTTCGTTTATCCTTCCTCAGATTATATTGACAAATATTTGCACGTTTTAACTAATTATGAATTCCGTTTTCTCTAAAATAATTGGTAGACAAAACTCCCTTAAAGGATTGAAAGTCAGACAACATACTCGAAAGGAAAAATAACACGGAGGGGATAGGAAACCATCACCCAAGAGATATATACTAGAGTGGACTAAATGAAGATGAAGAGGGATGGTGGCTAGCCGTCACTACTAAGAAGACTAAAAGTAAGGACAATCTCAAATGTGAATAAGGAAAAAGAGAGATCGCACTTTCTCTCAGTAATTGTCGCAAGTTTTTGAAAAAAAAAAAACTAATGAATATAAAGGAAATTTATTATATATTCTGATTAGAAAACTTGGTAGCAAACATATAAGTAACTCCACCTAATAATTTATCAACTTTTGAGTTTGATATTTTACTTATTTTCAAAATATTTAATAAAATAAAATATTATGTATCAATTAAAACCAATTACATAATAATTAACTAATATCTCATCATGTCTTTAATTTTTTAAATTTTTTTAGACTTTTAACGTATTAGTAGAAAATTATGAGTTTTAAACGTTAATTTGATTATTATATAATATACAGTTTTATAGTAATTTATAAATAAAATATCATATTCTAAAATTTATATAATTAAATTAAAATTAAAAATATTTATATTTTTTATTGTTAGCTAGAAAAGTAATTTTCACTCCAACCTTTTCCTTACCCTTTTTCATTTAATTTTTAATTTTCTAATAAATTTGTTTTCAAGAAATTGGATGCTTCAAAGTCTTCATAACCACAATTATTTGGGGCGAGTCTAACACCCAAATGGTCTCCATGTCATCCTGGCTAAGATTGCATTTCATTAGATATTCTTTCTCACTTTATGTTATGCTTGATGAAGTCAGGCGCCAAAAAGCAAGAAAACGAATATTTTTTATTGGAAAAAAAAAAAGTTAAGGCACACAAATGGACGGCGAAAGAAGAAGTAAAGCATTAACTGAAATACAATATGGATGTGGCTGAATTAGCACCATGTTTTGTGCTCCATATTTGGCAAACCTATATAGGCATTCCAAAATTATCATGTACTACTAAAAGGGTAAAGCGAAAGGCCAAGATTAAATTAAAAGTTTGTATTTTTATGTACAAAAGTTTAAATTCTTTTTTGGACGGTGATACCATTTGACAATAAACTTTTCTTTTTAAAAGCTCTTAAGCCGGTAATTTTTAAAATAATTTGTCTTTAGTATTATTTAAAAAAGACAGATGAATTCAAATGCAGTGGAAAAGTTACGCTATAGTACATAAGAATTATTAAAATTGATTAGTTAAAGAGATTTAAGATGTGAAATTTATTATGAAAATATAATGATACGAAGTAATTTATATAATCTTTTTGTGAGTTAATACTATTGAAATGAAAAATTATTTAAAATAATAAAAAATTATTTAAAATAAAAGATAATAATATAATATTATAAAATTTATAATAAATAATTAATTAAAATTACACCGTTATAAATGAGATACATCGAGCAGACAGTGATTGATAATGAAAGTTATGCTGTTTTTTTTTTTTGTCCATAGAAACGACCAAAACGCAGTGAATTGGAAGGACGACACAGCGTGCCACTGCCACAAGCCCACAACGACTCTCCGCTGCTGCTATGCCCTATGTCCTTGTTTGATTATACCACGTCACACTATTACTTTAAGCCACCAATAAATTTCATTGGTCCAACCCACACACTTCCTGCTTCTCTTCTTCTATTTCATCACATCAGTCACCCCAGAGAATTCCAGACTGTCTTCTCTACTATCAGTTTCCCATTTTTTTTTCTGTAAAAAAATCTTCAATTATTTTGGGTATTATGAGAAAGACTCAATATTTTTATTGTTAGATTTTAAAAAAAAATTGTATAAAATAATTACTCTGAAGTGGGTGAATAATTGAGATGATGAAGCGGAGGGCTATGCTAACACCCACACGAGGAGAGATTTTAGAATGTGCATCTTTAAAGTGGTAATTATTAGATTCCTCGAATAATAAGATCATGTTAAAGGACGAATTATTCTCATTTTAATAGCGAATTATTTGATAGTTGATGCCTGTTGCTTCGCCATGTGTAGTTTCATAAGCATCAAATAGGGGAACAAATGCGATTTTTAATGAACCTACTTTTTGCATATCTTTTACATTCCATCTTCTTTTTTTTTTTTTAAATTTCCCCCATTTGCTATTAGGTACAGTTCAATCTCTACCAATACAATGTATATATCCAAGCTCTGCAATTTGGGTATTAGGGTTTAAGAACTGGTACTCTAGGAAGTTTAAAAAGCATGCCCACTTTTGATTTGATAATGACTCGAGAGACGAAGGGGACACCGAAAGGCATGATTGAGGAATTTGGATGCCACCAAATAGATAGCGTAATTTACAAATTGTGATTGAAGGACAGAGTGTCATGTGGTCTCATGTGCCTCAGTCCATTAACAATATATATCATCAGTACAGTAATAGTATAATTTCATTTCTAGCATATTTATTTTCAGCATATAATTTCTACATAGGCTCATCGTTGTCGGCAGCCTAGAGGACCAGCTTAGCTGAAGCCCATATATTCCTCAAGCACAACGTTCACATGCATATCAGTCCTAGCCTAACAATAACATTACAGCATATATTTAGCCCGGCCCCAACACACAACCACAGAGCATGCATCAGACAACAACATACACATTATCAGCATCATCATCAGAGTCAGAATAAAATCCACATGCTCATCATCACCACATCGGCACTAGGGCTAACGCAACTCAAGCCTTGTCATCACCGTCAACCCTAGCGCTGATGTCAACATACATCAATCACATTTACAACCCATTAGTGTATAGTCTATACGGTCTAGTCCATTGAGTTATATCATGTAAATATTAAAATTATAAAATATTTATGAGAAAATAGATATGGATAGCAATCGTGCACCACAAGCTTATGTATGGAGAAATTCTCGTCAGATCTTGGCCCACTACCAAGAAAATGAAGATTTGGAGGGGTTCCTTAGGCACAAAGCTAAGGAGGCTTCTTGACTCTCTACAATCATTGAATGGTTGTAGGTCTCACCTGTCAAAATAGGGCCCATAGCCATTCAATGATTGTAAGAGGAGCTAAGAAGCCTCCTTAACCCAAAGCCAAGGAAGCCTCCCAACTCCAGAAAATGGAGGGATCAAGAGTAGAAGAGATTGAATAAGTATAAATAAACAAGACATGAAAAAGAAATGCACTAAACGAAAATATATATGAAAATAATTATCTTGTTCTCAAATTTTTGACTCTTCAACCTTTCTCTTCTCTATTGCTCATCTTCTGTTAGCGAGTTGGCAAGTGTATTAGTCACACAAGTTATACAGTGATTAAAGAGTAGAAGTTATTGTTCCCTCGAGGAGTAAGTGGCTAATTATCTAAAAAATTTCATCGAATTAGTTAGACAGAAACGATTAGATTGAATATAGCTCTCATGAAGAACTAATAAATATAAAGAGCAAATAACAGTAAATTTTTATAAAGCTTTTCTTAATAGACAGCAAACTAATACACAATTTGATGAAATTAATCTAATTAAAAGCCTAGTGCTGCTAATCCCTCTCTTCCGTCCTAAAAATTGTAAACCACTCTCACGTACTTACAACTCTCTCAATCGCATAAGTTAATCCTAGGTTATTCTAATAACTTAAAAGAATTCTTCCGAATTTCAATTAAGATACTTAATGTCTACTCAATTCCTTAAGTGAGTTAAGTTAATACCATTCAATCTAACTTTGATTAAACGAGATTAGCTAATATCCCTATTAGCTAACAAGCGAAAACGCTTAGTTTAAGGTCTATGCACTCGCTTTTCTTATATAGCATTCTACTCTCGCCTCCCTGTCACATCCCAAAAATTGAGCATGTGAAAAGATACTACTCATTTGATAAAATTCCCAAACATACGTTATTTACATATATTCTGTAAGGTTTTACATTCAACCTTAATCATTCAGTCCATACTACAGAATTATACTCATCTGATAAGCAAATATAGACATACATAGTCTGATATTTCTTTCTCATCACAAGCCTAGGAGACCTATAGAAAGTACAGAGTGTTTCTAATATCCACATTAATAAGTACTGGTATCCCACCAGACAGAAATAGAGAGTAATCCCAAGGGGATTCTAATTTTCCAACGGATACTCTTCTTCTTTGTTTTCTGTATCTGAAAAATAATCATAGGTAGTGTGAGTTTATTTAAAAACTCAGTAAGTAAATAACTGTACTATATAGAATATCAAAAGTACAAATACCACATTTACTCATATAATTAATTATCTTATACATCGAGTAGTATGAGACTCTAACCCTTTCAAACTTATGAATAAGATTTCTTAGATATACAACGAGTAGTATGGGACTTTAACCCTTTCAACTCGTGTATGTGTTTCATAGATATGCACTAAGTAGTATGGGACTTTAACCCTTTCAAACTTGTGTATAAGCTTTCTTAGATATACACCGAGTAGTATGAGACTTTAACCCTTTCAACTCGTGTATGGGTTTCATAGATATGCACTGAGTAGTATGGGACTTTAACCCTTTCAAACTCGTGTATAAGCTTTCTTAGATATACACCGAGTAGTATGAGACTTTAACCCTTTCAACTCGTGTATGGGTTTCATAGATATGCACTTAGTAGTATGGGACTTTAACCCTTTCAAACTCGTGTATTAGATCCCGTAGATCTTTACTCATTGACAAGATAGTGAGAATTTATCACATAGCACAATTGTCATGAAATAAAATAATTTCTACATACTCTTATTTCTACCGATCATCATATACTCCCATATGAAAATTGATTGCTTATTATCCAAATAATATTGTAAATGGGACTTATATTGTACTTTGACTAGTAATATCAAATTAACTGAGCAAGGTTATTCACTCACCTTGATATTTGTCCAAGTTTACCTTGTTCCACACTAGAATTTGTGTAGAAAAATTTTCTAGTAAAATATATTACAAGGAAATATAAGAAAGGAAACAAAATCACGAAAATACGCAAAATTTTCTGACTGCTACAGTAACGGGTTGCTACAGTAACGGGTTTCAAAACCAGAATTTCAACTCTTTTAACCGATTATAACTCAAATATAACTTCTAAAACAACTGAGATTGATGAATTATCATCAAAATCTTCAAGAACAAAACCTCCTCTGATCTTCTACATAAACTGAAATTTAAGGAAAATAATCGGATTAAAGTTTACCTTTGATCCTTACAAAGCTTTTGAACCGAACAAATAATCGAAACTCTGAAGATCAAGGAAAGGATTTGAGAAGAGAATGAAGAAAGGAGAGAAAACTTCCACTGTTCAGTTTTCAGCTTTTCCTTCTGCGTGAGAAATGAGGGGGGTACTATTGAAACTTTATATTAAATATTTCTAATGGGTTATTCAATAACCCATGGGTATCCATAACCCAACATCCAAACCCATCCAGTCAATTTACAATAAATGGACTAATGGACCATTCTAAAACCACTTTTCCATGAATTTCACCATTCTTAGAATATATCCCACATTGTGCAAATATTTAGTCCAGTCATTTAACTCAATTTTCATAAATAATATTCAAAGAGAACAATTAAATATGAAAATTAAAAATGACCAAAATAAATAACTAAAGTAACGTTGTACATTCTAAAATACTCTTAAGCGAATTATATTCCGAAATTAACGGGTATTACACTCCCTCTCCTGAGTTTGATGACAGCAACAGGCAGAAATGTGGATTGGTCAGTTCCACATAAAGTATTAGTAAAATGAATAGGAAAACATATATTAATTGAATCAGAGTTGCAATTACATGAGAGGAAATAAAACCTAATTTGAGTTCATAGTAACCTTGGATGGGTTAAAATTAGCTACTCATATAAAATAAAGAACAACAAACAAAATTAAAGATAGAAGAAGCCATGAATCTGAATCAGATGATAGATTTCAGCCTTCCAAGCCTTGAAAATCGAGTTCCCCCTTCTATTCTCAGTAGAAACAACGTTCCCCCTTCTCTCCAGATAAGAATTCCCTTAAGAAAATTTCCTTCTAGCTATTTAAACAAAGTCTTTGTCACATCCCAAAAATTGAGCATGTGAAAAGATACTACTCATTTGATATAATTCTCAAACATACGTTATATACATATATTCTGTAAGGTTTTACATTCAACCTTAATCATTCATTCCACACTACAGAATTATATTCATCTGATAAGCAAATATAGACATACATAGTCTGATATTTCTATCTCATCGCAAGCCTAGGAGACCTATAGAAAGTACAGAGCGTTTCTAATATCCACATTAATAAGTACTGGTGTCCCACCAGACAGAAATAGAGAATAATCTCAAGGGGCTTCTAATCTTCAAACGGATACTCTTGTTCTTTATTTTCTGTATCTGAAAAAAATAATCATAGGGAGTGTGAGTTTATTTAAAAACTCAGTAAGTAAATAACTGTATTATATAAAATATCAAAAGTACAAATACCACATTTACTCATATAATTAATTGTCTTATACATCGAGTAGTATGGGACTCTAACCCTTTCAAACTCATGAATAAGATTTCATAGATATACACCGAGTAGTATGGGACTCTAACCCTTTCAAACTCGTGAATAAGATCTCATAGGTATACGCCGAGTAGTATGGGACTTTAACCCTTTCAACTCGTGTATAGGTTTCATAGATATGCACTGAGTAGTATGGGACTTTAACCCTTTCAAACTCGTGTATAAGATTTCTTAGATATACACCGAGTAGTATGGGACTTTAACCCTTTCACACTCGTGTATTAGATCCCGTAGATCTTTACTCATTAATAAAATAGTGAGAATTCATCACACAGTACAATTGTCATGAAATAAATAATTTCTTCATACTCTTATTTCTACTGATCATCATATACTCCCATATGAAAAATTAATTGCTTATTATCCAAATAATATTGTAAATGGGACTTATATTGTACTTTGACTAGTAATATCAAATTAGCTGAGCAAGGTTATTCACTCACCTTGATGTTTGTCCAAGTTTACCTTGTTCCACACTAGAATTTGTGTAGGAAAATTTCCTTTGATCCTTACAAAGCTTTTGAACCGAATAAATAATCGAACTTCTGAAGATCAAGGAAAGGATTTGAGAAGAAACTGAAGAACTGAGAGAGAAATGCTTTCTGCCTTCCTTCGGCTGAGTGAAAAAAATGAGGGGTACTATTGAAACTTTATATTAAATATTTCTAATGGGTTATTCAATAACCCAACATCCAAACCCATCCAGTCAATTTACAATAAATGGACTAATGGACCATTCTAAAACCACTTTTCCATGAATTTCACCATTCTTAGAATATATCCCTCATTGTGCAAATATTTAGTCCAGTCATTTAACTCAATTTTCATAAATAATATTCAAAGAGAACAATTAAATATGAAAATTAAAAATGACCAAAATAAATAACTAAAGTAACGTTGTAGAATTCTAAAATACTCTTAAGCGAATTATATTCTGAAATTAACGGGTATTACATTCTACCCCCGTTAAAAGAATTCGGTCCTCCGAATTAAAATCTTACCTCAAGTTTCAAATAAATGTGGATAGTTTTTCCACATTTCATCTTCTGCCTCCCACGTAGCTTACTCGCGAGAATGATTTCTCCAAAGAACCTTGACAGTAGGAATTTCTTTAGTGCGCAATTTCTTGACTTTTCTATCAAGGATAGCTACTGGTACCTATTCGTAGGTGAGAGTTTCATCAAAATGAACTTCTTGGGGTTGAATGACATGAGAAGGATCAGGAAGATACTTCCGTAGCGTGGACACATGAAATATTGGATGAACTCCCTCTAGGTTGGAAGGTAGGTCTAGGCGATATGCCACATTACCCACTCTGTCTACAACCTCATATGGGCCAACATACCTCGGACTAAGCTTGCCTTTCTTCCCGAATCTCATTACTCCCTTCATAGGTGAGATTCGTAAGAAAACCATATCACCTATTGCAAATTCAAGGTCACGTCGTCGGTTGTCTGCATAGGACTTCTGTCTACTCTGAGCAGTTAACAACTTCTCTCTGATCAGTTTAACTTTATTTATATCTTCCTGTATCATCTCAGGTCCAAATATTTTGGTTTCACCAAGTTCAAACCAACCTATAGGAGATCGACACCGTCTCCCATACAAAGCCTCAAAAGGTGCCATCTGAATACTGGCTTGGTAACTGTTGTTATAAGCAAATTCAATAAGAGACAAATGATCTTCCCAACTTCTACTGAAATCCATCACACAAGCTCTTAGCATATCCTCTAAAGTCTGAATTGTCCTTTCGGACTGTCCATCAGTCTGAGGATGGAATGCTGTGCTAAGATTCACTTTGGTACCCAAAGCCTCTTAAAAGACTTTCCAGAACCGAGAAGTAAACTGAGGTTCTCGGTCTGATATAATGGATATTGGTATACCATGAAGTTTCACTATTTCTTTAACATAAATTCGAGCAAGTTTTGCTACACTGAAAGTGGTATGAACAGGAAGAAAATGTGCTGACTTAGTAAGTCGATCCACTATGACCCATATTGAGTCATTTCCTTTTGTTGACCGAGGTAAACCTACTACAAAATCCATAGTGATCCTTTCCCACTTCCATTCGGGAATATCTAGTTTTTGCATCAATCCAGATGGTCGTCGATGTTCAGCTTTAACTTGCTGACAAGTTGATGTGCCTAAAAGAGGACACAATCTGTACCACAAGGAAAATAAAGAGAAGAAAACCAACTCAACTAAATTGATAAGCCTATGGCGCCACAATCAAGCTAAGATGGATAGAATTCGCCACACCCCAGATTAGAGAATGGAATGGGAGTGATAAGAATTCTGAGATTTTCTCGCCACACTAACACAATTGTTAGATAAGAGAAGATAGATGTGCACAAAGCAATCTGAAATATAATTCACTCCAATATGATTATCTTGCCACAAGGGGGCAAGTTCCCTTTTATAGATAACAAAAGCCAGCTCCCTCATTAATGCAACCACAACCACCTCATTAATGAGCCTACAACAACTATAGTCAACCTACAGCCACCTCATTAATGAGCCTACAACAACTATAGTCAAAGTACAGCTGCCTCATTAATGAGCCTACACAACTACAGCCTCCCTACAGCCACCTCATTAATAAACCTAGCCTACAACAACTACAGCCACCCTATAGCCACCTCATTAATGCAACAACAACAACTACAACCACTTGGAAAGCTAAATGACATTACAGCAACTCTAAAAACATTAAATTACATCAGATTCTGTATCCCAAAAATTCATGCACGAAAATTATTAAAAAAAATAAGAAAATCTGCATTTCTTTTATTCTTCTAAGTCCAAGCTTCTATTTGGCCCAGCCCATCATTGCACACAAGTAAAGAAACCCAAGTCAATCCCATTTGATGCTTCTTGGCCCTTGAACGTGTTATTGGCCCAAGTATAGATTCAGCCTCTTGTTCTTCAAGGACAGCCTTCATGATCACATCATCTTCCCCTGGTTGACAGGATTTGCCCTCAAATCCAGCTCCATGTTATCTTCCAAATAAGGGGTTATGTCCCTTACATTGAATGTTGCTGAAACACCATAATCTCCTGGGAGGTCAATTTTATACGCATTGTCATTTACCTTTGCTAGTACTCAAAAAGGACCATCAGCTCGTGGCATAAGTTTAGACTTCCTTTTGTTTGGAAATCTCTCCTTGCGTAGGTGAATCCAAACAAGATCTCCTGGGCTAAATTGAACATGCTTTCTCTTCTGGTCTACTGACTTTTTATAGGCAGCATTCTTCTTCTCAATTTGCTTCTTTACTGCCTCATGCATTTTCTTCATGAATTCAGCTTTACTTTTGCCATCCAAGCTAAATTTTTCATTAATTGGAAGAGGTGCCAAATCTGCTGGTGTATTAGGATTAAATCCATACACAACCTCAAATGGAGATTTCTTTGTAGTACTATGAACACTCCGATTATAAGCAAATTCAACATGCGGCAAGTACTCATCCCAAATCTTCAAGTTTTTACTGATAACACTTCTAAGCAAAGAGGAAAGAGATCTATTTACCACTTCAGTTTGCCCATCAGTTTGAGGATGACAGGTTGTGCTAAATAGCAGCTTTGTTCCAAGCTTCATCCATAATGTCTTCCAAAAATAGCTCAAGAATTTGGCATCATGATCAGAAACAATACTCTTTGGAATGCCATGCAATCTCACAACTTCTTTGAAGAATAAATCAGCAATATGAGAAGCATCATCAGTTTTGTGACATGAAATAAAATGAGACATTTTTGAGAATCTATCAACAACCACCATAACTGAATCTTTTCCCCTTTTTGTTCTCGGTAATCCAAGCACAAAATCCATGCTTAGATCCATCCATGGTTGATCTGGAACAGTCAATGGCATGTACAAGCCATGTGCAGCCTCATTGCTCTTTGCTTTCTTGCAAGCAACACATCTTTCTACAATCCGATGCACATCCTTCATCATATTTGGCCAATAGAAATGCTCTTTCAACATTTCAAATGTCTTCTTTTCACCAAAATGTCCAGCCAGCCCACCTGCATGTGATTCTCTAACAAGCAATTCCCTAATAGAACAAGTAGGAATCACAAGTTTCCCAAATCTGAACATATAACCATCATGCCTATAAAACCCTTTAATGGCCATTTTCTCACAAGCTGAATAGATTTTAGCCAGCATAGGATCAAGCAAGTATTGCTCCTTCATAAGTTCAAAGCCCAATAGTTTAGTGTTCAAAAGAGAAATCAAAGCATACCTCCGAGATAATGCATCAGCCACAACACTCGTCTCTCCCTTTTTGTATTTGATTACATAGGGGAAAGCTTCCAAATACTCCACCCATTTGGCATGTCTTCTATTCAGCTTCCCTTGCCCCTTCAAATGCTTTAGGGACTCATGATCGGTGTGAATGATGAACTCCTTTGGTAATAAATAATGCTGCCATGTCTCAAGAGCTCGAATTAGTGCAAAGAACTCTTTATCATAGATTGAGTAATTTAGACTTGCTCCACCAAGCTTCTCACTAAAATAAGCAATGGGACACTTATCTTGCATTAAGACAGCTCCAATCCCTACTCCAGATGCATCACATTCAATCTCAAATACCTTTGAAAAATCTGGAAGAGCTAGAATAGGTGCTGAACACAATTTCTCCTTGATTAAGTCAAAATTCTTCTGTGTAGCTTCGGTCCATTTAAACTCACAATTTTTCTTGATGCATGCAGTTAATGGTGCAAGAATAGTGATAAAATTCTTCACAAATCGTCTATAAAAAGAAGCAAGGCCATGAAAACTTCGTACCTCAGAAATACTTTTAGGAATTGGCCACTCCTTGATTGCTTTTATTTTCTCCTCATCCACATGCACCCCATGTTGAGAGACAACATAACCAAGGAAAATAACTTGGTCTTGACAGAATTGGCACTTCTTGAAATTGCCAAATAGCTTTTGTTCTCGTAATACTTCAAATACTTGCCACAAATGCTCTTCATGCTCTTCAGAATTTTTACTATAAACCAAAATGTCATCAAAATAAACGACAACAAACATACCTATAAATTTCCGAAGCACATGGTTCATTAGCCTCATAAAGGTGCTTGGGGCATTGGATAATCCAAATGGCATGACCTTCCATTCATACAGCCCATGTTTTGTCTTAAAGGCTGTCTTCCATTCATCTCCTTCCTTCATACGAATTTGGTGATAACCACTCTTCAAGTCTATCTTTGAAAACACTTTGGAGCCATGTAATTCATCAAGCATGTCATCTAACCTTGGAATGGGATAACGATACTTGACTGTAATCTTGTTAATTGCTCTGCTATCCACACACATCCTCATGGTCCCATCTTTCTTTGGCACCAATAAGGCCGGTACTGAACAAGGACTCATGGACTCCTGCACATATCCTCTTTCCAGCAACTCATTTACTTGACGTTGCAACTCCTTTGCCTCCTCCGGATTCATTCTATAAGCTGGCCTATTTGGTAAGGCAGCTCCTGGTACAAGATCAATTTGGTGCTCAATACCACGAATTGGTGGTAATTCCTTTGGTAATTCTTCTGGAAATACATCACGAAATTCTTCCAAGAGCCTTTGAATTTGTGGTGGAAGTGATCCCACAATTTCTGGTACTATCTCCTTCAAATGCAATAAAAGAACTAAATTAGAGCTGGATAAAGCTCTCTCAATATCTCCTTTGTTGGCAAGTAAATTACCCTTTCTTTCAGCTTCTTGTTGATGCATCTTCACTTGTTGAGGAGTCAATGGTGCTAACACAATCTTCCTTCCATCTTTCTCAAAGGAATATGTGTTTTTAAACCCATCATGCAAAGCTCTTCTATCATACTGCCATGGTCTTCCCAAGAGCAAATGACTAGCACTCATTGGAACAACATCACATAGTACCTTATCTTTGTAATTTTTACCAATAGAAAATGGCACAACAGCCTGTTTAGTGACTCTCACAACTCCATCTTCATTTAGCCACTGCAATTTGTAAGGATGAGGGTGTTCAGTTGTTGCTAAATTCAACTTCTCCACCAACGTAGTAGAAGCCACATTTGTGCAGCTCCCTCCATCTATAATTACACCACAAACCTTCTTTTCAACAGTACACCTTGTGTGAAAAATGTTCTCCCTTTGCTCATCACTAGGCTTAGCTTGCAAATTTAGAGCACGCCTTATGACAAGGAGTTCTCCCTCATCAGCATACTCCATGTTTTCCTTATCAGAACATTCTTCCATAACTCCTTCAATGGCTGCCTCATCTTCGCTTACCACTTCTCCATGCGTGTCTTGGATAATCATTACCCTACGGTTTGGACATTCAGATGCGTAATGCCCATGACCAAGACATTTGAAGCACTTTACATCTCTACTCCTTTTAGGAGGTTCTGAATCGGCTCCCTTTTCTTTCCCTTTTGATGAACTTGATGGAAGTTTTGAAGACTCCCTCTTCTCCACCTTTCTTTCTTCTCCTTTAGATGTAACCCATGATGGTGTTGTAGAGAAATTTGTGATTTTGTTTCTAGCTGGCTGTGACATTTGCTTACTAGAAACTCTCTTCCTTTGTCTCTCCACCTTGATTGCAAGTTTAATAACATCCTCTAAGGTTACATAATTTTGTAGTTCCACCAAATCACCAATCTCCCTATGCAAACCACCAATGAACCTTGCAATTGTTTGCTCTTGAGGTTCATTCAGTTCACATCGAATCATTAGCATCTCAAACTCTTTCACATAGTCTTCTACACACATACCTCCTTGTCTCAAAGATTGAAATTTGAAGAAGAGCTCTTGCTTGTAATATTCTGGCACAAATCTTCTTTGCATAAGTCTCTTCATTAGCCTCCAATTTCTGACTTCTTCCTCACCATCTCTCCTTCGTTGGTTCTTCAAATTCTCCCACCATAAATTGGCATAATCTGTGAATTCAAGGGCTGCAAGACGACATTTGGTTGC
This sequence comes from Biancaea sappan, assembly GCA_037074585.1. Lineage (NCBI taxonomy): Eukaryota > Viridiplantae > Streptophyta > Magnoliopsida > Fabales > Fabaceae > Biancaea > Biancaea sappan. Next base: position 17,835,951 of record CM073494.1, read on the forward strand.
CTCCGAGTACTCATGGCACTCAAAGACCTTCTCTACACGCTGCACCCACTCCAAAAATTCCTCTGGAGAGCTACTTCCCTTGAAATAGGGACCTTCATCTTAATCTTCAATTCTTGCTCTTTTTGTTGCCTCCTTGGCCTTGGAGACCTTTCATCTTCTGTATTGCTTTCTTGGTCCGATTGCTCTTCATTTCTATTTCTTCGCTGCAGACGCCTTGGTTGATGGTTTAGCCTCTCCATTTGTTCTACCAAACGATTCAACTGCTCCATCATTTGTTGTTGAGATCTCTCCATTTGACTGTGAGACCTTTCTAACTTCAGAATTTGAGCTTGCTCTAAAGTAAGCCCCATTGGAATTGGAGGTTCAGAACTGTTTTCTCCAGACATGATCTCTCTCTATAAGTGTTCTACTCTCAAGTTACAAGAGTTTTCCCACACGAAACCACTGCTTTGATACCAATATGATGTGCCTAAAAGAGGACACAATCTGTACCACAAGGAAAATAAAGAGAAGAAAACCAACTCAACTAAATTGATAAGCCTATGGCGCCACAATCAAGCTAAGATGGATAGAATTCGCCACACCCCAGATTAGAGAACGGAATGGGAGTGATAAGAATTCTGAGATTTTCTCGCCACACTAACACAATTGTTAGATAAGAGAAGATAGATGTGCACAAAGCAATCTGAAATATAATTCACTCCAATATGATTATCTTGCCACAAGGGGGCAAGTTCCCTTTTATAGATAACAAAAGCCAGCTCCCTCATTAATGCAACCACAACCACCTCATTAATGAGCCTACAACAACTATAGTCAACCTACAGCCACCTCATTAATGAGCCTACAACAACTATAGTCAAAGTACAGCTGCCTCATTAATGAGCCTACACAACTACAGCCTCCCTACAGCCACCTCATTAATAAACCTAGCCTACAACAACTACAGCCACCCTATAGCCACCTCATTAATGCAACAACAACAACTACAACCACTTGGAAAGCTAAATGACATTACAGCAACTCTAAAAACATTAAATTACATCAGATTCTGTATCCCAAAAATTCATGCACGAAAATTATTAAAAAAAATAAGAAAATCTGCATTTCTTTTATTCTTCTAAGTCCAAGCTTCTATTTGGCCCAGCCCATCATTGCACACAAGTAAAGAAACCCAAGTCAATCCCATTTGATGCTTCTTGGCCCTTGAACGTGTTATTGGCCCAAGTATAGATTCAGCCTCTTGTTCTTCAAGGACAGCCTTCATGATCACATCACAAGTCAAACATCGAGCTACAAAGTCAGTCACGTCTCGCTTCATGCCCTCCCACCAGTAAACTTGTTTCAAGTCCTGATACATTTTCACAGCACCAGGATGTACAACGTAGGGCGAACCATGAGCTTCCATTAAGATTTCATGTTTCAAAGATTCAATGTTGGGGACACAGAGTCTCCCATTAAACCATAAGACTCCTTCTTCATCTACCAAGAAACTTGGTGCTAGACCTTGCCTTGCCTTATCTCTGATTTTGACTATATCAATGTCATTTTCTAAATTTACTTTTACTTTTTCAACAAGAGATGATCTAACTGTTAAATGAGCCAGAAATGTACCTGACTCAGTGATCTCGAAGAATACTCCATCAGCTTCCAATTCTTGTAGTTCATGTATTAGAGACCTCCTTATAGTGGCAATGTGAGCTAAACTTCCCATAGACTTTCGACTTAGAGCATCAGCCACTACATTTGCTTTACCTGGATGGTAAAGGATGGTACAATCATAATCTTTCAGAAGTTCCATCCACCTTCGTTGCCTTACATTGAGATCTCTCTGCTCAAAAATGTACTTAAGGCTTTTGTGATCTGTAAAAATTTTACAAGTTTCCCCATACAAGTAATGTCTCCAAATCTTTAGGGCAAACACTACAGCTGCCATTTACGAATCATGAGTGGGGTAATTCAATTCATGCTTTTTAAGCTGACGTGAGCCATAAGCTATGACTTTACCATGTTGCATCAACACACACCCTAAGCCTATCTTTGAGGCATCACAGAATACAGAGTAACCCCCTGGTCCTGATGGTAGAATTAAGACTGGTGCAGAAGTTAAACACTCTTTCAATTGGGTGAAACTTTGTTCACATGAATCATCCCAAATGTATTTAACATTCTTTCGGGTTAAATTATTTAATGGAAGAGCCGTCTTAGAGAAATCTTTGACAAAGCGACGGTAATACCCTGCTAAGCCAAGAAAACTACGTACTTCAGACACAGTTGTTGGTCGAGGCCATTGTTTTACTGCTTCAATTTTACTTGGATCTACATGAATACCTTCTTGGGAAATAACATGTCCCAAAAATGTTACGTGACTCATCCAGAATTCACATTTTGAGAGCTTTGCGTACAACTGATGCTCTCTCAAAGTCTGAAGCACTATTCTCAAATGTTCAGTATGTTCTTCATGACTCTTTGAATACACCAAAATATCATCAATAAATACAATTACAAACTTATCAAGGAATAATTTGAACACTCTGTTCATTAAATCCATAAATGCTGCTGGTGCATTTGTCAACCCAAAAGACATCACAAGAAACTCATAATGTCCATACCGTGTACGAAAAGCAGTCTTAGGTATATCATCACTCTTAATTCGTAACTGATGATATCCAGACCTTAGATCAATCTTTGAGAAGTATTTTGCTCCTTGAAGCTGATCAAACAAATCATCTATCCTTGGTAAAGGATACTTATTCTTCACTGTGACTTTATTCAGCTGACGATAATCTATACATAATCTCATAGAACCATCTTTCTTTTTCACAAAAAGAACAGGAGCACCCCAAGGTGAAAAACTTGGGCGAATGAACCCTTTGTTCAACAAATCTTCCAATTGTTCTTTGAGTTCTTTTAGCTCAACAGGAGTCATACGATAAGGTGGAATAGAAATTGGTCTTGTGTCTGGGACCAAATCAATACTGAACTCAATATCTCTTTCTGGCGGTAATCCAGGTAAATCTTCTGGGAACACATCTGGGAATTCATTAACCACATGAATGTCTTCTAACTTCTGTTCTTTCTTTTCTAAATCTTTGATAAAAGCTAGAAATCCCTGACATCCCTTTCGCAACATACGCTGGGCACTTAACATAGATATCATGTTGCAAGGTACATCACTTCGATCTCCTTGAAACACAAAATTACTCCTCCCCGGTATATTAAAGGAAATAACTTTGTCACGACAATTTATAGTAGCATGACAAGAAGATAGCCAGTCCATCCCTAGAATCACATCAAAATCTAACATATTGAGAACCATAAGATCTATCTCAGTTTCCATGCCTCCAACGATTATTTTACAAGAACGATAACATGTTTTAACTATCAAAGTCTCTCTCATCGGTGTGGAAACCAAGAATGGTTCTTTAAGAATAATCGAATCAATTGCAAATCTCTTGGCAAATAGGGGTGACACATATGAGTGAGTAGAACCGGGGTCAAACAAAATACGTGCAGCAAAAGTATTAACAGATAATATACCTGTAACTACAGCATTGGATGTTTGAGCATCCTGTCGGGTTAGAGCATATATTCTTGCATTTCCTCTGCCAGCAGCTTGTTTTCCACGGTCACCTTGGCCTCTTCCAGAACCTCTTCCCATACTACCCCCTGTTGAAGGGGTTGGTGTTTGAGTAATAGATTGTGGTCGAGGTGGCAAAGTAGACCCTTGACCTGGTCTTGTCATGAGCTGAGGGCACTCCCTTATAAAATGTCCTTTTTGTCCACAGTGAAAACAGCCTGTACCAACAGTGTTTAACCTGCATTCTCCGAAGTGAAACTTTCCACATTCATGACATTGAGGTTTTTCCCTTCTACCTTGAGTACCTCCTCTACTAGAAGAGCTAAAACCACCCCTGCTCTCTGAACGAGGCTTAGCCACACTGGCTGTAGAATAAGTTGACTTAGTAGGAGTGGCTGGAGCATTTTGTGACGCAGTAAAGGGTTTCAAAGTTCCTGAGTCTTCCCCTTGATCAAAAGATCTTCTATATCTAGCTTTCTTCTTTTGACGATATTCTTCTTTATTCTTTGACCTCTTTTCCATTCTTCGGGCCACATCAACAGCCTCTGAGTATGAAGAGTAATCGTTCATATTGGAACCCACTTGATCATATAAGGCATCACGAAGCCCTTCCACAAACTTTTCTATTTTCTTCCTTTTAGAAGGAATGATTTCAGGGGCATATTCAGATAATTTAACAAACTGAGCTGAATACTCGTCAACAGTCATGGTTCCCTGCCGTAGATACAGAAAATCTCTGGCCCTGGATGATCGTTCACTTGCCGGAAGAAATTCATCCATAACCAATCTGTAAAATTCTGTCCACATAACTGGCGGTGCGCCTTGAATTCTAGCTTTCTTCCAGTTCCTCCACCATTTACCAGCCCTACCTTTTAACTGAAAGGAAGTGAATTCTACCTTTTGAGTAGGAGAACACCCTATAGCATCACAGATTGCTTCACAATCTTCAAGGAAACATTGTGGGTCCTCTTTGGGATCTTCCCCTGAAAAAGTAGGAGGCCTCATTTTCTGGAATTCAGACATTCTTACCTCTCTTACATTAACTCCTCCCGCTAACGGAGCTGGTGGTACATTTTCAGCTTCAACAATAGGAGAATCCACTGGCAGGTTAGCTTGTGCAGCTCGACCTCTCATTTCAGCCTCAAATCGGTCAAATCGTTCATTCATCAAATGAATCACATGTGCAATAGTTACATTACCGACGTGAGCATCAGGTTCGACTCTTCTTGCTTGCTCACTAGTTGCGCCCTCAGTACTTTGAGCATGTAAACTATCACCACGGTTAGGATCATCTTGCACATGTACTGGTGGATTTATGGCCCTCCTTGGACCCATATGCTCATTATTATTAGAAGATCCTTCTGACATTGATCTGTCACAGATCTTCACACATAACAAACAATTTTCAGACATAAACAAAATATCACTTACTAGCCCCACTGAGAAGTTATCTATAAAATGACGTTATATTCTACAAGGTCTTTTATGGAACCTAATCCTATGGTCATGCCGCGGCTCATGACAATAGGGAAGGGCCCACAAAGATCACTTTGCTCTGTACTCTATAGGGGACCTATAAAACCTTTCCTCTGATACCAAATTTGTCACATCCCAAAAATTGAGCATGTGAAAAGATATTACTCATTTGATATAATTCTCAAACATACGTTATATACATATATTCTGTAAGGTTTTACATTCAACCTTAATCATTCATTCCACACTACAGAATTATATTCATCTGATAAGCAAATATAGACATACATAGTCTGATATTTCTATCTCATCGCAAGCCTAGGAGACCTATAGAAAGTACAGAGCGTTTCTAATATCCACATTAATAAGTACTGGTGTCCCACCAGACAGAAATAGAGAATAATCTCAAGGGGCTTCTAATCTTCAAACGGATACTCTTGTTCTTTATTTTCTGTATCTGAAAAAAATAATCATAGGGAGTGTGAGTTTATTTAAAAACTCAGTAAGTAAATAACTGTACTATATAAAATATCAAAAGTACAAATACCACATTTACTCATATAATTAATTGTCTTATACATCGAGTAGTATGGGACTCTAACCCTTTCAAATTCATGAATAAGATTTCATAGATATACACCGAGTAGTATGGGACTCTAACCCTTTCAAACTCGTGAATAAGATCTCATAGGTATACGCCGAGTAGTATGGGACTTTAACCCTTTCAACTCGTGTATAGGTTTCATAGATATGCACTGAGTAGTATGGGACTTTAACCCTTTCAAACTCGTGTATAAGATTTCTTAGATATACACCGAGTAGTATGGGACTTTAACCCTTTCACACTCGTGTATTAGATCCCGTAGATCTTTACTCATTAATAAAATAGTGAGAATTCATCACACAGTACAATTGTCATGAAATAAATAATTTCTTCATACTCTTATTTCTACTGATCATCATATACTCCCATATGAAAAATTAATTGCTTATTATCCAAATAATATTGTAAATGGGACTTATATTGTACTTTGACTAGTAATATCAAATTAGCTGAGCAAGGTTATTCACTCACCTTGATGTTTGTCCAAGTTTACCTTGTTCCACACTAGAATTTGTGTAGGAAAATTTCCTTTGATCCTTACAAAGCTTTTGAACCGAACAAATAATCGAACTTTTGAAGATCAAGGAAAGGATTTGAGAAGAAACTGAAGAACTGAGAGAGAAATGCTTTCTGCCTTCCTTCGGCTGAGTGAAAAAAATGAGGGGTACTATTGAAACTTTATATTAAATATTTCTAATGGGTTATTCAATAACCCATGGGTATCCATAACCCAACATCCAAACCCATCCAGTCAATTTACAATAAATGGACTAATGGACCATTCTAAAACCACTTTTCCATGAATTTCACCATTCTTAGAATATATCCCTCATTGTGCAAATATTTAGTCCAGTCATTTAACTCAATTTTCATAAATAATATTCAAAGAGAACAATTAAATATGAAAATTAAAAATGACCAAAATAAATAACTAAAGTAACGTTGTAGAATTCTAAAATACTCTTAAGCGAATTATATTCTGAAATTAACGGGTATTACAATCTGATGTGTCAGGAAAATAACTCCGCCGTTACAATGGTACGAACTCACCACTGCAATGGTGGAACACAGAAAAGGAGGGCTTCGAAAGACTTCAACGCAATACTAAGGCAAGAAGCAAGAGCACTCCCGCTGCAACAGAGAATGGCAAGGACTCTAGCAAATGAGGAACCCCAACACTGGGTTCCTAAATGGCCAGTGCTAGACGCTGGCTGGTGCTGCAGCGGTAGACATATGCAGCTGCAGTGGTGAACTACAGATTGTTGCTTTCCTTCTTATTTCTTTGCTCCCGGAGTGGTTTCTTTTCCTCTACTTAGTAGTCCTTCTTTGTACCATGACATACAATATCAAACATCAATTTTTAGCATAAAAATGAGGGAAAAAATAGAGAAAATTTCAAGGGTTTAGGGAAATCAGATTTAGAAAATCTTGAGGCCAAAAGGTAATAAATCAATAAAGATCAAGCAATAGCAAGGTTCATGTAATACCCGTTAATTTCAGAATATAATTCGCTTAAGAGTATTTTAGAATTCTACAACGTTACTTTAGTTATTTATTTTGGTCATTTTTAATTTTCATATTTAATTGTTCTCTTTGAATATTATTTATGAAAATTGAGTTAAATGACTGGACTAAATATTTGCACAATGAGGGATATATTCTAAGAATGGTGAAATTCATGGAAAAGTGGTTGCAGAATGGTCAATTAATCCATTTATTGTAAATTGACTGGATGGGTTTGGATGTTGGGTTATGGATACCCATGGGTTATTGAATAACCCATTAGAAATATTTAATATAAAGTTTCAATAGTAACCCTCATTTTTTTCACTCAGCCGAAGGAAGCAGAAAAGATTTCTCTCTCAGTTCTTCATTTTCTTCTCAAATCATTTCCTTGATCTTCAGAATTTCTGATTATTTGTTCGGTTCAAAAGCTTTGTAAGGATCAAAGGTAAGCTTTAATCCGATTATTTTCCTTAAATTTCAGTTTATGTAGAAGATCAGAGGAGGTTTTGTTCTTGAAGATTTTGATGATAATTCATGAATCTCAGTTGTTTTAGAAGTTATATTTGAGTTATAATCGGTTAAAAGAGTTGAAATTCTGGTTTTGAAACAAGAAAGGAAAGGATGAATTTTTGAAAGATTTTTCTGCAAAACCGAGTACTGTAGCGACCAGGGATTTCGAAACAAAATCTGGAAAATTTTCTTCGAGTACTGTAGCAGTACTGTAGTGTCGGCAGTCAACGGTACTGTAGCAGTCAACGTTACTGTAGCGAACCGGTACTGTAGTGAACCGTTACTGTAGCGAACCGTTACTGTAGCAAACCGTTACTGTAGCAAACCGTACTGTAGCAACCCGTTACTGTAGCAGTCAGAAAATTTTACGTATTTTCGTGATTTTGTTTCCTTTCTTATGATTCCTTGTAATATATTTTACTAGGAAATTTTCCTACACAAATTCTAGTGTGGAACAAGGTAAACTTGGACAAACATCAAGGTGAGTGAATAACCTTGCTCAGCTACTTTGATATTACTAGTCAAAGTACAATATAAGTCCCATTTACAATATTATTTGGATAATAAGCAATTAATTTTTCATATGGGAGTATATGATGATCAGTAGAAATAAGAGTATGAAGAAACTATTTATTTCATGACAATTGTACTATGTGATGAATTCTCACTATTTTATTAATGAGTAAATATCTACGGGATCTAATACACGAGTGTGAAAGGGTTAAAGTCCCATACTACTCGGTGTATATCTAAGAAATCTTATACACGAGTGTGAAAGGGTTAAAGTCCCATACTACTCAGTGCATATCTATGAAATCTATACACGAGTTGAAAGGGTTAAAGTCCCATACTACTCGGTGTATATCTATGAAATCTTATTCATGAGTTTGAAAGGGTTAGAGTCTCATACTACTCGATGTGTAAGATAATTAATTATATGAGTAAATGTGGTATTTGTACTTTTGATATTTTATATAGTACAGTTATTTACTTACTGAGTTTTTAAATAAACTCACACTCCCTATGATTATTTTTTCAGATACAGAAAACAGAGAAGAAGAGAATCTGTTTGAAGATTAGAAGCCCCTTGGGATTATTCTCTATTTCTGTCTGGTGGGACACCAGTACTTATTAATGTGGATATTAGAAAAGCTCTGTATTTTCTATAGGTCTCCTAGGCTTGCGATGAGATAGAAATATCAGACTATGTATGTCTATATTTGCTTATCAGATGAATATAATTTTGTAGTGTGGAATGAATGATTAAGGTTGAATGTAAAACCTTACAGAATATATGTATATAACGTATGTTTGAGAATTATATCAAATGAGTAGTATCTTTTCACATACTCAATTTTTGGGATGTGACAAATTTGGTATCAGAGGAAAGGTTTTATAGGTCCCCTATAGAGTACAGAGCAAAGTGATCTTTGTGGGCCCTTCCCTATTGTCATGAGCCGCGGCATGACCATAGGATTAGGTTCCATAAAAGACCTTGTAGAGTATAACGTCATTTTATAGATAACTTCTCAGTGGGGCTAGTAAGTGATATTTTGTTTATGTCTGAAAATTGTTTGTTATGTGTGTAGATCTGTGACAGATCAATGTCGGAAGGATCTTCTAATAATAATGAGCATATGGGTCCAAGGAGGGCCATAAATCCACCAGTACATGTGCAAGATGATCCTAACCGTGGTGATAGTTTACATGCTCAAAGTACTGAGGGCGCAACTAGTGAGCAAGCAAGAAGAGTCGAACCTGATGCTCATGTCGGTAATGCAACTATTGCACATGTGATTCATTTGATGAATGAACGATTTGAGGCTGAAATGAGAGGTCGAGCTGCACAAGCTAACCTGCCAGTGGATCCTCCTATTGTTGAAGCTGAAAATGTACCACCAGTTCCGTTAGCGGGAGGAGTTAATGTAAGAGAGGTAAGAATGTCTGAATTCCAGAAAATGAGGCCTCCTACTTTTTCAGGGGAAGATCCCAAAGAGGACCCACAATGTTTCCTTGAAGATTGTGAAGCAATCTGTGATGCTATAGGGTGTTCTCCTACTCAAAAGGTAGAATTCACTTCCTTTCAGTTAAAAGGTAGGGCTGGTAAATGGTGGAGGAACTGGAAGAAAGCTAGAATTCAAGGCGCACCGCCAGTTATGTGGACAGAATTTTACAGATTGGTTATGGATGAATTTCTTCCGGCAAGTGAACGATCATCCAGGGCCAGAGATTTTCTGTATCTACGGCAGGGAACCATGACTGTTGATGAATATTCAGCTCAGTTTGTTAAATTATCTGAATATGCCCCTGAAATCATTCCTTCTGAAAGGAAGAAAATAGAAAAGTTTGTGGAAGGGCTTCGTGATGCCTTATATGATCAAGTGGGTTCTAATATGAATGATTACTCTTCGTACTCAGAAGCTGTTGATGTGGCCCGAAGAATGGAAAGGAGGTCAAAGAATAAAGAAGAATATCGTCAAAAGAAGAAGGCCAGATATAGGAGATCTTTTAATCAAGGGGAAGACTCAGGGACTTTTACTGCACCACAACATGCTCCAGCCACTCCTACTAAGTCATCTTATTCTATAGCCAGTGTGGCTAAGCCTCGTTCAGAGAGCAGGGGTGGTTTTAGCTCTTCTAGTAGAGGAGGTACTCAAGGTAGAAGGGAAAAACCTCAATGTCCTGAATGTGGAAAGTTTCACTTCGGAGAATGCAGGTTAAACACTGTTGGTACAGGCTGTTTTCACTGTGGACAAAAAGGACATTTTATAAGGGAGTGCCCTCAGCTCATGACAAGACCAGGTCAAGGGTCTACTTTGCCACCTCGACCACAATCTATTACTCAAACACCAACCCCTTCAACAGGGGGTAGTATGGGAAGAGGTTCTGGAAGAGGCCAAGGTGACCGTGGAAAACAAGCTGCTGGCAGAGGAAATGCAAGAATATATGCTCTAACCCGACAAGATGCTCAAACATCCAATGCTGTAGTTACAGGTATATTATCTGTTAATACTTTTGCTGCACGTATTTTGTTTGACCCCGGTTCTACTCACTCATATGTGTCACCCCTATTTGCCAAGAGATTTGCAATTGATTCGATTATTCTTAAAGAACCATTCTTGGTTTCCACACCGATGAAAGAGACTTTGATGGTTAAAACATGTTATCGTTCTTGTAAAATAATCGTTGGAGGCATGGAAACTAAGATAGATCTTATGGTTCTCAATATGTTAGATTTTGATGTGATTTTAGGGATGGATTGGTTATCTTCTTGTCATGCTACTATAAATTGTCGTGACAAAGTTATTTCCTTTAATATGCCGGGGAGGAGTAATTTTGTGTTTCAAGGAGATCGAGGTAATGTACCTTGCAACATGATATCTATGTTAAGTGCCCAGCGTATGTTGCGAAAGGGATGTCAGGGATTTCTAGCTTTTATCAAAGATTTAGAAAAGAAAGAACAGAAGTTAGAAGACATTCATGTGGTTAATGAATTCCCAGATGTGTTCCCAGAAGATTTACCTAGATTACCGCCAGAAAGAGATATTGAGTTCAGTATTGATTTGGTCCCAGACACAAGACCAATTTCTATTCCACCTTATCGTATGGCTCCTGTTGAGCTAAAAGAACTTAAAGAACAATTGGAAGATTTGTTAAACAAAGGGTTCATTCGCCCAAGTTTTTCACCTTGGGGTGCTCCTGTTCTTTTTGTGAAAAAGAAAGATGGTTCTATGAGATTATGTATAGATTATCGTCAACTGAATAAAGTCACAGTGAAGAATAAGTATCCTTTACCAAGGATAGATGATTTGTTTGATCAGCTTCAAGGAGCAAAATACTTCTCAAAGATTGATCTAAGGTCTGGATATCATCAGTTACGAATTAAGAGTGATGATATACCTAAGACTGCTTTTCGTACACGGTATGGACATTATGAGTTTCTTGTGATGTCTTTTGGGTTGACAAATGCACCAGCAGCATTTATGGATTTAATGAACAGAGTGTTCAAATCATTCCTTGATAAGTTTGTAATTGTGTTTATTGATGATATTTTGGTATATTCAAAGAGTCATGAAGAACATACTGAACATTTGAGAATAGTGCTTCAGACTTTGAGAGAGCATCAGTTGTACGCAAAGCTCTCAAAATGTGAATTCTGGATGAGTCATGTAACATTTTTGGGACATGTTATTTCCCAAGAAGGTATTCATGTAGATCCAAGTAAAATTGAAGCAGTAAAACAATGGCCTCGACCAACAACTGTGTCTGAAGTACGTAGTTTTCTTGGCTTAGCAGGGTATTACCGTCGTTTTGTCAAAGATTTCTCTAAGACGGCTCTTCCATTAAATAAGTTAACCCGAAAGAATGTTAAATACATTTGGGATGATTCATGTGAGCAAAGTTTCACCCAATTGAAAGAGTGTTTAACTTCTGCACCAGTCTTAATCCTACCATCAGGACCAGGGGGTTACTCTGTATTCTGTGATGCCTCAAAGATAGGCTTAGGATGTGTGTTGATGCAACATGGTAAAGTCATAGCTTATGGCTCACGTCAGCTTAAAAAGCATGAATTGAATTACCCCACTCATGATTTGGAAATGGCAGCTGTAGTGTTTGCCCTAAAGATATGGAGACATTACTTGTATGGGGAAACTTGTAAAATTTTTACAGATCACAAAAGCCTTAAGTACATTTTTGAGCAGAGAGATCTCAATCTAAGGCAACGAAGGTGGATGGAACTTCTGAAAGATTATGATTGTACCATCCTTTACCATCCAGGTAAAGCAAATGTAGTGGCTGATGCTCTAAGTCGAAAGTCTATGGGAAGTTTAGCTCACATTGCCACTATAAGGAGGTCTCTAATACATGAACTACAAGAATTGGAAGCTGATGGAGTATTCTTCGAGATCACTGAGTCAGGTACATTTCTGGCTCATTTAACAGTTAGATCATCCCTTGTTGAAAAAGTAAAAGCAACTTTAGAAGGTGACATTGATATGGTCAAAATAAGAGATAAGGCAAGGCAAGGTCTAGCACCAAGTTTCTTGGTAGATGAAGAAGGAGTCTTATGGTTTAATGGTAGACTCTGTGTCCCCAACATTGAATCTTTGAAGCATGAAATCTTAATGGAAGCTCATGGTTCACCCTACGTTGTACATCCTGGTGCTGTGAAAATGTATCAGGACTTGAAACAAGTTTACTGGTGGGAGGGCATGAAGCGAGACGTGACTGACTTTGTAGCTCGATGTTTGACTTGTCAGCAAGTTAAAGCTGAACATCGACGACCATCTGGATTGATGCAAAAACTAGATATTCCCGAATGGAAGTGGGAAAGGATCACTATGGATTTTGTAGTAGGTTTACCTCGGTCAACAAAAGGAAATGACTCAATATGGGTCATAGTGGATCGACTTACTAAGTCAGCACATTTTCTTCCTGTTCATACCACTTTCAGTGTAGCAAAACTTGCTCGAATTTATGTTAAAGAGATAGTGAAACTTCATGGTGTACCAATATCCATTATATCAGACCGAGGACCTCAGTTTACTTCTCGGTTCTGGAAAGTCTTTCAAGAGGCTTTGGGTACCAAAGTGAATCTTAGCACAGCATTCCATCCTCAGACTGATGGACAGTCCGAAAGGACAATTCAGACTTTAGAGGATATGCTAAGAGCTTGTGTGATGGATTTCAGTGGAAGTTGGGAAGATCATTTGTCTCTTATTGAATTTGCTTATAACAACAGTTACCAAGCCAGTATTCAGATGGCACCTTTTGAGGCTTTGTATGGGAGACGGTGTCGATCTCCTATAGGTTGGTTTGAACTTGGTGAAACCAAAATATTTGGACCTGAGATGATACAGGAAGATATAAATAAAGTTAAACTGATCAGAGAGAAGTTGTTAACTGCTCAGAGTAGACAGAAGTCTTATGCGGACAACCGACGACGTGACCTTGAATTTGCAATAGGTGATATGGTTTTCTTACGAATCTCACCTATGAAAGGAGTAATGAGATTCGGGAAGAAAGGCAAGCTTAGTCCGAGGTATGTTGGCCCATATGAGGTTGTAGACAGAGTGGGTAATGTGGCATATCGCCTAGACCTACCTTCCAACCTAGAGGGAGTTCATCCAATATTTCATGTGTCCATGCTACGGAAGTATCTTCCTGATCCTTCTCATGTCATACAACCCCAAGAAGTTCATTTTGATGAAACTCTCACATACGAAGAGGTACCAGTAGCTATCCTTGATAGAAAAGTCAAGAAATTGCGTACCAAAGAAATTCCTACTATCAAGGTTCTTTGGAGAAATCATTCTCGCGAGGAAGCTACGTTGGAGGCAGAAGATGAGATGTGGAAAAACTATCCACATTTATTTGAAACTTGAGGTAAGATTTTAATTCGGAGGACCGAATTCTTTTAAGGGGGGTAGAATGTAATACCCGTTAATTTCAGAATATAATTCGCTTAAGAGTATTTTAGAATTCTACAACGTTACTTTAGTTATTTATTTTGGTCATTTTTAATTTTCATATTTAATTGTTCTCTTTGAATATTATTTATGAAAATTGAGTTAAATGACTGGACTAAATATTTGCACAATGAGGGATATATTCTAAGAATGGTGAAATTCATGGAAAAGTGGTTGCAGAATGGTCAATTAATCCATTTATTGTAAATTGACTGGATGGGTTTGGATGTTGGGTTATGGATACCCATGGGTTATTGAATAACCCATTAGAAATATTTAATATAAAGTTTCAATAGTAACCCTCATTTTTTTCACTCAGCCGAAGGAAGCAGAAAAGATTTCTCTCTCAGTTCTTCATTTTCTTCTCAAATCATTTCCTTGATCTTCAGAATTTCTGATTATTTGTTCGGTTCAAAAGCTTTGTAAGGATCAAAGGTAAGCTTTAATCCGATTATTTTCCTTAAATTTCAGTTTATGTAGAAGATCAGAGGAGGTTTTGTTCTTGAAGATTTTGATGATAATTCATGAATCTCAGTTGTTTTAGAAGTTATATTTGAGTTATAATCGGTTAAAAGAGTTGAAATTCTGGTTTTGAAACAAGAAAGGAAAGGATGAATTTTTGAAAGATTTTTCTGCAAAACCGAGTACTGTAGCGACCAGGGATTTCGAAACAAAATCTGGAAAATTTTCTTCGAGTTACAGTAGCAGTACTGTAGTGTCGGCAGTCAACGGTACTGTAGCAGTCAACGTTACTGTAGCGAACCGGTACTGTAGTGAACCGTTACTGTAGCGAACCGTTACTGTAGCAAACCGTTACTGTAGCAAACCGTACTGTAGCAACCCGTTACTGTAGCAGTCAGAAAATTTTACGTATTTTCGTGATTTTGTTTCCTTTCTTATGATTCCTTGTAATATATTTTACTAGGAAATTTTCCTACACAAATTCTAGTGTGGAACAAGGTAAACTTGGACAAACATCAAGGTGAGTGAATAACCTTGCTCAGCTACTTTGATATTACTAGTCAAAGTACAATATAAGTCCCATTTACAATATTATTTGGATAATAAGCAATTAATTTTTCATATGGGAGTATATGATGATCAGTAGAAATAAGAGTATGAAGAAACTATTTATTTCATGACAATTGTACTGTGTGATGAATTCTCACTATTTTATTAATGAGTAAAGATCTACGGGATCTAATACACGAGTGTGAAAGGGTTAAAGTCCCATACTACTCGGTGTATATCTAAGAAATCTTATACACGAGTTTGAAAGGGTTAAAGTCCCATACTACTCAGTGCATATCTATGAAACCTATACACGAGTTGAAAGGGTTAAAGTCCCATACTACTCGGTGTATATCTATGAAATCTTATTCATGAGTTTGAAAGGGTTAGAGTCCCATACTACTCGATGTGTAAGATAATTAATTATATGAGTAAATGTGGTATTTGTACTTTTGATATTTTATATAGTACAGTTATTTACTTACTGAGTTTTTAAATAAACTCACACTCCCTATGATTATTTTTTTTCAGATACAGAAAACAGAGAAGAAGAGAATCTGTTTGAAGATTAGAAGCCCCTTGGGATTATTCTCTATTTCTGTCTGGTGGGACACTAGTACTTATTAATGTGGATATTAGAAAAGCTCTGTATTTTCTATAGGTCTCCTAGGCTTGCGATGAGATAGAAATATCAGACTATGTATGTCTATATTTGCTTATCAGATGAATATAATTCTGTAGTGTGGAATGAATGATTAAGGTTGAATGTAAAACCTTACAGAATATATGTATATAACGTATGTTTGAGAATTATATCAAATGAGTAGTATCTTTTCACATACTCAATTTTTGGGATGTGACAGTTCAGTTGTAAAGAAAAAGAGCATATAAGTCATGTTAATTTGGAAATTAACATCTTCTTTCTCTGAATCCCACTCAACCTTCATCTAATTCCCTGATCCCTTCTTCCTCTTTTTCTACTCATCGTTTCATTTTCTGGTCATGACATTGCCTCTTCCTTGGCCACCATCGCTGCTCATCGACAATTGAGGCCACAAACGTTTCACAAGGGTTTCCCCAAGGCAGTTACTCAGTAGAAATAAAGACGTTACTAGCCAGGAAGAGTACTTTCATGCTAGGTCGAACACTAGCAAGCTCTCGGACTCACAGAGAGAAAGCGAATGAGATAGAAAGAGAAATTGTGTAAAGGTTACGAACAAGAGGCCGAAAATGCACGTTTAAATACCCTTCCCGAGAATTGACCATCGTGCCCCTCGTCGAACTCATCAGGGACGTTGACCATAAGTCCATCATAAAGGTAAAAAATTCCCTTCAGGTGAAATTACCAATATAGCCCCGTTAAATTAAATATCCACTATTCATCATTCAAAAATTATAGATTTACCCTTTTGGCCTCTCATTACTTAGTTGAATTTGACCAAAAAGCTCTTGTTCATTAAAACTAGTTTTCGTTTATGCCCTTTCGTGTTTAACTATTGCAGGATTGCCATTACAAGGGTTAAGCACTATTGAGCTTAAGATTAGGCTGAGTTCGATTAACTTGGGTCACAACACAGAGATTCATTACACGTGTTTTTGGTTTTACATTACCTTTTTATAAACTATAGTTTGGACTGTATTAACATGATTTTGGTATAAAATAACATGTTTGAGATTCTTTGCATTAATATGATTTTACCCTTAAATTATGATTTCACTTAAAGCTCCAAGTTGTTGTTTCTACAAATCATGGTTTGCCCCAGCTTAAATTTCTCCAAAATTTATTTTGCAAATCATAGTTTGTCTAAATCTAGATTTCTCTAACTATTTTTCAAATACATACCGCATGCACTAGGGGTTTAATTTAATAATATCAATAATTTAATCTCTTACATTAGTTTCATTTCTTACAGTGCTGTCAATTGGACATATAGCCTACAGGTAGGCCTTGGCTCACTTGTTTTATAGGTAGACTTAAGGTTAGTATTTTTAATCCATTTAAAAAATGAGTCTAAACAAGCTAATTTGTTTAACCTACTTTTTTTTATCAAAATTTGATTTATTATATATACAAATCTTCTTTTTATCACACTTGATATTTCATAACATTATATATTATGTAATTTAATCTTTTATTTAACTATATAAATTATAATCCAAATATGGAATTCTTCAAACAAATAAGATAGTTTATTCCCAACAGAAAAATTGAAGGAAACCAATCCAAAGAACCTTATGCATTAACCATTGAAGACATAAATAGATCATATGAAGACAAATAAGTGTAATGAAATCTTCTAATACACAATTATAACACTTTATTCATGTTTAATGAAATATGCACCGAGTATGTCCAATGGGCACAAAATTGAGGAGTAATTGCAATAAAGCTTAAAGGATAATTAGTTGAATGAAAATTAATAGATATTTTAAAATATTTAAGTAAAAAATTCAAAAAAATATGATTTTTTTAACAAAAATTATACATGACATACAGGCTAGATATGGGTGATGGCCAAGCTCTTTTATAAATGACATGACTTGTTTAATAATACTAATTTCATATCTAATAATTTTATTTTCATCGTTTACTTGGTCAAGCAGTTTATTTGGTCTATTTGAATCGTTAATCTTCACAATTAACGATTTAAATTTCAAGATCTTTATTTTATTAAAAAATATATTAAAAAATTCCTTTTTGTAATCATATAGGCTATTGATCTTCAAAATCAACGGTCTAAATATCATGAAGATCTTTTTTAAAAAAATTAAAATTTGAACTGTTGATTTTTAAAGATCGATGATCCAAATGAATCAAGCAGGATGCCAAGTAGAAAATCCAGACTGGCCGTAATTAGGATTGGGGAATTGCAATCTTTATCTTATGCATAAAAGGAAGAGAATTCTAACTTAGTAAAAAGACTTAAGAATGTGCAACCCTTACTTGCTTCTTGTCTGAACTTGCTTCTGAATTCTGAATCCGACGCTTCTTATATCATATCCCACCTTTTTTATATCTAAGTTAATAATCGAATGCATTATTAAAGCTACAAGAACTTGGAATAAGGACGCTACCTGCTTCTTCTAGCTTTTCTAAAATGGCTAATTGCACTATTTACTTTAGAAGTACAATGAATGTAAACACGAATTTTGAGGACTTTGGAATCCCACAATACGACCAGCTCACTTGCAGGCGAGAGGTTCATACTGCACGGATACCCACCAACAACTTTTTTCTCAATAATTAGCAGAAAAACAACGTTAGTTATGGGCAATACTTTATCCCAAGTAATTCATTAATTACTCTTCTGATGTCCAAACAATAATACGATATTAACAAAAATGAATATTTCTTGTTCCATTTGAGTTGAAAGGGGATGCAAAATAAGGGTAATGGGCCAGAGAGATAAAAGAAGAGTGAGAATCTTATAATAGTGGTGTTCCCCACCAAAGTGGTCATGGTCCATGGACAAAACTTTTTTATTATGTGGTCATATAAAGGCTATACAGGGTCACTACCTATGGCCATCCCACTATGTAGTCTCCTCACAATCTCATATTATTGGTGGAGGTGGCAATTGGTAAATTCGTGCAGACAATAAAAACCCATTTGTTTTTGTTGATTAAACGTTGCTTTTCGCATATCATTGTGGTTCCGTGATGTACAGCTTCAACTTCATAGTCTTCCTACTTCATCCCTAACGAATTATTTACTTATTATTTCTTTAACCAGACCCACCATCCTCTCAAACGACTTATCGAGAGAAATAGAGACCTTTTTTGTATCTAGGGTTCGGTCCTCATCACTCAAATTTATTAAACCTTTCAATTTCATGTATCTGGCATTCTGGTGCTTTTCTATGACTGATTGACTATGCGTAACGTGTTCCACTTGATTGAGGTTGTGCTTCACTGATAGAGGAAATACATCTCAATGTTGGTAAGTGGTAACTCATATGGGGTAGAGGAAGGAGAAATTCATAATGAAAACTGAAAAGAGACATTTCAAGTGAAAGAGAAATAAGTAACAGAATCAAATTTTGGAAAGTATTTTGTCCGTTCCTTGTTGGGTGAGTAAAAGATTTGAAGTCCAACGTAAACGTGCTGGATCATCAGTTGCAATATTCTTCTAAGCCAGTTAGGCCCACTAAAGTGTTGCATACCCATAGTCCATAGATAGTTAATTGGGCCTTCGCAAATCTTTGGGAGCCCATTTTTGGAGACATCTTTAATCTCTAGGTAATCCCATTGGGCCTTGGGATCCTTCTAATACTTATTCAGTCCAAAAAGAAAAGAGCAAAATGGACTAGCTATATCAGATTTTTCTATTTTTTTTGTCCTCTTCAGTCTTCAGTCTCTTTAAAAACTCTCTCCAAAACCTAGTAAAGCATAAACTTCAGGCCACGGCAACCTTTCGCCCTACACCTCTCCTAGGTTTTTTGCCCTCTCTCCGTTGTGGGAGTTCTCCCCTTCGCTTTGTCGAAGATCTTCTCCCCCGAGTGCTCTCAGGGATTCGACCACTCCACTATCACCTCTCGCCATCGGCGACCCTCCGTTCCTCACATTCAACCCATCACCTTTCTTTTAAAGCTGTGTTGTCACTGGCACCATCAGCTTCATCCTCGGCAACGTCGACGTCACCTTTAAGAACTATATCCTATCCCTTTGAAAATCATCACAACTTGGGGCATCTGACAAGCCAAAGATGGCACACATGTGGAAGACAAGTGTCCTTCCCCTCTGCTGATACCAACAATGACCAAAATAATCATCTAGCAATGCTTAGTGCCGTTGTGTTGATGTCGAAATTGGGACTCACTCTCCTTCTGTAATGAAGGCCCGTTACCTGGTCTGGTGTAGTAGCGTAGGTGCAAGTGTGAAGATGCTATGGAGGCGTGAAGCTTGCTAGGGATCCGACCTGCAATTGGGCTTTGGGCTTCAGCATGTTTTTTTTATCCTTTTTGCGCCTTCTGTTTTTTGGGCATGTGATTTTTGGGTCTGAATTTTATTTGTTTTTTCTTTGGGTTCTGTCTCCAAAAAAAAAATATTGTTAGCTCTTTGGGTTAGGCTTAATCCATTTTATTTAAGGGTGTGTTATCTCTGTTAAAACTTTGATACTTTTTAAGATATGTTGCTCTAAATCTATATATCTGTTATCCCATGAGTTATAGTGTAATTTGCATTTATGTTATTTTGAGGTCCTGTAATATCTTATGTTTTTCAAACTTTATGCCTTTAATGTATTAATGGAGAACATTTTCATTTGACCAAAAAAAAATTTCTAAAGACTTAATAAATACGCATAATATAACGAGGTGCAACATACTTTGAGAACAACAACTTATAAGGATTAAATTAAACTATTGCACACTGTTCTTCGATTTCAAGGTCTCCGGTGACTGGCTCAATACTCAAGCTATTAGATTAATTGTTCAACTAATTAAATAAAGTAAAAAATTAATATATATATATATATAAATAAATATCAAAACAACTAAAATAAAAAAATTTATATACAAATTTTATACCTTAAATTAATTCGATTTGATTTCTTTTATCATACATTCTATAAAACTAATTAATTAATTATATATATATATATATACAAACACTACAAATATAATTATAAAAAAATATAATATATATTTAAAAATTTGATTTACTTATCCATTTTTTTAAGTTGATATTTTTATACATTGTTTAAAGTAAACGATAATTATAAAAGTTTAAAATTAAAAATTATACTATAAAAGATAATTTACAGTACACATATATAATTCAATATATATATATATATATAAACACTGATTAATTTTAGATACATTAAAAAAAATCTAATTTAGGGCTTAATTAGAAACAAAAAAAACAAAAATGATTGGGTCAATACAAATTAATGGGTTAGCAATGAAAACTTATTTGGTTCCTTATCCAGATGGAAAAATGACAGGGAATTCCATTGTACAATATTTTCTCTCATGTTTGCTTTAGTTTAAAGCCCGGAAACATTCCTTTCCTATCCGGAAAAAATATGCACCGTTTTTCTTGTTATTTTTCCCTCTATCAATGGTTGGAAAACCGTGTTTCCGAATGGAAAATCAACAAAATTACCATGTAGTCCTGAACTTCTAGCCTTGTTCTACTCCTGTTCATTTGCTTCATCCCCTTCTCCACGCTGAGTCGTCCCAGAATCCTTGCAGCAAAAACAATGCTGTTTTCTGTACATAAAACAGAGCAAGAACCAAGAGGAAAAAAGGAGCAAAAACCAGAAGGAGCAACTTGATTTTCTTGGTATTTTGAGGAGTGTGTTTTGAGACTAGCCTACCCAAGATTAAAGGTGTAATACCCAAGAAAAATAAAATATAAATATTTGTTTACAAACTACTGTTACTATTTCAGTATACAGTACTATTCACCTGTATAATACTATTTACGTATACGATACTGTTCATTTATACAATTGAAATGTCAAGTACTAGATGTGGTTTGGTCATAAGAGAAAACTAGAAAGAAGTTCGTAGGAGAAACTGACGTTTTATGTGTGAAAATACCCTCAGGGACTAAAGTGAAAGGACTGAATTGAAAAGAAACTTAAAGGTTTAAGGTGAAAGGATAGTTTTCCTTTTAAGTTTCCAATAGTAATAACAGAAGCGTGAGGTGTACAGTAACTGCATTATTAGAAATGTTATTTTCATAAATAGTAAATTGAATATTTTATTAGTGCATAGTGTCAAATAGTACCCTTGACTTTTGCTATAAATAGGCCCTTCCATTTCACTTATAAACTCACACCTTCAACTTCTCTTTTTCTCTCCTTAAGTTCCTCTTACTTCAATGCTAGGCCTCTGAGATTTTGGGCCTTTCCTTTTCAGCTTAGGTAAGGATACTATGCCCTTTCTATGTCTTTCAAATTTTAGAAGTTAATTTCTTAAGTATGCTCTGTGGTTGCGGCCTTGGCTGATCTTCCACATCAGAAAAACTGTCCTTAGCTGTTTATATGTTATTTTGATTCTCTGATTACCGAAATAGAATGTAAACTGTGAAGAATACATGTCTAGGAAAGTTCTGACTAAGGAAAGACCTGGTTTTTAAGTGTGTCCAGTGTGACCCTCCACTCTTTCCTGGGAACTTACCTGGTGTACTCTTTTACAGATTGTATTCTCTATTTCTGGTATGAATAGTATCCGTACGTATGAATAGTAACCGAATGAATAGTAACCGTACATATGAATAGTATCTGTACATAAAAATAATATTCATACGTATGAATAGTGATCGTATGTACGAATATTATCTGTATGTATAAATAGTATCCGTATGTATAAATAGTGACCATATATATGAATAGTGACTCTACTCATCGCACCAAGCAAACCTACTACTTTCATTACATACCTATTTCTCAATTTTCATTCCTTTCTCCTTCGAAGTTATTTCTGAGATCCTTAGAGCAATGGCTGATAATAAGTCTTTCAACTTGAATTTTGAGACTGGCAATGTAGAGCTTGATTTAAATCTAAGTCTCGGAAACAACAAAGGGAAGAGACCTGTAGACAGGTCACCAGAAATTAAGAAGAGAAAGAGGGATGTAATAGAGTTGGAGGAGGACAGTACTGCAACATCCTCAGAAAATAAGCTTGCATTCCTGGAACGTAAAATAGAGAACCTGGAATACAAGATAGAGGACCAGAAGCGACTAATAAGTCGTCTCTTTGAAAACCAAGAGAAACTGATAAACCGTCGTTTCGGGGAACTGGCTAATCGAGTTGATAGACATTCAATGTTTGCAACTCAAAATTTTCGTGACCAACAAGCAAGGTGTATTGACTGTATGAACGGAGTGACTTATGCTCTTCGCCAAATTTCTCAGGCGCTTCCTCCAGAAACTCTTTCTAGGCTGCAACGATTAGCTTCCTCCTTAAGGTCTGAAGCACCTTCCTCTTCTAGACCTGGAGCACCTTTTACATTTCAAAAGCCTCCTCGTCCTTAATTTATTTTTCTTTTGTTTGTACCTAAAGCTACATTTGGTGTAAGCTTCACGTATTAAAATTATCTATGTACTAGAAATAAAATTTAAGTTAGTATCTAGATCTTCTTTGTTGAAGTGATTCATTTTACTGAAAGAACTTGAGGAATGAGAAGATATTGGACTTGTTATATTTCATACTTGATTCTAAAGCATAGTATAGTAATATCTTTTTGACTGAGCAGAGTTACTAAAATGATATTTCATTGCACTTCTGAGCTATGGAGGAATGCTAAATAAGTATTTTATGAACCTATACATAGAGAACTATGGGTTTGCCCTAAGCATTGAAGGGATACGACTCTATATGAGTCATTGAGGTAAGAGGAATTTCTATATATATTTATTTTATAATTATGCATGAGGAATATGTTATTTACTTAACACATTTTCTAGAATTGTTCTTCTTAGAGATTTATGTAATGATTTCATATAACGCGTTCAGCTGAGAGTATCGCCTTAAGGTAGAAGGATCGCCTTCGGGCAAGAGTATTGCTTATGGCCAAAATGATGCCTTCGGGTAGGGTGCTTGTATTCGTAAAAGTTATAAGCTATGTGTGTGGAAACATGTGTTCTGATATTCAATGTGAACTGGAAAGACCACGTGCCACTGTTGAGAAGGCACTTATTTGAGGTTTTACATAGAGACAGAGTTCGTCTCTGATTAGGTGGTTTGAGTTTGGTAAAGGTTATGAGGATGAGACACTTTATGGTACAAAAGGTTGTGGAGAAGATTAAACTGATAGGAAGAGATTACTTGCTGTCTAGAAAAGGCAAAAGTCTTATGCAAATTATTGATAATGCGGTTTAGAGTTCACAGTCAATGGTATAATGTTCTTGTAAATCTCACCAAGGGTGTGATGAGGTTTTGGAAGAAAGAGATACAAAGAATGAGATATAGACGAAGTAATCACACTTATTTCAGTCTTGAAATGAGTTTTGAATTCGGAGGACCGAATTCTCTTAAGGGGGTGATAATGTAATACCCAAGAAAAATAAAATATAAATATTTGTTTACAAACTACTGTTACTATTTCAGTATACAGTACTATTCACCTGTATAATACTATTTACGTATACGATACTGTTCATTTATACAATTGAAATGTCAAGTACTAGATGTGGTTTGGTCATAAGAGAAAACTAGAAAGAAGTTCGTAGGAGAAACTGACGTTTTATGTGTGAAAATACCCTCAGGGACTAAAGTGAAAGGACTGAATTGAAAAGAAACTTAAAGGTTTAAGGTGAAAGGATAGTTTTCCTTTTAAGTTTCCAATAGTAATAACAGAAGCGTGAGGTGCACAGTAACTGCATTATTAGAAATGTCATTTTCATAAATAGTAAATTGAATATTTTATTAGTGCATAGTGTCAAATAGTACCCTTGACTTTTGCTATAAATAGGCCCTTCCATTTCACTTATAAACTCACACCTTCAACTTCTCTTTTTCTCTCCTTAAGTTCCTCTTACTTCAATGCTAGGCCTCTGAGATTTTGGGCCTTTCCTTTTCAGCTTAGGTAAGGATACTATGCCCTTTCTATGTCTTTCAAATTTTAGAAGTTAATTTCTTAAGTATGCTCTGTGGTTGCGGCCTTGGCTGATCTTCCACATCAGAAAAACTGTCCTTAGCTGTTTATATGTTATTTTGATTCTCTGATTACCGAAATAGAATGTAAACTGTGAAGAATACATGTCTAGGAAAGTTCTGGCTAAGGAAAGACCTGGTTTTTAAGTGTGTCCAGTGTGACCCTCCACTCTTTCCTGGGAAC
Organism: Biancaea sappan; assembly: GCA_037074585.1. NCBI lineage: Eukaryota > Viridiplantae > Streptophyta > Magnoliopsida > Fabales > Fabaceae > Biancaea > Biancaea sappan. The sequence goes on from CM073494.1 coordinate 17,860,900, forward strand.
TTACCTGGTGTACTCTTTTACAGATTGTATTCTCTATTTCTGGTATGAATAGTATCCGTACGTATGAATAGTAACCGAATGAATAGTAACCGTACATATAAATAGTATCTGTACATAAAAATAATATTCATACGTATGAATAGTGATCGTATGTACGAATATTATCTGTATGTATAAATAGTATCCGTACGTATAAATAGTGACCGTATATATGAATAGTAACCGTATGTATGAATAGTGACCGTATGAATAGTAACCGTATATATGAACAGTAACCGTACATATGAACAATATCTGTACGAAAACAATCCTGACGTATTTTCTCTAATCTTTCATGAAAATCTCCGTAGCAGAACACCGAAATTCACCTGAGAACTCTTGTCTGTAATGACTTAGAGAAGCGATGTTCGTACGGAATCCAGGTGAGTGAAACGACCCCGTTTTAATAGAGTTTTAGCATTACTGGTGATAAAAAGTATGTCGTAGGACACTCCCAAGATTCATAGGGGGAAATTGGATTCAGAATGACGAATCTAAATGAGATAATTAATCCATAAGTATGGATAAAATGAAATAAGTATCTTATGATGATGTGAAGTTTGAATGTTTTCAAAAATGGATTAATTGTTATCTTGATATGTGGTTTATAAATCCATAATATAGTTATATACTATACCTGTTATATGGATGAATATTATATTGAGCTTCTGATTATGATATGAAATGCTATTGATTGTGATTGAGCGGGACAGTACCCCCTCTCACGGCAAGGCGGAAAACCCGGTTGACAGGGTGTCTTGACCAATGAGTGTGGAGACAACGATTCCCTCAGTAGGGATATAGCCCGGATTGGTGATAAATCCGTGAGGCGCCCTAGCTAAGAGGATGAGGTTGTGCGTCATGGCGGAAATATACATAATTGGTGAGCCGGCCTGTGTGCGCTCTCCGGGATATATTGCCATTGACGAGTACTAGTAACGTTTGTTGAATTGGATGAATTTTTATCTTCTTGTATGTAAAAGGATGATGTTGTGCGTCATGGCAGAAATATACATAATTGGTGAGCCGGCCTGTGTGCGCTCTCTGGGATATATTGCCATTGACGAGTACTAGTAACGTTTGTTGAATTGGATGAATTTTTATCTTCTGTCTATTGGTTGAGTATGAGCCTTTGGATATGCTTGCATGACTGGTAATGTATTTGAATTTTATTAATGCGAGGCCGATTCGCTCATTGAGTTTAAAAGCTCACATTGTTTGTACAACCTTTTTGTTCAGATCAGGTTGCCATCGAAGAATATCTGCTAGAGGAGTAGATCACTTTGGACCTTCCCGTTGTCGGGTAGACCTCTCTTCTGTTATAGATTATGTTGCTCTGTAATCGTCTAGGACATCTAGTTCAGGGGTTCGACATTTGGCTTGTATGTCAATGTATTTTAAATTGATAATCTATGATTACATGCAAATCATCTCTATGATTTTCAGATAAGAAAATTTGATATATTTATCGGAAGGCTTACAGTGATGAGAGATTCATCATTGTGCCGGTCATGTGCCCAGAAAACGGGTCGTGACAAAAGGAAGGAGTTCTAGTAATATAGAAAAAAACTAGAAGGGAAATCTAGTCCAGAAGGAGTTCTAGTACGTGGAATGCATGGGAGGGATTAACCTATAATAAATGAAAAGTTTGCAGAGGCTGTTTTAATTTTAGAAAAAAATTATATTATGGGATTAGGGACCTAGATGAAACTAAGTATGAACTCGGATCTTGCAAAGGAAAAAGGAAAAATATTGCAAGAGGGACCTAGGTGAATAATAGAAAAGTTTGTAATTATTCATTAAAGAAATTTGTGGACTTCAAAAAAATTCATTTTAATTCATGTTTTGCCTTGATTTAGGTTGGAAACACATGTCCTAAAAATATCTAAGAAGGAGTTCTGAGCAGTTTTGGAAATAAAAAACATGAGAAAAGAACGTAACTTGCATAATATGGACTAAAATGAAAGAAAGGAAAAGTTTACAGGGATTGATATAATTTTTAAGAAAAATATATTCTAGGATTAGGGACCTAAATGAAACTAAATATGATATGGGATCATACAAAAGACAAAGGAAAAATATTAGCCAAAAACTTTAGTGAATAAAATGAAAAGTTGTAGGTTAGAAGTAAATTTAAAAATGAACAAAATTGTTATAATAAAGTAAAAAATAATTAAGGGTATTATGGTAAAATTTATCAATTAAAAAATACATACCAAAAAAATTTTTTCTTTCTCATTTTTTTTTCCATCCCCAACCAAACAATTTTTTTTTTCTTTTCCTCATCAATTAAAAACGACATACCAAAATTTTTTTTTCTCTCTCCTTTTCTTTTTTTTATTTTCAACCAAACAATTTTTGTTTTCTTTTCCTTCTTTTTTTTCCTTTTCATTCATAATATGTAATGCAAACCAAACGTGTCGTTAGAGAGTCCATCTAGTCTATGCTTGATCAAATGCAAAATGGTCTAATAGCATAACTAGGCTCGAGTTGGTATCTGGATCAACTTAGACAGATTAGGCTGAGTCACAAAACATTGCTATGACATGTAATATCTGATAACGAAATCAAAATTATATTTTATAATACAATTTTTAATTTTAAACTTTTATAATGATCATTTACTTTAAACAATGTATAAAAATATCAACTTATAAAAATGGATAAATAAATCAAATTTTTAAATATACATTATATTTTTTGTTTATAATTATATTAATTTAATTATTATATATAATATGTGTGTTTCAAATATTCAGTATTGAATACCATACTCAGTTACCCAAATGGATACCCCAATACTTATTAGCTTAAGTAATTTAGTATTTATTTATTTTTAATAAATCATTTTTAAATTTTGTGAATAAAAAAAATAACCTTATAAAAACTTCAAATGATATGATTCAAATCAAATCAAATTAATCAAATTTTAATATTTTATCAATTCGAAAACAATAATTTTTTAAATAAAAAATATACAAGTTAATTCCAAATTCACTATCTTCAATATTAATTTTTATTATCTGTACCATGATATTTATTTTTTAATTAGTATTATTTTTTAACCTATTCAATACAACAATACGTTGTCATCCTTCTATTGGACGCCAAAAAAAAAAGTATTATCGCAATTTTGACAAGTTGCTTCGAGAAGGAAAATAAAAAGGGAACAGCCGGACAGGGTTCAAAAAGAAAAAGTGAGATTGATTGAGGGTTAAGGAACGCTGAATGAATTACCCAAAATAAAAAAAAAGGGGAAATAATAAAATAAAAAATGGAAAGTTTATTCAAATTTCGGCGAATAACGCGGGTCAGTGATAGTGTTTGATTGAGTTGGACGCCAGCTGACGCTCACGCTATATCCTCGCTCGCTGCACATGCCACCACCGACGCCGCCAACATTATACTTCCTCCGTGTTTCTTCCTCTGCGCTCCTCCTTTCTCATCTTTCCCTACTCCCACCACTCTCTCCCCTCCACGCTACTCCCTACCCCACACTTTTACACTCTCCTATGACGTGGCGTTTTTCAATTGCGAGTTCACCATACTTTCCCTGCGCTCTGATACATTCAAACACAACTATCTCGAATTCACGCGCTTTCGTTTCCATCCATCCTCCCAACTTTCCCACTCTCTCACTTATTACTCTCTGCTTTTATTGAACCTCTCAAGTCTCAATCCCTCACTCTTCCACCTCTTCTCTTTCTCTCTCTAAACGAATCTTCCAATCTGAAACGCTCCGATGGCCGCCAGGGTAGGGTTGTTGTTGCTTATGTGTGTTCTGCCGGCTATGGTTGCCGCCATCCGCCATGAGAAGCACCCATTCTGTGTCAAGGGTCGCGTCTTCTGTGACCGTTGCCGTGCTGGTTTTGAGACCTCTGCCACCACCTACATTTCCGGTATTCTCTCTCCCCTTTTTATTCTGATTATTATTTCTATTTCCTCCCGATTTTCGCATTCATTTCTTCACTTTGAATCAAGTATTTCAGAAAAAAAAAATCTGCTATTTCATGATATAGCTCGGATCTGTGCTGTAGAGATCTTATTACGTGACGGGTTGGAAATTTAGGCGGTTAATAGTTTTGCCCAGTCCTCTAGGCTCCCAACTATTGTTTTGTTTGAACTTTTCAAAACTTATGATCATTGCAACATACTAAATCGGGTATGATCTATCAGATCTGTTTCTTTTGTCACTCCCGAGTGGTTTACTTCAGCTGTTAAATATCTCATATCTGTGGTTAATGAGAATGCACTGCTTTAGTTTGGATTTAAGTGGCTATAGATGGATGTAATTGCTAAAATGCCCCATTCAATTCCTTTTCTTAAGCCTTATAATCGTGGAATGATAATCGGTGATTCAGATCCAGATGCTTTAACTACATGGCTTTTTTTTTGTTTTCGGAGTTGCTTCATGTGAATGCAGTCCACACCAATGAAATTACAGTATTATGTGTGGTGCATTCAATCTAGATCCTTCACCCTTGGGATACGCTAAGCTAGATCGGTATACAAGTAAAGCGAGTATCTTATTAATTTGTATGTCATGCACAAGCGGTGGACTGTGGAAATGCATGTTGCTGAATCTAATCCTTAGTATTTGATATTATAATCATATTAGTCTGTTCCGTTTGATGGCCTCCGTCTCGTGGAAGCTATAATTATGACTTATCATTAGTATTATGTATACCCACCTTTAAGAATTGAAGTAGTTTATTCACCCTTCCTTGTCCAGCCATTGCCGCTTTCTGCATTTAACCATTTTCTCAATCATGTTTCACAGGTTCTGAGGTAATAGTGGAATGCAAGGACAGGAAAACAGCGGAAGTTGTGTACACCAAGAAGGGCGTGACTGACTCAACAGGAGCGTATGAAATCTTGGTGGATGAGGATCATGCAGACCAAGTCTGTAATGCCAAGCTTGTTAGCAGTCCCCATCCTGATTGCAAGGAAGCAGCCCCGGGACGCGATGAAGCCCGCGTGGTTCTTACCCGCAACAATGGGATTGTCTCTGATGATAGATTTGCCAATTCTATTGGCTACATGAAGAACGTTCCTGAGGCTGGTTGTACTGAGATTCTCAGGCAATACCAGATGTTCGATGAAGAGAATTAATTTCAATTAATATGCAGTGTTTTAGTTCCTGAAACAAGGATTGGAGTACCGTAATGTCTATTTAATTCAATCTTGGTGGAATGTTGTCTCGACATTTTGAATTTATGCTTATATACGTTAATGGACCCTACTAAATTACATCACAGAGGTATTGGACTAGAGAATGTAGTATTGTATTGTGTGTTTCTGTAATAAATTATTCTTTGATGTCTCGATTCAGTGGATGTGTTTCCGTTAATTTGTGAAAAAGGCCAATCTATATTGGCTTCTTTATCTTTGATGATTGCTAGACTATAGAAAAAATGTGAGCATCAAGAGTAACGAAGATATGCTAGTTGATGAAGACTGGAAATCTCCGTAACTAATCGTCGCTGTCCCAATGAGCAATAATGCACAGTTACACACTTTTCAGGACTGAGGACTGATCCTGTCGAGTACAAAGCGGAGTGATCACATTCATGTCAAAAGCTTAATAAAACACTAAACATGGGTGGATGACGTGGCTCCGTTGTCTAGTATTGGCCATCTAGTATGTCCCCAATGTTCCAAGTAGTGCTTGCTAAAAATGTCTTTAGGAGGAAAAAGGTCTGCGAGAAGCAGCTCATGACGAAGGAAAAATGATAGGAACACAATGGACCTGAACCCTACAATTGAAAAGATTAACTCAATTGATACTCTTGTGGAAGATATATGTAGGCAAAATACGACGACTTGATTGTGTTGAATAAGATTTCAGACTGAATACATCAAACATAATCAATCACCTTGAACCATCGATCATAGTGGATTTGTGCGATGGAACTTGGAAGAACCGTGGCAAATTTCATGGTGATCCTTGGATGATTCAATCAAGATCGCTTCGAATTAACTGTACTTTGAAGTTGGACGCAATGAATTTGTAACTTCTGAACAATTTATGATTAATTTTACTTTACTCTTATGTTTCTGGGAAAATCGCTGACTCATTTTTTTTTAAACGACGAGCTACTATTTGGTCAAACAAATTCCGTCATCAATCTGAGGTTACAGAAAGTCAGAAACAGCAGAAGTTGAGCTATATGTGTAGTCACTTCGTGTTCAAAGGGAGATGAGGAAGTATGACTATGCCATGCGAATATGTTGGCTTCATCAAGCAGTACGGACGGTGATGGATGAGGCAAGAACAATATTACACGGATATGTATTAAAGTATCGCTCACATATCAACAACGGTCGTTGTAGTATAGTGGTGAGTATTCCCGCCTGTCACGCGGGCGACCCGGGTTCGATCCCCGGCAACGGCGCTTTTTTTTGGCTGACTGTCTATTTTCTGAGACAGAGAAGCAGGTTGTTTAGAAGCCAACTGTTCCTGTAGCCTGTATGGGCCATAGAAAAGCGGATTTAATCGCAATGAACGAAACAAACATTCGAACCCAGAAAAAGAAAAAAAAACATTTAAACAACGAAGGTGTCCATTCTGCAATATTATATGGTTAATCATTTAATCTATACACAAAAAATGCGGATTTAAAATAAAACTCTGATTAATGGTATGTGGGACACATTCTACACGGAGAAATCAACATCGGAGGATTTACTAGCACAAGGAGATTGTATGAAGTCAAAGCAACTTTTTACGTTTGGGATAAAAATAACAAGTCTAAGCTACTGGAGATTGTATGCATGCATAGCGAATTTGTAGTCTATCAAAACCTCAACTTTATAACCGCCCACCCCCCTCCTTAAAAAACATGGCCATTTAAACAAGGCGACATGCTCACTGTATAACCCACAGAGAGCGAACTGCAGCATACAAAATGTTAACCAGCACAGGACTGCTGAATGCATATATTCGAAGCCTATTTTAAAGATCGGCTTCTTCAATCCACAATGTAAAATCTTTTGCCAATACAAATTCAACAAGATAAAATTGACAATAAGTCCCTCGTCTCTTAATTCTAAGCTTCAAAATAGAACGTTAGTATCTTGATACAATAAAGTTGACCCAGCAGTCAGCACACCTTAAGAAAGGCTTAGGTAATGTTATTTCTCATTCTGATGCACATCTGTCATGGCATTCTTGTCACCTTGATTGACCAAGATATTTTGATCCGGGTCAATAATCGCTGGATCCATTCCATGAGCGGGGGAACAGTCTATAGTCTCTTTGTCAGAACCATCAGAATCTGAGTCTAACTTGATCGAATCCAAAGAAGGAACATCCTGTGGGACCGAGGATGGAGAATCCGTCCTTGTCCAGAACGAGGGAATCTTCTTGTCATCCTCTTTCATTCTCTCAGCATATTTATTAATGTCAAATCCTGTGTCATCATTCCCACCAAATGCAGACTCAAGTCGATCCATATCAAACAGATCCTCCATAATCTTTTTGGTGTTTTGGTCATCAGAGTAAACGAACTTGACTTTATTATAAGTCTTTGGCTCCAGTAGGGGTTTTACCATCTGCAGCAATACATTCATTGGCATCAACAGAATGCTAAAAGATCCATGTTTGCAATTATTAAAAACTAAATCATAATTTAAAACTTCTGTTATAGCAACATCAGATTTAAATCAACCATGTACTATCAGAAATCATCAACAACAGCTATAAAGAAATGCATCTCATAGGAGAAAGGACAATAAAATCCCCATAATGCTTAACAGATCTAGAAACCAGCAAGCAGACAGGTTAGACAAAATCAAACATGATTAAAGTACACAAATGTACATAAGTGGCTGAAAAATCACTATCATTAAATGCGCACATACCAAAGTGGCTCAAAATGTAAGTGAGAAATACTTAAAGTTCCTGAAATAGTTAGATCAGAAATTGTTGTATATTCATCATCTACTAGCAGGCTGCTTTTAAAACTTCATATTGTTGACACAGATGTATATGGGCTTCACAAAAGGCACATGCAATGTATTAATCCAACCAAAAGATATCCAAGGCAAGAGTGTAACTATAGTTAGTTTACCAGTGTAACTATATTTAATTTACCGTGAAGAATGGTTCAAAGAACTTAGGTGGATTGTACAGTATTGCAAGACCCAGCCGTTCTGGATACTGGTCTTGTAATACATGGGCAGTTTCACGTGTCACCTTGACTGATACATGTGACAAATTGAAACCTTGGAAATCAATTAGCCAAACCATCTGTTCCTGGTTTGGTGGAAGATTTAAAATAGCATTTTCCATGCAGTATACCAAATACTTAATCTGTCCTTTTGTTGACTTCGAATTCTGCACTCCAAAAAAAAAAAAAAGAACAAATAAATAAGTCAAACTTGGATTACGCTCATCTAAAAGTAATACTAGATTGAATTTTAATCAGTTATGCAGGCATTCAACATCATTTAAACTTACTAATCTTTCAAACATTTGCCCAGTGTACCACTGTTTACTTAGGGTGTGCTTTCTGAGAGTGAAAATAGTAAGAATCAAAATTGACAAGGTAGTTGGACATGATGCATGTGTAAACAGAACCCTCATTTTCATTCCTTCCAAACACACCCCAAATATTATATAATTAGGGCCCCAACAAGAAAGACATGCTAAAGGTTGAAGTGATTTTCGAAAGAAACCTGGCGACTAGGTCTCATAACAAGGACTGTTCTCCCATGCTTGTCAATATAATTTGATCTATATATCTTTCCTGTCTCTGCTTCATGAGCAACCTCTTCCTACAAATACCAAAGAATACACATCAAACACCTTTTATTAGAAGGTAATATCAAAGACTGAAAATTCAATCAAGTCTCACTTCCAGGTCACAAAGAATCCAGGTGAATCACTAATCAATTGATTTTCTTTAGTCAATCTTAAGCACTATATATTGACACAATTGGTTTATGCCAGTTCAGCTAGAATCTTGATCAGATCAAATTTGATAGCCGACACAAGGCAAAGACATCTGACTGAGCACTTTGGAGTTTACCTGAGCCCAGCCAGGACTCAGCTCTGCCTCCTCAAGATACACAGTTTAATCCTTAACCTAGTAATAGAAAATCTAGAAGTAGACACAGCAATAGCATAAAGGTAACATCCCACTCTCATGCATTATGTCTCAAATGTAACTAGATAAAAGTGAATTCAAGTAGTCACAAACCCATCGGATCTCTTCTGGTTTATACACTGCTCTCCACTTTAAGGTCTGTTGCAACATCTTAGCTGCCTTCTTGACATTCCAATTTCTTGCTCTCAAATGCCTTGAGATGGATGCACCAGAACAATAAATAGATGACTTGCCTGACAATGGCCCTATCAGCCGTCTCACCTCATTGATCTGGAAAGAAGCAATATATCATAAACTAAGATAAATTTGTGCTCAGAAGTCAGAATATTACAGTTCAATATTTTCAATTATCATGCTTTAGAACATAGTAAAAGTATGTGTGTCTTTATGGATCTACTAACAGGGAAAACTAATTGGACATACCTTTGCCTGTTGCTCCTGCTCCTGCACCTGCTCCTGCTCCTGCACCTGTGATGTTAACATTTTATCACAGCCATTGGTGGTAGTTTTATTTAGATTCACACTCATGGTGTCAGAGAAGAGAATCTGTAATAATCAGCAATAACAACTTGTCAGTATCAATTTTTTCATTCTGAATAATTGCAGCCTAACAGCAAGCAAGATTTAGATATCCAATTGCTAAATAAGGAGACAAGCTGCAAGCCTTAATGTCTTAAATAATTAGCTAATTACAAATCATAAAGTACCCAAGTTTAGCATAAAAATACTTAAAACCCTTTCACAGTTGCCCTTACTAAGTGCATTTTGCAACAATGATAATTATGAAACCAATGTTTTACTTAAAACTTAAGTATGATGGCTCATAAAAGAAATAAAATCATCCACAGATGGCTCAATTAGGTTTTCACAGATGAGATTTCAGCTTTTAGCCTTGGTTGAGGTGTTTCTGACAGTATAGACCTGGAATAGTTCAAGCTTCACATATCAGACTAGTGCTTAATGCCTATTGTTGGAACATTTTAAAGGTTTGAAAGCAAATTCCGATACCTACTACCACTCTTTTTCTACCTAGCAAAATTTCAAACAATATATTGTCAACTCTGGAGAGAAAAAGTTACAGTTTGACCCATTAAAAATGGTTTACTCAGCCATAATAAACTGTTAACCGATCACTCTACACAGCAAGTATGGTGAATTAATCCTTTGAATAATATGTGATTATTTGATAAACAATCTGTCATCCTGCAGAGTAGGGATATAATTTTGTGTATGAAAAGAGTTGCAGATGTAGCATTACTCTTGAATAAGGTATTATGAGCTTTGTGGAAAACCTAAGTGCAGAGATTACCAAGAGAAAAGCACTTCCATTATCAATTTGCCCTATTTCTTCAGATGGTAAAAGCAGATATTACCAAGATATCACCACTAGCAAAATCATCCCTAATTCAATTATCAATTTGCCATATTTCTTCAGATAGTAAAAGCACTTCCATTATCGTTGCAAAATGCAAAATATGATCATAAATTTTTTGTTACATATGTGGAGTTAAAAACTTAAATACATAAACATAGAATTTCATTAGGCTACCATGAGTTTCACTTTTTGATGGTTTAATGGGCTCATATTTTCATATTAGTTTTTAACAACTTAAAGAATATTGATAATGTGATAGTATTTTATTATTATTATTTTTTAAAAAAATAACTTACCAACTCAATCTAAACCAACTCACTCAAGTATCAGTTGGGTTGGTTTGGTTTACCCAACCCACCATCATGTAAATGGGTTAGATTGAAAACCCTCCTCAACCGATACAAACCCAACCCGTGCACACAACAATTTGGAAGAGTACAAGGTTCACATGTATCAAACTAGCGCTTAATGCCTGTTGTTGGAACATTTTAAAGGTTTGAAAGCAAACTTTGATACCAATTATCACTCTTTTCCTGCCTAGCAAAATTTGAAACAATAAATTCTCAACTCTAGAGAGAGATCGGATTATTGAAGAAGTTCCAGTTTGACATATTTAATCGGTTTACTCAGCCATGAAAAACCGTTAACCGAACACTGTACACACAGCGAGTATCTTGAATTAATCCTTTCGATAAGGTGTGAATGAGTAATGATTTGATAAACAGTCAACGATCTGACAGCCTGCAAGATACAGATGTAATTTTTTGTATAAAAAGTGTTGCGGGCGCAGCATTACTTTTGAATAAGGTTGCAATAGCATTATGAACTTTTGTGGAAAACGTCAAAGCGGATATAATCAAGCGAAAAAAAGATGTACCAAGGAATCATCACAACTAGCGAAATCATCGCTAATTCGATTATCAATTTGCCCCTTTTTTTGGGAAAGCTGAAAATCAAAACCAGTCTCTTCAGCTACCAAAACCACTTCCATTATCGTAGCAAAATACAAAAAAAATGTGATCTTAATCGTACATTATGCTCCAAATTTTCAGTGAACTGCAAATGTCGACGTCTATAAAACAAATTACAATCTAAATTAAACGCATCAGAGGCAGGCCATAGATTAAAGCATCAAAACTGAAAATCCGCATAATTGAGCAACATCGTCTTCTACCGCTATACCAACGACAATATCTAAATGAACTGCAGATGCGCACGAACCATCCAACCCATTAAAACATCGGAACCAACATAGAAAGCGAAAATTACAAATGGCATCAAAGCATAGAGAATCGAAACAAGTTAAAGAGGTGGATGGAGGCCGAAAGAGAATCTAACCTGTACTGAATCAAGTGTTAGGCGGAAAGAGCGGGGGGAAGAGTGCGATGGATTCGGAGCTGAATACCCGAGGAATTGTGAAACCAGGTCAAAGCTCCAGATGGGTATCAGTCCAGAATGGTTGGAGTGAAGTTGGCGTTAGGAAGAATACGAATACGATAATTTTAAAATGATAATATGATGTGGATTTTGGATTTACTCACGCGCTCCCACATCTGATGAATGATGATCCCACCCCCATCGATCGAACCGGAAAATGCCTCTTCATGCCTTGCCTACTCCCACCAACCCTGTCTCCGACTTTCTTCTTTCTAAATGCAAAATCCAAAACAAAAAGATGTTTTTATCATATTCCAAACCAAACGCAACATCTCAAATTTCAACACGTGGCCGCCCAAGGTATGCCGGGAATTTGTAAATTAATCTTAAAACATGATACTTTTTATTTTTTATTCAAACTAAAATATTAAATAATAATAAAAATTACTATTAATTCTAAACATTCACTAATCGCTCATACTAAACCTGTTCGGCATTAAATTTTTATAAAATAAGTATTGATATAGTTAAATATTAATGTGAAAGAAGTAATTTGAATGTAATGATGTAATAATTAATTAAAGTATGAAGCGAGAAAAAAAAATCATTTGTTAAAAAGGTTAATGCAAAACATAGGTGGAAGGCGTGATATTTAATATGAGATTTAAATTTAATATTTATCTTTAAAAATAAGTATTATACTTTTCAGAGAATGATTAAATTTAATAATTTTAATTTTAATATTTTTTTTAAAAAAATTATCAAAAATATTATTTAAAATTTAAATCGTTGAACCAAACAAACTCACATTTAAATTCTCTGATATGTGTGCCTGCAGTCTCGAGAGTCCACCAAAAATAACTGTTTCTGTTTAAAAGCTTCATGGGGGGACACCATCACGTTGTTAGTTGTTAGTCCAGTACAGAGAATAACATAAAATGGCGATATATGTCATTTTCGGTGCACCACAAACTGACTGACCACCATGCTTCACAACCCTCAGATCTCAATACATATTTTTTTTTTGGTAAAAGAGTAATTAATTAAAACGGAGCATGTCAAATACAAGCCATACATCTGGTCCCTCAATACATACTTCTAACTATGTCAATTATACCAACTTCAAATCCTAGGATGTTATCTCTCTCTCTCTCTCTCTCTCTCTCTATATATATATATATATATTTGGTTGGGGGAGGGGGGTCCAAATTCAAACTAATTGATTAGACAATTCCAAAGCCTCTTCTCTTGACTTCCTATCCTATTAAAGCAAAAGCCTTGTAATTGCCTGGGGGAGATTGCCCAAGGCCGAGGGAGTTCAAAACTTCAAATCTCATCATCATCCTGGTAGCTTCATTAGTGACCATCTAGATGCTTTTTTTAGACCAAACATAGCTTGCTTGGTGCAGATTACGCCTTCTTATCAAGTGGAATCTTTTTTTTTTTTTTTTACTTTTCGCCCTTTGCGGTCTAAACTCCAACAAAAGCCTTGCAACTTCTCCTTCAATTGAAAATTTTTCATTGTTTAAAAATACCATCTCGTAGACACAAAAGTGGAAATAATTCACCACCACACTTCCTTGAGAAGAAGTAGTATCAACTTAGTCCGTGCAACCAACTCGTTTATGGGTGATTTTGGATTCATCATTTTAAGTTTCATTTAGCCTACGAGCCCACATTTTTTTTTCACAAAATTTAAAGCTATTTTATATGCAAAATTTTATTTTATCATATTTAATATTCTATAATATCACATTCAATAAATATAGTAATTTTAGTTTTTAGATATGAAAAAACTTGTATTTTAAATGAATATATAAAATTCCATTTTACATAAAATAATGTTAAATAATATTGTTAATAGTATAGTAATTTTATTAATAAGTAAGGTTATTAGTAATTTAATAAACATTATAAAGTAATATAAATTTTAATAAAAATAATTAAAATTCTTTTATTTAAAAAATTAACAATTAATTAATTAAATATAAATTTTTAAAAAATAAAGTGGCCCGCTACCGGCGAGTTTGAACATTACTAAATAAGTTTATTTATTTAATGACTGTTTTGACAATATTATCTTGAACATATCATCTTTACAAGTTTAGATTGATCTATCACTAGTGAACTATATATGGGATTCAGGTCAAATCTCGCCTTTTGCAGGTAGTATAATATTGGAAAAATTAAATATTTAATCTCTATAATGTACTTGATTTTTTAATTTAATCTGTCATTATTATACTTGGCCCTTTGATGACAACCTTATATTTATTTTATTTCTAGTTCCATTCCTGAACTGGGTGCTTTAATGTTAAAGATTTTTCTTATCATATACAATCCAAGAATGCTCAAGGTTATGATGAACAGCAACGGGTGTCTTCCAATCTTGCTTTACCGGGTATTTCTCTTCAAGGTGTTCAAATTGGATATTTTTCTTTTATGCAAGTTCAAGTTCAAATTTTATTGTGTATGTGTTGTTTTGATTTGTCACTTATTTTAATTCTATTGGATACGGTGATTAAGAAAAAAAGAATTGATTTAACGCATTAATTATTTGTTGATGTGGCTATGAGCGTATGAAAAAAATTGACGTGGCGTTTTAATGTTTATATTAGTATTGACAGTCAGTTGATTAATGGTTAATTAGACAATAGAGATTTTTTGTCACAATATGAAAGTTTACAAAATTTTTTTATTTAATTTTAAATTTTATAAAAATTTTACGCACATAAAATAAATTTCGTGGGACAAAATACATCTGTCTTTATAAATTTCGTTGAAAATGTTGCTGGCAATTATGCTTCGCATATTCGGTAGAGATTCCAAGAGGCAGAGTGGGGTTGACAATGACCTTGTACGAATTCAATTCGCGAGCTCCAATTCAATAACTTCCAAGTTCCATGTGCTTGCACCGGAACATGTGCTTGATCTGAGGGCCTTAAATAAATCAATTTATAAGTATAGATCGATTATGGGCACCAATTAAAATATATTATTAAACAAATTTAAAAGAGAGATAAAAGAGATAAATTAAGAATACATGTACATGATATTATTCTAAAATTCATAATGAATATCGAAAATAGAAATTATTTTAAGAGAATGACTGTTTTCTATGAATACTATCTAATGAACAACCTAATCCATCACGTGCAACTCACAACAAAATGTTAATTACAATATTCATTAAAAGGCTATATTATAAAATATAAATAATATAGTTGATATATGAATGATGTTAAATAATATTTTAATAATTAATTAATATTAATCCAAATAAGATATATATATATATATATATATGTTAATTAAAATTCAACACGATCTGCATTAGAACAAGCTAAAAAAATGGACATTGTTTTCTCACAATTCTTATGAGAACTTGCTATTAGGCATTTTTAGCCACTCGTAACGACGGAGTGTGTGTGTATGTATGTTGTTAATTTTGACCTTTATCAGTCTATATAAACAAATAGTATGATGATTTTCACGAGAAATTGAAGTTAATAAAAAGATTATGATATGCATAAAAATTATGTTATCAAATTTTTATAGTTAAAAAAATAACATACAATAAATTAAAAAGAAGTTATTTTGTATTTTGAAGATATTTAATATCGTTCTTATCTAATCGTGAGAAAAAGGGGCCCGGGGGGGAACAATTTTAATATTTTTTTCTATTAGATTCTTTAATTAAAATATAACAAAAATAAAGTATTTAAATTTTTTTTGCAATATAATATTATATAATTAATTCTTTTAATAAATTTTTACACGTATTTTATTTTTAATAAAAATAATTAATGATAAAACTATAAGAAATTATGATAAGCTTAGCCCTTAACAAAAAGGCGATCTCATTGAACTCTTATTACCGGATTGGGCTCCCAAAAGGATACAGTGTATGGAAACAATTAATGGTAAAATTATATTTTTAGTTCTTATAAATTTAGTTATACAGTAAAACAATGATGCGGCTTAATAATGCTCAGTTGCTATTGACAAAGCTTTATATGCTGATTAAATAATCTTATAGAGTATCACGTGCATCCAGATTCCAGACTAACAGCACATTATAGATCTTTAATGACGAAGAGCTTTTTTCTTTTGTTCAAATATACAGAAATTATAAGGACGAAATTACAACAAATGAAAGTGTAGGAACTAAATATAAAAATGGGCAAAACTATAAGACTAAAAATACAATTTTACCAACAATTAATTGAACAGTTCCATCAATTTACAAGGAAAAGAATGCCAATTTATAATGGGTGCTTGTATTGACAAGAAATGTTGGAAAATTTGACAAGGCAAAGGCACAATTCAAACGGGAGATCCTCCAAGCTATTAATTACATGAATAGTTAAAGTACTCCAATAATTATAATAAGGAAAAATAATTGGAGGCAACTGGGTATGCTGTGCTAAATGGCCACACTAGTTATAAAGAGGCAGGCCCATTTAGAAATACTGAAATAGTACTCTTCAGTTATTAAAAGGTGAAGCAGTTAAGGGGTCCAATAAAAATTTACATATTTGAGCTTTGGAATCTTCTTTCCGGGGAATGAGTTTTTCTTCCCCTATTCAAGATGCTTTTTCTTTTGATTGAGTTGTCTCTTAAAAGTTTGTGATTTACATACTACTATTATGATCAGGGTCTTCCTCTAAACATATATGAACATAATATATACTTCATACGCATATTACGCCTTCTGCTTTCTTTGATAAGTAATTTTAATTTTCTAAGTGCATGCCCTATGAGACTCGTCTATCTATTTAAGCACTCCACAGCTCATTATTATCCACGTTCCATCTAACAACGCTGCCTTTTATTTTTAAGGAGAAATTGCACAAGAATTGCTAATTATGATCCTTATCTTCAATTGCAATACATAACTTTTTTTTATTTTAGAAATTTACAATTAACCCCCTTACCTATTAGTCCTATTGCCAATACAAACTTCTCAGTTTGAGATAAACAGTTATTTCACAATTTTTGTTAGGTTCATCGTCTACACAATAAATTAATTGAACTTTTAGAGCTTATATATGCATGATGAGCCATATGGATCTACCGTAAGAAATTTATAGACGTAAAGCCAAGTAATCAACAACAATCCTCCTAAAATTGGTTGTGTTAGCTGAGAGGGGAATTTTGTGTATTTGAGGTGTGTAGGTTCAATTGAAGTTAGGTTAAATCTTCCTAGAGGTATTTTAATTGAATGGAATTAATTTAATTTTGTTTGGGTTTGAATTGGATTTGGTATCTTTAGTTATCTTATTTTAATTTAATATGAATGAAGTGAGTGAGTCTTTTAGGTTGTGTGATTGCCGCTACGGGGTGTGTTTGGCAATTAGGATTAAATGTTTGAGTGAGATTTTATTTGATTTAAAATCATCAAATCTATTTAATTAATTATAGTTTGAATTGGGTTATGTTTTTATCTTATTTTAATAGTTTATTTATCTTTAGAAGCTTCCTAAATTAATCTTTTATTTAATTTGAATTGCTTGTATCTTATTTATATTAATTTAAGAAATTCCTAATCCTATTTGATTATTGAAAGTGAAGCCTAAAAGCTTCATTAATCTATTTACTTATTCCATTATTTAATTAGTATTATTTTAAGATTTAATTTCTTTTCCTATTTCAATCCTATCTTCCCCTTATTATTATTTTTATTTTCTATTAACATTTATAGACTTCATGCCTAACCTCTTCTTTTTATTTAATTATCATTTATTTCCTTTATTATTTAATCATACTAAAATTATATTTTATTTAAGAGAATTCCTTCTTTAATTTTCATTAAATGTAAATGGGCAAATACAACTAATCCTAAGAAAATTGTTGTTGATGACTTCGGCTTTACGTTTATAAAATTCTCACTGCTGATACATACCAGTAATCATGAAGATGATGAGTCATATATACAAGCTTCAAAAGCTTAATTAGTTTATTATATGGACGATGAACTTGACAAGAATTAGAAAATAGTTGTTCATCTCAAACCAAGAGATTTGTATGATATGGAAGATAACGAATAGGAGTTGATATACGAGAATAAACCATATCGACTCTAAGAATTAGAGTCATTGTTTCTTGATGGCAAAACAAATCTACCACTAGCTAGAGAGATCAATGATAATGAAGATGGAGAACGAACCATATTTCTTTTACCTTTTTTTTTAATAATTTGTTATGTAGTTAATTTATTTATTTTTCTTTTCTTTTCTCTATTTCAAACATTATGTTTTTGTTGATTTAAGTAAGATGAAAATAAAAATATTATTTAAAAAGAAGAGCATATTAGGCCCCACTGTTAGACATGAGGCATTTGGTAGTGGTAGTCCATTACCAACTCTGTTGGCTAGTTGTCGTGCACAGCCAAGGAGGTTGGAGCTAGTCGTTCCGCTCGATACTCAAGTGATTTCTCAGACGTTATCATCAACATCACAGCTCTAGTCCCTATTAACATAGCTCGATTCTCCATCAACACACCTTCATACTCCATTGTCGCAACCTGTTGAGACTCCATTATTGCAGCCTAATGAGACTCAATTGCCACAGTCAGCTGGGACTTCATTAGCATAACGTCCTCAGACTGGTGGTTATTAGACAATGGCAATGATTGGTAATTTATTTCAATCTTATATGACTAATTAATTTCAATCTTATGTGACTAATTAATTTCAATCTTATTTATATGTAGACTACTAAATTTCAATTTGTACAGATAAAAATGATGTTATGCGGACTTAGAGGCTTCAATTGAATGATTTATGGGTTCTTCCTTCGGGTTGCCTTGTAATATTGCAGTAGAATGATCTACTGCAGTCGGTTGGAAAAGGTGCAGGGTTGTTAGGCTTGTTCATGGGTCTTGTGGGTTGAAACTATGCAGCCTTGCTGATGACTTATAAGGATTGGAAGTGTGTTCCAACAGCTTATAAAGAATTGGTAATAACAAATTTGATATAGGTAATAGTTATCAATTATTAGTTTATAATTTCATTAATTAAATATATTCTAATTGTGCTAATTTTTTTTTTCAGTTGAGATTTGTTATTAATCGCCTAGTAGAAAAGAAATACATTTTGAAGAAAACTGGCGTTGCTTGGAAGAACAGGCGCTGGACCTCTTTAAAGCTCAATACAACGAAATTAGGACAAAAGAAGAAATAATAGCAGATGTTCCCACGAGAATACAGAGGGAGCACTGGGTTATATATGTTGAGAGGCGGTATAACCCGTGCTACCAAGTAATAGCATTTTGAAACATTATTTTTTCATTTTATGACAATAATATAATAACATGATTCATCCAAAGGTCCAGAGAAAGCTGAAAAAAATAAAGCAAGCAGGTAATAAAAGATGCTGAATCACACCGAAGGCATGAAGAGTCTGTCTCGAAGAAGAGCCAAGATAGTAAACTGACTTTTTATAAAAGAATCTTAAATATTATTTAAGAATTAAGTTAACTGACTTTAATTTTATAGGTTGCTAAGAGCGGTGGACCCATCAATAAGGCAGAACTCTGGAGTGAAACTCATAGAAAGAAAGATGAGTCATTCGCAAGTGATGAGCGAGAGCCATTAGTGTAAGTTAAACATCTTGAGCTTCCTAAATGTTAGTTTTATTGAACTGGTGGTTTATTAATAATTTGTTTTTATTTCATGTGTAGTGTGCAGGAAAAAATCATTGAAATCTGGACGTAGGGAACTGCAGCCACTGAGTCTCAATTCAGGACTCATTGGTATTGGCGTTAGGAAGCCAAGAGAATACAGGACTAGTACGTGGCTTATGATTCAAGCCCTTCCCTACTCAAGTGTTTGGCCGCATTTCTCATCTTTCAGGCGAGTCCTCCTCTTCAGGAGTGTTTGTTCATGCATTGCAATCGGAGATGTCAAGTTTAAGATGGTGGATATGAATAAAAGAAATGACGAAATGAGGCATCTCTTCCTCCAGACCCTCCAAGGTCAACTTACTCCTTAGGATGTGGCACGAAGAGTAGGTCCATTATTCATTTGTATTAGTTATTGTTGATTTTGTACTTCTAATCAATTTATTAACTCTCCTATTATAAATGTATTTTTTTGTGCAACAGAGTGGAGAGGGTTCTACTCCAGCAACAAACTCTCAATTATCTTGTAATTAAGAGAATGAAGAAAGAGAGAACGACGACGACGAAGATGATGACAAGGATGAAGATGCATAATATGTGACTTATGTTGTCTATTTTTAGATTTTTGTTGTATTGAAACTTTTTTAGACTTATGTTGTGTATGTTGTCATATAAAACATTTACATTGAACTTATTATATGTTAATGAAGAAATCATTTCTAAATTTTATTTGCAAGTTTAATTATAGGTTATGTACATATTGGGTTGTATATTAAGTAATTTGACCGAAATATATATACAGGCTTAAACCGCCATTATAAGTGCAAGTTTAGTGGTGGTTTGAACCGTCACTAAAAGTTATTAAACCATCATTATATTTGCAGAGAAGCTCCTTTTTGTTTTTCTTTTTTTGTAGTGGCTGTTTATATTATAAATCGCTACTATATAGTGGCGGTTAATTTTTTAACTGCCACTATATATATTTAGTGGCGGTTATTCCCGCGCGTTAGGCGAAACCACCATTAAATGGCTTATTGCACCTAATTAACGGCAATTGGAATATGAGGATACGAATCGCCACTAAATCCAAATTTTCCTGTAGTAAGATATTTTGGTGGTTATTTCCTGTTATGAGTAGTTGAGGGTTTGTTTATTAGTTATCTGTTATGTTTAGTTCTTGTAACAGTGTATAAAGTCAGTTTCTAACATCTCTGAATAATCAATCCTAATATTCATTATGTAATCTGCTTTGCCTCTCATTTTCGCATCTCACCCCCTATACTTTCTATTGGTATCAGAGTCATACGACCTGGTGCCTAGTCATGGACCCTCAATTAGCATTGTCTGCCACATTTGGATCACCGATTAGAGCAATTGAGCAGACTTCAACCTTGTCAGCCAAAATAAGGTCACTCCTCTCATCACCACGCTGAACCATATGTATTCGATCAAGTTGGATCGAACCAATTATCTGCTTTGGAGTGGTTTCTACCCATCATTTCCAAGAACAAGTTAGATGGTTACTTCCTAAGAACAAAGCCATGCCCTAACGTCTTCATCATAGACAATGTCGAAAGAAGGGTTAACCCATTTTTTGAAGATTGGGTCACCATGGATCAGCTTCGTGTGGGCTAGCTGTACAACACAATGTCGACTAAGGTAGTGCTATATGTCCTCAGCTGCAAAACGTCTCAAGATTTATGGAATTCCGTGAAAGAACCATCGAGTACCTAGAATCATTCTAGAATCACTCTTTACAAGAGTGAAATACAGAGGCTGAGGAAAGGTGGAATGAAAATGGACGAGTACCTTCGAAAGATTAAAGAACTCATAGAAAACCTTCTTGTCGGGTGCCCGTTGTCTTCAGAGTACTTGATAACGTAGACACTCATGGTTCTCGATGCTGAGTACAAAGCTATTGTTGTGTAGTTATCCAAGAAGGCTGGGTTAATATGGGTCGAAATGTAAGCATCGCTACTGATGTTTGAAAGTAGACTTGAACAGTTGTCTGCCATGTCACAATTATGCTAGTCGAGTGCAAATGTGTTGACAGGAAAGACCAAGAACAATTTTATGCAAACTCAAAATTGAAGAGGACAAGGTGGTCATGGTAGACGAAGAACAACTTGTGCTAGAGGAGGACAAATAAATAATCGTCCTACCTGTCAAATTTGTGCCAAGGTAGGACACATTGCCACAAATTGTTTCTTTCATTTTGACTAGAACTTTGTTGAGTCTTTAGGTGGCAAGTCAGAAGGAAATAAAGAAAATTCAGCCACTCAAGGTCATTCAGCATATGTCATAACTCAAGACAACTTGGACAATCAGGATTGGTACATGGATAGTGGCGCAATACATCATTTGACCAATGATCCATCCGTTATTGACTAAGGTACACAAGTCTCTCAGAAGAATTTTCTTGTTGTTGGAAATGGAGGAAGAGTCAATATTAAGAGTAAAGGAAAGTCTGGTTTGTTTTGTAATGGACAAGAGTTACCTCTTAAGATGAATAACCTATTGCATGTCCAAAAAATTAACAAAAACCTAGTGAGTATTTCTCAATTAACCTCAGACTATGTTTTAGTTGAATTTGACTCAAGTGGCTGTTATGTGAAGGAAAAGTCAACGAAAAAAATTCTAATGCAAGGAACGCAAGCTAAAAGGTTGTACAAACTGAGGAACTCACCTACAACAAGGTGTTACATGACTGAAAAGGAATGTGATGTAGTTGATAAAGAATGTAATTGTTCAGAAAAGAAACTTTGGCATAGGAGACTAGGTCACCCTTTAGAAAGGGTTTTAAATAAAGTGTTCAAAACTTGTAACATGACAAATTTGATCAATAAAAAATATTTTTTTATGATGCATGTCTATTGGGCAAGGCCCATGCCTGTCCTTTTAAAAGATCTGAATCCAATGCTGAAAGACCCCTTAGACTTGGTACATTCTAATACTTATGGGGTCTAGCCCCCGTTCATTTCAAATCTGGATTTAAGTACTATATTTCATTCCTCGATGATTAGAGTAGATATATGGTTGTTTCCTCTCAAAAGCAAGGTTAAAGTAGTTAATGTCTTTGCACGATTTAAAGCTATGATTGAGAATCAATTAGAGAGAAAAATTAAAATCTTGCAATGTGATGATGGAACCGAATTCACACCCTTCTTGGAAATAGTTCAAAGTAGTGGCATGATCATTACACACTCATGCCCATACACATCTGTTTAGAATGGTAGGGTGGAGAGAAAACATCGTCTAATAATGGAGATGGGCTTGAGTTTAATAGCACAATCTGGGATTCCTTTATTATTGAGCAGATGCATTCTCTACAGCAGCTAGGCTAATAAAAGAATTGTCTACCACTGCCTTAAAGGGAAAAATTCCCTATTCTGTGTTGGTTGGAAAAATCCCTAACTTTAAAGAGGTAAAGGTGTTTGGATGTGCATATTTCCCCTCCCTATTTGAAACCCTATAATAAGCACAAGATGAGTTTTCACTCAGTGAAGAGCATATACCTTGGTCCAAGTATGCCACTCATAAAGGGTTCAAATGCCTCTCATCTACCAGGAAGGTTTATGTGTCAAGACATGTAATATTTAATGAAGAAGAATTTCCTTTCAAAAAGGGGTTCCATAACACCAAAAGACTCTATAGAGTAGTGAAATATCAAATGTGATGCCCTTAATTGTCACATCCCAAAACTTACATGTGATATAAACATAAAATACCTAGGGTGTACCTCCGTGGTACCCCATAATCTCTGTGAACATTCTTAATATCCATAATTATGTGAATCATAAATATTCCAAGAAAGATATTTTGTATACATATTCAGAAAATGTTCAACTTTCAAACACTATACAGTACTATACAACCTCCCAAGCCTAGGTGACCTACTAGATTACAGAGCGTTTCCTAATCCTTACCAATTGTTTACCAGACAAAAGTGGAGTATATCCTTAAAGGCTATAAATTCTTCTCCTCAACCACTGTATCTGAAAAGATAGTCATGGAGAGTGTGAGTTTATCATAACTCAGTGAGTAAACAACTGTACATGAAAATATCATAAGCACAAACACCACATTTACTAATACAATCAATCTATCATTTATTTTAAATAATTATAGTATTATATACCATAAATACTTGCACTGAGTGACTTGGGAATTTAACCCTCAAACTCTTTGTGCATAGGTTTTCACATTTATACACCGAGTAGTATGGGACTCTAACCCTTTCAAACTCGTGCATAGATTTTCACATTTATACACTGAGTGATATGGGACTCTAACTCCTTTCAAACTCGTGTATTGATTTTCACAGTTATACACCGAGTAGTATGGGACTCTAACCCTTTCAAACTCGTGCATAGGTTTTCACATTTATACACCGAGTAGTATGGGACTCTAACCCTTTCAAACTCGTGCATAGATTTTCACATTTATACACCGAGTAGTATGGGACTCTAACCCTTTCAAACTCGTGTATTAGATCTCGTAGATCTTTTGCTCATCAATAAAATAGTGAGAATTTATCACAATATAATTACTATGAAATAAATGAATTTACACATATTTTTATTCCCTTGAATGTCTATCATCAACCATAACAATCATCATATATTATCAACAGCGAGATTGATTATTTCTCACTTCAATAATGTTATAAACAAGACTTGTATTGTACTTTATCTAATAAGATCACATTAGTTTAGTAAGGTTATTCACTTACAAAATGTTCCAATTTATTCAAGGAACAATCACATCTAGTTCTTTAGTCAACTAGAGAAATCAATTCTCAAAGGTAATAAAATACCTTCCAATGATATTATACTTTTTCTCAACCTGAACACACACTGATAATCTTCTCAATTTCACAAATAACGCAAATGGGATTTATATTGTGCTTTGACTAATTTATTAAATTAATTTTGCAAGGTTGCCTACTCACCTGGATTCCACGCTCTCGGCGCTCCCACCTTGCGCCCCAATCATCCCTATTGTAACCAGGTAAAAACCATTAGGGTTACAAAATAGAGAAATTTCCTATCACTACTCTCGACCTTTACTCACATCTTAAGTCATAACTCCTAACCGATAATGAATTTCTAAATAACACTTATACCATTGGAAACTAGACTCAAAGAGCTTTTCAACGATATTAAAAAAAAAAACTGATGCTACAGTAATAGTCAACGGTCAACGCAGCTACAGTAACGTTGACCGAGTCAATGCTACAGTAACGAGAAAATCTGGAAAAATTTTCTCGGTGAACAGTAATTTCTGGGGAAAATTTTCGATGTTCTTCGTATTCTTCATCCAAAAATCCTAAAATCATATCTAAAACAACATTTCTTTTGATTTCTTCCATGGGTTTTCATCCTTAATGTCTAAGGAGTGTTTTAACACCAAAACCCCCAATTTCTACCAACAATCCAAGCTCAAATCTCAAATTTTCATCAAGAACACTAACTTTTTCAAATATCCAAATTCTACGAAATTTCTTGTTCTAATAACATCATAAACCACCTAAGAATGTTTTACATTAACATCCACACTTAAATTCATCCATTAAAACTCAAAATCTTAATTTTCTTCCATAGGTCCGAAAATGGAGAAAAAGAGAAATAGAGTAGATAAAACTTACCTCTTTACCTCTAGAACTCCTGAGAATCGGAAGTATGGTTAGAAAATACAAGATCGCCGGATAAAAATTTGAGAAATGATTGAAGAAGGGAAGATGGAAATGAACGAAGAACATGAAGTCTCGGGAGGAAGAAGGAGAAGAAAAACTAATAATTGTATGTGTGGGCCCCACTAATTTCTTTTTTGATAAAATCGCTCATAGCCACCTTAGCTTATAAGATTTGTTCACTTTAATCCCTCTCGATGTCTCAAATACCACTTTAACCTCGAATCCATCATCTTTTCGGTACCGGACTCATAATTCATTCTCATAAGCTTTATTCTTCCTCTCAGGTTTCTATTTGGTCATTTCTCAAAAGTCCTCTATACTTTCTTTTCTTTTCACTTTAGTCCTTGAGAATTTGTAAAAATTTCCTAAATTAAAAATTAAAATTTCTATTCCCAGATTTTCTTCACTAATTCAAAAAGCACATTTTCACGTAATTAAATTTTTCACTAAATTTCAAATTAGACTTTAAATATTCATATAAATTCTTGAGATATTACATTAATGATAAATAACAATGATGGTTACTATTCTAACTTAAGCTCTTCATGGAAAACCAAGGTTTGGGTAGAATCAATTTTGCATAACCTTAGTTTTAAACTCTAAAAAAAAACATCATTTAGTTGCTACAAAACCTTGGTTTTGAAGCTTCCTATTGTTTTTTCAAACATGCACTAAGCAATAAAGGATGCAAGCAAGGAAGCAAACAAGGCTTCAAGTTGGCAAGTAAGGAAGCAAGGAAGTAAGAAAGCAAACAAGTAAGCAAGTAATGAAGCAAGTAAGGAAGCAAGTAAATAAATAAATAAATAAATAACTATTTCTAATGTAACAAAAGACAAAATCACAAGTTTCCTGTTGGTCTGAAATGCTATCAGCAAGTGTACCAAGTCAACAAGTAATATAGAAGGTGAATAGAGTGTCGAACCCATGAACATTATAGTAGTCAAGTACCGATTTCGCTATTTTTACACTATTTAGATGATCATTTTTAATGTAAAATTAAACTAAACTAAATTAAATAAGTTGACAATTAACTAAATCATTGATAAATGAAAAAAATTAACACAAATTAACTAAAGAGATTATTAAGAATATGCAAATTATCAAAGGGTTAGGGATTTGATTTCATTAATATATCCAACTATGAATGAGTTTCCAATTTAATCTAAGTCTTTAATTTCTATATTAATGGTAGAATTCTTAATTCTAATCAAGACCTAATTCCTTGGTGAATTAATACTCTGAACCTAATCAAATTCTCTAATTCCTTAGACCAATCAAATTAGACACAGGCAGTAAGTATAGGTAAATTCTATCAAAACCAAACAAGAAATCTGTCTATTCCTAGATCAAATCTACTTATGGCAATTATTTCAATAGGCACATTCAATATATGAATTTTTCAATTCTCTATATAAACTCTAAATCAATTTTCAAGTGATCAGTTTGAGAAGTAGACACAGAAATAATTACCCAACAAGAGAATTAAATAAACTTAGACTAATTGAAAACTTAATTATAGTATTCAAGTGAAGGTACATCTTTCCCCCTAACAAAAAGGAATTTAGCTACCCATGATACATAAAGCATCAACAATAACAAAGTTCATGAGTTTTGCCATTCACCTAGTAAGAAAACTAAAAAGCAAAGATAAAGATGATAAAGAAGATATGAATCAATGTAAAAGTCTCCAAAGCTTCTCATTCCGTAAATGTCTTCTGCGTTCAATTGCCTCTATTTTTTTTTCTCTCCAACGTATTCTCTCTTTTCTCTTCCATAAAAGTCTTCTTCTAAATCTTTTCAAATCTAAATTCAAAAAAAACTAGAAGCAATCAAAATCCAAAAATAAATTAAAAAAGAAAAATGTAAAAATATAAAAATCAGTTTTTCATAAATCCTAAACTTAAATTAAATCCTAAAAGAAATTAACCAAAATAAATTTAAATTAAATTTCCTAAACTAAATTAAACTAAATAAACACGATAAATTATAAAACATAACATAAATCCTAAAAAAACTAATTCCTTATAAAATTAAACTAAACAATTAAAAAGATTAAATAAATTTAGAAAAAAAGACTTAAAACTATTTATTTTACTCAATTTATTAATAAAAATATAGGTTAAATAACTCTATAAAATTGTAATACACATGAAAAATAAAATATAAATGCGTGTTTTCAAACTAATGTTACTATTTCTGTATATGGTACTATTTACCCGTATAATACTATTTACGTATATGGTACTGTTCATTTATACAATCAAAATGTCAAATACCAGATGTGGTTTGGTCATAAGAGAAAACTAGAAAGAAGTTTGTAGGAGAAAATGATGTTTTATGTGTAAAAATACCCTCAGGGACTAAATTAAAAGGACTGAATTGAAAAGAAACTTAAAGGTTTAAGGTGAAAGGATAGTTTTTCCTTTAAATTTCCAATAGTAATAACAAAAAAATTTTCCATCGTACGCGTAAGGTGTACAGTAACTGCATTATTAGAAATGTCATTTTCATAAATAGTAAATTGAATATTTTATTAGCGCATAGTATCAAATAGTACCCTTGACTTTTGCTATAAATAGGCCCTTCCATTTCACTTCTAAACTCACACCTTCAACTTTTCTTCTTCTCTCCTTAAGTTTCTCTTGCTCCGACGCTAGGCCTCTGAGATTTTGGACCTTTCTTTTTTTGCTTAGGTAAGGATACTATGCCCTTTCTATGTCTTTCAAATTTTAGAAGTTATTTTCTTAAGTATGCTCTGTGGTTGCAGCTTTGGCCGATCTTCCACATCAGAAAAACTGTCCTTAGCTGTTATTTTGATTCTCTGATTACCGAAATAGAATGTAAACTGTGAACAATACATGTCTAGGAAAGTTCTGGCTAAGGAAAGACCTGGTTTTTAAGTGTGTCCAGTGTGACCCTCCACTCTTTCTTGGGAACTTACCTGGTGTACTCTTTTACAGATTATATTCTCTATTTCTGGTATAAATAGTACCCGTACGTATGAATAGTAACTATACGTATGAAAAATATCTGTACGAAAACAATCTTAACGTATTTTCTATAATCTTTCATGAAAATCTCTGTAGTGGAACACTGAAATTCACCTGCGTACTCTTGTCCGTAACGACTTAAAGAAGTGATACTCGTACAGAATCCAGGTGAGTGAAACGACCCCGTTTTAATAGAGTTTTAGCATTACTGGTGATAAAAAGTATGTCGTAGGACACTCCCAAGATTCATAGGGGGAAATTGGATTCAGAATGGCGAATATAGTGAGATAATTAATCCAGAAGTATGAATAAGATAAACCAAGTATCTCATGATGATGTGAAATTTGAATCATATAATTATATACTATACCTGTTATAAGGATGGATATTATATTGTGCTTCTGATTATGATATGAAATACTGTACTATTGATTGTGATTGAGCGGTACAGTACCCCCTCTCAAGGCAAGGTGGAAAACCCGGTTGAAAGGGTGTCTTGACCAATGAGTGTGGAGACAACGATTCCCTCTGTAGGGATATAGCCCGGATTGGTGATAAATCTGTGAGGCGCCCTAGCTAAGAGGATGAGGTTGTGCGTCTTGGCGGAAATATACAAAATTGGTGAGCCGGCCTGTGTGCGCTCTCTGGGATATATTGCCATTGACGAGTACTAGTAACGTTTGTTGAATTGGATGAATTTTTATCTTCTTGTATGTAATTTCTAACTATGTCTATTGGTTGAGCTTGAGCCTTCGGATATGCTTGCATGACTGGTGATGTATTTGAATTTTATTAACGCGAGGCCGATTTGCTTACTGAGTTTAAAAGCTCACACTCTCTGTACAAACTTTTTGTTCATATCAGGTTGCCGCCGAAGAACATCCGCTAGAGGAGTAGATCACGTTGGACCTTCCTGCTGTCGGGTAGGCCATTCTTTTGTTATACAGTATGTTGCTCTGTAACCGTCTAGGACATCTAGGTCAGGGGTTTGGTATTTGGCTTGTATTTCAGTATGATAATGTATTTTGTACTGAGGATCTATTATTTTTAATTAAGAAAATCTGATGTATTTTCTTTGTATTTATTAAGGAATGGTATTTTGAGAATATAGAGATAATGACTAATAATTTTACTTGTGGGAAGAATTTATCGAAAGGCTTACAGTGATGGGATATTCATCATTGTGCCGGTCATGTGCCTAGAAAATAGGTCGTGACAAAAATAGAGTTATTACACCCCATAGGATTAATGAGATTCGGGGAGAGCTTCTCCCTACTGACCTCTCCCATAAGATTATGTTTCACCAAAGCTAGTGTTTCCTCATTCTTCAAAACCACATTTTTCCAGGTGATTTTAAATCTCCATTGAGTTTGGACCATCAAGTTGCAATTATCTTTCATGAATAATTTATATTTACAACTTGTTGGTCTTACCCTTTCATGTCTTTAATGGCATCACCTATCTTTGATTTGTGCTTCTTCAAAACTCCTAAAAGTTTTTCTTCTTCTACCTATGTCAGTTCAACACTTATAATAACAAGAAACATGTTGTTTCCACCAAGAAAAGCATATTTAAGATGAAGGAGAGGGGTTTTAAATCAAGTTTTAGATATTCTTTCCTTACCTTCTCCTCTTCCGAGTTTTCAACGTGACTTTCTTGGCCAAGTGATGCACAAGGCAAGGCCTCCAATAGTTCAATACAACTCCTAAGCTTAGACTTACTCTCAAGTTATTCATCAATATTAATTTCAATTGAATTACAAAAAAAATTCAAGAGGAGGTTTAGGATCATAGTTGTGAGATACCTCAGTGACATGAGAATCTGTGGCATCTATTCTGAGACATTGATCATTGTCCTCCATAGAGAATTTCATAGCTTCAAATACATTAACAGTTACCTTCTCATCATTCATGAGTTTACCTTTTTCTACATCTATCAATGCTCGATTCATTGCCAAAAAGGGTCATCCAAAAATAAGTGGGATACTCCTCTTCCTCCATGTCTAATACAACAAAGTTAATAGGGAAGATAAATTTATCTACTTTCACAAACACATTCCATGATACCATAAGGATGCTTAATTAACTGATCGGCCAACTGCAGTAATATCATCGTAGGCTTAACTTCCCCAATCTTGAGCTGACAAAATATAGACAGTGGCATCAGGTAAATGCTAGCTCCTAGATCATAAAGAGTTTTCCAACAATTAAATTTCCCATTTTTCAAGGTATGTGAAAACTCCCCGAATCCTTAAGCTTCGGAGGTAACTTTTTCTGAAGTATGGCATTGCATTCTTCATTTAGCAAGATTATCTTATCCTCTAGAAGCTTCCTCTTCTTAGATAGGATCTCTTTAAAAAATTTGGCATAAACTGGCATATGCTCAATCATCCCAACGAATGGAATGTTGATCTGTAACTTCTTAAAGATATCGAGGAACCATGAAAATTACCTATCTTGAGTCTGTTTCTTCAAACACTGTGGATAAGAAACTTTCTAGTATAGTGAAAGCTCATATGGCTTATCCCAATCTGGTTCCTTCTTCTTTCTCCTTCTTCTAGGAGAATTTTCATCATATTGATCTCTTTTCTGTTCACCTTTATTCAAATCATCATCAATAGGATCGTAGGCCTCAGCAGTGATTTCAGGTGAAAGTTCAACTATCGGTTTAATTTTGTCCTCCTTAGGAAGTAGCTCAAGTATTTTACCACTTCTAAAGGATATTGCATTAGAATGCTCCTTGCGACCTGTCTCTGTGTTACCCAATAAACTTCCAAAATGCTTCTCAGATATTTGCTTGGATAATTGACTCATTTGGTTCTCTGGACTCCTTATTGCAGCATATTGGTTTTTGAAGTTTGCCCTTGTCTTTGTCATAAAATTTGTAATGTATTAGGCTAGCTTCTCAATAGCTTGTTCCCATCTAGAAGATTTCTTAGAAACCTTCTAAACATGAGGAGGCTGGTATGGTGGCACTGACAGTCTAGGTACCCCCTATTGATTCCATGAAAAGTTAGGGTGATTACGCCACCCTGGGTTGTATGTATTGGAATATGGACTATCTTGGGGTCGTTGGGACTAGCCCATGTAATTAATCTGCTCTATGTGTGTACTGGCCTCACATATCCCATTCAAATGATTCCCTCCACAGAAATCACATAAAAGATGTGGGGTATACATAGCCCCTACCTAGATAGTGTTCAACTTCTGTGTCAGTGTAGCCATTTGCTAAGATAATGTCTTTATAACATCAAAATTATCCACTTCCAACACTTGTCTCTTTGGAATAGCTCTATCTCTAAGGATGGGATAAATATCTATCACCATTGTCTCAATCAACTGAAATGCTTCGTATGGGGTCTTACCTCTCAATGAACCTCCTGCAGCTATATTAATCATAACTCGTGATGATTCGTTTAATCTATTATAGAAGGTATGTATTTGTATCCAATTTGGGATGGAATGGTGTGGACAACTCCTCAACAGATCCTTGAACCATTCTCATACATCATACAAGGATTCTCCATCATATTGATAAAATGAGGTAATATCACTCCTCACTTTAGCAGACTTTGATGGTGGAAAATACTTAGTAAGGAACTGGTTTTTCAATTCTGCCAATATAGTAATAGTGTCTTGAGGTTGCGAATGTACCCGGTACTTGGCTTTTTCCTTAAGAGAAAATGGGAAAAGCCTTAGTTGAATGGTATCATCACTGGCTCTGTTCACTTTCATTGTATCATAAAATTAGAGGAAGTGATTGTTAAATTCTCAAGGTAACACTAATTTGGTACTTTTTATTTAATAATTTTACCTTTAACTTACCTAAACATGCTTACTCTGAAATTTTTGTCCTCTTAATTACCTCTAACTTTAAAGGCTTTTTGCATATTTCTTGTCTTAAATCCCAATTTTTACTATTGATTTGTGCCATTTTTGTGAATCATATGCAAAGTCAAAAGTTGGGAGTCAGTTGAGGAAAGAAAACCTTAGAGTTGCTGAGTAAAAAAGCCAAAGAAGAGATAATGTAGCTACAGTAAAGAAATTTAACCAATGTCATATTTTTGCCACTCACCGCTGCAGCAGTAGTTCATCTGCTACTTCCCTAAGCGTTGCGCTGAAGATTTTTAGTTTATGCTTTTTTGCCTTCCACCATGCAGGGGTGAAATATTCCCGCTGCAGCGGTGGAGCCCAAAATCAGCATCATTGAATTTGCACTATACCACTGCAGCGGTGAATTCGTACCGCTACAGGGCGGAACCAGAAAATCAGCTTTTCAGAAAGGCTTTAAATAGGTGCAGAGATTATTTTCTAATGGAATTCTAATCCAGAGAGAGCATAGAAGGGGGAACTCAACTTTGAAGGCTTTTGGGCTCAAACCATCCATATGAAATCAGATTCATGACTTTCTTCACCTTTATTTCTGATTGTTCTTCTTTTTTTTTTCATGAGTAGCTAATTTTTCCATCTAGGGTTACTATGAACTCAACCCTAGAATAGATTTTATTTCTTCTCATGTAATTGCAACTCTGATGCAATCAATATATGTTTTCTTATCCATTTTTCTGCTACTTATAGTGGAATTGATTAATCTATTTATATGCTTATTGCTGTTATCAATCTCGGGAGAGGGAGGTAAGAGTAGAACACTGAGTAGGGAAGATGAGTGTGTAAACATTAACCTAAGTGTTTTCACTTGTTAGCTAATAGGGATATTAGTTAATCTCGTTTAATCAAAGATAAGTTGGTTAGTAAAGACTTAACCTACTTAAGGAATTGAGTAGGTGTTAAGTATCTTAATTGAAATTCAAGAGAATTCCTTAAGTTATTAGAATAACCTAGAATTAACTTATTTGGTTGATTATGTTGTAAACGCATGAGAAGGGTTTTACAATTTCTAGAACGGGGGAAGAGTGATTAGTAACCCTAGGCTTTAAATTTCATTAATTTCGTCTGTTTGAGTCTTGTTTGCTGTCATTAAAAGAAAATTTATAAAAATTTACTGTCACATGCTTGCTTTTATTGTCAGTTCTTCATTAGAGTTGTCTTCAATCCAATTGCTTCGTTTAACTAATTCTGTCATGACCCGAATTTCGGGCACGTGACCGGCACGGTAACACGAATCCTGTGTCACCGTAAGCCTAACGGACATCTCTATTTCTACCCCTTTTATGTTATTTATGTAAAATATTTAACGTACATTAATAGAGACAAATCAGAGTTTAAAAAAAAAGAAGAAATATATATATATATATATATATATGTATGTACATATATATGTGTATATATGTATATATATATGTACATAATTATATACATATACATACATAATAAAATGTAGATTAATATTTAGGAAATAGCATTTAAATATGAATAAATATTAACTAAGGTAAGTATTAATTAAATTAAATTTTTATTTGCAATGAATACTATTTAAAATAAATATATAAATAAAACAAATATTACTTAAAATAAATATTATGTTATAGTGTGAATAATCTAAATAATTTGTTGTATTTACGTAGGTAGGTATATATACATATATGTTTATATATGAACATATAAAATATATATATATATAAGGCCAAAATTAGAAAATATTAATTTAAGAAAAATCAAAGGTTAATTAAATTAAATAGTAATTTATAATTGAAAATTTAATGAAATAAATATAATAAATATCAAATATTCGTTAAAATGATTATTAATTTATGGTATAATTTATTTTAACTGTATCTCATATACACATAAGAAGAGAGGAAAACTTACCCGGATTCATTGCAATCTCTCAAATTACAATTTTAATATTTAAATAAAATAATCAAATTTCATTCATTCAAAAAGTCACATCAGCTCAAATGAATGCATAATTGTAATCTCCAACTCCTACTATAATCCATATCATAAATCCTCAATACAAATTTCTGAATTTAAATCAAATTAACTAAAGTAATTTCACCGCCCGAAACCCCTAGATGTCTTAGTTGACCACAGAGCTTCCTAACTAAATAAAATAAATACCAACGACTCGAGACCTATCCAACAATGGAATAGTCCAACGGCGAACCTAATCCACTTGCGGAAATTCCCCTTCCGCTACTTGATCTGATAAAAAATTTAAACCAACGAGTGTGAGATAATAATCTCCGTGAGCGAACCAATCTCCGCCCTAATAAAATCCGCTATGCAAAAGTAATAAAATAAAAGTATAGGCACAATTCATAAAATCACAAGGAAAATACACATCAGAAAGTCGCAATTAAATCAGACAATTCAGACCAACGGAACTAGTACTCGTCAATGGCAAAATATCCGGGAGCGCCTGTAGGCTCGCTCAACCAATCTCATCATATCCGGGAGCGGCCGTAGGCTCGCTCAACCAATTTTCTCAATTTCATTAACCCGCCATGACACACAATCTCATCAGCAACGGTCAGGGCGCCTCACGGATTAAATCCGGGCTCATCTCCCTACCGAAGGAATCGTTGTTTCTACTCTCAGAGGTCAAGTCATCCTATTACCCAGATTTCCCGCTTGACATGAGAGAGGGTACTATCCCGCCCCAAACACAAACAATATTCATCCAATATAATAAAATACAACATTATAAATCGTCAAGTATAAAAATCTAAATAATCCCAATTGTCTCAAATTTCTACAATCTCATAAATCATATGTGCATCATTTTCCAAACAAAATAATAATAGTATAATTATTATTATTATTATTATTATTATTATTATTATTATTATTATTATTATTATTATCATCATCGATCATATTCCCACCACGGTCATTACCTATCTTTATACCCTATTACTTTAACACTTAAGATAATATTAAAGAAGGGTTAGTTCACTCACCTGGATTCCAACGAATCCTATCGATCAAACCGATTAAGACCTCCTTGATGTGAAAAAGAATTTGTTTGCTCACTAAATGAAGAAGTGGCGTTGGTTTCTTATGTCCATGTGTGTGTATGAAGCTTGAAAAGTGTGTGGAAACAGTGGTGGCTGAAAGGGGTGTGTTCGTGTTGGACGGTGTGTAGGAGTATGAATATGTTCAGAACGAATGTGAGTGAATGGGTGCAAGGTGGTATGTGGAGGTGTATGTAAGTGTGTATAAGTGTATATATGTGCAGTTGAGAACTGGAAAAGAGATATCAAGTGGGAGGAAGCCAGAAATAGAAACTAGGCTTTCTAGTAGATTTAATTATACTAGGTTTGTTTTAATTAGGATAACCCAATTTTAAAAGATTGCAATAATGGGTGGTTGGGTGATTACTGATCTCTTATTTAATTATCCAAGAGTTAATTAAGATTCCCAAATATTTTAATTGATTTATCTTATCTATTCTAACTTGCGTAGCTTCTTATCATTTTATTTTAATTTTTGTAAATTTAGAAACTAACCAAATTTTCAAACATAGATTTATGTGAAATATATCCAAGATCGAGATATTAAATTTTGAAAGATTCAATCTCAGATTTAATCTCTTAGGACAGTACATAGATTATCTTTACTAAGAATATATAGTTTAATTACTTTAACTTCTTTTTGTTTTAAAACAAATAGATTTGCTTTCAAATCATAAATTAACCTAAGTAAAATAATATATTCAATCTAGATTTCCATAGGGACATTCAGATTATAACTAGCGTGGCTTATCCTCAAATTAATTATTAAATTTTAAGCTTGGTTAGTTTGGATAGTCATTCATTTAATTAACCCCTTTCTTTTTTCAAATGTTTCATATTATCTTTTAACTATTACTATTACTGATTATATTATTTTTGATACACTAATCTATTTTCTTCTGGGCTCTACGGAAGTCCCTATTAATTTTATATTTATTACACTTTCTTTTATTCTTTTCTTATAAGTTAATAATTAAATCATTCTAGTTATTTCAAAAATTAATATCATAAGGTTTAGGAATTATTTTTCATTTCCTATTTTACATCAAGTTTCCTATAATCTTCTCCTTCTATTCCTATCATTTGTACACATTTTCACTACACCCCGCAAGATTCCAAAATCTTTCACTTTAGTCCCTAAAATTTTCACTTTAGTCCTTACATGATCTAGCATCTCACATTGCTAGTCTATTGTACAAAATCTTATTCTAAAGTATTACCACATCACAATACAACATTACAAACACATTATACACCATTTGCAGAACCATATTTGTGAAATAGTAAATTTTTTTATTTAAAAAGAAAATTAAATAGCGGGTATTACAGTATTACCCCCTTTAAGAAATTCGGTCCTCCGAATTTAACTTACCTCTAGTCTCAAAGAGGTGAGGATACCTAGAGAGCATATCAGCCTCGGCTTCCCACGTGGCTTCCTCGTGAGTCTGATTCTGCCATAAAACTTTGACCGACGGGATCTCTCTAGACCGAAGTTGCTTTATTTGACGATCCAAGATAGCCACTGGGACCTCCTCATATGATAAATCTTCATCTAACTGTATGGTTTCCTTACTAAGCACGTGTGAAGGGTCAGGAAGATACTTTCTTAACATTGACACGTGAAAAACTGGATGGATCCCCTTTAATTCTGGGGGTAGGGCTAGTCGGTAAGCCACCTTCCCTACACGATTCAAAACCTCGTAAGGTCCGATGTACCTCGGACTTAATTTCCCTTTCTTCTCGAATCTCAGAACACCTTTCATCGGAGAAATTTTCAAGAATACAATGTCACCGACTGAAAACTCTAAGTCACGTCGCCTGTGATCGGCATAAGCTTTCTGCCTGCTCTGAGCTGCCCGCATCTTATCTTGAATTACCTTAACTTTGGCTAAGGCATCCTGAACAAAGTCTAGTCCTATTACCTTCGCCTCACCTATCTCGAACCAGCCGATTGGGGATCTGCAACGTCGTCCGTATAGTGCCTCATAGGGTGCCATACCGATGATGGCATGATAGCTATTATTGTATGCGAACTCTACCAGGTATAGATGCCTCTCCCAGCTACCTCAGAAGTCCAGAACACAAGCTCGTAGCATATACTTTAGTGTCTGTATAGTCCGCTCAGACTGTCCGTCTGTCTGTGGATGAAAGGCAGTACTAAGATCCACTCGAGTACCTAATGCCTCCTGAAAGCTCCTCCAGAAACGGGAGGTGAACTGGGGACCCCTATCAGAGATGATAGATACAGGTACACCATGTAGCTTCACTACCTCCTTAATGTATACATAAGCCAACTGAGCTACTCCATAAGTGGTCTTGACCGGGATAAAATGAGCTGACTTGGTCAACCGATCTACTATAACCCATATCGAATCATGTCCACCAGTAGAACGAGGTAAACCAACCACGAAATCCATTGTCACTCGTTCCCACTTCCATTCGGGAATCTCTAACTGCTGTAATAGACCTCCTGGCCTCTGATGCTCGGCCTTAACCTGTTGACATGTCAAACAACGGGACACAAATTCCGCTACATCTCGTTTCATTCCTTCCCACCAGTATACCTGCTTTAGGTCCTGGTACATCTTAGTGGCACCTGGGTGTACAATATATGCGGCACCATGGCCCTCCTCCATGATGTCTCGTCTGAGAGTCCCGACATTCGGCACACATAAACTGTGTTCGAACCGCAACTCTCCAGCATCATCCAATGTAAAGCTGCTTGCTTCACCGTTCTTCACCTTCTCCATAATCTTAACAAGTTCTGGAGCCTCTAACTGAGATGTCTGTATCTGATCTGCAAGGGACGATCTAGCCCTGATGTGAGCTAAGAACGACCCTATCCCTGTACCCTCAAGGGTAACACCCTCTTTCCTCAGTTCTTGTAATTCCTGAATCAACGGCCTCCTTACCACTGCTATGTGGGCCAAACTAATTCAATTAAATTTCTTGGGTAATTAGTCGCTTAGTTCTCGTGGGAACGATACTTTTACTCTTAAATCACTATATTACTTAAGCGATTGGTACATTTGTCAAATCGTCTAACAAGTTTTTGGCGCCGTTGCCGGGGACTAAGATTTGTGCTAATATTCAAAGAAATTTGAAAGTGTTAGCTTAGACACTTCTTTGTTTTGTTTTGTTTGGTTTTGCTTTATTTTCTTTCTTTTCTATTCTGTTTGATTTCTTTTTAGTCATTTTAATTTTTATTGTGTTGATTTTTGCTGTTGTGTTTTTTAGTGCTAATGGGTATCTATCTACTGTGTATGCGAGGTACTAACAACCAAGTTGAACTTCTCTTTGATCCTAAGATCGAAAGGCTTGCAAGGAGAGCTAGAAAGGAGGCAAAAGCTAGGAAAACTCAAGTGAGCCAAGCTTCAGAAGAAGATATGGCAGAAAATATGGGAAACAATGGAGGAAATGAAGTTGCAAACTTGTAACAAGATGATGATAGAGCTGTTTGGGACTATACCTCACCCACTGATGCTGGACATACCTCTTGCATAGTAAATCCTCCACTCAGCGCGAACAACTTCGAAATTAAAGCTGTTCTGATGAACTTGGTCCAATAGAATCAGTTTGGGGGGAGTCTCATAGAAGACCTTAACAATCATATCACAAATTTTATGGATATTTGTGACATGGCTAAACTTAATGGAGTAAATGATGATGCCATATATTTTCATTTGTTTTCTTTTTCCTTGAGGTATATGGCTAAGAGCTAGTTGAACGCTCAACCGAGAAGGAGTATCACAATTTGGGATGAACTCCAGAAGAGGTTTTTAGATAAGTTCTTTCCTCCCTCAAGGTCAATCAAATTGAGGAATGAGATCACAACCTTTTATCAGCATAAAGGCAAAGGTTTATATAAGGCCTGGGAACGGTTCAAGAATTTACTGATGAAGTGTCCAAACCATGGTCTCCAAGAGTAGCAGCAGCTCACTATTTTTCACAGTGGTCTCACATATGAAAGTCGAGGTAAATTGGACACTGCAGCTGGTGGTTCTTTGATGGCAAGATCTATAGTGCAAGTAAAAGAGATAATAGAGACTATAGGGGCGAGCCAAAATGCATCCAGCCGATCCAAGAATGCTTCAAGAAGGGGAGTCATGGAATTAGACACCCTAAATGCTTTGTTAGCTCAAAATGAAGCATTAACCAGGACAGTGGACATGCTATGCTCAAGACAGAATGAATCGGTGAAGGTGAAAGCGATAATTATGCTGGGTGCAAAATGTGATTTCTGTGGAAGGGCTCATATCAATGGGTGTTGTGAGGAATGTACTTCAGTGGAACAGTTAAATTACATGGATAATTTGCAAAAGGACCAGAACAACCAATACTCTAACACATATCATCCGAGCTCGAGGAATCATCCTAATTTCTCTTGGAGCAATAATTACTGCTTGTACCCTTCAGCTTCATCCTCTGGTAAGCCATCTCACCTTCCTGGCTTTAATAATCAAAGTAATTATCTTCCTCAGAACAGAGCTCCACCACCTCAGGTAGAAAAGAAGTCATCCATGGAAGAAATGTTCATGAAGTTTATGGAGAGAACTGAGGCTATAAGCCAAACCCAGAGTGCAGCTATTAAAAATCTAGAAACCTAGGTCGGTCAATTGGCATTCGCTCTAAATAGCAGGCCACAAGGCAATCGCACTAGTGACACTGAAAATAACCCAAGAAGGGAGGGGAAAGAGTACTGTAACGCCATTACCTTAAGGGGTGGCAAGGAGCTCCCTGATACTATCAAATCACATGATAAGAAGCAAAGGGTGATCAGTGTAGAAGAGAATGAAGAAGTTGTTAAGCCTCAAGAGAAGGCAACTGAAGGAATAGATGCTTCAACTGTTAAAGGTAGGGAGAAAATACAATGCAAGACATGAGGAGTGGAAATTCTTGGAATCCTGAAGCAACTCATATCAACATCACATTCGTGGAGGCATTGGAACAAATGCCAAGTTATGCAAAGTTCATGAGGGATGTGTTGTCAAGAAAAAGGTGCTTGGGTGAGTTTGAAATTGTTGCTATGACTTAAGAATGTAGTGCCATTCTCCAAAAGAAGTTCCCTAGTAAAATGAAAGATTCGGGTAGCTTTGTAATCCTATGCAACATTGGAAGTAACTTTTCTGGAAAAGCACTGTGTGATCTGGGATGGAGTGTTAATCTGATGCCACTATCTATTTTCAAGAAATTAGGTCTAGAAAATGCTCGGCCTACCACAATGACTCTGCAATTAGCTGACCGTTCAATGTGCTATCTGAACGGAATCATTGAAGATGTACTTGTTAATGTGG
Organism: Biancaea sappan; assembly: GCA_037074585.1. NCBI lineage: Eukaryota > Viridiplantae > Streptophyta > Magnoliopsida > Fabales > Fabaceae > Biancaea > Biancaea sappan. The sequence goes on from CM073494.1 coordinate 17,901,319, forward strand.
ACAAGTTGATTTTTCTGGTTGATTTTATTATCATCGACTATAAAGAAGATAAGGAAATTCCGATCATTTTGGGAAGATCATTTCTAGCAACCGGGAAAACTTTAATTGATGTTCAAAAAGGTGAATTACCATGAGGGTTAATGATCAAGAGGTCACCTTTAATATAATCAAAGCAATGAAAGCTTCTAACAAGCCAGAGGAGTGCTATTTGGTGAAGATGATTGATAAAGAATCTCATGGGTATTTTCATGATAAGATGGATAAAAATTGCTTGAAAGATGCTCAAGATGAAGGGAAAAGAAAAAAAAGGAGTTCTTGGAACTTCCAAGGCATATGCAAAGATTTGTAATAATCCCCATGAATTCAAACCGCCTGACATTGCAAAAATGGTGAATACTTAGTCAAAATCATTTAAGAAGAGGCCAACATTGGACGATCCACCTTGAACAAGCATCGGTAAAGTCTGGCTGAAGACTATAAACTTAGCATTTTTGGGAGGCAACCCAAGTTTCCTTACTTTCTTAGTTTTAATTGTTTTGTTTTGTTTTTGTTGTGTTGTTTCTTGGTTTTTAGTAGTTTTTATTGCTTTGCTATGAATTTGATGTTGTGTTGGTGTGAACTTTATTTCCTTGGGACTTGATGTTGCTGTGGTGGATTTTGATATGGCATTGTACTTATGACGATGCACAGTTGTTGAGATATATGTGCATATGCATATTTTTCTGTGAGAGAAGAGTTGAAATGTTTGCCTTTGTTTCCTAGTAGTGCTCAACAAATCAGAAAATTTTTTTGAAAAATTGTTAATTTCTTCTGTGCAAGTGAAGTTAAGTCATTTATTTTCAAAGTATGAAGGAATCTTTGAATCTAATGCTAGGGAATTTCTTATACCTTGTTTTTATTCAAGCAGTAATAAGAAGTTTTTACAATTAATTTTTCTTTTTAAGAACTCCTTAAATCTGAAAATGGTTTATAATTTCTTGAATTGGAGAATAGTAGAAAAATATCAAAAGTTCAATAAAGGGATAGCTAAAAAAGTTCAATAGGGGGACATGCTTAAAAAAAAGGAAAAGAAAATAGAGCTAGTTTTTGGTAAAACTAAGCCTTTGAGAACAAAAATAAAGTGAAGCCCTTGAGAACAAATAGTAAATTAATCACTAAACTCTAATTCAGGTTTTAATAAACTATCTGAGGATAAAAAGGAATGTTTTTAGTGTGAAACTCTAATTGTTTAAATTTCTATGCTGCTTGGGTTGAATTAGTAACTCTTAAGAAAATTATGCTAACTATAGATTCAAAGATTGTTTCTATTTCAACTGATGTGATAAAGCTTAACTTGCTAAATCGATTGTATTTTGAATTAGTTCTGTTTGCTGATGTACATCTTAGAAACCTTGGTATTTTGTTTTGTAAGTTGCTCAGAGGCCTTTGCTTGAGGACAAGCAAAAGTTTAGGTTTAGAGGAGTGTTAAATTCTCAAGGTAACACTAATTTGGTACTTTTTATTTAATAATTTTACCTTCAACTTACCTAAACATGCTTACTCTGAAATTTTTGTCCTCTTAATCACCTCTTGAACTTTAAAGGCTCTTTGCATATTTCATGTCTTAAATCCTAATTTTTACTATTGATTTGTGCCATTTTTGTGAATCATATACAAGGTCAAAAGTTGGGAGTCAATTAAGGAAAGAAAGCCTTAGAGTTGCTGAGTAAAAAAAGCCAAAGAAGAGATAATGTAGCTACAGCGAATAAATTTAACCAATGTCATGTTTCTGCCACTCATTGCTGCAGCGGTGAGTTCGCACCACTACAACGGTAGTTCATCCGCTGCTTCCCACACCACTGCAACGGTAGTTCTTCCGCTGCTTCCCTAAGTGTTACGCTGAAGATTTTTAGTTTATGCTTTTCTGCCTTCCACCACTGCAGCGGTGGAGCCCAAAATCAGCATCATTGAATTTGCACTATACCACTACAGCGGTGAATTCGTACCACTGCAGCGGCAGAACCAGAAATTCATCTTTTCAAAAGGCTTTAAATAGCTACAGAGATTATTTTCTAGGGGAATTCTGATCCGGAGAAAATGAGTGAACGCCGTTTTTGCTGAGCATAGAAGGGAGAACTTAACTTTGAAGGCTTTGGGGCTCAAACCATCCATCCGAAATCAGATTCATGACTTTCTTCACCTTTATTTCTGATTGTTCTTCTTTATTTTTCATGAGTAGCTAATTTTTTCATCTATGGTTACTATGAACTCAACCCTAGAAAAGATTTTGTTTCCTCTCATGTAATTGTTACTTTGATTCAATCAATATATGTTTTCTTATCTATTTTATTGCTGCATATAGTGGAATTGATCAATCTATTTATATGCTTGTTGCTGTTATCAATCTCGGGAGAGGGAGGTGAGAGTAGAACACTGAGTAAGGAAGACGAGTGTGCGAACCTTAACCTAAGTATTTTCACTTGTTAACTAATAGGAATATTAGTTAATCTCATTTAATCAAAGCTAAGTTGGTTAGTAAAGACTTAACCCACTTAAGGAATTAAGTAGGTATTAAGTATCTTAATTGAAATTTGGGATAATTCCTTTAAGTTATTAGAATAACCTAGGATTAATTTATTTGGTTGACTATGTTGCAAATGAATGAGAGGGGTTTTACAATTTCTAGAATGGGGGAAGAGTGATTAGTAACCCTAGGCTTTTAATTTCATTAATTTTGTTTGTTTGAGTCTTGTTTGTTGTCATTAAAAAAAATTTATAAAAATTTAATGTCACATGCTTGCTTTTATTGTCAGTTCTTCATTAGAGTTGTCTTCAATCCAATTGCTTCGTTTAACTAATTCAATTAAATTTCTTAGGTAATTAGTCGCTTAGTCCTCGTGAAAACGATACTTTTACTCTTAAATCACTATATTACTTGAGCGATTGGTACACTTGTCAAATCATCTAACAGTGATTGATATGGACATTAAGATCCCCTAATGGGCTTTCTCCAAACTGCTTTTGGTGAACTAATTGTAGAAGTTCTAGCTTGATCTCAAAATTATTAGCTTGAATTGGAGGTCTAACAATGCTCGTGGGGCACCTATCAATCATAGGTGCAAGATATTCTCCTATCGTCCGTCTAACAACACCTCCATGATTCGCAACATTACCCTAATTAGCCACATTATCAGGTACTCTATGGTTTTCCTTAGCCATTGTTAATGGTTGACTTTTTAAGGCTATCTGAGTTCTTTTTCTCTCCCTTGCTTGCTTCCCATTTAAGCATGTTGTTTTCTCTATTTCCAAGTCAAACAGAAGTCACTTTGGATCAATGGTACCTCGTATAAACCAGAGAGAAAGAAATAGTTAGAAAAAAATAACTAAAATAAACAAATTACTAAATAAAAGAAAAATACTGAAAATTAAAACAAAAAATAAATAAAAAATAAAAAAAAAAGTAAAATAGAGAAGAAAACAAAGAAAGTGTCTAAATTAATATAGTTATAAGTACTCTAGATATTAACTAATACCAATAATCTTCGGCAATGGTGCCAAAAACTTGTTGGTCTGAAATGATATCGACAAGTATACCGAGTCAACAAATAATATAAAAGGTGAATAAAGTGTCGATCCCACGAAGATTTTAGTAGTCAAGTACTGATTTCACTATTTTTATACTATTTAGACGATCGATTTTTAATGTGAGATTAAACTAAACTAAATTAAATATGTTGACAATTAACTAAATTACTGATAAATGGCAAAAATTAACACAAATTAACTAGAGAGATTATTAAAAATAAGCAAATTATCAAAGTGTTAGTGATTCGATTTCACTAACCTATCCAACTATGAATGAGTTTTCAATTTAATCTAATTTCTATATTGATGGTAGAATTCTCAATTCTAATCAAGATTCAATTCTTTGGCGAATCAATACTCTGAACCTAATCAAATTCTCTAATTCCTTAGATCAATCAAATTAGGCACATGAAATAAGTATAGATGAATTCTATCAAAACCACACAAGAAATTTGTCTATTCTTAGATCAAATCTTCTTATGACAATTATTTCAATAGGCACATTAATATATGAATTTTCAAATCCTCTATATAAACCCTAAATCAATTTTCAAGTGACCAGTTTAAAAAAGTAGTAAACACAGAAATAATTACTCAACAAGAGAATCAAATAAACTTAGATTAATTAAAAACTCAATTCATAGTATTCAAGGGAAGCTACATCTTCTCCCTAACAAAAGAATTTAGTTACTCATGATACATAAAGCATCAACAATAACAAAGTTTATGAGATTGCCATTCAACTAGCGAGAAAACTAAAAAGCAAAGATGAAGATGATAAAGAAGATATGAATCAATGTAAAAGTCTCCAAAGCTTCTCCTTCCGTAAGTGTCTTCTACGTCCAATTGCCTCTATTTTTCTTTCTCCAGTGTATTGTCTCTCTTCTCTTCTGTAAAAGTCTTCTTCCAAATCTTTTCAAATCTAAATTCAAAAAAAAAATAGAAGAAATCAAAATCCAAAAATAAATCAAAAAAAGAAAAACATAAAAATATAAAAATCATTTTTTTATTAAATCCTAAACTTAAATTAAATCCTAAAAGAAACTAACCAAAATAAATATATAAATTAAATCCTAAAAGAAACTAACCAAAATAAATTTAAATTTAAATATCCTAAACTAAATTAAACTAAATAAACACAATAAATTATAAAACATAAGATAAATCCTCAAGAAAAACTAATTCTCTATAAAATTAAACTAAACAATTAAATAAATTAAATAAATTCAGAAAAAAACTTAAAACCATTTATTTTTTTCTCAATTTGTTAATAAAAATATAGGTTAAATAACCCTATAAAATAGAGTTATCATTCCATATTTTCAAAAGAAAAACAAAACTAGGCTTGGCCGCCCTTGAAAGTTTCAAGTATTGTTGGACAAACAAGGCTTGGCCACCTTTGAAAGGTTCAAGTAATGTTTGACAAACTAGGCTTGAAGAGAAGCATGGCAGCATGATGATACTAAACAGTTAGGTTTGAGGAGGAGTGGACTTTGGTGTACTATTCTCTTCTAGTGGGAGAAAATCTACAATAGCAAAAATCACTTTGATTCAATCACTAAAAATGTTCCGTTATAGTAACAATCTCAACAACATAAATAGTAGCATGATTAATAATTAAAATTCCATAAATTGTTTTCATTTATCATAAAAAAACAAAGTTAAACATCCATCACAATAAATCATGCCATTGAAATGTAGTGACACCAAAGATATAGTGAAGAAGAATAGAGCAACAAGTTCTATTCAAGTGTATAATTGTCAAATGCTTATGTATCCTAGAAAAAGAAGACACAATACCTTTAACATTTAAATCGCCTATTACTGTCACTGGGTCTTTGTTTACTGTTAACTTTGATGTCCGCTAAAACTCATTCAACCCTTGCAAATTTACTTAATTTTGTCAATTTTATAATCTTTAAGACAATTTTTTATATAAAGTTGTTTAGAATTTGAAATGTGATCAAAATCCAAATTCATTGTATCTTGTAATGAAATTACATGGTTGTTAAGGGGTTGAAAAAAGAGTAGCAAAATCAAAAAGGCTATAATTCTATGCGAAGGACTCCGTATGAAATTTGTATAAATAATTATATGATCTCAACAAGCATCAATTAAGCTAATTCAAGAAAACAGACAAAGATTGAAGGAAGAAGCTTTTGTAAAGGTTCAATTAAGAATAGAGTGCTTGCAAGATGAAGGAGTTGAAATCAAATACCTGAAATGCCAAGACTACCTTCATAGCTTTCTGCTTGATTCTATCATCGTGTAATTCCACCTTTCTGTCATGCATGAAAATTGTCGTTAGGACTTAGTCTTTGAAATTTTTAATCATTAAAGGGAAAAAAAATGACAAACTTTGAAAATCTGACAAATATTTCATACATACAATTATAAAACAAAAAGAGAATTTTATGGAAACAGAGCAAGACTCTCACTCTTGCTCCTTAGAGACAATTGCAAAAAAAAAAAAATTCGAGGAAGAAAACCAAATAAAGCTAAGAAGAATTGGAGAGAGAGATGATTTCAAAATTTAAAGTAGAAAAGCCCTTTTTGTTTGTGGGTCCTGGAAAATTTTAAAAGACGCCCAAGATCTTTTGTTGTTACTTATTTAATTTCAATTTTGTATCTTATCCATTCAATTTATTCTGTAACCAAATATAAATACACAAAAGGCCTATGAGAAAGAAACTTAGCAATGAAATGTCAATAAACTATAAATGTCGATGTGAGCTATAACCTTCCGCACAAAGAAAAAGCTATAGATCACACGTATCGTCTTCCATAAAGACATTTTATTCCACATTCAATATTTTGCATTTATGATATTACAAGGAAGTAACATTACCTCTATTTCTGTCATTGTAATAGTTCCATCTTCAACACTCCTTTCTGTCACACAACAAATTGGCATTAAGACCCAATTTTTGAAATTCTTAATCCTTAAGAGAAAAAAGAATGACAAACTTTGAAAATCTGAAAAAACTTTCAGATTGGAAATAGAGCAAGACTCTCACTTCCACATGTAACCTTCTTTTTTGTCGAAAATTTTGAAGAATAAGCAAGAATTAGTGGTGAAATTCGAGGAAGAAAGCCAAATGAAGTTAGGAAGAATTGCAGGAGACAATTTCAAATTTAAAGTAGAAATAATTCCTTTTGTTTGTGGGTCCTGGAAAAATTTGGACGAAGCCCAAGGTCTTTGGTTATTACTTATATAATTCCATTTTTGTATCTTATCCGTCCAATATAATCTATAACCAAATAAATATTGAAACTTAGCAATGCATGCAATACAATCATAATTTTGTAGTGCTAGATAGAAATTTTTCTAGACCTAAGATATTTTATAATAGAATCCATTTATGAATTTGAATTAGAAAGCAGTTCTAGTAGAGATTAATTCAATAGAAGAGAAAAGTGTTCAAACATGTGTTCCTCCAATATCCTATGCAAACAAATAATTAGTTTAACTACTTGGTACTTAAATATATCACAATATTTAAAGTCAATGATCCAAAGTTCAATCCTAATATCATTAACTTGGCTTATCCAAGGTTCAAACCTTTTCATAAACTAAATGGCGAAGGTTATGCATAACAAACTGGCACTTGTAAAAGTCAAGTAATATAAATACATTATACATATCTTAAGAAAGCTTAATCTTATCACAAATTTCATCGGTTAAGTGTTCACTTCACAAAAGAACCCAAACAATATGTTTCAATTTGCAATTTAGGTAAGCTTAGACAGAATTTGGATCAAGGTTATATATAATATTATTAGAACTGATGCAAAACCAATGTTTCACAACAATGTAAAGTTATCTTAAGAAAGCTTCATCTTAAAACCTAGCCTAGTTTTACCATATCACAAAGGAAAATGACAAAACAAACATGACATGCATTTTAGAAGTTTAATACATACCTTTAGTTTTTTTTTTTTAAGGAGCCCTTACAACTTATTAACTTTTTTTATCAACCTCTTGAATCTGCAATCAAAATAAATGAATATAAGAAAATGTGGGAGGCATGCATACCCTTTAAAGAACTCACTATAGCAACTGAGCAAGAGAAGCCTTGGACCTAAAAATATTATATTTAAAATCTTAAAAAATAGCTTAAAAAATTATGGTGGATTATGTGGTAATACATAACTTAAGAATTTGACATTCAATTTGTTCAGTGGTAGATAAAATAGGCACAGCTTACCAAAGAGATTGCCTTCATAACAATAAGAAATAAATGGTTCTTTTCAGTGTATTTTCACCCCACTAAAAAGAGAATTAAGCCTCTATTTTTGGGGTGGTTAACAAATAGCAAAAGCGCCGTAGCTTCTCTAAGAAATAAATGGTTTTCTTGAGTGTATTTTCATACCACTAAAGACTACATTCATTTCCAAGAGCTGTTTTTTGGCTAACATGATTATATCAAGTCATAGGTACAGAGTTTGACTAGTAACTCTATCAACTCAAAAGTTGGCAAATTATATTAAATGCAAACATATAAAATTACATATGGCGTTTGCTAATTTTTACAATTCAAGAGGGGTACATGCAAATAAGTCATACATAAAGAGGGCTATATATATATATATATATTGCTGCTTTTTATAATTCACGAGGCATTTACAATTGAGTAATAGTTTTTATAATAGTAATGTTATAGTACAGAACTCACCAAATTTTTCCCAAAATAGTGTACCAATTAATACATAAGCATCTAATTCCTTTCAACATAACATATCATCTGCTTTTGTGCTAATCAATGGCAATACCAATCATAACTCAATCAGCTAGGATAGCAAACACAATAATCTTAGTCCTAAAAAATGTTTGGGAAAACTTCAAAGATATCCATGCAGTTCCAAACCGATTACCAACATCTGATATTTTGATTTGCCATTTTTCAAATTATCAAATCAAAAAATGGTTCTTCACACCGGTAACACTTAAAAAAAAAAGAAAAAAGAAAAAAAGGAATAGGAGCTAATAAATCATATGCCCATGAACCAAAATATTCAAATAGGTTATTTTCCTAAATGACTGAGAGAAAAACAATTCATAAATTAGCAAATAAAAACAAAAACTGAAATTCAAAGCCCATCAATAAATTATATAAATCAATCAAACACAATTTCTATTTTCTTTTTCTTACACTAACATACAACCAACCAGAAATTTGAAATCAAGCACGAGAACAAAGACGACTAACCTGTACCTGAAGAGGTGGATTTGACGAGATTGAGAGCAGGCATTGAAATTGAAGAGCATAGAGGAAAAAAGCAGAGAAAGGATGGCACAGAGATGACGATCACCGATTGTAACAAAGACAAAGCAAAAATGTAAAGGAGACGGAGGGAGGGGACCATAGCCGACGAAGATGCCATCGAAGAATGGTACGGACAGCAAATACAAGAAACTAGAAAGGTCAAATAGGAAGAATAAGCTCAAAGGTAGGTAAAGGAGAATAGAGCAACGAGTTATTGAACCCAAAAGAAGAAAAAATTGATGTTGATGCGTAAGTATGCTAGAAAAGAAGAAAAACAATACCTCTGTTTCGAACACTCTACGATTCTCCTTTCTCAGTTCACTTTGAATCAATTGTTGCTTTCACTCCTCTCTGTCTGATTATAATGCAGAATGAGACAAGGCAATGGAAAAACCCTTCATTTCTAAAGCCGAAGAGGCTACGTTTCTTTTCTAACGTTTGAATATGTATGAGTTTTTAATTCGTTTGATCTTTCAGCCTAATCGAACAGTGAGGCGATGCTCTGCAGAATTATAGCTGTTTGAAATTCAAAAGTAATCGCAGCGAGTCGAAGCTCAGGAGAATTATAGCCATTTGAAATTCAAAAGTAATCGCTGCAAGGATCGTTAAGACATTTTTGAAACCTGCATGGTATAATTTTTGGAAAATTACAAATAATTTCCTAAACTAAATGTTATAATAATAATAATAATAATAATAATAATAATTTTATCCCTCTTCAACATAAAATTGTATATTCAAATATAATTTTATGTTTATTTGCATCCTATGAGTAAGGTAACAATCTATATAATAGACTAAAACAATTTCACTCTTTGAGATTAATTACAAATATGCCATTAAATTAAAAAAATAAAATAAATTTAAATGAATAAATTTGATAAATTAATGACATCACATTAAATAAAAGACATTATTTAATTTGAATTATTTGATTTGACTAGATATTATAATCATTTGAATTATTTAATTTGAATTGAAATTCAATAACAATTATCGTTATTATTTGATTTGAATTAATTTGAATAGAAATTCAATAACATTAATTGCTATATAATTATTATTAATGTTCAATATTCAATATTCATGAATTGTTCATCTTCCTTACTCCCGTTATATAAATAAAGAGTCATCCTAATTGTCATGTATTGCTCTCGTGTTTGTATTGTTTATTCTTCTTATAAAAGTAGTTTTCATTCTGTTAGTGCTTTGCATTTGTCTAAATTTAGCGACTCTGCTGATATTGATGCATCAAAAGATGATTAGAAGATTAAGGTTTGGGTAATAAGGTTGTAGATAGTTCTATCGTTCAATATGTCCAAAGAGATTTTTAGTTTGGAGATGGTTTTGTAAAATTCTCAAGTGAATTTAATTTCATTATATTCAAATTTTTATATGTATTATTTTGTTCATTATTCTTATGTTGTGTTTATTTTTTGCCTTCTAAGAGTGATCACATACACGATCATGTGACGAGATCATTTGTGAGTAAGTTCAAACGCCAAATAACTATGAAAAATGTTTATGTGATATTTATATTTGATATAGTTAAGTATAATAGTGAGTATTGTACAACGAACCATCTATTTATGCTTGAGTTTTATTTTTCAACTGATGTCCGACTAGTTGAAGATGATTTAATTATTCTAAAATCTGTCTTCAACTTCTGTCCATTCAGTGATATTCTGAATCATATTATCGACAAGAACTATTTAGTAGGTTAATTTTTATTTTCTGTTTTGTAGATTATGTTTTATTTGTTGTTGATTTCAACTTTCTACTAATAATTGTAATATCCCAAGAATTTTCATGAATATTTAAAGTCTATTTGAAGTTTATTGAAAAATTTAATTACATGAGAAATGTTCTTTTTGAATTAGTGAAGGAAATTTGGAAATAGAAATTTCAAAAATTTTAATTTGGGACATTTTACAAATTCTCAAGGACTAAAATGAAAAGAAAAGAAAGTATGGAGTACTTTTGAGAAATGACCAAGTAGGAACCTGAGAAGAAGAGTAGAGCTTATGGGAATGAATTATGAGTCCGGTACCAAAAGGATGATGGATTCGAGGTTAAAGTGGAGTTTGAGACTCTGAGAGGGACTAAAGTGAAATAAGAAAATTGTGGGGCAATTAGGATTTAGAATCACCCGAGGTGAGATTTTATGAATTTGCTTTTACTAGTCTTGACTGAGGGGCAACTAAAGAGCAAGTGATAATTTCACCCCGGGCGAGTAAATAGGCGGCATCACCTAATTTTTCTTCATTTTCTCCTTTCCTCTCTCTCTCTTCACTTTCTCTCCTCTCTTTCTCTCTCTACACTCCAACTCCACAACCGGGCTTGGAGGGTGGATCTTGGGCTACGGGGCGAGCCTCTAGGAGCCAAGCAACGTAGGGAAAGCAAGGAATTGAGGTAGAAGTTTTTATTTCTCAAGTTTTTCCCTATTTTATAGTTTTCAGAAAGTTTGGGGTAAAAATCGAGATTTCGGCTTCGTTTCTCGATTAAAATTGGTGTTTTTGGTGTCTAAATGCTCCTTAGACATTAAGGGTGAGATCCTATGGAAGAAATCATGGAAAACGGTGAAGATTTGGCCGGATCTGAGCCAAAACCGAGAGGAATCGCGAAAGGTCGCAATCCTGGCGCCCAGGCGCCAAGGTTCAGAAGATTTTGGGAAGAAAAGGGACTTGGCGCCCAGGCGCCAGGCTTGTGTTGGCGCCCAGGCGCCGGTATGCTGAAAAGCCTTAGCTTATTTTCAATCAGTCATAACTTCTTCATCCGGACTCCGTTTTGGGCAAACTTTATATCGTTGGAAAGCTCTTTGAGTCTAGTTTCCAATGGTATAAATGTCATTTAGAAATTTATTACCGGTTAGGAGTTATGACTTAAGATGTGAGTAAAGGTCGAGAGTAGTGATAGGAAATTTCTCTATTTTGTAACCCTAATGGTTTTTACCTGGTTACAATAGGGATGTTTGGGGCGCAAGGTGGGAGCGCTGAGAGCGTGGAATCCAGGTGAGTAGGCAACCTTGCAAAATTAATTTAATAAATTAGTCAAAGCACAATATAAATCCCATTTGCGTTATTTGTGAAATTGAGAAGATTATCAGTGTGTGTTCAGGTTGAGAAAAAGTACAATATCATTGGAAGGTATTTTATTACCTTTGAGAATTGATTTTTCTAGTTGACTAAAGAACCAGATGTGATTGTTCCTTGAATAAATTGGAACATTTTGTAAGTGAATAACCTTACTAAACTAATGTGATCTTATTAGATAAAGTACAATACAAGTCTTGTTTATAACATTATTGAAGTGAGAAATAATCAATCTCGCTGTTGATAATATATGATGATTGTTATGGTTGATGATAGACATTCAAGGGAATAAAAGTATGTGTAAATTTATTTATTTCATAGTAATTATATTGTGATAAATTGTCACTATTTTATTGATGAGCAAAAAGATCTACGAGATCTAATACAAGAGTTTGAAAGGGTTAGAGTCCCATACTACTCGGTGTATAACTGTGAAAACCTATGCACGAGTTTGAAAGGGTTAGAGTCCCATACTACTCGGTGTATAAATGTGAAAACCTATGCACGAGTTTGAAAGGGTTAGAGTCCCATACTACTCGGTGTATAACTGTGAAAACCTATGCACGAGTTTGAAAGGGTTAGAGTCTCATACTACTCGGTGTATAAATGTGAAGACTATGCATAAGTTTGAAAGGGTTAGAGTCCCATACCACTCAGTGTATAACTGTGAAAACTTATGCACCAAGAGTTTGAGGGTTTAATTCCCAAGTCACTCACTGCAAGTATCTATGGCATATAATGCAAAGTGATTGAGGGATTGATCACCCAAGAAATCATACGCAAATTCAGATAAGTGTAATACTATAATTATTTACAATAAATGATAGATTGATTGTATTAGTAAATGTGGTGTTTGTGCTTATGATATTTTCATGTACAGTTGTTTACTCACTGAGTTATGATAAACTCACACTCTCTATGATTATCTTTTCAGATACAGTGGTTGAGGAGAAGAATTTATAGCCTTTAAGGATATACTCCACTTTTGTCTGGTAAACAATTGGTAAGGATTAGGAAATGCTCTGTAATCTAGTAGGTCACCTAGGCTTGGGAGGTTGTATAGTACTGTATAGTGTTTGAAGGTTGAACATTTTCTGAATATGTATACAAAATATCTTTCTTGGAATATTTATGATTCATATAATTATGGATATTAAGAATGTTCACAGAGATTATGGGGTACCACGGAGGTACACCCTAGGTATTTTATGTTTATATCACATGTAAGTTTTGGGATGTGACAACAATATTATTGTGTTTCAGATTTTATCAGTGGTCAATAGATTTAGTCCTATTATAAAGAGCTCTAAGAAAGGTAACATGAACAGGCTTATAAAAATTGAGATTGATGATACAGAGTATTGTTATTGTCATTTTTTTGTTTTGTATTTTGATTATTCTGTTTTGTATATTTATTACTTTATTTTGTTGTATATTTATTATATCTTTCTATTAGTATTTTAACAATTATCTTACTGATGTTGTACGTTGTTTCTAATGGTAACTTTGCAATCAGATATAACAATCTGACGTATTAAATAATGACTGTCAATCTTTTTTCTAAATGATGGAGTACTATTTTTTTTTATTATCTATTATTAACATTTTTAGAAAGTTAAATTAATATTTAAAATTTAAAATAAAAATATTATCAAAATGAAAAATCCGACATATTAACATTAAGATTTTTTATAACAATCTAATGTATTAAATGATGATTATCAATTGAAAAAAATTAAAATGAAAAATCTACTCAAATTAACATTTTTATCTACTTATTAACATAATAATTTTTTATTATTTTCAAATATATTGAACTTCACATTTCAAATTGCACTTTCAAATATATTGAATTGAATTACAATTTAAATTCAACAACATTAAATTAATCACATCACATTAAACTCATCAAATGAATTTTGATAATTAAATAAATAGTAATATAAATGAATAATAGATTTAATTAATTAATATAATCTGAACATTATTTATTGGTTCGTAGAGTTTTATTTCAATTAATAGGATACTCTTTAATGTTGTATTCTCATTGGTTTCTTCCTAAATTACTTTTTTCCTAAAATTTCTCTTAAAATTACTTTTTTCTAAATTATAGTGCTTTTACTTTATCTCTTTCAATTTATATTTGGTTAAATTTCTTAATGTGTCTAATATTATTTCGGTTAATACTCTTTAATTTTATATTTGTTAATATTTTTTAATATTAATTCTATATCTATTTTTTTCAAGATTCATTCAATTCGTTAAAGTACTATAAATAATTAATAATATAAAATATAATATAAATTATTAATAATATAATATAATATAATTAATTAATATAATATGAAATGCCATTTGCTAATTAATTAAATTTCCTTAATTAATTTTTTTCCTAAAATTAACTTTTTCTTAAATCACGGTATTTTGACTTTTTCTCTTTCAATACATATTTGGATAAATTTACTAATGTGTCTAATACTGTATATGTGTATTAATATATATAGTTGACTATTTAGCTTATAATATAAATTTTGTAAGTATAAATTATATAAATTATTATAAATCGTTACTACATAATTTTAGCATATAATTTTATAATATATTTTTTAAAATATAAAGTATAATATTTAATAATATGTCTATTTGGTGTACTTATATTTTAACGAATTATAATATATTATAATTTTAATTTTAATTTTAAAATAAAAAATCTACTTAAATTAACATTTTATCTACTTATTAACATAATAATTTTTTATTGTTTTCAAATATATTTAATTAATTAACATAATTAATATAATTTGAAACATCATTTGTTAGTTCGTAGAGTCTTATATCAATTAATACGATACTCTTTAATATTGTATTTTCATTTGTTCAAAATAAAATAATTTAATTTAATTATAATTATTACTAATATTTATGTGGATAAGCTTTAATATTATTGCATTTTTTATTGTAAGATGTTTTATATGCATATTGTTTAATTATATTTTGATTCCAAAGAAAGTGAGCTGGTTATAAGGGAGACCACATTCTTTATCTAACTTTCATTTTGATCAGTCAGTTAGTGTGTGAATCATGAAGACGTGCGATATGAATAAATGCACAATATATGTTTTAAACCATATGTCCATATTTTCATATTTCCATTATTAATACGAAAATTATTATTATATTTTTTATTTCCATGTTTCCCACTCTCTCTTTCTATTTAGGCAAATTAAATCAAGTCCTTGAAATATCTCCCAGACTTCCTCTCACTCTCTCTCTCTCTCCCTGTTTTGTATAAGTTTAGCAATTTTTCTGAAGTTTATTCATCTGTTCATACTATTTTTTATAGTTATTTTTTATAAGTTACAAAAATTTTTGAAGTAGTAAATTATTCGTGCATCGCACATGTCACAACAGTAGTTGAAACATGAATATATAAACTCAATTAGTTGCTATAATTGTAACACATTACCACCGTCAAAGTAGGAACAAAATGAATAAATAAATTTTCTTCCTTATCTCATGAAAAAGGGTTTTCTACACAATCTAATAATTATAAACTATAAAAAGAATAATCAGCTGAACTAGTCAATAAAATAAGTTAAATATAATAATTTTGAGTTTTAGAATTTAACAGATTAATTTTTAATTTAAAAAGGATACACACGTCAATTATATTTGAAAAATGTAAAAAAAAAATTAACTTTTCAAAAATTATGCCTAATAGTTTTTTCCTTTAACAAAAAAGAAGCATTATATGCTTTTGTTATGTCAAATGTTAATTTTTTTAAATTATAAAATCATATATAAAATTTTTTGTCTCAAATAATTTTTTAAAAAAAATTTCAAATGCGCTTTTTTAATTAAACAGAATTTGTTCAGAACATATTATTCAAACAAATTTTTTGTCCTTTTATTTTCAAAATTAATTTTTCAAAACTCATTTTTAAAACAAAAAAACAAAATACAACCAAACACAGTTTAAATCTCTCTCTCTCTCCCTTACAAGACTGAAACATCTTGATTTGTTATTTTTTGGACATGTTGTATAGTGGGGCACTAGGTTCAAGCAAAACTGCAAAAGAATCTTTACCCGTTACCCACATTCTACACATTGAAAGAACTTTGATAAAAGGTTTCGATTTTACAAAAGATGTCAGTAATTTATAAAATTTATAACATTGTTGCTAAATCAAAGCCCAAATATAATGTTCATGACTCATGAGCCAAAATATGATAAGGAAGATCAAGAAGGCTCTTTTGCTCTCAGCCCATCAATCACTCGGAGCAATTCGGCGATTCATTTCCAAATTTGATAATTGGGCTCCAAGGTTTATACATCCATATATAAAGCTTTGGGCCTTCTCATTGTAAGGAAGGAAGATGGATCATTTTTTTGACAAAAACGAAACATGGATCATTTTAATTAAAGGATTCCGAGATGTTTTTAACTTTTCTTTTTTTTCAAAAAATCTTTGCCTATTTGCCTTGCCATCAAATGGATCGGGTCAGGCTTGTCCTTCCCCCCCCCCCCGGAACCCAAAACCAAAAAAAAAAAAACATATAGGATTATAAGTGAACAATGCCAAAGATGGGCTTAACCATATTATATAATTGATGGATTGCAAATCTTAGTCCAAATCCAACCCATTAAGGGTGCGTAGGCTGAGTTGGGTCGAGTTAGTTTACAGGCTAATTTTTAAAAAAATATTTTTAGTTATTAAAAATGACAAAAATTAGAAATTGAGACTATAAAATTTCAAAAAGGAGGACTAAACTTAAAATATATATATTAAACCTTAAAATGAACTAATTTTTCTTTATTAAAAATAATCTTTAGTTACTCTAAATGACAAAAACAATGTATTAAGACTATAAAACTTTAAAAGATTATACTAAATTTTCAAAATAATAAACTAAATCTAAAAAAAAAAATCCAACAAAGTCACCCCACCCCAACTTACCTAAGCCCTAAGGGTTTTGGTAGATTGTGATAAAAGTCCTTCTTCAAAATAATCTATAAAATCATTGGTCCACCTTGCCTCTACCTTCTTATGAATTTGGATCCCTTGTTTGGTTTCGAAGACAAGCAGGGTTCTTGCCCCAAATTTCATAGTTCTTTTCATAAAAAAAATTAAAAAAGAAAAATAGCATCTTCCAAGCACCCTGCTTGATTGAAGTAATCTGATTGTTCAAAGCCAAACATAGTGCTTTGTTTAATTTAGACTATTGATTTTCATAATCAACGGTCTAAATTTTAAAATACTATTTTTATATTTTGTTAAAAAATGAAAATTGAGTCAATGGTGGTAAAAATTATGGCTGCGAAAACTAACATTGTGTTTGGTTCGCAATGGAAGCTAGAAAGGAAAGGTGGGACTCTCACTTACAGTGCCTCTGTTGTGTTTGGTTGGTGATTAACAAGGAAAAGCTTCCATTCCAATGGGCTACTGTCTCCTATTTTATCAGTACGGCCTTTCCATTACAACTGAAGTGGAAAACATAAGGAAGGAGTGGAAAATGCAAGGAAAAAACGTCACATCCCAAACTTGGAACTATGACCGATATAGTCGGTGCATTATTCACACCACCATAAGCTCGATATTTCACTAACAAACCCCACAAGACACATATAAAACCTAGGTGGCGTACTTAATTACAGGGCATACTAAAGATTAATATTAAATTTAGCAATAAATACCTTACCCCGAGCAAAAAAGGCCACGCTATCACACTAAACGAACCGACGACCCGTACCATCTCCATAACTTGAAACTGTGAAGGAGGTGAATCTAATCTATGTGACTCACCATATATAGAAACATTACTATGAGATTACAACCATCATGTATCAACTAAGTAATACCACAAATACCTTTATCAACTATATCAATACCTCGATTTCTCACTTATCATACACAACCCAAAATCCAAAGTACTGTGTGTCCTTGCCTCCTAGCACAATTGCTTTCACCTTCATCCAAACACAAACAAGTACGACTCACGTATGTATATATACATGAATACAAATTCCAGCACATAAAATAATTCCACACTAGGCTCACACGTTACTTACCCACAGTTAGGGATTTGCCATAACCACAAATACTAAAAAACAGTACAAATACCATTGATCAAATAATACAGTTAATCACAATACATCTAAAGGGAACCACGTTTTTACAACACATATCTATACATTATCCAACATTCCAAAATCACTGATTCCCGATCCATTGGGTCATGTCTTCAACCAATACATTCTTGGATCATGTCCTCAACCGATACACAGGGCTCTTGGATCTTGTCCTCAACCAATATATAGATGCTCTTGGATCATGTCCTCAACCAATACACAAGGCTCTCGGATCTTATCCTCAACCGATGTATGAGTGCTTTGGATCATGTCCTCAACTAGTGTACAGGTGCTCTTGGAGCATGCCCTAAACAACACTCACAATCACAACCAAACACAACATTTCAAATCCATAACCAGGGTATGCCATATAATTATATCAATTATACATACACACAGGCATGTGTATATGTCACGACCCGTTTTCTGGGCACATGACCGGCACAATGATGAATCTCTCATCACTGTAAGCCTTCCGATAAATATATCAAATTTTCTTATCTGAAAATCATAGAGATGATTTGCATGTAATCATAGATTATCAATTTAAAATACATTATTATACTGACATACAAGCCAAATGTCGAACCCCTGAACTAGATGTCCTAGACGATTACAGAGCAACATAATCTATAACAAAAGAGGGGTCTACCCGACAACGGGAAGGTCCAAAGTGATCTACTCCTCTACCAGATATTCTTCGATGGCAACCTGATCTGAACAAAAAGGTTGTACAAACAATGTGAGCTTTTAAACTCAATGAGCGAATCGGCCTCGCATTAATAAAATTCAAATACATTACCAGTCATGCAAGCATATCCAAAGGCTCATACTCAACCAATAGACAGAAGATAAAAATTTATCCAATTCAACAAACGTTACTAGTACTCGTCAATGGCAATATATCCCGGAGAGCGCACACAGGCCGGCTCACCAATTATGTATATTTCCGCCATGACGCACAACATCATCCTCTTACATACAAGATAAAAATTCATCCAATTCAACAAACGTTACTAGTACTCGTCAATGGCAATATATCCCGGAGAGCGCACACAGGCCGGCTCACCAATTATGTATATTTCCGCCATGACGCACAACCTCATCCTCTTAGCTAGGGCGCCTCACGGATTTATCACCAATCCGGGCTATATCCCTACTGAGGGAATCGTTGTCTCCACACTCATTGGTCAAGACACCCTGTCAACCGGGTTTTCCGCCTTGCCGTGAGAGCGGGTACTGTCCCACTCAATCACAATCAATAGCATTTCATATCATAATCAGAAGCTCAATATAATATTCATCCATATAACAGGTATAGTATATAACTATATTATAGCTTTATAAACCACAATTCAAGAGATTCAATCTTCACATCATCATGAGATACTTGCTTTTTCTTATCCATACTTCTGGATTAATTATCTCATTATATTCGTCATTCTGAATCCAATTTCCCCCTATGAATCTTGGGAGTGTCCTACGACATACTTTTTATCACCAATAATGCTAAAACTCTATTAAAACGGGGTCGTTTCACTCACCTGGATTCCGTACGAATATCACTTCTCTAAGTCGTTACAGATAAGAGTACACAGATGAATTTCAGTATTCCGCTACGGAGATTTTCATGAAAGATTAGAGAAAACAAGTTAGGATTGTTTTCATACAGATACTGTTCATACATACGTACTATTCATATATACGGTCACTATTCATACGTACGGATACTATTTATACATACGGATAATATTCGTACATATGGTCACTATTCATACGTATGAATACTATTTTTACATACAAATACTATTCATATGTACGGTTATTATTTATATGGTTACTATTCATACGTACTGGTACTATTCATACCAGAAATAGAGAATACAATCTGTAAAAGAGTACACCAGGTAAGTTCTCAGGAAAGAGTGGAGGGTCACACTGGACACACTTAAAAACCAGGTCTTTCCTTAGCCAGAACTTTCCTAGACATGTATTGTTCACAGTTTACATTCTATTTCGGTAATCAGAGAATCAAAATAACATATAAACAGCTAAGGACAGTTTTTCTGATGTGGAAGATCGGCCAAAACCCCAACCACAGAGCATACTTAAGAAATTAACTTCTAAAATTTGAAAGACATAGAAAGGGCATAGTATCCTTACCTAAGCTGAAAAGGAAAGACCCAAAATCTCAGAGGCCTAGCTTTGGAATAAGAGAAACTTAAGGAGAGAAGAAGAGAAGTTGAAGGTGTGAGTTTAGAAGTGAAATGAAAGGGCCTATTTATAGCAAAAATCAATAGTACTATTTGATACTATGCGCTAATAAAATATTCAATTTACTATTTATGAAAATGACATTTCTAATAATGTAGTTACTGTGCAAATCGTGGCTGAAAATTTCTTTTATTACTATTGGAAACTTAAAGAGAAAACTATCATTTCTCTTAAATCTTTAAGTTTCTTTTCAAATCAGTCCTTTCAATTTAGTCCCTGAGCGTATTTTTACACATAAAACGTCATTTTCTCCCACGAACTTCTTTCTAGTTTTCTCTTATGACCAAACCACATCTAATACTTGACATTTCGATTGTATAATGAACAGTATCGTATACGTAAATAGTATTATACGGGTGAATAGTACCATATACTGAAATAGTAACAGTAGTTTGTAAACAAATATTTATATTTTATTTTTCTTGGGTATTACAGTATATATATACACATCAATGCAATGTCATGTATAACAGTCCAAACCTCATTCTGTAGTACCCACCTCACTATCCATTGAGAACACACTGTTCCATATACAAGGTTCATCACAATACCTAAGCCATGTCACCAAGTATCCACACCGCTCATTTAACTGTTATCCAAATCCACAATTGATTCATCCTAAATTTTTGAGTTTGTCACTCAAACAGCCCCTAAGGTGCATACACATATACCTCTTATCCTCTTGATTATAAATATAAATAGTTCTACACATCTCCACATATATAAGTACACACTTGTTGATAGAATTTAGTTCTTGAAGTTGTATATTTGTGTGAACGAATACATGTATATGTGTATAGGTTTCCTTATTTAACCACAGTACAAAGTGGTTTGACAGGGGTATGCGTCTACACGCAACTCACTTAGAATGCCAACGACATCAAGGAGGTGAATTATATGCCAATCCACACAAATTTCTAATCCAAGTATTCACACTGGTCACTATATGGAACCATCATCGACCTACAAGTTAATTATTCATATTTTCCACATGTATACATTTTCCATTCAATACCAACACTCATCACAACACTCATGTACATGTAAGATATTTATGTTATTTCTATATTATAGTCGTTCTTCCAAATTCTCCTAACACATAATTTTCCATGCAATTCAATTGTTCCACATTTCACAATTGAATTTAGTCGAAATACCTCTTGACTGAGGAATTCTAGTATCAACGCATACATTCAAACTTTCATAGCGAGGTAATTCATGCTCATCATCAAATAATGCACCACAATTATTTGCAAGGAAAATAACCAAACAAAGTAAGGTAGAAATTCCCCCACCTCAACTCTAAGCTATCCATGTCATCCCTATTTGGAGTTTGATGTGCAAACCTTGCTTGAACTTTTTGGAGAGACATCCTAATTAAAAGGAATAGAAAACTTGAGAAAAAAAAAAAGGCAAATAAAATTCCAAGAGTTGCCTACTAGCAATTGGTCGACTGGCTCAACTCTACTAGTTCTAACTTAAAAGTGATCGGTCGACCTGTGATACCTACTAGTCTACCGTTGCCCCACTACTAGATCTATCTTTCTAACCCAAAATTATCGATCGACCGGTAATGCCGTATCAGTTGACCGATGCATCACTATCAAACTTGGACATGGGGCACTAGGGACAACATGTCGACTAATAGGCACACGAGAGTCGATTGGTCATCCGACATATTCGAAAGATTCTCTTGATCATCCCACCTGATTTCTGGTCCTAATCCATACCCTTAATAACTAGGAATCATTCTCACACAAGAAATGCAATAACATTCAAAATTTACTAACCAATCTTCCAATTTCCCAACCAAAAACCTAACTTTTTTCCAAAATTCGAATTTATGTTTATAAACCCCAAAATCATGAATCTTTGCTAGATTTATCCAAAATTCTTGCCCCATGGTTGTTATAAAACATGTAGGAATGTTTTTAAGTTGTACCCATACTCAAATATTTTCATTTGAACCTCATACCCCTCTAAAACCCCTTGAGTCTGAAAATGGGAGGAGAAATGGAGAAGTTAGAAGTTCTTACCTTTGATCTTCTCTTCTCTGGTGATGTTCCGTTGTCAGAGGACCATGTCCATGCCAGGGAACGGCAGCCAAAGGTTAAGGGAGCATGGTTTTATGGGGTTGATAGTGAGAGGCGAGAGAGAGAAAGAGAGAATGGTGGGAAAATGAGAGGGCAAGAGTGATGGGGAGTTGAGTGGGGGTCTAAAGGGTATGGGGAATATATATATACACATACATGGGAGTGGAAAGTTACAAATATACCCTTGGTCCACCTTGCGGTCAAAAATATAACAAGGATAAAATTGTCATTTCTTAAACTCATATATTGTGCTATATTTTCAGAAACGCGACACTACCCCAACATCCACACCTTATTTTCTATATAAAAATTTTAAATTATCCAAATCCCTTCCATTCTCTCTATGCCTTAACCCTTTCTCGTCCCTTCCACTCGTTAGATTTCCCAAGGTACCGGCTCCTTTACACCACTTCCTTTCTTCCAAATGAAATTTTTTTCGCATATCTTCACATTAACATTTATATACCCTCACAGTAACAACCAGAAACTCGAGATGTTATAACAGACTAGATTGCCCTTCACCCACATGATGCCAGCGTCAGCCACTCTCACCCTATCAGCCAAAGAAAACGCAGGGGGATGGCATTGATGGTGAGGGAGAGAAGCTCTATCTTCTCTAGCCATGTCTTCTTGGAGCGAACACTGAACCAATTCTGATCTAACGAGGATTAATGTCGAGAGAGATATGCCAGTGACAGGCAATGGAATAGACAACGAGAGAGTACAGAGGGAGAGTATAAAGGTGATGACAAGGGAGAGAAGCTTCGTCTTCACTGGCCGAAGACTGAACCCACTTGGATCTCACGAGGATTGATGGCAAGAGAGAGAGGCTAGTGACAGGTGATAGCGTCGACTGTAAGAGAGAGAGTACAGAGGTGATGGCAAGGGGGATAGAGAGAGAGAGTAATGATAGGTGATGACGTCAATAGCAAGAGAGAATACAGAGGGAGAGTCGAGTACAACGAGGAAGAGTAAATAGTAAAAAAAAACAATTGAGGGTATTAAGGTGAAATTACCCCGTTAAAAATATACTAAAATATTTATTTTCTCTTTCTTATTTATTTTTACATCTCATATCAAACAACTTTTTTTTTTCCATTTTCCATTTTTCCTTTCTATTCTCTTTTTCTTTCCATTCTTGTTTTCCTTTTCATTTCCACTCTCTATTATCAACCAAACGAAACCATTCTGCATTTCTCAAGCTCACATCTCTTCCCTAACCAATTAGCCTTATCCACTCTTCACATTCGGCAACCCTAATGATGGAGCATTCTTGCTTTCCACACTGCCCAGAAAGTTGCTGTGCAAACTACCCCAAGGGAATTTGTCAGAGAGGATTATCTTTTGGTTTGGCATTTTGCAAGCTAGGCTTAGTATTTTGCATTTTTCTATGGTTTTCCTTATTGATTTTTGCAACGCTTTTATGGGTCGGTTACTTGTTTTATATAAATGGGTTGATTGTAGAGTAAACTATGTAAAATTTGTGAATGGTTATTAGCTATCATTTTTTTCTTAATTATTGAACTGTAAGAAATTATTGTTTATTCAGATACTACATGGCCATTAGTCAACTGCGGTAGCTAAAATGGATTTGTAGTTCTGTATTTGCTTCATTTCAATTTACACCACGTAAAATTCAAAGAAAAATTAAAAGTAGAGGAGTTTTAATTTTTTTTTCCTACTGGTCTCTGAAGATATATTTCGAAATAATCTAAAGAAAATGGAAAGGGAGAAAGAAAAAAGTGAAAAGGATAATTTCACTTCCCTATGTTTGGGGAAATTTCCACCTCCAAATTTACCCAGATTGTGGGGATTTAGAAAATATAGAAGAGGGAGGAGCTTGGAAGATTTCAAAACCTTACTTGAAAATATATCATTTTATGCTCCTTCTTTTTAGTAACTCCCAAACAAGGAAAATGTTTTAACAAGACCCTTTCTTTCCATCTTCTATCCTCCACCCCTATATTCCATCTATTAGGTATGTTTGGATTGAAGAGAATGGAAAGGAAGGGAAATGAAGGAAAATGAAATTTAAATTTAGTAATCTCTTTGATTTAGATTTAAATCTAACATTTTTCCCCTTACAATTTGTTTGGATTGAGGACAATAGACGAGAAGGGAAGAAAAAAAAACTACTCATACTAAAAATTAATAAAAAATTGAAGTTTGGTGACTTAATATTGCAATTGCTTTCTAATTGGGGACATAGAAAAATTGTCTGCTCAGGAAGTCCAAGAGTAAAAATTACCATAAAGAAAGACGAATTACTCAAACCTCAGTCCAGTACCACGCAGTATATTTTTTACACTAACTTTCAACTTCTTCTATTTTGCATTTTTTTTTATTTTGTAAATTGTTGCTCCAACAATTTTAAGTTAATTTCAAGTTTTATCCCATAAAAGCAAAAAATAAGAATGATAAAGGAAGAATTTGAATAGTTATTTTTTATGGGATTTTCTCAACCGTGAAATTTCTCTAAAAAGAAATTTTGTAATTTACAATTGAGTAAATCAATAGAAATATTTATCTTTTTACTATAACTCATAATTTTTATGAGCTTTGGAATTCAAATAAATATTTTTTATGCCTTGTTTTAAAGTGACGAATATTTGATTTCCAATTACATGTGTTTTAATTTTTGGTGGGCTTACAAAATACCACTATTTTTATTTGGTGTTACTCACAAAAAAAGAATTTATTTATGTTGAAATTTTCATTTTTTTTAAATGAGATATCCATGGTGATTAATTTTTGCTCATGGGGAGAATTTGTGAAAATGGTAATTTTTTCCCTACACCACGACGTACATAACTATTTTAATCTTTCTCCTTTTTGAGAATTTTATTAATAGTGGGGGCAGGAAAAAAAATTTTTGGGTATTATTTTTATAACAACAAGTGAGAGATGTAAGTGTGTTATTATAAAAATATACAATTTTTTGTTAAAATGTTAATGGTCAATAGTTAATAATATTGTGGTTTAATAGAAAATTTATGAATTTAATATTTTTTTGAAGAGTATGATCCAATAAAATTCTATTGAGATGACTATTGATAACATGAAAAAGACTTTTTCAAGTTTATATGTGATCAGAAATTAAGCTTGAAAAATGCTGAAAATTGCATTTATGGAATTTTTTAAATTCTATATTAAAATTTTAGAGTTATATTATTGTGAGCTTTCTAAAATTATATGAAATATAAATTTTCACTTTGTGAACTCTTTAATTATACTATTGTGGGCTTTATAAAGCAATGTGACAAATTGTATTTTGTGGAAAGTACTTTAATTTGTGAAAAATGCCTATATCTAGTTATGAGATATTTTATGACATGTATGCATATAAAAAGAAATTGTGAATTTTGAAAAAAATCACTTTTATATAATTGTGATTGTGAATTTTGAGAAAAATTCGCTGTATACAGATTATGATTTCACATATGGGATATTTTAAATTGTCTCTCAAGAATTATAAATTTTGGGTCAACAAAAGTTTGAGAAATTCTTGTCAAAAGGCACAATACCCATCAATAATAGGAATATATAATTTTGTGGATCCAAAAATGAGTTTACCAAAATTATAAATAGTATTTTTTATTGTTATATATGCAATATTGTGAATTACACGTATCATTTTGGAACAAAATTTTATCGTGAATATGTGATCATATATTTTGTGGGTTTTGGCATGTATATTTTTAATTGAAGAAATCATCTCCTTGAAAATTTGAGATGATGGTATGCCATAAATAAATTTGAGTAAGCATATGTTTATGCTATTGTATGATAACACTCCTATTGTATAATAAGGTACAATGGTGTTGAGAATTTTGATCACAAAATTAAATTTGAAAAAACTCATAAATGATTATATGCTCATGGATAAAATTATTATATGGTGGAAGAATATATACATTTGAAAAAATATTATATAATTATCTATAATAATTATGAGATTACTTATTGTGGGAAATATCGTCTTATCTGAATTTTTTCAATTTTGAGATTTTCTAAAACTATTATTATAATCAAAGAATCTAGAGATATCAAGAGGATAAATATTAAGTCCATATGAAATAAGTGACCTATGAGGATACCTTACATTGTGACTAGAGATATTAAGAACTTTGTTTAAAGGAAAAAAATAAATCATATAGTTGTTTGTTTGAATTCACATTTTATAAGAGTAGTGCATTTCCCTGCAGTAGATATATAATGTTGAGTTTCAAAAACTCTTAATGAAATTTGTAGCTTTGTAAGAGTGGGGTGTCTTAAGTACAGGAACATTATTGACAAACATCTATTTGAATGTGACGTTTAACCATATCAGTTAGGGCTCATATTTTGCACATGAGTTGTTATGTGCAAGGTATATATATTGTCTCCTCAAAGTAGTCATAGTTCAAGATAAATACCACTATGTCTTTGGATCAAGAAATTTATTTTCCCTAAGTACAGGTTCAACAAGTATAGGGTCAATGCCAATTTAGCTACCGATATTATGCATAATAATCTACCTCTATCCAAAGTGTATATATTGTGTGCTATTTTATAATAATAAGTGGGGATTGATAGAATATTATTATAAAATATCAAATATAAAAATTGTTTTAATTATCTACAAAACCGTTGGTAGGCTCTTATATATATATATATATATTTGTGTGTGTGGGTACGCGCAAAAGGTGCGGGTAAGATTAAAAAAAAAAAGAGATGAGATAAAATATATTATATGATATATTTTATTTGTGTGATAAAAAGAATTTAATTTATTTCTTTTATGTAGAAGTAATAAATAAATAGACGAGTTATTAGATATTGTATTTTGAAAGTAACACGTCTGTGTGTCTCTGCACCGGGTGATATGACAAAATCAACTTATAAAATATATAAAATTTTTTTAAAGAAAAATGAACTACTCGAATCTCAACTTAATATAATCTAATATAATTTTTACATTAACATTTAACTTCTCATATTTTATATTTATTTTTATTTTTCATGTTACTGCTCCAACACAAGATGGAAGCAACAATGAATACTTTGTTGTATATTTTCATTTTATGCAATAATTTCAAATTGTTATGCAAATTATGTACCTTATAACGTAAGCAACAAATTTGTTGATTTTATTCAACAGTCACGAGAATTTTGTTTAAATTTAATCACCTAAGTAACTATCATAAGTAAAAGTTGAGTACACTGTTGAATATTTTGAAAAGATAAATAAAATATTTCAGAAGAAATTAAAACTTACACGTAAATGAACTTTGAAAAAATAATTAGCGACTGAATTGAAAACGTGAAACTCCGGTATGGGTTTAGAGTGGTCGGCCCAATGGGCTGATTTTTCTTAAACCCTATAACTGCGAGAACCAGTCGACCTGAGTAATCCATCTATAAATTAAATAGGGCGTGGATTCTACAACGATGTTAAATGCGTAATTGTCTCTATTATGGATAATATACTTGAATTGAAAAGAGATCAAATGAGATCCTGACAGTAACATCACTTGGAAAATTCAAATATATCAACGCTTTAAAATACAATTTACGTTGATGGATGACACGTCACCTTTCAAACTAGCCTGTTATTCAAAATTATCTGCCAAGAAAAGCATAGGATAAAACAGTTGGATGAGCTAACCTTTTATGGTAATGCATCTACAGAGCAACGACTTGTAGAGAAGCTATTAGCTATGTGAGAGTGTGTCCCATCATATAATAACTAATTTGTAATTACATTAAACTGTGACCTTATCCATTAGATGTCCCTTTGTCATGAAAGTGGCAGTTATAGCGAATAGCAATTGTTTTGTGTCGGTCATTAAAAGTTGTAAATAATCATACCTTTTCGGTTTCGTGTCTCGTGAACGCGCTTATATTCCCTCGTTTATGTCACTGACACGTAGTATTCTTAAACAAAAAATAGGTGAGGGAGATCTGAAATATTTGATGTAATTATATAATTTTTTAAAAATATATAAAGACTGCAAAAAGAGGTTGAGTTGATGATATATCTTTTTAATCCAGAGTTTATTTCTATATGGAATTTCGAAATTTTAATTTAAAAATCACAAAAGGGAAAAATCTTATCTGTGAGAAGAGGTCAGTTAATTATGCTGCAAATCAGATTAGATCAACAGCTTCAATTGAAAAAATTGAAAACTATGGGGATCAAAACTATATAAATTTGGTTAATAACATAGAGGAATTTTGTGTCCTTTCCTTTTCACTTTTTTTGTCCTGTGGAAAGATATTTTGATCTTTAAATGTTTTTCCTGGTGGAAAAGATAATGAATGCCATTTTAGACATTTCCATGTTGTTGTTTGGATATTTTTTTTTATTTTCTGAAAAGTTATTAGATGAGCTTTGTGACATATCAAACCAACAGAACTTAACTACATATTGTGATACGTAACAAACTCTCCAACACAAGAATGAGACATAAAGTCCGTTTGGTAGCCCAAAATGTGATGAATGATATAAAAATTTTTGGCGTTTAGTAGACTTGACTATAGTGAACAAATAAGAACCCAGAACTCTTACTTCCCTTATTTTTTTGACTTTTCTTTCTTTCGCATCATCAATAAAAAAACTAATTGCGTGATAGAAAAGAATACGATTTTCCTCATTTACCTTTATATTGTTCATTGTAATACTAATTTTGTCTTTTGTTAATGCCCTAATTATAGAAAAGAATGCCCTCTGGTATCAGCTGGTTAGGTGGTCGATCGGCTGGCAGCAATATGTGCAATTGAGCAAAGAAAATCATATTAAATAGATAGAAAAAACGAGTCTCTCAGCTAAAGATGTCATTGTTGTTGAGGACGTGAAATTAACGGTGTCGATGAGAGAGAGCTCGGGGTTTAGGCCGGTGTAGTTTTCACGAGAGCTTCGGTGAGTGGGAGATCAACGCGAGCTTCACTGGATGAGTGGAAGAATGCAGCAGAATAAAAGATTGGAGTTTTTTGGATTAAAATTAGAACAAATAAGACAGGGATAATTAGTCATTTTATTTTAATTTGTTTTCTCTTAAAAAATATACACTAAACAGACAAAATATTTCATTCTTACTCTATTTTCTATCTCATATCAAATATTTTTTTCTATTCTCTTTTTCTTTTTATTTTCTTATGTTCTTTTTATTTTTACTCTTTCCTAAACATCAAACAAATTGATAGGCTTGTGGAGGCGGAATAGTTCTTTCGTACGGATCTTATTAATTTGAAAGGGAAGCAAAAAAAAAAAGCGAATTAAAAATTACTAAAAATTTTACCAGACATAACATTTTCTTCTAGATGTGTTGTATTGTAGTTCCACGTTAATCAAGTGGTGACGAATTGCCGATTTAATTTATCAAATAATGAAACTGAGGTTGTACAAGATCATTTACGATATTACATTTAATTGTTTCTATAAAAGCGCTAAATTATGGCACGACCCAATCATATAGCAATCTCCACGATGCCTCATATAGTCATTTTAATCAATAATCACGCAAAATTTGCCATGATCTTTTGATTAAAAAAATGCAACGATGGTTATTATTATGCATTTATTCTCGTAATCATGATTGTCTTTTAATTTGGTCATGTTCATCAATGTATCTATATATTTACTGTGCATGAATCTCTGGAGAAAATTAAGTACGATATGGATGAATATGTATTTGGTATCCAGTGCGTGTAAAATCCAGGGTGAGTTAATCATTTTGATTAATAATGTTATTATATTTTCAATAAAACATTTATAGAATAAGATAATAATTTATTTAATAAAACAAATGTCATCAAACTTATAGAAATTCAAATTCCAACCATTGTCCATTGAGTTGTTTTTAGGTACAGTACTTGAGAGTGTACCACTTGTCAAATGATAGAATTAGAAAATTATAGCGTGAATCCTCTAACGTAAGACAGAATCTAGCACACGTGAACCGTTAAATCAATAAAGAATATACACGAAGAGGTAGGACTTACACTAATTCAATGATTCATAAAAATCAAACATTTTACCTAACATGTAAGCCAGAAAAAAGATCTAGGTTCCCCTATCTTACTTTTGCTAAACTTATGAAAAATTTTATTGTTGTTATGATATTACTTTTGCTTGTGAAAATCTTGTAGAAAACTTGTTTTTCTTTCAAAACTCTATTTTATTTCTGCGAAACTTATGACAAACTTTATTATAGTTATGATATTACTTTTGCTTGTGAAAAACTTACTGAATACGTTCTGAAACTTTTCTTTTTTAAACTGCCTCATTTCTGTGAAACTTATATATGAAAACCATTAAGAGAAAACTTATATAATACTTTTTTATATTTTTGTTATCAATTTTTTCAATAGAAACATAATTTATGTAAAATGTCTTTTAAAAAACAAATAATGTAATTATGAATTATGAAAATATAAAGTTATTTTTTAAAAAATATATTTATCGTGTTTTGATTAAAGAATTATACATTTATCATGTTGTAATTAGAGATTTTAATAGTAAATATATAAAAAATTGTATTTAAGTTTTTATCAAAACTTTATTGTCATTATGATATTACTTTTGCTTGTAAAAACCTTGTAGCATACGTTTTCAGAAACTTGTTTCCCTTTCAAATATAATGTTATCTAAATAATATTTTATTATTTTTATATGATCAAATATTTTGTAATACCCAAGAAAAATAAAATATAAATATTTGTTTACAAACTACTGTTACTATTTCAGTATATGGTACTATTCACCTGTATAATACTATTTACGTATATGATACTGTTCATTTATACAATCGAAATGTCAAGTACTAGATGTTGTTTGGTCATAAGAGAAAACTAGAAAGAAGTTCGTAGGAGAAACTGACGTTTTATGTGTGAAAATACCCTTAGGGACTAAAGTGAAAGGACTGAATTGAAAAGAAACTTAAAGGTTTAAGGTGAAAGGATATTTTTCCCTTAGTAAATTTTCTGAGATGCACAGTAACTGTATTATTAGAAATGTCATTTTCATGAATAGTAAATTGAATATTTTATTAGTGTATAGTGTTAAATAGTACCCTTGACTTTTGCTATAAATAGGCCCTTCCATTTCACTTCTAAACTCACACCTTCAACTTCTCTTCTTCTCTCCTTAAGTTTCTCTTACTCCAAAGCTAGGCCTCTGAGATTTTGGGCCTTTTCTTTTCAGCTTAGGTAAGGATACTATGCCCTTTCTATGTCTTTCAAATTGTAGAAGTTAATTTCTTAAGTATGCTCTGTGGTTGCGGCCTTGGCTGATCTTCCACATCAGAAAAATTGTCCTTAGCTGTTTATATGTTATTTTGATTCTCTGATTACCGAAATAGAATGTAAACTGTGAAGAATACATGTCTAGGAAAGTTCTGGCTAAGGAAAGACCTGGTTTTTAAGTGTGTCCAGTATGACCCTCCACTCTTTCCTGGGAACTTACCTGGTGTACTCTTTTACAGATTGTATTCTCTATTTCTGGTATAAATAGTGATCATACGTATGAATAGTGACCGTACGTATGAATAGTGACCATATGAATAGTAACCGTATATATGAACAGTATCTGTACGAAAACAATCCTGACGTATTTTCTCTAATCTTTCATGAAAATCTCCGTAGCAGAACACCGAAATTCACCTGAGAACTCTTGTCTGTAATGACTTAGAGAAGCGATGTTCGTACGGAATCCAGGTGAGTGAAACGACCCCGTTTTAATAGAGTTTTAGCATTACTGGTGATAAAAAGTATGTCGTAGGACACTCCCAAGATTCATAGGGGGAAATTGGATTCAGAATGACGAATCTAAATGAGATAATTAATCCATAAGTATGGATAAAATGAAATAAGTATCTTATGATGATGTGAAGTTTGAATGTTTTCAAAAATGGATTAATTGTTATCTTGATATGTGGTTTATAAATCCATAATATAGTAATATACTATACCTGTTATATGGATGAATATTATATTGAGCTTCTGATTATGATATGAAATGCTATTGATTGTGATTGAGCGGGACAGTACCCCCTCTCACGGCAAGGCGGAAAACCCGGTTGACAGGGTGTCTTGACCAATGAGTGTGGAGACAACGATTCCCTCAGTAGGGATATAGCCCGGATTGGTGATAAATCCGTGAGGCGCCCTAGCTAAGAGGATGAGGTTGTGCGTCATGGCGGAAATATACATAATTGGTGAGCCGGCCTGTGTGCGCTCTCCGGGATATATTGCCATTGACGAGTACTAGTAACGTTTGTTGAATTGGATGAATTTTTATCTTGTATGTAAGAGGATGATGTTGTGCGTCATGGCGGAAATATACATAATTGGTGAGCCGGCCTGTGTGCGCTCTCCGGGATATATTGCCATTGACGAGTACTAGTAACGTTTGTTGAATTGGATGAATTTTTATCTTCTGTCTATTGGTTGAGTATGAGCCTTTGGATATGCTTGCATGACTGGTAATGTATTTGAATTTTATTAATGCGAGGCCGATTCGCTCATTGAGTTTAAAAGCTCACATTGTTTGTACAACCTTTTTGTTCAGATCAGGTTGCCATCGAAGAATATCTGCTAGAGGAGTAGATCACTTTGGACCTTCCCGTTGTCGGGTAGACCTCTCTTCTGTTATAGATTATGTTGCTCTGTAATCGTCTAGGACATCTAGTTCAGGGGTTCGACATTTGGCTTGTATGTCAGTATAATAATGTATTTTAAATTGATAATCTATGATTTTCAGATAAGAAAATTTGATATATTTATCGGAAGGCTTACAGTGATGAGAGATTCATCATTGTGCCGTTCATGTGCCTAGAAAACGGGTCGTGACAAAGTTGGTATCAGAGCAATGGTTGTTAGGTCTCCTAGTGATTACAGAACAAGGTAACCTTAGTGGGACCTCCTCTATCGTTGTGAACCCGGGCACAATTATAGAGAGACGGCTCTACTGAAGGTCCTGTAGGATGTTTCCATTTCCTTTCCCTCCGAGACTTATCTCTTCTTAGGAATTATGTTCTCAGTTTTAGTTTTAGACAAATGTGGCCACACTTTTGAACTTAGTAAAGGAAAGGTTATTACTTGTTTTGATTTCGTTGTTGTTGGATCAAATTTTTATATGGTGGATTTTATAAGCTGAATTCATGATTGAATTTGTGTAGCTATATTATTTTAGGGTACCAGCCAATAAAAGAAACCACTCGCATTAAAAACAAAAAAACTGAAGGATTACATTGCAAAAAAGAAGAAGTTTACTCATGCATGAGTAATCTAAAAGCGAGGTGGTCTTG
Source organism: Biancaea sappan (assembly GCA_037074585.1). Lineage (NCBI taxonomy): Eukaryota > Viridiplantae > Streptophyta > Magnoliopsida > Fabales > Fabaceae > Biancaea > Biancaea sappan. The sequence goes on from CM073494.1 coordinate 17,935,027, forward strand.
GATTAGGAGGGTTGTATTGTATCATCACCCCTCGACCATTCCTTGGAGCAAGGGACATAGCAATGTCGCGGAGGGTAGTGTAAATCCCATTCATACAATCAACACTTCTTTGTTGTTGATTGCAGAAGCACTGGGTAGACCAATAGAAGAACCTGTCTATTCTTGAAGTCATTTCTGCATGATTGCGTTTAGTTAACTTATCCAGGTCTCCTATCATCTTTTTCAGATTTTTCACCTCCTGCTCTAGACAGGCGATTTTGTCCTCCGAGGTATGGCCCGTGCTAGTCTCCTCAGCTTCCTCGATCTTCTTCATTTTCTTCTCCTTCTGTTTCTCTGGAGACCCCTCAAAAGGTCTTTTGCCCTTGTCTTTGTCCAGACTTAAGTTTAAGTCGAGCTCTTCTTCCTTAGCCTCTACTGTGAGATCAATGTACTTCCTTGCGGACATGATTTGAAAAAATTTAGAAATTTTTGTAAGAGTATGAGGCGAGAGGAATACTGGGGGATTGTAGGCTCGGAGATTATTACTCTTTGTGGTGTGGTAACTGAGAACGCTGAGAAGGTTTTTATAGAGAAAAAATTTGGACTAAGAGACAAAGAAGATATCTCTTCACCGCACCCCTACACGATCAACCTATGGATTTCTGCAAGCTGGAAGCCAGAAGTCTAGGGTAGGCGTGCACACCGATAGCGCGTTGCATTAATTCCAAAACCACGAAAGTCAGTATTCGGTGGATTTGCGGCCGATTTTACTTGGTTTTCCCATTTCTCCCGTTGGCATTTTTCGAAATTCAAAGAAGTTGACGATATAGCCATTAAAGATTGCCTTAGATGCTTTTATGATGAACTGAAATGCATTTCTCTGTTTTATTGTGTTGTTCTTAAGAGCCTTCAGTTGAGTATAATATACATAATTGATTGAATCATGTTGTAATTACATTTATGTATGTTATTCATGCATAATGAGTGAAGGCTACGATCAAGGAGAATATGTGATGATCCTACATATACTCATAGAGATGTGAAATCAAAATGACTTGGATAGAATAAAATGTGTAGATGATGATATATCTTCATGGTTACATATACTTACATATAATGCTCTCGTGGGCAAATGAAAGGCAGTGATTTCCTTACATCATGATAATGCTTAAGGCATGTGACCGTAAGCAGTTAACTTTGTTTTAAAATGTATATATTGATATACATATATTATGTGTAAGTCTAGAGTAAAGACACCGATTAGAATCTAAGATACGGCCAATATGAGGCGACCTAATCATAGAGGGACATCGTGATATAGGATTACAGAATAAAACAAGTTTAGAGGGAGAAAATCTCAGACTAAAGAGCGTAGTTAGTCAGAACTTTGCGAAAGGTCAAGATTAGCCGAAATTTTTTTTTTTTTGAGGAAATCTTTGACTTATGTTAATTGCATTAAATTATATTTACTATTTACTTGCATGTCCGACATTAATTGCTGGCATTGCGACGTATGTGATCTGTAAACCTTATAGCAAGCGGCGTGTAGGTTGTGGTGGCTTTAGCTCCAGGGGCTTCGGGTTGTCTATAAATCTTGTATGCCCGTTACCCTACTCATCGCACCAAGCAAACCTACTTCTTTCATTACATACCTATTTCTCAATCTCCATTCCTTTTTCATTCGAAGTTATTTCTGAGATCCCTAGAGCAATGGCCGATAATAAGTCTTTCAACTTGAATTTTGAGACTGGCAATGTAGAGCTTGATTTAAATCTAAGTCTCGGAAACAACAAAGGGAAGAGACCTGTAGACAGGTCACCAGAAATTAAGAAGAGAAAGAGGGATGTAATAGAGTTGGAGGAGGACAGTACTGCAACATCCTCAGAAAATAAGCTTGCATTCCTGGAATGTAAGATAGAGAGCCTGGAATACAAGATAGAGGACCAGAAGCGACTAATAAGTCGTCTCTTTGAAAACCAAGAGAAACTGATAAACCGTCGTTTCGGGGAACTGGCTAATCGAGTTGATAGACATTCAATGTTTGCAACTCAAAATTTTCGTGACCAACAAGCAAGGTGTATTGACTGTATGAACGGAGTGACTTATGCTCTTCGCCAAATTTCTCAGGCGCTTCCTCCAGAAACTCTTTCTAGGCTGCAACGATTAGCTTCCTCCTTAAGGTCTGAAGCACCTTCCTCTTCTAGACCTGGAGCACCTTTTACATTTCAAAAGCCTCCTCGTCCTTAATTTATTTTTCTTTTGTTTGTACCTAAAGCTACATTTGGTGTAAGCTTCACGTATTAAAATTATCTATGTACTAGAAATAAAATTTAAGTTAGTATCTAGATCTTCTTTGTTGAAGTGATTCATTTTACTGAAAGAACTTGAGGAATGAAAAGATATTGGACTTGTTATATTTCATACTTGATTCTAAAGCATAGTATAGTAATATCTTTTTGACTGAGCAGAGTTACTAAAATGATATTTCATTGCACTTCTGAGCTATGGAGGAATGCTGAATAAGTATTTTATGAACCTATAGAACTATGGGTTTGCCTCAATCATTGAAGGGATGCGACTCTATATGAGTCATTGAGGTGAGAGGAATTTTCATATATATAATTATGCGTAAGAAGTATGTTATTTACTTATCATATTTTCTAGGATTGTTCTTCCTAGAGATTTATGTAATGATTTCATTTTATATAACGCCTTCAGCTGAGAGTATCGCCTTAAGGTAGAAGGATCGCCTTCGGGCAAGAGTATTGCTTATGGCCAAAATGATGCCTTCGGGTAGGGTGCTTGTATTCGTAAAAGTTATAAGCTATGTGTGTGGAAACATGTGTTCTGATATTCAATGTGAACTGGAAAGACCACGTGCCACTTTTGAGATGACACCTATTTGAGGTTTTACATAGAGACAGAGTTCGTCTCTGATTAGGTGGTTTGAGTTTGGTAAAGGTTATGAGGATAAGACACTTTATGGTACAAAAGGTTGTGGAGAAGATTAAACTGATGAGGAAGAGATTACTTGCTGTCTAGAAAAGGCAAAAGTCTTATGCAAATTATTGATAATGCCGTTTAGAGTTCACAGTCAATGGTATAATGTTCTTGTAAATCTCACCAAGGGTGTGATGAGGTTTTGGAAGAAAGAGATACAAAGAATGAGATATAGACGAAGTAATCACACTTATTTCAGTATTGAAATGAGTTTTGAATTCGGGGGACCGAATTCTCTTAAGGGGGTGATAATGTAATACCCAAGAAAAATAAAATATAAATATTTGTTTACAAACTACTGTTACTATTTCAGTATACGGTACTATTCACCTGTATAATACTATTTACGTATATGATACTGTTCATTTATACAATCGAAATGTCAAGTACTAGATGTTGTTTGGTCATAAGAGAAAACTAGAAAGAAGTTCGTAGGAGAAACTGACGTTTTATGTGTGAAAATACCCTTAGGGACTAAAGTGAAAGGACTGAATTGAAAAGAAACTTAAAGGTTTTAGGTGAAAGGATATTTTTCCCTTTTAAGTTTCCAATAGTAATATTTTATTAGCGCATAGTGTCAAATAGTACCCTTGACTTTTGCTATAAATAGGCCCTTCCATTTCACTTCTAAACTCACACCTTCAACTTCTCTTCTTCTCTCCTTAAGTTTCTCTTACTCCAAAGCTAGGCCTCTGAGATTTTGGGCCTTTCCTTTTCAGCTTAGGTAAGGATACTATGCCCTTTCTATGTCTTTCAAATTTTAGAAGTTAATTTCTTAAGTATGCTCTGTGGTTGCGGCCTTGGCTGATCTTCCACATCAGAAAAACTGTCCTTAGCTGTTTATATGTTATTTTGATTCTCTGATTACCGAAATAGAATGTAAACTGTGAAGAATACATGTCTAGGAAAGTTCTGGCTAAGGAAAGACCTGGTTTTTAAGTGTGTCCAGTGTGACCCTCCACTCTTTCCTGGGAACTTACCTGGTGTACTCTTTTACAGATTGTATTCTCTATTTCTGGTATGAATAGTGATCATACGTATGAATAATGACCGTACGTATGAATAGTGACCGTATGTATAAATAGTGACCGTATGAATAGTAACCGTATATATGAACAGTATCTATACGAAAACAATCCTGTCGTATTTTCTCTAATCTTTCATGAAAATCTCCGTAGCAGAACACCGAAATTCACCTGAGAACTCTTGTCTGTAATGACTTAGAGAAGCGATGTTCGTACGGAATCCAGGTGAGTGAAACGACCCCGTTTTAATAGAGTTTTAGCATTACTGGTGATAAAAAGTATGTCGTAGGACACTCCCAAGATTCATAGGGGGAAATTGGATTCAGAATGACGAATCTAAATGAGATAATTAATCCATAAGTATGAATAAAATGAAATAAGTATCTTATGATGATGTGAAGTTTGAATGTTTTCAAAAATGGATTAATTGTTATCTTGATATGTGGTTTATAAATCCATAATATAGTAATATACTATACCTGTTATATGGATGAATATTATATTGAGCTTCTGATTATGATATGAAATGCTATTGATTGTGATTGAGCGGGACAGTACCCCCTCTCACGGCAAGGCGGAAAACCCGGTTGACAGGGTGTCTTGACCAATGAGTGTGGAGACAACGATTCCCTCAGTAGGGATATAGCCCGGATTGGTGATAAATCCGTGAGGCGCCCTAGCTAAGAGGATGAGGTTGTGCGTCATGGCGGAAATATACATAATTGGTGAGCCGGCCTGTGTGCGCTCTCCGGGATATATTGCCATTGACGAGTACTAGTAACGTTTGTTGAATTGGATGAATTTTTATCTTCTGTCTATTGGTTGAGTATGAGCCTTTGGATATGCTTGCATGACTGGTAATGTATTTGAATTTTATTAATGCGAGGCCGATTCGCTCATTGAGTTTAAAAGCTCACATTGTTTGTACAACCTTTTTGTTCAGATCAGGTTGCCATCGAAGAATATCTGCTAGAGGAGTAGATCATTTTGGACCTTCCCGTTGTCGGGTAGACCTCTCTTCTGTTATAGATTATGTTGCTCTGTAATCGTCTAGGACATCTAGTTCAGGGGTTCGACATTTGGCTTGTATGTCAGTATAATAATGTATTTTAAATTGATAATCTATGATTTTCAGATAAGAAAATTTGATATATTTATCGGAAGGCTTACAGTGATGAGAGATTCATCATTGTGCCGGTCATGTGCCTAGAAAACGGGTCGTGACATATTTTATCAAAATCTTTACTTTTTTTCCTGTTTTATAAAAAATCTTTATAAAAGTATTTTATCAACATTTTATTTTGATCCGTGTTATAAAAAAATCTTTTTCAATTTCATTCTTTGTAAGGATGTGAAGATTTGCAGAAATCTACAGCATCTCAAAATATCAAAAAAAAATTTTTATAAAAATTTATAAAATTATGAAAAAGTAAAGATATTGAAATATTATTTAGATAACATTATATTTAAAAAGAAACAAGTTCATAAGCAAAAGTAATATCATAACGATAATAAAGTTTTTTTTTATAAGATTTGAAAAAATGAAAGAGTTTTAAAATTTCTATTAAGGCTGAAAGTTCAGAATTCTAATTTATGTTTTTAATTTTTAAATTGAAATAAATAAAAGAAATTACAAAAAGAAGACCTTTTAATTAATACACACATAAATAATTATAAAAAATATTAATATAATTTATTAAAGATGAAAAATCTCATGCGACAAAGTATAATTCATAGCTTGGAGGAAATTTTGCCGCCAATTCCCATTATTGCAAGGAGAAAATCTCCAAATACAAGACGCAATTTTTATAAGGATCCCTAGAATGGAAATGTTTTCCATCTCAAAGTAATTAAGGGCAATTGGACAAAGGAATGGGAATATTTAGATGATAAAAATTTAGTATTATTGTTGTTTAAATTTCGAAAAGCAAGTAATTTTTGTACAGAATTTATTTAGAATTAAATTATGTAATTTTTAGTAAATATATAATATAAATTATACGGTAAAAAGAATAATAATATGAAAGATATGAAAATAGTAAGCTCACCGAAAATGAAATGGCATTAAGTGCATGTTTAGGAGAGCATTGACGGTAAGGTTATCCATGGTTGCATTGTCTAAATGTGGTTTGAAGAAAAATTAGGATGTTTGATAGTGCGTTGAGGATGACATCCAAAAGTAATTTGAACATCTAAACATGATTTGGGTCATTGTGACGAAGAGTAACTTTTCACTGTTATTCAACGCGATTTTCACTCCTCTTAATGTCATTGCTGTCTTATTTTACTATGTTGTCATTCCCATGTCTTGTGCCTTTCTCATGCTCTTTGGATGCTTTCTTCGAACACTCTATTTTTGGCTAGAAAAATTGAGTGTGTGTTTCGTTTGCTAGTAACGAAAGGCTGATGGCATCATTGGTGAAGGGAGGTGTTACTCTCTCCCTCTCTTTTTATTTGGCCAAACAAAGCTCACACACACACACTTTTTTGGCCAGCACTTCAAACATATCATCACTCCCTTACACCTCTGTTTTTATTTATGAAAATAGAGCATACAAACACACACACACACTTTAAGAATCTGAGAAATATAGGAGAAGACAGAAAGAGGAGTGTAATTGGAAATGGATACAAAGACAAAAATTGAGAGAGGAAGCTCTGGTTAAGAGAACAACAATATTAAAAAAAAGGAAATAAATGCAAATACAAAAGAGGGAGAGGCAAACGAGTAAAAAGAAAAATAAAAGCGAAATGAAAGACAAAGAACAGGTAGTGAAAGAATTATTTTATTTTTCTTAATTTAATTTATTTTTACTTTAATGATTAGATGTATTTATTTTATTTTCCCTTCATTTTATTTTTGCACGACACCTTTACAGTGTCTTAAGTTTAAAGTTTAAACCTCTTGGCACTCAGAAATTGACACCTTCACAGCTTTTCTGTACTTCTTATCCACTTGCTTTTTCTGCTTCTTATGATCTTTCATTTATCCATGGTACATTGTAAAAAGGTGATTCATAGTGCTTCCTCATCCAACTTCCCTTTACTCACGCTTCCTTTATAGTTTATAGTTAGGCCAAACTTTAAAAAAATAAAATAAAATAATTTAGGAATTCTGTAATTTGTCTTATCAATTTAAAAAATTATTGATAAATTTTTCTAAATTTTTAATTTTATATAACATGACTTTTATGTTTATTACTAGTATCTCATTTATTTTTTTCATAGGTAATTAGTATTTAAAAATTAGTCAATAATTCATTTTGTATCTAGAAATTTATTAGCATTTTAATTATAATTATACTTAATTCAAATTGTTCAAATTTTAAAAATATTCTCATGAGCTATTAGTGAATAATTAGAATATTGGACAAATAAATAAAAAAAATATTATACTTTATTAAAATATTGATATAATTTATTAAGTTAGCTTTAAATAAATGACAATAAATAATAACACTACATCAAAAAATAAAGAGAAAAATGTACTTTATCCTCGTGAAGTTTGTTCTATGTATAGGAAACCACTATGGAGTTTAAAACTAAGCAAAATACCCTTATGAACTTTTATATTATGCTAAAAACCCTGTCGTTTAGTTGACTATTAGTCAACTGACGGTTAATACTAACATAGACACTGAAGCGTCACATTAACCCTCTTCTTCTCAATCATTGTATCCAATATAATTGTGATATGTGACATATACTTAGCTTTGAAGAAAAATCAAAGTAAGACATACACAACAAGATTTGAACTTGAGCTTACATACAAAAGAGAAAAACTCTCCATTATGCAATCATTGATGCATATTCAACATATGTATGCGATATTTAATATATATATATATATAAACTTCTTTTATTGTATTCAAAATTCAAAATAATATATACAAATTATTATGTCTTATAAAACAATAACAAATATTATAATAAGAGAATATGCTATTTTTTTTTATATAACTCATTTTAAATTGTACAAAAATTTTAAAATTTTAATAACAAATCTTATAATATAAATTTAATTATTATTTATACTTAATAAAAATTAAATTTATATTAAAAATAATTATAAAAATATACTATACATATTAAAAAGAATTTGTCTACGGATAAGTTGACCTCTCTAGAGGTCGCCTTTTCCAATGACTAGCACACATTGTTTTGCATATTGGTCATATATATATATATATATATATATTACTTGGTCCTATTTGGAGATCTAAATATGAGGCTAGAGAGATGACTTCTAGGGAGATTGACCTCTCCATAGATAAACTCAATTAAAAATAATACAAATATTTAAACATTATATTATGCAATAAATCACATTTTTTTTGCTTTAAATTAAATTTATCTAAATATCTTTTAAATATAAATCATATATATCTAAATTTATATTTACCCTAACCTAAATTTATCTAAACCACGTTTGGTCACCTACTTACCAAATACACAGTATGTGCTTGAGGCTTATTATATCATCATGGTGGACTGGTGTGGCCCTCGATAACGTTGAATAAGTAACGCCTCACTCACGCTGTTAACACCTCCTCAGTGGATGCCACAAGCCACGTGGTGGTACTGCTGATCACCACCTTCCCTCAACTCCTCCTCTTACTTTACCACGTGGACACTATTAGGGATCCTCGAGTATAGTATAATGAACCTGATTAACGCATCTAAATTTGACCCAATCTAATAAAAAATATTATTAAATTTTTGGAAAAAAAAAAAAGGTTGATCTGGTCGGATAATTCAAGTTAATCCAAATAGACCTACTTCAATCCGTCCTAATTGATTACTTTATTTTTTTAGTATTTTTTAAAAAAACTTGTATTTTGTTTTGTTACAAGTTACTTATTAAAAATCAATTGTGTAGCTTTTAAAGTTAATGGAATTCATTAGCAAATAAAGATTTATAATTAAAAATTATTTGTAAAAGAAGTAGGAAAGTTGAGTGATTAAAATATAAACAATCAATAATATTTATAATGTTAACGGCTTTATAACTTGCTTTTATATTTTTATTTTAAATTTTTTTAATTTTATTATTCATTATTTAGTCTTTTTATTTTTTCTTTTCAAATTCGTCTTTTATTTTTGTTAAAAAATTGTATCATGGCTTTATAACTTGCTTTTATATTTATATTTATATATTTTTTAATTTTATTATTCATTATTTAGTCTTTTTAGTTTTTTTTTTCAAATTAGTCTTTTATTTTTATTAAAAAACTGTATCGGTCAAACTCAACTAAACCAGAAACCCACCCAACTTCATCCTTGCGAGTTCACAGAATAACCAATAAGGTTTAATTTCAATTTTCTTTACCCAATTTTAAATCAATCAAACTTATCACAACCAGATGAAAATTAGTCAACTGATGTTTACACGTAACCCAAATGCCTGTTACTTATATGGAGGAAAATCAAGTGTAGATGTTTACGTTCTTATTATTAGATTTTTTATTAAAATTTTATAAATATATGATTTTCTTAATTAGAGCACAATAATATATATTTTTTAAAAATTGCACATTTTATTTATAATAAAAAATTGATAACAAAAATATAATAAAGTATATATAAATTCAATCCTACTAAGTTTTATAAAATATCTTTCAACTTTTAAAGATATTCAATATGATATTTTAATAAAAAAAATAACACTATAAATATGATAATTACATTTTGATTGTGATTAGTAAGATTAATATAAAAACGATAAAGACATTAAAAATGATTAAACGAGAGTCAGAGTGATGTTTTAGTTACAGTTATCAATTTTCTAGAATAAAGTAACGAATCGATTTGCATATACAGTAATAATATGTAAGAGGAAGTTGTAGCCTTTTAGGAAATTGGTGGTGAACGGTGATTAAGCAGAATCTCAAGAGGAAGATAATCCAGAATACTAAAACGGAACAAAGAAGAGAGGGAAGAAGTTTGTTTGAAACGGAAATAGACGGTAAATGGGCGGTTTGGTGGACCCTACGCGTTCCTCTCGCCCCACTCTGTCTCTGGTCTTCCCTCTCCTCTCTCCCTCCGTCGTTGTCTATAAATATTTCTTCTCTCCATCGTCCCTTCACTCTACGCTTGTTCTTCACTTTCAACGACCTTCCTGAAGAAGCTTTCAACTTTCAGCCCCTTTCACTCTTCGCCCTTCCGCTTTCCGTTTCATTTCATTCTCCCTCCCATTTTCCCGCCTTCATCTAGTCTTCCTCCACTTCTCCATCTCACGCCCTTTTCAAGATTCGCAGGTAACGCTCGTCTTTTTCACTCTTCCCTCCTATTTAATTTGCTCCCTCTATATACGCTTTGTGCTAATTTTCCTGTATCTTCACATTTTCATTTCTTTGATTTATACTTATCTCTCATTCCCAGGATAATGGAGCAGTTCAATAACGATGACCTCGAGTACCTCGTCGATGACTATAACGATGACTTCCCTGCTTTTCTTGACGACGAATCTATCCCTCAACACGACCCTCTCCCCAAGAGTGATTTTGATTTTGCGGACTCCGACTTTGAAGATGATTTCGAATTCGTATGCCTTCTACCCCTTTATCTCATTTTCTCCAACGCCGTTGTGCCTTGTAGTTCTAACACTTTCACTGGATGGCTTCCACTATGGAACAGGCTTACTCCAAGACGGATACATCTGCTTTCGAAGCCAGACGTGGGAAAGACATCCAAGGAATTCCATGGGAAAGGCTCAATTTTACCAGAAACAAATACCGTGAGACTCGACTAATGCAATACAAAAATTATGAGAACCTCTCCCATTCTCGTAACCACCTTCACAAGGTGAGATTCTACGTTACTTCACACATAAGCTATGAATACTACTTCTGCACCTGGAGCTATGCGGACATGCTAAATTAGTTGTCTTTTTCAATTGGGAGTCTCGGACATATTTCTGAACTTGTTTGGTTAACAGGAGTGCCTGGAAGTGGAGAAAGGGAACAACTTTTATGCCTTCCAATCGAATACGAGGCTTGTCAAGCCAACCATTGTGCATTTCCAGGTGAAGACTTTGTTTTATTACTAGTGCTATCATTTGATTCTACAGTCAAGAAAATTTATCAAATAAACTGATTATTTGTTAAATACGGCTAGGGAATCCATTCTATGGCTCACAACATTTGATATAACTGTTTTGGATACGCGTATTCACTTTTTGCATTCAGATGTGAATCTGGCCAGTAAAAATTCCGGCACTGTTTTTTTGAGCAATCTGTAGCTTTCCTTTATGGCTTCTGTTTGTAGCTCACAATTTGGAAAAAAATGGCTACCCCCTTATATTAGGATCTTATTATTATTATTTTAAATTACACTAACTTGAAGTTTAAAAAGTTAGGAGACTAACTTTAGTACGTATGACCTCCTGAAGCCACATCGGAAAACATTCTTCTTTCAGTCAAACATTATGTTGAGGAACATTTTTCAATATGATCCTGTTCTGCTTATAGTGCAGTAACCCGTGATAAAAGGAAAGAAATCTCTGTTTGTTAAAATTTCCTTTATTTTTTTTCTGGAGCTTTTTTTTTTTTTTTAAGATTGCCCTACTTGAAGGATTTAAGCCAGACGTCATCCTCTTTAACTGTTTTTTTTTTAAAATTTTTCCTCTTTAAATTTGTAGATATAAATCCAGGATGCTTATTTCTTTTTCTTCCCCCATTTTTAACACTGTAACTCTTGTTCAAATTTTCTTGAAGGGAAAAAAAAGGGGTTTAAGATCCACCGTTTAAGGATTTATCTCCAATACATGCCAGATATTCATTTCTACTGACGAGATTATTTAAAGTTAGGAGACTAACTTTAGTACGTATGACCTCCTGAAGCCACATCGGAAAACATTCTTCTTTCAGTCAAACATTATGTTGAGGAACATTTTTCAATATGATCCTGTTCTGCTTATAGTGCAGTAACCCGTGATAAAAGGAAAGAATTCTCTGTTTGTTAAAATTTCCTTTATTTTTTTTCTGGAGCTTTTTTTTTTTTTTTTAAGATTGCCCTACTTGAAGGATTTAAGCCAGACGTCATCCTCTTTAACTGTTTTTTTTTTTTAAATTTTTCCTCTTTAAATTTGTAGATATAAATCCAGGATGCTTATTTCTTTTTCTTCCCCCATTTTTAACACTGTAACTCTTGTTCAAATTTTCTTGAAGGGAAAAAAAAGGGGTTTAAGATCCACCGTTTAAGGATTTATCTCCAATACATGCCAGATATTCATTTCTACTGACGAGATTATTTCATGGCAAGTTCTGGATATAGATGCTTCACGGCCATGGTATGATATGGTGCACTTAAATTTTTTTGACTTCCTGTGAGAAAGACTTTGTTCTATTTCTGGCATAACTGAATGAAATTTAATGACGCTGCACTCTCAGCTACACATTCCACACACGCACACATCACTTTGGAGCCTAGATTTGTCAAGTAAATATCATCCACTCTTTGAAGTGGATCACGGATTAACTTTCGAAGCACATGGATTTTATTATAGTACAGCTTCTTGTTGAATTTATTAGAACCTTACTGTATCAGAAGTTGGCTGAACTAACTCTAGTTTCGTTACATCGAAGACTGTTTGGGGGTCCAAATCGAAAAATTGCAATTTAGTGCCATACAGCTAGGTTGGCATGTTAGGCCTTAGTGAATGCCTAAACAGGAAAGAGTTCATGGTTGATAAGGGTAAACCTTTTGTCATGATCACAAGAACTTTTCTGTAGATAAATTCTCCATTACACAGGTGAAGAATAGCTATTGTAGGTGACAAAATATAGTTGATAATTCACTAAGCTAAAGCGTCATTCATCTATACTGTTTCTTACACCGTAAAAGAATTTTGGTTCCTTGTGTCTTGCTTTATGTATGATCATTTACTCAATACATTTTCTGTATTCATTTCCTTTTGCAATATGCTTATGTAATGTTACTCTATGCTTGTGTATTGCTTGTGATGGCTGTAATATAGTTTCTGTAGTATAATTTACCGCATTAGCTTGTTTGTGCGTCTAGGCCTCTTATTTCCCTCTCTCTCTCCCAGCTTTTCAAGCAGGTCGAAAGTGAGCAGCTTGGCAGGACGTTTCTTTTATGATATGATAGGAAAATATCTAACCACTTTCAAGAGGACTTTTAACAATAATTTAACTCAATTAGTATTATTTGCTTTCTAAGCAAGAGGGGTCTTAATATGATTATTGCGACACCTCTTCATGTTAGAATCTTTATTTGTAGGATGTTCTGACTCTTAATAGCCTCCGCTTACTTAACTTGGTCTACATTCTTTTAGGTTCATTTCCTACATTTTGCTTATCTTTCTTCAAGGTTCCGATTTGTTTAGGCCTACTTTTCATGCAGACAACAAAGTAAATAGAAAAACAAAAAATGCATTATTATTTTCGGTTCAATGCTTCAAGATTAGTCCTAACTCCCCCTAGTTGAATTGCCACCATTCTGTGACGAGAAACAAGATTGCAATCACGTATGCTGGTGCAGAAATCCTTGGTATTCTATTACTTAGTAATATATTTAGATCAATTGTTCTTGATGGAAACATAACACTAAGTAGAGTGTTTGACTGTGGTACTTGTCCAGTAAGCCTTATACTGCAGACATCATTTCAATTATCGTAATTATACATGACTCTTTTCCATGCTGATGTTGGTTTCGTTGACATTAATTATTTTTTTTTTTGTCTCTGCAGCTGAGGAATTTGTTATGGGCAACATCGAAGCATGATGTTTATCATGTGCAAAACTACTCAGTGATGCATTGGTCCCCGTTACTTCGAAGGGGTAAAGAAGTAATTAATGTGGCCAAACCAGTTGTTCCAAACCTTGTACGTTGCCAGTTGATTATCGCACCTTATATGGTTTTCTGTATTGAACTTATTGTATCTAATTTTCTTTTATCCTATTTTTTCAGAAGGGCTCTGGACATTTAGCTCGGCCCGTCTCCAGAGTTCAAATAAGCACCATGGCTGTCAAGGAAAATTTGATGGTGGCAGGTGGTTTCCAGGGTGAACTTATATGCAAGGTAGGAAAAGATCTAGATCATATCCCTTTACCCTATACTGAATCAACTGAAATTCCCGCTTTCCTAACTTGTAAATTATGTGTGGACCAGAATCTGAATCATTCTGGAGTTGCATTCTGCAGTAAAATAACTACCGATGATAATTCTATAACGAATGCAGTGGATGTTTACCGCAATCCGACGTAAGAACTCACCGAGAGAGAATTTTTTTTCCAGTTTGTCTTGATTTTTTTTCTTGGCTTGTAAGTAAAAACCTGCACTTTGCAGTGGGTCGTTGAGGGTTATGGCAGCAAATAATGATGCACAAGTCAGGGTTTTCGATGCTGAGAATTTTGCTAGTCTTGGTTGTTTCAAATATGACTGGTCTGTCAATGTAAGTTTCATCAACTCAGACTCCTATTATTGTAACCATATTGATCTTAATCACCAATGACTCTTTGTCATTAACAATTATTGCGTTCGGGTTTTGATCATTGCAGAATACTTCTGTTAGTCCTGATGGGAAGTTATTAGCAGTTCTGGGGGACAGTGCTGAGTGCTTGATAGCTGATGCTAACACTGGGAAGGTAAGTTCGCACATTTGTCTTTTAAAAGGGCACGTGTCCCCATTGCTTTATTTCACAGATTATGATTTATTTATGGTATGTCTTACTGTCTTAGGTTACTGGGAACATTAGAGGGCACTTGGACTATTCTTTTGCCTCTGCTTGGCATCCAGATGGAAGAATATTGGCCACTGGGAATCAGGACACAACATGCAGGTTGTGGGACATAAGAAATCTATCACAGTCCCTAGCTGTTCTCAAGGGAAGAATGGGTGCAATCAGGGCCTTAAAATTCACATCAGATGGACGGTTCTTGGCCATGGGTGAGGCAGCAGACTTTGTGCATATCTTTGACGCATGCTCTGATTATGTACAAGCACAAGAGATAGACCTGTTTGGAGAGATTGGTGGCATATCCTTTAGCCCTGACACACAAGCTCTATTTATTGGGATTTCTGATCGCACCTATGGTAGCTTATTAGAGTTTAACAGAAAACGTAGTATGCATTACTTGGACTCCATATTTTAAAGAAGTGCCTCCCAGAATGTACAGCCAGCTAGCTAGACTGCATACATATCCAAGGCAGGTTGTCTAGAATAGTTGTAAACTTTCTCTTTTTGGTTTTAGAAGGTGTTGTTTGTCCGGGGTCTTTTTGTCTCGGATTTAGTGGCAATGGGTATCAGGAGCTATTTCGGCGAAGGCGTTTTGCTTTTTGATAGCTGCAATGTATAATTTATTTTGAGTTTGTATAAATCTCCGCTCTTGCTATGTATATTGGTTTAAGAATGTCAAGAACTTCTTTCTAATTTTGCCCTATACATCCCGACATGCCCCAGCAGGTTAAGCAAGAAATATCCTCGATCTTAGTCAAAACCGTGACAAAACTGAATTGCAATAAAATTGTTTATAATCAGGAAACTGAGCAGACGAAAATATGTTTAATCACTGTTTTTGTAAATGGACCGGCATGACCGGCAGTCCGGATGTCGGTCCAGATGAGTTAAAATGGATGGTATGTCATTGAATTGGTCAAAACTCGGTTGACTCAGGTGCATCTATTTAATCTGTCGGTTTTTGCCTTCTTCATCAACTGGTGAAGCAACTAAATGCAACAATCCTACACAGCAAGTAGATGAATCAATATCGGTTCCAAAAGCTAAAAACTACAGATTTAATGATGATATTTAATTTCTTTGGTCTATTAGAGACTGTATATGAAATATGATGAAAGTGACTCACGAAGGCTTTACCTTCGTTTGCGTAGTCGTATTTCAGTGTGCAGTCTAAATTGATTTCCTGCTGCATCTTTCTATGCACGTAATTAAATAAAAACATAAACAAGTTTGATTTGAGGGGGTCCTGTCCATATATGTTGGAATTGACCACAAGACTGAGGGATGGTGTTCCCACCGAGGTGGCTAAATCCTTACCGTCTGCAACCCAATCTCCTTTCATGCAAACATTTGGAGGATAACAAGCTCCATGGGTCCATCTTATATCTTATTAATTATGTAAAAATCTACGAGTCCAGTCGCCAGCATCAATTTCTGATCAAGCTAGCTCCAAATTCAAACAGCCACCGTGGAAACAAGTCATTACTTTTTTGGATTCTCCTCATATGAAGCTGCCTTCACTAAGATTACGTTTGATCATTTAATCTATATATATTTTTTTATTTAGATCTAAATCATATTTATTTTTACAGATAATGTTCGAATTAAAAAATAGATAAAAAAAAAGAACAAAAATTTATTTGAATTTAAATAAAGAGAATATAAAAAAAATTATTTTTAATTCATTTTCTTGAATCCGAACATTTAAAAACTCAATCAAGATATGATTGAACTTTTTTACTAAAGTAAAATATTCACTATTTAATCTATACTATGTTCATAGAAGACATCATCCTTCTTTTTGAATAGAATGAAAGTTTTGTTATAGCAAATTCTTCAGTATGACTGCACAGTACAGTATATAAACACACTACACATATCAAAGGTTCGTCATCGTCTGGTTTGAGCCCAACCCAATTGACTATTCTCTTCTTCAAAATGGACTAGCAGTGGCCCATGAGGAGGAGGGTAGACATGGTAAACTGATAGATATGACATTTAAAACAAGAATGGGCCAGGCCTAAGGGCCCACTTTGACCCTCCTAAAAAACTAGTAAATTTCTATGACATATTTAAATTCCTTAGCACGAGGGGAAAAAAAAAAAAAGTGTCGGCAGGTCGGAAGTGAAGTCAAACTAAAATCCCGGACGTGCAAGTCACTGGGCCATCCAAGA
Organism: Biancaea sappan; assembly: GCA_037074585.1. Taxonomy (NCBI): domain Eukaryota; kingdom Viridiplantae; phylum Streptophyta; class Magnoliopsida; order Fabales; family Fabaceae; genus Biancaea; species Biancaea sappan. The sequence goes on from CM073494.1 coordinate 17,951,905, forward strand.
ATGATTGACCAGTATTCCTTAGAAGAAGATCATTTCATGTGACATCCCTGAAATTTAATAGACCAAGGATTTAAAACGTTTCAATTTGAACTCTTAATTTTTTTTTTGATTGTATCTTAAAATTTATATATAATTATGAAATGATATTTTTATAAGTTTGAAACAATAATTTAAATCTTGATATAATCCAATACAGATAATTTAAACTCTTTTATAAACCAAAACAAATACTAAATTTGAATTAAATTATCAACGTTGGTTGATTTAGTTATTTTAACATATATTTTTCAAAAAATAAGGTTTTGATTCTGTGCCTTATAAATAAAAAAAAAATGGTGTTTGGATAATTTTTAGTAACTTTGTGATGTGATCTGATTTAAATTAAATTAATAAGGGTTCAATAAGTTTTCAAATTTGGTGGTTCCACCCCCCCCCCCCACACACACCAAAAAAAAAAACCACAACTTCAAACTCAATTGATTCTTGGAAAAAAATTATTTTTAATTCTTTATATCTTTGTTATAAGATTTTTCAATTATAATATGATAAGGTAAAGTTTTCCAATCAAAATTTATAATAAATGTTTGATTATCTATTCAAAATATGTTAAGCATATAATGTTTTAAAGATAAATGTTTTTTTTTTTACAACTCAACATTAATGATTTGTTTTTTAAGGAATTTTTTATACTTGTTCTACTCCAAATGAATAACTTGATAATAAATAAATTGAAAAAGCACCATTATTGTTTTTAAACTTTGACTTAATTCTCAATTTCATCCCTTAACTTAATTTTGTGTCAATTTTAGGATGAATAGAGGTGTCATTTTGGCCCATGGGCTAGTTCGGGACAACTCATAGATGAGCAGTATTGGATTCAAGAAATTAAAACCATTTTAAAAAGGGATAAAACGACCTAAGCTTACGGGCTGGCCTTTTTTTTTAATTATAAAAATTATATTATTTAATATAAATAATCTCACTTTATAACATTTTTATATTTATAACATTATATTAAATAAATATAGTAAGTTTGGACATGAAAATTTTTGTAATTTTTTTAAAAAAATAGAAATTTCAAATTTAAATATAATATTGTTAATTTAAAAATAAAATATGAAAAATTAAATTTATTGATTATTTAAAAATTAAAGAAGTAATGTTTTGCTGTATTTTAATAAAAAAACTAAAATTAAATTATTTAAATATATTTAAAAAACGAGTGGCCAACAGGACCAGCTGTTGAGGCTGCACAAGCGGTCTTGGTCTTCAATAAATAGATGAGTTGACTCATTTATCTCTGATCCGTAATGGGACAGCACGGGTCACCCCATTTGATAATACTATAGATGAGTTAACATTGATGTATGTAATAGAAGTAACTACATCAACATTTACTATTAATAACTTAAATGATGTTTATCTCAAAAATAAAATTAAAATTAATTAAAAAAGTGAATAAAAAATTTGATTATAAAAAAGTTTTAGGATGAAATTAAAATTTACGGATGATAATGATATTTTTGACTAAATATATAATAGACTAAATATGACTTGATTCCTTGATTGAACATAGTTATGATAGACAACAAATCTTTGATAAAATCTTTTTGAGTAAATTACCTGATTAAGCAACTTGCTTTCCTTCACATCGTTCATTTTTAACACAATATTTTATGGGCAAGTGGATGGTTATACCAAATGAGGCAAAGCAATTCTATTATATCCTACTTATTTTATTATTAGAGTCGCTTTATTATCGGGAAATCTTGGCATAGGCGCGTACGTATACTTTACCAGTTGTTGTTTTCTTTGAATGTAATTGCATGACTTATTGAAAATATAACTACTTTAGTTTGTCATATAGTTCCTTTATTTTTTTTTGTTTTGGGGGGGGGGGGGTTTGATTTGTGAGAAATGGAGTAAAAGATACGGTGTTGAGATATACAAATGAAGTAAAAATGCATTGAATATCTAGAACAACAAGGGGAAGATGGGTAAGTTGAGGTGATTGGTATAAGTTGACATAAAGGTTAAAGAGAAGATTAAAAGGGTTAGGCTTTAATCTGTTTGTAAAACAGTACAGGAAAAAGGGAAAAGGAAAGAGTAAAACTGTGGTGAATGATAAGGAAAGTGCACTTTAGGCGCATGCTATATATGTGTATCTTGTGCTTTGTATTAAGAAACATTCCCACCTCGGCCCCTCTCTTATCATGTTTATATTTAAATCCTCCAATCGCCTTTTGGCAAGAGGTCATCTTGATCTTGTGCTTATGCGAAAATTAGGCTTTTTCTTAAACTACAAAGAAAAAAGGTGACACATATATAAAATGTAGATTTTAAAGAGTTTATTTTGAACTGATTTATTTTATGATATAAATATTTATACAAGTGTTTAGAAGAGTTTATAAAAATAATTTATAGCATGTTTATGAAAATAGTTTATGTAAAATTTGTGTTCATAAACTCTTCAATTATAAAAATAACTTATATATAAATACTTATCTAATAAAAAATTATTATTATAACTACTTAAATAAGTTATTTATAGCTAAAATCATCCTCTCCATCCATGTCCCATTCTTGGATTTAGAATCACATCCAAAATCAACCAATGAAATGAAACCCCATTCCTTCCTCCTTCGAAGGCCTTTTATTTATTTGGAAGCAACAATTAATTTTAAAAAAGAAATAAGGGGTGCAAAGGTGTGAATGGTGTGATGAAGCGGGGAAGCATGTGAAGTGTCGTGAAAAAGTGAAATTGGAGTAAGTAAGTGAAGCCCCCACAGGAGGGCAAAGCGATGGAGATTGCGATATCTTTGGTTATGAGTTATGACAATTGAGTCCTGCTCTGAAAACGACGGTTAGAATCAATTGGTGGGAGGCCAAGTTGCGGAATGGTCCAAACAAAAATCAATGCCCACACTTGTGAACAACGCAAGCATTCAAATCAGTAGAGTCCTTTCCAGCTCAAAGTGTTGAAAAATGTGGTGTTACCTGACAAACCTAATTAATTGTGGACATAGAAAATCTACGTTTTCATCGACTCCCACCTTCTACCAACTTCTCAAACCATTTATCATGCTCTTTGATTTTTCTCCATTCCTTCAATTCCTTTCTGCCCTTTGCTTCCTCCCAAGGCTGCTAAACAGTGCTTTGATGTTTTGCGACCTAAATTCCATCCACATAATCATTTCTATTGAAATTTGAATTTAGCCCACGCTTTTACTCACTCTTTCACACTCTTGCCTCCAAATAAAACTGAAATGTTCAGCATTTTCTTCCTTTATGATTATGGCACCGGTAGGCTTTGGTGAACAAATGTTAGACGACGGTATAAACGTAAGCGGAAGTCACCGTCTAATATTGACTCATAAATTAACACTTGATTAATAATGCATATGACCTTTTTTAAAAAACAAAAAAAATCTGTTTTAAGGAAATGCTCAGAGGTTAAGCTGATCAGTTTGGACCGGATCAATTTTTCACGGGTTAAAAATAAATAAATTTATTAAATTCAAAACTACTTGTTTGGACTGTAGGCTTAAATCCAGCAGGCTACTTCTTTTTTAAACAAATTTATAATTTAAATTTAAATTTTTTAGTAAAAAAATTTAACAATTTTTATTAAAATATAATTTATACATGTAAAATATTATTTTTTAATATTTATAAATAATCAATAATTTTATTTTTTATATTTTTTAATTAAATGCATTATATTTAAATTTAAAAATTCTATTTTAAAAAAATTATAAAAATTTTTATATTCAAAATTATTATATTTATTGAATATAATTTTATAAAATATAAAAATATGATAAAGTGAAATTATTTATACTAAATAATATAATTTTTATAAAAAATAAAAAATTTAAACGGGCTGACCTGTGACCCAAACAAATCTAAAATAACATATAAAAAATTATCTATTTACAAGTGATCAAGGACCAGCTTGCAAGTTTTGCCCATTTTAACACTACTATCCACCATGTTATCAAAACTCTTGTGAATTGGTCTACCAAAGTTAGAAGATGCTTGGATGAGCGGCAGAGGTGGAGCTACACATATTTGAGGGGGTGCAGCTAAATTTTACAAATTTATATATAAATTTTTTTTTCATTTTGCCCCCTACTTGTTTTTTGTTGAACTCTGTTAATATTTTTTTAAACCCTATTTAGTGACTCAGTTCCTCTTTACTGTTCACAGTCACGAAATCCCTACTTTCCAGAGTCACAAATTTTTTTTTTATGATGGTTAATTTCTCATTCCATTGTTAGGGACCTCTTTGTAAAATCTTGAAATTTAGAAATTTTTGTACATAGGTCTAATTCTATCAAATTGGTTGATTAATTATACAATTAGGATCATGAGTAACATATATATGAAGTCAATTTTATGGAATTTTTTCTTGATGATGATTAATTTATCATTCTATTATTAGGGACCTCTTTATAAAAACTTGAATTTTGAGATTTTTGTACATAGGTCTAATACTATTACATTAGTTGATTGATTATGCAATTAGAATTTAGAAAAAGAAAAAAAAAATTTGTAAAAAAAATATTTTTTTAAAAAAAAATTATAATCAAATGTAACAAATTAAAATTAATTTAAAAAAATTGTCATCAAATCCATAAAAACAAATAAAAATCTTATCCACTAACCAAGAGATCCGAGCGGTGCAATACTCCAACTCACAATGGAGGATACAGTAACATGATTTTCTCTAAACTGATCATGTTCGATTTTTTCCAAAATTGATTTTCAATCTAACGTAGGTTTGGTTCACTGTAAGTTAGAGTTGCTTCTTCTGTGTTGATGTAGCTCAAAATTGATTTTTCCAACTATCTTATTCTCCTTTTTACCCCCACCCTCCTTTCTTTCTCTTCTTCTCTGCACAGAATCCCGCCTCTGCACAAAGCCAAAAAAATGAAAACAAGAAGAAAGAGATTGGTATGGAGGGGGAAAGTTGGAAAGAGATTTAGATAGAGAGACATGAAAGAAGAAAGGAGCATAAAATGGCTAAGATAGTTAAAAATGAAGAAAAAAAAAAAAGTAACAATTTAAAGCTGTAGATGTTTATATTTTGGAGAAAATTATACTATTGAGCCCTATTTTTTTTTAAAAAAAATTTAACCTCATTTTATTTGTTCATTCTTTTATTTTACTCCCTGTGTAATTACTATTTAACCTGATAATTCTTCTTAAATTTTATAAGTGAAATTAACATACTTGCATAAAATAAGAGTATATTTTAAAATTAAATGTTAATACTAATAGTTAAAAAATTATCATTAAAATATTTTAAATTTTAATTTAACATTTACTTGTATTATTTTTTATGTGATTTTGTTAATTTTACTTTACTTAACTCAAAAAATAATTTTTAAATAATTATTAAAAAATAATTAAATTAAATTTAAAAATAAAATAAATAAATTCATTTCATTACAACATTTATAAATGTATATTATAAATTAAATAATGATAGTTAAAAAATTATCATTAAAACATTAATATAAATTTTTTATCACATTTTTATATGATAGAAATTAAATAAATAATATAATATACATATAATTATATATTTAAAAATATTTTTATTAATTAATATCTGAAAGAAAGTTAATTTTTTAATAATAATTTGTAAAGATAAATTATATTCATATAAAATAAATTCTGTTGAAAATTAATTCTGTTAAAATCTAAATTTATCTAAAAAATTTCCTAGCACTCGTAAGAAAAGCTGAGCCATAAACGAGGATTGAGGTTCAGGACCATTCACAGGGGACTTTACGTGACACGTGGTAGTAGGTTAGCGGTTGTCCCTCGCAGTTACTTCCGCGAAGCTGAGAAAAAGCGAAAACGCGTTCAGCTGATTAGATGGGCCCCACCATCATTAATCCCAGTTCCACGTTTACTCTCCGACCCCAATTTGTCGCATCTCTTGCATCCCCCGATTTCTCCGGTCATCTCGTGAGATTTTTGACTTCACTCCTTCACTGGAAAAATGTCGGGTCAGGAAAAGAGAAGGCCCTTCACCAGTTACTACCCTTCCTCTCCTTCAAATTAATTCTTACGTTACAGTTTAAATTGGTCGTTTAAAAAAAAAAAATTAAAAGGATTGGCTATCACTTTATTAAATAAAAGGGTTTGTCGTTTTGTTGATGGATTGTCCATGAAATCTGTAACTATGAGCTGTACTGTAACGTTAGAAATCATGTTGACTGGCCAGTGGCCACCATCCAAATTCCAAACCCAAATTAAGATAGGAAAAAAAAAAAGTGAGAGAGCATTATTATTTTTGGTGTGATATCAATATGAACAAAAGGGCATATGATTTGGGATTCACATGCGCGCCGAGTTACACCAAGCACAACAATTTTACGGCATCCAATGGTCTGACACTCCACACTGCTCTGATTTACATCCTAGATGCATTGCACAACCGAAGTTGTGGATTCCTTTAACATTAGAATATTGAATTCAAATATTAAAGATACCGCAAAGTAGTCGCGTGAAATTAACTACTTTGCATTTCTTTAATTAGACTTTACAACTTGTTCCTTCTTTTCTATTTCTTCATCTCTCTTGTGCTTTCACATACGAATAAGACCATCCATACAACACACTGCGTCTATAATGCAAAATGCGGCACAACTTGGCTTTATATCATTCTCTTTGTGCACACTTCATATGTCTCGTTATTTACTGATAAATGGTTGAATCACTCTTGAAAGAGACATTTATATTTAGTATCTTGTCACATCCTAAAAATTGAGCATGTGAAAAGATACTACTCATTTGATATAATTCTCAAACATACGTTATATACATATATTCTGTAAGGTTTTACATTCAACCTTAATCATTCATTCCACACTACAGAATTATATTCATCTGATAAGCAAATATAGACATACATAGTCTGATATTTCTATCTCATCGCAAGCCTAGGAGACCTATAGAAAGTACAGAGCGTTTCTAGTAACCACATTAATAAGTACTGGTATCCCACCAGACAGAAATAGAGAATAATCCCAAGGGGCTTCTAATCTTCAAACGAATACTCTTGTTCTTTGTTTTCTGTATCTGAAAAAAATAATCATAGGGAGTGTGAGTTTATTTAAAAACTCAGTAAGTAAATAACTGTACTATATAAAATATCAAAAGTACAAATACCACATTTACTCATATAATTAATTGTTTTATACATCGAGTAGTATGGGACTCTAACCCTTTCAAACTCATGAATAAGATCTCATCGGTATACACCGAGTAGTATGGGACTCTAACCCTTTCAACTCGTGTATAGGTTTCATAGATATGCACTGAGTAGTATGGGACTTTAACCCTTTCAACTCATGTATAGGTTTCATAGATATGCACTGAGTAGTATGGGACTTTAACCCTTTCAAACTCGTGTATGAGCTTTCTTAGATATACACCGAGTAGTATGGGACTTTAACCCTTTCCAACTCGTGTATTAGATCCCGTAGATCTTTACTCATTGACAAGATAGTGAGAATTTATCACATAATACAATTGTCATGAAATAAAACAATTTCTACATACTCTTATTTCTACCGATCATCATATACTCCCATATGAAAAATTGATTGCTTATTATCCAAATAATATTGTAAATGGGACTTATATTGTACTTTGACTAGTAATATCAATTTAGCTGAGCAAGGTTATTCACTCACCTTGATTTTTGTCCAAGTTTACCTTGTTCCACACTAGAATTTGTGTAGGAAAATTTCCTAGTAAAATATATTACAAGAAATCATAAGAAAGGAAACAAAATCACGAAAATACGTAAAATTTTCTGACTGCTACAGTAACGGGTTGCTACAGTACGGTTCGCTACAGTGTCGGTTCGCTACAGTAACGTTGACTGCTACAGTACCGTTGACTGCCGACACTACAGTACTGCTACAGTACCCGAAGAAAATTTTTCAGATTTTTTTTCCGAAATTTCTGGTCGCTACAGTAACTCGAAGAAAAATTTCAGATTTTCAGTTGCTACAGTACTTCGAATTTTGCAGAAAATCTTTCAAAAAAATTCATCCTTTCCTTTCTTTTGATTCAAAACCAGAATCTCAACTCTTTTAACCGATTATAACTCAAATATAACTTCTAAAACAACTGAGATTCATGAATTATCATCAAAATCTTCAAGAACAAAACCTCCTCTGATCTTGTATATAAACTGAAATTTAAGGAAAATAATCGGATTAAAGCTTACCTTTGATCCTTACAAAACTTTTGAACCGAACAAATAATCAGAAATTCTGAAGATCAAGGAAATGATTTGAGAAGAAAATGAAGAACTGAGAGAGAAATCTTTTCTGCTTCCTTCGGCTGAGTGAAAAAATGAGGGTTACTATTGAAACTTTATATTAAATATTTCTAATGGGTTATTCAATAACCCATGGGTATCCATAACCCAACATCCAAACCCATCCAGTCAATTTACAATAAATGGATTAATTGACCATTCTGAAACCACTTTTCCATGAATTTCACCATTCTTAGAATATATCCCTCATTGTGCAAATATTTAGTCCAGTCATTTAACTCAATTTTCATAAATAATATTCAAAGAGAACAATTAAATATGAAAATTAAAAATGACCAAAATCAATAACTAAAGTAACGTTGTAGAATTCTAAAATACTCTTAAGCGAATTATATTCTGAAATTAACGGGTATTACATTCTACTCCCCTTAAAAGAATTCGGTCCTCCGAATTAAAATCGTACCTCAAGTTTCAAATAAATGTGGATAGTTTTTCCACATCTCATATTCTGCCTCCCACGTAGCTTCCTCGCGAGAATGATTTCTCCAAAGAACCTTGACAGTAGGAATTTCTTTGGTACGCAATTTCTTGACTTTTCTATCAAGGATAGCTACTGGTACCTTTTCGTAGGTGAGAGTTTCATCAAAATGAACTTCTTGGGGTTGAATGACATGAGAAGGATCAGGAAGATACTTCCGTAGCATGGACACATGAAATATTGGATGAACTCCCTCTAGGTTGGAAGGTAGGTCTAGGCGATATGCCACATTACCCACTCTGTCTACAACCTCATATGGGCCAACATACCTCGGACTAAGCTTGCCTTTCTTCCCGAATCTCATTACTCCTTTCATAGGTGAGATTCGTAAGAAAACCATATCACCTATTGCAAATTCAAGGTCACGTCGTCGGTTGTCCGCATAAGACTTCTGTCTACTCTGAGCAGTTAACAACTTCTCTCTGATCAGTTTAACTTTATTTATATCTTCCTGTATCATCTCAGGTCCAAATATTTTGGTTTCACCAAGTTCAAACCAACCTATAGGAGATCGACACCGTCTCCCATACAAAGCCTCAAAAGGTGCCATCTGAATACTGGCTTGGTAAGTGTTATTATAAGCAAATTCAATAAGAGACAAATGATCTTCCCAACTTCCACTGAAATTCATCACACAAGCTCTTAGCATATCCTCTAAAGTCTGAATTGTCCTTTCGGACTGTCCATCAGTCTGAGGATGGAATGCTGTGCTAAGATTCACTTTGGTACCCAAAGCCTCTTGAAAGACTTTCCAGAACCGAGAAGTAAACTGAGGTCCTCGGTCTGATATAATGGATATTGGTACACCATGAAGTTTCACTATTTCTTTAACATAAATTCGAGCAAGTTTTGCTACACTGAAAGTGGTATGAACAGGAAGAAAATGTGCTGACTTAGTAAGTCGATCCACTATGACCCATATTGAGTCATTTCCTTTTGTTGACTGAGGTAAACCTACTACAAAATCCATAGTGATCCTTTCCCACTTCCATTCGGGAATATCTAGTTTTTGCATCAATCCAGATGGTCGTCGATGTTCAGCTTTAACTTGCTGACAAGTCAAACATCGAGCTACAAAGTCAGTCACGTCTCGCTTCATGCCCTCCCACCAGTAAACTTGTTTCAAGTCCTGATACATTTTCACAGCACCAGGATGTACAACGTAGGGCGAACCATGAGCTTCCATTAAGATTTCATGTTTCAAAGATTCAATGTTGGGGACACAGAGTCTCCCATTAAACCATAAGACTCCATCTTCATCTACCAAGAAACTTGGTGCTAGACCTTGCCTTGCCTTATCTCTGATTTTGACCATATCAATGTCATTTTCTAAAGTTGCTTTTACTTTTTCTACAAGGGATGATCTAACTGTTAAATGAGCCAGAAATGTACCTGACTCAGTGATCTCGAAGAATACTCCATCAGCTTCCAACTCTTGTAGTTCATGTATTAGAGACCTCCTTATAGTGGCAATGTGAGCTAAACTTCCCATAGACTTTCGACTTAGAGCATCAGCCACTACATTTGCTTTACCTGGATGGTAAAGGATGGTACAATCATAATCTTTCAGAAGTTCCATCCACCTTCGTTGCCTTAGATTGAGATCTCTCTGCTCAAAAATGTACTTAAGGCTTTTGTGATCTGTAAAAATTTTACAAGTTTCCCCATACAAGTAATGTCTCCATATCTTTAGGGCAAACACTACAGCTGCCATTTCCAAATCATGAGTGGGGTAATTCAATTCATGCTTTTTAAGTTGACGTGAGCCATAAGCTATGACTTTACCATGTTGCATCAACACACATCCTAAGCCTATCTTTGAGGCATCACAGAATACAGAGTAACCCCCTGGTCCTGATGGTAGGATTAAGACTGGTGCAGAAGTTAAACACTCTTTCAATTGGGTGAAACTTTGCTCACATGAATCATCCCAAATGTATTTAACATTCTTTCGGGTTAACTTATTTAATGGGAGAGCCGTCTTAGAGAAATCTTTGACAAAGCGACGGTAATACCCTGCTAAGCCAAGAAAACTACGTACTTCAGACACAGTTGTTGGTCTAGGCCACTGTTTAACTGCTTCAATTTTACTTGGATCTACATGAATACCTTCTTGGGAAATAACATGTCCCAAAAATGTTACATGACTCATCCAGAATTCACATTTTAAGAGCTTTGCGTACAACTGATGCTCTCTCAAAGTCTGAAGCACTATTCTCAAATGTTCAGTATGTTCTTCATGACTCTTTGAATATACCAAAATATCATCAATAAACACAATTACAAACTTATCAAGGAATGATTTGAACACTCTGTTCATTAAATCCATAAATGCTGCTGGTGCATTTGTCAACCCAAAAGACATCACAAGAAACTCATAATGTCCATACCGTGTACGAAAAGCAGTCTTAGGTATATCATCACTCTTAATTCGTAACTGATGATATCCAGACCTTAGATCAATCTTTGAGAAGTATTTTGCTCCTTGAAGCTGATCAAACAAATCATCTATCCTTGGTAAAGGATACTTATTCTTCACTGTGACTTTATTCAGCTGACGATAATCTATACATAATCTCATAGAACCATCTTTCTTTTTCACAAAAAGAACAGGAGCACCCCAAGGTGAAAAACTTGGGCGAATGAACCCTTTGTTTAACAAATCTTCCAATTGTTCTTTGAGTTCTTTTAGCTCAACAGGAGCCATACGATAAGGTGGAATAGAAATTGGTCTTGTGTCTGGGACCAAATCAATACTGAACTCAATATCTCTTTCTGGCGGTAATCTAGGTAAATCTTTTGGGAACACATCTGGGAATTCATTAACCACATGAATGTCTTCTAACTTCTGTTCTTTCTTTTCTAAATCTTTGATAAAAGCTAGAAATCCCTGACATCCCTTTCGCAACATACGCTGGGCACTTAATATAGATATCATGTTGCAAGGTACATCACTTCGATCTCCTTGAAACACAAAATTACTCCTCCCCGGCATATTAAAGGAAATAACTTTGTCACGACAATTTATAGTAGCATGACAAGAAGATAGCCAATCCATCCCTAAAATCACATCAAAATCTAACATATTGAGAACCATAAGATCTATCTTAGTTTCCGTGCCTCCAACGATTATTTTACAAGAACGATAACATGTTTTAACCATCAAAGTCTCTCTCATCGGTGTGGAAACCAAGAATGGTTCTTTAAGAATAATCGAATCAAATGTAAATCTCTTGGCAAATAGGAGCGACACATATGAGTGAGTAGAACCGGGGTCAAACAAAATACGTGCAGCAAAAGTATTAACAGATAATATACCTGTAACTACAACATTGGATGTTTGAGCATCCTGTCGGGTTAGAGCATATACTCTTGCATTTCCTCTGCCAGCAGCTTGTTTTCCACGGTCACCTTGGCCTCTTCCAGAACCTCTTCCCATACTACTCCCTGTTGAAGGGGTTGGTGTTTGAGTAATAGAAGCAGAAATAGACTGTGGCCGAAGTGGCAAAGTAGACCCTTGACCTGATCTTGTCATGAGCTGAGGGCACTCCCTTATAAAATGTCCTTTTTGTCCACAGTGAAAACAGCCTGTACCAACAGTGTTTAACCTGCATTCTCCGAAGTGAAACTTTCCACATTCAGGACATTGAGGTTTTTCCCTTCTACCTTGAGTACCTCCTCTACTAGAAGAACTAAAACCACCCCTGCTCTCTGAACGAGGCTTAGCCACACTGGCTGTAGAATAAGTTGACTTAGTAGGAGTGGCTGGAGCATTTTGTGACGCAGTAAAGGGTTTCAAAGTCCCTGAGTCTTCCCCTTGATCAAAAGATCTTCTATATCTAGCTTTCTTCTTTTGACGATATTCTTCTTTATTCTTTGACCTCCTTTCCATAACCAATCTGTAAAACTCCGTCCACATAACTAGCGGTGTGCCTTGAATTCTAGCTTTCTTCCAGTTCTTCCACCATTTACCAGCCCTACCCTTTAACTGAAAAGAAGTGAATTCTACCTTTTGAGTAGGAGAACACCCTATAGCATCACAGATTGCTTCACAATCTTCAAGGAAACATTGTGGGTCCTCTTTGGGATCTTCCCCTGAAAAAGTAGGAGGCCTCATTTTCTAGAACTCAGACATTCTTACCTCCCTTACATTAACTCCTCCCGCTAATTGAGCTGGTGGTACAATTTCAGCTTCAACAATAGGAGGATCCACTGGCAGGTTAGCTTGTGCAGCTCGACCTCTCATTTCAGCCTCAAATCGGTCAAATCGTTCATTCATCAAATTAATCACATGTGCAATAGTTGTATTATCAGGTTCGACTCTCCTTGCTTGCTCACTAGTTGCGCCTTCAGTACTTTGAGCATGCAAACTATCACCACGGTTAGGATCATCTTGCACATGCACTGGTGGAATTATGGCCCTCCTTGGACCCATATGCTCATTATTATTAGAAGATCCTTCTGACATTGATCTGTCACAGATCTACACACATAACAAACAATTTTCAGACATAAACAGAATATCACTTACTAGCCCCACTGAGAAGTTATCTATAAAATGACGTTATACTCTACAAGGTCTTTTATGGAACCTAATTCTATGGTCATGCCGCGGCTCACGACAATAGGGAAGGGCCCACAAAGATCACTTTGCTCTGTACTCTATAGGGGACCTATAAAACCTTTCCTCTCATACCAAATTTGTCACATCCCAAAAATTGAGCATGTGAAAAGATACTACTCATTTGATATAATTCTCAAACATACGTTATATACATATATTCTGTAAGGTTTTACATTCAACCTTAATCATTCATTCCACACTACAGAATTATATTCATCTGATAAGCAAATATAGACATACATAGTCTGATATTTCTATCTCATCGCAAGCCTAGGAGACCTATAGAAAGTACAGAGCGTTTCTAGTAACCACATTAATAAGTACTGGTATCCCACCAGACAGAAATAGAGAATAATCCCAAGGGGCTTCTAATCTTCAAACGAATACTCTTGTTCTTTGTTTTCTGTATCTGAAAAAAATAATCATAGGGAGTGTGAGTTTATTTAAAAACTCAGTAAGTAAATAACTGTACTATATAAAATATCAAAAGTACAAATACCACATTTACTCATATAATTAATTGTTTTATACATCGAGTAGTATGGGACTCTAACCCTTTCAAACTCATGAATAAGATCTCATCGGTATACACCGAGTAGTATGGGACTCTAACCCTTTCAACTCGTGTATAGGTTTCATAGATATGCACTGAGTAGTATGGGACTTTAACCCTTTCAACTCATGTATAGGTTTCATAGATATGCACTGAGTAGTATGGGACTTTAACCCTTTCAAACTCGTGTATGAGCTTTCTTAGATATACACCGAGTAGTATGGGACTTTAACCCTTTCCAACTCGTGTATTAGATCCCGTAGATCTTTACTCATTGACAAGATAGTGAGAATTTATCACATAATACAATTGTCATGAAATAAAACAATTTCTACATACTCTTATTTCTACCGATCATCATATACTCCCATATGAAAAATTGATTGCTTATTATCCAAATAATATTGTAAATGGGACTTATATTGTACTTTGACTAGTAATATCAATTTAGCTGAGCAAGGTTATTCACTCACCTTGATTTTTGTCCAAGTTTACCTTGTTCCACACTAGAATTTGTGTAGGAAAATTTCCTAGTAAAATATATTACAAGGAATCATAAGAAAGGAAACAAAATCACGAAAATACGTAAAATTTTCTGACTGCTACAGTAACGGGTTGCTACAGTACGGTTTGCTACAGTGTCGGTTCGCTACAGTGTCGGTTCGCTACAGTAACGTTGACTGCTACAGTACCGTTGACTGCCGACACTACAGTAACTGCTACAGTACCCGAAGAAATTTTTTTAGATTTTTTTCCCAAAATTTCTGGTCGCTACAGTAACTCGAAGAAAAATTTCAGATTTTCAGTTGCTACAGTACTTCGAATTTTGCAGAAAATCTTTCAAAAAAATTCATCCTTTCCTTTCTTTTGATTCAAAACCAGAATCTCAACTCTTTTAACCGATTATAACTCAAATATAACTTCTAAAACAACTGAGATTCATGAATTATCATCAAAATCTTCAAGAACAAAACCTCCTCTGATCTTGTATATAAACTGAAATTTAAGGAAAATAATCGGATTAAAGCTTACCTTTGATCCTTACAAAGCTTTTGAACCGAACAAATAATCAGAAATTCTGAAGATCAAGGAAATGATTTGAGAAGAAAATGAAGAACTGAGAGAGAAATCTTTTCTGCTTCCTTCGGCTGAGTGAAAAAATGAGGGTTACTATTGAAACTTTATATTAAATATTTCTAATGGGTTATTCAATAACCCATGGGTATCCATAACCCAACATCCAAACCCATCCAGTCAATTTACAATAAATGGATTAATTGACCATTCTGAAACCACTTTTCCATGAATTTCACCATTCTTAGAATATATCCCTCATTGTGCAAATATTTAGTCCAGTCATTTAACTCAATTTTCATAAATAATATTCAAAGAGAACAATTAAATATGAAAATTAAAAATGACCAAAATCAATAACTAAAGTAACGTTGTAGAATTCTAAAATACTCTTAAGCGAATTATATTCTGAAATTAACGGGTATTACATTTGATAATAATTCAAACATGATTATTTTTAATAAAGAATACTTATGAAAAATAAAAAAAAATATGTCTCATCATGTAATTTTAAGTTGTTTTTATGAATTTGTATGAGTTATATATACCCTTTTGGTTTATGTTTATTTTTTAAATACGCATAATGCTTCTTTGCAGCAAATAATTAATGCTGGAACGCAGTTCTTCAAACAATATTTCCAGCAGTGCTCCTATTTGGTTAATTACTGCATGCGTATGTAGTGTGAGATTAACATATTAAGCACTCCCAACAAGTCATGCCAATTATAGTCATATGGCGTAGTTGAATTCCTTGTTGTCATGATGACAATAATAACAATAATGGACTAAACTAAAGATATAACATAGCGATCTTAACGAATAATGAAAGGAATCAAAGTGGTTTAATCTAGTGTGACGTGGAAAGTGAGATATGCTCATACATGCAGCAACTTTCTTGACAAGGAAACTAATGGAAATTGAAGATTGGAAAAGCAAGAAAAGTGTGGTTTGCTATTGGTTTGGATACCTAACCATTAAGGCAATGTTATGGAATTTTTAAAAATAAATTATCTTTATTTTTATAAAATTTAGTTAAATTTCATTCGATATTTTTTGTTGGTTTAAAAAATGACACTCATCTACACTCCAACTTTTTTGTTTTGTAATTAAAAGCATTTTTTTGCATGATATATGTTACTTTTAAAAGTAGATTAATTAACAATTACGCTTAAATCTCAAAATAATTAGAGAGGTGAAAGCTCTCCCGTAACAAAGCCTCAACCATCAACCACTATCCCGCACGGCGCACGCCTAGGAATTTTCTGGAATATATATGTATATATATATATATATAAATAATATAATTGCCCAATTCGATCAACTAACTTAACCAACGTGGATACGGGGTTCGGTATATAGGTTCCCTCCCTTCCTCAACCAAAATTAACATTAAGTTAAGCCAAACAAATTCAACTAATCGTCACCACCTGAAGATTGCGCCGATGCCGCAATCAGGAGCGTGCGCTTCACATCCATTTTTGACTGAACAAGTGTGACCATCACCATCCGTGCTATGAACGCTCCATTCTCGAGCGTGAGTCAAGCTCCAACAGCCGTAAAATCCAAGACTGGATCTACAGCTAGTGGCGCCGCAATTGAAGAGTTTGTCTCACTTGCGCGTGTCATTCCCACGTTCCCTTGCTTAGAATCTACGCCGTAGCCCTGGGTAAACTCAACCACGGTCAAAAGTCTTACCCCTCGTTAGCATGTAGCACTAGCACAGGCAATAAATCTTTGATTGATTTTGGAAGTTAAGGATGACATTTGATTTATCTGAACAATTAATTTTCATAATTAATAATTTAAATTTTAGTATATTATTTTTAAAAAATAAAAAAATAAAAAAATAAAAAAAATATTTCAAACTCTGGGTCTTTAATTTTAAAAATAAATGATTTAAATAAGACAAATGTAAAATTTATTTTCAGCCGTGGCCGTTCAATTCATCTGCCTCTGCCACGTTGTCAATATCAATAATCATTATTAGCCAGCTCAGTCCATGGGGTCCACCCAAAGGACACACTCACTCTCGCCTCTCCCCCCCTCCCTTTGATGCGTAATGATGACGTCAGGATTTCGCAGCAGTTTTGATTTCGTCAACTTTGGTTCTGCGTATCACTCCTGCGTTGCGCCCTCTTTGTTTTATACAACTTTATTTTTTTTCCCCGGAAGTTTGAATTAATGAATATTAACAATTATTGTGACCCGATATTAATTATTCTTAAAGATAGGTCGTGAGTGGTTGCGGAAATACTAGAATTAGATTAGGATAACGTGTATACCAGCTGGGCTATCATGAATTTTTCTCCATCTAGAGGCTTCTTTGTTACGTGGGGGCTCCTCTATCATTTCCATCCTAGATTAGGCATTTGATTTTTTTTTTTAAATCCTCTATAAGGAACTCATTAATTAGTGCCATAAGTAACCGCTAACTCTTATTATAGTATAATATTTATACCACTACAAAGACTCTTTAGTTTCTTTTCAAAGAATATGGATATACAAAAAAATAAAAAAAAATCGATGAGTTATGGTGTGTAATTTCGTGGATCACAAACCGGCTATCCACTAACTGAGGCAGAAGACAAAGCCAAAACGGCTATCCACTTATCGTTTTGTGCACTACAATGCCCCCCCACCCCCATAAGATTATATTATCTCTATCTAATCTCTAATCAATACTAGTCTAAATTCCAACATAAAAAATTGTTTTATTCTTTTCATTGCTTAAATTTATTCATATCACCACATCAAAAAAAAAAAAAGTTGAAACCACTTAATTAATTCAATTTAATTCAGGAATGACGCAGCTTAGTCAATAGAAAACAACAACAACAACAACAACAAATAAGGTAAAGGAGGGTGGGTGGTATTTGAAAGAACATTTTGTATAAACTAAGTCAAACAGTAAAAAAAACTCTAAATATAATCTTACGATTTGTCGAATTATTATAAGCATTAAGAAAATAAAAATAAATTAACGAAAGCATATATTGATCCATTATAAACTCAAATTTAGAATTAAATAGATAAACTTTTCTAAAAAAATATAAATAACTCTCTCTCACTTTTGTTTGATGTAACATAAATGACAACAGTAGTCTGACAAAGAATGAGTCTTTTCATATAACCCAATAAATCACTATCATATTTATTATACTCATGAGTCGACCCACCAGTTAACTCATTTTATAATAACACACATCATTATTAATATTTAGGATCAGATATCTACAAATAAAAATTATTTTCACTAACACACCATATCAAAAACAAAAATATATCAAATAGGTCATTGGATACAAAATTAATGAAAATCATATAATTGACGTAATTATGAATAGCACTAATGTATATGTCCCAAAAATATGTAGACAAATACAATATTAAATATGTCAGTCTACACATATAATTGTTAGCGTCAAATGTTAATAATAACATAATTAAATAAATATATATTAATATATATTAAAAATAATGCTAATAAATCTCTCACTTGGACGACATATAATTTTGAAATTATATATACACATATCATGCATATATATAAACCCAAAAAATGCATATTTTGCTATCTAAACAAATATATGACAAACAATATAGCCCATCAACTATATTAGTATATAACCAAAGAGGCTTTCGTAACCAGTTGAATTGAAACTAAACTCAACAATTATCACAATACTAATACAACTAACTACATAGATCAAGTTTGAATGTGTAGCATGAAAATTACATGTCTAGATCTTTACACGTGCCTATTTTCAACTACTTCCTACACTTTTTCAACTTTATATCAAACCACAAGTGCTAAATTGCATTGAGAAAGCACAACACACATGTTCATAGTTATCAAATACACACACACTTCCACAAAACTATATATGAATAAATGCATAATCATATATATATATATATATATATATACATATCTCAAAATGTCGCAAAACTAAATACATTAATAAAGTACAAAACACACTCAGATGACTAAAGGTTTTATCACATCTATATGAGCCACATGCTCATGAAAAACTCTAGGTGACAAATCTTTAGTTAGTGGATCCTCAATTATATGATCAATATTAATGTAATCTACAGACATAATAAGAATCTGAACCTTCTCTCTAACAACCATATACTTAATGTTTATGTGATTCAATCTAGACGAACTCTAGTTGTTCTCACGAAACAACTCGACAGCTTTATTGTTACGGTACAATCTCAAAGGCCTTTCAATGCTCTAGAGTATCTGCAAATTTATGATAAGTTCCTCAGTCAAACCGTCTGGTTGGATGCTTGATAGCAAACTATGAACTTATCATTCATGGTCGAATAAATTACAAGTGTTTGTTTCACACTTTTTTAGAAAATAACTTTTTCAGCTAACATTAAAACCTAACCTAATGTAGATCTCTTCGTGTAATATCCCAAGAATTTATATGAATATTTAAAATCTATTTGAAGTTTATTGAAAATTTAATTACATGAAAAATGTTCTTTTTGAATTAGTGAAGGAAATTAGGGAATAGAAATTTCAAAATTTTAATTTGGGAAATTTTTACAAATTCTCAAGGACTAATGTGAAAAGAAAAGAAAGTATATAGGTGTAATACCCGTTAATTTCAGAATATAATTCGTTTAAGAGTATTTTAGAATTTCACAACGTTACTTTAGTTATTTATTTTGGTCATTTTTAATTTTCATATTTAATTGTTCTCTTTGAATATTATTTATGAAAATTGAGTTAAATGACTGGACTGAATATTTGCACCACGTGGGATATATTCTAAGAATGGTGAAATTCATGAAAAAGTGGTTTAAGAATGGTCAATTAATCCATTTATTGTAAATTGACTGGATGGGTTTGGATGTTGGGTTATGGATACCCATGGGTTATTCAATAACCCATTAGAAATATTTAATATAAAACTTCAATAGTAACTTCTCATAATTCGATTCTGAAGCGAAGCAAAAGGAACAGTAACTTCATTTTCTCTCTCAGTTCTTCATTTTCTTCTCAAATCCTTTCCTTGATCTTTAGAAGTTCGATTATTTGTTCGGTTCAAAAGCTTTGTAAGGATCAAAGGTAAGCTTTAATCTCGTTATTTTCCTTAAATCTAAGTTTATATGGAAGATTAGAGTAGGTTTTGTTCTTGAAGATTTTGATGATAATTCGTGAATCTCAGTTGTTTTAGAAGTTATATTTGAGTTATAATCGGTTAAAAGAGTTGAAATTCTGGTTTTGAAACAAGAAAGGAAAGGATGAATTTGTGAGAAATTTCTGCAAAAACTTCTGCAAAACTCGAGTTACTGTAGCGACCAGATTTCGGGAAATTTTCTTCGAGTTACTGTAGCAGTTACTGTAGTGTCGGCAGTCAATGGTACTGTAGCAGTCAACGTTACTGTAGCGAACCGTACTGTAGCAATCAGAAAATTTTGCGTATTTTCGTGATTTTGTTTCCTTTCTTATGTTTCCTTATAATATATTTTACTAGGAAATTTTCCTACACAAATTCTAGTGTGTAACAAGGTAAACTTGGACAAACATCAAGGTGAGTGAATAACCTTGCTCAACTAATTTGATATTACTAGTCAAAGTACAATATAAGTCCCATTTACAATATTATTTGGATAATAAGCAATGAGTATATGATGATCGGTAGAAATAAGAGTATGTAGAAATTGTTTTATTTCATGACAATTGTATTATGTGATAAATTCTCACTATCTTGTCAATGAGTAAAGATTTACGGGATCTAATACACGAGTTGGAAAGGGTTAAAGTCTCATACTACTCGGTGTATATCTAAGAAAGCTCATACATGAGTTTGAATGGGTTAGAGTCCCATACTACTCGATGTATAAAACAATTAATTATATGAGTAAATGTGGTATTTGTACTTTTGATATTTTATATAGTACAGTTATTTACTTACTGAGTTTTTAAATAAACTCACACTCCCTATGATTATTTTTTTCAGATACAGAAAACAAAGAACAAGAGTATCCGTTTGAAGAATAGAAGCCCCTTGGAATTATCCTCCATTTCTGTCTGGTGGGATACCAGTACTTATTAATGTGGATACTATGAACGCTCTGTACTTTCTATAGGTCTCCTAGGCTTGCGATGAGATAGAAATATCAGACTATGTATGTCTATATTTGCTTATCAGATGAATATAATTCTGTAGTGTGGAATGAATGATTAAGGTTGAATGTAAAACCCTACAGAATATATGTAAATAACGTATGTTTGAGAATTTTATCAAATGAGTAGTATCTTTTCTCATGCTCAATTTTTGGGATGTGACAATTTGGTATCAGAGGATAGGTTTTATAGGTCCCCTATAGAGTACAGAGCAAAGTGATCTTTGTGGGCCCATTCCCTATTGTCATGAGCCGCGGCATGACCATAAGATTAGGTTCCATAAAAGACCTTGTAGAGTATAACGTCATTTTATAGATAATTTTCAGTGGGGCTAGTAAGTGATATTTTGTTTATGTCTGAAAATTGTTTGTTATGTGTGTAGATCTGTGACAGATCAATGTCAGAAGGATCTTCTAATAATAATGAGCATATGGGTCCAAGGAGGGCCATAAATCCACCAGTACATGTGCAAGATGATCCTAACCGTAGTGATAGTTTACATGCTCAAAGTACTGAGCACGCAACTAGTGAGCAAGCAAGGAGAGTCGAACCTGATGCTCACGTTGGCAATGTAACTATTGCACATGTGATTAATTTGATAAATGAACGATTTGACCGATTTGAGACTGAAATGAGAGGTCGAGCTGCACAAGCTAACCTGCCAGTGGATCCTCCTATTGTTGAAGCTGAAATTGTACCACCAGCTCAGTTAGCTGGAGGAGATAACGTAAGGGAGGTAAGAATGGCTGAATTCCAGAAAATGAGGCCTCCTACTTTTTCAAGGGAAGATCCCAAAGAGGACCCACAATGTTTCCTTGAAGATTGTGAAGCAATCTGTGATGCTATAGGGTGTTCTCCTACTCAAAAGGTAGAATTCACTTCTTTTCAGTTAAAGGGTAGGGCTGGTAAATGGTGGAAGAACTGGAAGAAAGCTAGAATTCAAGGCACACCGCCAGTTATGTGGACGGAGTTTTACAGATTGGTTATGGAAAGGAGGTCAAAGAATAAAGAACAATATCGACAAAAGAAGAAAGCTAGATATAGGAGATCTTTTGATCAAAGGGAAGACTCAGGGACTTTGAAACCCTTTACTGCATCACAACATGCTCCAGCCACTCCTACTAAGTCATTTTATTCTACAGCCAGTGTGGCTAAGCCTCGTGCAGAGAGCAGGGGTGGTTTTAGTTCTTCTAGTAGAGGAGGTACTCAAGCTAGAAGGAAGAAACCTCAGTATCCTGAATGTGGAAAGTTTCACTTCGGAGAATGCAGGTTAAACACTGTTGGTACAGGTTGTTTTAACTGTGGACAAAAAAAGGACATTTTATAAGGGAGTGCCCTCAGCTCATGACAGGACCAGGTTAAGGGTCTACTTTGCCACCTCGACCACAATCTATTACTCGAACACCAACCCCTTCAATAGGGGGTAGTATGGGAAGAGGTTCTGGAAGAGGCCAAGGTAACCGTGGAAAACAAGCTACTGGCAGAGGAAATGCAAGAGTATATGCTCTAACCCGACAGGATGCTCAAACATCCAATGCTATAGTTACAGGTATATTATCTGTCAATACTTTTGTTGCACGTATTTTGTTTGATCCTGGTTCTACTCACTCATATGTGTCACCCCTATTTGCCAATAGATTTGCATTTGATTCGATTACTCTTAAGGAACCATTCTTAGTTTCCACACCGATGAGAGAGACTTGGATAGTTAAAACATGTTATCGTTCTTGGAAAATAATTGTTGGGGGCATGGAAACTGAGATAGATCTTATGATTCTCAATATGTTAGATTTTGATGTGATTTTAGGGATGGACTGGCTATCTTCTTGTCATGCTACTATAAATTATCGTGACAAAGTTATTTCCTTTAATATGCCGGGGAGGAGTAATTTTGTGTTTCAAGGAGATCGAAGTGATGTACCTTGCAACATGATATCTATGTTAAGTGCCCGGCGTATGTTGCGAAAGGGATGTCAGGGATTTCTAGCTTTTATCAAAGATTTAGAAAAGAAAGAACAGAAGTTAGAAGACATTCATGTGGTTAATGAATTCCCAGATGTATTCCCAAAAGATTTACCTGGATTACCGCCAGAAAGAGATATTGAGTTCAGTATTGATTTGGTCCCAGACACACGACCAATTTCTATTCCACCTTATCGTATGGCTCTTGTTGAGCTAAAAGAACTCAAAGAACAATTGGAAGATTTGTTGAACAAAGGGTTCATTCACCCAAGTTTTTCACCTTGGGGTGCTCCTGTTCTTTTTGTGAAAAAGAAAGATGGTTCTATGAGATTATGTATAGATTATGGTCAGCTGAATAAAGTCACAGTGAAAAATAAGTATCCTTTACCAAGGATAGATGATTTGTTTGATCAGCTTCAAGGAGCAAAATATTTCTCAAAGATTGACCTAAATGTCTGGATATCATCAGTTACGAATTAAGAATGATGATATACCTAAGACTGCTTTTCGTACACAGTATGGCCATTATGAGTTTCTCATGATGTCTTTTGGGTTGACAAATGCACCAGCAGCATTTATGGATTTAATGAACAGAGTGTTCAAATCATTCCTTGCTAAGTTTGTAATTGTATTTATTGATGATATTTTGGTATATTCAAAGAGTCATGAACAATATACTGAACATTTGAGAATAGTGCTTCAGACCTTGAGAGAGCATCAGTTGTACGCAAAGCTCTCAAAATGTGAATTCTGGATGAGTCATGTAACATTTTTGGGACATGTTATTTTCCAAGAAGGTATTCATGTAGATCCAAGTAAAATTGAAGCAGTAAAACAATGGCCTAGACCAACAACTGTGTCGGAAGTACGTAGTTTTCTTGGCTTAGCAGGGTATTACCGTCGCTTTGTAAAAGATTTCTCTAAGACGGCTCTCCCATTAAATAATTTAACCCGAAAGAATGTTAAATACATTTGGGATGATTCATGTGAGCAAAGTTTCACCCAATTGAAAGAGTGTTTAACTTCTGCACCAGTCTTAATCCTACCATCAGGACCAGGGGGTTACTCTGTATTCTGTGATCCCTCAAAGATAGGCTTAGGATGTGTGTTGATACAACATGGTAAAGTCATAGCTTATAGCTCACGTCAGCTTAAAAAACATGAATTGAATTACCCCACTCATGATTTGGAAATGGCAGCTGTAGTGTTTGCCTTAAAGATATGGAGACATTACTTGTATGGGGAAACTTGTAAAATTTTTACAGATCACAAAAGCGTTAAGTACATTTTCTTCCTGTTCATACCACTTTCAGTGTAGCAAAACTTGCTCGACTTTATGTTAAAGAAATAGTGAAACTTCATGGTGTACCAATATCCATTATATTAAACCGAGGACCTCAGTTTACTTCTCGGTTCTGGAGAGTCTTTCAAGAGGCTTTGGGTACCAAAGTGAATCTTAGCACAACATTTCATCCTCAGACTGATGGACAGTCCGAAAGGACAATTCAGACTTTAGAGGATATGTTAAGAGCTTGTGTGATGGATTTCAGTGGAAGTTGGGAAAATCATTTGTCTCTTATTGAATTTGCTTATAATAACAGTTACCAATCCAGTATCCAGATGACACCTTTTGAGGCTTTATATGGGAGACGGTGTCGATCTCCTATAGGTTGGTTTGAACTTGGTGAAACCAAAATATTTGGACCTGAGATGATACAGAAAGATATAAATAAAGTTAAACTGATCAGAGAGAAGTTGTTAACTGCTCAGAGTAGACAGAAGTCTTATGCGGA
Organism: Biancaea sappan; assembly: GCA_037074585.1. Classification (NCBI taxonomy): domain Eukaryota; kingdom Viridiplantae; phylum Streptophyta; class Magnoliopsida; order Fabales; family Fabaceae; genus Biancaea; species Biancaea sappan. The sequence continues at coordinate 17,976,905 of CM073494.1, forward strand.
CAACCGACGACGTGACCTTGAATTTGCAATAGGTGATATGGTTTTCTTACGAATCTCACCTATGAAGGGAGTAATGAGATTCGGGAAGAAAGGCAAGCTTAGTCCGAGGTATGTTGGCCCATATGAGGTTGTAGACAGAGTGGGTAATGTGGCATATCGCCTAGACCTACCTTCCAACCTAGAGGGAGTTCATCCAATATTTCATGTGTCCATGCTGCGAAAATATCTTCCTGATCCTTCTCATGTCATTCAACCCCAAGAAGTTCATTTTGATGAAACTCTCACATACGAAGAGGTACCAGTAGCTATTCTTGATAGAAAAGTCAAGAAATTGCGTACTAAAGAAATTCCTAGTGTCAAGGTTCTTTGGAGAAATCATTCTCGCGAGGAAGCTACGTGGGAGGCAGAAGATGAAATGTGGAAAAACTATCCACATTTATTTGAAACTTGAGGAAAGATTTTAATTCGGAGGACCGAATTCTTTTAAGGGGGGTAGAATGTAATACCCGTTAATTTCAGAATATAATTCGCTTAACAGTATTTTAGAATTTCACAACGTTACTTTAGTTATTTATTTTGGTCATTTTTAATTTTCATATTTAATTGTTTTCTTTGAATATTATTTATGAAAATTGAGTTAAATGACTGGACTGAATATTTGCACCACGTGGGATATATTCTAAGAATGGTGAAATTCATGGAAAAGTGGTTTAAGAATGGTCAATTAATCCATTCATTGTAAATTGACTGGATGGGTTTGGATGTTGGGTTATGAATACCCATGGGTTATTCAATAACCCATTAGAAATATTTAATATAAAACTTCAATAGTAACTTCTCATAATTCGATTCTGAAGCGAAGCAAAAGGAACAGTAACTTCATTTTCTCTCTCAGTTCTTCATTTTCTTCTCAAATCCTTTCCTTGATCTTCAGAAGTTCGATTATTTGTTCGGTTCAAAAGCTTTGTAAGGATCAAAGGTAAGCTTTAATCTCGTTATTTTCCTTAAATCTAAGTTTATATGGAAGATTAGAGGAGGTTTTATTCTTGAAGATTTTGATGATAATTCGTGAATCTCAGTTGTTTTAGAAATTATATTTGAGTTATAATCGGTTAAAAGAGTTGAAATTTTGGTTTTGAAACAAGAAAGGAAAGGATGAATTTGTGAGAAATTTCTGCAAAAACTTCTGCAAAACTCGAGTTACTGTAGCGACCAGATTTTGAAAAATTTTCTTCGAGTTACTGTAGCAGTTACTGTAGTGTCGGCTGTCAATGGTACTGTAGCAGTCAACGTTACTGTAGCGAACCGTTACTGTAGCAAACTGTTACTGTAGCAATCAGAAAATTTTGCGTATTTTCGTGATTTTGTTTCCTTTCTTATGTTTCCTTGTAATATATTTTACTAGGAAATTTTCCTACACAAATTCTAGTGTGGAACAAGGTAAACTTGGACAAACATCAAGGTGAGTGAATAACCTTGCTCAGCTAATTTGATATTACTAGTCAAAGTACAATATAAGTCTCATTTACAATATTATTTGGATAATAAGCAATCAATTTTTCATATGGGAGTATATGATGATCGGTAGAAATAAGAGTATGTAGAAATTGTTTTATTTCATGACAATTGTATTATGTGATAAATTCTCACTATCTTGTCAATGAGTAAAGATCTACGGGATCTAATACACGAGTTGGAAAGGGTTAAAGTCTCATACTACTCGGTGTATATCTAAGAAAGCTCATACACGAGTTTGAAAGGGTTAAAGTCCCATACTACTCAGTGCATATCTATGAAACCTATACATGAGTTGAAAGGGTTAAAGTCCCATACTACTCGGTGTATATCTAAGAAAGCTCATACATGAGTTTGAATGGGTTAGAGTCTCATACTACTCGATGTATAAAACAATTAATTATATGAGTAAATGTGGTATTTGTACTTTTGATATTTTATATAGTACAGTTATTTACTTACTGAGTTTTTAAATAAACTCACACTCCCTATGATTATTTTTTTCAGATACAGAAAACAAAGAACAAGAGTATCCGTTTGAAGAATAGAAGCCCCTTGGAATTATCCTCCATTTCTGTCTGGTGGGATACCAGTACTTATTAATGTGGATACTAGGAACGCTCTGTACTTTCTATAGGTCTCCTAGGCTTGCGATGAGATAGAAATATCAGACTATGTATGTCTATATTTGCTTATCAGATGAATATAATTCTGTAGTGTGGAATGAATGATTAAGGTTGAATGTAAAACCCTACAGAATATATGTAAATAACGTATGTTTGAGAATTTTATCAAATGAGTAGTATCTTTTCACATGCTCAATTTTTGGGATGTGACAAGAGGACTTTTGAGAAATGACCAAATAGGAACCCGATAAGAAGAATGAGCTTATAGGAATGCGTTATGAGTCCGGTACCGAAAGGATGATGGATTCGAGGTTAAAGTGGAGTCTGAGACATTGAGAGGGACTAAAGTGAAATAAAGAAATCTGTGGGGCACCTAGGATTTAGAAACACCTGAGGTGATATTTTATGAATTTGCTTTTGCTAGTCTTGACTGAGGGTCAACTGGAGAGCAAGTGATAATTTCACCCCTTGCGAGTATATATGTGGCCTCACCTCTTTTTCCTCATTTTCTCCTTTCCTCTCTCTCTCTCTCTCTTCACCTTCTCTCCTCTCTTTCTCTCTTTCTTCTCTCTACTTTCTCTCTCTACACTCCAACTCCACAACCAGACTTTGAAGGGTGGATCTCGGGCTACGAGGAGAGCCTCTAGGAGCCAAGCAACGTAGGGAAAGCAAGGAATCGAGGTAGAAATTTCTATTTCTTAAGTTTTCCCCTATTTTATAGTTTTAAGAGTGTTTGAGGTAAAATCGAGATTCCGGCTTCGTTTCTCAATTAAAATTGGTGCTTTTGGTGTCTAAATGCTCATTAGACATTAAGGGTGAGATCATATGGAAGAAATCATAGAAAACGGTGGAGATTTGGCCAGATTTAAGCCATATCCGAGAGAAATCGCGAAAGGTCACGATCGTGGTGCCCAGGTGCCATCTATGGCGCCTAGGCGCCAAGGTTCGTTGGGGAGGAAGAAAGGATTGGCGCCCAGGTGCCAGGCTTGGGTTGGCGCCCAGGCGCCATGAGTGGTGCCCAGATGCCAGGTGTGCCGAAAAATCTTAGTTTATTTTCAATCGGCCATAATTTCTTCATTCGGACTCCGTTTTGGGTGAACTTTATATCGTTGAAAAGCTTTTTAAGTATAGTTTCCAATTGTATAAGTTTCATTTGGATATTCATTACCAGTTAAGAGTTATGATTTGAGAAGTGGATGAAGGTTGGGAGTAGTGGTAAGGAATTTCTCTATTTCGTAACCTTGATGGTTTTTATCTGGTTACAATAGGAATGGTCAAGGTGCAATGTGGGAGTGCCGAGAGCGTGAAATCCAGGTGAGTGGGTTAATACTTGATATGATTAAATATCTTTGTTATTGACTTTTTGCATCATAGTGAAAATATGTTGTATATCCAAGTTTGAAGAGGATGATGTGGGACGATAAGACATAAACAATTGCGGAACTTGCCTAGTGATTCTTATTTTCTCATGAATGGAGGTTATATGATGGATTGTGAATGACATGTGAACTGAGTTGAAATGTGTCATACTCTGATTATTGAGTTCATTCATATGCGGATAGTTGAAGTATGTTATTGTTGAATAATTGTTCTATATTATGGGTCATGTTGTATACATGCTATGTTGCTGGAACCATATTGATTATGTTGTGACTTGAATTGTAAATGAATGAGTTGTTTATGTGGCTCATGATTATGATTGAGGATGTTCTTAGATGTGATTGTGATTGTGTTTGACTAGAAAGAAAAGGCATGGTGGTGCACCCCATGGAGAAATCTACGTGAAGCTATAAGGGTGGAGAATATACATGGAGCGATAAGGGTGGATGCGGCGGGGGCTGCGGGCAACGATCCAGAGGTACCCTGGACGACCCGGTTGGTACGGGAAATGTGTGAAATTGATTTCACTATTTGTTGTTGTGAATTATTTGAACTATGTTGAAATGTATTTGATTTACTTGGATATTATTGTGAAGTATTATGAATTATATTATATTATATTATGATCGATTACGTATGATTGCTGCATGTTATCATTATGATGCATAATATTTTTTTTGTCATAGTGTTGTGTTGTCTGCTCATTGGGCACGTAGTTTGCTCATACCCTTCTTATTAATATTTTTTTTAGAGTTGACAGTTGAAGGTAAATATCTATACAAAGAGTTATGCATCCTTAGCCCATGATTACCTTTTCATTTGTTCATGGTAAAGAAATAATGTTTAGGTCTTATTCTAAGTTGTATAAATCTAAAAAAATCTCTGTAATCGGGTAGGTTTATTCAGTGATGTAATGTGAATAACTGTAGTGTGTATAGAGAACTCGGTTTAGCCGTATTTTCTTATCTTTTGTGAAAAGATGAATAATTCTCTTATTTTAATTCTTAAATTATGTAATTTAGATTAATTGTATTTAAAAGAATGGTATGATGCTTAAGAAAAAGATAGGCTTACGGAGGTGAAATGAAATTCACTTTCCGTGCCGGTTACGTGCTCAGATTTTGGGACGTGACACTTCGTATCCATGCATCAAGTAAAATCAACATCGAAGTAACTTACGACCTCAAATCGATCTGACCTATCATAGGTGAGCATACAGTCCTCCGTTCTCTGAATGTACCTCATAACCCGCTTAGTTGCCTTCCAGTGAACCATATTGGGGTTACTTTGGTATTTGCCCACCATTCCCATAATGCACGCCAAATCTGGATGTGTACAGACATGTGCATAAATGAGACTTCCCACAACTAATGCATATGGGATTTTCTCCGTCTCCCACATCTCTTTGTCCAATTTAGGACATTGAATCAAGCTAAATCTATAGCCTCTAGCTAGAAGTATGTCACCCGATGCACAACACTGCATGCCAAATCAACTTAAGACATTCTCAGTGTATGTCTTTTGTGATAAACTCAATGGTTGTCTGGTACGATCCCTATGGATCTAAATCCCCAGAACAAAAGACGTCTCACCAAGATCATTCATCTCAATTTTACTAGAAAGAAAGGACTTGGTTTCACTTAAGAAAGACATATCGTTACTAGCAAATAGTATATCATCGACATATAGAATTAGTATCACAAATTTGCTCCCACTCATTTTGAGGTATATGCATTGATCAACCAAATTTTTTTTGAATCCAAAAGATGAAATCACCTAATCAAATTTCTGGTATCACTGTCCGAATGCCTGTTTAAGACCATAAATAGATTTTTTCAACGTACAGGCAAGGTGCTTTTTATCTTTCGATTCAAAGTTCTTTGACTGTACCATATATATATTGTTTTTTTAATGTCTCCATTGAGAAACGATGTTTTTACGTACATTTGATGTAGCTCCAAATCATAATAAATTACAAGTGCATTACGACTTTAAAGGAATCCTTCGTAGAAATTAGAGAGAAGGTTTCCTTAAATTAAATGCTCTATTTTTTAGTGTAACTCTTGGCTACATGACATGTTTTATATCTTTCGATATTACCACTCGAGTCCAGTTTGATTTTAATACTCATTTATAACCAATTAGTCGACTGGCTGCTCAACCAGTCGACTGCTCACTTTCGACAATTGACTGCTACATCTGTATTTGAAACAGTAAGCTATCAGTTGACTGATAAAATGTAGCTAGTTGATTGTAAGCTACTGATGTTCCCCCAAAAAAAATCATACACTAAAATTCAAATTTCATGCATTGTAACTTAATCAAACACAAATAATTAATTAAAATCTTAAATTAATCAGTGAATATCATCTTGAAAAAACACAAATTTTTATTTAATTAGGAAATCCTAAATTTCAGGATTCATATAAGAAATTCCCAAATTCATAGATTTCTCTCAAATATGATTAATCCCATAATTTTCATATTTAATTAGATGCGAAAACATGCCATAATGAAGGAATTATAATCACAGAACTCCAAAACTTCCTAATTTTCAATAAATTCAAAATTTACACATATATAGGGTTCTTCACAAAAATTTCAATTATGAACATGTATTTGAATTTTAATCACTAATTGATTCTTATTACTTATTAGAACTTGACTTTGATATCAATTAAGATAATATTTTGAATAAACTCAAGCCAAACATTACAGAATTATGTAAAACACAAATGTGGAAAAACTCTAAATATAATCCTACTATTTGTTGATCTTTAATAAACAATAAGAATACAAAAATAAAGTAACAAGAATGTACATTAATTCATTATAAACCCAAATTCAAAATCAAATGGATAGACTTTTTTAAAAAAATATAAGTGACTATCTCTTACTTTTGTTTGATAAAACATAATTGATAATAGTAGTCTGACAAAAAGCAAACATTCTCATATAACTTAGAGAATCACTACCTTATCTATCATATAGTTGACTAACAGTTGACTCTTTTTATAATAATACTAAATTATTATTATTATTTAGGGTTCATTATCTACACATAAAATTAATCTTACTAACACCTTATACCAAAAACAAATATATATTGAATAAGTTTATGAATACAAAATTAATAAAAATTATATAACAAACATAACACCAATATATATATATATCTCAAAAATATATAATTATATACAATATTAAATATATCAGTTCGTAATTATCAACGTCAAATATTAATAATAAAATAATTAAATAAATATATGATTTTATATATATATAATAACTCTAACAGTATCTACTATATAGTTGAGGACTGGAGTAGTTGGTGGTGTGAACGCGCATTGATATGGTCAACACTGAAAGAGGCTCAAAAGCAAATTGGAAAAATAATGACGTCCGTAAGAAAACTGACAACTGGCTATTTCAAGTGGGCACTTGCCCTTTTCTGTAGGGAGAGTGAGTACGTGTCATTGGCTAATTGGTGGATACCTCAATCAGTTTGAAGATGCTTGCGTCACAACTCACGAGGAGCATCAGGCTGAAACTAACCCTGGGGTTACGATTTACGAGCGCGATAATTTGAGATGAATGATGTAATTAACCGTGATAATGAAGGGGGCAGGGTATTATAAAAGGAGGGCGTGTTAGAAAGACAAATCCAAGAGCGGCCGAGAGATACTCACTCAAATTTTTTTCTTTTTTTCTCAGACAGCAGCTCGCAAGTCGCAATTTGTGTGATTCCCAGATCTTCTGCAATCTTCATCTCCTTTTTCCCCCCTTTCTGTAACGCCCCGCTTCTCTGAATCCCTTTCTGTTAATCATCTGTCTTTCAAGTTATGATTTTTGGGTTTGTCTTTTAATTTCTCAAGAAGCAAACTTAGAAGGATTTCTCGAAAGCCAGGTGTTTTCAGAATCGAGATCCAGGTTTTTTCTTTTTTTGTTTGATTTTATAATATTTTTAAAGGTCTATCTCATCTTTTAATTGGCTTTAAGAGGGTTGTTTTTGATTCCTCAAAGCTGTTTTTTTTCTTCTTATTTTACTGGGATTAAAGAGGTTGTGTATTTAAAACCTCTTCCGTCCTGTTTTGTAAAAAAGATTTTTTGTTCAAGTTTGTTGGGTTTCAATTGTTCCGTCTGGAACTAGTGCCTGTTGTTTAGTTTTTGCAAGACGCAGGTTGTTTTCAGGTTCAGATCTGTGTGTCCGGTCCAAGTTATGGCAACTACAATGGATTTCTACAGAAGCAGACCACTTCAGTCAGATCCCTTCAGGGGTGAGCTAATGGAAGCTCTTACACCTTTTATGAAGAGTCCTTCCCCAACTCCCTCTCCTTCTCCTTCTCCCTCTCCCTCTGTAGCCTCATCTCCCTCTTCCAATTCCTCTCTGCCATCGACCTCCTACTCGCCTTCTTCTTCTTCAACCTACTTCCAAATGTCTCCCTCACTCCCTTCGCAGCCCACCTTCTATACAGATGGTTGCTCCACCTCGATGGCCCCAGTATTTCCCGACGGGCTATCCAACAGCCAGAACTTCATCGGCTTCGGGCAATCAAGCTCTGTTCTTGGCCTCAACCACCTAACCCCATCTCAGATTAACCAGATCCAAGCCCAGATCCAGCTCCAAAACCACCAGAACCTGTGCTGGCAACCAAACGCTGCCAATGGCTTCTTGAGTCCCAAACCTATTCCCATGAAGCACACGGGTATGCCTCCTAAGCCTACCAAATTATACAGAGGCGTCAGGCAACGTCATTGGGGCAAATGGGTCGCCGAGATCAGACTCCCCAAGAACCGCACGCGCCTCTGGCTCGGTACTTTCGACACCGCTGAAGAAGCCGCCCTCGCTTACGACAAGGCCGCTTACAAGCTCAGAGGTGACTTTGCCAGGCTCAACTTCCCCAACCTTCGACATCAAGGTTCCTGTGTCGGCGGGGAATTTGGGGAGTACAAGCCTCTTCACTCCTCTGTTGACGCTAAGCTCCAAGCGATCTGCGAAAGCTTGGCTGATCTGCAGAAACAGGGGAAGTCAGGGAAGCCGATGAGCTCATCTAAGAGGTCCACAGGGCGGTCGAAGTCCGGTTCGAAGGCGGCTCAGCCTAAGACGGAAACTGTTCATGAGGAGCAGTCGGTGGTCGGAGAAGCCGATCTGAAGGTGGAGCGCTCGTCCTCGCCGGCAGTGACAGAGAGCGAGGGCTCTGCGGGTTCTTCCTCTTCTCCTTTGTCAGATTTAACGTTCGCGGATCTGAATGACTGGGAGGGCGCATCGGATAACTGGAATCTGCAGAAGTACCCTTCGTATGAGATTGATTGGTCATCTCTGTGAGGAGATATGCAAGTGGTCCTATATGTAATGTTGTGTATCTTAATATTTAGTGGAGAGTCCTATGTTTAGTATTTTAGGTCTAAGGTAGTTACTGCAGTGGAATTTTTGACAATTGCAGGGCTACTAGTAGGATTTGTATTACTATTTGTTAATTGTCATTCTGTCAATATGGTGTAGTATCTGCCATGGCCGGCTGGTTTTTTCTTGCTTGGCCATGGAGAAGGAGATTCCCTCCAACTAGGTCGTAGGTGTATATTTTGCTGTAATTGAATTCTCATGGTATTTCGTGAATATTGTACTATGTTTTCTAGTTATAATATTGGTGTGGTATTTCTGTTTTCTTTCAGAAATTATACTTGAGAAAAAGTATTATGTCTTATCACAGTACCGATTCCTAAATCATACAAACATATCCGCCGTAGCCCCTAAATGAATAATTAATTTAGAGAACCTCTGAATTTCTGTTGAAAAAATAAATATGATGGAAGGGTTGGGGACAACCTTGGGGAGCGGAAAATTCGAAGTACACAGTTTTGGGAATTGTAAAGCTTGATGTTGAATTACTCCATTCTGTGAACCTGGATTTCTGCACAGCAGAATCTGTTGGTTCAGTGTGTTCAAAGCCATCCTATCTTTTGTTTGTATCCTAACTTTTATGTAAAAATTATTCTCAATTTCACATGAATCAAGAGTCGCCATTGATTTCACCAATAAAAAAAAAAGGACTTGCCATTGGTAGTATAATAATAAATCATGCATTTAGTAGTCAACTATATTTTTGTTTTTGCTGTTAACATAGTCATCATCATCCTTCGTCACTGCCAAGACTGACTGTGTCAACTCGTTATTCCCCATTTCCCATTTCTAAGAAACAATCCCAGCCTCGTGTTCGAGGATGTGCGAAACTATGCCTCATGGGTTGCAAGTAGAAGAGAGCAGAAACATGCTTGCTTGTTGAGGATTTAAGTAAAGGAAATTTAACAAATCTTTAGCCAAACAAAAATAAACTATGAACATCTCAAATGCAGAATAAAATCTTAATTATAATAGAATTGTTCTAATCATAATTTAATTAATTAAATTATTAGATTTTGATACGTGTTTCAAATTTTAAACAATTTTGACAATGCTCACTATGCATTTACCAAAACTAAACACCACTATTCATTTATCATAGCTCATGGGTTGAACCTTTAATAATAATGTTCAATCATTATTATTATTTAAAATTAGATATCTATATATATAAATTTTTTTACAAACATCTCAAATTAACTTTTAAACATATCAAATAAGTCACTCAAATATATATTTTATAGATTTTAATATGAATCTAATTATAGATAACACTATATATATGTCATTATATATATATATATATACATATGTAATATTTAATATGTCAATCTATTCAAATAGTTATTAATATTTAAAATATTTTAAAAAATAAATAAGTAAATATATTAATATATATAAAATAATTAATGCTAATATTAGTACCCGCAACAACTTTAGTGACAATTTTATGTTTGTCGGTGGAATCAATTAAACATTCACGCACTGACATATTCGACCGGCCATCCTATAATTAAACGGCTGATCAATTAACGAAATGTCAAGCCTTTAAATTTTTAGATATATTAAAATAATTTTATGTCAATTGTCGTTTGTTTCTCGGATGGATGAAATTAGAAGAGAAGGGTAACATTTGAAGTATTTTCATATTTGAGAGATTAAATTTATGAAAATAATACATGAAGGATTTGATTAAAAGTCTTCCTATTGTCAGGAATCGAAATAGAGTTTCCTCTTTCAATAATCACCTGTACATCAAGTTGGGTTAGTGGACATATCGAGGCAAAATAATTGTGTAAGTTACATTACTAAAAAGTAAAAATGTATTATTATCAAACTTATAAGTTGATTGATAAAAAGTTATTTTAATTAAATTAAAAGTTTTAAATTTAAGTAATTAAAAATATAATTTTATTAAAACTTGATAAATAAAATTTTGTCCACCTGTTATAATTTTATGCAGTTTAAATTTAGATTAGTTGACACTTATAATTTAAAGTTTAAATACAAAGTGAAGACGTATAAGCTTATTTTATTGTTATTGTACAAATCCTATTGAGGAGCTTTCTTGAAAGTGTTTTCTCATTTGATTTTTTCTTATGATTGCTATAAAAACAAGGGACTTTAATGAGAGAGTAGGTTAAATGTCATTAACCTGCTCTATTAATTATATACCAAAACCGACGTAAGGTCCCTACAACGTAAAAAACAAAGCTAAAATACTAAAGAAAAAATATTATGGTATTTCAATCCTTGTCTGTCTCTAGTAGCAGTTTCTTGTTATCTTTCTCTCCAATTCTGTGGATGATGTGTGGGTGGACCATTTGGATAAAATTGAATATGTGATCCGTTTCAAAGAAGTCCAGAGGGAACCAAAAATACATTTCGTTTTCGAGTTAGAGAATCTAGATAAGAAGATAGCGCTAAGAGGGTTTTGAGTATAGAATATGCAATTTGTGATGTGAATACAAAAGTAAAACGTCTAATTGAGTCCTTCAAACTTTAATAGTCTTAATCTCACAAGAATATACTTCTTATTATTCTACGATAAAGTTTAAAAGTACATTTTCACTAGGAAAAAAAAAAAGAATTTTGAAAGTACAACTTAACTCTGCAACACTTCCTCCTTGGGCATTGCGCATACATTTCTAGAATAATGTTCCTAGTAAATGAATACGGAGAAACTTATAAAGTTATTTTGTTATTAAGTTTAACATAACATTTATAAATTTTTTTTAAAAAAAAACTAATTATGAAATGATGAAATTGTAAAAAATATAAAGCTATCTTTTAAATATTATATATTTATTACATTTTAATTGGAGAACTATATACTTATTAAATTTTAATTAAAAAAATGATAACAAATATATAATGAATTGCATATAAATTTTTTTGAAATGAATATACATTTGTATATGACATGATTATTCTCAGTTACTTGTCATAAGCTATAATATTTTCGAGAATTGTTTCAGGATGCGTTTTAAACGTCATAATTTGTGTGTATGTGCGCGCATTTATATACATAAGAGAAAGAAAACGAAAGTGAATTGGCAAGCACCCAATTTTTTTTTTAATTTTTTTAAAAATCAACATTCGAGTTATTATTATAAAAATTAATAGTTCAGACAGTTTAAGTTTGAAAGCTAAACAAAACATATGGTTCCAATATATTTATAACTAAGTCATTTATACAATAAGTGGTTGATATTCTCTTATAATTATTTGATTAAAATTCTTATTAGTTATTTTTTTTTCTTTGACAACTTAATTTCTCAACATTTCTCTCTCTCTTTTTGCTTTTTTGAATTTTTCTATCCGCTTAGAAATTTTCACCAAATCAACTCTTCCCCCTCCCCTCTCTATTTTCTCTTCTTTCTTCTTTTACTTGTACATTATATTCTTCAACTTATTTAATAATTTCCTCCCCTCTCTCCTCCCCACATTCTTTGTGACTAAAGTTCAAGGAGAAAGAAATCTTGCCAACAAAAAGAGAAGAGTTTAGTAAAAACGAGAGATAATTTATAGTAAAAGGCGAAATAGATTGGCTACAAATTAAATTTTAGTCATTGTATGAATGTAAAATAAGACGAAAGAGACGGGAGGAAAAACATATTTTTGCCAAAGCCGTATATGATTTATCTAATAATTTGTCAATCATTGAATTACAATCAAATCAATTGTGTCTCAAATTATGCCACCTATCCTTACTAAATGCATGGATATTCCATATTGTATATTCCTTATAATTATTAATTCTCCTAAAGCAACCATCAACGAAGCAAAAGCATGCGCAAGCAATACCATAACCATTTTTCTTTAAAAAGACAAAATTGAATACTTTCGAGTTCCATCTATCAATGGCCTTTCTTTCAAGATTGTCTCAACTAATTTCACAAGCTACAAATGGCCGTAATAGTGGAATTCTTATCAGCCTTGGGAAAGAAAAGTTCATTAATTTTGTCATTAGTCATTACGTATATAATTTTTTTTTTTTGGAAATATAACATAAGAACGAGACTTATAACCTTTATCCTAATCTCACCTATATCGAAGTACGAAATATGCAAAATTGTCAAGGATAGATATAATAATCCACATTGGCTGTTTTTGGCTGCATTGGGCTTGATAGCTTTTTTTTTTTGGGCAAAGAAACTTATTAATGATAGTTTTCTTGTGGGTCAAACTTTGGCAATGATCTTGTCATAAAACCAGTTCAGGTACGAATAGTGGGCTTTATAGACTCCCCACAGTACACTCTGAAGTCATAAACTGATGATCATATTCTTGCAATCATGTAGAATAGACACATGTATATCACTCATTCTTTATTTTCGATATCAGTTAAAAAATTTCAATTTCGATCAGAATTCAAATTTTATTTTACTTCGGAATTTTCAACACATTTTTTAATAATTAACGAAAGTTAAATTCACAATGCCACTCAAGATAATCTAACCTAGTATCATATAATGCCACTCAAGATAATCTAACCTAGTATCATATAATCTCTTTAGTTTTAATAATATCGTTTTGACTTTGATCTTTGCTAAAATCTTTCTTTCAACCCTTCTTGAAGTTAGTACAGCCATAAATGATTACCCTTTACCTGTCTACTATCCAGAATAGAGATGTAATATTCACATCATCCAAACAATTTCACAAAGGGATATAAAAAGTCAAAACGGCATTGGCTGCCCATGTATGATGTAGCATTTTATCCTTCACAGACAACGGAACTAATGGCAAAATCCTTCTGTCGAAATTGAAAGAACTCGGGCAAATCAAAAGAGGTTCAATTCAACAGTTGATCTTCTCTCGAGTTGATTATCCAGAAGGCCTTTCTCTGGAAAATTAATCAAATAACGCAAAGTCATGCTCCATCAGACCAAAGATCAGCTAAATTTGCCAATTTCCATCTTCTTCTTGATTGCCTTCTGACCATGGTAGATAAATGAATCTAGTATTCCAGAAACGGTGAAGACACCTGTTTGCAAGAAAAATTGTATCATCAATTGATTTGAGCAAAAGCAAGAAAAAAAAATGATGTAAGGGGAGGATTAATCTATACCTCCAACTATGGCGCACACGTTAGTAAGGAAGTGTAAGAATGAGACGTGTTCTTCGGTAAAGGTAACCTGCAATATAAAAACTCCATCAATTAAAAAAAATATGAAGAGAAGAATAATGAGAACCAGGGCGTCAGAATACCCTAATGCAAAAGAAAATCCTAATAGCATATTAATTTTATATAATCAGTATTTTAACATAATTTGGAAGATTCACAATCAGAAATATCACCTTAATTGGGGAAAGGTCATAGAAGAAGAACACTCCAGGCAGGGACTGAAGGCGACCTCCATCTCCAGTCCTCAAATGTTCTGTCACAGAGAACTGCAAAACCATTTCTACTTGTAGGATGTTTTGCTTGTTAGAATATAACATAAAGCAAAAAGATCACATTTGAATTTACTAAACCTGGTTCGACTGGATTGTGTGGCCATGCACGTCAGTGTATACAGTAGGCACAACCTAAAAAATAAAATAAAATAAAAAATAAAACAAGCAGCAAACATTGGTAAATCTTCTAAACATGGCAATTTTGCAGGTGCAAATAACTTTCATCTCGCACAGGAAAGGGAAATGCCAATTCAAGTAGCTCTCATGACGCTACCTGAAGATAACAAGAAACAAGGAAAATATATGCATTGAACAGCAAAAAGAATAAAGCATATGACGTGGCCTAAAGGGGCTGTAAAGTTGGGGGTATTCATATTTAATATATTTCTAAATCATTCTCCATCAAAAGATAGTAGATATTAGACATCTAGCAGAACATCAAACAAGTCTCACAAATACCATCTCACATCTCATATATGCTTAATTCTCTCAAAAGGAGACTATGATCCCCATGAGATATCTGTAAACATAACAGGAGATACTGGTGACATCAACCAGATTTGAGCAAGGGATATGGTATTTTGCAATAAAATGCCAGGATTAGAAATTATACAATGCATATACCATATGAATCATGGATAGGAGTTCATAAGTATCATCCTTAAGTTAATATCTAGCTAGATGTGGGAGAAAGAGATATACAATCATAAATCACAAGATCAAAATTGATATTCACAATTGCAGTTTTGACTTTCGATCCATAACATTTTTGTAGCTAGTGAATTCAGATTAAAATAATACAACATCAACAAAAGCAATAATTATTTGTACCAACATTCCATTTTGAAGTAGTTAATATGAAGACAAAAGGACAATATTAGTCAGATATCTTAAAAGTGTAATAACCAAAAGACATTAAAATTTGCAGTTTATTCAATATATCATACTTGCTATACTTTGAAAGTATTTGATATTAGTAGTATGTAGTACGTAGAGAATCTGGGTTGCTAACCTTTATAAAATACTGATACATCCCACTCGGTGTTTGTTGTGTCCAATGCACACTGATAATAGAGAAAACATCAGAATGTATCTGAATAAAAATTCAAGTACGACAATGACAAATTGATTGGATTTGGGTGTATACGAATGGAAAAAAACCCACCCATCAAGAGGATTCACAGCCCCAGGGAAATACTCTCCAAAGGCTAATCTGTTAATCCGGTGACTTATCTGTATTGCATTTCATAAACAAATCAGAGGTCATGTGGCATGGAGCATGATAGAGAAAATTTATACAGAAAAATAATAAGAGAAAAAAAAAAAAGGCCATAGTGCGACATGTCCTTATTTTGGATACATATATAAGATATAAAACATACAAAATAACAATGGCTATTTGTTCAACATTCACCAAAAGAATCAAAAGCAACGAATAATGTCTTACATTAAAAGAGTCCTTTTGAAAAGCCAGAAGGTCATGTACATGGACACCTGATTGCTGAAAGCTCTTCCCTGGAGCAAAATGGAAATTCCCAGCCACTTTATTTACTTCTAAGAATCCATAGACATTACACCCTTCGCCTTCTTCATCCTTGATCCTCTGTAAGAATCCTTCTCTTTTGCACTAAATACCGTGCATGATCAAACAAACATATACCAAGTTACTACTAACCAACTCAACTGTGGAAGAAGAATAATCTGACTAGATGAGCAAGGATAAGGCCATTAATTGTCATGTATACTTTGCCAATAATAAGTTTAAAGCCCGTCCAGTCAATTAGTATTGCATAAATATGTACACTTGTACTGCTGCACACACACTAAAGGTGAGTTAAAAATTCTAATTCAGCGCATGGTTCATTCAGTTTTCCAGCTTTAGTGCATGCTTCTAGTTTGTTCCATCATCAAAATGCTTGTCTAAATGTTCCAATCCTTCATACAAAGATATTACTTTATTTAATCACACCATTTAACAGAGTAATAGGAACTAGGTATCCATGAAGAGGGAACCAATTACATTACAAGTATATTAAATGACCAAGTTTATGCAACCTAATCTCCATTTCCATATGTCCCCTTGCATCAAACAATGATCCCTACATAGGGTGATAGCATGGTGCTACTACTTGAATGACCATCTTTATTTGACATGTTATACATGAAGAGCAGAGGATTTGCCATTTTTGGATGGTTGTTATTATACTGCAGATTTTATAGTTTTTGATGCATGACCAAGTTTTTTTTTTTTTGGTTTTTTGTTTTTTTTGGGGGGGGGGGGGGGAGACCAAGGTTTAACTTTGACCAAATGGAATTTAACAACAAATGAATCACAACACAATAACGACCTTGAGAAATTATTCCAGTCCATTGAAATATGGACAAGTGAGGTCCATCAAATCATTGACAAAGATGAATATACGCAACTAGCATTGGTTATTTAGCAACAAACTGAAACTCGGAGAGAACAAAGTCCAATAACCTCAGCTGTTAAAAGTCATGATATAGTCGAGACACATGAGATCTGTTAAGAGAAAAGTTACATTCTGATATAATGGAAACTCAGCTGTAAACTAAACCAATTCTGGTAAACAAGCATACTGTATCACATGTTGCAGAGTATGTTAATCCAAAATACCATTTTCAACCCCAGCACCATATAGATCACAAATATAAAATTTTAGCATCTCATAATTACATAATCAGCTATATTATATACGGGCAGTCAGTCCGCCTATTGAACTCAACATGAAGCCAGATGATTCTGACACAGAAAAGCAAAAAAGTTTGGGCATGCTATTCAACTATTAGTACAGAGAAACACACTTGAACCAGTAAAAAGTTAACATACAAATATATATTGGACAACAATAATGTCTTGAGGTTTCCAGGAAAGTCATTCAATTGAAAGGGAAGATGTCATATTGCCAAACCTGGTCAATTAAGTCTGGATTTGATATTGCCCAACCTTTTTTTCGGTAAGCTTCACGAACATCCTCGCAGGAATTACAACAATCGTCATCTGTCTGTAGAAACCAATAATGGACAAAAAGCCTCATAAGTATCAACTCTGTAAATGTAAGAGCATTTCAATTAAGAAATTTATCATGAAGAAACCTACAATGGAAAAATTCAGTTAATAGATGGAAAATGCACAAGGACAGGGATGTGGCAATTGATGCTGCCAAATAAACAACAGTTAACTAGAACAGACATGTAGTCCTTATAATTTTGAGGTACAAGCAGGAAGAAAAAATATCATGGTTCTTGGTAAGTGAATGTATTTCCAACAAAATATCCAATCCCAGGTGTAAATAATAAGGTAATAGATTGAAAGATCCTTGCTTACCGCTTCTGCACCATAACAGGAACCGCAATATGTTTCATTGTGCTCAAGCCTACCTCCATGTCTTTGCAAAGGCTTTTCAATCTGTGCAAACAAACATTAATCAAAATGTGCAAGGAAAGAGGGAGACAAGATTGGGGAAAAGAAAAGCATCTAAAAAGAGATGCCTTTCTGGGTAATCAGAAATAGTTAGATGACTAGTGGTAAAAAGAGACTCTTTCCTGTAGTGTGTCAGTCATTCAGGCATTTCTAAGCATAATCAATTGTTAATTATACCAGATCAGTTAATTCCTCCCAATACAACAACAACAACAACAACAAAAAACTTTATCACATTAGGTGGGATCAGCTACATGGATCGCACGACATCATTGAGCTCTTTTAATAACCAACTCTTTAGGTATTTTATTAACCCAATAAAAATACAAAAGTAAAATTAGAAAGCAACATATAATACTAGAATACAAATTCATATACAAAAGAATTGGAAAAGAGAATGG
Source organism: Biancaea sappan (assembly GCA_037074585.1). NCBI lineage: Eukaryota > Viridiplantae > Streptophyta > Magnoliopsida > Fabales > Fabaceae > Biancaea > Biancaea sappan. The sequence goes on from CM073494.1 coordinate 17,995,076, forward strand.
CTTCAAAAACTACATAGTTTACCTTGGGAGCACCAATCCCATCTGGCCTGGTTTCTATTACATTCCCATGAGAGTCTAATCTTTTCTTGACTATATCATGTTTCTGAGTGTTGACCAAAAGTAAATAATTTTATTAGAATTTGATCAGCAATCACAAGGTTAAAAAAATAAAATAAAATAAAAGAACTTGTGTTAAATGTTCTCAAATTTTTTTTTAAAAAAAGGAAAAGTAAAACTTAATTAGAATACATACCACATCTAGATGTTGCTCTCCACTGATGTCCATTGCATCTAAACTGAGTATTGAACAAGGTAGGGCAGGGAATGTAACATCAAACTGCACTTTCAACAGAAAATTGACTGAAATCAATTACATGAGTGGCATATCAAAGTATGCAAAGGATGAAATCACCATAGAACCCATGGCAAAAGATAATATACTAGATGATCAAAAACCCGAAAGTTTTTTGAAGAGAAACAGAGCAGTCCAACGAATACACCAAGCTTCAATGGCAGCTCCCAAAAACAAGATTAATTAACCAAAAGAAATATGCTTAAAGAATATTATTGTTCAATAGGAAGCTAAATTTTCTAAAAAGTGACCGAATAATCCCAAGAAAGACAGACAACATTACATTGATACGTAGTGTCTCTCCTCTAGAAGTATCTACAACTAGCTTTGTCTCAGTTACAGCATGAAGATACAGTCCTGAACCAAGGGGAAAATACAAAATAGAAGCACATCATAAGCATAACCAACCCAAAAAAGAAGCACAAAAGAATGGGAAAACTAAAGAAAAGGGAGGTACAAGTGCTAAGGAATATTCTCTATATTGCCACTTCAATGTACATTTCAAACTAAGATCATTCAAGATCTTAATTGACAACTTCACTTATCGACTTGAATACATGAAATTGCAATAAGTGATAGAATATAACTTAAAGTTGGTCACTTCAATTGTCATCTAAACCAGGATGAAAAAAATTCATCGGTAACTAGTCCAATCTGTTTGTGGCGATATACTTAGCTCAATTAATTAATTTTCAAATTGAGCCTAGATTGTGATTTAAAGAAGGTGCCACGAGAGTTTTGAATTTTTAATCATCCAGAAAAAGAACGAAATAGTAAATATGTAAGGTCGTAGGCGACTAGGTGACGATATAACTTCAACAATAAACCATCCCAAAAGTGAAAAAGTGAAGGCTATATCCACCCCTATGTCTTCTGAGCCGTATTTGCCATGGAGCAACAATATACACTGACGATAAGAATCACATATAAGTTTATGAGGTGACATGAATAGCCTTGCGCATAAAATGCATTCTAGCTTCCTGATAGACTACATGACAAATGCAAACCTCAGTGCAATTCCTTCTGAATCAAACAAATAATATACTTAAAAACTACAATTCAATCACCAAAGTAGAAACCAAACCAGCAGACTGTCTGCCTTCGGGGGGAAAAGGGGACGCATCTAGCCATGTTCAAAACTCAAACAACGTAAAGTTGGCACTAGAATAAAGCAATACACAGAAACACCTAGATTCAGCTGAGAGAGAGAGAAATGAAAAAACAAAACCAAAAAACAAAAGGAAGGGAATTAGAGAGGAAGGAAGCGTACGAAGCTCGGATAAGAAAAGCAAGAGCATGAAGATGGAGGAGGCAATGGTGATGAGGCCACCCGAGAGGGTGCGGCTGTAGAAATCCTCGTTGATTTTAGGGTAGGCGTCCAGATTACGGAGCTTGCTCATTATGGAGTCCATGCTTCCCAAATCGATCCGCAAACCAGAATATCCTTCTTAGGGTAGATTGATCTATCTGAGAACCTAATTCTATTGTGAAATAAAAAACCAAAAGATGGGGAAAGGTTATAAAATATGTTTAAACACCCCGTTAGATCGAAATTCTTCGTTCTCACAATATTAACGGGGCGTTTATCGTCGAGCCCTACCTCTCCCACCCTATGATTGTGTTTAGGGACGCCGGAGGTATTTCTGGTTAGCAGTAAAATAGAAATGATTAAATGAAAGGAAGACTGGAATGGAAAAGACAGAGAATGAAATCAGGGTCGGATGAATCTCAACACGGTCTTCTCCTTTTCTTACGCACTGCTTTCCGTCTCATTCGATTATATTTTCACTTTTGTCTATCCCCACCTCTTTACAGGATTTTCCTTTTTTATTCACTGATACTTTATAGTTTATACAATCTTATCATTATTAATGTGAAATTATCTGTATTTATCGATTGATAAATATAAGGAGAAAATTTAGGCCTACTTCTTACATCTTTATTAAGACAAGTTTATAATTTATAAACATAATTATATTATTTTTAAAAAGTATTATACAATTTTATTTTTTTTGCACATTCTATTTTTAGCAAAAAATCTAATAATAAAAATATCAAAAAATGGTTATAAGTAAAAAAGAAAAAAAAAACTGTTATAAGTTTTGTCCTCAATATAATAGGATAGCAGCGATGACAGTAGCATTTGTTTTACCTCAAATATTTTTATCAAAATTATATTTACACAGGTTCCTTTAATTAAAATTTTGTACCTTAATAAAATTTTTCCTTAGCTCTATTTGGCTTCATTATTCTTTTCTTATCGTTTCTATCATACATATCTTTGTCAAAATGAAATATAGTTAAGTTTTAGTACATATAATTCTTAAAATCTTATATGTTGTTAATTAAACCTGTACTGACATATGTACAAGTTTTAAAAAGTTCTAGTATCTTATTTCTGTTATGATCTGAGAAGAAAAATTAAAATAATAGGTGATTGGTAGTTAATAAAATGTTTATTAATCCTATATTATCTCATTTTATCACTTAAAAATTAATGAAATAATGTTTTATTATTTAAAAAATTTAATTAAAATTACACAATTTTGAATGAAGTAATAGCTATTGTAGGATTGTAAACTGTTATTTTTCTAAAGAAGCTTGTCTCTTACACGACTCCTATTTATTTATTTTTTCAACAATTTTGAATGTTTCGTCCACATTAATATTAATATTAATTTAATATTTGATGTATAATACAAGAAATTTTCACAAATTTATCAATCATATAATTAATGTAAATAATAATGGTTTATAAGTGTCAACTAAATTGAAATTAATATTTCAAATTTCTAATTAATTTTTTTGTCATATTAAATGTAATTAATTTATATTTAATGTAAAAGATTGAAATTCTCCACAAATTTATCAACTTGTAATTAATATACTTGATTTAATTATGAATTTCATATTTAATACAAAATATCAAAGATCATCACATAGTTGTCAACCTTGTAATTAAGGTATATAGTAATGACTTATAATTTCCTGCTAATTTGAAATTAATATATTAAATTCTTATTGAATAGATCAATTGAAATATATTTGCAGCTCATTGATGATCATTTGAGGAACTATATGTTAATCGAAATTGAAATTATACTCCAGAATAATGGAAGCTAATAAATAATAATAATAACAACAATAACAACTTAGCCTACAAAAGTACATAAATGATTTATGATTAAGAAAAAATTTATATAATCTCAATTTATAAAAAAAAGTAATTAAATTCGTTATAAAAAAAATATCAAATATGTATTTATGAAAAATTATCTATAACATGTTTTAATATATTCTTGTAATTAACATTAATTCCCAAAAAGACATTGTGTGTGAGTGCTTAGGGATGGCAACGGGGCGGGGCAAGGGCGGGAAGTGTCTCCCCCGTCCCCATCCCTGCGGCGGAAAAAAAATCTTCCCTATCCCCATTTCTCGTAGGGAGATGGGACCCGTGAGGACCCCGTGGGGTTTTTTAAAAAATTTAAAATGTAAAAAAAAAATCAATAGTACATATTTTAATAAAAAATATTCTCTTTTTTCTTCTAGATTGGGGGATAATTGGGAAAATTCAGACAGAGGAGACCGTGAATTTCGATAGAAAGACTGTGTTGGAGAGGACGGGAATTGAAGGATGGGAAGAGTGACCACAACAGGCAGAGAAGACCATGACGATGAATTGAAGGAAGGGGAGAGCGAGTGCAACAACAAGACGAGGCCATACTTGAGAGGCAAAGATGGCGAACATACATTCAATCTCAGTCAAATGGTGAATTAAGAATTAGTTTTGGGGGAATGAGATTAGGGTTTTATTTGTTATTAAATTTATTTTAATTATTTTGAATATAAAATGACTAAAAGATCCCTAATATATATTATATATAGATATTTGGGGTATTTTGTAAATTTACTAAAATACCCTTCGGGGACGGGGAATGTGATCCCTGTCCCTTTCCCCGTTTAACTTTCGGAAAAATTTTTCTCCCGCCCCCGTCCCCGCGGGGAGAAATTCCCTGCCAATGGGGCCCCAAATGCGGGGATCCCCAAGGGTTTCCCTGAGTTCGGGTCCCCATTGCCATCCCTATAAGTGCTTAATGCCTTTTTTATAATAATATTTTTTATAATGAGAAAAACACTAAAATCTAATAGAGAGATAAAAAATATTTATAGAACACTTTTAGAGTATAAATGTGATACTAAATATACATCAGACAACACATTCATATAGAAATGTCCGTATATTGCATGGGTCATTAAACTAGTTAAGTCTATATTATCTTATTTTATCACTTAAAAATTAATGAAATAATCTTTCATTATTTTAAAAAATTAATTAAAATTACATAATTTTGATGAAGTAAAAGCTATTGTAGTATTGTAAACTGTTATTTTTTTGGAAGAATCTTGCCTGCCTCTGGAGCTGTTGGATTATTTAATAATTTTATTTATTTTTTAAAAAAATTTACAATTACAATTTCATATTTATTACTATACTTATAATCATCATTAAATCAATTAATACTTGTAAAAAATTTTAAAAAATAAAAATAAAATACTTAAAATAAAACACTGAATAAATAAAAATCGTTAAATCAAAATAATCCATAATTTTAAAAAAGCCTCAGTCGGCAAGCACTTTCCTACTTTTTTGGTTATATAAATTAGAGGGTCTTGCACTTGTTTTTGGTCCATAGAGTCTATGCAGTCAAAATCATATTCATAGGCCCAAAGTCTTTGTCCCTACGGCCCAATAAAAAAGACTCTAAAAAAAAAAAGAGGAAAAAACTGAAAGCAGTGCTTGGGCACCATGTCACCATGTGCCTGCATTGACTCCAAAAGAAACTGATAGAAACCGGAAAATTCTAAAACCCTAGGAAGAGCCATTATGGGAAGTTTTTGCATCGTCCAAATTCTTAGTGGCAGCATTCACACCCGCAGGCAAGTTTTTATTTCGTTTCTACTGTTTTCTCCACATCTGGTTATTGATATTGATAATCGCTGACTCCTGGCTCTGACTCGAAATGGCTCTCAAAATATTCAAACGCCTTATCGCGATGTTCCTGAAGAACCCTTCACATTCCCAACTACTCCCGACCTCCTATTCAATTTCCCTCTTCTTCTCCTCTGCACCCACCAAGCACACTAATTCGAGTCCTTCTATTAGAATGCTTGATTGCTTGCTCAATGAACATAATTTCTCCTTAGAGGATGCTAAGAGAGCCTCATCTAGCATTACTCATGTAAGAAATCCAAAACAGGCTGATTCTATACTGTCATTCTTTAAGCAAATTGTTTTCTCACAAACTCATATTCAAGATGTTATCGGAAGATTTCCAAAGATTCTCTCTGCCAACCTTGACAACATTCTTGTACTCAAAATCCAAAATTTACGGGACTTAGGCTTCACCCCTGCAGATATGGCCGATTTTCTATCCAGTGATCCGTGGCTTTTCAGGAGGAGTGCCAAAAATCAACTTACTCATTCAATTACGGTGTTGAAGAATGTGTTGGGTTCAAATAAAGAAGTCTGCAGGCTCTTAACTAGTTGGGTTTTGAAACATGATTTGGACAAGACTGTGTTACCTGATATTGAATACTTGAGAAGTATTGGAATAAGCTATTCATAGATTGTAAGATTCATTTTCAATTTCCCTAGGTTTTTTCTGCTTACACCAGAGAGCATTGGGGTATACGTTAGAAGTGTCGATGAAATTTCACCAAAAAAAAAAAACAAAAAAGAAGCGTCGAGAAATGGGCTTTAATAGGAAATCCAATATGCATCTACCCGCCATACGTGTAATAAGTTCAATATCTGTAGAGAAATGACATCTAAATCAAAAAATGATATTTTGGTTCTCTTTAGGAGGATGCCCCAAGTGTTTGCAGTTTCCACAAGGAAAATCCAAGAGGTGACAGAGATGCTACTCAGTGCAGGGAAGAGTGATATGTCACATACAGTTGCGCACCCAGAGTTGCTTTTATACAGTGTTGAGCGCAGGTTAAAACCCCTACTTGAAATTATAGATGTCTTAAAAGAAAAAATTACTTCAGGAAAGACCCTTATTGATTACAATCTGTAAACCTATCAAAGTTTAGGAAGAGGTTTTTGTCACCTTATTATTCAAGAGAAGGGCCAAAAGTGAGTATTGGGCATTCATGAGTAATCAAATCAATTTGGTTGGTGTTACATGAGAGGATAGTGATATTAATCTGCTTGGTCCATCAAGAATATTACTTGCTTACCAAAATGTACTAAAGGCCAAATATTAGTGTCATTCAGGGTGAGGTTTATCTTATCCTCTCCCTAAAGTTTTGGCGCATAATGCAATATTTATTGATTTTTGCACATACCTTATGGCTTACTGATTTAGGAACATTAAAACCATATATTTTATATTTGGGTGAAAGAGTTAAAACCATATATTGTCTAAAGCATGTTTTTGTTGGAGAGATTACTTCGAGTATAAGTTGCATTTTGAACTTGACTTCTCAAAAGTGTAAGGTGTAACTAAATTACTGAAGATATTAAAATTACTGGTTTGAATTTGTCATCAATTATATTATTCTGGTTACTGGATAATAATAATTCATGGTTGTAATAAGGAGGGTTCAAAGGCTCAAAAGTTGAGTTGCCTAAGGAATCGAAAAGCATGTAAAACAATTGAAACTAAGTGCATGTCATATTCGGTTTGTCAACTCACTTCCCAACACCAATGAAAATGGGGAAGTCGAGTTGCGGGACAATGAAATATGATGCTTCAGTTGATATATTTGGCCGAAGGCCTTTCTCACTAATGCCAAACCAAAAGATTGCACCTTTTATGCAATTTTTTGGGACTCCTTTTATAAAGCATGGGCTTTGTGGACTATGATTTTGCTATTCCATTACCTTAATAATTGCTTTCAACGTATCAAAATGTTATTTATTTGAATATCACGCCTGACTTTGGATAATGTCAATTTTGACAGTAGGACAGTAGAGTGGAAATTCCCACAAAATTAGTAAACTAAAATACAATAGTTCTATGCAGTGTTTTGGGACCTAGTGACCCAGGGTCTGAACTGGTTTGGGTCGAACTTTCAGACTGGTCTGTCATCGATCAAGTTACGACTTAGCTGACCCGACGACTCAAGTTGACCAATTGAAATAAAAAAAAAAGAGAGAGAGAGGAGGCCGATTGGGATTGTTGAAGAAGAAGAGGAAGCAGTAGAAGGAGGAGGAGGTGAAGACTATTGGTGAGGCAGAGGAGGTGGTAAAGACTCCTGGTGAGGCAGATTGCAGATTGAAAATAGTGAGAGTGAGACTCAAACAGACATGAGAAGAAAGAAGAGGAACTGAGAAAGAGAAAGAGAATGGCGGAATTTGAAAAACTTAAAAGAGAATCAAAAAAGAAATACTTGGAGACTAATGATGGTGGCATGAATACTTGGACTTGGAGAAAGGAAAAGTTGTGCCTATGCTATACATATGTACCATACTCACAATTTTAAATTAAAAAATGATTTTTTAGTTTTTATATTATATATATTTATTTAATTATATATTTTACTTTTTAAATATTTTTAAAATATCACCGATTCAACCGCGTTTGACTACAGTCTGACCATTAATCTTTGAATCGATGCATTTACCGGTTCAAAGATCGGTTTAGTTTTATGAACTTTGATATTATTTATGATTTTATGTTTGAATTGTTATGGATGTTTATAACTTAAAGTATGAAATTTATATATATATTATTTATTTTACTTATTTTTGAATTTATTTGTAAAGATATATAAGTGTGTGTATATATATTTTAATTTTTTTTATATTCGGATTAACAATTGACCCACTGACCTAGCGATTGAACTAGTAACTAAGTAATCAAAAAGTCAATTCAAGTTAATAATCGAGCTGGTCCCAAAAACATTGGTTCTGCGCCATCTGTTGTACCATCACATTTCTTCAAGCTTATTGCTGGATGGATCGTGAAATTGACCCATACTGGAACAGATAATAAATCCAAAAGGTAGCTCCGAAAACCTACAGAAAAACACCCAAACTTGAATTTAGACTTACTTGCTGATTCCATAACCAAATGCAAATGAACAAATAATATGGTACCCATCAAGTGCAGGTATAATGACAAATATATCACAATAATATCTCATTTTCCACATGTTTCAATTAATGCACTATAAGCCAAATTATAGGGTGCTGCCGTATAAGAGGTGACATGATTAGGTGAGGCTATCAAACAAAATTGTAAAGCATGGGAAAAATAATGTGCTTAACAGTGTTGTACGTGCTCAAGGCCTCATGCTTAAACGTGTTTGATTGGAGAACAATTAATTCCAAGTAGAAATTAAAGTTATTGACTTCAAATTTCACAAGTCTCTGTCCCTACTCTTTATTCGCCTAAAAGGAAATCTTTTTTGCAAGTTATTCTCATAGACACCACCCACCCAACTTTACTGACTCTTGAAATTGACATGGTTAGATACAACGCTGCATAAATCATCTTCACTTTGATACCGAATACAAATGAATAGCTTAGTTGATCACTTCCAAATGATTGTCTTATTCAAGATAACTTCACTGGATAGAATATGTAAATAGGTGTATATATATTAGAAGGAGATTACCGGATTTGAAGGTGGGAGACATTTTTAAAACTGTATTTCTCTAAACCAACAATAATCATTAGAGAAAATTAGATTACTATTCTGTATCACATGGTCATGGTCTATCCTCTATACCTGCTATGATGATACTCATTAAAAGTTGTAGCCGAAAGGCTATATATGTTATTACTCGATAACATGTTTGATATCTAACCTACAATGAATGAAGGCCTAGATACCAGCAGCAACAACCCTTTTATGCAAACTCCAACAACTCCTACTCTGAACTATTCTGCTCCCTATAACAGCAGCAACTGATAATAAGGGAACTTAAGTTCAATTATTGAATGATAATCAACAAGTCACCATTAATTCACAATGTAAGACGCTCCAAATATATTGACAATGAACACCTATGCGCGACCCACTATTTTTTGTTTGGGGGAGGGGGGGGACCAATGTCCTTCTTCAGACACGTCTATGGAAGTCCCATTATTGGGTGTCTTTTTTCCATTTACATTATAGAGAACCATATATTCCTGCTTGCTCTTTGCTAGCTAACTTACATTGAAAGAAACAAACAAGTCTCAACTAATCATTAAATTACAACACTAGCTGTTGAGAGGATGAGAATATTTTATCCAAAATTTTGTACGTTGAATCAATATTCATATCAGAAGTTAATATTATGGAGGCGATCATCAATAATGCAGAAATAAGAACAATGTTACACTTCTCCATCACTTGCTGCTTTGCCATGAATATTAATAAGAGTCAAAGACCAGTCTTTATGTAATTTTCGGGTCTACCAACCTACTCTAGTTTTTTTTCCCACAAACAGTTCTATGTTAAAATTTCTAAAGCAAGCTTTGAAGATATTAACTCTTGACAAGAAAAGCAAATATTCAAATATTGTATCTAGTACAGTGTACGAGAAGTCTTTGACAATTTGTACTAAGTGCATGTTTAAAAAATCAGTGGAAAGCTTCAAAATCATAATTTGAAGCAATTAAATGATATTTGGTTTTGAGTTTAAATCATAGTTTTACAAAATTAATTCTACTTAAATCTTAATTTGTCATAAAACAACTCCAACTTGCTTTTACATAAACTTTGGTTTGCTCAAAACTTAAGGACTTGTTTGATTTGAGTATTTCTTATTTTTACTAAAAATAGAAAATAGACTTGAAAATCGTTTGATTGAGTTAACTGAAAATGTTTTCTTAAAAATATTTCTTAAAATAGGTCTAAATTTAAAAATACCAAAAAGATATTTTTAGTGTTTCAAAAAATATATTTTAAACTAAACGCATTTTCTGTTTTTAGTAAAATTAAAAACAAAAAATACCCAAACTAAACCGATCTTAAATTTCTCTAACTATTTTTCAATCAATCAATTAGGTTGAATGAATGAATCGTGCTTCAACCCAACACTACAAACAGTTTTATTGCTTTACATTATTTTAAGATCCAATGTAGTATCTCGTGTACTGTACAGATCCATATTGTGTTATTTTAGTATAACTAATCCTCACCTTTGTACTAAAAGTCACAACATAAATTCTAGGTTTATGAGTGCAGGGTATAAAGGGTTTTTTTTTTTTTTTTAAATTTCAGTATGGAGGGTTACAACTAAAAGGCACATCCGAAATTGGAGGGATATTAGAATAATGAAAGAGAGATAGAGAGAGAGGTTGTTTGGGGGGGGAAGTGGTGATTTTGTACCAATAATTGGAGGATGTAGGACTTAGTTTATAAGAGTTTAAGGCAGCAATGATGGAAGTGAATCCAGTGGCAGGCTATCTTTACACGTTAGAAAGAAAGAGAAGGGGGGGTTTTTCAAGGTTTGGAAGCATGCTGGTTGGTGCCATTAAGAAACCCCCCCCCTCTTCCATATGTCCTCTTCATATCGAGCACTCTGAGTGGATTCCAACTCCTCTTCAACCATGTATAGGGTATTCACATAAAGTAGTGGGTTTCCCTTTCACGCACCTAACCCCGCCCCCCTTTGAAAATAACCCCATTAAACTACAAACCAACTAACAATCCCCATATCAGCATCACATCCTACGCTCTACACTCTTCCTTATTCCTGTGCCTGCAATATATTTTCAGATTGCGATACGCTCTTCTGATACCTCATTGATTGAGGTGGGGTGTCTCAAATCTGAGTGCCCAATAGTTTACCCCCAGCATCTCTTTCTGTGGGCATTTGGTGTCTGTAACGTTTGCATTTAATATCCTGTAAATGCACGCAGCTTTTTATTCTTTAATTGGGACGCATGTTAGGATCAATATCCCTCCCCCGCCCCCCCCCCTCTCTCTCTTTTTTCTGTTTCCTTAGTTTAACACCCCAGATCTGTTCTTTTAGCTTTGCCCACAATTTTAAATTCATAATCCCGAAAGAATCGAGTCAGATTCAGAGATTTCCTGTTGCTCTCTCTTTTTTAAGGCATATAAAAATTAAAGGCCATGCCCATGTCTCTTTCCAGCCCTTTGTCTGACAAGAGGGAGAACATGGATGCCCTGTAGGGAAGATGGGAGGTACTAATTCAATCGTACATATCAATCAATTGTTAATACCCTATTCTTAATTAGTCCTTACATTGATTAATCACAGTTCAAACTTCAAAGCACCCTTGACCAAATGCCACTTACTGGATGGTTCCCAGGTGTGAGAATGTGTCTTATTAGCCACTTTGGCAATTGAGGGAAATAGTTAACATGGAAATGTTAATCACAGGAGGACCCAATTAATACGGATTTTAATTATTACATGGTCATCCACAGCATTATCTACCAGAAAATAGAAAAAAGATAATGCTTTCCAGGATAGTACTAGAGAGTGTGGATTTGATAGTCACACACGGTTTTATAGGGTCATTACAGCACATGACTCATAATAATAAGGAATTTCATGTCCCACTTGTTTGTTGTACTACTGCCGAATGGAAACAACCGAATTATTTTACGAAGAAACAAACACAAGAACAATCAATTCAAAGTTGAAACCTTCAATTACAGAAACTGTTTGCCGTACAGATTCATATTATAGCGCCGTAAACTTTATTATCCACGGATCCACCCACATTTTCTTATGTGTTGGAAAGATAGCCCTATCCATTATCCAATCTCTGCCATTTCTCTTTGTGAATACGTCCCAAACATTACTACAATCTTGACACCGACACGCGTGCGTTCCGCGCGTTTCAATGTGTCGTAGATTTCTGTTGTGCCTGATGACTTGGGAATCTTGTAAACTCTCATTCACAGATGTCCCTACTTAATACCTATCTCTCTCTCTCAAGATCACACACTAACTTCAATTTCAATTGGATTTCGTACCTATAATTTTCTCTGTCCTGCCAAACTGAATAATCTGGAATGCTTTAGCACAGTAGAGGAACCCGAGAATACTGTTATTCGTACCTCCTCCTTTTTTTTCTTTTTAAATCTTTAGGGCACGTACTGGAACAAAAATTTTAAAAAAATTTCCCAAATAAATGATACCCAATAATTTATCTATAACCTACTTTAGTTCACGTACTTTTCATCACTAAAAATCATAATATCTAGCCTCTTTAAATTCAATTTACATTATGCTTTTTTCAGTCGAAAAAGTGACTTCCAATTTTCCCCCAAAAAAGAGTATATATTTAGGAAAAGGAAATGTCTTTTAAGAGAACTTTAAAATGGTTTCAACTTTTTTCATAAAAGATCCGAAAATTATAATTTATTTAAAAATTAAAAAAAAAAACTTGTGATCTTCTACAAAACTAAATAATATAAAGAAGAAAGACGTTGGTAAATAATAAAGTCATTTTATTAAATATCTTGTACAGCATTGTGATGGATGCTGTGAAAGAGCTTTTGGTGATTATCATTATCAGTCTACATGGCCTTTGGCCACTTGTACGACAAGTACAATTCAGAGGGAGAAGGTTGACAGAGTCGAGGGGCATTTACAAGGTTAGGTCACTAAGTGTAGCATAAAACATCTCTGCCTTTCACTATACACATGCGCATGCAAACGTGTGGACTGTGAAGGAATAGATCCTCCATATCCACAGAGTAAGAGAAAATCTATTTCAATTTCCTCCCTCATTAGTCAAAACCAGAATCATCCAACATTACTATTTTCCATATCAAACAAGAAACTGATACTATAATTCAAATATCCCATCCATCCCCTTCACGGCAAACTGAGGCGCTCTCATGACTCATCACTTCCTTCATAATCATCCCCTTAATTATCTTTATCTACCTCTACCATCTACAAATCCCTAAACTTGTTCGATTGACTCCTCCTTTTCCAATCCACCAAACGCCGCAAAAACTGCTCAACCTCTGATGGATCTTGCAGAGTGTAGGAAGCCTCTGTTTCTTTTGGAACCTTAGATACTACGATCCCAATCCCTTGATCTCTGTTGCGTAGAACCTGAAACGGTGAAAATCATATCCATTAATGTTAAAATTCATATCAGTCAGATAAAGTCAATTAAGTATATGATAGAGTCATCAGCAGCAACATTTGTTACCTTAAAAGCATCCTCGTCAGTTCTATCATCACCAATGTAGATGGGAAAGACGTCATTAGAATTTGCGTATCCTAGTGACTCTAACAAAAACTCGAGAGCTTTGCCCTTGTCCCATTTGATGGAAGGACGGATCTCTAGCACTTTTCTTCCTTGTGTAAGTCTAAGTTTTGGGTACTCATTGAGCACTGATCGAACTTGTTCAGCTAATGCACTCCAACTCTGTGAAAAACAGATATGTTTATGGTTAGATATAATAATATTAAGCATTGGTGGGTAAGTAAGCAATTAATATATTTTTTGAGAAAGTACCTTTTCGTCAACACAACGAAAGTGCACGGACAAGCAGAATTTGTTGTTCTCAACCTTAGCCCCCGGGACAGACTTTGTTTTTTCTACCAAGATTTTGTACACCTGAAAATACAATATGACAAGAACACAGTTAATATCGTATCGTATGTGTTGCCAATTCGGGGGAAGTGGAGGATGAAAAAGAGACAAACCTCGTCGATCATGGGCAAAAATTGACTCGCAGGTTGGAACAGGACAGCTTGGTTACCCTGAAACAACATAAGCCATTCAGAAACTAGGGATAAAGAACAGAAACATTGATTTTTCATCCGGGCATGTTCCAGAGACTCTCTCTTACTTTCTCAGAGCTTCGATTTTTCGTTGGCCCTTTTATGTCCATGCCATGGCTGCCTGCGTAGTACAGCTCTGCCAATTTTACAAAGTTATATACCTGAAACATACAACCCAATTAATTATGAGAAAAAAAAAATAAAGGCTTTAGCATAAAAAATAATTACTTTATTTTGCATTTTTTGGTGAGAAGAAAAATGTACCTTGTCTGTACACCTCCCGCTGACGATGGCTGTGGGAAAATGTCTGGCTATGTCCTTTACGGTTGTTCTCATCTGATAAAAATCAAAACATAACAAAATGAATTAAAAATATGTCGTTTGATAGGAATGGAGCAGAGGTGGGGAGAATGAGGGAAGAACAAAAGAAAACCTTTTTAGTCATGAATGCTCTCTCCGGGTCTGCAACAATTGGGGAGAGGGTTCCATCGTAGTCTAGAAAGGTTACAATCTTTTTTCCTTTGGATTCATATAATATCTGATCAAACACGTCGAGCGCCGAAGGATGATGAAGCTGCATATATCAAATGTCAAACGGTTCAGAAACAGAGGAGGGCATAAACAAAAAGCTCAAGCAAAGAAGGTTCGTTCATATGCTTACAATCCAAGAACTCTCGTCTGGGTTCTCAGAAGAAGGGATAGTGGAAACGACTCGCGGTGGAGAGGAAGCTCTCATTGAATCAATCCAGGCGTTAGCTTTATTAGCTCCTCCCCTCCCTCCTCCATCTTCAAGCCTCTTCATTAGCTTTTTCTGGGATATCCCCAGATACCCACCAAGCACTGCCACGGACTCCGACACTCCTACTCCGGGCAACATGGGTGAGTTTGAAATCGACATCACCACCGCAATAATGGCGTTAATTCGTGATTTCACATCCGGAGCCACCACATTCTGGTTCGTCATCCTCTAAGTTGGAACCTTTTGATATTAACACAGAGCTCAGCCTATAAGAGAAGAGAGCTAGGAATGGCAAGGACAAGGGAAACAGAAGAGTGAAGTAGAACAGAGAAAGGTATTTGTGTTTGTGTGTTGCGTTATGGGATGTGGCTGCTTGCTATGCTCAGCAAGGGTTTTTATAGGAAAAGAATCAGACTAGGCTCCAACTCACAAATAAGACTAGGCTCAGCAAGGGTGTGTTGGTCAATCTAAGAACTTGGGTTTAAAGTTTCATTTCACAGCACAGCGCCACGAAACAAACACTTGTTTTCTCTAGCCATTGTACTTTTCAGCAACTATTCCAAATATGAAAATGGTTGGACCACCATGATCCCACAGCAACTTTTTTAAATTTCTTTTTTTCTTCTCTTCTGTGCATGTATACATGTACTCAATAATGGGGAACCTTTACTATAAGATTGTGGAGTTTCATAACCTTTTCCTTAATTTTACTTTATCCTTTCAAGTTAAAAAGCAGCTATTTTCTTCTTCTCTTCAATTTACCACTTTGGTGAGAATTGTTTCACTATTTGGTTTTTAAAAATAATAAATGTTGGATTCTTAAAAGCATCAATTTGAAAAGAGCTATACTTTCTATATTTAACAAACTCAAAAGAGATTAGTTTTTGATCTATTTGGGTGAAGAGATACTCTTAGTAATTTTTTAAAAAAAAGAAAAGAAAATACAAGGCATAGTGTTAAAGCACTCTATCCTTAAGGACAGTGAAATTAAGCCCTCAGTTAAAACAAACGCTACATACAAGTAAAACAAAATTTCTTCCTATTGTCTTGAGGTTCCTGAGTTAAGAAGAGATTTTTTTTTTCCGGGTACAAAGCTATTCGGTGTATGAACACTAAATTAAGGGTATCAACTAATTTAGATTCGGGTCGTATAAAATTATAATGAGTAGTAAAACTCTCTTTACTAAGTTTTAATACAGTTAAGAAGAAATTTTACACACATAGACATTGAAACCATTTTTTTGAGGGAAAAAATGAATTGGCTGTTGAGTTTTGTGTGAAGTTAAAATTACCAACCGATACATTATTTGTTTGTTATGAGATTAGCAGTAAATGGATTATAATAATTTAATATTTTGGTGTGTTGTGTCTTTAGCACGCAGTTTATCATGAAGGCATTGAACAAAAACTTTCCTTAAATATTTGCCACACTTGAAAGGAACAATACCATAATCATCATGCTCAACTCACATTTAAGGGGATTTATATATTTCTACTGTCCCTCTTCTGCTTCAAATGACCTTTCCACCCCTGATTCCCTGAATGCGTTCAACGTTCCCAACTACATATAGCACTTTGACATAAAATTTTAAAATGTTGTACTAGTAGCCTTTGTAACTTTGTTAACATGAACCCCAATTTAGAATTCAGAATAGACCCTAGGTGCTACAAAACAAATTAATCCAAGTGTGAAAAATGAATCCTCAAACCGCCCCTTGTATAGTTTCACTGAAACAAGCAGCTCCAACTAACTTGTATATCCATATATATTGCCGGCTTCAAAACCAGGGGCAATATATATCGTTTCTCTTTTCTTCACTTCATTACTTTTCTCAGGTTAATATGGCGACTACATATTAGTGTGGCCAATCATATGCACATAATGAAGGATTCCATGTCCAGAGTTCATGCACTCTACTTCATTGTTTAATCATATTTCTGCATATTATAATATTCATCTTACTTTTCATTATTTGCTGGAATCAAATCTCAACCCGGTTTTCCTTATTCGCCTCGAATAATTAATATTAAATATTAACTTAATTGGTTTCTCCATTGTCTAAAGCAGGTATTCATAAATACGTGTAAAGAAGAGTATATTTCCCAAATGCATTTTATTTGAATGAATATATCATACTCGGATAGAGAATATATTAAACCTGCATGTACATTACCAAACTTGGGTATACGAATATACGAAGAGCCTATACATCACCAACTCTTTCTCTCGTTCCGTCATGCATTTGTTGCAAATGATTTCTGTTTTTTTTTTCTCCAAAGGAAAAGTAGAGAAATGAGAAATCAAAAAGTCTTGTGCCGATGCCGTATACACCTGTAAATGTTGATAAAGTTGCTTGGTTTGAAAATCAGAGAGCCTCTGTAGATGGATGAATCTTAGAAGTTTCATATTATATTCGACAGAGTTGCAGAGTTTCAAATGGTGACGCTAGTGTTTTTCCTCACTATAAACCTATAATAAATAAGAGTGAATTACTAATTTGATGTTGGCAAATTTCAAATGTTGGTCTTAGATCAAATATTTTAATTTAATTTATAAAAAAATTATATTTTTATTAATTTTAATTAATCTTTAAAAGATTAAATATTTCAATTTAATCTATAAAAATTATATATTTTTTTTCAATTTTATTTCTTCGTTATGGTAACTCTTGACAATAATAGATTTGAAATTTACCAATGATAAATTTAACAAATTAATAATAAAATGAACCAAACAGGGAACCAAATCAATAATCTAGGAATTTAAGTTGATATTATGGATATCAAGGAACTTAAATTGATATTATAAAGTTGAATATACTGTTTTAAATTTTTAAACAGCTACGAAGTATGAGAAAAATATGTTTTAAAAAAATATTTTAATGAGATACACTAACATTGAACATTTCCACAATTGGTGTAAAAAGATTTGCAGAGTCAGAAATTCAGAAAAATGCCTGGAACAAACCTAACCTTCCTAACATGGCTCAGTTTGTCAAAAGAATAGTCTCACAAATAAAGTGCAGGGAATAAGGCAATCGACCTTTTTGTTTTGTTTTGTTTTGTTTTTTTTTTTTTTTGATATTTCAATTTCCAACCATTATGCTTCTGTAGCTTAATCAGGACCTTTAAATATGTCTTAAGATTCCTTTAATTTGGCGCCACTGGGCTCTAACTAAAATTTAGCACATGTTTAATTGCTTAACTCCTTTATTAGCCCTCTCAAGAAGGTTCTATAATTTCTACAAATTCGCAGCGCATTTACACTAAAACCAGAATCCTCAGAAGCTAATTACCCTAATGTAATAGAAAGGTTTCATTAGTTTCAAACGTCGGTATTGCTGCTTCCGTTCTTTTTTCAATGATTCTTAATAAATCTTAAAAGTAAACCAATCTTGGATTGTCAAAAGCAGTTAGGCAAGTTAAATAATTCGATTATACGAGAAGCTTGATGATGCTAAGGTATAATATATGTATATTATTGATGGCGAATTGGTGTTGTGGGGTTATGGAATTGAAGAAAGCGAGGGTTAAATTGAATAATGGGAGAATGGAGGATTTAGGTGGACCAAACTGCCATAACTGCTTATGATAATGCAAAGACGGTGGAGTATAGAGACCATTTGGAATCAAATAATTGTCGCTGTTATTAACGAATGAGAAAATAAGTCAAATAATCTGAGTCTGACTACTAACTACTAAGCAAGCTTCAATGTCGTTTCCGTCCCGAAAATATTGAATTGATTGGGAGGAAGAAACGACAGGGCCGTTTTAGCAAGTAGCGTGCTTTCATTTTCCCCGAGTTCACGAATCACGACTCTGCTTTGGTTATGTTCAAAAATCCCAGCTGTCGTTGTTCCTCATTATTGTGCCTCATCATTTATTTATTAATTTTTTCTTTTCCTTTTCGCACATTAATTTTCCCGGGAAAATGGTGGGGCCTTTCACTGATTGATTCGTTTGGGGCCGTAAAAGGCGATACGGCCACGTGTATCCATCGTGGCCTCACTGCAAATGGGCCACTTCGGGTTCGCGGATTCCCTTCGGTGGGGAAGTAGGAATTTAACTTTTCGACTACAGTGGTTTGGTGGAATGCGCCGTGAGAGAATCTAAACTTTTTAGTTTGTAAAAATATTTTTTATTTTTATTTTTAGTTATTATTTTATAAGATATATTTTTTGAAATATTAAAAATATGTTTTTTGTATTTTTAGATTTAGATCTATTTTAAAAAATATTTTTTAAAAAAATATTTTTAATTAATTGAATCAAATGCATTTTTAAATTTAATTTTTATTTTCAATAAAAATAAAAATAAAAAATATCTAAATCAAATATGCCCTTACAATTCTACCAGGGTGTATTTTGAGTTTTTGGTTTTGTTACACTTTAATTTAAACTCCTAATACCACCAAGCGTTTAGGTCAGTTAAGTAAGGAGTTGTGTTAACTTAACTAAATATTTCAATTTGAGTTTTTAAAAATGTGGCTGCGTTAATATTTGGTTGGAAGAATTTCGATATCTATTATAATCATACTCAACTCAAATTTAGATTAATCAACACCTGTAGTTTAGTATTCGAACATCGTATAGTTGTTTACCAAAAAACAAATCCCACATACAATTTTGGATACATGCAAAAGTAGTTATTTGGTTTAGCGTATATCTTACTTCTCAAATCACATTATTTATTTATTTTTTCAAATCTTTATTTGTCAAAATAATTTTGATTTGCTTTCAACCAAAATCAAGTTTAAAAGTCAATTTGATTTAAAATCAAATTTGTTTAACTTCAATCCAAGTACGAGTTGGTTCACATTGAGCAAAATTTTCAATCCAAACTGATTAAATAACAGCAAGTTGTATTGGATTAGGTTATGTTTTACAATTTTTATCATATAAATCGAATCAACCCAATCTGTACTTAGTAAGTGGATTAATTTTGATTAACAAGTTAGTCATTTCTTAATAATAAAAAAAAATTACATTGCCAACATTTTTAAATTGCTAAAACTTAGTCTTAAAATGTGAGTTTAATCTAAAACATCAAAAAGTAAAATATCCTTATAATTTAATAAAACTCTGAGCTTGAAATACTATTAGAAAATTGAAAGAAATGAACTCGATCCAACCCACCCATACTTGGAATTGAAGGCAGGGCGTGGTGTGTGGGTGTTATGTTAATTACAGGAGTGAGCCACTCAGGATGGGATGGGGATTAGGGGATGGTATAGGATCTTATTATTTTCCTTAATCCCTCTTTTGTCTTCTTTTTCTTGCGCATGGGAATCCCTTCACTAATTAATTGCTGTTTTGAAACTCTACACTTTTTAAGGTTTCCCACTTGCCCAACTTGTTTAGTGTTCATCTAATTATTCTCCTAGATCCCAGGTAATTTTAACCTTGCAGATTGGCAAATAATGTTATTTTTCTCGAATCAGGTTATAAAATTACAATTGGATTTTTTTTTTTAAAAAAAAAACTTCCCATTTTTAGTGGTTTATAATCCCCATTCCACATGTACTTTTCAAACAGGGATTATCCTATTCCAAATCGTCATTGTTAATAATATTAATAATATTTTTTTAAAACCAATATCTTAAAATCCCTTAATTTTATAATATATGCAACAGCAAAGAAGCACATATATTAAATTGCCAACTATAACTAAACCTAGATTACATGTTTAGCATATGCAGGAAACATAAAAATAATAAAGATATATTAAATCTTATATCAAACAATGGAGAGTTATCAGCACCCAACTGCAGGTGATCAAAATTTTAGTTTTACAAGTTACAATTAAAATATAAGAGAAATGATGCATTTGTTTCTGTGATGTGTTGTTCCGTTTGAAAAAAATGTCTAAATATTATAATTTTATTAAAAACCATAACGAATCATTAAGAATATAATATATCTGTTGATTAGGTGAGATCGGATGAGCCAACGGTTTTGGATTCAAAAAGAAATATTACTATCTCCTGGAACTATTCGTATGAACTGTGTCACATATACGTAGCAACTTATGCATGCTCCCTTAATCACAAAAAAAAAAAAAGAAGAAGAAGAAGAAGAAGAAAAAGAAGAAGAAAAAGAAGAGAATATTGTGTGATTTTTCTGGTTGATTGTGGTTATAAAGTTTTATTATTCGATACCAAATCTAACTTGAAAAAACGCAGTTTTTTTTAACAATGTCTTATGTTCCCATCTAATTAACCTCAAGAATAGCCAGCATCCATAGATCCATAGTCTCCTATATATTGATTTAATACCTGAAGATGCTATAGTGCATGAACCTCTGGGGGTCAAAGAAATATAGCAAGAGAGAGAGAGAAAGAATCTAATGCGCTTTAAAAACAAAAACAAAAAAAATATGGGTGCGATGAAGAATACGTATAGCTCACTAGAATCTTTCATAATGACGAGAGTGGCTCTCCTAGGTTGGGAAAGAATATGACTTCCAAATATATTCCCAATTGGGTTATGTTATGTGGCTTTATTTTTTATTGTTGGTTGAAAAAATTTACAGAAAATTCAACCTTTTGAAATATTGAATTTGGTCTAATAGTAAAAAATTCAATTTTTTGAAAGGTAAAACTTTTCATAAACTTTATCATTGGTTTAAGTTAAAAGCTGAAGCCACATTTAATTTCAAAATTTCTTTTGTAATTTGTTTACTTTGTTGCTTCTAGATATCTTTACAACACACGGCAAGTAATTGATGTGAGAGGATGATGGTGACGAAGGAGGGAAGAAATGACAAGAACTGTACTATTTTTATCACAGAACGACAAAAGAATGGTTGAATTAGTAGAGGCAAACAGCTTCTTTTGTGATAGAAGATGAAGAATATAATTGAATTTCAAATGTATAGAATATGTATTATCGTTAGTCATGATCATGCAAGAATAAGAATGCAGTCCTTCCAAATTTTTTAAGCCATTCGCTTCTTTGTTTTACGTACTCTTTGTTTCACATCGATCAATTCCCTCAATTTTAAGACAATTATGAGCTCAATATGCGCCTCGCTATAATCTAATATTTGCAAATTAAACTAGAACGTTGAAAGCCAGATTTATTATTATTATTATTATTATTATTATACAAGCAACAAGTACAATTGCATTTTTTTTCCTTTAAAGTGAAAGAAAATTAAAGAAAAGACAAATGAAAAGAAAGAAGATGCACTGAAGAAGAATACCGTGAAAATTAATCAAAGAAAATACTAGCATAAAACACCCAAAAGAGCGACGTACCTGCTTGGTAAACATCATTCGCTAAAATGTTAAGCAAGGAGGAAACGAATCTAAAGGACATGCACAAAATATATTAATTCAAGCTTATAACTTGTTAAACTTATAAGAGATATTTCTCTATGTGTTTTTTATGAGAATTTTAATTATGAAATTTATACTGCATGGTATATTATGTGTCACGGAATTAGCAGAAAAACAAAGAATATAATTACTCAGACTTACGTTCACGGATAAAAAGAATTATTATATTTGTTGGCAAAAACTGTACAAATTACATGATGAAAACTGAAATACATACCTAAAAAATTTACATAACTGGTTAGACTATAAAATGGATCTCGAGTAATAGATCTCTACAGCTCGCCTCACATACCTTTAAGTTTTTCTCCTTTTAATTTATATTTTCAAAAATTTAGCTGAATCATAATTCAAAATACCATATATTCAAGTCACTGAACATTATGACGCGTGAGAATCATAAATGTGAAAAAATAATCTAAGTAGTAGAGGAGTATATTATTTTTCGAAACTAAACCATAAGATTAAAAAAATATAAGCTTGGATCCATTGCTTGTCTCTAAAATTGTTGCTAAAAGTTTTAGTAATAGTAAAAATCGTTGCTGAAATTTTTAACAACAGTAAATACTATTACTAAAAAGGAAGAGCAGGATGAGTGCAAACAGTGGATCTGCGGGCTGAAAACATAATGCAGTAGTACTATTAATACTATTTCATGTAATTTTGTCTTAGCGCTCACCGATGAGTAAGATGTTATTGATAGCATAGAATCATAGGTGGGCTTGGAATCAATTGTGTGGATAGTGTAGAAGATCATTTTTAGTTATAATTCTTCCTTTAATTGGAAATATTCTACTGCTTTTTGCAGATATTTTGCATGTTAAAAATGGTTCTAACGTTTCTTCCACATAAATTTATTGCAAAGGAAATATATAAGCAAATTGGATAACAAAATTAATATAATTAAACATTACAAAAATGTCTTAGGTTGAATTTTCAGCACCCTACATCCTTTCAGCCATCGAGTTGGTTCTTGACTCTAATTTAGTTTTATGAAAATAATGTTAGTAACTATATATACATCATATATTTTCTTATTTCGCTTCTTGGTTTTATTTCTTAATTATAAACTGCTTTACTTAATTATAGTGTTCATTGTAATAAAGTATAATTTATTAAGAAAAGTTAAAGATATTAAATGAATAGCAAAAGAAGGCCGTGAGAAAGACCCACTCTATTTAATTTGCATGCGTGGGATTGGGATGGCCGGATACTTCCTAATAATTAAAGCATTTCTTAGTTTTTGTTGGAGATCTCTGAAGAGATTAAATTTTGGGAGTGAATGATTCATCGAAATGGCATGAAAGACTCCTATTCCTTATAAGTGATAAAGAGTTATATAATAATAATAATAATAATAATAATAATAATAATAATAATAATAATAATAATAATAATAATAATAATATAATATAATATAATGTGTGTGTGTGAGAGAGAGAGAGAGAGAGAGAGAGAGAGAGATTACAGGATTTATGGGAGAATGAAGCAAATAGGGTAAGATGGACTAGCTTCACTGGATTTTTTATTTTTAAAGCTTGAGTATATTATTTTAAAAGTCTAGTCTAATTTTTTAGAATTTTATAAATTTAAGACATATTTTTTTCAAAATAATTAAAAATATTTTTTTTAAAAAAATTGACCTATTTTAATGTTTAATATACTTTTTTATGAGTTTAATTCAATTTTTGAAAATTTAACAATCATATTCTTTATTTTATATCAGTAACTAAAAATATATTTTTTTTAAAAAATAAATAAGTCCATGGATTTGCTTACACTAGCGCGACTCATAATAGATTAAGTTGGGTTAGACCAAAATTTTAGACTATAAATAATATAAAATTTGACCTATATTCTTATATAAAACTTGAGTTAAAACCTATTTAATAATTCTATTGTCACCGCAAACTCTAAAAAGTCTAGACCCAAAAAGACATTATTGACTAACTTTTACGTTTCTAGAAAAATTGCGAACGCGATGGGCAGCCATGGAAACTTAACTGCCTTCTAGCGACCTTGAACATACATGAAACATGTTTGAATGATTCAAAACAGGCGCCTCTACTATCTATAAATAGAAAAAGACCTAAAGTTTGTTAGGTGGGCACTTATAAATTCTTTCTTAATTACCAACTCACTTGCACTCTCACTCTTTATTTTTTCTTTTTTTGAATTAATTGTTGGAAGTGCAAATAGAATCTTCACTCTGTGTTTACATGACTTGCAAGAAGACAGACTTTGTTGAATACGCTGGAACACTCAATTCACGCAGCTGGTCGCCATGTAAACTTTTTTACTTTATATATCCTATTTTTTGTATTTTCATAATATTATTCTAGTATAATTTTTATTCATATTACAATAAGTAAATAATTTTGTATGAAATTTAATATTTGTTTTAATCATAATGTAAAATTATATATATATAATAAACTAGTGACAAAATATTTGAAAAACCATTATTAACTTCTTTTTAAAATGAACTTATTTCAATTGTGTGGAAAGTTTAGGTCGGGTCAATCTGCTCAATCTAAATCAACCCGCAAGACTAGATTAGATTGGCATGTTTATAAATTTTCAACCTGCCACACCTCAACCAACCTACCAATTTGGCCAATTTTTTTTTTTAAATTGTTGCACTCTTATACTATGAACTTATGTTGCGTGAAAATTATTTAAGATTTAGTTAGCATATTATTCAATTTCCTTTGTAACATTTTTCTTTCAATAATAATGTATAGTATCACATATAATATATATAATATTAATTATTTATTAAACAACTAATCATTTCATTTAAAAGTTTAGTATTCTACCTTTTAATCTTTTATCTCAGATTTAATGAACACAAAAAAAAAATTAATTCGATATCAAATTATACATGAAATTTTCTTCTAAAAAATATATAAATATATAAAGTTTAATTCTATTATTCTTTTTTTATTTTTAGTTCTAACATTTTACATTAATTGTACTATTAAAAAAACTCCACTAGCCAACTCAAACCAAATTAATTTATTTGACAACGGATTAAATTAGTTTAAGTTAAATAAGAAAAAATATTTCAATCTAAACTAGTTTAACGCACTTCTTTTTTATTTGTTCGGTATATATATATATATATATATATATTATTTATACGAAGCCTATAAACAGTAAATAACTGCCAGGGCAACGAGAGAGGGAGTGAGTCGAAGGAAAAATCAGCCGCTGCATGCATAGCAAGATCCCACATCATGTTTGCTTTTGTATGATGTGACATTGTGCGATAACTGTGCAATTATTCATCGTGGGCCCACAAATCGAGCTCAGTGCTAAGCCCACTTACGCCCACCAGCCCACTCCTTCTCAATTAGATTTAGCTCGCTTATCCCCCTCCTGAACACTCCCTGCACTCTACACCACCACCTACTCTTCTCTTTCTAATTAATCTATCAAAAATCCTATTTGGCTTTATTTAGAATACCACCGAATGTACTGGTTCGGACCGCTCAGAATTCACTGGCCAAAGATTAAAAGCTTAATATTGTCATTGAGCGTCTTGTGGCATCAATTGAGTGCATTTTAATTTAAAGCCCCAAGTATCAAGTGATCAATTCTTTATTTCACCCAGTATCAAAATTTAGAACCCCCCAAGTGTGGTTTTATTTTTCATATCTTTTACTTGAATATGCTCCTTAAGCAAGATTTAACGCTTCAAATCTCAATCACTGGCCCCAATTAGCATATCAAACAAGATTTTGTGCATTTTATGCTCCTAATTCATCATAAGTTTATTGTTATTCTCTCCATCGTTTATATTCACTAATAAATTAACATATACTTGTCATATATTCTTATTGTATATATGAAATGCTCATACTATTATATGAGTTGCGAAAACCAGTCCCACCATGACAGTTATATATATTTCTCCTCTTGATTTTGTAATATTTTACATGAAAGAATCCAGTTAAATTGTACTTAATGTGAAATAATTCGAAACATTCTAATTAACAACATAATTATTCTCATAGTCTAATATGTAATCAAGCTTAGAATCTTTCCCGCTAGCTTCCGTTCCCTATATATGGTGCTCATTATTAATTATTTTTAGTGCGGCATTATCTAGAATGGTCCAATATACTATCATCAGAAAAATATCACAATCCAAATATATTGCGTCTCTTACAGAATTAACAACTTTGATACTCCACTCATTCTACCTTATAGGCTTCCCCACCAGTTTGGCATCTGATCGATATATACGTACTCACTTCACACTCACATATAGGCATGGGTGAGACAGAAAAAAAAAAAAAACAAGACCTTTTTTGTTTGGAACTCTCACAACTAATTTAGTCCATATTAAATTGAATCATATAAGTATAAAATTCTTCCAACATTTATTAATTACAAAAATAAAATATATGAAAGACTCATAAAGTTCATTTTTAAAATACTTAGTCCTAATTCTAAGAGGTTCAATCACAAAGCGCTCAACTATAAAATTATTTATTTGTATATATATATGGATATTATAGAGGTAGATTTACCGACGCAACCGCCCAAAAAAGGGATAAAAAGGCAGATATGGAGTAGAAAAATGAATATGCTTGTGTGTAGTATAGAATCCAAGTCAAAAGTATACGCATCCATGCTTAAAAACTCAGGTGGCGAATAAAACCAAAAAAAATTGTGACAGAGGCATTTTTAGTGATCGTTGTTCAAAGTTACCAAGTACGAATCGTTATTAAACCAGAGCTTTTTATTCAAAAAAAAAAAGGATGGTTAGATCAAATTGTCAAGAATCGTTTTTACGACATTAGGGAATTGAAACCCATATAAAGTTTGAACTTGAAAGCGTGAATGAGATTTCCAGCATATGATGTGATTTAATCGCGAAGCAGTGACCAAACACATATGGGATGAAGAGACTAATCGACCTTTACAGACAAGTTATCTGGCGAATCTTGGACCAAAGTACATCAAATGCTATGAATAAATGTATTCCATTTCCATCACATTTTGAACAGTTCCAACTTTTTTCACTTATTTAGTTTCTCTTTCCTTCTTCGAATACAACTAAAATTATGCATGTTGTGAATTCGCCCTCCTGCAGATAGAGCGAAAAGAAAAATATCTCAAATGTTCTCTTTAATTTAGTTCTTGTATTTGTATTTTAATTGTTGAATAAATACAATATAATACCTTTACCGCATCATATCACAGGTGCTCATTAATTTCCGGCACTGTAAACTATTCTTGTACATTTATGATCCACATATCAACGAACCAAAATATCCTACATAAGAATAAAGAATTTCTTTTAAATCAAGAAAAAGTGGAATGTTCTAATTAATTCAATCTTAACATCATTGACTGAGACTGACTGAAGTCACTAAACAAAACAAGTATATTAAAAAGCTAGAAGATCAGATATAGTTCTCTTTCGTGTATACGCGCATGCGTGATATATATCAAATCAAACAACACAAAAAAAAAAAAAAGGAAGGAATTATCGAACTCAAAGAACGAAGCTCCTGACTGGCTTTTCCTTAATTCCCTGAAGAATTAACAGATTAACAAAGTTATTGCACTTGATGGAGTTTAAAAAAATGATTGGCCAAAACCATACGTACTCCTAATGTCATCTTCTGATTAAAAGTTAATACTGAGATGCTCTTAAATCAATATTTGACAATAAGGGTGGGTAGTTGGAGAAATTTGCTCCAAATATGAATTAGTCAATGCATTATGAATTACAAACTATTGAATTGAGCGGCTTGAAAAGCGAGTTATTGTGTGAAATGAGGCATGACTTTGTAGCAACAAGGTCCCTATCGCAAATGTGACCGCTTTTGCTTCTATGTTTCCATCATTATGTCCCAAACATCCAACGTAAAACATTTTCTTGCTTTAATTTTCACCTTTTGGCCGCATTAATACCACTAACATACTTTATGACAACTTGAGTCCTGCTTTTTCTACTGCCATTTAACTGTTCTTGATAATGACAGTGATAGAAAACTGGTACTGCTGTTCCACTTGCAAGCAGGTTTTTGTAGTCATGGGTTTCCACTTCTAATTTAGCTTCCTCCCCCTATTCTCTCCTTCCTCCTTTCTCCTATGAAATTTTTTTCTTTTTGGCCTGAGATATAGAGAATATAATATTCCTAAATGGAGATGCCAACTGTACCACATCAATCAATAACTGGTGAGGAGCCTAAAAACATATTAAGTATATTTGAAAAAAAAAGTAACACTCGTTAGCCTACATATTTGCATGGCAACGCCAGTCTCCACGCTTGTTTATATGTATATATATCAGCGCCGAATTAATATTTGTCTTCTTTAAATAAAGTTTTAAGTTCGAATCACGTAGATGAAACAAATTATTACTGAATAAGTTTTACAATTGTGTAGCTTCAAGTTGAGTCATATGAATGGAAAAAATATATACATATAATTTTACACTCTTGTTATCCACCTAACTTGAACCAATTAGTTGAAACTTTATAAATTTCTAAATACTGATGATTGTATATATGTGTGTATGTATGTATTTTTGTATGTTTATATATGTATATTGAATTTGAACTTTTTTCTGTTTGGTCACAGTTTGAACTCATTTTTTTAGTTTTTCATAAGTATCATTTACTTGAGACAATCATGTTTAAGGCATTGTCAAACAACAAATATAAACATCTTTTTCGTGATAATTCAAACATTGATCCATCATCTTGTAAAAAACTAATTTCTTTCG
Source organism: Biancaea sappan (assembly GCA_037074585.1). Classification (NCBI taxonomy): domain Eukaryota; kingdom Viridiplantae; phylum Streptophyta; class Magnoliopsida; order Fabales; family Fabaceae; genus Biancaea; species Biancaea sappan. The sequence continues at coordinate 18,023,974 of CM073494.1, forward strand.
GTAAACACAAGACTGAAGAGGAAAATATTTATGATCTTACAAGGTCAACATAGTCAACTTCATAGAAGCCACGATGATATCAAATTTATTCGTTTCAATCTCCCTCAAACGCCCAAAACCCTGGCTGGCAAAACGGCCCTAAGCTCTTTTGCCTTTATGTGTAAGTGAAACCCCTCCATATTGGACCTTAAATTGAGCTGGATGGGTGATACTGGGCCTTGTAAGCTGAGCCCAACATTGCTACTCAATCCTTAATTTTTAAGTTTTAACCACCGACCACCAACCCATTCCCATATATATTACCAAAAGAAGCAACAGACAAGGATGTTAGCAATTGTGTCGGAATTTTGATTTTGATAAAATTAACTAAAACATTAATTAAATCCATTAGCCAGATTTGAGACGTCAAACCCGAAACCAGACGTTGATGAATAATCATGGTTCGTTATTGAGCATATGTGGAACCTCTCGCCTCATAATGGTGAATACAAACTTGAACAACGTGGTCGTGGTCATTTTCATGGGTGCCTTTAACATCCCGCCATCTATTTCGAAGTGGCTCAGAGTGGGATCACATCCGACACAATAATAACTTATCATTGGTGTGCATTAATATATCATCTGTTATTATTTAACATGTTGTGTCACACATTCATTGGAATTTAAGCTCATTTCAGTCTTATCAGATCAACCAGTTCACCCACTGTGTTTCTGCTATGGTCTCCCTTCTCACTTTGATTTAAGCGGGTTTAGTGTGGACTGTGGATAGATCATGGGGCCATAATGAGTTTAAAAAAAAAAAAAAGGAAAAGGGATCAATTCTATCTCGAACAATAAAGAACGAAATGATTGATAACCTAGTGTTTTCTTTGCGTAACATCATTTTAAATTTTTTTAACAATTGGATCCATTATTAATTGCACATTGAGAAACAGCCGATCTGTTATTGGCCTTGCAGTTGTTTTTTAGATGGTGATCATCGCACTCCAAAGATGCTACCTATGGATAGTATTATATAAATTGTTCGGCAATTATTAGAGAAGGATTTAAATTACGACTTTGTGCTGCCTTTTCCCTATCTTCTAATTAAACCATAGTAAAAACGTTTAATATTGCTATGCTCAAAGTCCAGCAAAATGGCTGAACCCATTAACTTCAATATAAATTTTGTTAGTACATCTGAACTATACTAATTTAATAAGCCCATTATGTCAATGTAAATTCATACTTTTTTCTTGGTAGGACACACAGTTTGGTTTAAAAGTTTTGTTCATGTATGATAAAGGCATTAAAAAACCAGAGATAGTGAAGCTGAAACTTGTAATTATGAAACGACGATACTCAACTACTTCTTCAGGCGGAGTGAAAGTATCCGCAAGAGTTTCATCTGACAAACACATGCCATAGAAGCAAACAATTAGGGGGTGATTTCTGTGCTTCTTTGTGTTCTCCAGTTTGAAAAGACTTAATTCAACTTCGTGTTAAGTATAAAATGGAATCAGTAATTCAGATACATTACATTTGGGCATTAATATTAGGCATGGCTTGCTTGCTTGGCCCCCAAGCTTCACAGGGTCCCTTCTTTAAAGCTATGCACATTACACAGCAAATCAAGGACCCACCTTGACCAACCAATCCAGCTCTGCAAATATCTCTTTTAATCAAGCAATACAAGGATTCCTAGAATTTATGCCTTCCATAGTGGCTAGTGGCTGCAATAATTTGTGACGATGAAGACTGTGGCTTCATACGTAGGACCTTACGTAACATACGCCTCAACTGAATATGTAGTAAAGAAGCCCTGCAACATATATTCATTTCACTCGTTGTTTTGTTTTCAATTGAAACTGTAACTTGTCATGCGTGGCGCACTGCAGACACAATTACTTTTTACTGATGTTGCATAAACCTTTGTCTCCCTCTGTGTTTTCCAAACTAGATGTTGTTGTTCGTTTCTTTGAAATCTAAGTTGGGTGTAAAGTTGCAATCTTTTTCTATAAAGTTTATTCATCCCCCCGAATTATCCTCACTTTTTTGTTGTCGTTTTCAAAGTTTTCCTATGACATTACCTTTCTTTCCGACAAATTGAAGGGTAAAATAAAATACCCTTACCGGTAAATTCTCAATATTGGACATTCATAATTAAATCATTTTATTGGTGTTCATAGTTTTATATGAATTTAGAGATAGTTATTTGAACATCAAACCATGTAAGAAAAGTCGTTTAAGCCATAAGAAGAAAAAGTAAAGAGAGGGAAAAGCAGAGGAATGCGAAAGAGGCGAAGAAGCCAAAGGAGAGGTAAAAATATAAGATTAAAGAAAAGGTTAGGCAAAAGAAAAGAGGAAAAACTGTGATATCCGATATCATGATGACAATGATGAATATAAATGGGAAAGAAGAAGAGAATATTTGTATGATACATTGTGAGAGAGCATAGAAAATAGAAATATATATATATATATATATATAATGCTACCTAGTGGTATGTGCATAATAGCTAAGAGGGGACCATTTTTCCTACGCTCTTGAGTGCATTCCCCTCATTCATTATGGCATCTTCACTTTTCTTGGCCTCCTTTCACACCTAATGACTACAGTTCTAATGCACCATTTTCCTGATTACGGAAAAGAAAACAGGGAAAGTGAGAAAAAAGCTTGAGGGATTGTTTAGAAATTTCCACAACCTAGGACTCAGGAACTTCCTCCTAGGCAGCTAGCTAGCTGCTCCCAGATCATCCTCATATATATATATATATATATATATACACATTAAAAGAACTCAACTTTTTAAAATATTAAATTAATCTATGTAAATTTGACATTTTTATGTATAATAAAAAAATATATTTTTATATAAATATCAAAATAATTCACTAATAAAAAAATTTAATTTTTTTTGAGAGATTTAAGACTCCCTAAACTCATATACACACACACACAATTACTGTCTTAAAAGAGATTAGATTTTTAGTAGACTAGAACTGTAGACTCTTTTTTATAAGATTTGAGTTGTTTGTTTTAAATTAGGTTACTGGCCAAAAAAATTAATTTTTAGTAATGAAAATTTAAGATTTGATAATAATAAATTTTTAGATTTAATAATAAAAAAATATTTTTATATAAATTTTGAGATAATTTAATAATAAAAAAATTTTACCGGTCTAGAGGCACTTATACAAAATTACCATTTCTTAGAAGAGATTAGATTTTCTTTAGCTTAAAATTATAGATTTTTTTTACAAGACTTGAATGGTATTAGACGAATCAGGTTAAAAGAAAAATTAATTTCTAGTAACGAAAAATTTAGATTTGATAATAATAAATTTTAAAATTTAATAATAAAAAAATTAATTTGAAATAAATAAAATTTTTTAAAGGTTAAATTAAAGAATTTAAGGAATTAAATCAGTAATATAGAGTAAATAACAGATTTGTTTTACTCCGTTAACAAGTAAAATACTCCTTCACTGTTAAATTTTTCCAACATCATGGGTGCCAACGCTCTTTAGTTTGAGAGAAGGTATCATTAATGGAAGGAGCTTGTTGAATAATAGTGCTCTAGCAGTTTCTGACTTTTATGAACAGTTAGCTCAGACCAGAATGCACCTAATTTTAGGGATTGAATAGGAAATATTTGGTTCAGACTTCAGAAACAGAGAAACTTGGTAAAGTCTTTGTCTTGTTCTTCTGAACTTGTACAGAAGAGATAAATGCAGCTGTAAGTAAGCTGATGACTGAACAATAAGCTCGCCTAACCCCACATTCATACGGCAGTGGAAAATATTTGTATATTTACTATTAAGTTTAACAATTAAGGTATGATATGTCTAGTTTTCTTATTAGAATATTTAAAAAATAATTTTGTATTTTTTATAATTCACATTTGATTGATTGATTTTTCAAAATTTTTTTACATATATTATATTTTTATTGAAAAACTTTATAGCAAAAATTTATTTTAAGTTTGTTTAAATTGGGTTACATAATATTTATCTTTATGTTGTGCTCTTACAAATTGTGATTTGAATTATATTAATGTAATTTTGCTACAAAATAACATATTTAAAAATTTTTGTATTAATATAATTTTACTCTAAAGTTATAATTTTAATGAAAACTATACGTTGTTGTTTTCGCTAAACATAATTAATCTTAATTTAATTTTTTTAAAATTAATTTTTAAATGATAGTTTGTCGGATTCAATTTTTTTTTAAACTATTTTCCAAGTTGTGGGTTCCATTCCATAGAAAAGTGGGTTTGGTGGTTGAGGCAGAGGGCATGTATGTTTGTTGGTACTACTGTCTAACACCAATGGATATGACTAATACTATATACTAATATCAGACTGGCATAGCCTCACAAGCTCCGCCGATCATTGGATCATGAACCAAACTCTGGGCTTTCACCTTCTCTTTTCTAATTTGACATTTTAAAAATGTTTTTGTCAAGCACTAATACAGGAAATGAAAAACTGAAAATATCTAGGTTAAATTATAGAAAAGTTTTCTTTAATCTAAAAAATTGTGCTTTTTTTTTTTGCAATTTGAAAAAATGGTAATGAAGTTTTTCTAAATTTTCAATTTTGGATAATATAATCTCTCTACTAACCTTTTTATACACGAACCTAAATCTCTTGTTTGGCCACCACCTAACTTTGACATTGACACGTGGAACTCATGATCGGACAGTCTTGTTTGGCTAAACAAAATGCCAGTCGAGCAAGTATAATTGTCAAAACAAGCCAGTCTCAACCCTTGCGGGCTGATCTGTCTCAAAAAACTCAAAAAGTGGATCGGTTGGGCTAGCCCGACTTTGGACTGTGTAAACTAGTGGGTCAAACAAGCCAGGTCGTATATATATATATATATATATATATATATATATATATATATATATATATATATATATATATATATATATATATATATATTTAACATAATTGAGAACCTCTCAAATGGAAGAGAATAAGGCCTCCGTGATGGAAGAGTAAGGCATTTCACAAAGCAGAAATGAAGGCCACCGATGGAAGAGTACCTCTCAGTCTCATATCACACCTTGCACCTTGTGATGGAAGGTCACTGCCGGAAACGAAAAGACTCGAACTTACCTTTATGAAGACTTGTGTTGTGATTCAAGCAGTGAGGGAAGGCCGCTGCCGAAAGGATATGCCGATTAGGGTAGAGAAGGCCGAGATTTAGGAATTTAGGTTTCATTGTCAAAGAGAGTGAGTGATGAGGACGATTGACTTCGAAGATAAGTGGATTGATGATGTATGAGTCTCTGACGGAAGACGAAAGATGAAAGATTAAAGATGAAGGACAATTGACTTCGAAGACAGAAGATAGGCTAAGTGAGATGTGAGAATTTAGGATTCACTTTGACTTTATCAATTTGATGTAAATATCTAACCTTTAACCTTTTACGAATTGACTTTAAACCAGTCCAATTCACCTACAAAGTTGGTTAAACGGATCCAACTGTCACAGGAAAACCATGGGCTTTATACAAATTGTGGCACTTGAACCAATTAAAAAGTTTATAGACTTGTTACCTTAAATAACACACTAATACTATATTGTAATTTTCTTTACATTTCTTAAAAAAGTTGTTAAGATGATAAATTAGATATAAATTTTCCTAGCATTTTCAACCTGAATGAAAAGTAGTATAAGAATTTTAAACAACAAAGATATATTCTACAAAATTAAAATTTTTGTAAAAAATTATTATAAACTTTTAAAATTAAAGGGATAAGTTACATATTTGTTTAAATTGAGAAGGATTTATTAAACATTTTGACAAAAAATTAATAGCCTTAAAAGAAGTAACCATGTCTCTTGTGACTCCAATTTTTTGAGAGAGAGAGAGAGAGAGAGAGAGAGAGAGAGAGAGAGAGAGAGAGAGAGAGAGAGAGAGAGAGAGAGAGAGAGAGAGAGAGAGAGAGAGAGAGAGAGAGAGAGAGAGAGAGAGAGAGAGAGAGAGAGAGAGAGAGAGAGAGAGAGAGAGAGAGAGAGAGAGAGCAAAATGTAACAAGTAGTACAGTTAAAGGGGTCAGCTCGATTTAATTTGTCACAAGCCAAACAATAAACGAGTTAACTAGTTTAGATTCATAGGCAACTTTTTTTAATTAATTTTTTGAGTGAAAAATTTAATAATTTTTTATTAAAATAATATTTATACATATAAAATATTACTTCTTTAATATTTTAAAATAATTAAAATTTTAATTTTTTATATTTTTTTAAAATTAACTATATTATATTTAAATTTAAAAATTTCATATTTACTTTTAAAAAATTACAAAAAAATTTATATCTAAATGTATTATATTTATTGAATATAAGATTATAAAATATATAAATGTAATAAAATAAAATTATTTATATTAAACAATATATTTTTTTTAAAAAATAAAAATATAAAAAAAAAACTTATTTAAATTCATTTTTAAACAAACTTAAACTATTTAATCCAAAATAGTCTATTTACAAACTACCCATTGGGACGACCAATTTTTTGCACATTACTAGTAACAAAAATAAATTGATGTAGTTAATAAAGAGAACACCAAGATAAAGGCTAATAAAGCATAGGAAAGCTGTCACTGCTTCTTTCCATACTTTCTTCTCCAAACCCCAAACACAAGCGCAAGATCTGAGGTGCAACCAACATACCCATACACCCCACAAACATCCACAAACATACTCAAGCAGAGCAAGGAAGGAATCATCAGAACCACCATGAAGGGAAGAGAAGCAAAAGCACCTCCCTCTGCAGATCTCTTGGTATGTTTTCCCTCTCGAGCTCATTTGACCCTCATGCCCAAGCCCATTTGCAGCCCGGCCAGGCCTTCCGATTCCAACAAACGCCACCACCACCTTAAGAAATCCCGTACCAGAGGAGGTGGTGGTGGTCAAGCTAGCCCTATGCTATGGTCCAAAACCAAGTCAATGGGCTCCGAGATCGCCGAGCCGACCTCTCCCAAAGTTACTTGTGCTGGGCAGATCAAGGTCAGGCCAAAGACCAGTGCTTGCCGGAGCTGGCAATCGGTGATGGAAGAAATAGAGAAGATTCACAGTAGTAGAAAACAGAGGAAGCGACCCAACTGGGTTGAGTCTCTGGGTTTCAAGAAGGAGGTAATGCAGTTCCTGACTTGTTTGCGTAGGATAAGATTCGACTTGCGGTGCTTTGGGTCATTCCCTGAGACGGAAGCCACCACTGAGGAAGAAGATGATGAGGACGGTGGGTACCGAGAAACCAACGTGGGTATAGAGGAAAACGACAACGAGGCATCGAGAACTGTCTTTTCCAGATGGTTTATGGTGTTGCAAGAGAATCAAAATAGTAGGTTTCACAAAGAAGACGCGAAGCAGAAAGGGAAGGTAGGTGATGATGAATCAGAGGTCCCACCCTCTGTTCCTCCCCCGAATGCGTTGTTGCTCATGCGGTGTCGGTCTGCTCCGGCGAAAAGCTGGATCAAAGAGAATGAAGACGAGGCAAATGCTGAACAAGAAAAAGAAAAAGAAAAAGAGAAAGAGAAAGCTAGTGAAAAAGTAAATAAAGAGAAAATAGAGCTGAGGAAAGGGAGGAGTTTGAAGTCGTTAATTGAGGAAGAGAAAAGGAAAAAAGAGAACTTGGTAGTGATGAAGTATGACTCAGACTCTGATTTTTACGAGATTTCATCTGATATTGCGAAAGAGACATGGATTGTTGGTGGGCTAAGTGATCCATTATCAAGGAGCCGAAGTTGGAAAAGATGATCATCCACAGTTCCCACTTGTTTTTTCTTGAGAAATATTCTTTTTTCTTTTCAAAGTCATTAACTCTAGTTTCCCACTATGACGATGTCTGTGCCCTTCCTCCTCCACATACTTTTGGCGTGACAACTGGGAAATCTAATAATTAATTCCCAGTTTTAGTAATTATTAATTGCATAAAACCTGTACAGCTTTCTGATTTCTTTGCCCAAGTGCCCTGGAAAAGATTTTGCTGGCAAGTACATGTATGAATTTGTGTACTGTGTTCTGTAGACTACTAAGTTCAAACGAATATGTAATGCCTTTCTTTTTTCTTCTGTTTCTTCCAGAATGGTTATTATGATATTTGCTTTCTTATAAGGATCAATGTTCAGATTAGGGATTTAGGATTATTCAAAGTCTGCTACTCTGTAGCTGCTGACTGTAATGCCAAGTGTTATGAGTTCGTTTAGGCTCTCACAGTATAAAGCGAAGCGTAGCGATGAAGTTAGCTTAAGAAGGAAGTTTGGCGATTACTGAACTTAGAGTTTTTACCATTTGTCTTCCGGGCATAGTTCGTGTCAAGAATCTTAAAATCCTCGGCAGGGAAAAAAAAATTCAGAATAATAATACGTAAAGCCGCCAGAAATCGATTCGAATTTAATTACTTAAATATACTCGATGATGAAATATTGCTCGTTTTGAAATAAATGTGGAATTCAATTTGTTAATTCATATTCATCAAAAACTGATAATATGAAATATATAATGCCTCTTGTGGTCATTGTCTAGGTTTTTTTTTTTTTGGGGGGGGGGGGGGGGGGAGGGAAGAGAGAGAGAGAGAGGGGGGGCGGGGAGGGGTCTTCTGGACTTAGGCAGTTAGGCCCCGTCTTACCAGAATAAGATAATTACTGAGTACAGTGTTTTTGTCATTAGAGAAATGCAATTACTCGTAACAATTGATATTATATTAATGGTTTAATTTTTAATATTGTTTAATTTTATATAATATAATCTTTAAATGTTATTATCTGAATATAGGAAATCACATTGTACCGATCAGTTTAACTGAAAGAAAAAAAAAATTAACTAGCTTGTTGTCTGGTTTGAATATGTTTTAAGTAGTGAATTGTGTGTCTCCTTAATATTTTGTAACAAAAATAGCCTGAGGACTCAGGAGTGGGGAGAATCAAATTTGCACTGTGAAGATTGAGGAAGAGTAGCTCACCATCCAGCTAATAAGAGTGTTTATAGGTACAGTTCGAAAATTAAATTTATCAACCTATTCGTTTTTAATTTTTGAATAATTTGATTCGATTTTGATTAGATGGTTTGATTTATAATAATTTGTGATTTTTAATTTCAATAAAATATATATAAATATAAAAATAAAGAGACTAAATTAATTAAAAGAAAAAGACTAAATTAATTAATATATATAAATAATTTTATTGATATAAAAATATAGTGTTATATATATAATATAGTTTATATATATATATATAGTTTGTTCGGTTCGATTTGAATCAAATTAATTAAAATTTTTATTTTAAAAATTAATTTAGACATATTTTATTTTTTGGTGAATTTTTGATTAGTTTGGTTTGACTTGCTTGATTTTGTTTAATTTTGAAAACTCTGCCAGCCAATGCCTTCAAGTGCTTTGTGCTTGCCATGTTTGTGCAAGTGTGTAACTTAATTTATATAATACATAATTTAATAATAATGTGACATATTATTTATAGTTTTATATAGAATAATTTTAAATCATAAAATTTGCAATACATTAACAACAAATTTTATAATAACATATAATATTAGAAACAATAATTAAATTTAAAAAATAAATTATTTATACTTCTATTTTTGACAACTTATCAATTTAATTATTTTAAACGTATATGATTAACAAATCTAACATATTTAATATAATTTTAAAAATGTTTTACTTTAACTTATTTAACCACGATTCAATTGTAATTGAATCATTAGACTGTAAATTGTTTGCTGTTTTAATTTGATGTCTTATTTGTGTAATACCAGCTAATTTTAGGGTTATACGTTTGGAATTATTTTGGTATTTATAGCATAATTTTGGTCTGTTTATTTTAGTCATTTTAATTTTTTTTCATATTTAATAATTCTCTTTGAATATTATTTATGGAAATTGTGTTAAATGACTAGGCTAAATATTCTTAACGCTATACAGTGTATTTTTGTGAATTGTAAAGTTTATGAAAAAAGAGGAGCTAAATTTAATTAAGTAAAATATTTTTTGTTGGGTCAAAATATGTTTGGGTTAGCGGGTTTATTACCTATGGGTTTACCCATAACCTATTTGGCCTTAAATCCTTTAGGTGCCCTAACTCCCTCATTTTTCACAATTCTCTCTTCTCTCATTAGCAACTCTCCCCAAAATCTTCATCTCACTCTAAATCCTTCTCATAAATTTGCAATTCTTGGAGATTTGTTTGGTTCAAAAGCTTTGTAAGGATCAAAGGTAAGCTTTAATCTTATTATTTTCCTCAAATTTCAGTTTATGTGAAAAGTTAGAGGAGATTTTGTTCTTGATGATTTTTTTTGACAATTCATGAATTTGAGTTGTTTTGGAGGTTTTTGAGTTAAGATTGAGTTAAGGTAAGTTGGAAGAGATGAAATTTTGGTTTAGAAACAAAGAATTATAAGATGAAAAATTTTGGAAGATTTTCTGCAAATTCGAAATTACTGTAGCAATTGAAAAATCTGAAAAATTTTTAAGTTTACTGTAGCAGTTACTGTAGTGTTTGCAGTCAACAGTACTGTAGCGGTCAACGTCACTATAGCAAACTGTCACTGTAGTGAAAGTTACTATAGCAAACTATCATTGTAGTGAACAGTTACTGTAGCAAACTGTCACTGTAGTGAACCGGTGCTGTAGCAATAAAAAAAATATTGTATATTTTCATGATTTTGTTTCCTTTCTTATGTTTTCTTGTAATATCTTTTACTAGGAAAATTTCCTCTATCATCTTATACAATTACTTGTGAGGAACAAGGTAAGTTTGTAATATCAAGGTAAGTGAACAACCTTATCAAATTAATTTACTAAATTGATCAAAGGATAATATAAATCCCATTGGGTTATTTGTGAAATTGAGGAGATTAACAATATATGTTTAAATTGAAGAAAGATCACAATATCATTGAGAATTATTTCTATTACCCTATATGGTAGTTTCTTAAACAAATTAGAAAATGTTTGTGGAATATGATTATGTGTAATAATTGTGATTGTATTTGATAATGCAAGATAAAGTGAGGGATTGATCACCCAACATACCTGAATAAGGTGAGGGATTGATCACCCAACGGATCTGAATATACCAATTAGTAAATTCATGGATAAACATTTCTAACGATGAACATTAGGGAGCGTAAACCTATTGAGCACCAACGGATTTTGGGCTTAATATGGTTGTGAGAACGTAAGCTCACTGGATTTTCAAAACTGACATAAAATACTGGTATTTATACATATAAATATGTTGAATGTATTGAATGATACCTCTGATTGAATTAACAATGTGGTATTTGTGTTTATGATATTTTCATGTACAATTGTTTACTTACTGAGTTTGATAAACTCACACTCTCTTTGATTATCTTTTTCAGATACAGAGGTTGAGGAAGAAAACAATCCGCCTGAGAATTAGAGGCCTATTGGAATTACATTCCAATTATGTCGGATGGGCTTAAGAAGTTTTTTTTTTGTAAAGACCTAGGGAATGCTCTGTAATCTCTATAGGTCACCTAGACTTGTTTGATGTAATACAATATTTTATGAATGACCTATCTTTTATTATTATGATTAGTTGAATTATAATTCTGTTGTTGTGAAATTTGAAACAAAAGTAAAATGTTGAATTTCTTCCTATATATGAAAGTATAAACTTATGTTCGATAAATTTATGAATTTCATAATCGTAGATATTATAGAGGTATACTATAAGTTTGTGTGTTTATTCTTATATCTATTTTTGGGATATGACAAATTATTATCAGAGGATTTTTAGGTCCCCTATAGATTACAGAGTAAAGTGTTCTTTGTGAGTCCTTCCCTATTATTATGAGTCGCGACATGACCATGGGATTAGGTTCCATAACAAACCTTATAGAGTTAAGTCTTTTTATTATATACTCCTTAGTGGGGTTAGTAGAAGGAAGGTTTTGCTTATCTAAAAAGTGTTAGTTCTTTCTGTAGATCTTTGACTTTGTGGATGAATACTCTATTCAATTTGTTAAACTATCAGAGTATGCCCCCGAGATAATTCACTCAGAAAGAGCAAAAGTGAAAAAATTTGTGGAGGGACTACGTCAATCCATTTATGACCAGTTAGGCCCAAATATGAACAATTATTCTACTTACTCTAAAGTTGTGGATGTTGCCTACATAATGGAGAAAAGGTCAAATAATAATAAGGAGTTTAAAAATAAGAAAAAAGCCAGACATGGGAGATCTTATGACCAGGGAGGTGATACAGGGACTTCGAAGCCTCTCACTACATCACAATATACTTTTGTCACATCTTCTAAGCCATTTCCTTCTATAGCTGTCACGACCCGTTTTCTGGGCACATGACCGGCACAATGATGAATCTCTCATCACTATAAGCCTTCCGATAAATATATTAAATTTTCTTATCTGAAAATCATAGGGATGATTTGCATGAAATCATAGATTATCAATTTAAAATACATTATTATACTGACATACAAGCCAAATGTCGAACCCCTGAACTAGATGTCCTAGACGATTACAGAGCAACATAATCTATAACAAAAGAGGGGTCTACCCGACAACGGGAAGGTCCAAAGTGATCTACTCCTCTAGCAGATATTCTTCGCTAGCAACCTAATCTGAACAAAAAGGTTGTACAAACAATGTGAGCTTTTAAACTCAATGAACGAATCGGCCTCGCGTTAATAAAATTCAAATACATTACTAGTCATGCAAGTATATCCGAAGGCTCATACTCAACCAATAGACAGAAGATAAAAATTCATCCAATTCAACAAACGTTACTAGTACTCGTCAATGGCAATATATCCCAGAGAGCGCACACAGGCCGGCTCACCAATTATGTATATTTCCGCCATGACGCACAACATCATCCTTTTACATACAAGAAGATAAAAATTCATCCAATTCAACAAACGTTACTAGTACTCGTCAATGGCAATATATCCCGGAGAGCGCACACAGGCCGGCTCACCAATTATGTATATTTCCGCCATGACGCACAACATCATCCTTTTACATACAAGAAGATAAAAATTCATCCAATTCAACAAACGTTACTAGTACTCGTCAATGGCAATATATCCCGCAGAGCGCACACAGGCCGGCTCACCAATTATGTATATTTCCGCCATGACGCACAACCTCATCCTCTTAGCTAGGGCGCCTCACAGATTTATCACCAATCCGGGCTATATCCCTACTGAGGGAATCGTTGTCTCCACACTCATTGGTCAAGACACCCTGTCAACCGGGTTTTCCGCCTTGCCGTGAGAGGGGGTACTGTCCCGCTCAATCACAATCAATAGTACAATATTTCATATCATAATCAGAAATACAATATAATATTCATCTATATAACAGGTATAGTATATAACTATATGATTCAAATTTCACATCATCATGAGATACTTGCTTCGTCTTATCCATACTTCTGGATTAATTATCTCATTATATTCGTCATTCTAAATCCAATTTCCCCCTATGAATCTTGGGAGCGTCCTACGACATACTTTTTATCACCAGTAATGCTAAAACTCTATTAAAACGGGGTCGTTTCACTCACCTGGATTCCGTACGAGCATCGCTTCTCTATGTCATTACAGATAAGAGTTCTCAGGTGAATTTCGGTGTTCTGCTACGGAGATTTTCATGAAAGATTAGAGAAAATACGTCAGGATTGTTTTCGTACAGATACTGTTCATACGTACGGTTACTGTTCATATATACGGTTACTATTCATACAGTCACTATTCATACGTACGACCACTATTTATATGTACGGTCACTATTCATACGTACGGTTACTATTTATACCAGAAATAGAGAATACAATCTGTAAAAGAGTACACCAGGTAAGTTCCTAGGAAAGAGTGGAGGGTCACACTGGACACACTTAAAAACCAAGTCTTTCATTAGCCAGAACTTTCCTAAACATGTATTATTCACAGTTTACATTCTATTTCGGTAATCAGATAATCAAAATAACATATAAACAGCTAAGGACAGTTTTTCTGATGTGGAAGATCAGCCAAGGCCGCAACCACAGAGCATATTTAAGAAAATAACTTCTAAAATTTGAAAGACATAGAAAGGGCATATTATCCTTACCTAAGCTGAAAAGGAAAGGCCCAAAATCTCAGAGGCCTAGCATTGAAGTAAGAGGAATTTAAGGAGAGAAGAAGAGAAGTTGAAGGTGTGAGTTTATAAATGAAATGGAAGGGCCTATTTATAGTAAAAGTCAAGGGTACTATTTGACACTATGCGTTAATAAAATATTCAATTTACTATTTATGAAAATGACATTTCTAATAATGCAGTTACTGTACACCTCACGCGTACGATAGAAAATTTTTCTGTTATTACTATTGGAAACTTAAAGGGAAAACTATCCTTTCACCTTAAACCTTTAAGTTTCTTTTCAAATCAGTCCTTTCAATTTAGTCCCTGAGGGTATTTTTACACATAAAACGTCATTTTCTCCTACAAACTTCTTTCTAGTTTTCTCTTATGACCAAACCACATCTAGTACTTGACATTTCGATTGTATAAATGAACAGTATCGTATACGTAAATAGTATTATACGGGTGAATAGTACAGTATACTGAAATAGTAACAGTAGTTTGTAAACAAGTATTTATATTTTATTTTTCTTGGGTATTACATTATCACCCCCTTAAGAGAATTCGGTCCCCCGAATTCAAAACTCATCTAAAGACTGAAATAAATGTGATTACTTCGTCCATATCTCATCCTTTGCATCTCTTTATTCCAAAACCTCATCACACCCTTGGTGAGATTTACAAGAACATTATACCATTGACTGTGAACTCTAAACCGCATTATCAATAATTTGCATAAGACTTTTGCCTTTTCTAAACAGCAAGTAATCTCTTTCTCATCAGTTTAATCTTCTCCACAACCTTTTGTACCACAAAGTGTCTCATCCTCATAACCTTTACCAAACTCAAACCACCTAATCATAGACGAACTCTGTCTCTATGTAAAACCTCAAATAGGTGTCTTCTCAACAGTGACACGTGGTCTTTCCAGTTTACACTGAATATCAGAACACAAGCTACCATACACATAGCTTATAACTTTTACGAATACAAGTACCCTACCTGAAGGCATCATTTTGGTCATAGGTAATACTCTTGCCCGAAGGCGATCCTTCTACCTTAAGGCGACACTCTCAGCTGATGGCGTCATATAAAAGGAAAAATCACGTAAAATTATTACATAATTCTCTAGGAAGAACAATCCCAGAAAATGAGTTAAGTAAATAACATACTCCTCATGCATAATTATAAAATAAATATATATAGAAATTCCTCTCATCTCAATGACTCATATAGAGTCGTATCCCTTCAATGCTTAGGGCAAACCCATAGTTCTCTATATATAGGTTCATAAAATACTTATTCAGCATTCCTCCATAGCTCAGAAGTGCAATGAAATATCATTTTAGTAACTCTGATCAGTCAAAAAGATATTACTATACTATGCTTTAGAATCAAGTATGAAATATAACAAGTCCAATATCTTCTCATTCCTCAAGTTCTTTCAGTAAAATGAATCACTTCAACAAAGAAGATCTAGATACTAACTTAAATTTTATTTCTAGTACATAGATAATTTTAATACGTGAAGCTTACACCAAATGTAGCTTTAGGTACAAACAAAAGAAAAATAAATTAAGGACGAGGAGGCTTTTGAAATGTAAAAGGTGCTCCAGGTCTAGAAGAGGAAGGTGCTTCAGACCTTAAGGAGGAAGCTAATCGTTGCAGCCTAGAAAGAGTTTCTGGAGGAAGTGCCTGAGAAATTTGGCGAAGAGCTGAAGTTACTCCGTTCATACAGTCAATACACCTTGCTTGTTGGTCACGAAAATTTTGAGTTGCAAACATTGAATGTCTATCAACTCGATTAGCTAGTTCCCCGAAACGACGGTTTATCAGTTTCTCTTGGTTTTCAAAGAGACGATTTATTAGTCGCTTCTGGTCCTCTGTCTTGTGTTCCAGGCTCTCTATCTTATGCTCCAGATTTTCGATCTTACGCTCCAGGAACGCAAGCTTATTTTCTGAAGATATTGCAGTACTGTCCTCCTCCAACTCTATTACATCCCTCTTTCTTTTCTTAATTTCTGGTGACCTGTCTACAGGTCTCTTCCCTTTGTTGTCTCCGAGACTTAGATTTAAATCAAGCTCTACATTGCCAGTCTCAAAATTCAAGTTGAAAGACTTATTATCAGCCATTGCTCTAGGGATCTCAGAAATAACTTCGAATGAGAAAGGAATGGAGATTGAGAAATAGGTATGTAATGAAAGAAGTAGGTTTGCTTGGTGCGATGAGTAGGGTAACGGGCATACAAGATTTATAGACAACCCGAAGCCCCTGGAGCTAAAGCCACCACAACCTACACGCCGCTCGCTATAAGGTTTACAGATCACATATGTCGCAATGCCAGCAATTAATGTCGGACATGCAAGTAAATAGTAAATGCAATTAACATAAGTCAAAGATTTCTTGAAAAAAATTTTCAGCTAATCTTGACCTTTCTCAAAATTTTGACTAACTATGCTCTTCAGTCTGAGATTTTCTCCCTCTAAACTTGTTTTATCCTGTAATCCCATATCACGATGTCCCTCTATGATTAGGTAACCTCATATTGGCCGTATCTTAGATTCTAATCGGTGTCTTTACTCTAGACTTACACATAATATATATGTAAATATATATATTTTAAAACAAAGTTAACTGCTTACGGTCGCATGCCTTAAGCATTATCATGATGTAAGGAAATCACTGCCTTTCATTTGCCCACGAGAGCATTATATGTAAGTATGTGTAACCATGAAGATATATCATCATCTACACATTTTATTCTATCCAAGTCATTTTGATTTCACATCTCTATGAGTATATGTAGCATCATCACATATTCTCCTTGATCGTAGCCTTCACTCATTATGCATGAATAACATACATACATGTAATTACAACATGATTCAATCAATTATGTATATTATACTCAACTGAAGGCTCTTAAGAACAACACAATAAAACGGAGAAATGTATTTCAGTTCATCATAAAAGCATCCAAGGCAATCTTTGATGGCTATGTTATCAACTTCTTTGAATTTCAGAAAATGCCAACGGGAGAAATGGGAAAACCGAGTAAAATCGGCCGCAAATCCACCGAATACTGACTTTCGTGGTTTTGGCATTAATGCGACGCATTGTTGGTGTGCACGCCTACCCTTGACTTCTGGCTTCCAGCTTGCAGAAATCCATAGGTTGATCGTGTAGGGGTGCGGTGAAAAGATATCTTCTTTGTCTCTAAGTCCTAATTTTTCTCTATAAAAACCATCCCAGCGTTCTCAGTTACCACACCACAAAGAGTAATAATCTCCGAGCCTACAATCCCCCAGTATTCCTCTCGCCTCATACTCTTACAAAAATTTCTAAATTTTTCCAAATCATGGCCTCAAGGAAGTACATTGATCTCACAGTAGAGGCTAAGGAAGAAGAGCTCGACTTAAACTTAAGTCTGAGCAAAGACAAGGGCAAAAGACCTTTTGAGGGGTCTCCAGAGAAGCAGAAGGAGAAGAAAATGAAGAAGATCGAGGAAGCTGAGGAGACTAGCACGGGCCATACCTCGGAGGACAAAATCGCCTGTCTAGAGCAGGAGGTGAAAAATCTGAAAAAGATGATAGGAGACCTGGAGAAGTTAACTAAACGCAATCATGCAGAAATGACTTCAAGAATAGACAGGTTCTTTTATTGGTCTACCCAGTGCTTCTGCAATCAACAACAAAGAAGTGTTGATTGTATGAATGGGATTTACACTACCCTCCGCGACATTGCTATGTCCCTTGCTCCAAGGAATGGTCGATGGGTGATGATACAATACAACCCTCCTAATCCAAGACCAACTCGCTTTTAGATTACTCATGCATGAGTAAACTTCTTCCTTTTTGCAATGTAATCCTTCAGTTTTTTTTTTGTTTTGCAAGTGGTTTCTTTTATTGGCTGGTACCCTAAAATAATATAGCTACACAAAATCAATCATGAATTCAGCTTATAAAATCCACCATATAAAAATTTGATCCGACAGCAACGGAATCAAAACAAATAACAACTTTTCCTTGACTAAGTTCAAAAGTGTAGCCACATCTGTCTAAAACTAAACCTGAAAACATAATTTCTAAGAAGAGATAAGTCTCGGAGGGAAAGTGTCACGTCCCAAAATCTGAGCACGTGACCGGCACGGAAAGTGAATTTCATTTCACCTCCGTAAGCCTATTTTTCTCTTAAGCATCATACCATTCTTTTTCATGCAACCAAACCGAGTTCTCTATACGCACTACAATCATTCACATTACATCACTGAATGAACCTACCCGATTACAGAGATTTCTAGATTTATACAACTTAGAATAAGACTTAATTATTATACCTTTATCCTGAACAAATGAAAAGGTAATCATGGACTAAGGATCCATAATTCCTTGTACCGATATTTACCTTCAGTTGTCAATTCTGAAAAAAAAAATTAATAAGAGGGGTATGAGCAAACCACATGCCCAGTGAGCAGACAATACAACACTATGACAAAAAAATATCATGCACCATAATGATAATATAATTCATAATACTTCACAACAATATCCAAGTAAATCAAATACATTTCAGCATAATTCAAATAATTCACAACAGCAAACAGTGAAATCAATTTCACACATTTCCCGTACCAACCGGGTCGTCCAGAATACCTCTGGATCGTTGCCCGCGGCCCCCGCCGCATCCACCCTTATCGCTCCATGTATATTCTCCACCCTTATAGCTTCATGTAGATTTCTCCATGGGGTGCACCACCATGCCTTTCCTTTCTAGTCAAACACAATCACAATCACATATAAAAACATCCTCAGTCATAATCTTGAGCCACATACACAACTCAGTCATTTACAATTCAAGTCACAACATAATCAATATGGTTCCAGCAACATAGCATGTATACAACATAACCCATAATATAGAACAATTATTCAACAATCAGAGTATGATACATTTCAACTCAGTTCACATGCCATTCACAATCCATCATATAACCTCCATTCATGAGAAAATAAGAAAATATAATTATATACATCACCTGGCACGTTCCACAATTGTTTATGTCTCATCGTCCCACATCATTCTCTTCAAACTTGGATATTCAACATATTTTCACTATGATGCAAAAAGTCAATAACAAATATATTTAATCATAGCAAGTATTAACCCACTCACCTTAACTCCGAGCCAAAGTTTCTATACTTCAAATCAGAGAAGGACACCAAAAATCTTATTGAAGGCCTAGAGAACAAGTAAAGCAAGAAACAACACTAAATTAGAACAAAGATTACCAAATTCTCAACCACGTTCTGTTTTGAGGTTACTTTTGGGTCTAAATTTTTAGAAAATTACTGGTATTAATCTGTGGCTCCAAAAATCGTGAAATTTGACATAGAACTATATTTATATGTTAGCAAGCTAGGGTAAAATTTTCAGATTAAAATTCTATCGTTTGGACCCTCTAAAGATCTTATTCATGACCATAGGTCAGACCTGTCTTATTTCCAACAAGTTGCTGTTCCATGATTTTTTTGACCTAGCTAACCATTTCCAAATGAAATTAAATTTTCCAGATCAGAGCAATAACATGTTAAGAGTTCCCCATAAAAATTTCGTGATTTTTGGAATTAATTTGGTTATTCCAAAACACATAAAACCAGTAGCATGACAAATCAGTTTTGTTCTGCCTTTTACAAATATCAATAACTGTTTTAGGTATATGAAGGATACCAAACCAACCCAGAAAATTCTGACATAATTTAGGTATACTCTTAGACACCATTTCTGGTTGTGTACCAAGTTTCATGACCATTGAAATTCGTTTGATACCTCAAACAGTCCAAACAATTCTTAGCAGTAAAGAAAAAATTCTGCAGACACATAATCAGCTCTGTTCTTTGTCTCCTTACCATTTGTTTCGATTTTTGCTTCTTGATTCATGTCTTATGTTTGTTTTCTTCATTTTTAATCTGTAATAGTTTATATAATCATCTCTACCCAAAGACTAAATAAAAGGAAATGAATTAAACTCATGGATTCAAAGGATTCAAGCTTATTGTTACCTTGCTCTATTTTTATGGTAAGAATTACATCCATGACCATGTTTCCATCAATTTGATCTCTAGGGTTCTTAGCTCATGATAGAAAAACAGAGAAGAGCAGAGGAAGCTGAAAAACAAAAGAGGAGAAGAAGATGAACCTTACTTCATGACAGAAAAGGAACGAATGATTTCTGTAGCAAGAATTCTCCTTCCTTCTCCCTAGCTCTTAGTCTCTCTCTCTCTCTCTCTCTCTCTCTCTCAAACTCTCCTTTGTAAATATCCTTTCTCCCATACACACTTGACGGAAATGATAGAGAAGGCAATAGTAGTGTATGATTGAGAAGACAAAAGTGGGTGTGTGTGTTGTCTACTTCTTCTTCTTTTTTTTTTGTCCTTGCATCTTTCTCTCCCTCATCCTCCTCCGCACAACTCACACACATCACTTTCCTTTTTTTTTTTGGTTAAAATTGCTCTTAGCCAACTTAGCTTATAAGATTTGTTCACTTTAATCCCTCTCGATGTCTCAAATACCACTTTAACCTCGAATCCATCATCTTTTCGGTACCGGACTCATAATTCATTCTCATAAGCTTTATTCTTCCTCTCAGGTTCCTATTTGGTCATTTCTCAAAAGTAATCCATATTTTCTTTTCTTTTCACTTTAGTCCTTGAGAATTTGTAAAAATTTCCTAAATTAAAAATTAAAATTTCTATTCCCAGATTTTCTTCACTAATTCAAAAAGCACATTTTTTTCATGTAATTAAAATTCTCAATAAACTTCAAATATATTTTAAATATTCATATAATTTCTTGGGATATTACAGAAAGGAAATGGAAACATCCTACAGGACCTTCAATAGAGCCGTCTCTCTATAATTGTGCCCGGGTTCACAACGATAGAGGAGGTCCTACTAAGGTTACCTTGCTCTGTAATCACTAGGAGACCTAACAACCATTGCTCTGATACCAACTTTGTCACGACCCATTTTCTGGGCACATGACCGGCACAATGATGAATCTCTCATCACTGTAAGCCTTCCGATAAATATATCAAATTTTCTTATCTGAAAATCATAAGGATGATTTGCATGAAATCATAGATTATCAATTTAAAATACATTATTATACTGACATACAAGCCAAATGTCGAACCCCTGAACTAGATGTCCTAGACGATTACAGAGCAACATAATCTATAACAAAATAGGGGTCTACCCGACAACGGGAAGGTCCAAAGTGATCTATTCCTCTAGCAGATATTCTTCGCTGGCAACCTGATCTGAACAAAAAGGTTGTACAAACAATGTGAACTTTTAAACTCAATGAACGAATCGGCCTCGCGTTAATAAAATTCAAATACATTACCAGTCATGCAAGTATATCCGAAGGCTCATACTCAACCAATAGACAGAAGATAAAAATTCATCCAATTCAACAAACGTTACTAGTACTCGTCAATGGCAATATATCCCAGAGAGCGCACACAGGCCGGCTCACCAATTATGTATATTTCCGCCATGACGCACAACATCATCCTTTTACATACAAGAAGATAAAAATTCATCCAATTCAACAAACGTTACTAGTACTCGTCAATGGCAATATATCCCGGAGAGCGCACACAGGCCGGCTCACCAATTATGTATATTTCCGCCATGACGCACAATATCATCCTTTTACATACAAGAAGATAAAAATTCATCCAATTCAACAAACGTTACTAGTACTCGTCAATGGCAATATATCTCGGAGAGTGCACACAGGCCGGCTCACCAATTATGTATATTTCCGCCATGACGCACAACCTCATCCTCTTAGCTAGGGCGCCTCACGGATTTATCACCAATCCGGGCTATATCCCTACTGAGGGAATCGTTGTCTCCACACTCATTGGTCAAGACACCCTGTCAACCGGGTTTTCCGCCTTGCCGTGAGAGGGGGTACTGTCCCGCTCAATCACAATCAATAGTACAATATTTCATATCATAATCAGAAATACAATATAATATTCATCCATATAACAGGTATAGTATATAACTATATGATTCAAATTTCACATCATCATGAGATACTTGCTTCGTCTTATCCATACTTCTGGATTAATTATCTCATTATATTCGTCATTCTAAATCCAATTTCCCCCTATGAATCTTGGGAGCGTCCTACGACATACTTTTTATCACCAGTAATGCTAAAACTCTATTAAAACGGGGTCGTTTCACTCACCTGGATTCCGTACGAGCATCGCTTCTCTAAGTCATTACAGACAAGAGTTCTCAGGTGAATTTCGGTGTTCTACTACGGAGATTTTCATGAAAGATTAGAGAAAATACGTCAGGATTGTTTTCGTACAAATACTGTTCATACGTACGGTTACTGTTCATATATACGGTTACTATTCATACAGTCACTATTCATATGTACTGCCACTATTTATATATACGGTCACTATTCATACGTACGATTACTATTTATACCAGAAATAGAGAATACAATATGTAAAAGAGTACACCAGGTAAGTTCCCAGGAAAGAGTGGAAGGTCACACTGGACACACTTAAAATCCAGGTCTTTCATTAGCCAGAACTTTCCTAGACATGTATTCTTCACAGTTTACATTCTATTTCGGTAATCAGATAATCAAAATAATATATAAACAGCTAAGGACAGTTTTTCTGATGTGGAAGATCAGTCAAGGCCGCAACCACAGAGCATATTTAAGAAAATAACTTCTAAAATTTGAAAGACATAGAAAGGGCATAGTATCCTTACCTAAGCTGAAAAGGAAAGGCCCAAAATCTCAGAGGTCTAGCATTGAAGTAAGAGGAACTTAAGGAGAGAAGAAGAGAAGTTGAAGGTGTGAGTTTATAAGTGAAATGGAAGGGCCTATTTATAGTAAAAGTCAGGGGTACTATTTGACATTATGCGTTAATAAAATATTCAATTTACTATTCATGAAAATGACATTTCTAATAATGCAGTTACTGTACACCTCACGCGTACGATGGAAAATTTTTCTTTGGAAACTTAAAGGGAAAACTATCCTTTCACCTTAAACCTTTAAGTTTCTTTTCAAATCAGTCCTTTCAATTTAGTCCCTGAGGGTATTTTTACACATAAAACGTCATTTTCTCCTACAAACTTCTTTCTAGTTTTCTCTTATGACCAAACCACATCTAGTACTTGACATTTCGATTGTATAAATGAACAGTATCGTATACGTAAATAGTATTATACGGGTGAATAGTACCGTATACTGAAATAGTAACAGTAGTTTGTAAACAAGTATTTATATTTTATTTTTCTTGGGTATTACAATAGCTAGCATGGCTAGGTTCCACTCCTAATTTAGGGGTGGCTTAAATTCTTCTGGAAGCGGTGAAGGAAGGAGACCACAATGTTCTGAATGTGGGAAATTTCATACAGGAGAGTGTTACATAAAAAAATATGGCTCACATTGTTACCATTGTGGGCAGCAGGGACACATTAAGAGAAAATGCCCTTATCTTGTTGTAGAATTTGATCAGGGATCTGTTCTTCAACCTCGCACACAGCCAATAGCTACTCTTGCTATCCATACACCGACCACTACAACAGGAAGTAATATGGGACGTGGCCATGGTAGAGGTTAAGGAGGCCATGGATAGTAGGTAGCTGGTAGTGGTACCGCTAGAGTTCACGCTTTGACTTGTCAAGATGCCCAGGCATCCAATACTGTTGTTACAGGTACTTTATCTGTTGGTACTTTTGCTACTTATATATTGTTTGATCCTGATGCTATACACTCCTATGTGTTACCTCTTTTTGCCAAGAGGTTTGAATCTAGTCCTGTTGTGTTAAATGAACCATTTTTTTTTTCAACACCAATGGGAGAGACCCCGGTAGTTCGATCGGAGTATCATTCTTGTAAGGTAATGGTTGGGGATAAGGAAGCAGAAGTAGATCTCATGCTTCTTAATATGTCAGACTTTGATGTAATCTTGGGTATGGACTGGTTGTCCTCATGTCATGCTACTATAAACTGCCATGACAAGATCATTTCTTTTTGTATGCTAGGGGAACATAACTTTGTGTTTCAGGGAGACCGAAGTGAGGTGCCTTGTAATGTGATATCTATGCTGAGTGCCCAACGTATGCTACAAAAAGGTTGTTATGAATTTCTAGCTTTTGTCAAGGACACAAGGAAAGAGGAACAGAAATTGGAACACCTACTTGTAATTAATTAATTCCCAGGTGTGTTTCCAGAAGAGTTACCTAGTTTGCCACCAGACAGAGATATTGAGTTTGATATTTAGCTAATTCCAGGTACTCAACCAATTTTCATTCCTCCTTACCGCATGGCACCTGTCGAGTTAAAAGAACTTAAGGGACAATTAGAATATTTGTTGAATAAGGGGTTTATTCGTCCGAGTTTTTCACGATGAGGTGCTCCTATTCTCTTTGTGAAAAAGAAAGATGGTTCCTTGAGACTTTGTATAGACTACCGGCAGTTGAATAAGGTCACAGTGAAGAATAAATATCCTCTACCAAGGATAGATGACTTAATTAATCAACTTCAAGGGGCACAATATTTCTCAAAGATTGACTTGAGATCTGGCTATCATCAATTAAAGATAAAGAATGATGATATACCTAAGACTACGTTTCGAACATGATATGGACATTATGAGTTTCTTATGATGTCTTTTGGGTTAACAAATACACCAGCAGCATTCATGGATTTGATGAATAGGGTGTTCAAACCTTTTCTTGATATGTTTGTAATTATTTTTATTGATGATATTCTTGCATGCTCTAAGAGCGCGGAGGAATATATAGAACATTTGAGAACGGTACTACAGACTTTAAGAGAACATCAGCTATATGCTAAGTTCTTAAAGTGTGAATTTTGGATGAGTCATGTAATATTCTTGGGGCATATAATTTCCCAAGAAGGTATTCATGTAGATCCAAGTAAAATAGAGGTAGTAAAACAGTGGCCTAAACCAACGACGGTGTCTGAGATTCGAAGTTTTCTTGGTTTGGCGGGGTATTATCATCGCTTTGTCAAAGATTTCTCTAAGTTGGCTCTTCCACTAACTAAGTTGACCTGAAAGAATGTGAAATATATTTGGGACGATGCTTGTGAACAGAGTTTTTCTGACTTAAAGAAGTGTCTAATGACAGCACCAATTCTTGTATTACCATCAGGACCAGGGGTTTATTCTGTGTATTGTAATGCTTCAAAGGTGGGATTGGGTTGTGTGTTAATGTAACATGGTAGGGTCATTGCTTATAGCTCTCAGCAGCTCAAGAAACATGAACTTAATTATCCCACTCATGATTTAGAGATGGCGGCAGTAGTGTTTGCTTTAAAGATTTGGAGACATTACTTGTATAGAGAAACATGCAAAATTTTCACAGACCATAAGAGTCTCAAGTATATATTTAAACAGAGAGATCTAAATTTGAGACAGTGAAGATGGATGGATGTCACGACCCGTTTTCTGGGCACATGACCGGCACAATGATGAATCTCTCATCACTGTAAGCCTTCCGATAAATATATCAAATTTTCTTATCTGAAAATCATAGAGATGATTTGCATGTAATCATAGATTATCAATTTAAAATACATTATTATACTGACATACAAGCCAAATGTCGAACCCCTGAACTAGATGTCCTAGACGATTACAGAGCAACATAATCTATAACAGAAGAGAGGTCTATCCGACAACGGGAAGGTCCAAAGTGATCTACTCCTCTAGCAGATATTCTTCGATGGCAACCTGATCTGAACAAAAAGGTTGTACAAACAATGTGAGCTTTTAAACTCAATGAGCGAATCGGCCTCGCATTAATAAAATTCAAATACATTACCAGTCATGCAAGCATATCCAAAGGCTCATACTCAACTAATAGACAGAAGATAAAAATTTATCCAATTCAACAAACGTTACTAGTACTCGTCAATGGCAATATATCCCGGAGAGCGCACACAGGCCGGCTCACCAATTATGTATATTTCCGCCATGACGCACAACATCATCCTCTTATATACAAGATAAAAATTCATCCAATTCAACAAACGTTACTAGTACTCGTCAATGGCAATATATCCCGGAGAGCGCACACAGGCCGGCTCACCAATTATGTATATTTCCGCCATGACGCACAACCTCATCCTCTTAGCTAGGGCGCCTCACGGATTTATCACCAATCCGGGCTATATCCCTACTGAGGGAATCGTTGTGTCCACACTCATTGGTCAAGACACCCTGTCAACCGGGTTTTCCGCCTTGCCGTGAGAGGGGGTACTGTCCCGCTCAATCACAATCAATAGCATTTCATATCATAATCAGAAGCTCAATATAATATTCATCCATATAACAGGTATAGTAGATAACTATATTATATCTTTATAAACCACAATTCAAGAGATTCAATCTTCACATCATCATGAGATACTTGCTTTTTCTTATCCATACTTCTGGATTAATTATCTCATTATATTCGCCATTCTGAATTCAATTTCCCCTTATGAATTTTGGGAGTGTCCTACGACATACTTTTTATCACCAGTAATGCTAAAACTCTATTAAAACGGGGTCGTTTCACTCACCTGGATTCCGTACGAATATCGCTTCTCTAAGTCGTTACAGATAAGAGTACACAGATGAATTTCAGTATTCCGCTACGGAGATTTTCATGAAAGATTAGAGAAAACAAGTTAGGATTGTTTTCATACAGATACTGTTCATACATACGGTATTATTCATATATACGGTCACTATTTATACGTACGGATACTATTTATACATATAGATAATATTCATACATACGGTCACTATTCATATGTATGAATACTATTTTTACGTATGGATACTATTCATATATACGGTTACTATTCATACAGTTACTATTCATACGTACGGGTACTATTTATATCAGAAATAGAGAATACAATCTGTAAAAGAGTACACCAGGTAAGTTCCCAGGAAAGAGTGGAGGGTCACACTGGACACACTTAAAAACCAGGTCTTTCCTTAGCCAGAACTTTCCTAGACATGTATTCTTCACAGTTTACATTCTATTTCGGTAATCAGAGAATCAAAATAACATATAAACAGCTAAGGACAGTTTTTCTGATGTGGAAGATCGGCCAAAACCACAACCACAGAGCATACTTAATAAATTAACTTCTAAAATTTGAAAGACATAGAAAGGGCATGGTATCCTTACCTAAGCTGAAAAGGAAAGGCCCAAAATCTCAGAGGCCTAGCTTTGGAGTAAGAGAAACTTAAGGAGAGAAGAAGAGAAGTTGAAGGTGTGAGTTTAGAAGTGAAATGGAAGGGCCTATTTATAGCAAAAGTCAAGGGTACTATTTGACACTATGCGCTAATAAAATATTCAATTTACTATTCATGAAAATGACATTTCTAATAATGCAGTTACTGTGCACCGAAAGATGGAAAATTTTTCTGTTATTACTATTGGAAACTTAAAAGGGAAAAATATCCTTTCACTTTAAACCTTTAAGTTTTTTTTCAATTCAGTCCTTTCACTTTAGTTCCTGAGGGTATTTTCACACATAAAACGTCAGTTTCTCCTACGAACTTCTTTCTATTTTTCTCTTATGACCAAACAACATCTAGTACTTGACATTTCGATTGTATAAATGAACAGTATCATATACGTAAATAGTATTATACTGGTGAATAGTACCATATACTGAAATAGTAACAGTAGTTTGTAAACAAATATTTATATTTTATTTTTCTTGGGTATTACATTATCACCCCCTTAAGAGAATTCGGTCCCCCGAATTCAAAACTCATCTCAAGACTGAAATAAATGTGATTACTTCGTCCATATCTCATCCTTTGCATCTCTTTCTTCCAAAACCTCATCACACCCTTGGTGAGATTTACAAGAACATTATACCATTGACTGTGAACTCTAAACCGCATTATCAATAATTTTCATAGGACTTTTGCCTTTTCTAAATAGCAAACAATCTCTTTCTCATCAGTTTGATCTTCTCCACAACCTTTTGTACCATAAAGTGTCTCATCCTCATAACCTTTACCAAACTCAAACCACCTAATCAAAGACGAACTCTATTTATATGTAAAACCTCAAATAGGTGTCATCTCAAAAGTGGCACGTGATCTTTCCAGTTCACATTGAATATCAGAACACATGTTTCCACACACATAGCTTATAACTTTTACGAATACAAGCACTCTATCCGAAGGCATCATTTTGGCCATAAGCAATACTCTTGCCCGAAGGCGATCCTTCTACCTTAAGGCGATACTCTCAGCTGAAGGCGTTATATAAAATGAAATCATTACATAAATCTCTAAGAAGAACAATTATAGAAAATGTGTTAAGTAAATAACGCATAATTATAAAATAAATATATATAGAAATTCCTCTCACCTCAATGACTCATATAGAGTCGTATCCCTTCAATGCTTAGGGCAAACCCATAGTTCTCTATATATAGGTTCATAAAATACTTATTCAGCATTCCTCCATAGCTCAGAAGTGCAATGAAATATCATTTTAGTAACTCTGCTCAGTCAAAAAGATATTACTATACTATGCTTTAGAATCAAGTATGAAATATAACAAGTCCAATATCTTCTCATTCCTCAAGTTCTTTCAGTAAAATGAATCACTTCAACAAAGAAGATCTAGATACTAACTTAAATTTTATTTCTAGTACATAGATAATTTTAATACGTGAAGCTTACACCAAATGTAGCTTTAGGTACAAACAAAAGAAAAATAAATTAAGGACGAGGAGGCTTTTGAAATGTAAAAGGTGCTCCAGATCTAGAAGAGGAAGGTGCTTCAGAGCTTAAGGAGGAAGCTAATCGTTGCAACCTAGAAAGGGTTTATGAAGGAAGCGCCTGAGAAATTTGGTGAAGAGCAGAAGTTACTCCGTTCATACAGTCAATACACCTTGCTTGTTGGTCACGAAAATTTTGAGTTGCAAACATTGAATGTCTATCAACTCGATTAGCTAGTTCCCCGAAACGACGGTTTATCAGATTCTCTTGGTTTTCAAAGAGACGATTTATTAGTCGTTTCTGGTCCTCTGTCTTGTATTCCATGAAAGTAATGGTTGGAACCCAAGAGGGGGGGTGAATTGGGTTTTATAAATTTTTCACAAGAATTAATTGGAAGTTAAAATGATTTTCTGTAAAAGTACAATGCTTAGGATAATAAATACAATACAGAAAATCAATGTGCTGTTAAGATAAATAATTATAAAGATCAAGGAATTAAAGAATATATATCAATATGCACAAATTAAAGAGTAAGGGATAGAGAAAGCAAACTCGGAGATTTATACTGGTTCGGCTAATCCAAGCCTACATCCAGTCCTCAAGAGACCACTTGAGTATTTCCACTATAATTGCAAGTTTAATCCGGGTACTTGCAAACCACTACAACCACGCAAATTCGATCCGGGTATTTGCGAAACCACAATGGAGAATTTATGAATCCGGGCTCCTCCTCAACCCAAAGCAAGTTCTTCCAACACCGGTACTTGCGAACCTCAACTCAGAATAGTATATGTGTTGATCAAAATCAACAATACAAATAAACTCTCTCTAAAGAGTAGATGAAAACAAATGAAGCTCTAATAACTCTAATGATAGAGAATATGCAAGATTTGGCTCAAGAATGCTTTCCTTTCTCTCAAAGATGATAGAAGAAGTTAATATCACATTGTAGGACTTTGTTCTTGCTCATAATCGTGTATCTAAGGTCATATATATAAGATTTTACAAAACTAGCCGTTATATAGCCGTTATATAGCCGTTATAGTGCAGTCCAGATTTTGAGCTTTCTTTAAAAATTCATAACTCCCTCATTTGAACTCCGTTTTAAACAAATAATATACCGTTGGAAAGCTCTTGGAGTCTAGTTTCAAATGAGCCAAGTTTTACTCAAAAATTATTTTTCTTTTAAAAGATATAATCAAAATACTGACTATAGGTCAGAACAGAATAATTTTTTTTATTACAGTAAAATCAACTTTCAGTTTTTCAAACTATATTTTGAATAGTCATATATTTCTCATTTGGACTCCGTTTTGAATAAATAATATACCGTTGAAAAGATCTTTGAGTCTACTATCAAATGAGATTAAGATACTTGAAAAACCGATTTTTCATTTATGAGATATGATATAAGGAGTGACCAAAGGTCAAAAAATAACTTTTGTAAAACTTCATATCTCACTAACTTTTTGTTCAAAAATGCTTGAGCCAATGTATGCAAATCTAAATCATTGAGTTGCACAAATATACTAGCCTATATAAAATATACCTAATTTAAACACATAGGCTATCTTGATGCATCCAAGCTTCCAAGACTTCAAATCTTCTAATTCTTCATTTCTTGGAGCTTCATCCTTGCATGTTGTTTTCTTTGAGTGAAGCATGATATTGCTTTTCCTTGTTCTTCAATACAATCCTCACTCTTCTTGTTTTGAACCAACCTATAAAATATATCTTACTTGCAAACCCAATGGTTAGTTTAATAGCATGATTCAATATATGCAACATACATATTAAATAACATAATCATGCTTAAGTACTTGTAGCATATATATGATAATTAATCTTTATATATATCAATGCTACTATTCAAATATATTTGTCATCATCAAAACTTATGGCATATAGCCTTAGGGTCAACAATCTCCCCCTTTTTGATGATGACAAATCACCACATAAAAATATGTATCACAAGATAATGAATGCAATGTTATAAGCACGTATACATATTTTTCTATTGTTTCTTCTCCCCCTATTTGACATCAACAAAAAGGTGTAAGGAACACAATATATAGAAGTTAAAGCACATACCTTCATTAAGTCAGGATGTCAGAAGATGTCAATATAGTATGGGGTAAGGATACATCAAAACTTATCATTGATTTCATTGACATGTAAAAAGAAAATTTTAGAAAAATTTTTCTCATGTCAAATGAAATGAGCCAAAAGATAAAACTTGAAAGAGTTTTAGGCTCCCCCTTAAACCTTGCATAATTTGAAAAAGAATAATGAATAATGAATATCCAATTTTTCAAGATATATTCTTTTTCAAAAAAAATACATTCAAGTGAGACAAAGCTCCCCCTGAATTTCATAACATTTTTCCTTTGAAAAAGATTGTCCAAATCATTATAAAGGAAATTCAGTTTTTGATTGCAGAATTTTGAAGTAAGATTTTTGAAAAAATTTCTGCAATATTTTCATTGAAAATGATTTCTGCTTGTTTATGAAGAGGCATTTTTAGTAAATAGCAGAAAAATTAAACTCTTTGAAAAAAAAACATCATTTGCTGTCATATGATAGAAATATTTACAGCACACAGCAGAAGTATGATATATGGATTAGCAAAGCATGATATAAACAAGAATATTAATCATAATCCATAAATCGAATAATAATATTTTTCAAGATTTCTGAAAAACAATTTCTGCATATATGCATAAAATTATTTCAACATATAGCAAAAGTGATTTAAAATAACGATACTCAAATCCTTTTCTTTTCAAAACAGATAATGCTTCAATATGGTAAAGCAATTTCAGAATTGTGGAAGCAATTCAAGAGATTCACGATATTTTTCAAAAACATTTTGCTTCGAAGGAATTTAGAAACGTTTCATCTAAGGAAGCAATATATATGGATTAGTGTAATAAGATATATTCAAGCATATAGTTCATAATCCATATATGAAACATCAATATCCCTTTGTCATCAACAACAAAAGAGATCTTTAAGACCTTTTCTTTTTCAAAAAAAAATTGCTTCATATGATAAAACATATTAACATAACAGAAGCATTTTTAAAGTCCTTTTTCAAAACAAATTTGCTTCATAAAGGATAAGATAAATTTCAGCACAAAGGAAGCAATTTATATACCCATTCAAAATGAATTTATATATGTATCTTGAGGATGAGTACATGTAAAAATTTTGACAGCTCATTTTGTATGAGTGCATGTGGAATCATGAAATATTATTCTTAGCCATAGCCTTCGCTCATGATGCATGAATAGCATACACAACATATGTTCTTCGATACATATAATCACAGCATGATGTAATCATGTATGCTCTCAAGAACAACACAACAAAGCAGAATGATACGGTTCTGAATATCACCATTTTATTAATCCTTAAAATTTCTAATCAAAACAAATTAAATCAGCCGCAAATCCACCGAAAATTGACTTTCGTGGTTTTGCCATTAATGCGACGCGTTGTTGGTGTGCATGCGTACTCTAGACTTCTGGCTTCCAGCTTGCAAAATCCATAGGATGAGCGTGTAGGGGTGCGGCGAAGAGATATCTTCGTTGGCTCTAAGTCACAATTTTCTCTCTATAAAAACTGCCCTAGAGTTGTCAATTATCACACCACAAAGAGTATTCATCTCTGAGCCTACAACTTTCTGACATTCCTCTCTCTTCATACTCCAAAAAAAAATTTCAAACCATGGCAGCAAGAAAGTTCATTGATCTCACAGTAGAGGCCAGGGAGGAAGAGCTCGACTTAAACTTGAGTCTAGGCAGGGACAAGGGTAAAAGGCCTTTGGAGGGATCTCAGGAGAATCGAAAGAAGAAGATGAAGATCGAAGAAGCTGAAGAGATTAGTACAGGCCATACGTCAGAAGACAAAATTGCTTGTCTGGAGCAGGAGGTGAAGAAACTCAAGAAGATGATAGAGGACCAGGAGAAGTTAGCTAAACGCAACAATGCGGCACTGACTTCAAGAATAGATAGGTTCTTCTATTGGTCTACCCAATGCTTCTGCAATCAACAACAAAGAAGTGTTGATTGTATGAATGGGATTTACACTACCCTCCGTGACATTGCTCAGTCTCTTGCTCCAAGGAATGGCCGAGGGGTGATGATACAATACGGGCCTCCTAATCCAAGACCACCTCGCCTGTAGATTGCTCATGCATGAGCAAACTTTCCCTTCTTTTTTTTTTTAATTATGCAATGTAATCCTTCGGTTTTTTTTTAATGCAAGTGGTTTCTTTTATTTGACGGTACAAAAAAAATAATAATAAAGAAAGATAAAATAAATCAGCTACACAAATTCAGCACAGTATATATATATATATTGAAAAATATATATCCATTTTAAAGATGGAAAGAATTTTCTGACATGGACATATATATCATCATTTCAAAGCAAAAGCAAGTTACATACTTATCAAGATAAAACATATTATAACTTGAGTATGTAGTACAATAATTGAGGTAATATGGATTAGTAAGATATAATCAGATATAAACTATAATCCATAAACAATCGTTCATAAGCTATATTTTATACAAAGGATATGACATGTATAATGCTCAAACCATGATGAATGGTATAAAGACAATATCTTTATATACAATGATATGATCAAATATGTAAGATATTAGAGAACAATATATCATTGTAATGAAAGTATGTCAGTAAAAAAAAAATTGCCAACATAGCCAATTATGATCAGGGAGTATCACTCAATTAAATATTAAAGTGGTAAAGAATAGAGATACTCATCAATTTTGGCAAACTCTTATTGCTTCTTGAAGTTCCTCCTCAAGATTTTGATATTCTTGTTTTGCTCACTGTCAAGCATTGGTCGATCATTACGAATGAGCTTAGAGGATAGATTTGAGGACTAACTCCTGCAAAACACTTTTGGTGGAGCACTTTGATGTTCAAATCAGTAATGTTCAAATAAATCTCAAGTACTAGGAGCAACATTATGTTCAAGATATGCCATATTAATAAAAGTGCTATGCTTTCATGAAATGCAATTTTACAAAATATTTGATTTCATTGAAAATATTTAAATAAGATTACAGCAAGGATAAATACTATAGGTAGAAGGAATCTTATTATTGTGAAGGCAAGAAAAATGTGCGTGTAATGGAAGCAAGTTTTCATGATGCGGTAAAAAGGATAGTTTGAGCAAAATTTGGAAGAAAGATTTTAGCTCAAAACAAAATTCGAATCTATAATCTGCATACCTAACAATTGTTTTCAGATATAGCATGCATGAGTATCAAGGATAGATGTAAGGCATATTAGAGAACAGACAAAAGCATTAGAGAGCAGTAAACATATCAGTCAAATTTCTTACAATGCATTCCAGCTTATATGTTTACTTATCCATTGCCTCCTTTTGATGCAAGGAAGTGGAGTTTAAATGATGTAGCCATTAAAATGTCATTTCCGCTCCTTGCTTCGAGGTGAATCTACAAATTAATCTTTTGTTTTTGGTACCCAAATTTCTTTGGGTCCGCCTGGGTCATGAGTTCCTTTTTGAACCCATTTCATTTTTACTCCATGAACAAGATTTTTCTTATAAAAGCATGAGTAAGATTTGTGTCCTTTCAGTCCACAATAAAAACAAGTGCAAGTTGGACTATTGGACATCTTTACAGAAACAAAGAAGTTTTTAGAATGTTTTTGGTTTGATTTCTTTTTAGAAACAAGACCAACTTTGTTAAACATTCTTCTTTGTTTCAAAACTGAGGTATTTAAAATTTCTCTACCTTGAGAAAATTTTGCAAGTGTGTTTTTAAGATTATTATTTTCCTTTTTCAAAGAATCACACTTGGTACAAAAGCAATTTTTATTGGTAGAGATATTTGCTTTTAAAATCAAATTCTCTTCTTGTAAAGTTTTGTTTTGATTTTTAAAAACAAAATTCTCTTCCTTGGAAATAGAAAATTCGTTTTTCAATGTTTCCAACTCATTTTCAAGAGAAGAGTTTTTCTGTTTTGAAATATTTAGTTTCTTTGCAAGTATTAGAGATTCTTTATGTAAATCATCAAAGGCATCTTGTAATTCTTCAAAAGAGTAGTCAAATGAATTTACCTCATCTTTATTTCTGGCCACAAGACAAGTGTTGGCTTCTTCATTTGTGTTCTCCTCATCAGAATTGCTATTTCCCCAAATGGAAGATAGGTAAGCTTTCTTTGATGATTCAACTTTTGGTTGTGGTTTCTCTTTTTCTCCTTTTTCTTTTTCTTCTATCTCCTTGGTGATTTGAGATTTTTCTGTAAGTTCAACACCAAGAGCTTGCAATTGATTAAGCACAAGTTGTATCTCATTAATAGTTTTACAATTGTTCATTTGAGCAATTTCAAGTTCATTAATGAAACTTCTATACCTTAATTCCTCAGCAATAAGATCTTCCTCATGTGCAACTTCAAGAATTTCCCACATTTCTTTTGCGGTTGCACAGTTGGAGATTTTGAAAAATTCATCTTGACTCAATGCACAAGAAATAATCAATTTTGCCTTAGCATTGAGTTGCATTAAACTTCTTTCAGTATCATTCCATTCACTCTTGGGTTTTGGAATGCATTTTCCTTGTTCTTCCTTGACAGGCATATAAAAACCATTTTCTATAACTTCCCAGAGTTTATGGTCTACTGAAATTAAAAACATTTTCATTTCATACTTCCAATATTGAAAATGATTAGTATCAAAAACTGGAGGTTCTGTGAAAGAACAATTTTTAGAAATAAACCAATCACTATATCCAACCATGCTAACTCTTAGACGGTTAAGTCTTTAAACAAGAGCCCAAGCTTTGATACCAATTGAAAGTAATGGTTGGAACCCAAGAGGGGGGGTGAATTGGGTTTTATAAATTTTTCACAAGAATTAATTGGAAGTTAAAATGATTTTCTGTAAAAGTACAATGCTTAGGATAATAAATACAATACAGAAAATCAATGTGCTGTTAAGATAAATAATTATAAAGATCAAGGAATTAAAGAATATATATCAATATGCACAAATTAAAGAGTAAGGGATAGAGAAAGCAAACTCGGAGATTTATACTGGTTCGGCTAATCCAAGCCTACATCCAGTCCTCAAGAGACCACTTGAGTATTTCCACTATAATTGCAAGTTTAATCCGGGTACTTGCAAACCACTACAACCACGCAAATTCGATCCGGGTATTTGCGAAACCACAATGGAGAATTTATGAATCCGGGCTCCTCCTCAACCCAAAGCAAGTTCTTCCAACACCGGTACTTGCGAACCTCAACTCAGAATAGTATATGTGTTGATCAAAATCAACAATACAAATAAACTCTCTCTAAAGAGTAGATGAAAACAAATGAAGCTCTAATAACTCTAATGATAGAGAATATGCAAGATTTGGCTCAAGAATGCTTTCCTTTCTCTCAAAGATGATAGAAGAAGTTAATATCACATTGTAGGACTTTGTTCTTGCTCATAATCGTGTATCTAAGGTCATATATATAAGATTTTACAAAACTAGCCGTTATATAGCCGTTATATAGCCGTTATAGTGCAGTCCAGATTTTGAGCTTTCTTTAAAAATTCATAACTCCCTCATTTGAACTCCGTTTTAAACAAATAATATACCGTTGGAAAGCTCTTGGAGTCTAGTTTCAAATGAGCCAAGTTTTACTCAAAAATTATTTTTCTTTTAAAAGATATAATCAAAATACTGACTATAGGTCAGAACAGAATAATTTTTTTTATTACAGTAAAATCAACTTTCAGTTTTTCAAACTATATTTTGAATAGTCATATATTTCTCATTTGGACTCCGTTTTGAATAAATAATATACCGTTGAAAAGATCTTTGAGTCTACTATCAAATGAGATTAAGATACTTGAAAAACCGATTTTTCATTTATGAGATATGATATAAGGAGTGACCAAAGGTCAAAAAATAACTTTTGTAAAACTTCATATCTCACTAACTTTTTGTTCAAAAATGCTTGAGCCAATGTATGCAAATCTAAATCATTGAGTTGCACAAATATACTAGCCTATATAAAATATACCTAATTTAAACACATAGGCTATCTTGATGCATCCAAGCTTCCAAGACTTCAAATCTTCTAATTCTTCATTTCTTGGAGCTTCATCCTTGCATGTTGTTTTCTTTGAGTGAAGCATGATATTGCTTTTCCTTGTTCTTCAATACAATCCTCACTCTTCTTGTTTTGAACCAACCTATAAAATATATCTTACTTGCAAACCCAATGGTTAGTTTAATAGCATGATTCAATATATGCAACATACATATTAAATAACATAATCATGCTTAAGTACTTGTAGCATATATATGATAATTAATCTTTATATATATCAATGCTACTATTCAAATATATTTGTCATCATCAAAACTTATGGCATATAGCCTTAGGGTCAACATTCCAGGCTCTCTATCTTACGCTCCAGATTTTCGATCTTACGCTCCAGGAACGCAAGCTTATTTTCTGAGGATGTTGCAGTACTGTCCTCCTCCAACTCTATTACATCCCTCTTTCTTTTCTTAATTTCTGGTGACCTGTCTACAGGTCTCTTCCCTTTGTTGTCTCCGAGACTTAGATTTAAATCAAGCTCTACATTGCCAGTCTCAAAATTCAAGTTGAAAGACTTATTATCAGCCATTGCTCTAAGGATCTCAGAAATAACTTCGAATGAGAAAGGAATGAAAATTGAGAAATAGGTATGTAATGAAAGAAGTAGGTTTGCTTGGTGCGATGAGTAGGGTAACGGGCATACAAGATTTATAGACAACCCGAAGTCCCTGGAGCTAAAGCCACCACAACCTACACGCCGCTCACTATAAGGTTTACAGATCACATACGTCGCAATGCCAGCAATTAATGTCGGACATGCAAGTAAATAGTAAATATAATTTAATGCAATTAACATAAGTCAAAGATTTCCTCAAAAAAATTTTTGGCTAATCTTGACCTTTCTCAAAGTTCTGACTAACTACGCTCTTCAGTCTGAGATTTTCTCCCTCTAAACTTGTTTTATTCTATAATCCTATATCACGATGTCCCTCTATGATTAGTTCGCCTCATATTGGCCGTATCTTAGATTCTAATCGGTGTCTTTACTCTAGACTTACACATAATATATGTATATCAATATATATATTTTAAAACAAAGTTAACTGCTTACGGTCACATGCCTTAAGCATTATCATGATGTAAGGAAATCACTGCCTTTCATTTGCCCACGAGAGCATTATATGTAAGTATGTGTAACCATGAAGATATATCATCATCTACACATTTTAT
Organism: Biancaea sappan; assembly: GCA_037074585.1. Taxonomy (NCBI): domain Eukaryota; kingdom Viridiplantae; phylum Streptophyta; class Magnoliopsida; order Fabales; family Fabaceae; genus Biancaea; species Biancaea sappan. The sequence goes on from CM073494.1 coordinate 18,062,266, forward strand.
TCTATCCAAGTCATTTTGATTTCACATCTCTATGAGTATATGTAGGATCATCACATATTCTCCTTGATCGTAGCCTTCACTCATTATGCATGAATAACATACATAAATGTAATTACAACATGATTCAATCAATTATGTATATTATACTCAACTGAAGGCTCTTAAGAACAACACAATAAAACGGAGAAATGTATTTCAGTTCATCATAAAAGCATCCAAGGCAATCTTTGATGGCTATGTTATCAACTTCTTTGAATTTCAGAAAATGCCAACGGGAGAAATGGGAAAACCGAGTAAAATCGGCCGCAAATCCACTGAATATTGACTTTCGTGATTTTGGCATTAATGCGACGCATTGTTGGTGTGCACGCCTACCCTAGACTTCTGGCTTCCAGCTTGCAGAAATCCATAGGTTGATCGTGTAGGGGTGCGGTGAAAAGATATCTTCTTTGTCTCTAAGTCCTAATTTTTTTCTATAAAAATCATCCCAGCGTTCTCAGTTACCACACCACAAAGAGTAATAATCTCCGAGCCTACAATCCCCCATTATTCCTCTCGCCTCATACTCTTACAAAAATTTCTAAATTTTTCCAAATCATAGCCTCAAGGAAGTACATTGATCTCACAGTAGAGGCTAAGGAAGAAGAGCTCGAATTAAACTTAAGTTTGGGCAAAGACAAGGGCAAAAGACCTTTTGAGGGGTCTCCAGAGAAGCAGAAGGAGAAGATGTTGACCCTAAGGCTATATGCCATAAGTTTTGATGATGACAAATGTATTTGAATAGTAGCATTGATATATATATAAAGATTAATTATCATATATATGCTACAAGTACTTAAGCATGATTATGTTATTTAATATGTATGTTGCATATATTGAATCATGCTATTAAACTAACCATTGGGTTTGCAAGTAAGATATATTTTATAGGTTGGTTCAAAACATGAAGAGTGAGCATTGTATTGAAGAACAAGGAAAAGCAATATCATGTTTCACTCAAGGAAAACAACATGCAAGGATGAAGCTTCAAGAAATGAAGAATTAGAAGATTTGAAGTCTTGGAAGCTTGGATGCATTAAGATAGCCTATGTGTTTACATTAGGTATATTTTATATAGGCTAGTATACTTGTGAAACTCAATGATTTAGATTTTCATACATTGGCTCAATTATTTTGAACAAAAAGATAGTGAGATATGAAGTTTTACAAAAGTTATTTTTTTGACCTTTGGTCACTCCTTATATCATATCTCATAAATGAAAAATCGGTTTTTCAAGCATCTTAATCTCATTTGATAGTAGACTCAAAGATCTTTTCAACGGTATATTATTTATTCAAAACGGAGTCCAAATGAGAAATATATGACTATTCAAAATATAGTTTGAAAAACTGAAAGTTGATTTTACTGTAATAAAAAATTATTCTGTTCTGACCTATAGTCAGTATTTTGATTATATCTTTTAAAAGAAAAATAATTTTTGAGTAAAACTTGACTCATTTGAAACTAGACTCCAAGAGCTTTCCAACGGTATATTATTTGTTTAAAACGGAGTTCAAATGAGGGAGTTATGAATTTTTAAAGAAAGCTCAAAATCTGGACTGCACTATAACGGCTATATAACGGCTAGTTTTGTAAAATCTTATATATATGACCTTAGATACACGATTTTGAGCAAGAAAAAAGTCCTACAATGTGATATTAACTTCTTCTATCATCTTTGAGAGAAAGGAAAGCATTCTTGAGCCAAATCTTGCATATTCTCTATCATTAGAGTTATTAAAGCTTCATTTGTTTTCATTTACTCTTTAGAGAGAGTTTCTTTGTATTGTTGATTTTGATCAACACATATATTATTCTGAGTTGAGGTTCGCAAGTACCGGTGTTGGAAGAACTTGCTTTGGGTTGAGGAGGAGCCCGGATTCATAAATTCTTTATTGTGGTTTCGCAAATACCCGGATCGAATTTGCGTGGTTGTAGTGGTTTGCAAGTACCCGGATTAAACTTGCAATTATAGTGGAAATACTCAAGTGGTCTCTTGAGGACTGGATGTAGGCTTGGATTAGCCGAACCAGTATAAATCTTCGAGTTTGCTTTCTCTATCCCTTACTCTTTAATTTGTGCATATTGATATCTATTCTTTAATTCCTTGATCTTTATAATTATTTATCTTAACAGCACATTGATTTTCTGTATTGTATTTATTATCCTAAGCATTGTACTTTTACAGAAAATCATTTTAACTTCCAATTAATTCTTGTGAAAAATTTATAAAATCCAATTCACCCCCCCTCTTGGGTTCCAACCATTACTTTCAGAAGAAAATGAAGAAGATAGAGGAAGCTGAGGAGACTAGCACGGGCCATACCTCAGAGGACAAAATCGCCTGTCTAGAACAGGAGGTGAAAAATCTGAAAAAGATGATAGGAGACCTGGAGAAGTTAACTAAACGCAATCATGCAGAAATGACTTCAAGAATAGACAGGTTCTTCTATTGGTCTACCCAGTGCTTCTGCAATCAACAACAAAGAAGTGTTGATTGTATGAATGGAATTTACACTACCCTCCGCGACATTGCTCTGTCTCTCGCTCCAAGAAATGGTCGAGGGGTGATGATACAATACAACCCTCCTAATCCAAGACCACCTCGCTTTTAGATTACTCATGCATGAGTAAACTTCTTCTTTTTTGCAATGTAATCCTTCAGTTTTTTTGTTTTTAATGCGAGTGGTTTCTTTTATTGGCTGGTACCCTAAAATAATATAGCTACACAAATTCAATCATGAATTCAGCTTATAAAATCCACCATATAAAAATTTGATCCGACAACAACGGAATTAAAACAAGTAATAACCTTTCCTTTACTAAGTTCAAAAGTGTAGCCACATCTATCTAAAATTAAACCTGATAACATAATTTCTAAGAAGAGATAAGTCTCGGAGGGAAAGGAAATGAAAACATCCTACAGGACCTTCAGTAGAGCCGTCTCTCTATAGTTGTGCCCGGGTTCACAACGATAGAGGAGGTTCTACTAAGGTTACCTTGCTCTGTAATCACTAGGAGACCTAACAACCTTTGCTCTGATACCAACTTTGTCACGACCCGTTTTCTGGACACATGACCGGCACAATGATGAATCTCTCATCACTGTAAGCCTTCCGATAAATATATCAAATTTTCTTATCTGAAAATCATAGAGATGATTTGCATGTAATCATAGATTATCAATTTAAAATACATTATTATACTGACATACAAGCCAAATGTCGAACCCCTGAACTAGATGTCCTAGACGATTACAGAGCAACATAATCTATAACAGAAGAGAGGTCTACCCGACAACGGGAAGGTCCAAAGTGATCTACTCCTCTAGCAGATATTCTTCGATGGCAACCTGATCTGAACAAAAAGGTTGTACAAACAAGTGAGCTTTTAAACTCAATGAGCGAATCGGCCTCGCATTAATAAAATTCAAATACATTACCAGTCATGCAAGCATATCCAAAGGCTCATACTCAACCAATAGACAGAAGATAAAAATTTATCCAATTCAACAAACGTTACTAGTACTCGTCAATGGCAATATATCCCGGAGAGCGCACACAGGCCGGCTCACCAATTATGTATATTTCCGCCATGACGCACAACATCATCCTCTTATATACAAGATAAAAATTCATCCAATTCAACAAACGTTACTAGTACTCGTCAATGGCAATATATCCCGGAGAGCGCACACAGGCCGGCTCACCAATTATGTATATTTCCGCCATGACGCACAACCTCATCCTCTTAGCTAGGGCGCCTCACGGATTTATCACCAATCCGGGCTATATCCCTACTGAGGGAATCGTTGTCTCCACACTCATTGGTCAAGACACCCTGTCAACCGGGTTTTCCGCCTTGCCGTGAGAGGGGGTACTGTCCCGCTCAATCACAATCAATAGCATTTCATATCATAATCAGAAGCTCAATATAATATTCATCCATATAACAGGTATAGTAGATAACTATATTATATCTTTATAAACCACAATTCAAGAGATTCAATCTTCACATCATCATGAGATACTTGCTTTTTCTTATCCATACTTCTGGATTAATTATCTCATTATATTCGCCATTCTGAATTCAATTTCCCCCTATGAATCTTGGGAGTGTCCTACGACATACTTTTTATCACCAGTAATGCTAAAACTCTATTAAAACGGGGTCGTTTCACTCACCTGGATTCCGTACGAATATCGCTTCTCTAAGTCGTTACAGATAAGAGTACACAGATGAATTTCAGTATTCCGCTACGGAGATTTTCATGAAAGATTAGAGAAAACAAGTTAGGATTGTTTTCATACAGATACTGTTCATACATACGGTATTATTCATATATACGGTCACTATTTATACGTACGGATACTATTTATACATACGGATAATATTCATACATATGGTCACTATTCATATGTATGAATACTATTTTTACGTATGGATACTATTCATATATACGGTTACTATTCATACAGTTACTATTCATACGTACGGGTACTATTTATATCAGAAATAGAGAATACAATCTGTAAAAGAGTACACCAGGTAAGTTCCCAGGAAAGAGTGGAGGGTCACACTGGACACACTTAAAAACCAGGTCTTTCCTTAGCCAGAACTTTCCTAGACATGTATTCTTCACAGTTTACATTCTATTTCGGTAATCAGAGAATCAAAATAACATATAAACAGCTAAGGACAGTTTTTCTGATGTGGAAGATCGGCCAAAACTGCAACCACAGAGCATACTTAATAAATTAACTTCTAAAATTTGAAAGACATAGAAAGGGCATGGTATCCTTACCTAAGCTGAAAAGGAAAGGCCCAAAATCTCAGAAGCCTAGCTTTGGAGTAAGAGAAACTTAAGGAGAGAAGAAGAGAAGTTGAAGGTGTGAGTTTAGAAGTGAAATGGAAGGGCTTATTTATAGCAAAAGTCAAGGGTACTATTTGACACTATGCGCTAATAAAATATTCAATTTACTATTCATGAAAATGACATTTCTAATAATGCAGTTACTGTGCACCGGAAAATTTTTGTATTGGAAACTTAAAAGGGAAAAATATCCTTTCACCTTAAACCTTTAAGTTTTTTTTAATTCAGTCCTTTCACTTTAGTTCCTGAGGGTATTTTCACACATAAAACGTCAGTTTCTCCTACGAACTTCTTTCTATTTTTCTCTTATGACCAAACAACATCTAGTACTTGACATTTCGATTGTATAAATGAACAGTATCATATACGTAAATAGTATTATACTGGTGAATAGTACCGTATACTGAAATAGTAACAGTAGTTTGTAAACAAATATTTATATTTTATTTTTCTTGGGTATTACAATGGAACTCTTAAAAGATTATGATTGTACCATTCTTTACCATCCAGAAAAGGCGAATACAGTGGCAAACGCCCTTAGTCGGAAATCTATGGGGAGTCTTGCTCATATTACCACAATGAGAAAGTCCTTGATTCACGAACTACAGGAACTAGAGACTAGTGGTATATTCTTTGAAATTTCTGAATCAGGCGCATTCTTGGCCCACTTACTAGTAAAATCCTCGCTTATTGAAAGAGTTAAAACAACATTAGAAAACGATGCTGAGATGATTAAAACTAGAGATAAGGCGAGAATAGGTTTAATACAAGGTTTCTCAGTGGATGAGGAAGATATGTTATGGTTTAACAGAAGACTTTGTGTAGGCTCATGGTTCACCATATGTCATACACCCTGGTGCCATCAAGATGTACCAGGACTTGAAATAAGTTTACTGGTGGGAAGGTATGAAACGAGATGTGACTAATTTTGTGGCTCGATATTTAACATGTCAGCAGGTCAAATCTAAACATCAAATGCCACCTGGTTTAATGCAAAAACTTGAAGTTCCCGAATGAAAATGGGAATGAATTACTATGGATTTTGTAGTAGGTTTACCCCGATCATCCAAAGGGAATGATTCTATTTAGGTCATCGTTGATAGACTCACTAAGTCAGCATATTTTCTTCTTGTTCATACTATTTTAAGTTTGGCGAAGCTTGCTAGGTTGTTTGTAAAAGAAATAGTAAAGCTCCATGGTGTACCAGTGTCCATTATATAAGACCGAGGATCCCAATTCACTTCCCGGTTTTGGAGAACTTTCCAAGAGGCTTTGGGCACTAGAGTAGGCCTGAGTACAACGTTCCATCCTCAGACAGATGACCAGTCTGAAAGAACTATTCAAACTTTGGAAGATATATTGAGAGCATGTGTGTTAGACTTTGGTGGAAGCTGGGAAGATCATATACCACTTGTTGAATTTGCTTATAACAATAGCTATCAAGCTAGCATTCAAATGGCGCCTTTTGAGGATTTATACGGAAGACGATGTCGATCTCCTATTGGTTGGTTTGAACTTGCAGAACCCAAAATGGTAGGACTTGATATGATATAGGAAGCCATGAATAAAGTTAAATTGATCAGGGAGAAGTTACTGTTACTCAAAATAGACAAAAGTTCTATACAGACAATCGACGTCATGATCTTGAGTTTGTTGTAGGCGATATGGTTTTCTTATGAATCTCACTAATGAAGGGAATTATGAGGTTCGAAAAGAAAGGAAAACTCAGTATGAGATACATCGGTCCATACAAAATTGGTGAAAGAGTGGGAAACATGGCATATCACCTAGCCTTGCCTTCAGACCTAGAAGGGGTGCATCCAGTATTCTATGTGTCTATGCTACAAAAGTATGTTCTTGACCCTTCTCATGTTATTCGACCTCAAGAGGTGCAATTTAATGAAACTCTTTCCTACGAAGAGGTACCAGTAGTTATTCTTGATAGACAGATCAAGAAACTTCGTACTCAAGAAATTCCTACTGTCAAAGTTTTATGGAGGAATCATTCTCACGAGGAAGCCATATGGGAAGCAGAGGATGAAATGTGGAACAAGTATCCACACTTATTTGAATCTTGAGGTGAATTTTAATTCGAGGGACTGAATTCTTTTAAGGAAGGAAGAATGTAATACCCGCTAATTTTAAGATTATACGTTTGGAATTATTTCGATATTTATAGCATAATTTTGGTCTGTTTATTTTAGTCATTTTAATTTTTTTCATATTTAATAATTCTCTTTGAATATTATTTATGAAAATTGTATTAAATGACTAGACTAAATATTCTTAATGCTATACATTGTATTTTTGTAAATTGTAAAATTTATGGAAAAAGAAGAGCTAAATTTAATTAAGTGAAATGTTTTGTGTTGGGTCAAAATAGGTTTGGACTATCCATGGGTTTACCCATAACCTATTTGGCCTTTAGGTGCCCTAACTCTCTCATTTTTCACAATTCTCTCTTCTCTCATTAGCAACTCTCGCCAAAACCTTCATCTCACTCTAAATTCTTCCCATAAATTTGCAATTCTTGGAGATTTGTTCGGTTCAAAAGTCTTGTAAGGATCAAAGGTAAGCTTTAATCTCATTATTTTCTTCAAATTTAAGTTTATGAAGAAAGTTAGAGAAGATTTTGTTCTTGAAGTTTTTTTTGACAATTCATGAATTTAAGTTGTTTTGAAGGTTTTTGAGTTAAGATTAAAGTACGTTGGGAGAGATGAATTTTGGTTTAGAAACAAAGAATTATAAGATGAAAAATTTTAAAGGATTTTCTGCAAATTCGAAATTATTGTAGCAATTGGAAAATTTGAAAAATTTTTGAGTTTACTGTAGCAGTTACTGTAGTGTCAACAGTCAACGGTATTGTAGCAGTCAACGTACTGTAGCAAACTGTCATTGTAGTGAATCGTTACTATAGCAAACCGTTACTGTAGTGAACCGGTATTGTAGCAATCAGAAAATATTGCATATTTTCATGATTTTGTTTCTTTTCTTATGTTTCCTTGTAATATCCTTTACTAAGAAATTTTCCTTTATCATCTTATACAATTACTTATGAGGAACAAGGTAAGTTTGGACAAATATCAAGGTGAGTAGATGTCACGTCCCAAAATTTGAGCACGTGACCGGCACGGAAAGTGAATTTCATTTGACCTCCGTAAGCCTATCTTTCTCTTAAAAATCATACAATTCTTTTTCATGCAACTAAAACGAGTTCTCTATACATACTACAATTACTCACATTACATCACTGAATGAACCTACCCGATTACAGAGATTTCTAGATTTATACAACTTAGAATAAAACTTAACTATTATACCTTTATCCTGAACAAATGAAAAGGTAATTATGGACTAAGGATCCATAATTCCTTGTTCCGATATTTACCTTCAGCTGTCAACTCTGAAAAAAAATATCAATAAGAGAGGTATGAGCAAACCACGTGCCCAGTGAGTAGATAACACAATACTATGACAAAATAAAAATCATGCATCACAATGATAACATGCAGCAATCATACGTAGATTGATCATCATATGATATAATATTATTCATAATACTTCACAACAATATCCAAGTGAATCAAATGCATTTCAACAAAATTCAAAATTCACAACAGCAATCGATGAAATCAATTTCACACACAATTTCCGTACCAACTGGGTCGTCCATAATACCTCTGGATCGTTGCCCGCGGCCCCCGCCGCATCCACCCTTATTGCTCCATTTATATTCTCCACCCTTATAGCTTCACATAGATTTCTCCATGGGGTGCACCACCATGCCTTTCCTTTCCAGTCAAACACAATCACAATCACATATAAAAACATCCTCAATCATAATGTTGAGCCACATACACAACTCAGTCATTTACAATTCAAGCCACAACATAATCAATGTGGTTCCAGCAACATAGCATGTATATAACATAACCCATAATATAGAACAATTATTCAACTCGGTTCACATGCCATTCACAATCCATCATATAACCTCCATTCATGGGAAAATAAGAAAATATAATTATATACATTACCAGATACGTTCCACATTTGTTTATGCCTCATCGTTCCACATCATCCTCTTCAAACTTGGATATACAACATATTTTCACTATGATGCAAAAAGTCAATAACAGATATTTAATCATAGCAAGTATTAACCCACTCACCTGGATTTCACGCTCTCGGCACTCCCACTTTGCACTTTGACCATTCCTATTGTAACCAGACAAAAACCATCAGAGTTACGAAATAGAGAAATTTCTTACCACTACTCTCGACCTTCACTTACTTCTCGAATCATAACTCCTAACTGGTAATGAATATTCAAATGAAACTTATACCATTGGAAACTAGACTTAAAGAGCTTTCCAACGATATAAAGTTTGCCCAAAACGGAGTTCGGATGAAGAAGTTATGACCGATTGAAAAATAAACTAAAATTTCCCGTTACACCTGGCGCCTGGGCGCCACCTATGGCGCCTGGGTGCCACCTATGGCGCCTGGGTGCCACCCATGCCTGGCGTCTAGGCGCCACACGTGGCGCCTGGGCGCCAATTCCTTCTTCTTCCCATCTCACCTTGGCGCCTAGGCGCCACACATGGCGCCTGGGCGCCACGATCGCGACCCCTTCGTGATTTCTCTCGGTTTTGGCCTAAATCTGGCCAAATATTCACCGTTTTTCATGATTTCTTCCATGGGATCTCACCCTTAATGTCTAAGGAGCATTTAGACACCAAAATCACCAATTTTAATAGAGAAACGAAGCCGGAATCTCGATTTTACCTCAAACACTCTTAAAACTAGAAAATAGAGAAAAGCTTAAGAAATAGAAATTTCTACCTTGATTCCTTGCTTTCCCTATGTTGCTTGGCTCCTAGAGGCTCGCCCCGTAGCCCGAGATCCACTCTCCAAAGCCCGGTTGTAGAGTTGGAGTGTAGAGAGAGAAATTAGAGAGAAGGAAGAGAGAAGGAGAGGAGAGAAAGTGAAGAGAGAGAGGAAAGGAGAAAAATGAATAAAAAATAGGTGAGGCCACCTATATACTCGCCCGGGGTGAAATTATCACTTGCTCTGCAGTTGACCCTCAGTCAATACTAGCAAAAGCAAATTCATAAAATCTCACCTCATGTGTTTTTAAATCCTCGGTGCCCCACAAATTTTCTTATTTCACTTTAGTCCCTCTCAATATCTCAAACTCCACTTTAACCCCAAATCTATCATCTTTTCGGTACCGGACTCATAATTCATTCCCATAAACTCTATTCTTCTTCTCGGGTTCCTACTTGGTCATTTCTCAAAAGTCCTCTATACTTTCTTTTCTTTTCACTTTAGTCCTTTAGAATTTGTAAAAATTTTCCAAATTAAAATTTTGAAATTTCTATTCCCAAATTTCTTCACTAATTCAAAAAGCAAATTTTCCACGTAATTAAATTTTTCACTAAACTTCAAATTAGACTTTAAATATTCATATAAATTCTTGGGATATTACAGTAGACAACCTTACAAAATTAATTTACTAAATTGATCAAAGTACAATATAAATCCCATTGCGTTATTTGTGAAATTGATGAGATTAACAATGTATGTTTAAATTGAAGAAAAATTACAATATCATTGAGAATTATTTCTATTACCCTATATGGTAGTTCCTTAAACAAATTAGAACATGTTTGTGGAAATATGATTGTATGTAATGATTGTGATTGTGCTTGATAATGCAAGATAAGGTGAGGGATTAATTACTCAATAGACCTGAATAAGGTGAGGAATTGATCACCCAATAGACCTGAATATACCAATTAGTAAATCCATGGATAAACATTCCTAAGGATGAACATTGAGGAATGTAAACCTATTGAGCATCAATGAATTTCGGGTTTAATATGGTTGTGAGAACGTAAGCTCATAGGATTTTCAAAACTGACATAAAACACTGATATTTATACATATGAATATGTTGAATGTATTGAATGATACTTTTGATTGAATTAGCAATGTGGTATTTGTGTTTATGATATTTTCATACACAGTTGTTTACTTGCTGAGTTTGATAAACTCACATTATCTTTGATTATCTTTTTCAGATACAGAGATTGAGGAAGAAAACAATTTGCCTGAGAATTAGAGGCCTATTGAAATTACATTCCAATTCTATTGGGTAGGCTTAAGAAATTTTTTTTTTGTAAAGACCTAGGGAATGCTCTGTAATTTCTATAGGTCACCTAGACTTGTTTGATGTAAAACAATATTTTATAAATGACTTATCTTTTATTATTATGATTAGTTGAATTATAATTCCATTATTATCGAATTTAAAACAAAAGTAAAATGTTGAATTTCTTCCTGTATATGAAAGTATAAACTTATGTTTGATAAATTTATGAATTTCACAATCGTGGATATTATAGAGGTATACCATAGGTTTGTGTGCGTTGTTGTGAAATTTGAAACAAAAGTAAAATGTTGAATTTCTTCTTGTATATGAAAGTATAAACTTATGTTTGATAAATTTATGAATTTCATAATCGTGAATATTATAGAAGTATACCAAAAGTTTGTGTGTTTATTCTCATATCTATTTTTGGGATGTGACAATTTGGTTTTTAAAACTTTGCTTATTATATGTTATTGAATTAATTATTTAAAAATTAATAAACATATAATTTAATTTTACAACATAATTAGTTTATAATTTATATAAATTAATTTGTTTGATATATATATTTTAAAGACCTAAATAAGAAAATATATTTTTTTCAAAGACTAATTTACTCGGTTAGTAAAATTTCAGAACAAGTAGTTTGGGGTTCATAAATAAAGGAAGGGGAATATAAACCCTGAAAAGAGCACAGTTTTGCAGAAGGAGGAAGCGAGATGTACAGACCAAAAAGGAAGACTAAAGTGCAGAAGTGGGAGTGTGATTAGATAGTTGAGTTCAATGTAAAATTGCGCTTTACCCATCTCCAATGGCGGTCACTGTTCACAAATATATCTGGATTGGAGGCCCCAGTTATGCTGCATCATAGTGAAGACCAAACAGCATACCAGTTCAGTCAATTCTGCAGAGGCTGCTTCTCTTTCATGGCGGTTCACTGCTCAATGTGGGGTGTGTCTGTTCCAATTTAAACAGCGAAATACTTGATGTTTAGATGATGAGGCCCATTCATCGGGACGTGTGAGCTTATGCCTCCACAATGATGCTGGACATCTTGTTCCTGATGGGCTAATGTTATAATATGAAGCAGAAGCATGTTCGATAAAAATCCAAACTTTGGACTCTCCACAATCTCACGTGTCAGTGGCCACATTGTCTTTGTTTCTCTATAGTGAGCCTCTTGTCCTTTTCTTCTCCGCGTCAGTTTTCTGCCTTTGTAGTTTTCACTTTCTGGCTCTGGGTGTGGGGACGAGCAGATCCTGAGGCTCTAAACACAGTCATCTCATGTCTATAAGCTTTATGTCAAACCTCTGAAAGTACTATCTACTATGTGAAAGTCTCAAGTAGGGCTTTGTCTTTAGGTAATTTTGGAATCTTCCCGTGAATCAACCCATAAGTTTTTGTACCCATTTCTTTTGTAAGCAGTACACTGCAGAACATCACATGGCATCCATGAACTTTGTTGAAAATGAACCAAACCCTTGTCTCTGTCTTCTTCACTTCTCTGTTATTACTGTTTGAGGAGATGGAGGTCATGGTTGTTTTCTGCACCCACTGGATGAAATCACTATTGTTTTATCCTCTTGTCGCTCGCTGTTGACTTTTTTTTATCCAAGAACGGTGATTGGGATAGAATGTTTACTTTCAATTATCTTTAATTATGTCACTTGTCTCAATTATGTTGACTGCAATATGGGTTAATCATTAATATGCTGCCGCCGTTGGACTAATCATGCTATTAAATCATACCCTAGTGAGTTTAACCGTAGTATGCGCAATCTGTGCTATTTGTGATTGTTGGATATAATTATAAAATAAATAAATTATATATATATATATATATATATATATATATATATATATATATATATATATATATATATATATATATTTGCCTTAATGGAATGGACTTAATTTGGTTTTATTTTATATGAACATGGTTCTTTTGACATTGTTTTATGTTGATTAACGTAGGCATTTACCCACATTAATGCTCCTTCGTTTTATCACTTGCATGTTGACGTACCTTGCTTCCAATTAATTGGAATCAATGACATTATATTGTATATAATGTGTTTTAATGGATGGCCAACAGATCTTTAATCCAACCACTATGTTTCTAATATGTTTGTGTGTGTGTGTGTGTGTGTGAGTGTTTCGATATTTGGATATATATAGATGGAGAAAATATATATATATAAGAAATATTATTATGTGTGTGATATTTTAGTTACAGAAAGTATGGGTGAACCGTAGTCTTATTCAAACAAGTAAGTTTTGTGTTTTATTTATATATTGAAAGTAATATATTTGTTTATTTACTGTACTAGATGATATAGTAAAATCAATTGGTGAAAAGTATAAATTTGCCTTAAAAAAAGTGAAATACTTAGACTTTAATCCAATATCTAATATTTTACATTTTAACACTAATATTTATTTTTTTTAGTGTTTATTTTTATTTTCGAGTTTCTACTCAAATAACGATTTATCTTATTTTAGTGAGTGGCTAGAATATAAGTAATTTGTAATATTTTTAAACCTAAAATTTCTTTTTTTGGAATGTTTTCTTTCTTAAACTCTCATTTACGTGAAGAAATATTTAATTTGCATCTACGTTGGTCTTTTACCAAGTTTAACTTTGAACATAAAGTTAAAAAGTATCTCACTAACAGTGTTTTGTCCCCTTCCCCTCTTATTAACACTCATCTCTTTTTTTTTTTTTTGTAGTCTGATTTTTGAGATTGCTTTCTAAAGTTTGAAATATCCGCTACTTGGGCCAAAATGGGCCCAAAAAAAACCTCTGAAAACAAAAATTGGCTTCCCTCGGGACTTGACCAAATGAAAAGGGTTTTCCACCAACAAAATAATTAAGTTGCTCATACTAAATAACAAAGTGGGAAAAAAAAAAAATAAAAATGATCAATGAACTAATGAACAATAAAGTTGACAAATCGAAACTTGATATTTTTTTGGTGTTCAAATTTAATTACAATAGTAGATATTTATCATATAACTTACAGGACAGTAGACGAAAATTCCTAACTCTTTCAGATATGCCAAACCAAACCAATATGGTACGCAGAACTAAGGGCTGCACAAACACTCAAAAGGTTTAAAAGAATCAACTAATTAACACAAAGAATTCCTTTTTTTTTTTTTTTTGTAAACTTGTCTTGATGCTACATACAGTGACGCTTTGCTTCCTCCTAGGTTTCGTGCGCCTAGTAAGCCATACCCACAAATTTATGAACCAAATACAGTTAGCCTAACTTATTTTCCCCGTGTCCAGCATAATGCTTCCTCTCGCTTGAAGAAGTCCAATTGTAATTGTTCATCAGCTACTATACAATTTAACTGATTTTTCTAACAACTCGTGTTTGTTTCCTGGAATTTCCTTGACCCTTGATCCGTTCTTGTATATTCTGAATGCTGGGACAGAGCTCACTCCCTCTGATTTTGCTAGGTAGGGATGGTCCTCAACCTCCACCTGAAGTTATCAATAAAATCAAATTATAAAACAATAGAAAGAGAGTTTTAATTGTTAGACCTTTAAAAGAAACCGACCTTGAGGAAACTGACAGATGGGAATCTCTTGCAGGTTTGCTCCAACACCAGTAAAACTTGCTTCTGGGTTGCCTTGTTGCAGAAGAGCACCACAGACATTCCTGTTCAAATTGAGCTCAGAGTCAGTGATATTTCTAAATTCTAATGCCCAATTTATCCTCAAGTTAAATCGTGGGAGCCAAATGGGACTCACCAGGTGAGGTCACATAGTGTCTGAACCGATCATTGCTTGAGATCAAAACCAAATTGGACCCAAATTTCAAGCCTTTAATGTCTTCCCCACGCAGCATCTTGAGCTGAAGTTGGGCCTCAAACAGAGCCCTTGCCACCTCCTCATCCCCTGGCTTCTCTCTTATCAGCGTCTCATAGTCTTGAATGGCAGCTTCCCATCTTTCCAACTATCAAAAAGGAAATAAATTTGTGGTTGTTAGCTTCAAACAAGTACATTCTATACTATATCAAGTTACAATGAATTCAAGTGATCAGTAAATTTCAATTCACCTTAGCATTGCAATCTGCCCTCCGTAACCTTGCCTTGCTGTAATAAGGCTGAACCGTGAGGGCTTTGTTACAATCTTCAATTGCTTTCTCGAACTGGCCCAGCTTAGAACGACATGCTGCTCTATTGCATAGCAGAACCGAGTTAAATGGATCATGCTCTAGCCCTTCGTTGTACACCCCGCATGCTTCCATGAATTTTGATTCCTTAAACAGCAAATTTCCACTCATTCTCGCTGATCTCACTGCTCTACTCCTTCTTACCACCCTATTCACCTCTTTGTTTTCTGGATCAAGTTCAGCTGCTTGCTGAGCAGCTATTACAGCATCGTCGAACCTGCTTATGTGTACAGAAGTTGGATTAGTCATGATTCTATATATAAACACCAACTACAAGTGAATCCCTTGAGAATGAATTTATTGCTAGCACTCTTTGACTAACCTGCCTGCTGCCAAGTAAACCTGAGCGCCTATCGTTAATATATAAGCACTACGAGGCAACCCAAAAAGCTTGTTACACCAAACAAGTTCAAATTTTGGCATTTTTTCATAGGTAGAATATGCCTCTTCGTGTTTCAGGAGCTTGAGTAAGGCTTCTGTTCGTAGAGCATACATCTGTTGTACATAACCATTTTAAAGTCAGCACGAGGCACAAAGAGCAGTGATGAAAAAATATTAGAAAGAGAACAAGGAAACTAACCTGTGGAGCTGAATCAGCACCTAATGATATTGCAGACAGTGTTTCCTTTAATATAGTGTTCCATTCATTTCTCTTCCGAGCTTCAATGCATTTTTGAATGTGATTTTGAAGAGCCTGAGCTTGGAGAGCCAGTACAGAATCCCCACACTGGGTTGTGTTATTGCAATCCATCGCCTTCTCTGCTTCTCCCAGTCTGCATTAAGATTCTCAACTCTATAAGCAAACCAAACAGAATTTATACCACGACCGAGAATTCAATAGCCATCATTGATTACCTGAGATATATGGTCGCCAAACGGTGATGAGCTCTGGTATAGGAAGGTTCAAGACGAATAGCTTCCTCGCATTCCACCAATGCTTCCAGAAAGCGGCCTAGACCCATCAAAGCTGCACTCTTATTGCAATGATACGTTGCCTTATTTGAATCAAGACGAATGGCTTGATTATACAAACTTAAAGCCTCTTCGAATTTCCCCTGCTTGTGGGCTTGATTTCCCATAGTCTTCAACACTTCAGGGTTTACTCTGTTCCTCGGACTCCGGAATTGCGTCACGTCATCGCTGTTCTTCCTCATGATGTTCCCCATCACGGCGTTATTGTAAGAACTAGTCATAAAGTTCGACTCTTTACTCCTGGTAACGCATTCCACTTTCTTGGTAATACCACTTCTTGGGCTGTTATTCGCAACCAAATTACCAGTAAGTTTCAAGTTAACTAAACCTTTGTTCTCCTTGTCTCGCTGTTGACTGGTGCTTATCCTAGCAAGCACCAGAGAATTTTCGATGGGCTCTTTCTGTAATTTGCTCTCGTCATTCTTTGTGTGCGTCGAAATTGAATTACCGGAAGATGATGATGATGAGCTTCTAGCAGCTTCTGAGGGTCTCCGGTGACCGGAGGTGCTCTTTCTGGGATCTGAATTTGGTTTGTGGGACTCAGTGGAGATATTTCGCAGAGTCTTGGATTCATTTTTTGGAGGGTTTTTGGTCTGATTGCTTTGGACATTGTTGGTAGGCTTCATGGGTAGCGAATGAACAGAGGAATTTCTCAGCCTATAGCTTTTGAGGAGGAAAATTCTTCCCAAAAAGCCAGAACCCACTTCATTCTTCACTTTGTTCTTCGCCTTCTCTGCCATGGCTTTCAAATTTAGCCCCTTCCTTGAATACTGGTGTGGATTGAGATTGAGGAATAACAGGAAGCACTATGGGAACAACTACTTTATGAGACTAACTATAGTGAATGTTATTCAAGCGAAGTGAAAATACAAAAGCTGAAGGAAGTATGGATAGCGAGATTATGAAGTGATGGCTTGGATAGGAAGGACTTTATATAAGAGGCTTGCCCTCTACAAGGTCTTTAATATAATATTAGAGGGCCTTCCAAGAAACAAACTTTAGAATATTATAATAATTATTATCATTATTATCTTCCTTTGGAGCTAAAGATACGACGAGTAGAACTAATTAAGGTTTCAAAAGAACAGAAACAGGCACATAAGGAAATAAGAACAGAGTAGGATAAATTCTCAATTTTAACTCATATAAAAGTAGAAGTGAAAGACGAATTCACAGATGACCGTATTACATAAAACATGCCAAAAGATAAATCACAGTTCAAAATTTACCGTTCGAAGTGATTTTATATGGCAGATTTAAAACTATTTGTGCCTAAAAAAAAGGTTTTATATACTAAAATACCTGATGATCGACTACCTTGTCTACATGTGTATGTGATGTCATTATTTTTAAAATGTATTATGTGTGAAATCAATCGGTCAAATTGTACTCTCCTACCATCTTATGGGCCCAGGTCTAAATTAACTATGAGTAAATAGGATTATTATAATGAAGCTTGTAATAGCAACAAATCTGACTTGGGGGGTTAAGAAATACAATATAGTCAACTAGCTTCTTAGAACCTTCTGTTTAAAATATAAAATAAAACAATCATTTTCATTTTTAGCAGTAATTAAATTTGTTGACAGGCATTACTACACATTGGATAATAATAGCTGCTATTTCCTAAAAGAATGTTGTGATTATGGTTTTTCCCTACCAGATGAGATAGTAACATATGCAAATCGAGAAGGACGTAATTGGAATGTGTAATTTATTAATTTTTAGTTATTTTTAAAGTCAGTATTAAGATTTAAATATTTTTATTTTTAATTCGGACTGTATAATTCTAATCGAACTATTTTCATTTTATATTATCTTAACCTAATGTGAAAGGATTTTTTTTTTATGCAAATAAGAAGCTTTATACACGGCTCAATATGCAGAAAAAATTGTATAATTTATTTTTTTTAATGACATGTACCGCTCTTTTAAGTTTGGAATCTCAAAGCATTCTCTGTTTTTATTATTTTTTAGATGACATTATTGGGAAGAAGTATATAAAACAAATGGTTTCTTTTGGAAAGCTAGAATAAAGTATAAATTCAAAATACTTAACAGAGAACGCACTAGCCTCATAAAACAAGGAACTACATATAAGGAGCTTGATGGCAAACATAAGTAACTACATGTAAGATAATTTTTTCAACTATAAGAAAAGACTTTTTTTTTTAATTTGATAACAAAAATATAATGAACTGCATATAAGTCATTTTCTTTCACTAAAGAAAAAATTTATATAAAGTTTTCTATATCTTTGCTATTAAAGAACAACTCATTTAATGTTGAGTTGTGAAAAAATATATTATTTTTTTAAAAAATCATATATTTATTATATTTTAATTGAAAAACTTAATAATAGACATATAAAGAGATGCATGTAAGACTTTTCCTTTCACCAATTTATTCATTTCGGACATACTATTCTAGAAGAAATAAGTGTGCATTTCGTGGGTCATCTCTCAATTTTTTACGTGAATGGTTGTTAATTTGAAAATAAATATATTATATTTTTGAGAGTTTCAGTATGACTTATTGATAATATAATTTACATTTCAGTATTTAGTTTGAACCAGTCGTAGCTGCATATATTATATGAAATGAAAATAACAGTTGAGGGTGGCTTTTGACTAGAAAATAACAAAGCTATTGAAACGGAAATATGATTCTCCTAACGAACGAAAATAATTGATTTGTTAGCATGCCGAAATGTTCCTTTCTCATTGCTATGAATTGGTTGTGACAAAAGAATAACATAATAACAACCACGTCAGCCAAAAGCATGAAGATAAAAATAAATTTTCCTCAGAGGAGAAGAATTGAGGTTGAAGAGAATCTTTGGTGATAATAGCTGGTAACAACTTCCCCAGATGAAAAAGGAGAAGTTTTAATGAGTATGATTAGGTACATTAAATATATAGTAATTAGACCTTTTTCCAAATTTGATAAAAGACATGGGAATCTAGGCAGGATAATTTGTTTACATTGGAAACCAGTTAAGGGGATGTTTGGGCTTCAGACCCCACCAAAAAAAGGAAGCAGGCGTGAAGCTGCACGAACATATTCATCTGTTAAACCATGATTTTAATTGCTCTTTTCCATTTTGGAGGTTGGTGGCGATTCCATCCTCTGCACCAGACATGGAAGATTTTTGTAGTTTTTGTGAAAAGCAGAGAGTTAGATATGGCGTCTTTGGGACCATAGATTCATAATCATGTAAATTAAAACAGAATTTCAGATTTTATTAACAGCAGACATTGTCTAATCCTCTGCCCACACCATGTCTGACGTCTCCTTCCTCCTTCGTCGGTGCTTTCTTGCACTAGCTCTACATCATATATATATATATATATATATATATGCACACATGCCACGCCATGTCTATTCTCACACATTTTTCTTCAACACCAACGATATGTCTCTATGTATTTCGCCTACTCCAAAAATTTAACAAAAGGAACAAACTGCACTCGTTTAATTCCCTTTAATTTGGAATCGTTAATTTATAAATATATATATTTTTTTAATTTTGAAAAATAAAAAAATATTTCCCTCAATTATATATACCTAAATCTTAAGGATTTGAACCGTTCTTAGTTAAACATCCTATACTCATTGTTTTTTATGACTACACACTTACCAGTTCATCGACTTTTGCAAACAGATAACAATGTGTACAAAATGAGAGAATCTAAAGTGGCATTTATGTTAATAAGTTTAATACAAAAATTGATAAAAATGTCTAAATTTTAAACATTGATTCGTTGAAGATTATTTTAAAAAATATTTAAAATAGATATAGACTTTTTTTTTGTTAGAACCATCAATATTAAAAAAATATTTTAATTAAATTTTAACTAATAAATGAAGTTATATAAAATATTCATTTGGTTAAAAATGAAATGCAAATATATATATATATATATTTTGTTCAATACGCGAATTAAATTATGACTCGATTATGCAGTATGAAACGACCCATTTTATGTTCTTTCTTTTAAAGCGATTATATATTTTTATATACATGTTTTTTGGTTCCATTATGTACTGAGCGAAACATTATTATCTAAATAAATATAACACTTATCTTTACTCGTAAATATATACTATCGATCGAATCACATAAATTTATGTATGTTTTTGTGTTTTTTTTCATTTCATTTATCTTTTTCGTTTTGTGCATTTTGCTTCACACACACACACACACACACACACACACACACACACACACACACACACACACACACACACACACACACACACACACACACACACACACACACACACACACACACACACACACACACACACACACACACACACAGACAGATATATATATGTGTGTGTGTGTGTATTGAGGTGTTGTAATGTACCTCAGATGAAGGCCTTATTTCGACAAGCAGTGTCTATCGAATTGTGAAGAGAGTCGACGGCAACACGTTGTGAATTAAGAGGGGTGACGACTCACAAACAAAACACTGAACAGAGCCCAGACGAATGGCGGCCAGACGAGGGCTACTGGCCTACTGCTGTGTCAAAGGGTTGGGGGCTGCTGTGTCGCAAAGGGTGTTTGGGAGGGGGGGCTGTTGTGCGCGAGAGAGAGTTGTGTGTCAAATGGGGCAAAAATTAAAGATTTTAATTTTTTTTAGGAGGATAGGTTGTGGTGTTTTTTAACACATACGCTACAAAGTTGTAAACTCACAATTTGTGACGTTTAGCATGTAAATATTAGAATTTTGTGACGTACTACTCCTGAATGCCACAAAGTTGTGACATTTAAAAGAAATGTCACTATATCAAAGTTTAGTGGCATTTTTTGCGAACACTACTAATGAAACGCTACAACATGACCTTTTTTTTTTATTTTTTTTTGTAGTGCGTGGTGAATCTAGTTGAGAGGAGAAACATGTTTGTGAACCGACTGTATTTGAATTGCCGACAGACGAGAAACAAACAAACAGAAAGAGATACGAATTGATACCCCAGTGTGAGAATATATACTATAGTACAACCACATAAACATACTCTGACCTTTTCAAAAGTAGGTCAATGCTGAACGCAACCATTAGAATGTCCTCCTCCAAGAATTACAGAAATTGAGAAGTAGACGGGGCATAAATGTAGTCCTCTCTCTCAACCCCAATTAATTCCTCACCAAAACAAATATTATTATTGTTCAATTGAGATCTCTCGTCGGTGGCTATGCAATAAGCGGTGGGCCTCCTCCTTCCATTAACAACGACACAGTGCATTAAAAATAATATAAAATCCAAAGGGTTCTGTACCCTTCTTTCTGTTAGCTTACAGAAACATTGAACCCTTTCTGTTTCAAAATTGAAATCAACCAATTAAGTGGACCCTCTAATTTGTGACTCCCTTCCTGTCCCTTTCTCAAACCTAACCTCTATAACGCATCCGTGTGCAATCATTCCTTTTCCCCTCATTCAATCTCCATCTCAATCATATTTATATTTCACCCTCCCTTCTCCTTCCTATTATCATTTGCAATTTAATATTACACGTGCCAAATATTGACTCCACCAATTACTTAATTAATGTCATCAGTATTGTTGATGTGTGCCTTTCTACAAGTATACGATATACTGTATGTTTTATCTTTGCGTCACATTCAAGTTTCGTCCACCAATATTAAATATACAGCGAAAAAATGTGAATCACCAACTCGTAATTAATGTAATGCATATTCCACGCTTCCGTATGTATACCCAAAAAATATGCATGTATGAGAAGAGAGTGATAAATAATTGAGGAATGGGTAGCTTAATAAGAAAGTCTCAAAACCAAATCTTATTATAATAACACTAACGAGATTTTAATTAGATTAAATTTCCGCCGAGGGCAAAGCGATCATAAAGAAAGAAAAGTTTAGCACTTTTAACTAGTGAATTGGACACTTCATGGTAGTAATGAGTAAAGAAAAACGAAAATATTAAGTGATTAAGACGTAAACAAATAATCAGGGATTCTAGCTGAATAGATTAATTCTTTACAAAGTGTGCGGGTTAATTTTTAAACTTCAATTGGCAAAAGTGTTCATATTTAGATCTCGTTTGATAGTATAACTTATAACTTATTAGAATTTTTTTAATTGTATAAGTGTTTTTATATATAAAAAAAATAGTGTTTGGATAACCTTAAACAAGTAACTTATTAACCTCTAAAAAATTATTTTTAGCTTATTTTATGAAGCCAATTTTTTAAGTTTTTTGAAAAAGCTTTATGCGAGAACTCAGATTCACATGATTGAGAAATTGTTTTGCACTTTTACAAAACAAATATATCTTCAATCATAATTTAAAAGTGTTTCTTCAAGTATGTATCCAAACACTAACAACTTAATTTAAAAAGAGCTTAGGGCATCTCCAATGATAATTCTTAAAAGGTTCTTAAAAATAAAAATTTATTCTTAATGAGTTTCACAGTGTACAAGCATAGTTGTTATATATAAAAATTATTTTTATATAAAATCAATTTTTACAGCCAAAGTAATAGAGAGTTGTGAGACTCATTAATTATGGGAGTATAAAGATGTGAACTAACTTGTGAGAACTATTTGTGAGTTCTTTAGAGTTGTACAATTGAAATGAAGAGTTGATTAAAGTAAAAAGCGATGATGTGACATTGTACGGCTCACAATAAATAACTTATAATATAAAAGCTTTTTATAAGGCCTTATTCGTGGTTAAATAAATTATTTACATTCTCAATAATGAGTCAAATTGAATTACTTGAAAGATATTTGTGGAAAAAAAAAACATAAACAATAAATAAAGTTGTGAAATCCAAGAGGAGATGATTACGGTGAAATGGAAAGGTGCTTAATTACAGGCTTTTACGGGAGCAGTGAAACGTCACCAAATAGATAAATTAAATCATGATTGGCGCTCAAGCACATAGGGTGAAGAAAAAGAGAATTAATTGACATCACAGGTCAAATATATGTTGTGACTTTTGAGTAACAAAAGGAATATCTCCTAATTAATTATATTAATAGAGGGAGAAATCTTATCTTCCCAATTCCCACGTTGGTAAAGCCTGAAATTCTTGAGAAGGAGCTTGTTTGGTACGCTGGAATCTTAAAAACTCAAATACAAGATAAATTTATAAGGCTTGGAATGGAAGTCAAGTATTGATGAAACGCACGTGCATATTACGTGAATATATTGAAAGGGGTAGCGGACATGTGATCCAATAACATTGGGAAGCTGCCTAGCTTCTCAGAGCTGAAGCTTCCGGTTTAAGATTTAGCTTGCGCTTTAATTGGACTACACTTCATTCACACTGGATATATATATATATATATATATATACACTTCATTAACCCCATCCATGCATGCAATGATTCAAGTGTCACATGCAATTCGATTACAATTGTAGCCTTGTCTCCTCGAATCTGTTCACATTTTGGCATAGTGGTGCCGCAGTTTGAGGCCATGAATGTGATTGAATCCCAGTATTCATTTATTTTTGCATTTCGGGAAAATGAGTGCCCAAATATATAAAAATTAGATGCAGAACACAGTTTAGTTGAAAGCCTAAGTTAATGGGCCCCCTTGAGCGGCCCAATTTCTCCGCTTTGATTTGATAGATTTTGGACCAACAAAATAATCCACCAACTTCACCAAAAAAAAATCCACTAGCACTAGCGAAGCTTCATATGTCTAAATTCAATAACTCATTTCAAAAAAAAAAATTCTTTCCAATCAACCGCAATTAATAGAGAATATTGAGAGAAAGGATATATATATATATATAGATATAAAAGAGGAGATACAATTGGTGAGGCGTCATTTCTAAATTAGGGCTTTAATATGTGTTTAAAATCACGTTTAATTGACTATTAAAGAATCTAAATGTCAGATCAAACATACCCAAAACTAATGCTAAATATTTTGCTTAAAATCGCATTATAGGAGTTCAAAAAACTTTAGACATAAAACCAAATTTCACATTTTCTATTAAAATAGCTTATATTAATTTAATAATATTGCTCTTAAAGTGTAATCTGCTTTTATAGTTTCAGGACAAAAAAAATTATATTTTAAATATAAAAAGAAAAATTATATAATTTTTAAACTTCAAAAAAATAACGTAATTTGTTCTGATAATAACAATAAGTTTTCAATCATGAAAATTAAAAAGGGGGGGGGGGGGGGGAAGGATTTTGCAATAAAGGGAGTATAGTACGGGTGCTTTTAAAAATTGTCCGCCACTTTCCCAGTTATAATTGTACTGATAGATTCTATATAATCCTAATCCGATGCATTCGCTTATTGCTCGCCAAATTGTTAAACCCAAATCGACTGCACAATTGTGTTCATTTATTTTTTTGGACATAATTGATGTCCAACACATTGTTTGTTTGACTAAACATATCGTGTAATCAAATTCCGAACAAATAAGATTTATATAAATTTTGTCTATTAAAATTAATTAAATGATTTTAATTGATTAAATAAGATATTTAACCAAACAAAAAATTCAAGTTCAATTGATATTAAATTAGATTATATTAGTGGATTGTTTAGTTTTTTTTAATTCATTATTAATAGTTTGGGTTATAAATTTAAAGATTTTGACCCATACCAACTCAAATCAATTCACTTAAGACAGTATTTACTTTATTTTATTTTATTTTTTAAATGATGACTATGTTAAGTTGAATATTCAAAAACTCTTTTGATCAGATGCTACTGTCTCAAAAAAAAAAAATTAGGCATATATTACATTGTGGAAAAAAAATAGCCACATACTACTTTTTGAGTCACATTAGTGTTTTCTGTTTTTTGTTTTTTAATTGTCAAACTGAAACTCGACTTCTAACAACTCGAGCTTTAGTTAGATAATTTTTTTTTTGAATTTGTCAGGCCCAATTTCATATGGATTATTTTTTAAAAATTTTTTGATAGGATCTCCGCCTGTGTCAGGCTGAGCTCTAGTTAGATTTTGTTCTTTTAAATTTTGACTGGAGCTCAGCCTGACATAGGTCAAGCTCCAGTCAGAATATTTTTTTTATAAAGCTCAACTTGTGTCAAGGCGAGCTTCATAAAAAAAATTATTAAAGTATAATTATTTAAGTTAAGCAACGTTAAAAATTAGTAATTAATTTTGTATAATAAAAAATGATTAGTTTAATCAATTTTGTATAATTAAAGTATATAAATAAATTATATAAAATTAAATTAGTCAATCAATTTTGTATAATAGAATAAAATTGTATGTGTAAAATTTATGTAATTAAATATTTTTTATATAAGTAATAATATATAATTATAATTAGTTAATTTATATGAAAGACATAAATATTTGTTTTTATGTAGATACCCATATATTTTATTAAATTTATATGATTAATTAATTTTAATTAGAATTAGTTGATTAGTTTATTTTTATTTAATTACAAAAAATATGTAATTTGCATTTGACTGATTAAATTGGAATTGTATAGGGAGAAATTAGAAAATTTACTAACAAAAATATTTAAATGATAGAAAGTCAATAGTGTTGAATAACATTATGGTTAAATTAGCATGTTTAAATATACAACAAATGATAAAAAGAATCTAAAAAA
This sequence comes from Biancaea sappan, assembly GCA_037074585.1. Lineage (NCBI taxonomy): Eukaryota > Viridiplantae > Streptophyta > Magnoliopsida > Fabales > Fabaceae > Biancaea > Biancaea sappan. The sequence goes on from CM073494.1 coordinate 18,088,085, forward strand.
AGTGATTGTCGGTCTCACAACGCATACGTATAACTGGTCATTTTGATCGTCAACGTTCCTCGAGTTTTTCTTCTTTTCCATCTTTTCCTTCTTCTTCTTCGTCATCTTCTGAGTCTTCGTCTTGTTGTTCTCCTTCTCTAAAGGGCATAGTAGGTTGAGCATTTAAATCTAATACCGACGATTGAACTAATGGGATCAAGTGATTTGGTGTGAAGAACTGCATTCTGAAATCCGCATTATGTGGCATAAGGGAAGAAAGAAAGGATGAAAGATCAAAATGGTATTCTACTAACATCGACGAATGACAGTAAGCGCTAAATGAAGAACTGAAGCCTCCAATGTGTGTAAAAGAGAGACTAGTGCGACTATAACCTATGTCAAGTTGAGTTTGACAATAGGCTGAAGTCGATGCACTCTCATATGATATAAATGCACCTAGCTTATAGCATGCATTATAGGGAATAGATTCCATTGCTACGATAAGGCCCTGAGAAAGCTTGCCTAGCACTTCCTCTAGAATGAATACAGCAGGAAAATGCTGAGTAGGTGGTACTGGGTGAAAGAGTTTGAGTTCTTTTTATTCACCCATAGCGGTAATAATATTCATAGAGCCCTGCTGAATTCTCTTTGCCAAATCATCAGGTCTAAGATTCTCATGAGTGAGTCTATACAAGCACTATCCCATGTCAACTTGCAAAAAACATAGAAATTAGAACAAAGCAGATAAACTATAAATATAATTTAAATATGATAGTAAATAGGCAATTTACCGCATAAGCCTCAGCACCGCTCGTAGGATCGATTCATTGCCTAGTATGCCTCCAGTACCAACGCATATACTCAGCGTAATGCTGTAGGGAAAGTACAGGATACTGGGGTTGGATCACTCGTTGATGCCACACATACCACTGGTTAATAAATTCCCTATATTCCACCACCCAATTTTGGTCATATTTCTCTATCATCTGCAATGTGTAATAGTGGCTAAGATTACTGGTGGTTAAGGAATTAATTAATCTCTACCAAATTGGCGAAGCACGTGATTTGGATGATGCAACTCGACGATATGAAAACAAATGATTGATACATAGGCAAGCTACACGTTGTGGTCAACTAGGCAGTACTTAAGAATAATCTAGAAGACTTCCCCATTGTATGGGCACCCGATGATCTGTGAAAATTAAATGTGAGGAGAAATAAACATATAAAGTAACTTGGTATTTCAAGGACATTAGTTTAAGTAAGATACGTCGTCATCAGTCATCTTATCTAATAGAAACCTGTAATGTTTCAAGGCTTCTTTAGTTAGCCCAATAAAGTCCTTGGCACCCCTCCAACTGCAAGAATTCACAAATATTGCATTTGTGTTGGTGGAACAAGAAATTGATGATTTTTTGTCATGGTTTGTAGGTGACCAAGACATATCTTTAATATCTTATAGGCATTATGAGCTTGTAGTTAGTTTGCATAGATGTTGCTGGCCTCAAATGTATTGTCAGCGACACTTGGCCAGTAATGTCCATACCACATTGCATTCAAAGTGGCTAGCGTCAATGCTCGAGCATGGCAGTATATCTTTATTGAAATTTGAATACATAAATGAATATTATTTTAATTAAGATATTCATATGACCATTAAGTGGTGGACAACATTATGGAAGAAATGCTTGCCTTACCTACAAATTCAAATAAACATGTTGCAAGGTGGCTGGGACAACTAAGTGTTGAGAAATGGTCATGGACATATGATTGGGTTAGATGACATAAACTTAGCCGAGTGTATGAACAATATCTTCAAAGGTGTTAGATATCTCTCTATTCTAGGGTTAGTGAAGGCCACCTTGTATGAGCTATGTTCTTACTTTAAGCAGCATTTGAAGACAACGATGACACAAATTAACTCCAATGAGATATACTTAGAGGTTGTACATACGAAGCTTGCAAAATATAGAGTCAAAGCATCTTAATAATTTGGGATTTTAATAAGTAATTGGAATATAGAAATTTTTTTTTCGTTGCTTAGTAAAGAAATGTGAGATCAAGAAATGGCAAGATGTATAAAATAATGAGTGACAGATGATTGAGGAGTGTACATGTGACACCGAGGGAGCCAAGTGATTACTAAGTCCACGGAGGGACTAAAATGTAATGAGAAACTTGTGTGACATCTAGTGTATGAGAAATACCCGAGTTGGAGGAATTACAGGTTTTCCATTACTAACATTGACCAAGGGTTGACTAAAGGGCAAAATGATACTTTTACCTTAGAGAATTATATATAGGGGGTCACACCCCTCCCACCTAATTTCTCCCCTTTACTCTCACTCACCTCCCTCCTCCCTCCCATTTCTCTCCATCTCCCTTAACTCCTTTCACCCAAGATCAACGCCTAAGCTTCTGGAGGCGGGACAGGTCTCTAGTGACTAATCATCACCAGAAAAGCAAGGAATTGAGGTAGGCATCCCGCTTTCCCTATTTTCTCTCTATTTTCAGATTTAGGAGGATTTGAGATTGTTGGAGAGTTTTGGAGCTTGGGTTGTGTTTTAAAACATCCCTTTCTGGTTAATAATGAAATTGGAAACAAGAATTGGTAGGAGAAAGAAGATTAAAGATGAGATTTAAGGGATGAAACTTAGAAAGGAAAAGTAAGGGTTTTAAATGAAAATTTGATGATTAAGACTTAGAATTAATTTGGGGGTTTTAGTGTCAAAACACTCCCTAAACATCAAAGATGAAAACCCATGGAAAGAATTAGGCTAAATGGTAAAGATTTGGCTTAAATTCAGAAAAAACCAAGAGGCTTTGTAGTGCATCAGTGATGAGCACCCAAGGTGCTACCACATCAGAGGAAAATCATGAGTTAGGGGCTAGTGCCTAGGCGCCACCCAAGCTAAGAGCATTAGGCTTAGGCGCCTGTGGGGAGTGTTGTAGCGCTTGGACATGGTATTTTCCCATGTTTTTGTGTATTGAAATATTATGTTGTGGTTCCATAGGAAAGGCAATGGTTTGGGGGATGCCCGAGACTCCTTTCGACGGCCAAAGGTGCTTTAATTTAGGTGAAGGATCTAGCCCTAATTTGTATGATTTATATTTTTAGGATTGTTTTCCTAAATTTAATTTTATGTGTTTAATTATTAAATGTTTATGTGATGGATATGAGTAAAAAAAGAACCTTGTATAATTATGAATGAGCATAATTAGTTATATATGGGATGCATATATGTATATATATATATATATATATATATATATATATATATATATATATATATATACTGAAGCCTGGCCTATTGGTTGATGATAGGATTCCTGTTGGTTGAGTTCATTCCCTTGGCCTTGGTTCCAGTCTCGTCTCGCATGTCATCAAGTATTTTAGAAAGAATGACTTGGTTTCATGTAGCTCCAAACGCCTTTCGAGCCTGCCTTGTGTTGCTAGGAAATGGCTAAGCCTTTTTTGAGGCTTTCACCCGCACTAGCACTAGTATATGGTGATATCCAACTCGAAAGCCCGAACACAAAGAAGCTTACCTTATTATTAGATAAAGAGGAAAGAGGCTAAAACCAAAGCAAAGGAGTTAACAATTGTGAGACTAGAAGAATAGGAAAGACTTGGTATATATTTCGTGCCTTTGTTCCGGCCATAGTCCATTAGCAAGTGAGTAGGGGAACCGTTCCTTCCATTTAGTACGGGAATACAAGCATTACAGGGAGTTTTATAATTGGAATATTAATATGACTCTTCCCAACATGTAAATATATATACACATATATATATATATATATACGTATAATGCACTTGTGAGTATAAGTGTATAGGTAGGGAATATGGGTAGCTAGGGATAACCTTTGGGATTAATATCATAAATGCGTGTTAGGCTCAAGTAAGAGTTTGATTTGTGCATGGAAAATGGGTGGGATTGACTTGTAGATTTGATTGAGATTGTTTGGGGAGCATTTATAATTAATGCTATTGCTTGTGCATGTGATTGTTTTTGTGTTTAGATGATTTAATGTGCACTCTTGAGGTTGGATACTAGCAGTGTCGAGATAGGGCATGGGCCAAGACCAAGAGGGATGTACCTGGGGTCAAGAGATAAGGTCTAGTGGTGCACTCTTAAGGTTGGACACTGGTAGTTATCGAATCAAGACATGGCCAAGACTCAGAATGCTAGTTGTACTATAGAGTCAGTGGACATAAGATCCACAGGTTAGTCCATAGAGAGGTAACTGCATGGGACGATATCTAGATGAAAAATCTTTGGGAGAGTAGTCTTGTGTTGATGAAGCCTTGAGAAACTAAAATATGGGGATGTATAATGAAACTTTTGAGCAGAACATCTGGAGGAATGAAAACCCTCGAAAATGTAGCTTTAAAGTGAGTTCCCCGTAGGGACGCAGACCTACATAAAGGGGATGAGCTTTATGTTGTATGTTGTGGGATATAGTATAGATATGTGTGTTATGTATTATATCTATACAACTAGAGAGGTCAATGTCGAGGATTTGGGCTTAGTGACATCAGGAGTATACTCTATGAGAGTTAAGAGCACGATGCCATGGGCTTGTTTTTGGGGCGCCTTGATGGCATGTGTGTTTGGTTTCCTAAAGTGTTTATTTATGCATATACATACACACACACACACACACACACACACACACACACACACACACACACACACACATATATATAGCATGTGTGTGTAGAGTAAGACTAGTTTGGGTGAGTCAGTGGATTAGACTCACCCCTTTACAATTGTAGGTATAGAAGAACAATTAGTTTGAGGATTCACGGATCGAGGATGCCTTCTCATTGCTCGGGGTAAGGTAATTTTACTTTCTAGTATGCTCTGTAATCGGATAGGTCACATAAGATGTAGTTTATGATAGTTTGGTTAAATTGAAAAGATCCTGGTTTACCACGGTGCGTGGATATCACATCGTCTATATTTATCACAGCCCCTGATATTGGGTCTTGACAAAATGGTATTAGAGCTTTGGAAATTAAGTCTCCTATTGATTACAGAGTAAGGTAACATTAGTGAGTTCTCCCCTATTGTTGTGAACCCGAGTACAATTATAGAGAAATGGCTCCACCAAAGGCCTTGTAAGATGTGCCTTCTTTTCTTTCATGTCTTGTTCCTTTCAAAGGACACGTTTGTGAGAGACTCAAGGATTTATGATTGTTGTGTGCGAGTTCGAGTGTGAGGCATATACAGTTCAAGGTCATAAAGTCAAATGTGGAGAAATTATTGAATAGGATTAGGGTGATTGCGCCGAGAAGGGCAAGGCCTATGAGTATACCCTAAGGTAGAAAGGCATGAATCATGGAAATGGCAAAAAGGGAAGGAAGGGTTATTGAAAAATAGAAAAGAAGGTAAGGGGTAGGTTTTTTTTGGAGGAACCTTTGTGCCAGAAACGATTGGTGGTGGAGGCACTAGTTGGGAATGCAATCGACGAGAGTAGGAACCACACTTGTGAAGCACAAAGACTTCATAAATAATGGATTAATAATCCATGGAAGAAAAGCTTGGTGGAGATCAGAGAGTTCTTGAAACTCCATCCATATATATTCTCTGGTAGCAAGCCCAGAGGATTCTTCGAGATTTCTAGAGGAGATGGGGAAGGATCAAGGGGTGATGGGGTGTGAGAACTGTAGGATGGAAAGGTTAGTTTTATTTCAGCTAGGAAGGGGGAGCTCATAGTTAGTGGGAAACATGAAATAGTGGTATAACTCCAGATTCCCACCAGTTGAGTGGGAAATGTTTAAGCGCTTTGCGAGAATATACAAGTTTGAGACTTTGAAACAAGAGCTCATGATAGTGCAAGAGTATGGCACCGAGTTCAATTGATTAGCATGGAATAGCCATTGTGTATTTCTTGATGAGAGGGAAATACAAAGAGGCTTGTTTGGGGCTTCCGTCTGTCATGGTGCCAACTTATGGGGCTACAAATGTAGACATACCCCACATCCAAAGCAATGACTAGTTCAGCAGAGATGGTAAAGGCAGGGAAGGATGAATGAGATAAGAGAGGGAAACAGGAAGAGTTGTGACGGATAACCTTCAGTGTCAGTATGTGTAATGTCTTTCCTTATGTATAATTTAATTACTATTCTTTAAAGTCAAGATATAAAAATACTAAGGCTAATTAATATATAACCTTGATCATAAACTCATTTTTTATCAATCATATCCTTTCTTGCTTTCTTTCATATTAAAAGAAACATGGGGTTAATCAAAATATTTTTTTTTCATTTGCAGAAGCCAGCGATCGACTTCCTGAAATTAGCTAGTTGACTACTAAGTGTATTAAAATCTGATTTTTCATCCAGGAGTTGTTGGTTGACTGATCACATAGTATTGGTTGACTGGTTACTCTCGAGGTAGGCCAAATATTAATATCTCAAGACTAGCTGATCAATTGGGCAATTCTACAGATTATATACTTCTGTAACATTTATTCAAGTATCTTATAATAAACTTCATATTTCCATGTATAGGAATACATAATATTTATGGATACAAACTTCAACTTACAAATATGTCATTACATACAAAATTTGATACATAACTTAAACTACTTTTTCAACATCAAACTCCTAGCATTAATGCTTGGCCTTTGCCTATTTTCCCTAAAATGATCAATTTCTAAAAGTGAGATACAATGTGTAATACCCGATATATTTTAAAATTTTGTGAATTACGATAAATTTATTTTAGAGAAAATAATTTCTCTGTCTATTTAATTTTGTATGCTTATATGAATCTTGATTGTGCATGTTGTTGAAAATATGGATTTTCACTTATAGATTGTATAAATTACGGGGTACAATGGATGTTATAATATGGAATTTATCCCATGAGTAAAATATGGTTTGAGCATAAGAGGAATCTAGAAATAATTTAGCCACCTCGTGATTACACAGTAAAATGCATGTGCCAAACTAAATTATTACCGCATAATAAACTGAATTATTAAAGTGTATAGTAAAATGAATATTTTATTAGCATATAGGACCTTGACTTCTCCTATAAATATGCCCTTCCATTTCACTTCTAAACTCACACCTTCAGTTTCTCTTCTTTCCTCTTCTCAAAATTTTTCTTACTCCGACGTTAGAGCTCTGAAATTCTAAGTCTTTCCTCCTTAGCCTAAATCCAAGGTGAGGATACTATACTTCTTTAAATTCTTGTAATTATTTAGAGGTTAAATTCTTAGTATTCTTTGTAATTGCGACTTTAGCTGATCCTCCACATCAGAAAAGAATTATCCTCGACTGCTTGAGAATTATTTTCTAATTACCGGAATAGAGTATGAAACTGTGAAAAATACATGTCTAGGAAAGGTCTGGCTAAGGAAAGACTTGGTACTTAAGAGCATCCATTGTGACCCTCCTCCCTTTTCTAAGAACTTTCTTGGTGCACTTATTTACGGCTTACATTCACTATCCCCAGTATGAATAGTATCTATACATATCTGTACGTATGAATAGTATCCATATAAATAGTATCCACATATATCTATACATATAAATAGTAATCATATGTATGAAAAGGTGACTGTATATATAAATAATATTTTATTCAAAAGCAACCTTGACTTTCTCTATTTAAACTTCGTGAAAATCTCAGTAGCGAAACTTGAAATCCAGCTACGTGCTCTTCTTTGTAAGAACTCAGAAAGGTGACTCGAATACGAAATCTATGTGAGTGGATAACCTTGCTAACTGAGTTTATTTATTTTTATTCCAAGTACAATATAAATCCCACCTCATATCATAATTAGAAATTTTAATTAAATTCTCTATTTAGTGATGATAACTAGATAATGAAATTTATTGTGTGATTTAAGATTATGTTGACGAGAATTATGATTGAGAATGTAATTATACACATGGAATGGTTGAGGGCTTGACCCAAGATACCAATGCATGTAAATATATACATGAAATAGTTGAGGGCTTGACCCAAGATACCAATACATATACTTATACACATGGAATGGTTGAGGGCTTGATTCCCCAAGATACCAATGCATGTAATGGTTGTGAATATGAATACAATGGGAATTGAATCCCTGAACATAAACCAAATATAGAGGTATAGAAAACATGAACATGAATATAATTGTTTTTGTTGTGATAATGATTATGGTATTTATACTTGTGATATATTTATTATTACACAATCATTTACTTACTGAGTTTTGATGAACTCAAACTCTCTATGAATAATTTTTTTCAAATACAGTGGGTGAGAACGAAAGAAATCCGCAAGAGGATTAGTATTCTTTAAGGATACTTTCCATGTTGTTTGGAGGGCTTATGAATCTAAAAGCTTAGGAAAAGCTCTGTAATCTCTATAGGTCACCTAGGCTTGAAAAATTGTATCATACTATATGATCTTTGGCTTGTATTTACTGTTTTACTATGTTGAAATTTATATATATATATATATATATACACACATAAATCTCTTTCTTAGAAAATTTATATTTGCATAGTTGTGGACTTTAGTACTAATAAGAGATTTTATGGGATATCATGAAGGTATACCCTCGAGATTATATAATTACTTACATGTCCAAAGTTGGGATGTGACACAATGCATCTCCGTAGCTAGTTATTTTCATTAAAAACATACATAAGAAGATCCTTTTAGCCATAAAAGTTCATCCATGGCTTTTGACTACTTTACACTTTTACTTACTCTTCTTATTTTCAACATTGGAATAAGATTATAAAAAATATATATCTCTTATCGTTCTTATTTTCAACTGTGGAACAAGTCTTTCTTACTCTTATTCTTATTCTTGCTTTTATTCTTATCCTTATTCTCTTCTATGGAATAAGGTCATATTCTTTTACTTAATCTCCTTTTACTTGTTCTCTACTATGGAACAAGACCTCTCCTTATTCTCTACTCTGGAACAAGGTTTCTTTCTTGTTCTCTTCTACGGAATAAGTCTCATTTTTTGTTTTCTACTATGGAACAAGCTTACTTCCCTTATTCGCTACTATGGAATAAGGTTCTCTTCTCTTATTCTCTTCTATGGAATAAGATATACTTTTCCTCATTCTCTTATATAGAATAAGAAACTTTTCTCTTATTCTCTTTTGTGAAATAAGATTACTCTTCTCTTATTCTCTATTGTGGAATGTCTTATTCTTTATTGTGGAATAGGGTACTCTTCTATTCTCTTATTATTTATTGTGAAATAAGATTTGATTTCTTGTTCTCTATTGTGGAACAAGCTCTTTCTTTACTCTCTATTGTGGAACAGGGTTTACTTTCTTTATTCTCTACTGTGGAATAAAGAATCTCCTGTTCATATTATACTTTGCAAGTTACCTTATCTTCTACTATCAGATAAGCTCTTTCTAATCATTTTTTGCTCTCTACTGTAGAATAGAACTTCACTTGCTAAATAACACATCATATTCATGTATTTCATATAAACTTCCTTTTAGCTCTAATTCTCTACCATGGAATTATAAAGAGCTATTACTGTAAACATATAAAGTATTTGAAATACCAATTTGAAAGCATGCTTTCATACATAAAACTAGACTAAAAAACTAGACTAAAATATGATATTCATATTCTTCTTTTAGAATTTCTTATCTCCTACCATGAGACAAGTTAACTTTAACTTATATTCATGAGATTCTTCTACTGTGAGACAAGCCTTTCTAACTTTTATATCTTCTAATATGAAACAGAACAATCTTTCACATATTCATACACATATAAAATCAAACAAGCACATGGATGAAGAGAAATTTTATAGAAACTTGCTAGAAAACATGCTTTTATGGAAAAACTAGCTACCTTGTATGAAGACAAGCCTTTAAACTTTATTTTAGCTCTAATCTTCTTCTTCTTCTTGCCTTTTTGTACTCCCTTCTTCTTTCTTTCTATCTGCTATGTTCTCTCTCTCTCTTTGTGTTCTTCTTTTCTTTTCATAGTGCACACATATATACACATATCTAGATCCTCATGAAATTACCATCGTATTCCTATCCTTATCCCTTGTGTGTTTCTGATCAGTTGGGGTTATTATGGTAATATTCTAACTGATATTTATCACTTATCACTGACTTTGGCTTATTCTGTAGGCTAGTAATCGAATGTTGAGTATCTATTAGTCGATTGCTTCCTTGCTAACGGTCGACCGCTTTCTCTCTGTCTTAAATTTATTTTTTATTTTTGATGTTACCAGTCAACTATTCCTCTGTACTAGTCCACTACTGGCATCAGACTTATTATTCTACATTTAAAGCTATTAGTCGATTGTTAACCTTTTTTGTAGTCTACTGTTAGCCTTCTGATCAAATCTCTTTTGTTCTTATTTACTTTATCGTAGTCCAAATTTCTTAAGGACTTTTATAATTTCCTTGTTAATTTAATTTCCATAAATCTTAAGAGAACATAAAAATTTTGGATGTTATAGTACGACGAATAGTCAATGATAGAAGGGTCAGTTCAGGTAGTAAATGGGGAATAGAGTATGAGTTACTAGAACTTATCTGGAATCAGGTGAGGTGGGCCCAAAGTGCTTGATGTGGGGAATCCCATTATGGAGGTGTCGTCACGTGACGTTTACATATAGCCAATATAGCTAAATGGGCTACAACAGAAAAGGAATGCCCTTAGTCGGCATTGAGTATGAAATAAGAGTATCCTTTTCCTTCTCTACTCTAGTACCTCCTTCACACCTTTCGAGGAATAAGGACCTAGCTAAGAGGTTGATAGTGGACTAGGGAGGAGAGGCAGAACGATGAGAGGTTGGGAACCTGAAAGATTCAGATACGATATTTGGGGAACACTTATACTTTTATCTCGTGTACATCTTTATAACCCGAATGGGTTATGTGATCATGACCATACAGTTATACGTGTATGTATGTATGCATAAGATGCATGTGAGCTTGTGTGATTGAGTTGATTCACCCATGCAGGTAGTTAGTAAGTTAATACTTGATATAGGCTAGGCCCAGTTTGTTGTACTCTATAGTGGGCCTTATTTGGGTAAGAGGGGTTTACTCAGTAGTAACCCTAGCGTTAGGGAAAGTTGGGATCATGCTCTTGAAGCATGGATGCGATACACAAGGTAATTTAGTATACGGGATAGGGAACCTCTAGTTGAGGTGACCTTAGCCATATCAGAACGATGCTACAAAAGTGTGGTAAGCCTTACCAACGGTGCTTCTTCAGAGGTGAGAAAACATAATCATATTAGATTATAGCTAGCGAATATTCAAAGAGAGTTGAGTTGAGCCCATTGAGAATTCCTTAGTTTTTTTGAGACTTCCTCTTTGGTCGGGTAAGACCATGAAGAGGTGGGACCTCTCAAGAGAAAGAGGATGTTGATGGGTTTGAGATAACAAAAAGTAAGACGAGTAAGCGAAATGGATTTTAGGCTTAATGCATGGAATTGAGATTGCCGGAACATTATGAGTGTGGCAAGGAAGACTTGCCTTAGGGGGAAGTTCCAAAGGAACTCTACCACCATCTTCTAAGAGGAAGGAAGTATGTTAGGTAGTCCGACTAAGCAAGTAAATAACTAGGAGGGATGCTATCTAGCAGTGGTGGGAAGATCAGTAGTGGCATAGTGAGGATAAAATCCATAGATGGACATTTATGTCTTATTTTTCAAGAAAGTTTGAGGTATTACAAGGGCACGCTGTTAGCGGGGCATTGCAAGTAACATGGCTGAGGGGGGTAATTAACACACAAATCTGGTAACAAGATGAGTACGACAATGTTGATTGATTTACCAATTGGGAAAGGCTTAGAGAATGGGAGAAAAGGACTCGTTGGAAAGTGATAAGGTTATAGAGATGAAGATTATTCAATATTAAGTCCAAGGAGATGATATAGAAAAATGGGTGGAATATTATCTGCCTATTTAGCAAACATAGTCAATCAATGAGGGTGATTTCTCCTTCTCTTTGATTGTGGCAAGGTAAAAAAGAGACATTAATCTTAGCTGCTTCTATAGCATTTGTTTTGAGATGCCTTAAGTGTTGGGTAAGGAAGGGATGTGCCGAGTGGAAGCATGGTCGTTGTAGGTAATCATGTCAAGTCTATTGGCAGAGTGTTGGGTGCTCAGAGCATGGGTATGAGGCTGCGGGAGGTTCGGCCCATGAGGTAGTTATCGATACACAATGAAAGTGTATGGGACGTGCAAGGTCTTAAAGGATGTTGAAATTCGTGGACCAAATTTCTGTTAAGAATGGAGTATTGTAACACCTGCAGTTTTCAAGTGTTAATAATTTTGAGATTTTAATAAGTAATTAGAATACGAGAAAATTTTTTTTTATTGCTTAGTAAAGAAATGTAAAAATTTTTTTATTGCTTAGTAAAGAAATGTGAGATTAAGAAATGGCAAGGTGTATGAAAAAATGAGTGATGGAGGATTGAGGAGTGTACATATGACATTGAAGGAGCCAAGTGATTACTAAGTCCAAAGAGGGACTAACATGTAATAAGAAAATTGTGTGGCACCTAAAGTTTGAGAAATACTCGAGTTAGAAGAATTATGGATTTGCCATTACTAACATTGACTGAGGGTTGATTAGGGGGCAAAATGGTATTTACACCATAGGAGTGTATATATAGAGGATCACACCCATCCCACCTCATTTCTTTCCCTTACACTTATTCACCTCCCTCCTCCCTCCTATTTTTCTCCATCTCCCTCAACTTTTTTCACCTAAGATCAAGGCCCAAGCTTCTGACAATCATTCTTTGGTGACAGGACTAGTCTCCTGCTACTAACCACCACCAAAAAAAAAAAGAAATTGAGGTAGGCATCCCACTTTCCTCATTTTCTCTCTATTTTTAGATTTTGGAGGATTTAGGTAGGAATTAGGATTGTTGGAGAGTTTTGGAGCTTGGGCTGTGTTTTAAAACATCCCTTGATGCTTAAAAATGAAATTAAAAACAACAATTGGTAGGTGAAAAAAGATTAAAGATGAGATTTAAAGGATGAAACCTAGAAAGGAAAAGTTAGGGTAAAATTTGATGATTGGGACTTAGATTATTGGAATTAATTGGGGGGTTTTAGTGTCAAAACACTCCCTAAATATCAAGGATGAAAACCCATAGAAAGAATTAGGCTAAATAGTGAAGATTTGGCTCAAATTCATCAAAAACCAAGAGGCTTTGTGGTGCATCAGTGGTGGGCGCCCAAAGCGCTAGGTCTAGCACCCAAGGTGCCACTACATCATAGGAAAATCATGAGTTAGGGGTTGGCGCTCAGGCACCTAAGCCTGATGTGTGGTGAAGGCTTTGGGGAGTGCTGTGGTGCCCTAGACATAGTGTTTTTCCATGTTTTTATGTACTGAAATATTATGTTGTGGTTCCAGAGGCAAGGTAATGGTTTGGGGTTGGTAGAGACTACTTTTAATGGTCGAAGGCACTCCAATCCAGGAAAGGGATCTAGCTCTACTCTATGTGATTTTTATTTTTAGGATTGTTTTCCTAAATTTGATTATATGCATTTAATTATTAAATGTTTATGTGATGGACATGAGTAAAAAGGGAACCTTGTATAATTATGAGTAAGCATAATTAATTATATGCGGGATATATTATATATATATATATATATATATATATATATATACTACACTTATGAGTATAAGTATATAGGTAAAGAATTGAGTAGCTAATGATAACCTTTAGGATTAATATCCTAAATACGTGTCGGGCTCAAGTAAGAGTTTGATTTGTGCATAGTAAATGGGTGGGATTAGTTTATAGATTTGATTGAGATTGTTTGGGGAGCATTTGTGATTAATGCTATTGCTTGTGCATATGATTGTATTTGTGTTTGGATGACTCAGTGTGCACTCATGAGGTTGGACACTGGTAGTTCTGGCCTAAGGCATAGGCCAGGACCAAGTAAGATATACTTGGGGTCAGCAGATAAGGCTTAATGGTACACTCTTGGGGTTCAGACAATGGTAGTTGCCGGATTAAGGCACTGGCCAGGACTCAGAATGCTAATTGTACCATAGGGTTAATGGAAATAGGATCCACGAGTTAGTCCGTGGAGAGGTAGTCCATAAGACAATATCTCAGTGATAAATTCATAGGAGAGTAATCTCGCGTTGATGAAGCCTTGAGAAACTGAAATATAGGGATGTATACCTATATAATGAAACTCTTGAGCAGAACATCTGGGGGAATGGAGACCTCCAATAACATAGCTCTTGAGTGAATTTTTTGTAGGGACGCAAACCTACTCGGGGGGGAGGGGGATGAATTATATATCGTGTGCTATAGTGTATAGTGTGGATATGTGTCTTATCTATGATATGTATACGACCTCAGAAGTCAGTGTCGGGGATTTGGGTTTAGTGACATCAAGAGTACACTCTACGAGAATCAAGAGCACAATGCCATGGGCATGTTTTCGAAGCATCTTGATGTCAGGTGTGTTTGGTTTCCTAAAGTATTTATTTATACACAAACACATACACATACACACATACATACATATATACACACACACACACACACATATATATATATATATATATATTGCATGCCTATGTAGAATAGGGCTAGTTTGGGTGAGCTAGTGGATTAGAATCACCCTCTCACAGTTACAGGTATGGATGGATGATTAGTTCCAGGACTTGTGGATCGAGAATGCCTCCCTATTGCTTGAGGTAAGGTAATTTTACCTATTTTTCAAGTATTCTTTTAGTATACTCTATAATCGGATAGGCCACATAGGGTGTAGGTTATGATAGTTTGGTTAAATTAAAAAGATCTTGGTTTGTGGTAGTGTAGATGTCACATCATCCACATTTATCACAGCCCTTGAATTCGGGTCATGACAGGCCTGATATTTTGAATTGGAGGAGCCATATGACCAGTTAAGATGTCAGCACGGTCATATTTATTATGATCAACCTTTATGGAAGCTGATGTGATTGTGGCCAGTTGCCTACACATGTTAGCAGCTTGTTCGCATGCAAACCTTGATCCTAACATATTTGTTCATCATGTATACCAACTTGAGACAATCATAATGGTTTATGGCTCATTGTTTCACCCTATTGGTGGGCTAGAGTATTAGACAGTGGCTCAAGGTCCACGGTTACTATCAGATCCATCTCATGTTAGAGGCCAAGAACGACCAAGATCATTACGACTACGGATGGACATGGATTATAGGTAGCATCACCAGCCATCCCGATGTGGCTTATGTAGGCAACAATATTACAACCGGTCAAATTGTCCACAACAGTGTCCAACCTAGAATGAGGAATATCTTTGTACAATTTTTAATTTTTTTAATGAATTTTTTTTTTGCATATGTTGTATTTCCTAAGTGTGTTTGTGTTTGTCTAGTAATTTTTAAATTAAATAATTATTAGTTATTATGCTAATTTGCCTAATTATATTGATTACTTATAATTATATATTCATTAATTAAAATATACTTGTCTAATTATTCTGATAGACTTATCTTTTAAATATACTTATATATTTCGATAAAATATAAAATATACTAGTCTAATTATATAAAATATACTTATCTTTTAAATATAATTATATATTCAAATAATTTTTTTTAAATTTTGACCAAAGCTCAGCTTATAATTATATATTCAGATGATATACTTATATTTATAGTTTTTAAATATAAATGTAACTATATACTTAGCATGATTAAATTTCTATAGTTACATTAACATGGTTAAATTTAATTGAAAAGAGATTTAAAGAATACTATGGTCACATTAAAATAATAAATTGAGATAATTAATTTTTAAATAATTAAAATAAAAAATATTAGGCAGCTTATATTTATTACTTTTCTTTCTTATATTACATTATTTTAATTTTTCTTTTTATATTACATTATTTTATTTTTCCTTCTTATATCAAATGGCAAATCCTAGACGAGCTATGAACTTAGATTCTGATGACGACTCACTTTTATATTTACAGTCTCACCACATCTCTAAAGATATTTGGATAAACAATATTTGTCCATTTTAAAATTTTAATTTCTTTGTTATTATATATTAATATGAAAAAGTTGTTATTATTGTATATTAATGAAAAATTGTAAAATTTCAAAGAGATCGCGTTTTAAGCCTATGCCGTTTTATACATGTAGGCAACCCACTATTACTGATCGTCCCACACTTACAAGCTGTTGGTTCTATGGTGTGGTATGTTTGGGTACAACCTATCTCTTCTCTTGGCTCTTGTTTAACAATGGTGACCTGAGACAAATACTTTTCATACCACAAGGGGAGAATGCACAATAACTTTAAAAGATGTAACGATTCAGTTTGGTCTCCCATGTGGTGGTAGGCCAATTATTGGTGGGGCCTCTATGGACTAGCAGGTGTTATATGTGCGACTTCTGGGTGTTGCCTTACCATCGAGTAAATTAGATGGCCAAAGGTTGAGTATGAACTGGCTAGTAAGGACCTTTGATCATTTACCAGAAGATGTCACAGATGAACATGTTGTTCATTTTACACATGTTTATATTTTACAACTGATTGGGGGGTAGCTGATGTCAGATAAGTCTGGCAATAAGGTGTATCTCATGTACCTGCTATTTCTTGAGGATTTCAATGAATGTGGGCAATTTAGTTAGGGATTGGTAGTATTGGCATATCTTTATAGGAAACTTTGCCTGGCAACGGACCCTAGACAGAAGCAAATTAATAGTTGTCTCACTCTGTTACACATCTGTGTATGAGATAGATTCCTTCGCTTAGCGCCATTTAACACATACTGTCCATGATGTAGATTTAGAACATTAGCCTATACTCCCACCGTTAGAATGCCGGTATGTAATGATGTAGATTTAGAACATCAGCCTATACTCCCACCGTTAGAATGTCGGTATGTATTACTTGTTTGAGTATCAAATTTATCAATTATTATTTAATATTTGAACTAATATATTTGTGAATTCTTGTAGTTGGAGAGGTGCCAAGGACTCCATTTGGCCAACCAAAGAAGCCTTGAAACATTACAGGCTTCTATTAGATAGGATGATTGATGACGAGGTATCTTACTTAAACTGATATTCTCCAAATATCAAGTTACTATATATATTTATTTCTCCTAACATTTAATTTTCACAAATCATTTAGTGCTCATACGATAGAGAAGTCTTCATTTCGGAATACTATCTAATTGACCACAATGTGTGGTTTGCCTATGTACTGATAATTTGTTTTCATATTGTCGAGTGACATCATCTAAATCGCATGCTTCGTCAATTTGATGGAGATCAACCAATTCCTCAACCACCAGTCAATCTTGGCCACCATCACACATTATAGATGACAGGAAAATATTATTAGAATTAGGGGGTGGTTCATAGGGAAATTATTAACTAGTGGTACGTGTGGCATTAGCGAGTGATCCAACCTCATTATCCTTTACTTCCCTTACAACATATGTAATGCCCGAGATTTTTAGAGGCAATATTCAGAAAATTTTCAAAGTGAGAATTAAAACATTTAGGGATTTATTGTAAACTCTATAAGTTGTGTGTGGGATATGAAAGTAAAAAGGGTGAGTTAAGGTGTAATAAATAAATTTAGATTTTTATTGAGAAAAGAAAATTTTAAATTAAGTCAAAAGGGACCCAAGTAAATAAATCTTATAAGTTAGAGTGGCTTTGAGAAATTTTAACCAAGGAAAATCCAATGACTTGGAGAGGGACACGTGTGCACCTTATCTCCATCAATTTGAAATTTGGAGCTTCTTGGGGAAGCTTCTGTTGACCCTAAGGCTATATGCCATAAGTTTTGATGATGACAAATGTATTTGAATAGTAGCATTGATATATATATAAAGATTAATTATCATATATATGCTACAAGTACTTAAGCATGATTATGTTATTTAATATGTATGTTGCATATATTGAATCATGCTATTAAACTAACCATTGGGTTTGCAAGTAAGATATATTTTATAGGTTGGTTCAAAACATGAAGAGTGAGCATTGTATTGAAGAACAAGGAAAAGCAATATCATGCTTCACTCGAGGAAAACAACATGCAAGGATGAAGCTTCAAGAAATGAAGAATTAGAAGATTTGAAGTCTTGGAAGCTTGGATGCATCAAGATAGCCTATGTGTTTACATTAGGTATATTTTATATAGGCTAGTAAACTTGTGCAACTCAATGATTTAGATTTGCATACATTGGCTCAATTATTTTGAACAAAAAGATAGTGAGATATGAAATTTTACAAAAGTTAGTTTTTGACCTTTGGTCACTCTTTATATCATATCTCATAAACAAAAAATCATTTTTTCAAGTATCTTAATCTCATTTGATAGTAGACTCAAAGATCTTTTCAAAGGTATATTATTTATTGAAAACAGAGTCCAAATGAGAAATATATGACTATTTAAAATATAGTTTGAAAAACTGAAAGTTGATTATTCTGTTCTGACCTATAGTCAGTATTTTGATTATATCTTTTAAAAGAAAAATAATTTTTGAGTAAAACTTGGCTCATTTGAAACTAGACTCCAAGAGCTTTCCAACGGTATATTATTTGTTTAAAACGGAGTTCAAATGAGGGAGTTATGAATTTTTAAAGAAAGCTCAAAATCTGGACTGCACTATAAGTGCTGTAACGGCTATATAACGGCTAGTTTTGTAAAATCTTATATATATGACCTTAGATACACGATTTTGAGTAAGAACAAAGTCCTACAATGTGATATTAACTTCTTCTATCATCTTTGAGAGAAAGGAAAGCATTCTTGAGCCAAATCTTGCATATTCTCTATCATTAGAGTTATTAGAGCTTCATTTGTTTTCATCTACTCTTTAGAGAGAGTTTCTTTGTATTGTTGATTTTGATCAACACATATATTATTCTGAGTTGAGGTTCACAAGTACCGGTGTTGGAAGAACTTGCTTTGGGTTGAGGAGGAGCCCGGATTCATAAATTCTTCATTGTGGTTTCGCAAATACCCGGATCGAATTTGCGTGGTTGTAGTGGTTTGCAAGTACCCGGATTAAACTTGCAATTATAGTGGAAATACTCAAGTGGTCTCTTGAGGACTGGATGTAGGCTTGGATTAGCCGAACCAGTATAAATCTCTGAGTTTGCTTTCTCTATCCCTTACTCTTTAATTTGTGCATATTGATATCTATTCTTTAATTCCTTGATCTTTATAATTATTTATCTTGACAGCACATTGATTTTCTGTATTGTATTTATTATCCTAAGCATTGTACTTTTACAGAAAATCATTTTAACTTCCAATTAATTCTTGTGAAAAATTTATAAAACCCAATTCACCCCCCTCTTGGGTTCCAACCATTACTTTCAATTGGTATCAGAACTTGGGCTCTTGATTTAAGACTTAACCGTCTAAGAGTAAATATGGTTGGATCTAGTGAGTGGTTTATGTCTGAAAATTGTTCTTTCACAGAACCTCCAATTTTTTATGCTAATCATTTTCAATATTGGAAGTATGAAATGAACATTTTTTTAATTTCAGTAGACCATAAACTCTGGGAAATTATAGAAAATGGTTTTTATATGCCTGTCAAGGAAGAACAAGGAAAATACATTCCAAAACCCAAGAGTGAATGGAATGATACTGAAAGAAGTTTAGTGCAACTCAATGCTAAGGCAAAATTGATTATTTCTTGTGCATTGAGTCAAGATGAATTTTTCAGAATTTCCAATTGTGCAACTGCTAAGGAAATGTGGGAAACTTTAGAAGTTGCATATGAGGAAGATCTTGTTGCAATGGAATTAAAGTCTAGAAATCTCATTAATGAACTTGATATCGCTCAAATGAAAAATTGTGAAACCATTAATGAGATATGGCTTGTGCTTAATCAATTGCAAGCTCTTGGTGTTGAACTTACAGGAAAATCTCAAATCACCAAGGAGATAGAAGAAAAAGAAAAAGGAGAAAAAGAGAAACCACAACCAAAAACTGAATCATCAAAGAAAGCTTATCTATCTTCCATTTGGGGAAATAGCAATTCCGATGAGGAGAACACAAATGAAGAAGCCAACACTTGTCTTGTGGCCAGAGATAAAGATGAGGTAAATTCATTTGACTACTCTTTTGAAGAATTACAAGATGCCTTTGATGATTTACATGAAGAATCTCTTATACTTGCAAAGAAACTAAATATTTCAAAACAGAAAAACTCTTCTCTTGAAAATGAGTTGGAAACATTGAAAAACGAATTTTCTATTTCCAAGGAAGAGAATTTTGTTTTTGAAAATCAAAATAGAACTTTGCAAGAAGAGAATTTGATTTTAAAGGCAAATATCTCTACCAACAAAAATTACTTTTGTACCAAGTGTGATTCCTTAAAAAAGGAGAATGAGGATCTTAAAAACACACTTAAAAAACTTTCTCAAGGTAGAGAAATTCAAAACTCTTATGTTGAGAAACAAAGTAGTAGCTTTAACAAAATTGGTTTTGTTCTTAACAAGTCAAATCAGAAATATTTCGAAAACTACTTTGTTCTTACAAAAATGTCCAAAAGTCCACCTTGCACTTGTTTTTATTGTGGACTGAAAGGACACAAGTCTTACTCCTGTTTTTATAAGAAAAATATTGTTCATGGAGTAAAAATGAAATGGGTTCAAAAAGGACCTCATGACCCAGGCAAACCCAAAAAAATTTGGGTATCAAAGACAAAGGATTAATTTGCAGATTTGCCTCGAAGCAAGGAGCGGAAATAACTTTTCAATGGCTACATCATTCAAACTCCACTCTCTTGCATCAAAAGGAGGCAATGGATAAGTAAACATATAAGCTAGAATGCATTGTAAGAAATTTGACTGATATGTTTACTGCTCTCTAATGCTTTTGTCTATTCTCTAATATGCATTACATCTATCCTTGATACTCATGCATGCTATATCTGAAAACAATTGTTAGGTGTGCAGCTTATAGATTCAAATTTTGTTTTGAGCTAAAATCTTTCTTCCAAATTTTGCTCAAACTATCCTTTTTACCGCATCATGAAAACTTGCTTCTATTACACGCACATTTTTCTTGTCTTCACAACAATAAGATTACTCCTACCCATAGTATTTATCCTTGCTGTAATCTTATTTAAATATTTTCAATGAAATCAAATTTATTGCAAAATTGCATTTCATGGAAGCATAGCACTTTTATTAATATGGCATATCTTGAACATAATGTTGTTCCTAGTGCTCGAGATTTATTTGAACATCAAAGTGCTCCACCAAAAGTGTTTTGCAGGAGTTAATCCTCAAAATTATCCTCTAAAGCACATTCTTTCCTCTGCTCTCCGAAATCAGTAAGATTTATAGTTTTGAAGTTGATTGGTCGACCAACGCTCCTATCAGTAGTCAACCAACGAAGCCTACATTGAACCAATGCTTGATAGATCTTGCAAATAATCAATCAATTAAGATCATTAAAATTGTAAGAAGACAGGATCGATCAAAAGAAGAGCAATGAGCAAAACAAGGATATCAAAATCTTGAAGAGGAACTTCAAGAAGCAACAAAAGTTTGCCAAAATTGATGAGTATCTCTATTCTTTACTTCTTCATTATTTAATTGAATGATACTCCTTGATCTCAATTGTACATTCTGGCAAATTTTTTTTTTACTGTTATACTTTCATTACAATGACATATTGTTTTCTGACATCTTACATACTTGATCACAACATGACATATAAAAATATGTTAAATACTTAAATTATTTTTTTTAATACATCATGGTTTGAGCATTATACATATCATCTCTTTTACATAAGCTGTAACTTATGAACCATTGTTTATGGATTATAGTTTATATCTGATTATATCTTATTAATCCATATTACCTCAATTATGTTACTACATACTCTGATTATAATATGTTTTATCTTGAGTAAGTATGTAACTTGCTTTTGCTTTGAAATGATGATATATATATATCCATGTCAGAAAATTCTTTCTATCTTTAAAATGGATATATATTTTTCAAAATATATATATCCTTCTATTGTACAAAATTTGTGCGGCTGATTTTCTTTATCTTTCTTTATTATTATAATTTTTTTTAAGTACCGTCATCTGAAAGAAACCACTTGCATTAAAAAAAAAAACAAACCGAAGGATTACATTGCATTAAAAAAAAAGGGAAGGTTTGCTCATGGATGAGCAATCTACAGGCGAGGTGGTCTCGGATTAGGTGGGTTGTATTGAATCATCACCCCTCGGCCATTCCTTGGAGCAAGAGACTGAGCAATGTCACGGAGGGTAGTGTAAATCTCATTCATACAATCAACACTTCTTTGTTGTTGATTGCAGAAGCATTGGGTAGACCAATAGAAGAACCTATCTATTCTTGAAGTCAGTGCCGCATTGTTGCGTTTAGCTAACTTCTCCTGGTCCTCTATCATCTTCTTGAGTTTCTTCACCTCCTGCTCCAGACAAGCAATTTTGTCTTCTGACGTATGGTATGTACTAATCTCCTCAGCTTCTTCGATCTTCATCTTCTTCTTTTGGTTCTCTTGAGATTCCTCCAAAGGTCTTTTGCCTTTGTCCTTGCCTAGATTCAAGTTTAAGTCGAGCTCTTCCTCCCTTGCCTCTACTGTGAGATCAATGAACTTTCTTGCTGTCATGGTTTGGAAAATTCAGAAATTTTTGTAGGAGTATGAAGAGAGAGGAATGTCAGAAAGTTATAGGCTCAGAGATGAATACTCTTTGTGGTGTGGTAATTGAGAACTCTGGGGCAGTCTTTATAGAGAGAAAATTATGACTTAGAGCCAACGAAGATATCTCTTCGCCGCACCCCTACACGCTCATCCTATGGATTTTGCAAGCTGGAAGCCAGAAGTCTAGGGTACGCATGCACACCGATAACGCGTCACATTAATGGCAAAACCACGAAAGTCAATTTTCGGTGGATTTGCGGCTGATTTAATTTGTTTTGATTAGAAATTTTAAGGATTAATAAAATGGTGATATTCAGAACTGTATTTTTCTGCTTCGTTGTGTTGTTCTTGAGAGCTTTCAGTATAATATACATAATTGATTGCATCATGCTATGATCACATGTATCTAAGAACATATGTTGTGTATGCAATTCATGCATCATGAGTGAAGGCTATGGCTAAGAATAATATTTCATGATTCC
Organism: Biancaea sappan; assembly: GCA_037074585.1. Taxonomy (NCBI): domain Eukaryota; kingdom Viridiplantae; phylum Streptophyta; class Magnoliopsida; order Fabales; family Fabaceae; genus Biancaea; species Biancaea sappan. The sequence goes on from CM073494.1 coordinate 18,111,242, forward strand.
ACATGCACTCATACAAAATGAGCTGTCAAAATTTTTACATGTACTCATCCTCAAGATACATATATAAATTCATTTTGAATGGGTATATAAATTGCTTCCTTTGTGCTGAAATTTATCTTATCCTTTATGACGCAAATTTGTTTTGAAAAAGGACTTTAAAAATGTTTCTGTTATGTTAATATGTTTTATCATATGAAGCAACATTCTTTTTGAAAAAGAAAAGATTTTAAAGATCTCTTTTGTTGTAGATAACAAAATGGATGAAAAATATTGATGTTTCATATATGGATTATGAACTATATGCTTGAATATATCTTATTACACTAATCCATATATATTGCTTCCTTAGATGAAACGTTTCTAAATTCCTTCGAAGCAAAATGTTTTAGAAAAATATCGTGAATATCTTGAATTGCTTCCACAATGCTGAAATTGATTTGCCATATTGAAGCATTATCTGTTTTGAAAAGAAAAGGATTTGAGTATCCTTATTTTAAATCACTTTTGCTATATGTTGAAATAATTTTATGCATATATGCAGAAATTGTTTTTCAGAAATCTTGAAAAATATTATTATTCGATTTATGGATTATGATTAATATTCTTGTTTATATCATGCTTTGCTAATCCATATATCATACTTCTGCTATGTGCTGTAAATATTTCTATCATATGACAGCAAATGATATTTTTTTTCAAAGAGTTTAATTTTTCTGCTATTTACTAAAAATGCCTCTTCATAAACAAGCAGAAATCATTTTCAATGAAAATATTGCAGAAATTTCTTCAAAAATCTTACTTCAAAATTATGCAATCAAAAACTGAATTTCCTTTATAATGATTTAGACAATCTTTTTCAAAGGAAAAATGTTATGAAATTCAGGGGGAGCTTTGTCTCACTTGAATGTATTTTTTTTGAAAAAGAATATATCTTGAAAAATTGGATATTCATTATTCATTATTTTTTTTCAAATTATGCAAGGTTTAAGGGGGAGCCTAAAACTCTTTCAAGTTTTATCTTTTGGCTCATTTCATTTGACATGAGAAAAATTTTTCTAAAATTTTCTTTTTACATGTCAATGAAATCAATGATAAGTTTTGATGTATCCTTACCCCATACTATATTGACATCTTCTGACATCCTGACTTAAAGAAGGTATGTGCTTTAACTTCTATATATTGTGTTCCTTACACCTTTTTGTTGATGTCAAATAGGGGGAGAAGAAACAATAGAAAAATATGTATACGTGCTTATAACATTGCATTCATTATCTTGTGATACATATTTTTCTGTGGTGATTTGTCATCATCAAAAAGGGGGAGATTGTTGACCCTAAGGCTATATGCCATAAGTTTTGATGATAACAAATGTATTTGAATAGTAGCATTGATATATATATAAAGATTAATTATCATATATATGCTACAAGTACTTAAGCATGATTATGTTATTTAATATGTATGTTGCATATATTGAATCATGCTATTAAACTAACCATTGGGTTTGCAAGTAAGATATATTTTATAGGTTGGTTCAAAACATGAAGAGTGAGCATTGTATTGAAGAACAAGGAAAAGCAATATCATGCTTCACTCAAGGAAAACAACATGCAAGGATGAAGCTTCAAGAAATGAAGAATTAGAAGATTTGAAGTCTTAGAAGCTTGGATGCATCAAGATAGCCTATGTGTTTACATTAGGTATATTTTATATAGGCTAGTAAACTTGTGCAACTCAATGATTTAGATTTGCATACATTGGCTCAATTATTTTGAACAAAAAGATAGTGAGATATGAAATTTTACAAAAGTTAGTTTTTGACCTTTGGTCACTCTTTATATCATATCTCATAAACGAAAAATCATTTTTTCAAGTATCTTAATCTCATTTGATAGTAGACTCAAAGATCTTTTCAAAGGTATATTATTTATTGAAAACAGAGTCCAAATGAGAAATATATGACTATTTAAAATATAGTTTGAAAAACTGAAAGTTGATTATTCTGTTCTGACCTATAGTCAGTATTTTGATTATATCTTTTAAAAGAAAAATAATTTTTGAGTAAAACTTGGCTCATTTGAAACTAGACTCCAAGAGCTTTCCAACGGTATATTATTTGTTTAAAACGGAGTTCAAATGAGGGAGTTATGAATTTTTAAAGAAAGCTCAAAATCTGGACTGCACTATAAGTGCTGTAACGGCTATATAACGGCTAGTTTTGTAAAATCTTATATATATGACCTTAGATACACGATTTTGAGTAAGAACAAAGTCCTACAATGTGATATTAACTTCTTCTATCATCTTTGAGAGAAAGGAAAGCATTCTTGAGCCAAATCTTGCATATTCTCTATCATTAGAGTTATTAGAGCTTCATTTGTTTTCATCTACTCTTTAGAGAGAGTTTCTTTGTATTGTTGATTTTGATCAACACATATATTATTCTGAGTTGAGGTTCACAAGTACCGGTGTTGGAAGAACTTGCTTTGGGTTGAGGAGGAGCCCGGATTCATAAATTCTTCATTGTGGTTTCGCAAATACCCGGATCGAATTTGCGTGGTTGTAGTGGTTTGCAAGTACCCGGATTAAACTTGCAATTATAGTGGAAATACTCAAGTGGTCTCTTGAGGACTGGATGTAGGCTTGGATTAGCCGAACCAGTATAAATCTCTGAGTTTGCTTTCTCTATCCCTTACTCTTTAATTTGTGCATATTGATATCTATTCTTTAATTCCTTGATCTTTATAATTATTTATCTTGACAGCACATTGATTTTCTGTATTGTATTTATTATCCTAAGCATTGTACTTTTACAGAAAATCATTTTAACTTCCAATTAATTCTTGTGAAAAATTTATAAAACCCAATTCACCCCCCTCTTGGGTTCCAACCATTACTTTCAGTTTCATCCAGTAAAGCTTGCATGAAGAAAAAAAAAGGAAGAGAGAAAGTGGGAAACCAAGAGAGGAAGGGGATAGGCAACGGTAATTGAAGAGAAAGAGAGATCGATCTAGAGACGGAGAGAGAAAGAGAGCACCACTTCTCCTCCGTGCTAGCCAAGCTTCCCCTTCCTTTCCTTCCCTCCTTTTGGTGTTCCCTTTACCCAAGCTGAGAATAGGGATGGCAAGAGAAAAAGGATGACATTTTGTTAGTAGAGCTTCAATAGGTTGCTGCAACGGGGATGGATAATCACCAGTGGCTCTCTCCTCCACCATGGCACCTTTATTTAGAGGTGAGTTCAGAAAATCTTTCCCCCCTCCATCTTTTTCGTGTGATTTGAACCCTAGGCTAATTAGGAGTGGAAATCCGATGAATGGGAATTAGGTTCTAATATTCCTATCTTTCCATATATATTTAAGTAGCAAATTCTTTGCAATAGTTCAGTGGGAACATTTGGGTTAGAATTTTGAAGCTTTTTGCAAAACTAAAATGAAGTTACTTTTCTTTTTCTACTTGAATGATTTTGAATATGGTGTTGTAAGCTTTGGCCAAGAGGGAAAGGCAAATTAAGGCTTGACAGGGGAGAGCCATGATTTTCTAAATGAAGTGTTGAGTTTTCTTTTTGTATAAGGTAATGTATAGAAAGAATTTCTGCTTGTCAGGAACCGAGATGAGTGGATGATTCTTGAAGCATATTATTTAATTATGAAATTTTGTTATGTTATTTAGAGTTTGAATGACAAATTAAGAATTAAGTTTTTCTATTGTTCTAGAGTGATTTTGGAGCTATTTTCAAATTAAGAAGTAAGTGGAGGAGTGAAAACCTTATATGAGATAATTATGTGAATGAAAGAGATGATAATTATGATTTTCTTCCACAATTGATCTTTGGGCTTCTAAGTAAACTCCAAATGCTATGAAATTTGGTAAGAGCTTAGAATTTATGTCCCAGAGTGTCTTTAATAGGTTGATAAAATTTTTGAAATGGTTAGGTATTTGAAATACACATAAAACCATGGCTGAAAATAGAAGAATCTTGAGAAAGAGGACAATTTCATATACTTATATTTTTGTGTTTTGGATGACTAAATGAGGCCTTAAAATCTTTGAACTTTTATTGCAACCTCTTGATATATAAAAGGCCTAAAATAGAAAGTTTTATGGTAATCGAAAGAGTCTAGCTCAGTGAAAAATACCTAGGAACAAAGTTGTATACGACATAGAAACAAATTTGGACAGGTTTGATTTTAGCTCTGTTCTAGTGGCTGAAGGATCTTATTTTAACTTGAATTTTTGGGCACCTATTGAATTTTTGGGCACCTAAATAAGACCTCATACTAATTGTCCACCAAATATCATAGCAATTGGCTAAGGTTTGATAGGCTTACTAAATAAAAAAAATAGCACCTATGCGGAAATTAGACAATTATGACCTATGGTTACTAAAAGGGTCTCTAGAGGGGTCAAACGATAAAAATTAAATATGAAATTTTTACCATAGCGTGTTAACATATAAAGAAGGTTCTGTGTCAAGTTTCATAATTTTTGGAGTTTTGAATCAATACCAGAATATTTCTAAAGTTTGGATCCAAATTTAGCCTCAAAACATAACAAAGTAAGATGATTGATAGCCTATGTTCTAATTTGGAGTTATTTCTTGCTAGACTTATTCTATAGGCCTTCAATGGGATCATCAACACTCTTTCTTCAGTGTAAAGCATAGAAATCTAGCTCGAATTCAAGGTGAGAGATCCAACCTTACTTTATATGATTTTATTTCCTAGGATTTTACCTTCTATAGTGTATGCAACATTTTTGTAAGTGAATGTCAATATAGTCTGAATGAATCAAAAGAGATTTTTGCATGCTTGTGAGTTGGGAATACTGAACCATATGTAAATGTTATATTTGTGTGTGTGTATATATATATATACACACACTAATGTGTTGCATTGGCACACCAAATAGACTAGTGAAGCAAATCTATTTGAAATTGTGTCTTTGTTTGACTACATGTATACATATAATTACCCTGAATGTGTTAATGAGCATATCTAGAGAAATTTTCCATATGCATGTGATTTGTGCACATGATGAGGACTTCGTATGAGTATTCTTTATTACTCCTTAATGTATTTAGAGAATTTCCATGTGTGTATGTGGGTGCTATGCCATTCCATTAATGTTGTTTTAAGATAATAAAAATAGTTGATGTATGTAACGTCCTTATTTTACTATACTAAAATCTGAAATTTTTTTTTTAAATTCTAATGCTTAATACTCATATCTTCAAAAAGAACATTCTACAATTGTTCTCAGTACAAATCATAACTGGTTATACATAATAATTGAAATTCTAAACATAAGATAATTTTACATTCGTTTGAAATAAATTACAAATCTGTCGTACATAGTAATTTGATATCTAAACTTAAAAACATAATCTATAATTCTAATACTTAATAAACTTGAGTGCTCTAAAAGTGTTCAATCAATCTTTACACCTTTCCCCTTATACTCAGCCCCTGAAATGGTCAGTTGGAAAAATACAAAAAGGTGAGATAAGGGTATCTCAGTAGCTAGCATAATTTTATAAACATTTATAAATATACCATTTCGGTCATAAAAGCACTTATATAATAAAAATCAGTCCATGTAATATAAATTCTCAGTTCAGTGTAATAGGTTGATGAAAAATTAGCAAGCTGATATATGAACAAATCATGGAATCAATAATAGTTGGTGGCACACTCAACGTCATGGAAAAGATAGTCTGTGGAACTATTTTTCCAAGCTAAACATGAGAAAAAGGCTACTGCAGTCCTTTAACTCAAGCTAGAAAAATTCCAAGCTAAAACATGGAAATAGAATTTCCAAGCTGACATGGAAATAGAATTTCCAAGCTAACATGGAAGCAGAACTCCCAAGCTGAACATGGAAGTAAACTTCCAAGCTAATATCATGCTAATTTCATCATGAAAAATATATTTCACTTTAGATAAAACTTCATGAACATAAAATATTCAAGTAGTAAAACAAGCTTTTATGAATTGCTATGCTACGCTACCTGTACTTTGTAGTCTGACTTTTTAGCTCAAATAGCTATTCAATCTGTCTTGAAATTCGTTTCATGATTTTTGACCGTGGGGTAGTCTGCACTGGTTTTGGTTCTGATTTTTGCTTCCTATTCATTGCCACTTCTCCCTTAACACTTGTGTAGGTTAGTAATAGAAGAATATCCTCAAAGTAGCTCAGAAAAATCGAGTTTAACGTTGCTATTTTCTTCTTCCAAAAATCTCTATTTTATGGTTGAAAAACAGAGAATGTTTTTCTACTACTGTCCAAGCTGCTGTACTCTCTTTTTCTCACTCTCTCTCGGCTGTGAATGGTGCAAGGAAAGGGGAGGAAGATGTTGCTATTTATAGCTAAAAATTTCTTGTCTTCTAAAGTTTAGAAATGTTTAGAAAACTCAAGATAACTCAAGATAAACCTAGACTAACCTGGAATTCTCTAGAATTATCTATACCATTCTACAACATTCTACACTTATCTAGGAAATTCAAGAATATACAAGATATCTCTAGAACATACAAGACTCCTCTAGAACAATCTAGATTCATCAAGGACATTCAAGAGATTTTTAGAGTCTCAAAATAAAAAAAAAATATAGACTAACCTGGAATTCTCTAGAATTATCTATACCATTCTACAACATTCTACACTTATCTAGGAAAATCAAGAATATACAAGATATCTTTAGAACATAAAAGATTCTTCTAGAACAATCTAGATTCATCAAGGACATTCAAGAGATTCCTAGAGTCTCAAAATAAAAAAAAATATTAAATATTTAATCCATAATAATTTGGGATGTTACAATGTATGATTGCATTTTAATGAAATATTGCACATGTTGTTGTGCCTAAGAATTTATGATGCGAAATATTTTGCAGTATCATGGCCATGATGAGGGGCTAGGTTTAGAAGGATTCACAGCAACCTTGATAGCGAAAGTGGCTTGACGGGCCTTTAGTCCCAATGCCTCTGTCAACAAAAGGGCTTGGTCGGTCAAATTTCCCTAGTGACCCAATGTTCTTTGAGAGGGCTTGGTAGGTTACCTTAGCTAGTAATGGCGGTGGCTCACAAAGACCCAATCGACTAAGGATGTATAATATTCTTACGATTTGAGTAGTGAATATTAAATAATGTTCCTGTGTTATGAGCAATGAATAGGACCTAAATGCTAATTAATGGTAAATGAATACTTGCATTTGAATATATATATATATATATATATATATATATATATATATATAAAATGGTAAATGAATACTTGAGTTATGAATGACTGTTATGGATGAGATTGTTTTAATGTTAGGTCATAGAGGTGAAGCTCCATTACGGGTAATGCTTAGGATTTTCATGAGGCTCGATGGGATATGGTCCATAGAGACCTATGAGGTTTGATAGAATATCTACTCCCGCTCAAAAGGTTCGGTGGGATGCGATTCATAGAGGCCTATGTCACGACCTATTTTCTAGGCACATGACCAGCACAATGATGAATATCCCATCACTGTAAGCCTTTCGATAAATTCTTCTCATAAGTAAAATTATTAGTCATTATCTCTATATTCTTGAAATACCATTCTTTAATAAATACCAAGAAAATACATCAAATTTTCTTAATTAAAAATAATAGATCCTCAGTACAAAATACATTATCATACTGAAATACAAGCCAAATACCAATCCCCTGACCTAGATGTCCTAGACGGTTACAGAGCAACATACTGTATAACAAAAGAAGGGCCTACCCGACAGCGGGAAGGTCCAACGTGATCTACTCCTCTAGCGGATGTTCTTCGGCGGCAACCTGATCTGAGCAAAAAGTTTGTACATAGAGTGTGAGCTTTTAAACTCAGTGAGCAAATCGACCTCGCGTTAATAAAATTCAAATACATCACTAGTCATGCAAGCATATCCGAAGGCTCAAGCTCAACCAATAGACATAGTTAGAAATTACATACAGGAAGACAAAAATTCATCCAATTCAACAAACGTTACTAGTACTCATCAATGACAATATATCCCGGAGAGCGCACACAGGCCGACTCACCAATTTTGTATATTTCCACCATGACGCACAACCTCATCCTCTTATCTAGGGCGCCTCACGGATTTATCACCAATCCGGGCTATATCCCTACTGAGGGAATCGTTGTCTCCACACTCATTGGTCAAGACACCCTTTAAACCGGGTTTTTCGCCTTGCCGTGAGAGGGGGTACTGTACCGCTCAATCACAATCAATAGTACAACAGTTCATATCATAATCAGAAGCACAATATAATACTCATCCATATAACAAGTATAATATATAACTATATGATTCAAATTTTACATCATCATGAGTTACTTGCTTCGTCTTATCCATACTTCTGGATTAATTATCTCATTATATTCGTCATTCTGAATCCAACTTCCCCCTATGAATCTTGGGAGTGTCCTACGACATACTTTTTATCACCAGTAATTCTAAAACTCTATTAAAACGGGGTCGTTCCACTCACCTGGATTCCGTACGAGTATCACTTCTTTAAGTCGTTACAGACAAGAGTACACAGGTGAATTTCAGTGTTCTGCTACGGATATTTTCATGAAAGATTAGAGAGAATACGTTAAGATTGTTTTCGTACATGTACTGTTCATATGTACGGTTACTATTCATACGGTTACTGTTCATACGGTTACTATTTATACATACGGGTACTATTCATACCAGAAATAGAGAATACAATCTGTAAAAGAGTACACCAGGTAAGTTCCCAGGAAAGAGTGGAGGGTCACACTAGACACACTTAAAAACCAGGTCTTTCCTTAGCCAGAACTTTTCTAGACATGTATTCTTCACAGTTTACATTTTATTTCGGTAATCAGAGAATCAAAATAACATATAAACAGCTAACGACAGTTTTTCTGATGTGGAAGATCGGCCAAAGCCGCAACCACAGAGCATACTTAAGAAAATAACTTCTAAAATTTGAAAGACATAGAAAGGGCATAGTATCCTTACCTAAGCAAAAAAAGAAAGGCCCAAAATCTCAGAGGCCTAGCGTCAGAGCAAGAGAAACTTAAGGAGAGAAGAAGAGAAGTTGAAGGTGTGAGTTTAGAAGTGAAATGGAAGGGCCTATTTATAGTAAAAGTCAAGGGTACTATTTGATACTATGCGCTAATAAAATATTCAATTTACTATTCATGAAAATGACATTTCTAATAATGCAGTTACTGTGCACCTTACGCGTACGATTGAAAATTTTTCTGTTATTACTATTAGAAACTTAAAGGGAAAACTATCCTTTCACCTTAAACCTTTAAGTTTCTTTTCAATTCAGTCCCTAAGGGTATTTTTACACATAAAACGTCATTTTCTCCTACAAACTTCTTTCTAGTTTTCTCTTATGACCAAACCACATATAGTATTTGACATTTTAATTGTATAAATGAACAGTACTATATACGTAAATAGTATTATACAGGTAATAGTACTGTATACTGAAATAGTAACAGTAGTTTGAAAACACACATTTATATTTTATTTTTCATGGGTATTACATTATCACCCCCTTTAAGAAATTCGGTCCTCCGAATTTAAATTACCTCAAGTCGTAAAAAGATGCGGATATCTAGAACGCATGTCGGCCTCGGCTTCCCATGTGGCTTTTTCATGAGTTTGATTCCTCCACAAAACCTTGACGGATAGAATCTCCTTAGATCGGAGTTTCTTTACTTGACTATCGAGGATAGCCACCGGTATCTCCTCGTATGACAAGTTTTCATTTACTAGGATAGAATCATTGTGAGAAGGGTGAAGTATGTGAGAAGGGTCAGGAAGGTACTTCCTTAACATGGATACGTGAAAAACAGGGTGAATCCCTTCCAGTTCCATAGGTAGGGCAAGTCGATAAGCCACTTTTCCCACTCGTTCTAAAATTTTATAAGGCCCGATGTATCTAGGACTCAACTTTCCTTTCCTTCCAAATCTTAACACACCTTTCATTGGAGAGACTTTAAGGAATACCATATCGCCGACTGAGAACTCCAAATCACGTCGTCTGTGGTTAGCGTATGCCTTCTGTCTACTTTGAGCTGCTCGCATCCTATCTTGTATTATCTTAACCTTGGTTAGGGCATCTTGGGCCAAGTCAGGTCCTAATGCTTTCACTTCACCTACTTCGAACCAACCGATCAGAGATCTGCAACATCTCCCATACAAGGCCTCATAGGGTGCAATTCCAATAGTGGCCTGATAGCTGTTGTTATATGCAAATTCTACGAGATATAAATGCTTCTCCCAGTTACCATTGAAATCTAGGATACAAGCTCGTAACATATCCTCTAGCGTCTGAATCGTCCGCTCTGACTGTCCGTCTGTCTGTGGGTGAAAAGCGGTACTAAGGTCCACTCGAGTACCTAATGCCTCTTGAAAACTTCTCCAGAAACGAGAGGTAAATTGAGGACCTCTATCAGAAATGATAGATATAGGTACTCCATGCAGCTTCACTATTTCTTTAATATACAATTGTGCCAACGTTACTACACCATAAGTGGTTTTGACTGGAATGAAGTGTGCTGATTTGGTTAGTCGGTCAACAATGACCCAAACTGAGTCATAACCTCCTGTGGAGCTAGGTAGACCAACCACAAAGTCCATCGTTACTCGTTCCCATTTCCATTCAGGAATCTCTAATTGTTGTAACAAGCCTTCTGGCTTTAGATGCTCAGCCTTAACCTGTTGACAGGTTAAACAACGAGACACAAATTCTGCTATGTCTTGTTTCATTCCTTTCCACCAGTAGATCTGTTTCAGATCCTGATACATCTTGGTGGCTCCTGGATGTACAGCATATGCAGCATGATGGCCTTCTTCCATGATGTCTCGTCTAAGAGTTCTAACATCTGGTACACACAACCGTTGTTCAAAACGCAAGACTCTTGTATCGTCGAGTGTGAAACTATTCACTTCACCAATCTTTACCTTTTCCATAATTTGGACAAGCTCAGGATCTTCCATTTGGGATATCCGTATGTAGTCTACAAAGGAAGATCTAGCCCTGATATGAGCTAAGAATGATCCTGTCCTTGTAACCTCGAGAGTAGCACCTTTTGCTCTCTGCTCTTGTAGTTCTTGGATTAATGGTCTTTTTGTAACTACTACATGGGCTAGACTACCCATAGATTTTCGACTCAAGGCATCTGCCACCACGTTCGCTTTGCCTGGGTGGTAAAGAATATTGCAATCATAATCTTTTAGTAATTCTACCCATCTCCTCTGCCTCAAGTTTAGGTCCTTTTGGTCGAAAATATATTTTAGACTTTTTATGGTCAGTGTAGATTTCGCAAGTTTCTCCGTATAGATAATGTCACTATATTTTTAAAGCGAAAACTACTGCTACCATTTCCAGATCGTGGGTGGGGTAGTTTTGTTCATGTTTCTTAAGCTGTCTCGATGCATATGCCACTACCTGGCCATGCTGCATGAGAACAAATCCCAACCCTACTCTTGATGCATCGCAGTACACTGTAAAACCTCCTGGTCCTAAGGGTAAGACCAATACAAGTGCGGAGATTAACCTTTTCTTGAGTTCTTGGAAGCTTTCTTCACAAGCGTCATCCTACTGGTACTTTACTCCTTTCCTAGTCAGTCGTGTGAGAGGGACGGCTAACTGGGAAAAAATTTTGGATGAAACGACGATAATATCCTGCCAATCCCAAGAAGCTGCGAATCTCCGTGATGGAGGTAGGTCTAGGCCACATTTTGACCGCTTCTACTTTGCTTGGGTCTGCTTGGATGCCATCTTTGGAGATCACATGTCCCAAGAAAGTCACGCGATCGATCCAAAACTCGCATTTAGAGAATTTGGCGTACAATTGATGATCCCTCAATGTCTGCAACACAATACGAAGGTGTTGTTCGTGCTCTTCTGAAGTCTTTGAGTACACCAGAATGTCGTCTATGAAGACAATGACGAATTTGTCTAAAAAGGATTTAAAAATTCTATTCATTAAATCCATTAAAGCAGCTGGTGCATTTGTTAGTCCAAATGACATTACCAAGAACTCGTAATGCCCATATCTGGTACGAAAGGCTGTTTTAGGCACATCCTCCTCCTTGATCTTGAGTTGGTGATAACCAGACCTCAAGTCAATCTTTGAAAAACACTTGGCTCCTTGAAGTTGATCGAAAAGGTCGTCGATGCGAGGCAACGGGTATTTATTTTTGATAGTTACCTTATTCAGTTGCCTGTAATCTATGCATAGTCTCATCGATCCGTCTTTCTTTTTCACGAACAGAACAGGAGTTCCCCAAGGTGAATAACTTGGCCTTATAAAGCCTTTGTCTAGCAAGTCCTGTAACTGAGTCTTTAACTCTTTTAATTCTGTTGGTGCCATTATATAAGGGGGTATGGAGATTGGGCGAGTATCTGGTGCTAACTCTATCTGGAACTCAATCTCTCGATCTGGGGGTACACCTGGTAGATCATCTGGTAAGACGTCTACAAACTCCTGGACTACTGGAACATCCTCTACTTTTAGTTCTTCTTTCTTAATATCTTTAACAAATGCCAAGTATCCTTGACAGCCCTTTCGCAATAAACGTTGGGCACACATTAAAGATATAAGATTTCCAGAAATTTTACTCCGTTCACCATGAAATACGAAGGAGGGCTCCCCCGGAATATTGAACTTAACTATCTTATTATAGCAATCCAGGGTGGCATAACAAGATGCCAGCCAATCCATGCCTAAGATGACATCAAAGTCTGTCATATCTAACATCATTAAGTCTACTGTTGTATTTATTTCTCCGACTCTTACCTTGCAAGCTCGGTAGCCTCGTTCTATTAGTAAGGTGCCTCCAGTAGGCGTAGTTACTAAAAACGGACATTCTAATCTAACAACTTTTTGCTTAAAGTTCTTAGCAAAGAATGGTGACACATAGGAATGCGTAGAGCCAGAGTCAAACAGAACATGTACAAAATTTGATTCAATCAGAAGAGTACTTGCTACCACCGTATTAGACGCCTGAGCATCTTGATGGGTTAAAGCAAATACTCGAGCGTTCCCTCGGCCTGCTGAAGCCTGACCTCGACTACCTTGTCCTCTGCCAGCACCTCTTCCGATTCCATTGCCTCATACAGTTACAGGGGCTCTGTTGGCAACAGTGGCCTCTGATTGATTAGGGTGTACTGACCCATGGCCAGATCTCGTGTAGAGTTGGGGGCAATCTCTTTTGATGTGGCCCTGTTGACCACATTGGTAACAGACCCTAGTGTTGTTGTTGACAAAACAAGTTCCGAAGTGATTTCTTTCACATTTAGAGCACCAGGGCCTTTATTGACCCCCTGTACCACTTTGTTGACGCTGTGGTACACTAGCGGTAGAGGCTGCATGTCCAGAACTCTCTCCGTGGTAGCGTGATTTCTCATCTTGTTTCCTCTTTCTTTTGTTATTCCATTTTTCTTTATGCATATCTCTTTCTTCCATCATACGGGCGATGTCGATGGCTTTTGTGTAAAATGAAAAATCTCGTATCTTCAATCCCACCCTGTCAAATAAAGACTCTCGAAGGCCTTTAATAAACCGTCGGATTTTTTCTTTCTCAGTTAGGACCATGTGAGTAGCATATTCAGACAACTCTACAAACAGATTGTCGTATTCATCGACGGTTCGTGATCCTTGCCGGAGTGCCTCAAACTCATTCATCTTTGCTTCTCGTATACTCTCCAGAATAAATTGTTCTTGAAAAATTCTTTTAAAGTCATTCCATTTAAGGGGTGGGGCATTTCTGGCCATGCCCTTTTTCCACGTTCGCCACCAATGGTCCACCTTACCTCTTAATTGAAAGGTAACAAGGGTTACTTTTCGAGGTTCAGGGCATTCTAACGTGTCAAGGATTTTCTCACAGTCATCTAGAAAATGCTGTGGGTCTTCATTAACATCTCCTGCAAAGGTTGGCGGATTCAGCTTTATAAATTCTGAGATCTTGACCTCTGTCACTACCCAATCCTGAGGAGGGGGTGGAGGTGGCATCTGGTCTGTCTCTTGTACTTTTATAGCATGTACTGATGCCTGTGAGCCATCTTCAGATGACTGTCCCATCAGAAGTTCCTTCAGCCTATTTACCTCATTTTGCATTGCAGCTAATGCTTCCATCACTACAGTCGCATCAATTTGTGATGGTACTCCAGCATTTCTTCCAGGGTTTTCAGTGGATATTTCTCTGTTTTGTGCATGGTTACCTTCTGCACGGTTAGGCATCTCCAGCCTTGCATCTGCTGACTGAGCAGCTGGAGGGACCAGGGCCCTGCCAGATCTTGTACGGATTCCAGAAGCGTTTGATTTTCTTGGTGCCATCTAAACTTATTCTACAATTAAGAATAATGTATATCGTCACTATTATGCTTCAAGGAAAGACATGAAAGAAAGGGATTTTAAACTCTACAGGGCTTTTGGTGGATCTTCGTCTTATGGTCGTGCTGCAGTCACGACAATAGGGGAAGGCCCATTAAAGACACCTTGCTCTGTAATCACTAGGAGACCTAACAACCTATGCTTTGATACCAACTTTGTCACGACCTATTTTCTAGGCACATGACCGACACAATGATGAATATCCCATCACTGTAAGCCTTTCGATAAATTCTTCCCACAAGTAAAATTATTAGTCATTATCTCTATATTCTTGAAATATCATTCTTTAATAAATACCAAGAAAATACATCAAATTTTCTTAATTAAAAATAATAGATCCTCAGTACAAAATACATTATCATACTGAAATACAAGCCAAATACCAATCTCCTGACCTAGATGTCCTAGACAGTTACAGAGCAACATACTGTATAACAAAAGAAGGGCCTACCCGACAGCAGGAAGATCCAACGTGATCTACTCCTCTAGCAGATGTTCTTCGGCGGCAACCTGATCTGAGCAAAAAGTTTGTACAGAGAGGTGAGCTTTTAAACTCAGTGAGCAAATCGGCCTCGCGTTAATAAAATTCAAATACATCACCAGTCATGCAAGCATATCTGAAGGCTCAAGCTCAACCAATAGACATAGTTAGAAATTACATACAAGAAGACAAAAATTCATCCAATTCAACAAACGTTACTAGTACTCATCAATGACAATATATCCCGGAGAGCGCACACAGGCCGACTCACCAATTCTGTATATTTCTGCCATGACGCACAACCTCATCCTCTTAGCTAGGGCGCCTCACGGATTTATCACCAATCCGGGCTATATGTCTCCATACTCATTGGTCAAGACACCCTTTAAACCGGGTTTTCCGCTTTACCGTGAGAGGGGGTACTGTACCGCTCAATCACAATCAATAGTACAACAGTTCATATCATAATCAGAAGCACAATATAATACTCATTCATATAACAGGTATAGTATATAACTATATGATTCAAATTTCACATCATCATGAGATACTTGCTTCGTCTTATCCATACTTCTGGATTAATTATCTCATTATATTCGTCATTCTGAATCCAACTTCCCCCTATGAATCTTGGGAGTGTTCTACGACATACTTTTTATCACCAGTAATGCTAAAACTCTATTAAAGCGGGGTCGTTCCTCTCACCTGGATTCCGTACGAGTATCACTTCTTTAAGTCGTTACGGACAAGAGTACACAGGTGAATTTCAGTGTTCTGCTACGGAGATTTTCATAAAAGATTAGACATGTATTCATACGGTTACTATTCAGAATTTCAGTATTCATACGGTTACTGTTCATACATACGGGTACTATTCATACCAGAAATAGAGAATACAATCTGTAAAAGAGTAAACCAGGTAAGTTCCCAGGAAAGAGTGGAGGGTCACACTAGACACACTTAAAAACCAGGTCTTTCCTTAGCCAGAACTTTCCTAGACATGTATTCTTCACAATTTACATTCTATTTCGGTAATCAGAGAATCAAAATAACATATAAACAGCTAACGACAGTTTTTCTGATGTGGAAGATCGGCCAAAGCCGCAACCACAGAGCATACTTAAGAAAATAACTTCTAAAATTTGAAAGACATAGAAAGGGCATAGTATCCTTACCTAAGCAAAAAAAGAAAGGCCCAAAATCTCAGAGGCCTAGCGTCGGAGCAAGAGAAACTTAAGGAGAGAAGAAGAGAAGTTGAAGGTGTGAGTTTAGAAGTAAAATGGAAGGGCCTATTTATAGCAAAAGTTAAGGGTACTATTTGACACTATGCACTAATAAAATATTCAATTTACTATTCATGAAAATGACATTTCTAATAATGCAGTTACTGTACACCTTACGCGTACGATGGAAAATTTTTCTGTTATTACTATTAAAAACTTCGAGGGAAAACTATCCTTTCACCTTAAACCTTTAAGTTTCTTTTCAATTCAGTCCTTTCAATTTAGTCCCTAAGGGTATTTTTACACATAAAACGTCATTTTCTCCTACAAACTTCTTTCTAGTTTTCTCTTATGACCAAACCACATATAGTATTTGACATTTTCATTGTATAAATGAATAGTACCATATACGTAAATAGTATTATACGGGTAAATAGTACCGTATACTGAAATAGTAAAAGTAGTTTGAAAACACGCATTTATATTTTATTTTTCATGGGTATTACAGCCTATGAAACCCAATACTAGTTAGCCTCAAAAACCCCATGAAGTTTGATGGAACATGGTTCGTAGATACCTATGAGATCTAGTAGAGTGTACTTCCCACTCATGAGGTTCAGCAGCACATGATCCATAGAGACCTATGGAGTCTGTTGGCAAGAGTAGATATGTATGTTAGGTTATTATATTGCCACACGTTGTGATAGGATGTATGAAATGATGATGCATAGTTATTAGTGAGTATTCATATGTTCATGCATATATTATACGCATTCTTCTTTTAGCATACATAGTCAAGTGTATCTATTGTGGTAGGGCTATTTTTTATGGGTCAAGCTATCAAACTCACCTCCTCATAGTTTCAGGTACTGAGGACCTCTTAGTTCGAGGACCTACGTGCTTAAGGATACCTCCCATTTGTTCGGGGTAAGGTAGAATAATTTAATGTTAAGAAATTCTAGAAAAGCTCCGTAATTGGGTATGTCACATATTGCTGTGTATTATGGTTATATGTATTATGTATAGGAAAACACTAGTAAGTGTAGTGAAACTTAAGATCATGTAATTTAAATTGTACAAAGGCTTATTTATACTTTTATGTATGGTTATGAAAAGGAAGATGACTTGTGATCATCTATATTTCAAAAATCTTATTTGCTTTTTTTAAGGGAATTAAGGAAGTCTTAGGCTTGCATCGGTATGGGTTAGGCACCACCGTCTGCAACGGTCACGTGCTCGATTTTTGGGTCGTGATAGCATAAGTATATGCGTTGGTACTAGAGGCATACTAGTGATGGATCAATCCTACTAGCAGTGCTGAGTCCTATTTACTGTCATATTTAAATTATATTTATAGTATATCTGCTTTGTTCTAATTTCTATTTTTTTTTAGGTTGACATGGCATGTTGCTTATATAAACTCGCTCGTGAGGATTTGAGACCTGATGATTTAGCATAGAGAATTCAATAGGGCGTTATGAATATTATTACTCCCAAGGGTGAACAAAAAGAACTTAGACTCTCTCACCGAGCTCCACTTGCTCAACATTTTCTTACTATAATCATTCTAGAAAAAGTGCCAGGAAAGCATTCTCAGGACCTAATCGCAACAAAGGAACCTATTCCTTATGATACATGTTACGAGCTAGGTGCATCCATGCCATACGAGAGTGCATCGACTACAGCCTACTATCATATTCAACCTAACATAGGTTACAATAGCATTGGTCCCTCTTTTACAAACATTAGAGGCTGCAGTTCTCCATTCGGCATTGACTGTCATACGTCGATGTCAGCATAATATCATTTTGATTTTTCATCTTTTTTTTCTTCCCCTATGCCACATAATGTGGACTTCAAAATGCAGTTCTTCACACCAGATTAGGTGATCCCATTAGTTCAATCACCAGTGTTTGATTTAAATGCTCCACCTACTATGCCATCTAGAGAAGGAGAACAAAAAGACGAAGACTCAAAAGAAGAAGGAGAGGATGGAGAAGAAGAAGGACTCGAGCAATGTTGACAGTCAAAACAACTAGTTATTGTATGATTGGTAGTCATTTATTTTAGATTCTTTTTATCATCTGTTGTACATTTAAACATGCTAATTTAACCATAATGTTATTCAACACTATTGACTTTCTATCATTTAAGTATTTTTGTTCACATACTATTCCAATTTAATTAATCAAATGTAAATTACATATTTTGTAATTAAATAAAAATAAACTAATCAACTACTTCTAATTAAAATTAATTAATCATATAAATTTAATAAAATATATGGGTATCTACTTAAAAATAAATATTTATGTCTTTCAGATAAATTAACTAATTATAATTATATATTATTAATTATATAAAAATATTTAATTACATAAATTTTATACATACAATCTTATTCAATTATACATAATTGATTGAATAATTTAATTTTACATAATTTATTTATATACTTTAATTATATGAAATTGATTAAACTAATCTTTTTTCATTATAGAAAATTAATTACTAATTTTTTTAATATGATTAGGTTGAAATGTAGCTCCCTTATCACCCTTAATGGTCCTTCCGTTGATATATATATATATATATATATACACACACACACACATTTATTCCATAATTCATAATAACTGCCTATAGAATAAGTAAGAAGTAACAAATATTTATTCCAGAACTCATTCATGGAAATTAATACAAAAAAAATCTTTATTTTCTAATTTTCTAGACAAATCACATTTCTTCTATCTTAACTTATCCTAATATAAATATACAAGAGTAAACATTAAAAAAAAATTTTCCAATTACAATTTTTAAATTTTCAAAAATATATTTCTTCTATATTTAAAAAATTAAAAAAATTAAATTACATTATTCATAAATTTAATATTATATAAAACAAAAAATTAGAAAATCTATAATTAATTCGTAAAATTAGATAATTAATTTTAAAAAAATAATTAATTTTAAGATTAAAAAAGTGAATTATTTTTTATTTTAATTATTTAAAGATTAAATATCTCAATTTATTATTTTACATAACAAATAATAGTATACATTAAATTTCTTTTCAGTTATATTATTTGAAATTAAAATTTAAAAATAATTTTGAATTAATTTATACTTCTTAATTCATTTTTACAAAATTTATCATTTAATTATTTTAATTATTTTAAGATTTCATATCTCAATTTATTATTTTACATAATAAATAGTAGTATTTTTAAATTTTCTTTCCAGCTAATTTATACTTCTTTAATTTAAATTTATTTTCAATTATATCATACAAAATAATGAAAGATAATGTCACATAATAGTATTTTTTAATTTTCTTTTCAATTTTTGAAATCAATTAATTTTTACAAAAATTATCCTTTCATTATTTTAGTTATTTAATAATAATAATAATAATAATAATAATAATAATAATAATAATAATAATAACAATAGAGCTACAAATAATCATAAAAATTAAAATATCATATAATATCTAAGCATCAAAATTTAACTATATTAATCTAACCATAAAGCATACAAATATATATATTTTAAAATTTAATCGTACTAAATTAAGCATACTAATCTAATCATAAAGCACACCAATCTACATATTAAAATTTAATCATACTAATTGAGCACGTGAATATAACACAACTTTTAGGGTGTACCTCCATGGCACCTTTGACATTCACTGAAACAGTCCTAATATCCATCACTCTACTATGTAACTTATAAGTTTTCCAAGAAAAGACATTTGCATTGATATTCAGGAAAGTTTAAACATTCATATCCCAAACAACGAGAAATTATAAAATAACAGAGTATAATAATAATTCCTTAATTACATCCGGA
This sequence comes from Biancaea sappan, assembly GCA_037074585.1. Classification (NCBI taxonomy): domain Eukaryota; kingdom Viridiplantae; phylum Streptophyta; class Magnoliopsida; order Fabales; family Fabaceae; genus Biancaea; species Biancaea sappan. The sequence goes on from CM073494.1 coordinate 18,131,215, forward strand.
CTTAGGTGGCCTATAAAATTACAAAGCATTTCCTAGGTATAAAGCCCAAAAATTAGTTCCATGAACCCACCAATAAAAAATGGATGATATCTCTAAAAGCCGTTACATCTCCCGTGGACACCTTTCCTCCTTAGCCCTTGCATCTAAAAAATGATAACCACAGAGGGTATGAGTTCATCAAAACTTAGTGAGCAAATAACTGTGCAATAAATTAATATATGACATAAGTACAAATACCATAATCAGAAATAATTTGGTAAGCGCAAATAGGCAGAAAGAAAAAAAAAACACAAAATGTATCATGCAACAACATTGTGCTATCCTTCCGTGAGTCTATATGTCACATTGAGTCGTCCCATGAGTAAACATCCTTACATATGCCACATTGAATTGCAACTCAATGGAAATGTGCTAAGTGTCACAACCCGTTACTTGGGCACATGACTGATATAATGATGAATCTCCATCACTATAACCTTTTTATAAATTCTACCTACGAGTTAAAATATTAATTATTTCATCTCCATATTATCAAAATAACCATTCCTTGTCAAATAAATATTAAGAAAACATGTCAAATTTCCTCATTTATAAATACACAGAAATGATTTGCATATAATAATAGGTTTTCAATATGAAATACATTATTATACTTGGGCACATGACTGATATAATGATGAATCTCCATCACTATAACCTTTTTATAAATTCTACCTACGAGTTAAAATATTAATTATTTCATCTCCATATTATCAAAATAACCATTCCTTGTCAAATAAATATTAAGAAAACATGTCAAATTTCCTCATTTATAAATACACAGAAATGATTTGCATATAATAATAGGTTTTCAATATGAAATACATTATTATACTAAAATACAAGCCAAATATACCAAACCTCTGACCTAGATGTCCTAGACGATTACAGAGCAATATAATTTACAACAAAAGAGGGGCCTACTCGATAACGAAAAGGTCTGAAGTGATCTACTCCTCTAGCGGATATTCTTTGCCGGTAACCTGATCTGAACAAAAAGATTTCACAGAGAGTGTGAACTTTAAAGCTTAGCGAACGAATCGGCCTCGCGTTAATAAAATTCAAATACATCACCAGTCATGCAAGTATACCTAAAGACTCAAACTTAACTAATAAACATAGTTAGAAATTACATATTAGAAGATAAAAAGTCATCCAATTCATCCAATGGTATTAGTACTCATCAAGGCAATAAATCCCAGAAAGTGCACATAGGCTGGCTCACCAAATTTGTTTATTTCTGCCATAACGCATAACCTCATCCTCTCAGCTAGGGATCCTTATAGATCTGTTACCAACCCAGGCTATATCCCTACCGAGAGAATCATTGTCTTCATACTCATTGGTCAAGACACCCTTTAGACTAGGTTTTCTGCCTTGTCGTGAGATGGGGTACTATCTCGCTCAATCATAATCAATAGTACATTATTTCATATCATAATCAGAAGTACAATGTAATATTTATTCATATGACAGATATCGTATATAACTATATCACAGGTTTATAAACCACAAATCAAGATAACAATTAAGTTGTCTTTAGAAAGATTCAAACTTTATATCACCCTGAAATACTTGTTTCGTTTTATCCATACTTCTAGATTAATTTGAATTACCTCCCTAGATTCGCTACTTCGAATCCAATTTACCCCTATGAATTTTGAGAGTGTCCTACGACATACTTTTTATCACCAATGATGCTAAAACCTTATTAAAATGGGGTTGTTTCACTCACCTTAATTCCGTACGAGTATCACTTCTTTAAGTCGTTATGGATAAGAGCATACATGTGAATATCAGTGTTCCATTCGGAACTAAGTTGAGAAGGAAAGTAACACCAGAGCAAGAGAAATTGTCTATTTCTTACTTAGAGAAAAGACTAATCACTCAAAGAACTTGCATCTTCTTTCTCTCTAATAAATAAGAAGCTAAATAAGAAGAAAGAAGAAATGAAATAGAATAATAGAAATACCATTTAAGCCTCCCTTATATAGGCTTCAAGAATGAATTCTAGCCATTGATGTAGGTAGGTGTGGAACCAATTCTAGCCATTGAGGTGTGATAAGTGTGGAACTAATCCAAGCCATTGAGATATGGTAGGTGTCGAACTAATCTTAACCATTAATTTTTCAATAAATCCTAGCCATTGATTTTTTTTTCAACACTTTATGTAAGATATATTCATACCAAATAGTTTTCAATGGCTAAGATTACTTTATATTCAATGGCTATGATTACTTCTCCTAAACTCTTAAGTTTCATTTCACTTTAGTCCTTTCATTTTAGTCCCTAAGGGGATTTTCTCATATAAAAAGTCATTTTTTCCTACGAATTTCTTTTTAGATTCCTTTTATGAACAAACCACATCTAGTACTTGACATTTCAATTGTATATGTGAACAGTACTGTATACATAAATAGTATTATACAAGTGAATAGTATCATATACTAGAATAGTAATCGTAGTCCGAAAACACATTTATATTTTATTTTTACGGGTATTACATTATCACCCACTTTAGGAAATTCAATCCTCCGAATTTAAATTACCTCTAGTCGTGAAAAGATACAGATATCTAGAACGTATATTAGCCTCGGCTTCCTATGTGACTTCTTCATGAGTCTGATTCTGCCATAGCACCTTGACTAATGAAATCTCTTTAGACCATAATTTCTTTACTTAACTATAAAGAATAGCTACTAGTATCTCCTCGTATGACAAGTTCGTATCTATTAGGATAGAATCATTATGAGAAAGGTGAAGTATGTGAGAATGATCGGGAAGGTACTTCCTCAACATGGATACATGAAAAGCAGGGTGAATCCCTTCCAATTTCATAGGTAGGGCGAGTCAATAAGCCACTTTTCCCACTTGCTCTAAGACTTCATAAGGCCCGATGTACCTAAGACTTAACTTTCTCTTACTTCCAAATCTCAATACACATTTCATCGAAGAGACTTTTAGGAACATCATATCACCGACTGAAAACTCCAAACGTAGTCTGTGGTCGACATATGTTTTTCGTCTACTTTAAGCTACTCGCATCCTATCTTGGATTATTTTGACCTTGGCTAGGGCATTCTTGGCCAAGTCAGGTCCTAACGCTTTCGCTTCACGTCTCCTATACAAGGCCTTATATGGTGCTATCCCAATAGTGGTCTGGTAGCTATTGTTATATGCGAACTCTATGAGATACAAATGCTTTTCCTAGCTACCATTGAAATTTAGGATACAAGTCAATAACATGTCCTCTAGCGTTTGAATTGTCTACTCTGATTGTCCGTCTGTCTATGGGTGAAAAGAGTACTAAGGTCTTGAGTACCTAATGCCTCTTGAAAACTCCTCTAAAAGCGATAGATAAATTAAGGACCTCTATCATAAATGATAGATATGGGTACTCTATGCAGCTTCACTATTTCTTTAATGTATAATTGTGCCAATGTTGCTACGCCATAAGTGGTTTTGACTGGAATGAAGTATGTTGATTTGGTTAGTCGGTCAACAATAACCCATACTGAGTCGTAGCCGCCTGTGGAGCAAGATAGACTAACAACAAAGTCCATCATCACTCGTTCCCATTTTTATTCAAGAATCTCCAATTATTGTAATGAGCCTCCGACTTCAGATGCTCAGCCTTAACCTGTTGACATATTAAACAACGAGATAAAAACTCTGCTATATCTCATTTCATTCCTTTCCATCAGGAGATCTATTTTAGATCTTGATACATCTTGGTGGCACCTAGATGTACAGCATATGTGGCACTATGGCCTTCTTCCAAGATGTCTCGTCTAAGAGTTCCAGCATCTGGTACACATAATCATTGTTCAAAATGCAAGGCTCCTGCATCGTCAAGAGTGAAACTATTCACTTCACCATCCTTTACATTTTCTATAATTTGGACAAGCTTAGGATCCTCCATATGAGATATCTGTATCTGGTTTACAAGGGAAGATCTAGCCCTAATATGGGCTAAGAATGATCCTATCTTTGTAATCTCAAGAGTAACACCTTTGGTTCTCAGCTCTTGTAGTTCTTGGATCAATGATCTTCTTGTCACTGCTATATAGGCTAGACTACCTATAGATTTTCGACTCAAAGCATCTGCCACTACTTTCGCTTTGCTTGGATGATAAAGAATATTGTAATCGTAATCTTTTAGTAATTCTACCTATCTTCTCTACCTTAGGTTTAGGTCCTTCTGGTCTAAAATATATTTCAAACTCTTATGGTTAGTGCAGAGTTCACAGGTTTCTCTATACAGATAGTGTCGCCATATCTTTAGTGCGAAAACTACTACTGTCATCTCTAGATTATAGGTAGGGTAATTTTGTTCGTGTTTCTTGAGTTGTCTTGATGCATATGCCACTACCTGGCCATGCTGCATAAGGACGCATCCCAACCCCACTCTCGATACATACAATATACTGTAAAACCTCCAAGTCTGGAGGGTAAGACCAATATAGGTGCGGAGATTAATCTTTTTTTGAATTCTTGGAAGCTTTCATCACAAGCGTCATCCCACTGGTACTTTACTCCTATCCTAGTGAGTCGTGTGAGAAAGGCGGCTAATTAGGAAAAATCTTGGATGAAATGATGGTAATATCCTACTAATCCTAAAAAGCTGCAAATCTCTGTGACAGAGGTGGGTCTAGGCCATATTTTGATCACTTCTACTTTGCTTGGGCCTGTTTAGATGCCATCCTTGGAGATTACATGTCCCAAGAAAGTCACGCAATCAACCCAAAACTTACATTTAGAGAATTTGGCATATAATTGATGATCCCTCAATGTTTGCAACACAATATGAAGGTGTTGTTCATGTTCTTTTGAATTCTTCGAGTACGAGGATGTCTTCTATAAAGACAATAACAAATTTATCTAAGAACGGTTTAAAAATCCTATTCATTACATCTATGAAAGCAACTGGTGTATTCGTTAGTCTGAACGACATTATTAAGAACTCGTAATGTCCATATCTGGTACGATAGGCTGTCTTGGGCACATCCTCCTCCTTGACCTTGAGTTGGTGATAATCAAACCTCAAGTCAATCTTTGAAAAACACTTGGCTCCTTGAAGTTGATTGAAGAAATTGTCGATACGAGGCAACAAATATTTGTTTTTAATAGTTACTTTGTTCAGTTGCCTGTAATCGATGCACAGTCTCATTAATCCATCCTTTTATTTCACGAATAGAATTAGAGCTTTCCAAGGTGAATAACTTGGCCTTATAAAGTCTTTTTCTAACAGGTCTTGTAACTGAGCCTTTAACTCTTTTAACTCCATTGGCACCATCCTATAAGGGGGTATAGAGATTGGACGAGTTCCTGGAACTAGTTCTATTTGGAACTTAATCTCTCGATTTGGGGGTACACTTGGTAGATCATCCGGGAAGACATCTACAAATTCCTGGACCATTGGAACGTCCTCCACTTTCAGTTCTTTCTTCTTAATATCCTTAACAAATGCTAAGTATCATTGACAACCCTTTCACAATAAACTTCGGGCACACATTAAGGATATAAAGTTTCCAGGAATTTCACTTCGTTCACATTGAAATATAAAGGAGGGTTTCTCTGAAATATTGAATTTAACTGTCTTATTATAGCAATCCAAGGTAGCATGACAAGATGCTAGCCAATCCATATCTAACATGACATCAAAATATGCCATATTCAATAGCATAAGGTCTGCCTTCATATTTACTTCATCAATTTTCACTTTGCAAGTGCGGTAGCCTCGTTCTATTAGAAGGGTACCTCCCGTAGGCGTAGTTACTAAGAATAGACATTCTAGTCTAATAAATTTTTATGTAAAGTTCTTAGCAAAGAATGGTGACACATAGGAATGCGTAGAGCCAGAGAAACAAAATATGTGCAAAGTTTGATTCAATTAAAAGGGTATCTGCTACCACTGCGGTGGACGCTTAAGCATCCTGACTTGTTAAGGCGAATACTCTTAACCTCGACCACCTTGTCTTCTGCCAGCGCCTCTTTTGATTCTGTTGCCTCATATAGTTACAAGGGCTCTGTTGGCAATGGTGGCCTCTAATTGATTAGGGCGTATAGAGCTTAGACAGATCTGATGTAGAGTTGGGGGAAATCTCTCTTGAAGTAGCCCTGTTGACCACATTAGAAACAGACTTTAGTATTATTGTTGCCAAGACAAGCTCCAAAGTGGTTTCTTTCACTCTTAGGGCACCAAGGCCTTTGCTGACCCTCTGTACTACCCTGTTGACACTAAGCTGCACTGACAGTAGAAGGTACACATCCAGCAGTTTTATTGGGTGTAGAACTTCCTCCGTGGCCGTGTGACTTCTCATCTTGTTTCCTTTTTCTTTTGTTATTCCAATTTTCATTGTGCATATCTCTTTCTTCCATTATACAGGCAATGTCAACGGCCTCTGTGTAAGATGAAAAGTCTCGTATTTGTGATCCCATCCTAAAAAATAAGGACTCTTGAAGGCCTTTAATGAAACATCAAATCTTTTGCTTCTCATCTAGGACTATGTGAGTAGCATATTCAGACAACTCCACAAATAGATTGTCATATTCATTGATGGTCCGCATTCCTTGCCGGAGTGTCTCAAACTCATTCATCTTTACTTCTCTATACTTTTCGAGATAAATTATTCCCGAAAATTTTTTTTAAAGTCCTTCTATTTGAAGGGTGGGGCATTACTAGCCATGCCCTTCTTCCATGTTTGCCACCAACAGTCCGCCTTACTTTTTAATTGAAAAGTAACAAGGGTTACTCTTCGGGACTCATGGCACTCCGACGTATCAAAGATTTTCTCACAATTATCCAAAAACATTGTGGGTCTTCATTGGCTTCTCCTACAAATGTTGGCAGATTTAGCTTCATGAATTCTAAGGTCTTGACCTCTGCCCTTACCCATTCTTGAGGAGGGGTGGGGGTGGCATCTGGTCTATCTCTTGTACTCTTGCGGCTTATACTATTGCTTGTGAGCTGTCTTCATATGACTATTCCATCAGAAGTTCCTTCAACCCATTTACCTCATTTTGCATTGCTGTTAATACTTCCATTACCATAACTGCTTTGATTTGTATTAGTACTCCATCATTCCTCCCAGGGTTTACAGTGGGTATTTCTCTATTTTGCGCATGGTTACTTCCTGCACGGTTAGGCATCTCTAACCTTGCACCTGCTGACTAATAACTGGAGGGACCAAGGCCTTGCCAGATCTTATGCGGATTCCAGCAGCATTTGATTTCCCCCATGCCATCTAAACTTATTCTAAAATAATATGTATCGTCCCCATTATGCTTCAAGGGTAAGACACGAAATAAAATGATTTAAACTCTATAGGGCTTTTGGTAGATCTTCATCCTATAGTCGTGTTACAGTCACGACAATAGGGGAGGGCCTAATAAAGATACCTTACTCTGTAATCACTAAGAGACCTAACAACCTTTGCTTTGATACCAACTTTGTACTGACCTGTTACCTGGGCACATGACTAGCACAATGATGAATCTCCATCACTGTAAGCATTTCCATAAATTCTACCCATCAGTTAAAATATTAATTATTTCTTCTCTATATTATCAAAATAACCATTCTTTGTCAAATAAATACGAAGAAAACATGTCAAATTTCCTTATTTATAAATACATAGAATTGATTTGCATATAATAATAGGTTCTCAATATGAAATACATTATTATACTAAAATACAAGCCAAATATACCAAACTCTTGACCTAGATGTCCGAGATGATTATAGAACAACATAATCTATAACAAAAGAGTGGCTTACCTAACAGCAGGAAAGTTCAAAGTGATCTACTCCTCTAGCAGATATTCTTCGTCGGCAACCTGATCTGAACAAAAAGATTTCACAGAGAGTGTAAACTTTAAAACTTAATGAGCGAATCAGCCTCGCAATAATAAAATTCAAATACATCACCAGTTATGCAAGTATACCTGAAGGCTCAAACTCAACCAATAAATATAGTTAGAAATTACATACTAAAAGATAGAAAGTCATCCAATTCATTAAACGGTATTAGTACTCATCAATGGCAATATATCCCAGAGAGCGTACATAGGCTGGCTCACTAAATTTGTTTATTTTTGCCATGACACACAACCTTATCCTCTCAACTAGGGCACCTTATGGATCTGTTACCAACTTGAGCTATATCTCTACCGAGAGAATCGTTGTCTTCACACTCGTTGGTCAAGACACCCTTTAAACCGGGTTTTCTACCTTGCCGTGAGAGAGGGTACAATCTCGCTCAATCACAATCAATAGTACATTATTTCATATCATAATTAGAAGTACAATGTAATATTCATTCATATAACAGGTATCGTATATAACTATATCACAGGTTTATAAACTATAAATCAAGATAACAACTAAGTTATCTTTGGAAAGATTCAAACTTTATATCACCCTGAAATATTTATTTCGTTTTATCTATACTTTTGGATTAATTTGAATTAGCTCCCTAGATTCGCCACTCCGAATCCAGTTTACCTCTATGAATCTTAGGAGCATCCTACGACATACTTTTTATCACCAATGATGCTAAAACTCTATTAAAATAGGGTCGTTTCACTCACCTAAATTTTATACGAGTATCACTTCTCTAAGTTGTTATGGACAAGAGTACACATGTGAATTTCTATTCGGACCTAAGTTGAGAAGGAAAGTAACACTGGAGTAAGAGAAACTGTCTATTTCTTACTTAGAGAAAAGACTAATCACTCAAAAAACTTGCCTCTTCTTTCTCTCTATAAAATAATAAGCTAAACAAGAGGAAAGAAGAAATGAAATGAAATAATAGAAACACCATTTAAGCCTCCCTTATATAGGCTTTAAGAATAAATACTAGCCATTGATGTAGGTAGGTGTAGAACCAATCCTAGCCATTGAGGTGTGGTAAGTATGGAACTAATCCTAGCCATTGAGGTGTGGTAGGTGTGGAACTAATCCTAACCAATAATTTAACAAATCCTAGCTATTGATTTCTTTTTTCAACACTTTATGTAAGATATATTGATACCAAATAATTTTCAATGGCTAAGATTACTTCATATTCAATGGCTATGATTACTTCTCCTAAAGTCTTAAGTTTCATTTTGCTTTACTCCTTTCATTTAGTCCCTAAGGGGATTTTCTCACATAAAAAGTCATTTTCTCCTACGAATTTCTTTTTAGATTTCTCTTATGACCAAACCATATCTAGTACTCAATATTTCGATTGTATATATGAACAGTACTGTATACATGAATAGTATTATACATGTGAATAGTATTGTATACTAGAATAGTAATCATAGTCTACGAACATACATATTTTATTTTTCACGGGTATTACATTAAGGGTCTATATTCCCCTAGTCTTAGATTTCTCGAGGTTCGTCCACCAGGGTTTACCCACCCAAGGATTTACTACTCGATACTATGGCGGGTCTATATTCCCACCACCTCTCTTTCCCTGATGCAAGCCACACATAATCATCACATAACACATTCAATAACCAAATATAATTCCAAGCATAACTTACAAGATAACTTCCCATTCATATAATGCCTTTTCTTTCTTGCATGCATTCCATACACAAACACCATACAATATATAAATCAATAGCCCATAGTTTTCAAACACAATTCACTACACAAAACCCCCAATTTCACAAGAAAATTTCAATATCTAGTTAATACCACTAACTAAGGAATTTTACTAATTAATTTTTAATATGGTGTGAGTGTGATTTATATTGTACTTGAATTTAATAAAACTCAATAGCAAGGCCACTCACTCACTTTGATGCTGATTAGGATTACCGTGGAAGAAACCCGAGAAACACAACAAACGAATCTCCTGAAAACACCTAAAAACCAAACTAACATTTCCTTTAAAAAGGAATAAATGAAGGGCTACCGGTTGATTGTCCTTCCTCTGGTAGTCGACTGTCTATCCCAAATAAACCAATCAATGAGCAACTGATTGACTATTATCACCATACCAGTCAACCAATTCGTGACTATCCAATTTGTCATTTTTTGTCCAGGATGTACCGATCAACTAATATGGAGCTATCGATCAATTGATGCGTCTTTGTCCAAAATATTAAATTTACTTAGAAACGACTGATCGACTGATTGGGATGCACTAGTCAACTAGTGTGTTTCAGCCCAACTCTGGACACAAGGCACCATGGTAACCAGTTGACTCCCTTAAGCCAACGGTCGATTGCTTATTTGCAAAAATGAATCTGCTATCCATCATCCTTAATTTCTTCCCAAATCTCATTCTCTCATCTTTACCTCTCTTAATGAGTTTTATACAATCAAAACTAGCAACTAACCCAAAGAATGAAACAATAAAGACCAAACTTCAACACCAACAACCCCAAAATCCAATTTTCTCCCCTAGGGCTAAATCTAAAAATTGAGGAAAAAGAGGAAGGTGAAGCTTACCTCTACCCTTAGCAACTCCAGTGAGCTGGAAAGTGATTGAAGGAGTTGAGAGAGGATACACATTTTATTCTTGCTCCCAAAATGCCTCTAACGAAAAATGAAGATGAAAGAGAGAGGATGAAGAGACTTTAATAGTTAAGTGGGTCATAGGATAGTCTATGGGTACCCATACCCAGATGCTCCAAACCCGAGTAATCTAACTATAATTATTCCTCAATAATTAAATTAATTCCATTTAAATTTCCTTTTCCTCCTATATTTTACAATTCACTGAAATATACAACACAATGATAAAATGACTAAATTAAATTATCATTCAAATAGAACAAATAAATTACAAAAAATGAAATGACTGAATTAAATTAAATAATTTAACGTTGTGAAACACCATAATACCCCTAAAGCACGTGACCCTAATTTGGTAGGTATTACACCTCTAGCAATGGGGATGGATTCTTGATTCGTGAGTCATCGGTCGAATCGTCCTTCTATAACTGTAACTGTAGGAGGTGAGTCTAATCCACGGACTCACCCAAACTAGCACTACTTTACACAAACATATAGCTCTACATATTAAAATCATATTTATATATTTATGTACAGATCTATGACTTGCACATCTCCATCCTTAACCTCCTTGGGTCATAGTTATATACCTTAATCCTTGCTCCCATGCCCTAGGCACCCTTAACACAATGCAAGTAAAAAAAAAGTAAAATAATGACAATCACACGCCTTTATCAAACATATTCATCACTTCACATGGGTCTATGCTCCCATGGGTCCTTTGCTCAAGAGCTTCATGAATGTGGGTCTGCGTTCTCATATATTCATCACTCGAGAGCCTTATCACATGGATCTACGTCTCCAGGACTAATTGTCCACATCTTGTGAGCTACGTTGTCGAGGGTCTACTTTTCCCTGGACGTTCCACTCAAGGATTTCATTATATAGGCATGCATCCTATTTTTTTTATTTCTCAAAGCTTCATCAACTTAAAGCCTACGTATCCACATATTTATCGCCAAGATACAATCCCATATATCTACGTCTCCATCGAGCAACCTGTGTTTTTAATATCCATTTACCTTATGGTACGACTCCTATTCTGAGTCCTGGCCTATGCCCCGATTCGACAACTACCAATATCCAACTCCAAAAGTGTACCACTAGGCCACATCTAAACATAACAAAATCCCATGCACAAGCAACTATAAATCCAAAATCTACTGAGTACATCGCTGACAAGTCACCCTTTAAGAAATCTAATAGTCAACATTGGTATTTCTCAAGTCGGGCCTCAACTTGTCATGACATTGCCCCTTGGGAGGATTGTGTAGCTCACCTCGGCTTCCTCAACCGGGCAACCCAAAACTATTCCCAAATCAGAAGTCTCTACAATCATACAACCCTTATCCTCGAATTAAATCTCAGTTATATTTTAATTTCCATTTAAGATTTTAAATCTTAAATGTGTTTACGTGATCGGGACACAATAGCACAACATTACCCACGTACGACTAAATTCTTTACTTGTAATGATCCCTATTTTTATCTTTTCCAAGCATGCATACATCAAGTACATAATTGCATTTAAAAATAAATTTAGGAAAAACATTCTCAAACTATATGATCATATAAAACAGAGTTAGATCCCTCACCTTAACTCTAAGATAGCAAATCCATCCCAAAAGATGTGGAAGTTGTACTAAAGAATCCATCCCTTTAACTTAACCATGTAAAAACATGTCAAGGTCACAAAATAGAGAAATCCTTACCACTAATTCTGACCTTTGATCACTTTTTTGGTCACAACTTCTAAACGGTAATGAATTCTAAAATGAAACTTTTTGTATTTGAAACTAGACAAAAAGCTTTTCAAAAATATATAATTTGTTAAAAAAATAGTTCGTATGAAAGAGTTATGATCATTTGAAAACTGGATCTAAACCTTTAGGCATGCCAGCGCTGAGCACTGGCGACTGGGTTTAATTCCCTGTTTCGACAAAAAAATGCCCCCTCTTGATTTTTTCATGTTGTTGGTCAAATCTCTACCATTTAACTTGATTTTTTCCATGGAATTTCATCCTTGATGTTTAGAGAGTGTTTTGACACAAAATCTCCTAATTAATTCCAACAATCCAAGTCCTAATCATCTATTTTCCATTTAGAACCCTAACTTTCCTTATTTTACGAATTTCATCTTTCTCCAAAATCCTAAGGTTTCTCATAGTTTCCTTTGAATTTCTTGCTCTTTGATCATTATCAAACATGTAGGAATGTTTTAAAACATAACCCAAGCCCTAAAGATCCCTTCCAACCTCAATTTCTACTGAAATTACCCAAAATCTGAAAATAGGAGAAAAAGAAAGAAGATGAGATACCTACCTCAAATCCTTGCCTTTCTGCTGGTGGTTGGTCGCTAGAGATCTAAAAATTTGCTAGAGAATGATTGTCGGAGGTTAGGTAGTAGAGGACTTGAGAGAAAAAGGAGAGAGTGTTTAAGGAGGGAGAGGAAAAAAGTGGGTCACCTATATATACACTCTCCATAATGAAATTACTATTTTGACCTCCGATTGATCCCTGGTCAACGTTATTAATGACAAATTCGTAATTTCTCCAACTTAGGTATTTATCATACTCTATGTACCATGCAATTTTTCTTATTATATTTTTGTCCCTCCTTGAACTTAGTAATCATATGTCTCCCTCAATGCCACTTGTACATCTCCTCAGTCCCCAGTCACTAATTGCTCTCCCTGAGATGCCACCTTTAACCTCAGAATCCTCACTAAGCAACCAAAAAATTTGCCCTTGTACCCAAATTATTCCTAAAAATCTAACTTTACTAACACCTAAAAACAGCGGGTGTTACAATACTTCCTCTTTAAAGAAATTCAGTCCCTGAATTTCAATACCCCTTAAGAACTTCCTTGTCCATACATCATCCTTATGTATCGATATCTATCTCATGGGTCAAATTGTCACGACCCGTTTTCTGGGCACATGACCGGCACAATGATGAATATCCCATCACTGTAAGCCTTTCGATAAATTCTACCCATGAGTATAGTCATTATTTCTATATTATCAAAATAACCATTCCTGAAGAAAATATATCAAATTTTCTTATTTGAAATTCATAGAGATTATTTGCATATAATAATAGATCATCAACATAAAATACATTATTGTACTGAAATACAAGCCAAATACCAAACCCCTGACCTAGATGTCCTAGACGATTACAGAGCAACATAATCTATAACAAAAGAGGGGTCTACCCGACAACGGGAAAGTCCAAAGTGATCTACTCCTCTAGCAGATATTCTTCGCTGGCAACCTGATCTGAACAAAAAAGTTGTACAAACAGTGTGAGCTTTTAAACTCAATGAGCGAATCGGCCTCGCGTTAATAAAATTCAAATACATTACCAGTCATGCAAGCATATCCAAAGGCTCATACTCAACCAATAGACAGAAGATAAAAATTCATCCAATTCAACAACTGTTACTAGTACTCGTCAATAGCAATATATCCCAGAGAGCGCACACAGGCCGGCTCACCAATTATGTATATTTCCGCCATGACGCACAACATCATCCTTTTACATACAAGAAGATAAAAATTCATCCAATTCAACAAACGTTACTAGTACTCGTCAATGGCAATATATCCCGGAGAGCGCACACAGGCCGGCTCACCAATTATGTATATTTCCGCCATGACGCACAACCTCATCCTCTTAGCTAGGGCGCCTCACGGATTTATCACCAATCCGGACTATATCCCTACTGAGGGAATCGTTGTCTCCACACTCATTGGTCAAGACACCCTGTCAACCGGGTTTTTCGCCTTGCCGTGAGAGGGGGTACTGTCCCGCTCAATCACAATCAATAGCATTTCATATCATAATCAGAAGCTCAATATAATATTCATCCATATAACAGGTATAGTATATAACTATATTATAGATTTATAAACCACATATCAAGATAACAATTAATACGTTTTTGAAAACATTCAAACTTCACATCATCATAAGATACTTATTTCATTTTATCCATACTTATGGATTAATTATCTCATTTAGATTCGTCATTCTGAATCCAATTTCCCCCTATGAATCTTGGGAGTGTCCTACGACATACTTTTATCACCAGTAATGCTAAAACTCTATTAAAACGGGGTCGTTTCACTCACCTGGATTCCGTACGAGCATCGCTTCTCTAAGTCATTACAGACAAGAGTGCTCAGGTGAATTTCGGTGTTCTGCTACGGAGATTTTCATGAAAGATTAGAGAAAATACGTTATGATTGTTTTCGTACAGATACTGTTCATACATACAGTACTATTCATACGTATGGTACTATTCATATGTACGGTCACTATTCATACGTATGGTCACTATTCATACGTACGGTTACTATTCATACGTACGGTTACTATTCATACATACGGAAACTGTTTATACCAGAAATAGATAATACAATCTGTAAAAGAGTACACCAGGTAAGTTTCCAGGAAAGAGTGGAGGGTCACACTGGACACACTTAAAAACCAGGTCTTTCCTTAGCCAGAACTTTCCTAGACATGTATTCTTCACAGTTTACATTCTATTTCGGTAATCAGATAATCAAAATAACATATAAACAGCTAAGGACAGTTTTTCTGATGTGGAAGATCAGCCAAAGCCGCAACCACAGAGCATACTTAAGAAAATAACTTCTAAAATTGAAAGACATAGAAAGGGTATAGTATCCTTACCTAAGCTGAAAAGGAAAGGCCCAAAATCTCAGAGGCCCAGCATTAGAGCAAGAGAAACTTAAGGAGAGAAGAAGAGAAGTTGAATGTGTGAGTTTAGAAGTGAAATGGAAGAGCCTATTTATAGGAAAAGTCAAAAGTACTATTTGACACTATGCGGTAATAAAATATTCAATTTACTATTTATGAAAATGACATTTATAATAAAATAATTCACGTTAATCATTTACGGTTACTGTGCAAATTTCGGAAAAGTCGCAGGCGGCTTACTATTGAAAAACTTAAGGGGAAAACTATCATTTCACCTTAAACCTTTAAGTTTCTTTTCAAATCAGTCCTTTCATTTTAGTCCCTGAGGGTATTTTTACACATAAAATGTCATTTTTTCCTACGAACTTCTTTCTAGTTGTCTCTTATGACCAAACCACATCTAGTACTTGACATTTTGATTGTATAAATGAATAGTACCATATACGTAAATAGTATTATACGGGTGAATAGTACCGTATACTGAAATAGTAACAGTAGTTTGTAAACAAATATTTATATTTTATTTTTCATGGGTATTACATTATCACCCCCTTAAGAGAATTCGGTCCCCCGAATTCAAAACTCATCTCAAGACTGAAATAAGTGTGGTTACTTCGTCCATATCTCATTCTTCGCATCTCTTTCTTCCTAAACCTCATCACACCCTTGGTGAGATTTACAAGAACACTATTCCATCGACTGTGAACTCTAGACCGCATTATCAATAATTTGCATAGGACTTTTGCCTTTTCTAAACAGTAAACAATCTCTTCCTCATCAGTTTGATCTTCTCCACAACCTTTTGTACCATAAAGTGTCTCATCCTCATAACCTTTACCAAACTTAAACCATCTAATCAGAGACGAACTCTGTCTCTATGTAAAACCTCAAATAGGTGTCGTCTTCAAAAGTGGCACGTGGTCTTTCCAGTTCACATTGAATATCAAAACACATGTTACCACACACATAGCTTATAACTTTTACGAATACAAGCACCCTACCTAAAGGCGTCATTTTGACCATAGGTAATACTCTTGCCCGAGGTGATCCTTCTACCTTAAGACGATACTCTCAGCTGAAGGCGTCATATAAAAGGAAAAATCAAATGAAATTATTACATAAATCTCTAGGAAGAACAATCCTAGAAAATGTGATAAGTAAATAACATACTCCTCACGTATAATTGTAAAATAAATATATATGGAAATTCCTCTCACCTCAATGACTCATATAGAGTCATATCCCTTCAATGATTAGGGCAAACCCATAGTTCTCTATGTATAGGTTCATAAAATACTTATTTAGCACTCCTCCTAGTTCAGAAGTATAATGTTACCATACTGTGCTTTAGAATTTCCATAATCAAGTATGAAATATAAGTCCAACATCTTCTCATTCCTCAAGTTCTTTCAGTAAAAGGAATCACTTCAACAAAGAAGATCTAAATACTAACTTAAATTTTATTTCTAGTACATAGATAATTTTAATACATGAAGTTTAGACCACATATAGCTTTAGGTACAAACAAAAGAAAAAATAAATTAAGGACGAGGAGACTTTTGAAATGTAAAAGGTGCTCCAGGTCTAGAAGAGGAAGGTGCTTCAGACCTTAAGGAGGAAGCTAATCGTTGCAGCCGAGAAAGGGTTTCTGGAGGAAGCGCCTGAGAAATTTGACGAAGAGCAGAAGTTACTCCGTTCATACATTCAATACACCTTGCTTGTTGGTCACGAAAATTTTGAGTTGCAAACATTGAATGTCTATCAACTCGATTAGCTAGTTCCCCGAAACGACGGTTTATCAGTTTCTCTTGGTTTTCAAAGAGACGATTTATTAGTCGCTTCTGGTCCTCTGTCTTGTATTCCAGGCTCTCTATCTTACGCTCCAGATTTTCGATCTTACGCTCCAGGAACGCAAGCTTATTTTCTGAGGATGTTGCAGTGCTGTCCTCTTCCAACTCTATTACATCCCTCTTTCTCTTCTTAATTTCTGGTGACCTGTCTACAGGTCTCTTCCCTTTGTTGTTTCCGAGACTTAGATTTAAATCAAGCTCCACATTGCCAGTCTCAAAATTCAAGTTGAAAGACTTATTATCGGCCATTGCTCTAGGGATCTCAGAAATAACTTCGAATGAGAAATGAATGGAGATTGAGAAATAGGTATGTAATGAAAGAAGTTCGCTTGGTGTGATGAGTGGGGTAACGGGCGTACAAGATTTATAGACAACCCGAAGCCCTTGGAGCTAAAGCCACCACAACCTACACGCCGCTCGCTATAAGGTTTACAGATCACATACGTCGCAATGCCAGCAATTAATGTCGGACATGCAGATAAATAGTAAATGCAATTAACATAAGTCAAAGATTTCCTCAAAAAAAATTTTTGGCTAATCTTGACCTTTCTCAAAATTTTCGACTAATCGCCGTTTCAATCTATGATTTCCTCACTCTGTACTTGTCTTATAGTGTAATCTCAGATCACGATATCACTCTATGATCGGGTAGTCTCATATTGGCCGTATCTTAGATTCTAATCGGTGTCTTTACTCTGGACTTACACATAATATATATGTAAATATATATATTTTAAAACAAAGTTAACTGCTTACGGCACATGTATCAAGTATTATCATGATGCAAGGAAACATTGCCTTTCATTTGCCCACGAGAGCATTATATGTAAGTATGTGTAACCATGAAGATGTATTATCCTCTACACATTTCATTCTATCCAAGTCATTTTGATTTCTCATTCTCTATGAGTATATGTAGGATCATCACATATTCTCCTTGATCATAGCCTTCACTCATTATGCATGAATAACATACATACATGTAATTACAACATGATTCAATCTATTATGTATATTATACTCAACTGAAGGCTCTTAAGAACAACACAATAAAACAGAGAAATGCATTTCAGTTCATCATAAAAGCATCCAAGGCAATCTTTAATGGCTCTATCGTTAACTTCTTTGAATTTCAAAAAATACCAACGGGAGAAATGGGAAAACCAAGTAAAATCGGCCGCAAATCCACCGAATACTGACTTTCGTGGTTTTGGCATTAATGCAACGCGCTATCGGTGTGCACGCCTACCCTAGACTTCTGGCTTCCAGCTTGTAGAAATCCATAGGTTGATCGTGTAGGGGTGCGGTGAAGAGGTATCTTCTTTGTCTCTTAGTCCAAATTTTTTCTCTATAAAAACCTTCTCAGCGTTCTCAGTTACCACACCACAAAGAGTAATAATCTCTGAGCCTACAATCCCCCAGTATTCCTCTCGCCTCATATTCTTACAAAAATTTCTAAATTTTTCCAAATCATGGCCTCAAAGAAGTACATTGATCTCACAGTAGAGGCTAAGGAAGAAGAACTTGACTTAAACTTAAGTTTATGCAGGGACAAGGGCAAAAGACCTCTTAAGGGATCTCAAGAAAATCAAAAGGAGAAGAAGATGAAGAAGATTGAGGAGGCCGAGGAGATTAGTACAGGTCATAGCTCGGAGGACAAAATCGCCTGTTTAGAGCAGGAGGTGAAGATTCTCAAGAAGATGATAGAGGACCTGGAGAAGTTAACCAAACGTAATAACGCGGCAATGACTTCGAGAATAGATAGGTTCTTCTATTGGTCCACCCAGTGCTTCTGCAATCAACAGAAAAGAAGTGTTGATTGTATGAATGGAATTTACACTACCCTCCGCGACATTGCTATGTCTCTTGCTCCAAGGAATGGTCGAGGGGTGATGATACAATACAACCCTCCTAATCCAATACCACCTCGCTTTTAGATTACTCATGCATGAGTAAACTTCTTTTTTTTTGCAATGTAATCCTTCAGTCAGTTTTTTTTTTAATGCAAATGGTTTCTTTTATTGGCTGGTACTCTAAAATAATATAGCTACACAAAATCAATCATGAATTCAGCTTATAAAATCCACCATATAAAAATTTGATCCGACAGCAACGGAATCAAAACAAATAACAACTTTTCCTTGACTACGTTCAAAAGTGTAGCCACATCTGTCTAAAACTAAAATTGAGAACATAATTCCTAAGAAGAGATAAGTCTCGGAGGGAAAGGAAATGAAAACATCCTACAGGACCTTCAGTAGAGCCGTCTCTCTATAGTTGTGCCCGGGTTCACAACGATAGACGAGGTCCCACTAAGGTTACCTTGCTCTGTAATCACTAGGAGACCTAACAACCATTGCTCTGATACCAACTTTGTCACGACCCGTTTTCTGGGCACATGACCGGCACACCGGCACCTCTTGTAACCTCATACCTATGCTCTTAGCACACAATGCTCTACCAATACACTTGATGTGATTTCCTAATTGTAATCATAAGTCAGCTCTTTCAATGGAAAACATCCATGTCGACTATGCCACCCCTTGGTATATATCTCTCCTACCCCACCTTTAGGGTGTTTCATAAAGAGTGCTATAGAAGCAGCTAGGCTAACATCCCTCATTTACCTTGCCATATTAAGTGTCACATCCTAAAAATTGAGCATGTGACCAGTGAAAACAGTGCCTAACCTATACCACCGCAAGCCTATCTTTCCCTCAACCCATATAACCAAGTTCACTTATTAAACTATTTCATTTAAAGTAACATAATATTCTTATGCATAAATAATAGAATTTCACAAGAGGTTTTATCCTCTTCCCATAAACAC
The DNA here is from genome assembly GCA_037074585.1 of Biancaea sappan. Taxonomy (NCBI): domain Eukaryota; kingdom Viridiplantae; phylum Streptophyta; class Magnoliopsida; order Fabales; family Fabaceae; genus Biancaea; species Biancaea sappan. The sequence continues at coordinate 18,151,185 of CM073494.1, forward strand.
ATATGTAAATGTAAAAATCTTCCATATAAAATTAATTTACTTAAACTCAAATGCTTTTTTCATTTCTAGCGTCATCCATACACATTACAACTACCCATACTATACAACAGAACATGACCTACCCAATTACAGAGCTTTTCTAGAATTCCTACAAAAAAACATAAATTACACATTACTATACCCCGAACAAGAGGGAAGGCATCCTCAGCACATACGTCCTCTAACGGTAGGCTCTTTATCACCTAAAACTGTGAGGGAGTGAGTCTGAACCACTTGATTCACCATAAACCAACCTAACCTACCAAGAATATATAGTAAAGCATGCCAACATGAATATATATATATATATATATATATATATATATATATATATATATATATATATATATATATATATATATATATATATATATATATATATATATATATATATATATATATATATATATTTGAATAAGTATGTAATTACAATTGTGACCTTGAGTGAGTAACTCTCATTACATCCATATGAGAAAGATAATAAAACACATTTAAATCTCTATAGGAATAATACTACATTACATGCTTCATGAATCCAAAATAATGGATGAACAACATTAAATGCACAAGCCCAAAGATTCACTCACTACATTACCCCTATGATGCCAGTACACTGCCAACAGAGTTCAAACTCATAACTATATTTCCTTATGTGTATGTGTATATAAATATATATGCATGATCCGCTAACATCCAATATGAACATCCAACACATGGGAAACACAAGCCAACAACAGTTATGCCATCAATCATCCTAGAACATCATATCATAACACATGACCAATATTCATTCAAATCACATGATAAGCTTCTCTCGTACTCCATGAGATAGTGCTAAGTATTTAGCTTAAATATGGTCAAATAATACCTTTTGCATGAAAAGCACACATACTAAATATACATGCCATTAATCATCACATAGCATAATAAATGTGCACACATCATAGCCAATTCACATGCCAAATCAACACACCATCCAAAGTCATATGTCATTGTATTCTATCACATTACATAAAATTTATACACACCATGTAAATAACACTTTCTATACCTTACAAGTCATGGTATGCACTCAGCTCAACCATAGCTATATTAATGGAATTTTTATGTTGTTCTAAGTGTCAAGTAGCACTATCACCAACTAATTGCTTATCATAAATTGGTCAAAGATTTCTCACAGTAATGAATTTTCAATTGAATCTTGTTTCATTAGAAACTAGACTCAAAGATATTTCCAAGGATATAAGATTTGTTAAAAATAGAATTCAAATGAGAGAGTTATGATCATTTGAAAACTGAACCAGAAAGCAAAGAAGGTTCTTTCCAAGAATCCTAACTTTTCATATTTTTATGTCATGCTTTCCAACTAAGATTTGAATGTTTAAATCCATAGATTCTTCAAATTTCTTATTTCATTTTGTTAATCAAACATCTAAGAAGGGTTCTATATCATTAATCCAACTTAAAACTTCCAAGAACACACATTCTTACCCCCCATCATTCACATATACGAAATTCTACAGGGGATCAATTGGCAGAGGATTGGGCAAAGCTCTTGGGTGAAGGAGATAGAGGAAGTGAGAGCTAGGGCTATGGAAAGATGGGTCAGCATGAGAAAGGAAAGAATAGGGCTGAAGTGTGTGTGTATTGCATATATACATATATAAAAAATATATTCTCTTCTAAGGAAATTACAAAGTTGCCCTTTGCTTAAGCTTCGATCAAGTAAGCAGTGGCAAGCTTTGTAATTTTTTGGTTCAGGTATTCTTCAACACACACACAAGACACTACATATTTCCAAGCCCACATTTCTCCACTCTTAACACACCACTAACCCTTATTTTCTTAATCATCAATAATGTCACTTAAATATTTTTATTTCACCCTAGTCTTCCACGGTCTCATTATCCATCTACTTTTCCTGTATTATATGTGCATCCCCATCCTCAGCTACTTATTACTACATATGCCATGCCTTTTACCATGAATTTCCTTTCCTATAAACAAAAAATGTTCCTACATCCAACTATTTATCCAAAATCTAAACACATTGATACCCATAGCATCTAGTATCACAATAAGGAAAAGGAGAAACCATCCCCGCCTACCGACTGTGTTCCATCCATTTTTCTATATTTTCTTCCATATCTAGGCTAACGTGCATCTTCATTTCTAAAACCTTATTACTCACCCATGAGTCCCCATTTCTCCTATTCTCTATGCCTTTCTTAATGAGTTTTGTGAGCTACTGAGTGAGAATGAGCCAATTGATCATCGATCTTGTACTAATCCCATCGTGCGATTTATGCACTAATCAGCCCCCTCCTAGTCATGTTGCTTGCAATGTCCTGCTAACGGCGTACTCTTGAAGCACTTTCCACTCTCTTGAAATGTGGGACATAGAAGTCCATCTATAGGTTTTGTTCCCATTTCACCGCCATTATTCTTCCAATACGAGTTGCATAGCATCTATCTTGATGCTTGCCTCATCTAACCAAATGCATCCGACATACTTCTTCTCTTCCTAGAGAAAGGTAGTGGAGTTTTGGTGAAACTTTCCCTTTAGGCTCAGAGCCACTCTCAAGGTAAGTCTCACTCGTCATGATTACAATATCCTGATGGCCTCAATTCCAGGTACTAAACCTGAAATCCATTCTACCTACTAATCAAGTTCCCATTGTCTCAATACTCGTCAACATCTTCTCTCTCTTGAGAGATGCCACCTCCTCATGGTCCAACCTAACCAAAAAGAGTCTCGAAATGACTAAGGAATCCTCAACGATATCAACTAGCTCTCTTCAAATATCTACCTCAATCTATTCTAACACGACCCCTTTTTCCTTACCTCCGAAAAGGTATCATCGGTAAAATCTACCGTGCCTCCCTGCACTACCTTGATATGACTAGAGGTCTCCTCAACTAAAGGTTTCCTTACCTTACATATTGTACTACCTTGTGTACAATCCCGTGCTCCAAGAGCATAACCTCAAACTCCCTAGGCTACCACCCAAGGTAAGGACACCATCAAAGAAATAACCTACCCCCTTACGAGGTCTATCGCAAACAACGACAAGCTGTGCCAAGCCCACATCAAACATCAACCCACTAGCTACTCCCAGGGGTGATCCAACTCAATGTCATCGACTCGCATACATCTTATGCATGTATACAACACAAGCATATACAACCATGCAATCACGATAGCATAATACACAAAGGTCATGATGATGTACACAAGGTAAAAGTACTAATGTTCTCTAAATATAGTATTTGAATCTCCCAGTTACGAGTGTACATCAAACTTGTTCCTGACCTCTCATAGTCTTACCTTCCCTTCCTAGTCCACTGCCAAACTCTCAGATAGTTCTTTCCTCTCTTAAAGGTACAAAGGGAGTTCTAGAAGTGGATAGGGAGCAAGTAGACTCCTGTCTTATCCCTAATGCCAACTGAGGGTACTCCTCTTCTAATGTGACCTACTCGATGGCACCAGCTATACACAAACCTTATGTAATGACATGCTCTATAATGGAATTCCCCCACATCAATCATTTTGAGCCTACCTCGCTCGATTCTAAATAATATCTAATAACTCGTATTCTATTCCCTTTTTTTATCTAAACTGACCCTTCGGTCATTGTTTATACACCGCACCAACACTGAAAGTCCTTTTTTCATAGCTCTTTCCTATTTTTCTCTTTCATCCAGCTCACCCTGCCCTATCTTTACAAGCTCCTTCGAACTAGTCACTACCTTGTATGTAGGGTATGTCTACATTCATAGCCCCACAAGTTGGTACATATGCCCCAAGCAAATCTTCTTTTCCCCTCCCTACTACCCAAGAGTACAAGAAGAGCAAATTGTGCCAACTATTTACACTCGGTGCCATGCCCTCGTACCACTATAAGCCTTTACTTAAAAGCCTCGAACTCACAAGCCTTCACTAAACATATGCTCCAAGGCACGAATCTTTCTAAGAATGTTATCCTGAATCTTCCTCATTCCTTTGTTGGGGAATCTGGGCCTTTGCCACCCCTCACTATGTCCCCTTGACCACGAGCTCTTCCTTCCTAACTAGAATAAATTTGACTCCTCATTATGCAGTCCTTACGCTACTAGCCCCTATGATTCTTCCCTTTTCTTCTTAGAATTCTCAAAGGATCTTCCTGATTTGCTGTGTTGGATACTATAAGTGGATGGAATTTCAAAAACTCTCTAATCTTCACTAAGCTTTCCCTTTAATAGATTCCTAATCCGTTATTTGCATAGTCTTTGCACTCTATGAGCATGGTCTCTACACTCATCAAACTACATTTCCCCCTTAATATCTCTATCGCTAATCGTCTTGACATCTAAGTCCTCTCCGTGGAATCTTACTCTTGCCTTTTCTTATGCTTCTTGACAACTTGTCCTTTCCTTTTGCCCAATGATTTCAAAACCCGATCGACCCAGTTAGATCGATGACCGGCTGAGGGTCTAGTCTATTTTGGTTAAAAAAAAATTGATCCTAGTTCAAATCAGTACAGAACTGGTTAAACCGGTTTCAGACTGGTTAAACCAATGGAACAAGCTGGGTAACCAGTCCATTTGTTCCATCTTTTGTTTGCTGCTAAACAACGTTACCTAATATCAAACTGAAGGGAAAAAAACTAGACCTACAGTTATTGCCATTGACAAAGAAGAAAAAGAAGAAGTAGTCATCACTGTTGAAGGAGGAGAAGCCGTCGAAGAAGGAGAAGGATAAGGAGCCACAGCCGAAGAAGGAAGAAGAAGAAGAATGATCACGCATAGAAGAAATCCAGATCAAAATATATGTGTATATGTGTGTGTGTGTGTGTGTATGTGTGTGTGTGTGTGTGTGTGTGTGTGTGTGTGTGTGTGTGTATGTGTGTGTATGTGTGTATATGTGTAAGAGAGAAAGAAATAGAGAGAAATGAAAATGAAGGGAAGTGAAGAAGAAGAATGGTTGCATCTATATCAAGATGTGTGAGAGTGAGAGAGAGATAGAGACAAAGACAGAGAGAAAGAAATAAAATAGAGGGAAGTAAGGAGTGGTCAAAAGGTTTTCGGCAGAGCAGTTGATTTCTCTATTTTCCCATAATTCCTGCTCCTTCATTCAACTTCTCTTATCATCTGTGGGACCTTTACTAGCCTCTATTCATCCACTTAATTGCAGAAAGCTATCATCTAATATGTGCATATTCATTAAATTTATTTTAATATTACACCTATTTTAAATAGAATTTTTTAATAATCATTAAACAAGTATGATGATCCTTCATTAGTTAAAAATACTCTCTCTTTCACTTAATTGCACTTTTTTTCTACAAATTTTGTAATTATGTAAAGTATTTTAACATTTTTAATTATATATATTTTAATTTTTTTTAATATACCAGTTTGACCACGGTCCGACCATTGACCCTTGAACCGGTACCTTTACCAGTTCAATGACCATTCTAATTTTTAAAACATTTCTTTTGCCACTCCCATGATCCATTCCCCTTTTACCGCAAGGCACACCCACTAGCCTCTACTCTTCTCAGGCATGATCACTCGTTCCCATTCTGTTATCCCGCCATGTTCTCCCTCGTGACCCCGAACAACATATACCTTACACTACTTGAGAGGCATCCTGAACTCATACACGACAAGCATAGATCCTTGAGTCACTCATGGACTCAAACGCGTCCTTTGAAAGGAACTAGATATGAAAGAAAGGAAGACTCATCCTATAAGGCTTTTGGTGGAGTTATCTCTCTATAGTTATGCCCGAGTTTACAACTATAAAAGAGGACCCATTAAGGTTACTTTGCTCTATAATCGATAGGAGACCTAATTTTCAATGCTTTGATACCATTTCGTCACGATTCGAAACTAGGATTAGAAGTTCTACCACTCCATAAATCGTAGCCATGGTCGGTGCAGATAGTGTGTTACCTACATCGTCGCAAACCTGGATCTTTTCTCAAATTAACCCTAACAATATACTCTATGTCCTAGGTGGCCTATATGATTACACAGATACTAAAGTAATTATCTTAAAATAAATAAATATTACCTTACTCCGAGCAAAAAAAAGGTATCCTCGAGCCGTGAGTCCTCAATCCAATCATCCTTTTGTACTTACAACTGTGAGGGGGTGAATCTAATCCAAGGACCTACCCAAACTAGCCCTACTCTACACAAACATACAACTTTTCATATTAAAAACATATTTATATATTTATGTACCCATTTATGACTCACACATCCCCAGCCTCGACCTCACCAGGTCACAAGCATATACCTTAATCCTTGCTCTTGTAACCCAGGCACCCTCAACACAATGCAAGTTAAAAGAAAGTAAATTAATGACAATCACACGCCTTTATCAAACATATTCATCACTCTACATGGGTCCCTTGCTCAAGAGCTTCATAATATAAGTCTGTGTTCTTACGAATTCATTACTCGAGAGCCTTATCGCATCGGTCTACGTCCCCATAAACTAATTGTCCACATCTCTTAAGCTATGTTGTTGAGGATATACTTTCCCCTGGACGTTCCGCTCAAGGATTTCACTATATGGGTATACATCCCCATATTTCTATTTCTCAAGACTTCATCAACGTGAGTCTATGTCCAACGAATTCATTGTCGAGATACTGTCCTATAGATCTACATCTCCATGGAGCAACCTGTGGTTTTCATATCCACTGACCCTATGGTATGACTCCCATTCTCAGTCCTGGCCTATACTCTGATCTGGCAACTACCAATATTCGATTCCAAGAGTGTACCACTAGGCCACATCTAAACACAACAAAATCCCATGCACAAGCAACTATAAATCCCAGATTTATTGAGTACGTCATCGACAAGTCGCCCCTTGAAAAATTTAACAGCCAACCTTGGCGTTTCTCAAGTTGGGCCTCAACTTGTCATGACGTTGCTGTAATACCCGTTAATTTCGGAATATAATTCGCTTGAGAGTATTTTAGAATTTTACAACGTTACTTTAGTTATTTATTTTGGTCATTTTTAATTTTCATATTTAATTGTTCTCTTTGAATATTATTTATGAAAATTGAGTTAAATGACTGGACTGAATATTTGCACCATGTGGGATATATTCTTAGAATGGTAAAATTCATGGAAAAGTGGTTTAAGAATAGTCAATTAGTCCATTAATTGTAAATTGACTGGATGGGTTTGGATGTTGGGTTATGGATACCCATGGGTTATTCAATAACCCATTAGAAATATTTAATATAAAGCTTCAATAGTACCCCCTCATTTCTCACGCAAAAGGAAAAGCTGAAAACTGAACAGTGGAAGTTTCTCTCGTTTCTTCATCCTCTTCTCAAATCTTTTCCTTGATCTTCAGAGTTTTGATTATTTGTTCCGTTCAAAAGCTTTGTAAGGATCAAAGGTAAGCTTTAATCTCATTACTTTCCTTAAATTTCAGTTTATATAGAAGATCAGAGGAAGTTTTATTTTTGAAGATTTTGATGATAATTCATGAATCTTTGTTGTTTTAGAAGTTATATTTGAGTTATAATCGGTTAAAAGAGTTGAGATTCTGGTTTTGAATCAAAGAAAAGGAAATGATGAAAATTTTCTGGGAAGCGTCTGCAAACACGAATTCACTGTAGCAACCAAAAAATTTCAAAAAATTTTTCGAGTTACTGTAGCAGTACTGTAGTGTCGGCAGTCAACGATACTGTAGCAGTCAACGTTACTGTACTGAACCGTACTGTAGCGAACCGTCACTGTAGCAATCAAAAAATTTTGCATCTTTTCGTGATTTTGTTTCCTTTCTTATGTTTCCTTGTAATATATTTTACTAGGAAATTTTCCTACACAAATTCTAGTGTGGAACAAGGTAAACTTGGACAAACATCAAGGTGAGTGAATAACCTTGCTAAGCTAATTTGATATTACTAGTCAAAGTACAATATAAGTCCCATTTACAATATTATTGGATATTAATCAATCAATTTTTCATATAACAGTATATGATGATTGGTATATTTTTTTTACAGAAATTCAAAGGAATAAGAGTATGTAGAAATTATTTTATTTCATGACAATTGTACTATGTGATAAATTCTCACTATCTTATTAATGAGTAAAGATCTACGGGATCTAATACATGAGTTTGAAAGGGTTAGAGTCTCATACTACTCGGTGTATATCTATGAGAACTTATTCACGAGTTTGAAAGGGTTAGAGTCTCATACTACTCGGTGTATATCTATGAGAACTTATTCACGAGTTTGAAAGGGTTAGAGTCTCATACTACTCGGTGTATATCTATGAGAACTTATTCACGAGTTTGAAAGGGTTAGAGTCTCATACTACTCGGTGTATATCTATGAAAACTTATTCACGAATTTGAAAGGGTTAGAGTCTCATACTACTCGATGTATAAGACAAATAATCATATGAGTAAATGTGGTATTTGTACTTTTGATATTTTATATAGTACAGTTATTTACTTACTGAGTTTTAAATAAACTCACACTCCCTATGATTATCTTTTCAGATACAGAAAACAAGGAAGAAGAGTATCTGTTTGAAGATTAGAAGCCCCTTGGAATTATTTTCTATTTCTGTCTGGTGGGATACCAGTACTTATTAATGTGGATACTAGGAACGCTCTGTACTTACTATAGGTCTCCTAGGCTTGCGATGAGATAGAAACATCAGATTATGTATGTCTATATTTGCTTATCAGATGAATATAATTCTGTAGTGTGGAATGAATGATTAAGGTTGAATGTAAAACCTTACAGAATATATGTAAATAACTTATGTTTGAGAATTTTATCAAATGAGTAATATCTTTTCACATGTTCAATTTGTAGGATGTGACAATTTGGTATCAGATGATAGGTTTTATAGGTCCCCTATAGAGTAAAGAGAAAAGTGATCTTTGTGGGCCCTTCCCTATTGTCATGAGCCGCGGCATGACCATAGGATTAGGTTCCATAAAAGACCCTGTAGAGTATAACGTCATTTTATAGATAACTTTTCAGTGGGGCTAGTAAGTGATATTTTGTTTATGTCTGAAAATTGTTTGTTATGTGTGTAGATCTTTGACAGTTCAATGTCAGAAGGATCTTCTAATAATAATGAGTATATGGGTCCAATGAGGGCCATAATTCCACTAGTACATGGGCAAGATGATCCTAACCGTGGTGATAGTTTTCATGCTCAAAGTACTGAGGGCGCAACTAGTGATCAAGAAAAGAGAGTCGAACCTGACGCTCACATTGATAATGCAACTATTACACATGTGATTAATTTAATGAATGAACGATTTGACCGATTTGAGGCTAAAATGAGAGGTCGAGCTGCACAAGCTAACCTGTCATTGGATCCTCCTATTGTTGAAGCTGAAATTGTACCACCAGCTCAGTTAGCTGGAGGAGGTAATGTAAGGGAGGTAAAAATGTCTGAATTCCAGAAAATGAGGCCTCCTACTTTTTCAGGAGAAGATCCCAAAGAGGACCCACAATGTTTACTTGAAGATTGTGGAGCAATCTATGATGATATAGGGTGTTCTCCTACTCAAAAGGTAGAATTCACTTCATTTCAGTTAAAGGGTAGGGCTGGTAAATGGTGGAGGAACTGGAAGAAAGCTAGAATTCAAGGCACACCGCCAGTTATGTGGATGGAGTTTTACAGATTGGTTATGGAAAGGAAGTCAAAGAATAAAGAAGAATATCGACAAAAGAAGAAAGCTAGATATAGGAGATCTTTTGATCAAGGGGAAGACTCAGGGACTTTGAAACCCTTTACTGCATCACAACATGCTCCAGCCACTCCTACTAAGTCATCTTATTCTACAGCCAGTGTGGCTAAGCCTCGTTCAGAGAGTAGGGGTGGTTTTAGCTCTTCTAGTAGAGGAGGTACTTAAGCTAGAAGGAAGAAACCTCAGTGTTCTGAATGTGGAAAGTTTCACTTCGAAGAATGCAGGTTAAACACTGTTGGTACAGGTTGTTTTAACTGTGGACAAAAAGGACATTTTATAAGGGAGTGCCCTTAGCTCATGACAAGACCAGGTCAAGGGTCTACCTTGCCACTTCGACCACAGTCTATTTCTGCTTCTATTACTCGAACACCAACCCCTTCAATAGGGGGTAGTATAGGAAGAGGTTCTGGAAGAGGCCAAGGTGACCGTGGAAAACAAGCTGCTGGCAGAGGAAATGCAAGAGTATATGCTCTAACCCGACAGGATGCTCAAACATCCAATGCTGTAGTTACAGGTATATTATCTGTTAATACTTTTGCTGCACGTATTTTGTTTGACCCTGGTTCTACTCACTCATATGTCACCCCTATTTGCCAAGAGATTTACATTTGATTCGATTACTCTTAAAGAACCATTCTTGGTTTCCACACCGATAAGAGAGACTTTGATGGTTAAAACATGTTATCGTTCTTGTAAAATAATCGTTGGAGGCATGGAAACTGAGATAGATCTTATGATTCTCAATATGTTAGATTTTGATGTGATTTTAGGGATGGACTGGCTATCTTCTTGTCATGCTACTATAAATTATCGTGACAAAGTTATTTCCTTTAATATGCCGGGGAGGAGTAATTTTGTGTTTCAAGGAGATCGAAGTGATGTACCTTGCAACATGATATCTATGTTAAGTGCCAAGCGTATGTTGCGAAAGGGATGTCAGGGATTTCTAGCTTTTATCAAAGATTTAGAAAAGAAAGAACAGAAGTTAGAAGACATACATGTGGTTAATGAATTCCCAGATGTGTTCCCAGAAGATTTACCTGGATTACCGCCAGAAAGAGATATTGAGTTCAGTATTGATTTGGTCCCAGACACACGACCAATTTCTATTCCACCTTATCGTATGGCTCTTGTTGAGCTAAAAGAACTCAAAGAACAATTGGAAGATTTGTTGAACAAAGGGTTCATTCACCCAAGTTTTTCACCTTGGAGTGCTCCTGTTCTTTTTGTGAAAAAGAAAGATGGTTCTATGAGATTATGTATAGATTATCATCAGCTGAATAAAGTCATAGTGAAGAATAAGTATCCTTTACCAAGGATAGATGATTTGTTTGATCAGCTTCAAGGAGCAAAATACTTCTCAAAGATTGATCTAAGGTCTGGATATCATCAGTTACGAATTAAGAACGATGATTTATCTAAGACAGCATTTCGTACACGGTATGGACATTATGAGTTTCTTGTGATGTCTTTTGGTTTGACAAATGCACCAGCAGCATTTATGGATTTAATGAACAGAGTATTTAAATCATTCCTTGATAAGTTTGTAATTGTATTTATTGATGATAATTTGGTATATTCAAAGAGTCATGAAGAATATACTGAACATTTGAGAATAGTGCTTCAGACCTTGAGAGAGCATCAGTTGTACGCAAAGCTCTCAAAATGTGAATGCTGGATGAGTCATGTAATGTTTTTGGAACATGTTATTTCCCAAGAAGGTATTCATGTAGATCCAAGTAAAATTGAAGCAGTAAAACAATGGCCTAGACCAACAACTGTGTCTGAAGTACGTAGTTTTCTTGGCTTAACAGGGTATTACCGTCGCTTTGTCAAAGATTTCTCTAAGACGGCTCTCCCATTAAATAAGTTAACTCGAAAGAATGTTAAATACATTTGGGATGATTCATGTGAGCAAAGTTTCACCCAATTGAAAGAGTGTTTAACTTCTGTACCAGTTTTAATCTTACCATCAAGACCAGGGGCTTACTCTGTATTCTGTGATGCCTCAAGGATAGGCTTAGGGTGTGTATTGATGCAACATGGTAAGGTTATAGCTTATGGCTCACGTCAGCTTAAAAGGCATGAATTGAATTACCCCACTCATGATTTGGAAATGGCAGCTGTAGTGTTTGCCCTAAAGATTTGGAGACATTACTTGTATGGGGAGACTTGTAAAATTTTTATAAATCACAAAAGTCTTAAGTACATTTTTGAGCAGAGAGATCTCGATCTAAGGCAACGAAGGTGGATGGAACTTCTAAAAGATTATGATTGTACCATCCTTTACCATCCAGGTAAAGCAAATGTAGTGGCTGATGTTCTAAGTCGAAAGTCTGTGGGAAGTTTAGCTCACATTGCCACTATAAGGAGGTCTCTAATACATGAACTACAAGAATTGGAAGCTGATGGAGTATTCTTTGAGATCACTGAGTCAGGTACATTTCTGGCTCATTTAACAGTTAGATCATCCCTTGTTGAAAAAGTAAAAGCAACTTTAGAAAATGACATCGATATGGTCAAAATCAGAGATAAGGCAAGGCAAGGTCTAGCACCAAGTTTCTTGATAGATGAAGAAGGAGTCTTATGGTTTAATGGAAGACTCTGTGTCCCCAACATTGAATCTTTGAAACATGAAATCTTAATGGAAGCTCATGGTTCACCATACGTTGTACACCCTGGTGCTGTGAAAATGTATCAGGACTTGAAACAAGTTTACTGGTGGGAGGGCATGAAGCGAGACGTGACTGACTTTATAGCTCGATGTTTGACTTGTCAGCAAGTTAAAGCTGAACATCGACGACCACCTGGTTTGATGCAAAAATTAGATATTCCTGAATGGAAATGGGAAAGGATCACTATGAATTTTGTAGTAGGTTTACCCCGGTCAATAAAAGGAAATGACTCAATATGGGTCATAGTGGATCGACTTACTAAGTCAGCACATTTTCTTCCTGTTCATACCACTTTCAGTGTAGCAAAACTTGCTCGACTTTATGTTAAAGAAATAGTGAAACTTCATGGTGTACCAATATCCATTATATCAGACCGAGGACCTCAGTTTACTTCTCGGTTCTGGAAAGTCTTTTAAGAGGCTTTGGGTACCAAAGTGAATCTTAGCACAGCATTCCATCCTCAGACTGATGGACAGTCCGAAAGGACAATTCAGACTTTAGAGGATATGCTAAGAGCTTGTGTGATGGATTTCAGTGGAAGTTGGGAAGATCATTTGTCTCTTATTGAATTTACTTATAATAACAGTTACCAAGCCAGTATTCAGATGGCACCTTTTGAGGCTCTATATGGGAGACGGTGTCGATCCCCTATAGGTTGGTTTGAACTTGGTGAAACCAAAATACTTAGACCTAAGATGATACAAGACGATATAAATAAAGTTAAACTTATCAAAGAGAAGTTGTTAACTGCTCAGAGTAGACAGAAATCTTATGCGGACAACCGACGACGTGACCTTCAATTTGTAATTGGTGACATGGTTTTCCTACGGATCTCACCTGTGAAGGGAGTAATGAGATTCGGGAAAAAAAAAGGAAGCTTAGTCCGAGGTATGTTGGCCCATATGAGATTATAGACAGAGTGGGTAATGTGGCATATTGCCTGGACCTACCTTCAGACCTAAAAGGAGTTCATCAAATATTTCATGTGTCCATGCTGCGGAAGTATCTTCCTGATCTTTCTCATGTCATTCAACCCCAATAAGTTCATTTTGATGAAACTCTCACCTATGAACAGGTACCAGTAGCTATTCTTGATAGAAAAGTCAAGAAATTGCGCACTAAAGAAATTCCTACTGTCAAGGTTCTTTGGAGAAATCATTCTCGCGAGAAAGCTACGTGGGATGCAGAAGATGAAATGTGGAAAAAATATCCACATTTGTTTGAAACTTGAGGTAAGATTTTAATTCAGAGGACTGAATTCTTTTAAGGGGGTAGAATGTAATACCCGTTAATTTCGGAATATAATTCGCTTGAGAGTATTTTAGAATTTTACAACGTTACTTTAGTTATTTATTTTGGTCATTTTTAATTTTCATATTTAATTGTTCTCTTTGAATATTATTTATGAAAATTGAGTTAAATGACTGGACTGAATATTTACACCATGTGGGATATATTCTTAGAATGGTGAAATTCATGGAAAAGTGGTTTAAGAATAATCAATTAGTCCATTAATTGTAAATTGACTGGGTGGGTTTGGATGTTGGGTTATGGATACCCATGGGTTATTCAATAACCCATTAGAAATATTTAATATAAAGCTTCAATAGTACCCCCCTCATTTCTCACGCAGAAGGAAAAGCTGAAAACTGAACAGTGGAAGTTTCTCTCGTTTCTTCATCCTCTTCTTAAATCTTTTCCTTGATCTTCAGAGTTTTGATTATTTGTTCGGTTCAAAAGCTTTGTGAGGATCAAAGGTAAGCTTTAATCTCATTATTTTCCTTAAATTTCAGTTTATATAGAAGATCAGAGGAATTTTTGTTTTTGAAGATTTTGATGATAATTCATGAATCTCAGTTGTTTTAGAAGTTATATTTGAGTTATAATCGGTTAAAAGAGTTGAGATTCTGGTTTTGAATCAAAGAAAAGGAAAGGATGAAAATTTTCTGGGAAGCGTCTGCAAACACGAATTCACTGTAGCAACCAGAACTGTAGTGTCGGCAGTCAATGATACTGTAGCAGTCAACGTTACTGTACCGAACCGTACTGTAGCAAACCGTTACTGTAGCAATCAGAAAATTTTGCATCTTTTCGTGATTTTGTTTCCTTTCTTATGTTTCCTTTTAATATATTTTACTAGGAAATTTTCCTACATAAATTCTAGTATGGAACAAGGTAAACTTGGACAAACATCAAGGTGAGTGAATAACCTTGCTAAGCTAATTTGATATTACTAGTCAAAGTACAATATAAGTCTCATTTATAATATTATTGGATATTAATCAATCAATTTTTCATATGACAGTATATGATGATTGGTATATTTTTTTACAGAAATTCAAAGGAATAAGAGTATGTAGAAATTATTTTATTTCATGGCAATTGTACTATGTGATAAATTCTCACTATCTTATTAATGAGTAAAGATCTACGGGATCTAATACATGAGTTTGAAAGGGTTAGAGTCTCATACTACTCGGTGTATATCTATGAGAACTTATTCACGAGTTTGAAAGGGTTAGAGTCTCATACTACTCGGTGTATATCTATGAGAACTTATTCACAAGTTTGAAAGGGTTAGAGTCTCATACTACTCGGTGTATATCTATGAGAACTTATTCACGAGTTTGAAAGGGTTAGAGTCTCATACTACTCGGTGTATATCTATGAGAACTTATTCACGAGTTTGAAAGGGTTAGAGTCTCATACTACTCGGTGTATATCTATGAAATCTTATTCACGAGTTTAAAAGGGGTTAGAGTCCCATACTACTCGATGTATAAGACAAATAATCATATGAGTAAATGTGGTATTTGTACTTTTGATATTTTATATAGTACAGTTATTTACTTACTGAGTTTTAAATAAACTCACACTCCCTATGATTATCTTTTCAGATACAAAAAACAAGGAAGAAGAGTATCTGTTTGAAGATTAGAAGCCCCTTGAAATTATTCTCTATTTCTGTCTGGTGGGATACCAGTACTTATTAATGTGGATACTAGGAACGCTCTGTACTTACTATAGGTCTCCTAGGCTTGCGATGAGATAGAAACATCAGATTATGTATGTCTATATTTGCTTATCAGATGAATATAATTCTGTAGTGTGGAATGAATGATTAAGGTTGAATGTAAAACCTTACAGAATATATGTAAATAACTTATGTTTGAGAATTTTATCAAATGAGTAATATCTTTTCACATGTTCAATTTGTGGGATGTGACAGTTGCCCTTCGGGAGGATTATGTAACCCACCTCGGCTTTCTCATCCAGGAAACCCAAAACTATTCCTAAATCACAAGTCCCTACAATCATACAACCTTTATCCCCGAATTAAATCCGAGTTATATTTTAATTTCCATTTAAGATTTTAAATCTTAAATGTGTCTATGTGGTCGGCACATAATTGCATAACACTACCCATGTACGACTAAATTCTTTACTTGCAATGAACATACATATTTCCCTATTTTTATCTATGTCAAGCATGCATACATCAAGTATAAACTTAGGAAAAATATTCCCAAACTATATGATCATATAAAACAGAGCTAGATCCCTCATCTCAACTCCAATCTAGCAAATTCATTTCAAAAGATGTGGAAGATGTATCAAACAATCCATCCCTATAAGTTAACCATGTAAAAACATATCAAGGTCATAAAATAGAGAAATCCTTACCACTAATTCTGACATTTGATTACCCTTTTGGTTATAACTCCTAAACAGTAATGAATTTTCAAATGATTCATTTGAAACTAAACTCAAAGAGCTTTCTAACGATATATAACTGGCTAAAAACAGAGTTCGGATGAAAGAGTTATAACTATTTGAAAACTGGGTCTGAACCTTCAAGCACGCTAGCGCTGGGCGCTAGCGACTAGGCAGAATGCCTTGTTTTGGCAAAAAAGCCCTCAGTTTTTTCATGTTTTTTAGTCAAATCTCCACTATTTAACTTGATTCTTCTATGGAATTTTATCCTTGATGTTCAGGGAGTGTTTTGACACCAAAACCTCCCAATTAGTTCTAACAATCCAAGTCTCAATCATCAATTTTTCATTTAGAACCCTAACTTTCCTTATTTTCCAAATTTCATCTTTCTCAGCCTCAGATCCTAAGGTTTCTTATGGTTTCCTTCAAATTTCTTGCTCTTTGATCATTATCCAACATGTAGGGATGCTTTAAAACATCACCCAAGCCCCAAAGATCTCAACCAACCTCAATTTCTACCCAAAATCCAAAAATGGGAGAAAAAGAGAGAAGATGAGATGCCTAGTTCAAATCATTGCCTTTCCGATGGTGTTTGGTCACCGGAGACCTGAACCTTCACCGGAGAATAGTTGTCAGAGCTTAGATAGTGGACGACTTGAGAGAAAAGGGAGAGAGTGTTTAGGGAGGGAAAGAGCTCTTAAGATGGAGAGAGAGGAAAATGAGAGGAAAAGGGTAGGGTCACCTGTCAGAGGCCAAGTTTTAGTCTGATAACTAAAAAGAAAAAGAAAACATTGATGTGACTCAAAAGATAGTATAGGGCTAATATTTTTTCCACAATGTAGCATGTGCTTAATTTTTTTTTTTTTGAGATAGTAGCATCTGACCAAAAGACTCATATTCAAAACCTATGGTATAAATTGTTGAGATTTTATCATGTACCAATCTAAATCAATTCGGCCCACTACTTATTCTTTTTTTTTTTTCTATTTTTTCATATAATGCCTATATTAAGTCGAATATTTTAGAGCTAAAATTTTATTAAATTAAGAAGATTTTTTTTTTTATCTTTTAGATTGAACTCATATTTTAATATCAAATTTTAATAATTTAAAAATATTTGTAATGCGATCATGTATTTTTTATTATGGAGAAAAGACTAATTTGTCAATCTAACTTAAACTAACTTACTCAAGCACACGTTAGATTAATTTAATTCAACAACTTTTTTAACATCCGACATGACGAAACCCAATATTATTTAATTGATACAAATTTTTTTAAAAAAAAAAAAAACTTATTCAATTCAAGCCAGCCCAGTTTGTCAACAGAACTAGCTGAGGGCTGAGAAAGATCCAAATTAAAGCTCACTTTGGAAAGCTATAAAAGAGACGTTAGTTAGAGAAGAAAAGAAAAGTATTGAGATGACAATTCTATTGAAAATGGGAGGGGCCAGCTAGCTTAGTAGATTAAGACGCCCTGTCCCCCACACCAATAAAGTCGTATGTCGTACGTGAATACATCTCAAATATTGCGTCCCAAAATGTACCCATTTCCTCAATTTGCCCTGTATATACACATCGTCCTACTATTCTATATTTTATATCAGTTTATAATATCGTTTAGATCAAGATCTTATTTAAAATTAATTAAAAGATGAAATAGATTGAATTATAAATTTAAATTGAGGATAAAAAATTTATCTTTAAAAATATAATAATTAAAAATATATTTTTATATATATAAATCACAAATAAACATAATATTATATTAAAAATAATTAATCAATGTATAATTTCATAAATAAGACTTAAAATATAATAATAGAAAAGTCACTTTGTTATAATAACAAAAAACATTATTATACAACATTTAAAAATATTCAATTAGGTAAAAAAAAGAACAATCAATACTTTTTATTGTATTCAAAAACTTCTATTTTTTTCACTAAATAAACATTTCATTCAAAATCTACAATACTATAATATCTCATCGTTAGCATTCATTAAAATAAATTAAAAAATTGAACAAATTTGAGTGGCAAGACTGTAATTATTTAATATTGTTATGGATTTAAGTTAATTTAATGATTTATTTTCTACTTTGAGACCTAATATATTAGAAATGTATCAACAAATAAAAAATAATAAGAATTTAAAATATTATAAGATCGATAAAATTATACGTAAAATCGTAAAATCTTAAGATTTAATTCAATATACTATTGAAATCTTAACATATTTAAATCTAACATAAAATCGAGATCATTTAGATTATTTAAAATTATAATATTTTAAGATTTAGATCAAAATATTGTATTCTGGGTCACATAATATAGAAACTATTTTACCGCTTTCATAATGAATTACTTTTTTCATAGAGAATTACATGTTATATTCAATTTTATAATATTTGATTTACTTCAATTCTTTGCATGTTGGAAGAAAATCTGGATTGTAAGATTTGGTTTTTGGATGATGCCAAACTTTTGGATGCAGTCGGCATATATACCCATCGAGACGATCCTGGTTTCACCCATCGATGCTGACAATTTGATTTTTCATTGACAAGTTAATATTTTGTCTTATTTTATTCTTTCTAAAAACAAAGCATTTACTGGATTGAAAGTTGAAACCTAGCTAATGTCATGAAATTCATAATTATCAAATTTCAATTAATTTACTATAATGAAAATAATTACGTGATCACATTTGAAATTGGAGACTTTTAAAAAGATTAGTTTAATATGTATCATGTGGTCTCGGCAAAAAGTCTTGAATGCCAGGACGCTCGTGTTCCAGTCGACTTATAAACGCATGATGTCCCGAAAAGTATAGCTTGCTAAGATTTAAAAAAAAAAAATTTAAGAGAGCTTATCATTTAAAAAAAAAAACTCTTGTGTGCAAATAGAGGAAAAAAAAAAAAGAAGGTTATCCTGTGAAAAGCCTAACTTACGCCTCCTCATATTTACACTTCTGCGATTTTAACAAAAACTCAACTAACACTCTTTCTTTTTTTAACACTTAAAATGTCATACGATTAAAAAAGAACTGCTGGGTAAATTATATTTAACTCCTATGAGATTTGATTAAATATTATACAAAATTTTTATTTAATTTATTCTGTCGTTAAAATTAATTTATTTGTACAATACACAAATGTTAATGATAAAATTATTCAACATTTTTACTATCATATTAAAATTAAATTACAATTTAAGTAAAAAAAATTAACTCGTTAAAATATGTAACTTGGACCTGTATGACACGGATCTATGACATCAACTAGAAGATATTTCTCATGCGATTTGGAAAAAGGGCAGGAAAAAAGGAGAGTTTTCTTTTTTTGAAAAAAAAAAAAAGGGTAGAAGCATGGATCAATCTGTGACTGGAATTCTGAGTTCTGTGACTCAGTCTGTGGAGCTGAAATTCCTTTATTCATTTAATATTGCTGAAGAGAATTTATAGAATTATCTGATTGGTTAACGCCAAGTAAAGAGTCGACATCCCAAAAGTTTGAAAGGTAAAGAAATATGGTAGGAGAAGTGAATGAAGTATTTCGAAATGTAAATGAAAAAGAATTATTGAAGGAATAGTACGGTGGACGAACACATGATAGGAGGCTTTCAAAGAGGAATGGCGGTGGTGCTATTGGTTTTGTTTTGTTCACAACTTCATGTGAGCTTACTCGTGTCATTTGCTCCCCCATCCCCCTTTCTCTTTCACTTTTTGTTGCTTTTATCCTTTTTCTTGGAGTGTTTCAAATGGTTTTTGCCTTGTCTGTGTAAACTTACAAAGTTGCCCTACCCCACCCCCTTTCTCTCTCTTCCATCCTTGTCATCCTTTCACATTCTCTCTCTCTCATACACTTTGAGTGCCTCTTTTTCTGAGCACATCAGAAAGCTTAAATAATCTCCCTTCCTCTCCTTTCTCTCCCTTCTTTGCCTTTTCTTCTATCCAAACCCTAATTCACTCAACACTGCCAAACCCATCCTCTCCTGATCTCTCCCGGCTTCACCCTCACGCTTACCTCTCTCTCTAGTCTGAATTCACCCGGTATAATTGATATCTTTATGCCTATATTATAAATATTCGTAGCTCTTCTTTTTATAGCAACCTTTTATCCCCAGCTCTGAAAGACAAGGAAAAGATTTGGTTCCATTGCAGATCTCGAGCTTCTCCAAAAGGCTGGTTTGGAAGAATCCCCCCCTCACCTCCTTTTTCATTCATACACGCATGGGTTTTAGATGGGCAGCCCACTGATTGCTCTTGACTTTTCCCAGGTTTTCCCACCACTTCTGTCTCATAAGCTTTATATATATATATATATTGAATTCCTTTTCAGCACTCTTTATTCGGGTTAATTAGCAAGGTATGGATTCTGGGAACAGTGGAAGTATATCTTCCAGTGGCGATGAAGAATATGATTCACGAGCTGATACAGTAGCTCCACTTTCACTTCCACCCTTTCTGAATGCTCCTACCCAATTTGGTTCCATCCCCTTCCCTCACTCTCACTACTTTTCTCTTCTTTCTCATCCCCAAACCCCCAACCCCCCCATTTTCGATCCTTCTCCAAATAATTACCTCCAATCCCAACCTTCCTCAATTCCCAACTCCAGTGCCTCTCAAACCCCAGGATGTGAACCCACTTCAATTCTCCTTCCACAAGGCGTTTCGTCCTCCTCCCTTGGCCAGTATTGTATAGAGCCATCACTACAATTACGGTCAGTCCAGAACCATAATGATCATCGGGATGTTTCTGCACCCACCGCCACCACCAATGCAGTTCGGAACCCAAAGAAGCGAAGCCGAGCTTCAAGGCGGGCTCCCACCACCGTCCTCACCACCGACACCTCCAATTTCAGATCCATGGTTCAAGAGTTCACCGGAATCCCTGCACCCCCCTTTTCCTCCTCTTCCTATTCCCGCCGCCTCAATCTTCTCTCCTCCCCCTCTAACCCTTTCCGTCCTTCCTTTCATAAGCTTCGCCCACCAAACCCGTCCTCACTTTTATCTTCCTCCCCCAATACCATGGTTGATGCCAATGCTATAGCCTCCACTACTGATAATTACCACCAACTCCTTCCTGATTTAGGCCTACCCAACATGTTATCCATGCAACATGATCACCCTACTTTCCCCTTGACCGTCCCTCTTCCTGGGTTCACTTCAAAGTCTCAATCTCCTTTGCTTCAGCAGGGTCCGGGAACGAACCATACTCAACTCAATCCTCAATTTATGAGTGGAGAATCGATGCCAACAGGTAATGGCCATGCCGCTTCTGATGTTGTGCCAGATGGAACTGCAGTGGGAGGAGTAGCGAGTGAAGGTAGAAGAGATCAGTTGAGGGCCTTTGGGGCGAGTTATGCCAAGGTTGGTGCTGCTACCTGCAAATTCAACTTTGCAGGTTCTTCTTCATCCTGCAGCTTTGACCACGACAAGGCCCTCGAAAATAATACCTCCAACAGAGGGGAGGCTACGCTTGATTCCTGGATTTGTTCTTCTGATTAAAGATGGTGTCACAGACTAGACAGTACAGAACTTGCGTATCATTACCTAGTAGAATAAATGCTGCAATCAATTAAGATTATTATGATGTTCATGATAGTGGTGTTGGTGTTGGTCATTAGTATTTCCAGCAACATCTTCTCTTTTTCCTTTTTTTTTTCTCATATATTATATATATATAAAGTTTTTTTACATAAATATATTTATATTGTTCAGTACCCAAAAGAAAATAGCGCGTTGATTAATGTATAGCACTGGATTACCAAATTATATTTTGTGTTCTCTCGTTGAGTTTTAAAAAAGTGGGCTAGTACAGAAATGTTAGCTCATCTTCATCCATGATAGTTCACATGATTAGCGTTTTATGATAACAAATGCGATGGTAGTCGTGATATAATTATGATTATGATCATATATGAAATAATAATTATGAATACAAATGGATGGGATGGAAGGGGCCGGGGTTTGGAAGATGTAATAAGCATTCCAGCGTAGCTAGTTTGGGGCTCAAGAGAATCATCGAGGACTAAGGTGGGTATGAGAAAAAAAGGCGATGGTACGGATGCAACAGTGAAACGTAGGGGCAGAAACAGTAGAAGAATAAGAGGAGGGGTTGGATTGGTGGTGCCTGGTGGGTGTGTTCTGCTATGAGTCAGTATGGAAGGAATAAAGGGAAAAGACGTGGGTGATGTGTGTGTGCGTGCGCCAGTCTGTCTGTTTTGGAAGTGAGAGGTAGGCCATTCATGCGGAACCAAGCTGCCTCTTTGTCTAATGCTTATGGCTTTAGCTCACTGTCCTAAGGTCCAAAGGGTGCCCCCAACTCTCACTCCACTTCTGCTCTCATTCTAACCAACGCACTGCTCTCTCATGCTATGATGTTAAATGCTTGTTTAGAGGTGAACAATGTATTCATTTCTTTAGACTTACTTAACTTCTACTGTTGTTGGAGTTTGTGCACATGTATTATTTCATAATAGAATATTGCTTATAAATTTAATGTGTACGTTGTTTCTTAACCCTTAATAGTTGTTATAATACCAGGGCTACCTTTTACTGTCCGTACCGCCTTTGTAGGAGTTGATACATGATATTCGTAGTTTGATATTCTCCGTCAACAGAATATACCATTAACGGAAGAAATGAATTGTTTCAGTGCGTTGCTATATTTATGCCTATGTCTATTATTATCACGATGATTTCGTTTTGCCTTGCTTTTCAATAACGAATGATATTTTCTTGGGGAGCAATGGGTGGCGAGATTAGTGGCTGCTTGACCTGCCATAGTCATAAAACTTCGTATCCATCTATTCTGAAATATTAAATTTCTACATCATTAAAAAGGAATCCCTTTGCATCTAATCTAACTCCTTATGAATTCTCCATAAAATTGGAAGCCCACAGTTTTATTTTTATTTATGTAGGACCTTCCTCAGAAGTTTACACAAGTTACTATGTTCACGGACACTTTGATGGAACTAATTATTAAATTTAGTTTCATAAAATTAATTTTTTTCATTTAATCTTCAAAAAACAAAGTCTCTTAATCTAGTTCATAAAATATTACTTTCTTTTTAATTTATTAAAAACATATTTGAAGAAGTAAATTATGAGTATTCTCTTAGCTTTGACAGACCAAAGTTTTTTTTAAAAAAATGATAGGGAAAGCCACCATCCTTGGAAACTGATTCTACGGATCATTATTTATCACGCATATGTTAGTAGTCTTTTGCTTCATATTCGGCTTTCCATATTTATCACGTCACTCCGGAACACATTTTATTTAATATTCCAAAAATAAATTCTTCTGTCAGGTTAATCTTGATTATGTCTCATTTTGGTTAATTGTAAGTGCATGCCGTATACGTAGCCACTTATTTTTGTACAAAAGTAATTTAATTTATTTTCTTTTACCAAAAAAAAACACTTTTAAATGGACGATCAATAAAAAACAAGGAAGAACAATCACGCGTGACAGGTGAGAAATAACTATCATTTGTGGGACTTGATAATATATCTTCAAGTCTCAACCATCGTAATCCAGACACGCCTTATATATATGATTGGAACCAGAAAAAGATCTACATCTATGGTTATGATTACAAGTTGCATTCTAAGCCACAATTACAATCTGTTGAGAATGCAGGATGAACAATGATTTGTAAATCAATGAATGAATAATGTGTGTGTGTATTTGCTTGTAAAATGCATGCGACAGATCAAATTTAAAGTTTAGAGAAAAAAAAAGAGTAACAGAACAACAAAAAAGAAAAGAAGAAACATGGAAAAAGTTAATTTGTTTTTGTTTACAAAACTGGAGTGGCATGGTAAAATCTTTTAATTTTAGCCCTAAGCAAACATTGTTGGTATGATCAAAGAAATGATTCATATCAAAATCAAGTGGTAAAGAAATAACAGGTCGGAGAAATTAAAATTAATGAATTCCAAAAACTTGATAACATCATAATGGCATCACCAAAAAACCATAAAGGAATTGAAGGACGAGGATGATGATGATGATGATAAGAAGACATGATAATTAAATTAGGAAAGAAGAGGGGAGAGAGAGATAGGATGGGGGTGACATACATGTGAGTGATTGGCTTTAGAAATGAGAGGTGGGGCATGGCAGAGAATAATCTGCATCATGCAATGATGGTATTGGTATATCCCTCTCTCCCCAATTTTTCACTCTCAAGTGCTCTGTTTTTTCAATTTTTTTATGGTGTACTTGGTATGCAGAAAAAAGAATTTGTTCAAATATTTTAATTTTAAAAAACAAATGTTTTTAAAGAGAATAATTTAAACAATTTATCACTAATTTATTATGTTTCTATTCCTTTACTCTCTCTGGTATTATTCAGTATCTATCAAACACGCCCTGTGTGTCCTAAGAATAAACCAACCCTGCTATTAAATGCGCCTCCACTTGTACCAACAACAAACCACATCGCGGTATACTAACAACATTATTGTAACAATTGAATCGGATCGAATTAAGAGATTTAATTAAGAATTAATTAGAAAAGTAGTTTGTAATAACTTTTAAAATTGATAAGTAATTGAATTAGTTAAAAATTTATTAAACTTAATAAGAATCAGTGTTAAATGAATAGGTTTACTTCTTTTTATTTTTTTCTAATTTTTTAAATTTTAATTATTATATGATGAGGTAATGAAGCAATTAATATTACAAATTAGTCAATTTTAATGGAGATGTCAATGTATTGGTATTTTATAAATTTGATATGAATGAATATTATATTGATTAATAATGTTTTCTTATTATTTGATCAATTTTTGTTGTAAATTTTTTTATTATGAATGTTGTTTTGTATCATTCGATATCAAATTTTATTTTTAATTAAATTTATAAATTTATGTTTATAAATTTTAATTATATATATTATTTTTTTAATATTTTAAAATAAATCTATTCTGTTTGACTATTAACATTTGAACAAATGTCTTTACTAATTCAATAACTGGTGTATTTTTTGAGAACTTGATGATAACTAATAACTAGCAGTAAGACAGGGCATCTCTTCCCTTCACTTGCTTCTTTCTAATTCCACTCTTCTTAAATAGAGAATAAATTTAATTTTCATCATTATGCCAAATTAATTCAAATTATAACTAATTAAGACTTGTTTTCATAAAAAAAGAAATTACACAAAGAGTATATTTGTTTTCACAAAAAAAATTACATAAAGAGTATATAATATTTAAAATTCAATTTTGAAATTTAATCTGTATCTTATTTTTAACAAACAAAAATGAAAATAAATTTTGTTTAAAGATCGATAGGTTTAAAATTTAAATGATGTTGACAGAGCCGCAATATATTTAGCGAATTAGCGTGATGGAAGCCGTGAGGTAAGCTGCTCTTTTTCTTCCAATTACACCTATAACGTCATTGAGATTATTGTGAATTTTTTTATCTATTTTAAAAAATTGACAATTATAATATTTTTTAATTTTTGCAATGAAATGATTTTTTAATGATATAAAATTCTCTTAAAATTAATATTATTTATAAAATCTTATTGTTAAAAATAAAATCACAAATTTATATTAAAATTTAACATTAATTTAATCTTTTATAAAAATAAAATTATAATTTCATATTATGTAGAAAGCTAATTTTTTGACAGAAAATAAATTGAATAGGAAGTTTATTTAATACATATCAAAATGTTTAAGGAATTTAATGTAATATGTTAAACAAAAAAGATATCATTATGTAATATTTCAAAACTTC
Organism: Biancaea sappan; assembly: GCA_037074585.1. Classification (NCBI taxonomy): domain Eukaryota; kingdom Viridiplantae; phylum Streptophyta; class Magnoliopsida; order Fabales; family Fabaceae; genus Biancaea; species Biancaea sappan. The sequence continues at coordinate 18,177,117 of CM073494.1, forward strand.
AAAAAAAAGTTATTGTAAATTTTAGTGTTAAATTGTCAAAATATGATGTATATATTTCAATGTAAGTAAAGATTCCTTAAAAACAAAGTTTCTTTATAATCAAAATTAATATATTTTTTATTAAAAAGTTTTCTTTTTCCTTTTGCTTTTGTTATGAAAAATTCAATTTTCTCCTTCTTTTTGGCATCAAGAAACAACTTTTGTTACTAATTAAAAGCTGACAGCTTTCTTAACAACAACAAAAAAATTAGCCACAAATTTTATTTGTTCTTAGCATTTTTTTTAAAAAAAAAAATCAGCAACTTCTTTCACAAAAAAAGAAAGGGTAATGCATTTGAAAAAGTTTATTTTGTGTTTATCTTATGACATAAATGCTTATGTACGTGTTTAGGAGAGATTATAGAAATAGTTTATAATATGCACCCATAAGCTGTTTTCAGTTTTTTTCTATAAACTCTCTAAGATAACTTATAAAAACAGTTTATACAGAGTTTATATGAAATTTATCCTTGTAAACTCTCCAATTGTAAAAATAACTTATATATAAGCGCTTAATTAAATTATTTATCTAAATGCATCTTAAATGAACTTTCATTTTTCTTCCATTCTCTTAAGTCTTAACCTTGGCGTACAGACGAGAGAAAAAGCTACGAATTAAAACCACATAAAATTATTTTTGAAAAAAATTATACGCATAAATGTATTGTATTATATATTGTGTTATAATAATTTATTTAATTAATAATAATTTGACTGATTAAATAACAGGCTTAAATCCATTCAACCATTGCTAATAATTATCATAAGTAAAATTGATCTTTATATATGACCCGGAAGAGAACTTTTGAGAAGTAAAAAAATGTTGATGTTACTTTAATTTCTTCTTGACACTTTCTTTCATAGGGGAAGTCCCAATTTGGTGATTGAGGAGACGAACCATGTAGTTGCTAACAACAGAAGCAACAAAAAGGTGTTATCGTCTTTTTTCATCAATCATCGAATACTCCATTGAGAATTTGCAACTTTCACTGCGAGTAAATTACTGAATAACCCCTGAAAAATTTTAGTTTTTTTTTTGTTTGTAATTTAGTATTTTAAATATCAAGTGTGTTAATTTAGCTTTTGAAATATAATGTTTTAATTTGATTTATTAAATCATAAGGTTTATTGTCGCTATTTATCAACATTTTTTTGATTAAAAATTACTTTATAAATTGATAAATAGAGAGACTAAATTGAAATAAATATAATTTTTTAAAATTAAATTAAAATATTTAATATTTTATGGGCTAAATTACTCCTTTCATTACAAAAGCTATACTCAATAAATTAAAAACTTCCTTATTTTTTTTGTTCCTAAAGTTTTATTAATTATTATACATAAAAGAAGTTGGTCACAAAGCTTAACATATAATTGCAGCTTCAGTCATAAAATCCTTCATACAAGGAAAAAAGATGTACCTCTTTATGTTCCTCTTTTATTCAACCAGTCAATTTCAATTGAATAATAATAATAATAATAATAATAATAATAATAATAATAATAATAAAACAAAATGGAGTTCCGTGACCATATTACGGATTAAAAACCATCTGATTAACCTTGTATTCACATTAGTTTTCACCTTCCAATTTTAAAGGGTTGACGTTGACATAGTCAATAGAAAGGTTAATTGTCTGAACTCTGAACACTTGAAATTTTTAAATACACAAAATAAACGTAAAAAGTATGTCTTTAAAATCATTCAAAAGAAAAACAAATTAATATGGAAATAACATGTATATACTGATACAGCTGTTGGTGTTCTGGGAATGATTAATTTCTCTACTTGTTTCTGATCAACATAGGAGAAGAGGCGCTCTAGATTTCAGGGAACTGTGGTGTTTTAGACACCAACATAGGAGAGACATTATCTTTGTCTGCCTCCAATGGATCTGGAATGGCTTCTATAAACCCCACCTGTCCCCCACTTATTTATACTCTTTTTATACATACATATATACAAGGCTTCTTTATACAGTATTGCTTACCATGAATTTCTCTTATTCTTTTGGTAAGCATGGTCAGCTAATTAATCTGCTACGGCATTCCATATTATATATTTAATACAGTTCTGATGTATATAGTTAACAGAAATATAAGTCAGAATTATTAATTGTCGATTCCTCAGTAGTTTCATATTTAAGTTATAATTCGTTGACAAAATTAAAAAGACTGCATTAACAAATTAATCACAATTTTAAACAAGGAAGGCAAGGCTGTTAGACTAAATTTTAATGTTGAAAATGCAAAGTGAAACAAAAGTCAGTCATGGTCATGACGCATGCAATAGAGAGAAAAAAAGGCAGAATAGGTAGACAATTAACGAGGCAAAGAATTAATTAAGGAGCAAAGTTTGACTTTACTCCTGTTGTAAAACTTGAATATAAAGTTTATGTATTTCAAAAAAGTAAAATTAATTTTACATTGACTAAAATATGAGAGGGATGGAGTTTTATAAATGTACATATTACAAAGAACTCATAAAAATTAAGAAATGAAATACGCTTGCGTGCTTATATTATCGGACTAATGCAATGCAAATAAGGGATTTGCGGCTAATTTATCCCCTTGCATGTAAGATATTGTTTTAAATTATTTAATTTGTTTTAAATCCCTTCAATATCTATAAATTGACTATTTACCTTATTTGATCAAATTTTTTCTCCACGTTTTTTGGTTTTTTTTATTTTCAAATAAAAAATACATTGGATTACTTTTTTTTTTTTGGTTATCTTAACACAACTCAAACTGTGTTAGACGTTAATATTTATAACAACTCCTTCATTTTTTGCCCCCAATACCATTAGACTTTGCTCCTTCATTCTTTGCCTTCAATACCATTCAGATATTATCTACCTATTCTTTGCTCCTTGTCTCTGTATCTCTGCTGTTTTTCTTTTTTCAAACAACTAGGAACTTGGCTTGTAATATGTGTGCGGATTGACTAATCTGCTAACTCTATCCTTCTGTTTTCCTTGTTTAATGAATACCCTTTTTCACCAAAAAAAAATGAAAAAAAAAAGAGGGCAAAGTGGGTGGTGTGTTATCGCAGAGGGTCGTGATCTAGTGACGCACCAAACGACGTCACAAGAAGCCGTCGCTTCTTGCAGCAACCTCCGCCAATGAAGCATCCATAGTCCACAATTTACGGCTGCAACACATTCACACGTGCAAAGGTTTCAATAACATTATTAAATTAGGACTGCGGATTAACGTCACTTCACATAATTCAACACTTACTATTTTATAGAAACAAAGTTTAAATTTTGTGATTAATAAAAAAATTAATATTAGAAGAGTTTTATACTTTTATAATTTAATTTAATTTAGACTAAAATAATTCTTATAAATTTTTAATATTTTTCGTTCTAATAAAAAGAAAAAAAGAGTAATTAGGAGTAGGGGATTAAATTTTGAGTCTTGGCATGAAAAGCATGTGAATTTAATTATCTGATTGTTTCTTATCTCACTGTTAATCCTTTCATTTATCATAGGGAAGGGCATGCATGTCCTCGCTCTCTTGGGCCACAAACGCTCATAATTACTTTGAGGCCTTGAATTAAGGCCTACCAAGGCTAGATACCCCTTCCCTAAGTACAAAAACAAAGGAGGAGTCCCTCTTAGGCCCAAAAAAGAACAACAAAAAAACAACAAAAACAAAATGATAGAGTTAAGAAGTTTATTAATCACTGGGCCACCACTCCCCCACTTGATATTTTTTTTTTCTTTCTCCTTTTCCTTCATCAACCTCACCCCCTGTCAATGTAAACCCTAGCAGAGCTCTTCAAACCTTCCACAACAATGGCGCGCACGACAGCGGGGGGCTGCCCTCCGCCCACCTCCTCTCCTTGTACTTCTCCCTCATTCTTCGGTGAGAGTTATTCCTTTTTTCCGTTAAAATTTTTCCTCCGGATTGCTGGAATAGCTCCTCCTCCGTCGCGCCTCTATCTATGCTAGTGCGAACATCTCCCATCCAACGACTTTAGCATTAGAAGGCCACCTCAAAGTTTAGCAATGACAATGTAAGAGCTACAACACCGGCGACCATGGCAATGTATGACCTCTATCTTGTGGATAAGGAAGGAAGTTCATCCTGCTTGCAAGACAAGCGGGGTTGGACGTGGTAGGGGGTTGAGCATGGTTGTTGTTTGGATCTGTTTTTTGCTTTTCTTGATTTCTGTTTTTTTTTTAATCTTTTGATGCATTGGTTTTTGGTTGATCCATTGGCATATATCAAATTGTATTTAATTGTGTTTTCGAAGACTTCTAGCTCTTATCTAAGGTAGAGATGTATTTTCTCTTTTAATCCGTTATATTTAGGGTAAGGAGTATGTTGTCTCTGGTTAGTCTCATAATTCTATTATATGTGTCTGGTACTGATTGTTAAGATCATGTATCATTCTCCCATAAGTTATAGGCTTGTAATGTATTTAACGACTTTTAGGATCTGATTTATCTTATGTAATCTCTAACTTAAAGCCATTTTAATGGAATTGATATCCATTTAACCAAAAAAAAAAAACCTCACCCCCTTCTTTGCTAGGGTTTCCAGTAGAACCCTAGCACTTCCTTCTCGCCTGAGTGCCGTGTCGGTAAGGGCTGCCTAAGCTCATGCTTTCTTCTCTGTCTTTTTGTTATGTTGGTTTTTCCCTCCCTTTCATGGAAGTTGTCTCTTCTTTTATAAAAGACTCCTTTTCTTCTAAGGAATAAGTTTTTTTTCTTTTAAGGATCTAAGGTAGTTAGAGCATGGTTGGGTCAGGAGCGCTGCCATGTTCAAGTATCCACCACTAGGGAACTGGAATGTGAGTCCAGAGCATGTATTTATTGTCGAACATATGGAGCTTCATAACTTGCAACTTCAAGGATGCGAAACTGATTGGGAGTGCCACACAGGGAAGTGGAGAACCGGCTTTAACACCTTCGCCTTCGTGTTTTGCAGTTTTGGGTCTTATATATCGGTTTGCGAGCCGAGGAGGCTAATGCGAGAAATCCGAATGGGGCTTTGTCGAAAGAAAGCCCAACAATGAGCGAGCTGAAGAAGACCTGCACTGATTACAGAATGAGCAATACTCCTCTCTGGCGAGGCAATTCCCGCTGGTCCCAAGGTGATGATTGAATAGAAGAAACTCCATTTTGAATCTCGATGCTGAAATGCCTTCATCTTCCCTCCGCCGAAGTTGTCCTCCATCTTCTCGATGAGGTCCTCTATCTCTAGATTCAAAGTTTTATTTTACTTTATTTTATTTTTAAAAAAAGCTAGAAGATTTGTTCTTTTCTCTCTCTCTCTGGACAAGAGTGTTGAGATGAAATGTGTTATTCATACTTTTTAATCTTTTAGTATTGTTGTTCAGATCTAGGTATTGATTTTAGGGTATTGCTCTAAATTATATATTTTTTATCCCATAAGTTTAGACTTGTGCTATAATAGTTTATGTTTAGGTTCTATTAAATTTTATGTATCTATGGCTTAATGCCTTTTTAATAAAAATTATTTTCATTTGTCCAAAAAAAAAGTTTATTGATCAGTGACTGATGTGTTAGGATTTTACTATATAAAAATATTCCATATATCAATAATTCTTAACCATTTTCGTGAAATTTTGAAGAAAACGAAGGAGTACTCAAGTTTTTAAGTTTATTTTTTCAATTATAGTCGTTATTCTTCAGCGTTCAGTATTGAAAACGGATTTGGTGTTTGTCCTTATAAGATAAATATGGTACTTGTCTTTATCTGAACTATTAGATTTCAGATCCAAAAGTCAAGATTTTAAATGGTAGTTTTGGTATTTTTTTTTTATAAAAGTTGAAATTTAAACATTGAATCTGAAATCTAACGATCTAAATAAGGACAAACACTAAATCCGTTTTCTGCACAGGGTTAACAATTATATTGAGCATTTTTGGATATCCATTTGAATATGTGTGTGTGTGTATAATATCCATAGGATATTGAATATTAAAAATTTATTATCTGATAAATATTTGATTGATTAAGCATTGAATATTATATATACATCCGAAACAAATTAAGAGACAGAGTATTCAATGGACAAAATATAATATATTAAAAATATTATAATGGACATTATAATTTATAAATAATATAATACATAATATTATATGTTAAAAAAAAAGTGAATGGTACTGATTAGTGATTGCCCTAGCTCTCACCTCTCTTGTGCTGTTATTTGGTTCATGAGTGATAATTATATAGTTGAACTTTAATTATTGGAATAATTCTGTTGTTAGACATTTTAGTGAGATAACTTGAATAATTATTATATTTAATTTAAATTGATGCGATTTGAGTGGGTTATGCCATATAAAATGTATGCTGTTTGTGTTTGTATTTTATTTAAATTTATGATTATTCTTTATAAATTTGATGAATTTGATTTTTTTTTTAACGAGTGGATATTGTGTATCATGTAGTGGGTACCCAGTAACTCAAGCATCAATTATTTAGTATCAATTGTAACACACTTAGGATATTTTTGATATTTAGGATAGTTTTGAATAGCAAGTGTGGGTTTGGCTACAAATAAAGGTTTTTTTTTTTGGGATACCGAATAAGGTTCAGATATAGAATATTAGAGACAAATTTAAATACAAATAGTTAAAAATTAATCGAATATTCGTTCATTGTCATTCCTAGTGTTGTGAATATTTTGGAAAATCAGAGACCATTTGATTCATGATCAATTGTGGGCTCGGCCTTGATCACTTATTGAGCTAAACGAGTGGATTTACCTTTAAACTGAATATAATTTTTTTAAAAGAAAAATTCGACGAAGAACGGAAGTATTGTCTTTAAAAATAAATAAATAAAGGTTTTAGTTGATTGAAAAAAGATTCATCACAATTCCTCAAAATTTTTATAAAGTAGCTATATTTAAATTTATTAAACTCAGTAAATCCTTTTTAAAATTGACCAAAGTTCTGTTCGACAAAATTAACTGATAAATTAACTGAAAACTTATAAGTTAATTTTGATAAAAATAACTATTGAAGTAGCTGAAAAGTATAAAATAACATAAAAATATATTTATTTTATAATTTCAAAATAATACAAATATAAAATATTTTTTAATTAAATTAATTAAAAATATTATATATATGATTAATTAAAAATATTATATATATATATATATATATATATATATATATATATATATATATATATATATATATATGACATAAGAGTATAATGGATATTCTAAAAAAAGTGATAAAGGTGAAATATGAATAAAAAATCAGAAGTTATTAGATATAAGCTATTCAAAGTAGCTTTTCAAAATAAGTTATAGCTACTAAAATAAACTCGTTTACCGAACACTTTTAACGAACTTATAAACTAGTAAAATAAACTATAAACTAACTTAAATGAAAATCCAAATATAGCCAAAGTATAAACTTTGTTATGCTTAATTTAATAAGCTCAATTAATCCAATCACTTTACAGGGGTTAGCCCAATTTGCATTGAACTTTTGTAGGTAATGTTGCACTTGCTTAGACTAAAACCTTCTATTAATCCTGCTTTGAAATGTTGGAAGGTGCCCGCTTCTAACATTTGCTTCTCTATTGTGACAATATCGTCCTGTGCTAGAGTTTTTTCAAAGACATCGTAGCTGGCAGCCTTCACCATTCTCTCCCCCACCTTCTTCTTTTTCTTCGCTCCCTCTTTTTCGTGAGAGTATTTCTCCTTCTTTTTTATAGACGATTTCTTCTCTTCTTTGGAAGAGATATTTTTTCTTTAAAGTTTCAGAATCCCAACAGCGCCATCTCTCCTCTCTCCACCAACTCGTTGCTGGTTGCGCAACCTACCAAGCAAATCGAGTCACTGAGCCCATCGCCATCACAAGCGGTGGCAATTGGAAATTTCTAGATTTACTCCAGCATCACTCATTTTTGATGACTCACTGATGCTTTTGGGACAGGACGTTCTGAAAAAGTAAATAGAATGACATTGTTCGAGGTGGCTCACTAGAAGGTCAGCTCTGATCTAAGATTTAGAGATGTGTTACCTCTATTTAGATCAGCTTTGATTGAAAGTTTAGAGGTGTGCTACCTATGTGTAGTCTTTTAGTATTATTATGTAGGTTTTAGTACTATTTTTAGGGTATATTACCCTAAATCATATATCTTATTTTTTTAATAATTCAAACTTATAATTTAATAGTTAATCTTTAAGTGTTGAAAAATCTTATCTAACCTTAACTTGATGTTATTTTAATAGAAATAATTTTTATTTTATTAAAAAAAATTCCCAAATTGGGGATTATATACAAATTGTATAATCATTAGTTGTGGACGTACACCACGTCTCCCAATTCTCTAAGTGTGTTCGTATAAAAAGTTTAAAAACCCAAAAGTGTTATATTTAACTCAGTAAAGTTACCATCACGCCTTCAAATCCTTGGCTATCTTATATCTAATGCACGGAGAATTCAAATATGATTTGTACTTCTTAGATTGTTCTAGTGTTTTTCATCATTTGAGATTTACAATAACTCTTTAGTGTTTGCAGAAGCCTTCATTTGCGAGAAGCCTTATCACTCCTCAGTCTATCGCCAAACTCTCTCCATTAGGGCCCAAATACATGGGCATGGACCCTGTCATTTTCACTCAAATGCATGGGCACTGACTAGTTTTAGTACTGAAATTAATTTTCTGTCAATTATCTTATTGTGATCGAGCAATTGTTGATGTATTATTTTTTTAAAAAATATTTATTATCAGTTGTTCGTTTAAAAGAAAGTTGATTGTTAGTAGTGTTGTGCAAAAAGCCTGTGGTCCACGGCCAAATCAGAATTGTCTATAAATGAGTAGTTTTGAGTTAAGTAATTTAGACTCGTTTAAAAATAGACTATTTATTTTTTTTTAAAAAAATATTATTTAGTATAAATAATTATACTTTATCATATTTTTATATTTTATAACCTTATATTCAATAAATATAGTAAATTTGGATATAAAAATTTTTGTAATTTTTTAAAAAATAAATATAAAAATTTCAAATTTAAATATATTATAATTAATTTTAAAAGAAAATATGAAAAGTTAAAGTTATTAGTTATTTAAAAATATTAAAAAAATAATATTTTACATGTATAAATATTATTTTAATAAAAATTATTAAAATTGTTTACTAAAAATATTTAAATTTATGTTATTTTAATATAAAAAATAATATATATATATATATATATATATATATATATATATATATATATATATTTGAGAAAAAAAAGTGACTTGTGTGCCTAAATAGATCGACTTATTTAATGCTTGACCTGTGACGAGCCAATCTGGTTCAGTTCAAGCCAAGTCATGCAATAGTACTCATGGCCAGTAAGAAACTCAAACAGTAAGCAATCAGTGGAGAGGTCACAAATTGTGGTCTACCTCTTTCCTAATGTACCAATATTTTGAGTAAACTATTAAAGGCATAGTAAGTTATTACTATATGACTTTCACCAATATACCGCCTATATAAAGTTATAAACTTGATTGTACCGATACCCCAATTGTAAAAGTCATTTTTTTAAAAAAAAAAAATCTACAATTAACATTAATTTTTTTTTGGCTCTAAATTATTAAATTTATGAACTGGTTTTTATATCAGTGGCTCAAATCATTGGCCACATGAATGGGATGTCACTTGTTTCCTTTTATGGATATAATCAAACATTAATTCTTCTTTATTTAAGATCAGCAATTATTTGAAATTTGGGTTCATTTTTTGCTGTAAACCTTGCGTCATATTTTATTTAGAAAAAGAGGCATGATTACATTAAAGTTTTGGGGTGCTATATCTGGCATAGTCTACGTAAATATTAAATTTTAATTTTTTTAACCATTCATTTATAAGTTATACATGAAGTTGAGTTAAATTATATTTAGTATTTTTTTTAAATTTTAAATATAATACTTGACCCTCTTCTAATTGATTTTTATTATTAAAATTAACTTTTTTTTGTTAGCATGCGTTTCTTTCATTAATAAAATTACTTAATAATTTTTATTATCATATTAAAAAGCTATAGTTTTATATTAGACATTGAAATTAATTAATTAATTAAATAAAATTGAAATTACAGTCACATTGTCTAAAAAATTAATTAATTTAATAAAAAATTGGATGGGATGTTTTATATAACATATATCAAAATATCAAGAAAAAATAGGTATAATATTCAAAATAAAAATAATATCATGTATAATTTAACTAAAACTCAAGAAATAAGTATAATTTACCCTTTATAAATTATAGTATCATATTGAATTGTTAATATGATACATTCCAAAACTTTTTAGGTTTTGCTTATGGAGCATCCAAAACGTTGTATAAGTCATACAATAATGTAAGGCAAGGAAAGTTCTGATTGCTCAAGGTTGTTTACATGTTTCACTAACTTCATGCCAATTTGAAATTGGCCTTGCTTTTATATACTTAAATATATATTGTGGCATTTAGAAACTAAAATTGCAAACGTGATAACTGAATTAGGTTGATCTTATTTATTTTGATAATTTGCTCTGCAGCCGTTAAGCCCGTCTAGCTCAGCCAGTAGAGCGCAAGTCTCTTAACCTTGTGGTCGTGCGATCGAGCCCCACGTGGGCGCATGAATTATATTTTGTCATTTTTTACCACCCAAGTTCGGACTTGAACCCCCTTCCACGCTAGCCTGAGTGTTAGGTTGGGCTAGGGTCTGTGAGCCTATGACGCCCTTTTTGATTGGCAAGTCTGGCTCTATGCCTTAATTATATTTCCTCCATCATCTTTATCTTCTGCTCCCATTCACCCCCTATATAAATCCCACTTGTCCCTTTTCTCTCTTTCATTCAGATTCGACCATCACTTCCTTTAAAATTTATGTCTCCTTATAAATCCATCCCTCACCATTCAGTAAATCAAATAATTGCCTTTATAATAATGTTCCTTTTTCTATTGATAATTGGTGATATTTCTGTAATACATATATTCAAACTTTCAACTGCTTGGTCAAATCCAATAAGATACAATGCTTACCAGAAATGGTGACTCCTTTTACCCCTTCAGTTGGTGTTAGTTTCTTCTCAATGACACACCATTATCTCAATAACTTCGCACTGAGTTCTTCCTAGATTTGGATGAAATCTCGCATGTGGCAAGCTTCAATTGCATGACATGTTCTTAACTTTAATCAGCAAAGTACATTATTTCAAAAGCGAATTACAGCTAGGATACACACTGGTCAGTCCCACGTATAATGTAACTTGTTAATTAGTGATTAATATCCATGGCAGTCACAGTTGAATAGCAACTTACAATATTAATAGATGAGGGTAGATGGTGGAGGAGAATCAAGCTTCATAAAAACCTAGAACAACACTCACCTTATGGCTTCAATCTCGTTCCTTCTTATTTTAGTTTTTGCAGTTTTACTTTTCTGTTTCTTTTCCTTTTACAAATTTGTGGGAAATTTAACTAATCGTCTTCTTTGTTTCTTTTGCTTGGGGGCAGGGATGGATGTTAGCCGTCGGATGGGATCAGGAAGGTGGTCTTTGGTTGTCAAGTGATGGATGAAGAAGTCGAGCACTTGACCAAACGGTGAGAACTATTACACGCCTCTTCTTCTACTCTAGAATTAGGTTCATATCATCAGCATAATTATTCATGCACCTAATCTTCATTCCTTCCTATTATTTTGCTTCACTCTCCGTTGACCATGTCGGCTACTAACTTTTCGTATACTAGAATTGAAAGGGAGCATCAACTTTGGAGAGCCTGTTACACATAATGTATGTATCGATAAATGTTGCTAACCTAAAATGTTTAACTAAACTTCGAAGACTCAGATAATTCTTCTCTGTCTGCACAATAGAGCACATATGGGACCTGTTTAGGAATACATAACATGAGTGCATACTCAGGCAAGAAGGAAGACTGAAGTTATTCCAAGGAATGCATCATGCAAATTGTGCATATTAACATGATAATAAAACCTTGAGGTGCACACCACACCACTGGATACAACTTGTATATTGCAGATCAGAAACTATCCCATTTTGTGCAATTTAAATAATAAATTAATTATGACTTACGTTTACAGGGTGATGGAAACCAAGGCAACGACGAAACAATTACCAAGATAGCAAAGAAGATTTATAACTAGAAATTTGCTGTACATTTCAGGAAATGACATTCGAGAGTGATGCACCATCATCATCTGCGAAGAAACCTCTAAGCGTAGCTAAATTGAGAGAATTGAGTGGCAGTAACATCTTTGCCGATGGCAAGGTAGAATCTAGAGACTACATAGGCATCATAAGGAAGCCACCTGCTGGTGAAAGCAGCATTTGCCTTGGTATAACATAGTTATTTTGATAGTCTTCTGTCTTTGTTGTTAGTGGGGATGTTTTTACATTATTTGACATTATATTTTTGGGTTCTGGGACTTCTGCCACAGCTGTTGAGAATTAAGTTGGTCCACAATGGCTGCTACATATTGTCAACTTTCCAGCTACTAGCCATCTGCCACCCTCCAGCTACCACCCATGTGCTAGAAGACTTTTGTTTTGTTTTTCTTCCATTTTCAACTTTTGCATTCCAAGCCCATGTGATCATACTATCATTTTCCATTCTGTCCATGCTTCTTTGTCCCCTGAGAATTAGTATAAATAGGGTGCTAATATCAGTGTAAGGATCATCCAAGAGTTTAGAAATATATCTAAGTTTTTCAACTTAGCTTCTTTCCTTTGTTTTCTCTTTTCTTCTGACCCTTGTTGATCCCTGAGCCATATTTGGTATCAGAGCAAGGTTCCAGAGAGAGGGAACGCCTGAAAAGCTCCTGAGATTCACTGTCGAAGTTTTCCGGCGACGTCGAAATCGGCCACCTTCGAAAGTCCCATCTCCGGTACTCTTTTAGGAAAACTGACGTCGGAATCGTGATCGAAAGGGTCCAAAACCTTGGACTGGAGAAGATCAACGCCGCCTGACTTACCACGAGCCTTCACGCGCCACTACCGGAAGTTCACGCGCCGGCCATCTGCTCCACGCGCCTCACGCGCCTGCCAGAGGTTGAAGACGACCACGTCATCAGCCACGTCATCACCACGTCATCCGATGTAACCAATCATATATTGCCACGTGTCACCTCGGCCACGTGTCCAAGCTGATTCGGTTGCCACGTCATTAGCCACGTCATCACCACGTCATCCACTCCAATCAATCAGAGTTTGCCACATGTCGGAACTGCCACGTGTCACAGCTGATTCAGTTGCCACGTCATCAGCCGCGTCATCAGTCCACCAATCAAAGCTTGCCACGTGTCAAAACTGTCACCAATTATCAGTTGCCACGTGTAAAGTTGTGCCACGTCACCCTCAAATTCCAGATTTTCATATTGACCCCGGAAGTTTTGTGAAAACTCATTTTTACCCCCAAAACATTCCGAAATTACAAATTGACCCCAGAACTTTCCAAAATTCAACTTTTGCCCCTGATTTTTCTGAAATTTCATTTTTGCCCCAGATATTTCTGAAAATTCCACTTTTGCCCCAGATCTTTCTGAAATTGCATTTTTTACCCCAGAACTTTCTGAAATTCTGATTTTGCCCCAGAACTTTCCGAAATTTCATTTTTACCCCAGAACTTTCTGATATTACACTTTTACCCTCACAACTTTCTAAAATTTTATTTTTGCCCACAGTCATTTTCAAAATTACACTTTCCTCAAATTTGCCCTAAATCCCTACGTCATCGAAAATTTAGCTTAATCTTCTTCAAAAAAAAAAAAAGGAGAGAGAAAATGCCTCCCAGACGCAGATCCGTTCAAGAACTTGAATTAGAAGAATTGAGGCAACAAATTCAACAGTTGCAGGAAATGGTGAATGCCCAACGAATTCAATTGGAGGAACGGAAGGAGCATCAAAGTGATGATTCAGACAATAGTACCTCGTCATCCACCAGTAACCGTCGACAACGCAGACCAGTCAACCGTACTGACGATATCAGAGTGGAAATTCCAGAGTTTGAAGGAAAACTCCAACCAGATGAATTTGTCGATTGGCTACAAACTGTTGAACGAATATTCGAGTATAAAGAGGTACCTGAGGAGAAGAAGGTGAAAATCATTGCTGTCAAGTTAAAGAAACACGCTTCCATATGGTGGGAAAATTTAAAGAAGAAGCGCGAGAGAGAAGGAAAAAGCAAAATACGGACATGGGAAAAGATGCGTAAGGAACTAACTCGTAAGTTTTTACCTTCGTAATTTTTTCAAGATAATTTTATTCAACTACAGAATCTTCGTCAAAAGAACCTGTCTGTGGAAGAATACACCAGAGAATTTGAACAGCTGATGATGAAGTGTGACATTCAAGAGAGGGATGAGCAATCAATCGCTCGCTACCTTGGAGGATTAAACGTAGATATCGCCCACGTGGTCCAACTTCAACAATATTGGACTTTGGACGATGTTATTCGTTTATCTCTTCGAATTGAGAAACAGCTTCCCAAGAAGCCTTCATATCAATCTTCTTCCTCTTTTCCTTATAGGAACTCTGCAAATAACCGCAAACCTCAGATCCAACAAGCAAGTACTTCAAACAGCAATCCACCAAAGCCCAACAGAGAGGGTAATTCTAAAGTTGTCAAGTGTTTCAGGTGCCAAGGATTTGGACACATTGCTTCTAATTGTCCAAACCGCAAGATTATCACCATTATTGAAGGAGTAATCCATGAAGCTTCTGAAGAAGATGAAGGACCAGTATTTGATGATGGCCCAGTGTTTGATGAAGAACCAGTGCACATTGAAGAGGTGACCCCTGCTGATCAAGGAGAATCACTGGTAATTAGACGAAGCTTGCATACTGCAACAGCCAAAGAAGAACCATGGCTGAGGCACAACATTTTCCACACCCGTTGCACTGCGCAAGGCAAGGTTTGTGATGTTATTATTGACAGTGGGAGTTGTGAGAACGTCGTGTCAAATTATATGGTGGAAAAGTTGAAATTGCCCATACAAGATCATCCGCATCCGTATAAGTTACAATGGCTCAATAAAGGCAACGAGGTAAGGGTCTCTAAACGTTGTCTTGTAAATTTTTCCATAGGTCAGAAATACCACGACAACACATGGTGCGATGTGATACCTATGGATGCGTGCCATCTTCTACTGGGGAGACCATGGCAATATGATCGTCGTGCAATATACAACGGCTATGCTAACACCTACTCTTTCGTCAAAGATGGAGTAAAAGTCAAGTTGACACCATTGCCACCAAGTGAACTGAACAAAGACAAGAAGGAAACAAAGCCCCTTGTGACTTTAGTTACAAAAACACAGTTCAAGATGACGGCAAAAGAAGCTCAGACCACAAATTTTGTCCTTTTGTTTGAAGCAAATAAAGAAACAACTCTTCCTTTGGAGATAGAAGAAATGCTTGCTGAATTTCTGGATGTTGTACCAGAAGAAATCCCTCAAGGATTACCACCAATGCGTGATATCCAGCATGCCATTGACTTTATTCCTGGAGCTGTCATTCCAAATAAGCCAGCATATAGGATGAGTCCTAAGGAACATAACGAAATTCAACGCCAAGTTGAAGAATTGCTGAAGAAAGGATTAATTCAAGAAAGTGTTAGCCCTTGTGCTGTACCTGTCCTCCTAGTGCCAAAGAAAGATGGAAGTTGGAGGATGTGCGTTGATAGTCGAGCTGTCAACAAAATCACTATCAAGTATTGATTCCCGATACCAAGGCTCGATGACCTGTTTGATCAACTACATGGAGCCACCATCTTCTCCAAAATTGATCTTCGCAGTGGCTACCATCAAATCAGAATCCGTCCAGGAGATGAATGGAAAACTGCTTTCAAAACCAGAGACGGCCTGTATGAATATACTGTGATGCCTTTTGGATTATCCAATGCTCCCAGTACATTCATGCGTCTGATGAATCAGGTACTTCGCCCCTTCATTGGCAAGTTTGTAGTCGTGTACTTTGACGATATTTTGATCTATAGTAAGGGAAAAGAAGAGCATCTAGAGCATATACGACAAGTGCTACAGACTTTACGAGAACAGAAACTCTATGCCAATCTCAAGAAATGTTCTTTTCTAACCAAGGAAGTAAATTTCCTGGGTTACATTATCACCGCTGAGGGTATTCGAGCAGATCCGAGTAAAGTCGAAGCCATCAACAGCTGGCCTATTCCAAGCTCCATCCATGATGTGAGGAATTTCCATGGATTAGCTTCATTCTATAGAAGATTCATAAAAAATTTTAGCTCTATTGCTGCTCCACTCACAGACTGTACTAAAGGAGACAAATTTCAATGGACCGAACAAGCTCAGAAAAGTTTTGAAGAACTAAAGAGATGTTTAACTGAAGCACCAGTGCTAGTACTTCCAAACTTTGACCAAGTATTTGAAGTTAGCTGTGATGCTTCAAATACCGGTATTGGAGCTGTTTTGAGTCAAGAAGGGCACCCTATAGCCTTTTTCAGTGAAAAACTCAACAACGGTAAACTCAAGTATTCGACTTATGACAAGGAATTCTATGCCGTTGTTCGTGCCCTGCATTACTGGAGCCACTATTTGTTGAATAAAGAATTTATTCTTTATTCTGATCATGAAGCCCTCAAACATTTGAACTCTCAGCAAAAGATCAACCGACGACATGCTGCTTGGAGTGAGTTCTTGCAACCATACCCATTCCTACTCAAGCACAAGGCAGGAGTCCAAAATATTGTGGCAGATGCCCTCAGCAGGCGCTATGCTTTACTCTCAACCCTTCAAACAAAGATTGTCGGCTTTGAGGTTGTCAAGGAGTTATACCAAGATGACCCAGATTTTGGTAAAATTTGGGGTAATACTACAATGTAGTCCTTCCAAGACTACTACAGGCATGAAGGATTCTTATTCAAAAGAAAGACATTATGCATCCCTCAATGCTCATTGCGAGAAGCAATTATCTGAAAGAAATGGTTGGATCCCAAGAGGGGGGGTGAATTGGGTTTTATAAAAATTTTCACAAAACTTAATTGGAAGTTAAAATGATTTTCTGAAATTGGATAATGTTAAAGATAATAATTTAATTCAGAAAATCAAAATGTTTATCAAGATGAATAATTTTATAGTGCAAAGAATTAAGGAGCAAATATAAATCTACACAAATTAATTAATACTTGAGGTAGAAATTAAATATAAACGCAAAGCATTAATTAATTAACTTCAAATGTAAATAGAGTAGGGATAGAGAAAGCAAACTCAGAGATTTATACTGGTTCGGCTAATCCCAAGCCTACATCCAGTCCTCAAGAGACCACTTGAGTATTTCCACTATAATTGCAAGTTTAATCCGGGTACTTGCAAACCACTACAACATACTTTTCTCCCTCAAGGGTGTCTTGTTAGTCGATTTGGCAAGCGCACCAATCGCACAAGTAATATAGTGATTTGAGAGTAAGAGTATCGTTCCCACGAGGACTAAGCGACTAAGTACCCAAGAAATTTAATTGAATTAGTTGGACGAAGCAATTGGATTGAGGACAACTCTAATGAAGAACTAACAATAAAAGTGAACTATGACAGTAAATTTTTATAGATTTTCTTTTAATGACAGTAAACAATGCAAAAACTGATGAAATAGTCTAATTAAAGCCTAGGGTCACTAATCCCTCTCCTCTATCTTAGAAATTACAAAACCCCTCTCATGCACTCGCAACTTATTCAACTATATAAGTTAATCCTAGGTTATTCTAATAACTTAAAAGAATCCTCCCGAATCTCAATTAAGTTGCTCAACTCCTACGCAATTCCTTGTGTGGGTTAAGCCTAACACAACCAACCTAGCTTTGATTAAACGAGATTAACTAACATTCCTATTAGCTAACAAGCGAAAACACTTAGTAAGGTTCACGCACTCGTCCTTCCTATTCAGTGTTCTACTCTCACCTCCCTCTCCCGAGTTCGAAGACAGCAACAAGCATACATATAGATTGATCAAGTCCATATAACGCAACAATAAAATGGATAGAAAGACTTATATTAATTGAAATAAGGTTGCAAATACATGAGAGGATGTAAAATCTATTCAAGAGTCAAGTTCATAGTAACCCTAGATAGAAAATCTAGCTACTCATAGAAAATAAACAGCAGAAAGCAGAAAAAGAGCCAAAAACTTGTTAGTCGATTTGGCAAGCGCACCAATCGCACAAGTAATATAGTGATTTGAGAGTAAGAGTATCGTTCCCACGAGGACTAAGCGACTAAGTACCCAAGAAATTTAATTGAATTAGTTGGACGAAGCAATTGGATTGAGGACAACTCTAATGAAGAACTAACAATAAAAGTGAACTATGACAGTAAATTTTTATAGATTTTCTTTTAATGACAGTAAACAATGCAAAAACTGATGAAATAGTCTAATTAAAGCCTAGGGTCACTAATCCCTCTCCTCTATCTTAGAAATTACAAAACCCCTCTCATGCACTCGCAACTTATTCAACTATATAAGTTAATCCTAGGTTATTCTAATAACTTAAAAGAATCCTCCCGAATCTCAATTAAGTTGCTCAACTCCTACGCAATTCCTTGTGTGGGTTAAGCCTAACACAACCAACCTAGCTTTGATTAAACGAGATTAACTAACATTCCTATTAGCTAACAAGCGAAAACACTTAGTAAGGTTCACGCACTCGTCCTTCCTATTCAGTGTTCTACTCTCACCTCCCTCTCCCGAGTTCGAAGACAGCAACAAGCATACATATAGATTGATCAAGTCCATATAACGCAACAATAAAATGGATAGAAAGACTTATATTAATTGAAATAAGGTTGCAAATACATGAGAGGATGTAAAATCTATTCAAGAGTCAAGTTCATAGTAACCCTAGATAGAAAATCTAGCTACTCATAGAAAATAAACAGCAGAAAGCAGAAAAAGAGATGAAGTTAGCCATGAATCTGAGGTGGAATGATGGATTGGGCTCCCCAAGCCTTGAGAATCAGGTTCCCCTTGCTCCTCTCAGCCAAAACGGCGCCCCCCTTCAGTCTCCAACTCCAGAATACCCTAAAAATTTCATCTGAAGCCTTTTATATCAGTGCAGGATCGCGAACTACCGCTATAGCGGTAAGTACCCACCGCTATAGCGGTAGGAGGCAGAGAAGAAGGCTTAAAATTGAGTTTTTTTAGGTTTTACCGCTATAGCGGTGAAGATCCACCGCTATAGCGGTGGCTGGCAGAGAAGAAGGCTGCAAAATCTTTTTTCCAGCACTCTACCGCTATAGCTGTAAATTCTACCGCTATAGCTGTGGGAGACAGCATTCACATCAGCATTTTCAGAATTTCAGCTCTAGCATTCCATCTTCTAACACGAACTTTTTACCAACTCAACCTACACCAAAAATAGCAAATAAACTCATTGAATCGCATAAAAGAAACATGAAATCACTCAATTTATTAAAAGATCAAAGAAAACTAAAACTAATCTAAACTACTCAAAATATGAGCTAAGAATTACAAGACAACAAGAAAGAGATCAAAAGAGAGGGTATTTAACATCAAAATGGCACTAAATTGAGAACTCAACACTCCCCCAAACTTGAACCTTTGCTTGTCCTCAAGTAAAAACTTTCAATGAGAAAAATTTTGAGAAAAATATGTGCGACCATGAATATGTACAACTAGGAGAAGTAAAGATCTGAAAATGTGAATTAAAGCAAACCAAGCCTCATCAAACCATTACTCAAAAGATTTAACTCAAGAGTTTGCAATCTTAAGGATTCAATAAGAAATGTTAATCAAACCACAAGAA
Organism: Biancaea sappan; assembly: GCA_037074585.1. Lineage (NCBI taxonomy): Eukaryota > Viridiplantae > Streptophyta > Magnoliopsida > Fabales > Fabaceae > Biancaea > Biancaea sappan. The sequence goes on from CM073494.1 coordinate 18,196,962, forward strand.
AATTTGAAATCAAAGCTTCACCTCTTGGAACAGTTTATAAAATCAAATTCACAAAAATTTCAAAATTAAATTACTTCTTTGTTCTCAAAGGCATCGTTTTATTTCGATTCTCAAGGGCTTCACTGTTTTGTTCTCAAGGATATAGCTTCCTAACTTTTCTTATTTCCTTTGGAAATTTTTTTTTTCAATTTTCTCATTTTAGTTTAATTACAAGAGCCTATCCCTTATTGAAACTTTCAGCTATCCCCTTATTAAATCCTTTTTTCACTAGCCTCTTATTGAACTTTTTTTTTTTTATAAATAAATATGAAAATGATCTAAAAACCATTCAAAGAGACAAAAATAAAACTCCTTTTATTTTGAAGTGATAGAGATAACACTTACAAAATATGAAAACTTAAGATTAGCAAACTCAAGAGGTAACTCTTAAAAAGAATTGCATTTGACATGATTTGACTTGCCAAAAACTTCAAACTTTCAGATTTCAAAATTTTCAAAAATTTCCTCCTACTACACATGCGTATGGACAACACAAAATTAACCAAAATTTTCTCAAAGAAGAAACTCATCAACAAACCTCTCACCCAAACTTAAATTTGACAGTGTCCTCACTGTTCCAGATCAGCACAATAGAGGAAAAGAAGACACAACATAACAAACAAAACAAAACAAAACAAAATGCTATTACGAACATCCTAACTGCCATTCACCAAGATAATAAACATGACCATATTCAGCATTTATCAATTCAACTCCAAAATAAATAATAAATAGCAGTTAAAATATTACTAATAGCAGCACATCAAACCACAACAAAAAAAATAGAAGAAAAAAAAAATTACGAAAGCAATAAACTTGGGTTGCCTCCCAAGAGCGCTAAGTTTATAGTCTTCAGCCAGACTTTACCGATGCTTGTTCAAGGTCGATCGTCCAATGTCGGCCACCTACACAATAAGAAACACCGGTTAACAATGAAAAATATAGCTAAAAATAAATTGACACAAGAAAAGCTTAAATGATTAAATACTCAAATAGAATAGTAAAGAGAAAAATGAAAGAAATCAAGACAAAACAGAAAATAAAAAAAAGCGTCCAAGCTAACACTTTCAAATTTCTTTGAATATTAGCACAAATCTTAGTCCCCGGCAACGGCGCCAAAAACTTGTTAGTCGATTTGGCAAGCGCACCAATCGCACAAGTAATATAGTGATTTGAGAGTAAGAGTATCGTTCCCACGAGGACTAAGCGACTAAGTACCCAAGAAATTTAATTGAATTAGTTGGACGAAGCAATTGGATTGAGGACAACTCTAATGAAGAACTAACAATAAAAGTGAACTATGACAGTAAATTTTTATAGATTTTCTTTTAATGACAGTAAACAATGCAAAAACTGATGAAATAGTCTAATTAAAGCCTAGGGTCACTAATCCCTCTCCTCTATCTTAGAAATTACAAAACCCCTCTCATGCACTCGCAACTTATTCAACTATATAAGTTAATCCTAGGTTATTCTAATAACTTAAAAGAATCCTCCCGAATCTCAATTAAGTTGCTCAACTCCTACGCAATTCCTTGTGTGGGTTAAGCCTAACACAACCAACCTAGCTTTGATTAAACGAGATTAACTAACATTCCTATTAGCTAACAAGCGAAAACACTTAGTAAGGTTCACGCACTCGTCCTTCCTATTCAGTGTTCTACTCTCACCTCCCTCTCCCGAGTTCGAAGACAGCAACAAGCATACATATAGATTGATCAAGTCCATATAACGCAACAATAAAATGGATAGAAAGACTTATATTAATTGAAATAAGGTTGCAAATACATGAGAGGATGTAAAATCTATTCAAGAGTCAAGTTCATAGTAACCCTAGATAGAAAATCTAGCTACTCATAGAAAATAAACAGCAGAAAGCAGAAAAAGAGATGAAGTTAGCCATGAATCTGAGGTGGAATGATGGATTGGGCTCCCCAAGCCTTGAGAATCAGGTTCCCCTTGCTCCTCTCAGCCAAAACGGCGCCCCCCTTCAGTCTCCAACTCCAGAATACCCTAAAAATTTCATCTGAAGCCTTTTATATCAGTGCAGGATCGCGAACTACCGCTATAGCGGTAAGTACCCACCGCTATAGCGGTAGGAGGCAGAGAAGAAGGCTTAAAATTGAGTTTTTTTAGGTTTTACCGCTATAGCGGTGAAGATCCACCGCTATAGCGGTGGCTGGCAGAGAAGAAGGCTGCAAAATCTTTTTTCCAGCACTCTACCGCTATAGCTGTAAATTCTACCGCTATAGCTGTGGGAGACAGCATTCACATCAGCATTTTCAGAATTTCAGCTCTAGCATTCCATCTTCTAACACGAACTTTTTACCAACTCAACCTACACCAAAAATAGCAAATAAACTCATTGAATCGCATAAAAGAAACATGAAATCACTCAATTTATTAAAAGATCAAAGAAAACTAAAACTAATCTAAACTACTCAAAATATGAGCTAAGAATTACAAGACAACAAGAAAGAGATCAAAAGAGAGGGTATTTAACATCAAAATGGCACTAAATTGAGAACTCAACACTCCCCCAAACTTGAACCTTTGCTTGTCCTCAAGTAAAAACTTTCAATGAGAAAAATTTTGAGAAAAATATGTGCGACCATGAATATGTACAACTAGGAGAAGTAAAGATCTGAAAATGTGAATTAAAGCAAACCAAGCCTCATCAAACCATTACTCAAAAGATTTAACTCAAGAGTTTGCAATCTTAAGGATTCAATAAGAAATGTTAATCAAACCACAAGAAAATTTGAAATCAAAGCTTCACCTCTTGGAACAGTTTATAAAATCAAATTCACAAAAATTTCAAAATTAAATTACTTCTTTGTTCTCAAAGGCATCGTTTTATTTCGATTCTCAAGGGCTTCACTGTTTTGTTCTCAAGGATATAGCTTCCTAACTTTTCTTATTTCCTTTGGAAATTTTTTTTTTCAATTTTCTCATTTTAGTTTAATTACAAGAGCCTATCCCTTATTGAAACTTTCAGCTATCCCCTTATTAAATCCTTTTTTCACTAGCCTCTTATTGAACTTTTTTTTTTTTATAAATAAATATGAAAATGATCTAAAAACCATTCAAAGAGACAAAAATAAAACTCCTTTTATTTTGAAGTGATAGAGATAACACTTACAAAATATGAAAACTTAAGATTAGCAAACTCAAGAGGTAACTCTTAAAAAGAATTGCATTTGACATGATTTGACTTGCCAAAAACTTCAAACTTTCAGATTTCAAAATTTTCAAAAATTTCCTCCTACTACACATGCGTATGGACAACACAAAATTAACCAAAATTTTCTCAAAGAAGAAACTCATCAACAAACCTCTCACCCAAACTTAAATTTGACAGTGTCCTCACTGTTCCAGATCAGCACAATAGAGGAAAAGAAGACACAACATAACAAACAAAACAAAACAAAACAAAATGCTATTACGAACATCCTAACTGCCATTCACCAAGATAATAAACATGACCATATTCAGCATTTATCAATTCAACTCCAAAATAAATAATAAATAGCAGTTAAAATATTACTAATAGCAGCACATCAAACCACAACAAAAAAAATAGAAGAAAAAAAAAATTACGAAAGCAATAAACTTGGGTTGCCTCCCAAGAGCGCTAAGTTTATAGTCTTCAGCCAGACTTTACCGATGCTTGTTCAAGGTCGATCGTCCAATGTCGGCCACCTACACAATAAGAAACACCGGTTAACAATGAAAAATATAGCTAAAAATAAATTGACACAAGAAAAGCTTAAATGATTAAATACTCAAATAGAATAGTAAAGAGAAAAATGAAAGAAATCAAGACAAAACAGAAAATAAAAAAAAGCGTCCAAGCTAACACTTTCAAATTTCTTTGAATATTAGCACAAATCTTAGTCCCCGGCAACGGCGCCAAAAACTTGTTAGTCGATTTGGCAAGCGCACCAATCGCACAAGTAATATAGTGATTTGAGAGTAAGAGTATCGTTCCCACGAGGACTAAGCGACTAAGTACCCAAGAAATTTAATTGAATTAGTTGGACGAAGCAATTGGATTGAGGACAACTCTAATGAAGAACTAACAATAAAAGTGAACTATGACAGTAAATTTTTATAGATTTTCTTTTAATGACAGTAAACAATGCAAAAACTGATGAAATAGTCTAATTAAAGCCTAGGGTCACTAATCCCTCTCCTCTATCTTAGAAATTACAAAACCCCTCTCATGCACTCGCAACTTATTCAACTATATAAGTTAATCCTAGGTTATTCTAATAACTTAAAAGAATCATCCCGAATCTCTATTAAGTTGCTCAACTCCTACGCAATTCCTTGTGTGGGTTAAGCCTAACACAACCAACCTAGCTTTGATTAAACGAGATTAACTAACATTCCTATTAGCTAACAAGCGAAAACACTTAGTAAGGTTCACGCACTCGTCCTTCCTATTCAGTGTTCTACTCTCACCTCCCTCTCCCGAGTTCGAAGACAGCAACAAGCATACATATAGATTGATCAAGTCCATATAACGCAACAATAAAATGGATAGAAAGACTTATATTAATTGAAATAAGGTTGCAAATACATGAGAGGATGTAAAATCTATTCAAGAGTCAAGTTCATAGTAACCCTAGATAGAAAATCTAGCTACTCATAGAAAATAAACAGCAGAAAGCAGAAAAAGAGATGAAGTTAGCCATGAATCTGAGGTGGAATGATGGATTGAGCTCCCCAAGCCTTGAGAATCAGGTTCCCCTTGCTCCTCTCAGCCAAAACGGCGCCCCCCTTCAGTCTCCAACTCCAGAATACCCTAAAAATTTCATCTGAAGCCTTTTATATCAGTGCAGGATCGCGAACTACCGCTATAGCGGTAAGTACCCACCGCTATAGCGGTAGGAGGCAGAGAAGAAGGCTTAAAATTGAGTTTTTTTAGGTTTTACCGCTATAGCGGTGAAGATCCACCGCTATAGCGGTGGCTGGCAGAGAAGAAGGCTGCAAAATCTTTTTTCCAGCACTCTACCGCTATAGCTGTAAATTCTACCGCTATAGCTGTGGGAGACAGCATTCACATCAGCATTTTCAGAATTTCAGCTCTAGCATTCCATCTTCTAACACGAACTTTTTACCAACTCAACCTACACCAAAAATAGCAAATAAACTCATTGAATCGCATAAAAGAAACATGAAATCACTCAATTTATTAAAAGATCAAAGAAAACTAAAACTAATCTAAACTACTCAAAATATGAGCTAAGAATTACAAGACAACAAGAAAGAGATCAAAAGAGAGGGTATTTAACATCAAAATGGCACTAAATTGAGAACTCAACATGTCTCTCCCCCTTACAACGTGTTTTCTCTCAAACACTAACTCAAGGAACCAATCCTTGAGAAACTAAATTTAAAGGCTTAAGGAAAATAATGGTAAACACTCTCAAAGTGTAGATAACGCAGAAATTAAGCTCAGAATTTTTCTCTAACAATTTAGAGAGAATGGAACTCAAGATAATATGAAAATGAACAATTGAAGCTTGATATAAATGGTGTTGTGAAGTCCCCTTTATATAGTGAAACCTTGCTGCTACAGTGACTGCTTTAGTCAGAATTGCTACAGTAAGCTTCATCATCATTTTTCAACCTTTCTACAACAACCAAAAAACTTTATCAACCTTTTTCAACAATCAATATTCTTTTTCAAAGTTTATTACAACAACCAATAAACTTTATCATACTTTTTCAACAATCAAAATTCTTTTTCAAAAGTGCTACAGTAAAAGATATTCTTTTTCAAATTATATTACAACACCCAATAAACTTTATCATACTTTTTCAACAATCAAATTTCTTTTTCAAAAGTGCTACAGTAAAAGATATTCTTTTTCAAATTATATTACAACACCCAATAAACTTTATCATACTTTTTCAACAATCAAATTTCTTTTTCAAAAGTGCTACAGTAAAAGATATTCTTTTTCAAATTATATTACAACACCCAATAAACTTTATCATACTTTTTCAACAATCAAATTTCTTTTTCAAAAGTGCTACAGTAAAAGATATTCTTTTTCAAATTATATTACAACACCCAATAAACTTTATCAAAAATCAATTTATATTACTATATATAAATATATAAAGCATTAAATATATTTGGGCCAAGAAAAATTGAATCATGCATTTGGGCCAACAAGATTAAATCATACATTTGGGCCAAGAAAATTAAATCATACTATTTGGGTTAAGAAAGATTAAATCATACATTGGGCCAAGAAGATTAAATCATACTATAATTCTCACATATTTGTCATCATCAAAACTTATAGCATAATACATTAGGGCTAACAATCTCCCCCTTTTTGATGATGACAAATCACCAAAGAAAAATTTGTTACAATGTAATAATCATTATACAATATACACATATTTTTCTTTCCATATTCTTCTCCCCCTATTTGACATCAACAAAAAGGTATAAGGATGGCAATATATAAAGGCTAAAGCGTATTCCTTCTTTAAGTAAGAATATCATATGACGTCATAGGGTAAAATTTCATCAAAACTTATCATTGATATGCCAAAAATATATAGTTAAAGAAAACATTGCATCTCAGATAAAGTGACCCTAAAAATATAGAGGATTTAAGTATAGATTTGGCTCCCCCTCAACTAATGCATATTAAACAAATGTAATTTTCAAGATTTATTCATATATGTATCTTGAGGATAAGTACCTGCAAAAATTTTGACAACCACTCTGATGCTTAAGTTAGTAATGTAAATCAAAGATTAAAGGCAAAATTAACTGCTTACGATCGCATGCATCAAGCATTATCATAATGCAAGGAAATCATTGTCTTTTATTTGCCCACAAAAGCATTATATGTAAGTATGTGTAACTATAAAGATGTATCATCCTCTACACATTTCATTTTATTTAAAAATTTTTTTTTGACTTCTCATTTTCTATGAGTGCATGTGGAATCATGACATATTATTCATAGCCTTCGCTCATGATGCATGAATAGCATACACAACATATGTTCTTAGATACATGTAATCATAGCATGATGCAATCAATCATGTATATTATACTGAAAGCTCTCAAGAACAACACAACAAAGCAGAGAAATACGGTTCTGTTTATCACCATTTTATTAATCCTTAAAATTTTTAATCAAAACAAATTAAATCAGCCGCAAATCCACCGAAAATTGACTTTCGTGGTTTTGCCATTAATGCGACGCGTTGTTGGTGTGCATGCGTACCCTAGAGTTCTGGCTTCCAGCTAGCAAAATCCGTAGGATAAGCGTGTAGGGGTGCGGCGAAGAGATATCTTCGTTGGCTCTAAGTCATTATTTTCTCTCTATAAAAACTCCCCCAGAATTCTCAATTACCACACCACAAAGAGTATTCATCTCTGAGCCTACAACTTCCTGACATTCATCTCTCTTCATACTCCTACAAAAATTTCTAAATATTCCAAACCATGGCAGCAAGAAAGTTCATTGATCTCACAGTAGAGGCCAGGGAGGAAGAGCTCGACTTAAACTTGAGTCTAGGCAGGGACAAGGGTAAAAGGCCTTTGGAGGGATCTCAGGAGAATAGAAAGAAGAAGATGAAGATCGAAGAAGCTGAAGAGATTAGTACAGGCCATACGTCAGAAGACAAAATTGCTTGTTTGGAGCAGGAGGTGAAGAAACTCAAGAAGATGATAGAGGACCAGGAGAAGTTAGCTAAACGCAACAATGCGGCACTAACTTCAAGAATAGATAGGTTCTTCTATTGGTCTACCCAATGCTTCTGCAATCAACAACAAAGAAGTGTTGATTGTATGAATGGGATTTACACTACCCTCCGTGACATTGCTCAGTCTCTTGCTCCAAGGAATGGCCGAGGGGTGATGATACAATACAACCCTCCTAATCCGAGACCACCTCGCCTGTAGATTGCTCATGCATGAGCAAACTTTCCCTTTTTTTTTGCAATGTAATCCTTTAGTTTGTGTTTTTAATGCAAGTGATTTCTTTCATATGACGGTACTTAAAAAAATATAATAATAATAAAGAAAGATAAAGAAAATCAGCCGCACAAATTTAGCACAATAGAAGGATATATATATTTTGAAAAATATATATCCATTTTAAAGATAGAAAGAATTTTCTGACATGGATATATATATCATCATTTCAAAGCAAAAGCAAGTTACATACTTACTCAAGATAAAACATATTATAATCAGAGTATGTAGTAACATAATTGAGGTAATATGGATTAATAAGATATAATCAGATATAAACTATAATCCATAAACAATGGTTCATAAGTTACAGCTTATGTAAAAGAGATGATATGTATAATGCTCAAACCATGATGTATTAAAAAAAATAATTTAAGTATTTAACATATTTTTATATGTCATGATGTGATCAAGTATGTAAGATGTCAGAAAACAATATGTCATTGCAATGAAAGTATGACAGTAAAAAAAATTTGCCAGAATGTTCAATTGAGATCAAGGAGTATCATTCAATTAAATAATGAAGAAGTAAAGGATAGAGATACTCATCAATTTTGGCAAACTTTTGTTGCTTCTTGAAATTCCTGTTCAAGATTTTGATATCCTTGTTTTGCTCATTGTTCTTCTTTTGATCCTGTCTTCTTGCAATTTTAATGATCTTAATTGATTGATTATTTGCAAGATCTATCAAGCATTGGTTCAATGTAGGCTTCGTTGGTCGACTACTGATAGGAGCGTTGGTCGACCAACCAACTTCAAAACTATAAATCTTACTGATTTCGGAGAGCAAAGGAAAGAATGTGCTTTAGAGGATTAACTCCTGCAAAACACTTTTGGTAGAGCACTTTGATGTTCAAATCAGTAATGTTCAAATAAATCTCGAGCACTAGGAGCAACATTATGTTCAAGATATGCCATATTAATAAAAGTGCTATGCTTCCATGAAATGCAATTTTGCAATATATTTGATTTTGTTGAAAATATTTGAATAAGATTACAATAAGGATAAATACTATAGGCAAGAGTAATCTTATTATTGTGAAAGCAAAAGAAATATGCATGTGATGGACGAAAGTTTTCATGATGCGGCAAAAAGGAGAGTTTGAGCAGTATTTAGAAGAAAGATATTGGTTCAAAACAAAATTTGAATCTATAGGTCACACACATAAGAATTGTTTTCAGATATAGCATGCATGAATATCAAGGATAGATGTAAGACATATTAGACAACAGACAAAAGCATTAGAGAGCAGTAAACATATCAGTCAAAATTCTTACAATGCATTCCAGCTTATATGTTTACTTATCCATTGCCTCCTTTTGATGCAAGAGTGGAGTTTAAATGATGTAGCCATTAAAATGTCATTTCCGCTCCTTGCTTCGAGGTGAATCTACAAATTAATCTTTTGTTTTTGGTACCCAAATTTCTTTGGGTCCGCCTGGGTCATGAGTTCCTTTTTGAACCCATTTCATTTTTACTCCATGAACAAGATTTTTTTTATAAAAGCATGAGTAAGATTTGTGTCCTTTTAGTCCACAATAAAAACAAGTGCAAGTTGGACTATTTGACATCTTTACAGAAACAAAGAAGTTTTTAGAATGCTTTTGGTTTGATTTCTTTTTAGAAACAAGACCAACTTTGTTAAACATTCTTCTTTGTTTCAAAACTGAGGTATTTAAAATTTCTCTACCTTGAGAAAATTTTGCAAGTGTGTTTTTAAGATTATTATTTTCCTTTTTCAAAGAATCACACTTGGTACAAAAGCAATTTTTATTGGTAGAGATATTTGCTTTTAAAATCAAATTCTCTTCTTGCAAAGTTTTGTTTTGATTTTCAAAAACAAAATTCTCTTCCTTGGAAATAGAAAATTCGTTTTTCAATGTTTCCAACTCATTTTCAAGAGAAGATTTTTTCTGTTTTGAAATATTTAGTTTCTTTGCAAGTATTAGAGATTTTTTATGTAAATCATCAAAGGCATCTTGTAATTCTTCAAAAGAGTAGTCAAATGAATTTACCTCATCTTTATTTCTGGCCACAAGACAAGTGTTGGCTTCTTCATTTGTGTTCTCCTCATCAGAATTGCTATTTCCCCAAATGGAAGATAGGTAAGCTTTCTTTGATGATTCAACTTTTGGTTGTGGTTTCTCTTTTTCTCCTTTTTCTTTTTCTTCTATCTCCTTGGTGATTTGAGATTTTTCTGTAAGTTCAACACCAAGAGCTTGCAATTGATTAAGCACAAGTTGTATCTCATTAATGGTTTTACAATTGTTCATTTGAGCAATTTCAAGTTCATTAATGAAACTTATATACCTTAATTCCTCAGCAATAAGATCTTCCTCATGTGCAACTTCAAGAATTTCCCACATTTCTTTTGCAGTTGCACAGTTGGAGATTTTGAAAAATTCATCTTGACTCAATGCACAAGAAATAATCAATTTTGCCTTAGCATTGAGTTGCATTAAACTTCTTTCAGTATCATTCCATTCACTCTTGGGTTTTGGAATGCATTTTCCTTGTTCTTCCTTGACAGGCATATAAAAACCATTTTCTATAACTTCCCAGAGTTTATGGTCTACTGAAATTAAAAACATTTTCATTTCATACTTCCAATATTGAAAATGATTAGCATCAAAAACTGGAGGTTCTGTGAAAGAATAATTTTCAGACATAAACCAATCAGTAAATCCAACCATGTTTACTCTTAGACGGTTAAGTCTCAAATCAAGAGCCCAAGCTTTGATACCAATTGAAAGAAATGGTTGGATCCCAAGAGGGGGGTGAATTGGGTTTTATAAAAATTTTCACAAAACTTAATTGGAAGTTAAAATGATTTTCTGAAATTGGATAATGTTAAAGATAATAATTTAATTCAGAAAATCAAAATGTTTATCAAGATGAATAATTTTATAGTGCAAAGAATTAAGGAGCAAATATAAATCTACACAAATTAATTAATACTTGAGGTAGAAATTAAATATAAACGCAAAGCATTAATTAATTAACTTCAAATGTAAATAGAGTAGGGATAGAGAAAGCAAACTCGGAGATTTATACTGGTTCGGCTAATCCCAAGCCTACATCCAGTCCTCAAGAGACCACTTGAGTATTTCCACTATAATTGCAAGTTTAATCCGGGTACTTGCAAACCACTACAACATACTTTTCTCCCTCAAGGGTGTCTCTCCCCCTTACAACGTGTTTTCTCTCAAACACTAACTCAAGGAACCAATCCTTGAGAAACTAAATTTAAAGGCTTAAGGAAAATAATGGTAAACACTCTCAAAGTGTAGATAACGCAGAAATTAAGCTCAGAATTTTTCTCTAACAATTTAGAGAGAATGGAACTCAAGATAATATGAAAATGAACAATTGAAGCTTGATACAAATGGTGTTGTGAAGTCCCCTTTATATAGTGAAACCTTGCTGCTACAGTGACTGCTTTAGTCAGAATTGCTACAGTAAGCTTCATCATCATTTTTCAACCTTTCTACAACAACCAAAAAACTTTATCAACCTTTTTCAACAATCAATATTCTTTTTCAAAGTTTATTACAACAACCAATAAACTTTATCATACTTTTTCAACAATCAAAATTCTTTTTCAAAAGTGCTACAGTAAAAGATATTCTTTTTCAAATTATATTACAACACCCAATAAACTTTATCATACTTTTTCAACAATCAAATTTCTTTTTCAAAAGTGCTACAGTAAAAGATATTCTTTTTCAAATTATATTACAACACCCAATAAACTTTATCATACTTTTTCAACAATCAAATTTCTTTTTCAAAAGTGCTACAGTAAAAGATATTCTTTTTCAAATTATATTACAACACCCAATAAACTTTATCAAAAATCAATTTATATTACTATATATAAATATATAAAGCATTAAATATATTTGGGCCAAGAAAAATTGAATCATGCATTTGGGCCAACAAGATTAAATCATACATTTGGGCCAAGAAAATTAAATCATACTATTTGGGTTAAGAAAGATTAAATCATACATTGGGCCAAGAAGATTAAATCATACTATAATTCTCACATATTTGTCATCATCAAAACTTATAGCATAATACATTAGGGCTAACATTATCTGGGAGACCCATAATGGAGGTCTAGCAGGTCACTTTGGACGAGACAAAACTGTAGCCCTAATCAAAGAGAATTTCTATTGGCCAAGACTGGAGAAAGATGCTACTAAACACATTCAAAGATGCAAGATTTGTCACTTGGCCAAGAGCAAAAGTCAAAATACAGGGTTATATTTGCCGCTTCCAATTCCAGAAGCACCTTGGGAAGACGTCAGTATGGATTTTATCCTTGGATTGCCAAGAACTCAACGTCAAAAGGATTCCATAATGGTGGTAGTAGATAGATTTTCAAAAATGGCACATTTTATTCCATGCCAGAAGACCAATGATGCTGTTCAAGTTGCAGACCTTTATTTTAAAGAAATTGTTCGTCTTCATGGTATTCCAAAATCTATCACCTCTGACCGAGACGTTAAGTTCCTAACTCACTTTTGGCAAACCCTGTGGAAAAAGTTGGGTACCAGGCTCCAATTCAGCAGTGTTAGTCATCCTCAAACGGATGGTCAAACGGAAGCCGTCAATAGGGTTTTGGGAAACCTTCTCCGGAGTTTTGTAGGAAAGAATTTGAAACAATGGGATCTTATCCTTGCCCAAATTGAATTTGCCTATAATAACTCCTCTAATCAAGCAACTGGAAGGTGTCCGTTTGAAGTAGTTTATGGTACTCGACCGCTTAGCCCCTTGGATTTGATCCCGTCTACTGATAAACAGCATTATAGTGCCAATGCAGACCAGCGAGCTAAAGAAATTAAGAAGCTGCATGAGCAAGTTCGAGACAAGATCCAAAGGCAAAACATGAGGTATAAGACTCAACGTGACAAGCATAGGAAAGCACAAACCTTCAAAGTAGGTGACTTGGTTTGGATTCATTTGCGCAAAGAACGTTTTCCGAATCAACCCAATGCCAAATTATCACCAAGAGCTGATGGTCCGTTCAGGATTGTACAACGGATTAATAGCAATGCATACAAGGTCGAACTACCAGGAACCTATGGAGTCTCAGCTACTTTTAATGTTGCTGATTTATCTCCATACATTGATGATGACATTGAACTAGACTCGAGGACGAGTCCTGTTCAACCCAGGGAGAATGCCACAGCTGTTGAGAATTAAGTTGGTCCACAATGGCTGCTACATATTGTCAACTTTCCAGCTACTAGCCATCTGCCACCCTCCAGCTACCACCCATGTGCTAGAAGACTTTTGTTTTGTTTTTCTTCCATTTTCAACTTTTGCATTCCAAGCCCATGTGATCATACTATCATTTTCCATTCTGTCCATGCTTCTTTGTCCCCTGAGAATTAGTATAAATAGGGTGCTAATATCAGTGTAAGGATCATCCAAGAGTTTAGAAATATATCTAAGTTTTTCAACTTAGCTTCTTTCCTTTGTTTTCTCTTTTCTTCTGACCCTTGTTGATCCCTGAGCCAACTTCTCTACTTTAGGTTTGTTAAAAGTCTTGCCCAAAAGGAACCATCTGCTAATTGGTTTTATGTCCATAATCTTGCGCTGTCCTATGCATTTGCTTAATGAAAGTGTTTTGGGTTGTCTATCTGATTTAGCATGTCCATATGCTAACTTACATAGTTAATTACAGTAATAATTTTGGATGTGTGGTTGCTTGAATGAGCGTACTAAGGCTTATATTTGTGCACCAAAATAATATGTTTCTCTGGGATGAAGTCCACTCTGAGTAATTGTACAGCAAATTCCTTTCCCAAACTCAAAAGCAAGGGTTAATTAAGGGTGGGGAGGGCCATCAAGAACAAGGGGATATAAGCTCCCCTCTATGATGTAAAAGAGATGAAAAACCTTAAAATCCTTCCTGATATCATTGAGAAGATAGAATAGCTCTCATAATCAATCAATACGATAACGTCTGTTGGTAGGCAAGGCTATGTCATTGCAAAAATTGTTATGAGCCAAATATTTGACTACACCAAAAGTGCCTAAGATGGTTCCTCTTTAATATAAAAAATGCATATAAATAACAGAATAAGGATTTAAGTTTAAAACACTTTTCCAGCATTAACAAAACTATAATAAATTATACTTTTTTGTTTAATTTGAGCATTAAATAATTGGATTTTTAAAACAACTTTTTTGCAAATATTATATTTTCATTAACATTTAATAGTAATTAGTTTTTTTTAAAAAAAAAACTTCAACACAAATCTAGTGTTATGTGGCAGTGTGTTTGTGGAGGTGAATAAAGTAGGAGTGGGGTATGCGTAACGACTAACGACTTACAAAAAGCGAAAATCGGAAAAAAAAAGAAAAAGAAAAAGGGCTTACAAAACAGTGCAGTCAGCTGTCGCCCAGGAAGCGCACTCAGTCTCTGCCCTTTGCTGCCTTGCATTTTCGCCTGTAAATCCGTCCCTCCCAATCCCACTCACTCACACCCCTTTGGCCAATTCTTCTCCCTCTTACCCTCTACTTTTCCTTTTTTTTTTTTAGAGTGTTTTATTTTCTCGATCAATAATATAAACCCAGCGGATTCAATCGTTCCACGTGTCCCTCACCCTGTGTAGTCATGGCCGCTCTACTCTTTAACCGCGGCAGGGATTTACGTGGAAATGGTCCAACCCAACTTTGCGAAACTAACTAATTCTCGAACATAATTAATATTTACATTTTTTTTAATTCATACACAGACTATATCACTATAACTAACTGCGAATTTCAAAATTTCTTTCATCTTTCTATTGATAATAATCGTAAAATCGAATATTTTGTTTTGTTTTTAAAAGCTGCGGTTTTACTGCACCGAAGTGGTATTGTGTGTAAAGCAGCTGGATCTTCATTTTGGGGGCGTGAGGGTGAACCGTCACGGCCGTACACGTACACTATTGAGCCCCGTCAGTATCCAAAAAACCCTCTCTGATCATCATTCCTCTTTCTCACACATTCCAAGCAACATGAGATTAAGATGCTATAAAACCCATCAACCATTCTTCATGCCTGGATACTCCATGGAATAGTTGCACAGCCTCGTTTGCCTCCTAATTCCTTTTGCAACGTCGGTTTTTAGACTGAATCTGGCATCCTTTGTGTTCCTGAATTTTGAATCGGTTTTCTCTCTGTAATATTTAAAACATCTGACAAAAATATGAGCAACGCTGGGAACGTGAACAGGGATGAAGAGTTCGGAACGTGGTGGAATGGATTTCCTACCACACCATATCACAATCTTCATCATCGTCATCGTCACCATGAGCATTTGGCAATCGGTTCTCCGGTATGGAGGTTCTCTCACTCCTCACATTCTTCTCCGTCAACTTCTTTCTCTAATGGGCTTCATGTTTCCGCCCATAATCTAGCTCCATTTCAGGATAGCAAGCTTCTAACACCTAGCGATCATTCCTCAACTAATTTGTTATTGGACCTCGAGCCATCAGATTTTCATAATGGGAAGAGTATCATCGATATGCAGGGGGTCGATCTGGAACTGTCTATGGATTTCTATAGATTGAATATTGTAGATGGACAGGGAAATGGTAACAAAACCAGGGGACCCGAAATAGACTCCTACGGGTTTGGGTTAGACACTTCATCTTTTGATGCAAATATTCCCGGCTTTACTGAAACACGTAACCCATATGAAGATTTTTGCACTGACGTTCCCAATTACGAGTGTATCCCATCTTCTACTTGGGGAGTTTCACCAAGTTTGGTTGCTGATATGAAGTGGCCAATCCCTGCCTCGGGAAGAGGACACATTTCTTCTATCGCTCATGGCCAATCCAGCGCTTTGAATTTGGGCTCCAGTCGGAACATGAACCTAATATATCAAAGCAAGAAACAGGGAAGCGGTAGCTGCGAAGGAGAATTTCCATGGCAGAAGCCATCAATCGTTAACCCCTACCTTTGTGATGTTTTAACTGGCTCACAACCTTGCGGAGTGGATTACGATGAAAGCAGGAGTGTCAGAAATCCCTTAAGATTCTCTCAGGTCGTTCACCCCAAGCTTGCTTTGAATCTGGATAGTCCTTCCCATTATTGTTCAACAACGAAAGAAAAAACAAGCGGAACTGCCAACTTTCTGCTGCCTGAATTTCTCTCGTCCAAAAGAGGTGGCGGCGATCCAGTGGCAATTAGATGTGATAATAGTTTTATCATACAAGGAAAAGATATAAATTATTGCATTGATAACGGGCGCAATTCTTTGAGAGCTTGCAAAAAGGATTCCTACAATGAATTTGCAATTGCAACTGTGGGAGAGAGAGTTTCTAAACACATTTCTTATACTCCTGGTGGTCAAATTTGTGGGATTAATGACAATCTTGCTGGGAATTTCCCATTGCCCTACTATTCTTGGACTGAGTACCAATATTGCGTTTACAATATGGCAAAGGATCAGAATGGCTGTCGCTTCCTACAAAAGATTGTTGATAAGGGAAACTCTGAAGATATGCAGATGGTATTTGAGGGAATCATAGATGATGTTATTGAACTTATGATGGACCCTTTTGGAAATTATCTTGTGCAGAAGTTGCTTGATGTATGCAGAGAAGAACAGAAATTGCAGATTGTTTGCATGGTGACTAAAGAACCAGGGCAGCTTGTCAGAACATCTTTAAACATGCATGGGTATGTCTTCCATTTTAACTAAAATAGTTTTTTATAATATTTGTTTGGTTATTGAACTAACATTATTATTGTATCAGCACACGCGTTGTACAAAAGTTGATTGAGACTCTCAAGTCTAGAAAACAAATTTCATTAGTGAAATCAGCCCTTCAAGCAGGTTTTCTTGATCTTATTAAGGATTTGAATGGAAATCATGTCATACAACGTTGCTTGCAATGCCTTAGCTGTCAAGATAATGAGGTAAAACGCCTCTCTCTGTCACCTGTTTCCTTAAATCTTTAAATGTCAATCTTAGTCTTTAAAAATAACATCTGTTTTTCCACCTGTTTTACCTCCAAAATCCGAAGTGGATAACTTTTATTAGTCTTTTGTACTTCTTGAACAGTATGGTGCAACAAATTGGTAATATGGTATTCGTGCTGTGAGAAGAAGAAACTATTTTTTTTAGTAGCATTCCTTTATCAAAATCGTTTCAGGTGCATTCTCAAGGCAACATTTCCCAAAAACTTATTACTAGGTGTACTGACATTTTGCCTTATTATAGAATGTAGCTAAGATGTTGTTAAGGAATAAGAATTTTATCATTTGAAACATTTTATTGCATCTTATATTACATAGAGTTCTCATGTTTCTACTGGTTCAATAAGCTAGCTTAAAAAATTTTGATTGTTTGAAGGTTTCTTAGGTCCTTCACTTGTTGAATTCTATAACCAACTTCCAGCTTTCGTGTCACGTATGACTTCAAAACGTCATGATCCGAGGACCGTGACGTTCTTGAACCATACTTGGTGAACTTTGGAATCATTAATGATTGTATGTAGGGAGAAAACAAGCAGAATTTTTAATAAAATGGTTGAAAGCTTTGAATATGGTGTACTATTGCAGTCTCTGAAACTACCCTGTTAAGAGCCTTCCAATTAACAATTCATTTCTAAGTCTATTTGAAAGCAAATATGCAATGCAATCATTGTTTCTTAAATGGCTACATGAAAGAAATTATTCATTCTGAAAGGTTTGCTTGTGACGGTATGCATATAGGTCGATAAGCATAGAATTTGAAAGAAATATATAAATGATAAATTCAATAGAAAGGAATTGGTTGTTGTGAACTTTTTCTGGATGCCAGTCTTTCATTTCTGGTTCAAGTTATTGGCAGAGTATAATAGTTTCCCATACTGATACTATTGGTTAAAAGAAATTTCAAGCCAGCGGACAGGCCCAAATGTTGCTTTGTTATCTCCTTCATATCGGACATACTATTTCAGAGGTTTTCTAGAATCATACATCTATTGTTGAATTCACGTTTTCATGCCTGCACAAATCTCTTAATTTCGCTTCATTATCATTTTTCTCTTTGGACCAGTTCTTATTCAATTGAAACAACTTACTAAGTTGCTATATTCTTGTTTCGCTCTATCATATATGGCAGTTTATTTTTTATGCTGCTGCAAAGTTTTGTGCTGACATAGCTACTCATCAGCATGGGTGTTGTGTACTGCAACGTTGCGTTGATCATTCAATGGGCAAATATCGAGATAAGCTTATCACAGAAATATGTAGACACGCGCTTCTCCTTGCTCAAGATCCTTTTGGGTAATTGGTCTTTTGAAGTTTCCATTGTTTATTTATTTGGGTACACGTGGAAGCTAGATTTTCAAATAAGTCAAGCTCTTTACTATTGGTCCTTATAAAAAATGTAAGGAGACATGGGGTCAGATCTCCATGCATTTTGAGGTATTTAAGGGTTAAAAGCTTAAATCTCTAGAGATTTAACTCTCCATAAATTTATTTTATTTATTTTGTATTTTTAATAACTGACCAGTTTTGAAATAATGTTGATTAGCTGGATTAATATATTTTATAGTTATTTTTTTCGATATTTGCTACTATTTGTTTAATGATATCTTAAGTTTTACATGTAATAAATATTGATGTTAAATTTTGTGATTTTTAAATATCTAAATAGTTACTAGCTGGAAAAGAAAACGTATAAATAGTGCCATTTGCGTTCTTTTATGATAGATGTAGGACTTTTGAGCTGTTGCTATGCCTAATAAGGACAAAAATACGTACCAGACAATTCTTTTGCTTGATCATTATATGTTAGAATCCTACTGAAGTGATTGCTATTAGATATTTTAGTCCTTAAGCAGACATTTAACAGTTATGACTCATGACAACAAAGTTTCTTCAAATTTTGAGGAATTAAAATAATTTTCTAAGGGCCAGCAAGATCCAAATAAGATACCAATTAGCAGAGAAACAATATTTGATTTGTTTATAGGTTCAACTTAAATTGATTAAATGAAAACTTGTTTTCAAATAGGAGTAGGAAAAGCTGGTTTCCTTAAACTAGGAAATAAGAACAAAGTTAACAGAAAATTTTATCTTCTAAGAAAGTTTGAAAAATGAATTATTATCATCATGAATAGCAAAATTAATATATCTAGTCATAGTCTTGTCCAGAGGTGACAAATGTATTTGTACACATATATTTGTATACATATACACACATGCACGCATGCAAATGCTCATATATACACACAAGCATGTATGCACAAACACCCAAGTATATAAATCCACACCATGCGTATAATATTTAAATATTTAATGAACTGGATTTGTTAGATATTTGCGTATATATATATATATCTAGTTGTAGTCACGAATATGGTTAGATTATTTGAGAGACTCTTAGAATCAAATTCGATCTGCTCATTTACCACTCCTAGTGTTATGTGTTTTACTTCAAATAACGCTTTCAATTGTTATGTGGCAGAAATTATGTTGTTCAGTATATAATAGAGATGGAGATCCCAACTGCCTCAGCCAAGCTTATTTCTCTGTTCAAAGGGAACTTTGTAAACCTCTCCAAGCAAAAATTTAGCAGTCATGTGATTGAAAAATGTCTTAAGCATATTGGAGAGAGCAGATCGAGGATCGTCCGAGAATTGTTGTCTGCACCTCACTTCGAACAGTTATTGCAAGACCCATTTGCTAACTATGTCATTCAGTCTGCTCTTACAACGACCAAGGTTTGGAATTTGATAAAGACCAAGCTGAGTTAGCATGCTTTTAATTCTAATTTCAGATAATTATCAAGCATTAGTTCATCTTCCCTTGTTTCTCATTTCCCGAACAGGGTTCTCTTCATGCATCTTTGGTTGAAGCAATTCGCTCCTACAAAATCTTGCGCTCCAGTCCATATTGCAAGAGGATTTTCTCGGGAAACCTACTTAAGAAGTGATGTCCGGCAGCCAGACAGGAAATGTTGTTGTTTTAAGATTACTACTAATTAAAATCATTTTTCTTTTGGGACTTTGTTGTTGTTGTTGTTGTCTAACTTAGCCACTAGTATGTGTATGTATGCCTGAATCAGGGTCCGATTGAAAGAGTTCTGCAAACTAGGCCACTCACCTGATCAAAACAGTCTGAAAGTTGGAATGATGCATCTTGTATTTTTCTGTTGTGTTGTCCTATGGATATATGATGTATGGTACTACCTCGATGTTCTTTTACTCTTGGTCGTTGTTATGTACACGGTCCTGGATATTTGCTTTTGAAGACGTTACTTAAATAATTGAAGCTAGATTTTGCCTACCAGTGCTTATTTATTGCAGATTTTCAATTTCATATTGCTACTGAATTGGATATTTTGCTTGATTTCAACAGGTTGATAGTTATATTTTACAAAACGTAATTATTTATCTCTATAATGAATTGAAATGTCAAGTTGTCATGGTATATGACTAGTTTTCTCCTCTCTCTCTCTCTCTCTCTCTCTCTCTCTCAACCATTACCTTCATAATTTCCACCATCACTAAAATTGCCATTATTTTCTGATTCCATTATAATAGTGCTAAAGTCCTAATTTAACACCATTTAAGTGCATTTTGCCTTGTGATTTTAACCTCCAACATGCTTGACTATGTTTTATCAGCCTATGTTTTTATTGTTTTTGTTAACTTTGATTTTTTAGAGTCTTGTTTGATTTATTAGTTTTAGCACTACTTGTTGCTAGTAATTTGTGTTTTATTATTTCCTTTTGTAGGTTTGATTTTGTGAGAAGCATGTGGAGGAATAAGTGCCATGAGGGAGCTAACTTGAAGCTGAAAAGTTATGCAAATACCTCAAAACACAACTTCGTGGTCCACCACTGTAGTAGTGGATTATCATCGCTACAGTGCCAAAAAGCCAATATGTGAAGTCCTCTATGTCACTCACCATTGTAGCGATGGTCCTGTGCCACTACAGTAATGAAACCTGAAACTAGATGATGCATTTTCATGCTAAAGAGCATAGTGCTCCGCTGTAGTGTGCTAAGTTAGAAGCTCAATCTCATCTCTGTCTCCCATCGTTGTAGCAGTGGCTCCTAAAGCATGAAGATAATTTCCTTCCGCTAATCACCGCAATGCCCTGCTAAAGCATTCAAAGCTTAAACCATGAAAACATATTTTGTTTGTCAGTGCTGCAGTGGTGGGTAGTGCCGCTGCAGTGGTGAGTTGCGACACTTGCCATGTGTTCCTAGTATAAATAAAAATGGGCAAATTTGTGAGGTCGTTTTGAGCATGGTAGAGATGAGGAGCGCCGCTTTTTTCTAAAAGAAGAGAGCATCTTGGGGCCGATTTCCATTATTCCAATCTCATTCATGGCTATTTCTTACCTCTTTACTGATTTATGTTCTTTAAACACCATGTGAAGCTAAATTTCTCATTTAGGGTAGCTATGAACTTGATTTCAGAATAGGATTTGTGAACTCTCTTTGTACGTATGATCTTTATTGATTAATTACATGTTATTCATTTTTTATCTAATCAATTTGTGGATTGTGTGGTGCTTTTTCTTAACTTTGGTGAGGGAAGAGAGAGTAGACTGTCGAATGAGCAAAGTGAGATTGTTAATCTTAAAATTAAGAGAAGCGATTTGTTAACAGTATAGGAATATATTAGATAACCTCATTTAATCAAGAATATGGTAGGTTTTGTAATTGACCTAACAAACATAAGGGATTATGCTTTTGTTAAGGAGTCTTAGCTGAGGTTTGGGAGAATTCTTTTAAGCAAAATAGAATCCTTAGATTAACTTGTAATTTTTAATAAAAACATAAGGGAGAGAGAGTTAGCATATCCTAGGAAGAAAGAAGGGGATTAGCGACCCTAGGCATTTTTTTTTATTGTTTGTCTCTGACATTTCATTGCACTTGTAGTTTAAATTTGTCGTATTGTTGCGTTTAAATTCTCAGTTTTTTTAATTAGATCTGTCTTCAATTAAATTAAATTATCTAACTAGTAAAGTTTTAGTTTCTCAAGTAATTGGCAATTCAATCCCTGAGGAAATGATACTTGACTCATCATTTTATTATTTGTACGACTGGTATACTTATCGTGTCAAAATCCTATAACAAGTTTTTGGCGTTGTTGCCTAGGACTAAAAATTTTGCTAATATTCATAGAAACTGAAAGGTGCTAGATTAGATACTTTTTTGTTTTTGATTTCTTTGTTTACATTTCTAATTAGTTATTTTATTTTTGCATCATTTGCCTACTTCTTTTGATCGTAGCTTACTAGTGTCTTCTTTGTGCGTGCGACATCAACCCATATGAACTTCTTTATGAGCTTGAAATTGAAAACTCACAAGAAAGACGAGAAAAGAAGCTTAGCTAAGAAGAAAAGAATCGTTGGTACAATCATCTCAAGAAAATACTATGGAAAATTAGGGTCAAATAACGATGACAATGGCAATGGTAATTGAAATGGGGGTAATGGTAATGGGCAATAAGAGGATCGGAGAACTCTTGGGGACTATGTGTCACCCAATGCTACCGAGTGCACTTCTAGCATAGTGAAGCCCCTAATTCAAGCTAACTACTTTGAGATCAAGCCAGCTTTGTTGCATTTGGTCCAACAAGGCCAATTCGGAGGAGGACCATTGGATGATCCTAATTCCCAGGTCATTAATTTCCTCCAGTTGTGCTATGCAATGAAGTTTAATGGAGTTTCAAAGGATGCTATTCGACTCTAGTTGTTTCCTTTTTCCTTTGGTGTAAGGCCAAGAGCTAGCTAATGTCACAGCCACAAGGGAGTATTACCACCTTAGAGGACTTGCAAAAAAAAGTTCCTTGACAAATTCTTTCCTCCATCCAAACTAGCAAGGTTAAAGGTGAAATAAATTATTTCTACCAACAAGATGGAGAGACTCTAAATGAAGCGTGGGAAAGATTTAGGATTTACTTCGGTGGTGTCCATATCACTCTATTCCAAAGTGGCTGCAGATTAAAAAATTTTCATAATAGGATGACTCATTCTACCAGAGTCATGATTGATGCAACGGCTAGAGGTTCCTTGAATTCCAAAAAACCTAAGCAAGCTAAGGAGCTAATTGAAACAATGGTTGGTAATCATCACTCATTTACCTATGATCGAAATACGAACAAAAGAGGGATACTTGAGTTAGACACACTAAATGCCATCTTAGCTCATAATCAGGCATTATATCATAAAGTAGACTCATTCACCAAGCAACTTATCGAGGCCCAAGTGGGGGCAGTTTCTTCACTAACTTTGAAGTGTGATTTTTGTAGGGGTGGTCATGTGAATAGGGCTTGTGATGACTTGGTGACATTGGAGCAACTCCAATACTTACAATTCGGGGTGGAGGAATCATCCAAACTTTTCTTGGAGTAATACTTAGGGAGATAATTTATCCTCTTCTTTTGGAAAGCAATATCAACCACCTAGTTTTAGCTAGCATCAGCAGAAAAAAAAAAAAACTCTACCACCTCCAATGGAGAAGAGATCGTCTTTAGAAGAACTGCTACAACATATAGCTAAGAGTGATGCTATTATTCCGAGTCAAGCAACTTCCATAAGAAATCTTGAGACTTAAATGGGCCAATTAGCAAGTGCACTAAATAATAGGTAGTAAGGTAGTCTCCTAAGTGACACTAAGAACAACCTAAGGAAAGAAGGGAAAAAGCACTGTAAGGCCATTAATTTGAGGAGTGGCAAAGAAATACCTAAAGTTTCAAGCTCACAAGCTCAAAAACAATTAGTAAACCCAGGTGATGAATTAACTACTGAGGATTCCTCTCATCAGAAAGAGGTAGTGCATAATAAAGAACCTTCATTTTCTAATGTTAAAAATAAGAAAAAGAGTGCAGGGGAAGTAGTTGATGTTCCTCCTTCAAAGTTGACACCTCCATTTCCTTATCCTTAGCGATTTAGGAAGCATAATTTGGATAGGCAGTACCAAAAATTTTTGGAAATTTTGAAAAAGCTACATATAAATATTCCATTTGTGGAGGCATTGGAACAAATGCCAAGCTATGCAGAGTTCATGAAAGACGTGCTCTCAAGGAAGAGGCATTTGGGAGAATTTGAAACAGTAGCTTTGACTTAAGAGTGTAGCACCATTTTGCAGAAAAAGTTACCCATCAAGATGCAAGACCCAGACAATTTTGTGATATCGTGAAACACTAGAAAGAACTTTGTGGGTAGAGCATTGGAGGTTTTAAGGAGGCACGACTCACCACGGTAACTTTACAGTTGACGGATCATTCATTATGCTATCCAAATGGGGTCATTAAAGATGTACTGGTCAAGGTTGACAAGTTAATATTTTCGGCTGATTTTATAGTCTTGGATTATGAGAAGGATGAAGATATCTCAATCATTTGCAGAGGACCATTCCTAGCTACTGGAAAGACCCTGATTGATGAACACAAGGGTGAGTTAACCATGAGGGTCAATGACCAGAAGGTTACTTTTAACATGAACAAATCTATAAAGACACTAGATGAACTTGATGAGTGTTGTTTTGTGAGATTGATAGATTAGGAGCTCCATAGGCATTTTCAACATACCATGGTTAAAGACTGTTTGGAGGCCTCATTAACTATGGGAGAGGACAATGAAGAAAAAGAAATGCATGAGATAGTCAGTTTCTTGGATGCCCCTAAGCACTTGGGAAAACAATACATTAATTTGAGGCACTAGATTTTTCTTCTAAAACTACATTACCACTTAAGCCTTAAGTAGAGGAAAACATCTCCCCTCTCATTTGAAATACATGTATCTTGGGGAGTTTGAGACATTGACAGCCAGAATTTATGTTGCATTGACTAAAGTGTAAGAGGTTGAGTTATTAGGTGTTCCGAATAATCACAAGAGGGCTATTAGATGATCCATTGTCATATCCCAAAACACAACATGTGACCGGCACGGTGATGACAACCCATACTCACACCATAAGCCTTGTGATACAAACCAATGACCATAATAATCCATAGAATTCTCAAAATATAATCAATTAAATGATTTCAGTTTGCAATACACACAACAAGAAGCATGATTCACTTTATTCATCAACATATACAGGTTTACAAAAGAATAGATGGCATCCCACCATCTATTAGCCAAAAGAATCACCATAATCCAAGGTTATGATTTATATACAAACAGGTCCTAGGTTACCTATGTAGTCACATAGCGACATCTAAAAATCAAGAAAGATAACTCAAAAAGAAGACCAACCCAAAGATTTAAAAGGGGGTTGATAACGCAGGACTCACGACTCCTCGTATGTGTCACTTTCGCCAGCTACGAACTCTAAAATATTCAAGAGTGAGAGGCGTGAGTAAGAGAATACTCAGTGAGTAACAATTAAACATAACTCCAAAGCACCAATATTTAGGTATTACCTACTCAAGGTATAAGGTAATCATTCTAATACACGAATACCACACCATGGTTATTTAATTATAAGGAAAGCTACACCACGACTCAATTAATATAAGTGAGTGTCACACAACGACACAGTTTAGTCATGACACGTACCACACCTTGGTGTTATGAATAAGGTAATGCCTCACATACATATGTACATATATAAATTTATATTCCCAAAATTTCCTCACAGGTAATCAATTACTATCGTATGAACACATAATCACAACTATTTCATAGCCCTACTGGAAACCTTGTTACTACAATTACACAGTGGACACACCATTCTATTATCCAAACAACACTATTAAATCAAAAAGTTATATTTATAATTATTACTTAATTGACAAGTTGTCTACTCACCTAAACTCCACACTTATACTTTACCGTATATGCGAGTGATCCGGAAGGACAAAAGTGCCAAGGTTCAATGATTATCACCCTATCATTTATGCATACGAAAAGGAAGAATTAATTATTTTTCCATTCATTCTCAGAAGTAAACAGTCGACTGATAATCACCTATTAGTCGACTGATCACGAAATCATCAGAGTTACCAACCAGAAACAAGGAGAAATTGATCGACTGATAGTGCCCTATCAGCCTCAAATCTCAAATCTCTTGATAAGTGACAGAAAGAAATCGGTTGACTAATAGCAGCATATCAGTCGACTGATTCGTAATTCACAAATTTAATAATAGGTAACAGAGAGGAATCAATCGGCTTATAGTACCTTATCAATCAACTGATTCTTGATTTTCAAATTTACTGATAAGAGACAGAAGGAAATTGGTCAAATGATAGTGCCCTATCAGTCGACTGACGAGCTACTGTCTAAACCTGGTAAGTTTCAAAAGCAATCAGTCAACTGATTCTATCTCGATAGTCGACTGATCAGCCTAGTTTCCAAATTTCCTAGAAATCAGTCACTTTTTCCAACATACAACCGTCCTACCTTGAATCATATCACTCAAGGACTTACACACACTCGAAATAGTCTAGAAGTTCGTGCCTAAGGCAAGAGAATCACTAGAAATGGTAAAATAGCCAAGTGTTCTTCCTAAACTTTCCAAGTTTCAGATTTTGCAAAATGTTTAACCCAAATACGATTTTCTTAACCTCATGAAAACACCCATTAAGGTTCACAAATATCAAGGGAAGAGTTTAAAACCAAACCCAACTTCCCATTTTCAGAAAAATCCCTTATTATCCATTCAGGGCTCATAAATTGCAAAAATAAAAGGAAGAAATAGGGAAGAACACTTACAAGTCTTGAATCTTCACTTAAGGGAAGAGGAAAACTATCACCTATAAGCTTAAAAGAGAGAGAGATGAAGAGCTATTAAGTAAGAGAGCATTGGCAGCCATGGAGGGAGTGAGAGTATGAGAAGAATGAATGAAGGGCCATATGCTTCAGGAAAAGGTTTATATGAAACAATAAAGAAAAAAATTCCCTCTATGTCCTTTTGACTCTCACTTTCCCAAAAGTTAACATCTCCCAACTTAGTACACCTCAAAGTAAAATACCACACTTCAAAACACATCAGATACTAGATATAAATACACGACATAATTATTATATCATGAAATTTTAGTAAATACCTCAATTCACACACAAGAGCATACACCTAAGAAGAAAGTTACAACCTTAAAATCTCGGATGTTACGTCAATAGCTAATAATAAGGGTATTAGTTCGTCTACTTCATGCATAAAATTAACTTAGAGGACGGATACAAATCTTCTATCGAGCATCAGAGGAGATTGAATCCTATAATGAAGGAAGTGGTCAAGAAGGAGATACTAAAGTGGCTGGATGTGGGGATCATCTACCCTGTTTCTGACAGCTCGTGGGTAAGCCCAATTCAATTCATCCCAAAGAAGGGGGCATCACTATTGTGGCTAACACTCGTAATGAGTTGGTTCCGACGCGAATAGTGACGGGGTAGAGAGTATGATTGACTATAGAAAGTTGAACAATGCCACTAGGAAGGACCACTTCTCACTTCCTTTCATTGACCAAATATTGGACAGATTAGTGGAAAAAGATTATTTTTGCTTTCTTGACGGTTATTTGGGGTACAATTAAATTGTTATAACCCTTGATGACTAAGAAAAGACGACTTTCACTTGTCCCTACAGGATGTTTGCCTTCTAAAGAATGCCATTCGAACTTTGCAATGCACCTGCTACTTTTTAAAGGTGTATGATAATAATCTTTTCTAACATGGTGGAGCAATGATTGGAAGTCTTTATGGATGACTTCTCAGTCTTCGAGCTATCATTTGATGACTGTTTGATAAATTTGACCAAAGTACTGAAGAGGTGTGAAGACATAAACTTGCTGCTTAATTGGGAAAAATGGCACATCATGTTTCAAGAGGGCATATTTCTTGGTCATAAGGTGTCAAGGAATGACTTGGAAGTTAACCAAACAAAAATTTTGTAATTGAACAATTACCTCTACCTTCATTAGTCAAAGGTGTAAGAAGTTTTCTGGGGCACGCAGAGTTTCATTGGCATTTTATTAAGGACTTTCCCAAAATTTCAAAGCCTCTTTGTAAATTATTGGAGAAGGATGTGCCCTTTGTTTTTACTGATGAATGCAAAAAGGCTTTTGAAGAATTGAAGCAGAAGTTGATAACTGCATTGGTGATGGTCACCCCTAAATGGGACCGGTCTTTCAAGCTAATGTGTGATGCAAATGATAATATTGCGGGTGCAGTTTTGGGACAGCAATATATGAGACTATTTCACCCTATTTATTATGCTAGTAAGACTCTTACTCATGCACAATTGAATTATACTACTATTGAAAAAAGAGCTATTGGCTGTAGTGTTTGATTTTAACAAGTTCAGGGCCTATCAGGAGGAAACAAGGATGACTATTTACATCAATCATTTTGCAATTAAATACCTGATATATAAGAAAGATTCAAAGCCTAGACTGATCAGATGGTTACTTCTTTTACATGAGTTTGATCTTTAAAATTGTGGATAAAAAGGGAATTGAAAATCAAGTGGTTGATCACTTGTCTCATTTGAGTATTGATGCTTAAAGCGAGAGTGACACTAATGACAACTTCCTAGATGAGTGTCTCTTCTTTGTGGAATTCTGCCACCGGATATCACCTCTCAACAAAGAAAAAAAAGTTCTTGCATGATGTTAAGAATTTTCTATGGAATGAGCCATGTTTGTTTAGACTATATGTTGATCATATCCTCTAGTTCTGTGTACCAAAAGAAGAGATAGAGAGTGTTTTATGGCACTGTCATGACTCAGATTATGGAGGCCACTATAGTAGTGTCCGGATGGTAACAAAAGTGTTAGAGAGTGGGTTTTATCGGCCATCGTTTTTTAAAGATACAAGGTAATTTGCTGAGAGATGTGACTGTTGTCAGAGGAGTGGTAACATCTCAAGGAGGTAGGAAATGCCACTTAACAACATTTTAAAGGTGGAAATTTTTTATATGTGGGGGATTGATTTCATGATACCATTTCTATCCTTTTTTGCAAACTAGTATATATTGGTGGCAGTCGACTGTGTCCCTAAGTGGGTTGAATTCGTTCCGACTACAATCAATGATGCTAATGTGGTTATTAATTTCTTGGAAAAGTATATCTTTTCTTAGTTTGGAGTACCTTGAGCATTAATTAGTGATGGAGGAACACATTTCTGTAATAAGTTCCTTGATAGCCTTTTGACTAAGTATAGGGTAAAACACTGAGTTGCCACTCCGTATCATTCTCAGACGAGTGGTGAAGTTAAGGTGTCCAACCATAAGCTGAAGTGGATCTTAGAAAAAATAGTGAGTGCCTCAAAGAAGGATTAGGCAAGAAAGTTGGATGACGCTTTATGGGCTTATCATACAGTGTACAAGACCCACAGTCACTTCTCCATTCAAGCTAGTGTATGGCAAATCTTGCCATCTTTTGGTGGAGCTCAAACATAAGGCATTTTGGATAACTAAATTCTTGAACTTTGATGCCAATACTGTTGGTGAGAAGAGATTACTACAGTTGAATGAGCTAAAAGACTTCCATCTTTAAGCTTATGAGAATGCCCGATTATATAAGGAAATGTGAAGATGTGGCATGATCACAAAATTCTAGATCGATCTTTTGAAGTGGGTCAACAAGTATTGATGTACAACTCAAAGCTCAAGCTTTTTTTCAAAAAAGCTGAAATCAAGGTGGTCAGGGCCTTTTGCTGTAAAAGAAGTCTCTCCACATGGTGCTGTGGAGATTGCTAATCTTGAAGGTACCAGAAGCTTCAAAGTAAATGGCCACAGGTTAAAGCATTATCTTGGCAGAGAGATTGAGCGAGAAGGAGATATCTAGCCTCCCTTTAACCAAAAGCTTAGGCACCCTGGTTAAGTCTAGCTGAAGACTATAAACTTAGCACTCTTGAGAGGCAATCCAAGTTTCTCTGAATTTATAGCTTTCTTTTTATTTCTTTCATGAAGCATTTGAAAACCTTGTTTTGTATTGTTAAACTCTTAGTTGTCTTTTGCTTAATCTGAATGTTGTGGTTTGAATTCTGCTCCTAAGTTAGTTGTGTTTGATTCAGTGTTGAAATATGAATGCTTGGTTGTTATTTGATGTGAATTGGCTGAATTTGTGGCTATATTTAAGTTTGATCTTTTTAAATGAGTTTTAGAGGACATTTTGTGCTGTAGTTGATGTTGGGAAGAAATTTTATTATCTAATATGTATGTTTGCCTTTTTGTTAGCTAGCGCTGCAGCAGTAGCATTGGCCGCTGTAATGGTAAAGAGTTAAAATTTTGGGTTACCACTCTGTAGTTTACCACTACATCGGCGAGATATGTCTTTTATGTTGCTGCTCTCTATTCTTGAGTGCTGCAGCGGTGGCATTGACAGCTGCAATGGGAGGCATCTAGAAAACTTATGGGCTCTCTATTAAACCTCACTAGAGTACTACCGATAAGCATATTAGTGAAAACCCTTTTTAGTAACAAAAATTATTGAGAATTCTAGCGCTGCAACCCTAATTTTAACCCACTCACATGTCGTTTCCCCAAATCTCCCTCATTTTCTCAACACAATTATCTTCCTCGCGTTTTTCTAACAGTTTCTTGAACCATTTTCACTCTTAATTTCCCCTTCCATCTCTTTATTTATGTATTTTGGCATTGTGTGCGTGGTCCTCGTCACTATTGCTATAAGTTCTGTGGGTGTGTCATCTTCTCGGGTTCCTTATGCTTTTTATGTGTTCTCTTTGTCTTCAAAATGTTTGGTAAGTGAAACCTCCCTTAGTTTTTAGGAATTTATAGTTTTAGTTTTACTTTAGATAGTAGAGGGCAGCGTTAGGATTGATTTTAGGTTTCCTTTCCACTTTCGTTTGATGCTAGGGTTCATTTTTCATGTTCTTTCTCTCGTTTTCATGTTTAGGATAATAAGTCTAAGTTCTAATGAATAGGTCATCTAGTTGTGTTAATTTAGGATTTTGTAGTGGATTCAAGTTTAGAAATTCAAAATAAGATTAAATAAATAAACAAATAAATAAATAAATCTTGTCAATCTGAGAATAGATTTTGAGATTATAGGTAATGTCTTTGATTTTGGTGTTAACATTAGGTAATAAGTTATTAGAAATTTAGTGTTTAGATAGCAATTAGTTTATAAGGGGGTTTTGCTGGCAATTTAGGTTTTTATGAGATTTCGTTGATTTGTATCTATTCTGTCTATTGAATGTACTTGTCTGGTATGTGTGCATGTGTGTGTGTGATTTCACTTGCAGGTCTATTGATTGTCTTAGCCTTCTTGATGGCCCCCTCCTTAATAGAAAAGAAAAAAGGTAATAGTGGGGAGAAATAAGGCTACTAAAGCATCCTCGTGCTCGTCTTATAATACCTTCAGAATTTCTGACCATGAAAAAAGATTTGAAGATAATATGTCAGGAAAAAGAGTGGTTAAGGAAAAGGTGTTCATGTTAGTGCTGGATGATTTCCTAGAAATACAAGATTAAATCTGACAGAGGGGTTGGATGGGACACTGTAACCTTCCTGGGGAAGCATACATTACACTGGTAAAAGAATTTTATACCAACACTTTCAAAATTAAGGGTGACAATCTAAAAAAATACAAAATTGAAGTAAGGAGAGCTTCTTTAGAGTTTTTTGACTCCAAAATTAGAGAAACCTTTGGGATTCTCTATGGCCTGAGGAGAGCTTTGGATTATCCTTACATGATAATGAACAAAACGTGAGACCTCGAAGAAGTATTGGGCATAATCTATAAGCCAGGAGCACAGTGGGTTTTGGACTCAAAGGGGAAGCCGTCCAAACTCAGCAGAAATGAACTTCTGTCAATACCTAAGGCTTGGTTCACATTTGTTTAGCACACCACCATGCCTTCCTTTAACATATCTGATGTATTTATGAAGAGAGCTTTTTTGATTTTTTGCTTAGTATGAGGTATTGGTATTGATGTAGGCCGAATAATAGCAGAAACATTTAAGGAGTTAGCTCAAGAAAAAAAAGGTATTGTAGGTTTTCCCTTCTTGTTTACAACATTTCTAATTCTGTGCGAGGTACCAATGAAAACGGAGCGAACCATTATAACTACCTCTGCTATTATAGCAACATACATTGCTGGTTTATTAGCTGAAAGGGATGGGCTCGAGCCTCACCCCATGGATTGTTCACATAGGAGGATTCGGCCTTCCGGAAGAGAGGCAATAAATGATGTTGATGTTCAGCTGGAAAGGTCAGAAGAAAGTATAGCCAGCATTCAAAGAGAGATGCATGATGCGATTTTTCTGACAAGTGTATTGGATCGTAACTAGTAATAAAGTGAGAGTAAGAGTATTGTCCTCAGGGATCAACCTTTAACAACTATTAATTTCACTAACTTAAGTTATATTTGGACAAGGTGAAAGGGTTGAGTGAATTGAGATTGAATTTAACTGGAAGTAAATTAAATTAAGTGCAAAAGAAGTTAATTAAACAACGAATAGTTACATAATAAAACAGTGGATATAGAAGATTGATTTTACTTGACTCCTAATTCGATTAATTCATAGACAAACTAATCTTTGAGTTGTTAAAGAGTGCTTCAATATAATTGCAAATTCCTTTTAATGGTGATTAAGTTTTCGAATTATTTGAACCTAATTTCTTCGAGAGACAAATCTTTCTCACGTAAATAATTAGCTAATTCCTTAGTCAAATTATTCGTATTAGAGGTTAAGCTTGGGAATTTATAAAAATTAGGCAAATAATATTATCTATGTCTACATTAACTCGATTTACGATAGAAGTTACAAAGATATGTTTATATCAAGCTATTCCTAGCATAAATATAAACCCTAGTTTCATTGAATGGTAGTTAAGCATTCAAGAACATTAAATACAGTAAAATCTATTCCAACAATCAGAATTACATTTATATTAAAGTATTCAACAACAAAACTTCATAAGAAGTCAATTTACATCAATCCCCTAAATCTTAGAGATTTAGTTACACATAGAGAAAGGGAAGAAAAATATCACAAATCCACAATACAACATGATACAAGAGGAAGGAGAATGAGAAAGAAGTTTCAAATGCAGTAGAGAAAAGGTTCCCCTTCTTCTCTAATATGCCTTACAAGACCTCCTTTCTTCTCTAGCAAAAAGATCCATTTTTTCTCTTCATTTTCTCCTTAAATAGCCTCTATCACTTGCATATCAGTTGATGGGCAACTGGGTGCCACATTGTGAACTAGCAGAAACTTCACGTGGCTCTTGAGGTGCCACGTTAAGAATTTGGACACAAAGTTTGGGTTCTAGTGCATTGGGGCACCCTATTTGGTACCTGGGGTGCCACAAGGGAAGAGATGGCCAAGAGTTTGGTGCCTATCACCTGGGGCACCTAGTGTCTATGTAGTAGTAGATCATCATTTCCTCACTTGTATTTGTTTCAAAAATAACACCTACAAGAAAAAACAACAAATTACTCCAAAAGGCAAAGAAGAGGGGATTAAAACAAGATAAAATGAAAACTACAATGCACAAAGAAACTAAACAAAAACAAAAGAAAAGAGTGCAAAAAGGATAACAAAAAAGGATCAAGGGGAAGAAAAAGCCTATCTAAAACCATATGAAATTAACCAAAATATAAGACTTATCAGTGCACTACAATAATGAGTACCTTTCTACGCTTGGAGCGATGATAGTAGAAAAATTGAATTTGGATGCCTAGAAATTTCCTATTTTTGAGGGAGGTGAATCTTCGTGGCCACATGAGGAGGAGAAGGGTATTGAACTTGGTAATAAAGGGAATGAAGAAAGTGATGATCATGATGAGATTGAGGATTAGTAGAGATTACGACATATCAGTTTTTATGTTTTGTTTCTGTGCTTTATCTTATTATATTTTGTTTGTGATGTTTTTGAATTAACTGCTGATGTATGTTTTTTGACTTAGTTATTGGTAATGACTGCTGAACATATGAATTCTGTATTGATGTGGTTGATGCAAAAATCAATTTGTAGTATTTGACTTTGGCATTGATGTTCATTTGATATATGTTGTGCATGCAGTGCAAATTTAGTATAATGGTTGCCTTATCTCTCTTTGGTTTGTTAATGCTGTGGACAGTGAGGAATAAGGACACTGTCCAACTCAGGTTTGGGGGAGAGTTATGTCAGTTTGTTCTTTTTTTTTTTTTTTTGGTGAAAAGAGGATGTAAAATGAAGCAATATACATATGTAGTATACAACATTTTTGTTTTAAGCCTAACTGAAACTATGCAAAGGGAAAGATTGAGTATTTTTTAAACTAGAAAATTTTGGTGAACTTAAAATCTTTTAAGAACTTTTAACAAGTGGTAACCCTACTTTTTCATAATAATAGGAGGATTGTTTAAATTTTATTTTAGCAAATTGGGGTCATGGTTCTCAAAACAGTTACAATGGCTTGAATTAAAATTTCCATAATGAAAAAAAAAATGAAGTTCAATAAGGGGTGAACATTTCAAATCATTCAAAACAAAAAAAGTCAATTAATATTATTAATAATGTAGTAATGAATGATTGATTAGGAGCATGGTTTAAGTTGAGGTGGTGTGGTGTAGATTAGGCCCACTAGCATCCCTTCAACCAATAGGCCACGTTCTCAGTTGATTAGAGAGAGTGAAAGGGTAGGGAAGTATTGTGTAAATTAGGCATACGAGCACTTGTCTCACTCTATAGCTTTCTCCTCAAATGTGTAGGGGAGGGGGAGTTGTGTGGATTAGGCGCACGGACTCAATTTCCTACCGGCTACATCCCGAGTAAATAATGTTAATAACTAATTCAACAATAATTTGGCAGAAATGATAATTCAAGTGGTTGTGTACTATTTTAAGATGAAAAGGGACTATCAAGTTGTTTGAGTAAATTTTATTTAATTCTCCATGCTATTATTACAAGTTTGGTTATCCCTATGTGGAGAGTGCTTTCTTGATTTAAATTTACAAAATGTTCTTAGTTTTAACTACAAGATTATTTTCTCTTGCTCAGTTTAATCTTTCTCAACATTCAGATCGAAGTTTGTATATCTGTATATTTGTTTTCACTTTGAGCTTCGTGTCTGTTGTATAGGTTGATACTCTTGAGGACAAGCAAAAGTTTAGGTTAGAGGGAGTGTTAAAGCCCTAATTTAACACCATTTAAGTGCATTTTGCCTTGTGATTTAATCTCTAACATGCTTGATTATGTTTTATCAACCTATATTTTTATTGTTTTTGTTAACTTTTAGGATTTTTTAGAGTCTTGGTTGATTTAGTATTTTTAACACCACTTGTTGCTAGTAATTTGTGTTTTATTATTTCCTTTTGTAGGTTTGAGTTTGTGAGAAGCATGTGAAGGAAGGAAGGCCATGCTAGAGCTAACTTGAAGCTGAAAAGTGATGCAAATACCTCAGAACATAGCTCTGTGGTCTACCTTTGTAGCGGTGGATTATCACCGCTACAGTGCTAGAAAGCCAATCTATGAAGTCTTCTTTGTCATTCATTGTTGTAGTGGTGGTCTTGTGCCACTGCAGTGGTGAAACCTGCAACTAGATAATGCATTTTCTCGCTGAAGAGCATAATTGTAATACCAAATTTTAATTTACTCAGTAAATGTGTTAATCTTATTATATGTTTATATGTGAAAATTTAGGGCTAATTTGAAGTTTAGAGAAACCATAAAAATCTTGGAATTTTTAAATTTTGTTGTGAGAAATTTTCAAATAAATCCTCACTGAAGGACTTAACTGAAAATAATGTTAATTTTTGGGACTTGTTTGAAGCCGTTGAACAAAGTAGAGCTATTGGATTTATTTGGGAAAAATAATACAAGGGAGAAATAAAATAATTTTGAGTCTTTGGAGGGTGTTTGAGAATTTTTACAAAATTCTTAGGGACCCAATTGAATTAATAAATTAAGAAGGAGTGTCTTGTGCAATTAAAAATAAAAGGAGGAGTATATGGTGTTAATAGAATGGGACATGTGTACTCATCCTTTACCTTACATTGACCCACTAAGCTTATGAGAGAAGCCACATATGTTGTTCCTTTTGTGAGGGGATGAGGAGGACAAGAGGAGGGAGGAGAGAGCATCGACAACAAGAGGGATCAACTCCAACATAGTGGCCATCACCGACCACCACAATTTCATCTGCTAGCACCTTTCTCTCTTTTCTCTTCTTCTAGACCTTCCCTTGCTATCAGACGCGAGAATGAAGCTGGCTGAGAATGAAAAAGAGATAGAGGTGTGAATGTGTATGTGCTGGTGGTCTCGTCCCTTGTCCTTGTCATCACTGTTCATGGTGGTTGCCATCATTCAAGCCGTCGAAAGGGAGGTTCATGGCGGTGATGGTGAACGGCAATACGTGAAGATCGATTGATGGCTTGTTTCGAATATTTCTGTTGTCTCGTACTTGTGTGGTCGAAGGGGTCAGCTTGCGAGTTTCTTCTGCAGAATTTTCTTCCAAATTTCTTTTGTGTTGGTTGTTTCTTTGTTGTTAGGTTATGAGGATGAACATGTGCGATTTGTTCTTTCATGCTGTTTGGGGCTGAGAGACTCGAGGGTAGTAAGGAAAAAGGAAGCCGAGAGGTAAGGGACCAACTTCATAAACTCTTACTTTTGAAATTTTTTGATTTTTTGACTCTCATTTGCAATTATTTAATTATTCTGAGTGCTGAACAAGGGAGAGAATTAGCAATACACATGTGTTTGTATGAGTTGTTACCATGGATACACTCTCCTTAAGGTGGAGTTTCTTATTTAAGTAAGTAATGTATGAGTTATATGTGAAAATGATGTATGAGTTATATGTGAAAATGAGTTTGGAAAAGTTTATCTATATAAACTTGGTATTTATGGCATTAGTAATGAAAGAAAATGGATTAACAAATGCAAAAAGAGTAAGGTTTAACCTAAAGAAAAGTGCTATTTGAATTAGTAGCTAAAATTAATTAATTATGCAAGGATTGAATTATGGGATTGGTGATGTTCAAGTAGATTTGATGTCATTTTTGCTGATATGAAAACTTTGGTCTATTTGTGACATAAAATGATCTCCATTGATTTGAAATCAAAATTAGGTCAAATATTAAAGAAATCAAAACTACCTCAGAAATCAGAACAATCTGACCTGTTATAGTTAAAGCTGTTTTAGACTGGCCAAATGGTCAAATTTTGCCTTGAAATTTTTATGGAATGATGTCATAACACTACCAATTTTCATGGGATTTATAGATGATTTAGTGGGTCAATGGCTTACAACTAGACCTTCATCCTAAGAGACAGTCTGGGCAACAATTACGAAATAATGGTTTTGAAGGGGCAAATTAAAATATTTGTTGGCGATCAGGCAACTGTACCAGTCACATAAGTAATAAAGTGATGAATCGAGTATCAATTCTACAGGGATTGAGGTGTCAAGTACCCGTGAAACTAAAATAAAATACTATTTAGACAGTCCATTAAAAATTGAAAAAGATTAAAAGATAAATTTAAACAAAAACGTAATTCTAAAAACTATGTAAATTGAATTAATTCTATTAAATAAGACCTAAAGTTAAATTAATCATAATAACAAAAGCCTAGGATTGCTGAGATTGACTTTACTTGGCTTTTAATCTGATTAATTGATAGACAAATTAATCTTTGAGTTGTTAAAAAATGAGTCATTCCAATAACAAGTCCTTTTGATGTTGGTTAAATTCTAAAAATTATTTAAACCCAATTCCTTAGAAAAAAAAACCTACCTAACCCAAAGGATTGCCTAATTTCTTAGTCCAATCATTCAAGTAGATGATTAAGATTAGGAGCTCATTAAGAACCACATAAACAAGATTATATATTCCAAGATTAATCCAATTTATAATAAAAGTTACAAGGTCAGCTTTATATCAAGCTATTCCTGCTAGATACAAAATCCAAATCTTGTTGAATGGTAGCTAATCATTCAAGAGGCATTAAGATTGGTAAAATCTACTCCAACAAAATACGACATGCATTGGATTGAATCATTCAATAACAAAACTTCATAAAAGTCAAGTTACATCAATCTCTAAACCTTTCATTTTTTATAGGTTTGAAATTAGGTTAAAAATTAATGAAAAAGCCTTCATAAGATTATATGAGGCTAATGTTTATATTCCTATAACATTAACAAATCAATCCTCCTAATTTTAAGGTTCAAGAACTTATACTACTTATCCATTGGCCTAGTTTCTACTTCTATTTCCCAAGTTCAGCAAAAACACCACAACAATCCAAAAATTGGCCAAATTAAAGGAAAATATTAAGATTGAAATAAATAAACATGCATTAATCAACTATCGATTATGAGAGTTCAAGAAATAATATGAAATCTACTCCAAATTCGAATTCATACAACCCTAGGAATGAAGAACAACTACCTAAACATCAAAAACAGAAATTATAGTAGAAAATAGAGACTTCATGTGAAAATAGAGAGAAAAGTGGAGGAAGGATGGCCAATCCTAAGTGGGAAGGCATTCTTCCCTCCCAAACTAGGTCCAGACTTCACCTTTCTCTGTTGGCTACAAGGAGATCCTAAGATATTAGGGCAGAATGTGAAAGAATGCTTAAATATTGTAGCAAACAGTGTAAAATGCATGGTTGAACTAACGCCAACACTGAGTGCTGGACTTTTGAAGCACAAAACGCTTTCTGGCAGCCTAGTGCAGTGTTCAGTGCTGGACTTCTGAAGCATAAAATCCCTTATAGCAAATGTTGGGTAGAAAATTGCATTCTATTAGTGATCAAAACTAACTCCAATGGGAAGCTGGGCTACTAGAAGGATGGTACTCATGTGAAACTACATCTTTCCAAGGCTTGAACGCCCTATTTCAACCTCTTTAAGCTCCTAAACTACAAAAACACTAAAGAAGAATCAAAAACCACAAAAATCAAGCCAAAACAAAAGAAAAATCTAAACAATTATCAAAACTCTAAAATGCTAGAAACAAGATTAAATAAACAATTCTTCAAGAAAAACAACTCAAGAACTAGCTAAAAGGAATAACTATAGAGCCATAATAATTCTATTTCATAGAATTATCAATATTTCTTTTTAAAATTTTTATCTGAGATTCTAGACATACTAGGGATGTTATCCACCAAATTTCATGAATTTCGGACTTGT
Organism: Biancaea sappan; assembly: GCA_037074585.1. NCBI lineage: Eukaryota > Viridiplantae > Streptophyta > Magnoliopsida > Fabales > Fabaceae > Biancaea > Biancaea sappan. Next base: position 18,236,080 of record CM073494.1, read on the forward strand.
CATGGTTGCCCAGTAAATTCACAAAGTTTAGAATTTGAAATCTGGTCTTAAACAAAGCTTATGGAGAAATTTAATTGTTTTAAAGGGGACTTACCTCTAAGCTAAGTAGGAAAAGGTAGATGACACATAAGGAGATATTCTCATGATTTTAACTCCATAGTAGGGACATTCAATGATGTTTTAAATGGACACATTGAGTCTAGTGAAGCAAGAAAATGATCTTAATAGAAATATCTTTTCTCCTCATTTTGAAATAAGAATTCTAAAGTGTCTTGATATCTTGCTAATGTTGGAACCTTGGTAAGGCATGAAAGTGAAGATATTATTTATGTATGAATATGAATGAAATGATACCGTATGAGGACTCAATGATATTGAATGCTATGAATGAAGCCCATGTAAATGACAAAATTATTTTCTCCATGTCTCATGTTATTATTTTTATTTGTGTGAAAATTACTGACTATCCTAATGTTTCAATCAATTATATATTTTATATATATGCTAGAGGAGTTGTCAGGACTATGTTGTGGATCACATGCAAATGAAGGAGTTCCATCCTACTTGGTTGATTACTCTTATATATATTTATATGTTAACTGAATTACGAGGAAGCTTAAGAAGTGAGCATGTACACATACATTCTTTATCTCCTTATGTCATGTGTATTTTAATTGTTAAACATACATTTTTAATTCTTCAAATTTATTAGTGGATGAATTCTATTAGGATATTTTCACTGCGCTTTGTAGACCCTATTTAATGGAGACCCTAGTGGTTCTAAAAAATGGAAGTGGATTATTTTACCTGGTTTGTATGTGAAACATGTGTGTGATGGATAAGTTGTATTTATTGATGATAAGAAAATAATTGTGATTGTAAGAAATGGAATGGGAGCCCATGTGGCCTTTTTTATTTTGAATACCCTGGTTGCTTGTGACGGTGCACTATGAAGAATTCTTGATTTATATTTACATGGGTAAGTGGTTAGTGATGGTGCCCCTTGACCCTCTTATGGAATACATGAAAATCCTATGAGGCTAAACTGGTCTAAGTGACCTAAAATGCAGGGTGCATTATTGAGTTGTCAATGGAACGATCTGGCAAAGAGTCACTTCAGGGATGCCGCCTTGTGAAGGAAAGCCGATGAACATTTTATGCCGCTTTGTGAAGGAAAGGAGATAAACACCTTTATAGTAGCCTTGTGAAGGAAAGGCGGTGAACAAATATAGTATATATATTTACTTACATGTATATATATATATATATATATATATATATATATATTGTTGTGAGGGAAATTCTTGAAATGGATAATCCCATGAAATCATAGGTTTGCCTCGTGCACACGTTCTTGCATTTATTAAATCTTGTGTTGGATATGTGAGTATTTATGTATATACATACATGTTTATGTATTATCAATTTGTGAGTTTTGGATGAGAGCATTATGCTCATACATGTGGTTTGTATCATATTCTGAGCTGGGCTACTTATTATTGGTCGTGACCTTGCGTGGTAACTATACTACCTTAGGATGTTTTCATTTAACTGTGTGATTGTGTAGTGAAGGATAGTGTTGGTTCAGCGGTAATTGTGAATGAGACCCTGTTCAATGTCTCATCCCTATGAGTAGTACACATGTTACATTTTCTTTCTGTTGACTTTTTCTCATTGAGTATTTTTGTACTCACTTTTTTCTTATGTATCCTTGCAGGTTCTTGTTTAGTTAGTGAGACTATGAGCAGAGCCTTCGAGTTCTTGAACTTTTCTGGATACGAATTGAAGTTAATGTTTAGTACGTTGGGATTCTTTGATTCGCTCTACAGTGAATAAAACTCTTAGGATTGTTGTGAATACTATGAGGAAATTAAAATGGGTTAATTTACATTCTTCCACTAGTTAAAATTTCTGGTTATATTCGATTTGACTATTAATGTGATGGAAAGATGTTATTTTATTATTATATGTTAAAGATGTGTATGTTGAGTGTATGTGATGTCAAGCTTACGATGGTGGTGTAGACCCCACTGCCATGCCGGTTATTATCCCTGGATTTAGGGGTGTGACAACAATACTCTACTGTAGCATGCCAAGTCAGAAGCTCATTCTCCTCTCTATCTCCCACCACTATAGCGGTGGATTTATACCACTATAGTGATGGATTTGTACTGCTGTAGTGGTCGCTCCTAAAGCATGAAGATAATTTCCCTCTGTTGATGATCGCAATGCCCTGCTGAAGCATTCGAAGCTTAAACCATGAACACATATTCTATTTGTCACCGCTGCAGCGGTGGGTAGTGCCGTTGTAGTGGTGAGTCACGATACTTGCCACATGTTCTTGGTATAAATTTAAAAAAAAAAAAAAAATTTGTGAGGCCATTTTGAGCACAAAAGAGACTGAAGAGCGCCGTTTTTGCTTAAAGAAGAAGAGGAATCACATTCTAGAGCATCTCAAGGCTGATTTTCGTCATTACAATCTCAAATTCATGGCTATTTCTTATCTCTTTACTGATTTCTATTCTTTAAACACCATGTGTAGCTAAATTTCTCATCTACAATAGCTATGAACCTGATTTCATAATAGAACTTGTGAACTCTCTCTATACTTACGATCTTTATTGATTAATTACATGCTTATTCATTCGGTTTGTCGTGCTTTCCATTTATTTGATCAATTTGTGGATTGCGTGGTACTTTTTCTGAACTTTGGCAAGGGAAAAGAAAGTAGACCGTCGAATGAGTAAAGTGAGTTCGTTAATCTTAAATAAGAGAAGCGATTTGTTAACATTAAAAGAATATATTAATTAACCTCATTTAATCAAGAGTAGGGTATGTTCTGTAATTGACCTAACAAACATAAGGGATTATGCTTTTGTTAGGGAGTTTTAGCTGTGATTCGGGAGAACTTTTTTAAGCAAAATAGAGTCCTTAGATTAACTTGTAATTTTTGATAAAAACATAAAGGAGAGATAGTTAGCATATTCTAGGAATAAAGAAGGAGATTAGCGACCCTAAGCCCTTTTTTTGTTTGTCTTCGACATTTCATTGCATTTGTTATTTATGTTTGTCGATTGTTGCGTTTAAATTCTCAATTCTTTAACTAGAGCTGTCTTAAATCTAATTGAATAATGTAACCAGTAAAATTTTAATTTCTCGAGTAATTAGCAATTTAATCCCTGAGGAAACAATATTTGACTCATCATTTTATTACTTATACGACTGGTATACTTGTCATGTCAAAATCCAAGAAGTTTTTGGCTTTTGCAACCGTATATGCATTTAGTCCTTCATAATGGTAGCTGTTTGTTGTATGTCAGACGTAGTTTAGGTACTCCAGTTCGATATTGTAATTTGCTAAACTGCTTTGGCTGAAATGCATATGCGGATGGATAAAATCAGAAGACAAATACTTCATTTTAAATACATGGAAGAAAGATAAAACTGCGGTGTAAGAAGACATGATTATCCAAAGCAACAAAATGATATTTTATTACTAAAAGCATCTGTTTCATTATTATTGATGGAAATCGCAAAGCAGACCAGAAACCATTTTCAATCCCATTGGACAAGATTACAACCCATAATCAAGAACAAAGCAACATAGAACCCATTAAACCAGCTTACTAATAGTTCAACTATAGAAAGACGCAGGAATAGCTCAGCTCAAGCATCATGATGTCCGATAAGAGCCAAAAGCATTTTTTCATAAGAGCTCAGCTCAAGCATCATCATGTCCGATAAGAGCCAAAAGCATTTTTTCATAGTCTCCGGTGGTATCCTTTACAATGGCACGCTCCAGAGGGACACTGTTCCTTCTCTGATACTCGTCTGCTATGAATTTCAAATCAACCTCAGCCCTCGTAGAAACCACTCTAGTGAGGGCTCCTTCATCTGTTCCTCGCCTGTTGATAGCCAGACGAATCACCTTCTCAAAGTACCTTTCAGGACGGATCAAGCACTTCACAGTGGATCTCAGTAATGCAAGGAACTCATCCTTTGCGTCAGCTTTCAGATCCTGCAATATTAAAAAACCCACCCCATGCAGTTTAATCATAAAGCGAATATAGGATAATGTAAATGAGCATAGCATACATTACGGTAATTGTTCTGTTTTAAAAGTAAACAATAACAATTAAAAGACTTGAGCCCAAAAATCCTATAAAAATCCAATTGTGTGGCTTATTTCACATATTTGTCAGAATAAGATCAGAAAATTACTAACTAAATTATGTATAGATTAACTATATACCTTGTTAAAATCATGCCCAAATTCGTCTTTGTAGTGATTCAAAGTAGCACTAATCTGTGCTCTGCTTCTAGTGGCCAGAATCCTGATGAGATCATCATCATTATAGGCTTTCTTTGAAATCTTCTCATGGAGTAATTTTGCCTCTGTTTTGGCCAGAGTCATGTTGACCTCATCTCCTTCATATCGATATGCACTAACCAGAGGTAGCAAGAGCTAGACAAACAGAAAGTAGCTAATGTTCACATCTTAAAGTGCAGAATATATAGAAACAAAACTAAATAACCTAAATAAAAACAAAATATATTGCAATTTTTCCGTTCATTAGTATTATAAAATAGCAATAAGAATCAACATTAGCCACATATTTACATTGAGTAACTATAAGTGGAGAACAGAGAAATTTTCTCTACACGATATGGGCCAAATTAGACTTGTGATCACGCGTATGGATACTGTATCCCTGAAGAGTGATCTAGATAATAGTTAATAGAACCAAGTCGTAGTGTATACTTGACAGGATATCTTAAAAGTCTTCAAGGATAAATAGGATTGCAATTTGCCAGACCATTCATTTTGTGATCACCACATGGTTGCTGACCATTACCGTATTGAGGAAAGCAAAAGTGAATCCTTAAAAATATAATTCTGATCTTTCTAGTTCCTGTTCAAAGTGAATTGCAGAACTATCACAAAATGTTCAGTCTCATAAAATAAATAATTTTCAATGTTAACCCCTGATTTTTAAGGCCTAGGACAGTATGATCCCCAGTAAAGTTATATTATGTAAGCTAGTCTGACTTTGACCCTGTAAATTTACAAAGCATTTTACAAATTAATTGAGAATAATTAAGTAAGATTGTTTCAACTCTCAAATTTTGACAAATTTATTGTTAAGAAACAAGAAGCAGTACCTTGCGGAAGTCCCCTGTTGTGTGATGAGCAACATCCTCTTCAAGAGACTTCTTATAACGAGCATGATAGGCCTTCCTTGCCAAAAGTAGTTGGTCAGAAGACCTGGTGCACGCTATTTCCATCAGAACCTGATTGCTTGAAGTCCATTTTTTAGTTGCTTCGTTTGCCAAAAGTGCATCACGTTCAGCAGGATCAAGTGTCCACAGATGTACCAGCCTCTAATGAAAACACAATTAGAAATGCACAATATTTTCCGTTCAATCGATCAGAAGTGAGAAGCTCAGACGAAACCAGAAAAAAAAAAGTTTTATTCCTCTGCCGACCTCAAAATCATTTGTAAGTTCCTTGTCGAACACCTTGAGAATTTCTTCTCCGTAAGTCTCAGCATAAGTTTCTCGAATCAGCTTTCTTTGGGCAGCATTACGATGTCCCAAGATGGATATGATCAGTGCCTCATTAGTTCCCCAACCTGCAATCACACGGATTAAATAAAGGGATTATAATTGCAGGACGGAGGTAATAGTGCATAACTGAAACGAAATTTACAAAATATTTATAGTAAAAGAAACGATCAAGTATATGTTGCCTATATTGATGATCATAATCGGACCGTCAGAACCAGAAATGGAACTGAATGAGCTTACTATAATAACATAAATCAGGCACCAAGAAGCTTAAAACCAGAAGAATTTCAACAATCACAAAGGATGCAATCATTATACTTAAAAAATGAAGAAAAAAAAAACGTTGATAAAACACTAAACCTTACTAAACATAAAGCATCTTTCAGTTATGATCTCAACGGGTTCCATTTCCAGTTAGAAGAAGCAACCTCCACCTATTTGCTAATTACTAGAGGGCCATGGAATGATCCTCTGTTTTGAAATCCATGAGTGATCCAATCAAACATGCACAGATCGGACCGTTATTACTCCAAAAAGAAGCACAGAATAGGATCGCCGAATTAAGATGAGATGAGACAGATCGCATGAGTAAGAAACGTGATAAGAAGAAACTGGAAGAAGAGAAATCTGATGGAGAAAATGGTTAACCTGCAAAGGCCTTGCGGAGCTGCTCGCAATCATCAGCAACAGGGGGAAGAGGTTCAGGGACTCTCAGGGTCGCCATTGTAGCTACTCTGCCTCTCTCACTCACTCACTCACACAATTCACACTCCCTTCGGTTTTAAGTGAGAAATTAGGAAACGCATGGCAACAGGGACAATCAAAGCGCATTACATGGAGCTCTACTATTACGTTTCCGCGTCATTTGGGTCTTCCTTTTTTGGTGAGAGAGAAGATATTATTATCAATTATATTAATGCATTTAAAATTTAGCGTTGAAAGTTTCCTTGCTCTTTAATTTTGTTCTCAACACATAATTTTTTTTCAATTTAATTATTCAAATATTTTGTAATAAAAATGGTTATTTAAAAAATATTTATAACTTTTCAATCCATTAAAATCCAATTTTGAATCAGTTAATGACTGTAATTTTTTAAAAAAATTGAAGATATTTAAATAAATTTATATAGCTGATTAATGATTGCATAAAATTTCATTATTATTGATAAAAATTGTTTAAATTAAAATAGTTTATCTTTAATACATTTTCTAAACCATTAATTTACTCAATATTCTATTCATTTTTTGGGTACATGATATTCTATTCATTTTCGTTGTTTCCATACGACAAAGTGACGTGGCGATTAGGCGATGAAATCCACAGATTGATGAGCTGTGTAACTTCTACAACTTTCGGTGGATCGGTACACGCGATCCAGAAGAAAAAAAAATCTTGAACGAGTTATTTCCAAGTGCACAATTATTTATAATGGCAATACCTTTTTCAATTGGCTGGAAAAAAAATGACATATATATTTTTTTTTGGGTCTATTGAACACTTATTTTTCAGACACCAAAAAAACAAATAAATGACCCCCACAAATAGTAGGATAATCCGTTCTCCTTATCAAAAAGAAAATTAACGCAAAAGAATTGAGTTAAAATTTCAATTTTAATATTTTTCGCAAATTTTAAAGTATACATTTAGATCAAACAATAAACATATTATTCCATGATTAAATATCACGCGACAAAGCTACACTTATAAAAAATAATTTTGGACGTACTATACTTCAAAAAAAATATCCCAAATGCGTCGTTGAATGATGTGGCCACACTACACTTTTAATGGTCACATTAAATTAAAAAAAAAATTCCATTTGTTTTTCTATAGCGGTATATGTTTAGTAATAAACTCAAAATGTCGTCTATGAATGATGTGCTAATAACACTAATTCTTTCACTTGATTCAGAAACCAGAGTAGAAAAAGTGATGGTACCACCTGAGAACGCTTGCTTATATAAGTTCAAAGTAAATTTGGTCATCCATTGGTTGCAAGCTGGTTCTTTCTAAAGATTTTTTCAATTTGTAGAATTAAAAGTCAAAAGGAGGCAAATACTAAAAAGAAATCAAATAAATCAATGAATGGATGCTCTAACGCGACAAGCATCCTAATCCTAGTAGCCTTTCACTTTTCAGCTTTTCATATACTAGAATCTCTATTATGGAGGATCAAGCGTATAGGACATCTCAAGAAGGTGCTCCGACTAGCCATGTTTAAGCAAGCAAGTCACCTTGGGAGTGGCAGGCACACAATCAGCAAAGAACGTTGCTGTAGGCAGGTCAGGTACAAATCACATAGGACCTAAGCAGAGGCAAACTATAACGTCGTTGGGTAGTCACTAGTCAGCATGAATGCAATATCCAGAGATAAAAAGAGAGCAACGGCTTCTGGTGCATCACCTTGAAAGAACCAATCCCAATACCGTACAGTTGGTCAAACATTGTATAATGCTACGCTGTTCACACAAAAGTCTGGCATTAAGCCCCGAATGGTTCGAACACCATCTTAAAAACGGCAACATTCAACCTTCTCGAACACAGCTATAATATTATCTTGTTTTAGTTTGTAACCAGAACTGCATGAGAACTATATATAATCAATATATGAGTACTAGAGTAAGGAAACGGAATTCAGGTAAAAGTAAAAGAAAACTAAATTATGACAATTGAAGGAACTCTCGTTACTTGTATTGAACACTTAAGTATCAGATAGAAAGAATTTCAGAATACAGAAACAGCCATTGAAATGGAAGGAACGCATTAAACCCAAGGATATAAACCTTCCAAAAAAGTCCATGCAATAATGTCATTAATCCAAGACGAAGATCACAAAATTCATGATTTAGTGACTTCATATGGCCACCAGTGTATCGACACAATATGCAGCTCCTCCATCATTCCTACAGACATAATACCCAATTCAGATAGCTTACCTAAAAATTTGAATCCAAATAAAATATCTCCAGTCCAAAACGAGGGAAAGTAAAGGAAAGTTGTGAATCTTACATCAGCATCAGATCTGCGAGATGGACTTCGAGACTCAATAGGACAATCAACTGGTGAAACATCCTTTTGGGCAGGTGATTGCTCATGACTATTTTGAACATCATGCTGTCCATCCTGAGAAGGCCTTCTGTGTGGAGATGGGCTTCTCCGAGGACTGGGGCCACGCCGAGCCGGCGAAGCACTTTGACAAATGCCCATTATCATCAGAAACATGAAAATCCATTAAAAAAAAAAACACTAAATAGCACATGATTCAAACCTATCAAATGATCTGCTTCGAGTTCGTCGCTCCTCATCATCTCTTCCTCTCCGATAGTCTTTATGTCGGTCAGGACTTGCACTGCGGCTCCTGCTTCGGCGACGATAATCCCTGTCCCTCTCACGGTACTTGTCACGATCATATCTTTCCCTACTTCTACTGCGACTTCTCCTCCTGTAGTCCCTGTCTCTATAGTCATCCCTGTGCCTGAAGATTTTCCATCAGTTAGTATAGATTAAACATGAAAAAGTGAGTTTTGAACCATTCAAACAGTCACATATATATGAAACAGTGGCTCCGAGTAGTATTTCTAGCCTAAATCCATGACATTTTCCTGCAATGATGAAACTAATACCATAAATTAGACAAACCTTAAGGTTGCACCTCAGAACTGAGCACTCATCAAGGAGGCACAGCTTGAATGCAACCTCACGTCTTTTAATTAGGCAAAAGGTACCAGGCATACCCAGGAAAAAGGAACTCTGTTGTATCTTGCATATTATTCTGGTTCTAAAGGGGGGAATGAATCAACTTCAATCTGAATATATATGTTTTAGCTCAATAGCATTTGGATTTTAGATCAAGTAAACCAAACCATTGTTTTAGTATAGTAATTTTTGGGTGCACAATGGTCAATTTGAATGATTATCTTAAATGAATGATGGTTATGTTGCAAATGAAAGAGCAACTTTTAAGTTAATGCATTGCAATTATGATTTTTTATCAATATGCAATAAGATTACATTTAATGATCCATCAATAATGGCAACTTAAATGTCGTATTTGATTTATTTTATGATTCATAAATTATGTTCCTTGCTTCACTGAGGCACAAGGGGAAATGTCTCACCATTGAGCATTGTGCCAGGCTTTAGAATAGGAGACTTTTCTTTTTTTGGTGAATTAGAATAGGAGACTTTGATAGTACACGGACTTAATAGCATATCTAGAGCAAGAACTTAAGAGTGTAAGTGGTGTGGTCTGATCTGGTTACCGCTCACCAGCCAAAATCAGTGATCCTATAGAACCAAAGCAAACTGGCTCCAATTTAAATGGTTTGGTTTTACAGTTTGGCCAGGAAATATGTAGTTCTTATGATAACCAGATACCTATTAGTGGGGAACAAAAAGAAATTTTTTTACACTATGTCTATGTCATAAAACCTTGCACAATAGTGAAGCCAGATCTAATCAGTAGAGCCCAGGGCATGAATCTTGGAATTACAAGAAACATAAAACTTATATAGAAGAGAAAGTAGTTAGTATGGTTTAATTTTCTTTCCATAAACTAAAAAACTTCTCTGCCTTAACACATGATCAATAATAAGGGTAGCAATGCATCAGAGGTGAATGAAAAAGGATGCATCCACATACATACTCATGTTACTGATAACCTGCACATGGTTATTTTCACAATGTTGGCTGGATCACACAGTAGTTTAAATGTCCAAATGGAGTAGAAATTCAAGTGAAGAAACGAATCAGTTTAGTAGCAACTAGCACCTAATTAAATTAGGCTGTAAGAAAAAAACATTTTAAGCATACCCGCAGTAATGAAGCCCAGCATGATAGCATACACATAGAAACCAAACAAAACATTGACCAGTGAATGGAACAGGTTACTGCATCACTGTTACAACCAGTCACTCAAACATTATTTTTTTTTTTGGATAGGAGGAAAAATAAATAAATTAAAAAGATATAACTTCCAACTCATAATGATAAGTGGCAATTTTCCTAAATTTGTCACTGTGTTAGCAGATAAAAACGAACATCAACATTTTAAAACTATTTACTTCTTTGGTTCGTGTCTTTTTAAAGAAGATTTTAGCCAAAAGTACCTGAATGCAGCATATTCTACATTCCCCACACCCCCCCCCCCCCCCTTTGTTCACTTCTTGCGATATTTGATGAGCAAATTACAACTTACACAGTTCACCTATCATACTGCCAAGGTCATATGTACTGTTAGCCAGGTAAGATTGGTTTTTACCAGTTCATGCCAAACCAACTGCCTAGGCTGGATCAGTTCCAAGAACTATGCTCAAAAGTCCAGTTGGTGGGTCAAGACTTAACCTTGATGCATAAAAAATACCTAATTAATTATTTTGGCCATGCTCGATTTAAACTCTAGACGAAGGTCTACCTCCAACCCTATCCTATATACTATTACCTAAGCCAAGGCATAATTGCACAATATCAAAAGGTCAAGTACCTTGACATATTTCTATAGTTACCAAGGATATTTGATCACTTCCAATTTGACAGTTGTTATGTCAACATGAAGTTGCATAACTCTCACTTTGTTGCAGGACATAAATGCACAAAACGCTCAAGCATCTAGTCTTCAGTGTATATTAATGAATTTTCTACGCATGCACACAAAGAAACAACACATGTATGAAATTAATTCTTTGTTTTATGATTTACTAAGCTGCAAAAGACATCCCCTGTCATGTTTAATAATAATAACTTATTAGGAAAAAAGATATGATAATAAGGAACACATATCTCCTACAAAATAGAGAGAGTTAAATATAAGGGTACTGTGGCCTCATCTTTGGACCCAAAGATCTTTTACCAACCCAGATAGGGTGTGAGCCCCAGTCGGTTTCAATCTCAAATGTGTCAAAATGTCCCCAAGAATACAGTGTTAATAATAAAGATTTCTTTTTTTTAAAAAAAAAAGGGTAGGAAGGCAATACACACATCTAGGCAACAAGAAACAAACATAACATGTAACTATGAAAGGAAAACATATCTAATTCTAAGCGGCCAGTGGCAATGATTTATATCACAATGCTACAAGCATATTAATAACCCAATGATCACTCGCTTCCTCCTAATTACACAATAGATATCATCCCCAATCAAAGACCCTCATCTTATTAGAATGTCCTAAGCACAAAGCAAGAAGGCTTACCTAGGACGAGGGCTGCGGCTTCTTGACCTCCCTCTTGGCTTCGAGGATGTTTCCACTATCCTGCCCTTCTGACTAATAGTTAAAGAAAAAAATAAATCAGTTGATCAAACAAACAGGCATACATTTATTAAATACACTAATACAGAGGAAACATACGATCTGCAGTGAGCACACCAAGTGAATACTTTTAAACACCAACAAAGGAACTAACAGTTGTCTAAGAAACTGAATTTCAAAATTGATAATGCTTTGCTAATTTGGCACAACGTTTTAGAATTAATAATAGTTGGCCACACCGACTTACATTTTCTCAGCATTAGGTCCGTATTTTGCAAATTGAACCATAATTTCTCTTCCGTCGACGACTTTACCTGACAAGTAATGAATATTAGCCCAAAACAAAAACCCCAACTTCTTAAAGTGCTAGTTAATAAGGGATTGTTCTAGCTTATCTAAAGATTTCAAATTCGAGTCCCTAGTAGAGGCAGTTTTACCACCCACCATCTTGACTGATCCGACTTGAATCTATATTAGTCGACATATGTGATCTGATGTTCGGATAGCGGATGTTTGTTTAACAAAAAATAAAAGTGCTAGTTAGTAACAAGTTTGAGAGTAAAATTAACCATCAAGCTTATCCACTGCCTTCTGTGCCTCGTCTGCATACTTATAACGAACAAAAGCGAAGCCTCGTGATTCACCAGTCCTACAAAAAATCACATTCATCTTCAAAACAGGCCCATAATTCCTAGTTGATAATGACACTGGGAAGGAAGAGTGAAGACCTTCTGTCTCTAGGAATGAAGATATCGACGACCTTGCCGTACTTGTCAAAAAAGCGGTAGAGATCGTCGGCGGTCGTACCTAGCAAAAGGAAAACGAGTGTGGAGGGTGAGAATTGGGATGTAAGGGGAAATTCTGAAAAAATGGACAGAATGATGAAGGTAAATACGGAAAGTGATATTGAGGACGAGAAGGGAATAGGTGTCTCTGATGTCTGGAGGACCGGATCTCCCAAAGTGCGACATGTTCGGCGAGTAAACTGAGAGCGAAAGAGGGGCAGCAAAGGTGCTCAACTTCACGAGGGTTTTAGTCTCTGGGTCTGGACTCTGGACTCTGGATGTGCCAAATTATGGTGACGTGTTGCTGATAACGAAATCCGCACCCAAAAAAGAAAAGGAAAATAGGCGATCAAGGAGGTGTTTATAAAATTGTTGATGAAACTTAGGTTTTGGGTATATTTAAAAGAATTTATTTTATACTTATTTAGTTTATTTTATTGTATAAGTATTTATATGTGTGTGAAAAAATTTATAGAAAGAGTTTATGATAATTTATAAAAAAAAAGTTAAAAATAATTTATTTTAAATTTTTTTTTATAAACTCTTCAATTGTGGAAATAATTTATATGTAAATACTTATATGATTAACATTTATTCTATAAATATTTAAATAAATTGTTTACTAAAAAAGAGTCTTTGTATAGAATTGATTTCAAGTAAACTTATATTTACATAAATGTTATTTATATTTAAAAATTAATGTCAAAAAAATATTTTTAAAAAATATTTTTTTAAAGATTAAATAAGAGAAATATTTTGAATGTGTAATTAGTAAAAAGTATATGAATTTTATATTATTTTATTTTGTTTATCCTTATTTAATTTTTTTTATATAAAAATATGATAAAATAAATTATATTAATGTTTTAATGATAATTTTTTTATTAATATAATAATTAAATTAATATTCTACAAGAAAAATTAAATAGTTATTAATCAGCTCATTAAAAAATTAATTTTAATATTATTATTAATTCAAATGAGAGAAATTAATTTCAATATTATTAGAAAAATGATAATAAGAAATTTTACTTCTTATTTGGGACAAAAATCAATTTTTTTCTTAAATTACTATAGACTTAGATAAAATAAAAGCTTTGTGAGATGTTTTCTTATTATTTTAGTCCAAAAAAATAGTGGTTACATCCTAAATTTATATCACGTGTCCAAATTTCAGTCACACACACAACACTTCCTCCTCTCTCTTCCTCCATTTTCCCAATTTCAAACACACATACTTCATTCATTCGACTCTCTCTTTGCCCCTCCATTTTTCTCACCAGAGCCATGTTGAAATTTCTACAAAGCTGAGCAACTTCATCAGCAGCAAACACATGAGGGAGGTGAATAGAGAGAACGAGAGGGAGGTGAACGGCAGAAAAGAACTTAACGACAGAGACGAAAAATAGGGAGATAAAAAAGGTTATCACAGGAAAATAAGGAGATAATATCACAGTGAGAGGGTAGATAAATCATGCTTAATGCCAGAAGCTACTCCGGATCAAAGTAAAGCAAACCTAGGTTTCCCTTCCTGAATCGATTTTGATTCTTTATGCTGCTGCAGAACCAAACGAGTTTATTTTCATCCAAACACGCATTTAGGATAATTCACCGCACATTGGGCAAATCTACTGTTGTTCCAAACACCACCTAAAGACCATGATTGATTATTTGAACTGTATATCCTCGACCTTACACCACAATCATTACACTTTTTTTTCTTCCTCTTTTTTTTTTCTTTGAATTATTATGTCAAAGCAGGGCTAAATTCTTATTCTAACAACATATTTTCCTCCATTTATTAAATACATTCTAAACTTTAGTTCTAAAATACTCTCCAAAAAAATTAAATCTAAAATGAAAAAAGCATATTTAAATAATGTCAGAGCAAAATATGAGAAGAAAGTTATCAAACTTTCAAATCAAGAAGAGATAACTAATATAGATTTGGGAAAATTGATTTAAAACATGAGAAAAACATTATAGTAGTGAGAACAAGGGCAGTCTGCCATAAAAAATAAATAAAAAGATCAATAAGGCCTAAAAAAAATTTGATCTAGACAAAATGCTATCAATCTCTTTTTATTGGGCCAAAATCAATTGCGATTATTATTCTAATTAAGGCCACACGCTGGACTCAAATAACAATTTTGGAGGTGTAATTGCTAGTATAGTAGTTCTTGACTATTGGTAGGTACTCATTTATATAGCTATATATTAATTATTAGTATTTAAGTAATAAATAATAAATTACTTTTAAAAATGTTGTAAGCGTAATTTTAAGAGATCATTGCTTTCAATGATACATACTGTACTGCTTTTCTTTAGCGTACTTGTTTCTTTTTCAAAATTTGGGCCATCATTGAAATTGAAAATTAAAAGGTGAGTCCAAGCCCAAATGTAAGCCTTTCATCCCTGTAGCTAGAGGCCTTTTTCTAGCCAACTTCTTAAAGACTGAGTCTGCTAGTTTTTAATAGTTAATAATTTAATATTCTAAAAAATTACAAATTAGTGTTTGATGCAATTATTTGAGAAGTTTTATTTTTTGCTGCACGAGTGAAATGCCTCCAGATACTTTTTTTTTCAATAATATCATGAAATATTTTAAAAAATAACTTTTCTTAATTTCTATTGTTATTTTTGTTTCTATCATATTAGTATATTACATATTTATAGTCGCAACAGCACATATTAAATCATTCATTATCAAAATATCACCTTTTTTTTTCTCATTCACCCACCAAAACAGAATCTCGGTGTTGATGAGAATCTGTACTTTAAGCATTATGTAAAAACAAAACATTCAACAAATTCCCTTTCCTCTTCCAATTGATGTCAAAGACTAAATTGAGGGTCTCCCCCTTCCCTGTCTCCACACTTTTAATAAAGACTCTTTAACATGGAACCTAACCTCCAATGGCTCTCTCTCCCTCTCCTCTGCTTATAACTCCTTATTTAAGAATACTGAAAATATTAATACTGATTGGATATGGAAAGCTCCAACAAATTCCTGTGAAATTTTTTTCTTATGGACTTGTTTTAATAATGGTCTCTTTGTCCTATATACACTTAATCATCGGAACTGTTCTCCTACTCCCCTCTGCCCCTCTTGTAATACTTGCAACAAAACTATTCTTCATTCTCTCAAAGATTGCGCTATTGTAAAGGCTGTCTTGTCTAATTTAAACACCCCTCCAAACTTCTTCTGTGATTCTTTTGCTAATTGGCTTATCTCAAATGTCATGAACACAATCATTAGCCAACTACAAATTCCTTGAAACACAGTTTTTCTTTACACCATCAAATCTATATAGTTATCCCGAAATAAATCCATTGTCCAAAACATCATTACTCCTGCTGAAATTTCTCACCTAGCTCTTGGCAAGGTTGCTGAATACAGGACCAATATAAACCATATTGTTGTTAACCCTTTTCCTAATCGGATAACCAGGCCACACATAACATGGATTCCACCTCCTTCAAATTAGTTTAAATTAAATATTGATGGCTTTATGTTAAATCACATTTTGGGCTCAGGTGGTTATTTGAGAGACCATTATGGATTATGGATCATAGGGTTTTCCAAATTCACTGGTCAGGGGACAACTCTTCAAGCAAGGCTTTAGGCCAATTTTCTGGGTCTCCAAATTACTTCTAATTTTGCTCACCTTTCCTTTCTGGAAATTGAATCTGATTCTAAAGAAGCTTTGCAACTTTTACATGTTTTTTGCAATGATCACCACCCCCTTTACCCATTTGTGGTAAATTGTATGTCCTTATTTTCTAACTTTGCAGATATTCACTTTAGAAAAGGGCACAGGCTATAGAACTTATGTGCTCATGCTCTGGCCAAAGAGGGAAGGGAAAATCGTCCCCCATGACTATCTTTGAAGTCCATCTTGCATCAATCCTTCACCTCTATGAAAATGATAAATTTAGATTTGGACAACTTGCAGCATCTCCACATTCTTCCTCTGCATGATGCTATGCCCCCTCTTGGATGTTCTCCTTTTCACTCCTATGCCTGTGCTTTTAGTCTCTATACTGATTATGCCTTTTCCGTTTGAAGCTTAAGCTTGTGCTGAACCTCTTAGCTTTTGTGTTTTCTTGCCTTACTTTATGTTTTAGCTCTGCTATGAAACCTTTAACAAGGCTGAACTCTACTTCAGTCGTTTATGCTAAAGGAGTGTACCCTTCTATTTTATTTTAATGAATTCCTTAGTTTACCAAAAAAAAATCTAGTAAAGGTAACCACATGCATAGCTAAGGCTAACTTATGCATGACCATAACAAGTCACAGAACCTACGTTCAAATCAAAATTCAATTGTCGAATGAAAGGAGTTAATTAAAAAATTGAAAATTATAGGTACATATTTTTTTCCTTTTAATATCTTACACATTTAAATTTAGATTCTTGCACATCTAGAATATATGGAAGGAGCTAGTGTGTATTGGTAGCTATGGTGTTTTATTCATAGCATTGCTTTCGGATCTGACTTGAAATTTGATGAGTTGGGGCTTAGCTCGAAGTAAGATCTCTTATTTGAATCAGTCTACAAGTGGACCAATTAAGATTTGATCGATCTCGTCGGGTCTCTGACCTGTCGGCTAGGTCATCCCATGCAGCTTTGAACCCCCCCTTAGACAAATTGACCCACACAGCTTTGAACCTTCCGCCAAATTATTATAAACTTCAAGTTGACTTAATATTGTTTTATAGTTAGTGTTGTTATCACGGTTAACCGGTTTATAGTTGTTTCTTGTTGTAATATCTTGACTAGTATATTAAAGTCCTCTTTACTTGTTCTAAACACATATAATAAAAATATTACTTTCTTCTTTCTCTCTTTTTCATATCTGAACTGATATCCCTTGTTTAATATGGTATCAGAGCCTATTTAGAAGTATCCTGAGCCTTCGATGTTACTCTGTTGCTCTTGCCTCTGGGTGTGCCTGAAGATGATATGAATCAGGTGGTCCTCCTTCACCTTCTTCCTGACAAAACATGTTGTTGTCGTCACTGTTTCATCACCTTTGAAGACTCCTCGGATTTCTCGTCAGTTCTCGTCTGGTCTCGTCATTATATTCTTCGATCTCTGCCTTTGATCTTGTTAGATCTTGTTGTTGGCATCGAATAATGAATTTCAAATCTTGGATTCTTTGATTTCTGCTAGTGTTTTCCTGCCTTCGACTGATGTTCATCCTTCGACTATTACTCAGAAAACGCCATTACTGGTCAGTTTCCTTACTAGTCGGATTTTTTTGGTTAGTATTATTTTTAGTTCTCCATTTTGTTCTCTCTTCACCGCAAGATTCATCTACTCTGGATCTTGTGGTTTACGTCTTGCCTCTTTCCATTGTTGAATGGAAATATCTGTTGAGGTAATGACGTCATCTAAAAGCACAACCCTATCAATGGATCAAGAAACTCGGTCAACATCAGAGTACATAACCCTCTTTTTCTTCACCCTTCAGTTGTTCCAAGAACCCCTCTTGTATCCTTTTTGTTGACCGATGCTGAGAACTACACTCTATGGAACAAAGCCATGAGAATTTCTTTATTAGGAAAAAATAAATTAGGATTCATAGATAGCACATGTACAAAAGAATCAGTTAAAGAATCGTCGCTGGTTATGTGGGATCGTGTAAATGTTGTTGTTTTGGCATGGTTCGTGAATGCAGTATCGAAGGATTGATTGAGTGGTGTAGTTTATTCATCTAATGCTCACCAAGTTTGGTCGACTTACAAGAAACATTTGATCAACCTCATGGAACGCAAGTCTTCCATCTTCTAAGACAAATTTACACCCAAATTCAACGAACCATAGGAATCTCTCGGTACTTTTCCAAGCTACATTTCCTATGGGATCAACTTTTATCTATTGTAGAAACACCTACATGTTCTTGTGACAAAGCCAAGAAATACTCTGAATATATGCAGAATCAGAAGCTTTATCAATTTCTCATGGGCCTCAACAAATCTTGTTCCCAGGTATGCAATCAACTCTTGTTGATGTCTCCTTTACTATCGATTAATCAAGCTTACTCTATGCTTTTATAAGAGGAAAGTCATAAGGGAGTGTCCTCTAAACCTCCTTTAGTGTTAGGTTACTTGAAGGCAATAAATCAAGGAGAAAGATTGAGAAGAACACACAAGAAGTTACGTGGTTCGGTCAATGTGACCTACGTCCACGGACAGAGAGAATATCTGTATTATTTTTTGACGGAAGCTATACAGAGAGAAATTACATCAACCACAACTCTTACAATGAATTCCCTCACACTCATATATATAGAGACAAATGGGTCATGGGTCGTGGGTCGTGGGTCGGGTTACAAACCGGGTCACCCACAAAATTCAAGTCAAACCCAACAATTTCCCTCCTTGACTTGAATTCTCTCAAATCACCAGAACTAAATACAAATTCATCTCTGTCATTTAAGCTCTGTAGGGCTTCATGGAATGCGAACATGCACCAAGTCCAAGCTATGTTTGAACTTCTCTGAAGGTAGAGCCTTTGTCAACATATCTGCTGGATTATCTGCTGTGGATATCTTCTCGATGGATAATTTCTTGTCTTCTATCACATCTCGAATAAAATTCAATCTGATATCAATATGCTTCGACCTCTCATGGTAGACTGGATTCTTGGCCAAACTTAATGCACTCTGACTATCACAATAAATGATAGGTCTCTGAATATTTAACCCCAGACTATCAATCAAACCATGTAACCACATACCTTCCTTAACTCCTTCTGCCAATGACATGTATTCTGCTTCAGTGGTAGACAAGGCAACTGTAGATTGAAGTGTTGCCTTCCAACTACAGCACATCCATTTAGAGTCAAGACATAGCATGTTAAGGATCTCCTCCTCAAAAGATCTCCAGCATAATCTGAATCTATATAACCAACCAAGCCACTATCAGATTTATCAGCACCATAAACCAAGCAAATATTACTCGTACCTTTCAGATACCGCATAATCCATTTAACTGCACTCCAGTGAGCTCTCCCAGGATTACTCATAAACCTGCTTACCACACTGAATGCATGAGCCAGATCAGGCCTAGTACACACCATTGCATACATCAAGCTTCCAACAGCATTACAGTAGGGCACTGAACTCATGTACCTTTTTTCCTCAGCTGTAGTAGGTATTGTACTAGCATCAAGTTTAAAATTTGCCGCCAACGGAGTACTAACCGGCTTAGAATTATTCATTTGGAAAGATTGTAACAATTTTTCTATGTATTTATGTTGAGATACATACAGTAAACCTGCACTTCTATCTCTCCAAATCTCCATGCCCAATATCTTCTTGGCTGCACCCAAATCCTTCATCTCAAATTCACTGCTCAACAAAGCTTTCAAACTATTAATTTCAACCTTGTTCTTTGCAGCAATTAACATATCATCAACATATAGCAACAAATAAATATAAGAATCATCTGCAAGTTTCTTAGAGTAGACACAATTATCAAACTGATTACGCAGAAAATCATGGGAAGTCATGAATGCATCAAATTTCTTGTACCACTGTCTAGGAGACTGCTTCAAACCATACAAGGACTTTTTCAGCAAACATACATGATCTTTCTTCCCAGAATCAAGAAATCCTTCTGGCTGTGACATATAGATCTGCTCCTATAAATTTCCATGTAAGAAAGCAGTTTTCACATCCAGTTGTTCCAACTCCAAGTCAAAATCACTTACCATGGACAAAAGGACACGAATGGTTTTATGCTTCACAACTGGGGAGAAAACTTTATGATAATCAATTCCCTCTTTTTGTGAAAAACCCTTTGCCACAAGTCGTGCTTTGAACCTTGCTGGTTCAACTCCAGGAATACCTTCTTTCTTCTTGAAGACCCATTTGCATCCTATCGGTTTCACTCCCTTTGGTAACGGTACAAGATCCCATGTTTCGTTCTTCTCAAGAGATTGCATCTCTTCATTCATTGCAACCAGCCATTCTGATGCTTCTCTACTCTCAACTGCTTCTTTATATGATCTCGGGTCATCAGAATCAATACTTTCACCTACTGCCAAGGCATAAGCAACTGAATTAACATCAACTATATCAACACAATCTGCATACCTCATAGGTTTTCTGATTTCCCTTCTTTCCCTCCTTGTTGCTATAGGTTGTGATTCTTCTTCTTCCCTAGGCTGCTGTACAGGGTCTGTTATAACCCTTTTTGAAGTTTGAACTTCAATTTCCACCTTCTGGTTGGCACATTGATCATTATTACCTGCATGACTACCAAGCTCCTCCTTCTGACCAAACATAGCAGACTCATCAAAAGTTACATCTCTGCTAATAATAAATTTTGGAGTTCTATCCTTTTCAGTACACCATAGTCTGTACCCTTTAACTCCATATGCATACCCTAGAAATATGCATTTCATTGCCCTAGGCTCTAGTTTACCATCATTCACATGAGCATAAGCAGGACAACCAAATATACGCAGGCCAGAATAATCAGAAGGTTTACCGGACCATACCTCTTGAGGAGTCTTAAAATCAATTGCAGTAGATGGCGATCTATTCACCAGATAACAAGCAGTGTTAACTGCTTCAGCCCAGAATTGTTTTGGCAAGCCAGCGTTTAATCGCATGCATCTCGCACGCTGCAACAGTATTTGATTCATACGTTCTGTAACTCCATTTTGCTGTGGTGTATGACGTACAGTGCGATGCCTCACTATACCTTCTTTCTTGCAAAATTCATCAAATGGAGCGTTACAGAACTCCAACCCATTATCAGTTCTGAGTGTTTTGACTTGTTTTTCAGTCCGTTTCTCAACCATGGTCTTCCACTCCTTGAACTTCCCAAACACTTCATCTTTGGATTTCAGAAAATATACCCAAACCCTTCTAGAGTAGTCATCAATGAAAGTAACAAAGTACTTACATTTGCCTTGAGATTCAACTGGAGAAGGACCCCACAAGTCTGAGTGAACATATTGCAGAACATCCGTAGAAGTATGCTTCCCAGAACTGAACTTAACTCTGCGTTGTTTACCCATAACACAAACTTCACAGAATTTCAGTTTCCCAGTTTCTGCTCCTTCTAACAATCCTTGTTTACTTAGAATTGATAGCCCTTTCTCACTCATGTGTCCCAATCGGCAATGCCACAACTCTGTACAATTATCATCCTTCCCTAAAGATTTAGATACAGCCACTGTCCCCATCACAGAATTACCAATCAGAAAGTAAATGCCATGCTGCAATTTACCCTTCATTATAACCAGAGCACCTTTGGAAATTCTCAACTGTCCATTCTCTCCAGAGTACTTTTACCCTTGTTTGTCTAGAGTACCAAGAGAAATCAAGTTCTTCCGTAGACCAGGAACATACCAAGCATCAAGCGTCCTGACTATTCCATCATACATCTGAATATGTACAGAACCACTGCCCTTAACACTAAGCTGCTCATCATCACCCAATCTCACAACACCATTCCACTCCTTGAAAGAAGTAAATAGTTCACGTGAGAAAGTCATATGATAAGATGCACCTGTGTCCAAGACCCAAGTATTTGCAGAACCAGAGGTGCTGACTGTGAGAACATCAATGTCTTCTTCTTCGTCAGAACTATCTTGCACCACCGCAGCACTACCACTGGTATTCGGTTCCTTCTCGTCATTTTCCTTCTTCCTCTGTGGACAATTCTTCCTGATGTGCCCCTTCTGTTTACAGTGATAACATCGAGCTCCTCCTTTGTTCCTCGACTAAGACCGTGACTTTCTTCTTTTTCCATCATCCCTTTTAGTGTCTCTGCCTCTGCCAACATACAAACCTGCTTCTGCACCATCCTCATTAGAACTAGAGACTCTTCTCTTCAGCTCTTTAGACTGCAAAGCATCTTTGACATCACTAACAGAGATACTATCTCTACCATACAACATAGTGTCGACAAAGTTCTCATATGAATTTGGTAGAGAACACAAAAGAATGATAGCCTGATCTTCATCATCTATCTTAACCCCAACACCCTGTAAATCCAGGATAATCCGGTTAAAATTATCAAAATGATCTTTTACCTGCATATTTTTTGTCATCCGCAGGGTATACAAACGCTGCTTCTGATATAACCGGTTTGTGAGAGATTTTTTCTGGTATTTATCATCCAATTTCTTCCACAAACCTGCAGCAGTTGATTCATCAACTACTTCTCTCAACACCTCATCTGTCAGACTCAATAGTAATGCACTATGAGACTTTGCCAAAATTTCCTTCTTCTCCTCTTCTTTCAACGTGTTAGGTAGACTACTTTCTCCTTCTAATGCCACTGCACATCCCTGCTGAACCAGAAGTGCCCTCATTTTTACCTTCCACAAAGTGAAATCATTCGATCCATTGAACTTCTCAATATCGAATTTATGAGTCGACATCTTCTCAAATAACAGCAGATAAATTACTAGTAAATTTCGCAATCAGAAATTGAATTTCACAAAACTGTTCAGAACCTTGCAAACTGACCAGAACTTCACTAACAGAAATTCAACACAGCAGTCCAACAAAATTCACAGCAGTAAACCAGAAATCCAATCCAGCACAATCCAACACAATCTAGTAAATTGACACAGAAATTCAGAATTCTTTTCTGAATTAAACATAAACTCACCGGAACCGTGTTGACGAAACAATAACGATCGCAACAGAAAACTTGGTCCAAACAACAACTATGACCAAACAGCAGCTTTGACCAAATAGCGGTTTTTGACCAAACAGCAACTTTAACCAAACAGCAGCTTTGACCAAACAATAGCTTTGACCAAACAGCAACTTTGACCAAACAGTAACTTTGACCAAATAGTACCATTGACCGTTGACCGGGCTACAGTGCCGAGTCGCTACAGTGCCGTTGACCGTTGACTGCTACAGTGCCTCACCGTAGAAGACGATGAACAGTGCTTCCGATGAAGATTCCGGCAATGAACAGTACTTCCGATGAAGATTCCGGTGATGAACAGTACTCGCAACCGTAAAAACTCACCAAAACAACTGAAAAACGATCTCCAATGCACTAGAAATACAATAAACGGTCTCTTTTTCCCAAAAAACAAGCGAATCAAGCTAGATCTGAAATTTAAAACTAGATCTGAAAATTTTCTTACCACCAAAAATTGGTCTCCGACGTTCTTCAACGCACCAAAGATGCAGAGAATGGTCTCCTATGCTCCAAATCAACCAAATCGGGGCAAGATCTGAAATTTTGGAGCCGAATCTGAAAATTTTCGGACGTGCTACAATTAGGTTACTTGAAGGCAATAAATCAAGGAGAAAGATTGAGAAGAACACATAAGAAGTTACGTGGTTCGGTCAATGCGACTTACGTCCACGGACAGAGAGAATATCTGTATTATTTTTTGACGAAGGCTATACAGAGAGAAATTACATCAACCACAACTCTTACAATGAATTCCCTCACACTCATATATATAGAGACAAATGGGTCATGGGTCATGGGTCATGGGTCGTGGGTCGGGTTACAAACCGGATCACCCACAAAATTCAAGTCAAACCCAACATTTAGAATCAACTATTCTTAACGTTGCTAAGAAAAATCCTAAGGCTAGAAGGAACTTGAATATTGAATGTGATTACTGTCATCTCAAAGGACATGATAAGAAATCATGATATAAACTGAATGTTCACCCCTGCTCCCCAATTTCAAATTCACCAAAAAGAAATTCAACAATCAACAAGCCATTATCAACTGTGCCATTAGTGAAAATCTGACCTCCAACAGTGAAGGTGCAATGCTAACCAAAGAAGAATATCAACAGTTCCTCAAGATTCTAAATAAAGATAAGTGTAAGGATGTTCAAGAAGAACAATCAGGTATGTTTGTAAATCTCCTTACTATTAGGAATCTTAAATAGGTCCTTGATACAAGGGCCACTAATCACATAATGTATGATTCCTGTAATTTAATTAATTTAGTTCCTCCTAATTGTAATAATCCTCATATTGTTAATCTACCTGATGGAACTACTGCTAAGATTACTACTATAGGACAATATCAAATAGCACCTAAACTTATCTTAAAGGATATTTTATATTTTACTAATTTTAAATATAACTTGTTGTCTATTTTAAAGCTTGCAAATGATCTTGAAATTTCTATCAAATTCTTCCCTAATTATTATACTTTACAGGAACTCTGAACTAGAAAGGTGATGGGGATTGGTGAGTAAAAAGAGGGACTTTACTTCTTGAAAGAAGAAGAATATGATAAACCTTGTAATAGTCAGGTTTTTGTTGCTTCTAAAAGTAAAGATTTATCTTTTCTTTGGCATCAGAGGTTAGTGCATGTGCCTTTTAATAAATTGAAACAATTAGACTCTATCAAAGTTAGTATTTCAAGTAATTGCAATGATATTGATTGTTCTATTTGTCCCCCTAGTACAAATAAGGCTGTTAAAACATTTTCTTTACTTCATATAGATGTTTGGGGACCTTACAAATGTGATACCTATGATAACAAAAGATATTTCCTGACTATTGTAGATGATTTTACCAAATTTACTTGGATTTATCTCTTAAACATGAAAAGTGATGTTATTTATTGCATTAAAATTTTTTTACGTTATGTTAAGAATCAATTTTCTGACAAAATCCAAGTTATTAGGACATATAATGGATCTGAATTTTGTAATTATGATTTGAAACATCTTTTTGCCTCTTTAGGCATTATTCATGAAAAGATTTGTGTCTATGCTCCCCAGCAAAATGAAATTGTTGAGAAGAAGCATAGACACATACTTAATGTTGCTAAAGTTATTAGATTTCAATCTTTCTTGCCTATTAGGAATTGGGGGAATGTTGTATATCCCAAAAATTGAACATATGAAAAGATATTATTTCTAGGGAAAATCTCAAATATAAGTTATTCACATATATTCTATAAGGTTTTACATTCAATCTTTATCATTCATTCCACACAATAGAATTATAATCATCAGATAACAAATATAGACATACATAATTTGATGTGCTTATCTCATCATAAGCCTAGGAGACCTATACAAAGTACAGAGCATTTTGAGTATTTACATTAATCAGTACTGGTATCCCACCAGACAGAAATAGAGAATAACTCCAAGGGGCTTCTAATCTTTAATCGGATACTCTTCTTCCTTGTTTACTGTATCTGAAAAGATAATCATAGGGAGTGTGAGTTTATTTAAAAACTCAGTAAGTAAATAATTGTATTATATAAAATATTAAAAGTACAAATACCATATTTACTCATATAATCAATTATCTTATACATCGAGTAGTATGAGACTCTAACCTTTTCAAACTCGTGAATAAGATTTCATAGATATACACTGAGTAGTATGAGACTCTAACCTTTTCAAACTCGTATTTATGATTTCATCTATTTACATTGAGTAGTATGGAACTCTAACCCTTTCAAACTCGTGCATAGGTTTTCATAGTTATACACTGAGTAGTATGAGACTTTAACTCTTTCAAACTTATGTATTAGATCTCGTAGATCTTTGCTCATTAATAAAATAGTGAGAATTTATCACATAGTACAATTACCATGAAATAAATTAATTTATACATATTTTTATTCCTTTAAATTTCTGTAAAAAGATATATCAATCATCATATACTGTCATCTGAAAGATTGATTGCTTAATATCTAAATAATATTGTAAATGAGACTTGTATTGTACTTTGGCTAATAATATCAAACTAGCTTAGTAAGGTTATTCACTTACCTTGATATTTGTCCAAATTTACCTTGTTCCACACTAGAATTTGTGCAGGAAAATTTCCTAATAAAAGATATCACAAGGAAAAATAAGAAAGGGAACGAAATCATGAAAATATGCAATATTTTCTGATTGCTACAGTAACGGTCAACGGTAAACGTAGTTACGGTAACGGTTTATTACAGTGACGGTTTGACATAGTTATGGTTCACTACAGTTACGGTCTGCTGCAGTAACGATTCACTACAGTGACGGTTTGCTACAGTACGTTGACCGCTACAGTACTGTTGACTGCTAACACTACAGTAAACTCTAAAATTTTCAGATTTTTCAGTTGCTACAGTAACTTCAAATTTGCAGAAAATCTTTCAAAATTTTTCATCATATAATTCTTTGTTTTTAAACCAAAATTTCATTTCTCCTAACTTACTTTAACTCAATCTTAACTCAAAAACCTCCAAAACAACTCAAATTCATGAATTATCATCAAAATCTTCAAGAATAAAATCTTCTCTAATCTTTCACATAAACTGAAATTTGAGGAAAATAATGAGATTAAAGCTTACCTTTGATCTTTCTAGGCTTTTGAACGGAATGATTTCCAAAAAAAAAACCACCAAATCAAAGGAAGAATTGAGAGAGGAAGCTTGAAAGTTGAGAGAGTCTGATGCGAGAGAGTGAAATGAAGAAGAAGAGAGAGAGAGAGCTAAAAAGTGGTGAAGTGGGTTAATTGGATAACCTAATGGGTATCCATACCCATTGTCCAAACTCGTTTGGCCCAACATACAAAATACCTTAATTAATTCTTCAATTAATTAAATTCAATCATTTTTCCACAAATTCCACTATTCATAGAAATAAGTCACACAACGTTAAGAATATCTAGTCTAGTTATTTAACTCAATTTTCATAAATAATATTCAAAGAAAACAAGTAAATATGAAAATTAAAATAACTAAAATAACATTGTGAGATTCCAAAATACTCTCAAACGTATTATACTCCGAAATTGACAGGTATTACAAATGTATTGTTAATTTCTTAATTAACATGATTTCTGTGCACTTTTTCGTGACATTTGAATCTTGATTTTGATTTTATTTTACTAATGTAATTCTTTTGGCTTCAAGATTTTCTAATTTGAAATTCCTTAAGCTCAATGTTACTTTCTTGATTTACCATTATTTTTATGCTAATAATTGGGTTTTGATCTTGCATTTCAGGATACAAAGAAGGACCACCAAATAGAGAAAAGGAAACCATATTGGGGACAAGGAATTAGAAGACTAATGGAAGAAATTGCCAAGTAGCCAACTCAGTACTCAGTGCTGGCTGTCCAGCACCCGATGCTGGAGTAGCAGAATTAGAGCAGCTACTCTACCTTCCACAGCTGTAGCGGTGAGGACTTACCACTGCAGCGCTATCCAGCGCTCAGCGCTAGCTCTCCAGTACCAGGTGTTGGAGTAACAATTTTTAATAATTGTTTCTGCCTTCCACAGTTGTAGCTGTGAGTTTACATATTGCAGCAGTAGCCCTCCGTTACTGCCTTGATTTTCTGTACTCCACCACTACAGTGGTGAAGACATGCCGCTGCAGTAGCGAAACAAAATTTCTACCACATCAGGAATGTTTTAAATAGTTATAGAGGTTATTTTCTAGGGTAATTCTAATTCGGAAGAGAGTGGAGAACGCCATTTTTGCTGAGAATAAAATAGGGAACTCGATTTTCAAGGTTTGAGGGCTCAAATCCATCATCCGACTTTAGATTTATGGCTTCCTCTATCCCTATTTTTATTTGCTGTTATTTATTTTCCAGGAGTAGCTAAATTTTCTTTCTATGGTTACTATGAACTTAACTCCAGAATATATCTTGCCTTCTCTCATGTATTTGCAACTTTTATTCAATCAATATATGTCTTTTTATTTATTTTACTGTTACATATTGTAGAATTGATCAGTCTATTTATATATTTGTTGCTATCATCAATCTCGGGAGAAAGAGGTTAAAGTAGACGCTGAATAGGGAGAATGAGTGCGTAAACCTTAACTTAAGAGTTTTCTCTTGTTAGCTAATAGAAATATTAGTTAATCTCATTTAATCAAAGTTAAGTTGGATCGTATAGACTTAACCCACTTAAGGAATTAAGTAAGCGTTAAGTTTTTTAATTAAAATTCGAGAGAATTCTTTTAAGTTAATAGATTAACCTAGGATTAACTTATGTGATTGATAGAGTTGTAGGTGTGTGAGAGAAGTGTTGCAAATTCTAGGGCAAAAGAGAAGGATTAGTAGCTCTAGGCTTTTAACTAGATTAATTTCATCAAATTGAGTGTTTGTTTGCTGTCATTTGTGAAAACTTATAAAAATTTATTGTTATTTTCTTTTTACTTTGTCAGTTCTTGACTAGAGCTTTCTTCAATCCAACGTTCTCGTCTAACTAATTCGTTTGAATTTCTTGGGTAGTTAGCCACTTAATCCTCGAGGGAATGATATTTTTACTCTTAAATTCACTATATTACTTGTGCGACTGGTGCACTTGCCATATCACTAATAAGTTTTTAATGTCGTCACCAGGGACTACGTGATGTAATCAAGGATAACCCCATTGCAACCCAAGAAAGGGAGAACACTTCAATTAGGCCTCTAACTCGTTCAAGGGCTAAAGGGCTTGGATTTGGCTTAACTACATTGTTGAAAGTGGAAGAAGTGTGAATAAGATTGCATGTGGGATAGTTGCATTTGTTGAATATAGTTGTAGTCTATTACCTATGCATTTATTATCTTTGACATTTAGCTATCTATGCATTTATTGTCTTTGACATTTAGCTACTTATGCATTTATTGTCTTTGACATTTAACCTACACTGCTTGACTTTTAGTTGATACATTTAATGCATTAGTTGGAGTCTTTTGTCTTTTGTTTTGGAGACCCTCTATAAAAAGGGTCCTTTCCATATGTTGTAAACTATCCTTGAATCATATATGAGATATTGGCATTTTTGCTTTCAAGAGGATTCTTGAGTTCTTTCTCTTATCTAACTTAGGTTAGTGGCGAGAGCAACTAGATTTCTTATCACTCACGTTCTTCTTCTTGAGTGTGACGAGATCAATCTATTTCTCTTAGTTGTGGCGCCCTTTGGCTTATCAATTGAGTGATTTGGTTTTCTTTGTTTGTTTTTTTCAACCTATCCAGAAAATCGATTAAGTATTTTCCCTCTGGAAATCACATCATATTGGTATCAGAGCCACTTCAAATCAGGTTCTATTATTTGTTTTGTGTTTTACCCCTTTGTGGAAGGCTTAATTTTTTTTTTGCATTTTATTTTATGTTTTTCCACCTACATGGAAGGCTTAGTTTTCTTTATTTTGTATTCTGCCACCTATATGGAGGGCTTAGTTTTCCTTATTTTGTAATCTGCCACCTACATGGAGGGCTAATTTTTTGTCTGTTCATCTTTGCTTTTATTTCTATCCTTGTGTTGTTCTATTTTATTCCAGCTTTTTTATTTAAAAAAAATTCATCGTTACTGTTCATTGTTCATCGTTACTGTTCATTGTTAATACGAGTGTAAACACTTAGAGAGTGAACCTACCTTCACCAAACTTAAACCGGCAATTACAAAATCACTATGACAGGAGAAAATAGTTCTGAAGTTCCTCTTGGGCTTAGCCTACAACAAGCTCAAATTGTTGGCCTACAAAGAGGTCAAGAAGAAATGATGGAACAAATAGCTCAACTAACCACTCAAATGGCTAGATTTATGGAGCTACAACAACAACAACCAAGAAGAAGAGCTTATGTTGAACACCATGGAGAAGAATCTGAAGCTGAAGAAGGTGAACAACCTAGGCAAAGAAGGCAGCAGAGGGAACGTAATGCCAACATCAAAATGAAGATTCCTCCATTTAAGGGAACAAGTTCTCCTGAAGAATACTTGGAGTGGGTGCAACGAGTAGAGAAGATTTTTGAATATTAAGAATATTCAAAAACTACCAAATGTCGTCTTGCAGCCCTTGAATTCACTGATTATGCGAATCTATGGTGGGAAAATTTGAAGAATCAACGAAGAAGAGATGGAGAGGAGGAAGTTCGAAATTGGAGATTGATGAAAAGGCTCATGCAGAGGCGTTTTATACCTGATTACTACAAGCAAGAGCTTTATTTTAAACTTCAAAGCTTGAGCCAAGGAGGTATGTGTGTTGAAGATTATGTTAAAGAATTTGAAACTTTGATGATTCGGTGCGAGCTGACTGAACCCCAAGAGCAAACCATAGCTCGATTTCTTGGTGGTTTGAACAGAGAAGTTGCTGACTTAGTAAAGTTACATAATTATGTCTTCTTAGAAGATGTAATTAAATTGGCAATTAAGGTGGAGAGACAGAAAAAGAGAGTTTATGGAAGAAACAATGGAGTGTCTAAACCATTGGGGAGTAAACCTTTCCAAACACTTTCCCAAACCTCAAACACTACCAAAGAGAGTAATAAGGAGATATGGAAGAAAGAGCCGAACAAATCTGAAAGTTCTAAGGGGAAGGATAAGAGAGAAGACAACCAAACCTCTAAAAGAAGCTGAGACATTAAGTGCTTCAAGTACTTAGGTCATGGCCATATAGCATCCGAATGTCCTAATAGAAGAGTGATGATCTTGAAGGAGAAATAAGGGGAAATAAAGAGTGAAGATGAAGATATTGTGGAGGAATGTGAAGAGGAAGCATATTCTGAAGAAGAGGAAGCATATTCTGAAGAAGAAGAAGTTGTTGAGTATGCTGATGAAGGTGCTGCCTTGGTTATTAGACGTGTCTTGAATATCCAACCCAAGGTAGAAGAAGAACAGAGGGAGAATATTTTTCAAACAAGGTGCACTATTGGAGGCAAAGTTTGTAACGTGATAATTGATAGTGGGAGCTGCACTAACGTTGCTTCAACCACCTTGGTTGGCAAATTGAAGCTACCTATCATCAATCATCCCCGTCCATACAAGCTGCAATGGCTAAATAATCATGACGAGATGAAGGTTACCAAACAAGTAAAAGTACCTTTCTCTATAGGGAAGAATTACAAAGATGAGGTGTTGTGTGACATAGTTCCTATGGATGCTAGTCATCTTCTACTTGGGAGGCCGTGGTAATTTGATAGAAGAGCACTACATGATGGCTTCAAAAACACCTACGCTTTTGAAAAGGATGGGAAGAAGATTGTGTTGGTACCCTTAAAGCCAATACAAGTACAGCCGAAGGAGGATGTAATCGAGGAGAAGAAGCCTAGTTGTTTTACTTCTAAGAATAAGTTAAAGAAGGCAATAAAAATGGATGACTTTATATTATTTCTAATTCTCAAGGAGCTGAATCCAGAACTTGCAGAAAAGCTTCCTAAGCTTGTGAGAGAGTTGATAGAAGAATTTACAGATGTCTTTCCGAATGAGCTACCTAAGGGATTGCCACCCTTAAGAGAAATTGAGCATCAAATTGATTTGGTGGCTGGTGCTGCCTTACCAAATAAGCCAGCATATAGAATGAATCCAGAGGAGGCTAAGGAGCTAAAAAGGCAAGTTGATGAGTTGATTGAAAATGGTTATGTAAGGGAATCCATGAGCCCTTGTTCTGTGCCTACATTATTAGTCCCTAAAAAGGATGGCTCTATGAGAATGTGTGTGGACAGTCGTGCTATAAATAAGATTACCATCAAATACCGCTATCCAATTCCAAGATTGGATGACATGTTGGATGAGCTGAATGGTTCTAAGGTGTTTTCAAAAATTGACTTGAAGAGCAGCTATCACCAAATCCAAATGAAAGAGGGAGACGAGTGGAAGACAGCGTTCAAGACAAAGCATAGACTTTACGAATGGATGGTAATGCCATTTGGGCTATCTAATGCCCCTAGCACATTTATGCGATTGATGAATCATGTGCTTAGATCTTTCATTGGAAAATTTGTTGTTGTATATTTCGATGATATTTTGATCTACAGTCAAAGTTATGAGGAGCATGTGTAACATTTGAAGGAAGTTTTGGAAGTGTTGCGAAAGGAGAAACTCTATGCTAATCTGAAAAAATGTTACTTTTGTCAAGACCATGTGATTTTTCTTGGTATTGTAGTATCTCAGCAAGGAGTGGGAGTTGATAAAGAAAAGGTGAAAGCTATCAAAGAATGGCCCGTTCTAAGAACCATATCTGAAGTAAGAAGTTTTTACGGGCTTGCCTCTTTCTATAGAAGATTTGTAAGGGATTTCAGCACCATTTTAGCACCCATAACTGAATGTATTAAGGGAGAAAAGGAGTTCAAATGGAGTGATGCAACCCAACGAAGTTTTGAGCTTGTCAAAGAAAAATTGTGCAATGCACCCATATTGGCTTTGCCTAATTTTTCTAAGACTTTTGAGATTGAATGTGATGCTAGTGGAGTGGGAATTAGAGCTGTACTTCTTCAAAAAATGCGTCCTATAGCTTATTTTAGTGAGAAGTTGAGTGGAGCCAGTCTTATCTACTCTACCTATGATAAGGAGTTCTACTCTTTAATTAGAGCTCTTGAGACATGGCAGCACTACTTGTTACCAAAAGAATTTGTAATTCACACAAACCATGAATCAAATACTTGAAAGGTCAGAGCAAGCTGAATAGAAGACATGCAAAGTGGGTGGAATTTCTTGAAGCTTTTCCCTATGTGTTGAAGTATAAGAAGGGAGAAACCAACATTGTAGCAGATGTCTTATCAAGGAGATATGCCTTAATTTCCATGATGAATGCTAAATTATTGGGATTTGAATCTATTAAAGACTATTACATGGAAGATTCAACACTTGCTAAAATTTATCTCGCTTGTGAGAAAATGGCATATAAGGGATTTTATAGATCTGAATGTTTTTTATTTCTCTTGGGGAGGCTTGTAATTCCAAATTGTTTTATAAGGGAATTACTTACACGAGAAGCTCACGGAGGAGGATTGGCTGGGCATTTCCGTGAAACCAAGACATTGGAGATGCTGAAAAAGCATTTTTATTGGCCTAACATGATTAGAGATGTGTATCATGTGATTGAAAGGTGTATTCTTTGCAAAAAAAAGCCAAGAGCAAGGAAGCAGGCTATGGACTTTATACACCTCTACCTGTTCCAGATCAACCTTGGACTGATGTTAGCATGGATTTCGTGCTAGGCTTACCAAGAACACAAAGAGGTAAAGATTCGGTCATGGTTGTTGTTGATCAATTTTCAAAAATGTCTCATTTTATTCCATGCCATAAGACCGACGATGCTGTGAACATTGCCAATTTATTTTTCAAAGAAATTGTGAGACTTCATGGATTCCAAAGAGTATAGTGTCAGATCGTGATGCCAAATTTTTTAGCTACTTTTGGAAGACTTTATGGAGGAAGCTAGGAACAAAGTTGCTCTTTAGTACTGCCTGTCACCCACAAACTGATGGGCAAACTGAAGTGGTGAACCGAACGCTTTCTACTTTGCTAAGAACTATCATTGGCAAAAACTTGAAAAGTTGGGATGAATGCTTGGCCTATGCTGAATTTGCTTACAATAGAAGTGTACATGGTACTACTAAACACTCTCCTTTTGAAGTAGTTTATGGATTTAATCCATTGAGCCCACTTGATTTAGTACCATTACCACTTGAAGCTCGAGAATGCATAGATGGAAAAATGAAGGCTGACATGATAAAGAAGTTACATGAAAACATTAAACAACAAATTGAGAATAAGAACTCCATCTATGAGATGACTGCCAACAAGAGAAGAAAATTTGTTCAATTCAATCCTGAAGATTTAGTGTAGGTTCATCTTCGAAAAGAAAGATTTTCAAACCAAAGGAAGTCCAAATTAATGCCAAGGGTAGATGGTCCTTTCAGTATCATAGACAAGGTAAATGATAATGCATACAAAATTGATTTGCCTGAAGACTATGCTGTTTCTACTACTTTCAATGTGAGAGATCTTTCCCCGTACTTAGAAGATAAAGAAGACTTGGATTTGAGGACAAATCCATTTCAACCAGGGGAGGATGATGTAATCAAGGATAACCCTATTACAGCCCAAGAAAGGGAGAACACTTCAATTGGGCCTCTAACTCGTTCAAGGGCTAAAGGGCTTGGATTGGGCTTAACCACATTGTTGAA
Source organism: Biancaea sappan (assembly GCA_037074585.1). Taxonomy (NCBI): domain Eukaryota; kingdom Viridiplantae; phylum Streptophyta; class Magnoliopsida; order Fabales; family Fabaceae; genus Biancaea; species Biancaea sappan. The sequence continues at coordinate 18,270,553 of CM073494.1, forward strand.
AGTGGAAGAAGTGTGAATAAGATTGCATGTGGGATAGTTGCATTTGTTGAATATAGTTGTAGTCTATTAACTATGCATTTATTGTCTTTGACATTTAGCTACCTATGCATTTATTGTCTTTGACATTTAACCTACACTACTTGACTTTTAGTTGATGCATTTAATGCATTAGTTGGAGTCTTTTGTCTTTTGTTTTGGAGACCCTCTATAAAAAGGGTCCTTGCCATATGTTGTAAACCATCCTTGAATCATATATGAGATATTGACATTTTTGCTTTCAAGAGGATTCTTAAGTTCTTTCTCTTATCTAACTTAGGTTAGTGGCGAGAGCAACTAGATTTCTTATCACTCACGTTCTTCTTCTTGAGTGTGACGAGATCAACCTATTTCTCTTAGTTGTGGCTCCCTTTGGCTTATCAATTGAGTGATTTAGTTTTCTTTGTTTGTTTTTTTCAACCTATCCAGAAAATCGATTAAGTGTTTTCCCTTCGGAAATCACATCACTACGGGTTATGCTAATATTCAAAGAAATTTGAAAGTGCTAGCTTAGACGCTTCTTTGCTTTGTGTTTTGTTTTGTTTTGTTTTATTTCTTTTCTTTTTTGTTCTTTTTGATTATTGAGTCATTTTTAGTTTTTAAAGTGTTGATTCTATTTTTCATTGCTAATTAGTGTCTCCTTACTGTGTATGCGAGGTACCAACAATCAAGTTGGTCTTCTTTTTGATCTTGAAATTGAGAGGCTTACAAGGAGAACTCAAATAGAAGCTAAGGCTAAAAAAATCCTAGAGGGGAAAAGTTCTCAAGAAGAAATGGTAGAGAATAATGTAAATCTTGGAGGTATGAAAAATAATAGAGGAAATAGAGCTGTACATTTGCATCAAGACAACAACGGAGCTGTGTGGGACTATGCCTCACCCAATAATAATGGACAGGCTTTATGCATAGTGAAACCACCACTTGATACAAATAACTTCGAAATCAAAGCAGTATTATTAAACTTGGTCTAAAAAAATCAATTTGGGGAAAGTCCCATGAAGGACCCAAATAACCACATCACACATTTTCTAGACATCTGTGATATGATTAAACTGAATGGAGTTAGTGATGATGCTCTATGCCTTCGTCTATTCACATTATCCTTGAGGGATATGGCAAAGAACTGGCTGCATGCTCAGCTAAAAGGGAGTATCACAACTTAGGATCAACTCTAGAAGAAGTTTTAAGGAAAATTCTTTCCTCCATCAAGGTCGGTCAAATTGAGGAATGAGATCTAGTCCTTCTATTAGTATGAAGGCAAAAGTCTTTATGAGGCTTAGGAATGGTTCAAGGATCTTTTGATGAAGTCTCCTAATCATTGTCTTCCAGAGTGGTAGCAGCTTACCATCTTTTATAGTGGTCTCATATATGAGACTCGAGATAAACTAGATACCACAGCTAGCGGTGCTTTGATAGCAAGATCGATTACTCAAGTGAAAGAGATAATAGAGACCATAGGGGCACGCCAGAATACTTCAAACTGGACCAGAAATGCTTCAAGGAGGGGAGTCATGGAACTAGACACCTTCAATGCCTTTTAGCTCAGAATAAAGCATCAACCAAGAAAGTTGACACGCTATATATAAGACAAAAAGAACCGGCAAGGGTGAATGCAATAACAATACTGGAAGCAAATTGTGATTTTTATGGAGAGGCTCACGTCAATGATTGTTGTGAAGAATTTGCTTCAGTGGAATAATTGAGGTACATGGGTAATGTGCAAAGGAACCAGAACAACCAGTATTCCAACACTTATCATCCGAGCTCGAGAAATCATCTTAATTTCTCCTGGAGCAATAATCACTGCTTAAGTCCCTCGACTTCATCTTCTGGTAAGCCATCTCATCTTCCTAGCTTTAATAATTAAAATAATTATCCTTCCCAAAATAAAAATCCACCATCTCAGGTGGAGAATAAGTCACCAATGGAGGAAATGTTCATAAAATTTATGGAGAGAACTGAGACAATAAGTCAAACTCAAAGTGCTACAATCAAGAATCTAGAAATTCAAAATGGGCTAATTGGCAAGTGCTTTGAACAAAAGGGAATAAGGTAGTCTCTCAAGCAACATAGAAAATAATCCAAAAAGAGAGGGCATGGAGCATTGCAAGACCATTACTTTAAGGAGTGGCAAAGAGCTTCCTGATGTGGTCAAATCACATGACAAAATGCAAGGGGAGATCAGTACATAAGAGAATGAAATAGTTGTCAAGCCTTAAGAGAAGGCAACTGAGAAAATCGATGTTTCAATGCTAAAAGTAAAGGTAAAAATACAATACAAGACATGAAGGCTTGAAATTTTATTCCACCACTACCTTTTCTCAGAGGCATAAAAAGTTCAGTCTGGACTGGCAATATAAAAAATTCTTGGAAATCTTTAAGTAACTTCATATCAACATCCCATTCGTGGAGGCATTGGAACAAATGTCCAGTTATGCAAAGTTCATGAAGGATGTTTTGTCAAGAAAAAGACGCCTGGGTGAGTTTGAAACTATTCTTATGACTGAAGAATACAACGTCATTCTCCAAAAGAAGCTGCCTAGCAAAATGAAAGATCCGGGTAACTTTGTGATCCCATGCAACATTAGGAGTAATTTTTCTAGAAAAGCAATGTGTGATCTGGGAGCAAGTGTGAATATGCCGCTGCTCTCTATTTTCAAGCAATTGGATTTGGGAAATGCTCGACCAATTACAGTGACTCTTCAACTAGCTGACCGTTCGTTGTGTTATCTAAACGGAATCATTGAGGATGTACTTGTCAAGGTGGATAAGTTAATTTTTTTGGCTGACTTCATTGTCATGGACTATGAGGAAGACAAAAAGATCCCAATCATTTTGGGAAGACCTTTTCTGGCTACTGAAAGAACGATAATTGATGTTCATAAAGGTGAGTTAACCATGAAAGTCAACGATTAAGAGGTCACCTTTAACATGAACAAGGCAATGAAAGCTTCTGATGACCTGGAGGAGTGCTACTTAGTGAAGATGATTGATAAAGAATCTCACTGATGCTTTTATAATGGGATGAGTAAAAATTGCTTGGAGGATGCTGAAGATGCAGGGAAGAAAAAATGAGAGCTCTAGAAGTTTTAGAGGATTATGTAAATCTTTGTGATGATCTCCATGAATTCAAACCTGTTGACATTGCAAAAATGATTGTTACTCAATCAAAATCATTTAAGAAGCGACCAATATTGGAAGATCCACCTTAAACAAGCACCGGTAAAATCTGGCTGAAGAATATAAACTTAGCGCTCTTGGGAGGCAACAGAAATTTCTTTGCTTTCTTAGTTTTAATTATTTTGTTTTGTTTTTATTGTGTTGTTGCTTGGTTTCTAGTAGTTTTATTGCTTTGCTATGAATATGATATTGTTTTGGTGTGAACTTTGTTTCCTTAAGACATGATGTTGTTGTGGTGGATTATGATATGATATTATGACTATGCTTGGTTGTTGATATTGTGCTGTCAATGTTGAATATTTCTACTATGCACAACTTTTTTTCCTATATTCTCATGTTTTAAACCTTTGTTAGCTCATTGAGGACAATGTTAGATTCAGGTTTGGGGAAGAGGTTTAGCATGTATGTGGGTTCCTTCATTGAGAAAATTATGGTGCATTTTGTGTTGTCCATTGCATGTGTAATAGGAGGAAATTTTTGAAAATTTTGAAATCTGAAGTTTGAAATTCTTTAGCAAGTCACATCAAGTCATAAAAAAATATAAGATTTACCTTTTTGAGTTTGCAAATCTTAAGTTTTATATATTTATATGAGTGTTAGCCTAACTACTTTGAAATAACTGAAAAGGTGTTCTTGTCTCTTTGTGAATGGTTTATAGATCATATTCTTTTATTCAAAAAAAAAATATTCAATAAGGGGATAGCTTAAAGTTTCAATAAGGGATAGACTCCTGTAATTAAAACAAAATGAGTAAGATACAAAGTATCCAAAAGGAAATAGAAAATTAAGGAAGCGATGCCCTTGAGAACAAAACAGTGAAGCCCTTGAGAATTGAAATAAAACGATGTCATTGAGAACAAAGATGAGATTCAGTGTAGGAATTTTTGAATTTGATACTATAAACTGTTCATAGAGGAGATGATTGGATGTTTCTGAAAATTTTTTATTCATTTTCTTCTTGTGGTTCAATTAACACTTATCATTGGAATTTTTAAGATTGTAAACTCTTGGGTTAATCTTATGAGTATGCTTTGATGAGGCTTGGGTTACTTTAATTCATATATTTTTAGATCTTTACTCCTCCTAGTTTCACATATTCCTGGTTGTACATATTTTAATCAGAATTTTTTTCATAGAAAGCTGTTGCTTAAGGACAAGCAAATGTTTAGGTTTGCGGGAGTGTTAATATCCTAATTAACATTATTTTTGTACATTTTTTCTTGACATCTGAACCTTGATTTTGCTTAAATTTTACCGATGTAATTCTTTTGGCCTTAAGATTTTTTAATTTGGAATTCTTTAAGCTCAATGTTACTTTCTTGATTTACCCTCATTTTTATGTTAATAATTGGGTTTTGATCTTGTGTTTCAAATACAAAGAAGGACCACCAAATAAAGGAAAGGAAATCGTATTGGGGACAAGGAATTAGAAGACTAATGGAAGAAATTGCCAAGCAGCCAGCCCAGTGCTAAAGTAGTGGAATCAGAGCAGCTGCTCTGCCTTCCACCACTGTAGTGGAATCAGAACAGCTGCTCTGCCTTCCACCACTGTAGTGGTGAGGACCTGCCGCTGTAGCGGCATCCAACGCCTAGCACTATCTGTCCAGCACTCGACATTGGAGTAGCAATTTCAGCAATTGTTTCTACCCTCTACTGCTATAGCGGTAGCTTTCTGCTACTTCCTTGATTTTCTATGCTCCACCGCTGTAGTGGCAAAACAAAATTTTTGCCAAATAAGGAATGTTTTAAATAGCTACAGAGGTTATTTTCTGGGGTAATTCTGAACCAGAGGATAGTGGAGAACGTTGTTTTTGCTAAGAATAGAAAGGGGAACTCAATTTTCAAGGCTTGGGGGCTCATATCCATCATCTGACTTCAGATTCATGGCTTCCTCTATCCCTATGTCTGTTTACTATTATTTATTTTACACTAGTAGCTAAATTTTCTCTCTAGGGTTACTATGAACTCAACTCCAGAATAAATTTGGCTTTCTCTCATGTATTTGTAACTTTTATTTAATCAATATATGTCTTTTTATTTATTTTACTACTGTATATTACAGAATTGATTAGTCTATTTATATATTTGTAGCTGTCATCAATCTCAGGAGAGGGAGATAAGAGTAGAATGCTGAATAGGGAGAACGAATACGTGAACGTTAACTTAAGAGTATTCGCTTGTTAGCTAATAGGAATATTAGTTAATCTCGTTTAATCAAAGCTAGATTGGATAGTATAGACTTAACTCACTTAAGGAATTGAGTAAGTATTAAGTTTCTTAATTGAAATTTGAGAGAATTCTTTTAAGTTAATAGATTAACCTAGGATTAACGTATGCGATTGATAGAGTTGTAAGTATGTGAGAGAAGTGTTGCAAATTCTAGGACGAAAGAAAGGGATTAGTAGTCTTAGGCTTTTAATAAGATTAATTTCATCAAATTGAGTATTTGTTTGCTTTCATTTGTGAAAACTTATAAAAATTTACTGTCATGTGTTTTTTACTTTGTCAGTTCTTGACTAGAGCTGTCTTCAATCTAACATTCTCATCTAACTAATTTGGTTAAATTTTTTGGGTAGTTAGCCACTTAGTCCTCGAGGGAACGATACTTTTACTCTTAAATTCACTATATTACTTATACGACTGGTGCACTTGCCATATAGTTAACATGTATACAAAATGCTATTTATCTCATCAATAGGACTACTAGCACTGTTTTGAAAGGAAGAACATGATATTAGTTATTTTTTAAGAAAACCCTTTCCTTCAATCATCTTAGAGTTATTAGATGTTTAGCTTATGCTACAAATGTAGGACCTAAGGATAAATTCAGTACAAGATCCATACCTTCTATTTTTATAGGATATTGCCTTACTCAAGAAGGGTATAGGTTGTTGAACATAAGCACAAAACAAATCTTTGTTAGTAGGGATTTCATTTTTCATGAAGGAATTTTTCCCTTTAACAATGAACAAAGATCAAAGTTCAATCTTTTTTCTGATGCTCATTATTCTGAAATGGATTTTGCTAATTTTGATATGCCTACTGTTAATACACCTGCTATTGATATACCTATTGTTAATGAACCAAATAATGCTATTGATCCTTTACCTAGAAAATCTTCTAGGAACATTAAATCCCCCTTTTGGCATAATGATTATGTTTTTTTCCATTTTCATTGATGATCTTGAAAAGAATTTACCAAGTTGTAGTCTTTATCCTATTTCCAATTATGTTTCATATAATAACCTCTCTAAACAACATAAGTGTTTTCTATCCAAAATTTCCAAAATAAGAGAACCTTCTAGCTATGAGGAAGCAAAAAAAGATCCTAAATGGGTAGAAGCCATGAAAGAAGAAGTTGCTGCCTAAGAAGCTAATAAAACATAGGAGATAGTTTCTTTACCTTAAAATAAAAAGGTATAGGTTGTAGATGGATTTATAAAGTCAAAGTTAATGTTGATGCACTATAGAAAGGTTTAAAGCTAGATTAGTTGCCAAAGGCTATAGTCAGATGGAAGGGGTTGATTATTTTGATACCTTCTCCCCTGTTGCTAAAATGGTTTCTATCAAATTAGTTATTTCTCTTGTTGCCATGAATCAATGGCTCCTTTTTCATATGGATATGAGTAATGCTTTCCTTCAAGGTGATTTAGATGAGGAAATATATATAGAGTTACCTAAGGGTTTTGTTAATCATGGAGAGAAAGAGGGTCTAGTTTGCAAATTAAAAAAAAAATCTCTTTATGGTTTGAAACAAGTCTCAAGACAATGGAATTACAAACTAAATGGCTTTAAGTAAAGTAAGAATGATTATTCTCTGTTTATAAAATATAATGGCAAAAGAATTGCCATATGTCTTGTTTATGTTGATGATATTCTCATAAGTGGAAATAACCATAAACTTATCCAAGATTTAAAAAATCTGCTAAATTAAAATTTCAAAATTAAAGACCTTGGGGAGTTAAAATTCTTTTTAGGGATGGAAGTTGCTAGGTCTAGTAAAGATATAGATTTAGGAAAATGGAAATATGTCCTTGATTTACTTGCTGAAACTGGTTTGAGTGGCACTAAGCCATGTAAGACCCCTTTTGAACAACACATTAAATTCACAAGTCAAGAGTATGATAAGCATACTAATCAAAATATCAATGATGATGGTCTGGAGGATCCCACTGTTTTCAAGAGATTAATAGGAAAATTAATTTATTTAACTTCTACTAGACTTGATATTGTCTATATTGGTCAAAAACTTGAATTAATTCTTGCATGCTCCTAAAAAATCTCACATGGAAGGAGCTAAAAAGATTGTGCAGTATCTCAAATTTAAATCGAGTATAGGTATTTTTTTTCTTGTTGAAAAGAATCTTTAATTAACTGCTTATTATGATTCTGATTGGGCCTCATGTAGCATGAGTAGGCATTCAGTGATAGGATATTATATTAAATTTGGAGGGGCATTAATATCCTGGAAAGCAAAAAAGCAAAAAATTGTTTCCAGATCTTCTGCTGAAGCAGAATATAGGAGCTTGGCCAATACTGCAGCTGAAGTTACGTGGATTCGAGGGATATTGAAGGATTTGGGAGTTAGATAGTTAAAATCAGCTAATATTCACTGTGATAGCAGTGTTGCCTTGCAAATTGCTACTAACCTAGTCTTTCATGAATGTACTAAACATATAGAAGTGGATTGCCATTTCGTCCGCGACAAAATTCAAGATGAAACTCTTAAGACTAAATTTTTCAAATCTGAATGTCAACTTCCTGATGTTATGACAAAAGCTTTAGGATTACTCAGCATAAGTATTTGATCTCTAAATTAGGAATGATTGATCTTTATGATGCCAACTTGAAGGGGGAGTATTATAAACATCAAGTTAACTAAATATTGTTTTATAGTTAGTGTTGTTACTGGGTTAATCGGTTTACAATTGCTTTTTGTTATAATATCTTGACTGGTATATTAAAGACCTTTGTACTTGTTCTGAACACATATAATAAAAATATCACTTTCTTCTTTCTCTTTTTTTCATATCCGGACTGATATCCTTTGTTTAATACAAATTAGTCACCAATGGCACTCACTGTAGTCCAATTCCACGGCCACTAACGAGGCTCCTCTGTAAGAGCCTTCGACTAATCCTTCACCTCTCTCCCTTTACCTTCCAACCTTCCTCTGGTCAAATCTTTGAGAGAGGCTAGAGAATTCACAAAGACTTGAGATAGACAAAGTATACACCAAGAGAGCAACAGAGCATGACTGGTGGAGAAAAAAACAAAGAGACGACGGAGTAGTGAGGACAAACCAAGAGAGAGAGCATGAGCTACAAGAGAAAAAGCAGAGAGTAGGTGATGTTAAAGAGCAAGGTGACATTTAGAAGGAGAGAGCCACGGAGCATGAAGGCGGAGGATAGAACTCAAAAAGCAAGGGGGACACCCACTTACACCTAACAGTCTTCTTCCCCATCGGTAAGTCAACAATTACCCATGTTTTATTTTTCTCTAGAGCTTTCATCTCTTTTAAAACAACATCCTTCCATGTAGGAACTTGCAATGCATCTTGTATATTTTTTGGAATCTAAACATTAATGTGTTTAGTTAGAAAACACGAGAAAGAAGAAGAAATATTTTTATGTGAGACAAAATTGGAAGGTGGATGTTGAGTGGAGCATGATCGTACCTGTAATATCCCCATAATTTATATGAATATTTAAAATCTATTTGAAGTTTATTGAAAAATTTAATTACATGAAAAATGTTCTTTTTGAATTAGTGAAGGAAATTTGGAAATAGAAATTTCAAAATTTTAATTTGGAAAATTTTTACAAATTCTCAAGGGCTAAAATGAAAAGAAAAGAAAGTATGGAGTACTTTTGAGAAATGACCAAGTAGGAACCCGAGAAGAAGAATAGAGCTTATGGGAATGAATTATGAGTCCGGTACCAAAAGGATGATGGATTCGAGGTTAAAGTGGAGTTTGAGACTTTGAGGGGGACTAAATGAAATAAGAAAATTGTGGGGCACTTAGGATTTAGAATCACCCAAGGTGAGATTTTATGAATTTACTTTTACTAGTCTTGACTGAGGGTCAACTGAGGAGCAAGTGATAATTTCACCCCATGCGAGTATATAGGTGGCCTCACCTATTTTTCTTCATTTTTTCCTTTCCTCTCTCTCTCTTCACCTTCTCTCCTCTCTTTCTCTCTCTACACTCCAACTCCACAACCGGGCTTGGAGAGTGGATCTCGGGCTACGGGGTAAGCCTCTAGGAGCCAAGCAACGTAGGGAAAGTAAGGAATCGAGGTAGAAATTTCTATTTCTCAAGCTTTTCCCTATTTTCTAGTTTTAAGAAAGTTTAGGGTAAAAATCGAGATTCCGGCTTCGTTTCTCGATTAAAATTGGTGTTTTGGTGTCTAAATGCTCCTTAGACATTAAGGGTGAGATCCTATGGAAGAAATCATGAAAAACAGTGGAGATTTGGCCGGATCTGAGCCAAATCCGAGAGGAATCGTGAAAGGTCGCGATCGTGACGCCCAGGCGCCAAGGTTCAGAAGGTTTTGGGAAGGAAGAAGGGCTTGGCGCCCAGGCGCCCAGGCGCCAGATGTACTGAAAAACCTTAGCTTATTTTCAATCAGTCATAACTTCTTCATCCGGACTCCGTTTTGGGCAAACTTTATATCGTTGGAAAGCTCTTTGAGTCTAGTTTCCAATGGTATAAGTGTCATTTAGAAATTCATTACCAGTTAGGAGTTATGACTTAAGATGTGAGTAAAGGTCGAGAGTAATGATAGATTTCTCTATTTTGTAACCCTAATGGTTTTTACCTGGTTACAATAGGGATGATTGGGGCGCAAGGTGGAAGCGCCGAGAGCGTGGAATCCAGGTGAGTAGGCAACCTTGCAAAATTAATTTACTAAATTAGTCAAAGTACAATACAAATTCCATTTGCGTTAATTGTGAAATTGAGAAGATTATCAGTGTATGTTCAGGTTGAGAAAAATTACAATATCACTGGAAATTATTTTATTACCTTTGAGAATTGAATTCTCTAGTTGTCTAAAGAACTAGATGTGGTAGTTCCTTGAATAAATTGAAATATTTTGTAAGTGAATAACCTTACTAAACTAATGTAATCTTATTAGATAAAGTACAACACAAGTCTCGTTTATAACATTATTGAAGTGCAAAACAATCAATCTCTCAATTGATAATATATGATGATTGTTATGGTTGATGATAGACATTCAAGGGAATAAAAGTATGTGTAAATTCATTTATTTCATAGTAATTATATTGTGATAAATTCTCACTATTTTATTGATGAGCAAAAGATCTACGAGATCTAATATACAAGTTTGAAAGGGTTAGAGTCCCATACTACTCGGTGTATAACTGTGAAAATCAATACACGAGTTTGAAAGGGTTAGAGTCCCATATCACTCACTGTATAAATGTGAAAATCTATGCACGAGTTTGAAAGGGTTAGAGTCTCATACTACTCAGTGTATAAATATGAAAATCTATGCACGAGTTTGAAAGGGTTAGAGTCCCATACTACTCGGTGTATAAATGTGAAAACCTATGCACGAGTTTGAAAGGGTTAGAGTCCCATACCACTCAGTGTATAACTGTGAAAACTTATGCACAAAGAGTTTGAGGGTTAAATTCCCAAGTCACTCAGTGCAAGTATTTATGGCATATAATGCAAAGTGATTGAGGGATTGATCACCCAAGAAATCATATGCAAATTCAGACAAATGTAATACTATAATTATTTAAAATAAATGATAGATTGATTGTATTAGTAAATGTGGTATTTGTGCTTGTGATATTTTCATGTACAGTTGTTTACTCACTGAGTTTTGATTAACTCACACTCTCTATGATTATCTTTTCAGAGACAGTGGTTGAGGAGGAGAATTTATAGCCTTTAAGGATATACTCCACTTTTGTCTGGTAAACTATTGGTAAGGATTAGGAAACGCTCTGTAATCTAGTAGGTCACCTAGGCTTGGGAGGTTGTATAGTACTGTATAGTGTTTGAATGTTGAACATTTTCTGAATATGTATACAAAATATCTTTCTTGGAATATTTATGATTCACAGAGATTATGGGGTAACACGGAGGTACACCCTAGGTATTTTATGTTTATCTCACATGTAAGTTTTAGGATGTGACAGTACCCCTTTTCTAAGAGCAATAGGTTTGAGTAAATCTGAATAGGGAATTTCTTGATCACTAACCTGATTAGGTTCTGGCCGAGGGTTGGATGGTTGGTAGTGCTAAATTGCTTGTGATGGATGCTTCCTGTGGTAAACTTGTTCAAAGAATTCAAAGGACGTTTTCTCTTTTTTAGAAGGACTCAATTTTTTTTCATAGATTTCGTTTGAGTTGCCAAAGGTTGATTTTCCTCAATTAATTTTGAATTTTGAATTGTTTTTTAGTGAACTTTGTTTTCAACATCTGAAATTTGTGGATTAAAAAATCTAGATCCAAGATTGAAACTACCAAATCTTATTTGCTCTCAACAACTGAATCTGAATTTTGAATCTCCCCTTGAAGATGAGGAGTTAAAAAAAAGGTGTTTTTCAAAAAAAAAAAAAACAAAATGTCTATAGTGACATAGTACTTTTTCAATTTATGGGTAAAACACTTAAATCCTTTTTGTGATGTAGAAAATCCAAAAAAGAAACCTTTGTAAGCCCTAGTGTCTAATTTACCTTTTTGCCTATCTGGATTATGCATAAAAATTGTGCAACCAAAAGTTTTAAAGGCAATTCAGATGTTAGTTTAAAACTAGGTTTTAAAAATGCATCACCCCAAAAATGTTTTGGAACAAAATTTGTAAATAATAAAGCTCTAGTGTCTTTCAAAAGATGTTTATTTTTCTTTTTGCAATGCCGTTTTGTTGGGGTGTATCAAAACATGAGCTTTACTATACAACCCCTTTTCTTGAAAAAACAATCCCCCAAAACTTTTGAAAAATACTCTCCACCATTGTTACTTCTAAAAATCTTGATTTTTTCGTTAAATTATCTCTCAATCATAGAAAAAAAATCTTTGAATCAATATCAGCAACTTCAGATCTTTCATTAAAAAAATCCAACTCAGACGATATGATCATCAAATGAAACAAACCATCTTTTTCCTATATTTATAGGAACCTGAGAAGGGCCTCAAATGTCATTATGAATAAGTTGGACAAGTTTAGAAGGTTGGTATGGTCGTGGAGCATAAGAAGGTCGATGATGTTTAGCCATAACACAAAATTCACACTGAAACATTGAGGGATCTTTATTGACAAATAATTTTGGAAATAAACGTTTAAGGTACTGAAAACTTGGATGTCCTAGTCTATAATGTCATACCATAACATCTTGACTATTAGATTTTGATACTAAATTAGAATTTGAGACAAAATTTGAGCCAAAAACAGAACTTTGAATAGGTTTACCCGAATTGCACCCATCTCCAAAGAAATATAAGCCTCCACTTTGTTTAGCACTGCCAATCATCTTCCTTGAGGCCAAATCTTGAAACTTATAGCAAGAATGAGAAAAAATAGCATTGCATTTTAGTTCTCTTGTTATCTGACTAACAGATAACAAGGTACAAGAGAGTTTAGGAACATGGAGAATATTTTCAAGAGCAAGGGAGGGTGAGATTCGAATGGAACCGCAACTAGCAATAGCATAAAAGGACCCATCAGCTATTTTAGTTTTTCGGTTACTTGCTACATGACTATAGGAGATAAATAGGTGAGGATTATTGGACATATGGTCAATAGCCCCTAAATCTATAATCCATGGATCAATCACATAATTAGCTGAAAAAACTGAGTAGAGTGAGTTACCTTGATGAGCTAATGAACAAGAAGGAGCATTTTGAAAATTATTTTGAGAATTTAGTAATTTATACAAATGCACAATTTGTAATCTATAATCCAGCGAAAGTGTGGTGGGCCTATAGCCCACAGGTCTCAAGATCCCTGCCTCTGATACCATGTACAATTTGGAAATGGTAAAACAAGAAAACAGAACTTTTATTACTCTCATAGAAACGTGAATTACAAGAACAGTACATTCAAGGAGAAACAGAGACTCGAGATACATATACATAAACTTGAAAGAAAGAAACAAAAGAATATAACGATAATAACTTAACTACCTCTAATTGATGCAAACTAACATATATAATATATTAAAATAATATATTATCATAATATTTTACAGACACAAGAACATAACAACAAGGAAACAACAAAGAGGCATATCGACGGATGTGGGGGAGAGGAGAGACCTAGAGAATTCAAATTCAGAGGTCCTTTTTTTTTTTTTTTCTAATCTTCCCTCTTATGTTTGTTGTTAATTCATGATTTGTCTACTCTCTGAGTCCTTGTTCCAATTAGTGATATGTTTGGTTATGAATAATGGAGGATTGGGTAGCTCGGAGTTTATAAGTAACTTTAGGAATATTTATATTTTAATAATTTTATGAATTATTATAAATATTTAAAATTTTAAAATATAAATTATGATAAATATTTATGACTTTATGTTTGAATTATTATAAATATTTATAATTTTAAAATATAAACTTTGCATATAAATAATTTATTTTATTTATTTTTAAATTTATTTATAAAAATATATATGTATATATATAATTTTTATTTTTTTAATTTAATAATTAATTCAATAATCTAACAATTAAATCAATAATTTGGTGACGTGAAGTTTATCCAAGTCAATAACCGCACCAATATCAAAATTATTGACCCGCAGCCACATTAATTGCGGAAAGAGAGTTTTCTTTGGTGGATAAATAAAGAATGTCAATAGTAAATTAATAATCCGTCGCCAAAATTGACCTTGACAATTTGTAATTCTTGACAGGGTCCCGAAAATTGATGACTGGGCCATGATTTGTAAAGTCTTCCACATCATCAATTGAGACTGGAAGCACATAACAATCCTGCAAGACGCTATTTTTAGGGCCAGAATCCTGCAAGATGCCAGATTATATTATTTCCCTTATTTTCTTCAATCGAATCAGGGTTGTTAAAAGATGACAATTTTTTTAAATGAAGCAAATTTATTAAGTGTGTCAAAAAAAATAAAAAAATTAAGTTTGAACAAATCATAATTTATAAAATTAATTTAAAAAATTTTAAGTTTGATCAAATTATAATTTATAGAAACAATATAAAATTTTTACTAAAATTATGATTTGAGCATAAAATTACGTTAATGCATAAAATTTTAAACATATTATTTTGTATCAAAATAATGTTAATGTAGTTCAAATTAAATTTTTAAAAACATAACGTAAAATTTAACATCATTTTAGCAGAGATCCATTCAATCATTTTTGGAGATTTGATCTGTTTGTAAAACTAAACGAGGTTGGTTGTCGCAAGATGCTTTGTCTGTTCTTGGACGCTTAGATTTTTGCAACCTGCCTCTGTGTTCTGTTCTGCATTATGGAAGAGGATAAAACAGAGGTGTCTAGTCTGCAAGAATCTAAACAGATTAAAAAGGTTGAAGGAGGATCGTCCATATGTATATGTTTGGTGTCGTCACATACTGTTTGAAACCTGATATATCTATGCAGGCCAATTAATGACGTTGAGATAATAATTATTTAAGAAATTATAAAAAAATAAGTTGTTGAGAGGTGAGAAAAGAAAAGGTCAATTGTGACAATAGAATAGAAAAATGTCATGGAAAAATGACGGTTAATATATAAAATGGTCGGTTAGTATATAAAATGGTTGGTGAAGGGGCAATTAGTTAACAAGAGATATTAACTAATAAAATTAAATAACTGTTCGATTATAGTTGTACTCTTGTTGAGAAATATCATTTGAACCTACTTAGCTCCTAGATCATTTCTCATCGTAACATTTACTATAGATTAATAGATTATATTAGACTTGTTCTAGTTTCAAATGATATCAATTAATTTTTTTTTTGAACATTTGAAAAACTTGAGTTCACACCAATTGATTCATATTTTTCTTCTAAACACATCGATAGTGATTTTTAATACAACTGTAAAAATATGCAAATATTATGTATCTTTGTTTATATTATCCAAAATTAGGACAGTCTGACTTAAAGGAGGTAGATTTCATTAAATTTTGGAAAAATCTGTGCATACTTTCAAACTCATTTGATTTTTATTTTTTATTTCTGGTTGTCTAACTTATTTGAATTTTTTTGTGGGTGAAATAACTTATTTTATTAATAAAGCGTTATATATTGACACTAACTTTCAACAAAAGTCCAACTTAAATATTTGTGTGTTTTCATTATCCCCACGATCCGCATTCAACACACTTTCACTTCTTTAGTTTAGTCTATTCTAAAGAATTATAATAAAACAATTTGATCATTTTTAATAGAGTATGTGGTTTTAAAATTTGGCTGTCCAATTAGTTACTTTTTCTATCTCCCTGTTATCACGCAGTGATAAATTCTATTCATAAAGTTTCATGTCCCCCGTTGTCATACGCACCCAAAGATGCATAATTAAGTATCTATTGATTTAGTAACAGAGATTGAATTTAGTAAAAGAGATTAGTCTTATACAAAGTGATAAATTTATATTTGAATTCTTTTGAGAGAAGTACTCTCACACTTAGTACTCAACAATACTTTGAATAAGATTATCTCCAATAAAAAAATACTTGTGAAAAACTAAAAAAAAAAAAAAGTTTCTATTGATTTTTCCTACATATCCTATCATATTGCTCTAGATATGGTTTCATTGATATGTTGTCTTGGTTTTATTCCTATTACTCGAAGCTTTAAAATTTCAAAATGAATACTTCATGTATAAAAAAAAGGTAGCCAATTTTTTCTATTTTAGATTTTAGGTTTATATTGTTTCTTTTGTGTTAATATTGTCCTCTGTTTTGTATAAAATGTTCAACATTTTCTTAATAATTACTAGATTTACAATTATTGGCGGAATAAGCTGATGTGTCATTTATGTGGGACTAACAAATCTCATATAATGGTTAACTCATAAAAGCCAAAAAGAATAAGTTAATTAATCTTAACTCATTTCTTGTGAAATCTCTAAATATATTAATTTGGTTGAATTGTCACATATGCTCATATCGACTACATCTGATCCACCATGAGTCTATAGAGTCATTCTTAAGCATGCACGTAGATCACTTTACAAATTACATAATATACACCGTCTTGATTGTTTTACAATGAACAATTACTAATAAAACAACAATCTTCTCTTAAACCATAAGTCATCATAATATTTACGTGCCTTCTGTAATAAAATAAAGAATAAATTAAAGAAGGCTAAGAGAAAATAAGAAAAGTTTCACTGAACTAGAGAATACAATTGATATTAGAGAATGACACTTTTGATCATGTTGAGATTGTGGGGAAGGAACTTCAATGTTGCAACACTTATTTTATAGCCTTTGTTTCACCAAGCCATTTCCCACAAATCTCTCTACCACATACCCTATATCTACAACTATCAAAATTCAAATTAAATAAATTCACATTAATCAAAACAACTTCCTAAAACGCGAAAAAGCCTCACACTACTAACTCTGACTTAGTAAACAAATTAAATAATAAAAAAAAGGATAATGGCTAACTTTAAAGAACCCAACGTGCATACCGAATGTGCAGTAATTGTTGCGCTAATTTTTAACGCTCACCCATGTACAATTATGTCATTTGATTACTAAGCATCAAAATACATGACAAGATTCCTGATCCCTCACGGGAGTGATCACACCGACCTACTCCTACAAAAAAAAAATTTGGTGGTGACTTAAAAGTCTTTGGTGATAATTTTTAGTTGCGACTAAAGTTATTAATTTAAGTTCGTAGTTGATTATTTTTTGGTAGCGACTTTCAAAAGTTGTCACCAAAAATACCCTTTAATGACGACTATAAATCAACTTTCTTGTAAAAAAAATTCTATAAAAAAAATAACTTTTGGTGGTGACTTCAGTTGCCACTGAAAGTCACTGTTAGTGGCGACTTTCAAAGTCACTACCAAAAAGACATTCACAAAAAACAACTTTTGGTGTCACAAAAAAATAACTTTTGGTGAGACAACTTTTAGTAAAAGTCACTCGCAATCTTTTTAGATTCTGATTGGATCGACGGGTTGACCCGAGACTCATTCGACTTGTGCGGGTTTTAGCTGATACAAGGTGACTCGATTTTTTGTGTGTGCAATATTCAAGTTTATTTAAAATTAAACCAAACATATGCATACCTAAGATTCGTACCTGGGTCCCTTGCTTGCAACTATGTGTGTCTTGTCATCTTGCCACAACTTTATTTGTATTATGCAAGAGCAAAATATTATATATATATATATATATATAATCTGTTAAAATTATTTTAAGTAAAAAATATTACAAAACAGAAATAAAACAATATTTAACTTAACAAAAAACAAATATATTATTACTATGGGAATCACCATAAAAAATCCAACTTTGGCTAATTTCATTAAAAAAAAATCGTCTTCGGTTAAAAAAAAACAAACTTTAGTCGTCACAAAAAATCTGATTTTTTTAAAAAAATTAAAATAATAAAAAATTTGAATTTCTTTTAAATAAAATAATAAAAAAATAAAAAAATTGATTTTCAAATAAAATTAAAAATGAATTTTTTAAATAAAATTAAAAAATAACTTTTTTATTTTTTAAAAAAAATTAGACTTTTGGTGGTGATTCTAATTTTTTTAATTTTATTTTAAAAAATTTGAATTTTTTATTTTTTAAAAAAATTTAAATTTTTTATTTTTTTAAAAAAATCAAGTCACTACCAAAAATCTAATTTTTTTATTTTTATTTTTAAAAAATTTGACTTTTCTTTTTAAAAAAAATCTACTTTTGGTGGGGACTATGACCAAAAGTTTGATTTTTTTATTTTATTTTAAAAAATTTAACTTTTTTTATTTTTTTTTAAAATCAACTTTTAGTTGTCACTAAAAGTCTAATTTTTTTATATATTTTTAAAAAAATCTAACTTTCTTTAATTTTTTTAATTTTATTTTTAAAAAAATTTGACTTTTAATAGTAACTCTCAAAAGTTGTCAATAAAAATGTGATTTTTAATGACGACTCTTAAAACTTAACTTTTAGTGACGACTTATTTAATTGTTACCAAAAGTTCACTTTTGATATCGTCACTAAAAAATTGTCACTGATAGTTAATTTTCTTGTAATATAAAAAACTTCAGTGTATCCTTAGTTATAAACTTTTCTAACTTCTTGGCGTCTATACACTTACTTAGGCCGGCTTTCACCAACTGAAGATAAAGTGGTAAATTCAGAGTGCACGACAAGGGGCAAACCCAACATCCAAAATCCAAAATTCAAGACCAAGTCGTTGGAGCATAATTATAATGCTCTTAATTTGTACTTATTGGTTGGCAGCAAGTTCAACTCTCATTGCTTTTTGCTTTGATTAATTAATCCTTTCATGATTCTGTCATTACTCATAACCCAGAGTCGTCGCGTTAGGTTCCATATGTCATGCATGTGCATAAAGTCTGTTAGCTCTTATTTGTATTGGCACTTATGGAAGGGTAGGTGTGCGAATGAGCTTGTACCTACAACGCAAAGCCTTTGTATCTCTAATTTAGCATATTATAGTTTGAATAATTACTCACAATTTGATGCCATCAATGGTTTGGATCTATACGACAAGAAGACTTGAAGCAACAAGATTATTATTATAATAATATAATTCCCTCTCACATACTTAGCTACATTAAATGTGCGATCGCTGCTCAGCTGTACAGATAACCCAAGTCTAGGTTAGTTAGCTGGCTCCGAATCAAATGCATTAGAATTAAAATTGAATAATATCGTTGAAGTTTGACTAAAACCATATCTCATGTGTGGGGGTTGTTATTGTCGATGTATCATATATAGTCAATGGTAGCTACAAGAACGTATCAATAAATTTAATACGTGCTCTGTAGTTGTAAGATTTCTGGGGATAACGCATTCTAGCCAAAATATCTTTGCAGACGTCACTACACTGGGAACTTTTTCCATCAGTGGCCAATTGGAAGTAATTGAAAAGTAATTTCAACTAGGTAGGTAATTATAGGTATAAAGTTCACATAAAGGGTGATAAGGGTGATTAAGTTACAAAATGTTTGAAGATTACGGAGATTTCTTTTTATTAATAATTGCTTTATACTAGAACGTGACATACACGATACAGTAAGTAGTTGAAGTTAAATATATTAATTGAAAAACAATATAAATGCAATAATGATGTGAACAGAGATATAAGAAGGAAAAATGAGGATTAAAAGTTGAAAGAGAAAGTAATAGACAGTTATCCAGAATTTATTTTTTAAAAATTTTTTAATAACTGTTTTGTTAACTTTATAACCTAACTTGTGAAGTTGATATAAAAAATTAAAAATAAGATTAAAAAAATATTTGTCAGAAGTTTGATGGCAAAAATTCCAACACATAAGAACTACCGAGGCCTTACTGTGTCAAATACTAAACTCGGAAAAGGTTACAGGTTAAACACACGTTGAATTATTGACGTTAAACGCTGAATATAGCATAATAATTAATGTAGTAGTTAAATATAAGAAAGTCAAAGTACAACGAAGTCTTAAAAAAAATACAGAATTTTGAGAGAAAAATTAAATTTAAAATAAATTTAGTTTTTATTTAATTATATATATATATATATATATATTTAACTCCTAAATCTTTATTCATTCTCAGTAGACATGCTAACGAAATGGAGAGTTTTTTTAGAACAAAAGTGTGGAATTGAAAGAAAGTCTTTTTTAAATAATAGACTAAAAGTGTAGACAGAGAGAACATGTACAAAAGACCAGTCTACACTCCTCACTGATCGGCCTATAAATAATTAGTCGTTACGACATGTTACAGCAGAGAGAAAAAGTGAAATAACTCAAAAAGCAGTCTCGCTTGAGAAGCCAGAAAGCGGAGATCCACTGTGAGGGTCCAAAATGGCCGTTGGGAGTTTCGCCGTTGATGCTCCGAGCACTGGCTTCGGTGGCAAGATAACACTTTCCGTCGTTATTACTTGCATCGTCGCCGCATCTAGTGGTCTCATTTTTGGATATGACGTCGGAATTTCAGGTTTCATTCTTTCTTAATTCTCTTTTCCTCCTCCTCTTTTTGATTAACTAATTCTCTCTAAAATTATTCCGTACCAGCGTCCTATTTGCTTGCTCTGTTTCTAATTAATTATCTCCTTCAAGAAGCCCTAAAAAACAAGAAGGAAGAACTGCCACTACTACCAATGGGTCAAATGAAACTATTAATTAATTGATTAATTAGTTCAATCAATGAAACTGATACGTTTCATGACTTCATCAGTTCTTTTTTACAGTAGTTGGTTTCTTGTTTTCTGTCAGCCGAGAAGTTGATCTACCAACCTTCTTAAGACAGGAAACGGGTGGACCTGGATTCACTCCAGGGGCATCTCTCTCCAGGTCTGCAAGCACTAAAAATTTATTAAAAAAAATAAATTAACTATTTATTTCTTTTACCCGTTGGATCATCATTAGATCCAACAGATATAGACTCCTTCTAACACCTCGACTCCCTCCATCACTGTCCATACCTAAAATTTAACAAAGAAAGTTTGTTGTGGCAGTAGGGAAATTAATAGCCACTCGAGCTCAATCTTAAACGACTTTTGTGGTTTGCACGCGGCAATGACTTTTATTTACGTTAACTTAACTATATGCAAAATGGTGAATCAGATTTCCTGACGATAGAATTGTTTCTCTAACGTTAAATCTTATTCGTTTAATGAGATTATTTAATAATTATTGTTAATGTTAATTTATATATTTTTTATTTTTTAAAAATTACATAATTAATTTTAAAAAATAAAAAAAAACATAAGATTAGATTCTTTAAAATTAATCATGTAATTTTTTTAAAAATAAAAAAAAATAAATTAATGATAATTTTTAGATAATCTCGTCTAATAATCAAAATTCAACATTAAAAGGAACCGTTCTCTCAAGCACCAAAAAGAATTTGATTCTGCAAAATCGGTATTAAATTTATTAAAGGTAACCCTGTTTCTTTCTTCCCTGAAAATGTAAACACGAAAATTCAGGAGGTGTGACTACGATGACACCATTTCTTGAGAAATTCTTCCCAGCGATACTGAGGAAGGCTAGAAGCGCCCATACGAACATGTACTGCGTGTATGACAATCAACTATTGACATTATTCACGTCATCGCTGTATCTAGCTGGGTTGGCGTCATCTCTAGCAGCCAGCCGAGTGACAGCCGCATTGGGTCGGAGAAACACTATGATAATCGGTGGTTGCACCTTCCTTGCCGGCGGTGCCATTAACGGCGGTGCTGAAAATATCGCCATGCTCATATTGGGCCGTATCTTGCTCGGCCTTGGAGTTGGTTTCACCAATCAAGTGAGTCCAAATAATGCATATTTATTATTACTCCCTTTTGGTCCCACTAGGCCAGCACTTTATTAATGGATGGACAACTTGCTTCCAAATTTTCGTAAATATAAAATATAGCCCACCACTTTCATATAAATTCTATTGATGATCGATGAAAGAATAATCACATGTGGTTGCCTGAGTAATATTTAAATAAATATTAAATTATGATAGTTTGAAATATGTAACGCTAGAGAAAAAGCATGGAGAAATTAAACAACATATTCTTGTATTTGTCGTCTCTTGTGAGCTAATTTATTTGGATGTAATTGTAAATAAAGGCAGCACCGTTGTACCTATCGGAGATAGCTCCACCGAAATGGCGAGGTGCGTTCAACACAGGGTTCCAATTTTTCCTAAGTATTGGGGTGGTTTCTGCCAACTGCATCAACTACGCCACTTCGAAGCACTCATGGGGGTGGCGTGTATCTCTAGGCCTGGCCGTAGTACCAGCTGCAATCATGACCGTCGGTGCTCTCCTAATCACTGACACTCCCAGCAGCTTGGTCCAACGTGGCAAGATAGACCAAGCCAGGACGGCCCTGCGCAAAGTCAGAGGGTCCAGTGCTGACGTGGAATCCGAGTTGGATGGCCTCATCAAGTGGACCGAGAAGTCAAAGGCTGTCCAGCAGGAGCCCTTCTCCACCATACTTGAGAGACAGTATCGACCTCACTTGGTCTTCGCCATTGCTATCGCGTTCTTCCAGCAACTCACTGGCATCAACATCGTCGCATTTTATTCCCCTAACCTCCTGCAGTCTGTGGGTTTCGGAAACGACGCCGCTTTGCTTTCTACCATTATACTCGGAGTTGTTAACCTTGGGTCTATAATGGTGTCCACCTTTGTGGTTGATCGATTCGGTCGAAGATTCTTGTTCATAGTGGGTGGCATCCAGATGCTTGTCTGTCAGGTATGAAATCAAGTCTTCTGAATTTATTTTGTTCACTAAATTATTGATTTGGTTACTTAAAAAATATCAAATATTTTAATTTAATCTCTAAATATTATTATTATTTTAATATGATTTTATTTTATTAATAAATCACAAAATTTATTGTTATTAAATTTTTAATTTAATTTCGTTATTAAAAGTTACTTTAATAAAAAGAGGAATCAAATTAAAACAAACATAATCTTTTAAAAGTTAAATTGAGACAATTTTAATTTTTAAAAAATTAAATCAATAGTTTACTAATTTTTATAATTATTGATTGATTTTTTTTCAAAGATTACAATTTACTTCATTTAATTTTTAAAAGATCAAATGTCTCAATTTAATTGTTAAAAAATTATTTTTGGTCTTCTTTTGGTTCTTTTTGTTGCTTAATCACTAAATTTACTATTATTAAATCTCAAAATTTTTGTTGATAAAAGTCACTTTAACAAAAAGAATGACTAAATTAAAATAAATATAATAGATTTAAAAGACTAAATTAAAACACTTATCTTTTACTTCAAAGATTAAATTGAGATAATTATAATATTTAGAGGAGGAAATTAATAATTTATTTTATAAAAATGGGAAATTTTGAAAGCACATGAATGTTGGTACTGACTTAATTTGTATGACCAATGTGCAATGTGAAGATTGCGGTGGCAGTGGTGCTAGCACTACAGAAGAGTACAGAGCACATGTCGAAGGGAAATGCGATATTAGTACTGGCGCTATTGTGCTTGTACGCTGTGGGATTTGGGTGGTCGTGGGGGCCTCTGAGTTGGCTAATTCCGAGTGAAATTTTTCCCTTGAAGATCAGAACGAATGGACAGAGCATAAGCATTGCTATCAACTTCTTAACCATATTCGCATTGTCCCAGTCATTTTTGACGATGCTGTGCCATTTCAAGTACGGTGCTTTCTTGTTCTATGCGGCATGGATTGCTGTGATGACCGTCTTCATTGCACTTTTCTTGCCGGAGACCAAAGGAATTCCTCTGGAGTCTATGTATACAATCTGGGGCAAACACTGGTTCTGGCGTCGCTTTGTTGTTAAAGAAGAGAACCAAGTCAGTCATCCATGACTGATGACCCTGACCCAACGCCTTTCAGTCTTATTTTAAAAGACTTGAGATCAAGATTTGGCTCTTCCTATATATGTTATAGCAATCCATGAGAATTTGTGTACAAATTTCTACCGTTTTATATAGTTGAGTATAGTTGTTGTCTATGTCACCGCACTGAAAAAATTATGGTTTTAGTTTTGCGTCTCTTGGTAGTTTGTCATGTATTTAGTTGCACGTTTTTTTTATAGATAATTTCTTTAATATTAAAACATTGTAATGATTTTTATTATATTTTTAGAATAATAAAAAGAAACAATGAAATATTTTAACTTTCAACTCTATACCCTATATATTGTTTCTATCTTCATCTCTGATCCTTGTGGCCAGTGAAAAATTATCCTTGTCCGTGTTTCTAGCAAACCCTGAATGCAAGAAAAAATGATAATAATAAAAAGAAAAACATAAGCAAAATCTAGCAAATATAGAAATTGCACCGGGAAGATGGAGGCTGGACAAGTGGACATTTTCTGAGAAGTTAAAGGCTGAGAATTCGGGAAACATATATGGATCTTTAAAATACAAAGCCATAATGTAGTATGTATTCGTGGATGTGAACCACTGTCATGGTCCGTCTCGTTAACCCCGTCGATGACATATTTAGGGCAGTGAAAACATACCATTTGGAAGTTATGTTCAAACTTCAATGGAAAACAAGCATGCATCAACATATTGATATTTAATAAAACACAGAACAAAAAGTTGTAACTTAAAGAGTTGAGGAGGCTGGAGAAAGCTTTGCATCTAACAGCATTATTGTTTGTTGAGACTCAGGTTCAGACTTCATAAATAAAGATAGGAACAATATTATAAGTCGAACAGAAGACAGATAAGGACCCGGTACAGGAAACAAATAGGAAGTGAAGCTATAAGAAAAAGGTGGATCGGACAACATGTTAGTGCGAGGAACACTCAAGAAGGAATTGAAATAGCTGGTAGCTATGTATTTTAAATTTGCTATCGACATGCCCTTGCAATCAATTAAGTTTCTAGTTTTGATTGTCAAATCTTGGAAGGAAACATGAACCTTTCTTTTTGAAGTACTTTCAGAAACATGCTTTAACAGAAATGCCATTCCTAATTAGTCAAATTATTTAATGGAAAGGTACAAAGTTGGGGTGGCAAATAGGCGAGTTAAAGTAAATTTGGGTTGGATAAAAAATAGTATCAGTCAAATATAACTTATGTAATCACATGTAACTTAACTATAAATTTCTTATTAAAAAAAATAAATAAATTTACATGCTTAGATCATACACACAAGACGCAAAACATTCACATTTAATATATTGTGTAAACAAGTTCTTTGCTTGATGTGCTATTTTAGTATTGTTGCCATTTGTTTTCCACGCTTAGAGTGAGCTTTCATTTCTTAGCAATTGAAATTATGTGAAGGATTCCTTTCTTTGAATAATGCTCTCGGTTGTTTAAAAAGAAAGGTAAGATTGTTTTTGTATATATGCACCACAGAAAAAAAAAATAATGGCGTTTAAAATAGCTATTTAGTGACTTTTTTAAACGCCACTAACACTTTTAGTAGCGTTTGTGAAAAAGATCACTATATTCAACGTCACAAGCAACTTCCAAACATGAGAATAAACGTCACTAATTAATCCAATGGCATTTAATGTGGCATTTTACACGCCACAAAGTTTTAAAAAATTCAAAAAAAATTATTATAATGACATTTACTTATTATAAACACCATTATATAGTGACGTTTAAAAGCACTAAAAGACACTATATAGTGGCGTTGTAGCCCTATAGTGGTGTTTAATGGCTCTAAACACCACTATACTGCGACGTTTAAGAGCCATGAAATGCCACTATATTGTGGCGTCCAGTACTGTAAAGGCCACTATATAGGATAATTTAATGGCGTTTTTATTAATTAAAACTAAAGTTGTTAAAATGGACTCGGCCAGACCTACTAAGAGGGAGTGTTGGGTCTAAAAAAATTAATCCATATAAATCCGGGCCTAGGTGGCTCGGCCCGCTAACCGCAAGCGGGTTACTCATTTAACCCACATAAATTTTTTTTTAAAATATATACTTAATACATATTACATATTCACTTATTTAGAATTTCAGATATTCTATAATCTATATTCTATACTATCATTACATTACTTATTATCTTACTTTACATATTCACTATTTTTTTGTTATAATGATGAAAATGTGTTATCATTTTCTATAGTATAAAAAGATTGGAGCCTTAAAAACTTGTCAAATGTCAAAATAAATTGGTGCTTCAATGCCATTTTTATTCCTATCTTTCAAAGGTTATTTTGTAATATAATAGTTTAAGATAGAAAAATTGTAGGTGTTTTATATTTTTTATTTGATAATTGTTATTCTTCATGAAATGATATCTAATTATACATTGATTATCAAAATTTCTGGTGATTGGTATTTTGGTTACAACAAATGAACAAATGAATATTGCAATTTGAATTAAAAATGCCAAAAAAAAAAGAATTTGGGGCTAATTTTACCCAAAAAAATTGGTGCGGGTTGGTGGGCTGGCCCATTTAGCCAACTAGCCTTCGTCTAGGTGAGCCGGGCTGCAAATTTATCGACCCGTTTATAAATGGGCCGGGCTTGAGCCCAACGTGGGTCAGCTCGAACCCGGCCCACCAGCCCGTTTTGACAGTATAATTTAAACGCCATTATATTAATGCCACTATATTTAATATTTAGTGGCGTTTGTGACAAAACGCCACTATTATTTAGTTTTTTCCAAACCTAAATTCTATTCCTAATTTGTCCCCAAAATCTATTACAATAGCCCAATACAGTCAATTTGACAAACTTAAAATACATTCAACAAAAAATGATATTACATAAATTTGTTCAATTAATATAGTAAAAATTCAGCCAAAATAAGAGTTGATTGTTAAACATAAATATACAAAATAATAAAATCCTAAGATAAATCGTCTTCATCGTCTTCTTTAGCATCTTCATTCTCTTGATTATAAGATAATAGAGAGTTATCCATTGGTGCGAAATCATCTCTACTTCCTTGGTCAAAAAGCTACATTTATTATAAAAATTTGTAGATAAATTATCAGTTTGATACAAATAAATAAGTAATATAATTTTGGTAGCGTACTTACCTTTTACGCAAAATGTTGAGGAGGGAGTTGACTCTGAAGGCTCTGGAAGAGTTGCATCATAGCACTGACTTCTACAGGGTCCAAGCTCCAACTATAGTACTAAACTTGATTGTCGACTAAACTCAGAAAGCATTGAACATCCGGAACAAGGACTCATTCAAACCCTTGGTCGAATCATGTTAGGAGAGAAATGAACTAAGTCTCTCATAAAATAAAAGGGAAAATAGATCCTTTTCTTCCCCTTAATTTATGATTTTAGAATTGGTCTCCTCTAGTTCTTCTTATATACACACCAAATTAATTACCCAAGAGGTCAAGATCCCTTCATTCACCCACATGCCTCTTATTCTGTTTATGCATTTGATCCCTCTTATCACCCTCGCATTGGCACTCCCTCCATCCTCACTTCCCCCCATCCTCTCTCTCTCTCTCTCTCTACAATTACACCAATCATTTTCCCATTGTGAAATAGTTGCTCTGCTCCGCCGCTTCACTACTAGAAAAACAAGAATTTGTGACGGACAATTCTATCACAAAACATAAAAATCTGTCACAAAATCAGGATTTTGTGACGAAATGTCCGTCACAAAATCCGAGGGTGAAACGTGCGTCACAAACCATGTTTGTGACGGAACACAAATTCCGTCACTAAATTAGTGACGGAATTTGTCTTTCACAAATTTAGTGACGGAATTCGTTTGTCACAAATTTTGTGACAGACTACGTCCCTTACTAATTTTGTGACAGACTTTCCGTTACTAATTTTGTTACAGATTGTTCCGTCACTAAATCAGTGACGGATGGTCTGTTACTAAATATCAACATTCTGTCACTATATAATGGCGGTTTTATTATGAAACCGTCACTAAAAGTGTCAATTTTAGTGGCGGTTTTCTTAGAACCGCCATTAAATTGTTAATTTTAGTGGCGGTTTTCTAAAAACCGCCATTAAAAGTCCTACTAAAATTAACACTTTTAGTGACGGTTAAATGAAACTGCCACTAAAATAGTCAGTTTAATAATTTAAATTTATAGGTCCTTTTTTATTTTATTTCTCCGCTTTTTCTTATACAGCCCTAAAAGATACAATAATCCACATTTAAACTTGCAAATTTAATTTAGAAATAATTTATTTATTGATATATAAAAAGTAGACTTTGATACACAACAAGCCTTAATGCAAACAAAATATTACAAACAACATAAGTCTAAAAAATTTTCAATACAACATAAGACATCATGAATCTTTAGTGTCATCGTCGTCCTCCCTTCTTGTCTTGATTGATTACAAAATAATAGAGTTTGTTGCTTGACCAAAACCCTCTCCACTCTATTGCTCAAAAAGCTGCATTTATAATAGAAGAGTTAATAAACTTTCATTTTACATTTCTTTTAAAAAAATATTTGATAGCTGGAAAACTGGATGTTATTTATGTAACAAGTATTGGCGTGGAACATATATGAAAATATTAAACAATCATAACAAAACATAATCGAAATTGAAACCAAAAGAATGTATATTGACTTGAAACAATTTAACAATTAGTTGCCATCTATAGATGAAAAACAGGGAGCTTATATGCACTAAGTTAATATAATCAAGTAATAATTAATGTCTTCATATTGATTTATAACTTTGATACTTACACATCCCCAAGCAATCTATCAAATTCTGGTCACACCAATCCTTTCCTGCAGTAACAGTCATTATTAGGGGTATAGCAACATCATATTTTGCTGCAATGATTAGTTTGCAAAGAAGTTATTATATTGTGGTACACTGATCATATATAAAGAAAATAGAATTAGATATCAACAGATTCCAAGGTAGAAAAAATAAATAGATAAACCTCAGTTTTCATCATTCTAAAACAAAAAAGAGTTTAAAGAAAAGGCTTGTCATGTGTTAAACTGCCCAATAAAAAAAAATACATATCTCATTTTCAGTGAATTAAGATGTCATCTGTGTTACTTTGAAATCGGATATAAACAACTAAAACAAAGTCTATTTCATTTCAGTTTAGTGAAATCTATTAGAGGATTTCGTGTAAGAAGACTTCCACATTTATTAAAATTATTTCCGCAAGTATGTTCCAAGAGAGGAAATTACATTCCACTTCAAGATTTATGAATTTCATTTCAAATGGACAACGTTGTATTCTAAGACTATATTAAAAGTGTCTGGGTTATCTAAGCAATTGCAAACATTTGTAAACAACAACATTAAGCATGGTGAAATGTGCAGAAATCAAGAACAAGACATGAAAATGCAAAAGTGATATAAATTTTACAATATAGCCAAGAATATAAATTTTAGATAAACCAATTTCATTCAACTTACCTAAAATACTATTTTTGAAAACTGGCAATGAGTAGGCCCAAAACACAATTAGCCCAAAAAGTTTCTAAAATGGCCTAAAAAGAATGTCCAAGAAAAGCAAACATGGTGCAAAAAAAATAGTTGGCCTAGAATTATTCTCTTGCTCTGGATTAGAAAATATTAACCAGTATAACCAATGAAAAAAAATTGATATTTAGACTTTTATCCTTTCTAAGAACATGAAATCCGTAGGCACTTGAATAGCAATAAAAGGATTACCAGGAAGGATTAAAACTTAAACTCACAAATCATCTTATCAATTTAAGTTTCACATTTCCTAATCTTACCAAGCTGCCAACTCAACCAGAAATCAACTTTGGAAATCCAAATTTCTATTTTCATCCACTGCCCACTGTACCAGTTAAAACCATTCAGCCCACACATCAGCAAAGTCATAAGTAAGAAGGAGAAAAGAGAGAAGTGACCGTACCTTATTTAATTTTTCAGACGCTCTTCAATCAGCGTTTGAAGATAAGCACATATCCTTTACTAAAATCTTAGCAATTTCACTTCAATTTAGACTAATATACGAAACCAACCATTCTTGATTATTTTTCTCATTCAGCAGAATTCTCACGCAGGTCAGTTAGCAAAATTCTCACACAGGGGAAAAAGAAAAAGAAACATGAATTGAAATTTTATGAATTGACTCTAGTTTACAGCAAATTCGTAAGCAAATTACAAGAAAACAAAGAATCCAGTGTGAGTCAAATTCATGTAAATTGGCAACTAAGTCATACACAAACTCAAACCACACACAAATTGATTCCATGGAGAAACCAATTACTTACATGGCAGTAATTTCAATCCCAGCGTTCAGCCACCAAGCCTCCATGGTTGAGTTCTCAAAACGGCTCCTCCAATCCCATCGTCGCCTTCCTCCAATCCCAGTGTTCTGCGTCACCTGCATCTTCCCTACCTTTGCCTTCCTCCAATCCCTCCCTCCCTCCATCGACTTCCTCCAAAACCTTGTCGTTCATATAATTCCCTCCTTCTGTGATGACTCTGTCGGACCAGATCTGGATGCTGGAAGGTAACGCTGTCAAGCCAGAGGTTGAACAGTGAACTCGGTGGCGAACGTTTTCTGATCAGATCCTGGAATGTAACGTCGTCTCGGGATATGGAGCACCGGAAGAAGCTGGAGACGGAGTAGATTGTCTCGGTGTCAAAGAGAGTCCGGACTTCTCTCTCGTCGGCTCTTGCCCGAACGCCGGACCACTCGCCAGACCCATGTTCAGATGCTGCCTGATGGGATGGAGTTGGGAGGGGGAGAGAAGGGGCAGACCAGTCTTCCCACTCGCTTGGAGGGATGGAGTCGACGCGAGAGGGATGCCGGAAATAGGAGAAAGAGATAAATTGGGGGCGGGGATGATTGCGCGAGAATAAAATGAAACAAAGCAAAGAAGAGGGAATGTTTAGGTGAGAATAAATTTTCATGAGCGGGAATGTCAAAAATTTTTTGGGGGGCTTTTACCCACAATTCTTTGTCATGGGTAAAATAACTATTGTAGATAAAATATCAATAAATAAAATAAAAAATTTAAATTTGAAATTTATTTTAAAATAATTTAAAATAATACCATAAAAGGCACTAAATATTATTTATATAGATTTTACCCACAGTCTATAATTGTGGGTAAAGGTAATAGCTTACTATGAAAAAATTAATTAATTAATTTAAGAAGAATTAAGATTTTAGAATTATCTTAAATATTGTAAATTAAATTGTTATTTTTATATGTATTAGTGACCAAAAAAAATTATATATGCTCTCGAGTTTGTATGTTAAATAGGTGAGAATAGCTATGTAATAAAAGTATAATGCTAGAATTATTTCAAGTTCTAACTGAAAATTGCTTTTAAGCAAGTTTTACATAAACCAAATATTACATTTAACTATTTATTTATTTTAAATTTCTATTTTTTCTTTATCAATTGTTTAAATAAAAATTAAATTCTGAAAATTTTAAATTTAATATTGAATGTTTTCTATTTCCATTTTTTTCTTTGTCAATTCTTTAAATAAAAAAATGAATAGAAAAGAAATGAATATTTCTCAAACTAAAAATTAATTAAAATTTATAGTCATTTAAATGTATTCAATTTTAAAATAAATATTAAAATTTCTTTTAAAATATAGAACATTTAAAAAAAATTAAAAAATAAAGGGCATATTTTAACATCTAAACATCAATAGTCTAGGGTTGCCCGTTACCTAAGTCAATTTGAAATTTAAATGCACAATCTAATTTTGGCACTTAAATAATCACATAGCTCCTCACGTTTGACAATTTAATAGTGAATCTAACCATAATCTAATCGGTTTTTATCTAATTATTAAAATAATTTAATCAAAAATATTAAGTTTGAACATGAAGTTTGGGTCAAATTTAGGCCTAATCCAATTTAGGACATGTTTAACTCAAAACCATCCACTTTTATACAAGATTCTCATATTGCAATATAAGACAAACTTTAAGAGTTAAATCTTTCAACCCTGAAATAAAAGTGTCAAAATAAACAAAACTCCCTAAATTTAAGGGTCCAAACACCTTAACCCCCTAAATTTTTTAGTTGTTACAAAAGAACCCATCTGTCTAACTCTTTATTAAGTCAACTAATTGGTAAAATACACATCATTATCCTTCTATCATATCATACCACCTCAGTTATAACTTATCTTAAGTGACATCTAGTAGTGTTAAACATTCTAACTAGGCTCGATTATTAAACGAACTACTTTTTGAAGCCCATACCCACTTGCATGTGCATACGGACCACTTTTTTTTTTAAACAAATGGGCTTGTTAAATAGTAATTTTCGTTTTTTTGTATACAAACTTTTATAATTTTTATAATCATTAATTTGAAAATGAAAAATCAAATATGACCTATACCACACTAGGAAAATATATTATTATAAATTTTTTAGCCAATGAAAAAATTACTAATATATCAGGCAAAAGTATTAGAATATTATATATACATATATATATATTTATTATATATATAATATATATATTATATATATAAACATAAAATGAAATATGTGCATGCAGACCACTTTTTTTTTTAAAACAAATGGGCTTGTTAAATAGTAATTTTTTTTTGTATACAAACTTTTATAATTTTTATAATCATTAATTTGAAAATGAAAAATCAAATATGACCTATACCACACTAGGAAAATATATTATTATAAATTTTTAGCCAATGAAAAAATTACTAATATATCAAGCAAAAGTATTAGAATATTACATATATATATATATATATTATATATATATATAATATATATTATATATATATAATATATATATTATATATATAAACATAAAATGAAATTTTTTTTAATTTAAAATTGAAAAAAATATTGTGACAGAATATCTGTCACAAAATTTGTGACGGATGATATTCTGTCACAAAATTTGTGACAAATCATATTCTGTCACAAATAAATTATATATTTAAGGAAAAAAATTATATTATTTCAACCCGTCACTAATCTGTCACTAAAATATAATATTAGTGACGGATTTTTGTGACGAACAGTCTCGGTCACAAATAAACTACATTTCAAGAAAAAAAAAATCATATTACTCCGATCTGTCACTAATCCGTCACTAAAATATAATATTAGTGACGGATTTTAGTGACGTCCTGAATCCGTCACAAATTCTCACGTTTA
Source organism: Biancaea sappan (assembly GCA_037074585.1). Lineage (NCBI taxonomy): Eukaryota > Viridiplantae > Streptophyta > Magnoliopsida > Fabales > Fabaceae > Biancaea > Biancaea sappan. The sequence goes on from CM073494.1 coordinate 18,303,508, forward strand.
GTGATAGATATAAACTCCGTCACTAATCCATCACAAATTTTGAAAAATAAGTGACGGATACTGGTTCGTCACTAAATTTCGTCACTAAATTTCATTTTTGTAGTAGTGCTTGCCATCACCAGCAATCACTTCATCGCCATGTCTAATTCCAAAACGAGCATGGCTTCTGAAAAACATCCTTAGACACTTGGACATAAACATCTTTAGCCCAGCAATCATTTTCATGTGCCAGTTGTTTCGCTACCACAAATCTCACACTGTTGCATTTTCTATGCCCATAAATATGTTGTATATAGTGGTGTTTATCTATCAAACGCCACTATATGGCATTTAATAGATAAACGTCACAACATAGTGGCACGTATATATAAATACCACTATTATTGATTTTAGTGGCCTTTTTTTTTATAAACGCCACTATTAAAGAGCCACTATATTGCTTATTTTTTTTGTAGTGATGGAAGAATACATGTTGTGCTCATTTGTGTAGTTGGCATATGATAATTAGAAATATTTGCATTTACTGATGTTCACAATGGATTTAATTTAGTTTTGATTGCTCACTTGAAAATTAACTCAATTGTTTTTTGGAGTAATTTATGATGTAGGATACATCGAGGGAACAAGCCTTCGGAAGAAGCTAGCAACTAAAGTCAATGTTTTTTTTTATTTTTTAAATTTTGATTCTTTTGTTATTTTATGTCTTTTGGGATTGCTGTAATTTTAACATTGTGATTCATGCAATTGCTTTCATATAAATATCATACCTCAAACAAACACTAACAAAAAAAAAAGGATATAGCGTCAATCAACATTATATGCTACTTCTATGGTCGATTTCTGTAGCGTCGGTTAAAATCGATGTTAGATGTTGCATCTACATTGGTTTCTGTAGCATTGGTTAAAACCGACATTAGATGATGCATCTATCATCAGTTAAAACTGATGTTAAACACCTTTTTTGAGAAAAAAAAAACTGGAGAATTTCTTACGCGAATCACACCATTCACACCTCTCTTTCATATTTTGGTTTCACACCTCCTTTCTATTTCAACTTTCTTCCAATATTTTCCCCCACACTTTCCTCTTAACCTTAATCCCTTTAGTAATTTCATTTTTAACCCTAATCCCTACCTTCTCATTGTGTGGAGTGTGAGAGTAGTGGAGAGAGTAGTAGTTGTGTTGGGTCAGACCGATAGAGAGAGAGAGAGAGCAACGGTTAGGGAACAGACGTTGGAGACAAGGTATCAGTGTGAGATGGTCTCTTCTCACACTTCCCGAATTCTCGACCTGTTTCTTCCTCATCATGATTTTTCGGTCTCAATCCAACAACGTCTTCACCTCACGCACTTAGATTTGCTTAGATCTTCTGGTCTCTACTTTGTGATTCACCAAGTGTCTTATTCCTTTTTTTGGTTTCTAAACCCAACACCAGCCAGACCTTCACAAAACGCGATCCACTGCCTTTGCATTCTTCTTCGATGGAGTTGTTCTTGGCGACAAGGCATCAACATGAGGTGGCTACGGGGAAGCTTGGCGATAAGGCATCACATACCTTCTTTAATCTCACCAGTTATTGGGATGCCACTACTAGAAAAATTAAATTTAGTGACGGATTTTTAGTGATGGACTAAACGAGTCTCATTCTTCTATGTCTCTCTTGATATCTCATGCTCTCTCATGTCTTGCACTTTGATCGTCTTTGAGTTGGTATCCTTGCAAGACTTTATTAATTTTCTCTCACTCAAATGAACAAAAAATTCTTTAAATACCTCAAAAGAAAAAAAATATTCATAAATTAATAAAAAACAGTAGAATCAAACTAATTCTTCATTAATTTTCTCTCACAATACCTTTATATTCACTAAACTAATTTATATATTTATTTTTTAAAATGAAATGAATAAATTATTTTTACTTTTTAAAATAAAATAACTAAAAAATGAATAAATTTTTCAATTTGTTAGTAGTCCTTTAAAATAAATTTTTTTAGTTATTTATTTAATTATCTTTCATTGAATTTCTATTTTTAAATAAAATAAATTATTTTTTTCTAAAAATAAATTTTAGTTCTTATAATTTTTATTTTTAACATTTCTTTTTTAATTATTTAAAATATTTCCATAAAACCCATCAAAATATTTAAAACTGACTCTATCTTATTTAAAAAAAATTCAAAATATTTTCGTAAAACCAGTCAAAATATTTTTGTGAAAACATCAAAACCCAACCAAAAAACTATTCCTTCCTTTTTTTTTTTTTTCCGTGAAAAAATTCTTTCCCTCCCTTCCCTTTCGTGAAAAACATTTCCCTCCCTTCCCTTTCATGAAAACATCACTACCTCTCACCACCTCTCACGGCCGTCGCACAACGCTGTTGGAGTCGCACCACATCACTGGAGCATGTCCATCGATTTGTTGTGCGATTGTGCGATTTTGTTGCGATTAGGTCATTTTTGCTGGAATGTGGTTTTCCTCTTTCTCAATTGTGCGATTTGCTGCGATTCGGTCATTTTCCAATTAGTTTTGTGCGATTTGCTGGATTGAGGGTTTAATATTCTTGCATGATTCTGTCATTTGTGAACCAATTCTTCTGGTACAGAACACACACAGTCTTTGACCATCAAATCTATTTTGGCTCAGATTGTTCTAGTTCCACTGGACCATTTGATGGCTAGGACCTTGCCTAAACGCCTCTTTCTCAAGGGCATGAGGTTTCAGTTCTCCCTCAACTCTGGGCCTTTCAATGTTAAGGAACATGTCCTTTGTTGTCAAAAATATGTTCTGGGTAAAAATAATGGTTTATTACATCATTCTAGGTTGAGATACACCAGCTAGTTTCTTTAACTTTTTACAAGTGTAGATCTGAAAAAGATTAAAGATTTTGTTGGAGATCATAATGCATATGTTGAAAACCCTGTTCTTATTATAACTAGCTTTAATATTTATTTTGTTAGAACATGTGAAATTTATACTTTTAAAATATTTTGACTTTTTTATTTTTAATTTTGGATTTGATGTCAAACTTATATATTTTATTCAAATATATATTTTTTTATACTTTAATTTCTATTATCTATTAAATTTTGGTTAGAAATTACATTGAATTATAAATATAATGTATGTCGAAATTAAATTTGATTATATTTATAAGATTGGTTTTGATAATTAACATCAATTTCTATTTAATTATATTAGAATAAAAATTGGCCAAAGTTATTTAGCATCAGTTAAAAATGACACTAAATGATAAAAATAAAAATCAGATAAAGTCATTTAACATCGATTAAAACTTACGTTAGATTACAAACTTAATATTAATTCTGACTGACGTTAAATATCAACATTTAACGTCAGTTTTGACCAATGTTAAATGTCAGTATTTAATGTCGATTAGTCAAAACTGATATTAAAATCATCTAACGTTGATTATTCTCATGAATGTCAAAATCGACGCCAAATGATATCATAACAGAGTACATAATGTTAGTTTTGGAAATTGACGTTAAATTATTTAGCGTCAGTCAAAATTGACATTAAATGATGTTTTTGACCAACACGAAATACTAATTTTTTTGTAGTGAGAGGTTTCTCTATTTATACATTTTTTAATAAAAAATAACCTATATACAAATCAGAATTATTGTAATCTGTCACAATATATGACATATCATTATTAAGTTAATATATGGGTCACTTATGTGATTCACGCATTTTTTTTATTTTGAATAACAAAAACTTATTTTATTTTACTTAATTATATTTTTAAATTTTTAATGCATACATATACCAACTTTTAATCTAACTATGCAAAGGTCTCATCATAGCATTTTACAACCAATTTAACTTTATTTTTAATTATAATATTAGATTCATTAAGTTTGTTCTTAAATTCTCATTTTGTGCTAATTAAAGAATGATTTCTAAGAACTAATTTCTAAGCTCGACTTCTTCTACAGCCAAGACTCAATCAACAATAATGGTCTCGTCAATGTTTTTAACATCAACTATAATTTGGTCCTTAAGATGTTTCTTGGCATATCTCCAAACTTTGAAAAGGCCTTCAGAGTTACTTGGAGCTTCCAAGCTTCCACTTGTGGTATAGCTTCTTCTTAAGATAGGGCATCATCTTCATTGGATCCTCCTCTTTTCGGCCTTTTTCCCTGGGTTCAAGAACTCTTCATCCACCATATGCACTCTTAACGCCTATTTGAAACTTTTTCATACTTTGACCAGTTGATTGTTTGACTTTGACAGCCCATAGACCAGCCAACTAGTTACTCTTGAATTATCATTGTGACTTCTCAAAAACTGACTAGTTGATTAGTTTGACGGACCAGTAAGAAATTTGGAAATGACCAATCGACTAGCTTTCTAAACTTGAAAATTTTTCTTGTTCCAAATTTTTTCATAAAACCAACTTAGAGCTACCATGATTTAGAAAGATGATTACTTTTAGATCAAATGTTTAAAACGAGATTTTAAGAGATAATAAGATGTATCATTTTTTTAACACAAATTATTTAAAAGAAGGTTTTTTAATTTTTTGAAATTTTCTTTATTTAGTTGTGATTGACCGATCCAACACAAACAATTCGAATCTGGTGACTGCACTTTGTGATTTTGACAGTAATTGTAAAAAATTGGATGAATATATAACTAGTTCTAGGTGTAATTAAAGCATACTTGGCTACTAAAAATTGGTTCACCAACCAAAATGTGAACTACTGCTCACTATCTGATAAACCGTTTCAGAAAACTAATTAAATAAAGGGCGGGACCCTAATTGATGTTAATAACTGGCTCCTCATTATGAATAATCATGATAGTTCTCCATCATGCACCTAATTATATTAATATACGTTGATGGAAGCAAGTGGATAGTGTCATTCATTCATTCTCTTCATCTTCAAAGATGGTCGGTCCCCTTCACTCGTAACACTCGCTTTCACGTGTAGTACCCATAAATTTTAGTCAAGTGGTACTAGTAGTTTTCTTTTTTTAAAAAAAAATGGAGTTTAAATTTTAGTTAAGGCCAAAATTGACCAGAACCTACTATTTATGTGTGCCTAAAGTTAAGACATAATTATTACTTGCTAGATCTCTCCCTCAAAAGAAGAAAAAGAAAAAACCCTCTATTTTCTCATCGACCATTACACATGGAAAGATCCTTTTACTAGAAGTCAGTTTTCTCCTTTTAATTTGGGATTGTAGTCGTTTGATTGAAGGCTGAGCTGTTTTTTTTTTTATTATTTATTTTCTTGAATTTCAACCATCTGTTTTCTTTATGCTTTCAATTAGATGGCCACGATTATAAATTGAAGTATTCAATCTGGGATTCAGATCGGTTTCAATGCACTGGAGAGTCCAACGTGCTTTTAGCCACAATACCGTGGCTATAAGTATTAGTGAAAACTGTGACTAAAAGTATATTTAAATTATGGCTAAAAGTGTGCTGGACTCTCTAGTAATTTGTAGGCACTGGATACGATCTATTTCCTTCAATTTGTGTCATAAAAAGAGAGAAAATGGACTCCTTTGACCGCCCTCTTTCTACAATCTTTTATTTTTGAACTGTTTCAAACCACATTTATCTAACATTATTCGTATGACAAATGAATACTTAGAATCACTTAGAAAATCACACTGATTTTTAGTATACCAATAATCTTATTATGTAATTACAATTTTTGAGGCTCAGACTAAGAATGCTCACTGATATAAATGATGAACTCTCGCATTATTCGAGTCTATTTATACACTACCAAAAAAATACTTAATTAGTAGTAGTTAAAAAAACTGCCATTAGAATTTAAAAGTTGTGACAGTCTGGACACCTGCCACTATTTACTGGTGATTTGATACAAACCACCAGTATGTAATGGCAATTCATATCAAACTATCAATATATATATATAGTGGCAGTTACTATAAATCACCACTAAGCAGTTGGTCCAAACTACCACTAAGTAGCCTCAATTTAGTGGTAGTTTGACGTAAATTGTCATTATAATTTATTTAAAATCTCGGATCTCTAAATTCAACCTTTTGCACTAAAGCACCTTTGACCCATGTCATGCTTTTTGTTGTCATCTTTGCTTGCGTCAACATTGTTGCTCGCCGTCATCTTAAGCTTTATCTCTCTTCACTCCATCTCTCGTCATCGCTTGTCATTCACACATTGCCTTCTTCCCATCTACTCGTGCGTCCCTCACCCATGGCTCCTTCCTCTGCCACTTCTTTTTGTTTTCTACTCATACGTCCTTGTGCCCTTTCCTACACTAGAGCATCATCAATTTAAGGTAAAGTGTAGAAATTTTCTCTTCTTCTTTTCGTTCGTCTGTCCCTCCCGAACCCTAGCTTGAAATTAGGTTAGCTATTGTTTTATTTTGAGGGGTTAGCCGTAGGTTGATCAAAGGTTGAATCCATATGATGAAGATAATTTCCTCTACTATAGGTTGAAGACCCTATATGTATAAACACATGGGAGGTCGAGTTTAATTTCTTTCCCAAATCTAACAAGTAAAGGGACCTAGGATTACAACTTTTCCTAACATTTCAATGGCACCTATTATACTCTCGTTACAATGCTTTTTAGTGGTAAAGATTGCTAGCATCATTATCTAAGTTCCCTTCAACCTATCCCTAAACTCTTATGAAATAAGCGAGATGATCCTTTAAGTTCAAGTTTATATTCAGTGGCGGAGCCACGCTTTGCTGAGGGGGTGCATTTGCACCCCCTGAAATTTCAAAAATTTCTTATAAAAAATTATTTTTTTACTTTTTGCCCCCTTTTAATTTTTATTTTTGACTCCTAAAATTTTTTGAACCTTATATTTTTAGAGGAGATCCATGTTGTGCACTCTAAGTTTTTGCAAAAGTTATATTTATAAGTATAATATTTTGAATATTTATATTTTAGTCCTAAATTTTAAACTCCTTTTCACTTTAGCCCCTATTTTTTTTGGCTAAAATTACAATTTTAAATACAATATTTTAAAAACTTATATTTTAGCCCTAAATTTTATTTTTTTTTTAAATTTTAGCTCTTACAATATTTTAAAATTTATATTTTGCCCCCCTAACCAAGGGGTCCTAGATCCGCCACTGTTTATATTGACTATGCAAGTTCAATGGTATACTCTTGTCCTATTGACAATCAATTCACCCAACTGAACAACCACTACTCAATTCCAAAGTTAATCCTAGAACCTGTTTTCCAAGTTTCATCTAGAATACTTAACCAATCTATGTTGTTATAGGGTGTTGAGTTATGTACGCTCTTTCACGAAAATGATATATTAAGAACCTAAAAAATTGAGAAAAAAAAAATTATCCAACATTGTAGACAAAAAAATGAACAATTTAAACTAAAAAATGAACAATTTAAGCTAAAAAAATTAAGCCAAAACGGTATTGGGTCACTTCCTAGCATAATAAACAAATCAGTCCTGTTTAAAGATCAAGACGGAGAAATCAGAGCAATGTGATTTATTGTAATTTGCACCTTAAGATGTTACCCCAAAATTTATTCAAGATTTCGAAAAAAAAAAAAATACACACAGACCAGAAATTAGAGATCAAATTCAGGGCAAACAACATCAGAGTTATTCCCAATGGAATCAAGTCAGAATTTGATATATTGTCTAAAATTTGTTCTAATGGTGCCTTCCTGATCACGAAGTCAGAAGGGACCTAGGATTACAACTCCATTTCAATTAAATGCGGTTTTATACATACAGGTTCATAGATTACAAACACATAGTCCAGTAGAGGAAATTTTCTTCATCATATGGATTCGACCTTTTTCTTCCATATATAATTGCCATCAGTCAAAAATTTAAATTGAAAAGTTGCTTTGCCTTTAATTTGCTTGTGACAAACGGTGCATTCAGAAATCAAATCAGAATCGTATGGCTGTTTAGTGCAATTAAATGGAAAAAAAAGGCATTTTTTGGTTTTGAAATAAATGGTTAAAATCCAATCTATTGCTTGGGAGAAAGGGACCAAAGGAAGATGGGAGATTATATTTTAATTCGAGTTTCAATTTCATCTCTTTTTTTAATGTGGTTAATTTCCTTTTTTTTCAAACATTGGTTTATGTTAATATCAAGAACTTTTGGATAAATTGTATTATGTTAATTTATTTTCAAATTCTAATGCTCTTTTTCTTGTTAATTTTTTTTCCAGGCGAGTTTTTTCAGTTTGGCCCTCCATTCTTTATCTTAGTGCACTGGTTGTGACGTTGCGACGTCTCCTTGGTCACGGTTAGCTTCTTCCCACCTTTTTTCTGCAATTTGAAAAAGAATGGATTTTATTTCATAGACTTTTTTTGCCCATTTATAAAATCAGTTCTCATGAAATTATATATAACTCTGTTGTAGATTCTGTCTATAGTTCTTGGACCTAAATTTCAAACTGAAACATTTTGTATATTTATAATTAAAAAAAGAGGTTAATTAATTGGCCTGTTATGGGATTACACTTCTTTGTTAGCAATTTTTAATAAATTTGTGAATGGTTTCTATGTCTATTAGTATTCACAAATTTAATATTTTAAACAAATTGCTCGAACCAAAGTTACTTTTCCTGAACTCAAATTAAAATAAAAGGATTTTTTTGTTAATAGGAAATTTGGTTCCTTTATGTATGTATATTTTGGATTCTAACTAAACTTAATATTTTATATGAATGAAGAAATTAGTAGCTAATTTTATTTGCATATTTAATTATAAATTGTATTGAATGTATTGGTTAAATGTAATCTGAATGTAAAATAACATGTCTATAATATGTTCTAGGAGAAAAAATGAAAAAACAAAATAAACAGAAATCATTGTGAAAAATTAGTGACGGTTTGGACAAATATAGTGACAGCTTGAACTGCTACTATATCTTGATTTAGTGGCAGTTTGTATGCAAAATACCACTAAAATTGCAAGTATCTTCACTTCTGTTTTAGGTTCAATGACGGTTCACTAGCTAAATTTAGTGTTGGTTATTTCCACAATTGATGGGAAAGGCCAGTAAATTGTTAGTGCCTCTTAGGGCCTGTTTGGTATAAATTTAGTTAAGGGAAAGAGAAAGGGAATGAGAATGAAAATAGGAAAAAGAATAAAAAAAAAGTGTGTTTGGTATGATGTAAAAAGAAATAGAAACAAATATGATGATATGTTTGGTATGATATTTTAAAATAAGGAGATGGAATAGTTTTAATGGGAATTTACTGAAATACCTCTCTCTTTCTCTCTCTCATCGTCTCTTCCCTCTCACAGAACTCCTCTCATCATGTCTCTCTCTTTTTGCTGCCGCCTCCTAGTGTTCTCCTCCTTCGCTGACTGTCTTTCTCCTTTCTCCTCCTCCTCCTCTTCCTTCTTATTCCATCTTCTCCCTCTCTCTCTCTCTAACCCGACTCCTTCTTCGCCAACAAGGATAGTGCTGGCACAAGCTACGACGATGACGACATAGTGGCTAAGCAGTGGAAGATGATGACCGTGAAGACTGAGGAGCTACAGAGAAGGGCAAATATGAAAATTGATAATATAGGGAAGGGCAAAATGGACTTTTGAACATAATTATTAAGGAAATGAATGAGATTCCTTAGCTTATCTGATGAAATGATTTTTTGCACTGTAAGTGAAAAATAGATTCTCATTCCAGCCACTCAAGTCTATTTGGTCTTAAAGAAACAGAATTCATTTCTTTAAGTGTATAGCAAACATTCTCTTAATTTAGTGGCAATTTAGAGCATCACCATTATACATGATAGTGGCGGAAGAAATTGCCACTAAAGTGACATTTTAACTGCCACTAAATAAAAATTTGTTTTTGTAGTGTTATTTGTATCCTAATGAATTGCTTAAAATATTAAAAGCATGTAATCTACTTTTCATTTTCAATTTGAATTACAACAGGCACTAGCCTCTTTCAGTGTCTGATTATAGAAAATGGTTTTCATTAATCTAATCATCGAATTAGAAACAATTAGTATTTTGATTTTCTTTGTCAAATTTTTTCAAAAATAGGCAATTATAAATATATAATCAAATAATTAATAGTTTTTTTTATAAACACATGTTTTACGTAAATTTTTTAGATTAAGAGATGCAACCTAGAACAATTTTAGATTGATATCACTTTCTGTGAGGATGATCTTCATGATAAGAACTAATTAGCGGTCGATAAAAAATTATTCAATAAACATCAGTGTCAATCAATTCCTTCTCACATACATACATATATATATGATTTTAAAACTAAAAGTCTGTGTTAGTAAATTAAGACAAGGACATTGGTACTAGTAAATATTATCATACATAAATATAAAGTGTGTATTAATGCATGGGCATTAAGACAAGGATACCAGTATTAGTAAACATTATCATCAAAATAAATTAGACAAAGACCTGCAAACATAATGTTAATCAATGATCAATAGCTTCGTCATATTGAAGATAAATTAACATATTATTATCAAATAGTAGTTAAAGCATATTCAATGGTAATTCTTAAAGAGTTATTAAATTTAAAAACTAGTTCTTATACTAATTGACCACTGGAGCTCGTCACGCTGGCAACCACACGTTAGAACGGTTCTTATAAAAAAAATAATAAAATAATCAACTCACAATAAATATTAATGGAGAGTAATAAATATTAAAATACTGAATAGTTGTTTGTAGGACTCATTTGTGAGCTCTTAAGAGATTCACCATTGGAGTGGAGAGTTGTTTAAAATAATGGGGAGTTGCTTAAGCTGATATGATATTGTGAGACTCACAATAAGAACTCAAATAAGGTTCACCATTAAAAATACTCTTAAGAGCTTCGCTTGCGCTGGTAAATGGCAATAGGAGGACACGGTACTTTTTTTTAATAAGTATCTTTATATCTTTGTTCGAGTTACTGTCATCAAGTATTAAATGTAAATACTATTCGAATGTTAGTTTATCACTTTAGAGAACTAGTTCTTTCTTCTAAACTCAAGTTCAGAGATAGTGTGTGTGTGTGTATATATATATATACATACATATATATATATATATATATATATATATATATATATAGAGGCAGAGTAAGTTTCTGAGAATTTGTGATATATATGATGTGTGAGAAGTGGAACATAAATGAAGGGAAGAAAGGGTGGGTCGGGAGCATTTAACAAGAAACCTGCTGGTGATGAGAGTGACGAAGAAAGCAAAGATTGTTTGAAGTTGCCAAGTTGGTGATTGCTTCAACTCTGCATTTATGTGAATTGAAGGTGGTTTTATGAAGGCAGGTAGCCTTCCTTCATATTCAATCCTCCCATCTTTCTCCTAATCACTTTAATGCTATGGTAGTTGAGACCCTTTTTGCTTCATTTTCAACTTCAGTTTTTTTCCCCAAAATTATTTATTATACTTTCGTTGCACTAAAAGAATTTAAGAATTACAGTTACTTATATTTTGGTAAATAAGTATGGCAATTAATTTGATAGAATGATTTTGGAAGATTACTCATAATCTTATTGAAGTGCTAAAGACGGTTGAAACAACATTAGGCGAAAACCTAAGAGTGAAAGGCCTTGAGAATATAAATAGATTGTCTCCTTTTAGAGTGTAAAAAAATATTATAGTTTACAATCTAGACAATTTGTCATATCGATGCTCGCAATCTGGACCGTTTGTCAGATTATAAACTGTCTGTTAAAATGCAATTTGCAATTTGAATCATTGATATTGATTTTTTTAATTTTCTTTCTTTTATTTTTGTTGTCAATTTCATCTACACTTAAGATGCTAACGAACAGTTCAAATTGGAAACTACAATTTTTTTTGTGCACTAAAAAAGAATCCGTTTTTGCTATATGGTGTTAAAGTAGATATAAAACTGAGGCAAAACATAGCGATATCAAAGGATGTGAAGGGCATCTTAGCGTATTTAACTATTTACACCTTTCTTGGTAAAGAGTAAGACAGTAACTTTGTTGGAGTTAATAATGATAGAGAGTGAATTTTCTGACAAGGATCCTGGATGATTTCTCATACTTAGAATGTTAGACATCGTAAGATATTGACGAGTGTATAGTTTATATGCGAAGTGGCAATATTCCAATAAGTGCAAGGGCAGCATAATTTATGGAGGTTGGAAGAAGAGTTGAGCTCTATCCATTATATTTCTGTGAGCTAATTAATTTATATTATTGTATTTATCGCTTTTTCTCCGTCATTTAAGTAAGAGATTACGTTCACAATTGAACACATGCATAATTAATTAAGGAAGAATTGAAGATTAGAAAGATTGATTGAATGCAAAATTCGACAAGCAGTTATGATGAGTCTCTTCTTGAGTACCAGCAAAATTCAGGTAATAAGCTATGCCGTCCATTTTGGGTCCCTCAAATTTATTTTATGAACGGTGACATTTGGCTAAAAACACTTCCACCCCTTACCGACCAAGCGTCATATATGATGTATGTTTTTCCAAGTAGAAAAGCGGGTCCAGAAATTCCTAAACCCTTTTATATTTTGATGATAATTGAACTCTAATTAATCTGATGTGAGTCAAGTATGACTGTAAAAGTATAAAGCTTTTCAATTTTGTTTTTTGTTTATAATACTTAAATCTGATTGAAACTTTATTTAAAAAGAACAAATGCTGAATCATTTGAATTAACCAATCTTTGTTGCAATTCTTTTAATACAACTATGGAAGAGAAGTATATTAACAACAATTCCTTTTATATAGAATGAATTGATTACTTGTTAAATAGTGTAGAAAAAAGGCACAATGAATTTTTTAATTGATGACGGTATGACGCATCATTACATGAGGTTTTAATTCATAACATTCAGCCATATTTATATATATATATATATACGCACATACATACCTACATGTCTAATTGTTTGTTTCTCGTTTCGGTGTCATAAAATGAAAATTACCTAATTGTTTTGCTGTCTCAAGGAGACCGATAAAAGCAAAACTGCCAAGTTCATAGACATGAAGTGCAGCTGAAGATATTAAGGAGGGCTAGTGAGTGGTTGTTCCAAGGATTTATTTAGGAGAGAGAAGGAACAATAAATTTCCGCTCGTGTTTTTTGGGTAACTAATAGGGCATGGTTGATTTAAATATGAATAAATTACTTATTTAGGCCCTAAAAATTATGCTTGTTTCAATTTAATCTTGAAAGTTTAAGTCTCTTAATTTAATTTTTAAAAGATTGTATTTATTTCAATTTGGTTTATATTTTTGTCAAAATAACTATGAAAAATGAAAATAATGAATTTAGCAATGATAAATTTTGTAATTTAACAATGAAAATAACAAAATTAAGACACTTGTTCTTTTAAAGACTACATTGAAAAAAAATAATATTTCAAGGACTAATTAAGTAATTTACTCTTTAGATATTTAATGGCTGAAGAGGGTGTTGAGAGCTTTAAAGAGTTTAGTTTTTTAAGTGACCCAAATGGGGAAGATGAAGTTATTATACCTACATTGAAGAATCAATGGCATTTAAGACCTTCCCTTCAACTGTACAGAGTCCTAAAATAAATGAATCTTTGCCACATCTCTCCTCTTCCCATTCTCACGTCTTTCATAAGTACCAATTATAGAACACTTGCCCTTTAGCTTTCGGCTTTGATTTATAGTATGTCATGGAGCCAAATCAATTAATTCATACCAAAATGAGGGGGTTGTTTGTGCTAGATACTTTGGACGGGGTTGTGGCTCTTGTTGAGTGTAAAAGGCAAACTGGCAAAGTATTAGAATTTGACCAAAATTGGTTGGAATTTCACATCAAGGACTTTAAGTGCACGCCTTTGAGCTTTGCAGTTATTGCAAGGGGAGCCAACTTGAAAAATCACGTCATGCATAGCTATGCAAACGCTTTTTCTTTACTAACGTTATGTTGCTTGGTTTTTATGATTTTGTTAAACAATAACTTGAGTTCGTGAATTAAAAAAATTAATATTGAAGAATTTTACACTTATGTGACCTAATTATCTTGAATTAAATTAAATAAATCTAATAAATTTTCGAATATTAGTGGTTTTATAAAAAAAAATAACTATTTCTTTTCTTTTCTTTTTTTTGGTGGAACTTCAAATTTTGCCCCTCTTATTAGTTTCTACGTTGCAGTTATAGTCCAGCCTTATCCTATAAAACCACTTCAGACTAAATGGATATTTGTTCATCGAGACACATCGATACAAGGGAGATAAGAGGGTGAGAATTGAAGTCATGGTTTCTTTTCAAAAAGCCCTCTCTGGGAGTCCAAGAAGTGCAGTTCCTGCAGGATTTGAAGCTTCGTCAAAGAAGAGAAGGTGCGAAGAGCCACTAACTCAAGAGTTCTTCAAGAATCAAACGGACGCAGAGAAAAGGAAATCCATATTTGATGTCAGTATTCAGGTATTTATTGTCAAACTAGTTAGAAGCAATATACATATACATACAGTTCTTATTAAGCCACGTTTTTAATCCTCTTAATGCAGTCAGGATTCTATAAGACAAGGACAAACATGAATTCACCAGAGGACCCAAGGAAAATCCCTGGACCACCGTCTCCTGTTAAAATGAGCCTAGACCTTGAGCTGAACTTGACATGCGATCAATCACAGAGGAAAAAAGCAGAGAATTACATTGTAAATGAGAAGCAGAACTTGAGTTCACCCGGAAGTTTAAGTGGTCATGATATTTTTGGCACTGAATCAAGTAGGCACGAGAAGGATTCAGGTGATATAAGTCGTTCTTCTTCGTCGTGGTTGTCATCAGAGGGAGATCAGAGAGAGATGGTTGCAACAGTATGCATGAGGTGCAACATGTTAGTAATGCTTTGTAAGTCATCTCCTGCCTGCCCTAACTGCAAATTCATGCACTCTCCAGACCAAAACCCTTCGACGTTCTTCAAGAGAAAATGCAGCCTCTTGTGCTAGACTCTGCTATAGTTTTCAGCTTTAGCACGATCCACATGGCCCAAGCCTTACTTATAGTTAGTCGATTTATCTATGTAGCTACAATTTCAAATCAGTGGCTTGATGCTTATTCCACCTCTACTATAAATTTGACCGTTTGAGTGCGTATGATTAAAAAAACTAACCTAGTATATCATGTGCATGTGTGTATATATATATATATAGAGAGAGAGAGAGAGAGAGAGAGAAAGAGAGAGGGTATGTGTTTTCAATCATGCATATTTATCCGAGTTATCCGTTGCCAGATAATAGCAGAAATTTGGTAGAATCTTCAGGTTATTGGATGATAATTGATCTTTAAATTGCAAAGGTATTTTGTATTGTGATTTTCCTTCCTAGTGGCAATGAATGAGCAACGAGTTTTCCCGAAAAGGGCCCCTTTTGAACCTTATTACAGGGTAAAATTAAAGGTCTCTTCTATGAAGTGAATTTGGTTCTTAGTTCTACCCACTGAACTCCCATATCATGGTAATTTTATAGTCTGACAGCTCCAGCATCAGTGAAATCTTGAAAGAAGAAAAAAAAAAAAGGTTCCGTAACTCAACCACCTCGTACAGGAACACGTAAGATAAATAAATACCATTATATACTGTAAATTAAAGTTCCGTAGAATTCTCGTAACTTTAAAATAACTCAAAAGGGGTCACTATGGTAATCCTTACGTCTGAGATGGGCTAATCTAACGACTGAGATGGTCACTCTACCTCAAAAGATATAACAGTTTAATGATAGCTGATAAGGATCTGTAATATGGGTTGCGTTTTTTGGAAATTTCCGTCCATTTCATGTGAACATTGGACGTTAAATTGGAGCCTCACGCTCTTTTGCGTTCCTTGCTTTCCAAATTAACAAACTCGTTTTGAATGCTCGAAATGAGTGCAGTACGTCTGTATTTGGTGGCGCCAACTACACGGTGCAGTTACATCTCCACCGTCCAATTTTCTTTCATCCACCGATCCAGACGATATGCATCCATGTGTGTGTGCTGAATAGAAAATGACTACAATTAAGAAGAGAAAAAGAAAGTGGAATCCACGTGTGCCCTCTATGCTCCCACTGCATTAAGATTAATTTGGTTAAAATAATAAAAAAAACTTTTCTCAAATATTTTATCTTTGCAAATAGTTCCATTGTCTCTTGGATAAATTCTAGTTATGCCCCATTAAAAACTATGTCATGACCTTCTCTATATAATTTGTATTTCTTTTATTCATTTACTTATTTATCTTTATTTATTTATTATTTATTATTTTATTTTATTTTTAATTTGGCCCATCAACAAGGATTTAAGTTGCAAATTTCTCCTTTTTTAGGCTTTCATTACAAATTTTTAACAACTTCCAAGATGCACGCGGACACTTAAAATAGAAATGTTTTCGCACGCCCAAAATAAATTCCTTACACTCTTATAAACTTTGTAATAAATACTTAGGCGATTACAATCATTGTTATTGGACCAAAACCAGACTAGCCAATCAACTTGAAAGCCGACGACCCTAGACAGAAATCAGTTTGGATCACACGTTTAGATCGTCAAGTCTTGGTTCGACCGGTCGAATTGGTCCGGGTCCAATAACAATAACTGTAATACTCTAGGTATTACAAATTTATAAGAAAGCGTAAGAAATTTACTTTGGGCTTGCGAGAAATATTTCTATTTTGAGTGCCTGCGTACATCTTAGGGGTTCTTAGAAATTTGTAATGAAAGCCTAAAAAAGGAAAATTTTTCAACTTAAATCCTTGTCGATGGGCCAAACTGAAAATAAAATAATAATAATAATAAATAAATAAATTAGGATAAATAAGTAAATGAATAAAAGAAATACAAATTATATAAAAGAAGGTCGTGAGATAATTTTTGGGGCATAACTAGAATTTTATCCAAGAGACAATGGAGTGGACCTATTTGCAAAGATAAAATATTTGAGAAAAGCTTTCTATTATTTTAACCACATTAATCTTAGTGCTGTGGCAGCATAGAGAGCACACGTGGATTCCACTTTCTTTTTCACTTCTTAGTTGTAGTCATTTTCTATTCAGCACGCACATATGAATGCATATCGTCTGGACCCATGGATGAAAAAAAATTGGACGGTAGAGATGTAACTACACCGTGTAGTTTGCGCCACCAAATACAGACGATATGCGCTTGCTGTGAATACCAACTCATCTATATTGGGAATGGTTCATTTAAAACTTCAACGGAAAAAACTATATTTAATTATTTTTAGAAAAATGATTCTCTTGATGTTTATTATAATTAAATATTTTGTATTTAATATTTAGGTTAGCTAATCAATAACTAAAGGATACTGGTTAGAGAGTATTAAAAGGTTTTGAAAAGTGTACAAATTGTACGTTTCATAATAATTAATCATGATTTTAAATTATTTCTTAAATTAATCATAACTATTACTCAACATTTTTTAAATATAATAAACCCTTACATTTGGAACAATAATTTTTAAAAATTTATAAAAACTAATAATAAATGTTAATTACACTTTATTATTTATTTTTTTATGGCTATGGCGGTGGCAATACCGGAATAGGCCTTTTTTGTCAAAAAAATTATTAAAATTATTAAGTAATTTTCATTAATGATGATTAGTATAAAAAAATTGACTAATTAAATTTTATACAATTTATACTACTCTTTAATTAGTGTCCCTTGTGTTCTTATTCTATTTGACTTGGCAACGTCCTCAACTTGGAAAAGTAACGTGCTGCTCGACAATACACAAAAATGTCCAGGATTTAGTTTGAGTAGGTAATAAGACCTGTAAGAATGGGGTCAAACGATCATGAAGCTTTAGATGACAGATACTAATGATCTTTAAAAAAAATTCCAATAGCTTCCAGGCAATAGTGAGAAGGTGACTGCTCGCTCGGTCATAGATGCAGAGTGGTAACTAGGTAGGATTTTGAAACTTGCCATGAGGGCGATATGGTCTGATGACCAAAGGGATGAGGGAAGGCCCTTGGCCACACCCACATCTTTGCGGTCCAGAAGCTCCAATAGACCTTCGACCTTCAAGCTGTTCCCTATATCAGGAAGCACTCTATGCAGATTAGCGGAAAAATGATTTCAGCATGGAACAAAATTCAGAATTCAACTCTGTTAAATTGAACTTCTACAAAACAATCATCTATGAGAAACTCAGTGGTGTAATCTTCATATGGATAAGATAAACGGTAATATATTGATTCATCTCTTCAGTGATTAGAAAAACACAATACTGAAGTACTTTAGAGCCAAAAACAACCATGCACAAAAGTGTCAAACCAGACAGTGGTATGACGCAATTTACAGGTTCCTTTGGATACCCGATGGAAGCTGGTACAAGAAAATTGGAAACCGACAATTGTTCGTGAAAAGAATATAACAAACCATTAAAATTCCTTCCAAGCACGTTGAGACTTGAGATTTCTTAGACAAGATGAGAAAAGTAAACATTGCATGACAGAAATATAATATGGATTTTTTTTTTTCTAGGTAAAATAAAATGGTTCTATTCACCTACAACACTAATTCCCTACTGAACCAAAGACGTCCTAACCAAAGAATGACAAGTCCAATGGTTTTTCTAAGTAGTCCATTGCAAGATCAAACAAAAACTTATCAGCACCAGGAAAAAATGACAACCTTTTTGAAGTTCATCCAAAATATATCCAAGATGATAATATATATATATATATATATATGCTCATTGGCGATTCCTAACAATCAAAATCAAACACTGCGATACACCTTTATAGTTAAAAAGCATGGGCAAACTATATTGCTCTTTATATTTCATTTAAATGGTTTATTGATAGTGCCTTATCTGTCCTGCCTGTTATTCTTGATTGAGTGTATCTCATCTGTAATCCTCCCTGTTAAAAAGATCCATAACTGATTTTACCCCTCCACATTCCCTTGTACCCCTCTTGTTCGTGGAACAACTCTCATTGTGATATGTAAATTTCAGCAAATACAGGTACAAGTAGCTCATGTCAAGCATAATATACCGAAGAATTTGGTCCATACACCTTTCTTTCAATTCAGATAGAAAAATTTGATCAAGTGATTTTGATCAAGTGATTCTTCAGGTCTCTCTTTCTCTCTTCTTCTTCTTCTTCTTCTTCTTCTTCTTCTTGTAAGTCACTCTTTTGATCTCTCTCTCTCTCTCTCTCTCTCTCCCCTAACAGGACCTGTTTTCTTGACAAGCCAATTTGGAGTCTAAAGTTAGGCTCCTAAAGTCAGGTCAATTGTCATCGCTTAAACTTAGGCTCCTAAAGTCAGGTCAATTGTCATCGCTCAGCTTTGAAGACCAAATTACAGCTTTACCTCATGATATGTGTATCATGTGCATGTTGAGCTTTAAATCAGCTGCACATCTTTTTTTAGCATCGCTGGGTAACCTCTTATATATGAAAGAAATTGTTTAAAATTTTTGGTGAGCAATGGGTGTTTCCTTTCATTCTGGAATACTTTCTCTTTCCTGAATACAAAGGTTTTGGGCAACAAGGAAGCCAAAATGCTGTAGCAATGTGCTGTCTTTGCAATTCTATGGAGTACTTCGTTGGAAAGGAATGCCCACATTTACAAGGACATTTTACAGCTTCTATGACCTCCCTTGGTGTTCCTCATGATTTCTATAAAGGGACACCTCCGCAGCCCCAAAACCTGCTGCGAGGGAGAAAGCATGGAAAGGCACCAGCTAACAGAGAGGGAACAAGTAATGGGAGTGGGGATAGGTATAATGAGGTTTCTTGTTGGCACAAGTACAGTAAAAGGCAGAACAAATTTTTTTTTTTTCATGTCCGCTTTTGGTTGGCAGTTTGCAGTTTCATAGAGCATCCTATATCTGTTCATCAACTGTGGATGTTCCTTTGCACTATTTAGAAGGTATAAGGGCAGGCAACTTTGGAGCTGTTACACAAGGATGCAGATAGTGGAGTTACTTTGCATATCTCTTCCAAGCTTGTCCTTGGCCTAATTCAGGGAAAGATCAAACCACATTTTAATTGGCAGATTGTACTTAATGATATTAAATCTCTTCAACTTGCTTTCCCGCAAGCAGATCTTAGGTTAACTAGGAAGGAAAACAGGATTAATGTGAAGGATCTTAGCTGTATGCTGGATGGCTGATATGTAAACAATTCTCTTTTGTAAACTGTTTTTTTTTTTAATTAAAAAAATGATTTCTATAGAGGGGTGTCTCTGTTAGAGTTGTAAAGAGATTGGGTATGCCTAACTCCCAGTAACATCATACAACCATGGTTAGTATGCAAGCATCTTCATGGTAAGGTTTCCTATATGGTATCTTAAAAAACTTTTGAGTGAAATAAATGGCACAAAATGAAGTTCCTGAAGCCATTATCTGATAGAACCCATACAGGGAGCCACTAAAGTTATACCAGAAAAACTGGTATTGATGGAATAAAACAGTGAACAGAGTCAAATTACCACAAAAGCAGAGACGCCCTTACATAGAAAGTATGAAAATAAGCATAACTAGTACACTGCTAGGCTTTGAGGTGCTAGCTATCTCTAGCTTTCCAGAGGCTAGAATCTCTCCCAAACCATGAATTTCCCATAGATTGCCCCTCACTCAGGCTCAGGCCTCCCTTTATCCTTCATTCCCTAACTAACTTCTTCCAGAACCTTCTCTATCAGCTCAAACGTGTCCTACCCTCTGGGTGCTTTTTCCATCATACCCTGCTGTCAAAGTTAGTTACAAATCCTCCCCACAGCCTGTCATCCATACCAGGGGTCCATCATAATCCATCTGATATGAAGACAACATATGCATGCCTTTGGCGGGTACTTTACAATTGTTTTTCCCCCATAGGCTCATTCTAACTCACCAAAAATACAATGTAAAAAGGGGAAAAAGAACAGAGAAGCGGGAAGGAATGTGTTATGTGTAGGTTAACCATACCATATAGGCCAATTGAGATTTGAGAGTTTGAAAGAATATAGACAACTGAGAACGTTTAATGTACCTGTATAAAAAATATAGTCTAAAGTTCTTGGGACTCGTTGTGATAAGCAGGTTAATATAGGCTCTTTGGTTTCTGGGTTAAACTTCCTTAACTGTCTCTCCTGAATTGTAGCTGCTTGACCAAAACTTGCATATGCGCTTGCCTGTAAATAATGAAAGTCATGTAAAGAGCCCCTGGGATCTATTGAACATATCACAATTATGCTGAGTGAACACGTCTTACTAGAGAAAATCGATGATCTAGCTTAAGATGCTGATATAAACCATATGGATCGACAGAGTCAATATGTTCTAGTCTGCCAGTAACCATAAATGTGTGGGGATCACTGCAATGCCAATAATAATAATATTAATGATAGTTAATATTGAATTGTTTATCAGTTAAAATTTTTTGTCGTAAACAACAGATAAAGCAAATCAATGCATAGGATAAAAAGTTGCAGAACTATTTACCAAAGAAATTTTTTTTATAAAGCTTATATGCTAAAAAGTTGTAGAACTATTTACCAAAGAAAATTTTTTATAAAGCTTATATGCTACATTATATTTCTTCGCAAGTCATGATAATCAAATGAAACTATCCAGTATCACTGAAAGAAGCCACCAAGATATGCTTTAAAAAATCATGCAGTGAATTTTTTTAATTACTTTAATTTCCATACATAAACCAAAAAAAAAAAATTGGATTGAAGAATGTAACCCATTTCACCCAGACACCGACCTTTGAGGAATCGAGTTGAAATCCCCACAAATCAACAGAGGAATTTCTGATTGCAGAATTTGCTCCAGTTCATGGATTAGGGTTACAACCTTAGCCAAAAAGAAAAGGAAGCCAAAAAAAGAGTTCTGATAGTTTAAAAAACTAATTTCAACAAAGGTTTGCAAGGATGAATCTCCACACATTGATGAGAACCTGAAACAGTTTGACATCAGGGATAGCTGGATCTGAACATATGTGTACATTTACCTATGAACGTTAAATCAGAGTGATCTGTCAGCACCAGTGAAATTAGTGAAACAAAGAACAGGAATTAAAATATGTAGTTACCACACAAATTCTAGATCGAAACGCATCATAAGTGTCGCAATTTTCCAGGGTTTCCAAAATGATGATAAGTGCAACATTGTACTGCAATACCAAAAGCCATATCGTTATTGCATGACACAAGAAACAAGGTACAAGATATGATGCAAATAAGTATGTTCCATTTGAATGGCGTGAAAAGAGCCTGGAATTATTATTAAAGATAGGGGAAATAGTTAAATGAAAATAACAGTTGTTACTTTATTATACTCCCCAGAAGTCTTTGAGACATGTACTCAGGAAAAAAAATAAATAAATAATTAGACCAAAACAATTGCCCTTACAAAATAATAACTGCAGTCAAATTCCATCAGCCCCTTCTCTGAATTAATAGATATATGATTTATTTGCAGACTGCTTTCTAACTCTAGAATTCATTGGTAAGCCATATGAATGGACTGAGGGACATGTAATCTCCTTTTTTTTTTTTTTCCAAAAGCAACTGAGGAGCAGGAGGAAATTTTCTTGAGTTTTTCTTGAATACTTTCAGAAAGGAACTCAACAAATAATGGCATTATATTGTCAGACCCTGAACCTAAAATGGAACCTTCGGATGATAAGTCAGATCCCATTGCCAAGAATAAATGACAACCTAAGATAAGATAAATGGTAAGCGAAAAAGCAGCCTGCAGAGAACTTCTACCTTCCCCAGGCGAATGCTAGCTTCATTCCTCAGCTCAGGTTTCAGCGCCTCAACCACAGATGATATTTTCTTATTAAACTCAACCTGAAAATATAAAAAAACCTAGAATTAAAATTAATTTATCAAGAAACAAACAACCTAAAGTTCCGTACCTCATATATTGCAACTTCTTTGAACAGATCATACCGGTAAAAAGTTGCACACCCACAAGCTACATGCTGACTACCAATACAAACCTGTAAAGCATTCAATACAATATTGATAACTTAAAATGCAGTTTGAAAGCCACATCAAGTCATCTAAGTTTGCTATCTTTACAACAACAAAAGAATGTATTTCCTACTTTAAATGTAAAATTCATCCATTAATCTTCCTTCTCTCTGCTATATTCTCTCCAACAAGTTGAATATGCAATATCAAAAAGTTTCTTTCTAAAAAGAAAGAAAAATAATCCACACTGTAACATATTCATGATAGGGCTAATAATAAACCCACAAAGAGGCATTCATCCTTTACAAAAATCAGAAAGCACACTTCTCTGTTCTATTGGACCATCCCTACACTCCTTGATATGTAGCCAGTGCTATTGTCATTTTGGTTGGTTCACGTAAAATACCAAAAATTATCACATTCACAACCATCAATTTTTGCCATGCCCTTCCTCATTCTTCCTACTCTTACTAACTTTGTACTCCGTGAACCATCTCAGTCCTTCTAGTTCATGTATAAGAATTATCAGAGATACTCTTTTACATTACACATACTTTTAACAGTTTCTAGGATGTGTATAGACTAGTACACTAAACTCACGCAAGTAACTTCTTAGACATTGATCCATATTAATTTGTTTGATGGGTTCAAAAATTCAAATGACATGTATGCACCAAATCCTATGATCTTTTAACTTTTCAATATCATTCCTGCTCTATGTGGTCATCAACCTATAGACGTGCTAAACACAAACAAGTCAGGTTTAATATTACCCGATTGCCTTGTTCCTTGTATATACCTGCGTATCCTTTTTTTCTCAACTCAGGTTCAAAGAAACTTACAAAATGGTTACTCTGTACCTGCAGAGAGCAGTGTTTTAAAGCGAAATCTGAAATGAGGCCAAAGTACAAAATATGATACCAAAATAACACAGGAACAGAGACAAAAGTATTAACCTCTTGAAGACAAATGATATCAGCATTATATTCAATGATCTCACAAAGCAAATTGCAACGACGGTATTCCCATACAAGAGCCCATGTTGGGCAGTAGTAATACTTTCCATAGGTTAACACGTCAGACAGAATGTTATAGGAGAGAATGCTAAAAGTAATACCATTAAAGGATGTGGAACACAAACTTGAAGATTCATGCGGATGACCAATTTGAACCATACAGCGAGGCTGAGCCACAGGAAATGCAATCACAGGATCAGTAACAGTCACATTTAGCTCAGACAAAGCAACATTTGTCGAAGAATCAACAGCTACACATTCTAGCTTCAAAATAAATCCAATGTCATCCAATTTCGGTTCATAAGTTTTTGAACAATTAACCAAAAGGCAATCTTTTCTTTCTTCTTCCACCAATGCTGCTGTCTGATCAATTAGACATTCACTACCTAACTCTGCCCAAGAGCCACAACTCCTAAGCTTTCTTCCCATTTGTTTATCATCATCTAAAGTCCTCCTTTCAGCTTCAAGATGACGCTGCGAATGTGCTTTCCATGAATTTTGGAAGCATTCTCTTGAGCAATGGTAACTTTCTTTGATTGAGATGTTTAATTTAACGCAAGACACACAATGGACAGTAGCCAACCTATCTTGATGTATGGAGCAGATCTTTAGCTTCCCATACCTATACCTACAAATTCAAGGTTTCATATTCTTAGGTAAAGCAAGATCAAGGAAAAGATAGACTACCAGGAAGGCTGGTAACCACAATATAGAAGGCCATATGAATTAAATTATTTGATGTCTTTGATAACATGATTAACATAACGACAAAATAAATTGTAATTGTAACTAAAATATAAACTTCAAATGTTCAACATCCGCCCATGCGCAGCTAAGTAGAGTTTCTTGACAGGCAACTTCAATCAAATTGACAAAGTACAACAATTCCCAGAAAAAGGAAAAAAGTTGCTTAACCTTGATGTGATTATATCTTAGAAACATAATTTGCGGGACTTACCCCTTCACGAATGCCTGTGTCTTGAAAACATATCACATCAGTTCAAATAATCCAAGAGTCAACATATTTGCTAATATTATTTTGCATCTTAAACTACAATTACAAAGAAATGAAAGAAAGAAAAGCTACCATCTAAATTTGATCATAGAATATATGTCAGACTGAACTGGAAGCGACCCTTTTGATCCGTTGACTGACACAGACGGATTGATTTCGCAGCCCGCAACCGGTTGAGATGAACGAAGAGTGACTTTCACTTTGTATTCGTAGCTTTTGGTTTCTTCGAAATCCATTTGAATTCCAGGACTGCAGATAATTTCCAACCAAGTAAATCCCACAACGTCAAGAAAGAGAATAGACCAAATAAATTTACTCGCCAGGGAATTTTTGTCGTCTGTCTGAGCTTTCTTCCAGAAAACGAAAATTGGACTCGACTAGAATCCACCAGAATCTAGTTAAAAAAATGAAGAACGGCTGACTTTATAAACGCCATCGTTTAGCACAAAAGCGATGGTCCTTTCACTAAGCCAGCGCGGGAATATAAGCGGGCTCCGTTATAATGCCTGCCACGTGGCTGACTCGCTGGAACTGCAGAATATTGACCCGGGAAAGAGCGAGACAGAGAGCAGAAATAGACTCTGGTCTACTGATAGTCTCTCCCAAGAAATTATGTTACGACGATTGTTATCATGTTGTAGTATGAGAAGGTTCTATAAATCGTCAATCCTAAAAAATTCACATCATACCTATTTTGATAAATGCAGAAAACACTGAATATTAACAATCAGTGAACAATTTCTAGAACTCTATAAAACAACGACCATATAAGATCGGAGTGAGCTCTCAGCTACATCATTCTCTCGAATACTCTTTCAATCTCCAATCTGTCCGCTAATGGAGACATTTTATGCAGTTAGTGACAAATGGATTTCAGCGTGGAGCTGTTTGGATTAATTTAATTAATTTTGTTGGATTTGCATTAATTAATTAATTAGTCCAATTATAAATTTAAGGTTTAAATATACATGAGGTCCTTCTAGATTTATTAAATAATGATTTTAGTCCTTATAGTTTGAAAATAATGAATTTAATCCTTATAGTTTTCAAAATCATGAATTAGGCCCCTGGGGTTAATTTTTTAGTTAGTTAACTGTTAGTCAACGCTGACTGGGATACTTATGTCATTATTAAAATTCATGTTAGCGCTGGCTGTGTACCACTTATGCTGACATGGACTAGTCAAAAAAAAAGTTTCAGTTTATTCACTTAGATCCTTGGTCAAAATTTCTCTTTTGTCCAATTTTTTATAAAAAATTGTCTTCTACTTCATCTATGTCCCTAGTTTAAGAATATATTTTTATATTTTTTAAAATCATTCCCTACAAGCTTTTCAATTTGTTCACTTTAGTCCCAATTCTTCACTTTCATATTTTTTTCTCACGGTTTGGTCCTCCAAATCAGTCAATAATTTTTTTTAGTCATGATATGATTCAATCTATTATTCATACCCAAGAACAGTACAAAAAAGAATTAAAATTTTCAAAGCTTATCTTTTATTCACTTAGGTCCTTGGTCAAAAATTTTTTTGATCCAATTTTTTTATATAAATTTGTTTTTTAATTTTTCTAGGCCCCTAGTTTAAGAATATATCTTTTTATTTGTCAAATTCATCTCCTACAAACTTTTTAATTTGTTCACTTTAGTCCCGATTCTTAACTTTCATGTTTTTTCTCATAGTTTGGTCCTCCAAATCAGTTCATAATTTCATTTTTAGTTATAAGATGATTTAATCTGTTATTCATACCCAAGATCACTACAAAAAATGAATTAAAATAAATATTAGGAGAAAAGATCAATTACATATGCTATGAAAAATTATTGCTTGCTATTCTTTGAAAAACTAACTCCTAATAACGTTTAAATCTTCCTAATGAGTTTATTTATATAATTAAATTAAAGACGAAAGAAAAAAAATCGCAGTAGTTTTAATTAAAGTGATGAGACATGAAATAAGAATGATTTTAATTTATTTTTTGTATTGATATTGGGTATGAATGATAGATTGAATCATGTCATGACTAAAAATAAAATTATAGACTAATTTAGAAGACCAAATTGTGAGAAAAAACATAAAAGTTAAGAATTGGGACTAAAGTAAACAAACTGAAAAGTTTGTAGAGGATGAATTTGACAAATAAAAAGATATTTTCTTAAGTTAGGGACCTAATCAAATTAGAAGACGAGTTTATATAAAAAAATTGGACAAAAAAGTTTTTTAACCAAGGACCTAAGTGAATAAAAGATAAGCTTTGAAACTTGAATTTTAATTCTTTTTTTGTATTGTTCTTTGGGTATGAATGATAGATTAAATCATATCATGACTAAAAATGAAATTGTGAACTGATTTGTAGGACCAAATAGTGAGAAAAGATATGACAGTGAAGAATTGGGACTAAAGTGAACAAATTAAAAAATTTGTAGGGGATGATTTTGATAAATAAAAAAAATATATTCTTAAACTAGAGACCTAGACAAAGTAGAAGACGAGTTTATATCAAAAATTAAACAAAAAGAAAATTTTGACCAAGGACCTAAGCGAATAAGGTGAAACTTTTTTTTTACTAGTCCACGTCAGTATAAAGTAGTACACAGTCAGCGTTGACATAGATTTTAATAATGATATCAGTATCCCAATCAGTATTGACTAACAGTTGACTAACCAATAACTAACCCCGAGTACTTATTTCATGATTTTGAAAAATATAAGGACTAAATTTATTATTTTTAAATTATAGAGACAAAAATTATTTTTTAATAAAATAATAGAGATCTCAAATATATTTAAACTTAAATTTAATTAGCAGTTAGTCTTTTATCTAACACTAGACTCAAATAGGGTCCACGTTGGTTGTGGATAGTCTATGATATGTTGGATTATTTACAAACTTATTTTGGATTGAGGCCCTAACTTACCGTTCATTTTGTAGTCAGTTAGTTTCTGTTACATTACTGACTAAATTAAATAAGAGAGTTATTATTTGGTTATTTTAATAAATTAAAAATAATAGTCAAAAGTGAGAGTAAAAACTAGGATTTTCAAAAGAGATTATTTATCATCTTACTACTCTCCCTTGAGGTTAGACTTCTAATTCTCTATTCTATTCACTCCAAAATTCTAACTTACAATAACTTTTTTCGTTCTTCATTAGTTGTTACAAGTTGAATATATGACTTCTTTACATTTATTAACTAATACGCATAATTATTATTAGTTTTATTGTGATTATAATCTCCTAATCTTGTAAAAAAAAAAATTGCTAACAGGAGCAACACATCTCACAAACATGACAAAAGAATTGCACGTTCGTTCACGTGAAAGTCTTCCTAATCTCACCGTGCCCACTTATTTTTCTAATCTATACTAGGTCGTGACTGGACTGTAAATATTGAATGTCATGTCCTACTGCTGTTCTCGGTAAATCATACCGAGCAATAATCACGTCGACTTTTCTTCCCTTTAATTTATCTATAAATTTTGGAATTTTTTGTGATCAAGCATTAATATAGGTATACACGTAAATAATTATTTTTTAAGAACGAAAACATGAAAATATACTTCAAAGTCATGAAGTGAATATGTTGTCAGTCACTATATATATATATATATATATATATATTGTGGATAATATTTTGAGGTGCTTCATGCTGTATCCGAGTTAAAACTGCCAAGTACAGCACATGGCGCTAAGAATCACACGTCAGATTTTCTTTCCCCAAAATTCACCCAGAAAAAGCTTTCGAAATTTTGTAAAGAGGTATATCATAGACAAGAAAAAGGCTAGTTTCAACTCTCAAGCCTACTTTCAAATTCATATTGATGTAAACTACCAATTTCCAGCGTTTTTTTTTTTGAAGAAAACTCATCAAGGCGACAACAATCAGTTCAACCTTGTAAGGAATGACTTCAGCTAGAATTGATTTTTCTCTCTAATTGCTACCCAACGCTAGGTTACCAATGACATAATTGCAACTAGGGCCAAACATGGAGGTAACCTGTTGAGGCAAAGTTTTATATTCCCCGAGGTTTGATAGAAAGTACTTAAATTGGTTTCGAAATATGTCAATTGTAATGTGATATAGTTATTGGCAAAGTTCAAAATAAGTTTCTAAACAGGGGGTTTAAAGGAAATGGGCTTTGATTGTTCAGAACAAGGAACTCTAAAGCTCACCATCAGCTCTAAAAGAAATTTTACTTATTTGGAAGAGAAGGCTAAAGCATAATTTCACTTATTGTTGACCTTCTCTTACTTCGTTTCAAAGTCAGAAAGCATGGTAATCCACGTATCTTCCCTTTGCCACCTAAAAAAATAACTAAACAGTTTTACAGAGAGGAGAATAGTGATATAAAGAAACATGAGAGGATAGGAATTAGGAACCAAGTCATGCTGCTATACCCCGTCTAATTCCTCAAAACAATTAACAACAAACTAAAAGCAATCTTGGCCAGCAAAACCC
Organism: Biancaea sappan; assembly: GCA_037074585.1. Classification (NCBI taxonomy): domain Eukaryota; kingdom Viridiplantae; phylum Streptophyta; class Magnoliopsida; order Fabales; family Fabaceae; genus Biancaea; species Biancaea sappan. The sequence continues at coordinate 18,332,881 of CM073494.1, forward strand.
ACCCTCTTCTTGTTAATCTTTTCCGTGTCAGCTAATAGGCAGTTGTTATTGAACCCAAAAAAAAAGTTATTTAATGTGGCAGAAAATGGAAAATACCACTTGTATCCTATCTTGCTACTTTTCCGTCTGTCAGAGTATAGCCTCAAATATCATACACTTATAGCCTTTTTACAGAATGACTACGACTCAAGTTATATGGGGTTAAAAGGTAAGTCTCTTTGGAGTCTTTATTAGTGTGTGTTTGGAAACTCATTAAGTAATCTTAGGTTTGAATAAAATTGATTTTGATAATTGATTTTGAACAGAATTGATTTTACATGAACGTGATTTATGTTTGGAAACTGTTATTAGAAAAGTGATTTTGGAAAATGAATTTTGTTTGGATATTGGTTAACAGAAGTACTTTTGAATGTGTAATTACCAAAAGGGTATGAATTTTATATTGTTTCATTTCATTTGACTATTGACACTAAAATATTAAAATTTATGAATATTGTAATAAAATGAATTTATTTATATCCAAATTAGTTTTAACTATTTTTAATAATTATTCAAAGATGACTCTTGGAATTAAACAAAATAAGATCATCAAACTCACATAAAAAATAATTCAAGTAAGCAGCTAAATTAAAATTTAAATAGAAGTACATGATCTAAATAAAGTACAGATAATTGTCATTTATTATGCATATGTTCCACTGATCACGAATAGCGTCTCGAATATGATCCATTTCTGATGAAGATGCTAGGTTTAGGGATCGCAAGAAATCTGAATCATCATTGTTAGCATTTTCTTCTCCTAGCATATTTTCTTCTTCTGAACGGTTGAATTCAATATCTGTATCAGTATTTCTTCTGATAAAATTGTGAATAGTCATTGTTGCACTGACCAACTGAACTTGTGTTATAAGTTTAAACTTAGGCATATTTTTCAAAAGTGCAAACCTATTCTTCCATACTCCAAAAGTTCTTTCAATAGTGGTCCTCAAACTTAAATGATAATAATTAAATACCTCATTTTTGTTCTGTAATCTAAATGAACGTTTAAAATCAGGTATGTGATAACGCTCACACTTGTACGGACCAATATATCCAACTGGTGTTGGATAGCCAGCATCCACCAAATAATATTTACCTACAAAAATAATAAAATAATTATCAAATAATGCCTAATCTAAAAGTATAATCAATTTACGGTTATGATAAATAATATACCTGGAGGTGGGTGTGGAAAAATCATCTCAGGAGTTGTCAGAGCGTGTTGGAAAACACGAGCGTCATGGGCAGGGCCTTCCCATCCTGGCAAAGCAAAGGTGAAACACATATCCCAATCACATGCAGCCATTATGTTTTGTGTTGTAACTCCTTTTCTTCCGATAAATCTTGGTTGCTCACTAGCGCTGACCACACAGTGAACATGAGTTCCATCAATAGCTCCTATGGCATCCTTGAAAAATGGCCAGTATTGTCGATCATTTCGTATTTTTAACGGGATCTCACGAAATGTACGATCTTGTGACCTAATATATTTGAAAGACAATTTCAAGCAAGCAGCTAAGACTGAATGAATATGTCTACTAATAGTTTCTCCTGAATGCTGGAACCTCTCTTGTAACAGTCTGTTTCCCACTCCATGGCCAACCATGTGTAGAAACATTGCAACCATCTCTTGAATTCCCATTCGTGTGGTGCCCTTTAAACCACATTCATTTAATTCTAGGCATAACTTATGAAATACATGTTTCTCCATACGAAACATCTCATGGCAACAAACAGGATGCCCATTTATTATTTCTAGAACCCATGCATGACCAGTTTGCTCACTTGTTCTACATGGTTGTTTACATAAATAAATGGTTGCATATTGACTAATTAGCACAGTTGTAGCGACATATTCTTTCATATCATCATCATCGATGAGATAACTTGCTATTTCATCCATGTCTATTTCATGATCATCCATTTATACCTATTAAAAATAAAAATCATATAATGATAAAGACAACATGAAAGTTAACATTAATAGAAAATAATATCCAATGACATAATTCGAATATTTCTCGAAATAAAAAGACATAAATGATGAAATACAACTTGACACACAACTACTAATGAATCCAACATAATACTAAGCTAGTCCTTCGGGTAATTCTCTGGATTGGATGCTGTACTTCGAAGCCAATCCACTAATTGATCATTAGCATTTGCCTTCCTAAACGCCACAAATGCCTCCCTTGCTTTCTTACTCATAAGTAAATTAATACATTTGGTATGAAGTTCTAGATCATTAGCAATTTCAGGTATATTGACAAGTTCAGCTATAACTTCACCAATAGAGGCACCAGGGGCGTTAGCATGGCGTGAGCGACATGTATCTGCCATGACACTTACTGCATCTGCTATCTTATAAGCAGCAAGCATTTTAGCTTTGCCTCTTTGTTCACTACAACTAGCCCTCTTCCTCTTATCCCCACTTCTCTGGCTTATGGTGCCTTGAGAGGTATTTAAGATGATATTTCTCATCTCATTGGTTGCTCCACCACTGAGATCTTCCTTACTATCCCCTAAACCTTCCTCCAAGTCCATAGCAATATTGTCCAAAGATGGACGATACCCATCATTATCATTAAACCCAGTAGGCAGTACCCCTGATGATGGTGCCCAAGCATACTCCCCAGTGGCCACCACGTCCTTAAACAATGAGGTTAGCTCATGGGCAAATGGTAGGCCCTTGTGCCTAAACTTGCCATATTGAGGATTTTCCTGTATATTATTCAAAATTGTCATTAGAACACAATACATTAGGGAAAAAAAACTCTATAACTTAATCCTTTTTAATTTGAAACATACCAATTGCTTTTTCTCCCACCACTCATCGGGAGCATCAACGGTGTTCTTGATATTGTCCCACCCTAATCCGGTTTCATGTGCAAACAGTTTATACCATACTTGCCACTATTTTCTTAAACTGTCAAATTTGTTTTTCAACTGAGATCTAGTATAATTCCTTCCACTTTGGTCGTTGAACTAGCTAAAACACTTTTCCACCCCCTTTTAGTAAGACTAATTCCATTACGCTCTCCTTTGTACAATTGTTCTAGGCAAGCTTTAACAAAATATTCAGTTGTCTTTGCATCCCAATTAGCCTTTGCTTTATCACTTGGAGTAGAATCTACAATGACTTGCTTCTTTCGGGAATTCATGTCTAGTAATTACATATATAACCATAAGAGTTTAGCAAAATAATTATATATTAACTAAGTGGTCATTAACTAATTACGTATTAATTAATTATGTGTTAACTAATTATATATTAATTAATTGGTCATTAAATAATTATATATTAATTAATTATATATTAACTAATTATATATTAACTAAATGGTCATTAACTAATTACATATTAACTAATTATATATTAATTAATTATATATTAATTAATTGGTCATTAACTAATTATATATTAACTAATTAATTATTGACTAATTAAGACTAACTAAAATTATTAACTAAATATATATTATTCAAAATTTTTAACTAATTATATATTAACTAAAATTATTAACTAATTAAAAAAAAAAGAAGGCATAAACCTGAAGCTACAGTAACGCGAAACATAAGCGTGAATGCAGAGGATAACTGAAGCGTGAATGCAGAGGATAATTGAAGCGTGAATGCAGAGGATAACGCAGTGAAGAAATTTGGAAGGAGTTAAAACATGGATATGTCCACAGAAGTATAACATGTAGAGGAAAACACAAGTGGCGCACAGATGGCGAGGATCACCCCTCTCCGGCAAGCACACAGAGGGTAATGGCAAAACAAAAGGTGATGGTAAAACAGAGCGAAACAGAGGAAAACATGGATATTGCATAGAGATGAATATAGAACCACATAATGCCATGAATGATAAATGGAGATGGACAAAAATGAAAAGGAACACATACTAGAAGAGAAGGGGAAAATCTTAGTGCAGAATGTTATCTCCGTGAAGAAGCAATGTTCAAGCAAATCTTAGTGCAGAATGGCAAGAGAGAAAATGAACAGCATAACTCCTTGTTCAAGTTTGAATTATAGCCAAAGTGGTTGGTTGGTTGCTTCGGCGAGGTTGGTCGCTCCATTCCGTTCAGGTAAAGCAAGAGTAAATGCCTCTGTGAAAGTAAATGCCAACAGAGGGCATTCCAGGAAAAATTTGCATAAACATATTAAAGAGACAATCGATTCTTGGCAGAAGTGTATAATTTCCGCTTTCCTTCAAACGGGCTTACTCATCCAGAATCAATTATAGCTTTCTCCCGCAACGCAGATCCAAACGCATACTATTTTGATGTAAACGCCCATCTGCCACTCCAACGCACGTTTAATACTTCTAAACGCAGATTCAAACATGCTCTTAATAACGTGGGTTGATTAAAGAAGATACAACAATTATCCACAGAATAACATTGGCCTTGGGCCCAAGGAACATAAGATTCAAATTTCTTCCAGTAAAATGCTTTGAATAGAATAATTCCTTTTCAACCCAATTATGATACAAGAAATGTGGTTAGTAAAAGAAACCAGCAATTTGTCACCCATAAATCAGTCTAACGGCAATAAAACGAGATATTAGATGCAGTGTCCCAACTGCCAAGAATAAGGGCATACACCTGTTTGAATTATTAGGCGTTAGTGTTCTGTTTGAATCTCAAATTTCAAAATAAAAGAAAATTTAAACAGTGCATACACCTGAAAGGAGATCAGATTTTTAAACATTCTTCATTTGACTAAGGGCGTCTATAGGTTCAGATACAAACAATGGGGACACAGTTCAGATGTTGATATAAAATGCGAGCACTATTGTCAACCCCCCAAAAAAAAAATGCAAGCCCTACAAAATCCCAGATATTTGTCCTGATGTTTTTAGACAAATTATGTACTTCTACTCCCTCAATTCCTACTCAATCTAAACAGTGAATGGTAAATATTTCACTCCAATAATCCAACCAGAAGGTGGATCAAATGCGACTGACAAAAATTCTGAATTTTAGTTTTCCGAGAAAGATCTGGTCCATTATAGTTGGCAATCATCTAATATACAATTATCTCTAGAAACAGATGCCATACAATTTAGACCTAAAAGATTATGGGAGCCGCATCAAGTTTAAACGTCGACCTGTGTGAACAATCAGCTCTGTGCCAGAGAATGAGGAACCTAATATTAAGCTGATGTGCATGCGCTGAGAGCCTGGAACAATGTCAGGACAAAACAAAGATATATCAAAGCCTGAGGACACGGTCACTGTTAGAAAGGGAAAGTAGATGAGATCCACCAATAATACAACTAATGGAAAACAATTAAGCAGTCATCGCGAGAACAGGAGCAGAGTATCTCATGAAGACAAATCTACTAGACTAAGAAACCTTCATGTCTTAATTCATGTACTATTAGAGCAGGATCTACTTTTTGGGGAACATGAATCAAAACAAGACAAAAAAAACATCTTTTACACTAATAAGAATATTACATGTCCAATGGCTTTCCTTTTTCTTTTTTTCTTTTTCCCCTTCATTGCAGATGAGCGGTAGTAAGAGGGAGTGAAACACAAATTAACATAAGTAGTGAACCAAGCAAGCTTTAGATGGGATAAATTTACGATTGTAAACTGTACTGGATTTATTATTTGGTCAAGGCAATGGCAGAGACAACAAATTATGGAATTGCAATGAACAGGTACCAGTGACTAGCAGTGTAAGCAAATTTTCAGGAACCCAGTTTAACTATAATTTTATTCACAAAAAAGTGAAAAACTCCGCACAAGCATGACCAAGGCAAAATAAATGATGAAAATCAAACAGCGTTCCAGTATAAGAAAGCATCATAGTTTAATGGGAAAAATTAAGATTAGAGTCACTGATTGTAAATACCTCTAGTCAAATGCATAGGGGTCATCCGCGTATGGATTTAGAGAACCTTCGGAAAACAAATCACCTATATTTGAAGGATGAGTATGGCCTCTTCCCTTCATGCCCTGCATTAGAGAATGTCAAAAATAAAATATATATATTTATATGCAATATTAAAGGGATTACTGCATTCAAGAAAAACAAGAGGGGCATATGCAAAAATGATTATTCATCAACTTAAACATAGCGGACACAAAGATTTGTAGATCTACCATATCTGGTTCAATTCAACTTTTTTCAAACAAGAAAAAAAAAAGTAAATACTATAGCCTCATTAACTTTGTTTTCTGTTATATTGTATCATTTAGCATTAGGTAACACAACTCAAATAAATATTCTCACTAAGTAGCGCAAAATAATTGGACCTAAGAATCTTTTGAAATCATCAAAATTTTTATAGATCCTATTAAAATTTGCTTTTTGAAAAATGATAAGAAAATTTTTACCTTACATGAGATAATTAACCTGGAAATAAGTCCAAAGTAGTACTTGGGAGACGGAGTAATTTAAAATAATTTCAAAACTAATAAGATAATGCATGCTCCTAACCATCACCATTTCTTGCAGCATCAGCAAATGGAACATGAAGATGAAAATGTTGAAGCAAGATAAGAGAATGAATCAATGAACTGATTTGTTCCTGAATATCCAACCCAAAATTGGGAACTTCGCAACTTGATAATTTGAAGTATATGCCTTGGATAAAATAATGTACCGATAAAAGGGAAATTTTTGTTGACCATTTGATTACCTTGGCAACACTTCCAGGTGTATTTGCTTTTGGTGTATTTATCTTATGTTTTCTCGGATCCTGATAAAGAAAGATAATTAACATTGGTAGACTTGTAAAAAGTCTGTACTCTGAACTTTTAAGCCAAGTCATGTCATGTAACAATATAGTTCATGTGCATAGGTTTAATAGCACTTTTAGAGAAACAGGTACGTGCCTCAAACATGACAGTACTTCTTGTTTTTCTTCGTTTTGTAATTGTTCTTCCATTAGAAGTTTCAACTTCATATTCATGGTGAGTTACCTGCTCATTCAGCTTAGATGATAAGCCAGTTACCAACTATCATAAATTAAATACTTCTATCTATTCATTAGGGCACACCAATCAATAGCATCACGGTAATCTTCATACACTACCTATTGCAGCAATATGATGTCCTTTGTGCATAAAGTTCAGAGGGAAGTAAGTTACCTTTCTGTGATGTTTAGGAATGCTCACCACACTTCCTGCCTTTACATTCTCCACTTTCTGCAACAACTTTGACACTGGTGTTTGTGTTACTTCAAGGATTGGAGAGTTCTATGAAGAGGAAAGAAAGACAAAACAAATTAGGTGACCAGATGAACATAATATTAACATGATATAAAAGAAGGGAAGACTAGAATTCCTTTCTTTCCATCTCCGTTCTTACTAGAGTATGCTGACTTAGTTTGCCACCATGAGAACTTCTCCTCTTAATAGATGAAACAGGGTAAACCTATCACATGATAATCACTGTTATGCTTCTCGCACAAATCAATTTAATTTTGAGTTAGCTTTTACATAAAAATATATAGTCCAACTCAATTATTATAGAAGTCTATAAGCAAAGAAATCTTAGACAGTGCATGAATAAATTGCACTTCAAGCTAGGTTTGATAATGTAAGCAACAAGATCAAAATTTGTACTCCTTTCCCATCATGTTAGATTGATATAAGATAATACTTTTGGTCTAGCAAGCAAGCAAATCTTATGACTTGTGACATATGTCCACAATCTGACAAACAAAATATCCTTTCATCTCAATGCAAAATCAACATGACATAGATGAGATGGGAAGACAGAAACACAGACTTTGATAAGATAAGCCAACCTGTTTTGAATTCACTTCTTGGTCTTCTTTTGGTTTGTCACTCATCACTTTCCACTGCAATTGCAACAATGCCCTTTGCCTATCTTCCTGCAATATATTTTAGACAAATTTGGAAATTTTGTAAAATCAGTTATTTTAATAGTTTAGGTATTCCATACTTTTGATTTCTGAAGATGCAACTCCTCTTGCAGCTTCTGACACTCATCTTCAAGTTCACACCTAAATGATTTCATCTGAGCTTCATGTTCGTTCCTCAGGAACAATGTTTTCTATAGAAAGTCAACTCATTGCGAAGTGAAGTAAATGCCATGTAAAAGCCTTAGCTTAGTCCTAAATATATAGTAATATACTAATGAACCTCTCTGAGTTCATTTTCAGCTTGAAGTTGGGCACGCTTTAGCTGTTCACTGTGTTCAGCTATAAGGCCTTGTTGCTTCTTGTCGTGCTCCTGCTGCATTTGAGTAAACTGCATGTTGAGCAGGAAACTAGTTAACCAGGTTGCTGGATGTTTTTCAACCTAATAGTAGGTATATTGGCCCAAGTAATAGTAGTGATGCAATGACAATCTTACAAGAGGTGCATACCCACCAAAAAAATAGAGTAAGACTACAACAATATGAGCATAAACTAGTAAAAATACTAAAAAATTATCATACTGCTTAATACATTCTATATATTTGAAAGTTAATTAGCTGAGTACAGTTATCACTTATTAAAGAGATTCGTTTTTTAAAAGCAGCAAGGATTATGTAAAGAAAATGGTACTTGAAGAAAATAAAGATAAATCAGACCATATATAATCCAAAATAAAAGATCAAATGCCATACTACTACATGGATAATAATGATCAATAAAAAAGAAAATTAATCTCACATTCTTTTTATCCATACCAGTTCAGCATGTTGCTCCTGAATGTGCATCAACTGCTGCCTTGATTCTTCTTTACAAGTCGCAAGTTTTTGGTCACATCTTCCCTCTACTTCTGCAATAGCCTTGTCAGCCTGAAGATGTGAATCGGTGAGGAATGCTACTAATGGATAAATGTGGTACAATCATAATTATATTGTATCAAACCTTGTCTTTTTCCATGTTGACAATTTCCATCTTCTCTAGCTCGTACTTCCTCCTAATGTCATTAATAGCCTGCTCAAGTGGTGTAATTGTTAGATTTGATCTCTTCCACAATATCAAGGATTTATGGGAGGTAACTGACATTTGATCACACCTGATCATTTCTCTGAGAAATTTCTTTCAAATGCCTTGCTAATTCCGATTGCTTATTCTCTACCATTATATCATATTGCTTCTTAGCTTCTAAAAGTTTACTTTCAGCAGAAGTCAATGAAAACTGATTCTGCAGTGACAAACAGAAATTACGTAAGTCTGTAAAAATGAATAGGAACAAGCAGATATGTAGTATGTTTTTTTAAAGACCTCTGTGATCTGATTTTCCAGCTTCTTTTCTTGCTCCTTATAGTGCAAAATAAGTTGTTCTTTGTCCTCTAAGACATTATGCACCTGGCTCACTTGTTGCTCCAGAGAAGACGCATGTTGCTCAAGTTTCACAACCTCCTTTTTCATATTATCTATTTCCTCTGATTTCTTCAATATCTCTTCCTGCAGTCTCTCTGTGTTTTCTTTGCTTTCAATTTCTAATGATGAAAGTTTTAGCAATAATCCTTGCTGCATGGAATTAGATACTAGGATAAGGAATGTGATAAAATATGATAAAAGATAATGAACTAAGCAGATTAAATTGGCATGCCTTTTGACCCTCTGATGATCTAGAACTAACTGAAAGAATTTCAACTTTCTCCTCTAATTTGGAAATTAATGTCTCTGCTTCAGCCTTCCTCGAGATTAAAGTTTGAGCTTCTGATTCCAGACACTGAATTCTTTCAGCAGCTAGTCGGCATTCTTCTGCATGCTGAGCTGAAGTAGACTCCAGGACTTTCTGAAGTTCAGTCAATTTATTGTTTAATTCCTGCTTTATCAATTGAATTGCATCTTTTTCTGACGTCAGGCTCAAGAATTTATTATGAAGCTCATCATATTGAGTTTGAGCACGTTTAGAGAAGGCATCTCTCTCCAGCTGGACCAACTTGAAGCAAGAAACGTAGTGACAGTTCAGTTGATCAAACTTGCTCAGAAAGTTCAAGCTTTCTTTGTCTAAATCTACCAAATTTGCAGCTAAGGCTTGAACCAATTCTTCAAGGTCTTTGATTTCCTGAAGTGACATGTCAAGTTTCTTAGTAATATCAGCAATACACAATTGAAGATCACCCTTTTCTTTCACCAATTTCTCCTGAGTGGTTATGTGATGCGTAATTTCATCTTCTTTGACTTCTAACTGAAGGCGCACATCTCCCAACTTTAATTTCAAACTCTCTGTAGCCAATGTACTAGCTGCTAATGTTTCACCTAAATTCTTTATCATATCATCTGCATTCGAAGTCAGGTTCCATACAATAATTAAAATTACGTCGAAAATTGAGGATACTAAATATTCAGCCAAAAAGCTATTACATTCTAAATTTCATATGACTAGACCTCAGTAGACAATTTTTCAGAATAAATCAAAATTATATGTTTTTAAACATCATAATCAGCGTTTCTTAGTCAAACTGAATTAGTAGTTTCTATTAAATGTATATGAATTTCACAAAATGTTAAACACCTTATCCTAGAAGATAAAAAATTGCTATTCTTTACTAACAATCAGGGCATTTACATTAAGCCCCATTAACCATTGAGATACAATATTTCCATGTAATACATATAGAAAGACATGCACAAATACAAGTAAAGCCTTCAGTGTAACTCATCCCTTTTTTTGCCTTTTAGGAGCTCAAAGGGCCAGTACCTTGCCTATGTCTTTTGATATAGAACCATCTGACTAAAGGTTTAAGCTGTTAAGCAGGGGCTTTTGAGTGTATTTATAACGCCAGCATAGACAAAGCACAATGAATAAGGAAATTTACATAAAAATAGCTAAATTTTCAAGCAGACAAGATACAGAGCAAATGAATAATGTTCAAGAATCTATAACAAGGAAAAATTATTTAGCTGACAGCTACAATGCAATCAAACCTTATCGTTTCCTAGTTTTATTCATTAATATTTAGTTGTTACAATTTTATTAAAGTGTGAACAACATATAAGGGCAGGAATCAAACAATTTAGACAGATTCTTAAACATCACCCAAGATGTCATCATTAGACAAGGGGCTTCAACAGAATGTTCTGAAGCTTAAAGAAGCCCAGTATCATCTCCATAATGGAAACTTAGATTATCAACATTAGTAACGACAACCTTACGAAAAAATCAGAATCAGTGAAGAAGCCTCATCCAAATACTACATCAGGATGTAGATATTAAAATGATACATGAGATAATAATGCTAAAAATATATGCACCTTTCCACTTTCATCACATGACATGAACAAACAAAACACGCAGTACTAGATAATTCTGATGCAGTAACTTCGATAATGTCCTTCAAATAGAAGTTACCATAATGAGCAAAAAAAAGAATGCTACGTTATAAGCAAAACCAAAAATTGTTACTTCATAACCACACTAATCTGAACTGTTAAATTATATTTTCTTTCCTACATGCCTTATAATATAGCATTCAAGACAACCTAGCGGAATTATTACAAATCATTTTTAATTGTCAGATTTAAAATCTTGAAAAGCCAAATAATGACCTTTCCCCTTTAAAAGATTGGCAGCTCTGGCCTGATCATTCCTATGAATCTTCTCCCTTTCTTCTGACTCAAATTTGAGCTCCTCTATCTCCTTGTTACCTATAATAAAGATTCACACAGATAATGTTGGAATTTCAATGTTCAAATACAAGCTCCAACCCTACAATTAAATCATAAATATAACAAATTAATCATCTTAGTTTCAAAACAACTTTTCAGCAAAATTAAAAATAAAAAACTCAGGAAAGGGACTTACGAATTCTAATTGTTTCCTCTGCAGAATCTAGCTTCAAAGACAGATCACCCATATGTTTACTCAAAGTATCAAGAGTTTCTGAACTGGCTGAAAGCTTAATTTCCAGCATCTCCTTATCTTTGTCAGCTATACCAGAAAGAAAAGATTGATTGAAAACGCCTTGGTTAATATCTAAAGGTCACAATAAGGATATCAAATGCACATAAAGGAACAGAGAAAAAAGTCCTACCAGCCTGAACTAGACCAGATAGCTGCTGCAACGTCTCAGTAAGTTGATCACACAAAGTCTTAGTTGATGAGAACTTAGACTCCAATCCTTTCCAGAGTTTTTCATCTTCTTTCTGCTTGACCTTGAGTTTGGCATTTTCGTTGAAAGCATTCTGCAATTTTTCTTCTAATGCATGGACATGTTCCAATGACTTCTTTAGTTTAGCATTCTGCGTAGCAACAGTGAGAAAATAACAACATTTCTCTGGATAGTGAGAGCGAAACACTAAGGAACAGAAATTGTGATATGCGTGCATTTTTCGCACTACATCACATGCACAGCGGAAGATTTTATCATACCGCAATTTCCAGATCAGTCTTCACTGAAGCTTGCTCTTTTACCAGTTTCTCTGCAAATGAGTAAATTAATGAAACGTGACCAAATTATAACCAAAAGCTCCGAATAAAGTCTTCATCCAGTGGAAAAACCGATAAAATCAGGATAATAAAGCTGAATTCTGATCAAAACCTGCAGTGAGCTTCAGATTCGCAAAACTTCCCAATGAGATGGAATCTGAGGAAGGACGTGACGATAATGACAATGCCTTGGCAGTTCCCGAAGCTGAACCATACAAAGACTTGAATTTGTCCAGACTCTTCGAGATTGAGATCCCTGGCTTCTGCATTTTGAATATCGATATCAATCGCAAAATGAATCGCTAGCTTCTCTATTCCTCAACTGATCCTGTCTCGCTCTGCAAGTACCCCAGTTTTAGAGCATACTTGATTTAGAAATAGGCGGCAAGGACTCTATAATGCAGCATTTATACTCTATGCCTTGGGCTCCAAGTTATGCGGCTTTTGTACGCAGAGAGAGGGGCAGGGTGAGGAAGCACGAGGAGGTTTAAGTTTTTTACATTTTTTTAAATAATTTAAAATATATATATATATATATATATATATATATATATATATATATATATATATATATATATATGTATATATATATATAGTGATTGGCCGACTAGCAGTTGATTAACACTGCTAAACCGACTCGTCACCGGCTAACACTAAATAGATTGTGAACCTTTTTATTCAGTTTAAATTTATCTGTCTTGACTTGCAAGTTACTTTTTTATATTAAAATAATATAATTTTAAATTTTTTTAATAAAAATTTAATAATTTTTTATTAAAACAAAATTTCTATATATAAAATATTATTTTTTTTAATTTTTTAAATAATTAATAACTTTAATTTTTTATATTTTCTTTCAAAACTAATTATATTATATATAAAATTAAAAATTCTATATTTATTTTTAAAAATTACAAAAGTTTTTATATTCAAATTTACTATATTTATTGAATATAAGATTATAAAATATATAAATGTGATAAAGTGAAATTATTTATGGTAAATAATATATTTTTTCTTAAAAAAAAGGGGCAGCCCGCATGGCCCATAGTCCTAAATGGGTTGGCCCATTTAAATTACTCAACTCAAAACCTTCTATTTACAAATGATCTCGATCTAACCTATGAACACAATCTTTTTAAATAGTACTATCGTTAATGGCCTAATGCCAAAGTCAAGAGGTGTCAGAGAAGATGGTGATGTTGATCCAAAGGAGGCCAACATTGATTTTTATTTTTTTGTTTTGTTTTTTGTTTATATATTTTCTCTGATTTTTTCCTGTAAAAATTTCTTTATTAAAAAAATTTGGGAGAACATTACTCTTTCCATTTATATGTTGTATATCAAAATCAAAACATGAAAGTAGTTTTTGCCATCTAGCAAAAATATGTTTGGAAACTAGATTCTCAACATCCTTTTGTAAAATTTTTTTGCTTCTTTAAAGTCTATTTTCAGCAGAAATATTTTATTAAATAAATCATCTTAAAATTTGGTTATACATAGTACTATAGAAAATATTTCTTTTTATGGTAGAATATTTTTATTAGGCATTTGTACTATCCCTAAATAAAATTGGACTACTTGTGCAGACGCCCAACAAAATTAATATATATATATATATATACACACACATGATGGTTGGAGCAGGACAATTAAACTGTCACTGCAATGCAATGTCTTTATTTTGGTTCACTGCATTGTCTTTTTTTTTTTTTGGAGGGTAGGGAAGGCTAAATATTATATATTAATTTGATTAACAATAAAATTAATTAATAAATTTAATATAATATAAATTATAATCATCTTTTGAAGCTTATTTAAATACTATTTAAATTTGACCAAATATTATATTATGTTCATATGAGATGGTTAATATTTTATGGAGACTTTTTTTTTTTTGGGTTACATCAAAGAGGTCAAAAAGGCCTAAACACTAGCAGATGTCCATCTAAGCCGAGCTCTGGAAGCCATGTGCATATCTAGAATGGAACTCAGTCTCTTGGGTTGGTATTATAGGATCATAAAACCTGACGTTTGTCCTTTCGCTTTAGCCGTGAGCTAGTATGCAAATTCATTCTTCTCCTTATAACACACTCGGATCCTCACCTCTCATTCTCTGTTTTTTAGCTCCTCAATCTGTCGAAATAGCAATACCATCGGATGATCTACCATGTATCCTTTGCTAATCATCTCAACCGCCTTCTTTGAGTCCTTCTTCAGCCTTACACGCCGATGGCCCTCCACCCATAAGAAGTTCAAACCTGAGGCGATGCTCTAAACCTCTTGTGAGAATCTATCCATCACTCCGAACCCTATGGTGAATCCCGACCTCCACCTTCTGGTAGCGTCTCGTATTAGCCCACCACAACCTGCCTCATATCCGTCTTTTGTGCTTGCTTCGTCTACATTAACTTTCATCCAATTTTTCATCGGTGGCTGCCACTTAATTCTGATCTCTCTCCAAACTAAGTCTGAAAACCTCAATGCCTCCATGGCACTCTCAAATTCCCTTGCTGCCTGGATAATACTCTAGTAAGTTGTAACACCCTGGGTTCCTGGGGTTACTGTTGATGGTATACCAGTGTGGATGTGAAAATACGAAGAAAATTTTTTCGTTTCGATGAAAGGAATATGGCTTAGTGAAGTTCGACACCATGGGGAGGCTCGACGAGTGGAAAGGACTAAGGCACAAGGAGAATGAGAGAGATATTGGTAATTAAAAAAAATTCTACACAAGAATGGAAAGGGAATGGTGGGATTGTAAGGTGCTTTAAAAATGTGGGAAATACCTGAGTGTGGGAAATTACGATTTTACCCTTGTTAAAAATTTAACCATGCAAACATGCCAAGGACATTTTTATAATTTCTTGCCCCTGTGTATGTATGTATTCCCCACACCCTTCAAACTCCTTATTCATCTTCCCATCACCTTTGCTCTCTCATTTTTCCCACCGTTCTCCTTCTCCCTCACCTCTCACACTTAACCCCATGGAATCATGCTCCCTCATCCTTTGGCCACCATTCTCCTGCGTAGACGTGGTCCTTCGACAACCGAGAATCACCGGAGAAGCTCCAATGAGGTAAGATTCCAAAACTTCTCCATTTCTCCTCCCATTTTCAGACTCAAGGGTTTTTTAAAGGATTGGGGGTTCAAATGGTGAAATTTGAGTATGGGTGTTAATCTAAAACATTCCTACATGATTAATGATGTTAATGGAACAAAAAATCTAGAGAAATCTAGCAAGAATTCATGATTTTGGGGTTGATAAACATAAAATTCAAAATTGGGAAAAAGTTAAGTTTTCGGTTGGAAAAATATATGATTTGGTGGTAAATCTTGCTTGTAATTGAATTTTGTTGGTTAGGGGGTGATTCCTAATGATTAGGAGTGTGGATTGAAACCAAAAATTCATGGGAAACAATCAAGATTTGGATGGATTAAGGATTGGGAGGGATTGAGAGTTTTATTGTTGTAATTTTTTGAATATGTTGGGTAACCGATCAATTTTCTAGTGCTTAGTGATCAATCGACTACCTTTAGTGCTCTCTATCCAAACCTGACCAAGACACACCAGCCAACTAGTAAGTTATTGTTGGTCGACCGGTAGCTCCTGGGTTGGAATGACAAATTTGGCGGTGACACACCAGTCAACTGGTAGGGTGACACCGGTCGACCAATTACTCTCGGGTTAGGACTAGTAGGATCGAGCCAATCGACCACCAATGGAGATGGTAGTTGACTGATCGGTACCCAATTATCTTTTGGCATGTCAATCATTTTCTTTTCTCATAAGTTTTCCATTCCAACTGATTATGATGCCTCTTCGAAGAATCCTAGCAACAATTGCTCCTTCAAACATCAAGGATCGAGATGGACTGGCCAGCTTGGAGTAGAGATGAGGATGATTTCCCTAACTTGGTATTCCTATGTTTTATGAATGTGTTGAAACATATTTTATGCTAACATATATATGCATGTATAGGCATCATCCCCACTCCATGATAGAGTTTTATTGAAATAGATTCCAATGCGTAAGTAGAAGAAACATGATTTGCATAAGAAAATAAATATCCAAGGTATGGCTTCCAACATTACTCCCTAGGCAAGTATGTGATGCAATATACTTATTGTCACATCCCAAAAATTGAGCATGTGAAAAGATACTACTTATTTGATATAATTCTCAAACATACGTTATATACATATATTCTGTAAGGTTTTACATTCAACCTTAATCATTCATTCCACACTACAGAATTATATTCATCTGATAAGCACATATAGACATACATAGTCTGATATTTCTATCTCATCGCAAGCCTAGGAGACCTATAGAAAGTACAGAGCGTTTCTAATATCCACATTAATAAGTACTGGTGTCCCACCAGACAGAAATAGAGAATAATCCCAAGGGGCTTCTAATCTTCAAACAGATTCTCTTCTTCTCTGTTTTCTGTATCTGAAAAAAAATAATCATAGGGAGTGTGAGTTTATTTAAAAACTCAGTAAGTAAATAACTGTACTATATAAAATATCAAAAGTACAAATACCACATTTACTCATATAATTAATTATCTTATACATCGAGTAGTATGGGACTCTAACCCTTTCAAACTCATGAATAAGATTTCATAGATATACACCGAGTAGTATGGGACTTTAACCCTTTCAACTCGTGTATAGATTTCATAGATATGCACTGAGTAGTATGGGACTTTAACCCTTTCACACTCGTGTATAAGATTTCTTAGATATACACCGAGTAGTATGGGACTTTAACCCTTTCACACTCGTGTATAAGATTTCTTAGATATACACCGAGTAGTATGGGACTTTAACCCTTTCACACTCGTGTATTAGATCCCGTAGATCTTTACTCATTAATAAAATAGTGAGAATTCATCACATAGTACAATTGTCATGAAATAAATAGTTTCTTCATACTCTTATTTCTACTGATCATCATATACTCCCATATGAAAAATTAATTGCTTATTATCCAAATAATATTGTAAATGGGACTTATATTGTACTTTGACTAGTAATATCAAAGTAGCTGAGCAAGGTTATTCACTCACCTTGATGTTTGTCCAAGTTTACCTTGTTCCACACTAGAATTTGTGTAGGAAAATTTCCTAGTAAAATATATTACAAGGAATCATAAGAAAGGAAACAAAATCACGAAAATACGTAAAATTTTCTGACTGCTACAGTAACGGGTTGCTACAGTACGGTTTGCTACAGTGTCGGTTCGCTACAGTAACGGTTCGCTACAGTGCCGGTTCGCTACAGTAACGTTGACTGCTACAGTACCGTTGACTGCCGACACTACAGTACTGCTACAGTAACCCGAAGAAAATTTTTCAGATTTTTTTCCCGAAATTTCTGGTCGCTACAGTAACTCGGTTTTGCAGAATTTCTAACAATTTCATCCTTTCCTTTCTTGTTTCAAAACCGGAATTTCAACTCTTTTAACCGATTATAACTCAAATATAACTTCTAAAACAACTGAGATTCATGAATTATCATCAAAATCTTCAAGAACAAAACCTCCTCTGATCTTCTACATAAACTGAAATTTAAGGAAAATAATCGGATTAAAGCTTACCTTTGATCCTTACAAAGCTTTTGAACCGAACAAATAATCGAACTTCTGAAGATCAAGGAAAGGATTTGAGAAGAAAATGAAGAACTGAGAGAGAAATCTTTTCTGCTTCCTTCGGCTGAGTGAAAAATATGAGGTTACTATTGAAACTTTATATTAAATATTTCTAATGGGTTATTCAATAACCCATGGGTATCCATAACCCAACATCCAAACCCATCCAGTCAATTTACAATAAATGGATTAATTGACCATTCTGCAACCACTTTTCCATGAATTTCACCATTCTTAGAATATATCCCTCATTGTGCAAATATTTAGTCCAGTCATTTAACTCAATTTTCATAAATAATATTCAAAGAGAACAATTAAATATGAAAATTAAAAATGACCAAAATAAATAACTAAAGTAACGTTGTAGAATTCTAAAATACTCTTAAGCGAATTATATTCTGAAATTAACGGGTATTACATTCTACCCCCCTTAAAAGAATTCGGTCCTCCGAATTAAAATCTTACCTCAAGTTTCAAATAAATGTGGATAGTTTTTCCACATCTCATCTTCTGCCTCCCACGTAGCTTCCTCGCGAGAATGATTTCTCCAAAGAACTTTGACAGTAGGAATTTCTTTGGTACGCAATTTCTTGACTTTTCTATCAAGGATAGCTACTGGTACCTCTTCGTAGGTGAGAGTTTCATCAAAATGAACTTCTTGGGGTTGAATGACATGAGAAGGATCAGGAAGATACTTCCGTAGCATGGACACATGAAATATTGGATGAACTCCCTCTAGGTTGGAAGGTAGGTCTAGGCGATATGCCACATTACCCACTCTGTCTACAACCTCATATGGGCCAACATACCTCGGACTAAGCTTGCCTTTCTTCCCGAATCTCATTACTCCTTTCATAGGTGAGATTCGTAAGAAAACCATATCACCTATTGCAAATTCAAGGTCACGTCGTCGGTTGTCCGCATAAGACTTCTGTCTACTCTGAGCAGTTAACAACTTCTCTCTGATCAGTTTAACTTTATTTATATCTTCCTGTATCATCTCAGGTCCAAATATTTTGGTTTCACCAAGTTCAAACCAACCTATAGGAGATCGACACCGTCTCCCATACAAAGCCTCAAAAGGTGCCATCTGAATACTGGCTTGGTAACTGTTATTATAAGCAAATTCAATAAGAGACAAATGATCTTCCCAACTTCCACTGAAATCCATCACACAAGCTCTTAGCATATCCTCTAAAGTCTGAATTGTCCTTTCGGACTGTCCATCAGTCTGAGGATGGAATGCTGTGCTAAGATTCACTTTGGTACCCAAAGCCTCTTGAAAGACTTTCCAGAACCGAGAAGTAAACTGAGGTCCTCGGTCTGATATAATGGATATTGGTACACCATGAAGTTTCACTATTTCTTTAACATAAAGTCGAGCAAGTTTTGCTACACTGAAAGTGGTATGAACAGGAAGAAAATGTGCTGACTTAGTAAGTCGATCCACTATGACCCATATTGAGTCATTTCCTTTTGTTGACCGAGGTAAACCTACTACAAAATCCATAGTGATCCTTTCCCACTTCCATTCGGGAATATCTAGTTTTTGCATCAATCCAGATGGTCGTCGATGTTCAGCTTTAACTTGCTGACAAGTCAAACATCGAGCTACAAAGTCAGTCACGTCTCGCTTCATGCCCTCCCACCAGTAAACTTGTTTCAAGTCCTGATACATTTTCACAGCACCAGGATGTACAACGTAGGGTGAACCATGAGCTTCCATTAAGATTTCATGTTTCAAAGATTCAATGTTGGGGACACAGAGTCTCCCATTAAACCATAAGACTCCCTCTTCATCTACCAAGAAACTTGGTGCTAGACCTTGCCTTGCCTTATCTCTGATTTTGACCATATCAATGTCATTTTCTAAAGTTGCTTTTACTTTTTCTACAAGGGATGATCTAACTGTTAAATGAGCCAGAAATGTACCTGACTCAGTGATCTCGAAGACTACTCCATCAGCTTCCAATTCTTGTAGTTCATGTATTAGAGACCTCCTTATAGTGGCAATGTGAGCTAAACTTCCCATAGACTTTCGACTTAGAGCATCAGCCACTACATTTGCTTTACCTGGATGGTAAAGGATGGTACAATCATAATCTTTCAGAAGTTCCATCCACCTTCGTTGCCTTAGATTGAGATCTCTCTGCTCAAAAATGTACTTAAGGCTTTTGTGATCTGTAAAAATTTGACAAGTCTCCCCATACAAGTAATGTCTCCAAATCTTTAGGGCAAACACTACAGCTGCCATTTCCAAATCATGAGTGGGGTAATTCAATTCATGATTTTTAAGCTGACGTGAGCCATAAGCTATGACTTTACCATGTTGCATCAACACACATCCTAAGCCTATCTTTGAGGCATCACAGAATACAGAGTAACCCCCTGGTCTTGATGGTAGGATTAAGACTGGTGCAGAAGTTAAACACTCTTTCAATTGGGTGAAACTTTGCTCACATGAATCATCCCAAATGTATTTAACATTCTTTCGGGTTAACTTATTTAATGGGAGAGCTGTCTTAGAGAAATCCTTGACAAAGCGACGGTAATATCCTGCTAAGCCAAGAAAACTACGTACTTCAGACACAGTTGTTGGTCGAGGCCATTGTTTTACTACTTCAATTTTACTTGGATCTACATGAATACCTTCTTGGGAAATAACATGTCCCAAAAATGTTACATGACTCATCCAGAATTCACATTTTGAGAGCTTTGCGTACAACTGATGCTCTCTCAAAGTCTGAAGCACTATTCTCAAATGTTCAGTATGTTCTTCATGACTCTTTGAATATACCAAGATATCATCAATAAATACAATTACAAACTTATCAAGGAATGATTTGAACACTCTGTTCATTAAATCCATAAATGCTGCTGGTGCATTTGTCAACCCAAAAGACATCACAAGAAACTCATAATGTCCATACCGTGTACGAAAAGCAGTCTTAGGTATATCATCACTCTTAATTCGTAACTGATGATATCCAGACCTTAGATCAATCTTTGAGAAGTATTTTGCTCCTTGAAGCTGATCAAACAAATCATCTATCCTTGGTAAAGGATACTTATTCTTCACTGTGACTTTATTCAGCTGACGATAATCTATACATAATCTCATAGAACCATCTTTCTTTTTCACAAAAAGAACAGGAGCACCCCAAGGTGAAAAACTTGGGCGAATGAACCCTTTGTTTAACAAATCTTCCAATTGTTCTTTGAGTTCTTTTAGCTCTACAGGAGCCATACGATAAGGTGGAATAGAAATTGGTCTTGTGTCTGGGACCAAATCAATACTGAACTCAATATCTCTTTCTGGCGGTAATCCAGGTAAATCTTCTGGGAACACATCTGGGAATTCATTAACCACATGAATGTCTTCTAACTTCTGTTCTTTCTTTTCTAAATCTTTGATAAAAGCTAGAAATCCCTGACATCCCTTTCGCAACATACGCTGGGCACTTAACATAGATATCATGTTGCAAGGTACATCACTTCGATCTCCTTGAAACACAAAATTACTCCTCCCCGGTATATTAAAGGAAATAACTTTGTCACGACAATTTATAGTAGCATGACAAGAAGATAGCCAGTCCATCCCTAGAATCACATCAAAATCTAACATATTGAGAACCATAAGATCTATCTCAGTTTCCATGCCTCCAACGATTATTTTACAAGAACGATAACATGTTTTAACCATCAAAGTCTCTCTCATCGGTGTGGAAACCAAGAATGGTTCTTTAAGAATAATCGAATCAATTGCAAATCTCTTGGCAAATAGGGGTGACACATATGAGTGAGTAGAACCGGGGTCAAACAAAATACGTGCAGCAAAAGTATTAACAGATAATATACCTGTAACTACAGCATTGGATGTTTGAGCATCCTGTCGGGTTAGAGCATATATTCTTGCATTTCCTCTGCCAGCAGCTTGTTTTCCACGGTCACCTTGGCCTCTTCCAGAACCTCTTCCCATACTACCCCCTGTTGAAGGGGTTGGTGTTTGAGTAATAGATTGTGGTCGAGGTGGCAAAGTAGACCCTTGACCTGGTCTTGTCATGAGCTGAGGGCACTCCCTTATAAAATGTCCTTTTTGTCCACAGTTAAAACAACCTGTACCAACAGTGTTTAACCTGCATTCTCCGAAGTGAAACTTTCCACATTCAGGACATTGAGGTTTTTCCCTTCTACCTTGAGTACCTCCTCTACTAGAAGAGCTAAAACCACCCCTGTTCTCTAAACGAGGCTTAGCCACACTGGCTGTAGAATAAGATGACTTAGTAGGAGTGGCTGGAGCATGTTGTGATGCAGTAAAGGGTTTCAAAGTCCCTGAGTCTTCCCCTTGATCAAAAGATCTTCTATATCTAGCTTTCTTCTTTTGACGATATTCTTCTTTATTCTTTGACCTCTTTTCCATTCTTCGGGCCACATCAACAGCCTCTGAGTACGAAGAGTAATCGTTCATATTAGAACCCACTTGATCATATAAGGCATCACGAAGCCCTTCCACAAACTTTTCTATTTTCTTCCTTTCAGAAGGAATGATTTCAGGGGCATATTCAGATAATTTAACAAACTGAGCTGAATATTCATCAACAGTCATGGTTCCCTGCCGTAGATACAGAAAATCTCTGGCCCTGGATGATCGTTCACTCGCCGGGAGAAATTCATCCATAACCAATCTGTAAAATTCTGTCCACATAACTGGCGGTGCGCCTTGAATTCTAGCTTTCTTCCAGTTTCTCCACCATTTACCAGCCCTACCTTTTAACTGAAAGGAAGTGAATTCTACCTTTTGAGTAGGAGAACACCCTATAGCATCACAGATTGCTTCACAATCTTCAAGGAAACATTGTGGGTCCTCTTTGGGATCTTCCCCTGAAAAAGTAGGAGGCCTCATTTTCTGGAATTCAGACATTCTTACCTCTCTTACATTAACTCCTTCCGCTAACGGAACTGGTGGTACATTTTCAGCTTCAACAATAGGAGGATCCACTGGCAGGTTAGCTTGTGCAGCTCGACCTCTCATTTCAGCCTCAAATCGGTCAAATCGTTCATTCATCAAATGAATCACATGTGCAATAGTTGCATTACCGACGTGAGCATCAGGTTCGACTCTTCTTGCTTGCTCACTAGATGCGCCCTCAGTACTTTGAGCATGTAAACTATCACCACGGTTAGGATCATCTTGCACATGTACTGGTGGATTTATGGCCCTCCTTGGACCCATATGCTCATTATTATTAGAAGATCCTTCTGACATTGATCTGTCACAGATCTACACACATAACAAACAATTTTCAGACATAAACAAAATATCACTTACTAGCCCCACTGAGAAGTTATCTATAAAATGACATTATACTCTACAAGGTCTTTTATGGAACCTAATCCTATGGTCATGCCGCGGCTCATGACAATAGGGAAGGGCCCACAAAGATCACTTTGCTCTGTACTCTATAGGGGACCTATAAAACCTTTCCTCTGATACCAAAATTTGTCACATCCCAAAAATTGAGCATGTGAAAAGATACTACTTATTTGATATAATTCTCAAACATACGTTATATACATATATTCTGTAAGGTTTTACATTCAACCTTAATCATTCATTCCACACTACAGAATTATATTCATCTGATAAGCACATATAGACATACATAGTCTGATATTTCTATCTCATCGCAAGCCTAGGAGACCTATAGAAAGTACAGAGCGTTTCTAATATCCACATTAATAAGTACTGGTGTCCCACCAGACAGAAATAGAGAATAATCCCAAGGGGCTTCTAATCTTCAAACAGATTCTCTTCTTCTCTGTTTTCTGTATCTGAAAAAAAATAATCATAGGGAGTGTGAGTTTATTTAAAAACTCAGTAAGTAAATAACTGTACTATATAAAATATCAAAAGTACAAATACCACATTTACTCATATAATTAATTATCTTATACATCGAGTAGTATGGGACTCTAACCCTTTCAAACTCATGAATAAGATTTCATAGATATACACCGAGTAGTATGGGACTTTAACCCTTTCAACTCGTGTATAGATTTCATAGATATGCACTGAGTAGTATGGGACTTTAACCCTTTCACACTCGTGTATAAGATTTCTTAGATATACACCGAGTAGTATGGGACTTTAACCCTTTCACACTCGTGTATAAGATTTCTTAGATATACACCGAGTAGTATGGGACTTTAACCCTTTCACACTCGTGTATTAGATCCCGTAGATCTTTACTCATTAATAAAATAGTGAGAATTCATCACATAGTACAATTGTCATGAAATAAATAGTTTCTTCATACTCTTATTTCTACTGATCATCATATACTCCCATATGAAAAATTAATTGCTTATTATCCAAATAATATTGTAAATGGGACTTATATTGTACTTTGACTAGTAATATCAAAGTAGCTGAGCAAGGTTATTCACTCACCTTGATGTTTGTCCAAGTTTACCTTGTTCCACACTAGAATTTGTGTAGGAAAATTTCCTAGTAAAATATATTACAAGGAATCATAAGAAAGGAAACAAAATCACGAAAATACGTAAAATTTTCTGACTGCTACAGTAACGGGTTGCTACAGTACGGTTTGCTACAGTGTCGGTTCGCTACAGTAACGGTTCGCTACAGTGCCGGTTCGCTACAGTAACGTTGACTGCTACAGTACCGTTGACTGCCGACACTACAGTACTGCTACAGTAACCCGAAGAAAATTTTTCAGATTTTTTCCCGAAATTTCTGGTCGCTACAGTAACTCGGTTTTGCAGAATTTCTAACAATTTCATCCTTTCCTTTCTTGTTTCAAAACCGGAATTTCAACTCTTTTAACCGATTATAACTCAAATATAACTTCTAAAACAACTGAGATTCATGAATTATCATCAAAATCTTCAAGAACAAAACCTCCTCTGATCTTCTACATAAACTGAAATTTAAGGAAAATAATCGGATTAAAGCTTACCTTTGATCCTTACAAAGCTTTTGAACCGAACAAATAATCGAACTTCTGAAGATCAAGGAAAGGATTTGAGAAGAAAATGAAGAACTGAGAGAGAAATCTTTTCTGCTTCCTTCGGCTGAGTGAAAAATATGAGGTTACTATTGAAACTTTATATTAAATATTTCTAATGGGTTATTCAATAACCCATGGGTATCCATAACCCAACATCCAAACCCATCCAGTCAATTTACAATAAATGGATTAATTGACCATTCTGCAACCACTTTTCCATGAATTTCACCATTCTTAGAATATATCCCTCATTGTGCAAATATTTAGTCCAGTCATTTAACTCAATTTTCATAAATAATATTCAAAGAGAACAATTAAATATGAAAATTAAAAATGACCAAAATAAATAACTAAAGTAACGTTGTAGAATTCTAAAATACTCTTAAGCGAATTATATTCTGAAATTAACGGGTATTACACTTATACCGAGAGGTTATATGGCATATTGGGTTGTGATGAGTTGCACTTAAGAATTATTTGTTGTGATTGGATCACATGAATTGCAAAGCCTTGAATTGTGTTTCCCCGCAAACATTTGATTTAAAGAACATTGTCGATTTGTTGTGCATAAAGATAAGTGTGTGTAAACACAAGACACAAAAATAAAGGAAATTGTATAATTTACATGTTAGAATAATTGTGAAGAGTACCCTTCAAATCCACCTACGTATTTTGTGTAAATGCTTAAGTGATCGTGAACAAGTGATTTGTACATAGAATTTAAGTTGATTGATAATGTTTAAGCTTATGATATATTAAGTTCTCATAAGGTAAATGTACAACTGTGATTGGCTCGAATGATATGGCTTATATGTGTGAATGATATGTACTTGCTTGTATATATGACAGTGTGTGAAATGGTTTGGCTTCGATGTCCTTGATCTCATATTGCTGCACACACAATAAGAGCCTATGCATTATGATCGTTGAGTTGCTTAGGAATCGATTGACCTACCATTGCATGGACTGCTTCCTATATGAATGATTCATGTATGCTTGTCCTATAAGAATAGATATTTATTTCATTGACCACTTGATGGTAGTGGTACGCTTTGGTTATAGAAGGCACAGTTAGGCTTTGATGTCATTGGTCTCATGTTGCTGCACACACTGTAAGGGCTCGTGCATAATGTTCCTTGAGTTGCTTGGGAATCAATTGGCCTCTGGCCTCTGTAAGATTATGGTTATTGTTATGAAATTGTTTTGCAACATGGACAAGTTCTTTCTAAGGAATGGTTATTAAATTCTAAAGATGGCGAATGTCTCACTTGTGTTTAGACCTCGCTATTTAAAAGGGTGTGAGTATATATATATATATATGTATGTATGTATATATTTATTTATATATATCATGATTATATTTGTCTTTTTACATTAACCGTGTTGTTGTCCTTATATAATTGTAGAGTAGCTCTTCCTCTTTGAGTTTCGACTCACACCATTGCAGTTTTAGATACTGACAAAAAGCTGCATAATTGATCCGACTTCACCATCACCTTGTGCTCGAGGTGTCACTTGCGTATGTGAAGGGTATCCATTGAAGGAGTAGCAAGTACTCTCTACTTGATCCTCTTGTTTCAAGTTAGCGTTAATGAGTATGATTTTTTTTGTTTCCCAGTCGTGCACTATTCCTATCTGAAGATAAACGCATTTTGTCTAAGCCATAATCTTCGGATGGCTTTACCAAAGGTAATTTTCTAGCTAATGGTTTCAATTTTTCTCAATTCCCTCATGCTATTGAAAGTGAACCAATCAATTATGTTTCCAGAAAAGACGTTGGCCAATTTGTTGGTTTAATGAGCATTTTCCATATAGTCTTGCTAGCCGGACAGTCTCGCAAGGCATGTAGCACTGTTTCTTCGTCTATTCTGCAAATTGTGTAGATTGGGTCTGATGTAAGGTTTCTCTTCATTCTTTGCATGTTAGTTAGGATTTTGTTTTAGCACAAAGCCACAAGAATGTTTTGTTTCTCTAACTTCTTGGCCATTTCCAAATTAGCTCCCAGTGGTGTTCGACCTTCGACTGTGCTTCCTTTGACAAATTGATGTAAGCAACTTCATTTAGAATTCAACTTTTTTGGGGTATTTCCAAACAATGGTGTCATCAACAAGCTCACTTGTGCTTATGTTGGAATTGAAGATGTCATTGCAAATATTCTCAAGTAAATGACTCTTATTTCTCCCTATTCCACTCTTTATTAGGCAAGACAAACTCACTTACTGTTTCCAATAAGTCTGACGTATTTAGAGGTCTGATTGCTACATCCCTTAGGAGTAAACCCAGTTTATACCAACAGTCATTCTAGAAATTTGCCTTCTTTCCATTGCCTATCCTCCATTTCATGTTTCCTAATACTCTATCCAAAACTTTATAGATGCCCAACCATAGATTTGAGTTGCTGTTCCTACGGGCTATCTTTAAAAAGACATCAAATGCACACTCGTACTTGATCCTCAAGGTGCGAGCCATAGGGAATTCTTCCTACTAATTAAGCCTCATCCCACCTTCATAAGAAGGGATTGATTCATCAAGTTGGCTTTTCTGAAACCCAACGCACCCTTATTCTTAGGCCAAGAGCTTATCCCAAGCAACAAGGTGAGTTCCTTTGCCTTCATTTGAGCATCCCCAAATAAAGTCTCTTGACATTTTATCAATTTTATAACACATATTGTTTGGTAGGAGGTTCGTTTTCATATAATACACTAGGACTGTGTTCAACACTGATTTTGTAAGTGTTATTCGCCCCGCTAGTAATAAAGAATTTGCTTTCCATTTACTTAGACAATTCTTGATTTTGTTTTCTAGGAACTAGTACGACATCCTGCTCACTCTTCCATGATGCAGAGGGATGCCCAAGAATTTCCCAACTCGCTACTTAATTCCGCAGTTACTTTAGCGTAGACGTTTTGTGAACATTACATGTGAGTCTTGTCCTTGTTTACTTTTTCCCTGAAGCTTGTAAAACATTTCTAGGCATGATTGAATGATCCTTACTTGATTCAAGTTTGCATCTGCAAAAAGTATAAGGTCATTAGCAAAGAAAAGATGAGATAAATCAGGCGCATTTCTGTTTAATTTGATAGGACTCCACAACTTAGAATTAATTTCATATTCAATAAGTTGGGCTAGCCTTTCAATACATAGAAAAAGGTAGGGAGAAAGAAGGTCTCCCTGATGAATTCCTCTTGACATAGAAAAGTAGTCCATAGGTTTTCTGTTCCAAATGACTCTCATACGCATCTCATAATGATATTATTCATAGAGTCCGATAAACCGACGTCTTTAAGAGTATCTGCTAAGAAGTCCCAATTGAGCCATACACCCTTTCTTACCTTTTTTTTATCCATGGAATGAACGATTTCCTGAGCAATGATCATGTTATCTGAGCTATCTCGTCCTGGAGCAAAACTACATTGGGTGGGAGAGATCACGTCACCTAAAAGGGCTTTAATATGTTAGCAATAATTTAAGTGATTGCCTTATATATAACGTTACACAGAGCAATCGACCTAAACTATTTGAGAGTGTCAGGATTCTCGACTTTTGGAATGTAGATCACATATATGTCGTTGATACTATCAATCCTATTCGGGTCTTGAAAAAGCTTTTAATAAAACTACAAACTGATTCACCAATAGTGTCTCATTGACTCTGAAAGAACATTGCATGAAAACCTTCTGGTCTGGGAGCTTTAAGTGCTCCCATATTAAAGAAAGCATCCTTAATCTCCTCTAATGTGACCTTGACATCAATATTCCTCATACTAGTGGGATTTAGCCTAGGGAAAGCACCCTTTAGAGGATAATGGTTTGTCATTATTAGCTCTTCCTCTGAATAGAGTGTTTTCAAAAATCGGGTGGCCATCATTTTAAGATCATCCTTATCCGTGACCCAACTACCTATATCGTCTCTAAGGGCTTCAACTTTATTCCTTTTCTTCCTTACCATCATCGAGGCATAGAAGAATTTGGTTCTATCCCCGAATTGTAGCCACTTGAATCTGGCTTTTTGGCACCAAAGAAGCTCCTCATGTAGAAAGTTTTTCTTATATTCCTTCCAAAGAGTATCTTGTAACTAGTTTAGGTATAGATTAGATCCCATAGGGTCCGCTTTATCAATACCATTTAACCTTTTAGTTAGAGATCTCATCCTTTTATTTATGTTTCCAAAAACCGTTTTATTCCATTCTAAAATTTTTCCAGTAAGGCTAGAGACAGCCTTTGGCTAATCCTCATTATTGCACCAAGAATACCATATGTAGATAATGAAGAATCATAAGACTGAATTACCTAAGATGCCTGCTCCCATAAGAAATCGTGAAGCCACCCATTAATGGTAATGGAACTCTGCGCAAAGTTTCCTCCCGTGATATGAGTTACCACCCCTTGATCACTTATACTACCCCAAACATCTTACTGCATTTTCCAACTGAAATGAAATATTACTACCGAAATTGCATTGTACATCCATAATAGCCCTAAGAAGACATGATCCCAAGCTGATACTTGGCATGTCCCCCCTCTTCTAGGTCCATCACAAGGGAAACGATAACCAAGATTATGCCACAATAAATCTGAATCTTTGTAGGGTTCTATTATTCAAGTCTTCACTTCCCATCCTCACTAGTAGCGGTATATGGTTGGATTTGAACCAATTCGGGTGTTCACTATAAGCTTCTTTAAAATGTGTAGACCAATTGAAGTTTGCTAAAGCCCAATCAAGCCTCTCTTGGATTCTCCCGTTCTTCCATGTAAACCTAGGGCCATAAAAATTTAAGTCTATGAGATTGTAATTAGTACAACATTTATTGAAGTTAGTCATAAATTTCACATTCGGCTTAGTGCCCCCTGTTTGTCTTCTACTGCTTTATAGGCATTAAAGTCTCCAAGGCACATCCACTTCAAATTTTCTACTAAATTGCTAATCATTTCAAGTTGTATCTAATGCTCCTATCTAATAGTGGGGATGGGGCTACCATAGACACCAGTTAAGAAACACTTTTCCTTCCCCTCTCTATAGGATAGGCAAGTGTGAATGCATTGGTTTGAAGTATTGATAATGTTGATATTCACATGATTTTCCTCCCATAAAAGCCAAATTCCACCTGAAAATCCATCTACCTCAATTCTGTAGTTGTTACTATAGCCTAATTTATTAATGATCTTTTCCACCTTTTGCTCGCTGATCACTATAATTAAAATATGGATGTTGTAATTTGCCTTCAACTCTCGAACCAAGTGGGGAAAATAGTAGGGCCCCGTACCCCTACAATTCCACGACATGATATTAATTTATCATAGTGAACACTGAAAAAAGAAAAAAAAATGGAAGTCAATCTGAAACAACATAAGCACAAATATTAAAATCAATAAGTCGGGAAGAGAAACTTCCTCCAAGCACGAAAAGGAAATCAATCCTCTACAATGGAGGTCTTGCCCTTCTTTGAGCTCCCTCCCTTCTATCTTCCCTCATCATCTCTTATCTTCATTTTGGATGGAACAAGAATAGGGTCTGATGGTCTATTACTTAAGATATAGTCCCCCCAAACCCCCTTTGTGTTCTGTTACTTGGGGGTTTATTGAGTTCTTTAAGCTCATCCTTAATTATGATGGATTTGGCCTTCTCCAATAGAATATTAATTTTTTTTGGTTGTTTTTTGGGGTTTGAAAGATCCCGAAGTATTGGTCTTTAAGATTTTTGCTGCTTTATTGTCTACTTCATCTTTAGGCTTCACAAATCTCTACATGATACTTTTGCTTTTCATCATGTTTATGTTCTTTTCATGCCTAATTTTACGTGAATTATTATGCTATAATTTTGAATCCATTCTAGCAATTTCTTTTTGTTCCTCAATGCCCCTCTTATCGTTCTTTTCTACTAGTTCCATTTTGCCTGAGTTGCTAACAACAACATCCTCCATGGGTTCCCTTCGTTCAGCTTCTCCCCCTATGTCAACAGTTTCTTCCTCGTTCATCCCAAACACCGCGAATTGAGATTCACTAACCACTATAGGATTATGGGGTTCACTCTCAACATAGTCTTCTCACTTTATGGTATCTTCTTCCTTCTTCCTCATTTGTTTTGCTGTTTATTATCATTTTTGTTTCATTTATTTCTTTTTACAATCATCTAGTTACCAAATGCGGTGTCATTATCTTGTTGCTGGTTTCCATTCTCCCTTTTTTCCATTGTTGGGTTTTAAGCCTGTGTGCTGTTCTTTCCTCCTTCCAAATTGAGGCAGGAATATGTCCAATTAGTAATCGGACACATTTCTCTATGGTGTCCATATCTACCACACGTGGAGCATATTAGATTTAGTCCCTCTCTATCAAGTAAGTCCTATTCCTGATTTTAATTCTTGGTACCAATTTTTTTCTCCAAATTCAATTCCACAATGATCCTTGTAAATCGTTCCCTTTCTGTTGTATTCATTCCCCCTTTTTGGTTCTCTTTGATGGTATGAATGTCTACTTTTAATGTTTTACCAACCTTGTCTTCTGCTGTCATGCTCCGAAAATCGATCACGTGAATATACATAAATCATAGGGTGTACCTCCGTAGTAACTCATAAATTCCCTAAATAGTCCTAATATCTATAACTATGCAAAACATAAATTTTCAAAGAAAATTTAAACTACATAGTTTACAAAGAAAATTATAGCCAATATACAATAAATTTTCTAACCACAGCAGGACCTAGGTGCTTTATAGGATTACAGAGCGTTTTCCCTAGGCATATAGCCCAAAAATTGATTTGATGAACCCTTCAATAAAAAATGGTGTATGTCTCTGTCTCCAGTGGTTTCTCTTCCTCTTCAGCTGCTGTATCTGAAAACGATAACCACAGAGGGTGTGAGTTCATCAAAACTCAGTAAATAGATGATTGTGCAATAAAATAAAGCGCAAGTACAAATACTATAATTACAACCACAATTAAATAAATATCTCTAGCATGTATGGGCACAATTGAATATACACACAAGTGTATCTCTCTGTGCAATTGTGACGCGCTATTCCCACATGGAGCTACACTCTCATAGTTTCACATCAAATCACATCCAATACTTTAAAGCATGTACAAACATAAATAATTTATACATACAGAATATGATTATGCAATACCCACATGCCTTCCTACTTGTGAGTATATATTCTCACATATACCTCATCGAGTTATCACATAATGGAAATGTGCTAAGGGTCTACGTTCCCTTAGACTTTAAATCCTCGAGGTTCATCACAAGGAACTCGGCCAAATTCAGGACTACTATTTGGCTTAATCTTATGGGTCTATGTTCCCACAATCAGTCCTCGAGGTTCATCACAAGGAACTCGGCCAAATTCAAGACTACTACTCGACTTAATCTTATGGTCTACGTTTCCATATTCTCTTTTCTTTTCTTGTATGCAATGCATTACACAAACACATACAACAACCAACAATCAATTCATTATTTCCAAATACATCCCACTTAATAACTTCTCAAATGACAACTATCACAATACACAATATAACTACTAATTCACCATTCCGAAGTAACCTCATTATGTTTCTAACAACGTCACAAGAAATTCCATAATCTAGTTGATATCACGAACTAGGAAATTTTAATAATTTAAATTAAATCATAGTGTGAGTGAGATTTATATTGTACTTGAATAATTTTAAATAAAAACTCGATTAACAAGGTCACCCACTCACTTTGATGCTAACAAGGTTTAATATGAGAGAATTCCCATGAAATAAAGCCAGTGAAACTCCTAAGTCACCTGGAATCGATCAAAATCAATAAATAAATAAAACACGAAAAAACTGAAAATTTGAGGAAGTACCTATCGCTGTAGCGATGAATCCATCGTTGCAACGATAAGAGTATTAGTTTCTG
Organism: Biancaea sappan; assembly: GCA_037074585.1. NCBI lineage: Eukaryota > Viridiplantae > Streptophyta > Magnoliopsida > Fabales > Fabaceae > Biancaea > Biancaea sappan. The sequence goes on from CM073494.1 coordinate 18,365,859, forward strand.
TCGCTGTAGTGATGGGACTAACAAAAAGCATTGCTCTTTACCTCATCCGTCACTGCAGTGATGCATTCATCGTTGCAGCGATCCCTAATAGAGAGCTTTGTCCTTTGTTTTATCTGTCGCTATAGTGACTGAATTGGTCGCTACAGTGACCCACCTAAACTCCTGCCATTACTGCAGCAATGGTTTGCAAAATTAAAATTCTCTATATCTCGCCTGCTCTGTTCTTCACTCTTTTGCCCTGCCTCTCAGTTCTAGCACCCCAATACCTCGCTTTAGCTTAGATTTAGGTTCCCAATTCCATTTTTTTACCTTCCCAACTTTATATCACAACACAACTCACAAAACCTCAAAATACTCAAAGACTCATTTTCTATAGGGCACTAGACACAGCCAGAAGTAGAGAAGATGGAGAAGATTGAAGCTTACCTCTAGCTTTAGCAACTCTAGAGGAGTCGAATAGTATTCAAAAACAAGGAATCAATCGGAAGAAATAAAAGAAAGGATTTGGAGGATTTGAGAGAAAAACCTCCTTCTCCCAGCTCCTTTGCACCTTAGATTGTAGAAATAAAGAAAAAAAGAGAGAGGTGGAAGAGTTTAAATGAAAAGTGGGTCATAGGGTAGTCTATTGGTACCCATACCCAGATGCCCCAAACCCGTATGATCTAGATAAAATTATCTTTCGATAATTATATTAATTTCATTTAATTTCATCTTCCTCTTATCTTTTCTCAATTCCCAAAGATACCACCTGCAATAAAATATCCGATCCAATCATTTATCTCAATTTTTACAAATAATCATTGAAATAGAATAAATTAAATATGAAAATTAAAAAAGACTAATTAAATTTAAATTATTTTGGACAGTAAAATACCGTAATACCCCCAAACAAGTGACCCCAATTTTGGCTAGTATTACACTTGCTTTCTAGAGCAAGTGTTTATCATAGTATTATTTGGGGAGATATGAGATCTTGATCCACACGACAATTCTCTTAACGGATTTCTCAAACGACCTAAACTCAAATTTCCATCTTTGTACCATTAGGTAGTGGCCAAGGATCATCCCCGACCTGTTGTACATAACCCGTTCATAATTTGCCATTTTCACAAAGCGAACCATAAAGAACTCATTTTGTAAATCAATGAGTTTAAAATTTCCAGAAAAATTCCATATTTTAGCTAACATTCTATACAAAAATCTATATCATATCCTCCTGCCTAAAAATTTGATAATTACAGCCTTCCTTCATGGTCTGAACAGGTTTAATCTTTCATCTATCATGATAGTTACATGGGGGCAAAGGGAGTCTGTTATCTCCCCTTCATCAGTATAAATCTCTTCGTCATATGTTCCTTCATCATCCTCCATAAACCAGTATTATCACTATTATAATTGTGTTCGCTCCATAAATGCCCACCAGCATGTTCTTATATGATTTAGAGGTTGTTTCTAATTGTTCTTGACAAGTGGATGTTAGATTGCCTTCCACATTCTCCAATAATATTGTCACATGTCCATTATCATCGTTGTTGTCCAAATCCATTGTTGTAACCTTTTCATTTACAATCCTCTTGGTCCTAGGTTTCATATTTTCCGATTGGATCCTATATTTTTATGTATTTCGTCTTTTACATGGTCCAGATTAGAATTCTTACCACCATATACCTTCGAAAAGGATATGCTTTTTACTAACTGGCTCTCTTCTTCTTTACAGGGGTTTCCATCGTCTTGGTCTATACTAGATTCCTTATCATAACCATATAACTTCGAAAAGGTTCTGCTTCGTACTGATTGGTTATCTTCATTCTTTAAAGGGGTCTCCATCATCTTGGTCCATTCAAGAATCTGAATCTTGAAGAGATTTAGAGAGGCGTCCTTCAATCACTGAATCCATAGTTATTAGACCTAGGACCCGACGACCCAGGGCCTGAACCTGTCTGGGTCACTCCTTTGGACCAGTGCCTAAGCAACCTGGTGTTGACTCGAGTGACCCGACCGGGTTTAGTCTAGCCCGAGTGACCCAACTTCCTTGAAAAAATAAAGTGGACTAATTCGAAAAGCAATTGTTCCCTTTCTTCGACAACAATGAACAGGTTGAGGTTCTTCGACGGTGGTAAAGTGATGTGATTTTCGGAGGGAAAACACTTGATCGATTTTCTGGATAGGTTGAAAGAAACAAGCAAATGAAACCAAATCACTCAATTGATAAGCCAAAGGGCGCCACAACTAAGAGAAATAGGTTGATCTCGCCACACTCAAGAAAGAAGAACGTGAGTGATAAGAAATCTAGTTGCTCTCGCTACTAACACAAGTTAGATAAGAGAAAGAACTCAAGAATCCTCTTGAAAGCAAAATGCCAATATCTCATATATGATTCAAAGATGGTTTACAACAAATGGCAAGGACCCTTTTTATAGAGGGTCTCCAAAACAAAAAGACAAAAGACTCCAACTAATGCATTAAATGCATCAACTAAAAGTCAAGTAGTGTAGGCTAAATGTCAAAGACAATAAATGCATAGGTAGCTAAATGTCAAAGACAATAAATGCATAGGTAATAGACAACAACTATATTCAACAAATGCAACTATCTCACATGCAATCTTTTTCACACTTCTTCCACTTTCAACAAAGTGGTTAAGGCCAATCCAAGCCCTTTAGCCCTTAAACGAGTTAGAGGCCCAATTGAAGTGTTATCCCTTTCTTGGGCTGCAATTAGTCCAAGCTCTTTAACCCTTGAACGAGTTAGAGGCCCAATTGAAGTGTTCTCCTTTTCTTGGGCTGTAATGGGGTTATCCTTGATTACATCATCCTCCCCTGGTTGAAATGGATTTGTCCTCAAATCTAAGTCCTCTTTATCTTTTAAGTACGGGGAAAGATCCCTCACATTGAAAGTAGTAGAAACAGCATAGTCTTCAGGCAAATCAATTTTGTATGCATTATCATTTACCTTGTCTATGATACGGAAAGGACCATCTGCCCTTGGCATTAATTTGGACTTCCTTTGGTTTGGAAATCTTTCTTTTCGAAGATGAACCCACACTAAATCTCCTGGACTGAATTGAACAAATTTTCTTCTCTTGTTGGCAGTCTTCTCATAGATGGAGTTCTTCTTCTCAATTTGCTGTTTAATGTTTTCATGTAACTTCTTTATCATGTCAGCCTTCATTTTTCCATCTATGCATTCTCGAGCTTCAAGTGGTAATGGTACTAAATCAAGTGGGCTCAATGGATTAAATCCATAAACTACTTCAAAAGGAGAGTTTTTAGTAGTACCATGTACACTTCTATTGTAAGCAAATTCAGCATAGGCCAAGCATTCATCCCAACTTTTCAAGTTTTTGCCAATGATAGTTCTTAGCAAAGTAGAAAGCGTTCGGTTCACCACTTCAGTTTGCCCATCAGTTTGTGGGTGACAGGCAGTACTAAAGAGTAACTTTGTTCCCAGCTTTCTCCATAAAGTCTTCCAAAAGTAGCTAAGAAATTTGACATCAAGATCTGACACGATACTCTTTGGAATGCCATGAAGTCTCACAATTTCTTTGAAAAATAAATTGGCGATGTGCACAGCATCATCGGTCTTATGGCATGGAATAAAATGAGACATTTTTGAAAAACGATCAACAACAACCATGACCGAATCTTTACCTCTTTGTGTCCTTGGTAAGCCTAGCACGAAATCCATACTAACATCAGTCCAAGGTTGATCTGGAACAGGTAGAGGTGTATAAAGTCCATGGGTTGCTTCCTTGCTCTTGGCTTTTTTGCAAACAATACACCTTTCAATCACATGATGCACATCTCTAATCATGTTAGGCCAATAAAAATGCTCTTTCAGCATCTCCAATGTCTTGGTTTCACCGAAATGCCCAGCCAATCCTCCTCCGTGAGCTTCTAGTGTAAGTAATTCCCTTATAGAACTGTTTGGAATTACAAGTCTCCCCAAGCGAAATAAAAAACCTTCAGATCTATAAAATCCCTTATATGCCATTTTCTCACAAGCGAAATAAATAGAAGCAAGTGTCGAATCTTCCATATAATGGTCGTTAAGAGATTCAAACCCCAACAATTTAGCATTCATCATGGAAATTAAAGCATATCTCCTTGATAAGGCATCTGCAACAATGTTGGTTTCTCCCTTCTTATACTTCAACACATAAGGAAAAGCTTCAAGAAATTCCACCCACTTTGCATGTCTTCTATTCAGCTTGCTCTAACATTTCAAGTGTTTGAGTGATTCATGGTCTGTGTGAATTACAAATTCTTTTGGTAACAAGTAGTGCTGCCATGTCTCAAGAGCTCTAATTAAAGAGTAGAACTCCTTATCATAGGTAGAGTAGTTAAGACTGGCTCTATTCAACTTCTCACTAAAATAAGCTATAGGACGCTTTTCTTGAAGAAGTACAGCTCCAATTCCCACTCCACTAGCATCACATTCAATCTCAAAAGTCTTAGAAAAATTAGGCAAAGCCAATATGGGTGCATTGCACAATTTTTCTTTGACAAGCTCAAAACTTCGTTGGGCTGCATCACTCCATTTGAACTCCTTTCCTCCCTTAATACATTCAGTTATGGGTGCTAAGATGGTGCTGAAATCCCTTACAAATCTTCTATAGAAAGAGGCAAGCCCATGAAAACTTCTTACTTCAGATATGGTTCTTGGAATGGGCCATTCTTTGATAGCTTTCACCTTTTCTTCATCAACTCCCACTCCTTGCTGAGATACTACAAAGCCAAGAAAAATCACATGGTCTTGACAAAAGTAGCATTTTTTTAGATTAGCATAGAGTTTCTCCTTTCGCAACACTTCCAAGACTTCCTTCAAATGTTGCACATGCTCCTCATAACTTTGACTGTAGATCAAAATATCATCGAAATATACCACAACGAATTTTCCAATGAAAGATCTAAGCACATGATTCATCAATCGCATAAATGTGCTAGGGGCATTAGATAGCCCAAATGGCATTACCATCCATTCGTAAAGTCCATGCTTTGTCTTGAAGGCTATCTTCCACTCGTCTCCCTCTTTCATTCGGATTTGGTGATAGCCACTCTTCAAGTCAATTTTTGAAAACACCTTGGAACCATTCAGCTCATCCAAGATGTCATCCAATCTTGGAATTGGGTAGCGGTATTTGATGGTGATCTTATTTATAGCACGGCTGTCCACACACATTCTCATAGAGCCATCCTTTTTAGGGACTAATAATGTAGGCACAGAACAAGGGCTCATGGATTCCCTTACATAACCCTTTTCAATCAACTCATCAACTTGCCTTTTTAGCTCCTTAGCCTCCTCTGGATTCATTCTATATGCTGGCTTATTTGGTAAGACAGCACCGGGCACCAAATCAATTTGATGCTCAATTCCTCTTAAGGGTGGCAATCCCTTAGGTAGCTCATTCGGAAAGACATCCGTAAATTCTTCTATCAACTCCCTCACAAGCTTAGGAAGCTTTTCTGCAAGTTCTGGATTTAGCTCCTTGAGAATTAGCAATAATACAAAGTTTTCCCTTTTTATTGCCTTCTTTAACTCATTCTTAGAAGCAAAACAACTAGGCTTCTTCTCCTCGATTACATCCTCCTTCGGCTGTACTTGTATTGGCTTTAAGGGTGCCAACACAATCTTCTTTCCATCCTTCTCGAAAGCGTAGGTGTTTTTGAAGCCATCATGTAGTGCTCTTCTATCAAATTGCCACGGCCTCCCAAGTAGAAGATGACTAGCATCCATATGGACTATGTCACACAATACTTCATCTTTGTAATTCTTCCCTATAGAGAAAGGTACCTTTACTTGTTTGGTGACCTTCATCTCGCCATGATTATTTAGCCATTGCAGCTTATATGGACGGGGATGATTGATGATAGGTAGCTTCAATTTTCCAACCAAGGTGGTTGAAGCAACGTTAGTGCAGCTCCCACTATCAATTATCACGTTACAAACTTTGCGTCCGATAGTGCACCTTGTTTGAAAAATATTCTCCCTCTGTTCTTCTTCTACCTTGGCTTGGATATTCAAAGCACGTCTAATAACCAAAGCAGCACATCAGCATACTCAACAACTTCTTCTTCGTCAAAATATTCTTCCTCTTCACATTCCTCCACAATATCTTCATCTTCACTCTCTATTTCCCCTTGTTTCTCCTTCAAGATCATCACTCTTCTATTAGGACATTCGGATGCTATATGGCCATGACCCAAGCACTTGAAGCACTTAATGTCTCGGCTTCTTTTAGAGGGCTGGTTGTCTTCTCTCTTATCCTTCCCCTTAGAACTTTCAAATTTGTTCGGCTCTTTCTTCCATATCTCCTTATTACTCCCTTTGGTAGTGTTTGAGGTTTGGGAAAGTGTTTGGAAAGGTTTACTCCCCAATGGTTTAGACACTCCATTGGTTCTTCCATAAACTCTCTTTTTCTATCTCTCCACCTTAATTGCCAATTTAATTACATCTTCTAAGAAGACATAATTCTGCAACTCTACTAAGTCAGCAACTTCTCTGTTCAAACCACCAAGAAATCGAGCTATGGTTTGCTCTTGAGGTTCATTCAGCTCGCACCGAATCATCAAAGTTTCAAATTCTTTGACATAATCTTCAACACACATACCTCCTTGCCTCAAGCTTTGAAGCTTAAAATAAAGCTCTTGCTTGTAGTAATCAGGTACAAAACGCCTCTGCATGAGCCTTTTCATCAATCTCCAATTTCGAACTTCCTCCTCTCCATCTCTTCTTCGTTGATTCTTCAAATTTTCCCACCATAGATTTGCATAATCAGTGAATTCTAGGGCTGCAAGTCGGCATTTGGTAGCTTCTGAATATTCTTGATATTCAAAAATCTTCTCTACTCGTTGCACCCACTCCAAGTATTCTTCAGGAGAACTTGTTCCCTTAAATGGAGGAATCTTCATTTTGATGTTGGCATCACGTTCCCTCTGCTGCCTTCTTTGCCTAGGTTGATCACCTTCTTCAGCTTCAGATTCTTCTCTATGGTGTTCAACATAAGCTCCTCTTCTTGGTTGTTGTTGTTGTAGCTCCATAAATCTAGCCATTTGAGTGGTTAGTTGAGCTATTTGTTCCATCATTTCTTCTTGACCTCTTTGTAGGCCAACAATTTGAGCTTGTTGTAGGCTAAGCACAAAAGGAACTTCAGAACTATTTTCTCCTGTCATAGTGATTTGTAATTTGTTGGTTTGAGTTTGGTGAAGGGTAGGTTCACTCTCTAAGTGTTTACACTCGGATTAACAATGAACAGTAACGATGAACAATGAACAGTAACGATGAATTTTTTTTTTTTAAATAAAAAAGTTGGAATAAAATAGAACAACACAAGAATAGAAATAAAGATAAAGATGAACAGACTAGAAAATTAGCCTTCCATGTAGGTGGCAGATTACAAAACAAGGAAAACTAAGCCTTCCATATAGGTGGCAGAATACAAAATAAGGAAAACTAAGCCTTCCATGTAGGTGGCAAAACACAGAATAAAATGCAATAAAATTAAGCTTTCCACGAAGGGGCAAAACACAAAACAAATAATAGAACCTGAATTGAAGTGGCTTTGATACCAATATGATGTGATTTTCGGAGGGAAAACACTTGATCGATTTTCTGGATAGGTTGAAAGAAACAAGCAAATGAAACCAAATCACTCAATTGATAAGCCAAAGGGCCCCACAACTAAGAGAAATGGGTTGATCTCGCCACACTCAAGAAAGAAGAACGTGAGTGATAAGAAATCTAGTTGCTCTCGCCACTAACACAAGTTAGATAAGAGAAAGAACTCAAGAATCCTCTTGAAAGCAAAATGCCAATATCTCATATATGATTCAAAGATGGTTTACAACAAATGGCAAGGACCCTTTTTATAGAGGGTCTCCAAAACAAAAAGACAAAAGACTCCAACTAATGCATTAAATGCATCAACTAAAAGTCAAGTAGTGTAGGCTAAATGTCAAAGACAATAAATGCATAGGTAATAGACTACAACTATATTCAACAAATGCAACTATCTCACATGCAATCTTTTTCACACTTCTTCCACTTTCAACAAAGTGGTTAAGCCCAATCCAAGCCCTTTAGCCCTTAAACGAGTTAGAGGCCCAATTGAAGTGTTATCCCTTTCTTGGGCTGCAATTAGTCCAAGCTCTTTAACCCTTGAACGAGTTAGAGGACCAATTGAAGTGTTCTCCTTTTCTTGGGCTGCAATGGGGTTATCCTTGATTACATCATAAAGGTTCTTCAACGACAATAGAGATTCTTCCTGATGCATATGACACCGAGAAGTGAAGAACACCGAGTTGTATATAACGCCGAGGAGTGAACAATGAAGCCATAAGAGATCATGTTCATTGAAGGAGAAAATTTCCAGCAAAGAAGAAGAAGAAGAAATGGGGGGAGAGAGAGAGAGAGAGAGAGCGCAAAGGTTCTAAAGTGAAATGGCAAGGAGGGCACACCTAATGTGGACATTGGGAAGCCAAATGTGAAAAGCAAGTACAATGATGATATTATTAGGAAGTAAAATTTCATATTAAACTATTAGAGAAGAAGTTGGGAAATGAATTGAGGTATTAAATAATTTAATAGGATAAATAAAATTAATTTTATGAAATAAAAATAAACAAAATTAATTCTGAACCTTGGGTGTTTAAAATATAAAATTTGATTTGTATTTTAGTTATGGCAAAAATATATGTCATGTCCCCAATGTTTATCCCGATTTTCATTTATGTTCCTAACATTTATTTTTGTCAAATATATCCCTTATGTTTTATTTTTTATCATATATGCCCCAAAATGACAAAAATACCCCTCATTTCTCTCTTTTTTTCTCTTTCCTCACTCACACCCAACTCGCCAGAGAAAATGCCAGAAATGTAAAAAATCGGAGAACTCACTGTCATTCGCTCTATTTCTTTTGCCACTGCATCTCTCTTCCCTCCAACATTCTTTTTCCCCTCTCTTTTCTCTCTGATTCACTCACTCTCTCTCTTAATCTCAAAAAATTTCTCTCTCTAGTTAGGTTTTCGGTCAAGAAATTTTTTGAGATTGAGAAAGGAGAGTGAGTGAATCAGAGAGAAAAAGAGGGGAACAAGAATGTTGGAGGGAAGAGAGACGCGGTGGTGGAGGAAATAGAGCAAATGGTGGTGAGTTCTTCGATTTTCTAATTCTCTAGCGTTTTCTCTGGCGAGCTGGGTATGAGTAAGAAGATAGGGAAAAAAAAAAAGAGAATTGAGGGGTATTTTTGTCATTTTGGGACATATATGATAAAAATGAAATATAAGGGACATATTTGACTAAAAATAAACGTTTGGGGTATAAATGAAAATTGGGGTAAACATTGGGGACATGACATATACTTTTGTCTTTAATTATTTATGACTAATGACTATGCCACTATAGTTTTAAAACTTTAAAGTGTGATATTTGCATATAAATTATTATTTTTTACTTTTTAAAAAAATTTATTTATAAATAAATATAGGTATATATATAATTTTTATTTTTTTAACTTATTTACTCGATTCAGTAATTAATTCGGTGACCTAATGGTTGAACCAGTGATCCAGTGACCCGAAGATTAGCCCGGATCAATGATCACGCCGATTCCAATAACTATGACCGAATCACACCAAAATCTATTTTATGGAGATATTGAATTTATTAACTTTTTATCAAAATTTGAAAAACATGTGGAACAGAAAAAAGTAAACAAAAACAATAGAAATAATTTAAAGTAATTGCAAATTTAATGAAAATAATGAATTTTCTAATAAATACAACATTATATAATTTTTATATTTAAATTATTTTTTGTATAACTTTTTTTTTTGCGAAACTTAGTCATTTTTTTCTAAATGTTTGTTATCGTTTTTTTTAATAAAACATAACATATTAATATTTTAGTCGCTTATTACATGCTTATTGAATATTTAATAACAAACACTTAAAAAATTATTTTGTTATATGTTTAATTGAATTCAAGATAGATGAATTAATTGATTTTTTTATGCCAATGATATCTAGAAAAAAAAATGTGTATGAATACAAACGAAAATTAAAGAATGACAACTAAATAATTTATTTTTAAATTAACTTTATTAACTTTTAATCAAATTTGAAAATACATTATAAGGTATTTATATAAAGATGGACTATGAGGAGATGATGTGACATCTCTTTCATCCAATATACATATTTTTCTTTTTTCATTTAACTAATTTTTCACTTTTAACTAATATTATTATTATTATTATTATTATTATTATTATTATTATTATTATTATTATAAATACATCTGGTCCATATGAAATGTGATATGGTACCTTCTGTATCCAACATGTATATTTTTCTTTTTCTTCAATTTTTTTATGTTTAAAATGATTCTTCACTTTTACCTAATACTTTAATAATAAATTTCATCAATAATTCATTTTCCTTAAGATGTCTCTCATATTGAAATTGATTTATTTAGAAGTGTCAAAATGGGCTGATCCAATCCTAACTTGATTTGCCCTAATATTATTAGAGTAGGGTTGAGCTATTTTAAATACATACCAACATTTTTCATCCCTAGTCTTATTAAGGCCTAAGGTTAGGCAAGACCAATCCATAATTAAAAAAATATTTTTTATTTTAAAATTTATTATTTATCATGACTAAACGGGCTATGTCCTTTTTAAAATGGGTCAAAAATTTTCTAGCCCAACCTTTATTATTATTATTATTATTATTATTATTATTATATATGGGCCAACTGCTAACTCATAAGACCTGACCTATTTTAATAGTTATAACTTTATTTGCTTTACGTACCATTAAAGGTATATAATATATTGTTTTATTGCAAAAATAGACGTTATAATTATGGTTTTGAATTAGCATTGTCAATAAGGGCTGGGCAAGGGCCGGCCCGTTTTTTCAAACGGGTTTAGATTTCTAAATCCAAGCATGCTCGTCCTTGTCCCGTGGCCAAGTTACTTTTTTAAAAAAATTAATATAAAAAAATGATTTGGGGCTTAAGGATTCACTGGTTTCGTGATTCAGAGACAAGACAGTGCAAGAAGGCAACAACCATATGATCACAAACACGAATACAATTTGGGGCTTCGGGGTTCACTGATTTCGTGATTCGGAGACAAGACAGTGCAGGAAGGCAACAACCATATGATCACAAACACGAATACAATTTGGGGCTTCGGGGTTCACTGGTTTCGTGATTCGGAGACAAGACAGTGCAGGAAGGCAACAACCATATGATCACAAACACGAATACAATTTAGGGCTTGGGGGTTCACTGGTTTGACTGCTGTGGTTCTATGGTTCAGAGACAATGCAGACGGTGTGAGACAATAAGAGTGAAATTTCGATTGAGTTGAGTAGCTGTGTGGAATCAGGGCATCTTGTCATCTGTGTAAGGTAGCATTTGGGTTTTGCATTTTGGGCTAGATCTAAGGCGGGTGTCACGACCCATTTTCTAGGCACATGACCGGCACAATGATGAATATCCCATCACTGTAAGCCTTTCGATAAATTCTTCCCACAAGTAAAATCGTTAGTCATTATCTCTATATTCTCAAAATACCATTCCTTAATAAATACAAAGAAAATACATCAGATTTTCTTAATTAAAAATAATAGATCCTCAGTACGAAATACATTATCATACTGAAATACAAGCCAAATACCAAACTCCTGACCTAGATGTCCTAGACGGTTACAGAGCAACATACTGTATAACAAAAGAAGGGCCTACCCGACAGCGGGAAGGTCCAACGTGATCTACTCCTCTAGCGGATGTACTTCGGCGGCAACCTGATCTGAACAAAAAGTTTGTACAAACAGTGTGAGCTTTTAAACTCAGTGAGCAAATCGGCCTTGCGTTAATAAAATTCAAATACATCACCAGTCATGCAAGCATATCCGAAGGCTCAAGCTCAACCAATAGACATAGTTAGAAATTACATACAAGAAAAATTCATCCAATTCAACAAACGATACTAGTACTCGTCAATGGCAATATATCCCGGAGAGCGCACACAGGCCGGCTCACCAATTTTGTATTTTTCCGCCATGACGCACAACCTCATCCTCTTAGCTAGGGCGCCTCACGGATTTATCACCAATCCGGGCTGTATCCCTACTGAGGGAATCGTTGTCTCCACACTCATTGGTCAAGACACCCTTTAACCCGGGTTTTCCGCCTTGCCGTGAGAGGGGGTACTGTACCGCTCAATCACAATCAATAGTACAACAGTTCATATCATAATCAGAAGCACAATATAATACTCATCCATATAACAGGTATAGTATATAATTATATGATTCAAATTTCATATCATCATGAGATATTTGCTTTGTCTTATCCATACTTCTGGATTAATTATCTCATTATATTCGTCATTCTGAATCCAATTTCTCCCTATGAATCTTGGGAGTGTCCTACGACATACTTTTTATCACCAGTAATGCTAAAACTCTATTAAAACAGGGTCGTTTCACTCACCTGGATTCCGTACGAGTATCACTTCTCTAAATCGTTACGGACAAGAGTACGCAGGTGAATTTCAGTGTTCCGCTACAGAGATTTTCATGAAAGATTACAGAAAGTACGTTAAGATCATTTTCGTACAGATACTGTTCATACGTATGAGTACTATTCATACGGTCACTATTCATACGTACGGTACTATTCATACGGTCACTATTCATACGTACGGGTACTATTCATACCGGAAATACAGAATACAATCTGTAAAAGAGTACACCAGGTAAGTTCCCAGGAAAGAGTGGAGGGTCACACTGGACACACTTAAAAACCAGGTCTTTCCTTAGCCAGAACTTTCCTAGACATGTATTCTCCACAGATTATATTCTATTTCGGTAATCAGAGAATCAAAATAACAGCTAACGACAGTTTTTCTGATGTGGAAGATCGGCCAAAGCCGCAACCACAGAGCATACTTAAGAAAATAACTTCTAAAATTTGAAAGACATAGAAAGGGCATAGTATCCTTACCTAAGCAAAAACGGAAAGGCCCAAAATCTCAGAAGCCTAGCGTCGGAGCAAGAGAAACTTAAGGAGGGAAGAAGAGAAGTTGAAGGTGTGAGTTTAGAAGTGAAATGGAAGGGCCTATTTATAGCAAAAGTCAAGGGTACTATTTGATACTATGCGCTAATAAAATATTCAATTTACTATTCATGAAAATGACATTTCTAATAATGCAGTTACTGTGCACCTTACGCGTACGATGGAAAATTTTCGTTTATTTACTATTAGAAACTTTAAAGGGAAAACTATCCTTTCGCCTTAAACCTTTAAGTTTCTTTTCAATTCAGTCCTTTCAATTTAGTCCCTGAGGGTATTTTTACACATAAAACGTCATTTTCTCCTACAAACTTCTTTCTAGTTTTCTCTTATAACCAAACCACATCTAGTATTTGACATTTTGATTGTATAAATGAACAGTACCATATACGTAAATAGTAACAGTAGTTTGAAAACACGCATTTATATTTTATTTTTCATGGGTATTACATTATCACCCCCTTTAAGAAATTCGGTCCTCCGAATTTAAATTACCTCAAGTCGTAAAAAGATGGGGATATCTAGAACGCATGTCGGCCTCGGCTTCCCATGTGGCTTCTTCGTGAGTTTGATTCCTCCACAAAACCTTGACGGATGGAATCTCCTTAGATCGGAGTTTCTTTACTTGACTATCGAGGATAGCTACCGGTATCTCCTCGTATGACAAGTTTTCATCTACTAGGATAGAATCATTCTGAGAAGGGTGAAGTATGTGAGAAGGGTCATGAAGGTACTTCCTTAACATGGATACGTGAAAAACAGGGTGAATCCCTTCCAGATCCATAGGTAGGGCAAGCCGATAAGCCACTTTTCCCACTCGTTCTAGAATCTCATAAGGCCCGATGTATCTAGGACTCAACTTTCCTTTCCTTCCAAATCTCAACACACCTTTCATTGGAGAGACCTTAAGGAATACCATATCGCCGACTGAGAACTCCAAATCACGTCGTCTGTGGTCAGCGTATGCCTTTTGTCTACTTTGAGCTGCTCGCATCCTATCTTGTATTGTCTTAACCTTGGTTAGGGCATCCTGGGCCAAGTCAGGTCCTAATGCTTTCGCTTCACCTACCTCGAACCAACCGATCGGAGATCTGCAACGTCTCCCATACAAGGCCTCAAAGGGTGCCATCCCAATAGTGGCCTGGTAGCTGTTGTTATATGCGAACTCTACAAGATACAAATGCTTTTCCCAGCTACCACTGAAATCTAGAATACAAGCTCGTAACATATCCTCTAGCGTCTGAATCGTCCGCTCTGACTGTCCGTCTGTCTGTGGGTGAAAAGCGGTACTAAGGTCCACTCGAGTACCTAATGCCTCCTGAAAACTTCTCCAGAAACGAGAGGTAAATTGAGGACCTCTATCAGAAATGATAGATATAGGTACTCCATGCAACTTTACTATTTCTTTAATATACAATTGTGCCAACGTTACTACACCATAAGTGGTTTTGACTGGAATGAAGTGTGCTGATTTGGTTAGTCGGTCAACAATGACCCAAACTGAGTCATAACCTCCTGTGGAACGAGGTAGACCAACAACAAAGTCCATCGTCACTCGTTCCCATTTCCATTCAGGAATCTCTAATCGTTGTAACGAGCCTCCTGGCTTTAGATGCTCAGCCTTAACCTGTTGACAGGTTAAACAACGAGACACAAATTCTACTATGTCTTGTTTCATTCCTTTCCACCAGTAGATCTGTTTCAGATCCTGATACATCTTGGTGGCTCCTGGATGTACAGCATATGCAGCACGATGACCTTCTTCCATGATGTCTCGTCTAAGAGTTCCAACATGTGGTACACACAACCGTTGTTCAAAATGTAAGACTCCTGTATCGTCGAGTGTGAAACTATTCACTTCACCAATCTTCACCTTTTCCATAATTTGGACAAGCTCAGGATCCTCCATTTGAGATATCCGTATCTGGTCAACAAGGGAAAATCTAGCCCTGATATGGGCTAAGAATGATCCTGTCCTTGTAACCTCAAGAGTAGCACCTTTTGCTCTCAGCTCTTGTAGTTCTTGGATCAAGGGTCTTTTTGTTACTGCTATATGGGCCAGACTACCCATAGATTTTCGACTCAAGGCATCTGCTACCACGTTCGCTTTGCCTGGGTGGTAAAGAATATTGCAATCATAATCTTTTAGTAATTCTACCCATCTCCTCTGCCTCAAGTTTAAGTCCTTTTGGTGGAAAATATATTTTAGACTTTTATGGTCAGTGTAGATTTCGCAAGTTTCTCCGTATAGATAATGTCGCCATATCTTTAAAGCGAAAACTACTGCTGCCATTTCCAGATCGTGGGTGGGGTAGTTTTGTTCATGTTTCTTAAGTTGTCTAGATGCATATGCCACTACCTGGCCATGCTGCATGAGAACACATCCCAACCCTACTCTTGATGCATCGCAGTATACTGTAAAACCTCCTGGTCCTGAGGGTAAGACCAATACAGGTGCGGAGATTAACCTTTTCTTGAGTTCTTGGAAGCTTTCTTCACAAGCGTCATCCCATTGGTACTTTACTCCTTTCCTAGTCAGTCGTGTGAGAGGGGCGGCTAACTGGGAAAAATTTTGGATGAAACGACGATAATATCCTGCCAATCCCAAGAAGCTGCGAATCTCCGTGACGGAGGTAGGTCTAGGCCACATTTTGACCGCTTCTACTTTGCTTGGGTCTGCTTGGATGCCATCTTTGGAGATCACATGTCCCAAGAAAGTTACACGATCAATCCAAAACTCGCATTTAGAGAATTTGGCGTACAATTGATGATCCCTCAATGTCTGCAACACAACACGAAGGTGTTGTTCGTGCTCTTCTGAAGTCTTTGAGTACACCAGAATGTCGTCTATGAAGACAATGACAAATTTGTCTAAAAAGGATTTAAAAATCCTATTCATTAAATCCATGAAAGCAGCTGGTGCATTCGTTAATCCAAATGACATCACCAAGAACTCGTAGTGCCCATATCTGGTACGGAAGGCTGTTTTAGACACATCCTCCTCCTTGATCTTGAGTTGGTGATAACCAGACCTCAAGTCAATCTTTGAAAAACACTTGGCTCCTTGAAGTTGATCGAAAAGGTCGTCGATGCGAGGCAACGGGTATTTATTTTTGATAGTTACCTTATTCAGTTGCCTGTAATCTATGCATAGTCTCATCGATCCGTCTTTCTTTTTCACGAACAGAACAGGAGCTCCCCAAGGTGAATAACTTGGCCTTATAAAGCCTTTGTCTAGCAAGTCCTGTAACTGAGTTTTTAACTCTTTTAATTCTGTTGGTGCCATTCTATAAGGGGGTATGGAGATTGGGCGAGTATCTGGTGCTAACTCTATCTGGAACTCAATCTCTCGATCTGGGGGTATACCTGGTAGATCATCTGGGAAGACATCTACAAACTCCTGGACTACTGGAACGTCTTCTACTTTTAGTTCTTCTTTCTTAATATCTTTAACGAATGCCAAGTATCCTTTACAGCCCTTTCGCAATAAACGTTGGGCATACATTAAAGATATAAGATTCCCAGAAATTTCACTCCGTTCACCATGAAATACGAAAGAAGGCTCCCCCGGAATATTGAACTTAACTATCTTATTATAGCAATCCAGGGTGGCATGACAAGATGCCAGCCAATCCATGCCCAAGATGACATCAAAGTCTGTCATATCTAACAGCATTAGGTCTACTGTTGTATTTATTTCTCCAACTCTTACCTTGCAAGCTCGATAGCCTCGTTCTATTAGTAAGGTGCCTCCAGTAGGCGTAGTTACTAAAAACGGACATTCTAATCTAACAACTTTTTGCTTAAAGTTCTTAGCAAAGAATGGTGACACATAGGAATGCGTAGAGCCAGAGTCAAACAAAACATGTGCAAAATTTGATTCAATCAGAAGAGTACCTGCTACCACCGTATTAGACGCCTGAGCATCTTGACGGGTTAAAGCGAATACTCGAGCGTTCCCTCGGCCTGCTGAAGCCTGCCCTCGACCACCTTGTCCTCTGCCAGCACCTCTTCCGATTCCATTGCCTCCTACAGTTACAGGGGATCTGTTGGCAACAGTAGCCTCTGATTGATTAGGGCGTACTGACCCTTGGCCAGATCTCGTGTAGAGTTGGGGGCAATCTCTTTTGATGTGGCCCTGTTGACCACATTGGTAACAGACCCTAGTGTTGTTGTTGGCAAAACAAGCTCCGAAGTGATTTCTTTCACATTTAGAGCACCAGGGCCTTTGTTGACCCCCTGTACCACTTTGTTGACGCTGTGGTGCACTAGCAGTAGAGGCTGCACGTCCAGAACTCTCTCCGTGGTAGCGTGATTTCTCATCTTGCTTCCTCTTTCTTTTGTTATTCTATTTTTCTTTTTGCATATCTCTTTCTTCCATCATACGGGCGATGTCGACGGCTTCTGTGTAAAATGAAAAATCTCGTATTTTCGATCCCACCCTGTCAAATAAAGACTCTCGAAGGCCTTTAATAAATCGTCGGATCTTTTCTTTCTCAGTTAGGACCATGTGAGTAGCATATTCAGACAACTCTATAAACAGATTGTCGTATTCATCGACGGTTCGTGATCCTTGCCGGAGTGCCTCAAACTCATTCATCTTTGCTTCTCGTATACTCTCCGGAATAAATTGTTCTCGAAAAATTCTTTTAAAGTCATTCCATTTAATGGGTGGGGCATTTCTGGCCATGCCCTTCTTCCATGTTCGCCACCAGCGGTCGGCCTTACCTCTTAACTGAAAGGTAACAAGGGTTACTTTTCGAGGTTCAGGGCATTCTAACGTGTCAAGGATTTTCTCACAGTCATCTAGAAAACGTTGTGGGTCTTCATTAACATCTCCTGCAAAGGTTGGAGGATTCAGCTTCATAAATTCTGAGATTTTGACCGCTGTACCTACCCAATCCTGAGGAGGGGGTGGAGGTGGCATCTGGTCTGTCTCTTGTACTTTTGTAGCATGTACTGATGCCTGTGAGCCATCTTCAGATGATTGTCCCATCAAAAGTTCTTTTAGCCCATTCACCTCGTTCTGCATTGCAGCTAATGCTTCCATCACTACAGTCGCGTCAATTTGTGATGGTTCTCCAGCATTTCTTCCAGGGTTTTCAGTGGATATTTCTTTGTTTTGTGCATGATTATCTTCTGCACGATTAGGCATCTCCAGTCTTGCATTTGCTGACTGAGCAGTTGGAGGGACCAAGGCCCTGCCAGATCTTGTGCGGATTCCAGAAGCGTTTGATTTTCTTGGTGCCATCTAAACTTATTCTACAATTAAGAATAATATATATCGTCACTATTATGCTTCAAGTAAAGACACGAAAGAAATGGATTTTACACTCTACAGGGCTTTTGGTGGATCTTCATCCTATGGTCGTGCTGCAGTCACGACAATAGGGGAAGGCCCACTAAAGACACCTTGCTCTGTAATCACTAGGAGACCTAACAACCTATGCTCTGATACCAACTTTGTCACGACCCATTTTCTAGGCACATGACCGGCACAATGATGAATATCCCATCACTGTAAGCCTTTCGATAAATTCTTCCCACAAGTAAAATCGTTAGTCATTATCTCTATATTCTCAAAATACCATTCCTTAATAAATACAAAGAAAATACATCAGATTTTCTTAATTAAAAATAATAGATCCTCAGTACGAAATACATTATCATACTGAAATACAAGCCAAATACCAAACTCCTGACCTAGATGTCCTAGACGGTTACAGAGCAACATACTGTATAACAAAAGAAGGGCCTACCCGACAGCGGGAAGGTCCAACGTGATCTACTCCTCTAGCGGATGTACTTCGGCGGCAACCTGATCTGAACAAAAAGTTTGTACAAACAGTGTGAGCTTTTAAACTCAGTGAGCAAATCGGCCTTGCGTTAATAAAATTCAAATACATCACCAGTCATGCAAGCATATCCGAAGGCTCAAGCTCAACCAATAGACATAGTTAGAAATTACATACAAGAAAAATTCATCCAATTCAACAAACGATACTAGTACTCGTCAATGGCAATATATCCCGGAGAGCGCACACAGGCCGGCTCACCAATTTTGTATTTTTCCGCCATGACGCACAACCTCATCCTCTTAGCTAGGGCGCCTCACGGATTTATCACCAATCCGGGCTGTATCCCTACTGAGGGAATCGTTGTCTCCACACTCATTGGTCAAGACACCCTTTAACCCGGGTTTTCCGCCTTGCCGTGAGAGGGGGTACTGTACCGCTCAATCACAATCAATAGTACAACAGTTCATATCATAATCAGAAGCACAATATAATACTCATCCATATAACAGGTATAGTATATAATTATATGATTCAAATTTCATATCATCATGAGATATTTGCTTTGTCTTATCCATACTTCTGGATTAATTATCTCATTATATTCGTCATTCTGAATCCAATTTCTCCCTATGAATCTTGGGAGTGTCCTACGACATACTTTTTATCACCAGTAATGCTAAAACTCTATTAAAACAGGGTCGTTTCACTCACCTGGATTCCGTACGAGTATCACTTCTCTAAATCGTTACGGACAAGAGTACGCAGGTGAATTTCAGTGTTCCGCTACAGAGATTTTCATGAAAGATTACAGAAAGTACGTTAAGATCATTTTCGTACAGATACTGTTCATACGTATGAGTACTATTCATACGGTCACTATTCATACGTACGGTACTATTCATACGGTCACTATTCATACGTACGGGTACTATTCATACCGGAAATACAGAATACAATCTGTAAAAGAGTACACCAGGTAAGTTCCCAGGAAAGAGTGGAGGGTCACACTGGACACACTTAAAAACCAGGTCTTTCCTTAGCCAGAACTTTCCTAGACATGTATTCTCCACAGATTATATTCTATTTCGGTAATCAGAGAATCAAAATAACAGCTAACGACAGTTTTTCTGATGTGGAAGATCGGCCAAAGCCGCAACCACAGAGCATACTTAAGAAAATAACTTCTAAAATTTGAAAGACATAGAAAGGGCATAGTATCCTTACCTAAGCAAAAACGGAAAGGCCCAAAATCTCAGAAGCCTAGCGTCGGAGCAAGAGAAACTTAAGGAGGGAAGAAGAGAAGTTGAAGGTGTGAGTTTAGAAGTGAAATGGAAGGGCCTATTTATAGCAAAAGTCAAGGGTACTATTTGATACTATGCGCTAATAAAATATTCAATTTACTATTCATGAAAATGACATTTCTAATAATGCAGTTACTGTGCACCTTACGCGTACGATGGAAAATTTTCGTTTATTTACTATTAGAAACTTTAAAGGGAAAACTATCCTTTCGCCTTAAACCTTTAAGTTTCTTTTCAATTCAGTCCTTTCAATTTAGTCCCTGAGGGTATTTTTACACATAAAACGTCATTTTCTCCTACAAACTTCTTTCTAGTTTTCTCTTATAACCAAACCACATCTAGTATTTGACATTTTGATTGTATAAATGAACAGTACCATATACGTAAATAGTAACAGTAGTTTGAAAACACGCATTTATATTTTATTTTTCATGGGTATTACAGCGGGCCTGAGCTTCCAATAGAAAAAAAGACTCTAAAGAAAAAAAAAAGAATGCTTTCCGGCTCGCGGCTTAGATCGTTTAAAAATGGGTCAATCACGGGCCGGCCCATTTTAAAAAAGGCCAATTATTAAGGGTCTAGGCCCACCCAAATATATGAGAGCTAAGTTTGGTGTAATGTCTACTAAAATTTATATGCATTTATGCAATTATTCAAAAATTGTAGTATAGATTAAGGGATAAATTGGTCTAAAACGTGATATTTTTTTGAAAATAATTACAAAATATTCAATTTTCTGAAAATAAGTGAATTTTGGAATAATTTAAAACATAAAATTTTATACTTGATATAAGGCTATCAGTCGACTGATCGTTTTTGAATTTATATAAATTGAAAACAGAGAGGTATGAATCGACTGATGTAAGATAAATAATAGATTGATGTGTTCTAAACTTCTATTTTCATAAATGGTACTTGAAATGCAGCATAATTTCTTCAACTTAAAATGAACGCTTAACCAAAGCATGCACCTATTTCTTGTAAATTCCCTTCCTTATATACATAACATACAAAGTTTAGTTACAGGTCTCATATAGTTACATAAAACTCTTAAACTTGTCATCTATATACATAATACACAACATTCTCTTCAAAATGTTATCAAAAGGAAGTGATTCAACTAACTAACATATCACAGGCTTATTTCTTTTTTTTTTCTTTTCTTTCTACTTCAGTCCTCGAAATGGTAAAATCATCAAAGATAAGGTGAGATATGAATCTCAGTAGCTAGTACATTTCATGAAAACTTTATCACCATTTCAATCATAAAAGCAATCTCAATATAAAACTCATTTTATGAAACATAACTAATATGAACACAACTATGTTATGATCTTTTTTTCAACATAGTGCACTATACTTTAATTCTTTCTCAAGAAAAGTACTCAATGTTGCAGAAGGAATTTCTATCATCCTCTGAGAAATTTATGAGGTTCTATCATCCCATAAGAACTTTTATATCCTATGAGAAATTTTTGTCATCCCATGAAGAATTTTTGGGGTCCTGTCATCTCATAAGGACATAAACTTTACTTTTTAAGAGAAAGATAGTTCTATATGTTCATGGAAAGCTCTAGGGTGCAAATACTTCATAATAATACAAAAGCAAGACAAATACATCAAATACTTTACTTTTATAAAAACTAACTACCTTTAATTCTCTTAGAACTGATGTTGAAGTAATATCTTCTAGTTTTTCTCTAATACTCTTTGTTTCTTCAACTTCTAGATCAACTCCTTCCTCTTTCTTCTTTTCTTAGCCTGAAAATCCCTATTCTATCATTTTTCAAGCTCTAGAATCTATTTAAACTAGAAGAATCAAGTTAGAAACTTACTTTTTATGATTTTCTTACTAAAATCTCCACTAGAACTTCATTCTCTCTCTTCTCCTTCTCCTCACGTTTTTTCTCTCTCTCTCTCTCTCTCTTCTCTAAATTTCAGAATTTCCTCTTTTTCCCTCTCTTCTTGCTTCTAAAAGAGTCTAAAGAGCTTTTTATTGTAGAAATTCCCTTTTTAACCATATTCTCTCATTTCTAAGCTTCATTAGCATGATATGGGTGTTTAGGTAAATTTTTTCACTAATTTTTCAGTTAATACCGACTTACTTTCACACTTCAACAGTTTATTAGTCGACTAATTGCTCCATAATAGTCGACTGATTTACAATTAGTCGACTGATTTACAATTAGTCGACTATCTCTCTTGATTAGTCGACTGATTGTTTTAGAACCTAAAATTTTAGCCTGACAGAGAATAATTAGTCGACTGATTTCTCATCATTAGTCGATTGATTGTAGATATCAGCAATCTAGTCTATTTTTTAATGCTATCAGTTAACTGATTTGCTACATTAGTCAACTAATCCCCTCAAAACTTCATTTTCCAATTAGTTTATTTTCTAATTTCTCATGCCTTTTTTTTATTACTTCCTTCTAAATATCTAAAAACATATTTTACTAATTTCTAACATTATTTCTAACTTAAATAAAAGAATATAACTTGAATAAAGAAAATGCGAGTTGTTACATTTGGCCACAAGCCCGGGCTCATATTGATAGTAATATCTTGAATGTTGCAAATAACTTGCAATCGAAGTCTTTTGTTCTCTTGATAATGGTGGCCAACGTATGGTACATGGAAGGACAACTAAGCAACTATATATATAGAGGCATTGTTTTGATATAATAGAAGGGATAAAATATATATGATATATATATATATATATATATATATATATATATATATATGTGTTATTTTAGGTAGAGAAATGTGTAAGTAAATCAAAGTTTTATTTATGGTTTTTGTATAAAGATTATAAATCAAACATATGAGTCTTTGAGTTATTTGTATTATGGAGGAAAAACATTTGTGAATTTATTGTATCGAATGAGATAACAAAATTAACATGTGAAACGTGTAAACTTACCTTAAATAAAAAATGAAATGCTTATCCCTCAACTCAAGATCACACATTTTGTATTTTATTACAAACCTTCGTTTTCTTCTTTTTTTAGTCATGACTTTTTAAGACTATCTTGTCAGGTATATTTTTAAAAGTATTAATGTTTGTTTTTCTTCGTGTAAATGTTATTAGATGTTTACATGATATTGATGCCGCTGACACTATTAGAGCCAATTAAAAAAAAAGACATTAAAATTGTAATATATTAGTAAGCCTTTTATGTGCTAAGTTACAATCCTACTAGTTTTCTTAAATCTCCAAAGCCAAATTGTCCATTAAAAACTAAAATGTAAAAATTCAATGATACATTTCTTTTTTAATTTTTTTAAAAATATTTGCAAGTAATTTAAATTGGCAAAAAAAATTTGGTATTTTTGTTTTTTTTATATAAGTAAAACGTGTTTTGTAATTCCAACTGCAAGTTGGTACAGGTAATAAAAATCACTTTCTATCCAATTAAAAAAAAAGACAAAAAGACATCATAATTATAAATATAAATAATAATCACTATTTGTAAGTTTTATAAATAAGAGCAGTCTCATTTTATACCAATTTCCATAAAACTCCATGCTCTTCCAACTTTAGTGACCAAAGGAACCATTTTTCATTCTATGGCAAACGGTATCCCACCTACCATTATCTATATATATATATATATATATATATATATATATATATATATATATATTAAAAAAATTATTTTTTATTTCAATTTAATGATCCAAATACAAATATTTTGAATTCCACAGTAAGAAAACAACAGGCAACAGACAATAAAGAAACAAATGAAAAATTATGTAAATGATTAGTTCATAGGTAAGGTACAAAGCTTTTTCCAAAGAAGTTAATGAATCAAAATTTCAAAGCTAGGAAAGAAGGAAAAAAACAAATTAATAAAAATATGATCTGAGTAAAGTGATAAAAATTAAAAAGTTATAACTATATAGAATATATTTTAAATTAATTTTATTAACTCTTTATTAAATTTAATAATACATTTTAAAATACTAAAACAATTGCGTAAAGTAAGAAAAAGTTCCCCAGTGCTCTAATGCTTAATTGAAAAGCATGTGTTTTGGTGCTGGCTTGCACTATCGTAGAGTTGATTTAATCCGAAATTGAAATTAAATCTTCTAAAATTAAATATTTTAAATATTAGTAATATTATATTTTGATCATTTAAACGCGTAAGAT
Organism: Biancaea sappan; assembly: GCA_037074585.1. NCBI lineage: Eukaryota > Viridiplantae > Streptophyta > Magnoliopsida > Fabales > Fabaceae > Biancaea > Biancaea sappan. The sequence goes on from CM073494.1 coordinate 18,390,201, forward strand.
AGACGGCATTTCAGACAATATATTATAAAGAGTGACATGAACATTCAAGATACTGTCAATTTTACGTAATCTAACGGTCAAAATACTATATTATCAATGTTAAAAAAAATTCAATGTAAGAAGATCTAATTCCTTCAAAACAAGGCATGGTAAGAGGGGTCATGTTAAGCAAACAAATTGGTTCAGTTTGTTTATTCTGGTGGCATAACAAGTTACTTGAAGAAAAGTTATATAAAATTTCTTATATTTTTATCATCAAATTTTTTTAATAAAACTATGACGTGGGTAAATTTTTTTTTTTAAATTAATTATATAATAAAGAGTTATAAATTAAGTTATTTTTTAAAATTTATATATTTATCGTATTCTATTTAAAAAATTACGGACGTTACGTGTCATATTCAAATTAAAAAACTTATAATAAATATATAAAAAATTATAACGAAACCTTTTCTTACGTGAAAGTATATTGATTGTTCAAATGCATAGAATATCTAGTTAATGGGGTAATATTATTTTGAGTAATTTTTTATTGGAGCAATCCTACTCAAATTATTATCTAACATTAAATTTAAAAAATTTTTTAATAAAAATTTAAACTTAAATTCATCATCTCATAAAAAATTAATAGAAACCCAACTTTAATTGATGGGATAATATAACTGTAATTTAAAGAAAAACATATCACGAAAAGGATTTAATAAAAAACAAAGTTGAATGTCTGAAAACAAAATTTATAACATGTCAATTCAGTATTATTGTATTGGATATTTATCCTTGACAAATGTTAATAAAATAATAGGCTGTACGTGAAACAATTTCCGCAATAGGTACAGAGTCAATGATATATTTTATCAGAAAATGCACAAATAGAATGAAAATTGAAAATTCAGAGGTTATATTGAACATTGAAAATTAGTAATTAGTAATAAGGTTTACCCAAAACAAAAAAGTAATAAGAATTTAGCTTTAAACTTGGTGATTCTGTTTATCAATGGGGAAGACGCAGCGACGGGGGTGCAGCTTCCTTCTAGGGTTGGTTTTGATCTGAATTATTTAATGAGATTATTTAATAGTTTAGATTAATTTAATTTAGTTTTTTAAATTATATAATTAATTTTTAAAAAATAAAAATTATATAAAAGTAAATTTATTAAAATTAATCATATAATTTGTTTTAAAAAATATAAAAATAATCTGAATAATTAAATAATCAAAGCCTCGTAGCCGAGCCGCACTCCAGTAAGGCAGTGACGGGGTCGTCCAGTAAAAGGTCAAAAAACGTATGTAGAGGCCGTGGTCCAGTGGACCACTGGACTTTGCAAACGTGGAGGTTAAATGACGCTGTCAAGATCAACAGACAGCATTCGGAACCACGCGTTAGTCGCACACGTGTGGCGCTACTATTCGTCTTACCATTAACGCGACGCAGGACTCTCATCTTTGTCGCTATCCGTTTGCAAAACTTCTCACAAAGCCGTTCAGCTACTGGGCGCGCAACTTCGGGTTTCAGCTTCGCTCAGTGCTTCCTGCGAGCCGCCTCTATGTCACCGTCAGGCGACGGGTTCTCTGAAGATAACTGCTGCAGCACACGTTGCACTTGTGAGAATAATTGTTTTCATTATGACGATGGTAGATTCATCGATGTCAAGTGTTCGAATTCTAGAAGATCTGGTCCTTCTCCGTCGTGGGAGAAGCTGAAGAGAATCATTATTGCTTCAGCTAAGGGCTTCACGATTGGAGCTGGTCTCAAGGGTGGTCTTGCTCTCTTCTCGATCTTAGCTCGATTGCGACGAAGAAAGGCGCTAAGCTCTATAAGGTAAAACTGATCGAACATGAGATGTATGCATGAATGATGGTTTCTATTATTAGGATAGTAAGTCTGTTTACCCTTCCTTTATTTGGTAAATAATTGAGGTTATGTTTCTCAATTTCTGATTTAGGACGGAGGGTGTGGTTACAAACAGAGAAGCGATTGTGTTGGCTGTAAAGGAAACATTGAGATACGGCCTTTTTCTTGGAACGTTTGCTGGAACATTTGTGTCCACGGATGAACTTATAGGTGCTTTGGGAGGTCACCGTAGGCATGTTTTTTTTTTTTCCGTCTGTATGATCAATTTTTGTTCAGTTATTACTATGTAGATTCTACAGAGTATTTGATTTATTTTGAAATGGTGTATTTCTGATTCGTATTGTTTCTGTCATTCTAGTTCAGGACAGCAAGATGGAGAGCTCTATTGGCAGGGGCGATTGCTGGCCCATCCATGCTTTTGACTGGCTTAGAGACACAGCATACGAGCTTGGCTATTTATATACTTATGCGTGCTGCTGTCTTGGCATCTCGTTGTGGGATTAAGAGCAAACGGTTTGGGGGAATTTGTAAACCTCTCACATGGAAGCACGGTGACATATTTCTTATGTGTCTCTCCTCTTCACAAATATTGTACGTAACCTTACTGATAGGAAGTTTTACATAAACATGGCTTTGTGAACATAGTTAATGAACTTGTTTCTTCGTGCCTCTCTTTGATTAAAGAACCCTATCTTTTTACATTTTGTTGCAATGCCTTGTAGTTTCTGAGTAGTGTATGTTTCACTCAATGACCAGAGAGTCAGAGGCTGGTGCATGTTTTCAATTGTTTGGTTCAGTTCAATGATAAGCCATGCTGTATTTATATGGATAACTTCAAATATGAAACATTCTACATTATAAAAATGCCAGTAAATGCAATTTAGAAAGAGTTTTCTGATAAATTACTTGAATGACATGTCAGTGACGGAGGCTTTTTAACCATCAGTGCATGGCTGGTTATTCAGCATTCAGTAGTTTTGCTTGTGTTACGGTTGAAAGTTAAAACTGCAGGGCTTAGCCTTGTCTAAAATTTGAATATAGCTTAATGCTTGATACAGACCACAAAATATGATGTAGAACTACGGCATATGGTACTGAGGGAAGTGAAAAGGTACTAAAGAAATAGGAAGACAGAAAGAAAGAGAAGTAGAAACTGTGAAGCCAGTTGCCCTTCATAGAACTCTTCTTGGTATCCCTTTTATACTTATTGAACGATAATAACTAATGTTACACTAATTTGGTATCTTAAGAGGGCTTTTGCTACCACTTTCATTCAGGCAAAATATGATACATGGCTGTTATGTATCATTATGATTGTGTCCATGTGAGTCTATACCTGACAGTTTCTTTCTAGTGCTCTGTTTTTGAGACACTTTATTTTCCTTCAACCCTCCCCTTTTTTTCTTTTTATACTGATTAACGTATTTTTCTTGCCCAAAAAGAAAAAAGATCAACAGTAATGGTTAATATGTTGGTTTCAGGTCAGCTTACATATTAAAGCAAGAGAGTTTGCCTCCTTCATATAAGTCCTTTCTCAATAAACATGGTGGAAAGGATACTGTTATCTTACAAGGTGTAAGAGATCTAGCAAGTGGCCTGCCTTTTACTAATTTGGAAGCAATAGAGAAATACTACAGGGGAATGGGTGTAAATGTGCAACTAGATCCAAATATGAAAGTCCCCTGCTCGGTACAAATTAAAGATTTTATTAATTTTGTCCTCTTGTTTCATTCTCTTTAGTGTAGTAACATCTACTTATTGAAATATATAAAGTAAAGGAAATATAATTATCACTTAATCAAAGTTATATATCTTGGCTACTGAATATACTTTTTGTTCAGAGTCAGACTTACAGTATGTAGATGCCAGTTGTTCATAATGTCAATGGTTCTTCATTTCCAGAAAATTATATTGATCTTCGATAGCATAAAGTCTTCTTCAAGGTTGGACCCATTGGAAATGTTTTTTTTTTTTTTTAGTTGCTAACTCATATGTTTGATCTGAGAATGCATATACACTACTTGTTTGAGGATTCTCTGGTAAAATCATATTCATTTTCCTTCTTTTTTTTTTTCTATTCTTTTTTGTGCTCAAACATGGTCCACCGTTCAATTTCAATCACATTAATGGTATACAATTTGTCATTTTGATTTTTTCTTTCTCTACTTTTTGTTTCAACTTTGAGATTGGTTGAAGCTTATTGTTGAACAAGAAGCATTTGTTCAACAATTTTTTTTTAAAACAGTTTAGCTAGATTTATAGAATATGTAATTTCTTATGTCATGGTGAAAATTTTGTATTTATGTTAACTTGCAATGTTTAAATTTTCAAATATCTTGCAGATTGTTCATGGAAATCAGACATGTGGTGAGCATATTCTTTCTTTTCTTGTTCAAGCCTACCAAAGAGCATTACCTGTTTACCTGCCAGTTTATCTTATCCCTGCACTATTGGTTCACAGACAAGGACTTTTAAAAAGGTGATATAATTAGTATAATTAGTAATCAAAGTAATATTAATTTGTTTCTGTCTTATTTAAGTGTTTTTGACTTTATCTGGTTATAGTTTATTTGAAAAGTGAAAATTTTGGTTGTAGTGTTAATGATAGCTTTTCAGAGTATTAGTGTAAATGGTAATAGTCTCTTATTACAATGAAAGGCTATGATGGACAACAGGTTATGCCATTTGATATCTGTCCAAGCACTCCCAAATTTTCCAAAATTTGAAGAAAATATTTGTTCATCATCTGCATTACCTTGACCTTTTAAACATGTTAAATTCTTTGCAAGCTTCCTAACAATTTATATTTCGCTCACATCCAAAATAACAAATAAAATAAAACCCAATCAGTTTGAAATTCTAATTTGTTTGATGTCTTGATGTGAAGCTTGCCCCTGTTTGCATATATCTGTCCTTGAAAATCATTTGCTAATGCCCTTCTGTTTACTTTCACACTAAACATTTTGTATACTCTCTATCAGAATGAAGCAATGACCTTTCAATTTTCGCTTTTCTGATTAACAGTTAAACTCAGTGCAGTACTATCCTTTTCTTTTCCCACAAAGAAAGATTCCTTTTGGTGCCACTGTTTGAGCCAAGATTATGACATTTACTCAAAATGTGATACAAGATATATTTTTTTTGGTAATTAATGCTTATCATCAACATACTTTTATGCAGGCCTAACACAATATTAGCAAAAGGTCTTATTGGAACTGCAAGATCAAGCTTGTTTCTTTCTGTGTATTGTTCATCTGCCTGGTTAGCATCTATCTAGTGTCCTATCGTCTTGTCTCTGACTGTGTTATTAATGATTTGTTTATTTTTCTGATTGGGTTCTCTCTGTTCTAGATATATAAATATGGTAAAAGTATGTTTCCCATTTGGCAAAAGTGATTCAATATGTTAAAACAAAATTTTCAATTGTGCAAGTGCATACTAAATTCATAATAAATAGAACTAATAAAGTAAATTGTCTACAAATCTTGCATTTCTTTGAGATACATGACTGTGAAGCAGATACCAGATATAGTTAATATTACCTTTCATACCTCTCCTTTTAGACTTGATCCAAAAGATGTGTTATCACTAAAGCTCGGCTTCAATGTGGATTCTATTTAATATGTAGAGGAAATTGTTTGAGATGGTTTCATGTGCTTGTTTCTCGACAGCTTGCTCTCTCTTTCTTTTGTCGTCTTTGACCTTCTTATTCTTCTTCCTCATTGTTACTTCCGTCTGGCATGGATTTGTTGAAATTCTGTCATGGATGAGATATATGCCTCTATTGTTTATCAGGATGTGGACATGCTTGCTCTTCAAGATATTTAAAAGATGCAACATTCCAATGGTGGCCTTGGGAACGGTATTTAACTTGAAAGGATTCTCATTCTATTTTATTTCATTTTTGAAGCTGAAAGAAAATTTGCTGCTAGAATTTTGTTTTCGAGAAGAATAATGTCATCCCTCAAGCATTGATGACTTAGTTATAAAAGTTGCAAATGCATTCTTTTGCAGTTCCCAACTGGACTCGCATTGGCCATTGAGAAGAAAAGCAGGCGAATAGAGATGTCATTATACTGCCTTGCAAGGGCTATTGAGAGCTTCTTCACATGCTTGGCCGATGCAGGATATTTGCCGCAATCAAGAAAGATTAAGAGAGCTGATGTGGTGGTTTTCAGCTTGTCAACGGCCATCATAATGCACTGCTATGCACAGGAAAGGGAAGTGTTTAGATCCAAATATTTAAACGTTCTTGATTGGGTGTTTGGTGTACCTCCTCCTCCGTGTGAAACCCCGCGATGCAGAGACCACAGAGAAAAGCAAGTGGAGTCCGTTAAGGTAATTTTTTCGCCGCCTGATCCTGGATTTTAGAGGAAACCCTTGACTTGAGTACCAATACATACATGATGTTACCTTCTCCAAAAGTGGTTGGTGGGAAAAAAATATTTCAATATTTTTAGCTGGGTCATTAGTTGCTTAAGCATTTAGTGATTTAAAAAGATTGAGGGCCTTGTATTTCTACCTTAGAGTAAACTGCACTAATTTTTCATGGAGGGCGCCAACCAACGTCAGATCATAACTTTGTGAAGTAACTCGTGTTGTTTTTTTGGGGGGTGTGTTTTTTGGGGCATTGGGAGGGGGAGGAGGTTTCCTTGTCATTAAAATGAAATTTTAACATGTTATAATAAACGAATAAGATCGTGATAAGGTAAGAAAATTCAACATATCAGTCGTGAACAAAAAAATACAGAAAGTTCTTAAATTAATTATCTTGCATTTATTTTTATCATGTAATTTTAATTCCTCGTTCAGTCCATCTGTTCTTTCATATAGATATCACTTGACGAAATTGACAATTATAGTTAAGCCTACCAGAAAACCATGACTATATTGTCTACTAAATGTCTGAGGGTAATTATAAATGGCAATGGTTGTGGCTATTTTGAGTACATGGTGAATACACGCACACGTTTCACCAAAAAAAAAAAAAGAAAAAAAAACACGCACACACATATTCCAAGGAATATGGTTAGGATAGAAATAGGAAAAAAAAAAGAAATTCTGTTTAATATGTGAAAATATTTTTTATTTTTATTTGTAGTATTTAAATTTTGAGACTTGGGTCTATTTAAAAAATATTTTCAAAAAAATATTTTTATTAAATTTAATCAAATATATTTTCAAGTTTATTTTTTATTTTAAGTAAAAATAAAAATAAAAAAATGTGCAAATCAAATCGGTTTAAATAATTAGCATATTTCAACAGGCCCAAGATATATTATATTCGTTTTATATCAATAGACAATTTTAAAAATTTATAGAAAAAGGTGTAATTTATATATATATATATATATATATATATATATATATTCTCACATATATTCCTTATTGAAAACAATCTTATGATATATATATATATATATAATATACAGAATTGTATAGGTTTTAAAAATTTATAGAAAAAGGTGTAGTTTATATATATATTTTTTAATGTTTTGGGTATAATGTGTCTTAGATGTTTGATAGTATCACGTGTGAATATTTGAAAGAAATATTTAGTTGGACATCGAATATTAAATATTTATGGATAAGGGAAAAAAAAGGCAGAGATCTACTCATTAATCGTTAGATTTTCCTGAAGATTTAAGTAATATTTTATTTATTTTGAGGGACATTTGTTTTGTATGATGGCAAAAGTATTTAATATTTATTTTGAGTTTTAATTTTGTTTATACCATTTTTTTGTATCAATTTTATGTTACAAGTTTTTTTGTTTTAATTTTGTTTTTATAGCTAATGTTGTTAATAAAATTAATAAAAAATATTAACGTGAACTCTTTTAAATGACATATAAATTTTAAATGATAGATAAATTTTTTTACGTGATACATTAAATGTTTAAATATTAATTTAAAATAAAATAAAAAAATAAAAAAATATTATTTGAACGAAATTAAAACTTAGCTAAATATTTGAAAGAAAATTAAAATTAAAATCAGGTGATACATTGATAATAGATGTATCATGTGAAGAAGTTTAGATTAACAATTTTTGTTAACTATATTAATGGTATTAGTTTTAAAAACAAAATTAAAATTATAAAAAAAATATGTGAGATAAAATAAAAAAATGTTAAGAATAAAATTAAAATTGAAACTAAATATTAGGGATGAAAAAAATGCTCTGACCTTTTATATTTGAGAGTTCTGAATTTTGATTTTATTTCTAAATTTAAATGCTACATGATGAAGACTGTTTACACCTAGCAATTAATGAATGGATATTTTCTAAACTTTTGATGAGGTCTCTGTGTGGTTTCAATTTTGTCGGATGTTCTGGAGAGAACAAATTTTTTATAAAATCTAATTAAATAGGATAAAAATAAAAAACAATCACTAGTAATATACAAAGCTGCATTAAGTGCAAACCCTGAGTCATCTCTCAATGACAAAAATCCAATTCGCCCCGCAATCATCGGAAGTTCGGAACAAAAGACCAGTAGCAAATACTCGCAAGCGAATTCACTGACATCTGCAATAGATATAATCTACAACGTTATAAGCTTGAACTTTTTTGTTGTCAGGGGAAACAAAAAATTGAGAGTAAACCCTTAAAAGAGGGAAGGGAAAAAAATTGAGAAGTAGAAGACAAAACAAACAATAGCATATCTTTAATTTATATAGAATGGAACAATTTATAACATTCTTCTTCTTCTTCTTTTGCCAATATCCAGAACATGCTTTTATATCGAATTCAAAATGTCTCAAAGCCAAACCTTCCCCAACGCCACAACTCTAACAATTTGTTAAAATTTACACCTCGTCCTCGTGAAGAAGCATATTTGGAATACCCTTATTGACGGGAAATCGCCGTCCGGTTTCAGGGCAAACAAGTGCACCTTCTTCAAGGTGGAGTTCCAAGAGGGCATGGTGGAACCTGTGCAGAAAATCGTCCGATTCCAGCAGGGACAAGTCAACATCTTCGGGGAGCTCGGCGTATCCCATGGCCCGACACGCGCCGTAGAAAGCCTTCCAATCGATCTTCTCGAACATCTTTCTCAGAAAGTCAGTGTTGATTTCAACCGTCTTTTCCTCCACTTTCTGTGCTTCGATGCGCAGAGGGAATCCCTTAGAAACGCCCTTTATATTCGACGATAGCATGTTGTTGGTTAGCAGCCTCATCTCCTTCCAGTACTGTACTTTCAGTAGCAAATAGCAATGCAAATGCTGCAGATTCTCGTCGGCGGGATTCGAAGAACTCGTCATGACCCTTATTTTATATTGAAAAAGAGCCCTAATCTTGGTCCAATACGGGAAAGGTAAGATCATATCACAATTTTAATTTCAATTTGTTCTTATTCTATTTTTATATTTTCGAAAATTACTTTGAAGATTTGATAGTAGTTTCCTGCAACAGAGTAAAAAGATATTAAAAAATAAATTACAAGAGACAAAAATTATTGAGAGTAATGGTTGTCCGAATTTTTAGGATTTTGATGCATTATGTAATTTTTTTCAATGTTGGGACTTCAGTTATATATAATTTATCTTTATTTTTAATTTTTAAGTGATTTATTTACTAAATAATTTAATATTTTTATTTATCTCTTTTTTTGGTTTCAATTATTCCTTTTTATTTTTATTTTTCCTCTCTTTATTCAATGTAGTTTCGAAGATATGCTATTAATTGATTAGTGTTTCATATTACAGAATTTATTTACCACGTCATTTTGAAAAAAGAAAATATTGTTCAATAGATACAAAGAAATGAACATGTTAAGCAGTTCGAATAGATAACACAAGTGGAATAATCTTCATGATATATGAAAATATCATACTGATATCTGATATTATTATTATTATAAATCAAACACCTTTCATGTGATCACAACTTTTTCCAACGAAAGTTATAAGTCATGTGCTACCTAGGCTAGTTTAGATGATTAGGTTGGCTGGAAATTTTTTTATTAGAACCATAAGTATTTAAAAATTTATTCGACCTCAAGTAATTTAATTCACATAAAATTATATTACAAAAATGTAAAGCTCTTTTTCTGTTAATTTTTTTAATCTGTAAAATTTTGAACTTGAAATCTTTGTTAATAAAAATTAAGTGCCAAATTACTTGAGTCAACCATCAATTGTAAATTGATGAGAATTTAAGTAAAGGTTACATGTTTGGTATTCTTCATTAGCTAATGTTAGTAAAATTAGTTTAGTGACTTAGCAGTCGAATGCATGATTCAATTATGTGAAGATTGGGCAGGATCAACAATGATTTTCTGCTATGAAAGGCATGTTCAACTACTTTTATGAAGCTTTCCTGGAGGGTATATTGACCTTAGTTGTAGGTTGTGATAACTCTTCTCAAATTTGGCATCAACTCCCATAATTCTTTGCTTTTCAAATTAGGCAAAGATCAAACAATGCAGGGCAAAAGGTGGCCTCTCCATGAACAAATATCTTCTCAAGATAAAGTCTCTTATTGATGCTTTGATTGCAGTTGGCAATCTATATCTTCAAGTGAGCACATTAACACCATCTTTGAGGATCTGGAGAATTTAGTATTTTTTAGCCACAATTTTATGACATTTAGACACTATTTTTATAATATATTGAACCATAGTTAAAAGTCACAAAATCATAACTAAAAAGAGCTAGATTCTACTGAGAGTTGAAGCTGAAACTAATCCACTTCCCATCTTTGAAGACTTTCCTTGAGAGCTAAGGATGATAATCCTCTTATAGTCTCATAATCTTTAAGGATGAATCTTTACTCAGCGAGACAAAATCTGATAGTGTCAACATATTTATCTAAACATTTCCATAAGTGATTACATTTTTTTTTCTTTTAAATAATACCAAAAAATGAAAACCCAAAAAATAAAGATATGTTGTTTTAAATTTTAATTTCAATCCCAAAAACTTTTGAGTCAAAAAAATAAGTGAAAAAAAAAAGGTCATGATTTATTAGTTTATAATTTTATGCTTTATTAGAAAATAAATATAAAGCAATTTCCAACTGTAAGAAAATGTAGCTTGTCCCTTCGATAATATCCGATGGAATTGGAACAGTAAGAAAATGTAGCTTCACAGCGAATAGCAACAACAATGTTCACAAAAAAAAAAAAAAGAAGAATAGCAACAATGACATTATTAATCATTCAATGACCACAAGAGCTGACGTGGGAATATTCAAACCTAGAGCTTTGGTAGTTCAAGAGAAACCTTGCTCTCTAAATGAGGCCTTAACTATCTCAGCATGGAGAGATCTAATGGGGGAAGAATATGAAGCACTTCAAAGGAACAAAACAGGGGCCCTAGCTCCTTTGCACTAGGAAGATCAACAACTGGCCGGAAATGAGTTTATATAATTAAGGAAGTGCAGAAGTATAGAGCAATCCTTGTGGCTAAAAGATTTTACCAAAAGGAAGAGTTTGACTTCAAAGAAACTTTCTGTCTTGTCATAAAACCTACCACCGTTAGAATTGTTCTTATACTAGCCTGGGCTAATTAGAGGCAAATTAGTCAGAGAGATGTTAACAAGCATTTCTCAAACGAGGATGTGCATATATGCAGCAACATAGTGGAACTAGTGTGTCAGTTACACAAAGCTTTATACGGCTTGAAATAAGTACCAAGAACATGGTTTGGCAGACTACATCAAACTCTGCAAATTTGGTTTTGAATCTAACAGGTTTTATCCGTTCTCTTCACCATAAGTACATCTTTGCATATCCCCTATCCCTTAGTTTATGTAGATGATATTATCACCACAGGAACCTCAATAGAAAGGTTACCAGTCTCATTTAATAGCTAAACAATGAGTTCTCACAGAAGGATCTGGCCCCCGTACGTTACTTTCTCTGTATTGAGGTTAAAAAAAGTTAAAATGAGATCTTCAAGAAGCATTGCCACTTCCATGACAGCTGGAAACTATCCAGATTTAGCAGTAAAATCATGAGTGATGCTCAAATGTACAAGTCTATTATGGGAGCCTTATTGCAGTATTCAATTATTACTAGGCCTAAAATAGCAGATGTAAATCCTTGAAACTCATTAGAAAGTGGTAAAATGGATACTGTGGTACTTAAATGGTTCTATTGATTATGGCTTGCACCTACGGAAGTGTAATGATCTCAGGCTAAAATCTTATTTTGAGGCAAACTGCGGCTCAAACATGGACAACAGAAAAAGTATATTTGAGCTCCATTTTTTTTTTTGCTCAAACTTAATCTCATGGTTTTCCAAAAAGCAATTTCTTGTATCAAGATCCTCCATTGAAGCAGAATACACTAGCCTTGCTAATGTAATCGTTGAACTCACCTGGTTGATGTCCTTGATGAGTGAATTGCCCATCACAAAATGCCCTGGTCCTATTGTGTTTTGCGACAATCAAAGTGCAGTCATACTGACAACAAATCCAATTTTACAGTCGAGGACTAGACATACAGAATTTGACTCGAGAACCTGAGCTTGTAAGAGACTACTGAAAAGGCAAAACCTAATTCGGTTTGAAAGAGAGTATTAGATGATGTTAGCAGTATAGTGACTACATTTAGTTGCACAGCTATATACTATAGTTATGTAAGAGCTAGTCTAAGTATTCTCTACTGCAACTAATTCACAAAATTCAATGATAATTTTTTCTCTTGCCCTCTCTTTATCCTCTTCATTTCTCGGTACCATCCTTACTTATTCACTCCTTCTGAAAATAAAAAAGAAAAAAGAAATAAAAGATGCAAGTAATCTGAAAAAACTTGGACAAACAAGAACCAATTTAATAGCAACTTCTCTAATTAAATTTTTCAAATTGAACAATTTTTTCTTCCAGCCATATGCTATCAGCCACTTTTATTAATTACTTAAATAAAATTTTTCGTACATAACACATAGAAGCAGTCAATTGTAGAACAATCTTCCGCTTATCAACATAAACACGTGTGCTTTAGAATTGGAAGCCAGTTTCATCTATAAAGTTTTGATAATCTATGCCGTCACATTGACGTTAGTTGAAGGGACTATAGGGGGAGGAATCGCCATTTCGTAAGATTGAAAAAAGAAGAAGATTAAAACACATGTTCATCCCTCCCTATTATCTACTCTGTAGGAAAATGAAGCATCTCTTCCGCAGTTGCAGATCAAATTTAAATGGATCCTTCCAAATTGAACTAGTCGACATAACTTAAAACATACGGCAACAAATTACGGGCACAAAAATTATTACTTGGATACATACTCCCACCATTTGTAAAAAGCATATCCATAAATTGCACTATAAGCAATCAACCTTACAGGAGAACTTGCAAACCTGCATAGATACAAGAAGCTTCTATAACAAACAAGAATTTTGTTACAAAGCTTTGTTTCTTGAAAGCTCGAATTTCTACTATGTTAGATTACTTCGAAATTTACTCATATAATAATTTAAAATGATTTTACATGAATCTCCAAGAAGTTTAACTACAAAAAATTGTGATTCAAAAAAAGAAAACAAACAATAATTTATTTCAAGTAGGATCTATCTTTGAAAAGTGAGACTGTTGTTAGGAAAGGAGGAAATACTTGAAGAAAAAAGAAAAGTGACCTGATAAATCCAGATCGATTGGGGTGAAGAGAAGCCCTTTCTTCGGCAGTAACAGGGTGAGCCCAGCGAGAGTAGTCGCGATTGAAGTAATCCCAATCAGGGAGGAGTATGGCGGCAATGGCGAGGGCTCCAAAGGCATAGGTAGCGATCATCTTCTTAGGCGAATGGGTGAATATGCCAACTGCCAATATAACCGCAGCAAGCAAAAGCAGAGAGGTCCTCAGAGCGGCGTCGTTTGCCATGAGGGAGAGGGAGCTCTAGATTTGATCAGTATTGGTAAAACGTAGAACTCTGCTCTCCAGCCCAAAGCAGCGAGGCGGTTGAAGGGTTGAGATGCTATAAATGTGAGCTCAACGAGGAAGTAGTAACTGGATAGGTTTAAGTGCTATAAATGCCATCCCCAACGCTCCCTCCAATTCTTCCTCTGGTGATTAATGTCCGTTTCTGACCCCGCTTGCCGGTTAATCTTCTCCGCCACCCGCGAGTTGTAACACCGAAAATTTTTTGACCAACTTGTACTTTTTTTTTCTGGCGAAATTACCTGTCTAGGCTAAAATTTATATTAATTTTTAATTTTGTTTTTAATTTTTTATCAGTTATATCTTATATATTTTATTTTTATTTCAAACATATTTTTTTTATTGACATTGTTTATTCTATTGAGGAAAAATACTGGTTGGATGATTAGTAAAAATAATAAATTTAAAATAAAAAATAAAACATATAAAACATAAAAAAGTTAGAGAAGTAAAAAGGATAGGTTTAAATCTTATATGTTTCAATTTTTTTTAAATCTATTATTTTTACTAACAACTTAATCATTATTTTTCGTTAGTAGAATAAATGACGTCAATAATAATGATAAATTTAAAATAAAAATAAAACATATATGATATAACTGATACAAAAAAAAAGTTAGAGACAAAATTGAGATTTAATATAAATATTATAAATATAAAAAGTATTTTTGCTTTTTCTTAAAATTTTGATTAAATTATATTTTATATTTTATTAATTTCCAATATATATTATAAATTTTTTTCTTTAACTTATTTTTCATATAGATTAACTTTTTACATAATAAAGGATAGTAAATTATAGTTAAATTAATAATGAATTTTGACATAAATTTGCGATCTTATTTTTTATGTAATAGTAAAGAATGTTATTTTTTTAAAAAAATAAACAAATATCGTACAAAAATTAAGAGTGAATTATTGATTCACTTATTGAAATATTATAATTTTTCAATTTAATCTTTGAAAAATCAAGTGTATCAATATAGTTTTTGAAAAGATACATTTATTTCAATTTAGTTTATTTTATTACTAAATTACAAAATTTAGTGTTGTCAAATTTTAAATTTTTTGTTATCAAAAGTCATTTTAACAAATTGAGAGGTCAATTTAAAATAAACACAATCTTTTAAGGCTAAATTAAAATAGTTATCATCTTTTAAGGATCAAATAAGTAATTTATTCAAAAACAAAGTTTAACACTAAAGAAAATAAGTTAAAAGCAAATCAATTGTAAATTTTAAAATAAAAAAGGTATTAAGTATAATTTAATCAAATTTCAGAAAAAAGTTTAATTTACTCAAAGTGAAATTATTTTTAAAAAATAATTTTTAATTTAAACATATCAATGTATTTTTTTTTTTGAAAGTAAAAGAATATTTGATATAGATTTTATTTAAATTTTTCCATAAATTCACCTGACTTAAAATCATTATAGTCTCCTTATTTTTTTAATATGACTTGGTTTGAGCTTTATTAATCATTGTAAAATAAAAAAATATTATAGTCTGGTCGTACTTTGCCGTCAAAGAATGTGGACAATCCCAACCAGTCGTTTACTTGTTTCGCTCTTCTCCTATGGTTTTGCTCAAAATACTATCAAAAATTAAACTTTATGTTTTTGTTATTAAATTTGTCATTAAAAATATAACATGTATAATTTTTTTAAAAAAATGAATTTATTATGTGATGTTAAATTGTGCAAAAATAAAATTAATTTTTAAAATTATATACTTATCATGTTTAAATTTTAATAAAACTGATAATAATAAAAAAACTATATTTACTTTTTTTTTTAATTCCGCTGACAAACCGCACACGCTGGGGAAGGCACGCAGGCGAGGCAACGAATGAGTCTCCACTTTCGACGAGGCTCAAAAGAAAACCACGCAAAACTGCACTCTTAACATAGCCCACAAATTGCACCCAAAAAAATAGAGCCCACAAAAGAAAAAGAAAAAGTAACAAAGCATGGCCCATTCTCTTTCCAAGCAGGGCCCATAATTTCTAATTCCCTCACGTATGTGCATGTCTAAATTCTTAAAAGTGTTCATCTCTAAAATAATAATAATAATAATAACAAACAAAGTAATAATTCCAACAATGCACAAATGAATTATGTATAAACTGTTTTATATTCAAGTATTGTTTTGTATTTATTTGGTCAATATTCTTTTTGCGTTTAGTTTTGGGACAACAATTTAGTCTCATCACTGTGCATAAGTAACTATATTTGCAATTTGCATAGTAATGAAGTAACAAGTTTGAAATCATCACTTTAGACACTTCTATAATGTTAAAAATTCAAACTTATAAAACAACAACAACAGCAACACTTCGTAAAGAAGGATAGCTTAAATACCTTGAATGAAATTATCTCACATATTCACATGTTTGAATTTCTGATATTACAAAGACTCTTTCATTGTTAAATTTAAATTTACTTATTACTTTAGCTATTCCAAATAGATATCTTAATTGATTTAGAAGTTAGTCGAAATGAAAAAAATTCATAAAAATGAAAAAAATTCATAAGCTTATTGTTGAAAGTGATTCTCATATGCTTATTCAAATGCTGGAAACAAGGAAGAAAGATCGATGATGGGTAAATCACATCATTTTTTGAAAAATTTGATCAATGGATATCTAAAGATTGATAAAATATTTTATCTAATATTTTTATTGTGGTTTGAAAGTTAATTTTAATTTTTTTTAAAAATCTGTTAAACTTTAAGAGAGCTACTCTGAAATTTGACAAAGTCATATATAAAAGAAAACTTTAAAATTTGGCTCAATACGAAATAAAATAAAGAGGACTTGCAGCAGCCTCAATTTCATGATTATATGAAACATTGGTGCGTAATAAATTTCCAAATACGCTAATCCAGTATCTAAGAGGCGTCTTGTACATTATTTATGTAAAAGGTTTCAGTGACTTATGAATTAGAGAAAGGAGTTGGGTTTGAATCAATTTGGTAAGACCTATGTTCATGGGAATTAGTATGGTCAACCAAGTTTTTTGTTGGTCATGGTTAGGTTATCAACGAAGCCATGCACAAGTAATTACTCCTCTGAATTGATCATGATTCATTAACCATGACTCAGCAAAGTCCTCGAACTTTTTTTTTTTTTTAAATCGTGACTTTAGTTTATATGAATTATCGCCTGCAATAGCAAACGCAAACACATTCAATATTAGCAATTCAATTTTATGGTCACTGACAAAAAAGTCAACAACTTAGTTATCAATATAATTAAATTCAATCTAGAGTGGTCGTATTGATATACATAAATATAACCAATATCAATTAGTTGAAGTTGTTTAACATTTGTTTTTATTAAATAAGGTATTGAATTTGAATTAATACCAAAAAGAGTTTTACACATTTGTAGTTCAATATAATTTTAATTAGATTAATCACAGCTCAATGAATTATCAAAGACAAGATGTTTTTGAGGGGATGATATATGTAATAATAAAAATAAAAATTATTCTGGGACCTGCATCTAAATTAATATAAATTTTTAAGATAATTGAATTTTAAAAACTTTTTTAGAAGTCTTTTTGGAGCAGTAATTTGTACAAGAGAACGTTCATAGAAAATTTTAATGTGTGATAGTTTTGTTTGGCCAAAACAAATTCCAAGTTCAAATTATGAAAAACATAAAGGCGTGCATATATCAGAATATAAGATGAATAAGTGACTATTTGAACCGAAAATTCTGATATTACGACAAAGAATATATTCTGTCTAAAAAGTATGTCATTAAAAATTTCTTAAAATAATTGTTATAACGATAAATTATTTTCTCCTCCAGAAGAAATGATTTAATTATCTGATTCTTTATTTTTTATTGTAAACTAAAAAGTTACGCATATGTCTTATGATTATGAAACTGAAAAATAATGTACAGTTAAACTCATTTTAACAAATTAATGATTAAAATAATGAATTTCTATAATTAGCTAATTTTTAAAATTTTTAATTAAAAATATAAGCAAAAGATAATAATAAATAATTATAAATTTTGTAAATAATTGGGATGTTTATTAAATATATGTTTAATAGGAACAAGAACTATTATAAATGTGAAAAAATATGTTTAGAACAAATCAAGTTTAGTTTTTTAATTCAAAAATATAATATTGAAATAAGAAAAATTAAGAAGTATATTCTCAATAAAAAAAATATGGCATATTATTGCATTATTCGATTGAAATATAGTTTTAGTCGTAATGTTTTTAGTTTTGAAGTAGGAATGCATAATTTTTCATACTAAAAAATATAATTAATTCATTTATTGACAAAAAAGAGAGTAATCTATCCTTTTTTTCTATAACATTTTAAGTCACCGTGATCATTGATCACCAAAATTGAAGTCGATCTGTTACTTTCTTTGAATGTATTGGTTGGAAACCCATTTCAGCAAGCAAATAAGTTGTTTAGCTTACACTGAAATCAAAGACAATATTATATATTGAGAAAATATATAAAATTGATCTTACATCATGTTGTCCCCTTTTAGTCTCATTATATATAGCACACATATGGTCCCCGACAAGGTGCCTTGGCTAAATTAAAGGACCAAAATATCTTGTGTGTATGAACAGTTTACTGACAAATGTAACTAGGAGGGGTAAAGGCAATAAAAGATTTTGCTACATATGAACAAGAAAAATGAAAGATTTGATATGCAGTTGAAAATTGATCTCTCTAGCTCATTAACTGCTTTGGCTGTTCATTGATGGAAGTTGACACTTGATTAAAATTAAATAATCAAACTTTAGGTTTGAAAATGTGTAGCTTATGCATGAAGCAATAGGGACGCACAATAATACACTACAGTACTCAATATGCTTAAAAAACAGGTTGAATATTAATTTAACTCGGGTCTAATTTATTTTTGATTTTCTGTTCGTTCAATCTGCTAGCTAATATGAGGCACGTTTGGCCAACTTTAATTTATATATAAATTAAAACACTTGGCTTGTACTAAGCGATAACCTTTTACTTCATATATCATTTGACAAACAAAAGAAGGACAGCATGAAAAAGAAAATATGCAAGAGAACAAAGTGCTTGAGGACAAGACACCAACAAATGCCATTGAAATGTGTTTTCTCAACCGTGCAAAGAATGTCTTAAGGGTTATTTCAAAAAATTAAAGAAATTTGGTGTAGCTACATAAACTGGGGGCGTTATTTGCTGCACCAACTTCTACTTCACGTCTCCAACTGCACCACCCTCCGAGTCAAAAGCGTCACATCCTATGTGTCTTTTTCGGAGACATTGAATGAACCAATATCTCTACTGGTACATCGGGTTTTTCCCTGACTTTTATGATCCGCTCTTTTCACTGTTACTTTATTTATCTATGTATCTTTAACGACTTCCATAGATCTTTTAGTTTACCTGTTTGGATATTCAGTCATATGAATATATCCAGTTGTCTAGCAACTAGCACGTGTATACAGTACGCATGTGCATGCCTGTGGATGTGGTTTAGTAGTGTTTGAATGCCTGAAGCTTTAAACTCGTAGGCTATATATATATATATATATATATATATATAGATTAGCTGATGGTTATACATATTATAGTATAGAGAAGCTGATAAATTAAGTATATCAATTTAAGCAAAAATAACATAGCTGCTACTTGTTTGTATATGAAATGCATTTAACTCAGATAGTTTAAATAGTTTTTATTAAACTCAGTTTAATATTACTACTAGAGTTAGATTTAGTAGAAAGAATGAGTCCTTTAAAAGGTGGTGTAAACTAAAGTAAGAATATTTATTGGGAGAAGTACAACTACATTTAATGTTCAGTAATATCTCGAGGAAGATTATTTTTGGTGGAGAATACTTATAAAAAAAAAATTCAGTTCAATATTTCAAAATATATTAATATAGAATATTTTTTTGTCCGGAGTATTTGATTTTTAAATTAATTATAAAATGTGTCAAAAAATGTGTATACTGTTGGCTTAATTAATATGTTTCGTAAGAATACACGTTAACAATACCGTTATTATAATACTGGATTTATAAATTTCATAGTATTCTTGAGGTGGAAGATTGTCTAAGGTCGCATGAAACCCAAGGAGAGGACGTAAGTCATTTAAGGCCATGCAAACCATGACGAAGTATGGAAACAACCTCCTCTTTGCGTGCATGGAATGGGTTCCTCCGACAAGCATTAATTCATTCGCCACGTGTTACGTAATCTGATTTGAAACTTTCGTCGTTTTATTGATACTTTAATTCCACATTCATAAAAAATGAAGATGATTGAGTCTACAATTACCAAATTGTCCTGTCGATTCCTAAACGAAATCAACTGTTTATCTTGCTTTCAAAATCCCCCCAATCCCCCCCCTTTTTTTTCATGGTGGAGCTATTTTCAAGATATTATTATTATTATTATTATTATTATTCCAAGATTTCTTTCCCGTTTCTATTGCAGCTGTAGTTTCAATAAAAAAAATGGAAATTTAAACTAAAAAATGTATTGCATGAATGCTTTAATGGGTATACTTGTCAATTGCTGTGGAGGCAAATGAGACAACTTCGTATAGTTCATACTTTAATCATATGGAAGTGTCCCAATCGTTTTCACAAAACAATTTTTAAAAGGAGATAACTGGCGACAAGAAGCAAGCAAGAAGATTGGATATAAATAGTATAAGCCCCAGCCCCTAGTTTAATTTGGTGGTAGCAGGAGAAAGAGGTTTAATTAGATCTAGCTATACACACAGAATGGGAAGATCCCCCTGCTGCGATGAGAATGGCCTTAAGAAAGGGCCATGGACTCCTGAGGAAGATCAGAAGCTTGTCCAGTACATTCAGAAACATGGCCATGGAAGTTGGAGAGCTCTTCCCAAGCTAGCTGGTCTGTCTCTGTAATTAGTTTTCTCTATATATTGCTACATATTAGATATCCCTCTCTGTTTTTCTGTCTCTCTTTTCAGTGTTTCCTCATTTCCTGCTTTCTAAAACTTTTGCAGGCCTGAACAGATGTGGAAAAAGCTGTAGGCTAAGGTGGACCAATTATTTAAGGCCTGACATCAAAAGGGGCAAGTTTTCTCAAGAAGAAGAGCAAACCATATTGCATCTGCATTCCATACTTGGAAACAAGTACTTTCCTCTTCTCCTTTTACCTTTCAAGACTGCGTCTGTTTTTTTTTTTCTTTTCCCCTTTTGGGATGAGTTTCAATTTTGCTTGAGTTAAAGCAGATTTTATCTTATGACTTATATTATATATACTTCTATCTTTGGCTCCTCTTTTAGATGGTCAGCAATTGCATCCCATCTTCCAGGCAGGACTGATAATGAGATAAAGAATTTCTGGAATACTCATCTAAAGAAGAAGTTGATTCAGATGGGTTTTGATCCAATGACCCACCAGCCAAGAACTGATCTTGTTTCCACCTTGCCATATCTGCTAGCTCTAGCCAACATGACAGACCTCATGAGTCATGACCACCATCATCAATATCAATCTCTGGATGATCAGGCTGTGAAAATACAAGCAGAGGCAGTTCAGTTGGCAAAGCTTCAATACCTTCACTCTTTACTCCAATCCACAACTTCCTTAAACACCACCAACTCCTATGACCAAAATGGCATCACAAACATGGAATCTATGAATGTGTTAAATTCAGTCTCTAATGTGAAAGAGAATCTTGTTATGAACTACCCTCAATTGGATAATCCAGGCTCATTTTCTCATGGAATAGCTAGCTCCCAACCACTCCACCACCCAAACATGTTATCTCACATGCCAGACCCACAAGTCCCTTTCACCTCCCAATCATGTTTGAATAGTGAGCAGGGTCAAGGTACTAACTTTACAATGATAAGTCAAGGGGATCACACAGGAGCTGATCACGACTCTTCATGGATATTACCATCCATTGATCCCCCAACTATTACAGGAGATGCAAGCAGCAGCTCTTCTAGCTATGGAGGGAGATCCTCATCTTATTGGCCCGAGTTATTTTTCGAGGATCCCATTATGCATGAGCTATCTTAGTATTTAGTTTTTAGATCAGAGTCAGAGGTCACGATTATGCATTTTGCTGTGTGCGTTAACTGTTATGCCTTCATTGGTTTGCTTCTTGTTGCATATGTATAGGCTCTACTACAGACATATAGATTTCCATCCTCATGTATACATACATATATATATTCACATGTCAGTACATGTTTTTGTGCATAACTTCAATTTGAGAGAACTCATCCTTCAATTTGAGAGAACTCATCCATTGAGTTAGTTTGAAAGTCATTATCGTTCTATTCAATATTGGATCTTTCAGTATAAATTTCGCTTTCACTGTTTTTCTTTTCCTGTTTTCCTTTGTAAATTTTGATTATTGTGTCCTCGTACATGATCTACGTAACATTCTAGGATTAGGATAAAACTCCTTAAGAGGAGGTGGTAGGACTGGTTGGAGAAAGAAAATATACTATACAAAAAGGAGCAGGAACAGATTGAACCATAGCTTTACAAAAAGGAGCAAGAAAATATACATGAACCATAGCTTTACTGCTCCTGATTGAAATGTCTCTTATAAGGGAGGGGCAGGCAACAAACTACTGAGGAACAATAGTTTCACATACTGAAAATTACATTCAATTAAAGAGGCATTCTTTACTTTCTATTTTCAAATCAAAACCAGAATATGCAGAACAAAGTCTGTGGTGAAGTTATAGCGGATCTCTTTAAGTTCAATCTCTTAAATATAATTTATAAACCACAAAAAGAAGTATATATGTAGCAATTCACAGCCATAAGTCAAGACTTATATATAAAAGATAATAGTTGGAAACTTGGAATATTCATTAATTACAAAGGTACATATGTAGTGTATATATTGATGCATCAAATTTCAGAGTGTCACCTATATATGCTTAATTATTGGTTCAAAATCAGAAATACATTGAAGCCTTCTTATTTCCATCTCTGTAGTTTAATAGGAAAGCTTGCATTGCCTTATCTTTTCCGGGTATGTTGTTTGACAGAAGCTGCTTCTTTTTCTATATTCAAGTCCCATTTTTCAGTGGAAATAGGGTATGTTTATGTCAAACGTACAGCTGGCTTGCTAAAAGTTAAAAGGAAACAAAAATGAGGGAATTACGTACTAATATATATGTATGTGATAGGCAAATACACGCACTAGAAGGAAGTGTTCTTACCAAAAGTTTTTTCATCTCGTTTCTTATATTCAATAAGAGATCTGCAACTTCAATGTTTTGATCAAAATATATTACATAAGACTAAAGTGACAGATAAACAAATATCTATATATTTAGCATAATAAATCCATATGCTCCTTATTTTACACACACAGATTTTTTTATGCATGCATCCGAACCTTCCATTGCGGTGGGGAAGGCGGGAGGTGCTTCAAATGATTGTGAAGGCATTTATATGACAATATATGAGCTAGTAATATCAACTATATCAACTAATATATATATATATATATATATATATATAAAATTAAGGTGGGGAAAAAGTAAGGGAATTAGGCCTTATTTCCATCATGAGCAGTTAGAGATTTGATTCCTTTTCCATCAAGAAGTTGACTGATTATAGGTCGTTAATTTACAAAAGTCTTCGCATTGAAGTTGTATCAACACATGTCCATGCTCCACTGGGATTTCAACAATTTAGTCGTACCTTTTTGAAAACTATGTGTCCATGTATATAAATATATTTAATATATATATATATATATATATATATATATATACGTGGAGATTACTTATATAAACTTTCATATATCTTTGTTAATAATTTTTTATTAAAAATAAATATGTATAAAAAATACTTTAAAGACCATTCATTTAATTTGAGTTGTGAACAAATAAACAATTTTTTTAAAAAACTTTACACTTGTCATTTTTTAATTGAAAAATCATACACATGTCATATTTTAATTAAAAAATATAATAACAAAATTATAAAAAAAAATTGCATATAAGTTTTGCCTATATATGACGCGTCAAAGATAGTTTAATATGTCAAAGTCAGAAAGAAAATCAAGATGTGGTTAGGTTTCCTCTCCTTTATATTATACCCTCCTAATTTAAAAAATGAAGGGAGAAAATATTTCATCACCTAATCCTACCCCCTTGTGTTGTATGCCACTCAAAGTTTCTTATGTCACTGCAATTATATATGCTATATAAGATTGTTAACATCTAATCGAAGCATTTTAGACTGATTGATAAGTTTATGGCATGACTATACAATCATTAAATACTTTGTGGTGTTCGCGCTGTGAGTGGCGACATCAGTCGAGAAAGGGATGTAAATGAGATTAATAAAATTCAATTTTATGTATGCATGAAGCTTAGTAGATATGGCGAATTCATACAGATCGAGGTGTTTCATGGAAAATTCTTTTATATTATGCAGTGCAAAAAGCGATAGCTGTTGGTCTCACAAGATATGCAGACTCCGGACATTTTCAGGAAAGCTGTTTCTTAAGGCACATCATTTTCTGAACAAATTCGGTATGAAGACGTTTATGAGAGCATAACTTAATTTTTTAGGTAAATTATACAAGCTTCTTTTAAAGTTGGACCAAATTAAATTTTTATAGCACTCTCCTAATTTTAAATATTATACTCAATTCTCCTCTAATTTATTTTTGACAAAAGTATGATTAATGTCCCTAAAATTGTCACGACCCAAATTCCGGGTACGTTACCGGCACGGTGACACGAATCCTATGTCCCCGTAAGCCTAATTAACAACTCTATTTTTACCCTTTTTATGTTATTCACATAAAATATTTAGCGTACATAGAGAAAAAATCAGAGTTTGAAAAAAAAAATATATATATATATATATATATAATATAGATTAATATTTAGGAAATAGCATTTAAATATGAATAAATATTAATTAAGGTTAATATTAATTAAATTTAATTTATGAATGAATACTACTTAAAATAAATATATAAAAAAAATATCAATTCATACAATTTTAATGTTTAAAAAAATAAATTATGATAATTCATTTTCAAAGTCACGTTAATATAAATAAACCCCGTAGTTTTAAATCTCGATTTCTACCATAATTCGTATCATAAATTCTCAAAATAAATCTTTAAATTTGAATCAAATTAAATACAATAAATAAAGTAGTTTAACTACCCGAAAACCCCTAGATGTCCTAGTTGACTACAGAACTTTCTAAACTTAACAAAAATAAAATACTAACAATATGGGACCTACCCAACAATGGGACAGTCCAACGGCAACTACTCCTCTAGCGGGAGATTCTCCTTCACTATCTCATCTGAAAAGGAAAAATTAACGAGTGTGAGATAATAATCTCCGTGAGCGAGCTAATCCCCGCTCTGATAAAATCCGCTATGCAAAAGCAATAAAATAAAAAGCATGGGTAAAAATTATAAAATCATAAGGAAAAATACACATCAAAGAATTGCAAATCAATCAGACAATTCAGACCAACGGAACTAGTACTCGTCAATGGCAAAATATCCGGGAGCGCCCGTAGGCTCGCTCAACCAATCTCATCATATCCGGGAGCGCCCGTAGGCTCGCTCAACCAATTTCCTCAATTTTATTAACCCGCCATGACGCACAACCTCATCAGCAACGGTCAAGGCGCCTCACGGATTAAATCCGGGCTCACTTCCCTAGCGAAGGAATCGTTGTCTCTACTCTCAAAGGTCAAGTCATCATATTATCCGGATTTCCCGCTTGACATGAGAGAGGGTACTATCTCGCCCAACCACAAACAATATTCATCCAATATAATAAAATATAACATCATAAATCATCAAGTATAAAAGTCTAGATAATCTCAATTATCTCAAATTTCAACCATCTCATAAATCACACGTGCATCATTTTTCCAAACAAAATAATAATAATAATAATAATAATAATAATAATAATAATAATAATAATAATAATAATAATTATCATCATTATCAATCATATTCCCACCACGGTCATTACCTATCTTTATACTCTATTACTTTAACACTTAAGATAATATTAAAGAAGGGTTAGTTTACTCACCTGGGTTCCTTGCTAAACCATAGCATGACATTCCAAGATTCTTCGGTAATGTGCCGAATTTTCCTATCGCATGTTTGAAAGACAAACTTTGAAATTAAAACAGAAAATTATTTTATTTCAGTTTTCTGACCTCCGTGTACTGTTTCGGCCATATGTCTCAAACGGTAGGGAGTTTTCAAACGATTTTAGATTTTATGGAAAATAGACGGAAATAGCTTTCCGTGCATAGGTAATTTGAAAATTTTGGAGTTTTATAGAGAGAGATATAGTTGTTTTAATTTTCAGAAAAATTGTTCCAAAATTTCCGAAAATAAATGTTCTTACCTTGTTTTAATTCTTGCTATAGATGAAACCCCTTTGAGTTATTGTTTGGGCATGGAATGTGCAGATCCTAGGACTATGTGTAGGCTGTAAAACATGATGTGGGGTTAGGGTTGTTCTTATATTTATTTCAAAAGAAACGACATTGTTAAAATGGAAGGGAAGATTATGACTTACCTTAATTTCTTCTTGCTTATTAGTTGTTAACTCCTCTTGAGCTTCCCAATATTAAAAATTGAGTATTGATGATTAGAAAAAAAGATTAGCCGAGAGAGTGTGCTTGTGGGAGGGATTAGTCTGGTTGAGTATGTATTTGTTCTAGGGTTTCTAACTTAGTTTAAGATAGATCAATTTAATTGTTTAAATTTAAATAGATTTTGTTATTCAAATTTTAGATTATTCTAATTAAAAATAATATGTTTAATTTAGATTTCTAAAAAAAAACTTTCTTTTTTTTTTCAGATTTCATATTGGGATAATTTATTCTTCAATTTAATGTCTAATTAGATTGGTTAGTTTGGATAATTATCTAATTTCCTTATTTAATCTTTTGCATTATCATTTAACCATTGCTACTATTATTTATATTATATGTATATTATTTTGTTTAGTTAATTTTGATTTGTTTTAATTACTATTACTAATATCTATTTAGTTATTCCTTATAGCCTTTCGAAATCCCCTGTTGCTCATAGGATTAGTATCCTAGTTGGTTAATTTATCAACTTGTATTTTTATTCATTCCTTTTTGTTCAAATTTCAAAATTCAACCTTAAACGTCAAATCCTAAATTGTATAAATCTAATATCTTACTTTAAATGTTGGAAGGTATATTTCAGATTTTTCATTTTCATTTGTTTTCGTAATCCATTAAATTTTTTCTTTTAGACATTTTTTGTATAAGACTATTTCTTAATTACAACTATATATTCCAAAAATAATATCTAGAGTTTTATAAATAAATTTCCATTTTCTATTTCACATCAAGGGTTGTTATAATTTTGTCCATCTATTCCTATACTTTGTACACATTTTTGCTACACCCACAAGATTCCAAAATCTTTCATTTTAGTCCCTGCGAGTTTCACTTTAGTCCCTATACGGCCTAACATCACACATTTTATTTCAGTTTTCTGACCTCCGTGTACTGTTTCGGCCATATGTCTCAAACGGTAGGGAGTTTTCAAACGATTTTAGATTTTATGGAAAATAGACGGAAATAGCTTTCCGTGCATAGGTAATTTGAAAATTTTGGAGTTTTATAGAGAGAGATATGGTTGTTTTAATTTTCAGAACTACAGTTTGAAATCATATATCTAAGCATTGTCATATCATATTATGATATCACACACATTTCACATACTATTTTCAAATCAACAATTGTGAAATAAAATTTATCCAATTAAACGAAAACTAAAAATGAAGGGTATTACAGTATTACCCCCTTTAAGGAATTCGGTCATCCGAATTTAACTTATCTCTAGTTGTAAAAAAAAATGTGTGGATACCTAGAAAGCATATCAACCTCTCTTTCTCACGTGGCTTCCTCGTGAGTCTGATTTCATTACAAAACCAAGATCGATAGAATCTCCCTAGACTGACGTTTCTTTACCTAGCTATCCAAGATAGTTACTGAAACCTCCTCGTGTAGCAAATCCCCATTTAACTAGATGATATCTTGGCTTAGCATGTGCGAAGGGTTAGGAAGATACTCGTTTTAATCGCGAAAAATTTTCACATGTCGGAACTCACGTTCTCTTTTGACATCGTATTACTTGGGATATTACATTACTTCCCCCTTAAAGAAATTTGGTCCTCGAATTTCAACTACTGTCAATTCCTTCCTCATTGGAGTCACTGAGTTTCACCAAGCCCCTATTCCTTTCTTGATTTTATTTATTATTATTATTATTTTTAACTATGATACTTCTCGTACATTGTAACTAAAGCTTACCCTCTTATCACGTCTATTCTGTTCTAAGCTTCGTATCATCATTCTCTTTATGGCCTACAACTTGTGGTCTTTTACTAACAACAATCTGCCACTAAGGCTACCTCCTTCCCCATCATTGCTTGGAAAACTCTAAATTGTGGTAATTAATGTGACATATTTATTCGTACTCAGACTTATTCTTGCGCATTTTCACGGTTTACACAAGTCCCCTTGGGGACTTGCTCCTTAAAGGTTAACCTTCCCATTTTGCCTTATGTCCTCATCTTAAATCATATGAACACCTCGTAGCCATATGGCCTTGCTATGCTATACAAGCCTATCACATCTATTTAGACTCACATACTGTCTACTATTGATATAATTTACTTCTATGAACCTTACACGGTTGTGTCAAATTTCCATCGTCACTCTAGCATAGGCATCTTATGATTTCTTAAGGTCTCGTCTCCTTTCCTCTTGCTTATGATTTCTCGCTTTTGGTGACACTTCTCAAGCTGCCATAACTTCGTTCCGTGCTCAATCATTGTTTCAAAAGGATAAATTCAATATCGATGCCCCTCAAGGCTTTACAAGTTTTTACCTCGCAACTAAGCCTAATAGGTCATACTCCAAGTCGGGTCGTATTCCTAAAGAAAATAAGGTGTACTAACCACACGTTCTTCAAGAGGTCTTTAATCATAGAGCAACTTGGTCATTCCTAAACGGTCAACCTACTAGCATAACCAACTCATGATGATTCTAGTGCTATGTTTCAATTCTTAAGATCTTACTAAAATTTGACTATCCACCTTACGAGCGAGACCCGCAAATGAGCTAAATACACCTAATGTCTTATACAAATCTTTTTTTTTTAAATATAACCTTATCAAAATCATTATAGGTGGAGCTAAACTCCTTCCCACTGAACATGATAATCCCAAGTACAATCACATTTGAAAGTAATTAACATAGATCCCTTTCCATTAAGCTTGACGCCACATGCGAACTAATATACTTATTGGAATTCCTTTTTAAATAGACTGAATATCAATTAGGAGTTTCTCTTCCCTATTCCTAAACTTTCGTAGTAATTGAATTTGAAATGTTCAATCTCAGGCTACCACTTATACAGACATTCAACTTTTCATAATCCCAATCAAGTTTCCGAAAGTTCCATGTTCAAATCCAAGCATCTCCTAATCATCTGGGTATAAATCATTCTAATCAGAGTAGTCTTAATGTAACAAATCATAAACACAATGTAGATTTTTCAAATAGACAATAATTATCCCCAATTTATTTGTCATATATGTGTGGTTTTGTGTCTTTGGTTATCTCGAGTTATTCTCTCAACCACGTCGAGTATCCGATCTTGTTGAATTATCCTCAATCTCATCGATTTGTTGGGTTTTACCTTCAACCATAATCCATAACACCCGTAACATAATTCAAGTTATCATTAAGGTAGTCTAGAGATCATTCCATTACTCAATTCATTATAGCCAACCATGGCAAATCACTCCCGCCAAGGTAATTCTATTACAATGACCTCTATTCTCTTTAAGACGGGGTCATAGGACCCTACTGTAAACTTCTTATTGTTTTGGACTGAACTATCACCATATACCATCATCATCCCAAAGTATTTAAGATTAAGATATTACTAAGTAAAAATTACTATTACTTCTTACTTGAGGTCACTAAATAGTATGATCCACCTAATCTCGTGGGTCGTCATATTTTGCCCCTATGAACAGTCTAGATCTGAACCCCCACTATATTTGAACTCACGACCTTTATTTCAAGTTTCCTGATGTCCAAACTATAAACCTTTTACATTCCAATCATAAACCATCCTTATCCTAAACCCTTTCATATAATAAGTAGGACCTTGGTAACTTATAAAGATAAGCCCAACACCTTTCGCATAATGAGGACATATCCAGTGTGTCTAATATAATTTAGTCTTGAAATCTTATCTCTAGACAATACAATCTGCTTAACCTACTGAATTGTCACCTAACTTGCATTAAGCCCACTCGAGTGTTCTAAGTCTTATCATCTCTCTTAACACATAGAGTTCACTGCTCGTGTTAAAGCCCTTTACACAATTGCATCCACTTATATTCAATCATTATACAAAAGAAGCTACTAGGTGGCCTAGATAATAGGTACTTCCCCTTACTTAACTTAAAGGTAGAAATTTACCCCTACTAGGTTTAAACTTATGACTTCTGTTTTAGGTTCTCTTATATCCAAATTATAAATCATTCATGCCTTAAACATTTCACATAGGAAAGATCTTTCCAACTTATAAGGGTAAGTTTAGCACAATAAGGACATATCCGGTGTGTTCTAATATGGTTTATTCATAAAATCCTATCCTTAAATTCACCTTTGCTAGGAAGATATGAACTAGGTTCTTACACGGTCAATCAAATTAGTACTCCTCTTTTTCCCACGAATTTAAAGTCTTGACCAATCTTTAACCATATTTGAATTTATGAACTTTTTATTAAAACACTTTGTCTCAAATATATGTTTATTCTTAACAATAGATTCATAAAGCGCTTAACGAGTTTGGGTACCTTCCCTTTTCACACAAGCATAATTCCTCATCTTTTATCCTTTCCCCTCACCTACTATTATTCACATGCTATTCTAGGGGCATGTTATAATTGAGCGAAATCTTTCTCCGATCAAGGTCACATCTTCCTTGTTTTAAAGAAGTTTCATATCTTACAATGAAATTACAATTAATTGCTACGGAATCTAAATGATGTCCTTTTCACCATCCTTTGTTATCTTGATTTCTATATCTTTATACCTTGTTCAATTATCTAGTAATGGCTTTTAGTGAACCTGTATGTCTTACAATGATGATCCATCTGTATAGCAGGTATGATAAGCAATATCTCATATACATCTCAGTAAAGTGTCCAACCCGTTCCGGAGTTGCTCGTTCATTAGTGTAAAGGGGTCGCGTAGACGCATCCTTACGGTCTTAACCCAAAAAAAATGCTCTTTGTAATCTATTGAAAGTGACAACGCTTTTACTCTACGAGCACTCTACTCAAGGCAGAGAAAAGCGTATACCACTACTATTGGGGAGTATGACACGAAAGAAAATAGGGATACACATAACTCTATAGGACCTTCTGTGGATCCCCGTCCTATGGTCGTGCTGCAGTCACGACAATAGGGGAGGGCCCACTAAAGACGCCTTGCTCTGTAGTCACTAGAAGACCTAAAACCTGGCTCTGATACCAACTTTGTCACGACCCAAATTCCGGATACGTGATCGGCACGGTGACACGAATCCTATGTCACCGTAAGCCTAATTAACAACTCTATTTTTACCCCTTTTATGTTATTCATATGAAATATTTAGCGTACATAGAGAAAAAATCAGAGTTTGAAAAACAAATATATATATATATATATATAAAATATAGATTAATATTTAGGAAATAACATTTAAATATGAATAAATATTAATTAAGGTTAATATTAATTAAATTTAATTTAATTTATGAATGAATACTACTTAAAATAAATATATAAAAAAAATATCAATTCATACAATTTTAATGTTTAAAAAAATAAATTATGATAGTTCATTCTCAAAGTCACGTTAACATAAATAAACCCCGTAGTTTTAAATCTCGATTTTTACCATAATTCGTATAATAAATTCTCAAAATAAATCTTCAAATTTGAATCAAATTAAATACAATAAATAAAGTAGTTTAACTACCCGAGAACCCCTAGATGTCCTAGTTGACTATAGAACTTTCTAAACTTAACAAAAATAAAATACTAACAATATGGGACCCACCTAACAATGGGACAGTCCAACGGCAACTACTCCTCTAGCAGGAGATTTTCCTTCACTATCTCATCTGAAAAGGAAAAATCAACGAGTGTGAGATAATAATCTCCGTGAACGAGCTAATCTCCGCCCTAATAAAATCTGCTATGCAAAAGCAATAAAATAAAAAGCATGGGTAAAAATTATAAAATCATAAGGAAAAATACACATCAAAGAATTGCAAATCAATCAGACAATTCAGACCAACGGAACTAGTACTCGTCAATGGCAAAATATCCGGGAGCGACCGTAGGCTCGCTCAACCAATTTCCTCAATTTTATTAACCCGCCATGACGCACAACCTCATCAGCAACGGTCAAGGCGCCTCACGGATTAAATCCGGGCTCACTTCCCTACCGAAGGAATCATTGTCTCTACTCTAAGAGGTCAAGTCATCCTATTACCTAGATTTCCAGCTTGACATGAGAGAGGGTACTATCCCGCCCAAACACAAACAATATTCATCCAATATAATAAAATACAACATCATAAATCATCAAGTATAAAAGTCTAGATAATCTCAATTATATCAAATTTCAACCATCTCATAAATCACACGTGCATCCTTTTTCCAAACAAAATAATTATAATAATAATAATTATCATCATCAATTATATTCCCACCACGGTCATTACCTATCTTTATACCCTATTACTTTAACACTTAAGATAATATTAAAGAAGGGTTAGGTTACTCACCTGGGTTCCTTGCTAAACCATAGCATGACATTCCAAGATTGTTCGGTAATGTGACGAATTTTCCTATCGCATGTTTGAAAGACAAACTTTGAAATTAAAACAGAAAATTATTTTATTTCAGTTTTCTGACCTTCGTGTACTGTTTCGGCCATATGTCTCAAACGGTAGGGAGTTTTCAAACGATTTTAGATTTTATGGAAAATAGACGGAAATAGCTTTCCGTGCATAGGTAATTTGAAAATTTTGGAGTTTTATAGAGAGAGATATAGTTGTTTTAATTTTCAGAAAAATTGTTCCAAAATTTTCGAAAATAAATGTTCTTACCTTGTTTTAATTCTTGCTATAGATGAAACCCCTTTGAGTTATTGTTTGGGCATGGAATGTGCAGATCCTAGGACTATGTGTAGGCTGTAAAACATGATGTGGGGTTAGGGTTGTTCTTATATTTATTTCAAAAGAAACGACATTGTTAAAATGGAAGGGAAGATTATGACTTGCCTTAATTTCTTCTTACTTATTAGTTGTTAACTACTCTTGAGCTTCCCAATATTAAAAATTGAGTGTTGATGTTTAGAAAAAAAGATTAGCCGAGAGAGTGTGCTTGTGGGAGGGATTAGTCTGGTTGAGTATGTATTTGTTCTAGGGTTTCTAACTTAGTTTAAGATAGATCAATTTAATTGTTTAAATTTAAATAGATTTTGTTATTCAAATTTTAGATTATTCTAATTAAAAATAATATGTTTAATTTAGATTTCTAAAAAAAAAACTTTCTTTTTTTTTTCAGATTTCATATTGGAATAATTTATCCTTCAATTTAATGTCTAATTAGATTGGTTAGTTTGGATAATTATCTAATTTCCTTATTTAATCTTTTGCATTATCATTTAACCATTGCTACTATTATTTATATTATATGTATATTATTTTGTTTAGTTAATTTTGATTTGTTTTAATTACTATTACTAATATCTATTTAATTATTCCTTATAGCCTTTCGAAATCCCCTGTTGCTTATAGGATTAGTATCCTAGTTGGTTAATTTATCAACTTGTATTTTTATTCATTCCTTTTTGTTCAAATTTCAAAATTCAACCTTAAACGTCAAATCCTAGATTGTGTAAATCTAATATCTTACTTCAAATGTTGGAAGGTATATTTCAGATTTTTCATTTTCATTTGTTTTCGTAATTCATTAAATTTTTCCTTTTAGACATTTTTTGTATAAGACTTTCTTAATTACAACTATATATTCCAAAAATAATATCTAGAGTTTTAGAAATAAATTTCCATTTTCTATTTCACATCAAGGGTTGTTATAATTTTGTCCATCTATTCCTATACTTTGTACACAATTTTGCTACACCCCACAAGATTCTAAAATCTTTCATTTTAGTCCCTGCGAGGTTCACTTTAGTCCCTATACGGCCTAACATCACACATTGCTAGCCTACAGCTTGAAATCACATATCTAAGCATTGTCACATCATATTATGATATCACACACATTTCACATAGTATTTTCAAATCAACAATTGTGAAATAAAATTTATCAAATTAAACGAAAACTAAAAATGAAGGGTATTACAAAAATTTACATTGATTTTTACTTATGTCCCTAATGAAGAAAAATTTAGCATAAACAAAGGTCAAACAATTTAAAATTATGAAAACTCAAATGCGAAAAAGTTTTTAATCATAAATCTATTGTTTGTCGATCTTGGTAAGCAATAAAAACATAGTAAAGATACAGAATGTGAGCATACATTGATCCATCATAATGATCAAACAGTCGATAAGCTCTTTTGGGAGACTATGAGTGACATTCTCTTATAATAGTTTTTGGACTGATGGAAAATGACAGACACATTTTATCTTGTCCAAAACACACCCACCTCATATAATTCAGTGAACCACTACCCAGTCCATTATATTCATGAGTCGACCCATGAGTTGACCTCCTTTATAATATTATTTCATAATTATTATCATTTAGAGTCGGATATCTACACACAAAATATTTACACTAATACTTTAGACCAACTTATAAAATATATCAAATAGGTTTCTCAACACAAAATATATGAAGATCTTCACAAACCTAATTAAAAATAACACTCAATATATATGTCCCAAAATGTGCATAAATATACAATACTTAATATGTCAATTTACTCAAATAATTGTCAATGCTAAACTATTAATAATAAAATGAATAAAATATATAATAATATATACATTAAAATAATAACATTAACACCTAATGTTCATTTTTGGTCAATTATATCCAAGGTTCATAAAATTGGACCGGTCATTAAATCAGTAGAGGCACTAATTCAAATATCAATGGTCGAATCATGGTCAAATCTGTAGTATTTAAAAAATATTAAAAAATAAAACATATGATTAAAAACATTAAAAATATTTTGCATAATAATATTACTATTTACAAAACGTAATTATGATAGAGGCTATTATCTTTTAAATGTTTTTTTAAGAGAGATAGAGTTTTATGGAAAATAGGAATATGAGAGGCGATTTAATAGAACTTGGAGGCGTGCTCTCTTTCCGATGTTTTTCATATCATGTGCTAGTGTTTCTCTCTCTCTCTCTCTCTCTCTCTCTCTCTCTCTCTTAATGTTGTTCTGCGCTTCTATTTTCCCTTTTATTACTTTATCGCAGACCCATTTTTTAGAGAATATGAGAACCATCTCCATTTTTAAATCATCTCCATCACAATCTCTTGCAACATTTCTTCTTCAACTTTTTCGATTTCAACCATGTGAGGGAGATAACAAACGCGTTCTTCCCTCTACATATTTTGATTTTGGTTACATGAGGGTGATAAAGCTCACATTTTTCACTATGGATTTTTCTTCTTTTTCTTTCTTCATATATATATATATATATATATATATATATATTGTAATACCCGTTAATTTCAGAATATAATTCGCTTAAGAGTATTTTAGAATTCTACAACGTTACTTTAGTTATTGATTTTGGTCATTTTTAATTTTCATATTTAATTGTTCTCTTTGAATATTATTTATGAAAATTGAGTTAAATGACTGGACTAAATATTTGCACAATGAGGGATATATTCTAAGAATGGTGAAATTCATGGAAAAGTGGTTTCAGAATGGTCAATTAATCCATTTATTGTAAATTGACTGGATGGGTTTGGACGTTGGGTTATGGATACCCATGGGTTATTGAATAACCCATTAGAAATATTTAATATAAAGTTTCAATAGTAACCCTCATTTTTTCACTCAGCCGAAGGAAGCAGAAAAGATTTCTCTCTCAATTCTTCATTTTCTTCTCAAATCATTTCCTTGATCTTCAGAATTTCTGATTATTTGTTCGGTTCAAAAGCTTTGTAAGGATCAAAGGTAAGCTTTAATCCGATTATTTTCCTTAAATTTCAGTTTATATACAAGATCAGAGGAGGTTTTGTTCTTGAAGATTTTGATGATAATTCATGAATCTCAGTTGTTTTAGAAGTTATATTTGAGTTATAATCGGTTAAAAGAGTTGAGATTATGGTTTTGAATCAAAAGAAAGGAAAGGATGAATTTTTTTGAAAGATTTTCTGCAAAATTTGAAGTACTGTAGCAACTGAAAATCTGAAATTTTTCTTCGAGTTACTGTAGCGACCAGAAATTTCGGGAAAAAATCTGGAAAATTTTCTTCGGGTACTGTAGCAGTTACTGTAGTGTCGGCAGTCAACGGTACTGTAGCAGTCAACGTTATTGTAGCGAACCGACACTGTAGCAAACCGTTACTGTAGCAGTCAGAAAATTTTACGTATTTTCGTGATTTTGTTTCCTTTCTTATGATTCCTTGTAATATATTTTACTAGGAAATTTTCCTACACAAATTCTAGTGTGGAACAAGGTAAACTTGGACAAAAATCAAGGTGAGTGAATAACCTTGCTCAGCTAATTTGATATTACTAGTCAAAGTACAATATAAGTCCCATTTACAATATTATTTGGATAATAAGTAATTAATTTTTCATATGGGAGTATATGATGATCAGTAGAAATAAGAGTATGAAGAAATTATTTATCTCATGACAATTGTACTATGTGATGAATTCTCACTATTTTATTAATGAGTAAAGATCTACGGGATCTAATACACGAGTGTGAAATGGTTAAAGTCCCATACTACTCGGTGTATATCTAAGAAATCTTATACACGAGTTTGAAAGGGTTAAAGTCCCATACTACTCAGTGCATATCTATGAAACCTATACACGAGTTGAAAGGGTTAAAGTCCCATACTACTCGGCGTATACCTATGAGATCTTATTCACGAGTTTGAAAGGGTTAGAGTCCCATACTACTCGGTGTATATCTATGAAATCTTATTCATGAGTTTGAAAGGGTTAGAGTCCCATACTACTCGATGTATAAGATAATTAATTATATGAGTAAATGTGGTATTTGTACTTTTGATATTTTATATAGTACAGTTATTTACTTACTGAGTTTTTAAATAAACTCACACTCCCTATGATTATTTTTTTTCAGATACAGAAAATAAAGAACAAGAGTATCCGTTTGAAGATTAGAAGCCCCTTGGGTTTATTCTCTATTTCTGTCTGGTGGGACACCAGTACTTATTAATGTGGATATTAGAAAAGCTCTGTATTTTCTATAGGTCTCCTAGGCTTGCGATGAGATAGAAATATCAGACTATGTATGCCTATATTTGCTTATCAGATGAATATAATTCTGTAGTGTGGAATGAATGATTAAGGTTGAATGTAAAACCTTACAGAATATATGTATATAACGTATGTTTGAGAATTATATCAAATGAGTAGTATCTTTTCACATGCTCAATTTTTGGGATGTGACATATATGGTTTTCTGCTGGCTTCCTTTGCATCTTTCCTCTTCTTTTTCTTCTATTTTTTTTGTGAGATTTTGGTAACAAAAGAAAAGAATTGGTCAACTACGACAATGTTAATTTTCTAATTTTACTAAATTAGGATCCGTTTTTGTTTATTAATTCATGATCCCCTAATTGTATCTTTGTTTTATTTTTAATAAAAATAACTTATTTGTTTCTTTACTTATTGCGTCATTTGGATTTCTAGATTTTTACCATTTTACCTTTATTTTTTAATTTTGTCATAATTTTCGAACGCTTTTGTAGGGTTAAATTTTAGTAATTAAAGGGCTGAGGTGGAGTAAAAAGAGGAGGTCTTGTTGCAAAAACAAAAGGTTATTATAAATTTTTCGCTGAAAGCGAAATTTTCTCTATTGTTAGCAAGGGTGAATAGTGCTAGTTCAAAAACAGAGGTACAAATAGTTTTTAGGAAAATTTTTCTAGGGATTCTGAGTTTATAAAAGAAAGAGTCACATTTCTTGATTGGAGGGGCAAGGGAGTTTGTCTTTGGAACATCTTTGGAATTGATTTCTTCTACTATCACCTCAGATTCATGGATCCATCTCAATCTTTTATTGATTTTTGCTCTTTTGTCACCATGAGTAGCTAATTTTATATTCTAGGGTTGCTATGAACTGTATTTCTAAATAAGTTTTGTTGTTTTCTCTCAACTTTTGAGAACATTGACTTTGTAATACAATTGTTTTCATTCAATAATTAAAGCTTTCCATTATTTTTAATAAATTGTGGTTTGATTTGTGATTTTACTTATTTTGAGAAAGAGATATGAAATTAGATCAAGGAATAAAAAGTATGAGTCATAAACCTTAAGTGTTTAGGGGAATTAATTTACTAATGATATAGACATATAATCGATAGACTCATATAATCAATCATAAATTTGATTTAAAACTAAACCTAATATTCATAAGAAATTATATAAGAATTAGATTAACTTAGTTGAGGTTTGAGAGAATCCTTCTAAGTAGTTGTAGGCCTTAAATTCTTTTGTATATCAGTGAGAGAAAAAGTGGGAAAGAACAACAAAGCTTAGGAAGAACAAAAGGGAATAGCAACTCTAGGCCTTTTTAATTAATAAATTTTCTAAATATTTTTGTTCTTGCATTCATTTACATTATTTGTTTATTGAGTTTAATTTCATTATTCGATCTTCCTTCAAGTTAAAGTATTTGGTCTAAATAGTATATTCTAGCTTTCTAAGTATTGGCAATTCAATATCTATAGGATGATATTCATACTCACTATTTATTACTTGCTCGGTCGGTATACTTGCCATTCACCAATAGGCAACCGACCGATTTTCAAAGTTTTCCTAGTTTTTGATCGGTTTAACCCCTATTCAATTTTCAGACATGTTTTGGACTAAATGATTCGTCGATTTGGTTTTTCGGTCAAATCGATCGGTTTGATCCGATTTTCTGAATACTGAATATATCATGCATATTTTATTTTTTTGTCACATATTATCTATTTTTTAACGCTGTTAAATATACTAATATAAAATACTGACTGAATTATTCACGTGACACATATCACCCGCCACGTCATGTGTCACGTGCACCCATACCTAAAATGTTAAAAATACCCTCAATCTTCGTCTCTCTCTCCCTCCCTCCCTCCTTCCCCTTTTTTCTTTGTCCGTTCCAAAGTTGTGGGAAATTACTTGCATTTTAAACCAAGAAAAATATTGTGGGGTAGGTATAATCTGGTTGGGGATCTAGATTGCCACAAACAGAGAAACTGGAGAAAATAGCGGAACATAGATTTCGCAGAGGAAGGTCTCATTGTAGAG
Source organism: Biancaea sappan (assembly GCA_037074585.1). Taxonomy (NCBI): domain Eukaryota; kingdom Viridiplantae; phylum Streptophyta; class Magnoliopsida; order Fabales; family Fabaceae; genus Biancaea; species Biancaea sappan. Next base: position 18,429,547 of record CM073494.1, read on the forward strand.
AGAAGGGAGTTGATTTTTCCGGTGTCGTTCCCACCTAATTTCAGCTGCAAGTGTCACACCGATTTATTTCCGGTTTCACTTAATTTTTATGATATGAAATTGTATTATTTTTTTAACATATAAAAATAAGATAGTATATAGTAACCTAAGAATAATATTGTGGGGCAGGTATAAGCTGGTTGGGGATCTAGATTGCCACAAAACAAGAGAAACTGGAGAAAATAGAGCAAGAAGCTCAGAGTGTGACGAACAGAACATATATTTCGCAGAGGAAGGTCTCACTCTGTTTTGTGATCGCAGATAGAGGAGAGAGAGATTCCGAGAGAGACGCAGAGAGAGAGCGTTTGAGGAGAGATAGATTCTCAATAGTCTTCCTCAACTACCTCAATCATCTTCTTTCAAATGGATTCAAGCCCATTTTATTGAAATTGGTTTCTCTACATAACCTGATTTCATCTTAAAAAATTTACAGAGTTCAAATTCCTATAAAGTAAATTCTTATAAAGAGTTCAAATTCTTTAACCCAAGCTGAGGAAACTTTTTTCCCAAAATTGTCACAAGTTTATCGACTTCACCAAGAAATAATACCACCACTGAAGCAAGGAAAAAATTTGTGAAAGGATAGAGAATGATGATTTTTTACGAGTTTGTGCGGTTCAAATCTGTTGTATGCAAAAAGAGAGAATGATAATTTTTTTTTACCAGTTTTAATATTTTAAAGAATTTTATTTTTATATTATTTAAGTTAGTGGCAGTTTGGTCATTTCATTTTCAAAACAAAGTGAGAGGAGAGAGATAGAGAGAAAGTGTGAGGAGAGAGAGAGAGAGAGGATATTTTTGACATTTTAAAATATGAACCCACGTTACACATGACATTACGAGTGATATATGTCATCGTTTAATCAATATTTTTTGTTAATATATTTGACGGTGATAAGAAAAGAATATATTTGACAAAAAATAAAATATATGAGACATATTTAATTAAAAATAAACGTTAAAGAAATAAATAAAAATTAATATAAAACGTTAGACACATTAATTATAACTTTGCCTTCATTTTTTGTCATTGAAATTTAACTTTTTGCATAACATGTTTTCCTTTCAATAATAAATTTATTTAACAATTCTTACTGTCATATTAAAAATAAAATTGTAGTTTCATATTAGATATATTAATATTAATTTAATTGTCTTTGCTGTTATGTTAAAAGTAAAATTATAGTTTCATGTTGTGCCAATAGGTAGTAGGTTGACAAAAAAATAAACCGGAAGAAAGACTTCGATAACATAAATCAAAATGTTAGGAGAGTTAAGTGTAATAATTTAAATTAAAATTACGTTAAGTATAATTTAACCAAACTTTGAGAATATTAATGTAATTTACCCAATAAGATGAAGTTGGGCCTGAGATGAAGCCCAATCCCGAGTTACCCAAAAAGGTACGTCGAACCGCACATAGCATCAGTTAGTTTCAAAAAGACAGAAACTGTTCTAATAAGTGACGAAACACATAATTGCTCATTGATCATTGTAGATCAATAGTCAATCTCAGACACAGATGGGTCAATGTCTCTTTCTTCTAGTCCTACGTTGTGAAATTTTCTGTACCATTTGTCCCACAAGTATCGCTGATACTAGGTCATTTTTTCATTAAAGATCGAGGTGGTTTCTTTCTTCTGCTATAATTATTTATTAGGCCATTGATATTTCAGCTTGCAAAAAATGTATAAATTACCCATTTATTCGGAGACATGCAAAATGTTTTAATGTTAGTGGACGGTGAATCTGACATGGATTGTAAGAGGACATGACATTAATGTTAATGTCTGATCACTGTCTTTTCTCTCATAAGTAATCTCTAATTGGGATACGAAAGAGGCGGGAAAGGGACAATGATTATCTTAAGTTGTATTTGACAAAATAGTCGCTGGAGATTGAAAGAGACTGTGTTTTCATGGGACCATGATTGCAGCTAATGGACAAATTTCATACAGCACTCCAAGGACCACAGTCTTAACCATAACATGTGCGACCTTTCCTCAATCCCCCCTCATAGTCGTCCTTTACTCCTCTCACTTGGTATCTTGAACCTACTGTCCTTTATTGTTTTGAAAATAGTTTCTTGAACTTTATAAACTAGTAATGAAGTTTTCAACTTTTATACTCTGGCTAACAGGTCATTTTATTTATTTTCTTAGCAAATGTTAACTCATTTTCCATCTCAAATTTGTAGTCTGTTAGCTAGAAGACTATTGCATTGAAAAGTATAGTTTATGCAAGAATGTAATCGAAGACCAAGTGTGTATTTGGAAAACTTGTGGGAAAACGGAATTTGGACAAACCATGTCATTTTGAGTCAATCTAAGTTGTGATTTATGTTGGAAAGGCAGTTGAACAAGTGTAATTTGAATTAAAATATAAACGTGATTTATGTTTAGATGTTGTTATTCAAACAAAGTTTTAAATGTGTAATTACAAGAAAAGAAATGTAAATAGTTTATATATATATATATATATTACAAATATATATTGCAACATATGTTTCAATATATAGATAGATAGATAGATATAGTTAATACATATATATAAATAATATATGTAAATATTTTTCAATTCATATGATATTTTATATACATATATATAAAAAGTATACTTAATTGGCCATAATTAATTATCTTTATAAATTATAAAATTATTTTACATAATTTAAGTAATTTAAAATTTAAAATATGTAAAAAGTAGATATAGGCAAATAGAAGAAAAAAATTCCAGTGGTCTATTCTCACAATAATGGAAATAATTAATTGTACACATTACTGTTAAATATGTTGTGTATGCTTTATGATTTGATCCTGAATAACGTCTCAAGCACAATCTATTTCAAATTAAGATGCTATGTTCAGACTAGGTAAGGAATTTGAGCTAACATCATGGTCTTCACTTGCGTCTTGAATGATGTCTTTATTTTCAGAACGACTAAATTTAATATTTATTTCAACGTTTCTTCTAATAAAATTGTGTAAAGTCATTGTTCTACTCACTATTTGCACTTGTGTCAATTGTGAACTTAGGCATGCGACGCAAAATTGCAAAACTATTCTTCAATACCTCAAAAGTTCTTTCAATAGTAGATCTTAAATTAAAGTAATAATAATTAAATATCTCATTTTGGTTGACAAATATGAGCAAACACCTGAAATTAGGTAAGTGATAATGTTCACATTTGTAAGGACCAATATATCCCACTGGGATAAGATAGCCAACGTCTACCAAATAATTTTACCTAGAAAGTTCCTAATAAATTACTAAAAATAAAGAATTTTAAAAGCAAGAAAAATTACCTAGAGGTAGATGCGGGAAGTTTATATCAGAAGTTGTGAAAGCATGTTAGAAGGCACGAGCATCATGAGCAGTGCCTTCCCAGCCAAGCAATGCAAAAGTAAAACACACGTCCTAATCATATACAACTAAGATATTTTGTGTGGGATATCGTTTTCTTCCAATAAATCGAGGTTAGGCATTAGGACTAACCACACACGTGACATGAGTTCCATTAATGACTCCTATGACATCCTTGAAGAAGGGCTAATATCGTTGGTCATTTTGTATTTTGGGATGAATCTCACAAAATGAACGATCTTAGGGCCTAATATACTTAAAAAAAAGCTTCAAAAAAAGCAACCAACACTTCATGCATATGTCTGCTTATGGTCTCTCCGGAGTGTAGGAACCTTTCTTGCAATACTTTATTTCCTATCCTATGGCCCACCATGTGCAAAAATATTGCGACCATTTCCTCAACTCCTATTCATGTAATGCCCTTCAACCCACATTCAATTAACTCAAGACATAACTTCTTGAATACAATTTTTTTTCATGCGAAACATTTCATAGCAACGCACAAGATGCTTTTGTAATATTTCTAATACCAATGCATGACCAGATTGTTTACTTATTATGTATGGTTGTTTCAATAAATATCTTCTGCCATATTCAGTAACTAGTGCACCATATGCATGTAACTATCCATTTTCTCATCTTGTTCAGAACCATGTTTCAATTTGTGATAACTCATTCACACCTATATCTAATATATAAAGCAAATTGAATATTAAGAAATGCAAGAAAACTTAAAATACTTCAAGAAACCACGAGAAATACACATTAAATAATGTTATAAAATACTCCAAGAAACTAGAAGAAATAAAAATTTAAGTTATAACATAAAGTTAGGAGAAAAAACATTTTCACTAAACTAATCAATCTAATACAACTGAAAGAATTCAACTTAGGCCTTCACGAAATCCAGTGGGTATGGGTTATATGCTGCAAAACGGAGCTAGAGGACTAACAGGAAAATACATATCTTCCCAGCTTCATTATGCATCAATAAATTGCAACACTCACATAAAATTCTAGGTCACTTGTAATCTCCTCCATATTGAGAAGGTCAACCATGGCATCACCCATACCATATCCAAGAATGATGTCCTCATTACGTGAATGACAACTCCCAACTATTATGCTCACAACATTAGCTATTTGTTTAGCAATAGACAATTTACCTTTACCTTTATTCTCACTAACCCACTTTCTGTTATCACTCATTCTCTGGCTAGGTATTCCTTGAGATAGAGTTGATTGTAAAGTCATTGTAGCATCTAAAACCATTACTCACCGTGGAGGCAGCACAAAATGGAAGGAAGCAATTCGCAGAGGTCACCAGTTCACGTTGGAGGTAGGCAGGCAGCACCACACTAATTTATAGATTGGATTGATGGCAACTCGAAAAGTTACATGGGCCAACGTGATCTCTTTGCAGTTGAAGCTCAAATTTGACGCGTATGGGCTAACATGGTTGACGGGAACAAATCAACGCCACTATGGTTGACGGGAACAGTTCGACTCATATCAAACGGCTTGAATTTATCTGTCAACGGGATTACATGTGTCATATCCTAAAATTTAGACATGTGAGATCAACATAAAATACCTAGGGTGTACCTCCGTGGTACTTCTTAATCTCTATAAACATTCTTAATATCCATAACTATACGAATCATAAATTTTTCAAGAAAGATATTTTGCATATATATTCAAAAAATGTTCAACATTCGTACATTACACAGTACTATGCAACTTCGCAAGCCTAGGTGACCTATTAGATTATAGAACATGTCCTAACTCTTTACCAAAAATTACATCCAAAAGCCCACCAAACGAAAGTAGAGTATTACCACGAAGGGGTACTAATCGTCCTCCTCAACCACTGTATCTAAAAAAAAATAATCATAACGAGTGTGAGTTCATCAAAACTCAGTAAAAAAATGACTGTGCAACTTTAATGCGTCACAACTACAAATACCACATTTACTAACATAGTCAATCTATCATTCATTTTACACAACCGTAGTATTACATTTGTTTAGATTTTTGTATAATTTCTTGTGTGATCAAACCCTCAATCACTTTGCATTTGTACCATAGATTTGCATATGATTTCTTAGGTGATCAAACTCTCAATCACTTTGCAATTGTGCTGTAGATTTGCGTATGATTTCTTGGTAATCAAATCCTCAATCACTTTTCAATTGTGCCACAGATTTGCGTATGATTTTTTGGGTGATCAAACCATCAATCACTTTGCAATTGTGCTGTAGATTTGCGTATGATTTCTTGGGTAATCAAACCCTAAATCACTTTACAATTTTACCGTAGATTCTTGCACCGAGTGATATAGGAATTTAACCCTCAAACTCTTTGTGCATAGATAATCGTAGAAGTTTGTTCACCAGTAAGACAGTAAAAATTTATCTTGATTATAACTACCATAAATAGCTTAATTTATATATACCTGTATTCTTTTGAATTTCTATCAACAATTATATCAATCATCATATATTATTAATTAGAAGGTTGATTATTTAACATTTTAATATTATTGTAAATGAGACTTATATTATACTTTGTCTAATAATACCAAATTAGTTTTGCAAGATTATTCACTCACCTTGATGTTGCCCAATTTTACCTTGAACCTTCCTTAAAGATGTGTAAAATGATATAAGGTAATTTCCTTTATTCTAATCTAGTCACAACATCTCAAAAGATGTGAAAGATGCATCAAAGAGTCTATCCCTATAAGATAATCATGCAAAAATATGTCAATGTCACAAATAGGAAAATTCGCCACTACAATTATGACCTTTAACTACCTTTCTAGACATAACTTTCAAATGGTAAGGAATTTCAAATGAAACTTATTTCATTTGAAGATAGACTCGAAGAGCTTTCCAACGATACCTTATTTACTAAAAACGAATTCCGGATGAAAGAGATATAGCCATTTTAAAATTGATGCTACAATATCAGTTTGCTACAGTATCAGTTTGCTACTGTAATACCCAAGAAAAATAAAATATTAATGTGTGTTTTCAAACTACTGTTACTATTTCAGTATATGGTACTATTCACCCATATAATACTATTTACGTATATGGTACTGTTTATTTATACAATCAAAATGTCAAGTACTCAATGTGGTTTGGTTATAAGAGAAAACTAGAAAGAAGTTTGTAGGAGAAAATGACGTTTTATGTGTAAAAATACCCTCAAGGACTAAATTGAAAGGACTGAATTGAAAAGAAACTTAAAGGTTTCAGGTGAAAGGATAGTTTTCCCTTTAAGTTTCCAATAGTAAATAAAAGAAAAATTTTCCATGCGTAAGGTGCACAGTAACTGTATTATTAGAAATGTCATTTTCATGAATAGTAAATTGAATATTTTATTAATGCATAGTATCAAATAGTACCATTGACTTTTGCTATAAATAGGCCCTTCCATTTCACTTCTAAACTCACACTTTCAACTTCTCTTCTTCTCTCCTTAAGTTTCTCTTGCTCCGACGCTAGGCTTCTGAGATTTTGGGCCTTTCCTTTTTGCTTAGGTAAGGATACTATGCCCTTTCTATGTCTTTCAAATTTTAGAAGTTATTTTCTTAAGTATGCTCTGTGGTTGCGGCTTTGGCCGATCTTCCACATCAGAAAAACTGTCGTTAGCTGTTATTTTGATTCTCTGATTACCGAAATAGAATATAAACTGTGGAGAATACATGTCTAGCAAAGTTCTGGCTAAGGAAAGACCTGGTTTTTAAGTGTGTCCAGTGTGACCCTTCACTCTTTCCTGGAAACTTACCTAGTGTACTCTTTTACAGATTGTATTCTGTATTTCTGGTATGAATAGTATCCATATGTATGAATAGTAACCGTATGAATAGTGACCGTATGAATAGTAACCGTACGTATGAACAGTATTTATACGAAAACAATCTTAACATATTTTCTCTAATCTTTCATGAAAATCTCCGTAGCAGAACACTGAAATTCACCTGTGTACTCTTGTCCTTAAGGACTTAAAGAAGTGATATTCGTACGGAATCCAGGTGAGTGAAACGACCCCGTTTTAATAGAGTTTTAGCATTACTGGTGATAAAAAGTATGTCGTAGGACACTCCCAAGATTCATAGGGGGAAATTGGATTCATAATGACGAATATAATGAGATAATTAATCTAGAAGTATGGATAAGACGAAACAAGTATCTCATGATGATATGAAATTTGAATCATATAGTTATATACTATACCTGTTATATGGATGAGTATTATATTGTGCTTCTGATTATGATATGAACTGTTGTACTATTGATTGTGATTGAGCGGTACAGTACCCCCTCTCACGGCAAGGCAGAAAACCCGGTTTAAAGGGTGTCTTGACCAATGAGTGTGGAGACAACGATTCCCTCAATAGGGATATAGCCCAGATTGGTGATAAATCCGTGAGGCGCCCTAGCTAAAAGGATGAGGTTGTGCGTCATGGCGGAAAAATACAAAATTGGTGAGCTGGCCTGTGTGCGCTCTCCGGGATATATTGCCATTAACGAGTACTAGTAACGTTTATTGAATTGGATGAATTTTTGTCTTCTTGTATGTAATTTCTAACTATGTCTATTGGTTGAGCTTGAGCCTTCGGATATGCTTGTATGACTGGTGATGTATTTGAATTTTATTAACGCGAGGTCGATTTGCTCACTGAGTTTAAAAGCTCACACTCTCTGTACAAACTTTTTGTTCAGATCAGGTTGCCGCCGAACAACATCCGCTAGAGGAGTAGATCACGTTGGACCTTCCCGCTATCGGGTAGGCCCTTCTTTTGTTATACAATATGTTGCTCTGTAACCGTCTAGGACATCTAGGTCAGGGGTTTGGTATTTGGCTTGTATTTCAGTATAATAATGTATTTTGTACTGAGGATCTATTATTTTTAATTAAGAAAATCTGATGTATTTTCTTTGTATTTATTAAGGAATGATATTTTGAGAATATAGAGATAATGACTAACAATTTTACTTGTGGGAAGAATTTATCGAAAGGCTTACAGTGATGGGATATTCATCATTGTGCCGGTCATGTGTCTAGAAAATGGGTCGTGACAGCTACAGTATCGGTTTGCTAAAGTACCGGTTTGCTATAGTAACTCGAATCTGGAAATTTTATGCTATAGTACCGCTTCAGTAAATTCGTGATTTTCCTCTTAGGTTTTCATGATTTTTAGGTCAAATCATCACCATTTCTCTTGATTTCTTCCATGGGTTTTCTTTCTTAATGTCTAAAGAGTGTTTTGACACCAAAACTCCCAATTTTTACCAACAATCCAAGCTCCAATCTCAAATTTTCATCAAGAACCCTAACTTTTCTAAATATCCAAATTCTATAAAATTCTCCTAGTTTTCTCTAAATTTCTTGTTCCAATAACATCATAAATCACCCATGAATGTTTTATATTAACACCCATACTTAAATTCATCCATAGAAACATTCTACAAAAATTTCCCAAAATGATAACCTAGGATTTGGTCTTGTAAGAGGAAGAAGAAGAAGAAGAAGAATATCAACTTACCAATCCTCCTAACTTCCATGGCTTCCTTCCCAAGCAAAAAAATGGCATGAATGCATGATGAAGAAGTTGCCTTGGGATGCATAGTCGAAAGAGAGTGAGGGAACTACGGGGGAGGAGAAGTGAAAAAATAAATAAAAGAGAAGGATGGGTGTTTGTAAGTATGTGTGGGCCCAAGTGATTTTCCTTTTAATTTGGTCCCTTTGGTAAAATTAGAACCTTGCAAGGGAATTAGAAAAACTTGATCATACATAAGGCATCTAAATACACTTCCATAAAATACACACCATCACATCCTATTTTTATTAAAATACCAAAATTTTACATTTATTCACTTTAGTCCCTCTCAGTGTTCTAGACTCCACTTTAACCTCGAATCCATCATCCTTTCTACATCTGACTCATAATTCATTCTCATAAGATCTATTCTCGCTCAAAAGTTCCTATTCAGTCTTTTATTAAGAGTTCTCTATATTTTATTTTCTTTTCATTTTAGTCCTAGAATGTACTTCTTACACTCACCACACATATTTCCTTTTCTTGATGAAATCTTACCTGACCAAGTGCAAATCTTAGTCTTAATAAACTTTAGAGTCCTTTATTTCCCTAATCAAAACTCCTAAATTAATGAAAAAAATTTTCTCTCTCATGAATATATGTACTTTTAACTACACTATAATATCAAGGTATTACAACATGCCTCTAACCACTAATGCGTCCAGCTAGCTAGGCATCCAAACATACACTAAATACATCGAAATTTAATGAGAATGACCTAAATTCATGTGTAGAGAGATGAGGGAGAGAGAGAGTCACCAACATAATTGGGTAACCAGCCCTTTTGACCAGGTGGCTCATCAGAAGGAAATCAAGAAAAAAAAAAAAGTAACCAAGTGGTGTGAAGGAGCCAAAGGGCAAGAAGGTGTACGTGGAAATTGAGGGGTGAAGAGCAATATTGTCACACCCTAAAACCTGGGCACGTGACCGACACGACATAAGGTTATCTCCCTAAGCAATAAGCCTAAACTCCTAACTTTCATTTCCCATGCAATGTATGATAATGTATAATTATGCAATCAAATCAAATCCAATATGCAAGATAATAAATGGTATAATCAAATAAGAGATATCAAGATACACATAAAGAGACTGAGTAATTATGCCTTACAAATAACTCTCTACATGAAACCCCTCCCTCCTAGGTGTCTTATCTGACTACAGAGCTTACTCGATGAACATACCAAAATTAAGGACTAACCAAGACCCTGACCCTAAATACAAGAAAGGTTGGAAACTTCAAATGTCTACTACTCCTCGCATGGATATCTTATGGTACACGCAAGACTTGTAAAAATACAAATAATGAGATGTGATAAACATCTTAGTAAGTAGATAACTTCCTCTTAATGATTTATGACAAGTCCAAAAACGTCCACAATTTCGTGAACAAAGATCCCCACTTCCACTAATGATATGATCTTACACTTTATCCCCGACACTAACACTAGTCATCTCCCACATACAACACCACACAAACATATATAATACTCTGGCCCACACATGGCAATTCAGCCTCCGACATAAATAAATACATCAATAATACTCAAAGTAAACCAGGGACAATTTTAAGGATTTCAAGCTCAAAGGATACTCATTATCTCCTTGCTAGCATGCTAATGGTACCTTCGAGCCCGTTGGCTATACACTCCAAAATTGATATAAAATAGTTTTGCATTCCAAGTTTGAATCATGTATGTGTGAATCTCCAATGCACACATCTCAACATGAAACATGTATAAACTCCCAACAGTCACGTGACAATCTGACCTATAACACAAATGTGTATAATTCGTGAACACCAAGCCAAACAGACACAAGCACTCAATAACTTCAAGCTCAAAGGCTCTCTAATGTATTTTGGCTCGTAGGTCGTAAAATCTCTTGATCGCTAAGCCATAGTGTCTCCATACCCATAGGCCGTAATGTCTCTCGACCTGTAGGCCGTATTATCTCAACATAATCCATATAGTACTTATGCAAAATATAAATCAAGCACGAATGTAATGCTTCAAATGCTCAAAGGCCCGTTTATATATCTCCTTACCCAATGACATAATATCCCTCTTGCCTGACGGCAAAATATCTCTTAGCATAACATGGGTAATATAAACAGTTCGAACTTCGAAATATAGGTAACTCCTCCAGAAGCAAATATTTTTGTAATACTTGCTATTTTTAGATATTAGTTTATTGGAATTTCTTATTAAAGTATTCTAAGGTAGAAATTTTTTTTTGCCATATAGAATGGAAATGCAGAGTTAAGAGTGGCATGGTATGTAAAAGATTAGTGGCTAAGGGATGAGGGTGGATGCATGGCACATGGAGAGCTAGATGAGTTTTAAGTCTGTGGAGAGACTAATTTGAAATAAAAAAGAAATCAATATAGCTTTTTTTAAGAAAAGATGGAAAGTCAGTGTTGGGATGATTGTGCTGCTCTAAGCATATGAAAAATACCAAGTTAGGGAAAATTACGAGTTTTCCACTGCTATAGTTGACCAAGGGTTAAGGTAAAATGGTAATTTCTCCATGAAAGTATAAGTATGGAATTCACACACACTCACCTATTTTAGTATTTTCTCTCACTCCTTCACGTCTTTCTCTTTCCCTCTTACCCTAAGGCTTTCTTTTCTCCATCTTCCATAACAAGCCACCACCCAAGTCCCTAACCACCACTCTCAGGTGAAGGTGCGGGTCTCCAGCAACTAATAGCTCGGTAAAGCAAATGATTAAGGTAAGCTCCTCCCATTTTCATTCTCTAATTCATTTTCGAATTTGTGGGGGATAGGGTAGGATTTGAGCTTGTTTGTGAATTCTGAAGCTTGGGTAGTATTTTAAAATCCTCTTGGATGATTATTGATGAGATTAGAATATGGATTGGTCATATTTGAGAATGGATTTAAAGAATATGAAAGAATAAGAAGAAAGTTAGGGTTTTTTATTGGGAATTTGTGAGTCAAGCTTGGATGCTTTGTTTTAACTCAAGATTTTGATGCGAAATTGCTCCTTGAACACCAAGGATGAAAACTCATGGAAAGATTTGGGAGAAATGGTGAGTTATGGGTTGAAAAGAGGCTTGAATTGTGAACATCCTCGAAGGTTTAGCTTGGGGCACCCAAGGCACTACCAAGGTAGAGAAGAAATGGCCTTAGGTGTGTTGACGCCCAAGGTGCCAAGTGTAGCGCTCCAGACACTGCCATCTAATACCGTTGGCCGAAAGCATCGGGCCTGGATGTCTCAGGAACCAAGCCTAAAGCTTTAATTAAGCCATGGAAGGCCGTGGTGCCTAGGCACCAAGGCTGGCGCTCAAGGCGCCACGACTTGGGCTAGTGTTTGAACATTGGATTTATGTGTTGAAATGTATGTTTGATGTCCCATAGGTTTGGTCATGGTTTAAGGCTCGATCGAGACAACTTGCAGGAGCCAAAAGTGCTTTAAATTTAGGTGAAGGATCTAGCTATGCTTGCTTGAATTATTTCCTACTATTTAGAATGATTAAGAAATGCATGATGAAGTGTTAAGTATGATGGCATACATAAGATAGAGATTTTATATGCATATGAAATGAGGATTGTTGCCATGATTTTAGTTGCATGTTAAATGGTTGCTATGAAACAAATCCTATGGATTTGTGACCTTGCATGAGTAAGTGTGCATGTATGTCTTTATATTTAAGCTTATATAAATGGCACAAGGAATTATAAAGATTGCACATAAATAGTCAAGTAAATATGCACATAGACAACTTTAGGAGCAATACTATGAATAAGTGGTAAAAAGTTGATTTGAACACAAATGTCAATGCTAAATTTGTTTGTGTATATGTTTATGCTTTGTGTATGTGGCCTTCTGGCTAAATTATTGCTTTCGGGCAATATGATAGCAATGCCCTCATATATGCTCATGATTGCTTCCTTTGAGAAAGAAATGTATATGGGTACTATGTATGCAAGAAATATACCAAAGAGGAAGCATGTATATAGAATTTGAGTTATTTTATTTATATAATTTAGTGAAAGTCATTAATGAATTTGTGAAACCTTAAATTCTATTACGTGTAAGAAATAAAGTTAAGAAGGCTTTGGCTTCCATCTTGTAACAATCATGAGAGGAACATTAGGATGTGATAGTGCTACGAGGACATGTGCCGACAGATGCACAGTCAAGATAGGCACAAGACATAAGAAAGAAAATTTGTGGTTCACCCACATGTGGCGAAATAAAGGACGATATATATGGTTAGGGAAAGCCAAGGAACTTAATTCATACCTCACATCTAGACATACATAATGAGGGCGTATGGTGAAATAAGGGTGTACGACGAGTTGTTGAATCATGGATGAGATGTGGAGGACGAAGAGTATGAGAATGACGAGTACATGAATGTGCTAGCATATGATGATATAGGTTCGTTGTTAACGTGCTTATTGTGTGCATATTATTTTATCATGTCAATAAAGTGATTAGGTTTGATGGTTTTGCCAAGCATATGTCGCTTGTGTATGTGTTACATGTTAATACACTTCATACCTGAAAATGGATTGGTAACATAGCATTAAATGCTTAGGCCTCATGAATCTATGTGAATAGAAATAAAAGAGGAAAACCACGTGTATGTAAGTTATGATAATGATGTATGATCTTGATTATTGTCTTGGTAGGATGTTGTTTGTTGTACTAGAGTTGTGTTAGAAACATCATGAGACTAAGCATGATAGAATTATTTACTGACAGTTATCGTGAGCGTTTATGAAACCATGCATTTATTTTATATGTCTTTTTTAGCATGCATAATTGTTTATATCTTTGTGTTGGGCTAGTTTACGATGAGTCTACTGGATTAGACTCACCCCCTCACAGTTTCAGGTACTGAAGACCTACTAGTTTAGAGATGTACAAGCTCAAGCATACCTCCCTAATTGTCTGAGGCATAGTAATGCTTTAGCTTTCATATATAAGTATAGGATAATCAGATAGGTCAGTTACATTGATTATTATGTTAAGTAAATGATGTATGTGAACATTAGAAAGTATAAGGGATGACTTGAGTATGTAAGACTCTAAGTGTAAGAATGTTTAACGTATCGATGCATGCATAATATGAAAAGAATGATGACTCTTATGTTCCTCCAAGCTCACGAATTTAACTTGTTTTTAATTAAGAGGAATGAGATAACCGAAATAAAGTGTTTAAGGGAAAGCTGGGCTTACATTAGTATGGCTTTTGGGCACCATTCGTGCCGGTCACATGCTTGGTTTTGGGTCATGACAATTTAAGAAGTCAATAAACCTCCACACAATGCACACACAAATGAATTGAACAATTCCAGCTCCAACAAAGAATATCCAACATGCCTAACCACTACAAGGGGTACTTTACACTCCAACATCACATGTCATTATAATTTACATCTCAATTAAAATGGTACAATGCATAATGCAAGATATGCACCATACCATAGGTTCTCCTAGCTCGAGGGCTATTTTATTTATCTAATCTTTGGCACAAAGCCAAATAATTTCCAAGGCATAAAGCCTTATGATCTCCATGGCATAGAGCAACAAGCCATACAATCTCCATTATATCATAAATCTTTGATATGCATTATGTATTGTAAACTTGACAATTACATATATGCACTAACGTGAGTCAATCAAATTAATCACGTTTGTCAAATGATAATCATTGAGTATTCCCTTACAGTAAAACTCCATTCTCATTGTTACTATACTATCCCCCCTCCTAGGGTATTCCAATTATGTTTCCAAGCATTCATTTACATTAATTACAATGTTACTCATGCACGCATGCAATGTAACATTGAGCAAAGAATTAGCTTTCAAAACAAGCTAAGTAAGACTATCTACTCGCCTAGAATCCAAGCTAAATTTACTACAATACTCACTCTTGATTCAAGGAAAGATGTGGAAGAATGCTCAAGGATGGTCCCCTCTAAAATACACCAAGTAAACATGAAGAAAATGAGTTAAATCTTGTGGGAATAAGGGTCCTCTATCGCTACAGAGAGAAAGACTAGAAACAAAGCCCTCTATTCTATGATATATCACTGTAGTAACCACAGAGTGGTCCCATACTACACTTTCGTCATTGCAGCAACGAGTGACAGTGGCCTTCGCAAAATGCTTTGTTTTTGCCTCCCATTCAACTCCCCTTGCTCCCAACTCTCACCAATCTTAACCAATAACATATAATGGCCTTCCTAAAGCATTTTCCATTGACCAAACCCTTCCCAAAACATTTATTAAGTTGGGCTAAGCTCAAATGAAGCATTAAAGAAAACAATTTTTTGGTTTATCATTTTCCTCCCAAAGTCCCATTTCAATAGTTCAGCTCTAAACTCTATTATGACTCCGATTATACATCATAAATCACTTCTATAACATCCCATTGACCTCTAAGAAATCACTTGAAAACAAAAATCATCTTCAATGACCCATTTTCATCCAAATACCCACCTAAGGTTTGTTAAATTTGAAATCAATAAAATTTGTGAGGATTTTGAACGATACCTTGAATCCAAGCGTTATCTGTTGCAATAAGAAGTCTCCCGAGTTCAAGGACTCCCAAGAAAACTCGGATCCAACAAGCTTTGAGGGATTTTTGGTGAAATGGGGAGGGAAATAGACGAAGAGAGGCACGGTCAGTGGAGTGTGAGTGAGTGTTTTTTTGATGTGAATGGTGTGGTTAAGTGTGGTGAATTGGAGGGGTTTTATTACACATTCTTCCCAGCATTCCCTTTATATAATCAACTGCAAGCATGAAAATTATGCCAAAATAAATTATTTATCCCTCAGATAACACCCAACTCTAATCATCCAACTCAACCAAAGTTATTAACTCTTATAGTCACTTCAAATTACAATTCCATAATATTAACACATTTTTCTCCTTATTTTCAGTTTAGTCTCTGTACAAGGATTAATTCAAAATTTTTCCCTTTTTTATCCAACACATGGCATCTCCAACTCCAATCCATACATACATAACACAAGGGCATGACATGAAAATCTAATGCTTATCATTCTTCAGTGTTACATACATATATAGCATCGTAAAAGCATAGATACAACATTCACACACATAAACCTGTAATAAAACACTCATGATAAATTTCGTAGATATCACAACACCTATGCACATGCATCAAAATTTTCATACAAGCCAAAATAACTCCTTGCATGATTACATACCGGCTTAGGTATTACAAATATAATACAAAATAGTCCGAGAGAAAGAGAGAGAATGTGTGTATGTGTGTGTGTGTAAGAGAGAGAAAGAGAGAGAGAGAGAGAGAGAGAGAGATAATTGGGTAACCATTGTGACCATGTAACTCATCAAGAGGAAATCAAGGAAAAAAGTAACCAAGTGGTGTGAATGAGCCAAAGGGCAAGAAGATGTACATGGAAATTGAGGGGTATAGGGTTTAGGGTTTACAGAGACAGTGACATAGAGACATAATTGGGTAACCCTTGTGACCATGTGACTCATCAAGAGGAAATCAAGGAAAAAAGTAACCAAGTGGCAGGAAGGAGCCAAAGGGCAAGAAGGTGTACATGGAAATTGAAGGATACATCACGAAATAATCTAGAAAAAGAGGAGAGAAAAAGAAAGAAAGAGACTAGGTGGACACGTCACCAACAGAATTGGATAACCCTTGTGACCAAGTAGCTCATCAGGAGGAATTAAGGGAAAAAGTAACTAAGTGGTGCAAAAGAGCCAAAGGGCAAGAATATGCATGTGGAAATTGAGGGGTAAAGAGTAATATAGCATAGAATAGTCCAAGAGAACGTGTACAAATTTTGTCTAGTGTCTAGCTCTATGTCTTCTCTCCTCTGAACATCTATTCTCCTTTCTACTTTCTTTGTTTTCTTGTTATCCTTATATTAGAGAACTAGTCCATTGTTCACTCGTCGACTTATTATTATTATTATTATCCATTTGTTAGACTATGACGTGTTTAACAGTAGACTAACATATAATAATACAAGTGAACTTCTTATTTGAGTTCTGTGATTGCTAGTATTATTACATTTGGTGCTTTCGATGACCTTGATGGTAGAAAATACAAGGCTTAAAGATTTGGCTACTGAGATCAAGCACATCGCTGCTGTCATCGAGCAAAGGAAATCACTCAGTAACTTTCGCTTTAACCGATATAGAGTCTTAATGGAGAACATTACCCGAGCAATAGACCTTTCTCCCCATAGCATGAAGTGTGTCTCTTAGGAAACAACCATCAATGACAAGGGCTCATCCTCCGTAATCACTCAACATACATAGACCTTTTACTTACCATTTCATATGAAGAATGTTAAACTCAACTTTCCTTATTTTGATAGAATAAATTTGTTGCAATAGTTTTTTCATTATGAACATCTCTTCAATTATTATGAGACTCCCGATACTCAACGTTTAAGTATAGCTACCGTTCATATGGAGGGCTCAATGGTGCCCTAGTTTTAGATAATGCATAAAGCTCACCTACTTCCTAACTGCTCAACATTAGATTGGGCAATTGAGGCATAGTTTGGTCCATCCTAATTTGTATGTCCAAAGCTAAATTATTTAAGTTGACTAAGGTGAATTTTGTGGTTGAATATTGTAATGAATTTATGATACTAGCTAATAGAGTTGACGATATTATAGTAGAGGCTATGTAAGATTGTTTTATCAGTGGTTGAAATGAAACATTAAACGTGATGTCATTGCTCAATATGCCTCTTCTTTGCTATATGCAATATCCTTAGCTAGATTATTTAATGAAAAATATCTTCAAAGTTTTTGTAGTGGTAAAGTAATGTCTTTGCTATTGTCTCTTTCTTCTCCTCCTTTGAAAAGTCAACCCAATACAACATCACCTACAATCACTACACCTTCGAAATCAAAATTACCTCCCCTATTCCTACACCTCATACTAAACCTTTGCCTTTATTTAAGAAAATGTCAATTGCTGAAATGCAATTGCGAAGAGAGAAAGGTTTATGTTATACATATGATGAGAAATTCTCATGAAATAATAAATGTCTAAATAAACAATATCTACTATTATAAATGAAAGAAGAGTAGGACTATGATAGGAGTACTAATTCACCTGAAATTACTATAGAAGAGCCCCAATGCCATTATTTAAATAATGTTGTAGGTAAAGGCATTATTGAGGGAGTATAAGTAAAGATTCTACTAGATGGAGAAAGTTCTGATAATTCTATTCAACCTAGGTTAACTCATTACTTGAAACTTCCTATTGAATCTGCTCGTAACTTTAAAGTCTTAGTTGGCAATGGTCACTACCTTATTGGGGAGGGTCAGATCAAAGCTATTGATCTGCATGTCTAGGGACATCAAATATCCTTTCTTGCCTTCTTGTTACCTAATATGGGTACTAAAATTATTTTGGATGCAACATAGTTATCTATTATTAGCCCACATGTAGCTGACTATAGTACATCTACTATACAGTTTTATCTAAATAGACAGTTCATAACACTATAGGGTGAATGTCCTTCAAGTCCTTCCATTGCTCATTTTAATTACCTTAAGCGGATGATAAAAACTGATGACATATCTTAACTTTGCACATTATAGTATTATCCAATGGATGGATCACCAACCCAATCTTTGTATTTATTGCAAGGTATACCCTTCGAGCTTTTCACATCCCTCGTCTCGAGCATATGACTAGCACAATATAGAATGGAACACCCCTTCGGTATTGCAAGCCTAAACTACCCTCCCATAACACACATACAAAAGATGCATAAAGATTTCTCAAAAACATCATTTCATTTCCAAAGTTATCAATGCTTAATACAAAATCTTATTCTAAAATATTCCATTAAACACGATTCAAAAGATGGAATATTCGGGAACACAGGATACCAACGGTATACATCAGAGTATAAATGTACATATATGCATAAATGAATATCCAAATACATCCTAAAGATCCTAGTAACCTTTGTGACTATAGAGCATTACTAGGATTACAAAATAACTAAAAAGATTGTGACCCACCCATGAAAGGGTTAGGTTGATCCTGAAGTACCGCTACTCCTCTTCAGCAGCGAGATCTGAAAATGTTAAACCACAGAGGGTATGAGGTTACCACAACTCAGTGAGCAGGAGATTGTGCTTGAAATAATTAAGTACATGCATAACATTATGATCTCATACTTCACATAGATAACCACAATATTACATGTTCAATATACACAAACATAGCATACAAAGCCCTTCATGTCATTCCTCAAGCACGCCAGCATCCGATCCCAAATCTGTCTTCTAAGGGTCCTAGCTCATGCCCATGTTGGCAACTCACGCTATTGCCCCTGAGGATGCTCATTTGGATCCTAGCCCAAGCTTGTATCACATCTGGTTGTCCACCGATATACCCTTCTGGCCTTGGTTCATACCCACACTGACATTCACCAATTTCTAGCCCCTAAAGGCATACTGGCCAAACTAGCCACAATCATAATTAACACATCCATAACCACAGAAAATAGAAGTCATAGTAGGAAGAGTAAGATATTCCAATCACTAGACAAAGTTTTCAATTCACACTTTATCTTCATACCATTAATAGTCTCGCGTGAATATCATTTAACTTCTTTAGGGTTCTAAGTATCCATGCAAGTATATAACATGATTTTAGGATGAAGAAAATACATATTGTAAGTTCACCCACTCACCTTGAATCCAATTTATGCGTTTACTATGTTTTGTATGATGATTTGGAATGAACGGCGTCCCAAGATTTAGAGTTATTTCTTGTAAATTAGGAGCATAAGGAAAGAAATGATTACAACCTTAAAAAACTGACTAGAAGATAACTGATTGACTGTCCTCCTTCTGGCAGTCAACTAGCTAAATATTGCCAACCCCAACCTAAAAGCAAGCTATCGATCGACATCATCCTACCAGTAAACCGATATGTCTATGTCTAAATTACTATTCTCACTCAGAAACAACTGATTAACTGATAAGGCCTTATTAGTCGACCAGTGCGCTACTGCCAAGTTTACCATTTAACCCAAGAACAATCGGTTGACTGATAAGGCCTTACCAGTCGACCAGTGCATCTCAGCTAAATCTGGGCAAAGAGCACCAGGGGCATCTAGTCAACCGCTAGTCACTCGATAATTGACCTGTAGCTCGACAACTATAAAAATGCAACATGTCAAACCTCTCCATCCTTTCCAATTCCAATCCTAGCTCAAAATCAAAATTCCCTCAATGTTTTAGTCATCCAAACAAGCATTTAACCCGCAAGAACACATTTAAAAACTTGTTCCCATCTTGAATTTTGAGAATCAATCCCAAAACCTTATAAAACTCTTTCATGTTCATTTGTTCTGATATGGGTATGGAATTCATCATGAAACCTAACATCCAACCTAATTTGGATGGCCAAAACAACAAGGATTGAGGGAGAGAAGGTTGAAGAACCATTACCTTTCAAAAATACCCCAAAGAAACACCTAAATCACTAAAAAAAATCCTAATTTTAGCACTAAGGTTTTATGCATGTGAAAATGAAGAAGAAATTTAAGATTGATGTTCTTAACTAGGGCTTTGATGTTCCCCCATCAATGGAGGCAAACCGCCAATGACTAGAGATGCACCCACAACTACTAAGGAGGTAATATTTTTGGGGAGTTGGGTGATTGGAGGTTGAAGGCAACTGTAGAAGAGAGAAAGAAATACTGAGGTAGGAGAGGCGAGAAGAAAGGTGAGTGTTATAATTTTTGCCTAAGTGTGGGGAGAGTTAAACTTTAGAATTTGCACTTTGGCCCCTCATTTAATCCTTTCTCAAATCTTAAGTGTGAGTTTAAGTGCAAATTAGGTATTTTCCCATCCAAGATCAATTAAATCATTTTCTTTTTCATTTACTCCCCATACTTAGCAATTATCACTTCAAACACCCCAATAATCAACCTAACCCCCCATTTTTCAAAAATTACAACTTAGTCCCCAATTTTAACTTCTTTACAGAATAGGTTACTCACCCTACCTATCCAAATTACAATATTTCTCTCTGATTCATCACACATAACTATGGGTAGTTTTTCATTAGTTCTAACATCACATTCACACATACACATATCCAAACATCCAAATCAATCATCATCAATGTAACTATAGCAACAATCATCACACATTCGTATCATACTAGTACACAACGAACCACACACATATAAAATTCAAAAAAAATTTCCTGGGCATTACAAAGCTAGCAGAAATTCTTAATCAATACAAGGATTTTTTTACATTACCCACAGGTTACCTCCTTCACATTCTCATGATCGTCAAATTACCTTGATCGAAGGTATTGCTCTAATGAAGGTAAGAGGAGTGGCTTCCAAAATTACTTGGTTTTCAATTTTCCATTGAATATAAATCTAGAACTCTAATAAAACTATTGATGCTCTTCCACAGTCATTTTCTATGGCACAATTTGTTATTCAATCTTCTCTCTTTAATGACATTAACTTGTGTAAATCTTGCCTTCTTTATATTGTCAGAGATGGTTTATTATGTTGGAACAATAAAGTAATGTTGCCTCATATGGCAAAATGATTAAAAGAAATGTTACCATACAAATTACATAAATCACAGAGGAGGCATGCTGAGATAGCTTGTACTCATGTAAGGGAAACTTCATAATTTTATTGGAAGCATATGAGGAAGGATGTCAAGGCTTATATTAATAAGTGCCTTATATGTCAACAATACAAGTATTCCCACACTCATCCAATAGGTCTTTTACAACCACTTCCCATTCCCCACCAAATTTGGGAAGAAGTTGCTATGGACTTCATAGTTGGTCTCCCTCTATCCCATGTCTTCACAATAATTTTGGTTGTTGTGGATCAACTATCAAAATATGCTTATTTTGCTTCTTTAAAGACTAATTTTACTAGTTATCGACAATTTTTTTTTGTTATTGTGGTAAAGTTACATGGCTTACCATCATCTATTGTATTTGATAGAGATAAAGTGTTTACTAGTTTATTACGATAGCCTATCTTTAAATTACAATGCACTTCCTTTGGCATAAGGCCTTCCTATCATTTGTAATTTGATGGCCAATCGAAAGCCTTGAATAAGTTCTTGGAAATGTACCTCTGTTCTTATGTTTTTTATAATACTAACAATGGTATAAGCACTTGATATAGGTAGAGTGTTGGTACAATACTTAGTTTCAAACATCCATTGGCATGACACCTTTTAATGTTATATATGGCAGGGATCCCCTAATATTGTTGGGTTATTCTCCTTCACCTTTTAACCATTTTGATGTTCAACAACAACTCTTGACTTGTGATGTATTATTGGACATGCTTAAGCATAATCTTTTGAAAGCTTAAGCTCATATAAAGAAGTATGTTGATGCATATCTCATTGAGATGTAGTTGGAAGTGAGTGGTTTGGTTTTTGTAAAATTACAACCTTATAGACAAAAATCAATGGCTCTTCGAAGAAAATCAAAAGTTGGGACTACATTATTTTGGTCTATTCCAAGTTATTGAGAAAGTTGGAACAATTACTTACAGATTACTCCTCCCTCCTACTATTAAAATACATCCAATCTTTTATAAATCACTTTTGAAAAAGTGTGTTGGTAATCTTGACACTTAGAATGTTCCATTGCCTTTTATTACTTTTGAAGAGAGACATATTATTCACCCAAAGAGAGCTGAAGCTACTCATACCAGCTAGTTAATGGTAGGTGGGTTCCTGTCATGACCCAGGGCTGGGGGCTAGGAATTTACTACTCCCAGAACCATAGTCATGATTGTTGAAGACAATGTGTTACCCACACTATCACAAGTCTAGATTTTTCTTAAAATTAACCCTAAATAATGCACTATGTTCTAGGTGGCCTATCTGATTATAGAGCTACTAGAGGAATTAACTCAAAATAAAATAAAATTACCTTACCCTGAGCAAAGCATCCTCGATTCGTGAGCTGTCAATCCAATCAGTCTTCCAGACCTATAACTGTGAGAGGGTAAATCTAATTCACAGACTTACCTAAGCTAGCCTTACTCTACATAAACTTTATATGTGTGTGTATGTGTGTGTACACGCACACACATGTGTGTGTGGGTATGTGTGTATGTGTGTGTGTGTAATACAATTTAAGGATCCAAAAACACGCGACATCAGGCTGCCTTGAAATCCTGCTCACGGCATTGTGTCCTCGACTGTCATGGAGTGTTCTTCATAGCCACTACATCCTAACCCCCAAAATTTACCTCTTCGGTTGTACAAATAACATAATATACCATCACATATCAATCTACACACATTTATCAATACATATACATCACTCCCCATAGGTCTACGTTCCCATGGGTCCACTTCTCGAGAGCTTCATGAATGCGGGCCTACGTTTCCACAGACTAATTATCCATATCTCATGAGCTACTTTGCCAAGGATTTGCATTCCCCTGGATGTTTCATTCAAGGATTTCGCTATATGGGTATGCATCTTATTATTCTATTTCTCAAGGCTTCATTAACATAGATCTGTAATCCCATAGATTCATCGCTGAGATATTGTCCCAAGGATCTACATTTTCATGGAGTACCTCATCGATGCTATGTTCACTGACCCTATGGTACAACTCTTATTCTAAGTCTTGGCCATGCCCTAATCCAACAACTACCAATATCTAACGATATAAGTGTATCATAAGACCCTACCTAAGCACAGACACAAACATATGCCAAAACTAACTCTCATTTCATAACCTACAACCTATTTATGCTAGTTCCTACTATGTTCTTTATATAGATACAAATTATAGTATGTATTGGCATTTTACATTTGGCAATCAATGGAAAATAGTAACACATATACCATTTCCATTTATGCCTTATGATTCCCAAGCTCTTTTAATATGTACGCCAGATATATAATTACCCATTCACATAAATGTATTTAAATTATATTAGGAAAATAATGATAAAATAAATACATATATAAACATACAGAGAAGAGCTAGATCCTTAATTTGGATTCCATGCTCTTTTGGCTCCCGCCATGTGCCTCGACCAAACCCAAGCCATGACCAACCTACAGAATACCCAATATAAATCTTAGTACACAAGTCTCCAAAAGGTTGTCTTGGTAGCAACTGGTCGACTGCCTCCTTACTAGTGGTCGATTGGTTGGGCATACCCATTACTGACCCCAAGAGCAGCCGGTCTACTGGTGACACCTTACTAGTCGACCAATGATCCTTGACAATGGTTCCTAGCCCAACCCAAGAGCAATCGGTCAATTGGTGACACCTTACCAGTTGACTGATGCATCTCAGTCAGGTTAGGGCAGAGAGCACCAGAAACTGCTGGTCAACCACTCATCACTCGACTGGTCACCCAATAAC
This sequence comes from Biancaea sappan, assembly GCA_037074585.1. Lineage (NCBI taxonomy): Eukaryota > Viridiplantae > Streptophyta > Magnoliopsida > Fabales > Fabaceae > Biancaea > Biancaea sappan. The sequence goes on from CM073494.1 coordinate 18,453,980, forward strand.
TTCAAAAATACTCATGAAGAGCTTCAGTTTTTAGCTCTAAATCATCCAAATCTCTATCATTTCTCTTGATTCTTTCCATGGGTTTTAATTAGGGATGGTAGGATATTTAGAGAGTGTTTTAACACCAAGATCTCCAATTAATTCCAACAACCCAAGTCTCAATCATCAAATTGCCTCCTAAAACCCTAACTTTCCCATTTTCTTCTTCATATCCTTAATCACATCTTCAATCTTGATTAATCCCCTAATTCTTGGTTCTAATTCCATTAACAAATATCTAGGGATGTTTTGAAACCTAACCCAAGCTTCAAAACCTAATCCAAAAATGGGAAGAAAAAGGAGAAACTGGGATACCTACCTCATTTCCTTTCTTTTCAGGTGGTGGTTGGTTGCCAGAGACCCGCCCCATCGCCATAGGATGCTTACAGGAATTTCAGATAGTGGGGTGTTGAGAAATGATGGAAAAAAGAGAGTGAGAGTTGGGAGAGGAGAGAACATTTGAGAGGGGGAAGGAAAAATGAGAGAAATAGGTTTGGGCCACCTATATAAACCCACTCATGGTAAAATTACTATTTTACCCTCTGGTTAACCCTCGGTCAATCCTAGTAGTGGCAAATCTATAATTTTTCTAACTCGAGTATTTCTCACATCCTAGGTACCACACAAATTTTCTTATCACATTTTAGTCCCTCCTTGGGTTTAGTGATCATCTAGCTTCCCTAGTGCCATGTGTACACCTCCCCAACCCCTTGTCACTCATTATATATACATCTTGCCATTTATTAATCTTATATCTCTTCATTAAGCAATAAAAAAAATTTTCCCCTGTATTCCAATTACTTAATAAAATTCAAAAATATTAACACCTGAAAATGATAGGTGTTACAATACTTCCCGTTTAAAACAATACTTCCCCTTTAAAAAAACTCAGTCCCCGAATTTCTATATCATTTAAAAACTTGCCTAACCTGCGCATCCTTCTTATGTCTCGCTGTTATTTCATGGGTAATCCATCATGATCTTATGCCAACGTTCTACTAATGCGGCTGATATGATTACCTAACTGTAATCATAAGTCAGCTCTTACAAGGGAGGAATGTTCTCAGAAACAAGGAGTATTATGTGTAGCATCCTCTTATCATCACGATCACAAAGGATGCTTGAGCTTAGTGATTAGGGGAACAATTATGGTTGATAACTCTCCCAGTGTTACCAATTCTTTGTTATGCTTCCTTCTCTTCAAGGAACTCTCCTACATATTCATAGGTAAGAGGCTCCGCTCCTACGACGGCCCCACTTATGATCAAATGGGATTTTTCTCCATTTTGACTACACAAGAACATTTCTCTCAGTCAGAGTATCCATTAGTACGTTTGTATCCATCTAGAGAGATGTAATTTGTACCATTCATGTCACTCCTTGGCATCTCTCTCTCCTACCCTGCCCTTAGGGTACCTTATAAAGAATGTTGTAGAAATGTTTAGCACTAAAGTCTCTCTTTTTGCCTTGTCACAACAAGGGAGAAAGAGAAACCGTCTTCGCCTCCCGATTTTGTTTTATCAATTTTTCTATATCTTCTTCCACATCCTAGCTAACTTGCATCTTCATCTCTAAAACCTTATTACTTGCCCACGAATTCTTTTTTTCTCTCATTCTCTAAGCCTTTCTCAACAAGTTTTGTGGGCTACTAAGTGAGAGTGGGCTAATTGATCATCGATTTCATATTAATCTCATCATGTGATTTGTGTACTGATCGACCTTCTCTCAGTCATGTTGCTCACAATGCCCCACGAACAACGTACTCTTGGAACGCTTTCAACTTTCTTAAAAAGGTGGGACAAAAATGTCCATCTATAGGTTCTGTTCCTATTCTACCGCCAGCCATATGGCTATACAGCCTCTATCCCAATGCTTGCCTTGTTTAATTGAGCTTGTCTAACATGCTTTCTCTCTTCCTGGAAAACGATAGTGGAGTTCTCATGGAAATTCCCCTTTAGGCTTAAAGCCACATCCATGTAAATCCTTCTCGCCATGATCACAATGTCCCAATGACCTCAATTCTAAGTCCTAACCCTAAAATCCATTCCATCTACTTATCAAGTTCTCATTTGTTTCAAACTCATCAACATCCTCTCTTTCTTGAGAGGTACCACCTCCTCATGGTCTCACTCAACTGAGTCTCAAAAGGACTAAGATATCTTCAATGAGCTCAAACTAGCTCCCCTCGGATATCTGCCTCACTATTCCTAAGCACAATTTTTTTCCTCACTTTCAAAGAGGTACCATTGATAGGGCACCACTCTGATGTGATTAGGAGTCACTTCAATTAGAAGTTCCCTACCTCGTATACTCAACTAGCTCATGTATGCTCCAAGAGCATGATCTTAAACCCCCTGGCTGTCACCTAATCCAGGGCCACCATCAAAGGACTTACCTCATTTAACAGGGTCTGCCACATATAGCGACAATCTGGGCCAAGCACATATCAAGCATTAACCCACTAGCTACCTCAAGGGGTGATCTAAATAGATGCCATCAGCTCACATGCATCCCATGCATGCATACAAAATAAAGGACATGCAACTATGTGATCACAATCGCATAACACAGAGGTTATGAAGATGCTCACAAAGTAAAAGTACTGGTGTTCCCTAAATTTAGTATCTAAACCTTTTGGGTATTAGTGCATATCTGGTCTGTTCCCGATCTTTCATAGTCTTACCTTTCCTCCCTAGTCCACTGCCAACTGCTCGATAAAACCCTCCTTGCAAAGGTACGAAGGAAGTCCTGAAAGTGGAGAGAGAATAAGGATCCCCCGTTTCACTCCTAATGCTGACTGAGGGCATTCCTCCTTTGATGTGACTTACTCGGTTATACCGGCTATACACAATCCTCGCTTAATGATGTGCTTTATAATGGAATTCCCCTATATCAAGAATTCTGGGCCTACCTCACCTGATTCCAGATAAGTTCTGGTAACTCGTACTCTGTTCCCCTTTATTATCTGAATTGGCCCTTTTGTCATCGACTTTAAGCCACACTAACACTGAAGGTCCCCCTTCCATAGCTCCTTCATGTTTTTCTCTCTTATCCCACTCATCCTTCTTTGCCTTTACAAGCTTCACCAAACTAGTCACTACCTTAGATGTGGGGTATGTCTACATTCATACCCTATGAGTTAGCATAACGATAGACGAAAACCCTAAACAAGCCCATTTGCCTTCCTCCTATCATTTGGGAGTAAATGAGGAGCATTATGTGCTGACTGGTTGAACTTAGTGCCATATCCTTGCACCGTCATGAGTTCTTACTTAGGAGCTTTAAACTCACAAGCTCTCGCAAGTGAACTCCCCAAAGCATGAACTGCTCCAAGATTGTTCTCCTAAACCCTTCCCACTCCATCAGTGGGGAACTTGAGGCTCTGCCACCCCGCTACGTTCCCCTTGACCATGAACTCTTCCTTCTCAACAAGAATGAAGCTGACTCCTTATTTTGCAGTCATCATGTTATGACCCCTTTTTGATTCTCTCCCTTTCCTCTTAGAATTCTCAAGGGACCTTTTTGAATCCGTTATACCAAATAATGGATTTTTAAGAACTTTCTTATCTCTACCATGTTTTCTCTTCTATGTATTTCTAATTCATTGTTTGTGTAGTCTTCGTGCTCCATGAGCACGACCTCTACACTCATTAAACCATATTCCCCCTTAGCATCTCTACCACTGGCCATCCCGACATCCAAGATCCTTCCATGGAATCTTACTTTTACCTTCTCTTCAACTTCTTGATAACATCTTCTTCCCTTTTGCTACTCCCACCATTTCCCCTCTATCATAGGGTGCACCTACAGGCCTATGTCCTCCTTGAGAATAATTGCCTTAATCTCGTTTTACTAGTTTGCCCCATTCTCCTTCACCACCTCAAAATACATGTGCCTCACACTGCTTGGGAGGCACTTTGAACACGTGCACGACAATTGTAAATGTTTGAGTTACCCATGAACTCAAACACACCCTTTGAAAAAACCCCGTTTCTAAAGAAAGGAAGACACATCCTATAGGACCTTTAGTAGAACCATCTCTTTATAGTTATGCTCGAGTTCACAATGATAAATTAGGACCCACTAAGATTACCTTGCTTTGTAATCGATAGGAGACCTAATTTCCATTTCTATGATACCATTTTGTCACTACCCGGGGCCAAGAGATAGGAATTTTACCAATCCCAAAACCGCAGTCATGATCGATGCGGACAGTGTGTCACCCACACCACTTTAAATCTAGATCTTTTCTCAAATTAACTCTAAATAATGAACTATGTTCTAGGTGGCCTATCTAGTTACAAAGCTACTAGAGGAATTAACACAAAAATAAAATAAAATTATCTTACCCCAAGCAATGAGGAGACATCCTCAATTTACAAGCTGTCAATCCAATTGGTCTTCTATACCTGTAACTGTGAGGGGGTGAGTCTAATCTATGGACTCACCTAAACTAGCCCTACTCTACACAAACATATATATATATATATATATACACACACACTTTAAGGATCCAAAAACATGCAACATCAAGTTACCCAGAATCCTGCCCATGGCATCATGGCCTTGACTCTCGTAGAGTGCTCTATCAATGCCATTACATCCCAACCCCTAACATTTACCTCTCTGGTCTTACATATAACAAATACATACCATCACATAGCAATCATCATGCATTTATCAATACACACACATCACTCCTCATAGATCTACATTCCAATGGGTCCATTTCTCAAGAGCTTCATCAACATGGGTTTGTGTTCCCATGAATTTATCATTCAAGAGCCCTGTCATGTGGATCTATGTCCCCACAAACTAATTATCCATATCTCATGGACATTTCGCTCAAGGATTTCATTATATAGGTATGCATCCCCGTACTTCTATTTTTCAAAGCTTCAACAATATGGGTCTATATTCCCACAGATTCATCACATAAATATTGTCCCATGGATCTACATTTTCATGGAGCATCTCATGAATCCTGTGTCCATTAACCATATGATCAACTCCCATTCTAAGTCTTAGCTATGCCCTGATCTGACAACTACCAATATCTGACCCCAAGAATATACCACAAGACCCCCTCAAGAACAAACATAAACACATGTTAAAACTAAATCTTATTTCATAACCTACAACATCTTTGTGTTAATTCCTACTATGTTCTTTACATAGATACAAATTATAGTATGTATCAGCATTTTGCATTTAGCATTCAATAGAAAATAGTAGCATATAAACCATTTCCATTTATGCCTCATGACTCCCATGCACTTATGATATGTACGCTAAACATATCATTACCCATTCACACAAATGTAATTAAATTACATTAGGAAAACAATCATAAAATAAATACATATATAAATATACAAAGAAAAGCTAGATCCTTTACCTAGATTCCATGCTCTTTCGACTCCCGCCATGTGCCTCAGCCAAACCCTAAGCCATAACCAACCTATGGAATACCCAACATAAATCTTAGCACACAAGTCTCCAAAAGGTTGTCTAGGTAACAACCGGTCAACTGCCTCCTAGTTGGATGTTAACTGGTTAGGCATACCCAATACTGAACTGAGAGTAGCCGCTCGACTGGTGACACCTTACTGGCCAACTAGTGCATCTCTAACAAGTGGGTCTACTGATGTCACCTTACTAGTCAATTAGTGATTCCTAACGAGGGTTCCCAACCCAACCTGAGAGTAATCGGTCGACTGGTGGCACCTTACCAATCAACCAGTGCATCTCGGTTAGGTCTGGACAGAAAGCACCAGAGGCTGTTGCTCGACTACTAATCACTCAATGGTCAACAGATCGCTCAACATGTTCGAAAAATACCCGCGAGGAGCCTCAATGTTTAGATCCAAATCACCAAAATCTCTATCTTTTCTCTTGATTCTTTCTATGGGTTTTAATTAGAAATGTTTAGAGAGTGTTTTAACACCAAAATCCCCAATTAATTCCAACAACCTAAGTCCCAATCATCCAATTCCCTCATAAAACCCTAAATTTCCCATTTTCTTCTTCGTATCTTTAATCTCATCTTCAATCTTGATGCATCCCCTAATTCTTGGTTCTTATTCCATCAACAAACATCTAAGGATGTTTTGAAACCCAACCCAAGCTTCAAAACTCTCCAACAATCTCAATTTCTACCCAAATTCCCCAAATTTCCCAAAATCCGAAAACGGGAAGAAAATGGAGAAAGTGGGATACCTACCTCATTTCCTTGCTTTTTCAGTGGTGGTTGGTCACCGGAGACCTGCCCCATCACCGGAGGATGCTTACTGAAATTTTGGCTAGTGGGGTGTTAAGAAATGATGGAGAGAAGAGAGTGAGAATTGGGAGAGGGGAAACCATTTGAGAGGGGAAGGGAAAAATGAGAGAAATGGGTGTGGCCACCTATATATACTCATCAATGGTGAAATTACTATGTTTCCCTTCGGTCAACCCTAGTAGTGTCAAATCTGTAATCTCTCCAACTCGAATATTTCTCACATTCTAGGTACCACACATATTCTCTTATCACATTTTAGTCCCTCTTTGGGTTTAGTGATCATTTAGCTTTCCCAGTGCCATGTGTACACCTCTCCAGCCCCCTGTCTCTCATTATATATACACATTGCCATTTATTAATCTCACATCTCTTTATTAAGCAACGAAAAAAATTTTCCCCCGTATTTCAATTACTTAATAAAATCCAAAAATATAACACTAAAAAGTGACAGGTGTTACAGTTTCAAAAACTCTAATCCACTGGAAAAGATTGTCACAGCCTACATGGGAGGATATGCCTGAATTTTAGCACACTTATCCTAACTTTGACCTTGAGGATAAGATCAATTTCAATGGGGAAGCCATGTTATGGACATGTCACCAACATAATCGGGTTACCTTTGTGACTAGGTGGCTCATTGGGAGGAAATCAAGGAAAAAAGTAATCAAATGATATGAAGGAGCCAAAGGGCAAAAAGGCGTACATGTAAATTGAGTGTTGAAGAGTACTATATCATGAAATAGTCTAGCAGAAAGGGTACAAATTTTGTCTAGTGTCTAGTTCTATGTCTTCTTTCCTTTGATACATCTCTTCTTCCCCCTACTTTCTTTGTTTTCCTACTATCCTAACTATTACAGCCCGTTTGCAGGATAGAGTAGGAATAGAAAGGAAAGAAGAAAAGGGAATGGAAAAGGGAAAAGAAAAAGAGAAAAAAGTATGTTTGGTATGATATGGAAAAGAGAAAAAAGAAAGGGAAAGAAGTGTATTTGGTATGTATTTTTAAATGAAAGAAAATAGAATTTTATGGGACAATTTTACTAAGTTACCCCTAATTTAAAATTGTGTTATGATTTTAAAAAAAAAAGGAAAAGACTGTAAGTTTGTCTCATCTCTGTCGTGCTTACCTTTCATAGTCGTTCTTGTCTTCGTCGTTCTCCTTTCTCTGTTGTGATCATCCCTCTCCATCATGCTCGCCTTTCTCTATCATTCTTGTCTTTCTTTGTCTTTTCTTCATCGTTCTCCTTTCTCTGTCGTGCTCACCTCTCTCCATCGTTCTCATCTTTGTCGTTCTCTTTGTTGTTCTCGTCTTCGTCTAAATCTTCTGAATCCTCCTTCAGCTGTAGAAGACGAATCAGGGACAAATGAACCAAACGAAGATGCCGCAAAGGACAGAAACAAACAACGATGACGCAGAACACGAATGCATACAAGGATTGCAATGGAAATAGCTAGCACAATTAAGGCTATACCAAATGGGTCTACCCGGGACCAGGTGACCCAGGGCCGAGAACGGTCCAGATCACACTTTTTGGCCTGGTCACAATCAACTCGGCCAAGACTAGGTCAACCCGGTCAAGTCTCTCCTTTTTAAAAAAAAATTATTTTATTATTGCTCTATTATCTTTTTTTTTTAAAACAATCACTTAATTTCTGAAACTAACCTAATTAATTTTGTAACTGACATATTCTCATATGTTCAGATAGGCACAAAAAAAATTAAATTAAAATTATTTTCAAAAAAATAAAACTAGACCAAGTCAACAAATATAAAAACTTTTTCTAACATAATTTTCACAACAAAATTTTCATGATTTAAGTCATTGAATATGACTGAGAAATTCAAATATACATTCTTGAGAAAAACTGATGTTCTGCATATTAGTCACATTATTATGTTTGGATGGTATTATTTATGACTTTATGAATAATTATGAATATTTATGACTTTATGTTTGAATTATTATGCATGTTTATATCTTTAAAGTTTGAAATTTGCATATAAATTATTTATTTTACTTGTTTTTAAATTTATTTGTAAAGATATATATATATATATATATATATATTAATTTATTTATCTGGTTCATCAATTAACCCGGTGACTCGACGGTTGAATCAATGACCTAGTGACCCGAAGGCTAGCCCAGATCAATAACCGGGCTAGTTCTAAAAACATTGGCGTTTTCCATCGTTGGAAGCGGTTTTCCATCAACATTCGAATGGAAAAGGCTGTAAAAAAAAAAAGGGAAAACAATGCCCGCTTCTTTTCATCAATAGAGTCTTTCTTTCCATCACCTAAACCCAACCAAACAACAGAAAGGCAACAGGAGGATGGAATTCTGTTTTCCATAGTTGGAAAACTTACGAACCAAACACGCACTTATTGATCTGGTCCATTGTTCACTCATTGCCTTATTATTATTATTATTATTATTATTATTATTATTATTATTATTATTATTATTATTATTATTATTATTATTATCCATTTGCTGTATTGTGACACTATGTTTGACAGTAGACTAACATATAATAATACAAATGAACTTCTTATTTGAGTATTGTGATTGTTAGTATTATTATAGCTTTAATCAGAAACTAACAAAATGACAGAGTTCTATATTTTTTCTTAAAACATGATTAATTAAAATTTATTTATTTATTAAAAAAAACTTTCAGTTAATGTGATAATATTATTGACTTATAGTTTGGGTGCTTAATCCTAATATCCTTGAGTCACTCTAACGGTCTAACCTATCACAGACTTATCCAAAAAAAATCTATTCAATTGTACCTATTATAAATCAGTTATCAATATTATATTTCATAAATAAAACCCAATAATGAGATTAATACTAATCCATCAAAAATTAAATAAATATTCAACAGTTTATAGATATATATTTTGACAAGAGTTCGAAGTGACAAATCGATAAGCACCGTGAGGAGAAAAAAATACAAAAGAACGAACTTGATCGAGTGTGAATATTTGGAAATTTAGTTACTAATTTTAAAAGGTCAGATACCTTTTAATGATCTCCGCATTTGAATACTAAACGAAGGAATCCTCCTGCTGCTGAAGCTGGACTTTTGCCAGACCATAATTATCTTCAACTTAAAGTATCGTCTATATATATATATATATATATATAGATAAAGTGTTAAATTGTGCTCAAGTGCATTGGGTCAATTCATTTCAATACTGTAAATGAATTGGACGAGTCAATAATAGTTTATTTAAAGAAAGGATTTTTAGCATGGCCTACCAAAGCCTTTTAGGCTTAAATAAATTGGGATAGGTTAGCTTAGATTCTTTTTAAATATTAATTATTATTTTTTAAAGTTTAGTTTAATATTTTATAAATTTAGTACAATTTTTAAAATTTTTATAATCCTAATACTTATATTTTGTGATATAAAATAATTAAAAATATATTTTTAAAAGAGAAAAATAGACTCATTGTAAAGTTTAGGCTAATTCCTTAAACTTTTATAGTTTTGATACTTAATTTTATTATTTAAAATAATTAAAAATATAATTTTTAAAAAAAAATAGGTTGGGTCAAAGTGTTGGTGAAATTAAAATTTTTAACTCATGTATTATAAGTGGCTCAATTCAACCTAACCCATAAGTAAATTTTCAAGCTCAAAGAATGCTTAGAGGTAGTATTCATTGACAGAAAAAATGGAACTCGCACTTTGTCGAGTACGAATATTCTTTCTCAATTGCGCCAATACTCATTTCAATTCCGCCAATACTCATTTGGCATATATATATATATATATATATATATATATGTACGTGTGTGTCTGTTTGGTTGTTTGTTTTCCACTGGAATCTGCCAAATTTTCTTCTGGCACCTGATCAATTTAAATGGAACCCCAGGTGTACTCAGTCGAGGCTTTGGGATAGATAAAATGGCGAGAAAGGGAAGGAATCAATTTAGATAAATTTGAAAAGTGGAACATCCTCGGGTGGTGTCTCAAATAAATGTTCCAAATGCCATTAACAGTAGATCGTTAAAAACACATATGATATTGTCAGGTGCTTGTCCTGAAACAATACACACACACACCCCATATATATATATATATATATATATATATATATATATACAGGCCATGAGTTATTGGAGCGGTGATTAGTCGTAGCAATTATTCAGCCATCACTCTCGCATTATAACGCACATTCATCTGCATGTTATAACGGAGAATTATGTTGTCCATATCCAATACCTTATTTTCATTCACATTTAATTTTATGTTGTCCATATCCAATACCTTATTTCTATTCACATTTAATTTCATGTTGTCCATATTATCTTTCTTACTTCTCCACAAAAGCGTCATCAAAAAACATCTCCCGATCTGGAATTTTACTTTATTTTAATTTTTTTTTAAATCGACAAAGGCTCAGATTAAGCATGACAAAACCTAGTTTAACTTTTATTGAGGGAGACAAAAAATACCTAACCAAAAAGAAAAAACAAAGCAAAGAAAAGATATATGGTCTTGGCTATTCAATAACAGGATGAGCCGAGTTTCGAGAAGTTTAACTTACGATGTGGTTAGATACCAACTAGGGATTTCAATTTTCACACATGAGAATGACCAGTACACAAGTGCATGATTACGTTATATTATTGACTTTTGAGTAAAATGTTTTGTTGCTATTATAATTATTCAGTTGTCGTGATTCAGAATGGAGTTTTTTTTTTTTAATAAATTTTAGAGGTATCTTTGGCCTTTGCTAATCTCTTTTGAATTCGGTGATCTAAAAAATAAAGCTCCTGGTATAGTATTTTTAAAAATCAAACTATTACCTTTTTTGAGATTCAAACAATGATTATTATTATCACTAACCAACTTTGAAAGAGGAGTAAATTTTTCATATTGATAATACATTTAGTATTATTTTATTTTTTTAATATGTAATTTAATATTTAAAAAAATTAGTCAAAAATATATCCCTCGGAATTGTGCAATTTACCTTCTTAGCTTTAAAAGTGGACATATAATAAAATTTCCGAAACTTTTAATTTTGTACTGCATAGCCTCTCAATTGACTTTTTATTTTGTTTAAAACGAGATTTGAAAGTCTTTTTCGTTGCAAAAAACATGAAAAAATGAAAAAAAAAATAATTATACTGTACAATTTACATAAATAAATAGCACTAGATTTTTTAATTAAAAAATTAAAAAATAAGTTATACTATACAAAATTAAAAGAGTATATTAGTTTATAGTTAAACTTCTAAAATTGAGAATTGTTTGTATTTTGATTTAAAAATTACATAATTTAATTTCAAATTATAAATAAAATTGTTTATTAGTTAAAATGAAAATGACGGTAGAATCCCAAATTATTTAATATGAAGATAATATAATAAATATTTTGGTGGGTGTGATAAATGAGAAAGCATTGAGGACTGAGGTTGAGCCCCCACATCACAAATCACTTCCAACAGGGACACATGAATGGAATCTGAGATTCGTGAAGAGGTAGTGAGGCCCACTTTAAGGCTAAAAGGCCAAGACCAACTAGGCGCCTTAATTGCTTACCCCTATCATCACCCATCAAGCCGAACGTGCTAACATTGAATTTGACTAATCAATGGTTATTATGCATTTATGCCGCTTGCCCTCTCTTTGTACGACCTAATAGCCTCCCCTCACTTACTTTCTTTTTATATGATAGTCGTTGATTATTTATATTTAACGATTATCATACATTAAATAATTTACTTGACTTTGTATCTAATAAGTGATCTGAGTCCCTTAACGAACTTCCGCTTTTAATACAAATTCCAAGTTGGAACATAATCCACACTATCATAAAAATTAAATTCCATCGCCTTTTTTCACCAGAAAGCAAAAATGAAATGCCTCAACTAGTCTCATGGATAGAGACCCCTAGAATCAGATCCCAACATAATGATTGATTATAAATAAATGTATGGATGATATCTTAGCCCTTCAATCTCCATCCCCACGGTATCCCTGAAAACCCTTTTCAGATATGGTATAGATATGTATTGACATCAACTGCTCTTGCTTTAGCATTTTTTTCGTTTAAGTTTAATTAATAACATGCTCTAGTCAACCAGTAATTTGCTTATATACAGAGTAAATAATTGATTTAAGAGAAAGATTACAATTGTTTTTAAATTAGTGTTTGAAAGATTAAATATTTTAATTTAGTTTTAAAATATCATGTTTATTTTAATTTAATTATTTTTGTTATTAAATATCAAAATATATTGTTGTTAAATTTTAATTGTCTGTGTTGTTAAAATATACTTTAACAAATATGAAAAAGAAATAGAGATAAATGTAATATATAGATAAATTTGAGATAAATATTATTTTTTAAGTAGTAAATTGAGACAATTATAATCTTTTGAAAATCAAATCAAGAATGGACAAGATTTATATGTAGTTCCTTATATTCTTATTATTATATTCTTTATTAAATATAGAATGTGGTGTAAAAAATTTATTAAAATACCAATCATACAATGTTTACTTGTAAAAAATATAAAATTAATTTCTAAAACTATATGTTTTACACTTAGCATATTCTAAGTATAAAAATCTGATAGTAAAAATAGAAAAAAAATGTAATTAAGTGTTTTCCATCAATAATGTACTCTTATATATAAAATGTCATGCCATGCCTTATTCAATAATTTTTTTTATTTTTGATTCCAAATAAATTTTGTTTATTCTTTTTTTGGTCTAAGCCGAATAAATTTCATTTTAAAAAAACTGAGATGAATTTTCCTTTGTCTGGGCTTTTTATTTTATTTTTTCTTTTTTCAGGTTTTGCCTTAGCCAAATTTGAAAAATATGACTCTGATCTGATATAATATTTTTTCCTGCACGTGATTGGTTGGAGTCGCTTCTTAAAACAAAGGTAGATATAAGAAAATATAAAGTCAACGTAAATTAAACATTGTTCATCAATATCCGAGTATATCAATCAATATATCTATATATATATATATATAAAGTTGGTATCTGGGAAGGTAATATGACACTTTCTCCATCTAGTATACTTTTTTTTCCTAACTTTTTAAACTTTAAAAATTGATATAATATGTGCTATTTTAATAGAAATGATGTTAAAAATTGAAATGTTTTATGTTATAATTTTTGATTATTTCAATAGTTTAATATTCATTGAAAAGTCTATTGAACAATTTAATTAAAAGGTCTTCTTATTTATAATTTTAATTAATATTTAGTTATGTGCTATTTCAATAAGAATAATACCAAGAATTGAAAGGTCTTATCTTACAATTTTTTCTTACTATCAAATGAAGAGAAAGATATGCTTATCAAACAATGTTACCTATTAAAAGGCAATGAACTAGAGTTTTACATGTAAAAACTTTAGAAAAAGAAGTGAAATGATGTTGGTCCTACTTGAATGTAATTTTCTTCCAATTTATCTATTACTTCTTATTATTTTAACTTAGTTGGATTTTTTATGAATGGTCCATTCAAAGTGCTGTCATAAAATGTTGTCCTTTCAATACATTGTCAGTGTCAACATATTTTAAATTATTGGCAAATTTGTTTTTAACAGTTTGGATTACTGATATTTTTCTGATTTTTTCGTCAATTAATGTTTTACAATGTGTGTTAATAGATAATTTTGAATGTGCAATGAAAATATTAACTTCAAGAAAAGATAAATGTATGGCAATATTAATACATGCGAGGTGCTTTAAAATTTATTTTGTTATCTATGAATATGTTTTAACTAATGAGACATATTAGTTTAATTTCATTCCAAATAGAAGAATTAAATTAATTTCTTTTGTACCAATAATATTTTTTAAAAAATGTGTAATGAAAGACAAATGAAAATTAGATAATGACAATTAAATAGTTTTTAAATTAATTTTATTAACTCTAAATCAAATTTAAAAATACATTCTAAAGTATTAAAATAATTAAGCAAAAAAAAAATAGTTGAGTATAATTCTCGAATAGCATCATGATTTTCACTTAATTTTTAGGTCTACATGACAGAAGGCTTACGAACATGCGAGCACACCCAAAGTGGTAGGGTACGTTTTGACTGTTGCAATTAAAAAATGAACTAAAAACTTAAAAACCGTCGCTGGATTGGGGGTATTAAGTGTTCATTAAATAAAGCAATTATGGTCACTAAATTTTCGGTTAATTTCCATACTATAGAAATGGATATTTTTGAAAAGCTTTTGGTTGTTGTGTTTTCACGTATTAGTTACGTACAAGGTTTTTATGTTTTTTCTTCAACGTGATTAAACCAGCTTTATTACTGGGAGGGGATTGTCAAATACTCACATGAGATATTGGGAATCAATCTGTTTCGTTATCCATTAAGAAGACGGTAGATGAACGTAGTTTGACAGCGTTGGAATTGGTAGATAAAACCTCGGAAGGGGCAGGTTCAGTGAAAAGGCAACATCGATACGAGGAGGCCTGGGCAGGTAGCTTCTCAGTTGGGAAAAACTGTATGCAAACTAAGAGGTTTGTATATTGTATCATTTTTCCGATTTTCCATGCTGTCACTTTAGAGAGGAAACTAGAAACGTGGATGGGAATTGTTTTGTTGCATTAGATATGAGATAAGAGAAAACCAAAAATCTAAAGAGAAAAAGTTGTGGCTGCAATTCGCCCATCAATTCATTGTATCCCCCACTCAGTTAGCCAATCCTCTTCACTTCCTCTTCCAGGCTACCCCCACCCTGTTTCTCTCTCTCTCTCTCGTCTCAGAGGCTTTTGGTTGCAACTAGGGTGAAAGGACCAAAATACGAATTTGTGGGGAACGAATTTCCTTATCATTTTTTCGCCCAAAAGTCATAAAACAATTAAATGAGCGAAAGGGTTTGAGGAGCAAAGATAAGTACCAAAAATCGTTAACCGAAATATCAAATGTGCTTTTTTCTCTTTATGGTTTAAAGTCCCCCTCATTAAATATATAAAAAAGAGAGTGCAGTAATTACAGTTTCTGGGAATGTTTCTTCCGCACTTATAGAGGGGAAAAAAGAGAAAAAAAAGAAGAGATAATCGTATGTAATTAGGAAAGAGGGTGTGTGTGAATAGGGATTCAGGTTTTCGTGAGGTGAATTTTGTTTCTGGAGATGTCAGGCGGTGGGTGTACCATAGTGTGGTTCAGAAGAGATCTGAGGATTGAGGATAATCCAGCACTGACGGCAGGGATGAGAGCAGGAGCAGTGGTGGCAGTTTTTATATGGGCACCTGAGGAAGAGGGTCAATACTACCCAGGCAGGGTGTCTAGGTGGTGGCTCAAACACAGTTTGGCTCATCTTGATGCTTCTTTGAGGAATCTTGGGACTCCTCTTATCACGAAGCGATCCACTGATAGTGTTTCTTCTCTCCTGGAGATTGTCAAGTCCACCGGAGCTACTCAACTCTTCTTTAACCACTTATATGGTCAGTTCACAGTCCTTTCTCCTCTCCAAGTTTCTCTATAATTGTAGTGGTTGCTAGTTCAATTTTGTTTTATTCAATTCGTCTTTTGATGTCTGGGAACATAATACCCAGATTCTCAGGTTTATTGTTGAATAGTGAACAGCATCATATTGGATTGTAAAATTATCGATTCGAGTTGTTTTTTGATTGTTTTAAAAAATGTATCCGAGTAATGTTTTTAGTTGGGTAGAAATTTGCAGGAGACATAAGCGTTGTTTGATTTACGGTTTTCTCCTTTCCACTTTATGATTGTGGTTATCTCGGATCGCTTCTTCATATGAGCCACTTTATCATCTCTGTATCTTTCCAGATTTGCTATTTGATCAATTCTAAAAGAAAAGTAAAGTTTGTCTGTCTTTTCTGCTTCATCGTGATATTTTACTTGATTCATCAATCTTAAATTATACAAAGTTTAAGAGTAAAGGTTCAGTCTGAATGTTTGCTTGTAATTTTCTGTATTTCAGATCCCCTGTCACTTATCAGGGAT
This sequence comes from Biancaea sappan, assembly GCA_037074585.1. Classification (NCBI taxonomy): domain Eukaryota; kingdom Viridiplantae; phylum Streptophyta; class Magnoliopsida; order Fabales; family Fabaceae; genus Biancaea; species Biancaea sappan. Next base: position 18,470,275 of record CM073494.1, read on the forward strand.
CACCAGGCAAAGGAGGTGCTGACTGCTCAGGGCATAGCCGTACGTTCCTTCAATGCAGATTTACTGTATGAACCATGGGATGTCAATGATGCACATGGCCAGCCATTCACAACGTTTTCTGCTTTTTGGGAAAGATGCCTCAGTATGCCTTATGATCCGGAGGCACCTCTTCTCCCACCTAAAAGGATTATTGCAGGTCCACTCTCGTTCAGTCATTTTCGTAAGTTCACTTCTTATAAAAAATTCCATTGATTAAACTATTGATCTGTTGCAATTGCATAACTCATTCAGCTGATATGGACTTACCGAACAAATGAATTGAAAGGACCCACACCCACCCTGTGTTTTAAGTTTAAACTGATTGTTCTATCAAAGGAAGCACGGTGGTGCAAAAGTAAAAGCATATTTTTCAACTAGATCAAATTCACTGTAGTTGTAATTACAAGTATATGGTTCATTTTGTGAAGCCAACTGATGGCATTTGTGTGGTTGACCAAAGAGAAACACCAACCAACCGAATGGAAGAATGAATCCAAGCAATATGTTTGAGTATTTTAAATTCTCACTTTTGTTGCTAAAATTGACCAAGTCATTTATATCATAAACTCTTTATGTATGCCATTTGCATTTTGTACATCCATTTTCTTTGATGCATTGCTTATTTTTCATGGATATTCAAACTTGATTTCAATTGGCACTTTTTAACAACTGTTGCCTTATTGCAGGTGATGTATCAAGGTGCCCTTCTGATAAATTGGTGTTTGAAGATGAATTAGAGAAGGCAAGCAATGCTCTTCTTGCCCGAGCCTGGTCACCTGGGTGGAGTAATGCCGACAAAGCCTTAACCACGTTCATAAATGGCCCATTGATTGAGTACTCAAAAAACCGCAGGAAAGCTGACAGTGCCACAACCTCATTTCTTTCCCCCCATCTGCATTTTGGTGAGGTGAGTGTCAAAAAGGTCTTCCATCTTGTCCGAATTAAGCAAGTTTTATGGGCCAATGAAGGGAACAAGGCTGGTGAAGAAAGCGTGAACTTGTTTCTCAAGTCTATTGGTCTTAGAGAATATTCAAGGTACATTAGTTTCAACCATCCCTATAGTCATGAAAGGCCTCTTCTAGGCCACCTCAAGTTCTTTCCTTGGGTGGTAAATGAAGGCTATTTCAAGGCATGGAGACAAGGAAGAACTGGGTACCCCTTGGTGGATGCTGGGATGAGAGAGTTGTGGGCCACTGGATGGCTGCATGACCGGATACGTGTTGTAGTTTCCAGTTTCTTTGTAAAGGTTCTGCAGCTTCCATGGAGATGGGGGATGAAATATTTCTGGGATACTCTCTTGGATGCAGATCTTGAGAGCGATGCTCTTGGTTGGCAGTACATTTCTGGTACTCTTCCTGATGGTCGTGAATTGGACCGAATAGATAACCCACAGGTGTACTTGCTTTTTTTGTAACATCTACGTAAACTGTTTGCATGTTCATGTTTTTCATTTCTTAATCTGGATACCATATGATCTGTTGCATTATTCTGTCCCCCATCAAAGAGTGTTTTTTGCAGTGAAATAGAAGTAAAAGTATTTCCAGCCTCTTCTCTTGACTGCCCCAACGATTTTAATGTATGTATAGCATAGGAGCCATCCCACTTCCTTGTTTGATTAGAAATTTAGACGAAGGTACAAAGGCCATTCCGTTATAGCTGCTGTACACATTGGCATAGCCTTAGGTGTATGTGCCATTCTAACTGAAAGAAAAAGAAAAAGAAAAAGAATTCTTCTTCTTTTGGCATAAACAAAACGCAATACTCTGTGACTTCTTTTACCCTCTAAAACTGCTGTCTTTTGAAGTAGTGTAGAGTCATTCACTCTTTTTACTCATATATATATATATGGTCAGATGCTTAATCGACAATAACAATGAGATTTTTTTTTGTTCTTTACAAATTTACTCTTAGTGATAGAAATACTCATCTCAGTTGTTGGATTTTGTAGTTTGAGGGTTACAAATTTGATCCAAATGGAGAATATGTAAGGCGTTGGCTTCCAGAACTTGCCAGACTACCAACTGAATGGATTCATCACCCATGGAATGCACCAGAACCTGTGCTTCAAGCTGCTGGAATTGAGCTTGGGTCAAATTACCCTCTTCCCATTGTGGGAATAGATGCAGCAAAAGCCAGATTGGAAGAAGCACTATTAGAAATGTGGCAACAGGAAGCAGCTTCAAGAGCTGCAATTGAAAATGGAACCGAGGAAGGACTTGGAGACTCCTCTGAATCCGCCCCCATTGCCTTTCCTCAAGACGTACAAATGGAGGAAATTCATGAACCTGTTAGGAACAACCCCCCTCCTGTTGCTCGCCCCTACGAGGATCAGATGGTCCCAAGCATCACTTCTTCCCTAGTGAGAGTGGAAGAGGAAGAAGCTTCTTCAGATCTTCGAAACTCAACGGGAGATAGTAGAGCTGAAGTGCCAACAAATGTAAATGTACAGCAAACGGCAAGAGAGGCATTGAACCAAGGGAATTTTCAGACTGTTCATAGAAATGCTCGCCTACAGAATACTGCAGTGGGACTGAGAAATGCAGCTGAAGATTCCACAGCAGAATCTTCGAGTAGTAGTAGGAGAGAAAGGGATGGAGGTGTAGTTCCAGTATGGTCTCCCTCAGCTTCTAGTTTCTCTGAGCAATTTGTGGGAGATGAAAATGGTATAGGGGCTAGTTCATCTTACTTGCAGAGGCATCCTCAGTCTCACCAACTGGTGAATTGGAGACAGCTACCTCAGACTGGGTACGGTTTCCCAAACTCCATGAAACATCAGTAACTAGGTTGTACCATATACAGCCTGCTAAACAATTTTGTACAAGGTTCCATGTCCTAAGTCCTAACCATCTGAAGGTTTTGGAAACACATAATGGTTAACCTGTATTCGTTCAATTCTCAGGCTTACATGAAATTTATATAGCTCTTCTTCCACCGCCTTTTTTCTTTGAGTAAATTAGTAATTTGGTCCCTAATTACTGTAGTCTTAATTTAATTTTTAAAAAATTATATTTGTTTTTATTTGGTTTATCTTTTTGTCAAAGCAAATTTTAACAACAAAAATTTTGATATTTAAAAGCGGTAAATTTTGTGATTTAGTTACAAAAAGGCTTAAATTGACACAAATGTAATTTTTCAAAAATTAAATTGAGACACTTATCTTTTAAAAATCGAATTAAGAAATTTGTAATCTTTCATAGACAAAATTAGTAATTTACTCTTTTAATTTTTTGGTACACTCTTTATTTATTTATTTTGGAGCTAACTTTTCGTCCTTGCATTAGCATAATCAATATTTTGGTAACAGGTAATCCATATCTATAACAAGCCAGTTGAAGGATGCAGGGTCACGTGATGTTGTGGGAAAGTGGGATGGTGAAGAAGCCTTATTGGACTTGCATCTACATGTGTTCATTTCCTACTCCTTTTACCAGTATTGACGTGATTAACGGCTGACTTCCAATGTGTATGAAAATTTTAATCCATGCAAGCAGTTCATCTGCATCCCCTTTTGCTTTCTTGTACAATATGTGTAGACCTGTTGTATAGTTTATATCGTCTAGGGAGGAGGAAAAGAGCCATTATAGGATCTTTAGCCCTCTAATAAACTCAGGTTTGTGCTCATCATTTTAAAATCAAGGCAGATATATTATTTTTAACCATGCTTCATTTATATAATAAATAGCTCTATGTGAGACTCTTCATCTCTTTAATACTAATAAATAGCGATTATCAGGGCAAATTTTTTAATGAACTAGCGTCGCTATATTGGTTTACATTATTTCTGGTATATCTCTATTGACCACTTTAAAGGGCACTGAACAGTTTTCTTTTCACTATTCTTATTACAATAAACTTGATGCAGTGCTGAAAAGATGCAAATACTTGTAACAGTTCACTAGCTTGTTGACTCAATAGCATTTTTATTTCTTCACCGTTCAAGTTAGTTTACAGTCTCTGACTCCAAACTGCTATTCCGTAGAAACAACATAGGGATCAGATCCAACACTTCTAAATGAAGAAACAACTCTGCTAATGTTACGAGACAAGATTATATATTCTTAGTAGGTTTGAGTTTACAACAGATCCTCAAAGAGTTTGATTAAGCAAATATATCCTTGACTTGTGTTCTAGTCTATCTTGTTGCATTCCCCAGGCTTTTTCTACCTGATTTGGGAACTCTCAGGAGGCTGTAAACCATACCAGCAATGGTGCCTCCCAGTATAGGGCTTATGATATAAACCCAGATATTCTTATAATCACCAGAGACAATGGCTGGACCCAAACTCCTTGCAGGATTCATGGAAGCTCCAGTGATAGGCCTGCCAACACTTATAAAAGTCAAAAACCGTTGCTAGACCCTCGCTATTATTTCTTTTTCGCTGTGAAAGTATGATAAGAAAAAAATGGAAGCAATTTAGTTACCCAGCAACGATGACGTTAAACAGAACTACACTGCCTATTGCAACTCCTGCGAGATCTTTGCTCTGCTTCAATCAGTGCAAGAACCCAAAAGGGAGATCAATTTCTGAGCTCGGATAAGTGTTCAAAATGTAACTACTAAGAGTCGCAGGCAAAATTGGGTACGTACATACCCCTCTGTGATCGGTGGCAACACCGCAAATAGTAAAAGTTAGTATAAAACTGATTATGATTTCCCATATGATAGCTTCGAGATGACTGGTTGAACTTGAGAGCCGAGTCACTACCACCCCAATATTCGCCACCCCACTGTACAACACTTTCAGGGTAAGGCTCGCCAGTGTAGCTCCCAACACCTGACACAACGCATAAGCCGGCACCTAACAACCACATGATGCTGTCAGTCATACAACATAGTTGCTATAGCAAGGTCGTGTATATATATATATATATATATATGTATGTATATATATGTATGTATGTATGTATGTATGTATGTATGTATGGCATGACGGTGCTTACAAGTTTGAATGGAAATTGGCGAGTAGTGGCCAAAGCGATTGTTACTGCTGGATTGAAATGGCCACCAGAGACATGACCAACTGAATATGTAGCTACAGTCAAGGAGAGACCCGCTGCTATGGCTACTCCTACTATAGTAAGCGGCTCCACCTTATTGGCCAGACCGGCTCCACACCCTCCAAATATTAGTATATATGTACCCACGAGCTCTGCAAAGGCCTATATATTACACAGGCAATGCGGGGATTAATATAACACGCAAATATGGAAGAGATTGATGTTATGTTTACATATTGGCGTAGAGTTACCTTTTGGAAGCTATTTGGAGAGAGTTCTTCTTCAGCTTCATGAATGCGACCAGAGAACTTTGCTTCTGTCATAGCTTCTTCGACTGACATTCCAAGCTTAGATTGTGAAGAATCAACTATAACTGAGAGTGAGTCAGCCATGGCACTAGTAGAATTAACATAGACCTGAGAATAGAACGTGCTGCTGTGAGTGTATATTCCAATATATATATGGACATGCATTGTCTTTTGCAGTGAGATACACTATGTGGAGAAGGTGACATATATTTACAATATTAATGAATGATACAGATTTGATCTAATTTTCATGGATGACATCGGAACTATGCTCATATTTAATTGTGCAAAATGCAAAAAGGTCAACTTTGGTTCACTAGGAAATAGAGTCTTAAAGTTCTGATTTTTGGACATTAGATCCTTGAACTCTTAACCTTCAGAAAATAGGTCATTATTATTCTATCCAATTTTTCTTCAATGATAATAACTTTTTTATCATGTTAAACTCTTCGTATGTTCAAATTTTTTGCCATCTCAGATTCTCCATCTATGGAATTTTACATACCGGTGGGTTGGCTAGACAAGAAAGATTGTAATCTTAAAAGAACCTATTTTTCAAAGTTAGAAATTCGAGGACTTAACTGTTGAAATTAAAATTTAGAGATTCACCTCAAACTGACCCAAAATTTAATAGACTTTATCGCATATCTTTTAACTTAATTTACTGGAAGCAGGCTAAATGAACAGCAAAAGCCAGAGAGATTTGGAGGTTATAAAATGTACATATGTGAGCATCGCATATTTGACGCCTGAAAGTTATTGCGAAAGCTCCAAATGTAAATTAGGGGACGTTGTCAGAAGGTTGCGTCACGCAAAGTAGGATAATTCTCAATAGAAAAACACAGAAGTTCTATATGTGTGTACTGTTTGCAAATCCCTGGCCGGCAAAATATGAAAGCAAATTGGCGAATTCATAACATTCCATTGGACCTACACTACGAAATATCACAAATATATTCCGAGTTTGCCGTTATGTCGTAGCTCTTGTATTATATAGTTTACATATACACATCAAACGGATACACACAGGAAACGTCATGTTGAGTAAGGTTGTACTTGTACGGTATTAAACAACTTATTAGATTGCGGCAGATGAGGTCTTCTTACCTCCTCAACGTTGATGACAGAACAGGCAGATAAGTTGCTAATAAAGTTGCACCAATATAAATCCTTGTTTATTCTTGTTGCATGTGCCACGAAGTTGACGACAATATACTTTCCTCTTGTAAATGCCTCAAGTTTATTCCTTTGATGGCGTTTCTCGGTATATAACTAGGATTAAATAATCACACGATTGTTTAATAGCATTAATTTATATTATTCTGACAATTGCATTGAATAGTTTTAATGCACCTGGATTTATGTGGTTGAACTTTTATAGGACTGAAAATTGTAGAAATGGAAAGTGAAGAAGAGATGTAATTTATACATAATTTCAAATGTAATTTATAAAGAAGTTTCTGAAAATTTTTATTAATTAATGTTTTTACTTTCTTCCTTCATTGTCACTTTAAAACAAGTGCAATTGCAATTATCTTTATATACTTCTTTAATTTCATTCTATTTGCTTTTCTTATACATATATTATTTAAGGTTTTTTTTTTTAATATCGAGAACAAGTCAATAATGCACGGGTCCAAATCTAGTGTATATCACATTAGAATAATTATTTTGACTCATTAAACTTCTCATTTCCATTATCTTGACTTTTATTTGTCCTACAAATATGCTATGCAAGACTTCATTTTTCAAAACAATTTTTTTTTCCTGAGAACTTGAAAAGAAAAATCTAGAATTTCTAGTAAGAAGGCCATATTAATATCAATATCAAGTTAATTTATTAATCAAGATCGTAAGTAAATTTCAGAAAACATTTCAAAATTTGTCATTGCATTCTAAAAGAGGTAAACTCTGGAAATTAATTGATGATCGGAATGATAAGTGCATGCGCTTTTTTTTGGGAAAATTTCTGGAGTTTACTTATTTTGAAGGCAATATATGACTGCACAGTGCACACTTAAAATGTGTTGAAAAATCCTGATTTTTGTTATTTGAAAAAAAAAAAGATAATCGGATGATATACTAAAATTTTCAAGTAAAATGCATGTAATCCTCTCAACTTCGACTCATGTTCAATAAATTCACTCAACTTTAAATGCGTTTACGTACAAGAAGTCCAACTTTCTATCACAAGTGTTTTAATTTGTATTGTTTGTGTTTTTAGCTCTGATTGATTGTAAATTGGGAGTGGAGGGTTACGACTAAGCCTTTTTTTTTTTTTTGGAGGTAAAAAGTGGGGGAGAGTATTGCTGATAAGGGTGGCAATACGTAGAAGTGATTGGCGATTAATTTGGACAAAATCAAGTACAAAATCAAATTGAACTGCCAATTTTAATTTGAAGAAATATCAAACTATTCACTTTGATTTTATGTGCAAAATTAAATTGAACTAAATCATAAAATTTTCAGTTTGGACAGTTTGTCCTATATTTGGGCTTTTGTTTTCTGGACCCAGTTTATCTTTTTAAAAAAAAAATTTACAATTGTTCATTATAACAATTCATGAAAAAAAATCATCTTAGTCTAATTCAAATAACTCATAACATAAATCACAACATAATTATTTTCTTTTTTATTAAAGCATAAAGGAAAACCCCAACAACAAAATAGTAGCAAGTATACGCCTAGGAAGAAAGTTCCCCTGACATCCTCTACAATTTAAAGGGATATACTGTGTGTTTGAGAGTGTGGGTTAAATGTAGTTAGAGAAAATTAAGTTTGATTAAACGTGATTAGAGAAAATTAAGTTTGGATGAATGTGATTTATGTTTGAGAGACATTTGAACAAATGTAATTTGGAGCAAACAAACGTGGTTTGGTACAAAATCATGATATTTGGATGTTGGTGTGCAAATGTGATTTGAGATATGTAATTACCAGAAAAGGCATAAATTTTATTTAATTTTTTGATGTATCATTATTATTTATTGTCATTTATTTGAAATGAAACTTAATTTTTTTGTTTATTTGTCTAATATTACAAATTAATCACTAATAAATCATTTTTAATTTTTTTATTTTGTAATTTACTAATTACTCACAATAAATTAAAGAACTCTAATTAAATTTCAAAACATTTTTTCTTCTCTATTAAATTAATTTTAATTCTAACTAAATTTTAATACAATTTTTATCTTCTCTATTAAATTAATTTTATCTCAATTAAAATTAATGAAAACAAGCTTATAATAATTTAATGAAAACAAGTTTCTCATTAAAGAGATAAGACAAATAAATAAAAAACAAGCTTTCTATACTTAAGAAGTCTCACATTGCTTAAATCAATTGAAGGATGAGGCCTTATAAGTGTGGATGTGATATTAAGCTCATAAAGGGTTAGGGAAGATGTGAGCTCTCACACACATAAGCTAACACAAATTAAAGTAAATGGAGTGCAAATCGGATGATTCTCCCTGCATGTGATATATACGCGAATAGATATCTATTTTAGATCACCCTACATTGTATTGCCCTTTTTCCCCTTTTTTCTCTTTTTTTTTCCTTCTTCCTTCATCTATCTCCTCAGACGTCATCCGCTTCCTTACTCATCCTTTCGTCATCTCTCTCCTCCTCTTTCATTACTCCTCTCTTTCTCCCATCCTCGTTGATCTTGTCCTTTTTCATAAATCAGTAATCCACTTAAGGGTAACATATGCCAACCATGTTGTCTCCACTGAAAAAGTTACAAAATGTCGCTAAAAAACCACTGACGTTATAGATCCCCAAAACTCGGTTGACATTCAACGTGGTTGGTGTATCATTTCTTCCAAACATCCTCCATTATCGCAAACCACGATTGGACCCACAATACGTAGATTCAGCAAGCTCAACGCGCAAACAAACATGCTCATAGTCATTGGGAGAAAAGAGAAATAACATACTTGTTTATTAATCAAACAACTCATAAAAATTATATATATATATATATATAACTAGTTCTCAAATTTAAGAACCACCACTTCAAAGTATCTACAGTGGTGGTTATTAAGGGGTTCTTAAATTTAAGAACCAGTTTTTATTTCGATTCACCACTGTAATTCGCCATACTGACTGCCACTCGTAAAAACAATTCTTATATAAGAGCACCTACAGTGGTGAACATCACTTGGATTCTTATTGCGGATCCCACATAGGTTCCACAATTAACTCTCAACTACTTTAGCATTTATTACTCTCCACTCACATTTATTGTAAATTGATTATTTTATTATTATTTTATATAAGAACCAATTCTTATATAAGAACCGTTTTTATTCGTGACAGCCAACGTGAGTAACTACAGTGGTGAACCGAAATAAGAACTGGTTCTTAAATTTAAGAACTCCTTAAGAACCACTATTGTAGATGCTCTAAAAATCGATTCTTATATAAAAAATAATAATAAAATAATCAACTTACAATAAATATTAATTGAGAGTAATAAATGTTAAAGTAGTAGGCGTTGATTGTGAGATCTATTTGTAGGTTTTTAAGAGGTAATAAATATTTATCAATTTAATTTTTTTTATTAGCTCCCTCAAAAAAAAAAAGTTTAAGCCCTCTCAATAATTATGTTGAAGATCCGTCCTTGATGACCTTTTTATTTAAAATTTTGATTTTTTAAGTTATCACATGATAACTCTATTTCATAGAGTTAATTAACTCTGATTGGTGCTTAAAAGTTGAGGGAAATCAATGTTTAGAGTCATTTTGTGTAATAATTGAGTCTTTTATTTTGTCAAGTACGTTTTGTTGGCATTATTTATTTTATATTATATATACATATATATTATTTATTTTATAAATAATATTTAGAATGCTGACAATTATTTGTGTGAACTGACATATTAAGTATTGTATATATTGACATATTTTTGGAATACATATAAAGTGCTATCTATAATTAGGTCTATTGCTAATATTTTCATAAATTTGTATTTGAAGGACCTATTTGATATGTATTATTTTTGGTCTGGGGTGTTAGTAAAAATAATTTATGTGTATAGATGCTTGACTCTAAATAATAACTGTGATGATGTGCTATTATAAAAAAGTCAACTCATGAGTCGACGCATAGACATAATGGACTGGGTATTGGTTCATTAGATTACATAAGAGGATTTATTTTGGTAAGACAATGTGTAATTTGTCTTTTTACATAAGACTAAAAACAGTGTGAGAGAGAGCCTCTTATACTCTCCTAAAAGAGTCTACCCATAATTTGATCTCCAGATCACGACGGATTAAGGTACGCTCTTATCCTGTTATTATTATGTGTTCTTATTGCTTGTCAAAGACCGACAAATAGTAAAATTATAATTTGTGAACTTTTTGCATTTGTGTTTTTATAATTCTAAACTATTTGGATCTTGTATATGCTAAATTTCTTTCACGTTTAGTTTCACAGTTTATTAGTTTTTCTTCAAGATTTTTCTTGTGTTTTAATTCATGTCCAGGGTCTCTTAGAGTAAATTTTAGATTTTAAAATTTACTTTGGTTTTAGAGACTAAAATGAAAAAAAAAATTGCAAGGATTATAGAAGAGTATGGATAGTTGGATACTTGGCATTACATCAAGTTAAGGCACTGGGAGATGATGCTAACACAGAAATTGCAGCAACTCAGCTTCCAGACTAGTCCTTTGATGGTACAAATTCCAGCAACTCAATGCTTCAGCATCCAGACACAACACTGTGGCATCAAAGCCACCGAATTAATGATGGGCAATTTCATAATTTCAGCAAAGTTGCATATAAATAGAGCTACTTTTAGGTCTGATTGCAGAAGAAGAATGCTGCAAGACACTGGAGAACAATGCAGAGGAGCTGGATCTCCAGTCTTTCATCTTTTCTTCATTCCTTCATCTTGTTTTCAATTTTGATGATAGATTCTTGTATTTTTTATAACATGCATTAGGATGATGATGTAGCTCTCCTTGAGGATTATGTGATTGAATTCCATGTTTATCTAAGTTCCTTTCTTATTATTTGAGCAATCATTTCTGAGTTTATTATCTTCTTAGAGAATTGAACTAGAGTTCATATATAGAATTGAAAATTTTATATGTGAATGTCTGTTTGTGGAAATAATTGAAATAAGTGATTTTTATCTAAGGAAATAGAACTCATATGTGTTTCATGTCTTTACCTTCTTTAGCTTATCTAAGGAAATAAAAAATTAAGTTAGGTATAAGAGAGCTAGTTTACCAAAAAAATTGGATCATAGCAATTTTTGGAGTTAACCATTAGTTAAAGATTGTGAAACTCATATTAAACATGAATTCGAGTCAAAGCCAGATAGGTTAGTAAAACCAAATACTTAACGCTTTTATAACTAATATTTTTTTTTAATTTGTTGTTGTTTTGCTTGTTTAATTTTACCATTAGTTGAACTTTGATTATTTCTATTTCTGAATTTTTAGTTTAGTCTTTCATTTAAAATACTCAACTTCCATCATTTAAATAGACGAAAGACTTAAACTATCACTTAAAGTTAACTAGTGTTATAACCTCAAAAAAAAAATTGCAAAGAAAAATGATGATTGTATTAGAGAATAGGAGATGAAAAAAAGAGAAAGCTAGAAAAGGACTTTATATTATTTTCTCGACTGTCAATTAATTATGTTTTAAAAGCATGAACAGTTTTCACCTAATGTCAATTGGAATAATTTCAATACTAATTATTATAATGAACTAGATTCGTTTTGACATAAAACAACGCACATTTAAAAAAATTTGAAAATGTTCATAAAAAATCAATGTAAATATTTTTTTATACGACATTAAAAATTCAACATTGTTTATAAAAAATTAGTGTAATTTTTAATTCAATCTCGAAAATATTCCATTTAGCTGAGAGGCAATTAGTGATTGTAATTTGTAGGTGCCTTTGCATGGAGCATAAGAAAAACAACCAAGGTATTTGTGAAGCAAGAAATTAGGCATAAAGCCTATTATTACTCTTCAATAGTTAAAGAGGCCATTGCCGATTGGCCTATTGGCCTATATGGGGTTTTGTGACTTTATGTCCCAAAGAATCATAGGATTTAAAAGAAGGACTTATCCTTTTCGTTATTTTTTATTTTTCATGAGAAGAGTATTGGATTCTATTGTTAGTGATAACTTAGGACCCTTCTCAAAGGTCAAACACTACATATATATATATATATATATATAGACGCATGGTTTTTAAAATTGAACCGGTGGAAGCACTGGTTCAAGATTCAATGGTCGGATCGTAGTTGAACTGCGGTTGAACCGGTGATAATTAAAAAATATTATATATATATATAATTTAAAATATTAAAATAATTTATATAATTAAAAATTCATATCAATAAGTGAAAGAAATAAAAAAGAAATTAATCCATAATTCATATTTCATAACATCAACAATTCATAACATTCACAATACTCAAACAAATCAAAATAACATCCACAATAAATAAAAACCAACAAAATGACATTAATTAATTTATATTAAACCCAGGAGGATCACTGCTATCTCTATCAAATCCAGGGATAAAATTATCAAGTGATTCTTCATTTGGTTAATCTTGATCTATAATGTCCTATTCATTACTTAAGTAAGAAATAAAGTTAAAAAATACATTACATAACAACTAACGAGATTAATACACATACATAATTTATCTAATTTGTTTTTTTTAAAAAAAAAATAACCTCCATGAGGTTTTGAAGATTCACCAAGTATAGGAATTGCGGTCTAGTCATAAATATCATTCTGAAACTCATTATCATCAAATTCAGGAGGTGCTTCTTCAACAATCCAAAAATCAATTTTGTTAATAAACTCATAATCAATAGGATCATAATTTCTCTTCTTGTATTGCAACCTAAAATAAATCATGAAAATAACAATGATTTAATTATGAGTCATGACAAAACTAAATGAGATATATAACATACTAAACTAAAAAGAAAGCAATATACCTGTTCTTTAAACACAAATTATATGTAACATAAACATGGTCATTTAATCTTTGATGTTCTAATTTGTTTTTTCTCTTTGTATGAATACGTTCAAAGAGACTCCAATTACGCTCACAGCCCGAAGAAGATTATGTTTGACTAAGAAGTCGAATTGCCAACTTTTGTAAAGTTGGAGCACTCCCCCCATACATGAACCACCATTGATCTACAAAATCAAAAGATTCAAACCATTAAAATATACTTTATAATCCAACTAAAGATTAAAATAAGAAAATATTTATGTTAGAATAGTACTAATCAGGTCGTATAGTCTTGCTAACCTTATAAGCACTCTCCTGACTAAATGTTCCTTCACGATCACGATATAGTTGGAGTTCTTTAATGGCACCTGATATGTCCTTACATATACTTCTGATGTCAAACATGTCAATAAGTACTTGCATGATCTTATTGCTCTCAACAAAAGATGCATCATAAAAGATGGTAGGATTTAAAAAATACGCTACTGCATGAAGATTACGCTTCAAGTGCTTATCCCATTGAGCCTTAATGATGTCTGTGTAAGGCTTATACATATGCTCCTTATTCTTAAATATTTCCTTTATAGCATGTTTTATCCTTAGCATCCCTTCATAAACATACCCCAAAGAAGACTGTTCATCTGAATCAACAATCCGTAACAATCGGATTATAGGAGCCACAAGCTTCACTATAATGAAACAATAATTCCAAAATTTATTATCAAGTATGATAGCACTCACAACCTTTCCAGTAGCAGTCTTTGCTAACTTATGACCTGTAAAATGCTTATCCACCACCAAAGTTTGCAAATCAATCTTATGATCATGAATGCTTTTCAAAGTAATAAAAGTGGTGGCAAATCTAATCACTCCAGGACGCACAATTTCTCTCCAACCTTTTCTTTTTCTGCTATATGAGGCATACTGCAAATGTCCTTTAGAAGTAGGTTCAAGCAATGTGCAGCACAAGGAGACCAAAAGATGTGCTCATATTTATCATGTATCAATATGCCTGCTGCTACATAATTGGCTGCATTATCAGTCACTACATGAACAACATTAGCTGGTCCCACCCACTCAATGATTTCACAAAACAAGTTACACAAGTTACTTGCATCTTTTACTATATCTAAGGCATCATCAGATTTCACAAAAGCCATGCCTTTAGGACAATAAACTAAGAAGTTGATCAAAGTTCCTTGTCTTTGATTTGTCCAAACATTAGCCATGATAGTACAACCCGTCTTAGCCCAATTGCTTCGATAACCATCAACGAGTAATTGACATTCTTTTTTACAATTTCCTAACAAATTTGTCCTCAATTAATAATAATTTGGTCCTTTATACCCAGGTCCGATAGCTGCAATCGCATCTAAAGCATAAGGAAAATAAGGAGATTGTATTGCATTAAAAGGAATACATGCATCATAAAACCACCTAGCAATTTTCAAGTCAACATTATTTATGGCTTCTTTGCTAGATAGTACACTTTTAAGACTCGGTTGGGATCCTGAAGTTGTCCTAGGAGCAAAATAATGGCCTACACTTTTTCTTTTCCCTTGAACAAGTAATTGTTTTTTAGTTAGTTGAACTTCCTCAACTTCTTGTACATTTTCATTTTTATCAAGCTCATCATATGCTTCATCAATTTCATCATTTGTTGGCTTCTTTTGCACTTGTTTCAAAGACTCAATCATTCTATAGCGAACATCATGCGGCACCTTCTTACAAGAACTAATTTGACCTGTTTTGCCAATAAGATGTTGCTTCATTCTATTTATGCCTCCTCCTCTATATGTTGATGAACAAAATAAATAAGTATACACATTAGTTTTTCCCTCTTTTTTAAATGCAACATATTCCCACCCCGAATCAGATTTTCCACGAACTAATGAAGCAAAAGAGGCTGCTGTAGATTGATTTTCCCCTCTTTCTGATGATTGATTATTATCCAGACTAAGAATCAATTAATGGAGAATTAAAGACTGCAATTTCCCAATAAAATAAACTTGTTAATAGTCAGCACTGTCTTTTTCATTTTTTCCCTTAATCAAATTGAATTGATCAATTGACTAATTCATTAAATTCATCCATTCTATTCCTAATGTTCTGTAACATAAATTGAAACTAGTGTAACCATTCATCCAATATTTTTTCCCTTAATCAAACTGAAATTAATTCATGTCTAATAAGGAATCAAAAGCAAAATCAAAAACTAAGAAAACAAATTTGAAGCAATCATAATTCATAAACCACCAGCATCAACAGCAGGAATCATCAACTAAAATCAAGAATCATAAACCACCACCAGCAGGAATCATAAACAAAAATCAAGAATCATGAACCACAACTCAAAAATCTTTCCATATTTCAGCAAAAATCAGAAAAAAAAAAAAAGAAGGCAAAAGAAAGGGAATAGCCGAATAGCAGCACCAGCAGCGGGAAGGGTCGGCGTCGGGCAAGAAGACTAGAACCTTACCTTAAGGAAGACGAGACCAGCTTTCAGAGTCTCAGAAGAAGGGAGATGGAGGCTCGGCTTCGGCGACAACCCAAAAACAGCAAGAAGAGGCTACCCAGACCACCTAATCGACGGCGAACTTCAAAATAATCACACCGGAGAAAAGGTCGGCGGCGACCCAGACAGTGTTACGTCGATTCAGCATCGGCAGCAATGATGGCACAGCAGCATTACCGATTTAGGGTTTTAAGGTTTTCCACTTTCCCCTTTTGGCTCTCGGGCTCTCTGATCTCGGCTGCTTCTTCGCTGTGGTTCAATTTGAAACCATTTTTTTTTCTTAAGAACCCCCAAAACGACGTCATTTTGAGGGTTGGAACTAAAATTAAAACTGGTTCCCCCGATTCCACTGGTTTCGTACCAATTTTCAATGTAGCTGATTTTTTCATTGAACCGAATTCGAACTGACTGGTCCGGCCTAGTTCTTCAATCAATGCATATGCATACTTTATACTTAGATTTTTTTTAATATAAAAAGAGAGACAATTTAAAATCTTATATATAATTCAAACACCTAGAGCTTGTAGGCTAGAGCAAGATCGTATCATAGGATTGGGAGATGAAGCAGCTACTTTTATCAAAAGTATTATAGAATAAAAAATTAACTTTTTTAAAATTATTAAAAAAAGTGAAATTCTTTTCAAATTGATGTTTCGAAGAATCAAAATCATTGTTATTTTTAAAGGTGCAGCAGTCACTATTATTCTAACCAACTAACGTTGATTTTTTTCCACCGTCTATTGGTACGGAAATTGACAGTAAAACTCATATATATTAAGTAACACATAAAGGTGTGAGAATATTAAGGGACAGGACTCGAAGGAAGCCTCACCTAAGCTTAATCATAGGATGACACGTTTATAAATAAGTTTTTTTATTGAAAATCAAAATTGTTTGTTATGATATGTAAGTTTAATTGGATCAATCCGTCGGTTATTTTTTAATAATATGTAAATAATATAAATTTAATTTTTTAATAAAAATTAATATTTTTTATTAACATATAATTTATACATGTAAAACGTATTTTTTAATATTTTTAAATAATCAATAATTTTAACTTTTTATTTTTTTTTCAAATTAATCATATTATATTTAAATTTTAAAATTTTATATTTATTTTTAAAAAATTATAAAATTTTTCATATCTAAATTTATTATATTTATTGAATATAATATTATAACATATGAAAATATAATAAAATGAAATTATTTATACTAAATAATATAATTTTAATTAAATAAAAGGGTCAATGTAAACTTACCTAATTTTTTAAATTTAAAACCATTCATTTATGGGTAAGTTAAGGGTCGAATGACACTTCTAATAAATTATAATAAAATTTAAATATTTTACTATTTAAAAAATTAAATAAAATTTTATCACATATAATCAAGTCAAATTAAGTAACACAAATAAAAAATAATTGTACGCTAAGATTAGTTTTAATTTTTTTTAATACACAACAAAAATGAAATTAAATAATAAAAGAAAATAAAATCAAGCTGCGTGTGGTTGTTGTTGGCCCTGTTTCCGAAAATACAAGACTAATTTTTTCTCCAAGTTCAACACGCAAAATTTAAATAGAGTTTAAATTAAAACAAAAACAATATTGAATTCAAACGATTCAGGGTCTTAATACAGAGTATAAGTGTTCTTTGACCACACCTATGTATACACATAAGCCACAAGCCGAAATTTTAAAACGATAGAGAAAATAGTCAAATGCCCATAATGATCTTAAACCAGAAATCCTTGAGACAGATTTTTATTAATTAATCATTAATATATTGAAACATAAAATGGTGGCCTTAACACGCTTATGACATCAAAGCTAAAACTGGACGCGAAGGAACTCATCCAAATCAGCAAATGCAAATTGCTAAAAAAATGGCTTCCAACTCTGAAATGAAACAAAATTTATGTCTTATAAAAACTTTAGGTTAAAATATATCTTTCATCCCTATAATTTTAACTAATATTAAATTTAATCCTTATAATTTTAAAATTTTAAACTTGGTCCTTGTAGTTTCCAGATTTATTAAAGATTGTTCCTAGTGTTAATTAACGGTTAGTTAACTGTTATATGTGTACATGTAACATTGATTAAGATTGTTTCACTCAACATCTAAGTCCATATCAATTTTAGTCATCTGCCACGTCATGCTTAATAATCTTTTTTTTAAAAAAAAAAAGATTGTTGTCACTATATACATTCCACACAAGATATCCCTTCCTCTCTCTCTTTCTAATGTGGACTTAGATGTTTAATAAATAGTTTTAATTAACGTCACATGTGTACATATAACTGTTAATTAATCATTGACTAACACAATATATCATCTTTAATGATTTTAGAAACTATAGGGACTAAATTCAAAATTTTAAAATTATAGTAACTAAATTCAATATTGGGTGAAATTATATGGATCAAATCTATATTTTAACCAAACTTTTACATGCCATTTAAAAATAAATAATATATATAATATAAATTAATCTACATGTTTGTTCAATTTTTTAATTTATGCATGTAAACGGTCATATAAACCTATATAATTAAAACTTTCTATACTATGATTCAAATTCAACCACTGGATTATTTATAATACAAGTGTAAATTGCTAATGAATGGCTTCCAACTCTCAATTGAAAACAAAACCTCCTTATGATCTCCAATGTCATTATTATGGTCACCACTGTCATTATACACTTGTCATTACTGTTACTATCATTAATTATCATAACTTCTGTAGTCTTGTTATCACTAATTTACTATTAACATATTGCCTTTATATTTTCATTGTGATCACTGTCACTAATGCCATCACCATTATATCACCACTATATTTGCTTTGCTTCTAGGCACTACTATTGTCACTACTAGCAATATTACTTTTTAACTTCTGTTTAGTCTTGCCACCAACTCTATCTCACCGCATTATTATATCATTGTTGTTATGTTACAACATGAAATATAATTGTTATTAACATATACAAAGTATTATTTTCATCTTATTAGCAAATACATACATACTATTATATCATTTTATATGTTATATTGTTAATGCAACAAACATGTGACATCTTAATATAAAAAGTTTATGCGGTATATAGTTTATACAATACTATATATCTAGTTCTATTTATATAACTATATGGCCTTATTTTAAACGATGAATCGAAGGGGATCTTAGAACTATGTATTTTTTTTTCATAGAAATAGTATATCACTATTTTTTAAACTTCACATATCAATGAATACAAATTGTTTTTTTTTAATAGAAATGATCTACACTAACATCTTGAAAATCTTATATGGTACTTATTAATTAATTACTTACTTAGGAAAATCTTTTATATATTAAAGAAAAAATCTTATTTATTTTTTAACAAATAGATTATTTTCAATTTGATCAACGCATCATTTATTTAAATCTAGCTAGTCTATTTAGTTATAAGATACTTGGATGCTGTCCTCGTATTACATTTCCATCTATGTTTAAATGCAAAACTAATGACCTACTAACTATAATATTTTTTATTTACTGTATATTATGAACTGAAATCACGTCTCACGTTTAGTGTCAAAGTTAGCGAATTATTAAATATTTAACGTTAAATTTCAGATCAACAATGAATAAAAATAGAATTGCAAGTATTTTAGTTATTGAATAATTAAATAAAAAATTTATGAAATGAAAATTAAAATCTCAACTATAAGTTTCAATAGAATTTTCTTTTATATCCTAGCACACGGATGCAGTTTTACTTATTTTTCAACTTTGGACATCTTTTTATCAGTTTACTAAATTAAATTAAACAAGTCATATAATTAGTTCACCGATTTTTTGATTTAATTAGCTAATTGAGTCTACTTGTCAAAACAGTTCAAATTTCCTCAAGTGTTAGATCTTGATTATTGAATTATCTCATCTAACAGTCATTGTTTAATATTATATTTTTTAAAAAATATAAAATTTAACAATAACTGTTAAATAAAATTATCTAACGATTAAAATTCAGTATTCTACGGATGATAGAAGAGATTTTTTTCCCTATCAAAATAGTGTATGAAAATGGAGAAAAAGAAATGAAAGAAAAATATGGCCTTACCTGACCTGGCCTCTCTTTGACTTCTTCAGCTATTGCCATGTTTCTCAAAATGTTAAATGAGAACAGTGCTCGTTGGTTCATTGATTCATTACTTCAAAGTGCCAGGTTGGGTCTTTTTCAATGGAAACTTCCATTCATTTGATTGTAATTTGTTAAGTAATGGGAGGTCCATTACCTGCCTGCCCTACTCCTAGCCTCACCCCAATACGACAGTCTTTAATACCATCTGAAATTTCAGAGACTCTATACAAAACTTTGAATCATTCACGCGTAAAATGTCTTTGTTTCTGAAATGACTGATTTGGACATTTACGCTATAACTTTAATGCCATCACCACTCTGTTCTTCTCTCAAAAGACCAAGTCAACAATTCATTCACACTTTATTATTGGTTATTGGTTTTGATGTCACAGATCAAACGATCGAGCAGAGTTATTTTTGGAGTCACTGCATCAACTTATATATCTTCTCCAACAAAGTGGTCAATGATATTAGTTTACTTCCTACATTTTTCATTTTGCAATTTCTCACACTTTACATTACATGGTTTTCAGATGAAGTTACCATCTTGTTATACTCTATTCATCATGAAACATCAGAACCTACTTGCAAATTTCCTTTTTCTTTTTTTAACTGATGTTTATTGTATGACTTCATGTTATGAAAAAGAAATTTTTTTTAAATGTCTAATAAAATCTTGTATTATTAAATAGCATCTCATTCTAATAAGACATTAGAAAATAACTATTATATAATTTTGTATTTAAAATCATAATAAACCAATTACTTAAATGGTTTTTTTTAAAAAAAGAACTTTTAAGTACAGATTATTACTAGTTATCAAATAAAGTAAGGACCAATGTTTGGCAAAAAAGAGGCTAAAAGGATGATAAAAAATTATATATGTTAGCAATTCTTCTAATTTATCAAATTTCCTTCAAGTAGATGAGGCCTGTTTCATTTTTTCTTTATGGAGACTTGAAAGGACTTAGAAAACGGTTTCATACACAGTACAAAGAACAAAGCATCCTTCAATTTCCCCCTCATGATCTTTTTTCATTATCATTTGTTTTCAGAAAGCTTTTCAAATGTTCTGCCCCTTTTCTTTGGTTCTTCAATATCATTCGTTTATTTAATTACCTGTGTGAAGAGAAAGAGCATGAACTATCCAACCAAGGAAGACCAAGTTAAATCTTTTCTAAATTTTGATTGGATCGGTAAGATGAATTTCTTTACACTCATTTGTATTTTCCTTGTGTTTGGTTTTTATTATGGCATATGTTTCTCTAGGGTTTTAGGGTTGTTTTGGCGAAGGTTTTCATCTACCTTCTTTATATCGATAGGCTTTCAGTTTTTGATTGTATAGTTTGTGATTCTAGCGAAGGATTGTGACTGCGGGAGGTGGGTTTGTTTTGAAATTTGAATTCGAGACATCTACCAAGTGCTCTATGTTGGCAATTATTTGAAAATTTGAAGAAGTTGTTCAACGTTTTTCATGGATAAATTATGTTGTTTTAAGTCTTCCTACTCTCAGGAAACATTGCGATATTTTCCCAATTTGTCTCTTTTCCTTATTTTCTTACGTCAACCATTATAATCAATCCTGAGTCTGAGAAATTTAATTTTCTGTAGGAGCATGATTGATTTGAAATTTTGAATATACATGCCTATAATTTTGTTATTGGTTACCAACTTCGATGGAATTTGAAATTCGAATTTTGAGATGTGGATTAAGTGATAATCGTTTATCTTAGCCCTCATGATGTTTGGAAGGGACATAATTTTCTCACCCTGCTGTATTGGATTACACTTGCTTGCTAGTGATGTTTACTCTGTAAAATAATTTCTACTTAATGTTCATGATATGTCTGAATTGGGTCTCAAGGGGAGGTTGGATAGTTAATTGAATACTTGTACAATTAAGTTAAAAGTTATTTTAGGATCATTGATGTTCTAAGATTTACCATATGGTTGGGTGTAATTTTAGCTTTAGACACATTGAATTAAAATTTTTGTTTTGGGATATCTTAAACTGTGAGTTTCATTTAAATGCTCCTAGAACTTTGAAGGTGCATTTATTTGATAGAGAATTGTTTTTATTTATTTTATTGTGAATTTATTGAGAAATCAAATCAAATACTTTCCTCGCTTCAATATATCTGCTCCTAGACTTGCAGGACTTTTTTTTTATTTGCTTTGGTTGCTTTACAGCTTGTTGCTTCACATTCTTCATCAAGTACTGGTAAGGGAAAAAATAATGAAGGGTTAATAAAATATGGTTTCTGCTTAGTAAAAGGGAGAACTGATCACCCAATGGAGGATTATCATGTTGCCAAGTTTGTCCAGATTAAGAAGAAAGAGTTGGGATTGTTTGCTATATATGATGGCCATCTAGGAAACCGTGTACCTACTTACTTACAGAAACATTTGTTTACCAATATAATAAAGGAGGTCGGTTATTCCTACCTTCTATGCTTATTAGATTATATATTAGATTGAGATGCTATAATCTTATACTTCTTCATTTAATATTTTAGGAGGAATTTTGGGAAGACCCCACTAGATCTATCTCAAAAGCATATGAGAGAACAAATCAGGCAATTCTATCACATAGTGCTGATCTGGGGCATGGTGGCTCAACTGCTGTAACTGCAATCTTGATCAATGGACAAAGGTTATGGATAGCTAATGTTGGAGATTCACGGGCAGTTCTTTCAAGAAGAGGTCAAGCTGTGCAAATGACCATAGACCATGAGCCCAACAATGAACGAGGGATCATTGAGAACGAGGGATCATTGAGAATAAAGGTGGTTTTGTCTCCAACTTGCCAAGTACTTTTTTTCTTTCATTATTTCAATATTCGATTTCTTCATGTTCAAGTTCTATTTTCTTGTCAGGTTCTTTTCATTACGTCCAAGCTATAGCTACCATTTCAAAGTGTTAGACTAGTGTGAGTGTGTAATGACTAGGTTAAAATAAGTGTATTGATTCCTAGTGGGCTAGGCTTGTATTATATATCCTATCTTTATAGTTAGCATACTTTATGATTATAAATAGGCATACAAGGAGCCTAACTAAGTCAGTGATCCATTCAGATTTCTCTTTCTATCTTCTTCATGTCATGGTATCAAAGCTTAGTTTGATGGAAGACTAAGCCTTCAATAGCTTAGTGTTTGGGCTGGAGCTCATATCTCTACCATAACTGTGGTGTCCATTTCCAACCTTTATCTAGAGACTAAAGTATTTTCCTCTTACTAGAAAATTTTCAAGCTAGATCCTTTTGGACCATAGACACTACAACTGGCTTCTGAACCTTCTGAATAGTGCATGTGATGGAGGTAGACACACCCACATGCCCAAAAATAGCTAACCAACCTTCCTAACATCCCTTCTGGCCTTGATTTAGGTTAGATAACAATTTTTCATGGTGTTTTTGGGTTCGACCTAGCTTTTTCTGATATGTGTGTGTGTTTTAAATCTTGAGTGCTTTTATTGTGCTTCTTTGTTTTTTTGTAGTTTCTTTTTTTTTTTTTTGCACTAGTATCTCTACACATTTTAGGTATGGAACTAATCTTGCTTAGGTACTAAGGTTGTCTCTTCCCATAAGTGTTTTTCTGCAATTTCAAATCCCTGACATTGCACAGGCCTCTCAACAACCATTGAGTTCAAGCTTGCTTACCACTTTGAGTTAGCCTTGTATGTAGTAGTTTTATATTATGAATATGGTGATTTGAAGTTTTGGTGTGTGGTTTGAAACTTTGGTTGAAAAAAGAAATAAAAAGTAAATTGAAGATTTGAGCATTAAAATTGTGATTCGGTTGGTGCCTCACTGTGGAACTTGAGTATTGGAGACTAGCTGGGAGAAGGCCTAGGGGGCTGTACAGGAGAAGTAAGTTGAACTTGAAGACTTCTGAGAGTTGTGTGAATATGTTAAAAATGATGTGGTCAAGGAGAGTAGCTGGGTGAATGTCACTCATGGGCTGCCTGGTTATGGTGCCTTGGTGGAAAAATTCTGAGAGCTCAATTGTGATCGTGAGTGTACAACTGTGAGTTGCAGTGCTTGTCTAGGTGTTTAGGGTTTAATGTCTGGATTTACTCTTCTTTTCCATTAATTGGTTTCCACCTTCTTTTGTTTTTCCATTGAAGTTCAAATAGTTGTAGAATTGTGTGGTACTCTGTGTGTGTGATGGCTTAGCTAAATTAAGTGTGTCAATTACTTGTATTATCCTTTACTTAACCTAATTTATGATTATTAATAGAGACAAAAAGAGCATGACTAGTTAAGGCAATGCTTGTCTAGGTGTTTATGGTTTAATGTCTGGATTTACTCTTCTTTTGCGTTAATTGGTTTCTTCCTTCTTTTGTTTTTCCATTGAAGTTCAAATAGTTGTAGAATTGTGTGGTAATGTGTGTGTGATGGCTTAACTAAATTAAGTGTGTCAATTACTTGTATTATCCTTTACTTAACCTAATTTATGATTATTAATAGACACACAAAGAGCATGACTAGTTAAGGCAGTGATGCCATTCAAAATCCTCTTTCTTCTTTTTTAGCACAAAGAGACAGACTAAATTCGAGTTGCTTGTGTAACTTCTATAGTCCTCAAGAAGCAGATGGAATGTCTTGTTCCCCAATTTTGATGTCAAATAAGAGGCAAAAAAATAATAATAATCATATTTTGTTGAACATTATCACATGAGCTTGCCACAAGAATGATTTTATATTTAGTCTGGGTGCTGTCCTGTCATTTAATCTGCTCGAGAATGAATTTGGAATTCAATTTACAAATCCTATGTTTTCTTCATTATACTAAGAAAGTTCTTGTTATACTTTTAATACATTTTTTGTAACTTGCCACTGAGTAGATACCGATACTAGCATTAATGATCATCTCTACTGCATCAGGTGATGTGCTAAGAGTAAATGGACAATTAGCTGTATCTCGTGCATTTGGAGACAAGAGCCTCAAGTCACATTTGCGATCAGACCCTGATGTGCAGCATACTGATATAGATCCTGAAATTGATATTCTAATCCTTGCAAGTGATGGACTTTGGAAGGTGAATATTGCAACTCAAACATTTATAGGCCAATATGAAATGGCTATTGTTGTTTTTATAGATCTTGCATTTAGACTTTTTATTAAGTTAAAAATAAATTTTATTATGAAATAGGTAATGTCTAATCAAGAGGCAGTGGATATTACTAGAAGGATGAGAGACCCACAGAAAGCAGCTAAGCAGTTAACAGCTGAAGCATTGAAAAGAGATAGTAAAGATGATATATCTTGCGTTGTGGTTAGGTTTAGGTGAGGACATCTTCGAAGGCATGTTCTTGCCCGGTGCAGTTTATAGAAAGAATAAGGGTATCTCTGCTGGTCTTGTCAATTTATGAATTGGATTGGACAAAACAACATATATATACTTCGTAGTTGGTTGGGTTTATCCTGACTCAATTCCTCCAATAGGTGATTTGCCAAAAAAAAAAAGGTTTGAGGGTTTGTTGCGCTGTAAAATACCTTCTTGATGATTAGTTTGTGGGGTTTGAGATTGTTGGATTTCTTTCTTTGAAGTTTACTAGGAATGTTGTATATTGTCTTTCCTTCTGCATAACTATAAGTGACCAGTTGGCTGTGGCCTATGTGTAGATGAAGAATATGCTTCTGTTTTATTCTTTTTCTTTGTCAAAAGAATATGCTTCTAATTAGTGATTGCAGAATCGTGAGTTTGTGGATGGAGACTGGTTTTATCCAAGGTTGTATCGGAATCGATTTGTAATGGACAAGACATGTATTTTCTTTCCTTTGTTCCTATTTTAAAAATTATAGGATGGATATCCAAGGTCGGATTTTAGAGGTAGTCTTTGTCAGTCATACAACTGAATTGAACACTGTAATCTGGTGTTTCTTCTTGTGCATGATTCTGCTTAATTCTTGTTCTAAGATTGCACCGGTGTCTAGCTGAATTCTAATCGGCTAGAGATCCAAATCCAGGTGAAAAACGAAAATAGGATCAATAGGTGAAAATGTTAGTTTATATTTCATAGAATAAAAGACATTTTCATACCAACAATATTCAAAATGTCATAAAAATTTTATCTTATCAATCGTTATTTTTTTGAATAATTTTTAATTATCATATTCAACATAGAAATAACAAATATTAATATATTCTGATATATTATATCATGTATCTTGATATCCACGATAGTTAAAAATTCAGAGTACTAATATATCAAATAAGTTTTTAAAATATAATGCATGAAATAATTATATTAAAAGCAAATTAGACTTCCTTCTAATGAAATTTTCTAAATTATATGACGACACAAATGCTATTAGAGCTTAAAGATGACAAAAATACTACCAACAACATTACTTTTTTATTAAACATATAAACTTAGTAAAAGATATACTCTTTAATTTTTATTTCAAAATTATTTTTTAAATTATGAATTTATAGATTTTGAAAAGTGATTAGTTTTACATTGATCAAATATATATTTAATATTTGTTATATTATATAAATAATTAAATATACTTGTTATATTCTATAAATAATTAACATAAGGTATGTTAGTCAAAATAGGTTTTTTTTTTTGGTTATCAGTATAGTGTGTGTGTGTGTGTGTATATATATATATATATATATATATATATATATATTAATAAACAGTATAGCGTATGTTGTAATTTTAAGAAAAAAATATATTTTTTCAAAAGAGAGAGTAGGTATATAGTTTTGAAGTTACTCTTATATTCAAAAGAGAGAGTAGGTATATATATATATATATATATATATATATATATGCAATGCTAGCATTTTACTTGAAAAGGAAAGAAATATAGGTTAATCTTCATAATATTCAAAAATTAAGAAATATAGAGAACTATTTTTTTTTGTGGAGTTAAAGACGTGTCGTATTTAAAAAAAAAAAAGAAGGATATATTACGGAGAAGGCCATCAAAGCCCAAAAGGAGAAAGCCCATAGTAGTACAGGTCCATAACAGCGAGGTAGTCCTAGGGTTTAATATCCTCCCCTATATATAACGGGCCATCGTCCCAGATTTCACCTCTCATCTCTAATCGGGGCGTTTTGTCGCTGTAACAATCTAGAATCTAGATTGCTTGAGTTGTGCATCCGTGCGTTTAGCAGGTAATCTGAATAATGATGGTAGCGTAGTATAATGCGACTTGCCTCTCCTTTCGGCTGCAAGGGTTGAGATCTAAGGATCGATTTCTTGATGGCTTTGTTCTGGAGGCATACATCGATTTCTGACCAAAATCTTTGGGGGACTCGTAATATTCCAGACTAAGCATTCTTGCTCTTCTGGATCCCCCTCTTTGGTCACATTTCTTGTTCCCTTTGTTCTTCTTCGAGTATATTTGTACTAGGAACGATAGCTTTTAGATATCTCATACCAAGGGTTGGCATTTACATTTTATTGACTGTTTTTAGTGGCCTCCGTTTATCCGTTTCACGAAATGATAGTATGTAGGCTGAACATGATCTTGTTTTGAACCGCTATTTCAACTTAACTATCTATAACTTTCAGCCCAAAATTCGAATCTGTAATGTCCACTGAGTCTGTGGTTCGTCCGATTGACTCATTCTAAAGATGCGGAAGAGTAGACGTTAAGAACTTTTTGGATTTTTATTGTTACTAAAAATAAAAAATGAGTTTTATTAAATTTAATAAAAATATTTTATAAATAAATTCAAATTTAAAAATATTAAAAAGATGTTTTTGATATTTCAAAAAATAAAGATTAAAAATGAAAATAAAAAATATTTTTACCTTAAATTGTCAGTCTTAGGTTTAAAATTTTAGATCTTTGATAGTGTAGTTGCTAATTTTCTTGTTTTCTCTGTTTATGCGTGTGAATGGTTTTAAGTTGAGTTTTTCACAAATCATGATTTGGACATACTTAACATATTTGTATTATCGTGGGTTGCTCTTAAAACATGTGTTTGGTAATAGAACTATGAATTGTTAAAATTTAAAAGCAAAATAGTATTTTATATTTTTAAAATTTACGCTAATTTATTCATGTCTCAAAAAAAATTTTTTTGTTCATTTATATTCTTCATGTTTTAAATTGTCATATATATATATATATATATATATATATATATATATTGTAATATTATCGATTAATTTAAAAAAAATATTGATTAGGTTGTTACATATCAATAAGTATTTGTCACATATTAGTATAGTCAATTTTTTTAAAAAATAATTTTTAATTTTTTAAAAAAATTTCAGTTCTTTGATTCTTAGTCAAATTTTTTGTTTTGTTTAATTTTTGATATAATTTCATTTTTTATTTCATTTAGATTCTTAATTTAAGAATCTATATTTTTTGTCAAAGTTGTTTTTTATAAATTTTTTAGTTTATTCACTTTAGTTTTTATTTTTCACTTTCATATTTTTTTCTTATAATTTGGTCTTTCAAATTGGTTTATAATTTTATTTTTAGTCATGATATGATTAAATCTATTATTTTTACCTAAAAATAATATAAATAATAAATTAAAATTTAAAAATTTAAAGATTGTACATCTCTCCCTTTTATAAAAAGTAAATTTTGAAATTTGAACTTTAATTTATTTCTTATATTGTGCTTGAGTAGAAATTATTGACTTAATCGTATTATGATTAAAAATGAAATTATAGATTAATTTGGAGGACTAAATTGTAAGAAAAAAGTATGAAAGTAAAAAATATGGATTAAAGTGAACAAATTAAAAAATTTATAGGAGATGATTTTGACAAAAAAATAAATAAATTCTTAAATTAAAAACTTAGACGACATAGAATGTGAGTTTATATTTGGACAAGAGAAATTTTGATAAAAAACCAAAGTAAATAAACTGAATTTTTTTTTTAAAAAAATTTGATTGTCAACATTTTTTTAAGTTGATTAATGATATTATATAAAAAAAAATATATATGACAAAATATAAAATATAAAAGACATAAGATGACCAAAAAAATTTTCAAAGCATGAAACTTGATATATTAAATACTTTTTTGCCAAACTTAAATTTCTTCAAAATTAATTCTGCAATCATAATTTATCCAAACTTTTTGAAGTTTTTCAAACACAACGCCTTGTAACACTCCAAAATAGCCATGAAACTTTTTGCGTGGCACCGGTGATACTCCATATTTCATTTCCATGATTAATCGCAATCCAAAATAGTAAGATAAATTCAAGATCAAGAAAGTCGTGAAAGTTCAATAAAACTAATCATTATTAAATTGTCTAATTTGGTTGGTACGAGCGCAATCATCACTGTTTCTCTATGTAAGGTTTATAGTATTATTGAGTGATGATTGACAATAGTATCCTCCACTTTGCCTCGACATAATCTGGCAACAAAGAAGTCAAAATCCCACGTACTCTGCTTTTATGGCATCCAAACAATTAGCCACAGGACAGTAGAAACAACGGAGCCTCAGTTCTAATCTTCTTACTTCATCTGGATGAATCATGGCTGAATAGCAAAAAGTAATGACTATGATTTTTCAAGCTAGATAGATTTAATAGATGTCCATTTCAACACATTAAGATGATAGCCGAGTTTCGCCTTATTCTTTTACAGTTCATCTTTTTAATAATATTCATTTGGGTTGAGTTAGACAAAGTAATGGGTATAGTCAAGTTTTGTGAGATCAAATAATGAAAAGATGACTTTATATGGCATTATGGACATTATTTGGCAACATTATGCCATTCATTGGAGTTATCTTTGTAGTTTGCTATGAAAAATTAGTCCTTGTCTCCATGAAATAGAATGTGACCTGAAAAATGATGTTTCATTTAATTGTTTTGAACAAATTTATGTTCAGTCCCCCACTTAAAGGAGAAAGAAAGCATTGACATAAAAGCTATAACAACTAATTAAATTGAAGGTTAAAAAAATCAGATTAGTTATTGAATCAGTGGAGATACCGATTTAAGAGTCAATGGTTGAATCGGTATTATTTAAAAAAATATTAAAAATATAAAATATATAATTAAAAATATTAAATTATTCTATAAAATTACAAAATTTTCATAAAAAGCATAATTGAGTGAAAAAAAAAAAGAGGAAAAGTGAGGATCCCACAGAGATAACTTGTGTGTGCTGATGTTGCAAAATGAATTGAATGAGCTAGCTACTTATGAAAAAGTAGAGCACATTCTAAACTAAAAACATCACCTACTCCTAGTCTCCTACCACGCATGAGTCTCTTTGCTCAGAAGTATTTGAATGCCTTCAGCTTTTGCTTCCCTTCCATTTCTCTCTCTCTCTCTCTCTCTTTCCATATTCTAGAGCTATTTGCAATCGAAGTGAGGCTGCGACCAGCGACTATGGATGAGCTTCTTCTTCTGGCCACCAGCTACAAACCAACGACATTAGATGGCAATGATGGTTGAAACTGTTGAGTCGTCCTCCTCTTCTCTTAAATTCTTTTTTTCAACTGAGTAATCATAATCTTCCTCTTCCTCCTATTTTTCTCCCCATCGGTGGAACCAGCCAACTTACCAGTTTTCACCGATTTGACCGATTCAATGTTGGTTCGTACGGTTTGACACAAATTCAAAAGTTCTTCCATTTTTGAGTTATTCTAGACCGTACCAATAGTTGATTTACTGATTTTTCAATCCTACCGATCAGTCTATCTAATTTTTAAAAGACGATACAGTTTTTATCAGGAAATTAATCCCTTTTGTCCCATTAAAAGGGACGAGGAACAAGTATAGTGACAAATCACAATTACTATTCAAGCTACTAGCCTCTGGTAAACACAACACCCCCAACCCCCAACAACCCCCCCCCCCCCCCCCAAAAAAAAACTTCTGCACTTGGGCCGTACAATAGATCAAGAGCAGCAAACAAACGAAATTTGCTAAACAATGGCGTTAATTCATTGCAAATCTGAAGATATATTAGCATGTCTATGCAAATTTGTTCACATCTTATAGGGCAACGACAACATATCCATTCAATTTGTTTTGAAACAGAAGGCTTTCCAAAGCAAATATGAGAGAATAGGAACTTTGTGCATGAGAGCTTGCAAGTAGAGTTTTTGACCAAGTCATTCTTGCCCTGACTTGTAAAAATAAATGTATAATACTTCAATCAGAGGATTGCGATCTTATTAATGTTAAAACTTCAAAAGTCAAGCATCTGGTGACCACCATGACGTCCAATAATTGATTAGTCAGAATTTACAATTATTTCAGTCCCAACAAAAATTTCATGAACCGTAGGTCAAAGAAACCTATAACAAAAAGAATTACAGATTACAGCTCGAGTTCGCTACTTATAAACAATTCACATTGAAATCTCAATTTTCTAGGATTAGAGAAAACATTTCAATGTCTTATGGACAAGCACGACATGGATTGCTTCCATTAACATAATTGACCATCAGAAGGACAGCAGGCCCTGTCAAGCACAGTAGAGGATGTGAAAATGATCCGGAGACAAAAATCAGCGGCATGTTTAGAAGCCGCTCATAAGGCATATCAAATCCCCCCCTTTCATGCTATAAAACTGGTCAGTACAATTTGCTCACTGGAGCATTCCATGACTGGTGCTTCCCTCCCCAATAGAAACTGTGGCAAGGGACTTGGAAGCCCATGCTTTGGCATTCATTGCTCCTTCCTGAAGATTACTTCTCTTGCATGGCTCCTTTGGGCTGAATGATAGCAAAATTCGCTTCACATATACCACAGGGTGTTCCAGCAAGCTCCCTAATCTAACATTGCGGATGACTCTTCTCCAGGCACATTGAACACACATAAGCAGCGCAGGAAAAAAGTATAGTAGTCTCAAAACCACAAAGGTAGTGGCCAGAGCCAAATATGTCTCCTGCCGCAGCAAATTTTCTGGAGATCTTGCCCATGAAAATGGGCAGCTTTCTGGTTCAGCGTTACCATTCTTATCTTGAACTGACAGGCGACCAATTTTGTCAAGGGATAGTTGATCAAATGCAACAGTCCCAATCCCTTCAGTGAGAACCAAAGTATGAGCCAATTATTCCCAAAAAAAAAAAAAAGGATAACTTAGCCAGGCATTCACAAGAGAAATTGTAACGTCTACCCCCCACCCGCACCTCTTATAAAAAGTAACAATCAATAGCATTAAATGTGTTAAAACCAGAAGTACTTAAATTGAATTACAGGACAACTAAGGCCACCATCAGATTATATTAGCAATCACCAAGCTATAAAGAAGAATATGATCCATGGAAAAGTTAGAGACAATCTCTCAGATGAACCAAATATTTACCGCAACTTATGGTCTTTGTTGTTGAACAAATTCATTCATTCTTCCAAGGGATCATGTTTGATGATTAGATTTTAAAGTAAACATATTTGTGTGTATGCCGGTATGCTTTAAGTAGTCTATAACAGCTATATACATGGATTCTTCTTTGTGAAAAATTTGGAGATTTACATGTAAAAATGTGTAGAGAGAATTTAATTTTATGAAGTAAAAAATATAAAGCTGAATCCCAAATCGAAAAGTTAAAGAATGGCCGGCCTCACCAGTAACATCATTGTAGAATTCTATGAGAGAGCCAAGGGTCCGAGATCCGCGATAACGAACACGCATGGTAGAATTTAAAATGAATAATGTAGGGAAACCATGAACTCCATACTTTGATAATATGCTGCAAGGATTTGATTGAAGAATTTTCAGCCATGAAATAGATGCTCTCAGAAGTCATAACAACCAATTAAAGATGTAGGACAACACAAACCTCTGCCTGATGCCTGATTCTTCAATTGCAAAATGTGGAATGGAGGGATATAAGGAAGAGAGGCTGGACAAAGTTGTTCGAAATATCTGAGAGAAAGGACACCAATATGCATGGAAGAGTACAGCTACATAATCATTATTATTCCTGTGAACTATATTTAGAGCCTTCTGCAATGAAATCTCATCTCCCTGCATATTAGGAATGTGTAGGTTACGTTAGAATTGTACTTTAATCCTGACTATCAAATGGCAACATAATTCTATACATTAGAAAAATTGTTTGACAAATAACCAAAAAAAAAAAAATGACAGCAACAAAATGTTTAGACCAAACCCGCTTCCAAATGATGGCGATATGTCATTAGTAACATGAAATGCAAGAAAGGTTAACAAATAAGTTCCATTAAAAAAATTTTTGAAAAAATGTTGGTTTGTATGAACACAAATTTGCGGATGTGCCAAGTATACAATCACAATGCATCGCAATTTAGAAGTAATCGAGTTAACATTTAACATCAAATTTTCTTGCCACAGAAACAATGTATCGGCTCCAAAATCAACAAAAATAAAAAGTTCAATATTGGTTTCAAAGATTCTTTTCTGGAAAAAAAAGAAAGAAAGTATCAGTCTTTCAGAAGATATACATCCAACAACAACAACAAAGTCTAACAAATTCTTATCCGACTAAGTGGGGCCTATGCTCACTAACTCGAATGCCCAAAGATATACCTACCTTTCCAGTATCTAAATACAAATTGTTCAGCAATAGACTGAACATACGATTCAGCTGAATAAACTAATTAAACATTAACTTCCCCAAAACACAACAACCAAGCATCACTAAAGCGGCTTAAATAATCAACCATAACGATTACGGTGATCATATTACGAACAAATAAAAACCAAAGAAATAGAAAAACACTAATTACCTCGGTGACACCAATATAATCGATGGATCCAACGGTATCACCGGGTGGGCAGCTGTAATCATGAAACCCTAAGATGGAATCGGTGATGGAACGAGTAGGACATACGCCGGGCCAGGAGGAAGCCCCAGTCGGTTCGGCGGAGCACGTAAGGCTTCCCCACAGCAACACGGAGACGATGATCTTGGATGCCCAAAGCACCATCAACCCCAATGATCCCATGGAAAGTTAGCTCAGAGCTAACCAAACAAATTGGGACCCACCCGAAAAGCGAAAACCAAAAGCGCAAAAAGAAGCAAAAGAAAATCGCAATCCTAAAACATGGAAATGGAATTGAAAGAGAGCAACAAGAATTGAAGAGGCAAAAGGAGACGGAGGCGGGTGCTGGGTAAGGGAGGGGTGCCAAGTGCAACCCCGGCGCACTTTAGCTTCTGTTACGGAAATGACGCGTCTGAAGCTGAATGGATGGTGATTTTACAAAGTGAGTTAGGTGGCATTGGCACTCAGTAACGATTATCAAACGGATTTTCTTTTTCAGATACACACCCTCACATAACTAGGCTTTTTGATCTACATATACCACTTGTAGTGTTAAAAGTAAAACCCTATTAACCCAAAATATTTCTCCAAACCCTCCATATAAACTGTTTTCGTATCAATAAAGTTCATGAATAAATTAATTATATATTAACTTAATTCTAACTTATTGAGTTTTGTTAACTCTATTAAGCTATGTCAAGAAAACAAAAAAACCGAAACAGTTGAATTATTAAAGTAGTATGCTGCCCTCTTACAGGGATCAATAGGAGTAGGGTCTTTTGATATAAATACACACACACACACACACACACACACACACACACACACACACACACACACATATATATATATATATACATATATATATATATGTATATATATATATATATATATATACATATATACATATATATATATATACATATATATATATACAATATTCTCTTATCTTCTCTAAAATTAAAAGATGGTTTACATTTATATCTATTACTTATCATGCATTTAAATTTAATAAAAGAATTCGAACAAACTAAATTTAAAGTTTCTAATAATTATAACATTTAAGTGAATGTTTTAAATATATCTTTCAATACGTTATACATTTTAATATGAGAAGGTGATGCTATAAATGTTGGTTATTTTTGGTTTTATGAAGAATCTGTTTATATTTTTAAAATAGATAAAAAAGTGTCATATAATTTGAATATCTATAATAAGAGAATAGAATAATTCACCCACCCAAATAGTTTAATATAATAATAAGAGAATAAATTGAATATTAATTTTTAATCGTGGCACTGACATAAAAAAAGATAAAGACAAAAAAATAGATGTTATCCCCCTCCATCTTTTGTATAATCATTTTGGATGAAATTGCCATTTGGATATTTGTATTAGAAATAAACAAATAAATTCAATTATTAAAAATTATAAATATATAACATACTGTTATAAAAACTTAAAAGAAAATATAAGTTAAAATAAGAGAATAACTGTTCTTCATATTCACCTTGAATATTACAATCGCAACCTCTATTAAATAAATTGGATTAAATTATTCATTTGTCACTTAGAGTGCAATTATCAATGACTGCTGCTATATTCATGAAAATTCTGTATTTTTTAATACTTCTATTTGAAAATACAAATACGTACCGGTAGAATTAGACTAATTTGGATACTTGTCGAAATATAAGTTTTGCCACATGTGATTTTCTTAATTAACATGCTAGGATCTGGCTTTTAAAAAAAAATACCTCAAAATATACACGCTAGTTTCAGTATTAGTATTCTATAAAGTCACCGGTGGTTCGCTTTGTACCCACCAAAAAAAAAGTGGGAGAGAGAAAGGGTCGCCGGTGGCATGGGTTGACGCACTATTCTGTCCAAAAATAGAAAACGCAACCCAATCTTATGTCATATCATCAAGGTCTGCAGCGGGTAGAGGGCGAACCACAAGCCAGAAACCGAAGTTATAACCAGTGGCAGGAAAACATATTGACAGATTGAAAAGAACAAATTAAGATCGAAGAAAGTTGTGCGGTGCAGATTAGTTATTTTCAGAAGGTTAGCAATGAGACTAAATAGGCGATTGATTTTCTCTTAATCAAATTGGGAACTATAAAAATGAAGGCAACTACCTAAAAATCGCTGTCAGTGTACTAGTATGCTAGTTTGGAATTGAAAGGGACCGAATTGAAAACTGCCCCTTGTAAAATCAAAATGGCATCTAAGCTCCAGCAAGTTGCAAGAACCGCGTCATACCAGAGGTCCAGAACTGCAGAATAACCTCTAAAATATAAAATCCACCATCACGGCCAGATGAATCTATTGACAAAATAATGCTGTCTTCAAGCAATTGTCTGACTTGTCCATACAACAGCAAAATCAGTGTACCAGAAACCTAAGAAAGGCACCAAGAGATCAAGGAAAATTCAACAATGCATTCGCTGTATAGCATTTTAAGAAAAGAACAGAGACAATACAAAGGTTCACAAGCACAAATGCTTTTATAACTAGGCTAATATACATAAAATGATATACGCTTTAACTTCTTCCTTGAAATTTGAATCTTTCAACGCAAGCTCCCCATTACTCCCATCCAATTCCGTAGTTAAATCCTATCTTGTGACTCAAGACAATCAACTAACCAAAGCTACACCCAAAAACGAAGAAAATATCAAGTACCTTAACTTTCTTAAGAATGCACTTACAAGTTACACTCGCTAATTGTTCATACTATTGTCTAGAACCTGACATTTCCATGTTCTCAAAAAGGAGGAGATTAGATTCTCCAAAGACATTACAGCCATTGGCTCATTAGAGTCAATAACATCAGTTATTAATTCATGTATCAACTTTTTCTCAGTAGCATCAAATTCAGCATGTGTTTCTACACACATATCTATCCCAATATTCAAACAAGCATGGCAATAACCATTAACAGACGTTTGTTACTTGTTAGACCAACCTACACACAACTCTACTTAGATCAATTTTTTTAACCCGAAAAATAAAAGTATTTCCAATGACTAAACAATCATTATACGAATCATATGTCTAAGTTTTAGCATTCCTCTCTCCATAATTTAGGCTTTAAACTACCTGAGCATCTCTTTACAGGACGCTTGTTTCATGGAATCTTACATATCTAAGAATGACCACATTTTTGGAATGTGATTCCCATTAATAGTATTCCTAGAAATCATTTCTAAGTTTGGTTCATGTTAATATTCTTTGGAATATTTGACAATTTTTCAAAACAATCCTTATTAATTTTTAACATATAATAGTGTATGGTCACTTAAGACATCGGACAGACCAAATGAATTTTATGGTCCTAAAATTCTAGCTCAGCCCATTAAGGGGCATGGGTTGGCTGAACCAGCTCATGGACTTTTTTGGTTACCATGAAAAATAAAATTAAGTGATAATTAAGTTAAAAAGGGAGGGGGTTTTTTTTTTTTGTGGGAGGGGGGGGGGGGGGGGGGGAATGGAGTGAGCTTAAAAAAAAAACCCTGAAAAACCCACCCATACCCAAGGACCTTAATGGAGCAAGCTAAAAATAAGGTTTAGAAAACTGAATTAATCATTAAACTGGTAAAAACATTAGTAATTGAACTGTAGTCGAAATAATAGTAACTAAATATATTTATATTTTAATTTTGTACATAAAAATTTAATATAATAACTAAATATTTTCATATTTTTAAAAATTTAATCAACAACAACAACAAAGCCTTATCCCACTAAGTAGGGTCGGCTACATGGATCGCACGACGCCATTGAGCTCTATCAATGACTAACTCTTTAGATATCTCATTTACTAAAAGGTCCCATTCAATAATTTCTCTAAGTGTCTTTTTTGGTCTTCCTCGGCCTTTTTTCATAGGGCTCCAAACCATCTGCTCAACTCTCCTAACTGGCGCTTCCAACGATCTTCTTTGCACATGCCCAAACCATCTTAAACGGTTTTCAACCATTTTTTCCTCAATAGGTGCCATCCCAACTCTACCTCGTAAATGATCATTACGGATCCTATCTTTTCTTGTATGACCACACATCCAACGCAACATCCTCATCTCCGCCACTCCAATTTTATGTTCTTGTTGTCCTTTCATTGCCCAACATTCACTCCCATATAAAATCGCTGGTCTTATAGCAGTACGATAAAACTTTCCTTTGAGTTTATCAGGTACTTTCCGATCACAAATAACCCCTGATGCCATTCTCCACTTCAACCACCCAGCTTGTATCCTATGTTCCACATCTCTAATAACTTCGCCGTCATCTTGTATAATTGATCCCAAATACCTAAACTTTGACACTTGTGATACAACCTGATCACCAAGCTTAACCTCCAGCTCGTTCCTAGCTTGTCGCTTGTTAAACTTACAATGCATATATTCGGTCTTACTCCTGCTCAGACGAAAACCCTTCGATTCCAAAGTAGCTCTCCATAACTCAAGTTTAGAATTAATCTCTTCCTTTGTCTCTGCTATGAGAACAACGTCATCTGCAAAAAGCATGCACTTAGGGATTTCTTCTTGGATGTGTTTCGTCAGAACATCTAAAACCAAGTCAAATTTTTAAAAATTTAATATAATAACTAAATATTTTCATATTTTAATTTTAAAAATTAGGAATTACTCTAAATTTTTTTAAAAGAAAATATATATTCTATATTGAAAAAAAAAGTACTAATTTTTTAGAAGTACTTTATTATTATGTATTCTATATTGAGAAAAGTATTTTTTGTATAAAAAAATTACAAATTATGAGTAGCTTCCCACTCATACACGTGACACCCTCTTCCCAAGGCAGATGCAACTTTCTCCTTCAACGCTCAAGTTTTGCAAAGTGAGTGATAGTACTACGGTTCGCTTTTTCTCTTATCTTTCTTCATAGTTTCGACTTTCGAGTTCCTATCACCTCTTCTTCTTTATATCACATATCACTTCTACTTTTTCTCCTCTTCTTCACATCTGCAGCTACTTTACTTCTTCCTTATATTTTCAGTTGTTGTAGAGAAAGAGTCATCAAATATTCAAATTTGACATATGTTGGTTGCTATTTCCATCTCGGCAGGCAGCTTGCAGTCTCTTTCATTCTCTCCATTTCCCTGTTCGTGTTTAGGTTCCAATGACAAATGCCATGGGTCCCCCACCGCCTAAAAACCTCTCTGCTTCTTCTTAGCTAAAGCCCAGACCGGTAGAATCGATAAACCGGCAGATTTTATCAGTTTGAAGCCGGTTTGACCAATGTTTCACTGGTTTTTCCCCTCTCTAGTTCTTAGGGTTAACCCAGACCGAAACATTGGCCGATTTGCTTGTTTTCTAGTTAAAATATACTTTTGGTCCCTATAATTTTATTCAATTTTTAACCTAGTCCCTACATTTTAATGTCTTGTAATTAAGTTCTTATACTTTAGGAAAATCTGAAGATAAGTCCTTAGCTGTTAGTGTCGTTATAACAGAAATTACAAGGCAATAATCATGATAATGCAGCACATGTGGCACAGGTCATAATCCTATCAATGAGCCAACTTTGCATAACCATCAACACACGTCAATTTGCCAAATCAGATTACCCTTCCATTCACCATACTACACTATCAAGCCAATTGGGCCTTGAATCGCTGAGGCCTCAAAAATTTGACATTCCATCACCATCAACATGCACCATTCCACATCACTTCTCCACACTGCACATCTATATGTGTATCTTAATTGTTCCTTCCCTTCAATCTTCTGTTGTATCTTCTCATGCGCTGACGCATGAAGGCACATGACCACTAATTTGGTATCCGCTTGGACAAACCTGGTCGCTAGCCACTGTAGAATCCAACCCAAACCTTATCTTCCTTAGTTGGGCTCATGTTCGTGGTGTTCCATCTAATCAGGTTTTTTCAACATCGTTTCTGTCTGTGGTGGTTTGCTCTGTTTTCAACCTAATTTAAGTGTAATTAGGTTACAATGGTTGTCACCATCTCTGAAAACACAGCTCAACAGGGTATTTTCCCTAATGCACTTCATCTAAAGATTGAAGAGGTTGCTACCTAGATCGTTGATTCTCGGGTATCAGATCACATGACTGGAAATGCATCTTTGTTGGTTGATTGCAAACCATGTCATGAGAATTTCAAAGTAAGAATTGCAAACAATTTGTTGTCTACAGTCATCATCGGTGTCGGTATTGGAAAAGTGTTTATCTCCAATATCTTAACTCTAGACTCTGTCTTGTTAGTTTCCAACCTATTTTGCAACTTGAAGTGTGTTGCTAAATTCTCTCCGGTTGAATGCTTGTTTTAGGATTTAGATTCAGGGAAAACGATTGGGAATGCTAAGGAAACTAGTGGACTGTACTTGATCAAGGCGAGCAACAAGACCACTCAGAAATACCATGCTACTGGTAATTCATGAAGTTAAGTAATGACACAATTATGTTGTGGCATTATCGTCTTGGTCATCCAAACTTTACTTATCTATCCAAAATGTTCTCATCCTTGTTTTTAAATAAAGATCCTAAATTGTTTCATTGTGAAGTATGTGAATTATCTAAAAATTGTCGTAATCCTTATCCTGCACATACTCATAAACCATCTCACCTTTTTTCTGTTATCCATAGTGACATATGGGACCCTTCCCATGTTCAAAACATTTCTAGGACACGACACTCTATATCCTTTATTGATGACCATACTCATATTATTGAGTTTTTCTCATGAAAGACAAATCTGAGACAGCACAATTTTAAAATCTTTCATACCATGATTTTTTTTTATAGAAAACAACTCACTGCAACCCCACCAAATAAATCCACAAAACAA
The DNA here is from genome assembly GCA_037074585.1 of Biancaea sappan. Taxonomy (NCBI): domain Eukaryota; kingdom Viridiplantae; phylum Streptophyta; class Magnoliopsida; order Fabales; family Fabaceae; genus Biancaea; species Biancaea sappan. Next base: position 18,510,819 of record CM073494.1, read on the forward strand.
AATGATTCAAAACCAATTTCATACCAACATTCAAATTCTCCAAACTAACAATGCTAAGGATTATTTGAATTCAGTCCTTGGCTACTTCCTCCTTGAACATGGTATCATTCATCAAAGCTCTTGTGTTTACACTCCTCAATAGAACAGGATTGCTGTGTGTAAAAATAAGCACCTTCTTGAAATTGCCCGATCCTTGTTACTCACTCACAATGTGCCTAAACATTTTTGGGGGAATGATGTCTTAACTGCAACTTTTCTTGCCAACAGAATGCTCTCTAGAATTTTGAAATTCGGTACTCCATGTCAAGTTCTTTTGAAAAACTTTCCTCAAAACAAATCGATTAATGACATTCCTTTAAAGGTGTTTGAGTGTTCAGCCTTTGTTCATATCCTACATCACCAAAGCAAACTTGATGCTAAATCTAAAAAATGTATTTTGTTGGATATTCTCCTCACCAAAAGGGCTACAAGTGTTACTCTCTCACTACACAAAATTTTTACACTACTATAAATGTTACCTTTCTTGAACATGTACCCTTCTATCCCAAAACTCATATTTAGGGAGAGAAATCTATAAATCAAGAGGAATATCAATTTTGGGTTGAGCCTTTATCTACACCTGAAATTGAACATGTTGAGCCCTTATTTTCACATGAAGATGAACTGGAGGCCCTCGCTACTCAAGTGGAAGGAGGCAACAGGTGTAACACCCCAAGTATTTCACGATTGGTTAAGGGAGTTGATTCTAGCGCAAGTGAAAATTTTTCAGTTGTGTATGGGTACCTAAGGAAAATTAAGAGTTTTTGAAACTTTAAATGTGGAGGTGTGCAAGTAAATCCTTGGTAAGGACTAAACTAAAATTGGAAAGGAGATAAAAATTGTGGGTTTTGGTGGAGAAGAGCAGTGTGGTGTATAAAGGTACATGGACAATGGGAGTAATTGCTATGGGGAGACCAGAGGAAGCTTGTTTGGACGTATGAGTGTGAAAGACTAAAGTGAAAAAAAAAAAAAAATCTACTACCATGAATTTTATCTAAAATGAGTAGTGAGATGGGAAATTTTTTAATGAATATGTGTTGTGAGAATATTTGAGATGTGGTGATTTTTCTGAGATGTGATTTAGGGTGCACAGGCAAATTATCTTAAAATGAAATTCCAATATTTGACCCCTTAGTGTTGACTAAAGGGGCAAAAGTGCAATTTGGGCCCCACACACTCATTAATAACACACATCATAAAGAAAGGGAAAAAAAAAATCATTCACGCTGCACTTCGTCTCTCTCACTGATCTCTCTTATCCCACACCACATTCAGCCTTTCCACCACAAAACCCAACCACCACCACCATCTTCGATGAAGGACGACCTCCAACAACCATTCCCTCGCCAGAAAACTCCATGAATCAAGGTGAGTTTTGAGATTTTCCAATTTTCACTAATTTAAGGATTTGTCAAACCCTGGGTTGATTTTGAGTGAGAGTGTTTGAGCTTGGGAAAGGTTCCAAAACTTAATTGCATGTTAAAACTTGAGTAAAAAACTTGAATCCTTGGAAAATTGCTAAAGAAATTTGGATTTGATGACTTGAAAGTTGGATAATCGAATTTAGGGAAAAATGAGTTCATGTGTTGTGAAATTGTTTAAGTTGATTAGATTTGGCTGGAAGGTTTGAGTTGCATTTAATTGCTTTTAAATGTTGAGTTAATTGCTTTTAAATGTTGATTTGAGCTTGGGATAATTTGAGAAGGATTTGGGCAATTTTGGGTGTAGAATGTTGGTGCAGAGGTTGCTCGCTCGCCATGGCATGCGACTACCTGAGGCATGTGCTCTGCTGCACTGCTAACCCGCTTAGGCAGGTAGGTGGCTAAGAGCTCCAATGGTCCTTATCAAATAGTCATAACTTCCTCATTTAAATTATGTTTTTAGCAAATTATATATCGTTAGAAAGCTCTTTAAGTCTAGTTTCCAATAAGATAAGTTTCATTCAAAAACTCTTCACCATTTAGGAGTTATAACCAAAGTGTGACCAAAGGTCAGAAACAGTATCAAGAATTTTTCTATTTTATTACTTTGACATCTTTTGCTTTCTTTTCTTGATGAAATCAATAGGTATTCTTCCCCAACCACCTTGGATCATTTAATTCTTGATTAAGGCGGGTTAGGACAATAATTTTAGCTCGAAAATGAGGTAAGTAGCTAACTCTATCTAAGTTGTGTTGAAATTTTTTGTGGCAATAGGGACTTAAGTATGACTCTTGGGAAGTTAGCGGTTGTAACCATAGATGTGATGAGACTCAACGGGAGGTTAAGCATGATAGTTAGGCAATGTAGGGTAATTGGTATGGCAAAGCATAGAACACTTTTGGATATCATCGTGAATGGCAACAAGGAAATCTTGTTGTCTGATAAGGGAAATAGAAATCATGTATACATGTGAATAACACCTAGGGATGGAGTTGAGATTGTACTTTTATATAACTGCATATCCCATAGGCACTAGTTGCTTGGTGATGTAGGCCCAAAATAGACATGAATATATTTGTATACATGCTTGTATGCTCCTATATTGTACTATGGGAATGTAGTCCCATGTGGCGAGAACTCTCAACTTGTGGTAAAAATTCATTGCGCGTGATTCCTCGTATGGCTCAATGGACTCTTCATGAGTTAAGTGAGCATGGTACAACGGTGTAACCTCATATGGCTCGAGATACTCCTCGCAAGCTGAGTGGACATGGTATGACGATGTCACGTCATTTGGCTTGAAGTGTTCTTGGTGTGATGATTTGATATGGTATAGTGTTGCTGCTTGTTGGTGTTGCATTGCTTTATGTTTGGGGAATGATACTTTGTGTTTACCTAGTTATGGTTTTGATTGTAATAGCTTCATGGGTTGAGTGTGTTATGTAATCTTATGAGTTGTCAGGGTGGTGTATCCCTAAGCAAAGGAGGTATGACCTGTGAGATAATTGCAATAAGATGTTGAGTAGTTGGAGTGGTATTTCATGTAAAGGTCGTGGAGCCTATTGTATGAACTTACGTATGCATGTATGTTATGAATCAACTTCTTATGATTCCTCGTGTGCCTTACTACGATTCTTGTACATATGTGATTTGTTGCTTGATATATTTCTCACGTGCTTGTATAGTGTTATCTACTTACTAAGTTTTCCAAACTCACGCTTTTTGTGGTTAACATTTTCAGATCTTGGTATTTATTACATTTTTATTTTAGAATGCTCTGTAATCGTATAGGTTACTTAGGTCATGGGGTAAATCGTGTAGTTATTGTAGGATATATATGCTTACATTGTTGAGAAGCCTCTAATGCAAAGCGATAAGTGATTTTTCTTAAATGAGTACATTTCATTACTTCTACTCACATGCATGAATTGAGACTTTTGGTTTGGGGTTAATGTCAGGCTTATGGATCTTGAAAGGACATCTCCTTAGGTTCCGTGCCGATCACATGCCCCAGAGTTGGGTCGTGACACTAAAGGTGTATTCCAGGCATCCTAAGCATGTGGAACAGCAAAATACAACTCCTGAGCATTGCCAATTTGACTTAAATCCAACTCTAAACGAAAGCCCTCAAAGTAATTTTGATACTCAATCCTCTAATGAAAATGCAGATTTTTTTTTGATAGAAAAAGAAGTATTATTAATGAGAAGAGAGAGATACAGAGGAAAGAGGACAGCAAAAAAAAAATGGAGGACAAGGGATCCTCCAAAGAGAAAATAAAAACAAAAAGTAAGCTAAAAAACCTCCAAAACACCCCACAAGTCCCTTGAGAACATATTAATACAATAACGCCCTCCAATCCCTATAAACATCGGAAATAGGCACCCCTTTGAACAGCCCATTAGCGGAGACCCACAATGAAGCCGCATAACGAATTCGATCCCACAACATCTGGATAGGCAGACACCGATCATTAAAAACTCTGGCATTTCTTTCCATCCAAATGCACCACACAGTTGCGAAAAGAACTGTAAAAAAAGAATTTTGTTTTCCTTCCTATGGCCAAAGCCAGTGAATTTGATCGCAAGAAAAGTGCCAAGGTCCTTTGGACAAACCCAATTCTCATCAAAAAGACCAAATAACCTGTTCCAGATACTCCAAGTCACGTCGCAGTGCAGGAACAGATGGTTATTAGTCTCTGAATGTTTGAAGCACAACACGCAAATGTTAGGAGATAGGGCCTTAAGGGGCCTTCTGATTTGACATAGATCGTTTGTATTAATTCTGTTGAGCACAGCAATCCACAAAAAGGCTTTAACCTTTAAAGGCGCCTTAACTTTCCAATAAGCCTTTTTAAAATGGGAAGAAACAGTAAGGTTACGGGCGAGAAAGTTGAGAAAGGAAGCACAGGTATAAGAGCCTGAGGAATCAAGCTTCCACATTCTCTTATCAGGAAAAGGAGAAAGGCGAATTGGATCCAGGATGTCTAGCATCACGGAAAGGTCAGGCAAAAGTCTATCATTGACATTCCTAACAAGATGCAAGTTCCAAGAGTGGTGATTCCCTTGTAAGCAGAAGAAGTCAGAAATGGGGCGTCATGTAGGGAAGATAAAGAATAGAGGCGCGGGAATCTTTCTTTGAAGGGGATGGGGCCAGTCCAACAATCCGCCCAAAAACGAAAACGAGAACCATCACCAACAATTAGAGATAACGAAGAAGAGAAAAGATGGTAAATCTGAGAAATCGCTTTCCAAGGACTTGCGTGCGTAACGACATCCCCCGAACCAGCGTCCCAACCATTCCGATGAAGCCCATACTTTACTTTGATCACCTTATGCCAAAGGGAATTAGGTTCTAAAGGAAATCTCCATAACTACTTAGCCAAGAGAGAGATGTTTTTAGACACTAGATTACCAAGACCCAAGCCGCCTTCATCCTTAGGTTTGCAACACACCTCCCAACTGACCAAGTGATCCTTCTTTTCCACCCCTCCATCATTCCAGAGAAAATCCCTCATAATTCTCTCAATCTTTTTAGCCATTCCAGACGGGATTTTGAACATGGATAAAAAGTACAAGGGCATGCTAGATAAGGAGGCCTGAATAAGAGTCAATCTGCCTCCTAAGGAGAAGTAAGGGCCTTTCCAACTGTCAAGCTTGCGGGAAATTCTTTGGACAATGGGGTCCCAAAAGGAAGTAGCTCTAGGATTTCCTCTTAGAGGAACACCTAGATAGTTAAGGGGCCAATTGAGAACCACACAACCCGCTAACTCTGCCAGCTGCCCAAGAGAATCGTCTTGAATGTTAATACCAGCTAGGCCACTCTTGCCTAGGTTAACACGGAGACCTGACACCAACTCAAAAATCTGGATCAGTGAAAGCACTCTAATAAAATTATCCTTATCCTTGGGCAAGAAAAGAATAATGTCATCAGCAAACTGCAGGTGAGTGATCGCGCAACCATCTCCCTTTAACGATAAACCTTTAATAATCCCTCTTTCGGACCCCCGCCACAACATGCGGCTAAGAACATCTGCCACCAGGGTAAAGAGAAAGGGAGATAACGGGTCATCCAATGCCTCCATCTGTCGCCGAAACCCTTGTGACGGAAAATGAAATCCAAAAAGTCCCAATTGACCATATCATATGCCTTTTCAAAATCTAATTTAAACACTATGCCCTGTTGCTTTCTGCGTCTGACATCATCAACTAACTCGTTAGCTATTAAGCTAGCATCAAGAATTTGACGATCAGCAATAAAAGCGCTTTGGTTCTCTGAAATGGTATTCCCGATAACTGCACTCAATCTGTTGGAAAGGACCTTGGCGATGATCTTGTAGACATTAGTTACCAAACTAATAGGCCTGAAGTCCCCCACCTTAGTGGACTTGTCTTTTTTGGGAATAAGAACAATGAAAGTAGAGTTCATGCTGGTTGGAATACAGCCAGTATGGAAGAATTCTCCAAAGACTTTCATCAGATCTTCCTTCACTATCGACCAACAAGCTTGGAAGAAAGCCATATTAAATCCGTCAGGCCCAGGAGCTTTGTCCTTGTCCATCTTTGAAATTGCATTTCTGATTTCCTCCTCCTCAAAGGGTCTTTCAATCCAATTCCCTTGGGCAACATCAATAGGGGACCATTCCAAGCCCTCAATCGTAGGTCTCTCGTGCATCTCCTCAGTGTAGAGTTTTTTGAAAAAACTAGTCGACTCGTCAGATATCCCCTCATTGTCCTTGACCGTAGTGCCATCCTCCGTCTCAAACTCTTTTATGAAATTCCTTCTCCTCTTCCCATTTACCACCTTGTGAAAGAATCTGGAGTTCACGTTACCCTCGCGAGCCCATTTGATTCTGCTCTTTTGGCGCCAACTTATGTCCTCTTTTTTCTTAATGTTATCCAAATCATTCTTGAGAGTCACTTTGCGCGAAACGAGAAGCTCCTCAAGTCCACCCTCGCTCTCTAGTTTGTCAAGAGTATCCAGCTCCTTAAGAATGTTATCCTTTTGGATTCTAATGTCCCCAAAGGCTTCTTTGTTCCAGGTCTTTAACTTCTCCTTCACATATTTCAATTTCTTCATAAACTTAAAACCCTCCCATACTGGAATTGTGTATTCTGGCCACCACTTCTCAACGTTGCTGAAAAAAGACCGGTGTTGAAGCCACATATTCTCGAATCTAAAAGGGGTAGAACCCCACTTAACTCTACTAGTCTCAAGGATAATGGGGAAATGGTCGGATGCCAAACGTGAGCCGACTTCCTAAATGGGATCAGGAAACGAGTCCTCCCATTCAGGGGTGAACAAAAATCTGTCAAGGCGAGAGGAGATACCCGAACCCCTGTTAACCGACCAAGTGAATTGTGCATTAGAAAGGGGAAGATCCTTAAGACCGCAGTCCGTAATAAAAGAATTAAAGCCTCTCATGCTAGCATTGAACCTGTATCCTCCCAGCTTCTCATCAGGGAACCTCACTACATTGAAGTCACCACCAACACACCAATGGGGGTTACAAAAACCGTGAAGGTAAGACAGTTCTTCCCACAACTCGCCCCTCAGCCTAGGGTTAGTCGAACCGTAAACATTGGTAAGCCACCAACACCCTTTGTCCTTGAACTCAAGAAGCACCGAAAGAGAAAATGCACCGTAAAGCACATCCTTTTTTGAGGCAACTCGAGTGTCCCAGATGATCAAAAGACCACCTGAAGCGCCCACTGAAGGTAGATACTCCCAATCTTTGAACTTGAAATCCCAAATGCTTCTGACAAGAAATCTATCCAAATCCCCTAGTTTAGTTTCCTGGATCATCCCAATGTCTGGGTCAACCCTCCTGAAGACTTCTTTGACCTTATGTCTTTTGTACGGGTTACCCAAGCCGTTCACATTCCAACTTAAAAACTTCATAGAGAACCTGACTTGCCCTTTCCTTTCTTAGGATTGCCGTAATTAATTGAGGAGGTTAACCTTTTTAACTCGTTTTCAAGTTTAACTTTCTTCCTTTGGTATGTCCTAGGAGATATAGCCACCTTAACCTCCTTTCCCGATTTATCTCTCAGCATAAAGTTAAGAGACTCCAACAAAGCTTGTGGATCTTGGTTGTTCCTCTCACCCCCTAAATGGCGAAGATGTATGACTTTTTCCCTTAGATCATTACCCTCCGTTAAGGAAGAAGGAGATTTGGAGGGGTCGGTGGAATGAAAGGGCCCTGCTTGAGTGATGTCGTTACGCGCGCAAATCCCTGCAAAACCACACTTTGGATCCTTAGCCGGACTCAGAATTAATACAGGTCAATGACAAATCACAATGTCCCTTGATATCTCCATCTTCCTTATTCTGCATGAATAACCAGTGAACATCTTCAATGCTATCATCAACATCTCCAATGGAATCGTCCTTGTCAGTAATTTGCCGTTCAATTTGTTGGATAAGAAGTCCATCATCGCTGTCAAAATCGGATAACGAGAGATCATCTTCCAAGCAATTCACCTCTTCCCCATCAACTTCTGTCTCCAATAGACCTTTAAAGGTAGCAGACGTCCTGTTCAGATTGTCACTATTTGCTGGAACTTCTAACCTATCCTTGGAGACAAGAGTTGCCGAAATATGCCCAGAGACTGCAGTGGGTGGTTCGATGGTGTCTGTCACGAGCTCGGTTTTCCTCTGCCATGGTTCCGAAGTCTCCGCCATCACTGTTTGCTGGAGACGCTGAGGGAGATCAGAGGGAGACGGTGGCCGGCCGTTTATGATCTCCGGCGGGGTTTCCGGTACTCCATGATCCCCGACGACCGGTTCTGTGCCAATTCGGTCAACGTCCGCCGCTTGTGGCGGTCTCGGGGATGGTGGAAGGGGAATCGGGTCACGATGCTGCTGAGACACCCGAGAGCGAGGGATCTGGATCGGGTGTGATCTCTCAGATCGGTCTGCATTAGCTGGTCTGGGCTGTTGGGCCGTTTTGGCTCTCCATTTCGAAGCCCCATTAGAGGCGCTTGGCCCATTGGGCTTGGATAGTGCTCTGTGCGTCTTGTCCGAAGGGGAGTGAGACCAAGAGGGAGAGGGAAATGGCTTCCTTCGAGAAAAGCCCTTCTTTGCAGTCTGATTTCTCACCAAGGCCCATTGGACCTTCCTTGCTCCCTTGGGATAGACCATAATCCTGAGGGTCCTCGAAAAGGCTAATCCATTGTCTCTCTGATCAAGGCCTTCCAAGTTGGTGATGCCTGTCACGCCATCTGCTGTTGACTTTCCTCTACTATGATTGTCACGCTGACCGAGATCGCCAAAGTCCGAGGAGCCTTCCTTAACAGCCTCTTTGACACTAACACAGGCACCCACTCTGCTCCTGCTTTTGGGCAGGTCAGAAAAGCTGTCAGGATCCTTGGGAAAGGCTTCTTCTTCTACTTGGTGATTTCCAAATCCCTTCACTTCCTTCTTGCCCTTGACAACCTCTGCAAAAGTTCTGCTATCAGTCACAGTAGAGAAGGATTTCAAAATTCTACCATCTTTCTCTAGCTTCAATTTATTTGCCCCTTCAGAGCGAACAAGGATACTAAGCGTTTGGTTGAAGGTGCTCCATCCTCTTCCTCTCTTTCCTTTTGGGATAATGACACTTGCTCATTTTCCTCCAGGGGGGATTTCTGTAATAACCATAAAGTAACCCTTATGATTCTTCCTGATCTCTGCTAAGAAAATAGTTTCCCGTTCTCTGCAACTTTTGACTTCGGTTCCCTTCCATTCAACAGGGCCAAGGGAAGAGGTAATGGAGGATAGCCATCTCGCACTTTCCAAACCCAGAGAAACTGAAAACAGGAAACCTCTTCCTTTTTCAGTGATGGTAAATTTTGGGATAGCCCCGAAATGTTTCTTGACCAGTTCGAAGGTTTTGGCTTCAATGGCAAACCTTTGGATCATCATACTTGTTGCTGAAAATCCTCGAAGTGCTAAACCAAACTTTTAACCCAAATTATTTTCAATCAATCAGAGAAAGATGTCAGTTAGGGCGCGGGTCTGGGTTAATGAAGGAAGGTGACCATGGGTTGGGTAGAAGATCGAATAACCGACTAGATGTTACACAGCACAGAACGAGCAGAATGACGTTTCTGGACAAACAGAGAGGCCGGCGGCAGTTCTGGAATCTCACGAACCAGAGAAAAGACGAAGAAGATAGAAGACGGCTGAAGGATCCAACAAAAATTTAAAACTCCGGGAATCGGTGACCACACCATGGGATCACGCCGGAAAAGGGCCGAAAACGACGACGAGGCCGATCGGAGACGTAGAGAACGCCGGACGCGCCTTCACGTGCCGCCACGCTCCAACGCGTGGGTACTGTATCCGAGAACACGAGTGGCGCGTGAAACACACACGCGCCGCCGATAGCCACCGAACTCTCGGAGTCGGCCGGTCGGAAGCGTCTGAACACAATGGAAGGGGCGGTGAGAGTCAAAGGTCACCGGAGATGGGAGCTCCCGCCTCACGCGCACTCAGCCTCACGAAAGACAATTTAATATTCTGAATATGGTGTTGTGGCTAATATTTAACTCTTCCAGCTCTGCATCAACTACATTTTTGAGAAGCAGATGTTTCGAAACAAGAAAAACGTTTTACTGGAAAGAAGCAACCGGTCTCGACTTCTAATTCTCACGTTCCTTTTTGAAAATGCAGATTTTTATACTAATCTTCTACTATTTATTGCTTGGAAGAAAAGGGTTAGATCATGTACTCATCATCCTATTGCTTACTATATTTCATATGAGAAGTTGTCTCCATAATACAGGTCTTTCATAGCATATCTTGATAACATTGAGTTGCCGAAGAACATAGAGGAAACACCCAAAATGGAGGAAGGCCGTAAACAAGGAGTTAAATGCCATGAAGAAGAACGGCACATTGATTCTTACTGAAAGACCTCTAGGAAAACAACCTGTGAATGTAAGTGGGTGTTTATTGTCAAGTACAAGGAAAGATTAGTGACGAAAGGATTCACTTAGACTTATGGGATATAGATTACCATTAGACGTTTTCCCTTTAGCAAAGTTAAACACCATACATATTCTCCTATCAATTGTTGCGACTGGATGCTTCATCAGCTTGAAGTCAAGAATGCGTTTCTAAATGGGGATCTTGAAGAAGTCTACATGGAAATACCTCTTGGTCTGAAAACCCGAGTAACTCTCAACTGGTCTGTAAACTTTATAAGTCTCTCTATGAACTCAAACAATCTCTATGGGTCCAGTTTGAAAGGTTTTCCAGGGCAATTAAGAGGCTGAATTATGATCAAAGGCAAACAAATCACACTTTGTTTGTCAAAAAATCTCCTGGAGCAAAAATCACCATCCTTATTGTATATTTGAACAACATAGTAATCACTAGAAATAATGAAGAAGAGTTGATGCGCTTAAAGAAGTTCTTGAGCAAAGAATTTGAGATCAAGGATTTTGGTCCTTTGAAATACATTCTTGGAATGGAAATAACTCGATCTAGCAGAGGAATCTTTGTTTCACAAAGGAAGTACATCCTAGATCTTTTGAAAGAGATTGGAATGCTAGGGTGTAAACCTATTGACACCCCCATGGATCCGTTCAACAAAATAGGCTCAAAAGAGTCCTCCAGTCTTGTTGTCACCCCCATGTATCAATGTCTTGTTGATAAAACTTATATATCTCTCGTACTAGACCTGACATCAATTTTGCAATAAGTGTAGCAAATTAGTATATGAATAATCCTACTAAAGAACATCTCGAGGCTATTAACCAGGTACTTGAATACTTGAAAATGACACCAAGAAAAGGTCTATTTTTCAGAAAAGGGTTCAACAAAAGTATTGAAATATTATCGAATGCTGATTGGGTTGATTTCCTAAAAGATAGGAGGCCTACTTCATGATGTTGTACCTATGTGTGGGGAAATCTTGTCACCTGGATAAGTAAAAAGAAGTCTGTGGCGTCAAGAAGTAGTGCAGAAGCAAAATTTTGCACTATGGAACATGGATCTGTGAAGTAATATAGTTGAGAGGAGTATTGGAAGAGCTTTAGCTTCCAATCACCACCTCCATGAAACTCTATTGTGACAATCAAGCAACAATTCAAATAGCAAAGAATCCAATCTATCATAACAAAACCAAGCATGTGGCGATCGATTGTCATTTCACCAGAGAGAAGTTGGAGCAAAGGGTCATTGAGATAATTTACACTCCTACACTCCAACAGACGGTTGATATCCTTACCAATGCTATTCCCCGAACTAAATTTGATAATCTTTTATCCAAGTTGGGAATGATTGACATTTACTCCTCAGCTTGAGGGAGAGTGTGGGATTCTATTTTTTATTATGATTTTAGGGTTAATTTGTTTCCTTGTAAATATTTGGTCTTTGATTTGTTTCCTTTTCATTATTGTGATTGATTATGATTAATTTGTATTCAATAGGATCAATTATTTTCCTAGAAATAAATATGGTTGATTATGATTAATTTGTATACCCTAGACCCTTCTTGTAATCATCAGATTTTGAGAATAATATTCTGCAATATTCTACACAACACACTAATAGTGTTAAGAGTCCTTAGGATCATATTTGATTATGGGTATTTTTTTTCCTTTCTACCTATGGTGCAAATTCCATAAAGAGAACTTGCAATCTCCTAATGGTCCGTTTGATTCGCAATACAGAATAGGAATGGAAAGGAAAGAAGAATAGAAAAAAAAAAAGAAAAAAAAATTGTTTGGTATGCAATGAAAAAATGAATAGGAAAGAAAATATAAATATTGAATTTGTGGGGTAATTTTACTAAATTACCCCTATTTAAATTTTTTAAAAATAATAAAAAAGAAAAAGGAACGCATTCAGCATTCTTGATCAGTGGGTAATTTCACAAAGTCTCAATCGCCTCTTCCTGAAGTTTCTCTCACAGTGGGTATTTTCTTTCTTCCTGAAGCTTCTCATTAATGGATACTTTTTTTCTTCCTGAAGCAAGCTTCTTTCTCTCTTTCTTCCTCTCCCTCCTTCTTCTTCCTCACAATCGCCTCTCTCTTTCTTCCTCGCCATCGCCTCTGTTCTGTCACCAATCACCACCAGTGTAGCCGTAGCCTTCGACTATGGACAACACCAGCTCTGCCTCAACAACTTAGGATTTCAATTTGTCACTCTGGGACTCCTATGAACTCATCACTATGTCTCGGAGGTTAAAAACATGGTTGGGTTTGAATGAGGAAGTCCCACTTGTCGAGTTGGGTTAGAATCGGACACATAGGAGGCGGAAGCAGGAGAGTCAGAACAGCCTTAGGAATTTGTTCAATCAAATGTCTTCTAGGAAATTTAATGAGAACATAGTGGACTGATTCTTTTAATTTCTTCGTGATTTTTGAAAATTTTAATCAAAAGTTTTCCTTTTCATAGATTGTATAGCCAAAATTTCATTTTATTGTGCCTTCAATACTCTGCATCAGAGTCGGTGGTTTGGGGCTTGTTGGTGGTGTGCAGAGAAGGGGAGAGAGGGGAGATGCAGGTGAGGGAGGCGAGAATGTAGATGAAGGACAGGGGCACAATGGACATTTGACAACCTTTCCATCAGCACCCCATGTTTTCCATCGATAAGGAATGAAAGATGTCGTACAATAAATAATGGAAAACAGTAAATGGATGGAAAGGAAAGCTTCCCATGCTTCAGTGTAACCAAACAAGGGAAACGGTACTGTTGGTGGGTGGGAATTCCAAGCACCTTTCCGAATGGAACTGTGAACCAAACATGCCATAAGAGAATGCTCAAACATATGCTGATAAACTCCTAGATAATCTCATTGATTCTTAAGAAAAGTTTAAATACACCTAGAGAAGCATAACTTCCCCAAAACTAAGGACATGGCAGAAAACTAACCTAAACCTAATATAACTACTCCTAATATCTATTATTTCAAAATAAAATACATAAGTCTGAAATTACAAGAAAAGTTAAAAAAAAAAAAGAACAAAAATAATTGCTAAACAACCATTTAGGCACCTAAGCAGTAGTTTCTTGGCACTTAGGCACGTGCTAGCCCTCCTCTTGGTCTACTTGGCACTTAAGCACCGGGTCTTCGAAGCTTCTTGAGTGCTCAGGTGCTTAGGTGCTAGTTGCTTAAACGCCCAACACACTAGGTCGCTAACAATACTCCCCCCTTTCAATGAATGCTTGTCCTCAAGCATGTAGTGTTACAAGTTCCATGCAGTCCTTGCTCTTTAGTCCTTCTTCAACCAATTCCAACCCAAACAGTCTATTTGCAATGGTGACCTCTAGTAAATGTTTCATCACAATTGAAATAAACACCCCCCTAAATGTCTTTCCTCCATTTCAGATTTGGTTAATTGTTTGGCAAATTTAGGCTGTAGTAAGGGTGGAGGATCTAGAGGTTTGTCTCTATAGATGTCTAAAACTTGTGAAGGCTGCATCTTTCGTTCATAAAGTCAAGAAAGGCTCATTATAGTAGCCAAGTATTAATGGTTGTGTAATTCCAGTTCCACCGATATGTAGTCAACAGGGCCACTGATATAAAGATCTATTCTCTGTCGTTGAGTGACTACGCCAGTCTAGGAAGCTAGTTACTCAAATTGTTCTTGGTAGCCATTTCCCTTTTTTTTTTTGACTTCTTATAGGAAGCCCAAATCATAGATGACATTGTTGCTTAAATTCCTTCCAAGTAAGATGAGGAATAGTGGATTCCATTCAAAGGAGATAGATTTGAGCATTACCTTCTAGATGATAAGAGGCCAAGTCCACCTTGTTGGCTTTGGTCGCTTATTGATGTCGAAAAATGTTACACCAATTCAACCACCCTAAAGGAAACCTCCTGGCTTTTAAACTACAAAAAATCTAATTTGTAACCTTTGGAACAATAGAATCCTCAACAGATCCAGAATCTAATGCAACTGATTCGTCCTTCCCTCCACGATTGTGGTTGCTATGGTCTCCAAAATTTGCTTCTACTTTTGAAGCCGCTAACTCCTAAGATAATGAATTCAACCATGTCTTGATTGGTTCCTGGTTGTTGCAAAATTTGCAGCACACTCTTGGAATAAGTTCAACAAATGTACCAACTGCTGTTGTAGGTCTTCTATAACCTGGCTTCGATACCCAAATGTAGAGTCCTTAGGATCTGATCTAATCTGGTTATGGGTATTCTTCTTGTTCTACCTATGGTACAAATTCCTTAAAGAGAACTTGTAATCTCTTGAAAATGCTCAGACATATGATGATAAACTTCTTTGATGATTTAATTAATTCTTAAGAAACGTTTAAATACAACTAGAGGAGCATTACTTCCAATAAAATAAGCATAACTTCCCCCAAAGTAAGGACTTGGCAGAAAACTAACCTAAACTTGACATAACTACTCCTAATATCCATCAATTTAAAATAAAATGCATAATAAAACATTATAAATCACAAGTCTGAAAGTACAAGAAAAGATTTTAAAAAAAAAAAAAGAAGAAAACAAAAAATAAAACGCATAATATCTGGACACCTAAGCATCAGTTTCCTGGAACTTCGGCCCTCATCTCGATCTACTTGGTGCTTAAGCGCTTGGCCCTAGGCAACTAAGTGCATGGGCACTTATGCGCTAGTTGTTAGGCGCTCAAAGCGCTCAAGTGCCCAAAACACAGCAAGGAGGTAGGGGGTTGCTAACAATTAACTTCTTACAATAGGGACTTATGTTCAAAAGTTTCCTAAGTATAAGGATCTAATTACAAAAACAAAATGTTGAGATCAAGTTAAAAATTAGGAAAAATTATGGAAATCAAAAATATATTTTAACTATTATACATTAAAATATAAAAAACTAATTAGGATAAATTTACTTTTAGTCCCTATAGTTTTAGTCAATTTGTAAATTAATCCATATAGTTTGTTTTGTTGTAATTTGGTCCCCACTTTTTGGACATTTGAGAAAAGGCCCCTACCATCAAAAAACTGCTCACCAACCGTTAGGAGTATATTATGTGACAAGAATGAAGATGATGTGGCATACATTTAGACCATGTAAGCAAGCAACATTAGCATTTTGAAGACAAGTCAACAAGTCTTTTATTCTATCACAAACCTAATGAGGAATAGTTGCTCCCCTTCTCCCTCCAATTTTCTCATCTTTTGAGAAACACACGCACATGTCCTCCCTCAATTAGGTAAACACACACGTAGATACTATTATAGAGAGAGAGAGAGAGAGAGAGAGCATAGACCTAAGAATCAAAGGGGAGAGCTTTAGAATTGTGGATGCCAACGCAAGTTAGAGATGAAAAGAAAGACTTGCTTACTTGTGCTAAAAATGCTGATGTGGCTTGCTTACAAAGTCGAAATGTGTGCCACATCATCTTCGTTCTTGGCACATAATACATGCCTAACGGTTGGTTAACATTTCTTTGACGGTAGGGACCTTTTCTCAAATGTTCACAAAGCATATCAAATTACAACAAAACAAACTATAGGGACTAACTTACAAATTGAGCAAAACTATAGGGACTAAAAGTTTAATTTAACCAAATAATTATAAAAAGAGTGCACTTTTTATTTTTATTTGGGTTGGAATGAGCACCTATAGAGGAAAAAATGGTTGAAAATCATTTAAAGTGGTTTGGGCATGTTTAAAGAAGACCGTTAAAAGCACCAATAAGGAGGGTTGAGCAGATGGTTTGGAATCTCGTGAAAAAAGGTCGAAGAACACCAAGAAAGACACTTACAGAAGTTATTGAACGGAATCTTCTGATAAATGAGATACCTAAAGAGTTGGCCATTGATAAAGCTCAATGGCGTCATGTGATCCATGTAGCCGACCCCACCTATTGGGATAAGACTTTGTTGTTGTTGTTTGTTGTATTTGGGTTGGGATGGGCTCAACAAAATAACAATTGAAAAAGAAAAGGTTTGGGCAAAAAAAATTTCAACTTCTAACCCACTCCATTTATAAGTCTGGTTGTGCCCAATAGGCTGGACCTATATTAACATCCCTAAACACCTGGTTTAATAAATGAGTGGTAGGGTAAGAGGTAACCTAGTCTTTTGACTTTGTGCAAGATACTCAAGCCGTATGGAAATTTAATATTACCATCTCCCTGCATAGGAATGAAAGTTGAAAATTTTGTAGAAATGTTTGATTGCAATGTTCCCAAGAATCAGTTTCAAACCTTGAACTAAACATGAGAATATATCATTTCCTGTCATTCCCATATAACATTCCCAAGAATCTTCAAAACATTCTGCAAACAAACACCCCATTAATGACATAATTTACATACCAATTTAGATTTTAAAAAGTGAATAAACCAAAAGGGTATTTAGATTGAACACTTAATGGCATGCTAGAGCAACAACTCATAAGCACTTGAAAATCGTTTGAACAAATATCCTTATTGAATTATTACTTTATTTATTTATCTGCTTTTGTCATGCAGAAAGCCATCCATGTTTTTAGAGGGGAGCAAGTGCCATAGGATACCAAGGTCAATGCCTGCTATAAAAATTATATTCCAAATATTCAATGGCAGCACTTCCACAGGGCTAGCCATAAACGATAATAACATGAAGACCATCTTGTTAGGAGGAAAAAAAAAATCATCATAAATTTTATGATCAATTCAACAGAGGTGATTAATAAAAGAATTTCAAGAAACAAATAAGATCTGCAGAAAACAATTTCCTGTATTTATCCAGGCAATCTTAATGCAAAATATAGATGGAAAAATTACCTTTTCTAGGATATTATCCTTGTTAGTCAATTGTGAATATACAAGCAGAGCATTGTGGGAACCAAAGCATTCTGCAAAACTACCATCATGGCTTGTTTAGACATTGTTCCATGCACCGCTTGTCACACCAACACCTGACTCAATCTGATTTCTGCTGAATGATAAGAATGCCTCATCATTTTCACAAATTTCAACTTGCTCACCCTCAGCTATCTTTGTTAAGCAAAACTTATCAGCATTATTCACACAATCATGACCTTGCTTTTCAAATTTATTTGGAATATGGCTACTCAAAGGATCGGATACACAACCTTGTGATTGTCCCTGTATAACGCTTGTGGTACTATATGCATCTACTGCAGCGTCATTATCACAAGACATAATGTCTAACTGAGGATTCTTGCAGCCAGCATCAACAGCTTTGAGTGTCTCCAAGGTGCCTGACGAAGCCATATTTGAATTAGCATCAAACGCAGAAGGGGGCTCATCACCATTTGGAGTTACTAAATTTTTTTCAAAACTTCTGCTATTGTCAATTTTGCAATTGAAACTGTGCCCCTTCAAGGAACTTGTTTCCAGTGCAAAGCTTGTCACAACATCCTCATTAAGAGGAGCATGATCCTCAGTAACATCCTTAGTTACTTTGACATTAGGGTCAATTTCGAGTCCATTTATCCTGTTCATACTATTTAAGAAAGGATGTTTAAGCCCGGTCTGAGGTGAGACAACTGAAATGCCTTCTGAACTACAATGCAGTTTAAAACTGGTCAAGATATCTTCAGTTTCTGCATGGCAGTTGCCAAAGTTAATTAGCCACTTGTCATTCTCAAATGGATTTCCATCACTAATAATCACATCTTCCAGTTTGTCATCTGCACATCTTTTCCCTTCAAAATTTGGAGGAAGCATGCCACTTTCGAAACCTATCTGCTTTCCAGGGTCTTCCGCTGACCTTTCAGGGAGCTCATCATATCCACTGCTTTTGAAAACACATGACTGTCCATTTCCACAAGGAATAGTTTCAGAGCATCCAGCATTTCCATCCTGACTAACAAAATCACTGATTCCACTTTTCATGCATTTGACAGCATTTATTTCATTAAAAAAATCATAATTAACATTATCCTTATTATTGGAGAAAGTTGTGACATCCAAAGGAACATCAAGTTTGCAAGTAACATCATTAACATCAACTAATTTCTCATTATCTATGTTACCAACTCTATCCTCCTCATGAGAACATCCCTGAACTGAAATTGTACCATTCTTATCAGCCTTCAAGAGTGGCTCACCTACAGGAAAATTTCCCTGATGGTTAAAGGCTGTAAATGTTCCACTAGTAGAATTATCTCCTTGTACATTAGTACCTGAAGCCAGATCATTATTGACATTTTCATCAGAGGTGTTTTTCTCATCACTTCCAATTGATGATGACACGGTGGCCTGCTTTGCATGATCAACATATACAGATGTGCCAGGAATAAGCAAACTACTAGAAACATCATCAGCCTTCATGTCATTTGTAGGGGCACAACCAACGCCCTGCTAGATGCATATTACCAAAAGTAAAAATTAGAAACATTAATTCCTTTCTTTCATTTTTTTTTTAATATAAAGAAACAGATAAAATTCTGTAGATATTGACTTACATTTTCAGGTGCCACTGTACCAAAAGACTGCAGGCTTCCATCGGTATGACTAGATTTTAAATGGCTTATATCTTGAAGTCCAAAACAGGAAAGCAAGTATGAAGAAACTTCATTGCACGACACAAACTGGCACCCATCAGGGCTGAATGGTACCAAATTAAGGAAATTGTATAAGAATAAATAGGAACTATAATTATAACTACAATAAAGTATAGGAGAGTGCAGATATTTCTTATCAGGAAACTGAAATGTCACAGCAGTAGAGATAAATAAAATCCTTCCATCTATGGCAGTTGAATTGAACTATTAAATGAATGAAGCAGACTAAAGAGACTCCAGCTTTAAAGCTACTCTAATCCTAGAGAAGTTAAAAATTTTAGATAGTGATAGAACCCAAACCACAAAAAGCTGGGAAACACTGTCAAATGAATAATATTTCACTAACAACAAGACTCAAACAAGGGATTACAATGCTGAAAATACTATCGCCATGAGTGCACTATGCGCTATTAGTAGCCATGGACCAAACACAAGATTTTGCAACCAAATCTACTAAACCTTATTATCCAACTTTAGAAATTTAGCAAAACAGACTTAGATTATAGTTTCAGTTTTAGGAGTGTCAAATGTAGGGCTGTGAATGAGCCAATCATAATACTTTACCAACAATCGAGCTATTCATGAGCTTAATAAGCCAATTAGCCCAACATTAAATTTTTAAACTTGGCTTGTTTAACTAAACAAGCTTAATATGTTGCTCAATCTTGTTCATTTAATAAATCAGAAGAACTAATAGGATCTTTTGGCCTAACCATACCCTAAAAGCAAGCTCATGAGGCTAAAGCAAGAAAAAAAGGACAAGTTTTTACCTATTTGAATTCAAAGGGACCTCCACATGAAATCAAGAACTACCTTGCATAGGATAGGGAAGAATTTTTCCTAATGTTTTTAGAATCGGCCCGGCTATTGACACGGGCTGGCCTTCGAGTTTAAGTCACTTGTTCAACCACTGGGTCACCGGATCAATTGTTTAACCGGATAAATAAATTTAAAAATTAAAAAATTATATATATATATATATATACTTATACATATGTTTACAAATAAATTTTAAAACAAGTAAAATAAATAATTTAATGTAAATTTTATACTTTAAAATCTTAAAACTATGATCATTTGTCATAAATAATTAAAATGTAAATATTTATAAGGTCATAAATATTCATAATAAGTCAAACATAAAAGTCAAATATTAATTAAATAATAAAAAGAAAGAAAGAAGAACAAGGACTACAATGCAAGAATTTGAGGGACCAAAGTGTTATATAACTCATTTTTTTTTGGCTCAAATCAGTCATTAATTACTAGCCATCTCCATACACCAGTATTATTTCCAAGTCTACATAGTACTTAGAAAATATTAAAAAAATCATATATATATATAATTAAAGATTATATATATATATAAATTTTATATTATATAATAAAAAAAAATTTCTAATATTTTATATATTTATATTAAAAAAATTTAAAACACATGCGTGCCAACTGTATGTAATTATGTATCACACATGCATGTTCATCCATCCGTATACTTTGCACCTCTGAAATCTGAATTCAATCAATCCATCTTCTTCCCACCTTCTCTCACCTTCTCGCATCTTCTTCAAACTTCACCTTCTTCCCACCTCCTCTCATGCGTGCCAGCTGTATGTAATTATGTATCACGCACACACATTCATCCATCAGTATGCTTTGCACATCTGAAATCTGAATTCAATCAATTCATCTTCTTCCCACCTTCTCTCACCTTCTTACATCTTCTTCTATAGACTTCATCTTCTTCCCAACTTCTCTCATCTTCGTTTTAGTTCAAATCAAAGTGTTCTTCTTCTTCTTCGTTTTTTACTGCTCTCTCTCTCTCTCTCTCTCTAAGACCCAGCAGACGGGTCGATTACTGGCAGAGTGAAAGGGTCACCTGACCCTGACCTAGCCTGGGGTCGCTAGTTTCCGGTTCAACCTACCGGTCCAAGCCGAGTCCCAATACACTGATTCTTCCTTTAAGGATGCAAAAGGGTAGAATTTCTCTCCCCAAGAATATGCGGAGAGCAAGTCAAGAACTACCTTGCATAGGGCCACAGAAGAATTCATCTTGTAAGGACACAAAAAGGGGTAGAATTTCTCTCCCCAAGAATATGGGAAGAGTGACAGAGATTGGGACCAAGGTCATGATAATTGCCCCATGAGGGCCTGCTCTATTGAAATAACTATAATACTTTTTATTTTATACAATTGTTTTACTATATGTATACATCAATATTTTCACATTTATAATTCATAACAATAAATTTTTAGATATGTTTATCTTTAGAAATTATATATGAGGTAGAATTAGCGTGGCACCTATTAAGTAGAAAATGGTAGAAAATCGTTTAAGATAGTTTGGATATGTTCAAAAAAGACAATTAGAAGTGCCAGTAAAAAAAAATTGAGTAGATGGTATTGAGTCTTATAAAAAAAGGCCAAGAAAAACCAAGAATGACACTTAAAAAAGCCATTGAATGTAATCTTTTGGTGAATGAAATACCTAAAGAGTTGGTTATTGATAGAGCTCAATGGCGCTAAGCGATCCATGTAGCCGATACCACCTCATGAGATAAAGCTTGTTGTTGTTGTTGTTTATCCTTAGGGATATATTTGAATTTAAGATTGTATTTTTTAAAATTTCAAAATTTTACTTAAATTTTTATAAAACTTAATAATCTTCATAAAATATTACAAATATGATAGGGGTAGGAGCAAGGAGGCCTCTCCAACCCCACCTTGCCCTATTGCCATCCCTAGGTTGAGAGCCCAAAGTCTTTATAAATCTAACATTCCAAACTTCCAATGTTGGATTTAAGTCTCATACGTTGCAATTGGGTCTTAATGTACCAAATTCCTAGTAAGAAACATATCTATAAAGCCCTAGTTCACAAAATCATAAGCTTTCTCAAAGTCAAATACCAAACCAAAGTAGGATTATCCTTCACTTTGATCATCACTAACTTCATAAGTATTAAAAGCCAATCCAAAATTTTAAATTCTTGAAACATAATTCTTTTTTATTGGTTTCTATATGTTATTGAATGGCTTCACTTCTCATTAAACAAAAAAAAAATTTTAAATTCATTTATTTCAATATCTAACAAACTTCCCCTTCTCTTGGTTTAGTGCACTTGAAGAATGAACATTTTCAATCCACGCCCAATTTCGGCATATTATTCATTTTTTAAGTGATTATGGAGTCCAAGAAAATTCAAAGTTAAACTCACTCATAAACTCAACAAGCAGAAAGCATCAATATTCTAGATAGCAAAACATGACTACATGTTATTACTATTCTGTCACTATGCAATTAATTTATGCTTATAATAACAGGCTGTTTTGGTGGATGGAATAAAAGGAATAGAAAGTAATTAAAGGAAGGATTTATCTAGTCCTTTATTTAGATAATACTGTAACAAAGAAAGAAATAAAAACAAGGGAACAACGAACCCTCTAAGGACGCATTTTTGTTCTCTCAGAAGCCAGGCAGACAGCAGAAGGAAAGGAAAAAGAAAATCTACAATATTTTATAAGCTTCCAATTTTATCCACTAAAAAATAAAAATGTAATAAAACAAAAAAAAAACAGTTAAAATAGTAAAAAGCTATCCACCAAAAAAGAAAACTCCCTTTTCAGTCCACTATGTTCCTATACATACATATGCAAATTCTTATCTTTTGCTAAGCATTAGTCTGGATGTGGGGGAAGATGGGATAAGAAGCAGTGATCCGGGATAGGAAGGGGGCTGTTAGCATTTTTTTGGAAGAAATTCTGATGATAATAGGGAAGGAGAAGTCCCAAGCCCACCCTCCCCACTACGTGGCCAAGGCTTCCTTGTGCCACAGATAGGGTGTAAGTAGGGAAATGGGGTTTCTTTATTTTTAAAAACTGTTCAATTATTCTTCCCCCATTTTATTCTTTATCTATCCTTATTTCATCCATACTATATTGTCATTTTTCAAAATCAAAACCTTTTCCATCCCTTCTCTTCCCTCATTATCATTAAACATCCAAACGACAAAAGCTACTTCCCAATCCATTCCTTTATGAACCACTCCTTCCCTCCTCCAAAAGACCCAGATATAGCTAGCCTAAACTATTAAATATAGGAATTATCAGCACCATTATTTATTTTCATTATGCTTCATTCATTAATGACTACGATAGTCCGTTCTATTCCATTCTGATTCGAGCACCCAAATGAACTGTGAAAATAACAGATGAATCCAATTTAAGATAATGTCATGCATCAAGAGCTCTAAAACATAATTAAGGTAACGTTAACAATATCCATGGCTGTCCTGCAGATAATTATTAAGTATATAAGAATGCAAGCTCAATGCAATTATACAAACAAACGGTATCAATTTTCACCTGATGTAACATGTACGTATCAAAGAAACAAAAGCAGAAAGAAAGAAAGCAAAGATGTTTACTTCAAAGAGATTATATCAAAAAAGAGAACATAGAAAAACCTTATGTAACGGCGACAAATTATCCACACTCGACCTGCCCTCCTCTTGAGAGAAAGCAAGATCTTCCATCCTCTAGGCAAAAAGTCGCCGAAATCAGCGGCCTGCACAATCCTCCTCCTCTTTCTTTGACTAGCCCATTCTCCATTCAACCTTCCCATGAATTCCAACAATTGGGACTCGGTCTCCAACCCTAGGGTCCTCCTTTTCAACTCCTCCCCAAATGGATCCTCCACATTCACCAAAGCAACTGCGTTCACAAGAACACCGTTGTTGTTCACCAAAGTCATCACCCCACCACCATCCTCTTTTGGTTTCTCCTCAATATGCATATTCACATTCTCGTTCTTCCGCGGCCGCCCACGCTTCCGCTTTCTCAGACCACCAGCAACGATGTCAGTTGGGATGTTCTGAAAAGCCGCGGTAGCGGACTCGGTCTCTAGGCCCTGGGTCCTCCTTTTTAACTCCTCTCCAAATGGATCCCCCACATTCATCAAGGCAACTGCGTTTACAACACCTTTGTTGTTCACCATTGTCATTGCCCCACTAACCTCCTTTCTTGGCTTCTCTTCTATATGTATTCCCACGTTCTTCCGTGGCCGCCCACGCTTCCGCTTGGTCTGACTAACATCAACGATGTCAATTGGAATGCTCTGAAAGGCAACCGTCGCGGATTCTGGCAGAGGATCTTGAAATTGAACCTGGACCGAAACAAGGCTCTCATCATCATGCTTGACGTTGCCATAAGACTCGACACCGAAGAGTTGTTGAAGTAGACCAATGATTTGGGCGTTTTCTTCGTCGATAGGCTCGGGATTCTGGCGGGGAATTTGAATGGTGGAAGCGGCAACATGAGAGATTTGGTTGTTGCGAGGAGCGAGGCGGAGGCGAGAGAAGGTCTGCTTACGGCTGCCTGCGGATTCATTGAAAACGGAGCGGTCAATTTTGGGGATTATTGCATCGTCGTCAGAGCGGCGATGAATGCGGGAAGAGGAGCATAGGGAGAGAGAGTAGAGTTCGGATTGAGAGAGAAGGCGGAGGTCGATGAGTGGGAGAGAATCGATGTGCAGGAAGTCGTGGTCGGCGGAGGAATCCACCGATGCCATGGCATTGCGATTCGCCTCCGTCTCTGCGAGTTTGAGAGAGATCGGAATTGGTGGAACCAAGAGGTGTTGTGGTGTGTATCTCCGAGGGCAGTTTCAACTTTCAAGTCACTCTTTTTTTTTTTTTGGGAAAAGTCAATTCTCACTTTCGAGTATGCTGAAATATCAAATATTTATACACCCACATATTTATGTATGATTATGAATCAACCAATCGCCCCTAACGAAATGCTGATATTTTTTTTTCTCCTTAACTTAAACGTAAAATTAAATTAAATTATAAAATGTGAATACATTTATTTTGTTTTCCAATATTTGATCAGTTTATAATTATTCTCTAATTTTTCTTATCATTTTTATTTATAAGTTAATAAAATTGAAATCTAAAAATTAAATAAAACAAATATATATATATATATAAAATAATACTCCACTGTGCATAAATGCAACGTGGATTTCAACACCAGCTTGTAAATATTTTTATGAAAAAATTTCAAAAAATTAATTTTGATTAATTTTTGGCTAGTTTTTTCCTTTACCAATTTTATTAATTTTAGTGATTCAACCAATTATTTTTTTTATTGATTTTGAAAGTCAAATCAATTTGAAGAACTAGTCAATTTACTATTTTTTTATTCAAACTAATTGATTTGATCCCATTCTTTTTACATTATATAAAACTATTCATTATAAATCTTGAATTATAAAATTATTTTAAAACTACCAAATTTGTAGCTCAAGTTATGTAATATTAAGATATTACGAGTTATGAATTAGGGTTTAGGGTCCGAGCCCCCATTGTCATATAAAAAAAAAAATACTACTAAAAATGTTATTAAATTTGTTGTCAGTCTAAAATAATATGATCTCTATGTACAAGAATAAGTAAACATTAAATACTGAATTGTTTTTTTTTTGATGAAAAATACTGAATTGTTACTTCTTCATTTAATATTATTTCAAATATTAAGAATTAATTTGAAATTATTATATGCTATTATTGGGGCCCCAAAATATATTTCGTTATAATTTATTAGTCAAAAAAATAAATTCATTGCCCTTTAATCATCTTATTTGAAAATTAGTTATAAATGAACAATTAGCTCATGCAACTTCAAATAATTCAATGCCATAAAAGTCAATATAAACAAAACAAAATCAAGATAACAATTAAATTTAATTAATATAAAAATAAAATAAATTTTAATTAATAAATTTCTCTCCTTCTAATGTGCGCTTTAATTACTATAAAATTTAAAATATTCTCATACAAAAATTTCATTTAAAAAAATCTATGGCAATTTATAAAAAGCTGAATGTATATCTTATTAATTAAAATTTATTCTGTGTAATTGTAATCTTTTTAAGCTTATACGTAAGTTATTCGGAAAGAAAACTTGTGAAGGGTTTGACAAGATTATCTTCAAATTTTGTGGGGGCGGAAAACCAATCTCATTGGAAAGCTTGTAATTATGTAAGGACTAATAAAAAAGAGGGAGGTTTGGGTTCATAGATTTTGAGAGTTTTCACTTTTAATCTGCCTCAGATTTGATGGGAGATTGGGAGTTCCTCACAATAAAGGTCACAATCGTAAGGGTTCTAGGGTTTTGGAGAAGGGAATGCGCTAGAAAATCAAAATAAGCATAAGACTGTGTATTGATTTGGGAAAATGTTGTATATTTTTATTTTCAATCTTTAATTTTTAAAATGTATTTTTTGAAACATTGAATATATATTTTTAATATTTTTAGATTTGAGTACATTTAAAAAAAAACGTTTTCAAAAAATATTCTTGTTATATTTAAATAAACACATTTTTAAGTTTATTTTTTATTTTTAGTGAAAATTAAAACAAAAAATATCTAAACCAAATAGAGCTTAATTTGTGAAAATATTTTTTTTTATTTTTTATTTTTTGAAATATTAAAAATATCTTTTTGGTATTTTTAAATTTTGGTCTATTTTTAAAATATTTTCAAAAAAATATTTTCAGTAAACTAAATCAAAAGTATTTTTAAATTTATTTTTAATTTTTAATAAAAATAAAAACAAAAAATGGCAGCATCTCGAATGAGATCGAAATTTGGATGGGCATTGACATTATTGTCTATCAACAATCAACGATCAACAGTAATTAGTAAAAGAGACGTACCCGTAGATCTTATATGCTATTTTTATCCCTCTTTTATTACATGATAAATGTGAGAGAATCCAATTTTGCGGTGACTCTACAGGGATGTTAAATTATGAAGAATTCTGACCTCATTTTTGGTGGTCACTGGGAGATAATTAGCATCATACTCTGGGTTTTTGCCAAGTGCTATTACGGTTATTTTTCTCCCTTCCTGAGGTGGTTTTGATACTTTGGAGGACAAGGTCTAGCCATGGGCTTTATTTCGCCAAATCAGAGTAGGTTAAATCGAAAATTTAATTTCTCAATAGGCTAAATATTTTTATCAATATATTATTTTGAGAAGTTTAATGTTTCTACATCTTGTTTATTTATATATATTTTAAGATAATTTAAAAATAAAAACATTTAAATTTTTGAGAAATTAAACTTTTTATAAACTTATCATTTATAAAAAAAATAATAAATAAATAAGTTGGAGTGGCCCCCAGGCTATTCCTACTCTCCTCCCAATGGTCTCTGGATTTTTCTCAAGCTCGTGAAGTAGTAAATGCTAGGAGACGCATTGGCTAAAGCTCTTGTTGTTGTGCTTTGTTTGTTTGTTTGCTATTGGTCCTGCACTACTGTGTTTATTTCGTTTCTGTTACCTCGTGCCTTGTTTATTGTTTTGTATGTCATCTTAGTGACGTCTTTTTCAGGGCCAAAAAAAAAAGAATAAGCTTGTGTTTAAGTTTGAGTAAATAACTTATTTAACCACTTATAATATAAAATCTTATTTAGATAAATAATTTATTTAAATACGTATAGAATAAGCGTTTATCATATTAACGCTTATATATAAGTTATTTTTATAATTGAACAGTTTATAAGGGTAAATTTTATATAAGTTATTTTCAGCTTAAATTTTATATAAGCTATTTTCAGCTTATTTTTATAAGATATTCTAGAGAGCTTATGAAAATAAGCTGAAAATAGCTTATTGACATGCCATAAGCTATTTCTATAACCTTTCTCAAACATGTGCTTAAGCGCTTATATCATAAAATAATCAGATAAACTTAAAATAACATCTTCCAGACATGCCCTAAGCGCTCATTATATAAGCGTTTTTATATAAATTATTTCTATAATTGAAAAGTTTATAAGGATAAACTTCACATAAGTTGTTTTCAACTTATTTTCATATGCTATCCTGAATAGTTTATGAAAATAAACTAAAAATAGCATATGAGTATGTCATAAGTTATTTCTATAAATTCTCTCAAACACGTGTATAAACACTTAAGCCATAAAATAAGTTAGATAAATTTAAAATAAACTCTTCTAAATACACCCTTAAGCTCACCAAGCAAATAGGTTATTGCTATGTTATCTGTTGTCGGCAAGTGTTTTGGGTCCTCTAGAGTGAAATAGCCTCATCACTCACTTTGATTTTGTTTTTAAAAACAAAAAATAAAATTGAAAGCTCAGGTATTAGCAAGTCATTTTTCCTGTTAAGAGTTTATTTGGTGTACAATGAAAGAAAAGGAAATGGAAATACTAATGAAAATCGAGTATTTTAATAAAATATCCCAATTTTTTTTATAGAAAAGGAAAACTTTAGAATAATTTCTCACTATACATCATCAATTACATTATCCCATTATACTAAACCAAACATGCCCTTAATTTTTCAAGGAACAAGATCAGCATCATCGAGGGACTCATTGTGTTAACTCAACTGGGAGATGTTTGATAGAACCAGAGCCTCAGCTCCTACAAAAGGCATTACTAAAAAGGTGTTCTGCCCACACACTCCAGAGCCAATGCTCCTTCACAAACTGACAAAATACTCTCCTGCCTCTCCACTCACGCCCACCCCAGTATATATATAACTAATCTTAATAAAATTCCTATTTTTCCCCTTAACCTAATGTCTTCCATTGATACCTATCAATACCCCTCCCTTAAAATTAGCCTTGTCCTCAAGGCTGAGATAGGAGAAAAATTAGACATAAGTCAGCCCACTCCTCTCTTTCCTTGTAACAGGGCTTCGTTGGGTCAAGTGGAGTACAGGTCTCGTGGGCTTTTCCGGTCGAACCCAACTCGTAAACTCGACACGCTACAAACTGACTTGATCATGCCCGAAATGCCGCTATATCAGAGCTCACAAGGTTGCCTTCTAGCTCTTGTTCCATGTCGCGGGCTATTTGCATAGCCTTCCCACGATTTTTCAGATGAAAAGATCTCACTCCATCCGATATTAGGTTGCAATCCCCCCATAAAATACCCTAGGTATTGCATTTAGATTGATGAGGGATTTGTGCTGATACAAGTTCGAATACCTCAATGTACTCATCCACAGTTCCAGACTGATGTAAAATAGATAGCTCTTCGAATGGGTTGTCATATATGGTACCTCCATAACGCAGCAACAAGGTGTGTTTAATTTTTTCCCAGGTGAGCAGCTCTTCGTTCTCCCATAACAGTGTAAACAAGTGTATGGTATTGCCTTCCATACACAAATGTGCCAGCCACACCTTCAAGTCATCCGGTGTGTTATGCATCTCAAAATACACCTTGGCTCTCGAATCCACCCCATGGGATTCGTCCCTTGAAAACTCGAAAGCTCAACCTTCTTCATCGACACTCAATAATCGTCCCAGCCATCTTGAATAGACCCTGGTGCTGGGGTCTGTTGTTCCATCATCATTTTCTGTATTTCTTCTTGTGACTCTTGCATTTCCACCAATGCTACCCTAAATGTGCTCATTGACTTTCCATCCCTTCTAGTTGCGGACCCATAGCTTCTACATTGGCCATTTGAGCCTCCATGACTTCACCCTTGTCTGTCGGCTTTGGCGGCATCAATCCAGCAAATTGGACCAATTGATAGAAACCAGAGAAATGCTCAGTAATATTTAATAGGAAAAATGAAGGATTACAAGATATAATCCCTCCCCAGAGCCTCAACTCCTACGGAAGAGTTATGCCCACACACTCTAGAACAAATGCTCCTTCACAATATGACGAAACACTCTCCAGCCTCTCCACTCACGCCCACCCCAGTACATATATAACTAACTTAATAAAATCCCTATTTTGCCCCTTAACCTAATGGTCCTCCACTGATAGCTATCAATGTTGATATCAGGCACAACAGCATCTCAGGAATTAAATAAGGTTCGTTTACTTTCCAGCATTGGCTCATATTCAGCAGATAATCCTTGGATTTGTTGGCCTTTATTTCTCTCATGCTTGTTTTCTGCAAAAAACAACCAATATGTATTTATCCTACCACTTGCCAAGGTTATCAAACTGTACATTTAGTGCCCTGCCTCAAACAATATTGTTTCTAATAGAAGATACCTACGAGAAAACCAAAAAAAGAGCTATACCTAGAGGGGAACAAGTAATGTCGAGGGGTTACAGGCTACTGAAGCAAAAATTTTTATAGCCGAGCTTCAACAGGATCACAACAGCAAGAGCATTAGGGGAGACACAGGCTAATTACAACTCCCTTCAGGCTCTGAATCTGCTTGGAAATTCAATTCAGAACAATATCAGTGATGGTCAGTTATGCAAGGCAGTTTGTGATCTACTTCACAAGCAATCCCTTGCATCTCAGAGAGCAAAGGAAATGCTCATAGACAATGTTGCTAAAGCTGCCCTCGGGAACAATATTCGGAGCTATAGAAAAACAGTTTCTTTTAATGGGCACGAGGGCAGTGCTAGTGTTGCCCAGAAAAAAACAAAGGGATCAATGAGACAAACTCCTCGCCAGTTGTCTGTAACTACTTCCCACTATTGAAAATCCCCTTCGGGTGTTTATATTTTCAGGAATTGCCATAGACTGGAGCAATGTTTGTTTGTTTGCATATGCTATGTAGACAGTTTTCACTTTTCAGTCTCTTGGTTTACAAGGCAATAGTAATCGGCGTAATGCGGTAGTTTTCATTCTTTATTTTTTTTTTTTTGGGACCAAACAATATAGAAGTTAGATAAGTAATCCTTTATGTCAACACATGATGCACTGCAATTATATGAAATATTCACCCACAGAGAATCACTGGCAAAAATCAAAGTAAAGATTTCTTGGTGAATGCAGTTCGATAGTTCCTAAACCGGTACAGTATAAATTTTTGTAATTCTACATATCCACGATGGATTATAAGAAATAGTATTATAATTAATTAAAATACAATTGACAGCCTATATGATTACATTTTTACTAAATCATTTGTTTCACTCCAGCTTCTTTTCAACATTTTTGCTGAGGAAGAAGTACTTTTGTTTGCTAGAAAGGAAGTAGTTGTACCTGAAGGCACTCCGACGGTAATATTGCGTTGTTCTCAAACAAGTCGCAGCAACAATCACGATTCCCATGTTGACTCGAAAGCATATCAGAAAAAGAACAAAAAAAAATTTCTCGCATGAAAACCACTCTTGCAGTATCTGCGAAAACTGAAGTGAATTGCCAAGGAGAACACGAAAAGAAGAGCACGATGTCTTTCAAACGCCATTTTCATCATTAACATCTTTCGACTCTTTCAGAATATAATTCAGCTCAGATCTCTTCCTGGCATATATATATATACAGCTTTTGCTCAGAGAACTAGTTCACATGATGTTTTTTGTCCCAATTTCAGAACCCGGTTCCATTTCCTGCATCTGAGCATACTTGAAAAGCTTCTCATTGAAGAGCACCTGAGGGTCCTTCTTAATTAAATCACCATTTTCATCATAAGCGTCCTTCAAGAACATGACCCAGTTCATCTCTGTTCCTGCCAAATAAAATGTTCTTGGTTGCTTCAGAAGCATATGATAAGTGTGCTTAGTCAAACAAAACTCCTCCTTAAATTCTACAATGTGATGTATAGAGGCCCTCTTTTCCAAAGTCAAGTTCAAGAACTCATGTATGACTCCTACCCTGTACTTCTCTGCCTCCAGGGTCCAGACATCCAATTTGGACCCCTCTGAATACGGGGACACCAACGGAAGTGTATTCAACAAATTGAGCTTCCTTGTATCGTCCGTGTCCAAATCCAAATCCTTCCCGTATTTCACAGGAAATTTGAATGTCCTCTTAGCTTTATCCTCGTCTACCATGAAGTCCTTCTCAAGCGCACTCACTGCCAATAGCGGGTCCCAACTCACCAATTCAAGTATCCTCTTCCCATCATTTTCGACCAAAATCCTAAAATAATTTGGGTACTTCACAACCCGGTCTCTGAAATCGTCCGGAATCCCAAACAGCGCTCTGCAATGATGAATCTTACTCAAGGGAATGCGCTTATTGGCAGACATCATCAGCAATTTGCGAACTTTATCGACACGATCCATCTCCATCGCATCCATGATCGCTTGCTCCTCTAAAAGCAACTCCTCCATGAATTCCGTGAATCCAAACCACATTTTCCCATCGGTGTGTCTGTAAGTCTCAAATATGAGAGGGTGGCGCTGGATTGAGGGGGAAACCTTGCGGCCACGGGGAAACCCGAGCTCGTGGTAGAGCTTGCCAGCATCGTCGAGGCGTAGCACGTGTTCGGGTTGCTTGGATAGGAACTGTTTAGACCTAGTGAGAAACTTGAACTGAGCATGGCGTTCGACGATGCGTTCGAAGTGAGAAATACGATTGGGCTCGGTCTGGACGAGCTTAGTTCGAGGGCTGTCTTTCGTCTTGCGTTTCTTCTTGAACTTTTTAGGGGTTTTGGTGGGTAGGAAGGAGGTGGAAAATGGGGAATTGAAGAGAGGAATGTGGGGTCTAAGGAAATCAAGATTAGGGTTGCAGAGAAGAGAATGGGAAGGTAGGGTTTGGATTTTGGAGGATTTGAATTTGAGGTTGGGTATGTTGTGGAGGAAGAAGCAGCGCCAAGCCATTGAATATTTTGGTAATCGCAGCTGGAAAATGAGGAAGCGGTTAATTACTTCTTCAACCCGTTTGGCGAATCGCGACAGCCCGAACGTAGAAGAAAGAAGGGGGGAAAAAAAAAAAGTAAGCAAAAATATACCTTGAAGTTTAAAAAAAAAAATAAAAGAAAAATACTCTGACATGCCGGATGCGAACGAGCTACCAAAGGATGACTATTGGGAGTTCTCCAACTACAGTCCTTTGCTCAGAGTGCATATTCCCTCCCGCAGCTGAAGAGAAATCTTTTCTCTAATATTAAATTTTGACGTTGGATGAACTTATTTAATAATTATTATTAATTTATAATTTTTTTAAAAATATCATTAATTTAAAAAATATAAGATTAAATTTTTAAAATTAATTATATAATTTAAAAAATGCATGAATTATAAGATTCTTCAATGACCAAAATTTAACGTTAAAGAAAAATTACGCTACTCCAATCAACTAAATAACTAAGGTCAGTCACACCATGGAAGCTAGAAATTTGTAATATATATATTATAAAGCAAATTCATTTATTGCGACTGAAAACATTAATAGTAGATGATGCATAAATATAATTAAAACAAAAGGATAGTGCTTTCCGGAGACTTCAAATATGTGGCCATACATATCTATTAATGCAACATTTATTATAAGCAAAATGACATTCTGTGTGATCTAATCGAAACTGAGTATATGCTATTAGTATTTTATACTCTAGCTGTCCTTTTTTCAATGAGTGCAACTTTTTAGCCTGCTCCTAATAAACAATAACACCCCAACATTGTACAAACACCAAAGAATTTGGAATTATATACATACAACCAACCAGAGTCTTCCGCTCAACTAACTGAGCTAAGGCCGGTCATACCATAGAAGTAGAGCCGTTAATGGGTTGGGTTTGGGCTGGATCAGCTCAAACCTTCTAGGACTTTTAATAAATAAAGGTCGAATCAAGTCAAACTTTTGTTACTAGTTATATTAAAAATTCTGGCCCAGCCCAATTTTATTTTTAAAAAAAAATTTATCTATAATTTAATTACAATATATGACAAAATAAAAAAAATATTATACATGATATTTTTGTTCAATAAAGCTCAAAGAGAGAGTAATGTCAAAGATTCAAAACAGAAATACAAATTTATAGCTTTTTATGACATTTTATTTTTAATTTTAGAAGCTTCTTTTTTAGAATAGAACATTAGGTTGGGTCATATACATAATACATTACTTCAAGAACCAATTTTTTATACTTAAACGACCTTAACAACTCATGACCTAAATAATAAAAAAAATTACAAACTCAAAGTACTAATATTTTTAAATATTTTTTAAAAAAAAAAGTCCATGGGGCTAGCCCGTCCTAGCCCACCTCAGCCCTATGGGCCTAAATGGGCTGAGCTAAAAGCCCTTGTTAAAAATGAGCCACCAAATTTTTAGCTCATCCCACCCCATTTACAGGGCCAGCCTGGCCCTGCCCAATGGGCTTAGCCCATTTTAACAGCTCTACACAAAGATTAATTCTTTAGATATAGATTATAAGTACAAACAGAGTCTTATGAGTATTCTGTTAAAAGATCAAGATTCTTAGTCAGAATATGACACAAGCAGTTTTAGTGATCAAAATGAAATATATCAAGTAGATCAACATGATAGTTCATCATCTAGTTCAAAGTCTGAAGACGAAAGTCATTCACAAATAGGTATCTGTAGTTGTAAAAACTGTTCAAAAGAGACTTGTTCAAAAATAATTAATG
Source organism: Biancaea sappan (assembly GCA_037074585.1). Classification (NCBI taxonomy): domain Eukaryota; kingdom Viridiplantae; phylum Streptophyta; class Magnoliopsida; order Fabales; family Fabaceae; genus Biancaea; species Biancaea sappan. The sequence goes on from CM073494.1 coordinate 18,545,060, forward strand.
TGCTTAACAGAGATAAGATTCAAACTTTAGTAGAAATAATAGATAATGAAGAAGTTAAGAAAGAATATCTGCTCAAGATTAAGGATATAATGGATTTAGAAGAATCCCAACCAAAACCAGAAGTTAAGCCTTATAATGTTCAAGAAATAATCCATAGGTTTCAAAATAATCATGTTGAAGAAAAAGTTTCAATAAAAGAATTAAAAGAGGAGATCAAAATTATTAAGGAAGAAATCCAATTGTTAAAACAAATGGATATGGATTTATCCTTAGATATATTAAGTTTAATGACTAATAAAGATGTTAGGAATTCTGATGATCAAAATAATTTAGAAGAAAGTTGTTCAAAACAAAAAGATAATTATTTAAATATAATGTCTAGAATTCAAGTTCAAAAATGGTACTGTCATGTTAATCTCACAATCAATAAAAATTATAGTGTTAAAATGATCGCCCTTGTGGATTCTGGAGCTGATCTTAACTATGTTCAAGAAGGATTAATTTTCACACAATACTATGAAAAAACCACTGAGAGTCTTAGTGGTGCAGAAGGTAATAAACTTCCTATTAGGTACAAATTGTCAAATGCCAAGATATGTAATCAAGGCATACGGTTCAATACAACTTTTGTTTTAGTTAGGAATTTAAATGAACCCATGGTTTCAGAAACGCCTTTTCTAACCTTAATTTATCTCTTTAAGGTTTCAAAATTAGGTATTTCAACAAATATTTCTGGTAAAGAAATTTGTTTTGAATTTTTAAATCCTGCTAAATCAACAGATGTTAATTTGCTCAAATCATTAGCGGTTTCAAAATTAAATTTAATAACTAGAAAACAAAATCAGATCAAAATGTTAAATAAAGAAGTTCATTACAAAATATTAGAAGAACAGCTAGAAAAACCTCAGGTTAAGGATAGAATAACCCTTGTTCAACAAAAATTAAAAAAAAAAGTCTGTTTAGAAAAGCCCAATACTTTTTGGGATAGGAAAAAACACATAGTCTCTTTTCCTTATGAGCCCGATTTTATAGAGGATAAAATCCCAATCAAAGCCAGGCTCATTCAAATGAATAAAGAGACTTTGGAATACTGTAAGAAAGAAATTCAAGATTTGTTAAGTAAAAGGTTAATTAGAGCAAGTAAATCTTCCTGGAGTTGCTCAGCTTTCTATGTTCAAAATCAGGCTGAAATAGAGCAAGGAGCCCCTCGTATGGTCATTAATTACAAACCCCTCAATAAAGTGTTAAGATGGATTAGGTACCCTATTGCTGATAGAAGAGACCTAATTTCTAGAGTTCAACAAACTTCTTTATTTTCAAAATTTGATATGAAATCATGATATTATCAAATTCAAATTGCCGAAGAAGATAAGTACAAAACGGCATTCACCGTTCCTTTTGGTCATTACGAATGGAATGTTATGTCATTTGGTCTCAACAATGCCCCGTCAGAATTTCAAAATATAATGAACAATATTTTTAATCCTTTTTCTCAGTTCACAATAGTTTACATTGATGATGTCTTAGTATTTTCTAGATCAATAAAACAACATTTTAGGCACCTTGATCAATTTTATGAAATTGTTAAGAAAAATGGTTTAGTCGTCTCTGCTAAGAAAATGAAACTGTTCAAAACTAAAATTAGGTTTTTAGGTTATGATATATACCAAGGTATGATCAAACCTATTAGTCGTTCAATAGAATTTGCTGACAAATTTCTAGATGAGATAACTGATAAAAACCAGCTTTAAAGGTTTTTAGGATGTCTCAATTATGTTGCAGAATTTGTTCAAGATTTAAGAATTATTTGCAAACCTTTATATTATAGGTTAAGAAAGAAATCACTCGCTTGGGATAGTTCAATGACAGAAGCTGTCAAAACTCTTAAATTCAAAGTTAAGAAACTTCCTTGTTTAGGAATACCTAACCTCGAAGCCTTTATAATCATAGAAACTGATGCTTCAAAATTAGGTTATGGAGGAGTTCTTAATCAAAGGCCCAAAAATAGTTCAAAAGAACAAATAGTGAAGTTCAACTCATGAGTATGGACTGAAGCCCAAATAAAATACTCCACGATCAAAAGAGAAATTTTGTCAATAGTCTTAAATATAAAAAAATTTCAAAAAGAAGTGTTCAATAAACAATTTTTGTTAAAAACAGATTGCAAATCTGTCAAAAGTGTTTTAGAAAAAGATATTTAAAATTTAGTTTCAAAACATATTTTTGCTTGCTGGCAAGCAATACTTTCTTGTTTTGATTTTAAAATCCAGCATATAAAAGGCAAGGAGAACACCTTACCAGATTTTCTCACACGAGAATTCTTGCAGGAAAAAACAGAAGAATGGACAAAAAAAATCAAAAGAAGTAAGTAGAGATCAATATGGATCCCCACTAGGTCCTTCAAATGTTCAACAAGGATCCCCACTAGTTCCTTCAACATCACCATTACTGGTGACACCACTAAATTTCAACAGCCCTTCCAGCAGTAGTATTCGACCACAAACAAAACGTATTCGACCTTCTGATGCAACATTTTCTCAAAATCATTTTATTCCTTTAACCTATGATCAAGCTTTAACAACTCCTTCTCCCCCAAAACAAATCACTCATTTTCAACCTTCTTCCTCTATGGTTCAACTTTCCCAACCAACTCCCTTCAAAAGATCCCTTTTAAAAAAATATGTTTCTAAAAGCTGTTATGTACCTATATGTCACGACCCGTTTTCTGGGCACATGACCGGCACAATGATGAATCTCTCATCACTGTAAGCCTTCCGATAAATATATCAAATTTTCTTATCTGAAAATCATAGAGATGATTTGCATGTAATCATAGATTATCAATTTAAAATACATTATTATACTGACATACAAGCCAAATGTCGAACCCCTGAACTAGATGTCCTAGACGATTACAGAGCAACATAATCTATAACAGAAGAGAGGTCTACCCGACAACGGGAAGGTCCAAAGTGATCTACTCCTCTAGCAGATATTCTTCGATGGCAACCTGATCTGAACAAAAAGGTTGTACAAATAATGTGAGCTTTTAAACTCAATGAGCGAATCGGCCTCGTATTAATAAAATTCAAATACATTACCAGTCATGCAAGCACATCCAAAGGCTCATACTCAACCAATAGACAGAAGATAAAAATTTATCCAATTCAACAAACGTTACTAGTACTCGTCAATGGCAATATATCCCGGAGAGCGCACACAGGCCGGCTCACCAATTATGTATATTTCCGCCATGACGCACAACCTCATCCTCTTAGCTAGGGCGCCTCACGAATTTATCACCAATCCGGGCTATATCCCTACTGAGGGAATCGTTGTCTCCACACTCATTGGTCAAGACACCCTGTCAACCGGGTTTTCCGCCTTGCCGTGAGAGGGGGTACTGTCCCGCTCAATCACAATCAATAGCATTTCATATCATAATCAGAAGTTCAATATAACATTCATCCATATAACAGGTATAGTATATAACTATATTATGGATTTATAAACCACATATCAAGATAACAATTAATCCATTTTTGAAAACATTCAAACTTCACATCATCATAAGATACTTATTTCATTTTATCCATACTTATGGATTAATTATCTCATTTAGATTCGTCATTCTGAATCCAATTTCCCCCTATGAATCTTGGGAGTGTCCTACGACATACTTTTTATCACCAGTAATGCTAAAACTCTATTAAAACGGGGTCGTTTCACTCACTTGGATTCCGTACGAATATCGCTTCTCTAAGTCGTTACAGATAAGAGTACACAGATGAATTTCAGTATTCCGCTACGGAGATTTTCATGAAAGATTAGAGAAAACAAGTTAGGATTGTTTTCATACAGATACTGTTCATACATACGGTACTATTTATATATACGGTCACTATTCATATATACGATCACTATTCATATGTACGGATACTATTTATACATACGGATAATATTCGTACATACGGTCACTATTCATACGTATGAATACTATTTTTACGTATAGATACTATTCATATGTATGATTACTATTCATACGTACGGGTACTATTCATACCAGAAATAGAGAATACAATCTGTAAAAGAGTACACCAGGTAAGTTCCCAGGAAAGAGTGGAGGGTCACACTGGACACACTTAAAAATCAGGTCTTTCCTTAGCCAAAACTTTCCTAGACATGTATTCTTCACAGTTTACATTCTATTTCGGTAATCAGAGAATCAAAATAACATATAAACAGCTAAGGACAGTTTTTCTGATGTGAAAGATCGGCCAAAACCGCAACCACAGAGCATACTTAAGAAATTAACTTCTAAAATTTGAAAGACATAGAAAGGGCATAGTATCCTTACCTAAGCTGAAAAGGAAAGGCCCAAAATCTCAGAGGTCTAGCTTTGGAGTAAGAGAAACTTAAGGAGAGAAGAAGAGAAGTTGAAGGTGTGAGTTTAGAAGTGAAATAGAAGGGCCTATTTATAGCAAAAGTCAATGGTACTATTTGATACTATGCGTTAATAAAATATTCAATTTACTATTCATGAAAATGACATTTCTAATAATGCAGTTACGGAAAATTTTTCTGTTATTACTATTGGAAATTTAAAAGGGAAAAATATCCTTTCACCTTAAACCTTTAATTTTCTTTTTAATTCAGTCCTTTCACTTTAGTCCCTGAGGGTATTTTCACACATAAAACGTCAGTTTCTCCTACGAACTTCTTTCTAGTTTTCTCTTTTGACCAAACAACATCTAGTACTTGACATTTCGATTGTATAAATGAACAGTATCATATACGTAAATAGTATTATACTGGTGAATAGTACCGTATACTGAAATAGTAACAGTAGTTTGTAAACAAATATTTATATTTTATTTTTCTTGGGTATTACATTATCACCCCCTTAAAAGAATTCGGTCCCCCGAATTCAAAACTCATTTCAACACTGAAATAAGTGTGATTACTTCGTCTATATCTCATTCTTTGTATCTCTTTCTTTCCAAACCTCTTCACATCCCTGGTAAGATTTACAAGAACACTATAGCATCAACTGTGAACTCTAGACCGCATTATCAATAATTTTCATAGGACTTTTGCCTTTTCTAAATAGCAAACAATCTCTTCCTCATCAGTTTGATCTTCTCCACAACCTTTTGTACCATAAAGTGTCTCATCCTCATAACCTTTACCAAACTCAAACCACCTAATCAAAGACGAACTCTGTCTATATGTAAAACCTCAAATAGGTGTCATCTCAAAAGTGGCACGTGGTCTTTCCAGTTCACATTGAATATCAGAACACATGTTTTCACACACATAGCTTATAACTTTTACGAATACAAGCACCTTACCCGAAGGCATCATTTTGGCCATAAGCAATACTCTTGCCCGAAGGCGATCCTTCTACCTTAAGGCGATACTCTCAGCTGAAGGCGTTATATAAAATGAAATCATTACATAAATCTCTAAGAAGAACAATTCTAGAAAATGTGTTAAGTAAATAACATATTCCTCACGCATAATTATAAAATAAATATATATAGAAATTCCTCTCACCTTAATGACTCATATAGAGTCGTATCCCTTCAATGCTTAGGGCAAACCCATAGTTCTCTATATATAGGTTCATAAAATACTTATTCAGCATTCCTCCATAGCTCAGAAGTGCAATGAAATATCATTTTAGTAACTCTGCTCAGTCAAAAAGATATTACTATACTATGCTTTAGAATCAAGTATGAAATATAACAAGTCCAATATCTTCTCATTCCTCAAGTTCTTTCAGTAAAATGAATCACTTCAACAAAGAAGATCTAGATACTAACTTAAATTTTATTTCTAGTACATAGATAATTTTAATACGTGAAGCTTACACCAAATGTAGCTTTAGGTACAAACAAAAGAAAAATAAATTAAGGACGAGGAGGCTTTTGAAATGTAAAAGGTGCTCCAGGTCTAGAAGAGGAAGGTGATTCAGACCTTAAGGAGGAAGTTAATCGTTGCAGCCTAGAAAGGGTTTCTGAAGGAAGCGCCTGAGAAATTTGGTGAAGAGCAGAAGTTACTCCGTTCATACAGTCAATACACCTTACTTGTTGGTCACGAAAATTTTGAGTTGAAAACATTGAATGTCTATCAACTCGATTAGCTAGTTCCCCGAAACGACGGTTTATCAGTTTCTCTTGGTTTTCAAAGAGACGATTTATTAGTCGTTTCTGGTCCTCTGTCTTGTATTCCAGGCTCTCTATCTTACGCTCCAGATTTTCGATCTTACGCTCCAGGAACGCAAGCTTATTTTCTGAGGATGTTGCAGTACTGTCCTCCTCCAACTCTATTACATCCCTCTTTCTTTTCTTAATTTCTGGTGACCTGTCTACAGGTCTCTTCCCTTTGTTGTCTCTGAGACTTAGATTTGAATCAAGCTCTACATTGCCAGTCTCAAAATTCAAGTTGAAAGACTTATTATCAGCCATTGCTCTAAGGATCTCAGAAATAACTTCGAATGAGAAAGGAATGAAAATTGAGAAATAGGTATGTAATGAAAGAAGTAGGTTTGCTTGGTGCGATGAGTAGGGTAACGGGCATACAAGATTTATAGACAACCCGAAACCCCTGGAGCTAAAGCCACCACAACCTACACGCCGCTCGCTATAAGGTTTACAGATCACATACGTCGCAATGCCAGCAATTAATGTCGGACATGCAAGCAAATAGTAAATATAATTTAATGCAATTAACATAAGTCAAAGATTTCCTCAAAAAAAATTTCGGCTAATCTTGACCTTTCTCAAAGTTCTGACTAACTACGCTCTTCAGTCTGAGATTTTCTCCCTCTAAACTTGTTTTATTCTGTAATCCTATATCACGATGTCCCTCTATGATTAGGTCGCCTCATATTGGCCGTATCTTAGATTCTAATCGGTGTCTTTACTCTAGACTTACACATAATATATGTATATCAATATATATATTTTAAAACAAAGTTAACTGCTTACGGTCACATGCCTTAAGCATTATCATGATGTAAGGAAATCACTGCCTTTCATTTGCCCACGAGAGCATTATATGTAAGTATATGTAACCATGAAGATATATCATCATCTACACATTTTATTCTATCTAAGTCATTTTGATTTCACATCTCTATAAGTATATGTAGGATCATCACATATTCTCCTTGATCGTAGCCTTCACTCATTATGCATGAATAACATACATAAATGTAATTACAACATGATTCAATCAATTATGTATATTATACTCAACTGAAGGCTCTTAAGAACAACACAATAAAACGGAGAAATGTATTTCAGTTCATCATAAAAGCATCCAAGGCAATCTTTGATGGCTATGTTATCAACTTCTTTGAATTTTGGAAAATGCCAACGGGAGAAATGGGAAAACCGAGTAAAATCGGCCGCAAATCCACCGAATACTGACTTTCGTGGTTTTGGAATTAATGCGACGCATTGTTGGTGTGCACGCCTACCCTAGACTTCTGGCTTCCAGCTTGCAGAAATCCATAGGTTGATCGTGTAGGGGTGCGGTGAAAAGATATCTTCTTTGTCTCTAAGTCCTAATTTTTCTCTATAAAAATCATCCTAGCGTTCTCAGTTACCACACCACAAAGAGTAATAATCTCCGAGCCTACAATCCCCCAGTATTCCTCTCGCCTCATACTCTTACAAAAATTTCTAAATTTTTCCAAATCATGGCCTCAAGGAAGTACATTGATCTCACAGTAGAGGCTAAGGAAGAAGAGCTCGACTTAAACTTAAGTCTGGGCAAAGACAAGGGCAAAAGACCTTTTGAGGGGTCTCCAGAGAAGCAGAAGGAGAAGAAAATGAAGAAGATCGAGGAAGCTGAGGAGACTAGCACGGGCCATACCTCGGAGGACAAAATCGCCTGTCTAGAGCAGGAGGTGAAAAATCTGAAAAAGATGATAGGAGACCTGGAGAAGTTAACTAAACGCAATCATGCAGAAATGACTTCAAGAATAGACAGGTTCTTCTATTGGTCTACCCAGTGCTTCTGCAATCAACAACAAAGAAGTGTTGATTGTATGAATGGAATTTACACTACCCTCCGCGACATTGCTCTGTCTCTCGCTCCAAGGAATGGTCGAGGGGTGATGATACAATACAACCCTCCTAATCCAAGACCACCTCGCTTTTAGATTACTCATGCATGAGTAAACTTCTTCTTTTTTGCAATGTAATCCTTCAGTTTTTTTGTTTTTAATGCGAGTGGTTTCTTTTATTGGCTGGTACCCTAAAATAATATAGCTACACAAATTCAATCATGAATTCAGCTTGTAAAATCCACCATATAAAAATTTGATCCGACAACAATGGAATCAAAACAAGTAATAACATTTCCTTTACTAAGTTCAAAAGTGTAGCCACATCTATCTAAAATTAAACCTGACAACATAATTTCTAAGAAGAGATAAGTCTCGGAGGGAAAGGAAATGAAAACATCCTACAGGACCTTCAGTAGAGCCGTCTCTCTATAGTTGTGCCCGGGTTCACAACGATAGAGGAGGTCCTACTAAGGTTACCTTGCTCTGTAATCACTAGGAGACCTAACAACCTTTGCTCTGATACCAACTTTGTCACGACCCGTTTTCTGGGCACATGACCGGCACAATGATGAATCTCTCATCACTGTAAGCCTTCCGATAAATATATCAAATTTTCTTATCTGAAAATCATAGAGATGATTTGCATGTAATCATAGATTATCAATTTAAAATACATTATTATACTGACATACAAGCCAAATGTCGAACCCCTGAACTAGATGTCCTAGACGATTACAGAGCAACATAATCTATAACAGAAGAGAGGTCTACCCGACAACGGGAAGGTCCAAAGTGATCTACTCCTCTAGCAGATATTCTTCGATGGCAACCTGATCTGAACAAAAAGGTTGTACAAATAATGTGAGCTTTTAAACTCAATGAGCGAATCGGCCTCGTATTAATAAAATTCAAATACATTACCAGTCATGCAAGCACATCCAAAGGCTCATACTCAACCAATAGACAGAAGATAAAAATTTATCCAATTCAACAAACGTTACTAGTACTCGTCAATGGCAATATATCCCGGAGAGCGCACACAGGCCGGCTCACCAATTATGTATATTTCCGCCATGACGCACAACCTCATCCTCTTAGCTAGGGCGCCTCACGAATTTATCACCAATCCGGGCTATATCCCTACTGAGGGAATCGTTGTCTCCACACTCATTGGTCAAGACACCCTGTCAACCGGGTTTTCCGCCTTGCCGTGAGAGGGGGTACTGTCCCGCTCAATCACAATCAATAGCATTTCATATCATAATCAGAAGCTCAATATAACATTCATCCATATAACAGGTATAGTATATAACTATATTATGGATTTATAAACCACATATCAAGATAACAATTAATCCATTTTTGAAAACATTCAAACTTCACATCATCATAAGATACTTATTTCATTTTATCCATACTTATGGATTAATTATCTCATTTAGATTCGTCATTCTGAATCCAATTTCCCCCTATGAATCTTGGGAGTGTCCTACGACATACTTTTTATCACCAGTAATGCTAAAACTCTATTAAAACGGGGTCGTTTCACTCACTTGGATTCCGTACGAATATCGCTTCTCTAAGTCGTTACAGATAAGAGTACACAGATGAATTTCAGTATTCCGCTACGGAGATTTTCATGAAAGATTAGAGAAAACAAGTTAGGATTGTTTTCATACAGATACTGTTCATACATACGGTACTATTCATATATACGGTCACTATTCATATATACGATCACTATTCATACGTACGGATACTATTTATACATACAGATAATATTCGTACATACGGTCACTATTCATACGTATGAATACTATTTTTACGTATAGATACTATTCATATGTACGATTACTATTCATACATACGGGTACTATTCATACCAGAAATAGAGAATACAATCTGTAAAAGAGTACACCAGGTAAGTTCCCAGGAAAGAGTGGAGGGTCACACTGGACACACTTAAAAACCAGGTCTTTCCTTAGCCAAAACTTTCCTAGACATGTATTCTTCACAGTTTACATTCTATTTCGGTAATCAGAGAATCAAAATAACATATAAACAGCTAAGGACAGTTTTTCTGATGTGAAAGATCGGCCAAAACCGCAACCACAGAGCATACTTAAGAAATTAACTTCTAAAATTTGAAAGACATAGAAAGGGCATAGTATCCTTACCTAAGCTGAAAAGGAAAGGCCCAAAATCTCAGAGGTCTAGCTTTGGAGTAAGAGAAACTTAAGGAGAGAAGAAGAGAAGTTGAAGGTGTGAGTTTAGAAGTGAAATAGAAGAGCTTATTTATAGCAAAAGTCAATGGTACTATTTGATACTATGCGCTAATAAAATATTCAATTTACTATTCATGAAAATGACATTTCTAATAATGCAGTTACTGTGCACGGAAATTTAAAAGGGAAAAATATCCTTTCACCTTAAACCTTTAATTTTCTTTTCAATTCAGTCCTTTCACTTTAGTCCCTGAGGGTATTTTCACACATAAAACGTCAGTTTCTCCTACGAACTTCTTTCTAGTTTTCTCTTATGACCAAACAACATCTAGTACTTGACATTTCGATTGTATAAATGAACAGTATCATATACGTAAATAGTATTATACTGGTGAATAGTACCATATACTGAAATAGTAACAGTAGTTTGTAAACAAATATTTATATTTTATTTTTCTTGGGTATTACACTATATGTGCTTTAGAACCATAATGGCTCAAAAACCCTAGTATTACCCCTAGGGAAGTTGCTCAAAAATTCTATCCATAAGGAAGATATTTTTATTCCTCTGATTTACAAAAAATAGAATATTTTATGAATTCAGTTTAGTGGATACAAATTCTATCACCCTTACTCATGAGTATGATCTGCTATTTTTCCATCGTGTTCAATATTCAAAAATCAAGATCAACAAAGTTTTAACTCTATCACAATGGAATCAACTTCCATATACTTAAAAATCTTTTTCAAGATAGTTCCAGTCTCAAAATTTCAACTACTAAGACTATAAAATGGCATGGTTCAATATGTTACTTATCCGTCTCTTCTCCCACTCTTGGTTTATTTGGTTCAAAAAGAGTAATCATGAGTTTCCAGCCTGGTTCTCGAAATGGTTTTACTTTTTTGGTCAAAACACTGATTTTCTTCCCTCTTATGCAAAAGAATCTTTTTCAATATTTTATACTCAAACTAGTTTTGTTTCTGAATTAATTTTACTAAAGTTCTTTTCCGTATTCGGAATCCCTTGGATCATGACTTGGGATTTCGAGTTCAAAGATAGATTTTCTACCAATTATCCTCTCTTCTTATGTTGGACGTTCAACATTAAATGGTGGTCAACAAATAATCCCAATGTCACGACCCAAATTCCGGGCACGTGACCGGCACGGTGACACGAATTCTATGTCACCGTAAGCCTAATTAACAACTCTATTTTTACCCATTTTAAGTTATTCATATGAAATATTTAGCGTACATAGAGAAAAATCATAGTTTGAAAAACATATATATATATATATATAATATAGATTAATATTTAGGAAATAGCATTTAAATATGAATAAATATTAATTAAGGTTAATATTAATTTAATTTAATTTAATTTATTGTCACGACCCGTTTTCTGGGCACATGACCGGCACAATGATGAATCTCTCATCACTGTAAGCCTTTCGATAAATATATCAAATTTTCTTATCTGAAAATCATAGAGATGATTTGCATGTAATAATATATTATCAATTTAAAATACATTATTATACTGACATACAAGTCAAATGTCGAACCCCTGACCTAAATGTCCTAGACGATTACAGAGCAACATAATCTATAACAAAAGAGGGGTCTACCCGACAACGGGAAGGTCCAAAGTGATCTACTCCTCTAGCAGATATTCTTCGCTGGCAACCTGATCTGAACAAAAAGGTTGTACAAACAGTGTGAGCTTTTAAACTCAATGAGCGAATCGGCCTCGCGTTAATAAAATTCAAATACATTACCAGTCATGCAAGCATATCCAAAGGCTCATACTCAACCAATAGACAGAAGATAAAAATTCATCCAATTTAACAAATGTTACTAGTACTCGTCAATGGCAATATATCCCAGAGAGTGCACACAGGCCGGCTCACTAATTATGTATATTTCCGTCATGACGCACAACATCATCCTCTTACATACAAGAAGATAAAAATTCATCCAATTCAACAAACGTTACTAGTACTCGTCAATGGCAATATATCCCAGAGAGCGAACACAGGCCGGCTCGCCAATTATGTATATTTCTGCCATGACGCACAACCTCATCCTCTTAGCTAGGGCGCCTCACGGATTTATCACCAATCCGGGCTATATCCCTACTAAAGGAATCGTTGTCTCCACACTCATTGGTCAAGACACCCTGTCAACCAGGTTTTCCGCCTTGCCGTGAGATGGGGTACTGTCCCGCTCAATCATAATCAATAGCATTTCATATCATAATCAGAAGCTCAATATAATATTCATCCATATAATAGGTATAGTATATAACTATATTATAGATTTATAAACCACATATCAAGATAACAATTAATCCGTTTTTTGAAAACATTCAAACTTCACATCATCATAAGATATTTATTTCATTTTATCCATACTTATGGATTAATTATCTCATTTAGATTCGTCATTCTGAATCCAATTTCACCCTATGAATCTTGGGAGTGTCCTACAACATACTTTTTATCACCAGTAATGCTAAAATTCTATTAAAACGGGGTCGTTTCACTCACCTGAATTCCGTACGAGTATCACTTCTCTAAGTCGTTACAGACAAGAGTGCTCAGGTGAATTTCGATGTTCTGCTACGGAGATTTTCATGAAAGATTAGAGAAAATACGTTAGGATTGTTTTCGTACAGATACTGTTCATACGTACGGTTACTGTTCATATATACGGTTACTATTCATACGTACGGTTACTATTCATACCAGAAATAGAGAATACAATCTGTAAAAAGTACACCAGGTAAGTTCCCAGGAAAGAGTGGAGGGTCACACTGGACACACTTAAAAACCAGGTCTTTCCTTAGCCAGAACTTTCCTAGACATGTATTATTCACAGTTTATATTCTATTTCGATAATCAGAGAATCAAAATAACATATAAACAGCTAAGGACAGTTTTTCTGATGTGGAAGATCAGCCAAGGCCGCAACCACAGAGCATACTTAAGAAAATAACTTCTAAAATTTGAAAGACATAGAAAGGACATAGTATCCTTACCTAATCTGAAAAGAAAAGGCCCAAAATCTCAGAGGCCTAGCTTTGGAGTAAGAGAAACTTAAGGAGAGAAGAAGAGAAGTTGAAGGTGTGAGTTTAGAAGTGAAATGGAAGAGCCTATTTATAGCAAAAGTCAAGGGTACTATTTGATACTATGCGCTAATAAAATATTTAATTTACTATTTATGAAAATGACATTTCTAATAATGCAGTTATTGTACACCTCACGCGTATGATGGAAAATTTTTCTGTTATTACTATTGAAAACTTAAAAAGAAAACTATCCTTTCACCTTAAATCTTTAAGTTTCTTTTCAATTCAGTCCTTTCACTTTAGTCCCTGAGGGTATTTTTACACATAAAACGTCATTTTCTCCCACGAACTTCTTTCTAGTTTTCTCTTATGACCAAACCACATCTAGTACTTGACATTTCGATTGTATAAATGAACAGTATCGTATACGTAAATAGTATTATACAGGTGAATAGTACTATATACTGAAATAGTAACAGTAGTTTGTAAACAAATATTTATATTTTATTTTTTTTGGGTATTACATTTATGAATGAATACTACTTAAAATAAATATATAAAAAAATATCAATTCATACAATTTTAATGTTTAAAAAAATAAATTATGATATTTCATTCATTCTCAAAGTCATGTTAACATAAATAAACCCCGTAATTTTTAAATCTCGATTTCTACCATAATTCGTATCATAAATTCTCAAAATAAATTTTCAAATTTGAGTCAAATTAAATACAATAAATAAAGTAGTTTATCTACCCGAGAACCCCCTAGATGTCCTAGTTGACTACAGAGCTTCCTAAACTTAACAAAAATAAAATACTAACAATATGGGACCTACCCAACAATGGGACAGTCCAACGACAACTACTCCTCTAGCGGGAGATTCTCCTTTACTATCTTATCTGAAAAGGAAAAATCAACGAGTGTGAGATAATAATCTCCGTGAGCTAGCCAATCCCCGCCCTAATAAAATCCGCTATGCAAAAGCAATAAAGTAAAAAACATGGGTAAAAATTATAAAATAATAAGGGAAAATACACATCAAAGAATTGCAAATCAATCAGACAATTCAGACCAACGGAACTAGTACTCGTCAATGGCAAAATATCCGGGAGCGTCCCTGTAATATCCCAAGAATTTTTATGAATATTTAAAGTCTGATTTGAAGTTTAGTGAAAAATTTAATTATGTAGAAAATTTTCTTTTTGAATTAGTGAAGAAAATGTGGAAATAGAAATTTTTATTTTTAATTTAGGAAATTTTTACAAATTCTCAAGGACTAAAGTGAAAAGAAAAGAAAGTATAGAGGACTTTTGAGAAATGACCAAGTAGGAACCCGAGAAGAAGAATAGAGCTTATGGGAATGAATTATGAGTCCGGTACCGAAAAGATGATGGATTCGAGGTCAAAGTGGAGTTTGAGATATTGAGAGGGACTAAAGTGAATAAGGAAATTTGTGGGGCACCGAGGATTTAGAAACACCTGAGGTGAGATTTTATGAATTTGCTTTTGCTAGTCTTGACTGAGGGTCAATTGCAGAGCAAGTGATAATTTCACCCCGGGCGAGTATATAGGTGGCCTCACCTATTTTTTATTCATTTTTCTCCTTTCCTCTCTCTCTCTTCACTTTCTCTCCTCTCCTTCTCTCTTTCTTCTCTCTAATTTCTCTCTCTACTCTCCAACTCTACAACCGGGCTTTGAAGGGCGGATCTCGGGCTACGGGGCGAGCCTCTAGGAGCCAAGCAACGTAGGGAAAGCAAGGAATCGAGGTAGAAATTTCTATTTATTAAGTTTTTCCCTATTTTCTAGTTTTAAGAGTGTTTGAGGAAAAATCGAGATTCCGGCTTCGTTTCTCGATTAAAATTGGTGATTTTGGTGTCTAAATGCTCCTTAGACATTAAGGGTGAGATCCTATGGAAGAAATCATGAAAAACGGTGAAGATTTGGCCAGATTCGGGCCAAAACCGAGAGAAAGTCGCGAAGGGTCGCGATCGTGGCGCCCAGGCGCCATGTGTGGCGCCTAGGCGCCAAGGACATGTGGGAAGAGAAAGGCATGGCGCCCAGGCGCCACGTGGGGCGCCTAGGCGCCGGGCATGGGTGGCCCCCAGGCGCCATAGGTGGCGCCCAGGCGCCAGGTGTGTCGGAAAACCTTAGCTCATTTTCAATCGGCCATAACTTCTTCATCCGGACTCCGTTTTGGGCAAACTTTATATCGTTGGAAAGCTATTTGAGTCTAGTTTCCAATGGTATAAGTTTCATTTAGATATTCATTACCGATTAGGAGTTATGACTTAAGATGTGAGTAAAGGTCGAGAGTAGTGGTAGGAAATTTCTCTATTTCGTAACCCTAATGGTTTTTGTCTGGTTACAATAGGAATGGTCAAGGTGCAAAGTGGGAGTGCCGAGAGCGTGAAATCCAGGTGAGTGGGTTAATACTTGCTATGATTAAATATCTGTTATTGACTTTTTGCATCATAGTGGAAATATGTTGTATATCCAAGTTTGAAGAGGATGATGTGGAACGATGAAGCATAAACAATTGTGGAACGTGTCTGGTAATGTATATAATTATATTTTCTTATTTTCCCATGAATGGAGGTTATATAATGGATTGTGAATGGCATGTGAACTGAGTTGAATAATTGTTCTATATTATGGGTTATGTTGTATACATGCTATGTTGCTGGAACCACATTTATTATGTTGTGGCTTGAATTGTAAATGACTGAGTTGTGTATGTGGCTCAAGATTATGATTGAGGATGTTTTTATATATGATTGTGATTGTGTTTGACTGGAAAGGAAAGGCATGGTGGTGCACCCCATGGAGAAATTTATGTGAAGTTATAAGGGTGGAGATTATAAATGGAGCGATAAGGGTGGATGCGGCAGGGGCCGCGGGCAACGATCCAGAGGTATTCTGGACGACCCGGTTGGTACGGGAAATTTGTGTGAAATTGATTTCACCGATTGTTGTTGTGAACTTTTGAATTATGTTGAAATGTATTTGATTTATTTGGATATTGTCGTGAAGTACTACGAATAATATCATATCATATGATGATCGATTTACGTATGATTGCTGCATGTTATCATTATGATGTATGATATTTTTTTGTCATAATGTTGTGTTATCTACTCACTGGGCACGTGGTTTGCTCATACCCCTCTTATTGATATTTTTTTTCAGAGTTGACAGCTGAAGGTAAATATCGGAACAAGGAATTATGGATCCTTAGTCCATGATTACCTTTTCATTTGTTCAGGATAAAGGTATAATAGTTAAGTTTTATTCTAAGTTGTATAAATCTAGAAATCTCTGTAATCGGGTAGGTTCATTCACTGATGTAATGTGAGTAATTGTAGTATGTATAAAGAACTCGTTTTGGTTGCATGAAAAAGAATTGTATGATTTTTAAGAGAAAGATAGGCTTACGGAGGTGAAATGAAATTCACTTTCCGTGCCGGTCACGTGCTCAAATTTTGGGACGTGACAGCCCCGTAGGCTCGCTCAACCAATCTCATCATATCCGGGAGCGCCCGTTGGCTCGCTCAACCAATCTCATCATATCCGGAAGCACCCGTAGGTTCGCTCAACCAATCTCATCATATCCAGGAGCGCCCGTAGGCTCGCTCAACCAATTTCCTCAATTTTATTAACCCGCCATGACGCACAACCTCATCAGCAATGGTCAGAGCGCCTTACGAATTAAATCTGGGCTCACTTCCCTACCGAAGGAATCGTTGTCTCTACTCTCAGAGGTCAAGTCATCCTATTACTCAGATTTCTCGCTTGACATGAGAGAGGGTACTATCTCGCCCAAACACAAACAATATTCATCCAATATAATAAAATACAACATCATAAATCATCAAGTATAAATCTCTAGATAATTTCAATTATCTCAAATCTCAACCATCTCATAAATCACATGTGCATCATTCTTCCTAACCAATAATAATAATAATAATTATTATTATTATTATCATCATCAATTATATTTCCACCATAGTCATTACCTATCTTTATACCCCATTACTTTAACGCTTAAGATAATATAAAAGAAGGGTTAGTTCACTCACCTGGGTTCCTTGCTAAACCATAGCATGACATTCCAAGATTCTTCGGTAATGTGCCAGATTTTCCTATCGCATGTTTGAAAGACAAACTTTGAAATTAAAACAGAAAGTTATTTTATTTCAGTTTTCTGACCTCTGTGTACTGTTTCGGTCATATCTCTCAAACGGTAGGGAGTTTTCAAAAGATTTTAGATTTTCTAGAAAATAGACGAAAATAGCTTTCCGTGCATAGGTAATTTGAAAATTTTGGAGTTTTCTAGAGAGAGATATGGTTGTTTTAATTTTTAGAAAAATTGTTCCAGAATTTCCGAAAATAAATGTTCTTACCTTGTTTTAATTCTTGCTATAGATGAACCCCTTTGAGTTCTTGTTTGGGCATGGAATGTGCAGATCCTAGGACTATGTGTAGGCTGTAAAACATGATGTGGGGTTAGGGTTGTTCTTATATTTATTTCAAAAGAAACAACATCGCTAAAATGGAAGGGAATATTATGACTTACCTTAATTTCTTATTGCTTATTAGTTGTTAACTCCACTTGAGCTTCCCAATATTAAAAATTGAGTGTTGATGTTTAGAAAAAAAAAATTAGCCAAGAGAGTGTACTTGTGGGGGGGATTAGTCTGGTTGAGTATGTATTTTTTCTAGGGTTTCTAACTTAGTTTAAGATAGATCAATTTAATTGTTTAAATTTAAATAGATTTTGTTATTCAAATTTTATATTATTCTAATTAAAAATAATATGTTTAATTTAGATTTCTAGAAAAAACTTTTCTTTTTCAGATTTCATATTGGGATAATTTATCCTTCAATTTAATGTCTAATTAGATTGGTTAGTTTGGATAATTATCTAATTTCCTTATTTAATCTTTTGCATTATCCTTTAACCATTGCTACTACTATTTATATTATATGTATATTATTTTGTTTAGTTAATTTTGATTTGTTTTAATTACTATTACTAATATCTATTTAATTATTCCTTATAGTCTTCCGAAATCCCTTGTTGCTCATGGGATTAGTATCCTAGTTGGTTAATTTATCAACTTGTATTTTTATTAATTTCTTTTTGTTCCAATTTCAAAATTCAACCTTAAACGCCCAATCCTAGATTATGTAAATCTAAGATCTTACTTCAAATGTTGGAAGGTATATTTTAGATTTTTCTTTTTCATTTGTTTTCGTAATTCATTAAATTTTTCCTTTTAGACATTTTTTGTATAAGACTATTTCTTAATTTCAACTATATATTCTCAAAATAATATCTAGAGTTTTAGAAATTAATTTCCATTTTCTATTTCACAACAAGATTCCCTATAATTTTGTCCATCTATTCCTATACTTTGTACACATTTTGCTACACCCCATAAGATTCCAAAATCTTTCATTTTAGTCCCTACGAGTTTCATTTTAGTCCCTGTATGGCCTAACATCACACATTGCTAGCCTACAGCCTAAAATCACATATCTAAGCATCATCACATTATACAATAATATCAAACACACATATTGCACACAAAATTTGTAATTTCAACATTTGTAAAATCAAATTCATTATTTAAGTAGAAAATAAAATAGCAGGTATTACACCCAACCTGCTCAACAAGAAAGCTGTTGAAAAATGGCTTGCTCAAAATCCTTATCTTATGAAGTATTCTCAAGCAGTTCAACATCAATCTCCCTTCCTTGCTTCAAAATCTCAGATTATGGCAGAACTTGCTAAAGCTCAATCTGAAGAAGAGTTCAATAATCTTGTTCAACAACTTGCAGATAAAGCACCATCGCTCAAAGCCCCGTTTGAAGGTTCAAATCATGAAGAAGACAGTTAGTTTCAGAACGAAGATGGCTGTTCCAACATCAATTTTGCTAACCTTAGTAAAAAATATGGTTGAGTAAAACCGTTGGTAAGAAGTGACAAAGTTTCATGCAACCTCAACAACTTTACTTTTTGTCAAAATAAAGATGCTCAACAGATGACAGGCATTACTTTTTCAAAAGAAAGTGTCGGCAGAAGACGACAAAGAAACTTTTGACAAAGTAGCCGCCCTTGTGATCAACTTTCGGATTCCAATCCCGTTCAAATCCTCGAACTCCAAAGCCTCTGAAATCCACGGACTTCAAACAAGTTCAAATCCGCCTTCTTTCTTTTATAAATTAGAAGTAGTTCAATTGTAAAGGCAGAACGAGAATAGAGAGTGAAAAATATATCTATTAAAAACCTTCTCTGTAATCGTTTGCTTTCAACAAGTTTCTGAAGTTTCAACATTGTAAGTACAAATTTTTTGAAAAGTTCAAATTTCAATATTTCAAAATGAGATTATCTTTGCTCCATTACATTCCCATTCCTTTTACTGATTTAATGCTTATTGTTAAATTTGAATATTATGTTAATTTTAATATTTCAAGAATTTATATTGTTAAGGAAGAAATTTATATTGAGTTTAGAGATGCTATACAAAGTTCTGAATTTTCTTTCGAATATATGTTCAATTAAATAGAGTTTATATTAGGGTTCATACAGAAGGACGATCCGCAGAGTTCATATCGAAAATGGTATCAGAGCCTAGTTCTGTTAGGAAGCCCTCTTATTAGTTTAAGATTTGTTTAAGAATTTACTTTCTTAAGAAAACTTTTAGTTAGTTAAGGGTTAGCGTTGGTCAGCCTTGTGACTGCGTCGGTAAGCCGTAAGCCCCGAGGAGAGGCAGGTGTTTCCGTGAGAGGTGGTCCCGATAAACCTTAACAAACCTAAAAGAATTTTTAAAAATTTATTTTCTTAAATATGTCTGAATTATAGAAATAATTCTAAAATCAGTCTTCCTTCTACCTCTTCGAATCTTAGTTCTGTAGATCAAGATGAAATTAATAATTCAGAAATATCAATAGTAGAAGCTGAAGAAAGGTTAAGAAACTGGGAAATGCCTAGGGTAAGACCCGGTGAAGTTTATAAACACTCTACGTTCAATTTTAATGTTCAAGACATAGTTAGAACAATAGAATGTACTACCAAGTAAGGAAAATGTCAAGATTCAATAAACTTGCTCAATAAAAAACAAATTGATCAACATAGGAATGATGGATTTGGATTTATCCACATCGGATTAATTTAAGTCGCTATTAAGCCAATGCACAGGTTAGGAATTAATCATCCTGTTCTTTTACTTTACAGGATAGACATGCTTTATCTTTTCAAGATTCAATGTTAAGTCTTGTAGAGTCTAATATCTGCAATGGTCCAATTTATTTTCAATGTTTTTCAAATTATATGAAAACGTTAAGAAATGTAGAAATTACTTTAAAATTACATGTTAAGACAACAGAAGGAATATTTAGTGAAGAACTGGATAATCTTTCTATAGTTTATAGAATTTATTACAAAATTTCAAAAACTGGAGTAGGAATTTCTGTTAAGAAAGAGTCACCTAGGAATGAAACCATCCTAATAGAGGCCAATCTTCAAAAATCTATAATCATGACACCTAAACCTCTCAGACATGATGAAATCATGGCTGCTTTTCCAGAAACTTGGGATTTGAAAAATCTCCAACCACCCAAGAACATAGAATCAAAAAGTTTAGGCAATTTTGTTCAAAGTCCTGAAGGACATGTCAAGATAACAATGAATAGATCAACATCCTCTAGGATAAGAATGTTCAAAAACCCAGAATTAGAATTTAGTTCAAGACACTCTGTAGATTCTTATTACAGGTCTGCAGTTGAAACTCCAGAGACTTCGACTAGTCTCAGAAAAGTAGATTTTCAACCTACTGTTCCACAACCTATTTATGAATCTGTTAATGAAACACCCTCTGTTAATCATTCACCCACTAAATCACAAATTCTAGTATTAAGTAAATAATTTAAAATAGATAAAGAAAAGTTAAATACTGAGTTCATGAAATAGTACAATAGGTCAAGAAGAGAATGGTACTTTAAGACCTTCTCGATAGAACAAGTTCAACAATAGAAATTAGATTATTATAAATATCTAGAAGGAATTAGAGAACATATTTTCTTTTTTGCTTGGTTTGAAATGTATTGTTACAATAATAGAATAGAAAATTCGTTCATAGAAATAGAAGATCAAAACCAGATCAACACCCATACTAGAATTATAGTAAAATGGGATACTACTTTAGGTCAAAAAATTATATATGTTCATCTGCTTTTAGAAAATCTAAAGATTTCAAAAGGTAGTTTAGAAATAGAAGCAACACTGTTCAAAATTGTAGAAGGTAATAATGATCAACCTAGTTCAAAAAAAGATGTTAAGAATATAGAATCTCAAAATAATTTCACAAATTTAGCACTCAACACTATAGGTATACAATTAGATAGAATAGAAAATGTGGTCAATAATAACAACTTAGAAACCCTTACTAGTACCTCTGTTCAAAATAGAATTAGTTTGTCAATACCACAACAACCCCTGTATAAGGTTCCAACACTCACTCAAGCTGAATTAAGGTCAATAAATTTAGGAAAATCTTTTCAAAATTTAGTTGAAGAAATTACCAGAAGACTAGATCAACTTAATGTTTCAAATAATAGGTCAAAAGGTCTTCAGATCAACACTTTGTCAAAATTAGAATCTGATCAACAATTAAATAGAATTAGATTTAGGAATCCAAGACCAGTAACTAGGAATTTCTACCCAAGGCCTAGTTACCTAGACACAATATGAAGAAAACACCTTAGTTACAGAAGCTAGCTACACAAGCGAAGCAATTGTAGAATGGAATATTGATGGTCATAGTGAGCAAGTGTTAGGAATAATTCAAAATATATCCATGTGTGCTACGACGTATAAGATCAACAATAATGATGAAAGGTCAAGAGTTACCATGTTAACAACTGGTTTTACTGGTCAATTAAAAGGCTGGTGGGATAATTATCTCACAGAAGCTGATAGGTCAATAATTAAATTTGCAATTAGGTAGGAAGAAATTAATGGTCAATTAGTAGAAGTTCAAGATGGAGTTGCAGTTTTAATTTATGCTTTAACAAAACACTTTGTAGGAAATCCTATAGACTTCCAACAAATGATAGTTAATCAATTGGTCAATCTCAGATGTCCAACGATGTCTGATTTTAGATGGTATAAAGATATGTTCCTTACTAAATTATATACGAGGTCTGATAGTAATACAGACTATTGGAAAGAAAGGTTTTTAGGTAGATTACCCAATTTATTTGCCGAAAAAGTTAAAGAAAGTATTAGAAAACAATGCAACAATACCCTTCCTTTTCAACACATGACTTTTAGAGAATTAATTAATAATGTTACAAATAAAGCTCTCATAGTCTGTAATGATATGAAGCTTCAGTCAAAGTTAAAATCTAAGTTCAAAAGTAGTCATAAAGAGTTAGGTAATTTTTGCGATCAATATGGGATTGAAAAGATTCGAGCCCCTTCAGCTAGATACAAAAAACATAGGAAGATTAATAGGTACCAACCTGTCAGAAAGACATATCGTCGTCACTTTGACAAACTTGTTAAATCATTCTAAACAAAACATACTGATCAACAATCTAGGAAACCTAGAACCTATAGTTCAAAAAATACCGATCGCAAACATATAGTTTGTTTTAAATGCGGGAGGTATGGTCATATTTCAAAACACTGTAAGCTCAAGAAAAAGATTAATTCTTTAGATATAGATGACAAGTACAAACAGAGTCTTATGAGTATTTTGTTAGAAGATCAAGATTCTGAGTTTTATATATATATATATATATATATATATAGACACACACACACACACACACACACACACACACACACACACACACACTAGCCTATGTCCTGTGTAACGCACGGTTGTTTAGTGTTTAGTGAATTGTAATTTGATATACATGCGACAGTGGTGTATCAAGACTTCTAAGGTTATGGTGCAAAATTTTTATTCATTTTTTTAGATTTGATAATAATTCTTCTAAATTAATTTTAATTTGTTGTTCATTTGATGATAATTTTTTTTAAAAAAAATATTTTTATTACAAAAAAAATTTCTTCTTCTAAATTTTAATTGCATAATCAATCAACTAATTTGATAGAATTAGACCTATGTAAAAAAAATTTAAATTTCAAGCTTTTATAAAAAGGTCTCTAATAATAGAATAATAAATTAACCATCATCAAGAAAAAATTTCATGAAATTGACTTCATAAATATGTTACTCATAATCATAATTGTATAATCAATCAATAAATTTGATAGAATTAAACTTATGTATAAAAAATCTAAATTTCAAACTTTTACAAAAAGGTCTCTAATAATAGAATGATAAATTAACCATCATAAAAAAAAAATTCATGAAATTGACTTCATAAATATGTTACTCATGATCCTAATTGTATAATCAATCAACTAATTTAATAGAATTAAACTTAAGTACAAAAATCTCAAATTTTAAGCTTTTACAAAGAGGTCCCTAATAATAAAATGAGAAATTAATCATCATCAAGAAAAATTTTTATGAAATTGACTTCACAAATATGTTACTCATCATTCTAATTACATAATCAATCAACCAATTTGATAGAATTAGAGCTATGTACAAAAGCCTCAAATTTCAAAAAAGATGTCTCTAACAATAAAATAAGAAATTAAGCATTATCAAGAAAAAATTTCATGACTCTAGGAAGTGGGAGTCTCATGACTGTGAGTAGTAAAGAGAGACTGAATCACTTAAGGGGGTTCAAAAATATATTGAGGGGGCAAAATGAAAAAAAAAATTTACATGCAAATTTATAAAATTCAAGGGGTGCAACTGCACCCTCTGAATTACATGTAGCTCTGCCCCTGGCATTCGATATAACAGGAGGAAAAAATCACATACACCTGAAGAATTCACATCTAATTAGCAAAATATATTTCTTTTAGAAGAAATACAGGTGCTAAGTATTCAAAATAGGATTATTGTTTAGAAATTGGAAATTGATACGTATGCAAACTAATTGAAAATAAAGATCATATACCATTAGCAAGATATAATTGTATCAGAAGAAATTTACTTAATATCACTAAATAGACATAATGAAAACTCATACATAAAAATAGATAGATCACCGATATTTGGACGAACAAATATTAAAAATTAAAAATTGATCTTGAAAGTATGAGGTATTATTCGATAACTCCTATTATTCTAACCAACTTTACACTGGCTTATCACAAAAACACGACCCTCAACTAAAATATTCTTAAATTTATTAACAAATATACGTTTGACAAAGATGTGGATACAAAAACCCTGAAACAAAATAATAATAATAATAATAATAGTAACACAAGAACGTAAAAAGAAAAATACATTAGATGAGAAAATTATATTGACAGAAGATTTATTATTGCACCTTGAAAAACTATTTCAATATTATTAATGTCTATGAAAAGACTAAAATCATACATGAACCAAAGCTGAATCATCCTTACTTTTATCTTTTAATTAGCTTTGATTGGACAAATTTCTCTAATAGATTCTACCCTAATAACCAGAGAAAAATACAAAACTAGGACAACAACTCACTGCAGAAAGAGAGGAACTACACGGAAAAAAAGAAGACGGTGCCGCGTAACTTTCTATTAGAATATAAAGGAAGCAGCAAAGAATTCAAAGCTGACTTTTTAAGCAAGAGGACCAACCGATATTGGATGAGAAGACAGTGGGTCCAGAATGAAAATGATTGCAGTCAGAGTCGCCAAATATCATATACGGAATAAGAAAAACAGAGGGGATAAAATAAGCAGGAACCTGACAATAACATGGGGAAGTGATAAGTGAGAAATGTCAGAGAGATAACACTGCAACAGGGAGAGAATGGAGAGGGCAGAGAAGCGCATAGGGAGCGCGCAGAGAATTGAAGGCAGGAGCATTGAATGGAGGAACAATAAATGCTATATGACTCGGTAGAATTGCTTTATAAGATATGAAAGATTATTATAAAGCAAATTCATTTATTGCGATTGTTAACATAAATCGTGAATGAGGCATAAATATAGTTTTAAAACAAAAGAATAGTGCTTTTCAGAGACTTCAAATATGTAGTCATACATATCTATTAATGCATTTATTGTAAGCAAGATGACACTGTATCTGGTCTGATGGGAACTATGTTATTAGTATTTTCTACTGTAGCTATCCTTTTGAGTTAGTCCAACTTTTTAGCATGCTCTTAAACAATTACACCTCCCACACTATACAAAAAGAACTTGGAATTATCTACATTTATGTTCAAACTTATAATGCCGTGAATAGAATATCATTGAGTCACCACGCTTGAACATATTTTAATCATTGAATCACTTTGAAATTTGATTTTTCTTCTGTGCTTGAAATTTTAATACAAATTGTTAATTTAATTCTTACTTACAAAGATAAACGAACACTGGCAAATTTTGCACTAAACCCACAAACAAATATTTGAAGCAAGTGTGGAATTCAAACTTTCGGTGTCAGTTACAGATATCCAATCACATCAAGCCTTGCAAGTTCTTGAGATGAAGGGAATTTCAGTTCCACATTATGATCATTGACAAATTATCAAAGAGTTTTGCAAAAGCTTTTACAGGAGATAGAAAAGAACCTATAAATTAAGAGCAGAAGAATTCTATAAGCATGAAGTAACCGCTGAGCATTTTATACACCACAGCGAACAGCAATAACTTATTCTATAATCACCTTCACAATCTTAATCATGAGGTTGTGTAATTGTAAATACTAATAATACATCAGAAGCAAAATTAATCTACCAGTATACTTCCTCATCTTGCTCTGCGCCTTGTTTGGTAATTACATGGCCCCATGTAAACCTTGGGATTACACAGGAGTTGTGGTTGGGTCATTGACCAGGATCCACTGTTTTCCTCTATTGTTTTCTGGCCTCTTTCTGTTCAAAAATTCAATCCCCACTTTCTTTGGCAGAGCTATAAGTTTATAAATGAACATCTCGAAAACGAATATGAATATTATGGTCTAATATCTCCAGGCCTTCAATTGCTTAGTTTGCCTGTCTCTTAAAGAACGGTTTCTGACAGATAAGCAGTCGCTGATCACTGTCACTTGCAATTTCTATAATTCGTGCATCCCACTTCAGCCGTGCTGTTAGAGCTCTTGCTGTTTCTATTAATGGAACTTTATCACGAATTATAATCCAACCCTGCACACATCACCAATGTCAGCATATAAAAAAGCCTTCAACAGTAGCAAATCAAGAGGACGAACCATATATTTAGCTTTCCTTTGTCTCTCAATGTTAAAAATATGGATCAAACTCAGCAGCTACAGAGTAAGACATAAGGGCTGCCTAGTGCATAATGTATGACACGTTTTTTCAGAACGTACTAAGAGATTTGTTGATAATTTTGCTTCAGTTTTGGTTTCAATTTAAAAGATAATTCAAAGACAGGGTTTCAAAGGAACATCTTTATCAGGACGAAGGAGATTAATTATAACAAGATACTAAAAGTCAACATGTTCCTAAGCTCCACTGGAAAGTGGAATCCAGATAACTCCTTTGTCTATGGGCTTTAGAGAAGTGCCAGGTTTTATTAGCTTTATGGGATGTACTTTAATATCAAAAGATTGTTTGCACAAACTCTAACTACGTGGCTACGGGTAAAATGATTTTATGTAAGGCAGTAATAACTCTATTTTTGTCCCTGATAAAATCTTTTCCAATCAGTTGAAATCACTTATCCCAGGAAACAAAGTGAGAAGAATAAATAAACACATAAAAGGAAGAAACGAGCCATGTATGCGAAGTAAAATCCAAATATTTAGCTTACATACCTCTGGACGAAGTATTCTATCAATCTCAATGAACAAGTCAAGCATAGTGCATCTTTGCTGCTGAGCAGTTATAAGGGAAAGAAGTCCTGCTGCATGCACCAAGTCAAATGTTCTAGGGTACGTTGGGAAGGCCTCACACCTAGAAAAACGAAGGTAATTATATTATTGTAAGAAAACTAATATTATGTAAGGCCTAACAAATGTCATCACAAGCTTGTAAAGACTTTCAAGTCAGATTATACAGTAATAACAAACCAAATTTACCATGTTCTAATTTTCATCAACTACCATAATTTGGTTACTATTTTCTTTAGGAAATGATTAGACGCTAAATTTCACATGGTTTCATAATTCAGCAGCTTCTTGACAAATGGGACCACATACTGTAAATGAATTCACGGGGGAACTTAAGGCCATTGCTGAGCAGAACTTTATTGTGTAAAATAATCCTTGCTGTTCGTTAATTTTTTTTTTTTGGCAATTTTAGTAACATAGCTGAGAGATATATATTCTTCTGTATCCAATGACACTTAAACACGCTGACATTTGCACTACTCTTCTAATGACTTATTTCCCGTGTAAGTGTTATGGATTTGGATCCTCTAAGTTTCCTAGAGAAATTACAGTGAGAAGTTTAAAGAGAGAGAGACAGTCTTTGGGGCATGCATATAATTAGTGGACCACACTCAATTCTTAAAATGACGGGCCCTCATGCGATGTGTCTTTCTCTATATAAACTTTAAATTTAGAGAATCCAAAAATGAATGTAATATACCTCCAATGAAAACTAAATCAGTATGAGACCTAGATCAAGGCATCATCAATATTTAGATTACAAACTATACCATAATTCTTAAAATGACAGGCCCTAATGCATTGCGTCTTTCTCTATATAAACTTACTTTAGAGAATCCAAATTGAATGTAATATACCTACAGTGAAACTTAAATCAGTATGAGACCGAAATGAAGGCATCATCAATACTTAAATTACAAACTAGACTGAGAAAGCTGATAATTTGTGTGTTTGAATGGAATCAAGACAAAAAAAGAAATAACTTAGCATATGTCTCTAAATTTTATATTTAGCCATTCAAATATAATTTATGGAAACATTGCGACAGGAGAACAAGAGAAAGGATATTAGAATACCAATCATGCAAAACGCCGACAAACCCCCTGTCCTGGATCAACGGAAGGTAGTTTGGTCCACTTGTTGGGACAACATTCATTACCCACACAGACTTTCTAGCTTGCAACAATGCAGAATTAAAACCACCAAGATGAGCATTCATGTCTAGCACATTTCTAAGCATGTTGTAAGGTGGTGAAGGGTCCTCTTCACCAGGCCTCTTTGGATGGTCAGAGAATATTAAAGGTGACAGAAGAGACCAATAATTAAAGACTGCCATTCTCCAATTTTCAGAGTCCTCAAAAATTTCTTCAGGCTGCAACCCTGAAACATGTAAATTTGGACATGTTAAATTAACCTATTTGGTACAAAATTCCATTTGGTGAAACAATATGATCCAATTACTTCCATTAAGAGATCCACAAATAAATGTTGGAGAATATAAAAAATACCATAGCTAGCAAGTTCTTTTTTGTTCAAGTTAGCCCGAGAAGGCCAGGCTTCCCTCCCTTCAATAGAAATCCAGCGGCTGCTGTGTGTTCCTCCAATGCAGTTCTGCAGTTCCCGATAATATGGAGACTCCACATCATGACTTTTAACACACAAAGAAGGCCCAGAACCAGATTTTCTGGATACAGAAGCAGTAAATGCCAAAAATCAGCACCACTTATTATTTCTTATGCAGGAAACAAGAGCTTCTACACAGTCCAGATACAATTCGCCAGAAATCTGATTCCAAGTGTAGAAGGGGAAAAAAGGAGGTACTAATTCAAAACATGTCATAGAAAGCTCTACCTTGAATTATAGCAGTTCCTTTTACTAGTTTTCTTCCATACAACAGTTTCATCTTGCTGTGACAACATCTCCCAGCAAAGGTTTTCAGTAAAATCATGGACAAAACTCCATCTTTTCTGATTCTCTTTATTACGAGCATTTGTAAGTGGAGATGTCCAGACAAAGTAGCCACCCGGTTTTAAAAGTCTATCAGCTTCAATCAAGAGAATGCCATCTACACCGTGTAAAATGAATGTTCGGTTAAGAAGACCAATCAAAGTCCAACAACTCACATCAATGATTACAAGGCGACAAAAAATAATAAAGTAAATTAAAGTTATCGTTCTGAAGCTGAGAACTACTTATTCAGTTACTAAGTTAAAAAAATAAAAAAGGGATGATAATAATAAATAAAGCAATTAACTTTCACATAGATATCAACAGAAAGACTTTGAACAATTAATTCCCTTCTTATTGATACTTCAACGACAATGGTCAAATTATAAATCAAAAGGCATAAGCTTATTTTGCTTAGTGTGTTAGCAACTGTAGGTGGATGTAATACACAACCTGAATACTTGGCTTCCGAGAACCCCAGAGGAAACCAAAAAAAAAGATGATGACGATGACAAAAAGTACACAATTTAGCTGGAGATTTGAAGCAAGAACTTAAGCTACTTGACATTAAAAGGCTACATAAAGTAAAAGGTTAATAAATTTAAAGCACAACAAATAATTTCTTTTTTATGCACTCCAAAGTAATATCTATGTATGTCAGAAACAAATTATGAATGTAGAACATAGCTTCAAAGAAAACTGAAAGATACCTCGCTGGTCCCAATCAATGCCACATCTTGCACAATGCAACATATCAAAGGAAAGAGATGGATATGGCAACTGTTTTGTAGTGAAAGAAGCAATCATAGCAGGAAGACCCCTCTCAAGCGTGAGCTGAACTTGGCTGCCTGAAGGTTCATAGTTTGCAATGCACATAGTTAGGAGCTGACTGTGATAGAGGTGAGCTCCAAAGCTACCATAGCCACAACCAATGTCAAGTATGGTTCTAACCTGTAAATTTCAGGATGCCAACATGTTCGACCAAATTAGAGTTGAGTTAACGAATATCACAATCAAATAAAGACTAGGTTCCGATTCAATGCCACTTTAAACTATCAGAAAACAGTAAAAAAATCCCTCCAAATGCAAGGTACAGGAAACATTTAAGCATATAATTATCGGGTAGGTATTTTATGGTCAACAACCTTGGGTACTCATATACAATAGATCAACAGATTCTAATTTAAAAAAGAAAAAAAAATATAGAACTGTTAAAAAAAAAAACTTATTTGATAGTGCAATCATCCATTGAATTTTCTGACACTTTTCTAACATATCCATAATTTTGAAACAAGCTATACAAGAACAACTTGCAAGGCATGTCCTCGGAACAGTTCAAAGACATACAAGGTTACAATTTTACTAGGTAGTTGATTATTCAATATGTTCATTAACAATTTTGTTGGAAGTACCAGCCGGACTTGTGTCTGTGTAAGTAATTAAGCGAACTTAAAAGCCAAAGCATATAAAACTAACAAGTATAAAATCATTTCAACTAAGCGAAAATGAGTATGCTAATTATAAGACTAACAAGTATAAAATCAGTGAAAGAAAACAAATGAAGATTATGGAGGAGTGTGATGATTGCCAAAAAAAAAAAATGGAGCAGTCACGCACAATATGCCACTTTAAATAAAGATTAGATATTTATTTACCCCAGCTTGTATGAAGTTAGACTCATTTCTAAGTCCAATCATTTCTGCAATTTGATGTGAGTAGTCTTCAACACCGCCAAACATCAGAGAGGCTGAACGGAAGGAAATTTGCTCTTCATCCAGCATCATCATCCTGTAATCACATGGGAAAATGGAAACTTTAAGATTAAAAGATATTTAAATGTAACGCAATTGGTAGGCGAGATATATACCAAGCCGCCTACCTACCTCTTGGTTAAGCTTCCTGAATAAAGAACCTCCTGTGCTGTGATTTTAACATTGGCAACCCAGATAATGTCTTTTCCAGTAGGCCACCGAAGTGGAATTTTGTAATTTGCAGGTGGGAGAACCAAACAATTTTGCCTGAGCTCATGGCCACATTGCCGGTCAAACTCATTGCTATCATTCTCAGTAACATTAAAGCAAGGAACATAGTTTTCGAACTCCGGAGAACAGAATTCCAATTCTTTCATCTTCGACGGACCACGAGAAAACTCCCCAATATCTAACAAGTCGGATACAAGTTTCTCTTGGAGTCTTCTATAACCATGGTGAATGTGACCTCTCGATGTGGTTGAAATCGAGATTGTCCACCAAAAAGATCCAGTAAGAGCGAGTATAATTATAAATGCTAAACTAATCTTCAATAAAAGCATTGCCAATTTATGCCGATTTCTGGGAGAGCCAACAAGGAAGGGATCAGATGCAAAACCATTCTCAGTCATACCATATTTAGAATGAGAATTATCAGCAAAAAGCAACCGCCAAGAACATTGCGGGCCCAAAGGGCTGTGATCTGAAGAACCCCTTCTATCCAAATCTTCCTTTTCAGTTTTATTTTTGGATTGAGAATCCCACGACTCATGATTGTTGTCAGGGACCCGAAACCCAGATACGCCTCGATGGAGGGGCCTGGACATTTTCTGATCGGGAAGGTTGCACGAAGAAGTAGCAGGGTAGATACGAATAAACTATGTTTACAACAAGAAACCAATAATAGTGTGTTTTTGTAACATTATAGGAGTGTGAGGGGAAATTCCATCGCAAAACTCCGTCTCCAGCTCTGCAATTGAAAACCTATAAAAACAAAGATACCGTGTAAAGCTGAATGGCCCTCATTAAGAACATGTTCAATTCCTAAGATACGTCAAATGCAGAGAAGTTACTGGCACCAAGTTAGATAAACAAATCCATAGAAAGAAAACTAATACCAGCAACAGCACAGGAATGACATAAAGGAAGACGCTTAATTTAACGCATCAGATTCATCAGAGGCCCAATTTTGAAATGGTATCTACCAACAGAGACAAAAACTTCAATGGGAACCGGTAATTGGACGCGTAAACTCGAAAAGAAGAAAGTAGGATTCGAATAAGTAGAAGTTGAAGAAAAGCAGATTATTTGTGGGTAACAGAGCAGTCAAATCAGTTGTCTCGTAACTGGAGTAATAAAGCGCTAGTTCATTTTCGTAAAAAGATTCAGGTTCACTGGGCATCTCATGCTAAAATCTCATGGAAACCCGGAAGGGACAAACAGAGACTTAATCAGATCAATCCACCGGCTGAGACCAAAGAAACGAGAGAAAAGCAAAATAAAGACGGTGCAGTTGCATGCCAAAAGACTACCTCCTCTTATTGTAAGTGGCAGAACTGAAAAAGGAGCAAAGTGCCAAGAAGAAGCAAGCAAAAAATCCCGAAAAATCAGCGCGAATTCATGAGTTGGTTGCTTGCTGCAGCACGAAACAAATTATAAAAACACCTCAGCCGTTGGAGCTTGGTTTGGTTTCTCCTCTCACTTGATCAGTGTCTTCCTCTCTCTCCACTCTCGACTCACCTTCCGTCAAATCCTCACTTTGAGCTTGGAAGAGAGAGATACACACGCCCACTGCGACTCCGAGCACACGGAGATTTTGTACTGATCCGATCGCGACACTGCCGCGAAGCCCCCCAAAGAGAAATTAGTGAAAGAAAAAAGGGAAAAAGAAAAAAAAACCGACAGACCTCAGCTCGTGAAATTTGAATGAATTGAACATTGGAGCTAGTATTTTAAATCTACTAAGATAATATTATGAATTTATGATAGGTCAAACTAATAAATGTTTGGATAGATTAATTAAACACTAGAATTAATTACGATTTACGAGCAGTAATTGCACTTAACTCTAATAGTCAGAGATATTAATTATAATTAAAATGTTTAGACAGATAAATCTCGAGTCCTCATTTCATTTTCATTGATTATGTACACTCATTGAGAGAAGAGAAGAACAGGAAAATCATGAAGTTACCCCGGTTTGAATCATATGCTCCTTCCATTGGACATTTCTGCACAGAATGCCACCTGGCCCTTTTCTATTTTCTCCATCGGGCCTCTTTCCTCTTCATAAAATATGAAGAATCTTTCTTTGATATAGGAAGTGACAATATTAAGAAATGGTAGATCTAAGTAGACACTGAGAGGATCCCTTAAAAACCTAAAGAGTCCCTCCTTTATTATTATTTTTTATTTTTTATTTAAATTCACTAATATTTAAAAATTTATTCAATTTTAACTAATCTAACTTGAATTGAGTTAAATTATAAAATTATTAAAAAAAATTAGCATTAATTTTTATTTATAAAATTCAATCTCAAAATTTTATTTTAAAAAATAAATATCAAATTATTTACACCAGTAGAGGGTGGTTATTAATTGATAAGTTTACGTTGACATATTTGACCTCAGTCTGAAGTGGCGGACACAGGCCCACAACATTATTTAAATAGCCACCGGCCATGAATGCGAGATTAGGTGCGTCTCCACGCTTGGATGAGGTCACGTCTGCTCGCTCGCCTCAATTACTACTGCGCACATTTTTGGCGGTTTGGCACGAACCCACATCTTATTGGGTTTGGAACAAACCCTAATACGTTCGGTCTATTTAGTATTTACTGAACCGGCAATGTAGCCGAAAATAAAGAAAACTCCAAGTTTAGGACTTTTGGCATCTCTAGGCCGAGATGGTTGTCGATGAATTGATTTAGCTTTTGGGTCCAGTGAGGACAATTTGGTTAATTATTATATTAAACGAGACAGACAGATTTTCAAAGTGTAATTACTGATCACTGTAATGCGTAATCATGGTATGAGCAGCCGAGGCCTGGCTTCAGGGTACAGTGTTGTAGTGAAAGTTGAGTGCAAAAAAAGACAAAAGTGCCCCAGATATTTTTTTGCCCTTTTGTACTTAAGATTCCATTTTCCGATTAAACAAAAAAAAATACAATAGAGGACTCAGGACTGTATCTTAGGAAGGAAACTGAGCAATAGAATTCAACCTTACATAAGTACATGCATGTGAGAGGAGAATTTCATTTAGCGTTTAGTAATTTTTTCTTTTGATGTTTATTAAAATTGGAATTGGTAGGAATAATAAATTTTTTTTTAACAGAAAAGGACTGATTTGATAAATAATTAAGATGATGGGAAGTATACATGGTACTTTACGTTATAATTGAGAGGGTGAAATGGGTCCTGATGGTGAAAGGAAGTAAATAAGGCTGACATTACACACAGTTTGCACTCTGAGATGAACGAGGCCTTTATGGCTTGAAATTCCTCTAAGGGCTGATTTGTTTTTGTGTTTGGTTGAAACCGTGAAAGGCAATGATATATGTGTATGCAGTACAGAAGATGGTGGGTCATGAATGCCGGGAACAATATCTGCAGCTTTATATAATCTAATAATCTCATATCTCAATCAAAAAATAGGATACGAAGTTCTTAGAGATCAAAAGTAAATAAAGAAAAAGGCTGGGAAAGACAAGTGTTTAAATTACGTTTCTATTTACCCAAATTCACTCGCATAAACTACTGAATGATATGCGGCAGGTATTGTGAACTGAAGAATATATTTTATATAAAAGAACTGTCAATCAAACTTAATAGCAGAATGGATTAATAATATTTCTGGAAAGGGGTACAGGAAAACGTCACATGTGATGTGTGAAAAGAGTCAAGTTTGGTAGCCAGGAAATGAAAATGGAAAGGGATTATGAAATTAGAAAGAGAGAATAATAAATAGGAAAAAGAAGATGTGAGAAGTGTGTAAGCGTGTCGGTGGAAGAAGAGATAGAGCCGTGTTGTGTTTGGTCAGTGGTCACCGAGGCATCCAATTCTTTAGGGCTAAAATCTAAACAAAGTCAGGGGTTATATATATATATATATATATATATATATGTAATTTAAAAGTTAACAGTAATATGTTTTTGATTTTGTACATGTCTATTCGTTGTTTTTTTTTTCAAAATTTTAATGCTATTGATCTATCTAAGTTGAAAAAAATAAAATTGTGAAAAATACGTCCTATCTATTATCTTAAATAACAAAATAACAATTTTACAATCATTTTCTTCTACACTTTTTGCAGCAAAAAGTATCTTTAGATAGTCAGTTAGAGGGGAATATATCTAATGAGAGAAATGATTTAAGGTGAGAGTAAGAGAATAAGATAAATTATTTTTAAGATTAAAAATCAATAGTTGAGATTGATATATAATTCATTAATATAAATTAATAATAATTTTTTTGATTTTCACATGGATAGATTTTATATTAAGATAAATCATTCATTTGTGATCTAATATCTTCTCCTCTTACCTCTCACATGACATTAGTGAAAGCAAATTTTGCACAAACAAAAGTCAAATGGTCCAAAATTATAAAACTCAATTACAAAAAAATTCTCAAATAAAAGTATGAATGTTCTAGATATAATTCTATTATTTATTGGTCTTAATAAACAATAAAAATACATAAAAATGAAATAACAAGAGCGTTCATTGATCCATTATAATTCAAATATCAAAAAATTGGTTGGCTCTTATGAAAGAGTACGAATGACTTTCTCTCTTAATGATTTTGAATTGATAAAACAAATGACACACACACTGTCTCTAGTCCAAAACCTATCTATCTCATATATATTAAAGAACCACTATCTATCATCATACTCATATGTTATTCCATCTTATAATAATAATATCACATCACTGTTATTATTTATAGTCAAATATCTATATATAAATTATTTTCACTAACACCTCATACCTATTATAAAATATATTAAATAGGTCTATCTACACAAACTTTATGAAGATCTTATGATAGACCTAATTATATATAGCATTTTATATATGTCCCAAAAATATGTACACATACAATGTTTAATATGTTAGTTTACTTTAATAATTGTTAGCACTAAATATTATTAAATAAATGAATAAATATATAATAATATATAATAAATTAATAACGATAACAATTAGAAGACTCGTATGTTTCCTATGTTATTTATATATATATTAGGACTACATATATTTTGTGTTAATTTGATATTTTTCAATTTGCATGAATAAATAATGTAAGTGTTTTGGGAAAAAAAATCAATAGAAATATTATGCTATGCAAAAATAAAAATTTAGAAATTCAAAAAAC
Source organism: Biancaea sappan (assembly GCA_037074585.1). Taxonomy (NCBI): domain Eukaryota; kingdom Viridiplantae; phylum Streptophyta; class Magnoliopsida; order Fabales; family Fabaceae; genus Biancaea; species Biancaea sappan. Next base: position 18,581,453 of record CM073494.1, read on the forward strand.
AATATTGGAAGAATCTTAATTTTTTATAGTTCAATTAGACTGAAATTAGATTAATCCAAGTTGATTAAATTTTTTGATAAATTGCATAACATACTCAAGGGTCTTTTTTTTTGGGTTAAAAAAAGGGAACATTTGACCAATTCTTTAAGCTTGGGAAGTTTGGTTAGTGCTTTTTGGGTGTCTGTTTGTTTGTTTGTGAATTGTGAGTGTTCACTTTGCAAGGATGGCGGTGGGTGGTCGCTGCACTCCGTGCTGAGTGGTGAGATCAATTGGGGAGTGGAGAGGTGTCACGGGATCGGTTTGGGATTTTAAATTTGTAGTACACATAAAACTCCATAAACTTGTAGTCATGCTCAGATAATTCAACAAGATCAACCGATTCGATCGAATAACTAGTTAATGTTAGTGTAGGTATATATTTAAGATGAGGGTAAATTGAGTTAGAAAGTATTTTGTTTGATTTTTATTCTCTTAAAATAGTTTTAGGGTTCTATATATATACTTAGAGTCATGTTTTAAAACTTAGTGGTTTAAAAAATAATATTCAGACAAAATAATAAAAATAGTAAATAAATAACACCAAGATGTCTAGTAATTTGGTTGTATCTAACGATGCACCTACTTCCACTATTCAAAATACACAGTAGTGAGTTTATTAAATGGAAACAGTAACACAATACAAGAAATTACCTAGACTGAGGCTAAGCTTCCAATTTTTATACTAAAACTTTAGCAACCTCAATTTTAGGTTCAACATGACCCTGTTTATACAATTAACATGTTAGGTTTTCACGCATCCCTAGCAAACATATCAAATAGGAAATGTTTCCTCCAAAAAGGCACAGTCACACGGCTTTTACTCCAAAGTAACCAGAGCCCTAAAACAATATTTACTCACAGGACAGATAAAAAAGAAGGAAGTAGAGGTTGGTTCACAAGAACTTTTTACACTTTGTTTTCTCACATAGAGTATAAGCTTAAATATATAACTCTCTTTCAAACAAAGCTACAATAGATTAGGTGCACAACTCAAATACTTTAGAATAACTAGAGTATTCTTCTTTGAATATTTTGGTGTTCTTGAAATGATTTGATGTTTCTTTATATAGTCTTCTATACTAGCCGTTGGAAGATCTTCATTTGAAATGCAGTCTTGAATGTTCAATTAATAATAACCCTAAAAAGAAAACAGTCAATTGCCCAATAAAAAAATAAATTGACTTCATATGATCTATCGTTTAATGTGCTTTTAATTTGAGCAAAGTTGACTTGAAATATCTAGATTAATTCTGAATTATTTGATGCTTGATTGGCATAAAGAATTTGTTCCTTAATAAGACACTTGACATTAATGGCCAGAGCTTCTTTTTTAAATGGGTCTTGATTTTTTCCTTGTTTCTTGTCACATCCCAAAAATTGAACATGTGAAAAGATACTACTCATTTGATAAAATTCTCAAACATATGTTATTTACATATGTTATGTAAGGTTTTACGTTCAACCTTAATCATTCATTCCACACTATAGAATTATATTCATCTGATAAGCAAATATAGACATACATAGTCTGATATTTCTATCTCATCGCAATCCTAGGAGACCTATAGAAAGTACAGAGCGTTTCTAATATCCACATTAATAAGTACTGGTATCCCACCAGACAAAAATAGAGAATAATCTCAAGGGGTTCTAATCTTCAAACGGATACTCTTCTTCTTTGTTTTCTGTATCTGAAAAGATAATCATAGGGAGTGTGAGTTTATTTAAAAACTCAGTAAGTAAATAACTGTACTATATAAAATATCAAAAGTACAAATACCACATTTACTCATATAATTAATTGTCTTATACATTGAGTAGTATGGGACTCTAACCCTTTCAAACTCGTGAATAAGATTTCATAGATATACACCGAGTAGTATGGGACTCTAACCCTTTCAAACTCATGAATAAGATCTCATAGGTATACACCGAGTAGTATGAGACTCTAACCATTTCAAACTCATGAATAAGATTTCTTAGATATACGCCGAGTAGTATGGGACTCTAACCCTTTCAACTCGTGTATAGGTTTCATAGATATGCACTGAGTAGTATGAGACTTTAACCCTTTCAAACTCGTGTATTAGATCCCGTAGATCTTTACTCATTAATAAGATAATGAGAATTTATCACATAGTATAATTGCCATGAAATAAAATAATTTCTACATACTCTTATTTCTACCGATCATCATATACTCCCATATGAAAAATTGATTGCTTATTATCCAAATAATATTGTAAATGAGACTTATATTGTACTTTGACTAGTAATATCAAATTAGCTTAGCAAGGTTATTCACTCACCTTGATGTTTGTCCAAGTTTACCTTGTTCCACACTAGAATTTGTGTAGGAAAATTTCCTAGTAAAATATATTACAAGGAAACATAAGAAAGGAAACAAAATCACGAAAATACGCAAAATTTTCTGATTGCTACAGTAACGGTTTGCTATAGTACGGTTCGCTACAGTGTCGGTTCGCTAAAGTGTTGGTTCGCTACAGTAACATTGACTGCTACAGTACCGTTGACTGCCGACACTACAGTAACTGCTACAGTAACTCGAAGAAAAATTTCCAGATTTTCCCGAAATTTCTGGTCGCTACAGTAACTCGAGTTTTTGCAGAAATTTCTCACAAATTCATCCTTTCCTTTCTTGTTTCAAAACCAGAATTTCAACTCTTTTAACCGATTATAACTCAAATATAACTTCTAAAACAACTGAGATTCACGAATTATCATCAAAATCTTCAAGAACAAAACCTCCTCTAATCTTCCATATAAACTTATATTTAAGGAAAATAATGAGATTAAAGCTTACCTTTGATCCTTACAAAGCTTTTGAACCGAACAAATAATCGAAATTCTGAAGATCAAGGAAAGGATTTGAGAAGAGGGTGAAGAAACGAGAGAAAACAAATTCACTGTTCACTTCTCAGCTTTTTTCCTTTTGCGTGAAAATGAGAGGGTACTATTGAAACTTTATATTAAATATTTCTAATGGGTTATTGAATAACTCATGGGTATCCATAACCCAACATCCAAACCCATCCAGTCAATTTACAATAAATGGACTAATTGACCATTCTTAAACCACTTTTCCATGAATTTCACCATTCTTAGAATATATCCCACATGGTGCAAATATTTAGTTCAGTCATTTAACTCAATTTTCATAAATAATATTCAAAGAGAACAATTAAATATGAAAATTAAAAATGACCAAAATAAATAACTAAAGTAACGTTGTAAAATTCTAAAATACTCTTAGGCGAATGATATTCCAAAATTAACGGGTATTACATTTCTCATCAATATAGCACATCTCCATAATTGAGCGTATAATTTGATTCTGATTGAATATTTTGAATTGATCTTGATTGGTTTCAATTTGTTAGATTGAAAGTTGACTTTGACTAAGTGCATTTAATGCATCTGGTTCCAGAGCCCTATAAGTTGGCATTAATAAAAAAATATTGATTTGGATTATTGCATCAACAGTTAATTTGTCAAGTATTCAGTTCAATTTAGATTTAAGAATCAATAAGCGTTTAAAATGGTGGAAAATCGGTCATACCAATAAAATGACTAGTTCGACATTTCAATCGGTTCAAATTTTTTAATATTTTTTAAAATATTATTATATATTTTTAAGAAAACTCGAAAAAATTAAGCTATTAAGAAAATATTTAAGGCTGGTTTAAATATATATTTGTAACATGTATTAAATATTTTAATATTATATATTTTAATAGTTTAATATTTGTAACATATACATTAATTATAAATTTTAATTTTTAATATATTTTAAAAATTACCGGTTCAATCATTATTCTTTAAACTGATATATCGACCAATTCAATTACTAGTCTAATCTTTTGAGCCTTGCTTATAACCATTTCAATTTGACATTTATTATTTTTCTCGACACTTTTAATTAATAGTTTATATAAATTAACAACATTTTGTAAAATAAAATTTAAAACTCATTATTTGTGTTTAACAATATTGAAAACGAATCAGTTTTATATTATTAGTCATCTTTAAACATGTATTTGCCCAATAACCTAATTCATCAAAATACAGTAATTAGAATTCTACAATGCTGGAAGGGAGCAAATCTGACCAAGACAAGCCTCCAGCCATTTTTTTTATTTTTAACATTAAGATGTTTGGATTTAAATATACATTTAGTTATTGTTTCTAAATTTAAATATTTAATCATTAAGAGTATTTGTTTTTTCAATATCAAAATACATATATAACTTATAAAGAAATTATATTCAAATATTTTTCAAATAAATTAGTAACTAAACATTTTAGTTAATTATTAACTTTAATATTATATCGTATTATTAAAAAAGTTGTTAATTTTTTGATAATTTTTATAATTTAAATTACTCCATAAAAATAATATGATTTAAATTTATTATATTATATAAAAAAAATTTACCCTTATATAATAGTAATCAGATTTGGTTTAACTAGTTGAAGCTATTTTTTACAATCAATATAGTGAAAATTTGAATCTTCTTAAAAGTTTTGTTTTTTAAGATTCAAATAAAATAACGCGACACTTAAGATTATATTTAAATAGTTTTAGACTAGTCATAAATATTGATTTATTAAAAGCTATCATATCTATTAAAATCTTAATATGAATAAAAACTAAACATAATTAATTATTTAAAATTTGAACAAATAAGATTCAGATCTCATTAAATGCAAACAAAAGCCCTCTTATACTTGTTTTGTTTGCTACATAATTTATGTGTGACTTGTGCAATATAGATAATGTTTTGTTTATTTTTTAAGGTATGTCTACAAAGAAATTAACCTCCTAAGATGTTGAATTTTTTTTTTAAATCACATTGAGAGTTGTTTTAAGTACTTTATTTATTATGGTAAGTTTAAGAAAAGTTGGACCTTTTAGAAGATTAGTTTTTTTTATGGTTGAATCATCTCAAAATTTGTGTTGAGTATATTTTAATTATCATATACACAGTTTTTGAAATAATTTAATTGTGGAAAAACTTAACTACTCAAGAAGTCAAACTCTTTCTCTGCTTTCTCTTTTTTTTATTACTATTCATATAAATTTTAAGATGATTTATGGTAGAATGAGGTTAAACTTTCTATAAATTTTCTTACTTTTTTTCGAAGGGGTTTGCTTAGGAATTAGGACATTGGTTAATGAACATTAAATATTTTCGAAATGAGTGAAAACGGTCATCTTTTCAAATTAGTTATCATTAATTTATAGTTTACCTTTTCAATATGTCAAGCTTATATTTTCTTCATATTATAATATTAAAAAATATATAAAAAAGTAAATATTAAATACACTTATATTACTTTTTTTTATAATAGTAATAGTAATATTAGTTTATTATTTCATAATAGTATTATTAATAAGGTGAAAATGTAACTCATGTCCCTATAATTTTACTTAATAAAGAATTTGGTCTTTTAAAAATAGATAATTTTGTCCTTATAATTTCTAAAATATTCAAAAATGATTGTTAGTCAATCGTCAGTTAAAGGTTAGTTTAGCACATATAACACTGATTAGGAGATATATATCATCATTAAGCACCATGTCAGCACCACACATGACATATTGTAATGCTGACATGGCGTGTCACGTCATTAATTTTATTTTTTTCTCTATTTTCTCTTTCTTCATGTGCCTCTCAATCTCAAAATGCTCAATAAAACTAAATAAAAACCTTGTGCTTCATATTAGCTCTGTAATCAAACTTTCAGTTATTGAAAATACGAATACGAAGGTGACAAACTTCAGTTGAGATCAGAGATGGATCTAGAAATTTGGTCAGTGGGAGCAATAAATAGTCTATAAATATTTTTATTAATAAAATATTATAAATATACATAGGCAATAAAAATGATATAAAATATACAAAATATAACATAGTTTAGTTTCAATGTGAGGACAATAGCTAAATTTTTATGGGGTAAAAAAATAATTACCATATATACTAAAAAAAAAATTCTTATGGGGCAATTGCTCCCACATACTACCATGTAGATCTGTCCCTGATCAAGAGTGACACAATTCGAGGATGAGTGGTGGGAAACGGAGGAAAGAGGGGATAGGTCTATGCCAGGGAAGTGATAGGAGCCAAGAGGAGTTAAAAGGGTGGCTGGATCGCTGATGTCACGTCACCATTGAAGAACAAAGGCTGTGGCGATCAAGGACACATGAAGAAGAGTGAGGAGGAGGAGAATATTTAAGGTAAAAGATTGAGAGAGAAGAAAAAGAAGGAGTGGGGCAAAGAAATGTGTGGAGTTGGTGGTGGTTGGGCATGGCGGTGAGATGATGTATTTCCTCTCGCATATTGAGAGGAAATAGAGTTGTGAGAGGCACAAGAAGAAAGAGAAAGTATAAGAGAGAAAAAAAAATAATGACGTGGTGCATCATGTCAGCATTACAATGTGTCATGTGTGATGTTCAGATGATGTTTAATGTTAATGTATGTGTCACAATTAATATCACATATCTCAGACTAACCTTGAACTAATGGTTGACTAATACTGGAACTATTTTTTTAGGATTTTGAAAACTACAGAGATTAAATTCTCTGTTTTTAAATTATAGGAACCAATTCTTTTATTGAGTGAAACTATAAAGGTCTGTGTTATATTTTAGCCTATTAATAATAAGACATTGCATTTTTTTTAAAATTGTATCCACCGCTAAGCTAGTACCCTACTGGAAGGATATAAGCAGTTAATCTTGATCGTCAAATTTTAAGAGGGTTCTATTTTTTGGATTTTCACATTATTGTTGTAATATAATGTATTCATTGACATCTAATTAAAGATGTAAAAGTTTCAATTTTTATAAAGTAAAATCATAAAAATAAACTATAAACAATAAAATTAAATTAAATGTTAAAATTTTTAAGATTTTCAAAAATTATTATTTGAAAGATAAAATTGTTATATTAAAAAAGTATAACGGACATTAACGATGACCAATTTAAAAATTTGAATAATCATTTAATATTATACATTTTTTTACTATTTCCAAAAGCATTTAATGCTTCTTAACCAGTATTATTAAAGCACTAATTAGCAAGTTCGTTTAATAAAATTGGAAATATTTTGAATTGTTATTTTTAATAATAGCAATTTTGAAATGTATTTTCTCCCTCTTTTCTCTATCATTCCTCTCTCTTATTGTTCCTCTCTCTTGGACCCAGCTCCCTTCCAGGAACATTTAAGAGCTCCTAAGGCCGTTGGATCTTGTATCCAATGGCCCACGATGTTTTTATGTAATTTTTTTTAAAAAAAATATAGAAACATGTGAATCATTGTATGTAAGATTCAACGACCATTAGGAGCTCTTAGAAACTCTAAATAGGAGTTGGGTCCCTCTTTCTTCTCTCTTCTTCCTCTTTTCCCTCCCTCTCATTTCTCCCCCCTCCTCTCTCTCCCTCTTCTCCCAACTCCAACATTAACATTTTTTTTTTGTGTTTTGAAATTTGTTTATCAAACAAATTCTTCTATTTTTTTAAAACAAATGATTAAAACAAATTTTTTGTTATCTTTTCTAAAAACTTAAACAATTAGATAAAACTGTTTTAAAAAATATAAAAAAATCACACCCATATACACCTATAATTCATGATAAAATAGAAAATGTTAAATTTGCATTAAAGAATATGTTATAAATTTTTAAAATTTAAAAGGTTATTAACTTCTTTACCTTAACCTATGTTTTAAAAGGGAAAATATCAAAGTAAAATTTTTATATTTATGCTATCAAATTCTTCAATTAGAAAATAATAAGTGCATGATCTTTAAAAATAACTGTGTATTTTCTTTTAGGACATGTTCTATTTTTAATAAAAAGCCTAATAATAAAGATAGAAAGTAAACTGCATATAAGTTTAGTTATTTCTAAAATTAGTAAAATTACATAGTTTTAATATTTTCAAAAAAAAATAACAAAGATATTCACTTTTCTTGGAATATAATCCAATAACTAAAATTTAAATAGCGTTAAATATATTTATGACAAAATTTTAATTAAAAAATCATTTAAACTTTTAAAAAAATTGATGGAGAGTGTTTGATATCTTTTGATGCAGAGTTATTTTTTTTTTACTAGACTAGTACAAAACTTTTAATAATTAATCAAATTATTTATTAAAAATAAAATATGTGCAAACATTTCTTTAAAGAATAATTGGATAATATTCAATTGTAAAATATGAATAATTATTTTAAAAATGTATCTTAATTACAAAATAAAATTATAAAAAAAAGTATACTTTAATATTCTTTTTCTTGACTGTTAAATTACCTCAAAAGTTACAAGTATAATTATAACAAATTATTTTATATAGTTTTTTTTAAAAATGAAAAAAGATAATTCAACTTTCTGAAAGTTGCAGCACTTTATATATGACATTACCTTTTTAGAAAAGTTGTTATTGAAATTTGAGTTTTAAATTCTTAATCGTTAGTTTAATCTTAATATCTTTGATTTTTTTTAAAAATAGATCAATCAAAATTTGAACTCTCCATAGCTCGTGATTTTAAAAAAAAAAAATCTGTGTATAATGTGAGACAGCAAACCCGAGAAAGGCTTATTTTTATGAATGTTGTTACGCATAAATCATAATCTTAAGTTTGCAGAGAATCTTCAAGTTTCAGTGCTTGCTTGCATTCCACCGCCCCCAGAAGATACATTCCATGGATCTTGCTGAAACTTCAAACATCACCCTTATCTTCATCCTCATCCTCATCCCAATCTCCTATCTAGCTGTCATTCATTTTAAAGCTTTTATTTATGTATATGTTATCTACTGTCTTCTTCTTTCTCCTTTTCAATCAATGGTACATTTCCAAAATTTGTGTTCTTTCAAGTTTTGATACCAACAAAATGCATGGGAAAAGGAAATCAAGGCACCCAACTATCCATGGAATGGTGGAATTCCCCCCCCCCCCTTCTTCCCTCTCTCTCTCTCTTTTACCATTTTAATATGAGAGTGCATAAAATTAAAATACACACTCTTCAACTTTTTTCCTTTTTTTATTTTATTTTTTGTCGTCCCATGCTTTTTATATATATATATATCGTTATATGTGATTGTGATGTGTTATAGTTATCGACCTCTACATTATATATTTATATTCAAAATAAAATTTAGATTATATCATAAAAAGAGAGTTAAAATGTGGGTGGTAGAATAAAAAAGAATTTTATTGTTTGATTATTATTTTTAAAATATAAAAAATGATTATAATTTATTTTTATATAGAAAATACTTAACTTATACTAAACAAAAATACAAAAATCCCACTCCAAGTCTTATACTCAACACAAGATTTTTGAGGCACTAAAGTATATACCAAATACCAAATTACTTTAGGTATTGCGGGTTGAGCTCATTTAAAAATGGATCAGACTTTTGTATAGTAAAACATGTTGAGTTTGTTTAGTAAATGAGTCAGGTTTTTTATTTAAATCTATATTTTACATGTTTGCTTTTAAGATTTGAAAAAAAAAATCTTACTTTTGTGTGGAATTAAGAATTCTAATAATAATGTTATACAATTATAACATGAATATATGATAAATAATTGAATATCTAGTTAAATATGAAAATTATTTATATATTACATATTATATATTAATAAAAGTAAAAAATATATATTATATAAATTATACATTTTAATATTACACTTGTGTATAAAATATTTTAAATATTATAATATATATTTTATATCATATATATAATATTTTATTATTTAACTATGCATTTTATTATTTTAAAAAATATGTAAATAATTAATCTAGACTTATCGGACTTGACGAGTTTAAAAAAAGACTGAACCCAACTAGTATTTTTTTTCAAACTTTTTTAGTTGAGCTCTTTTTGGGGGGGGGGGGGGGATAAATAAACTTTTCAGCTTATGATCAAGTCTAAAGAGAGGTTTCAAAATTTGTTGGATAAACTTAAATTTGAGTATTATTAGTTTTCATAATTAATTTTGAGCATAATTAATTTTACATGAACATAACTTATGTTTGGAAACTGTTATAAAAAAAGTGATTTCGAAAAATAAATTTTATTTGGATATTAGTTAACATAATAACTTTTGAATGTGTAATTAACATAAAGGATATGAATATTATATTATTTTATTTCATTTATTCTTATTTAATTTCTCATATCAAGTTAAATACTGAAAAAATGTAATTAAAAAGTAGATGTCATAATATATGTATATAAATTTAAACTTTGTAATTACATCAATGATTAAATAATTTGTTTTTTATTTTTGACTCAATGTGTAGGCTACAAGTGAACTAAATATATTTTTAATTACGTCAATGATTAAATAAAATATATAGATTTTTTGTTCAATTTAAACTATGTAAGTTTTAAACAAAATGAATTAATCCATTATAACTAAGTTTTAAACAAAATGAATTAATAATTTAAACCAAATGAACTATTCATTATTTAAAACAAACTGAATTAATAATTTAAACAAAATTTTGTTTTAATTTTACCATTTACCTAAAACTTTTTTGCTTATTCACTTATGTCTCTAGTTAAAATTTGTCTTTTATCCTTTGTTTGATATAAACTCTTTCGTTACTGCATCTAGGTCCCTCGTTTCAGAATGTATTTTGTTCTTTGTTAAAATAACTCTAATAAACTTTTCAATTTATTCACTTTGATCCTTAACTAAAATTTTTCTTTTGTCATTTGTTTGATATAAACTCTTCTATTACTTCATCTAGGTCCATAGTTTGAGAAAATATTTTGTTGTTTTTTAAATTAATTCCTATAAACTTTTCAATTTATTCACTTTGGTCCCTAGCTAAAATTTTTCTTTTGTCCATTACTTGATATAAATTCTTTTGTTACTTCATCTAGGTCCCTAGTTTGAAATATATTTTATTTTTTGTTAAAATCAACTCCTATAAACTTTTTAATTTATTCACTTCGGTCCCTAACTAAAATTTTTATTTTGTCTTTTGCTTGATATAAACTCTCTTATTGCTTCATCTAGGCCCCTAATTTAATAATATGTTTTGTTATTTATTAAAATCAACCCCTATAATCTTTTTAATTTACTCACTTTAATCCCTATTCTGCGCTGTCTCTTCTCTTTCTCTCACGATACTTTGTTTCACTCTATTTTTTGTACCAGAAAACAAAGGAGGCTTTAATGTTGGTTTTTCAAGCACTTTTTTCATCCTTTCTTCTTCTCTTCTCTTCTTTCTCTCCTCTTTTTATCTCCTTCTTTTCCTAGTGTGTGTGTGTGTGTGTATGCTCTACGCAGAAGGGCAGCATTAGTTTTTCAAGCACAAGGTAGAAAGCCATGACAAAATCAATTTTGGGGAGAAGAGAAGCTACTTGTAATCATGTTGGCTCAAAATCGATTTTAGGGATAGAATTGAATTTGTTGTAGCTTCTGGTCACAGAGCTAAACACATTGAAATTACCTGAACTCCGCCTTTCCATGCATAGACAACGGACTAAAGATAAATCTCCATAATATTCAATTCATTAATATATATATATATATATAATAAAAAACCCTTCATAATGTTCATATCATTTAAAAAAAAAGCTCATGCTCACTCCACCACGTCTGCGGATCCTCTGCTCATAATAAAATACGCAGAAACCTGCTTAGAGTTTTAGCAACGGTTTTAACTGTTGCTAAAACTTTCAGCAACAATTTTTTTTGTTGCTGAAAGTTTTAGCAACAGTTAAAACCGTTGCTAAAACTCCAAGCAAAAAAATTCTAAGCAAAGAATCTGAACCCCTCTACCACGTATCCATTGGGACCACCTCAGCAATTAAATTGCCCTTTTCTTCCTCAATGTTCTTTCTCCTTCTATCTTCTTTTAAAGAATGCAGGATTTTTACCCTGCAAAATGAACACCGTTTATTTGGATTGTGATCCTTCTTGCATAATAATCCCAAATTTACAAACAAAAGCTGCAATTGTGGGGCTTAAATTCTTTCTGCTTTATAATATTTTAAGAGTCACTCATTGTTGAATATATATATAAAATCCTCGATTTTTCATACCTTGTGGGGTAAGAGGTTCATATATATAGATAAATAATTTATGTAAGAAATAAAAAGAATAATAATCAATGTTAAGTCACAATGTTAATACAAAATTTATTAAATAAATAAATAATATATTTTTTTAATTTTGTTGCATGAATGAATTATACATCAATTTAAACTATTAATTTATGATTTTAAAGGATCGTTTTCTCCTCTCACATTTGATATTAAATCAGTCCTCTAACTTGATACATTTGTCATGCCTGTGTGTGTGTGTGTGTGTGTGTATATATATATATATGATCTACAAAGTTGTTAAGTGCTTACTGCTAGTCTCCTAGACCATATCAATCAGTGTTGAAATTTAGGTTTCCACTTAAATTTGACAGCCACAAAATAAACCAAAAAAAGAAAAAAAGAGAGAGAAAGTTGATCAGTCACTTCCATTGACCATTGATTTAACTTATACATGCTCGAAGGGTCCAAATTGAAAATCTGAGAACAAGCAGGGGCTCTAATTTCCTCCATATCCATTGCGACACCCTCATATTGGAACTTTACTGAATATATTAGAACGTAACATCAACAACGCATATATGGAGGGGCTGATTGGTTAAGAAATTTCTTACTCGCATCATTGTCAAACTTTTGAGATCTGTGATTCATAATTGCGATTACAGTTAAATAGAAGCAAGTGGGTTTTATTTTATTATGACACAACACAAGTCCACAATTGGCAAAGCCTAGGTGGGACCTTGAACCCTCATTTTGACCCCAGTGTCCGAGCTAATTAAATTGATCACTTTCGCCGAAATCAATGGACATTAAGAGAGATGATGTGTATATATATACATATATATAGATAGATACATACATTGACACAAGAGTGTCAAAACAGTTCATGTGAGGTCGGTGTTCCACCATTTTGATTTTCCTTTAATGTTTTGACTTTCGCATGGCCTTGTAGATCTACACCACTTTTAGATATCAAAAAAGAAAAATAATAGAATGCAATATTAGCAGAATTTAAAGAGAAGATATTATTATAATAATGCATGATTAACAGATTAAATTAGGTTGTTAGGATGATAATGTTATAATGAGCTAGCTGGGAGTAGGGCCATTGAAAGAAACTTTTTAGCTGTGTAAGTGTTTCCGTGTAGTGTGTGATAAGGACTCCCACTAAAGCAAGGATTAATTTTGGATAACAAAGGCGATAGGGAAAGATACCTAAATGGAGGAAATAAAAATTAAGACTTATAACAGATTTATAAGATTTGAATCCATTTACTTGTTGTATGTGTTTGTTTTTGCAGAGTAGGTGTGACGGTAAGAGATAAATAACGTTAACATTCAGTTTGCAAAGAAATCCTTTGGACCCTTTAGCCATATATAATACTCATAAGGTAATTAATTATTGGCTGCGACCAGCTATAATATACCAACACTTTGGTGTAAACTTGATTCTCTTCATTTGCCCCGGTGAATGCTACATTTCTTGTATGGTCAATTGTTTATCTATCTTGATAATATTTACATTAAACATATTTTGAGAGAAGCAAATCAATGTGCTGATAGTCTTGTTAAAATTGATGATTGCTGGTGGATTCACTTTAAGAACTTGAATAAATCCTCCTATAGAAATCTTTATCTTGTTGCTCGATAATTTTTTTTTTGGTGGTGGTAAGAGTTAGCTATGTTTTGTTATATCAAAAAGAAAGAAAGAAAAACCCTCCAATATTGAATTTCTCTGCCAATCAAATTGTTTGAACAAAATCTGCACTAACTCCACTTTAAGGATAAATTCATTTGTCATTCATGACCCATGACCCATGGACATCACATAATCAATTAAGCCAAAACTTGTCCTCAAACTAACTCTACAGACCACACATTATCTTGGCAAGCATTACTTGAAGCATCATGTATCAACAGGACTGAGTGCTCTATTAAATGTAAGCAGACAAGAGTGGCTTGTGTGGTCTCTCAACAAATTAATTATTGCACAAGTTGCAGCCAAATGCTTGTCATCTTCAGGACCCCCCACTACAAGTGAGGCCCTGATGGTATTAGTCCCTCTTCCTTCAATTCATTTGATGGTTTAGAGGACAAAGTCCTAAGCCCATACTAAACATCTCTTTAAGCAGTTATATGGTATATATTTTGGAAGAATATAACCAATAGAGAAGCTTAGGAAGAGGAAGGGTGAACTATAGTTATTATAATTTAATTGGATTGACTAATTCAACTAGTTGGATCGTACCTTGGTCAAATTTAAAATTGGGTCTTAAACTAGTTGAGCTCCTCAGAATGCATTTGCTTATGAAAGTGTAGCACTGGAATTTGAACTTGCACGTGTAAGGGACAAAGAGGAGGCAACTCATCATCACTCCAAATGAGCTCCTTTACTTATATTTGTAATGTTTTATATTTAATAGAGAACTGACTCTTAAAAGAATGTAAATTATACTATTATTTACATATAAAATAATTTTGAATTATAAAAAGTTTGAAAATATTAAAAATAAATCAAATAATATTATATAATATTATAGATAGCGATCAAATTCTCATAAATAAACTACTTGTAATTTTAGTCTTATAATTTAATAATTTAATTATTATAAGATATTATATTATAAAAATATATAACATTTAAAAAAAATTTTATAATATTTTAATTCAACCGATTTAAATGCAATTCAACTATGATTTGATTATCAAATCAAAAATTACTCACCTCCTGTTTAATAACCGACTTGATTTTTAAAATAGGCAAAAATATTTTTTACGTCTTTAATGTTTACATCAAATTTCAATTGCGTCAATTATGTTTTACATGTTTCATTTTTGTTTCAAATTTATCATTTTTATTAGCGTCGTCTATTTCACTGACAAAAAATGTTGACTGAACGGTTAATAAAAAAAGTAAATTTGAAATAAAAATAAAACATGTAAAATATAATTGACAAAAAAAAATTAAGAAAGTAAAAATGATATATTTAAATCCTACATATTTTATTTTTATTTTAAATTTATCCTTTTTACTAACCACTCAGTCAACATATTCTATTAATGTACTAGACGATGTTAATAAAAATAATAGATTTAAAATAAAAATAAAATATATAAAACATAACTGATATAAAAAAATATTAAGTATAAAATTAAAATTTAATATAAATGTTAGGAATATAAAAAATATTTATGCCTTTAAAATATTGTGGTTAATAATAATTTTGTTGATTTTTATCAATAATAATCTATTTAATATAATTATAGATTAATCTCTTTAAATTTATTATATGTAAAAAGTACTAAACTTCTGCTATTGTCGAGACTCGAGATTCAAATCCACGTTATAACTCCAAGTGCCAATAGGGTCATCAATAATTGGATTGTCGTGGTGGCCATCACTGGATTAAAGTGTGTGGATCACAAACTTCAGGGGCTGCATCAAGTATGTATGCATGTCCCAATCCATGAACAAGAGGGAGTGGCGTAGGTGAGCCGTAACATTTAACAAGACGCCATCATAAAGAGGAGGTGGCAATTAATGCAGCTTCATTAACAAGCATGCACAGAACCCTTCTCATGACTTCTGTACTATGTACCTGGTACTCTTTTGCACCTGCAAATTTCAGTTCAGACAAAAAGCAATTCATACTCTCTCTTACACTTTAATCCTATCCTTCATCGAATTAACTTCCCACCATTTGTTAGGCTTCATCTCTAGCAGACATTGAAGAGGAATTAGATGCTTATAACAAATAAAAAAAAATTTGATCAATTTAATTTCATACTCATTAGATTATTAGATTTAATGGATATGCCTCCTTAAAAAGGAGTCAATCACCCAATTATTATAGGATAAGAAAAAAGAAATTATTAATTGATAAAAAATTATTATAATTTAACTGAAGTTTTTAAGGTTGATTATCAGAGAATAAAGTTGCATTAAAAATTTAATAAAAAAAATTTTAACATCTATTATAATTTTATTTAATTTAAATTTGAATTAGTTAATATTTTTTTAATATTTAATGTTTAGATACTGGATAATTATTATAAAAAAATAAAAATTCATTCGTAAATGTGCGAAGACTCTCTTCTCCTTTTTCAATCATCTGTAGGACTGACAAAAACCATGAAATAAAAGCGTAAGAAGTAAAGACATACTTCTGCAGCCATTTTCCTATGGCAGTACAGTTGTTCAAGAACTCTGCAGTCATTTTTCTCGTGCAACAGTGATGAATCAAGTACATACTTCTTCCATCTCATCAGTTCAAACTTTATTTTGGACCATAAAAAAAAATCACTAATTCTTTTTGTAGATGTTCCCTTCTTACACTTTATTAAATGGATTCAAGATGGAGGAATAAATAAGAGAATCCCTCCACCTCAAATGCTCTCTCAGTTACTTCCCTTCAGGAAACTCTTTCTTATTGGAAAGACATTTTCCTATGGCAGTAGGATAAAACATGAAAGAATAACAAAACCGTTGAATTAAATGGATGACCACAGACGTTCTGGGCATATGCCAAATCCTATCTGATAACGGGGAGAATCAAAACATGCCAAATTCTCTGAAGTTGGTCACACATTCTTGTGTGAATTTGAGATGATCTAAAAAGTCAAATATATCCCACCTACTAAAGTTATGCGTCGAGTAGTTTTTCTAAAGTTTTTAGTACGGTCTTCTCTGAATTTAAAGAAGTCCACAAATTGCTAGTGAGATTCTGTGGACGGCATTACCAAAATCACTAGGATAAGGAAATGTCAATTTGATAGGTTATTTAGAGTATACCAAACCATAATAATGGAAGTTGACTGTAAAGAGGCGTTTGGCAGGCGATTTTTTGTTGGAAAGAAAAGTACCTTTTTAACATTGTGATTTTTTAAAATTATTTAATGTGATCTATTGTAGTAGTTAGAAACGAAACTTAGAATTCTCTCTTCCTTCAAAATCAGGATTTTTGCTTCCATCACATTTTGGATGAAAAACTGATCATTTTGATAGAAAGCAAAGTAAAATTTCTTATTTGTCTACGTTATGTTCATTCAAATTCCAGTCGCCGTTGGAGCTTTCAAACTATTTGTGTGGCAATCGTTCTCTCTTTTGTGCACGCTTGGCTCTTGATACTAAAGCAGCTGTCGGTCGACCGGAGGCCACCAGGCGTCTGCTAGGAGCTTGGCAGCCGCTGGTCGACCGGCTGGCAGTCGCCAGTCAATTGGCTACTAGGCGCTTGGCAGTCAGTCGATTGGCTCCTAGCAACTGATCGATCGGTTGCTGCAGGGCTCTTGGGGTCAGGGATTTGGAGTTAAGTAATGAATTTTCAATGGCAAAATAATAAATTACTTTATATTTATTTTCTATTATCTTTAAAAAAATATAATCGTCTTATTTTCTTATAAAATATAATCGTCTTATTTTCTTATTTTCTTTTTCAGTTTATACCAAACAAATTTTTTTCTCTTTTCCTTCTCTTTTTTCCAAACGACCCCTAAGGCTAGGAAGTTGGCATAGAAAACATTAAGCGGGAATTATGCAGGCATTTTTCTCTAAATTAACAGTAAAGATTGAAAATAAGAAAAAAAAAACTTCCCTCATCAGTTCAGACTATAGGAGGCATATTCTCCTTCGTTACTGGGAGTGCAAAAATCAAACAGTATTCAATTGATGGGATGACCTTCCAAGTTTCAACGGAGAAATTCCGTAAAGAGGGCAAATCTTCTCTAATGCCGGGAAGAATTGAAATTTGCCAAACTTTATGAAGTTAGAGGAATTATGCAGGAATTTTTCTCTAAATTAACAATAAAGATTGAAAATAAGAAAAAAAAAACTTCCCTCATCAGTTCAGACTATAGGAGGCATATTCTCCTTCGTTACTGGGAGTGCAAAAATCAAACAGTATTCAATTGATGGGATGACCTTCCAAGTTTCAACGGAGAAATTCCGTAGAGAGGGCAAATCTTCTCTAATGCCGGGAAGAATTGAAATTTGCCAAACTTTATGAAGTTAGAGGAATTATGCAGGCATTTTTCTCTAAATTAACAATAAAGATTGAAAATAAGAAAAAAAAACTTCCCTCATCAGTTCAGACTATAGGAGGCATATTCTCCTTCGTTACTGGGAGTGCAAAAATCAAACAGTATTCAATTGATGGGATGACCTTCCAAGTTTCAACAGAGAAATTCCGTAGAGAGGGCAAATCTTCTCTAATGCCGGGAAGAATTGAAATTTGCCAAACTTTATGAAGTTAGAGGAATTATGCAGGCATTTTTCTCTAAATTAACAGTAAAGATTGAAAATAAGAAAAAAAAAACTTCCCTCAATTCAGACTATAGGAGGCATATTCTCCTTCATTACTGGGAGTGCAAAAATCAAACAGTATTCAATTGATGGGATGACCTTCCAAGTTTCAACGGAGAAATTCCGTAGAGAGGGCAAATCTTCTCTAATGCCGGGAAGAATTGAAATTTGCCAAACTTTATGAAGTTAAAGGAATTATGCAGGCATTTTTCTCTAAATTAACAGTAAAGATTGAAAAAAAAAAAAACTTCCCTCATCAGTTCAGACTATAGGAGGCATATTCTCCTTCGTTACTGGGAGTGCAAAAATCAAACAGTATTCAATTGATGGGATGACCTTCTAAGTTTCAACGGAGAAATTCAGTAGAGAGGGAAAATCTTCTCTAATGCCGGGAAGAATTGAAATTTGCCAAACTTTATGAAGTTAGTTACAGAGTGTTTTGTGAGTTTGGCATGATTTTGGTGTATTGTGAGGAGAACCTAAAGGGAAAATTAATAAAAATAAGATATTTTACTGATATGCTCTAAATTTTAAAAAAAATACAAAAAATAAATTTAATATTTTTTTAGAAGGATAATTTGGACAATTTTTTATTCTATTTTATTTTACTCTATTGATTTCAATGTCTACAGGTTAGCTAGCAAACATGCTGTAAGAGACAATATTATCTTACCTACCTTAGTATGCATCAAGCTAGTGGAAATTCGTTACGAGATGATGGAATTATATGACTATTTACCGAAATCACATGGTAAAAGAAATGTCAATTGAGACAGGATTATTTAGATTTTGGACAAAACCTAACCATGATGATAAAGTGTATAAGCTTGGAACAGAACACATTAAGCTGGATTTCTTGACAATTCTGTAAATGATATGTTGTATTAAAGCCTCTCTTTTCCCATTGTTTTTTTGTTTTTCCCACGGTTTAAGCCAAGCTTTATTTGATCATAGGAGCAATTTCTTTAAGTGACATTCTAAACCAGGTTTGACTATTGAGTGCAAGTCAACTTTAAGGTCAGATAGCTTAAGCCTAGTATTCCTCTTATTGCTGAAAAAAATATTTAAAGAGAGATAAAGTCATCCTTCCATCATATGCAACATGGTTACCAAGATCAAAGGGTAGTTACCTTCTTTTGTTGACAGATTTGAACATGAATATTTGTCACAACCCTCTTTTGCCTATATGATGACAAGATCAGTGAGATTGTCCGTAGCTGAAAAAGCTACCATTTGTCTTGTAATTTATGTGCCTGAGCAACTGAGGTGTAAAACACAACAAAATGAGTAATGGCCCGTCGAGAAATTGAAGAACAAAAGAGGAAAATAAAAAGTCGATGGGGTGAGAGAGGCTCGAACTCTCGACCTCAGGATCACTCAGAAGCTATGAGACCTACGCGCTAGCCAACTGCGCCACCACCCCCGCTGTTGTTGAACGGCTCCACTAATTTTTATATTAATTTTGATTTTGTTATAATACGGCCTACAAATAATGATGGATCCACAGTTTGGGCCCAACCCAAGGCCCAGTTAAGGACACACAGGAGAAATGCAGAAATGAATGTGAGCCCAAAACATGAAGGGGTACTTTTATGATCCAGTCAGGATCTTCCTTCAGCTCACCAAAATAATAATAATAATAAGAACGTAAATTTCAGGATCTTCTTTCATGTCGAAAGGCCTATCCGACGGGTGAAAGAATCTTAAACTTGCTCGTCATAGAAATGAAAGCATGGGGAGAGCTAATTCTCCTAAAACCACTTGAGTATATTCTTTGAATAGATGTTGTACCTATACTCTCAAATTACTTATTTGGTCAAATAAAATTATCTGATCAAGTGAAATCTATATAGGCCATGGAAGCCGGTGTCATTTTTGGTGTCTCACACGAGCCATTTGGGAACACGTCATGTCGGAAAGGGTCTATGCGCTTTCAAAATTGTAGAACTGCAGAGAGGGACTCTTATGAATATAGATTACTTGAACCAAAGTATTTTGGGTGGATCATTCGATTAAAATCACTCAATGTTCACTGCAGTACTGAATTCATGTTAAATCTTTATTTAATTATTTTTTAATCAAAATACCAAAGCCTATTCAGCGAGGAGAGGGGGTGAGAACAGAATAGAGTGGAAAATCATACTCGTATCATGGTATGTGCCAATTGTCAAATGAAAATCGAAGACCCCTTAACGCTAAGTCCAAAATAGATATCATTTGGACTTTGGACTAAGGCTTTCTTTTTTTAGTTTTTGGTCAATAGGAAGCCAGACTTTCAGACAATGATAATCAATTTTCTTTGGAAGTGAATGAACTCTGTATGCGAAGAAGCCTAACATTAGATCGGACGTGATCTCTTGGACGTCTTAATTTTTTTGGGGGTCCATTTTGTCCTTTAATTTCCATTTATTTTGTTTTGCCAAAAGAATAGAGAATTATGTAGGAGGGCTACAGGATCGCCTGGAAATTATTTTGAGATATGCTCAACTTGATAACTTGATTAGTAACACAGTATTGAATTAAGTTTCCTCTTTTTTTCTTTTTTAATGTCTCAGTAATATTTGCTTCACTTTTGTACATGAAAAAAGAAAGAGAAAATGAATGGATTGCCATATTCTTAGAGAGTATAATTTTGATTATATTTAATGTGTAATTTTTCATGCATATTAGTGATTAAAAAGAAAAAAGAAAAAGGACATTAATTGACGATTTGTAGTGCCATTGTTGAGAATGGATTCTCTGATAAGATAAGAGAAGAGAGAAATAAGAAGAGGAATATAATAGATTTTATACATATTCACACAAGAGTAAGGTGTATAGTCTACACCTTTTATTTTTATTTCTTTCTTATTCTATCACATCAATTTCAGAGGATCCAAACCCAAAACCATCCCAATCCAAATCGGTGCAAGCTCTCCTTCAGTCTACATAGGTCCTGGATCGGTTCACGGCAAACTTGAGGTACAATCAAATAAGTCTGGATTGTACCCCTCCCTCCCTTCTCACCCCCCTTTCAAAATAAATAAATAAATAAATAAATAAAAATATATTTTTTATTATTAATATTTAATTTGAGTTTCAATTATGTCTTTAATTTTTTTAATTTTTTCTCATATATTTTTTATTTGTTTTCATTTCGTCTTTATAAACTAATATTATTAATATAGTAAATGAAAAATATTAATATAGACACGGAGAATTTACTGTGGTACTAATTTTTTTAAAAAAATTTCTCAGTATACTAACTATTCAAAATTATTTCCTGATATACTAACTTTTTACTTAATTCGACCAACACTCAATCGAATTTAATAAATATGTAGAACAAATTCGATCGAATATTAGTTGAATTTTATGTAAAAGCATAAAATTCAACCAACACTTGGTCGAATTTCATAAAACTTTCGAAATTTTTTTTTTAACATATCAAAGAATTCGACGAAAATTTAGTCGAATTCCTTCACACACACACATATACATATATATATATATATATATATATATATATATATATTAATATAATATATATTATTATATTTAATATATATTATGTTATTATATATATAATTTTTTAATATATATTAAATTTAAAATAAAATGTATTAAATTTTAAACTATTATATATATATATATATA
Organism: Biancaea sappan; assembly: GCA_037074585.1. Lineage (NCBI taxonomy): Eukaryota > Viridiplantae > Streptophyta > Magnoliopsida > Fabales > Fabaceae > Biancaea > Biancaea sappan. Next base: position 18,603,518 of record CM073494.1, read on the forward strand.
TATAATTTTTTATTTTAATTAAATTATAATAAATAAAATTTACACGATAAGTAATAATAGGGTAAGTAACACCTATTAAATAAATAAAATTTAATATATAAGTAAACAAGAAATAATAAATTAATATGAATAGTAAGATAAGAGATAAGTCACAACAAATAAACAATAGTATAAGTAAAACATATTAAATAAATAAAATAATAGTAAATTAAAAGCAAGAAGAATAATTAAATTATATTAAACTTCTTTAAATAAACTATTTATGTAATACCCGTTAATTTCAGAATATAATTCGCTTAAGAGTATTTTAGAATTCTACAACGTTACTTTAGTTATTTATTTTGGTCATTTTTAATTTTCATATTTAATTGTTCTCTTTGAATATTATTTATGAAAATTGAGTTAAATGACTGGACTAAATATTTGCACAATGAGGGATATATTCTAAGAATGGTGAAATTCATGGAAAAGTGGTTGCAGAATGGTCAATTAATCCATTTATTGTAAATTGACTGGATGGGTTTGGATGTTGGGTTATGGATACCCATGGGTTATTCAATAACCCATTAGAAATATTTAATATAAAGTTTCAATAGTAACCTCATATTTGAAACTTGAGCCGAAGGAAGCAGAAAAGATTCTTTCTCAGTTCTTCATTTTCTTCTCAAATCCTTTCCTTGATCTTCAGAAGTTCGATTATTTGTTCGGTTCAAAAGCTTTGTAAGGATCAAAGGTAAGCTTTAATCCGATTATTTTCCTTAAATTTCAGTTTATGTAGAAGATCAGAGGAGGTTTTGTTCTTGAAGATTTTGATGATAATTCATGAATCTCAGTTGTTTTAGAAGTTATATTTGAGTTATAATCGGTTAAAAGAGTTGAAATTCTGGTTTTGAAACAAGAAAGGAAAGGATGAATTTTTGAAAGATTTTTTTGCAAAACCGAGTTACTGTAGCGACCAGGGATTTCGAAGCAAAATCTGGAAAATTTTCTTCGGGTTACTGTAGCAGTACTATAGTGTCGGCAGTCAACGGTACTGTAGCAGTCAATGTTACTGTAGCGAATCGGTACTGTAGTGAACCGTTACTGTAGCGAACCGACACTGTAGCAAACCGTTACTGTAGCAAACCGTACTGTAGCAACCCGTTACTGTAGCAGTCAGAAAATTTTACGTATTTTCGTGATTTTGTTTCCTTTCTTATGATTCCTTGTAATATATTTTACTAGGAAATTTTCCTACACAAATTCTAGTGTGGAACAAGGTAAACTTGGTCAAACATCAAGGTGAGTGAATAACCTTGCTCAGCTACTTTGATATTACTAGTCAAAGTACAATATAAGTCCCATTTACAATATTATTTGGATAATAAGCAATTAATTTTTCATATGGGAGTATATGATGATCAGTAGAAATAAGAGTATGAAGAAACTATTTATTTCATGACAATTGTACTATGTGATGAATTCTCACTATTTTATTAATGAGTAAAGATCTACGGGATCTAATACACGAGTGTGAAAGGGTTAAAGTCCCATACTACTCGGTGTATATCTAAGAAATCTTATACACGAGTGTGAAAGGGTTAAAGTCCCATACTACTCGGTGTATATCTAAGAAATTTAATACACGAGTGTAAAAGGGTTAAAGTCCCATACTACTCGGTGTATATCTAAGAAATCTTATACACGAGTGTGAAAGGGTTAAAGTCCCATACTACTCAGTGCATATCTATGAAATCTATACACGAGTTGAAAGGGTTAAAGTCCCATACTACTCGGTGTATATCTATGAAATCTTATTCATGAGTTTGAAAGGGTTAGAGTCCCATACTACTCGATGTATAAGATAATTAATTATATGAGTAAATGTGGTATTTGTACTTTTGATATTTTATATAGTACAGTTATTTACTTACTGAGTTTTTAAATAAACTCACACTCCCTATGATTATTTTTTTTCAGATACAGAAAACAGAGAAGAAGAGAATCTGTTTGAAGATTAGAAGCCCCTTGGGATTATTCTCTATTTCTGTTTGGTGGGACACCAGTACTTATTAATGTGGATATTAGAAAAGCTCTGTATTTTCTATAGGTCTCCTAGGCTTGCGATGAGATAGAAATATCAGACTATGTATGTCTATATTTGCTTATCAGATGAATATAATTCTGTAGTGTGGAATGAATGATTAAGGTTGAATGTAAAACCTTACAGAATATATGTATATAACGTATGTTTGAGAATTATATCAAATGAGTAGTATCTTTTCACATACTCAATTTTTGGGATGTGACAAATTTGGTATCAGAGGAAAGGTTTTATAGGTCCCCTATAGAGTACAGAGCAAAGTGATCTTTGTGGGCCCTTCCCTATTGTCATGAGCCGCGGCATGACCATAGGATTAGGTTCCATAAAAGACCTTGTAGAGTATAACGTCATTTTATAGATAACTTCTCAGTGGGGCTAGTAAGTGATATTTTGTTTATGTCTGAAAATTGTTTGTTATGTGTGTAGATCTGTGACAGATCAATGTCAGAAGGATCTTCTAATAATAATGAGCATATGGGTCCAAGGAGGGCCATAAATCCACCAGTACATGTGCAAGATGATCCTAACCGTGGTGATAGTTTACATGCTCAAAGTACTGAGGGCGCAACTAGTGAGCAAGCAAGAAGAGTCGAACCTGATGCTCATGTCGGTAATGCAACTATTGCACATGTGATTCATTTGATGAATGAACGATTTGACCGATTTGAGGCTGAAATGAGAGGTCGAGCTGCACAAGCTAACCTGCCAGTGGATCCTCCTATTGTTGAAGCTGAAAATGTACCACCAGCTCCGTTAGCGGGAGGAGTTAATGTAAGAGAGGTAAGAATGTCTGAATTCCAGAAAATGAGGCCTCCTACTTTTTCAGGGGAAGATCCCAAAGAGGACCCACAATGTTTTCTTGAAGATTGTGAAGCAATCTGTGATGCTATAGGGTGTTCTCCTACTCAAAAGGTAGAATTCACTTCCTTTCAGTTAAAAGGTAGGGCTGGTAAATGGTGGAGGAACTGGAAGAAAGCTAGAATTCAAGGCGCACCGCCAGTTATGTGGACAGAATTTTACAGATTAGTTATGGATGAATTTCTTCCGGCAAGTGAACGATCATCCAGGGCCAGAGATTTTCTGTATCTACGGCAGGGAACCATGACTGTTGATGAATATTCAGCTCAGTTTGTTAAATTATCTGAATATGCCCCTGAAATCATTCCTTCTGAAAGGAAGAAAATAGAAAAGTTTGTGGAAGGGCTTCGTGATGCCTTATATGATCAAGTGGGTTCTAATATGAATGATTATTCTTCGTACTCAGAAGCTGTTGATGTGGCCCGAAGAATGGAAAGGAGGTCAAAGAATAAAGAAGAATATCGTCAAAAGAAGAAGGCCAGATATAGGAGATCTTTTAATCAAGGGGAAGACTCAGGGACTTTTACTGCACCACAACATGCTCCAGCCACTCCTACTAAGTCATCTTATTCTATAGCCAGTGTGGCTAAGCCTCGTTCAGAGAGCAGGGGTGGTTTTAGCTCTTCTAGTAGAGGAGGTACTCAAGGTAGAAGGGAAAAACCTCAATGTCCTGAATGTGGAAAGTTTCACTTCGGAGAATGCAGGTTAAACACTGTTGGTACAGGCTGTTTTCACTGTGGACAAAAAGGACATTTTATAAGGGAGTGCCCTCAGCTCATGACAAGACCAGGTCAAGGGTCTACTTTGCCACCTCGACCACAATCTATTACTCAAACACCAACCCCTTCAACAGGGGGTAGTATGGGAAGAGGTTCTGGAAGAGGCCAAGGTGACCGTGGAAAACAAGCTGCTGGCAGAGGAAATGTAAGAATATATGCTCTAACCCGACAAGATGCTCAAACATCCAATGCTGTAGTTACAGGTATATTATCTGTTAATACTTTTGCTGCACGTATTTTGTTTGACCCCGGTTCTACTCACTCATATGTGTCACCCCTATTTGCCAAGAGATTTGCAATTGATTCGATTATTCTTAAAGAACCATTCTTGGTTTCCACACCGATGAGAGAGACTTTGATGGTTAAAACATGTTATCGTTCTTGTAAAATAATCGTTGGAGGCATGGAAACTGAGATAGATCTTATGGTTCTCAATATGTTAGATTTTGATGTGATTCTAGGGATGGACTGGCTATCTTCTTGTCATGCTACTATAAATTGTCGTGACAAAGTTATTTCCTTTAATATACCGGGGAGGAGTAATTTTGTGTTTCAAGGAGATCGAAGTGATGTACCTTGCAACATGATATCTATGTTAAGTGCCCAGCGTATGTTGCGAAAGGGATGTCAGGGATTTATAGCTTTTATCAAAGATTTAGAAAAGAAAGAACAGAAGTTAGAAGACATTCATGTGGTTAATGAATTCCCAGATGTGTTCCCAGAAGATTTACCTGGATTACCGCCAGAAAGAGATATTGAGTTCAGTATTGATTTGGTCCCAGACACAAGACCAATTTCTATTCCACCTTATCGTATGGCTCCTGTTGAGCTAAAAGAACTTAAAGAACAATTGGAAGATTTGTTAAACAAAGGGTTCATTCGCCCAAGTTTTTCACCTTGGGGTGCTCCTGTTCTTTTTGTGAAAAAGAAAGATGGTTCTATGAGATTATGTATAGATTATCGTCAACTGAATAAAGTCACAGTGAAGAATAAGTATCCTTTACCAAGGATAGATGATTTGTTTGATCAACTTCAAGGAGCAAAATACTTCTCAAAGATTGATCTAAGGTCTGGATATCATCAGTTACGAATTAAGAGTGATGATATACCTAAGACTGCTTTTCGTACACGGTATGGACATTATGAGTTTCTTGTGATGTCTTTTGGGTTGACAAATGCACCAGCAGCATTTATGGATTTAATGAACAGAGTGTTCAAATCATTCCTTGATAAGTTTGTAATTGTGTTTATTGATGATATTTTGGTATATTCAAAGAGTCATGAAGAACATACTGAACATTTGAGAAAAGTGCTTCAGACTTTGAGAGAGCATCAGTTGTACGCAAAGCTCTCAAAATGTGAATTCTGGATGAGTCATGTAACATTTTTGGGACATGTTATTTCCCAAGAAGGTATTCATGTAGATCCAAGTAAAATTGAAGCAGTAAAACAATGGCCTCGACCAACAACTGTGTCTGAAGTACGTAGTTTTCTTGGCTTAGCAGGGTATTACCGTCGCTTTGTCAAAGATTTCTCTAAGACGGCTCTTCCATTAAATAAGTTAACCCGAAAGAATGTTAAATACATTTGGGATGATTCATGTGAGCAAAGTTTCACCCAATTGAAAGAGTGTTTAACTTCTGCACCAGTCTTAATTTTACCATCAGGACCAGGGGGTTACTCTGTATTCTGTGATGCCTCAAAGATAGGCTTAGGGTGTGTGTTGATGCAACATGGTAAAGTCATAGCTTATGGCTCACGTCAGCTTAAAAAGCATGAATTGAATTACCCCACTCATGATTTGGAAATGGCAGCTGTAGTGTTTGCCCTAAAGATATGGAGACATTACTTGTATGGGGAAACTTGTAAAATTTTTACAGATCACAAAAGCCTTAAGTACATTTTTGAGCAGAGAGATCTCAATCTAAGGCAACGAAGGTGGATGGAACTTCTGAAAGATTATGATTGTACCATCCTTTACCATCCAGGTAAAGCAAATGTAGTGGCTGATGCTCTAAGTCGAAAGTCTATGGGAAGTTTAGCTCACATTGCCACTATAAGGAGGTCTCTAATACATGAACTACAAGAATTGGAAGCTGATGGAGTATTCTTCGAGATCACTGAGTCAGGTACATTTCTGGCTCATTTAACAGTTAGATCATCCCTTGTTGAAAAAGTAAAAGCAACTTTAGAAGGTGACATTGATATGGTCAAAATAAGAGATAAGGCAAGGCAAGGTCTAGCACCAAGTTTCTTGGTAGATGAAGAAGGAGTCTTATGGTTTAATGGTAGACTCTGTGTCCCCAACATTGAATCTTTGAAGCATGAAATCTTAATGGAAGCTCATGGTTCACCCTACGTTGTACATCCTGGTGCTGTGAAAATGTATCAGGACTTGAAACAAGTTTATTGGTGGGAGGGCATGAAGCGAGACGTGACTGACTTTGTAGCTCGATGTTTGACTTGTTAGCAAGTTAAAGCTGAACATCGACGACCACCTGGATTGATGCAAAAACTAGATATTCCCGAATGGAAGTGGGAAAGGATCACCATGGATTTTGTAGTAGGTTTACCTCGGTCAACAAAAGGAAATGATTCAATATGGGTCATAGTGGATCGACTTACTAAGTCAGCACATTTTCTTCCTGTTCATACCACTTTCAGTGTAGCAAAACTTGCTCGACTTTATGTTAAAGAAATAGTGAAACTTCATGGTGTACCAATATCCATTATATCAGACCGAGGACCTCAGTTTACTTCTCGGTTCTGGAAAGTCTTTCAAGAGGCTTTGGGTACCAAAGTGAATCTTAGCACAGCATTCCATCCTCAGACTGATGGACAGTCTGAAAGGACAATTCAGACTTTAGAGGATATGCTAAGAGCTTGTGTGATGGATTTCAGTGGAAGTTGGGAAGATCATTTGTCTCTTATTGAATTTGCTTATAACAACAGTTACCAAGCCAGTATTCAGATGGCACCTTTTGAGGCTTTATATGGGAGACGGTGTCGATCTCCTATAGGTTGGTTTGAGCTTGGTGAAACCAAAATATTTGGACCTGAAATGATTCAGGAAGATATAAATAAAGTTAAACTGATCAGAGAGAAGTTGTTAACTGCTCAGAGTAGACAGAAGTCTTATGCGGACAACCGACGACGTGACCTTGAATTTGCAATAGGTGATATAGTTTTCTTACGAATCTCACCTATGAAAGGAGTAATGAGATTCGGGAAGAAAGGCAAGCTTAGTCCGAGGTATGTTGGCCCATATGAGGTTGTAGACAGAGTGGGTAATGTGGCATATCGCCTAGACCTACCTTCCAACCTAGAGGGAGTTCATCCAATATTTCATGTGTCCATGCTACGGAAGTATCTTCCTGATCCTTCTCATGTCATTCAACCCCAAGAAGTTCATTTTGATGAAACTCTCACCTACGAAGAGGTACCAGTAGCTATCCTTGATAGAAAAGTCAAGAAATTGCGTACCAAAGAAATTCCTACTGTCAAGGTTCTTTGGAGAAATCATTCTCGCGAGGAAGCTACGTGGGAGGCAGAAGATGAGATGTGGAAAAACTATCCACATTTATTTGAAACTTGAGGTAAGATTTTAATTCGGAGGACCGAATTCTTTTAAGGGGGGTAGAATGTAATACCCGTTAATTTCAGAATATAATTCGCTTAAGAGTATTTTAGAATTCTACAACGTTACTTTAGTTATTTATTTTGGTCATTTTTAATTTTCATATTTAATTGTTCTCTTTGAATATTATTTATGAAAATTGAGTTAAATGACTGGACTAAATATTTGCACAATGAGGGATATATTCTAAGAATGGTGAAATTCATGGAAAAGTGGTTGCAGAATGGTCAATTAATCCATTTATTGTAAATTGACTGGATGGGTTTGGATGTTGGGTTATGGATACCCATGGGTTATTGAATAACCCATTAGAAATATTTAATATAAAGTTTCAATAGTAACCTCATATTTGAAACTTGAGCCGAAGGAAGCAGAAAAGATTCTTTCTCAGTTCTTCATTTTCTTCTCAAATCCTTTCCTTGATCTTCAGAAGTTCGATTATTTGTTCGGTTCAAAAGCTTTGTAAGGATCAAAGGTAAGCTTTAATCCGATTATTTTCCTTAAATTTCAGTTTATGTAGAAGATCAGAGGAGGTTTTGTTCTTGAAGATTTTGATGATAATTCATGAATCTCAGTTGTTTTAGAAGTTATATTTGAGTTATAATCGGTTAAAAGAGTTGAAATTCTGGTTTTGAAACAAGAAAGGAAAGGATGGATTTTTGAAAGATTTTTCTGCAAAACCGAGTTACTGTAGCGACCAGGGATTTCGAAGCAAAATCTGAAAAATTTTCTTCGGGTTACTGTAGCAGTACTGTAGTGTCGGCAGTCAACGGTACTGTAGCAGTCAACGTTACTGTAGCGAACCGGTACTGTAGTGAACCGTTACTGTAGCGAACCGACACTGTAGCAAACCGTTACTGTAGCAAACCGTACTGTAGCAACCCGTTACTGTAGCAGTCAGAAAATTTTACGTATTTTCGTGATTTTGTTTCCTTTCTTATGATTCCTTGTAATATATTTTACTAGGAAATTTTCCTACACAAATTCTAGTGTGGAACAAGGTAAACTTGGACAAACATCAAGGTGAGTGAATAACCTTGCTCAGCTACTTTGATATTACTAGTCAAAGTACAATATAAGTCCCATTTACAATATTATTTGGATAATAAGCAATTAATTTTTCATATGGGAGTATATGATGATCAGTAGAAATAAGAGTATGAAGAAACTATTTATTTCATGACAATTGTACTATGTGATGAATTCTCACTATTTTATTAATGAGTAAAGATCTACGGGATCTAATACACGAGTGTGAAAGGGTTAAAGTCCCATACTACTCGGTGTATATCTAAGAAATCTTATACACGAGTGTGAAAGGGTTAAAGTCCCATACTACTCGGTGTATATCTAAGAAATCTAATACACGAGTGTGAAAGGGTTAAAGTCCCATACTACTCGGTGTATATCTAAGAAATCTTATACACGAGTGTGAAAGGGTTAAAGTCCCATACTACTCAGTGCATATCTATGAAATCTATACACGAGTTGAAAGGGTTAAAGTCCCATACTACTCGGTGTATATCTATGAAATCTTATTCATGAGTTTGAAAGGGTTAGAGTCCCATACTACTCGATGTATAAGATAATTAATTATATGAGTAAATGTGGTATTTGTACTTTTGATATTTTATATAGTACAATTATTTACTTACTGAGTTTTTAAATAAACTCACACTCCCTATGATTATTTTTTTTCAGATACAGAAAACAGAGAAGAAGAGAATCTGTTTGAAGATTAGAAGCCCCTTGGGATTATTCTCTATTTCTGTCTGGTGGGACACCAGTACTTATTAATGTGGATATTAGAAAAGCTCTGTATTTTCTATAGGTCTCCTAGGCTTGCGATGAGATAGAAATATCAGACTATGTATGTCTATATTTGCTTATCAGATGAATATAATTCTGTAGTGTGGAATGAATGATTAAGGTTGAATGTAAAACCTTACAGAATATATGTATATAACGTATGTTTGAGAATTATATCAAATGAGTAATATATTTTCACATACTCAATTTTTGGGATGTGACAATTTAATCAATAATTTAATCATTACAAGGATGACTAAAAAAAACTAAAAGACTAGAGTAAATCTAATTAAAATATAATCAAATAATATAAATTTACACATGTGGCGTACACTTAGTATAAGGCTGATAAAACAAATAATATTATGAACAATAATAAAAATATTATCTTAAATAATAGTAACAAACAATATAAGTAGTAAGATAAATTTAAAATTAATTTATTACATAGATAATACATCTTAAACAATAAGGGAATTGACAGTATCAAGGACTGGCTAACCATCTTGGATGATAGGAGTACCGTCAGGTTCAGTTCTTACAGATGGAATAATCTGGGTCCTATCAAAGCTAATGAGATAATTATCTCACCAGTCTTTTGGTTGTCCAATGAAACCGGAAACTAAAATATGGATTACTGCCTCTTCAGTACAGTCGTTGGCAGTTTGAAAGATGTTACTAACTATCGTCATTTGTTGAAGAATATTTAAAAATATTCGTTTCAGATTGACCATCTATGTTCCACACATAGATGCTATCTCCTTTAAAGCCTTTGTTAATCGTCTGAAGAGTTTCTTCTATCACTAGGTCCAGAGCAGTTGCTCTAGGGTAGAAGAGTTTGGTTGAAGTTTTTCAATTGGTCTGAATCGGGTTAATACAGGCCTCAGATTAAGCACTACTGCTATCTACAATAACTTCTTCTAAGTTGTGATGGGTCAACTTAGAAGTTGAAGAAGAAGATTCTTCATGGAACTTAATATTTTTGAGTCTGTTAATCACATTTTGCAGACTCTTATTAAGCTCAATTTTGACTAAGCCAGGAAGCCTAAAAGGTTTGAAGAGAGGTTTCTCTTTAGGAGCCTTGATTGAAGGATCAGGCTTAGGAGGGATAATCCTACAAGGTTTTTAGGCATTTAGAGATACTAGACATTTAAATTGGTCCGACATGAAGACTGGCTTCTACAGTTCCTAAAATAGAATTTGTCAAATTTAAATGTCTAGTATCTCTAAGACATAATAGACATGAAATATTAAGACAGGAAATATAAATCATTCTTAGAGATAAGAGGGATCTTCCAATCAACTAAATATTGATTTATATTTTTAAAATGAATTTCTTCATTAAAAATATTTTTGGAGGATGAGGATAACTCCTTCTTGTAAGAGAATGTTTTAATATTTCCTGTCTATTAAGTCTTATAGATACTAGGCATTTAAATTTTACATATTCTATTTTAGAAACTGTAAAAGCCGATCTTCACACCGGACCAATTTAAATGCCTAGTATCTCTAAATGCCTAGAAACCATCATAATTATCTCTCCTAAGCCTGAGCCTTCAATCAAGGCTCCTGAAGAGAAACTTCTCTTTAAGCCTACTAAGCTTCCTAGCCTAGTCAAAACTGAGCTTAATAAGAGTCTGCAAAATGAGATTAATAGACTCAAAAATATTAAGCTCCCTGAAGAATCCTCTTCTTTAGTTTCTAAATTGACTTTTAACAACTTAGAGAAAAGTTACTGTAGATAGTAGTAGTGTTCAATCTGAGGCCTATATCAACCCGATTTAGACCGATTAGAAAACTCCAACCAAACTCTTCTACCTTAGAGCCACTGCTACGGACCTCGTGATAGAAGAAACTCCTCAGATGCTTAACAAATGCTTTAGAAAAGATAGCATCTATGTGTAGAACATATAGATGGTCAATCTGAAATGAATATTTTAAATATTCTTCAACAGATGACAATGGTTAGTACCATCTTTCAAACAGCCAATGACTGTACTGAAGAGTCAGTCATCTATATTTTAGTTTCTGGTTTCACTGGATAACTAAAAGGTTGGTGAGATAATTATTTCACTAGCTCTGATAGGATCCAAATTATTCAATTTGTCAGAACTGAACCTGACAGTACTCCTATTATCTAAGATGGTTAGCCAGTCCTTGATGCCATCAATTTCCTTATTGTTTAAGATGTATTATCTATGTAATATATTAATTTTAAAACTATTTTCTTTATCTTACTACTTATATTGTTTGTAACTATTATTTTAGATAAATATTATTTAATATTGTTCTTAATATTATATGTTTTATCATCCTTATACTAAGTGTACGTTACATGTGTAAATTTATATTATTTAATTGTATTTTAGTTAAATTTGTTCTAGTCTCTTTTTTTTTAGTCATCCCTGTAATGATTAAATTATCTATTCAAATAAGTTTAATATAATTTAATTATTCTTCTTGCTTTTAATTTACTATTATTTTATTTATTTAGTATATTTTACTTATACTATTGTTTATTTGTTGTAGCTTATCTCTTATCTTACTATTTATATTAATTTATTATTTCTTGTTTACTTATATATTAAATTTCATTTATTTAATAGGTTTTACTTACCCTATTATTACTTATCATGTAGATTTTATTTATTATAATTTAATTAAAATAAAAAAATAATATATATATATATAATAGTTTAAAATTGAACATATTTTATTTTAAATTTAATATATATTAAAAAATTATATATATATATATATAATATAATACATATTAATTTTAATATTATATATATATATATATGAGAAAATCAACCAAAACTTGGTCGATTTTCTTTTATATATACATATATAATATTATATATATAAATATATATGAAGAAATTCGACCAAACTTTGGTCGAATTCCTTCATATGTTAAAAAATTTTTTTTACGAAAGTTATATGAAATTCGATCAAGTGTTGGTCGAATTTTATGCTTTTATATGAAATTCGATCAATACTCGGTCAGATTCGCTCTACATATTTATTGAATTCGATTAAGTGTTGGTCGAATTAAATAAAAAGTTAGTATATCAGGAAATAATTTTGAATAGTTAGTATATTGAGAAATTTTTTTTAAAAATATTAGTACCGCAGTAAATTCGCCTATAGACACTTTCATGAAATATTTCAACACTATGGTAGCCATGTCATATACAATAATAAAATTATTATATTACCCCTTAATTTGGTCTCTCCCTCTCCTCCCTCATTAATTGTACACAAAACATCTTGATTCTGATAGCATTTTTTCTTTGTCTTTTGGGATGAACGAGGTTGAAATGGGTTTAAGAGTGAAATGGTGATATGAATTTGTGGTATGAGTGTTTGTGATTAAGGTTTCGACTTTCATCTTATTTTTCTTCTTTTTATCCTAGTTTTTTTTACATAGAGAGAGAGAGAGAGAGAGAGAGAGAGAGAGAGAGAGAGAGTAAAGGATAGAGCGATAATTTATGATTACAAAAAAAATCAACATTTAGTGTCGTTTAAAATAGTCATTTAGTGGCGGTTCTAAACGCTATAATACTTTTACTGGTATTTGTGGAAAACACCACTATAGTTAGCGTTCTAAGCAACTTAGTAGTGTTTATTCTTAAACATAGGAATAAATGCCACTAAATCACTTAGTGACGTTTTATATGGCGCTTCTAAACGTCACAAAATTATAAAATAAGTTAGGAAAATAATAACTATTATGGCATTTAAGGATCATAAATGCCACTGCATAGCAATTTAGTGTGTTTATCCACTTAAAAATGCCACTATATAGGACAATTTAATGGTGTTTTTCAAAACAAGACCACTATGATTCAGTGTCTCCAAATTAGCATGCAATTCTCAAATTGTCCCCAAAACTTAGATACAATTTACAACAGCCAATTACAATACAATTTAACAAACTTTAAAGTATATTTAACAAAAAACATGATATCACATAAATTCATTCAGTAAATATAGTCGAAATTCAGTCAAAATAAAAGTTGATTGTTAAACATATTATACAATTTAATAAAATCCTAAGGCAAATTGTCATCTTCATCATCTTCGTTCGCTTGATTACAAGACAATAGAGAGTTGTCCACTGGTGCAGAACCATCTCCATTCCATTGATCAAAAAGCTGCATTTATTATGAGAATTTGTAAATAAATTAGTAGTTTGAAACAAATAAATAAGTAATACAATTTTGGTGGCGTACTTACCCTTTGCGCAAGATGCTGAGGAGGGAGCTGACTCTAAAGACTCTAGAAGAGCTCCATCATCTCATTATGTTGCCTAGTCATGTAGAAATCTCGACTTAAGACCGGAGATTTTTAATCTCGGTTTGTAATTTCCAAAACAGATTGAGTAGAAGACTCGCCTACAAAGCGTGGAGTGCGCTCGAACACCTGAGTAGGGCATGGTCTGAAACCTAGTCCATGCACTCTTCCAGGATACTCTTGGCTTCCTAAAGCCATAGCCAACAAGTTCTGTATTGATATCCCAGTAGATCGGTCCCCTGTGACTCAATTTCAGAAATTTTGTCTTGTGCAATAAAAACAATATAAACAATCTGATCTAATTGAAATAAATCAACTCTTAATTCAAAAATTTAAATAGAAAACAACTTACACTAATAGCTCTGGCTTCATCGCTGATGAATGAGCCGTCTTTCCTCTTGTCTGTCGCAATCTACAATTCTGCTCTATTGGCGGGCATTCCAAGTCAGCAGCCTATAGAATTAACATCAATTAATTATGAAATAAAATGATATATTTTGATTTGAAAATATGTTTATCATTTCGGCTCATTCTAATTGTCTTATTTTTTGCAACTTTATCCTAACAATTTGATAAAACATAATATTATTATATTGATAATCTGTAATGTAAATAACAATATTTCAAAGTATCATTACCAGATAACGTAGGTTATTTTGATGCTTAATAAACGCTACTAACCAGTGGCATTTTAATCTAAAACGCCACTACATAGTGGCATTTCTCATTGAAATGCCATTGTATTATTTTAATTTAATCAAATAAGTTTACTCTTGAATTATTTTTTTCGTCATTTCTTCAGCTAAAGTAGGCTATTTATCTAGATATATCATGTGCATCTAAAATTTGGATGGAAAATGTTACAATTAGTTAAATTTACATGATTTTATAATTGAGGCATGTACTTAATTAATCAAATGAGGAAGAACATATTAAGCCAAGTGATCTAAGTACCAATACCTTGAAATCTTTTCATGTTTCATTTCAAAACTCAAGGTATTGCTATTAGTATTGATATTGGTACTTTGATCACTTAACTTAATATGCTCTTTCCTCATTTGGTCCAATGGAGGAAGAACACTGGGGGTAGAAATGGATGAAGCACAACAATACTTGAGAAGAGGGATGGATGGAGGAAGCACCACCAGAGGAGGAATGGTCCAATGGAGAAAGAAATGACTGGATTAGAAATGGAAGAAACAAGACCAGAGGAAAAACAAACAAAGGACAAGTCATTGGTGGAGGAATAGTAGGAACCATGACGGAGACTCAGTAAAGGCAGTGTAACTGGCGGACTGAGAGAGTGAGGTTGCGGGTGGGATGATTAGGGTTTAGAATTGATAAAAATTTAAAATTTGTATTATTAAATTAATTTTAATAACCTTAATATAGTGGCCTTTTTCTTTAAACACCACTATATAGTGGCGTCTACTAGTAAAACGCCGCTATACAATGGCGTTTCTAGTTGAAATATAATGACGTTTTTAGTTGAAATGCCATTATATAGTGGCATTAGTGGCATTTTTACTTTAAATGCTACTATATAGTAGTGTTTCAACTGCGTTTTTACTTTAAACGCCAATGTATAATGGCATTTCAACTGGAAACGCCACTATATAGTGGTGTTTATAGTAAAAATGTCATTATATAATGGCGTTTCACTTATAAACGCCACAATATTGTGATTTAATGGCGTTTTAAAGAAATGCCACTAAATTACTATTTTTTTGTAGTGTATCATTGTATATGATTTTTTTTTTGTTGAATCAATATATATGATGTTGCTGCCACAAGTACAATTAATGAGATGCATTATTGGCACTAACATGTCTTATGAGTAAGTGCATGTTTGGTTTGGCGGCGGGAGAGAAATAATGCGCGTTGGAGGCTGATTTTCACGTTTGCACCAAAATATCAAATGTTTGGTTCTACGGTGAGAAGAGATTTAACAATCAATTATAGCTGGAAACCTAGGTTTTGATTAACGCTACTCTTTGTAGCTTCTGAAAATCGATTATGGCTGATGAAAAATTAAAGTTTCCATATTTCCTTTTCTCTCCTTTACTACCCTCTCCTCTGTCTTTCTTCCTTCCACCTTTGCCATTACTGTGCCTTCACCACTATTGTGCTTTTGCAATTTATGTGCGAATTCATCCCTTTTTGTGCAATGTCTCTGGCGCAAAGAAAATGGAAGGGGGGAGAAAGAGAGAGAGAGAGAGAGAGAGAGAGAGAGAGAGAGAGAGAGGAAAGACTTACCAGTAAGAGTACTCGTCATCTCCGTCGCGATTGCTCGTCGCTCATCTCCATCTCCATCACCATCGCTCGTCTCTATCGCCATCGCCCTTATGCCTTTGTATGGGTTTCTCTGTGCGTGTGGAGACCAGAGAGTGAAAGGAGATTGTGAGGGTTGAAAGGAAAGCATTTTCTAAGTGTGCTGAAACTGTGGGCTTAAGGCACTGGTTTTAGAAGAAATTAAAAAAAAGATTAATTATAAACTATTTTTAACTTTATTTTAATTATTTATTGATTATGATTTTTAATTATGAAGTAAGATCTAAATTTATATTGTGAAATAACTCAAATGTTTGATTAACGATTAGTTAAATTGAATATAAAAGCATGATCTATTAATTTAGATATTTAATTTAATTGACTTTTTATTTTGAGAATTGAGAATTTGAAAATTATATAAGTATAAATGTACATAACTTTTGACTTATTAATATATTAATTAATTATTTTTTAAATTTTATATGTTATTGTTTATAAGACTTATTTTTTATGTGAGTTTGATGATCTTATTTTGTTTAATTCCGAGAGTAATCTTTAAATAATTATTAAAAATAGTCAAAACTAATTTGGAGATAAATAAATTCATTTTATTACAACATTCTTAAATTTTAATATTTTAGTGCCAATAGTCAAATAAAATAAAACAATATAAAATTTATACCATTTTTGGTAATTACACATTCAAAAGTACTTCTGCTAACCAATATCTAAAAGAAATTTATTTTTCAAAATCACTTTTCTGATAACAATTTTCAAACATAAATCACGTTTATGTAAAATCAATTTTACTCAAAATTAATTTTTAAAATCAATTATGCTCAAACCAAGTTTACCCAACGAGTTTCCAAACACACACTAAGTCTACATTAGCGTTTTTCATTTACAATAAGATTAATATTTAAAAATAAAATTGAAATAAATTAAAAACATGAGATGAAATGAGTGAAAAAAATTTAGAAGTGAAATTGGAAGTCCAATACAAAAAAGATATTTTTGTCAAAAAAAAAAGTTTTTGAATTCATCTGTTGCCAACTTGCTATTCTGTTCATTTGCCTTGTGATATCAAAGCATTATGGAAACCACAAAAAAAGTAAAAGACGAATAAACTTTGAACTATAAGGTTGATTTGGGTTGTGCTTGCATATCCTCTTCGTAATAATAATCTCTTTTAAATTTTGTTAGTCACACTAGCAATCATATTCATGGGAAAGACACCCTTAATTGCTTTCTTTCAAACAATATGAAATTGAATGCTTCTGATTTTACCTCTTTTAGTGGTCTTCTGCATGATCTATCTATCGAACCAAATCTCTAAATCAAAATCTTCCACTAGTAATCGATGCTCAAACTTTATTATCAAGAATAGTTCCTTCTCATTCATCCTTTAATTATCTATTCAGATTGTGAAAGGCCTTTGTCTATATGTTGGACAAAGACGTAACAGGAGTGGTCGAATCCCATTTGCCAAAAATGACTTCAACAGAAGAGCAAATATGGAGGGAAAATGCATCAAGATTTTTTAGCCGTGAAAGGATAAGAACATCACTCTGCATCTTTTCATTGAATAGTAAGATTTAGAGCCACAAATCTAACATAATGAATGAATATTCCTAAAACTGCAAGAAAAAGAAAATATCAAGGTATTAATAGTGCATGGGATTGATTGGTGTTAAGTTTGTTATAAATCATAATGTGACCGCGTGTGTCCCAAAACCCCATTTCACTCTGAAGAAAGTGGATGGAAATCCAGCTCATACTACCCCAACACTGGAGGAAACGCGATCCAGTGCTTGTACAAAACTGTTGTTAAAAATTATTATTTTAATTTTTTAAAAATTTTTAATAACAATTTTAAAATCGTTGCTAAAAAATTTTGACAAAGATTTTAACTGTTACTAAAACTTTTAGAGGGCAAACATCAGATCTCAGTTCACACTGGAGGGTACCCCCACGTGTAGAGGACTGCCACTTCACGGATTACCTTGTATTTCATGTTCTTTTTTTTTTTTTTAATTTTTTAAGCAGTAAGAAGTAAGTCATACTAATTTTTGTTTGACTCAATTATACTTCACCTTTTTAATTTCAAATATTATATTTGGCCCCCTTTAATTTTTATTGGTTAAATTATTCTTTTAGTCCTTATAATTTTACAAATTTTTAATTTAACCTTTGTTATTAAGCTTTTATTAGTATTTTATTTCATTTTGATAATGTGGCTAATCATATGTATATTAACACTCTAAATATACATGGTTTATGTCAATAAAAAGAAAAAATATAGATAATTAAGTGATATTAACTCATACGAAATAACATATAATGCAATTTATATTAAATATATAGTTAGAATGAATTAGCTTTAGTTTAGTATAATCAAAATGTTAACACAATATATAATTGGTTTTGTAACTAAAATTTAATAGAATATTAACAATATTTTAATAATAGGGATTAAAACAAAACCATAAGGACACTCAATTACAAATTTTTAAACTCTAGGGATCAAATTAAAAATTGAGTGAAATTATAAGGACCAAGACCATAATTTGGCCATTTATTTATCATTGAAATTAATTTTTTCGGTAACATGTATTCTTTCTAAAGATAAATTATTGAACAATTTTTATTGTTATATCAAAGATAAAATGCTAGTTTCTTATTAGATGCTAACATTAATTTAATTGTTTTTATCGTCATAGTAAAACTAAAATTATTTTTTTATTATATAGAAAGTTAATTGATTTAACATAAAATAATATAGAAAGAAATTTCCTACAACGTATATTTAAATGTTAGAGTAACAAAGTATAATTATTATTTTTTTGAAATCACCAATATTTGTAATTTGACTAAGGATTAGTATGATTCAAACTTAGTTGAACTAGGGAAGTGTAATACTCTTTTATTACTAATTTTCTTCATTTTTTACTTCCCAAAATCTAGACTAAAGACTTTGTTTAAGGACAATAAGTATTGAAAACCAAAGTGTTGGTATGTAGGGTAATATTTAAAAGTTAAAACTAAAAGAATGCAAAAAGTGTAAATTTATCAAATATGATGAGAGAAATAGAATAGTGTAATTTTGGCAATAATAAAATGAGAGGGGGTCCTCCTAGCTGTCACCTGGTCCCTAACGCTGGCAAGAAGGTAGAGGGACTACTTTGCTGGGTGAGTGGGTGTGCTCATGCCTAGCTCACTGCCAAAAAGTCATATACAATGTTATATTATCATTAAACCCTCCCTAATCACAAACATGTAAATCCAACTAAGACAACACTACAGTCAGCGAAGGATCGGCTAGTCATATACAATGTATACTACTGGTCTTAATTTCCACTAGTCATTAAATTAATTATATCTTGATATTAACTCATTCTTCATTGGACGATGATCGGCTAGCCAGCGAAGGATCCATGGACATAGCAACGCCCTTTGATGTTGTTTTCATCGATAACTTTATTATATCCTTCTCATGATTATGAATTAAGCTTAACTGTTGGAATATTCGTTTTGAGTTTGATTTGGAGCTGGCTCTGTAACAGCTTATGATTAGCAGTATCAGGAACATGGTGTCATGTGTTCATATTTGGACACAACAGAAACGGAATGGTGGTTTTACATCATACACTTTGCACAAGAAGTTTTGCTGCAGCAAATTAATTGCACCTTGTAATAAGAAAGAGACTTGATAAAATTTCACCCCATCTAGAAACCAAAGCTGAAAAACCATTTCTTCTTTTCATGAAGCGTGGTCAGTTTAATGATGGTCAGCATTTACTTGTACAAATACCCTTGTGCGATACGTGAGTGTGTATGAGAGAAGAGGAACACAAAAATGCAGAAGAGAAAGAGAACAAGATCCTGCTTTGGTCCTTCCCTGTCTTGGCCAGCAAATTATCATTTGCAGATGTCACATCTCTACCGTCCCTTTTCTTTTCTTTTTTCTTTTTTTTTTTTTAATTTTTTCTTTATATGTTCTGGTTTTAAAATTAAATTAATTAACCAACCTCCTCTCTTCCATCAAATAATAACATTAACACATCCACCACTGTCATCATCATAAACCATAACACCCTCTTTCTCTGAACCCCCCTTTCCTCCCCTGTCAATGACACACAGAGAGAGCAGAAAGCAAATATTATCACTGTAATAACAGAGCTTAAATGAGTGATATATAGACACACACACACACACACACACACACCTAGCTGTTGATGCCAATTTCGGAATTTGATGCGATGGCTCACCACCCGCATAACCGATCCCAGTTCGGGGACACCACCTTCACCAAAGTGTTCGTAGGAGGACTAGCTTGGGAGACACCCACTAAAGAAATGCATAAATATTTCAAGCAGTTCGGAGACATTCTTGAAGCTGTTATTATCTATGATAAGCATACTGGAAAATCTAAAGGCTACGGATTCGTATGCCTTCTGATTATCTCCTTTTCTATCTCTTGACAGCATCAACTCTCAGTTCACATTTCGTCAAAAGTATTTGATTTTCCTTTATTGAGAACAATAATAATATATGGTGGAATGAGCAGGTAACTTTCCGTGATCCCGAGTCAGCAAGAAGAGCTTGTGCGGATCCAAAACCAGTGATAGATGGAAGAAGAACAAATTGCAATATTGCTTGTCTTGGACGGCCTCGACCTTCAACCCCGCCGAGTCTCTTCTCTTCATACTTTATATGATCATTATGTTCAAGTTCATTACAGTATTGGATTCCTCCATTAATGTTCAAATCCAAGACTCTCTCTCTCTCTATATATATATTTGAATATATTAACCAAGGTTTGATGCAGATAATGTAGGAAGGAATATGTTAGTGCAAGGTGATGGAGGAGGCACAACACAAGAAACGCCGTCGTATAGTGGAGTTCCGACAGTGGCATCGCCGCTTCCTCTGATGTACCCAACAGTATATGGGTGAGTGAGTTAGCTTTGTTCATTCAGTGGTAAGAGTTCCCACAGTCAAATGAACTGGTCTATACTATGAATTAAAAAAAAAAAACAAATGCATAAAGGCACACAGATTGATATAAAGATGAAGTAAACTGCAATACTTGAGATGAATGGTTCGCCTAGCATATTAAGTATGGGTTTACATGATGTTGAAGTAATTGCTAGTGCTAGTAGCTTCAGATCCCCAAGATTACGTATTCCATTGTAATGCATGTACGTGTGGGTCATAGTGGTCCTTCATCAATTGATATATAATCTTATGATAAAATCTCTCAGGATCGGTACTTCTTATGATTTGTATTATCAGTTATTTTCTCACTAGCAATGTTGTTGTTGTCTAATGAGGAAAAAACAGATGAACAAATAAACAGAAACTATAGAAAGATTACATTAACAATTTCTGTGAAACCATGTAAGATATATATTACAGAGTTTTTTGAGAAAAAATCGAATTCAGTATTTCTTCGAGTATGAAAATAAAGACCTAGGTACAATGTTATTGTTAAACAGTTTAATGTACAATAAAATGCTCATAATGCACAGGCTCTAAAAGGAAGCTATAAAGAATCAGTCTAGGTCATAAATAATTATCGAAAGCTTACACCACATTAACTTATTAAATACATTCAATTTGGGAACCGACCACAACCAGTTTTACTGATATTAATGGCTTCTATCCTCAGTGTACCAAACAGAAACACTGGTATATTCTAATATTCCTCGACCAGATTAGCATTTCATTTCAAATTATTTAAGAAGTTTTTCTTTCATTAACTTGCTTCCACTGTCTCTTACATATGTAGGTATCCAATCTACAGTATTGACTATGGGTATCAGTATCACCAAGTAAGCACTCCATCTCTATTTATCTTACTAGGAACATTAAGTTCTTAGTGATCTAGATTATCGATAACAATAAGTATACTTAGATAGCTATGATTGTCTTGAGCACAGGGCATGCTGTACAACCCAAAGATTCAGCACCCACAGCAATACTACCAACAACTCTATGCACAGTCATATTACTATGGGTATTCTACTCAATCTCCAAGGCCCACATTTTCCACATCACATCGCTTACCACCTGCAACCTCCTCTCTTTACCAGTCTACATCCATGGAAGCCTGTCGTCCACCTCTAATAAGGCATCCTTTTCCTTCCCCTTCTGCAGGTACATAGCTTCCTGTTCTCTTGTTCAGTTACTTTTACATTTTGATCTATTCAATGTTTCTTTCTATTACACTTACACCATTATGCGGATATATATATATATATATATATCCCACCACACAGGGATCTATGATGATCTTCACTGACACAATATATATCATGGGGTTTGGGTATAACATGTGGGCAAGTGGGCGTGGGGGCCACATGGGTAGGTACCTCACCCCATGTGAATGAACTGTAGTGTAGGTTTTTGTCATGCATGGAAAGTCAATCTAGGGTTTAAACGGTTGGAAGGTTGAGTTATATGAATGGTAATAAAAAAAAAAAGTATTTTACACAAGTATTGAAATGATTTAACGTTAAAAAAACTCAATTTACCGAATAACTGGGCTCTCTATAGATTTATCTTAAAATGTATAGTGGGTCAGTGTAAAAAACAAGGCCGAGGGACAGTGTAAACTGTAACGTAACAGAGGACACATGTGGTTTCAGACTCAACAGTAGAAAATAGTGTGGTTAATTATTTATAGATGCAGTCAAAGTGGTGTTGTATTCCTCCCAGTGCATGTTAGACACTGCCACTTTCTGTCAAGTTTTATTGTTTTAAACAAAATCAGGCATTTCAGGAAATAATAATACCCAACCTTTCCTCTTTCTTCCATTTTTGGACTTCAATTCCTCTTCCGCTATAACTTTTTTTTTTTATCTGTATACGATTACTTTTATAAGGTCATTTGCAAAAGGTGAGCAGAGTAAAAAAGTGAGAGATAAATATATATATATATAATATTGTATATGTCGAAGATAAGTTTAAATAATGTTTGGTATGGTTGGCCTCAGATTCTCAGACTCAACGACGAAGCTCGTCGGAGACAGAAGCTGGAGTAGTTGTGACTTCAGAAGATCGACATTAATTCTTCATCATTTTCAACATATCTTTTTTTTTTTTTTGGTTTAGAGCTGTGGCCTTTGCCAATAATATATGGTTCCGCAGATGATTAAATGTGTTTCTTACAGCTTTGGCACTCATACTGGACTAACCCAAATTCATCCACACAATCTTCATTCTCTGTTCCTCCATCGTTTTTAAAAGGAATATATATTTACATTAATTATTTTTACTAATCGACTCCATTTTCCCTCGAATATATTCGTGCATAAATTTCTTGGGCCTTAACATGTTGGATCCTATATATATATATATATATTGATTGTACATATCATGAAATGATGAAACCAGAGTCCTCAATAAGAACTTTTTTTAAAGCACCTCATGTTTACACGTGGTCGAAGGATTTGTAGATTCTAATGCTAATTAATTATTCTACAACATATCATTGTACATTAATGAAGCAAATGAGCCTCAAAACTCCACTAATCCAGGGTCGTCATGATGTGAGGAAAAAGATGGAAATAGAAAAAAAAAATAGAAAAAAAATTGTGTCTATGACTTATTGAAGTCAAACATTTGAGGGTATATTCTATCCAAGCCTCAAATGACAGACAGCATAACATACACAGCAAGCAGGTCATATATCAATTAATATGCAAATAACAGGAGAGGTTTTGATCTAACATATGTGTAAACTAATTGAATTTCTCGCAGTAAAAGTACATCTAGTGACTTAAAAAAGGCTCTTTTTATGATCGTCAAGTTTTTCTCCACCCACCTGTATCTTTATTCTTTACCATTTCTCTCACTTTCTCCTCTATCCAAGTTGTTCTGGCCCTCAATCTAAAATTAAACAAGGTCGTTTTAATTGATTGGATGTTCATAAATCATATTTTACTCAACTATTTCCTTAGTGTACATTCGCTTAAACCTAAATTCATCATGCACAAGTCCAAAACCTAGCTAGGGGAACATTTCAAACATCCAAATGGCCAAAACGTTCATTCTTCTAAAAACACCAAGTCTTAATTGAGTATGTCTAATTTAAATTTGTTAGCTAGAGGCCAATGTCATTTGTCCAACTTTTAAATATGACTAATCCATTATAATTAGCATGCACATCAATCTCAATAAGTAACATACCATCTCCTACTAATATCTTTGCATCTTGTTTATAACTAACTTGAATATTGAAAGTGTAAATACAAGACCTTCTTTGTTATTTGCATTGTTGTAGATCATATCGGTTAGTCTTAACTTCCTAGCTTTCTTGTCCAACTATCAAAGTAATATAATCTTCAACTTATCAGAAGTATATGAATTTGTATCACAACTAAGAATTATATATTAGGGACGATAATATAAAAGATTCCCCTATACTAATATTTATTGAGAAAATAAATAATTTGATAAAAACAGACCTCCTTGTTATGCTTTATTACTTAAATTTATTTTTCTATACAAATTTGTCTTTGAAATTTGCAAGTCAATATCTACACATCGTTTGGGCTCTTTGTTGGGCATGGCCCAATGGCGAGGGAAAATGGCCAGGCCCTTGAATTCTAGCCCAACAATTTTACAATTCAGATAGTCCAGTCCTCGTCTCATAATCCATGTAGCGTCAGACCCAATATATATATATATATATATAGCAGAAAAGCAATTTATAGTTTTATCTCTAGCACATGGATGTTTAACATTTGAGTAACTTACTCTGAATTTGACAACAAAAGTTTGCATAGAACTTAAATGAGAAAAAAAAATTGGTCCAGCTCTAAATACGACTAATCTTAATTATTTATTTTCTGTATTACGTTTCACACATTAAGGAAGTTGTTATATTTTTTAGGAATCAATAGGATTATAATGCTATGAATTTTTTTTTATTTTTGGTGATGACGATAGCTAACAATATCAGTAATTAAAAAAATATGTGGCATAATATTAAAATAACATCGTTATGGTTAAAGTAGTTT
The DNA here is from genome assembly GCA_037074585.1 of Biancaea sappan. Classification (NCBI taxonomy): domain Eukaryota; kingdom Viridiplantae; phylum Streptophyta; class Magnoliopsida; order Fabales; family Fabaceae; genus Biancaea; species Biancaea sappan. The sequence continues at coordinate 18,628,280 of CM073494.1, forward strand.
ATGTAATTTTTTAATAGAAGACAAATTTGCCAGTAGTATATGTAATTTTTATCTTATACGTTCAAGAAGTCCTTTTTCAAAGGGCTACATATCCAACCCAAAAAAAAAAAAAAGAAGGAATCGATGAGCTACGTACGAATAGGTTTCAATTTTAATGTTCCTCATTTATGAGGCTTCTCTCGGACCTATGGATGTGGGTCACAACTATTTTAATTTTAATATTTGAAAATCGAAATTAATATTTCGACCATTAAAAAAAAGTACTAATTTGTGGTTGTCCATGCAGTTATTGTTGGCAAGCTATCCCAAACGATAACAATTCATTTTGAGCAATTTTATGGAAATTTTCATTAAAATCAAGTGTTACGTTATCTAACTGAAATTACAAACATAAATTATAATATATAGGATAAATCTATAAAGAGCTTGTTTGTTTTAAGAGGTTAAATTTTTATTGTTAAATTATTTTGAAATTTATATAAGTTATTTTTTTATTAAAATATACATAAATTTCAATGTGATCTAATAATAAAAAATCTTAATCCCTCAAAAAGTCAAGCTCTCATTAAATTTTTCTAAGTATATATTGTATGTATGAGGAACTTAAACTTGGGAGCATTGCCGGCTGCTTGTGTTGCAAACACATAATAAGTTTGTTCCACCATCCCTGGATGCTGCCTAGTTTCTAAAAACTAAATAATTGAAACACAAGCCTTAATCAGTTATAATAATCCCAATTATAGTGACCATATATGTCTGCAAGTGTAGTTACACTATTTTATTTCAATTTGCTGTCCCTCAGACATGCTGCGTCCTACCCTCAAACTACTCCTATAGCTGGGAGCACCTACCCCATACATTTTATGTGCCAATTCAATGTAAAATTATTTACCACTAGTTTTTTTTTAAAAAAAATACACGATAAAACAAGACCTAAACTTATAACAATTTGCTTCTCATTTCTTACCAATAGATCATCACAAGTGACAAGTTATATACTTTTATGTATGTCACTTAATGGCTTTCAATGTAATATGTTCAAGTTATTATTGAAAATTTTCAAGTGCAATTTTTTACACAATTTTGATAGAGAATATGAATTTACCAATTTAATGTGAGTGAGTTGATAAATTATGTAATGATAAATTATATTTTATGTGGTTGTATTGATGACTAAGTCAATATCTTACTTAGTCTTGTGTCAGCCCTTATTTTATGTGCCGTTAGCATTCTTGGATCGTTTAGTTTATGGCCCTCTATTTATTTGTTTTCGGATTGTATGTAGATTATTCATTTTTCATTGTATTGAGGTTTTGGGTATTGAATAAGAAAATGGGTATAACCCGGATTTGGTTTTACTTTGTTGACGGTATCAGAGCTGGTTAACTTTAGACTCATCTCTCTTGCTTCCTGATACTCGAAGTATTTGTTTCCTGGTACTCAAAGCTCGTGATTCCTCCTTGGCCGTGCGAGGACGACGACTTCTTTCTGCACGACGGCTTCTCTTCCCTCTTCTAGCGTGTTTGTGCCCAATACTGAATGACATCATCTCCTTCCTTTTCTAGTGTGTTTAAGACCAGATTTCACCGATTTAGGACAACATCCTTCTTTTCCCCTACCGGCTTAATCAAGATTTGATTTCGCTGATTAAAGACCCTCTTTCCTTCTTTTCAGAGTGATTTTCTGACAATTAAAGGTAATCTTTCTTTCCCTTTCTTCTGCTATGCTTTCTCGTGTTCTGTTGTATGGCTGCTCAAGGTGAAGTAGTAGTACCAGCAACAAAGCAACAAAATCTAGAGGGTGACAATCCTCTAACCATTCATAATTATGATAATCCAAGGATGACGTTGGTGACTGTGCCACTGATGGAGACCAATTATTTAATTTGGAGTCGCTCCATTAGGCTTGCCCTAGTGGCTAAGAACAACCTAAGGTTCATTAACGGAACCCTATCGGAACCCGTGGCTGAGATGAATCGTTGTGCTTGGAAAAAGGCATACGAAATGATATCCTCCTAGATATTGAAATCAATATCCAAGGAGATTTCATAGGGCTTTGTCTATGCCACTTCTGCTTGAAAATTGTGGTTAATCTTGAAGAACAACTCAGGATCAGTAACAGGCAGCAGATCTACCACATCTTAAGGCAGATATCCCTCATGGAGTAAGGAAGTATGTTTGTGTCCGCGTATTATGGTAAGCTCAAGAAATTTTGGGAAGAACTAAATGTTTTCCAACCACTGCCAGAATGTACTTGTGAAGCTTTGAAGAAGTGTTCTTGTGATGTTCAAGGTAACTCATTTAATATTCTTGCACAAAACAAGTTAATTCAATTTCTTATAGGTTTGAATAAGATTTACAATAGTGTTAGAAGTCAGATTCTCATTCTCAATCCTTTACCTATTGTAAATAGGGCCTATTCCATGATATTGAGAGTTAAAAAAAAAAAAAGTGTTCAAAATTTATTTGTTGAGAATTTAGATAGTAGTGTGTTGGCTGTTAAAACCACACAGGAGTGTTATGGCCGAGGGAATAAAAGATAAGATGTCAAGAGAGAAGAAAGGTCTTATGAGCATTGTAAAGGGGTTGGGCACACTAAAAAAACTTGTTTTAGGATTTATGGATATCTTGAGTGGTACAAACAACTGAGAAAGAAGAAAATAATAATTCCAAGGTTTGCATTAATATGGCTAATAACCCTCTGGATGAAGAATCTGTCCTAGAAAGAAAGGAAGGAGAAATGAAGTCATCCTCAACCTTGTTTAATCTTATGCAAAGAGAGGTCAGCAGGATCCTAAAAGGAGAGCGTACTGAACGTATTAATTTTTCGCAAATGGGAGAATATTTAGGTAATATCTACCTTAACTACAGTACCAATTCTGACATACCATGTAATTTTTGGGTGATTGATACTGGACCCACATGTCATATTTGTGACTTTAAAGAGTGTTTTGAAAATCTTAGAAATTTAAAAAAGGGAGTTAACATACATTTGCCTAATGGAAACATCAAAACATCAAATAAATATGGCAATATAGTTTTAAATAAATTTTTAGTTTAAAAAGACGTTTTGTATGTGCCCTTATTCAAGTTTAATCACTACAAAAAAAAATTACATTTCCTGACGATTTTCCTTTTATGTTTCTTGACAATTTTTAACTGTCACTAAATGGTTGCACGGTAATGAAAAAAGCATCGTCGTTGCGTGTGTCGGTAAGCATTTGATGATTTTTTTTTTGTTGTCAGAATAACCGTCACCAAATGTTTAGCAGCGGTTTTGGGGTCATTTGGTGACAGTTTTATGGATGCGAAGCACTTAGCGACGGTTTTGTAGTCGCCACAGTAACTTCTGTAAATATTTTAGCGATGATTTTGGGGTCAGGTGGTAACGATTTTATTTTCAACAAAATTTTGCATTTGGTGGCGGTTCACTTGTCATTAGCAGCGGCTACTAACCGCCACTAATTGTCATTATGTTAACATAATTTTTTTTTTGCATTTCTTTTTTATTTGTACCATTTTTAAATATTATTTATATACTTAATTAAATTATGACAATCATAAGTAAAATGTGCAAATATCATATATATTATAATTATTAATTAAATGTCATACATATTACAAAGCAACAGAAAGTCATACATATATATTATGACATTAAATACATTTTATTTAAAATGTTCTTCAGCATTAGCAAAAGTCCTAGTTGTTCCTTTAACTTTATGAAGGTAGAGCATAAGTTGATGATGATGATGGACATACATCTTCATGCAAAAAAATATATTTTTTAATATATTAGTAAAAACTTGTAAAAATAATCACTGTAAAAAAATAGTTTTCTAGTAAAAAAAAACAAGGGCTAGAATGATGCAATCTATTATTCACTAACACAAAAAGAATTAAATCCAAACTTTTGTCCACAATGATATATGGCAACCATTAAATGGGTTCATGAAAGAAAAATCCATAATTGCCATAGCCATACCTGGGCAGGCTTTGGGTGTTTATGAAGTAGGCTTTGTGTGTTTAACAATATTATCTTCATGGCTATACCTATGCCTCTAATTCCATAATTTTCATATAGCATGGGCCCATGTTTTCCTCTACTGCTCCAATTCTCTTTCACAGTAATCACATCAAGGATTAACATTTCTCCACTTACTACATCTATTTTTAGTAAGTAATCTTTGATACATAATCTGCCAAATAAAAACTTTGACTCTTTCAAGAGCTTGTAAGGCCCAGCCCAAATACAATTCCAAATACTATCGTTCTCTCCCAGCTGCCCAGCCAGTGCGAGGTAAGCAAAAAAAAAGAGGGGGGGGGGGGGATATATTGTATTAAATATAAATTAAATGTTTTATTTTAAAAAAGCAAAGTTAAATAGGGCACCGCGAGTAAGACTAGTTGACTCATAACCCACAAGTTTAGCTAGTTGGGCTAGAAAAAATTTACAATTGCTCTCAATACAAAGTCTCTATTTCCAATGAAGAAGACCTACACTGAGATAGAAATCAACATTTCTATATCATATTGCATGGAACAACATTCAGAAATATCAGTACTTACAAGAAATAGAGAGGAAAAAATGTTGTCAAACTTGCCTTGATTTACAAATTCAGCAAGGGTGCTTGTAGTGGAAGCTTCATTACTATGATAAAAAAGTTGGTTTGGTGAATTATTAGAACTTTTAATGCCACAAAGCTAAACTTTGGGAAAAATTGTGATTTAGTCATACGGCTAATATAACAACACATGGACATCACCAATTCACCACTGCGTACTTGATCCACAACTATGAAGCATAGGAATGCAATTTTAGCACTCTATAGTACTGAGCTTTAATACTTCTACCACTTATATATTGAAATGTAATTTTTTTTTGGTCAAAGTGATATAATCTAATTTTAAAATGTGGTTGAGTTGATCCTAAACTTTTAATGACAATTGTTTATTTGTCAAAATATGAATAGCACTTGTTTTAAGTACTATCAAAGTACAATTACTTACTAATCCACGATGGTAGGAACACATGGATTGTCCTTATATTTATGCCATAATTGTCGAAACATATTAATTGAATTATTTTCAAGCATAATTAATTAGAAACATATTTTGTAGATGTAATGTAATATATTGATGAAGGCATTCTTTTTTCCAGAAGTATCCTAGTCATGATCCTTTACAAATGAATGAGTATATATACCAACCGGTGTGTTATAGCCATTAGGAAGCAAGTAAATAAAGCTATAAGCATTTACAGTAGAAGCAACAACTTCTACTTCAGCCATGGTTGCATCAAGTTTCCATAAAGTATATTCTCAAGTATGGTGGTTGCAAAGAGTACGAGTTCTTAATATTTCCATTAACCTCAGGCAAGCACTTTCCATCTAATGGGTTTTCCACTATCATGGGTTTCTGCTTGATAATTTCCATCAATTTGTATAAGGCTGCTTTGCCTTTATTGAACGCACCTAAATTCAAAAATGACTAACCTAAACTCCTGTACTAAGCAAACAATTGTATTATTATTAAAAAAAGGACTATCTAAGGTAGTAATCACCAAACTCATTGGTGTCAGGGTCTTATATACCACCAACTATGGCAGAGAAAATAGGTGTCAATGCCTGTCCATTCCTAATAAACACCCCTGCATACCCAAAAACCAGTGCATAGGACATGCACGCTATCAAATATGTGCATCCCAACCCCAACTCCTTGTTGAAGAAAAGAAGCTCGGATCAGTAACAGTAAGAACGTCCAATTCAAGAAAAGAAGCTTAGACAGAGGAAAAACAATAGTCTTTGAATTTGAATAGTGATCGAAGGCGAGAATGCGAGTAAGAAAGGAACACGCAATCGAACATAGTGGAAGAAAGTCTTTTGCGGGCTAAAAGCACCATGAACAGAACGAAGAATCTGCTATGCAATGAACAGAACAGAGAAGAGGGAAAAATTAGGGAAGAATGAACCTTAATTTTGAATAGACTCTATGTAGTAAGGAGATTTACAGTAGTAAGAAGATTTACAGTCATACCTAATTGTTCTTTTTGAATAAAAGAGGGAGACTCAGAAATCATGCCTCCCTATCGCCTAACTCTCCTCTAAGTCGTGTCTTCCTCATCACACGTTTTAGGACAGACAAGAATCTGGAAACACAAGTTTTAGGGAAAAGACCAAAACAAAAAAAAAAAAGCTCGATCAAAGACGAAGAAATGAGAAAGAGGGATTGGGGGCGAGAACTTACCAAGAGACCAAGAGACTGAGTCTGAAGTTGAGAAGAGAGGAGAGCGAATCAGCGAAAGGGCTTCAAAATGGGTTTCCATCATAAGCTTAGGGAAAGAACGAAAAAAGAAAAAAAGGGAAAGAGAGAACGAAAAAGAACAAGAAAATGGAGGGAGAGAACGAAAAAAAAAATGTTGGAAGAGAAATGTACTAGCGGGAATTGAAAAAGTGATGAAAGAATTTCATTTACAATTATCGGGGGTTAGAAAACCGTTGGGAATTGCATCTAAACCATCGGTAATTGTAAAAAAATCCCGACGATTTTCAAAACTGCCGATAAATGTTAATTTCCTAACAGTTTTAAAAATTGCCGAGAAATGATTGTCGGGAATCACCATTTTTTTTTGTAGTGAATTTGCTCTCTGTTGGAAAGATATTATGTAATAATATTTTAGGATGTCATTTTTACAATGATCTTTATGTTTTTTAGGACCGAAAGACTAGTAAAATTATAGCCATCGGAAAATTAAGAAGGAGTCTATACTTTCTTGACTCGGAAAGTTTCCGCCAAAATGTAAAGTTACATGCTAGTAGTTTAAATAGTGTTTCTAAGAACTTGCTTTTGACTGATAAAAACACTACTGTGAATGACATTTCTGGACATTTATTAGTTGATAAAGTCATTGCTATGAATGATATTTGTGAGGATTTGTTATTAACTGCTAACACTACTACTAAGACAAAAAATATATTCCGTCCCAAAATTAGACACAAAAATTTTAGAGATGAAAATTGTTCCGTCTCGAATTAAGAACAGACATTTCCATCTTGTTTTGTCTCAAATCAGGGATGAATTATTTCCATCTCAAGTCAGTGACAGAAATTTCATCCCTGATTTCGTTTCTAAAATGTTGAGATTTTTTTAATGTAATATAAAATACATAAATTTCAAGCAAATTAGATCGAATTCCAGCAACAAGGGGCAATTTCCAACAAACTCAAGCAAAGCAAAGTAAACGAAATTACACAACAACACATACCACCTATTCTTAGAACCACAGTTCCTTGAGTTCATCCAAAAACGTCTTCATGTTGTAGCAAGCTACCTCAAATCTACCCCTGATGACATGGGAAATATCTTAGACCATGTCTACAATTGGGTCAAAACTTTATAATTCAATTATAAAGGTTAGTGCACATAAAATAAGAAATTAAGGTTATTTTAAATACTAACCAGAAAGAAAAGAAAAGAAATATATTATATACCTCACAAATCGTGGTCTAGGTGGATTCAACAACGCTCATCATTCATGTCATTTTCAGAAATCGACATCTTTTTGTATCAATGCCAAATTGGTAATTCAATTGCAACTTCAGGAACCATGATAAATTTAGGGACCATGACTGTCAATGAGTGAACCATACACAGTAAATAAATTAAAATAAGGCAAAAAACATATTTAAAGTAGAATTAAGTTACCATTAGACTCAAAAAGGATTGAAAGTTTTAACATGTCAAATACATCCCTTTCTGTTTATTTCTACATTAAGGCGTTATTGTTTTCTTATTCATAGGGAAGCATCATATTCATCTCTGCATTACTATTATCCACTTCTCCCATGTCTCCATTCTCAGATCCACAGTACAGATTTTGGAGATTCCCAATATAGCCATTACACAACGTATAGTCAATACACAATATAGCCATTACACAAAATATATATATATATGTACGTCAATAAAAAAAATTTCATGAAAAAATGGTTAGTTTGGAATAAAAAAACTTAATCAAATACTTAAACATGAAAACATTCTAGATATGAATACATATATAGAGAGGCGATCAAGCCCTACCACGGCGAGCGAGAGAGGCGATGGATGCAATAGAGAGCAACGAACGACGAAAAAAAGTGACAGAGATGCAGAATGTGATTGAGAGCAGCGACAAAACTAGCACGACAATGACAACGATTGAGAGTAGAGGGAAAACAGGCACGAAAACGGCGGCGACAGAGATAAAAAGGAAAAATGGAAAAGATAGATGCAAATTGAGATTTCGAATATGAGAAATATGGTTATTCAAGGATTAGAGATGGAATTCAAAGATGGAAATTGTCTGTCTCTAATCGTAAACTACATTGTTTGATTTAAAACAATCAGAGACAAAATACTCGTATCTAAAAATCTGTCTTTGAAAATTTAAAAATATTAGGGACGGAATTATCGGGACATAATTTCGCCTTTGTTAATAAAAAAAATACGTCTCAGAAAACCCAAGGATGGAGTTTGAGATGTTCTAATCCATCTTTGATTACTGCCTTTGAAATTAGAGACGAAAAAAAATTAGTGACGAAAATTGTCTGTCCCGGAATCCATCTCTGATACCTTACACATATTAGAGATAGATTATAAACACATTAAGTACAGACCTAGAGACGAACATATTTCTGTCTCCGATTTCTGTCTCTAATCTCCTATTTTCTTGTAGTGAAAATTGATGTTGTTGATATTTATTTGGCATTTTAGATTAGGACACCCATCCAAAAATGTTTCTAAACACATTGATCCTTTAAGAGTAAAAATTTGGATGTTTTCCCCTTGGCAAAACAAACTAGGTTAGCTTTTCAAAAAAGTAGCAGTGTTTCTTATGATGTGTTTGATATTCTGCATGTAGATATATGGGGACCATATAAACTACGTAATTTGTTAAGAGCATTATATTTTTTGGCCCTTGTTGATGATTATAGTAGAACTACATGGACTTTTCTAATAAGGTTAAAATCTAAAACTATCTATTTTTAAGTAATTTCTTTATTATGACACAAAATCAATTTAATAAAACTATTAAGGTCCTTAGGAATGATAATAGGGCATAATTTATAGATATAGAATGTCAAAAGTTGTTAAGTTGTTTTGGATCTTGCATCAGCATAGTTGTGTTTATTCCCCGCAACAAATGGGAAAAGTAGAAAGAAAGCATAGAACCATTGTGTAAATTACTAGGTCCTTACTTTTTAAGGCTAGTTTTTCTATTAAATTTTAGGGTGAAGTCATCCTTCATGCTACATATTTATTCAATAGATGGCCTAGCATTGTTCTTGACTGGAAAACACCCTATGAACTGCTTCTTAAAAAAATGTAGACTATAATGTTTCAAGAATATTTGGTTGATTATGTTATGCTATTGTTACTAACCTAGGAAAGACAAGTTTAATCCAAGAGCCATTGAATACATTTTTTTGGGATATACTCCTGGGGTAAAGGGTTATAAACTATTTGATTGCAATAATAATAAACTTTAGTTTCAAGGGATGTTGTTTTCCATGAAAATGTGTTTCCTTTCAAAAATGAAGATTATGAAATTATTGAAGATACTAGAAGTATTCCTTTACCGATTTTTCCTGTTTCTCTAGAAAATGAAATTGTTACTGAAGAAAGATTAAATGAACAGCCTAGACAAATCAGTACTGATTGTAGCATAGATACTCATACTAGGTGTAGTATTAGAGAAAGTAGAAAACCTACTTGGATGAGTGATTTTGTGTGTGATGTTAATTTTGTCACTCATAAAAATAATTTTCAGAATTCTCATGTAAATTGCATTCCTTATACTTACCCCTTTGTTAACCCTACTTATTTAACTACTAGTTATCTAACTTTTTTGGTAATATTACTGAAGTTAAAGAACCAACAACCTTTTTCAAAGCTAGAAGTAAACTTGAATAGGTAAAGGCTATGTGGAATGAAATTAAGGCTCTTGAACAGAATAAAACATGGGATGTCTGTGAATTACCTAAAGGCAAGAGACTTATTGTGTGCAAGTGGGCTTATAAAATCAAGTTGAAACTAGATGGAACCATTGATAGATTCAAATCTACGCTAATAGCTAAAGGTTATAATCAAATAGAGGGGATTGACTATCATAATAGATTTGTCGTTGTTGCTAAATTTGTAACAGTTAGGATTGTTTTTTCTCTTGTTGCTACTAAATCATGGGATCTATATCACCTAGACATTCATAGCGTTTTTCTACATGGTGAACTTGAAGAGGAAGTTTATATGATACCCACAAAAGGCTATGAAAAGTGTAAGGATAATCAAGTTTGTAGGCTAAAAAAGTCTTTATATGAGCTTAAACAAGCCTGTAGGCAGTGGAATATTCAATTCACTAAACAACTTATAAATTATGGTTTTGTTCAGTCTGTTCATAATAATTGTTTGTTTACTTTAACCAAAGATAATTGTTTTTTAGTTTTACGATTGTAATTATGAAATTAATAGAGATAGAGTTTCTTAATAATAAATTTACTATTAAAGACTTAGGAAGTGCTAAGTATTTCTTGGGTCTTGAAATCATTAGGTCTAATAAAGGAAACTTCCTTAATCAGAGGAAGCATGCTTTAGATTTAGTTCAGGATGCTAGTTTGACTCTACTCCTTTTGAAAAAAATCATAGGTTAAATAGTGATGAAGGGTGTTTATTAGAGGATCCTTAAATTTACAGACGTCTGGTTTGGTAGACTTTTGTATCTTAGTTATACAAGGCCTCATTTATTATATGCCACACAATAAGTCAATTTGTTCAGACTCCTAGGAATAGCCATTTACAGAATGCCCCTCATGTTTTGAGATATGTTAAGGGTTCTCCTTCTTTAGGAGTTTTTTTCCTGCTGCTAATGATTTTAAGATTAAGGCTTTTTGTGATGCTGACTAGGGTTTCTGTATAGATACAAGGAAATTTTTAACTAGGTACTGTGTGTTACTTGGTTTATTCCTATATCTTGGAAAACTAAGAAGCAACCTACGTGACTTGGGCTGTACATGTGCTATTCCTCTTCGTTGTGATAATAAAGCTGCAATTCACATCATTGAGAATCATGAATTTTATGAGCGAATGAAGCATTTTGACATTGTCTGTCATATCGTCCAGAATCAGTACAAGCAAGGTTTCATCTCTCCTTGGCATGTGTTCTCATTAGAATAGATAGCTGATTGTTTCATGAAAGGACTCAGTGCTCCTAACTTTCAGAAACTTATTTTCAAGTTGGGTCTGGACTATTATCAGACCTCAACTTGAAGAGGGTGATAAATTATGTATGATAAATTATATTTTTAGTTGATTGTATTGATGACCAAGTCAATATCTAACTTAGTCTTGTGTGAGCCCTTACTTTATTAGTTGGTTTAGGGCCCTCTATTTATTTGCTTTCGGACAGATTATTCATTTTTCATTGTATTGAGGTTTGTACTGAATAAGAAAACAGGTATAACCCGGTTATTGATGACCAAGTCAATATCTAACTTAGTCTTGTGTGAGCCCTTACTTTATTAGTTGGTTTAGGGCCCTCTATTTATTTGTTTTCGGACAGATTATTCATTTTTCATTGTATTGAGGTTTGTATTGAATAAGAACAGGTATAACCCGGTTTTGGTTTTACTTTGTTGATGAGTCAATAGACTCTGGATGCATGTAATAATGATTTGAATAAATATTCAGTTACTGTACCATACAAGCAATTAAGCGGCAAATTATTTGTATATTTAGTCATTGTTGACTTCCATTGTAGCCAGCTACCCCTACCTCTAGCTAGCTAGTTGCTTTGTTCATTATTGCGTACGTGAAGGGATGTGGATGTGTGGAACATCAACTTTAACACTCACTGGTTTTCCAGGAACCTTCCTCTGGTTACACTTAGTAGCAGCGCACAAAGCAAGTCACAATAATGTAAGAAATTGCTTACTACAATATCAAAATATGTGTGTGTATATATATATATATATATATGACTTGCAGGTTTATATATGGAGAGCTTGAAAGCGTGGGCTTAAAATATTTCTGTTGGCCAGGTTGCAGCTTTCTCAGCTGTCTCTGAAGTAGCAACCCAAATAAAGACAAAAAAACCAATGTATATTCATTACCGTCAAACATTCAAAGGGAGAGAATATGCCCATTCGAGAGATATATAGATTAACCTATTTATGAAGCTCAAGCTCACAATAATGGACCAGAACAACTATATCACCCCTCTTTAAGTTACACTGTACAGACAGAAAGAATCCAATACGGATCTGTGGTTAGTCAAACCAGGTTTCCTTAATAAATTAGACTTAATTTAATCCTGAAGCCTGAGCTGTGAATTAGGTTTGAACAAATATGGGGTTAGATTCGTGGGACCTCGTTGAACAGCCACATATTATTCGTCATGTCTGTGTCTGCAAGTTTCAAACAAGGCAGCCGAGTCCAGTGATGAGTGCACCATAAGAGGCGCTGTATTTGTCTTCTTTTTGGTTTACTACTCTCGGGAAGTTAGGCCATTGTATGCAGACGCTGTGCATATGTTTTCTAATTATTATATGTCATTGTCATCAGCAGATTAATTAAAACTCGCTTAATTCAATGATGTGCATATCCAAGCTCTGTCAATAGTAATTAAGAATATATAAAGTTTCGTGAATTTAGGTTATGGATAACAAAATATATCATAAAAGGCACCCAGATTTGTTACTGTTCACTAATTTATTTCACTGATACAACGTATCATTAACCTATCATGTAAATGAAAGGACAATAAACCTATTATATATATATATATATATATATATTTATATATGTGTGTATTGACATGGCTGTGGACGCAATGACGGGAAGTTAACTAAGTTGTAATGCAAAATTAAGTTGTAATATCTGAATGTTGCAATTGGAAGAATCCGAAATATCTAGAGCTGAATCGAAACAAAACAATGAAAAGTGAAAATTTGTCGTTCCCGGGAAGAATATCGCAATAAATAAACTGAAAAAAAGGAACAAAATTGAAAAAAGAGCGCTTGTAATTTGATATAGCCTATATAGGTGTAAATCAAGGGTCAATTGTATGACGTGAACTATATTGATCTTCTTTAATAAATTAATTAGGCGGAAATGACAGGAGTGATTATCCTATTACATGTGGCATGAGGTGTGGGGGGCTTCATCAAATCTTCCCCTCTTAAAAGTTAAAAGTCAATGCAATGGCCAAAAAAAACTACTGTAGTCATCGTGTTGCATGCGTGGCAGCTACGTGTCTACCTCTTAGCCTAGGTGGAATTAAAGAACTACATTCTCAGATCACGTGCCTTGCGTGTGGATCATAGTAAGATGGGGCCTTATATCACGTGCTTCCTCGGATACCCTTCCTAGGCTGCCATTGAGTGACTGCCAGTTGGATGTCTCCCCGCTTCCCAATAAAATACAGACGATCCAGACTGTCATCTTAACGTCTCTCTCTGCATCTTCCCATAAGATTAATTTCTGACCACTCTACCCTCGGATGTCCTGGTCCGTTTCAGGGGCATTCTTGACAATGATCCCCTTCTAGGTCATCTAAAGAAACTGTATCTAAGCTGTAATGCTTTTTGTTCGGTAGCGACCACGAGGAAAAAGAGTTTCCCTCATTTCCACAAAGTTTGCCCCTTTTTTCTTTTGCATTGGTTGGCTGTAAAACAGATTACTTTTCAAAATGCCTCTTCAACTGCTCGCACGTACACAAGACAATTTGCATCTCACGCCCCTCCTGCAATAGCACTTTTTGTTAAGAGCGTGCAACGCACCTCAGAAGTGGCGGCGTGGGGATCAACGCTACACGTTTGAATAAAGAAACGCGCTAATTAGTAGTAGTACCGTTGGGGTCCCTCCTCGACTTTTCTTGCCTGCCAAGTTGTAGCTCGTAAATGCCACCCAACTTACACTATAGCTATTCTAATTATCTAATCTAATCTAATCTAATCAGTAATCCCTGTCTCTTTCCTAACAAGCTTCTCATGTCTTAACTGCGGTTGTGAAAACATTTTTATAAATAGTAATACAAATATCCCAAATCCAAACTCCATCTGGGACTTATATAAATAGCTCTCCACCACTCCTCTCTATCCACACAAGCAAGGTTTAACAAGCTCTCTCAGCTTCTTTCCTTGTAACTATTTTTCTCCCCACAAAAGGTCCATAAGCGCTCTCTGCTTTGGTTCAATTTTTAAAATGGCTTCTATTGTTTCTTCTCAATGCTTTCTTAAAATCGTCCTTTTAATTTCTGTGCTTCAGCTTTCGGTTGCTACCAGAAGGCTGAATGAGCTGAGTCAAGACCAGTCCTCACAGCTTCTTCATTACCACAATGGTCCCCTTCTATCTGGCAAAATCTCCATCAATCTCATATGGTATGGTAGATTCAATCCATCCCAGAAAGCCATAATATCCGATTTCGTTACCTCATTATCATCGTCTACACCAGCTCAAACCTCCCAACCCTCAGTTGCCACCTGGTGGAAAACCACCGAGAAATACTACCATCTCACCAACAAAAAGGCCAAGTCCTCTGCCCTCTCCCTCTCACTGGGGAAGCAGATTCTAGACGAGAACTACTCTCTGGGAAAATCACTAACGAGCAAGCAACTCGTGGGATTGGCCTCAAAGGGCGAGCAGACAAATGCCATTAACGTGGTCTTGACATCCGCTGACGTGGCGGTGCAAGGTTTCTGCATGAGCCGATGCGGGACTCACGGATCCTCTTCGATGGGGCATAGAAAGGGCAAGAACGACAAGTTCGCCTACATCTGGGTCGGTAACTCGGAGACTCAGTGCCCTGGGCAGTGCGCTTGGCCATTCCACCAGCCAATTTACGGACCCCAGAATCCACCACTGGTTGCCCCCAACAACGATGTGGGCGTGGACGGAATGGTCATCAACCTGGCTAGCCTTTTGGCTGGGACCGCCACGAACCCATTCGGAAATGGGTTCTTCCAGGGTCCAGCTGAGGCTCCACTCGAAGCTGCATCGGCTTGTCCAGGGGTTTATGGAAAAGGAGCTTACCCTGGTTATGCAGGGAACCTACTGGTAGATTCTACTACTGGTGCTAGCTACAATGCCCATGGGGCTAGTGGGAGGAAGTATTTGCTTCCTGCATTGTTTGATCCTTCTACTTCATCTTGCTCAACACTGGTGTGAAGATTTGGACACGGACTATTATAACTACTGTATTAGAGACGGATTTGGTAGGCCGTATAAGCATAAGGTGTAGGGATCGATTCATTCATTTTTTTTATTTCTTTTTGTTATGCCTATTACTGATATATAAGCAAAGTCACTTCGGTTTGCTTCAAGTAATTCTTTTCATCCATGTCCCGCCTGAAAATTTCATCTTAGCCTTTATTTTTTTAATTTTTTGAGGGGGGCCCTATGAGCTCTAACTGGACTTACCAAAATTTACTTTCTGAACTATGTCTCAAATTTTAGACTATTTTGAGAGTTGAGAACTTGAGATAGATTTACTGCCGAAGCAAAAGCCAATCTATTTTCTAAATGAAAAGAAAAATGCAATCAAATTAAATGAAGGATTTAAGTGAATCAATTTAAAAGGTTAGATAGGATTGTAAACATAGACTGTAGCATATTATTGAACACATTTAAAAGGGAGATAAGAGAGATAAATTAAGAATATGTGTACTTTATTCTATAATCTATTATGAACATCATTCTATAATTTATTATGAACATCGGAGACAAAATATTTTGAGAGAATTATTTGCTTTCTATCTGATAAATTTATTTTTACTAAACTAACGAATATTTTAATAATTGATTAATGTTAATTCATATATAAATTAAAATTTAACAATTCTTTCATTTAGATAGTAATAATCAATCATTAAAATATAATAATCATTAAAATTAAAATACCAACTATAGTTATAGCACATGCAATGCAGAAATAGTTTTCGATAGGAAAATAGATCATATGTGTTAAAAACTCATATTTCATATAAAGAATAATGAATATGGAAAAACATAATTAATTAAAAAAAATATGTAATTTAAGAATGATCCAAACATCTGAAAATGTTATAAGAGATATATTAATAAAAATGATGTCATCTCAAACATATCTCATAAGAATGACATTAAGTAAATGTAAAATTTCAGACTTCTACTAATCCAAAACATCAAAAGACTTAACTAAACCCATATGAGTTATATGATTTTGAAAAGCTCTAACAGTTAAGCCTTTTTTTTTTCGTTTTTTAACAATTAAGCCTTTAGTTAATGGATCTGCTAACATGTTCTCTGTAGCAAGATGTTCAATATGATTCTGAAATTCCAGAATTTTCTCTCTAACAAACAGATATTTGATATCAAAGTGCTTTGATCGAGAAGAGCTTCTGTTGTCTTGATAGAAATGCACAGCAACAATATTGTCGCAATATATTACAATTGGCCTAGAAATGCTTTCAACAATGTGAAAGCTAAAGATTAAGTTTTTCAGCCCTCTATAGTAGAAGTAGTTGTAAGAGTCTGTTTAATACTCTTCCAAGAGATAGCTCCTCCTCCCATTATAAAAATAGAGCCGGAAGTAGACTTTCGGTCATCAGGGCAACCTGTGAAATTAGAATTAGAATAGCCAATGACCTGAAGTTGATCAAACTTCTTATAGGTTGATGTATAATCCTTGATTCCCTGCAAATATCTCATGACATTTTTTACGGCTTTCCAATGACCCAAACCTGAGTTGCTCAAGTATCTCCCTAAAGCATTAATAGTAGAAGCAATATCAAAACGAGTACAAACTTGAACATACATAAAACTGCCAACAGCGGAAGCATATGGAACCTTTTTCATTTCAGCTATCTCTGCATCATTTGGAGGACATAGAGATTTAGAGAGTTTATCACTCTTTTGAACAAGTGCAGCGCATGGGGAGCAGGAATGCATGTTAAATCGCTTGAGGATCTTTTCAATATATCCTCTCTGAGACAATCCAAGAATGTCACGTGACCTATCAAGATAAATTTGGATGCCTAGAACAACTGAAGCATCACCAAGGTTTTTCATATCAAAGTGGCTATTTAACATCAATTTTGTCTCAGTCAAAAGGTTAACACAATTGTTAGCAAACTAGTTACTATGCTAGTATACGGTACTGTTTACCTGTATAATACTATTTACGTATACGATACTGTTCACTTATACAATTGAAATGTCAAGTACTAGATGTGGTTTGGTCATAAAAGAAAACTAAAAAGAAGTTCGTGGGAGAAAATGACGTTTTATGTGTAAAAATACTCTCAGGGACGATGAAAGGACTGATTTGAAAAGAAACTTAAAGGTTTAATGTGAAATGATAGTTTTCCCTTTAAGTTTTGAATACTAACAAAACAATTCTAAAGTTTTGCACAGTAAATTGCATTATTAAAAATGTTATTTTCATAAATAGTTGAATATTTTATTAGCGCATAGTATCAAATAATACTTTTGACTTTTCCTATAAATAGGCCCTTTAATGTCACTTCTAAACTCACACATTCAACTTCTCTTCTTCTCTCCTTAAGTTTCTCTTACTCCAATGCTAGGCCTCTGAGATTTTGGGCCTTTCCTTTTCAGCTTAGGTAAGGATACTATGTCCTTTCTATGTCTTTCAAATTTTAGAAGTTATTTTCTTAAGTATGCTCTGTGGTTGCGGCTTTGGCTGATCTTCCACATCAGAAAAACTGTCCTTAGCTGCTTATATATTATTTTGATTCTCTGATTACCGAAATAGGATGTAAACTGTGAAAAATACATGTCTAGGAAAGTTCTAGCTAAGGAAAGACCTGATTTTTAAGTGTGTCTATTGTGACCCTCCACTCTTTCCTAGGAACTTACCTGGTGTACTCTTTTACAGATTGTATTCTCTATTTTTGGTATAAACAGTCTCCGTATATATGAGTAGTGACCGTACGTATGAATAGTGACCGTACATATGAATAGTAACTATATGTATGAACAGTGTCTGTATGAAACACAATCCTAACTTGTTTTCTCTAATCTTTTATGAAAATCTCTGTAGCGGAATACTGAAATTTATCTGTGTACTCTTGTCCGTAACGACTTAGAGAAGTGATACTCGTACGGAATCCAGATGAGTGAAACGACCCCGTTTTAATAGAGTTTTAGCGTTACTGGTGATAAAAAGTATGTCGTAGGACACTCCCAAGATTCATAGGGGGAAATTAGATTTAGAATGACGAATCTAATGAGATAATTAATCCAGAAGTACGGATAAGATGAAACAAGTATTTCATGATGATGTGAAGTTTGAATCTTTTCAAAAACAGTTTAATTGCTATCTTGATTTTTGGCTTATAAATCTATAATATAGTTATATACTATACCTGTTATATGGATGAATATTATATTGTGCTTCTGATTATGATATGGAATAATGTACTATTGATTGTAATTGAGCGGGACAGTACCCCCTCTCAAGGCAAGGCGGAAAACCCGGTTGAAAAGGTGTCTTGACCAATGAGTGTGGAGACAACGATTCCCTCAGTAGGGATATAGCCCGGATTGGTGATAAATCCGTGAGGCGCCCTTGCTAAGTGTAACATCCCAAATTATTATGGAATAAATATTTAATATTTTTATTTTTGAGACTCTATAAATCTCTTGAATGTCCTTGATGAATCTAGATTGTTCTAGAGGAATCTTGTATGTTCTAAAGATATCTTGTATATTCTTGAATTTCCTAGATAAGTGTAGAATGTTGTAGAATGGTATAGATAATTCTAGGAAATTCCATGTTAGTTATGTTCTAGAGATATCTTGTATATTCTTGAATTTCCTTGATTAGTGTAGAATGTTGTAGAATAGTATAGATAATTCTAGAGAATTCTATGTTAGTCTAGGTTTATCTTGAGTTATCTTGAGTTTTCTAAACAATTGTAGTATAGATAATTCTAGAGAATTCTAGGTTAGTCTAGGATTATCTTGAGTTATCTTGAGTTTTCTAAACAATTGTAGTATAGATAATTCTAGAGAATTCTAGGTTAGTATAGGATTATCTTGAATTATCTTGAGTTTTCTAAACATTTCTAGTATAGATAATTCTAGACAATTCTAGGTTAGTCTAGTATATTGAGTTTTCTAAACATTTATAGGCTTTAGAGAGATGTTGCCTCCCATTCTTAGCTATAAATAGCAATATCTTCCTCCCCTTTCCTTGCACCATTCACAACCGAGAGAGAGTAAGAAAAAGAG
Organism: Biancaea sappan; assembly: GCA_037074585.1. Taxonomy (NCBI): domain Eukaryota; kingdom Viridiplantae; phylum Streptophyta; class Magnoliopsida; order Fabales; family Fabaceae; genus Biancaea; species Biancaea sappan. Next base: position 18,647,545 of record CM073494.1, read on the forward strand.
AATCCAGCAGCTTGGACAAAAGCAGAAAAATATTCTCTGTTTTTCAACCATAAAATAGAGATTTTGGAAGAAGCAAATAGCAACGTTAAACTCGATTTTTCTGAGCTACTTTGGGGAGATTATTCTATTACTAACCCACACAAGTGTTAAGGGATAAGTGGCAGTGAATAGGAAGCAAAAATCAGAACCAAAACCAGTGCAAATTACCCCACGGTCAACGGTCAAAAATCGTGAAACGAATTTCAAGACAGATTGAATAGCTATTTGAGCTAAAAAGTCAGACTACAAAGTACAGGTAGCTTAGCAATTCATAAAAGCTTATTTTACTACTTGAATATTTTATGTACATGAAGTTTTATTTAAAGAGAAATATGTTTTTCATGATGAAATTAGCATGATATCAGCTTGAAAGTTTACTTCCATGTTCAGCTTGGGAGTTCTGCTTCCATGTCAGCTTGGAAATTCTATTTCCATGTCAGCTTGGAAATTATATTTCCATGTTTTAGCTTGGAATCTTTCTAGCTTGAGTTAAAGGACTGCAGTAGCCTTTCTCTCATGTTCAGCTTGGAAAAAGTAGTTCTGCAGACTATATTTTTCATGTCGTTGAGTGTGCCACCAACTATTCTTGATTCCATGGTTTATTTATATATCAGCTTGCTAATTTTTCATCAACCTATTACACTGAATTGAGAATTTCTATTACATGGATTGATTTTTATGATATAAGTGCTTTTATGATTGAAATGGTATATTTATAAATGTTTATAAAATTATGCTAGCTACTGAGATACCCTTATCTCACCCTTTTGTGTTTTTCCAACTGACCATTTCAGGGGCTGAGTATAAGGAGAAATGTGTAAAGATTGATTGAACACTTTTATAGCACTCAAGTTTATTAAGAATTAGAATTATAGATTATTTTTTTTAAGTTTAGATATCAAATTACTATGTACGACAGATTTGTAATTTATTTCAATTATTATGTATAACCAATTATGATTTGTACTGAGAACAATTGTAGAATGTTCGTTTTGAAGGTACGAGTATTAAGCATTAGAATTTTAAAAAAAAATTTCAGATTTTAGTATAGTAAAATAAGGACGTTACACTAAGAGGATGAGGTTGTACGTCATGGCGGAAATATACAGAATTGGTGAGCTGGCCTGTGTGCGCTCTCCGGGATATACTGCCATTGACGAGTACTAGTAACGTTTGTTGAATTGGATGAATTTTTATCTTCTTGTATGTAATTTCTAACTATGTCTATTGGTTGAGTATGAGTCTTCTGGTATACTTGCATGACTGGTAATGTATTTGAATTTTATTAACGCGAGCCCGATTCGCTCACAGAGTTTAAAAGCTCACACTCTCTGTACAACCTTTTTGTTCAGATCAGGTTATCGATGAAGAATATCCGCTAGAAGAGTAGATCACTTTAGACCCTCCCGCTATCGGGTAGGCCCCTCTATTGTTGTAGATTATGTTGCTCTGTAATAATCTAGGACATCTAGGTCAGGGATTTGGTATTTGGCTTGTATTTCAGTATGATAATGTATTTTGTATTGAGAATCTATTAATTAAAAAAATTTGATATATTTCCTTCGTATTTATTAAGGAATGATTATTTTGAGAATATAGAGATAATGATTAATAATCTAACTCATGGGTAGAATTTGTCGAAAGGCTTACAGTGATAGGATATTCATCATTGTGCCGGTCATGCGCCCAGAAAACGGGTCGTGACACGCAGGCTGGCCCATGAGCCTACGGTTCAGGAAGGGGCGGGCTTGGACTTCGAAGTCCATACCCATTTAAAAATGAACTAGTCTAAGCCGATATCACAAATATGATATGGCGTTGTGATGTCATATCATATGATCTGGGGATAGACTTCCAAAACAAATATTAAATTACAGTTTTATACATATACACACACAAAGATATATATTGTGTATATAACTATATATGTCTATATAGATACGGTGTAGTATTAAATTACGGTTTTATAGTATATGTTTATATCTACATGACGTGGTAATAAATTACGGTTATATATATATATATGCACAGAAACATATAAATGGTATCTTAATTCTCTATATCTATTTTAAATTTCATTTAAATCTTTTATATTTTAAGAGTTTTATATTTTGTTGTGTTTCAAATTTTTATTATTTTAGTCATTTTCTAAAAGAATAATTAGGTTTTATAACAAAATTCACATGTTATCTTTTAAATATTGACATGGTTACTAATTGAATTATATGTAATTTTTAGAATATACAAAATGCCCTTAAACTTCCTTCTTTAAACTGTGCATTGAGAATTTTAGGCATTTTGAGAATTATACATATAATATTAATATTCAATTAGTAATCATATAGATATACCAGCTTAATATTTAGAGGATGACATGTTTTAATAAAATTATATGAAATTTCTAACATATAAATGACCAAATGAAAGTATGAAACTTAAAATATACATTTTGAACTAAAATTCCATTTTTGCTTATATTATATATATTTACTAAAAACTGTATTTTTTTACCTTTAAAATCATATATATATATATATATATATATATGTTGTTCATATATTTTAAAAAATTAATATATTTTCAAATATTTACGCCATCTAAATTATTACAAAATTAATTAATGTGTTGAATATGTTACGATTAAAAATACGATCAGACGTAGCTCTCTAATTTAACACTCTTTTAATAACTTGTAAAGAGTAAAATAGAGATTATGGTTAGTAAATAACGGCACTACAATGATTTTTATTATTTGAGGCGTTAAATTAAATATTTATATTAGTACCATATAATGGTTGTATTATCCATTCTATAAATAACTCAGGTCCTGTTTGATTGATGACAAAATTATTTAAGAAACAAAATTTAGAATGATTTAAAATATTTAAGAACACAAATGCAGTTTTTATATATTCACTACATGCTTTATAACACACAAATTGTTTTCACAAAAAAAAAAATTACAAATTGTCCCAATTTTAATTTTATAATACTTTTGAGTCATATGTAATCGAAATAACTTTTATCGAATAGCCAGTTCCTAAAGCTTTAAAGTAATCTAAAATTGATGAAAAATAAAATTAAAAACAAACTAAACTTCACAAAACCTTTTTCTCAGATGCAAACTTATGATATATTTCGTTGGAGGTGATTCTAAACGGATAATTATAAAAAGTGATTGATTAAGAACAAATTTTATCATTCATAATAATATTTTATAAAAAAGATAAAATGAAACCAATATTCCCTCCTCCGAAATAAAATCTTGCAGCACATTATGCGTGATAAACAAAAGGCATATTATAAATTGTGGGGCACGCTTTGCTTGCTTAGATAGTTAATAAATAATAATACTCGAAATCAAATTTTTTGTTTCTTTCCTTTGACGCCCCACAGCACTCGAAAGGCATGTTTTATCGTGTCTCATCGCCTTAGCTGGCCACCCCCTGTACTGCCATTATTATATTTCAATAAATAAATAGCGGTCTAAATTTGGTAGCGAAACAGAATTTAATAAAAAGATCCATAGAGGAAACGCGTCACCTAGCTGGCACCTCTCTCTCACTCGTTACTCCCCCATATTTGACTTTCCTAAATACGCCTCCTTTCCTTTCCTTTCCTTTCCTTCCTCCTTCGCTTCCCATTTTCACTCCTCGCTCACTCTCTTCCCTCTATTATATATACCTTCCTCCTCATTCTTCTTCTCCACAGCCTCATAACCTTCCACGACCTTCTATTCCAATTCCACTTACTTCACAACCTTCTTCTCTCTACGACTACACCCATGGCTTCTTTAACATTCTCCTCAGCTCTTGTTTTCAAATTAGTCCTTGCGATTTCTCTGCTGCATTTGGCATCCGCAGCGAGGAAACTCACTCAGTCTCCTAACGACCAAAGCTTGCAGTTCCAATACCACAAAGGTCCTCTCCTCTATGGAAAAGTCTCCGTCCATCTCATATGGTACGGCAAATTCAGCCCTTCCCAGCGAGCTACCGTCGCCGACTTCATCGTCTCCCTGTCGTCTTCCAAGCCCCTCACCGCCCAACCATCCGCCGCCACGTGGTGGAAGGCCATTGAGAAATACTACACCGGCAAGTCACCAAAACTCGCCCTTTCGCTGGGCTCCCAAGTCCTGGACCAAAATTACTCTCTAGGCAAATCTCTCACCACTCAGCAGATTGCCACGTTGGCGTCCAAGGGCGGGCAGAGAGACGCCATCAACGTGGTCCTCACCGCCGCTGACGTGGCTGTGGAAGGGTTCTGCTCCAGTAGGTGCGGGACTCACGGCTCTTCCGTGGGCGCCAAGAGGCACAAGTTCGCTTACATCTGGGTGGGTAACTCGGAGACTCAGTGCCCGGGTCAATGCGCGTGGCCATTCCACCAGCCCATTTACGGCCCACAGAATCCACCTCTGGTTGCACCCAACAACGACGTGGGGGTTGACGGCATGATCATAAACGTGGCTAGTCTGTTGGCTGGGACTGCCACCAACCCATTCGGCAATGGGTACTATCAGGGACCGAAGGAGGCGCCTCTGGAGGCTGCATCGGCCTGCACCGGCGTGTACGGGAAGGGGGCTTATCCGGGTTACGCGGGTGACCTGCTGGTGGACCCCACCTCTGGCGCCAGCTACAATGCCAATGGCGTGAATGGCAGGAAGTATTTGTTGCCTGCGCTTTTTGACCCTGCCACTTCTACTTGTTCTACACTTGTGTAACGAGGTACACGCCCCAGATTGATATTCCACGCATTAAGATGAGGCGTTAGGCCTTGAGAGATTGTGAGATATTCTTTGATTCGTTTATTGCTTTTGTTGTAACAACGAATAAATATCTTATTTCAATATATGAATGCCTATATGCATCTCAAGTTATCTATTTTTACACATTTCTTCTGTCCATTGCCTCTCTCACTTTTTATTACACAACTAATATCATCACTTATCAAGATAATTATTCTTTTGTAAATTTCAGATAAAAAAAATAAATAAAAAGACTACAGATTACACACACACACACAAAGGCCATGCCTTGAATCAATTGAATCGAGATCACTGTGGCATAAAGTCTATTTTTTTTTTTTTTTAGATTTTTTACAGAGTATCTTTTATTTAGCTAATTTTGTTCAAGATATTGATGATTATTAAATATGAACACCTCTTTAAGTGGGAGTTCAAACTTTGATTTACCACTTGCTGAAAAATTAATTCCCCTTATTAAGACCCAATAGTTTCAATCCCGTTGGTGCATAAAGCCTAATTTAATTGGATTTTTCTTGTGTCGAAACACACTTCTTCACTTTTTGTTTCTGCAATTGGATGTCCGGAGAAATGAAACCCATGTGTTTTGGGCTTTGCAATTCTATGGTTAAGCTGTGTTTTTTATATTTACTATTATAGGCCCAAAATGTATTCGCAAGCATAAGATGAAGGTTTTGGGCGATCCAATTATACATTTCCATCTGACTTAACCTTCTTTTTTTCCCTGTTTTGTTTTTTGGATTGCTTTTGGGCTTTATCAGCTCATTTTGAATCTTAGGTATATGTGATAGTTTGTATCTCTTCTTTGGATTATTAGAAGACTAACTCTAATCTAAGGTTAGAAGTGAGTTGCTTCTTTTTAGTTTGTTAGGATTAGGATCATGAATGTGTTGTTTCTGTTTAATTTTATAGTTCTGTTATATATGCTTGTTACATATTTTAGGGTATGTCATTCTAAATTATGTACCGTCCTTCCATAAATTCAAACTTATAATGTATTTAAAAATTTTTAGGCATAATTTATCTTATGTAACTCTGACTTAGTGCTATTTTAATAGAATTGATATCTATTTGTCAAAAAAAAAAAAGCCAAAGCCCATCAATAGCCCAACTATTTTCTCATATATTCATTAAGAAAAACAGCTTTTCACCCTTTGAGTTTTCCAGAAAGGTTAACATTTTGGTCGAGTGAAGCCCCCAAGGATGATGTAGATTTGCAGTATCGGCTCACAAGAAATAAAATTCTTTTTGAAGGGAAGAAGGCCGATGCTATGGGTGAAATTGAAATAGTTCAAAAGTGGATGTCTCATTTTGCTTTAGCTTGGGAAAATATATCAAGTGAAAAAAGAAGAAGAAAGAAAGTACAAGAGTATAAAGCACATTAACAGAGCTGCTATCAACTTGGAGGGTTTGACAAACTTGATTTGGTGCAAGAACAAATTGAAACAGGATTTCAGATGCAAATTGTGGTTGTCATCTTTTTTTTATTTATCTACAAAAGAATTCTATTTTTTTTTTTTTGGGTGAAAGAAGACAGTTTGTACTCTGTAGGAACTGAAGTTATCAATGGTTCATCACCAATGCATACAAGCAGTAAAAGCGAGCGTGGCTCCTCTGCAATTGAGGTGCAAACTACACTCTGTAGTTCACGTCTCAGCCTTGGATAATCTCTTATTGCACGGTTCTCAGATCCCCACGTGTTCTTCTAGAAAAGCGCCATGTGTCCCGATTTCTCAGCTCCCATGCTTCATCGAACCATCCTTCTCTGCAGATTGGAACCTTTGGTTCACTTCTCCGGCACTGTCCTTCTCCGGCAACTACAAAGGAGCCTCATTCTCCCTCTGCAACTTTCTCTCTTTTCTCTCGCCGGCAAAATCACCCTAACCGAAGGTCCTTCCACCCCCATTACCACCTCAACGATTAAACCTCTCTTTTTTGTCGACTCGCTTTTCGCCTCAGACCTGGATATTCGGTGTAGGTGGTGGTGGACGAGAACGAGCCCGAGGAGAGGTTGCTCAACAAATTCCGGAGAGAGGTCGTGAAGGCCGGTGTCATTCAGGATTGCAAGAGGATGAGGTTCTTCAAGAACAAGCAGGACGAGAAGAAGCGCAAGTCTTGTCTGCTTACCTAATTCATCACGCTCACGCATTTTGATGATGGCACTGTTCACATCAGCTCTGGATGGTCAAGGACTAAAGTGACTAGTGCAGTGCACGCCACTGATGACCTTGTGGCTATAAACCAAGTTGATAAGGTCCTTCTTCCTATGGCCAATTTTGGGATTAATGTTCCTCCAACCATAGCACCTACACCAGCTCCAGAAACGGCTCCAGCTACAGATGCACCAGACGCAACGAAAAATGCAGATGGAAAGTCTGCCTCTGATTCTTCCCCATCGTCTTCGTCCCCTGATAGGTCCTTTTCTCATAGGATCATTGTCTTCAATTTGGGGATGTGGGGTCTGGCTGTTTCCTGTGTGACGATGGTGGTTTTCTTGTGAAATTGAAACCAAGGGGGGAATTTTTGAATCTTTAATATAAAAATTTTATTATGTTTGTATATCTGGATTATTTGGTGCGACTTACTGCTGCGTTGCTTTAAATCCATATTTTTTTGGTTGAACATATCAGCTATTGAATTTTATGTGTATGAGAATGTGATCTTCTGTTATGAAATTTGTCATGGTAATCTTAGTGGCATGTGGTTGTCATGTTATTCATATTAATATGTTCTTCTAAGTTTTTTATATCTACACTTTCGTCTGCTTTAGTTGTAAAATATACAATTTCTCCTCACTGTCAAGGGTCATCATTTAGAAGAAGCCAGCCGCCTTTTACTTTTGTTCCTTTTCAAAACTGAGAAACGTGCGAGCATGTGAGTAGTTAGAGGCGTACAATGTGCAGGTGGTGGTGGACGAGAACATGCCCGAGTAGAACCACAGCAGAACAGGGGAGAAACGAAGCAGAGTGTCTGGTGATACAGGAAAGTGCCACTGAGAGAAAAGAGAGAAAGTTGCAGAGGGAGAATGAGGCTTCTTTGCAATTGACGGAGAAGGACAGTGCCGGAGAAGTGAACCAGAGGTTCCAATCTGTAAAGAAGGACAGTTCGGTGAAGCACGGGAGCACAGAAACTGGGACACATGGCACTTTTTTGGAAGAACACGTGGCAATCTGAGAACCATGTGATAAGAGATGATCCAAGGACTGAGACGCGAACTACAGAGTGCAGTTGAGGCCAAGAGCTACACTCTGTAAAAGTTGTGATGCAGCGCTTGCAAGTAAAATAGGATGAACTAGTCTCTGTCCTTTAACTATCTGTGTATGTCCTTTAATTACGGTTAAAATCGTAATTAAAAGTGTTATAAAAAATAAATTTTTTAATTACAATTTTAATCGTTACTAAAGATTTTAATCATAATTTGACAAGTACGATACCTATCCTAACATTAAATTCGCTATCCTTTTGTAGTCAGAGGCCACACCTACCTACAAATTTTGCATCCAAATCTTGATCTTCACAAACAAAACCAAGCAATGCCTAATCAGGAAGCCTACATTTCTTTCTTGTTTGTTCTTTATTAGTTGGTTTTAAACAGTAGTCAACTTTCTTTTTCAATGTTACATTTGCTAAAAATTTTTAAAAAATAAAATATAACTTTAGTTTTGGTTAAATTGATGTAAACTAATTCAGACGTTTTACTAAGAAGAATTTTTTCTTTTCTTTTGGTAGAGCAAAAAATGTTGCTAAATGACAATAATTTTGTAAAGTGATATTTATGCTATTTTTTTTTAAGTAAAATGTCGAGTCAATGAAGGTGAGTGTGTAGTTTGCATTTGAGTGATTAAGAGGTTCAGATTATTATTTAGCAAAATCCATATCCGTTGGGTTTAAAAATTAGGTGTTGTTGCTCCCTAATTTTCTTGCACAATCATTCAATTTTGTGATATGTTTCTGCAAATTAACTATCGTAAAAAAAAAAACTCAGATCTTCTGATTGGCTCAGCGTACAACCAACTAACACAATACTGATTAACAGAGTATTCGTACACAATAATGAAGGCCATGTGAAATTTCCAATTTCCACTTCACAAACCAGAATCATCCCTATTCTCACACCTCACAAATCAACCCTTAAACTTGACGATGCGCATGCCTCCTGAATTAGGAGTGGAAAAAATGTTCGAACTTCTCAAGACGTAGTAAGCAAGAGAAAGAAGATAACGTGCAAGTTAGGAAGATGATGTGCTAAATGAACGCTGCTCAAGATTTAGCGAGTGCGTAACTGAGAAGGTCATCGTGTTAAATGAAACTTGTCCAGAATTGATCAGTGAAGCCAATTTGTCAGTGTCAGGATTGAGAACCAATCTTACGGGCTATGGGGACACAAAATAAGCATCCCGTGAAGAAAACATTTTAATAATTGTTAATAGTAGTCTTCTTCATGAAGATTAAAATGCATTCTTTTCCATCATCATTTACGTTGCCTCTGTGAGAGAGAACTAGGAAATGGCTATTTTAAATTATACATTAAAGTTTTAAAAAATTATTATAATTTTTTTTTTAAACTGATGGGAGACTTGAGTGTTGAGTGTAAAGTTGACGAATGAGCTGCCCATCTGGCATGGGAAAGCCAAGGCTTATGTCAGATTCTGAGACTCCACATGGAAGCTTGGTTGGTAAGTTTTGATGATTCAAGTAAAGCTTTCACCTTTCACCTTCAACTTCTTCCTCTGAGTTCTGACCCTGCTTCTCTCGTATTTATTCTCTCTTGCTTTATTTGTCTCTAATCCACAAACATTACCTCTAAAACATTACTTTTTCTTATAAAATAAAAAAAATACTTTTTACGTTTTATTTTTTGGGTTATTCTCTTTGGTCGAGACAATTTTGACAGTTTGAGTATCGCAGTAAAACATCGATACTTTCTCATTCTGTTACTAATCTAATACTCACATTTTCCCACCATCGTAGAATAATAAATAATTTCACTTTTTAGTTCAAAGCTGCAACTTTAACTTCGTCTCGCATTTTGGCCTTTCTCAGTTTCTACTATGTACACGTATTTTCCTTTTCTACTGTGTCTTTTACCTAGTTATCGCTGTGCTGTGCATAGAAGGTATGGGTAGGTGGGGGAGTGGGTCTTGTTTTGTATCTTTCCCCTTCTTCCCTCTCATCTCTTTCTCCCCTCTTTTACCCGCCGCATGTGCCTGATTAATCGGTGACTTCTGCATAATTCAGGTCCAACACCAAGAACTGTTTCCGGGGGGAAAAAAAGGAATTTTTCCAGGTAAATCTCCTTTCTTTTAGCTGCATGTCATCTCTATTTTCTTCTTCTCTTCCTAGGTTTCTCTCTTCACTTTTTGCCAGTACCCTTTTTATTTCTCTACTCAGAACACTGGGAATAGATGAACAGGAGAGATTACAAATTTCGGAATTGTACGTCTTGGGTTTGGTTTTTCTTCTACGGTTTAGTTTTACCTATCGCTTCCAATGAGTAAATCTTAGAACCCAAAGTTCTTTTCTTTTTTTTTTTTCTTGGCTAATAACTGTTTTTGGCTCAATTGGGCAATGACTAGTATGGGTTATTGAAGCATTTGTCAGTTCTCGCACAATAGCTTGAAGTTTGAGTACATACAATTGTTAATCTTAGCTTCCAGTCTGATAAACCTATTCTGGCGTTTCCATCTTCTTGTTCATATGAAGATTTGTCTTTTCCCCACAGTGAAGTTCTTCCCATTGTCTGGATGGATATTTTGATCTGCAGAAACCCCTTTAACATCTATTTGGGAAGCTTAATTTTGTTGTGCATTATGAGAAGTTCAGTTCTTAGATCTCAACCAGAAACCTAACCAATAGAAATTTTCCCTGTTTGTACATAGGGGAATCAAGGATGGAAGAAGCAGGAAGCGACTATCGAAGTTGGGATGAATTAATACCAGACGCACTGGGGCTAATCTTCAGCCATGTTTGTCTACAAGAGAGAGTGACTGTGATCCCTAGGGTGTGCAAGTCATGGGCCAAAGCCGTAAGTGGGCCTCATTGCTGGCAAGAGATAGACATCGTGAAGTGGAGCAACCGCTGCCCACCTGACCAACTCGATAGAATGGTCAAGATGCTCATCACTAAAAGCTCTGGCTCCCTCCGAAAGCTCTGTGTCTCTGGCCTCCAATCTGATGCCATTTTCACTTTCATCGCCCAAAAGTAAGCATATAACTACACTATTACTTTAACCTCACTCATTTCTTGAGAATAAACTTGCTGTTAGTTGGATTTGAGTTCAAAGTTATGGTCTTTCTGAATATGGTTTTTTATGTCATGCAAGTGCGGGGTGCCTAAAGACACTGAGATTGCCGAGGTGCAATATGAGTAATTCCATAATGGAACAGATTGCTGGGAGGCTTTCTTTGATTTCTTTCTTAGACGTGAGTTGTTGTATCAAAATTAGTGCGTACGGGCTTGAGGTGATTGGAAAGAATTGCAAGCTGCTGGAAGGTTTGTGTCGGAACATGCATCCGTTAGATACTTCAGGCAAACCTTTACAGGACGAGGAAGCAATGGCTATTGCCTCCACCATGCCTAAGCTGAAGCATCTTGAAATGGCTTACCATCTTATAACTACAGAGGGTGTTCGTCAAATACTCTCAGCTTGTCCTCACCTGGAGTTTTTGGATCTGAGGGGGTGTTGGGGTGCGAAAGTTGGGAACATGTTGAAGCAGAATTTTCCAAAGCTCAAGGTGCTGGGGCCTCTGGTGCCGGACTATTATGAGGGAGACGATGGGTGGGATGAATGCTCTGATTTCTCTGACTCTTCTGATGATTTGGCGTGGCAGTTGGTGGCTGGTGACATGGGGGAATATTATGATTATGAAAGTGATGGGTATGAGGGGATGTGGGACGATGACGGCAGGCTAAAGGAGCTCGAGCTGAGGTTTTATGAAGGGATTGAAGATGCAGCAATGTATTGGCCTCCATCGCCATAGCGTTTTATTGTGCTCTCTATATTAATTTCCCTGAGTTGCATCCATGCTTTCTCACTCTCTCTAAACCTAATATTTCTACTCTTCACCTTAATATGTCTGTGCCTCTGCCTGTGCCTGTGGATCTCTACTTCCTTGAAATGAAACCTTGCTTCGCTTGTTCTTTTCTGTTTGCTCTTGACAAAAACAAAAACAAAAACAAAGGAAGTGTCGTGGAATTTTTGAATTTTAAGGAGCTTGAGATGTTCATTGTTAAATTGTCTCAAAATTTGTAATGTAATAATATTTTATCTGTATAAATTTCAAATAGCAATCTAACATTGGACTGTTCATACTTCCAACCCAGTTAAAAGAAATATTGAAGCTGACGTGGGGCTTATGACGTTATTATTATACTTCCTTGAAAATGATCTTCATGGATGGAAAATGTTTTTCAAGTGTATTTTAAAATGGAAGATGGAAAGTGAAGCACTGAATGGTTAGTGAGTTGATGCGATGTCAATTTGAAGGGTGGGCCACGTGGGGTGATGAACTCATGATATGGCTAACTGAATGTAGTCTACTTGAAGATGATGCCAAACCTTCACTCAGCCTTAGAATAGTGTTAAGTAACACTTGGAAAAAACGCTCTTATTATTTCAACGATGCTTGCCAATACTGATGCAATCAAAACTAAATTTTCTTAATAGCATCAAATGTTAAGAATGTCTCAAGTCAATTATCAACTGCTGTGAAACCAAATCTGGGTAAGCTGACACTTGCTAGATTTGATTTTTTTTTTTTTTGCTTTTTATAAGGTATCCGCACTAATCCATTGCTTATCTTGGATTCCAACTTACTGTCTGGAAGAATTGATCAGCAAGTGAATTTTAAAATTAAGAAATTGGCAATCAAATGTTGGGTTACAGAAGTAAGAAGCAGACTTCTTTAGCCATAAAACCAACTCTTTTGAGATTAGTTATATAGACCCTTTGATATAGATATTAGTGAAATGTTTTTCACCTTCTTATAGCTAGGAGTAAAAACTGGGAAGCAGAAGCAGAACAGGGAGCATTAAAATGTATGTTTGACTTGCTATGAATGTAGGCTATTAATGTAACCAAGAATGTTTCTGAATCTGTGATGAATGTTTGTTAATATTATTATCCCATTACAATCTTGTCCTTTAATTATTATCTAATGTTTCACAAGATTTAAATAGTCACATGATTGCATGTGATTAATACTGTTGGATCTTGCAGCCCAGTAGCCTTCTCCTACTAGTGTTGTTTCAATTCATCCTTGAAACTTGTGTGTGTCTGACCAATGAATGCCATTGAAGTTGTTAGCACGTGATCCATAAGTTCAAACTGGACTCACTAGTCCCTGCAATTTTCTTAGTGATCATGATCAGATGCATGTGATATTCAAATTAAATTAAAACCAGAGAAGAGACAAAGCTAGTTATCATCATCTGTACTGGTTATTTCGGAGGCGTAGCATCATCTTTGATAAATTCCGAGTTTGAGTGCGAAGAAGGGTTTCTTTATTTGTGATGTGAAGTGAAAGTTGCAGGACCACCAAAGTTGAAAAATGGTCCCATCTTCAGTTTCACTTTTCACATAAAGCTTAATCACTGATCAACCACTGGTCCCGCTTGCTTCTATACTCACTCACTCAATTTCACATGCTTTGTTATTTTCTTTCCCCCATTACCATACCTCATTGTTCAGCCTAGCTTTCACAACAGCAAAAGAGCTTCTTAATCTAATTTTAGTTCTTCTTAAGGTCTCATTTGGATAGTATAACTTATCTCATTTAAATAATATATCTTACACTTTATTAAAGTTTTTTTACTAGCATATGTGTTTCTACGTAAAAAAAAAAGTATTTGGATAAGTTTAAATAAGTAACTTATTAATCTCAAAAAGTTATTTTTAACTTATTTTATGAAGCCAATTTTTTAAACTTCTTGAAAAAATCTTAAGCAAAAGCTCAAATTTACATAATAAGGAAATTGTTGTGCACTTTTATAAGATAAATATATCTCCAATTACAAGTTAAAATTTTATGAAAACTAAACATTTCACATCTCTCCTTCTTCAATTATAATTTAAAAGCATTTCTTCAGGTATATATTGAAACACTAAATAACTTAATTTAAAAAGAGCTTATAAAAAATTTTTTACATAAGGTCTTCTTTTATAAATGATTAAATAAATTATTTACCTAAACAAAGTTTAAGTGCTTGTTTGAAAAACCAATGAAAAGCTTTAAAATCAAGATTTTACAACAATTAATTGAATTTTACAACAACTAAATGATATTTGATTCAGAATTAAAAACTAAAATTTTATCGACTTAATTCTATTCAAATCTTAGTTTAACTTTAATTTACTTGTATCATAATCTTAGTTTGTCCAAGACCACAAAGCACTAACTTTGATATTATTATCGCTTTGATGACGCAATGTCGAGACGTTTTGCCTTCCTTTTGTTGCCCCCTTGTCCTTTGCTTCTTGGCTTGACTTTGGCTTGTATGTTTTATTTCCCTATGTTTGTTTGTTTGAACTTTTCTCTTTAATATAATTTCCTCTTTATCCAAGAATATATATATATATATATATAGAATATCAGCCAAATAAGAAACTTCAATATGCACTCTTCTGTCTTCACTATCACACGCACTTTGATCGAGTAAAACCGCAAGGTAGAAGGAATAAATTTAGTGGGGGTAAAATTTTCAGAAAACTATATTGACTGAATTTGGTGTAATTTATCTTTAGAATATTTTAAGTATCAAATTATACAAAAGCCCTCTTAGAGATATATAAAATCTATGGCGGTATGTATTCCTCGTCGAAGCTATTTGCAAATTGATATATTTGGAGTTATTTTGTATTAGGTACCTAAAAATGGAATCGGTACCATATATATATATATATATATATATGTGTGTGTGTGTGTGTGTGTGTGTGTGTTTGTGTGTGTATTTGTTTTTAAAACGAACATATTACAAGATATATTGTTTGTGTGTGTATTTGTTTTTAAAACGAACATATTACAAGATATATTCAAGATTAAAATATATTTTAACCCCTTAAAAAATTTAAACTTTTTCTATATTAAATTTTCATGCAAGAGATGAGTTAAGGGGGGGAAAAAAGACAAATTTATAGTGTGTGGGCAAAAAGCAAGATATGTCAAGTGGATGAGTGGTTGTGGTTGGTAATTTGTAGGTAGGGCGATTAAAACAAGTACCCCTCAACTAAACAAAACAAAATTTGATTAAAGTCAATTAATGATTAATTAGTTTGAAATAATAATTTATGAGCAGTTTGGTTCAATTTTCAGTTTGATATTATAAATAAATGAATATATATATATATATATATATATATATAAAATCAAATACTATACATCACAATAAAAAAATAAAATAATACAAAACTAAATAATGTAAATAGTGCTTGATTACATGAGGCCTTCTTTTTTAGCAAAAATGTAAAAGTGCTTTTTGATAAATCAATGTTCCTCATCTATAGATATATTATCAACAGAGGCTAAAACAATTAGACTAAAAATGGTTTTTCTTAGTTTGTTTTGACAAAAATTGTCCAAATTAAATTATCTAAAACTGTTGATAGGACACTTTACTTGTAAGAAGTCTTAAATGAGGGTCTTCATACTTTCATGTAAAGGAAAAAAAACAATTTGCGTAACAGAAAAAGGAGATTAGGTAAAAACGGGACATGGGCTTTCATTTTGAAGTCAAAAGAGGGCACGTAGTGTAGAGTGGGCTAGAAGATGATGGACTGGGCTAAGCCCACAAGGGATGAAACGTATTTCGTGAAACGCTGTCATCAAAGAGGAAGGAGGTGGGGAATTGAAAGCATGTAATGTAATGTAACGAGGGAGCGAGGAATGTAGGCAAAAGGTTGGACCATTGGCCGTTGCCAACAAATATACTAATACTAACAGACACGTGTCCACACGTTTGGGTCGATGGGTGGTTGTTGGAGATTATGGAAGAACAGTGCATGCAGTCAAATTCATCAACAATCAAGAATGGGTGGAATAAGTGGGTTGGTGGTCGTGACTTGGACCAATTCATGCACAGTCCTATTTTTGTCATTTTACATCAACCATTATTATAACATTAAACTCCTTCGTGTCTCCACCTCCATTTTTTTTATTTTTTTATTTTCTGATTCACAATTTTCCACCAAACATAGCTCCTTTCTTAATTTAAAAAGAAAAAAGAATCTGTCAATATTCCAAAGAAATAAAATTTACGTGCTATTTTTTATATATTTATTATAAAATTTTTTAATTAAAATATAATAAGTATATAATTATAAATATATATTATTAAAAAATAATTTATTTTTTTATAATTCATGATTATATAATTAATTTTTTAAAAGAATTATACATATAATATATTTTTATTAAAGAACTTAATAACATAGATATAATAATTATATATAAATTTATCTCCTTTTAAAAAAGCAGGAGACAATTCTTGGGAATTGGTGGTCTTAAGCCAAGTCTTGAAATCTGTAATGATGCAACTTCCAAGTAGGATATCTTCTCGTGAAATATTTTAATGTCATCTCATTGTGCAACACGTACTTTAGTTTAATCTTGAGCTGGCCTCACAATTAATAGCGTCAAAATAGGTTAAATTTCACGCGTCAACTCGTGGTAACTTATAAATGAGTAGTTTTAAACATATTATTTTAAGTTTACTTAAAAATAGGATTAAATGAACTGATTTGTTTAGTCTGAGGCTAGTAGGTCAGTTTATTTATTATAAAAATTATATTATTTAGTATAAATAATTTTATTTTATTATATTTTTATATTTTATACCCTTATATTAAATAAATATAGTATTTTTGGATATGAAAATTTTTGTAATTTTTAAAAATAAATATAGAATTTTCAATTTTAAATCTAGTATAATTAATTTAAAAATAAAATATAAAAAATTAAAGTTATTATTTATTTAAAAAATACTAAAGAAGTAATATTTTACATGTATAAATTATATTTTAATAAAAAATAATTAATTTTTTTTACTTAAAAAATTTAAATTATATTATTTAAATATAAAAATTAGAAAAAAAAAAGAGTGACATGCGAATCGACCCGTTTAAGAATGTAGGCCAAGACAGTTAGTCTTGGTCTTCCATAAATAAGCCCACACCTGTTTGACAATGCTACTCACAATCTCTTGAAGTGCCTTTATCATTGCTGAATGCCTTAGAAAGAACAAGATTGGATCGTAGCAACCTTTTACCTCTGTGGGGTTGTAAAATGGTTCCCCAACCTACATACATTTTCCCCCAATTAAAGTGATTGTGGTTGTAAGCACTTAGTTGTGTCCCGTGTCTGTATGATTGTGTGTGTATATGGAAGGTAATGCATTTAAACTCATAACTTGGAACAAGAAGATTACACATAGTATAAGTACCCGAGAATGGAGTTGAATTGGGTACTTGATAATTTTATAAAACTTTAAGTAACTTTTCTTTTTGAAAGACTTGTGATTAAGTAATTGGATTTCCTTAATACTGTTTATTGTAAAATCAATACCCTACTTTATTGGTGAATACTTAAAAGATATTTTCTCAAGATAAAGTGTTCCCTTTTGAATAATGAAATAGTAAGTAGTAGAAATAGACAAAGAACACCAGCGATATATAGTGATTCAGGGATATCTACAAAAGACATTCCTACGTCAACTCCTCAAATATATAGTATAGGAATTTTATTAACAAGCATCATAGTTGAGGCTCAACACCTTGCTTTTATGTTGTCACAATCAATAACCTTAATCTATGGACTAGCATGACCCTGCTTTTATACTAAACCAAATCCCTAAGTCTTACACATCCTTCGCAAATGTATCACCGAGTATGTAATACCCACTATATTTTAAAGTTATAAGTGTTCAAGAACTACGATAAATTTATTTTGGAGAAAATAATTTTCCTATCTGTTTAATTTTTGTATGCTTGTTTGTGTATATTGTTGAAAATATGATTTTCACTTATATATTGCATAAATAGTGGGATATAATGGACGTTATAATATAGAATTTATCCCATGAGTAAAATATGATTTGAGCATAAGAGGAATTTAGAAAGAAATTAAGAGAAAAATAACGTTTTACATCAAAAAATCCCCTTAGGGGCTAAAATGAAATGGACAAAAGTGAAAATAAACTTAAAAGTTTAAGAGAAAGGATAATTTTTCCTTTAGTTTTCAATAGTAACCAAGCCGCTTCATATACAGTAAAATGTATAGTGCCAAACTGAATTATTAGTGTATAGTAAACTGAATTATTAAAGCGCATAGTAAAATAAATATTTTATTAGTGTATTGACTTCTCTTATAAATAGGCCGTTTCATTTCACTTCTAAACTCACACCTTCATTTTCTCTTCTTTCCTCTCCTTAAAATTTCTCTTGCTCTAACGTTAAGGCTTTAAAATTTTAGGTTTTTCCTCCTTAACCTTGATCTAAGGTAAGGATACAATGCTCCTTTAAATTCTTGTAATTATTTAGAGGTTAAATTCTTAGTATACTATATAGTTGCGACTTTAGCTGATCCTTCATATCAAAAAAGAATTATTCTTAATTGCTTGAGAATTATCAGAAGATAATCGAAATAGAGTATAAAATTGTAAAAAATACATGTATAGGAAATGTCTGACTAATGAAAGACTTGGTACTTGCAAGTGTCTATTATGACCCACCTTCCTTTCTTAAGAACTTTTCTGGTGTACTTTTTTATAGCTTATGTTCGTTATTTCTAATATAAATAGTAACCATATGTATAAATAGTATTCATACGTATGAATAATATTTGTATGTATGAATGGTATCCATACATATGAATAGTATATGTACATATAAATAGTATTCGTATATATGAACAGTATTCGTAGATACAATTACTATTCATATGTATGAATAGTAATAATAAGTATAAATAGTGTTTTGTACAAAAGCAATCTTGATTTTATATATCTGATTTTCATGAAAATTTTCATAGCAAAACCTGAAATCTAGCTACGTGCTATTCTCTGTAATAACTCGGAAAGGTGACTTGGATATGAAATCTATGTGAGTGGATGACCTTGCTAACCAAGTTTATTTATTTTTATTCTAAGTACAATATAAATCTCACCTCATATCGCAATTAAATTCCTTATTTAAAGATGATAGCTAGATAATGAAATTTATTGTTTGATTTAAAATTATATTGATGAGAACTATGATTGAGAATGTAATTATAAATATGGAATGGTTGAGGGTTTGACCCAAGATACTCAATGCATATAATTATATACATGGAATGGTTAGGGACTTAATCCCCTAAGATACCAATGCATGTAATGATTGTGGACATAAATACAATGATAATTTAATCCTTAAACATAAATCGAATACAAAGGGTATAAAAACCGTGAACATGAATATAATTGTTCTTATTATGATAATAATTATGATATTTGTACTTGTGATACATTTATTATTACACAGCCATTTACTCACTGAGTTTTGATGAATTCATACTTTCTATGAATATTTTTTTTAGATATAGTGGGTGAAAATGAAGGAAATCTACAGGAGGATTAGTATTTCTTGAGGATACTTTCTACGTTGTCTAGAGGCTTATGAATCCAAAAGCTTATGAAATGCTCTGTAATCCCTATAGGTTACCTAAACTTGAAAAATTGTATCATACTGTATGAAATTTGGCTTGTATTTACTGTTTTACTATGTTGAAGTTTATATATATATATATATATATATATATATATATATATATATGCATAAATCTTTTTCTTGGATTGCATAGTTGTGAACTTTAGTACTAATTAGAGATTTTATGGGATACCATGGAGTTAAACCCTCAAGTTTATAGAATTACTCACATGTCCGAAATTGAGATGTGACAGAGTAAGTCACTCTTGGCCTTTTACAAGCTTTCCTCTGAAAGGCTCAACCACATGCTTTTACACCCTAACACCAGGAACCACACCAGGTTCTTAACAACATGTCTACTCACTGGACAATAGAAAGCAAATACAAATAATTGTTGTTCACTCAAAACTCATAAAGATCAAGCTCACTAAGAGTATACAGACAATGTAAACAATCTTTTAAATATAGGTATAGGGAAGGATAACTGCGGTCAGCTTAAGCTCTTGATTTCTCTATATTTTTCCTTAACCAATCCATACCTTGAAGTTGAGCAAGTGAGTCATTTTATACATATCAAATTTTGCTTGCTATTGGGAGAAGGTTCTCATTAAATGTGTCCATAGTTTGGTCATTAAATGCTTGAGGATCACTGATAAGATGTATTCAATTCATGCGTGATCCTCATATCCAAAGATGGAAGGTTCGTGCTTTTATATTTCTTGATTTGCTGGAATCTTCAAATCAACACCTTGTTAAACTTTCCTTTTTTGGCTCTTTTTTTTATGCCTTCAAGACGGTCTTTTTTTTTTCTTTCCGATGATTACTTCATTAATTAGTAGATATTATGCTTGATTGACTTTGTTGACCTTAATTATTGAAATCTTCCAAATTAGGACACTGACAAATTTTCCTTTTTTGCACCTTCTATTTTTGATGCCTTCAAAATGGTTAGCTTCCTTTTAAAGCTCCTTCATTAATTTTTGACAAGATGCTTATGAAATTTATCCAGATTTCTTTCTTATTGTGTGTGTCCCACAATCTTTGTTAATTTGATTTGCGTAATTATGTATTTATTGCCTACGTTCCATATTTGTTTAACTAGACTCTCTTGATTGCAGAAATCTTCAATTCAGTATGCTATAGATATTTTCCTTTTTCGTTGCTTCCATATATGACTTCTTTGAAACATATATTTTCCTTATTTGGTTCCTCATTAAATCTGTTAGTATTAATGCATATTCTTTCCTTTTTAGAGGGATGTTGATGTTGATTTGGGGCATTAATTGTTCGCTATGTCAGGATCCCATTGATGTTTTCATTTATTGCTTATGCATGGATAATTTCCTTATTGTCTACTAGCATTTATTATGTCTTGAGTATCTTCTAATTCTTTTCTTTTTTGTGGGATGCTAAGTATTAATTGTTTATCGCATCAGGGACCTATTTGTAATACCCATGAAAAATAAAATATAAATATTTGTTTACAAATTACTGTTACTATTTCAGTATATGATACTATTCATCCGTATAATACTATTTATGTATATGATACTGTTCATTTATACAATCGAAATGTCAAGTACTAGATGTGGTTTGGTCATAAGAGAAAACTAGAAAGAAGTTTGTAGGAGAAAATGACGTTTTATGTGTAAAAATACCCTCAGGGACTAAATTGAAAGGACTGATTTGAAAAGAAACTTAAAGGTTTAAAGTGAAAGGATAGTTTTTCCTTTAAGTTTTCTCGGGTGCACAGTAACTGCATTATTAGAAATGTCATTTTCATGAATAGTAAATTAAATATTTTATTAACGCATAGTATCAAATAGTACCATTGACTTTTCCTATAAATAGGCGCTTTCATTTCATTTCTAAACTCACACCTTCAACTTCTCTTCTTCTCTCCTTAAGTTTCTCTTACTTCAATGCTAGGCCTCTGAGATTTTGGGCCTTTCCTTTTCAGCTTAGGTAAGGATACTATGCCATTTCTATGTCTTTCAAATTTTAGAAGTTATTTTCTTAAGTATGCTCTGTATATCACGACCCATTTTCTGGGCACATGACCGGCACAATGATGAATATCCCATCACTGTAAGCCTTTCGATAAATTCTACCCATGAGTATAGTCATTATTTCTATATTATCAAAATAACCATTCTTGAAGAAAATATATCAAATTTTCTTATTTGAAATTCATAGAGATTATTTGCATATAATAATAGATCATCAACATAAAATACATTATTGTACTGAAATACAAGCCAAATACCAAACCCCTGACCTAGATGTCCTAGACGATTACAGAGCAACATAATCTATAACAAAAGAGGGGTCTACCCGACAACGGAAAAGTCCAAAGTGATCTACTCCTCTAGCAGATATTCTTCGCTAGCAACCTGATCTGAACAAAAAGGTTGTACAAACAGTGTGAGCTTTTAAACTCAATGAGCGAATCGGCCTCGCGTTAATAAAATTCAAATACATTACCAGTCATGCAAGCATATCCAAAGGCTCATACTCAACCAATAGACAGAAGATAAAAATTCATCCAATTCAACAACTGTTACTAGTACTCGTCAATGGCAATATATCCCAGAGAGCGCACACAGGCCGGCTCACCAATTATGTATATTTCCGCCATGACGCACAACATCATCCTTTTACATACAAGAAGATAAAAATTCATCCAATTCAACAAACGTTACTAGTACTCGTCAATGACAATATATCCCGGAGAGCGCACACAGGCCGGCTCACCAATTATGTATATTTCCGCCATGACGCACAACCTCATCCTCTTAGCTAGGGCGCCTCACGGATTTATCACCAATCCGGGCTATATCCCTACTGAGGGAATCGTTGTCTCCACACTCATTGGTCAAGACACCCTGTCAACCGGGTTTTCCGCCTTGCCGTGAGAGGGGGTACTGTCCCGCTCAATCACAATCAATAGCATTTCATATCATAATCAGAAGCTCAATATAATATTCATCCATATAACAGGTATAATATATAACTATATTATAGATTTATAAACCACATATCAAGATAACAATTAATACGTTTTTGAAAACATTCAAACTTCACATCATCATAAGATACTTATTTCATTTTATCCATACTTATGGATTAATTTTCTCATTTAGATTCGTCATTCTGAATCCAATTTCCCCCTATGAATCTTGGGAGTGTCCTACGACATACTTTTTATCACCAGTAATGCTAAAACTCTATTAAAACGGGGTCGTTTCACTCACCTGGATTCCGTACGAGCATCGCTTCTCTAAGTCATTACAGACAAGAGTGCTCAGGTGAATTTCGGTGTTCTGCTACGGAGATTTTCATGAAAGATTAGAGAAAATACGTTAGGATTGTTTTCGTACAGATACTGTTTATATGTACGGTACTATTCATACGTACGGCTACTATTCATACATACGGAAACTGTTTATACCAGAAATAGAGAATACAATCTGTAAAAGAGCACACCAGGTAAGTTTCCAGGAAAGAGTGGAGGGTCACACTGGACACACTTAAAAACCAGGTCTTTCCTTAGCAAGAACTTTCCTAGACATGTATTCTTCACAGTTTACATTCTATTTCGGTAATCAGATAATCAAAATAACATATAAACAGCTAAGGACAGTTTTTCTGATGTGGAAGATCAGCCAAAGCCGCAACCACAGAGCATACTTAAGAAAATAACTTCTAAAATTGAAAGACATAGAAAGGGTATAGTATCCTTACCTAAGCTGAAAAGGAAAGGCCCAAAATCTCAGAGGCCCAGCATTAGAGCAAGAGAAACTTAAGGAGAGAAGAAGAGAAGTTGAAGGTGTGAGTTTAGAAGTGAAATGGAAGAGCCTATTTATAGGAAAGTCAAAGTTACTATTTGACACTATGCAATAATAAAATATTTAATTTACTATTTATGAAAATGACATTTATAATAAAATAATTCACGTTAATCATTTACGGTTACTGTGCAAATTTCGGAAAAGTCGCAGGCGGCTTACTATTGAAAAACTTAAGGGGAAAACTATCATTTCACCTTAAACCTTTAAGTTTCTTTTCAAATCAGTCCTTTCATTTTAGTCCCTGAGGGTATTTTTACACATAAAACGTCATTTTTTCCTACGAACTTCTTTCTAGTTGTCTCTTATGACCAAACCACATCTAGTACTTGACATTTTGATTGTATAAATGAACAGTACCATATACGTAAATAGTATTATACGGGTGAATAGTACCGTATACTGAAATAGTAACAGTAGTTTGTAAACAAATATTTATATTTTATTTTTCATGGGTATTACACTGTAGTTGCGGCTTTGGCTGATCTTCCACATCAGAAAAACTGTCCTTAGCTGCTTACATATTATTTTGATTCTCTGATTACCGAAATAGAATGTAAACTGTGAAGAATACATGTCTAGGAAAGTTCTAGCTAAGGAAAGACCTGGTTTTTAAATGTGTCCAGTGTGACCCTCCACTCTTTCCTGGGAACTTACCTGGTGTACTCTTTTACAGATTGTATTCTCTATTTCTGGTATAAATAGTAACGTATGTATAAATAGTAACTGTATGAATAGTAACCGTATGTATAAATAGTAACCATATATATGAATAGTAACCGTATGTTTGAATAGTAACCATACATATGAATAGTGACCGTACGTATGAATAGTAATTATATGAATAATGTAATACCCGTTAATTTCAGAATATAATTCGCTTAAGAGTATTTTAGAATTTTACAACGTTACTTTAGTTATTTATTTTGGTCATATTTAATTTTCATATTTAATTGTTCTCTTTGAATATTATTTATGAAAATTGAGTTAAATGACTGGACTAAATATTTGCACAATGTGGGATATATTCTAAGAATGGTGAAATTCATGAAAAAGTGGTTTCAGAATGGTCAATTAGTCCATTTATTGTAAATTGACTGGATGGGTTTGGATGTTGGGTTATGGATACCCATGAGTTATTGAATAACCCATTAGAAATATTTAATATAAAGTTTCAATAGTACTCCCCTTATTTTTTTCTCACGATCGAAGCAGCTGAAGTGAATAGTAAATTCACTTTCTCTCGTTTCTTCACCCTCTTCTCAAATCCTTTCCTTGATCTTCAAAATTTCGATTATCTGTTCGGTTCAAAAGCTTTGTAAGGATTAAAGGTAAGCTTTAATCTCATTATTTTCCTTAAATTTCAGTTTTTGTAGAAGATCAGAGGAGGTTTTGTTCTTGAAGATTTTGATGATAATTCATGAATCTTAGTAGTTTTAAAAGTTATATTTGAGTTATAATCGGTTAAAAGAGTTGAAATTCTGGTTTTGAAACAAGAAAGGAAAGGATGAAATTTTGAAAGATTTTTCTGCAAAAATTCGAGTTACTGTAGCGACCAGAGATTTCGAAAAAATTTTGGAAAATTTTCTTCGAGTACTGTAGCAGTACTGTAGTGTCGGCAGTCAACGGTAATGTAGTAGTCAACGGTACTGTAGCGAATCGGCACTGTAGCGAACAGTTACTGTAGCAACAGTACTGTAGCAACAGTACTGTAGCAATCAGAAAATTTTGCGTATTTTCGTGATTTTGTTTCCTTTCTTATGTTTCCTTGTAATATATTTTACTAGGAAATTTTCCTACACAAATTCTAGTGTGGAACAAGGTAAACTTGGACAAACATCAAGGTGAGTGAATAACCTTACTAAGCTAATTTGATATTACTAGTCAAAGTACAATATAAGTCCCATTTACAATATTATTGGGATAATAAGCAATCAATTTTTCATATGGGAGTATAAAATGATCGGTAGAAATAAGAGTATTTAGAAATTATTTTATTTCATGGCAATTGTACTATGTGATAAATTCTCTCTATCTTATTAATGAGTAAAGATCTACGGGATCTAATACATGAGTTTGAAAGGGTTAAAGTCTCATACTACTCAGTGCATATCTATGAAACCTATACCCGAGTTGAAGGGGTTAGAGTCCCATACTACTCGGCGTATATCTAAGAAATCTTATTCACGAGTTTGAAAGGGTTAGAGTCCCATACTACTCGGTGTATATCTATGAAATCTTATTCATGAGTTTGAAAGGGTTAAAGTCCCATACTACTCGATGTATAAGACAATTAATTATATGAGTAAATGTGGTATTTGTACTTTTGATATTTTATATAGTATAGTTATTTACTTACTGAGTTTTTAAATAAACTCACACTCCCTATGATTATTTTTTCAGATACAGAAAACAAAGAAGAAGAGAATCCGTTTGAAGATTAGAAGCCCCTTGGGATTATTCTCTATTTCTGTCTGGTGGGATACCAGTACTTATTAATGTGGATACTAGAAACGCTCTGTACTTTCTATAGGTCTCCTAGGCTTGCGATGAGATAGAAATATCAGACTATGTATGTCTATATTTGCTTATCAGATGAATATAATTCTGTAGTGTGGAATGAATGATTAAGGTTGAATGTAAAACCTTACAGAATATATGTAAATGACGTATGTGTGAGAATTTTATTTAATGAGTAGTATCTTTTCACATGTTTAATTTTTGGGATGTGACAAATTTGGTATCAGAGGATAGGTTTTATAGGTCCCCTATAGAGTACAGAGCAAAGTGATCTTTGTGGGCCCTTCCCTATTGTCATGAGCCGCGGCATGACCATAGGATTAGGTTCCATAAAAGACCTTGTAGAGTATAACGTCATTTTATAGATAACTTCTCAGTGGGGCTAGTAAGTGATATTTTGTTTATGTCTGAAAATTGTTTGTTATGTATGTAGATCTGTGACAGATCAATGTCAGAAGGATCTTCTAATAATAATGAGCATATGGGTCCAAGGAGGGCCATGAATCCACCAGTACATGTGCAAGATGATCCTAACCGTGGTGATAGTTTAAATGCTCAAAGTACTGAGGGCGCAACTAGTGAGCAAGCAAGAAGAGTCGAACCTGATGCTCACGTTGGTAATGCAACTATTGCACATGTGATTCATTTGATGAATGAACGATTTGACCGATTTGAGGCTGAAATGAGAGGTCGAGCTGCACAAGCTAACCTGCCAGTGGATCCTCCTATTGTTGAAGCTGAAAATGTACCACCAGCTCCGTTAGCGGAAGGAGTTAATGTAAGAGAGGTAAGAATGTCTGAATTTCAGAAAATGAGGCCTCCTACTTTTTCAGGGAAAGATCCCAAAGAGGACCCACAATGTTTCCTTGAAGATTGTGAAGCAATATGTGATGCTATAGGGTGTTCTTCTACTCAAAAAGTAGAATTCACTTCCTTTCAGTTAAAGGGTAGGGCTGGTAAATGGTGGAGGAACTGGAAGAAAGCTAGAATTCAAGGCGCACTGCCAGTTATGTGGACAGAATTTTACAGATTGGTTATGGATGAATTTCTTCCGGCAAGTGAACGATCATCTAGGGCCAGGGATTTTCTGTATCTACGACAGGGAACCATGACTGTTGATGAATATTCAGCTCAGTTTGTTAAATTATCTGAATATGCCCCTGAAATCATTCCTTCTGAAAGGAAGAAAATAGAAAAGTTTGTGGAAGGGCTTCGTGATGCCTTATATGATCAAGTGGGTTCTAATATGAACGATTACTCTTCGTACTCAGAAGCTGTTGATGTGGCCCGAAGAATGGAAAGGAGGTCAAAGAATAAAGAAGAATATCGTCAAAAGAAGAAGGCCAGATATAGGAGATCTTTTGATCAAGGGGAAGACTCAGGGACTTTTACTGCATCACAACATGCTCCAGCCACTCCTACTAAGTCATCTTATTCTACAGCCAGTGTGGCTAAGCCTCGTTCAGAGAACAGGGGTGGTTTTAGCTCTTCTAGTAGAGGAGGTACTCAAGGTAGAAGGGAAAAACTTCAATGTCCTGAATGTGGAAAGTTTCACTTCGGAGAATGCAGGTTAAACACTGTTGGTACATGCTGTTTTCACTGTGGACAAAAAGGACATTTTATAAGGGAGTGCCCTCAGCTCATGACAAGACTAGGTCAAGGGTCTACTTTGCCACCTCGACCACAGTCTATTTCTGCTTCTATTACTCGAACACCAACCCCTTCAATAGGGGGTAGTATGGGAAGAGGTTCTGGAAGAGGCCAAGGTGACCGTGGAAAACAAGCTGCTGACAGAGGAAATGCAAGAGTATATGCTCTAACCCGACAGGATGCTCAAACATCCAATGCTGTAGTGACAGGTATATTATCTGTTAATACTTTTGCTACACGTATTTTGTTTGACCCCGGTTCTACTCACTCATATGTGTCACCCCTATTTTCCAAGAGATTTGCAATTGATTCGATTATTCTTAAAGAACCATTCTTGGTTTCCACACCGATGAGAGAGACTTTGATGGTTAAAACATGTTATCGTTGTTGTAAAATAATCGTTGGAGGCATGGAAACTGAGATAGATCTTATGATTCTCAATATGTTAGATTTTGATGTGATTTTAGGAATGGACTGGCTATCTTCTTGTCATGCTACTATAAATTGTCGTGATAAAGTTATTTCCTTTAATATGCCGGGGAGGAGTAATTTTGTGTTTCAAGGAGATCGAAGTGATGTACCTTGCAACATGATATCTATGTTAAGTGCCCGGCGTATGTTGCGAAAGGGATGTCAGGGATTTCTAGCTTTTATCAAAGATTTAGAAAAGAGAGAACAGAAGTTAGAAGACATACATGTGGTTAATGAATTTCGAGATGTGTTCCCAGAAGATTTACTTGGATTACCGCCAGAAAGAGATATTGAGTTCAGTATTGATTTGGTCCCAGACACACGACCAATTTCTATTCCACCTTATCGTATGGCTCCTGTTGAGCTAAAAGAACTCAAAGAACAATTGGAAGATTTGTTAAACAAAGGGTTCATTCGCCCAAGTTTTTCACCTTGGGGTGCTCCTGTTCTTTTTGTGAAAAAGAAAGATGGTTCTATGAGATTATGTATAGATTATCGTCAGCTAAATAAAGTCACAGTGAAGAATAAGTATCCTTTACCAAGGATAGATGATTTGTTTGATCAGCTTCAAGGAGCAAAATACTTCTCAAAGATTGATCTAAGGTCTGGATACATCAGTTACGAATTAAGAGTGATGATATACCTAAGACTGCTTTTTGTACACGGTATGGACATTATGAGTTTCTTGTGATGTCTTTTGGGTTAACAAATGCACCAGCAGCATTTATGGATTTAATGAACAGAGTGTTCAAATCATTCCTTGATAAGTTTGTAATTGTATTTATTGATGATATTTTGGTGTATTCAAAGAGTCATGAAGAACATACTAAATATTTGAGAATAGTGCTTCAGACTTTGAGAGAGCATCAGTTGTACGCAAAGCTCTCAAAATGTGAATTCTGGATGAGTCATGTAATATTTTTGGGACATGTTATTTCCCAAGAAGGTATTCATGTAGATCCAAGTAAAATTGAAGCAGTAAAACAATGGCCTAGACCAACAACTGTGTCTGAAGTACATAGTTTTCTTGGCTTAGCAGGGTATTACCGTCGCTTTGTCAAAGATTTCTCTAAGACAGCTCTCCCATTAAATAAGTTAACTCGAAAGAATGTTAAATACATTTGGGATGATTCATGTGAGCAAAGTTTCACCCAATTGAAAGAGTGTTTAACTTCTGCACCAGTCTTAATCCTACCATCAGGACCAGGGGGTTACTCTGTATTCTGTGATGCCTCAAAGATAGGCTTAGGATGTGTGTTGATGCAACATGGTAAAGTCATAGCTTATGGCTCACGTCAGCTTAAAAAGCATGAATTGAATTACCCCACTCATGATTTGGAAATGGCAGCTGTAGTGTTTGCCCTAAAGATTTGGAGACATTACTTGTATGGGGAGACTTGTCAAATTTTTACAGATCACAAAAGCCTTAAGTACATTTTTGAGCAGAGAGATCTCAATCTAAGGCAACGAAGGTGGATGAAACTTCTGAAAGATTATGATTGTACCATCCTTTACCATCCAGGTAAAGCAAATGTAGTGGCTGATGCTCTAAGTCGAAAGTCTATGGGAAGTTTAGCTCATATTGCCTTTATAAGAAGGTCTCTAATACATGAACTACAAGAATTGGAAGCTGATGGAGTATTCTTCGAGATCACTGAGTTAGGTACATTTCTGGCTCATTTAATAGTAAGATCATCCCTTGTTGAAAAAGTAAAAGCAACTTTAGAAAATGACATTGATATGGTCAAAATCAGAGATAAGGCAAGGCAAGGTCTAGCACCAAGTTTCTTGGTAGATGAAGAAGGAGTCTTATGGTTTAATGGGAGACTTTGTGTCCCCAACATTGAATCTTTGAAACATGAAATCTTAATGGAAGCTCATGGTTCGCCCTACGTTGTACATCCCGCTGCTGTGAAAATGTATCAGGACTTGAAACAAGTTTACTGGTGGGAGGGCATGAAGCGAGATGTGACTGACTTTGTAGCTCGATGTTTGACTTGTCAGCAAGTTAAAGCTGAACATCGACGACCACCTGGTTTGATGTAAAAATTAGATATTCCCGAGTGGAAGTGGGAAAGGATCACTATGGATTTTGTAGTAGGTTTACCTCGGTCAACAAAAGGAAATGACTCAATATGGGTCATAGTGGATCGACTTACTAAGTCAGCACATTTTCTTCCTATTCATACCACTTTCAGTGTAGCAAAACTTGCTCGACTTTATGTTAAAGAAATAGTAAAACTTCATGGTGTACCAATATCCATTATATCAGACCGAGGACCTCAGTTTACTTCTCGGTTCTGGAAAGTCTTTCAAGAGGCTTTGGGTACCAAAGTGAATCTTAGCACAGCATTCCATCCTCAGACTGATGGACAGTCCGAAAGGACAATTCAGACTTTAGAGGATATGCTAAGAGCTTGTGTGATGGATTTCAGTGGAAGTTGGGAAGATCATTTGTCTCTTATTGAATTTGGTTATAACAACAGTTACCAAGCCAGTATTCAAATGACACCTCTTGAGACTTTATATGGGAGACGGTGTCGATCTCCTATAGGTTGGTTTGAACTTGGTGAAACCAAAATATTTGGACCTGAGATGATACAAGAAGATATAAATAAAGTTAAACTGATCAGAGAGAAGTTGTTAACTGCTCAGAGTAGACAGAAGTCTTATGCGGACAACCGACGACGTGACCTTGAATTTGCAATAGGTGATATGGTTTTCTTACGAATCTCACCTATGAAGGGAGTAATGAGATTCGGGAAGAAAGGCAAGCTTAGTCCGAGGTATGTTGGCACATATGAGGTTGTAGACAGAGTGGGTAATGTGGCATATCGCCTAGACCTACCTTCCAACCTAGAGGGAGTTCATCCAATATTTCATGTGTCCATGCTACGGAAGTATCTTCCTGATCCTTCTCATGTCATTCAACCCCAAGAAGTTCATTTTGATGAAACTCTCACCTACGAAGAGGTACCAGTAGCTATCCTTGATAGAAAAGTCAAGAAATTGCGTACCAAAGAAATTCCTACTGTCAAGATTCTTTGGAGAAATCATTCTCGGGAGGAAGCTACGTGGGAGGCAGAAGATGAGATGTGGAAAAACTATCCACATTTATTTGAAACTTGAGGTAAGATTTTAATTCGGAGGACCGAATTCTTTTAAGGGGGTAGAATGTAATACCCGTTAATTTCAGAATATAATTCGCTTAAGAGTATTTTAGAATTTTACAACGTTACTTTAGTTATTTATTTTGGTCATATTTAATTTTCATATTTAATTGTTCTCTTTGAATATTATTTATGAAAATTGAGTTAAATGACTAGACTAAATATTTGTACAATGTGGGATATATTCTAAGAATGGTGAAATTCATGGAAAAGTGGTTTCAGAATGGTCAATTAGTACATTTATTGTAAATTGACTGGATGGGTTTGGATGTTGGGTTATGGATACCCATGAGTTATTGAATAACCCATTAGAAATATTTAATATAAAGTTTCAATAGTACTCCCCTTATTTTTTTTCTCACGATCGAAGCAGCTGAAGTGAATAGTAAATTCACTTTCTCTCGTTTCTTCACTCTCTTCTCAAATCCTTTCCTTGATCTTCAGAATTTCGATTATCTGTTCGGTTCAAAAGCTTTGTAAGGATTAAAGGTAAGCTTTAATCTCATTATTTTCCTTAAATTTCAGTTTTTGTAGAAGATCAGAGGAGGTTTTGTTCTTGAAGATTTTGATGATAATTCATGAATCTTAGTAGTTTTAGAAGTTATATTTGAGTTAAAATTGGTTAAAAGAGTTGAAATTCTGGTTTTGAAACAAGAAAGAAAAGGATGAAATTTTGAAAGATTTTTCTGCAAAAATTCGAGTTACTGTAGCGACCAGAGATTTCGGAAAAATTCTGGAAAATTTTCTTCGAGTATTGTAGCAGTACTGTAGTGTCGGCAGTCAACGGTACTGTAGCGAACCAACACTGTAGCGAATCGGCACTGTAGCGAACCGTTACTGTAGCAACCGTACTGTAGCAAACCGTCACTGTAGCAATCAGAAAATTTTGCGTATTTTCGTGATTTTGTTTCCTTTCTTATGTTTCCTTGTAATATATTTTACTAGGAAATTTTCCTACACAAATTCTAGTGTGGAACAAGGTAAACTTGGACAAACATCAAGGTGAGTGAATAACCTTACTAAGCTAATTTGATATTACTAGTCAAAGTACAATATAAGTCCCATTTACAATATTATTGGGATAATAAGCAATCAATTTTTCATATGGGAGTATAAGATGATCGGTAGAAATAAGAGTATTTAGAAATTATTTTATTTCATGGCAATTGTACTATGTGATAAATTCTCTCTATCTTATTAATGAGTAAAGATCTACGGGATCTAATACATGAGTTTGAAAGGGTTAAAGTCCCATACTACTCAGTGCATATCTATGAAACCTATACCCGAGTTGAAGGGGTTAGAGTCCCATACTACTCGACGTATATCTAAGAAATCTTATTCACGAGTTTGAAAGGGTTAGAGTCCCATACTACTCGGTGTATATCTATGAAATCTTATTCATGAGTTTGAAAGGGTTAAAGTCCCATACTACTCGATGTATAAGACAATTAATTATATGAGTAAATGTGGTATTTGTACTTTTGATATTTTATATAGTACAGTTATTTACTTACTGAGTTTTTAAATAAACTCACACTCCCTATGATTATTTTTTCAGATACAGAAAACAAAGAAGAAGAGAATCCGTTTGAAGATTAGAAGCCCCTTGGGATTATTCTCTATTTCTGTCTGGTGGGATACCAGTACTTATTAATGTGGATACTAGAAACGCTCTGTACTTTCTATAGGTCTCCTAGGCTTGCGATGAGATAGAAATATCAGACTATGTATGTCTATATTTGCTTATCAGATGAATATAATTCTGTAGTGTGAAATGAATGATTAAGGTTGAATGTAAAACCTTACAGAATATATGTAAATGACGTATGTGTGAGAATTTTATTTAATAAGTAGTATCTTTTCACATGTTCAATTTTTAGGATGTGACAAATAGTAATCGTATATATGAACAGTAACCGTACGTATGAACAGTATCTGTACGAAAACAATCCTAACGTATTTTCTCTAATCTTTCATGAAAATCTCTGTAGCAGAACACCGAAATTCATCTGTGTACTCTTGTCCGTAACGACTTAGAGAAGTGATACTCGTACGGAATCCATGTGAGTGAAACGACCCCTTTTTAATAGAGTTTTAGCATTACTGGTGATAAAAAGTATGTCGTAGGACACTCCCAAGATTCATAGGGGGAAATTGGATTCAGAATGACGAATCTAAATGAGATAATTAATCCATAAGTATGGATAAAATGAAATAAGTATCTTATGATGATGTGAAGGTTGAATGTTTTCAAAAACGGATTAATTGTTATCTTGATATGTGGTTTATAAATTTATAATATAGATATATACTATACCTGTTATATGGATGAATATTATATTGAGCTTCTGATTATGATATGAAATGCTATTGATTGTGATTGAGCGGGACAGTATCCCCTCTCACGGCAAGGCGAAAAACCCGGTTGACAGGGTGTCTTGAACAATGAGTGTGGAGACAACGATTCCCTCAGTAGGGATATAGCCCGGATTGGTATTAAATCCGTGAGGCGCCCTAGCTAAGAGAATGAGGTTGTGCGTCATGGCGGAAATATACATAATTGGTGAGTCGGCCTGTGTGCGCTCTCCGGGATATATTGCCATTGACGAGTACTATTAACGTTTGTTGAATTGGATGAATTTTTATCTTCTGTCTATTGGTTGAGTATGAGCCTTTGGATATGCTTGCATGACTGGTGATGTATTTGAATTTTATTAACGCGAGGCCGATTCGCTCATTGAGTTTAAAAGCTCACATTGTTTGTACAACCTTTTTGTTCAGATCAGGTTGCCAATGAAGAATATCCGCTAGAAGAGTAGATCACTTTGGACCCTCCCGCTATCGGATAGGCCCCTCTATTGTTGTAGATTATGTTGCTCTGTAATCGTCTAGGACATCTTGGTCAGGGGTTTAGCATTTGGCTTGTATGTCAGCATAATAATGTATTTTATATTGAGAATCTATTATTATGTGCAAATCGTCTCTATGAATTTCAAATAAGAAAATTTGATATATTTTCTTCAGGAATGGTTATTTTGATAATATAGAGATAATGACTAAACTCATGGGTAGAATTTATCGAAAGGCTTATAGTGATGGAATATTCATCATTGTGCCGGTCATGTGCCCAGAAAACGGGTCGTGACACTATTAGATCCATTAATAAAAAAAATTTGTGCATAAGGAATCTTGCACTGACTATCTCCCATTTTTTGATTAATGGCAATCCAATTTCGAAAGATCCCCCATAGCGGTTGTCGGATAACTTCATTTTTGTTCACCCATACTGTATGCCGAATTTCAAGGTTCCCCCCATAACAAAAGTGGTATCCTAAAACAACATTTTCTTCTTATAACATGATTCTCTATATTTGTTGCACAACAAGTCCTGGTCCTCATGAGATTGATTCCATAAATAAAAAACTTATCATCAAGAATTCTTGCGCTAACAATCTCCACCTTTTTTATTAATGACAATCAAGTCGAAAGCTCCTCCATAGTTGATGTCAGGTTACTTAATCTTGCTCTCTCATAATAGGAGAATGACTCCTCTATATTTGGTGGCGGGAAATATAAAGTGAAATTGAAAGTCCAGCCATTCAATCATTAAATGAACAACCAAGATTGAATGGATGAAAAAAAAAAGAACATTTGTAATTCTAACTTTATCCATTCAATCATGATTGTTAATTTGATGATCGAACAACTGAAATTTTAATTTCACTTTATATTTCTCACCATCAAATATAGATGAGTCATTCTCCATAATAGATGAGTAGAATTTTTGAGCTCCCCCATAACATATGCATGTAGGCAGATTTGCTTGATTTGTTTTGTAGCATCTTGCAACTAAAAAATCCTAAAACTTTCTCGTGGAGCAAGTGATTAATAGTGATACATGCTAAATATCTTAACAGAATATTCAGATTTCAAACATGTTACAAGATATATTCAAGATAACTTTATTTTTTTACAACTCATTATTATATAATTAATTATTTTAAATTTTTTTTACACATACTATATTTCAATTAGAAAATTTGATAGCAAATACATAGTAACTTCATATAAATTTTCTTCAATAACAAAAGCGGAAGGAGACAATGCTTCGGAATTGGTGGTGTTATGATCTAAGCCGAGTCTTGAAATCTGTAATGATGCAACTCCCAAGTAGGATATCTTCTTGTGAAATATTTTAATCCCATCTCATTGTGCAACGCATACTTTAGTTTAATATACAAATCCAATAAATGAACAAATATAAAATGAGAATAGGTTTGACTGTATTGATTTGATTTGTTCCTCTCCTGAACAAACTATATTCATTAGACCTGATATTTTCATGAAATTCAATATGCTTTAGTATTTAAAGGTGCATATTATATTCTAAAACTGTTTTCTTTTTGTAGCAGTATTCTAACAAGTTAATTGAACATAAAGTATAATTATTGAATATGTTAAAAATAAAAAGTAGGATAATTAAAAAAAATCAATTAGTAATCAATTCTAACTTTCAAAGTAAATTAATTACTTTCTGAAATTATTGAGGAAATAGACGATTGAACTTTGAAGTAAGTGGGTGACTCTGTATGCAGTTGAAAACATTTATTTCCTTATTCACTCCCTTCGTATAAATATACTTATTGCGAGCCGTGTGAAGCTAAAACACAAAATAGTGAGTAGGGATTAGTAGGTGAAAAGTGAAAACTGAAGAATAGACAAAGAAGCTAAAACAAATATTAAAATAATAAAGTAATTGGACTTCTTCGCCAACTATGACATCAATCTCCCGAAAATACCCTCAAGATCGTGAATTTACCAAAGCAACCTTCC
Organism: Biancaea sappan; assembly: GCA_037074585.1. Lineage (NCBI taxonomy): Eukaryota > Viridiplantae > Streptophyta > Magnoliopsida > Fabales > Fabaceae > Biancaea > Biancaea sappan. The sequence goes on from CM073494.1 coordinate 18,683,515, forward strand.
TCAACAACCACCAGAACCCCACGTTACACAATGCTGCGATAACTCAAGGCTCAACGAGGCCAGAGCCACTTCCATATATAACGCCTCGCCATTCTGAATTTCCCAGATCTCTTTCGCTCCCGTATCTGCGTTTGACAGATCATTAGAGGCTAGAGCTTTGTGAAAAGATATCTACATAACGACAGCAACAATGGCTGTCGCCACTACCAACTCCATCGTTCCCACAACTTCAACTAACTCTCTTCTTCCTTCCTCCAAACTGAACCATTCCTCCTTCCTCGCCAACCCCACTAAGCGCAAGCCCACCCCTTCCATTGTAGCCGTTCATGCAGCCGAGCCGGCCAAGAATCCGGTGGTGTCCGACAAGTCGCCGAAGCCCCAGGGCAGTGCCTTGTCATCTGCTCCGGTCGAAACAAAGACAGCAACCACTCGGGGTCAGGGTAAATGGAGCTTGGACAGCTGGAAATCCAAGAAGGCCCTCCAGCTGCCCGAATACCCGAACCGGGAGGAGCTTGAATCGGTGCTTCGGACTCTCGACTCCTTCCCGCCAATTGTGTTCGCCGGAGAGGCAAGAAGCTTGGAGGAGCGACTGGGCGAGGCCGCCATGGGAAATGCTTTCCTTCTTCAGGGTGGAGATTGTGCCGAGAGCTTCAAGGAGTTCAATGCGAATAATATTCGTGACACCTTCAGGATTCTTCTCCAGATGGGCGTTGTTCTCATGTTTGGAGGTCAAATGCCCGTTATTAAGGTCTTGCAAAATATTAATTGAATTCCCATTGTTTTGTCAGAAATACTCTTGTGAATTGTGTGCTTGAGTTGGTTCCGAACGGTTGTTGTGCAGGTGGGAAGAATGGCGGGCCAATTCGCGAAGCCGAGATCAGAACCGTTCGAGGAGAAAAACGGCGTGAAATTGCCGAGTTACAGAGGAGATAATGTGAACGGAGATACTTTCGACGAGAAATCCAGGATTCCTGATCCAGAAAGGATGATTAGGGCCTACTGTCAATCCGCCGCCACTCTCAACCTTCTCAGAGCCTTCGCCACCGGAGGCTACGCTGCTATGCAAAGGGTCACCCAATGGAATTTGGACTTTGCAGAGCACAGTGAGCAGGGAGACAGGTATATATATATCTGCACATTTAATGCCTAATTCCATGTTGTGTCTATGAATATGACACCTTTATTATTTTCCCTGTTGTGTCTTTGAAAATCCGTGTTCCCCATATTTTGGTCCTTTGAATATACAATTCCAAGTGTGATCAGTAATAGATAGTGCACATTTATACAATTTACTGTTAATTGATGTGGCCATGGCTATTAGCCAGTGGTTGATGGGTAATAGGTCATCGTGCAAGACTGCTGCAGAAAAGCTGTGGGACAGTTTTTAGAATTGATTATGAGATTTTCTGTCTTCTAATGTTTGGTTGATGTGTGGAATCTATGGGGATCCAAATTAAAAGTGGTGTTGGTGTCGGCATGGCAGGTACCAAGAGCTTGCTCACAGAGTTGATGAAGCCCTTGGGTTCATGGCTGCAGCTGGGCTCACGGTGGACCATCCTATAATGAGAACAACTGAGTTCTGGACTTCTCATGAGTGCTTGCTGTTGCCGTATGAACAGTCACTCACTCGGTTGGATTCAACTTCTGGTCTCCACTATGACTGCTCCGCCCATATGCTCTGGGTTGGGGAACGGACCAGGCAGCTCGATGGTGCCCACGTTGAGTTCTTAAGAGGAGTGGCTAATCCTCTAGGAATTAAGGTCTGAACTCTGAACTTGAACTTAAAGTTTTATTGATTTGGTTAATGAAATTAAAGTGGAAGGTAATTGATAAACTGGGATTATATTACAGGTGAGTGACAAGATGGATCCAAACGAGCTTGTTAAACTGATTGCGATCTTGAATCCCCAAAACAAGCCAGGGAGAATAACTGTGATAATCAGGATGGGAGCTGAAAATATGAGAGTGAAACTTCCTCATCTAATAAGGGCAGTGCGCAGAGCGGGTCAAATTGTCACATGGGTGAGCGACCCTATGCACGGGAACACCATCAAGGCTCCTTGTGGTCTCAAAACTCGTCCATTCGATGCCATCAGGGTATACTTCTTGTTACTGTTTCTCCCCGAGTGTTTGGATGAGTCAAAAGTAGAGGACAATAATACGATAAACCAATAATTGTGCACTTGGACCGTACGTAGTTGATCAACTTTATAAATGGAATTAAACAAAGGTGTGGCCTGCCAAATAGTTTGTTTAAGATATCGTTTATTTTTGAACCAAGTCCTGATTCCTGATTGGCGGGCTACCAAATATGAAGGCTATTATTAAATTAAATTTAGTAGTTGGAGTGGGAGGTTGGAAAGGGTCTGCTTTCCGCAAAAGTTTTGAAGTGAAGCAGTCAAGCTATTGATTGGTTCTCTGTATCCGGGTTTGGATTGAATTTCCCCATTGGTAGGTGGGATTGGACATTTGGGATATTTTCATAATGAAACATCATTATTCATTAGCACTATCATTTAGGTGTATACACGTTAAATTTAATTAATTAATTTTTTTTTTATAAATAGATTTTCAAAGTCAAATCTGATTTTCATTATTTTTATAATTTACAGGCGGAGGTGAGAGCTTTCTTCGATGTGCACGAACAAGAAGGAAGCCATCCAGGAGGAGTTCATCTGGAGATGACGGGCCAGAACGTGACAGAGTGCATCGGAGGGTCAAGGACGGTGACTTTTGATGACTTGAGCTCACGTTACCACACACACTGCGACCCTAGGCTCAATGCCTCACAATCTCTTGAGCTTGCCTTCATCATCGCCGAACGCCTCAGAAAGAGCAGGATCAGATCGCAGCAACCTCTTGCCTCTGTAGGGCTGTAAAATGGTTTCCGAGCATACAAATACGTTTCTTTTTTCTTTTTCCAATTAGAGTGATCGTGTTTGTAAGCTCTTAGTCGTGTACCGTGTCTGTATGACTGTGTGTGTATACGCAACGTATTGCGTTAAAACTCTGAACTTGGGACAAGAAGATTACATAATAAAGGGAAGTAAAAGAGATGCAACTGTGTTTGGAATTTACAGAATGGGTCGCGCTTGGTGCCACGGAGTGAGCTGAGATCCCACCCTGCTCAACATTTTCTACCCGATGTATGTATAAATGAATTTTAAGTGGCAAGATATGATTGATCAATGTATGAATTTTCTACCTTAAATGCTTAATTACACATATTTGGAAGGAATAGATATTCAATCTCACGGGAGTGGATCAATAATTGCACCTTAATTGCTCAGGAAGCATTGAAATTGAAAATCAGAAATTCAATAATTGGATGAACGAAACTAAGTTGTTTGGCTATCTTGAGAATCCCATCCAGGTTATATTTTTGTATTTCATATTTTGATGCATGCAAGGCATTAGCTGGGAAGGGACGGTGGTAGATGATCTAACGTAATTCATCTGTCACGTAATTAAATGATGATCAAATGTAACTCCCGAAAATGATAGTGATGAAAATTATGTGGCTCGTTATGAGTAGAAACAGCACCAATGATAGAATGATAGTTGGTTAATTTAGAATAAAGTGCATTTAGTTTATTTCTGCAAAGGGTAAGGAGGGTAGGAATGAAGTTTGATTGGGGTAGTTGGTTTAGTGTTGTGGTGTTGGGGTGTTTATAAATGTGCTAGTGGGTCGACAAGGCTTTAGTTATGATATGGCCAACGATATTTTCCTCTCCATCCCTGCACGTCCACCCCCTCTTCTCCGTCCTCCAACCACAACTCAAGCACAACAGACCACTAAGACTGAGACCCAAGAAGACGCTCAATCTTGGTTTCAAACATACTTCTGGTTCTTCGGTAGAAATAGGAAAATTTGGGCAACAACGCAAAAGAAACGCATTAGTTGTCTAAGAATTTGGATTCATTGTTGAGGGATTACTAAATTGTTCTTGCTTTTTTTTTTCTTCTTTTTTAATTGTTGAATTTTGAGATTTCAGATTGTTTTTCAAATCTGAGCTATGCTGTGTTCTTGTTATTTTTGCTTGGATTTATATCATGTTTGCACCGCTTGTCACTCCTTTGCTAAATTTTCATTCAAGTTCTACAATGAGGCTACCAAATTTAATATATATATTTCAAACAAATAGAGACATTAGTTAGATGATACATACTATTCTAAAGAAGCTTTACATAGCACAGTTAGAATGAGTCAAAGTCCACGGGCCGGCCCATACTTATCCTTATTTGGGCGAGTTTGAACATGAATTTTTGACTTATGTCTGCTTGTATTTGTGACCTATCTAAAATTTTTTCTTTTAAATAGGTCCCTAAAAACAGGTATAAAGAAGAAAAAAAAATTGCAACCTATCTAAAATTTTTTTCTTCAAACAAGTCTCTAAAAGCATATACAAAGAAAAAAAAAAGAAAATAGAGACCTATTTAAAATTTTTCTTTTAAATAAGTCTTTAAAAGTAAGTAAAAAAATATTAAATAGACATGTGTCGCTGTACAATTGGCCTAAACATTTTTTTGAAAAAAAAAAGGCACATTAGTTAAACAATGCATTTTGCACCATTTAATTAAAAAAAAATGATGTTGGTGGTTTGTTCTGGTTGATCTAACGGGCACCAACAAAATGCAGAGGTCTGCCTTTTCCAATGAAAAGCAAACAAGTTAGACACAAAGGCGATGGGTATCAAGATAACCGAGTCCGGAGCCCTTGTTTTTCTGTGCTAGAAAAGCAGGTGCTTTTTTTTTTATTAGCAACGGTTTTAACCGTTGCTAAAATAATAAAACCGTTGCAAAATTGTGAAAAATGAAAATCGTTGCGAAAATTAACCACACTCTTAGATTAGCAACGGTTTTTAATTTTGGCAACGATTTTAACCGTTGCTAAAAAATTTAAGCAACGGTTAAAACTGTTGCTAATCCGAAAAGCACTTGCTTTTTTGGCTGAAAAGTAGGGAGGCCGTTCGCAAGATAACCATAATGTGATTGGTTTTTTTTTGTATTTGGATAGTTTTTGGCATCCACAGATACATTAAAAAGAAGATTTGGTCCAATATATTAAAAAGAAAAAAGATAAAATAGAAGGAAAGAAAATTTAGCTGCCAATCTAAGTTTGAAGATTTATGGGCTTTACAGTTGCAAAGTTGCAAAAGGCCACAGTAATCTTAAATAAGGCAAGCCTAATAGCCTGTTTGGTTATTATGGGTTGAAACTACAAAAGGACTCAGAAATAATTTATTTAAGAAAAAGAGGGTTGAAATTTAAAAAAAAAAAAGCATGGCCCTACGAGCCCATGGGCTTAGACATTAGATTCTAGGCCTTTTTTTTTAATTAGATAGTCTGAATGTTCTTTTATTAGAATACCTTAAAAGCTGTAAAATGGTTTGCTAGTAGTATCCTTTAAAGGATTTATTTCTACCATTTTATAAATATAGATTGATTATAGATACAAGATTATAACATATTAAACATATTGATAGAGAAATAGATCAAGAATGTGTGCCTAACATGATTCCACAATCCATTTACGTCTAGTGAAGGTATCAAGAAGAAATCGTCTGCGAGAGAATAACTTCTCTCTACCTTATAAGTTTTCTGTCGTGTGTAAATTACTTAATAAGAAGTCAGTTTTTTTTATTATTAGATGAGAGTAAGAAACTCTCAACAGACTATCAAAATGAATAACTCAACTCGTCACAGGCCACTCATAACAAAAGTCCAATTACTATATTCATAAATTTACCAAGTGCTATATTACAAACCATAATTCCATAATTGATATATTAATGATTTAAATAATATTTTAATTATTGATTGATGCTAATCCACATAGGATATATTTTGAATTAAAAATTCAACAATTCTCCCACTTGGATAGCAATAGTCAATCATTAAAATACAAGAATCATTAAGACTAGAATACTAGCTATGGTCATAGCACATGTCAACCAACAGTCTAAGAAACATAAGATTTAACACTGCAGAAATAGTATCCGATAGGAAAGTAGATCATACATGTTAAATGCTCATATTTTACATAAAGAATAATGAATATGGAAAAGCATAATTAATTGAGAGAAATATGTAATCCAAGAATGGTCTAAGCATCTGAAAATGCTATAAGAAATATAATAATAAAAGTGACGTCATCTCATACATATCTCATAAGAATGATATTAAGTAAAACTCTCACTAACCTAAAACATCAAAAGACTTAACTAAACCCATATGAGCTACATGATTTTGAAAAGCTCCAATAGTTAAACCTTTAGTTAGTGGATCTACTAACATGTTCTCTGTAACAAGATGCTCAATACGAGTTTGAAACTCTAGAATTTTCTCTCTAACAAACATATATTTAATATCAAAGTGCTTTGAGCCAGAATAGCTTTTATTATTTTAAGAGAAATGCACAGCGACAATATTGTCGCAATATATCACAAGTCAACTAGATATGCTTTCAACAATATGAAAGCCAAAGATTAAGTTTTTTAGCCACATGGCTTGACAAGTTACCTTATAGCAAGTGACATACTTTGTCTCTATAGTAAGAGTAGCTGTAAGAGTCTATTTAACACTCTTCCAAGAGATAGTTCCTCCTGCCATCATAAAAATAGAGCCGAACGTAGACTTTCGGTAGTCAGGACAACCTATGAAATTAGAATCAGAATAACTAATGACCTGAAGTTGATCAGACTTCTTCTAGGGCAATATATAATCATTGGTTCCCTGTAAATATCTAATGACCTTTTTCATGGCTTTCCAATGACCCAAACCTGGGTTACTCAAGTATCTCCATAAAGCATTAACATCAAAAACAATATCAGGACGAGTACAAACTTGAGTATACATTAAACTGCCAACAATGGAAGCATATGTGACCTTTTCCATTTCAACTATCTCTAAATCATTTGGAGGACATTGAGATTTAGAGAGTTTATCACCTTTTTTTAGCAAGTGTGGCATATGGGGGAGTAAGAATGTATGTTAAATCGCTTGAGAATTTTTTTAATATATCCTCTCTGATACAATTCAAGAATGCCACGTGACCTATCACGGTGAATCTAGATGCCTAAAACCAGTGTTATTAGACTAGGACCAACCTGGCAACCTAGGGTTGGAACCAGTCCAGTTCAAGCTATTGGACCATTGTGTAAGCGACTTGGATACGACCCGATCGATCCGACCAAGTCAAAGGTGACCAGGGTTTTGACTCGACTAGGTTAACCTGGTTTTAAAAAAAAGAGGGAGGAGGCGAGTGGTTCAAAAGATGTTATTTGTCCAGAAGAAGAAGAAGAAGAGGGGCTAGATCTAGATGCGATGACAATGAAGCTCAGCTGAGGAAGAGATTTAGATGGCAATGACGACGAAGCTCAGCCGAAGAAGAGATGCCAAGAAGCTTAGCCAAAAGAGTGAATATGTCGTGAAGCTTTTTCTTCTTCACTATTCTGGCTAAGCTTCACGGCATATTTTTGGCTTCCATAGAGAGATTTATGAGACACAGAGGAAGAAGAAAGGAAGGAAGGAAGCTGGAAGTGTGTGTGTTACTAAAGGCTAAAGCATTTAAGAAAACATAATGAAGTAAGAGAAGAGAAAGATGGTTATGTTTGTGTCTAGTCTTTCAACATTTCATAGAAAGAAGTAATCTGAGTATATCACGTGAGAGAGAGAAAAAGAGAATTAGCTTGGCAATGGCATTGCTAATATGTTACTATTTTTGAATATTAGAAAAACAAAATGTTATTTTGAAAATTTGTAATGCATTATTTAATAGTCAAAAGCAGAAAGGTTAATTGGAAAAGAAAGAGAGATATTGGGAGAAAATGGGACCAAATTTAATGAGTGAGCTTTTCAATAGTGGGGACCTTTGTTATGAGTCATGAGTCATCACAAAGCTAGTTGGAAGGAAGGACTAAGGAGCACGTGTCACATTTGGCAACGGATAATTGAGAGTGAAGATGGAATTTAATAGGAAAGGGATAATGAGAGTGTATAATTAATTAATTAGCACATATATATATATATATATGTATATCAAAAGAAGTTTGACTTTAATTTGTATTTTTTTTAAAAAAGGAAACTATATTAATTTTTTTAAGTTGACTCATTAGACATGCCTTGTATTGAACTATTATAAATGTTTATGAATTATTATGTATGTTTAAGATTTGAAAGTGTAAAATTTACATATATATTAATTATTTTACTTGTTTTTAAATTTATTTATAAATATATATAAGTATATATAATTTTTAGTGTTTTTAAATTTATTTACTTGATTCAGTAATTGATCTGATGACTAGGCGGTTAAACCAATGAGCCTGAGGTCAGCTCGATCATTTTGATAACATTGCTTAAAACAACTTAAGCATCACCAAGGTCCTTCATATCAAAATGGCTACTCAACATCAGTTTGGTCTCAGTCAAAAGTTTAACACAATTGCTAGCAAGAATTATATCGTCAAGAATTATAAAATGGCTACTCAACATTAGTTTTCAAGTAAATGCACTGATCTGAGGCATTTTCCTTGAAGCCAAAAGAAGTGACAACTTAATCAAATTTCAAATACCATTGTTTGGATGCCTATTTTAGTCTATAAATGGACTTTTTAAGTCTACAAACCAAATGCTCCTCACCTTTTTTAACAAAACCATTAGCCTGAACTATGTAGACATTCTCGGCTAGATCTCCATTCAGAAAAGCCATCTTCACGTCCATCTGGTGAAGTTCTAAATCAAAGTGAGCTACCAAAGCCATAACAACTCGAAATGCATCTTTTGTAGAGACCACTGTGAAAGTCTTCTTATAATCAATGTCTTCTTTTTGACTACAACATTTTGCTACTAATCTAGCTTTGTACTTCTCAACTTCACCATATAGACTACGCTTGGTCTTAAAGACTCATTTGCACACAACTGGTTTCCACCCATCTGGTAATTCCATAAGATCTCAAACACCATTATGAGACACAAAGCTAATTCATCATGTATAACAATTAGCCATTAAGAAGCATGAGAGCTAGAGATAGCTCCCTCAAAATTGATAGGATCATCGTCATCATGGAGATTAAACTTGTGCTCCTAAAGATACACTATATAGTCATTTTGTATAGAAGGCCTACGGGCCCACTGAGATCGTCTTAATGAGGCTACTTCGGCAATGTCATCAGGTTCTTGTTCATTAGCTGGCGGTACTACTACATCATATTCTCCTTGAAGAGTTTGATCATCATTATGAGTGACTAAAACAATGATATCTGTAGGAAGTGAAACAATTGGTACAGGAACTATAGTCCGATCTTCTTTAAGAATGATTGGTCATAATGTATGGCTCCCACTATCCAAATCATCTTCAAAAAATATTACTCGGTCAGACTTGATGACTCACATTGAGTAAAAAGGACAATAGAATTTGTAATATCTACTAGTCTTTTACAATTTAAGAAAATTATAGTATGGGTGATGTAGGAAAAATGGTTAAATTCTGAGGATTTCTTTAAAAATTCTTATAAAATACCAATCCTCATAAAAATAGGGAAATTACGGAGCATTTAACATATAAAAAATTCAAATTGGACAGAGGACAATCAATTGACTGCCAAACGGACATCAGTCGACTGGTCATCTTATGTTTCAATAGTCTCAAAATCTCAAGGTTTGTCGGTCGACTAATACAAGGTACCAATCGATTGGTGGGTCTTGTACTCCATTTTTCCAATTGTGCTGGTAGATTGGTGACACTCTAATAGTCGGCTAGTAGCTTGCAAACTTCATTTTCTGATTTTCCTTACTAACTAGGCTATTGAAATATAACATGTGCACTCAACACCACATGACTGTATCCCAAAAAACATAGTAACAACTACCTTAGTCCTAGTTCTCTTTTCAATATATCTACAAACTTTAAGAAATTCTACATCAAACTCATATGTTACTATGCATATATAGAAATGTACACAAGTCTCCAAAAGATCACAAGTGAAGGCTTTTCTCTAGCTATAAACTATCCCAAACTAGCCTATTCTTTTTCTTTCTCCTGCTTATCTACTTCAGCTCCTGAAATAGTAAGTCATAAGAGATGGTGAGACATAAATCTCAGTAGCTAGTATATACTGTGAAAAACAACAATATAGTCATTTCAGTCATAAAAACAATCTAAATACATATTTCTCAATTCCATGAATTAGAAGCAATCATATAAACATAGTGCACTATAACTTCTAACTCTTTCTCATGAAAAATATTCTACATCTTATAAAGACTTTTACATACTATGAGGAAAGTTCTATCATCCCATGAGGAAAGGTTTTGGTTTTCCCATCCCATAAGGAAATGATTTGGTTATATCATCTTATGAGGAATTAAGCTCTACCTTTCATGAGAAATCTTTTTTCTAAAACATTCATAGAAGCTTTAATATAACACTTAATATATCATACAAATAATGTAACATCTACACTATTTATGAGCATTTTGGATGATGTAATAAAACTTTTAATATAGACTAAAAGAGAATTTAGTCAATATTATGGTTTTTAACATAAAATGCTTACAAAATGCCTAAACACTCAAAAACAAATAGTTTTTGATGTAACTGAAAATAAATAAATTTAATATTAACAGTAGGCAATTAGTCGACTGAACCATGACCATCAGTCAATTGATTAATTATGAATTTAATCTAATTTGAGGTCGAGAGGTATCAGTCAACTGACTTAGGCTAATCGGTCGACTGATATGCCTTAAACTACAAATTTCAACAAGATAGTAACTTCAGATATGATAAGGTTATGAAATGTACTATACATATAGTCCACGATGTTATTTTAGCTTTTATTTATAAGTTCTGCTCTAATATCTACTATAACATCAAGAATTTAGTTACAACATACATGGTATTACATCAAAACTCACAAAACATGCTATCCTTTATACATTACATAACTTTTTCCCATACTCCTATTCTAAGGAAGTAACATAGTTAATTACACAACATAAACTTATTTCTTTTCTTTTCCTTTTCTTTCTGCTTCATCTCCTGATATGATAAGTCATCATAAACAAAGTGAGATACAAAATCCCAGTAGCTAGCATATTATAAAACAATTCTACCATTTCAGTCATAAAAGCTATTTTAATAATGTTAACCATTTCCAAGAAGTAAAATGTAATCATATGAATACACACGCAAAATACAATCATTCTTAATATAGTGTACTATGCTTGGCTCTTTTCTCATAAAAACCAATTCATATCTCATGAGGAATTTCTGTTTTCATCCTATGAGCACTTTCACATCCTATGAGGAACTTTTTAGTCATCCCATAAGAATTTCTTATTTCTGTCATCTCATAAGGACTTTATATCCTATGAGGAATTTCTAGTTCTTTCATCTCATGAGGAATTCTGATTATGACATCCCATAAAGATATGTGCTATACTTTTCATGAGAAAGATGTGTTCTATGCCTTCATAAAGACTTTAAAATGGTAAACATGTGCTAAAATCTCACAAAACACAATAAATAACTGAAAGTACATAGCTTTTATGAAAACTGGCTACCTTGATTCCCTTAAAACTGAAATTGAGGTGTTATCTTCTACCTTCTTTCTTCTTTCTCTTTTTCTTATCTTGAAAATCCCCTTTCTATCATTTTTCAAGCTCTAGAATTTATTTAAACTAGAAAAAACAAGCTAGAAGCTTACCTTTGATGATTCCTTTGCCAAAAGCTCTACTAAAACTTCCTTCTCCCTCCTCTTCTTGCTCTTCATTTTTTTTTCTCTCTCTTTTCGGAAATTTCAGAATTGGTCCTTTTTATCTCTCTTCTCTTTTCTAAAAGAGTCTTAAGGGCTCTATTGGGGTGGAAATTCCTTTTTTAACCCTAATATCTCATTCTAAGCCTCAATAGCATACTAGAGGTAATTAAGTAAATTTTCTCCCACTGATTATCAGTTAAACCGACTTATTTCAGCACTTCAGCATGTAATTAGTCGACTAATTGCTTCCCAACAGTTGATTGATTATATCAGTCGATTGATTTATTTTGATTAGTCGACTGATTGCTTCAGGACCTAAAATGTTAGCTTGACAGAGACTAATTAGTCGATTGGTCACTCCTCATCAGTCGACCGATTGTAGATATCAGTAACTCGGTCTAATTTCTGATGTGATCAGTCGACTATTCATTGTAATTAGTCGACTAATACCTCGGAACTTTCTTTTTCCTTTACTCTTAACTAAAATATCCTAATTTCTTATTCTTTTCTTTGTTACTTCATCCTAAGTATCCAAAAACACAAATTTTCCAATTTCTAACATTATTTCCAACTTAAACAAAGAAAATATAATTTAAATACAAGAAAATATGAGATGTTACAAATAGCATCACAAATATACAAAATAACTTGTTTTTATAAAAAACTAGCTACCTTTGATTCTCCTAAAGCTGAAGTTTGTGAATTCTCTTCTAGTTTCTCCCTAGTTCCTCTTGCTTCTCAATTTCATACCACTTCTTCTTTCCTATTTCTTTGAGTCTAAAATCTACTATTCTATCAATTCTTAAGCTCTAGTATTCATTTAAACTAGAAGAATCAAGATAGGAAACTTACCTTTTGTGTTATGTTGCTAAATCCTTAACTAGAAATCCCTTCATTCTCTCATTCTTCTTCCTCATATTTTTCTCTCTCTATCTCTATTTTCTGTTGAATGTATAATTTTCTCTCTCTTTTAGCTTATAAGAAGAGTACTTGGCAAGCTTTGCATAGGAAGTGTATTTAATACCCTTATTCACTTATTTCTGAGCTTCCTTGGCATGTTATGAGTATTTTAGTCAATTTTCACATTGATTTTTTTAGCTCTCCACCGACTTATTTCGAACTCTAGAATGTCATTAGTCGACTGCTAGCTTTTTGATAGTTGACTACTAGCTACTGAATTTAGAAAATTAAATCTTACAGAGTGTAATCAGTCAACTGCTTTCCCTCCATCAGTTGATTGCTGAATACAGAAAGTCGACTATTCCACTCAGAATGCAGTTTTCTTCTTTGTCTAACTTAATTATCATAGTTCTTTTATGCCTTTCTTTTATACTTGCCTCTAGATATCTAAAGACATAAATAACTTAGTTTTAACATTACTCAATGTGTAAATAAAGAAAATATGAGATGTTACAGAATCTACAACCTTTGGAGCCCACGCAGTAGCCGATGAAAAAGTCGCTAACAATCTTATGATCAAGCTTCTTCTACTTAGAATTATAAGGTCTAACTTCTACCTTACAACTGTCATGTCCCAAAATCTGAGCACGTGACCGGCACGGAAAGTGAATTTCATTTCACCTCCGTAAGCCTATCTTTCTCTTAAGCATCATACCATTCTTTTTCATGCAACCAAATCGAGTTCTCTATACACATTACAGTCATTCATATTACATCACTGAATGAACCTACCCGATTACAGAGCTTTCTAAATTTATGCAACTTATTATAAGACTTAAGCATTATACTTTTATCTTGAACAATTGGGAAGGTAATCATCACGTATACGTCGTCGAACTAGAAAAATCCTCCATACCTGAAACTAAATCATCACATAATCATCACAATTATTAACAACACATTTAAGATCAAGTCAAATCACATTTCAAACAATTCATACAATTCCAAATCAAGTTCCCAGACATTTTTCGGGTCCCGTCCACAATAAGTGGCTGTTACCCCATGGCCCCTGCTGCATCCTCCCTTATTTCACCCCTATCCTCAAAGGGACAAATCTGTAGTCTAACCTTATTTCACTCTGTCCTTAAAAGGACAAATATCATATTCAATATCACGTGGCTATAGTGATTTCATTCCATGAGATACCATAAACTCCATTTTCGTTTCTCTCAAGATCAAACACAATCACATTACACAATCACATTACACAATCATAGGCAACCATATACATCTCATTTTAGGAAAAGTTCACAACAATCTCATATTTACACATTTCAATGCATAACATGAATGCATGAATTTCATGCCACACACACACACACACACACACACACACACACACACACACACACACACATATATATATATATAAATATTTATAGTACACTTCTAATATATATATTAAGTAAGCAAACAAGGTAAGGTAGGATCTCTCATCTTAATTCCAAGCTAAAATTCTACACTTCAAATCTGAAGATAAATGCAAGGAACTCATCAAAGACCTAACGAACAAGCCAAGTAAAGACATAACACCAAATCAGAACATAGGCTATTCAATCATCTTGCTTTGTTATGTTTTGAGGCTAAAATTATAACCAATCTTTAAGAAATTTCTGGGAATAAATTGTAGCTCTGAAAATTTTGAAATTTGGTACAAATCCTTATTTCTATGTTTACATACTAGGATAAAAATTTCACAATTTAATTCTATCGTTTGATCCCTCTAAAGACCCTATTATTGACCAAAGGTTAGAACTGTCAAAATTTATATAGGTTATGACTTTCTATTTAATAAGCCTATCAAACCTTAGCCAAATGCTATGAAATTTGGTAGACAATTAGTATGAGGTCTTATCTAGGTGTCATAAAATTTTTAAGTCAAAATAAAGTCGTTTATTTATTGCGTAAAATCCAAAATTCACACCTATTTAAAATTCCTCTACACTGAATAAAGTGTGGTTGTTATATTTATTTGACCAAGCAAACTAATTTTAATGAACTTGAAACTCTCCAGATCAGATTATCACAATAAAAAGAATCTCTCCACAAAATTTCATGAATTTAGAAGTTGATTTGGTCATCCAAAAACACATAAAACTATAAGCATTTAAAATTGTCCTACTTTTCTTCATATCTCCTAAGTAAATTTTTCTTATTTCCTTTACTTGATTTAAACTCATATTTCACTTCAACTAGGTCCATAGATTAAGAATATATTTTTTTCTAAAATTAAATCAATCCCAATAAACTTTTTAATATTTTCAGTTTAGTCCCTGTAGTTTACTATCATGTTTTTTTTTCTCAAGCAACATATGGAGTCTCATGCTAGACATAGTTAAACTTACTAGTTATTGCACACTGTAGTTTACATCCATTATAATCTACTACAAGCCATACACACAATCCCATCCATAAACATTTTGGCATCTATCCTCTTCTTTCAAATGGGGGAAATGACTATTATTCTTTTAGAAGGATGTAAGTGATGCATTTCAGAGGATTTATAACAATTGTATAGATCGAGTAAAATTTACCCAATTTTTTTTCCAAACACAGAACAACCATATCAGAATTTAATCCTTAAAAACTTTCTTTTTGATCTCTCTAACTCACCATCTGGTCTCACAGATTTTGATTTATAAAAGTTTCAAACCCAAAAGTTAAAAACATTCACGCAAGTATAAAGACATAATTTTTTTTTATAAACATCATCTACCTCTCAGTCATCGTCGCCCCACTCTGTTCTTCTTCACGGTTTTTCTCTCCACAGCTCACTCTTTGAATTTACTGCTCTACCTCAAATCCTCTCTTTCTCTCTCTCTATTCACTCACGGAAAAGAAGAGAAGGAAGCCTTGTGGGAAGCAAAATGGAAAAACTAAGCCTTCTCTCTCTTTCTTGATGAATCCCTCACCGAAAAGATAAGGAAGAGATAGTGGGATACACATGTCATGTGTTTAGGCTTCCACCACATTTCATTGTAGGAAATTGTCTCTCACTTTCGCCTGAAGCATATCACACACTTAGTGGATTCCATGTGTCTTGATTTTGGTTAGCCATTTCATCACTCTTGGAGGAAATCTTGAATTTAACTTCCCATAAGATTTATCTTTCACTTAAGTCCATACATTTTTTTTTTGGAAAAATTTCCACATTACCCAAATAAAGAAAATTAAAGATTTCTAATTTCTATTTCCAAAAAAAAAATCAAACTTATACTGTTATCATTATTTCATTTTATCTTCAATCTCAATTTAGTCCTCCAAAGTTTCATTAAATAAATAAAAATAATAATAATTCCCCATATTTAAAAATATTGTGAATAACCAAAAAAAACTTCGGGTATTACAACAACCCTACACATGAAAGTGTTTTAAACTCGGCTTCCTTTCAGTCATTAGCTCATAGGGAATTTTCAGCACAAACTTGCTGGGTACTTGATTAAGAATGTATGTAGCAGTCTTTAAAGTATCTCCTTAAAAAAAATTGGCAATGAGAAATGGCTTAACATGCATCTCACCATATCCATAAGTGTTCAATTACGTCTTTCTGCAACTCCATTCTGCTCAGGAGTACCAGGCATAATATATTGAGCTTTAATTCCATATTCATCGAGGAATCTTACGAAAGGTCTCGGGTTTCTTCCAGTTTCATCATATTTGTCGTAATACTCACCTTCTTTGTCAGACCTCATACATTTAATCTTCTTTCCTGTCTTCAATTCAATAGCAGCCTTGAAGGATCTAAAGAACTTGATTTTTCTTGTAAAAGATCTATCCAATCAAATCTGGAGAAATCATTTATGAAGATAATAAAATACCTATATCTACCCATGGCAGTAGGTATAATAGGTCCACACATGTCTCTGTGAATCAACTGTAGCACATCATCATGCATGTTTGCAATTTATTCCTAGTTTTGGTAGTGAACTTGCCTTTAACACAATCAACACAAGTGTCGAAATTAAGGAAGTCGAGTCATGTAGAATACCTTCCTTAATCAGTCTTTGAATCCGGGGCCTAGAGATGTGCCCCAAGTGTCTATACCATAGCATAGAAGAACTCTTATTAGTCTTCCTACACTTATTTCCAATAACGGAGTTGACAGAAATATCATTCAAATTCAGCATACAAAGCCTATCACATAAAACTCCTGAACCAACGACAACAAAATTAAAACAAACAATAACTTGTCCATTACTAAATGAAAAAATATAGCCATATCTATCCAAAGTTAAAACTAAAATCAAATTCCTTCTCATAGAAGGTACATAAACATCATCTTTTAATAATAAAGTATATTGAGAAGGTAAATACAAGGTAACTACTCATATTTCTTCCAGTGATACTCTAGCTTCATCTCCTATAATGATTTTGGATTTGGGATTACTTGGCTTCCTTAGGCTTGTGAACCCTTGTAAAGAATTCACAACATGAATGGTTGCACTTAAGTCAAACCACCAAGTATTGGGAGTAACATCAATTACATTTGATTCAAAACAAGCTAAAGCTAGAAATGTACCTTGCTTCTCAAGTTTCTTCTTGAGAATGTAACAATCACCCACTTTATGGCCATACTTCTTGCAATACTTACAATTTCCCTTGAAGAAATTCTCCTTAGGCTCTAGGTGTTGAGATACTTTCCCTATTTTCTTCTTATCATGTTAAAACTTGCCTTTGTAACCTTTCTTTTTCTTACATTTAGGACGAGAAGTAAAAGCAATAAGCTAAACACTGTGTGATTTCCCTTTCTTTATAGAATCCTCTTCTTAAGAGACAATAGCAATCATTTCATTAATTGTCCGTTATTTTTTCTGAGTGTTATAAGAGGTCTTCAGAACATCAAATTGAGAAGAAAGTGACTTTAGAACCTGCCAAATTAGATAACTCTCACTGAGATCAACCTTGAGAGACTTTAACTTATTAAAATGGTACACTAACTTCATGATGTGCTCATGAACTCCACTAACACCATTATATTTAGTCTTCTCAAGCAAAGAAAGATATTGGCCCTTTTGAGCTTTATCAGAAGTTGTAAAGTTCTCAACAATAGATTTCAGAAATTCCTTGGCCTTTTTGCTCTCTAAAATGCTCTGTCTAATTGACTTCTCTATAAGACCATAAGACACGCCCGTTTAAGTGCTCCCATTTTTCACGAGAAGTCTTTTTAGTAGCAGGGAACTCAACAATAAGAGCAGCATGCTCTTCTTCTCTCAAAGCCAAGTCCATATTAGTAATAGCTAAATAGAGATCTAAAGATTCTTTCCAATTTTCAAAGTTAGTCCCATGCAAAGTCTTGACAAAAGTCAATTGCATAGGCAAAGAGGCTGGCATAAAAACAACAAAGGAAACATTTAATATGTATGTCACATCCCAAAATTTACATGTGAGATAAACATAAAATACCTAAGGTGTACCTCAGTGATACCCCTTAATCTCTATGAATATTCTTAATATCCATAATTATGTGAATCATAACTTTTCCAAGAAAGATATTTTGTATACATATTCAGAAAATGTTCAACATTCATATACTACACAGTACTATACAACCTCCCATGCCTAGGTGACCTATTAGATTACAGAGCATTTCCTAATGCTTACCAATTGTTTACCAGACAAAAGTGGAGTATATCCTTAAAGGCTATAAATTCTCCTCCTCAACCACTGTATCTGAAAAGATAATCATAGAGAGTGTGAGTTAATCAAAACTCAGTGAGTAAACAACTGTACATGAAAATATCACAAGCACAAATACCACATTTACTAATACAATCAATCTATCATTTATTTTAAATAATTATAGTATTACATTTGTCTGAATTTACATATGATTTCTTGGGTGATCAATCCCTCAATCACTTTGCATTATGTGCCATAAATACTTGCACCGAGTGACTTGGGAATTTAACCCTCAAACTCTTTGTGCATAGGTCTTCACAGTTATACACTGAGTAGTATGAGACTCTAACCCTTTCAAACTCTTGCATAGATTTTCACAATTATACACCAAGTAGTATGGGACTCTAACCCTTTCAAACTCGTGCATAGATTTTCACAGTTATACACCGAGTAGTATGAGACTCTAACCCTTTCAAACTCGTGTATTGATTTTCACAGTTATACACTGAGTAGTATGAGACTCTAACCCTTTCAAACTTTTGCATAGATTTTCACAATTATACATCAAGTAGTATGGGACTCTAACCCTTTCAAACTCGTGTATTAGATCCCGTAGATCTTTTGCTCATCAATAGAATAGTGAGAATTTATCACAATATAATTACTATGAAATAAATTAATTTATACATACTTTTATTCCCTTGAATGTCTATCATCAATCATAGCAATCATCATATATTATTAATTGAGTCAACTAGAGAAATCAATTCACAAAGGTAATAAAATACTTTCCAATGATATTGTAATTTTTCTCAACTTGAACACACACTGATAATCTTCTCAATTTCACAAATAACGCAAATGGGATTTATATTGTGCTTTGACTAGTTTAGTAAATTAATTTTGCAAGGTTGCCTACTCACCTGGATTCCACGCTCTCGGCGCTCCCACCTTGCACCTCAACCATCCCTATTGTAACCAGGTAAAAACCATTAGGGTTACAAAATAGAGAAATTTCCTATCACTACTCTCTACCTTTACTCACATATTAAGTCATAACTCCTAACTGGTAATGAATATCTAAATGAAAATTATACCATTAGAAACTAGACTCAAAGATATTTCCAACGATATAAAGTTTGCCCAAAACGGAGTCCGGATGAAGAAGTTATGACTGATTGAAAATAAGCTAAAGTTTTTCAGTACACCTGGCGCCTGGGCGCCAAGCCCTTCTTCCTTCCCAAAACCTTCTGAACTTTGGCGCCTGGGCGCCACGATCGCGACCTTTCGCGATTCCTCTCAGATTTGGCTCAGATCCGGCCAAATCTCCACTGTTTTCCATGATTTCTTCCATAGGATCTCACCCTTAATGTCTAAGGAGCATTTAGACACCAAAAACACCAATTTTAATCAAGAAACGAAGCCGGAATCTCGATTTTTACCCCAAACTTTCTTAAAACTAGAAAATAGGGAAAAGCTTGAGAAATAGAAATTTCTACCTCGATTCCTTGCTTTCCCTACATTGCTTGGGTCCTAGATGCTCGTCCCGTAGCCCGAGATCCACCCTCCAAAGCCCGGTTGTGGAGTTGGAGTATAGAGAGAGAAAGAGAGGAGAGAAAGTGAAGAGAGAGAGAGGAAAGGAAAAAAATGAAGAAAAAAAATTAGGTGAGGCCACCTATATACTCGCCCGGGGTGAAATTATCACTTGCTCTCCAGTTGACCCTCAGTCAAGACTAGTAAAAGCAAATTTATAAAATCTCACCTCGGGTGATTCTAAATCCTAAGTACCCCACATATTTTCTTATTTCACTTTAGTCCCTCTCAAAGTCTCAAATTCTACTTTAACCTCGAATGCATCATCCTTTTGGTACCGGACTCATAATTCATTCCCATAAGCTTTATTCTTCTTCTCGGGTTCCTACTTGGTCATTTCTCAAAAGTACTCCATATTTTCTTTTCTTTTCACTTTAGCCCTTGAGAATTTGTAAAAATTTCCCAAATTAAAATTTTGAAATTTCTATTTCCAAATTTCCTTCACTAAGTCAGAAGAACATTTCTCATGTAATTAAATTTTTCAATAAACTTCAAATAGATTTTAAATATTCATGTAAATTCTTGGGATATTACAATGTACAATGTCATTAAGCAATAAGAGAATTAAATAGTTCCATATGCATAACCAAACATGTCCTATAGAAAAATTTCTTACTTACCATGGTTTATCCTAAGGGTCCCGAACCATAATAAAGGAGAAATGTAATAATACAATGCACAAATTTTATATCACCAAAAATTTTAATACTGATAGGGTACTCGAAAGATAATTGACATAAGCATAAAACTAAAAGTGCATTCTGCAACAAATTACATTAACAACAACACACCGATAGGGTATAATTATTATTAATGCAATAAAAATAATGGTTAAAAAGAAGTTAATCATTCGACTCACAAATTGTACACATGATGGGTGAGCTTACAGTTATACAAAACATTACCAATTATACTCAATAGAATATAATAAATTCATACCATAAGACACACCCTGTTTGAGTACTCCCATTTTTCACAAAAAGCCTTTTCAGCGGCAGTGGACTTAGCAGTAAGAGCAACAGACTCTTTGTCACATCCCAAAAATTGAGCATGTGAAAAGATACTACTCATTTGATATAATTCTCAAACATACGTTATATACATATATTCTGTAAGGTTTTACATTCAACCTTAATCATTCATTCCACACTACAGAATTATATTTATCTGATAAGCAAATATAGACATACATAGTCTGATATTTCTATCTCATCGCAAGCCTAGGAGACCTATAGAAAGTACAGAGCGTTTCTAATATCCACATTAATAAGTACTGGTGTCCCACCAGACAGAAATAGAGAATAATCCCAAGGGGCTTCTAATCTTCAAACGGATACTCTTGTTCTTTATTTTCTGTATCTGAAAAAATAATCATAGGGAGTGTGAGTTTATTTAAAAACTTAGTAAGTAAATAACTGTACTATATTAGATCCTGTAGATCTTTACTCATTAATAAAATAGTGAGAATTCATCACACAGTACAATTGTCATGAAATAAATAATTTCTTTATACTCTTATTTCTACTGATCATCATATACTCCCATATGAAAAATTAATTGCTTATTATCCAAATAATATTGTAAATGGGACTTATATTGTACTTTGACTAGTAATATCAAATTAGCTGAGCAAGGTTATTCACTCACCTTGATGTTTGTCCAAGTTTACCTTGTTTCACACTAGAATTTGTGTAGGAAAATTTCCTAGTAAAATATATTACAAGGAATCATAAGAAAGGAAACAAATTCACGAAAATACGTAAAATTTTCTGACTACTACAGTAACGGGTTGCTACAGTACGGTTTGCTACAGTGTCGGTTTGCTACAGTAACGTTGACTGCTACAGTACCGTTGACTGCCGACACTACAGTACTGCTACAGTAACCCGAAGAAATTTTTCCAGATTTTGTTTCGAAATCCCTGGTCGCTACAGTAACTCGGTTTTTGCAGAAATTTCTAACAATTTCATCCTTTCCCTTTCTTGTTTCAAAACCAGAATTTCAACTCTTTTAACCGATTATAACTCAAATATAACTTCTAAAACAACTGAGATTCATGAATTATCATCAAAATCTTCAAGAACAAAACCTCCTCTGATCTTCTACATAAACTGAAATTTAAGGAAAATAATCGGATAAAAGCTTACCTTTGATCCTTACAAAGCTTTTGAACCGAACAAATAATCGAACTTCTGAAGATCAAGGAAAGGATTTGAGAAGAAACTGAAGAACTGAGAGAGAAATGCTTTCTGCCTTCCTTCGGCTGAGTGAAAAAAAATGAGGGGTACTATTAAAACTTTATATTAAATATTTCTAATGGGTTATTCAATAACCCATGGGTATCCATAACCCAACATCCAAACCCATACAGTCAATTTACAATAAATGGACTAATTGACCATTCTGAAACCACTTTTCCATGAATTTCACCATTCTTAGAATATATCCCTCATTGTGCAAATATTTAGTCCAGTCATTTAACTCAATTTTCATAAATAATATTCAAAGAGAACAATTAAATATGAAAATTAAAAATGACCAAAATAAATAACTAAAATAACGTTGTAGAATTCTAAAATACTCTTAAGCGAATTATATTCTGAAATTAACGGGTATTACACTCTTCTTCTCTCAAAGCCAAGTTCATATTAGTGATAGTCAAATAGAGATCTAGAGATTCTTTCTAATCCTCAACGTTAGTCCCATTCAAAGTCTTGACAAAAGTTAATTGCATAGGCAAAGATGCTGTCATGAAACAACAAAGGAAACTTTTAATATACACAATGTCATCATGCAATAAGAGAATTAAATTGTTCCGTATACATAGCCAAACATGCCATATAGAAAAAATTTCTTACTTATCATAGTCTCGCCTAGGGGTTCCAAACCATAATAAAGGAGAAATGTAATGATACAATGCACAAATCTTATATCACCAAAATTTTTAATACTGATAGGGTATTCGAAAGATAATTGACATAAGCATAAAACTAACAACATATTCTACAACAAATTACATTAACAACAACACACCGATAGGGTATAATTATTATTAATGTAATAAAAATAATGATTAAAAAGAATTTAATCATTCAACTCACAAAATTTGCATAATTGTGCCCATGATAGGTGGACTTATAGTTATACAAAACATAAGCAATTATGTTCAATAGAATATCATAAATTCATATCATGCCTAATAAAATATTCAATTCACATATAGACCAAAAAATTAATTCCATGACTATGACACATCAGTAGGGAGAATATGATATACCAAGGTTCTACTAGCAAAGTAAAAAATAGTCACAAAAATTTCAGGCCAAAAAAACCAAGTGTACAGTATCTAAAAATACAATATATAAAGGTGTCCAAAAATCCAAAAAAAAAATAATAGAAATATTTAATAATTAATTTGGAAAGAAAAATAAAAATTTTCGAATCTTGGAATGAGGCCCACGTGCCACCACGCTCCTGCCCGCTAGTGGGCTTGGTGGAGGAAGAAAAGACTCATCTTCCTCGCTCACGAACAGTAAACGAGTCGTGACGACCTACGATACAGACTCGAATGTATCTCTCATTTAGGGGATGAAACACTGCCATTTTCTGAGGCCAAGGTCACACTGTTGCAACAAGAGGAAACCCTTAAAGAATTTAGCAAATTGTTTGTTGATGATGGAGGAATTGCGTTCGAAGAAAAAAAAATTGGAGCCAAACATCCACTTCGATCTCTCAAAATACTTGTTGAAACTTTCTGATTTTTGAATATGTGATTCGTGTGATAGTGTTAAAGAGAAGCCCTAAATCAATTTTAAGATTAATTGGACAAATTTTTTTTTTTCGAAATTAGCGTTCATAGGTTACAAAAATCATATTTAATTATGGAAAAGGAAAAAAAATAATAGTCATAATCTGTATCTAACTAGGCTCTGATACCAATTGAATGATTTATTTCTACCATTCTATAAACCTAGATCGATTATAACATATTAAACACATTGATAGAGAAATAGATCAAGACTATATACCTGGCATGATTTCGCAATCCATTTACATATAGTGAAGGTATCAAGAAAAAACTGTCTGAGAGAATAAAGTCCCTCTACCTGGTAAGTTTTATGTCGTGTATAAATTGTTTAATGTGGACTCATTTTTCTTTATTACCATATGAGAGTAGGGACCTTTCAATAAGTTATCAAAATGAATAATCGAACTCATTACTGGCCACAAACAGACGCCCAATTACTATATTCATAAATTTACCAAGTGCTGTATTATAAATCGTAATTCCATAATTAATATATTAATGATTTAAATTACATTTTAATTATTGATTAATGCTAATCTACAGAGGAAATATATTTGAATTAAAAATTCAATAGCCTTGCATCTATGATCAACACATCTTCCCCTATAGCTTTAATGTTTCTTTTTTCCAAGTTATCTAGGTTTGATTAAGTGCTGCTATCCCCAAATTTCAACTGAGTACCAATAGGATAGGAGAGCTAGCTACATAATTGAAATCGTACCCACAATTTATACATAATATCTAACACCGATTACTGCTAAGCTAATCGGTATGGCGCTCCTTTCACAATCAGGTCTGTAAGCAAGACCTTCCAAATCCCAGTAAACGACTTAAATGAACTTGGATGGACTGGAATAAGGGGGGGCGGGGGCGGGTTGGAGGGAACGAAGTAGAAGAAGCAAGAAAGAATTACCAGGAAGGGAGAAGGAAGAGGGAAGTCAGAGAAATAACAACAGGGCCTTCCAAAGTATTCAGACTTTTCCTACCCCATGTATAAATGAATTTTGAGTGGCAAGATATGATGGATCAATATATGCATAGTTACACGTAATTGCAAGGATTGGATATTCAATCCTAGAGGGATCACATACATTAACCATAGGATAAAATCTCACTTGTAGTGGTTGAAGGTTCAAGAATGTTGATGATTCATTGGACAAACCATGGGGTTAATGAAAGCTTGCTTGCCAGGAAAAATGAGACAAATGGTCTTCCTGTTTGGTTAAGGAGTCAATCTTTCTAGTAATGGTAAGTTATAATCGGTTGGAGCTGTCCAGTGGTCTCTAAAATATTCAATCTTTGTTAGAAATTTGGCTTCTTGTCCTTGAGTTGGACTCTTTGTTTGAAGAGCCAACTAAACTATTATTTACTAACATTTTATTTAACAAATATTGAAAAATTATATTTGAAGTTTTGTGGTAAAATTTTGTTTTGTAATTTCTAAAATTAATTTGAAAAATTCGAGCTTTATCTTATAAGATTTTTATTCAACTTGATAACAATATCACTTCAGTATTGTTGCCCAGAAAAAAAAATATCACTTCAATATGGCTGCGTGGGTTGAAACATGTTTTCCTTTATATATTCTAATTTCCTTCGCACAAAGCACAAGTTCCAGGTTAAAAAATATAAATACAAAATACAAATAAACAATTGCTTGATGAAAGTATTGTTAAGAAAAAAAAATAGTTAAGGTCCTGTTTAATTTTTTTTATTTTGAAAATTTTTTTTGCAACATTATATTAAAAATTATAATAAAAAAAATAAAAAATGCGTTTGAATGATTTGTTTTGAAAACAATTTTTTTAAACTTTAAAAAAATTGAACTGTAACTATTTTTTTTAAAAAATTGTAATTACATATATGCTACTTATGAACTTATTTATTTATAATAATGCCACTACCTATTTTTTAGAAATAAAAAATTTATGTACAGTCTCTTATATATTTGCTTTAAGGTTCTCCAATTAGAATATGACAAGCATATGATTCTCTTATTAGAACACTAAGTGTATGGTCTTTAAAAAATAATTTTATATTTTTATAACTTATCATTGCATATTTGGTTTTTCAAAAAAAAATTTACACATGTTGTACTATGAATAAAAAACTTGATAACAAAGATATAAAAATATTTATACAAGTCTTCTCCTTTTTAAAATACTATTTTCAAAAATCTAAAATATGTTCTATTTAAAAAAATAAAAACAATTTTTAAAACAAATTCTTAAAAATAATACACCAAACAAGATTTTTTTTATTTTTAAAAAATAGAAGATTGTTTTTAAAAACATGGTAAAAATAGTATTTTGGTTCCTTATTTTTATTTTAGGCTTCAATTTGGTCCTATATCTTTCAAAAATTTGATTTTGGTTCTCTATTTTTCAAAATCATTATGCTTTGGCCTTCTACCATCAAAATTGTTAACTCACCTAACAAAAATAATATGTCAAACGCCATGTGAATGATGACTAAATGTTGTTGGATTAATGATTTTTATGTTAATAGTATTTTGGTCTCTTATCTTTTTTTTAAGTTTCATTTTAATCCTCTATCTTTCAAAAGTATTATTTTGGTGATCTATGTTTCAAAGTGGTACTTCTTTGGTCCTTTATCATCAGAATCGTTAACTTGCCAAATAGAAACACATCATCTGACACGTGGGTACTTACTAGATTAATGAGCCCATGTGTAAAATTAAAATTCCCAAATTTTCCTTTTCATCCCTAACCTAAATTCCTACATATCTGTTATTTTCGATGGAAGGAGAAGGTGTCAGGTGAAGAATGTGACCAAAGGTGAAGACGTGAGGTGTTGATGCAAAGGTGATTTCTGATATGTAACTCTGCCCCTTGTATGTTGCCTCCCCTCTCTCCTACATTTCATCCCTCTCCTTTGAAGGTGTTGAAGCACATTTTTTTTATTGGTTGTTTTTATATCTTTCTCTTGTTTGTCTATTTCATGTCAAGTTGCATCAATTTTAGTTTCCAATTCTTAGTCCATAAATCTTGCTGGAGACAATAGTAAGTGAAAAAACCCCCATAGTATTTTGGTCTTCCTTAGCTGTTTCCATCATCTGTCTTAGGATAAAATGTAGAGGAAATAAAATGCACAAGGAGTAAAACACATGAGGACCAAAATGAAATAAGAGTTGGGCACCCAATATTCGAAAATCATAATAAGGGGGAGCAAATTATAAGGGCAACTTGGAAATTTTGATCTTACACATGGGCTCATTAATCCAGTAAACACCCACTGTACGAATGACGTGTAATTTTTGTTAAGCAAGTTAACGATTCTGACAATAAAAGACCAAAGTTGAACCACTTTGAAACATAGAGAACCAAATGAAATATAAAATAAAGTTAAGGGACCAAAATACTATTTTTTACACATAGATTAGATCATTAATCCAATCATCATCTAGTCATCATCCATGTGCGTGTCATTTCCATTAGGTAAGTTAACAACTCTGATGGTAAAAGACCAAAGCAAAATGATTTTGAAAGATAGTGGACCAAAATAAAACTTTTGAAAAATATAAGAAAAAATTGAAAAATAAAATAAAGATAAAAAATAAAATAAAGATAAGGGATCAAAATACTATTTTTGCCTAAACACTAGATTGAGGTCCCCTACTTTTCTTATAAGAAGAGCACTTTGCTCTTTTGAATCTGGGCTGTCAAATGAGCTACTTCGACGGTCCAAATAGAAGGACACGTGAACCAATGGTTGTGCGACATGTGTCCAACACTTTCTTTTTAAAAAAAAAAATGAAAAGCTCCTCCCAATTTGCATGCGACACGTGTCCCATAACTAAAAAATTTTCTCTTTGCTATACATTCTTCTCATATGTTTTGTTATATATGATTTTTTAAAAACAATATTTATTTTTATTTATAAAGACGAAAGAGAATGAGAGATTATTATAAGATATATCAAATTTAAAAATGTTAAGCATATTTTTATTTTTTAAAGAATCATGCATAGTTAAATAAATTTTAAAAGATATTTTTTTTTGTTTTTATAACTTTAAAAGATATTAATACAACATAAATTTTTTTTATGTTGTATGAAAATATCATTGCTTGTCAAGAATCTAATTTTTTACTTATGTCGCGTGTAGATTGGGGGAGCTTTTCATTTTTTTTTTAAAAAAAAGAAATGCTAGACACATGTCGCACAATCGTTGGTATTTGTGTCATTTGATTTGGACCATCGAAACAGCTCATCTGATAGCCCAGATTTAGAAGAGTAGGGGACCTCAATCCAAAAATACTAACCAAACAAGTCCTAAAATAGTAAAATTCCTATAGTACATCTCCGCATATAAATGTAGTTTGGAAGTATGTAAATCAGCACAAATAGGTTTGAAATTCAAATAGGAGTGTGGAGCAATTGGTATAAATACACACAGTTAATCTATGTTTCCCATGTTAAACACAGAGGGCTAAAGTGTTTGACAATGGATGCTAACAACTAAACAACAAGGTGGCATATTGGGTTGGCCCAGAAGGCCTTGGCTGAAAGGGACTAAGAGCTTATGATTTACCATGCCCTAATTGTTCAATGCTTTAATTTCAATTTGGCCATTGAATTTTTTTACTGTCTGTCATTGCCTCTGCTTCACATCCACCCTCTGTTCTCTATTCTCCATCCTCTAACCCTAACTTAGCAGCCTTTCATAGAATAGACCAATGAGACAGATGCACAAGTAGGCGCTCGTTGGTTGCAAAGAATATTTTGGTTCTTTGGTAGAAATAGGAAGCCACAACCCCAGAGAAGTCAGGAAAAGGAGAGGCATTAGTTGTCCATCTAAGAATTTGGATTCATTGTTGAATGTTAGTTTAAGTATGTACCAAAGAAGATGGATTGAATTGGGTACAAGATACTTTTCTATTTTATTTTTTTAATAAAGGGAAAGTAGTAACCAATACAATCAGCAAACTCAAACACTGAGAATCAACACTCTACATTTATGCTAGTATTTTGTTAAGTTTATACAAGATTATAACAAACATACAACCTAGTAGATCAGCCCTGATTTTTACAACATCTTCAATCCAAGAGATCAGCAACATGTTTTTACACCAACAACAGGGATTACAACCAAATCCCTAACAAAAACCAATTAGCCCACACATGGGACTCTTATAAAAGATATCAGTATGCTAGAATCTGTTCACTCAGAACAAAAAGAGAGATACACTCACGCAAAGCATAAAACATTCAATAACAGTTTCTCAAGAAACACAAAGAAGGAATTTTATGCGCTCATCTAAGCTCTAATAATTCTCAATATTTTTCCTTCATGAATCCATCATATGTAGCTTAGAGAGGAAAAGTATAAATACTTATTCAAGAAAGCTAGATGTTGAGAGATCAGCAACACGTTTTTACAACAACAATAGGGATTATAACCAAATCCCTAACAAAAACCAATCAGCCCACACACGGGACTCTTGTAAAAGATATCAGTATGCTAGAATCTGTTCACTCAAAACAAAAAGAGAGATACGCTTACACAAATCATAAAAAATTCAATAACAGTCTCTCAAGAAACACAAAGAAGGAATTTTATACGCTTATCTCAGCTCTAATAATTCTCGATATTTTTCCTTCACGAATCCATCATCTGCTGTCTTAGGAAGGAAAGATTTTGTGCCCTTGATTACTAGGTAGACACAAGAGAGGGGTTGAATTGTGCTTAAAATATTTTGTTAAATTTTTTCTCAAGAAGTAGTCTATCTTCCTAATAGTGTTGAAATAAAATATTTTGTGATAGACAGAAGTGAGTGAGAAAAAGATTTACACAATCAAATTTAAAGAGGTTCAGATCACAACCACTTGGATCTTACGCCCTCCTTCCAATGCACATAAGCAAAGGGGATTTTCTATAAATTCAAGGTCCTAAACTTTACAAGATAACTTCATAAGGTACAAACTTCCTAAAGCTTTTACTTCCTAAAGCAACAAACCAGAAATGTTTTATTTAAGGAAGATGAATTACAACCTTTTTTAAGGATCAACTAACAAGCTTTTACAACCTTCTTTAAAGCAATCAAATACACAGAATAAGATGAAGTAAATGAAGTATAACTCTCTTTCTCTAAACAGCAGTACAATACACTTAACAACTCAAGCTCAAGCTCACACAAAGCAGTAGAATGAAATTTCAGAGAGAGGTAGGTAAAGTGAGTGAAAGCTGTAATCAATTCTTTGCACAGCTTCGTTAGACCAACAATGCAGTAGCTACTCCCTTAAATAAACTCTCAAGAATATATCCATTGAAGCCCAATGTCTCTGACATTAAATTCCTTTCGATTTTCTTCAAAAATTATCACAGTAAGATTAGGGAGTGCAGTACGAGGTAGAATGAAAATGGCAAACTGAATTTTCAGAACATATACCCAAAAGCTGCACTTAGCTCTCTTTGTTTCCTAACAGCCTGCTTTATATGAAAAGACTTGATAGCTTTATCTTCTGAACTCCCCTTTTTGCAGAGAAGAAGACAAATAAAGGCTGTCAGAATTTTATATAATATCAGAAGTCAAACAAAAAAAAATTTATAGGGAAAAGAATGGGCCAAAAATATTACATAGGCTTTTGTTATTTGTTATAACAAGATGGCCCAAAACAAACATTATCAAAAATATTGAACTGGGCTTAAATATATTTAAAACCATTAAGATTTAAATATATTTACCCCAACACTAGGTATTTTCAAATCAGCACGTTGGTAGACTTTTTCTTATGCACCTTCCATTTTGGTTCCTTCAATCAAGCTATTTCCTTTTTAGGCTTCCACGTTAATGCTGACAGAACAGATAAGATGATGCTACCAAGATTATCCTAATTTCTTTCCTTTCTTACGAGACCCATAATCTTGCCAAGCTAATTAGCATTATTCTCATTCCTTGCAAAACTGGGCTTTGACTACTAGACCTTCCAAATAAATACGCTATTGGACTTTTTTTTTCTTGCACCTTCCATTTTGGCTTGCCTTAAATATGTAATTTTCTTTTTAAGTCTACACATAATTTCCTTTTAGTGCTATCCTTAATCTTGCTAATAACTCCTTTGCTGAATCACATGATTTCTTTTTTTTATTGTGGAAATGAGCCACTCATACTTAGCATGATTGAACCGAGGCCCAAACGAGATTCTTTGAAGTCACTTATATTTGGGTCTAATGATTCTATTAATCAAAAACATAAATCTTGCATTAACATTGAGGGATTACTACTTTCTTATTCGAATTTAAGTAGGAAAAAATTGGTTGTTGTTTCTTTTTTATTTGTTAACTTTGAGATTTCAAATTGTTTTTCTGTGCTGTAATTCCGTTCTTTACAATATCAAAGAGACTTTCAAGATGAACAAAACAAACAAATAATTATTCGATCGTGTAGGATGAGTTTCAATTATGGTAGTTAATAGTTGTACTGGCCTAGTGCCTTACAAGGCTTATTCTCCTTGATTGTCATGTTTGCACCGCTTGTCATTCCTCTGCTAAATTTTCGTTCGAGTTCTACAATGAGGCTACCAAATTTAAGTATATATATATATATATATATATATTTCAAACGAATATAGATATTAGTTAGAGATTACATACTATCCTAAACGCACTCTGCTTAAAAGAACAAAAATATAGACCAACTTTTCTGTTTTACTAGAATACTTTAGACCAACTTTTCTGTTTTACTAGAATACTTTAGAATAACTTTTCTGTTTTACTAGAATGCTTTAAGAAGTGTAAAATAGTATCCTCATGTCTGCGATCAATTCATCTTCCCCTAGAGCTTTAATGCTTCCTTTTACCAAGTTATCTACAAAGGCTTGATTAAGCACTGCAATCCCCAAAGCTTCAATTGAATAGTACCTCAAGTGTTTCAGACATTGTCTCATGGTCTTCAATCCTGAAATCTCTATTTATTCTTTGGTTGAAGTTGCATGTTACAGGAACTATTACCATAATATGATGCGTGGACTTTAATATATTAGAAATATGATTGATGGATCAACTATTTAATAGTTATCATATCTCAAACATGTACGGTGAACTTTTATGTGAGTTGGATTTGAATATCATAAAAAGCTGTAACATATATATGAAGATCAGGATCCGTTATAGGCACTTAGAAACTTTATCTCTTTGTTAGTTACGATTTTGTTTATTTAGCCATAATTAAAATTGTCACTAAATATAAATTTTAGCCACAATTTGATTTAGTTACGGTTAAAATTGTGCTTAATAAAGAGTTGGAGCCTTCAAGTACCTGTAACTGATTCTGATCCATGTAATACAAGTACCAAAGCCTGCTTTGAGATCAGTGTCATTCAAAGTCTAAGCATAGCATGCGAGAGCATATACATTATTCACATCCTACCCACAATTTATGCATATTAATACATCTAAAACCGATTACTGGTAAGTGTGGTATTGTGGTACAATAGGAGGTCCAAGGTATGGCGCTCCTCTCACAATTAAGTCCTTAGGCAAAGGTTTTGCCTCAAGCATGGCATAACCTGCATATAACAATGCAAGACATGCCAAATCTGAGTCAGAGGACTTAAAAGGAACTCGGATGGATTGGAATGGGAAAGAAGAAAAAAGGAAGAAGAAGCAAGAATATGAATTACCGGGAAGGGAAGGAGAAGGAAGAGGGAAGTCAGAGAAATAAGTACAAGGCCTTCCAAAGTGTTCAGAGTATGGTGGAGAGAGGACGTCTAGTATTGCGCATGGCGTCATCGCAGTGAAACCATGAATGTTCCCTCCATTTGCTGGAAATAACGTAAATGCCTCCTGTGGTGATTTCGCTATGCCATCCAGTACCGTCCCTGCCAATCCTACTGCTCCAACACAATCAATTCCTTCCTTCAATTACAGATAACTGTAGAAATTATGGATGAATTTAGAGATACATTACACTCACATGTTGGATGGCCAGTATTGTCCAATTTGAGCCAGTCATAAGCTTTGACATAAACAGAGCCATAAAGGAGTTTGCTGAGCACTGTCATTCCTGGATGATCATGAAGTGGAAATCCCTTCCCTTCTGGGAAACAGAACACCCCTATCTGCATCCGTCGCATTATCTCATCATCAACTATCTCATTACTACTTTATATTCAATCACCACATGGTTGTGCTTACTAGTTTATTCTAATATATACTCACAGAGAAACTGTCTGTCTCATGAATATGAATGTCTCCGAGAAGCCTCGCCCACAGAGCAATCCACTGCTGCCACCATCCTCCGGGATTGAGGTCGGAGAATCACACACTCCAAACTCATCGATTCCAACATCTTTAGCTTCAATTCTGTCTGCAAATTCATTCAACTCAACACATGTGATTTGATTACTATATACAAGTTCATAGTTAAACAAAAGAGAAGCACTTAATGATGTGCATATATCCAAGATAACAACCCACCCAGTAACTTCTTCAGATACTGGATTTGTTGAAAAGTTGGATGCCTCTCTTGAGAAAATATGGCATGGCAAGCATCATAAACCACTTGTATTTTGCTCTTCTCCATAATTTCTCTGTATATCTTTAATCCTTGTGTCCCAAATTTCAATGCATTATAGCGACGATTGACGACTATAAATAGAAGAAAAACTAATACAAGGGGAAAAAGAGGAATGATGCGATTATAAATACGTCAGCTAACCATGTTGCTTATCTGGATAACATATTACAGTGGGCTTCTATATCGCAACTGGAAAATGATGTTCATTTTAAACCGGGTTTAGAATCATAAACCACTTGTATTACAGTGGGCTTCTTCATCACAATTAGTTGGTTTTGTCTTAATGTTTTGTGGATTATAAATTTACATTTTATTATTTTGTAATTTGAATAGTTACTACTTTGATACCTGGCGATATCATACTCTTTTTCTTTTCTTGGACAGAATTTGTTATTTTTTAATTTTTAATTTAGTTCTTTTTACAAAATTTTTAATTTCTTATGTATCAAAAGACTGAAAATTTTTTAAATTCAAAATACACGTCATAATATCTCTACAACTTTGCCCCTAATATGTCTTTAGTTTTATCCTAAATTCCTGATTTTGGTTTGAATATCACCTTTTTTTTTTCATGGGATAGTTGTAATACCAAATTTTTGACACACACAACACAATATTTTCTTCAAATTTTGTTCATAAAGGAAATTTTTTATTTGTTCATTCTCAGTTTAAATTCCTAATTTCTTTAGGAGATTACTAATTTATTATAGCATAGAAATTAAAATTTCTCAATATGTGGGAAAAAAAAACATCTTAAATTCAGCACAAACAATATAACTTTGAATAAACTTATATTTTTTTTATTAAATTCTCCATTAAAAAATAATATATGGGTAAAAAGTTCATTAAAAACCAATATTGAAATGTTGAGTTGTAAGAAAATATACAATTATTTTTAAATATCATACACTTAATTATAATGTTTTATTTTGATTGAAAAATCATACACTTGTCATATTTCAATTGAAGAATTTGGTAGCAAAAATATATGTAACTCCATATAAGTTATTTTTCCCATATAACATCTATTTCAAATAGATTAATATTTAATTTTGCCAAAATTTTCATTTTTGCGATTAGATCTTTTATTTTACAGGCAGTAGAAGCTAAAATTTCTCCTTTTGATCAATTAAAATGTTTAACATCATACAAAATTAAAGCAAAATTAAGAACCTAAGTTAAATTTGAACAGATTGTATCTAGAAAATAACAAAATAATATCATAAAAGTATCAATGTGTTAATTAATACAAAATCTTAAATTAAAAATACAAATAAATCAAATCATAAAATATCACAGAGCACTTCACTTGTCAATAAATAATGAACCATGTTCTACATAGACTTGGACTTGGATATTCAATAAGCAAAGTCGTTTGAGATGAGAGACAATAAGAATAGGGTACAAAGATAACTCTTGGTTACGCAACAAATGGACCGCCACTTCGTTGGCTTGACCTGTGGACAAACTGTTTTTATTCCATCAATACTCACTTCATTCTAGAATCCATTGCGTTCCTTCACATCACTCCATTATATTATTTTTTGGCGAAAATATAAAAAAAAAATTATTTCGCGAGTTCAACTCTATTTTTTTTTTATAATTGGAGATTTAAATTGATTTATTTGATTCTTTTTTAAAATGTATATTATTTTTTGGCTAAAATATAAACAGTTTATTTCGCCAGTTCAACTCTATTTTTTTTATAATTGATGATTTAAATTGATTTATTTGATTCTTTTTTAAAATATTTTAATTTAATTTAAATTATCTAACATGAAATGAAAGTAACAACAGACGACGAAATAAATTTTATTGTTTTTAACAAAAAATGACAATCAATTTTCAAACAAACATGACGAGTAACAGTAATCATGACAATCGTGTGGTTGAACTTGGGCTTGGCAAGCCCATCAACCTTCAAACTAAGATAGGGACTAGGTTGTTTGTGGGGAGACATGGAGTGGAAATGAAGCAAAGTAGTGATTCAGTTTCGCGTCAACTTGTGATTAGTATGATATTTAAGTTAATTTATAATTTATTTAATTAATTTATAAGTTTATTTGATCAAATTTAAGATAAATGTATTTGATAAATAAATTATTTAAATAATTTATAACTTATTTTTAAATATTATTTTAAGTGATTTATAACTTATCATTTTTATATTTTTTTTATTCTTATTATTTTATTAAAATTTTTATTATATCCTTATCCCTCTTATACATCGTCTCTATTGCCCTAAATCTCAAATTGCGTTCCCACTGCTTCCTCCCTACAAACTTACGGTTTGTTGTCTTTTTGCTTCAAGCTGATTTGATGGAAGGGATATATATGTGGTACTGCTTATACTTTTCATATGTCGAAAATAAAATAAGAAAGGAGAATCAGAACCCATTTTTTGCAAAATTGTTTGAGAGAAGGGAGATGTAGAACCCATTTTCTTTAAAATTGATTTGTGAATATTTTATTTTGTATAAATGATTTTTAGTACAAAATTAAATTGTAATAATTTTAATAGTTTAAAAATAATAAAAAATATTTTTGTCTAAAAATAAAATTTATATAAAATATCATATAAATATGTCCTTTTATGTCATTTTATATTTATTAGCTATTTCAATAGTTAATTTTATCAAATACTTCTAATTCAATAAACTAACTTAACGGTTTTAAACTTTCATTTAAAAATTAACTTTTAAACTTTTAACTAATTTTTAAATTTTGATCTAGCTTATCAGTTATTTTGCCAAACACCTAAATATATAAATATGGAGCATAATGATAACCAAAAGCTAAAATTCAGCTCCATCTATTAATATTCTTGACTTTGAACAAGTATAGTTTCTGATTATCTTATATCTAAGGCCAAGCGAGTGATGTGAAAACAGTTTTTTCTTTGCCTTCGAGCTTATGATGGGTCAATCTCACAATCAAACACACACTCTACATTCCCACTCTGCAATACTAAGGCTCCGTGTTTTTCAAACTTTCCTCCAACACTTGTTCTCTAATTATTCTTCCCTTTATTTTTATGCCAATAATTTTATTAGTTTTAACCTTATGTTTTACTTTATAATATTATTACTCTACGAAAGACTATTGTTAATTTGGTTATTAGAATTGAGGCTAAAGAAAAAGAATGAAAATGATCAATATTTTCATATTTAATTGCTAAAATTCTATTCTCTTGGGGATGTCCTTTCTCACTAATAAGGGAATAGGCATTCCTTAGCACATAAGAAGGATGGACATTTTCTAACTCATGAAATGTCATTTTACTACGATACCCTCATAAAAGTTAAAAACATTATGTTCTTATCATGTTAATTCATAACTATATATATCGTAATATATTAAACTAGTCTATGCCCCGTGCAACACAGTTGTTTATTATTTAATGAATTGGAATTTGAAATGCTCTTGTGCGATGCACAGATATTTATTGTTTAATGAATTGCAAATTGCAAATCACGAATTGTTTATTGTTTAATGAATTGCCTAATCATGAAATAAATTTTCCCTCTATGTCATGATCTTCCAAGTTATTTATTAATAGTCTTGTGTCATTTAATAGTCCCATGGATTTATCAATATTCATGAGCAGAATGATTGGAACTCTAGCTTTCAACTTCAATATGTGATTAAGCAATCCAGATAATTTAATGCTATTGAGGAATTTTGTTGTGTAGAAATCATCAATGTTGTCCACTTTAACGCCATCCTTGCAATTTGGATAATTATATAGAAACTTAATAGTGAATTGCAAATTGATATATATATATATATATATATATATATATGAAATTTATTATTTATATGTAAGAGAGAAATGGAAAGTGTCACGACCCCTATCCATTTACATGACAGGCGAGGATGGTGTCTTAGCCTAGACCTCCACAAGCCTAACTTTCCCTTAACTCGTCAGCTTTCATCATCATTCTAATCATGAGAAAATATGCACTATGAATCTCACGTGTCCATAAATATAAGGCAATGATACATTCATCATCTCAACACTCTACACATAAACATAATACATTCATTATTCTCACTACAACATTTTCACATTTATACACCATCACATTTGCAATCGCATGTCTCCCTTCCTCCTCCACAACTCCTCATCACATTATACTCCCTTATTTCCTCGCACGTCCCCACAATGTACGTCTACATGTGAGGCATAAATTTACATAATGATCTTTGGCTTTCTTTGGCCATACATATTATTTTCCCGCCTTTATTTCCTTGCATGTATCGAACCATGGATTTTACACATAACGGTGCTCTATGACAATGTGCCCGTTGACACATGTTCTTTTAGCATAATTCCATCACAGACATTCCTCCCTTGATTGCTACAATGATTACATGAGCTTCCTTAGTACATAACATTTCCACACATGCTAAGGGTTGAGATTCCCTAGATTTATTTAAAGTTCGTCACAATAGTAAGCAATGCCTCCACTCCTTAAAATGCTATGGATTCCTCATGTATTACCAAATCTCATGAATCATAGGAAAATACATGAGGATGTACTTCTTAACAATCAAAAGAGAAATGTGGAGTTTCATATAATAGCCCAAAGGCTATTTACTTACCCCAAGGCCACAAACGCATTTACAAACACAACACAAGCATATTACATGCTCAAGATATTTATACAAGGCTTAATATACATTTATGACAATTTAATTTCTTAAAATAAAACCATTCACATATCTCTTCACATGTACACATAATTACATAAGACACTCACAATACACCATTTCACACTAACCACAATTCTCAACAAGATTGGCTCACCAATTATCACTTAGTACATGATTGCATCAATT
This sequence comes from Biancaea sappan, assembly GCA_037074585.1. Classification (NCBI taxonomy): domain Eukaryota; kingdom Viridiplantae; phylum Streptophyta; class Magnoliopsida; order Fabales; family Fabaceae; genus Biancaea; species Biancaea sappan. Next base: position 18,721,638 of record CM073494.1, read on the forward strand.
ATAGTTTATTCTTTTTCCATTCATGACTCAAGACTTTAATGCATTTCAAATCCACACACAAGTATGTTTATTTTATTCCCAATTATAAGAGAACTCATGAGCAACAAGCATCTCACCAAAACATGACGTACTTACAATAAATGTAGAAATCACTTGGAAAGATAATCTTAGAAAAAGAACAAACATGGTAGAGTTACGTCCCTCACCTTTGCTTAGCTTTCTTTACCAACTTCACCACTTAAAAGAAGAATTGCAATCTCGGAAAGATAATCTTACAAAAAGAACAAACATGGTAGAGTTATGTCCCTCACCTTTGCTTAGCTTTCCTTACCAACTTCACCACTTAAAAGAAGAATTGCAAGCTTTAAAAGGGCCGAGGAAGCTCCAAGACATTCCCCCACACCTAGGGTCTACGGAAACATGAGAAAGGGGGTAAAAAACATCACTTTGAGGGAGCTTCAGGGGGTGGCACCAGGGCACCATCCCTTGCATCCATGGCCCTCTTGGCTGCCCAGCCCTTGGCGCTTGGGGGCCTAAGTTTAGGCAACCATGGATCGAGCTCGAAAATGGCTCTATCCAAGGCTAATCCTTCTTCTAAACACATCATGGGTTCATCTTGGGGGCTTTTTAGGTGAACTGAAAACACAAAATACAACCCCAAAACTCAGAATCTTCAAAGCAGCATCAAGAGGAAAGATTTCAAGAATTTAATCAAATTTCATACATTCAACAATCTCATCTTTTCTTCTAATGATTCAACTATATCCAACAAGGGTTTTCATCTATCAACAATTTAAAACAACCTTACCACACCAATTTTTTCATTAAGCACTTTAAACAAAACTTCCCTAAATACTAACCTAGGGTTTTCTTCTTGAAAGAAAGGAAGTAGATGAAGAAGATTCACTTACCACTTCCCTTAGGCTTCCAAAACTTCCATCCTCAATTAAATGTCAAGGCTAGATCTTGGAGATGGGGCTTGAAGGTTGCTGACCAAAAGGAGAAAGGGATAGCTACAGGAGAGGAAGAGCACAAAAATGAATTGGAAAGAAGGAGGATATGTGTTTAAGTTAGTGTAATGTAGGGCCCACCATTTCCCTTTTCATTTTGGTCCTTATTGAAAATAACTTTAGCTAGGACTTGAAAGGAATTTGGGAAAAGGAACTTTGATCATAATTAGGGGTATCCAACTACACTTTCATAAAATACACATGCATGAGCTCACTTTAATCCCTTTCGATGTCCCAAACTCCACTTTAACATCAAATCCAAAATCTTTAAGGTACCGGCCTCAGTATTTCATCCTCAAAAAATATGTTCTCCCTCACGAGTCAATATTCGGTCTTTTCTTAAGAGTATTTCATATATTTTTCCTTTCACTTTAGTCCTTAAGCACTTTTTTTACACTCACTACTTATGTTTTCTTTTTCGTTGCAATTTTTCTTAATTAAGGGCAAGTCTTAGTCCTTATTGAACTTTAGGTCCCACATTCAACTCCTTAAATTGCAAAAATTTTCACCTTCACGAATTTATATAATTTTAACTACACAGTAATACATGGGGTATTACAGAGAAAAATTCATATATAATTAGTAAAGTATAATTCTATCAGAAGAAATTTACTTAATATTATTGAATACTTTCTTAAATACCACATTCAATGTAGAGTTTGTATATTTTCCTTCATGGTCGAGTGCTAGGATTTTCAAACTACTTTTGCATCTTACTCTTGAAATTACAACATATAGTTGACCGTGAGTAAAAATAAGAGTAGGTAACTATAATCTAACGTTAAAGAGAGATTGACCTTGACTTTTATTAGTCGTTATTACAAAACAAATTGTTATTGGAAATTGCCTCCTCTTGAATTTGAAAGGTAATCTTGTACTAGATGAAGTCATTGCAACCGTGAAATTAGAACTTTATCTCCTACAATATAACTTGAAATAAATTATCCTTTTATGACATGATCTCCCAAGTTACTTATTAATAGTCTTATGCCATTGAATAGCCCCATGGATTTATCAATATTCCTAAGTAGAATGGTTGGAACTCCAACTTTCAAATTCAATTCGTGATTAGACAATCCAGATAATTTAATGCTGTTGAGGAATTTTGTTGTGTAGAGATTATCAACGTTGTCCACATTAAATTTTTTTAAAAGCAATGCGCAGGAGTTCATTATTTAGTGATATATCTTCTATTTCTTAAGTGATACTTTTCCTTTTAGCGACTAATTGTTATTGATTGAGCCATTCTCTAAAAAATTAAGGTAATAGTCATTTAATTTTTCTTTTTGAATTTCTAAAATATAATATAAATTATTTTTAGATGAGTATAAGTTTTGGATGTTTTGTAAAAATAATAACCTAACAAATTGTTGAATGTTTCTAAGTATATTTCAACTACAATAGTTTTGGAAGGATGATTGTCTTTGTCAAGAATAATAATCTTTGATCCTTTTTTACTTTCATACTTTTGAAGCGACAACATATAACTAACTACAAGTGAGAGAAAAAGAAAAACATTTATAATTAAATTGTTGATTGATTTGTATTTTTTATTAATAGTTTTAATTTTTATTATCAAGGTAACATCATAATGAAATATGGAGACAACGATATTATTTTCAAGATACCTGCACACAGTTCAACTTTTATAGCACAAAATATTTAGCTATTGGCTAACCAAGCGGTGTAATAAAAACAGTGCAAATTTTCAATGCAATCCAAAGCAACAAACTTTTAACTATTGGATAGTCAAGTAGTGATAAAGACTGGGAGAAAATATTATACAGATGAAGACAAAAGTTAACAATTAAAAGAACGACTAGATTAAATTCCAACAGCAAAAAGAGAGAAAATAGGAATTTAGGTGCGTGTGGGGTCCCTGCTTTTCTTAAGAAAAGCAGAGACCTGCTTTTCTCCTGAAACCGTTGGATCAACGAGATCCAACGGTTGGCATCCCATAGTCACTTTTTTTTTTAATCTTCAAATGGTCGAAACGCACAGTTTAGTAAACTTTTTTTTTAAAAAACGTTGCAAACGCACCGTTTCATTAAGTTGGAATTTTTTTTTTGTTTTCAGAATATGCAACGAACCATTATGCGACAGGTGTCACATTTTTTTTTTTTGTCAGCGTATCGAAAGGAGGATTGAAATGAATGAAAAATCTTCAACAAAACCCCAGATTCTCTTGTTTTCTTTCACATACACCCTCCCCTTCAATCCAAAATCTACAGACTTCGTTTTCTTCTTTTCCAAGCACCAAATTTCATCTTCCCGCCATTTGCAAGCAACGTGGAGCACCATCCTTTTGCTCTGTCAGCATCGACCACCATTTTCATTAGTGTCGCGTATCAGTGTTGTTCCTCTGCCAGCGTGGAGCTCCATTTTCATCAGCATCATTTTCATCATCGCCGAGAATCATCGTCGTTCCACCATTGCCGTTCAGCTTTCTCCACCATTTTTATTAGCAACGAGAATCATCCTCGCTCCTCTGTCAGAGTCGAGCACCCACCTTCGGTTCATCTGCAGCCCCCATTATTTCATCTGCGGCGTCGAGCACTCATCTGCAGCACCCCATTGCTTCATCTGCAGCGTCAAGCACTCCATTGCTTCATCCGGTATATATATATATATACACACACACACACACATATATATATATACACACTTTCATCAGCAAACTTGATCTATATATATATATTATTTATATTTATATATATACATATATATATATATACTAAAAGAAAACTGGAGCTGACCATTACATGTGATATATATATATATATATATATATATGGATGGACAATGTGGAACTTCAGCTAATATTTAACAGATTGGGTATTTTGATAATATTTAACAGAGCCTCAAATTGTTACCTATGGTGTTATGTGCTTGTATTGGTCTCTTGTAATCCCTAACCAATAATTAAATCAAGTTCAGTGGAAAACAAATGGTTTTAATTTGATCAGAAAGTGATATTAAATCAACAATTTAATTCAAGTTATTTCCTTTTTAGTGGTTCAACTTTAGAATTAGGTTGATGCTATTTTTATGAATTACTTAAATGAAAAAATGTACTGTGATATAAAAGTTAATACTTAATTTTAATGAATTACTTAATTTTTTTGTTTAAGTTTCAAGTTAATTTTGGTGTTTAAGATTCAAATATTAATTTTGACGATTAAGATTCAAGTTAATTTTGTGTCTATGCTTGATTGTAGATAACTACAATGGAAGAAAATTGGAAGCCTAAGGTTGGGATGCAATTTGATAAGGGAGAAGAAGGATGGATTTTTTGGAAGAGATATTGTAATACCCGTTAATTTCAGAATATAATTCGCTTAAGAGTATTTTAGAATTTCACAACGTTACTTTAGTTATTTATTTTGGTCATTTTTAATTTTCATATTTAATTGTTCTCTTTGAATATTATTTATGAAAATTGAGTTAAATGACTGGACTGAATATTTGCACCACGTGGGATATATTCTAAGAATGGTGAAATTCATGGAAAAGTGGTTTAAGAATGGTCAATTAATCCATTTATTGTAAATTGACTGGATGGGTTTGGATGTTGGGTTATGGATACCCATGGGTTATTCAATAACCCATTAGAAATATTTAATATAAAACTTCAATAGTAACTTCTCATAATTCGATTCTGAAGCGAAGCAAAAGGAACAGTAACTTCATTTTCTCTCTCAGTTCTTCATTTTCTTCTTAAATCCTTTCCTTGATTTTCAGAAGTTCGATTATTTGTTCGGTTCAAAAGCTTTGTAAGGATCAAAGGTAAGTTTTAATCTCGTTATTTTCCTTAAATCTAAGTTTATATGGAAGATTAGAGGAGGTTTTGTTCTTGAAGATTTTGATGATAATTCGTGAATCTCAGTTATTTTAGAAGTTATATTTGAGTTATAATCGGTTAAAAGAGTTGAAATTCTGGTTTTGAAACAAGAAAGGAAAGGATGAATTTGTGAGAAATTTCTGCAAAAACTTCTGCAAAACTCGAGTTACTGTAGCGACCAGATTTCGGGAAATTTTCTTCGAGTTACTGTAGTGTCGGCAGTCAACGGTACTGTAGCAGTCAACGTTACTGTAGCGAACTGGTACTGTAGCGAACCGTTACTATAGCAAACCGTACTGTAGCAAACCATTACTGTAGCAATCAGAAAATTTTGCGTATTTTCGTGATTTTGTTTCCTTTCTTATGTTTCCTTGTAATATATTTTACTAGGAAATTTTCCTACACAAATTCTAGTGTGGAACAAGGTAAACTTGGACAAACATCAAGGTGAGTGAATAACCTTGCTCAGCTAATTTGATATTACTAGTCAAAGTACAATATAAGTCCCATTTACAATATTATTTGGATAATAAGCAATCAATTTTTCATATGGGAGTATATGATGATCGGTAGAAATAAGAGTATGTAGAAATTGTTTTATTTCATGACAATTGTATTATGTGATAAATTCTCACTATCTTGTCAATGAGTAAAGATCTACGGGATCTAATACACGAGTTGGAAAGGGTTAAAGTCTCATACTACTCGGTGTATATCTAAGAAAGCTCATACACGAGTTTGAAAGGGTTAAAGTCTCACACTACTCAGTGCATATCTATGAAACTTATACATGAGTTGAAAGGGTTAAAGTCCCATACTACTCGGTGTATATCTAAGAAAGCTCATACACGAGTTTGAAAGGGTTAAAGTCCCATACTACTCAGTGCATATCTATGAAACCTATACACGAGTTGAAAGGGTTAGAATCCCATACTACTCGGTGTATACCGATGAGATCTTATTCATGAGTTTGAAAGGGTTAGAGTCCCATACTACTCGATGTATAAAACAATTAATTATATGAGTAAATGTGGTATTTGTACTTTTGATATTTTATATAGTACAGTTATTTACTTACTGAGTTTTTAAATAAACTCACACTCCCTATGATTATTTTTTTCAGATACAGAAAACAAAGAACAAGAGTATCCGTTTGAAGAATAGAAGCCGCTTGAAATTATCCTCCATTTCTGTCTGGTGGGATACCAGTACTTATTAATGTGGATACTAGAAACGCTCTGTACTTTTTATAGGTCTCCTAGGCTTGCGATGAGATAGAAATATCAGACTATGTATGTCTATATTTGCTTATCAGATGAATATAATTCTGTAGTGTGGAATGAATGATTAAGGTTGAATGTAAAACCTTACAGAATATATGTAAATAACGTATGTTTGAGAATTTTATCAAATGAGTAGTATCTTTTCACATGCTCAATTTTTGGGATGTGACAATTTGGTATCAGAGGATAGGTTTTATAGGTCCCCTATAGAGTACAGAGCAAAGTGATCTTTGTGGGCCCTTCCCTATTGTCATAAGCCGCGGCATGACCATAGGATTAGGTTCCATAAAAGACCTTGTAGAGTATAACGTCATTTTATAGATAATTTTCAGTGGGGCTAGTAAGTGATATTTTGTTTATGTCTGAAAATTGTTTGTTATGTGTGTAGATCTGTGACAGATCAATGTCAGAAGGATCTTCTAATAATAATGAGCATATGGGTCCAAGGAGGGCCATAAATCCACCAGTACATGTGCAAGATGATCCTAACCGTAGTGATAGTTTACATGCTCAAAGTACTGAGGACGCAACTAGTGAGCAAGCAAGGAGAGTCGAACCTGATGCTCACGTTGGCAATGTAACTATTGCACATATGATTAATTTGATGAATGAACGATTTGGCCGATTTGAGACTGAAATGAGAGGTCGAGCTGCACAAGCTAACCTGCCAGTGGATCCTCCTATTGTTGAAGCTGAAATTGTACCACCAGCTCAGTTAGCTGGAGGAGATAACGTAAGGGAGGTAAGAATGTCTGAATTCCAGAAAATGAGGCCTCCTACTTTTTCAGGGGAAGATCCCAAAAAGGACCCACAATGTTTCCTTGAAGATTGTGAAGCAATCTGTGATGCTATAGGGTGTTCTCCTACTCAAAAGGTAGAATTCACTTCTTTTCAGTTAAAGGGTAGGGCTGGTAAATGGTGGAAGAACTGGAAGAAAGCTAGAATTCAAGGCACACCGTCAGTTATGTGGACGGAGTTTTACAGATTGGTTATGGAAAGGAGGTCAAAGAATAAAGAAGAATATCGACAAAAGAAGAAAGCTAGATATAGGAGATCTTTTGATCAAAGGGAAGACTCAGGGACTTTGAAACCCTTTACTGCATCACAACATGCTCCAGCCACTCCTACTAAGTCATTTTATTCTACAGCCAGTGTGGCTAAGCCTCGTTCAGAGAGCAGGGGTAGTTTTAGTTCTTCTAGTAGATGAGGTACTCAAGCTAAAAGGAAGAAACCTCAGTGTCCTGAATGTGAAAAGTTTCACTTCGGAGAATGCAGGTTAAACACTGTTGGTACAGGTTGTTTTAACTGTGGACAAAAAAAAGGACATTTTATAAAGGAGTGCCCTCAGCTCATGACAGGACCAGGTTAAGGGTCTACTTTGCCACCTCGACCACAATCTATTACTCGAACACCAACCCCTTCAATAGGGGGTAGTATGGGAAGAGGTTCTGGAAGAGGCCAAGGTGACCGTGGAAAACAAGCTACTGGCAGAGGAAATGCAAGAGTATATGCTCTAACCCGACAGGATGCTCAAACATCCAATGCTATAGTTACAGGTATATTATCTGTCAATACTTTTGTTGCACGTATTTTGTTTGATCCTGGTTCTACTCACTCATATGTGTCACCCCTATTTGCCAAGAGATTTGCATTTGATTCGATTACTTTTAAGGAACCATTCTTAGTTTCCACACCGATGAGAGAGACTTGGATAGTTAAAACATATTATCGTTCTTGGAAAATAATTGTTGGGGGCATGGAAACTGAGATAGATCTTATGATTCTCAATATGTTAGATTTTGATGTGATTTTAGGGATGGACTGGCTATCTTCTTGTCATGCTACTATAAATTATCGTGACAAAGTTATTTCCTTTAATATGCCGGGGAGGAGTAATTTTGTGTTTCAAGTAGATCAAAGTGATGTACCTTGCAACATGATATCTATGTTAAGTGCCCGGCGTATGTTGCGAAAGGGATGTCAGGGATTTCTAGCTTTTATCAAAGATTTAGAAAAGAAAGAACAGAAGTTAGAAGACATTCATGTGGTTAATGAATTCCCAGATGTGTTCCCAGAAGATTTACCTGGATTACCGCCAGAAAGAGATATTGAGTTCAGTATTGATTTGGTCTCAGACACACGACCAATTTCTATTCCACCTTATCGTATGGCTCCTGTTGAGCTAAAAGAACTCAAAGAACAATTGGAAGATTTGTTGAACAAAGGGTTCATTCACCCAAGTTTTTCACCTTGGGGTGCTCCTGTTCTTTTTGTGAAAAAGAAAGATGGTTCTATGAGATTATGTATAGATTATCGTCAGCTGAATAAAGTCACAGTGAAAAATAAGTATCCTTTACCAAGGATAGATGATTTGTTTGATCAGCTTCAAGGAGCAAAATATTTCTCAAAGATTGACCTAAAGTCTGGATATCATCAGTTATGAATTAAGAATGATGATATACCTAAGACTGCTTTTCGTACACGGTATGGCCATTATGAGTTTCTCATGATGTCTTTTGGGTTGACAAATGCACCAGCAACATTTATGGATTTAATGAACAGAGTGTTCAAATCATTCCTTGATAAGTTTGTAATTGTATTTATTGATGATATTTTGGTATATTCAAAGAGTCATGAAGAATATACTGAACATTTGAGAATAGTGCTTCAGACCTTGAGAGAGCATCAGTTGTACGCAAAGCTCTCAAAATGTGAATTCTGGATGAGTCATGTAACATTTTTGGGACATGTTATTTTTCAAGAAGGTATTCATGTAGATCCAAGTAAAATTGAAGCAGTAAAACAATGGCCTAGACCAACAACTGTGTCGGAAGTACGTAGTTTTCTTGGCTTAGCAGGGTATTACCGTCGCTTTGTCAAAGATTTCTCTAAGACGGCTCTCCCATTAAATAATTTAACCCAAAAGAATGTTAAATACATTTAGGATGATTCATGTGAGTAAAGTTTCACCCAATTGAAAGAGTGTTTAACTTCTGCACCAGTCTTAATCCTACCATCAGGACCAGGGGGTTACTCTGTATTCTGTGATCCCTCAAAGATAGGCTTAGGATGTGTGTTGATACAACATGGTAAAGTCATAGCTTATAGCTCACGTCAGCTTAAAAAACATGAATTGAATTACCCCACTTATGATTTGGAAATGGCAGCTGTAGTGTTTGCCCTAAAGATATGGAGACATTACTTGTATGGGGAAACTTGTAAAATTTTTACAGATCACAAAAGCCTTAAGTACATTTTCTTCCTGTTCATACCACTTTCAGTGTAGCAAAACTTGCTCGACTTTATGTTAAAGAAATAGTGAAACTTCATGGTGTACCAATATCCATTATATTAGACCGAGGACCTCAGTTTACTTCTCGGTTCTGGAGAGTCTTTCAAGAGGCTTTGGGTACCAAAGTGAATCTTAGCACAGCATTTCATCCTCAGACTGATGGACAGTCCAAAAGGACAATTCAGACTTTAGAGGATATGCTAAGAGCTTGTGTGATGGATTTCAGTGGAAGTTGGGAAGATCATTTGTCTCTTATTGAATTTGCTTATAATAACAGTTACCAAGCCAGTATCCAGATGACACCTTTTGAGGCTTTATATGGGAGACGGTGTCGATCTCCTATATGTTAGTTTGAACTTGGTGAAACCAAAATATTTGAACCTGAGATGATACAGGATGATATAAATAAAGTTAAACTGATCAGAGAGAAGTTGTTAACTGCTCAGAGTAGACAGAAGTCTTATGCGGACAACCGACGACGTGACCTTGAATTTGCAATAGGTGATATGGTTTTCTTACGAATCTCACCTATGAAGGGAGTAATGAGATTCGGGAAGAAAGGCAAGCTTAGTCCGAGGTATGTTGGCCCATATGAGGTTGTAGACAGAGTGGGTAATGTGGCATATCGCCTAGACCTACCTTCCAACCTAAAGGGAGTTCATCCAATATTTCATGTGTCCATGCTGCGGAAATATCTTCCTGATCCTTCTCATGTCATTCAACCCCAAGAAGTTTATTTTGATGAAACTCTCACATACGAAGAGGTAACAGTAGCTATTCTTGATAGAAAAGTCAAGAAATTGCGTACTAAAGAAATTCCTAGTGTCAAGGTTCTTTGGAGAAATCATTCTCGCGAGTAAGCTACGTGGGAGGCAGAAGATGAAATGTGGAAAAACTATCCACATTTATTTGAAACTTGAGGAAAGATTTTAATTCGGAGGACCGAATTCTTTTAAAGGGGGTAGAATGTAATACCCGTTAATTTCAGAATATAATTCGCTTAAGAGTATTTTAGAATTTCACAACGTTACTTTAGTTATTTATTTTGGTCATTTTTAATTTTCATATTTAATTGTTCTCTTTGAATATTATTTATGAAAATTGAGTTAAATGACTGGACTGAATATTTGTACCATGTGGGATATATTCTAAGAATGGTGAAATTCATGGAAAAGTGGTTTAAGAATGGTCAATTAATCCATTTATTGTAAATTGACTGGATGGGTTTGGATGTTGGGTTATGGATACCCATGGGTTATTCAATAACCCATTAGAAATATTTAATATAAAACTTCAATAGTAACTTCTCATAATTCGATTCTGAAGCGAAGCAAAAGGAACAGTAACTTCATTTTTTCTCTCAGTTCTTCATTTTCTTCTCAAATCCTTTCCTTGATCTTCAGAAGTTCGATTATTTGTTCGTTTCAAAAGCTTTGTAAGGATCAAAGGTAAGTTTTAATCTCGTTATTTTCCTTAAATCTAAGTTTATATGGAAGATTAGAGGAGGTTTTGTTCTTGAAGATTTTGATGATAATTCGTGAATCTCAGTTGTTTTAGAAGTTATATTTGAGTTATAATCGGTTAAAAGAGTTGAAATTCTGGTTTTGAAACAAGAAAGGAAAGGATGAATTTGTGAGAAATTTCTGCAAAAACTTCTACAAAACTCGAGTTACTGTAGCGACCAGATTTCGGGAAATTTTCTTCGAGTTACTGTAGTGTCGGCAGTCAACGGTACTGTAGCAGTCAACGTTACTGTAGCGAACCGACACTGTAGCGAACCGTTACTATAGCAAACCGTTACTGTAGCAATCAGAAAATTTTGCGTATTTTCGTGATTTTGTTTCCTTTCTTATGTTTCCTTGTAATATATTTTACTAGGAAATTTTCCTACACAAATTCTAGTGTGGAACAAGGTAAACTTGGACAAACATCAAGGTGAGTGAATAACCTTGCTCAGCTAATTTGATATTACTAGTCAAAGTACAATATAAGTCTCATTTACAATATTATTTGGATAATAAGCAATCAATTTTTCATATGGGAGTATATGATGATCGGTAGAAATAAGAGTATGTAGAAATTGTTTTATTTCATGACAATTGTATTATGTGATAAATTCTCACTATCTTGTCAATGAGTAAAGATCTACGGGATCTAATACACGAGTTGGAAAGGGTTAAAGTCCCATACTACTCGGTGTATATCTAAGAAAGCTCATACACGAGTTTAAAAGGGTTAAAGTCCCACACTACTCAGTGCATATCTATGAAACCTATACATGAGTTGAAAGGGTTAAAGTCCCATACTACTCGGTGTATATCTAAGAAAGCTCATACACGAGTTTGAAAGGTTTAAAGTCCCATACTACTCAGTGCATATCTATGAAACCTATACACGAGTTGAAAGGGTTAGAATCTCATACTACTCGGTGTATACCGATGAGATCTTATTCATGAGTTTGAAAGGGTTAGAGTCCCATACTACTCGATGTATAAAACAATTAATTATATGAGTAAATGTGGTATTTGTACTTTTGATATTTTATATAGTACAGTTATTTACTTACTGAGTTTTTAAATAAACTCACACTCCCTATGATTATTTTTTTCAGATACAGAAAACAAAGAACAAGAGTATCCGTTTGAAGAATAGAAGCCGCTTGAAATTATCCTCCATTTCTGTCTGGTGGGATACCAGTACTTATTAATGTGGATACTAGGAACGCTCTGTACTTTCTATAGGTCTCCTAGGCTTGCGATGAGATAGAAATATCAGACTATGTATGTCTATATTTGCTTATCAGATGAATATAATTCTGTAGTGTGGAATGAATGATTAAGGTTGAATGTAAAACCTTACAGAATATATGTAAATAACGTATGTTTGAGAATTTTATCAAATGAGTAGTATCTTTTCACATGCTCAATTTTTGGGATGTGACAGATATGGAGGGAAAATGGGGTTTGGAGTGCGGAAGGGTTCACACAATACAAGAAAAAAAGATGGGAAAACGATAACATCAATTACATATGTATGCTCAAAAGAGGGATTTCGAGAGAAGGACAAAAGGGCCGTAAATATCAAGAATCCACGTGATGAAACTAGAACCGGATGTCAAGCTAGATTGCGATTGAAACTTATGGAGACAAAGTACGAAGTATACGAGTTCATAGAGGAACACAACCACGAATTACATACGAAAGAAACTAGCCACATGTTGCAATCGCAACGAACGATATCCGAAGTACAAGCACATGAGATTGAACTGGAAGAAGACTCCGGCCTTAGACAGAAAAGCTCATTTGACTTGATGAGCTTACATGCGGGAGGAAGGGCGAATCTTGGATACACTCGAACAGATGTGAAGACTTATATTAAGTCAAGGCGTCAGAGGAATATGGTTTATGGGGAAGCGGGGGCATTGTTGCAATATTTCCAGAGGCAATTAGCAGAGAACCCCTCATTCTACCATGCATACCAAATGGACTATGAGGAGCAGATAACGAATGTGTTTTGGGCCGATGCGAGAATGCTTGTGGATTATGGGCTGTTTGGAGACGTAGTATCATTGGACACGACTTTTGGCACAAATAAAAACAATAGACCTCTTGCTATTTTTTGTGGATTTAATCATCACCGAGGAATGGTGATTTTTGGAGCTGCATTATGTATGATGAGACTATTGAGTCCTTCAGTTGGCTCTTTCAGACATTTCTGGAGGCACACCGTCAGAAAAAGCCACTTATAATGTTCACTGATCAGGATGCGGCGATGGCGAAGGTATTGTCTGATGTGATGCCGGACACTGTACATGGCCTATGTACATGGCATCTGATGCGGAATGCCAGTAAACATCTAGGCCGTTTGTCGAATGGGGAATCTAACATTTTGACCCAACTCTCGCGATTGATGTATGAAATTGACGATGAAGATAAATTTGAGGCCGCATGGTGTCGCATGTTGTTAGAGCATAATGTTGAAAATAATCGGTGGTTGACAACAACGTACCAAATAAAGGAAAAATGGGCGGCTTGCTTTATGAAAAAAGCCTTCACTCTTGGTATGCGAAGCACGCAATTGAGTGAAAGCTTGAATTCGGACTTGAAGGACTTGTTGAACCCAGACGTGGACCTAGTACAATTCTTCAAGCATTTTGAGCGAATTATAGATGACAAAAGGTACAATGAATTGATAAGCGAGTTCGAATGTAGGGAGAAAGTGCCTCGGCTCAGGAACCCAATGTCTCTTACATTGAGACAGTTGTCTATGATTTACACACCGGCTATTTTTGAGTTATTTCAGACAGAGTATGAGAAGATATTGGGGACAGGCATTAAAGAGAAGAATGAGAGTGGGCCGATGTTCCATTATGTAGTCTCTTTGATTGATAGGGGGAGAGATTACATAGTTTCTTTTGACCCGTACTCAAGAATAGTTACATGCAGTTGTCGGAAGTTTGAGAACTTTGGCATCTTATGTTCTCATGCTTTGAAGGTTTATGATCGTAATGAAGTACACCTAATCCCCGATCGATATATTATGCCTCGATGGACAAGGAAAGCAAGAGCCGATGTAATATGTGATATCAAGGGGAAGGTGATTGAGGAGGACCCTAGGCGAGAGAGCACGAATCGATTTAGGGAACTCAGTCGAGATATGATTAGTTTGGCAGCGGAAGCCTCTAGGTCAGAGGAAGCATCTTCCGCCCTGAGAGAAATCGCATCAAAGTTTAGAAAGCAATTTTGTGAGTTTCATTCTACGGGACAAGGTTTGGATGCAGATCCCAGTGCCACCGCCATTCCTACACCTACTGGATTTAAGCATAAAGAGGGTCCAAGACATAAGAATCGGTATAAAAGTTGTGTTGAAATTCGAGGATCTAAAAAGAGGAGAGTAACAACCATTGAATCTGCTAGAGTAAGTTAATTGTCATTTTTTTTATGTTTCTAAGGCCTAAACCATTTTTATTTATCCAATTTGACTCATGGTATTCCATGTAGATAAATGATGCACCACCCGGAATATTATGCTCGGCACCTCTTGTACCCCGTACACATGTTTCTACGATGAGTTTTGCTGAAATGCTTATGGTTAGTATTCCCGAGATGAGTTTAATGTAATACTAATTGTTACCGTAATTGATGCATAATTGTACTAATCTTTGCAATTTCTTAACACAGACGCCCATTGATCGCTCAATACCATCGCTTGAAGCTTTGCAATTTACTCAAGATTTTTCACACACAGCCGATTGAAGTTAGTTCTGGAATGACACAACTAGATAGGAAGCAGCCACTAAGTTACATTTTTCATATTGTTTGCTGAAGTTTGCTTAGTAACATGTACCATCTCTGAAGTTTACTGAATGCATATGCTTTACTCATTACCATCTCTAAAGTCAACTCAGTGCTTATAATTTAGTCATATTGTTTCTTTATCCTCATCTTTTATTATTATGTTAATCAACATATGGAATAAGAAAATAAGAAAGAATGGCATTATATACAGGAAAAAGGAACATTTATATTACTCATAACAATTGTCGATCAAAGATTACAAGAGTTTACTGCATCTTAATTAACATTACAAAAGAACCTATTACTACTTGATAGCCTACAACTACAAAATGAGCTTTTACAGTCTAATACAATTGCAAAACTACTAGATCATCCTTTCTAGTCCAGCAAAATTCCAGCATTACTTGAAGATCCTTTATAGCGCAGCAAAATTTTAGCCCAGCAAAAACAGCACAACATTCAATCCCTGCAAGCACAAATAGTCCAACAGAAAAAACAATACCTCAAACTTTATATAACAGTTCCAGCAAAGCAGGTCCAGCAGCAGCAAATATCAGTAATCAAACAATCAAAACAGACTACATGTGTGTAAGCAGATGTGCATATATATATATATATATATATATATATATATATATATATATGTAGTCTGTGCATATTTGTATATATATGTATGTGTTTCACTTCCATTTTCAGCAGTCTGTGCAGAGGAATATGATAGGAGTCTATGCATACTTATATTTATGACCTAATCACATGACAAAATGATACTTATATCTCTCACTTCCATTACTTACATAAAGACCAAAAAGCATAGGAAAGCTAAGTCCTTTATGACCTAACATTTGATACATTTGATACATTGGACTTTCCCTCTTTTTCTTGCATCTTTCTCTTCCTTTTCTTCTCATTCTGCACCAAATGACCACATACATAAATATAAACCAAGATACTTCAAAAACAACTCTAAACTTTTTTTTCTATATTGATTGTATAACATGTGAAAGTCCTACACAACAGACCTGCCAAGCAAAGCATTTCTGGCTGTCCTATAAAGTTTAACATCCATAAAATCCATACTTGGCAGGCAAAACATTTTCCATAGCTTCCATTTCTTTTGGCTGTAATGTAAAGTAAGTCTTACTTTATCTGACTTCTGACCTCTAAGCAAATCAACCTGAAAGTGATAGCCAGAAACCATGAAATTGATAGCCAAAAATAGACATTAGGAAAACTAGTCTATGCTTATGTACATCCCTCATAAGAATCGCCATTCTAGAAAACAAATAAAACCCAAATTCATATAAATCCAGAAACAAAATTCAACAACCACCTAAATCAGTTCTCATCGCATGTACAATGCAAGCATCAGTCTTTCCAATCATGGGCAAATTCATCTTTAAATAACCAGCCAATAAAGCATTTATCAACCTATTAGTTCACCAACAACCAAAACATAAAGGCGCGGGCTTACTGTAAATAAAAATGCCTATCCAGTCAAGAGAATTTACTACCATGAGTGAAGCATCAGAACATAGCATCTGGCTATCACACCTTCGATGATAGAAGAAACTAATTCAGCAAGGAGATAGGTATTGATAACACCAATTTCTTCAATTTCTCGTCCAAGACCAGTAAATGTCGCAACCAGTAAACTAATTCAGGATTTCATCATCAGGATGGGGAATGACATTGTATGAAAAATTAAACACACTTCATGAATTGGGGGCAGAGAAATAGAGACAGAGAGCCAAATCAAGAGAAGAAGAGAAGGAGAGATCCTTACCTACTTGGGGGCAGAGAAACAAGAGGACGGCCGAACGCTACCGGCGGCTATAGGAGGCAACTGAGGGAGAATGGAAGGTCATCGCCACCGGCGGCTGTGGGAGGCGACTGAGGGAGAAGGGAAGCCGTCGAATGAGGAATGCGGGATGAAGGTCGAACGCGAGATAGGGAAGCCACCAAAACGGTGCGTTTGAGGCTTTGAAAAAAAAAAAAGAACCAAAACGGTGCGTTTTTTAGTGTCTCCCAAAACGCTGCCGTTTCAGGAGAAAAGCAGGACCCTGCTTTTCTTAACAAAAGCAGGGACCCCGGACTCAATTTAGGTGGACAAAAGGACACATGAATGTGAGGTCGCTTGCTTGCTTACTTGGACAAATAGGGTAGGTGCATGCCATGTAACTTTGATTTGATAAGAAAGCCTATTAAGGAGAATATGCACCAAGTCAGATGCAATAAATGCATTAAGAGGAACTTGGATCAGACTCTGTTGTAAACTTTCAGTCAAATCTCCTCCTCCATTGGCCTTTTTCACCCATAAGCTCTTGATTCCTCAAGAAGGGAAAAAAGAAGAAGAAGCTATAAATCATTTTAAATTTTAGAAATATACAAACACTAACATTTTATAGATGAATTTATGGTTTACAATGTATTTATTATTTGGTTTCTCCTCTCTAACTCTTGTTTTCACTTCGATAGCCTTTGCTTCTTTCTCTGTCATACTCAAATCCTTAGTTCCAACTTCTTCAACTTATAAAAGACCTCAATTAGAATATCAATATACATATCATACATCAACAACTTAATATATTCATGTTTCATTCTTTCATGTAATAATTTGAGAAGATATCTATTAAATTTTAGATTTTTCTCTCTACAATAATATCAATAAGGTCTTTCAAAGAATTAGAGAGGAAAATATATTTTTCCTTGAATAGATGTCATGAAAAATTCTTTTATCCACAACCCTTATTCACTATTTTTTCTTGCATATACCCCACAAGCCTTCACGCTGTTAAACCTTGACTTTGCAGGTGCACCCAAGCAGCCACCAATTGGTTCCTTAATAAGGCAGAAAAAGGAAAATCAAGTAAATAATTGCAATAACCATCAATAGAAATCATCTTGAAAGCTATGCAATATAAAACAACAAATGTTTCATAAACTTTTGCAATACCCATCAAATGCAACTTGTAAGTAATTTATAAATAAATAGATATATTGAATTTTTTGCTATGGTTTCTAAGGTTCAATCTATTATTTTGCCTTTCAAAAGCTTGATAAAATTTAAATAAGGAGTTCAATTTATATCTAGCCAGAAATATAAACATAAAAGTTAAGTTACCATGATAAAAAAACATCAATTGGCTTATATATGTCAAATCTTATACTAATGACCTTATATATATACACACACGTGCCCATCATTTTCATTCCTAAGATTTTGTGAAGTATCTACACAAAAAGATGCATGGGACCTTAGTGAAAAGTACTAACCAAGATTAAGTATTTTTTTATCAAATTGACCACTACAATAACCGAAAGGAATTGCCGATATTTCCTACCTCCCCTTCCATTCTTCACCAGGCTTGAGAGTGATCGTTGTTTCTACAGAAGTAGGCTAAACACAAAGCATATCTCTGTACTCATCATCCCCAAAATCAGGTAAGCTCTTGGATTTATTATCCCATGGGTTCCATATTGCTGCAGTAAAAAATGACAATATTATTGATACCACAACAAACACGTTCTAAGCTATTAGGTTCTCCGGTAAAAACATGATAAGCAAGCATTTCTAACAAGTCAGCAACATATATATGGATCTTTTTAAAAGCCTTTTCGACATGTTATTTCTTATTGGAGAACCATGACCTCGAGTACATGAGAGCGCATATCAATAAATGCTAAACTCACCAGTGTTTGGAAGTCTATCTTTCCACAATACATGAGTTTGCATCCTTTTATGATCTATCACTACAATCTTCGTTACTGTACCTAGATATACTTTGGCAATCTTCAATGTCAAAGAAATCAACAAGGATAAAGCAATAGTCACATAGTTGAAGCGATAGTGTTAAGAAACATGAAACTAATGCAGTATTCATATATATTAACCTCTAACTCAAAGGTTATTGCATCCCCTTATTTCGTAAAAAACTCTAGATAATCAAAAGCCTCAAGCCCCTCTATGCGCACTTCACTACATATAAGCAATATGACAATTAGCTTGCAGAATATGCAAATCATAAATCCCATAACAATGCAGTTAATTTGTAAAATTAGATAAAGCTAAATGTAAACATTATTCGGAGATCAGACAAAGACAGCTTAGTTCTATATCAAAGTGACCGAAAAAAGCTCATAAGAAAATTAACTATAATTTTACATATTAGAATACAGTAGAAGATATTAGTAGCTTTTATTTATTAAATGAAAATTCAATTCCTGGAATTCATCCATTTCCTAACTGCTACAATATCAAATGATTATATACTTTGAATTCAATAAGCAATGAGCCAACATATTTATGGGGAGAAAAAGAGTAAGAGTGATGCTATATGTCACTTCTATTGATAATTGATCAAAAATCACATATCATATTTACTTGGAATAGAAACTTATATTGAACATGATATCCCAAATGTGATCAATTTTAACATGTTGTATAAGTTAATAGATTTATACAAAAGAAATAATGCTTATGGATAGGCATGTATCTTAATTACAATGATCCAACTAGAGCCATATACTACTCCTATCACAATTCAAAACTGAGGGCTGTTACAAATGCAGATGATGTGATATCCACACCGCCATAAACCAAAATCTTTTCAATTTAACCAAACTAACATAACCTACATTTTAGGTTGCCTATTCAATTATATAGCATACTAAAGGAATAACTTAAAATAAATAAAATTACCTTACCCTGAGTAATGGGGAGGTATCCTCAATCCACAAGTCATCAAACTAATAGTTTTCCCGTACCTGTAACTGTGAAGGGGTGAATCTAATCCATAAACTCACCCAAAATAGTCATACTCTAGACATGCAATACATGTATATCATTAAAAAATAAGTATATAACAATATATATAAATATATATTACTAAATATATGTGTCTGTTCATACATGGGTCTCCACATATGACAGCATGCATGCAGCGTCAAGCCATCTTAAATCATACCTATGACATCGTACCTCTGCCCCTAATAAAGCGAGCATCTGATGCCTAGTACATTTGATTCTTTGTTCCCATCCAAACTCGTTCATATGCATAAACTTTATTTTAACACCCCTAGGACCCTATACACTCTACACGTAGTCCTAACCCATACCAAGCTACTTGCACACATATATACACATAGGCATACCACAACAAGCATCAAACGTCATGTAGGTTTGCTGTCACGACCCATTTTTTTTTGGCACATGACCGGCACAATGATGAATTTCCCATCATTATAAGCTTTTCGATAAATTCTACTCACAAGTAAAATTATTATTCATTTTCTCTATATTCTCAAAATATCATTCCTTAATAAATATAAAGAAAATACATCAAATTTTCTTAATTAAAAATAATAGATCCTCAGTACAAAATACATTATCATACTGAAATACAAGCCAAATACAAAACCCTGACCTAGATGTCCTAGACGGTTACAGAGCAACATATTCTATAACAAAAGAAGGGCCTACCCGACAGCGGGAAGGTCCAAAGTGATCTACTCCTCTAGCGGATGTTCTTCGGTGGCAACCTGATCTGAACAAAAAAATTTGTACAGAGAGTGTGAGCTTTTAAACTCAGTGAGCAAATCGGCCTCGCGTTAATAAAATTCAAATACATCACCAGTCATGCAAGCATATCCGAAGGCTCAAGCTCAACCAATAGACATAGTTAGAAATTACATACAAGAAGACAAAAATTCATTCAATTCAATAAACGTTACTAGTACTCATCAATGGCAATATATCCCGGAGAGTGCACACAACCTCATCCTCTTAGCTAGGGCGCCTCACGGATTTATCACCAATCCGGGCTATATCCCTACTGAGGGAATCGTTGTCTCCACACTCATTGGTCAAGACACCCTTTAAATCGGGTTTTCTGCCTTGCCGTGAGAGGGGGTACTGTACCGCTCAATCACAATCAATAGTACAGTATTTCATATCATAATCAGAAGCACAATATAACATTCATCCTTATAACAGGTATAGTATATAATTATATGATTTAAATTTCACATCATCATGAGATACTTGCTTCGTCTTATCCATACTTCTGGATTATCTCATTATATTCGTCATTTTGAATCCAATTTCCCCCTATGAATCTTGGGAGTGTCCTACGACATACTTTTTATCACCAGTAATGCTAAAACTCTATTAAAACGGGGTCGTTTCACTCACCAGAATTCCGTTCGAATATCGCTTCTCTAAGCCGTTACGGACAAGAGTACCTAGGTGAATTTCAGTGTTTCGCTACGGAGATTTTCATGAAAGATTAGAGAAAATACGTTATGATTGTTTTTGTACAGATATTGTTCATACGTACGGTTACTGTTCATATGTATAGTTACTATTCATACATATGGGTACTATTCATAAAGAGTGGAGGGTCACACTGGACACACTTAAAAACCAGGTCTTTCCTTAGCTAGAACTTTCCTAGACATGTATTCTTCACAGTTTACATTCTATTTCGGTAATCAGAGAATCAAAATAACATATAAACAGCTAAGGACAGTTTTTCTGATGTGGAAGATCGGCCAAAGCCGCAACCACAGAGCATACTTAAAAAAATAACTTCTAAAATTTGAAAGACATAGAAAGGGCATAGTATCCTTACCTAAGCAGAAAAGGAAAGGCCCAAAATCTCAGAGACCTAGCGTCGGAGTAAGAGAAACTTAAGGAGAGAAGAAGAGAAGTTGAAGGTGTGAGTTTAGAAGTGAAATGGAAGGGCCTATTTATAGGAAAAGTCAAGGGTACTATTTGACACTATGCGCTAATAAAATATTCAATTTACTATTCATGAAAATGACATTTATAATAATGCAATTTACTGTGCACCTTACGCGGACGGCTGAAAATTTTTTTCTTTTATTACTATTGGAAACTTAAAGGGAAAACTATCCTTTCACGTTAAACCTTTAAGTTTCTTTTCAATTTAGTCCTTTCAATTTAGTCCCTGAGGGTATTTTTACACATAAAACGTCATTTCCTCCTACAAACTTCTTTCTAGTTTTCTCTTATGATCAAACCATATCTAGTACTTGACATTTTGATTGTATAAATAAACAGTACATAAATAGTAACAGTAGTTTGTAAACACGCATTTATATTTTATTTTTCATGGGTATTACATTTGCATTCCTACGAGAAACTCACTTAAGAGCCACGTTATTGAGAGTCTTCATTCCCCTAGACATTTTGCTTAAGAGTTTCATTATATGGGTATGCATTCCTATATTTTTGTTTCTCAATACTTCATCAGTGTGAGACTACTCCCTGAATTAATCACATTATCTCAAGAAATAGATTGTTCTCAAGATCGCTTTATCAAAGAGCTTGCGGTGAGAGAGTCACCAGTGGGAGTTACATATATTGACTTTAAGCAACTGAGAATGATAACTCTCCCCAAACTATCCTCTCAAGATTTAATAGCACGAAACACTAACTGGATGTTCAAAAGATATTCTTATTTTCAGAAACATTGCAGGACCATAAATGATGCAAATCTACTACAATATGCCTGCTGCTGCATTCATCTCTGAGTTGGTATTTAAGTACTTAATTGAGAACTCTGAGTTGGCTTAAAAGTTAAGATTAACTAATAACAAAGGAAAATAACCTTGACTAATAGGAGCAAGCAACGGAAGCATGAAATCTAGAAAAAGAATGAACAAAATTTATCATTCCAATTCATTATATAGTAGAGATCAAAGTTTATTTACAAAGAAAATGACATTGACAGGATAAACAATTTGAGTGAATTGCCTTATCAGCTTCCAAAAAAAAAAGGGTAGTAGAATGCTAAATCCTAGCCAAGGTATTAGCTAAATATACTTTCTCCTAGCAAAAAACCCGACCAAAATAGGAACACTCCTCTTTGGTTTGTGAATTGTTCCCAGTGGATTTCCTATAAAACCAAACACATCATTCTAACGTACAAGTTATTCCCATTGTCATAGTAGTCTAACTTGAAAAGGGGGAGCATGCTATGCTAAGTAAGAGGTGAGTGGTTTATTTAAATTCAATTAAGGTATTAATGCATTAATTATATCTGCCTTTTGTCAAAGCATGCACTTTAATGCTAGTTATATCATAACAATTAGCACAAAATGTTGTGAATCCAATGATATTCATATTGGCCTTTGAATTTTCAAAATTTAGCATTTGCTAGAAATGACATTCAGATTTTACTGAAATAATGAATAAAACCATAATCCAATTTAATAAC
This sequence comes from Biancaea sappan, assembly GCA_037074585.1. Classification (NCBI taxonomy): domain Eukaryota; kingdom Viridiplantae; phylum Streptophyta; class Magnoliopsida; order Fabales; family Fabaceae; genus Biancaea; species Biancaea sappan. Next base: position 18,744,604 of record CM073494.1, read on the forward strand.
AAAATAAGTAGCATGACCGAATAGAAAAACAACTAAACTTAAAACACAAAAGAAGTAACATGAAGCCAATACGAAATGCATAAATAGTAGTTGGATTATACTTATTCCTTACTATCTTATCGCCATCAATATACCACGCAATCTTGTTCCCTCTCTTATATTCCTTTCACTGCAACCAAATTCCCCAAAATCAAACTACTCAGTACATTTAGCTCAAATAACACAATTCCAAAATCAAGTGATTCAATCTCCCCAAATCCCATAGCCAATGGATCCGATACCACAACTTAAATCTAAGCATTACCTCAATGGTCTGAACTGAATCATGACTAAAATGTTTTCACCATACCTCAGAGTATCCAAAGGCTTATCAATCTTGTCATATCCAAATTTTAGGCATGTGAGTAATTTTATAAACTCGAGGGTATACCTCTATGGTATCCCATAAAATCTCTGATTAATACTAATGCATAACATAATTTTTCAAGAAAGAGATTTTGCATATATACATATAAAAAGTTCAACATAGTGAAACAGTAAACACAAGCTAAATATTATACAATATGATACAATTTTTCAAACCTAGGTGACTTATAGAGATTACAGAGCATTTCTTAAGCTTTTAGATTCATAAGCCCTCCAGACAATATGGAAAGTATCTTCAAGGAATACTAATCCTTCTACAAATTTCCTTCGTTCTCATCCACTGTATCTAAAAAAAATATTCATAGAGAGTGTGAGTTTATCAAAACTCAGTGACTAAATGACTATACAATAATAAATGTATCACAAGTACAAATACAATAATCATTATCATAATAAGAACAGTTATATTCATATCCAAGGTTTCTATATCTCTGTATTTTGGTTTATATTCAGAGATTCAATTCCCGTTGTATTCATTTTCACAACCATTACATGCACTGATATCTTGGGAGATCAAAATCTCAACCATTCTATGTGTATAATTATATGTATTGGTATCTTGAGTCAAGCCCTCAACCATTCCATGTGTGTATTTACATACATTGGTATCTTAGGTCAAGCCCTCAATCATTCCATGTGTATAATTACATTCTCAATCATAATTCTCATCATTATAATCTTAAATCAAACAATAAATTTCATTTTCTAGCTATCATCATTAAATAGGGAATCTAATTGCGATATGAGGTAGAATTTATATTGTACTTGAAATAAAAATAAATAAAATCGGTTAACAAGGTCATCCACTCACATAGATTCCGTATTCAAGTCACTTTTCTAAATTGCTACAGAGAAGAGCATATAGCTAGATTTCAGGTTCCACTATGGAGATTTTCACGAAGATCAAATATAAAAAGTCATTGTTACTTTTGTACAAAATACTATTCATACGTATAATCACTATTCATATGTATGAATATTATTTATATTTATAGATACTATTCATATATACGTATACCATTCGTATATACAATACTATTCATATATATTGTTACTATTTAGAGATATAGATACTATTTATACATACGGTTACTATACATATTAGGAATAGCGAACATAAGTCGTAAAAAAGTACATCAGGAAAGTTCTTAAGAAAGGGAGGTGGGTCACAATAGATATTCTCAAGTACTAAATTTTTCCTTAGTCAGACCTTTCCTAAACATGTATTCTTTATAGTTTTATACTTTACTCTTATAATTAGAAAATAATTCTCAAGTAGTCGAGGATAATTCTTTTCTGATGTAGAGGATCAGCTAAAGCTACAACCATAAAGCATAGTAAGAATTTAACCTCTAAATATTTACAAGAATTTAAAGAAGTATAGTATACTCACCTTGGATCTAGGCTAAGGAGACAAGACCTAGAATTTCATAGTCCTAATGTTAGAGTAAGAGAAGTTTTGAAGAGAAGAGAGAAGAGAAACTGAAGGTATGAGTTTAGAAGTGAAATGGAATGGCCTAGTTATAGGAGAAGTCAAGATACTATGCGCTAATAAAATATTCATTTTACTATGCGCTTTAATAATTCAATTTACTATGCGTTAATAATTTAGTTTACTATATGCTAAAAATTCAGTTTTTCACTATACATTTTACTTTGCAATCACGAGGTGGCTGAGTTATTTGTTACTATTAAAAACTAAAGGGAAAATGTCCTTTTTCCTAAACCTTTAAGTTTCTTTTCACTTTTGTCCTTTTCAATTTAGTCCATAAGTGGATTTTCTCATTTAAAATATTATTTTTCTCCCAGTTTCTTTCAGATTCCTCTTATATTCAAGCCATATTTTATTCATAGAATAAATTCCATATCATAACATCCATTATAGTCCACAATTTATGCAATCTATAAATGAAAATCTGTATTTTCAACAATATGCACAAACAAGCATACAAAAATTAAATAGATAGGGTTATTTATTTTTTCCCAAATAAATTTATCATAATTCTTGATTACTTATAACTTTAAAATATAGTAAGTATTACAAATATCCTCTTCTATCCTAAACGACGACGAGAGCGAGAGAGGGATTAAATCAAAAAATTGTACCTAAAAGAGTAACGTCTACTCTATTTTTATAATTAAAAGGACCTTGTATTGAACTTTATAAGAAAATTTGAATGAATTTTTAAAATAAGATCTACAGTTTTCTTTAAAATACTAACTAGCAAAAATTTAGGGCAATTATAAAGCATTCAAAACATAATATTTTTATGGTGAACAAAGGTCTAACGGTCGAGTGATAGCTTTGTGTCGGTCGACTGCTTGACTACTATTGTAACTTTCCCAAATTCCTTGAAAGTATCAGTCGACTGCTTGTATTGTATCAGTTGACTGCTAGTTCTGCAGTCTCATTGTTAAAATCATAAAATAGGATCATTTCTTAGAGTTTCCTTGAAATTTCTAGATCTAAGACATATGTCTGAATTCTAAACATAATTTAACATCTTATATATGTACATATTACAAAATACATCATAGTAGCTTAAGATTACATCTAGTCAAAGACTTATATTTTTAAATATATGAAATTGAGCTCCCACTTTCTCTTTTCCTTTTATTTCATCTTCATTTCCTAAAATGGTTACTTATGACATAAAATATGAGATATACATCCCAGTAGCTAACATAATCATTTACAAAATATTATAGCAACTATTTCAGACATAAAAGAGATTTAAATTTTTATAGCTACTTCCGTAAATATGGAAGTGTCATAAGGACATGACATTCTTACTTTGCCTTATAGTGCACCATGAATCTACCCATTTAATAAGGGTTTATAATGCACTACTTTATTAATCATTTCATGAATAACTAAGTTATGTCCTCTCTTGAGGAAATATTCTTTCATAAGTACATAACTTTCTCAATCATCATATCTACTTCCATGAACATAGAGGCTAATATAACATTTCATTCTTATTATTCCTTTAGTGTATTACAAGTCTACCCATTTCTTGAGGATTCAAGATGCAATATAGATATACGCACACCTTTGGGTTTATGTGACACCATAGGTTTACCCATCTCTTTGGCTCTATAACGCATATAGGTCTACCCATCTCTTTGGTTTTGCATTGTACTAATTTCATAAAGTACTCACTCATATGTTCATGGAAGATTCATCATGGATCCATCATCAAATTTCTATGAGGAAGTCCTACATCTTATGAGGGAATTCTAACCCATAATGTTTACTCATACATTCACGGAGGTTCTTCATAAACTTGTCATGAAATCATTGTTATATCATTCATAATTCATGATAAGGACATGAATCATCATAGAGAATCATTCTCATATCATCCATAAATCATAACAAAGCATATAATGTCATAAATATTTGCTTTTATGTAAAACTAACTGTCTTTGATTCTCTTTTGAGTTGAAGTTTGTAAATCATCTTCTAACTTCTCTCTTATTCCTCTTGCTTCTTAAATCTCAATTCAGAATTTGGTTTCTTCCATTTTCAACTAATCTTCTCTTGATTATTTCCTAGTTTCTTATGTATCCTTTTGGTTAACATTTGGAAATAATCATATGTTCTTTTATTAACTTAGGGAAGTAAATTTTGAGATGTTATAGAGAGCAACAGTGAGAGAGGAGACAATGGCACACCTGAACGACGGAGAGAGAGGAAATGGTCAAACAAAGCATGAACTACACCTGCATGAGCACAATGGGAGAGGATGATGCAAAGCAAGCATGAGCATTATAATCATAATTTTGAAATTTTGAATTTTGAAAATAAAAACAAAGAAAGGAAGAAAATGAAGCCAAAAAAAAAATCAAAATTCAACTACTCCAAATATGATGTAATCAAATTTGCTGAATATTAGATATGGAAGAATAAAAACAGAGGGAAGAAAATGATAAGGAAACTAACAATATAATGAAGGAGTGATAAGTGGGATATGTCATAGAGATATGACTGCAATAGGGAGAGAGAAAATATAAAGGGCATAGATGCACATGTTGAGAGGAGAAAGAATGGAAGACAAGAGCTGTAAAATGAGTAGCAATAAATAGAGGAGCATCATTAATTGGAGGATCAATAAATGGAGAAGCAGCATTAAATGTAGCTTGGTGGAACTCCTTTATAATATATAACAAATTAAATTTAAAAAAATATTTAATATATTATTGTGTAATATATTAAAAAATTTATTGTATATTAAATATTAATATTTAATATTGCATCTTTCTAAACAATATATATATATATATATATATATGTATGTATTTGTCATACTATTAAGACCGACAAAATTGTGAATGCTAGGTTTTTTTTTTTAAAGAAAACAAGACTTTTGTTTAATTTCTTTAACGACGTTATTATACATAATGATTGTGTGATTTTTGCATTCATAAGTATTATAATCATTCACTCATCATTCTTTTTTATTCCTACACATATTTCTCATTCATTTCCGATCCTAACAAAACATATTCAACTCTCATTTTCATTCTTATTAAACAATTCTAGCAATCAAATGTAGTATTGTTAAACAGGTCAACCTGGCTCAAACTGTCATGGGCCAAGCACTAAACGGGCTGCCCGTTTAGGCCCGTGGGCCACTCTTTGCTTTTTAGACATATTTTTTTTATATTAAAATAATATAATTTTAAATTTTTTTAGTAAAAAATTCTTTTTTTAGTAAAAAATTCAATTTTTTTATCAAAATAGTATTTATACATGTAAAATATTACTTCTTTAATATTTTTAAATAACCAATAACTTTATTTTTTCCTATTTTCTTTCAAAATTAACTATTATATTTAAATTTAAAAATTATATATTTATTTTTAAAAAATTACAAAAGTTTTTATATCCAAATTTACTATATTTATTAAATATCAGGTTATAAAATATAAAAATGTGATAAAGTGAGATTATTTATACTAAATAATATATTGATGCATAATTCTAGCAAGTGTACTAGATTGCATACAAGTAGTAAAATATTGAATAAAAATATCGTTTTTCACAAGGATTGATTTTCAACAATTACCAATTTCACTAACACGGGTTCTATTTGGATGTAATAAAAGTTGGAGTGAAGAAAGCTCTAAAAGGATTTAAAAACAACTCAACAGTACACAAACTAAGTATTAAAATAAGGCAATTCAACAATAGTGAATTGGGAATTTAATTGATATATAAGAGGAGCAGGGGATTGATTTAACTTGATTCTTAATCCAATTAATCTATAAACAAATTAATCTTTCAGTTACATCAAAATGATTCAATTTAATTACAACCCCTTTGATGTTGGCCAATTTCCCCAAATTGATTGAATCCAATTCCTTAGAAGAACAATCTGACATAAATCGAACAATCACCTATGTAACACCCGCCATTTTCAGGTGTTAATATTATTGGACTTTATTAAGTAATTAGTATCAAATGTGACCTATAATATTTTTGCCAAACTTTATGGTTTGAATCATGGGCTTTACTTAGAACTATCAAAATGGTTGAGGTCCTATGGGCTGGCACGTTTAGCCTTTAAAAATTTATAGGACTGCTGTAATACCCCTCCAATTTAAGAATCACGTGATTGGCGATATTACAATATTTATAGCTAAAATTGCCATTATCTATATAGTGTTATTTTGATATAGCATTATTAAAATTAAATTAATTTGTCATTTTTTATCTCCACATTTAATTCATTCGTTTTGAATAATTATTTGTAAAAATCGAAATAAATTATTGGACTGGCTATTTTATTTCGGTGTGGTGTTTTCAATGATTTGAGGAAATCAGGAAGAAGACAAAATTTAGTAGGATTGATATAATTATTGGAAAATAATTATAATTGGATTTCTCGAATTTGAGGCAACTGGATATAGGTACCCGTGGGTCACCAAGTGATCCACCACCCTTTAAAGCTTCTTCTTCTTCTTTCTTTCTTCTCCATTTTTCTTTTACGCAAAGGAGCATTTAGTAAGGAGGAGAAATGTGTTTTTTTTTTCTCAAGCTTCCATCCTTTTGCCATTTCTTCTGGTTGATTGTCCATTTCTAATTACTTTCTAGTTCTTTGGAGTGGTAGGAGCTAGAGGTAAGTTCTATCTTCCCTTTCTTTTCTATTTTCCTCCATTGATGCCTGTGTTGAAGAAAAATGGATTTTTGGGAAGGTTGGTGTTATTACCTTGTTTTCTTTGCTTCTTCCTTTGGTTTCATGCTAATTATGGTGAAACACAACTAGCTGAAAAGAATAGAATGGATTTCATGGAAGAAAAGATTGAGAAATTTCAAAGTTTCCACAAAACTATTTTTATTCTATTTTCTTATAGGGATTTTGATCATGACAATTCACTCTTGAAAACCTATTTTAAAGCAAGAAACAAAGGAGGAAGAAAAAGAGAGAAAGAACAAAAAATTTGGTGGGTTTTCACCCAAAAATTGTGAATAATAGGGGAGCTCCAGACCTGGGGCGCCTAGGCGCTAAGGTTTGGAGAAGTTGCAAAACCTTGGGCGCCAAAGCGCCCTAGGGACAGTGGTGACTTAGGCTTGTGGCACCCAGGTGCAATGTGGACAGAGGTGAGAGCCTCTCAGTGAGGCTCTAGGGCACCCAGCGCCCACTCTGGCACCTTAGGTTGGACAGATAGGGAAAGTGGGAAAAATGTGTATTTTTCTCAAGGAAATATAAAGTTTGTTTCTAGGTGTTTTTGAGAGACCCCTTGTAACATCCCAACTTTTTATTTCTTTTAAAAATAATAATTCTTCTCTAAATGAATTTACTAAATAATTTTTGAATAAATTCCTTTCAAATAATTATAGATTTTACTATTCACAAATTTTACTATTCATGAGAATAGTATTCTCACAGAAAAACAGACAGGATTCTCACTAATTATGTCTAAGCTTTAATATATACAAAAAATAATTTACATAATTTTTGTTATTGTCATTATATTTTTGAATTATGAACTACCATAAAATATATTTCTGCACTTTAATCTCATCATTAATATCATCAAAGCCTTTCATTTTGCCGTTTTTCTTGAAATGATCAATTTTCTAAAAATGAGATATAAAATATTTTAGTAGCTAGTCACTTTATTAAAAAATATGTAAATACATAAAGAAATCGTTTCAGTTATAAAAGTATAATATCACACTGATAATAATTAAATTTCTCGTGTTCACTACTGTAGAGCAAGATTTATAAATAAAACTTTATAAAAACTGATTATGCACATGGATATCATAAATCATAGATAAACATGATTTTATAGAAGACTAACTACCTTATAATGAAGAACGAGCCTTAAATATGGATCTAAATCTCTTCTTCCTCTGATCTTTCCCATACTCTTCTCTCTTCTTTCTTTTCTATTTTCATCTCTTCCTCTCTCTCTTTCTCTCTTTCCCGTATGCCCCCCCGCACACACACACACACACACACACACACACACACACACACACACACACACACACACACACACACACACACACACACACACACACACACACACACACACACACACACACACACACACACACACACACACACACACACACACACACATATATATATATATTAATATATCAACACCATTATTTTTCCTTTTTTTTTCTCTCATCCTTCCACTAGTACACATATCACTTCCTCTCCTTTCTCTTTTATGTCTCCCACTTATAATAAATTAATTTATACCTAATTTTGTTATTTTATTATCCTTATCACCAATTTCCTTCTTCCTTGTTGTCCATTTCTCCTATGTCGCATATTTTGTTTTCTTTAGTTAAAATAATAAAAGGACCTCAAATCTTTTTATTCTATTCAATTAGGCCTCTAACCAATAATAAAATTCTATTTATGTTTTTCAAAAATTTCTCAATAACTTTTTTATCCTTATTTACTTGCTCATTTATTTATTTACCCTTATTTTCTAAGGTAATTAAATTTGGGATATTACATCTGTGGGCTACTTTTCTCAGGATTCTTTCATGGTAAAACTTTGTCGCCATCACAGTGAGTGGGTGACCTTGCTTTTGAGTTTTTATTAAATTTTTCAAGTACAATATAAATTTCACTCACACCATAATTGGATTTAAATTTATTAAATTCACTAGTTAGTAATATTAATTAGATAATGAAATTTCTTGTGATATTAGGGGATTATCATGTGGGTTGAAATTGGGAATGGTGGATTGGTTGTTATATAGTGTGTTATGTGTTGGTTGTTTGTCCATGGCAAAGAGAAGGGAAATTATGGTGGGAACGTAGACCCACAGGGGGATAACCTATTAGTAAATCCGTGAATGGGGGAATCCGTGTATATGAACATCGGGAATCAAGTCTAAAGGAATGTAGACCTCTAGCACCAACCTATTGAGTAATAAAAATCCGAGAGAGTAAGTATCGTGATTTAGGCTCAATATGGTATTCATGAGAATGTAGACTCACAAGAGCAAAAGCATGTTATTATTTGCATAATATACTTTGTGTGTATAGTTGATTTATGCTTGTACATGCTTTGGAATTGTGATTGGATTGTTGGACCTATTTATTTGTATTTGTGAGTCTTTGAGTAAGGGAAATTTAGGGCTTAGGGAATATAAACCTTTTGCACATTTTCATTGAATTACAATTCAATGAGGAGTTGTGAGAGTGTGGACTCACAAAAGAATAGCACATTACGATTGCATAATAACGTATGCTTGCGTACGTGTATCTGTACATATTTGTATGTGCTAGATGTATGCTAGATGTATTTATTTTAAATTATAGTTGTAATTTTGGTATTGTACTTGTTTCTTATTTTATTTCACAGTCATTGTCACGACCCGTTACCCAGACACGTGACCGGCACGCTGACACAAATTCCGTGTCACAGTAAGTCTAACGGTCATCTCAATTTCTATCACTTTTTGTTTATTTATGAATATTTATAACATGCATCGTTCCTCTTTTTATTTATTAAATAACATAACTTTCATAACTATTTAGAATTTAACAAACAAGGGAACCAAATCAAGCAAACAAGACAATCTTATTTTAAATAATTTAAATAGTCTCAACTGTTTAGATTTTAAAGATAACTCAGAGTTTTCAATATTTTTATATACACATATCTATATTTATATGTGAATATATGTATAATAAAATAAAGATTAATATTAGGAAATATCACTTAAATATAAATATATATTAATTAATTTATATATTAATTAATATTTATTTATAATTAATTAAAATAAATATTAGTTGAAAAATGATTATTAGTTAAAATAAATATAAGTAACTAACAGATATTATTTAAAATAAATATTAATTTATAATGTAAATAATATATCATATATCCTACATTCACACAAAAGAAGAGGATAGCCTACCTGAATTCCTCGCAATCTTCTAAATCACAATTTTAATATTTAAATTAAAATTCAATATTTCATTCACTCACAAAATCATATCAACTTAATTAAATTCATAATTGTAACATCAATTTCTACGATAATCCATATCATAAATTCTTAACATATGATCCTTTGAATTTAAATCAAATCAAAAATAATAAATAAGTTGTTCAATTGCTCGAGATCCCCTAGACGTCATAGTTGACCACAGAACTTCATAAACTTAATAAAATAAATACCAAAGACTCAGGACCCATCCAACAACGGGATAGTCCAACAGAGAACCTAGTCCTCTTGCGAAAATTCATCTTTCATTACTCACCTCGAATTATGCTATACCATAATTAAATCCCATCTGAGCAATCCGACACAAGCACTAGTGTGAACGGTAACCTTTTTGGAATTTTTATAAAGGAAACGAAAAAGGGAAGTGTTAAGATATTAATTTTATTTATTCTCACTTGATTATAGAATTAAATTAAATAAAAAAATGAAAACCTTACTTGAAGTTCTTCTAAGTCTTGGGTATGGAATGCCTTAGGTCTTGTGTATATGGTTTCCTCCAGTGGTGCCGTGAAAGTGATTGAAGAGGATGAAGGTTTGGGATTGTTGACAGTGATGTATGTATGACTTGAATGGCGTATATGAAGAATTGTTGTTAGGTGTGTAGAGTGATTGAATAAGGTAGAAGGCTTGTGTACTTGCTGGAGGAAATCTTATTTGAGTAGATTTAAAGATTCAATCAGGTGTAGACTACTTTATTGGGATTATCCATCTTTTAATTAACTAAAGCTAAAAAGTGTTATTATTTATATTATATTGCTATATTTTATTTAAGGATTTCAAAATACTGTAGCTTTTGATTAGGATTTTTTATTTTAATATATTTTCAATTATTCACTAAGGTTTATTCCTCCAATCAATTTCTTTCTTGTAAATTTCGAAAATAATATAATAATTTAACATGGACTTGTAAAATTATAAATTAAAGTTTAAACCAAATTTGAAAATATATTTTCAAATTTATTTATCTATTATATTTTATTAATTTACTGTACTAGACTACATTATCCTGTTGATCCAATTATTCAAATTCAAATAAAAAATATATATTTGATATTGCAATCCCATTCAAATATAAGCAAAATAACAATTTAGTTCAGATTTTAAAAAGATATTTTCAGATTTCTTATTTGGATTATTTATCCTTAACTATAAAATTATATTAAATTAGACTTGGTTAGTTTTAGATAACCATCTATTCTTTTATCTAATCTTTTGCATTATCCACTACTCCTTCCACTACTAATTATTTTATTTAAATATAATTATCTATTTCCTAATAACTGTATGGCATCCCCTTTAATTTTGTATTTAATATATTTTCTTTCATTTCTTTCTTATAATCTAATAACTTAATTATCACTATTTATTCAAAAATTAATATCTTAAGATCTAAGAGTTGTTTTTCATATATTATTTCACATCAAGATTTTTTATAATTTTCTCCTTCTTTTTCTATCTTTTTATGAACTTTTCGCTATACACTAACAAAATCTTAAAACTTTCATTTTAGTTCCTGTAATTTTCACTTTAGTCCCTATACGGCACTACACAATGCTAGCCTATAGCCCGAAATCACATACTAAGGTATCAACAAATCATATAATAGCATCACAAACACATATTGCACCCAATTTGTAAATCATTATTTATAAAATAAAATCTAACAATAAAAACGAAAAAATAAATGGCGGATATTACAATTATTTACTCATTAAATTTTGATAAATTTACACTCTCTATGATTATCTTTTTCAGATACAACTATCAAGGAGGAAGGGAAATCGCTTGGAATTAGCAGCTTTTGGAGACATATTCCATTTTTTTGGAGGGTTCTTGGAACCAATTTTTAGGCTAAATGGTAAGAAGAATGTTCTATAATCTTGTAGGCCACTTAGGTCTTGTTGTAGTTAGGAAATTTATTATTTATTGGTTGTAATTTGCTTTGTAAACTATGTAATTTATATTTTGCATAGTTGTAGATATTAAGACTGCTCAAGGAATTCATAGATTACAATAGAGGTACACTTTAAGATTTATATATAATCACGTGTTCGATTTTCAAGGCGTGACAACTATACTTGCAAAATTCAAAACTCATTTAAACAAGTCATTTTGGCTTAACTCTAATAATATTAAGGTCAAATAGAGCTAGTGTTGACCCTTAAATATATATATATATATATATATATATATTGCCTTACCATAAAACAAAATATTAACAATTGATTGTAGTATAACCTTACTCCTTTTTTTAATTAAATTTAAATAAGTAAATGTGAAAATGAACCCTCAATCCATCATTTCATCTGCAATTTGCAACTCCTTTTTCTTCCAACAATTCCAATTGTCCAACATGGAAGAATTAAAATTTTAGCCCAACAGCTAAATATCTACATAATAAAATAATGTCAGACTAACTAAGAAGGGTCATTTATTTCATAAAAGAAAAAAAAAGATTTATTTAGTAGAAATTAAATGTCTTCAATTATAGAGCAAGCCACTTTTACTCATGTGTGATATATGGAAAATAGTTTCATCTGTCTCGTACTCTCGTTCAACACTATACCACTTCATGATTTTGTTATAATATACCATCACCAAGACATGACAATTTATTTGGAGTGATTGATGAAAAAAGGTTAGTTTTAGTTTGAATTTTTAAAAATGTATTATATTATACATTCAAAATGTTGACTTTTGAGACAATTTATTCATACTTAAATTAAATATTTGATATATTAGTTATTTATTTGATATATATTTTTAATCGTGATATTATTTAATTACAAAAAATAATGCATTATAAAATAGAAAGTTCATTTATTTTGAGGACAAAAAAGATTTTAATTTTAAGGGTTAACCCTAAATTTTAATAGAGTCGAACTAAATTAAAAAAAAAATTGTATTCTATATATAAAATGGACTGAATTAGCCCGTTTAAATAATATTAAAATAAAAACAAAATAGACTTGATTTGACTTGTTTTGACACACTTTTCTAGGATGGATACATGGCTTCATTTCTTATATAATTATAATTATTTCCCCACAAAAATCCAACACATAAGTAAATACGATTTAGATATTAAAAGAATATTATTATTGTCAAAATGTGCAAATTTTGAGCGTAAGGGTATATAGATAATTTTGGTTTAATCAACGTAGGCGGATGAAACTAAATAAATGAGAAATGGGTTAAGCTTTAAAAATCAAGCCCTTGAAAAAGTAAAGGAGGCCCGTCCAATCTTGGAACTGGGCCGTTAGCGAACACGTGAATCAAGCTCATTTTGTACGGTTTCATTTGTGAGAAACGTTGCTAAGTGACAGTCATCTTTGCGCCACAGAAAATCAAACCCCGTGTCTCACAGCTGTATTTTGATTTTTGATTACTTTAAATTTCAAAGAACTCGGAGGCCCACAACCCCACAATACCAAAAATTCAGTTATCAGTTTTCAGCCTTCCCAGCTTTTTGTGTTCCCCGTTGGATCCAACGGCCCATGCTGTCCGTTCGAAATTTACACTCTCGCCTGAACGCAATTATCGCTCCCACTACCCTCCACAAAATATTCGCCACCCCCAATTGCCCCCTCAAAATCCACGCTTTCTCCTTCTCTCTACCTCCCGCCCTCCCTCCTTTCTCCTTCTCTCCCTCCCTCCCTCCCTCTCCTAACCAGATCTCTCCCTCTCCGATACGACAATGGCGGCCGCTTCTCCTCGTGAAGAGTTCGTCTACATGGCCAAGCTTGCTGAGCAGGCCGAGCGCTACGAAGAGATGGTCGAGTTCATGGAGAAGGTCTCCGCCGCCGTGGAGAATGAGGAGCTCACAGTCGAAGAGAGAAATCTTCTCTCCGTCGCCTACAAGAACGTAATCGGCGCCCGCCGTGCCTCCTGGCGTATCATTTCCTCCATTGAGCAGAAGGAGGAGAGCCGAGGAAACGAGGATCATGTCACCGTGATCCGCGACTACCGATCCAAGATCGAAGGTGAGCTCTCCAACATCTGCGATGGGATCCTCAAGCTCTTAGATACTCGCCTCATCCCTTCCGCTTCTGCCGGTGATTCCAAGGTCTTTTACCTGAAGATGAAGGGCGATTACCATAGGTACCTTGCCGAGTTCAAGACGGGAGCCGAGCGTAAGGAGGCTGCCGAGAGCACTCTCACCGCTTACAAATCTGCTCAGGTTTTACTTTCTTTTTTTAATGTGTGGTTTTCTTGCTTCCTATGCGATTGTCGTCCATTCAATTCCTTTCAATTTCTATGATTATGCGATACAGAATTTCACCTGATTAGCCTTGTCCCTTTACTATTATCCATCTCTTTTAATTGCGTTCATCATATCTATACTATTAGCTGATGCTGTATTCTCTTCTCTGAGCACTCCTTGGAACAATTAAAGCTTTTTCGCTTTAATTTATGTTTGATATAATCCTGCCGTTTCTCAATTGCTGTTTTCTACTGTGTGTACCGGCTATGAAGATTTTCTGCGGCCAATCCAATTTTGTGCTGTGGATTTTCCCTTCCCTTGTATTTACGATGCTCTCGGCTTTATAAGAAACGTCTGCGCACTTAATATTGGCATTTTTTTCTTACGCTAAGTCCTTACACATAAACGATTGTGATTGAGGGATTTTTCTCATATGCCTTTTAATCATATGTGTTTGAAATTTCGCATTTGTAAAATCTGTGTATCTTTGCCTGCAGGACATTGCAAATTCCGAGCTGCCCCCAACTCACCCAATTAGGCTCGGTCTTGCTTTGAACTTTTCTGTGTTCTACTATGAGATTCTCAACTCTCCCGACCGTGCCTGCAACCTTGCAAAGCAGGTTAGAGTTAGAGGAACTGATTATCATCTCCTGTGTGTTCCTTAAATGTCTGCCATTTGCATAAATTTATCTTATGTTTTCTGAGAGAAATGCGAGATATTTGTCTGCATACGATGGAAAATGCTATCGTTTGATGTCCATAAATTGGTACTACATTCGTTGCAGTTGCATCTGGCATTTCATTCATGTTGAAGTAACCCTGCTGCTAATATATTCTTTGAACTTGTATTTAATTTTTTTCTTGAAATGGTAAAAGAATTGTTATGAAGCAGTAAGAACTCTAGTGTGATCAACGTGGTTCTTGCGTCTGATAGTATATTATGTAATTGAAAATAATTTTTATGTTTTCGATATTCGTTAGGCATTTGATGAAGCAATTGCTGAATTGGATACATTGGGAGAGGAATCATACAAGGATAGCACTTTGATCATGCAACTTCTGCGTGATAACCTCACCCTCTGGACCTCTGACATGCAGGTACTGCTTGAGTTTTGCATACTCTATAATCTGTATGTCACCAAGTTCTTTCTTTTTGTTTTTTTTTTTTCCTAACGTTTACTAAATCTATTCATTAATTTTGTTTTATTTTTGTGGTGTGTTTCAGGATGATGGAGCAGATGAAATTAAAGAAGCACCAGCACCAGCAGCTGCCCCAGCAACAGCAACAGCACCAGCGGAACAAAAGGCTGAAGAAAATTAAACATATTTTTACTGTCAATTAGACTTGAACTTCACCTCTATGTTTTTGAAGGGAGAAGTGCTTGTTGCTATTGATATTTAGGAATTCATGTCTTTCTTATGAATTATGGATGTACTGGGCCCTTTTAGTTTGTCCTTCCATTGTTACTTGTTTCTGAATTGCCTTTTTTTTTTTTGAAACATCGAAGCTTTTCTTATATGCAATTGGAATTTCAAGATTCTATTCTCTCTACGCTCTGGTCTCTATTCTAGTCTGAAGAGGAATCTTAGCAGTTTACCAAGGGGATTTAGTAAATTAAAAAAATAATAATTAAGAAAACAGTCCGCTGCCAAGAGATTTTGATGAGAAAGATAAAGAATGCTTGATATATTTGTTAAAAATAACACGAACTGTTCTAGCATTGACTTTTGTCAGACACAACTCCCCATTAATCTGCCATTTTTTTAACATTTTAAAGCAGTGACAGTGAGGGTGGTTACTTTTATTGGTCACGAAATTACACTTTCTTTTGTAACTAAATGTTAATTTTGAGTTGACTGACTGTGAGGAACGAAATAGCAAGAAAGAATGATAGAGTAAACCAAATTTACTTTAAAGGGTATCAGTTCTCTCGACTATCCAAGTGCAAATTTTTCAAATATTTACCTAAGCATTATCAATGTATTTATTATATAGTGTCAAATTACTTCATAAAACTTTATGTTGTAATTTTTAGATTGACTTTAATTATTAAAAAAGGAAAGAAAAAAATAAAGGGCCGCGAGTAGTCCACCCTGTACCGTAAGTAACAAATTTGACCTATATGTGGCTCGTGGAATATTTGCACTAGGCAAATTTTGAAGAATCTACAGACCACGGAACAAACAAGCAAACCGGCTTGCTTATCGTGACTTTGGTGGAGCATAGATCATTGTGAACTAGAAGGGTTTATAAGGCCACTAGTTCTAACGTAGGCGAATATTGAGGCAACTTCACGAAGGTATAGACGAAAAACACTCCAAATTGTGTGGGCATAATTTATTATTCGAGTTTGAGATTGTCAACATGTATCTATGACTGCCTTTTTACGTCCATGATATAATGTTACGTTGAATGCCAATTTTTTTTTAAAAAAAAACAATGTTATTTTGTTATTTATTTTTTATGCAGTATAGGTTTTTTTGGATTATGATGCAAATTTACTGAAACTATATTGTTTTTTGGACAATTTTAAAAGGCAGCCCCCCACCCCCCACAAGTTGCCTCGATGCATTTTATAAAAGGGAAAAATACACTTTATTTCTATAGACTTTTTTTAATGTGTAAAAAATTTTCATAAATTTTAAAATTTAATGAAAAAATCTTATAAACTTTTCATTTTGTGCGGTTTAGTTCTTTCGTTAAAGAAAGTTAGTTTGATTAACGGGTAACGTTGACTAGAATTTATTAGGTGTCACATCTCTTTTGTCTAAGTAAGCAACTAACTTGGGAATGAATTTAATTTTTTATTTTTATAAAAATTAATAAAAATATTAAAAAAATTAAAATCATTGCCAAGTCAGCTACTTAAGTGGACAAAAGAGTAATGATGTGGTACTTAAAAATTAAAAAATATAAAAAACTAAATTTATTGCTAAATCAGCTGCTTATGTAAACAAAAGAGTAATAACATGACACTTAAAAAAACCTGAATCAACATTAACTATTAGTCAAACTAACTATTTTTTTAACAAAATAGCTCAACCGCATGAAATGAAAAGCCTATAAGAGTTTTTTATTGAGTTTTAAAATTTATGAAAATTTTTTATGCATTAAAAAAAATTTATAGAGGTAAATTGCAATTCTTTCCTTTAGAAAATAACTCCTTGTGCTAGCCCCAAAATGTGAACTTCAACAATTAAGATCGAGCGCTTACTCAAGAGACGTCTTTGTGTAGTTATGTTGCTTTAAAAAAATGATGGACTCTTATTTTTTTCTTTTCTGATAAATATTGATCATATCATTTTCCAATTTTTAATTATCATCTTAAATATTAAAACTTATATATTATAATATCTTATATTGACATCGTATACTGCATTAGGAATTCAAAATTTCTAGTATAATGTTATTCATTCTTCATTGAATGCATGATTGTATTCCCACCGTTCTCAACCGGGTGTGACCGTGTGAGAAGCAACGAATATAAATATTCCCAAAAAATTTAACAAGTTTAGAGTCTTTCAAGATTGAAATGGTACGAGTGTAAAAAAAAAAAAAAAAGAATAGCCAACATAACTACATTAACCACCTCTCATAAGGAAACTTCTGAGTGGTTCATGAATCATAATATTCATAGCTGTAAGTTTGAAGTCTGAACTATAAATATTGCAACCCATCAAAGTCAAAACTCCAGGTACTCTTGAAATTTCACGTTGAGTGTTGGCAAAGGGAAATTCGAATCTACGTATTATCAACTTTCCAACTAATTACATAGCATTTCAGTCGCAACTATTTATAGGTCAACTTTGCAAATTTTAAAATCAATGAGAAGCACGTGTTCAAAACTAAAATGAATTGCCAGTTCTTTATCAATAATCACCGAATTCTAAAGTCAGTGCCATCATACCAACTGTTCATTTTAGCAGACTGACTGTCCTTTTGAGTCCAGTCTGCATTATCAGACCTTGTATTTTTATAACAGAATCAACATAAAACATAAGCCTAACAAAACACATGTGGTTGCGCATCTAAATCAAATGGATCCTAATCATTACATTTTTTCCGTCTCATAAGGTTCGATGTATTTCATGCTTTAAGATTATAAGTTCAACTTCAATTCTTTAAAAAAAAAAAAAAAAATTCTCCACAACCACCTTTCCAAGCCTTGGTATGCCGATGAATGCTCAGTAGATTTTTGAATATCACAGAGATATGTATAACTGAATTAGTCAACTAGTGTCCCCTTTGAGCTACAGAGGCACTCCCATCTAAAACGAACATGGGGGACCATAATCAAACTGATTAATTCCAGAAAATTCAAGTTCTAATATCAGCAATTCTAACGTCCTACAAGAAATTTTGCTTGTATATAAATGTATAAGTCTTGCCATTAGACTCAAAGAGTGCCATAAGATTTACCAACAAGATTGATAACAGGATATTAGAAACAAACATCATCATATATATATATATATATAGAAATGAATTGCAAGAAATTGAGAACATTAAAAGCAGCTACTTTCTCCTATATTTGTATGGCTTCTAAATTTTCTCCCCCCAAGTTACCAGAATCCCCAAAAAGCATAAACAAATGTAAGGTTGTACCTTTGGAATGTCTGCGATATCCATTTACAGAATAAACTAGGCGACGGTGGACTTGCTTCACTTTCAGTCCAACCACCGCTAAGTGAATAATAAACCTCATTCCCCATACCTAAAGCCATGCACAATAGCGCCACAAAACACAGGCCTAAACCCGAAGATTTCTGTCTAGTCTTGGTCTTACCCGAAAGAAGAGGTTCAAACTTCAAACTTCAAACTTCAAAGGCCTCTCCCTGTAGGGCTTGGAAGAGGCACCGTAGGCGAAAGGGGGAATTGGGGAAACCCTAGTTGACCCGTCGAAGGCGAAAACAGAAGACTTGGGGAAAGCAAAGGGTAAGGCGACCTCGGCGAGTTCAAGAATCCAAAAGGGAGCGGCGAAGCCGGCATCTGAATCTGCGACTGCGACTGTGCCATTGCCGATGATGTTTGTGGAGGAACCATCCCCTGAGGCTGCGATTGTGGTTGTGGTTCTGGCTGAGGCTGTTGTGGAGGGAAATTGTTCCGGCGAGGCGAGACCAGAGGAGCTAGAGGCGTGAATCCCGAGAACTGCTTGGCATTTGAATCGAAGTTGGACGCCGAATTCTGCATATATCGCATGTATGCGGAAACGGGAGACTCGGCGGCGGCGTGGACGGTCGGAAACGGAGGAAGAGGGGATAAAGGAACGACGGGTCTTCCAAAGCCGGAGAAGTTATTGTTGACGAAGAAGGCGTTGATGGGGTTGTTGGGAATTGCGGAGGCAGGGCTGAGAGAGGGTGGTTGAGGTTGAGGAGGGGGTACGGCGCTGCTTAGCAGGGAAGGAGGGCGATTGCTAATCTGGGCCAGGGGAGGAGGGCGAATCCTCTGGAGGCGAGAGCTTTGGGGTTTGGGTTGCTGAATGGGGGGTGGAGTAGACATGCGCTCGTGAGCAGGCGAACCCGTGAGCTTCTGGACCACATCTCTGAAGTCGTTCTTGTTGATGTTGTACACCGGAGGCTGATGCTGCAAACTCTGCTGCTGCTGCTGCTGTGGTGGTTGTGGATCATTATTTTGAATGAAGTTGGGATTTTGGGGAGAATCGAAGGCGGGTTTTTTGGGGATGATGGGCTTGGAGATCTTATGAGAAAACTTGTTGAGTTGCCTCAGATATTGATCTCTGCTAGAATTAGCGGCGGCGTTTGTTGTGTTACCACTACTGCCGATGGCTGTAGTGATAGTAGCATTATTAGCCAAGTCTGCACAAGATTGATAGCCTTTATCCATCACAACGTAACAGACTTCTTTTCTCTTTTCTCTCTCCCTCTCTCTGGATCTTTAATATCTCTCTTACTCTCCCTCCGTTGGTGTTGTATGGTGGGGGCTTCGTCTAATCGCAGAACCGCGAATAGGGACAAACCACAGAGAAGACTGACTATATAGAAAAATAATTTCTAGTTATCTGGGGCTTGAAAATATCAGATATGGTCAAGTTCCCGAAGCAACATGTATTTCTTCTCCCTACTAACCAAAGAAATGATAGAATATGTGTCTTTCGAGTCTCTATGCTGCTTCTGTTCTGTTCTGTTCTGCTCTGATCTGTGACCCTCTATTCTCTCCGTTTTATTTATACAAGCTCTAACAGAAGAGACAACAGACAAGAATGGCAAAAGAAGGGAAGCCGTGAAACCCCCACAATATTTCTGTTTTTCTCATTAATTATTTTCTAATCTTATCTTCTAATCAATTAATTTGCCCTTCCCTTCCTCACACACACTGTTGTGGACAAACGCTATCTTAAAAAAAAAAAGGTTAAATTATAAATTTAGTCTCTATAATTTTACTAAATTATAATTTGGTCCCCATGTTTTTTTGTTTCTTTTTTTAATTTTTGGTTTGTTTCCATGATCAGCAGTCAGAAGTCACCAATCAGCACGGCTGGGCTGGACTGGACTGGACTGGTCAAACCTGTGATACGATTGTAGCAATCTTTGAATCATCAAGAATGAGATGCCTTGGCTCAATTGGGTGTCATGGACTTGACCACAGAATCTCAAATCCTGTACGTCCAATATGAATTAATAAATGAATGATGATGGGGTGATTAGGATGGACCCAGAAAATAGAATAAACCAGAACACAATGTAGCACCATATATCCGCCCACAAAAGCAGCAAAGAAACATAAGTGAAATTGGAAGGTTATACATGGATCTTCAAGTACTGTACTGAATCCCAAAATCTTATGGCCCTAATTTCACTTTCAAGAAACAAAGAAGGTTGTTAAGATTTAGGAAATTCTGTTTTACTTTTTTCTTGTTTTATTTATTTGCTTGTTTGGGTGCAAGAATAAAGGAGATTGTATTGATTATTATTTATTATGCACCCACCATAAGGAATAAGAGTGTGTGAGTTTGTGGGGAAGGAATTAAGCATTTTAAGCAGGTCATCAATGCCACTAATCAATTTCCAAAACATGCATAAATTCATTCAGAGTGCCCTGTTATGGTCAAAAGCCCGTTACTCTGCACAGTGCTAGTCAGTGACTATTGAATCCTCTTTCCAAATTTCCAATGAGCTTATATGATTATTGCCTTCAACATTCTCTTGGGAAAGCAAAGCACCATTGTGAATTAAATTATTGAAGAAAGCTGCAAATATGGCAAAAAGCCCTCATATGTTATTTTCTTTTTCCTGCCAAAGTCCAGAATCTACTATTGTAGCCCACTAATCACCATCTAAGATTTATTATTTTGTTTGGTTTCATGAACAAAAAATACCATAACAATTAAGAGTAAAGAAAGGCAAAATACTTCCTATTTTATATTAATATGTTATGTAATAAATAATTCCTTTTGAATAAAAATATAAAACATGCACCAGAATTTAGAAGGTAACTATTTTTAAAAAATAAAATTTATACAATACTAAAATAGATTTCACCAAAATGGAAAAGAAAAAAAGCAAAAGAATACACGAGAAAGTCAGTTTAAAATTTGAGTTCAGTGTTACTGTTTCAGTCAACAAATATTTTAAAAGCCAATCCATAGCCAGATGACTCCTTATCCAGTTGTACCGACCATCCCTGAGAAAGCGATTTGAACACACACAGTTTAAGGAAATAATAATAACAATGCATGCAGCAATAATTATTTAAACTAGTTGTTGCGGGACACATAAAAACCGAAACTTCAAATATTAGGGCCCTAGTGCAAATTCCAAAGTTACAAGGACAAATTGAAATGCCCCAATATATATACACCTACATTGCCCTTCATGGAACTTGAAATATTAGGCCCTCTATAGTATTTAGTAATGACTAATGAGGAATATAATGCAGTGTGTGACCCACATCCCTGAAAATAATAAGATTTACATTCACCACCCAAATGATTGAAAATGCAAAGGTGGAATATGATAATAAGGCAACTTTTCCAGAGTTCTAGGTGAAGTGCGTCTTTCTTTAACTCTTGTACCCTTTACCTTTTGACTGTCAACAAAGCATATTCATCAACTTATTACAGTCTCACATACACACTTCAGAGTTTATGCATGCCAGTGATGTTATTAGGTGTACGTTGTTTATGTATCTCTATTTGACAATTTGTTTAAACTTACTGATTATGATGTGAGAAATTCAGATTGGGAGTATTGGAACAACCAGATATCTTATTGCTCACGGGGACATAATGTGGTGGAAGTGATCCAGATAATTGACAGATGGTGTGATTTATTATGCAATTGTGAGTGACCGTTAGTTTTGAGCAAATAATCATAATTGAAAGAAATAAAAAGAAAATAAACAATTTACATATGATAACATATTTTTTCAATCGTATTCGTTTAAGTTATAATGATTAAGTGTGATTTTATAATAAAATTTTTTAATTTTAATGCCAAATGCAAAAGACTCGGATTTGTAATTTTAATAGAATTGTTCAAAATGGATTCAAATTGATATGATCAAAATGAGCCAAACTCAACAAAAACAGATTAAAATCAGTTAATATTTGGTTTAGCATCGTTTGATAAATAGTCAAACTGAAGTAAATTGCCAAATTAATCATTATATATATATATATAACATTTTAATATAATATTATATATATTATAATTAGTTTAGTATTCTAATAATAGGATGTGGATTCCCTCCATGTCCCTTTCCCTCCATGTCTTTAAGTATCTATTAGATTGGTTTAATTCAACGGCAATTGTTAATCTCATATTTTTCTTTTTTAAAAAAAATTCCAAGCAAAATTCTCTGTTTAATGTATTGATATTGTTGCATAGGAATTGTGAATTATTCTTTCTTAAAGGAAGAAAGTTTGATTGACCAATATTTCTTTGTCCAAAATTTTGCTTGGCATTTATTAAAAAAAAAAGGACATGGAGGAAAATGGAAGAAAAGGGACATAGAGGGAATATATACCTCTAATAATGCACTACCTATAATGCAACATTTCTATTAATTAGTTTATATTTTATTTTCTTTTTAGTGCGTGTTTGGAAGGGCGTTGAGATGAGATTCAACCACGTTTCAACTATCTAAACTTGGCTTGAAGAAAGATGGAAATGTTTGGTAGTGCGTTGATCATGGCTGGTTGAACGATGTTTTCCATTTCCAACCACGTTTAACTACCACGCCATATTGTAGCTTTTTTGGTCCGTATATATGGGTTAGTATATGTAATTAGGCTCATTTCTCATATTTTCCCCTTTGCTGCCCTTCTCATTTGTGCTTCTCTTCCATGCTCATTAGCAAGCTTGGGTACTCTGTTTTTAGATACCGAAAACAGAGGCACACAAAGGATATAGCTTGACGGGAAGAAGAAGGAAGACGAGCGATATCATATTAATAAGTGATTTTCTCCCACGGCTCCGTACTCATGTTTGGCAATAGTGACGGTTGAAGAGAGAAAAGAACCCATGGTAATCAACGTCTCCTCACCCCCACGAAGAAGAGTTTATAAAATGAATGAAGGAGAAGACCAAATAGAAAGGGGAGTGAGGGTACACTTGTCACACTACCATTGGGCATCATACTCCCCCTTTTGTCTTAATTACACAAAACACTCCTCTTATAATTAAAAATTAGTAATTATTTATTAATAAAAAAATAGTTAATAATTCATTTTTCATCTAGCAATTAATTAACATTTAATTATAATTCACCAATTTTATTAACAATTTACTATCACTTTTAATTAGTCAATTATTAATAAAAAATTAGTCAATAATTAATTTATTAAAAAATTAATGCACTTTATTAAAATATTAAAGTAAAATTTTGATCAAAGACTTAAGCGAATAAACAGAAATTTTTTTGGTAAATGTTGAAATTTAAGAAAAATTTAGTTTGAATTAAATTTATGGTGTAGACACAAAAGGATTGATCTAAACTTTAATTTAAAAATAATATACCAAGTGAAAACTAATAATATGCATGACAGGGACTAAAGTGAAAGAAATGAAAAGTTTACATGGGTTGATTTAATTTTAGAATAAATTATATTCTGATATTAGGGACCTAAATGAAACTAAAAAAGATCTGGGATCATGCAAAAGACAAAAGAAAAATATTAGCCGAGAACCTAAGTAAATAAGATAAAAAATTGTAGGTTAGAAGTAAAATATTTGAAAATGAACAGAATTGTTATAATAGAGATTTTAATTAAGATTAGAAGAAGTTTACCAAATTTTGAGTATTGTTGCATAATTGAATAATGAGTTTAAACTAGTTAAGTAAGAAGTTAAAAAATTTAGGAGTCAAATTTATTAAAGTGTTAATAAATTGTTAATAATTAACAATTTATTAACACTTTAATTATAATTATTATTAACACTATAACTATAAAATTCAGAATATATATCCAAAAGATCATGGAATATCAAAAAATAAAATATAAAATTCATGTCATTTCTAGTAATTATACATCTAAAACCATGTTCGAAAATCAATATCTAAATATCATGCTTTGTCACAAACCATATTTATCCAAAGATCTCCCAAATATAAATCACATTCTTTTAAACTTAAATTTTTTCCAACCACATTCAATCAAATATAGTTTGTCCCACCAACGTTTACCCACCGAACTCCCAAACATACCCTTAATGGTTTGACTTTAAAATTTAAGTTCACGTTGTTTTTATGAATTATTTAAATAAATAAGTGTATTCTGATATATAAGTTATTTGACAAATATATTATGGTTTATGAGTTATTTAAATTTTAGAGCAATGTTATTTTTATGAGTTATTTAATAAACAATTGTGAGAATTTCAATAAAAAAGATAAATTAGGCAAAAAAAAATTGATTATTATATGATTTGATTTAATTTAGTTTAATTTTAACATAAAATCAAATAGAATTATTTAACATATTGTCTCGTGAAATCCACTGCTGAACAGTGAAGTTTATTACATTCGTGTCCACCACTTACCTCTATCTCTACTGAGTTTTTTTTCCCCTTATAATAGCTAGTAATGTCTTACGATAGGATTAAATTCCATATCATTTGTAATAATATCCTTTATTATTTATGAGGCTGGTTTTTCTGTTTGGCCTAACAACTATCTGTTTGAGAATAGTAAATGGTTCCATATAAGCTCTCAGTCAATCAAACAATCTTTATTAACCTAGCAGGTGTCACATCCCAAAAATTGAGCATGTGAAAAGATACTACTCATTTGCTATAATTCTCAAACATACGTTATATGCATATATTCTGTAAGGTTTTACATTCAACCTTAATCATTCATTCCACACTACAGAATTATATTCATCTGATAAGCAAATATAGACATACATAGTCTGATATTTCTATCTCGTCGCAAGCCTAGGAGACCTATAAAAAGTACAGAGCGTTTCTAATATCCACATTAATAAGTACTGGTGTCCCACCAGACAGAAATAGAGAATAATCCCAAGGGGCTTCTAATCTTCAAACAGATTCTCTTCTTCTCTGTTTTCTGTATCTGAAAAAATAATCATAGGAAGTGTGAGTTTATTTAAAAACTCAGTAAGTAAATAACTGTACTATATAAAATATCAAAAGTACAAATACCACATTTACTCATATAATTAATTATCTTATACATCGAGTAGTATGGGACTCTAACCCTTTCAAACTCATGAATAAGATTTCATAGATATACACCGAGTAGTATGAGACTCTAACCCTTTCAAACTCGTGAATAAGATCTCATAGGTATACGCCGAGTAGTATGGGACTTTAACCCTTTCAACTCGTGTATATGTTTCATAGATATGCACTGAGTAGTATGGGACTTTAACCCTTTCAAACTCGTGTATAAGATTTCTTAGATATACACCGAGTAGTATGGGACTTTAACCCTTTCACACTCGTGTATTAGATCCCGTAGATCTTTACTCATTAATAAAATAGTTAGAATTCATCACATAGTACAATTGTCATGAGATAAATAATTTCTTCATACTCTTATTTCTACTGATCATCATATACTCCCATATGAAAAATTAATTGCTTATTATCCAAATAATATTGTAATTGGGACTTATATTGTACTTTGACTAGTAATATCAAATTAGCTGAGCAAGGTTATTCACTCACCTTGATTTTTGTCCAAGTTTACCTTGTTCCACACTAGAATTTGTGTAGGAAAATTTCCTAGTAAAATATATTACAAGGAATCATAAGAAAGGAAACAAAATCACGAAAATACGTAAAATTTTCTGACTGCTACAGTAACGGTTTGCTACAGTAACGGTTTGCTACAGTAACGGTTCGCTACAGTGCCGGTTCGCTACAGTAACGTTGACTGCTACAGTACCGTTGACTTCCGACACTACAGTAACTGCTACAGTACCCGAAGAAAATTTTCCAGATTTTTTCCCGAAATTTCTGGTCGCTACAGTAACTCGGTTTTGCAGAATTTCTAACAATTTCATCCTTTCCTTTCTTGTTTCAAAACCAGAATTTCAACTCTTTTAACCGATTATAACTCAAATATAACTTCTAAAACAACTGAGATTCATGAATTATCATTAAAATCTTCAAGAACAAAACCTCCTCTGATCTTCTACATAAACTGAAATTTAAGGAAAATAATCGGATTAAAGCTTACCTTTGATCCTTACAAAGCTTTTGAACCGAACAAATAGTCGAACTTCTGAAGATCAAGGAAAGGATTTGAGAAGAAAATGAAGAACTGAGAGAGAAATTTTTTCTGCTTCCTTCGGCTGAGTGAAAAAGTGAGGGTTACTATTGAAATTTTATATTAAATATTTCTAATGGGTTATTCAATAACCCATGGGTATCCATAACCCAACATCCAAACCCATCCAGTCAATTTACAATAAATGGATTAATTGACCATTCTGAAACCACTTTTCCATGAATTTCACCATTCTTAGAATATATCCCTCATTGTGCAAATATTTAGTCCAGTCATTTAACTCAATTTTCATAAATAATATTCAAAGAGAACAATTAAATATGAAAATTAAAAATGACCAAAATCAATAACTAAAGTAACGTTGTAGAATTCTAAAATACTCTTAAGCGAATTATATTCTGAAATTAACGGGTATTACATTCTACCCCCCTTAAAAGAATTCGGTCCTCCGAATTAAAATCTTACCTCAAGTTTCAAATAAATGTGGATAGTTTTTCCACATCTCATCTTCTGCTTCCCACGTAGCTTCCTCGCGAGAATGATTTCTCCAAAGAACCTTGACAGTAGGAATTTCTTTGGTACGCAATTTCTTGACTTTTCTATCAAGGATAGCTACTGGTACCTCTTCGTAGGTGAGAGTTTCATCAAAATGAACTTCTTGGGGTTGAATGACATGAGAAGGATCAGGAAGATACTTCCGTAGCATGGACACATGAAATATTGGATGAACTCCCTCTAGGTTGGAAGGTAGGTCTAGGCGATATGCCACATTACCCACTCTGTCTACAACCTCATATGGGCCAACATACCTCGGACTAAGCTTTCCTTTCTTCCCGAATCTCATTACTCCTTTCATAGGTGAGATTCGTAAGAAAACCATATCACCTATTGCAAATTCAAGGTCACGTCGTCGGTTGTCCGCATAAGACTTCTGTCTACTCTGAGCAGTTAACAACTTCTCTCTGATCAGTTTAACTTTATTTATATCTTCCTGTATCATCTCAGGTCCAAATATTTTGGTTTCACCAAGTTCAAACCAACCTATAGGAGATCGACACCGTCTCCCATACAAAGCCTCAAAAGGTGCCATCTGAATACTGGCTTGGTAACTGTTATTATAAGCAAATTCAATAAGAGACAAATGATCTTCCCAACTTCCACTGAAATCCATCACACAAGCTCTTAGCATATCCTCTAAAGTCTGAATTGTCCTTTCGGACTGTCCATCAGTCTGAGGATGGAATGCTGTGCTAAGATTCACTTTGGTACCCAAAGCCTCTTGAAAGACTTTCCAGAACCGAGAAGTAAACTGAGGTCCTCGGTCTGATATAATGGATATTGGTACACCATGAAGTTTCACTATTTCTTTAACATAAATTCGAGCAAGTTTTGCTACACTGAAAGTGGTATGAACAGGAAGAAAATGTGCTGACTTAGTAAGTCGATCCACTATGACCCATATTGAGTCATTTCCTTTTGTTGACCGAGGTAAACCTACTACAAAATCCATAGTGATCCTTTCCCACTTCCATTCGGGAATATCTAGTTTTTGCATCAATCCAGATGGTCGTCGATGTTCAGCTTTAACTTGCTGACAAGTCAAACATCGAGCTACAAAGTCAGTCACGTCTCGCTTCATGCCCTCCCACCAATAAACTTGTTTCAAGTCCTGATACATTTTCACAGCACCAGGATGTACAACGTAGGGTGAACCATGAGCTTCCATTAAGATTTCATGTTTCAAAGATTCAATGTTGGGGACACAGAGTCTACCATTAAACCATAAGACTCCTTCTTCATCTACCAAGAAACTTGGTGCTAGACCTTGCCTTGCCTTATCTCTTATTTTGACCATATCAATGTCACCTTCTAAAGTTGCTTTTACTTTTTCAACAAGGGATGATCTAACTGTTAAATGAGCCAGAAATGTACCTGACTCAGTGATCTCGAAGAATACTCCATCAGCTTCCAATTCTTGTAGTTCATGTATTAGAGACCTCCTTATAGTGGCAATGTGAGCTAAACTTCCCATAGACTTTCGACTTAGAGCATCAGCCACTACATTTGCTTTACCTGGATGGTAAAGGATGGTACAATCATAATCTTTCAGAAGTTCCATCCACCTTCGTTGCCTTAGATTGAGATCTCTCTGCTCAAAAATGTACTTAAGGCTTTTGTGATCTGTAAAAATTTTACAAGTTTCCCCATACAAGTAATGTCTCCACATCTTTAGGGCAAACACTACAGCTGCCATTTCCAAATCATGAGTGGGGTAATTCAATTCATGCTTTTTAAGCTGACGTGAGCCATAAGCTATGACTTTACCATGTTGCATCAACACACATCCTAAGCCTATCTTTGAGGCATCACAGAATACAGAGTAACCCCCTGGTCCTGATGGTAGGATTAAGACTGGTGCAGAAGTTAAACACTTTTTCAATTGGGTGAAACTTTGTTCACATGAATCATCCCAAATGTATTTAACATTCTTTCGGGTTAACTT
Organism: Biancaea sappan; assembly: GCA_037074585.1. Lineage (NCBI taxonomy): Eukaryota > Viridiplantae > Streptophyta > Magnoliopsida > Fabales > Fabaceae > Biancaea > Biancaea sappan. The sequence continues at coordinate 18,773,954 of CM073494.1, forward strand.
ATTTAATGGAAGAGCCGTCTTAGAGAAATCTTTGACAAAGCGACGGTAATACCCTGCTAAGCCAAGAAAACTACGTACTTCAGACACAGTTGTTGGTCGAGGCCATTGTTTTACTGCTTCAATTTTACTTGGATCTACATGAATACCTTCTTGGGAAATAACATGTCCCAAAAATGTTACATGACTCATCCAGAATTCACATTTTGAGAGCTTTGCGTACAACTGATGCTCTCTCAAAGTCTGAAGCACTATTCTCAAATGTTCAGTATGTTCTTCATGACTCTTTGAATACACCAAAATATCATCAATAAATACAATTACAAACTTATCAAGGAATGATTTGAACACTCTGTTCATTAAATCCATAAATGCTGCTGGTGCATTTGTCAACCCAAAAGACATCACAAGAAACTCATAATGTCCATACCGTGTACGAAAAGCAGTCTTAGGTATATCATCACTCTTAATTCGTAACTGATGATATCCAGACCTTAGATCAATCTTTGAGAAGTATTTTGCTCCTTGAAGCTGATCAAACAAATCATCTATCCTTGGTAAAGGATACTTATTCTTCACTGTGACTTTATTCAGCTGACGATAATCTATACATAATCTCATAGAACCATCTTTCTTTTTCACAAAAAGAACAGGAGCACCCCAAGGTGAAAAACTTGGGCGAATGAACCCTTTGTTTAACAAATCTTCCAATTGTTCTTTAAGTTCTTTTAGCTCAACAGGAGCCATACGATAAGGTGGAATAGAAATTGGTCTTGTGTCTGGGACCAAATCAATACTGAACTCAATATCTCTTTCTGGCGGTAATCCAGGTAAATCTTCTGGGAACACATCTGGGAATTCATTAACCACATGAATGTCTTCTAACTTCTGTTCTTTCTTTTCTAAATCTTTGATAAAAGCTAGAAATCCCTGACATCCCTTTCGCAACATACGCTGGGCACTTAACATAGATATCATGTTGCAAGGTACATCACTTCGATCTCCTTGAAACACAAAATTACTCCTCCCCGGTATATTAAAGGAAATAACTTTGTCACGACAATTTATAGTAGCATGACAAGAAGATAGCCAGTCCATCCCTAGAATCACATCAAAATCTAACATATTGAGAACCATAAGATCTATCTCAGTTTTCATGCCTCCAACGATTATTTTACAAGAACGATAACATGTTTTAACCATCAAAGTCTCTCTCATCGGTGTGGAAACCAAGAATGGTTCTTTAAGAATAATCGAATCAATTGCAAATCTCTTGGCAAATAGGGGTGACACATATGAGTGAGTAGAACCGGGGTCAAACAAAATACGTGCAGCAAAAGTATTAACAGATAATATACCTGTAACTACAGCATTGGATGTTTGAGCATCCTGTCGGGTTAGAGCATATATTCTTGCATTTCCTCTGCCAGCAGCTTGTTTTCCACGGTCACCTTGGCCTCTTCCAGAACCTCTTCCCATACTACCCCCTGTTGAAGGGGTTGGTGTTTGAGTAATAGATTGTGGTCGAGGTGGCAAAGTAGACCCTTGACCTGGTCTTGTCATGAGCTGAGGGCACTCCCTTATAAAATGTCCTTTTTGTCCACAGTGAAAACAGCCTGTACCAACAGTGTTTAACCTGCATTCTCCGAAGTGAAACTTTCCACATTCAGGACATTGAGGTTTTTCCCTTCTACCTTGAGTACCTCCTCTACTAGAAGAGCTAAAACCACCCCTGCTCTCTGAACGAGGCTTAGCCACACTGGCTATAGAATAAGATGACTTAGTAGGAGTGGCTGGAGCATGTTGTGGTGCAGTAAAAGTCCCTGAGTCTTCCCCTTGATTAAAAGATCTCCTATATCTGGCCTTCTTCTTTTGACGATATTCTTCTTTATTCTTTGACCTCCTTTCCATTCTTCGGGCCACATCAACAGCCTCTGAGTACGAAGAGTAATCGTTCATATTAGAACCCACTTGATCATATAAGGCATCACGAAGCCCTTCCACAAACTTTTCTATTTTCTTCCTTTCAGAAGGAATGATTTCAGGGCATATTCAGATAATTTAACAAACTGAGCTGAATATTCATCAACAGTCATGGTTCCCTGCCGTAGATACAGAAAATCTCTGGCCCTGGATGATCGTTCACTTGCCAGAAGAAATTCATCCATAACCAATCTGTAAAATTCTGTCCACATAACTGGCGATGCGCCTTGAATTCTAGCTTTCTTCCAGTTCCTCCACCATTTACCAGCCCTACCTTTTAACTGAAAGGAAGTGAATTCTACCTTTTGAGTAGGAGAACACCCTATAGCATCACAGATTGCTTCACAATCTTCAAGGAAACATTGTGGGTCCTCTTTGGGATCTTCCCCTGAAAAAGTAGGAGGCCTCATTTTCTGGAATTCAGACATTCTTACCTCTCTCACATTAACTCCTCCCGCTAACGGAACTGGTGGTACATTTTCAGCTTCAACAATAGGAGGATCCACTGGCAGGTTAGCTTGTGCAGCTCGACCTCTCATTTCAGCCTCAAATCGGTCAAATCGCTCATTCATCAAATGAATCACATGTGCAATAGTTGCATTACCGACATGAGCATCAGGTTCGACTCTTCTTGCTTGCTCACTAGTTGCGCCCTCAGTACTTTGAGCATGTAAACTATCACCACGGTTAGGATCATCTTGCACATGTACTGGTGGATTTATGGCCCTCCTTGGACCCATATGCTCATTATTATTAGAAGATCCTTCTGACATTGATCTGTCACAGATCTACACACATAACAAACAATTTTCAGACATAAACAAAATATCACTTACTAGCTCCACTGAGAAGTTATCTATAAAATGACATTATACTCTACAAGGTCTTTTATGGAACCTAATCCTATGGTCATGCCGCGGCTCATGACAATAGGGAAGGGCCCACAAAGATCACTTTGCTCTGTACTCTATAGGGGACCTATAAAACCTTTCCTCTGATACCAAATTTGTCACATCCCAAAAATTGAGCATGTGAAAAGATACTACTCATTTGATATAATTCTCAAACATACGTTATATGCATATATTCTGTAAGGTTTTACATTCAACCTTAATCATTCATTCCACACTACAGAATTATATTCATCTGATAAGCAAATATAGACATACATAGTCTGATATTTCTATCTCGTCGCAAGCCTAGGAGACCTATAAAAAGTACAGAGCGTTTCTAATATCCACATTAATAAGTACTGGTGTCCCACCAGACAGAAATAGAGAATAATCCCAAGGGGCTTCTAATTTTCAAACAGATTCTCTTCTTCTCTGTTTTCTGTATCTGAAAAAATAATCATAGGAAGTGTGAGTTTATTTAAAAACTCAGTAAGTAAATAACTGTACTATATAAAATATCAAAAGTACAAATACCACATTTACTCATATAATTAATTATCTTATACATCGAGTAGTATGGGACTCTAACCCTTTCAAACTCATGAATAAGATTTCATAGATATACACCGAGTAGTATGAGACTCTAACCCTTTCAAACTCGTGAATAAGATCTCATAGGTATACGCCGAGTAGTATGGGACTTTAACCCTTTCAACTCGTGTATATGTTTCATAGATATGCACTGAGTAGTATGGGACTTTAACCCTTTCAAACTCGTGTATAAGATTTCTTAGATATACACCGAGTAGTATGGGACTTTAACCCTTTCACACTCGTGTATTAGATCCCGTAGATCTTTACTCATTAATAAAATAGTTAGAATTCATCACATAGTACAATTGTCATGAGATAAATAATTTCTTCATACTCTTATTTCTACTGATCATCATATACTCCCATATGAAAAATTAATTGCTTATTATCCAAATAATATTGTAATTGGGACTTATATTGTACTTTGACTAGTAATATCAAATTAGCTGAGCAAGGTTATTCACTCACCTTGATTTTTGTCCAAGTTTACCTTGTTCCACACTAGAATTTGTGTAGGAAAATTTCCTAGTAAAATATATTACAAGGAATCATAAGAAAGGAAACAAAATCACGAAAATACGTAAAATTTTCTGACTGCTACAGTAACGGTTTGCTACAGTAACGGTTTGCTACAGTAACGGTTTGCTACAGTAACGGTTCGCTACAGTGCCGGTTCGCTACAGTAACGTTGACTGCTACAGTACCGTTGACTTCCGACACTACAGTAACTGCTACAGTACCCGAAGAAAATTTTCCAGATTTTTTCCCGAAATTTCTGGTCGCTACAGTAACTCGGTTTTGCAGAATTTCTAACAATTTCATCCTTTCCTTTCTTGTTTCAAAACCAGAATTTCAACTCTTTTAACCGATTATAACTCAAATATAACTTCTAAAACAACTGAGATTCATGAATTATCATTAAAATCTTCAAGAACAAAACCTCCTCTGATCTTCTACATAAACTGAAATTTAAGGAAAATAATCGGATTAAAGCTTACCTTTGATCCTTACAAAGCTTTTGAACCGAACAAATAGTCGAACTTCTGAAGATCAAGGAAAGGATTTGAGAAGAAAATGAAGAACTGAGAGAGAAATTTTTTCTGCTTCCTTCGGCTGAGTGAAAAAGTGAGGGTTACTATTGAAACTTTATATTAAATATTTCTAATGGGTTATTCAATAACCCATGGGTATCCATAACCCAACATCCAAACCCATCCAGTCAATTTACAATAAATGGATTAATTGACCATTCTGAAACCACTTTTCCATGAATTTCACCATTCTTAGAATATATCCCTCATTGTGCAAATATTTAGTCCAGTCATTTAACTCAATTTTCATAAATAATATTCAAAGAGAACAATTAAATATGAAAATTAAAAATGACCAAAATCAATAACTAAAGTAACGTTGTAGAATTCTAAAATACTCTTAAGCGAATTATATTCTGAAATTAATGGGTATTACAGCAGGGGGCTGGCCAGCCGGAAAACACACCCCATCGTTTATGTTTAGAAGAGACATAACTTGGGTTAAAGTTTTTCTAACATTATTTGAGCTTTTAAAATTTTGCCTATCTTTACTTTCTTTAATTGCGGGCTTTAGGTTTTGGGTCCTCCACTGGATGTAGAGCCAATAAAAAGGCTTTTTTTTTCTTGGGGTCATACATAAAAGACTGAAGGTTTATCAATTAGCCCATATGGCAAACCAAAATAAAATAGTACATATTATAACTACTTGGATTAAAATATTCTTCTGCCCTAGCTCTATGCGTTGCTTTTCATCTTCAACAGCGTTGCTGGTGGGGGGCTATCTTATCCTCTCATTTTCTTTCTTTTCTTGTCCTTTTTTCTTTTTTTCTCTCCTTTGTGATAGTTTTCTCTCCTTCTTTTTGTAGAAGATCTCCTTCCTTATTTGTAAGAAGTTTTTTAATATCAAATTCGGATTTCCTTTATCTTCTTCCTTTCTCTTTGCAGCAGCTAGAAGCTTCTTCTGCCAAGGGGTCCAAACACGGGGTTGCCATTTACCCAAAAAATAAAATGGGAAAAAATTGAAGTACCTGCAAAGTCCTACATGGGGTTGCCGTTTACCCATTGCGATCAGATATAATCCGAGAAGATTAAGTTTTGTGTTTTAGTTGTTCGATCTAGGAATGAGAGGTGTATTGCCTCTTTTTAGTATGCTTGATTTATGATCTAAGGGTGTGTTGCTTATGTTTAATCTTCTTTTTTGTGCTAATTTTTAGGATATGTTGTTCTAAATCATGAACATTTTCCTATAAGTTCAAACTTTTAATATATTTGACGATCTTTAAGTCCTGGTTAATTTTATGTATTCCTGGTTTTGAGTCATTTTAATAGAAATAATTTTCATTTTGTTCCCAGAAAAAAAAACTAATTGGATTTTTTTTTAGATCATCAAATATAAAATAAACATAAAGTACTAAACTATTATTTTTGCCATATATTATTTTACAAGATTAGAAGTTTTGTAATCTTCTTGTGGCAGATTTGGTCTTCCATAGTTGATATTTACAATATAAAAAATGTGGTTTGTTACAATAATAGCTAATATTTGGAGAAATGCCAATTGCATTTTAGAATGAGAGGTTGCTGCATGGTGAGTGGTGACACACATATATTTTTTTCATATCTCTTTTGTCCTTTTCAAATGAGAATAATTATTCATTATGTTTATTGTACTTTTTCAATCATTACAAATTAACTAGACAGTTTGTTTCAAACAGTTTAATTATTTTTATTTTTTAATTGTGGGTTTGTAAGTTTGTTAACATTTATGGCACATGGTTGTAATACCCAATAATTTTTATGAATATTTAAAGTTTATTTTGAAGTTTATTAAAAAAATATAATTACATAGAAAATGTTCTCTTTGAATTAGTGAAGGAAATTTGGATATAAAAATTTCAAATTTTTAATTTGAGAAATTTTTACAAATTCTTAAGGATGCAAGTGAACAAATCTTACAAGCTAGAATGGCTTAGAGCAATTTTAACCAAGAAAAAAAAAATCCCAAGGCCTAGAGATGGATACTTGTACGCCTCCCTTTTCATTAGATAGAAAATCCAAGTTTGATAAGAAAGCCACTCACGGATTATTCTTAGTGCAAGATAGGACATAAAAAAAACAAAGAAAAAAAGGACAGAGAAAGTGGGATACCGAAAGAGAAAAGTGGAGAGAGAGAGAGAGAGAATGCTTCCTTCTTTCTTCTTCCTTATCTTTTCCTTTGATTTTCCTTGTTGCTCCACCTTGTAACATAGCTATGAAGACAGAGGTATTGGATGGTAAGAAATCGAACTCATGATCCCCTCTCATGAAACTTTTAGCTGAGATTTCTTTTGGTGATGATTTCCTTGGTGATGTTAGGTAATTTTCTTTTGGGTTGACTTTAAGTTTGAATGGATGAATTTAAGTGTGGGTGTTAATCTGAAACATTTCTACATATTGGATAATAATTGTGGAACAAGAAATTTGGAGAAAACTATGAGAAATTCATAGAATTCAGATATTTGAAAAAGCTAGCGTTCTTGATGAAAATTTGATGATTGAGGTTTGGATTGTTAGTATAAATTGGGGTTTTTGGTGTCAAAATAATCCTTAAACATCAAGGATGAAAACCCATGGAATTTAGATATTTGAGTTTTAATGGATGAATTTAAGTGTGGGTGTTAATTTGAAACATTTTTACATATTGGATAATAATTGTGGAATAAGAAATTTGGAAAAAACTAGGAGAAGTTCATAGAATTCAGATATTTGAAAAAGTTAGCGTTATTGATGAAAATTTGATGATTGAGATTTAGATTATTAGTATAAATTGAGGTTTTTTGTGTCAAAACAATCCTTAAATATTAAGGATGAAAACTCATGGAAGAAATCAAAAGAAATGGTGTGTTTCGATGTGATTTTGAGATTTTTGGATGAAGAACACGAAGAATGTTAATGTTCATTCTGGAAATTTTCTAAAAAAACATTGTTCATTGAGCAATTTTTTTCAGATTTTCATGGTTACTGTAGTATTAACTCAATCAATGATACTGTAGCATTGATTCGGTCAACGATACTGTAGCTGCGTTGACCATTACTGTAGCAACAATTTTAAAATGTTAATAACTCTTTTATCCAAACTCCTTTTAAATAAATAAGATACCGTTGGTAAGCTTTTTGAATCTAGTTTCTAATGGTACTAGTTTTATTTGAAAATTATTTATCATTTGAGAGTTATGTTCAGAGAAATGATCAAAGGTTAAAATTGTAGTAAGGAATTTCTCAATTTTGTGACCTTGATATGTTTTTGCATGATTATCTTATAGGAATTGATTCTTTGATACATCTTCCACATATTTTGGAATGTTACAAATAATTTGGATGTAGAGAAAATTACCTTACATCATCTTACACATCTTCGAGGAAGGTTCAAAATAAAATTAGGTAAACATTAAGGTGAGAGATCTTACCTTACCTTGTTTACTTATTTAATGTATATATTAAAAGTGTACTATAAATAAATATATATATATATATATATATATGTGTGTGTGTGTGTGTGTGTGTGTGTGTGTGTGTGTGTGTGTGACATGAAATTAATGTATTCATATTATGCATTAAAATATGCAAGTGTGAGACTATTGTGAATTTTTTCTAAAATGGGATACATATGGTTGACTATGTTTATATAATGTGATTGTCTTTGATCTTGAAAGAAACGAAAACGGAGTTTATAGGATCCCATATGATAAAATAAAGGTGAAATGAAATCACTATGATCACGTGGTATTGAATATGATATTCGTCTCTTTAAGGATATGGTGAAATAAGGTTGTACTACAGATTTGTCCCTTTAAGGACATGGGTGAATAAGGGAGGATGCGGCAGGGGCCATGGGCCAACGGCCACTTTATGTAGACGGAACCTGAAAATGTCTGAAAACTTAAATTTGAATTGTTTGAATTGTTTGAAATGTGATTTGCCTTGATCTTGAATGTGTTTGTTAATAATTACAAGGTGATTTCAATGTGTATGTCTTGATAAATATCTTGTATACCAAAACTTAGATGATTGTACTGTTAGGTCAATTATGTATATCTGCATGTATATATATATATATATATATATATATATATATATATATATTGTGTGTGAATGTGATAAGATTCTCTCAAGTAGATGTTGTCTTCAGTTTCAAGTATGAAGAACTTCCTAGTTCAATGACGTTTACGTCAAGATTACCTTTCCATTGATTTAGGGTAAATGTATAATGTTTAAGTCTTATTCTAAGTTGTATAAATATAGAAAAGTTTTACAATTGGGTAGGTTAGTTCTGTGATGTAATATGTATGACTGTAGCATGTATAGGAAATTTAGTTTAGTCATGCTGTCTATTCTTTTTGTTAGAAGAGAAATAGTTCACTTATTTTAATTCTTAAATCGTGCAATTTAAATTAGTTGCATTTAAAATAATAACTAAAATAAGGATTAATATTGTGTTTAAAAGAAAAATAGGCTGACGGAGATGAGGTAAAATTCACCTTCTATATCGGTCACATGCTTAGATTTTAGGACGTGACAATGATAGTGGTGTATTATGCCGCAACTTTCAGTTACGTGATAAACTCAGGAGACTGGTTCATTAAAAGGGTGGGGAAGAGGCCAAGAGACTTGACAATCTTAGCTTTGCTTTTCCGAGGTACACAATCTATACGCAGATATCCTTGTGGCTCAGCACTATGGCTAGCAAAAGCAGTGACCAAGAAAATAAGGGCAAAACCATCAGATGCAAAGGTTGTTGTCGATTTTAGACTATTTGTTATTATGTTTATTCACAAGGCTGTGTTATGTTAGGGTCCTTAGGGACACACATGTTTGGAATGAAACTAAGTTTTTTAGGTTGTGAATTGAATTGAAACAGCTGCAGTATGCAGAAAACCAGGGGAGGCTCTTGTGATAGAGGAAATAGAGGTAGACCCACCAAAAGCTTGGGAGGTTCAGATCAAGATTCTTTGCACATCTCTCTGTCACTCTGATGTAACCTTTTGGAAAATGGATGGAGTATGATCCTTCAACAATTCATTAACTTTCTCTATTATACATATATATTAGCCATAAAAAGAAGAAGCTCTAGCTCTTTGACACGGGATTGTGTGATTCAGGTACCAGCTGAGAAATTTCCAGGAATTTTTGGGCATGAAGCTGGGGTAATTAATCAACATTAACTTGTGCTTCGGAAAATGTAGTGTTTAATTAGCTATTGATGCAAGAGTATGTTAACTATACAGAGAAGTGGAGAGCGTGGGGGAGGAGGTGGAAGAAGTGAAAGAAGGTGACGTGGTGGTACCAGTGTTCTTGTCAAATTGTGGGGAATGCAAAGACTGCAAGAGCCCAAACAGCAACATTTGCTCTTTGTACAGCAAAGGGTGGTTCAAGGACACCCCCAGAGATGGAAGCAGCAGATTCAAGGACATGAAAGGACATTTGGTTCACCATTTCTTCGTTGTTTCCAGCTTCTCACAGTACACTGTGGTTGATGTGACCCATATGGTCAAGATTAGCCCTGATCTTCCCCTCCACCAGGCCTGCTTGCTTGCTTGTGGAGTTTCAACAGGTTAGCATTCCTCGTCTATATACTTCCCAATTAATTTTTTTTAATCACCCTTGTTCGGAAATGTAATGAGATCTCCCTAATTTAGTTAAGTTAGGCCTAAATTGGTTAAAATAGGCCGACCTAGCCCAGCCTGTAACCGGCCCGCCTTAAACGGGCCAGGTACAGATAGGCCTGTTTATCAACAAGCCTGATTTTTTATACCTAGGCCCACGAGCCAAGCTATAAAATCTTTTTTTTAAAAAAAAATTATTTGGTTTAAATTTAAATTTTAATCACCAACTTCAAATTATAATATGGAAACTCTTCTTTTAATTTGTCATTTACTATAAAGTTAAATTAACTGGCCTACGTGACCCACGAGCTCTGCCCATTTAAGCTTATGGACAAATGAGGCCTAATTTTACATACACAAACTCACCTTAATGTGGGCGGGCCGGTCCGCAGGCCCATATGTGTAAAAGTCACACTAAACCACAAGACTTACCTTAATGATACTTTACAATTAATTTGTCTGCATCTACTCTGTCATATGAAAAATAAAAGTTGAGACGTCAATTCCTTTTCCATTTTAGCCAAGCTCATTATGTCATAATTTCCTTCTCTCGGTCCTACCTTTTCATGAACTTAGCGATGCGTTTTACATAGAATAAGGCTGAGGAGAAGAATACGTGAAGAAACAAAACAGCAGAAATTTATGGCAATATGGTCGAAAACGAATCATGAATTGGCATGTGAAAAACCCAATTCTAGTTGGTCAAAATTTTGAGGCACTTCTATCTACTAATTTAGTCTTTTGGTCTTTGGATAGTTTTATTTGATTTAAATATATTGAAGTTCCTCAAAAATTATTTTAATCTCTACAGTTTGAAAATAATGAATTTAGTCCTTATAATTTTTAAAACTAGGAAATAAATTTTCAAGATTAACTTTTGGTTAGTCAGTCGTTAGTCAACGTTGACTACGATGCTGATATCAATGTTAAAATTCATGTCAACGCTGAGTGTGTACCACTTATATTGACATACACTAGCTGCGTGGACTTTCTAAAAAAAATTTCAGTTTATTTACTTAGGTCCTTGGTCAAAATTTTTTTTTTGTCTAATTTTTAATATAAACTCATCTTCTATTTTGTCTAAGTCTTTAGTTTAAGAATATATTTTTTTCTTTGTCAAAATCGTCTCCTACAAACTTTTTAGTTTATTCCTTTTAGTCCATGTTGTTCACTTTCATTTTTTTTTTTACGGTTTGGTCATCAAAATCATATCATAACTAAAAATGAAATTATAGACTGATTTGGATGACTAAATAGTGAGAAAAAAGTATGAAAGTGAATAACATGGACTAAAGTGAACAAAATGAAAAGTTTGTAGGAATTATTTTAAAAAAGAAAAAACATATTTTTAAAATAGAAATCTAGATGAAGTAGAATACGAGTTTATATAAAAAATTAGATAAAAGAAAAACTTTGACCAATGACTTAAGTGAATAAAAGGTAAATTTTGAAAATTGAATTTTAACTCATTTCTTGTATTGTTTTTGGGTAGAAATGTAGATTAAATCATATCATGACTAAAAATGAAATTATGGACTGATTTAGAAGACCAAAATGTGAGAAAAAAGCATGAAAGTGAATAACATGGACTAAAGAAAACAAACTGAAAAGTTTGAAGGGAATAATTTGACAAAAAAAAAATATTTTTAAACTATGACCTTGACGAAATAAAAGACGAGTTTATATCAAAATTGGACAAAAGAAAAATTTTGACCAAAGACCTAAGTGAATAAATTGAAACTTTTTTTTAGGGAATCTATATCAGCATAAATAGTACACAGTCAGTACTGACATGTATTTTAATATTGACATAAGCATCCTAGCTAGCACTGATTAACGGTTGACTAATAAAAACTAATTTTAAAAATCTATTTCAAAATTTTGAAAATTACAAGAACTAAATTTATTATTTTTAAACTATAGGGACTAAAATCATTTTTCAATAAAATTATAGAAACTTTAAGTATATTTAAACTTTTTTTTTACAAATAATTTAAGGCATGTCAACTGATATTCAAATAATTTTTTATATCATGCAATACATATGATATGCAGGTATTAACATTTATTGTTTGTTTAGGACTAAAACTACCTTAAAGCTAGCTCATGTGAATGCTGAAATGATGGCTGGAATAGAATATTAAAGGCCATGACTTCACTTTCGCTGTAGTGAAATGCCAAATACCTCGTACCATCACTGCGATTTCTCCTTGAATTGCATCATCGGTAATTCGGGATCACATGGATTATGTGTCTGACGCTTGTTTCATACATTGATATAATAACTTTTTTTTTTGGGGGATCGGAGTGATTATACATTTATAGACTTACAGTGACAGACTGTTGAGTCGTGACGTTGTAGGGTTGGGAAGGTGGCGGACGTTGAAGAAGGGTCCACTGTGGCTATATTTGGGCTTGGAACAGTGGGCCTATCGGTAAGTGTATTCCAAGATAATAAGCCCAGTTTTGGCCTAACAGTCCATTAGATCCGATGGATGAGAAGGCAGTGATTGAAGCATCGAGTTTTTACGTGATAACAGATTGCCTTGGGAGCAAAGCAACGAGGAGCGTCAAAGATCATAGGAGTTGACTTAAATCCAGATAAATTTGAAATAGGTTTTTTCTACCTTATTCTTCCTTCAAATGTGTGATATATCTTTCCGTTGTGTTTTAATTCTTGCATTGCAGGAAAAAAATTTGGGGTCACTGATTTTGTGAATCCTGACATGTGTAAGGAAAAGCCCACGAGCGAGGTTGGTGAATGGTGATCGTTCCACTAAAGCTTGCCTCAACTTTAGCATTAATCCGTTGGGAATTAATTAACGTAATGTGTTATATGATCAGGTAATTAAAGAAATGACAAATGGGGAGGTGCTGATTACTGCTTCGAGTGCATTGGCTTGGCGTCATTAATGACAGAGGCTTTTAATAGTAGCCGACAGGTCTTCTCTCTCACGTACATTTTGATTTCCTGTTGGAAACAAATTATATCACACTGAGTTGTTTCAATTAACTAAAATCATTGATCCTGTTTCGTGGTTTGGTTCAATGGAATTAGGGATGGGGGAAAACGGTGGCATTAGGGGTGGAAAAGCATGGATCGCCATTGACTCTGAATGTTTATGAAATACTGAATGGCAGAACAGTGATGGGGTCACTTTTTGGGGGTCTCAAACCTAAAGTGGATATCCCCTTCATTGCTCACAAGGTGTTGAGCAATGTAAGATATTCAACTTTTCATATGCTTCCTACTTTTTTTTTTTCTTAATCTAGCTGTTAATTGGCATTTCTAATACAGGAGCTGAACTTGGAGGATTTCATATCACACGAGGTGGGCTTTCAGGACATAAACAAAGCTTTCGACTATCTTCTGGATGGAAAGAGTCTTCGCTGCATGTCACGTCCCAAAATTTGAGCACGTGACCGGCACGGAAATTGAATTTTATTTCACCTCCGTAAGCCTATCTTTCTCTTAAAAAAAAATCATACAATTCTTTTTCATGCAACCAAAACGAGTTCTGTATACATACTACAATTACTCACATTACATCACTGAATGAACCTACCCGATTACAGAGATTTCTAGATTTATACAACTTAGAATAAAACTTAACTATTATACCTTTATCCTGAACAAATGAAAAGGTAATTATGGACTAAGGATCCATAATTCCTTGTTCCGATATTTACCTTCAGCTGTCAACTCTGAAAAAAAATATCAATAAGAGGGGTATGAGCAAACCACGTGCCCAGTGAGTAGATAACACAATACTATGACAAAATAAAAATCATGCATCATAATGATAACATGCAGCAATCATATGTAGATCGATCATCATATGATATAATATTATTCATAATACTTCACAACAATATCCAAGTGAATCAAATGCATTTCAACAAAATTCAAAATTCACAACAGCAATCGATGAAATCAATTTCACACACAATTCCCGTACCAACCGGGTCGTCCAGAATACCTCTGGATCGTTGCCCGCGGCCCCCGCCGCATCCACCCTTATCGCTCCATTTATATTCTCCACCCTTATAGCTTCACATAGATTTCTCCATGGGGTGCACCACCATGCCTTTCCTTTCCAGTCAAACACAATCACAATCACATATAAAAACATCCTCAATCATAATCTTGAGCCACATACACAACTCAGTCATTTACAATTCAAGCCACAACATAATCAATGTGGTTCCAGCAACATAGCATGTATATAACATAACCCATAATATAGAACAATTATTCAACAATAACATACTTCAACTATCCGCATATGATTGAACTCAACAATCAGAGTATGATACATTTCAACTCAGTTCACATGTCATTCACAATCCATCATATAACCTCATTCATGAGAAAATAAGAAAATATAATTATATACATCACCTGGCACGTTCCACAATTGTTTGTCTCATCATCCCACATCATTCTCTTCAAATTTGGATATTCAACATATTTTCACTATGATGCAAAAAGTCAATAACAAAGATATTTAATCATAGCAAGTATTAACCCACTCACCTGGATTTCATGCTCTCAGCACTCCCACCTTGCACTTGACCATTCATATTGTAACCAGATAAAAACCATCAGGGTTACGAAATAGAGAAATTTCCTACCACTACTCTCGACCTTCATCCACTTCTCAAATCATAACTCCTAATTGGTAATGAATATCCAGATGAAACTTATACCATTGGAAACTAGACTCAAAGAGCTTTTCAACGATATTAAAAAAAAAAACTGATGCTACAGTAACGGTCAACGGTCAACGCAGCTACAGTAACGTTGACCGAGTCAACGCTACAGTAACGAGAAAATCTGGAAAAATTTTCTCGATGAACAGTAATTCTGGGGAAAATTTTCGATGTTCTTCGTGTTCTTCATCCAAAAATCCAAAAATCATATCTAAAACAACATTTCTTTTGATTTCTTCCATGGGTTTTCATCCTTAATGTCTAAGGAGTGTTTTAACACAAAAACCCCCAATTTCTACCAACAATCCAAGCTCAAATCTCAAATTTTCATCAAGAACACTAACTTTTTTTCAAATATCCAAATTCTACGAATTTCCCATAGTTTTCTCCAAATTTCTTGTTCTAATAACATCATAAACCACCTAGGAATGTTTTAGATTAACATCCACACTTAAATTCATCCATTAAAATATTCTACACAAATTTTGCAAAAATAATAACCAAGGATTTGATCTTGTAATAAGAGGAAGAAGAAGAAGAACATCAACTTACCAATCATCCTAGCTTTCATAGCTTCCTTCCCAAAGCAAAAATTGTATGAATGATTGATGAAGAAATTCCTTTGCAAGCATAATCGAGAGAGAGAGAAAGTGAAGCTACGGGAGGGAGAATGAGAAAAAGAAAAGAATAAGGAGAAGTGTATACGCGTGGGCCCCACCAATTTCTTTTTCGATAAAATCGCTCATAGCCACCTTAGCTTATAAGATTTGTTCACTTTAATCCCTCTCGATGTCTCAAACTCCACTTTAACCTCGAATCCATCATCTTTTCGGTACCGGACTCATAATTCATTCCCATAAGCTCTGTTTTTCTTCTCGGGTTCCTACTTGGTCATTTTTCAAAAGTCCTCTATACTTTCTTTTCTTTTCACTTTAGTCCTTGAGAATTTGTAAAAATTTCCTAAATTAAAAATAAAAATTTCTATTCTCACATTTTCTTCACTAATTCAAAAAGAAAATTTTTCACGTAATTAAATTTTTCACTAAACTTCAAAATAGGCTTTAAATATTCATATAAATTCTTGGGATATTACATTCTTCCCCCCTTAATAGAATTCGGTCCTCCGAATTCAAAACTCAAGATTGAAACAAATGCAGATATTTTGTCTATATCTCATTGTCTCTTCTGGAATTTTCACAATCAAGTACAAAATATAACAAGTTCAACATATTTTTATTTCTCAAGTTTCTTCAGTAAAAGAATTGCCTCAACAAAAAAAAAATCAAATACGAAAATTTTTTTATTTCTAATACATAAGTTACAGGCAACAAACTGAACTTGATTTACAAAACAGATAATTTTAATACGTAAACATTAGATCAAACATCAGCTTTAAGTACAAACAAAAGAAAAGATAAATTAAGAACGAGGAGGCTTTTGAAATGCAGAAGGTGCTCCAGGTCTAGAAGAAGAAGGTGCTTCAGACCTTAAGGAGGAAGTTAATCGTTGCAGCCTAGAAAGAATTTCTGGAGGAAACGTCTGAGAAATTTGGCGAAGTGCAGAAGTCACTCCATTCATACAGTCAATACATCTCGCTTGTTGGTCACGAAAATTTTGAGTTGCAAACATCGAATGTCTATCAACTCTATTCGCCAATTCCCTAAAATGATGGTTCAAAAGCTTCTCTTGTTCTGTAAAGAGACGATTTATCAATCTCCCCTGGTCCTCAAAGTGGCGGTTTATCAGTCTTTCCAAGTCCTCCATCTTTTGTCTCATAAGCGCAAGCTTATTATTAGAAGATGTTGCTGTGCTAACATCCTCTAACTCTACTACATCCCTTTTTCTTTTCTTAGCCTCTGGTGACTCTTCCATGGATCTCTTATTCTTATAATTCTCCAGGCTAAGATTTAGATCCAGCTCTACCTTGCCAGCCTCAAAGTTTAAATTGAAAGATTTATTGCCGGCCATATTTTTCTGAGCTATAAAGGTTGTACAAAAGGAGAAGTTTGATGCTAGAAAGCTTATAGATATAAACTCTTAGTGTAGTGAGCAGCGTAATGGGACATCCATTATATATAGACGAAATTTAGGGCTACAAAACCTTTACATCATACTCTAAAGATGACCTACAGACCTTATCCGACGCAATGCCAACGGTCTCTGATAAGCATGCCAGAAAATAACAAAATATAATCAAATACAAAAGATTTCCTCAAAAATTTCGGCTAACTTTTGACTCTTACTCAAATTATTAAACTAATAGCCGCTTCAATTTATGACTTCCTAACTCTGTATTTGTCATATCCAATCATTCTAAATCGAGATATTACTCCATGAACGGGTAGCTTCATATTAACCTTATCTAGGTTTCTAATCCGTGACTTTGCCCTAAGCTTACACATTTTCAAACATACATATTAAAATAAAAACTTCTCACATCTACACATCAAGCGTTCCATAAAGTGAGAGAAAAATTTTACCTTTCACTTGCCTCTACGAGCATATATGTATATATGTATAAACATAGAGATACATCATTATCTATATATATTTTCATCTATTCAAGTTCTTTTAAATTTCAGACTTCACATTCTCTGAATGTATGTAGAATCATTACATATTATTCCTGGCCATAACAAATAGCCTTCACTCTCTATGCATGAATAACATACATACATATCATATGTATTTAGATACATATAATCACAGTATAATTCAATCAATCATGTATATTATACTTAACTGAAGGCTTTCAAGAACAATACAAGAAAGCATAGAAATACATTTTAGTTCATCGTGAAAACATCCAAGACACTCTGTAATGGCTACATTGTCGACTTCCTTCAATTTCAGAAAATGCCAACGAGAGAAATGGAAAAACCAAGTGTAAATCGGCCGCAAATCCACCGAATATTGACTTTCGTGGTTTTGCCATTAATGCGACGCGTTGTTGGTGTGCATGCCTACCCTAGACTCCTAGCTTCCAGCTTGCAGAAATCCATAGGTTAAGCGTGTAGGGTGCGGCGAAGAGATATCTTCTTTGTCTCTAAGTTCAAATTTTTCCTCTATAAGAACTGTCCCAACGTTCTCAGTTACCACACCACAAAGAGTAATCATATCTGAGCCTACAACTTCCCAGCGTTCCTCTCTTCTCATACTCCCACATAAATTTCTAAATTTTTCAAATCATGGCCACAAGGAAGTACATTGATCTCACAATGGATGCCAAGAGAGAAGAGCTCGACTTAAACTTAAGTCTAGGCAAAGACAAGGGCAAAAGACCTTTTGAAGGGTCTTTAGAGAAGCATATGGAGAAGAAAATGAAGAAGAACGAGGAAGCTGAGGAGACTAGCATGGCCCATACCTCGGAGGACAAAATCGCCTGTCTAGAGCAGGAGGTGAAAAATCTGAAAAAGATGATAGGAGACCTGGAGAAGTTAACTAAACGCAATCATGCAGAAATGACTTCAAGAATAGACAGGTTCTTCTATTGGTCTACCCAGTGCTTCTGCAATCAACAACAAAGAAGTGTTGATTGTATGAATGGGATTTACACTACCCTCCGCGACATTGCTCTGTCTCTCGCTCCAAGGAATGGTCGAGGGGTGATGATACAATACAACCCTCCTAATCCGAGACCACCTCGCTTTTAGATTACTCATGCATGAGTAATTTTCTTTTTTTTTTTTTGCAATGTAATCCTTCCGCTTTTAATGCCAGTGGTTTCTTTTATGGGATGATACTAAAAAAAATAGTAATAATAAAATTAAGAAAGATAAAGGAAATCATTCACACAAAATCAATCATGAATTCAACATATAAAGCCCCACACATACAATTTGATCCGACAGCAATGGAATCAAAATAATAATAACCTTTCCTTTACCGGATTCAAAAGTATAGCCATATCTGTTTAAAACTAAAACTAAAAACATAATTCCTAAGAAAAAAACAAGTCTCAGAGGGAAAGGAAATGAAAACATCCTACAGGACCTTCAATGGAGCCATCTCTCTATAGTCGTGCCCGGGTTCACCACGATAGAGGAGATTCCACTAAGGTTACCTTACTCTGTAATCGGTAGGAGACCTAATCCCAAAGCTCTGATACCAACTTGTCACGTCCCAAAATTTGAGCACGTGACCGGCACGGAAATTGAATTTCATTTCACCTCCGTAAGCCTATCTTTCTCTTAAAAAAAAAATCATACAATTCTTTTTCATGCAACCAAAACGAGTTCTGTATACATACTACAATTACTCGCATTACATCACTGAATGAACCTACCCGATTACAGAGATTTCTAGATTTATACAACTTAGAATAAAACTTAACTATTATACCTTTATCCTGAACAAATGAAAAGGTAATTATGGACTAAGGATCCATAATTCCTTGTTCCGATATTTACCTTCAGCTGTCAACTCTGAAAAAAAATATCAATAAGAGGGGTATGAGCAAACCACGTGCCCAGTGAGTAGATAACACAATACTATGACAAAATAAAAATCATGCATCATAATGATAACATGCAGCAATCATATGTAGATCGATCATCATATGATATAATATTATTCATAATACTTCACAACAATATCCAAGTGAATCAAATGCATTTCAACAAAATTCAAAATTCACAATAGCAATCGATGAAATCAATTTCACACACAATTCCCGTACCAACCGGGTCGTCCAGAATACCTCTGGATCGTTGCCCGCGGCCCCCGCCGTATCCACCCTTATCGCTCCATTTATATTCTCCACCCTTATAGCTTCACATAGATTTCTCCATGGGGTGCACCACCATGCCTTTCCTTTCCAGTCAAACACAATCACAATCACATATAAAAACATCCTCAATCATAATCTTGAGCCACATACACAACTCAGTCATTTACAATTCAAGCCACAACATAATCAATGTGGTTCCAGCAACATAGCATGTATATAACATAACCCATAATATAGAACAATTATTCAACAATAACATACTTCAACTATCCGCATATGATTGAACTCAACAATCAGAGTATGATACATTTCAACTCAGTTCACATGCCATTCACAATCCATCATATAACCTCATTCATGAGAAAATAAGAAAATATAATTATATACATCACCTGGCACGTTCCACAATTGTTTGTCTCATCATCCCACATCATTCGCTTCAAATTTGGATATTCAACATATTTTCACTATGATGCAAAAAGTCAATAACAAAGATATTTAATCATAGCAAGTATTAACCCACTCACCTGGATTTCATGCTCTCAGCACTCCCACCTTGCACTTGACCATTCCTATTGTAACCAGATAAAAACCATCAGGGTTACGAAATAGAGAAATTTCCTACCACTACTCTCGACCTTCATCCACTTCTCAAATCATAACTCCTAACTGGTAATGAATATCCAGATGAAACTTATACCATTGGAAACTAGACTCAAAGAGCTTTTCAACGATATTAAAAAAAAAAAACTGATGCTACAGTAACGGTCAACGGTCAACGCAGCTACAGTAACGTTGACCGAGTCAACGCTACAGTAACGAGAAAA
Source organism: Biancaea sappan (assembly GCA_037074585.1). Taxonomy (NCBI): domain Eukaryota; kingdom Viridiplantae; phylum Streptophyta; class Magnoliopsida; order Fabales; family Fabaceae; genus Biancaea; species Biancaea sappan. The sequence continues at coordinate 18,794,363 of CM073494.1, forward strand.
TCTGGAAAAATTTTCTCGGTGAACAGTAATTCTGGGGAAAATTTTCGATGTTCTTCGTGTTCTTCATCCAAAAATCCAAAAATCATATCTAAAACAACATTTCTTTTGATTTCTTCCATGAGTTTTCATCCTTAATGTCTAAGGAGTGTTTTAACACAAAAACCCCCAATTTCTACCAACAATCCAAGCTCAAATCTCAAATTTTCATCAAGAACACTAACTTTTTTTCAAATATCCAAATTCTACGAATTTCCCATAGTTTTCTCCAAATTTCTTGTTCTAATAACATCATAAACCACCTAGGAATGTTTTAGATTAACATCCACACTTAAATTCATCCATTAAAATATTCTACAAAAATTTTGCAAAAATAATAACCAAGGATTTGATCTTGTAATAAGAGGAAGAAGAAGAAGAACATCAACTTACCAATCATCCTAGCTTTCATAGCTTCCTTCCCAAAGCAAAAATTGTATGAATGATTGATGAAGAAATTCCTTTGCAAGCATATTCGAGAGAGAGAGAAAGTGAAGCTACGGGAGGGAGAATGAGAAAAAGAAAAGAATAAGGAGAAGTGTATACGCGTGGGCCCCACCAATTTCTTTTTCGATAAAATCGCTCATAGCCACCTTAGCTTATAAGATTTGTTCACTTTAATCCCTCTCGATGTCTCAAACTCCACTTTAACCTCGAATCCATCATCTTTTCGGTACCGGACTCATAATTCATTCCCATAAGCTCTGTTTTTCTTCTCGGGTTCTTACTTGGTCATTTTTCAAAAGTCCTCTATACTTTCTTTTCTTTTCACTTTAGTCCTTGAGAATTTGTAAAAATTTCCTAAATTAAAAATAAAAATTTCTATTCTCACATTTTCTTCACTAATTCAAAAAGAAAATTTTTCACGTAATTAAATTTTTCACTAAACTTCAAAATAGGCTTTAAATATTCATATAAATTCTTGGGATATTACACTGCATCATATGGATGGATAAATAAACAAAGCCCATGATCTACTTCTTTATATTCTCTTGTTGTAACTTACAACCCAATCACAATAAACAATTTGCCTCATCAATCTTCCAAGCTAAACCAGTTATAATCCTCCTCATAGAAAGTGTTCCATATTCTGCATCACAATATCGGACATTCTTTCTCAGAACTTTATATTAATGTACTGAAAATTGCTTCATACTTTGGAAATAAAAGAATAATGATTTCCCAATTGCATGTACATGGATTTCAAACAAACAAGCACTCATCCATGTCATCACATTACACAATCTATAAACTTCTACGCATGGCGGCATTAATAATAGCACGTCAAACTTGAACAATAACAATTTTTGTAACTCTGTCACAACTTATTTTAAGTAACATATTTGGACGTTACTAGATTTATATACAAATCAATATTTTAAAAATTAAATTGGTAATTAAATTAGAGAAAAATGTGATTTATGATTTATTAATTCAACCGTAATTAAACTGTGGTCAAATCGATTTATATATATATATGGTAAAAAAAATAACATAGCTTTTTATAAATTACTATTATTTTAATTAAATATTTATTTTATATTTAAAAATAATTTTTTAGTGAAATAATTTTTTATACATAAATTGTTTCTATATGTACTTGTAATAGGCAAATGTCAATCACATCTTGTAGGAAGAAAAAATAAAACCAGTACATATAAGTTAGGCTAAAATACACTTTATTTTTCTAAACTTTACTTTATGTGCAAAAATTTTTTTTTAAATTTTTAAACTCAACAAAAAATTCTCCTCAACTTTTATTTTGTGCCAAAAACTCCCTACAGTTAGTTGACCGTCAGTTGAATGTTAACTAAATACCACTTCATCAGTATACTAGATACCTGAAATGTCACGTTAGACTTTTTTACAGTTCACTTGCAATGTCAGCGCGGTCAAATCGTCACTATTAACATTTAACGTATAAAAAATGTTTGACGTGATATTTGAATTGTCTAATATACTGATAACGTGGCATTAATTAACGGTCAACTGACAATCAACTAATTGTAGGGGGTTTTTGGCATAAAATGAAAGTTGAGGGGAGTTTTTTTGTTGAGTTTGAAAGTTTATGAGAATTTTTTACACATAAAGCAAAGTTTAAGGGGGTAAAGTGTATTTTAGCCTATAAGTTATCACATTAAATGGACAAATTTAGAAGCGGATTCTATCCTATGCTTGAAATGCATAAGAGGCTCTTACTTCAATATGGATCGTTAGATATGCATATAAAGATTCATGTTTTCTCTCTATTTTTTTTTAATTTTTAAAATTATATTGCGTTGATCAATTTGATGATGATTGACTAAGATCAGATGGTTAGTAAAAATTTTTAATTAAAAACAAAAAAATATAGACAATTAAATTTGAAGCATTGAATGATCTATGTTGAAATATAAGGAAATCCACTTCCAATTTATATCTGAAGTTAAACTTCACAAATGACTTTTTAGTGCACAAGTGAATCTCTATCAAGGTCACAATGCATAAATGAATCTATATCGAGGTCACGCTATGCTATACTGGAGAATGGATAACATATTTTTCTTCTTCTTCCTTATTCTCTTTCGATCTATCTCTAAACTGTATAAATGAATGTTGTCGACCTTTTCTTCTTCTTCTTCGTTTTCTTCTCCTTCTTCTCTCTTTGAACCATATGAATGAGCGTTACGAACCATTAAACCAGTTCAAAAGTGAATTGGTTCTTACTTAACCGGTTCGTCAAACTTGAATTTTGATCACGGATTCTAAAAGAAAAAAAAAATAATTTGAAGTTTATTTCAGACCGAATCAAGATTTGATTTTTTGGTCTGACCGACCGAACTAGTCGATCTTATTCATATTCATAAACTATGATAAAAGTTGTTATATTTTGCTTATTAGATTTTTTTTAAATAAAAAATAAAACATGTAAAATAATCTTTAAAGAAACAAATCATGAAATATTGAATTGTACTAAATATACAGTTTTCAAAGATATAAACTTGTTGAATTGACGTACCTAAATTTTCTCCATTTGAAAAGGACTAAACTTATAATTTTATTATCTTTGAAAAATTCAATCACAATAGATAGTCAAAATTATTTGTCCTTACAAATATTATTAATTATTACAAGCTAAACCTAGGTACATAATTTTTAAATGAAGATAATAAAAAAATTAGTAATACAATAATATAGATGGAAATATTTACTGAAATATTTTTTTTTAGATACGAGCGGTTTTATTTTTCACTTAGATTTTATAAAATTTCATTTTAATATGCAAAAGAAAATTCAAAAACGAGATTCCATACCATCCCATGTAATGTAAATGGCTTATACGGTGCCGTTGCGAGCGGGAGCGCGTTCTGGATGAGTCTCCCATGTTCTCGGGTCTCAAAAGCAAAACTTGTAAATTGTCAGCGCGTAAAATCACACGTGGCTGGCACTCTGTGGTGTGTGAACAGTGAACACCACTCGTCCTCGTGGCTTCTCATAGACTCAGTAACTCAGTGACTCGGTAAGGTTTTGGCCTTTTTTGACCTCAGCCCTCCTTAGTCCATACCCACTCCAATTCCTTTTCCTTTTGTTTTGGCCGCCTCCCTGTCGCTGAGCTGCCTTACGCAGATCGCTTCCTCTTTCAGCCATGACAGAAGCTACAGCACAACCAACTCTTGCGGAGGTACCTGCTCACTCTCTCATTCAACCACTCCAATGTATTGCTTACTTTACTGTTCTCGGATCGGGAGTTTTTATGTTTGTTTGTTTGATGTTGATTCAGTCTTCCGAATGTTCCTGGGTCTTCGTTTTCAATTGGCTAAGTTTGATTTTGACGGATCAGTGAGGGTTTATGTGGGAAATTGCCCGTGGAATCATCTCTTGGTTATGCTACTTTACGATCACCTTCCCGAGTTTCATCCTTTTGAGAGTGGGAAAAAATTGAGCCTTGATTTAATCTAGGAACAATCTGGAGTCGTTGGATTAGGAATTGATTAGGTATTAGTTGTACTCAAGTATACTATCTTGGACCCTTGTCTCTGGAAAAAACTTGTACTCGAATGAAGCTGATTATTTGTTCATAATGTTATTCAAATGACGTATTCGTTTAAAAACTAAGAATAAAATACCAGCATTCCTACCGGAAATTATATGCGAGATCTACTCCATCGGCATAAATTCAGGTCTCTATGATGGCCCATCAACGTTATCCTAGAGATGTGTCCCGGGTTTGATCTGGTTGATCCTTATGTTCCTCTGTATTTTCCTCCTGTATGCCTGTTCATTAAGTAATGAGATTGGCAAAAAGATTGGTTACTTGAAAGACAGTACTAAATCAAGCTAGTGCTTTAGAATATTTTATTGCTTAATCTGTCACCATCGTGGCACCATATATGTGCACAAGTGAAAAATGGAAATGCATCTTAACCCATCAATTGGTGCTGATTCCTCAAGTATGTTTTGCTTGAATGTTTTATATGCAAAACTAGTTTCTGTCTGTCCAGTAGTGTTGCACAACTTGGCTAGCTCCTTCCATGTGTGACTTTTTGGACAATGCATAAATTGACTAAGATTTTGCACAGCATACATAATATCAGGTCTAGTTTGTGTCAAATATATCAGTTTCCTTATTAACCTTTTAAACACAGTGGGTTCATCAATTTCACAATCTTTAGTGTTTTGATTAGTTTTCTCATAGTCTCTGCTAGTAAAGGTCATATTTTGTTCCATAGGAGTTTTATAGGTTCTAGCGCCACTTAAACTAGTTTCAAGCAGTAATTCAAAAATATATTTTCTATGGTTAACAACTATCCCTTTATCAGATCTAGCAATTTCCATACCCAAAAAGAATTTTAGATCCGCAAGGTCTTTGATTTGGAAATTTTTTTTTTTTCAAAATGTGCTTTAATTCCCTAATGAGCTTATGATCATTGTCACTTATGAGGATATCATCTACATAGACCAAGCACAAAGCTATCCCTTCATCCTTTTTCTTAATAAACAACGAATAGTCATTTTTGCTTTGTTGAAAACCATGACTCACTACAGTTTTTGTTAGCTTGCAATTCCATTGTCTAGAGGCTTGTTTTAAGCCATAAAGAGACTTTCTTAACTTGCAAACCATATTCTTTCCCTTGCCTTGACCACAAATTCCTTAGGCATTTCCATATATATTTGTTCATCTAATCACCTCGAAGAAATATAGGTTGTAGACGGGTCTATAAGGTTAAGGTCAATGCAAATGGGTCTGTAGAGGGATTCAAGGCTAGGTTGGTTGCCAAATGATATAGTCAAAAGGAAAGAATTGATTACTTTGATACTTTCTCTCTTGTGGCTAAGATGGTTATTGTTAGGTTTGTTCTTTGGTGAAGGTTGTGACTTCATTGTTGGGGCTTTCACTCACAATGCTATTGGCAATGGCTTGCAGAGTGATAGCTTTCTGGGAATTTGACTTCTTGTTGTTCTTGAAATTAGAAGGGTATCTATTCAACTTAAAACAATCCTTCTTTTCATGTCCCTTTAAATGACAGAAATTACACACCAAATTCCATTTTCTTTTATTCCTAAAGTTCTTTGGGACACTATTAAGAGCTGTGGGTTCTAAAGGGGACACTAACAGATCTAAAGGATACTCCTCTTTGGCTTTCCTCTTGTAATAATATAGAGTAAGCCTAATTTATAGAGGGCAAAGGGGACATAAGCAAGATCTGACTACAAACCTAAGAATAAGAGTTGTTCAAACCCACAAGGAATTGGTACAATTTTTTATTTTGCATATGATCCATATATTCCTTGGATTTAACAAAAGAACATGTATGAGTTTCCACAATCAAATATAATTGATCCCATAGAAACCTTATTTTGGAAAAATAATGTGTGATACCCATTGACCCTTGAGTAAGAGTATGAATCTATTGTAATAGATGATATACCTGAGCTTCATGAGGCTTGTCAAATCTTTCCTATAGATCTAGCCAAACTTGATGTGTGTTTGAGGAATAGACAATCCCGCTGAGCAAATCTTTGGAGATGGAATTCATGATCCACACAAGGACAACAATGTTGACTCAATCCTAGAGAGATTGAAGATGTTCCTCAACAAATTGCCTCATATAGATTCCATCAACGAACCTTAACTTGTTTTTCCCTAACAAGGATATCCTCATGGCCCGACTCTAGAGTGTGTAATTTTTGGCCCTTGTCAATTGAAACAGAATCAAAGAACGCTGGGAGCATCTGACTGATGGATATGTAAAGGATGATAAACTCCAATACTAATCAAGCTTATAGCTTCTAGAGTCGATCAATGAGGGATTCATTCCTGGCCAAGTAATGGTTTCAGATGTGAACCACAAGCAAGGAAGCAACAATGGCGAAGCTGAAGACTAATACCAGGTTGGTAGGATGCGAAGGACCAACAAAGATCTTGATTGCTGAGAGAGAATGAATGTGAAGGACCAACGAAGATCTTGATTGCCGACGGAGAATGGGTTGTCAGAGAAGGACCAATGAAGAGACCGACTTCGAAGGCAAATCTCCCAAAAGAACAAGAGATGAGAACACTGTCTCTAAAACTCATGAAATCCAAAACTTTGGCGCTGAAGAAAGATCCTCGCGAGAAGACAACGTTGCAGAAGGAGAAGACCTGGCCTATCTGAAGAAATTTGATAGATTCTGTAGTCTCACCGATTCAACCCATTTCTTGCTCTGATACCATATTAAAATTTGGGAAAAGTACTTCAGAACAGTTTTATTAAACTGATCAGAATAGAAACATAAATAACAACCCAGGCCCATATTACAAACTACAACAGTCAACAGCTAACAGATAAGGCCCAACAACCAAGAATTAAACCAACTTGTATTCCTTAACATGAATGTCGACAACATTTGCATGCTCTAAATTTCATCAGTTGGAAGTCAATCACTTCAAATATTTTTTTCCTTTAATGCTTTACTCTTTATCTGACATCATTTACATGTCCTAAACATCATTTTTTGTTGCTTTGACTTGCAGGAATATTTTGTGAAGGAAAAAGAGGAGAAAATAGAAATAGGTACAAAACCAGAGGAAGTCAAAGAAGTTGCAAACGCCACAAAGGCTGCTTCGGAGGAAGCTATTGCTGACAAAACTGTGGAAGCAACCCCTGCAGTTGCTGAGGAAAGCAGTGAAGTCACCCCTGCTGCAGAAGAAAGCACTGAACCCAAGTCTGATACTTCTGAAGAGAGCAACAATGCAACTACAGAGCAAAGTAGTGAAAGTACTGATGAAAACTCTGGTGAACAAGCAGCAGAAGAAACCCCAGAAGAGACCCCAGAAATTAAGGTTGTTTTACTTAGCCTAATGCAATTGCTCCTCAAGAATAGCATCTAATTTCATAGTGAGAAGGCTCCTCCTTTCTTTTTGGTTGAGTTTTTCCATGTTTGTGCTATTGATTCCAGCTTGAGACTGCTCCAGCCGACTTCCGCTTCCCAACTACAAATCAAACAAGGCATTGCTTTACTAGATATGTGGAGTATCACCGGTGAGCCAGTGTCATGCCTTTTGTTTTAATTAAGCTTATTGCTAACACTTTCTGAGTAAGTGCCTCACTTTATATTTTACAACCTTTTGATGCCCGAGTAGATGCATAGCTGCAAAAGGAGAAGGTGCCCCAGAATGTGATAGGTTTGCAAAATATTATCGTGCTCTTTGCCCTGGTGAATGGGTATGTATTTGCAAAGCATTCAACATTATTATTAATTATCTGCTACTAGGTTGCATTAGTATCTGTTCATATGTATAAATTTCTTGTTGCTCAATGATTCTATGTGTAAATAAGTAAATGTCCATCCAATTATGAAGAAGGTGTTCTTTAGATAGAAGCATAATACTTTGAATCCTCATGGTTTTTATTAACTTCGTGTCAGCTTAGTCCCTTATCACTTTTAACACCTTATCCTGCATCCAGCCCTTTGTTATGGCTAAAGCTATGTGTACCTAGTTCATTCTTGGAGATGTACAATTTTCCTAGTGAGATTAAGATGCTTCGCTTAGTTTGTAATGATGTTTGAAGCATTTTAATTTCCTTTGAAGTTTTAATTATTAGATAGGAGAAATTGACATCAAACGTGGAAATATTTTAAATGGGTGTCTAACGATTATTTCCCTAGAATATGCCATCAGATCATAGAAATATACCATTTTGATAATGTCATGTCAATTTTTCCATCAACTTATTTTGTGCATTCAGCTAAAACTCAGATCTCTGCATCTTATGCATTTTGTTTGCTGCCACTATTTTTAAAATTGCAATTGTGAGCTGACATTCGCTTTTTATGCACTGCTGTATACGCCAGATTGACAGATGGAATGAGCAAAGGGAGAACGGAACATTCCCAGGTCCTCTGTAGGTGCTGCTGTTTGAAATTATTTTCAAAATTTGCTCGCTTCTTTCACATTTAAATTGTTATTCGGCTCCCCACTTAAAAGAATTCTGCTGAGAGATAGACTCTCAACCCCATGAAGCATGTTCAATGTTACACATTGGGTCAATAAGAAAATTTTGACTGTCTATTTCAACGAGCATGAGTTTGAATACGGATGCAGGGATGCTTCCATTGCCTAGAGTTGTTTCTTGTCATGGTAAATCTCCAAGTATCCGATACATTTTCAGGTTCTCTCTTTGAAATCTTTTACCACTAGTTTAATAAATGCCAAGAAAAAAGAAAGCTTTGCTCTATAATATTATCTTTGTATTGCTGAAGGTGGTGTTTTTTTTTTCTAATGTGGTGAGAAATATCATTTACAAGCCCCCTTTATACCGAAACATTGTTAGCGTTAGATATTAGCTTGAAGAAAAATGATTAAAAGATGATGCATCACCACTTTAGTTTCAGTTGTTCGGTTAAACATTAAACTACATTAAAGTTGCTGACGCTGAGGCATCAAAATCTTTTGCCTGAAGGGGGTGGAGTTTTTGTAGAATTAGCAAGCACCATTCGCCTTTAATTAATATATCCAAATTAGAATTATACGGCAATTAGCAGATATATATATCCAGGCACTCAACTTCATTAGCAGAACCAATATCTGCTGGGTTCCTTTGCAATCTGCTGTGACGGTTATTCCTTTAAAGTATATTATAATCAGATTCTGGCCAACATCTCCCGTTTCATATCATTCCATACGCCCTTGTCTGTTACTCTTACAACTCGAATATCACGATAGTAGATGTCATCGCATTTTCTTGAAGGAATACTTCTTCGGCATAGATTGTTGTGATAGATGAGTTTGTGCTACATAATATGGGAGTTTTTGCCTTAAAATTTCGAGTAATTGAATTCCATTGAAGCTGTTTTTAAAAAAATGTCACCTAAAATTGAAACTCCGTTCAAGAAGTGCCTTTTGCTCGATGACTACGTAATCTTACCGCATGTTCATGAGCTACTACATCCGATTCAGTACACTTTAGGGACAACAAAAAAAAGTTCAAAACTTGAAATGCCAAGGATCCAAAAATGCAACGGTGGGGAGGAGTAGGCAAGGATCCAATCAACTACTGGCTGCGAAACTGTAGGTTCAGCTTCTATATGCGTCCTCTAAAGTTTGAGTTTGGTAATATCGATCTTTTGGACGGGATATGTATACGCCTCGTAATTGATACTTTGGCCTAAGATGCTCAATTTTGTTAAAGTAGTTATGAGATCAACCTGAAAAGGGAAAAATATAGAAAGGAAAAACGAAAAAGTCAATTCACAAGCCAAACAACGAAGTTAACAAAGAATGCAAAAGTTGAAATGAATGCCGACTATGGTCCATATGGTCAGGACTCGGGTGCTGGTTTTGCTGTGCGGTTTAGTGATCATACATAAGTGATGGTGCCAATCAGGATTGTCCCTAAAAATTGAATGAAGAGGGAGACTTACCTCATAATCTGTCTGAGACACTGTTTCTCGGCTCCGTTGGTATTTTTGAACCCATGGAGCAACATCTGGGTCAGTCGCCAGTAAGGTCTCAGTTGCAGTCTGATCAGGACCTAAGAATGCAGACATAACAGCCAACTGGCAAAACACAGCACGAAGGAGTTAGTAATGTGTACAATGTCCTTTTCTGCCGCAAGTAGTGTGGCCTGTATTGGATGATGCCTTTTTTTCTTTCCTTGTTTCTCATTTCATTCTTAGTTTTCTCGACTCCATTTTCATAGGCTTACCCTTATAAAAGCTTCAATTTCACATAGCTGTAAAAGAGAACAGATTCGTTGACGAGTAGCATATTTATCTCTTTATGAGCGATCTCATATTCAACGATCTAGATTTTAATATTTTTTTTAAAACAAAAAAGAAAAAATCACTAATTGAAATATGAGCCGTTGGAGAGAGACAAGTAGCGAATCTCCTCTAGCTATAATGGGGGTGAACACACACACACAAGCTACATAGCAAGGAGATATACAGCAGCACAAAGAGTAGGACTAGCTCGTATAGCTGAAGGTGTTAAGCAAAACTGATATCAAGGTAATGCTGTAACATTTAGAGGCGGCATGTCTGGATAGGGTAGACTTGGGAGTAGTGAGTACTGGGTGCTACCTCCTCACGAAGGCCAATAATTAATTTATTTACTAAGAATTAAGTATTAACTCTTACTTGGCTTGAGCAATAATGCGTAGCACAAAGACATTTCAATTCTATCAAGTCACTCCCATGACAAAGTTGGCCGAAGGCTTGCTTTGCGCTAGGCCAAGCCTGGCACACTTAAATTAAGCATCCAAGAGATTTTACTTTTGTTTAATGTTAGAGGAACAGATTGAGTAGGCATTTAGAGAAAAAGAGGGTGTGACTTTCTTATCTGGTTCCTTTTAAGTAACCTGCCTCCTCTTAACTAGTAGGAAGCACCAACTACTAATTATAGTACACTTAGCAAGAGCCACCTAGTACAAGCTATAACACATTAGTTGGAGGCACCCATTTATAGCAAGCTTCTCTTAAAGACTTAAGTGACTTTTCTTGAGTAAAGTTATTATAATTTCCTAATAAATTAGAATTAGATAAAGGCCATGTGGGAATAAGGATTATCTTCTCACTTTTACATGGCAAACTTAGATATTAAGTAGAAACCAGGATGGTATTGTTCTTGTCTATGCATATGAGACATCCTTGATTGAAATTTGAGGATGCCTTTCTAGTTAGCACTTGCAAAAATAGTGGTCAAATTATTGGACGTACCTGACGAGGTCCAAAGCCTACAGCAGAAAACTTATCTTTCATTTCCTTCACACTTGCTTTCTCCCATATGGGAACTGTTCCCTCTGGATCTGGGTCTTGAGCATCTGTCCTACCAAATTGCTTATCGAACAATCCCCACTGGTTCAACAATAACAATTACATGCATTACATGCTCAACTCAATAATTGCTTAAGTAGTAAAATGGGAGATTTATGATGACCGAGGAGAGACCTACATGGTGTTATCAACACCACTAACAAGGGATTTTTATCCCACACTTCTCCAAAAGGTATATATATCTTACTAGAAACAAGATATACCAACTAGTGTTTGAAAATTCGAAAAGCACAGACAAGGTTAGAAGCACACCTGCCCATTTGATCCATACGCGTTGTACAGTAAGCTCCCTTTCTCTTCATTTCCACCACACTTGCGAATGGCAGATGCTAAAAATGTAGCCTTGGCAGCACTTTGAGCTACGTACGATTAAACCAGTGGAGTTAGAGGAACAAGGAACTACTAACTGTTGAACACAAATATATTTTGCTGCTTTCCTTATCCAACATAATCATAATCGAAATCAAAATTTATATGAAACTCCATCTACATGTGTTATATGTGCTGTTTAACTTTCGAGTTTCAACTTGATGATATCTAAATGTATAACCTGATAACTGGATGAGATCTGAAAAGGAAATGGGTCCACCCTTGGAATATGAATCTATCTCCTTTTTTGCTTCTTCTAATAAATTCAAGGCAGCCGAAAGTCCCTTATTTTCAGGTCTACTCATTTCTGAGCTTCAGGAAAAAAAGGGAGAAAAGAGTATGATTATTGTTGAGCAAACTGAGATGATAGATGAATAAATAACTTGGCATAACATCTGCAACTTAAAAAGTTAAAAGCTTTTCTCATACTAAAAATGTTGGAATTTTGGTTGCAGCAGAATAAATTCTTATGCTTCAGATACAATCTGACCGAAGTTACTTCCAAAGAAAAAGAAATACCTGAACCGTATTGATCCATTTGGGCCACCTGATTTTGTTGCCTACAAACTTAATCTGATGCCAATCAGTTTTTATTTTAAAAGATGGACGATTACACACACACACACACACACACAGGTTCTTTCTCCCTCTGTCTGTGCTTCTCACCTTATCGTAAGTCATAGCATCATTTAGAGCCAGTGTTAGTATGGATGGAATAAGATCAGGGTTTCCCTGCAAGCAGTCCAGATGTCAAAATAGATTATCCACATTGAAAGTTTTATTTTCTGGATGAATAACAAGCATATAAGGATTATGACAAGTCATCTATAATCTACAAAGAGACAATATTAAACAGGTCAACATGACATACCTTTATGGCTGTATAGAGCGTTTCCTTGACATTAGCTGCAAGAATAGAAAGTTAGAATTGTGCTAAGGAGAAGATCAGTGGACTTTGACATGACTCACATGAAAGTGTAGACAGTGTAGACCTAAACAAACTTACAAAGAAATTCAGAACGCTGTCTGCGTTGTATTATATCAGCAGCATTAGCGGTACCAACAAATGACGGGGAGTTTCCTATCAATTCCTACAAATAGATACAGCTGGCGGAAACTCATCATCACATCAATCTTCTTATCCATCAATTCAATAAACTATACGTATATAAGCATCCACATTCCAACAATTACAAACAACCATACTTGAATTGTGAGGAGAAGAAATTTAGCTGAGCTGAAGTTCAATTCTATTAGGTAATGCTGCTTAGAACGAGTTTACTACTGCATCTTGTATGGTTCTATTTGCATCAATAGAACATGTAATGAACACATTTTCCTTTAGAAAAGGAAGGCTCTTACCAGGCCAATGGTCGCGCCGAAGCATTTAAGAATGTCTCTTCGATGGAACCGATCTTCGTCATTAACATCAATTTCGATTTTATTACAGCAAATATGTACCTGGTACAAACACAGAACAAATATTATAATTCATAAGCAACGGGTCGAGTTAACAGAACACCGTTCTGGGTCATAAATTGAAACCCATTTTCTCGTCAAGACACATGACACAGCAAGAATTGGGACTACACTTATGCTCAGAGACGCCCACACGCAGAGATAGCATAGCATACTTACTGGGCGAGAGGGGTATCTGGTGGTGGTGAGGGATGAGTCACGAGCAAGTGGGAGTACACAAGGGAAAGTTGAGGGGAAGGAGACACCCATTGCTATAACCATCTTTTTCTGTGTCTCTGCCTCTGCCAGAAAATTTTCCCAGATTCAACCAGATACGCATGCAAGATGTAAGCTTGTGTGTTTTTGTGGTGTGTATGTGCTAAAGGGTTATTGATAATATGCATTATCCTATCCAGTTGTACGTTCTACGACATCAGAGTGGCGTCTTCAGATTTCTTTTTGATTTTTGCTACTACAGTGGCTTATTATGAAAAACTTTTTTTTTTGTCAATTTACTCGTTAAAAAATGTAGCCTCGTTCCTTTTAGTTAAAGTCTTGTTTCTTTTATTTATTTATAAAATAAATAATGCAAACTTTTTTCTCCAATTGAATCAAAATTACTATCAGTGCATCTTTAATTTTCTATTTAACGATTGAAATTCATTGAATAATTTGATGAACAAATTAATAAAAAGAACAAAAACATACTTGCTTTTTTTTTTCTGGTAAATTGTCTCCGATACTTGGTCATTAAATCAGTTTTTTTTTTTCAGAAAAACATAAAAACAAAACTTTCCAAAACACTTCCCGAACTTTGTTATATATATTCAATATACCGTATGATCAAGTATGACAAATATGACAAAAATGCCAGAGTTGGAAGCTCGTGGCCATGTCAAAGTTGTTAACCAATTATTATGAATAAGCACCTCAAAATAGGCCAAAACGTAACCACTAATTTTAAAAATTAATATTTTAATTTTTTGTATATAACTCTCTTGTCATTTTCTTCTTCATTTTTGCAACCAAAAAAAAATCTCTTAATATGATATATTAGATGTATCTTATATTAATTTGATATTTTTCAACCTACACAGACTAGTTTAAAAATTCTAAATGAAAAAACAATAAATACAAAGTTATGCTGCGCAAAAATAAAAGTTGATGAAGACTATAAACTTTTAAAGTTAAAGAAATAAGTTAGTGTTAAGCACTCGCAGCAAAACAGAAAAGTGAGTAATCCTGCACCATCATCTCCTGCGTCATATTCTTCCAACAAAGGCACACTTGAAGCTAAAAGGATTGCTTATTCTGCACACGTCTTCACCAATTCAGCTCCTTTTATTTATGGCTCTTACGACAAAATACAGTCCACACATTCTGTCATTCCTTCTCTTGTGATTTTACCTCTATAAATGAATGCCACAATGCCCTAGCTATCATTGTGCAGAGCAATACTCCCTGAAATTCAAGGAGGGTTTAGCATTTGCAATTTGGCCCTCAGTCTATGATGTTACATACAAGAGAAGCATAGTTGTAGGAAGGAAATGTGGTATTATTATGTAAGATTTGTGGAAAAGTGGAATTACAGAATGTGTGAACGAGTGCCTCTCCATTGAATCAATGAATACTGTATTGTCCCAAAGCCCCACCCAACTCGCCATCTCCATCTCTAACTTTGTACATTAATCCGTGTGTCCCTCTTTTCTTTTCCATTGCTCTTATTTATTTGTCTTATTCTTCCAAAAACAAAAAGGGTATAGCTAATAGCTAACAAGGCTAGGCTATCTATATATACACCTTACGATCTTTTAAACTTTCACCTAAGAACGTACGTGGAGGCATTTACGTGTGTGGACTCTGTCCGACATAAACAATCTGGTAAAGGATTCGCATAAAATGATTCTTCTGACCGAAATCTGTCCATGCCCTTCGTTCCAGAAACTGGTCCTTTTCTCTTTCTGGGTGACCCAAGCCTGCATAACAATTGATAAGTCAAAATCAAATCAAGGTTTTTGAACTTGGAAATTAAGGAATCTGAAGAATTATATAGTTCAGTTGTAATTAAGTTATCAGTTGTAATTAGTTAGTTAGTTACTAATTCAGTTTAGTGGTTATGTTAGTGGTTATGTTAGCTTTTAACTCTTGTATATATATCTGACTTAGTAATAAAGTATTTAGATCTATCACTTACATAAGATTTTACATGGTATCAGAGCCAGGTTCGACTCTAGTAGTTTGCTGTTAGGGAGAGTTTTCTTTCTTTCAAGAAGACAGAACTATGTCTACATCAGGAGAGGTTTTTGAACTTGGAAATTAAGGAATCTGAAGAATTATATAGTTCAGTTGTAATTAAGTTATCAGTTGTAATTAGTTAGTTAGTTACTAATTCAGTTTAGTGGTTATGTTAGTGGTTATGTTAGCTTTTAACTCTTGTATATATATCTGACTTAGTAATAAAGTATTTAGATCTATCACTTACATAAGATTTTACATGGTATCAGAGCCAGGTTCGACTCTAGTAGTTTGCTGTTAGGGAGAGTTTTCTTTCTTTCAAGAAGACAGAACTATGTCTACATCAGGAGAGGCTTCAGGAGATTCGAGTGTAGAGAGAAGGTCGAGTTCAATGTTGAACGCGGAAGATCCTTTGCTAATGCACGCTTCGGATAATCCAGGTATGGTACTAGTTACCGGTCTCTTGACTAATTCGAACTATCTGACCTGGAGTAGGTCAGTGAGGAGGGCCCTAGCTGCGAAAAACAAACTCGGTTTCATTTTAGGAAGCTTTGTCGAACCGAGCGAAGAAGCAGAGAAGAGAAAATGGCGTCGAGTGGATGAAATGGTCAAATCTTGGATCATTAATTCAATGTCGAGGGAAATTGCAGAAACATACATATATTGCGACTCGGCGAGGCAATTGTGGAATGAATTAGAAGAGCAGTTTGGGGAAAGTAATGGTCCCCAAATTTACCATATCCAACGTCAAATTGCATCGATCGAACAAGGAGGACAGTCTATAATCATGTACTACAGTCGCCTGAAGAAGCTATGGGAGGAGTTGAATGTCTTACAACCAGTTCCAAGCTGTACGTGTGGCGTAATGAGCAGTGCCAGTGTGAAGTCGCTAGAAGGTTCGCAGACATGGCTTCACAAAGCAAGCTGATACAATTTTTAATGGGCTTGAATGAGTCCTATGACGCCATAAGAAGCCAGATACTGGTGCTGGATCCTCTGCCGAGTGTGAGTAAGGCGTACTCAATGGTGTTGAGGATTGAAAAGCAGAAAGCTATTCAGTCTGACTTGGCTAATACTAATGAGTCAGATGCTAGTGCATTGGCAGTACGGACAGCACAGCAGAATAACCAGAGGTATAGTGGTAACAGAAGAAATCAGAAGAAAGAAGACAGAAGTTGTGAGTATTGCAAAGCTATAGGACATTTGAAGGAAACTTGTTTCAAGTTAAATGGTTATCCTGACTGGTATAAACAGCTCAAGAAAGATAAACAGTCGGGAAAGAAATATGTTAATATGGCAAGTGATCCGTGTGACGAGAGACCAGGAATAGAAGAGAAACAAGATGGCCTGTTGTCAAGATGTTCACCAGCTATGATGGAGATCATTCAACAGGAAGTATCTAGACTTCTGAAAAATAAACAACAATCCGCTAAAGCTGAACATGTGAATTTCGCCCAAGTGGATGAATTTGCTGGTAACATATCTAAAGAATTTTCACAAGATAGTGTTCTGCATAAATGGATAGTAGACACAGGTGCCACTAATCACATATGTGCAGTAAGAAAGTTTTTCCTCACTCTGAAACCTTTGTCCAAACCTATTTCCATTCATTTACCTGATGATACTACTAAGGTAGTAGATTTTTGCGGAGACATTCAACTCCATAAATCATTGTGTTTAAGGGATGTCTTGTTCATTCCTTCTTTTAAACATAATTTGCTATCAGTTAGTAAATTGACTCAAACCAACAAATTTAAGTTTACCTTTACTTCCTCTGCTTGTTTGTTACAGGACCAGAGGACTGATGAAGTTGTTGCAGTGGGCAGAGAGTATGGACACCTGTACTACTTCACCCAAGATTCGTTTGTTTCAAATAACGCCAATACTGGTTGTAGCTTGGTAGCTAGTTGTAGTCAGACTTCTACCTTCATTGAAGATTTTTCTTTATGGCATAAAAGACTAGGCCATGCCTCTATGTCAGTACTGAACCATTTACCATTCCCCATGAATAAGAATACTTCTTCTCTTGTTGACACTTGTGAAATATGTCACCTCTCTAAACAAACCAAATTACCATTTTCCTTGAGTAGTACTAGATCCAAAGAACTATTTCAGCTCATTCACGTAGATGTGTGGGGACCATATAAGGTTCCTAGTTCCTCTGGTGCGAGATATTTTTTGACAATTGTTGAAGATCACAGCAGAGCAACTTGGATATTCTTGATGAAGGAAAAATCTCAAGTCCATCATTTGCTAAGAAACTATTTATTGAAGGTAAAAACTCAATTTGATAAATCGGTGAGGACCATTCGTACTGACAATGGGACAGAATTTGTGAATAACAAATGTCAACAGCTGTTCGATGAGTTAGGAATTCAGCATCAAAAAACGTGCGTGTATACCCCACAACAGAATGGGGTAGTGGAGAGAAGGCATAGAACAATCCTACAAATGGCTAGGTCGCTTTTTTTTCAGTCAGGGATGCCTGCAGACTACTGGGGTGAAGCAGTGCTACATGCAACTTACTTATTAAATCGCCTACCTTCAATAACAGTAGATTGGAAGACACCATATGAAGTGCTTTTTGGAAGGAAACCAGCATACGATAGCTTAAGATGCTTTGGGAGTCTTTGTTTTGCTACTGTATCAGGCCCAAAACATGACAAGTTTGCACCAAGAGCTACAAAGTGTATTTTTGTGGGATACTCTCCTGGACAAAAGGGTTACAGAGTCCTTGATTTAAATACAAAGAAACTTTTGGTATCAAGGAATGTATTATTTCATGAGCAAGTTTATCCTTTCAAGCAGAGCACTCCTCAACCAAATAATTCCGAAGGGCAGTTACCACTGCCTATAGCATCTCTTGGGCAAGATGATGGTTTTGACATCTTACCAAGAAATACCATATCAGTTCCAACTATATCACTGCCTCCCATTGCTCCAGAAACGATCCTTGAACCATCTACTGATGCATCCACCTATTCTGAAACCGAGGAAAGACCATCTTCAGACCATACACAGTCAGAACCTGAAACAGAAGCTATGAAACTGCCTCTCAGACACAGTACTAGGACTAAGAGACAACCAGTATGGCTAAAGGATTTTGTTGGTCATGCAAACTCTCATACCCACTGCAATGACGATCATAACACTGAACTAGTAAGTTTTGCTTCCTCTCCTTCTTCTTATCCTACTCATTTACCTCCCACTTATCCTTTTATTCAGCCCAAACATTTTTCTACTGCATATATGTCTTTTGTTGGGAATCTTGCTGCTATACAGGAACCATATAACTATAATAAAGCTAAAGAAAATCCAGCCTGGGTTGCAGCAATGGATCAAGAGATAGCTGCACTTGAAAAGAATAAAACATGGAAGGTTGTACCTCTGCCAAGTGGAAAAAAGGCTATTGGATGTAAATGGGTTTACAAAGTGAAGTTAAAAGCAGATGGGATAGTGGACAGGTACAAGGCGCGCTTGGTGGCTAAAGGATATCTTCAATTGGAAGGAGTAGATTTTCAAGAGAGCTTCTCGCCAGTGGCCAAAGTAGTCACGGTGAGGATTCTTCTAACAGTAGCAGCAGCTAAGTCATGGGTGCTGCATCAACTAGATGTTAACAATGCGTTTTTACACGGACATTTGGATGAAGAGGTTTACATGGAGGCTCCTGAAGGATACAACAAAGTCAAGAAAGGGGAGGTATGTTTGTTAAAAAGATCTTTGTACGGTTTGAAACAAGCCTCGAGACAATGGAACCAGGAGTTAACTACACAACTTATACAATATGGGTTCAGGCAGTCTATGCACGATCACTGTTTATTTGTCCTAGATATTCCTTCTGGCTTTCTGGCGTTGTTGGTTTATGTGGATGATATACTATTGACTGGAGATTCTGAAACAGAAATAGCAAAGGTAAAATGTTTCCTGGATCACAAATTTACTATTAAAGATTTAAAGAATGCGAAATATTTCCTAGGATTGGAAATGGTAAGGTCAGAAAGGGGTTTGTTTGTGCATCAAAGGAAGTATGTGTTGGATTTATTGGCTGATGCTGGTTTAATGGAGTGTAAACCGGTTACTACTCCATTACCAAGAGGGACTAAGTTCTCAAGTAATCAAGGGGAGTTGTTGACAGATGTACAGCAGTATAGGAGATTGATAGGGAGACTTCTATACTTGGGATTTACTAGACCAGATATTTCCTATGCTACTCAACAGTTGAGTCAGTATGTGCATTCACCAAGAAATACACATTGGGAGGGAGCCATGCACATATTAAGATATTTGAAGAATAGTCCATCTCTAGGATTATTTTTCCCTTCTGCTGTAAGTTCTCTTGGTCTCACTTCTTATTGTGATTCGGATTGGGGGGCATGTCTGGATAGCAGGAGATGTCTCACAGGGTACTGTATATTTATGGGTGATGCTTTGATTTCCTGGAAGACAAAGAAACAGAGTACAGTCTCTAGATCTACTGCTGAGGGGGAGTACAGAGCCATGGCTTCCACTGTGTGTGAGTTGCAGTGGGTGTCATACATCTTGAAGGATCTAAAGGTGGAGATCTCTCGTCCTATTCCTCTGTACTGTGATAGTCAAGCAGCTATTCACATTGCACGCAACCCAGTATTTCATGAGAGGACCAAGCACATAGAAATGGATTGTCACTTTATCAGAGAAAAACTAAAGGAGGGCTTCATTAATCCACAGCACATTTCTTCAGCAAGTCAACTGGCAGATTCTTTCACCAAACCTTTGTCTAATCCAGCGTTTCAAAGTATGGTAGTCAAGTTGGGTTTGCTAGATTCCTATCAAGCCTCAACTTGAGGGGGGGATGAAGAATTATATAGTTCAGTTGTAATTAAGTTATCAGTTGTAATTAGTTAGTTAGTTACTAATTCAGTTTAGTGGTTATGTTAGTGGTTATGTTAGCTTTTAACTCTTGTATATATATCTGACTTAGTAATAAAGTATTTAGATCTATCACTTACATAAGATTTTACAGAATCAGATTCTTCAACATGATAGCAGTTGACATGAATGTATAGTGTAGCAACCATGAAATAACTTAGCATAAAAGATACATTCAATGCTTTTTCAATTACATACCGTCTTCTGTGGAGATCAATAACCTTATTTGATAGAGTGATCCCCTCAGTTATTTTTCCCTGATCCAGTTTATCAAACAGTCGAACAAGCGCTTTCCTGATTAAAAGAAGAGAGGACAAGCAGAACACATTAGTAAATGAATGGACTGGGGAAGGGAAGGGAGGGGGAAAAAGTCAAACTTGATCTGTTTCAGAAACAAGAAATACTTGCCTGTCCGGAGATATTGTTCTGCCACGTCCTAGAAAACGGCGATGACCTTCAACAGCCCTTGCCATGTTTCCAGAGTAAGAAGGGATAAATACATCACTTTCAATAGATACTATATAGTCAAGAGCGGCCATTTGAGATGCATGATCTAAAAAAGGTTCAAGTTCCTCAATGGATGCCAACTTTTCCTGAAATTAATCACAAGTAGGTAATCAACATCATATAAATGCTTTCTCACTTCTCAGCCAATATTCAGGGGCATTTCAGGCGATACATTAGAATTCTTAATGATGCAGGACCACTGGACCAACGGAGAAGCGAAGGAGAGTTTTAAAACTTAATATAAGCTAAACAAATTGAAACTAAAGTTTAAGGTCTGTTGAGGTGATACATTAGAGTTCTTAGCACTCATTTTTTCAGTGGTTTCAGCAATAGCAAGCAGCTATGCTAATCTTGCCTTAAGAAAATCCAGCTCAACCTTAGTGCGCCATAGCATTACATTCTGGGATGTAGTTTGCTTTAGGAATTGTATGCTTGTAACATCTAACAATCTGGAATTCTTGCCTTGAGCTCACAACAGCAGCACCTTCCACTTGACAATATAGGTTTTCCCTCCAAACATCTTACCCGTTTGACAATGCTTAATTTTCATTTAACGAGGATGCAGGGTGTAGGATGGTACTGTAGATGTGACGCTATGATTAGAAACCGTCAAATTTCACTATTGCAATTTCATACCCATAAATTTACACATTACAAAATTTTAAAGTCAATCTTGACAGGAATCAGAAATAGCAAGGCTGTATCAAACTTCATGGAAGGAATATTAACCACAAAATTACTGAAAACACAGTAATTTAATTTGTTACCTTGCTCATTAACAATGGATAGCGGGACCGCAGGTCTGCCATATGGGATTCGCCCCCATATATCTCCCCAGCAGCTATATATATTGGAGTCTTAGATGGGTATCCAAGAGCAGTAAGAAAAATTCCAACTTCCTTGGGAGTTAACGGGCAAAACCCTTTGGACCTCTGTTCTATGGGATCAATATCCTTTATTTTCCAATGAGAAGTGTTCTCCCTAAAAGTTTCAAGCCCAGTAAGAATTCTAAGCATCAAGAGAAGTCATGGGAATTAGAAATCATTTCAAAGCACCCATACCTGATCACTCGTAGTTCATCAGCCTCAGCCGGAGACAAATCATGTGTGCACCCACTAAATGCAAGCATATCCTTCTCATAACGTAAATGTAGTGCAATATAAGGACCAAATGACCTCATCCTCTCTACTAGCAACTACAAGGAACCAAAACAATACCCCAAAAAAGAAATGGAAATAAAAAACCACCCTAGTGTTATGGACCAATTAAGAGAAAGCAAACAAAGAAGCCAACAAGCATTAACATCTTCTATACTTTTCCCATTTGTTCAATGCGCGGTGAAAAACGAAGAGCTTCATAGCAAGCTCGGCAGCGAAGCTTCTGAATATCTGGAGGCAAATGGTTGTTTGCCAGCCGAGAATCAGACTTGGCAGCTCGAATGACCTTAGAAGGGATCAATAGTTAGATGGTAGCCCAATATGTTATAGAATAGGGCAAACTAAGAGAAAAATTGCATAGAATTGTATATATCAACAGATATTCATCAGACGTACTTGGTATTCTTCCCACAAGCTGGCAATCTCATTCTCATAGTAATCCATACCAGACCAACTTCTGAAATGTTTGACCATCCTTGTAGCATTAACCAGTTCTTTTGGAAGCTTTTTAATGATTTTTACATCATTAGCTAGAGAATTTATAAAATACGCTTCATCAAAAACATCCGAGAAATTGCTGCAAATCAAACAAACAAAATAATGTGGAGAATCAAATGAACTAACAAAAAGAAGAAGGTACAACAAAATATTTTACCAAAAAATAAAATAAAAAATTACCTACTGTCCTGCCAAAATGACTTTTTGTCGAGTTCTGGAATTACAAGAGTAGCATTTATGATACGAGCTACAGCTACCATATCACATATCTGCAGTAAAGGGAGTTAAATTTCAGCTTCTGACAATACAATGAAAAAGGGATGTCAAAATTTAATAAAAACAACATTCCATAATTTTCTCTAAATTCCAAATTCCATTCTCTTTCAGCTTTTGAGACAACCATTGTTTTTTATATATCATGTCGCTGTAGAACTCTTTGTCAATATAACGAAGCACAGAGAACTTTCTAACTGCCAAAAAATTAAGCAGGAAAAAACTTAACATTGAATAACTTGACATCAATACTAAAGATTAGCATATGAAAGAGAGGTCAGACCCCAGCACGCATTTGGTTGAGCCCACCATTAGTGTGAACAAGTAGGTAACCTTGCGATTCAGCAGGAGCTGGATAAATATTTAAAAAGTTCTAATAAGTACCAACAAAATCTGTACTTACAACCTGCAACAGAACGTTATAATAAGCTCCTTACTTGTGTAATTAGGCGAATGACTTATGCAGGGCAGAAAACCACGATTTGATGGAGGCTTCCACAGCTTCTCATAATCTGAATCCCCTCTTGCATTATTTAACTGTCAAAATAGATGTTTTAAGAGATGAAACTTCCTACCTTGTTTTATTTTTTGCTAATGAAATTCCCCATTTGGTTGACGAAAATAAAAGGAGAGTAAAGAAATTAAAAAATAAAATCTGTGGTTGCAGTTAGTCTAGTCCTTAAGAATGAGCAACTCACTCAAATACGCCAAGTGGAACGAAAAAGCCTACTGCAAGAGATCTTATTCTTATTTTCTTTTTTCTCAATTGAGATTTCTACACATAAAACAATTAATTTAGATGAACTGAAATATGTCTCTCATTCACATTATAGAACCCAAGCAGATCAGATCACCCAATCAAAAGATGAGTGTTATAGGGAGCATAAAACCTTGGGAGTAGGAAGTGGAGCTTTGGATAAATGGGGCGGAGCGAGCTCTCGCATCCAGCTTTGCCTATCACGAGGCTGTCAAAATTTGAAAAAGTTAAAAGGAAATTTCAATCAATGAGTTATCAACAAACATATCAAAGTTTCCCTAAATGAAGCTGGATAAAAACTAGAAAGCCCACAGATAAGCATAAAACAAAGTGGACAAGCTATCTGCTTCTAGATTTTTAGCCGTTAACGGCAATCTTCTTCGGGCCAACAGAATACTGAAAATAACAGTGAACGCTGAAGCTTTTCAGTTTTAAGAACTCAAAATATGCTCATTGTAAATGAATAAATTAAATCAACAAAATATTAAATCAAAATAGAAACTTACACAGGAAAAAAAAAAACTGTTCGAAAACATTAAAGAATTTTGCAGAAAATCGACGAGCCCCAAATTAAAAAGAGAACCCTAGATTCTTCTGAAAGACAAAGACACAGAAAGCGAACAAACCGTGGGGATCTTGTCATTGAATTTCTGATCTTTGGAAGAGGGGACTACGTGAACATGGACAGAGAAGAGAGCCATAAACGCAATTGAGCATATGGCTGCAGTAAGGAACTTCCTTAGGAGCACCAGAGGAATCCACCTACGCTTCTGCATTCCCCTCACAGCTGGTCCCTTTGGGAAAGTTAAAGCCTTATTTTTTTTTTTCTCTCTCTTTCAAGGCTCAATGAGGAAACCAAAATTGTATGGGGTACTAAATAAAACACTAATTTGATTCCTGAGGATCAATCAGCATCAGTGTGCTTGTTGTTTATGATCGTGTACGTATGCGCCTGTGAGTCTGTGTATGTGTCTTTGCAGCGAAAGAACAGGCAACTGGAATGGAAGCGGTGGCTATTTGGTTTCGGCTTTTCTGAGTGTGGGGCTGGGATCGGTTTTTCAAGGCATTTTGAGTTGTTGCTTGTTGGGCGCTTCACACCACTTCCACTTGGGACTATTCCGATCCGACTATGAGAAATGGTTTATTTAAAATTGTTTTTAATTGCATTTATTTCAAATTTCCACACAAAAATATTGATATTTAAACAACTTGAATATGATGACTTTGGTTATAGGTTAAATTATGTTCTTGCTTACTCTTCATAGTTTAACTTAATTTTTAATTCGGCCTATATAATCTAAAAATTTGAAATTAATTTTTTATAATTTTATATTTTTTAATTCAATCCCTATTACTAAAATTTTATCAATATTTTATTAAATTTTAATAACACAACCTATATATATACTATATTAACATTTAAAATATACATGATTGAAGTTAATTTGTCTTAATTATTTAATATAAATTACATTTACATGAGTTAATATTACTTAGTTGTCTAATTTTTTCTTTTGATTAGTATCAATCACATATATTTAGAGTGTTAATGTGTATATGGTTAGTCATGTTAAAAAAATTTAATAGATTATTAATAATAATTTAATAACAATGACTAAATTAAAATATGTGAAACTATAAGGATTAAATTACAAATTTTTAAACTATAAAAACTAAATTAAAAATTAAGTGATATTATAAGGACAAAAAAATAATTTAACTTTGATTATACAATTAAAATATCTTAAGTATTTATTATCAAATTTTTAAATAAAAATCAATAAAGATTTGATCTAGTGGAAGAAGTTACTCTTTCACAAGATAACAAATTTAAGTTCAAATTCTATTAAAAGTAGTGTTTACATTTAATATTCAACAGTGTCTTAATTAAAAATACTTTGGGTAGAGGATACCTGGAAATAAAAAATATTTAAATAAAAATATAATATATATGTATATAAAATTTTTATAAGACTTTTTATAAAGAAATACTTGTTTACTATATCTTTATTTAATTTTTTATAACAAATACAAAAATATTATTCGTAAATACTATCCGTAAAATAACAGTTGAATTGTTAATAATAATTTGAATGAGTTCTATTCAAAATGTCGATTTGCCCCGCGAAATCTGGCTAAAATTAATTTGAAGTTTAATATTAATTTCAAAACTTTTATCATCCATCAACAACTCCTGTTTTATCTCTGTTTATCAAAAAAAAAAAAACTCCCGTTTTATCTCCATTTCTTCAATTTTTTGTTTTGGTTATATCAAGGACATTTCTTCATTTAGTATAGTAAAATAATAATTTCTTCTAAACTCATTCAACATAAAAGATATAGTTTTATCTAAATTAACATCTTTAATAATCAAATATTTATTATTTATGATATTAAATAGTCTTACTATTAATAATATTAACTTATTTTTCATTTAATTATATACAAAAATAATGTATATATGAACAAAAAGTATCTTTGGCTTTCAATCACTACATACATATAGGGGTGAGCGCCGATCAGGTTGGGTTAGGTTGAGGGAAAATTTCAACTCAACCCAATCAAATTTGATCGGGTTATTGATTTTTTAATGATAAACCCAAACCAACCCTAGCAGAACGTTTGGCGGGTGGTCTATTTATTTATTTATTTTTGTTTTGCTTTCTTCTTCTTCTTCTCTCTTTTTTCTTTCTTTTTTTATTCACAATACATAGAAGACAAATAAATTAATAAATGCACACATTATTCTTTATTCCATCTAATAAGATAATAATAGTCAACAGTATGCTATAATAGGCAAATTAATTCAATAAAAAATTTAATATTATATAATCCAAATTTTAATAAATACATAAGACATAAATATTTATTTATAAATAATGATTATAACAACAAATCCTAAGTAGCTAAGTTCCTAAAAAAATCCTTAAAAAAAAACATATATTGGACGGGTTAGCAGGTTGAAAAATTCCTAACCCCCCACCTGATCCGCTACTTGGCGGATTAAAAAATTTTAACCCAACCCAAATATGCCGGTTGGGCGGGTTGCTGCTCACCCGTACATACATAATTAGTTTTAAAAGCAAAAGTAATAGAATGAGATTCAAATTTTTTGGTATATGAAAGAAAAAGGGTTTAAACTTACAATCAAATGTTAAACTATTAACAGCACTCTCTCTAGTAACCAAATTATCTTTAAATTAATTAAAAAAAAAAGAGGAAAATGTGGTTGCAATATATTTGTCTTGATGCCAAATTATACAAATGTGTGTGTTTTAGATAGAGGGAATTACAATTTTAAAAGAGATAAAGATTATTATTATTAATAGAATTTCTGGGGTAGAGAGAGAGAGGTAGATGGTACAATGTTATATGAGTGCAAGTAAAGAATGTGGAAAGTGGACAAAGAATATCACTACAAAAAAATTCAAAATTAAAGACAGAATTTAGGAGCAGAATAAGCTGTCTCCAAAATTCGTCTATGATCTATTGCAAATTCTTCCCTAATTTCAAACTGGAAACAGGGAATCAAAGACGGATTCTATAATGGAAGTTTTTTCATTTATGACTGCACTTCCGTCCCAAATCTCAGAGACGAACTTTTTCGTGTCAACAATCCATCCCTAATGTTTTTTCACATTTTTTTATATTTAAAAAGTTAGAGACAGATTTATTCCATTCCACAATTTCGTCTCTGATCCAAGCCATGCCTCGATTTAAAAATATAGAAGCAAAATGTCGTCGTCTTGAATTAAAAACATATTTTTTCGTCTCAGAAATCTATCTCTAATCCAAGATGCCTCGGTTTAAAAACAAATTTTAATGCAAAACACCATCGTCTTGGATTAGAGACGAATTTATTCATCTTTGAACTCTTTTACATTTTGGTTTAAACCTAATCCCTCTTCTCGATTCACTTCCCAAATCCTTTTCCACTATGTCTCTTCGCTTCTGTCTTCATCCCCTTAGCCGTGGCCACATGCATTCTTTTGGCATGCTTTATCGTTGTCGTCTCCAAGTTACTCTCTCTCTCTCTCTGGCGACAGTTACGAGTTTTATTGGGTTCTGTATTCCTCTCTCACTCTTGCTCTCTCCATCTATGTCAATGGCATCTTTCTCTCTCTCTTTTCCCTCCATTGTTTGGTTGTATAGTTATTTTTTTCTTTGATGTTTGTGGCTGTTGTACTGCTGAAAATAATTATTCTAAAATTTTTGTAAATTTTAGGAATAGGGGGAATGTTTTTGTAAATCTCATAAGGCCAGCACTCCATATGATTCTCCATTTCTAAAGTTGTATATGTTTTTTTTTGCAATTTTTTTCAATTTTTGTGAATTTTTATTAATTTTTGGAAATTTTTGTATTTATTATAAATTTGTAATTTCTAGTTTAAGAGTAATCATTGGTGATTAGGAAATGTTTTGTAATCACTATATGTGATTCTCCATTTTTTACG
Source organism: Biancaea sappan (assembly GCA_037074585.1). NCBI lineage: Eukaryota > Viridiplantae > Streptophyta > Magnoliopsida > Fabales > Fabaceae > Biancaea > Biancaea sappan. Next base: position 18,822,313 of record CM073494.1, read on the forward strand.
CTATATATGAAATTTTCGCAATTCTTTTTCTATTTTTGTGAATTTTTTTTTGTAATCCCTTGAATGTATTAGAAAATTTTTTGTAATCTCTGTCAAATTATTGACATCCTTCAACACTAATCTTAATAGCAACAACTCTCAATTTTTATGATATAATAAAATGTGATACTATCTATTTTTCCATTGATTTTAGCCCCCAGAACCATCAATAACAACAATGATCACAAAAACTTTTGTAATTCCTTGAAATTTTGGGGTTTGTTTTGCAAACCGCACTTTATGATTTCAATTTTGACATAAAAACATTCACTGAGATTTGAGGAAAGAAGACTTCAACTAAACATGCAAAAGAAGAAAAGTTAATGATTTGAGAGGCAGTTTTTTCTGCCTTTTCTAATTGTTTTATATTATATTTTCTTGTATCTCAAATATTTTGTTATAATTATTTTACTAGCTAATAAAAAATTGACAGATGTCTTAGTCTCCATGATATATGTTGTATATGGTCTCATTGGAAATGCTTGTTGTGTTTGGGTGTTCAATTTGTTTAATTAATAAATTAAAATGTTCTTTATGATTACCAGTAATCATGTTTTGGATGTTTGTGTCTTGTTGATGTGAGACTGGGTGCATCACTTCTTTAAATTGTTGATGTGAGACTGGGTGCATCACTTCTTTAAATTGTTGATGTACATTAAATTACACATAACACATGCTTTATTAAGTGAAGGGAGGATAATTGTATTAAGTAACCTAATTAATAATTAGGTCGTTATTACTGTTATCCCCCTTCACTTGGCTGAAGCTAGTGGTATGTGCATTTTATCACACGTGAACAATTTAAACAATATATATATATATATATATATATATATAGGAGAATGAGAAGGTAGATTTTTGTATATCATCGATAACTAAGGTATTAATTTAGTTTTTTTCATTAAAAAAATAAAAAGATGCATGCATAATCAAGAAGTTTCAACAGGTTATAATATGTAATTTTTTAGGAAAATATTTAATGAACAAGAATGAGACTGTAAGCATTAGAATTAATAGGAAGACAAAGAGATGTAATGATGGGCCATAAAAAATATAAAATTATTTTTTAAAAATTATATATATGTCGCATTCTTATTAAAGAATCACATATTTGTCATATTTTGATTAAAGAACTTAATAAAAAATATATAATGAATTACACCTAAATTTGTTTCCATATGATTATATGTTAGGGTAGAAAGAAAAAAATTACAAGCAAGCATTTTGAAAGAAGTAGGATATGACGGATTTGAATTTTCTGATGTTTTGGGCTATTTATCTTAAATTGATGGTTCAAATTAAATATATATATATACTTTATAAAATATTTTTATCTTTTACCCTGAACTATTTAATTTTATATACAACTCAAATAAATAAGATAACTCTTATATTCTGACCTAATAAACATAAGGAGATCCTTGGAATATGGCCAAGCAAGCCCCTTTCCTAATTCCCACCTCTCAATCACAAAGCGTCCCCTCTCCTCCACCTTAAAACCTTTTACAATGCCTCATCAATTCTGAAAGCTACCGCTTCCACAAATATATACACAATCATTCATTTTGGAACACAAATTAATATCAACTATTTGAACCAATTTGCATCCTCTATATATATATATATATGTTTGTTTGTGTGTGTATTTATCAACTTTTTGAATGGCACCACTTCAATTTAGAGGCGCACCTAAGCAGTCATCATCGCCCTCCAATACCCATATTTAAACCGTATCATATAAGATTTGCTTTTGGATTACATGTGCATCTCGCACCTATCAAATCTTAAGCCTTCATTCATATATATATATATATATATATATATATATTATGTGACCCAAAAAAAGTCATTAATTAGCTTAAGGTAACAGCCTACAAAGACAACGTTAGCTAGTGCGTCGGTGACACCGCAACTAATGATTATTAATCAGGTGTTCATTCTATGTATATAAGAATTGATAGATTTCAAAACTTTGGAGATTATGGAAGAAGTAAGAATGGTTTGTTAATCTACTGCTCTGACTTAATTTATATTTAATTTAATCTTTCTTCCAACATTCTGAGCCGCATTTTCTTTATTTTGATGTTTAATTCATTAAGCAGGGATTTCCATTTGAATCATTCTAAATTTTTAATTAGTTAAATATGTGTTGTACAAATCTCTGTGTATGTTTTAGAAGGTCGTCATGCTTATCCTGGGATGATTAATATTCAGTTATATATCTGAAAGAAGAAATCAATGAATGTATTGCTAGCCTATATATAGTTATACATTTGCCATAATAATATTCAAATCATCATGCACGTACCGTTTTCTCTGTGGGCTGGATTGTAATTAAAAAGTAATCTAAATGAGGATCCAAATAATGACAACATATATAAAACTAGTTACTACGTCAAAAATATATATTCGTAGATATCATGAAGACGTTATAGCATTTCATTTTAGTTGCTTAATGAATAAAAGTACAAATTTATCTACAGTTTTAGTGAAGTTATAACAAGATTTCCTTGGTAATTACATTTTGGGTATATCCAAACTAATGAAGAACTGCTATCATTTGTTTGATGACATCGTCTCGTTCCTCAAAGTTTCACCTTCAATTGTTGTTGTTGTTATTATTATTATTATTTTGAAAATAGGTGTTCATATTATCTGCTATCTAATAATTAGCTAGTTGAATTTAACCTTAGTAATTGCGTAATACTTTAACCTACGTAGTTGCATATAACGTTTGTACTCTATTCCGTTAATTAATTTAGATCACATGGGAAGCAATGTAAGCAACAAGTTCTAGCTTAAATTAGAGTTCATATTTAGGGAAATAAACAGTTCTAATATATATATGTATGTGTGTGTATATATATATATATATATATAATGCTTTGCTGGGAAAGAAAGCATATATATTGGGAGCATGACCCTGATAAAACAGCTTTATTTAAAATTGAGAGTTGGCAGAGATGCAATGTAAAGTATGTATGTGGCACGTGATTTTGCTTTATCTATTCAGTTTTATTTTATACTTTATGTTCAAGTGCAAAATTGTTCTCGACTTCAATTTAAACCTCGTTATAAGTATTATTAAATTAAAACTCATTAGGAAAAAGCATAAATTGATAGAATGTATTCTATTAAAAAATTGAAGTTGTCATGTTAAACGTTAATAAATGGTAATCTTATAGATGGACATCTAATTAAGTATTCAACTTGAGTACATAAATGTCAATTCTAAATACGTTTTATGTCGTTCTCAAAATTGAATTGTATCGATAATTCCAATTTACATGTATATTAATTTTAATATTTATATTTGCCTATTTTTTTCAAAAAAAATTATGTGAAGTAACCTGTTGACGTGTTGCGTTGGTTAGGCATCACGTCGGACAGTGGAGGCATTTGTGTTTGGTGAGTAAGTTAAATGTGAGGGGAATCTATCAATGGCACTTTACAGGTCCACTCATGTCAATGTTCATTCTTTTAATTTAACACATGTAAATAATAATAATAATAATAATAATAATAATAACCACAACAACAATAATAATACTAAGGAAATGAAACTGGACGTTTCATTTCAACTTTCAAATTATTGAGTAAACGAAAAAAAAATTTGGTAGTACACGTGTCAAAAGATGCGTACAAAAAGGTGGACTTGACATGCCTTTCGCAAACAATATTCTGCGGAACTATCCACGCGTCATGCAAAGAGTGGGCATAGTTAATACCGTATAAGAGATGAGACGGTGTCGTTTATTCCGGCTTTAGTGGTCGAATTATCTGGCATTGTCAATAAAAACTGAGACATAGATAATCAACCCACTAATCACTAATCACTAATCATCCACTTAGTGCACACCACTTGGACTAATAATCTCAAAGTGGAACCCACGTCAGCCGCACCATAACTCATTCTCCATAACCCCTACCTACACTTCCATTGAATCCATTCCATCTCTTTTCAGCAATAATTATTTTCAACGCGCAACATCTTCAACCCTACCTACTCCCCCTCTCAAATTTTCTCACTTCATTTTCTTTTTAATATCCTTTTTCTCCGTATCCAAACAATTAGATCTTCTGATTATTGAGAAGCATTAAAGCAAGGGGAGAACTATCGCTGATAGAATGTGTTCAGCTTGAGTACGTTCAACAGTGAATTTTTAATAATGAAACCTCACCGTATATTGAAGACATTAAGCAGGCAAAGAGAGAGAACAATGGAATGGAATAGACAGAACCGACAGTGAAAAGGAGTGTGTGATAAAAGATTGAGATGCGTCTTTAATGGTGCTGCGTTACGTGCACAGTGTTCTACTCAGGGGATTCTCATTCAGAACTCAATTTAACTCAGTTATTAATTCTTTCATCAGTCATTCGACCACATGATCGACAGTTGACGATAAAATTTTCTCTCAGAAAAAAATAACTACCAATCATCCGACTTGAGAAAATCGGTGACTTCACATTTAGTGCTAGAACCAATTTAATTCCTTTTCATTCTGCTTCTGCCAACTGTAACTCAGTGATCGACCTTCTCTTCCCCCACAAAGGGACCATTTCCTTATTTATCAATTACTTATTGCGTCTGTCTCTCTCCCATTTCTATATTCCCTTAATATTGTTTTCTGAATACTTTCATTTTCGTACCGCTTATTTATTTGCACACTTCTTACCACACTCGTTGTTTAACTCATTTAATATATATGTAACTTCAACTAAAATTTCTCTCTCTCTCTCTCTTTTTGGTTTGTGTTTTTCACTGAACTTACAATTAAAAATGTAAAGAAAGTTCTGTCATGAATTGTCACCACCAACTAGGCAACCACAACTGTGTAAAAGAATACAAAACAGTGCACGGTACGTAGCTATCCTGATTTGTCATAAATATACCTCTTTAATTAGGTACGGGTTTCCTTTTTTGTGTGTGTTATATCATTGAAATGAGTAATATCATTGATGTGATTAGACATCCATGTCAAAATTTGTAAAAGATATGGCCAGGCATTCATATATGTTTTTTCATAAAGACCTGAACTTCTTAAAAAGGAAAAAAAAAAACTACAACATATATATATGAGCCAACACATACTAATTGTAAAGTAAATTAGTTACATAACTAAACATCTAAATTAAAGACAACATCATATAGAACTAGAATCGGGATCCTCTTTTGAAAATGAAGGGTCAATCTAACATCTTATTTCAGTATATAAACTGAAACATATTGAAATACACTAACAGTATTCTCTTATTGTAAAAAAGGTTTCGTATGCTGCAGGAACCAACATGTTTCTTTTATCATCTTTCAGAGTTTTCTATTGAAACAAGTCTTCATTCCATAATCCAAAAAAATCATAATTACAAATTTCTTTTTTTTTTAACAAATGAAAATATTTTTCATTAAATGTAATAAAGTCATAAAACCTAGATACGTGATATATTACAAAATTTTAAAATAATATAAATATAAATCAAATCTAAACTCATAAGATAATAGATACATAAATTTAGAACAATACATATTAAAAATTATCTAAATCTTAGAGGTAACAAATCTTCAAATCAAGAGGATTAAAATTAATAAAGGGATTAAAATTAATAAAGGACAGACCATATTTTGCTTTTTTTTCCCTATTAAAAGAGGCAGTGTCCCCAAGTAATCCAAAAAAAAAAAATTCAAACTACCACAAAAGCCAACTAACTAACACCAAAAGCCCAATACCAGCAAAAAAAAAAAACAAAAACAAAAACAAAGATGACAAAAAAAGATAGCCCTAGAACATCTGACCCTCGACCCCTTCATGCCACGGCCGCTATCCAGTTCGTCTTCATTAGTGCCGACGTAGTCTCCAAGCGGCCAGCAAGATTGTCCACCCTGCTAACCTCCATGAGCCTCATCGGCCTCCATCATTTCCGGCCAAAACATCCCACCCATCAAACCTTCATGGGCTGCCACATCTCGGAAATGGGTGGATAGCGGCATTCCTCTCCATACTCGGACGGTTGGTACATTTTCTACTATTTCACCCCTGCCGAAGTCGAGGTCGACAGAAGGTTGTTCTCGGCCGCCATTGTTGCATTCTCTGGCCGTCGTCAAAACTGTTTTGATTTTCTTCTCCCTGTTGCAGGCGCTTCCTTCCCCCCCCCCCCTCTCTCTCTCTCTGCTGCCGATACTTACCCCATTGAACTAGAGGCAGCGTTCGGGAAGCAGAAGGCTGGTAAGGAGGAGGGAGGAGAACAAAGACACAAAAAAAAAAAGCCTCTACTTAAAGAGAGGGGGATCTTCTATGTAGGAAGGGAAAAGAACTCCTATTAGAAGAAGGAGAAAGTAAGAAAAGCGGGGGATGAGTGCTGCCATTCAAGCAGCGTTGTACTCTTTTTTTGTTTAAACCCTAGCAAAGCTCACGGCACGTGACGTCTAATTACCGATGATGTTGCCCGTAGTTATAATTACAAATCTATTGGTGTGAATCACAAAACATCAAGACATATAATGACAAAATGTCCATGAACGACGCTTCGATCGATTTTTTCCCTTTTGTCGAAGTTTTTTTTTTTTCCTTCAGACATTTTTGGTGGTGGATTAACCTTGGTTACTCTATGTGTTCCTTTTGGGCCATCAAAAACATAGGCCCACTTATTTTTATGGGTCGAATTGGTTGAGTTGGTGATGATGTAACTAAAAGCAGTTTTTATTTTCTACCCAAAAGCAAAACTTTAAGCGAATTAGTGCGCCTGAAACTTTATTTGGGCTGTTCCCTTGCTTGTGCAGGTGGCCCACAATCTTTTTAAAGGTACTATAAAAAGAGGACACGTGCTGTAAAACCAGAAAAAGAAAGGAAAGAAATCAAACGATCAAAGCGAACCAAAGAGCAGGAAAAGACTCAAAAGAGAGTTGAGGATGTAATTTTAGTTCATATTTAATAAATTCAACTTTTTTGACTTGTTCAGGCACTCCTGATTTTGTGTTCACCTGTAGATATTTTGAGCGCTAATTCTCTTTAATTATATAAATATTTCACTTGTCCGATCGAGGCCGATGGATTAATTTATTTTATTTAAAATATTAATGGATATAAATTAGGAATTCATGTACGGCAAAAAAACTATTACTTTGTCAAAACCGCAATTCATTCAGAATGAACGTGGACAGAAACTACTTTTTTACTTTTTATATTTAGTATTCCTTTTTCCTCAGTTTCCATTATAATATATATACAAAGGAGCTCTTCAGTGGCCAACGAGATGTAACAAAGAGTATATTATAGTACATGTTTAAAAAAATCGATGGCAAGTTTTAAACCAAAGGTTTACAACAACCAAATGATATTTAGTTTAAAGTTTAAAATTAAATTTTTTTAAAATTAATCCTATCTAAATTTTTGTTTACTATGAAGTAATCTCAACTTGCTCCTATTCAAACTTTAATTTAATCAAAACTTATATTTTTTTCAACTATTTATCAAATAAGCATTTAAAGTTCTTTTAATTCAGTTGGAGAATATAAATTTATTGAAAATAACCAATATGCTTAGAAATCTAAACCGCTGGCAATAGGATCAGGTTTATACTACATTAAAATTTTGATACACATCTCGATGTGACAGTGGCGCTGGCTGTAGGTTGCAGAGTATTAAATACACACGGCAAGAATCAGCTGAAAAAGTGCAAAAAAAAGATAAAATAAAAGAAGAAGATGATCCACACCATCCGTACGTCATGCACGATCATATCATATATATATATATATATATATATATTCAAATTTGTATATGGTTTTACCGTCTTAGCATGATCCAAAATAACAATATGGATTTCATATATATGTTACACAAAAGTGAAATATATTAATTGTATGCTTCTCATGGTATATAGAGAACACAAGAATGAAAATACGGAAGAGGCTACAACGTACGTAGAACCCATGTACGTCGACCCTTTATATTATTCGGTTCTGAGAGTTTGTAGGATTTTTTCTTGTCCTCGAGCTTGTACTATGGAGTTGTCGTATAGATTGGATCTCGTCCTTCCTTCTTCTGTTTTTTCTTTTTATTTCGAGTTTTTTATTCCAGTGTTACAGATATATGTGGGAGAAGACATTAATTTTGAGCTTCGTGTTGCCAACTCAACGCTTTGAACTTTACAACGCATGCAAAGGGGATATGTGTAGAATATATAAAGATGGACCCACGGGAGTTCAGTTTTCCCATTATGACTACCTCTGCCTGTGTAATTAAAACAGTCTGTTAAACAATGTGGAAAAGAGTCAATCCTATGAACTCAAATTTTTTTTTTTTAAGTAAGTATCATATGTAGTACTTGAGAATATTTCAAGAAATATTGTCTTCAAATAAATAAATAATTGAATATAAAAAAGGTTCAAACACTCAGACCTCCCATACCGGACCCTGGACCCACACCATTGAAATTTAAGTAACCTCCACAAATCCTCGATGCAGGTCATAATTTTTTTAGATCACGCCCACCTGTACGTATACAGCCAAGTCATGCCAGTAACATGTTTCTCTGTAGCTAGCTAGCTGTTAATTAATCAACCTGTAAATTGAATAAAATTTGTTCTCCTAACCACGTTCGATTGTCAGAGCACAACGCCAACAAATTTGCAAGAATCAAATCCAAAAGGAATAATCCCAGATTTCTTTTCTTTCCTTTTCTTTTTTCTTTTTCTTTTTTGGATTCATTACGAAGACACAATAACGTACCATACGTACATGTTTACATATGCAAAAATTATTGCCTTTTATTTTCTCTCTGAAGATACTGAAAAAAGTGTACATAAATTTGTCAACAAGAATACACATGCACTTAAGGCAGCAGGAGATCTCTCTTTTTCTTTGTGTTTGAAGAAAATGCAAAATGGAAAGGAAGAAATATTAACCAATCAATCCTATAATCCACCCAAGACTTGAGGGAGGAAAAAAAATGGAAAAAACAAAACGCTAATTGGAGAATTATCATCATTAGGCAGCCAAAGTCACCCTCATGACCTCAATGGTTTAATAGTTTACAAGCTAGGGTGTAGCAGTCTATACCAAAACCCACTTCTTTTATCCCTCGTATTGTTACCAACAGCCGTTGACCTGCTCTTGATGAGTCCAAGCTTGCCATTCAACAAAACGATCGACACCATTGAAGAGCCACTAGTAGTCGTTGAGTCCGTAGTGAAAGAGAAATGATGCATGGGGGAAGCAGAAGAAGAAGCGGAAGAGGAGGAATGATAGGAGGATAAAGACGAAGAAGAAGAAGATGATGATTGCGTGGCAGAGGAAGGTGTGCGTGAGGATGGAACAGAGAGTTGAGTGAGTCTTTCTCTCAAGCAAAGAGAACACACTCCCGGAGATTGGCGATGCTTAGAGTGCTTCTTGCAGCTGCGACCGTCAGGCTTGAAGCGTCCCACTGTCACTGTGTCATTGTATTTGTGCTTTGAAGCTCTGGTTAGGTATCCCATAATGACAGACTCCTAAACCTGCTCCCAGGCGAAGGAGCTGGTTGGGTTCATTATATATATAGATGGTAGAGACGTTGGGAGAGAGAAAGAGAAGGAAGTGTGCTTCCTTGATGGTTCGTAGGAGCTTCGTTGGGGTCTTCTGAAGGAGGCCTTTTTTGACAAATATGTAAAAAGTGAGGGAAGAAATGGAGTTGGCAATTAAATAGGAGGGGGGGCCAGATAGACGGGTGTGATGAAGGCATGTGGGACCCAGGGGTGAAGTCGATGCTTGCGAGTGTCGCATTGACAGGGTTGTGGAAAACGCCAGAGCTTTCTCAAAGAGTGTATGTAAATTTTGTCTGCATTATGAAAGAACTATGATTTAAAAAATCATATTTTTGGTCAGGTAAATTAATTTAAAGAGAAAGTAATTAATAATATTGACTCACACACTGTATAATATTGAGACAATAAAGCTAATTTAAATACGGATAATATAGATGACTTGTATATTCATAAATTATTGTATAACATGAAATGATCTTGAATGTCTAATCATAAAGTGAAAATTAAAAGATTGGGGCTTAGCTATGCTGTTATAAGAAACTTTGATAAATCTTTGAGATTATGCAATAACACTGTAAATCATTTTGTAATTAGAACAGCAATCATGTCATAGAGACAAAAATTATCTCTAGAAACAATGTCAAAAGATTTTTATTCCTCAATTAATTATCACACCATTATATTCACAAATACTTATTTAGATTTTGTCATTGTCAAATCTGATTGATTTTAAGGAAAATGCTTTATTTTCTCACTCACTGAAATTAGAAAACAAATGAAATCGTCTCACTATTTAATAGGATTGCATGTAGAAAATGTGACAAAATTCGAAAATGGGAAGAAATCATGGGTTAGGACAATTTTTATTTAATTATATATACAGTTATTTAATTTAATTTTTTTAATCTAATTTCTCACTTATAACTATATATATGTAACTTCCGATCCATATAAAAAAATGTACTTTAAATTTCATCATTCATTTAATTATTTTGTTTAATTTCTTTTTATATGTCATAGGACTTGAGTCCTGACCTTTAACTTGCAAAATCCAATACCATACCACTTGAGTTAGATGATGGATGAAATAACTTTAATAATATTCATTTGTTTGTTCATATTTTAAAAAAATATGCTAATTTAATAGATTCATAACTTAAAATTGAAAAATTTATTACCCACCATATCACACTTGAAATGCGGTTCAAATAAATTTTTAAAATAAGACAAACAAATAGTTTGGATGCTAGCTTAGTTTAATTTAATTTAGTTCGATTTTAATTGAACCGAACAAAACTATATATGTTTGTGCGTGTATAATATATTAAAAAAAATCACACATACTAATACGCTAATTTTATTTCTTAACATGATTGGATGTTAATTAAATATATTGTCACAAATTTGTATATTAACACTATTGCATTGTACTATAATTTAAATTATTAATAAGTGGTATAAAAGGAGAACTATGAAGTCATAAATAATTTAAAAATAAGTATTTATTATATTCATAAAATAATATATTACAAAAAGACTCTTCCAAACTTAACAATGAAATATTTTAAATATTTTATGTAGGCATTTTATGATCTTTTATTTTTTAAAATAGTAAAAAAAAATCAAATCAAACTGTCCAAAATCAAATCAAATCGTCCAAAAAATTAAACTGAATAAGTCTATACTTTCTTAAACTCGATTGATTTATTCAAGTTTGGTCTTGGCTCAAAACTAAACTTAAACTAAACTCACAACTATCAAGATCCTATTGAAATGTGCGTCCACTTAGCTCATGATCTACTTTTTAAACTTCTTTGATAACTTAATTTTTTTTTTCTATAATTCTATTTAGCATTTAGTTTTTTTTCTTATAATTAAATTATAATTGGTAAGTTATTAATGACTTGGTATGCATTAGAGTGCACGTAATATTTTAGTATATTTTCATTCAAACAAATAAATAAGTTATAATATTCTTGTCATGTGATAAAAAAAAGTTTTAAAAAAAGGTAATATGAAGTTATTTAGGGCTTAAAACAGGTTATTTTTTGCTAAAAAAATTCCTATTATTTCATACTCTTTTCACTTCTCACCATCCCACTTATATTTTATTTTATCAAAGTCCCCAAAGCCAAATATAATTGCGTATGTATACTACACCATGTGTTATATATGTGAATTAATTTTACTTTACTGTCTATTTTTACTATTTTTTGTATATATAGTTTATAATAAAAGTGCCAAAATAGCATATGATGAAACAGGCTAATATAATTCAACAAATAAATTGACAAATATTTAATTATAGAAAGTGAATCAAAAAATTTTAAAACTAGAAAGGTTCAGTCAAAAAAAACTTTAAATTATAAAAGATCAAATAAATTAATAGAAACCAACAAAATGATTTGAAAAATAGTATTCTTCAAATGCACCACTTTATTTTTACTTTTTTGGACAATGCACCATTTTTGGTTTCTTTACACTATAGTTTTAGGCCTAAGCCCATTATTTTTTTTACCAATGAGGTCTATTAATTAATCATTAAAAAAAGAACTGCTATGTTAAAGCTTGGCCCTTTCGACCCAAGAAAAGTCCAAGTTGTTTAAGTCTTGCCCCAGGGTTTATGCATTTAAAACAAAGCATTGAGCCAAAACATGGAAACTCCATTGCTGGTCTCGACGCGTATTTGCACGAAGCGCTTGCAGCTCTATTTTCTCTTCCCCAGCTTGACAATGCACCATTTTTGGTTTCTTTACACTATAGTTTTAGGCCTAAGACCATTATTTTTTTTACCAATGAGGTCCATTAATTAATCATTAAAAAAAGAACTGCTGTGTTAAAGCTTGGCCCTTTCGACCCAAGAAAAGTCCAAGTTGTTTAAGTCTTGCCCTAGGGTTTATGCATTTAAAACAAAGCATTGAGCCAAAACATGGAAACTCCATTGCTGGTCTCGACGCGTATTTGCACGAAGCGCTTGCAGCTCTATTTTTTCTTCCCCAGCTTGTTTGTTTGTTATTGTTTAGTGGTTTTTGGGCTGTAAAACCCACTTGTAGTCCTGCGACACCAATTTGTTGTAGCCTTTAATGGGGGACAGTCTTTATGAATCTTTGTGGCCAGTACAGCTCTTTATGCTTTTTAAATGAATCTTGCTGGTGAATGTGTATGGTTTTAAGCTTTATTATCTTTAACGGTTTAGGGGTATGTTGCCTCCTTTAAGACCTAAGTACTATTTTATGGTGTGTTGCTCTAATTTTCTGTACTTGTTATCCTATGAGTTCATGTTTGAATTGTAATTGTTTTATTTCTAGGTCTTGTATTATCTTATGTATCTTAGACTTAATGACATTAATGAAATTTATTTTCATTTGTCCAAAAAATAAAAAATAAACAAAACATTGAGTTTCTACAGCAGCAGCAACCTTCATTGTCTCGCTCGTTGCAAGAATATGGTAATGGAGACTTGAATTTGGGGATTCAGCATCGGGGCCCCCCAAGTAGAGATTTTTCCCACGTGGGGATGAGGGCAGGAAAAAAAATTCCCCTGAAAGCTAGACGGAAATCACACTCTTTGCTCTGCGGGGTGTTTGTCTCTGAAGGGCATTTTAGTATTTTTACTAAAATTACTAAAATGTCCTTATATATATAATATGAGGGTATTTAAGACATTACATAAATATAAAATTATTTTAACAAAAAATCTAACATTAGTACCAAATATCCCCAATCCTAATCAATTTCCCATTTTTTCTTCTGATTCATTTCACTTTCACTCACTCCCAATTTCCCTCCATTTTGAAACATTCATCCCGTTAGAGCTGTCAAAACGGGCCCAGCCCACCCATTTTTTTAGGTAGGTTGGGTTTTAAAAAATAAGCCCATTTTTTGCCCCATTTTTTAGGTTTGACCCACCTTACCCGCGAGCTAACCTGTGAACCCTTTTTTTTTTTTTTTCAAACTTAATAGATTTGGAACTATATGTAATATGTCTATATATGTGGTTTTAGTTTTACTATACATATGTCTATATATGTGGTTTTAGTTTTACTATGCCTATGGCCTTTGCTTAAGACAACTAACTAACTAACTAGGGAGTGGATATTGAATTTTTGATATCACTATTATGTGCTTTTTTCTTTGTGTCACATAAATATGGTTGATTGGTTGGTGGCTACCAAATTAATGTTTGAGATTTTATTTAAATGAAATAAGGTTTACTAGTTCAATAAATTAACATTAAGGAATTCATCTTAATTCAGGAAAAAAGTGATAGATATTAAGAGAAAAAAAAGAAAATAAGTATTCAAATTTCTTATAATTTCATTCTGAAAAAAGTGCAAAATTAATAATATAAAAAATTACAATTGACACTTTTAGTTAGAAAATTATATAATTGACCCAAAAGTAAAATTACAATTCACAAAAAAAAGTGAGCTATCAGGCTGGCCCGTTTAGCCCACTAGCCAGCAAAAAGTGGGTCGGGCTCTCAGATGTATGGCTCGTTCTAAAAGTAGGCTGGGTTGTCTTGGCCCACTTTTCTTTGGCCCACCAGTGGGCTGGGCTGGCCTACTTTGACACCTCTAAATCCTGGTGCGACCTCTCTCTCAATCTCTCACCTAATCACTCTGCCTCTACCTATCTACTCTTTACTTGTCATCATGGACTCATGGTGCCTCGATTCCTCCTCCAGATACTCGTGCAGCTGTGCTTCCTCCATTCCTCCATTGGTAGTGCAAGCTCCATACTCATCCTAGGTAAGCCAAAACCTATCTCTTGTTCGTAATTGTCACGACCCATTTTCTAGGCACATGACTGGCACAATGATGAATCTCTCATCACTGTAAGCCCTTCGATAAATTCTACCCGTGAGTTTAAATTATCTATGTTATCAAAATAACAATTCCTTAATAAATATGAAGAAAATATATCAAATTTTCTTATCTGAAAATCATAGAGATGATTTACATGTAATAATAAATTATCAATTTAAAATACATTATTATACTGATATACAAGCCAAATGTCAAACCCTTGACCTAGATGTCCTAGACGATTACAGAGCGACATAATCTACAACAAAAGAAGGGTCTACCCGACAGCGGGAAATTCCAAAGTGATCTACTCTTCTAGCGGATATTCTTCACCGGTAAACTGATCTGTAAAAAAAAAGTTTCATAGAAAGTGTGAGCTTTAAAACTCAGTGAGCGAATCGGCCTCGCGTTAATAAAATTCAAATACATTACCAGTCATGCAAGTATATCCGAAGGTTCATACTCAACCAATAGACATAGTTAGAAACTACATACAAAGAGATAAAAATTCATCCAATTCAACAAACGTTACTAGTACTCATCAATGACAATATATCCCGGAGAGCGCATGTAATATTTCAAGAATTTTCATGAATATTTAAAGTCTATTTGAAGTTTATTGAAAAATTTAATTACATGAGAAATGTTCTTTTTGAATTAGTGAAGGAAATTTGGAAATAGAAATTTCAAAAATTTTAATTTGGGACATTTTACAAATTCTCAAGGACTAAAATGAAAAGAAAAGAAAGTATGGAGTACTTTTGAGAAATGACCAAGTAGGAACATGAGAAGAAGAATAGAGCTTATGGGAATGAATTATGAGTCCGGTACTAAAAGGATGATGAATTCGAGGTTAAAGTGGAGTTTGAGACTCTGAGAGGGACTAAAGTGAAATAAGAAAATTGTGGGGCAATTAGGATTTAGAATCACCCGAGGTGAGATTTTATGAATTTGCTTTTACTAGTCTTGACTGAGGGTCAACTGAAGAGCAAGTGATAATTTCACCCCGGGCGAGTAAATAGGCGGCCTCACCTAATTTTTCTTCATTTTCTCCTTTCCTCTCTCTCTCTTCACTTTCTCTCCTCTCTTTCTCTCTCTACACTCCAAATCCATAACCGGGCTTGGAGGGTAGATCTTGGGCTACGGGGCGAGCCTCTAGGAACCAAGCAACGTAGGGAAAGCAAGGAGTTGAGGTAGAAATTTCTATTTCTTAAGCTTTTCCCTATTTTATAGTTTTCAGAAAGTTTGGGGTAAAAATCGAGATTTCGGCTTCGTTTCTCGATTAAAATTGGTGTTTTTGGTGTCTAAATGCTCCTTAGACATTAAGGGTGAGATCCTATGGAAGAAATCATGGAAAACGGTGAAGATTTGGCCGGATTTGAGCCAAAACCGAGAGGAATCACGAAAGGTCGCGATCCTGGCGCCCAGGCGCCAAGGTTCAGAAGATTTTGGGAAGAAAAGGGGCTTGGCGCCCAGGCGCCAGGCTTGTGTTGGCGCCCAGGCGCCATGTGTGGCACCCAGGCGCCAGGTATGCTGAAAACCCTTAGCTTATTTTCAATCAGTCATAACTTCTTCATCTGGACTCCGTTTTGGGCAAACTTTATATCGTTGGAAAGCTCTTTGAGTCTAGTTTCCAATGGTATAAATGTTATTTAAAAATTCATTACCGGTTAAGAGTTATGACTTAATATGTGAGTAAAGGTCGAGAGTAGTGATAGGAAATTTCTCTATTTTGTAACCCTAATGGTTTTTACCTGGTTACAATAGGGATGTTTGGGGCGCAAGGTGGGAGCGCTGAGAGCGTGGAATCCAGATGAGTAGGCAACCTTGTAAAATTAATTTAATAAATTAGTCAAAGCACAATATAAATCCCATTTGCGTTATTTGTGAAATTGAGAAGATTATCAGTGTGTGTTCAGGTTGAGAAAACGTACAATATCATTGGAAGGTATTTTATTACCTTTGAGAATTGATTTCTCTAGTTGACTAAAGAACTAGATGTGATTGTTCCTTGAATAAATTGGAACATTTTGTAAGTGAATAACCTTACTAAACTAATGTGATCTTATTAGATAAGGTACAATACAAGTCTTGTTTATAACATTATTGAAGTGAGAAATAATCAATCTCGCTGTTGATAATATATGATGATTGTTATGGTTGATGATAGACATTCAAGGGAATAAAAGTATGTGTAAATTCATTTATTTCATAGTAATTATATTGTGATAAATTGTCACTATTTTATTGATGAGCAAAAGATCTAAGAGATCTAATACACGAGTTTGAAAGGGTTAGAGTCCCATACTACTCGGTGTATAACTGTGAAAACCTATGCACGAGTTTGAAAGGGTTAGAGTCCCATACTACTCGGTGTATAACTGTGAAAACCTATGCACGAGATTGAAAGGGTTAGAGTCCCATACTACTCGGTGTATAACTGTGAAAACCTATGCACGAGTTTGAAAGGGTTAGAGTCCCATACTACTCGGTGTATAAATGTGAAGACCTATGCACGAGTTTGAAAGGGTTAGAGTCCCATACCACTCAGTGTATAACTGTGAAAACTTATGCACCAAGAGTTTGAGGGTTAAATTCCCAAGTCACTCAGTGCAAGTATCTATGGCATATAATGCAAAGTGATTGAGGGATTGATCACCCAAGAAATCACACGCAAATTCAGATAAGTGTAATACTATAATTATTTACAATAAATGATAGATTGATTGTATTAGTAAATGTGGTGTTTGTGCTTATGATATTTTCATGTACAGTTGTTTACTCACTGAGTTATGATAAACTCACACTTTCCATGATTATCTTTTCAGATACAGTGGTTGAGGAGAAGAATTTATAGCCTTAAAGGATATACTCCACTTTTGTCTGGTAAACAATTGGTAAGGATTAGGAAACGCTCTGTAATCTAGTAGGTCACCTAGGCTTGGGAGGTTGTATAGTACTGTATAGTGTTTGAAGGTTGAACATTTTCTGAATATGTATACAAAATATCTTTCTTGGAATATTTATGATTCACATAATTATGGATATTAAGAATGTTCACAGAGATTATGGGGTACCACGGAGGTACACCCTAGGTATTTTATGTTTATATCACATGTAAGTTTTGGGATGTGACAGCGCACACAGGCCGGCTCACCAATTTTGTATATTTCTGCCATGACGCACAACCTCATCCTCATAGCTAGGACGCTTCACGGATTTATCACCAATCCGGGCTATATCCCTATTGAGGGAATCGTTGTCTCCATACTCATTGGTCAAGACACCCTTTCAACTGGGTTTTCCGCCTTGCCGTGAGAGGGGGTACTGTCCCGCTCAATCACAATCAGTAGTACAACATTTCATATCATAATCAGAAGTACAATGTAATATTCATTTATATAACAGGTATAATATATAACTATATTATAGATTTATAAACCACAAATCAAGATAACAATTAAACGATTTTTGAAAAGATTCAAACTTCACATCATCATGAGATACTTGCTTTGTCTTATCCATACTTCTGGATTAATTATCTCATTAGATTCATCATTTTGAATCCAATTTCCCCCTATGAATCTTGGGAGTGTCCTACGACATACTTTTTATCACCAGTAATGTTAAAACTCTATTAAAACGGGGTCGTTTCACTCACCTGCATTCCGTACAAGTATCACTTCTTTAAGTTGTTAAGGACAATAGTACTCAGGTGAATTTCAATGTTCCGCTATGAAGATTTTCATGAAAGATTAGAGAAAACAAGTTAGGATTGTTTTCATACAGACATTGTTCATATGTACGGTCACTATTCATACGTATGGTTACTATTCATACGTATAGATACTATTCATACCAGAAATAGAGAATACAATTTGTACAAGAGTACACCAAGTAAGTTCCCAGGAAAGAGTGGAGGGTCGCAATGGACACACTTAAAAATCAGGTCTTTCCTTAGCCAGAACTTTCCTAGACATGTATTCTTCACAGTTTATATTCTATGTTGGTAATCAGGAATTCAAAATAATATATAGGCAGCTAAGGATAGTTTTTCTGATGTGGAAGATCAGCCAAAGCTGCAACCACAGAGCATACTTAAGAAAATAACTTCTAAAATTTGTAGGACATAGAAAGGGTATAGTATCCTTACCTAAGCTGAAAAGGAAAGGTCCAAAATCTCAGAGGTCTAGTGTTGGACCAAGAAATCTTAAAGAGAGAAGAAGAGAAGTTGAAGGTGTGATTTTGAAAGTGAAATGGAAGGGCCTATTTATAAGAAAATTTAAGGGTACTATTCCATCTACCCCGTATCACCTACCAGTTTCACCTACCCCGTCTCACCTACTAATTTTACTTACTAGTCTCACCTACCAATTTCACTTACAAATCTCATCTACTAGTATAATCAATTTGCTAATTTAGTTTCCTTTCAATTTAGTCCCTTAGGGAATTCTCTCATATAAAATGTCATTTTTCTTCCAGTTTCTTTCTAGTTTTCTCTAATGATCAAACCACATTTGATATTTGACATTTCGATAGTATATGTGAACAGTACCGTATACGTAAAAAATATTATACAGGTAAATAGTACTGTATATTGGAATAGTAACTGGCCTTACTAATTTTCTTGGATAAATTTACTCATTGCCACTCTAACTTATAAGATTTGTTCGCTTAGATCCTTGAGAATTTGTAAAAAATTCCTAAATTAAAAATTTAAAATTTCTATTCCCAAATTTCCTTCACTAATTCAAAAGAATATTTTTCACGTAATTAAATTTTTCAATAAACTTCAAAATAGATTTTGAATATTTGTAAAAATTATTGGGGTATTACAGTAATCAACTATACATTTGAGCACAACTGAATTTGAATGTTTGATGTAATTATTGAACCTCTAATCTCGGTTTAAGATGTTTAGGTTCCAAACTTCATAGAATTTCACTTTGTTGAGAGTAAGAAGTAGAGTGATGTAATATCCCAAGAATTTATATGAATATTTAAAGCCTATTTTGAAGTTTAGTGAAAAATTTAATTACGTGAAAAATTTTCTTTTTGAATTAGTGAAGAAAATGTGAGAATAGAAATTTTTATTTTTAATTTAGGAAATTTTTACAAATTCTCAAGGACTAAAGTGAAAAGAAAAGAAAGTATAGATGACTTTTGAAAAATGACCAAGTAGGAACCCGAGAAGAAAAATAGAGCTTATGGGAATGAATTATGAGTCCGGTACCGAAAAGATGATGGATTCGAGGTTAAAGTGGAGTTTGAGACATCGAGAGGGATTAAAGTGAACAAATCTTATAAGCTAAGGTGGCTATGAGCGATTTTATCGAAAAAGAAACTCGGTCAACGTTACTGTAGCTGCGTTGACCGTTGACCGTTACTGTAGCATCAGTTTTTTTTTTAATATCGTTGAAAAGCTCTTTGAGTCTAGTTTCCAATGGTATAAGTTTCATCTGGATATTCATTACCAGTTAGGAGTTATGATTTGAGAAGTGGATGAAGGTCGAGAGTAGTAGTAGGAAATTTCTCTATTTCGTAACCCTGATGGTTTTTATCTGGTTACAATAGGAATGGTCAAGTGCAAGGTGGGAGTGCTGAGAGCATGAAATCCAGGTGAGTGGGTTAATACTTGCTATGATTAAATATCTTTGTTATTGACTTTTTGCATCATAGTGAAAATATGTTGAATATCCAAATTTGAAGAGAATGATGTGGGATGATGAGACAAACAATTGTGGAACGTGCCAGGTGATGTATATAATTATATTTTCTTATTTTCTCATGAATGAGGTTATATGATGGATTGTGAATGGCATGTGAACTGAGTTGAAATGTATCATACTCTGATTGTTGAGTTCAATCATATGCGGATAGTTGAAGTATGTTATTGTTGAATAATTGTTCTATATTATGGGTTATGTTATATACATGCTATGTTGCTGGAACCACATTGATTATGTTGTGGCTTGAATTGTAAATGACTGAGTTGTGTATGTGGCTCAAGATTATGATTGAGGATGTTTTTATATGTGATTGTGATTGTGTTTGACTGGAAAGGAAAGGCATGGTGGTGCACCCCATGGAGAAATCTATGTGAAGCTATAAGGGTGGAGAATATAAATGGAGCGATAAGGGTGGATGCGGTGGGGGCCGCGGGCAACGATCCAGAGGTATTCTGGACGACCCGGTTGGTACGGGAATTGTGTGTGAAATTGATTTCATCGATTGCTGTTGTGAATTTTGAATTTTGTTGAAATGCATTTGATTCACTTGGATATTGTTGTGAAGTATTATGAATAATATTATATCATATGATGATCGATCTACGTATGATTGCTGCATGTTATCATTATGATGCATGATTTTTATTTTGTCATAGTATTGTGTTATCTACTCACTGGGCACGTGGTTTGCTCATACCCCTCTTATTGATATTTTTTTTCAGAGTTGACAGCTGAAGGTAAATATCGGAACAAGGAATTATGGATCCTTAGTCCATAATTACCTTTTCATTTGTTCAGGATAAAGGTATAATAGTTAAGTTTTATTCTAAGTTGTATAAATCTAGAAATCTCTGTAATCGGGTAGGTTCATTCAGTGATGTAATGTGAGTAATTGTAGTATGTATACAGAACTCGTTTTGGTTGCATGAAAAAGAATTGTATGATTTTTTTTAAGAGAAAGATAGGCTTACGGAGGTGAAATGAAATTCACTTTCCGTGCCGGTCACGTGCTCAAATTTTGGGACGTGACAAGTGAATAGTATATTTCAGCCACTGGTGTGTCCACGTGTGTGTTTTTTTTTTAAATCTAATATTTTTTTTGGTGTGCTTGTGTCAGTAAAGATGCCAGGAAACTGAATGATATAGATAGGGATGGCAATGAGTTTGAGGATTCGGGGATCTTCGCTAGTGGGGCTCTGCGGGGTAAAATTACTAAAATACTCTAAATATATATAAATATAAATATTAATATATTTTGATAATATAGTCATTTTAAATTAAAATAATTTAATTTAATTTAAAAAAAATCCCAAATCCTTACTACAATATTACCTTATGTGTAGCCTTCAATCTTCTTTCTTGACCGCCAAACTTTTCACTCTTCTCTTTTGTGTTCTTGCCATCTCGCCTGCGTCTCTTGCTGTCATGCGTTGTCCTCTTTCACCAAGCCAGTGAAGTGAAGTTGTTTTTGTTCAAGGTAAAGATCTTCTCCATTCACACCCACACATGCATATTCTCAATATTATACCTATTTCAGTCAAATTTTAGATTGTTCTTCTTACCCACTGTTACTAAATGAAAATTTTGGGTTCAATTTGGGTTAAATGGTTCCTGTTGTTGGGGTTCCTGTTGTGGGTGTCTAATCGTTAGCTTCTTTTTGAGTTTTACAATTTACTTCCTAGTGTCCATAGCAACCACTTCCTTTTAAATGTGAAATTTTAGAGTTAAAATGTGCCTTTCCTAAACCAAATATACCCAAACCTGCATGTATTCATAACTTTTGTTTGGACTTCAGTTCCTTGAATCTGAAATGCTTTAGAATGAACATGTTTTAGTTGTGATGTTTAATGTGAATTTGTCCTATGGTTGTGATGCTTTAAAAATCAGTTTTAGTTTTTTATGCTAAGAGCTGTGTTGAAATTCTCCCATGTTGTATTATATGTTCTAGTGGTTCTTGAAATTCTCCCATCAGGACTTTTTTTTTGTTGTTTTTAGAGAATTTTTGTAGGGTTTGTCCTTATGGGGAGGAAGAGATCGGGGGTGGGGGTAAAATTTTTCCTCGCCGGCCCACCTCTTTGCCATCCTTAGATTGAGACTTAAATGAGAACCTTTCTTGGAGTATCACAATTGTTTATGTAAAATGATCTACAACTTAGTTGTTTCTTCAGAGTTTATGCCATGACCTTGGAGATCTTTTTAATCAGAGTCATTAGTGGTTAATTGCATTTCAAGATCTTGGTCTGTTGTGCATCACGTTGTATTCTAGCCTTGATATAATGAGTGGTTTGTATTATAGAATCCGTGCAACAAATCTTATTAACGTTGCAGGTGGTGTATTTACTG
Source organism: Biancaea sappan (assembly GCA_037074585.1). NCBI lineage: Eukaryota > Viridiplantae > Streptophyta > Magnoliopsida > Fabales > Fabaceae > Biancaea > Biancaea sappan. The sequence goes on from CM073494.1 coordinate 18,844,749, forward strand.
GGGTACTACTGTTTTTTAAAAAAATTTACGCAGATACTAACTATTCAAAATAATTTCCCTATATACTAACTTTCTATTTAATTTGACCAACTTATGGTCGAATTCAATGTGGATAAACAGCAAATTTGACCACCATATGGTCAAATTTGCTGCATGATAATTTTTTTATCAGTTGTCACATGAAATTCGACCAACATTTCGTCTAATTTTGTGTGTCCTAATTCTTTTTTTTTAAAAATATCACACCAAACACCAAATTCGACCATAGGGTGGTCGAATTTAGTGTGTATATATATTTTTTAAACATATCACACCAAATTTGACCAAAGGTTGGTTGAATTTGGTGTGTAATTTTTTTATTAAATTTTATAAATATTAGTAAGTTTAAAATTTTTTAAAAATTTTTTATTTGATATTTTTTATTTTTATAAAATATTAAGTTTCAGTAATTAATAAATAAATTAATAATAAAATATTGTTTTACATGATTTAATTTTATTAATGTGTTAATAAATTATCTGTTAATTATTATTTTAATAAATATAGAAAATATTTAAATGATAGTTACTATTTTTTAATAAATATATTCATAAAGATATATAAATTAGATAATAATAACTTTTAATAATTTAAAAGATTTATTTTTATTATTTTTTAAGATTTTAAGAATATTCTTAATTTTTATTTTTGAAATAATATAAAATATGAAAATACATCAATTGTAGTTAAAAATTGGATATTAAATACATTTTATGCCAATTGCAATTATCATTCATTAAAATTACAAATAATTAAAATTTCAAATGAAATTCGACCACTACTTCATCGAATTCTGTGTACATGGAATTTGATCAAATTCGATCACGTGGTGGTCAAATTTGCTCATATGTTATATTATTTTTTAATTTTTTCACATGAAATTCGATCAAGGTGTCGTCGAATTTTGTAATACCCGTTAATTTTGGAATATAATTCGCTTAAAAGTATTTTAGAATTTCACAACGTTACTTTAGTTATTTATTTTGGTCATTTTTAATTTTCATATTTAATTGTTCTCTTTGAATATTATTTATGAAAATTGAGTTAAATGACTGGACTAAATATTTGCACAATGTGGGATATATTCTAAGAATGGTGAAATTCATAGAAAAGTGGTTTCAAAATGGTCAATTAGTCCATTTATTGTAAATTGACTGGATGGGTTTGGATGTTGGGTTATGGATACCCATGGGTTATTGAATAACCCATTAGAAATATTTAATATAAAGTTTCAATAGTACCCCCTCATTTTTTTTCACGCAACCGAAACTGATATTCGTTTTCTCTCTCCTTTCTTCATCCTCTTCTCAAATCCTTTCCTTGATCTCCAGAGTTTTGATTATTTGTTCGGTTCAAAAGCTTTGTAAGGATCAAAGGTAAGCTTTAATCTCATTATTTTCCTTAAATTTCAGTTTATGTGGAAGATCAGAGGAGGTTTTGTTCTTGAAGATTTTGATGATAATTCATGAATCTCAGTTGTTTTAGAAGTTATATTTGAGTTATAATCGGTTAAAAGAGTTGAGATTCTGGTTTTGAATCAAAAGAAAGGAAAGGATGAATTTTTTGAAAGATTTTCTGCAAAATTCGAAGTACTGTAGCAACTGGAAAATCTGGAATTTTTCTTCAAGTTACTGTAGCGACCAGAAATTTCGGAAAAAAATCTGAAAAATTTTCTTCGAGTTACTGTAGCAGTTACTGTAGTGTCGGCAGTCAACGGTATTGTAGCAGTCAACGTTACTGTAGCGAACTGGCACTGTAGCGAACCGTACTGTAGCAACCAGTTACTGTAGCAATCAGAAAATTTTGTGTATTTTCTTGATTTTGTTTCCTTTCTTATGTTTCCTTGTAATATATTTTACTAGGAAATTTTCCTACACAAATTCTAGTGTGGAACAAGGTAAACTTGGACAAACATCAAGGTGAGTGAATAACCTTGCTAAGCTAATTTGATATTACTAGTCAAAGTACAATATAAGTCCCATTTACAATATTATTTGGATAATAAACAATCAATTTTTCATATGGGAGTATATGATGATCGGTAGAAATAAGAGTATGTAGAAATTATTTTATATCATGGCAATTGTACTATGTGATAAATTCTCACTATCTTGTTAATGAGTAAAGATCTATGAAACCTATACACGAGTTTGAAAAGGTTAAAGTCCCATACTACTCAGTGCATATCTATGAAACCTATACACGAGTTGAAAGGGTTAGAGTCTCATACTACTCGGTGTATACCTATGAGATTTTATTCACGAGTTTGAAAGGGTTAGAGTCCCATACTACTCGGTGTATACCTGTGAGATCTTATTCACGAGTTTGAAAGGGTTAGAGTCCCATACTACTTGGTGTATATCTAAGAAATCTTATTCATGAGTTTAAAAGGGTTAGAGTCCCATACTACTCGATGTATAAGACAATTAATTATATGAGTAAATGTGGTATTTGTACTTTTGATATTCTATATAGTACAGTTATTTACTTACTGAGTTTTTAAATAAACTCACACTCCCTATGATTATTTTTCAGATACAGAAAACAAAGAAGAAGAGTATCCGTTGGAAGATTAGAAGCCCCTTGGGATTACTCTCTATTTCTGTCTGGTGGGATACCAGTACTTATTAATGTGGATATTAGAAACGCTATGTACTTTCTATAGGTCTCCTAGGCTTGCGATGAAATAGAAACATCAGACTATGTATGTCTATATTTGCTTATCAGATGAATATAATTCTGTAGTGTGGAATGAATGATTAAGGTTGAATGTAAAACCTTACAGAATATATGTAAATAACGTATGTTCGAGAATTTTATCAAATGAGTAGTATCTTTTCACATGTTCAATTTTTGGGATGTGACAAATTTCATGTGAGGATTATATCACCGAGGTGGTCGAATTTCATGCGTGTATTTTTTTAATTTCTTATTAAATTCGATATATGTCACTTTTTTAAAATTTCATATATTTAATAAATTTTTATGAAGTTGTTATTTTTTTTCATGTAGATTTTTCTAAAAATTTTCGTTTAAACTAAATTATAATAAATAAATTTTACATGATATTTTTGTAATTTTACATAAATATATTAATAAATTAATATAAATTATTTTATTATGTTTCACTATTGATTTAATGTATTGGCAAAGATTTATTTTTATTGACTTGTAGATTTATAGAATATTCATAATTTTTTAAGTAAATTAAAAAAAAAGAAATTACATCAAATGTAATTAAAAACTGGATATAAAGTAATTTTTATGCAAGAACACATTCAATAGTAGTGGGAGCCAGTTTCATAACGGTGCTTAGCGATACATCTCTTTTTATGACTAAGAGCTTGATCCTCCTCTTCCTGATCGCTATCTTCGGTCGAATCGTCATCTTTGGTTGAATCATCGTTGGGTTCAAGATATTGTTTTGGTGGGGTCTGATAGGCTGAGCTCGGACCAGCGTCATCCCCTCTCGCGATGCTTGAGCCAGTTTTGGATGCCACCGACCGACCACCATGCACCTCCCGTGCCCTTCCGCCTCGCCTGCCTCTAGGTGGCCTTTCTGGAATATGTGGCTACGGTAAGTCTTGTGTCGTTGAAGCTGGGTATGGCATAGTGTTACGCTCTCCAAGAGCTTTTAGGATGTTGTCACTAGTTGATACCACATAATTCAAGGGAATCGTTGGTTTTTGCAGACTGCGTATGCATATTGCTCTGACTAGAGTAGCCTGTAAATAATACAATGAACAAAATTATTCTTTAAGTAATATTAATTAAAATAAATGACAAATAATTTAAAGTATATTTTACCACGTATCCATCACAGGCGTTCGAAGCACGAATCTATCATCGTGTGTGAAGGTAATACCACTACATGTATTGTGAGTATGGTCCAAGAGGCTGGTCTAATAATGTTATAGGACCAAAGCATACTCAATCCCGCCACTAGTCCCACACCTAGATGAAATTAGCACACTTTACCTTCTAGTTAGTATCAGTCTTTCCAGTTAATTTTTTAAGATGACAGTAGCTTAAGTTCATCGGTGGGACCGGGATCGATTGTTCCATCCTAAATTGATGCATGCCTCGATCAGGATGGTGCCATTCTATTATTTGGAAATTTAGGATAGGAACCGAAGCACGCCACACGTCAGGGTCATTTCAACAATATTCTGGGATTACTTGAAATACATATGGGAGCCAAATAACCTAATTTTGGCAAATATTAGCATCACATCCATTAATAGAGAACAAAATATTATCAATTTAAAAACAAAATAAGTGCTAATACCTCATTATCAGTCATGTGGTCCAACAATCACTTATATTATTCTAAAGCACGAGCAATGGGGGGTTTGGTATAGGGAAAATCTATTCCACCTATTAAAATTAGATCTTTATTTCAATTTTCAATTTAGACAAATTAAGACTTAAAAATACAATGGTCTAAATTTTCAATTGAAAAAACAATGTAAATTATTCAAATAAAATATCTAAATAAAATAATAATAATAGCATATGACATACTTGTGTGCTATAGGAGGGGGCCACAGATGTTCTTCATCATCATCGGGTTGATTTGGTACTTGCGGCATTAGTCATGGAAATCGTTCAAATGCCCACACATGCAATAAATGAACACACCCACTAATTTGATGTGCAATAAGGTGTGTTGCCTTGCATAATTCACTGTATAGGCGGGCTAAGACGGCTGAGCCCCAACTATACTTCTCGCATGCTTCAAAGTCTTGCAACAGCTGGAGGTACATTAATTATACATTCATGTCCGATTTATCTGGCATCAGATAGCCACCGATGATGAGCAAAATATAAGCTCATGTGTGACAATCAATTGCGGCTTCATCTGCGTTATCCGGTAACTCTGAGAACTTTTCTTGAAGCCACGTCATACATAATCTTTGGCCTTTCAACTTGTCCTCAGGTGGCTTAACTCCTAACAATTCAAGACATACAAATTCTCAAGAGAGGACAAAATCTTCTACAACAGCAAGTCCATTGCAAGGGAGTCCAAACAGCACTGCCACATCTTGTAATGTGATTGTGCATTCTCCTTGTGTTAGATGGAATGTGTGCGTCTTTGGACACCATCTTTCTACTAGCGCTATGACTAATGCCTAGTCATATATAAAGAATCAAATCCTCGACATTCCATAAAATCTCAGTTGTTGCCAATATGGTTGTAATACCCCGAGAATTTATATTAATATTTTTAGTCTATTTAGAGGCTTGTGAGAAAAATAAAATAAATAAATAATAATAACTATAATAATTATGCTATTATATAAATACTTATATATAAGTGGTCTTTGCATAAAAAATAAATAATTAAAGAGAAATTAAAAAAAAATAATTAATTAAGTTGTGTGGATATTTTTTTTATTATTAGGGATTTATTTGAACATCTTATTATGTTGTGTGGAACAAATGAATTGTTGTGAAAAGTATAAAGGAATAAAATAAATTACAGGGACCCAAGTGAATGAATTTTACAAGTTAGAGTGGTTTTGAGGAATTTAAACCAAGGAAATCTAATGGCTTAACAAGGGACAAGTGTAAATCCTACCTCCTTTAGATTGAAATTTGGAAGTTGTGGGGAAGCTTCATTTGGTGAAGCTTTCACAAAGGGAAAAAAAGGAAAAAGAAGAAAAGGAGAGTTAGTGGGGGACAATTGTTGGATGTATGTTGGCTTCTTAGAAAGCCTCCTCTTCGTGCAAAGAGGATGGAGACCGAGGGGAGAGAGAAGTCAACATAGAGACAAGAGAGATGGGTGATATGAGAAGGAGATCAAGAGAGAGATGAACAAGCTACTATTTCCCTCATGTCGTCCACCACCATGGTCAGTGCTAGTGTCCTTCCTGACTGTCTGGTGAGCTGCAACTTGGTGACCCATGGTGGTCGAAGGAGGTTGTAGTTGGTGAGGGAAAGCACAAGGGTTCAAGGGCTAAAGTATAGTATAAAGAAGGAGATGAAACCTTAATGAATCTGAGCAGAGGAAGACGACTAGGAGGTAAGTTTCATATTCATTTCTAGTTTCTGCAGCAATTCATGATCTATGAGAATGAGGGCTATCTTATTCTATTCTAAAAGTGGAATTATGAAATGATTTGGAGGATCAAACAGAAAGAAAAAGTATGACAGTAAACTATAGGGACTAAACTGAAAGTACTGAAAAGTTTTCTGGGGTTGATTTAATTTTGTAAGAAAATATATATTTAATCTATGGATCTAGATGAAGTGAAATATGGACTTCAATCAAGAAAAGGAAATAAGGAAAAATTAACTAAGGGGCTGTGAAAGGAAAATAGGATAGTTTTAAATACTTTTGTTTTTAGGTGATTTTTTTTTATGACCAAATCAATTCTTAAAATCATAAAATTTTTATGGGGAGCTCCTAACACGTTATTAATCTGATCTGGACAGTTTCAAGCTCATCAAAATTGGTTTGATTGGTCAAATAAACATGAGAACAACACTTTGTTCAGTGTAGAGCAAATTTGAACAGTTTCAAAAATTAATTCGGTTTTAGCAGCTAAAGATTTTATTTTGGTCTACAAATTTTATTGCACTTAAAAAAAACATAAAGCTAATTATCTGCAAAATTTCATAGCATTTGGACATGATTAACTAAGTCTAAAACATATAACACTGTACCTATTTAGAATTTTGACAGCTCTGACCTTTAGTCACTTATAAGGTCTTTAGTAGGGTCTAACTATAGAATTAAATTCTGAAATTTTTATCCTAGTATGTTAACATGCTAATAATAATTTATACCAAATTTCATAATTTTTGGAGTTATAGTTTATTCCCAGAAATTTCTTAAAGATTAGTCCGGATTGTAACCTCAAAACAGAACAAAGCTAAATGAATGATAGCCTATGTTCTGATTAAGTGTTATCTCCTTGCTTGGCTTGATCTTTAGGCCTTTGATGAGTTCCCTGACATTTATCCTCTGATTTAAAGTGTAGAATTTTAGCTTGGAATGGAGGTGAGAGATCCTACCTTACCTTGTTTGCTTATTTAATGTATATACTAAAAGTGTACTATATATATATATATGTGACATGAAATTCATGCATTCATGTTATGCATTGAAATGTGCAAATATGATACTGTTATAAACTTTTCCTGAAATGAGATGCATATGGTTGCCTATGATTGTGTAATGTGATTGTGTTTGATCTTGAGAGAAACGTAAATAAAGTTTATGGGATCCCATAGGATGAAATAAGGGTGGAATAAAATCACTATGACTACGTGATATTGAATATGATATTAGTCCTTTTAAGGACGAGGTGAAATAAGGTTAGACTACATATTTGTCCCTTTGAGGACAGGGGTGAAATAAGGGAGGATGCGGCAGGGGCTGTGGGACAACGGCCACTTATTGTGGACGGGACCCGAAAAATATTTGGGAACTTGATTTGGAATTGTATAAATTGTTTGAATTGTTTGAAATGTAAGTTGACTTGATTTTAAATGTATTGTTAATAATTGCGAGGTGATTTCAATGTGTGTATCTTGATAAATATTTTGTACACCCAAACTTAGATGATTATACCGTTAGATCAATTATGTATATCTGTATGTATATATATACCTATGTTGTGTGTGAATGTGGTAGGATTCTCTCAAGTAGAAGCTGTCTTCAGTTTCAGGTATGGAGAACTTGCTAATCCGATGACGTCCATGCCAAGATTACTTTCTCATTTGTTTAGGGTAAAGGTATAATATTTAGGTCTTATTCTAATGTATAAATCTAGAAAAGCTCTGTAATCGGGTAGGTTCGTTCTGCGATATAGTGTGTATGACTGTACCGTGTATGAAAACTCGATTTTGCCATACTTTCTTATCTTTTTGTGAGAAGAAAAATAATTCTCTTATTTTAATTCTCAAATTATGTAATTTAAATTAATTGCATTTAAAAGAATAACTAATTAGTATCGTGCTTAAGAGAAAAATAGGCTTACGGAGATGAAGTGAAATTCATCATCCGTGCCGGTCACGTGCTTAGATTTTGGGGCGTGACAATGGTACAATGCGGGAGTCTGCTCGGGTCACTACTTGACTAGTGTGTCGATGAACTTTTAATATTCTATCAGGTTGTATAGGAAAAAAATATGAGTAAAATAAAAAATAAAATGAGCAACATAATAACAACAAATAAAAATAAAAAAAATAAAATCAGCAACATAATAATAAAAAATAATGAATAAAAAATAAAATTAGCAACATAATAACAACAAATAATAAATAAAAAAAATAAAATGAGCAACATAATAACAAAAATAAAATAAAATAAAATAAACAACATAATAACAACAAATAATAAATAAAAAATAAAATAAGCAACATAATAGCAACAAATAAAAAATAAAAAAAATAAAAATAGCAATATAATAACAACAAATAATAAATGAAAAAAATAAAATGAGTAACATATTAACAACAAATAAAAAATAAAAAAAATAAAAATGAGCAACATAATAATAACAAATAATGAATAAAAATAAAATCAGCAACATAATAACAGCAAATAAAAAATAAAAAATAAAAATGAGCAACATAATAATAACAAATAATGAATAAAAAATAAAATTAGCAACATAATAACAACAAATAAAAAAATAAAAAAATAAAATTAGCAACATAATAACAACAAATAATAAATAAAAAATAAAATGAGGAACATAATAATAACAAATAATGAAAAAAAAAATAAAATTAGCAACATAATAACAAAAAATAAAAAAATAAAAAATAAAATGAGCAACATAATAACAAAAAATAAAAAAAATAAAAACAATAAATAATAAACCAAAAACAATAAATGAAAAATCAACAAATATCATCAATAAAATAAAAAAGTAACAAATAATAAAATATGACTAAAATAAAAGTAATAAATAAAACAACAATAAAAAATAATAAACTAAAAAGTAACAAATAACAAATAAAAAACAAGGTAAAAATTACTTACTAGGTCCTCACTCTATGTTTGTTCAGATATATGTTCATCTTGAAGATATAATGGATATCATCTTGCTGGTCCATGTGCTATAATTTGTTTTCTATTTGCCATTATAAGAAAAAAAAAACTCTAGATAACAACAATTAATCGAGAGAATGTAAGAAAAATACAGACGTGTGTAGGAGTGTGGTGGGGTAGAAGTGTGGTGGTGTTTGGAGGGAGGTGTGGTGGGGGAGAAGGTATGTAGAAGTGTGGTGGTGTGTTGGGGGGTATATATATATATCTCTGTGTGTGTGTGTGTGTGTGTGTGTGTGTGTGTGTGTGTGTGTGTGTGTGTGTGTGTGTGTGTGTGTGTGTGTGTGTGTGTGTGTGTGTGTGTGTGTGTGTGTGTGTGTGTGTGTGTGTGTGTGTGTGTGTGTGGAAGGTCTTAATTGGATCGTTAGAATTTGACCATTATACGGTCAAATTCGGCCATAATATATGGCCCATCATAGTCAAATTCATTGCTGAGTGGACAAGTGTCCACTTTGGGACGAGATAGGCCTCTCAAGTTAGACAAATTTATCTAACTTGTTAGTGCATGCATTGAAAATTAGTGTTGATTTAAATCAACATTGATATTTCGGTGTCAAATCCCATTAAACACTGAAATGTCAGTGTGTTTTTTTCACTGTTGAGTTTTTTTAGACTCAATAATTGTTCTATTCTGATTAATAAATTTATTTTTATTTATTTAAAAATAAAGTTTTGTTAGTCTATATATACATACTTCAAATTTTCTCAGCTTCCATTGCAAAATCTTCAAAGACATTTGTTTCAATTTCGTTGCTCTTAGTTGCTCAGTTTTTTCTTCTTAATTCTTACATTATCTTTTCTATTATATTTTTTCTGTCCAAACCAAATGAGCCGCCAAATTACTACATATTTGAATCTCAACGGGGAAATCACTGTCTCAGACGAGGGTGACACATTCATGTCCGAAAACATGACGATGATGAGACTGTCTTAAGGAATTACTCTAGATGAGTTTAAAGACTATCTACGTGTTCAATTTGGCTTACTCTATAACCAAGTTGTGAGCAAAGTTTGGCACCAATGTTCAGTGAAATTGTTGCCACTCCACTATCAAAAGGTGAAATGAACAATGACTACCAACTTCAGGCTGCGGTGATTACACACTTCGATCACTTTGGAAACCAGGCTATGATGGAATTATTAGTGGAGATCAACACAGAACAAATAGATGTTTGCACTACCATATCGACCTATATGACAAATTTGGAACTTTTGTCTCAAGTACAATGTCTAAACTCTTAGTTGTTGGACCCATTGACATCTTCATTCCTGCAGTACTATTCACAGCCAAGTTCATCTGACCATTCACTTTACTGTCTGTTGCATATGATATGGATCTAGAAGATAACATGTCAGACAAGTTAACTGATCCCGACTATGATCTAGAAAATGTTGACACTTATGCTGATAACGACAATGTAATTATACCTTCAGACCTGGCTCTTATGATAGACACATCCTCAACTTTTTTTCATCATGTTGACACTGAAAGAATGACAAATGACGACACCTGGTGACTTGAAGAAACGATCCCTCTAAATATTCAGCAGGAGCTAAACAAAGACATGCGGTTTGCAGATGTTCAAAGTTTAAGACGAGCAGTTAAGTTATATATTGTTTACAAACACCAGATATTCCGAGTGATCTTATCAAAGTGTAGAACTGAAGATTATAGGTGCTTACATTATGGAAATGGCTGCGAGTGAAGGGTCAGGGCAGTCCAAAAATTACCTGCACATCCCTATAGAATCACCAAGTACAATAGAGACCATACGCGTCTATCAGCTATAATGTCTCAAGATCATGAAAAGTTAGACTCTGATTTGATACTCTTATATTACTCCTTTGGTTAAAGAGATGAGTGATTTAGCGATTAGTCAGATAATAACCATAATAAAGACTACATTTGGATATACGATATCGTATAAGAAGGATTGGATTGCAAAGCACAAGGCATTATCATCTGTCTTCGGAGGTTGGAAACGGTCTTACAGTTTGTTATCCTGATAGTTAAACGATGTCAATCATTTTAACCCTGTTACTGTCTACGATATAGACCCCTGTCCTCCAACACGTAATCAACAGGGGAAAGTCTATTTTTGTCATCTTTTTTGGGCCTTCAAGCCTTACATTAATGCTTTCATCCATTTAAAGCCTATACTGCAAATGGATACGATGCACTTATACGGAAAGTATACATGCCAATTGATAATGACTGTGTCATAAGATAGGACAAAAAAATAGTTCCACTAACATTTGCATTGGTAGAGAGCGAGATCAAAGAGGTGTATTAATTTTTCTTGACATGCTTGAAAACACATGTGACTAAGAATCGAAGAAATCTTTGCATCATAACAAACAGAGGCCCAAGTGCGAGGGCGGCGTTGGAAGATTCAACAACAGGGTGGCAATCACCATATGCCTATTGGAAGTTTTGCATTCGTCATTTAGGGGACAACGTCAAAAAAGACATAGGCGATAAATTCTTGCGAGAAAAATTTATCAATGTAAGTGTATTTTTCTAAATCTCAACGCTGAGTAATAGCTCATGGCATAATTAGTTTTTTAACTTAATTTACACATGTATGTATGAATGATAGGATACCATTTTGAGCGCCACAGGGTGAGTGCAGAAGTAGTAGCTATATGGACATGGTTTGAGAGAGGTGCCAACTACATAGCGGATATACCACTTGAACAATGATCGAGTGCATACGACGTAGAAGGTCTGCAGTAGAGTCAAATGACTACAAACTTTGTCGAATGCACAAATGGCGTCTTCCTAAAGGTGCAACACCTGCCTGTGCTTGGACTTGTGAAAGAAACAATGTATAAACTAATAGAATATTTCACAACACGAGCCACAAATATATAAGCACAGATTTCAGCTCAGAACACCGACTTCTCAGAGATCATGACAAAAGATTTGCAAACAAATCGTGACCACAGAAGAAGGTGTAAAGTCCTTGATTTCAATCCAAAGAGATCGTTATTTGAAGTCGAAAAACCATAAGATGAACTGAATAGACTACTAAATCGTACTTACAAGCTGGATCTCAGTGCTAAAAAGTGCAGTTGTAGAAAATTCCAAGCTTTGCACTTTCCATGTCCACATGCAATAGCAGCATGTTTGAAATGGGGCTATGACTACTACCGACTGGTCGATAACGTTTACCGATTAAACACCATATTGAAAGAATATTAGGAAAAATTTTATCCAATTAGAAGTCACGAAGATTGGCTAGTCTACAATGGAGACAAATTGGTGCCTCACCCTCGAATGAATCGAAAACAAAGGCACCCAAACTCTATGCACATAAATAATTCAATAAATTATATACAACGTGGGACCAGTCACGATGTGAAATCTACAGACAAACTGAGTACAATCGATCAACATGTCTATCATGTCCTGTTATACCAGACCAATTAGATTAAATAATATTTTTTGTATAATTATATTATCTAATTAGATAAAATATAAATTCTCATTCCAAAGTGTTATTCTAATGTTTTTTTTATCTAACATATAGTGGACAGAAAAATATAAGCAAAAAATTCAAAACTATAATTAACATATTATACATATATATATATATATATATATATATATATATATATATATATATATATATATATATATATATATATATATATATATATATATATATATATATATATATATATATATATATATATATATATATATATATATATTATTTAAAAAATAAAAATTAGGAATATTCTTATATTGTTAAAATTTATTGCCAATATATTTTAACTATTAAGACAGTAATAAAAATCATTTCAAATAATTTTTATATTTTTTAAAAATAATATTATAATAATATCTGATACAAATAAAAAATATATAAAAACTAAAATCAGCAACAAATAAAAAATCAATAAAAAATATATATTAATAATTATTTGTAATTTTAATTGCAATTGGCATAAAATGTATTTAATATCCAATTTTTAACTACAATTGATGTATTTTCATATTTTTTATTATTTCAAAAATAAAAATTAAGAATATTCTTAAAATCTTAAAAAATAATAAAAATAAATCTTTTAAATTATTAAAATTTATTATTATCTAATTTATATATCTTTGTCAATATATTTATTAAAAAATAATAAATATCATTTAAAATAATTTTGATATTTATTAAAATAATAATTAATAGATAATTTATTAACACATTAATACAATTAAATCATGTAAAACAATATTTTATTATTAATTTATTTATTAATTACTGAAACTTAATATTTTATAAAAATAAAAAATATCAAATAAAAAATTTAAACAAAATTTAAAATTACTAATATTTATAAAATTTAATTAAAAAAAATTACACACCAAATTCAATTAACTTTTGGTCAAATTTGGTGTGATATGTTTAAAAAAAATATCCACACCAAATTCAACCATCCTGTGGTCGAATTTGGTGTTATAATTTTTAAAAAAAGAATCAGGACACACGAAATTCAACTAAGTATTAGTTGAATTTTGTGTGACAAATAATAAAAAAATTATCATGCAGCAAATTCGACCATAGGGTGGTCGAATTTGTTGTTTATTCACACTGAATTTGACCACAAGTTGGTCGAATTCAGTAAAAAGTTAGTATATAAGAAAATTATTTTGAATAGTTAGTATCTGCATAAATTTTTTGAAAAATCATAGTACCCCAATAAATATACCAACGTTGCAAAGTATAATGATTAATGAGTGGTTTGTATTTTTTCTTTTTTTTTTATATTTTAGAAATTTTTTTTAATAGCCCTGCAAGGAGGTGGGGAACGGAAATAGGGGAATTCCCCCTCCTTGTTGAGGATTGGAGGTAGGGACAGGGGCAGATATAGAAAGTATCTCTAGCTCGTGAAAAGACCCTCAGGTAGTTGAAGCCTCTACTTTCTCTCATTGTGCAATATTTTCCTCTGCTTTCTTTGATCAATGCTCCATGTTTCTATTCATTTTTGTCGTTGATGGGAACACTGCATGCCTATTCTTGAAGATCTTTACTTTTATTTAAAAACTAATTTCTGATAGCTTTCTGAGTCTCTGGTGAAGAAGATAGCTGAATCAACACAAACAAAAAGGCCTATATCTAATGGCTTTATTCTGTGATTGGACTAGGATTTAATCATACTTATATAAGCTCTTATTTGTTCTTTGGGCTGCAATCTGCGTTTGTAGACTTTTATTAGTTTTGTGAAATTTGTTAGAAATAGGGATGCTACATAATTTCCATCTCATCCTCACCGTCCATTACATTCGTCTTTAACCAAATTCAATATTCATGTGACCCTTTAGCTTTATCCTTAACACACAAAAATGGGAAAAATAGTGTCATGTACACTATAGCGTTATGCTATCTTTATTACTTTTTATTTTGTGCTAAACAAGTATATTAAAAATCAACGGATAATATGTATAATATAAGGTCATTTATTTCATTTCTTAAACTTAAGCAAAGAGCGGAACTGTCTGTCCACGATACATGTTTATGTTAGATGTATGCATGTTGCTTTGAGTTGAGCCTTTCAGCTGTATGGATAACTTTGATCTCAGAAAAAAGGCCAACAAGAACTGTATTGTACATATCAACAACATTATCCACTAATTAGTCAGATGAATAATGTTGTGAAAATACTATTTTGTCTTAGTATTTCAGTGTTGGTCATTTTTTTTATAATTTATTCTGATCTCTTCCTTCCTTATTGTATATTGCGGTGACTGTTGTGTTAGGTAAGTCATGGTTAAGCACAATAATGTTATCCCTAGTTCTCACTTCCGGAAGCATTGGCAAAATTATGTGAAGACATGGTTCAACCAACCAACAAGAAAGACAAGGAGATAGATAGGTAATTCGATATGGTTTCCTGCTTTCTCTTAATTTTTGCTATAATGAATTGATGTTCACTTTGGATTAATACTGATAGTTGTTTTTTCACTTGTGGGTGATTAAATCTTCAGCTCGTCAAAAGAAAGTAGTTAAGATTTTCCCTAGGCCTACAGCTGGACCTCTTAGACCTGTTGTTCACAGTCAAACCTTGAAATGCAACATGAAAGTCAGGGCTGGCAGAGGATTTTCCGTGGAAGAACTAAAGGTAAATTGTTTGTTGACATCTCTCTTGATGTAAAATCATATTATTGTTCACTTGGTTCTTTTATATAATCAAATATCAATGGACTACGTATTAAAAACTTGTCTTAGTTGTTTACTGGAAGACCCGGCGCCATTTTCTGGAGGAAGAGGTGGCCCCCTTCATTATTTGAAAAAGTAATCTGTGTGGCACAGTGGGAGAGCAGATAATCTATGCTTTTCTTCTATGACATAAAAATGTAGTTTTATGCCAATTCAGTTATTCATGATAGTTTCATTTTATTTTCTGATCTGTCTAATTGGCAACCAAAATATGGCATAGTTTCTTAACTTATTTTTTTATGCTTGTAACTTCTACTATCAAGATAAAGAAGCATATAGTCTTTTAAGAAGTAATGTCAATGTTTCTTATATCATATTTATTTAATTCTATATATCAGGCTGCTGGCATTACCAAAAAGATTGCTCCAACCGTAGGCATTGCTATTGATCATCGCCGCAGGAACCGATCTTTGGAAGGTCTGCAAGCCAATGTCCGGAGGCTTAAAACATACAAGGCCAAGTTGGTTGTGTTCCCAAGGTGAGCACGCAAGATCAAGGTAATATAAAATAGTTCAAATATTTATCTATTGAGTTTTTGATTGTGATGGCTATTTTCTTTCCTGTGGAAAAGGGAAAAGAGGAAAAAGAAAGTGTTCTGTTTGACACTTCGATGGACCTTTTGTTGTTGCAGGCTAGTGATTCTACTGCCAAGGAACTTGCAAATGCCACCCAAGTGTAGGGACAATTCATACCGATCGTGAAGGAGAAACCAACTGCAGAGCTTGTGAAGGTAACAGATGAGATGAAGTCATTTAAGGCTTATAACAAGCTCCGTCTCGAACGCACAAACCAACGTCATGTTGGTGCAAGGCTGAAGAAGGCGGCCGAAGCAGAAAAGGAAGACAAGAAGTGATGAGCTTCAGCATCTGGTTAAATTTTGTTCGACATTCCGTACCTTTGGTTTGATTAAGAGCATTCTAGTCTTAAATCTTTAAATATGACTTTATAAAATGTTGTCAATTTGTAGTCTTGTTTCAAGTCTATTATGTCTGAATTATATTGATTTTTCCATATACTTTTTCTTCCCAACTTTTGGTCATGATCTAAATTTCTGGGTTTATTCTGCACGGCGTAGGTAATTTTGTCTCTATATATATTAGTCATGCTAAGGAATACAACACTGGCCTTTGCATCGGACTCTGGTCAGTCTGATTGTCTCGTTTGAATCACACACTCCCTTTGATTATTGCCTGTGGATTTCCGTAATTCTACGTTAGTGTTTGTATGTTGTGACGGGTTAATAATTTTATCTAGATCTTGAAAGCATAAATCAAACTGAAAAAGATGAGAAAGGCGAAAAAGATAACTAGATGTAATAGTTATGCATACAAAATGTCTGTTTACCAAGTGGTAGAAGTTGTAGCTTCCTTTTTTTTTTTGGTTGGCCATTTGAGAATGTCACGCCCCAAAAAAGTTGGGCACGTGACTGGCACAGTACTAGGAATATTATCTCCCTAGACCGTAAGTGTACTATGCTATACTTATTAGTATCTCTAATTTTTCACTATCAAACGTTACATGCAATTACAAATATCAGGATTTAGGTGACATGTGACTACAGAGCATATTATTATATTATTCTAGAAAGGCTTAGAACTTATCAAGGAGAAAGAGGGTCACTGAACCCTTGCCACTCTTCTCGCGATTACTCTTCTTCTAAGCTGCAACCAAAACATTAATAACTAGGTGAGTAAAACTCTTAGTATATATATACCTATGCCTGGTGATTAACACCAACGATAACACACACATATGAGTGCTATGAGGTACTACATATGCTTGATAATCATTTCGTATAGACTCAAGTACTTTAGCCTGGGTTTCTCAAGTACACATTTCCATTAACTTCCTACCCAATGCACTATAGGGTCAACCACTGTGCCTGTGGGTCCCTCCCTAGTACTCGGGCTATAGTATCCGACTCCATCCTACTTAGGCTACTAATGGTCATGAACTTGCTTAGCTACGTGATATCACTATCCTCATATCACATAATATATATATTTACATACATATCCATATCCAAGATGGAATTCAGAACTAAGATAAATAAATCCTTATACAACAATAATAGTAAATTATAGTATTCATCTACGCAAATCATATATGCATTCAATCTAATGTTTACTCATGTATACATTTAGATCTCTATGAATCCTCACCTAAAAGGTGGCTTAGATTCAACAAACTTCAAAATCTGGGTCTTCAAGATTTACCGAGCCTCATAGCCTCTATGTGTCATCGGACCTCTGGAATTCTAGGATTCACCGAACCTCATAAGTCTCTATGAATTGAAAGTTCTCTGTAGTAGTAGGATTCATCGAGCGTTCTAGCCTCTATGACTCAATTAGCCACCTCTATTATTATAGTCATCGAGCCTCCTAACCTTTATGGATGGTGGTGCATCGACATTCTAATCCATCGAATCTCGTGGGTCTCTATGGATGACTATGCATCATCGGTCTCTATGGTCATTGAGCTTGAAACTACCATAACCACCAAACCTTATAAGCCTATAATGATGAACATGGGGTATGTCCCTATATAAGCATAATATAAAAGTCATCACATCAATCCTAAGCATTCATTCATTACACATACCTTCCTACATGCTTGGTAAACAAACTACCCTAAACTAGACCACATTCATCCCATGGTCTCAAGCACATGTATTTATCGTCCTTAGGCCATACCCTAGCTCTTAGGTCTTTTAGCCCTATGCTCTTGCAATAATGACTTTAGATCACGCCATTATTCTCAGTGCCCTTGGCCTCACGCCCTTACTAGCTTTAGCTCTTACCACATCCTTACTCTTGGGTCTCTTGGTCGTATGCTCTTGCTAACCTGAGCTTTTAGCCACACCTTTACGCTAGGATTACTCAGTCTTAAGCCCTCTGTGCAAGCATCAAAGCTCATACACTGCATATACATTAATTTACACATATGTGTAACACCTGTACTATTTACACGTAGTGCAACACCTTCTCCTTGTCAAGGTCATGACTAAGTGGGTCTTCAAACCTAGCACATTGCCAAACTTGGGAATATATTCTTTAGTTCACAAGTCTTGAGCAACCTCACTCCTAGGTTGCCCTAATTACCTGTGCACCCTAGCATTTCACTTTTACTCAACACATGCCCATGTTGCTAACATCATGCTATATGTATGCATTTCACTTTATTTTCCGTCTCACTAGGTAACACATTGACTATGTTGTTATATTGTAACTTCACTAAACTCTTTCGGTTAACTTCATTGGCAACACTTTGTTACCAAGTGTCATACACCTCTAGGCATGCATGCATGACTATCCATCACTACTTAAACTCATGTCATTCTCAACCTATACATCTAATCTCTCTCTTATGGGTTTGTAACATACACCTACATACAATCCCAATTATGATATATATGCATGTGCTTCATGCTAACTTGCCACTCCTTTAGAGTGCTAATTGAATTACTAAGAAGGAGTTTATTCCCTCTTCCACAAGGTCTCACATGTTCTCATGTGTCATGCATATAGTGTGATCCAATAAATAATTTAAATCTTATCATTGCCAATATATTTATTAAGAAAATAACGAAAATCATTTAAAATAATTTACATATTTATTAAAATAATAATTAATTATTAACACATTAATATAATTAAATCATTTAAAACAAATAAATAAAAAATAAAATCAATATAAATAAAAAATATTATTATAATTTAATAAAATTATATATTTTATTAATATATATATATATCTATTAATTAATGAAGCTCTTAATAAATAAAAAATATCATTATTATAATTATTACACAAAAAATTAAAATAATGAAAAACATATAGGTTTTATCCAAGAAAAAAAAAACATAGGGGGGAATTTGATCAAGTATTGGTTGAATTTTTCTTGTGTAATTCAACTCGTGCTTGGTTGAATTTGCCTTTTTACTTTAATAAAATTTGACCATCGAATTATGTACGTACATGTTTATATATGTAAAAATAGTGCCTTTTATTTTCTCTCTTAAGATCCAAAAAAAAGTGTACATAAATTTGTCTACATGAATACACATGTACTTAACGCAGCAGGAGATCTCCTTTTTCGGTGAATTTACTGCAGTACTAACTTTTTTTAAAAAATTTCTCAATATGCTAACTATTTAAAATTATTTCCCGATATACTAACTTTTTACTT
The DNA here is from genome assembly GCA_037074585.1 of Biancaea sappan. NCBI lineage: Eukaryota > Viridiplantae > Streptophyta > Magnoliopsida > Fabales > Fabaceae > Biancaea > Biancaea sappan. The sequence continues at coordinate 18,864,259 of CM073494.1, forward strand.
AATTCGACTAACACTTAGTTGAATTCCATGTAAAAACATGAAATCTGACCAACACTTGATTGAATTTCATGTAAGTTTCGCAAATTTTTTTTTTTAACATATGAAGGAATTCAACCAAACTTTGATCGAATTCCTTCATATTACACACACACACACACACACACACACACATATATATATATATATATATACACATTTAATATATATTATATTATTATATATATCAATTGTTTAATATATGTTAAATTTAAAATAAAATGTATTAAATTATTAAACTATTTTTATATTTTTTAATTTTTGTTTTAGTTAAATTATAATAAATAAAATTTAATATATAGGTAAATAAGAAATAATAAATTAATATGAATAGTGAGATAAGGGATAAGCCACAATAAATAAACAATAGTATAAATAAAATATATTAAATAAATAAAATAATAGTAAATTAAAAGCAAGAAGAATAATTAAATTATATTAAACTTCTTTTAATAGACAATTTAATCAATAATTTAATCATTACAGGGATGACTAAAAAAAAGAGACTAGAGCAAATCTAACTAAAATACAATAAAATAATATAAATTTACACATGTGGCGTATACTTAGTATAAGGATAATAAAACATATAATATTAAGAACAATAATAAATAATATTATCTTAAATAATAGTAACAAACAATACAAGTAGTAAGATAAAGAGAGTAGTTTTAAAATTAATATATTACATAGATAATATATCGTAAACAATAAGGGAATTGACGGCGTCAAGGATCGGCTGACCATATTAGATGATGGGAGTACCGTCAGGTTCAGTTTTGACAGATTGAATAATCTGGGTCTTATCGGAGCTAGTGAGATAATTATCCCACCAACTTTTTAGTTGTCAAGTGAAACTGGAAACTAAAATATGGATGATTGCATCTTCAATACAGTTATTGGCAGTTTGAAAGATGGTATTAACCATCGTCATCTGTTGAATAATATTTGAAATATTCGTTTCAGATTTACCATCTATGTTTCACACATAGATGCTATCTCCTCTAAAGCCTTTGTTAAGCGTCTGAGGAGTTTCTTCTATCACTAGGTCCGGAGCAGTGGCTTTAGGGTAGAAGAGTTTGGTTGGAGTTTTTCAATCGGTTTGAATCGGGTTGATACAGGCCTCAGATTGAACACTATTGCTATCTACAGCAACTTCTTCTAATTTGTTAATGGTCAACTTATAAGCTAAATAAAAGGATTCTTCAGGGAGTTTAATATTTTTGAGTCTGTTAATCACATTTTACAGACTCTTATTAAGCTTAGTTTTGACTAGGTCAGGAACCCTAGTAGGCTTGAAGAGAGGTTTCTCTTCAAGAGCCTTGATTGAAGGATCAAGCTTAGAAAGGATAATCCTATAGGGTTTTTAGGCATTTAAATTGGTCCGGTGTGAATACCGATTTCTACGGTTCCTAAAATAGATAAGGGAGAATTCTTTCTCTTATCTGAAGATTATCTTTTGAAACATAAAGAGCATTATAAACATTTGCATATAGGTTGTGTGCATATTACAATCAGACCTCCCATTTATTTTAGGAACTATAGAAGCCGATCTTCACGCCGGACCAATTTAAATGCCTAGTATTTCTAAATACCTATAAACTCTGTAGGATTATCTCTCTTAAGCCTGATCCTTCAATCAAGGCTCCTGAAGAGAAACTTCTCTTCAAGCCTGCTAGTCCTAATCAAAACTGAGCTTAATAAGAGTCCGTAAAATAAGATTAACAGACTCAAAAATATTAAGCTCCTTGAAGAATCTTCTTCTTCAACTTCTAAGTTGACCCTTAACAACTTAGATGAAGTTACTGCAGATAGCAGTAGTGTTCAATTTGAGGCATGTATTAACCCGATTCAGACTGATTGGAAAACTTCAACCAAACGCTTCTACCCTAAAGCCACTGTTCCGAACCTAGTGATAGAAGAAAATCCTTAGACACTTAACAAAGGCTTTAGAGGAGATAGCATCTATGTGTGGAGCATAGATGATCAATCTAAAATGAATATTTTAAATAATTTTCATATTTTTCAACAGATGACGATGATTAGTACCATCTTTCAAACCGCCAATGACTGTACTAAAGAGACAGTCATCCATATTTTAGTTTCCGATTTCATTGGACAACTAAAAGATTGCTGGGATAATTATCTCACTAGCTCTGATAAGACCCAAATTATTCAATCTGTCAAAACTGAACCTGACGGTACTCCCATCATCCAAGATGGTCAGCCGGTCCTTGACGCCGTCAATTACCTTTAAGATGTATTATCTATGTAATATATTAATTTTAAAACTACTTTTTTTTTATCTTACTACTTATATTGTTTGTTACTATTATTTAAGATAATATTATTTATTATTGTTCTTAATATTATATGCTTTATCATCCTTATACTAAGTGTACGCCACATGTGTAAATTTATATTATTTTATTGTATTTTAGTTAAATTCGCTATAGTCTCTTTTTTTTAATCATCTTTGTAATGATTAAATTATTGATTAAATTGTCTGTTAAAAGAAGTTTAATATAATTTAATTATTCCTCTTACTTTTTATTTATTATTATTTTATTTATTTAATATGTTTTACTTATACTATTGTTTATTTGTTGTAGTTTATCCCTTATCTTACTATTCATATTAATTTATTATTTCTTATTTACCTATACATTAAATTTTATTTATTTAATAGGTTTTACTTATCCTATTATTACTTATCATGTAAATTTTATTTATTATAATTTAATTAAAACAAAAATTAAAAAATAGTTTAATAATTTAATACATTTTATTTTAAATTTAATATATAAAGTAATATAATATATATTAAATATAATAATATTATATATATATGGTCAATTTCTCATATATATATATATATATTATATATATGAAGGAATTCGATTAAAATTTGATTAAATATTTTTATATGTTAAAAAACAAAATTTTGTGAAACTTACATGAAATTCGACTAAGTATTAGTTAAATTTTATGTTTTTACATGAAATTTGACTAATATTTAGTTAAATTTACTTTATATATTTATTGAATTCGATTAAGTATTGATTAAATTAAATAAAAAATTAATATATTAAAAAATAATTTTAAATAATTAGTATACCGAAAATTTTTTTTAAAAAAGTTAACACTGCAGTAAATTTGTCCACTTTTTGTCTGCGTTTGAAGAAAAAGCAAAATGGAAAGGAAGAGGTAATAACCAATCAACCCTATAATCCACCCAAGACTCGAGGGTGGAAAAAAAAATTGGAAACCCTAATTGGAGAATTATCATCATTAGGCAGCCAAAATCACCCTCATGACCACAATGGTTTAATAGTTTACAAGCTAGGGTGTAGCAGTCTATACCAAAACCCACTTCTTTTATCCCTTGTATTGTTACCAGCAGCCGTTGACCTGCTTTTGATGAGTCCAAGCTTGCCATTCAACGAAACGATCGACACCATTGAAGAGCCACTAGTAATCGTTGCGTCCGTAGTGAAAGAGAAATGATGCATGGGGGAAGCAGAAGAAGAAGCGGAAGCGGAGTAATGATAGGAGGATAAAGACGAAGAAGAAGATGATGATGACGTGGCAGAGGAAGGTGTGCGTGAGGATGGAACAGAGAGTTGAGTGAGTCTTTCTCTTAAGCAAAGAGAACACACTCCCGGAGATTGGCGATGCTTAGAGTGCTTCTTGCAGCGAGCATCAGGTTTGAAGCGTCCCACTGTGTCATTGTCTTTCTGCTTTGAAGCTCTGGTTAGGTATCCCATAATGACAGACTCCTAAACCTGCTTCCAGGCGAAGGAGTTGGTTGGGTTCATTATATAATAGAGGTAGAGACGTTGGGAGAGAGAGAAGAGAAGGAAGTGTGCTTCCTTGATGGTTCGTAGGAGCTTCGTTGGGGTCTTGTGAAGTGAAGGAGGCCGCCTTTTTGACAAATATGTAAAGAGTGAGGAAAGAAATGGAGTTGGGAATTAAATAGGAGAGGGGCCAGATGGACGGGTGTGATGAAGGCATGTGGGGCCAGGGGTAAAGTCGATGCTTGCGAGTGTCGCATTCACAAGGTTGTGGAAAACGCCACAGCTTTATGGCTTTCAGAGGCGGCTTATGAATTTCTCAAAATCAAAGCAATTAATTACTAATTACAAAAACTCAGACGTTTGGTAAAGATACCATGGAAACAATAACTTACTTCTCTTCCTTCGTAGATCACCTATTTCCAAAGAGTGTATGTAAATTTTGTCTGCATTATGAAAGAACTATGATTTAAAAAATTATATTTTTGGTCAGGTAAATTAATTTAAAGAGAAAGTAATTAATAATATTGACTCTCACTCCGTATAATATTGAGACAGTAAATGAATACATCTTCGAATTAAGATGAAGAATATATATATATATATATATATATATATATATATATATATATTGAACTCCAGCAATGTTGATATAAAGCTAATTTAAATATGGATGATAGAGATGATTTGTATATTAATAAACTAGTATTGTGACCCGTGCGATGCACGATTAAATTATAACTTTAAAAATTTTTATAATTTATAAAAATAATAATAATTACAATTGATTTATATGAAACTTATGAGTTATGACATATACTTTTTATACATAAATAACTAAATATTTTTAATTGATTTATTAGTTTCATAATCAAATTTATTTTACCTACTCTAACTTTGATTTGAATTGATTTATTTATTTAATAAAATAAATTTAAATGAATAAAACAGGTAAATCAATTAATTTGTTAATTTGTGAATTTTTTGTTATAAATTATTTGTTGCATAGATCGGTGATTAATTGAATATTGATTTCATTTTTACTTTTGAATGCATCTTTTTTTGTTTTAATTGGATCCATAAAAAAAATTGAATGTTGCTGCTACATTTGGATTGGATCTTTAGACTTCATATTTCGTCTTTCAATAATTTGATTTTTATCTCTTTCTTCAGTCAAAAGATAATAATTTAAAGATTCATATCTCAAACTTTGATTTCTATTAAATTAAAAACTGTTTTGAAAGGAAATCAAAATAAAGTAAATTTTTTAATTCACATATCAATATCATAATCAATTTTATTTTACCTACTAAAAATTTTTTTTAATACACTACAGTGGTCAAATAATAAAAGTAATCTTTTTAATTTCAATTCAAATCATTTAAATAAATTCAAATCAAATAATTAATATTATGTAATATTATTAATTTATCAAATTTATTAACTTACCTAATTTATTTATTCAATCAAATCAATTCAAATTAAATAAAATAACAACATTTACTAATTATTAATTCCACTTATTAATAATTATTATAATATGTTATAATAAAAATATATCCTGCTATTTATTTTAACAATAACCACATAATATATTAAATATATTGGGATCCACATAATATATTCTAATAATAATACTATAATTTGTAAATTTGTGAAATTTATAAAACTTATAAGATTTATGAGTTATGAAATATACTTTTTAAATGTAAATATTCCAATATAAATTTTGATTATTTATACAAATATAAATTTTAAATTTTAATAAAAATCTATGATAATAAATGACCACATTATATTATGATATAGAATAAGTCATCAAATGGAATAAAATAATAAGATGTATGGGTAATCAATAAAAATTTTTTAATTTAAAATTTTTTACAAAAAAATAATAATCAAATTAAAATGTTCATATGAAATTTAGGATAATGAACCGTAAAGAAATTTTATACATATGATCAATAATTAATTTCAATATATCTTGATCCTCGTGTATGTATATTTCAATAATTTATTATCTATATATTTCAATTCAAATCAAATAATAAAGGTAATAGTTTTTTAATTTCAATTCAAATCAATTCAAATCAAATAATTCATTTAATGTAATGTCATTAATTATCCTACAATAGTCAAATAATAAAGGTAATTATTTTTGAATTTCAATTCAAATCTTTTCAATCAATTTAAATCAAATAATTAATCTTATGTGATGTCATTAATTTACCAAATTTACCAAATTTATTAATTTACCTAATTTATTCATTCACATCAATTCAAATCAAATAAAATAATGAAATTCACTAATTATTAATTTTACTAATTACACTAATTAATAATTATGATAATATATTCTGATAAAAATATATTATGCTATTTAGTTTAACAATAACTCATATAATATATTAAATACATTGGAATCCACATAATATATTCTGATAATAATACTATAATTTCTAAATTTGTGAAACTTATGAAACTTATAAGACTTATGAGTTATAATATATATATTTTAAAACGTAAATATTCTAATATAAATTTTGATTATTTATACAAATATAAATTATAAATTTTAATAAAAAATTTATGATAATAAACGGCCATGTTATATTATAAAAAAAGACTATAGCTTTGACATGAGATGAATGTTTTTTGCATGCTATCAGCACTTTTTAAACTTTCACCAAGTTTGAACATTTTCGAACAAAAAAAAATCATGTCAATTTTGTTGGGAACTTCCTATTTCTAGATATCTTCCTTGTATTTCTTTGTCAGTATAAGGAGATCTACTATCACTCCAAAAAGATTAACATTCTTTCCCTCACCAAGAACTGTTAAATTCTCATAGCGACATCAAACCAAGCCTAATTTTTTGTCACATGATAAGATTGTAAATGAGATAATTCCATCTGAGCACCGTATTACACTATCAGGCTTCACATCTTCAGCCAACTTTTTGTAGCTCATACAGATTGTATTCTCATATCTTTTTATGCTATAGTCAGTTGATATGGTTATTTCCTGACTTTGTTTCAATTTAATAAGATTATTATCCTTCAAAAATTTAGTTAGAATCTCGGGGCCCTACAACATTAGAGACAAAATGAAAAATAAAGAACACCATAAAATTTGATTGACTCCAAGATGTGAAGTGGATTCAAACAAAAGAACTATATTAAATCAAAGAATAAACAAATTAAAAAGGAGAAAAAACACTGGATCTAAAGAATTTACCTTTCCCTGTAATCGCCATATTCTTGAACTCTCTGCTTATCAGTTGGGTTCCTTTTTTAGCATACTCATGGGCGATATATTGTGTGATTACTCTTGATTTTGTGTATTGAAATAATTTTGATAAGTAATTTTACAAATACTAATTTAACGATATCTGAGTATGCTTGTTAGATATGTATACTTAATACTTACCAAACAGCTTTAGATCTCCATCTTCAAATGCTAGAACTTGACCGAATGTCTGCATCAAAATAAGCAAAAGTTAGTTGAACCGAAACTTAGAGACAAGTAATCCATGAATTACTTTAACACTTACATTAAGAGAAATAAAAGGTTTCTTTTTGTATTTGCCCTCTTTCATGTTAATGGGAACAAACTCGAATTCAAGCTGTTTTTCGAAAAGACAAGTAGTAAACATGGTGGCTATCGAGAAGGTGCTTTCATGAACTTTTATAGCTGACATGACTAAGAAGATTATACCGAGTTTGAGTGAAAATAGAATAAAGATAGAGGCGAGCTACTTCTCTGTAATCGTAGCGGGAAATCCACTCTGAAGTTGATACGGGAGCTATCCGATCATTCCTCTATTGCTGTTTCTCAGTTCAACGCATGACACTTAACATTCAATCATTCTTGAAGTTTGAAACGTACTTTATTAGCTTGAGATCGAGTTTCAGATCGGTACAAAGACAACTGATATAAACTCTCCAAACACAGAATTCTAAGCTCCAAACACTCAAATTTTATGATGATTCATAGTTTTAAAGGGGATGATTTGAATTCATTTGAATGAAATTTTTCAAATTTATTTGAATGCAATTATAGAATCAATCACACCAATTTGTATTTAATATATTGTAATTATTTAATTATTAAATTATTAATTAAATTTACGACAATTCATAGTTTTAAAAAGGATAATTTGAATTCATTTGAATGCAAATTTTTCAAATTCATTTGAATGCATTATAGAATCAATCACACCAATTTGCATTTAATATATTGTAATATTCACATAATTTAAAAGAGAGCTCTACAGTACATCTCAAAAGAGTTGCTTATAATGAATTTAATGTAGTGTCATTAATAGGAATGAATTTATTCATTTTCATAATTTATTCATTTAATTTTTATTTTTATTTATTAATTTTATTATATATTATTTAATGACATCCATGTAATTAATGTTTTAGAGTGGAATTGTTTTAGTCTATTATATAGATTATTGTATAACATAAAATTATCTTGAGTATCTAATCATAAAGTGAAAATTAAAAGATTGGGGTTTAGTTATGCAGTTAAGAAACTTTGATAAATCTGTTGAGATTATGCAATAACATTATAAATCATTTGTAATTTGAACAATAATTATTTCTAGAAACAATGTCAGAAGATTTTCATTCGTCAATTAATTATCACACCATTACATTCACAAATACTGTTTAAGTTAAGACGAAAGCAATTTCTAGTGATCACTTGCTTACGATGAAAATTAATTAACAAGAGCTAATGTCAATCACTATCAAATATATGTGTATACTTTTCTACTCTAATTTTTTTTTTTCTAATGGTCAATTATATTATACATTACAATTTCAAGAATATAAAGCAAAAATGGTCTAAAGATATTGATATTTGACGATGACAATATATATACAGTTAAAATCATACAATTAACATTATAATTGTTTATTTATTTAGCATAAGGATTCGAACACAATATCAAAGAAATTATTATTAGATAATATATATCTCTCCAATTTTTCATCTAATCTTGACACATTCCACAGAGAAATCCACTAGGCATGAGTTGTCGAGTAGTTTCTTTCGGGACAACCAATGGTGCGTTGCCATGGATGGAGGCAGTGCTTATTTTAATTATATAATTTGTACCAAAATGTGCTTTAAAGAAGTCAGTAGCCTCCATCTTTTTCTGCTTTTATGTGTCCCTACCCAATAAGATTCTTTCCAATGTAATTTTTTACTTCCTAATGGTCAAAGCCTATGTGCAATTACATCACTACTATTTTGTTGCAATAACGCGAGGGGCATAGTTCGTTATTTGTTAGTGGTTGAATGCAATTTAATCTTCATTTTTTCAAAAAAAAAATTAGTTAGTAAGGGCTCAAACTATATCTATATTTACTAACAAAAGTTAGGTGTAATAAAAGATATTAGTTTCCTCTGGTGGACTAAAATTTAAAATTTTTATTAAAAAAATATTTATATTTAGTGTTTGATAACTTTGAACAATAATGATTTTATTAGGTGATACAAGTGGAAAAAAAAAGATCTATATTTTTGTTGTACTGTGAACTTAAATTGCACTAAGCATGAGTGCAATGAGAGTTAGGCTACTTTGCAGTGACTCAGGGGTCATTTGGTATTCAGGAAAGAGTTAGAATGGAAAGGAAATAGGAAAATGGAAGAGGGAAAAGAGAATGAAAAAAAAAAGATGTTTGGTATGAAATAGAAAATAGAGTAGAAATAGAATATTTTTTTAAAAAGAAATAAAGGAAAAATTAGAACAAATGACTAAATTACCCCTACCCAACTGTCGCAATCGCAGGCGTGCCAGGCGGTCGACCGGCCTTGCATCAGGCGGTCAACCACCTGGTGCCAGCCAGTCTTGCACCAGGCAGTCTGTAACATCCTATGTTTTCTTGCATTTAAGCTATATTTTTTTTTGTTTAAATTCGAAATGGTGTTAGAAATTGGAAAAATTATGTTTTTGGACAATTAGAATGAAGTGACAAAGAAGAGGCGTGAGAAATTAGGATACTTGAGTTAAAAATAAAGGAAAAAGAGAGTTTTGGTGGCATCAGTCGACTGATCGCATTCGAAATTGGAACAGGTTGCTGATATCTACAATCGGTCGACTGATGAGGAATGATCAGTCGACTGATTCTTCTCTGTCAAGCTAATATTTTAGGACCAGATGAAATCAGTCAACTAATCTATATGAATCAGTCAACTGATGAGCTTAGTCGACTATCGGGAAGAAATCAGTCGACTGATTATATGCTGAAGTGTGACAATAGGTCGGTTTAACTGAAATTTAATGGGGGAAAACTTACTTAATTACCCCTAGTATGCTATTGAGGCTTAGAAATGAGATATTAGGGTTAAAAGGAGAATTTCCAACCCAATAGAGCCCTTGAGACTCTTTTAGAAGAGAGAAGAGGGAAAAAGAAGCTAATTCTAAAAATTTAGCAAGGAGAGAGAGAGAAAAACGTGAAGAGGAAGAAAAGGAAGGAGAAGGAAGTTTTGGCAAAGGAACCATCATAGGTAAGCTTCTAGCTTGTTTCCTCTAGTTTAACTTAATTCTAAAGCTTGAAAAATCATAGAAAGGAGATTTTCAAGTTAGAAAAAAGAGAAAGAAGGAAGAAGCTAGAAGATAATACTCCAAATTCAATTATAAGGGAATCAAGGTAGCTAGTTCTCATAAAAGCTGTATGTGTTAGATATTTATTGTGTTATATTAGCTCTTAATGCATGATTTTTGTTTTTAGAGTCTTCATGAATACATAGAACACATATTTCTCATGAAAAGGATATCACATGTCTCCATAGGATGATAGAATAAGAAATCCTCATAGGATGCCCAGAAATTTCTTATAGGATGTAAAAGTCCTTATGGGATGAAAGAACCAGAGAATTTCCCTTGAGATGATAGAAATTCCTCATGAGATATGAATTTTTTTAATGGGAAAGAGTCAAGCATAGTATATCAAGTTAAGTATGACTCATTGTGCATATGTATTCATATGATATTATCTCATTTTTTGAAGTGGTTTATATTATTAGAATAGCTTTTATAACTGAAATGGTGGGAATATGTTACAATATGCTAGCTACTGGGATTTTACATCTCACCTTGTTTTATGATAAATTACCATTTCAGGAGCTGAAGTAGAAAAAAAGGGGAAAGAAAAGAAATAAGTATATGTTGTAACTAACCATGTTACTTTCTTAAGTAGAAATATGGAAAAAAAGGTCATGTAATGTATGGAATATCATGTTTTGTAGACTAAGGTCATACCATGTATTTGTAATTAAAATTTTGATATTCTAGTAAAATCTACAAGTGAAGTTTTAAGTGTGGTTGTGGATTTTATGTAGATTTCAATAAATGGATCCACCATACTTAGAGTTGCTTTTATTGAAAATTTAAGTCTGTACCATACCAGCCGACTGATAATTCTCGGTTTCAACTTCAATTAAATCCCTAATCAATCAGTCGACTGATAGTTAAGAATCGGTTGACTAATTGCTTAATGTCAAATTTGAAATTTTGTATTTTCAGTTATATTAAAAGCCAATTATTTTGAAAACTCGAACAATTACAAACATATTATTTCAAAATTTATCACTTCACCCAACAGATTTATATATATAATGTAGACATTACATTTTTGATATCAGAGCATGATTTAGGGTAATTGTGGATAGAATTACAATATTTGATTGAAGTATGAATTACTTTTATTAGTAAGAATGTGAGCTTATGTATTTGGTTAATATGCTATGAGTGTGTTGCAGATGTCTTCACCTAGAAATTCTCAAGTTAACCTATTAGAAAGCATGGCTAATACACATATGGCTACTGTAGAACTCCTCAAGCTTATGAGGGAGGAAATGAAGAGAAATGGAGAAGAATCTATGAAGGAAAATGAAGGAGAAACTTGTCACATCCCAAATTTGAGCATGTGAGTAACTTCGTAAACTCAAGAGTATACCTCAATGGTATCCCATAAAATCTCTGATTAATACTAATGCATAACATAATTTTTCAAGAAAGATATTTATACATATAAAAAGTTCAGCATAGTGAAACAGAAACACAAGTCAAATATCATACAATATGATACAACTTTTCAAGCCTAGGTGACCTATAGAGATTACAGAGCATTCCTAAGCTTTTGGATTTATAAGCCCTCCAGATAAAAAGTATCCTCGAGGAATACTAATTCTCCTGCGGATTTTCTTCGTTGACATCCACTGTATCTAAAAAAAATGTTCATGGAGAGTGTGAGTTCATCAAAACTCAGTGACTAAATGACTGTGCAATAATAAATATATCACAAGTACAAATACCAGAATCATAATCACAATAACAACAGTTATTTTGATATTCAGGGTTTTTATACCTCTGTATTGAATGTTCAAGAATTCAGTCTCCACTTATAATCAATCATTACATGCATTGGTATCTTGGGAAATAAAGCCCTCAACCATTCCATGTGTAAAATTTCATGCATTGGTATCTTGGGTCAAGCCTTCAACCATTCAATGCATTAGTATCTTGGGTCAAGCCCTCAACCATTCCATGTGTATTATATACTCAATTCATAATAATCTTAAATCAACAATAAATTTCATTATCTAGCAATCATCAATAAATATAGAATCTAATTGCGATATGAGATGGAGTTTATATTGTACTTGGAATAAAAGTAAATAAAGTCGGTTAGCAAGGTCATCCACTCACATAGATTCTGTATCCCAGTAACTTTTCCGAGTTGCTACAAAGAAGAGTACGTAGCTAGATTTCAGGTTCCGTTACGGAGATTTTCATAAAGATTAGATATAGAAAGTCAGGGTTGCTTTTTTACCAAAATACTATTCATACGTATAATCACTATTCATACTTATAATCATTATTCATACATACGATCACTATTCATACATATGGATACTATTCATACGTATGGTTATTATTCACACATATGGTTACTATTCACATGTACGGGTACTATTCATACATACAAATACTATTCATACATACGGTCACTATTCACACGTACAGTTACTATTCATACGTATATGTACTATTCATACCAGAAATAGAGAATACAATCTGTAAAAGAGTACACCAGGTAAGTTCCTAGGAAAGAGTGGAGAGTCCCAATGGACACACTTAAGAACCATGTCTTTCGTTAGCCAGAACTTTCCTAGACATGTATTCTTCACAGTTTATATTCTATTTCGGTAATCAGAGAATCAAAACAACATATAGGTAGCTAAGGACAGTTTTTCTGATGTGGAAGATCAGCCAAAGCCGCAACCACAGAGCATACTTAAGAAAATAACTTTTAAAATCTGAATGGCATAGAAAAGGGGTATAGTATTCTTACCTTGGATCTAGGCTAAGGAAGAAAGACCTAGAATCTCAGAGCCCAAACGCTGGAACAAGAGAAGTTTTGAGGAGAGGAGAGAAGAGAAACTGAAGGTGTGAGTTTTGAACTGAAATGGAAGGACCTATTTATAGGAGAAGTTATGGTACTATTTGCTACTATTCCATCTACCGTTCTCCTTTACTATTTCATCTACCAGTTTCACTTACCAGTTTTTATCTACCAGTCTCACTTACCAGTTTTCATCTACCAGTCTCACTTACCAGTTTTCATCTACCAGTTTCACTTACCAGTTTTCATCTACCAGTTTCACTTTCAACTATTCATTCTAGATTCCACTTTTGAACTGTATTTTTACTTAATGGGATTAATTCCATATCGTATCATCCATTATATCCCACAATTTATAGAATCTAAAAATAAAAATTTGTATTTTCAACAATATGCACAAACGAGTATACAAAAATTATACCGATAAGGAATTTATTTTCTCCAAAATAAATTTATCGTAATTCTTGAATACTTATAACTTAAAAAAAATATAATGGGTATTACATTCTACCCCCCTTAAAAAAATTCGGTCCTCCGAATTCGAAAACTTACCTCATGATTCGAATAGGTGTGGATATTTTGTCCACATTTCATCTTCTGTTTCCCATGTGGCTTCCTCGTGAGTATGATTCCTCCACAGAACTTTGACAATGGGAATTTACTTGGTACGAAGTTTCTTGACCTGCCTATCGAGGATAGCTACTGACACCTCTTCATAAGCAAGAGTCTCATCAAATCGTACGTCTTGTGGCTGGATGACATGAGAGGGGTCAGGAAGATACTTACGTAGCATCGATACATGAAATACTGGATGTACTCCCTCTAGGTTCGAGGGTAAGGCTAGGCGATAAGCCACGTTACCCACTCTTTCCACAATCTCATAAGGACCAAAATATCTTGGGCTGAGCTTCCCTTTCTTTCCGAATCTCATTACTCCTTTTATCGGTGAGATTTGTAAGAAGACCATATCACCAACAGAAAATTCTAAGTCACGTCGCCGATTGTCTGCATAGGACTTTTGCCTACTTTGAGCGGCTAATAACCTCTCCCTGATCAGTTTAATTTTATCCACAGCCTCCTGTATCATCTCGAGTCCCACCATTTTAGGTTCGCTTAGTTCAAACCAACCAATAGGAGATCGACATCGCCTCCCATATAATGTCTCGAAAGGAGCCATCTTAATACTAGCTTGATAACTATTATTATAAGCAAATTCGATAAGCGACAAGTGGTCTTCCCATCTGCCACCAAAATCCATTACACATGCTCTCAGCATATCCTCTAAGGTCTGAATAGTTCTCTCAGACTGACCATCAGTTTGAGGATGAAATGCTGTGCTCAAATCTACTCTAGTGCCTAGAGCTTTCTGAAAAGCTCCCCAAAATCGGGAAGTGAACTGGGGTCCTCGATCTGATATGATAGACACTGGTACGCCATGGAGCTTTACTATCTCATTCACGTATAGTCGACTAAGTTTTGCCACACTGTAGGTGGTATGAACAGGAAGGAAATGTGCCGATTTAGTAAGTCGATCCACAATAACCCATATAGAATCGTATCCATTCAAAGATCGGGGCAAACCCACCATAAAGTCCATAGTAATCCGTTCCCATTTCCACTCGGGAATCTCAAGCCTTTGCATCAACCCAGGTGGTCTCTGATGTTCGGATTTGACCTGCTGACATGTCAAGCATCGAGCGACAAAGTCAGTCACATCTCGCTTCATGCCCTCCCACCAATAAACCTGTTTCAAGTCCTGGTACATCTTGTTGGCACCAGGATGAACAACATAGGGCGCTCTGTGAGCTTCTTGTAAAATCTCTCGCTTCAAGGGTTCAATGTTCGGAATACACAATCTCCTGTTAAACCATAACACATCTTCTTCATTTACTGAGAAACCCTGTACTAAACCTACCTTCGCCTTCTCTCTAGTTTTAACCATTTCGGTGTCATTCTCCAATGTTGCCTTCACCCTTTCTACAAGGGAGGATTTGGCTGTCAAGTGAGCCAAGAAAGCACCTGACTTAGTAATCTCAAAGAATACCCCACTAGCCTCTAATTCATGTAATTCTTGAATCAAGGACCTCCTTACTGTGGTAATATGAGCTAGACTTCCCATCGACTTCCGACTAAGGGCATCTGCTACCACGTTTGCCTTCCCTGGATGGTAGAGAATGGTACAGTCGTAGTCTTTTAGGAGTTCCATCCATCTCTGTTGCCTTAGATTGAGATCTTTCTGTTCAAAGATATATTTAAGGCTTTTGTGATCAGTGAAAATCTCACATGTCACCCCATATAAGTAATGCCTCCAAATCTTTAAAGCAAACACTACTGCTGCCATCTCTAGATCATGAGTAGGATAATTAAGTTCATGCTTTTTAAGCTGCCGAGAGCCATAAGCAATGACCTTACCGTGTTGCATTAACACGCATCCCAATCCTACCTTTGAGGCGTCGCAATATACAGTGTAACCCCCCGGTCCCGATGGTAGAACTAGAACTGGTGCTGAAGTTAGACACTCCTTCAACATAGAGAAACTTTGCTCACAAGCATCATCCCAAGTATACTTAGCATTCTTCCTAGTCAACTTTGTCAGTGGAAGAGCCAACATAGAGAAATTCTTGACAAAGCGACGATAATACCCCGCTAAGCCAAGGAAACTCCGAACTTCAAATACAGTTGTTGGTCTAGGCCACTGCTTCACTGCTTCGATCTTACTTGGATCTACATGAACACCTTCTTGAGAAATTACATGCCCCAGGAATGTTACTTGACTCATCCAGAATTCACATTTTGAGAACTTAGCGTATAACTGATGTTCCCTCAAAGTTTGCAGCACCGTTCTCAAATGTTCTACATGATCCTTCCGACTTTTGGAGTAAACCAGAATATCATCAATGAAGACGATCACGAATCTATCAAGGAAAGGTTTGAACACTTGGTTCATAAGGTCCATAAATGCTGCTGGCGCATTAGTCAATCCAAATGACATTACGAGAAATTCATAATGCCCGTATCGTGTCCGAAAGGCGGTCTTGGGTATGTCTTCCTCCTTAATTTTCAGTTGATGATAACCAGATCTCAAATCTATTTTTGAAAAGCATTGTGCCCCCTGAAGTTGGTCAAACAAGTCATCAATTCTTGGTAAAGGATATTTATTCTTTACCGTGACCTTGTTTAACTGGCGGTAATCTATGCACAGTCTTAAAGAGCCATCTTTCTTTCTCACAAAGAGTACTGGGGCACCCCAAGGTGAGAAACTTGGGCAGATAAACCCTTTATCTAGTAGGTCTTGCAATTGCTCTTTAAGCTCTTTCAACTCAACGGGTGCCATGCGGTAAGGAGGAATTGAAATTGGTCTAGTGCCCGAAACCAATTCAATATTAAATTCAATATCCCTCTCTGGTGGTAAACCAGGTAAATTTTCTGGAAATACATCTGAAAATTCACTAACTACTGGTATTCGTTCAAGACTTCTTTCCTCCTTGTCTATATCTTTGACAAAGGCTAGAAATCCATGACACCCTTTTCGTAACATACGTCGGGCGGTTAACATGGATATTATGTTACAGGGAACCTCACTTCGGTCTCCTTGAAATATGAAATTATGCCCACCCGGTATACTAAAAGAAATGGTCTTGTCATGACAATTCAATGTAGCATGGCATGAGGATAGCCAGTCCATTCCTAAGATCACATCAAAATCTGTCATACTAAGCAGCATAAGATCTACCTCTGTCTCTATGTCCTTAACAGTTATCTTACAAGAACGATATCCAGATCTAACTACTAGGGCTTCCCCCATCGGTGTAGATACCAGGAATGGTTCGTCCAGTATAACTGGCTCAGACTCAAACCTCTTGGCAAACAGAGGTGACACATACGAATGTGTGGAACCAGGGTCAAATAATACATGTGCAACTAAAGCGCCAACTAATAAAGTACCTGTAATAACAGCATTGGATGCTTGGGCATCTTGTCGAGTCAAGGCATATACTCTGGCAGTTCCTCTACCAGCTGCTTACTGCCCACGACCTCCTTGGCCTCTGCCAGATCCTCTCCCAAAGCTTCCTTCAGTAAAAGTGGTCGGTGTACGAGCGACTGGAGTAACTCCCAGTTGGGTGTGAGATGGAAGAACAGATGCTTGACCAGATTCAGAGATAAGTTGAGGGCATTCCCTCTTGAAGTGCCCTTCTTGTCGGCAATGAAAACAAATTAATGTTCCCATCTTCCTGAGGCATTCTCCAAAATGAAATTTTCCACACTCAGGACATTGAGGCTTTCCTCTTCCTGCTTGAGAACCACCCTTGTTCGAAGAACTGTAACCACCTTTATATTCTGAGCGAGGCTTAGCTGCACTAGCCGTGGAGAATGTGGGTTTAGATGATGCAATCAGAACATGCTGTGAAGTGATAGAAGGCTTTGAGGTTCCTGAGTTCCCACCTTGGTTAAAATACCTCCCATCTCTAGACCTCTTTTTATTTTTAAATTCTTCCTTTTTATTCCACCTCTTTTCCATTTTACGTGCAGTATCGACAGCGGCAGAGTAAGAGTTATAATTAACCATATTAGGACCCACCTGCGAATAAAGAGAATCGCGAAGACCTTCCACAAACTTCTCCACTTTAGCCTCTACTGTAGGCACCAGTTGCGGAGCATATTCTGCCAACTTAATAAACTGGGCATTGTATTCGTCTACTGTCATGGACCTTGTTTCAAATACAAAAAGTCTCTTACTTTAGACGATCGAACACTTTTTGGAAGGAATTCATTGATAATCATTTTTTTAGAATTTCGTCCGTGTAATTGGTGGTGCATCTTGGGTTCTCCCATTCTTTCAGGCCTTCCACCATTTATCGGCTCTCCCTTTTAGTTGAAAGGAGACAATCTCTACTCTTCGGGCATCAGAACACCCCAAAGCATCAAAAATTGCCTCGCAATCATCCAGAAATCGTTGCGGGTCCTCATTAGGATCTTCGCCGGTGAAAATGGGTGGCATCATCTTTAGAAACTCAGACATTTTCATGTCCTTAACTGTGCCTTCTCTAGCCCGTTTGGTCTCAATAGCAAGAGGAACCTTTGGTGTATCAACATGTTTTGCTCGTTCTCCCTCTATATGATCTAACCGATCATTCACCAGGCTGAACATTTGCATGACAATAGCAGCGTCAATCTGTTGGGTGACTCCAGCTCCCTCCGCCCAGCCACCAGTTGAACCATCAATATTCGGAACATGTGAACTATCTCCATGGTCAGAAGGGTTGTCCTGTGTATTAACTGGTGGAATTAAAGTTCTCCCTGAGCCTACATGCTCATTATGATTTAAAGTGTAATACCCATTATATTTTTCAAGAATTACGATAAATTTATTTTGGAGAAATAAATTCTCTATCGGTTTAATTTTTTGTATACTCGTTTGTGCATATTGTTGAAAATACAAATTTTTATTTATAGATTCTATAAATTGTGGGATATAATGGATGATACGATATGGAATTAATCCCATTAAGTAAAAATACAGTTCAAAAGTGGAATCTAGAATGAATAGTTGAAAGTGAGACTGGTAGATGAAAACTGGTAAGTGAGACTGGTAGATGAAAACTGGTAAGTGAAACTGGTAGATGAAAACTGGTAAGTAAGACTGGTAGATGAAAACTGGTAAGTGAGACTGGTAGATGAAAACTGGTAAGTGAAACTGGTAGATGAAATAGTAAAGGAGAACGGTAGATGGAATAGTAGCAAATAGTACCATAACTTCTCCTATAAATAGGTCCTTCCATTTCACTTCAAAACTCACACCTTCAGTTTCTCTTCTCTCCTCTCCTCAAAACTTCTCTTGTTCCGGCGTTAGGGCTCTGAGATTCTAGGTCTTTCTTCCTTAGCCTAGATCCAAGGTAAGAATACTATGCCCCTTTTCTATGCCATTCAGATTTTAAAAGTTATTTCCTTAAGTATGCTCTGTGGTTGCGGCTTTGGCTGATCTTCCACATCAGAAAAATTGTCCTTAGCTACCTAAATGTTGTTTTGATTCTCTGATTACCGAAATAGAATGTAAACTGTGAAGAATACATGTCTAGGAAAGTTCTGGCTAAGGAAAGACATGGTTCTTAAGTGTGTCCATTGGGACTCTCCACTCTTTCCTGGAAACTTACCTGGTGTACTCTTTTACAGATTGTATTCTCTATTTCTGGTATAAATAGTATTCGTATGTATAAATAGTACCCATACATGTGAATAGTAACCGTACGTGTAAATAGTAACTGTACATATAAATAGTATTCGTATGTATTAATAGTACCCGTACATGTGAATAGTAACCGTACGTGTGAATAGTGACCATACGTATGAATAGTATCCGTATGTATAAATAGTGATCGTACATATAAATAGTGATTATACGTATGAATAGTGATTATACGTATGAATAGTATTTTGGTACAAAAGCAACCCTAACTTTCTATATCTGATCTTTATGAAAATCTCCGTAGCGGAACCTGAAATCCAGCTACGTACTCTTCTTTGTAGCAACTCGAAAAAGTGACTGGGATACGGAATCTATGTGAGTGGATGACCTTGCTAACCGACTTTATTTACTTTTATTCCAAGTACAATATAAACTCCATCTCATATCGCAATTAGATTCTATATTTATTGATGATTGCTAGATAATGAAATCTATTGTTGATTTAAGATTATTATGAATTGAGTATATAATACACATGGAATGGTTGAGGGCTTGACCCAAGATACCAATGCATGGAATTATACACATGGAATGGTTGAGGGCTTGACCCAAGATACCAATGCATGAAATTTTACACATGGAATGGTTGAGGGCTTTATTTCCCAAGATACCAATGCATGTAATGATTGATTATAAGTGGAGACTGAATTCTTGAACATTCAATACAGAGGTATAGAAACCCTGAATATCAAAATAACTGTTGTTATTGTGATTATGATTCTGGTATTTGTACTTGTGATATATTTATTATTGCACAGTCATTTAGTCACTGAGTTTTGATGAACTCACACTCTCCATGAACATTTTTTTTGATACAGTGGATGTCAACGAAGAAAATCCGCAGGAGAATTAGTATTCCTCGAGGATACTTTTTATCTGGAGGGCTTATAAATCCAAAAGCTTAGGAATGCTCTGTAATCTCTATAGGTCACCTAGGCTTGGAAAGTTGTATCATATTGTATGATATTTGACTTGTGTTTCTGTTTCACTATGCTGAACTTTTTATATATATAAATATCTTTCTTGAAAAATTATGTTATGCATTAGTATTAATCAGAGATTTTATGGGATACCATTGAGGTATACTCTTGAGTTTACGAAGTTACTCACATGCTCAAATTTGGGATGTGACATAAAGATCCCTCTGACATCGTAGAGTTAAGTCTACACAGAGAACAAATACTTCTCAGATCAAACAGGATTACCTCATATTAACCCACCAAGGAATAAGTTATAAAAACAAAAGGCACTATACTCTATAAGGTCTTTTATGGAACCTAATCCCATGGTCATGCCGCGGCTCACGACAATGGGGAAGGGTCCACAAAGAACACTTGCTCTGTAATCTATAGGGGACCTAAAACTCCTCTGATACCAAAACTGTCACATCCCAAATTTGAGCATGTGAGTAACTTCGTAAACTCAAGAGTATACCTCAATGGTATCCTATAAAATCTCTGATTAATTCTAATGCATAACATAATTTTTCAAGAAAGATATTTATACATATAAAAAGTTCAGCATAGTGAAACAGAAACACAAGTCAAATATCATACAATATGATACAACTTTTCAAGCCTAGGTGACCTATAGAGATTACAGAGTATTCCTAAGCTTTTGGATTTATAAGCCCTCCAGATAAAAAGTATCCTCGAGGAATACTAATTCTCCTGCGGATTTTCTTCGTTGACATCCACTGTATCTAAAAAAAATGTTCATGGAGAGTGTGAGTTCATCAAAACTCAGTGACTAAATGACTGTGCAATAATAAATATATCACAAGTACAAATACCAGAATCATAATCACAATAACAACAGTTATTTTGATATTCAGGGTTTCTATACCTCTGTATTGAATGTTCAAGAATTCAGTCTCCACTTATAATCAATCATTACATGCATTGGTATCTTGGGAAATAAAGCCCTCAACCATTCCATGTGTAAAATTTCATGCATTGGTATCTTGGGTCAAGCCCTCAACCATTCCATGCATTAGTATCTTGGGTCAAGCCCTCAACCATTCCATGTGTATCATATACTCAATTCATAATAATCTTAAATCAACAATAGATTTCATTATCTAGCAATCATCAATAAATATAGAATCTAATTGCGATATGAGATGGAGTTTATATTGTACTTAGAATAAAAGTAAATAAAGTCCATGTGAGTTTTGAAGTGAAATGGAAGGACCTATTTATAGGAGAAGTTATGGTACTATTTGCTACTATTCCATCTACCGTTCTCCTTTACTATTTATAGGTCCTTCCATTTCACTTCAAAACTCACACCTTCATTTTCTCTTCTCTACTCTCCTCAAAACTTCTCTTGCTCCGGCGTTAGGGCTCTGAGATTCTAGGTCTTTCTTCCTTAGCCTAGATCCAAGGTAAGAATACTATGCCCCTTTTCTATGCCATTCAGATTTTAAAAGTTATTTTCTTAAGTATGCTCTGTGGTTGCGACTTTGGCTGATCTTCCACATCAGAAAAACTATCCTTAGCTACCTATATGTTGTTTTGATTCTCTGATTACTGAAATAGAATGTAAACTGTGAAGAATACATGTCTAGGAAAGTTCTGGCTAAGGAAAGACATGGTTCTTAAGTGTGTCCATTGGGACTCTCCACTCTTTCCTGGGAACTTACCTGGTGTACTCTTTTACAGATTGTATTCTCTATTTCTGGTATGAATAGTACATGTACGTATGAATAGTAACCGTACGTGTGAATAGTGATTATATGTATGAATAGTATTTTGGTACAAAAGCAACCCTGACTTTCTATATCTGATTTTTATGAAAATCTCCGTAGCGGAACCTGAAATCCAGCTACGTACTCTTCTTTGTAGCAACTCGGAAAAGTGACTGGGATACGGAATCTATGTGAGTGGATGATCTTGCTAACCGACTTTATTTACTTTTATTCCAAGTACAATATAAACTCCATCTTATATCGCAATTAGATTATATATTTATTGATGATTGCTAGATAATGAAATCTATTGTTGATTTAAGATTATTATGAATTGAGTATATAATACACATAGAATGGTTGAGGGTTTGACCCAAGATACCAATGCATGGAATTATACACATGGAGTGGTGGAGGGCTTGACCTAAGATACCAATGCATGAAATTTTACACATGGAATGGTTGAGGGCTTTATTTCCCAAGATACCAATGCATGTAATGATTGATTATAAGTGGAGACTGAATTCTTGAACATTCAATACAGAGGTATAGAAACCCTGAATATCAAAATAACTGTTGTTATTGTGATTATGATTCTGGTATTTGTATTTGTGATATATTTATTATTGCACAGTCATTTAGTCACTGAGTTTTGATGAACTCACACTCTCCATGAACATTTTTTTAGATACAGTGGATGTCAACGAAGAAAATCCACAGGAGAATTAGTATTCCTCGAGGATACTTTTTATCTGGAGGGCTTATAAATCCAAAAGCTTAGGAATGCTCTGTAATCTCTATAGGTCACCTAGGCTTGGAAAGTTGTATCATATTATATGATATTTGACTTGTGTTTCTGTTTCACTATGCTGAACTTTTTATATGTATAAATATCTTTCTTGAAAAATTATGTTATGCATTAGTATTAATCAGAGATTTTATGGGATACCATTGAGGTATACTCTTGAGTTTACGAAGTTACTCAGATGCTCAAATTTGGGATGTGACAGTTTTGGTATCAGAGGAGTTTTAGGTCCCCTATAGATTACAGAGGAAGTGTTCTTTGTGGGCCCTTTCCCATTGTCGTGAGCCGTGGCATGACCATGGGATTAGGTTCCATAAAAGACCTTAAGAGTATAGTGCCTTTTGTTTTTATAACTTATTCCTTGCTGGGTTAATATGAGGTAATCCTGTTTGATCTGAGAAGAATTTGTTCTCTGTGTAGACTTAACTCTACGATGTCAGAGGGATCTTCAAATCATAATGAGCATGTAGGCTCAGGGAGGACTTTAATTCCACCAGTTAATACGCAGGACAACCTTTCTGACCACGGAAATAATTCACATGCTCCAAATATTGATGGTTCAACTGGTGGCCGGGCAGAGGGAGCTGGAGTCGCCCAACAGATTGACGCTGCTATTGTCATGCAAATGTTCAGCCTGGTGAATGATCGGTTAGATCATATAGAGGGAGAACGAGTAAAACATGTTGATACACCAAAGGTTCCTCTTGCTATTGAGACCAAACGGGCTGGAGAAGGCACAGTTAAGGACGTGAAAATTTCTGAGTTTCTAAAGATGATGCCACCCATTTTCACCGGTGAAGATCCTAATGAGGACCCGCAACGATTTCTGGATGATTGCGAGGCAATTTGTGATGCTTTGGGGTGTTCTGATGCCCGAAGAGTAGAGATTGTCTCCTTTCAACTAAAAGGGAGAGCCGGTAAATGGTGGAAGGCCTGGAAGAATGGGAGAACCCAAGATGCACTACCAATTACATGGGCAGAATTCCAAAAAATGATTATCAATGAATTCCTTCCAAAAAGTGTTCGATCATCTAGAGTAAGAGACTTTTTGTATTTGAAACAAGGATCCATGACAGTAGACGAATACAATGCCCAGTTTATTAAGTTGGCAGAATATGCTCCGCAACTGATGCCTACAGAAGAGGCTAAAGTGGAGAAGTTTGTGGAAGGTCTTCGCGATTCTCTTTATTCGCAGGTGGGTCCTAATATGGTTAATTATAACTCTTACTCTGCCGCTGTCGATACTGCACGTAGAATGGAAAAGAGGTGGAATAAAAAGGAAGAATTTAAAAATAAAAAGAGGTCTAGAGATGGGAGGTATTTTAACCAAGGTGGAAACTCAGGAACCTCAAAGCCTTCTATCACTTCACAGCATGTTCCGATTGCATCATCTAAACCCACATTCTCCACGGCTAGTGCAGCTAAGCCTCGCTCAGAATATAAAGGTGGTTACAGTTCTTCGAACAGGGGTGGTTCTCAAGCAAGAAGAGGAAAGCCTCAATGTCCTGAGTGTGGAAAATTTCATTTTGGAGAATGCCTCAGGAAGATGGGAACATTAATTTGTTTTTATTGCGGACAAGAAGGGCACTTCAGGAGGGAATGCCCTCAACTTACTTCTAAATCTAGTCAAGCATCTGTTCTTCCATCTCACACCCAACCGAGAGTTACTCCAGTCGCTTGTACACCGACCACTTCTACTGGAGGAAGCTTTGGGAGAGGATCTGGCAGAGGCCAAGAAGGTCGTGGGCAGCAAGCAGCTGGTAGAGGAACTGCCAGAGTATATGCCTTGACTCGACAAGATGCCCAGGCATCCAATGCTGTTATTACAGGTACTTTATTAGTTGGCGCTTTAGCTGCACATGTATTATTTGACCCTGGTTCCACACATTCGTATGTGTCACCTCTGTTTGCCAAGAGGTTTGAGTCTGAGCCAGTTATACTGGACGAACCATTTCTGGTAGCTACACCGATGGGGGAAGCCCTAGTAGTTAGATCTGGATATCGTTCTTGTAAGATAACTGTTAAGGACATAGAGACAGAGGTAGATCTTATGCTGCTTAGTATGACAGATTTTGATGTGATCTTAGGAATGGACTGGCTATCCTCATGCCATGCTACATTGAATTGTCATAACAAGACCATTTCTTTTTGTATACCGGGTGGGCATAATTTCATATTTCAAGGAGACCGAAGTGAGGTTCCCTGTAACATAATATCCATGTTAACCGCCCGACGTATGTTACGAAAAGGGTATCATGGATTTCTAGCCTTTGTCAAAGATATAGACAAGGAGGAAAGAAATCTTGAACGAATACCAGTAGTTAGTGAATTTTCAGATGTATTTCCAGAAAATTTACCTGGTTTACCACCAGAGAGGGATATTGAATTTAATATTGAATTGGTTTCGGGCACTAGACCAATTTCAATTCCTCCTTACCGCATGGCACCCGTTGAGTTGAAAGAGCTTAAAGAGTAATTACAAGACCTGCTAGATAAGGGGTTTATCTGCCCAAGTTTCTCACCTTGGGGTGCCCCAGTACTCTTTGTGAGAAAGAAAGATGGCTCTTTAAGACTGTGCATAGATTACCGCTAGTTAAACAAGGTCACGGTAAAGAATAAATATCCTTTACCAAGAATTGATGACTTGTTTGACCAACTTCAGGGGGCACAATGCTTCTCAAAAATAGATCTGAGATCTGGTTATCATCAACTGAAAATTAAGGAGGAAGACATACCCAAGACCGCCTTTCGGACGTGATACGGGCATTATGAATTTCTCGTAATGTCATTTGGATTGACTAATGAGCCAGCAGCATTTATGGACCTTATGAACCGAGTGTTCAAACCTTTCCTTGATAGATTCGTGATCGTCTTCATTGATGATATTCTGGTTTACTCCAAAAGTAGGGAGGATCATGTAGAACATTTGAGAACGGTGCTGCAAACTTTGAGGGAACATCAGTTATACGCTAAGTTATCAAAATGTGAATTCTGGATGAGTCAAGTAACATTTCTGGGGCATGTAATTTCTCAAGAAGGTGTTCATGTATATCCAAGTAAGATCGAAGCAGTGAAGCAGTGGCCTAGACCAACAACTGTATCTGAAGTTCGAAGTTTCCTTGGCTTAGCAGGGTATTATCGTCGCTTTGTAAAGAATTTCTCTAAGTTGGCTCTTCCACTGACAAAGTTGACTAGGAAGAACGCTAAGTATACTTGGGATGATGCTTGTGAGCAAAGTTTCTCTATGTTGAAGGAGTGTCTAACTTCAGCACCAGTTCTAGTTCTACCATCGGGACCGGGGGGTTACACTGTATATTGCGACGCCTCAAAGGTAGGATTGGGATGCGTGTTAATGCAACACGGTAAGGTCATTGCTTATGGCTCTCGACAGCTTAAAAAGCATGAACTTAATTATCCTACTCATGATCTAGAGATGGCAGCAGTAGTGTTTGCTTTAAAGATTTGGAGTCATTACTTATATGGGGAGACATGTGAGATTTTCACTGATCACAAAAGCCTTAAATATATCTTTGAACAGAAAGATCTCAATCTAAGGCAACGAAGATGGATGGAACTCCTAAAGGACTACGACTGTACCATTCTCTACCATCCAGGGAAGGCAAATATGGTAGCAGATGCCCTTAGTCGGAAGTCGATGGGAAGTCTAGCTCATATTATCACAGTAAGGAGGTCCTTGATTCAAGAATTACATGAATTAGAGGCTAGTGGGGTATTCTTTGAGATTACTAAGTCAGGTGCTTTCTTGGCTCACTTGACAGCCAAATCCTCCCTTGTAGAAAGGGTCAAGGCAACATTGGAGAATGACACCGAAATGGTTAAAACTAGAGAGAAGGCAAAGGTAGGTTTAGTACAGGGTTTCTCAGTAGATGAAGAAGATGTGTTATGGTTTAACGGGAGATTGTGTATTCCGAACATTGAACCCTTGAAGCGAGAGATTTTACAAGAAGCTCACGGAGCGCCCTATGTTGTTCATCCTGGTGCCAACAAGATGTACCATGACTTGAAACAAGTTTATTGGTGGGAGGGCATGAAGCGAGATGTGACTGACTTTGTCGCTCGATGCTTGACATGTCAGCAGGTCAAATCCGAACATCAGAGACCACCTGGGTTGATGCAAAGGCTTGAGATTCCCGAGTGGAAATGGGAACGGATTACTATGGACTTTGTGGTGGGTTTGCCCCGATCTTTGAATGGATATGATTCTATATGGGTTATTGTGGATCGACTTACTAAATTGGCACATTTCCTTCCTGTTCATACCACCTACAGTGTGGCAAAACTTAGTCGACTATACGTGAATGAGATAGTAAAGCTCCATGGCGTACCAGTGTCTATCATATCAGATCGAGGACCCCAGTTCACTTCCCGATTTTGGGGAGCTTTTCAGAAAGCTCTAGGCACTAGAGTAGATTTGAGCACAGCATTTCATCCTCAAACTGATGGTCAGTCTGAGAGAACTATTCAGACCTTAGAGGATATGCTGAGAGCATGTGTAATGGATTTTGGTGGCAGATGGGAAGACCACTTGTCGCTTATCGAATTTGCTTATACTAATAGTTATCAAGCTAGTATTAAGATGGCTCCTTTCGAGGCATTATATGGAACTTTAAGGCTTTGCATAGATTATAGGCAATTGAATAAGATCACCATTAAGAATAAGTATCCCCTCCTAAGAATAGATGACTTGCTAGATCAGTTAATAGGAGCTTCATTGTTTTCTAAGATAGACTTGAGATCGGGTTATCATCAATTGAAAGTAAAAGAAGAAGATGTACCAAAAATTGCTTTTCGAACTAGATATGGTCATTATGAATATTTGGTAATGCCTTTTGGTTTAACTAATGCCCAGCTGTTTTCATGGATTATATGAATCGAATATTCAGACCTTATCTAGATCAATTTGTGGTAGTATTTATTGATGATATCCTGATTTACTCAAAATCTCCAGAAGAACATGAGAAACACTTAAGGATTGTGCTTCAAACTTTAAGGGAAAAGAAATTGTATGCTAAGTTGAGTAAATGTGAATTTTGGTTAAGAGAAATAAAATTTTTAGGCCATGTGGTTTCAGGAGAAGGGGTTTCTGTTGATCCTCATAAAATAGACACTGTGTTAGAATGGGAAAGACCAAGGACGGTAACTGAAGTTAAGAGTTTTTTAGGTCTAGCCGGTTACTATAGAAGATTCATTAAAAGATTTTCACAAATAGAATTACCTTTAACTAGGCTAACTAAAAAGAACCAACCCTTTGTTTGGGATAGTAAGCATGAAGAGAGTTTCCAAGAACTGAAGGTTAGGTTAACTTCAACACATGTCCTAGTTATCCCTGATCCCCATGAGCCTTTTGTAGTATATACGGATGCATCCTTGAAAGGTTTAGGTTGTGTGTTGATGCAATATGAAAGAGTAGTAGCTTATGCCTCAAGACAATTGAGACCTCATGAGCAGAATTATCCAACCCATGATCTAGAATTAACTGCAATAGTCTTCGCCTTAAAGATTTAGAGACATTACTTTTATGGAGCTAAATTTGAGATTTATTCTGATCATAAAAGTTTGAAATATTTGTTTGATAAAAAAGAATTGAACATGAGACAAAGAAGATGGTTAGAATTCCTGAAGGATTATGAGTTTTCCCTTAAGTACCATCTAGGAAAAGCTAATGTTGTTGCTGACGCCCTTAGTAGAAAATCTATCTATATGGCTATGATGATGATAAAGGAAGAACAATTTTTGGAAGAATTTAGGGATTTGAGACTTAAGGTATCTTTTGAACCAAATAAAATTGGATTAAGTTCCCTTGTGATTGAAAGTGAGTTAGAAGGGCAAATTTTAGATGCAATGACAAATGACCCTTATGTTGAGGAAGTGAAACAACTTAAGAACAAAGGAAGAGCCTCGGAATTAAGATTTACAGAAAATGGGCTACTGAAGTTTATAAATAGATTATATATTCCGAATGTGGGAACCCTTAGAAAGGACATTCTTAATGAAGCTCACCAAAGTAAGTATACTATACATCCTGGAGCTATTAAGATGTACCAAGATATAAAGAAAAATTTTTGGTGGCCTGTATTAAAGAAAAACATAGTAGAGTTTGTGAGTAAGTGCCTTATGTGTCAAAGAACTAAAATTGAACATCAAAGACCTCTAGGAGATTTGCAATCTTTAGACATACCAGTCTGGAAATGGGATAGTATCTCCATAGATTTTATAGTAGGTTTACCTAGGATATCTTTAAGTAATGATGCTATATGGGTGGTTGTAGACCGATTAACCAAGTCTGCGCACTTTTTACCTATCAAGTCCACATCTACCTTGAATTAACTAGCACAAATTTATATTAAAGAAATAGTTAGACTTCATGGTGTACCAAATAGCATCATATCTAATAGAGATCTTAGACTCACCTCCAGATTTTGGAGATCTCTGCAAGAAGCTATGGGAACAAAATTACGATTTAGTTCTGCTTATCACCCACAGATTGATGGACAAACCAAAAGAGTTAACCAAATACTAGAGGATATGCTAAGAGCTTGTGTAATGGAATTCAAAGGTGATTGGGATAGTTATGTAGCATTAGCAGATTTTGCTTACAATAATAGTTACCAATCTAGTATTCAAATGGCCCCTTATGAAGCATTGTATGGGAGGAAGTGCAGATCACCTATTTGTTAGGTAGAACTTGGAGAAAGGGCTTTAGTATGACCATAAATAGTAGACCAAATATCTGAGCAAATAAAATTAATAAGGGAATGTCTTGCTACTGCTCAAAGTAGACAAAAAAGTTATGCAGATAAAAGAAGAAGACCATTGGAATTTAATATTGGTGATCATGTTTTTCTCAAAATCACCCCAGTCACAGCTGTAGGCAGAGTATTAAAAGCAAAGAAACTTAGTCCTAGATATGCAGGACCATTCCAAATTCTTGAAAAACTTGGTACCACAGCTTATAGACTAGCCCTACCACTAAACCAAGTAACATTCATGATATATTCCATGTATCCTAATTAAGGAAATATCTCCCAGATTCTACACATATTATTGAATATGAGAAATTGCATTTATAAGATAACATGACATGTGAAATGAAACCAGATAGAATAATTGACACTCGCATCAAATCATTAAGAAACAAGCAAATCCTTCTAGTAAAAGTTGTCTGGAAAGGGTTAACGCAAGTAGAAGCTACATGGGAAATGGCGGACCACATGAAGCAAACTTACCCTAAATTATTCCACTAAGATAAGACCTTGAATTTTGAGGACAAAATTCTTTTAAGGGAGGTAGAATTGTAACATCCCATGTTTTCTTGCATTTAAGCTATATTTTTCTTTGTTTAAATTCGAAATGGTGTTAGAAATTGGGAAAATTATGTTTTTGGACAATTATAATGAAGTGACAAAGAAGAGGCGTGAGAAATTAGGATACTTGAGTTAAGAATAAAAGAAAAAGAGAGTTTTGGTGGCATCAGTCGACTAATTAAGAGGAACAGTCGACTGATCGCATTCGAAATTAGAACAGGTTGTTGATATCTGCAATCGGTCGACTGATGAGGAATGATCAGTCGACTGATTCTTCTCTGTCAAGCTAATATTTCAGGACCAGATGAAATCAGTTGACTAATCTATATGAATTAGTCGACTGATGGGATCAGTCGACTGATTATATGCTTAAGTGTGACAATAGGTCGGTTTAACTGAAATTTAATGGGAGGAAACTTACT
Source organism: Biancaea sappan (assembly GCA_037074585.1). Lineage (NCBI taxonomy): Eukaryota > Viridiplantae > Streptophyta > Magnoliopsida > Fabales > Fabaceae > Biancaea > Biancaea sappan. Next base: position 18,894,999 of record CM073494.1, read on the forward strand.
TAATTACCCCTAGTATGCTATTGAGGCTTAGAAATGAGATATTAGGGTTAAAAGGGGAATTTCCAACCCAATAGAGCCCTTGGGACTCTTTTAGAAGAGAGAAGAGGGAAAAAGAAGCTAATTTTGAAAATTTAGCAAGGAGAGAGAGAGAAAAACGTGAATAGGAAGAAAAGGAAGGAGAAGGAAGTTTTGGCAAGGTTTTTGGCAAAGGAACCATCATAGGTAAGCTTCTAGCTTGTTTCCTCTAGTTTAACTTAATTCTAGAGCTTGAAAAATCATAGAAAGGAGATTTTCAGGTTAGAGAAAAGAGAAAGAAGGAAGAAGCTAGAAGATAATATTCCAAATTCAATTATAAGGGAATCAAGGTAGCTAATTCTCATAAAAGCTATGTGTTAGATATTTATTATGTTATATTAGCTTTTAATGCATGATTTTTGTTTTTAGAGTCTTCATGAATACATAGAACACATATTTCTCATGAAAAGGGCATCGCATGTCTCCATGGGATGATAGAATAAGAAATCCTCATGGGATGCCCAGAAATTCCTCATATGATGTTAAAGTCCTTATGAGATGAAAGAACTAGAGAATTCCCCGTGAGATGATAGAAATTCCTCATGAGATATGAATTTCTTTTAATGGGAAAGAGTCAAGCATAGTATATCAAGTTAAGTATGACTCATTCTGCATATGTATTCATATGATATTATCTCATTTTTGGAAGTGGTTTATATTATTAGAATAGCTTTTATGACTGAAATGGTGGGAATATGTTACAATATGCTAGCTACTAAGATTTTACATCTCACCTTGTTTTATGATAAATTATCATTTCAGGAGCTGAAGAAGAAAAAGAGGGGAAAGAAAAGAAATAAGTATATGTTGTAACTAACTATGTTACTTTCTTAAGTAGAAATATGGAAAAAAAAGGTCATGTAATATATGGAATATCATGTTTTGTAGATTGAGGTCATACCATGTATTTGTAATTAAACTTTTGATATTCTAGTAGAATCTACAAGTGAAGTTTTAAGTGTGGATGTGGATTTTATGTAGATTTCAGTAAACTGATCCACCATACTTGGAGTTGCTTTTATTGAAAATTTAAGTTTGTAGCATACCAATCGACTGATAATTCTCGGTTTCAACTTCAATTAAATTCCTAATCAATCAGTCGACTGATAATCAAGAATCGATCGACTAATTGCTTAATGTCAAATTTGAAATTTTGTATTTTCAGTTATATTAAAAGCCAATTATTTCGAAAACTCAGACAATTATAAATATATTATTTCAAAATTTATCACTTCACCCAACATATTTATATTACAGAGTAGACATTACACGGTCGACTGGCCTGGTGCTACGCCTGTCGACCGCCTGGCACCAGGGGACCGAGGCCTGTCGGCCTGCTTGCGCCAGGTGGCCGACAGGCCTGGCACCAGGCGATCGGCCGCCTGGTGCCAGGTGTAACATCTGCTAAAATAATACTAATTTTATACAATTTAAGAAAATTGTAGTAAATATCTTGTAAAACTTATGGTTAAAACATAATACTTTTCTAGAAAGCTTGGGAAAATATCTGATTGTATGAAAATAGGGTAACTTTGAAACCTTTTTCAATTTATAATTTTAAACTGGCAGAGGACGATCGGTCGACTAATCTGAGACTATCGGTCGACTGATAGTATTCAAAGTTACATATATCTAAAATCGAGAGGTATCAGTCGACTGATTCATGGACATCGGTCGACTGATGTGTCCTGAACATCAGATTTCAGAAGATATTAACTTGAAAACATGATAAAATCAATTAGTTTCATTATGCATATAATTTACAATACTTCTTCAACTTTTCTTTACAATTTCTCTTCTAGAATGAAGCTAAAGTACAATGAGCTTACATATAACTCATACCTCCATGCATATACACAAATTATGCATAGGTTTCTAAAGGTTTACATAAGAAGTTAAGTTTATATTCCTTTTCTATGTATAACTACCTAGCAACTATGCTAGCTTGTTCCTTGCTATCTTTTGCTTCTTCAAATCTTGAAATGGTTAGTTAAAAGATAAAACATGAGATATATAATCTCAGTAGCTAGTTTATTTCAAGAAATCATTTCAAGAACCATTTCAGTCATAAAAGCAATTCTTAGTAACTAATTCACACTTCTATGAACATAAAAGAACTATTATAAAAGCAATCTCAATAGAGAACTCATTCCATGAAATATAACTAACATACTAGCACATAACTTGTATCTTAGTTTCTTTCTCAATATAGTACACTATTCTTTGTCTACTTTTGCTACTTTAGCTACTCCAACTACTCTAGCCATTCTAGTTATTTTAACTACTGTAGTTACTTTCGCAAGAAAAGTACTCAATGTCCCATGAGGAATATCTGTCATCCCACGAGGAATTTCTATGGCTCTGTCTTCCCATAAGGATTTTTTACATCCTATGAGGTATTTCTTTCATCTCATGAGGAATTTCTGGTTCTGTCATCCCATAAGGACATAATCTCTACTTTTCAAGAAAGAGTTAACTCTATGTTCTCATGGTGAACTTCCACATATCTATAATTGGTAAATCATGGACAATATGATAAATAACTAAATTATCTTACTTTCTAGCCCTCTTATTGTCACGACCCGTTTTTTGGGCACATGACCGGCACAATGATGAATATCCCATCACTGTAAGCCTTTCGATAAATTCTACCCATGAGTTTAGTCATTATCAAAATAACCATTCCTGAAGAAAATATATCAAATTTTCTTATTTGAAATTCATAGAGATGATTTGCACATAATAATAGATTCTAAAATATATTATTATGCTGACATACAAACCAAATGCCAAACCCCTGATCTAGATGTCCTAGATGATTACAGAGCAACATAATCTACAACAATAGAGGGGCCTACCCGATAGCGGGAGGGTCCAAAATGATTTACTCTTCTAGTGGATATTCTTCACTGGCAACCTGATCTGAACAAAAAGGTTGTACAAACAATGTGAGCTTTTAAACTCAGTGAGCAAATCGACCTTGCAATTATTAACAACATATTTAAGATCAAACCAAATCACATTTCAAACAATTCAAACAATTCATACAATTCTAAATCAAGTTCCCAGACATTTTTCGGGTCCCGTCCACAATAAGTGGCCGTTGCCCCACGGCCCCTGCCGTATCCTCCCTTATTTCACCCCTGTCCTCAAAGGGACAAATCTGTAGTCTAACCTTATTTCACCCCGTCCTTAAAAGGACTAATATCATATTCAATATCACGTGGCTATAGTGATTTCATTCCACCCTTATTTCATCCTATGGGATCCCATAAACTTTATTTCCGTTTCTATCAAGATCAAACACAACCACATTACACAATCATAGGCAACCATATGCATCTCATTTCAGGAAAAGTTCACAACAGAATCATATTTACACATTTCAATGTATAACATGAATGCATGAATTTCATGTCACATATATATAGAGTATACTTTTAATATATACATTAAATAAGCAAACAAGGTAAGGTAGGATCTCTCACCTCGATTCCATACGAGTATCACTTCTCTAAGTCGTTACGGACAAGAGTACACAAATAAATTTCAGTATACCGCTACAGAGATTTTCATGAAAGATTAGAGAAAATAAGTTAGGATTGTTTTCATACAGATACTGTTCATACATACGGTACTATTCATATGTACAGTCACTATTCATATACAAATATTATTCATACATATGGATAATATTCGTACATACAGTCACTATTCATACATATGGATACTATTTTTACGTACGGATACTATTCATACGTACGGTCACTATTCATATATACGGTTACTATTCATATATACGGGTACTATTCATACCAGAAATAAAGAATACAATCTGTAAAAGAGTACACCAGGTAAGTTCCCAGGAAAGAGTGGAGGGTCACACTGGACACACTTAAAAATCAGGTCTTTCCTTAGCCAGAACTTTCCTAGACATGTATTCTTCACAGTTTACATTCTATTTCAGTAATCAGAGAATCAAAATAACATATAAACAGTTAAGGACAGTTTTTCTGATGTGGAAGATCAGCCAAAGCCGCAACCACAGAGCATACTTAAGAAAATAACTTCTAAATTTGAAAGATATAGAAAGGGCATAGTATCCTTACCTAAGCTGAAAAGGAAAGGCCCAAAATCTCAGAGGCCTAGCATTTGAGTAGGAGAAACTTAAGGAGAGAAGAAGAGAAGTTGAAGGTGTGTGTTTAGAAGTGAAATGGAAGAGCCTATTTATAAGAAAAGTCAACGGTACTATTTATCACTATGCACTAATAAAATATTCAATTTACTATTCATGAAAATGACATTTCTAATAAAATAATCCACGTTAATCATTTACGGTTATTGTGCAAATTTTGGAAAAGTCGCAGGCGGCTATTGAAAAACTTAAGGGGAAAACTATCATTTCACCTTAAACCTTTAAGTTTCTTTTCAATTCAGTCCTTTCACTTTAGTCCCTGAGGGTATTTTTACACATAAAACGTCATTTTCTCCCACGAACTTCTTTCTAGTTTTCTCTTATGACCAAACCACATCTAGTACTTGACATTTCGATTGTATAAATGAACAGTACCATATACATAAATAGTATTATACGGGTGAATAGTACCGTATACTGAAATAGTAACAGTAGTTTGTAAACAAATATTTATATTTTATTTTTCATGGGTATTACACTTATGAAGCGAACTCTTCATCCTATGATGAATTACTACATCCCATGAGGAGTTAAGTTTCATATTCATAAGAAAACATGTTCTCAAATATTCATAGATAGCTATACCATAAACAATAACATATCATATACAAGTATGATAAATAACTGAAATTAAAATGCTTTTATGAATAACTAGCTACCTTGGATTCTTCCTAATAGCTGAACTTGTGGATTCTCTCCTAGTTTCTCTTTAGCTTCATTTACTTCCTCAACTTTCAGACTTCCCTTTCCTTTATTTTCTTCTTCTTAGTCTGAAAATGGCTATTTTATGAATCCTTACTCACTAGAATCCATCTAAACTAGAGAAATCAAGTTAGGAAGCTTACCTTTGGTGATTTCCTTATTAGAAACCCAACTAGGAGTCCCTTCTCTTTCTTCTTCTTCTTCCCCACGTTTCTCCCTCTCTCTCCTCTCTAAAATTTCAGAAAACTCATTTTTCTCTCTCTCTTGTGCTTTAAAAAGAGTCTAAGGAGTCTTCTTGTCATGGAAAACCCCCTTTTACCCCTATTCTCATGTTTCTAAGTTTCATTGACATATTAGGGGCATTCTAGTCAATTTCCCACTGATTTTTCAGTTGAAACCGACTTACTTTCAAACTCCAGCAGGCGATCAGTCGACTGATTTCTTATGATTAGTCGACTGATTCAACCCGATTAGTCGACTGATTGCCACAGGTCCCAAAATTTCAGCATGACAGAGAATTATCAGTCGACTGATCTCTCCTCATTAGTCGACTGATTGCAGATATCAGCAACCTAGTATGTTTCTAATGCTATCAGTCGACTGATTCCCTCAAAACTTCATTTTTCTTCTATTCTTAGCTCATTTATCCTAATTTCACATGCCTTCTCTTGATGACTAAATTCTAGGCATTCAAAATCATACTTTGCTAAGTTCTAACATCATTTCTAACTAAAAATAAAGAAAATATAATTTCAATAGAGGAAAATATGAGATGTTACAATTCTCTCCTCCTTTAAAGAATTTTGTCCTTAAAATTGAGCTAGCATATATTCTAACATAGAAACACCTGGTTATAAGATGGGTTTCATCCCATTGTCTTAAAGAATTATTCTTTTCCTCTTTTGGAAAAGCTCTCAATCATTATAACCACTTCCATAAGTATAGAGATGGATATAAACTTATATTATTGAAGCACCATAAATCTATTTATTTCATAAGGTTTCACAATGCAATATAAGTCTATTTACTGTAAGGGCTTGTGTTGCACCATGAATTTACCCTACTTATGGATTCATAATGCATAAAGAGTTTACTTATTGTAAGGGTTCTTAATGCATTATGAGTCTTCTTAAAATTTGAGTTTATGATGCACCACTTTGATCAAACACTTTCTCTTATAATCATGGAAGATTTGTCATAACTTGTCATAAAGTTACTATAACTCTACTCATTGAGAGGTTTGCACTGTTTTCTCATAAGTCTACCTTTCTCTTGGAGTCTAATGTATTGTAAGTCTATCTAACGCTATAGGTCTACAATACAGCATATATTCATAAAGAAGTCCCTTATAATTAATCTCTTGCTAAGGGTCTTGCTAACTGTTTTCCACCTTTAACTAACTGCTACTCTTTTGTGGAACAAGTCTTCCTAATCTCTTTTATTCCACCTATAGAATAGAATTCTATTTGTTCCATATTTTTTCTTACATAAAACTTAATACTTTTCTTTAGCTTCTTAGCCTTAATTCTATTTTCAGAAGAACTAAGACTACTATACTAAACATGTCAACTTTTGCTTGCTTCATAGTAAAAGTATTAAACATGTATCTTTTTCTTTTAATTGCTTGTCAAGTTAGCTGGAATACTTGCATCATTCTTCATTAAACATAATGCTATAAAAGGCAAGTTTTCTAAGTTCTATAGATACAAGTCTTAAATCTTCTTGAAGAGAAAATCTTCTTCAAGCTAAAGGGATGTAAAATCATAGAAGATAAACTTTCAAATTTCATAAAGACAAGTCTTCAAGCTTCATGTCAAAAGTGTATTCATACACAATAAAGCACATAGCTAGAGTAAATCATGAAATTCCTTTCATTACTTGACAAGTAAAAAAAAAATAACATACATGATATTCTTATACTGAGAATTAATCCTTCCATGATATCTACTTGTTACAATACACACAACTTTTCTCACTTTATTCTGTTGTAAGACTTATGGTCTATTATGTATAAATCATACTTATATAAGTCTTATTCTTTGTAGAACTAGTGTGTATTCTACTTACCTACTTATGGAATAAATATAGTCTAGGGTTTCCGTTTCATTCTATCTAATTTGTCATAACATACTCTTGTCTTTCTAATTTAGTTATGACTGTCTCCTTGTTCTTTTACATAAAAAGAACAAGTCTTAACTTCTTATTTCCCTTTATAGAATAAGTCTTTCTTCTCTTATTCTTCTTTTAGAATAAGAGTCTATCCCTCAATCTCAATCGTCATAGCTACTTCCATGAATATGTAGATTGTAATAATCATTCTCATTCTTTCTTATAGTGTATTATAACTTCTAATTATTTCTCAAGAAAAGTATTCTACATCTCATGATGAATTTCTATCGTCTCATGGGAAATTTCTTGGTTCTGTTATCTCATAAGGATTTTACTTCCTTGAAGAATTTCTATCTTCCCATGAGGAAAAGTTCTGAGTTCTCATCCTATGGGGAATTTATCTGCATCCCATGAGGAAATTCTGGAGTTCTATCTTCTCATAAGAAATCCTATGTCTTATGAGGAATTTTGTCATCTCATGGGGTCTTTGTTCTGCTAAAGTGCATTATAAGTTCTTGTTCTGATTTCATATGAGTCATAATATGAAACAATTCTTTCTAATCGTTTCTCTATTCTTCCTTTGAGATAATCACCTCCATCCTCTTTATTTGATTGAAGGAGACTTCTCTACTCAACTTTTTACAAACTATACCATACCTCCCCTTTTATGAATTTGGATTATAATGGGTTCCTATCTGTAAAATATACTGGCCAGGTATATATTACAAATAAGACTCTACTACCTCCTCATTCTTCAAAGGTATCTGGTTTGCTTCTATCTAATTTCATTTACGTTTTTCTGAATGCTATCAGTAAGTCCTAACCTTGAATCCTTAACATAGATAGGACTACTAATTATGATAACTTACATTCAAGTCTTTTGGTCATAGATATTCATATAATTTAATTTATAATCTTTCTCTATCATATGACTACCTTTCTAAATTGAGATAACCATCACCTGCTCTCAGACTACTGATATTATGTTGACATGTAATCATTTATTTCAATCTCAGGCAAATCTTTTTCATAAAATATGAGCAAGAATCATGCAAGGGAATTCTACATGTTAGACAATTCATTGCCTATTATACATGAGAAATTTATCTGAAATTTGCCTTACTCATAAAATACTTCTTTCAAGTTATATGAATCCTCTTGCACCCAATAAGGTTTCTTGGCTCATTAAATTTCTTGATTACTAACTCACTGTGAATCTTTAATCCACTAAGTTCATTCTCACTATGCACCAAATAACTTTCTTTATCATAACATATTAGTCACTCTTGTGCATAGGTTAGTCTTTCAAAATTTCATGTTATTCTATCATCATCTACTCCTCAAGGAAGAACGCTATCATGAAATGGATTACACAACATATAAAGTATAAACAATACTCGTACTCATACTAGAATACATCATGCATAGCCAAAATTTCTATAATGCATCTTTGTGTAATCAATATCTTGGAAAAACTACTTCCTATACATGTCCATAAATTCTATGCTTTTAAACTAAAGCCAGGTAAACTAGCATTTACTTTCTTGTTGTCAAAACCAACAAGTCTTCTTAAGGATCCAATATCATCAACATATATTCCTTGAATACAAGAAATCTTACCTCCTAAGGGCTCAAGCTTTATATTTAGATCTCTTATTTTGTCCACTACTTTCCATTTTCATGGATTTGCAGACATTCTGCTTCTTCTTGCTCTTCTTTCTTTTATTTTGTACATTCATCTCATGAATATCCTTTCTTAAACCCCTTATTTCTTCCAAAATAGGGGTGGAGATATTCAACTCAATTGTCTGTTGGTTTGCTTGTCTTTCTAACTGGATTCCTAGGATATCTACACTTTCCATAAGTTCTTCTAGAACTCCTCTTTGCTGGATGGTTATCCCACAAATAAAACCATAGCATCTATCTCACTGACATAAAAGAGATGGTTAGTGATACCTAATAGGGATTCTTGGGGTACTTGGGTCATACTAATACATATTATCCTAGTCTTATATGCATAATTCTAAGGTTATCCACCATATTTTCTCTGCTTTGCACCCAATCTTGACCCACAGAGTGCCTAAGACCATGCTCTGATACCAAAAATGTAACGTCTGCTAAAATAATACTAATTTTATACAATTTAAGAAAATTGTAGTAAATATCTTGTAAAACTTATGGTTAAAACCATAAGACTTTTCTAGAAAGCTTGGAAAAATATCTGAGTGTATGAAAATAGGGCAACTTTGAAACCTTTTTCAATTTATAATTTTAAACTGGCAGAGGACGATCGGTCGACTGATATGAGACTATCGGTCGACTGATAGTCTTCAAAATTGCATATATCTAAAATCGAGAGGTATCAGTCGACTGATTTATGGACATCGGTCGACTGATGTGTCCTGAACATCAGATTTCAGAAGATATTAACTTGAAAACATGATAAAATCAATTAGTTTCATTATGCATATAATTTACAACACTTCTTCAATTTTTCTTTGCAATTTCTCTTCTAGAATAAAGCTAAAGTACAATGAGCTTACATATAACTCATACCTCCATGCATATACACAAATTATGCATAAGTTTCTAAAGGTTTACATAAGAAGTTAAGTTTATATTCCTTTTCTATGTATAACTACCTAGCAACTATGCTAGCTTGTTCCTTGCTATCTTTTGCTTCTTCAAATCCTGAAATGGTTAGTTAAAACATAAAACATGAGATATATAATATCAGTAGCTAGTTTATTTCAAGAAATCATTTCAAGAACCATTTCAGTCGTAAAAGCAATTCTTAATAACTAATTCACACTTCCATGAACATAAGAGAACTATTATAAAAGCAATCTCAATAGAGAACTCATTCCATGAAATATAACTAACATACTAGCACATAACTTGTATCTTAGTTTCTTTCTCAATATAGTACACTATTCTTTGTCTACTTTTGCTACTTTAGCTACTCCAACTACTCTAGCTACTATAGTTATTTTAACTACTCTAGTTACTTTCTCAAGAAAAGTACTCAATGTCCCATGAGGAATTTCTGTCATCTTACGAGGAATTTCTAGGGCTCTGTCTTCCCATAAGGATTTTTTATATCCTATGAGGTATTTCTGTCATCTCATGAGGAATTTCTGGTTCTGTCATCCCATAAGGATATAATCTCTACTTTTCAAGAGAGAGTTAACTCTGAGAACTTCCACATATCTATAATTGCTAAATCATGACAATATGATAAATAACTAAATTATCTTGCTTTCTAGCCCTCTTATGAAGCGAACTCTTCATCCTATGATGAATTACTACATCTCATGAGGAGTCAAGTCTCATATTCACAAGAAAACATGTTCTCAAATATTCATAGATAGCTATACCATAAACAATAACATATCATATACAAGCATGATAAATGTAATACCCATGAAAAATAAAATATAAATATTTATTTACAAACTACTGTTACTATTTCAGTATATGGTACTATTCACCCGTATAATACTATTTACGTATATGGTACTGTTTATTTATACAATCGAAATGTCAAGTACTAGATGTGGTTTGGTCATAAGAGACAACTAGAAAGAAGTTTGTAGGAAAAAATGACGTTTTATGTGTAAAAATACCCTCAGGGACAAATTGAAAGGACTGAATTGAAAAGAAACTTAAAGATTTGAGGTGAATGGATAGTTTTCCCTTTAAGTTTCCAATAGTAATAACAAAAAAATTTTACACATAGTAACTGCATTATTAGAAATGTCATTTTCATGAATAGTAAATTGAATATTTTATTAGCGCATAGTATCAAATAGTACCATTGACTTTTGCTATAAATAGGCTGTCACATCCCAAAAATTGAGCATGTGAAAAGATACTACTCATTTGATATAATTCTCAAACATACGTTATATACATATATTCTGTAAGGTTTTACATTCAACCTTAATCATTCATTCCACACTACAGAATTATATTCATCTGATAAGCAAATATAGACATACATAGTCTGATATTTCTATCTCATCGCAAGCCTAGGAGACCTATAGAAAGTACAGAGCGTTTCTAGTGTCCACATTAATAAGTACTGGTATCCCACCAGACAGAAATAGAGTGTAATCCCAAGGGGCTTCTAATCTTCCAACGGATACTCTTCTTCTTTGTTTTCTGTATCTGAAAAATAATCATAGGGAGTGTGAGTTTATTTAAAAACTCAGTAAGTAAATAACTGTACTATATAAAATATCAAAAGTACAAATACCACATTTACTCATATAATTAATTGTCTTATACATCGAGTAGTATGGGACTCTAACCCTTTCAAACTCATGAATAAGATTTCATAGGTATACACCGAGTAGTATGGGACTCTAACCCTTTCAAACTCGTGAATAAGATCTCATAGGTATACGCCGAGTAGTATGGGACTTTAACCCTTTCAACTCGTTGACTGCCGACACTACAGTACTGCTACAGTAACCGAAGAAAATTTTCCAGATTTTGTTTCGAAATCCCTGGTCGCTACAGTAACTCGGTTTTTGCAGAAGTTTTTGCAGAAATTTCTAACAAATTCATCCTTTCCCTTCTTGTTTCAAAACCAGAATTTCAACTCTTTTAACCGATTATAACTCAAATATAACTTCTAAAACAACTGAGATTCATGAATTATCATCAAAATCTTCAAAACAAAACCTCCTCTGATCTTCTACATAAACTGAAATTTAAGGAAAATAATCGGATTAAAGCTTACCTTTGATCCTTACAAAGCTTTTGAACCGAACAAATAATCGAAACTCTGAAGATCAAGGAAAGGATTTGAGAAGAAAATGAAGGACTGAGAGAGAAATCTTTTCTGCTTCCTTCGGCTGAGTGAAAAAAATGAGGGTTACTATTGAAACTTTATATTAAATATTTCTAATGGGTTATTCAATAACCCATGGGTATCCATAACCCAACATCCAAACCCATCCAGTCAATTTACAATAAATGGATTAATTGACCATTCTGAAACCACTTTTCCATGAATTTCACCATTCTTAGAATATATCCCTCATTGTGCAAATATTTAGTCCAGTCATTTAACTCAATTTTCATAGATAATATTCAAAGAGAACAATTAAATATGAAAATTAAAAATGACCAAAATAAATAACTAAAGTAACGTTGTAGAATTCTAAAATACTCTTAAGCGAATTATATTCTGAAATTAACGGGTATTACATTCTACCCCCCTTAAAAGAATTCGGTCCTCCGAATTAAAATCTTACCTCAAGTTTCAAATAAATGTGGATAGTTTTTCCACATCTCATCTTCTGCCTCCCACGTAGCTTCCTCGCGAGAATGATTTCTCCAAAGAACCTTGACAGTAGGAATTTCTTTGGTACGCAATTTCTTGACTTTTCTATCAAGGATAGCTACTGGTACCTCTTCGTATGTGAGAGTTTCATCAAAATAAACTTCTTGGGGTTGAATGACATGAGAAGGATCAGGAAGATACTTTCATAGCATGGACACATGAAATATTGGATGAACTCCCTCTAGGTTGGAAGGTAGGTCTAGGCGATATGCCACATTACCCACTTTGTCTACAACCTCATATGGGCCAACATACCTCGGACTAAGCTTGCCTTTCTTCCCGAATCTCATTACTCCCTTCATAGGTGAGATTCGTAAGAAAACCATATCACCTATTGCAAATTCAAGGTCACGTCGTCGGTTGTCCGCATAAGACTTCTGTCTACTCTGAGCAGTTAACAACTTTTCTCTGATCAGTTTAACTTTATTTATATCTTCCTGAATCATCTCAGGTCCAAATATTTTGGTTTCACTAAGTTCAAACCAACCTATAGGAGATCGACACCGTCTCCCATACAAAGCCTCAAAAGGTGCCATCTGAATACTGGCTTGGTAACTGTTGTTATAAGCAAATTCAATAAGAGACAAATGATCTTCCCAACTTCCACTGAAATCCATCACACAAGCTCTTAGCATATCCTCTAAAGTCTGAATTGTCCTTTCGGACTGTCCATCAGTCTGAGGATGGAATGCTGTGCTAAGATTCACTTTGGTACCCAAAGCCTCTTGAAAGACTTTCCAGAACCGAGAAGTAAACTGAGGTCCTCGATCTGATATAATGGATATTGGTACACCATGAAGTTTCACTATTTCTTTAACATAAAGTCGAGCAAGTTTTGCTACACTGAAAGTGGTATGAACAGGAAGAAAATGTGCTGACTTAGTAAGTCGATCCACTATGACCCATATTGAATCATTTCCTTTTGTTGACCGAGGTAAACCTACTACAAAATCCATAGTGATCCTTTCCCACTTCCATTCGGGAATATCTAGTTTTTGCATCAATCCAGGTGGTCGTCGATGTTCAGCTTTAACTTGCTGACAAGTCAAACATCGAGCTACAAAGTCAGTCACGTCTCGCTTCATGCCCTCCCACCAGTAAACTTGTTTCAAGTCCTGATACATTTTCACAGCACCAGGATGTACAACGTAGGGTGAACCATGAGCTTCCATTAAGATTTCATGTTTCAAAGATTCAATGTTGGGGACACAGAGTCTCCCATTAAACCATAAGACTCCTTCTTCATCTACCAAGAAACTTGGTGCTAGACCTTGCCTTGCCTTATCTCTTATTTTGACCATATCAATGTCATTTTCTAAAGTTGCTTTTACTTTTTCAACAAGGGATGATCTAACTGTTAAATGAGCCAGAAATGTACCTGACTCAGTGATCTCAAAGAATACTCCATCAGCTTCTAATTCTTGTAGTTCATGTATTAGAGATCTCCTTATAGTGGCAATGTGAGCTAAACTTCCCATAGACTTTCGACTTAGAGCATCAGCCACTACATTTGCTTTACCTGGATGGTAAAGGATGGTACAATCATAATCTTTCAGAAGTTCCATCTACCTTCGTTGCCTTAGATTGAGATGTCTCTGCTCAAAAATGTACTTAAAGCTTTTGTGATCTGTAAAAATTTTACAAGTCTCCCCATACAAGTAATGTCTCCATATCTTTAGGGCAAACACTACAGCTGCCATTTCCAAATCATGAGTGGGGTAATTCAATTCATGCTTTTTAAGCTGACGTGAGCCATAAGCTATGACTTTACCATGTTGCATCAACACACACCCTAAGCCTATCTTTGAGGTATCACAAAATACAGAGTAACCCCCTAGTCCTGATGGTAGGGTTAAGACTGGTGCAGAAGTTAAACACTCTTTCAATTGGGTGAAACTTTGTTCACATAAATCATCCCAAATGTATTTAACATTCTTTCGAGTTAACTTATTTAATGGTTTTTGCAGAAGTTTTTGCAGAAATTTCTAACAAATTCATCCTTTCCCTTCTTGTTTCAAAACCAGAATTTCAACTCTTTTAACCGATTATAACTCAAATATAACTTCTAAAACAACTGAGATTCATGAATTATCATCAAAATCTTCAAAACAAAACCTCCTCTGATCTTCTACATAAACTGAAATTTAAGGAAAATAATCGGATTAAAGCTTACCTTTGATCCTTACAAAGCTTTTGAACCGAACAAATAATCGAAACTCTGAAGATCAAGGAAAGGATTTGAGAAGAAAATGAAGAACTGAGAGAGAAATCTTTTCTGCTTCCTTCGGCTGAGTGAAAAAAATGAGGGTTACTATTGAAACTTTATATTAAATATTTCTAATGGGTTATTCAATAACCCATGGGTATCCATAACCCAACATCCAAACCCATCCAGTCAATTTACAATAAATGGATTAATTGACCATTCTGAAACCACTTTTCCATGAATTTCACCATTCTTAGAATATATCCCTCATTGTGCAAATATTTAGTCCAGTCATTTAACTCAATTTTCATAGATAATATTCAAAGAGAACAATTAAATATGAAAATTAAAAATGACCAAAATAAATAACTAAAGTAACGTTGTAGAATTCTAAAATACTCTTAAGCGAATTATATTCTGAAATTAACGGGTATTACATAGGCCCTTCCATTTCACTTCAAAACTCACACCTTCAACTTCTCTTCTTCTCTCCTTAAGTTTCTCTTACTCCAAAGCTAGGCCTCTGAGATTTTGGGCCTTTCTTTTTTTGCTTAGGTAAGGATACTATGCCCTTTCTATGTCTTTCAAATTTTAGAAGTTATTTTCTTAAGTATGCTCTGTGGTTGCGGCTTTGGCCGATCTTCCACATCAGAAAAACTGTCGTTAGCTGTTTATATGTTATTTTGATTCTCTGATTACCAAAATAGAATGTAAACTGTGAAGAATACATGTCTAGGAAAGTTCTGGCTAAGGAAAGACATGGTTTTTAAGTGTGTCCAGTGTGACCCTCCACTCTTTCCTGGGAACTTACCTGGTGTACTCTTTTACAGATTGTATTCTCTATTTCTGGTATGAATAGTACCCGTACGTATGAATAGTAACTATATAAATAGTAACAGTGCGTATGAACAATATCTGTACGAAAACAATCTTAACGTATTTTCTCTAATCTTTCATGAAAATCTCCGTAGCAGAACACTGAAATTCACCTGTGTACTCTTGTCCGTAACGACTTAAAGAAGTGATACTCGTACGGAATCCAGGTGAGTGAAACGACCCCGTTTTAATAGAGTTTTAGCATTACTGGTGATAAAAAGTATGTCGTAGGACACTCCCAAGATTCATAGGGGAAAATTGGATTCAGAATGACGAATCTAATAAGATAATTAATCCAGAAGTATGGATAAGACGAAACAAGTATTTCATGTTGATGTGAAGTTTGAATCTTTTCAAAAATAGATTAATTGTTATCTTGATTTGTGGTTTATAAATTTATAATATAGTTATATATTATACCTGTTATATGGATGAATATTCTATTGTACTTCTGATTATGATATGAACTGTTGTGCTATTGATTGTGATTGAGCGGGACAGTACCCCCTCTCACGGCAAGGCGGAAAACCCGGTTGAAATGGTGTCTTGACCAATGAGTGTGGAGACAACGATTCCCTCAGTAGGGATATAGCCCGGATTGGTGATAAATCCGTGAGGCGCCCTAGCTAAGAGAATGAGGTTGTGCGTCATGGCGGAAATATACAGAATTGGTGAGCTGGCCTGTGTGCGCTCTCCGGGATATATTGCCATTGATGAGTACTAGTAACGTTTGTTGAATTGGTTGTGCGTCATGGCGAAAATATACAGAATTGGTGAGCTGGCCTGTGTGCGCTCTCCGGGATATATTACCATTGACGAGTACTAGTAACGTTTGTTGAATTGGATGAATTTTTATCTTTTTGTATGTAATTTCTAACTATGTCTATTGGTTGAGTATGAGCCTTCTTGTATGCTTGCATGACTGGTAATGTATTTGAATTTTATTAACGCGAGGCCGATTCGCTCACATAGTTTAAAAGCTCACACTCTCTGTACAACCTTTTTGTTCAGATCAGGTTGCCGATGAAGAATATCCGCTAGAAGAGTAGATCACTTTGGACCCTCCCGCTATCGGGTAGGCCCCTCTATTGTTGTAGATTATGTTGCTCTATAATCGTCTAGGACATCTAGGTCAGGGGTTTGGTATTTGGCTTGTATTTCAGTACAATAAATGTATTTTATGTTGAGGATCTATTATTATATGCAAATAATCTCTATGAATTTCAAATAAGAAAATTTGATATATTTTCTTCAGGAATGGTTATTTTGATAATATAGAGATAATGACTAATAATTTAACTCATGGGTAGAATTTATCGAAAGGCTTACAGTGATGGGATATTCATCATTGTGCCAGTCATGTGCCCAGAAAACGGGTTGTGACAATAAATAACTGAAATTTAAATACTTTTATGAATAACTAGCTACCTTGGATTCTTCCTAATAACTGAACTTGTGGATTCTCTCCTAGTTTCTCTTTAGTTTCATTTACTTCCTCAACTTTCAGACTTCCCTTTCCTTTATTTTCTTCTTCTTAGTCTGAAAATGCCTATTTTATGAATCCTTACTCACTAAAATCTATCTAAACTAGAGAAATCAAGTTAGGAAGCTTACCTTTGGTGATTTCTTTGTTAGAAACCCAACTAGGAGTCCCTTCTCTTTCTTCTTCTTCTTCCCTACGTTTCTCCCTCTCTCTCCTCTCTAAAATTTCAAAAAACTCATTTTTCTCTCATTCTTGTACTTTAAAAAGAGTCTAAGGAGTCTTCTTGCCATGGAAAACCCTCTTTTACCCCCATTCTCATGTTTCTAAGCTTCATTGACATATTAGGGGCATTCTAGTCAATTTCCCACTGATTTTTCAGTTGAATCCGACTTACTTTCGCACTCCAGCAGGCGATCAGTCAACTGATTTCTCATGATTAGTCGATTGATTTGAAATTAGTCGACTGATTCGACCCGATTAATCGACTGATTATCACAGGTCCCAAAATTTCAGCATGACAGAGAATCATCCGTCGACTGATTGCAGATATCAGTAACCTAGTCCGTTTCTGATGCTATTAGTCGACTGATTCCCTCAAAACTTCATTGTTCTTCTATTCTTAGCTCATTTATCCCAATTTCTCATGCCTTTTCTTGATGATTGAATTCTAGGCATTCAAAATCATACTTTGCTAAGTTGTAACATCATTTCTAACTAAAAATAAAGAAAATATAATTTCAATAGAGGAAAATATGGGATGTTACACCAGGCCTGTCGGCCACCTGGCACAAGCCTATCAGCCGGCCTGTGCGCGGCAGTCAGCTGCCTGGTACATGGCCAGCCTGTACCAGCGACAGATAGGGAAGAAGTCGACGGTGAAACCAAAAGAAAACGAAGCTCACAGGCAAGGACTCCGGAAAAAATATAAAGGCAAAATAGACATTTCACTTATTTTTCATATGAGAAAGCGGTTTTCCATCGCAAATGTAATGGAAGAAAAAAATGCATTGTTGAGGGAAGAAGGTGTAATACCCATGAAAAATAAAATATAAATGCGTGTTTTCAAACTACTGTTACTATTTACGTATATGGTACTGTTCATTTATACAATCAAAATGTCAAGTACTAGATGTGGTTTGGTTATAAGAGAAAACCAGAAAGAAGTTTGTAGGAGAAAATGACGTTTTATGTGTAAAAATACCCTGAGGGACTAAATTGAAAGGATTGAATTGAAAAGAAACTTAAAGGTTTAAGGTGAAAGGATAGTTTTCCCTTTAAAGTTTCTAATAGTAAATAAACGAAAATTTTCCATCGTACGCGTAAGGTGCACAGTAACTGCATTATTAGAAATGTCGTTTTCATGAATAGTAAATTGAATATTTTATTAGCGCATAGTATCAAATAGTACCCTTGACTTTTGCTATAAATAGGCCCTTCCATTTCACTTCTAAACTCACACCTCCAACTTCTCTTCTTCTCTCCTTAAGTTTCTCTTGCTCCGACGCTAGGCTTTTGAGATTTTGGGCCTTTCCGTTTTGCTTAGGTAAGGATACTATGCCCTTTCTATGTCTTTCAAATTTTAGAAGTTATTTTCTTAAGTATGCTCTGTGGTTGCGGCTTTGGCTGATCTTCCACATCAGAAAAACTGTCGTTAGCTGTTATTTTGATTCTCTGATTACCGAAATAGAATATAATCTGTGGAGAATACATGTCTAGGAAAGTTCTGGCTAAGGAAAGACCTGGTTTTTAAGTGTGTCCAGTGTGACCCTCCACTCTTTCCTGGGAACTTACCTGGTGTACTCTTTTACAGATTGTATTCTGTATTTCCGGTATGAATAGTATCCGTACGTATGAATAGTGACCGTATGAATAGTACCGTACGTATGAATAGTGACCGTATGAATAGTACCCGTACGTATAGACAGTATCTATACGAAAATGATCTTAACGTATTTTCTGTAATCTTTCATGAAAATCTCTGTAGCGGAACACTGAAATTCACCTGCGTACTCTTGTCCGTAACGATTTAGAGAAGTGATACTCGTACGGAATCCAGGTGAGTGAAACGACCCTGTTTTAATAGAGTTTTAGCATTACTGGTGATAAAAAGTATGTCGTAGGACACTCCCAAGATTCATAGGGAGAAATTGGATTCAGAATAACGAATATAATGAGATAATTAATCCAGAAGTATGGATAAGACAAAGCAAGTATCTCATGATGATATGAAATTTGAATCATATAGTTATATACTATACCTGTTATATGGATGAGTATTATATTGTGCTTCTGATTATGATATGAATTGTTGTACTATTGATTGTGATTGAGCGGTACAGTACCCCCTCTCACGGCAAGGCGAAAAACCCGGGTTAAAGGGTGTCTTGACCAATGAGTGTGGAGACAATGATTCCGTCAGTAGGGATATAGCCCGGATTGGTGATAAATCCGTGAGGCGCCCTAGCTAAGAGGATGAGGTTGTGCGTCATGGCGGAAAAATACAAAATTGGTGAGCCGGCCTGTGTGCGCTCTCCGGGATAAATTGCCATTGACGAGTAATAGTATCGTTTGTTGAATTGGATGAAATTTTCTTGTATGTAATTTCTAACTATGTCTATTGGTTGAGCTTGAGCCTTCGGATATGCTTGCATGACTGGTGATGTATTTGAATTTTATTAACGCGAGGCCGATTTGCTCACTGAGTTTAAAAGCTCACACTGTTTGTACAAACTTTTTGTTCAGATCAGGTTACCGCCGAAGTACATCCGCTAGAGGAGTAGATCACGTTGGACCTTCCCGCTGTCGGGTAGGCCCTTCTTTTGTTATACAGTATGTTGCTCTGTAACCGTCTAGGACATCTAGGTCAGGGGTTTGGTATTTGGCTTGTATTTTAGTATGATAATGTATTTTGTACTGAGGATCTATTATTTTTAATTAAGAAAATCTGATGTATTTTCTTTGTATTTATTAAGGAATGGTATTTTGAGAATATAGAGATAATGACTAACAATTTTACTTGTGGGAAGAATTTATCGAAAGGCTTACAGTGATGGGATATTCATCATTGTGCCGGTCATGTGCCTAGAAAATGGGTCGTGACAAAGTTGGTATCAGAGCATAGGTTGTTAGGTCTCCTAGTGATTACAGAGCAAGGTGTCTTTAGTGGGCCTTCCCCTATTATCGTGACTGCAGCACGACCATAGGATGAAGATCTACCAAAAGTCCTGTAGAGATTAAAATCCCTTTCTTTCGTGTCTTTACTTGAAGCATAATAGTGATGATATATATTATTCTTAATTGTAGAATAAGTTTAGATGGCACCAAGAAAATCAAACGCTTCTGGAATCCGCACAAGATCTGGCAGGGCCTTGGTCCCTCCAGCTGCTCAGTCAGCAAATGCAAGACTGGAGATGCCTAACCGTGCAGAAGATAACCATGCACAAAACAGAGAAATATCCACTGAAAACCCTAGAAGAAATGCTGGAGAACCATCACAAATCGACGCGACTGTAGTGATGGAAGCATTAGCTGCAATGCAGAACGAGGTGAATGGGCTAAAGGAACTTCTGATGGGACAGTCATCTGAAGATGGCTCACAGGCATCAGTACATGCTGCAAAAGTACAAGAGACAGACCAGATGCCACCTCCACCCCCTCCTCAGGATTGGGTAGGGACAGAGGTCAAGATTTCAGAATTTATGAAGCTGAATCCGCCAACCTTTGCAGGAGATGTTAATGAAGACCCACAACGTTTTCTAGATGACTGTGAGAAAATCCTTGACACGTTAGAATGTCCTGAACCTCGAAAAGTAACCCTTGTTACCTTTCAGTTAAGAGGTAAGGCCGACCGCTGGTGGCGAACATGGAAGAAGGGCATGGCCAGAAATGCCCCACCCATTAAATGGAATGACTTTAAAAGAATTTTTCGAGAACAATTTATTCCGGAGAGTATACGAGAAGCAAAGATGAATGAGTTTGAGGCACTTCGGCAAGGATCACGAACCGTCGATGAATACGACAATCTGTTTATAGAGTTGTCTGAATATGCTACTCACATGGTCCTAACTGAGAAAGAAAAGATCCGACGGTTTATTAAAGGCCTTCGAGAGTCTTTATTTGACAGGGTGGGATCGAAAATACGAGATTTTTCATTTTACACAGAAGCCGTCGACATCGCCCGTATGATGGAAGAAAGAGATATGCAAAAAGAAAAATGGAATAACAAAAGAAAGAGGAAGCAAGATGAGAAATCACGCTACCACGGAGAGAGTTCTGGACGTGCAGCCTCTACCGCTAGTGCACCACAGCGTCAACAAAGTGGTACAGGGGGTCAACAAAGGCCCTGGTGCTCTATATGTGAAAGAAATCACTTCGGAGCTTGTTTTGTCAACAACAACACTAGGGTCTGTTACCAATGTGGTCAACAGGGCCACATCAAAAGAGATTGCCCCCAACTCTACACGAGATCTGGCCAAGGGTCAGTACGCCCTAATCAATCAGAGGCTACTGTTGCCAACAGATCCCCTGTAACTGTAGGAGGCAATGAAATCGGAAGAGGTACTGGCAGAGGACAAGGTGGTCGAGGGCAGGCTTCAGCAGGCCGAGGGAACGCTCGAGTATTCGCTTTAACCCGTCAAGATGCTCAGGCGTCTAATACAGTGGTAGCAGGTACTCTTCTGATTGAATCAAATTTTGCACATGTTTTGTTTGACTCTGGATCTACGCATTCCTATGTGTCACCATTCTTTGCTAAGAACTTTAAGCAAAAAGTTGTTAGATTAGAATGTCCGTTTTTAGTAACTACGCCTACTGGAGGCACCTTACTAATAGAACGAGGCTATCGAGCTTGCAAGGTAAGAGTCGGAGAAATAAATACAACAGTAGACTTAATGCTGTTAGATATGACAGACTTTGATGTCATTTTGGGCATGGATTGGCTGGCATCTTGTCATGCCACCCGGATTGCTATAATAAGATAGTTAAATTTAATATTCCGGGGGAGCCTTCTTTCGTATTTCATGGTGAACGGAGTGAAATTTCTGCAAATCTTATATCTTTAATGTGTGCCCAACGTTTATTGCGAAAGGGCTGTCAAGGATACTTGGCATTTGTTAAAGATATTAAGAAAGAAGAACTAAAAGTAGAAGACGTTCCAGTAGTCCAGGTGTCACGTCCCAAAATTTGAGCACGTGACCGGCACGGAAAGTGAATTTCATTTCACCTCCGTAAGCCTATCTTTCTCTTAAAAATCATACAATTCTTTTTCATGCAACCAAAACGAGTTCTTTATACATACTACAATTACTCACATTACATCAGTGAATGAACCTACCCGATTACAGAGATTTCTAGATTTATACAACTTAGAATAAAACTTAACTATTATACCTTTATCCTGAACAAATGAAAAGGTAATCATGGACTAAGGATCCATAATTCCTTGTTCCGATATTTACCTTCAGCTGTCAACTCTGAAAAAAAATATCAATAAGAGGGGTATGAGCAAACCACGTGCCCATTGAGTAGATAACACAACATTATGACAAAAAAATATCATACATCATAATGATAACATGCAGCAATCATACGTAAATCGATCATCATATGATATGATATTATTCGTAGTACTTCACGACAATATCCAAATAAATCAAATACATTTCAACATAATTCAAAAGTTCACAACAACAATCGGTGAAATCAATTTCACACAAATTTCCCGTACCAACCGGGTCGTCCAGAATACCTCTGGATCGTTGCCCGCGGCCCCTGCCACATCCACCCTTATCGCTCCATTTATAATCTCCACCCTTATAACTTCACATAAATTTCTCCATGGGGTGCACCACCATGCCTTTCCTTTCCAGTCAAACACAATCACAATCATATATAAAAACATCCTCAATCATAATCTTGAGCCACATACACAACTCAGTCATTTACAATTCAAGCCACAACATAATAAATGTGGTTCCAGCAACATAGCATGTATACAACATAACCCATAATATAGAACAATTATTCAACTCAGTTCACATGCCATTCACAATCCATTATATAACCTCCATTCATGGGAAAATAAGAAAATATAATTATATACATTACCAGACACGTTCCACAATTGTTTATGCCTCATCGTTCCACATCATCCTCTTCAAACTTGGATATACAACATATTTTCACTATGATGCAAAAAGTCAATAACAGATATTTAATCATAGCAAGTATTAACCCACTCACCTGGATTTCACGCTCTCGGCACTCCCACTTTGCACCTTGACCATTCCTATTGTAACCAGACAAAAACATTAGGGTTACGAAATAGAGAAATTTCCTACCACTACTCTCGACCTTTACTCACATCTTAAGTCATAACTCCTAATCGGTAATGAATATCTAAATGAAACTTATACCATTGGAAACTAGACTCAAAGAACTTTCCAACGATATAAAGTTTGCCCAAAACGGAGTCCGTATGAAGAAGTTATGGCCGATTGAAAATGAGCTAAGGTTTTTCGACACACCTGGCGCCTGGGCGCCATGCCTTTCTCTTCCCCACATGTCCTTGAGAATTTGTAAAAATTTCCTAAATTAAAAATAAAAATTTCTATTTCCACATTTTCTTCACTAATTCAAAAAGAAAATTTTCCACATAATTAAATTTTTCACTAAACTTCAAATCAGACTTTAAATATTCATAAAAATTCTTGGGATATTACATTCTTCCCCCCTTAAAAGAATTCGGTCCTCCGAATTCAAAACTTACC
The DNA here is from genome assembly GCA_037074585.1 of Biancaea sappan. NCBI lineage: Eukaryota > Viridiplantae > Streptophyta > Magnoliopsida > Fabales > Fabaceae > Biancaea > Biancaea sappan. The sequence continues at coordinate 18,918,765 of CM073494.1, forward strand.
TCAAGATTGAAGCAAATGCCAATATTTTGTTTATATCTCATTCTCTCTCTTAGAATTTTCACAATCAAGTACAAAATATAACAAGTTCAACATATTTTTATTTCTAATACATAAGTTACAGGCAACAAGCTGAACTTGATTTACAAAACAGATAATTTTAATACTTAAACATTAGATCAAACATCAGCTTTAGGTACAAACAAAAGAAAAGATAAATTAAGAACGAGGAGGCTTTTGAAATGCAGAAGATGCTCCAGGTCTAGAAGAAGAAGGTGCTTCAGACCTTAAGGAGGAAGTTAATCGTTGCAGCCTAGAAAGAGTTTCTGGAGGAAACGTCTGGGAAATTTGGCGAAGTGCAGAAGTCACTCCATTCATACAGTCAATACATCTCGCTTGTTGGTCACGAAAATTTTGAGTTGCAAACATCGAATGTCTATCAACTCTATTCGCCAATTCCCTAAAATGACGGTTCAAAAGCTTCTCTTGTTCTGTAAAGAGACGATTTATTAATCTCCCCTGGTCCTCAAAGTGGCGGTTTATCAGTCTTTCCAAGTCCTCCATCTTTTGTCTCATAAGCGCAAGCTCATTATTAGAAGATGTTGCTGTGCTAACATCCTCTAACTCTACTACATCCCTTTTTCTTTTCTTAGCCTCTGGTGACTCTTCCATGGATCTCTTATTCTTATAATTCTCCAGGCTAAGATTTAGATCCAGCTCTACCTTGCCAGCCTCAAAATTTAAATTGAAAGATTTATTGCCGGCCATATTTTTCTGAGCTATAAAGGTTGTACAGAAGGAGAAGTTTGATGCTAGAAAGCTTATAGATATAAAATTTTAGTGTAGTGAGCAGCGTAATGGGGCATCCATTATATATAGACGAAATTTAGGGCTACAAAACCTTTACATCATACTCTAAAGATGACCTACAGACCTTATCCGACGCAATGCCAACGGTCTCAGATAAGCATGCCAGAAAATAACAAAATATAATCTAATACAAAAGATTTCCTCAAAAATTTCGGCTAACTTTTGACTCTTGCTCAAATTATTAAACTAATCGCCGCTTCAATTTATGGCTTCTTAACTCTGTATTTGTCTTATCCAATAATTCTAAATCGAGATATTACTCCATGAACGGGTAGCTTCATACTAGCCTTATCTAGGTTTCTAATCCGTGGCTTTGCCCTAAGCTTACACATTTTCAAACATACATATTAAAATAAAAACTTCTCACATCTACACATCAAGCGTTCCATAAAGTGAGAGAAAAATTTTACCTTTCACTTGCCTCTACGAGCATATATGTATATATGTATAAACATAGAGATACATCATTATCTATATATATTTTCATCTATTCAAGTTCTTTTAAATTTCAGACTTCTCATTCTCTGAATGTATGTAGAATCATTACATATTATTCCTGGCCATAACAAATAACCTTCACTCTCTATGCATGAATAACATACATACATATCATATGTATTTAGATACATATAATCACAGTATAATTCAATCAATCATGTATATTATATTTAACTGAAGGCTTTCAAGAACAATACAAGAAAGCATAGAAATACATTTTAGTTCATCGTGAAAACATCCAAGACACTCTGTAATGGCTACATTGTCGACTTCCTTCAATTTCAGAAAATGCCAACGAGAGAAATGGAAAAACCAAGTGTAAATCGGCCGCAAATCCACCGAATATTGACTTTCGTGGTTTTGCCATTAATGCGACGCGTTGTTGGTGTGCATGCCTACCCTAGACTCCTAGCTTCCAGCTTGCAGAAATCCATAGGTTAAGCGTATAGGGTGCGGCGAAGAGATATCTTCTTTGTCTCTGAGTTCAAATTTTTCCTCTATAAGAACTATCCCAACGTTCTCAGTTACCACACCACAAAGAGTAATCATCTCTAAGCCTACAACTTCTCAGCATTCCTCTCTTCTCATACTTCGACATAAATTTCTAAATTTTCCAAATCATGGCCACAAGGAAGTACATTGATCTCACAGTGGATGCCAGGAGAGAAGAGCTCGACTTAAACTTAAGTCTGGGCAAAGACAAGGGCAAAAGACCTTTTGAGGGGTCTCCAGAGAAGCAGAAGGAGAAGAAAATGAAGAAGATCGAGGAAGCTGAGGAGACTAGCACGGGCCATACCTCGGAGGACAAAATCGCCTGTCTAGAGCAGGAGGTCAAAAATCTGAAAAAGATGATAGAAAACCTAGAGAAGTTAACTAAACGCAATCATGCAGAAATGACTTCAAGAATAGACAGGTTCTTCTATTGGTCTACCCAGTGCTTCTGCAATCAACAACAAAGAAGTGTTGATTGTATGAATGGGATTTACACTACCCTCCGCGATATTGCTCTGTCTCTCGCTCCAAGGAATGGTCGAGGGGTGATGATACAGTACAACCCTCCTAATCCGAGACCACCTCGCTTTTAGATTACTCATGCATGAGTAATTGTTTTTTTTTTTTTTTGCAATGTAATCCTTCTGCTTTTAATGCCAGTGGTTTCTTTTATGGGATGGTACTCCAAAAATAGTAATAATAAAATTAAGAAAGATAAAATAAATCAGTCACACAAAATCAATCATGAATTTAACATATAAAGCCCCATACATACAATTTGATCCGACAGCAACGGAATCAAAACAAATAATAACCTTTCCCTTACCGAGTTCAAAAGTATAGCCATAACTCTCTAAAACTAAAACTAAAAACATAATTCATAAGAAAAGACAAGTCTTGGAGGAAAAGGAAATGAAAACATCCTACAGGACCTTCAGTGGAGCCATCTCTCTATAGTCGTGCCCGGGTTCACCACGATAGAGGAGATCCCACTAAGGTTACCTTACTCTGTAATCGGTAGGAGACCTAATCCCAAAGCTCTGATACCAACTTGTCACGTCCCAAAATTTGAGCACGTGACCGGCACGGAAAGTGAATTTCATTTCACCTCCGTAAGCCTATCTTTCTCTTAAAAATCATACAATTCTTTTTCATGCAACCAAAACGAGTTCTTTATACATACTACAATTACTCACATTACATCAGTGAATGAACCTACCCGATTACAGAGATTTCTAGATTTATACAACTTAGAATAAAACTTAACTATTATACCTTTATCCTGAACAAATGAAAAGGTAATCATGGACTAAGGATCCATAATTCCTTGTTCCGATATTTACCTTCAGCTGTCAACTCTGAAAAAAAATATCAATAAGAGGGGTATGAGCAAACCACGTGCCCAGTGAGTAGATAACACAACATTATGACAAAAAAATATCATACATCATAATGATAACATGCAGCAATCATACGTAAATCGATCATCATATGATATGATATTATTCGTAGTACTTCACGACAATATCCAAATAAATCAAATACATTTCAACATAATTCAAAAGTTCACAACAACAATCGGTGAAATCAATTTCACACAAATTTCCCGTACCAACCGGGTCGTCCAGAATACCTCTGGATCGTTGCCCGCGGCCCCTGCCACATCCACCCTTATCGCTCCATTTATAATCTCCACCCTTATAACTTCACATAAATTTCTCCATGGGGTGCACCACCATGCCTTTCCTTTTCAGTCAAACACAATCACAATCATATATAAAAACATCCTCAATCATAATCTTGAGCCACATACACAACTCAGTCATTTACAATTCAAGCCACAACATAATAAATGTGGTTCCAGCAACATAGCATGTATACAACATAACCCATAATATAGAACAATTATTCAACTCAGTTCACATGCCATTCACAATCCATTATATAACCTCCATTCATGGGAAAATAAGAAAATATAATTATATACATTACCAGACACGTTCCACAATTGTTTATGCCTCATCGTTCCACATCATCCTCTTCAAACTTGGATATACAACATATTTTCACTATGATGCAAAAAGTCAATAACAGATATTTAATCATAGCAAGTATTAACCCACTCACCTGGATTTCACGCTCTCGGCACTCCCACTTTGCACCTTGACCATTCCTATTGTAACCAGACAAAAACATTAGGGTTACGAAATAGAGAAATTTCCTACCACTACTCTCGACCTTTACTCACATCTTAAGTCATAACTCCTAATCGGTAATGAATATCTAAATGAAACTTATACCATTGGAAACTAGACTCAAAGAACTTTCCAACGATATAAAGTTTGCCCAAAACGGAGTCCGTATGAAGAAGTTATGGCCGATTGAAAATGAGCTAAGGTTTTTCGACACACCTGGCGCCTGGGCGCCATGCCTTTCTCTTCCCCACATGTCCTTGAGAATTTGTAAAAATTTCCTAAATTAAAAATAAAAATTTCTATTTCCACATTTTCTTCACTAATTCAAAAAGAAAATTTTCCACATAATTAAATTTTTCACTAAACTTCAAATCAGACTTTAAATATTCATAAAAATTCTTGGGATATTACACCAGGAGTTTGTAGATGTCTTCCCAGATGATCTACCAGGTATACCCCCAGATCGAGAGATTGAGTTCCAGATAGAGTTAGCACCAGATACTCGCCCAATCTTCATACCCCCTTATAGAATGGCACCAACAGAATTAAAAGAGTTAAAAACTCAGTTACAGGACTTGCTAGACAAAGGCTTTATAAGGCCAAGTTATTCACCTTGGGGAGCTCCTGTTCTGTTCGTGAAAAAGAAGGACGGATCGATGAGGTAACTATCAAAAATAAATACCCGTTGCCTCGCATCGACGACCTTTTCGATCAACTTCAAGGATCCAAGTGTTTTTCAAAAATTGACTTGAGGTCTGGTTATCACCAACTCAAGATCAAGGAGGAGGATGTGTCTAAAACAGCCTTCCGTACCAGATATGGGCACTACGAGTTCTTGGTGATGTCATTTGGATTAACGAATGCACCAGCTGCTTTCATGGATTTAATGAATAGGATTTTTAAATCCTTTTTAGACAAATTTGTCATTGTCTTCATAGACGACATTCTGGTGTACTCAAAGAATTCAGAAGAGCACGAACAACACCTTCGTGTTGTGTTGCAGACATTGAGGGATCATCAATTGTACGCCAAATTCTCTAAATGCGAGTTTTGGATTGATCGTGTAACTTTCTTGGGACATGTGATCTCCAAAGATGGCATCCAAGCAGACCCAAGCAAAGTAGAAGCGGTCAAAATGTGGCCTAGACCTACCTCCGTCACGGAGATTCGCAGCTTCTTGGGATTGGCAGGATATTATCGTCGTTTCATCCAAAATTTTTCCCAGTTAGCCGCCCCTCTCACACGACTGACTAGGAAAGGGGTAAAGTACCAATGGGATGACGCTTGTGAAGAAAGCTTCCAAGAACTCAAGAAAAGGTTAATCTCCGCACCTGTATTGGTCTTACCCTCAGGACCAGGAGGTTTTACAGTATACTGCGATGCATCAAGAGTAGGGTTGGGATGTGTTCTCATGCAGCATGGCCAGGTAGTGGCATATGCATCGAGACAACTTAAGAAACATGAACAAAACTACCCCACCCACGATCTTGTCCGTAACGATTTAGAGAAGTGATACTCGTACGGAATCCAGGTGAGTGAAACGACCCTGTTTTAATAGAGTTTTAGCATTACTGGTGATAAAAAGTATGTCGTAGGACACTCCCAAGATTCATAGGGAGAAATTGGATTCAGAATAACGAATATAATGAGATAATTAATCCAGAAGTATGGATAAGACAAAGCAAGTATCTCATGATGATATGAAATTTGAATCATATAGTTATATACTATACCTGTTATATGGATGAGTATTATATTGTGCTTCTGATTATGATATGAACTGTTGTACTATTGATTGTGATTGAGCGGTACAGTACCCCCTCTCACGGCAAGGCGAAAAACCCGGGTTAAAGGGTGTCTTGACCAATGAGTGTGGAGACAATGATTCCGTCAGTAGGGATATAGCCCGGATTGGTGATAAATCCGTGAGGTGCCCTAGCTAAGAGGATGAGGTTGTGCGTCATGGCGGAAAAATACAAAATTGGTGAGCCGGCCTGTGTGCGCTCTCCGGGATAAATTGCCATTGACGAGTACTAGTATCGTTTGTTGAATTGGATGAAATTTTCTTGTATGTAATTTCTAACTATGTCTATTGGTTGAGCTTGAGCCTTCGGATATGCTTGCATGACTGGTGATGTATTTGAATTTTATTAACGCGAGGCCGATTTGCTCACTGAGTTTAAAAGCTCACACTGTTTGTACAAACTTTTTGTTCAGATCAGGTTGCCGCCGAAGTACATCCGCTAGAGGAGTAGATCACGTTGGACCTTCCCGCTGTCGGGTAGGCCCTTCTTTTGTTATACAGTATGTTGCTCTGTAACCGTCTAGGACATCTAGGTCAGGGGTTTGGTATTTGGCTTGTATTTTAGTATGATAATGTATTTTGTACTGAGGATCTATTATTTTTAATTAAGAAAATCTGATGTATTTTCTTTGTATTTATTAAGGAATGGTATTTTGAGAATATAGAGATAATGACTAACAATTTTACTTGTGGGAAGAATTTATCGAAAGGCTTACAGTGATGGGATATTCATCATTGTGCCGGTCATGTGCCTAGAAAATGGGTCGTGACAGAAGGAATTCCATTTTCCTTACCAAAATGATACCAAACGGTACAAAATAATAAACAGTAATGGAAAGGAACGTTCCTTTCTAGCGACAGAAACCTTACCAAACGACCCCTCAGTGTTTTGGAAAGAACAAATTTAAGAGAATTCGCTATAGCTTAGAATAGAAAAAGGACAAAGGGGAAAAAGGATAAAAAGAGACACCATAATTTCAAAGTGCAATTTTCCAATAGCGAATAGCTGTCAATGAGGGCGACCAGAAGAAAGCACAGCAAAGAATCAAGCAAATTTTACTTCACCAATCACTTGGGCCGCTTCCAGGCTGAATATTACTTCACCAATTTTCATAAGTTTTGACTCCTTTGCTTAATTCTCTTATTTAACCAATTAGTGATTTAATTACTACAACAATTACAGCTATCTTGATTTACTTTTAAAAAAATAAAATATTTTAATTTAATTTTAAAAATAATTTTTTTGTTTTATTCTTTTTATTTTTACAGTGATAAATTTAATATTTAAAAATAATAATAAATTTAAAGATTTGATAACAAAAGGTATTAAATTGATATATTTATAATTTTTTATATTTTAAATTGAGATTTTTATTTTTGGTATGGAATAGGCTTTAAGCCAAAGGAGAAAAGAGATAATCCTATAAAAACTAAATCAATAATTTTTTTAATAGTAACATTTCATCAATTCAAAATGCATATCTATGTTCTTTCAATCTATAAATCGTTAAGATTTTTTTCATATTATTTAACATTTTTTTTGAAATGAAAAATTGCAATATCCTCGCACTGTCTCACTCAGTCACTCTCCCCTTCCTACGGTACAACTTGTGTTTATACTGGTATAACTGCCAAAGTATATTTTTAGGATAGTTTAGATTGTTGGACTAGATTACTTAGTTTAACTGAAAAATTAGTAAATAAGTTAGATTTCTAGTTCTAGTTGGCCATGAGAATCAACTAATGTTTGAACTAGTAAAAAATTGAACGAATCCATATCGAACTGATAAAATCAGTAAAATTGACCGGTTCAACCGTTTTTTTTAAATCATATGATATTTCTTTGTTAGTTTGTTATTTTGTGTTATTAAATTTTGATTATGAATGTTGTTTTGTATTATGGGATATTAAATCTTACATTTGATTCATATTAATTATTGATATGATGATTGATGATATTTCTTTATTAGTTGATTAATTTTTGTTGTAAACTTTTAATTATAAATATTGTTTTATATTATGGGAAATTAAATATTTTAATTGAATTTACATATTTATGTATATTATCATATTATGAGATATTTAATTATTTATGATTATATATATTTTAATGTATTTTCAATACTACCAGTTCAAAAATTGACTATTGAACTGATTCACTTACAAATATGATTTTTTGAACCTTGATTTTTACAGCTTAAACTTTTTTCCAATCTTTTCTTTTTTTAGTTATAAAAAATTATTTTACTTTAGTATAATTTTTAAAATACTTTAACATTAATATTTTCTTTAACGCTATTAATTCTGTTATTCATTTTGTTTCTTTTAATTATCCCAATGTTTGAGAATCAGTCTTCTTAAGATTTTGCTTCTTCTGTTTATCTTAACGTTTAAATACCAATCTTGTCAGCATTTTGCTTCTTCTAAGTATCGTTATGTTTAAAAATTAATTTCGTTATTAATTTCATTCATTTTTTAACAAATGAGAAAAAAACCATTGAGTTTTTAATGTTATTCAATTTTTATCATCGATAAAATTTGAATAAATTATATAAGTTTAAACACAAATAAATCAACCTAAGGAAAAAATAACATTATTAAAATGTTTTAAAAAATATATTGACATAAAATAAATTATTAGAATTTTAACAAAATTAAAGTGAAATTTATGAATTGGACGTGGACAATTGCACCAATGTATTGACTTTTGGTGATAGTCATAGTATACCCGGCAACGTAAATGACCAAAATACTAAGAGACGAAGAAAGTATAATCGAGCAATAAAATATGAGAGAAATAAAGGGAAGAAGAAAGAATCTCAAAATCATTGATTAGTCATTGAGTGAGGGTTTGACAACATGAATATGAAGTAATGGACTTATGAATATGAGGTGGCCCTAGAACAATTCAAAATTCAATTGCGTAACAAATCAATACTCTAACCGTACTCTGGGATATTTTTCATGACTCAATTAAAGATTAATATTAAACAGTACACCCACATGCTCAGTCCTCTTTCTTAACCACCCCCTAAAAGAAAACATACCATTAACTTAAAAACGAAAAAAATTAGGTGAGGTTTCTTTTGTATTTTTTTAATTAAATATTTCAATTAAAATATAAGAAGTGTAAGATTTTTTAAACATAACATAAAAAATGTATAGTTTTTAAAAAATAATTTTATATTTTTATAATTTATTAATATATAATTAATTTTTTTAAAAAAATTTATACATATTATATTTCTGTTGAAGAAGTTAACAGCAAAGATATACCGTCGTCGGGATCATCTTGGTCTGTCTCACCATCGTTGAACTTCATCCAATTCTTGGACTTGCAGATTTTCATGAAGTAGAAAAAACCTATCCCCCCCACAGTCATCACACCACTAACCAAATAAACAATCTTGGTCGCTATAACCATTATCAATATCAGAAACGCAGATGGTATCAAGCACATGACCACCAGTAATGGTAGCTTCATGGGCACCCTGTAGGGCCGACTAATCATCGGCGACTTCCATCGCAACCACAGAAACGAAGCAAATTCCAACAACATACCTAAACTGTAGAGGAAATTTGCAGAGGATATGATGTCTTGGAAGTTCATGTACGAAACTGCAAGTGCCAATACGGTGGAAACTAAAATGGCCATCCAGGGTGTGTTGAACGGTTTAGATCGAGACCCGAAAATCTTGGGTAGAATTCCTATGTCCGCCATACCCAAACATTGATAAGCACAACTGCTTAATCCAGCCTCAAACAGTCCGATCGCCGACAGTACTGCTCCAACTTCAATCCAATACTTCAACCATTTTCCTGCGATCATTTCTGCAGCTTCCGCAAGAAACCCTGCTTCCCATTGGTTCTGGTCTAGAGGGATGGCTCCAGTGACAGCGATGAGTGGGATCAAGTAAGAGATGCAAGTGAAAATCACAGCAACCAAAAGAGCCAGTGGGAATGTTTTCTGGGGTTTATCGACTTCTCCTGCTAAAGTACTAACATTGTCCCAGAAATTCAAGTTCCAGAACAGAGTATTGAAAAATAGAGTCCAGTCCTTCTTCACTCCCTTTTGGCCCAGACTAAGCCATCTATGGGGATGAATCTTGGGAATTGCAATTAGAGACATCAATATGAAAGGCGAGAGAGAGATAACGGCGAGTATGACAGCAGCATATCCTACAATAGTCAGACCAGTGTAATTGAGAAACGAAAGAGCCAGAGTAGAACACAGTACTGCGACGTAGCGAGGCCAGCCAGATCCGAAAATGGGGATGACTTTCTCGATGTAGTCAATGCAAAGGACTGGGAAAGCGGCAATATTGATGACGCCACAGAGGAATTTCCATGTGCCCATGAGAGAGCCCCAGAAAGGGCCAAAGGCACGCTCAGCCCAGATGACAAATCCACCGTTGCCGGGGAAGGCTGTGGACAATTCGGCGGTGATAAGAGCCTCCGGGACGCTCCAGATGAAGGGGAATATGAGGAAGCCGATAATGGCTAAAAGGGGTCCTGCAGCTTGGACTGCTGGCTCCTCGCCATATGGACCGCCTGCTACTTCGAAGTAGATGAGGAAGATAAGAGGTATGAGAGTAAGCTTCTTTGACCTTGCCGGAGATGCTGCGGCCGCGGCCGCTGCCGGATCCCCAGACACGAGGGTTTGTTTTGTTGAAGATTCTTTCATGGGTTCTTGGAGAGAGCGAGAGAGAAAACAGAATACCAAAAAGATGGAAAACTGGGGAAACGATAAAGCAACGTGGATGATCTGGACCGTTGAATCTAATAAATTTAAATGAAATAATGGAGATCCACGTGATACCGATTCCCGAAGATTTATGTCACTTGTCCAAGGTAATTAATGGATGAAGTCTTCCTTGATTTTAAAAACTGAATTGTCATGCGGATGATGACTTGCTTTTATTTTTTTCTTTTTTTGAAATTAACGATATCAGTTAAGTAGATTCTACATTTGTTGTATTTATCTAATTTTTTAAATTGGCACAACTTTTTTTAAAAATACTAAGATATGATCCATCATTCCTTGTGCATATAGTCATATGCATAATTAATTATTATATTTTATGTTAGTTCATTTTTATTAGGATTTTGGAATATCCTAACCATATTTTATCTTAAAGAGGCTAAAACCGTCTAGTCAGCAGTCAGTAGACAGACATAGGGTGTATTTGGTAACTTGATGAGTATGTTTGGGTGAGATAAATTAGGTTTAATTAAATATAGTTAGAGAAAATTTAGATTTAGATGAACGTAATTTATATTTGTAAGACATTCGGACAAATGTGATTTGAAACAAATAAATGTGGTTTGGTGTAAAATATAATATTTGAATATTAGTTTACAAATGTGGATTGAGATATGTAATTACCAAAAAAGTAATAAATTTTATATTTCCTTTCGACTAATTTTTTATTAATGATTAAGTTTTAAATAAAATGAATTAAGTATTCATTATAATTAAATTTTAAATAAAATGAATTAATAATTTAAATAAAATGAACTATTCATTATTTAAAGCAAAAAAAAATTAATAACTTAAACTTATTTTTGTTTTAATTTTATAATTTACCCAAAATTTTTATGTTTATTTACTTAGGTCCCTAGCTAAAATTTTTTTTTATCTTTTATTTGATATAAACTCTTATGTTACTTCATTTAGATCCCTATTTTGAGAATATATTTTGTTCTTTAAAAAAGTAATCCTTATAAACTTTTCAATTTGTTCACATTGGTCCCTATTTTGACTTTTTTTTATTAAAATCAACCCTTATAAATCATTATTATTTATTGTCATTTGTTTAAATCTAACTTAATGAATTATAACAATATTTTAATTAAGTGCACTATTTTTTTTAGTTTATTTGTCCAATATTACTAATTATAATGCTAATAATTGGTAATTACAAACTAAATTATTAGTTATTAAATTCAATTAATTATATTAATAACATTACTAGTTATTTAATTATGTAAATTATGGTTATTTAATTATATAAATTAAGGTTAATCTCTTTTAGACTTTGCTCCCTAAATTAATGTTTATAAAGATCAAATCATTACTTTGGAGTTTGGAATAATATGGTCAATGACATGGGTAATTCAACCAAGGCATATCAAAATTGAAGGTGATATTTGGGGTTGGGGTTTTTAGTTCCATTAAATTAGTAAGTAGGAATTAGAGGTATAGTTCTATTAATTTGTTAGATTGATAATGAAAATATTAATTCTTTTCTTTAATCACAAATTGCAGCAAAAAAATATATGGTATCTTTAAATGAAAGTGGTATTGGTAATAATGCCATGATATTGTGGAACTTATTATTAGTTCAACTGCTAATATAGTGATATTGAATGATAGTTCTATATGAACACATTTTACAATACTTAAGTTTCTTGATTTTCTTCCAATCTCCATTACTCTCTCAAATACAATAATCTCTTTCAAATTTCAATAACATCTTATGTTCTACTCTACATGCTGTGCAGGCTAGAAAAAAAAAAATACTATGAGGGCTAGTCATTTTCCAGCCTAGCCTACTTTTTGACTTTCCTGAGAGGTGCTGGCCGCCATTTTGATTGCTCTAAGGGAGTGTTTGGGAGCACGTTACATTTGGCTCCAACCACAGTTCAGAGAGTCTCAATCACGTTTGCAAATTTTAGGGATGTTTAGTAGTCATCGGCAAACCAAGTTAGAAGCAAACATGGTTTGAGGATGAGTCCTTAACATGGTTGAAACCAAAGCTCCCTTTGGCAGCTTTTGCGACGAAATTAATGTGGGTTGTTGAGGGTAACTCTGTAATACCCGTTAATTTCGGAATATAATTCGCTTAAGAGTATTTTAGAATTTTACAACGTTACTTTAGTTATTTATTTTGGTCATATTTAATTTTCATATTTAATTGTTCTCTTTGAATATTATTTATGAAAATTGAGTTAAATGACTGGACTAAATATTTGCACAATGTGGGATATATTCTACGAATGGTGAAATTCATGGAAAAGTGGTTTCAGAATGGTCAATTAGTCCATTTATTGTAAATTGACTGGATGGGTTTGGATGTTGGGTTATGGATACCCATGGGTTATTGAATAACCCATTAGAAATATTTAATATAAAGTTTCAATAGTACCCCATCATTTTTTTGTCACGCAACCGAAGCCTGAGGAAGTTTTCTCTCTTTTCTTTATTCTCTTCTCAAATCCTTTCCTTGATCTTCAGAGCTTTGATTATTTGTTCGGTTCAAAGGCTTTGTAAGGATCGAAGGTAAGCTTTAATCTCATTATTTTCCTTAAATTTCAGTTTATGTAGAAGATCAGAGGAGGTTTTGTTCTTGAAGATTTTGATGATAATTCATGAATCTCAGTAGTTTTAGAAGTTATATTTGAGTTATAATCGGTTAAAAGAGTTGAAATTCAGGTTTTGAAACAAGAAAGGAAAGGATGAATTTTTGAAAGATTTTTCTGCAAAAATTCGAGTTACTGTAGCGACCATAGATTTCGGAAAAATTCTGGAAAATTTTCTTCGAGTACTGTAGCAGTACTGTAGTGTCGGCAGTCAACGGTACTGTAGCAGTCAACGGTACTGTAGCAGTCAACATTACTGTAGCAGTCAACGTTACTGTAGCGAACCGACACTGTAGCAAACCGTTACTGTAGTAAACCGTACTGTAGCAAACCGTTACTGTAACAATCAGAAAATTTTACGTATTTTCGTGATTTTGTTTCCTTTCTTATGTTTCCTTATAATATATTTTACTAGGAAATTTTCCTACACAAATTCTAGTGTGGAACAAGGTAAACTTGGACAAACATCAAGGTGAGTGAATAACCTAGCTAAGCTAATTTGATATTACTAGTCAAAGTACAATATAAGTCCCATTTACAATATTATTGGGATAATAAGCAATCAATTTTTCATATGGGAGTATAAGATGATCGGTAGAAATAAGAGTATGTAGAAATTATTTTATTTCATGGCAATTGTACTATGTGATAAATTCTCTCTATCTTATTAATGAGTAAAGATTTACGGGATCTAATACATGAGTTTGAAAGGGTTAAAGTCCCATACTACTTAGTGTATATCTATGAAACCTATACCCGAGTTGAAAGGGTTAGAGTCCCATACTACTCGGCGTATATCTAAGAAATCTTATTCACGAGTTTGAAAGGGTTAGAGTCTCATACTACTCGGTGTATATCTATGAAATCTTATTCATGAGTTTGAAAGGGTTAGAGTCTCATACTACTCGATGTATAAGATAATTAATTATATGAGTAAATGTGGTATTTGTACTTTTGATATTTTATATAGTACAGTTATTTACTTACTGAGTTTTTAAATAAACTCACACTCCCTATGATTATTTTTTTCAGATACAGAAAACAAAGAAGAAGAGAATCTGTTTGAAGATTAGAAGCCCCTTGGGATTATTCTCTATTTCTGTCTGGTGGGATACCAGTACTTATTAATGTGGATACTAGAAACGCTCTGTACTTTCTATAGGTCTCCTAGGCTTGCGATGAGATAGAAATATCAGACTATGTATGTCTATATTTGCTTATCATATGAATATAATTCTGTAGTGTGGAATGAATGATTAAGGTTGAATGTAAAACCTTACAGAATATATGTAAATGACGTATGTTTGAGAATTTTATTTAATGAGTAGTATCTTTTCACATGTTCAATTTTTGGGATGTGACAAATTTGGTATCAAAGGATAGGTTTTATAGGTCCCCTATAGAGTACAGAGCAAAGTGACCTTTGTGGGCCCTTCCCTATTGTCATGAGCCGCGGCATGACCATAGGATTAGGTTCCATAAAAGACCTTGTAGAGTATAACGTCATTTTATAGATAACTTCTCAGTGGGGCTAGTAAGTGATATTTTGTTTATGTCTGAAAATTGTTTGTTATGTGTGTAGATCTGTGACAGATCAATGTCAGAAGGATCTTCTAATAATAATGAGCATATGGGTCCAAGGAGGGCCATAAATCCACCAGTACATGTGCAAGATGATCCTAACCGTGGTGATAGTTTACATGCTCAAAGTACTGAGGGCGCAACTAGTGAGCAAGCAAGAAGAGTCGAACCTGATGCTCACGTTGGTAATGCAACTATTGCACATGTGATTAATTTGATGAATGAACGATTTGACCGATTTGAGGCTGAAATGAGAGGTCGAGCTGCACAAGCTAACCTGCCAGTGGATCCTCCTATTGTTGAAGCTGAAATTGTACCACCAGCTCCGTTAGCTGGAGGAGTTAATGTAAGGGAGGTAAGAATGTATGAATTCCAAAAAATGAGGCCTCCTACTTTTTCAGGGGAAGATCCCAAAGAGGACCCACAATGTTTCCTTGAAGATTGTGAAGCAATATGTGATGCTATAGGGTGTTCTCCTACTCAAAAGGTAGAATTCACTTCCTTTCAGTTAAAGGGTAGGGCTGGTAAATGGTGGAGGAACTGGAAGAAAGCTAGAATTCAAGGCGCACCGCTAGTTATGTGGACAGAATTTTACAGATTGGTTATGGATGAATTTCTTCCGGTAAGTGAACGATCATCTAGGGGCAGGGATTTTCTGTATCTACGACAGGGAACCATGACTGTTGATGAATATTCAGCTCAGTTTGTTAAATTATCTGAATATGCCCCTTAAATCATTCCTTCTGAAAGGAAGAAAATAGAAAAGTTTGTGGAAGGGCTTCGTGATGCCTTATATGATCAAGTGGGTTCTAATATGAATGATTACTCTTCGTACTCAGAAGCTGTTGATGTGGCCCGAAGAATGGAAATGAGGTCAAAGAATAAAGAAGAATATCGTCAAAAGAAGAAGGCCAGATATAGGAGATCTTTTGATCAAGGGGAAGACTCAGGGACTTTTACTGCATCACAACATGCTTCAGCCACTCCTACTAAGTCATCTTATTCTACAGCTAGTGTGGCTAAGCCTCGTTCAGAGAACAGGGGTGGTTTTAGCTCTTCTAGTAGAGGAGGTACTCAAGGTAGAAGGGAAAAACCTCAATGTCCTGAATGTGGAAAGTTTCACTTCGGAGAATACAGGTTAAACACTGTTGGTACAGGCTGTTTTCACTGTGGACAAAAAGGACATTTTATAAGGGAGTGCCCTCAGCTCATGACAAGACCAAGTCAAGGGTCTACTTTGCCACCTCGACCACAGTCTATTTCTGCTTCTATTACTCGAACACCAACCCCTTCAATAGGGGGTAGTATGGGAAGAGGTTCTGGAAGAGGCCAAGGTGACCGTGGAAAACAAGCTGCTGGCAGAGGAAATGCAAGAGTATATGCTCTAACCCGACAGGATGCTCAAACATCCAATGCTGTAGTTACAGGTATATTATCTGTTAATACTTTTGCTGCACGTATTTTGTTTGAGCCCGGTTCTACTCACTCATATGTGTCACCCCTATTTGCCAAGAGATTTGCAATTGATTCGATTATTCTTAAAGAACCATTCTTGGTTTCCACACCGATGATAGAGACTTTGATGGTTAAAACATGTTATCGTTCTTGTAAAATAATCGTTGGAGGCATGGAAATTGAGATAGATCTTATGATTCTCAATATGTTAGATTTTGATGTGATTTTAGGAATGGACTGGCTATCTTCTTGTCATGCTACTATAAATTGTCGTGATAAAGTTATTTCCTTTAATATGCCGGGGAGGAGTAATTTTGTGTTTCAAGGAGATCGAAGTGATGTACCTTGCAACATGATATCTATGTTAAGTGCCCGGCGTATGTTGCGAAAGGGATGTCAGGGATTTCTAGCTTTTATCAAAGATTTAGAAAAGAAAGAACAGAAGTTAGAAGACATATATGTTGTTAATGAATTTCCAGATGTGTTCCCAGAAGATTTACCTGGATTACCGCCAGAAAGAGATATTGAGTTCAGTATTGATTTGGTCCCAGACACACGACCAATTTCTATTCCACCTTATCGTATGGCTCCTGTTGAGCTAAAAGAACTCAAAGAACAATTGGAAGATTTGTTAAACAAAGGGTTCATTCGCCCAAGTTTTTCACCTTGGGGTGCTCCTGTTCTTTTTGTGAAAAAGAAAGTGTTGACCCTAAGGCTATATGCCATAAGTTTTGATGATGACAAATGTATTTGAATTATAGCATTGATATATATAAAGGTTAATTATCATATACATGCTACAAGTATTTAAGCATGACTATGTTATTTAATGTGTAATGTCTTATACATTAATCATGCTATTTATCATGAATTGAACTAACCATTTAGTTTGCAAGTAAGATATATTTTATAGGTTGGTTCAAAACAAGAAGAGTGAGCATTGTATTGAAGAACAAGGAAAAGCAATATCATGCTTCACTCAAGGAAAACAACATGCAAGGATGAAGCTCCAAGAAATGAAGAATTAGAAGATTTGAAGTCTTGGAAGCTTGGATGCATCAAGATAGCCTATGTGTTTACATTAGGTATATTTTATATAGGCTAGTATACTTGTGCAACTCAATGATTTAGATTTGCATACATTGGCTCAATTATTTTGAACAAAAAGATAGTGAGATATGAAATTTTACAAAAGTTAGTTTTTGACCTTTGGTCACTCTTTATATCATATCTCATAAACTAAAAATCATTTTTTCAATTATCTTAATCTCATTTGATAGTAGACTCAAAGATCTTTCCAAAGGTATATTATTTATTGAAAAAGGAGTCCAAATGAGAAATATATGACTATTTAAAATATAGTTTGAAAAATTGAAAGTTGATTATTCTGTTCTGACCTATAGTCAGTATTTTGATTATATCTTTTAAAAGAAAACTAATTTTTGAGTAAAACTTGGCTTATTTGAAACTAGACTCCAAGAGCTTTCCAACGGTATATTATTTGTTTAAAACGGAGTTCAAATGAGGGAGTTATGAATTTTTAAAGAAAGCTCAAAATCTGGACTGCACTATAAGTGCTGTAACGGCTATATAACGGCTAGTTTTGTAAAATCTTATATATATGACCTTAGATACACGATTTTGAGTAAGAACAAAGTCCTACAATGTGATATTAACTTCTTCTATCATTTTTGAGAGAAAGGAAAGCATTCTTGAGCCAAATCTTGCATATTCTCTATCATTAGAGTTATTAGAGCTTCATTTGTTTTCATCTACTCTTTAGAGAGTTTCTTTGTATTGTTGATTTTGATCAACACATATATTATTCTGAGTTGAGGTTCGCAAGTACTGGTGTTGGAAGAACTTGCTTTGGGTTGAGGAGGAGCCCGGATTCATAAATTCTCCATTGTGGTTTCGCAAATACCCGGATCAAATTTACGTGGTTGTAGTGGTTTGCAAGTACCCGGATTAAACTTGCAATTATAGTGGAAATACTCAAGTGGTCTCTTGAGGACTGGATGTAGGCTTGGATTAGCCGAACCAGTATAAATCTCCGAGTTTGCTTTCTCTATCCCTTACTCTTTAATTTGTGCATATTGATATCTATTCTTTAATTCCTTGATCTTTATAATTATTTATCTTGACAGCACATTGATTTTCTGTATTGTATTTATTATCCTAAGCATTGTACTTTTACAGAAAATCATTTTAACTTCCAATTAATTCTTGTGAAAAATTTATAAAATCCAATTCACCCCCCCTCTTGGGTTCCAACCATTACTTTCAATTGGTATCAGAGCTTGGGCTCTTGATTTAAGACTTAACCGTCTAAGAGTAAATATGGTTGGATCTAGTGAGTGGTTTATGTCTGAAAATTGTTCTTTCATAGAACCTCCAATTTTTTATGCTAATCATTTTCAATATTGGAAGTATGAAATGAAAATTTTTTTAATTTCAGTAGACCATAAACTCTGGGAAATTATAGAAAATGGTTTTTATATGCCTGTCAAGGAAGAACAAGGAAAATACATTCCAAAACCCAAGAGTGAATGGAATGATACTGAAAGAAGTTTAGTGCAACTCAATGCTAAGGCAAAATTGATTATTTCTTGTGCATTGAGTCAAGATGAATTTTTCAGAATTTCTAATTGTGCAACTGCTAAGGAAATGTGGGAAACTTTAGAAGTTGCATATGAGGAAGATCTTGTTGCAATGGAATTAAAGTCTAAAAATCTCATTAATGAACTTGATATCGCTCAAATGAAAAATTGTGAAACCATTAATGAGATACGACTTGTGCTTAATCAATTGCAAGCTCTTGGTGTTGAACTTACAGGAAAATCTCAAATCACCAAGGAGATAGAAGAAAAAGAAAAAAGGAGAAAAAGAGAAACCACAACCAAAAACTGAATCATCAAAGAAAGCTTAACTATCTTCCATTTGGGGAAATAGCAATTCCGATGAGGAGAACACAAATGAAGAAGCCAACACTTGTCTTGTGGCCAGAGATAAAGATGAGGTAAATTCATTTGACTACTCTTTTGAAGATTTACAAGATGCCTTTGATGATTTACATGAAGAATCTCTTATACTTGCAAAGAAACTAAATATTTCAAAACAGAAAAACTCTTCTCTTGAAAATGAGTTGGAAACATTGAAAAACGAATTTTCTATTTCCAAGGAAGAGAATTTTGTTTTTGAAAATCAAAACAGAACTTTGCAAGAAGAGAATTTGATTTTAAAGGCAAATATCTCTACCAACAAAAATTGCTTTTGTACCAAGTGTGATTCCTTGAAAAAGGAGAATGAGGATCTTAAAAACACACTTAAAAAACTTTCTCAAGGTAGAGAAATTCAAAACTCTTCTGTTGAGAAACAAAGTAGTAGCTTTAACAAAATTGGTTTTGTTCTTAACAAGTCAAATCGGAAATATTTCGAAAACTACTTTATTCCTACAAAAATGTCCAAAAGTCCACCTTGCACTTGTTTTTATTGTTGACTGAAAGGACACAAGTCTTACTCCTGTTTTTATAAGAAAAATCTTGTTCATGGAGTAAAAATGAAATGGGTTCAAAAAGGACCTCATGACCCAGGCAAACCTAAAAAAATTTGGGTATCAAAGACAAAGGATTAATTTGCAGATTTGCCTCGAAGCAAGGAGCGGAAATAACTTTTCAACGGCTACATCATTCAAACTCCACTCTCTTGCATCAAAAGGAGGCAATGGATAAGTAAACATATAAGCTGGAATGCATTGTAAGAAATTTGACTGATATGTTTACTGCTCTCTAATGCTTTTGTCTGTTCTCTAATATGCATTACATCTATCCTTGATACTCATGCATGCTATATCTGAAAACAATTGTTAGGTGTGCAGCTTATAGATTCGAATTTTGTTTTGAGCTAAAATCTTTCTTCCAAATTTTGCTCAAACTATCCTTTTTACCGCATCATGAAAACTTGCTTCTATTACACGCACATTTTTCTTGTCTTCACAACAATAAGATTACTCCTACCCATAGTATTTATCCTTGCTGTAATCTTATTTAAATATTTTCAATGAAATCAAATTTATTGCAAAATTGCATTTCATGGAAGCATAGCACTTTTATTAATATGGCATATCTTGAACATAATGTTGCTCCTAGTGCTCGAGATTTATTTGAACATCAAAGTGCTCCACCAAAAGTGTTTTGCAGGAGTTAATCCTCAAAATTATCCTCTAAAGCACATTCTTTCCTCTGCTCTCCGAAATCAATAAGATTTATAGTTTTGAAGTTGGTTGGTCGACCAACGCTCCTATCAGTAGTCGACCAACGAAGCCTACATTGAACCAATGCTTGATAGATCTTGCAAATAATCAATCAATTAAGATCATTAAAATTGTAAGAAGACAGGATCGATCAAAAGAAGAGCAATGAGCAAAACAAGGATATCAAAATCTTGAAGAGGAACTTCAAGAAGCAACAAAAGTTTGCCAAAATTGATGAGTATCTCTATCCTTTACTTCTTCATTATTTAATTGAATGATACTCCTTGATCTCAATTGTACATTCTGGCAAATTTTTTTTTGTCATACTTTCATTGCAATGACATATTGTTTTCTGACATCTTACATACTTGATCACAACATGACATATAAAAATATGTTAAATACTTAAATTATTTTTTTTAATACATCATGGTTTGAGCATTATACATATCATCTCTTTTACATAAGCTGTAACTTATGAACCATTGTTTATGGATTATAGTTTATATCTGATTATATCTTATTAATCCATATTACCTCAATTATGTTACTACATACTCTGATTATAATATGTTTTATCTTGAGTAAGTATGTAACTTGCTTTTGCTTTGAAATAATGATATATATATCCATGTCAGAAAATTCTTTCTATCTTTAAAATGGATATATATTTTTCAAAATATATATATCCTTCTATTGTACAAAATTTGTGCGCCTGATTTTATTTATCTTTCTTTATTATTATAATTTTTTAAGTACCGTCATCTGAAAGAAACCACTTGCATTAAAATAAAAAAAAAAAACAAACCGAAGGATTACATTGCATTAAAAAAAAAAGGGAAGGTTTGCTCATAGATGAGCAATCTACAGGCGAGGTGGTCTCGGATTAGGTGGGTTGTATTGAATCATCACCCCTCGACCATTCCTTGGAGCAAGAGACTGAGCAATGTCACGGAGGGTAGTGTAAATCCCATTCATACAATCAACACTTCTTTGTTGTTGATTGCAGAAGCATTGGGTAGACCAATAGAAGAACCTATCTATTCTTGAAGTCAGTGCCGCATTGTTGCGTTTAGCTAACTTCTCCTGGTCCTCTATCATCTTCTTGAGTTTCTTCACCTCCTGCTCCAGACAAGCAATTTTGTCTTCTGACGTATGGCCTGTACTAATCTCCTCAGCTTCTTCGATCTTCATCTTCTTCTTTTGGTTCTCTTGAGATTCCTCCAAAGGTCTTTTGCCTTTGTCCTTGCCTAGACTCAAGTTTAAGTCGAGCTCTTCCTCGCTTGCCTCTACTGTGAGATCAATGAACTTTCTTGCTGCCATGGTTTGGAAAATTCAAAAATTTTTGTAGGAGTATGAAGAGAGAGGAATGTCAGAAAGTTATAGGCTCAGAGATGAATACTCTTTGTGGTGTGGTAATTGAGAACTCTGGTGCAGTCTTTATAGAGAGAAAATTATGACTAAGAGCCAAAGAAGATATCTCTTCGCCGCACCCCTATACGCTCATCCTATGGATTTCTGCAAGCTGGAAGCCAGAAGTCTAGAGTACGCATGCACACCGATAACGCGTCACATTAATGGCAAAACCACGAAAGTCAATTTTCGGTGGATTTGCGGCTGATTTAATTTGTTTTGATTAGAAATTTTAAGGATTAATAAAATGGTGATATTCAGAACCGTATCACTCTGCTTTGTTGTGTTGTTCTTGAGAGCATACATGATTACATCATGCTGTGATTATATGTATCTAAGAACATATGTTGTGTATGCTATTCATGCATCATGAGCGAAGGCTATGGCTAAGAATAATATTTCATGATTCCACATGCACTCATACAAAATGAGCTGTCAAAATTTTTACATGTACTTATCCTCAAGATACATATATAAATTCATTTTGAATGGGTGTATAAATTGCTTCCTTTGTGCTGAAATTTATCTTATCCTTTATGAAGCAAATTTGTTTTGAAAAAGGACTTTAAAAATGCTTCTGTTATGTTAATATGTTTTATCATATGAAGCAACATTCTTTTTGAAAAAGAAAAGATTTTAAAGATCTCTTTTGTTGTAGATAACAAAAGGGATGGAAAATATTGATGTTTCATATATGGATTATGAACTATATGCTTGAATATATCTTATTACACTAATCCATATATATTGCTTCCTTAGATGAAACATTTCTAAATTCCTTCGAAGCAAAATGTTTTAGAAAAATATCGTGAATCTCTTGAATTGCTTCCAATGCTGAAATTGCTTTGCCATATTGAAGCATTATCTGTTTTGAAAAGAAAAGGATTTGAGTATCCTTATTTTAAATCACTTTTGCTATATGTTGAAATAATTTTATGCATATATGCAAAAATTATTTTTTAGAAATCTTGAAAAATATTATTATTCGATTTATGGATTATGATTAATATTCTTGTTTATATCATGCTTTGCTAATCCATATATCATACTTCTGCTGTGTGCTGTAAATATTTCTATCATATGACAGCAAATGATTTTTTTTTTCAAAGAGTTTAATTTTTCTGCTATTTACTAAAAATGCCTCTTCATAAACAAGCAGAAATCATTTTCAATGAAAATATTGCAGAAATTTCTTCAAAAATCTTACTTCAAAATTCTGCAATCAAAAACTGAATTTCTTTTATAATGATTTGGACAATCTTTTTCAAAGAAAAAATGTTATGAAATTCAGGGGGAGCTTTGTCTCACTTGAATGTATTTTTTTTTGAAAAAGAATATATCTTGAAAAATTGGATATTCATTATTCATTATTCTTTTTCAAATTATGCAAGGTTTAAGGGGGAGCCTAAAACTCTTTCAAGTTTTATCTTTTGGCTCATTTCATTTGACATGAGAAAAAATTTTTCTAAAATTTTCTTTTTACATGTCAATGAAATCAATGATAAGTTTTGATGTATCCTTACCCCATACTATATTGACATCTTCTGACATCCTGACTTAAAGAAGGTATGTGCTTTAACTTCTATATATTGTGTTCCTTACACCTTTTTGTTGATGTCAAATAGGGGGAGAAGAAACAATAGAAAAATATGTATACGTGCTTATAACATTGCATTCATTATTTTGTGATACATATTTTTCTGTGGTGATTTGTCATCATCAAAAAGGGGGAGATTGTTGACCCTAAGGCTATATGCCATAAGTTTTGATGATGACAAATGTATTTGAATTGTAGCATTGATATATATAAAGGTTAATTATCATATACATGCTACAAGTATTTAAGCATGACAATGTTATTTAATGTGTAATGTCTTATACATTAATCATGCTATTTATCATGAATTGAACTAACCATTTGGTTTGCAAGTAAGATATATTTTATAGGTTGGTTCAAAACAAGAAGAGTGAGCATTGTATTGAAGAACAAGGAAAAGCAATATCATGCTTCACTCAAGGAAAACAACATGCAAGGATGAAGCTCCAAGAAATGAAGAATTAGAAGATTTGAAGTCTTGGAAGCTTGGATGCATCAAGATAGCCTATGTGTTTACATTAGGTATATTTTATATAGGCTAGTATACTTGTGCAACTCAATGATTTAGATTTGCATACATTGGCTCAATTATTTTGAACAAAAAGATAGTGAGATATGAAATTTTACAAAAGTTAGTTTTTGACCTTTGGTCACTCTTTATATCATATCTCATAAACTAAAAATCATTTTTTTCAAGTATCTTAATCTCATTTGATAGTAGACTCAAAGATCTTTCCAAAGGTATATTATTTATTAAAAACGGAGTCCAAATGAGAAATATATGACTATTTAAAATATAGTTTGAAAAATTGAAAGTTGATTATTCTGTTCTGACCTATAGTCAGTATTTTGATTATATCTTTTAAAAGAAAACTAATTTTTGAGTAAAACTTGGCTCATTTGAAACTAGACTCCAAGAGCTTTCCAACGGTATATTATTTGTTTAAAACGGAGTTCAAATGAGGGAGTTATGAATTTTTAAAGAAAGCTCAAAATCTGGACTGCACTATAAGTGCTGTAACGGCTATATAACGGCTAGTTTTGTAAAATCTTATATATATGACCTTAGATACACGATTTTGAGTAAGAACAAAGTCCTACAATGTGATATTAACTTCTTCTATCATCTTTGAGAGAAAGGAAAGCATTCTTGAGCCAAATCTTGCATATTCTCTATTATTAGAGTTATTAGAGCTTCATTTGTTTTCATCTACTCTTTAGAGAGAGTTTCTTTGTATTGTTGATTTTGATCAACACATATATTATTCTAAGTTGAGGTTCGCAAGTACCGGTGTTGGAAGAACTTGCTTTGGGTTGAGGAGGAGCCCGGATTCATAAATTCTCCATTGTGGTTTCGCAAATACCCGGATCGAATTTGCGTGGTTGTAGTGGTTTGCAAGTACCCGGATTAAACTTGCAATTATAGTGGAAATACTCAAGTGGTCTCTTGAGGACTGGATGTAAGCTTGGATTAGTCGAACCAGTATAAATCTCCGAGTTTGCTTTCTCTATCCCTTACTCTTTAATTTGTGCATATGGATATCTATTCTTTAATTCCTTGATCTTTATAATTATTTATCTTGACAGCACATTGATTTTCTGTATTGTATTTATTATCCTAAGCATTGTACTTTTACAGAAAATCATTTTAACTTCCAATTAATTCTTGTGAAAAATTTATAAAATCCAATTCACCCCCCCTCTTGGGTTCCAACCATTACTTTCAGAAAGATGGTTCTATGAGATTATGTATAGATTATCGTCAGCTGAATAAAGTCACAGTGAAGAATAAGTATCCTTTACCAAGGATAGATGATTTGTTTGATCAGCTTCAAGGAGCAAAATACTTCTCAAAGATTGATCTAAGGTCTGGATATCATCAGTTACGAATTAAGAACGATGATATACCTAAGACAGCTTTTCGTATACGGTATGGACATTATGAGTTTCTTGTGATGTCTTTTGGGTTGACAAATGCACCAGCAGCATTTATGGATTTAATGAACAGAGTGTTCAAATCATTCCTTGATAAGTTTGTAATTGTATTTATTGATGATATTTTGGTATATTCAAAGAGTCATGAAGAACATACTGAACATTTGAGAATAGTGCTTCAGACTTTGAGAGAGCATCAGTTGTACGCAAAGCTCTCAAAATGTGAATTCTGGATGAGTCATGTAACATTTTTGGGACATGTTATTTCCCAAGAAGGTATTCATGTAGATCCAAGTAAAATTAAAGCAGTAAAACAATGGCCTACACCAACAACTGTGTTTGAAGTACGTAGTTTTCTTAGCTTAGCAGGGTATTACCGTCGCTTTGTCAAAGATTTCTCTAAGACGGCTCTCTCATTAAATAAGTTAACCTGAAAGAATGTTAAATACATTTGGGATGATTCATGTGAGCAAAGTTTCACCCAATTGAAAGAGTGTTTAACTTCTGCACCAGTTTTAATCCTACCATCAGGACCAGGGGGTTACTCTGTATTCTGTGATGCCTCAAAGATAGGCTTAGGGTGTGTGTTGATGCAACATGGTAAAGTCATAGCTTATGGCTCACGTCAGCTTAAAAAGCATGAATTGAATTACCCCACTCATGATTTGGAAATGGCAGCTGTAGTGTTTGCCCTAAAGATTTGGAGACATTACTTGTATGAGGAGACTTGTCAGATTTTTACAGATCACAAAAGCCTTAAGTACATTTTTGAGAAGAGAGATCTCAATCTAAGGCAACGAAGGTGGATGGAACTTCTGAAAGATTATGATTGTACCATCCTTTACCATCCAGGTAAAGCAAATGTAGTGGCTGATGCTCTAAGTCGAAAGTCTATGGGAAGTTTAGCTCACATTGCCATTATAAGGAGGTCTCTAATACATGAACTACAAGAATTGGAAGCTGATGGAGTATTCTTCGAGATCACTGAGTTAGGTACATTTCTGGCTCATTTAACAGTTAGATCATCCCTTATTGAAAAAGTAAAAGCAACTTTAGAAAATGACATTGATATGGTCAAAATCAGAGATAAGGCAAGGCAAGGTAAGGTCTAGCACCAAGTTTCTTGGTAGATGAAGAAGGAGTCTTATGGTTTAATGGGAGACTTTGTGTCCCCAACATTGAATCTTTGAAACATGAAATCTTAATGGAAGCTCATGGTTCGCCCTACGTTGTACATCCTGGTGCTGTGAAAATGTATCAGGACTTGAAACAAGTTTACTGGTGGGAGGGCATGAAGCGAGATGTGACTGACTTTGTAGCTCGATGTTTGACTTGTCAGCAAGTTAAAGCTGAACATCGACAACCACCTGGTTTGATGCAAAAATTAGATATTCCCGAGTGGAAGTGGGAAAGGATCACTATGGATTTTGTAGTAGGTTTACCTCGGTCAACAAAAGGAAATGACTCAATATGGGTCATAGTGGATCGACTTACTAAGTCAGCACATTTTCTTCCTGTTCATACCACTTTCAGTGTAGCAAAACTTGCTCGACTTTATGTTAAAGAAATAGTGAAACTTCATGGTGTACCAATATCCATTATATCAAACCGAGGACCTCATTTTACTTCTCGGTTCTGGAAAGTCTTTCAAGAGGCTTTGGGTACCAAAGTGAATCTTAGCACAGCATTCCATCCTCAGACTGATGGACAGTCCGAAAGGACAATTCAGACTTTAGAGGATATGCTAAGAGCTTGTGTGATGGATTTCAGTGGAAGTTGGGAAGATCATCTGTCTCTTATTGAATTTGCTTATAACAACAGTTACCAAGCCAGTATTCAGATGGCACCTTTTGAGGCTTTATATGGGAGACGGTGTCGATCTCCTATAGGTTGGTTTGAACTTGGTGAAACCAAAATATTTGGACCTGAGATGATTCAGGAAGATATAAATAAAGTTAAACTGATCAGAGAGAAGTTGTTAACTGCTCAGAGTAGACAGAAGTCTTATGCGGACAACCGACGACGTGACCTTGAATTTGCAATAGGTGATATGGTTTTCTTACGAATCTCACCTATGAAGGGAGTAATGAGATTCGGGAAGAAAGGCAAGCTTAGTCCGAGGTATGTTGGCCCATATGAGGTTGTAGACAGAGTAGGTAATGTGGCATATCGCCTAGACCTACCTTCCAACCTAGAGGGAGTTCATCTAATATTTCATGTGTCCATGCTACGGAAGTATCTTCCTGATCCTTCTCATGTCATTCAACCCCAAGAAGTTCATTTTGATGAAACTCTCACCTACGAAGAGGTACCAGTAGCTATCCTTGATAGGAAAGTCAAGAAATTGCGCACTAAAGAAATTCCTACTGTCAAGGTTCTTTGGAGAAATCATTCTCGCGAGGAAGCTACGTGGGAGGCAGAAGATGAAATGTGGAAAAACTATCCACATTTATTTGAAACTTGAGGTAAGATTTTAATTCGGAGGACCGAATTCTTTTAAGAGGGGTAGAATGTAATACCCGTTAATTTCGGAATATAATTCGCTTAAGAGTATTTTAGAATTTTACAACGTTACTTTAGTTATTTATTTTGGTCATATTTAATTTTCATATTTAATTGTTCTCTTTGAATATTATTTATGAAAGTTGAGTTAAATGACTGGACTAAATATTTGCACAATGTGGGATATATTCTACGAATGGTGAAATTCATGGAAAAGTGGTTTCAGAATGGTCAATTAGTCCATTTCAGCTTTAGTTTATTAACAGTCTTGCTTTGGCTGTGGATGACCTTGAATGTCCTAAAAACATTCAAGATAAAATTTTGGGCTGGTTTGGAAGGAAAAAAAATGAATTGGACGTGTGCACACATGACAGGGACCAAAGTGAATAAAATCAAAAGTTTGTAGGAGTTGCTATAATTTTGGAACAAAATACATTTGTGACTTAGGGACTTAGAGGAGTCTAAATGTGGTCTTGGATCATGAAAAGGATAAAAAGAAAATAATTATCAAGGGTCTAGATGAATAAAATGAAAAGTTGTAGGGAATGATTAAAAATTCTGAAAATGTCAAGAATTAGTATAACTGGGGTTTTAGTTAAGATTTGAGGAATTCATCAGATTTTAGGAGCTGTTATATGGTTAAAAATATTTTTCGGATAATTTCATTTTCAAAAATAATTTCAAAATCCCAAAAAATATATTTTTTAAAAAATATGAACAAACAAAAAAGTGTGACTATATATAAATATGAATCTACATGCATATTATTTTCTTTCTTTTATTGTTTTTTTACGTATTTTACATAAATAGATATATGTGTGTGATTGTATGTGTATACATATATTTAATTAGAGATCTTTAATTTATTGTGAGTAATTAGTAATTAATTAAATTTTTAATTAGTAATTACAAAGTAAAAAAATTAATTTATTAATTAAAAATGAGTTATTAATGATTAATTCGTAATATTAGAAAAATAAACAAAAAAATTAAGTTTCCTTTAAATAAATGACAATAAATAATAATGGTATATCAAAAAATTAAATAAAAAATTTATGCTCTTTTTTTGTAATTATACATCTTAAAACTATATTTGTAAACCAACATCAAACATCCTGTTATGCTCCAAATCAAGTTTTACTGTCTTAAATCACGTTTGTCTAATTTTCTTTCAAATATAAAACTCGTTCACTTAAACTTAAGTTTACTCTAATTATGTTCACTTAAACTTAGTTTGTCAAACCATATTTTTCCTATCTAATTTCCAAACTCACACTAAATAAATTGAAAAGCATGTTACAAAAATCCAACTTTCAATAGAGTGATGGCAATGTGTTACAAAAAAAGCAGCTTCGAATGGGTTCTCCGTTGTTGGTTTGTGCATGGTCCACCTAGCAACGATCCAACATGTGTTGAAGCCACAAACAAAAGACGAACTGCAGCAGGTGTTGTGTAGGCATAACTCTGGACAGGGAGAGTTGGATGCCATATATGTGTCTAATGTATAAAATAAAGTTGACATGGAGAGAGATTTAAGTCTGATAGTAATTGAGGAGGTTAAATATACAAATTTAAATGTTGACAGAATTAATTATAATTTTTTAAAGAAAAATTATGTGCATGTGATCTAAAATTGAGAGAGATTATATATATATAACCCAACTCAAAGTAGTATACATATGCGTATCAATGGCCGGAAATGTAATAAGGATTTGATTTGTAAAATTTTATATTTTTTAGGAATGATTAGACTATTTTTATTTGATTTATCCTCAACTTTTTTGAAAAAATTGTTATGTTTTTCTTTGGAATATAGAATTTTCAAGTTTTGTTTGTGTGATTAATTTTCAGAATTTTGAAAAATGTTCAAAATTATTTCCATTCATTGTTAATATATTGGAAGCGTAAGACAAATGTACCATAAAGATAAAATTATGTGCGCTTGTTGGATTTTTGTCCATCTAGATACTAGTGATAAATGAGTTTAATTTATTAAAAAAAAGGTTAAATTATTCAGTTGGTATATAGGATACTTCCTTTTTTCAGTTAGTCTCTAATAATTTATAATTGCATTATTGTTGTTGAATTGATTATAAGTTTTGTTAGTATTCCCCATATTTAATTGCTATGTCGTCTAAATTGATCCATTCAACATTCTATTTAGCCCCAAAAATATCCATATCAATCTCTTAACCCTTTACAGTTGTTTGGTCTTCTTACGTTTATTGAACATGTCACCCCTAAAGTGTTGAGAAAGTAAGGGTAGTGACGGCTGAATTCCAATTTCCTCCATGGTTTTTTGCGAAATCAGGAAAAGCATCCTAGAAGGCTGAGAGGGAAGAAAATGTCCCTTCCACCAATGGATGTGTTCCGGTACAAGAGTTTTTTGGGTTAATCTTGGCAATCTATCACAACTCATCGTGCCAAAACATGTGTTCTTTGAGTCGTTGATGACCAGATCTACCTTAGAAGCTCCAAGAACATATGCAGATTTGGTCTTGTCCCTTCCACGCATAATATTAGAAAAAATAATCCACTAACAACAAAACCAACGAGAGTTGCAAGTAAGTAAGACATAATTCTTGTTTGTTTGTTTCTTTAAAGAATTTGATTAAATAAAATAATGGTACCCCTAATACTAAGAAACAACATCATTCATTCATCTGGTTGATATTGTCGTCATTGATTGTGGTGTGTAAAAAGAAAGAATCGCAGGGAAGATGAGATAAAACTAGAGGAATGAGAGAAGAGAATGCTCTTTCTATTGCCGACTTTTTTTTTTTGTTAGGTTCCTGTTGTAATTTTAAATTTCTCCAATATCCCTTTATTGTTTTAATTTATCAGTCTAGGCCATTTGTATTGTAGAAGATGGCAGGACAGACTTATGTCGCCCTTGCAAGAGGCAACATACAGCAAGTCGCGCATAAAGAAGCAAAACAAGAAGCAAAGCAAGAAAGCGTCAGTATGTAATTAATATTCAACCGAAATATTGTGAAGGAAGAGAGAGATAGAAATGTAAGAGTCTGTTCGGTCTGGAGATTTCTTATTTTTATTTTTATTGAAAATAAAAAATAAAATTGAAAATACGTTTGATTAAGTTAATTGAAAACGTTTTCTTGAAAACATTTATTAAAATATGCTTAAATCTGAAAATATCAAAAAAATATTTTTAATATTTCAAGAAATGTATTTCAAGAAATGAAGACTGAAAATAAAAATAAAAAATATTTTCATAAACCAAGCAGATCCTAAGTGTGTGTGCGAGAGAGAAGGTAGCAAAGCAAGAAAGGGAGAGAGAATGAGAGAGTAGAGACATATCACACATGGACACCCTCACCTGGACACCTTGCTTTTTAAATATTTAATTTTTTTAAAATTTATAAATTATTATTAGCTCAAAAGCCACTTTCATTTATTATTTAATTTTTGAAATTAAATATAAAATGAATTAATATTTCATAAATTAAAAATTGAGTCCAAATTAATCATTTTGTATAACCAAATTATATATATATATAAATGAAAAACTTAATAACAATATATAATAATCTATAAATTCTAAAAATTAAATATTTAAAAAGCAAGGTGTCCAGGTGATTAATTTATTAATAAGTTTTTCAATTATATATATATAAATAATTTGATTATACAAAATGATTAATCTGTACTCAATTTTACATTATGAAAAATTAACTCATTTTATATTTAAATTTCAAAAATTATTTAAATTAACTCATTTTATTCAAGATTTATAATCTTAAAAAACCTATTACAACCATAAGAATTTATTTTAGCAATCCTCCATTTTGCGCGTTTTTTCTGACCAACAAGGGTCACTTTATTGGATATATTATGACTTATAGAATATATAAGATTTTTTTTTTCTGGTCCTCCCTCAACCGTAAGTACTGGAATATGGGTTTTCTCTTTTTTTTTTCTCTCTCTTCCTTTTTTCTATTGTTATAGATTCTAAAATTCCAACGTTATGATGATTTTTCCCACTACTACGGGCGTCCCAGTGCGTCTTTGTCATAATAACATTAATGGTGAAATTATTTGTTTTGAAGCAGATTCTGCTACTATACAAGGTTCATACTCTTAAAGAACCTATTACAACCATGAGAGTTTATTTCACCTATCCTTCATTTTGCATATTAGTCTATATTAAAAGTTAAGAATAGTACACCTGAATTTATTAAGTTTTTCATTTAAAAAATATATATATAATTTGGTTATAAAAAATGATTAATTTATACTCATTTTTTAATTTATGACAAATTAACTCGTTTTATATTTAAATTTCAAAAGTTAAATAATAAATGAAAGTAGCTTTTGAGTCATGTTCAGTTTCATCCGCCCTCCATGTTCAGTTTTGAGCTAATAAATCAAAGTGGCTTTTGAGCTAATAATAATTTATAAATTTTAAAAATTAAATATTTAAAAAGTAAGGTGTTCAGGTGATGGTGTCCAAGTGTCTTTACTCTCTCATTCTCTCTCCCTTTCTTGCTTTGCTTCCTTCTCTCTCCCACACTTAATGGTATGTTTAGTAGTATTTCCAATGAAAATAGAAGTGGGAAAGGAAGATGAAAAGAAAAAGAAAAAAAAAATGAAAAGCGTGTGTTTGGTATGACATGAAAAAAATAAAATTAAAAGAAAAAAATGTGTTTAATATATAGAATACATTTACTAAAA
The DNA here is from genome assembly GCA_037074585.1 of Biancaea sappan. Classification (NCBI taxonomy): domain Eukaryota; kingdom Viridiplantae; phylum Streptophyta; class Magnoliopsida; order Fabales; family Fabaceae; genus Biancaea; species Biancaea sappan. The sequence goes on from CM073494.1 coordinate 18,951,410, forward strand.
ATACTTCTATGTTAAATTTTTTATTTATAACACATCATTATCTTTGTCTCTTAGCTATTTTTTATTTCAATATAATTCTTTTTCTTTCAATATAGTCCTTATCTATCTTTTCAATATAGTTATTTTTTCTTTCAATTTAGTCCCTTTCACTATAATCCTTCTTCCACTGTCTCTTTCATCGGCGCTGGATCGGAGAATAGCAGCTAGCCATGGAAGGGAGAACAACAATTGTGAACCAGTAAGCAAACACAACAAACACAAGGATTAGAGAACCAGTAAACAAACCCACAATCTCAAAGCGCCTCAAAATACAAAACCCCTAAGTAAGAAACCTCAACTTGCAAGGCTTTGATGAAGCTTAATAGATCAAGATATTATATCCTTCACTAAATCATCAATTCCTAACTTTAGTCACAATCAACTATTATTTATATTCAAAAAGATGAGAGGAATTCTAAATCCCAAATTTACGAAATATGAAAATAAGGACAGAAGATCACAGCCCCTTCCTCCCAAAAGCTCTAAAAAAACTAAAAGAGTGAGGAGAAGATCATAGACGAGAAGGACGACGATGATGATGCAGTGGACGACAGACGAGAAGGTCTAGATGATGACAAGACTTGGAGTTGCGATACGAATTAAGGGCGAATGGGAAGGACATATTCGAAATTTAGATAAAAGCATGAGAAAATTTTGGACATTTTATCCAGTTTTTCATATAAAAATCGATTTTTCTTGAATTTTTGGAAGGAAAAAGAATAAGGAAAAGTGTCTACTGTTCACATGTGGGATTCCCATCGTTTTTTCCTTTTACAACTTAAGATACCATACCAAACATGAGAAAAAAGAGAATATGGTAGAATTCTTAATTCCTTTTCCTTAGGAAAAGCTACCAAAGCTACTCTTACATTTCCATCTCTCTCTTCCTTTATAGTGTGAATCTGAATATGCTGCTGCCTTGAGGGGAGGAGCAGCTGCTGGTCTTCCATTTCTGGTAGTTGGATCGTTTTGATCCAACGGCCAGTGTGAGCCTCCTTTCTTCATATCGTGGTCGTCGGATCGTTTTGATCCAACAACCACAATAGCTTTAGTAAAACACGCCATTTCACTAAAGCTTTTTTTATAAATAACTTGGGCGAATGAGAAGAGACCACTTGTCTGGCCCACCCGCACCACTTGGTCCACCTGCGTGCCCACGAACCTGACCTAGACAACATCTTGGCTTCGACGCCAAGTGACTGATTAGACAGCCATCTCCGCCATTATGCACATTTTCTCGCCTTTTCCCCCTCTGCCTCATATGTTTGCTTTGTCTGTGGTAGTCTTTTTCTTCTCCGGTCGCCGGCAGTCTCCTTTGTTGTCGCTGGGTGAGTACATTCTGCATTGGAACATTAACTGTATATTTCAACGACCATCAGTCCATCAACGCATTTCGCTGGTTTGGTTTCGTTCCTGCCTTTCATATGTGAATGATGTATTGGTTTGTTGGTTTTCTGGTGATTGGTTTGTGTGTATATTCATTTGTATGTATATTAATGTATCATTAGCATAAAAAACATAGTGATTGCTACTCTCCCAAATAGAACCTAAAATAAGGACCTCCTTTGAAGATGAGTAAGAATGCTAGCAATGTCGTTATATTGGCATGATTTTTCATGATTATAGATTAAGGCATTTGAATGGAACAGAACTCATGCAAATCATATTAGTTTTGTCTACTTGGTTGCCTTCCTAATGACATGTACGCTGGACAGGCATATAACCCAAGCAATTATTTGGTTATAAATAGAATTAGTTTTAATCAATTTTGAACACCTCTAATAAATAGAATTGGTTGTAAGGCACTTCCAAGGTTCAACCACAAACAAGAACTTTTCAACAAAAGACTCATACACACATTATTTACAGTGAAAAATTTTGGTCGAAGGTCAAATCTGACAATAAATACTTGATTCTATCGAAAGCGATTGTATTTTCAAAGTTATGCAGTAATTTCGTTTAAAAGGAAAATGTGTCGAATACAAGTGGTTCGACAAGATTGCATGAAAGAACGTAAGGCTTGAAAATAAGCTTTTGTGCAGAAGTTAAATAAAAATGATAAAATTGTAGGAAAGTAAGTTGTAGAATGTAAAGTGCATAAAAAGGTAACTGCAGAAGGTAAACGACGGAAAGTAAGTGACAGGCTGTGAAAGTGCAGAATGTAAATGAAAGTGATTAAATTACTGGAAGATAAATGAAAGCGATAAAGGACTGGAATGATAAAAGACTTTGACTTAAATTTGACTAAAATATAAGGTGGAAAGTATACTTTGATGTTGATTCTTTAATTTGCTCGTGTGAGATATTAAGATTTTTAATCAAGAGTTACCAACCACCTTTTACAACAATTACCCTAGTATTTATAGGAAAATGACTAAAGTAACTGCCTACGCTACGTATGTGACGGTTTACAACTGCATTACATGGGTATAACTACGTAAACCCATGTTAAGTAACAATTTACATTATCTGACACAACTGCCTTAGTCATGTGATGGTGGGTGATGGTGGAGTAACTGTCTTCGACGGCTTCAACGTTCGACAATCAAGTTAATTGACACTTTCATCTTTCAACAACTATAGACAACTTGTTCGTCGACCACGTATGAACTAGCTTGTCGAATGGCGTGCTTCCAATAACTTCACTTTGACAGTCGTACATAAATGTTTTCGAAGACGTCCATCCTTACTCTCTCTTTTGTCGAATTCGTCTTTGTTGAATAGTTGACCTTTCTCGAATGCCTAAACCAGATCACTTATATTGACACTTAAGCAATCGACACTATTTTGTTGTGCTACTGAGGATGATTACTTGTCAGCCAAGTATCTTATTTATTTTATTTTAAAATAATCATCCAACAGATGCCTTCCAAAATTTTGTTGTCGACAAACAGGGAAAGAATTAAATTTTAAATGGCCTCGTAACCGACATTGGATTTCTAGGGATTTAGCTCAAGATCAAGATTATCTCTAATATGACAATTATTTCCTTGGCACGTGAGCCGTCACTGCCTTCGTAACGTTTCATGTTCCTCAAGTCCTTTAAAACCGTGAACCCTAGTCGTTAAGCCACTTACTCTATTATTTGCACATCGTTTCCTCTTCCAGAGCTCTCAAACACTCAATAATGGCCTTTACTACCGATGCTAGAGCTTCTTCTGCCAAACAGTCTGCCATTGCTACGAAGAATAAGAATGTAGTCAGTGATCCAATCGTGGATTGTTAAAAACTATGGTAGAAGTCAAAGGTAATTCTTCTTATTTCTGATTCTTCCTCTACTCCTTTATCTATTTTTTTTGGGACCTGTGTTATCCCCAGGGACCTTCCTGACTAACCTTCATTTGGTATTTCCCTGCAAGACTCTTGACGAGGCTATTCTTGCCTCGAGCTCGACAATTCCCATCCACAAATTTAAAAAGGCTTAGAGGATATTTCGATCTGCCTTCTCGATTTGATAGATACCATGCTTGGCTTGACAGAGTACAGGCAAAGAAGGGCAAGTTTTGGAAAAATATGGGCATCTATAACTTTATCCAACTCTCCCGACACACCATCAAGATAGACCTGGCCATGGTGGGGGCTTTGGTCTTTTTCTGGAACAAGACCGCTAATAATTTCAATTTTTCGTATGGTATGATGGGCTCGACAATCTTCAATGTGTCGACTATCACGGGCCTTCGACTATATAGGAGGGTCATCCATCCATACCTTCGACCTCACTAAGTTATAGAGGTCTATTCTTCGAAGCACACCTCCTTCTCCTCTTTCATTAGCCTTTACCATAAGGATTCCAATGACGTGTCAGACGAAGAACATGTCACCTTCCTTTGGCTCTAGTTGTCGGCTTACGCATTTGGCTCGAAGTCTGTAACTGTAGTCGAATCCCTTCAGCCTTTAGCCAACCTTATCCATGAAGTCGCCCAACTGGCCCAGAACCAATGGCTCTTCACCAATCTCTTCCAAAGTATGAGCCAAATGGTTAACAATATTAGGACTTAGACGAAAAAAGAAAATGTCGGAGGCCTCATCTGGCTGCTGTAGCTATGGTTGAATGCAGTTCTGGAGTAGTGACTATCTCTCAAGCCTTCATCCGACGAGTTGGCTAGTTACATGTCGGGGTCATATAGACCGAGGCTCTGCTACTTGACATGTGACTTGCTCACCAAGTATGAAAAGAAGAATTTTTTTCACTTCTTCAAAACTTTTCACTCCATTGCCTTGGACTCGATGACAATAAACTTTGATCCTTTTGTTGGTCATCAAAGAGGTCCTAAGTGGTTCACTCACCCAATAACTTCTGATAAAGAAGGAGTTTTGATCTAGTCAAATTTTCTCTGGCGACAATTCGTTTTTAGAAGTGCTCCTGATACGAAGATGCAAGTTTTTACGTCCATCTGCCCAACACGATCACTCGACAGATGGGCTTCTGCCAATCTATTCCTACCCCTTACTCATTAGCACCGGAGGACCATTTCATTAATGCCGACATCTCCAAAGAAGAAGATGTTAAGGAGCTTATGGAGAAAAATGACAAGCGTCGACAGAGCCTCGTGCTTATCCCTTATGAAGTTTTAGAATGAGTCTCAAGCTACTTTGTTGACTTGTGGTCGAAGTACTACCAGTCTTCCTGCCAAAGTATTAGAACTTGTTTTGACATCTTTGTCAATTCTCCTATGCAGGAATGCAATCCGACTGCGAAAACTAAAGGTGAGCATTTGGAGGAAATTCGAGCCTTTGAGAAATATTACAAGATAAAGTGGGATCCTCGCTATGGCCATTGGATTGTTCAGAATGTGGAGGAAATCATAGCCAAACAAAAACAAGATCATAGGGCTCAACATGGGTTCAAATATTTAGAATTTTTAGATGTTGAAACCCTACCATAATTTATTTAAAAAGTTTCTTTTCCTGACCCAGTACCCTTGCCTTGTACTCGTTTTGCTTTGGCTGATGCATTTCTTGGGGAACTAACGAGAGCATGTAACTTTAAATTTGTCAAAGAACATGGGTTTGTCACAAATCTTTTTCAAACAAAGAATGACGAAGTTACTTTTGCTCGTCGATTTACCTTCCCTTTTGAATAATCCAATGTCGTGATGATTGTCAGCGAGTTTTCTCAAGGTATACGATCTTTTTTTGTCCGAAGGCAATGATCATTTTTGACTACTAACACTTGTAATTTTGCTTGCAGCGCTCCTCCTAAAGAGCCCTTGGCTTATAATCGGCCAGTGAAGCAGGTGGTCATCATCGAATCAAAGGAAGAAGAAGAAGATTGTCAACCTTTTCAGTAGAGAAGAAGAAGATTGGTCAAGGCAAGAGACCAATGAATGACTGGAACAAGCGACGTCCGGCTGCTACTTCTCCTTCACCCGATATATCCAAAATAACTACTAGGCCTAAAAAAGAAAAGCTTTAGCGAAAAGAAAAATAATCTTTTCTGATGCTGTAATACCCATGAAAAATAAAATATAAATGCGTGTTTACAAACTACTGTTACTATTTCAGTATACGGTACTATTTACCCATATAATACTATTTATGTATATGGTACTGTTCATTTATACAATCAAAATGTCAAGTACTAGATGTGGTTTAATCATAAGAGAAAACTAGAAAGAAGTTCGTAGGAGAAAATGATGTTTTATATGTAAAAATACTCTCAGGGACTAAAGTGAAAGGACTGAATTGAAAAGAAACTTAAAGGCTTAAGGTGAAATGATAGTTTTTCCTTTAAGTTTCCAATAGTAATCAATAATTCAAAGCCGCCGTGGTCTTTTCGCGTATTACACAGTAAGTTGAATTATTAAGATGCACAGTAAATTGCATTATTAGAAATGTCATTTTCATAAATAGTAAATTGAATATTTTATTAGTGCATAGTATCAAATAGTACCATTGACTTTTCCTATAAATAGGCCCTTTCATTTTACTTCTGAAGTCACACTTTCAACTTCTCTTCTTCTCTCCTTAAGTTTCTCTTGCTCCGACGCTAGGCCTTTAAGATTTTGGGCCTTTCCTTTTCAGCTTAGGTAAGGATACTATGCCCTTTCTATGTCTTTCAAATTTTAGAAGTTATTTTCTTAAGTATGCTCTGTGGTTGCCGCTTTGGCTGATCTTCCACATCAGAAAAACTGTTCTTAGCTGTTTATATGTTATTTTAATTCTCTGATTACCGAAATAGGATGTAAAGTGTGAAGAATACATGTATAGGAAAGTTCTGGCTAAGAAAAGACCTGTTTTTTAAGTGTGTCCATTGTGACCCTCCACTCTTTCCTGGGAACTTACCTGGTGTACTCTTTTATAGATTGTATTCTCTATTTCTGGTATGAATAGTACCCGTACGTATAAATAGTACCCATATATATATATGAACAGTAATCATACGTATGAACAGTAACGTATGTATGAACATTAACGTACGTATGAACAGTATCTATACGAAAACAATCCTAACGTATTTTCTCTAATCTTTCATGAAAATCTCCGTAGTAGAATACTGAAATTTACCTGGGTACTCTTGTCCGTAACGACTTAGAGAAGCGATACTCGTATGGAATCCGGATGAGTAGAACGACCCTGTTTTAATAAGGTTTTAGCATTACTGGTTATAAAAAGTATGTCGTAGGACACTCCCAAGATTCATAGAGGTAAACTAGATTCAGAGTGGCAAATCTGAAGAGATAATTAATCCAAAAGTATGGATAAAATGACATAAGTATCTCATGATGATGTGAAGTTTGAATCTTTTCGAAAACAGATTAATTGTTATCTTGATTTGTGGTTTATAAATCTATAATATAGTTATATACTATACCTGTTATATGGATGAATATTATATTGTGCTTCTGATTATGATATGAAATACTGTACTATTGATTGTGATTAAGCGGGATAATACCCCCTCTCACGGCAAAGCGAAAAATCTGGTTTAAAAGGGTGTCTTGACCAACGAGTGTAGAGACAACGATTCCCTCAGTAGGGATATAGCCCGGATCGGTGACAGATCCGTGAAGTGCCCTAGCTAAGAGGATGAGGTTGTGCGTCATGGTGGAAATATACAAAATTGGTGAGCTAGCCTGTGTGCGCTCTCCGGGATATATTGTCATTGATGAGTACTAGTAACGTTTGTTGAATTGGATGAATTTTTATCTTCTAGTATGTATTTTCTAACTATGTCTATTAGTTGAGTTTGAGCCTTCGGATATAGTTGCATGACTGGTGATGTATTTGAATTTTATTAACGCGAGGCCGATTCGCTCACTGAGTTTAAAAGCTCACACTCTCTGTACAATTTTTTTGTTCGATCAGGTTGTCAGCGAAGAACATCTACTAGAGGAGTAGATCACTTTGGACCTTCCCGCTGTCGGGTAAGCCCCTCTTTTGTTATAGATTATGTTGCTCTGTAACCATCTAAGACATCTAGGTCAAGGGATTGGTATTTGGCTTGTATTTCAGTATGATAATGTATTTTGTATTGAGGATCTATTATTTTTAATTAAGAAAATTTGATGTATTTTCTTTGTTATTTATTAAGGAATGGTATTTTGAGAATATAGAGATAATGACTAATAATTTTACTTGTGGGTAGAATTTATCAAAAGGCTTACAGTGATGGGATATTCATCATTGTGCCGGTCATGTGCCTAGAAAATGGGTCATGACAGATGCTATGTGCCGGTCATGTGCTTAAAAAATGGGTCGTGACAGATGCTAAGCGTGCTGCTAAGAAGTCTAAAGCACGTAAAGGCCTAGTAGCATCTGACCCAGCCGTCGAGTCTCAGGTATATTTCATCTGTCAAGTATTATAATTTATTGACATGAAATATACTCATTTCGTTTCTTTTGGTAAGACAAAGAGCCTACTCCTGAGCACTCGACCTCACCTGCGGTATTCGACAAGCCAAACCTGCAAATCCGAAAGTATAATCCTTTCACAAAATTTGCTTTTACATTGGGCATGTATTTTATCTTGAGACTAATACTAATTTTGTTTCAAGATTAGGGTCAGAAGGTCTTATGCCCGATTGCTAAAGAATCTATCGGAGTTCTTCAAGGTGAGGCTCCCATCGCAAAAATGTCTATTAGAGTTGCCCTACAAGCTATATTTTTTCATATTGAAGCTCCAATAACGTCGTTGCCAGTCGAACCTCATCGAGGAGAGTTTATTGTCGAAGCGGCTGAAGCTTTTCTTGTTAGGGAATCAACAACTGTACATTCTCCATCTCTACGATCTCCATCGCCTAAAGAACATGGATAGGCGATAATATATTGAGGTGTTGATGGCCGATGTCTCTCCTCAATCTCCTATCTCCAGCTCAATTCATTCGACAATCCAAGTAGGTTCATCTAGTCATCCAAGTAATGATGATGTGGACATAGACGAATTGATAAATCTTTTATCAAGTGAACTAACTCCGTCAGCTTTTTCTGTGATTCTAGAGGAGTTTTCAACAAACCCGAGGGTTGATGAACTGGTAAAAGAGTTAAAAATTTTCCTAGACTTTTCTTTCAAGGTCATTGCTTCTGATGATTCCTTAAGAAGCAGAGTTCAAACTATTTTGAATGAATTCGAACCAGTTAGATCACAACTTACTACCTCCTATTGAAGCCTTTATTCATCCTTCAAGGACTTCATCAACGATTTATCCGACAAGGCTCATACTTTCAATCAGGCCATCTCCACTTACAATAAGGAGATGTCAGAGAAAGAAGTCATTCTTAGTCAATTGTGAGAATTGAAGGCTAAGAGAGATTGACAAGATGAAATGATTACAAAACTAAAGGCAAGCTGTATAAACACTAGCAATACTGCTAATCAGCAGAGAGAATGCCTCGACGAGTTAGAGGAAATAATCAGAAAAGTCAAAGAAGAGCTAGCGTCAACTGAAGTGCTGAGAGATAAGCTTAAAAGTGCTCTGACAGTAAAGGTGGCAAAATGGGAGAAAATAAAAGAAAGTACCACAGCTATTGCGGTCAATGCCCGAGCAATTGTCAACAAGATGAAGTCTTTAGAGATTGGCTATCTGATAGCCTGCATGGACAAAGAGACACTAGCTTTAGATTGGGAACGTCTACTCCAAAAGGCTTATCCGACATAATAGTTTGATTTGTTTTGTCGATCTATTTATCCGACAAATTTGAATAAATTTTTTGTATTATTTATTCATTTATTTATTTATAACATACGACAATAAATTGTACAAAGTTCAAATGCAATAACAATTCTTTATTTAATTTTTACTTCGCACATTGTCGACCTATATGACTTTAGGTATTTGTCTTTGATTGATTTTATTTTTAATCTAGAGTTTACTTCATCGAGGGAGTAGGCATTACCAGAAAATACTTGCATAATTACAAATGGTCCTTCCCATTTTGGCGACCATTTACCATATTCTCGACAATGTTTCTCTATAGGCAAAATTACCTTCTAAACTAAATCGCCTAAGTTAAAAGACTTATATTTAACTCGATGGTCATAAAATTTAGCAATTTGCTCATTTTGTCAAATTAAACTTTCTAAAGCAATTGATCTCTCATAAGTCAACTCGTTTAATTCGTCGAATATTGAATCCCAATAATTTTCAACTAGTAATTCATTTTGTTTTTGGATAAAATTGATTACAGATTAATCTCGATAGGCAAAATAGCATCATGACCATAAACTAATTTATATGGCGATGTGCCTGTCGATTCTCTTGGCGAATTCCTGTATGCCCATGAAACCTGATCAAGAGTATTATGCTAATTTTTAGGTTGTCGACCAATATGCTTTTTAATCAGGCTTATAAGTATTTTGTTTGTCACATCCCAAAAATTGAGCATGTGAAAAGATACTACTCATTTGATAAAATTCTCAAACATACGTTATTTACATATATTCTGTAAGGTTTTACATTCAACCTTAATCATTCATTCCACACTACAGAGTTATATTCATCTGATAAGAAAATATAGACATACATAGTCTGATATTTCTATCTCATCGCAAGCCTAGGAGACCTATAAAAAGTACATAGCGTTTCTAGTATCCACATTAATAAGTACTGGTATCCCACCAGACAGAAATAGAGAGTAATCCCAAGGGGCTTCTAATCTTCCAACGGATACTCTTCTTCTTTGTTTTCTGTATCTGAAAAATAATCATAGGGAGTGTGAGTTTATTTAAAAACTCAGTAAGTAAATAATTGTACTATATAGAATATCAAAAGTACAAATACCACATTTACTCATATAATTAATTGTCTTATACATCGAGTAGTATGGGACTCTAACCCTTTCAAACTCATGAATAAGATCTCATCGGTATACACCGAGTAGTATGGGACTCTAACCCTTTCAACTCGTGTATAGGTGTCATAGATATGCACCGAGTAGTATGGGACTTTAACCCTTTCAAACTCGTGTATAAGCTTTCTTAGATATACACCGAGTAGTATGGGACTTTAACCCTTTCAACTCGTGTATAGGTTTCATAGATATGCACTGAGTAGTATGGGACTTTAACCCTTTCAAACTCGTGTATTAGATCCCGTAGATCTTTACTCATTGACAAGATAGTGAGAATTTATCACATAGCACAATTGTCATGAAATAAAATAATTTCTACATACTCTTATTTCTACCGATCATCATATACTCCCATATGAAAATTGATTGCTTATTATCCAAATAATATTGTAAATGGGACTTATATTGTACTTTGAATAGTAATATCAAATTAGCTAAGCAAGGTTATTCACTCACCTTGATGTTTGTCCAAGTTTACCTTGTTCCACACTAGAATTTGTGTAGAAAAATTTCCTAGTAAAATATATTACAAGGAAACATAAGAAAGGAAACAAAATCACGAAAATACGCAAAATTTTCTGATTGCTACAGTAACTGTTTGCTACAGTAACAGTTCGCTACAGTGCCGGTTCGCTACAGTAACGGTTTGCTACAGTGCCAGTTCGCTACAATAACGTTGACTGCTACAGTACCGTTGACTGCCGACACTACAGTAGCTGCTACAGTACCCGAAGAAAATTTTCCAGATTTTTTTCCAAAATTTCTGGTCGTTACAGTAACTCGAAGAAAAATTCCAGATTTCCAGTTGCTACAGTACTTCGAATTTTGCAGAAAATCTTTCAAAAAAATTCATCCTTTCCTTTCTTTTGATTTAAAACCAGAATCTCAACTCTTTTAACCGATTATAACTCAAAATAACTTCTAAAACAACTGAGATTCACGAATTATCATCAAAATCTTCAAGAACAAAACCTCCTCTAATCTTCCATATAAACTTAGATTTAAGGAAAATAATGAGATTAAAGCTTACCTTTGATCCTTACAAAGCTTTTGAACTGAACAAACAATCAAAACTCTGAAGATCAAGGAAAGGATTTGAAAAGAGGATGAAGAAGAGAGAAAACGCTTTTCTGCCTTCCTTCGGCTGAGTGAAAAATGAGGGGGTACTATTGAAACTTTATATTAATTATTTCTAATGGGTTATTCAATAACTCATGGGTATCCATAACCCAACATCCAAACACATTCAGTTAATTTACAATAAATGGACTAATTGACCATTCTGAAACCACTTTTCCATGAATTTCACCATTCTTAGAATATATCCCACATTGTGCAAATATTTAGTCCAGTCATTTAACTCAATTTTCATAAATAATATTCAAAGAGAACAATTAAATATGAAAATTAAATATGACCAAAATAAATAACTAAAGTAATGTTGTAAAATTCTAAAATACTCTTAAGCGAATTATATTCCGAAATTAACGGGTATTACATTGTTGATGGCCTCTACCTGACCATTTGCCTACGTATAGTATAGTATTGACGTATTTAACTTTGTTTTCCTAGAATCAGCATATTCTATAACTTTTCATCCAGTGAAAACAGTACCTTGATCGATTGTCAAAGTTTAAGGTATCCTAAACCTACATATGATGTGATTTTTAATAAAATTGATCACATCTTGTTAGGTGACATCTTTTAGTACGATTGCTTCGACCCATTTGGTGAAATAATCAACCCAAACTAAAATATATTTATGTCCTTTCGACGAAGGATGATGTATTCAACCTATTAAGTCCAAAGCCCATCCTCTAAACGGTTATGGTTTAATGATTAAATGTAACTCACTGGCTAGAATGTTTTGTATATGGCCATGTCTCTGACACTCTTCATAAGACTTGGCAAACATTATACAATCCTTGACTAGTATCGGCCAGTAATATCTTCGTTGTCAAAGGATCCATTTTATTTTATCTCTTGCTTGGTGAACCCCACAAATACCTTCATGAACTTTCAATAAGGCAATATATGACTCTGAGTCACTAAAGCATTCTTCTAACTATCCGTCGACAGTCTTTCTATACAATTGTCCACCTGACAGTACAAAATTTAACATTCTATATTTGAGTTTATGTTCTACACTAGAACTTGAATTCTTTAAATAATAAATTATTGCTTTTCTCTAATCATTACTTTCATGAATGTCAATTTGTAACACATCCCTTTCTTCCAAGTGGTATAAGAGTTCTCTTATTTCTATTAAATCTGACATCACCTTTTGAGAAACTTTATACCCAAAAACTATTTGTGCTAAATCATTGGCTTCTTCATTTGATTCTCTTAGAATGTGTTGGACAATTACCTCATCAATTTTTTTTATTAACTAACTCGCCATAGCACAATACTTAACCAAATTTTGATTAACACATTTATATTCCTGAGTAAGCTGTTTGATGACTAATTGGGAATCTCTAAGTATGTGCACTCTTTGTGCTTTCATTTGATAAAGTATTTATAATCCGACAACTAAAGCCTCGTATTCAACCTCATTATTAGAACAAGAATACTTAAGTTCAAACATAAACCTAGTTGGAGTTCCCTTAGGGAAAATTATTAAAATTCCAATGTTACTTCCTTTTTTGTGCCTTGATTCATCAAAGTAAAGACGCCATGGTCTTAGTCTAACAAAATTATGTCATTATTTGTGTCAAGGCCAGGATGGTCGACTAGAAAGTCAGCCAATGCTTGGCCTTTGACGGCTTTCGTTGGAACATATTATAATGAAAATCCTGATAATGCAATAGTCCATTTGCCGATACGTCCATTAAGAATAGGTTTAGATAACATAAACTTTATCATATTTGTCTTTGAAATGACAAATACAGCTTCGACTAAAAATTTTTATGAAAGGGCATTTCTTTTTTGTGATCTTTTGGTAATCGAGAATCTACCATCGCCTTCTGATGCTCTTCGATAGCTTTCGGATCGTACAAATAGACATATCTTTGACACATCTAGATTGCTATTGAATCTTTCTTTCTTGTCATGAACTCTTCATAAGTTTCCCGAGGCTTTTGATACATGTTGAAGGTATCCGCCATAAGGTCAGGGCCATCACTCTTATACTTGTCTGAGTCTACTTTGGCATGCATCTTCCCTTTTCCCTTCACAATAACCATGCCAATATTCAGGAGAATTTGGTTGTTGATTTCAGCGACATTTGTCTGAAAAGGATCGGTATCAACCTTCATGTCTGCCTTCTTATCAACGAACTTCAATATTCCTTCTGTCAAAGCTTTTTGGATTAAGTCCCTGAAATATATGCATTTGTTAGTCACATGACCGAATACATTATAAAATTTACGATATTTTTAGTCTTTAATTTCATCAGGCTTTAACATCCTATAACTAGCAGATAATTTTATTTGTTTTTCTTTTAACAAAACGTCGAAAATTTGTTCGGCTTTTATTATGTCGAATGTGTATATTTTTCTATTGACATAACTCATCTTTTCTTTGGCCCTCATAGGCTTTATAATCTGACAAACATAAGGAGGTCCATTCTTTAATTCGAAAAGATTTACATCATAATCAATGTGCTCATCCTCTTTGTCAAATTCTTCTATTCTGACATAGTTTACTTTTCTCTCTTGAGGAATTTCTTTTGTTTTTGCATCTTTTCAGCTTTCAACTGTTCTATCTGTCGAACTTTGCCCCCCAGCTAGGCAAGGTCAACCACATGTTAATTGACAAACTTTTTTCTAATATAATAATCTAAGCCCCTGATAGTCATCTTAACAATCTCAACTTTTGGAATTCGAGTAAAACATCTACTTCTCATTTGCCTAAATCTTGCCAAATAATCTTTGACAAATTCGTTGTATAATCTTTTAATATTAAACAGATCTATCAAACTAACTTTCAGATCCTCTCTAAAGAATTGGTCATGGAAGCTTTTCTTCATCTGCATCCACGAATGAATAGAATTTAGTCTCAGTGTCGAGAACCAAAAAAAGGCATTTTTTGTGAAAGAACTTGGAAAGAATCTCATTTTAAGTCCTTCATCTGTTGCTAGGTCTCCTATTTCGATGGTGTACTGTGCAACGTGTTCAACGATCGATTCACTACTTTCCCCAGTGAACTTAGATAATTTAGGAACCTTAACCATTTCTCTAGGCAATTCTACTTGTTGAACCCAATCAGGGAACGCTGAAGTGAAATAAGGCTGATTAGTATAGCCTACATTAAAACCAAATTTATTAAGGACTTATTCGACAACTTAGTTCACGTTGTGTTTGACTTGGTTTCCTATGATGTTTTATCGAAACTCTCTTACGACATTATTTACCTGTGGCTTATTCAGATGCAACAATTGTACTTGACCATGTCTCAACTGTGATTGAGGTTGGTCTTGCCCTTGTATTAAGTTATTTTGTTGATTTTGGCCCTGATCTTGGGCCATAATCACTTGTCCTGGTTGGACATTTTCAGGCACAACAATCCCCAAGGCCTGAGTTAGTCTACTCATTTGTAATGCTAACGTATTACATGCATTATTTGTATTTTCCATTAAGGGCTTCAATATGAGACCCATTTATTGTGTGAGCATACTCACCATATCGTGATTACTTTCGTTCATTTGCTGTCAAATATTAGCCAATGAACTTTCAGTAGATATGGCGATAGTATTTGGCATGTCTCTTGACATATTTTGGAAAACAGATCCAAAATTCAATCTTTCCTGTCGGAACATAGTAGGAGTAGGTTCCTGCCATATTTGCCAATGCAGAACTTATTACTTGGCCTTGAGTCATATGACACATGGGATCGATCAACTGATTTCCAATCCCAAGTTGAGTCATCATAAGAGGGACATACCCTTGAGGTAATCCATATTGAGGCATAAACCTTATCGTTTGACTGCCAACTGGGTTTGGTGACTGTCGATCCAGACACTTATTCCAATACAGAGTTTCTCGAAAGAAACATGTTTGGCACAACATCTATAGGATTAGCAGTTGTTGTAACTACTGGCATGTTTGTCACGGTTACAGCAGTTGTAGATGCAATTAATGAACCTGTCACTTGATTAGCACAGTTTGCATTACTCATGATTTTAGAATTGTAAGTATGAGAAGAACAAGGTATGAATTTATCACTTCTCAAACACATACATTCAACGAGTTACTCTGAACTCGTCCCACCAGACGTGTCAATTTGTTTACGGTGAATTTTGGTCGAAGGCTAAATCTAACAACAAATACTTGATTCTCTCGAGAGCAATTGTGTTTTCAAAGTTATGCGGTAATCTTGTTTAAAAGGCAAATGTGTCGAATACAAGTGGTTTGACAAGCATTGCATGAAAGAGCGTAAGGCCTGAAAATAAGGTTTTTGCAGAAGTTAAATAAAAACAATAAAATTGCAGGAAAATAAGTTGCAGAATGTAAAATGCATAAAAAAAAAAAGGTAATTGTAGAAGGTAAATGACAGAAAGTAAATGACAGAATATAAAAACGCAGAATGTAAATTGTAGAAAGTAAAGAGCAGAATGTAAATGAAAACGATTAAATTGCTGTAAGATAAATGAAAGGGATAAAGGATTGGAATGATAAAAGACTTTGAAATAAATTTGACTGAAATGTAAGGTGAAAAATATATTTTGATGTTGATCCTTTAATTTGCTTATGTGAGATGTTAGGATTTTTAATCAAGAATTGCCAACCACCTTATACAACAATTATCCTAGTATTTATAGGCAAATGACTAAAGTAACTGCCTACGTCACGTATGTGATGGTTTATATCTGCATTGCATCGGTATAGCTACTTAAACCCACGTTAAGTAATAGTTTATATAGTCCGACACAACTGCCTTAGTCATGTGATGGTGGGTGATGGTGGAGTAACTGTCTTTGATGGCTTTAACGTTTGATAATCAAGCTAATTGACACTTTCATCTTTTGACAACTATAGATGACTTATTCATCGACCACTATAGAGGAACAAATTACTAATGTATTTTGGGCCGATGAGAGGATGCTCATCGACTATGGTTTATTTGGAGATGTGGTTGCACTTGACACCACATTTAGTACCAACACGAAGGGTCGCCCTCTTGCCGTGTTATGTGGTTTTAACCACTATAGAGGAATGGTGATCTTTGGAGCAGTGTTATTATATGATGAGACCGCTGAGTCCTTTAAATGGCTTTTTCAAATGTTTCTAAGGTTCATCAGCACAAATATCCTCTTATGGCCTTTATCGATCCAATGGTGAAAGCATTGAAGGAGGAGATGCCAGACACTATGCATCGATTATGTATGTGACACTTGATGCAGAATGCTACCAAACATTTGGCTTGTTTGCCTAAGGGAGGAGGATTAAATATCTTAAAGGATTTGTCATGGTGTATGTACGAAGCCCTCAATGAAGATAAGTTTAAGGCCGCGTGGAAAAAAATGGTGTTAGATCATAATGTCCAAAACAATTTGTGGCTCTCATCGACATACAAGATAAGAGAAAAATGGGGAGCGTGTTTTATGAAACAGACTTTGGCCCTCGGTATGCAGAGTACACAACTTTCTGAAAGTTTGAACTCCAACCAAAAGGACCTATTGAACCCACAGGTGGATCTTCTTCGATTCTTCAACCTCTTTGAAAGAATAGTAGACGAAAAAAGATACAATAAAATAAAAGGCTAACTATGAATCTAGAGAGAAAGTTCCACGGGTGAGAAACTTGTCGTTACACACGTTAAACCAAGTTTCAAAATTATTACTTTACCTATTTTTGACTTGTTCCATCGAGAAAATGATTGTAAATCTGACATGTGGATAAAGACGAGGAATGAAAGTCAACTTGTCCGAATATATATAATTTCTCTAGTTAACAAGCCATGAGAATACATGGTATCATTCGACCTCTCGGACAATACCATCACATGTACTTGTCGGAAATTTGAAAGTTTTGGTATGTTGTGCTGTCATGCACTGAAAGTCTATGATATCAATGATGTCAAGTTACTTCCCAAGAAGTATATTTTACGATGGTGGACAAAGGAGGCAAGGGCGGGTGTGATATCTGATGCGAGGGGGAAGGAAATCGTCGATGACCCTAAGTAGAAATTATGTATCGTTTTAAGGATATGAGCCAAGAAGCAATAAGTATTGCAGTCGAAGCCTCTAGGTCAACAGAAGTGTGGTGTGGCATTCCATAATGGCTGAGTTGAGGCAGAAAGTTAGTAGTGTGCTTCATTCGTCTGGAATTGACTTGCCTACGAATCTCAATGCCACCACTATTCCCACACCTCAATGCACATCACAGGCAATGGGTTTCAAGGAGAAAGAGGGTTCAAGAAATAAGAAATGCTACAGAAGTTGCATTGAGGTTCAACAAAACAAAAAGAGGAGAGAACCGACAGTTAAACCGATTAGAGTAAATACATTGTGTTTTTATATGTCTTTATTTTTCAACCCTTTGGTTATATGATCTAACCTTTGTTATGCATAAATGTTGTAGATGAATGACGCATAATGTAGAGTATCATGCTTGCACCTTTAGCACCCCAGGCGTATATACACGAAATGAGTTTTACTAAAATGCTAATGGTTACAATTTTGTGATCTAACAATATGATTTTTTGTAGTTTTTTTCGTAATAATTATATTAATTTGCATTGTTTCTTTACGTAGGTGCGTATTGATCATTCAATGTCATCATTGGGAGCATTACAATTCAATCTAGATTTACTACATACATACTCTTGAGTTGTTATTTAAGGTAACCTTTCAACATAAATCATGTTTTGAAGTTATATTGATGCACATGTTTTTTGCTATATCTTGGAAGAATCTGTTTTTATTATTAATAGACTAGTAAAGGAAAAAGAATAACTGAAAGAAAAGAAATCAAACATGTTAATATATTAAAGTTTTATATATATATATATTTTTTTTCTGCTGGAAGTTATATATATGCACATTGTTAATTTACTTGGTCAATCCTTGCCATCTGGAGGCCTGGCCATTCGTGGGCTGCCACTACTTACAGTAGTGAAGCTATCTGTTCCAAAACTCCACATATCAAAATCACTTGGTGGTTGAGCAAGCTGTGCATTTTGCTAAGCTTTTCTGGTCCTAACAGATTTGGACCTACTGTCTGCTGAGGACTTCTGTGACTGGGGATCCTCAGGAAAAGCTTGCCATGACTTTGGTTCTGAACTAGGAGTTTTCATTTCAGTTTTATCTTGCTGGAGTTCCTAAATTGTCCCACCAACCTTCTGCAACAATAATAGTTTTCATTTCAGTTTTATCTTGCAGGAGTTCCCAATTTTAAGAGTTTTCATTTCAGTTTTATCTTGCTGTAGCAATGGACCAAATATAGCCTTGTGGCACTCATTTTAGATTTACTGTCATTTTGCTGTCTTTTGCTGTCATTTTACTGTCTTTTGATACATATATAGGTTTGCTGTCTTTTACTAGTATTGATGCATATACTAGTACATATACTTTTGCTCTCTTTTGCTGTCATTTTATTGATACATAAACTATATGATACATACTCATTTTTGTGGCACATATACTAGCAACTAACGGGTTTCTTTTGCTGTCATTTTTGTGGCACATATACTAGCACACATTTTTATTATTTGATACATATACTATATGATAAGTTTTTTATTACTTCAGGTTTGGCGACTGATTTCCTATTGAACAGAGTATGATGGACAGTGGAAGTTGGCACTGGGATTAAAAGATAAAAGGCACTCACATTCAACTGGAATTGATATAATCATAGACTACTGATAGGATATATGCATCTCTCCCTTGTATTTTCCATCTTTTATAGTCTCTTTTTAGGATCTTCATGTTACTGACATTGTAAAACTGAGATGAAGTTTGGGTGATATGTCTTTTGATCATGATTTTCAAAATCAACCTGTATGCATACTGGCTTTGGAATCTATCTCCCCTATGCTTTCCATTAAGGTGGTGTATGATATTGAAATAAATTTGTATTATGTTTTCATTAAATTAAGTGAGAGATAACATTACAGATTCACCATAAAAAATGGCCGTGGCCGTCGTCCCATGTTCCATGTTTTCTGGTGCTGCGATGTCTAGTGTGTAGGGAAGAAGAAGATGCAATGGCCGAGTCGGGTTTGTGGGTCTCCTAGATCAGGCATATCAGTGTGCAGCATTGGACCAACAAAAATGGTCGACGTCGTACTCTCTTTTCCTATTTCTTCTGTGCCGGAACGAGAATGGGACTGCCAAGAAGAAGAGGATGAAGACAGTCTTTAGTGCGATTTTGCTGGTGTTGTCTGGGTCGGGTTCGTGGGCATGCGAGTGGACCGGGTGGTGCAGGTGGGCCAGACATGTGGCTTCTTCTCATTCCCCTGAGCTATTTCCGAAAAAAAACTTTAGTGAAACGGCGCATTTTATTAAAACTATCGTGACTGTTAGATCAAAATAATCTAACGGTCATGATATAAAGAAAGGAGGCGTGCACTGGCCATTGGATCAAAACGATCCAACGGCAAGAAATGGAGGAGTAGCAGCTGCTTATTCGGATTCTCAACGTTCAAGTTAAATATATATTACATGTTCACGCTTTCTTGCTTTGATTCTTGTTTTGTGTGTGTTTGGGAGCCCAGTGGATTAAACGTGGGTGAGGCAAAATAGGTTTGATTGAACATGGTTGGAGAAAACTAGATTTAGATGAAGATGATTTATATTTGGGAGATATTTAGACAAATATGATTTGAGGCGGTGAAACTTAGTTTGGGGTAGAACATGATGTTTGGATATTGATTTGCAAACGTGGTTTCAGGATATATAATTATCTGAAATGGCATAAATTTTTTATTTAATTTTTAGATGTATCATTATTATTTATTATCATTTATTTAAAAGAAACTTAATTTTTTTGTTTATTTGTCTAATATTATAAATTAATCACTAATGACTCATTTTTAATTAATAAATTTATTTTTTTATTTTGTAATTACTAATTAAAAATTTAATTAATCAGTAAATTCCATCAAATCCTAATTAAAATTCCATTTATATTAAATCTGGACATTTTCAGAAATTTTACTCTCTCCCTCCAACTTCTCATATTATTCACTTAGGTCCTTGGTAATAATTTTTCCTTTATCTTTTTCATGTTCTAAGACTATATTTAGTTTCATATAGGTCCATAGGTCACAAATATATTTTGTTCTAAAATTATAGTTACTCTTACAAACTTTTAATTTTATTCAATTAGGTCCTTAATTATAATTTTTCTTTTATCATGTTCTAAGACCACATTTAGTTTCATCTAGGTCCACAGGTCACAAATATATTTTGTTTTAAAATTATAGCTACTCCTACAAACTTTTGATTTTATTCAATTAGGTCCTTAATAATAATTTTTCTTTTATCTTTTTCATTTTCTAAGACCACATTTAGTTTCATCTAGGTACATAGGTTACAAATATATTTTGTTCTAAAATTATAGCTACTCCTACAAACTTTTGATTTTATTCACTTTGGTCTCTGCCATGCATGGACACGTCCAGTTCATTTTTTTTTTCCTTCCAAACCATCCTAGAATTTCTTCTTAGATGCTTTTAGGGTATATTTGATCATTTCCAACCCAAATCAAAGCAAAACATGAATTAAAATTGAGTTTTGGAATTTCCACAAGTTTTTACTCCTATTCACGTGTTCTTGCTTTGTTTTTAGTTCTTTACTAGTTGTGGACTGGATTTTCCTTCTGATTTTTGTTCTATATTACTGGACTCCTTCCTCTAATCTTGGGTAAGCTAGTCGCACAACACACTTTTCAAAATACCAAAAAAATCAAAGTCCAGCTGCTCCTTTTTTCCTCTTGGTTTCTGCTCTGTTTTAGGTGTAGAAAATAGAGTTGTTTTTGCTCTCGGTTACTCTGTTAATCTTCCCCCCTTGGCATCCATTCAGAATCGAGAGAGAGAGGCAAAAAAAGAGAGAGATCGAGGGGACATAGAGGGATAGAAACCGAGACACATGGAGAGAAAAAAGGAGAGAAACGTCAGGAGAATAGTGCAGAAATTGGACTCCTTTTCTTCCTCCATATTCTACCAAAAGGTGACTGCTTCAGCGATGGGAGGGGCAATAAAGGAACTTCAGTAAAATTACCTCAACAACCACGTTTAACGCAATGAAAAAGTTTGAATCTGGAGCTTATCTACCGACCACATTAAGGACCCCTTTCGACCAATCCCGTTGCTGCAACCTCAGTTCCCGATTGCTGCCAAACATCCCAACATTCTTTCAAATGTGGTTGACCTGAAAACATGGGTGGCGGCAACACAAACGCTCTCCCAAACACATCCTAGCATCTTTGGTATTGACGCTGACGGGGGACTTGTTGTATGTCGCCCCTTACTGCCATCTTCTACAATACAAATAGCCTGGACTGATAAGGAATACCGGAGAAATTTAAAATTACAAAACCCAACAGTAAAAAAGTCTCTGATTGCCTGTGAATTCCGAAGACTCGAAATCTGTTATAGCTTTCAGATCTAACTAATTCTCATTTCTCACACCTGCTCACAAGTTTACAGATTGATAGGCTGAAATCTGAATATAATTTCATACAAATTGTCTTTGTTGATTAAATCAAACCCTAGAATTGATAGAATAAAATTCAACGAACCGACTTCATCTCCAGTAATCTCTATTTTGTCATTTTATCAATAATTTAGTCTCGAGATATTTTAGAAATTTAATTCTTAAATCATTAAGTTAAATCATTAATTGATGTTTTTTTAAAAACCGTTTATTTTCCAAGGAGAAATCATGGTCATGGAGGACGAGTTAGATATTTCTGGAGAAAAAAATACAAATACGTGTCAAGGCCTATCATGGACCTGATTGGACCCGACTGCGGATGCGTCTCACGCAAAATCTGTCGCTCAATAGCTCCCTCGGATCACGTGGCAGGCATGAAATTGTCATCTCGCGCCACGAAGCCTCTCTAGAAATCTGTAAGCGTGGGAAAGCTGCAACATTGCTCTCGTTGCTGAGGGGCTTAAAGGTCCGATTCAAATCTCTCGTTACAGTGACGAAAATACTTCTGTTTCTCCCCTTTTTCTCAGTCTCATCTGCTTTGAGAATATTTGAAGATTCCAATCTTCATTGCTCTGTGTTTCCCCGAAGAGTATCAAACATGCTTTACCAGCCGTTACTCTGCAGTTCCAAAGCTACTACTCAGTGTACACTGTTTGCTTCAGTTTTTTCCAGTGGAGACCACGGTGGGCGTAGTTCACTTGCTAGAAATCCTTCTGGAAAAGCCTCGGGGTACTTAATATTTACTTACTTTGATTTTTGCAGTAACACGATGATCACTAATGTGGATCTATTTTTGATGGATTGCTCATATCTGATTCAACTTATGGAAAGGATAGTGTAAAATGTCGTTCTTTTTATCCATGAAACAGAGGAATGTACCTACGTGTTCTCATTTTATGAAAAATGCATCCTAGAGTTATACAATAATTAGTTCAACTATGGTTGAATATACGCATCCGTTGTAAGAATGAAACTTCAACTAATTTTTTTTTTTTTTCAAATAGAAGTCCGATTAGATTGTTGGTTTGTGCAAGTAATTAAATCTTCCTATCTAGATGGTTGTCAGTAATTATGCAGGCGATATCCTTTGATCTATTAAGTATTGTGTTATTCCTTGATGACTTTATAAGATTACGAATATTATTTATTTACGTTTTCGATTTTCACTTGTCTTAATCTTAGCAGGTTTAACTTAAGCAAGCAAGCATCGGGAAACAAATCAAACACGGGGCATAAGATTCCTAGTATGGTATGTCATCGCAGTGCACTATACACCAAAGACCTTCAACACTGTTGTAAATCTTGATTAAAATTTTGGCATAGGTTAGACAAGGGACCGTGCCAAGGACAGGACAACAAATGTTTATGGTCGTCGTGCTCAAGAACGTGTAATTGAGGTATATGTACCGTTTGTGTGTGTGTGCCAGTAGGTGTTTACGTTGCCAAGTCACACTTGTTAATTTTGTAGGTTTTGGGAAAAGAAACACGGATCCTTATATTAACAAAGTGATTATTGTAGAACAACTGGAATACTTATTGCAAAGGAAGTATGTAATGCAGATTACTATTGTATATCTCAGGAACCGCTTGGGGTTCTGATAATTTCAGAGGTTTAATCGCTCATCCTGAATAGATAAAACGGTCGCATTGTCCCTAATAGCAAATAATTAGTATTCACAAATATAGCTTGATTTAGTGAACACTTGTTGGTAAAGGTTCATACTCATTCTGGTTAATATGAAATAATACTAATATTTCTTTTTTCGTTTCCCTACTTCTCCAAAATTTTGAATTCTTCATGCAGGAACCAAGCTAATCATAATTGCCATGATAACTAAAGACAGATCGGCTGTAGCATTCAGTATGTATGATAATAATCAACATTTACTTAAAAATAGTGTATAATGGTTCACAGATTCAAGGAATGAACTTTATTCCAACTTCGGACTTGAGGAAAAAGAAGAAATTTGGGGAACAGTGATAGGGTCTTTGCCGACGAACTTGTGTAGTCTGCTTATGTTGTTGATGGTGTATTCTCCTCTTGAACCAGTTATTTTGTATATATTTTTGGCAATCACAACACATCCTTGCCTATTGTTGTTTCTTTCCCCCAAAAAAAAAAAACAAACTTAAAATGCCTTTAGAAGTCAAGTTTTAGATCGTGTGATTTTCCAATATTAATAACTTCTTTCATGTTTTATTATTTTGATAATGTAGTTTCATTGCTTTTCTAGATTCTCTAAGGGGATTCAAATTTGATATATCATGTGTAGCAGATCTAAAATTTATAGTTGAGGTTTCTAAATAGAACTAAGCTGCAATATTCTTGCTTATGACTACATTATTTGCTCTCCAGTATGTTTAATGGCAAATCCATATAATGTCTTACCTTATGCAAATGCAGGAAGAGGCATCTCAAGTGCTAAAGACCAAACCGTCATGGAAAATTTTCCCTGGTCAGGCATTTCCGTTAGGTGTATCAAAAGTTGACAATGGGATAAATTTTTCTATTTTTTCTCAGCATGCAACTGCTGTCACACTTTGTTTAGTCCTTCCTGAGGATGAGAGGTAATTTTACATGTCCTTTTCTTTTTATTGCAAGTCAAACTTTCTTGACTGTAATATTGCCTGAGCTATCATGCTACAGAACTTTATGCCTAGGTTCTTGATTTTGCTTGTATATTTTCTATTTTCTGGGATTATATATCCCTAAACTTTTCTGCTTTGCTTACTATTGGGTGTTTTTCTTTTGTTGGTTTAAATCAGGGAAAGTAGTGGCACAGTGGATGGTGGCATGATAGAGCTGGCTTTGGATCCCCATTTGAATAAAACAGGGGACATTTGGCACATATGTATTGAGGTATCTCTGCTGCTAGATTGCCTAAGAATCTGCCTTGCCTTGGTCTTTGACTGAATTTGAACCTTTCTTATGTGGATGAGAAATTTTATGGAGGAGGAGATATTCTATTGATAGAGAAAACTTTTTTTGAAGTCTTGTCGGGGGAGTTGCTTTTGTTGTGGTGGCAGTTAAGTTAGTTAATCTTGAACTTGTGGAACTCTTGCAGGGTTTATGATTTCCTTTTTTGGGGGGTAAAGGTGTTTGTGAAAACGAAGTATGGGAGTTCATGTTACACATATTTGATGCTTGCATCATTTGGTTTTCATGAGAATCACCCATGCTAGTATAACATTTAACTAATTCATGTTAGAACAGTTTGGGAATCAATTTATGGTTGTATTCTATATGCTTATATTGTTGTAGTGAAGTTTTCTGATATAAATTAGCTAAAACTGTTCTGGAGTTACGTGTTACAAGAGTTTCCTTTTCTTCATGTATTGCTCATATCATACACAGAGACAGTGTGGTTTGACATGTTTTCCAGGATCTTCCCCGGAGCAATGTTCTCTATGGATATCGTATAGATGGTCCTCGAGACTGGGGGAAGGGGCATCGATTTGACAGCAGTGTTGTGCTTATTGATCCTTATGCAAAGCTGATTGAAGGTCGACGATATTTTGGGGATACTAGCATGAAGTTCTCTAAGTTTCTTGGCACATATGATTTTGACAGCTTGCCTTTTGACTGGGGAGAAAACTACAAGCTTCCAAATATTCATGAGGTAGTTGTCCTGCTTATATGACTGTTTGCTTATTAGTGATAATTATCATTTATCATGATATTTTCCCTAGGTTAAGGCTTCAGAAAAGTGGGTTGCTTGAGTTTTATGATAGCTACATCCATCTCTACTTTATCCTACTTTTGCTTTGTATGCTTTGACTGATAGAGTAAATTAGTTTTCATTTATGTCATTTGGCTGACAATCTGATTCAATATTTTGTGTCTGGCTGTATCCTCATGAAGAAAGACCTTGTTATATTGCTCGAGCTTTGTGATACCTACATATATCTCTATTGTATTCCACCTTTGCTTTGTATGCTTTGACAGCTGAAGTTTAGTTTTGATTTATGTTGTTTGGCTGACAATCTGTGTCCATATTTTGTATCTGGCTGTATGCTCATGCAGAAAGATCTTGTTATATATGAAATGAATGTGCGTGCATTTACAATTGATGAATCTAGTGAGCTGGATGATGACGATATATCTCTATTGTATTCCACCTTTGCTTTGTATGCTTTGAAAGCTGAAGTTTAGTTTTGATTTATGTTGTTTGGCTGACAATCTGTGTCCATATTTTGTATCTGGCTGTATGCTAATGCAGAAGGATCTTGTTATATATGAAATGAATGTGCGTGCATTTACAATTGATGAATCTAGTGAGTTGGATGATGACATTCGCGGAAGCTATCTTGGTGTGATTAAAAAGGTAATTATTTTTTTGTTATTAATCTTAATTATATTCTAGTCTGTGGCCTTTGAACTTTTCTTTATTACCTGACTCGAGAATCATGTTAGCTTGGACATGATTACAACTTTTATGACTATCCTTTTTTTTTTTTTTTAATAGAACAGTTTATGACTATTCTAGAATAGTATCAAATGGAAACTAGTGTTAGAATATCATCAATTGGTTCAATTGTTTTTCCTTTTGGTCTATTGAAATGCAATCATTAAATATGGATAAGACACCTGAAAAAAATTATAAATATGGACGAAGATGGGGAATTAAATGATGCCTTAATATGAATTTTGTTTAAAACTGTTGAAGTTTTCTAACAATTCCAAACACCTGGCAAATTGATATTAGTAGTTAATATCATTTACCGTCTCCTAATCACTGGAAGGATCTAACTTTGAAGCGTTTCAGTTAGAACTTAGAAGGGTGTAAAACAATTAGTAAATATCTCTTACTTTCAAATCTAACTTATACAAATATTTAGTTCTCAAATGCAAAGGGTAGGGTGGACTTTCCAATGGCAGCATAACTGATGTGGAACAGAGAGGGAGGAGGGAGAGACAGAAAGAAAGGAGGGAGATAGAGAAGAAATGAGAGAGGAATAGAAATCTTATGCTTCAATTCATTCCAATGTGTGTCTTACACAAAAGAAACCTCTTTATATAGGGGGTCTAGATACAAGAGCATTTAATGCATAAGTAGTTGAAAGGGAAATTAATGCATGGGTAGTTGAGAGACATTAATGCATGAGCTGGCCTTAGACATAGGCTAGCTTTAATGAAAATAAATACAACATAAATAACACAAAATACTAGTTCCTATGAATTTTATTTCTCCTAGAATAGGTTTGCCATGGTTTTCCATCGTTTCTCCCGGGGTGGAGAGAACTCTCCTCAGTAGAGTGAGAATTTTGTCAAGATTGCAACAAGTCAGGATCTGAGCATTGAAACTCATCCTCGGTGATCCAAGTAGGATCCAAATCAGAACTGCCTTTACATCGTACGAGGTAGCGGTGAAGGGGACTATGTAGGGAGAGAAAAATCTGGTTGTCGAGAACTGCATCAATGGCTTCAGTGGATGGAGACACGAAAGGTAAGATGGGCGCTGGACTGTGAGGAGACTGAGTACTTACAATGCCATAATAAAGGGGGAGGATCAAAAGTGCCTTGGTAAGGAAACAAATCCTCCACATTGAAAATAGGGATAATGGCTATATGAGGTGGTAATTCAAGCAAGTATGCATTATGTCCAAGTTTTTTAATTATGCGGAAAGGCCTGGAAGTATGAACATGTAACTTTTTGGAGGAATGTTTAGGATAATGTCCAGGTTGAATGCGAGCATGTTCATTAAAATTTTGAGATCAACAATGAACATTAGCAAACAATTTATATTATTCATTACTTATTTTGAGTTTGCGTCTAATTTCAACATGCAAGTCACAAATGTGTTGGGCAAAGGATTCTGCTGAATCAGAGGTACAGGTAGTGAGAGGAATGGGCAAAAGGTCAATGGTTTGGCGAGGGTTATACCCTTGGACAATCTCAAAAGGGCTCTTGCAAGTGGAACGATTCACTGAATTATTACAGGCAAACTCAGCTATTGGTAGAATCAAGTCCCAATTTCTTGGTTTGTCCCCTGCTAAACTTCTAAGCAAATTTCCAAGGCTACGATTTGTAACCTCAATTTGCCCATCTGCTTGAGAATGGAATGCTGAAAAAAATTTCAAATGGGTGCCAAAGAGCTTCCAAAGGGTTTTTCAAAAATAGCTAACAAACTTAACATCCCCTATCAGACCCAATGGTAGAGGGCAGGCCATGCAATCGTATCACCTCACAAAAGAATAATTTAGCCAAATGAGAAGCATTTGCAGTTTTACTACAAGGGATGAAATGAGCCATTTTAGAAAACCTATTAACGACAACAAAGATAGAATCATGTCCCTGGGCAATCCTAGGTAATCCCAAAACAAAGTCCATACTAAAATCTTTTCAAGGTTCATGAGGCCAGTGTTTTGTTTCTTTGCCTTGGAGGTGAGACAAGTTCCGCATTGAGATAGATTTCGAGCAACATCACGTTTCAAGAGGGCCAGTAAAATCTATCCTCTACTAAAGTTATAGTCTTATCCTTACCAAAGTGGCTAGCTAACCCTTTGGCATGCAACTCCCAAACTAGAAAATCCCTTAAGGATGTGCGAGGGATGCACTGTCTAGTCCCACGAAAAAGAAAGCCATCTTTGGCGAGGAAGTCCTCGTAGGAATGATGATTCCCAGTATTAACTTCTTGAAAGATAATGCCAAAGTCAGGAAACCTAGTGTATTAATCCTTCAACCTATCAAACCCTATAACGTTAGCACTCATGGAATGTAAGATAGTGAACATTCGGCTTAAAGCGTTAGCTGCCTTGTTTTCAACTCTAGATCGGTGTTTCACCACAAAAGTGAATTTCTGAAGGAATTCATCCCAATCTGCATGCCTTGAGTTCAGATTCATTTGTGTGAATAAACTTAAGAGCTTGGTGATCAGAGTATAAGATGAATTCTTGGGGAAGAAGGTTGAATTGCGAATGTTTAAGAGTTCAAACAATAGCATAGAATTCTCTATCATAGGTGGAGTATTTTTGCTTGGCCTCATTGAGTTTTTCATTGAAGAAGGCCACATGATGCCCTTATTGACTAAGAACTCCCCCAATTCCTACCCTAGACGCATCACAGGTAACTTTAAAAGGTTTCCGAAAATCTGGCAAAGTTAAAACAGGAGCTTCAGAGAGTTTTTGTTTAATGGTCACAAATGCTTGAGCAGTTGTAGGAAGCCAATAAAATTTATCTCTTTTGAGACAATCTGCAATATGAGTCATGATGGTACTAAACTCCCTAATGAAATGCCTATAGAGTGAGGCTAGACTATGAAAACTACGGACTTCAGAGACCGATGTGGGTCCAGGCCATTGCTTAATAGCCGTAACCTTTTAAGGATCAACAACTAGACCTTGCTCAGAAATTATGAAGCCTAGGAAGACAACTTGAGTTTGTAGGAAAGAATACTTTGGGAGGTTGATGTAGAACTTCTCCTGACAAAGAGTGAGAAAGACTAAATGAAGATGATTTAAATGTTCTTCCCTAGGCTAGCTATAGATCAAGATATCATCAAAGTAAACTACCAAGAATTTTCCTAGATAGGATCTAAAAATGTGAGTCATGGCTCATGAAGGTGCTAGGAGCATTAGAAAGACCAAGGGGCATTACTAGCCATTCATATAACACGTCTTGCGTCTTGAAGGTAGTCTTCCACTTATCTCCTGGTCTAATTCTAATTTGGTGATAACCACTACGGAGGTCAACCTTTGAAAACCCACTTGAACCAGCCACTAAATCAAGCATGTCCTCCAGCCTAGGAATTGGAAACTTATACTTGACAGTGATCTTGTTAATCGCTCAACTATCCACACACATTCTCCAGGTTCTATCTTTTTTGGGGGTTAAGAGGGCAGTACAACACACGGGCAAAGACTATGTTGAATGTAGCCCTTTTCTACTAATTCATCACTTGCCTATTCAATTCTTCCCTATCTTTAGGGTTCAACCTATATTGGGGAAGATTGGGGAGTTATGAGCCAGAGATCAAATCAATGGCATGTTGGATATCCCTCATGGGAGGCAACTCTGGAGGAAGCTCATTTGGAACAATGTCATGAAATCCTTCCAAGAGTTTAGAGATTTCATTGGACACTTGACAAGTGTGTGCAGAAGTGACACCAAGAGATGCTTTAGGGACTAAGGCAAGCATGACATCAACTTCTTTACCCTTTGTCTCAAACTTCTTGTGATTTAAAAAGTGAATGTTGTGACTTTTAGATTCCTTTTTCTTTGGCCTAGTTGTTGCTTCACTGTCGCATTTGGCAGGATGCAACCAAATATTCTCTCTCTCATGTTTAAGCACATAAGTGTTCTTTTTGCCATAGTTAATGACATTGTGGTCGTAAAGCCATGGTCTCCCAAGTAGGATGTGGGCAATGTCCATGGGGAGGACATCACAGATAATTTCATCTTGGTATTCTCTAAGTCGAAGGGGAACACGACATTGCTGGGTAACAGGCAAAGAGGTTTTATCTACACAAGCTACCTGAAAAGGTTCTGGATGCGATTCTGGTTTTAGCGGGAGTCTAGATACCCCTAAGTGAGAGACTACATTTCTTGTGCTACCCCTATCGATAACTAACTTACACACTTTCTCCCCACATTTCACGAAGTTGTGGAATATGCTAGTTCTCTTCCAGGAATCCTTAGAAAGAGGAACAGAAAGAATACATCTCATAACACTAACATGCTTAGAAGTTTGAGTCAAATTTAGTACAGTATCTTCCTCAATATAAAAAGGGCAGTCAAGGGGGTCTACGACTACATTGGCTTCTTTATTTTCATATAGAATTTCGAGCTGGTGTTCAATGGTCAAGGTGCGATGTGGGCACCTCGACGCAACGTGTCCCTTAGAATGGCAATGAAATCATTCAATGGTAGGCCCATTAAGGCGTGAGCTAGAGCCTATAGATTCATTGTTTCTGGCGTTTCTAGGGCTAGAAACTTGATTGGAAGGTAACATAGATTGGGCTCTAGATGGTGATGTCCCAATAGAGCGATCAATGGAAGTGGGGTTGTGTGTTTGTTTTGAATTTGTTATTTGTGAAGCAAAGCGCCTAACAGATGGATATCTAGACAAAGATTCTACCTCAAGGGCCTTATGGAATGCTTCTTCAAGAGACTCAAGGAAATTAATTTTAAGTTCCCTTTGAATGTTTGACTGGAGTCCATTAATAAATCTAGTGACTGTCACCCATGGCTTTTCTTGTAAATCACACCTAAGAAGAAGAAATGACCCATATAATCAGAAACACTAGAGGTTTGCCTAAGGTTGAGAAATTGATTCATCAGTTGGCTCCTGTGATATGTGGGCAAATATTTTTCTTTTAATTTCATCTTCATCTCGGCCCAAACCTCCATTTGAGGTTGCCCTTAGCGCTCTAGGTTTCTTTGGACAGTTTGCCAATATCTTTTGGCAGATTCTACCAATTTCATTTTAGCAAATCGGACTCTTTGAATATCATTCATGTCATACCAATCAAAGTAATCTTCTATATTAGCCGACCAATCTAAAAAAGCATTAGGATCTAACTTCCCATCAAATTCGGGAGCCTCAACCTCAACCTTTCTTGTGATGTCACCTAAGTCATTGTGGATTTGCCTATCATCACAAGTTAATTCATGACGTCTAGCGAAGTGACGGTCAAATTCCCGCTCATCCCTTCAAATTTCCCAGTACTGAGGTTGTCGTGGTAGAGACCCATAAAGGGTTCTCCCAGCATTCTCGTTGTCGGAACTAATGGAAGGGCGACGAATTCTATTAGAACCTACTAGTAAAGTCATAGGAGGGTTATGGATTGACAAATTCTCTTCCCTAATAGTTTCATCCTCCCTGTCCGGAAATTGATCTCTCAATATCCCATCTAAGCCTTCAATAGTCTTTCCACTAATTTGTCTTCCTAATAATTTAATGGCACTCATAAGTTCTTCAAAATGTTGGTCCATAGACTCTTCGATTTTGTCCATTCTATCTCATAAATGTTGAAGGTCTTGTTCCATTGTTAATCTTACTTCAAGAAGTTGTTTAGCAGAAAGGTTTTGGTTGATGTATAAGTCACCAATGGTCATGCAAATGAGGGCAAAGAGAGTTTTAAATGCCTTACCTCAACAATTATGAGCCAAAATAAATGTAGATATTACCCCAATTATTCCTTGATGGCTGTGGTTGCTATCAAAATTGAAAAAGAGGCGAAATTTGGCTTAAAAACGGCACTTTTCTAGTCTGGCGTGTGTAGGCGCGTGAGGCCCACTCGTAGGGAGGTCTGCCGGTGCGTGCAGCTGTCTTCAGCGACTGGACTTCAGGGATGGGCCGTTCAAAGGCTTCAGTAGGTGGTGGTGTAGGTGGTTTCTTGGTTTGGCCAATGGGAGTATATGAACATGCTCAAACAGTGACAAAAGTTGGGTTTTCTATTGAGTCTTGGGTGTTTCAGTCAATCAGTCAGTGGCTTAGGGAGCAAGGAGTGTGGGTGGAACAAAGCCTTGCTCTAATACCAAACTGATGTAGAAAGAGAGGGAGAAGGGAGAAACAAAAAGAAAGGAGGGAGAAATAGAAATCCTTATGCTTCAATTCATTCCAATGTGTGTCCACGACACGAGAGACCCATTTATGTAGGGAATCTAGTTACAAGAGCATTTAATGCATAAGTAGTTGAGGATGCATAAGTAGTTGAAAGGGAAATTAATGCATGGGTAGTTGAGAGACATTAATGCATGAGCTGGCCCTAGATATAGGCTAGCTTCAATGAAAATAAATACAACATAAATAACACAAAATACTACTTCCTATGAATTTTATTTCTCCTAGAGTAGGTTTGCCATGGTTTTCCATCAATAACAGGTTTAAAGAACATCTGCCTGATACGCAATGCTACAGCATGACCCCAATTTTATTTACACCATGCATACACTATATGTGTGCCAAAATATGAGAAATTGAGAACGACTACTATGTAAGCAATTGGTAATTCTAAACTTACTTACCGAAGACAAGAAAGTTTTTGTTTAAATTTTGTATGCAAAATCATGACGAGACTAGAAGCTAGCAAAATTTCTGCTTGTATTATCTATTAATCAAAGAAGTTCCTTAATTATTTTCTTACGAGTCAAAATGTCAGTCATCTCTATTACATTCTCTATTACTTTGAATTTTATGAAAATAACTCTTTCATTATGACATTCTTTAAAAATACTAATTCTTGTCTTATACTTATTTTCATTTGTTTTATTGCTCACTTGAAAGATCCCACACCTTCTAGAGCTTGGTGTCAATGCAGTGGAATTGCTACCTGCCTTTGAGTTTGATGAGTTGGAATTGCAGAGGCGCCCAAACCCCAGAGATCACTTGGTAAGTTTGAGAAGTGTTATGATCTGCTCTTTGTTATTAGGTGTCCTATAATAGCTCTTTATTTTGTACTTTGTATACTTTTCACACAAAAATACGTCATTATATACAATTCTATTCCAGTTTGATAACAGGCCAGTTATGATGCATTGTCTGTTTATGACATTTACACTGTTTGCTGTCAAGGCTGAATTATTATTATTATTATTATGTTGTCATATATGTCCCTTTTCATATTGCACATGGACTGTTAAACAGGTATATAACTATTATTATTATTATTATTGTTGTCGTTGTTGTTGTTGTTGTTGTTATTATTATCATTATTATTATTATTATTATGTATTGGTTATGTTATTTGGCTTTGATAATTTAAGATATTAGTATGTGTGACCCTCACTTATTAAATGGCCTTAAAAGTACTGAATTTAGTTTTTTTCCCCCCAAGATCAATACATGGGGTTATTCAACAATAAATTTCTTTGCTCCAATGAGTCGCTATGCTAGTGCTGGAGGAGGACCAGTTAGTGCTTCCCGTGAGTTCAAGCAAATGGTTAAAGCCTTACACTGTGCTGGCATAGAGGTAACATGAATACTCAATCTGCAGAAGTTATATATTTCATATTTTGGTTGTTAACAGTTTCCTTCTCTGATTTTATATATCTGAAGTCTTATATAAACATGGTTTACTTGTACACAGGTTATTTTGGATGTTGTCTACAATCATACTAATGAGGCTGATGATCCAAATCCATATACCACTTCATTTCGTGGAATAGATAATAAGGTAATATTTGACTTGAATTTCTGAGGTTGGCAGACTGTGGTAACTGCATATTGGGATGCTTACAATGTCTAATTTTTTAATAGTCAGAATATATATATATATATATATAATTGGTCTTATAATTGATATATATTCTAGTTTTCATGTGAGTTTCTCTCTTAAGAAGTAAACCACCACAGTTTACAGCAAAAACTATATTTGGCCTTGGTTGCACATATCTTTGTTAGAAAAGTTTGTTGGCCTATAATTGTCTTCATTGTATTAGATCATTGAAAAGGGTTTGCTCTTCCTTTATTTGAACCATCTTCATTTTCTTTTGACTTATCAAACACATCTACAGGTTTATTACATGTTGGACAATGATGGACAATTGCTGAACTTCTCTGGCTGCGGTAATCCAATATTGTTTTAGACTTTAAGATATTATCTTTACACCTTTGTTCATATTAGTTTACATTTTATTTAACATTTTTAAGTTTCTTAGTCGGCCAAACATGAACTCAAAGGACAGAATGTGCAAACACTGGTATTAACATGGGACAGCTATTAACATCCATAATTAGGCAATGAAAAATTATGAAGTAGGCATCATGGTAGGAACCTTTGGAATTGGGAGAACCACACCCCAAAAGCTAGCCCATGAGGCTTGAATGCCCAAATATTCAAGGTCCATAGAAACCCCCCATCAGATTCCCATACTTCTGATGTGGAACTCAAGTCCCATTCCTTGCAATTGGATCTTAACATTTCACCACACTCTGTAGCGTTGGCTCCAGATAGGTTGGCTTTGCACCAACTTTCTAGCTTTTAGCTAACATTGTAATACTAATGTTACCACCTGTGCCGCACAATTGCAATTAGGTTGTATTGGTAGACTCTTGATACCAATTGATAGGAACCTTTAGGAACTTCCAAAAGCTAGTTTGAGTTTGGAAAGCCCAAGTCCTATATAAATCCCAAATTAGAATCCCATACTTCCAATGTGAGAATCAAATTTCGGACCTTAAAGTTGAGTCCTAATGTCCTGCCAAGACATAACAACAAAAAGGCGACCCTACCAGCTTCCTGTAACCAACACAAGAGGACTGTGATACCAATCAAATGGGACTGCTACTTTAATTGACGTTCAATGTGTCGTATAGCCATAAGCAATATGTATTTTTGGAATGGTAACTTGCAAACCACCACATTTTTCATTTTTTAAAACACAAATTAGCCAACTCCATTATGTTCTGCTATATATGGGATACAATATTCAGGATTTCCTTTACGAGACATTTCAGAGCATTATAGGCACTCTTTTGATCTAACAGAGATTTGAGTAATTGATATCAATATCTGAAGTTCTCTCATCTGAAGTAATTGTTTATCATCAGGAAATTCATTGAACTGTAATCACCCTGTGGTAATGGAACTTATTCTTGACAGCCTAAGACACTGGTATGAACTAGTTGTATTAAATCTAATATCGATATGATTGCCAATGACATATATCTTGATTTATCTCATAAAAGTCATCTAATTCTTGATTCTTCTGGTTATTATGTTACATACTTGATTATTTGGGATTGATAATATTCAATTTATTGTTAGTCTTTGAGTGGATTGTCTTTTTCACCTTTATGCTTGATTGATTTGTAAGAGGATTTTTCTCCTTAATTTGAAGACTTTCCTCCTTAATTTTGTCCTTATTTTCCTCCATATTCTTAGGAATGTTATTAGCACATTTTAGGGATATTGTCTCATGCTTTACTAATATAAATAACCTCTTGTACAATTCTTGCTAATACACAACTTAATACAATGTAGTCATTACATTTTCTCTTCTCCTCTCGATTCTTCTCTTGCTCTAATTTTATTTTACAATTTGAGATTTTAGTGTGAATGAAATTCTACATGGTATCAGAGGGATTATTTTGATCCTTTGTTTTTTCCTTTCGGTTGGTCTACTGCAAACACCTAGGACCTCCTCCAACCTTGCAAAGTGGCTGGACCACCCTAGGTTTTGTCTCAAATCACCATTGCCAGTATGTCCCCATCGACTGGAGCATTACCAGGCTTCACATGCGCTGCCCGGTCGTCGGCCACCGTAGAGCACTGCCCAATCGAGTTTTTATCTATTTGGCCACCTTTCCACATTGTTCTTCTTCAATCTGTTGTGATTCTACTCGTTTTTGAATGCTGACAGTACTGTCCACCTAGTTCTTCATCAACTTGTTTGGGCTCATTCATTAGTCCATTTGTCATTCATTTAATCAAGTTTTGTTTTTTAAAAACAATTGATCCTGTCCACTGTGTTTGCTCTTTTTTTTAGCCTGATTTAAGTGTGGTTGGGTTGCAATGGTTGTGACCATCTCTGAAAACTCAGCTCATAAGGGTATTTTCTTTAATGCACTTCATCTAAAGACAGATGAGGTTACATGGATCATTGATTATGGGGCATCATATCACATGATTGGAAATGCATCTTTATTGGTCGATTGCAAACCATATCATGAGAATTTCGAAGACTTGGATTCGGGGAAGATGATTGACAGTGCCAAAGTACTCTGGGGCTCTCAAGGGTTCTCTCTCTCTCTCTCTCTCAGCTGTGTCTTTGGAATCACCTTTAAGGTGTTCCTACTCCTCCACAACTTTATTAGTAGTCCAATCTCCCCAGGATTCACCGGGTGTTTCAACTCTCCACAGCTTTCACGTTGGCTCATCGTCTCCGGCATTTCCTTGTTGATCAGAGCACCTCCGGTCATCTTTCTCAGTTGTGCCTCTAGAATCACCTGGTCTTTCAACTCTCCACAACTTTAGTTATAGCCCAATCTTCCAAGGTTCATCTCAGCAAAATCAACTCTAAGCTAGGATTAATTGTATAACAATCCAGCTAGAGGGGATGTAGAATTATCATATTTATTATTAGTCTTTGAGTAGATTGTCTTTTTCACCTTATGCTTGATTGATTTGTAAGAGGATTTTCCTCCTTAATTTGAGGACTTTCCTCCTTAATTTCGTCCTTATTTTCCTCCATATTCTTAAGAATTTTATTAGCACATTTTAGGGATATTGTCTCATGCTTTACTAGTATAAATAACCTTTTGTACAATCCTTGCTAATACACAACTTAATACCATGTAGTCATATTTTCTCTTCTCCTCTCGGTTCTTCTCTTACTCTCTCTAATTTTATTTTACAGTTTGAGATTTTAGTGTGAATGAAATTCTACACTTATAAAGCTTTAAATTATCTGTATGCAACCCGTTTTTGTATAGCTCTTGTCTACCTAGTCAGCAGTCCAGACCATTTTGTTTCCATGTGGTTACTTTCAAAACCATCCTTGGACCCAATGATGTTTGACAGTCTTGCTTTACTGCTGTTAGTTATGTGAAATGAATAATCTTGTGATGTCATTGGAAGCACTGACAATTGCATAATAACCTTGTTTGTCATAGAAAACTCTATGGGTGCATTATTTTGTGTCTTAGATATTCTGGTTTTGGCATCGAGTAGCTAATTCACATAATGATGATTGTGCTTATTGTCATTCCATATTATTGCAGGGTCACTGACTATCATGTTGATGGGTTTCGATTTGACCTTGCAAGTGTCCTTTGTCGAGGAACTGATGGTACCCCACTAAATGCTCCCCCACTTATCAGGGTAATAATTGATTTGCACAGCATGTTTTGCTGCTAAAAATTTGCTAAGGTGCATTTTGTTGAACACTGCATGTGGAGATTTGAAGACAGTGATTAGTTTAGTTTCAGTGGGATTTTTAGCCACACTGACATAATTGTAAAAACTTTGCTGCCCTATTTTTATTATTTATACTTGCAATCACTAAAATGTGTGGGAACATGTGCACACAAACTGTATGTTATTAGGTGTAACCTTACAGTATCTGCATACTTGAATGAACATATGAATTTGGTACATAATCTTTTTTTTTTTTTTTTGAGTTGTTGAACATCTTGGGAATATAAAATTAATTGTTTAGTTGACTAATCATATCACTGTTTATTTGTCCAGGCAATTGCCAAAGATGCAGTTTTGTCAAGGTGTAAAATTATTGCAGAACCTTGGGACTGTCGAGGTCTCTATCTTGTTGGAAGTTTCCCCAATTGGGATCGGTAGCTCCTTTTTCACTCTTTTCTTCATGCTTATGGGATTAAAAATAATTATTATATTACTACACATTTTGAAAGCCAAAGCAGAATTGTACTTGTTGGGACTTGGGAATGAACTCTTAAATATAAATATGCTTTGATATCTTTTTTATTTTGATTATCTGTACATTTTAATAGTGTAAATATTGATCACAGTGGCTCACTATCAAGATATATGATACACACACATATATTTATTTATGAATATGACCTTCACAGTCAAGTTCGTATGTGATTAAGGATGAAAAAGCGAAGCTTCTGGACATAAAAGACTGATATAATCATATAAATGTTACTCAGTCATATGAACTGTACTGTTGAATTCATTGTGGTACACAAATTTCTGAAGTTTGAGCTTTTTGGAATGAATGGTCTCTCCAACTTCACGTGATCTGCAATTGTGCTGAAATCTACTTCTAAACTGTGTATATATCTTTTTTTTTTTTTTAGAAAATGGAATGAATAATTTGAATAGCATATTCTCTTAGGTGGTTCTAATACATTATCTGGAAATGAGTTCTTCTGTAAAGAAGTTTATTAATTTTCTATAGATAACATGTTTGCTTCATTACTTATAATTTGTCTTTGACGTAGGTGGGCTGAATGGAATGGGAAGTATCGTGATGACATACGAAAATTTATCAAGGTAATTCAAAGAGGAGGCACTTGTCTAATTTGAATTGTTCTGTATCTGTTGACCTTTGTTTTAGTTGGTTAAGCAGCATTATTTGCAAATAGTAGCTTGTAGGCTGGTAAAGACAAACATCTTAGGCTATTATTTGAGATTATTTGATGACATTTTTGTCAATGGGCCTGTAGCTTGCTTTAACATACATTGGGTTACCTCACTGGATAACATAATTTCTTTTGGATACAATGATCAGAGCAGAATCCCTGAATTGTATTTTTGCTATTCTTGATTTGTTGTCTCTTCCATAACATAATCTAGGGTGACTCTGGTATGAAGGGGAGCTTTGCTACTCGTGTCGCAGGATCTTCTGACCTTTACAGAGTGAGCAATACTATTTATAGCCCTTTTTTCATGTTATTTCTATTGGTTTGATCCCTTTCTTTTTTTTCCTGAAACCTAGATGGGACTGTTATGAATTATGATGTTGATCCTTTGGGATGGAATGCTATAGAAATTGTTTGCCATATTTTCAAGTTGCAATATATTAACCTACATATCTACCACAAATATATGAAGTATTTTTATAGAAAAAAAAAAGGATTTATTGATGAGAAGTGAGGACAAGGATTCTCCCAAAGAGAAACCAATAAAAAGGGGGGAAAAAAAACTACCATAAATATATGATAATTTGTTCAGGGCCCCATTTGCTGGAACTTTTTTAGGGGATCAATAGAATTCAGTTCTTTTCTAGATGTTGAATCTTGAGACCAGATCATTTTAGTCCTGCAAAATTATCTTAGCCAAATCCGGTTCTTACAGTTAATTGTATTTTGGAAATCTAAGGACTAATTGTCATCATAATACAATCAAAATTCCCCATGGCCCAGCATCTGAAAGCTTGTGGTTGATTTTGAGAAAATTATTATTATTATTTTGCTAAATGTGGGCTAGTCACACAAATTATTGGTTTGATGTGACTCTAATTAGTAATTATGACATCTGTGTTTTGGTTCATCGCGCTATAATAAGTTAAATAATGTAATTTTTTAGTGTATTTTGGGGCTTTGTATCTTCTATTTCCATAGTTGCTTAGTACTTTGTTTTCTTGTTGTTTTGTTCGATATGTTGTTTTTCTGTTATTAGTTTGTTTCTCTTTCTCGGTCTGTTATGACTGTTGGGTGTAGTCTATAAATGCTTAGGCATTCTTTTGTAATATACAGAAGATCTTTTATCCTCATACTCTCTCTCTCTCTCTCTCGTTCTCTGTTTCCTATGTTAACTATTATCGCGTCTCTGTCAAGAACTCTCTCTTAGTATCAGAGCAGTAAGGTTTAGGGCTGTATCATGGATCAACGGTCGGTTTTGTTTGCCACCTCTGGTACTGCGAACGAGTTTACGTAGGCGAATTCGTCTGTCACGTACCAGAACAGACCCAGCCCCTACATGACAACCTTCAATCAAGTCTATTCTGATAAACTCAACCAAACGAATTATCTGATATGGAGCTCTTTGGTTCTTCCTATGATACGCAGAAACAATATGGATGGATACATTCTTGGTACCAATCGGTGTCCAAAGGATTTTTCTCTTTGAAGGGGACGAATGCACGATAAACCCGAAATTTCAAGAATGGGTTACCCACGATTAGATGTTCCTGGGCTGGTTGTATAACAACATCGCACCCAACGTTATCTCTCAAGTTCTTGGGTGCAGGACTTCCCAAGAACTATGGAAGGTTGTTAAAGATTTTTCTAGAGCTCAGACCCGGTCTCGTATCACTTTGTACAAGAATGAACTTCAACGCCTTCGAAAGGGAGGCCTGAAAATGGATGAGTACCTTCGAAAAATGAAGGAATTGGCTGATAATCTTCAGATGGCTGGACTCCCGTTGTCAAACGATGATTTGATTACCCAGACCCTTGTTGGACTGGATGCCGAATATAGAGCCATAGTGGTTCAACTAGCAGAATGACTCACTTTGTCTTGGATTGAACTCCAGACCTCACTAATGACTTATGAAAGTTGTCTGGAGCAGTGGGCTCGTATGGACCACCTAGTGCTAATGTGGTCACTAATAAAACAAGGAATAATGCTTCCAATTCTAATCAGAATTGGAGAGGACGTGGCAAAGGCCGGTTCAGTAATCATGGTGGTGGCAGACAAGGTGGTAGGCCCACATGTCAACTTTGTGGAAAGGTAGGCCATGTTGTCGTAAATTGTTTTTATCAATTTGATCAAAACTTCTTTGGTGTGACTACAGCAAACTCAGAGAACAACATCAACAAGGATGGAAATTCCTCCCATTCAGCGTATCTAATTACCTAGGACAATCTTGACAATCAAGATTGGTATTTGGACAAAGGGGCTTCAAACCAAGGGGCTTCAAACCATGTCACAAATGATCCTACAGTGGTTGAACAAAGTAAAGCTTCTTCCTAAAAGACTCATCTTGTTGTTGGAAATGGTGAAACAGTCTGTAATAGAAAAGATTGGGAAGACTGGGATTGAAGATACTCTTCTAAAATTAAATGAACTACTGCTGGTGCCCAAGATTAGCAAAAACTTGATTAGCATTTCTCAGTTATCATCTGATAATAAGTATCTGTGAGTTTTGACTCGTGGTTGTGTGGTGAAGGACAAGGCAACGGGAAAGACAATAGTGCAAAGGGTTCTAACTGATGGACTATACAGAATAAAGGGAACTTTTGATATGCAGTGCTTCTTGAAAAAGAAAGATGGAAAAAGCAAAGAGAAAGTGTGGCAAGAAGGCTGGGTCATCCTTCAGAACAAGTTTTGAATGATGTATTCAAAAATTGTAACATGCAAAAACTGATTAATAAAGACAATTTCTTTTGTGATGCATGTAAAATTGGCAAGATGCAAGCTCTTCCTTTTAAAAAGTCTCATTCTAGAGCAGAAAAGCCCCTTGACCTTGTGCATACAGACCTTTGGGGTCCAGCACCATTACAATCCAGGTTTGGATATAGATATTATATCTCCTTCTTGGATGACTATAGCAGATTTTTGTGGATTTATCCACTAAAAAGCAAAGGAGATGTTATTCAAGCTTTTGCTCAATTAAGAAAGCAGTGGAAAATCAATTAGGGAGAAAGATTAAGGTGATTCAAACTGATGGTGGCACAGAGTTTAAACCTTTCTTTGTTATTACTAACAACAGTGGAATAATTATGGGATATTCTTGTCCCTATACTTCTATCCAAAATGGAAGAATAGAGAGAAAACACCGCCAAATAGTTGAGATGGGACTGAGTATGATAGCTCAAGCTAGTTCACTTATGTGCTATTGGTTTGATGCCTTTCAAGCAGCTGCAAGGTTGATAAACTTTCTGCCTACCACTGCCTTACAAGGGGAAGTGCCTTACTATGTTTTATTTAAGAGAAAACCAGACTTTAAGGAACTAGAAGTCTTTGGCTGCACCTGTTTCCCTTATTTGAGACCTTACAACCAACATAAACTTAGCTTTCATTCTATCAATTGTGTATACCTTGGTCCGTATGGATCATAAAGGATACAAATGTTTATCCTCCACTGGGAGGATTTATATCTCTAGATGTGTACCTTTTAATGAGTTTGAATTTCCTTTTAAGGATGGGTTTTTGAACACTAGAAGACCTCAAGAGATTAGAGAAATTGTTCATTTGGTTCCCTTGCCTACTTACTGTAATTCTGATATGTCTTCTAGCACTGTGCAGGATATGGAAAAAGGTGAAAATGGTGATTCTGATGGTGTTTCAGAAAGTACAGCAAGTACTGGGCCCTTTTCAGAAGGTCACAGAATAGAAGAAGGTGTTGAGGAGCCAGTCCAGAACAGTCCAGATGTAACAAGGGAAAATCTCAGATCATCATCCACTCATCCCATGATAACTAGACTGAAAAGTGGAGCCATTCAGCACAAATCTCCCTATGCAGCTTTAGAAAATCTGAAAAGCAGCAACTAAGAGCCCTTTAATGCTACAGAAGCCTATAAAGTGCCACATTGGAGAAGAGCCATGGAAGCAGAACTTGAAGCCTTAAGGAGAAATGAAACTTGGGAATTAATTCCCTGTGATGGACAAAACACAGTAGACTGCAAGTGGTTTTTTAAAACCAAAATTGCAGCAGATGGCAGCATACAAAAGCACAAGGCAAGACTTGTTGCCAAAGGGTTTCAACAGGACTCAGGAGTTTGTGTGGGAGAAACATTCAGTCTTGTTGCTAAATTAGCAACTGAGGGTAATTTTAACTATTGTTGTATCCCCAAATTAGCCTATTAGGCAAGTTGAAATAGATAATGCCTTTTAAATGGCAATCTCAAAGAACCTGTTTTTATGAAGCAACCACCATGTTTTGAGGATGCCAAGTGTCCTAATCATATATGCAGATTGAAGAAAGCCCTTTATGGGCTTAAGCAAGGCCCAAGGGCTTGGTATGACAAGTTGAGAGACCCTTAGTTTAGTGGGGTTTTTAGCATACCAGGAATGATCATTCTTTGTTTGTCTTAGACACCAAAATGCATGCTATAATTGTTTTAGTTTATGTGGATGATATGCTGCTCACTGGTGATAATAAGGACCTTGTGAATGTTTTTGTTAAAAGATTGAATGATATTTTCTCTCATAGATTTAGGAGATGTTCATTTCTTCTTGGGTATGGAAG
The DNA here is from genome assembly GCA_037074585.1 of Biancaea sappan. Taxonomy (NCBI): domain Eukaryota; kingdom Viridiplantae; phylum Streptophyta; class Magnoliopsida; order Fabales; family Fabaceae; genus Biancaea; species Biancaea sappan. The sequence goes on from CM073494.1 coordinate 18,994,901, forward strand.
TTATAAGGAATGACAAGGGAATTTTTTTGAGTCAGAGAGAGTATGTGGCTGATTTGTTTGAAGGATTTAATATGAAGGACTCCTCACCCTGTCCAACCCCCTTGACACTTGGTAAGCACTCCTCTAAGGTAAAAGAAGAGCTTCTTACTAATCCCTCTCTTACAGGAGTTTGGTTGGTGGTCTACAATACTTGACAAGCACTAGGCCTGATATTTCCTTTGCTGTAAATTCATTAAGCCAACATTTGAGTGCTCCTACTACAGTGGATTAGCTAAGGGCTAAGCGTACCTTGACATATCTCAAGGGTTTAGCGGATTTGTGCTTGCATGTTAAACCGTCGATTGATGCAGATTGGGCTAATGATGTGGTTTATAGAAGTTTAGTGGGTGGTTATTGTGTTTTCTTGGGTGATACCTTGGTGTCATGGTCAAGTAAAAAACATGGGGTTGTGTCTAGTGCTGAGGCTAAATATAGGGTTGTTGCTTCTTTGACTAGTGAGGATGTTTGGTTTAAGTCTTTGCTGTGTGAGTTAAGGTGTTCTACTTCAAGAACCCCTATGCTTTGTTGTGATAATCTAAGTGCCAAGGCTATTGCAGAAAACCCCGTTTTACATGCTAGGACAAAGCATGTGGAGATTGATCTTCATTTTGTGAGGGATAAGGTGTTGGCTAAAGAGATCTTTATTGGCTATGTGCCTAGTTCTGAACAACCAGCAGATGTTTTTACAAAGGTTGTTGCTGGTTCAAGGTTTAATGCTTTGTGCAGCAAACTCGGATTGGCTTCAGCCTCTTCTCGTTTGAGGGGGGCAGTTAAATAATGTAGTTTTTTAGTGTATTTTGGGGCTTTGTATCTTTTATTTCCTTAGTTGCTTAGTACTCTATTTTCTCGTTGTTTTGTTCGATACGTTGTTTTTCTGTTATTGGTTTGTTTCTCTTTCTCAGTCTGTTATGACCGTTGGGTGTAGTCTATAAGTGCTCAGGCATTCTTTTCGTAATATACAGAAGATCTTTTATCCTCATACCCTCTCTCTCGTCCTCTGTTTCCTACATTCACTATTCTCATGTCTCTGTCAAGAACTTTCTCTTAATATGATGTAAATATCTTTTTTTTTGTTACTTGTATCTTGGTTACTTCCCATTACCTTGAGATTATCTTTCTTTCTTTTTAAGCATTAGATATGTATTATGTAATTTTTTTCCTTCTAAACTGATGTATTGGACTCATTGACTTAGTATTTAATGTACCCCAAGGTTCACTTTCCAATTGTCCGGTATTGCTGTGCTCAGATAATTAGATAAATAATTCCATAGTAACAAGTCTGTTGTCTTCATTCATTTATTTTACAGGTGAACAAGCGAAAGCCTTATCATAGTATTAACTTCATTATTGCACACGATGGGTTCACCTTGCATGATCTTGTTTCATACAATTTCAAGGTACTTAATTCTGTTTTCCAACTGTTTATTGATCACTAGAAGCTAATATCTTCCGTGACTATTGGTTTTATAGCACAATGAAGCCAATGGGGAAGGTGGAAATGACGGAAGCAATGATAATTTTAGCTGGAATTGTGGTTTCGAAGGTAGTTCCAAATATTTATGCTTTGTCTGCTGTCGGGTAATTCTGTTCCTCGTTTAGCAATACCTAGTGCTTTTTTAGATACTCAATTAATTCCAAATTACACTCATCAATTTATAAATATATATGTCAAAGCTATAGGGTCTGAATGTTAAAAGAACATGCACAGTTATTGCTTAAGAAAGAAATTCACTCTTCTCCAACCCAACCCTGGCAATTACAAGCTTTATATGTCATTGTCTGAACATTTTCTGAGTATGTTATTCAAAGCACTTGAATCAGCATTGATCTACTAGAAATTCATAAAAAATGTAATTTGATACATAAAACTCCCTCCAAAAAATTTAAAAACTATGAAAATGGATCGTCATATGAAGTTTGAAAACTTTCTCTGCATCACTGATGGCCTTTACAAGCAGCCATGTTAGAGCCATTGTAGCCACAGCTGGAGCAAATATTTTGTTAGTCATAATACTTTCCCCCTTCCCCTTTCTCTCTCTCTAAGGGTGGGGAAATAGTTTAAGGGATGAGAGAGGAGTCTGAAAACTAGGCCATGCTTGCCTCCTTTTTTGCGGATTGGCTATTTGGAAGCGTGGACCTTGTAACCTGAACCTTTGTCTAAAATTCACGATATTGATAACCTGCAAATAGTAGTAAGGTCACCTTCACCAAGGTTGTAACATTGATGATCAAAGAACTGAGTCTATCTTCCACTCAGAACTATTTAAATTATCTGCAAATACAGGGGAAACTAATGATGCAAGTGTAAAGGCTTTACGGTCACGGCAAATGAAAAACTTCCATTTGGCATTAATGATATCTCAGGTACATATTTGAAAGGAATTGTTGTATGCTTTTGATATTTTGTTAGGATAATTTATTTTTGGAATCTTCTAGTCAACTTATTTTCTCCTTCGCAGGCAGTTTTTGGAATCTCCTATGTTTACTTTGATATGCTGCTGCATGATCTCATTTGTCTGCATTGCTGCACTAGAACAGTGATTTCAATTTTGTAATATGTTACGATATAGAAGCTTAATTATAGGGATTCATATCATTGTTATTATTGTCCTGTAAATATGCTTCATTACAGGGATTGATTAGATTAGCATGATTGTAGGGATTGTCTTTATGTTTCCCTGTGTATAAATATCAATTGTCTATGAATGAAAGATATTCTATTCAGATCATCTTCTTTGAAATTACATGGTATCAGAGCCTGGCTGATTTGAGTGTGCGTGTGCGTTCCTATCTGTGTTTACTGTGTGTGCGTGAGAACAACCGACCCATCTACGGTGGTTACTGGATCTCACCGCCCCCTCCCCCAAACGACATTCAGACTTCACCGGCCGGCGGACCCCGAGAGTTCGGTAGCCATCAGCGGCACGTGTGACATCCACGTGCCAATCGTTCTTTCTGCTGCCGCCGATCCATGCGCCGGTGCGTGAAGGCGCGTCCGATGTTCTCTTCGTCTTTGTTTTGTCTCGCCGGCGTTTTCGTTCATTTTCTGGCGACTTCCAATTGTTTTCGGCGTTTTTCCCACTGTTTGAACTTCTATTCTGGTTTGGCTCCCTTTGGTTTACTGTTCTACGCCTATGACGTGAATCCATTTTTTTTGGTTTTGTTTGTTTGCTACTGTGTGTTTTTTCCCCAGATGCAGAAAGTAAATCTACAATCATGGCTGAGGTGGTTCCCGTTATGACGAAGATCACCGAGCACAAACTTAATGGCTCCAACTATTTACATTGGAGTAAAACCGTTCGAGTTTATTTGCGAAGCATTGAGAAGGATGATCATCTCATATCTGATCCCCTTGGTGACGACACCCGAAAAGCATAGTTGCGGGATGATGCGAGATTATTCTTGCAGATTCAGAACTCTATTGACATTGAGGTAGTTGGTTTGATTAACCATTGTGAATTTTTGAAAGAATTAATGGAGTATTTGGATTTTTTATGTTTTGGATGAGGAAACATATCCCGCATCTACGAGGTATGTAAGTCTTTTTATTGAGGCGAGCAGCAAGATAAGTCTCTTACTGCTTATTTTATGGAATTTAAGAAAACCTATGAAGAGGTAAATATGCTTCTCCCTTTTAGTTCTGATGTTAAGGTTCAGCAAGCTTAACGAGAGAAAATGGCAGTTATGAGCTTCCTGACAAGTTTGCACTCAGATTTTGAAACAGTCAAATCTCAAATTCTCTCGGCATCTGAATTTTCTCCTTTGCAAGAAATTTTTGCTAGAGTTCTTCGCACAGAAAATTCACAACCATCTCCAATCACTACTAATAGCAGTGCTCTTGCTAGTCGTATGGAACTCGATGTGGCTCACGGGGAGGGTCGCACAATCGTAACAAGAATATGGACAATCAGAGTCAGGAGTCAGGCGAAGTTGAGTGCTATTACTGTCATGAGCTGGGTCATACAAAACGTACTTGCAAGAAACTCCTCAACAAGAATCAGATAGGACGTTTTGCACGTGTTGCCTCATCTGTTGATAAGACTATTGTGGTCTCTGCTGATGACTTTGCCAAGTTCACTCAGTATCAAGAATCACTTAAGACCTCTACTCTTGCTGCGTATGCTGATACAAGTAAATCCCCCACATGTCTCATCTCTTTGTCATCCAGACGGGTTATTGATTCTGGTGCTTCAGACCATATGACAGGTAATCCTAGCCTTTTCTCTACTTTCGATACTCATGCCCATTCGTCTCATGTGACTATAGCTGATGGATCCACACCCCGTCCTTGGGTCCGGCACTATTAACCTAACCCCATTTTGGTGTGTTCTAGTTCATTATCTCTTTTTGAAGTGCACTGTTGTATTGGTCATCCCTCTCTCCCAGTTCTCAAGCAGCTCCATCCCCAGTTTCGACATTTATCGCCCTTACCTTGTGAGTCTTGTCAGTTTGCAAAACACCACCGTGTTCCCTTAGGGTCTACGGTTAATAAACAGGCTGCGTCCCCTTTTGAATTAGTTCATTCTGATGTTTGGGGTCCTTGTCCTATTGTGTCCAAGGCAGGTTTTAAGTATTTTGTTACCTTTGTTGATGATCACTCTCGTGTTACCTGGTTATATTTAATGAAAAATCGCTCTGAGGTTTTTTCACATTTTTGTGCTTTCTACGCTGAAATCAAAACACGATTCAATGTTTCTGTTCAAACCTTGAGGAGTGACAATGCTAAAGAATATCTATCTGAGTCTTTCCAGTCTTACATGATTCAGCATGGCATCTTGCATTAGTCCTCGTGTGTTGACACACCCGCTCAAAATGGAATTGCCAAGCGTAAGAATAGACATTTACTTGAGGTCGCTCGAGCTCTTTTGATCCAAAGGCATGTTCCTAAACCTTTTTGGGCTGATGTCTCCACAGCTTGTTTTTTTTTTTAACCGCATGCCATCTTCTGTTCTTGGTGGAAAGATTTCGTATTCTGTTTTGTTTCCATCCACAGTTGTGTTTCCTATTAAGCCTCGTATTTATGGCAGTACTTATTTTGTTCGAAACACCAGACCCCAGGTCACAAAGTTAGACGCTAAGTCTCTTAAATGTGTCTTCCTTGGTTATTTTCGTCTCCAGAAAGGATACAGGTGTTTCTCTCCTACTCTTCAGCGCTATCTTTGTTTCTGCTGATATTACCTTCCGAGAAGATATTCCTTTCTTTTCTACATCTTCTACTCCTCATGTTTTGGGAGAGGAAGATGATCTGCTCGTCTGCACTGTTCCTTATTCTCCGCCATCCACAAATGCTCCTACACCTCCTTTGGCACCCATTCGACCACCAGTCGTTCATGTCTACACTCGACGACAATCGCCTGCAGGTTCTGATTCATGCCCTCCATCATCTGCTTCGTCGCCGGATCCCGGTTTAGCTTCTCTTGACCTTCCCATTGCCCTTCGCAAAGGTAAACGTCTTTGTACTTATCCTATTGCCTCAATTATTTCTTATCATCACCTGCCTTCTTTATCTTGCTCTTTTTTGGCCAAACTTGACCCCGTGTCCATTCCAAAAACTGTTTGGCCCATCCTGGGTGGCGTGATGTTATGATAGAAGAGATAAATGCACTAGATTATAACCACACTTGGACATTAATGGATTTACCAGTTGGAAAGAAAGCTATTGGGTGCAAATGGGTGTTCACAATTAAAGTTAACCCTAATGGTTTTGTGGCTAGGTTGAAGGCCCGTCTTGTTGCGAAAGGATATGCGCAGACTTATGGTGCTGATTATTCAAATACTTTTTCTCCGGTTGCCAAACTTACCTCAGTTTGTTTGTTGATCTCATTGGCAGCCACTCATAACTGACAGCTACACCAGTTGGATATTAAAAATGCTTTTCTTCACGGAACTCTTCAAGAAGAGGTTTATATGGAGCAACCACATGGGTTTGTTGCTCAGGGGGAGTATGGGAAAGTATGTCAACTTCAGAAATCGCTATATGGTCTGAAGTAGAGCTCTTGTGCATGGTTTGACAAGTTTAGCCAAGCTGTTTTGGCATATGGAATGAAGAAAAGCAAGTCTGACCACACTGTTTTATAGGCAGTCTAAGAATGGTATCATTCTTCTTGTGGTATATGTTGATGATATTGTGATTACTGTGAGTGACAGTTCAGGCATCTCTGGCCTTAAAACTTTCTTACAGTCCTAGTTTCAGACAAAGGATTTGGGACCCTTGACATATTTCCTAGGGGTAGAAGTTTTGAGAAATAAGTAGGGGATTTTCTTGTTCCAAAGAAAGTATGTTCTTGACTTGTTGAAAGAAACATGGAAGATGGGGGCTAAGCCATTTAGTACCCCGATGACCCCTAACATACAGCTTGCAAAGGATGACAATCAGCCATTTCATGATAGGAGACTTGTGGGAAAATTGAATTATCTGACCGTGACTCTCCCTGATATTGCATATTCAGTTTGCATGGTTAGTCGCTTTATGTCCATTGGGCACTTCTAGAGCAAATCCTTTGTTACTTAAAAGGAGCCCTAGGCTGTGGATTATTTTATGGGTATCATGGTCACACTAAGATTGAAGTTTATTCTGATGCAGACTATGCAGGGTGCAAAAATGATAGAAAGTCTACTACTGGTTATTATGTCTTTGTAGGAGGGAATCTGGTTTCATAGAAGAGCAAGAAGCAAAATATTGTTTCTTGATCAACTGCAGAATCATAATACAGAGCTATGGCATACTCAGTATATGAAATTGTATGGATATACCAACTGTTGAAAGAAGTTGGCTTCGAGACCTCACTACCAGCAAAGTTATGGTGTGACAACCAGGCTGTTCTTCACATTGCTTCTAATCCTGTATTTCATGAACGAACTAAACATATTGAGATCGACTGTCACTTTATTCGTGAAAAGATTGAAGATCATTTTATTACTCCAAGATATGTTAGAACAGAAAATCAGTTGGGAGATATTTTCAATAAGCCCTTAAATGGAGCTCGCATTAATTACATTTGTAACAAGCTGGTCATGATTAATATCTATGATCCAACTTGAGGGAGAGTGTTACGATATAAAAGCTTAATTATAGGGATTCATATCATTGTTATTATTGTCTTCTAAATATGCTTCATTATAGGGATTGATTAGATTAGCATGATTGTAGGGATTGTATTTATGTTTCCCTGTGTATATATATCAATTGTCTATGAATGAAAGATATTCTATTCAGATCATCTTCTCTGAAATTACATAATAAATGACCAGGGCACACCAATGATGCTAATGAGTGATGAGTATGGTCATACTCGCTATGGAAATAACAATACGTATGGACATGATACTGCCCTTAACCATTTCCTTTGGGGACAGGTAGGGTAATAAAATGTACACTGTAATTTTGACAGCTTTCCCCAAGATCCTTTATTTTTTTTTTTCTTTTTAATAGCATGATCTTCTTGCTCAATAGTTGGAAGCACGGAAGAGTGATCACTTCAGGTTTTTCTCAAATGTTATAAAATTCCGTTGTGCACATGATGTGTTCAGTCATGAAAATTTTCTTGGCAAGGTAGTTTCTTTTGCTTAACATTTTAGCAAAGTAACCACAAAAGTTGATCCAAATACCTTCCGCCATTTGTTCTCATGGAGCAAATTTAATTTATGCAGAATGACATAACGTGGCATGAAGACAATTGGGACAATTCTGAGAGCAGATTCCTTGCATTTACGTAAGAATCTTATCATATCTCTCTAGTAGGATAGAAATTGAAATTGTAAAATCATATTGCATTTTCAGTAATACTTTCAAATAATGTAGCACCTATGCACTACCTCAAAACATGGTTCTGGAATGCAGGCTGTACTTAAAATTAAGAAATTAACGCATTGTTGTTGTCATTATTGTTGTTGTTGGTGGTTTTATTTATCTTATTTTAATTTTTTTCTGGAGAATGTTGAGTCTGAACCAATTCAGTGAAATGCCTGTTGATCAATATTGTAGTTCAGGCTGAAATGAGGGTTTCTTTCACTACTGAGACTGACCTAAAGCACTCTCTTTGCTTTTTGTGCTTCTGTTTGCACCTTTGAGTGCATGGTTCAGTTTATATACTTCCCCATACCCCGCCTCTGAGGGGGCACTTCTGCATTTGCCCGCCTTATATTTTCATAACTGGTTAAGCATGGATTTTGCTTTCTGAGCACACAAATTGCAATGTTTGATCAATAATCATGGAGATCTTTTTATAGCATCACATATGATGTGTAAGCCAAATAGCATTCTGTCTGATATTCTTAGTTGTTAGTTCCATAAACCCATCTGGCTTTAATAGAAATTTTGAGCCCATATAAGTAAAATTTCATTCTGAAACAACCGTTCTATCAATGAACGGTGCTTTAGTAGGACTAGGGATCTTAAACATGATTTCCTCTTCCAGTAAAACCAAGATGTCTTCAAGATTATGATTGGTCAACCAACTATAACCTGAAGTAATTAATATCTTCCCTCAGAGGCTTCAGACTTTCTATTCCCAATCTCAGATATGCTATTTTTCAAATGATTTTAAGTCTGCATAACGAAATTCTCATGAGAAGACTAACTTTTCCCCAAATGGTTGTTGTAATTTTGAAAAATATAGTGTCACCGAAAATAAATCATTTTATATTTGATTGACGTGTAACTGAAGTAGTTGTACTGTTAAGTTAATCTCAAGGTACTAACATACAGAATTTGATTGGGCTTATCACTGAGGGAACCAACATTTTTTTTTTTTGGCCTTGACTTAGAACGAACATTGACACGCTGAAATATTGCAAATTAACTGTGACTCTGATTTCATGATGGGAAGCAATTATGATGACTCTACCTGTGATGCAGGCTTCATGACAGAAGTGGCGGAGACATCTATCTGGCATTTAATGCCCATGACTTTTTTGTTGAGGTTATGTTGCCCACACCTCCAACGAAGAGGAGTTGGTATCGTGTGGTTAGTTCTTCCTATTTTTGGCATTGAAATAACTTCTGTTGACTATAACATGCAAAAATACAATTCACCGAGGCACTACCCACGTCATCAAAATTTTTATCAGTGTCCACTAGACACCTCGGGGTTTGACAAAATGACAAAAAAAAAAGGTATAAAAGAAAATGGCAATCCTATCAAATTTAACTGGCTTCCCACTTAACTAATGTTTTGGTTCAGTTTGTTCTGATTTAGATATAAAATTCGACCGGACCGGTGAAAACCCTTAAGAAAATGTGTTAAGGCTTTTTCTCACACCATGCTGTGATTAAGAGTCCATGGTCAATGGTCATTTTAGAATGAAATTTCCACAACTTTGACCATGCAGTACCATTCTTAAGAAATTTTTCCTTTTTCCTCTTTCTACCTTTCAGTTCGTTTAATTTGAATTCTGAGCACTACTTGCAGGTGGACACTAACCTCAAATCGCCGGACGACTTTGTTCCAGATGGTGTCCCTGGCTTAGGAAAAAGCTACAAAGTAGCGCCGTACTCATCCATCCTTCTTGAAGCAAAATCCTGATTGCACAAGCTTCTCATATGCATGAATCCTGGAGAACATGCTTTACTTAGGTTATTCGAGGAACCTGGAGAAAGTTTTGAGGTCAATTATGTCCCTTGGCTTAGTAAGGCTTGAAGTTGTAGCTTGGCAATTGAAGACTTGATTACGCCTGACACAAGAAAACCTACATATAAAAACTGCCCAAGTTCTTCGCAATTCTCGAGGAGAATAGATTCGGTGGAGGAAAATGTAAATCATTTCTAGATGTCCCTGATACAGAAATAAAGGCATGTCTAATGAGAATCCATGCCGTTTATGTTGGATATTAGATTCTCCCCTTTTTTTTTTTTAATCTTTTTCCCAAAGTCAACAGAGACCGTTATCCTCAACAGTCATATATAGTTTAAATCTCATTCGAGTTCATAATCCATTTCCATTTTGCAAGACTAAATTATCTTGGAGGATTAAGCATGTCCCAAATTCCCGACGGATCTAATTGGTCCTCCCCAAGATAACAATGAACAATGAATTGCCGTGTCATACTGTAAAGATCCGTACCTAATGACAAGTAAGACTGCTGAAATTTAGCCAGTCAGGAGCCATCACTGACTAAACAAACCGGACCCCTCTACAACGTGACCACTCGATCCTGACAGGAAAAATAAAGAAAACACAATGATGAGGAGGGTAATCAGGGAATGCAGTTTCTCTGTTTTTTTTTTTTTTTGCTTATCTCTTCTTAGTCATTAGATTTGTGATTTAATGTGTACTAAATTTTTTTTATTTATTTTTAGATATCTATTTAAAAGAAAAAATTTTAGATATGTCGATATTTTTTATTTCTCTGACTGTTTATAGGGATCTATTTGAAGAAAAAAAATAGCATTGGTTCTTGAAATATTTTTTCAAATAGGTTCTTGAAAGCAGGTACACAGAGGATAAAAAATTGGGACATATTTGAAATTTTTTTTTTAAATAAGTCTTTAAAAGCGAGTATAAAGAAAAAAAGAAAATATTAGTGGCCGTTGGATCACAAGCACAGATTCAACAAGACGAGACAAGTAGGGAAAACCAGAAAAACTGCATCTGCTAATCAGTAATGTAATATCGAGTTCACTATATCGGGTTTTTAAAACCTTATTCAAAGTAAATTAATTATGCTGTAATTGGATGGATTTATTTAAATTTACTTAATAACTAATTTTAATATTTTTTATGCAATATATCGCTATGTTTTAAATGCGGAACCGTTGTTCATTATTTACTCTTTGCGCAGTAGTACATCTACGGCTGTTATTTCCTATATAAACAAAATTAATGATTTTTTCTTTTATCTCTTTGCTTTGGATAAGTTGTAATTTTGGTTCATATGTTTGTTCTATGTTAATTCATTCCACATGTCTTAAAAAATAATCAATTGTCTTAGAACCTGTCACCGTTCAAATTGAAATATTAGAAATAAATGCACAAACCTAGTTGCCATAGGAATTTTTGTTTCCTAGATCAATTGTGTACAAACCTAATGTTTGCTGCAGTTAAGGTTTGTCCACAAACCTGGTGTTTTTTGTATTTTATTTTAGTCTGTATGATGTAATTGATATTTTTTAAAAATCATATCTCAAACAAAATCAGTTACAATATGTGAGTTGGAATTAAAATTTATCTTGATGTAAGAAGTGAAAAGGGTTCTTTCTCCTCTAATTAATTATATTTTAATAAAAAAAGTTTGAATTTTATTTTCGGGTCAACTATCCTAGATTATCTTTTTCTTCTTGGTCACAGATCAACATTTTTTCGTTGATAAAGAAATGTTCATAAATTAATTTAACTATATAAAATTTATTATATATTTATTATCAAATTCACTAATAAAAATATGACATGTATAAAATATTTTTTGAAAAACTAATTATGTAATGATGAATTGTAAAAAATAAAATTATTTTTAAAAACTATATATTTATCATGTTTTGATTGAAAAATAACACACTTGTCATATTCTTATTAGAGAACTTAATAGCAAATGTATAAAAAAAAATTGTAACCAAGTTTAAGTAGTCAAAATTGCTTTCTTCACATTTTCGACCATCATTTTCTTTTAGTTTTCGTCCTTCTTTTGAACTGTTTACTTCACTATACCTTCCTTTATATGTGCACTATTTATAATGTTGCAAGAGAAGATTCAAATGAAGCAAAAGACACATTAAAGATTAAAATGTAGGAACCACCGAAGCAGCATAAGCAAGAGAACGAAGGAGAATCAGATTCAAAATAATCGTCCTTCTTAACGATGAGGTCATTCAAAATAATCGTCCTTCTCTGTAAATCATCCATTGAATAGACGTAACATAACGAGACTAAAACTTTCTCAATTTAGTAAGTAAGAAAAGGTAGGTGAGGCTGAAAAATAGATCTGGATCCTCTCCTTAGCTTTTGGGCTAAGGAGAATCTTTAACTATTCACAACTGTTGGATAGTTGTAAGACCTATTTGTATGTGTAGGGTTCACAGCTATCCAACGACTATGAACAGTTAAGAACTTTTCTTAAATTAAAAGTTAAAGAGAAGATTTAAATTCCTAAAAAATGAATAGTATTTATAGCTAAAGACATTGAAAGGATTAAGGATGAGTTTTTTTTTATTGATAAACACTTCAATATCAATCAAAACTTATTAAGTCATTCTAATCTTTTTGAACTACAACTTTAATTTGGCACAACTATTTCGTACGGACGTGAGAATCAAGAAAACTTATATTAAAAAATAAAAATTCTTATACACCATCCATGTATAAAGCAGCGTAAAATGTAGATGAAAAATGGCTCTAAAGTTAGTCCTTTGACAAAAATTACTTTTTTTTAATTTGATCTTTTATAGATGAAATATTTTTTAATTTAGTCCCTCTCAATTTTAAAAAATTCGATATTATATATCATTTTTTTTTATAAGTAACTACTTTGTTGTCACTATATTATAGTTTGACAGTTAATTTTATTAATAGTTAACAAAAATATATTAATGAATCAAAGTGAGAACACAATTGTATATAAGTAATTAAAAAAGAAGCACGCTATTTATAAAAATGAGATTTTAGTCTTAAAAAATATAAGTTTAAACCAGCGAATTAGAAATATCAGTCCGTAGTGCGTACCTTTCTATTAAAAGCAATTCGAGAACTTGTTGGCGATGGGACAGGGGACAAGTTTTTAAAACTTTTAACAACGGTTTTAAAATGGTTGCTAAAAATGTTTGGCAACGATTGTAACCGTTCCTAGAACTCAAGCACCAGATCATCCCGTTAGTGATAGACAGGATTTTACCCAAAATGGAAAAAAAATAACAAAAGAAGTTGAAGGAATATAAGAAAATTGAGTGAAATAATTCCAAGTTTAACGGAAGGTCCCGTTTTAAACTAAAGGATATTAATTTAATAAGTGGATAACAAGAATTCCCTTGAGTCTTGATGCTCCGTTCAAAGCGTTTGACTCGGTCGGACCCCCATCCAGAAAAAATGATGGTCCTAAAATTGAGACGTTGTTGAAACCCAACCTCCATGGCTCTGTATATATAGATACACACATTCTTCTATCTTCATCCTCATCACAATTCACATCCCTCTTCGCTGTTCTCACTTTTTCCTCTCTGTTTCTCTCTTTCCCACAAATATGGCTTACCTTGTTTCTCTCATCCTCCTCTTGGCCTTACTCCCTCTTGCTTTCTCAGACAATAACTCCTCCTCCCCCGCCGCCTCCCCCTCCAACTCCTCCCAAGCGTCATCTCCCTCACCCCCGCCGTCGTCGACGCCATCCCCCTCGAAGTCCGAGTCGCCATCATCGCCGCCGCCTAAGGTCTCTCCGGCGCTGACTTCTCCTCCTCCTAAGAACTCCCCCTCCACTCCTCCTCCGGCCTCCTCTCCCACCCACTCCTCTCCTCCTCCTCCTCCTCGCCGCATGGCCTCTCCGCCGTCCTCCTCAAGTGACGAGTCCCCCTCCGACTCTCCTCCGGCTCCCCCCGCTGACTCACCCACTTCCTCCGGTCTAGGTGACTCCCCACTCGCCACGGAGACTCCTCCTCCGGAGAGCTCTGCTGGCCGCACCGTCGTCAACAGAGTAGCAGCCGGTGGGGCTCTGGCGGCCGCTGCTTTGTCGGTGGCTTTGCTGATGATGTAGATGGGACCGGTGGCTTGGCTTCATATATGGTAGTGCCATGCACCATGCATGAGTAGGGTTATGGAATAATTAGTACGGATGAGAGTACGTTTAGTGACACGTTAATGATTACTGTTAATTAGTTATCTGTGTTTAATCAGTGTACTTTGATATGTTAGCGGTAGTGAGTGTAAAGAGGTAGTATGGCTATATTTTGGATGATTGAGCCAACTTCCTCGGTACACAGCTGTATAGCTATCATATCCTTTTCATTATTATTACTTCTGATAAGGAATAAGACTTTCTTATTGATTTTTCTGTTCCAATTTCTTCGTGTTCTTTGGATGGTATATATATATATATATATATATATATGTTGTTCCAAAAATAGTGTGCTCTTAGTGAAATGGTTTCATGTATGGTTATGTTTTGCATGCGATCGTGAGATGTAGAGAAAGTTGGTTCATGTTCTAAATTAGGGGAAGGATTTCAAAGATATAGTGCATGCAGTGTGGAGTAAGGAAAGAACGTGCTTTTGTGGCCGTAAAACTTGGAACTTTTTGGTTCAGTACACTGAAAATTCGAGTTTTTACGGTTCAATTTCGATCGTTTTAAGGTTTATTTATTTATTTATTTTATTTCTTGTGGAAGGATCGATAGGGAATCAATTACATTTATACACAATAATTTCTTATAATTACTGTTATTACTTTGAAATATATTTTTTAACGAACTTCTCGAAAGTAGTTTTATACATGAAATTTGTCACGAAGAATATCAACTGAATAAAATATAAAAAATTGATCCATTCAAGCACAATATGAATACAGCTTCTTGAAGCTGAAAAACCATTCATATCCAGGAAACTTAACCCGCATAAAATTCAAAATGCAGCACTAATAACAGTAGCACATCCAAAGGGACAAATAGATGGAAATAGATTCATAACTCTCGTGCTCGTGATTACGTTCATTTTAGATTAATTTATTTTTTACTTCATTACCCATTTTTTTTTTCCAAAAGCATTTATTTCTTAAACACAGCTGTAGACCACTTAGGTACTCATGAATCATGATGAGTACAGTAAAAATATTATTCGCAAGGGTTTGAATTCCCTTACAATATGGTGTTATCCGAAAATGCTGTGAGTTCCATAATATTTCAACCGCTGTTTCTGTATTTGCCAGAGATATTAAGATCAGGTTGATAAGTGATGGAAAAAAGAATTAATATAATTCTTGGACCAATCCATTGATTAATTAGCTGTTTGTTACTACCATTTCCTCAGTAAACCCTTCAACCTTGTAATGGTTAAAGCAAAGTCCTTATTTTGTTCTTTTCTTTTTCTACTATGCAGTACATTTTGTTTGTGTAAACTATCACTTGAGTAAAAGCACGTGTCTGTCTCACTTTGTCCTTATTACTTTTCTCTTTATTATTTCCCCCTAGGTAGTGGATATGCATTTGAATGCTCATCTAAGAAATATTCCTTTTTTTTTTTGGGTGCTTGATGCCCTTTCTTTAATTTCTTGGATTTTCAACAACTTTATTTAAATAGTTTATGTCTGTGTATTGGGGAATCACAGGCAAACCCTTCCACGATACAACAAAGCCCTCTTGGAACCAAAAAACTCACCGTAGAATTCTAATATGATATATATATAGAGTTTGAACAGTTATGTCTGTTCAATTTGAATATATGTCTTTCTATTTCTAACAGTCATGTCTATTCTATTTTGAATAGTCATGTCTATTCAATTTTCAAAAGTCATGTTTTTTTTTTGAATAGATGTGTCTATTTAATTTATGTCTTATTGAATTTTAAAATAAGTTTAAAATTCAATTTCAAATAAAAGATATATCCTTTTAAATAAAGACATATCTCTTTATTTAAAAGACACATCTTTCTTTTCTTTTAAATAAAAAGACATATCCCTTCAATTTAAAAGAGACATCTCTTTAATTAAGAGACACTTCTTCTTAACTAAAAAACACATCTTTTAAATAAAAGATACATCTTTTCAATTTAAAAGACACATTTTCAAATAAAAGGAACAACAATTAAATTCCTTTTTTAAATATCATATTTTATCCAATACAAGACTTTTAATTCTACTCAATATTACAAACTATATAACAATCCCCCACTAGTTTCTAATATTTCTACATGATATCATACATAATAGAAAGTATCTTTACAGAGATTTGAACTTCCTAATAGTGTAACACTTTAAAGTTTTGACGAAGTTAGTGGTATCATAAGATTTGAACCATAACTCCATTTGCCAAAACCGAAAGTACAACACATATGACATCATTAACTTTGTGAAGACGTTCCGGTAATCTCGCTTTAGCACTTTTATGGCCATGAGCTAATCCTGGTTTTATGAATATTTACAAGATCAACCCTTTTAAATCTTGTTTGAAGCGGCACCACTTCAATATTCATATAGGTGGTATTGTTATTATGTCCCTGTTACTTCAGACATTTAACAATACCATTAAGACCTTTGTCATCCTCTCTTTGTAACAGTATGCACAACTCTTGACATAATATTATGTAGTACATTCTTGAACAAGGTCTCAATTTAGAGTCTGTGCCTCAAACAACACTTAGTAACTTGTTATTACCCATTGAACTTTTATTGTTAGAGTGTATACTAACTCAAAGTTGGGTTCCCATTACTAGTGCTTTATTTTAAGGGTTTTAACCCCATTCCAATACAAGTTTGTTGTACTACATCTCTGGGCAATGGTTTGGTCAATGGATCAGCCAAATTTTTATTTGACCTAATATAAACAATTGTCATTGTTCCATTTATGACTAATTCCCTTATATAAGCATGTCTTAAGCTTATATGTCTTGATTTCCCATTGTAAATTTTGTTGTGAGCTATACACATAGTAGCTTCACTATCACAGAATACAGAAATGGCTGGCATAGGTTGTGGCCACAACTTAATATCTAACAACATGTTTCTCAGCCATTCTGCCTCTTTTCCAGCAGCTGCCAATGCAATAAATTCAGATTCCATTGTGGAATAGGAAATACAAATTTGCTTGTTAGATGCCCAACTTATGGCACCTCCACCCAAGGTGAATATCCAACCAGATGTGGATTTATTATCATTGACACTTGTGATCTAACTTGCATCAGAATAACCTTCTAATACAGTAGGAAAACCACTATAGCAAATTTCCAAGTGCTTTGTTCTTTTCAAATACCCAAACACTCTAGAAATTGCTTTCCAATGTTCATTACTTGGATTACTTGTAAACCTTGAGAGTTTGCAAACAGCAAATGCAATATCTGGCCTAGTACTATGCATTGCATACATCATACTACCTATTGCACTTGCATATTCTAATTGTGCTATCATTCTCCCTGAATTTTCAGTCAATTTTATACTGGAATCATAAGGAGTATTAAACTCCTTTATTCCTAAATGTTTGAATTTATCAAGCATCTTATATATATAGTGTGACTGTAACAAAGTCACTCCTTTGTTATCTTTTTGAACTTTAATACCTAAAATAGTATCCACTTCATTCATATCTTTCATTTTAAAGACTGAAGTCAAATACTTCTTAGTTTTAGAGATACCAAACATATTTGTTCCAAATATTAACATGTCATCAACATACAAACATATAACGACACCATATTCACTTGTAAATTTGGAATAAATACATTTGTCAGCATGATTATGTATAAATCCATTTGATAGTATTACACTATCAAATCTTTCATGCCACTGCTTTGGTGCTTGTTTCAAACCATAAAGAGACTTGACTAATTTACAAACTTTGTTTTCATTTCCTGGAAGAATGAAACCTTCAGGTTGATTCATATAAATTTTTTCATTTAAATTTCCATTTAAAAATGCTGTCTTAACATCCATTTGATGTACATGTAATTTATACATTGATGCTAGTGATAAAAGTACTCTAATGGATGTTATTCTTGCTACAGGAGCATAGGTATCAAAATAATCAATACCTTCTTTCTGTGTGAAGCCTTTAGCCACCAATCTTGCCTTGAAAGTTTGAATAGAACCATCTGTATTATATTTTCGTCTAAATACCCATTTACAACTAATAGTTTTTGATATTGTAGGTAGATCAACTAAGATCCAAGTGTTATTGGACATAATTGAGTCCATTTCATCATTTATAGCTTCTTTCCAAAAAGCTACATCTCTAGAAGACATTGCTTCTTGAAAAGTCTTTGGATCATTTTCAACATTTAATAAAATAGGTATCTTATTACAGATATCAGTTCTACTTCCTTCAACAAGAAAGACTAAAGCTTGTGAAGAAATAAAATCAGAATCAAAATATTTTTTTTTCTAACTCTTTGACTATTTCTAACTTCTTGATGACTTTCATCAATTTTTCTTTTATTATTAACATCACCAGAATGTGACAATGTATATGTGTCATCATCATTTTGGTTTTGATCTTTCAATTGATCATTGGTAGAATCATGAAAAAATTTATTTTCAAGAAATTCAACATGTATAGATTCTACAATCACATTTGATTCTACATTCAAAAGTCTATAGGCCTTTGAATTTTGTCCATATCCTACAAAAACACTTTTAATGCCCCTAGGTCCTAATTTAGTTCTTTGATGATCATGAACCCTATAGTATGAAATACACCCCGACACTTTAAAATAATTTAAATTTGGTTTTCTATTATTCCAAAGTTCATAAGGTGATGTTTTTAAACTCTTTAAAGGCACTCTATTAAGTGTATAACATGCAGTTAAAAGTGCTTCACCCCATAAATTATGTGGCAAACGAGCATTCAATAACATAGCATTAACCATTTCTACCAAGGTTCTATTTTTTCTTTCTGCCAACCCATTTTGTTGTGGAGTATAAGGTGCACTACTTTGATGTATTAAACCATGCTCTTCACAGAATTTATTAAACTCAATAGAAAAATATTCTCCACCTCTATCACTACGAAGAATTTTTATTTTCCTATTCTTTTGATTTTCTACTATTGATTTATATTCTTTAAATTTTTGAAAAGCTTCATCTTTGGTTCTTAGTAAATAGACAAATGTGAATCTAGAGAAATCATCGATAAATGTGATAAAATATCTTTTACCACCTCTTGTTATTTCTCCATTTAATTCACAAATATCTGAATGCACCAAGTCTAATAAATCTATATTTCTTTCAACTTTATGAAAGGATTTTTTTAATCATTTTTGCTTGTATACAAATTTCACATTTTCCATTATTTTTGAAATTGCAATTGATGTAACCATTTTTGGACATAAATTTCAAAGAACCAAAATTTAGATGTCCTAATCTAGCATGCCATAAAGTATAGTCAGAGTCAACAATATAAGCAGAATCAACATTTATTACATTAGTACTAAGTTTAAACATGCCATCAGAATTATAACCCTTTCCTACAAATGTTCCACTCTTAGACACTATAACATTGTCAGACTCAATTACAATTTTGAAACCTTTCTTAGATAGTAAACTAGCAGACACTAAATTCTTTCGAATTTCTGGTACATGAAATACATTTAACAATGTCAATTTCTGTCCAGATGTGAAGTTGATCTCTACAGATCCTTTTCCAAGCACTTCTGCAGTAACATGATTTCCCATAAGCACCTTTTCAGAATCTTTGACTTCTGTGTAGGTCTTGAAGAAATCGCTATTGTTACAAACATGGATGGTTGCACCCAAATCAAGCCACCAGTCTTGGCTTTTCATTATTGCATTAGGTATGTTCACTTCGGTAATCATACCAATGTGAAGTGTAGACACCATGGCCACCATTTCCGATATTATGCTTTCCACCAAGTTTGCTTTCTCAGTCTTTTCATTCTTTCCATTATTGAAGTTAACTCCAGCCTTTCTATATCTACACTCACGAATAACATGGCCCTTTTTGCCACAATGGAAACAAATAATATCTTTTTTCTTTTTCTTAAAGGATTTCTTATTTGCTTTTAAATTCTTGTTTCCCTTGTGAATATTCTTTTCATTGACAAGATTAACAGTAGAACTTGAAGCCATAATTAGTGCTTCTCTTGCACGAGTTTCATATTCAATTTGAATATGAGTAAGAAATTGTTCTAATGTTAATTTGTCAGTGGAATGCAGAATTTTCTTTCTATAATTATTCCAAGAAGAAGCCAATTTAGAAAGAATTGCACCAATTTGCAAAGCATCTGGAATTTTGACTTCAACATCCCTTAGTTTTGAAACTAGGATTTGGAGTTCATGGATTTGATCCATAATTGGTTTAGTGTCAACCATTTTAAATTCAAAATATTGTAGGGCTAGAAATTTATCAGTACCTCGTTTTTCTGTCTGGTAGGCAGTTTCTAAAGCAGACCAAATTGCTTTTGGTGTCTTCAAATTTGAGTACAAATCATATAAACGATCAGTCAGGGTATTCAGAATGTGTCCTCGACATATGAGTTCATCCTCTTCACGTTTCTTTCTTTCTGCTTTGAGTTGATCAGATTCTTCAGGATTAGGATCTGGCAGCACAGGCAGATGAGGGTCTAAAACATAGTGAATCTTGAGGGCAGTGAGCAAGAAAATCATCTTGTCTTTCCAGCAAGTGAAATTAGTGCCATCAAAGCGATCCAGTTTGATGAATTCTTTTGGATTCTCCATAGTAGTGAATGACAGGAATATAAACTCTTTAAAATTGTTAGGAAAAAGTAAGGCTTTGAGGCGTGATAAATCACTTTCTTTAAAGAGTTTATGTCTGTGTATTGGGGAATCACAGGCAAACCCTTCCACGATACAACAAAGCCCTCTTGGAACCAAAAAACTCACCGTAGAATTCTAATATGATATATATATAGAGTTTGAACAGTTATGTCTGTTCAATTTGAATATATGTCTTTCTATTTCTAACAGTCATGTCTATTCTATTTTGAATAGTCATGTCTATTCAATTTTCAAAAGTCATGTTTTTTTTTTGAATAGATATGTCTATTTAATTTATGTTTTATTGAATTTTAAAATAAGTTTAAAATTCAATTTCAAATAAAAGATATATCCTTTTAAATAAAGACATATCTCTTTATTTAAAAGACACATCTTTCTTTTCTTTTAAATAAAAAGACATATCCCTTCAATTTAAAAGAGACATCTCTTTAATTAAGAGACACTTCTTCTTAAATAAAAAACACATCTTTTAAATAAAAGATACATCTTTTCAATTTAAAAGACACATTTTCAAATAAAAGGAACAACAATTAAATTCCTTTTTTAAATATCATATTTTATCCAATACAAGACTTTTAATTCTACTCAATATTACAAACTATATAACAACACACACACGGAGGCAAGATACGGGTCCAAATTGCAGAAGTTTCACCTGAAGCTTCTGCTCTTAGGTTTCAATTTTTGTTTAAGACCTTTAGGTACAGAAAGTGACTTATTATAAGCTGCATTTTTTTTGACACGTAGAAAATAGAGGCAGCAAAAATTTATTGCTTTAAAAATAATATTCATTGCTTTACATTTTGTTTTTCAAAAAAACAAGGAATGCTTGATAGTTTACTGTAATATACCTGATTGTGGGTCCTTAATTATGACCTCCTTGGCCATGATAAATGAATTCTAATTAAGTCATGAGTTGAAATATGTCTTCTTCATTTGAATGATAGGATGAAATTTGAATTGTGAACTGCCCTGAGAGCTATTTAGAAATAAATCAGATTCCCGATAATGTAAGTCGAAATTTCCACGTAAAATTTAAAGGGTACGCATATATATATATATATATATATATATATATATATATATATATATATATATAACCAATTAGCTGTAGGGATAAGGGATGAAGCAAGGGAAGGCGATGACGACCTTGATATATATATATATATATATATATATATATATATGTATATATATATTTGTGCTCACCTTCAATTTCACCATATGCAATTAAAGTGGTACTTAAGCCTGTTGGGCAAAGTCTGCCTTTTATATGCAACTCTGTCATTTATTAAATTTTTTTCCCCAAAACGAAGCTTTATTTGCTAAGCTCCAAGTACACTTCCATCGAACCACAAATTAGACAAAGAAATGGAAAGCTGAATACCAAAGGACGCAAAGCAGAAAAGCCTCTATTTATTTATTTTTATTTTTTTATATCTTTCTTTTTAGAATTATTTGTATATAAAACTTATTAGCTTCTAATTAATCTCGTTCAAGTATAATTAATCATATATGTATAAAATTTTTTTAGTATTGATTTTTTTTTATTCATAAAATTTGAGCTCAAATTCTTATTTAAAAAATTATATATATCACACAACTTGAATTAACCAACGTTGATTGGTCTTTCTGTATGTTTACGTCCTCAATCTTGGAGCTTACGTAGTTGTTGGGCTTCTTTTGGGCTTTAAATACAAGATGGAAGATTTTGGGCTTATACTTAAATTCATCACGTTATTGCAACTAATCACGTAGTTGTTGGGCTTCCTCTGGGCTTTAGATACAAGATGGATATTGGTGAATCCGGATTTGCTACTGTTTGAAGTCATTGCTTTTGTTGCTTTTCACTTTCAACAACGTTGCTGAAAGTTTTGGCAACAAAAAAACTGCTGTCACAATTTTAACAACGGTAAAAACTGTTGCTAAAAGTGAAAAACATCAACTTTGAACAACAGCAAACTAGAAATTAGAGATGGATAACTATGCGTCTTTTTACACTATGCTATTATGTGAGATGTGATTCGCATGAGCCTCTTGTACGCTCTCATAGTTATTGAATACGTTATCTAATGATTATGATATTTTTTGTATATTTATTTTTAAAAATTTTATTAATCATTAAATCTTATCCAACTATTATTAAATTTAATAACCAATATAATTTAAAAATAAAAAATACAAAAAAAACTCAATCGTTGGATGCATAACATCCAATGGTTGAGAGAGTGCGCATGAGCAAATCTCCTCTCCTATTATGTATTGTCAGCTTTGACCCAAAAAAAAAAGTTATGTTTTGTTGGCCCAAAATAAAATAAATTAACAAGTCTTCTACAGTGGTAAAATTAAGAGTAAATCACATTAATATCTTCTTAGTTTAATTTGTATTTGGTACTCATATTATTTCAAATGTTACACTTTCTTCCATTTTATTTTATTTTTTTTTTGCTATTAAAGTCAACATTTTGAATATGTGTTCTTTCCATTAATAAAATTACTTAGTAAATTTAATTATTGTATTAAAAATAAAATCACAATTTTATATTATAGAGCTTAAAGTCAATTTAACTAACTTTATCATCATACACAAAATAAAATTATAGTGTAACGCTGTTAGAAGGTTAATTGAGAAAGGAATTTCTTCAGTACATATAAAATGTCAAGGTAGTCAAATGTAATAATTAAAATAAGATGGATATCAAGTATAATATAATTAAAATTTATGAAATGTTAATGCAATTTATCCTAAAATTAATTGGTAAGAAAAAAGTAGTAGTGAGGGGTTTAAGTAATTTACCAAAAGAGTAAGAAGTTATGACCATATGTCACATTTATACAAATTCTTGAGTTGAGTAATGCCACTTTTAGAAGATTCAAGTATAAATCCAGCTATAATTGCAAATGTAAGCTGTATGTAAGAATTGAAGCAATTGTACCCGGCTGTGTTGTTACTTTATTTATTTATTTATATTTTTGGTAATATGTTGTTACTTTATTTTAAGCTCACATGATTGAATGATGAATTACTCTAGGGAACAATTATTTGAAACTCTGACTGCAAAAATTAGCCAAGAAACATTCAAGAACACAGTAAGGGGCGAAAGATCTATAAATGGGGATTTAAGATAGCAACCCCCATATATGGTCCCCAAAAAAAAATAAAAAATAAAAATCATCAAAAGCATGTAAGAAATAGAAATCTCGGATAATCCACTACAAGAAACACAAATAAGGATAGTTAAATACTACTTAGGAAAAAAAAAACTAAGTGGATAGAACAAGTAATCCGATGGAGGAAGTGAAAAAACGTAAGAGCACTGCCTCTGTCCTGGCAATATATTATAGACTACTCAATCAATCTGTAGCCATAATCAACTCAGGCCAGACGCAACAGACAGTACGAGACCCAAGAAACAATCGTCAGAGCAACAATTGGCGAAAGGCCTGAGGCTGAAGATGAATTTGATGAAGTAGATGGCGTGGTGGTGGAGGAGGAGGAGGAAGGGGTGGTGGTGGAGGTTGGGGTATCGCCGGAAGGTGAGGCCTTGCCGGACGACGGCGTGGCAGACGGGGCGGCGGCGGCTTTTCCAGCCTTGACATTAACGGCGAGCTTCATGCCGCCGCCACAGTGGCCGGGAATGGCACAAATGAAGTAGTGGGTGCCGGCGGTCTTGAGAGCGATGGTGGTGGCGCCACTGCTGTCGGAGGTGATGGAATTGCCGGTGGTGCAGGATTTGTAGTCACTTTCTTTTACTTCGTCCACCGTGTGCCCTGCTCCATAGTTGAACACTGCAAGGTACACCACGTTTTAATATTTATTCCAGACATGAGATTGTATGACCCCAACAAAAAATTTTTTGAAAAAAAGTAATTTTTAAGTGTAAGTTGTAAGATAGACATAGTGGGGGAAAGGGGGTTTTGGGGATGGAAACTTACCAAGGGAATCACCAACTTGGAAGGTTTTGTCACCAGCCCAGGTGCCATAATCAGCACCAATGGTCCAACCAGAGGTGTCTCCAACGGTGTAGACTTTAGCCATGGCTGGCATGGCCATGTTGATTGCTACAAATAGACCTAAAACCAGAGCCTTGGTGAATGCCATTTGTGTGGGAAAGTTAAGAGGGAAGAAGCGAACAGAACAGAGGAGGCTCTGAGAAAGTGGGGAAGAGTGGGTTTGCTTATATGGAGATCAGGGATGGAGTTGTTAGGGTTAGGTCCACTTGGTCTCATTTTGCATGAGGATATCTTGAGTTACACTTCACACCTAATGTCTTGCAATAAGGTGGGTCTCTTTTGCTCTTTCCACATTTCAATTATAAAATAGTGGTTGAATGGAATTTTTCTGTTGCGATTACAATGTCGTTGACAAAACCTGCCATATATATTATCTGTTACAATGGATTGCAAATGAAGGAAAATCACCCTAAGATCAATTTTTTTTTTGGGTTGATATCTCAACTTTCTTTGATTTATGGGAACCAACAATTCTAATTCGTAGCTGTACGTGTTGACGTTAAGTTTGGGTAGGTTGTGGGTATCCTTGAAGGAACACTTGGCAAATTCATTGGATGAGGGTCCCTCAATGTCATGAATAATTACAAAAGGAAAATTAAGGTTTGAAAATGAATGAATGTTTTCTTAAACCCCACACATCCGTGGGTGTACAAACTTTCTAGACTTACACTAATGTGTATAAAGAATATCTTTGCACAGTCTGTAATCATTCTTTTCAAGTCACTAAAATATGGGATTTGATTGTAATCTCATGTAAATAGAATTCCAGACATTAAGGGTACATACATTGATAATCTTTGAGGCTTGAGAAGTAAGTAAAGACGAAGTCGGAAGTGAAACGTGGTGTGGTGAAGAATGGGACTGTACAAATCTTGATCGTAACTGCCTACCTAACGCAATGACGAAGTCGAACACAGACATCTTCTCTCTGGCCTTAAACCCATGATGGCATTATTCATTTAAGCCCAAATCACCAAAAAGCATTTTATTCATTCTATTTCGATACAGAATAAAGTTGGATTGGTTGCGATGTAGGGTCCTCTGGCTTCTACCCAACTAGTACTCTGCTCATAGACTCATTGTCATGAGTACGAGCATCAACATGCATAGATGTATTAGATATGAACTCGTAAGAATCTGACTTATTATTTTCATAAGTAGAAGGGAAAAATAAATTCCATTGATATTGGTATCAAAATTTAATAGAAATTTGTATTTTTTTCAGTTGGTGCCAGAACTAAACCTCATAGTCTTGAAATAGGGAAGCTAAGGAGTAATAAACTGTCCACATGTAGTGATTTATTTTTTTTATTTTTTCACTTAAATTGTGATCATTCAATTCAAAATGGATTATTACAATTTTGAGATTGTAGAATCTAATTTTGATGACAATTGTAGAAAATTCAAATTCATGAGAAAATTCCTTCTAGAAACAATTAAAAAGGGGGGAAAAAAAAGACCTCAAGGGTAATATTTTCTGAGATTTTTCGTTAAGATGCCATGAGAAATACTTTGCTATTCTACAGTGCAATGAGCACTTGCGTTTTTATAATAAGTAACTGCTCACATAGCTAATTATTTTTGCCTTTTATCATTATGCAATGCTTTCCCATGACATTGATAATTGGAGTCCTACCTCAAATCCCACTTTTTAATCCCTTTTCTCTCTCTATCTCATTAATGGGTTACCATTAAGCTCTTTTTTTTTTTTCCTGTTATTTGCTACAACGGAGGAGCATGCTACTTAATTTACCAGCAGTAACCCTTGAAAAAGATTTTTTTTTTCTTTACCTGTTTTCTTTGGATTAAGAAGCCTATTCCACCAGTGATAAGGTTATGCAATAGCGGAAGGTAACTTAGACCCCCCAAAAAAATGGAGAAGGAAATTTCCGATTTTCTGCTCAGTGTAAGAGAAAATTACCGTTCGAATATAAATATCAAGACAGAAAAGGGATGCTGCTATTCCATAAAAGAATGATCACCATTCTTACATACAACAGATATGCATTTATCAATTCTATCAGTAAACGGAAACACTATCAATATTTTTTACTGAAGAAATGATCGGGATTGTCAAGGACAGAAGTCACATCACTTCTTATGCATTCTATAGTCAGGGGAGTTATTTCGCAACGGTGACAAAGGTGTTCTTGCTGAATCTAGATCGTCAAATTCAATCTTTCTCTCAATTGGGCTGCTTGTCTTGGGACTAGACTTTCTCTTGTTTGACTGCAAAAGCCAAATTAAATAATAAATAACTATATCTAACACCACAGATGCAAATTCAGGGAAAGAAAGTGCGTATGATACTCATAAGGTCACTTAAAATGAATATATACCATAGGCTTAGGAAAAAAGAATGCAATGGAATTGAACTTGCAATGCAACATTAGCAACCACACTTGCTGCAAAATTTACATCATATGACTTCCTTTAATCTCAACTTTCTCACCTTAGCAGATGCACTGCAGCTATGTTTTCCACCAGATCCGGAATGGTTCCTTTCCTTGTATTGCTTCATTAACCTTTTGTTCTCCTTATCCAATATGTTATTTTCATCAAACAGTAATTTGACCTAGGAGTACCATGATAGTTCAGAAACTAATCAAAAGTTCTACAATCATAAAAGAGAAAAGGTCCACTTAAATACAGTCAATCAATATTCACCTCCTCCTCAGCTCTGTGAAGGTTAATCCTTAGATGCTCCTTATCCTTCTCAAGTGACTTGACTTCAGCAACAAGAGACAGAACTCTCCGCGTTGATGGCTTTAAGCTACCACAAACACAATCGATTACTAAATATGAATTCATAAAGACTGGATTGATAGAACAAGTTGGGTCTAATGGTTATATGCTACTTTATTTTGGTTGTTGGCAAAAGGTGTAACAGTTAAAATTGGCCAAATGAGAACAACAACTAAAGTATAATGGGAACCGAAGGTGACAGGACAAAAGGATGTAAGGGCAAGTGGGGCAGGGCCTCACCAGTTCCACATTGTTAGCAACTTCCTACAGGATTCATTTCCACTGTTTGCCTCCAAGAAGGAATACGCAGAAGCAACATCTTTACTAGTAAACGTTGGCAAAAGGGAGTCAAGTAAGTTATCTTCCATGGCTGCGCTAGCAGAAGAAGAATCAACCTTTTGATGAAATAGGAATTATCTGTCAGTAAGCATTCACAGCCAAAGGAAATAGAACTTGCAAATTGCAGTAGCGGCTACCATTTCATGATTAAAGTAAAAGAAAAGAAATATAATTATGAGAAAAGAATACTACTGCATTAGAAGTACAAGTTCACTAATATAGATAGCTGATGACCGTACGAAACCTTTGATGAAGCACATCTAACTTGTGGTACTTTTGCAGCAGCTAAATATCAGTAATGTGATTTTTGTATCAACAGTAAAACAAGTCATAAGAGTTATAACCAGTAAGCATACAAATTGTCTCAATGCTATATGTGATTAGTGCAAAACAAAATTAGATTATAATAAAACAACACTAAATGAAACACATCTCGTGCATATGTCAAGGCTTCGGCAAATTATAAACAAATATCAGCATATGGCGCCTCTCTAATATGGCTTGCTAGCAAGAGAGTACAGAACACTGTCAAAAGCTCCAACGAATTTTAGTAAATTAAGCATGTACATTTAAAAGACGGACAGCGAATATTTCACATGGCTATTACATAAAGATGAGTTCAGTTTCAAAGTCTTTCATATCAAATCATGAGAATATGTACAGTTGCAAGACTTAATTATAAATCCATAACACATACTTAGAAAAGCATATGTTTTCCAAGTTTACAGGTCATCGGAAATGAAATTAAAAGGGAAGGCCTATACTTTGACGTTTAACACAAAAAGGGGTAGGTAGGAGAGGAAAAGAATGTTACCGAACGTATATCGTGCTCATGCTTGTAGTACTGCAATTCTTCCAATAACTTTCCTAACTCCATTTCCAACTCGTGAACACGTAACTCTGCCTCCTTTGCCCGTTCATCAGCTTCGTTTCCGAATTCCATTAATGCTTCCCTGTCGTGATCATAAAGTGAGCATTCCCTTTCCCATTTCTGGCATTGACTTAAAAGATTCGCACATTCCGATGCCAATTTCTGATTCTCCTCCACGAACTTCTTTAGAGCTTGTGCGCTCATAGTCGCTTCAGACTAGTAAAAACCAAAAATTAAGACAGAAGAAAAGAAAATTTTCTAACAAACAAATTTGGGAACCGGCAATCGTATGAACCAAAAACGATTGAGACGAAAAGCTGGCAGGCAGACCTTAGTGCGCTCAATCAATTGATCTTTCTCCTTCAATTTGGAGAGTAGGTAAAGGTGCTGCTGGCGTAGCAGCCGTTGCGACTCTTCAGAGGCTCGAAGCTTCGACTCTAGAGTTTGCAACGAAATTGGCAGTCCCAAGGAGTCATCGATAGATTCTTTGAGATAAAGATCAACATCTCGAGGAAGATCCATTTTGATGTTCAAATCTAAAAGAATAAGGGAAATCTTGAATGAATCAGACGCCCTTCAAGTTTCTGAAAAAAAAAATTCTAGGGTTTTAATAAGGGGGGGATAAACAACACTGGATTGCCTCCAGGGCAAGATTCAAAAAAAAACCCCCAATATATGAGTCAGATTACGGTGTTCAGGATTCTATAATTTGGAGGAGCTAACGCTTTCTTCTGAAACTCTGAAAAACAATGCAAATACAATACTGAAGGGTTTTAATTGTTAGATTCAGGAATCGAGCTTCCTCTCTCGCTCAAAGAATTCAAATTGAAAGGGCTATCCGTTAGAATGCGATTTTAAATGGAAGTAGCGGGGTCCACGGGCTGACATGGAACGAAACATATGAATTTCTTTATTTTCTTTAGTCAAACCTTTTTTTTAAAAAACTTTTTTTTGGTCTCAATTTTTTGTATTAGACGTAAACTTTATCCGGTAGACATTTCTTTTTTGGAACTGACTTCAGATGGACTCACTGAAGGGAGTCTAATGGGCTTTTCTGGGTAAGTCCAAAGGGTGGATTTAATTAACAATTGAAGCCCACAAATAAGATAAATAGGCAAAGATTATTAATGAAAACACCTTAGACGATTTTTTTTACTCCCCTATACCCCTTTTAAAACTATATTCCGGTGGCATCTTTTTTTTTTTTTTTTAATTTTTCAATTTAGGCCACTTTTATTGTAGCCAAAACTCTTTTGCATGTGTGTTGCCTGTCAGAGGCAATATATGTGCAAAATACCTTTGACATTATTTATTTGTGAGAGAGAGAAAAAAAAACAGAAGGAAAGGGAAGAGACATACAATAAATGAGAGAGAGACTACTGATAAAATAAAATTAGTTGTAGAGTATTTAATAAATTATGGAAAAATGAGACTACTAACAAAAGTAATAAAGAAGAGAGAGATTGATATCTAAAAATTTTATTTTAAACAAGATTTTTTGTTTTTATATTTAATTTCATGTTTAAATTAAAATTCTATTTTAAAGTTGAAACCAGTGGCGAAGCCACTCATAATTCAGGAAATTTAGAAAAGTTCATGTAAAAAATTTTTTTTTTAATTTGCCCCCCTCTTTGTTTTCTTTTGAACCCCTTAATATTTTTTTGAACCCATTCAGTGACTCAGTCCCTCTCTGCTGCTCACAGTCACAAAACTCTTACTTCTCAGAGTCACAAAATTTTTTTCTTGATAATGGTTAATTTCTCATTCCATTGTTAGGGACCTCTTTGTAAAAGTTTGAAATTTGCATTTTTTGTACATAGGTCTAATTCTATTAAATTGGTTAATTGATTATGTAATTAGGGTTATGAGTAACATATTTGTAAAGTCAATTTTATGAAATTTTTTCTTGATGGTTAATTTATCATTCCATTGTTAGGGACCTATTTGTAACAGTTTGAAATTTGAGATTTTTGTATATACGTCTAATTCTATCAAACTGATTGATTGATTGTATAATTAGGATCATGAGTAATATATTTGTGCAGTCAATTTCATGAAATTTTTTCTTGATGATAGTTAATTTATCATTCCATTATTAGGGACCTCTTTGTAAAAGCTTGAAATTTATGATTTTTGTACATAGGTCTAATTCTATCAAATTAGTTGATTGATTATACAATTATGATCATGAGTAATATATTTGTGAAGTCAATTTCATGAAATTTTTTTTTGACGATGGTGAATTTATCATTACAGTATTAGGAACCTCTTTGTAAAAGTTTGAAATTTGTGGTTTTTGTATATTGGTCTAATTCAATCAAATTAGTTGATTGATTATGCAATTAGGATTTAGAAGAAAAACAATTTTTTTGTAATAGAAATATTTTTTAAGAGGAAATTACCATCAAATAAATAATAAATTAAAATTAATTTAAAAGAGTTACTATCAGATTTAGAAAACCAAATGAAAATTTTGCCCCCCCTGACCAAGGGGTCCTGGATACGCCACTGGTTGAAACCATGATCACAACCAAGGATTTCTATGAGGTTCTTAGTGCATTAGTGCCTCTATACGTGGCCATGGCATTAGGGTACGCCTCTGTTCGATGGTGGAGAATCTTCACGTCAAACCAGTGCGATAATGATATCAATCTCTCTCTTCTTTATTATTTTTGTTAGTAGTCTTTCATTTTTCATAATTAATTAAATACTTCACAATTAATTTTATTTTATCAGTAGTCTCTCTCTCATTTATTGTCTGCCTCTTCGCTTTATTCCTATTTTTCTCTCTCTCTCAAATGAATAATGTCAGAGGTATTTTGCACATGTGTCGTATAATACCCCAAGAATTTTTATGAATATTCAAACTCTATTTTGAAATTTATTGAAAAATTTAATTATGTGAAAAATGTTCTTTTTGAATTAATGAAGGAAAAATGGGAATAAAAAATTTCAAATTTTAATTTGGGAAGCTTTTACAAATTCTCAAGGACCCAAGTGAATGGATTTTACAAGTTAGAGTGGTTTTGAGGAATTTTAACCAAGCAAATCTAACAGCCTAAAAAGGGGACAAGTGTATGCTTTATCTCCATTAGATTAGAATTTGGAGCTTGTGGGGAAGCTTCATCTGGAGAAGCTTTCACTAAAAAAAGAAAAAAAAAAGGAAAATGAGGCTAGAGAGGGGCAACGGAAAGAGAGATATGAAGAGTGGAGACAAATATGCTAATCTCCACCATTGGATGAAGCTTTGACTTTAGATTGAAGCATTAACCAAAATATTGATCTAGCTCCCTTCTTCACACACACGAGACACAAATGAGTAAAAGAGAGAAAGAGAGACCAAAAGTTAGGGAGAGGGAAGGATAAACCTTGCTATGAAGATCACCTCTTCTTTTTTTTTTTTTCTATCATGAGCTAAGAACCATAGAGATCAAGTTGATGGAAACATGGTCATGGATGTGATTCTTACCATAAAAATAGAGCAAGGTACCAATAAGCTTGAATCCTTTGAATCTATGAGTTTAATTCATCTCTTTTTGTTTAGTCTTTGGGTAGAGGTGATTATACAAGTTATTACAGATTAAAAAAGAAGAAAACAAACATAAGGCATGAATTAAGAAGCAAAGATCGAAGGAAATGGTAAGGAGACAAAGAACAGAGCTGATTATGTTTCTGCAGAATTTTTCTTTACTGCTAATAATTTTTTGGACTATTTGAGGTATCAAACGAACTTCAATGGTCATAAAATTTGGCACCCAACTAGAGGTGGTGTCCAAGAATATACTTAAATTATTTTAGAATTTTATGGGTTGGTTTGGTATCCTTAATATACCTAAAACAATGATTGATATTTGTAAAAGGCAGAACAAAACTTATCTGTCATGCTACTGGTTTTATTTGTTTTTAGATGACCAAATTAATTCCTAAAATCATGAAATTTTTATGGGGAACTCATAACATGTTATTACTCTGATATGGAAAGTTTCAAACTCATCAAAATTGGTTTGATTGGTCAAATAAACATGAGAACAACACTTTGTTCAATACAGAGCAAATTTGGGCAGTTTTGGAAATTAATTTGGTTTTAATAGCTAAAGACCTCTTTTTAATTTGAAATTTTTATGGTACTTAGATAAGATAGGAATGTAAGGATCTAAAAAATTTCATGGTGTTTGGACATGACTAGCTAAGTCTAAAATACATAACATCATATCTATTCAGAATTTAGACAGCTCTGACCTTTAGTTACTAATAAGGTCTTTAGTAGGGTCTAACAATAGAATTAAATTCTGAAATTTTTATCCTAGTATGTTAACATCTAATAAGGATTTTTACCAAATTTCATAATTTTTGGAGCTATAGTTTATTCCTAGAAATTTCTTAAAGATTAGTCCTGATTTTAACCTCAAAACTGAACAAAGCTAAAGGAATGATAACCTATGTTCTGATTAAGTGTTATCTCCTTGCTGGGCTTGATCTTTAGGCCTTTGATGAGTTCCTTGGCATTTATCCTCTGATTTGAAATGTAGAATTTTAGCTTGGAATCAAAGTGAGAGATCCTACCTTACCATATTTGCTTATTTTATGTATATATTAAAAGTGTACTATAAATATATATATGTGACATGAAATTAATGCATTCATGTTATACATTGAAATGTGCAAGTGTGAGACTATTGTGAACTTTTCTTGAAATGAAATACTTATGGTTGTCTATAATTGTGTAATGTGATTGTGTTTGATCTTGAGAGAAACGGAAATGGAATTTGTGGGATCCCATGGGATGAAATAAGAATGGAATGAAATTATTATGACCACATAGTATTGAATATGATATTTATCCTTTTAAGGACATAATAAAACAAGGTTGGACTACAGATTTGTTCTTTTAAGGACAGGGTTGAAATAAGGGAGAATGCGGTAGAGACCGCGGGGCAACGGCCACTTTATGTGGACGGGACCCTCAAAATGTTTGGGAACTTAAATTGAAATTGTGTGAATTGTTTGAAATGTGATTTGGCTTAAGCTGGAATGTGTTTGTTAATGATTACAAGATGCTTTTATTGTGTGTCTTGATAAATATCTTGTACACCAAAATTTAGATGATTGTATTATTAGATCATATATATATATATATGCATGTATATAGATATATACCTATATTGTGTGTGAATGTGGTAGGATTCTCTCAAGTAGATGCTGTCTTCAGTTTTAGGTATGAAGAACTTTCTAGTTCGATAATGTTCACGCAAAGATTACCTTTCTATTGATTCAGGGTAAAAGTATAATGTTTAGGTCTTATTCTAAGTTATATAAATCTAGAAAAGCTCTGTAATTGGGTAGGTTCGTTCTACGATGTAATGTGTATGACTATAGCGTGTATGGGAAGCTTGTTTTAGCCATACTTTCTTATCTTTTTGTGAGAAGAGAAATAATTCTCTTATTTTAATTCTTAAATTGTGTAATTTAAATTAATTACATTTAAAAGAATAACCAAAATAAGAATTAGTATTGTGCTTAAAAGAGAAATATACTTACGGAGGTGAGGTGAAATTCATCTTCTGTGCCGGTCACGTGCTTAGATTTTAGGGCATGACAAAGTTAGTATCAGAGGATTGGGTTTAGGTTTCCTACCGATTACAGAGCAATGTAACCTTAGTGAGTCTTCCTCTATCATTGTGAACCCAGGCACAACTATAGAGAGATGGCGCCACCGAAGGTCCTGTAGGATGTTTTCATTTCCTTTCCCTCTGAGACTTGTCTTTTCTTAGGAATTATGTTTTTAGTTTTCGTTTTGGACAGATGTGGTTATACTTTTGAATGAGGTAATTGAAGGGTTGTTATTTGTTTTGATTCCGTTGTCATCAGATCAGGATTTTTATGTGACGAGCTTTGTAAGCTAAATTTGTGATTTATTTTATGTGGTTAAATTCATTTATTTTTATTTATTTATTTATTTCTATATTTGAGAGTATCATCCTACAAAAGAAACCACTGATATTAAAAGCTAAAGGATTACATTGCAAAAAAAAAAAAGTTTACTCATTCATGAGTAATCTACAGGCGAGGTGGTCTCAGATTAGGAGGATTGTATTGTATCATCACCTCTCAGCCATTCCTTGGAGCGACTGACAGAGCAATGTCACGGAGAGTAGTGTAAATTCATTCATATAATCAACACTTCTTTGTTGTTGATTGCAGAAGCACTGGCTAGACCAATAGAAGAACCTGTCTATTTTCGAAGTCATTACCGGATTATTGTGTTTAGCTAATTTCTCCAAGTCCTTTATCATCTTCTTGAGATTCTTCACCTCCTGCTCTAGACAAGGGATTTTGTCTTCTCACGTATGGCTTGTGCTAATCTCTTCAGCTTCCTCATTCTTCATCTTCTTTTCCTTTTGATTCTCTTGAGATCTCTCAAAAAGTCTTTTGCCCTTATCCTTGCCTAAACTGAAGTTTAAATCAAGCTCTTCCTCCTTAACCTCCACCGTGAGATCAATGAACTTCCTTATGGCTATAGTTTGAAAAATTTAGAAGTTTTTGTAGAAGTATGAGGAGAGAGGAATACTGGGAAGTTGTAGGCTCAGAGATGATTACTCTTTATGGTGTGGTAACTAAGAACTCTGGGACAGTTTTTATAGAGAAAAATTAGGACTTAGAGACAAAGAAGATATCTCTTCGCCGCACCCCTACATACTCAACCTATGAATTTTTGCAAGCTAGAAGCCAAAGGTCTAAGGTAGGCATGCACATCCAACAGCACATCGCATTAATGCGGAAACCACGAAAGTCAATTTCGGTGGATTTGCAGCTGATTCAATTTGTTTTGATTGAAAATTTTAAGGATTAATGAAATGGTGATGAACTAAACTCTATTTCTCTGCTTTGTTGTGTTGTTCTTAGAAGCCTTCAGTTGAATATAATATACATGATTGATTGAATCATGTTGTGATTACATGTATCTAAAAACATATGATATATGTGCTATTCATGCATAATGAGTGAAGGTTACGGCTAAGGATAATATGTGATGATTCCACATTTACTCAGAGAATGAGAAGTCAAAATTTAAAATGACTTGAAGATAATGAAATGTGTAGAGAATGATACATCTTCATGTTTATACATACATACATGTGTTGCTCTTGTAGGCAAATGGAAGGTAATGATTTCTTTTCACTATGATAATGCTTGATGCATGCAATTGTAAGCAGTTAACTATGTTTCATATATATATATATATATATATATATATATATATATATTATGTGTAAGCCTAGAGTAAAGACACCGATTATAATCTAAGATAAGGTTAATATGAGACTACCTAATCATAGAGTGATGTCGTGATATGGGATTATAGGATAAGACAAGTTTAGAGGGAGAAAATCTCAGACTGAAGGGTGTACTTAGTCAAAATTTTGAGAAAGGTCAAGATTAGCCGAAATTTTTTTTGAGGAAATTTTTGACTTATGTTAATTGCATTAAATTTTATTTACTATTTACTTGCATATCTAACATTAATCGCTAGCATTGTGATGTATAAAATCTGTAAACCTCTTAAGAAGCAGCGTATAAGTTGTGGTGACTCTAGTTTGAGGGGCTTCAGGTTGTCTATAAATCTTGTATGCCTGTTACCCCATTCATCATACCAAGCAAACTTACTTCTTTTATTACATACCTATTCTTCAATCTTCATTCCTTTCTCGTTTAAACTTCAATGGTCATGAAATTTGGTACGCAACTAGAGATGGTGTCCAAGAATATACTTAAATTATTTCAGAATTTTATGGGTTGGTTTGGTATCCTTAATATACCTAAAACAATGATTGATATTTGTAAAAGGCAAAACAAAACTGATCTGTCGTGCTACTGGTTTTATGTGTTTTTGGATGACCAAATTAATTCCTAAAATCATGAAATTTTGATGGGGAACTCCTAAGATGTTATTACTCTAATCTGAAAAGTTCAAGCTCATCAAAAATTGGTTTGATTGGTCAAATAAACATGAGAACAACACTTTGTTCAATACAAAGCAAATATGGGCAGTTTCGGAAATTAATTTGGTTTTAATAGCTAAAGACCTCTTCATAATCTGAAATTTTTATGGCACTTAGATAAGACATGAATCTAAGGATCTAAAACATTCCATGGCTTTTGGACATGATTAGCTAAGTCTAAAATGCATAACACCGTATCTATTTAGAATTTAGACAGCTCTGACCTTTAGTCACTAATAAGGTCTTTAGTAAGGTCTAACGATAGAATTAAATTCTAAAATTTTTATCCTAGTATGTTAACATACTATAAGAATTTGTACCAAATTTCATAATTTTTGGAGCTATAGTTTATTCCCAGAAATTTATTAAAGATTAGTCCTGATTTTAACCCCAAAACAAAGCAAAGCCAAATGAATGATAGCCTATGTTCTGATTAAATGTTATCTCCTTGCTTGGCTTGAACTTTAGGCCTTTGATGAGTTCCTTGGCATTTATCCTTTGATTTGAAGTGTAGAATTTTAGCTTAGAATAGAAATGAGAGATCCTACCTTACCATGTTTGCTTATTTTATGTATATATTAAAAGTATACTATAAATATATATATATATATATATGTGTGTGTGTGTGTGTGTGTGTGTGTGTGTGTGTGTGTGTGTGTGTGTGTGTGTGTGTGTGTGTGATATGAAATTAATGCATTCATGTTATGCATTGAAATGTACAAGTGTGAGACTATTGTGAACTTTTCCTGAAATAAAATACATATGGTTGTCTATGATTGTGTTTGATCTTGAGAGAAATGGAAATAGAGTTTATGGGATCCCATGGGATGAAATAAGGGTGGAATAAAATCACTATGACTACGTGGTATTGAATATGATATTTATCCTTTTAAGGACATGGTGAAATAAGGTTGGACTACAGATCTGTCCTTTTGAGGACGGGTGAAATAAGAGAGGATGAGGCAGGGGCCGCAGGGCAACGACCACTTTATGTGGACGGAACCCTCAAAATGTCTAGGAACTTAAATTGAAATTGTTCGAATTGTTTGATATGTGATTTGGCTTGAGCTGGAATGTGTCTGTTAATGATTGCAAAGTGTTTTTATTTTATGTGTCTTGATAAATATCTTGTACACCAAAATTTAGATGATTATATTATTAGATCAAATATGTATATTTGCATGTATATATATATATATATATATATATATATACCTATATTATGTGTGAATGTGGTAGGATTCTCTCAAGTAGATGTTATCTTCAGTTTCAGGTATGAAAAACTTCCTAGTTCGATAACGTTTACGTAAAGATTATCTTTCCATTGGTTTAGGGTAAAGGTATAATGTTTAGGTCTTATTCTAAGTTATATAAATCTAGAAAAACTCTATAATCGGGTAGGTTCGTTCTACGATATAATATGTATGACTATAACGTGTATGTCACATCCCAAAATCTAAACACGTGACTGGCACGGAAGGTGAGTTTCACCTCACCTCCATAAGCCTATCTTTTTCTTAAGCGCAATATTAATACTTATTTTGGTTGTTCTTTTAAATGTAATTAATTTAAATTACACAATTTAAGAATTAAAATAAGAAAATTATTCCTCTTTTCACAAAAGATAAGAAAATACGGTTAAACCGAGTTCTCTATATGTCACATCCCAAAACTTACATGTGATATAAACATAAAATACCTAGGGTGTACCTCCGTGGTACCCCATAATCTCTGTGAACATTCTTAATATCCATAATTATGTGAATCATAAATATTCCAAGAAAGATATTTTGTATACATATTCAGAAAATGTTCAACTTTCAAACACTATACAGTACTATACAACCTCCCAAGCCTAGGTGACCTACTAGATTACAGAGCGTTTCCTAATCCTTACCAATTGTTTACCAGACAAAAGTGGAGTATATCCTTAAAGGCTATAAATTCTTCTCCTCAACCACTGTATCTGAAAAGATAATCATGGAGAGTGTGAGTTTATCATAACTCAGTGAGTAAACAACTGTACATGAAAATATCATAAGCACAAACACCACATTTACTAATACAATCAATCTATCATTTATTTTAAATAATTATAGTATTATATGCCATAAATACTTGCACTGAGTGACTTGGGAATTTAACCTTCAAACTCTTTGTACATAGGTTTTCACATTTATACACCGAGTAGTATGGGACTCTAACCTTTTCAAACTCGTGCATAGATTTTCACATTTATACACTGAGTGATATGGGACTCTAACCCCTTTCAAACTCGTGCATAGGTTTTTACATTTATACACCGAGTAGTATGGGACTCTAACCCTTTCAAACTCGTGCATAGATTTTCACATTTATATACCGAGTAGTATGGGACTCTAACCCTTTCAAACTCGTGTATTAGATCTCGTAGATCTTTTGCTCATCAATAAAATAGTGAGAATTTATCACAATATAATTACTATGAAATAAATGAATTTACACATATTTTTATTCCCTTGAATGTCTATCATCAACCATAACAATCATCATATATTATCAACAGCGAGATTGATTATTTCTCACTTTAATAATGTTATAAACAAGACTTGTATTGTACCTTATCTAATAAAATCACATTAGTTTAGTAAGGTTATTCACTTACAAAATGTTCCAATTTATTCAAGGAACAATCACATCTAGTTCTTTAGTCAACTAGAGAAATCAATTCTCAAAGGTAATAAAATACCTTCCAATGATATTATACTTTTTCTCAACCTGAACACACACTGATAATCTTCTCAATTTCACAAATAACGCAAATGGGATTTATATTGTGCTTTGACTAATTTATTAAATCAATTTTGCAAGGTTGCCTACTCACCTGGATTCCACGCTCTCGGCGCTCCCACCTTGCGCCCCAATCATCCCTATTGTAACCAGGTAAAAACCATTAGGGTTACAAAATAGAGAAATTTCCTATCACTACTCTCGACCTTTACTCACATCTTAAGTCATAACTCCTAACCGGTAATGAATTTCTAAATGACACTTATACCATTGGAAACTAGACTCAAATAGCTTTTCAACGATATTAAAAAAAAACTGATGCTACAGTAATAGTCAACGGTCAACGCAGCTACAGTAACGTTGACCGAGTCAATGCTACAGTAACGTTGACCGAGTCAACGCTACAGTAACGAGAAAATCTGGAAAAATTTTCTCGGTGAACAGTAATTTCTGGGGAAAATTTTCGATGTTCTTCGTGTTCTTCATCCAAAAATCCTAAAATCATATCTAAAACAACATTTGTTTTGATTTCTTCCATGGGTTTTCATCCTTAATGTCTAAGGAGTGTTTTAACACCAAAACCCCCAATTTCTACCAACAATCCAAGCTCAAATCTCAAATTTTCATCAAGAACACTAACTTTTTCAAATATCCAAATTCTACGAAATTTCTTGTTCTAATAACATCATAAACCACCTAAAAATATTTTACATTAACATACACACTTAAATTCATCCATTAAAACTCAAAATCTTAATTTTCTTCCATAGGTCCGAAAATGGAGAAAAAGAGAAATAGAGTAGATAAAACTTACCTCTTTACCTCTAGAACTCATGAGAATCGGAAGTATGGTTAGAAAATACAAGATCGCCGGATGAAAATTTGAGAAATGATTGAAGAAGGGAAGATGGAAATGAACGAAGAACATGAAGCCTCGGGAGGAAGAAGGAGAAGAAAAACTAATAATTGTATGTGTGGGCCCCACTAATTTCTTTTTCGATAAAATCGCTCATAGCCACCTTAGCTTATAAGATTTGTTCACTTTAATCCCTCTCGATGTCTCAAATACCACTTTAACTTCGAATCCATCATCTTTTCGGTACCGGACTCATAATTCATTCTCATAAGCTTTATTCTTCCTCTCAGGTTTCTATTTGGTCATTTCTCAAAAGTCCTCTATACTTTCTTTTCTTTTCACTTTAGTCCTTGAGAATTTGTAAAAATTTCCTAAATTAAAAATTAAAATTTCTATTCCCAGATTTTCTTCACTAATTCAAAAAGCACATTTTCACGTAATTAAATTTTTCACTAAATTTCAAATTAGACTTTAAATATTCATATAAATTCTTGAGATATTACACTATATATGCTACAATCATTCACATTACATCGTTGAACGGACCTACCCGATTACAGAGCTTTTCTAGATATATATAACTTATTATAAGACCTAAACATTATGCCTTTACCCTGAACAAAGGTGAAGATAATCTTGGCGTGAACGTCACCAAACTAGGAAGTCCTTCATACCTGAAACTGAAGATAGCTTCTACTTGAGAGAATCCTACCACATTCACACACAACATCGGTATATATATATATATACATGCAGATATATATAATTGATCTAACAATATAATCATCTAAGTTTTGGTGTGCAAGATATTTATCAAGACACACACATTGAAATAACCTCACGATTATTAACAAACACATTCAAGATCAAGCCAAACCACATTTCAAACAATTCATACAATTCTAATTTAAATTCCCAGACATTTTTCGGGTCCCGTCCATATAAAGTGGCCCGTTGCCCCACGGCCCTTGCCGCATCCTCCCTTATTTCACCCCTGTCCTCAAAGGGACAAATCTGTAGTCCAACCTTATTTCACCCTGTCATTAAAAGGACGAATATCATATTCAATACCACGTGGCCATAGTGATTTCATTCCATGGGATCCCATAAACTCCATTTTCGTTTCTCTCAATATCAAACGCAATCACATTACATAATCATAGGCAATCATATGCATTTCATTTCAGGAAAAGTTCACAATAGTCTCACACT
This sequence comes from Biancaea sappan, assembly GCA_037074585.1. Taxonomy (NCBI): domain Eukaryota; kingdom Viridiplantae; phylum Streptophyta; class Magnoliopsida; order Fabales; family Fabaceae; genus Biancaea; species Biancaea sappan. Next base: position 19,036,118 of record CM073494.1, read on the forward strand.
TGCACATTTCAATGCATAACATGAATGCATTAATTTCACGTCACATATATATGTTTATAGTACACTTTTAATATATACATAAAATAAGCAAACATGATAAGGTAGGATCTCTCACCCTGATATTTGTTTAATTTTACCTTGAACCTTCCTCGAAAATGTGTAAGATAATAGAAGGTAATTTCTTTTATTCCAATCTAGTTACAACATCTCAAAAGATGTGGAAGATGCATCAAAGAATCTATCCCTATAAGATAATCATGCAAAAATATGTCAAGTTCACAAAATAGGAAAATTTCCTATTATAATTCTGACCTTTAATTACTTTTCTAGACATAACTCTCAAATGGTAAAGAATTTTCAAATGAAACTTATTTCATTTGAAGATAGACTTGAAGAGCTTTCCAATGATACCTTATTTACTAAAAACGGAATTTGGACGAAAGAGATATAGCCATTTTAAAATTAATGCTACAATACTGATTTGCTACAGTATCGGTTTGCTACAGTATCAATTTGCTACAGTAACCCGAATTCTGGAAATTTTATGAATGCTACAGTATTACTACAGTAAATTACGATTTTCCTCTTAGGTTTTCATGATTTTGAGGTCAAATTATCACCATTTCTCTTGATTTCTTCCATGGGTTTTCATCCTTAATGTCTAAGGAGTGTTTTGACACCAAAAACCCCAATTTAAACTAATAATCCAAGCCTCAATCATCAAATTTTCATCAAAAACACTAACTTTTTCAAATATCCAAATTCTACGATTTTCTCCTAATTTTCTCCAAATTTCTTAGTCCAATAACATCATAAACCACCCAGTAATATTTTAGATTAGCATTCACACTTAAATTCATCCATTAAAACTTAAAATCCTAATTCTCTTCCATAGGTCCGAAAAAGGAGAAATAGAGAAATAGAGTAGATAAAATTTACCTCTTAGCCTCTAAAACTCCTGAGAATCAGAAGTATGGTCAGAAAATACAAGATCACAGGAAGAAAATTGAAAAAAGGATTGAAGATAAGGTGGAGAGCCTCGGGGAGGAAAGAGAATGACTGAATAGGAAGAGAGGAAGATAAGTGTTTTGAGTGAATGTGTGGGCCCCACTAATTTTCTTAGATAAAATTTCTCATAGCCACTCTAACTTGTAAGATTTGTTCACTTAGGTCCTTGAGAATTTGTAAAAATTCTCCAAATTAAAAATATGAAATTTTTATTCCCAAATTTCCTTCACTAATTCAAAAAGAACATTTTCCACGTAATTAGATTTTTCAATAAACTTTAAAATAGATTTTAAATATTCATAAAAATTATTGGGGTATTACATTCTCCCCCATTAAGAAATTCAGTCCTCCGAATTTTCATATTGATAACAAGACTTACTAGGTCACCAAATCTTTCTAGTTGCTGGTAACTACTATAATGACTAAGCCACTCATAGTTTTCTATGTATAGGTTCATAAAATATTTATTTAGCACTCCTCCATAGTTAGAAGTGCAATCAAATATCATTTTAGTAGTTCTGCTCAGTTAAAAGGAATTACCATACTCTGCTTTAGAATTTTCATAATTAAGTATGAAATATAGCAAGTCCAACATATTCTTATTCCTCAAGTTCTTTTAGTAAAAGGAATCACCTCAATTGAAAAGGATCCAAAAATTGACTTACATTTTATTTCTAGTACATAAGTTACAGACAACAAACTTAACTTGATTTACAAAATAGATAAATTTAATACGTGAAGTTTAGATTAAATATTAGCTTTAGGTACAAATAAAAGAAAGGATAAATTAAGGACGATGAGGCTTTTGAAATATAGAATGTGCTCCAGGTCTAAAAGAGGAATGTGCTTCAGACCTTAAGAAGGAAGCTAATCATTGCAGCATAGAAAGGGTTTCTGGAGGAAGCGCTTGGAAAATTTGGCGAAGAGCAGAAGTCACTCCGTTCATACAGTCAATACACCTCGCTTGCTAGTCACAAAAATTTTGAGTTGCAAACATCGAATGTCTTTCAACTCGATTAGCTAGTTCTCCAAAACGACGGTTTATCAGTTTCTTTTGGTCTTCAAAGAGACGATTTATTAGTCGCTTCTAGTCCTCTGTCTTGTATTCCAGGCTCTCTATCTTACATTCCAAGTTTTCTATCTTACACTCTAGGAATGCAAGCTTATTTTCTGAGTATGTTGCAGTGCTGTCCTCCTCCAACTCTATTACATCCCTCTTTCTCTTCTTAATTTATGGTGACCTATTTACATGTTTCTTTCCTTTGTTGTTTCCGAGACTTAGATTTAAATTAAGCTCTACATTGCCAGTCTCAAAATTCAAGTTGAAAGATTTATTGTCGACCATTGCTCTAGGGACCTTAGAAATAAGTTCAAATGAGAAAGGAATGAAGATTGAGGAATATGTATGTAATGAAATAAGTAGGTTTTCTTGGTGTGGTGAATGAGATAACAGCATACAAGATTTATAGGCAATACAAAGCCCCTCGAATTAGAGTTACCACAACTTATACGCTGCTCCCTAAGAGGTTTATAGATCTCATATGTCGCAATGCCAACTATTGATGTTGGACATGTAATTAAATAGTAAATATAATTTAATATAATCAATACAAGTCAAATATATCCTCAAAAATTTCGGCTAATCTTGACCTTTCTCAAAATTTCGACTAGCTACCCCTTTTAGTCTAAGATTTTCTCACTCTAAACTTATCTTATACTGTAATCTCATATCACAATGTCACTCCATGATTAGGTAGTCTCATATTAGCCTTATCTTATATTCTAATCGGTGTCTTTACTCTAGACTTACATATAATATATATATATATAAATATATATTTTAAAACAAAGTTAATTGTTTACGATCGCATGCATCAAGCATTATCATGGTGCAAGGAAATCATTGCCTTTCATTTGTCCACAATAACATTATATGTATGTATATGTAAACATGAAGATGCATCATCCTCTGCATATTTTATTTTATTCAATTTATTTTAAATTTTTAACTTCACATTCTCTATGAGTGCATGTGGAATCATTACATATTATCCTTGGCCATAGCCTTCACTCATTATGCATGAATAGCATACATATCATATGTTTTTAGATACATGTAATCACAACTTGATTCAATCAATCATGCATATTATACCCAACTGAAGGCTCTCAATAACAATAAAATAAAATAGAGAAATACAGTTCAGTTTATGATCATTTCATTGATAAAAACAAATTGAATCAGTCGCAAATCCATCGAATTTGACTTTCGTGGTTTCAGCATTAATGTAGCGCACTGTTGGTGTGCATACCTACTTTAGATTTTTGGTTTCTAGCTTGCAGAAATTCGTAAGTTGAGCGTGTAGGGGTGCGGCGAAGAGATATATTCTTTGTCTCTAAGTCTTAATTTTTTTTATAAAAACTGCCCCAGAGTTCTCAGTTACCACACCATAAAGAGTAATCATCTCTGAGCCTACAAATTCTCAATATTCCTTCTCTTCATACTCCTACAAAAACTCCTAAATTTTTCAGATCATGGCCACAAGGAAGTTCATTGATCTCACGGTGAAGACTAAAGAGGAAGAGCTCGACTTAAACTTGAGTTTAGGCAAGGATAAGGGCAAAAGACCTTTCGAGGGATCTCTTGAGAATCAAAAGGAGAATAAGATGAAGAATGAAGAAGCTAAGGAGATTAACACGGGTCATACGTCAGAAGACAAAATCGCTTGTCTAGAGCAAGAGGTGAAGAATCTCAAGAAGATGATAGAGGACCTGGAGAAGTTAGCTAAACACAATAATGCAACAATGACTTCGAGAATATATAGGTTCTTCTATTGGTCTACCCAATACTTCCACAATCAACAACAAAGAAGTGTTGATTGTATGAATGGGATTTACACTACCCTCCATGACATTGCTCTGTCTCTTGCTCCAAGGAATGGCCGAGGGGTGATGATACAATATAACCCTCCTAATCCGAGACCACCTCGCCTGTATATTACTCATGCATGAGTAAACTTTTTTTTTTGGCAATGTAATCCTTCAGTTTTTTTTAGTGCAAATAGTTTCTTTTATTGGATGGTACTCTAAAAATAATAATAATAAAATAAAGAAAATAAAGGAAATTAGCCACACAAAATCAATTATGAATTTAGCTTACAAAGCCCATCATATAAAAATTTGATCTGACAGCAACGGAATCAAAACAAATAACAACATTTCCTTTATTAAGTTTAAAAGTGTAGCCACATTTGTCTAAAACTAAAACTAAAAACATAATTCCTAAGAAAAGATAAGTCTCGGAAGGAAAGAAAATGAAAACATCCTACAGGACCTTCAGTAGAGCCGTCTCTCAATAGTTGTTCCCGGGTTTACAATGATAGAGGAGGTCCCACTAAGGTTACCTTGCTCTGTAATCGGTGGGAGACCTAAACCCAATCCTGTGATACCAACTTTGTCACGTCCCAAAATCTAAGTACGTGACCGGCACGGACGGTGAATTTTACCTCACCTCCTTAAGCCTATCTTTTCTTAAGCGCAATATTAATACTTATTTTAGTTGTTCTTTTAAATGCAATTAATTTAAATTACACAATTTAAGAATTAAAATAAGAGAACTATTCCTCTTTTTACAAAAGATAAGAAAATACAGTTAAACAGAGTTCTCCATATACATTACAATCATTCACATTATATCGCTGAACGGACCTGCCCGATTACAGAGCTTTTCTAAATATATATACTTTATTATAAGACCTAAATATTATACTTTTACCCTGAACAAATGGGAAGGTAATCTTGGCGTGAACGTCACTGAACTAGGAAGTCCTTTATACCTAAAACTGAAGACAGCTTCTAATTGAGAGAATCCTACCACATTCACACACAATATAGGTATATATATATATATATATATATATACATGCAGATATACATAATTGATCTAACAATACAATCATCTAAGTTTTGGTATGTAAGATATTTATCAAGACACATACATTAAAATCATCTCGCAATTATTAACAAACACATGCAAGATCAAGTCAAACCACATTTCAAAAAATTCATACAATTCTAATTTAAGTTCCCAAACATTTTTCAGATCATGTCTATATAAAGTGGCTATTGTCCCATGTCCTCTGCCGCATCCTCCCTTATTTCACCCATGTCCTCAAAAGGATAAATCTGTAGTCCAACCTTATTTTTCCTTGTCCTTAAAAGGATGAATATCATATTCAATACCACAAAGCTATAGTGATTTCATTCCACCCTTATTTCATTCAACGGGATCCCATAAACTCCATTTTCGTTTCTCTCAATATCAAACACAATCACATTACACAATCATAGGCAACCATATGCATTTCATTTCAAGAAAAGTTCACAATAGTCTCACACTTACACATTTCAATGCATAACATGAATGCATTAATTTCATGTGATATATATATATATATTTATTTATTTATAGTACACTTTTAATATATACATAAAATAAGCAAATATGATAAGGTAGGATCTCTCACCTTGATATTTGTCTAATTTTACCTTGAACTTTTCTCGAAGATGTGTAAAATGATAGAAGGTAATTTCTTTTATTCTAATCTAGTTACAACATCTTAAAAGATGTGAAAGATGCATAAAAGAATCCATCCCTATAAGATAATCACGTAAAAATATGTCAAGGTCACAAAATAGAAAAATTTTCTATTATAATTCTGACCTTTAATTACTTTTCTAGACATAACTCTCAAATGGTAAGGAATTTTCAAATGAAACCTATTTCATTTGAAGATAGACTCGAACAGCTTTCCAATGATACCTTATTTACTAAAAACGGAGTCCGGACGAAAGAGATATAGCCATTTTAAAATTGATGCTATAATACTGGTTTGCTACAGTACCGGTTTGCTACAGTAACCCCGAATTCTGGAAATTTTATGAACGCTACAGTACTGCTACAGTAAATTACGATTTTCCTCTTAGGTTTTCATGATTTTGAGGTCAAATTATCACCCTTTCTTTTGATTTCTTCTATGGGTTTTCATCTTTAATGTCTAAGGAGTGTTTTGATACCAAAATCTCCAATTTAAACTAACAATCCAAGCCTCAATCATCAAATTCTTATTAAGAGCACTAAATTTTTTAAATATCCAAATTCTACGAATTTCTCCTAATTTTTTCCAAATTTCTTATTCCAATAACATCATAAACCACCCACGAATGTTTTAGATTAACATCCACACTTAAATTCATCCATTAAAACTAAAATCATAATTCTCTTCCATAGGTCTGAAAATGGAGAAAAGGAGAAATAAAGTAGATAAAATTTACCTCTTTGCCTCTAAAACTCCTGAGAATCGACAGTATGGTCAGAAAATACAAGATCACTGAAAGAAAATTGGAGAAAGGATTGAAGGAGACTGAAGAAAATGGTAGATGAAGGAGGAGGTAGAGAGCCTCCGGGAGGAAAGAGAATGAGTAAATAGGAAGAGATGAAGATAAGTGTTTTGAGTAAATATATGGGCCCCATTAATTTTCTTAGATAAAATTGCTCATAGCCACTTTAACTTATAAGATTTGTTCACTTAGGTCCTTGAGAATTTGTAAAAATTTTTCAAATTAAACATGTGAAATTTTTATTCCCAAATTTCCTTCACTAATTCAAAAAAAACATTTTCCACGTAATTAGATTTTCCAATAAACTTCAAAATAAATTTTAAATATTCATAAAAATTATTGGGGTATTATATTGTATGAGAAACTCGGTTTAGTCATACATTCTTATCTTTTTGTGAGAAGAGAAATAATTTTCTTATTTTAATTCTTAAATTGTGTAATTTAAATTAATTGCATTTAAAAAATAATCAAAATAAAAATTAGTATTATGCTTAAAAGAGAAATAGGCTTACGGAGGTGAGGTGAAATTCATCTTCCGTACCAGTCACGTGCTTAAATTTTGGAATGTGACATGTCGCCTCTAACACAAGCGACATGCGTGTCACCCTTTCGACTACAATAAAAGTGACCTAAATTGGGGAATTAAAAAAAAATAAAAGAGGATGCCACTAGTATATAATTTTAAAAGGGGTACAGGGGAGCCAAAAAATCCATCTTAGACCTGTTGACCAAAAGGAAAATAAAGAAACACCTTAGACCTGAGGCATGTTTTTAAAAGCAATTTTAAGTATATATTCTTGCTTACTCTAAAAAAACATGCTTATTTAAACTAAGATTTAAATATATGCTTATTATAAATATATTTCTATTAAATTTAAATTATTCTAATATACATTGAAATGAGACATTAGTGAAGTCAAATCTTTCTTCCATATATCTTATTACAAAGTTATTTAATGTTGAAATGAGATACAAATTTGCAACCTTGTTTCCTTTCTATACATTTGAGTATCTTCTTCTATAATAGTCTCAATATTTTCTTCATATAAAGAGCCATAATAATTTTTATTGTCCAAATTGATAAGTGTTCTAAGTCGCAAAAATAATATAAAGATGAATCGAGTCATCCCATAAAAATTATAAGTGTCAAGTGTTTCGTTTACTACTTCTTTATTATCGATTTCAAGTAATTAAATAAAAGTCTAAATTAACTACTCAAGAGTTAAATATTAAAACAAAAATTTCACCAAATGTAATAAGAAGACAAGTAATTTGAAAACAAGTTAAATAAACTATCAATTCAAAAGGTGTGAAAGATTTGATTTCATTAATTTATTCTACTAATGATTGGTTTCATATTTAATCTTAAGTCTTAAAATCTTCAATTGATGGCTAAACTCCTAAAACTGCTAACATCCAATTCCTTAGTAAATTAGCCCTCTTTTACCTAATTCAACCATCTAATTCATTAACATAATTAAAGAAGAAAAATGCGTTAAACGTATTTGAGTTTCTAAAACAACCACATAATCCATCTATCCCTAGATTTGATTAACTCATGGCAATTACTCTAATAGGCAACGATTCATATTTGAATTTTTTGAATTATAAACATGAAGCTAAATCAATTCTCAAAGTAGCCAAATTAAGAAAATATATATGAAGAAAAAAAATTGCCGGAAACTTGGATTAAGATGAAAGTCAATCTTAAAGTCATCAAAGTAAACTACGTGCCTGCGTTATTACCCTAACAAGAGAGTTTTAGCAATTCAAGATAGCAAAATCATAAAAGCTATGAGAATCTAAAGAACCCATGGTTAATTAAATCTCGGAGAAGAATGGAAAAAAAAAAAAAAAAGTGAAGCAATTGGTGTTTTAGCAAATCTCCTTCGTTTTCTAGCTCCTAAACGGCATTCTTTGTGTTGAAAAGATCTAAAAGAAGCATTTTTATACATTCCAAGTTGTCAAAATACGGAAATACGCTTCTGCAGATTTTTCTCATGTGCTATAGCTCTGGTATCCAATGCCATAGCACCAAGTCTTTGATCTTTTCTGCAGCATAAGTAGCAAAGATCTAATGCTTTAGTCTCATTAATATGATTTTTGCTCAATTTTATTTGATTTTAAATAAAAATAAATTAGAAATACACAATTAAGCCGCGTCTAATTGAAAAACTATCTTTACGATCGGTTTATAGAGTACTTTTTTCATTGAGAATTTTTCTCAACTTAATGAATTAAAAGAACTAAATATCAGAAAAAGACTCTAAACCAATTCACTCAAATTTTAAGCAAAAAAATGGGATTAAATTACTCTATTTCATAGAGTTATTAGATTCCACCTTTTTTTGTTTTTTTTCTACTAATCAATTTCATGCACCTGCAACTTCATCTTACTTAATTCATTACAATATCTTATTGAAACTACGTATAAATCAAATTTCTAAAGGTTTACACCGCCATTCAAACTATTAATTATAGCACCTGATATTACAGTATTCTGATTGGTTAAGAGGGAAGATTTAGAGCAAGTTGTGTTAATTCAAACGTGAAAGAACCAAACTATGTTTTAGCATTCTTGTTGTCTAAGATTGTAAATCAAAGCAAGGACAAGACTGAGTTAGTCAACAGAAAAATGAACTTCTTGGATAACAAAACCCAAACCTATCTGAGTCGATACTGCTTGTGAAAGTCCAAACAAGAAATCACCCATTATTCAAATGGACAACTATTGCTGCTATAAGCCATTGATATTTCTTAAGCAGCCATCATATTTCATAATTTCACATCACGAGGAAACACAAACTTAAGTATAAAGAAAACGTGTGGAGTTTTGTTCCACTTTTGTCAACTGAACAAAATTGCAAGAAAGCCTGCTTATTGGCTGATTTCAGATAGGGTTGACGTTCAGGGCCGATATGTTTTGATTGGACCGTCAAGATTGAAGATTAAAAAAAAAAAAACATGTACCATCGTTAATTCTTTCCACACTCAAAAAAGAATCTATAGAAAATCTGTAGATACTACTATTCTTCAATATTAATGGTGTCCGAATACGGAGTTTCTGACCCGCAACGTAGTTACACGAGTTCAGTTAATCAAAATAATGCTGTCTCATACTAGTCTACAAAATTCATCATCAAAGTCCAAACGAAAAGAGTAAGAAGATATTTCCTGAAAGTTTTCATCAAAGTCCGTGTGTCTCTTTACTTCTGATCTTTATCTTCTGCTTTCGTTACGGTCTTTTCCTGTTGAGTGGTTGATTCGAGCAACGACTCCACCTCCTCATCCATTTTTTCTACCTGCAATTTCAACTAAATCAACGATTAATTCATAGTTGCGATATATGCAATTTCATATGAATTAATGATTAAGGTGAATTTAATCGCGATAAAGAAAACAAAGGGAAAAGTGACAAACCTTTTCTAATGCATCTCCAGCAATATGGGCATCCTTATCTATTTCTTCTGCAACATCTTCAACGACTTCAACTGCATCTCGAAGCTTCCCCTGAGGAAGTTGATCGACGGCTTCATCTGCCACCTTTTTCACCGTCTCTGCGACTTCTTCTATAACATCTGACACCTTTTCTGCTTCCTCTACTGTGGTTTCCACTTTCTCTGCTCATACAGAAGAGAACTGATCAATTGCAGAAGAACCCCTAATACAAATAATCATGCATTCTAGTTTATTACCTGTCAGTTTAAGTAACGGTCCCCATTTCCCCTTTGTAAAGGATAGAAGTATAGGTAGTACTGCTCCAAGGATCCAAATTTTCCTGCCATGTAATCACCTTTGAACTCTTTATGAATTGCAGATTCGGATTAAACAGAAGGTAGAGGAAAAGGAAAGCATAAGATATGAAAAACTGGTGAGAAAAAGAGTTACCAATTGCCAGCAGAAGGATCAGCTCCTGGAGGTACACTGGCATGGACAACGACTTTCCTGAAAAGTAAGTGGATATTTATAATAATATATATACAACTTAGAAATAGGTTTTCAAGAAGCTAGCTTTTGGAAAGCATTTGAAGCAAAGCTAAATCAACGCACATATTTCTTCTGCTTCCATTGTTCTGGACTCTGAATCCGACGCTAAGATCTCTTAGGCCCAGCAGGTTCTGTTTTGGAACAGAGAAGCGACCATGTTTGAGTTTGGAGATGATACTGGGATCAACTTTTGAAGCACGACACCTGCCAAGTGTGTCTATGGCCAAGCAAGTAGATCGTTGAGGGACGACTGTCAATGCCATGGATATGTGAATCTAGATCTGGAAATTTTGTGACAAGACTGGATTAAATATATGAATGACGGTGGAAACTGGACGTAGAATTGGAGAAGTTTGACTTTTATATGAAATGAAAATTTCAAAGGATTTGTTGGTCGACCTTCCACTCTCACCAACCAGCACGCATTTGGCGTGCTGGTCAAAAAAAAAAATTTTTTTTTTTATCAGGGAGTCCTCCCCGTGAAAAATAAGGCAGGGACAGTACTTCTCATTTTCGTTAGATGTTTACATTTTTTAATTCGGGGCCTCAAAGGATGAGAAAAGTGTTCTTTATCATTTGAATCGTCAAATAAATATTATCAGAATTGTCAAATAAACTATTTTAATGGTTTAAATTTTTTAAATAATATTTATTAATAAATTTTAAAATTTTAATATCTGTTAAAAAATTATAAAAAAAATATTTTTTAAAATTTATTTATACATTACACGAAAAGTTACATCGAAGTCTACATAGAAAACTCTTCATTGTGACTTGTGATTACGTAATTCATATAACTAAGGACATCTAGTTTTTTTTTTTAATTAATTTTTTAAATCAGAATTTACTGGCAGATCTCAACTATTATTAGTTTATGCCTAGTAATTTTTTAGTAGATCTCAACTATTATAATTAGTAAAGTATATTAACCTTTTTTTAGGGCTGAGTGTCTACAGTTGGAATACTGGGAGGCAAATAAAACTGATTTGAAAAATAAAAAGCAAAGGGAGAGATGGACCCCACCACCTCACAACTTGCTAAAACTCGACACGGATGCTACGAATTTGGGAACCCATCTTTGGGGTCTTGGAGTTGTCTACAGAAACAGTGACGGATGAAAGCTGCAACAAAAATGGTGGAAGCTGAAAATTCTCCGGGGATGGCTGAAAGCTTGGCTATTAAGTCTGTGTTTGGATCTGCGGTAGCCGGCTCTAAACGCACTTTCACTGCTTCAAAATCGATTGTGTGCAAAACTTGTGTTGTCTGGTTCAGCGTTCTAGTCATTTTTCAGGATTGATTCTTGCCTAGAATCGATTTTAGGTGAAGTGAAACTTTGTAGCTTCTAGTTATAATCGATTTTGTCCAAATCAATTTTTTCAGAGTTACCCTCCATTTGTTCTCCAGTGCAAAATTAATGGAGGAAAACAGAGAGAGAGAGAGAGAGAGAGAGAGATGGCCTAACCTGTTATGAAGAAGAAAGAAGGAAATCGCCGACGGTGGATCTGAAGAAGAAATCGTCGTTCACCTCCCCCCCCCCGTTCTCTCTCGCCGTCGCCGTGTTCTCTCTCGCTCTCTTTCTCTTGATTATGGAAGAACAGAGTTTGACCTTAGTGGAGAGTAGTTTGATAATAGTGGAGAGAATGAGTTTCTAAAAGTTCTGAGAAAGGCAAGATACGAAAACTGAGGAGTCTAAAACATATTGATGAATATTTGAAAACTTTAATATTATTTATTATTTACTGTAAAAATAGGAAAATTGTAATATCTTAAATTTATTTACTTTAGAAAATAAGGTTAAATAAATAAATAAGTAAGTAAATAAGGATAAAATAGTTATTAAAAATTTAAAAAAAAATATAAATATAATTTTATCAGGAACTTAATCGAATACAATAAAAAAATTTGAGATCTTTTTTATTATTTTTAATCAAAAGAAACAAAATATGACACATAAGAGAAATTGACAGTAAAGAGGGAGAGTTAAAATAATGATAAAGGAAGGATAATGATATAAAATGAAGTAAGTGGGGGTGATGGTGAAAGGGTATAGTAGGTGTGTATGTTCGGTTAGTAGAAAAAGAAAAGAAAACAAAGTGAGAGAAAGAGACAAATAAAAAAAAAAAGAGAGAAAGTGATGTTTGATTGGGACCAGAGGGCTTCCTTAGCGCATTTTTTCGTTTGATTGGAGATGTGAGTAGTATAAAAAAATATTAAAAAATATATATATATAAGTGATTGCTTTTGCTTTCAATTCTATATATATGTGTGTTGTGTACCAGAGGAAGAGGTGTACGAAAGGAATAGAATAGAAAAAGAGAGAGAAGAAGAATCGTAGAACACAACTGAGAGAGGAGAGAAACAAAGTAAGCAGTTTAAGAAGCTGAAAACAAAGAAGATTAGTAAGAGTTAGATCAGGTAGTTAGTCTTTTATAAAAGTATGATTATTTATAATTTATCGTATCTATGTGCATAATCAGTTTTTACAGAATTTTATTTATAAATCTTATTCTACATAGTGAATAAGAGAAATTTAATTATTATCAGTGTGATGTTATATTTTTATAGGTGAAATGATCTCTTCATGTATTTACATATTTTTAATAAAATGACTAGCTATTGAGATATTTTATATTCCACTTTTAGAAAATTGATTATTTCAAGAAAAATGGCAAAAAGAAAAGGCTTTGATAATATTAATGATGAGATTGAAGTGTAGAAATATATTTTATGATAGTTCATGATTCAAAAATGTAAAGAGAATATCAAAAATTATGTAAATTATTATTTTTTGTATATATTCAAACTCAGACATAATTAATAAAAATTATCCTGTCAGTTATTCCGTAAGGTTACTATTTACATAAATAGTAAAATTCATAAATAATGAAATTTAAAATTATTTAAAAAGAAATTATTCAAAAAATTATCTAGTAAACTAATTTAGAGAAGAATTATTATTTTTAAAAAAAAATAAAAAGTCGAGATATTATAAAAATGCACAACACAAATTTTGGGAGAAGTAAGAATTGCATACATTTTTTTTAATTATTTCCTAGTAAATAAATATAAGTGTTAGTTAATTTTAAATTAAAATACACAAATTAGATCAAATCAGTGTACATGTATGAAAAAACATTTTGGGTATTTTAACAAAAGGAAATTATATTTTATTTAAATTAGATCAAATTTAATTTATTACAATATTCATAAATTTTAATATTTGTATCAATAATTAAATGAAATAAAATAATTTAAAGTTTATATTCTTTTTAATAATTACACATTTAAAAATACTTTTAATAACTAATATTTCAACAAAATTTATTTTTTAAAATTTATTTTTTAATAATAAATTTTAAATATAAATCAATTTTCAAAATCTCTACTTTACCTTTCAAGGACACATTAAATAGGCTTTAGAGCTTTCCTTGCTTTGGGGTTTTAAAAGGGTAATTGTGGAAACTGATTGCCTTTCTGCAGTGTCGGATTTTCAGGCTTCAAATCAGTTCTCCCCACCTTTACCGCTTTACATCATTCTGGAAGATGCACGTGATTTAGCTGAATCAATAGATGAGTTCTGTGTTTTTTTCTCTCGTGCAAATTGTAACTCCGTGGCCCACTGCCTTGCAAATTGCTTCTGTGAGATGGATGTCCATATATGGGATGGGCCCTTTTCTGACAAAATTATTAGACCCGCACATGATGATGTACAACACGATAACTCTAACTTTTGTTAATCAATAAAGGTGTTTCTTTCAACCAAAAAAAAAAAGAGTATATTCACATCTTTTTGAGTTTTAGATAAATACCACTTGATTCATGTCTAATTTATTTTCTATCCATACAATTAACTTTACGCACAATATGCATTTCTTCTAAAAATAATATTATTTAACATTAAAAATGTGTTGGATGTTCTATTATTACAAAGGAAAAGACTTATAAAATTTTTTTAAAATTTTTATTATTAAGTTTTTCACTAAAAATAAAATATATGTAAAAAACTTTTTAAAAAACTAATCATACAATACTCAATTGTAAAAAATATATAATTATTTTTCAAAAATCATTCATTTATCATCTCTTAATTAGACGATCAGATATTTGTATATTGTGATTGAGAAAGTTGATAGTAAAAACATAAGTAATTACATTTAAATTTTTTTTCCTATTACAAAAAAGTACTGGTGCTTAATGCTTATCAAGGCATTGGGCCTTATTAAGCTTGCGCTCTTGTTATTTCCATCAAGCAAAAGTTGGTTACAACTTATAAGTGGGTGTGGGAGGCCCATAAGGCTACTAGATCATCTGCTGATTGTATCTTGAGGCTTTTTTGTTGCATTTTTATTCTTTATGGCCCAACCCAATAAGCAAAGTTTCTCTCTCTCTCACTTCTCTCTCTCTATATATATATATATAAAGAAAAAAAACTATAAGATACTCATTAAGTGAAATAAAATCCTCAAACTGTGTCCAAAAAAGGCAACAATTGGTATGAGCGTTCAAAACTAAACTAAATCGACCAAATTAAATCAAAATTAAAAAATAAAATACAAATTAATTTTTGAAATATAATTTTTGATTGATTCAGTTCGGTTAAAACCGAAGTTCGGTTAAAACCGAACTAAACTGAACCAAATCAAACTAATTTTATATATAAAAATATTATATTATATATTTATATATTTTTATGTCAATAAAATTATTTTTATATATGTTAATTAATTTAGTCTATTTCTTTTAATTAATTTTATCTATTTTTATATTTATATATATTTTTTTAAAATTAAAAATCACAAATTATTATAAATAAAATTTTTTAAAATTGAATCAAATCGTCCAAAAATTAAAATCAAATAGATTTATAATTTTATAAAATCGATAAGCTTAGTTCAAGTTGGTTAAGACTCAATTAAATCAAACAAAACCTATAAACACCCTTATCAATTAGTTTTAATACTGAAATTACTAATATCCTATAGTAGCCATTTAATCAGACGACCAACACGAAAAATTGCTAGTTTGAATATTGAAGCCCGCTGACACTCCAAAGAAGACCCCAAATCTGCGCCTTTTCTATTCTGGGCGTCATTTGATTGAGTTTCCAGAATAAAAGTGAAGCCCCAAACTTTTAAGTCACGACTTTCAGTCATCCTGATTAGGACTTCGTACCACAATACTCCTCTCTTTCTTTCCTCACTTCCACTTGAGAAAAGTATGAGCAATTAGGAAAGGTAAACAGCATTAAAGCACAAGCATGAACCAGACCCAAAAAAAAAAAAAAGAGAAGTTGCATACAATTTTTTAGAAATAATATTTTAATCATATTTTTTAATATTTAAATTTTAAAATATAACCATTTACTCTTTAAATTATCACAAGAAATTAAACCATTATATATTAATAGAAGTTAACATATAAGAATTATATAATTTGTGACATAATACATTATGCTTATATGATCTTTCTTAATTTCCTCGGATTCACAATTTCTAACTCACGTTTTTCTTAAAATCATATATATAATTTGTGACGTAATACTTTATGATATATTTTATAGTTTAAGTACTAATATTATAATTAGATTGTAGTTTAAAGGGTTATTATAACTTATACGTCTTCAATTTTTATATCATTATATTAGAATAAATTGGTAGAATTTTGACGAAGACTACCCAATGAAAATGAAATGTGAACCAACTTAATTAATTACTATTGTTAAACAAAGCAACCAGAAGAAACCAAGGAGGTATGAACCTTCACTCAACTAGTTATCTATATCACCAAACACAACAAACCCATCAGAGTCCAACACAACCCCAGAAAGAGACACTAAAACAAACAAATTCATCTCTTCCATTTCAGTTCAAACAAAACTCATCTCATTAACTCTCTCATTCTCTGTAAAATTCTTCTAAAAACTTCAAATGGGGAGAGCAATACACAGAAAACTCTTCCCAGCACTCTCAAGCATAAACCAAACCCAAGATTGCTCTGATTTCTGTGACCCTGCATGCCCCTATAACTGTTACTCTTTCCCTGATTACTACTTCCCTCCACCTCCACCTCCCCCCCCTCCTCTTTCACCACCTCAAGACTCCTCCTCAGGTACCCATATCCCCTCCTATTTCATCATCCTTGCTTCTTTATTCTCGGTCATTTTTGTTCTTCTTGGCTTGTACGTGATCAAAGTCAAATGTTGTGCTGACTGGTATGGCCGGAGACACAGTGTTGGATCCATATCAGACGCCTCTGACCAGGAGTTTCTTGAAGAGAACCAAGTTGATCACCCTATCTGGTTCATCACCACCGTGGGGTTACAACAGTCCGTTATAAATGCTATCACAGTTTGTAGGTATAAAAGGGGTGAAGGGTTGATAGAAGGAACTGAGTGTTCAGTGTGTTTGAACGGGTTCCATGAAGGTGAAACCTTGAGACTCTTGCCAAAGTGTAACCATGCCTTTCACATCCCCTGTATCGACACTTGGCTTCGTTCTCATACCAATTGTCCTCTCTGTCGTTCTGGTATCGTCTCTAATAACAGTGTCCCACCTGAAGCTGTCGTGTCAAATTTGGGTTCGGTGGAGCTAAACCCTTCGAACTCGCGAAGGCGTCAAGAGATTCAAACTGAGAATCCCACAAATGATGGTGAATTAAGCAGCAATATGGCGGTAATTGGCAATGAGGCAAACAGAACAGGAACAGGAGAAACCCAAGACTTCGCCGATGATTTGGTTCCAAAGGAGCACGAAAATGTTAAGAAGGAGCACGAAAATGTTAAGGTTTTCAATGATGAGACGCAAATTGAGATGAGGTCTATGTCCATGGATTCTAGGCTAGCTGGTAGTTCTTGTCCTGGTCCAGGTTTGGCAAATTCTTGTACTATGGAGTTTGAAGAAAACCCTCCAATGTTTAAAGCAATTAGTCGTTCCTCAGTTGCAGAATGTCTAAACATAAGCCCTGTCTCTATGAAGAGGTCATTATCTTGCAGTGGAAGGATTCAATCTGCGAGAGGTTACAGGACTCAGCGCATAAGTCTTCCCTATTAGAATTGAATATATGATCCATCCAACATGTAAATAGCTTCAAGAATTTCGGGTGCTGCATAATTGTTTGTACAGAATGTACAATTGCCGAAAAAATTGTTGTAGGCATTGAAGTTGTATGAAGCTTGAGGCAGACTACACTAGTATAAATCTGCTGCATCACTAGCTGAGGCAGAACTGCTGAACGGGTTCGATTATGATCCTAAAACGAGGAAGGTAACAATTTTTTTTCATCAAGATCTTTAAAAGCTTCACAATTTTATCTTCTGGTTTTGCATCGTGTAATTCTGAAGGCTTGACTCACTTTTTTTTTTCTTCCAATTGGAGTTTTGATTGGAGCAAGATTTCCCATTCTAGTTTTAGAACAATAATGCTGTCTATCAACCTCAGAACAGTAATCTTGTGTGTCTGTGTGTGTCTGTGTGTGTGTGTGTTTTTTTCCTCAATTGACCCACATATTTTTTCTTCATTGCCAAATAATTGACACCTAAGATTTCAGTAGCAATCTTGATACCTAAGATTTTGCGATCCTTGCAGGTATGTGTTAAAGGGCAAGATGTGGTATAGACACTATTTCAAATTACGGAAAAAGCTACGTAATTCTAAGATAATGGCAAATATAATTCCTTCCACGACTGGTATTAGTTAAATAGTCAATATATCTACCTATCTACCTATTTTATATGCAAAACATATTGAGTTTCTTCTAATATACCTAACCCTAGGGTCACCAATATTGCATGAACCAAGTTTTTTTATTTGGTCGAGCATAATACTAAGCCAAACAGAACCATTCGATTAATATTTGACAGGTAGAACTCATACAAATCTCATTTGATCGGACGACTCTGTTTGACCAAACACAATACTAACCATGCAAGAAATCTTGGAGTTATAATTCACTAACATTTTCTTGTAAGCCCCAAAGCTTACTTGACTCATCTGCATTGTTTTTCAAAGCCTACCTCATGGAACATTATCTATCCATTATATGATAAATCAATAGATATGATTGTGAACTTGTACACGACGCAATGTTTCCTCAGAATCCCATTCCAACACTTGAATATTGCTTATTGCCAAATATGTAACTATTTTGGTGTCAATTTGACGCATGCAGATCTCTTCTTGTACGCAGGAGAGATTAGGCTTTCAATCATCCAACATTTTTTAAAAAAAAATTACAATTATTATTTTATATTTATTTTCATGCTTACAAGAAAAATTTGTTTAAAAAAAATTAGATAAATAAAAATTATTAGATCAAACTGATCCAATAATACTCAAAGTCATGTCTGCGAATATGAAAAAATTTGAACGCGAGTTTGTCATTTTAAATAATGTCTTTGAACTTTCAAATAAGGAATGAGAAAGTAAATTGCCCAAAAAAGAATCAGCAATTTAAAACTGAAGTAATCTTTTAGGTAGTCAAAGAAAATACATTACGAAAATGCCCCAGGTCGCAAAGTTTGAAGAAAAATGATGTAGGAAATAAAAAGGAAGGCCAAGTTTGATTTAAAAAAAAAAAACTTAGCCCACACGTTTTAGCTCCTGAGTGACTTGAAAGGTCGGCGTTAAGGAGGAACGATTATAATAAAGCAAGCATAAGAAACAGTTCGCAAGTGCTATTTAAGTCTTCCTGCAGTAAGAAAACATTGTGATGTGTCATTGAAAGGTTGT
Organism: Biancaea sappan; assembly: GCA_037074585.1. NCBI lineage: Eukaryota > Viridiplantae > Streptophyta > Magnoliopsida > Fabales > Fabaceae > Biancaea > Biancaea sappan. The sequence goes on from CM073494.1 coordinate 19,055,239, forward strand.
AAGATACTGAAACAAGCTCAATGCATGACCATATTTATGAAACACTAGTTTCATCGAAGAGCATTTTACACCTATTTTGATGACCAGCTTTCAAAGTATAAACTATTGAGTCACAGTAGGTTTTTTATCTGAAGCAGAGGAAGCAGAAATTAGCTACCACAAATTATCCTTAATAAGTAAAAGCATTGGAAAACCTCTTTTGTTTATGTCCCCTCTGCCACAGAAAAATCCAGCAACTTGAAATTAAATCTATTTGACAAGCTGGAGTGAATGACTTTGCAATGGATAATGAAGATGGGATTGCTCTATGAGGCTAGTGTGCGAGGAGTTTCATGCCAAAACATATTCACGTCATAATAGTTTAATTATTTATCTTACCTCCCTAAAAGAGAATTTAATTACTAGCCTTCCAAATCTTATCTAATAAAGTCACAATCAACACCATAAATTCAAAATAAAATTCGATTATAAAGCCCATTGACAAAATCAGTAATCAAGCCTTAAGATAATAGATTTTTGCTAGACATGGCATGACGTGATTGTTAACACAATTCCAAACAATAAAAATTTCGCGAAGGCACATAAAAACTATAGAACTAAGATAACTCATAATTGAACGAATCCTTTCATTTTTTGCTTTTTTGGGGGCTTTTTGTCAAGGGCCCAAGCCCAATTTCAAGACTAATTTATTTACCTTTGTGACTTATTATTTAATATTTCTTTGTTACCAGTGAATCTATGGGCCCAGAAATTAGAAGGGTTTTGTTTTATATGGTCCAATTTTGTAAGCCAAACTAAAGACAGCAGATTATGAAGCATGTTTTTTTTTTTTTTCCTAGACTACGAAGCATCACAAAAACGCAACTATTTCTTCGGTTTTGGTTTTGCACTTTATTTATATTTTGCCCAGAAACTATGCCTTGATTAAATAAAAACAGATTTGACCAAAACAAAATTAAATAAAAAGAGTTTGTGTATACAAGTCTAGCTTATGGCCCAACACCTTGTTAGACTAAGCAAACCGTCGATCAACGAAAACATGTAAAATTTATGTGAGTCTCATCTTAAATAGTCAAAATTTAACGGTGTTGAAAAATCAAACAACCTACTATTTTTCTTTGAGAAACAGCAGGAATTAATATGTTTGTTGTGCATACTTGGTAAAAGAAAATTTCTTAGAACATCGTGTTCCGAAAATATGGGGAGCAAAACGAAGTGGGAATATTGTACTCTTTCCCTGGCGACTATCATCTTTTTCAAAATTCCCAATGATTTCGAATTCCCATCATTTGCTTTGCGAAACTTCTTCCATACAGGTAACCCACAAATCTGTACAACCACGTTCAAGAATCTCCCTGCTTGCTTTTCAGTTCACTATGTGAACTTTTTAATCAATTCCGCCGAAGCTCTTAATATTCCCTTCCAAGTTAAATCACTAATGACTCAGCTTATCTCATATTAGAGAAAGTATCTTTTTAGAAAAATAATGTAACGCAGAAAGCTAAAAGTTCACAATGGGAACGAAGGAAAATAATACGCATGGGACCCTAAAAAAGGTTATTTAATAATGGAGTTACAGTGTTGATCAGTGCGAAGCTCCATTGGAAAAGATCTGATAAGAGAGGTCGACCCTTGAAAATCTTGTCCAAGCGAGCTAGGCGTATCTTTATAGCTCTTTCCCTTTTCCCCTAAAGTGACAACAATATCTAATGGATCTTTCATGATTTGGATGTGAAAGCTTATTAAATTGCTCATAAAACATCGATCACTTGTGGATAAAGCATACATAACACGAAACATGAGGGCCAAATATCACCAAAGTTTATATAGATTATATATAAAAATCAACATACGGCCCTCTTCCAAGTGTGATTTAATTTGTCCACGCATCCCTAGCTACCACAAATCCAGGACATTCTCTGCAGCTCATATATATGGCATATTGCCAACATGACATTTTTTCAACTTTGAATGATGATAACTTTATAGCGTTTTATATTACTCAATTTAAGAGATATAATATGATAATTAAATTACGAGGCTCTCTTTTTCTCATAATTCAAGTTACATTAATTGTGATATTCTAAATTTAATTATCTTAAAAAATAAGGTTAAATAAATAAATGAGTAAATAAATAAGGATAAAATAATTATTAAGAAATTTTTGAGAGACATAACTAGAATTTTATCATTGATTAGAGACCTAATTGAATAGAATAAAAAGATTTAAAGTCTTTTTTATATTTTTTACCAAAAGAAAAAGTAAAAAAGTGATGTGTGTGAGGTGTGTGTATATATAGACGAAAGAAAAAGAGAGAGAAATAAAATAAAAAATAAAAAAAATGTGGGATAATGAGGAAAAATTAAAGAATAAAAAATATATATATATATATATATATATATATATATATATATATATATATATATATATATATATATGTTTGTAGAAATGTGTTATGTGAGTGCACGGTAGGAAGAAGAAAGAAAGAGAAAACAAGAGAGAGAAAGAGAAGAAATAGAAAAGAAAAAAGAAGAAGAGAAAAGATTATGAGAAATATCAGAAGAAGAAGAGATTTAGATCCATATTTAAGGTTCGTTCTTCATAAGGTAGTTAGTCTTCTATAAAAGTATGATTATTTATGATTTATGATATCTATGTGTACAATCAGTTTTTACAGAATTTTATTTATAAATCTTGTTCTACATAATAAATAAGAGAAATTTAATTATTATCAGTGTGATGTTATACTTTTGATCTCTTCATGTATTTACATGCTTTTTAATAAAGTGATTAGCTACTGAAATATTTTATATCTCACTTTTAGAAAATTGATCATTTCAAGAAAATAGCAAAAGGGAAGGCTTTGATGATACTAATAATGATATTGAAGTATAGAAATATATTTTGTAGTAGTTCATGATTCAAAGATGTAAAGAGAATATAAAAAATTATGTAGATTATTATTATTTTTTTGTATATATTCAAACTCAGATATAATTAATGAAAACCCTGTTAATATTTTTCTGTGAGGTTACTATTTATATAAATAGTAAAATTCGTGAATAATGACATCCATAATTATTTAAAAAGAAATTATTAAAAAAATTATATTATTATTTTTACATCAACCACCATAAAGAGTCTATAATACTCAACTACCGTCTTAATTGAATCATGTATCATTGGTGGCCGGTGGTGAAGTTTATATTGCAAAATTCGCTTAAGATTAAATTAGTACAAAGCCAACCTGTGTGGGTACCAAAATTGTAAAACATGGTTAAATGTCTAAGATCAAAGAGTGAAAGCTTTTTTATAACAAATAGAAATCAAAAAAGGGAAAGCGGGGGTGAGGAATCCAGAGGTACAAACTAGGAAGGATTTGGACATTTTCGTTGACCACAGTTCAGGGAATATATGGGGCAGGGCCATCCAGCACCCATTGAAACTTTCAATCGGGAAGGTAAGAAGTAGGAACACGCAAGGCAATGATCACCACCGTTGAAAGTGAGGGAAGGCTACTTTTGTTTGACAAGGATTTGGACATTACTTTTGCTGGTTTGTGTCGGACAGATGATTCAGAGAAAGAGCATGGTGGTGTACTAATATTCCAAGCACACAGAAGCTCCCCATCCTCCTTTTTCATAATTCCAAGCTGGTGAATCATTGCATACATTGTGGAATAGCGAAGCAGACAGAGAGGGGGGGAAAAGGAAGTGGTAAAGAATATTCACATGTGAAAGACAATGTGGAAGGTGAATGAATATATAATTGTCAAGGCTTTTAATTTAATGAATCGCCAAGAAAGGTGGGTGTTGCTGTCAACTACTTGTGATGATTCTGGGACTTATTCGGAAATTTGAAACCCAAAGTGGTGTTGAATGTTTTGTGCCCCTTTCTCTTTGGCTTTTATAGTGAAAGGCAATGAACTTTTGCCCTTCTGCCCAGAAGAAGCCAAGCCAGTCGTTACCTAGCTAGCTTTATTTTAGAGTTGTCACGCCTACTTTTATATAATGGTGCGGCTGTAATGATTAAATGATCACCCATCATATATAAATTACTTTCATACACCACAAATGGGAATAAACTATATTGCATTACTTATCTTAATATATCAGTAACTTCTTTTTTTTTTTTCATTTCAGAATATATATTATATTATATAATTGATTTGTTGCATTATTCATTGCAAAGTTTTTCATAATGATTTCGGATTAGACCAGTTAGTTCGACTGAGAATCAGTCATTGGTCCAATTCATTCTAAAAAACTGACTAGTCAAAAAACTGGTTAAGAATTGGTAAAACCTGTTTTTATAAAAAAAAAATCATTATTTACAAAATACAATTGTCTCACATTTATATGGGATTTAGCAAGTTCTTTTTTGTTCTTAATTATTTTTTTTATAATAATATTATTTTTGCGACAAAAATAAATAAGAGAACAAGAAACAAAATAGAAAAGTAATTACACACATGCATATACATAATAATAATAATAATATAAGTTTACTAAGATTATAGGTATGAAAATGTTTATTAATTTATTATATTATATATTTTTTTAATATATAAAATTAAAAATATATATTTAATTATTATCAGTTCAATATCAATAAATTGTGAACCATACCTCTACTTATTCATGATCCGTCTAATTTTTAAAATATTAATTTTTAAGATGAAATTATGAATTAAAAATTGATTATATTATTTATTTAGTTCTTAAAAACAAATAATTTGGTTGTCCACCGAACTCTAGTACAAGCTCGGTTAGATCACGTACAAAAAGCTCTCAAAGAAATAATTTTTTCTATTCATAAGGACAACCTTACTTAAGAAAAATAATTGTTGAACCAATTAAATCAACTAACGTATATGTATTGAATTTGTGATTTATAAAAGTACCATGTTTGGTATTTAAATTTCAGGAATAAAATAATAAAATAATATAATTGTAAAGACTATTTTGCATATTTACTCCAAAAGAATCTATTATGGACTAATCATCTATGCGAAGCTTCCTATTAGGTTCATAATGAAGTTGAATGAGTAAGACAAACTATGACATCTCACAAACTTTGGACTATTAGCTAGATCATATATAGATATCCGGCCCGGGCTATGATTTTGTCACGTAAAAATATGTAAGTTTGTGAATCAATTAAATAGCGTTGGTGAATTCTATAAACTTGATAGTCAAATTATTGTAAGTTATTATGACTGTATAATTAATTATAGTTAGTAATAATTTCGTCCAACTTCCGACAACAAGATAGTCTCTATTGAGGTACCATGAAATTCAATGCGTTAACGTGCGAAATTTCTGTATCGGATGACAAGGTAATCATGTGGCATAAGCATGGAGAATAATGCTGATAGATCAAAGAGGGAAAAAGAGGAGACAAGATTAGAGTTATGGCGCGTCGCATTGGGTTTCGAAAAGCAGAGAAAAGAAAAAATCATATGCATACGTGGCAGCATAAGCAGGAAGGAAATGAACTCTCATTCAAAGGAATAGAAAGCATGGGCTTGAGGTGACGCTAATAATAATTCACATATGGATTACACACAAACACAAGGAGGAGGGCCTCGAGGAGGAATTGGGTCTCCCCTCTGCCCTTCTTTTCCCAGGCTAATTTTGAGCAGCCATATACAAACAAGAATAAGTAAATTAATAAAGGAACATGAAACGTGAAATCCATTGAGATTTGTGACGCTGTTGCATGTACATGCCTGCCTTTAGTGAAATGTGACTGCATGGGCCACACCTGCACACACTCCTCCCCATTCCTAACCACCATTCTCCTCTTCTGCACATTTGGGTCTTGGAGCTTCCTTTCCGACAAAATAAGAGCAATAAACTCTTCTAATACACACACCCAAACTCATCCCCAGACAAAAGAACACATGAGAAGCTTTTTCCCAAATTTCAGCTCAAAGAATTGCTCCTTCTTGTATTCTGCGCAGTAATTGATTCACCGCAGCTGCAATGTCTTCCACTGTGTTCAGCTGACTCCCTTCTTCAACCTATTCCGATGAATCCATTTAAAACCCCAGAAATTTTAAAAACCCAGCAATTAAATTTCTTAACTAGGAGTATAGAAAACGGAACTAACCTTTACACTGACGGAGTAGAGGACCATGTCGTGGAGAGTGGCGGTAACGTTAAGATGGAGAATGCAGAGTCCGAGAGATTGAAGGCCAAGAACCATCTTCACAAGCTGGCCCGGTCTTTTCTTCGAAAGTATCTTGAGGTTGGCATGGCTGTCCACCAAGCTCACTTCTATGTCGGCCACCGCCGATTCGTTGTCCTTCTGGTTCTGTCCCCTCACGGTGTCGTTTGTGGCCGTACAGCTAGCGTTGCTCTGTGTCGCGCGTGTCGTGTACTGTGGGAACGTGAAGAACTCAGCAAACGGCGACGTAATGAATCCATCCTGCTTTGTTCTCTTCTGACCCTCCATCGACAGCAGAAACTGTTCCAGCTCCTTCACAAAGTTAATGGCTCCCCCAATAATAGAGGCCTGATCACCCTGTTTTCGGATTGTTGAGAAATTAATAACACAATTAATTAACAGAGATTCGTGATCTTGTGAAAGCATGACTAGAAGAACTAAATTGTATTTGTAATACTGACCCTTTGAACATAAGAGGGAGGCATCAAGGATCGGAGCACGGCGAGGTACTCGTTCATCTGTTTCCGGCGATTGCGCTCCACCGCAATGTGGGTCATCCTCTGGTTCTCGATTTCCTCCTTGTTCTTGGCGCTCTTGGTGCGACGTCGTTTGCGGCGTCCGGACGAGGAAGCCGCGAGGGACTGCTCAACCGTGCCGGCCTCAGGAGAAGAGTTGGAGCAATCCCACGTGTCCTTCCCATTTTGCATCACCGAAGGAGAAGAAGAAGCATAATCCCAATTTGCATGAAAAGTCTGCTCCCTCTTATTGTTTGCGATCGCAGCGAAAGCGCTCTCTTGCTCTGCTTCTAAACCATAGTCTTGCAGGCTCCAACCTCCTCCCAGCAAGGAGTACAAATCCCTGCAACCATAGGTGAATGGATCTTGTGGGAAAACCACGGCCTCTAATGCCATTGGTTATGAAACTATAAATAAAATCGATGTGGGAATCGAAGAAGCTCCTCACTTTCACAAATTAGAGAGGGTGTGCGTGTGTGTGTGTGTGTGTGTGTGTGTGTGTGTGTGTGTAGGGAAGAATAGATATAGGGGGGGGGGGGGGGGGGAAGGTTAATTATTAGACGCTAACAATAGTTTTGTTTTGGAGATGGAAGAAAGCAGTATGTTGAATCCCAAAAGACCAAACAAACTCGCCCTTTTATGATGCCCCTATGGCCTCTAAAAGACCATTATTCAAGCAAGCGAAAGCTACAGCGCGTTGCACGTGACATGAGATTTCATTGTACACCACGTCCTTGACCGCTGACTGCACAAACTCACAAGTCACAATTACACCTTCCATAGTTCCATCCAAGCCAACATCTCTCACCACTTGTTCATTCTTTAGTTTCTACATAATACTAGTATTTCAAGAATCACTTTTCTTTTTTTCGTGAAAGATTTTATGGACTTTTTTTTTTCTCCCGACAAACATACAAAATATCTATATATATACATGTATATTACTGATTGACTTGGTCGATTTCATAGCTGAGGTTCGGAACCCCGTTATCAATTAACTTGAGAATATTGACTGGAGTTAATTATAGTATATGAAATCTTGACCTTTCAACAACTGAATCTTACGCATAATAATAACAATTCGTATCAATCTTGATATGCCAATTTAGGCGTGAAACAAACAAAATGATTGGTTGGTTGGCTCGGGAAGTGCCAGAAGGTTAAGAAGTAAAGCTATATGTTTCATGATCAGATACCTACTTTCATAAAGAGGACAGAGTGTTCACTACCACTTGAGGACACTTTAACTCAAGGACAAGATGGCCCTTCCATTGTAAACTCTGCTGTGTTTCGGTGTTACTGTAAACCATTAGATTAACCTTCAATCAATTGTTTATTATTTATATGACACTTGAATTATATAGCCACTCAAATTATGAAGTGGCTCAATTTTTTGATAACACAACTCGAAGGGAGAACAATATTGACTTCATCGAGAGTGCATCAACCCCCCCTTTGGGCAGTATAGAGCGACACGGTCAGTTATATATTTATAATATATATGTAATTTTTTATTTTTTTTATATAGTGTATCTAAGACTTTGTCTAAATAATAAAATATCTTCTTTCTATTAGTATATGTTGGTCACATTGATTAAACTACATCAAATTTGTGTTTTTTTTCGTCTTCTTTCATTAATATGGTTTCTGTTTTTGTGTGTTACGTTATTGCTCTGACAATTTATTTTACTATGTCATATATTATTATATTGATTCCAACGGTTTTATTATATTCATTAGGCAACATTTCTTAAAAAATAAATTAAATACTGATATTAAAGAAATTGATTTTTCTAATTCAAATAAAGTGTTAATATTGACTCAAAAATGAATAACAAACACAATTAACTGTTTTGATTTGGTATTCATCTTTCTCACCGAACTACGTTTTCTTTTTAAAATTCGTGTTTGCTTGAAATAATATTTCACTTGTTTCTATATTGATCTTGCATTAAATTTATTCAACTCCAACTCAAGGAAAATCCATAACAAAATAAAAAGCGAAAAAATGAAATTAGAAAAAATAAAAAAAGAAAGAAGAATAAGGAAACAGCAAAGATCAGGCGTGAGGACAAGGAATTCAGAGTTCAGAGGAATGCATGTGACCACTCGAAGGACCACTCTGTAATGATCTATGCTGTTTCAATCCATGTTATTAATTAAATATTAAACAAAACAAATTAAATATTCACTTCTTTTTTTTCAATCCTTCATGCAATAATTAACCATATATTATATATGCTTAACTTTTACCAATGACAAACTTGTTTCACAAGCATTACTAATTAACCATTTGACCCCTGTCTCCATATAAGACATTCTCTCGATTTTCTTCCATCTTTTGTTGAGTCTCTCTTGTACGGAATATAACTCTCCTTTATTTATACTTTCTGTATAGTTTTCGAGTTATTCCCTCCAATTAAGTTTAATTTATAGCTAAATTAGGTGTGTTTTTATAATTTGATTAAATTAGAATTTTTTTTGTTTTAAATATTATATCAGGCTCTCTTTTAGGTCATTTTTTGTCATTTAATCTAATTTTCTACACAACATGAGTTCACCCCCAATAATAAAATTATTTAATAATTTTTATTATCATATTAAGAATAAAATCTCAGTTTAACATCAAAACTTAAAATTAATTTAGTTTTTTATCAAAAAAAAATTTAGTTTTCATTATTTTTATATTCAGAATTAAATTACAATCTCATATTATGTAAGAAATTTAGCTTATTTGATAACAAACAAATTAAAGAAGTTTTTGCATTATATATTAAAATGTCATGAAGTTGAGTATAATATTTGAAACAAAAGAGGCATATATGTACCAAGAATAATTTAGCTAAAGCTTAAAAAAAGTTAGAGTTAAGAGTGATCTGTGTGCTGTTAATAATTTAGCTAATATTTTTGCAACACTTTTAGTCGTTTTTTTAACCGTAGTTAAAAATCACAAAAACGTTATTAAAAAGAGTTAGAGAAGCGGATCCATGTCCTGTTAAGAGAGCTATATATCTTTATGATCAAATGCAGCTTGAATCAAATTATAGTTAAGAGTTAAATTTACTAAATACTGATGGTTCTAAAAAAAAAAAAGAAGCCTAGGAAAAATCAGTAATTAGTATAATTTACCCTGAGTTTATTTACTAATGAATGATTCTATTGCTAATTTTTGATGTACGAGTAGAAATATGATAAATATAGGAAGGAAAATCCAAACCCAACTAGCATATTCCTTTAAATATATGAGAAAAAAAATTGTAAATTATGAGATTCGATGATGCTTGAGGCTTAACTACGAGGCAACTTGGCTTATTATATAACATACGCTATACTAGCTCTCTAAATGCCATTATCTTCAACTTCCTATTGAAGTAAAACTTTAGAATATTGAACAGAAACAAAAACTAGACCATGAGAATATGATAGTCTAACACTGCATTCAACATATCATTAATTTCCCCGCTATTCATTAGCTATAATATTAATTAATAGTATATATTACCAACAAACTCTAAAATGTGTGTATTCTAATTAGCTCATAAATATTTTTCAATTATCACTCTGTCCCACGCCAAGCAAATCGCTCATAAAGAAAGTTTTGTCCCTTTTGTGTATGAGTACATAGAATATCTTCTAATTAATTAGGTGTTATTAGGTCTCTCTAATTTGTAGTTTGATAATCCATGTTGAGTCTCAAATCTCAGATAACTAATAATTGGCTAGAAATGTTTCCTACATTAATATTCATAATGCATTAATTCAATGTCCTCTCTGTGCTTTATAATAAGTATATCTAACATTGTAATCTGAAATATAATCTCTATAAGGTTTTAAAAAACAACAATATATTCAAGATGCCCAATTCAAATTATTTGTTTTTGGATTATAGAACAACAAATATTTACAAATTTGATTTAGATTGACTAGCATTAATTTAGATCAACATTAGAGGTTGGAGAATGTCTTTTCTTATTATTTGTCAAACAACCAACAATCACAAGGTTATCATTAATTAGATCAAAATAATTGATTCAACTAACATTTAAGCAAGAGAAGTAGGATACACAAAAGGGAAGAAAGATTTTTCATTTTGTGCACTAAATATATACAGTTGTCCTATATTTGTTTTATCTATATGTGGTTTATTAATTTTACACGTATAGGTAGAATTAATGCAATAACCAAAGTCTAAGAGTAGTTGATATCTATATATATATATATATGAGATGTAACAACTCATGAACATTTATAAGGCGTACTTAGTGTGTAATTAATCTATATTAAGTTTATTGTCGCATGTGGGAACACGTACCTGAAAACAAACAAAGAGTGATGCAGATTATTGTGGCAATTATAAATAAATGGTTATATTGTAATGAGATAGCTTGATTGCATGTGCTTCCACCACAAAACACGCTACCACTAAACTCAAATTCCAGGGCATGGGGGCACATTAATATACAAGTGGGGTTATAATTTTATAAAATTAAGAATGTGTTAAGCCTGCTGATTTGGTCAGAGACAGGGTTTAAATATTAATTAGGCCCCTGTTGCCTCGTAGGCTTCTTGACTTCGTCAAGAGACCTTGGGATGGATGGGATGTGACCTCAAATTCTGGGAACCTGCCTCTTGTTTTATTTTATAATTTGCTGTTTAAATTCCTTTCATGAGGGCTACCTAATTCAGTCTTCAAATATTTATGTTTAATGCATTCAGCCATTCACCATCACAACCATTACATGTTACAACCCCCACTTTTCACCGCCCTCTTGTTATATGATTATTTTGGGTTTAACATTTAAAATTGGATTTAATTAAATAGTTATTCTTAGCTAAAATTCAATCGGATGTAATTAATTGATAAATTGGAATATGTTATGGGTACGTAATTAAATTAAATTGAAACAAATTTCAGTGTAGTTCTTATATTTTTTATATAAGTTTTTTTAATAAAAACATGACAAGTATAATATTTAAAAATAGTTGTATATACCAACATTAGTTGAACAAAACTTTGGATTCAAATTTGAATTCGAATATTATAAAATTAATATTGAAAGGATTTTACATTTGTATGTTTCGATTCATCAATTCAACTCAAACTAATTAGAGTTCAGTAGATTTTTAAATATTATTTTTTATTACTTAATATTGGATGATTGATTCCTTAAAAGTTTGTACAATGTTTTATTTTTAGTGAAGAATTTTATACCAAAGTTTTAATTAATAAATTGCATATATGTCTAGTATATAAAGTAATTACTTTCTCATTTCATGAGAATGGTTTAATTACACATTTTTCTCTTCTGATACAGAATCTATATATATATATATATGCAGAAATATAAATATATTTTAATCAAAGTAGCATCAAAGATAATAATAATTTTTAATAGAACTTATTAAAATATATTTTCCTAATATCTTATTTAAATATTAGTTATTTTATTTTTCAAACACTAAAATTAGTTTATTTCGAAATGTTATTATATTTATATATAACATGTGGATTAAATAAATATAATATATTATATTTGGATTGATTAGATCTTCTAAAAAAAGTGAATATGTTATCCTCTTTTCAGTAATTTAATATGTTCATTACATGATTTCAAAATTACTAAACCTGAAAAGGTGAATGTTTTATACAAGTGGAGAGTGTTATAATCAAATTAATGTTCGTTATAAGATTTTTTGATAATAAAAAAATATAATTACGTGGTTTTTTCAGAAAACAAGAGATGAATAAGGTGAAACGAAAAAGTGAGTCACATGGGCAAAACAAAATATGTGAACTAGGAATAGTAAGGAAGTAGTGAGGAATGGTAAGTGTAGGTGTAGCAGGTGGTGATAGCAGATGCAGAGTAAAGTAGATTGGATATGGGTTATATATGGTCGATCGCTCTCGGATGCTTCGTACGTAGTACTGTACATATGATATGTGAGTATCGTAATCGAATCACAGTACGTACCCATGGTAATTTTACTTTACAGTTTACACAGAGGTTGGCGAGTGTTCAGTTAGTGATTCCGTCGTTGACCTCTCGCGTCTCTCTATCACATTCACAATTCACAACTACTATTATTACTGCTCCTAATTCTCAAAACATGCTTCTGCGCATTACATTCGTTGTTTTTGACATTGCTCTTAATCATATTTTCTCAGTGCATGCCTTTCACAAGATAGACCACCCAAACGATGACTTTAACCTTTTAGAGCTTGTATTCAGTTTTATAGTTACACCTCAACGTAATATATAGCATAGAGGTATACTATATATACATATGGTTACATGTACAGCCAACTAGCCAAGCACTGCTTGGATTCTTACCTTTCTTGATTCTTATGGTTTTTGAAGTTCTTTTTGTATTGTGTTCCGTTAATATTGCCCATCTAAGCAGTAAGCACCAAAACAGAACATAAAGAAAAACTTGTTTAATAACGCGACTGAGTGCTCCATGGACTCAGCAATATTAACTAAACTATTCGAGGAAACACAGAAAAAGAAGGTCCTATGATGACAGAATCAATGGAATATTCTCTGAAATTGAACGTCCAATATGGCAGATATAGTAGGCTTTGTGGGAATGCATGCGAGACAGAATAATCTTCATAAATGATGGTAATAAGAAAGTATAAGACTCATAATAATGCCATAATGGAGACGTCACTGGCCACTTTAATGTCGCGGCGATGCTGAAATAATGTTATGACATTCACATTGCACATACAATGAACCTAGTTTCATACATTAAAATAACGTCCAATAGGGTTCAAAATCCATAAGGCGACAGATATAGGTAGGAAAATACAAATATAAATGACAACCTGGATGAAAATTGTACGTCCCGAGCTACCTATTTTATATATAATTCATTTTAAAAATAGCCCGTTTGTGCCTTAAAAGGGGTTTATCAATTGGTAGGGAAGCTTTCCAATTTGCATCTGTGATGTGGATTGAAAGCAACTTATATAATCATTCTATTTCGAATTATTTAGTATTTCAAATATTTGGAACTGTAAGCAATCAATCATTATTCCTTTCCTTGAGATTTATTTTATTTGAAAGATTCTCGCTTCATAATTAGATATTTATTCTTATGAGATTTCCGAATCAAATGCGATGTGATGTAATGTTGGCGTTCAGAGGAATCCTATTTTGCAAGTCTACAATTTCAAATCCCTCGGCTAATTTTGCCATGGATTTATAAATTTAAATTGAGGAAAATCAATTACGTGGGACTTTGAAGTCCAGATTCTAAATAGATGGCACTACATCTGCAAGGTCTCGTACAATTGTGGCCCTTTGTTTCAAATCAAACGGTTACATTTGAAGAAAAGAAATTAAAAAGAAAAAAGACCAACTGCATATGACACATATTCCTTCAATATCAAAATAAATTATCATAATTGCATAAGGAGACTTTGTAGTTTTGACATTAATAGTAAAGAATTCAGATTTTTTAATTGTTACCTAAACCACTAGTATTCAAAATTCTACCAATCTCCAGTAATTTAATTAGAATTGGATCATAAATGTATAAATTTTTTTCAACATTGAATTTCTTCATTTATAAAATTTAAACTTGAGATTTATTTAATTAAAATAAATATGAAACTACTTAAACCAAACAAACATCTGTTTTTTTATAAGAAATTGAGCGTCTATATATATATATATATATATATATATATATATATATATATTCAAATGTTTGATGCATACATAGTAAATTATAATTAGGCTAATTGAGCATGACTTTTTCTTTGGAATTAAACTTTCCTTGACGGGGGAAGCAAGGAAGCAATGCAACAAAGAGAATTTATATATAAAGCCAAGGTTGAGTAATTAAAAGACCATACCGATTTAGTCCTTAAGTAATTCAATGAGTCTTTATTTGACATCATAACTTTGTCTGCAAATATTTGGATTAGCCTCATCCGTCATAATTCTCAATTTGTTAAATGGGTGATCCCTACTTAATTTCTGGGATTTCCTTCGCTCATCCACTTTGTCGCCTTTGCACTTATTATCGGTTTGCCGTTTTCATTTCATTTACGTTAATTATTTTCTTTAATTTGACTTGGTCAAGTGTAATTCTTTTCCCGAACCAGATTCTGTCTTTCTCAATATAATCAATTCATATATTTTATTTTTTTTAGTTTTGAGAACATTATCTCTGTCCAAATTAATTTGTCAGAAAAAAGAAAGAAGATTAATTGACAAGTAGGTAAAAATTATTAACCGACCATGACAAACCAAAGCTGGCCGACCTGGACAACCCAGATTATACAACACAATAAAAAAGAGAGAGAGAGAGAGAGAGAATTACTAATTTAGTCTCTAAAGATTATAATTTTTTTAATTTGATCCTTAAAATATTAAAGTTCTTAATTTAGTCCTTAAAATATTAAATTTGTCTTAATTTGATTATTTTTTGTCGTTGAATTACAAAATTTACCGTTGCTAAATTTCAAGATTTTTATAACTAAGAATAACTTTAAAAAAAAAAGAGAACCAAATTAAAACAAACATAATCTTTTAAGAACTAAATTGAAACAATGTTTTTTTAAAAATCAAACTGGTAATTTACTAAAAAAAAAACTATGACGTCTGAGTTTTGAAGTTTGAAGTTAGAAGCAAGACAAAATTACTTATTTATTCTCTAAAATAATACAATTTTCTGAACTTGATCTTTAAAAAACTAAATGTCTTAATTTAGTCATTAAAAGATTACACTTGTTTCAATTTAATCATTTTTGCTGTTAAATTTCAAAATTTTCATTATTTAAAATCACTTTAACAAAAAAAAACCACATTAAAACAAACTCAATTTTTTAAAAGTTAAGTTGAGACAACCGTAATTAATAATTTACTTAAAGAAAAAAAAGAAATGAGAAGGTTGGATTTTGAAGTTAGAAGTTAGAAGAGAGAAGGTTAGGTTAGAAAACGCCAAATGACATGGAAGAAATCAACGTGAAGTAGGGGAGGAGGATGATTCTGAGAGGTCGGAGAAGACATTAATCTGACAGGAAAGAAGTTGGAAGAAGTGTCCCTTTTTGGTTACTGAGTTTAAGTGAGGGTAATGTATAGCAAGTGATCAAATTAAAACTAGGGCACATGAATTGTTTTGTATGTTTCTTATTTCTTTCTTTTTTAATTCTGCTGTCTCTGTAACCATTGCAGCGCACCGAAACCGCTTCTTCCCGAAAACCATGGGCCTCTCCTCTTCTACCCTTTCCTCTTCCCACTTCTTTATTTAATTTACTCAACTTTTGCTATTCTGTTTTGCCGTCTTCCTCAATTATTTGTCTAAATTTATAATAACAATATTAAGACAAAAATGATATTTTAGTTTTTTAGATTTATTTTAAGTTTCATTTTGATCTTTTATATTTCAGATGTTTAGAATACTTAAAATAATAATATAAAGCTTTAGCATAAAATAGTTTATAAAATATGAGATATGAAAGAGGTCTCAAGTATATAAATGGAGAGACAATTTTAGTTATTAAAAATTCATTAACATACAGGAAAAGGAAAAAGGAAAAAAAGATAAACTCTAGCTCAACCCAGTTTGACCAATTAATTCTGGTGAAAATCTTAATTAAAAATGGACTAATTTTGAAAATCATATATATATATATATATCTCTCTCTCTCTAGGATGGAAACGGGGTGGGCAGGGGGTAGGGAATGTCTCCCCTGTCCCTGTCTCTACCCCCAGTTCCCAACTTGTCCTAGTCCTCGATCTCCACTAGAGAGAAAAAATTCCCTCCATCCCTATTTCACGCCTTCTCGTGAAGTTATTAAAAAAATTCAAAAATGTCGAAATAAAAAAATCAAAGCACCATCAACCCAGAAATTAAAACAGAGAGGTTGAGAGCAATGCATCACAGTATCAAAATTTCAAAAGACTCAAAATGAAGGATGGGAATCAATATAGAGAGAGAGAGAGACGACAACGACAAGTACGAAATCGCACTAAGAGGAATGACGAGAGCAACGACGACGAGGGCATGAACAAAGACAACGACTGAGAGCATGAATAATGATGACAAGACTACTGTAATACCTTTATTACAGTGTAGTTAAAAGTACATATATTCATGAGAGAGAATTTTTTTTCTTTCGCTAATTTAGGAGTTTTGTTTAGAGAAATAAATGACTCTAAAGTTTATTAAGACTAAGATTTGCACTTGGTCACGTAAGATTTCATCGAGAAAAGGAAACATGTGTGGTGAGTGTAAGAAGTACATTCAAGGACTAAAATGAAAAGAAAATAAAATGTAGAGTACTCTTAATAAAAGACCGAATAGGAACTCTTGAGCGAGAATAGATTTTATGAGAATGAATTATGAGTCAGGTGTAGAAAGGATGATGAATTCGAGGTTAAAGTGAAGTCTAGGACACCGAGAGAGACTAAAGTGAATAAATGTAAAATTTTGATATTTTAATAAAAATAGGATGTGATGGTGTATATTTTATGGAAGTGTATTTAGATGCCTTATGTATGATCAAGTTTTTCTAATTCCTTTGTAAGGTTCTAATTTTACCAAAGGGACCAAATTAAAAGGAAAATCACTTGGGCCCGCACATATTTACAAACACCCATCATTCTGTTTTATTTATTTTTCACTTCTCCTCCCCTGTAGCTCCCTTACTCTCTTTCGACTATGCATCCAAGGCAACTTTTTCATCATGCATTCATGCCATCTTTTTGCTTGGGGAAAGAAGCCATGGAAGTTAGGAGAATTGATAAGTTGATGTTCTTCTTCTTCCTCTTACAAGACCAAATCCTAGGTTATCAATTTGGAAATTTTTGTAGAATGTTTCTATGAATGAATTTAAGTATGAGTATTAATCTAAAACATTCTTGGGTGGTTTATGATGTTATTGGAACAAAAAATTTAGAGAAAACTAGTAGAATTTCATAGAATTTGGATATTTAGAAAAGTTAGGGTTCTTAACGAAAATTTGAAATTGGAGCTTCGATCGTTAGTAAAAATTGAAAATTTTGGTGTTAAACACTCATTAGACATTAAAAAAGAAAACCTATGGAAGAAATCAAGAGAAATGATGATGATTTGACCTCAAAATCATGAAATCTAAGAGGAAAATTGCGGATGTACTGTAGCAGTACTGTAGCGTTCATAAAATTTTCAGATTCGGGTTACTGTAGCAAACCGATACTTTAGCAAATCAGTATTGTAGCATTAATTTTAAAATGGTTCTATCTCTTTCATCCGAACTACGTTTTTAGTAAATAAAGTATCGTTAGAAAGCTCTTCGAGTCGATCTTCAAATGAAATAAGTTTCATTTGAAAATTCCTTACCATTTGAGAGTTATGTCTAGAAAGGTAATTAAAGGTCAGAATTGTAGTAGAAAATTTTCCTATTTTGTGACCTTGACATATTTTTGCATGATTATCTTATAGGGATGGATTCTTTGATGCATCTTCCACATCTTTTGAGATGTTGTAACTAAATTGGAATAAAGGAAATTACCTTCTATCATCTTACACATCTTCGAGAAAGGTTCAAGATAAAATTGGGCAACATCAAGGTGAGTGAATAACCTTGCAAAACTAATTTGTTATTATTAGACAAAGTATAATATAAGTCTTATTTACAATATTATTAAAATGTTAAATAATCAACCTTCCAGTTGATAATATATGATGATTAATATAATTGTTAATAGAAATTCAAAAGAATCTATGTATGTATAAATTAAGCTATTTATGGTAGTTATAATGCATGATAAATTTTCACTGTCTTACTGGTGAACAAACTTCTACGATTATCTATGCACAAAGAGTTTGAAGATTAAATTCTCATGTCACTCGGTGCAAGAATCTATAGCAAAATTGCAAAAAGATTGAGGGTTTGATCACTCAAGAAATCATATGCAAATCTACGGCACAATTGTAAAGTGATTGAGGGTTTGATCACCCAAAAAATCATACGCAAATCTACGGCACAATTACAAAGTGATACGCAAATTTACGGCACAAATGAAAAGTGATTGAGGGTTTGATCACCCGAGAAATCATACGCAAATCTAAACAAATGTAATACTTCGATTGTGTGAAATGAATGATAGATTGACTATGTTAGTAAATGTGGTATTTGTACCTGTGACGCATTAAAGTTGCACAATCATTTTCTCACTGAGTTTTGATGAACTCACACTCTCTATGATTATTTTTTTTTCAGATACAGTGGTTGAGGAAAACGATTGGTAGCCTTTCGTGGTAATACTCCACTTTCGTTTGGTGGGCTTTTAGATGTAATTTTTGGTAAGGAGTTAGGACATGCTCTGTAATCTAGTAGGTTACCTAGGCTTGCGAGGTTGTATAGTACTATATAATGTATGAATGTTGAATATTTTCTAAATATGTGATGTAACCAAGGATAACCCCATTGCAGCCCAAGAAAGGGAGAACACTTCAATTGAGCCTCTAACTCGTTCAAGGGTTAAAGAGCTTGAACTAATTGCAGCCCAAGAAAGGGAGAACACTTCAATTGGGCCTCTAACTCGTTCAAGGGCTAAAGGGCTTGGATTGGGCTTAACCACATTGTTGAAAGTGGAAGAAGTGTGAAAAGATTACATGTGGGTTAGTTGCATTTGTTGAATATAGTTGTAGTCTATTACCTATGCATTAATTGTCTTTGACTTTTAGCTACCTATACATTTATTGTCTTTGACATTTAGCCTACACTACTTGACTTTTAGTTGATGCATTTAATGCATTAGTTGGAGTCTTTTGTCTTTTTGTTTTGGAGACCCTCTATAAAAAGGGTCCTTGCCATATGTTGTAAACCATCTTTGAATCATATATGAGATATTGGCATTTTGCTTTCAAGAGGATTCTTGAGTTCTTTCTCTTATCTAACTTGTGTTAGTGGCGAGAGCAACTAGATTTCTTATCACTCACGTTCTTCTTTCTTGAGTGTGGCGAGATCAACCCATTTCTCTTAGTTGTGGCGCCCTTTGGCTTATCAATTGAGTGATTTGGTTTCATTTGTTCGTTTCTTTCAACCTATCCAGAAAATCGATCAAGTGTTTTCCCTCCGGAAATCACATCATATTGGTATCAAAGCCACTTCAATTCAGGAGAAAATAGTTCTGAAGTTCCTTTTGGGCTTAGCCTACAACAAGCTCAAATTGTTGGCCTACAAAGAGGTCAAGAAGAAATGATGGAACAAATAGCTCAACTAACCACTCAAATGGCTAGATTTATGGAGCTACAACAACAACAACCAAGAAGAGGAGCTTATGTTGAACACCATAGAGAAGAATCTGAAGCTGAAGAATGTGATCAACCTAGGCAAAGAAGGCAGCAGAGGGAACGTGATGCCAACATCAAAATGAAGATTCCTCCATTTAAGGGAACAAGTTCTCCTGAAGAATACTTGGAGTGGGTGCAACGAGTAGAGAAGATTTTTGAATATCAAGAATATTCAGAAGCTACAAAATGCCGACTTGCAGCCCTTGAATTCACTGATTATGCAAATCTATGGTGGGAAAATTTGAAGAATCAACGAAGAAGAGATGGAGAGGAGGAAGTTCGAAATTGGAGATTGATGAAAAGGCTCATGCAGAGGCGTTTTGTACCTGATTACTACAAGCAAGAGCTTTATTTTAAGCTTCAAAACTTGAGGCAAGGAGGTATGTGTGTTGAAGATTATGTCAAAGAATTTGAAACTTTGATGATTCGGTGTGAGCTGAATGAACCTCAAGAGCAAACCATAGCTCGATTTCTTGGTGGTTTGAACAGAGAAGTTTCTGACTTAGTAGAGTTGCAGAATTATGTCTTCTTAGAAGATGTAATTAAATTGGTAATTAAGGTGGAGAGACAGAAAAAGAGAGTTTATGGAAGAACCAATGGAGTGTCTAAACCATTGGGGAGTAAACCTTTCCAAACACTTTCCCAAACCTCAAACACTACCAAAGGGAGTAATAAGGAGATATGGAAGAAAGAGCCGAACAAATCTGAAAGTTCTAAGGGGAAGGATAAGAGAGAAGACAACCAGCCCTCTAAAAGAAGCCGAGACATTAAGTGCTTCAAGTGCTTGGGTCATGGCCATATAGCATCCGAATGTCCTAATAGAAGAGTGATGATCTTGAAGGAGAAACAAGGGGAAATAGAGAGTGAAGATGAAGATATTGTGGAGGAATGTGAAGAGGAAGAATATTTTGACGAAGAAGAAGTTGTAGAGTATGCTGATGAAGGTGCTGCATTGGTTATTAGACGTGCCTTGAATATCCAAGCCAAAGTAGAAGAAGAACAGAGGGAGAATATTTTTCAAACAAGGTGCACTATCGGAGGCAAAGTTTGTAACGTGATAATTGATAGTGGGAGCTGCACTAACGTTGCTTCAACCACCTTGGTTAGCAAATTGAAGCTACCTATCATCAATCATCCCCGTCCATACAAGCTGCAATGGTTGAATAATCATGGCGAGATGAAGGTCACCAAACAAGTAAAGGTACCTTTCTCTATAGGGAAGAATTACAAAGATGAGGTATTGTGTGACATAGTCCCTATGGATGCTAGTCATCTTCTACTTGGGAGGCCCTGGCAATTTGATAGAAGAGCACTACATGATGGCTTCAAAAACACCTACGCTTTTGAGAAGGATGGAAAGAAGATTGTGTTGGCACCCTTAAAGCCAATACAAGTACAGCCGAAGGAGGATATAATCGAAGAGAAGAA
This sequence comes from Biancaea sappan, assembly GCA_037074585.1. NCBI lineage: Eukaryota > Viridiplantae > Streptophyta > Magnoliopsida > Fabales > Fabaceae > Biancaea > Biancaea sappan. Next base: position 19,076,650 of record CM073494.1, read on the forward strand.
GCCTAGTTGTTTTGCTTCTAAGAATGAGTTAAAGAAGGCAATAAAAAGGGAAAACTTTGTATTATTACTAATTCTTAAGGAGCTAAATCCAGAACTTGCAGAAAAGCTTCCTAAGCTTGTGAGGGAGTTGATAGAAGAATTTACAGATGTCTTTCCGAATGAGCTACCTAAGGGATTGCCACCCTTAAGAGGAATTGAGCATCAAATTGATTTGGTGCCCGGTGCTGCCTTACCAAATAAGCCAGCATACAGAATGAATCCAGAGGAGGCTAAGGAGCTAAAAAGGCAAGTCGATGAGTTGATTGAAAAGGGTTATGTAAGGGAATCCATGAGCCCTTGTTCTGTGCCTACATTATTAGTCCCTAAAAAGGATGGCTCTATGAGAATGTGTGTAGACAGCCGTGCTATAAATAAGATCACCATCAAATACCGCTACCCAATTCCAAGATTGGATGACATGTTGGATGAGCTGAATGGTTCCAAGGTGTTTTCAAAAATTGACTTGAAGAGTGGCTATCACCAAATCCGAATGAAAGAGGGAGACGAGTGGAAGACAGCCTTCAAGACAAAGCATGGACTTTACGAATGGATGGTAATGCCATTTGGGCTATCTAATGCCCCTAGCACATTTATGCGATTGATGAATCATGTGCTTAGATCTTTCATTGGAAAATTCGTTGTGGTATATTTCGATGATATTTTGATCTACAGTCAAAGTTATGAGGAGCATGTGCAACATTTGAAGGAAGTCTTGGAAGTGTTGCGAAAGGAGAAACTCTATGCTAATCTAAAAAAATGCTACTTTTGTCAAGACCATGTGATTTTTCTTGGCTTTGTAGTATCTCAGCAAGGAGTGGGAGTTGATGAAGAAAAGGTGAAAGCTATCAAAGAATGGCCCGTTCCAAGAACCATATCTGAAGTAAGAAGTTTTCATGGGCTTGCCTCTTTCTATAGAAGATTTGTAAGGGATTTCAGCACCATCTTAGCACCCATAACTGAATGTATTAAGGGAGGAAAGGAGTTCAAATGGAGTAATGCAGCCCAACGAAGTTTTGAGCTTGTCAAAGAAAAATTGTGCAATGCACCTATATTGGCTTTGCCTAATTTTTCTAAGACTTTTGAGATTGAATGTGATGCTAGTGGAGTGGGAATTGGAGCAGTACTTCTTCAAGAAAAGCGTCCTATAGCTTATTTTAGTGAGAAGTTGAATGGAGCCAGTCTTAACTACTCTACCTATGATAAGGAGTTCTACTCTTTAATTAGAGCTCTTGAGACATGGCAGCACTACTTGTTACCAAAAGAATTTGTAATTCACACAGACCATGAATCACTCAAACACTTGAAAGGTCAGAGCAAGCTGAATAGAAGACATGCAAAGTGGGTGGAATTTCTTGAAGCTTTTCCCTATGTGTTGAAGTATAAGAAGGGAGAAACCAACATTGTTACAGATGCCTTATCAAGGAGATATGCCTTAATTTCCATGATGAATGCTAAATTGTTGGGATTTGAATCTATTAAAGACCATTACATGGAAGATTCAACACTTGCTGAAATTTATCTCGCTTGTGAGAAAATGGCATATAAGGGATTTTATAGATCTGAAGGTTTTTTATTTCGCTTAGGGAGGCTGGTAATTCCAAATTGTTCTATAAGGGAATTACTTACACGAGAAGCTCACGGAGGAGGATTGGCTGGGCATTTCGGTGAAACCAAGACATTGGAGATGCTGAAAGAGCATTTTTATTGGCCTAACATGATTAGAGATGTGCATCATGTGATTGAAAGGTGTATTGTTTGCAAAAAAGCCAAGAGCAAGGAAGCAGCCCATGGACTTTATACACCTCTACCTGTTCCAGATCAACCTTGGACTGATGTTAGTATGGATTTCGTGCTAGGCTTACCAAGGACACAAAGAGGTAAAGATTCGGTCATGGTTGTTGTTGATCGTTTTTCAAAAATGTCTCATTTTATTCCATGCCATAAGACCGACGATGCTGTGCACATCTCCAATTTATTTTTCAAAGAAATTGTGAAACTTCATGGCATTCCAAAGAGTATCGTGTCAGATCGTGATGCCAAATTTCTTAGCTACTTTTGGAAGACTTTATGGAGAAAGCTGGGAACAAAGTTGCTCTTTAGTACTGCCTGTCACCCACAAACTGATGGGCAAACTGAAGTGGTGAACCGAACGCTTTCTACTTTGCTAAGAACTATCATTGGCAAAAACTTGAAAAGTTGGGATGAATGCTTGGCCTATGCTGAATTTGCTTACAATAGAAGTGTACATGGTACTACTAAACACTCTCCTTTTGAAGTAGTTTATGGATTTAATCCATTGAGCCCACTTGATTTAGTACCATTACCACTTGAAGCTCGAGAATGCATAGATGGAAAAATGAAGGCTGACATGATAAAGAAGTTACATGAAAACATTAAACAGCAAATTGAGAAGAAGAACTCCATCTATAAGAAGACTGCCAACAAGAGAAGAAAATTTGTTCAATTCAGTCCTGGAGATTTAGTGTGGGTTCATCTTCGAAAAGAAAGATTTCCAAACCAAAGGAAGTCTAAATTAATGCCAAGGGCAGATGATCCTTTCCGTATCATAGACAAGGTAAATGATAATGCATACAAAATTGATTTTCCTGAAGACTATGCTGTTTCTACTACTTTCAATGTAAGGGATCTTTCCCCGTACTTAGAAGATAAAGAGGACTTGGATTTGAGGACAAATCCATTTCAACCAGGGGAGGATGATGTAACCAAGGATAACCCCATTGCAGCCCAAGAAAGGGAGAACACTTCAATTGAGCCTCTAACTCGTTCAAGGGTTAAAGAGCTTGAACTAATTGCAGCCCAAGAAAGGGAGAACACTTCAATTGGGCCTCTAACTCGTTCAAGGGCTAAAGGGCTTGGATTGGGCTTAACCACATTGTTGAAAGTGGAAGAAGTGTGAAAAGATTACATGTGGGTTAGTTGCATTTGTTGAATATAGTTGTAGTCTATTACCTATGCATTAATTGTCTTTGACTTTTAGCTACCTATACATTTATTGTCTTTGACATTTAGCCTACACTACTTGACTTTTAGTTGATGCATTTAATGCATTAGTTGGAGTCTTTTGTCTTTTTGTTTTGGAGACCCTCTATAAAAAGGGTCCTTGCCATATGTTGTAAACCATCTTTGAATCATATATGAGATATTAGCATTTTGCTTTCAAGAGGATTCTTGAGTTCTTTCTCTTATCTAACTTGTGTTAGTGGCGAGAGCAACTAGATTTCTTATCACTCACGTTCTTCTTTCTTGAGTGTGGCGAGATCAACCCATTTCTCTTAGTTGTGGCGCCCTTTGGCTTATCAATTGAGTGATTTGGTTTCATTTGTTCGTTTCTTTCAACCTATCCAGAAAATCGATCAAGTGTTTTCCCTCCGGAAATCACAATGTATGCAAAATATTTTTCTTAAAAAATTTATGATTCACATAGTTATGGATATTAAGAATGTTCATAGAAATTAAAAGGTACCACGGAGGTACACCCTAGGCATTTTATGTTTATCTCACATATCTAAATTTTGGGATGTACCAACTACGAATTGAGACAACGACAGAGGGCACAAACAACAACAATAAGGCCACGAACAGAGACAATATGACTTGAGAACATAAACAAAGATGGCGACGGAGGGCACAAACAGTGATAACGAGACTCAAGAACACAAATGCACAATGACTAGGGCACCAACAAAGACGTCAGGAGGCGAAGAGTACACGAACAATCGAATAGAGAGAATGAGAATGTAGGGATATTTGAGAATTAGGAATGTAATTAAGGTTTTTTTAATTAAATTTATTTTAGTTACTACTAAAATATCTTTAAAATATATAATTAATATATATATATATATATATATATATATATATATATATATATATATATTTGAAGAACATTTTAGTAATTTTAATGAAATTACTAAAATATCATTCGAGAATAGGAATATGATCTCAGTTTCCATCTCTATCTTTGCAGGGAAAAAATCCTTTCTGACGATCCACGAATCTAAGACACCATTGTCATGCCTAATTAAAATAGTTTGATAGTTCAATTCAAGAAAGAAAAGAAAAAAAAAAGACAAATATCTTCTCCAGGTATGCAAATATTTCTTTCTTTTTTTTTTGAGTCTGAGGTATGTAAAGATTGACAGACAGTGAACAGTCCAAATCCAAGTTCCCTTCTCTGAATGGGCCAGCCTATTGGCCCAATGAATCCACTCAGAACCCTTTGTAAGTTTCGCATTCACAATGAACATATGCCGAGACCCAAAAAAAAATCGGAAGAAAAAGAGCACAGAGGCAAAGAACTGCGTCAAGATGCGAGCCTGATCCTCATAGACCTTCTTTTTTTATCCAACCTTATACGACGCAGTAGGCCTATGGGTCCAATCCTAATATATATGAAAAAAGCTTTTATGGGCACGCTTGGACTTGGCACTATAAACCCGTCTAGTAATAGGCACATACACCAATTGACTTGCTTAGTATTTTATATATATATATATATATATATATATATATATATATACACACACACACATACACATACATAGTTATAATTTTTCAATTTAACTACTAAATAACTAATAAATAGATAATTAATTAGTTTGTTTAAAATTTAAAAAATATTACAAGTTGAGGCACTGATGAAGATTAGTGAGTGTAACTTTTTTAAAATTATACTCATTTATTATTCTATATAAAATAAAGAAATGTTAAACTCACATTAAAAGACTTCAAAAAGAAAATAAGAGAAGACCTAGATGAGTTGTAAAAGCACAGTAAGTAAAAAAACAAATAATTGTGTATTAATGTGTATAAACTATAAAAATAACATTCAATCTCATGTTTGTTTGTTAAAAAATGAAAAAAAAAATGGCCAGATGTCAAAGCCATTAATAAAATGACTTCAAAAAACTTTATATATATAGATAGATAGATAGATAGATAGATGACTTTCTAATACTTTTGTTTGATACATTAGTAATATTTTTATTGGCTAAAAAATTTATAATATTGTATTTTTTTAGTGTGATATAAGTTATATTTTATTTTTTATTTTTTAAATTAACAATTATGAAAACTTTAAAAAATTCATACAAAAAATTTTAATATTTAACAAATCAAGTATTTTTTTAAAAAAATAGTGGCCTGCAGGCCAATTCATTTAGACCTGCAGGCTCATACAATGAGCCTGCAGTATGAGGAGGAACAAGAGTCACACTCTCTATGTGAGGTGTGTCCGCCACAGCTTTCATCTCTAGAAGAGTTGTTGCTCTATTTATGCAGTAAGAAGGAGTGTAAGTCTTATTTTTGTACAAGTGTTTAGAAGTAAATATCTGTTTAAATATTGCTTTCATTGTTTTTATAATGTTATTGCTAATACCTTTTCTTCTTATGATCTTTTATTTGGGTAATTTTGTTGCTTATTTAAAGTAATGGTCTTTGTTCAAACGAGAGAATTGACTCTTTATTGGGTTTTTGTGTTATTGTTTATTAACTTTGCATTGGTTATGATATCTCTTCTCTTGATGATTTTATATCCTTGTGTGTGACCTGTTATGGGTGGCTTATTAAAGCATCTTTAATGATGTAATTCTAGTGAGTTGTATATTGTGAGTTCTACAATATTATATTACTATTTTTTTACTTTAAGTAATTCTCTATTTCAATAGTACAATACTAAATAATTTACAAATAAATTATACAAGTTAACACACATCTTTATAATCTCACAATAAATTTCACAACTCTCTATTATTTTTACTGTAATTCTGATATAAATAAGAATAATTTTTACATATGACAATCACGCTAGTGCACTTTAATGGTGAAACTTACTAAAAACAGATTTTATTCTTAAGAACTGTCATTGAAAGTGCCAATTTTAATTGGTTTTTATCTTATTGTCAATTTGCTTTATATCGGCTTCGATGCCTTTTCTTCCATTCACTTTGTATGTTTGTTCTATGCGTGTGTGAATACTTGTTCTTGGGTTACCAGCGGTTAAATATTTATAAAATAATAAATGAATGAAAAATATTTTATCTTGAACAAAAACAACTTAATTTTTTTTATTTTTTAATGATTTATTTATTGATGTAGCGTTGCATTACACGAGTCCGAATAGTAATTATATGTTATCATTAAGATCCTTAAAAAAAATTATAATCTAATTTTAAAAATTGAAAGGATTAATAATAAAATGTTGAGCTGTAATAAAAATAATCGCATATTATGTTTTTATTTGAGTCTAATACTATATTTTTCTGTTAAAAATGCAAAATATTGATATACATAGCATAACTCGTGCGGTGAAAAAGGGGCGGGAGCATGAGAGGTACGATAGTATGAATAAATTACTAATTTAATTCTTAAAAAATATTATAATTAACTTAATTTAATTTTTTCAAAAAACAAATATTTTAATTTAATCTTAAAAAATTTTATTTATTTTTATTTAATCCAGTTATTTGTTAGAATAATTTTTAACAATGAAAAATTTAATATTTATTCTGTGATTTAGCAAATGAAATAACAAAATTCAAATAAATAAAATTTGTTAAGGATTAAATTAAATTATTTAATTTTTAAGGACTAAATTGAAATAATTGTAATTTTTTAAAATCTAAATCAATATTTTACTCCCTTAGTTTGTAAATCATTAGGCTTAGCTCTTCGGGTTGCCAAAAGTACCTTTCACAATAAAAATAGTAAAACAATGATGACTAATAATCAAGTTGGATTGGTGATGAACATAAAAATTGGGATAAGCTGCCTCTCTAATTCTTTATCAATCATGAGGACGTGGACTTAATTAGAATAAGGCACAATATTTGAATTTTGAGTATAGATGGATAGATATCTCAAGACAATCGCGACGCACACCTATGTATGCGACCCTAGCTACCATCTTATATTCTTACATTCTCTGTTACATTTCCTTCGACTACACACAGATTGAGACACCCCCTAAACACTCATTTTCTATTATATATCACTGTATACAAAGTTTTACAGTTATAACAATGCAATCATTATACTTGAACAATTGACATATGTGGCCATTGAATTAATACCGAACCTATCATTTCAATTAAAAAGTTTTGGAGATAGATGTGAATGGAATCAAATCAAGACAAATATCACTCTCCCGATTAAGTATTGTTCAGTGATCTTCCAATGGAATGTCATAGGATTAAGTTGGAATTATGTTCACTGTCGATTCCCGGTCTGTTTGCTAACTAATACAAGACATCGTAGGTTATAGAACTGGACAGGTTTAGTCAACTAATTTGATTAGAATTGATTATTAGTTGGATCTGGTTGTTTTAAAAAAAATTAATTAACTAAGAACTGATTAAAAATCTATTAAATCAATTAAAATCAATAAATCGATTGAACCAGTTTTTGTAAGAAAAATAAAATTATTATTTAAAAAATATAATTATTAATGATTTAGCAAGTTTTTATTTTCTTTATTCTTTTCTATTGTTATGTATTTTTTCTTCTTAATTATTTTTTCATAACAATATTATTTTTTAACACAAAAATAAATAAGAGAATAAGAAAAAAATAAAAAAGTAATTACACATATACATATATATATATATATATATATATAAAGTTTATTAAGATTAAGTATAAAAATATTTATTAATTTATTATATTATATATTTTTAATATAATAATTAAATATTTAGTTTAACTATAATTAAATTAATGAACTATAAAATAATATTTTTATCAATTGATTTAATTTTTAAAATATTAAAAGATATATATCAAAAAATTCAACGATGCTGATAGAGAAAAATAAAAAATGCACAATTCGACGGCAAAGACAATTTCTTTTTTATTATGGCGATTATCTTCAACAATGATAAGCTGTTATATATTTGAAGCTCAATCAACATCATGATGTCATTCGGGCGACACGATATTCAACTTTAGAATAAAAGGATATTCAGATGCCACATCATTGTCGTGCCTACTACTTAACGTCTTCTTACGTTTGTTGATAAGAGACTTTATTATACTTTGCTATCTGTGTTTACTACATATGAATTTATTGCTTTTTAATCATTGGTCAACATAATAATATACTGGCAGACAGCTAGGTAAAATATAATATAATAATTAAAGATAAATTAAATTACATACGAAAGAGTGCGAAATCAAATAATCTCTCATTATCCGCAAATTAATAATTATTTTTGTGACCCTGAAGGCACTAATTAATGCGTAAAGTAGCTTGACATTCTATTTCTCATATCTAAATTAAAATGAAAAAGGTAATTGAATGAGGAAACCATTAAACCAACTTGTGTACAGTACGAGATGAGGTTTACGTTTAATTTTGTTATTAATTAAATAAAGCGGCAATTGATCATGATGTTCCCTAATGTAAAGTTAATAAATTTTTTTGGTTGAATATATAAAGATATGGTGCCAGGTTCTGTATACATAAATTCATTTTGATTCATTATCAGTTGAATTATAATAAAATGGATTAATCAACCTACTCACCCTATATAACTCATGATTAATCAAGTTAGCTTGTATTAACAATCCCAGGTACGTTATAAAAAATGTCAGGACTTGTGGATTGCATGGTAAAATTAGAATTTTTTTTTTAAATTTTAAACTATCAGTATTTTAAAGCTAATTAGGTTCCTGACAAATTTAATTCGGGCTCCTTCCATTGTTGGTACACTAGAGGAATCTCTAGCATCAAAGGAAGCTTCCATTCAGAAAAGAATTCAAGTCAACAATAGCTTTGATTCCATGATAAAACCCTATATGAGACAAGGAAGAAGATGACGAAGATTGGAGTGATGAGAAAAAAAAAAATTTCTGAAGAAATTTTGTGTTTAAATACAAAATGGGTCAAATGGTACATAATTAATCAGAGGCAAACGGCCCAATTAACTAGTCCAAACAGATATAATAGAAAACCTAACCAAAAAGTCAACTTTCTCACTCAACTACTAATGGTTTCTTGCGCTGAAATGTGGATTTGAAATTGAACCGAAATGTTTTGATTCACAATTGAGAGAGGGTTGAACTTAATTCTTGAACCTGTTGGCTGAGAATAGAGATGGGGACTGAAAGTGACATTGGATAAGAAGCAACCCTAAACTTTCTGTGAACTGTGATTTTTTTTATTAATATTTATAGTATTAATATTATTTTCCCTTTTGTGGCTGATGCCTTTGATTTTTCTGAGTTTATCTTATATCCGATAATACATCCATATAAATTATTTAAAACAAACTGTACAAATAAATCCCTTGACCTAATACGTCCTTGACGTATTCTTTACTAGAACTGATTATTAATTAAAAAAATTAATAATAAAACAAATAAAGAAAACTAAATAAATTTATTCGAAGAAGTAATAGGTGAGAGAGATCTTTCTTTTGTTATGCGTACAATAAAATTTCTTTTGTAACCTTCTCAATCGTTATGAAACATTCAACGATATATGCTCAAAGTCATAGTAAGTATCAAATATAAGTTAATTAAGAGTTAAATTATTATTTTTTTATGAGAACATGAAAACTATTATTAAGAATCTTCCAACGTAACAAGGTTTGATATACATATATAAAGGAACAGAAACGAACACACACCTATCACCCTCTATACAATCACCATGTTTTGCCAAGAGTATGTGCCACACAATTCAAGGATTTACGTACTAAACTACATGAAGGAACAACATATAAAGGAACCACACACAGTAAGGATATTATTTAACAAGAAATGAAGGTAGGAGTTGTCTGTCTCTTTTCTAACCAGAGCATCAATTATCAGTTCGGCATCACTCTCGATAACGATCTTCTGGATATTAAAATCTTTGGCTAGCTTAACCCCTCAAGTGCTTCCAAGTGTAAAGGGTTTCTAATGGTAGGGAACAATCAGGTCACAACCCCACAAAGTTCCCATCCCAATCCCAAATAACGCCAGCAATTTAACCACCCTTAGAGTTGTCCACTGTAGCATCTACAGTGAGATAAGGGACGAGATCATCTTTTAAAAACCTAAATCTCCGTATGGAATCGATCTTTCGGCCTCCCTCCTTGCCTTCATTTCTTCCCATCTATTTAAACTCCTAGTCCAGGTAGACGATAAAGGGATGAGATTATATTCCTTATCAAGGCAGCAGACATTACTCATTTCCCAAATAAAATAACAGCTCAGGATAACTTACATAATTGATCATCACTCCAATTCTTCCCTGCGTTCAAGTTCCAATTTCCCCTCTTAGTATCCATTGTATTTAAAGGTATTGAAAAAGGGTTGTTGAGCCAAGTCGAGTTAAGTTTCCTGAAGTTAACCAATGATTGAATCATATATTCATCCTCATCCCTGAAATGGAGGAGAGGAGACACGGACACGCCAGAAAACATGGCAAACACACTCTCCTTAGTCACGAAGAAGATCATTGAGAAAACCTAGCAGAAACTTGGAGAACCCCGCAGAAGGATGTAAGTTAAATTATATTTTAGTCCCTATACTTTCATCCCAATTTTAAATTTGGTCCTTATAATTTATTTTCATGTAATTTGATCATTGTACTTTGAAAAAATTATACAAAAAAAGTCCCTAAGGTTATCGGTGTGAAGATTGCAATGCGAAGAGAATGGAGAAGGAGAGGAGAGAATTCTTAGAATGGCTAGGGTTACAACTGCATAATGTTACAAGAGAAAATGGTAAATATATATAAATAAGATTAAAAGACTAAACTACCCTTAACTGTAATAAATATTATTTACTAACATCCCCCCTCAAACTCACGATGCATCAGTAGAAATCATCAAGAGTTTACTAGTCAAAAAATGAAAACGTTGAGTGGAATGCGATTTTGTGAACAAGTCAGCAATTTGCATGGAGGATGAGACATAGGGTAAAGTGATAGTGCCATATCCAAAGTGATGTCGAGTAAAATGACAATCAATCTCAATATGCTTGGTGCGTTTATGGAAAACTGAGTTGCAGGCAATTTGTATAGCACTCATGTTATCACAATACATAGGGGTTGGGCTAGAGAAAGAGACACCCATATCGGCAAGTAACCAGCGTAACCAAACTATTTCTGTAATACCCGTTAATTTCAGAATATAATTCGCTTAAGAGTATTTTAGAATTCTACAACGTTACTTTAGTTATTTATTTTGGTCATTTTTTAATTTTCATATTTAATTGTTCTCTTTGAATATTATTTATGAAAATTGAGTTAAATGACTGGACTAAATATTTGCACAATGAGGGATATATTCTAAGAATGGTGAAATTCATGGAAAAGTGGTTGCAGAATGGTCAATTAATCCATTTATTGTAAATTGACTGGATGGGTTTGGATGTTGGGTTATGGATACCCATGGGTTATTGAATAACCCATTAGAAATATTTAATATAAAGTTTCAATAGTAACCTCATATTTGAAACTTGAGCCGAAGGAAGCAGAAAAGATTCTTTCTCAGTTCTTCATTTTCTTCTCAAATCCTTTCCTTGATCTTCAGAAGTTCGATTATTTGTTCGGTTCAAAAGCTTTGTAAGGATCAAAGGTAATCTTTAATCCGATTATTTTCCTTAAATTTCAGTTTATGTAGAAGATCAGAGGAGGTTTTGTTCTTGAAAATTTTGATGATAATTCATGAATCTCAGTTGTTTTAGAAGTTATATTTGAGTTATAATCGGTTAAAAGAGTTGAAATTCTGGTTTTGAAACAAGAAAGGAAAGGATGAATTTTTGAAAGAATTTTCTGCAAAACCGAGTTACTGTAGCGACCAGGGATTTCGAAACAAAATCTGGAAAATTTTCTTCGGGTTACTGTAGCAGTACTGTAGTGTCGGCAGTCAACGGTACTGTAGCAGTCAACGTTACTGTAGCGAACCGGTACTGTAGTGAACCGTTACTGTAGCGAAACGACACTGTAGCGAACCGTTACTGTAGCAAAACGTACTGTAGCAACCCGTTACTGTAGCAGTCAGAAAATTTTACGTATTTTCGTGATTTTGTTTCCTTTCTTATGATTCCTTGTAATATATTTTACTAGGAAATTTTCCTACACAAATTCTAGTGTGGAACAAGGTAAACTTGGACAAACATCAAGGTGAGTGAATAACCTTGCTCAGCTACTTTGATATTACTAGTCAAAGTACAATATAAGTACCATTTACAATATTATTTGGATAATAAGCAATTAATTTTTCATATGGGAGTATATGATGATCAGTAGAAATAAGAGTATGAAGAAACTATTTATTTCATGACAATTGTACTATGTGATGAATTCTCACTATTTTATTAATGAGTAAAGATCTACGGGATCAAATACACGAGTGTGAAAGGGTTAAAGTCCCATACTACTCGGTGTATATCTAAGAAATCTTATACACGAGTGTGAAAGGGTTAAAGTCCCATACTACTCAGTGCATATCTATGAAATCTATACACGAGTTGAAAGGGTTAAAGTCCCATACTACTCGGTGTATATCTATGAAATCTTATTCATGAGTTTGAAAGGGTTAGAGTCCCATACTACTCGATGTATAAGATAATTAATTATATGAGTAAATGTGGTATTTGTACTTTTGATATTTTATATAGTACAGTTATTTACTTACTGAGTTTTTAAATAAACTCACACTCCCTATGATTATTTTTTTTCAGATACAGAAAACAGAGAAGAAGAGAATCTGTTTGAAGATTAGAAGCCCCTTGGGATTATTCTCTATTTCTGTCTGGTGGGACACCAGTACTTATTAATGTGGATATTAGAAAAGCTTTGTATTTTCTATAGGTCTCCTAGGCTTGCGATGAGATAGAAATATCAGACTATGTATGTCTATATTTGCTTATCAGATGAATATAATTCTGTAGTGTGGAATGAATGATTAAGGTTGAATGTAAAACCTTACAGAATATATGTATATAACGTATGTTTGAGAATTATATCAAATGAGTAGTATCTTTTCACATACTCAATTTTTGGGATGTGACAATTTCTGCAGTGGTGGATGCCATGGCACGATATTCAGCTTCTGTAGAAGATCGAGAGACAATGTCTTGTTTCTTACTCTTCCAAGAAATGAGAGAATCTCCCAGAAAAATGCAAAACCCTGTGGTTGACTTACGATCGATGGAATCACCACCCCAATCAGCATCTGAGTAGGCACGTAATTCTAAGGAAGAAGATGTAAGAAAGAGAAGACTCTGAAATTGAGTGCCTCTAAGATAACGAAGAATGTGAAGAACAGCTGCCCAATGAACTGAAGTAGGAGAAGTGACAAATTGACTAACAACATGCACTGCATAAGCAATATCAGGTCTAGTGATAGTAAGATATACCAGACTGCCAACAATTGTACGATACAGAGTAGGATCTGATAAGGGAACGCCATCAGAAGAGGTATACTGGGCATTAAGCTCTAGAGGAGTATCTGTTTTTCGATTATCAGATAAACGAGCTTGTTCAAGGATGAGCGTGATGCACTTAGATTGGGAAAGAAGACAACCTCTAGGAGAGTAAGCCACTTCAATCCCCAAAAAATATCGAATAGTGCCCAAATCTTTCATCTCAAACTGTTGAGCTAATTGCAATTTTAACTCTACAATCCCATCAATATCATCCCCAATAATAATCATGTCATCAACATATAAAGAGAGTATGATACGACCATGGGAAGTACTTTTGAGAAACAAGGCGGAGTCATGTGAACTAGAATGAAAACCAAGAGATGCAATCACAATGAAAAACTTTTCAAACCAAGCTCGAGGAGCTTGTTTGAGGCCGTATAGAGCTTTCTTTAGTTTACAAACTTCACTATGATTATGAGAGACACCTGGTGGAGGCACCATGTAAACTTCTTCTTGAAGATCACCATTTAAGAAGGCATTTTTAACATCCATTTGAGAGATATGCCACTGATGAACAGATGCAACTGCAATAAGAGTGCGGATGGTAGTCATTTTAGCAACAGGAGCAAATGTTTCTTCATAATCCATACCATATTGTTGGGAAAACCCTTAGCAACGAAACAAGCTTTGTATCGTTCAATTGAGCCATCAGACTTAGTTTTGATCTTATATACCCAACGAGAACCAATTGCACGTTTTTCCGGTGGAAGAGGAACAATGTCCCAAGTATCTGTTTTCTGCAAAGCAGAAAGTTCCTCTGCCATAGCTTGCTGCCAAAGAGGGTCAAGAACAGCCTCTTGATAGGAAGAGGGCTCAGATAAATTGTGAATAGAGGTCAAAAAAGAAGCAAAAGAAGTAGAGTAAGTGGAATAAACAAAATCTGGTAATTTAGTGGACTTACTGTAATATCCCAAGAATTTATATGAATATTTAAAGTCTAATTTGAAGTTTAGTGAAAAATTTAATTACGTGAAAAATTTGCTTTTTGAATTAGTGAAGAAAATGTGGGAATAGAAATTTTAATTTTTAATTTAGGAAATTTTTACAAATTCTCAAGGACTAAAGTGAAAAGAAAAGAAAGTATAGAGGACTTTTGAGAAATGACCAAGTAGGGACCCGAGAAGGAGAATAGAGCTTATGGGAATGAATTATGAGTCCGGTACCGAAAGGATGATGGATTTGGGATTAAAGTGGAGTTTGAGATATTGAGAGGGACTAAAGTGAAATAAGGAAATCTGTGGGGCACCTAGGATTTAGAAACACCTGAGGTGAGATTTTATGAATTTGCTTTTGCTAGTCTTGACTGAGGATCAATTGCAGAGCAAGTGATAATTTCACCCCGGGTGAGTAAATAGGTGGCCTCACCTATTTTTTCTTCATTTTTTCTCCTTTCCTCTTTCTCTCTTCACCTTCTCTCCTCTCTTTCTCTCTCTACACTCCAACTCCACAACTGAGCTTTGGAAGGTGGATCTCGGGCTACGGGGCGAGCCTCTAGGAGCCAAGCAACGTAGGGAAAGTAAGGAATCGAGGAATGGTCAAAGTGCAAAGTGGGAGTGCCGAGAGCGTGAAATCTAGGTGAGTGGGTTAATACTTGCTATGATTAAATATCTGTTATTGACTTTTTGCATCATAGTGGAAATATGTTGTATATCCAAGTTTGAAGAGGATGATGTGGAACGATGAGACATAAACAATTGTGGAACGTATCTGGTAATGTATATAATTATATTTTCTTATTTTCCCATGAATAGAGGTTATATGATGGATTGTGAATGGCATGTGAACTGAGTTGAATAATTGTTCTATATTATGGGTTATGTTGTATACATGCTATGTTTCTGGAACCACATTGATTATGTTGTGACTTGAATTGTAAATGACTGAGTTGTGTATGTGGCTCAAGATTATGATTGAGGATGTTTTTATATGTGATTGTGATTGTGTTTGACTGGAAAGGAAAGGCATGATGGTGCACCCCATGGAGAAATTTATGTGAAGTTATAAGGGTGGAGATTATAAACGGAGCGATAAGGGTGGATGCGGCGGGGGCCGCGAGCAACGATCCAGAGGTATTCTGGACGACCCGGTTGGTACGGGAAATGTGTGTGAAATTGATTTCACCTATTGCTGTTGTGAATTTTGAATTATGTTGAAATGTATTTGATTTACTTGGATATTGTTGTGAAATATTATGAATAATATTATATCATATGATGATCGATTTACGTATGATTGCTGCATGTTATCATTATGATGCATGATATTTTTTTTTGTCATAGTGTTGTGTTATCTACTCACTGGGCACGTGGTTTGCTCATACCCCTCTTATTGATATTTTTTTTCAGAGTTGACAACTGAAGGTAAATATCGGAACAAGGAATTATGGATCCTTAGTCCATGATTACCTTTTCATTTGTTCAGAATAAAGGTATAATAGTTAAGTCTTATTCTAAGTTGTATAAATCTAGAAATCTCTGTAATCGGGTAGGTTCATTCAGTGATGTAATGTGAATAATTGTAGTATGTATAGAGAACTCGGTTTGGTTGCATGAAAAAGAATTGTATGATTTGTAAGAGAAAGATAGGCTTACGGAGGTGAAATGAAATTCACTTTCCGTGCCGGTCACGTGCTCAGATTTTAGGACGTGACACTTACGATCACATTGAGGGTAACGAGAAGGAGGATCCACAGTCACAGAGAGTTCTTGAGAAGTAGTAGGGAGAGGGGAAGTATCAACAAGAGGAACATCAAGATCAACAGAACTACCAGTGTCAACCCTGCAAAACTCAATATCAGAATTATTTAGATGATCTGTTACATGAGGAGGTGTGGTATCTGTATCTGTGTGAAAAGGATCAATACGGGTGAGATCAGACTTTGTAAGACTCTGAGAATCAGAAGGAATGGAGTAAAATGGTATACGTTCAAGAAACACAACATGACGTGAGACATAAAGTTTTTGAGTGACAGGATCATAACAACGATATCCTTTCTGACCATCACCATATACTAGAAAAACACAGATTGCTGAACGAGAAGACAATTTATTACGTTGTACACTAGGAAGAAGAACAAAACAAGTAGAACCAAAAACTCTTAAAGTTGAATAGTCAAGAGCATCGCCATATAGTTTTTCAAAGGGGGACAAACCTGAAATAACAGATGATGGAATTCTGTTAATGACATGGACAGCAGTAAGAATAGCTTTCCCCCAAAACTCACTGGGAACTGAGGCAGACAAAAGAAGGGAACGAGCAGTTTCAACAATGTGTTGATGTTTCCTTTCAGCAACGCCATTTTGCTGAGGAGTATCAGTACAAGAAGTTTGATGAAAAGTTCCATCAAAGGCAAGTAATTCAAAAAATTTACTAGATGTATATTCACCCCCCAGATCACATCAAAAACACTTAATAACTGCATTGTGTTGAGTTTTAACAAAGGCACGAAACATAAGATAAACACTAAAAAATTAAGAACGATTTTTCATAAGATAAATCCAACAATAACGAGTATAGTCATCAATGAAAGAAACATAATATCTAGATCCACCTTTTGTAGGAAGAGGTGATGGACCCCAAACATCAGAATGAACCAAGTCAAAAGGTGCAACAGAAACAGAAGTACTTTTGAAAAAAGGTAAAGCAGAAAATTTAGCAAGTTTACAACCACAACAATTAGAAATGTCATGAGTTTGCAACTCTCCTAAAGCTCCGGTAGAAGCTAAGTATTTCAAGCGGGAAGAAGATACATGTCTGAGACGAGAATGCCATAAGTAAAAATTAGAAGATGAGGAACCTAAACTAAATGATGACATGTCAACACTGGAAGCTGCAATATCTAAAACTTTGAGCTCATCCAAAATATAAAGTCCCCCCTACCTATGACTGGTCCCAATGAGCCTCCTGGATTGCGGATCCTGTACATAACAAGAAGTGGAGGAAAAGAAAACTGAGAAGCCAGAATCACACAACTGACTAACAGAAACAAGGTTCAACGTAAGGTTAGGAATGTAGTAAACATTGGAAAGAGATAAAGAAGAAGTGCAAATAGACCCAGTGCCCGCTAAAGGCATAGGAGTGCCATCAGCAGTCATAACAGATATAGATGACGTGGGATGTAAAGATGCAAAGGATTGAAGATCAGATGACATATGATGAGAGGCTCCAGAGTCAAGAATCCATATGGATGAAGATATACCTGATGAGCTAGAGGAAGACAAACCTATATTTGAGTAGGCAGACATAGCTTGTGGTTGAGTGGCAAGAAACTTCTGAAATTGCTCAGCAAGGGTAGCTATTGTATTGCCAGAAAAATGTGTATGTCCAATACCAAGAGAATCTGTTGGAGGAATAACTGCTGCAACATTTGAAGTTGAAGGTTTGAAGCCTCGTTGTTGCAAATGATTAGGCTGTTGTGTATGGTGCAATTTGTTCAATAATTTTGGGCATTGAGCTTTCCAATGGCCCTTCTGCTTACAAAAACTACATTCGTCATAACCAACCTTTCCATGAGATTTGTTTTTGTTAGGAGAAACTGCAAATACAGATGGGTGAGGAATAGGAAGAATTCCTTTCTCTATAGTCCCTTTGTCAGATTGAGATTTAAGACGAATCTTGTCACGACTCGTTTTCTAGGCACATGACCGGCACAATGATGAATATCCCATCACTGTAAGCCTTTCGACAAATTCTACCCATGAGTTAGATTATTAATCATTATCTCTATATTCTCAAAATAATCATTCCTTAATAAATACGAAGAAAATATATCAAAATTTCTTAATTAATAGATTCTCAATACAAAATACATTATCATACTGAAATACAAGCCAAATACCAAACCCCTGACCTAGATGTCCTATACGATTACAGAGCAACATAATCTATAACAAAAGAGGGGCCTACCCGACAGCGGGAAGGTCCAAAGTGATCTACTCCTCTAGCGGATGTTCTTCGCTAGCAACCTGATCTAAACAAAAAAAATTGTACAGAGAGTGTGAGCTTTTAAACTCTGTGAGCGAATCGGCCTCGCGTTAATAAAATTCAAATACATTACCAGTCATGCAAGTATATCCGAAGGCTTATACTCAACCAATATACATAGTTAGAAATTACATACAAGAAGATAAAAATTCGTCCAATTCAACAAACGTTACTAGTACTCATCAATGGCAATATATCCCGGAGAACGCACACAGGCCAGCTCACAAATTCTATATATTTCCGCCATGACGCACAACCAATTCAACAAACGTTACTAGTACTCATCAATGACAATATATCCCGGAGAGCGCACAAAGGCCAGCTCACCAATTCTGTATATTTCCGCCATGACGCACAACTTCATCCTCTTAGCTAGGGCGCTTCACGGATTTATCACCAATCCGGGCTATATCTCTACTGAGAGAATCGTTGTCTCCACACTCATTGGTCAAGACACCATTTCAACCGGGTTTTTCGCCTTGCCGTGAGAGGGGGTACTGTCCCGCTCAATCACAATCAATAGTACAATATTTCATATCATAATAAAAAATACAATATAATATTCATCCATATAACAGGTATAGTATATAACTATATTATAGATTTATAAACCAGAAATCAAGATAACCATTAAACTGTTTTTGAAAGATTCAAACTTCACATCATCATGAAATACTTGTTTCGTCTTATCCGTACTTCTGGATTAATTATCTCCTTAAATTCGTCATTCTGAATCCAATTTCCCCCTATGAATCTTGGGAGTGACTTACGACATACTTTTTATCACCAGTAACGCTAAAACTCTATTAAAACGGGGTCGTTTCACTCACCTGGATTCCGTACGAGTATCGCTTCTCTAACCCGTTACAGACAAGAGTATTCAGGTGAATTTCAGTGTTCCGCTATAGAGATTTTCATGAAAAATTAGAGAAAATACGTTAGGATTGTTTTCATACAGACACTGTTCATATATATGGTACTATTTATATGTATGGTCACTATTCATACATACAGTTACTATTTATACGTATGAATACTATTTATATGTATAGATACTATTCATACATACGGTTATTATTCATACGTATGGTTACTATTCATACGTACAGATACTGTTCATACATACGGATACTATTCATATATATATACAGAGACTGTTTATACCAGAAATAGAGAATACAATCTGTAAAAGAGTACACCAGGTAAGTTCCTAGGAAAGAGTGGAGGGTCACAATGGACACACTTAAAAATCAGGTCTTTCCTTAGCCAGAACTTTCCTAGACATGTATTCTTCACAGTTTACATTCTATTTTGGTAATCAGAGAATCAAAATAATATGTAAGCAGCTAAGGACAGTTTTTCTGATGTGGAAGATCAGCCAAAGTCGCAACCACAGAGCATACTTAACAAAATAACTTTTAAAATTTGAAAGACATAGAAAGGGCATAGTATCCTTACCTAAGCTGAAAAGGAAAGAGCCAAAATCTCAGAGGCCTAGCATTGGAGTAAGAGAAACTTAAGGAGAGAAAAAGAGAAGTTGAAGGTGTGAGTTTAGAAGTGAAATGAAAGGGATTTGGAAAAGTTAAAGGTACTATTTGTCACTATGCGCTAATAAAATATTCAATTTACTATTCATGAAAATGATATTTCTAATAAAATATTTAACGCATTACTGTGTAAAACGCGGAGGCGGCTGAATTATTGGTTACTATTGAAACTTAAAGGGAAAACTGTCATTTCACCTTAAACTTTTAAGTTTCTTTTCAATTTAGTCCTTTCACTTTAGTCCCTGAGAGTATTTTCACACATAAAACGTCATTTTCTCCTACGAACTTCTTTCTAGTTTTCTCTAATGATCAAACCACATCTAGTACTTCACATTTCGATTGTATAAGTGAACAGTATCGTATACGTAAATAGTATTATATAGGTAAACAATACCATATACTAGCATAGTAACCACAGTTTGCAAATACGCATGTATATTTTATTTTTCATGGGTATTACAAATCTCTTCAGCTAACAACTCATTAACCACTGAATCAATTGTTGGAAGAGGATTACAGTGCAATATTGTTCCACGAAGCCCTTCAAAATCATCCCGAAGAGCCATCAAAAATTGAACCAGACGTTGTTCTTTTTTACGAGCAATGTATGGTGCAAAGGCTCGTAATTCAACAAATTCAGTAAGAGCTAGTTGATCCCAAAGATTAGTCATAGCAGAATAAAATTCTTGTATGCTCATGTTGTTCTGTTTAAGAGCACGAATATCAATCTCTAATTGATATTGCTTTGCAAAATTTGACTGCATATACAGCCTTTCCAAATGATCCCAGACCTCTTTAGCTGTTTCATATTTTGCTAGTTGTACTCCTATTGATTGCAAAACAGAGTTATTGATTCAAGTAATTATCTTCGAATTGTTTACATCCCAAATTTCCATCTATTCAATATATTTTGCATCATTTTCATCTTTCGGCTTAACAAAGGTTCCAGAAACATAACCCCACATTCTCTTACCTTTTAAAAAATTTTTCAACACATAACTCCAATATGAATAATTATGTCCGTTCAATTGCACACTAATAGATTGAAGAGAATCATCTTTTTTACCAGCCATTGCTATTGTTATTAGACCGAGAATTTAATTATCTGGCAAAATGTATACTGAATGAACAGTAAACGTACCAGAATAGTGTACAAAATTCTGATAACCAGTAAATTCAGCAAATTTCAGACTGCTACAGTAACATTGACCGTTGACCGTTGCTACAGTACTTGTGTCACTACAGTACCGATTTACTACAGTACCGTATTACTACAGTATGCGCTGTTACAGTACCCAAATTTGCAGAATCGAAGAAGACGATGAACAGTAACTCCGGCTACCAGAACAGTAACTCCGGCAACCGGAAAACGCACCAGAACAATCAAAAACAATCTCTGACTTACCAGAAATGCAAAAAATAGTTTCTTTCTAACCAAAACTAAGTAAATCGGGCTAGATCTGAGAAACTTTCTCGCAGGTACAGTAACAAAAAAAATCTGCAAACCAGATTTTTGCAAACAAGAACCCGATCTGAAATCTGCAAACTCGATGTAAAATCGATCCGAACTGCAAATGGGTTGCCGACAAAAAATAAAAAAAATAAAAAACAACGCACCAAATCTGATTGCTCCAACCTGAATCTGTGATTTGTTGAAAGATCTGCGAAAACTGTGGATATATCAAGAATTGCGCTCTGATACCATGTGAAGATTGCAATGCGAAGAGAATGGAGAAGGAGAGGAGAGAATTCTTAGAATGGCTAGGGTTACAACTGCATAATGTTACAAGAGAAAATGGTAAATATATACAAATAAGATTAAAAGACTAAACTACCCTTAAGTGTAATAAATATTATTTACTAACAATCGGATGCCATTATTTTGTCGTTAAAATGAGTTGATGTGGCAACCAAGTCAATATATACTCCAACTCAGCACCGTAATGCCACATCAAATGCCACAATAGATGAGTAATAAAAGAACTTTTCTGTCCCTCGTTGAGCAAAACAGTACAACAATCCTAGTGTCCCGGCTTCTATTAAAGTTTCATACGATGGATTCCCAAACCCGAAATCTCCAAAGTTGAGTTTGTGGCATTGGCATTGGCATTGTTGTTTTGTTTTAGTGCAGACACTTGTTGCCACTTCGGTGAGTCATCAGACTAATTGAGACGGTAATATGCAGGTGCAGCCCTAACCTCCCGACGTGACGGAGCTCCTTCATCTCATGGAGAAGCTTTGTAATACCCATGAAAAATAAAATATAAATATTTGTTTACAAACTACTGTTACTATTTCAGTATACGGTACTATTCACCCGTATAATACTATTTACGTATATGGTACTGTTTATTTATACAATCAAAATGTCAAGTACTAGATGTGGTTTGATCATAAGAGACAACTAGAAAGAAGTTCGTAGGAAAAAATGACGTTTTATGTGTAAAAATACCCTCATGGACTAAAATGAAAGGACTGATTTGAAAAAAAACTTAAAGGTTTAAGGTGAAATGATAGTTTTCCCCTTAAGTTTTTTAATAGTAAGCCACCTGCGACTTTTTCGAAATTTGCACAGTAACCGTAAATGATTAACGTGAATTATTTTATTATAAATGTCATTTTCATAAATAGTAAATTAAATATTTTATTAATGCATAGTGTCAAATAGTACTTTTGACTTTTCGTATAAATAGGCTATTTTATTTCACTTCTAAACTCACACCTTCAACTTCTCTTCTTCTCTCCTTAAGTTTCTCTTGCTCTAATGCTGGGCATCTGAGATTTTGGGCCTTTCCTTTTCAGCTTAGGTAAAGATACTATGCCCTTTCTATGTCTTTCAATTTTAGAAGTTATTTTCTTAAGTATGCTCTGTGGTTGCGGTTTTGGCTGATCTTACACATCAGAAAAACTGTCATTAGCTGTTTATATGTTATTTTGATTATCTGATTACCGAAATAGAATGTAAATTGTGAACAATACATGTATAGGAAAGTTCTGGCTAAGGAAAGACCTGGTTTTTAAGTGTGTCCAGTGTGACCCTCCACTCTTTCCTGGGAACTTACCTGGTGTACTCTTTTACAGATTGTATTCTCTATTTCTGGTATAAACAGTCTCCGTATGAATAGTGATCGTACGTATGAATAGTAACCGTATGTATGAACAATGTCTGTATGAAAACAATCCTAACGTATTTTCTCTAATCTTTCATGAAAATCTCTGTAGCGGAACAATGAAATTCACCTGAGTACTCTTGTCTGTAATGACTTAGAGAAGTGATACTCGTACGGAATCCAGGTGAGTGAAACGACCCCGTTTTAATAGAGTTTTAGCATTACTGGTGATAAAAAGTATGTCGTAGGACACTCCCAAGATTCATAGAGGGAAATTGGATTCAGAATGATGAATCTAAATGAGATAATTAATCCATAAGTATGGATAAAATGAAATAAGTATCTTATGATGATGTGAAGTTTGAATGTTTTCAAAAACAGATTAATTGTTATCTTGATATGTGGTTTATAAATCTATAATATAGTTATATACTATACCTGTTATATGGATGAATATTATATTGAGCTTCTGATTATGATATGAAATGATATTGATTGTGATTGAGCGGGACAGTACCCCCTCTCACGGCAAGGCGGAAAACCCGGTTGACAGGGTGTCTTGACCAATGAGTGTGGAGACAACGATTCCCTCAGTAGGGATATAGCCCGGATTGGTGATAAATCCGTGAGGCGTCCTAGCTAAGAGGATGAGGTTGTGCGTCATGGCGGAAATATACATAATTGGTGAGCCGGCCTGTGTCCGCTCTCCGGGATATATTGCCATTGACGAGTACTAGTAACGTTTGTTGAATTGGATGAATTTTTATCTTCTTGTATGTAAAAGGATGATGTTGTGCGTCATGGCGGAAATATACATAATTGGTGAGCCGGCCTGTGTGCGCTCTCTGGGATATATTGCCATTGACGAGTACTAGTAACGTTTGTTGAATTGGATGAATTTTTATCTTCTGTCTATTGGTTGAGTATGAGCCTTTGGATATGCTTGCATGACTGGTAATGTATTTGAATTTTATTAACGCGAGGCCGATTCGCTCATTGAGTTTAAAAGCTCACACTGTTTGTACAACCTTTTTGTTCAGATCAGGTTGCCATCGAAGAATATCTGCTAGAGGAGTAGATCACTTTGAACCTTCCCGTTGTCGGGTAGACCCCTCTTTTGTTATAGATTATGTTGCTTTGTAATCGTCTAGGATATCTAGGTCAGGGGTTTGACATTTGGTTTGTATGTCAGCATAATAATGTAGTTTATATTGAGAATCTATTATTATGTGCAAATCATCTCTATGAATTTCAAATAAGAAAATTTGATATATTTTCTTCAGGAATGGTTATTTTGATAATGACTAAACTCATGGGTAGAATTTATCGAAAGGCTTACAGTGATGGGATATTCATCATTGTGCCGGTCATGTGCCCAGAAAACGGGTCGTGACAAGCTTCATGAGAGGGAGTCTCGTTGAAGACGGAGCTTCTCGAGCAGAAGCTCTTATGGGAGTCAGTGGCCATTGGGCCTCTTCTAGAGATCACGAGATCACTACTAAGGAAATAGAGATTGAGAAGGACACCAAGCGATTGGTGGAACTAGAGGAGGAGAATTTGAGGTTGAGGAATGACCGAATGAGTCGGAGGAATTGAAGTGTCAAGTTGAAGAAGAAAGGAGAAAGAGTGAGATGAAAATGAAGATTTTGGAGGATAATAGAACAATTGAAGAAAACAAAGACGGATCATGAAAGTAGTAATAAAAGAGATGCATTAGATAGTGATGATCTCTCCCATTCCTAGAGGTTTCAGGAGCTTGTGGAGGTTTCAGTGAAGTCGAATTTGATTAAGAACTTAAAGAAAGGGAAAGTGCACCTTGAAAAATTTTCCACCAACCAAGATATCAATAATCAGAAGCAGTTTGAAAGCAGATTGAAGTAGGGGGGACTAGGATTGTTGTACTATCAACAAGGGACACAATGGTGATTTTATTATTCATCTAGCATGGCAATTGACGTGGTATTAATGTGTTGAGTTGAAACGCTAACTGGGTTGCTACATCAGCTTATTTTATCTAATATCAGAGAATTTTTGACAAATTTTTCAGGGTGTAAGGACTAAATTACACAAAAAAAAATTATAAGGAACAAATTTAAATTTGGGTGAAAGTATAAGGACTAAAAGTATAATTTAACCCTAATTAAACAGCAAATGTAATTTGCAACTTACTACTTCCCTTTTCTCTTTCTCGTCCCTCATCGGTTGGTCTTGGTCGTAGGTATTTATGTGTTGCGGTAGGGCTGCAATTTTATATTATATACAGTTCTATCATAGTTATATGCATCAAATTTAAAAATGTTTACTTATTATTTACTCTCTTTCATATTATTAGACTTTTAGCACCAATTTTTCTGCAGATACTTGATCTGATCTTTTTACTTTTGTGGCATATGAGGAAGGAAAACGCTAAGACCTGCAAGTGATCAGTGAATGCATGCACCGAATATAGTTACATTTTGTTTATTTATTGTTGTTCTTTTTGTAGGAGATTAATTGAACCGAAGTCACTTCATGGTGTGCGGTCCTTATCAAAATGAAAAGAAAATGTGGATTAACTAGGAATCAATCTTATAGAAGCCGAAATTGCAAGTACATTAGAAGTCTCAAACCAATGGCGTTGAAATTTGAATCTGACACGAAGGATAGCTTTGGCAACAAACAGTTTAAGATACGGTGACAAATGCATAGAAACAAATACCGACTCTTTCATTTTCATCCAAAAATCCACCCAAATTTGTAATCAGTTTAAATGATAATCTAAATCAAAATGAAACCCCCTTCTAATTCTATTTTTTTTTGGTTTTTCTTGGATTCTTTCATTTAACAATAAATTGGTAGTTGAATTTTTAATTACTCATTCTTTAAAAATTTAATCCTTAAAATTTTTATTTAATTATTTAAATAATTTTGCTCAATAACAATAGTCTTTTTGGTCAGTCAAAATAAAATTTCATACTAGTGTTATCAGATAAGCTTTACTTATGTATTTTGAATTCTCAAAAGTCAAAATCATCATGGTTTGCTCGCTGCCTCGTGTTGCTAAAGGGTAACGGCTGCTATCTTGGCCATGATTGTTAAAAGTTAGTTTTTTTTTTTCTGTTTTTCCTCGTTATTAAAAAAAAGGCTAAAACATACGCTTCTTGAAAAAATTTATTTTTTTTAAAAATAAATTAATTAAAAAAATTTCTAAAGAATAAAATATTAATTTGCTCTTCATTTAACTTTAATTACACTCAGTTAATTTATTTGTTTACAGAAAAAAGAGGGAGCTCAAGCGCAGAAAACTCAGTTATATATATATATATATATATAATATGCTTAGTGGGACTCACTTTCATTATCCAAAGTCAAAACCCAGAAGCTGAACAGCCCCAAATTCTAAGCTTTCTGCTACAGGGAAGCTCCCGACCCTTTCCACTTCTCTAATATTCTCCGTTTATATGTCACTCCTTAGCGGCCTCAACGTAGACAGTAATCTCACTCTTAGCCCATACCAATTTTCTTGTGGTTCGATGTATTAGCTAGAAATAGCGGCAGAATTCAAAGCCTAACTGACTCTCATGATCATCCACAGCTATGACCACTTGCAGGGAGACTCGTTCTCCTACATCTATCCTCACTTCTCTCTCCAATTCTGATCGTGGCCTCCCTCTCTTTCTCTTCCTCCTCCTCCTCCTCCTCCTTCTACACACCTCATCCCCTGCCTCAGCTCAGGACACCACTCCTCCGCCCCCTCCGGCCCCTCCGCCGCTCCAGCCATTTGCCAGGCTCCGCTTCAATAAATCCATGGGCATCATCTTCGTCATCCTCGTCGTCGTCTTCTTCGTGATAGGATTCATCTCTGTCTACTCACGTCAATGTACAGAACGACGATTCAGAGGCGGCAGGGACCTCGCCAACCAAATCGGCGGCAGCAGCCGCGGGCTCGACCCAGAATTTATTCACGCTTTTCCCACCTTCGTCTACTCCTCCGTCAAAGGGCTTAAGATTGGGAGGAACACGCTAGAATGCGCTGTGTGCTTAAACGAGTTCCAGGACAACGATACGCTGCGTTTCATCCCCAAATGCAATCACGTTTTCCATCCCGATTGCATCGACCTCTGGCTCTCCTCTCACTCCACGTGCCCCGTCTGCCGAGCCAACCTCACTCCCCGCCCCGGCGACACCTCCTTCGTCGCCGTTCAGATCCCCGACTCTGCTCTCCCGCCCGAACCAGAGGAGCAAGACGGTGGCGATGACGTCATCCGTCTCGATCATAACAATGCCAACAGAGTCGGAGATTCGGGTTCCTCCCCGAAGGACAGGGATATCAATATCATCAATTTACTCAATCGGAACCTTTCTACGAATAGGAGCCCTGCGCCGAGGATAAGGTCAACGGGGTTCCGATTTGGCAGCTTGTTTCCGCGTTCTGACTCGACGGGACACTCGCTGGTGTCGCCGGGGAACGATCGGGAAAGGTTCACTCTGAGATTGCCGGAGGAGGTGAGGAAGGAGCTTTTGAGCTCCACGCTGAAGCGAACCAAGAGTTGCGGGACATTGACAAGTATGAGAAGTGAGAGAAGAGGTTTCAGGACGAGAAGCGTGGGTGGCGGAGGAGGGGGCAACTATTTACAATACGAACAGTCCGGGTGCGAGGGGCGGTTGGACCGGTGGGGGTTCTCGTGGACGCCGCCTTTTGTGGGTCGGAGCGGTTCGAGTTGGTCGAGAAAAGGGTCGTCGACGGAGAGGAGGAAGGCTCCGGTGGATGGTTCAGAGGTGGCAGTGGATCACTTGGGTGAGCGATCCTTTGATCGCTTATGTCCAGAACGGGAGGATGCGTTGAATTAGATTGTATGTTGGTAGGTCAGATTGACAGATTTCATACTCCGCTTTCCACAACTCATGCAGGATTCATGTTCATATACACTTCATACAATCTTTTTTTTCGTTTGTTTTTAGTTTATTTAGTTTTGGCTTTAGATTTGAATATATTGAAGAAAGATCTGGCGTGGATGTGGGATTAACAGGAGGAGTGAAAACAAAAAACACAGAGCATTTTGTACAGTAGACAAAACTAGAAGTCTGTATGTTTTCCTGTTTCAATATACTTGCTTCTTCATTCTTTAATATTTCCTTGTTTCAGATTAATTTTATGCATCACAATTATAATTTTATTTTCAGTTCCAAATAGGATGAGAAAATGTGCCGCCGGGTCACGTTATTTCATTATGCGCTTCTAGTTTTATCTTGGTTTCAAAAAATCGGCGTGATAAACGTCAAATTAGTGTGCGTAATGAAATAAGTCATTGGAAACCAACGACATTATCTTTCTTCTTCAAGAATTACAAATTTTTTACGGCCATTTTTTTTAATTGATGTCTTTCGAAATATGTTAGGAATATGACACTGATCAATCAATAACCAATAATATGGAAATGATGCGTAATATCAAGAAGTTCATAGTTCTAGTGCTACTGCGTGGTGATTTTGGGATGGTATTGGTTGTTTAACCAGTAATTATAAGTTCAAATTCCTCCATCATGTACCAAGAAAAAAATCACAGTTTTGGACAGGGACATGTTTTTTTTTTTGGTTAGAATAAGATTTCTATTAATATAGCACCAAACCAAAAAAATAATAAATTATTACAGATCATGCCTTAACTTTTGTCAAAAGAACATACAGGATTAAGGCCTTAACTTTGCACTAGTGATAGTAATGTAGAAAAGTGGACTGGGCTTATTCGAATGCGGGTTTGAGTGAGAATATTTCCTGTGTTGTTGTTTCTCGTGTTTTGGACGTGAGGCGTCTCTGTGTCATTCTTCCAAAAACAAAGAGTTTGGAGTTAAGGCTAAATGGACTCCACAAAATGGCCCAATGCCACAACGAGATTGAATCCATATCTCGTCCAGCACTCCAATAGGTCCAACTCCAAAGGAAGTGCTGTATTAGTCCTAAAAGATTGGTTCTCTATCAATTTAGTCTTCAAAATATTGCATGAATTATTTTCATACTTGAAAGATTCACCTCCAATCAATTTAGTCCCTTTGTCCTTTAAAAATTCTTCTCCTTGGTGTTGGAATGGCTTCTCTTTTTACATGTGCAGTGCTAATGAGTGAACAAAACTAAGGAGGAGAATAGAGCTTCTAGCTAGAGTGGAAGTAAAGGAGGAGTTTTGCCACAAATAACGTTGTTTAGAGATATTTGACCATATCACATGTCAATAGTCAATATTCAATCTCATATGTCGTGTCAGCAATTAACAGTCACAGTGTGTGCCATTATTATCCATCTTAACAAATATATTAAGGACTTGTTTGGTACCAAGTATTGCTGAAAAAAAAAAAGTAAAAGAAAAATGAAAAAAAATGAAAAAATAAAAAAAAATGTGTTTGATATATGATAAAAAAATAAAAAGAAAAAGAAGAAGAAGTTTTTAGTATGTACTTTTTAATAATACAAAGATGTGGCATTAGCCCATTAGTTCATTTAGCCTTAAAATTCTTTTTTTTTTTTTGAAAGAATGATACAAAGACGCTTCGCGTCCAAAACACGAGAAACAACAACACATGAAATACTCTCACTCAAACCCGCATTCGAATAAGCCCAGTCCACTCTTCTACATAATACTGATTTCAGAATGAGACTGTTAATTGCTGACATAATCAGTATTATGTAGAAGAGTAGACTGGGCCAATGCCACATCAAGCAAGAAAACACAGAGAGAAAAAAAAAATAAAAAAGGCAGTGATATTGATTTTTTAGTTATGTCTGAGCCGTACTTGAAATTAGAGGGTGTGAAATCTTACTAGAAGTAGTTTCAAAGCCACCTAGTCGAAGGCTGAAAGGTAACTCTCAGCTGAATCGGTGGTCCAAGGCTTAAACTGCCTAAACCCCCAATTCAGACCCTCTCACCCAATCTGATTTCCCTGTTGCCTGACCCTGATCTCAAAGAAATCGGCGGAGTAGAGGGCGTGGAGGTGAGAATCCACCACCATGAAGTTCATCCCTACCAAACCCTTCATCACTTCCTCTGCTTTCCTAATCCTTCTCTTCTTCTCTCTCAATATTCTAGAAGTAATAAGCGAAGACGGAAAGAAGAAAAACCCAAAAGCGAAGTGTCGAGATTACTCGCAACCAAGGGAAAAGAGAGACCAATACCCAAAAAGCGAAGCACAAATGAACCAGCATCTCATTTTGTCTGCTCAGTACTCAGAGCAGATTTAGAATTTCAACCGGTTTTCTATCAAAATTTTGATAGAAAATTGCATGGGAAAAAACCCCTCATTTTCGAACCTGATTTTCCTTATTTATTTTTCTGTCCACTATAGCACTAGACTACCAAAAAACAAGTGCTGATGGAAAAAAATGTGGGATTTCGTCTTTTTTAAACTAGAATACACGGTACCAAACATGCCTTAAGGGTTAGTTAAGTTTGTGGATATTGAAAGACCAAATTGATTGGAAGTGAATCTTTTAGGGACCAAATAAATATAAGTAATTTTTTGACAACTAAATTGATAAAAAAAAAAGTCATCTTTCACGTAATAAAACAGTCATTTCTCTATTTATTATCTGTTGTTTTTGTTCATAGTTATTAAATCTCCTCATCATGATCTGCTAACATTGAAGAAACATTTGAATATCTATCGGCCAAGTATTATATAGGAAAACCACCTAACTCGGATACACACAACATACATAATTACATACATTCGACGATCGACATGGGAGCTGAAGATAAGGTCTGAAGCCCGACAAGAGGTGATCAACCACTAGAAGTCTAGAATCTAGATCCCCACACAAAGTATTTTGCTGTGTTTGGTTTGGCCAAACTATTGTTGAGTGTTGAAATTCAACTCTATTAGTTTAGTACACGCCACATTAATTCATAATGGTAGGCGCAGCAGTATTGTCCCATGGGAGGGCGCCACAAATTAAATATGAAATATATAAAGAGCTACCACATCATGCTATATAAATCATATATCCATCAATCACATATCTACCACCCAAAGTCAAGATTATAATAAATATGCATAATGCATAAAACAGATTTGGAGTGCCAAAACAATCACGTTATATACATTGATAAAGCGCGATTCAATTTTGCAGCTCGAGTATGTGGTGAAGGATAATCCATCCCATTAATTAATCATGTTCGGTGGAGCACTATTGTTAGACTTAAATCAAGTAGTCATTAGCTAAGTTACAATGTAGCCTGATGCATTATTAGAGTACAGCTTGATGCGACAACAAACAGAGAAAATTTTGAGTGTGGCGCCTACAACATTTATTAGAATTTTAATTTACTTTCAAACAGTTTGGGTGGTCGAAAATTTCCTGTACCAAAGTAATAGAGTATCAGTCTCTTGATTCTCCTCTCTTTTCCTCTTATTAGAAAAAATAATATCAACCATAGGCCAGATAATTAATATAATATTCTTTAATCTTTATAATCGTAGTTTAGAATTATCTAACAAAGGTACAAATAAACAAGAGTTATATTTTACTGACAACATTAATTGGATGTAACTCTTGATTCTTGGCGCCCTTAGGACATTAGACTTGTATCTGTTTGAAATATCTAATATCCAAAGCCTATCTAAATTTAAAATTAAACAAAACAAAAAAAAAACAATACCCGTATCCGAAATATTCGAAATATCTAGAAAAAAACAGTGTTGAATGTATATTCAATAAAATAAATTGGTTATTTGAATACCCACATATACCTCATACTAGATATTAGTCCAAAATTATATTAAAATGATCAAATTTAATTTATATAAATAATATATTATAATTTAAATATTAAATTTTTATAATGTAAATAAAGATGGATATTAAATACCTTATCAGATCCATTCATTAATATTGAATGGATATAGGATACTTAAGGCTAATATCTGCCAAATATTCAATAAATATGTGTCTTTTAGTAATTAGTATTCCTACTCTATCCGATGTTTAATAAATATTAGATATATTTCTTCGCAG
The DNA here is from genome assembly GCA_037074585.1 of Biancaea sappan. Lineage (NCBI taxonomy): Eukaryota > Viridiplantae > Streptophyta > Magnoliopsida > Fabales > Fabaceae > Biancaea > Biancaea sappan. Next base: position 19,108,751 of record CM073494.1, read on the forward strand.
ACAAACACTACTCACATATTTGGAATATCCATAGTCATAATAATTTGTAATACTCCTAGGATCGTTTGGTATGCCTTCTAGCGTTGGAATGGAAGGCTCTTGTCTATTACTATACTATTTATCATGTGTTTGGTATGTACTTATTATAGTACAATTAATAGAAGTCAAAAATTCATTTTCCATGTTTTTAATACGGATTTTTTCCATCAATTTTGTGATGGAAAAACATTTAAGGAAAGAAAAGGAGAATGCCTAGAATAAATTATGTCAGATTTGTCATTCTATTTTTTCTTAGAAATGATTCACGGAGATGTTATTATACTTCTTGTCAGTCTTCGCTCAAGTCAGAAATCTCTAGTAAAGTGATCATGGCCCCACTCCTAACTAGATCACCACTGTCACCACTGGGCGAGCAAAGCGACTAAGACGTCTGCGAGTTAAGAGGAGACGGCGGCACAGTGAGGGGCAACGACAGCAAGCAATATCTGTGGCCTCCATAACAGGCGGGTTAGCTATGCAAGAAGCGGAGGAAATAGGGGCAGCCTGGAACCAACGATTTTTCATATTCTAATGGGAGAAAGAGAGAGATAATGAAGGAGACGAAAATGGGTAGATGAGAGGAAGAGAGAGATACTCTAGAGATGAGATAATAAAGATGAAAGGAATGCCCTCCTGTACCAGCCAGTCGATCGGTTACCGGCGACATGTACAGCTTCGGTGATTAGGGTTTTCTGAATCAAAATTAGGACAAAAAAGATAGGGATAATTTAGTCATTTTATTCTAATTTTTTTTCCTCTTAAAAAATACATAGTAAACTCACAAAATATTTTATTACTATTTTATTTTCTATCTCATATCAAACATTTTTTTATTCTCCTTTTCCTCTTCCATTCTCTTTTCTTTTCTATTTTTTTTTATTTTTACTTTTTTTAAATACTAAACGATCCCCTAATGTGTACTAGGCATCACGTGCATCACGAAGGTATTATAGTTTATTTCTTTTATAAAAAATAGACAAGAAGGAAGACCTCTTGGAGCACGTCCAATCAATCATTCCCTTGTAATTTGTGTCTATAAAAGGGGCGCCATATATGATCATGAGAACATAACATATACACATATATATATCCCATTCCTAGGTAGTGTGTCTGTAATTGTGGGGAAAAGATGTTGAGCGTGAAAGGTCTAGTTGAATCCAATGGCGTGAGTTGTGTACCTTCCCAATATGTGTGGGATCAAAGCCCCCAAGATTCCATATTATCTGAATCCGACACTCTCAATATTCCCACAATCGACTTCTCCGGCCTCACCTCATCGGATCCCACTCAACGATCCCTGGCCATCCAACAACTTGCTCATGCATGCCGTCACTGGGGATTCTTCACGGTATCCCTCTTAATTACTCTATATATATATATATATATATATATATCACACTTCACAAATTAACCCTTTACATAATTAATACCCTTTTCTAAATTCTTAATATATATATATATATATATAGATAGATATATGGCATAACAAAGTGTTGTATATATTAATGTGCAGTTAATAAACCACGGGGTGTCGGAGAGAGTGAGGGAGGAGGTGGTGAGAGGAAGCGAAGGGTTTTTTGAGCTGAGAGAGGAAGAAAAAGCAGAATACCAAGGCGGGGAGGTGTTTGATCCCATCCGATGTGGGACCAGTTTCAATGTGAGGGTCGACAAAACTCTTTTCTGGAGAGACTATCTTAAGCTCCACGTCCATCCTCATTTCCATGCTCCACCTAAACCCTCTGGTTTCAGGTATACATATATATACATACGTACCATCTATTCTTCAGTTTAATTATTAACCCTTCTATTTGCCTCGTCTTGTAAGTTGGAACTTGTATGTATATGTGTGTATCATTCGCAGCTCAGATAACTGCTTTTAGTGATATACTTCACTGCTCGATCTTCTCATCTCTTCTTAATATTATAGATAAATATTCCATATGGCCAGACTGAAAAATGGACGAAACCATCAATCAACCACTTGCTTCATAGACTGTGTCATTGTTTCCACTTTTCAATCATACTGTACGTATTCCGACCAAGAAAAAGGAATTGCTTTCAAAATCTCGAAGTTTGGACCGCGGTTTACTGGGTTTTATTTTGGTCCACATATACCTTATATATTATCTTCAGGCTTTTTTACCATGATATTGACCTTTTGAAAATCAAATTTTACTATACTAACTTTTTAAAACAAATTTTCAATATACTAATGTTTTACATGAATCGACAAGCCAAGGTGGACTTTTCTGAGAAATTCAATCAGACTGTAATCAAATTTCACCCACCCAAATTTAAAATGTTTTTTTTTCAATAATGGGCTTGGTATCCGACCAAGACTTTTTTTTTTTAAAATAACAATAACAAGTCCTTGATGAGTCAACCTGTGTAAACCATCAGAAATTTTTTCAATTTTTTATAATACTTAATTTAAAAGAATTATATATAGTTTATTTTTATAATTTGAATTTATATGATTTAATTAAAAATAAATACTTTGTTATAAATATATAAGAAGATATTTTTAATAAACTACATACGTTCAAAATTTTTAGAAACAATTTTTATATTTTTTAAAAATATTTTCCTATTTTATAATTTGCAGTTATAAAATATACTATTTTTTACATTATTTAAAAGATGTATTATAATTTATGTCTTGATATTATTTAATTGTAATAAGCATTTTATTGAGAAAAGAGATTTTCTAAAATAAAATATGTGTAATTTGAATAAAAAAATATTTTAGATTATCTGAAAATATTTCCCTATGTTATAATTTGTAAGTACAAAATACGTAATTTTTTATATTATTTAAATGATGCGTAAAATTATCATTTATAATTTATACTTTACATTATTTAACTCGGAAAAAGAAAGAAAAAAGATAATTACATTATAATAGTAATTAATTGGAAGTAAGATTTTAAAAAAACAAGTATTTATTTTTTTGAAGTGTTTTTAGACAATTTAATAATTATGCTGTGATTTTTAAGTTAATTCATTAAATCACTCTTTTTCTATTCAATTTTGTCTCACCGTCAAATAGAATATCAAAAATTAACAAAATAATATTTTTGAAGGATAATTTTTCAAAACTACATTACAAAATATAATTATTATTTATTTTAATAATATGTATTCATCTCTTATAATGAGACGGGATAAACATATTGAATGATTGTGGTCAAGTTTCTCTGTAGAGTTCACATTGCAGAGGATCTCCACATTATCTATAATATATTCCACTTTTTATATATGTGGACTGTAAGTATCTTTTTTTTTTTTGCCATTCCAGGGTGAGATTCTAGTTTTTGTCAATTGTAAATTGGCAATTTACAGGACTTTCAAAAAGATAAAATTCCTCTTAACATACTTTCAACATGGTCTGTAATCAAAAAACAGTATTATTCAATTGATGGCAGTGGTAGCTCTATTTCAAACATATCGTTGTCTATTGGTACATGATACATGCATGACTTATTGTAGCCCAATTATTATAGTGAAAGTAAAAAAATAGAGAAAACTCAAGATTGACTAGAGAGGATAAGAATGAGGTGGGAGCGGAGCCCTACACACACACACACACACACACACACACACACACACACACACACACACACACACACACACATATATATATATATATAAATTTATGACTTGGTCATTGACTGAATACCTTTTTTTAATGCCCTTGATATTTGATTAAGGCTTGGTCGAAGATCAAATTTATTATTTAAAAAAATTATAAATCTAGATAGATGAAATTTGACTAAACCATGGTGGAATTCCACAAAAAATTCGACCTTGGCTTGATTAACTTTTGTAAAATGTTAGTAAATTAAGAAATTGTTTTGAATGGTTAGTAAGGTAAGAATTAATTTCCAAAAGATTAGCATCGTGACAAAAATGTGATTACCTTTAAGGTGTAGCCCTGGCCCCACCGAAAGAAACGCCGCGTTAAGCAAGCGTCGTGGTATGATTCATAAATGAATGCAAATGCATATACGTGGCTTATCCACAGTCCACACAAATGACCAACGTACGACCATCCTGAAAACGAGGTTACAACCTTCACTCTTCAGTCTTGGCCAATCATCACTTCTTTCCACAACTCTCTTTTTCTACCCTGCTCCACTTATTTTTTGTTACTGTGCTGAATAATCCGGCGCATATTTAAACGAAAAATAATAATAATAATAATAATAATAATCATCATTTTTTTTCATACCATGATCCAACCAATATGCGGAGCTTCTGAAGGGAATCCTATTTCCTTCTTGTTATGTCAAATCAAAACGTCCTCGCCACAATACATTTCTTCTACCTAAATTGTATACACATTACACAACTATATATATATACATATATATATATATATATAACCAAATGAGAAAGCGCCAAAAACTTTTACATTTCATTTTTTGGTTTGTGTCAACACTCATTATAACAGCTGGTTAAAAATGTCCCAGACTACTGAACTTTCTTAAAATGAGATATTTTAAAATACTAACGAAATTTTTTTATTAATGGTTTAAGGTGAACTTATACTTCATTATTGCTAACAAAATGAATTATCTAATCCATAGAAAAGTAAATACAGACCAGTCAAATTATAAGATTATTTTATATTTATCCTTTTATTTATCTTGTGTGCGTTTTACTCGCTTGATAATTTTTAAGTAGTTGTTATTATTTTTTAATATAAAATAATTGAATTTTCGGCTTGCATTTTCAGTGAATTATAGAATATTAGATCACCAATTAAAGAAGGCCACGTGGGCGATGTTATGAGACTTATGATAGCTATCCTTCTTGTGTCTCTGGTTTGTATATTTGCAGTGAAGTATTAGAAGAATACTGTAAAAGGAGCAGGGAGGTGGCGGGAGAGTTACTGAAAGGAATATCCATAAGCTTGGGCCTTGAAGAAAACTACATAGGCAAGAAGATGGACCTAGAGTTGGGCTTCCAGTTGATGGTGATAAACTTCTATCCACGATGTCCAAATCCCAACCTTGCAATGGGCCTTCCTCCACATACGGACCATGGGCTTTTGACCCTCCTCATGCAAAACGACCTCTGTGGACTCCAAATCCAACACAATGGCAAGTGGGTCCCAGTTCATCCCTCACCCAACTCCTTCCTTGTCAACATTGGAGATCACATGGAGGTAAGCTCACCCAGTTGGACTCATTACAAATGGGCCCGACTTCTGCAAAGAGCAATGAATAATTTATTGGCCCAAATTTAGGCCAGAGCCCAGCCCATATTTTTTAGACTTTTTTAAAACAATTTTTTTTAAAAAAAATTTCATTTGAGTTCGAATTTTCAGCTTTATTCTTAATTTTGTCTAATACTATTAAATGGTTGGGTCAGTACGTAACAAACCCGTCTCGTTTGAGACGAGCATGATTGACCCCGTTTACTCATGAGTTTGGGTTCTAATGCCCGGGCTAGGCCTTTAAAAAAAATTATTTGGGTTGATATTATCAACTTTAATTATTATGGTATAAAAATTTTTTTTTAATTTGTCATTAACTAATATATTGACAATATTAACAGTTGTGACTATCTATACGTATTTTATTATCATGTTATGTACTATTCTTGTATTGCTTTCTCCAACTTTTATAAAAGTAGCATGTTTAAAATATGTTAATACTTATATAATTTAAGATTTTTTTACACTGACTCTATCAACACTCTAAGACTTTCTTCTAATAAATAATTTTTTAAATAAAAATATAACTATTAGGACCGCGAGCAAACGGACCAAGTCAATTTATACTCATTTATAAATAGACAGAATTTTTTGAATACAAGCCCACTCATTTATAGACAGTCATAGGCTATTTTCTCAGTACTAATTTTGTTGGGTTAAATTTGTCAGACTGAGTAGACTTTTCTAGGATTGGCTTTCACTATATGCATATAGATAGAATCTTAATCTAAGGAGTAAATGATTGATTTAGTTCAATCACATATTACAATTTTTTTCAATTTGATATTTAAAATATCAAATGCATTTGTTTCAACTTGGTGTTATTTGTTGCTAAATTACAAAATTTATTGTTGTTAAATTTTAACATTTTTTTTGCTCAAAGTTACTCTAATTAAAAAATGAACTAATCTAAAATAAATATAATTTTTTACAAACTAAATTGAGATATTTAATTTTTTTTTTATTGTTAGGATTCAAATTAATAATTTACAGTAATCTAATAATGCCGGAGAAGGAGTTTAATATAAATATGGGTTTTGTGGTCAGATATTGAGCAATGGGATATATAAGAGCGTGGTACATCGAGCTGTGGTGAATGAGAAAGCAGCAAGAATTTCCATAGGCACTTCCCATGGACCACCACTTGACACCATTGTAGAGCCTGCTCCTGAGCTGCTTTGCGAGGATCATCCTCCAGCATATCGTGCTATTCCATATATGGATTACTTGCAACTTCAGCAATCCCATCAACTCCGCCGAAATTCTTGCTTGGATCGTATTCGCCTTTGATTTCCAGCTATTTTACTTTTACTATCAAGAGCGCAGACTCGTAAAGTTTGAATTTTCATTTGGCAGCCACTTCCTTGTCCTTGTATGCCTTAATCCTTATGTCGATGGCAAATTCACAATTGCCAACTATCTGTAGTTCTTTAATAATATACGTTGATATTTGAATATGACGCGTGATTTGACCTTATGCTCAATGAAAGTTTGGATAAACAAACACGGAAAAAAGAGAGGGGAAGAATTTTCAATTTTAGGAACGTGACAATACATTGAAGTGTTCGAATTAAATAAATAAAGATGTTTTCAAAATCACACATATTATTAGCCTTAATGGACTTCCGATAAAATACGATTGCTTCCCCGCGTTATCAAGACAAGGTAAACGCACTGCTAACCTCGTCAATTAAGGGTTTCCTTCTTGGTCTTTGATTTGATATGTTTTACTAAATCAAATCGATTATTTTATCTTTTTTTTTTTTACAGAAAGAGATTACACACAACTTAAACAAAATGATTTTAGGTGCCAAAAGCCGTAACTAATTGCGCCAAATGTGATAACAAAAATAGTACAAGCTTTTATTTGTGTTAATTATGTCAATTAAAAAGTTAAAAAATCCGGGATGGCAAAGAATTACAAGCTTTTATTTCTTTCTTCCTTTTTTTCACTTTTGGTCTCAATAGGCTGTTTTGCTTGTGAAAGTTTCCTTGTTGTCATGAAGTTTTTATTTTTATTTTAAATATTTTTTACCAGTATTTCAAAAATTACGTCGATCTCACAAAAATGGAAAGGAAAATTCTCTCATAATGAGAATATCGGAAACAGGGATGAGATTCATGAGAAGCACACCTCCTACCCCGTGGCCATCGAAAATGTGAGTATTTGACTCTGTTTCGTGGCAATATAAAAATTAAAAAACACAGAGGCTCTAAACTCCATGCCCTTTATAGTCTGTCACTCCAGGGTGATCTGCCACACATTCTTTCCACGATGGCACAGACACACAGGGTAAGAAAACTCATTTACATTCTCAAAGACAAAGCTTCAGTGATCGCCGCATCTCTCTCCCTCCATCGCCACGTGTCATCTGTTCGCGTCTCCGTCCTCCGCGCCACCACCCACAGCCTCTCCAGCCCTCCCTCCGAGGCCCGAATCCTCGCCGTCCTCTCCGTCGGCCGCCGCGGCTCCCACCTTCTTCCGCTTGCCTGCATTAACGCTCTCATGGACCGTCTTCACCGCACTAGCAGTGCTACCGTCGCCCTCAAATGCCTCTTCACGTTACACAACGTCATCGCCAGAGGACCTTTCACTCTCAGGGACCACCTCTCCTGTTACCCTTCCTCCGGTGGCCGCAATTTCCTCAACCTCTCTACCTTCCGCGACGATTCCGACGCCGAAGCCTTGGAATTGTCCTCGTGGGTTCGATGGTATGCGGGAATTCTAGAACAGAGCTTAACGGTTTCGAGGGTCTTGGGGTATTATTTGAATAATTCCAAGAAAGATTCGGAAGAAAGAAAGCATTTGGGGGTATCGAATTCGGAATTGTTGAATAAAATTCAAGATCTTGTGGGATTTGTAGAGCAGATAAGTCGAGTGCCAGACTCTTTACACCTTCAGAGGAATGAGTTGGTCTACGAAATGGTGAGATTAGTGGGTGAAGATTATAGAAGCGTTCAGTATGAGATTTTCTTGCGGGTGGAGGAATTAGGGAATAGTATTGAGGATTTGGAGGTGGAAGAGATGGGGATGTTGGTGGGTTATTTGACAAGACTGGAGGATAGCCGGGAAAGACTGGGGCTTTTGTTTGTGAACAGGAAAAGAAACGATGGGTTCTGGGATTTGATCAAGCAGACAAAGACGAAGATGGTGATGAAGAAGAAAGAGACAGAGGGGAAGTGGATGACGGTGAAGACGAGTGGGAGAAACGAGTCAAGCGAGTGGACTCGGTTTCCCGACCCGTTTATTGAAGCAGGACATGGATTGATTCCGGGTCCACCCGGTGATGGTGCGGGATGGGCGGGCCAGACCCGTTTACCTCTAACAGTAGCAACGGTCGGATAATAACGGTATTATTCACTTTTCAAGGACCCCTAGGTAGCCCTTTTTTTCTTTTCGTTAGGGCATCTCAAAAAGTTTCTAATGGACAATTATTAGTGGCCTCTTAGTTGTAGATCTTGTTTTGGACTTTTGCCAATGGGTCTTGCTTATCTTTGTGTAAATAATCACGAGAAAAATTTTACATCTGTTCCCCCCCCCCCCCCCACCCCAAAAAAAAAAAAAAAGAAACAAAGAATATTCAGTCTTACAGATTTTCAATTTTTGTAGCATGAGAAAGTGTGCAGTATTTTGTTGTAAAGATTTTCCTTTAATGGCTGGAAGAGTGGAAGTTTCGTTTTCGTGGTGAAAGATTTAATGTGTAGATTATACACAATTAACTACTTGCATTGTTATAACTTTTTGTTGCTGTAGTTACTTGGTCACGTGGCTTTGCAAACTAAATAGAAAATAAATGCATATATTTCTTTCAACCATACATAGGCAATTTCCTTTTAGTTTTAAAAATTGAAAAATAATTTTCATATACAGTTCTTTAATATTTCAATTCTTCTGTCTATTTTTCTTGCTAAGCCAGCTAATGAAAATATTATTATTAACTCTAATTATTTGTATTGTCACATGAATGAAAGCGTGTCATGTAATAATAACAAAGTTTGGGATAATATTTTCAGTAATAAGACTAACTATTTTCTAGATTATTGTAATGAGTAATTGCAAGGAAGTATTCTATTTATTGGGTAAAACAAAATAAAACAATAACAACAAAAGAAAAACCAATCTGCATTATAAAATATACGGAATTATATATAATGATAAAAGTATTTTTTCCCTTAATGTTTACCTTTAGTCTTAATGTTGTCTTTAATATTTTTTTTTGTTCCAATTATATCTTACATATTTTATTTTTGTTTTAATTTTATTCTTATAGTTAACTAACAAATTTAATAAAAAATACTATTATGAACTCTTTCAAATGACATGTGGAGCTCTCTAAATGACATGTAGACTATTTTATTATCATATCAAATGATAAACTGTTAATTTATAACGAATGAAATAAATAAAGAAAAATATTAAGGGGTGAAATTAAATCTTAGTCAAATATTTAAAATAAAATTAAAATTAAAATCAATTAGTATGATATTTTAATATCCACATCAATATTTCTCATCAATTAAATTAATTTATAACAAATGATAAACTGTTAATTTATAACGAATGAAATAAATAAAGAAAAATATTAAGGGGTGAAATTAAATCTTAGTCAAATATTTAAAATAAAATTAAAATTAAAATTAATTAGTATGATATTTTAATATCCACATTAATATTTCTCATCAATTAAATTAACGTCATTAATATTAAGGGTAAAATTAAAATTTAAAAATATATGAAATGAAATTGTCAAAAAAAAATGACAAAATTAAATGTACAAAATTTTCTTTTCCTTCTCATCGTTTCTATTTCAATATCAAAAGCGCTCGCATCTTTAATCTACAAAATTTTCATTACCATGTAGCACTTCCCTCAACATTTTTAAAGTTCACTCATAAAAACTTGCTTCTCCCTTTCTAACTTCCGGCCATATCCAATATTATACAGGTTAATTTATTGTTTTAAACAATATAGCATTTCTTTTATCTAATTATGAAATAATATAAATTTCAATACTTTAATAGTTTATTATTTAAAATGTTGATAAAGTCATCTTTATCCAAATAATTAAATTTAAAAAAATTGATGTCCTTTCAGGTAAATTTAACTAGTTAGAAATTACTTTTATAGTTTACATCTAACTTTTTTTTTTTCTACTTTCAAGAGTATTTATTAATTATAACATCCAAACACAAAATAACCGTTGCTTTGACTAAAAGCCCTACATACTTTAAGTAGTACTTTTACCTTTCTTATTTTTTGGATGAATTTTTAATATTTAGTTAATAGAATACTTTAATATTTTTGTTCCAATTTCATATATTATGTATAATTGTATATATTTTGATTAAAGTACTTTATACATTTATTGTTATATTAATTTCTATAATTTAATTTCAAATTAAATATTTAATTAAAATTGACAATAATGAATATTTATAATTGTTCATCATTCAAATAATATTCTTTCAAAATTTAAAATTGTATATTTTTTTTAATAATTTGACAGTAAATTTTTTAAAAAATTATTGAAGGCTATCATATTAATAAAATATTTGTCATATAATTTTATTAAATAAAAAATTATTTCTCAACATAAAACTTTTTTTAAATAATTTTTTACAAAATATTTAAAATAAATGAAAAATCACAAAAATGAACAAAGTGTACCCGTGTGCTACACCTTTGATATGTTCACAGCACTAGAGTTATCTAATTAATTCTCACCCTTCATTTATCTTACACAGAGTTCTTCAAATCAAGATTAAGTGATCTCTCTCTCTCTAATTCTGATTAATATATATATATATATATATATATATATATATATATATATATATATATATATATATATATATATATGCATGTGTGTGTGTGGAATTTGAACTTTCAATATCTGACGAGCATTGAATTTTTTTTTCATAAACTTAAATTTAAGACATTGTTTAACGATAACAAATGTCAAATTACTTGAACTATTATCATTGATATACATGTGTATGAATACACACATACAAACACTCATTGCAATTAATGTTTGTTATGTGCAAATTCTTTGACATAAAATTAGAATGCAGTTTATCAATTTTTACTTGTTTCAACACTAGCATTGAGACTAAAAGATATTTATTTTCAATCTTAATTGTTTAAATTTTGATCAAACTATTCTTATCTCAGTATACTTTAACGTGTGTAAACACATATATGTTACATAGTATAGTAAGCATAGATAGTTAAAAACTACTGTCAATTTTACTGCATAAACTCTCATTCAGTATTAATGCCCCCTTCTTCTTCTCCTCCTTCATTTTTTTCTGCCCAATTGAACTAATTAAGGAAAAAAATAGTAATTATCAGTTGAGATATCATATTTCATAGCAATGCATTTTGGACAAGTAACATCAAGATTTTAACTACTTTTTCTTGGGAGAACAATGATGCCTTTGTTTAGCTTGGCAACTTATGGTAAGGGAATCAAATTGACTTTGACATTAGAATCACTCATTTCTTTGCTAGTCATCCAATCACATAATTGGACGACGATGAAATTTTTTTAAAAAGTTAATTATCAGTTGTCTGATCGCTGATCTAGTGACTAACGAAAACATTAGTAACTCTAGTATTATAATCAATTTGATTATAGTGGTAATCAAGAAGAATCATTATTGGATGTGATTTGAAGATGAATGTTGATGTGTGGTTCAGAAACCTTTTAATACTACGAAACAAGGAAACATGTCTCATCGGTTTGCTATCCACAGGATGTTCTACTTGGCAGCAATCACTGACTGGTGACTGCTCTCAAACTCTCACTCACTTTCCCTCTTCAATTACCAAAAAAAAAAAAATCTCCAATCAAACAAGTTTAAAAAGACAAAATGAAAACCAATCATGCATTATATAACAAATATGTGACGCCCCGATTAATTCAAACTCATTGCAAAACTAACGTTCCTGTTTGGTTTGTAGTTTTTAGCACTTAAATATGCCTCTCACACTTACACTTGAAACCATATTTGAATATATTCTAATTAAACATTTGGCATATTATGCCAATGACATACTGAATACCTGTAAAGCATTGAGCACTGAAGTTTGGAAGCCAGAAAATTAGAGTCAACCAAAAAATATCTGTTCTTTGGTCATTATTATGCATGATTAACTGATGGCCAACGTGCTACTAGCCTTGTTATAGTATTATGAATAATAGGTTCCCATTGCACTTCAGATTTTATATAAAACCGTGTTACTAGAGTTTAAAAGCATTCAATATTTAGAAAATATTCACATACGTATCAAGAAGAATTACAAATTTTAACCAACAATCCTTTCCTCTTTAAATATTGTGATTTCAGATTTTTTTTTTGAACCACTAATATTCACTAAGTATTGATTAATCTGATTCGAACCTTACTTTAAAAAACTTTACTTTTTTAAATATTAATTTTCTTCATTGAAAAGACTCAAACTCAAACTCAAACTCAAAATTTGAGCTTCTAAATTAATTAATAATACATGTGAATAATTATATATACAGAGCCAAAAATGTGAAACCCCTAATTTAAAATGAAATCTGCAAGAAACATTTACGTTACCCCTTTTTTTTTTGCCCTTCTCTGTCACCAATTGTGAATCAAGATTTCAGATTACAGATTACACAAAAAGGTTGCGTTCTTCCATTTTATTGATTGAAGGCTGCTTCCATCCTGATATGAATCTGAGCTTTTTGTGCCTGTGATTAACAAAGTAACCACACAGCTATTACAATTTACATGTCATCCCATAATTAAAAACATAGTATTAATTTTCCAAGTTTCCATAAGATTCATTACCTCTTTTTCCCAATCGCATCTCATGGTAATAACTGTCAAAATCAATGTTTGAACGATCGTTCCACTCATCATTCCAGTCCACATACCCTGACAGTGACACACAATAAGTAACCAACCTCGAAGATTATACAAACCTGAATGAGCACTGAATAAATCACAGACTTCATAACTCAGACAGCTATATATATATATATATATATATAAATATAAATATAGACACGCACAGACACAGACACTTACAATAATACCCGAAGGTAACAACCAGCCCAGAAGAACCCCAAGAGAGACACCAACGAGGTAGTAACTGCCGATGTTTATATAAGCCACTAATGATTGCCAACCACATCCAACTGCCACCCCTGCAAGGCAATACAAGCCAGCATATATATATATATATATATAAAGGAGACATTAGAAACTGTATCCCCAATTTATGGAATTGAGAGCTAATAAGATGTCTCATTTCTCACCTGAAAGTACTGGCTGAACGCAGTTAAGAAGAACGGTGAGAGCCAGCAAGATAGCTAGTTCATGGACCATTCTGATAACGGATAAGCTTGGTGTGAAGATCAAGGCAAGCTTCTCATTCCACACCATGATTATCAACCAAAATAAAAACCCCACCACCGCAGTATTCACCACTGATACCAAAGTTGCAAATTTTGCACCTGTTGCATTGCCTGCTCCGAGCTCATTCGATACCCGCACCCTGATGAATTGAAGTATGTCAAATGTTTTTAAAAAGGAAACAATGTGATTGCAGAGAAATAATAGAAATATAGGTTTTGAGAATTTTCTAAGATAATTGGGGATTTTGCTAGAAGACAGCCAAAAGCTTTTAGATTTATGATGAAGACTACCATATACTTTTTGGGAACTTTTGTGATTGTCAGATAATTCCACTACTAGGGAAAGGCACTGGTCATTCGTAACCCATAAACATCAACTTCCATGCTCACTTTTTCTAGAGGCCATCTCAAGCTTCTCAAACTCCTTAAACTTTAAAAGTGTCCAGCAAAAGGTGATATACAGTTAGTGTGGACTTTGATCTCCAAAAATCTAATAGTTCAAATATCCTTATTAAATTTAGAAGCAATTACTGATAGATTTAGCTAAAATTTATAGCAGGAAGGGGGAAGAATGCGTCTGAAAATTTATATCCAAAATCAAAGGACAAAGGCTGCATCTCATGATTCACCTGACTGGACTGTAGCAACAGTCCCCACTACTATATAGGATTAACTCTGATTTCAACTATAAACAACATATATATCAGCGACCGAGTAGAGAGCAATAAGAGAAAGACAATCCCCAATCACTAAATGGAAATAAGAATGGCATTATATGGAGCCACAGCGTGCTGCTTTGGAAGCTTGATACCATTGGAAAAATAGAGGACAAACATTCTACTCTCGGGGCAGATTCTCCTAATCACTAGATCTATATTTTGTCCAATTCAATCTTTGTGGCATCTTGAACATAATCTCATACACTTATAATCTAGAATGTTTTGAGCGAAAGAGAGAAAATTAGAGGACATTGGTGACATACCCAGTTGCAGCCAAAAACCCAAGCGGTATCATGGATTCCCAACCAAAGATAGTTACACTGCCAAATAAGATCAAACGTTAGAAAAGTGAAAAGTGATTGAGCATTTAGTTGCAACGTAAAGACTATAAATAGGAAGCTACCAAATGGAAAGAGCATCAATCGCAACTTCTGTGTTGTGCATATAACCGGACATCATAATCAACGATCTATAGTAGAAGTTCTCTAACCTGCACTTACGCACTCATGCGTTCTAAGAATCGCTAGCACTTTCAAAGGTTCAAAATACAGGAGCCTGGATTCTCTCCTCTTTGGATGCCAAATGGAGAATACAATTTGCAAATCGTGGTCGCTCGTTGTGGAATGGATGGCTCCGACCGAAGGAAAGAAAAATGACAAAAATAAGTAAAACACACCATTTATTTCCATCCTTCAATCATGTCTGTCCGTTCCAAAAAAGGGCAGCTATGATTCGTTGAATTAAAGTCTCTATTTAGCGCCCAAAAGGGATAGAACCCAAACTCAGTATAGAGTGATAAAGGTCAGGGATAAGTACTCACAAGAGCATGACCCCAGAAGCCACAGAGAGTTTGAAAAATTCCCAGAGCCCAACAAAAGCTTCGGCAGAAAAACCAGTCCATGAATGTGGACACCCACCAAAAATAACGTAGCCTAGGAGACCCACCACTGACACCCACCATGAGAAGTCAAGAGTAAGCGCAGTCCCAACAATCCCAACTTCCATTTTGTAAACAAAAATCCAGCTTACTAACACATGGGTTGCAAGAGCTCCCCCTGAAACCCATGCTATGACGGCTGTCTTCAGCTGGCTTTGCAAGAACCTCTGCAACGTGAACTGAAATGGGAAGCTCAAGTGAAATGGGATCAACCAAATCGCCACCAAACCTGTTTGTTCCGCTACTTGTTGGGTTTGCCCGAGGAGCTTCAATAAGGGCGTAGCAAAAATGAACATGGGCAATAACAAAATAGAAGATAGGAACAGAACAATCCATGAACGTTGCATATAAATGCCCAACATGTGGTACTGTTTGGCTCCAAAGGCTTGGCCACAAAGGGTCTCAAGTGCACTCGCCATGCCGAGCTAGACAAGACAAATAATCATTGAACCCCAATTTAAAACGGCCGAAATTCCAAAAGAACACGAAGAATGAGACTGGAAGGAAGGAGGTGTTACCAAGAAACCGAAGCTGATGGAGATAAGGACGGTGCAGGCAATAGAAATAGCGGCAAGGTCGAGGTCACCGAGATGGCCGGCGAATGATTGAGTAATAACAGTCATAGAGAACATGGCGAGGCGGCTGAAGATGGAGGGACCTGCTATTTGCCAGATCTTCTTTGATTCCGAACACGTTCGATGGAGTAGACACTTGGTTTTTGACTCTTGAAGCTCATGCTGCTCTTCTGCATTCTGTGGCTGCGTTGATTGTAGCAGCGGATGCCCCGCTTCTTCCATAGTCGTACGCTTGCTTGGATAGTTATGGAGAAAGGGCATTTTTAACCCAAAACGAATCTCCACCACAGCTTCTAACAGCTGTGGGAGCCAGGAATCAATGGGAGCGGCTCCCCTCCGTATGGCGCCCAGATTCCCCCGCAGCGCCAGGCCATCCAACGACTCCTGTGAAAACGCTGTCCAGCACTTATTTCTTGTTTTTTTGAAAAAAGTTAAAACGCACAATTTTACTAAACGGTACGTTTCCTCAATCATTAGAAGACATTTAATCCAACGGCTATGATGTTTTTTGTCTTTTATAATTTTTTTTAAATTTGCAAAACTCCAACCATTGAGAGTGCAACACATGGCACATTCTTTCTAATTTATCAGCCATTTATAACGTAACACGTGGCACCTGTTATAAAATGTAAAAACACAAATTTTTATACACGGTGAATTTCAAACCGTATTTTCCAACTTTTATATGATAAATATATTTTTTATAAATGTAAAATCACAATAAAATTAAGATCAATGTAACATTTAATAGAGTATTTAATTTAAAAATTAAGGTAAATGTATTTAATTTAAAATATATATAATTTCACCAAATATACAAATTAATTTATAAAATAGTAAAATCACAATAAAATTCAAGTAAACTTCTCATTTAATTTATAAAAATATATAATTTCACTGAATATATAAATTAATGTATAAAAAGGTAAAATTAAAATAAGGTAAACTTCTTAAGATTACGTGCTATAATCAATAACATCCAATAATTAATAACATTTGCCTTGAATCTAATTACAAATTCATTTTTTCTTATTAGGGATGTCATTTACAGTGGCAATGTACACAAGTATTTAATTTAAGGGTTCACTATCAAATTCATATATTGCTCATTATCTACTTATAAATACTTCCAAAAAATCGATGTATCGTAAATAACTGCCAATAGCCTCATCTTTATATATTACAAATGTAGCATTTAATTTAAAAAATGTATAACAACACCAAGTATATGCTCATTATCAAATTCATTGACTCGGTTGTGTAAAATGTCCATTGAAGTCTAATACATCGAGTGATGGCGTGCAAACATCAATAGGCGCTTACATTAAGATATTTAAAAATTAATAGGGGAATAACAATTAGAAAAAATTAATTCATTCATTTGCTTACTCACCATTAACAAGTCGGTAAAATTGAAATCGGCAACATGTATTTAGGGTGTTGGAGCTGCCAAGCTGAGACCGGACTTGGATGTTGTGCTTCATTCATCTACAAATTCCAAAGGCAAATCATGTTACACAAAGATACACAGGTAGACATACAAATACACACATCAAAACATATCTTACTTACTTGTAAATCTTTAACAATTGTAGATATTTTTTTCTCCTTTCTTTGACCCTCCAAATAACTCCTATGACGTCTCTTAGAACTCTTGCAGACTCTTTGCTTGAATCCCATAGGCTGATATGTGCACTGAGTTGCTGGCTCTTGCTCTTGCTCTTTTTGTAGTGAAGGAATATTACTTAATCTCTTGTTACCTTCAGAAATCCAATCTAAAATCATCAAGTACCCTTTTTTAATGTTAGTGGCTTCAGCTATTAATCTTATTGCTTCTCAGCTGGCATGTCTGAATCGTTGTGTGCTCTGTAGTCTAAGATCTGCTTATATCTCTTTTTCCCTAACATCGAGTATCACACTGGTTCTTACTTTTATCGTCCACTGATATAAAATATACTGCTCCGGGAGTAGTTTAATATCGTTCAAATCAAATACCTTAAAGACATAAGAATAATTAATTAAATAGACATTTAAATATTTAAATACCTTCAATGCATGAGGATAATTCAATTAAATTAAATGCCTTCAAAGCATGATAACATAGAATACCAATACTTTCAAACGCCTGACAACTGCAAGTAACTGTCTGACATGAAGGGTTAAAAGATACGGTGAAGTCTCCTGGCTTACCAATAAGCGAATCGTCATTAGACATATGGATCCACATTTTATACATATAAATATACACATCGAATTATATTTTACTTATCTAATATGGCAACAACATATATCTTTATTTGTTCACTCTCATTTCTTTCCTTGACATATGCATCCATGACTTCATCATATTCTTTCTAAAATAATTCAAACACAATATATGTATAAATCTTGGAAAGTTGTTTCAACATACGACACCTTGTGATTCTCAATCGCGGGAGTTTTTCCTTAGAATTAAAATCAAACTTCATTTCATTGTACCGCTTGTCTTCCACAATGTTGTTAAAGTGTTTGAACAATTGTACAACATCCAAGTCTGGTCTCATTAAGGACTTCAGGTTAGCATTAAAACTCTTACTAAGTTGTGTACTTTGCATTGCAAGGGTGAGAGTTTGCCTCATGAAACATGCTGCCCATTTTTGCCTAATCCCATAAAGGGATGTCAACCACTTATTATCTTCAACATTTTGGTCTACTAATAATTTTATCCATGCTGCCTCAAATTGCTGTTCATCCACAATGGTGTACATGCACCGTGAAAGATCGTTTAAAATATGAGAACCACTCTTAGAAAGATGAGATAAGTGTTTAGTGGCAATTTACATCAAATGCCAAGTGCACAGCCTATGCACAGTATCATGCATCACCTCACTCAACGCCTTTGCTATCGCTGCATCTTGGTCGGTGAATATTGTAAGAGGTTTTTTTTTTACCGATAAGCCTTCAAAAATGTCTCAAAAAGCCATTTGAAGCCGCTCCAAATATGATCATCCCTCAATAATGATTACATCCACAAAAAATAGTCAGTGGTCTATTTCCTTTATTAATGCCAAATGTTGTGTCATGTAACACCACATCCCCAAAAAACTCATAATCTATTAGCATCCATGGGTCAGCCTAAAATACATTCGTCATTTGCTCCTTTGAATCCATCTGGTAAGCATAAAAATATGATGGATTCTCTACTAATTGTTTTTGAAAATAACCTAACAATACACCTGCCTCCCCGTATGCCATGTTTCTCTGTCTTCTAGACTTCAAATAATTCTTCACATCCGTGTGTGTGTATCCAAGATTTGATTTTCCCCCCACATGCTTACTCATCAAGTCAAAAGAGGCATTTTGTTGAAGCCCAGAATCCTCTGCCAGCTCAATTTCATATGCTTGATCTTCTGATATTTTTTGCTGAGATGGAAGCATATGACTAGTCTCTACAATATAAAGTTCATGATTGTGCTCCTCTATAAAATTTTGAACTTTAAATTTACCGTTGTATAATTTCACAAATATTTTCGCCATGTAACATGTTCTAGTTTCTTGACGAGGATTCTTAGGGTTTAAATCTCTTTTGTCTGACTTTCGAAACCCTTCCTTTGAACATACAAATTTCTAACCATTTTTGCATCCATCCTTATCCCTACTATGCCATTATTTATGCACTATGAATCCAACTTTTCCACCATATGCCCTCCAAAATTCCCATGTCTCCTCTAAAGTGTCAAACTTCATCCCAACCTTGGGTTTCATGGCCTCCATCAAAGTGTTTAACTACATAATTATATTTTGAATTTTTTTTAATAACTCTACCAAATAACAGAGATAACAATAGCATAACTAATACTGGTATGAACTTCCATATTATCAAGTAATTACTTTTCTAAGTTTATAATGTATTTGTTCTAAGTGAGGTTTTACAGTGATTTATATGCTGCACTTTGTTATAATTCTATGTTGTTCTAAGTGAGGTTTTACAGTGATTACTTTTCTAATTTCATTATGTAAATTGAAGCCCTTTTTTGGTTTTACCATTATTTGTAACTTTGTACCTTGATTTACAAGTTATTATCAACATTGTTGGTTATTTACAAGTGACCGAAGACCATTACAAGTTATTTACAAGTTCTAACCAAGATAATGCCTTTTATCTTAAATATCAGCAGCAACATATACCATCAGCAACATCCAAAAATTCCCAGCACAATCAAACAGTAAGCAAGCTAGTGAATAGGGGATCCATGACAGAAAAGGAAGAAAGGAAAAAAATGAATGGACCTCACGATGACTGAAAAGAAGAGAGGAACACGGTTAAGGAAGACTGGCGACGAAACGAAGGGACTTCCTATTACTCAGGTCAACGGAACAAGGAACGGACATGGTGATTGAACAAGGAACGAACTTCCTGTTGCTTGGGTGGCTTGCAGGTATATTGTTCTTGGCTTACATTGGCAAGGACCGGTGGGAGAATAGAGCGCTGGCACTAAAAAAATGGCTAACCAAGTGAACTAGTGCCGGAACTCATGCAAACACTGACGAGAGCAGAACGAAGAAGATGCAGCTTTGAATGAAGACGACGCAAAAGTTGAGACGTGAAAAAGAAGCATCAACCTTGCCACGTGTCACGCTATCAGTGGCTGGAGTTTTGCAAATTAAAAAAAAATTATAAAAGGCGAGAAAGCATCTCAGCCATTGGATTAAATGTCATCCAACGGCTAAGAAAATGCACCATTTAATGAAACAGTGCATTTCAAATTTTTTTTTAAAAAAAATAAGTGCTGGAGCTGAGATGACGCTCCGAAGGATCTGGAGGGGCACCATCTGGAGGGGAGCCGCTTCCGGAATTAATACCCTCGATAGGGATGTATTAATGTTTGGGGTATTATGGTCGTTGTGTGGGCATTTATAGGGTAATTTTGTCTTTACCTGCCAACATTCGGATTAGTGACTATTGAGCCCTCGTGTACTTAAGCCTATTGTATGTTTATGACATATGTTGCTTAAATGGAATCTAAATCTCTCATTCTTCGAAACTCTTCTGCTTCTCTCTTCTATATCTTCTTTCTATCTTTATTGTGAATCTTTCTTTACAAATGATCTTTGTATTGATTGTTGTTTCTGCATTAGGGGCAATTCACATAATTGGCTCCTATCATTGGTATTAGAGCTAATGGTTCTCGGCCACATAACTATGTTCAGGGTAGTGCAGTGTGAAGTCACAGGAAAAACATGGCCAATGCTACTCATTCCCAGATTGTCTTGCTCGAGATGGAAGAAAGAATGGGTGTACTACAAGTTACTACTGATCAAAAGCTTTTGGATGTAAAAGGAGAACTCACGACAATCCAACAATCAATGGCACATATCTCTCAACAACTGATAGACTTGTTGCATTAGAATACGGGACCACAAAGAGAAGGGTCTCACGCACCCACGAGGTTCACTAAAATGGATCTTTCAAAATTAACTAAGGAAGATGTGTTAGGGTGGATTTCGAAATGCAAAGGGTATTTTGAATTGGATCGAACGCCAGAAGCGAATAAGGTACCTATGGAGAGTATGGTTTTGGATGAGATGGGCTACTTGTGGTATGAAAGCTTTAAGAAGAGTGTAACATGCCCAATCACTTGGAATGAGTTTAAAGAAGAGATCAAAATCTGCTTCTGTACAATCTTGCATAGACCCTTGGAGGAATTAATTGAGCTAAAACAGACGGGTAAGCTTAGTAAATACCAAGAAAGGTTTGAGCAAATCTCGTGTAGATCAGATTTGTCAGAGGCTCAAAAGTTAGATTGCTATCTTGGGGGACTTAAACCAGAGATAGCCTGGGATGTGAGGTTATTCAATCCCAGGTCAGTGCTGGAAGCAACAAAGTTAGCTAGAATTAAAGAAATTAGTATGGGTAGTTATACAAAAGGAGGTATGTTGAGTCTAGCTGTAAGAAAGGGACCAGCGATGAGGACCACCACTGTCACTACTAATACAGACCAAATAGGAATATTGGGGAAACCCAACTACAAGTTTCAATCAAAGTTAACTTCAACCAAAATGGAAGAACACAGGAGCAAAAATCTGTGTTTCTTCTGTCACAAAAGGTTCTCACTTGGGCATAATTGTCAGCAACGTCAATGTGGGTAGGTATTTGTGATGGAGGTTGATGACGATGATGCAATAACAATCATAGAACCAGTTACCACCCAAGAGAAAGAACTTGAAAAGGTGATTGAACAAACTGGCAAGGTAACATGTAATATTGGGTAACGCTTATAGCACTAAAGATACAATGAGAGTTAAGGGAATGGCAATGAGGAAAACTCTGCATATTTTAGTTAATACGGAAAGCTCACATAACTTTCTTAGTGAAAAGTTTGCTAAGATTTTGTAGGATCAGATGGTAGACATGAGTTTTTTATAGGCCATGGTGGCGGACAAATGAAGAGTTGTAGGGTCTAAAATGGTAAAAGAATTTGTGTGGTCAATTTAGGGAAGCAATTTTACTACAATGTTATATTGTTCCCACTGGCTAGCTGCAACTTAATATTAGGCATGAAATAGCTGAAGACTTTGGGTCCTATAATGTAGGATTGCGATAACTTGACATGGAATTCATGAGAGGTGGTTAGAAAATTATATTGAAGGCATGTCATGCGATAAAGAATCAGTGGCTTCTAGATGAAAAACAGCAAGTAGAATTAAGCGAACTTCACACCTACTGCATTCAAGTGGTGCCATGGCAAACAAGGGGACACTATTGTACACTTAATCTGGAAGAAAAAGTTGAAATAAATGAACAAGCAGAGAAACTACTGGAAGATTACCCAGAGCTAGTTCAGGAATCGAAGGGGCTACCACCTGAGAGACCAAGATTTAATCATGCAATTACTTTGCATGAAGGAGCCAACCCAATGAATATCAAACCATATAGGTACCTTGCCATGCAAAAGACGGTGATAGAGGTATTGATTAATGAAATGCTCAAAAAGGGTGTAATCCATACCAGTGCCTCCCCTTTAACATCCCAGGTGGTGCTGATTAAGAAGAAAGATAAAAGATGGCGTCTTTGCATGGATTATAGAGCTTTGAATAAGCTCATTGTGAAGAATCGATACCTAATACCCTTATTGAAGACCTGTTCGATGAGCTTGGTGGGGCAAGTGTAACGTTTACACTATTCATGAGCATTTTGGATAATGTAGTGAAAATTTTAATATATACAAAAGGGAATTTAGTCAATATTATGGTTTTTAACATAAAATGCTTACAAAATGCCCAAACATTTGAAATAAGTAGCTTTTGATTTAACTGAAATTACAAAATCTTAAATTTAGCATTACGCGATTAGTCGATTGATTCACGATCATCAGTCAACTGATTGGTTGAGAATTTAACTAATTTGAGTCCGAGAAGTATCAATTGACTGACATAGGCTAAACGGTCGAATGATATGCCTTAAGCTTCATTTTTCAATAAAATAGAAATTTCAAGCATGATGAGATCATTTACTAAAATTTACATATAATTCACAACAATACTTTAACTTTTATTTGTAAGTTCAATTCTAATATTTGCTATAACATCAAGAGTTCAGTTACAACATACATGGTATTACTTCAAACTCATAAAACATGATATTCCATATATATTACATAACCCTTTTTCCATATTTCTATTCTAAAGAAGTAACATAGCTAATTATACAACATAAACTTATTTCTTTTCTTTTCCCTTTCTTTCTGCTTTAGCTCCTGAAATGGTAAATTTTCATAAACAATGTGAGATACAAAATTCCAGTAGCTAACATATTATAAAACATTTCCACCATTTCATTCATAAAAGCCATTTTAATAATTTTAGCCATTTCCAAGAAGTAAAATATAATCATGTGAATGCACATACAAAATACAATCATTCTTAATATAGTGCACTATGCTTGGCTCTTTTCTCATAAAAAGCAATTCATATCTCATGAGGAATTTCTATTATCTCATGGGAAATTTTCTGGTTTTTTAATCTCATAAGGACTTTCACGTCCTATGAGGAACTTTCTAGTCATCCCATAAGAATTTCTTATTTCTATCATCCCAGAAGGACTCTTACATCTTATGAGGAATTTTTAGTTCTTTTATCTCATGAGGAATTCTGATTCTAACATCCCATGAAGATATGTGTTATACTTTTCATGAGAAAGATGTGTTCTGTGCATTCATAAAGACTTTAAAATGGTAATCATGTGCTAAAAACTCACAAAACACAATAAATAACTGAAAATACATAGCTTTTATGAAAAACTAGCTACCTTAGTTCCCTTAAAACTGAAATTGAGGTGTTATCTTCTAGCTTCTTTCTTCTTTCTCTTTCCTTATCCTAAAAATCCCCTTTCTATCATTTTTCAAGCTCTAGAATTTATTTAAACTAGAAGAAACAAGATAGAAGCTTACCTTTGATGATTTCTTTGCTAAAAACTCCACTAAAACCTCTTTCTCCTTCCTCTTCTTGCTGTTCACGTTTCTCTCTCTTTTTTCTAAATTCTCAGAATTGGTCCTTTTTATCTCTCTTCTCTCTTCTAAAAGAGTCTTAAGGGCTCTATTAGGGTGAAAATTCCCTTTTCAACCATAATATCTCATTTCTAAGTTTCAATAGCATACTAGGGGTAATTAAGTAAAGTTTCTCTCACTGACTATCAGTTAAAACGACTTATTTTCGTACTCCAACATGTAATTAGTTGACTGATTGCTTCCCAATAGTCGACTGATTCTATCAGTCGACTGATTCATCATGATTAATCGACTGATTTCATTAGGACCTAAAATGTTAGCTTGACAGAGAATAATCAGTCAACTGATAACTCCTAATCAGTCGATCGATTGCAGATATCAGTAACTTGGTCTAATTTCTAATGCAATTAGTCGACTATTTATTATAATTAGTCAACTAATACCCTCAGAACTCTCTTTTTCTTTACTTTTAACTCAAATATCCTAAGTTCTCATGCCTTTCCTTTGTTACTTCATCCTAAGTATCCAAAATCAAAAATTTTTCAATTTCTAACATTATTTCCAACTTAAACAAAGAAAATATAACTTAAATACAAGAAAATATGGGATGTTACAGCAAGGATTTTTTCAAAACTTGATCTCAAATTTAATTATCACCAGAGTCCGTTAATGACCAACAATAGCTTCAAGACAGCATTTCAGACATACTTTGACCATTTCGAGTGGTTGGTGATGCCCTTCAAACTTTCAAATGCACTAGCCACTTCGAAAATGCCATAAACTTTATCTTCAGAAAGTACATACGTAAATTCGTACTCGTCTTTTTTGACGATATTCTCTTTTACAACAAGGATAGGACTGACCATTAGGAACATCTACGTGTGGTGTTTGGTATTTTAAGGGATAGTCAGTATGTACTCAACGTCAGTAAGTGTGTTTTAGGGGTAACCCATATTGAATACCTAGGTCACTTCATATTAGGAGATGGAGTTTGCACTGAACCTTGTAAGATTAAATCTGTGGCAAATTGGCCTAAACTTGTGAATGTGAAGTAGTGAGAAGTTTTTTTTAGTTTAGCTAGATATTACGGGTGTTTTGTGTAGAGATATGGTATTATACCACAGCCATTGTGTAATACCCATGAAAAATAAAATATAAATATTTGTTTACAAACTACTGTTACTATTTCAGTATATGGTACTATTTACCTGTATAATACTATTTACGTATATGATACTGTTCATTTATACAATCGAAATGTCAAGTCCTAGATGTGGTTTGATCATAAGAGAAAACTAGAAAGAAGTTTGTAGGAGAAAATGACGTTTTATGTGTAAAAATACCCTCAGGGACTAAATTGAAAGGACTAAATTGAAAAGAAACTTAAAGGTTTAAGGTGAAAGGATAGTTTTCCCTTTATGTTTCCAATAGTAATAAATTTCCATAAGGTGCACAGTAACTGCATTATTAGAAATGTCATTTTCATAAATAGTAAATTGAATATTTTATTAGCGCATAGTATCAAATAGTACCCTTGACTTTTGCTATAAATAGGCCCTTTCATTTCACGTCTAAACTCACACCTTCAACTTCTCTTCTTCTCTCCTTAAGTTTCTCTTACTCCAATACTAGGCCTCTGAGATTTTGGGCCTTTCCTTTTCAACTTAGGTAAGGATACTATGCTCTTTCTATGTCTTTCAATTTTAGAAGTTATTTTCTTAAGTATGCTCTGTGGTTGCGGCTTTGGCTGATCTTCCACATCAGAAAAACTGTCCTTAGCTACTTACATATTATTTTGATTCTCTGATTACCGAAATAGGATGTAAACTGTGAAGAATACATGTATAGGAAAGTTCTAGCTAAGGAAAGACTTGGTTTTTAAGTGTGTCCATTGTGACCCTCCACTCTTTCCTGGGAACTTACCTGGTGTACTCTTTTACAGATTGTATTCTCTATTTCTGGTATAAACAGTCTCCGTATATATAAATAGTGACCGTATATATGAATAGTAATAGTACGTATGAATAGTGACCGTATGTATGAACAGTGTCTGTATGAAAACAATCCTAACTTGTTTTCTCTAAATCTTTCATGAAAATCTCTGTAGCGGAATACTGAAATTCATCTGTGTACTCTTGTCCGTAACGACTTAGAAAAGTGATACTCGTACGGAATCCAGGTGAGTGAAACGACCCCGTTTTAATAGAGTTTTAGCATTACTGGTGATAAAAAGTATGTCGTAGGACACTCCCAAGATTCATAGGGAGAAATTAGATTCAGAATGACGAATCTAATGAGATAATTAATCCATAAGTATGGATAAAATGAAATAAGTATCTTATGATGATGTGAAGTTTGAATGTTTTCAAAAACAGTTTAATTGTTATGTTGATTTGTGGTTTATAAATTTATAATATAGTTATATACTATACCTGTTATATGGATGAATATTCTATTGTACTTCTTATTATGATATGAACTGTTGTGCTATTGATTGTGATTGAGCGGGACAGTACCCCCTCTCACAGCAAGGCAGAAAACCCGGTTGAAAGGGTGTCTTGACCAATGAGTGTGGAGACAACGATTCCCTCAGTAGGGATATAGCCCGGATTGATGATAAATCCGTGAGGCGCCCTAGCTAAGAGGATGAGGTTGTGCGTCATGGCAGAAATATATATAATTGGTGAACCGGCCTGTGTGCGCTCTTTGGGATATATTGCCATTGATGAGTACTAGTAACGTTTGTTGAATTGGATGAATTTTTTTGTATGTAAGAGGATCTATTATTATATGCAAATAATCTCTATGAATTTCAAATAAGAAAATTTGATATATTTTCTTCAGGAATGGTTATTTTGATAATATAGAGATAATGACTAATAATTTAACTCATGGGTAGAATTTATCGAAAGACTTACAGTGATGGGATATTTATCATTGTGCCGGTCATGTGCCCAGAAAACGGGTCGTGACACATTGATAGATCTGTTACAAAGAAAGGGCTACAAGTGGGACGAAGCTACTGAGGGGGCATTTCAAAAGCTGAAGGAAGCTTTAATTTTAGTACCAGTTTTAGCTCTCCTTGATTTAAGCCAACATTTTACTGTCAAGATAGATGCTTCTCAATTCAGAATTGGAGCGTACTTATACAGAACAACCATCCTATTGCTTATATCAGTAAAAAGCTATCTCCCAAAAATCAAATCCTGTCAATTTACGATAAGGAACTATTGGCACTCATGCATGCCATGGAGAAATAGCATTCTTACTTAGCCATTATGCCTTTTGTGATAAGAACTGATCAGAAAGGCCTCAGATATCTACTGGAACAGAAACTGACTACATTAAGTCAATTCGAATGGCTCACCAAGCTGATGGGGTTATCATATGAGATCCAATACAAAATAGGGACATACAACACTATGGTAGATGCCTTATCTCGAGTGATGCATGGCGAACTACTTTATATTTCTATTTCGAGTATTTTAATAGAATTATAGGAGCTGATCAAACTTGAATGAACAAACGATTCAAAACTTGCGACCCATATCAAGACAATAGAACAGCAGTAGAGAGCAAGTATAAATAGACCAATGGGATCTTGACCAGGAAAGGAAAATTAGTTGTGGGGGCCTTGTTATCAACAAGAAAGGTGATATTGGAATGGCTTCATGCATCACCTGTTGGGGGTCACTCTGGGGTTAGGGCAATAGAAAAAAGGATCAAGGTCCTCTTTTACTGGAAAAAAAAAGCTGCAAGACATTAAGGAGTATATACTAAAGTACGAACCTTGCCTTCGGTGCAAGAATAAGAATATAGCTTCACTAGGTTTACTTCAACCATTACTACCACCGAGAATTTGGTACAACATATTAATGGACTTTATCGAAGGATTGCTAAAGTCCCTAGGAAAAGACATCATCTGGGTTGTTATCGATCGACTGAGCAAGTATGCCCATTTTGTGGCACTAGCTTATCCTATTACAGCAACTAGTTTAGCTCAGGAGTTTGTGGACCACAATTATCAATTACATAGAGCTCCAATGAATATTATAAGTGACCGAGACCCATTGTTCATAAGCAAGTTCTGGAAGGAGTTCTTGGGCCAATTAGGAGTGTAACATAATTTAACATCAGCTTATCATGCACAAAGTGATGGGCAAAGTGAAGTCCTAAACCGGTGTCTAGAAAATTAATTAGGCATATTCATATGGCGATATCCTCAACATTAGAAGAAATGGCTATTTATGGCGGAATGGTAGTATAATACCACATATCATTCGGCCATCAACACAACCCCCTATGAAATTGTGTATGGGCAAGTCCCACCTTTACATATATACCGATGGATTCCTTACTCGATGCCATTGACAGAAGCTTTACTTAGAGGGAAGAAATGCTTGGGCAGATGAAAGATAATTTGAGGACAAGATGTAGCAAGAAGCAGACAAGCATAGGAGTGAAAGGGAGTTTCAAGTGGGTGATTGGGTCTACCTATAGTTACAAGCTTATAAACAAAAATCTGTAGAGAAAAGAAGTTCAGAGAAATTATCACCTCAATTTTATAGGCCTTATGAAGTGTTGGCTAGAGTAGGGTAGTTGGCTTATAAGCTGAAGCTACCTGAGGTTGTTCAGATTCATCCCACAGTCCATGTCGCTTTTGAAAAGATGCCCAGATTCTTCGGTTATTCCGGTTCATCCTCCGGAATCAATATTGGACACAGGGATCACCAGGGAACCTGATTGTTTTGTTGATTGGAGGATAGTCCAAAAGAAACGACGAGCTGTTATTGAAGTGCTTGTTCATTGAAAAAATGAAGGTGTGTGTCACGACCCGTTTTGTAGGCACATGACCAGCATAATGATGAATATTCCATCACTGTAAGCCTTTCGATAAATTCTACCCATGAGTTAAATTATTTAGTTATTATCTCTATGTTATCAAAATAACTATTCCTTAATAGATACGAAGAAAATATATCAAATTTCCTTATTTGAAAATCATAGAGATGATTTGCATATAATAATAGATCCTCAATATAAAATACATTATCATACTAAAATACAAGCCAAATACTGAACCCCTGACCTAGATGTCCTAGACGGTTACAGAGCAACATAATCTACAACAAAAGAGGGGCCTACCCGACAGCGGGAAGGTCCAAAGTGATCTACTCTTCTAGCAGATGTTCTTCACCGGTAACCTGATCTGAACAAAAGATTTCACAGAAAGTGTGAGCTTTAAAACTCAGTGAGCGAATCGGCCATGCGTTAATAAAATTCAAATACATCACCAGTCATGCAAGTATACCTGAATACTCAAACTCAACCAATAGACATAGTTAGAAGTTATATACTAGAAGATAAAAATTCATCCAATTTAACAAACGTTACTAGTACTCATCAATGGCAATATATCCTGGAGAGTGCACATGGGCAAGCTCACCAAATTTGTATATTTTCGCCATAACGCACAACCTCATCTCTTAGCTAGGACACCTCACGGATCTGTTACCGACCTGGGCTATATCCTTACTGAGGGAATCGTTGTCTCTACACTCGTTGGTCAAGACACCCTTTAAACCAGATTTTCTGCCTTGCCATAAGAGAGGGTACTGTCCCGCTCAATCATACTCGGTAGTACAGTATTTTATATCATAATCAGAAGTACAGTATAATATTCATTTATATAACATGTATAGTATATAACTATGTTATAGGTTTATATACCACAAATCAAGATAACATTTAAACTGTTTTTGAAAAGATTAAAACTTCACATCATCATGAAATACTTGTTTCACCTTATCCATACTTTTAGATTAATTATCTCCCTAGATTTACCACTTTGAATCCAGTTTACCCCTATGAATCTTGGGAGTGTCCAACGACATACTTTTTATTACCAGTAATGTTAAAACCTTATTAAAACTGGGTTGTCGCACTCACCTGAATTTAGTACGAGTATCACTTCTCTAAGTCGTTACAGACAAGAGTACAGAGGTGAATTTCAGTGTTCCGCTACGGAGATTTTTATGAAAGATTCAACAAAACAAGTTAGGATTATTTTCATACAGATACTGTTCATACCAATGATATTATTCATATGTATGGTCACTATTCATACACATAGTTACTATTTATATGTATAGATACTATTCATACATATAGTTACTATTCATACATACAGTTACTATTCATACAAGAAATAGAGAATACAATATGTAAAAGAATACACCAAGTAAGTTCTCATGAAAGAGTGGAGGGTCGCAATGGATACACTTAAAAATCAGGTCTTTCCTTAGCCAGAACTTTTCTAGACATTTATTCTTCACAGTTTACATTCTATTTTGGTAATCAAAGAATCAAAATAATATATAGGTAGCTAAAGACAGTTTTTCTGATGTGGAAGATCATCCAAAGTCGCAACCACAGAGCATACTTAAGAAAATAACTTCTAAAATTTGAAAGACATAGAAAGGGCATAGTATCCTTACCTAAGCTGAAAAGGAAAGACCCAAAATCTCAAAGGAATAGCGTCGGAGCAAAAGAAACTTAAGGAGAGAAGAAGAGAAGCTGAAGGTGTGAGTTTAGAAGTGAAATGGAAGGGCCTATTTATAGGAAAAGTCAATGGTACTATTTGATACTATGCGTTAATAAAATATTCAATTACTATTCATAAAATGATATTTTTAATAATTCAATTTACTGTACACTTTAATAATTTAATTTACTGTACACTTTAATAATTTAATTTACTGTGCAAAACGCGGAAAGACCACGGCAGCTTGAATTATTAGTTACTATTGGAAACTTTAAGAAAAAACTATCTTTTCACCTTAAACCTTTAAGTTTCTTTTCAATTCAGTCCTTTCATTTTAGTTCCTGAGGGTATTTTCACATATAAAATGTCATTTTCTCCTACGAACTTCTTTCTAGTTTTCTTTTATGACCAAACCACATCTAGTACTTGACATTTCAATTGCATAAGTGAACAGTACCGTATATGTAAATAGTATTATATAAGTGAATAGTTCCGTATACTAAAATAGTAACCGTAGTTCGAAAACACGCATTTATATTTTATTTTTCATGGGTATTACAGTGTGGATAAGGATTCGTGGGAAGAATGGCCTAAGCTTCAAGTTCGTTTTCCTATGTTCACAAAGAATTTACACCCTTGAGGATAAGGGTGAATTCAACTGAGGGAGATATGATAGGGATGTATTAACAATCATGGTATTATGGTCATTGTATGGGCATTAGTGAGGGTAATTTCATCTTTACATGCCAACATCCGGATTAGTGATTGTTGAGGCCTCGTGTACTTAAGCTTACTATATGTTTGTGACACGTGTTGCTTAAGTGGAATATGAATCTCTCCTTCTTTGAAACTCCTCTTCTTCTCTATCTAATCTCTGCTTCTCTGATTTGTATCTTTTTTCTATCTTTATTATGAATGTTTCTTTGCAATTGTTCTTTGTGTTGATTATTGTTTCCGCATTAGGGGCAATTCACAGAATTGGCTCCTATCAACGCTACTTCCACGAGTTCATCATTGATACCATATTCTACAATTCCGACACTCGTATAGGTAGGAATCAATATTATTAACACAGACCTAATCATTTACACCACACTGTTGCAATTTGCAATCATAATAAAAGTATCATCTTCTTTAGACGTTGACTCATGAGTTCATTAGATTGGTCGATTACTTTGTTTCTTACTTCTTTACAAATGAGAATGACATTGATTGTGCGAGTGGATAGAATACAACTGTAAGAAGTAAGGATCATCTGGTTGCCTCAAAACCAAAGTAAAGTGTTTGTGTAGTGTTTGGTTTAATTTGAACAATTAGATTTCACCATTTAAATTTTAAAATGTTTTTATTTTTTATTTTTTAAAAAATTACTATTCTAAAATTTGAATCAGTAGTTATAAAATCCAGAAATATTGTCCATCATTTCATTTTTTCCTTTTGATTGATTAAAATTAAGCTTTTTCGTGGGTTTAATTTTTGTTTTTAACAAATAAGCAAATGATCAAACTTAGATTGGGTTGAAAATCTAATTTTGAGAAGTCAAGAACAAGAAATTGAATTAGGATATAGCCATTCGATTCAGGATAGTACAAATGTATTTGGTACATAAAAAAAATAGAGTATTTTATTAAAATACTTTAATTTAAAAAAAAACTTAGTACATTCTAAAAAGATAATTTAGACAATTTTTTAATATTTCTCTTTTTTTGATTTCTCTCTCATATTATATTACCTAGTTCCTCCGCTCAACCTAATATACTGCAACAAAAGAGCTTTTCAAGTTTCTTGTCTATTGGTTAAAGTTGTTTCAGCGATCTAAACAAGAAAGCAAGTCATTTGTAATGGTTATGTGTCCGTTGTTAAAATTCACCTCAACAAAATTATTAGAGAGTTATTAACTGTATGAATGGATATACTAAATTGATTGAGATAGATTCTTTAATAACTAAATTGATACAAATAATCTTTTAGGGAATAAATTAATAATAAACCAATCTTTAATACTTTACTTTAATTTTATTTGATTATGAATGAAAGTGGAAAACAAAAAAAGAAAGAGGGAGATTAACTATTTTAGTGGAACTGCCTATAACTATATACTATACGCGACAAGAAGAAGTGCTATAAAATACAATTTGAAACTTGAGCAATCCCATAGCCAAAAAGCAAAAATCCGTTACTTTTTCATTCAAAACACTACAAAAGGCTTACAGAATAAGAGAAAGAACAAAAAGATTTTTGTTTAGAATTGAATCATCCCCTACTTTTCTTGTTATCAAAAGTATAATTCTTTTTCAATTTTTATTGGCGAGCCTATACTCTTTCTTTTCTTTTTCTTTTTTTTTTTGGTGAAAGACAAAAGATAGATTAAAATATGCTTACAATGAGTTCAAAAAGTATAGCCATTACAACAAAGACTAAAATAAAGACTTTGCAATAATATAAAGGAGCAACAAACATCATCCTAGTTCTTGCAGGTAGACTAAGAGGGCATGAGGTGGCGGTTTCAAAAATATTTTTTGAGACTCATGCAGGCGCTTTGCTCTCCTTGCCAAAATATTTGTACACTTGTTAAAGCTTCTCAAAATTTTCTTAATCTTATATTGCACCAGCAAATGTAGAAGGAACCTGCAATTAGATTTTAGGACAGCTAATGGATGAACATCATTTGCTTCATTTGTAAGAAGATTATACACAATTTTACTATCAGTTTTCATTTCCAAATTTCTGATGTCAACGGAGGTTACTAGTGATAATCCATTATAAAGAGCCCATGCTTCTGCCAGTGTTGCCGATCCCACACCTACAAATTTTGAGCTTTCTATGACCTAAGTTCCATCTTCAATTCTAATGATTCGTACAACTATTATTTTACCAGCTTTCGCAAAACCATCATTGTTGAGTTTACACCAACCAGATTCTAGTTTACACCAAGAAGTAGAAATGTTTTGAGAATCTATATTTATATGATTGCGAAATTGATTTAAGTTGGGAGAAAGAGACCAAAATTCCTCTACTTTGAACAGAACTTGGTTTATGAAGGAAGATTTAGGGATTATTTGTGACTTGAAGGTTTTGTCATTTCTCCTTAGCCACCAGTTAAAATAAAGGAAGAGGGTGTTCTAAGGGATTGAGTGGTGTCTTCTCTCTCACTTTGTAGAATTTTTGTACAACCAGGTCTTTAAATTCAGAGAGAAGTCTTGTTGTTGAGCATTTAATGAGAGCCAGATTGTTTTAACATGCATGCAATCTCCAAGCATATAGAGATGAGTTTTAGGTTTAGAAAGACAAAGAGGATAGATGTTGTTGTTGACAATTTTCACCTTTTCTAGTTTAGAATCTGTTGCAAGACATGTGACAAAGGATTGCCAAAGAAACAACTACTTACAAGGATGACACTGAGTTTTTCATATCCAATTAAACTTTTCTTTTTGGTCACTGGTGTGGGTGTTTCCATTTTCTTGGATTTGATTTGAGACATAAAGATATGCTGACTTACTAGTAAAGGTTCCATCTTGGGTTAAATTCTAGATCAGTTTATCTGCTTGATAGGTATTATGGAAGGGTAAAGGCTCTTTCCATTTTCTGTTGTAAAGAGCCATATTTATTTGTGAGAATTTGTGTCAAAGGTTGTTAAGAGGTCTTATTTAGTTTCCATATTAGGTTTAGGAATAGGGTGTTACTTTGGTGTTGAGGGATTCTAATTCCTAAACCTCCTTTTGACTTGGGGGTGCAGATTTTCTTCTCCTGTTATTGCTCTCATGCCCCCAATAGAAGCCTCTCATTTTCTTATTAATCTTCTTGTGTGTCTCTTTAGGGAGGATGAAGGATTTCATTTGAAATAGTTGAGTTTAAGAGTTGTATTCTACCTGCTTCAGAGAGAAGTTTTCCTTTCCAACCTTGCAATTTTTTCTCAATTTTTTCTAGTCCAAAATTAAAGTAAGAATTTCTATAGGTTAGTTTTAAGGGATATCCCAAATAATTCCCCAAGTGAGGAGGTGTTTTAATATTTAGAATATTTTGGAAGGATTTAAATATATCCTGACTAGAAAAAATTTGAGAACCAAGCTCTAGATTTCCATACCATTATTCTTACAGAAGACTCTAAGGACGTCATGCATAGCCTCAATAGTTTGTAAATTTGCTCTACCAAAGAGTAAGATATCATTTGTAAAGAGAATATGTGATATACTTGGCTCCTTGTTTTTAAAATGGAAAGAGAATATGTGATATACTTGGCTCCTTGTTTTTAAAATGGAAAGTCTTCCAATAGTTACTAGAAGTTTTTTCCCTAATTAAACAAGTAAGATATTCTATGGCTAAAATAAGGAGGTATGGGGAGATTGGGTCTCCTTGCTTGATACCCCTAGAAGGATAGAAAGATCTACTTTTCTTGCCATTTATGATGAGAGTATATTTAAGATTCTTTAAACAAGATGTCACTAAATTTATAAAATTTATTGGAAAATTGAAGAAATTTAGCATTTGTGATATAGAAGTCCAAGAGATTGTGTCTAAAACCCTTTTGATATCAATATTAACTGCAAACCATCCATCTTTAGATTTTGAATAATTCATCGAGTTTAAGGTTTCCAGGGCTATAAGAAAAAGGTCTGAAGTATGTCTACCAAGGGTGTAGGCTCCTTGGAAGGGATAGATGAGAGAAGAAATCAGAGGTTTGATTATTTTGACTAAGATTTTTGAGAGGATTTTGTAGTGGGTATTACACAAACCAATTGGTCTAAAATGAGAAACCATAATAGGATTATTATTTCGGGGATTAAACAAAGAAAGGTATGTCCCCATGATTCTGGGATTAAGTTATTTATGAAGCAATTTTTAATAGTTGTAACAAGCTTATTGTAATACCCAAGAAAAATAAAATATAAATGCGTATTTGCAAACTACGGTTATTATTTCAGTATACGGTACTGTTCACATGTATAATACTATTTATGTATATGGTACTGTTCACTTATACAATTGAAATGTCAAGTACTAGATGTGGTTTGGTCATAAGAGAAAACTAGAAAGAAGTTCATAGGAGAAAATGACGTTTTATGAGTGAAAATACCCTCAGGGACTAAAATGAAAGGACTGATTTGAAAAGAAATTTAAAGGTTTAAGGTGAAAGGATAGTTTTCCCTTTAAATTTCAATAGTAACCAATAATTCAAGCCGCCTCCGTGTTTTGTACAGTAATGCGTGAAATATTTTATTAGAAATGTCATTTTCATGAATAGTAAATTGAATATTTTATTAGTACATAGTGACAAATAGTACCGTTGACTTTTCCTATAAATAGGCCCTTCCATTTCACTTCTAAACTCACACCTTCAACTTCTCTTCTTCTCTCCTTAAGTTTCTCTTGCTCCGACGCTAGGCCTCTTAGATTTTGAGCCTTTCCTTTTCTACTTATGTAAGGATACTATGCCCTTTTTATGTCTTTTAAATTTTAGAAGTTATTTTCTTAAGTATGCTCTGTGGTTGCGGCTTTGGCTGATCTTCCACATCAGAAAAACTGTCCTTAGCTGTGTATATATTATTTTAATTCTCTGATTACCGAAATAGGATGTAAACTGTGAAAAATACATGTCTAGGAAAGTTCTGGCTAAGGAAAGACCTGGTTTTAAGTGTGTCCATTGTGACCCTCCATCTTTCCTGGGAACTTACCTGGTGTACTCTTTTACAGATTATATTCTCTATTTCTGGTATGAATAGTACCTGTACGTATAAATAGTACCTGTATTTATTAATAGTAACCGTACGTGTAATTATATGTATGAATAGTATTTTGGTACAAAAGTAACCTTGACTTTCTATATCTGATCTTTATGAAAATCTTCGTAGCGGAACCTAAAATCCAGCTACGTACTCTTCTTTGTAGCAACTCGAAAAAGTGGCTTGGATACAGAATCTATGTGAGTGGGTGACCTTGCTAACCAACTTTATTTACTTTTATTCTAAGTACAATATAAATTTCATCTCATATCGCAATTAGATTCTATATTTAATGATGATTGCTAGATAATGAAATTTATTGTTGATTTAAAATTATATTGATGAGAATTATGAATTGAGTATATAATGGTTGAGGGCTTGACCCAAGATACCAATGCATGAAATTATACACATGAAATGGTTGAGGGCTTGACCCAAGATACCAATGTATAGAATTATACACACGGAATGGTTGAGGGATTGATCCCCCAAGATACTAATGCGTGTAATGGTACACATGGAATGGTTGAGGGCTTGATTTCCCAAGATACCAATGCATGTAATGGTTGTAGACATGAATACATATTTAAGCAGAAATATCGCCTACGGGCAGAACACGCCTTCGGGCGGGATGACATCTACAAGTGGGATGATGCTTTCGAGCGAGGTGCATGTGATTATTTATGAACTTTCTTATGATGAATTCCTCTTGACTTACATTTATGTCATGAATTATTAATGTTGTGAGTTTTTCACATGTTCATACATGATTATATGTACTTTTGGCATGCATAATTAATTATATATGCGATAAGGCTATTTTATGGTGAGTCAAGTGGATAAGACTCACCCCCTCACAGTTTCAAGTAAAGAAGACCCTTTAACTTCGAGGATGAACGTGTCGATGATGCCTCCCCTTTGTTCGGGGTATGGTAACAGACTTAATTATGTTGTTTTAGTAACTTTAGAAAGCTCTGTAATCGGGTAGGTCATGTATTGTTGTATAAGATGGTTAAATTTGAAAATATGTAATTTAGTTGTATGAAATCTTATTCATACTTTCTCATATGATTATGAGAAGAGAAAATATTCTCTTGTTTTACTTTTTCATTGTGCAATTTAAAACAATTATATTTAAAGCAATAATTAGATTAAGAAAAGAGTAATAAGTTAAATGGAAAGTTAGGCTTGCGGTGATGTGAATTTAGACATCTCCGCACCGGTCACGGGCCTGGATTTAGGGCGTGACACTTATCTTTGGTGAAGCTCATCTTCCGAGGAGTTTTGAAAGAGTGTAAGTCTTCAAGAGTTTCTTTAATTTCTTTTTCATCAGGGATTTTTAGTAGGCTAAGAAGAGATGTTTCATGAATTATAGGCAAGGTTAAGTTAGATAGAGAGATAATACCATGGTCAGAAGGTATTTGAGGTGCATACATACTTTTTAAAAATTCAACAAATTCATTTTCTATCTCATTTGGGTTGTAAATCCAAACTTGTTCATTCTTTTTAAGTTGAAAATTTTTATTGTGTCTTCTTTTGATAAGAGTAGAGGCATGAAAAAATATGGTATTTTTATTTCCTAAAGGTAACCAATCAATTCTTAATTGCATTTTCCAAATGCACTCTTCATTTTCTTTTCTTTGATGCCAAATTGCTAGACCTAAGCTGAAACACATCACAAAATTTACGATTATGATTACCAAGCTGTCAACTTATGGCTGTCATGATTACTATGAGCACACTTGATCATTAAACAATTCGCACCTTGCTTTTTTGATCTGTATTCCCTCTAACATATATATATATATATATATATATATATATATATATATGATGGATATTGCATTGCTGATTTAAAAAGTAAACTCCAGCATGCCAGTGTTTAGTTAACGTTAAATTATGTTTTTACTCCTTATAATTTTACTTAATTTTTAATTTGATCTTTAATGTTATAAGTTTTTTTAATTAAGTCCTTATAGTTTCACTATTTTTTAATTTAATCCCTATTATTAAAATTTTGTTAATATTTTATTAAATTTTGATAATATAATTAATTATATATTATCTTAATATTGAGAATATATATGATTTAATTAAATTTGTCCTAATTATTTAATATAAGATACATTACATATCATATATATTTGATTAATATTATTTAATTATCTACTTTTTTGTATTGTTAGCTTAAATCATGTATATTTACAGTGTTAATATATTGTTAACTACATTAACAAAATTTAATGAAATACTGATAAAAACTTAATAGAAATGACTAAATTAAAATTTTATGAAAATATAATGACTCCATTACAAATTATTAAACTATAAAGATTAAATTAAAAATTACGTGAAACTATTAGGATCAAAAGAATAATTTAATCCTTTGTTAAGGAATGGTAAAAAAAAAAGAAAAAAAAAAGAAGAATTCCCATACTAATGAACTTCAACAGTGTCCGGAAAGAAGTTTAGACACGTGAAGTTATCTCTCTCAGATTTTTTTCTTCAGTTGGCGAAATAAAATATAGGATACGACAAAAATAACTAAAAATATGCAGTTATTTCATGTAATTTTACTTAATTTTTAATTTACTCTATATAGTGTATTAAGTGACATGTCATGTGATGTCACGTTAGCATATACTAAATGACATTATTTTGATGAAAGTAGGGGCAAAGTAGTCAAGGTCGCATTATTTATTTATTACAAAATATATAAGGTATGAGGGCCAAGTTTCATGGATATTAATTGTAGGGACAAAAGTAAAAATTTGTTGAAACTATAAGGGTGAAATATATATTTTTACCCAAAAAAAAAGTAAGAGTTTCTAATTTGGGTGGAAGCCATTATCAATGTGAT
Organism: Biancaea sappan; assembly: GCA_037074585.1. Lineage (NCBI taxonomy): Eukaryota > Viridiplantae > Streptophyta > Magnoliopsida > Fabales > Fabaceae > Biancaea > Biancaea sappan. The sequence continues at coordinate 19,148,251 of CM073494.1, forward strand.
CTAGGGCACGTTTGGAAGAGTTTATTTTGAGCTTATCTGACTTATCTTATAGCATAAACGCTTATATATACGTTTGGAAGAGCTTATATAAATAGCTTATGACATGAAAATAAGCTGTTTTCATCTTATTTTCATAAGCTGCTCTAAATAGCTTATGAAAATAAGCTGAAAACAGCTTATGTGAAGTTTGTCCTCGTAAATTCTTTAATTATAAAAATAGCTTATATATAAGCATTTATATAATAAGCTCTTATTCTATAAGTACTTAAATAAGCTATTTACCCAAACAGAGCCCTAATATGAAAATACCCTTGCCAGCCTTTGATGAAAGATATGAACGGATATACAGTGGCATGGTCTCTTTTCCAACTACCAAGTGGTATATAATATTCCTCAGATTCTCAATTCACATGGGCTAATTAGTAATATTTATATTTCTCCGTGGTTCTTAATTATTAACTTACATAGACTTATTTCATGCAATTTGTTTTTTAATCTTTTTTTTAATATCTGTACAGCCTATATTGTTTTCATTTTTTTTTAAATTTGGGTTCTTCGATTTCTTTTATTTCTTAATGTATTTTGGCACCTGTTAGTTCTTTTATTATTGTCTGACATTATATAACTAACAGCCATCATAAATAATGCCTAAGGATGCCCTTTGAATTCCAGTATTCCAAGTACCGACCGATAATTATAATGTATGGTATGCTCCACCAATCCATGCATCGAAAAAGAATTAATGATCATTTCGTTAAGAATAAAAAAAAATGACAGAAACTTGTAAATCTACTGTAGTAAATTCATAATGCATGGTATGGTAATTAATAAATTATTAGCACGCATTTTGGTTTTTTATGGTTCAAAACTCTAGCTTGTCCAATTGCTACATATATATATAAATTGGACTTCTCCCTATGCACAGTGTCACACCTTTTCCAATTCAACTAATATTCACTTCCTCTCTTTGCAAAATGTGTTACTACCTTTACAATTCTCCTCCTCCTCCACAACCGGTACCACCCCACCACTGGTCGCCCTCACCACCATCTTCAGCCACTCCCGGCCAGGGTGCGTCACCGACGCTGCCGCCGCCGCCTCCTTCCTCCCCTCCCAGTGAAGGTGGCACACCACCACCTCCTTCGGCCACTCCTAGTGAAGGAGCACCACCACCAACTCCTTCAACCACTCCTAGTAAGGGTGCACCACCACCAACAACCACAAATAACGGACTGTCTCCGCCGGGGCCTCCCTCCGTTGAAACATCACCGCCAAAAGCAGCCCCTCCGTCACCTAAAAAACCTTCAAAAAATCAAGTGCCACCACCAAAACCATCACCTAATAAACCTTCAAAAAATCAAGTGCCACCACCAAAACCATCACAAAATGCAGCTCCACCACCAAACAACAAAACTCCACCTAGCCCTAATCATTCTTCACCTTCATTATCACCTTCCCATGCACCTTCTCCCAAAAACAAGTCACCACCACCAAAACCCTCACAAGGTCCTGCTAGACCACCAAAGCCACACAACAATAGTCCATACTCCCCTTCACCTTCACCTTCACGTTCTGTGCCTCCATTTGCACAACCTTTCGGGTCTTCTCCTACACCAACCCCGTCGTTTGCGGCGGTGCCACCGTCTTCTAAGGATTTGGTAACACGGCCTTCGGGAGGAAACAACCACACCACGATCATCGCAGTGTGTGCTTCTCTGGGGGGCGCTTTCTTCCTCGCAGTCCTATTGGTTGGTCTCATTTGCTTGGCCAAGAAGAAGAAGAAGAAGAAATGTATTGAGGTTCCTCCGCCTCCGCCTCCTCCACCACCCGTCGAAGCGGCTTGTCATTGTCCTGATCAGTCTGCTCCTTCGTCCTACGCCTAATCCATCCTCTGCTCCATCACTCTGTTCCATTCATGAGTTGACGTCTGTGTTTTATGGGTCAACAAACTTTGGATTTATTTTATTTGCTACAACGAGAATGTTTGCTGTTTTTTATTATTTAATTGTCATGTTGAGTGAATCGTCTATATATATTTTTTAGCTTAAAGTAAAAGAATTGTTTATATGCTCAAGTAAATTGTTCCTTTTCTTTTTTCTTGACAAAAGATAAAACAAAATCGATCATCCCTTCGCCCCAACACTAGCAAAGGCAAAACGAGATTTAAAGTGGGATAACAAAAAACAGCAAGCACAATTCAAGCTCTTTTGGAAAAACAGATGAGATAAGATGAGAATAATAATAGATTTTTGAGCTATCAGTCATGAATGCGATATCTGAATTTATTTTGACCTCTCTGCTTCTCTGTAAATGCCCATTTGCATTCTTCATAACATTTAACGGAGACACAGAAACATCTTCAGACACACGGTTATTTCTTGTTTTCCAGGTGAGCCACAACAAAGTGAATGTTCTGCATAGAATCCTCTCCTCTCTGTTGGATTATGCTTATTCTCCCCCAGCTTTCCTCCTCAATTATTGCAGTCTATTCATTTTTATGAATTTTTTTTTGGACATAATTTGTATGAACTTTTTTTTGGGGTCAAATAATTTGTATGAACTACGAAGCGCGGCAATGTATGAATCTGTATAAATTAGGACCACCAATGTAAGATTTAAATTTGGGCCTTGAAGTTGGAAAAGGTCAAACTAGGCCTAAGGTAGTCCACACAACCAGGTGGTGCTGGTGCACTTACATATCGAAGTTTGATTTGGACTTATGACGAAAAAAAAAAAAGGACTCAAAACACTATTTTTTCCTCTAAACTTTATTTTACCACTTGCGCAGCTGGTGGTAGTGAGGGTTATCTTACCCCCTTTTTTCCATTCTCCTTGTGGGAGCTCTTCTTTTCTCCTTGGAGAAGTTTTTCCTCTCCCTTTATGGGAGTTCCTTTTAGGTGAATAAGGGTTCGTTGTTGTCGTTAGCGTTTTTCTTCGGAAGCCTTTGTCTTTGGTGGAGGAGCATTACTTCCGGGGTTCGGCCGCCATTGTTGTCACTCTCTACCTTGCCATTGATGCCTGTCAATGGAGCTGTTGGTGAGATTCTGTAGTGAGGATGACTCTGTGGGCTGTGGTGGTACTAGGTTTGTCTTAGTTGGTGGGGGTACTGGTGGTGGTGGCAATGATGATAAAAGCAGTACAAGACAGCTACTTTGGCTGTCATCGAACGGCATCGCTCGTGGGGCAGCTTTGCTTGGAATCGACGCCGCCGTGGCCTGTAAATCCAAGCTCCCCTGAATATCAATCTGTGTCTTCTTAGCACTGCATCAAAGGTGCGGATGGATCTGACGCCATCCGATGCAGCCGGAGAGAAATTCCTGAAGGTCTAGCGGTCTCTTGCTTCTGCCACCTGCTTGTCTCCATTTAACCTCTGTAGACGTCTCTGTCTTCCATTGGTGTTGGTGGGTTGGGTTTTTGGACCCCTTAGCCCAGCCATTTGTTTTTGTTAAAAAAAAAATTTGTTGGGCTTTTCTGCCTAGATACTTATTAGGGTGTGTTACCCTATATCTTTGTACATATTATTCCATGAGTTTAGGTCTGTTTTGTATTTGTATTATCCTAAAATCTTGTACTATCTCATGTATATATGCTTTATGTCTATTAAGCATTTAATGAAAATCACTTCTATTTGTCTAAAAAAAACTTTATTTTACAATATATTTTCATTGTTTAATTTTATTTTATTTTAATTTGATACGTTAATTTTATCTTAAAAACTACTTTGGTTTTTCAAGCTATTTTATTTTACTATGGTTTTTTAACTTAAATTTAAGTTTCACTTTAGTTTGTTACTTTTATTTCATTCCAATTTAACTTTTAACTTACAAAAACTATTCCAATGTTTCTTCCTTTTTAACACCTCCAATATGTACAGTAAAAAATAATTATATAACTTCTTGATTACTTAGCTTCAACAATAATAACCTCCCTCGTCAAAATAATAATAATAATAACAACAACAACAACAACAACAACAACAACAACAACAACAACAATAATAATAACCTCTTAGACTAAATTTTATTGATTACAAATCCTTCCTCATCATTACTTAAATATTACACTTTATTTTGTAAAATGTCATCATTTCTTACTCGTTATATTATTGCTCCAATCTAACTATGCTCGTGTTCTTTTAATTTATACAAGTATGTCATTGAGAGATTGAGGTTACGACTAATTTATTTATGTCTTGACAACTCTTTCCAGTTGCTGACTTTATGTCTTCAGTACATCAATTTATTATGAAAACTATAAATGATGAATAAGTTTTTTTGCTTCCTTTGTCAGGAGCTCTTCATGAGCAGCTCTTGAGCACCTTATCGGATATAGTGGCACGTGCTTTTAAGTTTTAAGCAAGAAGAAAAATAAATACAATAAATTACAGGATTGCTGCACACTTATATGCCAATAAAGAAGAATACATCAAAAGTTCCCAACTAAGAGGCAATGGCTTGAATACCACGATAACCTCACCATGTGAACCAAATCGGTAGATGGATCCTCAGAAAGTATAGGAAGTTTCAACAATGAAAATTGGTGAAATTACCATGAAAAAGGAAAAAGAAATTCAGCGCCAACAAATAGAATTATTCTGCAATAGCTTCGATGTCTATATTCCATTCATCAATGCCAAAAATAGATCTCGGTTCCTTCACTTTACCAAGCCCTGTTTGCAATAAAAGAAAGAGCATGATTAGAAGATTGCTAAATTGCTAAGAGGTTTGAGGTAACTGATCATCCAATCCCGCTAAGTACCCCCAACAGTTACAGAGACACAAGGATTTGAACTTCGTCAAATTTCCATTTCTTGTCCTATTGCTCGTTCTTTAACCTTAATATAATTTTTAAAAATTCATAAATGGAAAGCTCTACACAAACCAAACGGGGATACCGCTCCTGGCCAAGGAAGGGAGCGGCATCCACCAAATGGTATGTCAGATGTAGAAGGGAGCGGCATCCACCAAATGGTATGTCAGATGTAGACTTGCAATTTTGACCAGTCACAGAGTTCCTGTTGTACAGGCTCATAGCCACCTGCTCACTTAGTTGATATATGCTTTTTCATGCAGCTGTCTTGGATAAATATTCAGTGGCATTTGGAAAGTGGGCAAAAGAAAATTCACAATTCCACATTCTATTTTGTCTGTGAAAATATTTTTTATTTTTATTTTTTGAAACACTGAAAATATCTTTTTTATGTTTTTAAATTTGGGCCTATTTTAAGAAAATATTTTCATTAAATTAAACCAAACACATTTTTAAACCCATTTTTTATTTTCAGTAAAAATAGAAATAAAAAATGCTCAAACCAAACAGACTTTCATTATCCGTTATGACTTATGATCGGCCAGAAATTACTGAAAGAATTATCAAATGAGTGATAAACATAATACCTTCCACTAGCATAATCTGTAAGGAAAAGAATACAGCAATGAGCAATCCCATTTTTCCCAGGCAAGTATCTGCATTGCGATAGTCTTTGAAATAATTATCAGCTCAACATTTTGTTGATGAAGATAAGGATTAGTATCAGCATGGATAGCTCCAACATAAACTTTGGAGCCGTCAAATGTTCAAGAATTTGCTGCCACCTGTAAGTTCAACCAGTAGATAGCTGCTGGTGAAGCCTGTTATCCATTTTTTGATCTTCATCACAATCGGATGTCACTCGAGCAAAAATTTATAATATATACAAGAAATACAGAATAAAATTAAATAAATCAATTAAAGCTAGCATGCTAGTCAAAATTACCAATGATACCACTTGAGGGGCAAATTCTTATACGTCTAGGATAGTACGCTAGTGCTGACGTCTGGGATAGTCATGTAGCCGTCAAATTTAAGAAAGGCACAAGGCAACTATAATGTGCACAGCATCGTGGGAACTAATTTATAGAGGGGACGTACCAATTTCCTTCAACCGCTGAGTTGAATCCCTCGTTTATTTCTTCCTTTGCAAGTTCTTCTAGGATAGCACGTTGTCGTTCATTAATTGCACTGAAAAAAAGAAAAAAGGATGAGCAGGTAAGAAATCAGTTGACCAAATGGGAAAATGGTGAGTATTTGAATACAAACACCAACTTATGATGGCACAGAAGACAAATTTATTATGATCGTTTCCTTCTTCTCACAACTGAATAGGATTCTAAGCAGCAAAAGTTAAACCTATAGTCAATTACTGAACTAATAAACGATAACATGTAGAAATTTTTTTAACTGCATTTAAAAGACTGAACAGGCACAGCACTATCATCCTGCTAACTGGCCCATTTGTCTTTCTAGCAAATAGCAATAGCAGACAACTAAGAGGGAAAACAAACGTCAACAAGGTAATCAATTTCCCATGATGCTATAAAACCAATCAACATTTGACAAGAATTAGAAATAAAACCAACATTATAGGGAAGGGATCTTCGTTTTTTCTTTACATAATAAGTAAGAAATTTCTTAAGGTGCTAACACTGGAAACCTACGTGGGAAAATTAATGCGGAAGCGAACATACTGATCTCCATGGTCTACAAAAAAACCATGCTTTGGGAGTCCTGCAATGACAAATGTAAATATAGTTTACCCAAAACTGCCCATGAAAGAGGGAACTCTTCATTATACGTTTATACCTTTGCCTCTTAATATCAGAAGCTGTCCTGGTTGAACACTCTTAGGTATCTGCGAGGAAAATTGTTGCACAACATAAAAAATAGGGTTACAACTAGCGGCAATATGAAATTATTTTCTTGGCAAGTTCCATAATTTGTTTAAGGCAGGCATGATGCCAAATCAGGATAAGCTTTCCCCACCAAGATATAAGCCTTTTGAAGATCATGAATCCCAATTTTATGATTAAGAACAGAGAAAGAAAATAAAACAGAAATTTTGAATTCAATATGGGAGAATGAATTTAAACAACAGTGGTAAATCTCTTATTTCTGAAACTAGGAATCCATTTTTTTCATTGTAGGTTTGGGATTCAAAAAGATCAGCTAAAAATATTTTGCTGCAACATCCATATCTTCATATCGAACAGAGAACCTAAACAATGCAACAAATTTATATAAAACTTGAAATTTCCTGCTTGTTCTAACTAAGTGGGCCATTTTTGCTAGCATCAAGAATTAATTTTGCTCAATAATAATTAATTTCCTAGTAAACAAGTCTGAAACTGTAATTTGTCTAGCTTCCTTAACTATTTAGTAAAAACAACAATCTTAAGGAGCCGGCTTTTACATCATTCTTTTGTTGTTAGACTAGACTCATTTTTTTTTTTCAATACAAAAAGACATCAACTATATACTATATAAAGTTTGTAGAGTAGCGTTAGAAACCCTAATTAAAAGATATGGGATAGTTAAATAGGAAGTGGACAAAGGGAGAAACAGGCAGAATTTGGGTATTTATGTGAGAGGTTTAGCCCCTCGAAGTGCTAGGAACGTTTTCTTGTTTTCTTAACTGTTTAGCTCTGTTTGGGTCTGATTTCTATTGTAATTCAAGGGAGATACTGGGTTCCTGACAAATTGATTTATGCATGTAATAATAAAATCATGCCTTTCTTTTATAGCTTCTAGTTATGAGCTTTGATAATCTATTCTCCAATCAGTAGGTAAAAAAAAAAAAAGCATGCTAATTTTCTGTGTCATTAGTCATTACAATTTCACAATGGCATAAACAAATATACTAACAAAGAAAATCTTAGCCTTACTTTTACTTTCGTCTTCCCCAGTAAGGTGGGCACCTCAACTTCACCACCAAGAATAGCCTGTAAGAAACCTTTATTCTGTTAAAAAAAACTACTACACAGTGAGATCCAAGGTGCCAAAGATGGTATATGCTTGGACTTAGAATCAGGACCCTCTTATTGCAATAGAAAGATGGAACTGGAAAGATACAAGCTATGTCATATCCATCAAAGAAAGGAGAGCTCACTTAACTAATAACTTTAGTTCTCTTCTTTACATATTATCTGTATAAATTCATTCCTCAGGCTGAAGGAAACTGAAAGAGGACGGGGTCGGCGAGATATGGAATAAGTTTCAACACATTCTTCATTCGATATGATGTGTATGTAAACCTCTTTTGTGCATGCTTTAGATTACTCCTCTTTACTTAAACTGAATTATGGTACGTAACAAGTCAGGCAGGCCATTAATTTAGCCAAATTATACCAAATACTATAAATATGTGTAAAGTAAAAGAGGTGTAGTGCAGCTTCAGGCTCATCTTGATTGGGGTTAAAGATCATTTTTATAAGTACCCAGCAAGTAGGACAGGGGCAAATGCAATTGATAGATCACTTAAAAAAAATACTTGACTCTCACTTGTGTAAAGCTGATATTAGACTCCACATATATATCTGCACCATCTCTGACAAAGACAGGATCCTTAGCCACCTATATCGCCCAAGAAGCAAATTTCAAATAGAAGCAAAAAATAATACTTTATCAATATATATAAGACTAAAACACAATCAACTACAACCTACAAATATATACTATTAGGGCCCGTTTAGTATGTAGATAAAGAACCGTTTAGTACGTAGATAAAGAAAGAAAATGAAAGGCAAGATGGAAAGGAAAAGGAAAAAGAAAAAGGAAAGGAAAGATGGAAAAAAAAATGTAAGAAAAAGAAAAATATATATTTGGTGTATACGTTTTTAAAAGAAAGAAAATAGAATAAGTAGAATACATTTACTAAAATACCCCTATGTTAAATTTATTATTTATAACACAAATAAAAATGTGTTTAGTAAGATGTTGGTTTAACTATTATTTTTGTCCCTCAACTTTTTTTTTTTATTTCAATATAGGCCCTTTATGTTGTTTTAAGGGACTATATAGGAAACTAGCAGAGAATAACAGTCCCTGAACTTTTTTTTTATTTCAATACAGTCCTTTTATTTTGTTTCAAGGGACTATATAGAAAAATAGCATAGAATAACAATCCCTTAACTTTTTTATTTTATTTCAATATAGTCCCTTTATTTTGTTTCAAGGGACTATATAGAAAAATAGCAAAGAATAACAATCCCTGAACTTTTTTTTTCATTTCAATATAGTCCCTTTATTTTGTTTCAAGGGACCATATAGAAAAATAGCAGAGAATAACAATCCCTTAATTTTTTTTTAATTTCAATATAGTCCCTTTATCTCTGTCCCTCTCCGCCATCTTCTCTGTTGTTCTCAGCCTCTCTCCTCCATGTTCATCACTCTTTGTCTCTCTCTGCCATGTCCGTCGCTCTCAGTCTCATCTCGGTCTCTCTTCCTCAGTCTTTGTTTTCCCTCTCAATCTCTCTAGGTCTCATCTCCCTCAGTCTCTCTCTCTCTCTCTCCGCCATGTCCGTCACTCTCTGTGAAGTCCTCTTCCTTTCTCCAACAGTGCGAGCCAGAAGCAAGCTCAACGATGCCGTCGCACAAACTCCACAACGCACGAACCAACTGTCGAACAAAGCGGGAATTTCACAGAGATGGTATAGGGAAATTTTGGAAGATTAACTAGATTGCTCGATGGAGAACCAATTTTCCATCTAAGTTGTGGGATAAGGCTTCTTCTTCTTGTTGTTGTTGTTGGGATGGAAAAAAACCGTACAAAATCATTGGAAAGAGAAGATCGGGATTCCATTGAAGTTCTCTTGTGTTCACTGTAGCTAGACTTACCAAACAGATGAACGTGGAAAACCGGTGTGAATTCCAGCTGGAAAAGAAGGGAGGAAGTGATACCAAACGTACCCTTAGACATTACTGCAGAAGAAGCTTACTGTTGTTCAACATTCCTGCTTTTGAACAGCAGTGTAAATTTCTAGATAGGAATATAAATTGTTCCATGGGATATCTTACTATGCTGAACAAATAAAATATTGCTGCATGCCAAAGTCATGCATGCTAAAAATCAAGTCCTCCATGTACATTAACAAAAGAAATATCTACATACCAACATAGTGAGACAGCTTGTTGTCAAAACAAGAAAAAATAAGTAAGTAAATAAACAGAAAGCACAGTACCTTGGAGAAATAAAAGTTACACTTTTACAAGCTAGACAGATAAAATCATTTGAGCACCCTCAATCAGGTAATCATATAAATATTTCTTTTTCTAATAGAGAGAGAGAGAGAGAGAGAGTATTTTTGTGATGTTGCAATTACACATTTCTCATTAGGCAACTATCAAATTACTTATGGGTTTGATGAAGGTAAGTAAAGGTTCATAAGCCAGAAGGTGAGAACAGGTTGTTAGACCGTGAATTAATCTGAATTAGTTGAAAAGTAAAAAATCAAAAAGAAGATGAAAAAAGGCATGCCTTTATTTTAATGTATAGACTTCCAGGTCGACCTCCACGGCCAGCAGCATGCCCAGCTTCTGGCACATGAATTGTATCTCCTGAATCCACACCTAACAATTCATGGAAGATATAAGATCAAGAAAAAAGTTAACAAAACTATATAATAAAAAATTCTCTGTTACGGATGGTAAAGCAAATCTAAGCAGAAAATTTTGCACTGCAGATACAACTTTTCAATTTTTATAAGATTCTGGTCCTTAATATTATAATAAGGAACCCAATGCTTGTCCCAAGCTGGTTGGAATTGAATTGACATAATACAGTTGAAAGAAATCTGAATCTGAACAGGCCGTAGGCTAATTTCAGGAAGGATTCTACCAAAACTACAATAGCAGGTAGCATTATCACAAGCGTTGGAAACCAACCTGGTGGTATTGTAACTGTAACCTCTTTGAGGCCTTCAAACAACCCAGATCCTCCACACGACTTACATTTGTCCTACACAAGGGAGATATACACGAAATGAAACAATTTTGCAGAAAGAGATCAGCCAAACAAGATAATTTGATGTCAGATTATGAAAGACCTTGATGACACGGCCTAATCCTTTACAAGTGATGCAGGTTGACGTAAATGGAGGGATTGTAACCTGTTCAAAATAAATTACAACCAAGAATAAAAGAATATGTTTATAGTTGAAAAATCAATAATAAAGACAAAAAGAATAGTCTCACTACCCAAATCTTCCTTGTTAGGATTTATCCATAATCATCATCAATATGGATTTTTGAATATACTTACTCTACCTAAGCCCCTGCACATTGGACAAACGTTCGCCTTGGCGTTGTGTGGATAGCCTTGTCCATCTGCATTATAAAAAAATCTGTCTCTAACAAAACGATCTAAAGGGGAACAAGAAACAGACTGCCATAACTAATTACTACAGACAGAGACGTCAATTGGGACTACAACTTACTTATCTATTGGTGCCTACATTTAATGTTTCCTCAGTTTATAAAAAATCTTGCTCTAGTCAAACACCAGGGGCAGCAATTGGTAAACAAGAATATTGCTCATTTGACAGTCAGTCTTTGTTAGTATGTATTTGTTTATTTTAGTTTCATGAGAATCATCGAGTGGGGATGCTATCCTAATGTCAATGAAGCCATATTCCTCATAGCTCCACCCTCAAAAATTTGGTTCCTTAGATTTCTTCATGTATGCTTTGCTCAATAGGATTGCTTTGCCTCTAATTTGTTATTATGATGAAATGCACACAAGAAGAAAAATAAGTATATTCAGAAAAACATTAAAACATTTATTATACAGAGGAAAAATAAGGAAATCATTCTAGTATGCATAATGTTATATCCCCAGGGCTTTTCTGATTCCAAGTATATATAAACTTCACTCACTGCATGAATCGCAGGGAACAATCGCATCAAAAGAAACATGTTTGGTGCATCCCTTCACAGCTTCTGAGAAAGAAAGCGTTATCTCAACCTATTAGCAAAACAAGAAGGAAATGGTTTAGCTTTAATATGTAACAACTTCTTCAAGATAACAACTGAGAAACAACATTGATTGACCTCAACATTTGATGCAAAATGAGTGGTCGCTTCTTCAAAAATCTGTCAAGAATGAGACACATTTCATTTACAAACATGTACATTTAAGTAATAAATGACAGTATTAAGTGCAAGAACCATGATATTACCTCAGAGAAGACACTACGAAATGAATCAGAAAAATGAGAGCGATAAGCATTTCTGAACCTTTCAGCATCATCTCCATCAAATTTTATGTTCTCTGAGCCAGAAGTACGCATCTTCAGTTGAGATAGAAGTTCATTAGAGAAATGATAGAACATGGTTAGTTGACATAATAAACAAGAATGAAAGCTAAGACTTGTAGCTTGATCGACTAAATTTCCAGACCAACCATAATCAAAGTCACTATAAAACAACAATCACAACAACAAAAACAATAATAATAATTAAAAAAATAGTAATAATAAAATTCAGGAGGACAGTAAAAACTAACCTCATCATACTGTGCCCTTTTCTTAGAATCTCTTAAGGTCTGAAGTCACATTACAAAAAGGCACGTGAAAATACCATTCCATTAATTAATTACTTTTGACATGTCTGAATATGAGAAAACAGAATTAATAAAGACCTCATAAGCTTCTCTTATATCTTGAAATTTCCTCTTTGCAGATGGATTATTCTTATTTGCATCAGGATGGTACTTTTTAGCAAGCTGCAGAAGGCAGATAAGTGTGTCAAAATGCAGTATACGTAAACAAATCTTCAAACATGGTTAGCAAAGTTGCAGAATGGGAGAATTGATTTAGAATACAAGTATAACTCTCCAGGAAACTGTTTTTAATAAGCTAAGTTCAAGCAGCTATATTCAGTATAGAAATACTTCAAGTCATAACGTTGACCATATTGGGGAATCTTGTTAAGTCTTCATTTATTATGTTATCCTAACATCAACTCGTTTACAAACAGAAACTACCAGACATTACGTTAAACAGTCATACAGACTAAAACTGTAGTCTCACTGTTTCTAACTAAAAAATAACTTTAATGCTTTGTTTTCATCACTTAATTGATTTTGACATCTGTTATGAAATCAATTTTCGACAAGTCTTTCCCATTTTCTCTCTCCCTTCATGCTTCATGCTTCTACTCCCTCATTCCCACTCTAGTTTACCAAGCAGGCTTTGATCAAATAGTAACTGTGCATCACAACATAATGAATTTCCAACAAGCACTCACTTTGTGAAATGCCTTCTTTATCTCGTCCTGACTGGCATTTTCAGGAACACCAAGAATTTGATAGTAGTCTCGTTCAATAGAAGAAAGAATTGCTGGAATAACACAGGCATAGATGGAAATGAAATGTAAGTCTGAATATTTGGATAGTAAAGTATGGACGATGAACAAAATACGGAGGTTCTTGTTGAATTCAAAACCTGTGCCATGAATAAAACGATGTCTCAAAGGTATTCTTGAAATTGCAAACTCGTCATTTATCTTACCAAAATTGCAACTCATCAAAGCTGTTACAGTGCCCAAAAGAATTTAAGATTAGAAAAAGGAAAACCACTAGCACAATTAGCCCCAGAATGATTATTAGTATGATAAACACAGGAAATTTATGAAATTGAAGCTCAGGAACGCATGCCTCGTCTGAGAAACAATGATTGGCCAAACGACAGTAATTTACTAATGGACTTTCTTTTATCAACAAATGGTTCCGAGGCCATTGACGAAAGCAATTGACGCCGATACTGCGGTTGGACACAAAATCAACGTAAAGCAATTAAAACAAATAAAACTTTAATTGCTGACAATGTTCGTATCACTAACACTCACCGGCGATAACCAACTAAACCTTCGCATTGATTCAACCGCAAGTGGATATAGCTTTTAAAATTGAGAGAAATGAAGCCCCCTGATGTGGTGATTCTGGTCAAAATGTGGTCGGAAAGTTCCGACTTACTCACAGATTCCGATGAAGCAGATTAGATCTTGGTTCTGGGGGTTTAGGGGTTTTAGCATAACAGTACAATGGGTCTGAAGGAAATTCGACGGTGTCGTTTTAATTGCGTCGTTTTAGCGGCGAATTTATTCCTTATATCACTGGCAATCTGAGCCATTGGAATTGTGGGACCCACATGAATGGACGGTCTAAATTTATTATGCTATTTGTCCTGTTAAAGGTAGGGACAAAAGTCTCAAATTGAAGGGCTACGATCGACAACGCCGGAGGTCTATGGCGGCGAACCGCTCCTTCCTCGACAGTCTCAGACGGTAGGTCGCACTCGTTCTCTGAGTTTCTTCAATTTCTGGCGATGACGCCAATCACATTTCCGTTGATCTTCGTGCAGCTACAACTTTCTATTCGGCGCTCGAAGTTTATGGAGGCCCCTAGTTTCAAGCGCTTCTACGTTCGGTGTGATATCAACGGAGAAAGTCAACCTGAGGAAACAGATTTTGGGACTTAAATCCTCTGATCCAAGTCCAATGACCGTGCTTCAAAACTGGGTTGACCAAGGCAACAAGTTATTAGCTTCCGATCTCAGACGCATCTCCAAAGCACTCTTCTCATCAAAACGCTACCACCACGCACTTGAGGTTCGACTTCGTCGTACTCTAAGCTACGTTTTCTCTAATTCTTATCTGTTTAATGTCAGTTTAGAAAGGAAACAAGCTAGTATTGTATCTCTGTTCTCAAAACTTGACAGGTTAACATGGCGTGCTGTCGCTGGTTGTGGTTTCTTTTGGTCGCTGATAAGCATGTTAACATAATGCAATTTACGGTTGAGCAGAAACCATTCTATACATTGCGAATTCAAATTAATTACTTCTTTTTAGACAGATACTGACTTGGAGGAAAACCAGAAGAGTTTTAGGATGTCACCAGCGGATTATGCTGCCAAATTGGAATTAATTATAAAAACTCATGGTCTAAGCGAGGCTGAAGAATTTTTTTTGTGCTTACCCGATATATTTTCACGGAAAGCAACCTGTCTCCGACTTCTACGAGGGTATGTAAGAGATAGAGATACAGATAAAGCTGAGGCTTTCATGCAAAAGCTCTATGATTTGGGACTAGTTGTTAGCCCTCACCCTTATAATGAGATGATGAAACTCTATCTAGCTACACATGAGTACAACAAAGTACCCCTCGTTATCCAGCAAATGAAGCGAAACAAAATACGCTGCGATGTTCTTTCCTACAATCTGTGGATGAATGCTTGTAGTGAGGGGGAAGGAGGTGGGGTTACTGCTGCGGTGATGGTTTTTACAGAGATGAAAAATGATGAGAATGTTGAAGTGGGATGGAGCAGTCTTGCTACTTTAGCCAATGTTTATATGAAAGCAGGACAATCTGAGAAAGCCATTCTGATTCTTAGAAATGCAGAAAAGAAACTGTCTACCAGTAACCGCCTTGGTTACTTCTTCCTCATAACGCTTTATGCATCTTTGAAGGAAAAGGAGGCAGTCTTGCGGCTATGGAATGCTAGTAAGACAGTTGATGGTAGAATCAGTTGCGTCAACTACATGTGTATACTGTCATGCTTGATTAAGCTTGGGGACATCATAGAAGCTGAGAAAATATTCATGGAATGGGAGTCTAGCTGTCAGACCTATGATATCAGGGTCTCCAATGTTATTTTGGGTGCATACATGAGGAATGGAATGATGGAAAAAGCTGAATCATTACATCTTCACACATTGAAGAAGGGTGGTCGTCCAAATTATAAGACATGGGAGATTCTCTTGGAAGGATATGTCAACACCCAGAAAATGGACATGGCCGTTATTGCCCTGAAGAAAGCTTTTGCTATGTTGAAAGACTGTCACTGGAGGCCACCGCATAAACTTCTATTGGCCATTGCGGAGTATTTTGAGAAACATGGCAATTTTGTTGATGCGAATGAGTATATCACAGATATCCACAATTCTGGCGTTGCAACTCTTTCATTGTACAAAATATTGCTTCGAATGCACCTTTCTTCTAACAAGCCACCCGTTCATATCTTTAAAATGATGACGAATGATAAAGTTGAGATGGATAATGAGACCATTGCCATTCTTAAAGCCTTCAGTGGGAAGGTTAAACTATAACTGTGGAGTTATTCCTCATTGGTTGCTGAAATACATGCGGGGATTTTGTGTCTTTCCCTGTGATTTATGCGTGGCGCAGGAGGGTCCTGTGTGCCACGTGGCGCCACTTCCCAGCGCCTTTCATCTTTTTTTTTTTAAAAAAATAAAGTAAGTCATCATTTTCTACAAGATGATAGACATCTCTGTTCCTGACACTACCGAAGAGCTTCTTACTCTGTCGATCTGCAACTGCAGTAGTTCGGTTCTTCAAGAGCATATATGAGGCATCTGCAACAGTTTGGTCCCCAAATACATAACTAGCTTGTTCTTGGTTTTCAATTCTGTCAAAGGATAAGAAGGGTTAAATAGACACATAATCTGCAAGAACAAGTAGCAATATATACCTATTGCTAATTTCTCTCACCGCTTTTTCACTCTTATCTTCACGGGAAAAGCACTTATGTTTTCACGCTCAGGCACGGAACTCTCTCATTCTCTCAGCTCACTCTTTCTCTCATGTGCCGAGTCCTGATCGAGAAGGTTAGAGAGGAGGGCAATAGAAAGAACGTATTTATTTTGTTGAAGGATGTCAATTTTGCAAAGGGAAGCGTTTGACAGAAAACTCTTGCAGAGGCCATAACTCTGGAATTACATAAGAAGAGGTACGACACGAGTTAGATATAACGCTTTTGCCATAGAAAGTGACCAGTGAGGGAGAGTGACGTTGTTGTTTCCAGTTTAGCTCTATGCATGAGATTGAGGAAGATGTTGCTAGCTTCTTCTTGCTCTAACTCTGCATAGCTTCTTCGAATTTTATTTAAAAAAAAAAAAAAAAAGGATGAAAGGTGCTGGGAGGTGGCACCACGTGGCGTACAAGAATTAAGGCGCAGGATTTATGTGCATTTTGGATGTTTTCATATGAAGTCGTAAAGCAATTACCTAAAAAATCTCTATTATTCATTGGTTGATTCCTTATCAACGACGAAGTAAAATTTTTATCTTTTTGCGTTCTAACACTTCATCTGTCCAATTCACACCTAACTTAACACTAATAATAAATGTTGTCCTCCTCTTTCTGACCTTTTTTATGATTATAAAAAATTATATGACGGATCCTCTTATTTCTTAGAGGCAAACGCGAGAGAGAAAGAGCAGTAACAGAACGCGAAGGATCTGAAAGTAAATAGTGGTTTATTTTGTTATATAGTTTGTAATATTGAGTAGAATTAAAAGTCTTGTATTGGATGAAATATGATATTTAAAAAAGAAATTTAATTGTTGTTCCTTTTATTTGAAAATGTGTATTTTTTATTTGAAAATGTGTATTTTTTATTTGAAAAGATGTATATCTTTTCAATTGAAAAGATGTATCTTTTATTTAAAAGATATTTTTTTATATTTAAGAAGAAGTGTCTCTTAATTAAAGAGATGTCTCTTTTAAATTAAAGGATATGTCTTTTTATTTAAAAAGAAAGATGTGTCTTTTAAATTAAAGAGATATGTCTTTATTTAAAAGGATGTATCTTTTATTTGAAATTAAATTTTAAACTTATTTTAAAATTCAATAAGACATAAATTAAATAGACACATCTATTCAAAATAAAAAAAAGACATGACTTTTGAAAATTGAATAGAAATAACTATTCAAAATAGAATAAACATGACTGTTAAAAATAGAAAGACACATCTATTCAAATTGAACAGACATAACTATTCAAACTCTATATATATCATATTAGAATTCTACGGTGAGATCTTAGTTCCAATAGGGCTTTGTTGTATCTTGGAAGGATTTACCTGTGATTCTCTAATACACAAACATAAACTCTTTAAAGAAAGTGACTTATCTCAAAGCCATATTTTTTCCTAATTTATTTTACTCTACTTTTCTTGTTGCTGAATTGAAGAAAGATGAATTCTGCAGGTTAGTTTGGACTTCTGCAGGCAATGAAGTAGCAAGCTCTGTCCTACTGAAGTTCGATTTTTCTTAATTCCAACTTTCTGAAAATAATTGGCAATTTGTGTTTGGTAACGTGATAATGTGAGAATGTATCCCCTCCTCCCTCCCCTCTCTCCCCCCAACCTTCTTTCTCTCAGTTTGAAACTTTGAATATCAGGCAAGACATTCACTTTTGATTTCTCATGCGTTCTCATCAGGGAAAGTCCAGAATCATGCCATAGCTCTTCCACTGGGGTCATGAGGGAGAAAAGAATTTCGCTTCCATGTCTCCTAGAGAGAGATATTCAATGTAGTCGGCGATTCTACCCACCTTTGAAGCTGCGGGGAGTTGTTATTTTGATGGATGAATTAATATAAATGTTATAATTTTTATTTATTAAATAAATAAAAATAATTAAATATATATATAAAAGATTAAATGTATAAAAATAATAAGACATTTAAGTCATGTTAAGACATATATAAGATGATTTATTGCATATAAGGACTTTGAAAATTGAATGTGAATAATATCAAATAAAAATAAGATATTACATGAATTAATTTAGATAAATATATTAATTAATGATGGAAATTAGTTGAAATAAAAATTACTAATCTAATAAGTCTGTTAGAATCAAAATTCTTGTCTTCCTTTGACTGTTTCTTCTATTATTGCAAATATACTTTTGGATTAGTAATAATAGGTTTATTGAAATTTAAAACATAATTTACATACCCACAAAATCTTAAAACAACAAAAAGAAGATAATCAAGGGATGAAATATACATTACATCCCAATTTTAAAATTTAATACTTTAAATCTTAAAGTAGCATTCAATCAATTTGTAGACATGTAATCTCGGAATTGCCTGAAATTTCTCTTCATAGTGAGAGCTCTACCCTTTGCTCACATTAAGTCTAAAAGAGATTATTCATTAATCCTATTAGATGAGAAAATCAAGAAAAAATTAATTTTAAAATAATCAAATTATATTATTCAAACACAAGTAATTACCTCAATGGCATCTTTTTTCTAGAACAATGTAGAAATGAAATACAACAGACAGGAATAAAAAACCAAAAGACCAAAAACAGAAACATAGATGAACCAAAAACACGGAAAACAACATAGAGAATGAATACATAAATAAAAAAAGTAGAAAAAAAAAGCATGAATGAAAGAGAAATAGAAAATCAAAAACAATACACTAATGTGAATAGTACGTGAACTGTATAGATCAGATAAAACAAATAAAAAGAAAACTGAACTATGATACCAAATGATGTGAGAGAAACATCATTTTAAAGTTTTGATGATAAATTATCATTGTTGTCCTTCATCTGTGTAAAGGAAGAAGAAGCAAAATCGAAGAGAAAAAAGAAGGGAAATTGTGTGACAGAAAAAGATATGCAAATATAAATGAGATATTCGAAAGAAATATCTAAATATCTACATTGATTTTAAATTTTAAAATTTTAATTTTGTAAAATGAAAAAATCTCCAAATTGGCCAATAGTAATGATCACTTTTAAAAACCTCTGCATGAAAATAGAAGATTGGTCATTGATGATGGTGCAATAAAGAAGTTTAGCGTGCTTGTATAAAAAAAAATGAGTGATAATTTATTATTATAATTTGAGCTGATTGAGGTAATTTTAAATTTTATTATAATTATTTAAGAAGAGAATAAATAATATGAACGCTTGTAGGTCAATTTTTATATAACAATTAATTATTTAATTATTTATATATAATAAATGTTAATTTAACAAATAACAGCATATTATATTTCAATTAAAAAATTTATCTAATTTATCAATTATATAGCAATTATAACAATTAGATACCAATTATATAGTAATTTATCCTAATTTTTTTAAATTCATTTAATGTGATTATATAGCAATTATATCAATTATAAACTAATTATATAGTAATTATATAGCAATATACCCTATTTTTTCAAATTCATTTAATGTGATGTGATTAATTTATCAAATTTATTTATTTAAATTTATTTTATTATAATTATTTAATAACTTACCAACAATTAATATTTTAGAATAAAATTGTTTTACCATATAGATCACGCATAAGAAAATCGAGTAATGTTAATGTACCCTTAAAAAAAAGGATAAATTAGTCCAAATATACCGTGCATTGTCTAGTAATATATGTCAATCTAAAATGTTTGATAAATAAGTTTTCAGAATGTTAAAAGATATTAAAATTCTCCCCCACAACATCACTAAAGGATGACAAATGGAAGAAGTTATGAATCCTATCTGAGGAATCCTACAAATTAGATCCTCTGCAATGATTCACAACAGGTCCCGGTCGGTGAGACGGACAAAACTTGTTAACCATCGTTATACAGTATAACCAGGAAAATTTTAACCCATTTAGGTCACTGGTCGAAACAGGTGATTTCTTTTTTTTTTTGTCCTAAAACTCAAAACACTTTTATATTTAAAATTTTTCCAAAAAAACCATATTAAAAAACACATAAAATTTCATATCATATTAAATAAATCTAACAAATTTATATATGAAAGCTTTTGATTGGAAAAAAACTATATGCAATTTTTTATATTAATGTTGTCAAGTTCTTTAACATAACAAGTACATAATGTTATAGTCAAAATATGACAAGTATAGTCTTTTAAAAAAAATTATAGATTTTTTCAGAGCTCATCATTACATGAGTAATTTTTTAAAATACTTTTATACATGTTCTATTTTTAAATAAAAAAATTTGATAACAAAAATATAAAAAACTTTATATAAATTTTCTCCGTTATGATTCCATATCATATATATGTTATTGCTGCTTCATTCATCTCAAAGAAAGGTAGGAAAAGACAAGTCCAAAAATCTGAAAACTATTTTGTTGTGACTATTTTTAAATCGGGCTTCTTTTAAAAAAAAAAAAATGGAAAGCAGATCTTTCTTGCTGTTTTCAGATAAATTCTATTGGAAAACAGAGTTGCTTTTGGAGGAAGTTGTTTGTTAAAAGTTACAACTAAAATTAGATAGCTAGAAGTTAGCCCTAACTTAAAACAACAAAGCTACTTTAGAGATGACAGCGCAGATGCAACATTTCGAGATATGCGGTCATGTATTGGTTCCTGCAAGAAAATCTGAAGTTATATACCTATTGATAGCATTCGATGATATAATCATAAAATATTGACTTATGGATTACCTCGGTTGGAAGCACATCAAATTTCGTGTGTGTTATAGTCTCATACAAGAAAATGTATCTGCCACAAGAAATAGTACAATGCTCAATTACATGAATAAGACATAAAATGTGAAATCAAAATTTTCCAAAAGTCGATATACAGAAAGTGGGTTCATGTAACAAGAAGCATTACCGCGACAGACATGTCACGCAATCAAAACCAAATTAACACGCATCTCTTGAGAAAACACGTTAATGAATGCTGATATTATTGCACAGATGCACACAAAGTATCACCACTGCATCTTAATGCCTGCCAACGAAGAGTCGGACAAAAGACCCATACTGGGCATCACTCAACCTCGGTTCTTTTTTAATATTTTTTTGTGGAAAAAGCTGTAATTTAGTCTAATTTGTATTTAAATCACTCACCCTTGTGAGATGGTATGCTTAGTCAAGGAGCAAAAAACGAAGCAGAAATTTGGAATATCTATATAACTATCTTTTAGTGAAACATTTAAACAAATACAAAGCTCAACAGCTTCTCTGTCACTCTTGATGGAAAAACTATAAGCTAGAATCCAGGGCATCAACTGCTAGTCATAACAGATATATTTAGACAAGGCAGGGTGTAGGCAGCTTATATATGCTAGTCAAAAGCATGTTCACAATCTGTTTTCATTCACAGAAGCAATCATTGATCCAGAAGAGAGGAAAAAAAAACAAATATTATGGGTCATTTCTTTAAATGTTCAGCTCAAAACAAAGTATAGCCAGCATAAAAGGAATAAGCAACCACTAGACATACCGCCAAGCCAATTCACAAACAAGATCTTCAGGGGCATCAGGAAGGACCTAAACATAATCCACCAACAGTGAGATTTGATGAAAATCTAAAGTCTACACTCTAATTGAATAGCACTAGACAGCGTAAATTACCTCATCTTCATAGGGATTGCAGTGACTTTTGAACCACAATCTCAAAAACTCCTAAATATTAAATATTTAAACATCAGAAAATTACTTTATATACGTAATTCATCCACTAAACGTGTACAATAATAATAAAAACACAAGGCCTTGCACCTAAGAAAACAAGAATGAGACATAAAATACCTTGTCAATATTATCAGGTTCAAGGCCATTTTGAAAGCGTTCCATGTAGGAATTGGCAATCCAATATCTACTTGAATCAGGAGTATGCACCTAGAGATGCAAATTAATAATCATTATCTCAGACAGATAAATTGATGTGTGAATGCATGGTAATATTCAATGTGGTTCAGAATAACATTAACCTCATCAATCAAAAGAACTGAGCCGTCTTCTGCCTTCCCAAATTCATACTTTGTGTCCACCAATATGAGGCCATGTTCCAAAGCAACACGCTGCAAAGTAAAGCAAATGGTGAATTAAACAGTAATGAAGCAAGGGCAAAAAGAAACAAAGCTGTCAAATATACTAGCAAACATGTCTGAATTTCCAATAGTTTGATCAAGCACATGTATCCTTAAGAGGACATTAAGTTAATAACTTGGCAACAGTAACTCCCTTGAACAGAAAATAAGAGCACGTCCCTTGAAAGAACCACCCAGCAAAGAGCTTAAACATCGCGGTTTACCATAACATGAAAGAAAGATATGTGAAATTTGCTACCATATTATTATACTCACATGCCAAATATCATATTGAAATATAATAAAACACCCAAAATATCACCTGAAAAACTGTAGACAGCATTGAAGAATTAAGTCATATTACATTGTACCATTTTTCCTTCCTAAGTGCAAGGATGACTATTCAGTCTTATAAGCACTTCATGGTACACTT
The DNA here is from genome assembly GCA_037074585.1 of Biancaea sappan. Taxonomy (NCBI): domain Eukaryota; kingdom Viridiplantae; phylum Streptophyta; class Magnoliopsida; order Fabales; family Fabaceae; genus Biancaea; species Biancaea sappan. The sequence goes on from CM073494.1 coordinate 19,171,106, forward strand.
ATTATTCACACATCTTTTTTTTTTCTTTTTCAGTATAACTAAATAAAAATGTATGTTAAGCAGGATATAGCTGGCTACAAAGAGAAGGCACCTTATTACTTCCTTTTTTCACCAAAACCGACAACTTAAACAGAGAAGCTTAATTACCTGTCCATACTCAAACAAGCTTAACGCTTTTCTGCTTACTTCTTCATAATCAGCTTGAGTCATTAGTCCACTTTTTATAATCTGCAAGGGCAATGCAACATAGAAGAAGTAAGAAGTTGGGATATTAAAAGAAATTAGCCAACGGTTGAAAAACCAACATTGTACCTCACTAAAAACAGATGATAATTGTGTGCTCACGCACATATGCATGCATTTAATGTCTGTAACATTTATATCCGTTCCCTTCAGTGTAATACATGAAAGATGAAACACTTGCACCATTGAAAAACTTCTTTTAAAATGTAATTGTTGTTGATTTAGCCATAGAAATACAACAGGTTATTATGCTGATCATGCATGCACATTAGAAATTGATTGGATGTAAGCGTTAGATAATCTGTAGATGTCAGTTATAAGAGTAAAACTAATCTTTTTTCATCATTAAATAAATTTTTAAGATAAATGTTTCATGAAATGATGTTATAACTTATAAGGTTCCAAGCTCTTAAAGTCTAAACTGAAATCTTATCTGGATTTGTACCATAATATAGCAATCTTAAGCATTTAAACATAACAAAGAAAACAATTAATCCAGCAGCAATTGGTGAATCATCTTATATTTTCAATCAGACTTCGTATTAGCTACTTCCTAGATTGGTCCACCTCTAATAAGACCAACGATGATTAGTTTAAGTAGTTAGGCAATTGTTCCCTTTGAGAAAAATCTTGAATTCAAGTCTTGTAAATGGAAAAAATCATGTGCTAGGAGAGCTCTATACCTCTACAATCCGGCCAAATTCAAACCAAATTAATTGGAGCATCATGAATTTCTAGATACTACTGGTTCAAACCCAAAAAAAAGGGAGAAATCTCTTAATTCTGCTGAGCAAACCTAACTTATTTATAATAGTCTTGATTGACATTTTTAATGGCATAAAGATATTACAAATGTACTAAAACCCACCCTGAAAGGAAAGTAATTAGTGACTGTGCACAAGTGTAATACCTAATATAAGACATTGTCAGAGAATAAGCCCCCTACCCTATATAATATCCATTTATTTTATGTTACGGTTTCCTAGCCAAATGGAAAGCAGCCTCACAATTTCCCAAATAAACTGTCTCTTTTTCCTGCCTAACCTCAGTCCTGTCTCTTTGTCCTTTTCTTTTGCTGTGAAGTCCATTAGTTACTGTAAGTTCAATCACATTGAATAAGATAGTCACAGTTGATATTACAAGCATAATACCTCATCAGGAGTTACAGGAACATCATGATCTGCAGCCTTGGTTGTTGGTGTGAGCATATTTTCAGACAGCTTTTGGTTTTTTACCAATCCTGTGATGCATCAATACCCTATAAATTAGACAGGAAAACAGGCTTCAAAAAGAAGCCCAAAAAACAAAGAAGAAAACCTACCATCTGGAAGAGCATTGCCACAATAATTTCGGATGCCTTTATTGTAGACCGTCCATAAAGACGTATCAGTACTTCCAGTCACATATCCTCTAACTACAAAACAGCAATGTTGGTCTCAATCAATGGTTGCCAGAATCCCCATCTCACTTTTCAAAATATTTAAATCATGATAATCACAAAAAACATGAATAACAAAAAAAGAAAACAACATATGTGCCTCTTGCTACAATACATCTAATCAAACAAGATATTAAATAGACGAAATGGCAAATAACTCACCAACAAATTCAACTGGGAACACCGAACATTTTCGAGCTATTGTAACATTTTTATCCGGAGCTGATACAACTGCATTGGAAGTTATGTGCTTAGTTTTTTCAAACCACCACAAACTTGTCTCGTTAAGAACCTGACAAGAAAAGTGTAAGACTAACTAATCAAATTCCCAAGTGACATAAAAAACTACCTGATTTCTGAAATTTGTCAATCTACCAGATATAAATAAATTCCGAAGTGACATCATTTGTCGTCACGAGTTTTTCATTCACAGTCAACTAAGCATACTTCTCACACAGCATCTGTTTTTTTTTTGTTTTAAAGTTACGCATATCAAACCTGGCCTTTGAAAGGTATAGAAGCAAGAATCCTGTCAAATGCGCTCTGCCGATCAGTTGTCACTAGAACAAGATAGTCTCCACCGTCATAAATATCTCTGACCTACCAGCATTTACTGAGGTATTTCAGAATCAGAAATAAGATACAGGGAAAACGATAGATTTTCATCTCGTTTTTTGGTTTTACTAAAACTTCTCCCATTCAATAAGCAAATCTCTTTTCGAAATTTTGTCACCTCCCAGAAAATAAAGACAATCGCTTTTTCTTAAAAATGTATTCTCCCATACATGCAAAGTGGATTGGCGGCGGTTTACCTTGCCCCTGGTTTTAGACTTGAGACCAGGAATAGTCAAATGAAGGTTAGTTTCGGAGAGGCAGTTAGAGAGAGAGCTTCTAATGTAACCGAGAACTTCGTCTTTGCGATTACTATTAAGCAGAGCTTCCGCCAAAGACAATTGTTGCTGAGCATCTCCTTGATTCTGGCTTCGCATCACCGAGGCAGAGATGGTTGAGAACTTCAGTGGTTTCAAGCTGACTCTAGACGGGGACGAATACGAATAGAGTGGATGAACTGAGGGATTGATGGGCAGAAATTTAGGGTTCTGGGTTTTGGGAGGGTTTAACATCTGCGTAAACTGAGCCATTGATCATCGACGCGCGCACTGGCCCAGAGTTCAGTCTCCGACTCCCTCTGTAATATATAACCCTCCTCCCGCCACTCCGCTCTATCTGCGTAACACTGCTCCAACGCGTCCTCGTTACGCACAAATAGTATTCTTTAAATTTTCCATTTTCTTTTTATTAAATTGTTTCTGAATTAGTAATATTCTTTTTTTTTTTTGGTTAAAGTTTATTTTGTTGGTTATAGTTGCAGTTGATTTTTAATTGAATTTTTATTGTTTAAACAATTAATGTTTAGGAAATCAATTTGGGAGGAAAATGGTTAAAGCATCATTGATTAATAATTTAAAATTTTAACAGTTTGCAAATTTAAATTTAGTTGTTTCAAATTTAAAATATTATATATATATATATATATATATATATATATATATATATATATATATGTGTGTGTGTGTGTTGGGAAAAATTGGGGTATTTTAAAGAATAAATAATACCCTCAAGTCCATGATAATTCCCAAACCAAAAAGATGGAAAACCCTCCAAATGAGGTAAAAACCACGGGACCCATAAGCCGCTTAAACTTCCACTATAATAATAATGGGATTACAAACTTCACATTTAGGTGAATCTCTCACTCACAAAAATACAACAACGGTATTTCTTCAATTTGTAAAAATACCCTCACAAATTGGCTCACTATTTTCTTCTTAGAAAAACTCTCTTTCTAAGACTCTCTCTATTTTTCTCTCACTCTCCTTCGTGAGGATTTTGATAGTTTTGAGGATGGATTCTGAAGGAGGTGAATGACCCTATTTATAGAGTCATTCCTCACCAACCCCTTCAAATTGCTTCTGCGCAGCCTGCACTTTTTCTAAAAAGTACAGCACTAACTCCTTCAGCAGCCCCTCAAATTTAAGCAAAATATTGCTGTCTAACACATTTTTGTCTTTTTTGACTTTGGAGTAAATTACAAAATTTGATTACAATTTTTATTAAATTGCAACTTGACCCTTTTTTTTAAAATATTAGTGGCGGGTCCCACTTAGGAGGGACCCCACCTTACAAATCTCCCCCTCCCGACTTAAGTAAGGAGTGATACCAAGCCTGCAACTTCTTTACAGACTTCCAACTTCTCTCTTGGTAGAGTATTCGTCATCATATCGGCCCCATTATTGTTGGTGTGGATTTTCTCAACTTTCAGCAACTTACTTTCCAACACATCACGGATCCAGTGATATCTCACATCAATGTGTTTCGACCTGGAATGGAAAGTTGGATTCTTACTGAGATGTATTGCTCTTTGACTGTCACAATAGAGAATATAGTTTTCCTGGTTTTGGCCTAATTCTTGTAAGAATTTCTTCATCCACAGGATTTCCTTACAACCTTCGGTGATTGCAATGTATTATGCTTCTGTAGTGCTTAAGGCAACACACTTTTGTAATCGTGACTGCCACGAGATAGCTCCCCCTGCAAATGTTATCAGGTACCCAGATATAGACTTTTTGGTATCCACATCTCCAGCCATGTCTGAATCTGTATATCCTTCTAATACAGCTTTTCCATTACCAAAGCATAAACAATGACTGGAAGTACATCTGAGATACCTGAGTATCCATTTGACTGCTGCCCAATGTTCCTTTCCAGGATTCGTCAGGAACCTTGTCACGTCCCAAAATCTGAGCACGTGACCGGCACGGAAAGTGAATTTCATTTCACCTCCGTAAGCCTATCTTTCTCTTAAGCATCATATCATTCTTTTAAATACAATTAATCTAAATTACATAATTTAAGAATTAAAATAAGAGAATTATTCATCTTTTCACAAAAGATAAGAAAATACGGCTAAACCGAGTTTTCTATACACACTACAGTTATTCACATTACATCACTGAATAAACCTACCCGATTACAGAGATTTTCTAAATTTATACAACTTAGAATAAGACCTAAACATTATACCTTTACCCTGAACAAATGAAAAGGGTAATCATGGGCTAAGGATCCATAACTCTTTGTATAGATATTTACGTTCAACTGTCAACTCTGAAAAAAAAATGTTAATAAGAGGGGTATGAGCAAAACCACGTGCCCAGTGAGCAGACAACACAACACTATGACCAAAAAAAAATACCATGCATCATAATGATAACATGCAGCTACGTAATCGATCATAATATAATATAATATAATTCATAATACTTCACAACAATATCCAAATAAATCAAATACATTTCAACATAATTCAAATAATTCACAACAACAAACAGTGAAATCAATTTCACACATTTCCCATACCAACCGGGTCGTCCAGGGTACCTCTAGATTGTTGCCCGCGGCCCCTGCCGCATCCACCCTTATCGCTCCATTTATATTCTCCACCCTTATAACTTCACATATATTTCTCCATGGGGTGCACCACCATGCCTTTCCTTTCTAGTCAAACACAATCACAATCACATCTAATAATATCCTCAATCATAATCATGAGCAGCATACACAACTCAGTCATTTACAATTCAAGTCACAACATAATCAATAATATAGAAACAATTATTCAACAATAACATGCTTTAACTATCTGTATATGAATGAACTCAACAATCAAAGTATGACACATTTCAACTCAGTTCACATGTCATTCACAATCCATCATATAACCTCCATTCATAAGAAAATATAATTATATACATCACCAGGCAAGTTTCACAATTGTTTATGCCTCATCGTCCCACATCATCCTCTTCAAACTTGGATATACAACATATTTTCACTATGATGCAAAAAGTCAATAACAAAGATATTTAATCATAGCAAGTATTAACCCACTCACCTGGATTTCATGCTCTCGGCACTACTACATTGCACCTTGACCATTCCTATTGTAACCAGATAAAAACCATCAGGGTTACGAAATAGAGAAATTCCTTACCACTACTCCCGACCTTCATCCACTTCTCAAATCATAACTCCTAACTGGTAATGAATATCCAAATGAAACTTATACCATTGGAAACTAGACTTAAAGAGCTTTCCAACGATATAAAGTTTGCCCAAAACGGAGTTCGGATGAAGAAGTTATGGCCGATTGAAAATAAGCTAAGGTTTCCCGGCACACTTGGCGCCTGGGTGCCAACCCAAGCATGGCGCCTGGGTGCCAATCATTTCTTCCTCCCCAACAAACCTTGGCGTCTAGGCGCCACGATCGCGACCTTTCGCGATTTCTCTCAGATTTGGCTCAAATCTGGCCAAATCTCCACCGTTTTCCATGATTTCTTCCATGGGATCTCACCCTTAATGTCTAAGGAGCATTTAGACACCAAAAGCACCAATTTTAATCGAGAAATGAAGCTGGAATCTTAATTTTACCTCAAACACTCTTAAAATTAGAAAATAGCGAAAATCTTAAGAAATAGAAATTTCTACCTTGATTCCTTACTTTCCCTACGTTGCGTGGCTCCTAGAGGCTAGCCCCGTAGCCCGAGATCCACCCTTAAAAGTCTGGTTGTTGAGTTGGAGTGTAGAGAGAGAAAGTAGAGAGAAGAAAGAGAGAAAGAGAGGAGATAAGGTGAAGAGAGAGAGAGGAAAGGAGAAAATGAGGAAAAAAAGAGGTGAGCCCACCTATATACTCGCCCGGGGTGAAATTATCACTTGCTCTCCAGTTGACCCTCAGTCAAGACTAGCAAAAGCAAATTCATAAAATCTCACCTCAGGTGTTTCTAAATCCTAGGTGCCCCACAGATTTTCTTATTTCACTTTAGTCCCTCTCAAAGTCTCAGACTCCACTTTAACCTCGAATCCATCATCCTTTCGGTACCAGACTCATAACACATTCCTATAAGCTCATTCTTCTTCTCAGGTTCCAATTTGGTCATTTCTCAAAAGTCCTCTATACTTTCTTTTCTTTTCACATTAGTCCTTGAAATTTTGTAAAAATTTCCCAAATTAAAATTTTGAAATTTCTATTCCCAAATTTCCTTTACTAATTCAAAAAGAACATTTTTCATGTAATTAAATTTTTCAATAAACTTCAAATAAATTTTAAATATTCATATAAATTCTTGGGATATTACAAACCTGCTCACAACGCCAACAACGTGAGCAATATCTGGTCTAGTACATACCATAGCGTACATTAAACTGCCAACAGCCGATGCATAAGGCACTTTGCTCATTTCTAATTTATCCTCCTTGTTTGAAGGACACTGGCTCACTTTTAGTTTAAAGTGATTGGCAAGTGGAGAACTAACAACTTTTGCTTTATCCATGTTGAATCTTTCAAGAACCTTTTCCACATACTGTTTTTGAAATAGCCAAATCTTGTGATTTTTCCTGTCACGGGTAATCTTCATGCCAAGAATCTGCTTTGCCGGTCCTAAGTCCTTCATTGCAAAGGACTTGCTTAACTCTTTCTTCAACATGTTAATCTTGTCAATGTTTTGACCTACAATTAACATGTCATCAACATAGAGCAAAAGAATGATAAAGTCATCATCAGAAAATTTCTTGATGAAGACGCAGTGATCAGCTATTGTTCGATTGTACTCATTTTTCTCCATAAATGAGTCAAACTTTTTGTACCACTGCCTTGGTGCCTATTTCAGACCATACAAACTCTTCTTTAATCTGCACACCAACTTTTCTTTCCCTTTGACTTGGAAACCTTCAGGCTGTTGCATATAGATTTCCTCATCAAGATCACCATGTAGGAATGCGGTTTTTACATCAAGTTGTTCAATTTCCAAGTTGAGCCTAGCTGTCATACCAAGAATAACTCGGATCGAAGACATTTTTACCACCGGTGAAAATATTTCATCAAAGTCAACGCCCTTCTTTTGACCGAATCCTTTCACAACCAGTCTTGCTTTATAACGTGGTTGTCAGCTGCTTTCTTGACTTTTGATTTTGTACACTCACTTGTTCTTGAGAGCTTTCCTGCCCTGTGGTAATTTCACTAGGTCAAATGTGTGGTTCTCATGTAAGGATTTCATTTCTTCTTGCATGGCTTTTAACCACTCATCCTTGTGCCCATCGATAATAGCTTCATCATAGCTCTCTGGTTCTCCCCCGTCAGTGAGCATCACATACTCATTAGGAGAATACCTATAGCTTGGTTTTCTCTCTCTGGTGCTTCTCCTTAACGGTGCTTCTTGTTGGACCTGCTCTGGAACTGGCTCTAGTTGTGAACTGCTAGTTAGTGGATCAACATCATCAGTATCTGGTGTAGCTCCCCCGTCATCAGAATTTGATGGTGGAGGGACTGATTCCAGATTAACTGGCATTTCATCTAACTGTGGTTTCTCTTATTTCTCAAGATCTTTGATCGTCTAATCTTCAAGAAACACCACGTCCCTGCTTCTAATGATCTTTCTGCTAACAGGATCTCAGAGTCTATAGCCGAATTCTTCATGGGCATATCCCACGAAGATACACTGCTTCGACTTTCCTTCCAACTTGGACCTTTCATCTTTTGGGATGTGAATAAATGCTCTACAGTCAAATACCCTTAAGTGTTTGTAAGAAACATCTTTCCCCGTCCAGACTATTTCTGGAATATCATAATTCAATGGAACTGATGGAGAAATGTTGATTAAATCAACTGTTGTCTTCATTGCCTCCCCCCAAAAGGAGTTTGACAGTTTTGCATTTGAGAGCATACATTTGACTCTTTCACAGATGGTTCTATTCATCCTTTCAGCGACACCGTTGTGTTGAAGTGTCTTTGGTACTGATTTTTCCAGCCTGATGCCGAAACTTCTACAGTACTCCTCAAATGGTCCGCGATACTCACCGCCATTATCTGCACATACACACTTCAAACGTCTGTCAGTTTCTCTTTCAACTTTTACATGAAACTGCTTGAAACTTCTTGCACTTCATCTTTAGTTTTCAAGGCAAATGCCCATACCTTTCTTGAGTGGTCATCAATAAAAGTCACAAAATAGAGTGTACCTCCATGTGACTTATTACTCATTGAACAGACATCTGTGTGTATCAAATCTAGAATATTTGCTTTTCCAGAGGGTGGAGAACTATGAAATGCAACTCTGTGTTGTTTTCCCATAATACAATCAACACAAGTACGCAAAGATGTACCTTTTAATTATAGCAAGAGCTCATTCTTGGAAAGAATTCTGAGACCCTTCTCACTCATGTGACCGATATGCTTATGCCATAGCTCGGTGGGAATTTCTTTCCTAGCAGTGTTTACATCTCCTTTACATAACTTTGCTTCCATAATGTAGAGAGATGAATCTTTCTTGCATTTGGCTACTATCAAGTTGCCTTTGGTGAGCTTCTATTTTCCTTCACTAAAATAGTTGTTGTAGCCACCATCATCAAGTACTCCAGTGGAGATTAAATTGAGGCGAATATCAGGAACATGCCTCACATCTTTTAAGAGTAACCTACATCCAAGATTAGTTTCCAAATAAATGTTGCCGATGCCAATAATTTTGGATGCATAATCATTTCCCATCCTCACTCGTCTGAAATCACCTTGAGTGTAGGTTGAGAAGAATTCTCGCCTTGAGATAACATGGTAAGAAGCGCCTGAGTCAACTGCCCATGTAGTGTCTTGATATGCTAGATTGACATAGTCAGCATCTCGAACAATGACAACATCTTCGATGACACTTGCAGTGTCATTTGTTCGGTTATCTGCTTCCTGATTCCTGGATTGCTGTAACTTCCGGCATTCTCTAATGAAATGTCCGGGCTTCCCGCAGTGGTGACACTTCTTGTCATGTCTCGATCTAGACTTTGACCGTCCTTTTTGCTGGTTTCTTTTATGAGAATCTCTACTCTTATTTCTTCCACACCTTTCTTGCTTGTCCTGTTTCTCTATAACAAGCGCTTCAGACTCAGGATTATATCCTTCATCTTTTCGTCGAGATTCTTCATTCAACATTCTGTCTTTTACCATATCCATGGTAAGCTTGCCTTTAGGGGTGGAGTTACTAACTGACACAACTAAAGTGTCCCAACTTTTTGGTAGAAAACTCAGCATCAGCAATGCTTGTAGCTCATCATCGACAGTCATCTTTATCGAGTTCAGTTGATCTACAATGCCTTAGAACTCACTCATATGTTCCGATACACTGCTCCCATCTTTATACTTCAGATTGACTAGTATCTGTATGTATGAATAGTATCTGTACGTATGAGCTAAGTATGAAAAGTATCCGTATGTATGAACAGTGCTTATGCATCTTTGTTTAGTATTCGTGAATAGTACTCGTACGTATAAATAGTACTTGTACAATATTCTTGAATAACCACAGCTCTGATACCACTTTGTTGGGAAAAATTGGGGTATTTTAAAGAATAAATAATACCCTCAAGCCCATGATAATTTCCAAACCAAAAAGATAAAATAACACCAAGATTTTAGCGTGGAAAACCCTCCAAATGAGGTAAAAATCACGAGACCCGTAAGTCGCTTAAACTTCCACTATAATAATAATGAGATTACAAACTTTACCCTTAGGTGGATATCTCACTCACAAAAATACAACAACGGTATTTCTTCAATTTGTGAAAATACCCTCACAAATTAGCTCAGTATTTTCTTCTTAGAAAAACTCTCTTTCTAAGGCTCTTTCTATTTTTCTTTCACTTTCCTTCGTGAGGATTTTGATTGTTTTGAGGATGGATTCTGAAGAAGGTGAATGACCCTATTTATAGAGTCATTCCTCACCAACCCCTTCAAATTGCTTCTGCGCAGCCTGCACTTTTTCTAAAAAGTACAGCATCTAACTCCTTCAGCAGCCCTTCAAATTTCAGCAAAACACTGCTGCCTAACACATTTTTGTCTTTTTTTGACTTTGAGGTAAATTGTAAAATTTGGTTACAATTTTTATTAAATTACAACTTGACTCCTTTTTTTTTAAATATTAGTGACGGGTCTCACTTAGGAGGGACTCCACCTTACAATATGTGTGTGTGTGTGTGAGACTATAATGCTTGGTTGGGATGCGACGGAGAAGACAATCCACACTATTGGTTGAAAATTTTCATTAATTAAACATTAACGTTATTAACGGATGGTCTTTTTTCACTTGCAATATCATTAAGATGGCCAATAAAGGTCCATATTAATTATATATCTGGTATTTAACTATTTATACTGTCAACCAGTCCTTTTTTTTCCCCTTATTTTAGCTCTTATATTCTATTTAAGTTTTCAATTGTGACCTTCATATTTGAAAGATCGAAGATGCATATTGTGATTTTTATTATCCTGATGAAATCATAGAAATAAATAGAAACTACTTAATATGGGTTTAAAATTTTGAAGTTATAATTATGTTTGCGAATTTATTTAGCCAAATGAAATTTTATGCTGTCAAAAACACCTTTTATACTTTTACAACTTTATTCTGTGTTTTAATTATACTTTTAAAATTTATCTTATGTTTCATATTTTTAAAATTAGTTTTAATTATATTCTTAAATTTAATGTTATTTAAATTTTTCATGACAAATATTAACGTAACAATTCATTATGCATATATCAATCCTCATTTATTTATCATAGTTTTGTATTGTCAAATTAAAACTTATAATGACCAAGATGCACCTATTATTTTCATTAATAACAAAAATACTCCCTTCTTTGTCCTTTAACCTCTATATCCCATTCTTTAAACCCTTTTTATCCTTCTTGTTCTTTTTTAATTAGCAAGTATTAGCTTATTGCAAGTGTAGGCTTTCACTTTATCGCTATTCTATGTATTTTGATTTGGATTTTGGACCACCACATCTGATTTGATGCCATAGGAAAAAGAAAAAAGAACAAAAAAAAAAAGAAAAAGGAGTTGAAAAAAAATGATGGAAAGGTGTTGAAGATCGGGTTCAAGGAAGAATAGAACGTTGTTGTCATTAATTAAGGAAATAAGGGTATTTTGGTTATTATAAGTTCAAATTTGATGTAGCAAAGTTTTGGTTAATGAGTTAGTGATAATGTGTAAAAAATAAATTACCACTTCAATATTTATTGTTAAAAATTTGGATAACATTAAATTTAAATATATAATTAAAATAATTAAAAATATACTAATATAATTGACATAAAATAAAAGTAATGAAACAACTGAAATATGAATCAAATATATTTTAAAAGGTACTTTTCTCATCATATATTTTATGATAGTATCACATTTTAATTGGCCGTGATTTGTGAGAGGGTATGATGTTATTAAAGCAAATAATCTTAACTAAGCTCCTTTATGTGCTGTGTCCATGCAAATTTGGATTGAGATCAAGTAGCAAAATTGGGTTATTTAGTTTCTGAGGCTTCATTAGTCTCATTTCATTTCCCACATGCATATTGAGCTTTCAAGTATTTATCACGGCATCCTCATTGTCTTAGATATTGGTAGCTTCTTAATCCAAGTGAAAACTGATTTTTATAGGCAATCGACCTCATTTTAGAGGAACTCTCTCCATTCACACCATTGGTGTTACCCTTAATGACATAAAGAAAATTCTGACAAGACAATGTGAGTTTTCACATCTCTTACATCTTCAAGAAAACCATTCAATACATAGATCTGTTTGTTAAAATGAACTAACTTTCCTCCTTGGAATGAGCCTCGTTAAAAAAAAAAAAAAAGGAAAATCATCTAGCTTACTAACTAACTCTACCACTACGATGTTCCTCAGATATTCGTGTGGTTGTTTTTGTTTTTCTGTCTTTTCTTTTATCTCCTTTTGTTACACAAAAAACATTATATAAATTTCAAGAACATTCTTTATTTTGTTAAAAAATAATATATCATTTTTTTTAAGTTCGTATTAGCAATTTTTTAGGGCACATAATAATCAATTCAACTTCAGAGTGGAAGGTGCGTAACAAATCTTAATGTGAATGGCCAAATTTATAACTTAAAAAATTGTAATATATATCTACACACACATATTGTAGAATTTAACCTATGTTCTGTAAAGCTAGCACTTAGCTGTAGCTGTAGTTAGCTGTGTATAATTCTATAGTGTTATAAATATGTAAAAGTAGATAGTGATGTTAGTTTTTTTTTTTTCCTAATAATGACCAATAAAGTCAAAATCAAATCATAATAATATTAATAATGTTAGTTAGATTCTAGCTAATTCTTACGTTTTCCATTAGTTAAGTTTGAACCAAATATACACAGTACTGATTAGCACAAAATGGATTATATCAGAAAGTTCTTTTACTTCATGCTTCTTACTGTTTCACTACACACACACACACACACACACACATATATATATATATATATATATATATATATATATATATATATATATATATATATATATATATATATATATATATTGTATATAACTCTGTCAATAAACTGACAACTCACAAGAGATACCATCTATTATTCCGTACTAAACAATCTCCATATTTAAAGAACTTTACAGTCCACATTTCTCAATTCACTGTCTCGTTTATGTTAGTTTTACAGCAAATTTGGTTTTGCAGGAATCAAGTAAAATTCAGTAATATTCATGTAGATAATATTTCAGCTCTTCATTCAATTAAAAGATAATGGAAAAGTATATGGGGTTCTCAACAACCATCGATCGCTTTTAAAATTATATCACTCAAGATCAATCAGACAAATTTCAGTTATTATTCGAATGGCTGACCGTGCTTTCTTGGAAAATGAGGTTGGATCGTCTTTTGGAGGTTCAGGAAACTCAAGCATCACGGCCTTCATTGGTTTTTCAAAAAAATAATTTTTACACACGTTTTTTTTTTTGAAGAATTTAATAGTAAAGATTCCAGGAATTCTATTTAAATTTTCTCCGATGGATAATTAGACTATAAATGGGGTTTTGGTATAAAAAAATTATTATTAAATACATTAAGTTAAAGTCAAAATTTTAAATTTTGGAAAAAAAATTAAAACTCTAAACTTTAACTGATTATAATAATAAGATTCAGTCACAAAAATAGTAAATCTAGATTTAATCTATAAAAAAATTTATTTGTTTAGTTTAATCTTTCAACAATTGAGTGTTTTAATTTTATCTTTAAAAATTATATTTATTTAGGAAAAATACACTTTATCCCATAAACTTTACTCTATATGCAGAAAACTTTCAAGAACTTTAAAATTCGACAATAAACCCCCATAAACTTTTCAATGTATTCAAATTAATCCTTCTACTAAAAATTTTGTTAGTCAACTTAACAGTTAACGCTCAGTCAACAAAAAAAAGTTGACATGGCATAATTTATCTTCTACTAATATAGTCTCCAAATTACATTATTACCAAAAGTTATCCAAAATAACAATTTACTATAAAATCACATTATTATGAAAAGTGCCCCAAAGTAATTTGTCTTCTACCAATATGATCCTCATAATTACATTATTAACAAAAGTTTCCCAAAACAAAAATTTACTATCAATATGATCCCCAAAATCACAACTACCAAAAGTTCTTCAAAATAATAATTTACTATCAAAATGGTACACGATAGTTACATAATTAGCAAAAGTACCCCAAAATAACAATTTACTATGAAACTTGTGCACAAGAGTTATATAATTACCAAAAGTACCCTAAAATTGCAATTTACTACCAAAATAGAGTACCCTAAAATTGCAATTTACTACCAAAATAGTGCACACAAGTTACATAAACACTAAAAGTGCCCCAATCACTACTAATACACATGGCTCTTCTTGCTCATACGATGTCACCATGATCTCCTTAGGTACTTTGAGTATGCAGGAGTTGGTTTCCCTACACAAATAGTAGCATTTTAATAACTTAGAATTATTTCAATTGTGAGTTATTCACTAAAATTGCATAACTATCAATGTTTTAAAAATCAGACCGATCATTAAATTAATAGAAGTACTGGTTCAAAGGTTAATGGTCGGATTGAGGTTGAACAGCGGTTAAACATGTGATACTTTAAAAATATTAAAAAATAAAATATATAATTAAAAATATATATTAATTTTATATATTAAAAAATTTGTATAAATAATACCCTAATACTTCTTATATTTTTTTTGGTAAAATTTTATATTTTAAATTAATAAATTAAGAATACTCTTAATTTATTATTAAAAAAAAAAGATTATGCATATAATATTAAAAATTAAAGCATTGACTTTTTAAATGTAAAAAGTTTGCTCTCATCTTTTAAAATATCATCTCCGGTGCAACTTTTTTACTTTTTACAGCACATAGTCCCCTTTCCAGAGATTTAGGCTTCAGTAGTAGGCAATGATTTCAAAACTTTAAGCTTTAGTAATGCAATTACTTTTACAGCTCATTTAACCTTTGCATTGTAATATTATTCAGAGATTACAGTTGCCTTCGTTTTTCATACACTCGGTTCTATGCATTGTTGGCAAGAAGAGATTAAAGAAGACTGGGAAGTTCATCGCTCAGTTATGCGCATCTGCCATCTTCCTCTTCTTCTTCTTCTTCTTCTGCTGCTGCTGCTCAGTTCTGCACATCTGCCAGCTTCCTCTTCGTCTTCTTCTTTTTCTACTGCTGCTCAGTTTTGCACATCTGCCATCTTCCTCTTCTTCTTCTTCTTCTTCTTATCATTGAACCGTTCATCTATAAAATCGGCCAATTTTATTGGTTTAATTAATTCTGTACTGGTTTTAATCCTCCCGATTTAAATGGTCAATTAGATCGGACCTCTGATTACTGATTTGGTCCGATTTAAAAATTATAAATAAATACTAACCATGAGTAGAGCATTTGAGGCTTGGCCAACCTTTTTTAACTTCTTGTTATATATCTTTCTAGCAGGGTTTATTGGTTCCTTGCATCCGCATGCGTTGTGGCCAACAATGCCACAATTACCACACTTCAATGTAGACTTAGATTTTATGAGCAAGAAGTGGTTTTTGGGCTCATCCACACCTTTCCTTCTTACTTTTTTGGTCATACCAATAACTTTCTTATTTGAATGGATTGCTAAATGTGTTGAAAGATGTAATACCCGTTAATTTCGGAATATAATTCGTCTAAAAGTATTTTAAAATTTTACAACGTTACTTTAGTTATTTATTTTGGTCATTTTTAATTTTCATATTTAATTGTTCTCTTTGAATATTATTTATGAAAATTGAGTTAAATGACTGGACTGAATATTTGCACCATGTGGGATATATTCTAAAAATGGTGAAATTCATGGAAAAGTAGTTTAAGAATGGTCAATTAGTCCATTTATTGTAAATTGACTTGATGGGTTTAGATGTTGGGTTATGGATACCAATGGGTTATTCAATAACCCATTAAAAATATTTAAAATAAAGCTTCAATAGTACCCTCTCATTTCTCACGCAACCGAAGCAAAGGCTGAAATTCGTTTTCTCTCATTTCTTCATCCTCTTCTCAAATCTTTTCCTTAATCGTTAGAGTTTTGATTATTTGTTCGGTTCAAAAGCTTTGTAAGAATCAAAAGTAAGCTTTAATCTCATTATTTTCCTTAAATCTAAGTTTATATGGAAGATTAGAGCAGGTTTTGTTCTTGAATATTTTGATGATAATTCATGAATCTTAGTTGTTTTAGAGGTTATATTTGAGTTAGGATTGAGTTATAGTCGGTTAAAAAAGTTGAGATTCTGGTTTTGAATCAAGAAAAGAAATGATGAAACTTTATAGGAAGTTTTTGCAAACTCGAATTTACTGTAGCAACCAGAAAATTTGGAAAAATTTTTCGAGTACTGTAGCAGTTACTGTAGTGACGGCAGTCAACGGCACTGTAGCAGTCAATGTTACTGTAGCGAACCGTCACTGTAGTGAACCGTTACTGTAGCAATCAGAAAATTTTGCATATTTTTGTGATTTTGTTTCCTTTTTTATGTTTCCTTGTAATATATTTTACTAGAAAATTTTCCTACACAAATTCTAGTGTGGAACAAGGTAAACTTGGACAAATATCAAGGTAAGTGAATAACTTTGCTAAGCTAATTTGATATTACTAGTCAAAGTACAATATAAGTTCCATTTACAATATTATTTGGATATTAAGCAATCAATTTTTCATATGAGAGTATATGATGATTGGTATATTTTTTTTTACAGAAATTCAAAGGAATAAAAGTATGTAGAAATTATTTTATTTCATGGCAATTGTACTATGTGATAAATTCTCACTATCTTATTAATGAGTAAAGATCTACGGGATCTAATACATGAGTTTGAAAGGGTTAAAGTCTCATACTACTCAGTGCATAACGATGAAAAACAATACACGAGTTTGAAAGGGTTAGAGTCTCATACTACTCGCTGTAAATAGATGAAATCATAAATACGAGTTTGAAAGGGTTAGAGTCTCATACTACTCGATATATATTTATGAAATTTTATTCATGAGTTTTAAAGGGTTAGAGTCTCATACTACTCGATGTATAAGACAATTAATTATATGAGTAAATGTGGTATTTGTACTTTTGATATTTTATATAGTACAGTTATTTACTTACTGAGTTTTTAAATAAACTCACACTCTCTATGATTATCTTTTCAGATACAGAAAACAAGGAAGAAGAGTATCCGTTTGAATATTATAAGCCCATTGGGATTATCCTCTATTTATGTCTGGTGGGATATCAGTACTTATTAATGTGGATACTATGAACGCTCTGTACTTTCTATAGGTCTCCTAGGCTTGCGATAAAATAGAAACATCAAATTATGTATGTCTATATTTGCTTATCAAATGAATATAATTCTGTCGTGTGGAATGAATGATTAAGGTTAAATGTAAAACCTTACAGAATATATGTAAATAACTTATGTTTGAGAATTTTATCAAATGAATAGTATCTTTTCACATGTTCAATTTTTGAGATGTGACAAAAGATACCCAATGTCATACATAAAACTAATGAGTGTGGCATTTGTATATGAAGTCCACATCTAATGTCCTTCAACAGGTTTAATCGGATCTTGCCTCCATATTACATGAAAAGGTCCTTTGGGCACTTTGAGTAATTATGTAACTCTTGTGCACTATTTCAGTAGTAAATTGTAATATTGGGGCACTTTTGGTGTCTATGTAACGTTGTGCACTATTTTGATAGTAAATTATTATTATGTGATTTTGGGGACCATATTGATAGTAAATTTTTGTTTTGAAAAATTTTTAGTAATAATGTAATTATGGAGACCATATTGGTAAAAAAAATTAATTTGGGGCACTTTTCATAATAATGTGATTTTGGGGATCATATTGATAGTAAATTGTTGTTTTGAGAAACTTTTGGTAATAATGTAATTATGGGGACCATATTGGTAGAAGATAAATTAGTTTTGATAATAATGTAATTATGAGGACCAAATTGGTAGAAGACAAATTAGTTTGGGACATTTTCATAATAATATAATTTTGTGGACCATATTGATAGTAAATAGTTGTTTTCGAAACTTTTGGTAATAATATAATTATGGGGATCATATTAGTAGAAGATAAATTAGTTTCGAGTACTTTTCATAATAATGTGATTTTGGGGACCATATTGATAGTAAATAATTGTTTTGAAGAAATTTTGGTAATAATATAATTACTGAGACTATATTAATAGAAGACAAATTATATCATGCCAGTGGCCTTTTTTTTGTTGACTATACATTGACTGTTAAAAGTTTATAAGAGTTTATTGTCGAATTTTAAAGTTTATAGAAATTTTCTATATATAGAATAAATTTTATAGAGATAAAGTGTATTTTTTCTTATTTATTTTGAATTTGGTTATTCTTATTATCAAATTATAAAATTTATCGATGACAGAAAGTATAATTAAATTAAATTAAATATAATTTTAAAAAATTAAATTAAAATATTTTATTTTTAAAAAATAAAATAAAAAAATAAAAATATTTTAAATAATAAATATGTAATTTAATACCAAAAAAAAACGTTAGATTCACCACAGAATTATATATTTTATAAACATCGAACTTACAATTCAAATTGTAAATTAGGCCAGGGTTAAAATCCTCATATCATTGAAAAAAAAAAAAGTGTGTACACACACACACACTGGTAGCTAGATTCAGGTTGTTTGTAGTGTAGTCGTCTCCCTCAAGCCACCGAAGAACAAGAACGAATACCGAATAGAGAGGGCACGATTATATGTCTGTAGTCTGTAGTCCCCATTTGCTCCTGCTAGTGCGTCTCGAGTCAGATCACCTGTTAGTCCACCCCTTATTGTCGGTTTCTTAACCAAAGCAAAACAACCAAATCCCCACATCATCAAAAAGCCCAATGCCTGATGCGATATCAGAGCCGTCAATCACTCGAGAATTTACGGCCCACAGCTAAACCAACGAGGTCACACCGACATGCCCATGCTGATGCGCATACCCAATTAACTCCCTCAGCCCTTTGATCGGAGTTTTTTAGGGTTTTCTGCTCCAGATTGCCCCAATTTATCCGCCATTGCACCGGATTTCCCATATCTTACTTTGCGTTTATACCTAATACATTATCGGCTTTTATGTGGTTTGGTTTGCCTTGCTATTCTTGTGTCTGTTTTGTAACAGATCGACCTGATCTCTAGAGATTGAAGGACATAGGATGATTGCGAAGGTTAGTTCTTTTTTCTACGTTGTTGTCTCGGATGTCTGCTTAAAAGTAGGGTTATTTCCGTGCGAATCTGGAGTAAAGTAGATTGTGACGCTTACAGTTCTTTTCTCCTGTCCATCTGGTCGTAGAGGAATTGCTCAGGATGAAACCACATTGATTCTAATTCGCAAAGGAAATCATATTCGCTGATTTTTGCATTTTTAGTCGTGCAATTGGGAGATGGAAATCCTCTTATCTACTGGCGTGAGGTAATGGCGCTATTTGGCGCCATTATGATCAAGAAGGGTTTTAGGCCTAGATTTGCTTTATCGGAGTTGTACGAAAGGGATTTCAGAAACTGATCTACTTGCTTTTGCTGTAGAATTGGACCCGCAAGCTTCTTTGGAGGCAATATAGGACAGCTTCGTGGTACAAAATTGCTGATCGTCTAATAACAGATGTTATGAGGAAGAAAAGAAAAGGAAGCGAGGCAGATGCGCCTCTAATCTGCCAGAAATTTTGACTTCAAATCATTGGAATCATGGGTCTCCATCATCAAATTTGAAATCTCATTACTCGCTAGAAGACTGTTCCAGGTTGAAGAAGAGGTGCAAAGAAGAGGCTGATGCAGAAGCGGTTGCTTCGTGTAGTAATAGGCTTGCAGGCTTTGCCACTGCTCCACCTTGTGGGACATCATCTTTGATTACACCTGGAAGAGGTCTCAAGAGGAAGATAGGATGCATTGATGTTGCTACCCAGGTGGGCAGGAAGAAAAAGATTGAGGATGATTATGTTTCCGGCGAAACAATTGGGCAAGGCAAATTTGGATCTGTTTCATTGTGTTGGTCCAGGCTTAGTGGAGCAGAATATGCATGCAAGACTCTGAGGAAGGGGGAGGGAACAGTTCATCGAGAAGTGGAAATAATGCAACACTTATCTGGACATCCTGGAGTTGTGACATTGCAGGCAGTGTATGAAGAAGCTGAATGTTTTCACCTTGTTATGGAAATGTGCTCTGGGGGCCGATTGATCGATAGAATGGTTAAGGATGGTCCATATACAGAACAGATGGCTGCTAATGTACTCAAGGAAGTGATGTTAGTCATTAAGTATTGTCATGATATGGGAGTTGTGCACAGAGATATAAAACCTGAGAATATCTTGCTAACAACATCAGGAAAAATTAAGCTAGCAGATTTTGGTCTAGCCATGAGATTTTCTAATGGTAACATGTTAAACCTGTTCTGATGATATATTTGCATTGTTTACTCTCAATTGATAAAACCCTTGCCCGACTTCCCTGGGATGAAATTCTTCAAAGTCAGTATCCTTAAAAAAAATGGCTTGGAAGATATGTCCATGTTCCTGCTTTATGTTGTTCTATCTGTTTGTGTAATTATCTATTTTTGACTTGCATTGACTTTGTGAAGAAAAAGAAAAGTCTGAATGAATTCATGATAATGAGCTTTCGACTGATACAGCGATGCTGAACACAGTGCATTTTATCAGTTTTATTGGTTATCAAATTCAAAATTATTTACGTTTTGGAGATAGATGCCCAGCTCTTTGCCCTCCTGGGATGTTGGTTTACTAATGTCACAATTCATATGCTAACTTGACCATGAGAGTAAACGTTGGATAGAGTCAAAATGGTTCTCTCCTAAATTTTCTGTGCTCATGAGTATTTGAAATGCATATTCTTCACTTCAACTCGCATGTGTGTGTTATTATAGTCTGATTGTTAGAGATTATGGGAAGGACATTTATATCAATTTGAAAATACTCCTTCCTCCTTTAGGTCCACTTTGTTTGAATTTTTGGATGCATCAAATAATCGAATAAAACATGATTGTTAGTTTTTGATATACAACTCTATTACATCGAAACCTTGGTTATTCTCATTAGTTAAAGATTTGTATTTCAGGTCAGAATTTGACTGCTTTGGCTGGAAGCCGTGCATATGTTGCCCCAGAGGTATGGTTGGGTAGCTATTCTGAGAAGGTGGATATATGGAGTGCTGGAGTTCTCCTGCACGCTCTGTTAGTTGGCGTTCTTCCATTTTAAGGCAATTCATTGGAAGCAGTATTTGAGACTATTAAGAATGTCAAACTGGATTTTCAAAAAGGGACGTGGGACTTGATATCGATGCCTGCACGAGATCTTGTTGGGAGGATGCTGACAAGGGATGTTTCAGCGAGGATAACAGCAGATGAAGTACTCAGTAAGTTTATGATGATATGAATTTTCCGTTGGTTGCCTCCTTTATCTGTTTTCTTTGATAATGCATGTACTGACAATTCATTGTATTCTGATCTGAATTAGTTGTTAATTTGAAGTAATAAAAGAAATGAAGGATGTCTCCTAATATCAAGTTCTCTTGAAAACTGTCTCTACTTATCCAAATAGTTCTCAGCATGAGAATTATTTATTTATTATTTTTTAACGAGTTCTCCTGGTTGATTATATTTGTCTATATTTCTGTTCAGGTAATAGGGACACTCTTATCCACTTAGCCTGTGTTGTATCTTTAGGACTGTATCATTAGGAACGTCTTCGAATTGTTTGCATTTTAGTCTGACATTCCGTGATTTAATTTCAGGGCATCCATGGATATTACACTTAAAACACTGCCCATCAGATCAAAGTTGAAGCACCAAAGCGGAGCCACTTGCCGCCAGTTTGCTGCACCCGAGCCTGGGTCAGGAGGAAACAAGATAGACGGGGGCTCCCTTAGTGATGTTTCAAGCCCGCTTTCATCCTCCGACAGTTGCAAATCAGAAGATCAGGATTATTCTTATCTGCATCAGGATGGTACTTTTTAGCAAGCTGCAGAAGGCAGATAAGTGTGTCAAAATGCAGTATACGTAAACAAATCTTCAAACATGGTTAGCAAAGTTGCAGAATGGGAGAATTGATTTAGAATACAAGTATAACTCCCCAGGAAACTGTTGTTAATAAGCTAAGTTCAATCAGCTATATTCAGTGTAGAAATACTTCAAGTCATAACGTTGACCATATTGGGGAATCTTTTTAAGTCTTCATTTATTATGTTATCCTAACATCAACTCGTTTACAAACAGAAACTACCAGACATTACGTTAAACAGTCATACAGACTAAAACTGTAGTCTCACTGTTTCTAACTAAAAAATAACTTTAATGCTTTGTTTTCGTCAATTAATTGATTTTGACATCTGTTATGAAATCAATTTTCGACGAGTCTTTCCGGTTTTCTCTCTCCCTTCATGCGTCATGCTTCTACTCTCTCATTCCCACTCTAGTTTACCAAGCAGGCTTTGATCAAATAGTAACTGTGCATCACAACATAATGAATTTCCAACAAGCACTCACTTTGTGAAATGCCATCTTTATCTCGTCCTGACTGGCATTTTCAGGAACACCAAGAATTTGATAGTAGTCTCGTTCAATAGAAGAAAGAATTGCTGGAATAACACAGGCATAGAAGGAAATGAAATGTAAGTCTGAATATTTGGATAGTAAAGTATGGATGATGAACAAAATACGGAGGTTCTTGTTGAATTCAAAACCTGTGCCATGAATAAAACGATGTCTCAAAAGTATTCTTGAAATTGCATCTTGCTACATAATAGTAAATTATATTTATTTAAGAAAAATACACTTAACCCTATAAACTTTATTCCATGTGGAGAAAACTTTCATAAATTTTAAAATTCAACAATGAATTCTCATAAACTTTTTAATATGTGCAAGTTAATCCTTCTGTTAAAAATTTCGTTAGTCAACTTAACAGTTAACGCTCAATCAATAAAAAAATGTCACATAAGCTGTTGACATGACATAATTTGTCTTCTACTAATATAGTCTCCATAATTATATTATTACCAAAAGTTACCAAAAACAACAATTTATTATCAATATGGTCTCCAAAATCACATTATTATGAAAAGTGCCACAAACTAATTTGTCTTTTACCAATATGATCCCCATAATTACATTATTAACAAAAGTTTCCCAAAACAAAAATTTACTATCAATATGGTCCCCAAAATCACACAACTACACAAAGTTCCTCAAAATAATAATTTACTACCAAAATGGTACACGAGAGTTACATAATTAGCAAAAGTATCCCAAAATAACAATTTACTACCAAACTGTGCACAAGAGTTATATAATTACTAAAAGTACCATAAACTGTAATTTACTACCAAAATAGTGCACAAGAGTTACATAAACACCAAAAGTGCCCCAATCATTACTAATACACATGGCTCCTCTTGCTTATACGATGTCACCATGATCTCCTTGGGTGTTTTGAGTAGGCAGGGGTTAGTTTTCCTACACAAATAGTAACATGTTAATAACTTCGAATTATTTCAATTATGAGTTATTCACTAAAATATGCATAACTACCAATGTTTTAAAAATCAGACCGATCATTAAATCTGTGGAAGTACCGGTTCAAGGGTTAATAGTCGAATCGAGGTCGAACAACGGTCAAACAAGTGATATTTTAAAAATATTAAAAAATAAAATATATAATTAAAAATATATATTAATTTTATATATTAAAATTTTGTATAAATAATAATCTAATACTTTTTATATTTCATTTTTTTGGTAAAATTTTATATTTTAAGTTAATAAATTAAGAATACTCTTAATTTATTCTACAAAAAAATATAATTATGCAAATAATATTAAAAATTAAAGCATTGAATTTTTAAATGTAAAAAGTTTGCTCTCATTTTTTCAAAATATCATCTCCGGTGCAGCTTTTTTACTTTTTACAGCACATAGTCCCCTTTCCAAAGATTTAGGCTTCAGTATTAGACAATGATTTCAAAGCCTTAGGCTTTAGTAATGCAATTACTTTTACAGCTCGTTTGCCCTTTGCATTGTAATATTATTTAGAGATTACAGTTGCCTTCGTTTTTGATACGCTCGGTTCTACGCATTGTTGGCAAGGAGAGATTAAAGAAGACTGGGAAGTTGATCGCTCAGTTATGCGCATCTGCCATCTTCCTCTTATTCTTCTTCTTCTTCTTCTTCTTCTTCTTCCATCCAGCAGCTTAAAGAGACGGCAACCGGAGATGGTAGATTTTTTTTTTAATGATAATCATTGAACCGTTCATTTATAAAATCGGTTGGTTTTATCTATTTAATTGGTTCTGTACCGATTTTAATTCTCTCGATTTAAAGGGTTAACTGGACCGGACCTCCAGTCAATCACTGTTTCAATTCGATTTGAAAATTATTGATAACTACTAACCATGGGTGGAGCATTTGAAGCTTGACTAGCCTTCTTCAGCTTATTCTTGTACATATTTCTAGCGGGGTTTATTGGTCCCTTACATTTGCATGCGTTGTGGCCAACAACGCCACAATTACCACACTTCAATGTAGACCCAGATTTTATGATCAAGAAGTGATTTTTTGGCTTATCCACAGCTTTCCTTCTCATTTTTTTGGTCATACTAGGAGATTTCTTATTTGAAGGGATTGCTAAATGTGTTAAAGGATACCCAATGTCATACATAAAACCAATGAGTGCAGCATTTGTATATGAAGTCAACATCCAATGTCCTTCAACAGATTTAATCAAATCTTGCCTCCAAATTACAAAAAAGCTCGTTTGGGCACTTTTAGTAATTATGTAACTCTTGTGCACCATTTCGGTAGTAACTTGGAGCACTTTTGGTGCTTATGTAACTCTTGTGTACTATTTTGATAGTAAATTATTATTATGTGATTTTGGGGACCATATTGATAGTAAATTTTTGTTTTGGAAAACTTTTGGTAATAATATAATTATAGAGACCATATTGGTAAAAGAAAAATTAGTTTGGGGCACTTTTCATAATAATGTGATTTTGGAGATTATATTGATAGTAAATTGTTGTTTTGGAAAACTTTTGATAATAATGTAATTATGGGGATCATATTGGTAGAAGACAAATTAGTTTGAGGAATTTTTGATAATAATGTAATTATAAAGACTATATTGACAGAAGACAAATTAGTTTATGACACTTTTCATAATAATATAATTTTGGGGACCATATTAATAGTAAATAGTTGTTTTGAAAACTTTTGGTAATAATATAATTATAGGGATCATATTAGCAGAAAATAAATTAGTTTAGGGCATTTTTCATAATAATGTGATTTTGGGGACCATATTGATAGTAAAATAGTTGTTTTGAAGAACTTTTGGTAATAATATAATTATTGAGACTATATTGGTAGAAGATAAATTATGTCATATCAGCAACTTATGTGACTTTTTTTTGCTGACTGGGCATTGACCGTTAAAATTTTATGGGGGTTCATTATTGAATTTTAAAATTTATAGAAGTTTTCTACACATAAAATGAATTTTATGAGGATGAAGTATATTTTTTTCTAATTTATTTTGAATTTGGTTATTCTTATTATCAAATTATAAAATTTATCGATGACAAAAAGTACAATTAAATTAAATTAAACATAATTTTAAAAAAATTAAATTAAATTATTTTATTTTTAAAAAATAAACTAAAAAAATCATAATATTTTGAATAATAAATATGTAATTTAATACCAAAAAAAAGGTTATATTCACCACAAAATTATATATTTTATAAACATCGAACTTATAATTCAAATTGTAAATTAGGGCAGGGTTAAAATCCTCATATCATTAAGTGTATATATACACACACACACACACCGGTAGCTAGATTCAGGTTGTTTGTAGTGTAGTCGTCTCCCTCAAGCCACCGAAGAACAAGAACGAATACCGAATAGAGAAGGCAATATCATATGTCTGTAGTCCTCATTTGCTCCTACTACATGGGTGAGCAAAAACCCACTCAACCCACTCAATCCACCTAAACCGTCCAATCCAAATTAACCCGTATATTTAGATTGGGTTAGGTTGAAAAATTTTCAACACGCCAAGTAGCGGGTCGGGTGGTTGGTTGGGAATTTCTCAACCCAACCCAATCTAACCCGCCCTATATATATATATATTTTTTTTTTTTAAAATTTTTTTAGGGACTTAACCACTTAGTATTTTTTGTTATACTCATTATTTATAAGTAAATATTTATGTGTTATGTATTTATTAAAATTTAGATTATATATATTGAAATTTGAATTGAATTAATTTGTCTAGAGCATTATAGTTTACTGTTGACTATTATTATCTTATTAGATGGAATAAAAAATAATGTATACCTTTACTAATTTATTTGTCTGTGAATAAAGAAAGAAAGAAAAAAGAGAGAAGAAGAAGAAAGCAAAACAAGAATAAATAAATAAAAATTTAAAATTTTTGAAACAAAAGACAACCCGTCAACCCGACCCAACCTAATCCAATCCGACAAGGTGCGGGTTGGGTTGGTTCGAGTTTATCATAAAAAAAAGTAACAACCCGATTCGACTCGATCAAATTTAATTAGATTGGGTTGAAATGTTTTTAAACCCAACCCAACCCGATCCGTGCTCACCCCTATACTAGTGCGTCTGGAGTCAGATCACCTGTCAGTGCACCCCTTATTGTCGGTTTCTTAAGCAAAGCAAAACACCCAAATCCCCACATCATCAAAAAGCCCAATGCCTGATGCGATATCAGATCCGTCAATCACTCGAGAAGCTACGGCCCACAGCTAAACCAACGAGGTCACATCGACATGCCCATGCTGATGCGCATACCCTATTAACACCCTCAGCCAAGAAAGCCCATGTAAGGTACACGTTTGCTATGTCTAATTAACCGGCCAAAAAAAAACCCCAAAAGAAAAAGCCTAATAAACCCAATGGACACCACACCACCGTCTCTGCCCCTTTTATCGCACTGGACCGTAGAAAAATCATAAATATGTACAGTCGAGGGGATTTACCTCGATCTTTGATCGGAGATTTTTAGGGTTTTCTGCTCCAGATTGCCCCAATTTCTCCGCGATTGCACTGGATTTCCCATATCTTACTTTGCGTTTATACCTAATACATTATCGGCTTTTTTGTGGTTTGGTTTGCCTTGCTATTCGTGTGTCTGTTTTGTAACAGATCGACCTGATCTCTAGAGATTGAAGGACATAGGATGATTGCGAAGGTTAGTTCTTTTTTCTACGTTGTTGTCTCGGATGTCTGCTTAAGAGTCTGGTTATTTCCGTGCTTATCTGGAGTAAAGTAGATTGTGACGATTACAGTTCTTTTCTCCTGTCCATCTGGTCGTAGAGGAATTGCTTAGGATGAGACCACATTGATTCTAATTCGCAAAGGAGATCATATTCTCTGATTTTTGCATTTTTAGTCGTGCAATTGGGAGAAGGAAATCCTCTTATCTACTGGCTTGAGGTAATGGCGCTATGTGGCGCCATTATGATCAAGAAGGGTTTTAGGCCTAGATTTACTTTATCGGGGTTGTACGAAAGGGATTTCAGAAACTGATCTACTTGCTTTTGCTGTAGAATTGAACCCGCAAGCTTCTTTGGAGGCAATATAGGACAGCTTCGTGGTATAAAATTGCTGATCGTCTAAGAACAGATGTTATGAGGAAGAAAAGAAAAGGAAGCGAGGCAGATGCGTCCTCAAATCTGCCAGAAATTTTGACTTCAAATCATGGGAATCATGGGTCTCCATCATCAAATTTGAAATCTCATTACTCGCTAGAAGACTGTTCCAGGTTGAAGAAGAGGTGCAAAGAAGAGGCTGATGCAGAAGCTGTTGCTTCGTGTAGTAATAGGCTTGCAGGCTTTGCCACTGCTCCACCTTGTGGGACATCATCTTTGATTACACCTGGAAGAGGTCTCAAGAGGAAGATAGGATGCATTGAAGTTGCTACCCAGGTGGGCAGGAAGAAAAAGATTGAGGATGATTATGTTTCCGGCGAAACAATTGGGCAAGGCAAATTTGGATCTGTTTCATTGTGTTGGTCCAGGCTTAGTGGAGCAGAATATGCATGCAAGACTCTGAGGAAGGGGGAGGAAACAGTTCATCGAGAAGTGGAAATAATGCAACACTTATCTGGACATCCTGGAGTTGTGACACTGCAGGCAGTGTATGAAGAAGCTGAATGTTTTCACCTTGTTATGGAATTGTGCTCTGGGGGCCGATTGATCGATAGAATGGTTAAGGATGGTCCATATACAGAACAGATGGCTGCTAATGTACTCAAGGAAGTGATGTTAGTCATTAAGTATTGTCATGATATGGGAGTTGTGCACAGAGATATAAAACCTGAGAATATCTTGCTAACAACATCAGGAAAAATTAAGCTAGCAGATTTTGGTCTAGCCATGAGAGTTTCTAATGGTAACATGTTAAACCTGTTCTGATGATATATTTGCATTGTTTACTCTCAATTGATAAAACCCTTACCCGACTTCCCTGGGATGAAATTCTTCAAAGTCAGTATCCTTAAAAAAATGGCTTGGAAGATATGTCCATGGTCCTGCTTTATGTTGTTCTATCTGTTTGTGTAATTATCTATTTGTGACTTGCATTGACTTTATGAAGAAAAAGAAAAGTCTGAATGAATTCATTATAATGAGCTTTTGACTGATACAGCGATGCTAATTACAGTGCATTTTATCAGTTTTATTAGTTATCAAATTCAAAATTATTTACGTTTTGGAGATAAATGCCCAGCTCTTTGCCCTCCTGGTATGTTGGTTTACTAATGTCACAATTTATATGCTAACTTGACCATGAGAGTAAACGTTGGATAGAGTAAAAATGGTTCTCTTCTAAATTTTCTGTGCTCATGAGTATTTGAAATGTATATTCTTCACTTCAACTCGCATTTGTGTGTTATTATAGTCTGATTGTTAGAGGTTATGGGAAGAACATTTATATCAATTTGAAAATACTCCTTCCTGCTTTAGGTCCACTTTGTTTGAATTTTTGGATGCATCAAATAATCGAATAAAACATAATTGTTAGTTATTGATAGACAACTCTATTACATCGAAACCTTGGTTATTCTCATTAGTTAAAGATTTGTATTTCAGGTCAGGATTTGACTGGTTTGGCTGGAAGCCCTGCATATGTTGCCCCGGAGGTATTGTTGGGTAGCTATTCTGAGAAGGTGGATATATGGAGTGCTGGAGTTCTCCTGCACGCTCTGTTAGTTGGCGTTCTTCCATTTCAAGGCAATTCATTGGAAGCAGTATTTGAGGCTATTAAGAATGTCAAACTGGATTTTCAAAAAGGGTCGTGGGACTTGATATCGAAGCCTGCACGAGATCTTGTTGGAAGGATGCTGACAAGGGATGTTTCAGCGAGGATAACAGCAGATGAAGTACTCAGTAAGTTTATGATGATATGAATTTTCCGTTGGTTGCCTCCTTTATCTGTTTTCTTTGATAATGCATGTACTGACAATTCATTGTATTCTGATCTGAATTAGTTGTTAATTTGAAGTAATAATAGAAATGAAGAATGTCTTCTAATACCAAGTTCTCTTGAAAACTGTCTCTTCTTATCCAAATAGTTCTCAGCATGAGAATTATTTATTTATTTATTTATTATTTTTTAACGAGTTCTCCTGGTTGATTATATTTGTCTATATTTCTGTTCAGGTAACAGGGACACTCTTATCCACTTGGCCTTTGTTGTATCTTTAGGACTGTATCATTAGGAAGGTCTTCGAATTGTTTGCATTTTAGTCTTGACATTCCGTGATTTAATTTCAGGGCATCCATGGATATGGTTCTACACAGAGCCTACACTAAAAACACTGCCCATCAGAACAAAGTTGAAGCACCAAAGCGGAGCCATTTGCCGCCAGTTTGCTGCACCCGGGCCTGGGTCAGGAGGAAACAAGATAGAGGGGGGCTCCCTTAGTGATGTTTCAAGCCCGCTTTCATCCTCCGACAGTTGCAAATCAGAAGATCAGGATGATTCTGTGTTGATTGATGTGCTGGCCTCTGCAATTTCACATGTGAGGATATCCGAACCAAAGAGGAGCAGGTTGTGTGGTCCAACAGGTCCGATAGATCAGCAAGGTTCATCTAACATGAAGGCTAACAACCTCTGTAAAGCATTTTAACCCGTTCACTGACAGGCTGACACCATACCACTATCTCAACTACTTTTAGCTGGGGTTTTAAAATATAGTTTCTCCCGTACAAACTTATGTGGGCAAAGTGGGTTACCTGCTGACATGACAACCCCCTTTGTGTTGGTCGGGGAGCCATTTTCTCACTAAGTTTCCTTTAGTATGGGATCTAATTGTAAGATTGTTTTTTTTTCCCTCCCCTTTACCCATCTAGCCTAATAATTAACTGAGAAAACTCAGATAGTTGTACAGCATATGTAAATAGATTGTTAATATGTCACCGGTTGACGTTGCTCTTGCTGCCCTTTGGATGTATACCAATAGAATATATTAGATTCCCTGGAAGATTTTATCTCTTTGAACGGGAACTAGGACTAGGAAGCATAAAATATGAACATCAATCTAACTTTTATGCACAAAGGGTGGCAAGAAGCGGCCGCGCGTGACCTGGCGAACAATGTAGAAATTTCTTGATGTTGAGGAATGTAATTTAGAATATTATGCAATTTGAAATGCAAAATATGAGTTGTAATTCTTTTTAAAAAATTATTGTAGGGTGAACGGGTGTTGGTATCTTACTAATAATATTAATTTTAATATAAAAATAATTATATATCTTGCTTTTTGTGTTATCGAAACTGATAATGTGATACTAATACCCGGTTTGACAGAATCGTAGAAAGTTCCTAGAAATGGGAAGTCCAAGAACTTTTAAGGTGGGAAAGGTAGAACTTTTTTCTTTTAATAAAATGAGTTTGAAGGTAATCTTAATAATAGTAAATCTAATATCAAATAAAAAATTTAAATAAAATTGAATTATTTTAGAATGATAACTTGTAGTCTACAATTAAGAAGCAATTATAAGATACATTGACCGGAGGCATTAAATTTAAATTTTTTTAAGCATTAAATTTAATTTTTTTTTACTTTTGATTTTATCTAGAATAATAACTTAAATAAACATATGTAACAATAATAATATAAATATATATATATATATATATATATATATATATATATAAGTAACTGTATATTTTATGTATCTAACGTTTATAATAGGATGTATTTTTTGTCTCTAATATTATTTTTTTAAGTCAATTATATTCTATATATTTTTTAAATATATTCTTTTCACTAATGTCATTAAATCTATTCACAAAAAATATTAACTGAGTAATTCACGTGACACATCTGAAGTGATACGTTATTTATCACGTGGACTGAAATATAAAATTTCAAAAAATACTCTCTATCTCTCGTATCTCTTTCTTTTTCTTTGTTTATCTCTTTTGTCTCTAGACACTCACGATCTCCTCTAGAGCTTTTTTCTCTCTCATAAAACATACCAACAACTTCTTTTCCTCTAGTTTCCTAGTTTGAATGCTCCCACTCTCTTGACCACCATACACCAAACACTCTTTCACATTCATAACACGCACACACATTCACCTATCAGATACTATACACCATTACACCTGGATCACCACTCTACACGTGACACACGCCCAAGCTTACAACGGGCTAGCACCCTCCACTGCGTCAATGACCACAACCTTATCACCCCTATTTTCACGATGAACGATAGAGTAGTCTCAATCACTCACTTCAATGCCCTGGTTTGCCTCTTTCTTAGTCAACATTGGTAAGCCTCACGCGAGCAACATATAGAGGAGTTTCAAAAGCTCCTGTCTTGGATGGAGGATATCAGGTAATCCATATGTGTTTCCATTTCTCCCTTTTTTGATTTCTTTTTTTAGTTAGCTAGCGTAATGCTCATGGCTCTCTATTGTCAAGATTGTGGGAGGGGGAGAAGAATATGAAAGGGAGACCCAACAAGGGTGAGAGAGGCTGACAACATATGGAGAAGAGATTGAGGCCGAGGGGACTACTCTGTTCTTCAGCCATAGAATAGAAAGAGACCCCGACAAAGGAGTTGAGAGAAGGAGCTTGTGAGATAGCAAGAGATAGAGAGAGAACCGAGAGACCATTGTGTACCTCGTTTTCTAGCCGTGAAACAAAGAGAAATCTTAACAAAGAGTGGGCGAGAGAGCATAAATGTTACATCCCAATTCTAGACATATGAGTAATTATATTGTAATATCCCAAGAATTTATATGAATATTTA
Source organism: Biancaea sappan (assembly GCA_037074585.1). Taxonomy (NCBI): domain Eukaryota; kingdom Viridiplantae; phylum Streptophyta; class Magnoliopsida; order Fabales; family Fabaceae; genus Biancaea; species Biancaea sappan. The sequence continues at coordinate 19,203,608 of CM073494.1, forward strand.
AAGTCTGATTTGAAGTTTAGTGAAAAATTTAATTACGTGGAAAATTTTCTTTTTGAATTATGAAGAAAATGTGGGAATAGAAATTTTTATTTTTAATTTAGGAAATTTGTACAAATTCTCAAGGACTAAAGTGAAAAGAAAAGAAAGTATAGAGGACTTTTGAGAAATGACCAAGTAGGAACCCGAGAAGAAGAATAGAGCTTATGGGAATGAATTATGAGTCTGGTACCGAAAGAATGATGGATTCGAGGTTAAAGTGGTATTTGAGACATCGAGAGGGATTAAAGTGAACAAATCTTATAAGCTAAGGTGGCTATGAGCGATTTTATCGAAAAAGAAATCGGTGGGGCCCACGCGTATACACTCCTCTCTTATTCTTCTCATTCTCTCTTATTCATTTTTCTATCTTCCTCCCGTAGCTCTCGGCTGAGGATCCCAATTTCAATTCTTCACCTCCATCCATGCCAAATGCTTAAGGAAGGAAGCCTTGGAAGTTAGGAGGATTGGTAAGTTGATGTTCTTCTTCTTCTTCCTCTTATTACAAGATCAAATCCTTGGTTATCATTTTTTCAAAATTTTTGTAGAATATTTTAATGGATGAATTTAAGTGTGGATGTTAATCTAAAACATTCCTAGGTAGTTTATGATGTTATTAGAACAAGAAATTTGGAGAAAACTAGGAGAAATTCGTAGAATTTGGATATTTGAAAAAAGTTAGTGTTCTTGATGAAATTTTGAGATTTGAGCTTGGATTGTTGATAGAAATTGGGGGTTTTGGTGTTAAAACACTCCTTAGACATTAAGGATGAAAACCCATGGAAGAAATCAAAAGAAATGTTGTTTTAGATATGATTTTAGGATTTTTGGATGAAGAACACGAAGAACATCGAAAATTTTCCCCAGAAATTACTGTTCACCGAGAAATTTTTTCCAGATTTTCTCGTTACTGTAGCGTTGACTCGGTCAACGTTACTGTAGCTGCGTTGACCGTTGACCGTTACTGTAGCATCAGTTTTTTTTTTAAAATATCGTTGAAAAACTCTTTGAGTCTAGTTTCCAATGGTATAAGTTTCATCTGGATATTCATTACCAGTTAGAAGTTATGATTTGAGAAGTGGATGAAGGTCGAGAGTAGTAGTAGGAAATTTCTCTATTTCGTAACCCTGATGGTTTTTATCTGGTTACAATAGGAATGGTCAAAGTGCAAGGTGGGAGTGGCGAGAGCATGAAATCCAGGTGAGTGGGTTAATACTTGCTATGATTAAATATCTGTTATTGACTTTTTGCATCATAGTGGAAATATGTTGTATATCCAAGTTTGAAAAGGATGATGTGGAACGATGAGGCATAAACAATTGTGGAACGTGTCTGGTAATGTATATAATTATATTTTCTTATTTTCCCATGAATGGAGGTTATATGATGGATTGTGAATGACATGTGAACTGAGTTGAATAATTGTTCTATTTTATGGGTTATGTTATATACATGCTATGTTGCTGGAACCACATTGATTATGTTGTGGCTTGAATTGTAAATGACTGAGTTGTGTATGTGGCTCAAGATTATGATTGAGCATGTTTTTATATGTGATTGTGATTGTGTTTGAATGGAAAGGAAAGGCATGGTGGTGCACCCCATGGAGAAATTTATGTGAAGTTATAAGGGTGGAGAATATAAATGGAGCGATAAGGGTGGATGCGGCGGGGGCCGCGGGCAACGATCCAGAGGTATTCTGGACGACCCGGTTGGTACGGGAAATGTGTGTGAAATTGATTTCATCGATTGCTGTTGTGAATTTTGAATTATGTTGAAATGCATTTGATTTACTTGGATATTATTGTGAAGTATTATGAATAATATTATATCATGTGATGATCGATCTACGTATGATTGCTGCATGTTATCATTATGATGCATGATTTTTTTTGTCATAGTGTTGTGTTATCTACTCACTGGGCACGTGGTTTGCTCATACCCCTCTTATTGATATTTTTTTTTCAGAGTTGACAGTTGAAGCTAAATATCGGAACAAGGAATTATGGATCCTTAGTCCATGATTACCTTTTCATTTGTTCAGGATAAAGGTATAATAATTAAGTTTTAATCTAAGTTGTATAAATCTAGAAATCTCTGTAATCGGGTAGGTTCATTCAGTGATGTAATGTGAGTAATTGTAGTATGTATAGAGAACTCGTTTTGGTTGCATGAAAAAGAATTGTATGATTTTTAAGAGAAAGATAGGCTTACGGAGGTGAAATGAAATTTACTTTCCATGCCGGTCACGTGCTCAAATTTTGGGACGTGACATATATAAACTCGAAGGTGTACTTCCATGTATCCTAGAAAACCTCTGATCATTATTAATGCATAACATAAATTTTTCAAGAAAGAGATTTTGCAATATATATATATATATATATATATATATATATATATGAAAAGTTCAACATAGTGAAACAGTAAATACAAGTTGAATATCATGCGGTACGATAAAACTTTCCAAGCTTATGTGACTTATAAAGATTACAAAGCATTTCCTAAGTTTTTAAATTCATAACTCCTTCAGACAAACATGGAAAGTATCTTTAAGGATTACTAATCCTCTTGCGAATTTTCTTCTTGCTCACCCACTGTATTAAAAAAATAATCATAGAGTGAGTTCATCAAAACTCAGTGAGTAACTGACTGTGTAATAATAAATATATCACAAGTACAAATACCATAATCATTATCACAATAAGAACAATTATATTCATGTCCATGGTTTCTATACCCTCTGTATTCGATTTTTGTTCAGAGATTCAATTCCCATTGTATTCATGTTTACAACCATTACATGCATTGGTATCTTGGGGGATCAAGCCCTCAACCATTCCATGTATATAATTACATGCATTGAGTATCTTGGGGTCATACTCTCAACTATTTTATGTATATAATTACATTCTCAATAATAATTCTCATCAACATAATCTTAAATCACACATAAATTTCATTATCAACTTATCATCAATAAATAGGAAATTTAATTAAAATTTCTAATTACAATATGAGGTGAGATTTATATTATACTTGAAATAAAAATAAATAAACTCGGTTAGCAAGGTTATCCACTCACATAGATTCTGTATCCAAGTCACCTTTTCGAGTTGTTATAAATAAGAGCACGTAGCTAGATTTCAAGTTCTACTATGAAAATTTCACGAGATAGAGAAAGTCAGGGTTGCTTTTTGTACAAAACATTATTCATACGTACGATCACCATTCATACGTATATAAATATTATTTATATCTATAGATATTATTCATGTGTACAGATACTATTCATGCATACATATACTATTCATATGTACGGATGTCATTCATATCAGGAATAGTGAACATAAGTCGTAAAAGAGTATACCAAAAAAGTTTTCAAAAAAAAAAGGAAATAGGTCACGATGGACATTCTCAAGTACCAAGTCTTTCCTTAGCCAGACATTTCATAGACATGTATTCTTCATAGTTTTATATTCTATTTTGATATTCATAAAATAATTCTCAAGCAATCGAGGATAATTCTTTTTTGATATGGAGGTTCAACTAAAGCTGCAACCATAGAGCATACTAAGAATTTAACTTCTAAATAATTACAAGAATTTAAAGGAGCATATTATCTGTAATACCCGTTAATTTTGGAGTATAATACGTTTGAGAGCATTTTGGTATTTACAACATTATTTTGATTGTTTATTTTAGTCATTTTAATTTTCATATTTAATTGTTCTCTTTGAATATTACTTATAGGAATTGAGTTTAATGACTAAACTAAATATTCTTAATGTTATATAGTGTATTTTTGTGAATTGTGAAATTTATGGAAAAAAAAAAGGGACTGAATCTAATTAATTGGAGAATTAATTAAGGTATTATGCTTGATGGGTCAAATGGGTTTGGGTGATGGGCGTGGATACCCATGGGTTACCCAATTAACCCTTAAGTCTTCAACTCTCTTTCTTTTCTTTTTTTTCATTTCACATTTTCTGCCTACGAGAGGAGCCATTTTCTCTCAACCCTAATGCCTTCCCTCCAAATTCTCAAATAAACTTAGTAATTCTTAGACATTTATTCGGTTCAAAAGCCTTGTAAGAATCAAAGGTAAGCTTTAATCTTATTATTCTCCTCAAATTTCAATTTATGAGGAATATTAGGAAAGATTATGTTTTTGAAGATTTTTATGATAATTCATGAATTTGAGTTGTTTTAGTGATTTTTGAGTTAGAATTGAGTTATGGTAGGTTAAGAAAGATGTAATTTTTTTGGGAATTTTTTGCAAAATTTGAATTTATTGTAGCAATTAGAAATCTGGGAAATTTTTTATTTTACTATAGCAGTTACTGTAGTGTCAGTAATCAACAGTAATGTAGCAGTCAACATACTGTGGTGAACTGTTACTGTAGTAAACCGTTACTTTAGCGAACCGGTACTATGGCAAATCGTTACTGTAGCAAATCGAAATTTTTTCATATTTTCATGATTTTTTCCCTATCTTATATTTTCTTGTGATATCTTTTACTATGAAATTTCCTTACATAAATTCTACTGAGGAACAAGGTAAGTTTGGACAAATATTAAGGTGAGTAGATGACCTTGTTAAACTAAATGATTACAATCAATCAATGCACAATATAAGTCTCATTTGCAATATTGTTGGAACGTTGGATATATATTCATTTTTGTTAAAGATGATTATTAGATTACCTTAACTCTTGAAGGAGATTCAAGAGAACGTTAATGTATGTTTAAGATAAGGAATGATGTGATAGCGATTATATCTTATATTACTTTGTTATTGAGTATATATCTCTATTTGTTGTTGCATGGAAGGTTAAGGGTTGAATTCCCAAAGAATATGATGCAATGTTGTAATTGAATTTTAAGCATGAAAGATTGAAGGTTTGATCTTCCAAGAAATCTGATGCTAGGATATAACTGAATTTTAAATATAGAAGATTGAGGGCTTGATCTCCCAAGAAATCTGATGCTAGGATATAACTGAATATAACACATGGATGGTTGAGGGTTTGATCACCCAAGAAACCTGATACAAGTTATAGTTTATATAAAGATGTATGGTGTATGAAATTAATTATGGTTTATCTATATTAGCAAATGAGATATTTGTACTGAAATATTTTATATTGTACAGTCATTTACTTACTAAATTTTTAAATAAATCACACTCTATGTAATTGTCTTTTCAGATACAGTAAGAAAGGAAGAAAAACATCCTTTTGAGGATTAGAAGCTTTGGAGTTATTCTCCAATTTTGTCTGGTGGGTTGTCAGTAATAAACTTGTAAAAACTTAGGAAACGCTCTGTAATCCTTATAGGTCTCCTAGGTTTGTGATGTTTATAATGTATCAATTATGTGCGGTTATGTTGTATCATTTTGACAATTATAATTCTGTTGTTTGGAATTGGGAATGAAGCTTAAACGTTAAACTTTTCAAAATGTAAGTATGTAATCTATGTTTGAGCAAATATTGAACTGTATAGTTGTGAATATTAGGCTTGTTGAGGAAGTTCTTAGATTACCAAAGAGGCTTATCCTTAGAATTTGTATGATTTTCACATGCTCATTTTTGGAATGTGACAGTATCCTCACCTTGGACCTTAGCTGAGGAGAAAAGGCCTAGAATTTTAGAGCCCTAATGTCGGAGCAAGAGAAATTTTGAGGATAGAAATGAAGAAAAACTGAAGGTGTGAGTTTAGAAGTGAAATGGAAGGGCCTATTTATAGGAGAAGTCAGAGTACTATGTACTAATAAAATATTCAATTTACTATGCGCTTTAATAATTCAGTTTACTATACGCTAATAATTTAGTTTAGCACTATGCACTTTACTGTGCAATCACGAGGTAGCTGAATTATTGGTTAATATTGGGAATTAAAAGGAAAATTATCCTTGCTCCTAAACTTTTAAGTTTTGTTTCACTCTATTCCTTTTCATTTTAGTCCATAAGAGAATTTTCTCACATAAAACGTTATTTTTTTCCCAGTTTCTTTCTAGATTTCTCTTATACTCAAACTATATTTTACCCATGGGATAAATTGCATATCATAACATTCATTATACCCCACAATTTATACAATCTATAAGTGAAAATTTATATTTTCAATAATATGCACAAACAAGCATACAAAAATTAAATAGATGGGAGAATTATTTTCTCCAAAATAAATTTATCGTACTCACAACTTTAAAATATATCGGGTATTACATTCTACACCCTTAAAAGAATTTGGTCTCCCGAATTTAAAAACTTACCTCATGATTTGATCAGGTATGGATATTTCATCAACATCTCATCCTTTGTTTCTCACGTGGGCTCCTTATGAGAATGATTCCTCCACAGAACTTTGACAGTGAGAATTTTCTTGGTGCGAAGTTTTTTAACCTGCCTATCGACAATGGCTACTGGCACCTTTTCATAGACAAGAGTTTTATCAAACTGTTCGTCTTGTGGCTGGATGACGTAAGAGGGGTTAGGAAAATACTTACGTAGCATCGATATGTAAAATGTCAGGTGTATTTCCTCTAGGTCCGAAGGCAAGGTTAGGCAATATGTCACGTTACCTACTCTCTCCATAATCTCATAAGGACCAATATATCTTGGACTAAGCTTCGCTTTCCTTCCGAATCTCATTACTCCATTTATCAGTGAGATTCATAAGAAAACCATATCACCTAAAGAAAACTCTAGGTCACATTGTCGGTTGTTCGCATAGGACTTTTGCCTATTTTAAACAGTTAATAACGTCTCCTTGATCAGCTTAATTTTATCCTTGACATCCTTCATCTTCTCGAGTCCCATCATTTTGAGTTCATTTAGTTCAAACCAACCGATAAGAGATTGACATCGCCTCCCATATAAAGCCTCAAAAGGAGCCATTTTAATACTAGCTTGATAGCTATTATTATAAAAAAAATTCAATAAGTGACAAGTGGTCTTCCCAGCTTCCACTGAAATCTATCACACATGCTCTTAGTATATCCTCTAAGGCTTGAATAGTCCTCTCAGACTGACCATCAGTCTGAGGATAAAAAGCTTTGCTCAAGTCCACTCTAGTGTCTAAAGCTTTCTGAAAAGTTCTCCGAAATCAGGAAGTAAACTGGGATCCCCGATCTGATATGATAGACATTAGTACACCATGGAGCTTTACTATCACCTTCACATACAATCAACTAAGTTTCGCTACACTGTAGGTGATATGAACAGGAAGGAAATGTGCCAACTTGGTGAGCCAATCCACAATGACCCATATAGATTCATACCCATTCGAAGATCGGGGCAAACCAACCACGAAGTCCATAGTTGTAATACCCACCAAATTTGAAGTTATGAGTTTTGGGGTATTACAGTATCTTATAGCATTATTTTAATGCTTTTAGTTTAGTCATTTTAATATCCATATTTAATTTATTCTATTTGAATAATTAATTATGAAAATTGAGATAAATGAGTGGATCGAGTATTTTATTGCGATGTGGTATTTTCTATGAATTGAGAAAATATAAAGAAGAGAAAAATGGAATTAATATAATTATTGAGAAATAATTGTAGTCAGATCAATTAGATTTGAGACATATAGGTATGGGTACCCATAGGTCACCCAAGACTTATCACCACACATAAGATCATCTTTTATCTCTTTCCTCTCTCATTTTTTCACGTTTAGCATCTTGGAGGCAAGAGAGAAGAGAGCTTATCCACCATTTTCTCTCATCTCCTTTAACCATTTCTTCGAGTTTCTTTCGGTGATCTTATATTTTTTGACCATATTTCTAATTCTTAGGAGTTCTTGAGAAAAAGAGGTAAGTTCAATCTACTCATTTCTCTTTTTCTCCATTTTCAGATTTGTTGTGCTCTAAAGAAGAAAAATGAAGTTTTAGGTTGATTTTGGGTTTTAGTGAATGAAATTAAGTATGGATGTTAATCTAAAACATTCCAACATGTTTTTATGATGTTAATGGAACAAGAAATTTGGAGAAAACTAGGAGAAATTCATAAAATTTGGATATTTGAAAAAGTTTGTGTTCTTGATGAAATTTGATAATTGGGAGTTGGATTGTTGGTTAAAATTGGAGATTTTGGTGTCAAAACACTCATTGAACATCAAGGATAAAAACTCATGAAAGAAATCAAGTTAAATGGTGAAGACTTCACTTGAAAATCATGAAAAAAGATCACAGTTATTGCAACAAATAATGTTCATCAAAATTTTTTTCCAAATTTGGTACTGTAGCATCTAGAAAATTTCGAGTCACTATAGCAACAGTGTTAGTGTCGACAGGCACTGTAGCAAGGGTCAACATTACTGTTTGAACGGTCAACAGTCAACGGTCAATGTTACTGTAGCATCATTAACTATTATTACAGCATCAGTTTTCAAACAGTCATAACTCTTTTATCCAAACTCCTTTTTTAGTAAAATTTATATCGTTGGAAAGCTCTTTGAATCTAGTTTTTAATGATACTTGCCGATTGAGAGTTAGGCCTAAAAGAGTGAGCTAAGGTATCCCAATTTTAGGCATGTGAGTAATTCTATAAACTCGATGATGTATCTCTATGGTATCCTATAAAACCTCTGATAAGTACTAATGCATAACATGGATTTTTCAAGAAAGCGATTTTGCAATATATACATATGAAAAGTTCAACATAGTGAAATAATAAATACAAGTCGAATATCATATGATAAAACTTTCCAAGCCTAGGTGATCTATAAAGATTACAGAGCATTTTCTAAGCTTTTAAATTCATAAGTCTTCCAGACAAATATGAAAAGTATTTTTAAGGATTATGAATCTTCCTGCGGATTTTCTTCTTCCTCACCCACTGTATTAAAAAAATAATCATATAGAGTATGAGTTCATCAAAACTCAGTGAGTAAATGACTGTGCAATAATAAATATATCACAAGTACAAATACCATAGTCATTATCATAATAAAAATAATTATAATTATGTCCAAAGTTTTTATACCATTTATATTCGATTTATGTTTAGGGATTCAATTCATATTATATTCATGTCCACAACCATTACATGCATTGATATCTTAGGGGATCAAGCCCTTAACCATTCAATGTGTAGAATTACATACATTGAGTATCTTGGGTCAAATTCTTAACTATTCAATGTGTATAATTACATGCATTGAGTATCTTGAGTCATGCTTTCAACCATTCCATGTGTATAATTATATTCTCAATCATAATTCTCATCAACATAATCTTAAATCACACAATAAGTTCCATTATCAAATTATCATCACTAAATAAAGAATTTAATTAAATTTTGTAATTGCGATATGAGGTGAGATTTATATTGTACTTGGAATAAAAATAAATAAACTCAGTTAGCAAGGTCATCTACTCATATAAATTCTGTATCCAAGTCACTTTTTTGAGTTGTTATAGAGAAGAGTACGTAGTTGGATTTCAAGTTTCGCTACAGAGATTTTCAAGAAGATTAGATAGAGAAAGTCAGGGTTACTTTTGTATAAAATATTATTCATATGTACTATCACTATTCATACATATATGAATACTATTTATGTTTACGGATATTATTCATGTGTACGAATATTATTCATACATACAGATGCTATTCATACCTAGAATAGCCAACATAAGTCGTAAAAGAGTATACTAGGAAAGTTTTCAGGGAATGGAGGTGGGTCACGATGGATACTCTCAAGTACCAAGTCTTCCCTTACCTAGACCTTCTCTAGACATGTATTTTTTAAAGTTTTATACTCTATTCTAATAATCATAAAATAATTTTCAAGCAATTGAGGATAATTCTTTTCTGATGTGAAAGATCAGCTAAAGCCGCAATTACAGAACATACTAAGAATTTAACCTCTAAATAATTATAAGAATTTAAAGGAGTATAGTATCCTCACCTTAGACTTCGTCTGAGGAGGAAAGGTCTAGAATTTCAGAACTTTAACGTCGGAGCAAGAGAAATTTTGAGGAAAGAAAGAAAGAGAAACTGAAGGTGTGAGTTTAGAAGTAAAATATAATGACCTATTTATAGGAGAAGTCAGAGTACTATGCGCTAATAAAATATTTAATTTACTATGTACTTTAATAATTTAGTTTACTATGCCTTAATATTTTAGTTTGACACTATACACTTTATTGTGCAATCACAAGGAGACTGAATTATTGGTTACTATTGGGAACTAAAGGGAAAATTGTCATTGCTCCTAAACTTTTAAGTTTTTTTCACTTTAGTCCTTTTCATTTTAATCCCTACAAGGATTTTCTCACATAAAACATTTTTTCTCCCAGTTTCTTTCTAGATTCCTCTTATGCTTAAACCATATTTTACTTATAGGATAAATTCTATATCATAACATTCACTATACCCCATAATTTATGCAATCTATAAGTGAAAACCCATATTTTCAATAATATGCATAAACAAGCATACAAAAATTAAACAGATAAGAGAATTATTTTCTCCAAAATAAATTAATTGTACTCATAACTTTAAAATATAGCAGGTATTACAATAAAATAAAGGAAGAGAGCGAAACAAAATGAGAGAGGCAAGGAGAAATAGAGATGGGAGAAAGAGACGAGCAAAGACTCTAAGTTGATAGAGAGGGTATTTTTGGAAATTTAAGTTTGAGTCCATATGACAGATGACATATTGTTTGAGATATGCCATGTAGACTACTCAATCAACATTTTTCGTCATTAGACTTAATAGCGTTAATGAAAAGGGTATATTTGAAAAAATAATAAAACATGTAGGACATAATTTACGCAAAAAGGACAAAAATAAAACTTAGTGTAAACATTAGGGACATGAAGTATACTTTTATAGAGAGAGATAGAGAGACCTCCCACGGTGGTCGTCGCCCACCATAACACCCACCGAGCTCCCCCTTCCTTTCTATTTATTCTTCCCTTTTTACCATTTAATTTCTCCCTTGTGTCCTTGTCAGTTGAGTTGTGAGAGAGAGAAAGAGAGAGCAGAGCAGAGCAATACTAAGGAAGATAAGGTTGCCACCAACCAGGTGTATACCACATTGTTGTGTGTTCTCCACCGCGAAACATCGGCCATGGCCAAATTTTCACTAGCAACGAACACCTTCGTTGATCCTCCACCTCGTTGCAGTAGGTAGCTTCTTTCTTCTCTTCATCTTTAGCTCTTTTTCCTTCCATGATGAACTCAAGTTCAAGTGCTCTTTTCTTTTTCAACAATTGAGATAGGAATTCCTTAAATTCTACTCCCAATTAGTGAGAAAGCTATCTATTGTTGCACAATTTCATATTTGATATGGTTAGAGAAGTAATGAAGTTGTGATGATGAAATTGGAGAAATGGAAGTTGTGGAATAGTGATTTCCCACATATTTCATCTTTTGGAGATTTTCAAGGTAAATTCTAGACTCAGCTTTAACTTAGAGATTTGTTTAGAAAACCTTGAATTTTAGGGATAGTATTGGAAATAAGGAGTTAGGGGATCTTTGGGGAAAGTATGGGGGTTAATTAAATATAAAAATTATTTTTTAGGTAATTGAGGTTGTTTGGGACATTCTAAATCTTTCTTGGGTAGTTAAAACCCAACTATGAACATTTGTAATTGATAAAATGAAAGCTTGGGAATGAATGTTTACAACAAATTCCATCAATTGAATGTTTTCCAAGGTAATATTTAAATTTGATTTAAATTTTAGGCTCTATTTAACCCCTAAATTCTAGGTTAGAACTAGAAATAGGAATAGGACTCAAAAATTAAGGATTTTAGTTAATTCGGAACCTATAGCGTAGTTGAGTCCAAATGTAGAATTTTGATGATTGATTTATGATATAGGTTAGGTTGGAGAAATTGCCTAGAAGAGAATTGCAATGTGGGAATGAACTACCAAAGCTAAAGTGAGTAAATAAGCAGCTATAGTGTAAGCACTTGATTTTATACCTTATTTTATTTGTTTTTAACTTCTTTTCTTTATAGTTCAAATATTTAGAATATTTATTGTTTTTTTTACATAATTCTGTGAGTTCAAATATTGGTTTTCAAGGTGTTCTTACTTTGTCTGTTTGAAATTAATGTCGAGGTATGTATGTTTATTAGAATGATCTTTTGATGGTATCCTTGTATTTATAATAGTGAACTGAGATTTTTTTATATTTAAATTAATGATTTTCCCTTGAGGGAAACAAATATGGTTTCTTGAGAAATGATTTTGAATTTAGAAATTAATGATTTAATGAGTTTGGACTAATGGGTGGAACTCTTTCGAGAACAATGGTGCTACAACAGTATCTGTAGTTGTCACATTCTATAAACCAGGCATGTGAATTATACTCATAATACCTAGGGTATACCTCCGTAACACCCTATAACTTTCGTAAACAGTCCACAACTAAGCAAAACGTAAATTTTCCAAGAAAAGAAGTTTTGCATACATATATGAAAAGTTCAGCATTCAAGCATCTGTCTTCAAATTTTAAAAAAAGGGAATTATAACCAACATAATATAACAATAAAATACAAGCCAAATATTATACGGTATAATAAAACTTTTCAAACCTAGGTGATCTATAAAGATTATAGAGTGTTTCCTAAGCTTTTGCAAAGTTTTGATCCTTAAGCCTACCAGACAAACGTGGAGTATAACTTTAAGGACTACTAATCCTCCTTCAGATTTCCTTCTTCCTCACCCACTGTATTTAAAAAAATAATCATAGAGAGTATGAATTTATCAAAACTCAGTGAGAAAATGACTGTGCAATAAAATAATATCACACAAGTACAAATAGCATGATCACTATCACAATAAGAACAATTATATCCAGCACATTCAAACATATATAAAATACTCATACATAAAGAATATTAAGCAATAACAATGAGCTATCCATCCATGAGTTCATATTCTCACAATGGCCTCATTGAATCATAAGTCAATTGTATAGTATTCAGGGTTTATGTTTTTTCCAATCTTTAAATTCCTCTAGAATTCATCCATAAGGACTTTTAACCACCTATGGATTTAATATCGGTCCATACCAGGGATCAAATTCCCACTGTATTTATGCCCAGGGTTTATATTCCCACTACATTTCCTCTTTTGTATGCAATTTATACACAAATACAATACATAACACATTTTCACAATTCATAATTCTCAATATAAATGAACAACATAATTTACCTCAATTCCACAAAATTTGTCTAGTTAATATTGTTAACCAGAAAATTAATTAGAAATTCTAATTACGATGTGAATGAGATTTATATTATACTTGGTATAAAAATAAATAAACTCGTTTAGTACGGTCATCCACTCACCTAAATTCTGTACAAGAATCACATTTTTGAGTCGTTATAGAAAGGAGCATGTAGTTGGATTTCAAATTCCACTATGGGAGTTTCATGAAAGGTTAGAGAGATACAATTAAGGTTGTCTTTATCATGGATACGTATGGATACTATTCATACGTGCGAGTACTATTTATACATATAGATACTATTTATACGTATAGATATTATTTATACATACGGATATTATTTATGCAAACTAATACTATTCATATATATATATATATTTCATGCGTATAGATACTATTCATACGTACGTATACAATTCATGCGTACAGATATTATTCATACCGAAAATAGCGAATATAAAAGAGAGGTTGGTTACAATAGACACTTTTAAGTATCAAGTCTTTCTTTAGCCAGAACCTTTTTTAGACATCTATTCTTCATAGTTTTATACTCTATTCCAACAATCAAAACATCTTCAGGCAACTGAGAATAGTTCTTTTCTGATGTGGAGAATTAGCTAAAGTTGTAACAACGGAGCATACTAAGAATTTAACCTTAAAATAATTACAAGCATTTAAATGAGCATAGTATCCTCACCTTGGACTTAGGCTGAGAAGGAAAGGCCTAGAATTTCAAAGCCTTAACTTCAGAGTAAGAGAAATTTGAGGAGAAAAAAGAAGAGAAACTAAAGGTGTGAGTTTAGAAGTGAAATAGAAGGGTCTATTTATGGAAAAAATTAGGGTACTATTCGTTAATAAAATATTCAATTTACTATGCACTTTAATAATTTAGTTTGGCACTTGTGCAATCACGAGGCGGCTGAATTTTGGGAACTAAAGGAAAAATTATCCTTTCTCCTAAACCTTTAAGTTTCTTTTAACTTTGGTCCTTTTCATTTTAGTCTCTAAGGAGATTTTTTCATATAAAACGTTATTTTTCTCTCAGTTTCTTTCTAGATTTCTCTTATGTTCAAACCATATTTTACCTAAGGGATAAATTTCATATTATAACATCTATTATGCCCTACAATTTATGCAATCTATAAGTAAAAATCTATATTTTCAATAACATGCACAACAAGGTAACAAGATTCACATAAGTATATAAAATTTACATCACTGAAATACTTTCAAACACATAACTTAAAATATAGTGGGTATTACAGTAGCCCTTGACATGCCTTGTGTCACATCCCAATTTTGAGCATGTGAGTAACTCTGTAAACTCGATGGTATATCTGTATGGTATCTAATAAAATCTCTTATCAGTACTAATGCATAACATAAATTTTTTAAGAAAGAGATTTTTACATATATACATATAAAAAGTTTAACATAGTGAAACAGTAAACACAAGCCAAATATTATACAATATAATACAATTTTTTCAAGTCTAGGTGACCTATAGAGATTACAGAGCATTTCCTAAGCTTTTAGATTCATAAGCCCTCCAGATAACATGAAAAGTATCCTCAAGGAATACTAATCTTCCTGCGGATTTCTTTCATTCTCATCCACTGTATCTAAAAAAAAAGTTCATAGAGAGTGTGAGTTCATCAAAACTTAGTGACTAAATGACTGTGCAATAATAAATGTGTCACAAGTACAAATACCATAATAATTATCACAATAAGAACAGTTATATTCCTATTCAAGGTTTATATACCTCTGTATTTAGTTTATATTCAGGGATTTAGTTCCCGTTGTATTTATGTTCACAATTATTACATGCATTGGTATCTTGGGGGATCAAGCCTTCAACCATTTTATGTGTATAATTTCATACATTGGTATCTTAGAAAATCAAGCTCTCAACCATTCCATATGTATAATTTCATACATTGGTATCTTGGGTCAAGCCCTTAACCATTCCATATGTATTATATACTCAATCATAATTCTCATAAATATAATATTCAATCAAACAATAATTTTCATTTTCTAACTATCATAATTAAATAGGGCATCTAATTGCGATATAAGGTAGGATTTATATTGTACTTGGAATAAAATAAATAAAATCGGTTAGTAAGGTCATCCACTCACATAGATTCTGTATCCAAGTCACTTTTTTGAGTTGCTACAGGGAAGAGCACGTAGCTGGATTTCAGGTTCTGCTACGAAGATTTTCACGAAGATTAGATATAAAAAGTCAAGATTGCTTTTGTACAAAATACTATTTATACATATGAATACTATTTATGCCTAAGGATACTATTCGTACATATGGTTACTATTCATATATACGAATATTATTCATACGTACAGTTATTATTCATGCATACGGTTACTATTTATATTTACAAATACTATTCATATCGGAAATAGCGAATATAAGCCGTAAGAGAATACACCAGGAAAGTTTTCAGGAAAAAGTGGAGGGTCACAATGAACACACTTAACTACTAGGTCTTTCCTTAGCCAGAACTTTCCTAGACATATGTTATTCACAGTTTACATTTTATTTTGATAATCAGATAATCAAAATAACATAGGGGTAGCTAAAGATAGTTTTTCTGATGTAGAAGATCAGCCAAAGCCACAATCACAGAGCATACTTAAGAAAATAACTTTTAAAATTTGAAAGATATAGAAAGGGCATAGTATCCTTACTTAAGCTGAAAAAGAAAGGCCTAAAATTTCAGAGACCTAGCGTCGGAGTAAGAGAAACTTAATGAGAAAAGAAAAGAAGTTGAAGGTGTGAGTTTAGAAGTAAAACGGAGGGACATATTTATAGGAAAAGTCAAGGGTACTATTTGACACTATGTACTAATAAAATATTCAATTTACTATTCATGAAAATGACATTTTTAATAAAATAATTTAATTTACTATACATATTAATCATTTATTGTGCAACCACGTCGAAGGTGGCTTTACTATTGAAAACTTAAAGGAAAAACTATCCTTTCACCTTAAACCTTTAAGTTTTTTTTCAATTCAGTTCTTTCATTTTAGTCCCTAAGGGTATTTTCTCACATAAAACGTCATTTTTTTCCTACGAACTTCTTTGTAGTTTTCTTTTATAACCAAACCACATCGAGTACTTCGACATTTTGATTGTATATGTGAACAGTACCGTATACGTGAATAATATTATACAGGTGAATAGTACCATATAGTAAAATAGTAACCGTAGTTCGAGAACACACATTTATACTTTATTTTTCACAGGTACTACAGGTGTGGAGAATCTGAGAGTCCACAAACATAAGAGAAAGATCCACAATAGTGGGAAACCAAGCACCAAGAGTATCTCTGTAAGGTGGTAGTTTTCTATGTTAGCTTTTGGCACTAAAGTCAAGTTATTGAAAAAGAATTTTCTCAAAATAGTATCCCTAGACACTAAGTTATTAATTAGTCAAGGAGATTCTCCCCTCTTAATAAGAAAGAGAGTTCTATTCGTTTAGTAAAAATGACAATTTTGGACACCCTTGACATCTCAACAACTAAGGGGGTTTTCTTTATTCAATAAGAAATGTGTTCTAAGTATCTCAATGAGCCCCTTAACTAAATAATAAATGTTATTCTTTTAATTAGGCGAAGGTTTTCTCACATAAAATGAACGTCTTTTTTGCACTCAAAAGGTAGTATTTCCTTTTATTTAAGAATGAGCATCCTTTGTATAACGGAGAATACTATCTTTCATCAAAGATCAAAGTGTGCCCTCTCTCTTAAAATAAGAGAGCACATATGGAACACGTCATTTAATTCAAGAAATAAGAGAGCGGATTCCCTCTCTTTAGAATGCTTAATGAATGAATCTACTACACAATAAACATTCATAAAAGTCAAATGTTCAAGATAAACATGTCAAGTGCATTAGACCTTTCTAAAACCAAGTACCTTGGTATTGAGGCACCCTTGATTATTGACTTTTTCTAGTGAGATACTCTGTTGAGCTAAGTACTTCAAAGTGCCAAGTAAATTCATTCATTGGATAATAAAATAAGTACTTTACTCTCCACCTCTTAAGAACCTGAAGATCAGATGCCCTCTCCTCCTCTAAGTCAATGAAATGTTAATTAGAGAAGCACCACATTAAAGCCACCCTAAGTAAGTAATGCTCTTAAAGAGAGTTTGGCGTAAGCAAAATGCCATTTATAACACTCGAATTAGAAAAGGTTATCGACACCATGAAGGAGTGGTCTTCACCCTCTTTTAAGAATAATCTTATGAAGTGGCTTAATAAGAAATGAAGTAAGTTTTTCGTGTCACACACGATCACTTTAGGTAAGCTAAATAAGTACTTATTTCTTAATAAAAATTATGTTTATTGTTTTATTGAGCTCACTCTCTTCTCTAATTTACTATTTTGGCTTACTTTACCACCTAGATAAACAACCATACCCATGTTTTCATGTCTCTTTTTTTAAGTCATCCAATATCTCCGATCTCACATGTAATACCCGTTAATTTCGGAATATAATTCGCTTAAGAGTATTTTAGAATTTTACAACGTTACTTTAGTTATTTATTTTGGTCATATTTAATTTTCATATTTAATTGTTCTCTTTGAATATTATTTATGAAAATTGAGTTAAATGACTGGACTAAATATTTGCACA
Source organism: Biancaea sappan (assembly GCA_037074585.1). Classification (NCBI taxonomy): domain Eukaryota; kingdom Viridiplantae; phylum Streptophyta; class Magnoliopsida; order Fabales; family Fabaceae; genus Biancaea; species Biancaea sappan. The sequence goes on from CM073494.1 coordinate 19,221,517, forward strand.
ATGTGGGATATATTCTAAGAATGGTGAAATTCATGGAAAAGTGGTTTCAGAATGGTCAATTAGTCCATTTATTGTAAATTGACTGGATGGGTTTGGATGTTGGGTTATGGATACCCATGGGTTATTGAATAACCCATTAGAAATATTTAATATAAAGTTTCAATAGTACCCCCTCATTTTTCACTCAGCCGAAGGAAGGCAGAAAAGCGTTTTCTCTCTTCTTCATCCTCTTTTCAAATCCTTTCCTTGATCTTCAGAGTTTTGATTGTTTGTTCGGTTCAAAAGCTTTGTAAGGATCAAAGGTAAGCTTTAATCTCATTATTTTCCTTAAATCTAAGTTTATATGGAAGATTAGAGGAGGTTTTGTTCTTGAAGATTTTGATGATAATTCGTGAATCTCAGTTGTTTTAGAAGTTATATTTGAGTTATAATCGGTTAAAAGAGTTGAGATTCTGGTTTTGAATCAAAAGAAAGGAAAGGATGAATTTTTTGAAAGATTTTCTGCAAAATTCGAAGTACTGTAGCAACTGAAAATCTGGAATTTTTCTTCGAGTTACTGTAGCGACCAGAAATTTCAGAAAAAATCTGGAAAAATTTCTTCGGGTACTGTAGCAGTACTGTACTGTCGGCAGTCAACGGTACTATAGCAGTCAACGTTACTGTAGCGAATCGTTACTGTAGCGAACCGTTACTGTAGCAATCAGAAAATTTTACGTATTTTCGTGATTTTGTTTCCTTTCTTATGTTTTCTTGTAATATATTTTACTAGGAAATTTTCCTACACAAATTCTAGTGTGGAACAAGGTAAACTTGGACAAACATCAAGGTGAGTGAATAACCTTGCTCAGCTAATTTGATATTACTAGTCAAAGTACAATATAAGTCTCATTTACAATATTATTTGGGTAATAAGCAATCAATTTTTATATGGGAGTATATGATGATCGGTAGAAATAAAAGTATGTAGAAATTATTTTATTTCATGACAATTGTGCTATGTGATAAATTCTCACTATCTTGTCAATGAGTAAAGATCTACGGGATCTAATACACGAGTTTGAAAGGGTTAAAGTCTCATACTACTCAATTTATATCTATGAAACCTATACACGAGTTGAAAGGGTTAAAGTCCCATACTACTCGGTGTATATCTAAGAAAGCTTATACACGAGTTGAAATGGTTAGAGTCCCATACTACTCGTTGTATATCTAAGAAATCTTATTCATGAGTTTGAAAGGGTTAGAGTCTCATACTACTCGATGTATAAGACAATTAATTATATGAGTAAATGTGGTATTTGTACTTTTGATATTCTATATAGTACAGTTATTTACTTACTGAGTTTTTAAATAAACTTACACTCCATATGATTATTTTTCAGATACAGAAAACAAAGAAGAAGAGTATCCGTTGGAAGATTAGAAGCCCGTTGGGATTACTCTCTATTTTTGTCTGGTGGGATACCAGTACTTATTAATGTGGATACTAGAAACGCTCTGTACTTTCTATAGGTCTCGTAGGCTTGCGATGAGATAGAAATATCAGACTATGTATGTCTATATTTACTTATCAGATGAATATAACTCTGTAGTGTGGAATGAATGATTAAGGTTCAATGTAAAACCTTACAGAATATATGTAAATAACGTATGTTTGAGAATTTTATCAAATGAGTAGTATCTTTTCACATGTTCAATTTTTGGGATGTGACATCACAACTCCCATAACTCCCATAAATTCAACCACTTTTTTGGGAGACCACCCATGGTAGTATCCATGTTATCCATATAGGTCTTTCATGTCATTCAACGAATAAGTTAAACCCTCTATAGTAAAGATTCCCAAAAATCATTCATTAGGGGAAAACAAACTCTAGCATTCTTGAGTTTTGAGAAACTTCTTTGCTTTGCACTTCATTTTTTCATACCATTCGAAACAAGTTCTTGTTTACTAAGTTTTAATCTCTTTTATCTTGCTGAAAAGTTTGTCTCAAGTACTTTACTTTTTCCTTACTAAGAATTCCCATAAATCAATCCATTGTATTACTTTATACCTCCCAAATTTAAAGCCCCATTCTCGAAATAGTAGCTAACGAAAAGATGTGCAAAGACAATTCAACGATCACAAAAAAGAAGTTTTTATAAGTATCCCAAAAAAAAAAAGGAAAAGCAAGCAAGATATTTAATTAACTTCACAAAGAACCATTGGTTTAACAAACTAGGATATATATCCAAAAATATGAACCAAAGAAAGGCGGGAAAAAAAAAAGTGAACTCCTAACGCTGAAGGAGCTAATCTTTACAACTTTATCAGGCATCGCGTGAGTGGTCCAGAGAAGCCCTGAAATAGCAAGTCTTTCAACCTGGAAGCTAGGCAGCCCTTCAATCTTCATTTTCGGGATATTTTGGACCATAGGTACACTATAGAGAAACATACTAGCGCAAATACAACCACATGAACTATATGGTTTGATCCATTTTGGACAATGCTCTTGTTCAATCTTCTCAAATTATTCTTCACCCCAGCTTGAGCCTTTATCATTGTCATTTGCTGCATCGAAACAGATACAATCAAAATGCTAACAAGACAGTTAACCTTTTTTCTGCTAACAAAGTGCAAACTAACGAACGTAACTGGTTACTAAGAATCAACGTGCAACCCAAAAGTAAAATATCTAATATAGACGTACAGGAATTTAAGACGAGGGCAGGCTTTAGTTAGGAAGAAAATCTATAGGGTCATATAAAAAATTGAGTGGTTAAATATGTTTGGCAAACCTGAAGAAGAAGAGACTTGAATTGAGGCTTGATGTGACTTAGCTGGTCCCCTCACAGTCAGACAATGTGCCAAAAGGCACGGTAGTCTAGAATGATAGGGGATGCCATGAACCACACAAAATGGCACACGGGGTGAATATTATATAAAGTTAGGCAAATTCATCTATGTAAAACAAAACCAGAAGTTAGCAATTACATCTCATTTTATAATTTTCCTTTGCCATCCACTAATTATCTTACCACAGCTCACCATAAAGACAATCCTAGCTACCTATCCACAAGTTATCAAGGTTTGAGATATAGAATTATTTTACTCTTCTGAGTCAGTTTCAAGAAAAGAAAAAGATAGCTGAATGTGACAAAATTTCCTCTTTCAAACTTCTTGACATTATGACAAATTGATCCCAATGCTCTGAAATAAGACAAAATAATACATTTCCCGCCATGGTTAGCGGTTTTGTAAAACACATTAAAATTTCAATAGTATACCCATTTTTCCTCATTAATAAGACAGACAAGTTAATGTGATTGTGATCCTTATTGCCTTTGCTAGAAATTGAAATGTCTAATAAATCTTCAGTATGAGCATCAAATGATGGAAAATATGTCAAATTAAGGTTCTGCAACAGGAGACGTACCAGTTGTTCCAAAAAAACTTTCTGATATTTCACTTCTTTGCCTATCTCCTCAGCAACCTGCACCAGTGAAAAATATTAAGTTGTATAAGAACATAAGGAAGCAGGAAGGGGAGAAAAGGCTTTAAAACATCATAAAGTTTCACCAAACCAGATCCAGTGAAAGAGAAATAATGAGCAGGATGGAACTCAAAGAAATCTCATATTGCTGAGACTATCAGTTCAAGCTGAAAATTCAGCTTGAAGTTTCCACAATTATCTCATACAAGCATAAATCATCAAAGATTCTATATAATATTCCACAAGGAGCAATACATAATGGAAGGAGAAAAACATTTAGTAGACATGCGTACAACGACCATTTATGGGCCCAATCTGTTCACGTAATTCTTCCCCAAAATAATGCAACCTCAAAATGTAATCATCATCTTAAAGAGTTTCAAGTAATTTTAATTTACCACCATGTTTACAACTATTTTAAAATTAATACAGAAAATTATGATAGGACAATTTTGAAAAAGGCCATTCTTCATTCCTGAAAAAATACTGTACATAAGTGGATGCATGATGAAAAAGCATGGACATGGTAGTGATCATACAGAACAATAACAACAAGGCTATAAGCTTCTAATGGAGCACAGCCTACAAGTTGAAGAAACACAAAGAAAATCAAGAATCGCCATATGAAAGTGACAGTAAGTGTTGACAGTTGGCTTATCAATGGATAAATCTTTCCTGCTCTCTCAACCCATATCTTTAGCAGCTTTCTCAATAGAGTTGAAGTGAAAAAATAGTTCAGTTCTGTCAACTAAATTAATCTAGAAAAAGATTCCTCTCCTCTGTAGTTCCCAATACCCTCTACTCAAACGGTTTTGAGTAAATTGTTTGCTCGTCATTTCAATAAATTGAACCGCTCATAACAATTCATCATTATACCGCGAAGTAAATGAGGGACTTGGGGCATTACACATGTAGTCTAATGCATCGTTTTGATACACTATCAAGCGTTGTTTATTCATATTTATCACAAATTCATTTAAAAAATAAAACTAAAGAAATGGAACCGGAAAAATCGAGAACTTACATGTCTCAACCTTCTAACTTGGCCGTGTAGACCGCTGATCTCGTCGTCCAAGTGCATCGGATCGATGCGCAATTGGATTTCATCGGAACCAGCAACCGGTCTCGTGCTGAGCCCCTCTCTGCATCCCAATATATGCATAGGTATGAGCTACTAATCCATGAAAATTCATCGTGAACAACAAGAAGGAATAACGATTTACAACAGTCGAATGGCTCGTAACAAAATAGAGGAGGTATAGGAAAAGCTCAAGAGGGTATGGTGCCCAGAAATACTACCTGGATCGATAAGGGGCAGCATCACCATAGAAAGAACCACCTCTATGCGAATTGGCCGACATAGAAGAAGAAGAAGAAGATGATGATAATGAAGAAATTGAAACTCTAGAACGAAAGCGAAGACAGAGAAGAATCGAATCAGTGGTCGGCGAACGCAGACAAGAACAACATCAGCGAAATCAGACTCGGCTCATCGCCTACTTCGATGTTCGCACTTCGCAGGGGACTGATGTGATCTTTAGAATTCACGCCATCTCCGTTTTCTTAATTACATGCTCACGGCAGTGACGTTGTCCCACCACAAATCCACCGTCCACTTTTCTGTGTAACGACGATCTGACGGCGATCTATGGACCTTTCAAGATTTAAATTAAGCCTGCAAATCTTTTTCTCTTCAATTTCTCTTGCATTTAAATTTATCGTGTGCTATTTTAATATTTTAAATTTATTTATTAAAATATTTTGATGTAAATTAAATCATATAATATATATATAATAATTTTTTTTTCATGATTTATTTTTCATAAAATTTACGTATTTAAAATATCAAAATGATAATTAACTATATATATTTGTCAAGTTTAACTATCACTAAGAAAATATGTTGATATAGCGACTAAATAAAACATTTTTATTTTAAAAAAATATTTATTATTTTGAAACATAAAATTCAAATTAAAAATTGAATAAAATTATAAAAATTAAGAATAACTTATTCAACATTCTTTTACTTTCTAGTGCTCTAATAACCGCTTGGTGACATGTCACCAAAAACAAAAAAAATACATAATCTTTTCAAAACTGAATTTAAAATAAAACTTTTTATTTTATAGCAAAAAAATTACAAAGAAACTAGGAAATATAGTTTTGTAGTTTTTTCTTCAAAAAACACTTAAAAATCAAGATGAAATTTGTACAATAGCATTCAAAAAGTAGCTATGCAATACCTTCCGTATTAATTTATATAATTATGTATTATTTGATTTATGATTTTTCGCTTATTGGCTCTTAAATTTTATTTAAGTATTTGTATAAAAAACAATTATTAATACAAGAAGCAAGAGGAGCTGTGTTTTTCCTTTGTGGACGTTTTTATGAAAGAAAATATTACAGGAAGGTCGACTTTTGTAAATCTTGACTTCTCTCACTCTAAAAATTTTTTGGGTATTGTGTTCTAATAAAAAAATAATAATCAACACACATTTTGATGCATGTGAAAAACAAAGAGAGTTTATCTCCAAAAAAATCGGCTTCTCAATAACAAAATTCTTATGTAAAACTCGAGTGGCAATTGTGAGGTATGCTAATTTGTTGATTGTAGTGGTTTTAGATTTCTAATTACTTTTTAAGAGTTTGGCACCTTTGCTTGGTCAAATAAAATTGTCCATTAAATTAGCAAGTGAAGTTCATGTGAAGTATTTGAATAGTATTATTTGGCTAAAGTCAAGTTGATGATTCACAAGTCATCTTAGGTTATAAGAATTTTCTTTTGAAAAAATGGAAGAGCAAGTCAATATACTTTTTTTTGCGTTTGGATTATCTCTAATTAACTGGAGAGTCTAACTCTTTTTAATCATAATTTTATAATTTTTAATCACGGTTATAATCGTTATTATTTTTTAGTCACAGTTATAACCATGGTTAAAAGTTATTAGTTAAAAAGAACTGAACTCTCTAACTAATTGGAGTGAATTCATATCCCTTTTTTCCTAGGTTCTATCACTTTCTCTTTTTGCGTGACTTTTTCCTGTTTCTTTTTCTTATTAGTTTTGAAAATTTTCATTAGTCAAAATTGATAAATTGATATGGCTGATTTCAAGCAGTGTTAATTGAAGAGTGAGACCTAACAAAAGCAATTGGCTTTTTTTTTTTTTAAATGTTGTTATTAATGCTGTAGAAAAAGAATTGTTCAATAATGTAGATTGATTGTTTATATTAATTGCACATTCAACTATGCAAGCAACTATTATTTATATTTATAGCAATTAAAAAATATTGTGTATATATATATATATAAAATATGTTTGTGTGAATGTGTGTATATATTAAAAAACTTTTCACCATTATTGACATGTATTGCACGAGTTCACCTTTATATAATTATTGTAAGAACAAAACTATATATTATATATATATAAAAGTTACAATATAACTGAAAAGAGTCACAAATTATTTAACTTTATTCTATTTTAACATGTCTAAAAATATACATATTATTATAATTTAATTTTATATCAAAATTTAATATGTCTTTTGATACATGACAAGCCATTATTTAAAAAAGAAAAAATAAAATACAGTTTTTATATTTTAACATAATATTTTTCAATAAAAAAATAATTGTATGATTTTCAAAAATAATTATAAATTTTTCGTAACTCAATTAGTTATTTAAAAAAATTATATACATTTTATTTTTTTAAAAAAATTCATATAAGCACATGTAATCATATAATACTTTGACAAATAATTATGATTATTTTGTTTAAATGATAAAAACCTATTTACTTCTAGGAAAATGTGAAAAGCCCAATTTATTTACGTCAGGAACGGCATCACGGATCACGACCCAGCTTCTTCGGGGGCATTAACACGTGAAACGAACCAGATAGCTTTCACTGGAAGGCATGGTTGATATTCACACGTGATAAAGAGCATTTAATATTCTCAAAAAATATTTTTTAAAAATATGCTATTTCATAGTTAGTCAAACTTTTAAATAAATCATTGATAATGCTCAAACTTACTTTTGAATTTGTCAAATTTGTCCCTTAATAATTTCTAAAAACTCCTATATCTTTTATGTTCGAAATTCAATTTAATGTTTTAATTTCTACATTCTCATTTTTTTTAAATTTAAATTTCATTTATTTATTTTTATTTGATGAATATTATATTCATTTATAAAATGTTTACAACTGAAAATATCAAGATGGTGGAATGTTTGCAATATTATTTTAAATTTTAGGTATAGTAGTTTGATTTAATGAAATTTTAAATAAAAAATAAAAAATTAAAATCATTTAAATTAATTGAGGTTTTCTAATAAACAATAATGTAAGTATTCATAAAATATAAAATATAAATTTGAATATTAATAATTTATTAAAAAATAAACTGATCATTAAATAGCTTACATGGTATATTTTTCAAGAGTATTGATTATTAAATGCTATTTAGCCAGTGCTTCAAAGACATTGATAACCGAGACTTTACAAAATTAATTCGTCAATTAATTCAGTGACTAACGTCGTCGTTTAACCAGAAGTCGCTTGCTCTCAATTAATTCTTAGACTGGAAGCAGCCAAAATTGAACGACAATCAAATGGTTGAGTTTCACCCAACGTTAACATATAGCCCTTAGTCAACCATTCAAATTCAATTCAGCTTAGCAGAACCTTCCTCCTTCTCCACCCAAAAAAAAAAAAAAACTTATATATATATATATATATATATATGTACAAGGTATGCATATATTCATCGCTTGTATCCTCTTTTTTTTTTTGGTAAAAAGTATCCTCTTTTAGTTAGTAATAATTATTATCCCCTGAAGAAAGAAGAACAGAGAAATGGGAAGCGAAGGGAATAATGGAATTAACGCGAGGAAGCCTAGAGTCCTGTGCCTTCATGGCTTCAGAACAAGTGCAGAAATCCTCAAGAAACAGATACGCAAGTGGCCCGAATCCGTGCTCCAGAAGCTGGATCTAGTTTTCGCCGACGCTCCCTTTACTAGCCAGGGTAAATCCGACGTCGAAGGCATTTTCGATCCTCCTTATTACGAGTGGTTCCAGTTCGACAAGGTTCGTTCAATATTTCATCTCTTCTGTCAGGCGCGAGATCGGGTTCTCGAAGAAGTGCTTAGGGTTTGGATTATTCGATTGCGATTTAATATCTGCACTTCTTGTTTGTGTTATGCTGTAACAGGAATTCACAGTGTACAGGAACTGGGATGAATGCCTGAAGTATATAGAGGATTTCATGATCAAGCACGGACCGTTTGATGGTCTTCTTGGTTTCTCACAGGTAATTGATCTTGTTCTGACCAATTTTACAGTATTGAAATTGTTCTGTGCTTTCCGTATATGTGAAATTGAATTGTTTGAAATTGAGATCGCAGGGGGCGATATTGTCAGGAGGGATGCCGGGCCTTCAGGAGAAGGTACGTGGAATCTGAAGGCACCCCAACCACAACGAAAACCTCTGGAATTTGGACCCCACACATTCAATTTAAAATTAGTTATACGTTTGTCATTCTCTTTCACGTGCAGGGCGTGGCATTAACGAAGGTTCCCAGAGTCAAATTCTTAATAATTATAGGAGGGGCAAAGTATAAGGCACAGTCGATAGCTCAGAAAGCATATGATACGCCAATTTCCTGTCCGTCCCTCCACTTTCTAGGTATTGCCGTGGCTCTCCTTTTAACTTTATGGCCATCCGCTACTCAACTCAGTTGTCAATATTCATTTGGAGTCTGCTCCTTGCCAGATGAATAAATAAGTTAGAATAAATTAGTAAATTTCACTTTTTCCCGTAAATATTTTAAATTAAAGAATTTTTATAATTAAAATATACTTTTATAATTATAAAATAATTATATTTCATTTCATTTCATTTTTTTTTCAGAAAATTCACTATAGTATTTTTATATACAGTAACATAATACGACGTGATTTTTACTTATTATTCTAGGAACATCTATTTTTATATATTATAATACTCTTTTTTGCAGTTAATCAATAATAAGATGTCACAAATGTGTTATTTTCTTGTTAAAAAAGAGCACTCAATATATATTTAGATTAATTGATAGTATTTTTTATTAAAAAAATTGCAGTATTAACTTGTCGAATATTAAACAAAAACTGACTGTAACGAATATATTAAAAAAAATAAAAATTAGATTAAACTTTAATTAACTCCATAGTAATAGGGAAAGAAAATGAATATTTTCGAAGTAGAGTGGAGTGATGTGTAATTCTAAATGCTTGTAAAGGAGGGAAGTGTAATTTACACAATGATTAACAAACTTAATTAACATCATATAAAAATTGTTTTTTATTTAAAAGAGTTAATTTAATTAGTAAAATAAGATAATTTTATTGTTAATATGAATTAAATTATTTAGAGAGTATTAAGGATGAAATTTTGCATGCATTCTAAAGAATTAAACTATTAATATTTCTTATATGCAACCTTCATATTATCTTTATTTTGAGTTTAAGGACATTGAAACATAACATAAGAATTCAAATATCAATTTTCCAAACCAAATGCGATGTAAATAATGGAATCTCTTGTTTGATTCAGGGAAAAATGATTTCTTGAAGCCATATGGGCTTGAATTAATTGAGTCGTGTGTTGACCCGGTGGTGATTCATCATCCCAAAGGCCATACAGTGCCAAGAATAGGTATTTCACTGCTTACTGAGTTAATTACTATCTCTTTCTACTCCTCATATGCTTGTATTATAGGTTAATTTTCCTGTTTACTCCTTCCCCGAACTTGCTTATGTTTAAGTCATTCATCGGTAAAGTTTTCTCTTCACTTTTCCTTTCAGATGATGATAATTTGAAGACTGTGATGAGTTTCATCGAAAGAGTTCAGAAGATGTGCGAGACTGAGGAATGAATTTAGACAAGCCATTGCCTCACCAATTCTCTTTTTTCTCCCCTTAAGTATAAAGTTCTCTCTCTCTCTCTCTCTCTCTCTCTCTCTCTCTCTCTCACTCAATTTGTTTCCAGTTTCCATCTTGTTAGTTAAAAAATCAATAGTACTACTTGTACTTCCACATCCCCGCAAAATTGTCCTGGGATTGTTATTCTATCATTCGCATATATGGTAAACATGATGGAGTAGAATTTTAACAGCCAAAAATTAGAAATGCTAAAACGTGCTTTGGGCATGAAACGAACAATGACATATCCAATGCCTGTAATGTGTTGTGAGGAGACAAAGACAACGTGTTGTGCTCCTTTTCTTTCTCTGCAATAGCTTTGTTTGATATCATTAACAGAAAGGGAAAGAAGGATGTCTCATATTCATATACCTAAGCAAACAGAATGGGAAGAGAAAATGATGACATCATTGCTTCTGATATATTCACTGCCATATATAGCAGTTGATGTTAACAAGTAACTGACAATGTCTTGTGTACATAACATTATACAGCTAATACAACTAATGTAGATTCTAAGGTGTCTTTTATTATAAATTTTATGAGAAAAATAAATTTATAAATTATTTACCATCAAAGAATAAAGTTTTTGACCACGGAATTTTTTATTTTTATTTTTTGCAATTATACTTATTATTATTATTTGTAAATAACTCAATTCTGGTCTAACTTCTAAAATACAAATAACACGGTAGTTCTTGTCTAAAAATTCTCAAACTTGACAAGCATTAAGTTCTATGCGAGTACTAGCTATGATAAAAATCTTGCACCTAAAAACATTTTCAAACTACCTCAATTAATGTGATATCTTAAATTGTCTAGATTTAGTTCTTCTCTTTTGTCCTATTTTGTTCAATTTTATAAAGTTCCTAAATGTTCTCCAAATGACCTAAAATTTGGTATTAGTATATCTTAGGGTGTTACCTATTAGTTATATAAATTTAAGAGCCTAACTCCCTCAATTAAGCCTTCAAATTGTTTACTTATCTTGGTTGTCCTGTTTCACCCCGAAAATAGGATAATAAATTTTAAAATTTTATTGGGAATATTTTACAGCTTCAAAATTTACAAAATTTGGTGCATAATCTTATTAACGTGTTATTCACATATGCTAAATATTTCCCATATTAATTATCTTAATTAGGCCCTTAATCTTTATGATTCAATGAAAATGTTCATGTTAGTCCTAAAACTTTGCTCCCCTTTATTTGCTTATTGTTTGGCCAAATTAGATGCTTCCAAATTTCATGAAAATATTCAAATACTAAGTGCTGTATAGTACATACTAACTAAAATTCAGCTTCAAACCGAGTCATTAGACCCCTTTTTGAACAATATTTATAAGATTACTTAATTTTAATTATGTTTCCGGATAGCCACTATTTTGTCTACCAAAAGCTAGTCTAAACACCTTCAAAAATTATGAAATTTGGTAGGGAATCTTCTAAAGGTCTTATGGACATATCACAAAAATTTTGAAGCAGTATAAGATCATTAAATACATATTTTGCATGTAAGCATCAAGACTATTCAGCATTACTCTATTTTTATAGGTTTCCTAAAAAGCCCATTGTTTGGTAAAACGTTTGAAGACATTAACTAACTCAAAAGATTACGAAATTTAGTAGACATATTCTTTAACATGTTTTCTGTCTTGTCACCAAAATTCACCTTATTTGGAGCTCATTTGCTATACTAACTTGTAGTAAACAATTTAGTGCCATAATTTGGCAGGTTTTTTGCTATATTAATTTGCAATAAACAATTTAGTGCCATAATTTGGATTGTCTAAATTTTACTACCTTGACATATAATATTCATAGCAAAATCTGAGACACCTTTCAATTGTTACACAAATATAACTTTCTAATGTTGGGATCACAAATTATGACTCTAATTACAGTCATCAAAACCACAAAAGAAATAAACTTCATAAAGACTAATTTCAGTTTACTAACTATACTAATTTGGCTCACTTCCTTCCTTTTGGACACTTGAAAATTTGTTAGAAAAACACAAAAGTGATAAATAAATCTCAGTAGCTAGCAATTAGTTTGAAAATGGTTATTATCATAAAACATGAGCATATTATCATATTTCCATTGAAAGAGATAATGCACAATTCACTTAAATAAATCTTTAATTAAATGTTATGAAATATAGTTTCAACTATGACCAATTTGGCATGCTTGTCCATTGCATATTTACATATACAAGGAGGTAAGTTTGTCATCCCTAATGCTATCTCATATTAGTGTCACATCCCAAAAATTGAACATGTGAAAAGATATTACTTTTAGGAAAACCTCAGTGGTATCCCAAAATCCTGGACAATCTCAATATCCACAATTACTTATTTAATAAAATTCTCAAACATGAGTTATTCACATAAATTCTGTGAGGTCTTACATTCAACCTCTATTACTCATTCCACACGACAGAATTATATTCATCTGATAAGCAAATATAGGCATACATAATCTGATATTTTTATCTCATCGCAAGCCTAGGAGACCTATAGAAAGTACAGAGCGTTCCTAGTATCCACATTAATAAGTACTGGTATCCCACCAGACAGAAATAGAGAATAATTCCAAGGGGCTTCTAATCTTCAAACGGATACTCTTCTTCCTTGTTTTCTGTATCTGAAAAGATAATCATAGGGAGTGTGAGTTTATTTAAAAACTCAGTAAGTAAATAACTGTATTATATAAAATATCAAAAATACAAATATCACATTTACTCATATAATTAATTGTCTTATACATCGAGTAGTATGAGACTCTAACCCTTTCAAACTCGTGAATAAGATTTCATAAATGTCACGACCCGTTTTCTGGGCACATGACCGGCACAATGATGAATATCCCATCACTGTAAGCCTTTCGATAAATTCTACCCATGAGTTAAATTATTAGTCATTATCTCTATATTATCAAAATAACAATTCCTGAAGAAAATATATCAAATTTTCTTATTTGAAATTCATAGAGATTATTTGCATATAATAATAGATTCTCAATATAAAATACATTATTATGCTGACATACAAACCAAATACCAAACCCCTGACCTAGATGTCCTAGACGATTACACAGCAACATAATCTATAACAAAAGAGGGGTCTACCCGACAACGGAAAGGTCCAAAGTGATCTACTCCTCTAGCAGATATTCTTCACTGGCAACCTGATCTGAACAAAAAGGTTGTACAAACAGTGTGAGCTTTTAAACTCAATGAGCGAATCAGCCTCGCGTTAATAAAATTCAAATACATCACCAGTCATGCAAGTATATCCGAAGGCTGATACTCAACCAATAAACATAGTTAGAAATTACATATAAAAAGATAAAAATTCATCTAATTCAACAAACGTTACTAGTACTCGTCAATGGCAATATATCCCGGAGAGCACACACAGGCCGGCTCACCAATTATGTATATTTCCGCCATGACGCACAACCTCATCCTCTTAGCTAGGGCGCCTCACGGATTTATCACCAATCCGGGCTATATCCCTACTGAGGGAATCGTTGTCTCCACACTCATTGGTCAAGACACCCTGTCAACCGGGTTTTCCGCCTTGCCGTGAGATGGGGTACTGTCCCGCTCAATCACAATCAATAGCATTCATATCATAATCAGAAGCTCAATATAATATTCATCCATACAACAGGTATAGTATATAACTATATTATAGATTTATAAACCACAAATCAAGATAACAATTAATCTGTTTTTGAAAAGATTCAAACTTCACATCATCATGAAATACTTGTTTTGTCTTATCCATACTTCTGGATTAATTATCTCATTAGATTCGTCATTCTGAATCCAATTTCCCCCTATGAATCTTGGGAGTATCCTACAACATACTTTTTATCACCAGTAATGCTAAAACTTTATTAAAACGGGGTCGTTCCACTCACCTGGATTCTGTACGAGTATCACTTCTCTAAGTCGTTACGGACAAGAGTACACAGATGAATTTCAGTATTCCGCTACAGAGATTTTCATGAAAGATTAGAGAAAACAAGTTAGGATTGTTTTCATACAGATACTGTTTATACATACGGTTACTATTCATATGTATAGCCACTATTCATAGGTACGGTCACTATTCATACGTACGGTTACTATTCATACATACGGTCACTATTTATATATACGGAGACTGTTTATACCAGAAATAGATAATACAATCTGTAAAAGAGTACACCAGGTAAGTTTTCAAGAAAAAGTGGAGGGTCACACTAGATACACTTAAAAACCAGGTCTTTCCTTAGCCAGAACTTTCCTATACATGTATTCTTCACAGTTTACATCATATTTCGGTAATCAGAGAATCAAAATAATATGTAAGCAGCTAAGGACAGTTTTTCTGATGTAGAAGATCAGTCAAAGCCGCAACCACAAAGCATACTTAAGAAAATAACTTTTGAAATTGAAAGACATAGAAAGGGCATAGTTTCCTTACCTAAGCTGAAAAGGAAAGGCCCAAAATCTCAGAGGCCTAGCATTGGAGTAAGAGAAACTTAAGGAGAGAAGAAGAGAAGTTGAAGGTGTGAGTTTAGAAGTGAAATGGAAGGGCCTATTTATATGAAAAGTCAACGGTACTATTTATCACTATGCACTAATAAAATATTCAATTTACTATTTATAAAAATGACATTTCTAATAAAATAATTCACGTTAATTATTTACGGTTACTGTGCAATTTAGAAAAAGTCGCGACTATTGAAAACTTAAGGGGAAAATTATCATTTCACCTTAAACCTTTAAGTTTCTTTTCAAATCAGTCCTTTCACTTTAGTCCCTGAGGGTATTTTCACACATAAAACATCATTTTCTCCTACGATCTTCTTTCTAGTTGTCTCTTATGACCAAACCACATCTAGTACTTGACATTTCGATTGTATAAATGAACAGTATCGTATACGTAAATAGTATTATACAAGTGAACAGTACTGTATACTAGCATAGTAACCATAGTTTACAAATACGCATTTATATTTTATTTTTCTTGGGTATTACAATAAATATACATCGAGTAGTATGGGACTCTAACCCTTTCAAACTCGTGAATAAGATTTCATAGATATACACCGAGTAGTATGAGACTCTAACCCTTTCAAACTCGTATTTATGATTTCATCTATTTACACCGAGTAGTATGGGACTCTAACCCTTTCAAACTTGTGTATAGTTTTTCATCGTTATGCACTGAGTAGTATGGGACTTTAACCCTTTCAAACTCATGTATTAGATCCCGTAGATCTTTACTCATTAATAAGATAGTGAGAATTTATCACATAGTACAATTGCCATGAAATAAAATAATTTTTACATACTCTTATTCCTTTGAATTTCTGTAAAAAAAATATACCGATCATCATATACTCTCATATGAAAAATTGATTGCTTAATATCCAAATAATATTGTAAATGAGACTTATATTGTACTTTGACTAGTAATATCAAATTAGCTTAACAAGGTTATTTACTTACCTTGATATTTGTCCAAGTTTACCTTGTTCTACATTAGAATTTGTGTAGGAAAATTTCCTAGTAAAATATATTACAAGGAAACATAAGAAAGTAAACAAAATCACGAAAATATGCAAAATTTTCTGATTACTACAGTAATGGTTCGCTACAGTACGGTTCGCTACAGTAACAGTTTGCTACAGTGACGGTTCGCTACAGTACGTTGACTGCTACAGTACCGTTGACTGCCGACACTACAGTAACTGCTACAGTAACTCGAACAATTTTCCCAAATTTTCTGGTTGCTACAGTAAATTCGAGTTTTGCAGAAACTTTCCCAGAAAATTTCATCCTTTCCTTTTTTGTTTCAAAACCAGAATCTCAACTCTCTTAACCTACTATAACTCAATCCTAACTCAAAAATAACCTCTAAAACAACTAAGATTCATGAATTATCATCAAAATCTTCAAGAACAAAACCTCCTCTAATCTTCCATATAAACTTAGATTTAAGGAAAATAATGAGATTAAAACTTACCTTTGATCCTTACAAAGTTTTTGAACCGAACAATTAATCAAAATTCTGAAGAGCAAGGAAAGGATTTGAGAAGAGGATGAAGAAATGAGAGAAAAATTGTCACTGCTCACTTTTGCTTCGCTTCAGAATCGTGAATTATGAGAGGATACTATTGAAGTTTTATTTTAAATATTTCTAATGGGTTATTGAATAACCCATGGGTATCTATAACCCATCATCCAAACCCATCCAGTCAATTTACAATTAATGGACTAATTGACCATTCTTAAACTAATTTTCCATGAATTTCACCATTTTAAGAATATATCCCACATGGTGCAAATATTCAGTTCAGTCATTTAACTCAATTTTCATAAATAATATTCAAAGAGAACAATTAAATATGAAAATTAAAAATGACCAAAATAAATAACTAAAGTAACGTTGTAAAATTCTAAAATACTCTCAAGCGAATTATATTCCGAAATTAACGGGTATTACAATTAGCAAATGAGGTAAGCTTGTCATTCCCAATGTCATCTTATTAACAAATGAGGTAATCTCTAGTTAACGGTCACCAACTCATGGAAAATAACTTTAGTAGGCTCTAAACCCATGCTCCTTCGAAGGGTAAGAACTCAATTGGCTTAATACCCATCTCTTTCTCTTTACATGTCATATCAAATTATTACATAGTAAGAAAAATGAAAAGCCAACAATTAATGGATAACAATTTAACTTACAAATTTCATACTCATACTTTATTAAAAATAGGCTAGCTACTTTTGTTCAAGAGCTTGGTTTTCTTCTCACACCGAAGCAAGTAGCAAGAGGCAAAAAAAAAAAAGTTCAAACTCTAAATTTCCACAAACAAAAACCATCACAATAAATCTCAAGAGATTTCCTAGAAGTTTCTTTTATAGAAGGAGAAAATGAAGGTTAGTATCTCATGCAAGCTTCCAAAGTTATCTGTTTCCTTTCTTCTTCTCATCGTCTTTCTTTCCCTTCTCCTCTCAAATTTCTTGACTACTCTCCTCTCTCTTACTCTCTCTCCACTCACAACAAGAGTGTGTGTGTGTAGTGTAGTGTAGTGTAGTGTAATAATAAGAGAAGAGTAAATGAGGTAATTGGCTTTCATGAGTGATAGATAGAAGACTCTAATATTTCTCCTTTATGCTATAGTCAAGGAAAACAAAATGCAATAAAATGTAAATTAGTAGAGAGTAAAAAGAAAAAGTCAATGTTATGTGAACCAATGATAAGTGAGATCTTAGCTCTCTCTCTCTCTCTCTATATATATATAAAATAAAATGTCCTTACCAAATATTATTTTATGTAACCTTAATTTAATTCTATTAATAATATTTTACAATACTAATAATACTTATTCTAATAATAATGGGAACAACTAATCAATTATTTAACCATTCATTCTCCTTTATAGTTTTGTTGGTTGATTTAATCTCTTACCTAGTACAAAATAATTTCCAAGTATTCTTACACATAAATTTTTTTCTGAAATTTATGGTTGTCTCTCTTTACAAGTGGCTTTCACCGATTTCAAACCGTGACAACGTAGAGTGGGCTCAAACATTTTTTGGTCTTATTTTACCTAACCAAAAATATGTCTTACTATTTGAACCAATCTTTCTGTTACATTTTTTTTTCACTTACACAAAGGGGCCGAAGCCCAAAAATACAAAAGTAAACTACAAATGAGTGGTTCTTGGTAATGAAACCTCATAGCATTAGGAATGACAAAAAATTCCCACACTTGAAGATACTTTTAGGAATTGTTTCATTTGAGAACCTACATTGGGAAATTTTCCTCTTGCATAGACAGGGATGGGAGACAAAATCTCTCTGAAACTAATTTGGAGATTGGGACGAAAGCTATACTTCCCACATGGCAGAGTCCTCATCTCTAATAAACTACATCTATAACTTTTATAATTAATTATGCATGTATTAATTAAGAAGTCCACTTTCGTAATTTCTCTTTTTTTAAAAAAATTCAATGTAAAAATTTAAAAAATTTGAGACTTTCAAACTTAATAAAAAATCTAGAATTTTATATCGCATCCACAAAACTTGAAACAAAAAAAAAAATTTATCGTCAATGCAATGCTATTTCGTCAAAAACTTACAGAATATGTTTTTAAGACTTTTTTAATTATAATGTTGTTTAATTAATATTTAATTATATTCATATGATTAAATATTTTTATTAATATATTTTTTTTCCTAATTTGATGATTTTTCTTTTTTCTTTCTTTGATTATTTTTTAACATCTTCATATGCCTGTAAATTTCTGCATCCCCATGAAATATTGGCGTACGGATTGTCTAATTAGATTTTTGTCGGCTTAGTTTTTAGCAACGGTTTTTACTGTTGCTAAAAACTTTCAGCAACAGTTTAACTGTTTAAACTGTTGCTAAAGGTTTTTAACATCAGTAAAAACTGTTGTTAAAAACCAAATAGGCCTCTGCTTATTTTTTTTTTTCAAACAAAGAATCCGCTCGCAAAGTATTGGAATAGGAAAGATTTCTCCCGTGAAAACGGTCAAGGACAAAGACAAGAACAACAAACATAGGTTGGCGCGACTAAAAGTAGGGAAACACCGGCCAAAAATAATGGGCTTAATCCTTATGAGGAACATCATGAATCATCATCAATTACCACACTCACATCCTTTTCTGTGGTTATATTTGTTAACCTGAAAAATAAATAAATTCATAAAATAGAAAGAATTGAATGTTAGTGTTAAAAATATAAATTGTATGGTATTGAGTTGATATTCGAGTAACTCATCTTATCTTAAAGTAATTTTATGACTCTCACAAATTGATATTGTCATATTACACAGTATAAGAGTATACAGACTTGTTATATTTTTTATATAATACTCAAGACTCACATATTCAATTTGCAACCTTTACACAAATCACAAAAAATATAGACATAACTCTTCTCTCACATTCATTTTCAATCCAAAATAACACAGGGAGTAATACATATTTTTCATATGTATTCAATCACTTTTTGCAGATTTTTTTCCAATCTAAACATACTATTCCACATAGCACTGGTGATATATTGGAAGAGATCTATTGGCAACATAAAGAGACTCGTATTAACAACAATAAAATGCCATTAACTAATATAATAACATTCAATTGAACCAAGTAAAACCAATGAAAACATCTAAATCAATAGAGAGAGGGAAGCCAACGTATACACATAACATAAAGCATTTTTAATGAATAATATTTTAGGGAAAAATATATTTTACTCCCATAAAGTTTGTTTTGTATGCAGAAAACTCCTAGGAATTTAAAATTAAGCAAAAAACCCTTATAATTTTTTATATTATGTCAAAAACCACCTGTTAGTTAGTTGACCGTTAGTTAACTAACGGTCAATGCTGATATAGACACTGAACCGCCATGTCAACAGATGATTCATGTACCACATTAGTATTCTTCCATTCAATCAACGTATCCAATAGAACTACGACATGTGACATATGCTTAACTTTAAAGAAAAATTAAATAGAGTATGCATAATAGAATTAGAACTTGGGCTTGGAAAAAAAAGGAATAACTCTCCACCATCTAGCCACTAATACACATTCAACATATATTTTTTGAAATTTAATATATATAGGAACTCTATTATTGTATTCAAAATTCAAAACAATATACACCAATTATTATAACTTATAAAACAATAACAAATCTTATGATAAGAAAATATACTATTATTTTATATAACTTATTTTAAATTATATAAAAATTAAAAAAATTAATAACAAATCTTATAATATAACTTTTATTTTTATTAAGTAAAATAATTATAAAAGTGTACTATGCATATTAAAATTATTTTTTAATCTAAGATTTGGTATTATAATTTTTAGAAATAATTAAATTTTATAATATCAAATCTTATATTAAAATTTTATATTATAATGTCAAATCATTTTAAATTATATTAAAATTAATTATTATTAAAAAAATAATTTTCAAATCTTATATGAAAAAATAATTTTAATATGCATAGGATATTTTTATAATTATTTTTTAATATAAATATTCAAATTTTTATATAATTTAAAATGAGTTATATAAAATAATAGTATATCTTCTTATTATAAGATTTTTTATTTTTTTATAATATATAATAATTGGTGTATATTGTTTTGAATTTTGAATATAATAACAGAGATTTCTATATATATTAAATTTAGCAAACATATGTTGAACGTGTATCAGTGACTAGATAATAAAGAGCTATTCCCTTTTTTATTCAAGCTCAAGTTCGAATCTTGCACAGTCAATTAACCGATATGTAATTTTTGACACAATATGAAAGTTCATAAGAATTTTTTTGCTTAGTTTTAAACTTGATAAGGATTTTCTGTGCATAGAACAAATATTATGAGTGTAAAGTGCATTTTTCTCAATATTTTATAACAATATCCAACAATATTTACATGATAATTAATAGACAAAAAATTCTTATGTCTCAAAACTCGCATTAAATCCAGTTATTAATTTGGCTGATTTCTTTTTTCATTACAAATTTCAAACTAATATGACCATGTATTGAAACCTTTTTATTTTTTTTGAAAAAAGAAATTCGAGGCTACACAACGAGGGAGGTTCTCTCATTTTCGTGCATTTTATCTCTAAGATTAACTGGATCAATTGTTAAAATGTACATAAATAAAACAATGAATAAATAACTTTTCATTGTTAGCATGTTTTTTAATTAAGGCATACGATATTATTGGCTAATTAATATACATTTATAAATAAGTCAATGTCAGAGTAATTAAGAGTTTTTAGAATTGAACTCATCAAATGGACTCAAACCATCTCAAATTGATCCAAAAAAAAAGTTCATATTGATTTTTAAAGCATACCAACCAAACAGTTAGATTAGATTGTCCAGTTTAATTTAGTTCACTTCAATTCAATTTTTAACAAATATGACTCATTTATATATATTACATTGAACTATAAAGTATGACAAATATCCTACGAGACTCTCATATGTTTTTACTTACATCAATTTGTCAATTTAGGAGTTAACAAAATCTTTATGTTAAATTTCATTTCAAACCTACTAAAATCATGCTAACTTAGAAATAGCACTCATGCAATTTGTTTTTGAAGAATACATGCTTTCTCAATAGTGTCACAGTTTTGATCTCTGTCTCTCAACAAAATAGGAGACAGATGAAATAAAATACAAAGATATGATAGTGGGAGAGTATACACAGATGAATCATATTTAAAAAGCTGTTATTTGTTAATTGAAAAAGAAATTTAATTTTGTTACTGGTTAATTATTTAATTTTTAGCCATTATTATTATTCCCGGAAAGAAGAAAGCCAAAAGAAAATACTCAAGGTAGTGACTTGGATTGGGGAAAAGGCAGGCGTTTAAATTAATAAGTTTGTTTATGTTAGGGAAGGGGGGTTTTCAGAGCAAAGCGAGCCCAAAGAAGCAGACCAATGCGTTCATTGGTGCGAAAGGGAAGAACGATGACACGTTTATACCTCACCCACTCACTCACTCATTCCCATAACACCCTCCTTTACGCCAACATCCACGGACCCTCCTTCCTTCCCTCTCCTTCTAAACTATTCTCCGTAAGCCATTTCTCAACTTCATCAATGTCTTTACCCCAACTTCTTCGTAACCTCTTCAAACTAATATTCACCAAATTAAGAGTTCTGTGGTTTTTATTGCAGGGTATTCGGAGCCCCATTCGCATCCCGGGAATTCGTGCATTTTGTACCAAGTCCACTGAAGCTGCAGGGTCCAGAGTAGCTGTATCGGGGCCAACCATGGAGAGCCGCGACTCTATTTCGTACCTGACTCAGCAAGAAGCTGCCGTGATCGATGAGACCCTCATGGGTCCTCTTGGGTTTAGTGTCGACCAGTTGATGGTCAATCTTCATCGCAGCTCTTGCTTCTGTATTCCTCTTTCTGTTGTGTAATTACGTTTCCTGTCAATGCTTAACGGTTTCGATTTGCGTTCTTTGTGCATTTGCAATTGTAGGAATTGGCTGGTTTGAGTGTTGCTACGTCTATAGCTGAGGTAATTATTATGTGTTTTGTTATCTGTTTGATTTTTTTTCTTAGCAGTACTCATTTCATGGCGGGAATGAATTGAATTAAA
Organism: Biancaea sappan; assembly: GCA_037074585.1. NCBI lineage: Eukaryota > Viridiplantae > Streptophyta > Magnoliopsida > Fabales > Fabaceae > Biancaea > Biancaea sappan. Next base: position 19,244,161 of record CM073494.1, read on the forward strand.
AAAAAAAGATGAAATTTCAGGTAGACAATTTTGAAGGAACCAATATTCAGTTATTGTACTCTTACACTTATCCATGCTTTCTATAATTTAATCATGAGTTTTCTGCAATGAGTATTTTTTGACTCTTTGTTCTGTAACTATATCGTTTGCTATGCCAAACATTATTTGAGTGTGTCGTGTTCTCTGTGAATGCCTGCCTACAAATGTTTAACATTTGTGCTTCAAAATGAATTTCTTCCGTAGGTTTACAAACCAAGTCAGCATGGTCGTGTTCTTACTATCTGTGGACCTGGGAATAATGGTGGTGATGGTTTGGTGGCTGCCCGTCACCTTCATCACTTTGGATATAAGCCCTTTGTTTGCTATCCCAAGCGTACCCCCAAGCCCCTTTATACTGGATTAGTTACTCAGGTAGGAATGAACTTCAGCTGAGAAACTTTTAAACTACTCATTTTATCTTGGATCTCCCTGCCAATTATTTCTTTGGCTTGGTTTTTTGCTGCTAGTCTCATTTGTGATACTGATCGTGTAGCTTGAATCACTATCAATCCCATTCTTATCAGTGGAAGATCTACCATCGGACTTGTCAAAGGATTACGACATTCTAGTAGATGCAATGTTTGGATTCTCTTTCCATGGTAATTTATTTTTTAAATATTGTTTGTGAACCATGCACATCTACATGGTTTTTCCTTATAGAAACCACACATAACCTGGCTTGGAAAAGATATTCCTTTATATGTTATGCAAAGTTGTAATGGCACAAATATGTTACAACTGATTACTAGTACTCCCAAAATTTTTAAATTAGGAAGTCAGTTGGCATCCTTGCTTTGTTTTCATATCATTTTATTATCTGAAAAGGATTCTCTATATCAATTATCAATATTTTTTTGCATACTTCTGGCCTATAAAAAGGGCCTCTGTGGCAACAAAGAGCTGATACAATTGTTAATTATTTATAAATAATACTTTTCACTACCTTTCCCAGTTTTTTTCTGTATTCTGGACTCACTTCACACAGTCATGTGGTTTTTAGGCGCTTTCTCTATTAATGCATGAATCCATTTATTGTAAATTATCTGAATGAGTAAATTTTAAATATTTTCAGGTGCTCCAAGGCCTCCTTTTGATGATCTGATCCAAAGGCTTGTCTCTTTATCTAATTGTGATCAAACTGGTCAGAAAAGATCAGTTATAGTCTCGATAGATATTCCCTCTGGGTGGCATGTCGAAGAAGGAGATGTTGATGGTAAAGGCATCAAACCTGATATGTTGGTATGATTCTCAAATTCTCGTAGACATTGTTTGATACTCCAAAATTTGGAATTTATATTTAGTATCCTAAATATGCTCCCACAAACATAAGCTGTGTTTCTATTGTGTGACAATCTCATTAATGCGCTCTAAGTTTTCTGTAGGTTTCTTTGACAGCACCAAAATTATGTGCAAAGAAGTTTAGTGGTCCTCATCATTTTCTAGGAGGTAGATTTGTACCACCTGCTATTGCTGAAAAATATAAGCTTCAACTTCCACCATATTCTGGAACTTCCATGTGTGTTCGAATTGGCAAACCTCATCAAGTTGATATTTCAGCTTTAAGAGAGAACTATATCTCTCCAGAGTTTCTTGAAGAGCAGGTGGAGGCAGACCCTATTAATCAGGTAAAGTTCATGTAAAATATTACTGTTTGTTATTTCCCCATCTTTTTTGTCATCTTCATCTATTTTAGCTGAATAATCTGTGAGTGTTTATTAAAACAGAGATTTTAATGGTTATGACTACTTTTGAGTCCTCCAACAGCTTTCTTTTGTTGTTAATTGTGTCATTCATTTCCTGCAGTTTCAGAAATGGTTTGATGATGCATTGGCTGCTGGATTGAAGGAACCAAATGCTATGGCTTTGTCAACAGTAGGGAAGGATGGAAAACCGTAAGATCAGCTTCTCCATTGTTCATGTTACTTTGCGTATCTTTTTGCAAAGTACTTTTCATTCTTCACCTATGGGCTGTCAGGCTTTTGTGGATGAATGAAATATACAATTCAAAGGGGACTTTTGGAAAATATGTTGCATAACTGAACTGAATTTCCAATTAACTTTTTTGGCTGCAGCTCATCACGAATGGTATTGCTGAAAGGTGTGAACAAGGATGGTTTTGTGTGGTCAGTAATAATTTACTGTTTCTACTTTAGAATGACTTAGACATTGCTTTGTGGAAAATGATTATTAATGCCCCTGCTACCATTTATTTGTTCAGGTACACAAACTATGAAAGCCAAAAGGCACATGAATTATCTGAAAATCCTCATGCATCACTTCTTTTCTACTGGGATGGTCTAAACCGGCAGGTGACTGTTAATTTACGCTAGCCTCAAACTTCAGAATGATTTGTTCTTACATGGATTTGGTGATGCATGTTCCTTTCTAATGCAAGGCAGTAATTCCCTGAGAAAAAAAATATATATATACAGTGAAATATGAATAAGAAAGATGTGGATGATTAAAATTCTTTGAGATGGTCTGACTTAGTGGATTGACATCTCCTTATTCAACTTAATATCTCAAGCATTCATGAATAGTGTCAAAGCAAGTATTATGACCATCTAAAAGAGAGTTAATGTCAGCAATTAAAAGGCGTGAAAAGATGGCCTGTTTCTGTCTTCCATTTTTTAGTAGATGGTAGGTGGAAGAACTCACAGGTGAAAATATTTCGTGAGAAGGACAAATTTTTTCTTGCTGAGGTAGGGAAAAATTTCAGGGGTGAGTTTCTTGTTATTACGAAGTTCTTCCAAGGAGGCAGGCATATCTTTGTTAGAATTTCTAAGGGAGAGGGACGAAAGGGATGGAGATTTGTAAACAAATGAGAGAGAAAACAAGCCTTAACACTGCTTGGATGAATTCGAAAATTGTATCTTTACACTAGGTATCTTGTATAATATATACAGAGTAATAAAGGCTAAATATAGTAACAAAATCACCTATAAAGAATAAATCACTATAAATATACCTATTCCTATAATATAGGGATTTACTATTTATAATCCTGATTCTTTTACACTCCCCCTCAAACTGTACACATTGTACAAGTTCAGCTTGTCTACACACTTCTCAAACAAAGACATTGAAAGTCCCTTGGTGAGGATGTTAGCCGTTTGTTCCATGGAAGGAGCATATGTCAAGCAGATGGTGCCATTTTCTAGTTTCTCGTTTATAAAGTGTCGGTCGATCTCCACGTTTTGTCATGTCGTGAAGCACTGGATTATGAGAATTGTTGATTGTTGCCTTGTTATCACAATAAACCTTTAAAGGAGAGTCTAGAGGTTCTTCCAATTTCAGTCAACAAATTCTTTAGCCATAAAACTCTACAAACTCCATGAGCTAATGATCTCAACTCGGCCTCAGCACTACTTCTAGCTACAATTGATTGTTTTTTGCTTCTCCAAGTTACTAGGTTCCCCCAAACAAAGGTATAGTAACCCGAGGTGGATCTCCTATCTTCTATTGCCCCAACCCAGTTTGCATCAGTATATGCCTCAATCCTTCTATCTCCAGATTTTGTGAAGAAAAGTCCTCTCCTTGGGTAGCTTTAAGATACCTAAGAATTCTAAGGACTGCCTTAAAATGTTTACTATTTGGAGCATTCATGAATTAGCTTACCCGGCTAATGGGAAAATCAATATCTTACTGAGTATGTGATAGATAGATAAGTTGCCCAACAAGTCGTTGATATCTTCCTTTCTCAGCTGGTTTGCTGTCACGATCATCTAGTTTTTTATTGAAGTTAACAGGTGTGTCCACAGGTTTGCATCTCATCATTCCTGTGTCTTGTAGAAGATCCAATGCATATTTCCATTGTGACACTGAGATCCCCGTTTTATTCCTTGCAACCTCCATGCTGAGAAAGTACCGAAGGCTTCCGAGGTCCTTCATTTCAAATTCTGCCGCCAATTCCTTCTTCAGTCTTTCCATCTCCACTATTTCATCTCCTGTTAAGACAATATTGTCCACATACACTATGAGAATAGCAATTTTCCCATTATTCCTTCGATAAAATAAAGTATGATCTGTTGGGCTTGACGACATCCTTGTTGAAGAATAGTTTGTGTAAATCTCCCAAACCATGCTCTCGGTGACTGCTTATGTTCATACAAGGACTTCTTTAACCTGCATACTTTCCCTTTCCTTCCTTCTTCATCAAAGCCAGGGGGAGTTCCATATAAACTTCTTCTATTAAGTCGCCATTTAAAAAAGCATTTTTAACATCTAATTGCTGCAAAGGCCATTCTAGATTCACTGCAAGGGAGAAAAGGACTCAAATAATGTTCATCTTGGCTACTGCAGCGAACATCTCCTGATAATCAACTCCATATGTCTGTGTATAATCCTTAGCAACCAACTGTGCCTTGAATCTTTCCACTAGGCCATTAGCTTTGTATTTAATAGTAAACACCATTTACAGCCAACGACTTCCTTATCCTTAAGTTTTTGTACCACTTCCCATGTACCGTTGTCCTCTAATGCTTTCATGTCATCCATGATAGCCTCTTTCCATGTTTGCTTGTTCAAAGCCTCCTGCACTGTTTGAGGAATTTCTTGATTTTCCAAATTAGACACGAGTGCTTGAACAGAGTTAGGCAAATGATCCTAGACTACAAATCTTGAGATAGGATGGTTAGTACAAGACCGAGTACCCTTTCTAACAGCCACTGGCAGATGGAGATCAGAACGTATTTATCATACTTGGCTTGAGCTCTTGGTCTTGAGGAATCAGTAGATCATCCTGTGAGTCCTTCTTCATCGAACAACCAGTTTGGACGAGATTCTTGAATTTGTTTCAATCTGTCTGTGGAGACGATATCGGGTAAGACTTCTTGTGTTGTATCTGGAGGGCCTTCTTTGGTTTTATTCGGAAAAGAGATATCTGGTGAAATATTCCAGAAATATTCCCATAGACTTGGGTTTCTTGAATTATCTTCGGAAAATTTGTCTTCACAAGTGTACTCCCCATGAAGAGCGTTCTTTTGAAAAAAGAATTGATTCTCAAAGAACGTGACATCTTTGGACACAAAATATTTTTTCTTTTCCATCGAGTAACATTTGTATCCCTTTTGAGTAGTGGAGTACCCAACAAACACACATCTGTGTGATTTAGGATCAAATTTGCCCCTATGAGGTTCAAAGTTATGAGCAAATGCTAGGCAGCCAAAGGTATGAAAATCCAGACTAGTATAAGGTCATGTGTTAGGATACATTTGGAGAAGGCAGCCAATAGGAATCTTATACTTTAACACCTGAGGGGGAACACGGTTAATCGAATAACAAGCCGTGAGTATTTCATTACCCCAAAAACTCTTTGGTATGTTGGCAGCAAACATAAGAGAGCGAGCGACATTTAACAAATGTCTATTTTTTTGTTCTAAGATTCCGTTTTGTTGTGGGCTGTCAACACATGAGCTTTGATGAATAACACCATTTTTAAGAAGGAAATCACCCGATATAGTATTGAAGAATTCTCTACCATTATCAGTACATAAGACCTGGATACTTTCATTAAATTGATTTTGAATCATGGTGTGGAAGTTTTGAAATACAGTAGCATCTATGGACTTTTCTCTTAAAAGATAAACCTAGCAATTTCGGATATGATCATCAGTAAAAGTAACAAACCATTTTTTCTGTGAGAGATTCGATACGAGATGGACCCCAAATATCACTATGGATTAAGGCAAAGGTTTGGATGCATGATAAGATTGTGGTGGAAAAGTAATATGAGTATGTTTAGCCAACTGGCAAATTTCATTGGAAAAAATCATTATTCTTGAACAAAGATGGAAACAAATGTTTCATATAACTGAAGCTAGGATGTCCTAGCCTATTATGAAGTAAAATGATTTGTTGATGCCGGGAGAGAGATGTCCTGACCACCGTTTGACCCACACCACATACATGAAAGTCATCTTCAAAGTAATACAGATCATTTACTTCCCTAGCACTGCCAATCTTCTTCCTTGAAGTCCGGTCCTGAAAAACACAAGAATTTTGAGAAAATTTCACAACACAATCCATATCATGAGTAATCTTGCTAATGGACAATGGATTGCACGACAAGTTGGGAACATGTAACATGGATTGGAGAACAATATTTGAGCCAATTTTGATGGATCCAAGACCAGCAACAATAAAGAAGGAACCATCAACAACCTTAACACGATGATTTCTAGGACTAGGAGAATAAGATGTGAATAACTTTTCACAACCTGTCATATGATCATTTGCCCCGGAATCAATAGTCCAAGGTTCCACCTTTGTAGTCAAGCCACCAAAGGGATTCATGGAGGTACCTTGGGCTGTAAACGGGGCAGACTGATGTGCAAACAATAGTTTTCGAAGTTGATTTAACTGTTCCTTTGAGAAGTTATTTCCAAATTGGTTTTCTGCCACTCCCTCGGATGAAGCCTACATCCCTTTCCCATCACGTCCTTTGGCATGATCTGGAGTCTAGTTTGCAAGTTTACCATGAATTTTCCAACATGTCTCTCGAGTGTGATATGGTTTATTGCAATGATCACACCACTTCTTCGATCCTTTGGAATCATTACGAGCCACCAATCTAGATGCTTCGATGGAAGGAGCCGTTTGAGTAGTTTTCGAAGAATCACCAAGCATTATTCTCCGACGGTGTTCTCCACGCCGTACTTTAGCAAAGATGTCGCCAATATTATGGAATGGACTCAATGCTAGTAGACGACTCCGAACATCATCCAATTTCAGATTCAGGCCAGCAAGGAAGTCATAGATACGATCAACATCCTGTCCTTGTACATCAATGCATCATCAGCGTTTTTCCAAGGTCAAGTGATAAAAAGATCCAATTCTTGTCAGAGTTTTGTTAGTTCAGTATAGTATTGACTTACATCATTCTCCCCTTGCCGGAGATTGTGCGCAGATTGTGCCTTCTAGATAGCGTAATTCGGATCATCAATAGCCGGCTGGGAAATAGTTCCATCAAGGTACCCTTGCTTTCCCTTCCCGCGAACGACTATCATCACAGACTGGGACCATTTAAGAAAATTCTTCCCGTTCAATTTTTGGGTTGTGATTTGAAGAGAAGAACAAGACTAAAAATCCGAAATTGCAGCGGGAACAATTTTAGGGGTTTGTTGGATGGCACTGGAAGAGACTTCTGAACCATCACCCTTGCTTGTTTCGTCGTTGGCCATTGTCTTCGTCGACTCACAATTTGTTTACCGGCGCTCTAATACCATGTAAACAAATGAGAGAGAAAACAAGCCTTAACACTGCTTCGATGAATTTGAAAATTGTATCTTTACACTAGGTATCCTGTATAATATATATAGAGTAATAAAGGCTAAATATAGTAACAAAATCACCTATAAAGAATAAATCACTATAAATATGCCTATTCCTATAATATAGGGATTTACTATTTACAATCCTGATTCTTCTACAAGATCCTTTGGGAGAGCCTTAGATGCCTTGTTGTATCTAAAGGATGGCACTGTCTAGAAGGTTAAGGACCGGATGATTTTAGTACCTCCAGCATCTGGTTATGGTGTTGCTGGCAGCAAGACATTTGTGGATGTGTTGAGAAGAAACAAAGCTGATCCTGGTTATGGCGTTAATGAAGGTGTGTCCAATGCAAGAGTCAGAAGGAGTCCCTCAGCCAAACATTCGAAATCCTCTGGCACGAGAGTTAATGTTAGCAATTAAAAGGCGTGAGGAACGAGAGGGTCTCAAGGAGACTGCAACAGGCACGGGGTTACTATTTTCAAGGACTTTAAAAGTGATGGTTACAAATGAGGAGAGCCTTTTGGGCCTTTGTTAGGTGGGATGTGGACGTTGAAGGCTTATGGAGAAAGAAGGGGAATCTTGTGGATGCTGAAGGCCCATATAGAAAGGAGGGGATATCCACACTTCAAGCAAGGCATTTCGGCCCATCCAGGTGGGCTCCTAGGGAGGTCAAGAGAAACTTGGCCCAGTGGGTTAGTGCTTCTGGGTCGGGTGGTAGTAAAAACCACAACCTGACGCGACAGAGCTTTCTCTCCTGTGATTGCGATGGCCTTCTCGGGTCACCTATGGCATGTGACACTTCCCAGCCAAACGATGTGGCTATGGGTGGCTGGAGGGAGACAGAACCGACCAACCACCACCCTGGACGGGGGGCGACAGCGAGTAGCCGTTGGTGAGTTCTGTGTTGCGAAGGGCGCTAATCAGTAATATATGGCTCGGTTTTTGGTCTTTCTGATGAGCTTAAAAATGATGCTATGAAGGCTTGTGGCTTGGAGGGGTGCTCTAAAATGGGGGCAATGTATGAGTCAAAAGGTAAAGAGCCAATGGTGGCTGTCAATGAGCAAGAAACAGATTCAGAGGACTCAGATGAAGAATGTTGTTTGTTGTCTAATTTTGATAATGATGAAAGACTACTCATTGAATAGCTTGAGGAAGAGTTTATCGGCCAGGATAATCAAGGGAATTTCTGTAAAAATGTGGATGACGATCTTGAGGGAGTTGCTCAACTCTTTATGCAAAATGAGGAAGATGAACTTGTGGAAGAATAGCAGGATTTGGAGTAGATTAGTATTAATTCAAGGGCACCTTCATTTTTCTTGTCTCCTAATAAAAAACTTGTTATGTTCCCACCCAGTTTTCCCTGTCTAATTCTGGTAATCATGGTGTGATTGTTGATTGTTTTGCAAGGAATGGTGTGTGTAGCGACGCTGATCGAGATGGTATCCTTCCATTACCGAACTCTTATAAATCTTCTTATGGTGAAAGGGAAGAGAAAGAGCTTGAGGATGGCAATTTCCACTTAAGTCGGTTGGGGGGTGAGATGGATAGCCAAGACCCCCAAGCTTTGCTTGATTCTCTTAATCTCCAATTAAGAGATAAATCTTCGAAAGAGGTTAGACTTCAAATGTCCCCTAGAACATATTAAAGGAAAAAGAAAAAAGTTGAGAGTGAATTGAAAAGAGTTACTTCTGCGATAAATTATCCTAAGAAAGAAAAGGGTAGGTCTGTGTTTTTATTAAGATTCTTAGTTGGAATGTTAATGGTCTTGGTAACCAGACTAAAAGATCTAAAGTTAAGGAGGTTATTAGGCAGGTTGATCCAAACATTGTATTGATTCAAGAGACTAAATTAGGTGAGGTGGACAGGTTTCTTGTGCGCAGTATCTGGGACAATAGGTTTAAAGAGTGGGAGTGTTTGCCTTCTTCGGGTGCGTCTAGTGGTCTTTTGATGATTTGGGACACCAGGGTGGCTTCTAAAGCTAATGTTCTGGAGGGATTTTTCTCCCTTTTGGTTCTTTTGAATGTAAAAGGGAAAGGGTGTTGGTGGGTTACAAATGTTTATGGTCCCACAAGTCCTTCGATGAAGCGCTATGTCTAGGATGAATTGTCTTTTGTTCATGGCATGTGTAGTCCTTACTGGTGTGTAGGGGGTGATTTTAATTTGGTGCGTTTTCATGTTGAGAAATTAGGTGTGACAAGGCTAATAGAGGCATGGTTTTTTCTTCTCATCTTGATAGGTTCTTAGTTTCTCCTGAATGGGAAGAATCCTTTCCGGATCTTGCTCCAGAGGTGGGTTCTTGGTTGGTGTCTAAGCATTTCCCTGTTATTCTAGAATCTAGCAAGGTTTTGTGGTGTCCTTCTTCTTTTAGGTTCGAAAACATGTTACGACATCATTCTTTTTTGAGCAATGTGAAGAGGTGGTGGTCTAAGTGCTCTGCCCGTGGGTGGGAGGGTTATAAGTTAATGAGGAAATTGAAACATGTGAAGGAGAGGTTGAAAGTGTAGAATCGAGAAGTTTTTGGGGATATTAGAATTCAGAAAAAAGGCTTTTTGAAGGAGTTGGACGCCCTTGAGAAGCTTGAAAGTAAGGGCGTTTTAGAGGATAGCCTTGTAGCTTGCAAGGTGTCTCTTAGAAATGCTCTGGATGATATTAGCAAGAAAGAAGAGCTTAGTTCGCGTCAAAAGAGCAGGATTAAATGGGTCAGGGAGGGAGATGTGAACTCTAGCTTCTTCCATAAGGTTGCCGGTAGGAAGAGGCGTAGGAGTTTCATCAAAGATTTAGAGGTGGATGGAGGTTGGGTTGTTAGGGGCAATAATGCGATTTTGGGGGAGGTGTCTAGTTTTTTTGAGGAGCTTTATAAGGAAGAGGTGCTTGAGAGGCCGTTTATTGAGGGCTTGGATTGGTCGCCTATAGACAACTCTAAGGGTAGGTGGCTTGAAAGGCCCTTTGAGGAAGAAGAAGTTAGGGATGCCATTTGGAAGATGGAGAAAGAAAAGGCTCTTGGGCCTGAAGGGTTTAATATGGCTTTTTTCCAGGCTTCTTGGTCTATAATGAAGGAGGATTTGATGAAGGTGTTTGCTGAATTCTATAATAATGGTTGTATCTCGACTAGCATGAATTCTACTTTCATCATTCTCGTCCCTAAGAAAGACAGGTCGATTAAGGTGAGGGACTTACCTATTAGTTTGGTTACTAGCATCTATAAAATTGTAGCCAAAGTGCTCTGTTTGAGATTGAGTGAGGTGTTGAGGGTTACTATCTCTGAGAATCAAAGCGCTTTCATTGCTAATCACAAAATTGCTAGTTTGGTCGCTAATGAATTAGTCGAGGACCTCACCCATAGAAAGTATAAGGGTATAGTGTTCAAGGCAGACTTTGGAAAGGCCTACAACAGGGTTAATTAGGGTTTTTTGGATAGGGTTTTATGTCGTAAGGGGTTTGATGATAGGTGGAGGTGTTGGATTAGGGGTTGTCTCTCCTCGATGGTCTTTTCATTTATCATTAATGGTCATCCTAAACAGTGGTTTAAAGGGCAACGCGGCTTTAGACAGGGCGACCCATTGTCTCCCTTTCTCTTTATGCTCGTGGTTGATGTGCTTAGTCGTATGTTGAGTAAGGGTTCAGGGTTCGGATAGAGGGGTATTTCGTGGTCTATTGGTTGGGATGGATGGTTGCCACGTGTCCCATTTGCAATTTGCGGATGATACTATCCTTTTCCTGCTTGATGATAAGCAGAACTTCTTGCATGTGTTGACTATCTTACAGGTTTTTGAGTTGATGTCTGGGCTCTGTATCAATTTAGGTAAATGTGGTCTAGCGGGTATTAACATTCAGGAGGGCTTCTTGCGTGAGTTAGCTGCGTTAGCAAGCTGTGAGGTTGAGTTGGCCTCTTACCTGCCTTGGTATTTAGGTGGTAACCTTCGTTTGCATTCTTTTAGGACCTTGTGATTCAAAGAATTTCTAAGAAGCTTGATAACTGGAAAGGAGCCTATTTTTCTTTGAGGGAGAATTACGTTAGTCCAGGCCTCCTTATCTAGTGTGCCTTTGTATGTTCTATCTTTGTTCAAGATTCCAGTTGAGGTGGCCAACAGGATTGAGAAGATTATGAGGGATTTTTTTATGGTCAGATGGAGGAGAGAGTAAAAGGGACCATCTTGTTCGCTGAGACATGTGTTGTAGATTGAAAGAAGATGGGGACTTGGGTCTTGGTAATTTGGTTTCTAAAAACATCACTCTTTTGGCTAAGTGGTTGTGGCATTTTCCTTTAGAACTTAATTTCCTTTGGCATAAGGTGATTAAAGCCACGTTTGAATTACATCGGAATGGTTGGGATGCAAACTCGGGAGGTGTCGCTACACATGCTAGTCCTTGGAAGGCAATCTCTCAAGTATATCATTCTTTTTCCCCTTTGCTATCTTTACGTGTTAGTGATAGGTCTTGTTTTCGTTTTTGGGAGGATTGTTGGATCGGTTAGTTCCCTTTCATGGAAAGGTTCCCTCGCATTTATTCCTTGTCTTCTTTGCATGAAGCTCCTATTGTTGATTTTTTATGTTCTCAAGGAGACCAATGTTCTTGGAATTTTCATTTTCCCAGAAATATCATTGATAGACTTGTGGACGAGCTTATTCTGTTGCTAGATATTTTGGATACATTCAGTAGCTCTTCTCTCCCTGATAGGAGGTTATGGTCTTTGGATTCCTCGAGTTCTTATTCTTGTGCTTCTTTTTTTAAGTTCGATTGGTAATCCCCCTTGTTCGTTGCATTTTAAAAATTCGTTGTGGAAAGTGAAGGTGTCCTCTAACGTTAAGGCTTTTGTCTGGACTACAGTTCTCAATAGAATTAATACTAACGATCTGCTTTAGATTAGGTTGCCTTCTATGGCTTTATCTCCCGATGTTTGTGTGATGTGTTTGAAAAATTTCGAGACAAACAGTCACTTGTTTTTACATAGTGAAGTGGCTAGGGAGATATGAAATAGGTTATTTGCCCTCTTTGAGGAGAGCTGAGTTTGTCCGTTTGACCTTGGTGCTTTCTTCCCCATTAATTTTATGGGTTTCGGTTTTAGAAAGGATAATAAGGCTTTGTGGAAGACGGCTTTGTTTGCAATCGTGTGGTGCCTTTGGATGGAAAGAAATGCCAGAATCTTTAAGTAGCAGTGGCTGCCTCCTCTTTTATTGTGGGATAGAATCTACTGCGTTGCTACTCTTTGGGTATCGACTAATGGGTTTTTTAAAAGGTTTCTTTTGATGATGTTTTCAGGGATCGGAGGGTTTTGATGTATTAGCCTTGTTGTTGGGCTTTTGGGTTGGTCTTGTGGTTTTCTCTTGTTTTTAGGAGGATATCTTATCCTCCTTTTCTGTTTTCCTTTTTTTTTTTTGTATCCTTCTTTCTTCTTTAATAATATTTCTTTTTTGATAAAAAAAAACCATAGAAATGCAAAAATCAAGAACTTAACTTCCAAGGTGCAATTTTTGCTTTCGTTTCCATTCATTTCCTTGGCTTTGACAGTTAAACTCACGCAGATGTTTACTTAACTCCAGCTGTTGAAATATAGTCAATCTTGCCCTATGAGGACATTGTGATAAATTTCAGCTTAAGGACTTCAGTGCTGAATTTATTTGGTCAAGAGTCTACCTGCTTTTCCTTTTATTTAGGTTTAAACTAAAAGATTTTTCTTCCCGTATGAGCAACTTTATGTTTCTTATAATAAACCATTGTTCCAAACAATTGAAGAGATTAATTTATGAACTTTTCATGCAGCTTTATTTTGATTGGTTTCTACATTGAAAGGCCTTGATAAGATTTCAATTTTTCTCTATTGCTTTTCTTTAACAATATCCTTGTGATGATTAAGGGTGTTTTTCATTACTCTCTATATTGTTTTCTCTTCAAGCAGTATTCTTCTATAATGTCAGATTTCAGCAAATTGCCTTTAAGTCTGTAGATCTACAGACTAGTTTGTCACGGGCGAAATGTTTATTTCATTTAGGCACTGCATGAGATCTATCTCAAGATGTTTTGAAGCGAGCAAATATGAGTTTGTGTATGTACAAATTGGTTATTTTTAAATGTTAATAACTTGAGATTTTGCTTATTCATGTTAGGATGGTAAAAAAAAAAAAATGTATATACTCATCATGGTTTTCTTCTTGTCTGAGAATGCCTTTGGGAAAAGATGAAGTCGAAATGTAACAAAAGTTTGATGCAAAGCAGCAATGTTTGTTAATGGGTTTTTGTTATGAGTTAACAAATCTGAAGCAGTGGTAGTTTCTGTAATGATTTATAATAGATCTCCGGTTGAAATAACCTGAACTTCAACATAATTGCTTCATTAAAGCATACCACGTAACTCATGGATCTCCTTTCTGGCTGATGACCGTTCTGTCCTTTTTTTTTTCCTTGTTCTTTTCTCAGGTACGAGTGGAGGGATCTGTTCAGAAAGTTTCTGATGAGGAATCAGAACTGTATTTTCATAGCCGTCCTAGAGGAAGTCAGATTGGAGCAATAGTGAGCAAGCAGGTATGCTTAACTTTATTTGTCATTATAATTGTTGAATGCTGATATGATCTCTATGTAAACTTAATTCCTTGATCTTTAGAGTATGGTAGTGCCTGGGAGACATGTTCTTCTTCAAGAGTATGACGAGTTGGAGCGAAAATATGCTGATGGGTAAGTTATTGAATATCTGCTTTTGACTGTTAACCTTTGTTGGGGAAATTAGGGGGAAAATTATATATAAACAATGGGAAAAAAAGAGTGAAATTTGTAAATTTGTTAGACTCAATTTTCAGTTCTTTCTTCCTTTCATTCCTCTTCCTTTTTTCCAAACAGACAAGACCCATAATTTAGTATTCTGTTCAAGATACCTAGTAGAATCCCACATTAAAGTTTCTGCCCCTCTCTTCCTTGACAACTTTTTGGTTATATTCTGTGTCATGCATGATATATTTAACGGTTTGCAATGAATCTAATATCCCTTGAATGAATCTAATATCTTATCAGCTCATAGTACAGTGTTTCTTAACAATTCATTTCTCCCATTTGTTAACTCCAGTTGAGTTGAGAAATAAGCCCTTTATTTTTCTGCCTGCAGAAGTTTGATCCCTAAACCTAAAAATTGGGGAGGATACAGACTAACACCACAACTTTTTGAGTTTTGGCAAGGGCAGCCATCTCGCTTGCATGACAGGTGCTTATTTCCCCGTCTATAACAGGTTATGTTATTGTTATTCCTTGTTATAACTTGGAAACATAGTTATCAAAATCGTGCGATTCACGATTTGAATCGCACGATACGCTTCAATTCACTTGCACGAACCTTCAGATGAATCGCTGTGTGGCTAGAATCGCTGACCGAATCGCTGGAATCGTGCTATTCGAGCCAGAACCGGCGAATCGCACAGTTCCGGCGATTCAGAAGTTGGTTGTGCGTCTGGTGCATCCATGGGTTTTTCGCGACCCGTCGCAAGGAAGAAGACGAGGCGAGGAAGAAGAAACTAAAATGCACCGTACAAGTCACGACCCTGAACGCAGCGTTTAGAAAATTAGCATATGTTGTCTAGTTTTTATTTGGGTGCCCTTTTTTTTTTTTTTCCAAAAGTGAATGACAGACCCAAGAAGCTACTGGGCCAATTATCTAATTAGGATTAGTGTATTTGGTTTAGTGGATTACACAATTATTTCAGGATCTCAACAAATAAGAGATTTTATCTTATTGGAACTCATTAAATAAGGGATTTTATCTAATTGGAAACTCAAAAGTCTTTTAAATTTGGATTGAATTACTTATATAATTATCTTATGACTTATTTTATGTATGACTTATAATAAGTCTTTTAATTTATTGACTTGTTATGAATTAACATTTGTTTTATAGCTTTTTATTTTTATTTAAACTTATAGAATTAAGTATGTTATTTATGTTATAGAACATATTTATAGTATTTTTTTTTTATAATCATGAATCTTACAATTCGATACGATTCATGATTTACGATTAATAATTTAGCTTAGCGATTCACGATTCGAATCGCGATTTGATAACTATGCTTGGAAAAGCTGTAGCTGTGAAAATTATAAATTGATTTTCCTGTGTTATCACAAAATCCATTAATCTGGGGCATCACCTGGAGCCATAAAAAAAATGAATTTACTTGTTTCTTGAATCTATTTCTTGGGCCGTTAGCAGGTGCTTGTTCTTCTGTATACAGATATAGATTTTATTAGAAGCCGTAGTACTTACATGCAGTGTAAGAACAATTCCCTATTAGAAGTCCTTATGTTTTTTGTGGATGTTTTATTGACAGGTTGCGCTATTCTCCCCATGAGATCAATGGACAACGAGCATGGAAGATTGAGCGGTTGGCCCCCTGAATCCTGATTATGTTATTTCAACATCTCATATGTGAAATACATGAATACATAGTGTTCTGGCTCTTTGTGATG
Organism: Biancaea sappan; assembly: GCA_037074585.1. Taxonomy (NCBI): domain Eukaryota; kingdom Viridiplantae; phylum Streptophyta; class Magnoliopsida; order Fabales; family Fabaceae; genus Biancaea; species Biancaea sappan. The sequence goes on from CM073494.1 coordinate 19,259,917, forward strand.
TTAATTTCCATCTTGATAAGCAAATAGAAGACAGACAAATAACACCAAAGTAGATGGGGATGTGCTATCGCAATGGAATATTGCAGCATACTGTGTAAAAGCAAATCACGAAAATTAATAAAGTCATTGATATCATGGTACGTTCAACCAGTGAACCTGAATGTTATTAATTTAATTGGAAGTATAGAGGTTGGTCATTATCTGGATGGCAATATTCTGTAAATGGTAACAATGATGTGAGTGTTGACATTGTATTATTGATCCTATATTATTTGAGATCTGGAATAGTGACTGTGATTGCTGAGTCGTAGTACCGTGCCAACTATGGTTCAAATTTGATGTTGACGAGGTTTCAACGTAACTCTATACTTGTATCCTTGTTATGTAGCTCTGGTGGCTATATACTATCAACCATTAGTCAAAAGTTAGATCAATTTTTAGATACAATGAAACAAATGTAAACATCTATACGATGGAACAGCTATACAATTATCTATTGAGTGTCCAGACGCATCTTTCCGCTTATTCGTTCCCCAACTTGTATTTTGTCATATTCTGCAATGGATTTATATGCCCCATAAATTTGTTGCTGAACTTCTTTTCCCTACAAGATAAAAAGCATTAATTTTTTCTGAGGGGTTTGACGAGAAACATGAATCAACTTATTGCTTCACTACTTGATATGATATTCTATTTGCAAATTTCTAAGATCTAATTATTCTAGTCTTTAAATTTATGCCAATCGCCTAGAGAGGTCCTCTGACAACAGATAAGTGCGAAACGAGCTTCCAGTCATCTAAAGACGTGGTTTGAATTCCACATTCGTGGCTAGCTGTTAAATAATACATCTTTAATACTGTGATTTTTCCCCATCATGGGTATTTTGCTTGAAGGTGAATATGCAGTACAATCCATTGTGGTTGAGTAGTCTGTATCTGTGTACAGAGGTGGACAAGGGACACCAAAAGTGGCTCATGCTGAAATACAAGGGGAAATAGCATTAATTGTGCCCATTTCTTTTCAAACAATTTGAAGGTTTTCTTAATATTTCTTAGTATTATTATAAGGGGTTGATGAAGTGGATCGTGCCAAACTGGGGTCCACCATGAATTAAATTCCAGCAAATTTCTTTTGAGGCTCCTTTTTTGACCGAGTTGAAGCTGTAACCTGACACCCTGCTTTATCTGAGAGGCCATGTTTGGTTGGTTCTTCTAAGGTTTTCCACTGACCATACCAACCACTTTCTTTTCAAAGGCTGGCCTTCACTCCTCAATCATATTAGATTAGAGATGGAGATCCAAATTCAAACGCAAGGAGGCTACCCAGTTGTTACACGTCACTCATGAAAGCTACCCAGAAGTCGAGATGAGATGGCATGGAATTATTATTTCTAAAGCTGAAATGATCGCAAGATTCTCTCTCTGTCTTTCAAATCAAGTCAACACCCCCCCCCCCCAAAATTTTTTTTAAAAAAAATAGAAAATTAAAAAGCATAATACGCTACTAATGGATTTGAAGCTCTGAGGCTTTGAACTTGAAGCCTCTGTTCTTGATATTCCACGAGTGGAACTCTTGGGATGTAACAAAATAATAGTTCTGTTTGAAGACCCATTTCACACATAATGACATCAAAATCAAAGCCTATGACTGAGACCAACCTTCCATGGAGCTGAATCACCCATTTGTCGATTCTGCACTAGGAAGTGGCCCCCCCACATCTGTCAACTTGAGGAGCCTTAATGGCGTTCTAAAAATCAAGCATGTCTCTGCTTTTTCTATGTGTACAATGTACATAGAAAGACTATACAATATCATCAGAGACTTGGTCTAATCAATTAAAGTCGAGTTAAATTCATGAAGAAAAAAGATATTTGACCTGTTGGAATATATTACTTAAAATTAGACAAATTCAATTTTTTAATCTATAACGAAAAAAAAAAACAAAAGAAGGAAGGAAAGAAAGACTGTATAGATTGAGTATAGTAAATGGCACAAATAACGGTCATTTCAGAAATTTGAAATATTGTTAGGGATGGACAAAGATACTGAAGCTGCAGGTGAATGATAGTTCCCCTTTTGATTTTTTTTTTCTTGAATGGTTATCTTATCTGTATTATGATTAGCCTTTTGAGGAGCGAAATTCAGCAACTTATCTTGAGAAGAAGGGGAAAAAAAAAAAATCCGACAAGGTGACTTGACTGGTGAGTTGTGGATGATGATTTATGGACAAAAGGGCTTTAAATTAGTGGATGTCTCATCCTTTGAATAGGAGACATCTAAAGTCTAAATTAATGGTGCTGCCAAGCCTAAGTTATTCCACCTTTATCAATATCGTGGCCTCTTGGCCTTCTGCTAAAGGCAAATTTTATTTTCCAAATGGGAGCCTCCAAGTTTAAATTTTGTTTTTATAAAATTAGGGTATATTGCATTCTCATTTCTCTGCCTCTGAAATCAAAATAGAGTAAATAATAGAGTAATTATAAATTTAATTCTAAAAATTACAATTCTTTCAATTTAGTCCATGAAAGATTGTATTTATTTTAATTTAGTCTCTTTTTGTTTATCAAAGATTTTTGGCAATGAAAAATTTGAGATTAAGTAATGGTAATATTTTGATCTAGTTAGGGACTATTTTGAAACATTTGAACTTTAATCTTTCAGACCTAAATCAGTAGTTTATTCATCAAAATATGTACTGCATTAAATTCATGATTTTCAAACAAAAAAATAAACTACATTGAAATAAAAAAAATTAGAAAAATGTTTTTTTGATAAAACAAAGTAGTATAATGTTGAAGGATATTAGTTATATTTTAACTTGGAAAATTTATGCATGCTTTCATGGTAGATGAAATGGCTGCATAATTTAGACATCTCAAAAGATGAAAGAGTGATTTACTCAAAATTAATCAAACATGTTGTAATGAAATCTTGAACTCAAGTACAGAACATCATTCATTTGCACTGCGTATGAAAATTGAAGCAACTTTTGTTTAAAGTTGCTCCACTGATCATGGTGTATAACATATAAAATGAGAAACTGGGTTCACTTGGGAAAAGGCGAAGATCATTCCTGGAAATAGTGCTTGGAAAGAAGAACCTATTATTAATTAATTTATCATTAAAAAAAGAAGGAGAAGAAGAAGATAATTGCAACAGTGGAGGAGTTTAATGCAGTGGGATAGCACATGGAAGCATAGTTTAGTGGGTGACCTGGCCCTTAGATCAGCCATGAATTGTGCTCAACAGACACAACACAGCACAACACAACAAAGCACGAGTTGTAAAAAGTAAAAATAAAAATAAAACCTAAAAAAATTACCTTCTTTTTTGGATTCACCGACCTTTTTGAATATTTGGTTTAACCCCCACCACCAACAACACCACCCACTTCCACTGGCAAAGAGTTGTTGGTTTTCCATGTTTGTTATTTTGTACGTTAGCTTCTGCATTCTGCGTCTGCACCATTATTTTATCAACCATGATATCATTATTAATAAATGCATGATTATATAATATCTTAATGTGCACAAAGTCATTAATGTATCCCAGCCCCATGACCGTACACGTGGCCCACACACCCAAATGATCAGATGGAGGGCCACCCCTTCACCAATCAACCCCAAACCACCCCTTCAACTTTTTGGCATTTGCAACTCATTATAATTATTATTGTAATTATCATTATGTGTGTGCGCTTAGCAAACAGTATAATGCATGTGATCACCAAATCAACTAGTGCTTGTTCATTCAGGACCATGTATTTTGATGAATTTTTCTATTCAAAAAGTGGTGGATTGGTCTGCCCAGTAGGTGAGACAGGACCATCAATAGGGTCATTCTAACATTTTAACGTATCTGACGGCCATAATTGAAGGATGTGTGCAGCATTGTCCTTCTGTAAGGTCATTATCAGTATTTCCCTTGTTTTCTTTTTCTCACTTTTTTTTTTTTGAGAGGGGGGGGGGTGGGGCGGGGTGGTTTCCTGAAGGGGACAGTGATGGTTGGTTTCTCACAAAGAAAAATGGAAGGCAAGCAGAAAAAGGACATGATCTGAAAAGCAAAGATACTATTCCATGTTAATGGCCTTCCAGACTCCAGAGGACTACTATTCCCAATCCCACCATAAACGATATGGATAAGGCTAGTGATGACTGATGAGCAAGTGAGTGTTACTTCATTGAGCAATCTGATTCATGATATATTTGAAGGCCAGGGTGAGAAAGAAAGAGAAGAGAAAATGTCCACTTCCTGCAACTGCTAATGGATGGAGAAGAAAGCAAAGCAAGCCAGAGCTTTGCTTCCCATCACTTATTCAACAGCAAAGTCAGATCCCACTTTGATGATAACTTTGCTTTCACCCTCTTCTGTCCTGACAGATTGAATACCAACAAGATTTCCCTCCTAATAATGAGAGGGATAATATTGTTCGACTACGTAACTTCATTCTAATAAAAGATAAATACATCACGCTCAACAAAAGGAGACAGTTTAAATCAATCCACTTATTTCTTATAAATTATAAATCAAATCTCCCACTCATGCCCTGTGGAAGCCATATCCTTAGACCAGAAGGAAATCAACAAGGAGTCTGACGCTACCTCAAAATAAACCAGATATCCAGATAACTAAGAGCTTGCATGGACGAGTTTTTTGAATGATGGAGAGAAGCAGCAGGGCGATCACAAGGTGCAACAGAAACCTAAAGAGAAAAGAGGGGGGGGGGGGGGTTGTTCACAGCATATAAAATGGAACCCCACGGGAATAAAGGGGGTCCTGCAACGTGTGTACTTCTACAACACTTTCCGCACATAATGAATGGGACTCACTGTCAATTGATCATTCCACATTCAGAAAAGGAAAGGCATAGATACAGTCCCACTATGTAAGTGGTATATATGGTCCATGCATATTCTGGCATTTATTAACCATCTCACAATTGCTAACAATAACAATAAATTCAACAGTCAGGTGCTACAGCAACACATCTGGAAAAATAAATAAAAATTTAAAAAAAAAAAAAAACAAACGTCAAGAGATAGGGAGAGACCGAGATACCTATGATCGGTCTGGGGATTTAGTTCTCACAGGCTACAGCTTAAACTAACTATCATTTGAATCAAAATAAACAGACTAAAGTTCTTACAAAGTGAGTACTTTTGCTTCTCTAGGGCTATGGTGGAAAAGTTAGAGGATGTCACCTCTCCAATGTCCAAAGCTTCAATTTTGACCCTTCTGAATCTGCTTCTTACAGGACAATCCATTAGCGAAGATGAATTTTGATTATAAGAAACCAATCCTCAGAGCAGCTTTGGCGATCCCTCCCTTCCCCTCCTCTGGAAGTCCTCCTTTATGATCAAATGAATATAAAAGGAAAAAGACATAAATTTAAAGTGTAGCAATACAACATCAGATGGTCCAATGCCAGCAGATATTCATCTTCTGCTTTGTCCGCTCCAACCAACTCCCATTTTTCCTTGCCCCCTCCCGAGTCCTCTGCAACAAACCACAATTCGAAAAGAGAAATGTATTTCCCATAACAGACTCTTCATGGCATGCCATCAACGTAGCCCAGGCCAAGAACAGGAATTGCTAGCTCAGATTTGTTTAACATGGATAGCATAAATCTTCTGGCAGGTTGAAATAAAAATTTCCTGCTCTACACTTACACTCGGCAGCCATGATAACAAGAAGCTAACAACTTGAATTTTAAAAGTCTACTGGAGGATGGTAACAAATTTAGGAGCATCATCTCTCGGTCCATCAAGAGACCGATACATGTATAATATCTCAACAGTATCATCAACATTTCCCTTCTCTTCACTCCTGATCACTTCCAACACCAGGTGGGGCAATGCTCGTGCAACTTCTTGGCAAGCTTGGCGTGTCAGTCTGCAAGATGACATCCAGAGAAATCTCATATTGTAATAATGATGCAGACCAGCACGTAAAGCCCCATCCCCAAACGGACTATCCCTAATTTCAAGTTTCTGAAGATTAGGGCATCCCTCTAGCACGTATCTAAGGCCCATGTCAGATTCTCCAGCAAAGGCAACTGACAGTGTCCTAATCAACTTCCCATACCTCCCAATGTAATCAAATGCTTGGTCAGTCAGTAAACCGGATACAGCAAGTCGAGTGAGTTTTTTGCAGTTCATAACAATAGCACCAAAGCCCTCATCCATGGGTTCTCCAGTCTCAGCATCTGGCCGGTATCGCCCAATTATACAAAGCCGAAACACTACTAGATCTGGGCAGTTCTTTGACATAGCTACTACAGCTGCATTTGTCATTCTTTGGCAGAAATACAAAATCGATTGTAATTTACTACAACCCTCAGAAATTGCTTGAAAACCTATCTCTGAAACTGGCCCCTCAGTATCCTCTTGAGCATCTACAGGAAAGACCCGCAGCTCTCGTAGATCCTTGCAAGTTGCAGCCACTGCTTGAAGGCCTTCATCACAAATTGAATCCAAGGCCTGCATAATGAAAGCAAAAGTAAGCTTCAAATCTCAACACTGTGACAATGCACTCAAAATGACACAAAAATCGCATACCCATAATGTCTGGAGTTTATGACAGTGGAAAATGACTGATTTGAGTTGTTCGGCATTAATATTAGCATAGCTGAAATTCAAAGATGTGAGATTGGCACAAACTGGATAGATGGCAGGGAGGTAATCCGGCCAAATCTCCCTGAACCCAGAGAGGCACACTAAGGATTTGCAAGCTGCAAATGCAGAGGCATAATCCGGTTCCTGATCACCAGTAGCCACAGCCTCTGATGCACTAAATGAACCTGTTCCAAGATGTGTGAGTTGAGGGGCTCGAAGAACCAGGCGGTAAACCTGAGAGATGCTAACATAACCATTCAATCTAAGTTTCTTTAACGACGGTGACCTAGCCACTAGCCTCTCCAATGCATCGAAATTAACCTGGCAATCTAAGCAATCAAATACAAGAGATTCCAAATGGGTTTGACTTTCTGGAAAACAGGATAGCCATTCCACTTCATCGTCTTCAACCTCAGATTCAACAAGATCAAGTACTCTCAGCTGTCTGAAACAGGAAGGAAAAAAAAAATCAACCCACAACTAACAAGTTCCTGGCTCTTTTTCCGACCATCAAATGTCTCCAGTCTAAGCATCCAATCCAATAAATTTAAAAAAGCTCAAAGACAGAATGCTACAGAGTCCACTTTACAGTAATTTCCAAAGCATAATACAGAACAATGCCGTGAAAGCTGGAAAGCACACCCAAAAACCCCATTAGTATTAAAGGTTCTTGTCTAAACACCAACTAGATCAAACTAATCTCATAAACGATTAAGTGAAAACAATCAATACCCGTAGCAATAAACTACATAACAAGATCCAATTACCCCCTCTCTTCGTAAGAACTAGAACTCCCAATATATTATCCATAAACAAATTACCTGCACTTGCTAGCGACTGCGGCAAGTCCGCTGGTCCCAAACCCCTCGCAGCATACAAGCACAAGCTCTTTGAAGCAGGGGAAGGACTCAGCCAGAAGCATCAGATCGTCGTCCGTCACAGACATGCGCTTCAGATAGACTTTCTCGAGCCAAGGATAAGCCTTAGCCATGGCAGTGACCCACGACGAGAAGTGGGCCCCCCAGTTGGGCGGCATCAGATCGAAGTCCGCGAACCTCGGCTTCCCTTTTATCGCGACGGAACGAACCCGGGGGAAGCGGGCGGTGGCGCGGCGCGGCGACACGGCATAACAGTTGCCGATAAAGAGTTCGGATCGGGTAAGGGCCTCCGCACGGTACCATGACTTGCAGACCAATGAGGCAGCGTTGCGGTCCCGTCGGGATGTGAGGAAGTGAAGCACGTTTTCGAGGACATTCTCGAGGACTTGGTCCGGGTATGGCGACTGAAACTCCATTGACCCAAGCCCGGGACCCGACACGGGGAAACCAGCGCAGTTCCGGGTTTTGCTGGATGATTCAGTGATGTCGGCCCTCGCAAGATCCACAATCGACGATCGACGGTCGTCTTCGGAGGTTTCGGCCTGGTTAACCCTCATGCGCACCAAGCTCTCTCCTGATCTGGGAGAGGGCGTTTTCAACTTTTTGATCAAAAAGATCGAATCTTTGATTGGTTCATGGAGTTTGGAGGGCTAATTTGTGGGTTTGATTTGTGAGAGAAAGGGGTGGGAGAGATGATATGGGAGCTTGAGGGATTATTTTAATTGGTCACCAGAGAGTGAGAACAGTAAGCTTTGCTGTCTGTGTCTCTCAGCATTGGGATTCTCCATTTCCTCTCTCTTTCATCACAATTATCCATCCAATGGCTCTCCACACTTCTCCTTCATTATTTGTGGCTTTTCTTTTCCCTGTACAATCTTTGTACTTTTTTTTTAATTTTTCCCTCTTCCTTTATTTCATGTTTCTTATTTAATTCTTTAAACTTACAGTTTTCCTTTCAGGTAAGTCTACAGAAGCGCCCCTTCATTTCGAGCTGCTCGTACCTACTTTTCTCTCCCAAAAAAAAAAACTGTCAGCTTCACAGTTTATCCTTATCTTTCTTAGTTCTGCTTGGTCACTTATATGTGAAATTTTTTTTTTTTCTAAATTTAACCATTTGTGTATCTTACTATCTTTTTCATCCAGCAAAGTAAATTGTTAATTTGTACAGCGCAGTTAACCAACGGTCGAGTCAACCTCCAGTCACATTTAGTAATATAGTATACAGTAAAAATAAAATACAGATTCTTTTCTCAATTTTTAGTTAAATTATATTTAGTATTATTTTTAATTCAAAAGTCACACTCACCTTTCTCGATTTTTTTATTGAAATTTAATTTTTTATACAATATATATCCGTTTCAATAATTAAAAAATATTTTGCAATTAATATTATCATATTTCGTATTAAAGTTTGTGGTTCAAGGCTCTACCATATGAGCTACACCCTCACTTATATGTTAAATTTTAATATTAAACGAAGTGCTTTTACTATCATATTAAAATATACAATAACAATCTCATATTATACCAAAAAAAATTACACATTTGATAAATGTAAATTGAAATAGAAATTTTTCTAACATATATTAAAATGTCAAAAGAATTAAGTATAATATTATTTTTAATTTTCTACCAATATTTTTGATTAAAAATAATTATATTCAAAACACTATTAAACATTAAATGTCGTTATTTTTCTAAATAAAAATATGAACTTTGATTCACTACCATTGTCAGCAATGGCGTATAATATTTGAGAAAAAAACATATATAAATGTAATTTAACTATATTTTGAAACAAAAAATAATACAATGTACCAGTAAAAAAAGATCATGACACGAACGTTTATTTACGGAGAGCAACTAGACAAGCATAGCTAGACAAAATCAATAACCTTTTGCAAACTTAAAAGAGCATAAAATTTTAAAATGTTAATATTTCCTCAATCTTTCTTCTTTTTTAAAATGTTTACACTTGCTCAATGCAACATGCTGATGGCAACTTGTTAATTAATAGAACTTTTTTTTTTGGTTCATGAAAATGTACTACACAAAAATTAATTAATAAAAAATTATTTTAATTTAATTAAAAGTCTTGAGTTTAATTTTATAAAAATATAACTATATTAAAATTTAATAAAAAATTTTACCATTTATTATAATTCTACCCAAATTAAATTTAAATGAATCAACTTTCATATGGTGTTAATGATTGTTGAAAAGGCAAAAAGATAAGAGTCGTAGCTACACACACTTCTCGTATGTCGGGTACATGCACTCCACAGTAATATTAATTCAGGTGATGAGATCTAATTAGTAATTAATTGCGCTTATGAAAAAAAACTTTGTGAATTTAAATTTTGACACATACATACATGCGCGAATTTCGATTCCGCTCACATCATGTTCACGCGCAAATTTTTTGAAGTTAGTGCACATGAATAATTTTCAATAAAAAATAAACTAACATATCCTAAATATGTAACTCAACAATTTCACTTTCAGGGGACACTTTTTTTTTTAATTGAACAGTACTATTTTCAATAAAAATAAATTATGTCACTTCTAGGCATTTTCACCATAATATTATTTTTAAGAATTAGGATAATAGCTAGGGCAAATAAAATTGGAAGTTACGAAGTTTGATTTTTCCTTTAATTAATATTGGAGTTAAAAGCCCGGACTTCCTTCAATTATTGTCAATATCAGCTCTTAAAACATTGATGCTGCATTTTCGCATCTGTTTTTTTACCCCTACAACTTTTTTTAATAAATAATAATAAAATATGTTTACTAACTTTTTTTTTTTGGGTAAAGAATGTTTAGTATAATATTTTGAAGGCTGTATTTTAAAAATAAGAGTAACTTGCGGATTTAATCGCAAAAATATTAAATTGTTAAATAATGAAATTCCTTAACTTAATCTTAAAAATTTATATTTGTCTCAATTTAATATTTTTTATTGTTAAATTACAAGATTTATCTTTTTTCTAAATCTTAAAATTATAGTTGTTAAAATTTACTTTGATAAATAAATGAATTAAATTAAAGCAAACAAATTTTTTTTTATGAATTAAATTAAGACACTTAACTTTTCAAAATAAATTGAAATAATTGTAATTTTTTTAACTAAATTAATAATTTATTCTAAAAAGTAAATATTGAAATACTAATTTTAGAATAATAATTAAAAACATGAGTAAACCAACTTTTTAGTTTATGAAAGTGTACAATAACATTAGTCAATGAAAGATAGTCACTGACTAGTTTAGTTCATAAATTTTAAAATTATTATATAAAATAGTCTAAAAGTTTATCTTACCATTACAGTCAAAATTATTTGCTGATGTATATCATTATCTATTGATATGGCATTGATATAGAACAACGTGGTATCTTAACATACTAACATAATTAATCACTTTAGTCCCTAAAATTTAAAATTTTTAAATAAAATAATCTCTTTATCCATTGTCTTAACATCAATGATGAACACTTGGATCATTTTGTGTAAATATTTTAAAATTTACTGACTAAAATAGTCAACAACATTTTTTAAGAGATCAAACCCTTATTGATGTATACTTTAGAAACCAAAAGGTAGATTTACTTTAAAAGCATCGTTCAAAAGTTGTAAAAAATACTCGTTCTTGTTGCTCCAAGCCACTATCGGAAACTTGTTAGAAGTATCCAATCTGGAGGTTGTCGGAATCTCACCGGAAGCTTGTCGGAAACTTGTCAGAAGGCTCCTTCTGATGTGAGCTTTCTTCTTTTGAGCTTTAATGTTGTCACGGTAATGGCAAAACTTCTGACTCGGATTGCTCTAACCATGGCTCTGTCTTCTCCCTGTGATGTGGTCTTGCTTGTAGTGGGGATGCATTCCTTTCAATTTATTGGCTCTCTGTCTGTTGCTAAATGACTAAATGGGATTCATCCACTTTTGTGATTTTTCCTTGCTTTAATCTCATTACTTTTTTGCTATATTTTTATCTTCTTTTTTTTAAAATCTATTTTAGATTCCTTCCGAATGATTAGTATGCATTTGAGGTATAAGCTTAAATGCCAAATAATATATAGGTAGTATCGAAAAAAAAAAAAAGATCGTGAACTGTCAGTAAATGGATAATTCTTGATTGATTAATTTAGACTCATTTAAGCCCGCGGGCCAAACGGGCTTTCTCTCTTTTAAAAAAAAAATATTTTTTAGTATAAATAATTTTTCTTTATCAAATTTTTATCTTTTATAACTTTATATTCAATAAATATAGTAAATTTAAATACAAAAATTTTGTAATTTTTTTAAAAATAAATATAAAATTTATAAATTTAAATATAATATAGTTAAATTAGAAAGAAAATACAAAAAATTTAAGTTGTTAGTTATTTCAAAACATTAAAGATATAATGTTTAACATTGATAAATACTATTTTAATAAAAAATTAAAATTATATTATTTTAATATTAAAAAATAAAAATAATAAAGTGTAGTCTGCAGACCTATATGGGCGGACTTGATCTTTCTAAATAGACCGCAGGCCTAAACGAGCCGACCCGTTTAACTATATGCTCATGACGGGTCGGCCCATTTAACAGTACTGTATGTAGGAATGATAATTTCGACCTAACTCACATTTATCTTATTTGCTCTGTCTTAATCAAGTTGGATAAATCAACTTTTAACCTGACGAATTCAAAATTCTTTAAAAAAAAAAAATCAAAGCCATATGTGCAAGTTCAGGGCAAGAACAAAGCATATTATAAAGACGAGTGGTAAAAAAACCCACTCTAGATGGTCCAATTACCATCCCTAATAATATGATTTGGTTACTTCGATTCATATTGACAAGTTGAGAATCAGTTTGAAACTGTGTGGTTGAATTGATGGAAGCTCTACAACATTTAATTTATGTGTGTTACTTATAACTGCTTTTGTCTGTGTTATCTATAATTTTTATTTTTATTTTTGTATAAAGTGTCTATAATATTTAATAACTTATAATTAATAATATTATAATTTAAATCATGACAACTAATATATTTAACTTGCATTTTTTTTATATTTTTTCTCTTAAAAATTGATGCCATTTATTTTATTATATCAATTTTATGACAAAATGACATGTAAAATCTTTTATGTCAAATTTTAACTTATTTAAAATCAGAATTTTCAAAGATTTTTTTGTTTGGTTTCTTCTTGGACGTAAAATTTATTTTAGAACAAATTATGTAAACACTTTTTTTTATTTTCAGAAAACAACATTAGTAAACTCATTTTCAAAATATGAAAAAAAAATTTCAGTCTAATTGTTGGAACTCTCCCCCCCCCCCCCCCATCTTCCTTGTTTTCCGAATTTACACATAAATTTGGAAGAATACACACCCATAGTCCCATACACATATATATATAAGCAAAATTAATTTTCTTTTTTGATACGAAACTTTGATTTATATTTTAATTATGATTTAAAAATTTATTTCATATCAATTATAATTTATAAATTTTTAATTAATTTTAATTATATCCCTGAATTTGACACTAATCAGATATTTACAGTGGATGCAGATGCAACATTTTATCTCACACATATTAGTGTCAAACTATCAATTTTGAATTTACCACATCATATACTAGTTTAAAATGATAAAAATACAGTATAAATTTCAAAGACATATTTTGGATTCAAAGAAAATTATACAATATTATGATCATTTTAAATTAATCTCTTGATATGGCATATTCAATCTAAATGATTTAGGATTGACATATAAAAGATAGAATAACACATCAATATTCACATTAAATATTTGGACGAGTGACAAAGCCCTACATTAATCTATAAATTTTTAATTATATATATATATATGAACGAGGAAAAGAAATAAAGAAAAAGAGTGACAAAGCCCTGAAAATATTGGGATGAAGACGGAGGGAGAGGACAACCCATGTGGAGTGAAACTGCTAAAACCACGTTTGTTGGAAAAGATGGCTAATGGCTTATCATCTTTCTATCTATTTTCATCCATCCATTCTCATTATTTAAAAAAGAATCCCCTCATTATTTGAAACCAACCCAAATATTTCCTTATCCTCTGTCTCTCCATATCTCCATATTTCTCATGGGTCCATTTTCCTCTGTCTTCATCTGCCTTTCTATTTCTTCTATCACATTGTGTTTCTGGTAACAAATCACCTGCTTCCTGTAATTTTCACATACCACATTCACCATTTTACTTTGCTTTCCAAGTTACCACATTTGTTCATGAATCTCCTACCATTCCCCGAACCCACTCCACGCTAATTGCTTCTCTTTATTAGTTTTCCCGGAATGAATAAATATTCCATTTCTTTTCCAAATCACAACTTACTCATAAACTAGTTGTTTGACTTTAAAAGCCAATGGTCCATTTGATTTATAAAAATATTATATATTTTTATTTTCAGTTTTATTTTTTAAAATACTGAAAATATTTTTTTAGTATTTTTAGATTTGAACATATTTTAAGAAATGTTTTTAAGAAATTTTTTTTAGTAAATTAAATCAAATACATTTTCAAGTTTATTTTCTATTTTAAATAAAAATGAAAACAAGAAATGTCCAAATTAAACAGGCTCCAAACATGTTGCTTGGCCCATATGGGCGATTGGTTAGATTTCAAGATATTGATTTTAGTTTTTTAAAAAATAACCATAAAATTTAGACCATTAATTTTTCACAACCAACGGCTCATATGAGTCAAGCTAAATAAGAGATTCATTCTCGTAAAATTATGAGTAATTTATTGATTTAGTCTCTGAGATTATATTTTTTTAATTTAACCTTTGAAAAATTAAGTATTTTAATTTAGTCTCTAATAAATTATATTTATCTTAATTTAGTAATTTTCTTTGATAAATCACAAAATTTATCTTGTTACTAAATTAAAAAAAATATTGTTAAAAATTACTTTAATAAATAGTGAGACCAAGATGAAACAATACAATTTTTTAGAGAATAAATTGAGGAAGCTATAATTTTTTTTTGTCTTTTGAGGATAATTAATAACTTACTCAAAAATCATATATTTTGTGAAAAGATGAAATGTAAAAAAAAAAAAAAAAAAAGAAGAAGAACTTAAAGGTAAAGAGGGTGAGGGCGAGAGAGAAAAAGATTCGAGATTCTCACATGGGTCTTTTAGTCTGTATGTTCCTCCGAATCTTTTCTGTTTTCAAAGTCATTTCCATCTTGAATCAAGTAAACTTCTTTTAAGGAAAAAGAAAAACAATTATGGAATGACATATTGAAATTAAGGTGAAAGTACTAATTTCTACCTTTCTGTAATTTTATGCCACGTAAATTCCAGAATTAAATAGGCCACCGACCTTTGGCGAGAGAGAGACAGCTCCATGCCTTGCTGCAAAATTTGTTGTTTCTTTGGTTGACATAAAAATATAATCTTTCTGTCATTTGTGGCGATGAAAACTAAAGTATAAAGTATATACATCAATCATCTAACAGAAAAATAATGCAAATCCATCTAACCCGGACAATTCATTCAGATATGTATCAAAGAGAAACCCTAAAAAAACCATCACTCATCTGTTGTTTTAAGTCTGTGTTTAGTGCTTGAAAATTCATCATTCATTTGTCCTGAGAATCTTCCCGTTTGGACTAATAGATTGTATATCTTGAATGCTTACAGAAAATCGCAGATGTGGGTCAGAGAAAATTCGTCTAAGCTACTGAAGGATTCGATTGGGGGGGTCATTTGTTTCTGATAAAGATGCTTCTCTTTATGATTTGATGGACAAGTTTTAATGGGTGATGCAGCAATGGGATGAGGAGTAAAGTTACTGGACTTTGAAATGAGAAAAAGTAGGAATTGAAGCCACGCTTTTGCATAGACTAGCCTTTCATCTTTCAAGCTATATATGCTAGCAGATGACAGAGAGAGAGAGCTACATGGACAATTCAATGGCAAAAAGGAGAAGAAGACAAATGCAAGTCCTGAAATGGAGCCAAGTCTTGGGGTGAAAATCACAAATGAACTTGAGAAAGAGATTAATAAACTAATAAAACTAAACTTCAATGTCCAGTCTCATCTTCAATAATCTGAAGCATACGCCCTCTGGGTTTTGAATAAAAGCTAGGGAATCATTCAAGGCTTAGCCTATAGCCTCTGTTGTTTGCAACATGTAGCCCCATAATTTTGGGGCATGAGGGCCCAATTTATTTGTCATGCTCTATGCGGCGACAAATTTCACTTCATAAAGCAAACCATAAGGATCTGTGAATTATATTGGAGCTTTCTACCATATCATATTATTTCCTTACTGTATATTTAACCCAACACCTCAACATTATTGATAATCTCATGTTCCAACGCTTTTCTCTCCTTGGTATAGCATCAATATGGGAAACCAAAACAGTCTTCTAACTAATTTTTGTGTTATTGTTGCTCCAATAATTCGTGCCAAAGTAGATTGGAATCACTTAAACTTACTTTTTGGTTTACTTAATTTTAGTTAAAAGTGAATTTGAATTATTGTAATTTATGTTTGGAAATTTAAAAGTGATTTTAGAAAATATCAATACAAAAATAAGTAAAAATCACTTTTGGCTCAAAACGAGATTTTAAGGACAACGGTACCTTTTTTTTTTTTTTTTGGTAAAGAAGGACAAATGTGATTTGATATATAAATGCAAATGTCAACCCAAAAACAAGTTGAAGTAGTACAAATTTATGTTTTGACAACTCAACATGCTTCTGAGACAATCATATTTTGTTTGTTTGTTTTCTTTTGTTGGAGTTATTTTTATATAATCTCATTAAAATGTGTGACTAATGGTAATGGATAAAAAGTTGCATCTTTGAATTTTATGACGGTTTCATATTAAATTTGTAATTGGGCCTGAGCCCACGTGTGATATAGTTGAGGGACTGCCGATATAATTCTGGGCCATATATGGACGGCTGGCAGGCCCAAAAGTCCGTTCGAAGTAGAATCCGAGAGTGAATTTGAAATTCACGTCCCTCGTAGAATGCTCAGTCCTCACAGCTAATTTTGTATTTCTATCACAACTGTTCTGTTTTCTCCGAGAAAAGAGAGGATCTTACAGATTCCTTCCGTTCCATCGCAAATCAAGAACACGAGAAGATAATCCCCAGTCTTGGGGATTATAGGGTGCGTATCTGAATTCAGAAGCAGAGAAAACCTAATTGACGCAAAATATGGCTGCTGAGCAACTCCATTACCCCAACCCATCGCATTCACAATCTGATTCCAAACCTCAAGCCAAACATTCTCATTCCTCCGATTACGCTAAACTCCACTCCTACGACGTCGCTTCGTCTCAAACCGCAACCCGAGACCACTTCCATTGCGCCGCCGATGCTCACCTCCCGATTTCCGGCGACGTTGCTACTAAGATGCCTAAGGACTCCAATCCTTACGTTTCTCCCTCGACGGCACCGACGTCTTCTGCCAAGAGTTAGTATTCGTATCACTGATTAACCATAATGTGCTCCCTGATACGCGGACCATGTATAACTTTGGAGTGTGCGGCTTTTAGTGGCTGAAAGTTTTTGTTTTGTGCAGACACTTTAGGTTCAGTGAAAGATGTCCTTGGAAAATGGGGCAAGAAAGCGGCAGAGGCTTCCAAGAAGTCCCAGGATCTTGCTGGGAATATGTGGCAGCACTGTATGCGTTATCCCTATTATCATATTGCTCTTGTTGGCATCATTAACATGAATTCTCAGGATTTTTTTTTTTTTTAATACATGTTGATCATTTGTTCTATTTGTACTACGAATGTTTATGGCTTTTTTTTTTTTGTTTTTTAAATTTCATATGCTTTTTAGTGCATAATTGATCAACTAAAACAAGATGAAACCTGGAAAGAGAATGAAACGAGGCACTTGTATGTGTTGGTAAGCCTTTAAAGTTGACTGTGATATGGCTTTTGTGTAATTATCAGTTTTTTCTTGACCTTATTGGATATGGCGTGACCGTTACCTCAGTCATAGTGGTTTCTGGTGGATGCAGGCATTATTGGTAAACCTTGACTTTTCTGCTCTTGATCTCTCATTCATTTAGACTGCTATGAAAATTTATATTTTTGTATTTTAAGTTGCTGGTGGCTTTAGGTTTTGGATGTTCTGAACAATTGACAGGTTTAGGTGCCTAGTTTATTGTCATTATTTTCTTTTGGGGATGGCGCTTATTGCTTCAGCAGTTCCTTTGCAACCCTTGATGTATATGTTGATTTTCTATGAAAAACAGTGAGAACGGGTCCTAGTTTTGCTGATGCTGCTGTCGGGAGAATTGCTCACGGAACAAAAGTTCTTGCAGAAGGTGGCCATGAGAAAATTTTTAGACAGACTTTTCAGACTGTTCCAGATGAGCAACTTTTCAAAACATATGCATGCTACCTGTCCACTTCGGCTGGACCTATAATGGGAGTTTTATATTTGTCGACAGCAAAGCTGGCATTTTGTAGTGACAATCCACTTTCTTACAAAGTGGGTGAGCAGACGCAGTGGAGTTATTATAAGGTAAGATGGAGGTTTTATGCCCGTTATGATCCTCTAATATAAACTATCTGTCTTACCTTTCTGAAGTCAGCGAACTGACTTGATGACATAATCTTTGAATTGCTTTAGTTAGAATGCTCATTTACTAATTTGTGTATGTATGTAGTAAATTCTGAATTAACTAGAATAATTAGAAGGTAGATCATTCAAGTGCGTGTTATTTTAGATAAATTGAAGTTTAAGTAGGCTTATATTATTCAATAATTAGACAAGGCGGTTGCAAAATTTTAGTTATGTTGGATTTCTCAGCATTGAGAATTACTTATACTGTAAGTGCCGAAGTGGTCCAACATGCTGACTAGCAGCAGTTGGAAACTAAAATCAAGGTTCATTTTCACAGTACATCATTATTCTTATTTTTTTGGGGCAGAAGTTTTGGGGAGAGCCGAAACTAGGAAGTAAGTAACCAGCGTGGGTTGAGGTTTTCTGTGTCTTTTATAACTTGTGTGTTCTCTGTTGATTTTTCTGTATTTTGATAGCAGTTGAAAATGAAATTTCCTTTTCTAAATATTAATAAACTATAAAATTAAAATTGTTTTGCTACGGTGGTGCTAACATTTCTGGACTTGTATGCATGATTACAAAAGAGTTGAATTGCTCTGTAATTTGTTTGTCCTCAAGCAAGTTAACTCGCTTTCTAGTTTGTGCCCTGCCATGTTTGTGTGCTTTATTCTGTGGTCATATTTATGTATTCCTTTCTTTAAGAACTGTATTGCTAGTGAGACTATGCTTTTTCTAACGTGTCTTCTTGAGGAATGGGGGAGCAGACTAAGGAAGTGTATTATCAGTATATATGACAGGTGTACTATTTTCTATAGCTAAATGATAATGATGCTTGGTGCTCCAAGTATTTCTCTTCTTGGTAGTTGGCCAAGATTTCAGATCTGTGACATTTAGAAGTGGATCATATTTCTACATTTTCCAATTTCCATAAATTAGACCCGCTTTACTTGCATCGTTAGTAAATTGAAATTTTTTTTTTAATTTGTTTCCATTTTCTATTAAATTTTGCTTTTCAATATGATGCATGATTTCCTTGTCATGGATAAATAGGTAGCTATTCCATTGTATCAGCTGAGAGCAGCGAATCCATCAACAAACAGAACAAAGTCATCTGAGAAATATATACTGGTAATCACTGTTGACAACCATGAATTTTGGTTTATGGGCTTTGTGCAATATGACAGTGCTGTTAGAAATATTCAAAGAGCATTGCAGCCTCACTGATTGGCATAGCATGAAAATTTTCAGCTGAATAGTATGGTACTCCGCTGGTCTAGTTTGTGGACGTGTTGTAATATTGAAACTCGTTGTTTGGTAATTAGTAATGGTATGTAGTGTATGTGGAATGGGTTTGCAAAAATCAATGTCTGACTTCATAGATTACTTCGTGGAAGTAAAAATTGTTTCATTCTTTATAAGATGTACCAATCACTTATTATTGTAAGTTGAACAAATATTGTAGAGGGTATGGCTCCCCTTTTCTTCTGTTCATTTTTAACGAGGAGCATCTTTGGTCAGTGTGCCGTGACAATTATAAAAATAACTCATTATGCATTGAAGTGCATAATTATGTTCAAATTCAAACCTCTACCGTTATGATGAGGTCAAAGTGTATGAAAAGAAGCTAAGTCTCAGCTCATTAATTTATACACTTAATATTTATAACTTTGAACTCTTTTAATAATTGGTTTTAAAAGTTATATAAGAATATATAATTTTAAAAAATTGGTATAATCATTGATATAAAAAGAAAATAGAAAGTAGTAGACACAGATATTAATATCATAACGTGTTGATATATTTTACTTACAAAATTTTATCTACCTCAATTTTTTTCAAAATTCATAACTAATTGTTTATAGTAGTGTGGCCTCAATTTAGTTAGCTTACTAAGGCAGTGTATCTGTTGTAATAATCTCATTAATACACTAACACACTGTACAGTAGGATATAAGGTGATACCAAAGAAAATTCTGTCTAGTGGAATAAACTAGCCTTTCACAAAATTACAAATCACAGTTCAAATTCTTACTAAGAGAGGTATCCGGAGAATTTCACATTTTCCTTTAAATAATATTGGTTTAAATTTGAATTGAACTCATTTATCTATTTATTTATTTGTAAAAAAGGGCCAAAGCAGCACAACGAAACTTCAGTGATGTCTCCAGGGACAAAAAAACACCCTGAATAGCTTTCCCCCAACACGTACTAAAAAACAAATAGGATGATTTCAAATGTTGAGGATGAAATATTGACGAATGAAGCTTTAAAGCTAGAGCAGTCTTGGACTTAAGAAATTTTAATGTCATTTATAATTGATCTCTATTTTCATTCTTAATTTTTATTGTGCTCTTGTTGTAATCAACAATTAAAAAAATTAAGTAATGATATTATTATTAAATCTATCATACCTCCTTAATAAAAAAAATCATTATTTCATACATTTATACTGATTTTGGGTCTTTCTGATTAATGGTTTCGAAAACTATATGAGTATATGTTAATAGACTAAAAATAACATATAAAAAAAAAAGAAAAAAGAGAGAAAGTTGCACATTTAGCAAAGTGAGAAATTTTTATTATTAAAAAACTAAGAAAAAATGTATTTTATCCCCATGAACTTTACCCAATATATAGAAAATTTTCATGAACTTTAAAACTCGACAATAAAACCTTATAAAATTTTCAATATGTGCAATTTACCCTTTTTGTTAAAAAATCTGTTAGTTAACCCAACGGTCAACGCTTAGTCAAAAAAAAGATCACATAAGTTGCTGACATGATATAAAATGTCACATCAGCTTCCAAAATTATTTTCTGGTTCACCTACACCCATACCCACTAAGACGCAACCCTTTACCTATCTCACAATTAAATCACAACAATTTATCCAAATGGTCCCCAAAAGTGTTATATTATTACCAAAAGTTCTCCAAAACAACAATTTATTATCAAAAAGGTCCCAAAAAAGTTATTTTATTACCAAAAGTGCCCAAAATAACAATTGACAATCAAAATAGCACATAAGAGTTATATTATTACCAAAAGTGCCCAAAACAACAATTTACTATCAATATAGTCCCTAAAAGAGTTATATTACTACCAAAAGTGCCCAACGCAACAATTATCTATCAATATGGTCCCTAAAAGAGTTATAGTATTACCAAAAGTGCCCAAAACAACAATTTGCTATCAATATGGTCTCCAAAAGTTATATTATTACCAAAAGTGCCCAAAACAACAATTTACTATCAATATGGTTCCCAATAAGTTATATAATTACCAAAAGTGCCCCAAAACTACAATTTACGAAGACTTTCAATTCATTCATACTTGAGGCTAGGAATAAGCCAATAATAACTGTGTGTGAGGTCGTTCGAAGGATGTTTATAAAGCGATACACAACAAAGATCGAGGGCATAGAGAAATATCAGGGTCCAATATGTCCAAGAATCCAAACCAAGTTAGAGCGTGCCAAGGATTAGTCATGAAACTTCATACGCTGTATTTGGTCACAACGCACATGATTGCAAGGAACCAATAAATCCAGCAAGAAAGATATATAAGAAGAAGGTGAAGAAGGTGAGCCAAGTCTCAGATGCTCCACACATGGTTAGTAGTTATGCATATTTTAGTTCATAACTCATAATTGAAATAATTCTAAGTTATTAACATGATTCTATTTGTGTAAGCAAGCCAACCCCCGCCTACTTAGAGCACCCAAGGAGATCATGGTGATATTGTATGAGGAAATTGTAGTTTTGGGGCACTTTTAGTAATTATGTAACTCTTGTGCACCATTTTAGTAGTAAATTGTAGTTTTGGGACACTTGGTAATTATATAACTTCTTAGGGACCATATTGATAGTAAATTATTGTTTTGAACACTTTTGGTAATAATATAATTTTTTTGGGGACCATTTTGATAGTAAATTGTTGTGTTGGGAACTTTTGGTAATAATATCACTGTTTTGGCAACCATATTGAGAAATTATTGTTTTGGAAAACTTTTGGTAGTAAGATAACTTTTGGGGACCATATTGATAGTAAATTGTTGTGTCGGGCACGGTTGGTAATAACATAACTCTTTTGGGGACCATATTGAGAAATTGTTGTTTTGGGAAACTTTTGGTAATAATATAACTTTTGGGGACTATATTGATAGTAAATTGTTGTGTTGGGCACTTTTGATAATAATATAACTCTTTTGGGACCATTTTGATAGTAAATTGTTGTTTGGGGAAACTTTTGGTAATAATATAACACTTTTGGGGACCATATTGAAAAATTGTTGTTTTGGGCACTTTTGGTAATAGTAAAACTTTTGGAGACCATATTGATAATAAATTATTGTTTTGGGCACTTTTGGTAATAATATAACTCTTTTGGGGCCATTTCGATAGTCAATTGTTGTTTTGGGTATTTTTGGTAATAATATAACTCTTTTGGAGACTATTTTGATAGTAAATTGTTGTTTTGGAAAACTTTTGGTAATAATATAACACTTTTGGGAACTATATTGATAAATTGTTGTGATTTAATTGTGAGATAGATCACGGGTCGGGTCTTGGTAGGTATGAGTATGGGTACGGGTGAACCAGAAAATAATTTTGGAAGTTGATGTGGCATTTTATGCCATGTCAACAACTTATGTGGCCTTTTTTTGTTGATTAGACGTTGACCGTTAGGTTGACTAACGGATTTTTTAACAGAATGCATAAATTACACACATTAAAAAATTTATGGGAGTTTATTGTTGAGTTTTTAAATTTATAAGGGATTTTCTACACATTGAATAAAGTTTATAGGGATAAAGTGTATTTTTTCATATTATAATTTATTTTTATTTTAAAAACTGTAAAATATATTTTAAAATATATTAACTTGCACTAAAATGTTTGCCTAGTCACTTATAATCAAATTTAGTGGTAGACCTAATTTCATACTATACTATAATATTGACCCCCCAAATGTTGTTCTAGTAGAACCAAATTGATTTTAGTATTGGAGCTATTAGTTTTATAGTTAGCTATTCGATTAGCGATTAAACAATTGACACTTAAAAATTTTATTATTAACCGTCTGATCACAAAATTAAATGACTAATTATGTAATCGAATGGGCTCTAATGAAATTGATCGTTCTAATAATGAAACTAATTCTGTTCTAATTCTAGGAGTATGTTGCAGGCGCCAAGGAGACAATTGGCCAGGGAAAAGTTTTTGTCGTTTTTTGCATTTATTCAAAATACATAAAATAATAATAATAAAAGGGAAAAAAGAAAAAGAAAAGTGCTGTGATGGTCCCCCCCTGCTTTTTAAGACGAAGCCTGGCCCATGGAGAGATGTGTACGGTGCCTACTAGCCCTGACATGCATGCCCCAACTCTACCTTACGATTCGTCAGATCAATAATGTTAGGCCCACATCCAAACATTAACATTTGTGATCCAGTAGGGCCCATCTTGGCCCATTCCCTCCATGGTTACTCATCAACCCAGCATCTGTCCGCTTAACAGATTCCTCACGAGATTTAGATTCTAAGGGATACTAAGAACAAAGATGAACAATACAAAATTATCTTAATCATTATACCTTCCCTAATTCCATATTAATTATCTTCCATATGACTAAATTCTCCGTACTGTTCCCAATTTCCATGTATACTAATTAATTCTTCTAAATTTAACTTATATTAACAAAGTTTAGTTAAGCTTAAGATAAATTGGGTACATTAAACACGGTAGGGCCTACATATTGGAGAGAACAAATATCCAGTCCTCATTTAGTACTTAATTAGTATTGTAGTCCATGTGATACACGGTTAAATTATAACTTTAAAAATTTTCGTAACTTATAGAAATAATAATAAGTACAATTAATTTATATAAAATTTATGAGTTATGACTTACACTTTTTAAACTTAAATAACTAAATATTTTGAATTGATTTATCAATTTCATAATCAAATTTATTTTACCTACTTCAATTTGATTTGAATTGATTTATATATTTAATAGAATAAATTTAACTGAATAAAATAGGTAAATTAATTAATTTGTTAATTTGTAAATTATTTGTTATAAATTATATGTTGCATAAATCAGTGATTGATTGAATATTAATTTCATATTTATTTTTGAATGCGTCTTTTGTTTTGTTTCAATTAGACCCATAGAAGAAAAACATTGAAAGTTACTGCTACATTTAAACTAAATTTCTAAACTTCAGATTTCGTCTTTTAAGAATTTGATTTTTAGCTATTTCTTCAATCAAAGGATAATAATTTAAATATTTATATCTCAAACTTTGATTTCTATTAAATTAAAAATTATTTTGAAAATAAATTAAAATAAAGTCAAACAAAGCAATTTTTTTAATTCACATATCAATTCCATAATCAAATTTATTTTACCTATTAAAAAATCCTCTAAAACACTATAGTGATCAATTAATAAAAGTAATTGTTATCATTTTTTTAAAAGTAATTTTCAGTGCTACTCCCATTTAAAATATGTCATGTGTCAAATTTTCTTATGTCATCATTTTTTATTTGCCTTATTTTTTTTAGTTTTTTATATTTATTTGTAAAAAATATCCATTTATTTTGAATGATTATATATTGGTCTGATGAAAATACACTTATCTATTTTAATTGTCACGTTAAGATGTTAATATAAAATTTTTTAAACGAATAGTAATTATAAATAAAGGTAATACTACATCTACACTACAACAAGACAAACTAGAAAGTGTTTGGAAAATGATTGAAAAAATTTAAGTTCCGATAAATTATTGTTTGTAGAATTAATTTTAAAAAAATATAAGTTTAACAAATTATAGTTTACATAAGCAATAACTAAGAGTTTTTATTAAAATTATAGTTTGAGAACAAAATAATATTAATATAAAAACTTTTAAATATATTATTTTATACTAAAAATACATTAATACAATTTAAATTATAATTATAAAAACACAACGAAAAATCAGGAGGAGTATGTGCTCCCATACCATACGTAATGATTTCGACCACACGCTCAAGTGTTGACTAATCGAATACAGAGTCAATGTGACACTATCAATCCGAGATATTCTGGATAAGTCGATTTTGAGGTACAATGGGATTAATTAATTTAAAAGTATTTGATAATTTTCATCATTATAACTTCACCAATAATCTTCTCTAATTTGTTATTCTACCCGTTATTTTTCTTCAGACTCTCTGCCATTATCTGTACGACTGTACTTGACTGGTGTTAATTTCTCATTATATCAGTACTGTGATATATGTAATTTCTCATTATATCTGTACGACTTTACAATTTTTTCATTTATTCAATTTATTAATTATTCCTTTTGGTACAAACTACAACGTATAAAATAAAATCTGGCAATACAAGAAGCTTTGCCTGGTTATTGTATATAATTTATGTGAAGAAATTAAGTTTCAAGCATACCTAGCCCGGCCTAGCGGTCAAAATTGTGAGTACAAAGATTTTATATAAAGTTTAGGTAATTTTGAAATGGATTAATTATAGAAATTCTTTATTTTTTTATTAAGTTTTTCATTAAAAATAAGATAAACAACAACAATAAAACTTTATCTCATTAGATGGAGTTGGCTACGTGGATCGCACGACGCCATTGAACTCTATCAATGACCAACTCTTTAGGTATTTTATTTACTAGAAGATCTCATTCAATAATTTCGCTAAATGTTCTTCTTGACTTAAATACGATAAATGTAAAAAAAAAATTGTTTTTGAAGAAACTAATTATACATTATCAACAACAACAACATAGCCTTATTCCACTAAGTGAGGTCGGCTACATGGATCGCACGACGCCATTGAGCTGTATTAATGACCAACTCTTTAGATATCTCATTTACTAGAAGGTCTCGTTCAATAATTTCTCTAAGTGTCCTTTTTGGTCTTCCTCGACCTTTTTTCACAAGGCTCCAAACCATTTGCTCAACTCTCCTAACTGGCGCTTCCAACGGTCTTCTTTGCACATGCCCAAACCACCTTAAACGGTTTTCAACCAATTTTTCCTCAATAGGTGCCACTCCAACTCTACCTCGTATATGATCATTACAGATTCTATCTCTTTTTGTATAACCACACATTCAACGTAACATCCTCATCTCCACCACTTCAATTTTATGTTCTTGTTGTCCTTTCATTGTCCAACATTCACTCTCATAAAAAATTGCTGGTCTTATAGCAGTACGATAAAACTTTCCTTTGAGCTTATCAGGTACTTTCCGATTACAAACAACCCCTGATGCCATTCTCCACTTCAACCACCCAGCTTGTATCATATATTCCACATCTCTAATAATTTCGCCGTCATCTTGTATAACTGATCCCAAATACCTAAATTTTGACACTTGTGATACGACCTGATCACCAAGTTTAACCTCAATCTCGTTCCTAGCTTGTCACTTATTAAACTTATAATACATATATTCGGTTTTACTCCTGCTCAGACGAAAACCCTTCGATTCTAGAGTAGCTCTCCATAACTCAAGTTTAAAATTAATTTCTTCCCTTGTCTCTGCTATAAGAACAACGTCATCTACAAAAAGCATGCACTTAGAGATTTCTTCTTGGACGTGTTTCGTCAAAATATCTAAAAGCAGGTCAAACAAATAAAGGCTTAAGAATGATCCTTTGATAATTATACATTATCAAGTTATAAAAAAAATACGAATATTTGTAAAGATTATACATTTATCATAATTGAATGTAAAATCCCGACAACATAGAGATTAGATTTGCGATTAAGTTTTCTCATTTTGAAATATGCAATTTTTTAAGGATTTTTTGCTAATTCTCTACAATCAATCATTATCGACGCGTAATGTCATATTTTTCAAGCATAAATGAAGTTGTTCATAATCATATGGTTCATTTTAAGATCAGTTACGTACTCAAATAATCACCACTAAATAAGGGATGATTCACATTTAGTATTTCATATGTTGTCAATTTTTTTGAAACTCATTAACTATAGTATTGAAGTCATCAATTATTAATGTCGTTGGTCGAACAGTTAACAAAAATTTTTTTTTTAAAGTGATTTATATAGCTGTTTGATGATATCGAAAATCAATAATTTCACTACTAATGTCAATCGTTGCTTCTCTCTCTCTCTCTCTCTCTCTCTCTCTCTCTCAATTTTAGTATTACTGTACTGAAGTTATTTTTCAGAACACTCACTAACTTAAATATAAAAGAAATACAAAGCATACTCGCTTCCTATAACATTAATTGTCGCAAATATTTTTCATCTCCTGTGCCACAAATCAACATCATCTTTTTTAAATATTGCTTACCATGAATCATATAAGGATTTAAAATATTTTATGATTCCTGATCCAGAAACTTTCCTTGAAAAACCAATGAGATAATAATTTCTTCTGAGAATTTTTTTACCATTCTCTGTTTGACGTAGCATTTTCCTGTGTTAATTCTAATTACTCGAAATAAACCAATAAGTTTCAGGTTCCAAAATCCAAATTCATATTACCTTATGTGACTAACAGCTTTTTACGACGAAAACAAAAAAATTACGTACAGTTCTGTACATTTTTATTATCTTAAAACAAAATAAACATATAGTTTTTAAAAATAATTTTATATATACATATATATATATATATTAATTATTTAAAAATTTAAACATATTTTACTTTTAGAGTAGACTCGAATAATAAAAATATAAGAATGTAGGTATTAATATTATAGTCCTTTCCACAAAATGGCTATGCACTGTGACAATCTCACAAAACAAAAATGAGTTAATTCTACCGTATGGAAGCATCTAGCTAGCTAGAGCTATCGTCTCATCTATGATAAACATTTCTGTTAGTTGTGACCATTGATCTTTATGACAAAAACCGCATATGATACTCTTGCATTTATATCGCGCCAAATCGCCTTTTTTTCTTTTTTTTTTTTTTAAATTGCATCATTAAAAAATTGAAAAAAATTTATTATTGGAATTATCCGAGAATCTCCATTACGGCAGATTTAATAATAATTTTCAATTGGAAAACTTTCCATTTAGGAAGCTACTTCTTCACATTTCATCCGCCACTTCCAGATTACTTTCTTAGAAAGTCCAATTAGCCAGAAATTAATTTTGAAAAGAATCATATGGAGAGCCACAGAAGTACTTATTTTTTCCATTTCTCAGAAAGAGTTACAGTAGCTTACAAACTTATAAAGCTTTCAAGTTTCAATATATGTGACCTACCAACTTGGATTGAGTACGAAAAGTAATAATAAATTCGACGAAAATAAAGGAAATAGCATCTACAAATTACAAAGATTTTTTTTCCCTCATTTGTGGTTTCTGTTATGTCATTTATTACAATTTCAGCTAGAGACCTGTCACCTGTTCCTCAAACCTAAAATTGTAAGGAGGTGCTGGATATTACCAAAATTATATGAATGTGCGTGAGCAAAACCAAACGCCAGTTGATGTTTTAAATAGGGGGCCACCACTAACAAATTTTGTTAACATTATATCATGTACGATATATCAGAAAGTATTATTGGTTAAGTGGTCCAACTGCATGGTACTATTACTGTAATTTGCAACTGTTTATACATCCGAGTCCCAAACAGGATCATGTCTACAATGAAAATATATGCATTCATGCACGCAGGCAGCCACAACCATATTCTAGAACATATTATGCTCAACATACACACACACACGCATATATAGAATAAATTCGCGTTTGGATCCACTCTAATTAATTGAAGGATCTAATTATTTTTAATTACAGTTATAACTGTAATTAAAAAATAATTACAATTATAAATGTGACTAAAAGTCATAAAATTATTGTTAAAAAAAGTTAAACTTTTTAATTAGTTAGAACATTCGAATAAATTTAGTATCACTTTGAACTAATTATTTGTAATTTAATAATGATTATTTTTTATTCTTATATGATATATTAAACCATTCATTTATTACCAATATCAGTTCAAATGTTTTAATACTTATTTTTCTTAAATAAATTTTAAATTCAAATTTTGTGAATAGATTAAATTAAAGTTAGAAGAGTTTTACACAATTGTGGTTTGACTCACTGAATAATATATTGAATATAGATAATTGAAATCTGAATACAAACTTAGTAAACTGCAACACTCGCCGGGTATGTCATATAAATTTGGAAAATGAACTAAATGAAGAAAAGGAATAGGTAAAGGCTAACTCAAAAACATGGATGAAGATGTTAAGATATAGTAGCCGGAAGTGGGTGGCTTCTGTACGTCTCGATGGAGGATTGATGCTTAGAATCAAATAGCAAAGCAAACAAGCTAAAAAGAGACGGACAAGAAACCCCTCCTCTTTGTTCATTTCAACTGAAGAGAGACGATCATGCTTGTGCTGTAGAAATACTAATAACAGAATATATCTTGAGGAAAAAAAACACACCAGTATAGACACAGGAGGCCCCGCTGTAAATAACTACTTCTGATACTATATATAAACCTAACCATTATTTACGGTAATTTTTGCAGCATATGTCTAAAATTTTATGCATTAAATTAATAAATAATATAATTTAAAAATTAATAACGTAAATAATGATACGTTATGCTTTTGCATATCAGTGACCCATAATTAGTTATATAATTAGCTAGGAATAAAAGAAAAAGAGAAACAAGTGAGGTAAATGTGGAATAAGCATGAAGGTGGTGTGTTCATCAGAATCAGAAAAAGTCTGCTCTGCACATCTGCAAGACTGTGTCTGCTGTGATATGTGACGCTACAGGTAAACAGTGTCTGAGTTTGTTGACGCGTGAATATCACTTCCCGTTATTTCTTGAGTTCTCATGTTATCTCATCTTCCATTACTTTCTTGCTTTTGATACCACCAATCAAACATTTACTGGATTCAAACCATAAAATTTAAGTGCTTCTTTTCTCTTTCTCAGAGGAAAAAAAAAGTGATTAACAGCGACCCAACACAAGAAAAAGGAAGGAAGATGACACTAACTGGAAGTCTATTGAACAATCAGTGGAGGACGAGGTATCTCTTCTTCATCAAGTACTATACATAAAATTAATAAGCGAAAATGATGCGACATGGAGCATAAAATGGTGTTAAGTTACGGCTCAACATTCATTTCACACACAAAAATGGTGTCACGCTTGGATCATCATTCATAAATCTCTTGTATAGATTTTCAATCATCTCCAGAATACCCAGATAATGGTTGATATATATATATATATATATATATATATATATCCATATATATGAATAAGAAATGAGTAAAGCTGAGGCGATCGATGAGATGGAGGAAATGCAGTTTAAGGTGACAGATTTCAATGAAAAGAAAGCACATTTGAACTGCTTGTTCATTTACATGAAATCAACTTCATTAGTACCAAATAATATGATAAACACTTGCATATTCTTACATTGCTTCAAGTCATTTACTTATTTTTGTTAATTAATCTTCAATGAGAATTCTCAATTAATTGAGTTCATGTTAGCCATTAATCCTTTCCTTACCGGCTGAAGGTTATTGCACAGTGTTCAAAAGCCAATCTTAAACCGAAATCATGTTCGATCCCAATGAAATTTAATAAGTAAGGAGAAATGAGAAAGAAACCATATCCGACCGAAATGAACTTGAATAATCAAGGAAAAGAGAAATGTGAAAGAACCCTAGCTAGATCTCCATTAAAATTTTACTCTACAACCCCCTTCCCTTTTATCACTCTCTTTTTCGCTCTTGTTTGATACTAAAATCCAGTGTCTGTAATTAGAATAGCTAGAGAGGATCATGAGTTAATTAACAAAAATGCCCAACCAAACCAACCATCTAGACCTAAGAATTGAAAGGAAAAAAAAACAAAAGAAAAGAATTGAAATTAGGGTTTCTTACCAAGAGTGTTCTTGTTATTGTGCATCCAAACCTTGAGTACTTGTCTCTTCACACTAGTCTCCTCACAGAATTGCTCCACCGCAGCTTCATCGTGCTTCTGGATCCTCCATCCTACGCGCTCCGCAAATTCCAGCATCTTCTCCTTCTGCTCCTGCGTGAACTTCGTCCTATGCCTTTTCTTCCCTCCGTTACTGCCTCCTCCCCCGCCGCCGCCGCTGCTGCTCGGATTCGACATGTCCTCCTCATCTCTACTAAACGTCCCTCCCGACGCCGTCGCCGGCAGAGCCAACGGTCGATGCAGCGCCATCGGCTGCACTGCCAGATGGTGGTGGAGGTAACCGGCCGGTGGCGGAGCACGGTAGTAAGGCGGAAACTGCTGGTGGTACGGATGGTGCGGCGGCGGCTGCTGATACAAGGTGATTTCACCGTCCGTCTCCTTGCGGTGGAAATTGCGGTGACAGTTACAGGCGGCGCATTTTAGCGCGTCGAGCGTGCCTTCTTCTCCAGCCGGGATGAAGTCTCCGCAGCCGTCCACCGCGTGGGCGCCGAGGCTGACGGCGTGGTTCTTTTGGCATTCTCTGTACCTGGCCCCTGCTTTCCTGCCAGCCGTGACGGCGGACGCGCCTCCCTCGGCTCCGACTGCGGACGCGTCCAGCTTGGACCTGGTCGCCGAGTTGCCGAGCGAGTCGTAACCCGGCGGTGACATCGGGATCTCCATATCTTCTTGCTCTTCGTGCTCGTCGAATTCCATATCTCTGCCTCTTGTCTTTTTTAATTAAAGGTTTTCTGTTGACTTGGAATTCGCTTTCTGCCTCCGATTGGGGAAGAAGATCTACGCTACCGGTGACCCCAGGAGAAGCAGTTTCACCTTAGGGGGAATAACTAAGACTGTATTTATTTATACAAAGATGTAAGTTTAATTGTGATCATTTCGCTCTTCTAATTTTATTATATAAATGAATAGGACAAAATATCTCTAATAATGATATTGTAGAAAAAAATCTGTTTTTTATTAAACTAGAATTAAGATTAATTGAAAGCATGTGATATTATGTTAAGTGTAAGAAGTGAGTAGAGATGTAATAAAATTAAAAATATAATAGATATATATGTATATTTGTTTGAGCTTGAAGGTGAAGACAAGAGATTAGGGGGATATGGAAGAGGATGTGGTCATCAATTTTCCCGGTATGCAGAGGAGAGGTGTCTTTCTCTCGAAAGCCTTTCAAATACTTTCCCTTCAATCTGCGTCTTTTCTTCTCTTCTTGAGAAGCTTTTTTTTTTTTTTTCACTTTTTTTACTTTGACCAGGCCCTTTTGCTTACCCCCTCACCTCTCGTGTTTTACTTTACTTTAACCCCCACCCCATTTGATTTGCCATTACATTACATTACATGCATCAAATTACAAAGAGTATTATTAAGTAATTAATTAATGTATGAGAATAAGATGTGGTTGCGAGGAAGAGAGAGGGGAAGGAAGGACAGGCTTTAGGCATTAGGCATTAGGCATTAGGCATTA
The DNA here is from genome assembly GCA_037074585.1 of Biancaea sappan. Lineage (NCBI taxonomy): Eukaryota > Viridiplantae > Streptophyta > Magnoliopsida > Fabales > Fabaceae > Biancaea > Biancaea sappan. Next base: position 19,292,432 of record CM073494.1, read on the forward strand.
TCATAGGAGAGGAGAGAGAATATCGGAAAAATTAAAGTGTCGGCATTTATGGGAGCTGGGTACGTGCCCTCCTGCTCCGACAGGATGTGACGTCACCATTCCCACACCTCCGTCCTTTGTTCTAGTTCTCACTTAATATTCATTCCAGGTTGGGATTAGCGTTTGCCCACCCACCAATTATTTATTTGTCCCTTACCTTCGGTTCGGTTAATGATCTTTGGGTACGGTTATGCTACCCCTACTCTACGGTTCCTGCGGTTACTCTCTCTCTCTTCCTCCTCATTCATCTCTGACTGTCCGCCATGTGATGCAGCCAGTGCAGTGAGCTTTTTCCAAAGCCTTATCTTATATTCTTATCAACCAAGCCACCCCCCACTTTTATCCTCTTGTTTCAATCACTTTCAATTCACTTATCTTTGTTTGGTTCGCCTAATAAAAACGGACTATTATATTAATATAATTTAACTTTAAAAATTTAATTTTTTTTAAATAATTTAGACAATTTCTCACCATATCTTTTTTCTTTTTTAATCTTTTTCTTTCCTATTATATTATTGAATTTTTACTGCCTACCAAACTATCAATCATGCTCTTAATTTCTTAAAAAAAATATAAATACAGATCAATAAAATAAATTTTATACACTACTCTCATATATATATATATATATATTTGTAATTTACACTCCACTTCTTATCTCTTTGAGTGAGTTTGGTATGTTTTGTAAGGACGAGGGAATGGTTCAAAGAAAAAATTGGACAAATTTGTCTAAATTATTCTCTTTAAAAATATTAAATTTGTTTTTATAATAAATAATTGAGATATTTTAATAAAATATTCAAAATTTTTTCCTATTTTCTTTTCTTTTTGATTTTCCTTACTGGTACCAAACATACGTTTTTAATACATTCCATCAATTTCACTTTTCTTCATTTTCACTTTATTGATCGCAAGTTGATATTTATTTTGATTTGGTTAGCCGCGCTGTTTAATTCAATAGTATATTCAATGTTCTAAAAATATATATTAATTGTATATTTTTAATGATTAATTGATTTTTAATGTTAACTTTTTTTGTTATAATTTTGTTCTTTGTATCTATAATTTTGATTTTTACGATTTGGGCTTTATTTTCAAGGTTTTTTATTGTAATATTTTATAGCTTATGATTTGAAATTTCAGGGTTTAGGTTATAATAATTTAAGTTTTAAGAATTATTTTATCGAAAGAAAATTATTACTTTGAAGACAAGTTTTTTATATTAAAATTAAAATTTTTGAGAATAATGGTGACTAATTTGAAAATTTTAATAAACAAATAAAATATTTTATTATTTGTGTACTTTTTAAAAAATATTTAATGCTCCTTAATTACCGTACTTTTAGCTAATAAAGCATTAAAACTATTTATTTTTAACTTATATTACTATTAGGGTTGGATTTTACTTCTTTTTTTAAAAACAAAATTATCCCCAACCAGGTTTTAGAATATTAGTTTGCATCTCGTCAACTGGTAAGTAATTGTTTTAACTTGATCAAATATCTCAAATTCAATTATTTAGGAATCATTTGCAATAAAGCTTGGTAAAGATAATTTTACCGCTTATTATAATCTTATTCAGTTTAAATTTAAATTAGACAACGTACATCTAATGTTAGGATATCGGATAATTGTTAAAAAAAAAAAATAGTTTGCCCACTTTTCGTTATAATATTTTATTGGTGTACGGTGTATTTCAATGACATGGGTTATTGTTTATTAAAATATGACTAACTTGTAATTACTATTTCATTAATTTAAAACATGTGAAACATATATATATATATACATAATTTTGCAATGTGAATGGGGTAAAAGAAAAGGCAATAATGAAGAACATCATAGTTGTAGACAAAGGGCGACCCACGAACACATGTTGAAAATAATTCATAGGAAGAACTAAGCTATGGCTTCATTCGGTCCCAACTTTGGAAGCTTCATGTGTGAATTTCCCATCCCGCCTTTTATTATTACTTACTTCCCAACAACCTTTAATATATTTATTTTAATATATATAGTGTTATATATATATATATATATATTTTAATCATGACTCTTCAAACTGTATATTAATATTTATATAGAATAAAATATACATTATAATATATAAATTAAAAATATTTCACTATATTTTATTATTTTTTTAAATATAAAAATATGTACTATAATTTAATTTTATATTTTTAAAAATCATTTAAAAAATGAAAACTAGAAAAAGCTTTATTACGTACCAGAGTAATAAAACAAGCAATTGATCTTTAAATGACTATAAAAGTTGATATATAAAGAAAAGTTCAATTTTATTTTCAGTTTATAATTACCTTAAGGTTTAAAATAGCATGTTTTGAACATAAGAAAAATTCCTATAAATGATAAAGGGAGAAAAATATAATTATAGTTATGAAAATTTAGATACAATTTATTACATATTTATTATTAGTTTTTCCAATAAGAAGTCAGAACATAATATTCTATTATTTTTTAAAATAATTGTATCTTTTTTTACAACTTATAATTAATAAAAGTAACTGTATATACGTCTAGTATTTTTTAATTACTATTTTAATTTTAATTTTTTAAATTTATTCTCTTAGAAATTTTATAAATTAATATCTGAAAATTTTAAAAAAAAATTATGGTCGGGTACTTCATTGCTGCAAAAGTATTTTGTAATGTTTGAACAACTCTTATTTTATTTTGAATTAATAGAAATTTGAAACATCTTTTGTGACCTACAATTAAAAGTAATCGAATTCCTGTAAATAAAGAAGATATATTTTAAATGTTAAACAACTGAAAATATATATATTTATAAATAACCTAAAATTAATTTTTTGTTGTTGGGTGAATTGTAATAGTAGAATTTAGTGGGTACTTAGCACTAGCTGAACCCGACTGAAAAGTGAAAACAAAGTCTGGTTCTGAAATATTCTTAGGCTAAGGGCAACGCTCCATATGTCGTCACCGAAGTGCAGGAAGCACCTGGTGTATTCAGTGACGTTTTTAATTTCGGTGAATTACACCTTCTTAATCGATATTTAAATTATTTTTTAAAAATTGTTTATAAATTTTCTGAAATCTAAATAAATGTGGAAAAAATTGTTTGAGAAAAATCGTTTGGAAAAGGCAAGGGCATGTGATTCCACCAGGGTGTGTCACCCAAAGCCATAAAACTGGACGCTTCTTCCGATTCCTTTCCTTCAAACTAATCTCCGCAATATTCTTATTTCACTCTTTCAATTTTGGTGATCATGTTTTTATTTGAATCCCCAAAAAAAAAAAAAAGGAAAAATCTGTCCACGTACATATCATCAGAGACGTCAGTGGTAGCCTTATCATTATGATCGTGTTACTTCATGTAAAAAGAACGGTTGGGGGTATTTTGAAAGAAATAAGTGGAGTTGGGGGCATTTTTGAAATTAAAAAAAACTAAGGGGAATAAGGAAGTCTTTTAAAGAAAAAGAAAAGGTGATCGGGGGCGTTTTAGCGATTTTATATTTCAAAGAAGTCATTGCGTTTTCGAAATTAAAAAAGCAAGACGCTAGAGACGTTTCTGAAAGGAAAGAGAGAGGTTGGGATGTTTCAGTGATTTTGTCTTTTAAAGAAGTTCATGGGTTGCGGAATTGTATCTTTTTTTTGAAAGGAAACTGAGTGAAACGCAGCGTTTTATTAAATTATGTGTTGGAGTTCGTGGTCGTTGGATCAGTGCATCAACAATTCTAAATCTGTGATTGCCTGTAACTTTTGTACCTGTTCATGGGCATCGACGGTCAATAATTACTTAGCAGGATGTTTCACTTTAAAAGCAAAATAGAAAATCTTTTCCCATCATTATCACTGTGTTACTTCTTTTAAAAAAATAGTATCACAATATTAGATGAAGAGATAAATAAATACAAATCTATTTGAATGACATGTCATAATTAAATAATAAAAAGTGAATGACTCTCACCGACTATGTGATTATTTTAGTTGTGTAAAAACAATTTTATAAAAAAATAATCTGCCAGAGAGAAGTTATTTATCTCTGAAAAAATTACTTGATAAATATTTTTATTAATATTTGGGAAACAGTCTATGTTTGAAAATCTAAAAATAAAAGTACAGTTGAACAGTAAACCACTAAAAACAATATATGTATAGATTTGATTTTAGGGTTCATATTGTTTGAATAAATAAATAATTTTAAATATTTGTTACATTTGCTTTAATTATGTTTCTAAATTTATATAATTAAAATGTGCAGTTAAAACCACAATAAATATTTAAAATATTCTAATAAAAATTACTTATAATACATAAAATTAAAATTTGAAAAAATTAACAAGTGAAAAAAATTTGCGTATTACACCCTCGTGATCGTACACCCTCCATATAATGTGTTTTTGACCTTGTCCATTACCATTTTTTTTTTTGGGTAATCAGTATTATACTATTATTCGTTCATGTGACCATCATTTTCATCCCACAATTTAAAACTAAATCTTCATTTCGTCTGAGTCGGATTTTCTCTTTTTACTGCTGTTTATATGCTTCGACAAACAAATTGACGAAATATTAACTTGAGTTCTGTTAAAATTTGTCATTTATATACAAACATGCTTGAAAAATTAGAATTGTTTTTTTTTTTTTGGGTTTAGAATCACCAATATCCAAAAGAATTAACTGAGCCTGGATTAATATGATCAGTGCCGATCAATCATAAAAATGTAAATTTTTTTAACGTTAATTTTTCCTTTTTTGTAAGTCTTTAACTCTAAACCAAACTTAATTCTCTCACAAGTTGAAATCGACTTTGTTTTTGTGGTAGATCTAATACATGATAAACCTATAAATAAATTGGGCCAATCTGTCTAGCACATATCAGTGCACAACAACAACTTGACACTATGAGGCCCATTTATTTTGATCCAGCCCAATTCCGTTTTGGTCTGAGAGTGGGCTGACAGCCCAAGAAAGGCAACACAACGAAACAAGGAGGCCAGATCGTGGCACAAGTAAAAGGAAAAGCCATACAATAAGGGGTTGTCCAAAACAACACTGCAGCGTAAGGCCCAAAGCAACAAACTAAAGGGTCAAACCCAAGAGGAGACTATGGGCTTCGGTCCATGTGGCCGGCCCACCAAAATAAAAATATTCAGACCAAAGAAAAAGGTTGACCCAATAAATTCAAAACCATGATTGGAGTGAGGACGGTTATTCCCATGATATTGAATTATTGAGTGCTTTTATTGGCGTGGCTTTTCTTGTGACCACCCATTCTTTGAGCAAAGTTAGCAGAATAGCATACGGTACAATTGTTTCATTCCTGAATACTTTTGGTCTCAGTTAATCTTCATGAAGTAGAAGTCGATCTCACAAAAGCTTCACCGGAGATAGCCTGCTTTAACACTCCTAAGATATTCAGATATAGTTTTGAGAGCCATGACTGTGTGGATGCAAAGCCATTTGCGTAGAGCTTAATGAGTGTCTCAAGCTTAATGGATTTTGCGTTGAAGGTGTTAAGGCATTACCATCAATGATTGGCACGGTTGAATAATTCAAGACTTTAAATCAATATCATTAATCAATTCAACGCAAAAGTTTGAGATGTTAAGTGAGTGCCTTTTGAATAGTTTTATTATTAATATTTGTAATATTAAGATTCATCTCCTTTGTTCTACTGAAGTGAAAACTGAAAAGTAATTCCTAAATAGTATTTTGTAAATAAAACCTTAAACATATTAGATCAATGTGAGAGACTTGTGTCTTGCTAATTATTCAATAAAGGAATTTAGTGTAAACAAATATGAAAAATACCCTGGACCATAATATCAAAAAGAAAAATAAACAAACTTTGAACTGAGTTAAGAGATCTACACGGATCAACTATTAAAACAAAAACGTCGAAGAAATTTTATGGAGAATGTGGAAATAATAGGATGAGACGTTGAGATTCCGTGGTAAGCTGCTTGGGGCAATGGATATGAGATTGAAAAGCATAGTGTGAAAAACAAGAAAAGTAGCCTAGTACCGAGTCCAATTCTGATTTGGGTGAGACGACAATTGTACCGTCATCGTCCTACTTACCCACCTCAGTCCTCACTACGTGTACTCACCATGTTCACTTGAGCATCTCCTTCCCACCCCAACAATAAAACCAAACTTTAATTCTCTGTAATTTAAATTAATCAAAAAGGGAAATACATGCATGATATTGTGTTTGAACTGCTGAGAAATTGAGCAATTTCCACTAAAGACATCCTTTTCAAATAACAAAATGCTTGGTGATTTCATCATTTAGAAGAATTGATGTGGTGGAGAACATACATGACCCATCCATTCACATTCACGTATTATGCATTGATACCATTCTCGTCTCCTATCTCACTCCATAATTCTGGTTAGCACCCTTTCCATGATTCATTCTCAATTCTGCAAAACCCCCAACAGACCTGGACCTGTTGTGCCTCGCATTCCCATTTGAATCCCAATCCACCATTTTCATCTCTCTCCCAAGTCCCATTGACCTCGACCTCATCACCACTCCCCCATTACACCCTTCAGCTTCAGTAGTACTCCTTCCATCCTCATTCTCATACTCTACGCCACCCACGCTGGATACTTTCCCATTCCTTCTGCTTCCCACTTTCACTACCCTCCCCACTTCCTCACTCCCATCACACACTACTTCCCCATTCATCGCCTCCCTCCGCCTCAGACCCCTCCATATCGGCGTCGCCTCAATCCTCTTCCTCACTTGCTCCACCCACTCCACCACCTCCGACATCGCCGGCCTCTTCTCCGCCGTCGACCTCACGCACCTCGCCGCCACCACCGCCAGATCCCGTAAGACCGCCGCGTCCGACGGCCTCCCGATCCGCCGGTCACAGATTCCGGCGAACTCCCCGCGCTTTATCATCGGCACCGCCCAGTCCACCACCGACGGCGGGCTGTAGTTCAAATCGATGGCGTTCCGGCCGCTGATGATCTCCAACAGCAAGATCCCGAAGCTGAAGACGTCGCTCTTCGTGCTCAGATCCCCCGGCGCAAGATAGGAGGGGTCCAGGTACCCCAACGTGCCCGCGGGGGGCGTGCACTTCACGCGCACGTCCTCCACGCGTCCCCTGAGAGCTAGTCCGAAATCCCCCAGCCTCGCCTTCCCCTTCTCGTCGATCAATACGTTCGAAGACTTTATGTCTCTATGAATCACCGGCGGGTCCGAGGAGTGGAGGGCCTGAACCCCTTTCGCCACATCCAGAGCGAACCGGACCCGCCGGCTCCAGGGGGGCGGTCTGGCGGAGGAGTGCAGGGCATCGTAGAGCGAGCCGTTGAGCATGTATTCAACGACAATCAGTTGGGTGCCGTTCGAGTCGGTGCAGAACCCGATGAGGTTGACGAAACGGCGAGGATTACGAACTCTGGAGAGAATCTCGATCTCGTTCTCCGCGGGGCTGGTACAGTTAGCGCAACCGGTACAGTGGGTGGAGTGGGTCCGGAAGTTCGTCGCCGGAGGTTTCGCTAGTTTGGTTCTCTTGACGGCGGCGATGAGCTTGCCGTCGTCGAGGATGGCTCTGTAAACACTGCCATGACTGCCTTTGCCTAAGAAGCTATCTGCGGAGAAGCCATTGGTGGCGGCCAGGAGCTCCGAGTACTGAAACTTTCTGATTTCCGGGATCTTATGCTTCTGGGATGTACATGCTCTTCTTCTCATTCTGTTGGAATCGTCCTTTTTCTTCTTCTTCTTCTTCTTCTTCTTGAGATCCCAATAGTGGGAATCACAGGTGGCGATTGCAGACTCGGCAGTGCAAGAGAGGTAGCCCATGATTATTGAGGTGGGTGAGTGATTGCGTGTGAGAAAGGGAAGGAGTGGGGAGTGAAATGCGAAATGGGTGAGAGAGAGAGAGAGAGAGAGAGAGAGAGAAAGGAAGTGGGGGGAGAAGGATCAGGAGGTGGTGGGAAAGAGGGAGCGGCAAACTCAAAAGCCATAACTGCAAGAAAAGGAAAAAGGGTATGGGGAACTAATGAGGTTTAAAAGTCGTGAATGATTTACAGCTTTGGGACGAAGACGTGAAATCAATTAATTTCAATCACAAAAGCTTGGACGCCCAAATCTTTCGAATTCTGCTTTCCCATATTTTAATGTTTTCTACATGCAAAGCCGTGCTTACTTCTCGGGCTTATCTTTTTTGCCCTTTCTTTCTTTAAATCCTTCACTTTCTTTAATGAATAAATCCGAGTGTTGGGGGCCCATTCATTGAACCAACTGTCTCTCTTATTTTACTTTCCTTTCTTTCTTCTTTTATTCCATTCCCCACCTTCTTACTTTCTCTCTTTTCTTTGCATAAGGGAGAACCCTTTTTCTTTTCCCTTTTTCTCTTCGTGTATATTATGAATGAAAATCATTCGGATAGTAATTTCAAATTCAGAATGAAGCCTTGTTAATTCATTATAGTCTAAAAAGAACAGATTCATTCTTTGAATTTTGGGGTAATTACTGCATACCTAACTCTCCTTGACTATTTCAAACCAGATTTTCCAAATTTGAAATGATCATGAAATTATTCAATAATTAGTCCCTACGTGATTTTCTCATTCATTCATGATTCCCGTCTGGATCCATCTATTTGCTTCTAGCATGAGAAAGTTTAACATGAGGACATGTCACATATATTACATCTTAATAGGACAAAGTCAGATATATAATTGATTAATTATATATCTAGATCCATATGTTGTGGGACACATGTAGTGTAACTATACAAATCAATATCTGAGCACTAAATTACTATTGTTAGGTTTAAATTTAAATTCCACTGAGAATGAGTATCGAGAAAAAGGAAAGAATCTATGCAACACCAACAGATTCATTTAATTAAATGGGAACAGATCACATCATGGCTTGAATATAGAGTATAAATACGTCATATCATGGAGACTAATCTACAATATACCGAGACTCATAAAGGGGGATAAAGCTTAACAAAGAACATTTGGGAAGAGAGGCTACGAAAAAGATGTGTGCATTAGCAATGAAAATAAAGTCGGAGTATAAAAAAGAGTCTGGATTTTATTTTTTAATAATAACTAGAGATATTAATTTGCAATTATGACTAGGATAAAGTAGACAGTTAAGACTAAAGAATGATTGAAATTTGAAACTCTACATTTTATAACTTTTTTCAAATAAAAAAACTACTTCTTTCAACTTCATTCGTTTTTTTTATTTAGATGACTACATTCATTGAGATAAATGAGAGAACGCAAACTCAAATAAAAACTAACTCGAATTTTTTACTAGGAGTCAAAAACCCAACATCCTTTGATGTTGAAAAGTTAAGGTAGAATTCATATAAATTTTACCTCTTTCATTTTAATCAAACAATATTAAAAAGTCTAACCAATAATCCAGTTTCAATAAAAACTAAAGGCTATGGTCCAAATAATTGTTTTACAGGGATAGTGAGTGAAGCGAGGGAAGGGCATCTCCGTTTTGGCTTAAACGACAGAGCGAAACGTGAAGGTAGAATCTATCGTTTGCTTTTGTTTTGTAACTTCGAGAAAAATGAGAAGTGGAGTCTTCACAACTTTTGACTGTCTACTGCTTTGGATCTCCCAAATGCTACAAAGTCACAATTACACTCACTTTTTCCCATTCCATCCCTACCCATTTCCTATTGCTATTCCATCGCTTTTACCTAATACGTCCAACGACTTAATTAAATGCAAGAACCAACCCGAAACACAGTACTCTCTCTCTCTCTGGACTCTTGATTTTATTCATTCTGGAAGATCTGTGTTTGTGTTTGTGTTTGTGTTTGTGGGGCCATGATTTAGATCATGTTAACCCACTAATCATAATTCCTGGGGGGCAAATGCATTTGATTCTGTTATTATGACTCTTTTGACTTATTGTTCCTCCAAAACCCATGGCGTTATAAACACGGAAATGCCTGCAAATTAAATGATGTGCCCATGATTTCAAATTCATGATATCATCGTGATAATAGCAATCTCAAGAAGTTGACTCTTTTGAAATATACACATTATAATAATTAGTGCTTATGACTTATGACTTTAAAAGATTGGTTCTTGCAATTTATGTAAACACATTGAAGTAATAAGAAGATTTTGAATTTAAGACACTGTTTGATTCGATTCAAGCATGTTATTTTATAAAATGTACTATATTTTATAGTCTTGGTGTTCATGTAGGTTGAGTTTGAACTAATTTGCTTAGTTCCAGACAAACATTGCAAATATCAATACACTGCGCTCACTACAAAAAACAAAAATTAGTATTTAGCATCAGTCAAAAATATCAAACAACTTAATATCAGTTTTCAAAACTAACATTAAGTAATTCGTTGCAATGTTATTTAGCGTTGATTTTAACATTCATAGGAATAATCGACGTTAGAGAAATTTAGCGTCGATTTTGACCGACACCAACATTTGTAATCTAACATCGGTTTTGACCGACATTAAACTCTATAATTTAGCGTCAGTTATGACCGACGTTAAATGTTGTAATTTAGCGTTAGTTACGACCGACGTTAAGTTTGTGATCTAACGTCAGTTTTAACCGACACTAAATGACTTTGACTGATATCATTTTTTTACTATCATTTAGCGCCAGTTCTAATTGTTGCTAAAGATGTGATCTAACGTTAATTTTAACTGACACTAAATAATTTTAGCAAATTTTTATTTTAGTTTAATTAAATGGAAATTGACGTTAATTTTTAAAACTAATCTTATAAATACAGTCAAATTTAATTTATATATCTATAATCTAATATAATGTTTGACCAAAATTTAAGGGATACTGAAAGTCAAACTATAAAAGAAAATATATTTGGATAAAAATATATACATTTTAAAACATATCTTTATAATACATACAACAAAAATAACAAAGTTAAACTAAAAAAAATTAAAATAAATATTCATTGAAATCATTCAATAAAATTTAAATACAATCATGTGTCATATACATCAATAATAAATGCTAAATTCTAAAATATCAAATCATGTGTCATTTACAACAATGATATATATTACTAGACTAAAGCTCATCTCAATACATCAGATTATGTGTCACTCCACACTTTCTTCAACTTCACAGGAAGCAATTTATTACTAGAATTTCCTTTGAATTGTACCTGCAAAGACAAAGATAGTAGAGACAATTAATCAAACAAATCACTTATAACTCAATATATATAATATTATATTATTATACCAAAGAATGCATTAAACGTTGATTAGTTTTTATTTTTCATTTTCACTTTTTTTTTTCATTTTTTCATCTACATTTTCCCATCCGTAAACTTTTTGAACTTGAGAGGGCAGACAAAGTACATAATTATCATACCTTATTTTAATTAAAAATTGATTTTAAACATTAACATCATAGTCCCTACATTATTATTCCTATACTGCTTTAGTCTATGGCTCTATTGGGCAGAGTGAACCAATTTGGCGCATGAATAATTAGGCTCGGTAGATGAATGTCTTTTACTAGTACTTTTATATTACCAAGGCTAACTTTATAATACTGCATTAGTTAAATATTAAAATAGAAAATCTATTGCTGAAATTCCCTAACATTACGGACTTGAAAGTTAAAAAAAAAAAAACTGAGTTGTTCTGTCACTGTGTCTCACCATAACATCACATAGGATTCTAGGAACTAGAAATCTGGGTTTTATTTTATTTTTGTTATTAATAATACTTTATGTTTATAATAATGAGGGTGAGTTATTTAGTTGTGTAGAGTATGGAAGTTATGTAAGGTATCGTCTCACCCTCACTTCTAGATAAACAAATTAATTGCTCTTACCTGTAACCAACACGAGGTGGCCGGCGGAGGGACCAATGACTGGTGTTAAACCGGCTAGACAACGCCGATCAAGCGAACAGAAGTGGTTGGAGCAACCATCGCAGCTCATTCCTCTTGAGCTCTACTCGTCGCTCTATTCTGTCTCGCATCATAGGGAAAAGAAGAAAAGGGGGAAGGGTTACGGCAGGGGATCACAGTGGTAGACAGCTACAGTACCTCCAGCTCAACCCTTACACTAGCCCGTTGTTAGTAATTTGGTAAGTGTACTAGTCGTACAAGTAATATAGTATAAAATGAGTAAGAATATCGATCCCACGAGGACTAATTCGCTAACTACTCGGGAGATTCAATTGTGTTAGTTAAACAAATCAAATTGGATTAAAGGTAGCTCTATTCAAAAAATTGGAAAAGTAAAAAATCAGTAAAATAGAATGCTATTAACAACAACCGACAAACGATTCGATTAAATTAATATAAATAAAAGCCTAGAGTCACTATTCTTCCTCTTCCGTCCTAAAAATTATTAATCTCTCTCTTACACATGTGATTCTAATTAACTATACAAAGTTAATCTTAAGTTATCTTATGGCTTAAAATAATTCTTTCAAACCTAAATTAAGCTACTCAACTCTTACGCAATCCCTCACGTGGGCTAAGTCTAATTCAAACCAATCTAGAATTAATCAAACGAGATCAACTAATATCCCTATCAGTTAACAAGTGAAATCCCTTAGATTAAGGTCATACACTCGTCCCTTTCAATCAGAGTTCTACTCTTATTTCCCCCTCCTGAGATCGATAAGAGTCACGTGCAAACTATAAATTGATCCAGTTCATAGCAAGCTCAATGTAAATAAATGAAAAGACATGTATTGATTAAAAGAAATAAAAAATACAAAGAGAGAAATAATTTCTAATATGAAATTAGGTTCATAGCAACTCTAGAAGAGGAAAATTAGCCACTTATGGCCTTAAAACAACAGAAAACAATAAAAGATAGAGAAAACTTCATGAATCTGAGGTTGGATTGAGGGAAATCGGACCCATAGAGCTTCGGAATGAGATTCATCCTCTTCCCTTTGCAAAATTGACGTCTTCTGGCTTCCCCCTAACTCAGAATGACCTAAAAACTCATCATTTTCGCTATTTAAACCAATGCAGAAACATGACCCACAACTATAGCGGTGGATAGCAGTGGCAAGAAAAGTTAGGACTTCAGCAAAATTTTGGTGCATGATCTACCGCTATAGCAGTAGATAGCAGAGAGAAAGTCTTTAAAATAAGTTGCTCTAGTAGCCACCGTTATAGCTGTGAAGATCCACCGCTATAGCGGTGAGTGGCAGAAAGGGGTTTCTTCTGCAGCAACTTCAGAGATGTAGCTCCAGTCGGATTCATCATCAAGCACAAGCTCCTCACCAACTCAACCTACAACAAAAGATAAATAACACCATTAAACCGCAGAAAAGAATTGTGAAGTCACTTAATTTATTAAAAGCTCTAAGAAAACATAACTAATCTAAACTAACCAAAATATGAGTTAAGAATTGCAAGTATAGGTAAGATAGATATTAAAGAAAAGGTAAATAGCACCAAAATCGTGCTAAGTTGAGAACTCAACACTCTCCCAAACTTGAATCTTTGCTTGTCCTCAAGAAAATCAACCCTCACTCAGAAAACAACGTAAAACAAAAATAAAATACACAGGTTTACAATCAGGCTCAAAAAATGATTAAACTAAGTAAGGAAAATGAGTGGAATATACAAAAAAAAAATTGGAACCATCTACTAAAATTAGATTTAGGAAGTACTTTTATTAGAGAACAACCATACTTGCAATAATAACTTGGAGATTAATTCGAAACTCAAATAAACACCTTGATACTTCAGAAACCTCTTAAAACAAAATACCATCACCTGAATTAATCTTTTATTTTTATATTTTTACACTCTCAAGGGTTTTCATTTCAAATTTCAATTGATCTAATTAGTAAACCAAATAAGAGATGTAATCAGTAAGAAGCAGAGTCTATGCACCTAATCCACACAACTCTTCCTCCCCCTTCACACCCAAAGTGAAAATTACAGAATGAGAGAAATACCCATGTGCCTATTTGTCACGTCCCAAAATCTGAGCACGTGACCGGCACGGAAAGTGAATTTCATTTCACCTCCGTAAGCCTATCTTTCTCTTAAAAATCATACAATTCTTTTTCATGCAACCAAACCGAGTTCTCTATACATACTACAATTATTCACATTACATCACTGAATGAACCTACCCGATTACAGAGATTTCTAGATTTATACAACTTAGAATAAGACTTAACTATTATACCTTTATCCTGAACAAATGAAAAGGTAATCATGGACTAAGGATCCATAATTCCTTGTTCCGATATTTACCTTCAGCTGTCAACTCTGAAAAAAAATATCAATAAGAGGGGTATGAGCAAACCACGTGCCCAGTGAGTAGATAACACAACACTATGACAAAAAAAATATCATGCATCATAATGATAACATGCAGCAATCATACGTAAATCGATTATCATATGATATAATATTATTCATAATACTTGACAACAATATCCAAGTAAATCAAATACATTTCAACATAATTCAAAATTCACAACAGCAATAGGTGAAATCAATTTCACACACATTTTCCGAACCAACCGGGTCGTCCAGAATACCTCTGGATCGTTGCCCGCGGTCCCCGCTGCATCCACCCTTATCGCTCCGTTTATAATCTCCACCCTTATAACTTCACATAAATTTCTCCATGGGGTGCACCACCATGCCTTTCCTTTCCAGTCAAACACAATCACAATCACATATAAAAACATCCTCAATCATAATCTTGAGCCACATACACAACTCAGTCATTTACAATTCAAGCCACAACATAATCAATGTGGTTCCAGCAACATAGCATGTATACAACATAACCCATAATATAGAACAATTATTCAACTCAGTTCACATGCCATTCACAATCCATCATATAACCTCCATTCATGGGAAAATAAGAAAATATAATTATATACATTACCAGATACGTTCCACAATTGTTTATGCCTCATCGTTCCACATCATCCTCTTCAAACTTGGATATACAACATATTTCCACTATGATGCAAAAAGTCAATAACAGATATTTAATCATAGCAAGTATTAACCCACTCACCTAGATTTCACGCTCTCGGCACTCCCACTTTGCACTTTGACCATTCCTCGATTCCTTGCTTTCCCTACGTTGCTTGGCTCCTAGAGGCTCGCCCTGTAGCCCGAGATCCACCTTCCAAAGCCCAGTTGTAGAGTTGGAGTGTAGAGAGAGAAAGAGAGGAGAGAAGGTGAAGAGAGAAAGAGGAAAGGAGAAAAAATGAAGAAAAAATAAGTGAGGCCACCTATTTACTCGCCCGGGGTGAAATTATCACTTGCTCTGCAATTGACCCTCAGTCAAGATTAGCAAAAGCAAATTCATAAAATCTCACCTCAGGTGTTTCTAAATCCTAGGTGCCCCACAGATTTCCTTATTTCACTTTAGTCCCTCTCAATATCTCAAACTCCACTTTAATCCCAAATCCATCATCCTTTCGGTACCGGACTCATAATTCATTCCCATAAGCTCTATTCTCCTTCTCGAGTCCCTACTTGGTCATTTCCCAAAAGTCCTCTATACTTTCTTTTCTTTTCACTTTAGTCCTTGAGAATTTGTAAAAATTTCCTAAATTAAAAATTAAAATTTCTATTCCCACATTTTCTTCACTAATTCAAAAAGCAAATTTTCCACGTAATTAAATTTTTCACTAAACTTCAAATTAGACTTTAAATATTCATATAAATTCTTGGGATATTACATTCTTCCCCCCTTAAAAGAATTCGGTCCTCCGAATTCAAAACTTACCTCAAGATTGAAACAAATGCAGATATTTTGTCTATATCTCATTCTCTCTCTTAGAATTTTCACAATCAAGTACAAAATATAACAAGTTCAACATATTTTTATTTCTCAAGTTTCTTCAGTAAAAGAATTGTCAACAAAAAAAATCAAATACGAAAATTTTTATTTCTAATACATAAGTTACAGGCAACAAGCTGAACTTGATTTACAAAACAGATAATTTTAATACGTAAACATTAGATCAAACATCAGCTTTAGGTACAAACAAAAGAAAGGATAAATTAAGAACGAGGAGGCTTTTGAAATACAGAAGGTGCTCCACGTCTAGAAGAAGAAGGTGCTTCAGACTTAAGGAGGAAGTTAATCGTTGCAGCCTAGAAAGAGTTTCGCGAGGAAACGTCTGGGAAATTTGGCGAAGTGCAGAAGTCACTCCATTCATACAGTCAATACATCTCGCTTGTTGGTCACGAAAATTTTGAGTTGCAAACATCGAATGTCTATCAACTCTATTCGCCAATTCCCTAAAATGACGGTTCAAAAGCTTCTCCTGTTCTGTAAAGAGACGATTTATCAATCTCCCATGTTCCTCAAAGTGGCGATTTATCAATCTTTCCAAGTCCTCCATCTTTTGTCTCATAAGCGCAAGCTCATTATTAGAAGATGTTGCTATGCTAACATCCTCTAACTCTACTACATCCCTTTTTCTTTTCTTAGCCTCTGGTGACTCTTCCATGGATCTCTTATTCTTATAATTCTCCAGGCTAAGATTTAGATCCAGCTCTACCTTGCCAGCCTCAAAGTTTAAATTGAAAGATTTATTGCCGGCCATATTTTTCTGAGGTATAAAGGTTGTACAGAAGGAGAAGTTTGATGCTAGAAAGCTTATAGATATAAACTCTTAGTGTAGTGAGCAGCGTAATGGGGCATCCATTATATATAGACGAAATTTAGGGCTACAAAACCTTTACATCGATGACCTACAGACCTTATCCGATGCAATGCCAACGGTTTCTGATAAGCATGCCAGAAAATAACAAAATATAATCTAATACAAAAGATTTCCTTAAAAATTTCGGCTAACTTTTGACTCTTGCTCAAATTATTCAACTAATCGCCGCTTCAATTTATGACTTCTTAACTCTGTATTTGTCTTGTCCAATAATTCTAAATCGAGATATTACTCCATGAACGGGTAGCTTCATACTAGCCTTATCTAGGTTTCTAATCCGTGGCTTTGCCCTAAGCTTACACATTTTCAAACATACATATTAAAATAAAAACTTCTCACATCTACACATCAAGCGTTCCATAAAGTGAGAGAAAAATTTTACCTTTCACTTGCCTCTACGAGCATATATATATATATATATATGTATAAACATGGAGATACATCATTATCTATATATTTTCATCTATTCAAGTCCTTTTAAATTTCAGACTTCTCATTCTTTGAATATACGTAGAATCATTACATATTATTACTGGCCATAACAAATAGCCTTCACTCTCTATGCATGAATAACATACATACATATCATATGTATTTAGATACATATAATCACAGTATAATTCATTCAATCATGTATATTATACTCAACTGAAGGCTTTCAAGAACAATACAAGAAAGCATAGAAATACATTTTAGTTCATCGTGAAAACATCCAAGACACTCTGTAATGGGTACATTGTCGACTTCTTTTAATTTCAGAAAATGCCAACGAGAGAAATGGAAAAACCAAGTGTAAATCGGCCGTAAATCCACCGAATATTGACTTTCGTGGTTTTGCCATTAATGCGACGAGTTGTTGGTGTGCATGCCTACCCTAGACTTCTAGTTTCAGCTTGCAGAAATCCATAGGTTAAGCGTGTAGGGTGCGGCGAAGAGATATCTTCTTTGTCTCTAAGTTCAAAATTTTCCTTTATAAGAACTGTCCCAACGTTCTCAGTTACCACACCACAAAGAGTAATCATCTCTGAGCCTACAACTTCCCAGCATTCCTCTCTTCTCATACTCCTACATAAATTTCTAAATTTTTTAAATCATGGCCACAAGGAAGTACATTGATCTCACAGTGGATGCTAAGAGAGAAGAGCTCGATTTAAACTTAAGTCTGGGCAAAGACAAGGGCAAAAGACCTTTTGAAGGGTCTCTAGAGAAGCATAAGGAGAAGAAAATGAAGAAGAATGAGGAAGCTGAGGAGACTAGCACGGGCCATACCTCGGAGGACAAAATCGCCTGTCTAGAGCAGGAGGTGAAAAATCTGAAAAAGATGATAGAAGACCTGAAGAAGTTAACTAAATGCAATCATGCAGAAATGACTTCAAGAATAGACAGGTTCTTCTATTGGTCTACCCAGTGCTTCTGCAATCAACAACAAAAAAGTGTTGATTGTATGAATGGGATTTACACTACCCTCCGTGACATTGCTCTGTCTCTCGCTCCAAGGAATGGTTGAGGGGTGATGATACAGTACAACCCTCCTAATCCAAGACCACCTCGCTTTTAGATTACTCATGCATGAGTAATTTTTTTTTTGCAATGTAATTCTTCTGCTTTTAATGCCAGTGGTTTCTTTTATGGGATGGTACTCAAAAAAAATAGTAATAATAAAATTAAGAAAGATAAAAGAAATCAGTCACACAAAATAAATCATGAATTTAACATATAAAGCCCCATACATACAATTTGATCCGACAGCAACGGAATCAAAACAAATAATAACCTTTCCTTTACCGAGTTCAAAAGTATAGCCATATCTGTCTAAAACTAAAACTAAAAACATAATTCATAAGAAAAGACAAGTCTTGGAGGAAAAGGAAATGAAAACATCCTACAGGACCTTCAGTGGAGCCATCTCTCTATAGTCGTGCCCGGGTTCACCACAATAGAGGAGATCCCACTAAGGTTACCTTACTCTGTAATCGGTAGGAGACCAATCCCAAAGCTCTGATACCAACTTGTCACGTCCCAAAATCTGAGCACGTGACCGGCACGGAAAGTGAATTTCATTTCACCTCCGTAAGCCTATCTTTCTCTTAAAAATCATACAATTCTTTTTCATGCAACCAAACCGAGTTCTCTATACATACTACAATTATTCACATTACATCACTGAATGAACCTACCCGATTACAGAGATTTCTAGATTTATACAACTTAGAATAAGACTTAACTATTATACCTTTATCCTGAACAAATGAAAAGGTAATCATGGACTAAGGATCCATAATTCCTTGTTCCGATATTTACTTTCAGCTGTCAACTCTGAAAAAAAATATCAATAAGAGGGGTATGAGCAAACCACGTGCCCAGTGAGTAGATAACACAACACTATGACAAAAAAAATATCATGCATCATAATGATAACATGCAGCAATCATACGTAAATCGATCATCATATGATATAATATTATTCATAATACTTGACAACAATATCCAAGTAAATCAAATACATTTCAACATAATTCAAAATTCACAACAGCAATAGGTGAAATCAATTTCACACACATTTTCCGTACCAACCGGGTCGTCCAGAATACTTCTGGATCGTTGCCCGCGGCCCCCGCCGCATCCACCCTTATCGCTCCGTTTATAATCTCCACCCTTATAACTTCACATAAATTTCTCCATGGGGTGCACCACCATGCCTTTCCTTTCCAGTCAAACACAATCACAATCACATATAAAAACATCCTCAATCATAATCTTGAGCCACATACACAACTCAGTCATTTACAATTCAAGCCATAACATAATCAATGTGGTTCCAGCAACATAGCATGTATACAACATAACCCATAATATAGAACAATTATTCAACTCAGTTCATATGCCATTCACAATCCATCATATAACCTTCATTCATGGGAAAATAAGAAAATATAATTATATACATTACCAGATACGTTCCACAATTGTTTATGCCTCATCGTTCCACATCATCCTCTTCAAACTTGGATATACAACATATTTCCACTATGATGCAAAAAGTCAATAACAGATATTTAATCATAGCAAGTATTAACCCACTCACCTAGATTTCACGCTCTCGGCACTCCCACTTTGCACTTTGACCATTCCTCGATTCCTTGCTTTCCCTACGTTGCTTGGCTCCTAGAGCTCGCCCCGTAGCCCGAGATCCACCTTCCAAAGCCCAGTTGTGGAGTTGGAGTGTAGAGAGAGAAAGAGAGGAGAGAAGGTGAAGAGAGAAAGAGGAAAGGAGAAAAAATGAAGAAAAAATAGGTGAGGCCACCTATTTACTCGCCCGGGGTGAAATTATCACTTGCTCTGCAATTGACCCTCAGTCAAGACTAGCAAAAGCAAATTCATAAAATCTCACCTCAGGTGTTTCTAAATCCTAGGTGCCCCACAGATTTCCTTATTTCACTTTAGTCCCTCTCAATATCTTAAACTCCACTTTAATCCTAAATCCATCATCCTTTCGGTACCGGACTCATAATTCATTCCCATAAGCTCTATTCTCCTTCTCGAGTCCCTACTTGGTCATTTCTCAAAAGTCCTCTATACTTTCTTTTCTTTTCACTTTAGTCCTTGAGAATTTGTAAAAATTTCCTAAATTAAAAATTAAAATTTCTATTCCCACATTTTCTTCACTAATTCAAAAAGCAAATTTTCCACGTAATTAAATTTTTCACTAAACTTCAAATTAGACTTTAAATATTCATATAAATTCTTGGGATATTACACTATTCCACACAACACTTTCCTACCCCTTCATTCTCTCAAGCCAACCAAAAGCAATGTTTAC
Organism: Biancaea sappan; assembly: GCA_037074585.1. Classification (NCBI taxonomy): domain Eukaryota; kingdom Viridiplantae; phylum Streptophyta; class Magnoliopsida; order Fabales; family Fabaceae; genus Biancaea; species Biancaea sappan. Next base: position 19,312,968 of record CM073494.1, read on the forward strand.
ACAACACTGCCTCAACATAAACTATACCTTCAAGCCAGCTATTTATTCAAATTTAAATAACCATTTTTTTATTATGGAATCTGAAATTAACACCTCTTATTGAGCTTACTTTTGATTATAGGAAAGTTTAACTCAAGCTAAAGTAATTGTTTAAGAATTTCAAAATTTCAAAAAGCTTAAAATGAGTTTTCAAATAAATCTCCTATTATTATTAAAAACAAGGCTAACTCTTTATTAAAAAGAAATCCAAGATCTTAATTTCACCAAATTTTTCTAATTTAACAAAAACATTTTCAGTTCTTTCCCTTACAAAGATTTAATCACAACAAAAATTTTAAATTTTTTTGAAAACATGACATATCTGAACTATGCTTTACATATAAAACACACTAACAAACAAAAATAAGCATAAACAAACACAAGACACAAAACACCTCTCCCTTAAACTTAAATTTGACAATGTCCTCACTGTCCCAAATCAGCAAACAGAGGAAGAAGAACAAATAACTAAATAAACAAAACAAAATGCTATCACTAATTATACTAATTTCCATTCACATAAAAAATAATCATGAACCATGTTCAACATTTATCAATTCAAATCAAAAAATATATTAAAATAGCAGTTATAACATTTTCAACAGTAGTACACTGAACCACAAAAATAGGAAAAAAAAAATGAAAACAAGAAACTTAGGTTGCTTCCCAAGAGTGCTAAGTTTATAGTCTTCAGCAAGACTTTACCGGTTTTATCTTGGATTGAAATAACCCATGGAAGAGTCTTAAAGCTGAATTGCCTTCCCCAACCTTGCCATTTTTTTTATTGATTAGTTTTTTTGGCTTTGCATGGAGGAGGTGCAGATTGTTCAACCAACATTATTTCTTCTTTATGATCGTAAGCTTCCTTTTCCACCGATGATTTTGCAATATCGAACACATTAAAAGTCTCTATCTCCTTCTAGACTGTCATAGTTAATGTCCTTCGAGCCACATCAATTACCGCTCCTGAAGTAGCTAAGAATGACTTATCCAGAATGAGAGAGATTTCCTCGTTTTCCATCATGTCTAAAACCACAAAGTCCATAGGAAAGAAGAACTTTCCCACTTTGACTAGCACATCTTCCACTACCCTATATAGATGTCTCAATGATCGATTGGCAAGCTGAAGGGTCATCATTGTTGGTTTCACTTGACCAATCCTGTCACGACCCATTTTCTAGGCACATGACCGGCACAATGATAAATATCCCATCACTGTAAGCCTTTCGATAAATTCTACCCACAAGTAAAATTATTAGTCATTATCTCTATATTCTCAAAATACCATTCCTTAATAAATATGAAGAAAATATATCAAATTTTCTTATTTAAAAATAATATATCCTCAATACAAAATACATTATCATACTGAAATGCAAGCCAAATACCAATCCCCTTATCTGGATGTCCTAGACAGTTATAGAGCAACATAATCTATAACAAAAAAGGGGCCTACCCGACAACGGGAAGGTCCAAAGTGATCTACTCCTCTAGCAGATGTTCTTTGCTGGCAACCTGATCTGAACAAAAAAAAATTGTACAGAGAGTGTGAGCTTTTAAACTCAGTGAGCGAATCGGCCTTGCGTTAATAAAATTCAAATACATCACCAGTCGTGCAAGTATATCCGAAGGCTCAAACTCAACCAATAGACATAGTTAGAAAATACATACTGGAAGATAAAAATTCATCCAATTCAACAAAAGTTACTAGTACTCATCAATGGCAATATATCCCGGAGAGCGCACACAGGCTGGCTCACCAATTTTGTATATTTTCGCCATGACGCACAACCTCATCCTCTTAGCTAGGGCGCCTCACGGATCTGTCACCGATCCGGGCTATATCCCTACTGAAAAAATCGTTGTCTCTACACTCGTTGGTCAATACACCGTTTTAAATCTGGTTTTCCGCCTTGTCGTGAGAGGGAGTACTGTCCCGCTCAATCACAATCAATAGTACAGTATTTCATATCATAATCAGAAGCACAATATAATATTCATCCATATAACAGGTATAGTATATAACTATATTATAGATTTATAAACCATAAATCAAGATAACAATTAATTTGTTTTTGAAAAGATTCAAACTTCACATCATCATGAGATACTTATGTCATTTTATCCATATCCAGATTTGTCATTCTAAATCCAGTTTACCCTTATGAATCTTGGGAGTATCTTACGACATACTTTTTATCACCAGTAATGCTAAAACCTTATTAAAACAGGGTCGTTCCACTCACCTAAATTCCGTACGAGTATCGCTTCTCTAAGTCGTTACGGACAAGAGTACTCAGGTGAATTTCAGTGTTCTGCTACGGAAATTTTCATGAAAGATTAGAGAAAATAAGTTAGGATTATTTTCGTATAGATACTGTTCATACATATAGTCACTATTCATATATATGGTTACTATTCATACGTACAGGTACTATTCATACCAGAAATAGAGAATACAATCTGTAAAAGAGTATACCAGGTAAGTTCCCAGGAAAGAGTGGAGGGTCACAATGGACACACTTAAAAACCAGGTCTTTCCTTAGTCAGAACTTTTCTAGACATGTATTCTTCACAGTTTACATCCTATTTCGATAATCAGAGAATTAAAATAACATATAGACAGCTAAGGACAGTTTTTCTGATGTGGAAGATCAGCCAAAGCTGCAACCACAGAGTATACTTAAGAAAATAACTTCTAAAATTTGAAAAACATAGAAAGGGCATAGTATCCTTACCTAAGCAGAAAAGGAAAGGCCTAAAATCTCAGAAGCCTAGCGTCGGAGCAAGAGAAACTTAAGGAGAGAAGAAGAGAAGTTGAAGGTGTGAGTTTAAAAGTGAAATGGAAGGGCTTATTTATAGGAAAAGTCAATGATACTATTTGATACTATGCACTAATAAAATATTCAATTTACTATTTATGAAAATGACATTTCTAATAAAATATTTCACACGTTAATCATTTACGGTTACTGTACAAAATGCAGGCGGCTTGAATTATTGGTTACTATTGAAACTTAAAGGGAAAACTATCCTTTCACCTTAAACCTTTAAGTTTCTTTTCAAATGAGTCCTTTCATTTTAGTCCCAGAGGTATTTTTACACATAAAATGTCATTTTTTTCCTACGAACTTCTTTGTAGTTTTCTCTTATGATCAAACCACTTCTAGTACTTGACATTTTAATTGTATAAATGAACAGTACCATATACGTAAATAGTATTATACGGGTGAATAGTACCTTATACTGAAATAGTAATAATAGTTTGTAAACAAGCATTTATATTTAATTTTTCATGGGTATTACATTATCACCCCCTTTAAGAAATTCGGTCCTCCGAATTTAAATTACCTCAAGTCGTGAAAAGATGAGGATATCTAGAACGCATGTCGGCCTTGGCTTCCCATGTGGCTTCTTCGTGAGTTTGATTCCTCCACAAAACCTTGAATGATGGAATCTCCTTAGATCAGAGTTTCTTTACTTGACTATCGAGGATAGCCACAAGTATCTCCTCGTATGACAAGTTTTCATCTACTAGGATAGAATCATTGTGAGAAAGGTGAAGTATGTGAGAAGGGTCAGGAAGGTACTTCCTCAACATGGATACGTGAAAAATAGGGTGAATCCCTTCTAGTTCCATAGGTAGGGCGAGCCGATAAGCCACTTTTCCTACTCGTTCTAAAATCTCATAAAGCATGATGTACTTAGGACTCAACTTTCCTTTCCTTCCAAATCTCAGCACACCTTTCATTGGAGAGACCTTTAGGAATACCATATCGCCGACAGAGAACTCCAAATCACGTCGTCTGTGGTCAGCGTATGCCTTTTGTCTACTTTGAGCTGCTCGTATCTTATCCTGTATTGTCTTAACCTTGGTTAGGGCATCCTGGGCCAAGTCGGGTCCTAATGCTTTTGCTTTACCTACCTCAAACCAATCGATCGAAGATATACAACGTCTCCCATACAAGGCCTCATAGGGTGCCATCCCAATAGTGGCCTGGTAGCTGTTGTTATATGCGAACTCTACGAGATACAAATGCTTCTCCCAACTACTACTGAAATCTAGAACACAAGCTTGTAACATGTCCTCTAGAGTTTGAATTGTCCGCTCTGACTGTCCGTCTGTCTGTGGATGAAAAGCGGTACTAAGGTCCACTCGAGTACCTAATACCTCTTGAAAACTCCTTCAGAAACGAGAGGTAAATTGAGGACCTCTATCAGAAATGATAGATATAGGTACTCTATGTAGCTTCACTATTTCCTTATTATATAATTGTGCATAATGTCCATACCGTGTACGAAAAGCTGTCTTAGGTATATCATCGTTCTTAATTCGTAACTGATGATATCCAGACCTTAGATCAATCTTTGAGAAGTATTTTGCTCCTTGAAGCTGATCAAACAAATCATCTATCCTTGGTAAAGGATACTTATTTTTCACTGTGACTTTGTTCAATTGACGATAATCTATACATAATCTCATAGAACCATCTTTCTTTTTCACAAAAAGAACAAGAGCACCCCAAGGTGAAAAACTTGGGCGAATGAACCCTTTGTTTAACAAATCTTCCAATTGTTCTTTGAGTTCTTTTAGCTCAACAGGAGCCATACGATAAGGTGGAATAGAAATTGGTCTTGTGTCTGGGACCAAATCAATACTGAACTCAATATCTCTTTCTGGCGGTAATCCAGGTAAATCTTCTGGGAACACATCTGGGAATTCATTAACCACATGAATGTCTTCTAACTTCTGTTCTTTCTTTTCTAAATCTTTGATACAAGCTAGAAATCCCTGACATCCCTTTCGCAACATACGCTGGGCACGTAACATAGATATCATGTTGCAAGGTACATCACCTCGATCTCCTTGAAACACAAAATTACTCCTCCCCGGCATATTAAAGGAAATAACTTTGTCACGACAATTTATAGTAGCATGACAAGAAGATAACCAGTCCATCCCTAAAATCACATCAAAATCTAACATATTGAGAACTATAAGATCTATCTCAGTTTCCGTGCCTCCAACGATTATTTTACAAGAACGATAACATGTTTTAACCATCAAAGTCTCTCTCATCGGTGTGGAAACCAAGAATGGTTCCTTAAGAGTAATCGAATCAAATGCAAATCTCTTGGCAAATAGGGGTGACCATATGAGTGAGTAGAACCAGGATCAAACAAAATACGTGCAACAAAAGTATTGACAAATAATATACCTGTAACTATAGCATTGGATGTTTGAGCATCCTGTCGGGTTAGAGCATATACTCTTGCATTTCCTCTGCCAGTAGCTTGTTTTCCACGGTCACCTTGGCCTCTTCCAGAACCTCTTCCCATACTACCCCCTGTTGAAGGGGTTGGTGTTTGAGTAATAGAAACAGAAATAGATTGTGGTCGAGGTGGCAAAGTAGACCCTTGACCTGGTCCTGTCATGAGCTTAGAGCACTTCCTTATAAAATGTCCTTTTTGTCCACAGTTAAAACAACCTGTACCAACAGTGTTTAACCTGCATTCTCCGAAGTGAAACTTTCCACATTCAGGACACTGAGGTTTCTTCCTTCTAGCTTGAGTACCTCCTCTACTAGAAGAACTAAAACTACCCCTGCTCTCTGAACGAGGCTTAGCCACACTGGCTGTAGAATAAAATGACTTAGTAGGAGTGGCTGGAGCATGTTGTGATGCAGTAAAGGGTTTCAAAGTCCCTGAGTCTTCCCTTTGATCAAAAGATCTCCTATATCTAGCTTTCTTCTTTTGTCGATATTCTTCTTTATTCTTTGACCTCCTTTCCATAACCAATCTGTAAAACTCCGTCCACATAACTGGCGGTGTGCCTTGAATTCTAGCTTTCTTCCAGTTCTTCCACCATTTACCAGCCCTACCCTTTAACTGAAAAGAAGTGAATTCTACCTTTTGAGTAGGAGAACACCCTATAGCATCACAGATTGCTTCACAATCTTCAAGAAAACATTGTGGGTCCTCTTTGGGATCTTCCCCTGAAAAAGTAGGAGGCCTCATTTTCTGGAATTCAGACATTGTTACCTCCCTTACGTTATCTCCTCCAGCTAACTGAGCTGGTGGTACAATTTCAGCTTCAACAATAGGAGGATCCACTGGCAGGTTAGCTTGTGCAGCTCGACCTCTCATTTCAGCCTCAAATCGGTCAAATCATTCATTCATCAAATTAATCACATGTGCAATAGTTGCATTGCCAACGTGAGCATCAGGTTCGACTCTCCTTGCTTGCTCACTAGTTGCACCCTCAGTACTTTGAGCATGTAAACTATCACCACGGTTAGGATCATCTTGCACATGTACTGGTGGATTTATGGTCCTCCTTGGACCCATATGCTCATTATTATTAGAAGATCCTTCTGACATTGATCTGTCACAGATCTACACACATAACGAACAATTTTCAGACATAAACAAAATATCACTTACTAGCCCCACTGAAAATTATCTATAAAATGACGTTATACTGTACAAGGTCTTTTATGGAACCTAATCCTATGGTCATGCCGCGGCTCATGACAATAGGGAAGGGCCCACAAAGATCACTTTGCTCTGTACTCCATAGGGGACCTATAAAACCTTTCCTCTGATACCAAATTGTCACATGCCAAAAATTGAGCATGTGAAAAGATACTACTCATTTGATAAAATTCTCAAACATACGTTATTTACATGTATTGTGTAAGGTTTTACATTCAACCTTAATCATTCATTCCACACTACAGAATTATATTCATCTGATAAGCAAATATAGACATACATAGTCTGATATTTCTATCTCATCGCAAGCCTAGGAGACCTATAGTAAGTACAGAGCGTTCCTAGTATCCACATTAATAAGTACTGGTATCCCACCAGACAGAAATAGAGGATAATTCCAAGGGGCTTCTATTCTTCAAACGGATACTCTTGTTCTTTGTTTTCTGTATCTGAAAAAAATAATCATAGGGAGTGTGAGTTTATTTAAAAACTCAGTAAGTAAATAACTGTACTATATAAAATATCAAAAGTACAAATACCACATTTACTCATATAATTAATTGTTTTATACATCGAGTAGTATGGGACTCTAACCCTTTCAAACTCATGAATAGGATCTCATCGGTATACACCGAGTAGTATGGGACTCTAACCCTTTCAACTCGTGTATAGGTTTCATAGATATGCACTGAGTAGTATGGGACTTTAACCCTTTCAAACTCGTGTATGAGCTTTCTTAGATATACACCGAGTAGTATGGGACTTTAACCCTTTCAACTCATGTATAGGTTTCATAGATATGCACTGAGTAGTATGGGACTTTAACCCTTTCAAACTCGTGTATGAGCTTTCTTAGATATACACCGAGTAGTATGGGACTTTAACCCTTTCAACTCATGTATAGGTTTCATAGATATGCACTGAGTAGTATGGGACTTTAACCCTTTCAAACTCGTGTATTAGATCCCGTAGATCTTTACTCATTGACAAGATAGTGAGAATTTATCACATAATACAATTGTCATGAAATAAATAATTTCTTCATACTCTTATTTCTACTGATCATCATATACTCCCATATGAAAAATTAATTGCTTATTATCCAAATAATATTGTAAATGGGACTTATATTGTACTTTGACTAGTAATATCAATTTAGCTGAGCAAGGTTATTCACTCACCTTGATGTTTGTCCAAGTTTACCTTGTTCCACACTAGAATTTGTGTAGGAAAATTTCCTAGTAAAATATATTACAAGGAATCATAAGAAAGGAAACAAAATCACGAAAATACGCAAAATTTTCTGATTGCTACAGTAACGGTTTGCTACAGTAACGGTTCGCTACAGTGTCGGTTCGCTACAGTAACGTTGACTGCTACAGTACCGTTGACTGCCGACACTACAGTAACTGCTACAGTAACTCGAAGAAAATTTTCCAAAATCTGGTCGCTACAGTAACTCGAGTTTTGCAGAAGTTTTTGCAGAAATTTCTCACAAATTCATCCTTTCCTTTCTTGTTTCAAAACCAGAATTTCAACTCTTTTAACCGATTATAACTCAAATATAACTTCTAAAACAACTGAGATTCACGAATTATCATCAAAATCTTCAAGAACAAAACTTCCTCTAATCTTCCATATAAACTTAGATTTAAGGAAAATAACGAGATTAAAGCTTACCTTTGATCCTTACAAAGCTTTTGAACCGAACAAATAATCGAACTTCTGAAGATCAAGGAAAGGATTTGAGAAGAAAATGAAGAACTGAGAGAGAAAATGAAGTTACTGTTCCTTTTGCTTCGCTTCAGAATCGAATTATGAGAAGTTACTATTGAAGTTTTATATTAAATATTTCTAATGGGTTATTGAATAACCAATGGGTATCCATAACCCAACATCCAAACCCATCCAGTCAATTTACAATAAATGGATTAATTGACCATTCTTAAACCACTTTTCCATGAATTTCACCATTCTTAGAATATATCCCTCATTGTGCAAATATTTAGTCCAGTCATTTAACTCAATTTTCATAAATAATATTCAAAGAGAACAATTAAATATGAAAATTAAAAATGACCAAAATAAATAACTAAAGTAACGTTGTAGAATTCTAAAATACTGTTAAGCGAATTATATTCTGAAATTAACGGGTATTACATTCTACCCCCCTTAAAAGAATTCGGTCCTCCGAATTAAAATCGTACCTCAAGTTTCAAATAAATGTGGATAGTTTTTCCACATCTCATCTTCTGCCTCCCACGTAGCTTCCTCGCGAGAATGATTTCTCCAAAGAACCTTGACAGTAGGAATTTCTTTGGTACGCAATTTCTTGACTTTTCTATCAAGGATAGCTACTGGTACCTCTTCGTAGGTGAGAGTTTCATCAAAATGAACTTCTTGGGGTTGAATGACATGAGAAGGATCAGGAAGATACTTCCGTAGCATGGACACATGAAATATTGGATGAACTCCCTCTAGGTTGGAAGGTAGGTCTAGGCGATATGCCACATTACCCACTCTGTCTACAACCTCATATGGGCCAACATACCTCGGACTAAGCTTGCCTTTCTTCCCGAATCTCATTACTCCTTTCATAGGTGAGATTCGTAAGAAAACCATATCACCTATTGCAAATTCAAGATCACGTCGTCGGTTGTCCGCATAAGACTTCTGTCTACTCTGAGCAGTTAACAACTTCTCTCTGATCAGTTTAACTTTATTTATATCTTCCTATATCATCTCAGGTCCAAATATTTTGGTTTCACCAAGTTCAAACCAACCTATAGGAGATCGACACCGTCTCCCATACAAAGCCTCAAAAGGTGCCATCTGAATACTGGCTTGGTAACTGTTATTATAAGCAAATTCAATAAGAGACAAATGATCTTCCCAACTTCCACTGAAATCCATCACACAAGCTCTTAGCATATCCTCTAAAGTCTGAATTGTCCTTTCGGACTGTCCATCAGTCTGAGGATGAAATGCTGTGCTAAGATTCACTTTGGTACCCAAAGCCTCTTGAAAGACTCTCCAGAACCGAGAAGTAAACTGAGGTCCTCGGTCTGATATAATGGATATTGGTACACCATGAAGTTTCACTATTTCTTTAACATAAAGTCGAGCAAGATTTGCTACACTGAAAGTGGTATGAACAGGAAGAAAAATGTACTGACTTAGTAAGTCGATCCACTATGACCCATATTGAGTCATTTCCTTTTGTTGACCGAGGTAAACCTACTACAAAATCCATAGTGATCCTTTTCCACTTCCACTCGGGAATATCTAATTTTTGCATCAAACCAGGTGGTCGTCGATGTTCAGCTTTAACTTGCTGACAAGTCAAACATCGAGCTACAAAGTCAGTCACGTCTCGCTTCATGTCCTCCCACCAGTAAACTTGTTTCAAGTCCTGATACATTTTCACAGCACCAGGGTGTACAACGTATGGCGAACCATGAGCTTCTATTAAGATTTCATGTTTCAAAGATTCAATGTTGGGGACACAAAGTCTTCCATTAAACCATAAGACTCCTTCTTCATCTACCAAGAAACTTGGTGCTAGACCTTGCCTTGCCTTATCTCTGATTTTGACCATATCAATGTCATTTTCTAAAGTTGCTTTTACTTTTTCAACAAGGGATGATCTAACTGTTAAATGAGCCAGAAATGTACTTGACTCAGTGATCTCGAAGAATACTCCATCAGCTTCCAACTCTTGTAGTTCATGTATTAGAGACCTCCTTATAGTGGCAATGTGAGCTAAACTTCCCATAGACTTTCGACTTAGAGCATCAGCCACTACATTTGCTTTACCTGGATGGTAAACGATGGTACAATCATAATCTTTCAGAAGTTCCATCTACCTTCGTTGCCTGAGATTGAGATCTCTCTGCTCAAAAATGTACTTAAGGCTTTTGTGATCTGTAAAAATTTTACAAGTCTCCCCATACAAGTAATGTCTCCATATCTTTAGGGCAAACACTACAGCTGCCATTTCCAAATCATGAGTGGGGTAATTCAATTCATGCTTTTTAAGCTGACGTGAGCCATAAGCTATGACTTTACCATGTTGCATCAACACACACCCTAAGCCTATCTTTGAGGCATCACAAAATACAGAGTAACCCCCTGGTCCTGATGGTAGGATTAAGACTGGTGCAGAAGTTAAACACTCTTTCAATTGGGTGAAACTTTGTTCACATGAATCATCCCAAATGTATTTAACATTCTTTCGGGTTAACTTATTTAATGGGAGAGCCGTCTTAGAGAAATCTTTGACAAAGCGACGGTAATACCCTGCTAAGCCAAGAAAACTACGTACTTCAGACACAGTTGTTGGTCTAGGCCATTGTTTTACTGCTTCAATTTTACTTGGATCTACATGAATACCTTCTTGGAAAATAACATGTCCCAAAAATGTTACATGACTCATCCAGAATTCATATTTTGAGAGCTTTGCGTACAACTGATGCTCTCTCAAGGTCTGAAGCACTATTCTCAAATGTTCAGTATATTTTTCATGACTCTTTGAATATACCAAAATATCATCAATAAATACAATTACAAACTTATCAAGGAATGATTTGAACACTCTGTTCATTAAATCCATAAATGCTGCTGGTGCATTTGCCAACCCAAAAGACATCACAAGAAACTCATAATGTCCATACCGTGTACGAAAAGCTGTCTTAGGTATATCATCGTTCTTAATTCGTAACTGATGATATCCAGACCTTAGATCAATCTTTGAGAAGTATTTTGCTCCTTGAAGCTGATCAAACAAATCATCTATCCTTGGTAAAGGATACTTATTTTTCACTGTGACTTTGTTCAATTGACGATAATCTATACATAATCTCATAGAACCATCTTTCTTTTTCACAAAAAGAACAAGAGCACCCCAAGGTGAAAAACTTGGGCGAATGAACCCTTTGTTTAACAAATCTTCCAATTGTTCTTTGAGTTCTTTTAGCTCAACAGGAGCCATACGATAAGGTGGAATAGAAATTGGTCTTGTGTCTGGGACCAAATCAATACTGAACTCAATATCTCTTTCTGGCGGTAATCCAGGTAAATCTTCTGGGAACACATCTGGGAATTCATTAACCACATGAATGTCTTCTAACTTCTGTTCTTTCTTTTCTAAATCTTTGATACAAGCTAGAAATCCCTGACATCCCTTTCGCAACATACGCTGGGCACGTAACATAGATATCATGTTGCAAGGTACATCACCTCGATCTCCTTGAAACACAAAATTACTCCTCCCCGGCATATTAAAGGAAATAACTTTGTCACGACAATTTATAGTAGCATGACAAGAAGATAACCAGTCCATCCCTAAAATCACATCAAAATCTAACATATTGAGAACTATAAGATCTATCTCAGTTTCCGTGCCTCCAACGATTATTTTACAAGAACGATAACATGTTTTAACCATCAAAGTCTCTCTCATCGGTGTGGAAACCAAGAATGGTTCCTTAAGAGTAATCGAATCAAATGCAAATCTCTTGGCAAATAGGGGTGACCATATGAGTGAGTAGAACCAGGATCAAACAAAATACGTGCAACAAAAGTATTGACAAATAATATACCTGTAACTATAGCATTGGATGTTTGAGCATCCTGTCGGGTTAGAGCATATACTCTTGCATTTCCTCTGCCAGTAGCTTGTTTTCCACGGTCACCTTGGCCTCTTCCAGAACCTCTTCCCATACTACCCCCTGTTGAAGGGGTTGGTGTTTGAGTAATAGAAACAGAAATAGATTGTGGTCGAGGTGGCAAAGTAGACCCTTGACCTGGTCCTGTCATGAGCTTAGAGCACTTCCTTATAAAATGTCCTTTTTGTCCACAGTTAAAACAACCTGTACCAACAGTGTTTAACCTGCATTCTCCGAAGTGAAACTTTCCACATTCAGGACACTGAGGTTTCTTCCTTCTAGCTTGAGTACCTCCTCTACTAGAAGAACTAAAACTACCCCTGCTCTCTGAACGAGGCTTAGCCACACTGGCTGTAGAATAAAATGACTTAGTAGGAGTGGCTGGAGCATGTTGTGATGCAGTAAAGGGTTTCAAAGTCCCTGAGTCTTCCCTTTGATCAAAAGATCTCCTATATCTAGCTTTCTTCTTTTGTCGATATTCTTCTTTATTCTTTGACCTCCTTTCCATAACCAATCTGTAAAACTCCGTCCACATAACTGGCGGTGTGCCTTGAATTCTAGCTTTCTTCCAGTTCTTCCACCATTTACCAGCCCTACCCTTTAACTGAAAAGAAGTGAATTCTACCTTTTGAGTAGGAGAACACCCTATAGCATCACAGATTGCTTCACAATCTTCAAGAAAACATTGTGGGTCCTCTTTGGGATCTTCCCCTGAAAAAGTAGGAGGCCTCATTTTCTGGAATTCAGACATTGTTACCTCCCTTACGTTATCTCCTCCAGCTAACTGAGCTGGTGGTACAATTTCAGCTTCAACAATAGGAGGATCCACTGGCAGGTTAGCTTGTGCAGCTCGACCTCTCATTTCAGCCTCAAATCGGTCAAATCATTCATTCATCAAATTAATCACATGTGCAATAGTTGCATTGCCAACGTGAGCATCAGGTTCGACTCTCCTTGCTTGCTCACTAGTTGCACCCTCAGTACTTTGAGCATGTAAACTATCACCACGGTTAGGATCATCTTGCACATGTACTGGTGGATTTATGGTCCTCCTTGGACCCATATGCTCATTATTATTAGAAGATCCTTCTGACATTGATCTGTCACAGATCTACACACATAACGAACAATTTTCAGACATAAACAAAATATCACTTACTAGCCCCACTGAAAATTATCTATAAAATGACGTTATACTGTACAAGGTCTTTTATGGAACCTAATCCTATGGTCATGCCGCGGCTCATGACAATAGGGAAGGGCCCACAAAGATCACTTTGCTCTGTACTCCATAGGGGACCTATAAAACCTTTCCTCTGATACCAAATTGTCACATGCCAAAAATTGAGCATGTGAAAAGATACTACTCATTTGATAAAATTCTCAAACATACGTTATTTACATGTATTGTGTAAGGTTTTACATTCAACCTTAATCATTCATTCCACACTACAGAATTATATTCATCTGATAAGCAAATATAGACATACATAGTCTGATATTTCTATCTCATCGCAAGCCTAGGAGACCTATAGTAAGTACAGAGCGTTCCTAGTATCCACATTAATAAGTACTGGTATCCCACCAGACAGAAATAGAGGATAATTCCAAGGGGCTTCTATTCTTCAAACGGATACTCTTGTTCTTTGTTTTCTGTATCTGAAAAAAATAATCATAGGGAGTGTGAGTTTATTTAAAAACTCAGTAAGTAAATAACTGTACTATATAAAATATCAAAAGTACAAATACCACATTTACTCATATAATTAATTGTTTTATACATCGAGTAGTATGGGACTCTAACCCTTTCAAACTCATGAATAGGATCTCATCGGTATACACCGAGTAGTATGGGACTCTAACCCTTTCAACTCGTGTATAGGTTTCATAGATATGCACTGAGTAGTATGGGACTTTAACCCTTTCAAACTCGTGTATGAGCTTTCTTAGATATACACCGAGTAGTATGGGACTTTAACCCTTTCAACTCATGTATAGGTTTCATAGATATGCACTGAGTAGTATGGGACTTTAACCCTTTCAAACTCGTGTATGAGCTTTCTTAGATATACACCGAGTAGTATGGGACTTTAACCCTTTCAACTCATGTATAGGTTTCATAGATATGCACTGAGTAGTATGGGACTTTAACCCTTTCAAACTCGTGTATTAGATCCCGTAGATCTTTACTCATTGACAAGATAGTGAGAATTTATCACATAATACAATTGTCATGAAATAAATAATTTCTTCATACTCTTATTTCTACTGATCATCATATACTCCCATATGAAAAATTAATTGCTTATTATCCAAATAATATTGTAAATGGGACTTATATTGTACTTTGACTAGTAATATCAATTTAGCTGAGCAAGGTTATTCACTCACCTTGATGTTTGTCCAAGTTTACCTTGTTCCACACTAGAATTTGTGTAGGAAAATTTCCTAGTAAAATATATTACAAGGAATCATAAGAAAGGAAACAAAATCACGAAAATACGCAAAATTTTCTGATTGCTACAGTAACGGTTTGCTACAGTAACGGTTCGCTACAGTGTCGGTTCGCTACAGTAACGTTGACTGCTACAGTACCGTTGACTGCCGACACTACAGTAACTGCTACAGTAACTCGAAGAAAATTTTCCAAAATCTGGTCGCTACAGTAACTCGAGTTTTGCAGAAGTTTTTGCAGAAATTTCTCACAAATTCATCCTTTCCTTTCTTGTTTCAAAACCAGAATTTCAACTCTTTTAACCGATTATAACTCAAATATAACTTCTAAAACAACTGAGATTCACGAATTATCATCAAAATCTTCAAGAACAAAACTTCCTCTAATCTTCCATATAAACTTAGATTTAAGGAAAATAACGAGATTAAAGCTTACCTTTGATCCTTACAAAGCTTTTGAACCGAACAAATAATCGAACTTCTGAAGATCAAGGAAAGGATTTGAGAAGAAAATGAAGAACTGAGAGAGAAAATGAAGTTACTGTTCCTTTTGCTTCGCTTCAGAATCGAATTATGAGAAGTTACTATTGAAGTTTTATATTAAATATTTCTAATGGGTTATTGAATAACCAATGGGTATCCATAACCCAACATCCAAACCCATCCAGTCAATTTACAATAAATGGATTAATTGACCATTCTTAAACCACTTTTCCATGAATTTCACCATTCTTAGAATATATCCCTCATTGTGCAAATATTTAGTCCAGTCATTTAACTCAATTTTCATAAATAATATTCAAAGAGAACAATTAAATATGAAAATTAAAAATGACCAAAATAAATAACTAAAGTAACGTTGTAGAATTCTAAAATACTGTTAAGCGAATTATATTCTGAAATTAACGGGTATTACATCACATGTCCCAAGAAAGTCATGCGATCAATCCAAAACTCGCATTTAGAGAATTTGGCGTACAATTGATGATCCCTCAATGTCTGCAACACAATACGAAGGTGTTGTTCATGCTCTTCTAAAGTCTTTGAGTACACCAGAATGTCGTCTATGAAGACAATAACAAATTTGTCTAAGAAGGATTTAAAAATCCTATTCATTAAATCCATGAAAGCAGCTGGTGCATTTGTTAGTCCAAATGACATTACCAAGAACTTGTAGTGCCACAAATCAGGATAACAATTAATCTATTTTTGAAAAGATTCAAACTTCACATCATCATGAAATACTTTTTTTGTCTTATCCATACTTCTGGATTAATTATCTCATTAGATTCGTCATTCTGAATCCAATTTCCCCTATGAATCTTGGGAGTGTCCTATGACATACTTTTTAACACCAGTAATGCTAAAACTCTATTAAAACGGGGTCGTTTCACTCACCTGGATTCCGTACGAGCATCGCTTCTTTAAATCGTTACAGACAAGAGTACTCAGGTGAATTTCAGTGTTTCGCTACGAAGATTTTCATGAAAGATTAGAGAAAATACGTTAGGATTATTTTCGTACAGATATTGTTCATACGTACGGTTATTGTTCATATATTCGGTTACTATTCATACAGTTACTATTTATATATACGATCACTATTCATACATATGGTCACTATTCATATATACGGAGACTGTTTATACCAAAAATAGAGAATACAATCTGTAAAAGAGTACACCAGGTAAGTTCCCAAGAAAGAGTGGAGGGTCACAATGAACACACTTAAAAACCAGGTCTTTCCTTAGCCAGAAATTTCCTAGACATGTATTCTTCACAGTTTACATCCTATTTCGGTAATCAGAGAATCAAAATAATATGTAAGTAGCTAAAAACAATTTTTCTGATGTGCAAGATCAGCCAAAGCCGCAACCACAGAGCATACTTAAGAAAATAACTTCTAAAATTTGAAAGACATAGAAAGGGCATAGTATCCTTACCTAAGCTGAAAAGGAAAGGCCCAAAATCTCAGAGGCCTAGCATTGGAGTAAGAGAAACTTAAGGAGAGAAGAAGAGAAGTTGAAAGTGTGAGTTTAGAAGTGAAATGAAAGGGCATATTTATAGAAAAAGTTAAAGGTACTATTTGATACTATACACTAATAAAATATTCAACTTACTATTTATGAAAATGACATTTCTAATAATGTAATTTACTGTGCAAAACGCGGCAGACGGTTTAGAATTGTTTTGTTACTATTCAAAACTTAAAGGAAAAACTATCCTTTCACCTTAAACCTTTAAGTTTCTTTTCAATTCAGTCCTTTCACTTTAGTCCCTGAGGGTATTTTTACACATAAAACGTCATTTCCTCCTACGAACTTCTTTCTAGTTGTCTCTTATGACCAAACCACATCTAGTACTTGACATTTCGATTGTATAAGTGAACATTATCATATACATAAATAGTATTATATGGGTGAATAGTACCGTATACTGAAATAGTAACAGTAGTTTGTAAACAAATATTTATATTTTATTTTTCATGGGTATTACATAAGATGACATCGAAGTCTGTCATATCTAACAGCATTAGGTCTACTGTTGTATTTATTTCTCCGACTCTTACCTTGCAAGCCTGGTAACCTTGTTCTATTAATAGGGTGCCTCCAATAGGCGTAATTACTAAAAATGGACATTCTAATCTAACAACTTTTTGCTTAAAATTCTTAGCAAAGAATGGTGACACATAGGAATGCGTAGAGTTAGAGTCAAACAAAACATATGCAAAGTTTGATTCAATCAGAAGAGTACCTGCTACCACCGTATTAGACGCCTGAGCATCTTTTCGGGTTAAGGCGAATACTCGAGCGGTCCCTTGGCCTGCTGAAGCTTAACCTCAACTACCTTGTCCTCTGCCAGCACCTCTTCTGATTCTATTGCCTCCTACAGTTACAGGGGCTCTGTTGGCAACAGTTGCCTCTGATTGATTAGGGCGTACTGATCCTTGGCCAGATCTCGTGTAGAGTTGGGGGCAATCTCTTTTGATGTGGCCCTGTTGACCACATTGGTAACAAACCTTAGTGTTGTTGTTGGCAAAACAAGCTTCGAAGTGGTTTCTTTCACATTTAGAGCACCAGGGCCTTTGTTGAGCCCCTGTACCACTTTGTTGACGCTGTGGTGCACTAGTGGTAAAGGCTACATGTCCAGTGGTTTTAGTGGGTGTAGAACTCTCTCCGTGGTAGTGTGATTTCTCATCTTGTTTCCTTTTTCTTTTGTTATTCCATTTTTCTTTATGCATATCTCTTTCTTCCATCATACGGGCGATGTCGACGGCTTATGTGTAGGATGAAAAATCTCGTATCTTCGATCCCACTCTGTCAAATAGGGACTCTCGAAGGCGTTTAATAAACCGTCGGATCCTTTCTTTCTCAGTTAGGACCATGTGAGTAGCATATTCAGACAACTCCACAAACAGATTGTCGTATTCATCGACAGTTCGTGCTCCTTGCCGGAGTGTCTCAAACTCATTCATCTTTGTTTCTCGTATACTCTCCGGAATAAATTGTTCTCGAAAAATTCTTTTAAAGTCCTTCCATTTAAGTGGTGGGGCGTTTCTGGCCATGCCTTTCTTCCATGTTCGCCACCAACGGTCTGCCTTACCTTTTAATTGAAAGGTAACAAGGGTTACTTTTGAGGTTCAGGGCATTCTAATGTGTCAAGAATTTTCTCACAGTCATCTAGAAAACGCTGTGTGTCTTCATTAACATCTCCTGCAAAGGTTGGCAGATTCAGCTTCATAAATTCTGAGATCTTGACCTCTGTCCCTATCCAATCTTGAGGAGGGGGTGGGGGTGGCATCTGGTCTGTCTCTTGCACTCTTGTAGCATGTACTGATGCCTGTGAGTCGTCTTCAGATGACTGTCCCATCAGAAGTTCCTTCAGCCCATTTACCTCATTCTGCATTGCAGCTAATGCTTCCATCACTACAGTTGTGTCAATTTGTGATGGTACTCCACCACTTCTTCCAGGATTTTCAGTGGGTATCTCTCTGTTTTATGCACGGTTACCTTCTAGACAATTAGGCATCTCCAGCCTTGCATCTGCTGACTGAGCAACTGGAGGGACCAGGGCCCTACCAGATCTTTTTCGGATTCCAGAAGCGTTTGATTTTCTTGGTGCCATCTAAACTTATTCTACAATTAAAAATAATATGTATCGTCACTATTATGCTTCAAGGAAAGACACGAAAGAAAAAGATTTTAAACTCTATAGGGCTTTTGGTGGATGTTCGTCCTATGGTCGTGCTACAGTCACGACAATAGGGGAAGGCCCACTAAAGACACATTGTTCTGTAATCATTAGGAGACCTAACAACCTATGCTCTGATACCAACTTTGTCACGACCCATTTTCTAGGCACATGACCGGCACAATGATGAATATCCCATCACTGTAAGCCTTTCAATAAATTATACCCACAAGTAAAATTATTAGTCATTATCTCTATATTCTTAAAATATCATTCCTTAATAAATATGAAGAAAATATATCAAATTTTCTTATTTAAAAATAATAGATTCTCAATACAAAATATATTATCATACTGAAATGCAAGCCAAATACCAATCCCCTGACCTAGATGTCCTAGACGGTTACAGAGCAACATAATCTATAACAAAAGAGGGGCCTACCCGACAACGGGAAGGTCCAAAGTGATCTACTCCTCTAGCGGATGTTCATCGCTGGCAACCTGATCTGAACAAAAAAAAATTGTACAGAGAGTGTGAGTTTTTAAACTCAGTGAGCGAATCGGCCTCGCGTTAATAAAATTCAAATACATCACCAGTCATACAAGTATATCCGAAGGTTCAAACTCAACCAATAGACATAGTTAGAAAATACATACTGGAAGATAAAAATTCATCCAATTCAACAAACATTACTAGTACTCATCAATGGCAATATATCCCGGAGAGCGCACACAGGCCGGCTCACCAATTTTGTATATTTCCGCTATGACGCATAACCTCATCCTCTTAGCTAGGGCCCCTCACGGATCTGTCACTGATCCGGGCTATATCCCTACTGAGGGAATCGTTGTCTCCACACTCGTTGGTCAAGACACCCTTTTAAACCGGGTTTTCCGCCTTGCCGTAGATGGGGTACTGTCCCGCTCAATCACAATCAATAGTACAGTATTTCATATCATAATCAGAAGCACAATATAATATTCATCCATATAACAGGTATAGTATATAACTATATTATAGATTTATAAACCATAAATTAATATAACAATTAATTTGTTTTTGAAAAAATTCAAACTTCACATCATCATGAGATACTTATGTCATTTTATCCATACTTCTAGATTAATTATCTCCCCAGATTTGCCACTCTGAATCCAGTTTACCCCTATAAATCTTGGGAGTGTCCTACGATATACTTTTTATCACCAGTAATGCTAAAACCTTATTAAAACGGGGTCGTTCCACTCACTTGAATTCCGTACGAGTATCGCTTCTCTAAGTCGTTACGGACAAGAGTACTCAGGTGAATTTCAGTGTTCCGCTACGAAAATTTTCATGAAAGATTAGAGAAAATAAGTTAGGATTATTTTCGTACAGATACTGTTCATACATACGGTTACTGTTCATATGTACAGTTACTATTTATACGTATGAGTACTATTCATATCAGAAATAGAGAATACAATATGTAAAAGAGTACACCAGGTAAGTTTCCAGGAAAGAGTGGAGGGTCACAATGGACACACTTAAAAACTAGGTCTTTCCTTAGCCAGAACTTTCCTAGACATGTATTCTTCACAGTTTACATCATATTTCGGTAATCAGAGAATTAAAATAACATATAGACAGCTAAGGACAGTTTTTCTGATGTGGAAGATCAACCAAAGCCGCAACCACAGAGCATACTTAAGAAAATAACTTCTAAAATTTGAAAGACATAAAAAGGGCATAGTATCCTTACCTAAGCAGAAAAGGAAAGGCCCAAAATCTCAGAGGCCTAGCGTCGGAGCAAGAGAAACTTAAAGAGAGAAGAAGAGAAGTTGAAAGTGTGAGTTTAGAAGTGAAATGGAATGACCTATTTATAGGAAAAGTCAATGGTACTATTTGATACTATGCGCTAATAAAATATTCAATTTACTATTTATGAAAATGACATTTCTAATAAAATATTTCACGTGTTAATCATTTACGCTTACTGTGCAAGGGAAAAGTATCCTTTCACCTTAAAATTTTAAGTTTCTTTTCAAATCAGTCATTTCATTTTAGTCCCAGAGGTATTTTTACACATAAAATGTCATTTTTTTCCTACGAACTTCTTTGTAGTTTTCTTTTATGATCAAACCACTTCTAGTACTTGACATTTTAATTGTATAAATAAACAGTATCATATACATAAATAGTATTATACGGGTGAATAGTATTGTATACTGAAATAGTAACAGTAGTTTGTAAACAAGCATTTATATTTTATTTTTCATGGGTATTACAAATCCCAAGTCTCTTAAAAATTGATAATGGCATTAGATTAATGCTAGCCCTAAGATCTCATAACGTCCTCTTGAATCTGACACTTCTAATAGTATAAAGGATGGAGAAACTCCCTGGATCTTTGAGTTTTGGAGGTAACTTCTTATGTATAATCGTGTTGTACTCTTTGTTTAGTGTGACTCTCTCATTATTTCCCATCCTCTTTTTCAATAATAGCTCTTTCATGAACTTTGCATACACAGGCATTTGTTCCATGGCTTCAGCAAAAGGTATATTTATTTGCAACTTTCTAAATACCTTCAAGAATTTACTAAATTGCTTCTCATTGTGCTTTTTAGACCTTTGAGCCTAAGGATACAGTAATGGTGGAACAATGTTTTCAGCCCTCGTGTTTCTTACTGTATTCTTACCCTTAGCTTTAGCATCCAAAGCATATTCCTTCTCGGTTACATTTTCTTGAGATTCAACAACCTTTTTTTTCTCTTCTTCAATGATCACTCCTTTCTTCTGATCATGTGATTTGACAGCATTAGGGAGGTCCTTGCCACTCCTTAAGGTAATGACATTACAATACTCTTTCCTCTCCCTTCTTATGTTATTTTTAGTGTCACTGGGAAGATTACCTTGTGGCCTATTATTCAGAGCAAACACCAAATGGCCCATTTGAGTCTCTAAATTCTTAATTGCCACATTTTGAGTCTGAAACATTGCCTCACTTCTTTCTATGAACTTTATGAACATATCCTCCATTGAAGGTTTGTTTTCCACTTGAGAAGAGGGAACTCTATTTTGAGGAGGATAATTGTTTTAATTACTAATAAGAATTTGGGTGATAGCCTGAAGATGTGGGTTCAGACAGTAGTTGTTGCTCCATGAGAAATTTGGGTGATTCCTATTCTCCGGATGGTATGAATTGGAATAAGAATTGTTTTGATTCCTTTGAGCATTTCCCATGTAACTTAATTACTCTATTGTCGTTGAAGCATCACAACACCCATTCATATGGACATCACCGCAAAAATCACAATTAGCTTCTGGAGTGACTACAACATTCACTCTCGCAGGTTCTTGTTACCTCAAGCACAACATATCAACTTTCTTAGCCAATGCTTCATTCTGAGCCAACAGAGCGTTGAGGGTGTCCAATTCCATAATTCCCCTCCTTAAAATATTTTTAGCTCTGCTGGAAGTAATTTGGCTTGGCCCCATGGTCTCAATTATGTCTCGAGCTTGTTCAATCAACTTAGCAATCAAAGCACCGCCAGCTGTGGTATCCAATTTATCTCTTGTCTCACAAGTGAGACCACTATGAAATATGGTAAGTTGTTGCCATTCTTGAAGACCATAATTTAGACACTTCATCAGTAGGTCCCTAAAACGCTCCTAAGCCTCAGATAAACCTTCACCATCATGCTAATAGAAGGCAGTGATCTCGTTCCTTAACTTAGCGGATCTTGAAGGAAGGAAGAATTTATCCAAAAATCTTTTTTGGAGTTGATCCCATGTAGTGATGCTCTGTTTTGGTTGAAAAGTTAACCAACTCTTTGCAGTGTCCCTTAAGGAAAAGGTGAATAAACAAAGGCGAAAAGCATTATCACTCACTCCATTTAGCTTAACCATATCATAAATGTCTAGGAAATTTGTGATGTGGTTATTTCGCCTCTATAAAACTTCCCCCAAATTGGTTCTGTTGAACCAAATTCATCAAAACCACCTTAATTTCAAAATTGTTGACATCAAGCGGAGGTTTTACTATACTAGAAGCATGTCCAGCATTAGTAGGTGAAGCATAGTCCCACACAGCTATTTTTTTCATCTTGTTACTCATTTCCAATACCATTGCCTCCATTATTTCCATTATTGTCTGACATATCTTCTTCTTCTTGAGAAGCTGATCTCTTTTGAACTTTTCTAGCTTTAGTTTCTTTTCTGGCTCTCCTTGCTAGCTTCTCGATCCCAGGCTAGTATAAGAGTTCAGACGGATCAAGAGTACCTCACATACATAGTAAAAATTACCAGTCAGAAATGACAAAAAGGAAAACAGAAAAATAACTCTAAAAGCAAAAATGACTAATTAAATAAAATAAATAAAATAAGAAACTTAAACAAAATAAAACAAAGCAGAAAAATACCTAATCTAGCACCTTTAAATTTCTTAGAATATTAGCTAAAAATTATTAGTCTCTGACAACGGCACCAAAAACTTATTAGCGATTTGGCAAGTGCACCAGTCGCAAAAGTAATATAGTGTAAAATGAGTAAGAATGTAGATCCCACGATGACTAACTCACTAACTACTAGAAAAATTCAATTATGTTAGTTAGATAAACCAAATTAGATTAAAGGCAACTCTATTCAAAAACCTAAAAAAGAAATAAAATCAGTAAAATAGAATGCAATTAACAACGATCAACAAATAATTTGATTAAATTAATATAAATAAAAGTCTAGAGTCACTAATCTCCTTCTTCTGTTCTAGAAATTATTAATCTCTCTTTTATATCTGTGATTCTAATTAATTATATAAGTTAATCTTAGGTTATACTATGACTTAAAATGATTCTCCTAAACTTAAATTAAGCTACTCAACTCCTACGCAATCCCTCACGTGGGCTAATCTAATTCAAACCAACTTAGAATTGATTAAACAAGATCAACTAATATATCTATCAGTTAACAAGCAAAATCCCTTAGGTTAAGGTCATGTACTTGTCCTTTTCAATCAGAGTTCTACTCTTATTTCCCCCTCCTAAGATCGATAAGAGCAATGTGCAAACTATAAATTGATCTAGTTCATAGCAAGCTCAATGTAAATGAATGAAAAACATGTAGATTAAAAGAAATCACAAATACAAAGAGAGAAATAATCCCTAATCTAGAATTAGGTTCATAGCAACTTTAAAAGAGGAAACATAGCCTTAAAATTATAAAAAACAGTAAAAAATAGAGAAAACATCATGAATCTAAGGTTGGATTGAGGGAAATCGAGCCTTGAGAGCTTTAGAATCGGATTCATCTTCTTCCCTTTGCAAAATCAACGTCCACTCGCTTCCCCTCAACTCAAAATGACCTAAAACTCCTCATTTTCGCTATTTAAACCAGTGCAGAAACGCGACCCACTGCTAAAGCAGTGGATAGCAGTGGCAAGCAGAGTTAAGACTTCAGCAAAATTCTGGTGCATGATCCACCACTATAGAGGTGGCTGACAGAGATAAAGTTTTTAAAATAAGTTGCTCTAGTAGCTACCGCTATAGCTATGAAAATCCACCGCTATAGCGATGAGTGGTAGAGGGGTTTCTTCTGCAACAATTTCAGATATATAGCTCCAGCCAGATTCATCATCAAGAATAAACTCCTTACCAACTCAACCCATAATAAAAGATAAATAACACCATTAAATAGTAGTAAAGAATCATGAAATCACTCAATTTATTAAAATTTCTAAGAAAATCTAACTAATCTAAACTAACCAAAGCATGAATTAAGAATTGTAAGTATAGGTAAGATAGATATCAAAAAAGAAGGTAAATAGCACCTAAACTGGTGCTAAGTTGAGAACTCAACACCTGTTGCTTTGACTTTCCTCTCCTACTCAGTTTCTTTATGCACGAAGGCACACATGGCTTCCTCAAGAAGCCATAATATACTGATTGGAAAAAGGACATGTGTGGGGATCTCAAATTTAAGAGGGAAATATTAAAAAAAAGGGTGGGAATTTGAAATTTGAGAGGGAAATTGAAAAAGAGAGGGTCTGAAATTTTGAGAGGAAAATGTGAAAAACAAAAGAGGGAAGACAGATATATGTTGCAAATAATCCAATATGTAATAGTTGAAGAAGAAAAGTTAATTAAAAAAATAAAAATTATAAGAAGTATAATTTATTTTAGAGAAAATTTATAATTTATTTTATTTAAATGTAGGAATTTAATGAAAGGTAATTAAATACATTATTGAAAAATATTCTGTCTATTAGTTTTTTGAATATAAAGGTATTGTGACAGAAAATTAATGAAGAATTAGTTTGATTCTAGTGTTTTTTTTATTAATTTGAGGTATTTAATCTAATTTTAAAAAAATTAGGAATATAAAATTAATTTATAAAATTTAATATCTATAAGTTCTACCCAAAGAGAAGGACATATATAGGATTTGTCTATTGCAAAATATTTTATTTATTTTATTCAACAGAATTATAGAAAACTTGAAATTGTTATCTATTTAGTAAAAATTATTTATTCATTTTATTTAAAAAACTTCAGACATTTGATCAACAAGAATTAGACTATACATATCAATGTCCAAATTGTGTGTATTATAAAGAATTTTTTGTATTAATTTATATTAATTTTATTGAAGAAGGGCAAGAGATTGTTATTATTATTAAATTAATAGAGAGAATGAGGAAATATAATGGTATGTCTAAGGTTGTCTTTGATGATTTTTTTTTCTCATAATTCTTTTCATAATTCAAAAAAAAAGTGATGAAATTTGAACCAATTTATTCCTAATTTCCCTCAATTTGAATATTTTATTTAAAAAAATAAAAAATAATTATTCATTTTACTTAAAAATTTGAGACATTTGATCAATAAGAATTAGGTCATACTTATATCAATGTCTAAATTGTGTATAAAATTTAGTCCATTAGATGGATAAGCTTTCTTCCCCTGCATACAGTGAATTTACTTCAACTTCAATTGGACCGGCCTTTCAAGAAAGATCTTAAATGATCCTTTATAAGTATAAGATAGTAGCTGCTTGATCTCCAATTTCTTATCATTTTGATTATGTGTAGGATTTAGTCGATTAGATTGATGAGTTAAAGTCTTGCAAGGATACCAAATCCAAAGACGATTAGAGTGCGAGAGATGAGAGAGCATGATATCACATTTTAGATTAACAATGAAGAGATGGGAATGAAGATAAAAGTTGAAATTAGCATTGAAGAGATGAGAATGAGGCAAGTTTTAATCAAATTTGAGAATAACACTAAATTAGTGTGAGTGAATGGGGTTTGTAGTGAATTTTTCTTATAGTAGTAGTGGATCGAGTTTCGTGAAAGTTTTGGTGGGGTTTGGTTTAGAACTAAAAAAAATGGATAAGATGCTTGGTGAAGCATAAAGAAGAGACCAAGAGATTTGAGCACATCTAAGCACGTGAGGTGGAGACGTTATTGAATTTGAGACCGAGAAATCATGATGAGAAAGAAGCGGGTCGAAATTTCATGAAGTGTGAGAAGAGACCACCTCACATCGATGCTTTGTCTATGACATCCTTCTCTCTCTCTCTCTCTCTCTCTCTCTCTCTCTCTCTCTCTCTCTCTCTCTCTCTCTCTCTCTCTCTGTGACCCAACACAGTTATTACTCTCTTCACCACTCTCACACTCACGATGAGAATGTAAGGATTATGGTTAAAAATAAAACTACTGGAGGCATTAAGGTCAAGAGGTGGGTGTGGGATAAAATATTATAGGGAAGTTGAAATAGAGAGGGGGCATGAAACTAAAATATGAAAAAGAGGTGTGAATGACGTGTTTTGCAGAAGAAATTCTCCAATTTTTCTTTTCTCAAAATAAGATATTTAGTGTCGGTTTTAATCGACGCTATAGAAACTGACGCTAAATGCATAATCTAACCGACACTATAAAAACCGATGCTAAATACAATATTTAACGTCGGTTTTAACCG
Organism: Biancaea sappan; assembly: GCA_037074585.1. Taxonomy (NCBI): domain Eukaryota; kingdom Viridiplantae; phylum Streptophyta; class Magnoliopsida; order Fabales; family Fabaceae; genus Biancaea; species Biancaea sappan. The sequence goes on from CM073494.1 coordinate 19,339,769, forward strand.
GCGCTAAATTCAGAATATAACGTCAATTTTAACCAACGCTATATAAACCGACGCTAAATTCAATATTTAATGTCGATTTTAACCGACACTATAGAAATCGATGCTAAGTGCGGCATCTAACATTGGTATAAAAAACCGACCATATATTCCTTTTTTTTGTAGTGTGCATAGTTGCAATTGATTGTGTTTGGAAAAAAAAGTTGGGCATAATTGAATAAAAAATGTTATTATAGAAAAATGAATTTTGTTTAGATGTTGGTTAGTAGAATCACTTTTGAATGTGTAATTATTAGAAATTGTATAAATTTTATATTACCTTATTTCATTACCTTATTATTTAATTTCACTTATTTCTAATAAATATAATAAAATATATTAATCAAGGTTCTAATAATTTTTTTAATTATTAGTATTAATATTTGATTAAAATATACATATATTAATTTTTCAATAGAAGTGCATGTAGTGATGTAGGACCCGGAACGGCCCGGCCAGGTCGACCCGGGCACTAGACCAGTCCGGGTCATTCAAATGAACCGAGTCTCAATCGACCCAAACAAGACCTGAAAGAACCTGTTGGGTCTTGTCTGGACCGGTGACCCAGTCAGCCCGTTCTTTTTTAAACTTCAGTACACTCAGAGGCTCAGTATTCTTTAGAAGTGTCGAAGCCACTTTCCCAAAACCAGAGATTCTTCCTCCTTTGCGCCCTAGCCACTGCCGAAGTCGCCCACAGCCAAGACAGACCGACGCACACCCTTTGACTGAAGCAGAAGCTGTAATGTCTACACTTTTTATGAACATTTTGGGCAATGTAGTAAATTTTAATATAAAATGCTTACAAAATATCCGAACATTCGAAATAATTAGCTTTTAATGTAACTGAAAATATAAAATTTCAGATTTGGCATTAAGCGATTAGTCGACTGATTCCTTATCATCAGTCGACTGATTGATTAAGGATTTATCTGATTTTGAGACCGAGAAGTATCAGTCGACTGACATCAATTGATCGGTCGACTGATGTGCTTCAAACTATATTCTTCAATAAAATGGCAACTCCAAGCATGGTAAGATCATTTATTAAAATTTACATAAAATCCACAACCATACTTTAATTTTCATTTGTAGGTTCTACTCTAATATTTGCTATAATATCAAGAGTTTAATTACACATACATGGTATTACTTCAACTCACAAAACATGATACCCTATAGATATTACATGATCCTTTTTCCATATTTCTATTTTAAGGAAGTAACATGGCTAGTTACACAACATATACTTATTTCTTTTCTTTCCCTTCTCTTTCTGCTTCAGCTCCTGAAATGGTAAGTTATCGCAAACAAGGTGAGATATAAAATCCTAGTAGCTAGCATATTGTAAAACATTTCCACCATTTCAGTCATAAATGTTATTCAAATGATGTAAACCATTTCCAAGAAGTGAAATGCAATCATATGAACACATATGCAAAATAAAGTCATTCTTAATTTAATGCATTAAGTTTGGCTCTTTCTCATTAAAAGCAATCCATATTTCATGAGGAATTTCTGTTATCTCATGGGGAATTCTCTAGTTCTTTCATCCCATAAGGACTTCATATCCTATGAGAAATTTCTGGTCATCCCATAAGAATTTCTTGTTTCTATCATCCCATAAGGACTCGTACATTCTATGAGAAATTTCTAGTTCTTTCATCTCATGGAGACATGTGTTATACTTTTCATGAGAAAGATATGTTCTATGCATTCATAAAGACTTTAAAATGGTAATCATGTGCTAAAAGCTAGCACAACACAATAAATATATAAAAATACATAACTTTTATGAAAACTAGCTACCTTGATTCCCTTAAAATTGAAACTGAAGTATTATCTTCTAGCTTCTTCCTTCTTTTTCTTTTCTTTATCTTGAAAACCCCCTTTCTATCATTTTTTTCAAGCTCTAGAATTTATTTAAACTAGAAGAAACAAACTAGAAGCTTACCTATGGTGATCCCTTTGCTAAAACCTCACTAAAACTTCTTTCTTCTTCCACTTCTTCCCCTTCACATTTTTCTCTCTCTTTCCTTGCTAAATTTTTAGAATTAGCTCTTTTTTTCTCTCTTTTCTCTTCTAAAAGAATCTTAAGGGCTCTATTAGGTTAGAAATTCCCTTTTTAACCTTAATATCTTATTTCTAAGCCTCAATAGTATATTAGGGGTAATTAAGTAAATTTTCTCTCATTGAATTTCAGTTAAATCGACCTATTTTCGCACTTCAACATGTAATTAGTCGACTGATTGCTTCCCGATAGTCGACTAATTCTATCAGTTGACTAATTCATGATGATTAGTCGACTGATTTCATCAAGTCCTAAAATATTGGCTTGACAGAGAATAATCAATCGACCGATTACTCCTTATGTAATATCCCAAGAATTTTTATGAATATTTAAAGTCTGATTTGAAGTTTAGTGAAAAATTTAATTATGTGGAAAATTTTCTTTTTGAATTAGTGAAGAAAATGTGGAAATAGAAATTTTTATTTTTAATTTAGGAAATTTTTACAAATTCTCAAGGACTAAAGTGAAAAGAAAAGAAAGTATAGAGGACTTTTGAGAAATGACCAAGTAGGAACCCGAGAAGAAGAATAGAGCTTATGGGAATGAATTATGAGTCCGGTACCGAAAAGATGATGGATTCGAGGTTAAAGTGGAGTTTGAGATATTGAGAGGGACTAAAGTGAATAAGGAAATTTGTGGGGCACCGAGGATTTAGAAACACCTGAGGTGAGATTTTATGAATTTGCTTTTGTTAGTCTTGACTGAGGGTCAATTGCAGAGCAAGTGATAATTTCACCCCGGGCGAGTATATAGGTGGTCTCACCTATTTTTTATTCATTTTTCTCCTTTCCTCTCTCTCTCTTCACTTTCTCTCCTCTCCTTCTCTCTTTCTTCTCTCTAATTTCTCTCTCTACTCTCCAACTCTACAACCGGGCTTTGAAGGGCGGATCTCGGGCTACGGGGCGAGCCTCTAGGAGCCAAGCAACGTAGGGAAAGCAAGGAATCGAGGTAGAAATTTCTATTTATTAAGCTTTTCCCTATTTTCTAGTTTTAAGAGTGTTTGAGGAAAAATCGAGATTCCGGCTTCGTTTCTCGATTAAAATTGGTGATTTTGGTGTCTAAATGCTCCTTAGACATTAAGGGTGAGATCCTATGGAAGAAATCATGAAAAACGGTGAAGATTTGGCCAGATTCGGGCCAAAACCGAGAGAAAGTCGCGAAGGGTCGCGATCGTGGCGCCCAGGCGCCATGTGTGGCGCCTAGGCGCCAAGGACATGTGGGAAGAGAAAGGCATGGCGCCCAGGCGCCACGTGGGGCGCCTAGGCGCCGGGCATGGGTGGCGCCCAGGCGCCATAGGTGGCGCCCAGGCGCCAGGTGTGTCGGAAAACCTTAGCTCATTTTCAATCGGCCATAACTTCTTCATCCGGACTCCGTTTTGGGCAAACTTTATATCGTTGGAAAGCTATTTGAGTCTAGTTTCCAATGGTATAAGTTTCATTTAGATATTCATTACCGATTAGGAGTTATGACTTAAGATGTGAGTAAAGGTCGAGAGTAGTGGTAGGAAATTTCTCTATTTCGTAACCCTAATGGTTTTTGTCTGGTTACAATAGGAATGGTCAAGGTGCAAAGTGAGAGTGCCGAGAGCGTGAAATCCAGGTGAGTGGGTTAATACTTGCTATGATTAAATATCTGTTATTGACTTTTTGCATCATAGTGGAAATATGTTGTATATCCAAGTTTGAAGAGGATGATGTGGAACGATGAAGCATAAACAATTGTGGAACGTGTCTGGTAATGTATATAATTATATTTTCTTATTTTCCCATGAATGGAGGTTATATAATGGATTGTGAATGGCATGTGAACTGAGTTGAATAATTGTTCTATATTATGGGTTATGTTGTATACATGCTATGTTGCTGGAACCACATTTATTATGTTGTGGCTTGAATTGTAAATGACTGAGTTGTGTATGTGGCTCAAGATTATGATTGAGGATGTTTTTATATATGATTGTGATTGTGTTTGACTGGAAAGGAAAGGCATGGTGGTGCACCCCATGGAGAAATTTATGTGAAGTTATAAGGGTGGAGATTATAAATGGAGCGATAAGGGTGGATGCGGCAGGGGCCGCGGGCAACGATCCAGAGGTATTCTGGACGACCCGGTTGGTACGGGAAATTTGTGTGAAATTGATTTCACCGATTGTTGTTGTGAACTTTTGAATTATGTTGAAATGTATTTGATTTATTTGGATATTGTCGTGAAGTACTACGAATAATATCATATCATATGATGATCGATTTACGTATGATTGCTGCATGTTATCATTATGATGTATGATATTTTTTTGTCATAATGTTGTGTTATCTACTCACTGGGCACGTGGTTTGCTCATACCCCTCTTATTGATATTTTTTTTCAGAGTTGACAGCTGAAGGTAAATATCGGAACAAGGAATTATGGATCCTTAGTCCATGATTACCTTTTCATTTGTTCAGGATAAAGGTATAATAGTTAAGTTTTATTCTAAGTTGTATAAATCTAGAAATCTCTGTAATCGGGTAGGTTCATTCACTGATGTAATGTGAGTAATTGTAGTATGTATAAAGAACTCGTTTTGGTTGCATGAAAAAGAATTGTATGATTTTTAAGAGAAAGATAGGCTTACGGAGGTGAAATGAAATTCACTTTCCGTGCCGGTCACGTGCTCAAATTTTGGGACGTGACAAGTTGGTATCAGAGCTTTGGGATTAGGTCTCCTACCGATTACAGAGTAAGGTAACCTTAGTGGGATCTCCTCTATCGTGGTGAACCCGGGCACGACTATAGAGAGATGGCTCCACTGAAGGTCCTGTAGGATGTTTTCATTTCCTTTTCCTCCAAGACTTGTCTTTTCTTATGAATTATGTTTTTAGTTTTAGTTTTAGAGAGTTATGGCTATACTTTTGAACTCGGTAAGGGAAAGGTTATTATTTGTTTTGATTCCGTTGCTGTCGGATCAAATTGTATGTATGGGGCTATATATGTTAAATTCATGATTGATTTTGTGTGACTGATTTATTTTATCTTTCTTAATTTTATTATTACTATTTTTGGAGTACCATCCCATAAAAGAAACCACTGGCATTAAAAGCAAAAGGATTACATTACAAAAAAAAAAACAATTACTCATGCATGAGTAATCTAAAAGCGAGGTGGTCTCGGATTAGGAGGGTTGTACTGTATCATCACCCCTCGACCATTCCTTGGAGCGAGAGACAGAGCAATATCGCGGAGGGTAGTGTAAATCCCATTCATACAATCAACACTTCTTTGTTGTTGATTGCAGAAGCACTGGGTAGACCAATAGAAGAACCTGTCTATTCTTGAAGTCATTTCTGCATGATTGCGTTTAGTTAACTTCTCTAGGTTTTCTATCATCTTTTTCAGATTTTTGACCTCCTGCTCTAGACAGGCGATTTTGTCCTCCGAGGTATGGCCCGTGCTAGTCTCCTCAGCTTCCTCGATCTTCTTCATTTTCTTCTCCTTCTGCTTCTCTGGAGACCCCTCAAAAGGTCTTTTGCCCTTGTCTTTGCCCAGACTTAAGTTTAAGTCGAGCTCTTCTCTCCTGGCATCCACTGTGAGATCAATGTACTTCCTTGTGGCCATGATTTGGAAAATTTAGAAATTTATGTCGAAGTATGAGAAGAGAGGAATGCTGAGAAGTTGTAGGCTTAGAGATGATTACTCTTTGTGGTGTGGTAACTGAGAACGTTGGGATAGTTCTTATAGAGGAAAAATTTGAACTCAGAGACAAAGAAGATATCTCTTCGCCGCACCCTATACGCTTAACCTATGGATTTCTGCAAGCTGGAAGCTAGGAGTCTAGGGTAGGCATGCACACCAACAACGCGTCGCATTAATGGCAAAACCACGAAAGTCAATATTCGGTGGATTTGCGGCCGATTTACACTTGGTTTTTCCATTTCTCTCGTTGGCATTTTCTGAAATTGAAGGAAGTCGACAATGTAGCCATTACAGAGTGTCTTGGATGTTTTCACGATGAACTAAAATGTATTTCTATGCTTTCTTGTATTGTTCTTGAAAGCCTTCAGTTAAGTATAATATACATGATTGATTGAATTATACTGTGATTATATGTATCTAAATACATATGATATGTATGTATGTTATTCATGCATAGAGAGTGAAGGTTATTTGTTATGGCCAGGAATAATATGTAATGATTCTACATACATTCAGAGAATGAGAAGTCTGAAATTTAAAAGAACTTGAATAGATGAAAATATATATAGATAATGATGTATCTCTATGTTTATACATATATACATATATGCTCGTAGAGGCAAGTGAAAGGTAAAATTTTTCTCTCACTTTATGGAACGCTTGATGTGTAGATGTGAGAAGTTTTTATTTTAATATGTATGTTTGAAAATGTGTAAGCTTAGGGCAAAGCCACGGATTAGAAACCTAGATAAGGCTAGTATGAAGCTACCCGTTCATGGAGTAATATCTCGATTTAGAATTATTGGATAAGACAAATACAGAGTTAAGAAGCCATAAATTGAAGCGGCGATTAGTTTAATAATTTGAGCAAGAGTCAAAAGTTAGCCGAAATTTTTGAGGAAATCTTTTGTATTAGATTATATTTTGTTATTTTCTGGCATGCTTATCTGAGACCGTTGGCATTGCGTCGGATAAGGTCTGTAGGTCATCTTTAGAGTATGATGTAAAGGTTTTGTAGCCCTAAATTTCGTCTATATATAATGGATGCCCCATTACGCTGCTCACTACACTAAGAGTTTATATCTATAAGCTTTCTAGCATCAAACTTCTCCTTCTGTACAACCTTTATAGCTCAGAAAAATATGGCCGGCAATAAATCTTTCAATTTAAATTTTGAGGCTGGCAAGGTAGAGCTGGATCTAAATCTTAGCCTGGAGAATTATAAGAATAAGAGATCTATGGAAGAGTCACCAGAGGCTAAGAAAAGAAAAAGGGATGTAGTAGAGTTAGAGGATGTTAGCACAGCAACATCTTCTAATAATGAGCTTGCGCTTATGAGACAAAAGATAGAGGACTTGGAAAGACTGATAAACCGCCACTTTGAGGACCAGGGGAGATTGATAAATCGTCTCTTTACAGAACAAGAGAAGCTTTTGAACCGTCATTTTAGGGAATTGGCGAATAGAGTTGATAGACATTCGATGTTTGCAACTCAAAATTTTCGTGACCAACAAGCGAGATGTATTGACTGTATGAATGGAGTGACTTCTGCACTTCGCCAAATTTCCCAAACGTTTCCTCCAGAAACTCTTTCTAGGCTGCAACGATTAACTTCCTCCTTAAGGTCTGAAGCACCTTCTTCTTCTAGGCCTGGAGCATCTTCTGCATTTCAAAAGCCTCCTCGTTCTTAATTTATCTTTTCTTTTGTTTGTACCTAAAGCTGATGTTTGATCTAATGTTTAAGTATTAAAATTATCTGTTTTGTAAATCAAGTTCAGCTTGTTGCCTGTAACTTATGTATTAGAAATAAAAATATGTTGAACTTGTTATATTTTGTACTTGATTGTGAAAATTCTAAGAGAGAGAATGAGATATAAACAAAATATTGGCATTTGCTTCAATCTTGAGGTAAGTTTTGAATTCGGAGGACCGAATTCTTTTAAGGGGGGAAGAATGTAATATCCCAAGAATTTTTATGAATATTTAAAGTCTGATTTGAAGTTTAGTGAAAAATTTAATTATGTGGAAAATTTTCTTTTTGAATTAGTGAAGAAAATGTGGAAATAGAAATTTTTATTTTTAATTTAGGAAATTTTTACAAATTCTCAAGGACTAAAGTGAAAAGAAAAGAAAGTATAGAGGACTTTTGAGAAATGACCAAGTAGGAACCCGAGAAGAAGAATAGAGCTTATGGGAATGAATTATGAGTCCGGTACCGAAAAGATGATGGATTCGAGGTTAAAGTGGAGTTTGAGATATTGAGAGGGACTAAAGTGAATAAGGAAATTTGTGGGGCACCGAGGATTTAGAAACACCTGAGGTGAGATTTTATGAATTTGCTTTTGCTAGTCTTGACTGAGGGTCAATTGCAGAGCAAGTGATAATTTCACCCCGGGCGAGTATATAGGTGGCCTCACCTATTTTTTATTCATTTTTCTCCTTTCCTCTCTCTCTCTTCACTTTCTCTCCTCTCCTTCTCTCTTTCTTCTCTCTAATTTCTCTCTCTACTCTCCAACTCTACAACCGGGCTTTGAAGGGCGGATCTCGGGCTACGGGGCGAGCCTCTAGGAGCCAAGCAACGTAGGGAAAGCAAGGAATCGAGGTAGAAATTTCTATTTATTAAGCTTTTCCCTATTTTCTAGTTTTAAGAGTGTTTGAGGAAAAATCGAGATTCCGGCTTCGTTTCTCGATTAAAATTGGTGATTTTGGTGTCTAAATGCTCCTTAGACATTAAGGGTGAGATCCTATGGAAGAAATCATGAAAAACGGTGAAGATTTGGCCAGATTCGGGCCAAAACCGAGAGAAAGTCGCGAAGGGTCGCGATCGTGGCGCCCAGGCGCCATGTGTGGCGCCTAGGCGCCAAGGACATGTGGGAAGAGAAAGGCATGGCGCCCAGGCGCCACGTGGGGCGCCTAGGCACCGGGCATGGGTGGCGCCCAGGCGCCAGGTGTGTCGGAAAACCTTAGCTCATTTTCAATCGGCCATAACTTCTTCATCCGGACTCCGTTTTGGGCAAACTTGGATATACAACATATTTCCACTATGATGCAAAAAGTCAATAACAGATATTTAATCATAGCAAGTATTAACCCACTCACCTGGATTTCACGCTCTCGGCACTCCCACTTTGCACCTTGACCATTCCTATTGTAACCAGACAAAAACCATTAGGGTTACGAAATAGAGAAATTTCCTACCACTACTCTCGACCTTTACTCACATCTTAAGTCATAACTCCTAATCGGTAATGAATATCTAAATGAAACTTATACCATTGGAAACTAGACTCAAATAGCTTTCCAACGATATAAAGTTTGCCCAAAACGGAGTCCGGATGAAGAAGTTATGGCCGATTGAAAATGAGCTAAGGTTTTCCGACACACCTGGCGCCTGGGCGCCACCTATGGCGCCTGGGCGCCACCCATGCCCGGCGCCTAGGCGCCCCACGTGGCGCCTGGGCGCCATGCCTTTCTCTTCCCACATGTCCTTGGCGCCTAGGCGCCACACATGGCGCCTGGGCGCCACGATCGCGACCCTTCGCGACTTTCTCTCGGTTTTGGCCCGAATCTGGCCAAATCTTCACCGTTTTTCATGATTTCTTCCATAGGATCTCACCCTTAATGTCTAAGGAGCATTTAGACACCAAAATCACCAATTTTAATCGAGAAACGAAGCCGGAATCTCGATTTTTCCTCAAACACTCTTAAAACTAGAAAATAGGGAAAAGCTTAATAAATAGAAATTTCTACCTCGATTCCTTGCTTTCCCTACGTTGCTTGGCTCCTAGAGGCTCGCCCCGTAGCCCGAGATCCGCCCTTCAAAGCCCGGTTGTAGAGTTGGAGAGTAGAGAGAGAAATTAGAGAGAAGAAAGAGAGAAGGAGAGGAGAGAAAGTGAAGAGAGAGAGAGGAAAGGAGAAAAATGAATAAAAAATAGGTGAGGCCACCTATATACTCGCCCGGGGTGAAATTATCACTTGCTCTGCAATTGACCCTCAGTCAAGACTAGCAAAAGCAAATTCATAAAATCTCACCTCAGGTGTTTCTAAATCCTCGGTGCCCCACAAATTTCCTTATTCACTTTAGTCCCTCTCAATATCTCAAACTCCACTTTAACCTCGAATCCATCATCTTTTCGGTACCGGACTCATAATTCATTCCCATAAGCTCTATTCTTCTTCTCGGGTTCCTACTTGGTCATTTCTCAAAAGTCCTCTATACTTTCTTTTCTTTTCACTTTAGTCCTTGAGAATTTGTAAAAATTTCCTAAATTAAAAATAAAAATTTCTATTTCCACATTTTCTTCACTAATTCAAAAAGAAAATTTTCTACATAATTAAATTTTTCACTAAACTTCAAATCAGACTTTAAATATTCATAAAAATTCTTGGGATATTACAGTATTTTAATGACTTTATAAATTACTATGAATGTTTAAGACTTTAATGTATGAATTATTATGTTTGGATGATATTATTTATAACTTTATGAATTATTATGAATACTTATGACTTTATATTTGAATTATTATAGATGTTTATGAATTATTATGGATGCTTATGAAAATAAGGGGTGAAATTTGTATATAAACTATTTATTTTACTTGTTTCTGAATTTATTTCTAAAGATATATATTTATATATATAATTTTTATTTTTTTAAATTTATCTACCCGGGTCAACAATTGACCCGGTGATCCGGCGGTTGAACAAGCGACCCGACTATCTGAAGGTTTGTCGGGGTAAATGGCCGGTCTGGGTCCTATAACATTGAGTGCATGCATGGTTTAAATAATTTTGTTACTATATTGATACTAATATTTGATTAAAAAATATACATGCTATTTTAATTTTTTTTAAATGAAGTGCATTGTCTAAATAAAATATGCAAATAATAAATATAATATGTTCAGTATTTTTATAACTTAGCATCACATTATTGTTTGTTATAAAAAAATCATGTTATATGTCATATCGATCATTTTAAAAAAAAAATGTGAGGCGTAAAAGAGATAAGAGTAATAATGGAGAAAATCTATAACAACACAAAAGCAAGTCCTATATGCTTCAAGCAAACTTATGATTCCTAAAGAAAATCAATTCTACAATCTGACGTCAACACAAAACCAAACATGAAGAATTTCAACTCGACCCTTGTGATCATACTTTTGAACCCACATTTGGCTTTGCTCAACGTAGCCAAACATGCATTGAGACTGCAGCAAATTATCCTAATACAAGTTGATGTGACTTGGGTTATAAAAGATTAATATATTAGATAAGCATACCTCACAATTTAAATATATCTTGTGAGACTTTTTGTCATTCCCATGCAGGTTGACAAAAGAAAACGGGTCTAAAAATATTATCTCTATCATTGTCATAATGTTTTAAATTGTTACTTGCTGCCAGCTTCTATTGTCTGTTATGATTAAATAGTGTCCGTTAAAAAACAGTTCAAAAAATTTAAGTTTGGATAAATATAAAAAAATTTAATTTTAAATAAAACTTTAGTTGACAGAAATAATAATCTAAAACTTTTATTGAAATCATAATTTAAAAAAATCACGTTAATACAAAAGTTCATAATCATATTATTTTATATTAAAATTATAGTCTAAATAATAGTTTATAAAAAGCAAAATTAAAACTAAACACACACTATGTGAGTTAAACGCACACCTCGATTTTGATGCAAATAATTGAGTGCAGAAAGCTGTTTCATGTGTGGTTCTCCTACGTTTAGATTGTGATGGTCGATATTTGCATTAACTTGCGTAAGAATCAGAGTTAATTGTTCCCTAGTATTCATGAGATTTCTTTTGCTTCTCTCAAACCATTCTCTATGATTTATTTGAGTCACGAAAATAGAAAGTAAGAAACTATATGGAGGAATGGAATGTGTGAATAGATCACACACGTTAAATTAATTAACTATGAATTATTGCCGCCAACTTCATCTTCATCTTCAAGGTCTAATCACATGATCAATATTATGAATCAAACTGGTCGGCACGTGACATTCTACCAAACCCTACCTTTCAATACTATTTTGAGCATTATGGAAAATTTAATATATTTTATCGCTTTTTTTTATAAAATAATTATTTTATTGTCGTTCATACAGATATATAAGGAGGAAAATTAATGGAGAGTTTTAATCTCCAACGTCGAGCTCGCTCTTCCAAGCAAAATGCCTCCTTGTGTTTTGAATACATAAACTTGCAAAGAAAGTTATTGTTGGATGCATGGTGGTGAAAATACTTTTAAAAATGATACGAGCACTTTATTCTTTTTTAAATAAATTTATGTGATTAATATTATTAGATTAGTTAGATGTCTGGAGGAAGCAACATTCTTTTTTATACGACAACGGACCATTATTCAATCTAGTTGAAGAAGAAGAATCCACTCGAATATTATATATATATATGTTGCTTTATTCCAATAGGGGCTAATGGAACGCAATCTAATTAATAAAGATAACTCTACCTATAAGAGTAAAGCCAGACCCCATACTTTTGGTCATGGAAACATATTGAGCCAGGCCTTGTGAGTTTTCCAATGGAAGCATATGGACAATCTGAAACACCCAAATTGAACTTATTCTAACTCATAAGGGCTTTTTGTATCTCTTAGGCCCAAAACTCTCTCTCCCTCCCCTTTTATATTATTAAGTCAATCCTTCAACAATCAATGTGAGAAAAAAAAATATTTGAGCTAAAATGTTGTAACAGTGTATTTCCAAAAAAAAAAGTAAAATTTAAAGTCTCATATCAATTAGAATAATAAGGGAATTATGTTTTATATATCTACATATTATAATAAATTCATAAAGAATTAAAAAGAAAAAAGCGAGCTCATGTGCTAATATTGTCAAGCCAGTCAAGTGTAAATTGGTGCAAATTGGTGATTTCCTCCTCCTATGTGCAAGACATATTGGATGAGCTAAGTTTTACTTTGTCTGAAAGAAAAATAATTTTAATTTAACTATTTTTGTACTTTATATGAACATGGTAGGATTATATTAATTACAGTTTGACTTAATCTATTTCTAAAATATTTTGACTATTTCAAATTAATTATCTGTTTAAATTAATTTTAATCTTATCTATAATAGATCATAGTCTTATCTGTTATTGACCACTATTCACATCAAATTAGTTTTATAATTTTACAATTTTTTTTTTCAAATATTTATCCTCCACGTTCTCCTATTACGTTATCCCAAGGTTTCTAACTATGAATTACTCATATCTTCTTTCTCTACTGTCCTGATTCTTAAAATATTTCAAAAAAAACCTAATTAATTTTAAAAGAAAATTTTTTACCAGATAGTGTCCTATTGTAACCTCAAAAACTTGCTCTATGACTTCGTATCTGTATATCTTTCGAACTATTCGTCATCAAGAACCAGTTTCACATTTAGAAAATAATTGTGGTGCTCATGTAATGGATTATAATTACTATGTTTGATTATTTAAAAGTGAATATAATTTTTAATGAGTGTGACGGCATCCTAAACCCACGTACTTGCTATAATTTATGGGCGCCGATGTGTTGTTTTCTATGGTAACCCATCATTGCAATAATAATAATGAATTATATATTTCTATTATAAGCCCTCCCCCTCCACATCAATGTTTATCATGCATATATGGTAGAAGATCAATTTTAGAGATACTATGGACAATCCAGAATCACATGTTCTTACTCTCTTTCTTATTAAACAAATTCCGCATTTGTTTATTTAATCAATTACTATTAATAATATTAATTGATTCTTCTCAGCTAACAGCAACCTACATCTTTTTATGTACACATGATTCTCACATTTTCTTTCCCCCTCCTTTCCATTTTTGTTTTTCGTAATTATTGGTGTATTTGGAATAATTTATTTTAAATTTATCTAACTTATCTTATAATATAAACGTTTATGCATATGTTTAAAAAAGTTTATATAAATAGTTTATGACATGCTCATAAGTTATTTTTAGCTTATTTTCATAAGCTCTACAGAATAGTTTATAAAAATAAATTGAAAACAGTTTATATGAAGTTTGCTCTCATAAACTTTTCAATTATAAAAATAATTTATATATAAGCACTTAAATAAGTTATTTTTTCAAAAATAGCCTATATGTATCAATCTTGAAATAACCAGGAAGATAGCTTAATTTTGATCATCTCATGTAAATACAAATTAGTTACCTACATTTCCTATTTTGTATTTAGTTTAAGCAAAAATGACACATTAGTCCTCTATATATATTTTAAATGTTTTGTATTGATTCTCTGTGCTGCAAACTACATTATTTTATTCTTTATTTGTGAAATTTGTTAAGCATTTTAATATATTTGACAATATTAAAGTAAATAATCCATGTTAACATTAGGATGAATATGTATCTAAATCTATAAAATTGTTTAATAGATTTAACTGAAAATGATTGAAACAATATGAGTTTATAACATAGAGGACTAACATAAAAGATCTAAAATATAAAAGACCAAAATAAAATTTAAAATAAATATAAAGAACCAAAAAGTGATTTTCCCCTTTAGTTTATCCCTTAAGCAATCTATTTTTTTTTTGCGGTCACAAATGGATTGTGATATTATGTGTACGAAAAGGTGTGTTTGCGGCTGGAGTTATCATTCAACAGCTCACATCTAAAGCCTCTATCATAAGCAGCAGCTCAAAACCAGCTCATTACAATCATATAAAATTAACCTCATCACAAGGTTTATATATGGGCACCAAAAATATTCAAATATTTTATGCAAACTCATACATACATAAGCGTTGAGGAGAAACCAATTATTTTACATCCCAAGCAAAATTAAAATGTTTAAATTGAAACTTGTACTAAGGCACCTCGGACTTCCTTGAACCCTTTTGTTTAATTATTGTGCATGAACCCAAATCGAATTTTATTAATATATATATATATATATACACATATGTGTGTGTGGGTATTGATTCATTCGATTCCTTGGTTAAATTAATAACAAGTGTACATTGTATTTATAAATTCGCGTGCCGTGTATTTTTAATGTTCCCACTTGCACGTTAAAGCAAGTTTAACGCTGTGATTAACGCAAAAATTAATAGCTAATTGCAATTGCACTCCCATTGAAAAAGCAAAGCAAAGTGCCGTAAATCGAGGCTACAGCAATAATATCCCGTGGATACAGGGATCTATTTTTTTTTTTTTTGGGGTTTTGGAGCAATAAGAAATGATAATTGGATCGTGTAGTAGTATGTACACAAATACTACGTTAACATACTCTAATGGATCTCTTGCTCCTTAATCTCACACGAAATTACAGCCATCTTTCTAAGGCAGTGTGCGATCAAGTTCCAAAGAAAATATCCTCCGAACCGCTTGCTTGATGCGTGATAAATTTTAAATTCAAATGATCAAAGATTATCACATACTCATACGAACGAATGACATGAATCATTGAATCGGATAAAGAAATATTGAGATATAAGAGCATAAACACAAGATGACTATTAACCACTCAAATCTAACCATCATTGTATGCCAAGCAGTTTGTTTTGCTTTAAGCCATACAAACGAACAAAACAGAAAGAATCTCGCAGAGATTGATGCAAAAAAGTTGAGAGACTAGAGAGTTGACCTCCCAGTGGCAGTCAAAGTGTATGTGAAAGGCCCAAATTAAAAAAAAAAAAGTTAAAAAAAGACTCCAAAGCGTGTGCACAACAAGTTGCCTAGAAACTTCCAGTGACCTCACGAAAACGCTCTCTTTTGGACTTTTTGACAAGCGATGACGTGTCTCCTAGGTTACCAAAATGCACGGCTATCGATTTCCTCATCCTCACTTGTCTTTCACTCCAAATCAGTCCAGCTTATTTTGAAATGGATTGATTTCATCACTCAACTCACCAATTTCTCTTCCCAACTGTTTGAAAGGCTGGTGATGATTTTTTTTTTTTTGAGTGATTCATGTCATTCAATAAACGGCAATCCATTCCCACTTATATTACACCCATTGTGGTAAACTGGTAATAAACGCCCAAAACAACCAAAAGAGAGAAAAGCTGAGTAATCAGTTATTACTTTGCTTTGCCTCTCTCATTTCCTCTTAACTTTACAAGGTTAATTTTATTTTTATACGAAAACTGCGTTTAAGTACTGAATTCGGAAATTATGGTGACATTGGAAGAGTGTGTAAGGACTCGTTTCATATAAGCTGTGTTCTGTACATTGTATGCGGGCAAATTTCGTTAGAAAAAGGAAAAGGAATTAAACTAAAACGACGACGTCTTCTGCGTCGTCTTCTTCCTTCTCTCACAGAAATTGTAAAAAGTAAATAAATTTAAGTTTAACTGATAACCTCGTCCAGAAGCTTGTACCTCCTGACCTTGTTCCGAAACCCCTGCTTCGCCATCCCTGTTTTGTTCGTCATATCCTCCGACTTGGTCCTCCTCAGCCTCTCCTCCAGAGCGCCGGTCGTGATGATCCTCTTCCGGCTTGACACCAGCACCGGCGGCGGCGATACGGGCTCCGGTGACCTCTGTTTCTTGATGGATTTGTTCAATTGGATCCCCCTCTTCCCTCCGATTGACTGAACCCCATCGCCCGTGTTCTTGATTTTCTTCTTGCCGTCGTCGCCACTCTTGAGGGACGACGAGGAATTCGACGACTTGGGCGATTTCTCTGCGGGTTCCTCCTTCTGAACCAAGCACCAATTGCAAGTCCCGTAAGATTGAGGCTTCGGGTAGAGATTACTGCAGTACCTGCAAAATCAGATAAAACAAAAATCAGAATTGAAGAACATACGAAAACATATAAAGACCCATAGCAAGCCTGAGAAAATCGGAGAATTTCGTAATCGTACCGGTGCTGAGATCTGAAATGGCAGAGTTTGCACTGAAAAAGCTGATCGGAGAAGCCAGGATCCCCGCACATGCAACACTCGGGGGTGGGTTGTCCTTTGGTCGTCATCTTCTTCGGGGTCTCATTGACAGAGGAAGACGATAACACGAGCGAATGGTAATACAAAGAGTAATAGCCACACAAAAGCAAGTGGGGACTCAAGATTTACGAAGAGGGTTTCGTTGCGTGGGGCGTTATATAGGAAGGGGAATAGGAATAGGAATAGGAATAGGAGGAAGATGATGATGATGATGGTTTGTGCGTCGAGTCTGGTTTCCGTGTGGCCGTGTTTGGGAAGTTTGTATTTTTGTGGATTTCGCAGTTCCGTGTCGTTTTGTAATCATGAACCCACACATACGCATTGTTAAAAGTCTCATTTTTTTAGGACTAAATTACAAACTCCTCCCTGTAGTTTTTCAAATCACACATTCCTCCTCTTTACTTTTTAATTGTGCATTTTTATTCTTCTGCAATTGTGGAATTGCCGTATTTTAGTTCAATTTCATATTTTTTATATTCACAACAACTTTTTAGAATATTTTCAACAGCAGTTTTTAGACAGTTCTTTAAAATAAGAAATCGTTCTTAGTAAGTTTCATTATTAGAGTGTGTTATCGTGACTATCTCATGTAAGGGTGTGTTTGGTAATTTGATGAATGAACGTGAGTAAGATAAACTAGGTTTGATTGAATGTGGTTGAAAAAAACTTATTTTTGAATGTAATTCATATTTGGGAGGCATTTGGGCAAACGTGGTTTGGAGTAAACAAACATGATTTAGTATAGAATATGATATTTGAATATTTGTGTGCAAACGTGGTTTGAAATGTGTCATTACCAGAGATGTCATAAATTTATATTTTATTTTTTGATATATCATTATTATTTATTGTTATTTATTTAAAGCTAACTTAAAGCATCTACAGTGATAAGATCACTTGGGTTCTTATTATGGATCCTATAATGCCATATTAACTTAAGAAACTCTTCACCACTTTAAAGTTTAAACAACTCCTTACTTTAGTGGTGACCCTCTTAAAAACCCACAAATGAGTCCCACAATCAATCTTAACTACTTTAGCATTTATTACTTTCCATTAATATTTATTGTAAATTAATTATTTATTATTACTTTTTGTATAAGAACCATTCTTACGTGTGGTAGCTAGCGTAGTGAACTACAAAGGTGAACTGAAATAATAATCAATTCTTAAATTTAAAAACTACTACTGTAGATGCTCTTAATGAATTATATAAATATTTACATTATATATATATATATATATATATATATATATATATATATATATATATATATATATATATGAATGTTTACATAATATAGATAAAAATATAATAGATAATCATATATATTTTATTTAATTAAATTAAATTAATTTTCACTTGGTAAATTAGTTTTAAATTAAAGTTTAGTTCATTCCTTCTTTGTCCAGTCCATAAATTTAATTTCAACTAAATTTTTCTTTAATTTCAACATTTATCAAAAACCTCTCTGTTTATTCACTTAGGTCTTTGGTCAAAATTTTCCTTTTGTATTTTGTATAATTTAAGATCATATTTAGCTTCATATAAGTCCATAGATCCATAATATATTTTTCTCAAAAATTAAATCAACCCTTGTAAACTTTTCACTTCTTTCATTTTAGTCCTTATCGTGCAAGTTACGTTCTTTTCTCATGTTTTTTATTTCCAAACCTGCCCAGAACTTCTTAGATTTTTTTAGAACATGTTTGATCATTTCCAACCCAAATCAAGACAAACATGAATTAAAATGAAGTTTTTCACATTCCACAAGTTTACACTACTATTCACGTTGTTCTTGCTCTATCCTCGTTTTTTTTGCTCTTGTTTTTCTTGTTGTTTTGGTTCAATTCTGATTTCCATCTGAAGTTGGGCTACACGTTTCTAGTTTAGGGCAATTTTTTGAGTGGAATTCTACCTCAAAAGTCCAAGAAAACAAAGCACAATGCAACGAGGACTCTCACAGAAATAAAACTCTACACTTGACACTAAAACAAAGCAATTTTTGGCTCTTAGTTTGTCACATCCCAAAAATTGAGCATGTGAAAAGATACTACTCATTTGATATAATTCTCAAACATACGTTATATGCATATATTCTGTAAGGTTTTACATTCAACCTTAATCATTCATTCCACACTACAGAATTATATTCATCTGATAAGCAAATATAGACATACATAGTCTGATATTTCTATCTCATCGCAAGCCTATGAGACCTATAGAAAATACAGAGCTTTTCTAATATCCACATTAATAAGTACTGGTGTCCCACCAGACAGAAATAGAGAATAAACCCAAGGGGCTTCTAATCTTCAAACGGATACTCTTGTTCTTTATTTTCTGTATCTGAAAAAAAATAATCATAGGGAGTGTGAGTTTATTTAAAAACTCAGTAAGTAAATAACTGTACTATATAAAATATCAAAAGTACAAATACCACATTTACTCATATAATTAATTATCTTATACATCGAGTAGTATGGGACTCTAACCCTTTCAAACTCATGAATAAGATTTCATAGATATACACCGAGTAGTATGGGACTCTAACCCTTTCAAACTCGTGAATAAGATCTCATAGTTATACGCCAAGTAGTATGGGACTTTAACCCTTTCAACTCGTGTATATGTTTCATAGATATGCACTGAGTAGTATGGGACTTTAACCCTTTCAAACTCGTGTATAAGATTTCTTAGATATACACCGAGTAGTATGGGACTTTAACCCTTTCACACTCGTGTATTAGATCCCGTAGATCTTTACTCATTAATAAAATAGTTAGAATTCATCACATAGTACAATTGTCATGAGATAAATAATTTCTTCATACTCTTATTTCTACTGATCATCATATACTCCCATATGAAAAATTAATTGCTTATTATCCAAATAATATTGTAAATGGGACTTATATTGTACTTTGACTAGTAATATCAAATTAGCTGAGCAAGGTTATTCACTCACCTTGATTTTTGTCCAAGTTTACCTTGTTCCACACTAGAATTTGTGTAGGAAAATTTCCTAGTAAAATATATTACAAGGAATCATAAGAAAGGAAACAAAATCACGAAAATACGTAAAATTTTCTGACTGCTACAGTACGGTTTGCTACAGTAACGGTTTGCTACAGTGTCGGTTCGCTACAGTGCCGATTTGCTACAGTACGTTGACTGCTACAGTACCGTTGACTGCCGACACTACAGTACTGCTACAGTACCCGAAGAAAATTTTCCAGATTTTTTCCCGAAATTTCTGGTCGCTACAGTAACTCGGTTTTGCAGAATTTCTAACAATTTCATCCTTTCCTTTCTTGTTTCAAAACCGGAATTTCAACTCTTTTAACCGATTATAACTCAAATATAACTTCTAAAACAACTGAGATTCATGAATTATCATTAAAATCTTCAAGAACAAAACCTCCTCTGATCTTCTACATAAACTGAAATTTAAGGAAAATAATCGGATTAAAGCTTACCTTTGATCCTTACAAAGCTTTTGAACCGAACAAATAGTCGAACTTCTGAAGATCAAGGAAAGGATTTGAGAAGAAAATGAAGAACTGAGAGAGAAATCTTTTCTGCTTCCTTCGGCTGAGTGAAAAAGTGAGGGTTACTATTGAAACTTTATATTAAATATTTCTAATGGGTTATTCAATAACCCATGGGTATCCATAACCCAACATCCAAACCCATCCAGTCAATTTACAATAAATGGATTAATTGACCATTCTGAAACCACTTTTCCATGAATTTCACCATTCTTAGAATATATCCCTCATTGTGCAAATATTTAGTCCAGTCATTTAACTCAATTTTCATAAATAATATTCAAAGAGAACAATTAAATATGAAAATTAAAAATGACCAAAATCAATAACTAAAGTAACGTTGTAGAATTCTAAAATACTCTTAAGCGAATTATATTCTGAAATTAACGGGTATTACATTCTACCCCCCTTAAAAGAATTCGGTCCTCCGAATTAAAATCTTACCTCAAGTTTCAAATAAATGTGGATAGTTTTTCCACATCTCATCTTCTGCTTCCCACGTAGCTTCCTCGCGAGAATGATTTCTCCAAAGAACCTTGACAGTAGGAATTTCTTTGGTACGCAATTTCTTGACTTTTCTATCAAGGATAGCTACTGGTACCTCTTCGTAGGTGAGAGTTTCATCAAAATAAACTTCTTGGGGTTGAATGACATGAGAAGGATCAGGAAGATACTTCCGTAGCATGGACACATGAAATATTGGATGAACTCCCTCTAGGTTGGAAGGTAGGTCTAGGCGATATGCCACATTACCCACTCTGTCTACAACCTCATATGGGCCAACATACCTCGGACTAAGCTTTCCTTTCTTCCCGAATCTCATTACTCCTTTCATAGGTGAGATTCGTAAGAAAACCATATCACCTATTGCAAATTCAAGGTCACGTCGTCGGTTGTCCGCATAAGACTTCTGTCTACTCTGAGCAGTTAACAACTTCTCTCTGATCAGTTTAACTTTATTTATATCTTCCTGTATCATCTCAGGTCCAAATATTTTGGTTTCACCAAGTTCAAACCAACCTATAGGAGATCGACACTGTCTCCCATACAAAGCCTCAAAAGGTGCCATCTGAATACTGGCTTGGTAACTGTTATTATAAGCAAATTCAATAAGAGACAAATGATCTTCCCAACTTCCACTGAAATCCATCACACAAGCTCTTAGCATATCCTCTAAAGTCTGAATTGTCCTTTCGGACTGTCCATCAGTCTGAGGATGGAATGCTGTGCTAAGATTCACTTTGGTACCCAAAGCCTCTTGAAAGACTTTCCAGAACCGAGAAGTAAACTGAGGTCCTCGGTCTGATATAATGGATATTGGTACACCATGAAGTTTCACTATTTCTTTAACATAAATTCGAGCAAGTTTTGCTACACTGAAAGTGGTATGAACAGGAAGAAAATGTGCTGACTTAGTAAGTCGATCCACTATGACCCATATTGAGTCATTTCCTTTTGTTGACCGAGGTAAACCTACTACAAAATCCATAGTGATCCTTTCCCACTTCCATTCGGGAATATCTAGTTTTTGCATCAATCCAGATGGTCGTCGATGTTCAGCTTTAACTTGCTGACAAGTCAAACATCGAGCTACAAAGTCAGTCACGTCTCGCTTCATGCCCTCCCACCAGTAAACTTGTTTCAAGTCCTGATACATTTTCACAGCACCAGGATGTACAACGTAGGGTGAACCATGAGCTTCCATTAAGATTTCATGTTTCAAAGATTCAATGTTGGGGACACAGAGTCTCCCATTAAACCATAAGACTCCTTCTTCATCTACCAAGAAACTTGGTGCTAGACCTTGCCTTGCCTTATCTCTTATTTTGACCATATCAATGTCATTTTCTAAATTTACTTTTACTTTTTCAACAAGAGATGATCTAACTGTTAAATGAGCCAGAAATGTACCTGACTCAGTGATCTCGAAGAATACTCCATCAGCTTCCAACTCTTGTAGTTCATGTATTAGAGACCTCCTTATAGTGGCAATGTGAGCTAAACTTCCCATAGACTTTCGACTTAGAGCATCAGCCACTACATTTGCTTTACCTGGATGGTAAAGGATGGTACAATCATAATCTTTCAGAAGTTCCATCCACCTTCGTTGCCTTAGATTGAGATCTCTCTGCTCAAAAATGTACTTAAGGCTTTTGTGATCTGTAAAAATTTTACAAGTTTCCCCATACAAGTAATGTCTCCATATCTTTAGGGCAAACACTACAGCTGCCATTTCCAAATCATGAGTGGGGTAATTCAATTCATGCTTTTTAAGCTGACGTGAGCCATAAGCTATGACTTTACCATGTTGCATCAACACACATCCTAAGCCTATCTTTGAGGCATCACAGAATACAGAGTAACCCCCTGGTCCTGATGGTAGGATTAAGACTGGTGCAGAAGTTAAACACTCTTTCAATTGGGTGAAACTTTGCTCACATGAATCATCCCAAATGTATTTAACATTCTTTCGGGTTAACTTATTTAATGGGAGAGCCGTCTTAGAGAAATCTTTGACAAAGCGACGGTAATACCCTGCTAAGCCAAGAAAACTACGTACTTCAGACACAGTTGTTGGTCTAGGCCACTGTTTAACTGCTTCAATTTTACTTGGATCTACATGAATACCTTCTTGGGAAATAACATGTCCCAAAAATGTTACATGACTCATCCAGAATTCACATTTTGAGAGCTTTGCGTACAACTGATGCTCTCTCAAAGTCTGAAGCACTATTCTCAAATGTTCAGTATGTTCTTCATGACTCTTTGAATATACCAAAATATCATCAATAAACACAATTACAAACTTATCAAGGAATGATTTGAACACTCTGTTCATTAAATCCATAAATGCTGCTGGTGCATTTGTCAACCCAAAAGACATCACAAGAAACTCATAATGTCCATACCGTGTACGAAAAGCAGTCTTAGGTATATCATCACTCTTAATTCGTAACTGATGATATCCAGACCTTAGATCAATCTTTGAGAAGTATTTTGCTCCTTGAAGCTGATCAAACAAATCATCTATCCTTGGTAAAGGATACTTATTCTTCACTGTGACTTTATTCAGCTGACGATAATCTATACATAATCTCATAGAACCATCTTTCTTTTTCACAAAAAGAACAGGAGCACCCCAAGGTGAAAAACTTGGGCGAATGAACCCTTTGTTTAACAAACCTTCCAATTGTTCTTTGAGTTCTTTTAGCTCAACAGGAGCCATACGATAAGGTGGAATAGAAATTGGTCTTGTGTCTGGGACCAAATCAATACTGAACTCAATATCTCTTTCTGGCGGTAATCCAGGTAAATCTTCTGGGAACACATCTGGGAATTCATTAACCACATGAATGTCTTCTAACTTCTGTTCTTTCTTTTCTAAATCTTTGATAAAAGCTAGAAATCCCTGACATCCCTTTCGCAACATACGCTGGGCACTTAACATAGATATCATGTTGCAAGGTACATCACCTCGATCTCCTTGAAACACAAAATTACTCCTCCCCGGCATATTAAAGGAAATAACTTTGTCACGACAATTTATAGTAGCATGACAAGAAGATAACCAATCCATCCCTAAAATCACATCAAAATCTAACATATTGAGAACCATAAGATCTATCTCAGTTTCCATGCCTCCAACGATTATTTTACAGGAACGATAACATGTTTTAACTATCAAAGTCTCTCTCATCGGTGTGGAAACCAAGAATGGTTCTTTAAGAATAATCGAATCAAATGCAAATCTCTTGGCAAATAGGGGCGACACATATGAGTGAGTAGAACCGGGGTCAAACAAAATACGTGCAGCAAAAGTATTAACAGATAATATACCTGTAACTACAGCATTGGATGTTTGAGCATCCTGTCGGGTTAGAGCATATACTCTTGCATTTCCTCTGCCAGCAGCTTGTTTTCCACGGTCACCTTGGCCTCTTCCAGAACCTCTTCCCATACTACCCCCTATTGAAGGGGTTGGTGTTTGAGTAATAGATTGTGGTCGAGGTGGCAAAATAGACCCTTGACCTGGTCTTGTCATGAGCTGAGGGCACTCCCTTATAAAATGTCCTTTTTGTCCACAGTGAAAACAGCCTGTACCAACAGTGTTTAACCTGCATTCTCCGAAGTGAAACTTTCCACATTCAGGACATTGGGGTTTTTCCCTTCTACCTTGAGTACCTCCTCTACTAGAAGAGCTAAAACCACCCCTGTTCTCTGAACGAGGCTTAGCCACACTGGCTGTAGAATAAGTTGACTTAGTAGGAGTGGCTGGAGCATTTTGTGACGCAGTAAAGGGTTTCAAAGTTCCTGAGTCTTCCCCTTGATCAAAAGATCTTCTATATCTAGCTTTCTTCTTTTGACGATATTCTTCTTTATTCTTTGACCTCTTTTCCATTCTTCGGGCCACATCAACAGCCTCTGAGTACGAAGAGTAATCGTTCATATTAGAACCCACTTGATCATATAAGGCATCACGAAGCCCTTCCACAAACTTTTCTATTTTCTTCCTTTCAGAAGGAATGATTTCAGGGGCATATTCAGATAATTTAACAAACTGAGCTGAATATTCATCAACAGTCATGGTTCCCTGCCGTAGATACAGAAAATCTCTGGCCCTGGATGATCGTTCACTTGCCGGAAGAAATTCATCCATAACCAATCTGTAAAATTCTGTCCACATAACTGGCGGTGCGCCTTGAATTCTAGCTTTCTTCCAGTTCCTCCACCATTTACCAGCCCTACCTTTTAACTGAAAGGAAGTGAATTCTACCTTTTGAGTAGGAGAACACCCTATAGCATCACAGATTGCTTCACAATCTTCAAGGAAACATTGTGGGTCCTCTTTGGGATCTTCCCCTGAAAAAGTAGGAGGCCTCATTTTCTGGAATTCAGACATTCTTACCTCTCTTACATTAACTCCTCCCGCTAACGGAACTGGTGGTACATTTTCAGCTTCAACAATAGGAGGATCCACTGGCAGGTTAGCTTGTGCAGCTCGACCTCTCATTTCAGCCTCAAATCGGTCAAATCGCTCATTCATCAAATGAATCACATGTGCAATAGTTACATTACCGACGTGAGCATCAGGTTCGACTCTTCTTGCTTGCTCACTAGTTGCGCCCTCAGTACTTTGAGCATGTAAACTATCACCACGGTTAGAATCATCTTGCACATGTACTGGTGGATTTATGGCCCTCCTTGGACCCATATGCTCATTATTATTAGAAGATCCTTCTGACATTGATCTGTCACAGATCTACACACATAACAAACAATTTTCAGACATAAACAAAATATCACTTACTAGCCCCACTGAGAAGTTATCTGTCACATCCCAAAAA
The DNA here is from genome assembly GCA_037074585.1 of Biancaea sappan. Taxonomy (NCBI): domain Eukaryota; kingdom Viridiplantae; phylum Streptophyta; class Magnoliopsida; order Fabales; family Fabaceae; genus Biancaea; species Biancaea sappan. The sequence continues at coordinate 19,365,386 of CM073494.1, forward strand.
TTGAGCATGTGAAAAGATACTACTCATTTGATATAATTCTCAAACATACGTTATATACATATATTCTGTAAGGTTTTACATTCAACCTTAATCATTCATTCCACACTACAGAATTATATTCATCTGATAAGCAAATATAGACATACATAGTCTGATATTTCTATCTCATCGCAAGCCTAGGAGACCTATAGAAAATACAGAGCTTTTCTAATATCCACATTAATAAGTACTGGTGTCCCACCAGACAGAAATAGAGAATAAACCCAAGGGGCTTCTAATCTTCAAACGGATACTCTTGTTCTTTATTTTCTGTATCTGAAAAAAAATAATCATAGGGAGTGTGAGTTTATTTAAAAACTCAGTAAGTAAATAACTGTACTATATAAAATATCAAAAGTACAAATACCACATTTACTCATATAATTAATTGTCTTATACATCGAGTAGTATGAGACTCTAACCCTTTCAAACTCATGAATAAGATTTCATAGATATACACCGAGTAGTATGGGACTCTAACCCTTTCAAACTCGTGAATAAGATCTCATAGGTATACGCCGAGTAGTATGGGACTTTAACCCTTTCAACTCGTGTATAGGTTTCATAGATATGCACTGAGTAGTATGGGACTTTAACCCTTTCAAACTCGTGTATAAGATTTCTTAGATATACACCGAGTAGTATGGGACTTTAACCCTTTCACACTCGTGTATTAGATCCCGTAGATCTTTACTCATTAATAAAATAGTGAGAATTCATCACATAGTACAATTGTCATGAAATAAATAATTTCTTCATACTCTTATTTCTACTGATCATCATATATTCCCATATGAAAAATTAATTGCTTATTATCCAAATAATATTGTAAATGGGACTTATATTGTACTTTGACTAGTAATATCAAATTAGCTGAGCAAGGTTATTCACTCACCTTGATGTTTGTCCAAGTTTACCTTGTTCCACACTAGAATTTGTGTAGGAAAATTTCCTAGTAAAATATATTACAATGAATCATAAGAAAAGACACAAAATCACGAAAATACGTAAAATTTTCTGACTGCTACAGTAACGGTTTGCTACAGTGACGGTTTGCTACAGTGCCGGTTTGCTACAGTAACGTTGACTGCTACAGTGCCGTTGACTGCCGACACTACAGTACTGCTACAGTAACCCGAAGAAAATTTTTCAGATTTTGTTTCGAAATTTCTGGTCGCTACAGTAACCCGTTTTTTTGCAGAAGTTTTTGCATAAATTTCTAACAAATTCATCCTTTCCTTTCTTGTTTCAAAACCAGAATTTCAACTCTTTTAACCGATTATAACTCAAATATAACTTCTAAAACAACTGAGATTCACGAATTATCATCAAAATCTTCAAGAACAAAACCTCCTCTAATCTTCCATATAAACTTAGATTTAAGGAAAATAACGAGATTAAAGCTTACCTTTGATCCTTACAAAGCTTTTGAACTGAACAGATAATCGAAATTCTGAAGATCAAGGAAAGGATTTGAGAAGAAAATGAAGAACTGAGAGAGAAATCTTTTCTGCTTCCTTCGGCTGAGTGAAAAAATGAGGGGTACTATTGAAACTTTATATTAAATATTTCTAATGGGTTATTCAATAACCCATGGGTATCCATAACCCAACATCCAAACCCATCCAGTCAATTTACAATAAATGGATTAATTGACCATTCTGAAACCACTTTTCCATGAATTTCACCATTCTTAGAATATATCCCTCATTGTGCAAATATTTAATCCAGTCATTTAACTCAATTTTCATAAATAATATTCAAAGAGAACAATTAAATATGAAAATTAAAAATGACCAAAATCAATAACTAAAGTAACGTTGTAGAATTCTAAAATACTCTTAAGCGAATTATATTCTGAAATTAACGGGTATTACATTCTACCCCCCTTAAAAGAATTCGGTCCTCCGAATTAAAATCTTACCTCAAGTTTCAAATAAATGTGGATAGTTTTTCCACATCTCATCTTCTGCCTCCCACGTAGCTTCCTCGCGAGAATGACTTCTCCAAAGAACCTTGACAGTAGGAATTTCTTTGGTACGCAATTTCTTGACTTTTCTATCAAGGATAGCTACTGGTACCTCTTCGTAGGTGAGAGTTTCATCAAAATGAACTTCTTGGGGTTGAATGACATGAGAAGGATCAGGAAGATACTTTCTTAGCATGGACACATGAAATATTAGATGAACTCCCTCTAGGTTGGAAGGTAGGTCTAGGCGATATGCCACATTACCCACTCTGTCTACAACCTCATATGGGCCAACATACCTCGGACTAAGCTTGCCTTTCTTCCCGAATCTCATTACTCCCTTCATAGGTGAGATTCGTAAGAAAACCATATCACCTATTGCAAATTCAAGGTCACGACGTCGGTTGTCCGCATAAGACTTCTGTCTACTCTGAGCAGTTAACAACTTTTCTCTGATCAGTTTAACTTTATTTATATCTTCCTGAATCATCTCAGGTCCAAATATTTTGGTTTCACCAAGTTCAAACCAACCTATAGGAGATCGACACCGTCTCCCATATAAAGCCTCAAAAGGTGCCATCTGAATACTGGCTTGGTAACTGTTGTTATAAGCAAATTCAATAAGAGACAAATGATCTTCCCAACTTCCACTGAAATCCATCACACAAGCTCTTAGCATATCCTCTAAAGTCTGAATTGTCCTTTCGGACTGTCCATCAGTCTGAGGATGGAATGCTGTGCTAAGATTTACTTTGGTACCGAAAGCCTCTTGAAAGACTTTCCAGAACCGAGAAGTAAACTGAGGTCCTTGGTCTGATATAATGGATATTGGTACACCATGAAGTTTCACTATTTCTTTAACATAAATTCGAGCAAGTTTTGCTACACTGAAAGTGGTATGAACAGGAAGAAAATGTGCTGACTTAGTAAGTCGATCCACTATGACCCATATTGAGTCATTTCCTTTTGTTGACCGAGGTAAACCTACTACAAAATCCATAGTGATCCTTTCCCACTTCCATTCGGGAATATCTAGTTTTTGCATCAATCCAGATGGTCGTCGATGTTCAGCTTTAACTTGCTGACAAGTCAAACATCGAGCTACAAAGTCAGTCACGTCTCGCTTCATGCCCTCCCACCAGTAAACTTGTTTCAAGTCCTGATACATTTTCACAGCACCAGGATGTACAACGTAGGGTGAACCATGAGCTTCCATTAAGATTTCATGTTTCAAAGATTCAATGTTGGGGACACAGAGTCTCCCATTAAACCATAAGACTCCTTCTTCATCTACCAAGAAACTTGGTGCTAGACCTTGCCTTGCCTTATCTCTTATTTTGACCATATCAATGTCATTTTCTAAAATTGCTTTTACTTTTTCAACAAGGGATGATCTAACTGTTAAATGAGCCAGAAATGTACCTGACTCAGTGATCTCGAAGACTACTCCATCAGCTTCCAATTCTTGTAGTTTATGTATTAGAGACCTCCTTATAGTGGCAATGTGAGCTAAACTTCCCATAGACTTTCGACTTAGAGCATCAGCCACTACATTTGCTTTACCTGGATGGTAAAGGATGGTACAATCATAATCTTTCAGAAGTTCCATCCACCTTCGTTGCCTTAGATTGAGATCTCTCTGCTCAAAAATGTACTTAAGGCTTTTGTGATCTGTAAAAATTTTACAAGTTTCCCCATACAAGTAATGTCTCCATATCTTTAGGGCAAACACTACAGCTGCCATTTCCAAATCATGAGTGGGGTAATTCAATTCATGCTTTTTAAGCTGACGTGAGCCATAAGCTATGACTTTACCATGTTGCATCAACACACACCCTAAGCCTATCTTTGAGGCATCACAGAATACAGAGTAACCCCCTGGTCCTGATGGTAGGATTAAGACTGGTGCAGAAGTTAAACACTCTTTCAATTGGGTGAAACTTTGTTCACATGAATCATCCCAAATGTATTTAACATTCTTTCGGGTTAACTTATTTAATGGGAGAGCCGTCTTAGAGAAATCTTTGACAAAGCGACGGTAATACCCTGCTAAGCCAAGAAAACTACGTACTTCAGACACAGTTGTTGGTCTAGGCCATTGTTTTACTGCTTCAATTTTACTTGGATCTACATGAATACCTTCTTGGGAAATAACATGTCCCAAAAATGTTACATGACTCATCCAGAATTCACATTTTGAGAGCTTTGCGTACAACTGATGCTCTCTCAAAGTCTGAAGCACTATTCTCAAATGTTCAGTATGTTCTTCATGACTCTTTGAATACACCAAAATATCATCAATAAATACAATTACAAACTTATCAAGGAATGATTTGAACACTCTGTTCATTAAATCCATAAATGCTGCTGGTGCATTTGTTAACCCAAAAGACATCACAAGAAACTCATAATGTCCATACCGTGTACGAAAAGCAGTCTTAGGTATATCATCACTCTTAATTCGTAACTGATGATATCCAGACCTTAGATCAATCTTTGAGAAGTATTTTGCCCCTTGAAGCTGATCAAACAAATCATCTATCCTTGGTAAAGGATACTTATTCTTCACTGTGACTTTGTTCAGTTGACGATAATCTATACATAATCTCATAGAACCATCTTTCTTTTTCACAAAAAGAACAGGAGCACCCCAAGGTGAAAAACTTGGGCGGATGAACCCTTTGTTCAACAAATCTTCCAATTGTTCTTTGAGTTCTTTTAGCTCAACAGGAGCCATACGATAAGGTGGAATAGAAATTGGTCTTGTGTCTGGGACCAAATCAATACTGAACTCAATATCTCTTTCTGGCGGTAATCCAGGTAAATCTTCTGGGAACACATCTGGGAATTCATTAACCACATGAATGTCTTCTAACTTCTGTTCTTTCTTTTCTAAATCTTTGATAAAAGCTAGAAATCCCTGACATCCCTTTCGCAACATACGCTGGGCACTTAACATAGATATCATGTTGCAAGGTACATCACTTCGATCTCCTTGAAACACAAAATTACTCCTCCCCGGTATATTAAAGGAAATAACTTTGTCACGACAATTTATAGTAGCATGACAAGAAGATAGCCAGTCCATCCCTAGAATCACATCAAAATCTAACATATTGAGAACCATAAGATCTATCTCAGTTTCCATGCCTCCAACGATTATTTTACAAGAACGATAACATGTTTTAACCATCAAAGTCTCTCTCATCGGTGTGGAAACCAAGAATGGTTCTTTAAGAATAATCGAATCAAATGCAAATCTCTTGGCAAATAGGGGAGACACATATGAGTGAGTAGAACCGGGGTCAAACAAAATACGTGCAGCAAAAGTATTAACAGATAATATACCTGTAACTACAACATTGGATGTTTGAGCATCCTGTCGGGTTAGAGCATATACTCTTGCATTTCCTCTGCCAGCAGCTTGTTTTCCACGGTCACCTTGGCCTCTTCCAGAACCTCTTCCCATACTACCCCCTGTTGAAGGGGTTGGTGTTTGAGTAATAGATTGTGGTCGAGGTGGCAAAGTAGACCCTTGACCTGGTCTTGTCATGAGCTGAGGGCACTCCCTTATAAAATGTCCTTTTTGTCCACAGTGAAAACAGCCTGTACCAACAGTGTTTAACCTGCATTCTCCGAAGTGAAACTTTCCACATTCAGGACATTGAGGTTTTTCCCTTCTACCATGAGTACCTCCTCTACTAGAAGAGCTAAAACCACCCCTGTTCTCTAAACGAGGCTTAGCCACACTGGCTATAGAATAAGATGACTTAGTAGGAGTGGCTGGAGCATGTTGTGGTGCAGTAAAAGTCCCTGAGTCTTCCCCTTGATTAAAAGATCTCCTATATCTGGCCTTCTTCTTTTGACGATATTCTTCTTTATTCTTTGACCTCTTTTCCATTCTTCGGGCCACATCAACAGCTTCTGAGTACGAAGAGTAATCATTCATATTAGAACCCACTTGATCATATAAGGCATCACGAAGCCCTTCCACAAACTTTTCTATTTTCTTCCTTTCAGAAGGAATGATTTCAGGGGCATATTCAGATAATTTAACAAACTGAGCTGAATATTCATCAACAGTCATGGTTCCCTGCCGTAGATACAGAAAATCTCTGGCCCTGGATGATCGTTCACTTGCCGGAAGAAATTCATCCATAACCAATCTGTAAAATTCTGTCCACATAACTGGCGGTGCGCCTTGAATTCTAGCTTTCTTCCAGTTTCTCTACCATTTACCAGCCCTACCTTTTAACTGAAAGGAAGTGAATTCTACCTTTTGAGTAGGAGAACACCCTATAGCATCACATATTGCTTCACAATCTTCAAGGAAACATTGTGGGTCCTCTTTGGGATCTTTCCCTGAAAAAGTAGGAGGCCCCATTTTCTGGAATTCAGACATTCTTACCTCTCTTACGTTATCTCCTCCAGCTAACTGAGCTGGTGGTACAATTTCAGCTTCAACAATAGGAGGATCCACTGGCAGGTTAGCTTGTGCAGCTCGACCTCTCATTTCAGCCTCAAATCGGTCAAATCGTTCATTCATCAAATTAATCACATGTGCAATAGTTGCATTGCCAACGTGAGCATCAGGTTCGCCTCTTCTTGCTTGCTCACTAGTTGCGCCCTCAGTACTTTGAGCATGTAAACTATCACCACGGTTAGGATCATCTTGCACATGTACTGGTGGATTTATGGTCCTCCTTGGACCCATATGCTCATTATTATTAGAAGATTCTTCTGACATTGATCTGTCACAGATCTACACACATAACAAACAATTTTCAGATATAAACAAAATATCACTTTCTAGCCCCACTGAGAAGTTATCTATAAAATGACGTTATACTCTACAAGGTCTTTTATGGAACCTAATCCTATGGTCATGCCGCGGCTCATGACAATAGGGAAGGGCCCACAAAGATCACTTTGCTCTGTACTCTATAGGGGACCTATAAAACCTTTCCTCTGATGCCAAATTTTGTCACATCCCAAAAATTGAGCATGTGAAAAGATACTACTCATTTGATATAATTCTCAAACATACGTTATATACATATATTCTGTAAGGTTTTACATTCAACCTTAATCATTCATTCCACACTACAGAATTATATTCATCTGATAAGCAAATATAGACATACATAGTCTGATATTTCTATCTCATCGCAAGCCTAGGAGACCTATAGAAAGTACAGAGCGTTTCTAGGGTCCACATTAATAAGTACTGGTATCCCACCAGACAGAAATAGAGAATAATCCCAAGGGGCTTCTAATCTTCAAACGGATACTCTTGTTCTTTATTTTCTGTATCTGAAAAAAATAATCATAGGGAGTGTGAGTTTATTTAAAAACTCAGTAAGTAAATAACTGTACTATATAAAATATCAAAAGTACAAATACCACATTTACTCATATAATTAATTGTCTTATACATCGAGTAGTATGGGACTCTAACCCTTTCAAACTCATGAATAAGATTTCATAGATATACACCGAGTAGTATGGGACTCTAACCCTTTCAAACTCGTGAATAAGATCTCATAGGTATACGCCGAGTAGTATGGGACTTTAACCCTTTCAACTCGTGTATAGGTTTCATAGATATGCACTGAGTAGTATGGGACTTTAACCCTTTCAAACTCGTGTATAAGATTTCTTAGATATACACCGAGTAGTATGGGACTTTAACCCTTTCACACTCGTGTATTAGATCCCGTAGATCTTTACTCATTAATAAAATAGTGAGAATTCATCACATAGTACAATTGTCATGAAATAAATAATTTCTTCATACTCTTATTTCTACTGATCATCATATATTCCCATATGAAAAATTAATTGCTTATTATCCAAATAATATTGTAAATGGGACTTATATTGTACTTTGACTAGTAATATCAAATTAGCTGAGCAAGGTTATTCACTCACCTTGATGTTTGTCCAAGTTTACCTTGTTCCACACTAGAATTTGTGTAGGAAAATTTCCTAGTAAAATATATTACAAGGAATCATAAGAAAGGACACAAAATCACGAAAATACGTAAAATTTTCTGACTGCTATAGTAACGGTTTGCTACAGTAACGGTTTGCTACAGTGCCGTTGACTGCCGACACTACAGTACTGCTACAGTAACCCGAAGAAAATTTTCCAGATTTTGTTTCGAAATTTCTGGTCGCTACAGTAACCCGTTTTTTTGCAGAAGTTTTTGCAGAAATTTCTAACAAATTCATCCTTTCCTTTCTTGTTTCAAAACCAGAATTTCAACTCTTTTAACCGATTATAACTCAAATATAACTTCTAAAACAACTGAGATTCACGAATTATCATCAAAATCTTCAAGAACAAAACCTCCTCTAATCTTCCATATAAACTTAGATTTAAGGAAAATAACGAGATTAAAGCTTACCTTTGATCCTTACAAAGCTTTTGAACCGAACAGATAATCGAAATTCTGAAGATCAAGGAAAGGATTTGAGAAGAAAATGAAGAACTGAGAGAGAAATCTTTTCTGCTTCCTTCGGCTGAGTGAAAAAATGAGGGGTACTATTGAAATTTTATATTAAATATTTCTAATGGGTTATTCAATAACCCATGGGTATCCATAACCCAACATCCAAACCCATCCAGTCAATTTACAATAAATGGATTAATTGACCATTCTGAAACCACTTTTCCATGAATTTCACCATTCTTAGAATATATCCCTCATTGTGCAAATATTTAGTCCAGTCATTTAACTCAATTTTCATAAATAATATTCAAAGAGAACAATTAAATATGAAAATTAAAAATGACCAAAATAAATAACTAAAGTAACGTTGTAGAATTCTAAAATACTCTTAAGCGAATTATATTCTGAAATTAACGGGTATTACATTATCTATAAAATGACATTATACTCTACAAGGTCTTTTATGGAACCTAATCTTATGGTCATGCCGCGGCTCACGACAATAGGGAAGGGCCCACAAAGATCACTTTGCTCTGTACTCTATAGGGGACCTATAAAACCTTTCCTCTGATACCAAATTTGTCACATCCCAAAAATTGAGCATGTGAAAAGATACTACTCATTTGATATAATTCTCAAACATACGTTATATGCATATATTCTGTAAGGTTTTACATTCAACCTTAATCATTCATTCCACACTACAGAATTATATTCATCTGATAAGCAAATATAGACATACATAGTCTGATATTTCTATCTCATCGCAAGCCTAGGAGACCTATAGAAAATACAGAGCTTTTCTAATATCCACATTAATAAGTACTGGTGTCCCACCAGACAGAAATAGAGAATAAACCCAAGGGGCTTCTAATCTTCAAACGGATACTCTTGTTCTTTATTTTCTGTATCTGAAAAAAAATAATCATAGGGAGTGTGAGTTTATTTAAAAACTCAGTAAGTAAATAACTGTACTATATAAAATATCAAAAGTACAAATACCACATTTACTCATATAATTAATTATCTTATACATCGAGTAGTATGAGACTCTAACCCTTTCAAACTCATGAATAAGATTTCATAGATATACACCGAGTAGTATGGGACTCTAACCCTTTCAAACTCGTGAATAAGATCTCATAGGTATACGCCAAGTAGTATGGGACTTTAACCCTTTCAACTCGTGTATATGTTTCATAGATATGCACTGAGTAGTATGGGACTTTAACCCTTTCAAACTCGTGTATAAGATTTCTTAGATATACACCGAGTAGTATGGGACTTTAACCCTTTCACACTCGTGTATTAGATCCCGTAGATCTTTACTCATTAATAAAATAGTTAGAATTCATCACATAGTACAATTGTCATGAGATAAATAATTTCTTCATACTCTTATTTCTACTGATCATCATATACTCCCATATGAAAAATTAATTGCTTATTATCCAAATAATATTGTAAATGGGACTTATATTGTACTTTGACTAGTAATATCAAATTAGCTAAGCAAGGTTATTCACTCACCTTGATTTTTGTCCAAGTTTACCTTGTTCCACACTAGAATTTGTGTAGGAAAATTTCCTAGTAAAATATATTACAAGGAATCATAAGAAAGGAAACAAAATCACGAAAATACGTAAAATTTTCTGACTGCTACAGTACAGTTTGCTACAGTAACGGTTTGCTACAGTGTCGGTTCGCTACAGTAACGGTTCGCTACAGTGCCGGTTTGCTACAGTACCGTTGACTGCCGACACTACAGTAACTGCTACAGTACCCGAAGAAAATTTTCCAGATTTTTTCCCGAAATTTCTGGTCGCTACAGTAACTCGGTTTTGCAGAATTTCTAACAATTTCATCCTTTCCTTTCTTGTTTCAAAACCAGAATTTCAACTCTTTTAACCGATTATAACTCAAATATAACTTCTAAAACAACTGAGATTCATGAATTATCATTAAAATCTTCAAGAACAAAACCTCCTCTGATCTTCTACATAAACTGAAATTTAAGGAAAATAATCGGATTAATGCTTACCTTTGATCCTTACAAAGCTTTTGAACCGAACAAATAGTCGAACTTCTGAAGATCAAGGAAAGGATTTGAGAAGAAAATGAAGAACTGAGAGAGAAATCTTTTCTGCTTCCTTCGGCTGAGTGAAAAAGTGAGGGTTACTATTAAAACTTTATATTAAATATTTCTAATGGGTTATTCAATAACCCATGGGTATCCATAACCCAACATCCAAACTCATCCAGTCAATTTACAATAAATGGATTAATTGACCATTCTGAAACCACTTTTCCATGAATTTCACCATTCTTAGAATATATCCCTCATTGTGCAAATATTTAGTCCAGTCATTTAACTCAATTTTCATAAATAATATTCAAAGAGAACAATTAAATATGAAAATTAAAAATGACCAAAATCAATAACTAAAGTAACGTTGTAGAATTTTAAAATACTCTTAAGCGAATTATATTCTGAAATTAACGGGTATTACATAGTTTCTCTCCTTTTTACTGGATATTTGTGGCTCTTCTTTGTGTGCTAAAAATATGGCAAGGTCGGGCTCTAATATACTTGGGTTATATGCAGAAAAGTGGAGAAAGAAGGCATGAAAAACTAATGCACAAGAGTAAAAGAAGAAGGGGATTAATGAGAGGACGGAGAGGCACAAGAGGCACAAGAGGCAACACACACCCACATTAATTCCAAAGCAGAAGCTCTAGCAAGAAGTGTTGGTTTCAACCACGTTATATTACCCATATTCCAAACTATATGTGCTTGAACGTGGTTGGTTCATTGCTGCCAAACATTCCAAAATCTGTAAACATGGTTTAAGGAGGTTGAAACTTGGTTGGAAAAAAAGTAACAATATGCTTAACATATACTAAGAACCGATTCTTATAGCAAAAATAATAGAGAGCTATGGGATCCATTATAGGAATATAAAAATATGAAGTAATTTGTACTATCCATTTATGAGTTCTTTAGAGTTGTACTATTGAAGTGAATAGTTGCTTAAATAATGAAGAGTTGTTTAAAGTAAAAAGTGGTGATGTAGTATTATAAGACCCACAATAAACACTCATTAGAGTTGGACTATTGGAGATGTTACCATATTTATTTTGACTAAAATGTTATTAATTAAGCTCAATATATATTGAAAGAAATATATGTGCATTTAATTATTGTCTGAATATAGTTGTTTATATTTTAAGTTTTTTTATTATGTAATTAATAGCTTTAAATATATTTTAATCAATCAAATTTTATAAAAGTACGAAAAATTTGAACATATTAATTGTTTTGAATGCATCATTTATTTATATATGTTTAATGTGTACAAATATTAAAAAATAAGGGAAAAATACACTTTACCTCTATGAATTTTTTTAATGTGTAAAAAATTTTCATAAATTTTGAAATTTAACAAAAAATTTATATAAACTTTTTTTTTGTGCAGTTTAGTCCTTTCGTTAAAAAAACTGTTAGTTTGACTAACAGTTAACTTCACGTCAATCCAAATTTGCTCTATCAATAATTGATATGGCAAAAATAATGTTATGCTAAGTTTCATCCAATCAAGATCAGAATTTTTTTTAATATTTTTGTTTAGATCTGATTCACTCTCTTCTTGGACAGCTTTTCTTGGTCTCCCTGCCACTGTGATTCGGAGCCCCTTTTGTTTTTTGTTTTACTCGTGCAACATTTTCCTTCCAACTATTTTTTGTGATCTTGATTTTTCATTTTAACGAGGTTTTGCGATATTTCATGGCCTCCAATGATATGTAGTGTAGATCATTCTTTCACTCTTTGTTTGCTTTCGATGGTGGTTTTCGCCTTTTTAAGCCTTTTTGGGTCTGCTTGCTATTGAGAAAACTCTATTATTTTGATAATCAGTCTAATATTCTAATTGGATATGTGTCCAGCTCACTCTGCATGCGTGGTTTTGAGAATTTTTTTTTAATGTATAAGCATAGACTGATCTAAGTATGATATGAGTTATAGATTTAAGTTAAAAGTTTGGATGAAAGATGACTTGACATTATTTTTGTTATGTTAGTTGCTGATGGGGTAAATTTGGATTGATGTGGTATTGACCGTTAGTTAAATTAATGATTTTTTAACGAAAATATTAAACCCCACAAAAAAAAAAGATTTATAATAATTCCTTATTGAGTTTTAAAGTTTACGTAAGTTTTATACACATTAAAAAAAATTTATGAGAGTAAAGTATATTTAATTTTCTCAAAAAACAAAGTCTTATATATTTAATATCCAGATTTATAAATAATATCTATTTATATTCTTATTTTTAGAAGGAAAAAAAAGCCTCCTTAGGGGTCTTTCTTACCAAACAAAGAAAAAAGAATACTTGTAAAATATTATTCTAAATTAACAACAAAAATGGTTATTACAATTCGTAGAAGTTGATGTTTTGAGTCATTTTAATCAGAAGATATATAATATTAGAAGAATGAACATCAAAAAGTATATTATAATGATTTTTTCTTGATAAAAAAATGTAAGTTTAAACTAAACTACAGTATATTTTATAATTATAAGAAAAGAATATATATTTTAAAAGTAGAGAAGAGACTTATATAATTTTAAGGACAAGAATAAGAGTGTAATTCACTCATTTTTAAAAAAATTAATATTAATGGGTTCTATTTATTAATTCTAAGATTTTGTAGATGAGGATTATCCATAATCAGTGGCAGAGCCACGTACGCTTGAGGGGGTGCATCTGGATTTTACATAACCATATGTAAAAAAAAAAATTTTTTCATTTTGCCCCCCTCTTGGTTTTTTTTGAACCCCTTTAGTATTTTTTTGAACTCATTCAGTGACTTAGTCCCTCTCTACTGCTCACAGTCATGAGACCCTCACTCCACAGAGTCACAAAATTTTTTTTGATGATAGTTAATTTCTCATTCCATTATTAGGAACTTCTTTGAAAAAGTTTGAAATTTGGTGTTTTTGTGCATAGGTCTAATTCTATTAAATTGGTTAATTCATTATATAATTAGGATAGTGAGTAACATTTGTGAAGTCAATTTTATGAAATTTTTTTTTATGATGGTTAATTTCTCATTCCATTATTAGGGACCTCTTTGTAAAAGTTTGAAATTTGGTATTTTTGTACATAGGTCTAATTTTATCGAATTGGTTAATTGATTATGTAATTAGGATCATGAGTAACATATTTGTGAAGTCAATTTCATAAAATGTTTTCTTAATGATGATTAATTTCTCATTTGATTGTTAGGGACCTTTTTGTAAAAGTTTGAAATTTGGAGTTTTTGTGCATAAGTATAATTCTATCAAATTGGTTAATTGATTATGTAATTAGAATCATGAGTAACATATTTGAGAAGTTAATTTTATGAAATTTTTTCTTGATGATGGTTAATTTCTCATTTGATTGTTAGGGACCTCTTTGTAAAAGTTTGAAATTTGAAATTTTTGTATATAGGTCTAATTCCATCAAATTGGTTGATTGATTATACAATTAGGATCATGAGTAACATATTTGTGAAGTGAATTTTATGAAAATTTTTCTTGATTATGGTTAATTTATTATTACATTGTTAGGGATCTCTTTGTAAAAGCTTAAAATTTGGAGGTTTTGTACATAGGTCTAAATTTATCAAATTGGTTGATTGATTATGCAATTAGGATTTAGAAGAAAAAAAAAATTTTGTAATAAAAATATTTTTTAAGAAGAAATTACCATTAAATCTAAAAAAGCGAATAAAAATTTTATCCCCTAACTAAAGTGTCTTGGATACGTCCATAATTAGGAACACAACATCGGCTAGGCCAAAAAAACTGTAGGTGGAATTAAACGACAACCTTATCCGGTGGTATGTGCGTGGAAGCCACCACAATTTCCACATTACATGGCCAATAATTAAGACGTGTATTTCAATCATATATATATATATATATATATATATATATATATATATATATATATATATATATATATATATATATATATATATATATATATATATATATATATATATATATATATATATTAATTTTGGTATATATGAGTCAATAATTACTTTTTTCCTTCTAAGATAGATTTTTTTTGCAATTTTTTTTATTGATATTTGCAAAAAGAATAAAAATAGAACGTTTTAAAAATTAAGGGATTAATATGAAATAAAGATCAAAGTTAAGAGACTAAAATAACATTTTTGACTTATTAAATTTTTTTTATTAATATGACATTAAATTCTGTTGACATATTTTATTTTGATACTTTAAATCTACACAATTTATGTCAATATAAAAAAAGTAAAATTCGGTCAGATATATATGACTTGTAAAAGGTAATATTACATTACCTAAGTTAAGTGATTTGAAAAAAATAACGTAGTCAATGTATATTGAAGGCATTCAGACATATATGACTTGTAATGTCAACAAAATTTAATAATATACTGACAAATACTTAACCACGAAGGAAAAAAATTAAAAATTAGAAAATTAGAAAAACTTAATTATAATTTTTAAAATATACAAATTAAATTAAAAAATAAGTAGAATTCAAAGTAACCAACAAAAATAATGTAAACGGGGTTATCTCTTAGTCTTACCAAATAGGTAACAGAAATTTATTAATTTAAACAGATTCCTCCACGTGTCAGTGCGCGTAAAGCTAATCCAAACGAAGACGTGGCCATTATTGATTGGTTTAACCATAATTACCATAGGTGAGCAATTGCAGTTACAGGTAAGACACTCACCTTCATTAAAGCTACAATCAATACAATTAATGGTTCAAAGAGGAAAGAAGATAAAAATAAATAAATAAATAAATAAATAAAAGCAGAAACAAACAAAAGAAGAAGAAGCACGTTGTAAACGTTTTTAACTTTTAAGCAAGAATTAATGGCTTCCACGAACAACTGTTTGTCCCGCACAACAGGTGCTTGTTATCGAGCAACCATTCTTCGTTGAACCAACTCACGACCACGTCACATTGGTAAGGCCTACACTTGAAATTGTACCCAACACTTTGAAGCCTCACTTGCCAAATTTCTTCCCCAGAATCATATTCGACGTAACCTACAAGCCTCCTTCATCATCTCTTAATCAATGCCTTAAGCTTAAGTTAACCATTTGGCCACTAATCTACAATTACTTCTCCAATTGCCCCTTTATTTGTTGCATCAATAATAGAACTTTTCACATTTTAGATGCGTAGTAAAATAAAGGTTAATAAAATTAGACTAGTCGAAACATTGGTTGGTATTTCAAATATACTAAAATATTAAAATATATTATTAATATATATTATATATATTAAAATATAAAAATATTCAAAACATGTTATAAATATATATATTTATACTAGTCTTAAATATTCTCTTCATAGCTTAAATTTTTAAAGATTTTTTAAAAATACATAATAATATTCGGTAAAAATTTTTTTTTAAGAAAACTAATTTGACTGATTTTTTGTCAATTTAAACACTTATCGATTTTAAGATTCAAACCAAATTGAAATATTGACTAATTGAACAAGTTGACTCGAGCCGATTATTTAAACCATAATTAAAATCATTAACATCGCTAAATCTAAATTTTGGTTGAACCGAAACTGATTACAAAACAACTTTGAATTTTTTATTTATTTATAATAGTCGAATTTAAAAATTACTTAAGTGTTGAGCCATTTAACCAATAGTTTAAACTAGATCAATTAATAATATGGTTTATAGTGGATTGGATCACAAAAGTGACACATGAGAATTTACTTAAAAGAAATATCAGTAAAACCAATCAACATTAATTTAAAACATTTGGATCATAATTTGGTTTGAACTGGGTTACAAAAAATATAAAATTCTCACAATCATCATTTTTTTTTTCATTCAACGACTCAAATATTAAAAATCAAGAGAATAAATGTCGATACTCCCAACATTGTCTTTTACAATACTGTCGCTTTGCAAATTGGAGCTTCTCTCCATTTTCGCTCTACCTACAGCTGCACCCTCCCCTTGTTTACCCCATCCATCACTCTGGACTATTGATTACTTCCATGCCTACACGTGACTTCAACAATAATGCAAGAACGACTCATCTAAATTTATAACCTAGGCTCAAACCTATAGAACATACATGATAAAAACTAAACATGTTCAGGGGAGAAAAAAAAAATTTCATCGGCCGTACCACTTCGAATGAAAAAAGATAGAAGAAAACTTATGGCCTTCAAAGAGACATTCCAACTCTTGAAAACGGTATCTTCTAATTCAATTTTTTTTTTTTACCTCCTAAAATGATGCCCAATATTGCAGAATTAGAATGCAAGAAGTAAGAACGTCAACAAAAAATAAACTTATACAAGGAAGAGAAAAAGCTTCCTGGAAGAAAGAGTGGCATGAGGAAAGAAAATTGCTTCTATACAGAAAGTGAAAAGGAAACATCATTAAACGAACACGAAAACAAACTATAGTATCTGCTCATCAGCAATAGCCCCATGCAAAGCTTCAATGAGGACGGTCTTCCGTCTTTCGCTTTGCTCGGGCTTCCAAAAGTATCGCTTCAAGCTCAATATATCAAAATCTACACAACAGTAAACCCAAAAGCCTCCTTGGAAGTGGGTCAGGCACCCATCTACTCCAATCTCTAATTATGTAGGCTATAGCGGGGAAGGAAACCCAAACCTGGTGGCTCGATCAGGGTCATCCGTCATACTCGATCCAATAGTCACATAGCCTCCTACCTTTAAACAGTTGGAGCATGCAAGGATAACCCGGATCAACCCAGCAGAGGATCCACGCACTATTAGGCAAGGACCCGATGAGAAGCCTGACAATATACAGCATTTGAAACTTGTAAGTCCTATATTTTGATGTTTGTTTCCCCCTTTAGGAAAAATAAAGTATCCAAAAAATAAGACCACAAATATGGTCTAAGCAAAGGTAGACATTTATTTATCTCCCGCTGCCCCAAGCACCGAAAGACAACTTGCAGAAGAAGCAGTACTTGTATAGTATACGATAAAAAACCTCGAATAAGAAGTCTAGGGGACATGAACATTTTATTATATGTTCAACATCCACACTTACATAGAGTTTCAAAAAGAATTCTATGACTCGTCTTATATACAGGGAATAAAACTTTCAAATACCGAGACCGCCTTATACTATACAAAAACATTAACAACAGCAGCCATGACAAATTAATAAATTTGTACAAAACAATTAAAAGAAGAATAACTGAATAACATACTAGGAAATAAATGCCAGAATACATTATGGTTTATTCTCAATCTTCCAACTAATCTCTTGATCCTTAAAATGCTTCGCATGGTTGAAAGTTCCTTCCACCAATAACCACCTACCTCCCATCTTATGATACCCAGTTACCCACATGAAAAAGCGCAACTCCAAGTGCATATGTAGCACCTGTCACGGGGCAAAAAGCAGGAGAAATATAATATTCAATTTGGTAATATAGAAGAAAACAAAAAGGAGAGAGATAATAATTCAACTTGGTCATGTAAATTTTTTTTTTTCAAAAAAAAAAAAAGGCAAGAAGATTGGGCTGTCAACATATTGGAAAGGCGACATAGCAAGTTCAAAACATCAAAATCAACCTTAGTTTCTCAACATTTTGCAATCAGCTACCATCTAACCTTTGGCAAAGCAACCATAGCTAAAAACAACAATTAAGCATCTAAATCTTGGATTATTTTGCACATCAATTTTACAGAAGAATATTCTGGGGTTTGGGATGTTAAGGCGCCTTGAGAAAAAAGAAGGAACTGAAAGTCATTTCCAGCCAATGCAATTTGGCTTGACACAACTTTGTGATTATAACCTTGGACAATGCATTCATGCCAGTCTCCACCACATGCTGGCAAAAGTGTTGCTGAAACTTCTGCCGGAAGCTTTCTCCACCATACCAGCAGAGTCAGATCTCTCTATCTCTCTCTCACACACACAGTAACAAACAAACAAACAAAATGAGCCTCTGGATCCAGCTAACAGTCATAGGATAGGATCTCTCTCCTTTGCATACAGTCTTAATGAGAATGTTCAAATTCTGTAATTCTCTAGCTTTTGTTTCCACAAAAGCATACTTATAATTCTCATGACTCAAAGTAGATTGATCCGGTAAATAAGAGAATTGTAAAAAAAAAAAAAATCCTCTAGCACAGTTGCAACCCCCCCCCCCCGGGGGGCGGGGGGTTAATAGCTCCAATGATTTACTTACACGAGAAACACGAACATTTAACATGTGTAACATAAGACCCAAAAAAAAAAAAAAGAAGAAGATGAAGAAGAAGAAGAAGCAGGGCTTACCAGCTGGTACGAACCAGAGAATAATTAGCTTTGAGCACATTCAAATGGACGCAATCGCAACGATCCTTCAGGAAAATCATGCATTCTAAATGGCTCTAAAAGCTCAAATGGTCTGCACGAAACACATGTACTTTGCAGATAAATAATATTTCAAAAAGGTAGTCAAACTGGGTAAAGAATCATCAAGGGAGAGCTTAGTTATATTCAACATATCACTGTAGCATGGAAACAGAGAACAAAGGTTAGATTGATTTAGCACACCCATTTCTATGAAGGACAACTATATCAACAATATGCAGACAGCAATGTGATTTTCATACCCTTAATCAATTGCACAAGTATCACCCGGGATCAGTATCTAGTACAACAAGATTGCAATGAAGTCAAGAAGTGTAACATCCTGAAACTTTCCTTCCCTATTTTCAAGAAACAAAATTGTTCTATTTACCCTATTTTCTTATCATATTCTCATTATTCACACACACACACACAGTTTATCTTATCAAAGTATATGGAGCACCTTTAATATGAAAAATTGCATCACAATGGTATTTTGCATTCAGTTGTCACCACATAATTTAATACCACTAAGTTCTTTGATCTACATATTTCAAAGAGTATACATATCTACTACATAATCCTTTTTCTTGCATGTAAATATATCTATATTATAATATCCCTACCTACCCCCTCTCCCAATCCTCTAATATATCTCATTTCTGAGATCCCAATGCATCATCCTCTCCCATTTCCCATACCTTACTGAGAGTAGAGAGAGTAGGGTGAGAAAATGAGAGAGACTCCATTGTTAAAGGAAGAAAGTGAACTTGCACGTCCTACGGCCTTGAGAGCCTAGCCAAGTGAAGAAAAAATGTGCTCTAAATCTTGTCAGCAATCTATTGAACAAGTTCTGAAGTTGATTTGTGAAAATTTATTTACAGAGAGAGAGAATGTTGCAATATGATTTTTGGCGTTACAGTACTATGGTATTGTTGTTTGTTCTGTACAGCTGGTTTGCTGGTTGAGATAGATATATATATATATATTTCCAGTAGTAGGAGCTTACTACTGTTTTCTGCTCTACCGGGTTGCATTTGATTTGGGGTTCTATCATATATATACCTGATAAATGCATTACTTTCTATATTATAAATTGATTATTAATTTATATTATTAAACTTCATTTTTAAATAAAAATTAATGAAGTGGATTAACACATACGTTAGTGCTTTGCCAAGCTGCTAGTCACTAATATTCCTATATCAAACAAGATTTAGTAGGCCTTACAGGATAGAATCACGATTTCGGCGTAACTTCCGTTGATTATTCTCCATGGCATCCAAGACATCAGCAGTTTCTGGTCCTGATGACCCACCAGCTACAGAAGATGGAACAGGAGCACTTGGAGTCCATATCTAGAATAATGCTCCACCAGGAAGTTTCAGAGATCAAGAAACTAAACCAAAAAGATATTCATTGTAGGACAATCATTCTCACCTTTATGGTGTTGTCAATACCACTGGTTGCTACAACAAAATCATATGGATGGCACTGTACACAATTTACAACTGTTCAAGGGAGAAACAGACCATCTCAGAATATACAAGAGGGAATACTAATATCCCAAACCTTCCAGTATGGAAAATAACATACCAGATTCATCACCATTGAGCATCTTTATAAGTCTACCAGTCTTCTTTTCCCAAATAAACCATCTTCCATCATCACTTCCACTGGCAACATATTGACCTATAAATAAACAAGAAAAACAATCTTGAATAAAATTTAAGACTGGCAGCTGGCTTTCAACGTTAATTCATCACTTACAAGGATGTTGGAATCACACGCAACAACAACAACAACAACAACAAAGCCTTATCCCACTAAGTGGGGTCGGCTACATGGATCGCACGACGCCATTGAGCTCTATCAATGACCAACTCTTTAGATATCTCATTTACTAAAAGATCCCGTTCAATAATTTCTCTAAGTGTCCTTTTTGGTCTTCCTCGACCTTTTTTCATAGGGCTCCAAACTATCTGCTCAACTCTCCTAACTGGCGCTTCCAACGGTCTCCTTTGCACATGCCCAAACCATCTTAAACGATTTTCAACCATTTTTTCCTCAATAGGTGCCACCCCAACTCTACCTCGTATATGATCATTACGGATCTTATCTCTTCGTGTATGACCACACATCCAACGCAACATCCTCATCTCCGCCACTCCAATTTTATGTTCTTGTTGTCCTTTCATTGCCCAACATTCACTCCCATATAAAATCGCTGGTCTTATAGCAGTACGATAAAACTTTCCTTTGAGTTTATCAGGTACTTTCCGATCACAAACAACCCCTGATGCCATTCTCCACTTCAACCACCCAGCTTGTATCCTATGTTCCACATCTCTAATAACTTCGCCATCATCTTGTATAATTGATCCCAAATACCTAAACGTTGACACTTGTGATACGACCTGATCACCAAGTTTAAAAAGATACCGAGCATTCAAAATGAAACAAAATTCTTTTTTAGTGGAATTATACATTTCTTGGAAAACTTCAATAATTAAGAACACCATGTGACAATGGTTTTTTTTTTTTTTTAAATTATTAACTTTTTATATTTTATAAAGCAATAAAGAGGAGAAGAAACACGCTTTGCCAATTTTACGTGTGTTTAGCATAACATTTTGATAGAAATCAGCTCACAGGAAATCCTTGCATTCATAAAATAATGTATAAAAGAGCATACCTCTTTGACCAAGAAAACTGGCCTGTTTAATGTCAGTTCCAACATTACAGTGACCAACAAATCTCTGCTTCATATCAATAGCTGCTTCAGGCTGATTTATCAACAAAAGTGTAACAATGAGCCGGAATGGAAGAGTAATTTACAGAGTAAAACAATAATAGCGGGGCAATCTAAGAATAAGAGACACCTAAATGAAGCAATTAGTCGGCTTAACAATGAAACTTATATCTAAAGTCAAATAAAAAGGTCCTCAATTCTAAAAGCATTTGCAACCTAAAGGTTGTTCTGTTTTACCCCTCCCATTTAACATTTCAATCTAGGTCTCTAGGACAATTCCATCATTGGAACCAATAGAACAGAAGAAAAATAAATAAATAAATAAAAATAAAATCAACAGTAGCCACCATAAAATCCAAGGAACAAAAATGATCGCCACTTTTGAAGATCACATTGATGACATTGATGATAAAGTAACAATCAGTTTAAAATAGATGCCATGAACATAAACCTGGTAAGATGCTTTATCATTCTGTGATGATGATGAGGGTGATTCACATGAGCCATTTACACCAGCATTTTCTCTGGAGTCACCTCTTCGATGGATTCTAAGATTTAAACTCCCATGAAGAATATTGGATTCAACATCTCGTCCCTCATCACCTGATAATGATGTTTCAAAGTCCAGGTCCAATTCCTCATCATAATCAGAATCATCTCTCTCAGATCTTGGACCATCTTGTGAAGCATCGCTATTAGCTTCTGATCGATAGAATATGTCACTCAATGATAATATTCTCCCCCCTCGGTTCTCAAACCTTGATGCTCCATCATTTGTCTTATTATTTTTTTCAGCTTCAGCTGGTTAAATCCACAGAAAAATCAAAATAAGAAAGGCATTTGTGCTTAAAAGAAATACCAAAATTATTATTTTGTATGTTAACTTCTTGCTATTTTGTCTCTATTACCAATGACCATTATAAAATAGAGGATTATGTTTCAGTGAACTTGATGCATAGTTATCTATGGCAACTTCATCACCAACGAAAGTAAGAGTAGAATTGAGATATGAACTACTTTGCATGCACAGGGAATATACAAACAGAGGCACTCACTCACAGAGCCAAATTTTAAAGTAATAAGCTCTTATAATTACTGCAGATATACAAGACAATCTTTAGCCACACCTGAAGCTATATCCTTCTTTACACTCTCCACTCTGTCTGCAACTTCAGATACAGATGGAGCCAACAACTGAGCTGCAACAGCAAAATCCAGAGCTTCTTTGTGTTGACCCAACTGCAATGAAATAACACTAGGCGCTAATTATGTGTTTTAGAATTAAAGGGGCAGGGTCTGCAGTCAAAAAGCATGCTTGATTCAAATGAATAGCCTAACTATTTTAAGTGAAAAGACCTAGAAGTCCCTGTCTTTGCAGTGCACTTCAGTATCCTGACACTAGACATTTCTTAAATGAATTAACTTAATTTCAACATCAAACATCTTTTATAGATCACCTAACATAGTGGTGGTTCTTAAGGAGTTCTTAAAATTAAGAACCGGTTCTTATTTCAGTTCACCACTGTAGTTCGCCACGCGTAAGAACAGTTCTTATACAAAAAGTAATAATAAAATAATTAACTCACAATAAATGTTAGTGGAGTTAGTGAAAAGTAATAAATGCTAAAGTAGTGGATAGTTAATTGTGGAACCCATTTGTGGATTCTTAAAATGTTCACCACTGGAGTAGAGAATTGTTTAAAGTAGTGGGGAGTTGTTTACGCTGATGTGGCACAGTGGAACCCACAATAAGAACCCAGTTGAAGTTCACCACTGTAGATGCTCTAAGTGACTAGATAGCATGTCCTCCCAGTCCCATACCCATACTAAAACACTAAAAAACTAAAAAAAATCTGAACTACCACTCATATTCTCATAAGCACACAAATTCTTCAGATAAAGATGATAGAAGTAATGAATAAAACTCCTGGACCGTGATTTATCCCAACTGTTGAGAAAACAGGGCAATCAAAAGTAAGGAAAAAAAAGAAAGGAATGAAACATCATATATTAATGAAAGATTCTGTGAAGATGGGTTTATAAAATGACCTCTTATGTCTTAACCTATACATTAATACTATGGCCAAACAAAGACACTCTTACCCCTTACTAAACTTTGGGTGCATTACAAGAAAACATTTTTGTAACCCAGAAGACTTTCCTAAATTGCTCTAGACACTGACATATGTTACATAATCACCAATCAAGATGCCGAAAGAGCGGTTTCTTGAAGCAGATGACTCCCCTATTAATTGACATTATCTGATCTATACTTAATTTTCAAAATGCTGCTTTAACTAGTTTGCTTCTCAACCGACGCTGACTAATACAGACAATCTACAGCTTCCACAAGAATCCAACATGAATGGACCTATTTAAATATTCAATTTAAAAACACACACACACACACACACACACACATAGAATAGAAGAATAGAGTCAATGTCAATTAACAGGTGCTCCTGCTTCAGCTCTCATTGCATTTTCACTGCCACATCAGCTCTACAAAAATCAGACAGCAGCATCTAATATAAACACAAATTCATTTATCTTCGTTTATATGACTCCACTACCCTATCTTATTTTTAACATGAAGCTTAATATGCAGAGATTATCTGGAAACAACGTGACACATGAGAAATTCAAACTAATGACATTCTAAAACTGCAGTAAATACAAAGATATTACCTGTGACAATGCTTCTGAAGCGTAGTTAAGAGCTCTATAGGATGAATTATCGATCTTTCTAGCATCATAGCAGTCCCTTAATGCCATATGAGCATCATTTTTCCATTTCCGCTGGATAGGGTCGGAAATTATAAAACATTTTATGAAGTTGTTAATGGAAAAAGAAATTCAAAATTAAAAAAAAAAAAAAAGACCAGATACGATACAGCTTAACAAAACCAAAAAGAACCTTAAGCAACAACGCAGCACGGGTACATAGGCATTCATGTTTGAGTGCAGACTCAACAATACAACCATGGCCATCCAAAACTTCATTACATGCTTCAATTCCATAATAAGATCTCTCCTCCTCCAAGGATTTTTTGGCAAATTGAATTAGTTCTCTGCACTTATCAAGCTGTAAAACCCAATTAGTCAACTGACTATGATGCAACAATGTAAAGCAAAATATTTTTATTTAGATCATAATGCTCCACCAAATAATATAATCCTAAAACTAATCAGACAAGCACATACTGCAGATTCCTTTGCAGCCACATTCTTTTCAATACGAAAACCATTTGGGAAGAGAGGAGGCTGCAATTCTACAGCATCAATTGTTGGGGAATAGTTCATTAGCTTCAAATTGTCTCCCAAACTATATTGCATTGCATTCGCTCCACCTGCATATTACAGTTACTTATGTTCTCAACAACTTGTACAGTCTAAACAAACACAAGAGGACTAGCACCATGATGTAACAACAACATTCAGGTCCTAGACTATAACATAACATATCAGTTCATCAAAGCAAACCCAAGTGCAGGGGTAAAAAGATAAATGCATAGAAAGAGACATTGTTTCAGGAAGGAGATGCCATTTAGAATATTCTTATTAAGGAACGAAAATGCCAAAAACTACCTACTTAGGGATGCAAAAAGATGCATGGAGTCATAAGGACAATATATATATATATATATATATACATATATTCAAGTCACAACATATCCTAAAAAATGATTTAATTGACCTCTTGAAACCATTATTAACCCCCCCCCCCCAAAAAAAAAAAAAAGAGAAGAAAAAAAAGGCCTAACCAACATTTTTAATTATACATAGCATTGTGTCCCAATTCTAATCTTATACGTGACTTAAAGATCAAAATAATAAAAAGTATGATAAGGTAAAGTAAGATGATATCACGCAAGAACAATTTATTCACCCTCCTTCAGAATCGTTTCACTCAATTTAATGGATAACTAAAGTACTTTTAATTGTGCCCATACAATTTTGAACAAACAGAAAGTAATACTGTGTATAACATTTAAGTAAACAAGAAGGAAAGGGTTCAAGGTATAACACTATACCATGATTTACATTCATTAGGTAAACATGCTCTCCACTATAGCTGAGGAGAATCTCGTCTCCATCGGGACTGAATGTAACATGAGTTAAGTGCAAGCTCGGATGTGCCTAGAAGAAAGAAGACAAAGTTTGAGATACAACATTATTTTCAGCTTACAGTAGCAGAAAGACTTGAAGGTGCATACAATCTCAAGGAAGGAATTGGGGGTGAGGATATAATAAATCATGTGCCGCGTAGGTCACAATTAAGACAGAAAAGATGCAGATATCACTTTAAAACCAGAAAAGCTATTAACATGGTTTATATGAATCATACATGCACTAATACCAACACTTTAGGCAAGTATCATACCTCAATCATCAATAAAGCCTTAGCAAATGCTTATAGTTAAATTAAGTGATAAAACATGTAACAAAAGAAAAAAAATGAAATGAAATATATCCCCACCAACCATGTACCAAAAGAAAGGGCATAACACAGAGGACAAAAGGAGGCTATGAGTTTATTGACTGAAGGAATTGATTACACGTTACATAACATAAGTTTAAGATCTGGGACTAGGATTAAAAAAAAAATCTAAATATGATTCAGTATTTCAATACAAACATAGGCAAGGGTAAGAGGGCCTTCTCTCCTAAAACTTGCAAGACGGAACAAAAATAAAAGATAGAAGCATCAAAATTTTATTAAAAACATTCTCAAAGTATAAGAAATGTTTTACGAACAGTTTCCAAAGAAAATGACAAAATAGTAGAGACATGGAAACAAAAAAATTTAGTCCTGTAATAACCTGAAATAATATTCCAATTACTTTTCAGAGCAACAATATGACTGATGCTTTTAACACAGATAAGAAATCAGTGAAACTAAGGACTAACACTGTCAGAAAGATGCATAGGACAGAAATAATTGACACAAGGAGGTGGTGACATTCTCTTCCGGCAGGAGCTCAGAGGTGGTAGCATTCTTCTGTCATATAAACGCGCAAAGGCATCACTGCAAGCAACAGAGAAATGGTTATCAGCTTGAAATAGAAAAATGGTATTAAATGACAAAATAACCACAAGCTTTACCTCCCACCAACGAGGAGCAAATGTGGCCTAGTAGAACTAATATCACAAGATTTTAGCGCAAGGACTTGTTCAGGAGGATCAGCAAGGGACCTTTTAGCTCCACTCCGCAAGTCAAGCTGACATAAGACGTTAAACAACATCAGTTAAACAATTTCCATGTAACTAGCTTTAGCAAACAATGATGAATAATCTAGAAATCTACCCACTTTCAGTGAAAAAGAAAAAGCCAAAGACTACATTCTAGACAGACTATTGACAATTGGAAACCCTAACTATCAACTGTACATATAGTTTAAGGACACACAGACACAAATAACTTGTCACATTAACTTGAAAGTTTAAATTGTTACCTGAAGACTCATAAATGGTTCTGTTATAATCTAATACACCCCACACACAAAACACTCTTAGGCTAGAATGGTGGACAAAGCATAGAAGCACCATACTTCATGATGAAACTTAATCTTTAACTAAAAGACGGGGGCTGCAGGGATCAAACTCTTGATGTCTTGGCCAAAAAGGCTCTGATACCATATCAAGTACCACTTCAAATAAAACCTTAAGTGTAGGCCCATAAATAATTTTATTATAATCTCTAACATAACCAATAACCCAAAATAATTTGAACAACCAGGAGATAAATTAGTTGAAGAAACATGTTGGGCCTCCAATTAAGCTGAAATATTATAAGAGGAGGCAGACCGAAATGGGTATTGGGCCAGAAGAACACTCTCCAGTAGACCCAAAGGTTTACTACAGGAAAAACAAAAAAGGGTGAGCTGGCAGAGGAGAGAAAATCCACTAACGGCCTACAGCAGTGGATTGGAATCGTGCCTACAGCAGTGGATTGGAATAGTAGGAGAGTTTTAGTGGGCACGTGTGGCGAAGGATGGCGGGAAAGGAATGAGGACTTGAAGGGAGAGTGCTATCCCCTCGAAAGCTAGCTGGTTATTGTTCATGGCTCTGTTGTATTGTTCTGGTAGTTTGTGAGTGTAGAGTCTTTATGTGTGAATCCGTTTCAGTGTGCTGTGTTGTCATTTCCTGTGTTTGTGAGTCTCTGTTGCAACAACCTATTTCTACCTTGCTGGTAGGAGATTTAATCAATGTATCTACTATTCTGTGTGTGTTCTCATGGTTTAGACTATGGGTTTCCATCAAAAACTTTGAATCTTAGCACTTTGACATGAACATTCAAATTATAAGTTTTCATAAGAGAAACTGAAGTTTTCAGTCACAACTTCAGATATTATAGATAATGCAAGACTCAATTTTTTAATGGTGACTCTCATACAATTGCACAGTAGGGTACCTAGGTAATTTTGGATATATCACCCAACCATCTCCCTGTTCATAGGGCATCATGGATTTAATTACTAATTGAAGGCAGAGATCACTATAACAGAAATAAATCACTTACTAGAACATTACGACATTCTTGGTGGGAAGATCCTGCTGGAGGACAAGATGTGCCTTCTCGAAAGTCATGCTGTCTCAGGGTCCCATCTTCACTGGCACTCCATATCACATTTGGGTTTCCATTTTCAACCTACAATAAAAGGAACATAGAAGACATCAGAGCTTAAAAAATACAGATCAGCTTTGATTTCCTTTTACCCCTACTTATGTAACATATTGAAAGCATGCGATTTTAGATTTTTTTAAACCCCATGACTTACAGCCAATTTCTTGACTCTTCTAGTGTGACATCGGTAAAGCGCTGATGGAGCAATGCCATTATCGCCTCTCTCACTAAGGTGAGATAAATTAAATAACCGAACCTGCCAAAACAAAATATGAATATAAGAATTAAAATAGCACAAAGCCACAAACATTTAAGGTATCATTAATATTACTTCAGCATCTCCAGCTCCAGACACCACAAGTTCATCAGAAGTTTCAGGTACAAACTTAGTACAGAATATATTTGCAGAATGTCCAGTCTCAATTGAATGCAAAAGTTTTCGACCAGAATAGCTCCAAATATTGATCTGCAAGATTTTGAAGAAACAATTCAATGCCTACTGCCATTAAGACAACACAAAGTTGTAGTTTGAGAAAACAAAAACAAAAATCATTTGCCTCACTAGCCTATTTTCTGTATTTACAAAAGAAGCTATCGAGCTAGTTATACTAATTACAAATTATAATAGATATCAGATAAAGAACCCCTTCACCAAGTTATATAAGACAAAAGAATCCCAATCATTTATAAACTTCATTCCTCCTTGATAGACCTTTTCACCAAGTTTTTTATTTCATTAAAAGAAAGGTCTGTACAGAAGAAATGAAACACAACACCGAGGTGTGAGGACAAGAAACATCCATTGGACATAAATATGAGATGTAAAAATCCCTGGTAACAAGCAGAAGGGAACTCAAAGTCCCATTAATCATGGAAAAAACTCAAGAGAAATCTACTTAAGCTATTAAAATGAGATATATAATAAACCCATAACTCAAATCATTCCTACCTTCTCTTGTTTCTAGCTCTTCCGTTACAGTTTCTTTTTATTTTTTTCCTATTTTTTCTTTTACACAGGGAGGGGGTTAAGGCTATTCATATGGGGGACTGTAGTGTGTCTGATTACATATTACTGAACTCATATAAATTCAAGTCACATCCTCATCCCCACTGTAGGGAATCAATTTGCTTACTACATTTTCTATTACAATATGAAAATTCCAGAGAAAATTGCATGATATCAAGAATTTCTTGCACTATGCCACAATCTGTAGCTAGTTTGATATTATTTATTTTTGTTTTACATTTATGCTATCATCAAGTACACGAGATTTAGTACACATGAAAATTGAAAACCTTTTACCATACCCGAGTGTCATCTGATCCAGATATCAATAATGAACCTGAGGAATTCCAAGCCACAGCATTAACACAGCCACGATGGCCCTGTTTGAATAATAAGCAAAAGAATACCAAGCACATTAAAACCAATAAATAAAGTGCATATCATATGCTCCAGGAAGCTAGAAACACTGGAAGAGGGTCAATGATAGAACAAGTGCCCAATATAGGCCTTCTGCAATCTCAAATATCCATCACCTTTGCTTCCAATATAATATCTAGGGCATGGCAAATACTAAGTTAAAAACTTCAAGACAGAAGGAGTGATAAAATAATATGTGTATATGTGTCTGATAACTGAAGATTAAGTATTGTCACATTAGTTCATCCGATTTTGGATAAACCCAGTTCAAGGAGATGCATATTAGTTTCAAATACCTACTGTATCTCTTAGACTATATATGTGGAATCTTCCCCAGCACTCTACTAAGTTTGTTCCATCATGTAATAGTAAAGTAAGCATTATACCAACCTCTATTTCTCTTTCTAGAGAAAGCCTTCGAATCAATGAGGAGTGCATCTGCAAACTGTGATTAACATCCTAAACAAATAACAAACAATTTCTTAGAACTCATAGAGTCAAAAACCATACATGACACAACGCATTATCACATAATATGATGGGTAAAAGCAATCACAGATAGCAGTGATTCATGGTCTGGACATTCATTCCTAATGTCTATAATAATAATTTTAAAACTGTTGATGGCAATCAGAAGGACAGGTTTTGACACGCAAAACATTCAGGTCTTACACCGCAAGTTTCAAAGAATATATATATATTTCCTCATAGGTTTAATGGTTCATCCAAGCCCGGGAAAAAGAGCTATTCCACTACGTCTGTCAGCCTTCTAAGCAAGACATCCATACAATTTACTCCGCTTTTGTACGGCATGCCAAACTCTGGCCCTGAATTACGATCAACTACATTTTACTTCACCACCTCTACCTTTCTTCTTTACCAGAATGACTACTAAAATTGGAACGGCATTTTGGCAAATTATTAACAGCAAATCTTGTAATTTATGTTTTCAAGCAAAAGGTTAAAAGTACCGCAATCGTCAAAATTGTTAATACTTCTTGGTTTAGACGGGACACTAACTCCAGTTACAATCCCATTCTTTTTCCTTTAAACTCAAAAGAAAAACAATACATGCAAATTTCAGATAAGCTTCGAACGAACACCATGCAGCACTCCAAAACCTATATTTCTCAAACTGATAGCCAGAACACTATGAACAACACATCCTGACGATCCACACATAAATTTACCATCCACGAGATCGTTCAATAAAAATTTCATGCTAATTTCGAGCTTAAAGATACTTCTGAAATCCATAAGAGAAACAGAAGCAGAAATTGATGAGACAAGGGAAAAAAAAATACTGGGCGAGTGTCAAGGCTCCGGGTCTCGAGCAAATTGTATATGTTGCCATCATGAAATGGAATCGAGTCCATTGCAGAAGCTGTGATTGATCACAGAAAGTGAAACCAAACTCGATCGAGTCGAAAAATCGCAGTGATCAACTGCAGCCAAGGCGGTTAGAATCCTCCACTCAGCGCATTGCTCTTTATTTTGTTTTTCTGATTCATATTTTTACAATTTTTGGCACCAATTTTATATTTTACTGCCCGTGGAGGGGTGTAGAAACTTGAAAGAAATGTACAGTGGTTCAGAAGCTAATGAGATGTGTCACTGTAGGTGAAGAAGTACGTGAGTGCGATGTTGCGTGACATCTAAGCGCGTCGATCCTTTTACCAGCCAGGCATGACTTTTGAATGATCAATAATGCAAGTTGCACCATGAGAATTTTAAGAAGAATAATGCAAGTTTAAATATAAAAAAATATATTTGTTAAGAGAACTTTTACTTTAAATATTTTTTATCGATAAATTAGTTTAAGTCAAGTGTGATTAGGATATTGTTCTCACAAAAATACAAAAGGATAAAAGTATTTTTTTTGGCCTCTAATATTTATTTTGAATTTTAATTTTATCCTTAATTAGTTTTTGTACCAATTTTATCTTATACATTTCTTTTTTCAATGATCAATATGTGAAGATGAACCAATAAAGGCTTTATTGTAAGAAATAGAATATAAGTTCGAATGTCAGGAAATATATTTGATAAGAAGATTTTAACCTTAAATGCTTTTAACTTGACAAGAATTAACTCTAAGGTTATGTTCAGCAAAATTAACTTATAAATTAACTGATAACTTGTAAGCTAACTGATAGTTTATAAACTAATTTTTAGCTTATATCTTATAGCTTATAAGTTATAAGTTAACTTATTAAATTATAAGTATATAATAAAAATAACTGTTGAAGTAGCTAAAAAGTGTAAAATAACATAAAATGACATATGTTTTTTAATTCCAAAATAATATAATAAATATATCATTTTTTTAATTAAATTAATTTGAATTATTATATATATATAATTCATTAAAAATATATATTTACATTTTTTATTATATTTTATATATGAATAATATCATTTTACACATATAATATATTTATATATTTTATTAATATATTTACATATTTTATTTTATATATATATATATAATGATATAATTAGTATTTTTATAAAATATCAATGATAAAAGGAGAAGAAAAATACATTAACTATAAGATATGAGCTACTCAAAGTAACTTATCAAAATAAGTTATAAGTTAGTTAAATAAGCTATAAGCTGACTTATAAACTATAAGCTTATCACGTCGAATACAGCATAAGTCTAATGTGATTTGGGATATCTTTGGTTATCACAAAAAACAAAAAACAAAAACAAAAGTATATTGTTCGTCTCTAATATTTACTTCAAGTTTCAATTTTATTATCAATTTTATCTTATATTTTTTTATGTTCAATTTTGTTTTTAAGGTTAACGCCATTAATAAATTTGACTAAAAATATTGACTTGGATTCCTTCAAGACACACGTGGATTCTTCCAAATGCTATATAGCTTCTTTCATGTAACGCATCAAATGTTTAAACATTAATTTGGTATAAAGAGGAAAATGAAAAAGTACCAATTGGGGGTGAAATTGAAATTTAGTCAAATGATTGTAATTAATTAAAAATAAAATCAATTAATATGACATGTTAATAATAGATATATTGTACTAAAGAGTTTACATCAACATTTTATAATAACTATATTAACAATAATAGCCTTAGGAACCAAAAAAAAATATGTGAAACGAATAGGCAAAAAAAAAGATAAAATTGAAATTCAATATAAATGTTAGAAACAAAAAATATACTTTTGTTCAATAAAAAATAATGCAAAGTTAGGGCTCTGTTGTATACTTTGGATCCCCTATTGGAGCCCAAGGTTCTTGACCCAATTTAAATTGTTAATTTTTACAACTAAATGTTCATATTTTAAATTTGTCTTTTAGAAAGGAACTATAAAATTTGGGTCATTGATTATAAAAATTAACGACTCATATTAAATCAAGACTAGCTCTCTATAGTGTATTGTTAGATTATTCTAACGTGGTAGGGTCCCAACGTAAGATCAAATAGTACTCCATATATGATGTTGAACTTTCTTTTTTAGACAAATGAAAATCATTTCTATTAAAATTGCACCAAATTATAATACATAAGATTTTACATGGCCTAAAGTACAGCACAAATATAAACTTATGGGATAAAAGATACAAATTTAAGACAATACCCTAAAATAGTATCTATATCTAAATAATAATACAGAAAACTAAAAAGTATGAATAATACATCCTATCTTAATACTTTTATCCAAAGAGAAAAATCAGTACAAGTTGTCCAATTTTTTTTTTTTTTTTAAATGGCTGTGGATCAGGCGGAGCATCTCATACCGAAGCTCCATTGAAGGCTACTGTAGCTTACCGCAGCTTTCCGACGTACGTCTAATCTGTTACGGTCATCTCGTGTTGTTGTGTTTTTCTTGTTGTCGACCTCATGGAATTTTGGGCCAGCCCATCTAGATACATTACCCATGGACGTGGATTATGGCCCTTAAGCCCAGTTGAATAGAAACTAGGCTCAGATCATTTGCATCAAGAAATATCAAGATCAGCTAAAAGAGGATCAGTTTTATGGTCCAGTTATTTGACGGAAAAACAAGTTGCATATGAAAAGCGTTTCGTGTAAGTGTAATCACTTGGGTTCAAGTTTCACCTTATATTTACAAATTTATACAGTTATGTCTTGGATCAATTTTAAGTTCGAATACATAACTACATTCACAAGCAGCTTAGCTCACGAAAACAAGCTAATGGGCAAGAATTAAGTGCAATTTTCGAGTTATTTTTATCAAGTTTTAAAAATTAAAAAAAAAAACATTTAATACTATTGGCTCTTTCAAGAAGTCTTCGCTCATTGCAATGTTTTTAAACAAATTGATCATGTATACATAATTGAAAAAAGAATTTGATGTTATATATAGAAGTTGTACGAGAGAGAGAGAATGAGGCGTGGGGAGAGAGATAAGCACTTGATTGTTGTCATCCATGTTTGATTCCATTCCTTTACGCTGAACCACTGAGACTGCGAATTTTAAATGGAGACGTTTGGTACAATGTCACTCACGTTGGGTTGTGAATTTGTGAAAGATGGAACGGTTATTAATGTTGAGACCAACCACATTTTCCTGAAATGTAAATTGCTGTTCCTCCCACTAAAAGGGAAAACCTCAAAAGCACGCATCTGCATATTTAGGGCCTGTTTAATTTGAGTATTTTTTTTTTTATTTTCACTAAAAACAGAAAAAAAACTTGAAAATACGTTTGGTTGA
Organism: Biancaea sappan; assembly: GCA_037074585.1. Classification (NCBI taxonomy): domain Eukaryota; kingdom Viridiplantae; phylum Streptophyta; class Magnoliopsida; order Fabales; family Fabaceae; genus Biancaea; species Biancaea sappan. Next base: position 19,399,768 of record CM073494.1, read on the forward strand.
GTTAACTGAAAACGTTTTCTTGAAAATATTTCTTAAAATAAGCCTAAATCGGAAAACACCAAAAAGATATTTTCAGTGTTTTAGTAAATGTATTTCAAAAAATAAAGATTAAAAATAAAAACAAGAAATATTTTCATAAACCAAACAAACCCTCGCTCCACTAGTTGAAACTTTCAAACAAGACCACCACATACTTACTATGGTTCATTATTTACATAATTCTTATTTTTCTCATTATAAAATTTGTTACAAGAATTTTCAACATCTCAGATGCCTTCAAGTGAGTGGAGGAATAAGCGTATGCATTTTTTTTTAAAAAAAAATTGTCAAGATTCATTCTATAAAATAAAAAATTAATTTTTGTTAAATTTACCGAATGCAAAATATAAATTCCATAAAAAGAGTCCTAATAGAAAGTAAAGGCCTGTTTAAATATGTTTTTTTATTCTTATGTTTTTAGAATAGTTTTGTTTACTTGTTTTCAAAATAAGTTTTGAGAACAAAAGAACAAAAAATCTGTTTAAATAATTTTTTTAGAAATATGTTAAAAAAAAGAATAATTTGTTTGAAAATTTTGCTTTAGAAAATAATTAAAAATACGAACACAAAAATATGTTAGAGAGATAAGAGAGAGGAAGAAGGAGAAAAAGAATTGTGAAGACCGTGCTTTGTTTCTTTTCATAGTTGGATCTAACGATTATCAGATGACATGTGTGACGATGATTTTTTTTCAAAACATTATCCAATGTCCTTTCATAATGGTCATTGGATTTGCAATCTAACGAACTTTCATAATGGTCATTGGATTTGCAATCTAACGATTATGAAAGGATAAACAGAGTACTTGTCTTTGAAAAATAAGCAAAAGATTTGAACGAGAGAGAGAATAGATAGATGAGAGGGAGAAGAGAGAGCAAATTACAAAATACAAAATTGTCATTAATGAAAATAAAAAAAAAATCAGTTCAAGACATCTAAAAATTATTCTGATTATATTATTTTAAAACAACTATTATGGTTTTTTTAAAAAAAAAGCAGATATAATGCCTCTTTCAAATTATTTTTTATTATTAAAAACAAAAAACTATTTTAAAATAACAAAAATCAAACAGATCCTAAATATTTGTGGTTGTTAAAAATTCCAACAGGTATTATCAAAAACTAACTTGGTTAGTATGTGAAGAGTTCGATATTTCTTTTTTGTACCAAAAAGATTTAACAAATTAATATATTTTTATTGTTTAATAATGGGACCCGGACCCAGGCCCAGGCCCAATAGTGTAGCTCTCGAGTAGGCCCCTACGAGAAGAGCCGTTGGACTCTGCCTATTGGTCACACATTCTCTGAACACCACAAAGGAAGAGGAACCTAGTCACAAGTCACAAGATCTAATGCGTGTCTGAGGTGAGAGAGAGTTACCTGAATTGCGGCTTGAGAGTTTAAGAATGAAGACCTAAAAGAAAAGAAAGAGCTAAGAGGGGAGGGGAGATGTAGAGGGCAGCCTATCTGTCATCCACCGAGAAAAGAAAAAGGATGGAAAACGCACACACTAACATACTTTGAATGGTTGAGTAGGACTCGCACAGTGGAATAAGATAGATGAAGCTCAATACAAACACTGCACAAGATTCTTTATTTTGTTTGATACCTACTCATCGAAACATCCAGGCCCGTGCCTCTCCAATGCATCGCCTCTTCCTGCCTAATAATTCAACTCTGTGGTCCCTCACCCCTCAGGAGTCAGGACCTTAACCCCACCTATCCCCATGGAGAAAGAGAGACTTTTCATCGCCTTAGGAATTATACATATAAAATTGTTGTAAAGTAAAATAGGAAACAAAAGCACATCGCTTTCTCATATCATAAATGCGTGCATGCGACGTAACTACACAGTCAAAAAGACAACAGTAACACCAACCATAATGAATTACATCCAACCAAGATTTTATCAATCCACTCTTTAACAACCATACACACATATTACAAAATACAATTCACACACACACAGGCCCATATTAATTAATAGATTAATAACAATAGCAATATAAGAGCAAACAGGAATTTCAGTGTCTCCCACAAAAGAGTTACATAACTGTACCATCAAAGTGGAAATTTGTGTTGCTGAGGGGGCCCTTCCCAAGTTGGCCTCATAAAAGGGGAAGGAGCTTAGCTAGTCAGAATTTGTACATCAGAGAAAAGGTAAACGTAAACCCACAAAGGATTAAACATGACAAGAATACAAAAAGAGGGGAGTAAGACTGGGTCCCATTGCAGCCGATAGGCGTGCACTCTCATTTTTGGGTCCTTTTCTGAAATAATCAGTCTTCTCATTCAAAACAACTCATATCCCACGCCCTTGTGTGAGTGCTGCTACTTTCTCTAAACCCTAAGACAAGGACTAATGATTCACATTTCCTTTATTGCGCCATAATATGCTGAGTACCTCCCCCTTCCTTTACACACTATACGTGAATCAAACCCCGCCCAAACCACCTGATTTCCAACTCAATCATTGAGGAATAGGCTTCTGGAGTGTAGTTAACATACTCATTCCCCACCATGGTCGGTTTAGACTTCACATATCCGGGGCTCAATACACCAAACAGATCCCACTTTGTTTATTCTGCAGACTCCATTAACGACTAATACCAGAATAGAACTGATTATTTAATATTAAAATATACCACTTAAGTACTAATACAAGTGGCTCGGAATTCTTCGACTTACAGGTCATGGAGTCCGAGAGTTCCAGCCTTGAGTTTCAAGGATTTCAAGCAACGTATTGCTTTATCAAGAAGCCCAATTGGATCCCTTTCTTTTCCACCAGGAAAAATGGTCTGCAGAATGTTCAGAACATCTCGTATTCTCTCTTTTTTCATCCTCTTGTTGCCTGATCCTTGACTGTGACTAGTAGAACATCTTGATTCAGCATCGTCTCCATTGTCAAAGGATCTGTTCAGATTCAGAGAACTGGCACTGTCCATGAGTTTTATGTCATCATAAGCCCCATCATCTGATAGCTTCCGCTTCTTAGATTTTCCAGCGGAGCTAGCAACTTCTTCATTACTTGCCCAAACAAGGTCTAGGTTATCATGAGTGGTCATTGTGCTCGGGGAATGCCCTGTGCTAGTAACTTCATCATCCTCAGTGGAATAACCATCACTATCTGAGTAAAGCAACGCGTTGATTTCTTCCGTGTCTTCATGCATCTCACTTTGGACCTCAGTTCCCTGATTTTCATCAACTTTATCAATTAAAGTTGGTCCTTTAACAGGATTCAAATCTCTTCCAAAAGAAAGTTCATTCCGGTTCAAATAGTTAGGACCATGCAGTTTCGAATGCCAAGAAGCAAAGCACTCAACAGGATGCCCAAACCCAGAATTATATACAATTGTAGTTTGATCGACCGTCTGGTCAATAACAATGAATTGCTTCTGAGGGAAGCCCGAAATTGCATTAGGAGCAGCTTCCTCCCTAGAAACCTTTCCATGGCCAGCAGGGAGTTTGTCCTCAACAGTGAAGTTTTGAGCAGCCATAAACGACTGTCGACAGCGAGGCAAACAGTAGGACCAGCCATGAGGTTCATTAGACTGTCCTAACTGCAAATGTGGTAGCCCCGAGGGCGCATAATCTCGCATTGTATCATTTCTCGACAACATATTAATGCCAGAGTTCATAAACTCAGAAATATCATTTTGCTTCCCCACATCAAGGGAAGCACCAAAGGAGCTCAAATTGGGTGATTGCCGACCAAAATGTAGCTGCGATATCCAGGCTCCAGAGTCTTCTCCCATTCAACCAGAACAATCACCTAAAGATTTTCACAGGAAAAAAAAAAAAATACAATACATTAAATAAAAGAGAAATAGTTAAACGCAAATCCCAGAGGATCAATAACAATGAAAAATATACCTGAAGAAAAATTAATGCGGCACACGAACTATCTATTACTATCTGCTTCTTTTACGAACAAGGAAAACAACTAGCACCAGCTTAACCCAAAAAGAGAAAGGCAAAACTAATTCTACGTGACAGGTTTGAGTAAATGACGGAAGTATTCAGCCTGGAAAATAACCAAAAATAAAAAATCAGTTGTTGATATTTTTTCTTGAACATCATGCTGACAACCGAAAAAATACAAATAATGAAAATAATATTTTCAATCATTTCCTGTAATATTTTCAATCCTTCGCCACATACCTGGCATTCTCGGAGAGGATGAAAGCACGCTATAACTCTAACTATAATGGTGGAGCTCCCAGCAGTTCCATTTTCATGTTTCAATGCCCGAAATCTCGTTTGACTCGCTGCTTGGCACACCATAACTACTTTCTAACCCTTCGAAATGATGTAACGACAGTCTTCCTAAGTCTTACCGCTCAGACTCCAACACAAGTGAACCGGAGTTTGAAGAATTGAGGAAAGCCCAAATACAGATATCGATGAGACCGGTATACTCCTAGCGAAAACGTAACGGCTAATGACACAACTGGAAACAGCAACTAAGTAGACGATAGCAACAAATAAAAGAAGACCTAGCTGGACAAAAAAACTTGCGAGATGGAGTTGCTATCCTTCAGCTAATCTGACGGACGTAGCAAGGAACAACAACAAAAAAACTGGATCCCATGGAAAATCAGAGCGAATAACAAAGGGCTGAGAAAATTGGAAGGTCTTTTTAGTCGAACGATACAAATTACAGAATCACTTTGCAATACAGGTTCAAGGAAATGACTTTGCGAAATACATCAACAGACAGACAAAGCCACCACGGCATGCTGTGGTATCCTTATCCTGGAAGAGAAAGCTACCACTGCTTCAGCCAAATCTACTTAGTAACCTGAAACAGAATTTTAACATCAGAGGTTATTTCACAATTTGTACAGATTCATAACAGCGAGCGACTTTGATCCAAGTTTAATTTCCAACCAAACTTTTCTTTAAAAAAAAAGAGAGAAAAAAGGAAACAAGTTGGATTTTTATTATTATTAAACTTAATCAAGGTTATATAACTAATAAAAACCAAAAAATGCAAAAGAAATCACGAAATTTCAGTTGAAATCAACACAAAAAACCAGAGCCAAAAAATAAAATAAATAAAAGATGGAAGCACAATTCAGCCAAGACTAGATTGAGAAGTGAAAGGAAACAATTTCCACATGAGCTCTTCTCGCGAAGTAATTGAGATTCAACTACAGGAATAGAAATCCGTCCAGAGCTTAAACAGATGCAGAGTAAGTATCCTATAATTAACAACCAAAAACGAACGAATCACACGGAAGATACATGATGAGGTTACAGAGCCGAAGCAGGCGAGAACTCACATAAAAGCGGAGAGGCTGAAATCGCAGCTAAATCCGAGAAGCCAAATCCAAAGGCAGAGAGAGAGAGAGAGAGAGAGAGAGAGAAAGAGAGAGAATACCGGGAGGGTAAAAGGGTAGCGTTGGAGGGAGAAAGGAGGACAGAGAATAGAAAGGGAGGAAGCGTGAATGGCTACAGTCAAAGGGGCGACTCAAAGAGGAAGAGCGGAGGAGGGTTGAATTATATAGAAAATAGAATGACATATATGCCCCTGTGATTGAAGTGCATCAAATAATAATTAACAATAATTTATTATTATTATTATTATTATTGATAAAGGTAAAATAAATGAGTTACGTTGATACAGATACTTGATACGTGCGTGCGTGCGTGCGTGAGGAGTTCACGCAACGCAAGGGCATATAACCGAGATTTAAAGAAAACGATTTATATCAGTTCTCTCATATGTGAAAACAAATCGCTTCGCTTTGCTTCTGTTTTTTTTTTTGGGGCATATTTTAATCAAATCAATTGTAAAAGTTTTTTTTATTTTCACCTTTCGAGTCATTACTTACCTAAAGTGCAAAATAGATTTTACGTTCATTTTATAAAAACAAACATCGTATTTATTTTTATAAAAATTGTTAAATTTTAAATTTAATGATCTAAATTTTAAATAATATTTTTTAATTTTTTTATAAAAAAACTAAAATTTAAATTGTTAAATCTAACAATTTTGTAAAGACAAACATAGTGAGGTGTGGCTCTTATTTGTCCTTTTCTTCTAATGCATTTTCTGATTATGTTCTTTAGCTTTGTAAAAATTGCTTTAAAATGTTGCTAGAATCTTTTTAATTATGCGAAGAAAGTAAGAAATCGAAACCGTTTAAAAAACAAGAGTTAAAAATTAGACTCTACTTGTTTCAAAAGCAAATAGAAAAATTTGAGAAAATATTTTCCGATGCATACAATATTTTTATTTTATCCCAAACATATCCCGAAGTAGAACAAAGATAAATGAAAATAGTTTCCTTATCTGTTTTGTTAAATATTAAAAATTTTAGAAAAATCTAATTAAGAAAACATTTTTAATTTTTTCATGGATTTTTTAAATAAAGCAAAGAAAGCCTCAAATGAAATTACCTACATTCAAAATTATTAAAAATATCCTCTGTCATGTTATGAATCAAAGTCTCCTCTTTTTTCTCTCTCCCTCTATCATCGTCATTCGTCAAAAAATTAAATTACAAAAAAAGTATTTTCTTTTAACAAGTTAATTTTGATTCTTCAAAAAAAAATTATGTGATGAGTGTATACAAACTAATTGTAGTTTAAACTTCTCGACCAACCATCAGTTTATCATTGTGTTAATTCTAGTTAAAATTTCATGAATATTCAAAGACAACTAGACAAGAATGAGGAACGAGTACTAGATCGATTGGTGATTGTTATCTGCTTGCAGAAAAAAAAATAACCCTACCACAAACAAAATGGTGGTAAAAAATAATAATAATAAGGATATATAGAAATTGGTTGATCAATTGTATCTTACTCAATTATATGGTTTGAACTTACTGATCAATTTTACCTCGTTCAACACAATATCTCCCAACCAAGAAATGCAAGATTTCGGTCAAACATACACAACATAGACTTACTTATCTCATTAGTTACAGTTGAGTATTGACGTAACGCGCTGTTCACAACCATAATTAAAAATTGCTTAACTTAATAGGTTAATGTTGATTGGTCTCTTCTGTAAATGACGTACACCTCAACTCATTTAGATAATACACAATCTCTCTTGAGCAATAACTCTTTCCTTTACACTATCCTCGTCTTGAACATTAGAGGTGCATATGAAAGATTTTTTCTTATGTTTATATTTCTTTTAAATCTTGTGGAACGGTCTAAATAATTATCTTTTCTTATCCCAAATAATCTTACACTCATTAGAAGTAGAGGGAAATATAAAAAGAGAGGGTATCCAATGTTAAACATGAACAACAATAATTTGTAGCTTGACCGTTCAAACCATTGAATTATACAGATTTTAGCTTGAGTGGACCCACGCTTCACTCATCACCGAATGCTACTATACCCTCTATATATATATATATATAAATAAATAATATCTTAAACTCAGTCACTCTCTTTCTTAAGCATCGATTAATGCCTCTTCACACTTTAGAGTTTTAATTCAAAAGTCTATAAATTTTTTATTTAGCCACAATCGTTTTTGACTAAATAAAATTTTAGTAAAATTTATTTGATGGAAAGGTCTTATTTAATTAAAAAGAATATTAATAAATAAAAAAATCAAACTCAATTTGGAGAAGGTAAAAAGCTCAATACTCATTGGTCCCGCCATGCAGTACAATTATACTTTTCATTGATGTGATATATGGATGTTCATTACCACTACGTACCCATCAAAATAGTCATCAATGCAATTCCATTCCCTTCCCTTTCGCCTCATCCATCAAACTTGTGTCATAATTAAGCTTCTTCATCTCTGCAAATATATATGTGCACAAAAGCAAAAGCCATTTAAACTTTCCCACGCAGATCCCAACTTTACATAAATATGTTCAAACCCTGTCCTTGAATTGAATCACTCTTTGGTACCGTCTTCGTCGTATTATAAGTATATATTAACCTTTGCATTCACCTATGGGTAACTTTGCCAATTTAACTTTGTTTCGGTGTCGTCAATACAAATATATATATATATATACACCAAAAAAAATATTAAAACACTGGCTTCCTAAACGCTTTATGCACTGAATGGTATCTGCTTGGTGATTTGGTTTTGTTTTTTTACAGTACCACTGACTCAACTTTAATTTTCTTTTGTTTGTGTACATGTTTGTACACTGGCTGGGACTTTTTACATCCAACCTAGCTTCCTGTCCTTTTTGCTTTGGTCTTTCATCCTATGAAACTCAAAATTCTGGATGAGGCTTCTCTTCTATATATATATATATATATATATATATATATGAGAGAAGTTAAAAATTATTGGATCAATTTAATTTAACTATTTTTATTTATTTAGTATATTTTTTTAATTTTTTAAATAAAAATTTTAGAAGTATCAACTGATATAATAATAAATGTAAATATATTAATAAATATAAAATAATAATTATAAATTTTTTAGTTTATTCTTTTTTAAAAATATTAAAAAAAAATTGGATGAATGCTCTTTTTCTCTCCTACACATAAGAGGCTCCTATGCATAGGAGGGAAGTCTCGCCCCAAAATTTTATTGAGTGTCTTGAATTTGAGTGGATTGGAATGTATTTATGATCCAACTTAAAATTTGGAGGCTCGACCAGAACCCCTCGCAGCATAGGCCTAGCCAGTTTTATGTAATATTTTTTAGAGTGACCGAAACCAGTTTGATTATGTATATGTTGTATATATTTTTTGAATCTTATAACTTGTAATTGTTTTGTTCAAGGTATAAAAAACTCCTCTATATTTATGGACGTAGGTTACACATATTAAACCATGTAAATTTATATATGTTATGTGATTTTCTTTCTGTTTTATCTTCTATATTTTATTGTGATTTCTGTAACATTTTATTTTGATTTCTTTATATATATATATATGTAATTTCCTTAATTATTAAGCATTATATAAATCTGATATTTTGAAGTTGCGTGATAGTACTAATTAGTACAAGACCTATAAAATGGTGAATGGCCCAACAATTATGTGATGTAACTATATCAACCGCATGCTTGATGGCTGATCTAAACAACATTATTTATCATGAACTGGCGTGATTTAACATGATTTTTTTGGGGGGGTTTGTCAAAGTAATTATTAGAGGTTGATTAGGCAACTAGGCAACCCACTCCTTATAATTTCATTGCACTCTTATTATTATTTTTTTTTTAAAAGCCATCTGCGATTAATTCAAATAATAAATGTATTAGTAAAAAAAAGAGTATTATCAAACTTATTTATACTAATTAAAAAATTAAAAGTATTTTTTTTGTTTTTAATATTTATCTCGAGTTTCAATTTCGTTTATAATTTTTTTTTACCAATTTCATTTTACATGTTTTTTTTGTTTTAATTTTATCCATAGAATTAACACTATGAACAAAGTTGATAAAAAAAAATGCTAATGTAAACTTCTTCAAATAACAGGCAAATTCTTTAATAAAACATATCAAATGTTTAGCTGTTAATTTGAGATAAATGAGAAAAACGAAAAAAGTATTATTTAGAGTAATATTAAAGCTTAGTCAAATTTTAAGGATAAAATTAAAATTAAAATAAATTAGTATGACACGTTAGCGTTGAATTGGTTCCATGAAGAAGTCAATATTAACATTTTTCATTAATTATGTTAACGATATTATCTTTAAGAATAAAATTAAAAAAAATATATTAGAGACAAAATTAAAACTCAAAATAATCGTTAGAGACACAAAAAATATATTTTTGTCATTACAAAAATTTTTTTTTTTTGGTTTGATGAAATATCCTCCATGTATTAATGCCAAGTCTTATATACTAGTTACACCACTAGAGCATGTCTTAGAGAAACCAGACCAAAGTTCCAAACAGAACCTTAACTAAGGTGGTTAAACGAATAAACAAAATAAATAAACGATTAAATAAGCTGAAAGAGCTGAAAAGAGAAAGCAATAAGCACACACACATACTGTGAATAGACATTAGACAGGGTATGGTACAGACCCGATAAGAAAAATAGAAAATAGAAAAGGGGTGTGAGACCCATGATTTTATCACCTGAAACAGATCTTATGCACAGATAAGAAGATCCATATACACCCATTTTAAAATACATATCGAATTCAATAACAATACTCACACTTTGATGCCCTCTTGTATGGAGTGGAGGGAACAATAAACAAACCCCATTCAAATCCCGTCCCAATCCCATTGGGTCTACCCTTTTGGTGGCACTAATCAAAACGACTACACCACATTCAATTGCAGATCAAAAAGCAACCAACCCTTTATGCATTAAATATTGCGAGCCCAGGGAGGTTAGATAAGTTGGTCAATTAAAAAAGGGGTTTCCATTTGCACGTCTCTGTGTTATTTTATCATCATGTGATTGTGCTCAGTACTTTTATTTATTCACCAAATTGGGTTTTCTTTCTCTGTAAAATATTGCACTTTTGTTTGCTCTTGAATATCATGTCAATTGGCCCAATGGGACATTTTTACAATGACTTGAGCTTAGTGCTTGTGGACCACCTCTTTATTAGTAATATCAAATCCATTCCCAAGTCTTGCTCAAGCTTCTGTTCTGAGTTGTGACTTCCCACCAAGAGCAAGAAAAAGAAAAGTAGTGATCATTCTCTGCAACCCACCACCATTTTATCATATTTCTCATTCTAAATTTTTAAACAAATTGGATCTAGCTATTAAATAAAATTATATTATTTGTGAAATATTATACAAATACCTTGAGTAATTTTTTTATTAAAAAAAATTCATCTTTAATTTATTCACATATTTGTTTATCATTAACAGATAGAATTTTTTAATTTAAGGAATCTTTTCGTGCCACGAGGATTGTACCTCAGTACCTGTCATCTTCTACAACATTTTATGAATGGAAAAATATGATGTACACACAGTATCTGTACGTATGATCTCTGTCTCTCTCATTCTCCCTTGTTAAATGTGTTGAAATTTTTCAGTGAATTAAATTTATAACTCCACCTAAAATTTGGGAGAACAACTGAAAGGGGGGAAAAAAAATAGAAGTGTGTGAATAGAGCAAGAGTCGACCCAATTATATTATATATTTTGTAAATAATTTTATGGTTTCGTTATGTACTCTAACAATTTTGCTTGAAAAATAAAAAAATTTCTATTTACTCATGAAGGTCACATCAATTAAATTACATCAATGTATGCGCGTTAAATGCAAATAAAATTGTATTAGTTGTGAAATATTATACAAATATCTTGAGTAATTTTTTTAGAAGGAAAAAAATCATTTTTAATTTATTCACATATTTGTTTATCATTAACATATAGAATTTATTAATTTAAGGAATCTTTTCTTGCCATGAGGATTGTACCTGTCATCTTCTAGAACATTTTATGAACCGAAAATATGATGTAAACACAGTATCATCTCTCTCTCATTTTTCGAGTGTCCTAAATTTTTTTAAACGGACTTATGACCTAATCTAAAATTTGATAGCACTATTTGTAAGTAGAAAAAAATTAAAAGTATGTTATGTGAGTAATATGATAACCAACCAATTAAGTATATTTTGTAAATAAGTTTAGAATTTTATTATGTACTTGTAACAATTTTATTTAAAAAATAATAAATTTTTTTTATTCATTGATGTAGATTATATCGATTAAATCATGTAAATCTATGTATGTTTTACGATTTTATTACTGTTTTTTTCTCTATTTTCTTTACTATTTTTGTCACATTCCTGTTTATTTCCCTTCGTGGTTGCCTCTTTGATTATATGTTGTGATGCCAGCATGGTTTCATAAATTGATATAAAGTTATCTAAAGTGCTTCCATAAACGTTACTATGGCAATACATCAGATTAATTAGTTTCAAAGTTTAAACAAATGCAGAAAACGACAAAAGATGTGAGAGAGAAAGAGAGAAACTAAGAAGGACAAACAAATTGAAGGGGTGGGCACGAGAGGAAGATTTAAATTACGTAAGTCAATTATTTGGGTTCAATCTTGTTCCTTTATGTGTGTTGTAATGTGATTGTGATGCAAGCATGGGTTCATAGAACATGCTCAATTATGAAATACATATGCAGATATTCAAGTGCTTCCTGTGACATATACCAATACGTCAGGGGAGGAGGTTCAGTGTATAAACAAATACAGAGATGCGAGAACCCCAAAAGGTTGTTGGCATAGAAAGAGAGTTAATTACATCAATTTTTTTTTTTTTACTTTCTTTAATTATTGTCCCTCCCTTTGAGTTTAATTTCGAATATTCCATTGTATATACTTGTTACAAAAAATTGCAACGAAAATAGAGAATGTAAAATAAAAATAAAAATAAAAACACGCATAAGTTTATCTAGTTTGATTGGTGAATCTACATCTATAGATCGAAACATTTTTTATTTTTCAAGTAAAAAACTATTACAAATCATTCAAAAAAAATTGTACAACCATATAATATAATATATATATATATATATATATATATGTGTATATGACCTAACTGATTCGAATCAATACATAAAATATATCAAACTCATATAGGACAAATTTTTTTTTGGAGTCAAATTTTCAAATTTTAAATCAAACCATAAATCTATTATAATTTATCAAAATTCAAACGACTCAACGTATACTCAGTTAAAACATCAAGGCAGTTATCATATTTGTTTCTTCTGCTTCACTCCTTCATCTTATACATACATCTCTATATATATGTGGCACTTTATTTTTGCAGACTCTTTCTTACACTTCATGCTTAAAGGAACAATAAGTCTTGGGAAATTTAAATAGCCTGTGCACTAAATACTATATTCTGTATAGATTTCCAGTGTATGTTCTTGTATATGCTTGTTACATACTTATCTTTTTAAGTTGTATAGTAAAAGTATATAAATGAGGAAAATTAAATCAACTAAAAAAGAATAAGGAAATTAAGAAGCCAAGAGAAGTGGTGTACAAGTTTTAGGAAAGAAAGAAAGTGATTAGTTAATGGGTTTTCCATGTTTTCTGGCACTAATGCTGTATGTTTATGATGCAAAACCCCCCTCATGATCGCACCTACAAACAAACCAAACTTCGTGGGGGCCATAAATTAAAATTAATCAACCTTATTTATATATTTATTACCTAAAGGTTAAGCAACCGATCGATTGATATTTATTTTTTATTTTATTTTCAACTAACACATATATATATATATATATATATATATATATATATATATATATATATATATAGTTTGTGTTAAGGGTATTAGATTTTAGTGAATTGAAATGAACTATGACTTGACTTGAAATTTGCAAGTTTAAGAAAAAAAAAAAGGTGATGCAAGCTTGACGATAACTGATAGGTTGGAATCAGTTCGATTATGCTTATTATATACTATTTTTGTATTGTGTAACTTGTAATAATTTTACTTGAAAAATAAAAAATTTATCTTTGTCCATAAATATAAGTCATATTGACCGAATCACATAAATATGTTCTTGTTCTTTTAATTTTTGTTTTATCTTCTCTATATTGTTGCAATTTTTGTAACAGTTCCATTCTTCAAATTTAAAATGACTATGAAGACGTAAATACTATCTTTCCTTTCTTTTCTTTTATTTTTTTTCAAATGTTAATGAATTTTGAGTGAATTAATATTTTGTACCTCAATTATTTTCTCTTTTAAAATTGGTTTCTTAAAGCTTTATCTTCTATCAATTTTCTAAATAATAAAAAGCATGTTATCTTTAATATTATTATCACATTAAATAGGCCAGAAAAATAATTATTAGGGATAGATGACGTAGTTTAAGTGTTTAACATAAAATGATGTGACCATTAAACTCAAATGTGTGGTACGAGAAAGCAAGATAACATCAAAAGTAACCCAAATATTATGATGTTTTGATGCATCACTCAATGAAAAGATTACTCATCTTTGTTAACTAAGAGTTATATTAAAAACAAATTATTTATTTAGAAAAATATAACCTAAGCATATTGTCAATTTTGAAAATTTACCTAAACTTAATAAATAAGGATAAATTTAAAACGTAAAATCGTAAAAGTTTATACATTTTTTTTAATTTATTAAGTTATTAAAATTATATATATTCTAACACATAAATAATATATTAGTTTATAATTAATATAAAATTATTTAATTTCAATTATTGTAATATTGCTCTTCTTAAATTCAATTGATTCCTTATATAAAATATAAATTAACAAAATAAAGTATGAATTAATATGAATGTTATGATAAGAATGTTACTCAACAAACATAATTATTTTTATTAGTTACAAAATCTAATAACAAATATATTAAAAATTTTAATTTATTCATTTGGTTCTAGACTTATAGGCTTTGGATATGAGTGACCCAATTTTTTATAGGCTGGATACTAGAAAAACAAAAAATATTTTGGACTATTGTTGACCCAATTCAGTATAAATTCAGAAAGTTTGACCAAGTTTGCACCGTGTTTTGATTATAAGATCGAGTTTATTCAATTTAAAAACCTAAACTCACAAATTCAAAAGAAATTAAAAGTTAACTCAAGAGTTTAAGATATAAATTTTTTCGTAACGTTAATTTTTTTTAATTAACAAAATTTAAACTTAAAATTACTTTTTAAAAAGTGCAGACTACTTGATCTAATCTGCATTGATAATTTGATTTGTATTTATCGTAGAGTATATATATATATATATAGAGAGAGAGAGATTAATTTATTTTATGTATTGATTGGAAATTGCTTTTGAAAAAGAGGATTAAAGTGGGAACTGAATTGGGTGGTGGGGAAGGTTAGGACATGTGGCTATGGAGCCAAAATGGTTGTGGATTCTCCAACACACACATCCACGCTTCTAAAGCTATGTATTACATTAGTATACCCTCTCCACTTTCAACTCTAGACCCTTCCCTTTTTCTTTCTCTCTTTTTTCTTTCTTTATATTTTTATATATATTAATGAAACACCCACATCACAACCCAATAATATAACTAACCACAATTAATCCATATTCCCTTTCTTCCCCATATTCTCTTTTTATATAATATTGTCTGCTAAATACTACCCACTCTCTCAAACTTTTACATACGTCCCACCCAAAACTCTCTTTTGTTTCTTGTACACTCCTTTTCCCTCTAAAGAAAAGATACACACTGATGATTACACCTTTCAATTGTCTTCCAAATTCTGTTTTTATTTTTATGTAAATTAATTTACCACCTTTGTTTTTTCTTTTAAATGGGAAAATACACACACACACACACACACACACACACATATATATATATATATATATATGTATTAATTGACGTTGGTTAAGATGGAAATTAAGACTGAGCAGTTATATTATATAATCAATATCTATAGTGTTTTGTTATTTGTTTGGAGATATATTCTCATCATCGAATGAACACACGCACGTGTTTCCGAGTATGTATTGATTAATATTAACAGCATTACTTTTCAAATGTGTTTTGTCATCATTTTGTGACGAACATACGCATATTGTCATTCAAATGTATTGACTAATATTAACAACATTATGTATATTTAACATTCTGTTTAGCATTTTGTTATATATATAGTTGTTTTGTACGTTTGTTAATTGTTATCAGTGGTAGAGTGACAAATTAAAGAGCTATTCTCATGTGTGTGTGTGTGTGTGTGTGTATACATGTATACAACTCTATCATAATGTAATCAATTCATTCTCTGTGCTTCATTTTTATTTTCTTGCACTACAAGAAAAATAAAAAAAAATCTGAGACTAAAAAATTTGTCTCATTTTTGGAATTTTAATTTTTTTAATAAAATAAAAAAAACTAAAGAGTAAATGTGAGCAAGATTTGTAACAAATTTAAGACAACAAAAAAAAAATCCATCTCAAATTTTGCATTTCTTTTTAGTGTCATGAGATTGATCTATTTCAAATTTTAGTAAGTACATATAAAACCAGGCATGCATGGAATGGAATGGAATGAAATTGATTTGGATGAAAGAGGGTACATGGTAATTATAGTGGTTGGAGGTGATAGATACAGACATGTATATATATATATATATATATATATATATATATATATATAGGTGGGTGTGGGTGTATATAAACTAGGCAGGTATGGCTTAGATGGGAAGGGAAGAAAAGGGGAAGAGGACTTAACAAGGTAATCTTAAACATGTGATGTTAGTAGCAATAACTTGAGATGTATTCCACCATGAGTGAAGCATTGAAGAAGAAGTGGTGGAGAGAGAGACACAGGGTTTTCCCTTTTTTGAAAAATCATACGATTTTTGAAATGTTACAATACAATAAGCTGGTAGGGTGCTTCTAATCATTTCACCCCCAATTTCCTTGCTTTCTTCAACTATATATATATACACACACACACACGCACGCACCTTTTTTTTTTCAAAAAAAAAAAAGTCAGCCCACAATAGTAGTTTCATATACATGTGACTAGCTATGCACCTCCACTATATATGTATTTTTACAAGTGTCTTGTGAGAAATAAAATAATGTCACAAGGCATTGTCTTTTCTTTTAGTGTAATATATATATATATATATATATATGTGTGTGTGTGTGTGTATCTTTTTTTTTTCTTAACCAATATGGCATATATAAGTAGAAAGGAGTAGATATATTGGATGGTGGTGGGTAGATTATAGGTATATGTTTCTAGACGTTTAGCAGTAATATTTTCCAACCACCACACGTGTGTGACACTAGAAAAAGAAAAATGAAAATGGAATATGGATGTCATGTAAAGATGTTATTATAAGTTATATATATAACAATGCGTTTGGCAAAAATATATATAGTGGAGAACACATTATATTGGGGGGGGGGGGGGTATTAATGAGCATGGACTTGTAATTAGTGTATTGAGTTACACCGTGTGGCCATTTTGTTGCTTATCAAATGTATAACCACAAACCACTCCTAATTCCACTATAATAATCAATCATCTCTACCTACAAAGCATGCTTCTACACCACTCTCCCATATATATATATATATATATATATTGAAGAATATTATTATTCAAAAATGCACCAGACCTCAACTAATCTGATTCGAGTTAGAATATATCACAAAAAGCATAAATTTCCTTCAATGCTATTTTTTTTTTCATTTACAATATTCGAGCCAAAAATCTTTTTTAAGGAGACAAATGTCAAATTACTTGAATCAATCAGCATTAATGTATATATATATATAGGCAAAAATATTGTTTATATCCTTAACGTTTACACTAAGTACAATTTCGTCTTTAATTTTTTTTGGCCATCTAAAACGCTTAATTAGCATTTTCCGTCAATATTTTAAATGGAGTCAGTGAAAAGGATATATCTGAAACAAAATAAAATATGTAAGACATAACTGATGCAAAAAAAATTAAATAAAATTAAAATTTGAAGTAAACATTAGAGACATGAAAAATATTTTGTATATATATATATATATTAAATTACTTATTTAATCTCTAAAATATTACAATTATCTCAATTTAATCACATGAAAGATTAAGTGTTTCAATTTAGTCTCTAAGAAATTACATTTGTATGTCTCCATTTGGTTGTTTTCGGTATAACTAGAGGAATAAAATTGAGACAAATTAAATGTAATATTTCAATGATTAAGTTGAAATTAACACTTTATTTTTTAAAGATTAAATTCAAAAATAAATTATAATTTTTTTTAACACAAGCTAAATGGGTAATTTATTATTTATTCTCTCTCTCACTCTTTCTGTATAGTTGTGTGCGTGTGTTTCAAAATTCAATATTGGGATGTGGAAAACTGGAAATTGGGAAGGCATGCCATAATTGGAATTCGCTATGCCTTCAACTGCTCTCTTCTAAAGCAACAGTGGTTAAACTTGAATCTCCATTACCACGCCCTCCAATTCCAAGTGAGTTTAATTAGCCCTTTTGTTAATCTATTCTTAATTTCTATTACCAAGTCAAAATTATCCACCTCTAATAGTAATCTAATTATTGTGTTGACTCATACAAAAAGTGCCTACTTTTTATTTTTGTTTCCTTTTAGAAAATCAAACCCAACCCTAATGACAATGGCGTGTTTTGTCGCTAAGCGCTTTTAAAATAATTAATGGCAAGCATTAGTGACATGATTAGATGGGATGTTAGGGAGTCGGGTTGTAATTAGACTGATCATGTGCCACACCAATCCAACGGTCTAATCTTAATGGATCAGGAAAAATAAATTGTTCAGAATATATATGCAGAAGTAAATTTGATTAAAATATGTATTGACTAAAGTGTATGTTACTTTAATAATTTTTATTTTAAAAAAGGAAATAAATAACAAAATAATTTTCTTTTACGTTAATAAATATACAATTTTTTTAAAAAAAGTATTGAGAACCTAAATAAATTTTATTTCTTATCTTAAATCAATAATTATATCAAACTGTTTAATTTATATTAATTTATACATTTTGGAACCATAAAGCATACAGCATTCACTTTTTCATAAATTTCTCAAGGCCTTTTTCTTCAAAAGGACCTTATTTTTATTCAAATATATAATTATAATAATACACACATTAATTATTTTTAATTTTTGATGACCTACTATAACAAAAAACATTTGAAATCAGAAAGAGTTCAGTAAAGCGGTAAGTCAAATGTCAATAATATGCAGAGATTTGAGAACCGGATCGGACTGGCCGGTTGGATAGAAAATTTGGTGAACTGGCCATGGTTTCGGTCTGGTATAACCCGTTGAACAGGAGAGCTTAAAAATCGGTTAAAAACCGGACGAACTGGTATCGAATTGGAATAACCGGTTGGGTCACAATTCAAGCCGGTTTTTAGATTTTTTTTTTTGCCTTTTGGTCCAAATTTTATCTTACTTATACTTAATCTCACTCATTTTCTCAGCAATATTTGAGCAGTTGAAACCAGGAGCACCCTCAGGTGAAATTTTTGGACCAAAGAAAAAAAAATGAGGTGATGATGAATTTAACATCTTAGAACAGCTATTATTAGAATTCTTTAATGAGATTAGATCTAGTGTTAGTGTTGGTGAAGATGAGAGTGGCAATTTTGGTGGAGATGCTAACATACCAATATTTGATATGAATGATTGTTATATTAATCATGATTCATGATATTATATATCTTTACTAGTTTGTTAGCTTTTATTTAATAAATTTAACTATGTGTATTTAATGATATTGTAAGCTTTTACTTGATAGATGTTGTTTTATGTTGAGATATTAAGTATTTAATTGAATTTTCATATTTATATTTATGAGATATTTAATTATTTATGATTATATATATATGTTAATTATATATTTTAATATTTTAATATATTTTAATTATCACTGATTTGACCACAGTTCAATTTCGATCCAACCACTAACCTTTGAACCGATGTCTCGACCGGTTCAATGACTAGTCCAATTCCCTGAACCTTGATAATATGTAAACCAGACACAAAATTGTAATACATGAGAATACATGTTAAATAGTTTAAATACAACAAAATATTCTATTATTAGGTGTGTGATATGATAGGGTTGACGAATGAAACGTGATTGATTAATTTATGATAACTTACAAATCTAAGCTCGCTTCTTGCTTATTCTTCATTATCATTAGGACAATAGGATAAAATTGATTTAATCTGGATCGTCAAATTAATATTTTACAATTTAAATTATTAATTATAAAATTTAATTATTCAGATTAAATTAAACATTTTACTTGATTTTAAGACTAAATAGATGACTCTTATGACAAAACATCATCTTATTCCATTATTCACAGCAATTTATTTTCCCTGTCTTCAATCCCACCATACTCTATCCCAAAAAATATATCGTAAAAATTGGTAATCACACATAAATTTTTTTAACGATCATTAATACCTAAGTAGACAGTCTTACTAAGCTCATCCATAATGAAATTAATAACACAGAGAATGTTTTAGTAAATATCTCAAAGTTGCGATGGTTCAATAAGTTGAGAGTCCCAGGTGGCACAACAAGCAGAGAAAAGAAAGAAGCACGCCACCGGCGAACGTGGGGGCTAAACAGTAATTTCAGGCCTCAACGTTGTAATTTGATACCGTACGCATTCAAATTTAATAATATCCTCCGGTTTACCCCGACATTATTAAATCACGGAAAATAATGATTAAAAAAATGAACAGCGCCATAAACAACTTTATTGTTTTTAATATATGAAATAAGGCAAGAAAATCTTGCAATCTCCGACCACAAAATCTCCGGCACAGTGAGGACCTCGCAGTGTGCAGTAACAAAAAATAAGTTTTTTATGCCTTTAAAGACTCACACGCCGTCTTTATCTTTTTAACCTTTTTAAAACCCATCCACATGGCGCTCTCAGATGTGTTGCCCCACCAGTGTGATGAGATCCAACGCACAGGAAACGGTGCACACGTGGCGAGTAGCTGAGACGAATGATGAGCGTGGTATGTGCAATCACCGATACGCACCGCATCACCGTCGGGATCTCATAGTCATAGGGGACGCATGCATTGGCGCACGCTTAGGCTCGGGGTTCGATGAGAGAGTGTGATTTGGGTCAAACTATTGTTAAATGGGCTAGACGGCTAGACCCATGCACCTAGCACGCGACCTGTCTCTGTCTTTTTTCCCCTCGTACGGCCCCACACACGAGCTAGGTTGTAGTGGTGCTATTGGTTGGGGCTTGGGGCCAATAGGTGGGTGACGCGTGGGGCCCGCTGACCAGCGGCAACTGCGGACTCATATGCGTAACCGACGGGCTTTCTGGCGTGTGTTTATTGGAGTTTTGTGTACCTTTTTTATTTTTTGAGTAAATTATTATTTTAATTCTTGAAAATTATAATTAATTTAATTTATTTTTTTAAATAAAATATTTTGACTTAATAATTAAAAAATTATATTTATCTCAAATTAATTTTTTTATTTATTAAAAATAAATTTTTACAATAACAAAATTTAAAATTTAATAAACATTAATCTTGCCATATAATAACTAAAAAAGACTAAAATTTAGATAAATATATTTTTCATAAAATAAATAATTAATGAAATTTTAAATGATTAAATCAATAATTTAATTATTTATTTTTCCCTTTGGGTTTACACTTATTTTGCAGTCATTCTTTATACTATTACGTGTTTTATCTCTTTTATCTTTTTTTTTTAAAAATTATATACAACTTTTTATATCTTTAGTATTTAGTTTTTTAATTAAAATATCATAAGTGTATAATTATTTAATTAAAACAAAATAAATATATGATTTTATAAAAATTATATATTTCTTTACAACTCAATACAAGATTTTTTTTTACACACGTTTAATTTTTAATGAAAAATTTAATAATAAAATATAAAAAATTTATATAATTATTTTTTTTTCCTTTCTAGCCTTCTAGATAAATTTGATTTAACCATTTTACTTTTCACCCATAATTTCACAGTTAAATTTATAATAAACTGTATAAGTCATTTTAAATGTAACAAATTAAATATCAAATTTTATTAAATTTTGCCGGAGAGGCAAAAAAAAAAAAGGTCATCGAAGAGATATTCTTGTTGATATCTTTTACATTTTTTGGCACAACGACCGCATATATTTCTTTTTTACAATAAATAAAGTTTACAAGTGTATGTCTGTTGTCATATTGTACAAACATTTTTATATGGTAACAACAACGTTTTATGCCAACCCTTCGTTAATAGCAACGGCAACTTTTCTTAAAATGTGCTGATTTAATGCTAAAAAATTAACTGCGTTGCCTTTTACAAAATATATAAATCACTACTTCTTTTTAATAAAATATTCTCCATATTTCTTGTCTTTTTTTTTTCTCACTTAAGGGAAAGGAATCCATATTGTTTTCTAAATCTTTTTACACGCACGACAAATCAGAATTTTTTTTTTAAATACAGGGCGAGAGGGGCTATTTTAGAAACCAAATAAAGGCCTTTGTGTGATGGGCCGTAGAATGTGATATTGGATTGGCCCATTAAGATACTCGACGACTAGCAGGCCTGATTGGGCCTTTAGGGCTTCAAAGTTCTTTTTTATCTCCAAGAGGCCTTTCTGTGATGGGCCTTGAAAAGTGATATTGGATTGGCCCATTAAGGAAAACTCGACGACTCTCAAAAGGGGGACGTTAGGCTCCAAATTTTGTGTCCAAATCCTACTGACAGAGACGTGGGCCTATTATCTATATCTGTAATTTGTAGACTGCAGTATTTAGTCTTTATACTCACCCAAACATTATTGCCTAATTGTAAGAAATTTTGGCATCATAAAGTACTGGAAAAATTAGCAGAAAAAAGCACCGAGACTGGATATCAAGCTATTTGGTATAATGATATCTTTGTATATATATATATATATACACACACACACATATATGTTGATGTTTTAGATATTGTACTATAAATTATTAAAAAAAAAGCATCTTAAATACTTGTTTGGTAATGAATAATATGGATTGGGCCTTTTACAGGCAGGTTTATCTCTGGTTCATCTAAATTAGATCTGACCCAAACTAAGCTTAAGCATATGCTTAATGAAGGAGAATAGAGGGAGAATTGAAATAAATTAAATTTAGATACTTTGGCATAAATGTAAATTTTTCTGAATCATTCTTTTTAATCTAAGCATACGAAGAGAAAAATAAATAAATATAAAGAGATTTCCATTTATTATTTTAATCTAAATACAACCTAATTATTCAAATTTGTCGTACCCCTACATGCTTAACCTATGGATTTCTGCAAGCTGAAAGCTAGAAGTCTAGGGTAGGCATACATACCAACAACGCGCTGCATTAATGTTGAAACCACGAAAGTCAATTTTGGTAGATTTGTGGCTGATTCAATTTGTTTTGATCGAAAATTTTAAAGATTAATGAAATGATAATGAACTGAACTGTATTTCTTTGCTTTATTGTGTTGTTCTTCAGAGTTTTTAGTTGAGTATAATATACATAATTGATTGAATCAAGCTATGATTACATGTATCTAAGAATATATGATGTGTATGCTATTCATGCATAATGAATGGAGGTTATGGCTAAGAATAATATATAATGACTCTACATGCACTCTTAGAGAATGAGAAGTCAGAAATTTAAAATAACTTGAATAAAATGAAACGTGTAGATGATGATGCATCTCCATGTTTACACATACATACATATATTGCTCTTGTGGGCAAATGAAAGACAATGATTTCTTTGCACAATGATTATACTTGATACATGCGATTATAAGCAGTTAACTCTATTACTTTTTTTTAAAATTTTTTTAACATATATACTTTGAAAATGTGTAAATCTATAGCAATGACACAGATTAGAAGCCAAGATAAGGCTAGTATGAGACTATCCGATCATGGAGTGATATCGTGATATAAGATTATAGAATAAGATAAGTATAGAGTGAAAAAGTCATAGATTGAAACAGCGATTAGCTGAAATTTTTAAGGAAATATTTGACTTGTGTTGATTGTATTAAATTATATTTACTATTTACTTACATGTCCAACATCAATTGCTGGCATTGCAACGTATGAAATCTATAAACCTCTTAGGGAGCAGCATATAGGTTGTGGTGACTCTAGTTCGAGGGGCTTTGGGTTGCCTATAAATCTTATATGTCTGTTACACCATTCATTACATCAAGAAAACCTGCTTCTTTCATTGCATACCTATTACTCAATCTTCATTCCTTTCTCATTTGAACTTATTTCTGAGATCCCTAGAGCAATGGCCATCAATAAATCTTTCAACCTAAATTTTGAGACAGGTAACATAAAGCTTGATTTAAATCTAAGTCTCGGAAACAACAAAGGAAAGAGTCATGTAAATGGGTCACTAGAAATTAAGAAGAGAAAGAGGGATATAATAGAGGTGGAGGATGACAGCACTGCGACATTCTCAAAAAACAAGCGTACATTCCTAGAGCGTAAGATAGAGAGTCTGGAACATAAGATAGAGAACCAGAAAAGACTGATAAATTGTCTCTTTTAAGACTAAGAGAAACTGATAAATTGTCTCTTTTAAGACTAAGAGAAACTGATAAATTGTTGTTTCGGGAAATTAGTTAATCGAGTTAATAGACATTTGATGTTTGCAACTCAAAACTTTTGTGACTGACAAGCAAGATGTATTAATTGTATGAACAAAGTAAATTTTGCTCTTCGCCAAATTTCTCAGGTGCTTTCTCCAGAAACCCTTTCTAGGTTGCAACGATTAGTTTCCTCCTTAAGATCTGAAGCATCTTTCTCTTCTAGACTTGGAGCACTCTTCATCCCAAAAGCCTCATCGCTCTCAGACTATCTTTTCTTTGCTTGTATCTGAAGATGTAGTTTAATCTAAGTTTTGATTAATAAAATTTAAGTCAATTTTTGGATCTTTTTTTATTGAAGTGATTCCTTTTACTGAAAGAACTTGAGAAATGAGAATATGTTGGACTTGTTATATTTCATACTTGATTATGAAAATTCTAAAGCAGAGTATGGTAATTCCTTTTAATTGAGCAGAGTTACTAAAATGGCATTTGATTGCACTTTTAAACTATGGAGTAGTGCTAAATAAGTATTTTATGAACATAAACATAGAGAGCTGTAAGTGGTCTAGCCATTATGGTAGTTACCAGCAACTAGAAGATTTGGTGACCAAGTATGTCTGGTTGTCAAATATGGAAATTCAGAGGACCGAATTTTTTTAGGGGAAGAATGTAATACTCCAAGAATTTATGTAAATATTTAATGTCCTTTTAGAAGCTTGTTGGCAAATTAATTATGAGGATAGATTTATTTATTTTTATTAAGGATTTTATTTGAAAAATTAATTAAACAGTGTGAAAATATAAAATATTAGGAATGTTAGAAGGACCCAAGTCATATAGAAAACTGAAGGAAGAGAGTTGAATGAGATTTAAGCTAAAGGAGAGTTATTGGAAGACACATGGACCATTTTTTCCTCGGACGTGCTAAATATTAAAAAGCCATAACAAAATAACATATAATAATTAAATTAAAAAAAGGGAAAAACATGTAGTGGATTGTGAGTCATCATCCTCCATAGAATTAAAAAAAAAAGATTTGGCTTCTTGAAGAAGCCTTCCCCTTATGCGTACAGAGGAGAAGAAATCAAGAGAGAGAGAGAGAGAGAGAGAGAGAGAGAGAGAGAGAGAGAGAGAGAGAGAGAGAGAGAGAGAGAGAGAGAGAGAGAGAGAGAGAGAGAGAGAGAGAGAGAGAGAGAGAGAGAGTCAGCGTCTTTAGCATGAGTTGGGGGGGTTCGTCTTCATCAACCATCATCCATGGTTGTCTTGCCAGTAATCAGTTCCACCATCGATCACTTCAGTTTATACAACGATAAGAGTTTTCCTTCCTTTCTTTAATGATTCTTCAACTGAATAAATCTTTGATATGATATCCATGCCTTATTCATCTCCCAAACTGAATTTTACGCTTAAATACCTCTTAAATTTGACTGTAAATGTTTTGTATTTAGGTTCTTTAGTTGAGAAATTTTTATGGTGGTTTGAGTTTACTATTTCTGTTTCCAAGGGTTGTTTTTTTGATTAAAAATTTTGGGTAAAATTTTGTAAATTGCTAGAAATATTATTAGTGCATGTGAAATTGAATTGATGATAGAAAAATCTGAGGGGAAAAAGCATGATAGTAAACTGTAGGGACTAAACTAAAAATATTGAATAGTTTACTGGGGTTAATTCAATTTTAGAAGAAAATATATTCTTAATCTATTGACCTAGTTGATGTGAAATATGAGGTTAAATCAAGTAAAGGAAATAAGGAAAATTTGCTAAGGAGCTGTGAAGGGAAAATATGATAGTTTTAAATGCATATGCTTTTATGTGTTTTTGAATGATTAAATCAACTCCTAAATTCATGAAATTTTGTGAAGAGATTTTTTTATTGTGATAATCTAATCTGGAAAGTTTCAAGCTCGTTAAAATTAGTTCGCTTGGTCAAATAAACATGAGAACAACATTTTATTCAGTGCAAAGGAATTTTAAATAGTTGTGAATTTTGGATTTTACGCAATAACTAAACGACCTTATTTTGACTTGAAAATTTTATGATACCTAAATAAGACCTCATACTAATTTTCTACCAAAATTTATAGAATTTGGCAAAGGTTTGATAGACTTATTAAATAGAAAGTCACAACCTATACAGATTTGGACAATTCTAACCTTTGGTCAATAATAGGGTCTTTAGAGGGGCTAAAAGATAGAATTAAATTATAAAATTTTTATTCTAGTATTTCAACATACTAATAAGGCTTTATATAAAATTTCATAATTTTTGGAGTTATGGATTAATACCAGAATTTTTCTAAAATTTGATTCTGATTTTAGCCTCAAAACATAACAAAGTTAGATGATTGATAGCTTACGTTCTGAATTGGTATTTTCTCTTTGCTTGACTTGTTCTTTAAGCCTTTGATGAATTCCTTGGAATTTATCCTCTTATTTGGAGGGTAGAATTTTAGTTTGGAATCGGGGTGAGAGATTCTACCTTACCTTGTTTGCTTATTTTTATGTATATATTAAAAGTGTACTATAGATATGTACATATGACATGAAGTTGATCATGTTATGCATTGAAATGTGAAAGTGAGACAATTATGACTTCATTTATAAATTTATGAGCATGAGAATACATTTATAAAGTCAGGATGTATGATGACAAATATCATGAAATGGTCATGAAATTGGATGTGTGTGATTGCTTATGTTTTTGTGATGTGATTGATGGCGGACATTACGAGGATAGGTCCCTGTGTAGGAGTAAAAAGGGAAGAGCAAGAGTTAATAAGGGTGAAGTGAAATTACTGTGACCACGTGGTATTGAATATGTTATTTGTCCCTTTATGGGCAGGGTGAAATAAGGATGGATTACAGATTCATCCCTTTGAAGGCAGGAATAAAATAAGGAAGGATGCAGCAAGGGCCGTGGGGCAATGGCCACTTTATATAGATGGGACCTGAAAAATGTCTAGAAACTTAATTTAGAATTGTGTGAATTATTTGAAATGTGATTTGGGTTGATCTTGAATGTGTCTGTTAATAATTGTAAGGTGATTTCAATGTGTGTGTCTTGATAAATATCTTGTACACCAAAATATAGATGACTGTACTGTTAGATCAAATATGTATATCTGCATATATATATATGTATACCTATATTGTGTGTGAATGTGGTAGGATTTACTCAAGTAGAACTTGTCTTCAGTTTCAGGTATGAAAGACTTCATAGTTCGATGACTTCATGCCAAGATTACTTTTCTATTTGTTTAGGGTAAAAGTATAATGTTTAGGTCTTATAATAAGTTGTATAAATCTAGAAATGTTCTGTAATTGGGTAGGTGATATTAGGATAATATATTTGGATATGTATGTGAGGTACCTTAAGAATGTTTATGCAAACATCAATGATGAATATTTTTAAATACTTATTTAAGATAAATAAAATATAATTTTACTTTTCTTTCAAGAACCGTTGTATTTTATGCGCAGAAATTATTTATATATAAAACTAATATGTTTGTAGGGATTGATGGTCAAGTCAAGTTTACGGAAGTGAGGTGGAATTCACCTTCCCTACTGGTCATGTACTCGGATTTTGGAGTGTGACAAAGTTAGTATTAGAGGGTTGGGTTTAGGTCTTCTACCGATTATAGAGTTAGATAATCTTAGTGGGACCTTTTTTATCGTTGTGAATCCGGGTACAACTATAGAGAAACGGCTTCAATGAAGGCCTTATCGGATGTTTCATTTCCTTTCCCTTTGAGACTTGTCTTTTCTTAGGAGCTATGTTTTCAGTTTTAGTTTTGGACAGATGTGGCTACGCTTTTGAATTTGGTAATGGAAAAGTTGTTATTTGTTTTGATTCTGTTGCCATTGGTTCAGGATTTTTATGTGATGAGCTTTATAAGCTGAATTCATGATTGATTATGTGTGGTTGATTTCCTTTATCTTTCTTTATTTTTTTTGAGAGTACCATTCCATAAAAGAAACAACTGACATTAAAAGTTGAAGGATTACATTGCTTAAAAAAAATTACTCATGCATGAGTAATCTACTGGCGAGGTGGCATTAGATTAGGAGGGTTGTATCACAACATCACGCCTCGGCCATTCCTTGGAGCGAGAGACAGAGCAATGTCATAGAGGGTAGTGTAAATCTCATTCATATAATCAATACTTCTTTATTATTGATTGCAGAAACATTGGGTGGACCAATAGAAGAATCTGTCTATTCTCGAAGTCATTGTTGCATTATTGCGTTTAGCTAACTTCTTTAGGTCCTCTATCATCTTCTTCAGATCCTTCACCTCTTGCTCTAGACAAACAATTTTGTCTTTCGATGTATGACCCATGCTAATCTCCTCAGCTTCCTCATTCTTCTTCTTCTTCTCCTTTTGCTTCTCTTGAGATCCCTCGAAAGGTCTTTTGCCCTTATCATTGCCTAAACTCAAGTTTAAGTCTAGCTCTTCTTCCTTGGCCTCCGTTGTGAGATTAATGAACTTCCTTGTGGCCATGATTTGCAAGATTTAGAAACTTTTGTAGGAATATAAGGAGAGAGTAATACTGGGAAGTTGTAGGCTCAAAGATGATTACTCTTTGTGGTGTTGTCACATCCCAAAAATTGAACATGTGAAAAGATACTACTCATTTGATAAAATTCTCAAACATACGTTATTTACATATGTTCTGTAAGGTTTTACATTCAACCTTAATCATTCATTCCACACTACAGAATTATATTTATCTGATAAGCAAATATAGACATACATAGTCTGATATTTCTATCTCATCGCAAGCCTAGGAGACCTATAGAAAGTACAGAGTGTTCCTAGTATCCACATTAATAAGTACTGGTATCCCACCAGACAGAAATAGAGAATAATCCCAAGGGGCTTCTAATCTTCAAACGGATACTCTTGTTCTTTGTTTTCTGTATCTGAAAAAAAATAATCATAGGGAGTGTGAGTTTATTTAAAAACTCAGTAAGTAAATAACTGTACTATATAAAATATCAAAAGTACAAATACCACATTTACTCATATAATTAATTGTCTTATACATCGAGTAGTATGGGATTCTAACCCTTTCAAACTCATGAATAAGATTTCATAGATATACACCGAGTAGTATGGGACTCTAACCCTTTCAAACTCGTGAATAAGATCTCATAGGTATACACCGAGTAGTATGAGACTTTAACCCTTTCAACTCGTGTATAGATTTTATAGATATGCACTGAGTAGTATGGGACTTTAACCCTTTCAAACTCGTGTATAAGATTTCTTAGATATACACTGAGTAGTATGGGACTTTAACCCTTTCAAACTCGTGTATAAGATTTCTTAGATATACACTGAGTAGTATGGGACTTTAACCCTTTCAAACTCGTGTATAAGATTTCTTAGATATACACCGAGTAGTATGGGACTTTAACCCTTTCACACTCGTGTATTAGATCCCGTAGATCTTTACTCATTAATAAGATAGTGAGAATTCATCACATAGTACAATTGTCATGAAATAAATAATTTCTACATACTCTTATTTCTACTGATCATCATATACTCCCATATGAAAAATTAATTGCTTATTATCCAAATAATATTGTAAATGGGACTTATATTGTACTTTGACGAGTAATATCAAATTAGCTGAGCAAGGTTATTCACTCACCTTGATGTTTGTCCAAGTTTACCTTGTTCCACACTAGAATTTGTGTAGGAAAATTTCCTAGTAAAATATATTACAAGGAAACATAAGAAAGGAAACAAAATCACGAAAATACGCAAAATTTTCTGATTGCTACAGTGACGGTTTGCTACAGTGACGGTTCGCTACAGTAACGGTTCGCTACAGTGCCGGTTCGCTACAGTAAGGTTGACTGCTACAGTACCGTTGACTGCCGTCACTACAGTACTCGAAGAAAAATTCCAGATTTCCAGTTGCTACAGTACTTCGAATTTTGCAGAAAATCTTTCAAAAAATTCATCCTTTCCTTTCTTTTGATTCAAAACCAGAATCTCAACTCTTTTAACCGATTATAACTCAAATATAACTTCTAAAACAATTGAGATTCACGAATTATCATCAAAATCTTCAAGAACAAAACTTTCTCTAATCTTCCATATAAACTGAAATTTAAGGAAAATAATGAGATTAAAGCTTACCTTTGATCCTTACAAAGCTTTTGAACCGAACAAACAATCAAAACTCTGAAGATCAAGGAAAGGATTTGAAAAGAGGATGAAGAAGAGAGAAAACGTTTTTCTGCTGTAATATCCCAAGAATTTTTATGAATATTTAAAGTCTGATTTGAAGTTTAGTGAAAAATTTAATTATGTGGAAAATTTTCTTTTTGAATTAGTGAAGAAAATGTGGGAATAGAAATTTTTATTTTTAATTTAGGAAATTTTTACAAATTCTCAAGGACTAAAGTGAAAAGAAAAGAAAGTATAGAGGACTTTTGAGAAATGACCAAATAGGAACCCGAGAAGAAGAATAGAGCTTATGGAAATGAATTATGAGTCCGGTACCGAAAAGATGATGGATTCGAGGTTAAAGTGGAGTTTGAGATATTGAGAGGGACTAAAGTGAATAAGGAAATTTGTGGGGCACCGAGGATTTAGAAACACCTGAGGTGAGATTTTATGAATTTGCTTTTGCTAGTCTTGACTGAGGGTCAATTGCAGAGCAAGTGATAATTTCACCCCGGGCGAGTATATAGGTGGCCTCACCTATTTTTTATTCATTTTTCTCCTTTCCTCTCTCTCTCTTCACTTTCTCTCCTCTCCTTCTCTCTAATTTCTCTCTCTACACTCCAACTCTACAACCGGGCTTTGGAGGCTGGATCTCGGGCTACGGGGCGAGCCTCTAGGAGCCAAGCAACATAGGGAAAGCAAGGAATCGAGGTAGAAATTTCTATTTCTTAAGTTTTTCTCTATTTTCTAGTTTTAAGAGTGTTTGAGGTAAAATCGAGATTCCGGCTTCGTTTCTCGATTAAAATTGGTGATTTTGGTGTCTAAATGCTCCTTAGACATTAAGGGTGAGATCCCATGGAAGAAATCATGAAAAACGGTGAAGATTTGGCCAGATTCGGGCCAAAACCGAGAGAAAGTCGCGAAGGGTCGCGATCGTGGCGCCTAGGCGCCAAGGACATGTGGGAAAGAGAAAGGCATGGCGCCCAGGCGCCACGTGGGGCGCCTAGGTGCCGGGCATGGGTGGCGCCCAGGCGCCAGGTGTGCCGGAAAACCTTAGCTCATTTTCAATCGGCCATAACTTCTTCATCCGGACTCCGTTTTGGGCAAACTTTATATCGTTGGAAAGCTCTTTGAGTCTAGTTTCCAATGGTATAAGTTTCATTTAGATATTCATTACCAATTAGGAGTTATGACTTAAGATGTGAGTAAAGGTCGAGAGTAGTGGTATGAAATTTCTCTATTTCGTAACCCTGATGGTTTTTGTCTGGTTCCAATAGGAATGGTCAAGGTGCAAAGTGGGAGTGCCGAGAGCGTGAAATCCAGGTGAGTGGGTTAATACTTGCTATGATTAAATATCTGTTATTGACTTTTTGCATCATAGTGGAAATATGTTGTATATCCAAGTTTGAAGAGGATGATGTGGAACGATGAGGCATAAACAAATGTGGAACGTGTCTGGTAATGTATATAATTATATTTTCTTATTTTCCCATGAATGGAGGTTATATGATGGATTGTGAATGACATGTGAACCGAGTTGAATAATTGTTCTATATTATGGGTTATGTTATATACATGCTATGTTGCTGGAACCACATTGATTATGTTGTGGCTTGAATTGTAAATGACTGAGTTGTGTATGTGGCTCAAGATTATGATTGAGGATGTTTTTATATGTGATTGTGATTGTGTTTGACTGGAAAGGAAAGGCATGGTGGTGCACCCCATGGAGAAATCTATGTGAAGCTATAAGGGTGGAGAATATAAATGGAGCGATAAGGGTGGATGCGGCGGGGGCCGCGGGCAACGATCCAGAGGTATTCTGGACGACCCGGTTGGTACGGGAATTGTGTGTGAAATTGATTTCATCGATTGCTGTTGTGAATTTTGAATTATGTTGAAATGCATTTGATTCACTTGGATATTGTTGTGAAGTATTATGAATAATATTATATCATATGATGATCGATCTACGTATGATTGCTGCATGTTATCATTATGATGCATGATTTTTATTTTGTCATAGTATTGTGTTATCTACTCACTGGGCACGTGGTTTGCTCATACCCCTCTTATTGATATTTTTTTTCAGAGTTGACAGCTGAAGGTAAATATCGGAACAAGGAATTATGGATCCTTAGTCCATGATTACCTTTTCATTTGTTCAGGATAAAGGTATAATAGTTAAGTCTTATTCTAAGTTGTATAAGTCTAGAAATCTCTGTAATCGGGTAGGTTCATTCAGTGATGTAATGTGAATGATTATAGTATGTATAGAGAATTCGGTTTGGTTGCATGAAACAGAATTGTATGATGATTAAGAGAAAGATAGGCTTACGGAGGTGAAATGAAATTCACTTTCCGTGCCGGTCACGTGCTCAGATTTTGGGACGTGACATCTGCCTTCCTTCGGCTGAGTGAAAAATGAGGGGGTACTATTGAAACTTTATATTAAATATTTCTAATGGGTTATTCAATAACCCATGGGTATCCATAACCCAACATCCAAACCCATCCAGTCAATTTACAATAAATGGACTAATTGACCATTCTGAAACCACTTTTCTATGAATTTCACCATTCTTAGAATATATCCCACATGGTGCAAATATTTAGTCCAGTCATTTAACTCAATTTTCATAAATAATATTCAAAGAGAACAATTAAATCTGAAAATTAAAAATGACCAAAATAAATAACTAAAGTAACGTTGTAGAATTCTAAAATACTCTTAAGCGAATTATATTACGAAATTAACGAGTATTACAGGTGTGGTAACTGAGAACTTTGGGGCAATTTTTATAGAGAAAAATTAGGACTTAGAGCCAAAGAAGATATCTCTTTGCTGCACCCCTACATGCTCAACCTATGGAAAGAGGGATGTAATAGAGCTGGAAGATGACAGAACTGCGACATCCTCAGAAAACAAGCATGCATTCCTAGAGCGTAAGATAGAGAGTATGGAACATAAGATAGAGGATTAGAAGAGATTGATAAATTGTCTCTTTTAAGACTAAGAGAAACTGATAAATTGTCGTTTCAGGGAATTAGTTAATCAAGTTGATAGATATTCGATGTTTGCAACTCAACTTTCATGACCAACAAGCAAGATGTATTGATTGTATGAACGAAGTAAATTTTGTTCTTTGCCAAATTTCTCGGGTGCTTTCTCTAGAAATCCTTTCTGGGCTGCAACGATTAGCTTTCTCCTTAAGGTCTTAAGCACCTTCCTCTTCAAGATCTGGAGCACCTTCTTCATCCTAGAAGCCTCCTCGCTCCTAGACTATCTTTTCTTTGCTTGTATGTGAAGATGTAGTTTAATCTAAGTTTTGATTAATAAAATTTAAGTCAATTTTTGGATCTTCTTTTATTGAGGTGATTCCTTTTACTGAAAGAACTTGAGAAATGAGAATATGTTAAACCTGTTATATTTCTTACTTGATTATGAAAATCCTAAAGCAGAGTATGGTAATTCCTTTTAACTGAGTAGAGTTACTAAAATGATATTTGATTGTACTTCTAAACAATGGAAGAGTGCTAAATGAGTATTTTATGAAACTATACATAGAGAACTATGGGTGGCCTAGCCATTATGGTAGTTACCAGCAACTAGAAGATTTGGTGACCTAGTATGTCTTGTTGTCAAATATGAAAATTCGGAGGATCAAATTTCTTAAAGGGGGAGAATGGAATACTCCAAGAATTTATAGGAATATTTGATGTCCTTTTAGAAGCTTGTTGGCAAATTAATTATGAGAATATATTTATTTATTTTTATTAAGGATTTTATTTGAAAAATTAATTAAGTAGTGTGAAAATATAAAATATTAAGAATGTTAGAAGGACCTAAGTGATATAGGAAACTGAAGGAAGGGAGTTGAATGAGGTTTAAGCAAAGGGAGAGTTAATGGGAGACACATTTGCCATTTTTCCCTTGGACGTGCTAAATATTAAGAAGCCATAACAAAATAATATATAATAATTAAATAAAAAAATGGGAAAACATGTGGTGGATTGTGAGTCATCATCCACCATAGAATAAAAATAATATTAAAAGATTTGGCTTCTTGAAGAAGCCTTCCCCTTTTGTGTACAGAGGAGGAGAAATCAGGAGAGAGAGAGAGAGAGATAGCATCTTCAGCATGAGTGGGGGGTTCATCTTCATCAACCATCATCCATAATTGTCTTGCCAGCAGTTAGTTCCACCGTTTATCACTCTAGTTTGTTCAACGATGAGAGCTTTCCTTCCTTTCTCTAATGATTCTTCAGCCAAATAAATCTTTGATCTAATATCCATGCCTTATTCATCTCTCAAACTAAATTTTAAGCTTAGATCCCTCTTAAATCTGACTGTAAATGTTTTGTATTTAGGTTCTTTAGTTGAGAATTTTTATGGTGTTTTGAGTTTATTATTTATGTTTCTAAGGGTTATTTTTTTTATTGAAAATTTTGGGTAAAATTTTGTAAACTGCTAGAAATATTATTAGTGCATATGAAACTAAATTGATGATAGAAAAATTTGAGGGGAAAAAGCATGATAGTAAACTGTAAGGACTAAACTGAAAATATTAAAAAGTTTACTGGGGTTTATTTAATTTCATAAGAAAATATATTCTTAATCTATGGACCTAGTTGAAGTGAGATATGAGCTTAAATCAAGTAAAGGAGATAAGAAAAATTTACTAAGGAGCTATGAAGGGAAAATATGACAGTTTTAAATGCATATGATTTTATGTGTTTTTGGATGACTAAATCAACTCCTAATTCATGAATTTTTTTGGAGAGATTCTTTTTATTGTGATAATCTGATCTGGAAAGTTTCAAGCTCATTAAAATTAGCTTTCTTGGTCAAATAAACATGGCAACAACACTTTATTCAGTGCAGGGGAATTTTAAATAAGTGTGAATTTTGGATTTTGTGCAATAACTAAATAACCTTATTTTGACTTGAAAATTTTATGACACCTAGATACGACCTCATACTAATTGTCTACCAAATTTTATAGCATTTGGCTAAGGTTTGATAGGCTTATTAAATATAAAGTCATAACCTATACAAATTTGGATAGTTCTGACCTTTGGTCAATAATGGGGTCTTTAGATGGGCCAAAATATAGGATTAAATTATGAAATTTTTATTATAGTATGTCAACATACTAATAAGGCTTTGTATCAAATTTCATGATTTTTAGAGTTATGGATTAATACCAGAATTTTTCTAAAATTTGGTTCTGATTTTAGCCTCAAAACATAACAAGGTTAGATGATTGATAGCATACGTTCTGATTTGGTGTTATCTCTTTGCATGGCTTGTTCTTTAGGCCTTTGATGAATTCCTTGGCCTTTATCCTCTTGTTTGAAGGGTAGAATTTTAGCTTGGAATTGAGATGAGAGATCCTACCTTACCTTGTTTGTTTATTTTTATGTATATATTAAAGGTGTATGTAAATATGTACATATGACATGAAGTTGATGCATTTATGTTATACATTGAAATGTGAAAGTGAGACTATTGTGACTTCATTTATAAATTTGTGAGCATGAGAATACATTTATAAAGTCAGGATGTATGATGACAAATATCATGAAATGGTCATGAAATTGGATGTGTGTGGTTGCTTATGTTTTTGTGATGTGATTGATGGCGGACGTTACGGGGATGGCTCCCTGTGTGGGAGTAAAAAGAGAGGAGTAGAAGTTAATAAAGGTGAAATGAAATCACTGTGGCCACATAGTATTGAATATGATATTCATCCCTTTATAGACAGGGTGAAATAAGGATGAATTATAGATTCGTCCCTTTGAAGGCGGGAATGAAATAAAGGAGGATACAGCACTGGCCGTGGGGCAACAACCACTTTATGTGGATAGGACGTAAAAAATGTCTGAGAACTTAATTTAGAATTGTGTGAATTATTTGAATTGTGATTTGCCTTGATCTTAAATGTGTCTGTTAATGATTGCAAGATGATTTCAATGTGTATGTCTTGATAAATATCTTGTACACCAAAACGTAGATAACTGTACTATTAGATCAAATATGTATA
Organism: Biancaea sappan; assembly: GCA_037074585.1. Taxonomy (NCBI): domain Eukaryota; kingdom Viridiplantae; phylum Streptophyta; class Magnoliopsida; order Fabales; family Fabaceae; genus Biancaea; species Biancaea sappan. The sequence continues at coordinate 19,436,106 of CM073494.1, forward strand.
TCTGCATGTATATGTATACCTATATTATGTGTGGATGTGGTAGGATTTTCTTAAGTAAAAGCTGTCTTTAGTTTCAGGTATGAAGGACTTCATACTTTGATGACATTCATGCCAAGATTATCTTCCCATTTGTTTAGAGTAAAAGTATAATGTTTAGGTTTTATAATAAGTTGTATAAATCTAGCAACACTCTGTAATTGGGTAGGTGATATTAGGATGATGTATTTGGATATGTATGTGAGGTACCTTAAGAATGTTTGTGCAAACATCAATGACGAATATTCTTAAATACTTATTTAAGATGAATGAAATATAATTTTTCTTTTCTTTCAAGAAACGTTGTATTTTATGCACAGAAATTATTTATATATAAAACTAATATATTTGTGAGGATTAATGGTCGAGTCAGGCTTACGAAGGTGAAGTGGAATTCACCTTCCATACCAGTTACATGTTCAGATTTTGGGACGTGACAAAAGAAATGATGTTAATATGTATCTTGGTCACAAACACTCTTCTTTTGTTATACAGGGACATGTCTAGAGAACAATGGATGTATATGTGTTATGCTACCTTCATTTGGATGTAGACGAACCTCAGCACAGGATTATAGTGCAACAGAAGTTACTTTTTTGGTGCAAGAATTGGTTAAGGTATCATGGAGGCATTGCTTGTTGGATTGACAATGAGGTAGAGTGTTGAGAGCTTGAACTTTCCAAGATTGAGTCTATGATGAGTATGATTTGTTGGAATGCTCAGGGTGCTTCTTGCACTAAGTTCAAGAAGGTTTTGAAAGACTTAGAGTGTGTTTAGGAGTTTGGTGGGTTAAACATGGTGGGACAAATTAGGTTTTGATTGAATGTGGTTGGAGAAAACAAGGTTTGGATGAACGTAATTTATGTTGGGGAGACATTTAGGCAAAGATGATTTGGTTTAGAAATATGATGTTTGGATGTTAGTGTGTAAAAGTGATTTGAGATGTGTAATTATCAGAAATGACATAAATTTTTTATTTAATTTTTTGATGTAACATTATTATTTATTATCATTTATTTTAAAAGGAAACTTAATTTTTTTGTTTGTTTGTCTAATATTACAAATTAATCACTAATGAATCATTTTTTATTAATAAATTAAATTTCTTTTTTGCAATTACTAATTAAAAATTTAATTAATCACTAATTATTCACAATAATTTAAAGATCTCTAATTAAATTTCAAAATATTTTTCTTCTTTATTAAATTAATTTTATCTCAATTAAAATTAATGAAAAAAATTTTATAATAATTTAATGATAATAAGATTCTCATTAATTTGGTAAGTAAATTAATTAAATGAAACTATGATTTTCAACGCTATTTAAATCAACCCTTGTAAATTTTTCATTTCTTTCACTTTAATCGTTGTCATGCATATTAATTTAATTAAAATAAATTAATTATCACTTGGTATATTAGTTTTAAATTAAAGTTTAGTTTAGTCATTCTTTGTCCAGTCCATAATTTAATTTAAACTAAATTTCACTTTAATTTCAACATTAACCAAAAACCTTTCTATTTATTCACTTAGGTTCTTGGTCAAAAATTTTTTTGTATGATTTAAGATCATATTTAGCTTCATATAGGTCCATAGATTCAGAATATATTTTTCTCAAAAATTAAATCAACCCTTGTAAACTTTTTATTTCTTTCATTTTAGTCCCTATCATGCAAGTTACGTTCGTTTCTCATGCTTTTGATTTCCAAACCTGCCTAGAACTTCTTCTTAAATGTTTTTAGGACATGTTTGGTCATTTCCAACCTAAATCAAGGCAAAACATACTCACATCCATATATTTATATATATATATATATATATACAAACACACTTACTCACCGTATATATAACACACTCAGAGGTTCACGCATATCAACTTCCCTTATTTTTTGAAGCCAATCTCACCTCCGTGGATGCGCTCTGTTTCTTTCGGTGTGTGCTCTGTTTTTGTGAGTATGCATTCTCTCTCCATGTCTTTCTTACTCTCGACTGTCAACCCTCTCTTTTTCTCTCTTTCAGCTTGTCAATGGTGCAATTGATTACTCTGTTTTTGGTGACTTAAAACAGGGGGAGGTATGCTTGTGGGAAGCAAAGAGGTGTGTTCTTTAAGAGAGGAAATGCAACCAACTCTCGGTTTTTCTCTTCCTTCGAACCTCTCTATCTCTCTCTTGGTTTAGGCTGTTTTTATGTGTAGCACCTCCCACATGCTTTCTCTCGAGTTCTTACCCTTAATTTCTATGCTCTGTTTTTTCATTCTTAAAGAGGGGAGAGACGAACAAACAGGGGGGACACATAGAAGCGAACAAGCGGAATGGCAGTAGATGAAATTACTGAGGGGCAGGATAATATACTGAAAATAATCTACCCTACCTATGTTATATTCACCAGAAAAACAACAAAATATCGTTGTAGATCTACCGAGGGTTCAGAGCTCCCAAACTAGGTTTTCATTTAACATGGTTGGCTTGTAATTTCTCCCAAACATCCTGATTCAGCGCAAACCACAATTAGAGGCACAGTAAACGTGGGTTCAAGAAACCAAGCGCGCAAACAAACATGTAAGTATCGTTGTTTTGTTGTTGTTATAACAGAAACAAAACTCAATGGGAACGTGGCTGATAACATTGTTAATTCATTCAATTTTGATTAGTCGTTCAAGTTAGATTCCATGGGGTCGACTGGCGGAATTTGGATTCTTTGGAATAACAAGGCTATTGAGTTGACAATTATCACTAGCTTATACAAAGATATTCATTTTACAGTCACTGTGTTGAATCCTGAAATTAAGATGGAGTGGAGTTTGCATTGCGGATTAGACCGATTTTAATTCTCTACTTACTTTCTTATTTGTTTGTGTCTCTTACTATTTTGTTGACATGGAACACTATTATAAGTATTAAGTTTTTTACTTTTGTGTTGTCAGTAATTTAAATTTTGGTGCAAGTATATTTGGTGGATGTTTTATGACTTTTCTCATATGAACAACATGGTGAATTTTATTACATCATTTATATTTGTTTAGTTTATATTAATTTATATTTGTGCTTATTCAACTCCACCCCCATGTGAATATATCAATTAGATTAAATGTTTATTTGTGCAAATTTATTTATAATATTCTTTAATATAATCATTGAATTAACAAATGATAGTTCTTTCATATATTTTTATTAAATTTGAGTTTATAATTAACAAATAATATGCATTTTTATATATTTTATCAAATGATAGCTTTTCAAAAAGTCTGTAAATAAATATAATTCACAACCTTCTCTCCATCCTAAGAGAAAAATAGACTCATCCATAGAAATAGTAAAAATAAGTGAGATGAGACGGTTACGAAGGAGAGAAAACAAAGTATTTACATATCACATTCAAAATTTGACTTTGATTTTGATTAGTCAATAGGTGAATAAATGCACAATTTTTTATTTGTCTTTGATTTTGATTTTGTTAAGGAATAAAATAATCTAATTATTATTGTTAATATTAATGTAGACAAGCTTATTTTCCATTACCTTTCTTTATTGTCAGATGCTTTAATACGTGAATCAAAATTCAATAATATCAAATCGTTTTAATTTGATTAGTTAGTTAATGTGTGAATCAATGTAGTTACATTTTTTGACTTTGATTTTGATTTTGTTTCAAAACAAAATAATCTAATTATTATTATTTTAAGTATATCACATTTTTTATCCTCAAATGTTTTATAAGCATATCTGTTAATCATATTTTTTGATCAATCATTAAATTTAACATGAATTAAAAATTAATTTATGTGACTTTAATTTCTTTTCAAATTAAAAATATTATATAGAAAGATTTAAAATTGTAAATTGTGTAATTTTTATTTTGATCACATGGTTGATAGAAGAATTAATTTTGAAATTTATTGATTCCCACAAATCATATTTTTTTTGTTGCCATTTTTCATGAGATATTTTTTCCATATCATTTTAAAAGCAAAAATTAATTATCATATAGCTTGAAATGAGACCAAAATCTGCAATGTTATCCTAATATTCATTAGTATATAGAAACATTCCAACAAATCTTTTTAATATGATATGAAATTAATACTTGCGTAATATCAGCCATTTTGAAATATTAGTTTATTGAAATTTTGTTAAGGAATATTTTGAGAGCAAGAAAAGTTTTTGCTTTATTAGAAAGGAAAAACTTATGTGGGGAGTATAAAGAGTGGGTTTAGGGATTAAAGTGAAAAGAAAAGAAAATATGAAATACTTTGGAGAAACGATCGAATAGGTAGGTCAAGAGGGAGAACGGAATAGATGAGGATAATTAAGAGGCCAGTACCTTAAGGATGATGGATTGGAGGCTAGAGCGGGATTTGAGGCAACGAGAGGGACTGAAGTGAACAAATACGAGATTTTGGTATTTTTAGTGAAAATGGGATTATATGGTGTGTATTTTTATGGAAGTGTGATTGGATGCCCTAATGTTATCTAAGCTCTTCCAATTTCCTTGAAGACCCTAAACAAAGGAATTATCAAAGGGACCAAATTGAAAGAGATTAAGTGGGCCCCACACTTCACACTTAAAATATCTATCACTCCCTTCCTTCCTTCATTTTTCCTTCCTTCTCTCTCCTGTAGTCTCTGCCTAATGTCCCTCTTCCTTCATCAATAACATCCACATCCAGCCCTTAATAGAGGAAGAGCCAAGCAAATTTTGAGAAGTGGTAAGTGCATCATCCTTCCTCTTTTCTCCATTTTCTACTTCCTCCTTTATTTCAAGAACATAAAACCCTAGATGAGGAGATTGGGAAAAAAATGTTGTAAATGTTGATGTGGACTGATTAATGTGAGATTGTTGTTCTGAAATGTTAATGGATGATGAAAGAATAAGGAATTTGAAAAATGATCTCGTAGGGAATGGGATTAATGAGTATGAGATAAAAATGGTAAAAGTTGGGGTTTTGATGAACACTTGATGATTCAAGCTTAGAACCATGAAATTAACTTAGGGTTTTAGTATTGGATTGATCCTAGAGTAGTAGGGTGAGAGCCCATTGAAGAAATCAAAGAAAATGATTGATGATTTGTATGTTTGAAAGCAAAAACCGAGGCTAGGTTGTGGGGTTCGGTGGTGGGCGCCTGGTGTCACGACCCCAAATTTGGGAACATGATCGGCACAGCGGTGGAGTCTACACCACCACTGTAAGCCTGACATTACATACACTCAGCACACGCAACCTTAACATATAATAATAAAATGAAATCATTCCATAAGAGTTCTATTCACTATAGAGCGACTCAATAGCCCGAACATACCCGAAAACACCACTATCAACTCGAAGCTGAGATAAGTCATGGACTCAGAGACTCTGCTACGCCTCTTACAGAGGCTCGCCAACTGAATAAAAACCTGCAACGGGTGCATAATCAATGGGTGAATACAAGAAATACTCAGTGAGAGAAAAACAATACCTACATAGTTGTAAACTGTGCACCGCTCGCAAGAGAGTGACTTAGAATAGTATCACATCCATATCACCAATTAGACCATCCTAATAGAACAAGGTTATTCTGATTACAGCACAGAATATACATGATCATACCCACCAAACATAACATGAGTATACATTCATGCCCAATATACATAACATGAAATTTTTAGTTTATCTAACACTAAGTTTTCATTCATAAAAAAGAGGTCAAAGAGGCTATTTCGCAATAGTGAGCCACACTGAGACTAAATCACATGAAGGAGACCACCGAGGTCAATCCACAATAATGAGCCATATCAGTGCTAATTCACATAAGGGAAACCACCGAGGTTAATCCACAATAGTGAGCCACACCAAGGCTAAATCACATAAAGGAGGCCATCGAGGATAAATCACATAAGGGAGACCACTGAGGTCAATCCACAATAATGAGCCACATCAAGGCCAATTCACATAATGGAGACCACTAAGATTAATCCACAATAATGAGCCACACCAAGACTAAATCACATAAGGGAGACCACCAAGGTCAATACACAATAATGAGCCACACGGAGGCTAAATCACATATATATCTATCCATGTTCAACAATTTCATTACACAAGCACAATGTCATACTTTCTAGTAACCATTCAACAAAATAGTAACTAATTGACCACAAGCAAAACTATTACAAAATCTCGTGCCTCTCATAAACACACTTATATTCCTAGAAGTAAAATTAAACCAACAAAATTAGTCTATATATATATATATATATTTAACACTAAAAGGTTTTATTGAGCACACAAGGGTAAGTCCCACACTCAAAAAGGTGTAACCAAAGTAGGCCCGTATATAGGGAAAAGTCATTCACGTTCAACTCATATGAATTATAATATCAGTAAGGTCTATTGCGTCATTAATAACCATATGCAAATGGTAACACTTATAGGTCAACATCATCTTATATATATATATATATAAAGAAATAATTGAGAAACAACACGAATAGATTCTAACATACATTCGAAATAGGGTGGAATAAAGTTCATACAAATTTTTGTCTCATGGTTTTACTTTGGATTAATACCATTCCCACATAAACCATAACACATATCATAGATTACCAAATATATAGAAGAGCAATTTGTTCAAATAGTCAAATGAATTGAAAATTTCTACTCTCTTTATAATGGATTCAAATAGTAGGCACTCTTCCATCCACTAGGTACAACTACACTTTAATGATATAGTTTCCCTTTTTACCAATCATAATGGATTACCACATCATAATTTCCCATAATTGAATATGCAAAACTAAGCCATCACAGAATTGGCACCCAAGACGCATTTACACATAAAATTATTATTCAATGCTCTGTGCTCATGAGTATATATATATAATGATAACCAAATAGAAGATTCATCAAAAGTCAATTATTTGAAAATCAAGTAAGCCAAATCCTAAGTCATTTTATACCTCACTCATATTGGATTTCCCATAGTACAAAATTAAACAACGCACAAAGTATAAACTATATCCAAGGTATAATTAAAATTAGTCATTCACCAACATATTCATAGGCCCATGAAGTTTACCACATTATACACATAATTGACATTATCATCCCCTTATGAAAGGGTTTAAACCTTGAGGCCCTTCTCCCACTAATGATCTTTCCCAAAAGATATATTGTTATATATATCATAAAGACTTATTAAGGATTGCAAACATATTTATATAATTTCACATAAACATAAGGAGGTAGGAGAAGTCCCTCATCGTTACTCCAAGCTAGTTATTCCATTCCAAAATATGTGGATGACACATCAAAGAATTCATCCCTATACGATAATCACATAAGAATATGTCAAAATCACAAAATAGGGAAATCCTTACCACTAATTTTGATATTTGATCACTTCATTGGTCATAACACTTAAACGGTAAATAATTTTCAAATAAAACCTATACCATTGGAAACTAGACCCAAACATCTTTCCAATGGTATAAGATTTGCCAAAAATAGAATCTAGACGAAAGAGTTAGACTATTTGAAAACTGCATTTGAACCTCCGCGCATGGCACCACGCATTGCTTCTGCCAAGATAGTGCCTGGGCTCCATCTCTATGCCTTTAAACCCCTTTAGCTGCCAAACCATGGTGCTTGGGTGCTCCGGGTCTAGACAGTCATGGTTGGTGCTCGAAAATAGCTCTATCTTTGCCCAAATTTCTCTCCTTTGGTCCCAATCTTTCATAGGTTCTTGAATGATGTTTTTAAGCAAGAAAAGGACACTTTAAACAGTCCCAAAACTCAGAATTTTGAAGCCACAAATCAAGAGGAAAAGATTTCAAGAAATTTTTCCAATTCATTTTTTCAACAACTCAAGTTTCCTTTCAAAATTTCAACTACAATTAACAATAGGTTTTTCTCTATCAACAAATTAGAACAACAATACCATGCCAAGTGTTCAGTATAAACATTATACACCATTTTTCCCAAATCACTAACCTAGGGTTTTTCATCTTGAATTAGAGGAAGAAGAAGAAGAAGAGAAGAAGAAGGAAAGGAAGAACACTTACCATTTCTTCGAAGCTTTAACAACCTCCATCCTCAAACAAAGTCATAGTCGGATTTAAAGGTGGGTTTCAATGGTTGTTGGCTGAAGAGGAAAGAAGAAGCCTCAACAAGGAGAAGAAAAAATGAAAGAAGGAAATGGATGATGGTATTTAAGTGTGTAATGTGGGGCCCACTTAATTCCTTTCAATTTGGTCCCTTTAGTAACCATATAAATTAGGACCTTGCAAGATAATTGGGATGATTGATCAAAATTAGGACACTCAACTATACTTTCATAAAAATACACATAATCTTATCACATTTTCACTAAAATACCAAAAACCCACATTTGTTCACTTTAGTCCCTCACAGCATCCCAAACTTCACTTTAACCTTAAATTCAACACCTCTAAGGTACTGACTTCATAATTTTATTTTCCTGAGGTCCCTCACTCCCCATAAGTTTCTATTGGTTCTTTCCTAAGAATACTCCATATTTTCTTTTCTTTTCACTTTAGTCCTCATTAAAATTTTAGGATCTCTTGTTTCTCTAGCCGAAGCCCTCCTTAGCTTGCGAAAAAATTTTCCTCACACAAAATGCATATTTTTAACTACTCCGTAATACCTGGGGTATTACACTTGAGGCACCAACTGTAATATCCCAAGAATTTTCATGAATATTTAAAGTCTATTTGAAGTTTATTGAAAAATTTAATTACATGAGAAATGTTCTTTTTGAATTAGTAAAGGAAATTTGGAAATAGAAATTTCAAAAATTTTAATTTAGGACATTTTATAATTTCTCAAGGACTAAAATGAAAAGAAAAGAAAGTATGGAGTACTTTTGAGAAATGACCAAGTAGGAACCTGAGAAGAAGAATAGAGCTTATGTGAATGAATTATGAGTCCGGTACCAAAAGGATGACGGATTCGAGGTTAAAGTGGAGTTTGAGACTTTGAGAGGGACTAAAGTGAAAGAAGAAAACTGTGGGGCAATTAGGATTTAGAATCACCCGAGGTGAGATTTTATGAATTTGTTTTTACTAATCTTGACTGAGGGTCAACTAAAGAGCAAGTGATAATTTCACCCCGGGCGAGTAAATAGGCGGCCTCACCTAAATTTTCTTCATTTTCTCCTTTCCTCTCTCTCTCTTCACTTTCTCTCCTCTCTTTCTCTCTACACTCCAACTCCACAACCGAGCTTGGAGGGTGGATCTCGGGCTACGGGGCGAGCCTCTAGGAGCCAAGCAACGTAGGGAAAGCAAGGAATTGAGGTGGAAATTTCTATTTCTCAAGCTTTTTCCTATTTTATAGTTTTCAGAAAGTTTGGGGTAAAAATCGAGATTCCGGCTTCATTTCTCGATTAAAATTGGTGTTTTTGGTGTCTAAATGCTCCTTAGACATTAAGGGTGAGATCCTATAGAAGAAATCATGGAAAACGGTGAAGATTTGGCCGGATCTGAGCCAAAACCGAGAGGAATCGCGAAAGGTCGCGATCCTGGCGCCCAGGCGCCAGCTCTGGCGCCCAGGCGCCAAGGTTCAAAAAATTTTGGGAAGAAAAGGGACTTGGCGCCCAGGCGCCAGGCTTGTGTTGGCGCCCAGGCGCCATGTGTGACGCCCAGGCGCCATGTGTGACGCCCAGGCGCCAGGTATGCTGAAAAGCCTTAGCTTATTTTTTTAATCAGTCATAACTTCTTCATCCGGACTCCGTTTTGGGCAAACTTTATATCGTTGGAAAGCTCTTTGAGTCTAGTTTCCAATGGTATAAATTTCATTTAGAAATTCATTACTGGTTAGGAGTTATGACTTAAGATGTGAGTAAAGGTCGAGAGTAGTGATAAGAAATTTCTCTATTTTGTAACCCTAATGATTTTTACCTGGTTACAATAGGGATTTTTGGGGGCGTAAAGTGGGAGCGCTGAGAGCGTGGAATCCAGGTGAGTAGGCAACCTTGCAAAATTAATTTAATAAATTAGTCAAAGCACAATATAAATCTCATTTGCGTTATTTGTGAAATTGAGAAGATTATCAGTGTGTGTTCAGGTTGAGAAAAAGTACAATATCATTGGAAGGTATTTTATTACCTTTGAAAATTGATTTCTCTAGTTGACTAAAGAACTAGATGTGATTGTTCCTTGAATAAATTGAAACATTTTGTAGGTAAATAACTTTACTAAACTAATGTGATCTTATTAGATAAAGTACAATACAAGTCTTGTTTATAACATTATTGAAGTGAGAAATAATCAATCTCGCTGTTGATAATATATGATGATTGTTATGGTTGATGATAGACATTCAAGGGAATAAAAGTATGTATAAATTCATTTATTTCATAGTAATTATATTGTGATAAATTGTCACTATTTTATTGACGAGCAAAAGATCTACGAGATCTAATACACGAGTTTGAAAGGGTTAGAGTCCCATACTACTCAGTGTATAAATGTGAAAACCTATGCACGAGTTTGAAAGGGTTAGAGTCCCATACTACTCAGTGTATAAATGTGAAAACTTATGCACCAAGAGTTTGAGGGTTAAATTCTCAAGTCACTCAGTGCAAGTATCTATGACATATAATGCAAAGTGATTGAGGGATTGATCACCCAAGAAATCATACGCAAAATTTAGACAAGTGTATTACTATAATTATTTACAATAAATGATAGATTGATTGTATTAGTAAATGTGGTGTTTGTGCTTATGATATTTTCATGTACAGTTGTTTACTCACTGAGTTATGATAAACTCACACTCTCTATGATTATCTTTTCAGATACAGTGGTTGAGGAGAAGAATTTATAGCCTTTAAGGATATACTCTACTTTTGTCTGGTAAACAATTGGTAAGGATTAGGAAACGCTCTGTAATCTAGTAGGTCACATATGCTTGGGAGGTTGTATAGTGTTTGAAGGTTGAACATTTTCTGAATATGTATACAAAATATCTTTCTTGGAATATTTATGATTCACATAATTATGGATATTAAGAATGTTCACAGAGATTATGGGGTACCACGGAGGTACACCCTAGGTATTTTATGTTTATATCACATGTAAGTTTTGGGATGTGACAAATTGGTATCAGAGGTGGTTTTTAGGTCCCCTATAGATTACAGAGCAAAGTGTTCTTTGTGGGCCCTTTTCCATTGTCATGAACCGCGGCATGACCATGGGATTAGGTTCCATAAAAGACCTTGTAAAGTTGAGTGTTCTTGTCATAACTTACCCTTCGATGGAGTTAGTTAGAGATAATTTTGTTACAATATGAGGTAATTGATTTCATATGTGGAACTTTGGAACTTGTTGGAGGTATGATCTTTATACCGGTGGAAAAGGTGATCTCTGTATGAAATTTTTCTTTTTGAGAAATTGGGAACATAACTCTGTAGTGTACTCTGAAAGCTGAGGATTAGTAATTACTAGAATATGGCTTGAGGGCTGGGCCAAGAGTGATGTATTAGATGGGGTAAAGTTGATTATGAGGCATGGGCTAGAGTTCAAGAAAGATTTTTGCAAAGAATATAGAGCAGATTACTAATGCAGGAATGGGAAAGAACCCTTGTGAGGCAGATCAAGATTTGATTTTGATAGATGCCAGACAGATGTAATTTATGGAAGAGGATGTAAGTCCTAAATAATATGTTCCTTGATAAAAGCTTGGTTGAGAAAATAGATGTGGGCTAGGTAGTTTTTCCTAAGGGAAATACTACGGTAAAGTGGAACCTAACATAAGAGATATTGGGATAAACTATAAGTTTTCTTTAGGGGCGACTTGCCAAAGTTGCACTTGTTTAGTTAGGGATTGGCATGATGGTACTATGTGATAGAAGTGTTTCAAAAAAAAAATATATACAGTGTAGAAGTTTTGTAACATTGGAACCATTAGAGCATGTTATAGGTAGGCTGTTGGCGTATGAACATTCTTAATTGTTAAACGTGATGTATGATTGGAATGGTCTAGAAAGACGTTCTTATAGTAGTTCGTGCCTCAGAGTGTTAGTTTAATGAAAGCTTGCGAGTTGAGGCTCTTAAGCAAGAATTCATGACAATTCGAGGGCATAATATCGAGTTCAATAGATCTATACGATAAGCCTTCATCTACTCCTGTATGATAAGAGGAAAGATAATGAGACTTGTACAGAACTTATGTTTGTCTCTGTGACAGCTTATAGGGTCATTAAATTTTTATGTGATTGGCTTTATAAGCTAAATTTGTTATTGATTTTATGTGGTTAATTTCTTTTATCTTTCTTCATTTTATTATTATTATTATTTAGAGTACCATCTAGTAAAAGAAACTATTGGCATTAAAAGCGGAAGGATTACATTGCAAAAAAAAAAAAGAGAAATTACTCATGCATGAGTAATCTAAAAGCGAGGTGGTCTCGGATTAGGAGGGTTGTATTGTATCATCACCCCTCGACCATTTCTTGGAACAAGAGACTGAGCAATGTCACGAAGGGTAGTGTAAATCCCATTCATACAATCAACACTTCTTTGTTGTTGATTGCAGAAGCATTGGGTAGACCAATAGAAGAACCTGTCTATTCTTGAAGTAATTGCCGCATTATTGCGTTTAGTTAACTTTTCCAGGTCTTCTATCATCTTTTTCAGATTTTTCACCTCCTTCTCTAGACAAGCGATTTTGTTTTCTGACGTGTGGCCAGTGCTAATCTCCTCAGCTTCCTCAATTTTTATCTTCTTTTCCTTTTGATCCTCTTGAGACCCCTCAAAAGGTCTCTTGCCCTTGTCTTTGCCCAGACTTAAGTTTAAGTCGAGCTCTTCTTCCTTGGCCTCCACTGTGAGATCAATGTACTTTCTGGTGGCCATGGTTTAGAAAATTTAGAAGTTTTTGCAGGAGTATGATGAGAGAGAAATGCTGGAAAATTGTAGGCTCAGAGATGATTACTCTTTGTGGTGTAGTAACTGAGAACTCCGGGGCAGTTTTTATAGAGAAAAATTTAGACTTAGAGCCAAAGAAGATATCTCTTCGCCGCACTCCTACCCGCTCAACCTATGGATTTCTGCAAGCTGGAAGCCAGAAGTCTAGGGTAGGCATGCGTGTTAACAGTGTGTCACATTAATGGCAAAACCACGTAAGTCAATATTCGGTGGATTTGCGGCCGATTTATACTTGTTTATTTTTCATATCTCTTGTTGGCATTTTCTGAAATTCTAAGAAGCCGACAGCGTAGCCATTAAAGATTGCCTTGGATGCTTTTATGATGAACTAAAATGTATTTCTCTGCTTTCTTGTATTGTTCTTGAAAGCCTTCAGTTGAGTATAATATACATGATTGATTGAATTATATTGTGATTATATGTATTTAAATACATATGACATGTATGTATGTTATCCATGCATTGAGAGTGAAGGCTATTTGTTGTAGCCAGGAATAATATGTAATGATTCTACATACATTCAGAGATTGAGAAGTCTGAAATTTAGAAAGGACTTGAATAGATGAAAATATATAGATAAGGATGTATCTCCATGTTGATACATACATACATATATGCTCGTAGAGGCAAGAGAAAGGTAAAAATTTTTCTCACTTTATAGTAACACTTGATATGTGTAAATGTGAGAAGTTTTTATTTTAATATGTATTTTTTTTTTAAAATGTGTAAGCCTAGAGCAAAGCCACGGATTAGAAACCTAGATAAGGCTAGTATGAAGTTACCCGTTCATCGAGTAATATCTCGATCTAGGATTATTTGATAAGACAAATACAGAGTTAGGAAGTCATAGATTGAAGCGGCGATTAGTTGAATGATTTGAGCAAGAGTCAAAAGTTAGCCGAATTTTTTTGAGAAAATCTTTTGCATAAGATTATATTTATTATTCTCTAGCATACGTATTATAGACCGTTGGCATTGCGACGGATAAGGTCTGGAGGCCATCTTTAGAGTGTGATGTAAGGGTTTTGGTAGCCCTAAATTTCGTCTATAAATAATGGATGCCCCATTACGCCGCTCACTACACTAAGGGTTCATTACTTATAAGCTTTCTAGCATCAAACCCCTCATTCCATACAACCCTTATAGCTCAGAAAAATATGGCCGGCAATAAGTCTTTCAATTTAAACTTTGAGGCTGGCAAGGTAGAGCTGGATCTAAATCTTAGTCTGGAGAACTATAAGAATAAGAGATCCATGGAAGAGTCACCAGAGGCTAAGAAAAGAAAAAGGGATGTAGTAGAACTAGAGGATGTTAGCACAGCAACATCTTCAAATGATGAGCTTGCGCTTATGAGAAAAAAGATGGAGGACTTGGAAAGGTTGATAAACCGCCACTTTGAGGACCAGGGAAGATTGATAAATCATCTCTTTGTAGAACAAGAGAAGCTCTTGAATCGTCATTTTAGGGAATTGGCGAATAGAGTTGATAGACATTCGATGTTTGCAACTCAAAATTTTCGTGACCAACAAGCGAGGTGTATTGACTGTATGAATGGAGTGACCTCTTCACTTCGCCAAATTTCCCAAACGTTTCCTCCAGAAACTCTTTCTAGGCTACAACGATTAGCCTCCTCCTTAAGATCTGAAGCACCTTCCTCTTTTAGACTTGGAGCACTTTCTGCATTTCAGAAGCCTCCTCGTCCTTAATTTATTCTTTCTTTTATTTGTACCTTAAGCTAATATTTGATCTGAGCTTCGCGTATTAAGATTATCTGTTTTGTAAATCAAGTTCAGTTTGTTGCCTGTAACTTATGTACTAGAAATAAGGCAATTCTTGTACTGAAGAAGCTCGAGAAAAAAAAATAAAATAAATATGTTGAACTTGTTATATTTTGTACTTGATTGTGAAAATTCTAAAAGAGAGAACGAGATTTGGATAAAATATCTGCATTTGTTTCAATCTTGAGTTAAGTTTTGAATTCGGAGGACCGAATTCTATTAAGGGGGGAAGAATGTAATATCCCAAGAATTTTCATGAATATTTAAAGTCTATTTGAAGTTTATTGAAAAATTTAATTACATGAGAAATGTTCTTTTTGAATTAGTGAAGGAAATTTGGAAATAGAAATTTCAAAAATTTTAATTTAGGACATTTTATAAATTCTCAAGGACTAAAACGAAAAGAAAAGAAAGTATGGAGTACTTTTGAGAAATGACCAAGTAGGAACCTGAGAAGAAGAATAGAGCTTATGGGAATGAATTATGAGTCCGGTACCAAAAGGATGACGGATTCGAGGTTAAAGTGGAGTTTGAGACTTTGAGAGGGACTAAAGTGAAAGAAGAAAACTGTGGGGCAATTAGGATTTAGAATCACCCGAGGTGAGATTTTATGAATTTGTTTTTACTAATCTTGACTGAGGGTCAACTAAAGAGCAAGTGATAATTTCACCCCGGGCGAGTAAATAGGCGGCCTCACCTAAATTTTCTTCATTTTCTCCTTTCCTCTCTCCACTTTCTCTCCTCTCTTTCTCTCTACACTCCAACTCCACAACCGAGCTTGGAGGGTGGATCTTGGGCTACGGAGCGAGCCTCTAGGAGCCAAGGAATTGAGGTGGAAATTTCTATTTCTCAAGCTTTTTCCTATTTTATAGTTTTCAGAAAGTTTGGGGTAAAAATCGAGATTCCAGCTTCGTTTCTCGATTAAAATTAGTGTTTTTGGTGTCTAAATGCTCCTTAGACATTAAGGGTGAGATCCTATAGAAGAAATCATGGAAAACGATGAAGATTTGGCCGGATCTGAGCCAAAACCGAGAGGAATCGCGAAAGGTCGCGATCCTGGCGCCCAGGCGCCAAGGTTCAGAAAATTTTGGGAAGAAAAGGGACTTGGCGCCCAGGCGCTAGGCTTGTGTTGGCGCCCAGGTGCCATGTGTGGCGCCCAGGTGCCATGTGTGGCGCCCAGGCGCCAGGTATGCTGAAAAGCCTTAGCTTATTTTTTTAATCAGTCATAACTTCTTCATCCGGACTCCGTTTTGGGCAAACTTTATATCGTTGGAAAGCTCTTTGAGTCTAGTTTCCAATGGTATAAATTTCATTTAGAAATTCATTACCGGTTAGGAGTTATGACTTAAGATGTGAGTAAAGGTCGAGAGTAGTGATAGGAAATTTCTCTATTTTGTAACCCTAATGATTTTTACCTGGTTACAATAGGGATTTTTGGGGGCGCAAAGTGGGAGCGCTGAGAGCGTGGAATCCAGGTGAGTAGGCAACCTTGCAAAATTAATTTAATAAATTAGTCAAAGCACAATATAAATCCCATTTGCGTTATTTGTGAAATTGAGAAGATTATCAGTGTGTGTTCAGGTTGAGAAAAAGTACAATATCATTGGAAGGTATTTTATTACCTTTGAGAATTGATTTCTCTAGTTGACTAAAGAACTAGATGTGATTGTTCCTTGAATAAATTGGAACATTTTGTAAGTAAATAACTTTACTAAACTAATGTGATCTTATTAGATAAAGTACAATACAAGTCTTGTTTATAACATTATTGAAGTGAGAAATAATCAATCTCGCTGTTGATAATATATGATGATTGTTATGGTTGATGATAGACATTCAAGGGAATAAAAGTATGTATAAATTCATTTATTTCATAGTAATTATATTGTGATAAATTGTCACTATTTTATTGACGAGCAAAAGATCTACGAGATCTAATACACGAGTTTGAAAGGGTTAGAGTCCCATACTACTTAGTGTATAAATGTGAAAACCTATGCACGAGTTTGAAAGGGTTAGAGTCCCATACTACTCAGTGTATAAATGTGAAAACTTATGCACCAAGAGTTTGAGGGTTAAATTCCCAAGTCACTCAGTGCAAGTATCTATGACATATAATGCAAAGTGATTGAGGGATTGATCACCCAAGAAATCATACGCAAAATTTAGACAAGTGTATTACTATAATTATTTACAATAAATGATAGATTGATTGTATTAGTAAATGTGGTGTTTGTGCTTATGATATTTCCATGTACAGTTGTTTACTCACTGAGTTATGATAAACTCACACTCTCTATGATTATCTTTTCAGATACAGTGGTTGAGGAGAAGAATTTATAGCCTTTAAGGATATACTCTACTTTTGTCTGGTAAACAATTGGTAAGGATTAGGAAACGCTCTGTAATCTAGTAGGTCACCTAGGCTTGGGAGGTTGTATAGTGTTTGAAGGTTGAACATTTTCTGAATATGTATACAAAATATCTTTCTTGGAATATTTATGATTCACATAATTATGGATATTAAGAATGTTCACAGAGATTATGGGGTACCACGGAGGTACACCCTAGGTATTTTATGTTTATATCACATGTAAGTTTTGGGATGTGACACCAACCAACCCAAGACCAATCAAGCGTTAGGGGTTTTGGCGCCTAGTGTGCTAGATGTGGCGCCTCATGCTCCACCACCTGAAGCTTGTGGCTGAGAGCTAGTAGCATGTGAGAAAGTTAGAAATTTTGGGTGCTAAGATGTTTTCCCCATATTTCGGAGGTTTGGTTTCAAATCAAAGTTTCATTGGGGGATCTCTTGAAGGCCGAAGTGCTTCGGATTCAAGGTGAGAGATTCTTACTACTTTAGATTTGATTGTGGCTTACATTGTATCTTGTTGAGGCTATGTATTTGGGTTATGTCTCCTATTGAATTCTTGTGGGATAAGAATTATGCACTGAAAATGCTCTCGGTAAATCTTGCTAAACCAAAATGCATTGTGATAGTATAAATATATATATATGCATGTAGTCGTTAGTATGTGATTGTGAAAAGAAGATACGAGACTTGAGTGTAAAGTGATGTAAGTGATTGATGTTGTAAATGTATGTGGGTTGTTTATGTGAATGTTAAATGGAACCTCTATATGGATATCCTGAGTTAACTCTTGTGTATGTTGGCGAGTACTTATGGGAACATATATACATGCTTGTGTTTATTTTACGTTATATACATATACGAGTATGCATATACACATTCATACTAATTGATGTAAGAGAAATTTGGGAATCGCATATGTATAAATATTCGGTCACCTCCTAATCTGTGTATAAGGGGGGAAAGGCGCACATACATATAGATACATATGTACATATGAAATTTTCATTAATTGAATTCCAAAGGTATGTATCTATATATATGTGCCAACTCCTTAATTGTTTATAAAAGAGGGTATGTATATGTATGCCCACCTTTAATACTTAGGGATCATATGGCTAAGAATGTGAGTACAGATATATATACATATAGGGGGATAGACATATATATACATACCAACACTACCTTCGTGATGGAAATGAGGAAGATATGGCTTATATATGTGTGATGAGATTGCTCTTGTAGTAGTCCTAGCTCTTTGGATCGTGATTCCTTATATCATTGAATGATTAATGGAAAATATGACATTATCTTGTGAGATAAAATTATGATGCATTATCTTTATTCCTTGTGGATATATATATATATATATATATATATATATATATATATATATATATATATATATATATATTGAGAATGGTGAAAGCTTTCAATTGTAGACCTGTGTGGTCAGTGTAAATACGAATGACCCTAATTGCTAGGGATGAGGCATTGCGGGAAGAGCCCTAAATTATTATTAGAAGCTTATGGGGCTAAATTGGTCTAATAGACCTAAGATGCTAGAACGGTGCATCATTGAGTTGTCAGTGGAACGAGCTAAACAATCTTATCCCTCGAGAATGCCACATTCGAGGATGTCATCTATGTGTAAGAAAGGCGATGAATATTAAAGCCCTTGTGTATGTGGAGGCATGTGTGGCCTAGATTAAAACCTTGATGGAGGGGAACGTAAATTAGCCTCGGTGCCCTCTTTACTACGAAAGGCCTTGGTGGCCTCCATTTCATGAATAAAAACTTAATGTTGGTTAAATTAAAAACTTCATGTTATGTATGTTGGGCATGAATGTGTAATTACGTCATGTTTGGTGAGTATGCTTATATATACTTTGTGCTGTGGTCAGAGTAGCATTGTCACATCAGGTTGGTCTGGTTGTTAATATGGATGGGATACTATTCTAAGTCCCTCTATTGTGAGCGATGCACAGGTTACAATTGTATTAGTGTTGTTTTTCCTCACTCAGTATCTCTTGTACTCACTCTTTTGATTGTGCACCCCTTGCAAGTCTTTGCTAAGTTGGCTAGTCTTCATAAGAGAAGTATCAAAGTCTCCGAGTCCACGATCGGTCTCAGCTTTGGGTTAATGGTCGTGTTTTCGAGTATGTACGGGCTGTTAAGTCACTCTATAATAAATAGAACTCCTAGGTATATTATGAATTTAATAATAAAAAGAGTTTACTTTATTGTTATATTTATGCTGTGTGCGCTAAGCGTGCGTGAAATTAGGCTTGCGGTGGTGGAACAGATCCCATTACCACACCGGTCATGTTTTCGGATTTGGGGCTTGACAACTTAAATTAATGAATCTTTTTTATTTGACTTTTATTTTAATTTCTTTCCAAAATAAAATAATTTAATTATAATTATTGTTAATATTTATGTGGACAAGCTTTAATGCTATTGCATTTTTTGATTCTAAGATTATTATTATTTTTGCATAAAATTTTAAATATAAAACGTTTTATTGATTACACATACATCTCATTATTTTTTATTCTAAGATCAAGTATACAAGAGATTATGTTTTCCATAATTAATTCCTCTTATATTTGAAATTATTGCAAAGTAATGCATTTGACTCAAAACATGTCACTCCAAATATCTGAATCAATAGTTGATGTTGAATAAGTCAAATCATTTTCTAACTGAATCATTAGTATTTGTGAAAAAACAATGAATTATGAAATATATTGGTAAGTCAACTATTGAAATTCCTAAAAACTTACTAATCAGCGTTATTGATGATCTTGTATCTTCGATCATGAAAAGCGCATATTCTGATCTCATGAACAATTTAAACAATTTGAGTTATTTCAAAGAAAGAACAATTCTTGCTCCGAGGCTGAAAGATGTTGATATTATAAATGAATATATGTTATCTTTACTTTCGAGAGAAGAACAAGAATATTTAAGTTCTAATAGCGTATGTAGAACTGATGTAAATACTAATACAATGGACAATCTCTAGACATAAGAATTTTTTAACAACATCAGATTGTCAAGTATTCTAAATCATGAACTAAAGCTGAAGATTGATGCTCCAATAATGTTACTGAGAAATATTGAGAAATGAATGAGACTTTGTAATCTCGACTTGGTAAGCATTTTATTGAAGCAACAATTATTTCTAAAAAAATATTAGAGAAAAAGTCATGATTCTTAATATGATAACTACTCTATCAGATTCAAGATTATTTTTTCAACTTAGAAGACGTTAGTTTCTAATAACATTGTGCTTTGTAATGACAGTTAACAAAAGTCAAGGTCAATCACTTTCAGCAGTTGATTTGCATCTAGC
The DNA here is from genome assembly GCA_037074585.1 of Biancaea sappan. NCBI lineage: Eukaryota > Viridiplantae > Streptophyta > Magnoliopsida > Fabales > Fabaceae > Biancaea > Biancaea sappan. The sequence continues at coordinate 19,456,568 of CM073494.1, forward strand.
AAGTTTGGTCTTTACACATGGACAATTATATGTGGTAGTTTCAAAAATGAGGAGCATAAATAGTTTAAAAATTTTGATTCTTGACAAAGATGATAATTATACTACAACAACATCAAATGTAATATACAAAGAAGTTTTTAATAACTTATATTGAAATAAATAAATATCTAAATTTAAACATGTATTATATCTATATGTTGATGAAATGTTCATGCATCGCATGGCTCAATACATTATTGAAACATATATCAAAGTTGAAACATGAATACTACTTTTGTGTAAAAATTGACATCCAATGCAAGGATGAGATCATTATAAATTGGGAAAAATACACTTTACTCCATGAACTTTACCCAATTTGTAACAAAACCCTTGTAAACTTTAAAATTTGATAATAAACCTTTATAAACTTTTCAATGTGTACAATTGACCATTCTATTAAAAAATTCATTAGTCAATCTAACGATCAATACCTAATTAACAAAAAAGGCCACATAAGCTGCTGATATGACATAAAATGTCACATTAGCTTCCAAAATTATTTTCTTATTCACCTATACCTATACCCATCAAGACTCGACCTATGATCCATCCTACAATTAAATCACAACGGTTTATCAATATGGTCCACAAAAGTGTTATATTATTACCAAAAATTTTTCAAAACAACAACTTACTATTAAAATGGTCCCCAAAAAGAGTTATATTATTACCAAAAGTACCGAAAACAACAATTGACTATCAAAATGGCCCCAAAATAGTTATATTATTATAAAAAGTACCCAAAACAAAAATTTACTATCGATATGGTCCCCAAAAGTTATATTATTACCAAAAGTGCCCAAAGCAACAATTTTTTAATATGGTCCCCAAAAATGTTATATTATTACCAAAAGTTTCCAAAACAAAAATTTACTATCAAAATGGTCCCGAAAAGAGTTATATTATTACCAAAAGTGAACAACACAACAATTTACTATCAATATGGTCCCCAAAAGTTATATTATTACCAAAAGTGCCTAAAACAACAATTTTCCAATATGATCCCCAAAAGTGTTATATTATTACCAAAAGTTTTTAAAACAACAATTTACTATCAAAATGGTCCCCAAAAGAGTCATATTATTATCAAAAGTGTCCAACACAACAATTTACTATCAATATGGTCCCCAGAAGAGTTATATTATTACCAAAAGTGTCCAAAACCACAATTTACTATCAATATGGTTTCCAAAAGTGCCCAAAACAACAATTTTTTAATATGGTCCACAAACGTGTTATATTATTACCAAAAGTTCTTAAAACAACAATTTTTCAATTTTTCAATATGCTGATGTGACATTTTATGTCATATTAGTAGCTTATGTAGCCTCTTTTTGCTGACTATTATTAGCTTATGTAGCCTCTTTTTGCTGACTGGATATTAATCGTTAGGTTGACTAACAGATTTTTTAATAGAAAGGAGTAAATTGCACACATTGAAAAGCTTATAGAGGTTCATTGTCGAGTTTTAAAATTCATGAATTTTTTTTTGCAAATTGAATAAAGTTCATTTGGTAAAGTGCATTTTTCCCTTATAAATTTTTGGACAATTCCATTCCATACCTCAAAATTGGATTTTAATAGTATATTGAGTATTAATATGTCAAATATAAAGAGAGAAAAATGCAAAAAAAAAAAAAATTCTCAAGCTTTTAAAATTAACAATCAAATCTCTTATTTTTTTCATTTAATTAAATAAATTTGTTTGTCTAATTTGTTTGATAACATTAACTTATTGAATATTTCAAACTCTCTACATATTAGAATGTGTATCCAGTTTCTCTAATTAGATAAAACAATCTATTTGCTTAAATATAGAATTTCAAGGACCTAATTACGAATTTGAAATTTAGATTTTTTTTTTTCAAATGACTCAAAACTTAAGTGTTTTTTTTTCATATAAATATTTGAAATTTTTTTTGGGGTGTTAAATGGAATTTTCAAATAAAGCACATGGAACAATACAAGTTAAGCTTAGGCTGCAGTATGAGAGTTAACTGAAATTTCTGCTAATCATCCGATCGCAATCGAATGTATGGCAAATGATTTAAAAATATATTACCAATCATTTGATTGCAATCAAATGACAAGCAAGGTTCTAGAGCCAATCCATATTAAAACTTCGCAATAGTGAAACAAAGGTCCGGAGAGATCTGTGAAAGAGGGTTTGGGATGGGAAAGAGGATGTGTTTGTAGGTCCCATGTGGGAAGGTTTCCATGGTAGTTTATAATTGAGCTGGCTGTGTCTTTGGTCTTTATCACGTGGAAGAAGACCGATAAGTTTTTGTGTTGGGTTACATTGAAGCCGTCGTTGATTCCAGAGTTTGACACTTTCGCCATTTCCTATTGAGTTGAAACAGAACTGAGGGAGAAGGACCGTTGCTGCTTCTTTTTTGGAGATCATTTCCATATTCATTTCGAAATGCCTTAACCCAACTTTCACTGTGATTTGTCTTTATTTCCCAGATGAGTTTCAGAATACGGGCCCTCTTTGGAGAATCGCTTGCCTGATTCGAGGCCTCTCATGGCTTTGAGTCAGGCTATATCTTATTCTATGGTATGAGAAATGGGCTAAGCCCATGTCGCCCAGTCCTATAAAAGAAGTGGAGCTGACTAAAAATTTAGTAGTTTATATTTAATAAAGGCTTTCAGCTCATTTCATTTAGGCTCATAGAGTTGAGGTGGTTTTGGCCTAGCCAGCCCATGAGTTTTTTTCAATAATTTTTTAATAAAAAATATTTAAAAATATAAGTATTTTGGGTTTGTAATTTTTTTTGTTACTTAAATTATAAGTTGTCAAAGTCGTCTAAGTATAAAAAATTAACCATTTAAGTAATGTATATGATTTAATCTAATATCCTAATTCAAATGAAATGCTTCTAAAATTAAAAATAAAATGTCATAAAAATTATAATTTTTTTTCTTTTTGTTTTGAATCTTACACTAGACTATTTTTTTTTTCATTGAGTTTCATTGAATAAAGATATCATGTATAATATGTTTTTTATTTTGTCATACATTATATTTAAATTATAAATAAAAAAATTATTTTTTAAATAAAAAATATGGGCTGGGGAGGACTGAGATGAACCATAATTTTAAGTTTAATTATCAATTTAAGCCCGACTCAGCCCGACTCACGTTTATGGAAAGTCCCGGTGAGCTTGGGCCAACCAAGCCCAGCCCATTCACACCAATTTAGTTTCCTAGCATTATGGTTGTGCCTCCAAAAGAAATTCCTGTTGTATTTATCTACCTGATTGAGATGCTTTTGGGAAGCATGAAGATTTTCATGATGTGGTTGGCCAAATTTTGTCCAGAGTTTATAGGTGGGTTTTAGAAGGCATCCTAGATATGTTCCCAAGTTATTGATTTCTCTGATTTGAAGGGTGTTGAGAATTTGGTTTATTTTGTTTTTATTGACTATTAGCAAGCACTAAATTATGGATTTTTTATTTTCATGTTCATTTTCGTGTCACTGCTTAAAGGAAAGGATTTTAGGGTTTCATGTATTAACAATACAGTTTTTTAAAGGCATGTGTTTTGGATCCATTGATTTATCAGGGTGTATCTTTTTCTATTTTCGCCAATTATGTGGGAAGTTAAAAAGTTCCAGCAATTTGATTTAGTGTGTTTGAAAAATAATTAAAAAAATTTAAGTTGAAAGAAACCGCAAACCATAATTTACAGATTTAATTTTAGAGAAATTTAATTTTAAACAAAATATAATTTGTAAAAATAACAATTTAAAATTTTCATCAAAATTATAATTTAAAGACAAAATCATATTAATGTAAATACTCGTAAACATGTTATTTTTCACTAAAAATATATTAATATAATTTAAATTATAATTTATAAAAATAAAAAATACAATGAAAAACCAAACATACACTTATAAAAAGCTTAGTTAATGTGTCAAGAGCTATTTTTTTTTATTCAATGACAGCGAAAAGTGTCGTTGCGCGTAGTGGGCTAATGTGTCAGGAGTGTGTTCTTTTTTTTTTTTTTGTAGAAAAAAAGATATAAGGACTAAAAAAGTAGATTCAAATCAGCGTATACGGTGTAGCGAACAGAAATCGAGGCGGACTCAAACGTTAAAATTTCACTTTTTATCTTAAACAAAAAATTCTTTTGTCCTGACCGTAACAGTTAGTCCACGTGGAATGAAGCTGAGCTTCTATTTCATTGGCCACGAAACAACCTTGATGCTCTAAACACTCAGTCACGCAGTCAAAGAGTCAAACCAATTTAGCTGACACGTCCTTCTGTAAAGTAGCATCCGTTTAGTGTCACTAAAATATAGTCGTTTTATTCTTTTCCACTGAAACTGTTACACTAATCGAAGAACCAAAAAATAACAATAATGACATATTTAAAAAAATTAAAAATTATAGCCCCGTAATAAAAATAAGTTAATAAGACATTTCACTGAAATATATATCTCCCCATAGTACTAGAATAGCCCTCTGCTTCGTTTTTTTTTTTCCTTTATAGGTTTGTTTCTCTCAAAATTGGAAAAAAAAATTATAAAAACTCAGACCTAAAACAAAATGTACTTACAAAAAAAAAAACTCATTTTCTTATTTATTACCCTTCTTGGCTCCATCTTCACTTCCTGGGGTCTCTAGCTGTTAAGGGGTCTAAATAATTAACAGCTTCGCACTTCTCAAGTTCATGCTAAGAGCATGAACTATCTTAAATTCAACGATAATACTATTCTTTTTAGCTCTCCCATCTTCAACCCATGAGCCACCTTTTATTTTTTGTAACCTCAGTTTTTTTTTTCCTTTTCTATTAATTTCTTTCTCCCTTCTTCCTGTTGGCTTTTCCATTTGAGGGAGAGGAGCACCTTCCATTAAACACAGAAAATATTCCCATTTAAAAAAAGGCATGAGTATTATAGCTCCTCTCCACAGGTTTTGTTTATCTTCCTCCTTTTAGCATCTGGGCTATTATTAAGTGAAGAATTTGCACATGATCCATCATTTATGTCATCACTTTTATCGCTCAAGCATGCTGCATCTAACACTCCTATTGGACTTTGGGGAACAGAAGTAGCACTGGAAGAGCTGTTATTGCTGCTGATGCTGCTGTTTGATGACAACTCTTGCATCATTTTAATGCACTTCAACACTCTCTCCTGCCACACAAGGACTCAATTAATTGGATTTGAACATTTTGGTCACCAATTAAATTACAAGTAATCAACCCAATAATGATAAGAGTGAAAAGGGGAAACCATCATTTCATTTAACATTCACTTTCTTTTGTTATTGGACCACCACCATCCCCCAGGCAGCCCCAGCAGCTTTACCTTTTCCACATGTTGAATCAGTACAGATATTGCCTTCTCTGTGTTAACTGTTTGGGTTTCCCCCACAACATATATTGCCGCTGCTGCTGCTATTTCTGATGGCCTAAATTCCAATGAATCAATCCCTGCATTTAATTTCCACCCACCAAGTTATCATCTTTAGTTATTACAGTCTTTCAGATATTGACCATAGCAGGTAGAAGAAACACTGAGGCAGCATCACCCATTTGTGCAATTTAGAGTTAAGAAGGGAAAAGGAAAGGTACCTCTTACAGTTTTCAATATTAGTTGGATGGATTGTGAGATTGAAGTTCTTAGGAGACTTTGATCTTCATTGATCTTGCATAGGAAATAGTCTATGAAGGAGAAAGGTGTAATTGCTTGCATTCTCCACTTCAGTGTGCTTAGTATAAGAAGCTCCATTCTCTGAATTGTTCTAGCTTCAAATATGAACTTTGGAATACCCACCTACAGGTAAGACAAAGATCAGACCATCTAAGAACTAAGATCATGACATTGATTTACCCAGTAACAAGCATTGGAAAGAAGTGTTTATAGTTTATACCTGCAAATCAATAGACATAGGAACTTCAGTCTCCTCTAGTTTGGCTGCGAGAGATAAACATGCCACAGCCAACAATTGCATTGACCAGGATTTTCCTTTCTACGTGTGGAAAGAGTGGATCAGAACCAGTGAAGATCAAAATAAAGAAGAAAAAAAAATGTTCTTTTTCTTTTTAATTCTTGACTTACTGGTAATTCATATGCAGATAGGAAGCGATCTAAGTAGTTTATGGATAAATAAGAACAGAGAGGTCCAAAACGGAAACGCAATCGAACCTGTTCAAGAGAGGCAATTGTTAATCAATCAAACCATATCAAAGAACAATCGGATAACAAACATCAATCAAACATCAGAATCCATCCAATCTACCTTAGGGCATAAGGAAAATCCATAAATTTCACCCAAACAGCTCAAAGTCAATGATGATATCACCATCAAACACAGAAGGAGGTACAAAACCGTTGCAACGAAACGGTTTCATTTGCAGAAAACAAATCTTTTCACCATTTACAATCCATTTCAAGATGGGAGTTCAGATTTCAGGATCATCGATTTCAATAAGAGGGAATCAATCCAGGGCCGTATTGACACAATCACAAACAGAAAATGGCCATGCTAGAGAAACTGATCAGACATTGTACTCAATATAAAAACAAAATCAAACAGAGCCTTGAACTCGAACCCACCTTTTCAATCCAATCAATGGCCTCCTTCCTGTCCCCCGAGTTCAAATCCCCAGTCCGTAGCCTATTCAAGTAATCGCCAGCAGGCATGTGCTGGCACTCCTTTTCCACCATTAACGCCAAACTCTCATCGCTCTGAAATGGCAACCCATTTGCATCATCAGAGTAGGGAATTCGACCATGGAGTCGATGGTATCTGCGATGCCACGAATTCTCCAATAGTTCCATGGTGCCCTCGTAATCGTGATCATCGAAAATGATATTATTGTCTTCTGCACAAAGAAGACTTGAAACGCAATCAAAACTGGGTGCCATTGCCAGAGCTCAGACCTCTCTCCCTTGAATGAAAAAAACCAAAACCGATTTCACAGGGTAGAGCAAAACGAAGGTTTCGGGTAATAAATAGATAGTGTTTTAGACACAACAGATGTAAATGTAGAGATCGTTAATGAAATGATTAAAAGAGCAAATGAAAATCTGGGGAAATAAGAAGAAGAACACTGTAGAGTGAAGAGACACGCAGAAGCAGTCCTTTAGCTACTCTTTCTCTCCCCCTCTCTCCCTCTCTTCTCTCTCAAAGTCGCGCTGAAATGACAGCCGTGGGAGAGCGCCTTATGTAGGAAACGAAAGCCTCTTTTTAGGGTAAAAGGCAGAGAGAGAGAGAGAGAGACGACTGTGAGAAAGAAATTTCATACAAATCAAATATGGGGAATTACCATTTTGCGTCATTCGTGCCAAAGAGACAACATGACAGGGTGTTCTTTGATTCAGACCCAAAAAAAATGCTTAAATGCATTTTTCATTATTTGTGACTTATTTATAGAAATTTTGGATATGTTTGATAAGCAACAAGTAAAAATGAAAGATATGAGAATTGAAATAACTAAAACACTTTAATTTTTTATTTTTAAAAATAATTTAAATAATTTTTTATTATCTCTCTTTTTCTTTCAACTACTCCCTTACCCATCTTGGTTGTACCAAACGTGTCATTACTCAATTTACTTCCTTTATCTAGAAAAGAGGAAAGTTTTTAATTTTTAATTAAAAGTATCAGATAAATAAATAATATTATGGAGTTTTAAATTTTATTGAGTCTTTTGTTAAAATCATCAATTCAAAAACTTATTAAAGTTTGACTAATTTAATTCGTGTCAAATTTGATAACAATTGTGTAACATTCTCTTAGCTTGATTTTTTCAATCGACTTTAAAGAGAACTATATTTTTTATGCTTACTAGTTTTCTATCGTTTTAGATAAGAGGATACTTTGAAAAATTAAAAAATGAATAATATAGTAAAGAAATAAAAATAAAATAATAATTACTTTTGATTAAATGGACGAAATCAAATTTTAAAAAATAAAAGAACAAATGTGTATTTAAATTAAATAAACGTAAATAATGAATTTTGGAAAATTTTGTCACGGAGGCGTTGAAAGGGTACATGGAATATAGGGTGAATAGTATTGAGCACCTAAGATTTTTACGCGTGCGAAAATTTAAGATAGTTGAATAATTTCTCAACCCATTAACCAAATTTTTTGCTTTACTACAAGTATTAATAGCTTGACGCATTGATTTACCAAACCCTTGAATCAATTCACAAGCACTTTCTACCATTCAATTATTTTTTAAACAAATATCCTATTTGAGTTATGAAAAATGAAGCATTTTGTAAACGTAAAACTTATAATTCTTCCAAAAGGGACATTCAATAATGCAATGTCCATAAGTATAGAACGGCGTGACTGTTAGCATTACAAATTACAATATAAACTTATGAACTTGCATGTAATAAATGTTAATACATTCCGAGCTTCCTTTGAGATATATTCGATTTGCTTTTATTCAACCGAAAAAAAGGGAAAAACTGTACATAATTTGATTATAAATTTAATCATTAAATTATAAAATGTAATATTTATTTTCTAAAATTATAAAAAAAAATTTCAATTAACATATAAAAATATGTATTTATTGCATTAAATTTTAATATTTCTATCCTTTTTCTATTTTTCTCAAAAAAAATCATAGAAATCTTGACCTTTTTGAAGAGGTCAGATTTTCTCATCATTGGATTATGACAAATTTACGTCTATAGTATCCCAAAAAAAATAGTACACAAATCTAAAAAATAATCCAACAGAAAAAAAAAATTTAATATTTTTTAAGAGATTAAACTCTTTATAAAATTACTGTTTTTTTAATAATTTCTAACTTACTTTCTCTTAAGATGACATGTTTTTTCAGATAATTTTAACCTATAATTTTTTTATATAAAATTCACTGGAATAAAGTGTTATATCTTGAAATCAGACTAAAATTATAATTACACTACGATTTTATGGATTATGTATTTTTACCCTTAAAAAAAGATACAAATTGCTCTATTTGACGCGCGACAACCGTTAAATTAAAATGATTAACGGTCACCGTTTACTCGCACTCTTAATCTCCCTTTGCGCGATCTAGCAGCTCAATTCGCTCACTTTTGTGAAAGCGTGAAGCAGTCTGCTTGGCGCCATCCGGAGGGAAAGAGAGAGAGGGGTTGAGAAAGGTAAAATGGCGTGGGGAGTAGAAGGACAAAATCGTAAATGTGAAAGGGAAAGAAGAGTGAGAGACCAATAGGATGTGAGTGTGTGGTATTTATCCCGCGATGACACGTGGAGCTGCTGACATGCGGCGATGACTGGAGTGAAATCTCAACTCTCAAGTCACATCTCTCTCTCTCCCTCTCTCTCTACCTGACATTTCAATTCCCTCCTCTTTACTTTTCCTTTACCCGCCAAAGCCCGCTAAATAATATCTCAATAAAAAGAAAAAAAAACAATTCTTTCTTTATAAAATAATAAAATATTATCAAAAGATAACAATTTGAATCGAGATTCTTCATCACCATACAACTAAATTTTCTTATACAAGACAAAAATTAGTATGTACATTTACTTTAATTTCTTAATTAATATTTTAATCAACAAAATATCGTGTGTTACTAAATTCATATCAGGAGAAAATTTATCTATAGTTTTTATATTTTTATTATTAAATCTTTCAATCAAAATACGATATAATTTTTAAAAATAATTATATATTTTATATAACTTAATATTATATAAATAATTGTTTCAAGTTCAATATTTTCATTCAAAAATGCGTTTATATTTAGTATTATAAATTTTTTTTATTGAAAACAATCTTGTTCGAGAATTAATTTTTTGCCTAGCGACAAAGTGTTTAGCACCCCACAATCGTTGGATTAACATGGAGCCCAACTCTTCTAAGTAGGTTCCACGCTGATCCAACAGTTGTGAAATTCCAAGCAAAAGATCTGTTGAGCACAAATATAAACACCTCTTTGAATAAAAATTTAAATCTAAATTCATCATCTTGTAAAAGACTAACCCCTTATACTAGAAGTCTAATTTCCATTGGTGATAGCAATAGTTTAAATTTTCAAAAAAGGGCAAAGGTTTAATTTTAATTTAGTGAGGGTTTTACTCGTTACGCTTAATAAATCATAAATGAATTGATCTTTGGAAGAAAATCTTGATAAAACCAAAAAAAAAAAAGTGTATGCACAATTGCATGTGATTAATTGTAAGTTATTTCTTTTTTCAAAAATAGTAATGATGAGTACAAGTTATCTTAGGGTTAACGGTTCCAGCGTCAACCACATGTTAGAAATTTTAGAGAAGCAAACAAAAATGCAGCTCAAAAGATACCTTCAACGAGGTTCAGTTTTTAAAAGATTTTAATTTTTGTACACAAAATATAAAAGGTTAATACAAATATTTCCAGCTAATTAAATCAACTTGCAATATCATATATAGACTTTGAGATATACAGGCAGCGAGATGCAATATAATAAGATTATTTTCCAACTGCAATATCAAATATTTGAAAAATACTTATTATTTCTGTTGTGATGAATTTTCAACCATTATACAGTACAGCATCAGAGTGGCATACTAACACACATGCATTGAATTGAATACATTGCATCCTCACTCACCACATGCCCACTTTTTTTTTTTTTTCTTGGGGTTAGATTTCTGAATGAGAAAAAGAAGGATCTAATTCCCTCTCACCAAAAGGACATAAAGTTTGTATTATATTGTGATACAGAAAAAAGAGAGTGAGAGAATAAAGAATAAAGAGATAAAAGAAAATATATGAATGTTAAAACAAGGGAAATTGCTAAAGGTGCCATGTTGGAAAAAGCTAAAATGTTGTCTTTTATGTGTGGCAGTGGGCATAGTAATCGCAAAAAGAGATGCACTTTTGGTGTTTTTTTTAATATCTATTTTTATTACTACAAAATTGATATTTTAGTGCTTTATCTTTATTTATAATTTCTTGTTAGTCCTCTATGTTTCATATTGGTCTTTCATGTTGAAAATTTACTCTGTCAAATATTATTAGTCATTCTAACAGAATTAACACATTATATCACTATATTTCATATACAATCAACATTCAAATAAATATATCATATTAGCATTAGAACGATGAGATGTCAATTATATTAAAGTAACTACTAATTTTGAACGCAAATGACCAAAACAGTATAAATTTATAACATAGAGAACCAATGTAAAATATCTTAAATATAAGGGACTAAAATGAAATTTAAAATAAAGATAAAAGATCGAAATAATAATTTTACCTTTTATTTAATAAAGGGGTGTGGGAAAGGCCAATATTGGTTTATAAGTACCATATTTCCGTTAACGCTAAGCATTGACTATTGAATGCTTTTGTGTGTAGGACCTCCTCATTCTTCTTAATTGGCAATTAGTATGGATGATTACTCGTTGCTTCACTCACTTGACAAAAACTCATAAGTCTTCCTCAATGCCCAATTACGTCACGAAATATATCATTCACCCAGAAAAATTAAAATTTTATTTAGTGTTAGAATATCAATTCCAGTGATCCATTCACGCATCTCAAATTTATACTCTTAATTTTAGGACAAAATCCAATGTTGGTCTTACATGCATGTTGAAATAAGTACTTAAATAAGTGGGGATTTCTTATTTCTTATAGTAAAAGAATAAATGGATCACTACTCTAAAACCGCCCTTCTTTTAATTTAAATTTTTAAATATAACTCTTTGATAAAATAACTCCCTACAAGTATTTGTACTTTCTTGATGGTCTGAAATTTAGTTCAACTATAAAACAACTTCATTTTAAAGGGTTGAAACACTTGAGTATTCCAAAGTTGATGGATTGAATATCAGAAAAGATAATGGTTCATTTTCTAAAAGTAGACAACAAGGAAAATAGACTATAAGAAAAACCCTACTGTTTGTATTCAATAAATTTAAATGAGATTAATCTTCTATCATATCAAATAAGAGAATATCTTTAGAAACCCCAAAAAATACCTAAGTTCATATCATTAATTGACGGTCATATAAAATTATTTTTTTCTTAATAACATGACTATTTTGATAAGAAGCAATTTTGAATAACTAAATTAAAGAAAATTTCATCTTTTAAGAGATTATGTTGCATTGAAAGTAGGCAAAAATATTTTTTACGTTATTAACGTTTACATCAAGTTTTAATTTTGTCCTGAATGTTATTTTTTTATCAGTTATGTCTTACATGTTTTATTTTTGTTTTAAATCTACCATTTTTATTAATGTTGTATATTCTACTGATGAAAAATGTTGATTAAATGATTAGTAAAAAACTAAAAAGAGAAGATTTAGAATAAAAATAAAACATGTATAACTCAAACCTATATTTTTTAATCCCTAATATTCTTTTTGTGTCAGTTATGTTCTATATGTTTTATTTTTGTTTTCAAATCTACTATTTTACTAATTGTCTGATTAACATTTTTTATCAGTAAAATAGACAGCATTAATAAAATTGATAGATTTAAAATAAAAATAAAATATGTAACATATAATTGACACAAAAAAAATATTAAGAGCGAAATTAAAATTTAATATAAACACTAAAATAGTAAAAAGTAATTTTACCATAAAAGTAATGTTTGACGATCTAGTACATTAATCTACTCCTAATAAAATGCCCAAGTTGCTTGAATGACATGTATGTACAAGATGGGAGGTATTGTGTGTGTGTGTGTGTGTGTATATATATATATATATAGAGAGAGAGAGAGAGAGAGAGAGAGAGGAGCAATGATGGCACATGTGGAGGGGGGGGGGGAGTTGTGTGTATGGTTTTATTTAAGTTCCAAAAAGAGACGTTGAAGCCATGAGAAATGGCATTGAGATGAGTTTGAGATCACATTCGCATACATAGATATAGATTTAGATGTGAGAGGGACAAAGTCGGTCCAAGGTGTTTTGGTTTTATTATGATTCATTTAAATGCAGATGCGCCTCGCCTAGGTTCTATCCCACACCTTTTCTTTTGTTTTCTTTTCAATTCATTATCTATTTCATCCCTCATATTCATATGTAATGTATGGTCTGCCTTGGGAACATTGTATGAATCATACACCCCCTTTGCCCTTTCCTATTTTTCAATTCCTCATACACCTCTTTCACTTTCTTGCTCAATGCGACCTTACTATATATATATTATACTCTTCTTTTTTTTTCCAAATCTATATATGTAATGTGTTTGTGTAATTGAGAACAATCATTTTGTTTGAATTGGTTAGACTATTGGTCTACAAAAAATTATATTTATTTTAATTTGATTTTTATCAAATAAACAGTCTCGGTTCCCTCTTTAAAAAAGTACAATTGTCCTAATTTAGTGATTTTTAGTTTTTTTAGTGCTAACTCATCAAATTTATTATTGTCAAATTTCAAATAAGATATTTCCAAAATATCATTTTGACTAATTGGATTATTTGCATGACTGCATAATGCAATCGCAAATTTAGGCCTTTCATTTTTAATTGGATGGCCTGGATTAAAAGAAGAGAAAAAAGTAAAATGTACTTACTTTAGTTTAGGCCATATGATAAAAAAATTAGACAACTAAAATTTGGTTACTACACTTTTTATTTCTGGTTGGAACTACGAAGAATCCAGATTCTAATTTGGCACATGAACATAAATGGCAATAGGCTGATGCTTATTCATTTTTGTAAAATAATGTGAAGAGCTTAACTTCTAGAGAAGTTGAATTTCTATCAACTAGATCCCTGAAACAATTACACAGGGATCTGAATATGGGATTTCATATATAAATTCATGCATTTTTATGAAAATTTAAAGGCTAAAAATTCAACCTCTTTGAGAATTGAGTTTTTCATAGACTTGCTTCTTATATTTTTGCCTACGCAGATTTAAAAATATCAGAAAAATTGATTTTTTAAGTATTTTAATGAGCATCAAATTGAGACAAATAAAATTTTTTAAAGTCTAAATTAGGACATTACATTTTTGAAGAATCAAATTCAGTAATTTACTCATTAAATTTTGCATTCAATAAATTTACATTATATAATACTAAAAAACCGATATTTTGATTTGGAATCATATCCCGTGCTCATTCTTTCCTCTGCTTTTTGTGTCTTACTCCTCCTAAGTGCTGATCGCTTCGCCAGCTTGTGTGCCTCTTTTCTTCATCATTCTTTGGCCTTCTTCCAACTTCCTACATTTCCTATTTTTCCTCTATATTCTTTTCTTTCTTATCATTAATTTCCAAAAATATCCATTAATATCATATTTGGTGAAAAAAAAAAATAGAATGTAAATAACTAAATATGCCGCACTAACTCAAGTCATTTACCGTTGATTCAATTCGATACATATACGTAACGTTATTCTCGATTGTAAAATATGCATTAAAAATATTTAGATTTGGATTTAGAGTTGCATTATTGGGTCCTGGTTGTTGCTCCAACATGCGCAATTATTCTTGCTACAACCTAACTGATAAATTTTATTTTTCTATTTAGTTAAAAAAATGGGTACTATCTACAATATTCACTCGTCAAAATGATTTTGTCTTCATTCCTTCAATTCTACTCTACCCACCCAAGTGGGTAACACTTTTGTATTTTGTTTTCTCTCTAAAGCTGTTAATTAAAAGACAAAAGAAAAAAGGAAAAGGAGTAATATATATATGTATATCACAACTTTACAAAGATCGCAGTTAAATTAACAAGCGTACTTTGATCAGATTTATAAAATTGTAGTGGTGAATGAATCATGATTTGTTGTCAATCCATGGATCAGGAATTTAAAACACAAGAGTGACAACAATTTACGATGCTGAGAACTTCGACCAATAGTCCCTCAAGATCCCCTTCAAGATCAACACGAAAAATTTCTTAAGATCCCCTGTTTTAGTTTCTAGCCGTTTGACCACAAATCATGATTCTGGATGACCAATAATTAGCGAAATTCAATGGCGAAATTTGAATTCTTCGAGTTTGAATTTTGAATTGGATTTGGACCACAAGGTTATGGGTTTTGGTTTCGACTTAGGATGCCAGTTTCTTGGATTCAATAAGCGTAGAACGTGAATTTTCAAAAGAGACTTTTTAGTTTTTATTCGTTTAAATCTTCCCTTTTTTAAAAAACAAATTTTGGTTTCTGTAAATTCCACTTTTTTCTGCTCCTTTTTTTTCCGTTGTGTCTAAAATTCGACTTTTTTGGGTGGCTTTTGCAGTTTGGGAACACGTATGGCATAAGGTTTGATGTCAGTTTTTTGGAGTGCAAATCTCAAAGTCTATATTCGCATTCCACTTCATATTTTAAGCAAACACAGTGAGAGAGTGATGAGACTTTTCCCTCATGCTCCTAAAGAGTCTTCTTCACTCTTTGAGATCCGAGCTTCTCAGCAAATTCTTCACTATATGCTCTCACCAAAGATAGATAGATACACAAGTACAAGACCCCCCCCCCCCAAAAAAAAAAAAAAACAAATCTTTTTATGAAATACATAATTCTTAATTTCTCTTCACCAGTTAATCATTCAAAGTTAATATCTCAATACATATTAATCTTTTTTGTACGTGTTTCCCTTGAGTCCCCAATTTGAAATTTGTGATAGAGAAAATCAGTATAGGAAGAATTTTACATTTTTTTTAAATTTAACTCGATTCAAATTAAATTATTTGAAATCTTCTGAGTTTAATTAGACTGGTAGTTCTAAAAAAAAAATCTTTCTATTAAATTAAATTGTGTATTTACCGTAATTCAGTGGACTAACTCAATTTGTATCAAGTTATAAGCTTCAAGGACTATGCAATTTTATTAAATTTTTTAGGACCAAATTTGTAATTTCATAGACAAAATATTATCAATGTTAGTTAATTTAAATAATTAAACACTTTTTTATTTTAAATGAGATTTTGAGTTTAAACCTTATAAATATATGAAAAAATAATAATATCAAAGAAGTTGTACACCTTAACGATATAACTTATATTAAACTAGATTCAATGAAGACTGATTAGCTTATAAACACTAATTCTTTGCGGAAAGTGGAAACCCTCCTTAAGTTAATTAGTTCATTACCACTATAACTAACAAACATTGATGGTAATAATCTTCGTAATTAAAAAATATATATTTGGATAAATTTGATTCGCTTGTTATACTTATGTGTAGTGGATGAAGTATAATTAAGATTTTTTTTTTGGGGGGTTTGTGGAAGTTACTTTTGGTTATCCTAATTATATGTCACCTTGTGCCACACACACTCGAGGATGGGTCAAATTCGTAGATATGGAGGCATTGTGGTTTCTTAAATCTCAAGACACACTGCTTTGTGCCGACGCTAATTAGTAATTACCATTCATTCACACTCACACTCACACTCACACATATCCATATCATGTTATTTATGTCTTTCTCTCTTTCTATGTTTTTTGAGCTCCGATTGAATTTAGTATTAGAGTTATAGATGCCTGATGTTAATTGTCCAATTATCAATCAAAAAAAATGTTGTCAATTTTCAGATCGCGATCAAACAACTAGTATTAAATATCAAAAATTTTAGTATTAAAATCAACTGGCACCCAAGTTATGTGTGTGCTATTGCGTGTACAAAGCTCATGCTTGCTTTTATGCCTGTGCTTGTGCATGCCTGCTTCCACCATTTACACGTTCTAGGCCTATTCTTATTCTATCTGTCGATCCCTTCCGCTTGTCACGTTTCACCCTCACGTGGCTCTTCTATTCACAAGCCTCGTCACATTCAAAACCAAAAAACTCTTCTTTTATTTTAAGACTAAATTACACTTCATTTTCTGTGAGTTTCTAAAATTACATTTATGTCCTTCTTATTTTCAAAATATATGATTCTGCCTATGTTACTGTAAATCAGAGTATCAGACTATTTTAGTTCAGTATGTTTTTTACTAAAATCCTTTTTTGGTCCCTCACATGTCTTTTTTTTAATTTGGTCCTTCATAAATTTTTATTTTCAATTTGCCCTTATAAATTGATATGTTACTAATTTACTCCCTCAAAAATTTTTATTCTCAATTTGATCCCTCATAGATTGGTATGTTATCAATTTATTTTCTCATTTATTTTCATTCTCAGTTCGATCTTTCACAAAATTGATATATTATCAATTTAGTCCTTTTTTGCTAGTCATAACTTTTGATGGTCACAACTTTTAATATAGGGACTAAATTAATAACATATAAATCTATAAGGGACTAAATTGAAAATGTAAATATGTGAGGAACTAAATTAATAACATATGAATTTGTGAGGGAACATATTAAGAATTAAAATCTAGGAGGGACTAAATTGATAACATATCAATTTATAAGGGATCAAATTAAAAATAAAAATTTGTAAGGGACTAACTTAAAAATATATATGAGGGACCAAAATAAAGTTTTGGTCATAAATTTTCTGACATTTGATAAATAAATGTCACATATATTTGGACTTCGAATAACTAAAGAAAATTAATTTTTACATATTATGATGTCTTTTTTTTATTGTTAATCCAGAATAATATGTCACAAGTCTATTTTGTCATGAAAAAGACATCCAAAATATGTTTAGGTTAATGGCGATATTTTAATTAAGAAATGATATATCAGGTTACCGAACATAAAAAGATAGATTATGAAAATATAAAATTGAAAAAAAAATTCAATGTGAGTGTATATTTAAAAATTAGAGGAGAGAAAACTATAATTTGAAAATTTTACAAGAAAAATTAGTGTCAATAATTTAGTCTTAATTTAAAGATGGGTACAGTTTCCTTTTTGCTTGTAAAGTCTTCTCCCCTGTATTGGATTCCATATCCTCAGAGATTTTCTTGAGCTTATATATATTTCAGGACATGGCAACAAATATGACAGTGGATCTCATCTAATGTCTCATGGATTTCATATTAATTAGCAAAAGGAAAAAAAATGAAAAAATAAAAAAAAATGAAAAATGATAATACGACGTCTCCACGATTCCATCTTTGTTTTTTCCCTTGACATTTATTTAATGGTTTGAATTTGAAATTAATCCCAGCTTATCAAATTAATGTAGAAAAATGGCTAAATTATGGTCTTGGTCCTTTAGTTTCACACAAATTTTAATTTGGTCCCTATAATTTAAAAATTTGTAATTAAATCCTTATAATTTTACAAGTTCTTATTTTAATCCATATTGTTAAAATACTGTTAATATTCTATTAAATTTTGGCTACAAGACCAAATATATATCATCTTAAGCCAATTAATAATAACTATTTAACATGAATTACATTACATGTCATATAGTTAATATCAATTAATTACCTACAGTTTTTTCTTTTTATTGGCATTAATCATATACATTTAGAGTGTTGATATGCAAATGGTTAGCCCCATTATCAAAACTTAATAAAATACTGATGAAAGCTTAATAATAGGGTCTAAATTAAAAATATGTAAAATTATAAGGATTTAATTACAAATTTTTAAATTATAAAGACTAAATTAAAAATTAAACGAAACTATAAAGATAAAAAGAATAATTTGACCTAGAAAAATTCTTTGATAATTTCTTAAATATAGTGAGATGCATTTTGAGATTTCTCTTTTTAACTTATTATCAAAAAAAGAAACCTCTACGGCACAGGGCACGCTAATCATCATTTTGATTTCTTTTTATGTTTTATATTATTTTATTAGTAAATCCAATCAGATCAACGGTGTGACTCTGATTTTGTGCTTAAAAATGACCCAAAAAAAAATTTTTTTCCTTATGAAAGAATGAAGAATCATCGCTAACATAACTCATGGAATTTGCAATTAAAGCAACATGGCTAAGGTTATATAATTAAGATTGGTTTTACTCTTTTGATTTTTTTTTTAAATGTTTTCCAGCCTCACAAGCAACGTTCTTGAGATTCACTACAACGTTAAACTAAAAAATTATGTAAGAAAAAGAAAAAATGCCTACAAACAACAAAAAGATACAAAAGTAGCTCTAATTGTTTAGATCAAATTGTATTACGAATTCGGTGATCTTGGCCTCAAGTATCTAATCTAGAACCTCCACAGCTCTTGGTTAAAAACAAAATTAATAATTATCAATAATATTTTTTGCATTTCTTGGATCTTTAAAAAGGCTTCCGATGGACAGAGATTGGATCCACATATCACATATAGAGTATATCCAAAATATTCATGTAATTAAAATTTTATTATTATGTTATAATGGGTTTAGGAGAAAGGTTAAGGACGCCAAATGTCTTGTCTCTGAGTTAAGTTTTTGTAATCTTGTCATTTATATATAACAGTATGAAATTTTATTTAATTATTTATTTACTTTCAGAACCATATAATCTGATGCTTATATATATATATATACACACATCAAAATGCACATAATGATAAGGTCAAATTATTGTTTTGATCCCTATAATTTCACTCATTTTTTTTCATTTAGTCCTGATATTTTATTTTTTTTATGAATTTTTAGTTTAATTTTTGCTACTAATTAATATTTGTTAGGATTTCATTAAATTTTGTTGACATGACTAATTATATGCATATTGATATTATAATTTATAAATATGCAAAAACTATATCAACAAAAAGAGTAAATATATATGATATGGAGTACAACCCATGTTAAATAACTTTGGAAAGTTAACTTGAATCATGTATATTCAAGGCGTGAAAGTGGTACATAGTTGGTCACATTAGCAATGCATAACAAAATATCAACAGAAATTTAAGAGCAAGGACGAAATTAAATTTTTTGAAAACTATAAGAATGCAATTAAAATTGGTTAAATCATAGGAATTGAAGGAATAATTTAACGTAATAATAATAATATTTAATTTTTTAACATTACACTACAAGGATAAATATTTCGGTTGTCTTGCTTGGTGTTGGATCAAGCACTGTGTAGATCAAAATTGGTAATAAGTAATAATCTGTGTGTTATTCTTAATTTGAATTATTCATGGAATCAAAGCCATACTGACAGAGTAGGGTGTGATAATTAATATGGTTAATTAAATAAGGAAGTCACAAAAAATAATAAAGAAAATGAATGTAACGCCAAGCAGCCAGACGTGGAGTTCCTTCGTCTCAGAGAACCCAACGAACCCATTTGTCTAAACTCATGGCTCTGGCCAACTCATGCCTGCATGCCTTTGTTTTTCCTCTTCTTCATATATTGCTCTCTTCTTCACTCAATTCTTTTCTTTTTTTGTTTTAGTTTGTAATAACGTCATAAGTTAATTATCTGACTTTGTCCAATTTTACAGTTCTTATTTGGCTGTTGTCAAATGTTGTTGGTAGTAGTGTTGTTTTATGCATGTTTTTCCCACTTGGAATAACCTCGCAGATACGCAATTGGTGAGATCCCATAAATAGTAGAATAACCATATAATTCCCTGTATTTAATTAGGTCCACCTGTAACCTGTTAGGATTTGTGATTTGGAACTATGGTGCCGTAAATTGGAGAGCTTTGAAGATTCGGAGCTAATTTGATTGGGGAGATGAAATTAAAAAAAAAAAAAAAGAGAGAGGGTTGAGGAAAAACAAGTATTTTTGGATCCGGTCCAGACCAGTCCAAATGATCCGGAGTCCACCAGTGACCAAGTTGCCTCATTGGATTGAACTACAGTTAACCTTAGTCAAAATTCAGTTGACTTACCGAATTTTGACTGACTCAGTTCAGCCTATGTATACAGTTTTTTCTTAAAATAAAAAAAAATTAACAAAAACATATAGTTATAATAAGAAAGGGTTTGACCAGATTTGGACCAAACACCTCATGGAAAAAGAAGTAGCATTTTAACCATCAAAACTACAAATTATAATTATCATATGGTGTGCCAAAAATATATACAGAAATAATAATAGTGTTTTGAAACATAAAATATTATTGTTTTATGTAAATTATATTATCTAAAATGATTTTAAATTATGAAACTTTAACAATATTAGAAACAAATTTTAACAATCAAATGTTCAAAAATAAATTACTTTTAATTTTATTTTTACTATTAATATAATTGTAAAGGGTTTTATTTATTTATTTATTAAATATGATATTTGTGTGTTAAATTATTTTAAGATACATCTTTTAGGATGTTTTGATTGTGAAATTTGCATTTAAAATATTTATTTCACTTAATTTGATATATATATATATACATATATTATCTTATTCAATAATTGACTCAGTAACTTGATAGTTAGACCAGTGATTCAATGACTAGCCTAAATCAATGACCATGCCAATTCCTAAAACTATGAAAAGAACACCCCATGAAGTAAATTGGGGGAAGAGAGAGAGGGGATCAACTTCTAAGACCCATTAAAGTTGCAGAAGTATTAAGCTCAATATCAATTCTCATTGGATGGATACATGCGAGAAAATATAGCTTGTTTAGAAAAGATATTACTGTTATTGGTTAATTTTTTGATGCATTAATTAATAATTATTATAATAAATTTAAATTTATATAAGTAAAGTTTATTTACAAAGAATATTATTCTTATTTGTCAGATTTGTGGTGCATTAATTATTATTTTCAATTTAAATATATCTTTAAAATTAAATAATAAAACTGGTTCAAAGAAAAAATATTGGTCCAGCATATTATTAGAATAGAGAGAGAGAGAGAGAGAGCAACAAAGGAAGAGCTGCATTAAATACACAATGTTAAATTTGTCTTAGTATAAATAGATAGATAGATAATAGATATATATATGAATTCCAAATGTGATGCCAAATGTTTATAGTGGAATCTCTACTAAAAATGCAAAGGAGTATCGTGAAGCGCAATGACTACTTTATTTTATATGAAGCAAATCTTAACTTGAAAATTCTTATCCCTTCAAGATTTGTGCGTTGATGCATTAATTCACAATTTTCATTCGTTCCCTTTTCCAGTATTAGTCCTCTCATTTTGGTTCAGCCCAAGAGCATGAAGAGGGCAAATTTTTTATTCATCCAAAAAGCCCTGTCTCTAACTATGAAGGTGGAGTTGACCTTGGGATGCATAAAGAATTCAAATGGATTGATTCCATGATGAATTTATCTGTCTTTGAGAGTCGATAGATTTCGGTACTAAAAGCTAGCAATTAATTCTTTTTAAATGACTTATTGTGAATTATCTTATCGATGATCAAACGACTGACATTAAAAACTAATATCTTTACTTATGACATTTACTCTATATACCTATTGAATTAAGTAGAGTTTAAAAGCCCTACTCTAATTTCTATGCCTTATCTCAAACCCTGCCTTTTGATTCGGTTGTAACTCTAACTTGTTGAAATTAGGGCTAAGCATCAAGGAGGTTCAATCAGATTTGATTGAGTGATCAATCTGATTATGTTGGGTGAGATGAAATTGACTAATTTATTTTTTTAACCCAAGAATTTCAAGTATAAACAAGTTAATTTATAGTGAGTTAACTGGGTTGGACATGTTACACCATTAAAATTTTTAAGTTTGATATATTAAATTGTACATGCATCTTAATTCCAAGATTCACTTAGATTTTGATATCAAATTTTACTTGTGTAAATCTATTAACTAATTTGAATTTCAATTTTTTTTAAATTTTTTTATGTATTTTTTATTGGAGACAATCATACTCAGTGTACTATTTGACATCAAATATGAACACTTCTTTTAATGATGATTTAAACATTGGTTCTTCACCTTGTAAAAAAATAACTCTTTTCACTATTTCTAACTCCATTGATAAAATTATATCATATTATTTTTGTCACATAACATTTAAAGGTCTCTGAATGTAATAGCCTTTTTTTTCCTGAAAAGAATAAAATTGCCTTTGGATTGCGCTTTTGTGATTTATGTAGAAGTTGGTGGTCGGTAAAAAAAAAAAATTAGTGGTTAGTATGCAGAAATAATATATTACTTGTAAAACATAAGAAAAAAAAAAGCAACTTGTTAATAGTAGAAAATTTCTTGAAAACTCAAGAGAATTGAATTAGGTCTCATTATAAAAAACCAAATTAAGGTATACCACTTGTGCTAAAACTTAAAAAGCTCTTTTTCCCTATATCTTTTGCTTCTGCTCTATACTATTTTCCAAAATAAGTTAATGTCATTTTGAATGACTTGGATTTTCAGGGTATGTTTGATACATGCTGAGAAAAAGGAAAAAATAAAGAGAAAGAGAAAGAGAGAATGAATTAAAAATAGGGTATTTTATTAAAATGTTCTAATTAAAAAAATATAAAAAATCAGTTTAGTACTTTTTAAAAGAATAATTTGATCAGTTTCTTATTATCTTTATTTTTACTTCATTGATTACAATGCTTTTACTGTAGTTACCAAACAAACCGTCAGTTTATAATTTGTGTTTGCTTGTATTTTGCAAAATGCATAATTTTTATTAAATTTAATTTACCTCTCTCTTGGATTGTCAGGCTTTCATATGGACCAACATATGGCTTTTTCGTAAAATAGAGAGGAAAATAAGTAAAACTAGACAACTATGTTGATATATATATATATATATATATATGTCAGGAAAACTAGAAATCCATGTCGAAATGAACTTTAGCAGGAAAAAGATTTATGCATTCTGTTGTCTCTCACCTCTCGTGTGTCATTGTTGTTTTGATAAAAATCACACTCCCTATTTTTTTTTTTAAATATGTTCAAATCATACAACTTTTTCATTATGAAAATATATACTCATTTGCTAAAAATTGAAATACGTTACACTGACTTTTTTCTGCAACCAAATATATGATATAATTAAATTTATTTTGATTTGAACACTCTTATATCGGTTATTTATATAATATAACAAATATTAAATATATACATTTGATCAATATAAAAAGGATAATTTTTTAAAGTTATAATAAATTAAATTTATGATCGTTAACATAAAATAAATAATGTTAAAAATAATCATTTAGCAATATTTTTGTATTATAATTCTAATAACAAATTAATATTACATTTGTGATTATATTGATTATATTTAACTTTTGATGTAAATGTTCACAATAAAATAAAGATTGTATAGTAATTTACTCTTGATTGTATTACGGCTAGATACGATTATTTATTATGTGCACACTAGCCGCCGTTTATTGATCCACGTGATCTAGTGCCATCCGTTTCTTCCGTTTGGTAATGATTCGTTTAAATGTTTAGAAATCTTTTAAATATTTATATTTAATATGTTGATATAAGATGTTTTGCGATATTTAGAATAATAAGAGTCGTAAGATACCATCCAATATGTTTAGTCATATTTATAATACTCAGGCGGTATTCACGACAGGAATATTTTATTTTCTGAATATTTAAAAATCGATTTATTAAATATATGAACACATAACGTGCATGGACCTGAATTTATTTCAGCAGAAGTCCCCTCCAGGTCCTTCCAGCAAACTCGATCCTGGAGAAAATAAAATTAATCGTTTTTTTTATCCATTGCATCTACAAAATTCTCTCCAGGACATCCTCATTCGTTTATGGCTGCCCCGTTCTTTTTTTTTTTTTAAATATATATCTATTGCTTCAATTTTGTATAAACAGGTTTCTCAACATTTGTAAAATTAGAACATTAATATTTTCGTACCAGATTAACCAGTATAATAATGTTTTGTCAGAATAACTCAACAAAAATGCAAGTATTGATTGACTCTAGCATTAGAGTCAACTGATGATCCATGCCAACTGTATAATCGCAATCAGACATCTGATGATAATTTTTTTTTTCTACAATCACCTACTACTAATTGGACATCAAATGCCCCAAAAATGCTTGACTAATGCAAGCCAACAATTTAGGGAAATAAAGAAATGGTGACATTCTTCTTAGCCTTTCTTTCATTATTTTCTATACTATTTTTTTATCCAGTGTTCGTCTTCTCTGAATAGTTTTGACAAGGACTCTGTACTATTGGTGGCCCCACCTATTGTTTACCGTTCTACACATCTCTATCCGGATCCAAACTGTAAGATTGCATCATATATAACAAGTTGGTTCTCCCATTAGTTATACACAACACTATACTTTTCAAATCAAAGTTAAAAACCCAGAAAAAGACTGGTCTGAATATATAACATTATGTGACAGATTGCCATCCATTTTCAAGCTAACACCACTCTTGATCAGCACAAAGTAATGACATTCAAAGCCCACCTCCTTCCCAGGATGAACAGGATTGTCAGGGCTCATCTAGTTGGTCCTGCACAAACCCAAATACACCTTTAACTCGGATTCAAATCTGTTTGTCACTATAAGAACAGACAGATTAATCAAACTGCTCGGAACAAATTAGAGATGAAACACTTACCTGCACATCTGAAGTCCAAAGTGTCAGGTTGTCTCTTAGAAGCTGCATAATGAGTGTGCTGTCTTTGTAGGATTCTTCTCCCAACGTATCCAGCTCAGCAATTGCTTCCTCAAAGGCCTTTCAGAAATGAAAATTAGCACTTTTTAGTATTTCACTATGAACAAAGATGTTTTGCTATTGATTCCGCTGAAGACATCGTTCAAGTAAAAGCAAAACATATATGGAAATACACCAGAAATGTCTGTGCCAATACAAGGGTTGGCAGCAAGTAAATAACGACTCAGTGATCCAAAGTAGATTAATTTTCCCTTTCTCTTATAGAAGAATTCAATTGAAAAAGCTTGATGAGCAAAAAATTAAGAGGGAACTGACTATTAATTAAATGTAGCATACCGGCATAATTCTTATAGGGCACAGACTTTCTCTAGTCTAAAAGTTCGTTACTATAACCTTAACCTGAGCTACGACACTAGAAGCAGTCAGCTGTGTATGTTTGATTGCTCAGTAAGTGATTCATGGGCTGTGGTCCGCCAAAGCCAACTATTAGGCGCACATATATGTGTGAACTATGGTTTACCCTATGGAATATTTATTGTTTCGGGTCACTGGTGATGCATTTATTAAATTATCAATAACTTCATCATATTTAGAGAAAACAGGTTATTAAGGGATTCTAAAGAACAGGCATTGACAACCTTTTCACCCATCTTCTCATAAGACACACAGATTGATTCATTCAGATTGCTGTTAGTTTAATAATATAAGATAGTTAGTAGAAGCAGTCCACAAAGTAACAAATGTTCTAATCTAGTTGAACTCAAACTTTCCAAGTTTTAACATAAATCAATCGTGTGCCACTGGATCATCTCCATTTGATGGGGTATCATATCATGTACTTCAATTTTGAGTAATTATTGGGCCACGGCTCTTTTTTTTAACAATAAAGTAACACAATGGTCACTTTTCTGACATTCATTAAAATGTCGATAGTTGATACCCAGATCAATGACAGAGTCACAGAGCTGCATGGTTGTGATTTATTGTGTGCGAATAAGAGGTGTCACTATCATTACTCTTTAATTTAAACAGGCAAGCAGGCATGACTTGATGCACTCGCTATCATAAAGATTAAGATATCATATAAAACTTGACAGGTTATTGCAAAACATATATTCTCCGCTAGGCATCTACAGCTATTCAAATAACACTTGCATAAAATGAAAACTGGAATAAATAAAATGAAAACTGGAATCTCTTCCCTACTTAATTTATGGGCGAGGAGTCCTTGAATGAGTTAACAGGGGATGAAGCATACCTGTTTAGCCATATCACACGCTTTATCAGAATGATTGAGAATTTCATAGTAGAACACAGAGAAGTTAAGTGCCAGACCCAGTCTTATGGGATGAGTAGGAGGGAGATCCAAAAATGCAACTTCCTAGGAAGAACAAAATGCCATGAAGCTCAGAATCAGAACACTCGATTCCAACTTGATACGACATGAACTAGAGATGCCAACTATAGGATTCCGTTTGGAATCAAAATCTCTACAGCTCCCAAATTCGACAACCCAGTAAACTCTGAAAGTATAAACAAGTAGGAGTACTGGGAAGTTCGAAAAGAAAGTGGAAAAATCTGGGAGGCCAATTACTTAACCGCGATTTAATAAACAGTTTTAAAAGCTCAGTTTTTAGTAGCAACAGAATAATCGAAAAATTGACTTCTTCAGTTTTGCTTGGCTCAATCCCCAAAACCTCGATAAGCAAATTCTATCAAGCCACATGGTAATAACATTCTTAATCACAGATCCTTCAGAGTTGAAACCTTTGCATATCCAAAGTAAAGAAATTACCTGAGCAGCCTTGTAAGACAACATAGTATCCTCAGCAGCAGCCTTCCTTTCATCCCCAATCTTAAACTCAGCCAAATACCTATGATAATCCCCTTTCATTTTCAAGTAAAACACCTTCGACTCACTGGCCGAAGCAGAAGGAATTAGATTTGAGTCCAACAGCTTCAAAATACTAGCACACACCTTCGAAAGCTCCGACTCCACTCTGGATCTGTAATCCTTCACCAGAGAAACGTGGTCCTCGTTCTTGCGACCCTCCTCCTTCTGCTCGATGGAGGAGACAATCCGCCAGGCGGCTCGGAGAGAGCCGATCACATTCTTGTAGGCGACCGAGAGGAGATTCCTCTCTTCGACGGTGAGCTCGGAGTCAGGGGTCAAGCCCAGAACGAGCTTCTGCATGAACTGAACCATCTCCTCGTACCTCTCGGCCTGCTCAGCGAGCTTGGCCAGGTACACGTACTGATCTCTGGTTAGGTTTTCTGGGACCGCAGACGCCATTTTCACAAGCTGCAGGACAGAAAGGAGATAGCGAGAGAGAGAGAGAGAGAGACGAGAGAAACAGAAATTCAGAAAATAAAAAAGATCGGAGAGAGAAGATGCTTGGGTTTGGGTCTTTTATATTGCAAAGAAACGAATCTTTTGAGGTGTGATTTGTGTGACTCGGTGAGCTGTCTTTGGGGCCGTCGATGACGATGATGATGATATGACTAGGACGCTTAGGGTTGACCGCTTGTACTGTATTGGCAAGCAGCCAAGCACATAATGTTTTTCACTTAGTTTGTCCTTTTTCTTTTATTTCCTTGGCTGGTCAAACTTTTGCTGCCCCAAAATGGAAGCAGAAGTGGGCTTAATAAAATGTTGGACAGCCCTTGTTCTTGCCATGCTTTCAGGCCCACTTATTTGGGCTTTCAATGGGCCTGGCAGATTGTCAACACTTCGACCCTCTCCGCTCTCCTCCTATGTTTAGAGCTGATTGCTAATGCAAGTGAAATTTTGCGCAAGGCTTGCTGGAAATCACTATTTTAAAATTAAAATGTTTGATACAATATTTCAGAGCTTCTCCTTCCTTCGTTCTTCCCCTCTGCTTTAGAGGTTCGACAACTGCCGCTTTGTTTTTGGTGGCCGGAGCAATTTGTTTGAAACTTTGAATTTTGAGTTGATTTTCTGCCCCTTCTATTTTGGTGATTGTGAGTGGAAGCACTGGGCCCATTCCTAAATTTTAAGACAAAATGATCTAGTTACGAATAACAAAAATAACAAAAATAAAATTTGTTGAATTAAGCAAAACCAATAAATAATTTTAATATAAATATAAATAAAAATAAAAAATTAGAAAAATTAGAAAAATATAAAATAAATTAGGAATAACAAAATAATAATAATAATAATAATAATAATAATAATAATAATAACTAATAGTAACTCTTAATAAGCTTTGGAACATACTGTCTGTTAGGTTATTGTAAGGCAATAAATCAAGGAGAAAGATTGAGAAGAACACACAAATAAATTACGTGGTTCGGTCAATGCGACCTGCGTCCACGGACAGAGAGAATATCTGTATTATTTCTGATAGAGGCTATACAGAGAGAAATTACATCAACCATTTACTTCTAATAAATTCCATTATACACATATATATAGAGGAAATAATGGGTTATGGGTCGTGGGTCGGGTTACAAACCGGGTCACCCACAAAATTCAAGTCAAACCCAACAATTTCTCTCCTTGACTTGAATTCTCTCAAATCACCAGAACTAAGTACAAATTCATCTCTGTCATTCAAGCCCTTCATGGAATGCGAACATTCACCAAGTCCAAGCTATGCTTGAACTTCTTTGAAGGTAGAGCCTTTGTCAACATATTTGCTGGATTATCTGCTGTGACTATCTTCTCGATGGACAATTTCTTGTCTTCTATCACATCTCAAATAAAATTCAATCTGATATCAATATGTTTCGACCTCTCATGGTAGACTGGATTCTTGGCCAAACTTAATGCACTCTGACTATCACGATAAATGATAGGTCTCTGAATATTTAACCCCAGACTATCAATCAAACCATGTAACCACATACCTTCCTTAACTCCTTCTGCCAATGACATGTATTCTGCTTCAGTGGTAGACAAGGCAACTGTAGATTGAAGTGTTGCCTTCCAACTGATAGCACATCCATTCAGAGTCAAGACATAGCATGTCAAGGATCTCCTCCTTAAAAGATCTTCATCATAATATGAATCTGTATAGCCAACCAAGCCACTATCAGATTTATCAGCACCATAAACTAAGCATATATTACTTGTACCTTTCAGATACCGCATAATCCATTTAATTGCACTCCAGTGAGCTCTCCCAGGATTACTCATAAACCTGCTTACCACACTGACTGCATGAGCCAGATCAGGCCTAGTACACACCATTGCATACATGTAATACCCATGAAAAATAAAATATAAATGCGTGTTTTCAAACTACTGTTACTATTTACGTATATGGTACTGTTCATTTATACAATCAAAATGTCAAATACTAGATGTGGTTTGGTTATAAGAGAAAACTAGAAAGAAGTTTGTAGGAGAAAATGACGTTTTATGTGTAAAAATACCCTCAGGGACTAAATTGAAAGGACTGAATTGAAAAGAAACTTAAAGGTTTAAGGTGAAAGGATAGTTTTCCCTTTAAAGTTTTAAATAGTAAATAAACGAAAATTTTCCGCGTAAGGTGCACAGTAACTGCATTATTAGAAATGTCATTTTCATGAATAGTAAATTGAATATTTTATTAGTGCATAGTGTCAAATAGTACCCTTGACTTTTGCTATAAATAGGCCCTTCCATTTCACTTCTAAACTCACACCTTCAACTTCTCTTCTTCCCTCCTTAAGTTTCTCTTGCTCCGACGCTAGGCTTCTGAGATTTTGGGCCTTTCCGTTTTTGCTTAGGTAAGGATACTATGCCCTTTCTATGTCTTTCAAATTTTAGAAGTTATTTTCTTAAGTATGCTCTGTGGTTGCGGCTTTGGCCGATCTTCCACATCAGAAAAACTGTCGTTAGCTGTTATTTTGATTCTCTGATTACCGAAATAGAATATAATCTGTGGAGAATACATGTCTAGGAAAGTTCTGGCTAAGGAAAGACCTGGTTTTTAAGTGTGTCCAGTGTGACCCTCCACTCTTTCCTGGGAACTTACCTGGTGTACTCTTTTACAGATTGTATTCTGTATTTCCGGTATGAATAGTACCGTACGTATAAATAGTGACTGTATGAATAGTACCCGTATGTATGAACAGTGACCGTATGAATAGTACCCGTACGTATGAACAGTATCTGTACGAAAACGATCTTAACGTATTTTCTGTAATCTTTCATGAAAATCTCTGTAGCGGAACACTGAAATTCACCTGCGTACTCTTGTCCGTAACGATTTAGAGAAGTGATACTCGTACGGAATCCAGGTGAGTGAAACGACCCTGTTTTAATAGAGTTTTAGCATTACTGGTGATAAAAAGTATATCGTAGGACACTCCCAAGATTCATAGGGAGAAATTGGATTCAGAATGACAAATATAATGAGATAATTAATCTAGAAGTATGGATAAGACAAAGCAAGTATCTCATGATGATATGAAATTTGAATCATATAGTTATATACTATACCTGTTATATGGATGAGTATTATATTGTGCTTCTGATTATGATATGAACTGTTGTACTATTGATTGTGATTGAGCGGTACAGTACCCCCTCTCACGGCAAGGCGGAAAACCCGGGTTAAAGGGTGTCTTGACCAATGAGTGTGGAGACAACGATTCCCTCAGTAGGGATATAGCCCGGATTGGTGATAAATCCGTGAGGCGCCCTAGCTAAGAGGATGAGGTTGTGCGTCATGGCGGAAAAATACAAAATTGGTGAGCCGGCCTGTGTGCGCTCTCCGGGATATATTGCCATTGACGAGTACTAGTATCGTTTGTTGAATTGGATGAATTTTTCTTGTATGTAATTTCTAACTATGTCTATTGGTTGAGATTGAGCCTTCGGATATGCTTGCATGACTGGTGATGTATTTGAATTTTATTAACGCAAGGCCGATTTGCTCACTGAGTTTAAAAGCTCACACTGTTTGTACAAACTTTTTGTTCAGATCAGGTTGCCGCCGAAGTACATCCGCTAGAGGAGTAGATCACGTTGGACCTTCCCGCTGTCGGGTAGGCCCTTCTTTTGTTATACAGTATGTTGCTCTGTAACCGTCTAGGACATCTAGGTCAGGGGTTTGGTATTTGGCTTGTATTTCAGTATGATAATGTATTTTGTACTGAGGATCTATTATTTTTAATTAAGAAAATCTGATGTATTTTCTTTGTATTTATTAAGGAATGATATTTTGAGAATATAGAGATAGTGACTAACAATTTTACTTGTGGGAAGAATTTATCGAAAGGCTTACAGTGATGGGATATTCATCATTGTGCCGGTCATGTGCCTAGAAAATGGGTCGTGACAAAGTTGGTATCAGAGGATAGGTTGTTAGGTCTCCTAGTGATTACAGAGCAAGGTGTCTTTAGTGGGCCTTCCCCTATTGTCGTGACTGCAGCACGACCATAGGATGAAGATCCACCAAAAGCCCTGTAGAGATTAAAATCCATTTCTTTCGTGTCTTTACTTGAAGCATAATAGTGACGATATATATTATTCTTAATTGTAGAATAAGTTTAGATGGCACCAAGAAAATCAAACGCTTCTGGAATCCGCACAAGATCTGGCAGGGCCTTGGTCCCTCCAGCTGCTCAGTCAGCAAATGCAAGACTGGAGATGCCTAATCGTGCAGAAGATAACCATGCACAAAACAAAGAAATATCCACTGAAAACCCTGGAAGAAATGCTGGAGAACCATCACAAATCGACGCGACTGTAGTGATGGAAGCATTAGCTGCAATGCAGAACGAGGTGAATGGGCTAAAGGAACTTCTGATGGGACAATCATCTGAAGATGGCTCACAGGCATCAGTACATGCTGCAAAAGTACAAGAGACAGACCAGATGCCACCTCCACCCCCTCCTCAGGATTGGGTAGGTACAGAGGTCAAAATCTCAGAATTTATGAAGCTGAATCCTCCAACCTTTGCAGGAGATGTTAATGAAGACCCACAACGTTTTCTAGATGACTGTGAGAAAATCCTTGACACGTTAGAATGCCCTGAACCTCGAAAAGTAACCCTTGTTACCTTTCAGTTAAGAGGTAAGGCCGACCGCTGGTGGCGAACATGGAAGAAGGGCATGGCCAGAAATGCCCCACCCATAAAATGGAATGACTTTAAAAGAATTTTTCGAGAACAATTTATTCCGGAGAGTATACGAGAAGCAAAGATGAATGAGTTTGAGGCACTCCGGCAAGGATCACGAACCGTCGATGAATACGACAATCTGTTTATAGAGTTGTCTGAATATGCTACTCACATGGTCCTAACTGAGAAAGAAAAGATCCGACGGTTTATTAAAGGCCTTCGAGAGTCTTTATTTGACAGGGTGGGATCGAAAATACGAGATTTTTCATTTTACACAGAAGCCGTCGACATCGCCCGTATGATGGAAGAAAGAGATATGCAAAAAGAAAAATGGAATAACAAAAGAAAGAGGAAGCAAGATGAGAAATCACGCTACCACGGAGAGAGTTCTGGACGTGCAGCCTCTACTGCTAGTGCACCACAGCGTCAACAAAATGGTACAGGGGGTCAACAAAGGCCCTGGTGCTCTAAATGTGAAAGAAATCACTTCGGAGCTTGTTTTGTCAACAACAACACTAGGGTCTGTTACCAATGTGGTCAACAGGGCCACATCAAAAGAGATTGCCCCCAACTCTACACGAGATCTGGCCAAGGGTCAGTACGCCCTAATCAATCAGAGGCTACTGTTGCCAACCGATCCCCTGTAACTGTAGGAGGCAATGGAATCGGAAGAGGTGCTGGCAGAGGACAAGGTGGTCGAGGGCAGGCTTCAGCAGGCCGAGGGAATGCTCGAGTATTCGCTTTAACCCGTCAAGATGCTCAGGCGTCTAATACAGTGGTAGCAGGTACTCTTCTGATTGAATCAAATTTTGCACATGTTTTGTTTGACTTTGGCTCTACGCATTCCTATGTGTCACCATTCTTTGCTAAGAACTTTAAGCAAAAAGTTGTTAGATTAGAATGTCCGTTTTTAGTAACTACGCCTACTGGAGGCACCTTACTAATAGAACGAGGCTATCGAGCTTGCAAGGTAAGAGTCGGAGAAATAAATACAACAGTAGACCTAATGCTGTTAGATATGACAGACTTTGATGTCATCTTGGGCATGGATTGGCTGTCATCTTGTCATGCCACCCTGGATTGCTATAATAAGATAGTTAAGTTCAATATTCCGGGGGAGCCTTCTTTCGTATTTCATGGTGAACGGAGTGAAATTTCTGGGAATCTTATATCTTTAATGTGTGCCCAACATTTATTGCGAAAGGGCTGTAAAGGATACTTGGTATTCGTTAAAGATATTAAGAAAGAAGAACTAAAAGTAGAAGATGTTCCAGTAGTCCAGGAGTTTGTAGATGTCTTCCCAGATGATCTACCAGGTATACCCCCATATCGAGAGATTGAGTTCCAGATAGAGTTAGCACCAGATACTCACCCAATCTCCATACCCCCTTATAGAATGGCACCAACAGAATTAAAAGAGTTAAAAACTCAGTTACAGGACTTGCTAGACAAAGGCTTTATAAGGCCAAGTTATTCACCTTGGGGAGCTCCTGTTCTGTTCGTGAAAAAGAAGGACGGATCGATGAGACTATGCATAGATTACAGGCAACTGAATAAGGTAACTATCAAAAATAAATACCCGTTGCCTCGCATCGACGACCTTTTCGATCAACTTCAAGGAGCCAAGTGTTTTTCAAAGATTGACTTGAGGTCTGGTTATCACCAACTCAAGATCAAGGAGGAGGATGTGTCTAAAACAGCCTTCCGTACCAGATATGGGCACTACGAGTTCTTGGTGATGTCATTTGGATTGACGAATGCACCAGCTGCTTTCATGGATTTAATGAATAGGATTTTTAAATCCTTTTTAGACAAATTTGTCATTGTCTTCATAGACGATATTCTGGTGTACTCAAAGACTTCAGAAGAGCACGAACAACACCTTCGTGTTGTGTTGCAGACATTGAGGGATCATCAAATGTACGCCAAATTCTCTAAATGCGAGTTTTGGATTGATCGTGTAACTTTCTTGGGACATGTAATCTCCAAAGATGGCATCCAAGCAGACCCAAGCAAAGTAGAAGCGGTCAAAATGTGGCCTAGACCTACCTCCGTCACGGAGATTCGCAGCTTCTTGGGATTGGCAAGATATTATCGTCGTTTCATCCAAAATTTTTCTCAGTTAGTCGCTCCTCTCACACGACTGACTAGAAAAGGAGTAAAGTACCAATGGGATGACGTTTGTGAAGAAAGCTTCCAAGAACTCAAGAAAAGGTTAATCTCCGCACCTGTATTGGTCTTACCCTCAGGACCAGGAGGTTTTACAGTATACTGCGATGCATCAAGAGTAGGGTTGGGATGTGTTCTCATGCAGCATGGCCAGGTAGTGGCATATGCATCGAGACAACTTAAGAAACATGAACAAAACTACCCCACCCACGATCTGGAAATGGCAGCAGTAGTTTTCGCTTTAAAGATATGGCGACATTATCTATACGGAGAAACTTGCGAAATCTACACTGACCATAAAAGTCTAAAATATATTTTCGACCAAAAGGACTTAAACTTGAGGCAAAGGAGATGGGTAGAATTACTAAAAGATTATGATTGCAATATTCTTTACCACCCAGGCAAAGCAAACGTGGTAGCAGATGCCTTGAGTCGAAAATCTATGGGTAGTCTGGCCCATATAGCAGTAACAAAAAGACCCTTGATTTAAGAACTACAAGAGATGAGAGCAAAAGGTACTACTCTTGAGGTTACAAGGACAGGATCATTCTTAGCCCATATCAGGGCTAGATCTTCCCTTGTTGACCAGATACGGATATCTCAAATGGAGGATCCTGAGCTTGTCCAAATTATGGAAAAGGTGAAGATTGGTGAAGTGAATAGTTTCACACTCGACGATACAGGAGTCTTACATTTTGAACAACGGTTGTGTGTACCACATGTTGGAACTCTTAGACGAGACATCATGGAAGAAGGTCATCGTGCTGCATATGCTGTACATCCAGGAGCCACCAAGATGTATCAGGATCTGAAACAGATCTACTGGTGGAAAGGAATGAAACAAGACATAGTAGGATTTGTGTCTCGTTGTTTAACCTGTCAACAGGTTAAGGCTGAGCATCTAAAGCCAGGAGGCTCGTTACAACGATTAGAGATTCCTGAATGGAAATGGGAACTAGTGACGATGGACTTTGTTGTTGGTCTACCTCGTTCCACAGGAGGTTATGACTCAGTTTGGGTCATTGTTGACCGACTAACCAAATCAGCACACTTCATTCCAGTCAAAACCACTTATGGTGTAGTAACGTTGGCACAATTGTATATTAAAGAAATAGTAAAGTTGCATGGAGTACCTATATCTATCATTTCTGATAGAGGTCCTCAATTTACCTCTCGTTTCTGGAGAAGTTTTCAGGAGACATTAGGTACTCGAGTGGACCTTAGTACCGCTTTTCACCCACAGACAGACGGACAGTCAGAGCGGACGATTCAGACGCTAGAGGATATGTTACGAGCTTGTATTCTAGATTTCAGTGGTAGCTGGGAAAAGCATTTGTATCTTGTAGAGTTCGCATATAACAACAGCTACCAGGCCACTATTGGGATGGCACCCTTTGAGGCCTTGTATGGGAGACGTTGCAGATCTCCGATCAGTTGGTTCGAGGTAGGTGAAGCGAAAGCATTAGGACCTGACTTGGCCCAGGATGCCCTAACCAAGGTTAAGACAATACAAGATAGGATGCGAGCAGCTCAAAGTAGACAAAAGGCATACGCTGACCACAGACGACGTGATTTGGAGTTCTCAGTCGGCGATATGGTATTCCTTAAGGTCTCTCCAATGAAAGGTGTGTTGAGATTTGGAAGGAAAGGAAAGTTGAGTCCTAGATACATCGGGCCTTATGAGATTCTAGAACGAGTGGGAAAAGTGGCTTATCGGCTTGCCCTACCTATGGATCTGGAAGGGATTCACCCTGTTTTTCACGTATCCATGTTAAGAAAGTACCTTCATGACCCTTCTCACATACTTCACCCTTCTCAGAATGATTCTATCCTAGTAGATGAAAACTTGTCATACGAGGAGATACCGGTAGCTATCCTCGATAGTCAAGTAAAGAAACTCCGATCTAAGGAGATTCCATCCGTCAAGGTTTTGTGGAGGAATCAAACTCACGAAGAAGCCACATGGGAAGCCGAGGCCGACATGCGTTCTAGATATCCCCATCTTTTTACGACTTGAGGTAATTTAAATTCGGAGGACCGAATTTCTTAAAGGGGGTGATAATGTAATACCCATGAAAAATAAAATATAAATGCGTGTTTTCAAACTACTGTTACTATTTACGTATATGGTACTGTTCATTTATACAATCAAAATGTCAAATACTAGATGTGGTTTGGTTATAAGAGAAAACTAGAAAGAAGTTTGTAGGAGAAAATGACGTTTTATGTGTAAAAATACCCTCAGGGACTAAATTGAAAGGACTGAATTGAAAAGAAACTTAAAGGTTTAAGGTGAAAGGATAGTTTTCCCTTTAAAGTTTTAAATAGTAAATAAACGAAAATTTTCCGCGTAAGGTGCACAGTAACTGCATTATTAGAAATGTCATTTTCATGAATAGTAAATTGAATATTTTATTAGTGCATAGTGTCAAATAGTACCCTTGACTTTTGCTATAAATAGGCCCTTCCATTTCACTTCTAAACTCACACCTTCAACTTCTCTTCTTCCCTCCTTAAGTTTCTCTTGCTCCGACGCTAGGCTTCTGAGATTTTGGGCCTTTCCGTTTTTGCTTAGGTAAGGATACTATGCCCTTTCTATGTCTTTCAAATTTTAGAAGTTATTTTCTTAAGTATGCTCTGTGGTTGCGGCTTTGGCCGATCTTCCACATCAGAAAAACTGTCGTTAGCTGTTATTTTGATTCTCTGATTACCGAAATAGAATATAATCTGTGGAGAATACATGTCTAGGAAAGTTCTGGCTAAGGAAAGACCTGGTTTTTAAGTGTGTCCAGTGTGACCCTCCACTCTTTCCTGGGAACTTACCTGGTGTACTCTTTTACAGATTGTATTCTGTATTTCCGGTATGAATAGTACCGTACGTATAAATAGTGACTATATGAATAGTACCCGTATGTATGAACAGTGACCGTATGAATAGTACCCGTACGTATGAACAGTATCTGTACGAAAACGATCTTAACGTATTTTCTGTAATCTTTCATGAAAATCTCTGTAGCGGAACACTGAAATTCACCTGCGTACTCTTGTCCGTAACGATTTAGAGAAGTGATACTCGTACGGAATCCAGGTGAGTGAAACGACCCTGTTTTAATAGAGTTTTAGCATTACTGGTGATAAAAAGTATATCGTAGGACACTCCCAAGATTCATAGGGAGAAATTGGATTCAGAATGACAAATATAATGAGATAATTAATCCAGAAGTATGGATAAGACAAAGCAAGTATCTCATGATGATATGAAATTTGAATCATATAGTTATATACTATACCTGTTATATGGATGAGTATTATATTGTGCTTCTGATTATGATATGAACTGTTGTACTATTGATTGTGATTGAGCGGTACAGTACCCCCTCTCACGGCAAGGCGGAAAACCCGGGTTAAAGGGTGTCTTGACCAATGAGTGTGGAGACAACGATTCCCTCAGTAGGGATATAGCCCGGATTGGTGATAAATCCGTGAGGCGCCCTAGCTAAGAGGATGAGGTTGTGCGTCATGGCGGAAAAATACAAAATTGGTGAGCCGGCCTGTGTGCGCTCTCCGGGATATATTGCCATTGACGAGTACTAGTATCGTTTGTTGAATTGGATGAATTTTTCTTGTATGTAATTTCTAACTATGTCTATTGGTTGAGATTGAGCCTTCGGATATGCTTGCATGACTGGTGATGTATTTGAATTTTATTAACGCAAGGCCGATTTGCTCACTGAGTTTAAAAGCTCACACTGTTTGTACAAACTTTTTGTTCAGATCAGGTTGCCGCCGAAGTACATCCGCTAGAGGAGTAGATCACGTTGGACCTTCCCGCTGTCGGGTAGGCCCTTCTTTTGTTATACAGTATGTTGCTCTGTAACCGTCTAGGACATCTAGGTCAGGGGTTTGGTATTTGGCTTGTATTTCAGTATGATAATGTATTTTGTACTGAGGATCTATTATTTTTAATTAAGAAAATCTGATGTATTTTCTTTGTATTTATTAAGGAATGATATTTTGAGAATATAGAGATAGTGACTAACAATTTTACTTGTGGGAAGAATTTATCGAAAGGCTTACAGTGATGGGATATTCATCATTGTGCCGGTCATGTGCCTAGAAAATGGGTCGTGACAATACATCAAGCTTCCAACAGCATTACAGTATGGCACTGAACTCATGTACCATTTTTCCTCAGCTGTAGTAGGTATTGTACTAGCATCAAGTTTAAAATGTGCCGCCAACGGAGTACTAACTGGCTTAGAATTATTCATCTGGAAAAAATGCAACAATTTTTCTATGTATTTTTGCTGAGATACATACAGTAAACCTGCACTTCTATCTCTCAAAATCTCCATGTCCAATATCTTTTTGGCTGCACCCAAATCCTTCATCTCAAACTCACTGCTCAACAAGGCTTTCAAACTATCAATTTCAACCTTGTTCTTTGCAACAATCAACATATCATCAACATATAGCAACAAATAAATATAAGAATCATCTGCAAGTTTCTTAGAGTAGACACAGTTATCAAACTGATTACGTAGAAAACCATGGGAAGTCATGAATGCATCAAATTTCTTGTACCACAGTCTAGGAGACTGCTTCAAACCATATAAGGACTTTTTCAGCAAACATACATGATCTTTCTTCCTATAATCAAGAAATCCTTCTGGCTGTGACATATAGATCTGCTCCTCTAAATTTTCATGTAAGAAAGCAGTTTTCACATCCAGTTGTTCCAACTCCAAGTCAAAAACACTTACCATGGACAAAAGGACACGAATGGTTTTATGCTTCACAACAGGGAAGAAAACTTCATGATAATCAATTCCCTCCTTTTGTGAAAAACCCTTGGCCACGAGTCGTGCTTTGAACCTTGTTGGTTCAACTCCAGGAATACCTTCTTTCTTCTTGAAGACCCATTTGCATCCTACCGGTTCACTCCCTTTGGTAACGATACAAGATCCCATATTTCGTTCTTCTCAAGAGATTGCATCTCTTCATTCATTGCAACCAGCCATTCTGATGCTTCTCTACTCTCAATTGCTTCTTTATATGATCTCGGGTCATCAGAATCAATGCTTTCACCTACTGTCAAGGCATAAGCAACTGAATTAATATCAACTATATCAACACAATCTGCATACCTTATAGGTTTTCTGATTTCCCTTCTTTCCCTCCTTGTTGCTATAGGTTGTGATTTTTCTTCTTCCTTGGGTTGCTGTACAGGGTCTGTTATAACCCTTTTTGAAGTTTGAACTTCAATTTCCACCTTCTGGTTGGCACCTTGATCATTATTACCTGCATGACTACCAAGCTCCTCCTTCTGACCAAACATAGCAGACTCATCAAAAGTTACATCTCTGCTAGTAATAAATTTTGGAGTTCTATCCTTTTCGGTACACCACAGTCTGTTCCCTTTAACTCCAAGTGCATACCCTAGAAATATGCATTTCATTACCCTAGGCTCTAGTTTACCATCATTCATATGAGCATAAGTAGGACAACCAAATATACGCAGGCCAGAATAATCAGAAGGTTTACCGGACCATACCTCTTGAGTAGTCTTAAAATCAATTGCAGTAGATGGCGATCTATTCACCAGATAACAAGCAGTGTTAACTGCTTCAGCCCAGAATTGTTTTGGCAAGCCAGCGTTTAATCGCATGCATCTCGCACGCTACAACAGTGTTTGATTCATACGTTCTGTAACTCCATTTTGCTGTGGTGTATGACGTATAGTGCGGCGCCTCACTATACCTTTTTTCTTGCAAAATTCATCAAATGGAGCGTTACAGAACTCCAACCCATTATCAGTTCTGAGTGTTTTGACCTGTTTTCCAGTCCGTTTCTCAACCATGGTCTTCTACTCTTTGAACTTCCCAAACACTTCATTTTTGGATTTCAGAAAA
This sequence comes from Biancaea sappan, assembly GCA_037074585.1. Lineage (NCBI taxonomy): Eukaryota > Viridiplantae > Streptophyta > Magnoliopsida > Fabales > Fabaceae > Biancaea > Biancaea sappan. Next base: position 19,497,115 of record CM073494.1, read on the forward strand.
TACACCCAAACCTTTCTAGAGTAGTCATGAATGAAAGTAACAAAGTACTTGCATTTGCCCTGAGATTCAACTGGAGAAGGACCCCACAAGTCTGAGTGAACATATTGAAGAACATCCGTAGAAGTATGCTTCCCATAACTAAACTTAACTCTGCGTTGTTTACCCATAACACAAACTTCACAGAATTTCAGTTTCCCAGTTTCTGCTCCTTCTAACAATCCTTGTTTACTTAGAATTGACAGCCCTTTCTCACTCATATGTCCCAATCGGCAATGCCACAACTCTGTACAATCATCATCCTTCCCTAAAGATTTAGATACAGCCACTGTCCCCATCACAGAACTACCAATCAGAAAGTAAATGCCATGCTGCAATTTACCCTTCATTATAACCAGAGCACCTTTGGAAATTCTCAACTGTCCATTCTCTCCATAGTACTTGTACCCTTGTTTGTCTAGAGTACCAAGAGAAATCAAGTTCTTTCGTAGACCAGGAACATACCAAGCATCAAGCGTCCTGACTATTCCATCATACATCTGAATCTGCACAGAACCACTGCCCTTAACACTAAGCTGCTCATCATCACCCAATCTCACAACACCATTCCACTCCTTAAAAGAAGTAAACAGCTCACGTGAAAAAGTCATATGATAAGATGCATCTGTGTCCAAGACCTAAGTATTTGCAGAACCAGAGGTACTGACTGTGAGAACATCATTGTCTTCTTCTTCGTCAGAACTATCTTGCACCACCACAGCACTACCACTGGTATTCAGTTCATTCTCATCATTTCCCTTCTTCCTCTGTGGACAGTTCTTCCTGATGTGCCCCTTCTGTTTACAGTGATAACATCTAGGTCCTCCTTTGTTCCTCGACTTAGATCGTGACTTGCTTCTTTTTCCATCATCCCTTTTAATGTCTCTGCCTCTTCCAACATACAAACCTTCTTCTGCACCATCCTCATCAGAACTAGAGACTCTTCTCTTCAGCTCTTTAGATTGCAAAGCATCTTTGACATCATTAACAGAGATACTATCTCTACCATACAACATAGTGTCAACAAAGTTCTCATATGAATTTGGTAGAGAACACAAAAGAATGATAGCCTGATCTTCATCATCTATCTTAACCCCAACACCCTGTAAATCCAGGATAATTCGGTTAAAATTATCAAGATGATCTTTTACCTGCATATTTTCTGTCATCCGCAGGGTATACAAACGCTGCTTCTGATATAACCGGTTTGTGAGAGATTTTTTTTGGTATTTATCATCTAATTTCTTCCACAAACATGCAGCAGTTGACTCATCAACTACTTCTCTCAATACCTCATCAGTCAGACTCAATAGTATTGCACTATGAGCCTTTTCCAGAATTTCCTTCTTCTCCTCTTCCTTCAACGTGTCAGGCAGACTACTTTCTCCTTCTAATGCCACCGCATATCCCTGCTGAACCAGAAGTGCCCTCATTTTTACCGTCCACAAATTGAAATCATTCGATCCATTGAACTTCTCAATATCGAATTTATGAGTCGACATCTTCTCAAATAACAGCAGATAAATTACTAGCAAATTTCGCAACCAGAAATTGAATTTCACAAAATTGTTCAGAACCTTGCAAACTGACCAGAACTTCACTAACAGAAATCCAACACATCAGTCCAACAAAATTCACAGCAGTAAACCAGAAATCCAATCCAACACAATTCAGTAAATTCACACAAAAATTCAGAATTCTTTTATGAATTAAACATAAACTCACCTGAACCGTGTCGACGAAACAATAACGATCGCAACAGAAAACTTGGTCCAAACAACAACTATGACCAAACAGTAGTTTTTGACCAAACAACAACTTTAACCAAACAGCAGCTTTGACCAAACAACAGCTTTGACCAAATAGTAACTTTGACCAAATAGTATCATTGACCGTTGACCGTGCTACAATGCCGAGTCGCTAAAGTACCGTTCTACTACAGTGCACTGAGTCTCTACAGTATCCGAGTTGCTACAGTACCGTTGACCGTTGACGGCTACAGTACCTCATCGTAGAAGATGATGAACAGTACTTCCGATGATGATTCCGGCGATGAACAGTACTCGCAACCGTAAAAACTCACCAAAATAACTGAAAAACGATCTCCAATGCACTAGAAATGCAATAAACGGTCTCTTTTGACAAAAAAAAAGCGAATCAAGCTAGATCTGAGATTTGAAACTAGATCTGAAAATTTTCTTACCAATAAAAATTGGTCTCCGACGTTCTTCAACGCACCAAAGATGCATAAAAGGGTCTCCTATGCTCCAAATCAACCAAATCGGGGCAAGATCTGAAATTTTGGAGCCATATCTGAAAATTTTTGGACGTGATACAGTAACTGACGAACCAAAAAATGAACCAAGGCTCTGATACCACTTGTTAGGTTATTGTAAGGCAATAAATCAAGGAGAAAGATTGAGAAAAACACACAAAGAAATTATGTGGTTCGGTCAATGCGACCTACGTCCATGGACAAAGAGAATATCTGTATTATTTTTTATAGAGGCTATACAGAGAGAAATTACATCAACCACTTACTTCTAATGAATTCCATTACACACATATATATAGAGGAAATAATGGGTTATGGTTCATGGGTCGTGGGTCGGGTTACAAACCGAGTCACCCACAAAATTCAAGTCAAACCCAACACTGTCCTCTCCAATATGACCAAACATTCCTTGAACAGTTGAACCTGGACAACGGATCCCAATCTAGAATAGCCTAATCAGCATCGTGAAACGCCCTTATTCCAGAATACTAATGTCACTTTCGGTTGGCATCTTCGGATGGAAAGCACCTCTCCCATGCGGTATCTGCTACTGCACAGTTTTCCATTTTATGGTACGGCCTTTTCCTTCTAAATGTTAATGGAAAACTAGCCCTAGCGATGGAAAATGCTCTGAAATTACTGGTATAACCTCAATTGTGCTAGCTATTTCCATTGTAGTTGTTTGTTATTGTCTTGTGTTGGTATTTTGAGAGAGGAGAATGACGAAAATGAGACAGAAGAAGAAGAGGACGACGGAGAGAGGTGAGCACGATGGAGAGAAATACAATCTATTTTTTTGTTCATTGACACTGCGAAAATGTTAATTTGTGTTCCTTGCTCATGAAATTGTCAATGGATGGCTGTGATGAGGGGTTGATAAGGGGAATTTTATTATCATTTGGCCGGCGCACACAAGTGATGGTGGAGAGATGAATAGAAGCATAGATGTATGAGAGAGAGATGAATTGAAAAGAGATCAAAGTGAATAAATTAAAAAATTTATAAGTGTTGATTTTAACAAAGAACAAAATATATTATCAGACTAAGAATTTAGATGAAGTAACAGAAGAGTTTATATCAAACAAAAAACAAAAGAAAAATTTTAGTCAGGAACCTAAGTGAATAAATAGAAAAGTTTTTGGATAAATGGTGAAATTAAAATAAAATCTATAGTAATTGTGATAGAATTATGAGTTTTTTAGTAAAATGAGAAAATTATATTAAAGGGTAAAATAATAAATTTACTTACCTATTTCTTTTATTTTTGTAAATAATAATACAATTTTCTTACATTCTTTTTCATTACATACCAAATAATTTTTTTTTTCCATTCCATTTTTTCTTTTTCCTTTTCATGGATACGATGCTTCTCCAATAAGCAAAAGTATGGGACTCTCCCATACTTTCACATGAGCTATCTAATTGAAGCCACGAACAGCCCAAATCACGTTGGAAGGCTGAAGTGTCGAGACCATTAGATCGACCTAGATTGCGTTTGCCCAATAAATAGTTTGACTTAAGATAATATTTAACTTTATTTAAGTTCCTCATTTCAGAATATATTTTGTTTTGAATTTAAATCGAGCTTTGTAAACTTTTGAGTTTATTCAATTTAGTCTCTGTCACATATATATATATATATATATATATATATATATATATATATATATCACGTCCAACTATCGTTTTTTATTTTCAAACTAGTCCAGAACTTCATCCTAGATATTTTTAAAATATTTTTGGTCATTTCTATCTCAGAGCAAGGGAAACCATGAATTAAAATTAAATTTTTCGAAATTTTCAAGCTTCTACATCCATTTTGCCTATGTTTTGTATTTTTTTTTGTAGTTTTTCCCTTGGTTCTAGTTTTCTTCTTAGCCTCTAAATTTGAATTAACTTAAACTAGGTATATTCAATTAGTTCTAACTATAAAAGATAAAGGCATAAAAGAAAAACCCACTTTCACGAGTTACTTTTTTTCTCCTATCGTTTTAAGCTTGGATTGCAATTAAACTTTACTGTTTCAACCACAAAATCTTCTCCTCAAACCCACTTACTTAGTTCATTCATATATCTCAACTGCCATAAAGATGTCTTTGATATATTGAGTAATATATGTATATACTGGATTAAATAACTAATTGAATATATCTGACTTATGTTAATTTAACCTTAAGAGCAAAGAAGAAGATTAAAATTGAGAAAAAAATCAAAAAGAAAAAAGACTAGAGGCAAAATGACTTAAAAAAATGTAAAAATATAAATTTTTTTATAAACTTAATTTTAATTCATAGTTTATTTTACTGTAGAATGAAAATGATCAAAAATATTTTAAAAATATTTAGGATGAAATTTTAGCCTATTTTAAAAATTAAAACTAACAATTGGACGCAATATATATGGTAAAAATTAAATTAAACAAATTTAAAAATTTATGATGTTAATTTAAATTTAAACTAAAATATATGAGGGAGGTAAATAAAATTAAATATGAAATCAAGTAAAAAAAAAAATCTTAAATAGATAACTAGTTGAATAATCGCGTGCCAAAGACCCCGTCGTTTCTGTCTTCCTCCGAGCTCAGTCTCCATACTCTTGCTTATTGGAGAGGCGCCGGATCGTCCTTTTCATTCCTGCTCAACGCTGCGAACGCACTGTAAACGCCGAGTCTCCTGACACACTGGACGGCAAGCTTCTACAAGGAGAGGGGGTGAGGGACTACACACAGAGAGCGGGGACCCCAAAAACCGATCCCTTGCTCCGACTCGACTGCGGACGCTCGAACCCTAACCATCGGGCCTCACGAAGAGGAGAAGGACAAGCAGAGCACACCCATCGTTCATCTCTCAACTCTAAAACACTCAGAAGCACCACGTGATCGCACCCCTCGTCTCAGCCTCTCAACCCATCGAACCTTGCCTCGAGCTACATCCCTCGGCCGAAGGGAAGCCAAACTCGCATGCTCGCACCTCTGTTCGATCTGCCTCCCTCCTAAGCACCACCGCCCTATGTCTTTGAATTATGGGATTGGAAGGAGAAAAGGGGAGAGTGATCCAAGAGAGAGGAATTGAGAACAGCAAAGGATTGGAATCGCGATTGATCAAGCAATCTTCAGAATAGGTTAGTGCCTTTTAATTCCGTTTTTTGTTTTCTATTTATTGCCTGATGCTTTGGTCTTTCGTTTTGATTCTCTTAGGTTTTCGTTCTCGATTTTTGGTTCGCATCGATCTTGAAGTGTTCAAAAAATAAATTCTGTTCTGTTTCGGCAATTTCTTGGTGTTTCCCTGTTCTGTGTGTTTTACTGGACCAATATCATGTCGCTCGTAGTACGAATCAGCATATGATTTTTTTTTTTAATCCGTATTAGCTTTTTTTTTTTTCTGATCAAGGGTATTTATGCAAGATTTGAGCACTCACATTAATCTCTTCTGGCATGCTTAGGTTTGGTTTCGTTACGATTTTAAATCTTGGACTTCTTTGCAAAACGTGGATATAAATTTGTGACAGCTTATGAACTGAGTGTTTCCTTTTTCTGTCTCGGATTCGGTCTTGCCTCAACATTCTCCAAGATTTCATTCTTTGTAACTTTTATAAGTTCTCCTCTCTGAGCTCTATGATTCATTGACCTTCTTGGAATAAATTGCATATGTAAAACCATCTTGAGATTTCATTCATGGACCTTTTACCTTTAATTCTTTCATGTCTTTCTAAAGATTGCTGCTGTCGATTCAATTTCGGCTTTCATAAATTGCATTTGGGTCCTTGCTGACAGCGTGCATCACGTTAAATTGTTAATTGTTGATTGTGAAATGGAACCTCCTGCTGCACCTGGATCTAGAGGGTCAGGGAGTTGTGTTTATGTATGAGATATTGTCACTTTTGCAATAGATGACTTGTTTAATGGAAGTATAACGACATTTGGATAATTTTATGCTCTTCGAAGAATCTTATTCAGCTATACAATTTCTTATATTTGTATTATCATAATTAGTGAATGTTGGGCAAAGAATCTTATGGGAGTAAATGTTGGGTGATGAAAGGATAACAAGAATAAAAAATTGGGGTAGCGGAGATGAGGATGTTGCGATAGATGTGTGGACATACAAAAAGAGATATGATATGTAATTATCATATAAGAAGAAGAGTTGGAGTGGCACCTATTGAGGAAAAATTAGTTGAAAACTGTTTAAGGTGGTTTGGGCATGTACAAAGAAGACCGTTGGAAGCGCCAATAAAAAAAGTTGAACAGATGGTTTGGAGTCTGGTGAAAAAAGGACGAGGAAGACCAAGAAGTACACTTAGAGAAGTTATTGAACGGGATCTTCTAGTAAATGAGATACCTAAAAAATTGGTTATTGGTAGAGCTAAATGGCGTCGTGCGATCTATGTAGCCGACCCCACCTAGTGGGGTAAGGCTTTGTTGTTGTTATTGTATTATCATAATTAGTAAAATCTTACAATTTTTTTTAATATTATCTTGTGATTTGATCTATTTTATACTTTTTCTGATCTTATCCTGATCTTGATTATCTTGGTTTCTTCCAATTAACTACTCTTGTATATCTTATTTTGAATTGACAGGGCTCTGCTAAAAGCATCAGGTTTATGAAATTATCAGGAGCTTATTTTAGCAGGCACAACTATGTCCCCTCCTCTCCATCCTCATCATCATCTTCTCTGCCATGGATATCTCCCCTTCAATTTACAAAAACTGCAGCCCCTAAACCAGATCCTCCCCCTGAATTCAATGTCAATCCCACCATAGTTGGGAAGAAACACAAATATATCTCTCATGAGTCTGCCATTAACTTGATCAAACAAGAAAAAGATCCTCAATATGCCTTGAAAATATTTAATATGGTATCAGAGCAAAAGGGTTTTAATCACAACAATGCTACATATGCTACAGTTCTCCAAAAACTTGCACAGTACAAGAAGTTTGAAGCCATTGATCGAGTTCTGCATCAAATGACCTATGAAACTTGCAAATTTCATGAGGGTATATTTATTAACCTCATGAAGCATTTTTCAAGCTCCTCTCTGCATGAAAAAGTGCTCCAGATGTTTTTCTCCATCCAACCAATTGTCCGTGAAAAGCCCTCTGCTAAAGCCATCAGCACTTGTCTAAATCTCCTGGTTGAATCAAACCAGATTGATTTGACCCGACAATTGCTCTTACATGCCAAGAGGAGTCTAATTTATAAGCCAAACACCTGCATATTTAATATTTTAGTGAAGTACCACTGCAAGAATGGTGACCTTGACTCTGCCTTTGAAATTGTTAAGGAAATGAAAAACTCTAAATTGTCTTGCCCTAATTTAATTACATACTCAACCTTGATGGACGGCCTCTGTCAAAATGGGAGACTCAAAGAAGCTTTTGAACTCTTCGAGGAAATGGTCTCAAAGGATCAGACCTTTCCTGATCCCCTCACTTACAATGTTCTGATTAATGGATTCTGCCGTGGAGGTAAAGCTGATCGTGCTAGAAAGATAATTGAATTTATGAAAAGCAATGGATGCAATCCAAATGTAATTAATTACTCAACCTTGTTGAATGGTTTATGTAGAGAGGGAAAACTGCGAGAGGCAAAGGAAATTTTTGTTGAGATGAGTAGCTCTGGTTTGAAACCTGACACTATTAGCTACACTACTTTGATCAATTTCTTCTGTAGGAGTGGACAAATTGATGAAGCTATAGAGTTGCTTAAAGAAATGAAAGAGAATGGATGCAGAGCTGATAATGTAACTTTTAATGTGATACTTGGAGGGCTGTGCAGAGAAGGCAGGGTTGGGGAAGCTCTTGAGATGCTCAAGAAACTTCCACTTGAGGGTGTCTATCTGAATAAAACTAGTTACAGGATTGTGCTAAATTTTTTAACCCAAAATTGTGAGTTAAATGAGGCAACAAAGTTATTAGGGCTGATGTTGGCTAGGGGTTTTCTACCTCATTATGCTACTTCAAATGAATTGCTAGTTCATCTTTGTAATGCTGGAATGGCTGATGATGCTGCTATGGCACTATTTGGATTGGTGGAGATGGGGTTCCAGCCAAGGCCTGATTCTTGGGGACTTTTGATTGAATTAATTTGCAGGGAGAGAAAGTTGTTGCATGTATTTGAGCTGCTTGATGAGTTAATAACGACAGATTCTTGATATTAACCTCCTGAAATGGAGGGACGAATTCCTGAAGGAATGACAAATTGCAGGTCGATGGCCAAGCTCATGCCCAGATGAATTTAGATCTTCAAAATGTGACATGCACTTCAAATTGTCAAGTGTTCCTTTGGAAGCTCACTACAAAGTTATAAATTCCTCGTGGCTTAGTGGCGTCTTCCTTCCCTTGGTCATACATAGTAAGAGAGAGCTAGTGCCCTGGGATGTGATTCCCCTGATTCCCAACTTCCCCTTTCCTGCTATAGGTCTGGCGGAGATCCTAGAGGAGACCTATGCATGTGGCACTTTTAGCAGATTGCAGGCCTCCTCATTTTTGCCTTTTGGTTAGATCAGCTGATGATGACATATACAATATTAACTCGTGATTCTACCATCCTGATAGAAAAAAGGGCCCTTACAAAGTTCTTCCAGTTTTATTATATGTACTCGATGCAACTGGCATTTTTCTGAAATACATAAACATTGTCTTTCAAATGAATTGTTTTACCTCTCTTTCAAATCAAACTTAAAACGTATTATTCTACGTTTTTCTCCCCACATCTTTGTTACTGCATAGCTTTCAGTACAGGAGTTAAGTAATTGAAAAATAAAATCTCGCAGTGGCCAAGAGGGTACTTCGTACTTAGTAGAGGTTTATATGTATCATAGGTGCACTGATACAACACTTTAGGCAAGTATCATACTTACAGTCATCAATAAAGCCTAAGCAAATGGTTATAGTTAAATTAAGTGATGAAATGTGTAACCAAAAAACAAAAAAGAAAGAAAAATATCCCCACCAACATGCACCGAAAGAAAGGGCATAATATAGAGGACAAGAGGAGGCTATGAGTCTATTGTCTGAAGGAATTGATGACACATTAAATAACATAAGATCTGGGAGTGGGATTAAAAAAAAAATCTAAATATGATTCGGTATTTCAATACAAACATAGGCAAGGGTAAAAGGGCCTTCTCTTCTAAAAATTGCAAGACGGAACAAAAATAAAAGAAGTCTCTAAATTTTATTAAAAACATTCTCAAAGTATAAGAAATGTTTTCTGAACAGCTTCCAAAGAAAATGACAAAATAGTAGAGACAAGGAAACAAAAACATTTAGTCTTACAATATCCTGAAATAATATTTCAATTACTTATCAGAGTAACAACATGACTGATGCTGTTAACACAGATAAGAAATAAGTGAAGCTAAAGACCAAGTGTGTGTTTGGAATACAGTTAGGGAAATTTGTTTTGGTAAATCATGGTTTAAAGAATTAATTTTGAGGAAACTTAAGTTTGGACAAATCATAATTTGTAGAAGTAATAATATAAAACTTTAACTGAAACTATGGTTTGAAGGTAAAAACCACATTAATGCAAAGACTCTCAAACATGTTATTTTGCATTAAAATTACTTTAATAGAATCTAAACTATGATTTATGAAAATCTAATGTAGAACCAAACATACACTAACACTGTCAGAAAGATGCATAGGACAGAAATAACTGACATGAGGTGGTGACATTCTCTCCCGGCTGGAGCTCGGGGGTGGTAGCATCCTTTTGTCATATAAACGCACAAAGGCGTCACTGCAAGCAATAGAGAAATGGTCATCAGTTTGAAATAGAAAAATGGTATTAAATGACAAAATAACCAGAAGCTATAAACAACATCACTTTAACAATTTCCATGTAACTAGCTTTAGCAAACAATGATGAATAATCTACAAATCTACTCTCACTTTCGGTGAAAAATAAAAAGCCAAAGAACTACAATTGGAAACCCTAACTATCAACTGCACATGTAGTTTAAGGACACGCACACACAAATAACTTTGTCACATAAACTTGAAAGTTTAAACTGTTACGTGAAGATTCATAATTGATTCTATTATACTCTAATACACCCCACACACAAAACACTCTAGGCTAGAATGGTGGACAAAGCATAGACCCACCATACTTCAAGTACCACTTCGAATAAAAGCTTAAGATATTAGGTGAAGGCCCATAAATAATTTTATTATAATCTTTAACATAATCAATAACCCATACTAATTTGAACAACCAGGAGATAAATTAGTTGAAGAAACACTTTGAATCAAGCAATTTGACATGAACATTCAAATTATAAGTTTTCATATTTTTCCCGATGCAATAGCAACTCAGGCGAATCATTTAGCTTATGAAACACGCAATCCATAAATGGCAAAATAAACAGTTTTCAGCAAATGTCTAACAATATTGTAAGGAAGGTTCTCATAAATTCCTCCAACTTAAAATTACAAAGTTATTATATGATAAAAACAATATAATTGGCATACAACAAGAAACCATCAAGTGAGGCAACTTACAGTTAATTGCCATTCCAATATAATAGATAGAGCTCAATTAGTCAGTCAATAATATAAAGCTACTAATTATGGTGTTTCTAACACCGTAATTATAACAAACAATGCAAACTCATGATCACACAGATGCGGGATAAGCTTTAGATAAAAAAAAAATAAAACTTAGATCATGAATTTGTTGTTTAAAAAGATCTTGATAGACAAATAAACAACAATAATTAACAAAACTGAATGAAGAACATACCTTGATCCATAGTATTCTTCTACAATCAGGATTGACTCTTCTAGGTTGATATGTATTGTTTTCTCAAAAGGTTTTGTCTCATGGTATATCCAAAATTGAAAACTCATGCCCATATAATCCAAAGAACTATGACTCACTTCTCTTGCTCATGGCTTGATCATAATTTAATAAGTCTCATCACTATTATTAACTGGGTCAGATATCTATACATACAATTAATTTTACTACCACTCTAAATTAACTTTTAATATATCAAATAGGTCTTACCAAAACATACACTTTACAAAGATAATAAAATTTAGACCTAATTAATAGATAACAATACTATATATATATATGAACGTTAACAAAAGCTCAAAGAAAGCAGATGAACTAATTTTCAAGGGAAACAACTGAAGTTTTCATTCACAACTTCAGATATTAAGACAACACGAAGTTGTATTTTGAGAAAACAAAAACTATCATCATTTACCTCACTAGCCTATTTTCTGTATTTATAAATGAAGCTATGGAGCTAGTTACGCTAATTACAAATTATAATGCATATCAGATAAGCACCCCTTCACCCAGTTATATATGACAAAAGAATCCCAACCTTTTATGAACTTCATTCCTCCTGAATAGACCTCTTGACTGAGTTTTTCTATTTTATTAAAAAAAAGGTCTGTACGGAAGAAATGAAACACCACAGCGAGGTGTGAACACAAGAAACATCCATTGGACATAGATATGAGATGTTAAAATCCCTGGTAGCAAGCAGAAGGGAATTCAAAGTCCCATTAATAATGGAAAAAACCCAAGAGAAATCTACTTGATCTATTAAAATGAGATATATAATAAACCCCTAACCTTGACAGGATTAAAGTAATCACTTTATAGGTAAGTTAGGTAGGGGTTTATTTCTTAATAAAATAAGTGTTGAGAATAGTTGTTGTAAATATTTATTGTACTGAACCACATTCTCCAACCACCATAACACCTTTCATTTATTTCCTTTCTTTCCTAATCATATTGTAATGATTATATCTTTGTATATAAATAGAAGTGTCTCCGATGACTTTAGATAAACCATTCAGTTCATTCTTAGTATTTCAACTATAAGATTTATTGTTTTTAATGAGCTTACTCTCTCACCTTACCACCCTAATAAACTAATATACATACCCATGATGACATGTTCCTTCTCTTAAGTCATTCAGTATCTATGATCTTCTCACTTTCATAAATTCAATCACATTTTAGGAAACCACCCATGGTCATGGCCATGTTTGTAGAACATATATGTCATGTCATTCAATTGATTAGTTAAACCATCTACTATAAATACTCCCTCATGATCATTTATTGGAGACAAGTAGACTCTAGAATACTGAGACTTTGAGATATTTTCTTTACTTTGCAACTATTTTCTCAAAAATATTGAGCTCATAAAAACGATTTCTTATTTTTTTAAAATGATATTCTCTCGTGCCTTACTCAACTTTTGCCTTGTATGGTTTTCTTTTATAAGGAATTCCCAAATATTGGTCCATCTATTGCTCTGTATCTCTTAAATTTGAATCCCTCTTTCCTGGAGCACCCTTTAAACGTAAAAATGAACCTGGCATGGATTGAGATTTGAGACTTACCTTACTTGAACCCAAATATGAAAACATCATACACGTGTTAGGTGGAGTTTTTGTCTATCCAAACCTTAATAGGTGTGTGTCTTGGTAAACCAGTATAGTCTGTCTATCGGGCTTTTGGTTGTCTGAAATATGGTTTTGTATAGAAACAAGTTCATTTGGTTTTGCGGCAAAGTGAATATGCAAAATCGATTCTTCCCCTCAAACCCTAGTTTTGCCAACACTATTCTGAGTTGCTTTTGCGTTGAAGTAAGTTTAAAACTGATTTCCCAACTATTTCTTTATCTCCTTTACCCCTTATTTCCTATTTTATCTCATCTTCTTCCATCTCTGTATTATGAAAAAGGAGAGGAAAGGAGAGGAAAATGAGAAGAGAAGAAAGGAAGAAAATGTAGGAAAAAAAAAAATTAAAGCAGAAGTTTAAAAATGAAGAAAAAAAATTGAACCCAAAGAGCTCGAAAGGTGCTATTTTGGTTTTGGCCAATATTACACAATTGAGCCCCATTTTATTAAAAAGTGCACTTCAACCCCAAACTGATTTGTTCTTTCTCATTTTAGTTCCTGTGTAATTACTTTTTGACCCCATATTTTTACCTTATTTTTCAGTTTAATCCTTAGAGCTTTGATTGGCTAAAATTATGGTTAGACTCGACTTTTGTATTTGTCTTTTCATGTTAATCCTTGCTTTTTGATACTTACTTAAATTTTGACTTTACATTTTTGCTCCACTTCTATTGGCTAAAAGCAAGGATATGTTTAAAAAATACTTCGACATATTGTATTTATTTTTAGTACTTTTTATTTTGATTGTGCACTTTATTTGAAAAACTAAAATAGCATTTTTTTATCAACTGTTAATACCCATGATAAAATATTATTACAACATTTATATAATTTATTTTATTATATTTAAAAATTAGTGAAACTAAAGAATAAAGGTAAATCAAAGAAAATAATATAATATCAATATAATATAAATATTTTTTTAGATAATTACATACATAAAAGTGATTTTGATAAACAATATTCAAACCACATCAATTTTTTCATATAAGTTATTTTATTATATTTAGAAATGAGTGAAATAAAACTGTTAAGAATAAATTAAATAAGACAATATAAAATTTATATCCTTTCTAATAATTATATATCCAAGAGACTAAAAGTGATTTTGCTAATTAATATCTAAATAAATTTTATTTTTCTAAAATTACTTTTCTAGTAATAGTTCTCTATGCAAACTCACTTTTACTCAAAATCAAGTTTAAAAATTAATTATGTTCTCAAACAATTTTATTTAATTATTTTTCAAACATACACTAATTCAAAAGTCGTGCACCTATGGGTTTTTTGTTGCCACAGGATCCGTTGCTCCTCCTTTTAGTGCTCCTCCCTTTTAGACGGTTTTTACCGTTGCTGAAGGAAACCATTGCTAAAAGAGAAAGAGTAGGGAAGAGCAACGGATCCGCACTCTTTTTAGTTCCCTCATTTTCTCCCTCCTTGTAGAGCTTTTTTATCACCTCTCCTTTAGAAGAGTCTCTCTTCTATGACAGAAGGTTTTTTTTCATTTCTTTCATGAACAGTTTTCCCCTCTTGTGGTAAGAAAGCTTTGAATTTTAGAATTACATTGTTCGCTCTCTGGAAGTTTAACTTTGGACATTATTTCGTGAATATGAGAGATGAGCGATTAGCGAACCCCAATCTCCATCCACTCAAACAAAATGTATGAAGATATAAACACATACACATGAAAGCGGGTCTGGCATTCGATGTTACAACACGCAGACGTCTATCTATCTCCTAATTTTATACAAAAGCGTGAACTTTACACTCAACTACAAGTAGTGGTGTTAAGAACCCAAAAATAATAAGAGAAATAAAGTATAAAATGAAGAAGATAGAGATGAGGTAAATGGAGATGACTGCCTGATGATGGAAAATATGCAGCAAGCATTCCCAATTTCGAGTAGGGGAAAATACTCCAAGCAAATATGCTTTTACAAAAAAATGATCTCCTAATCCCTCACTCTCTAGCTCTTTTATTCAAGCACTAACAGAAAAGTAAAAACGAAAAACACAGTACCCCCTTCACAAAAGCATAACAGAATGGTGATGGTCCCCTCATGTGGTCCCCTATCCCAAATGACAATTACGTGGCCAATGAGTGCCTTTTTCATTCTCATAGATCTCTTCCCAATATTCTTTTCCTTCACGTCAGTACCCAACTCAATAGAATTAATAGCCAACTCATTCACTTCAGCCATGTCAGCATCCTTGATAGCCTCCTCTGCCACGAAAACCTTCTTGTATGACTCCTCTGCCTCATCCAAAGAGTGATTCATATCAAGTGGTTTGATTCCTGAGTATGGCATGCAGTGCCAGATACCATAAAAAAATGTCCAAGATGCGGAAGGGTTTCTGGTACGCAGATCTCCTGCTTGGCCAAGTAGGCTATCCAAGTTGTCCGATGAAGTTCCTATCAGGTGAGCCAAGTAAGGGATTCGGGTTCAGCATTTCTACACTGTAGTTTTGGTTTACCATATAGAGTGCTTTATGCCAAGACCATTACACGTCAATATAAGGCCCTTGTAACGACTAAGATAATCCTGCGGCAAAAATAAATGAAAAATGTTCTATTAAAAAAATTCTTGTGAATAAATTTTTTTTCCTACTTATTGGGGGAAAGGGCGGGTATATTATATATATGGCATTTTACAAAAGCAATGTTCATGTCAGAGAGATTAATAATACTTACATTAAGATTGTAGTCATAAACATAGAGCATCCCCTTTTCGTCATATTCCTTCCTTTTAACAGGATCACTCAAAACTGTACAATAAAACTAAAACAAATGTTAAATTCAAATAATTCGTCAAAATGGTCTCATCTACGTTTTTTAGCAGCCTCCGATTATGGTGGAAACTGAGAAGAAGAATAAACGATCTGCATAATCTTCAGACCTCATCTAATTAAAATTCGGTAAACGATTAACCATTAAAAAAATGTGTGGGCTTATGCTTATAAATCTTTCAGAAACAATATCTGAACCTATTGGCCAAGCTCAAGCAAGTAACTTACAGTCAACCAAACCTTGCAAAAGGGAGGGGAAAATGTTAAAAACTGCAATAGCAAGATGTTAAGCAGATGTGAAATGTATTAATACAGAGACTAATGCGGTAAATCTTGTGGTCCTGAGCTTTGGTGAATGTAAGCTATTGAGAATAACAGCAAGAGCAATAACATCATAAGCTCATCGCATTAAAGAGGAAAGCAGTTCTGCTGAAGATTTAAGGCATCTCACCAAGTTCCTTGTCCTTTTTTCTACAGTAATGAAATTTGAATTAAGAACTTGGCTCTATGGTGGTTGGACTTTCTTTTATGAAATTCTAATCACCATATTCTCCAAAAAGTTCTGCATACATACAGTTAAGTTATATGCTTGTGTTAAAGATGGATCCCTGGCATTTCATTTTCAGAATCCTGTTTGTGCAACATTTCCAGCACATTACCATAAGAATACCGCAGTTTGGGATGTGCCTTTAATACAAATGCGTGTAAAGTAGGGCTTGATTTTGCAAAGCAGGCTCTAATATGACTATAATAAGAACAATATTTCAATTACCAAGCAGATATTATTTTCAATTTCAAGTGCATCCATTGCAGCAGAGAGTTGGCAATTCTGACCCATTGCTATACTCAACCTTATCATCACATTCAATAAAAAAGTATTTGCCATGTTGTCACTAATCATCATGTTAAACTAATTTCAGCATACAAAGACAAAAGAATTACTCCATAAGAAAGTTAATTGGCATTATCCTAGACCCATCAAAGCTCACGTTTGGTCAATCATATTTAGTAATTAATGCATGATAATCATTCCAAAATCATAGCACACGGGCCACTCAATTTCACTGTATTCTTGCGTCTCCTATCTCTCCGCTCAGAATCAATGAGACATCTGACTACATAATTATTGAATTTAATTGCAGACTGCCCAAAAGGAGAAGAAACCAAAGGGAAGAACCAAAAAAAGGTATGCAGCTTATCATGCCAACAGTTCCAGACAAATTTAGACTTCTATAAGTCAAGACATTGGACTGTACTGAAATATTCCTTGAAATGCCCAATCTAAAAAGTCCCTAAACTATAGAAGTGCGGGCACATGTATAACTTTGACATTTTAGCATCTACACCAGTTAAGTAAGTAAAAGAAAGGAAGCCCAGAAAGTAAAATGGGAAACAGGAACTAACCCTGGTAGGCTTCATTTATCACTTGGAATCGCGAGGTTGCATCATCTTGATCTTTCTGCTTGTCCGGGTGCCATTTCTGTGCTCATAGAATCAGACTAAGGTTAGCCCCAAACCCGCCCACGAAGAACCCACATTCAGCTCGAAATCCAACAAATAAAAATATAGCCGACGAAATAACGGCATGGCCGCAGAACACACCAGAGCTAGCCGAATGTAATTGGACCGGATAATGTCATCTGTAGCATCATAATCCACCTCTAATATCTTATAATAATCCTGCAAAATACAACGCAGAAGTTCATATTTTTAGCATTAAAAGAAAGTACCCAACAAACCATATTCACAGGAAACAACCCTAAAGTACATTTAAAATGCCCAAACACATCACTTTTAAAAAGACAGTAAACTAGAGGTAGAAGTGTTACTTTGGGCTTGGACAGGGCAGAGAGAAAATCGAAATTCAGATAGGAATCTCGGTCGTTTTGATCGGGTTCGGGGGTATTGTCGTCCCACTGCTCCCACATCGTGTTCAAACTCCAAGGTCTAGTTGAGCTAAACGACGAGGAATGCCTGCTGTGTTTTGAATCTGGTTTCAATCGTGGCTTTAGGTTTTTTCGAAGAGACGAAGATGGTGATAGATTGGTCCTCCCGCTTTCTGTTCGTGCGTCACTGTAAATAGGCGTTCGAAATGGGCTCCTATTCCGATTCGTCTGCGTTTCGAACGAATTTCCCGGGGTTTCCACAGCGGAATGAAAGATTGAGTTAGATAAACTTCTTTTACTGTTTTTGTATTTGTTAGGCAAAATTATCCAGTATTTCCATTTCCATTTTACGACAAGTTTTAGTTTTATTTTTAATTTTTTTATATTAATTATATTTTATATATTTTATTTTTATTTTAACACTATCTTATTTATTAAGAACACCTCTAATAAATGTTCTTAAAGAGTTTTTTAAAATAAGAATAAATTTTTATTGAGTTTTACCGTTAGATTTTGTTAGTGTGATTATCATACGTAAAAATCGTTTTTATATAAATTAATTCTTAACAAAAGAAATAATTAACAAGAAAATAAAAAAGTTAACATTAAATATATCTATATTAATTAAAATAATAGAAAATTGTTTTAAAATCAAAAGTGGTGATATGACATAGTATGATTTACAATAAATAACTTATTAGAATTGTATCATTAGAGATGCTCTAACGCCGTCTATTCAACAGATAAAAAAATATTGATTTAGTTGTTAGTAAAAAAAAAGTAAATTTGAAACAAAAATAAAATATATATAACTCAATCCTACTCTTTTTACGTCCCAAACTGTTTTGCGTCAATTATATTTTACATGTTTTATTTTATTTTAAATCTATCATTTTTACTAATCATTTAGTCAGTAGTTTTCATAAATAAAATAAACTGCATTAGTAAAAAAATATATATTTAAAACAAAAAAATAAAATATACAAAATAATTTAAGCAAAAAAAACGTTAAGAATGAAATTAAAATTTAATATATACGTATAAAAATATTTTTTTTGTCATTGTGAATAAGATCTGATTTAATTTGGTTACACGTATTTTATTTATCAATTTTTATCTTATATATTTATGACATGATCCAAATTAATAATCAAATTATTATACCCAATGAACAAGTAGCAATTAAATAATACAAGTATGAAAACTACATAATTTACATAATGTTTTATTTAATACTTTCTGAAAAAAAGGTTAGAGCTTTAAAAAACAAATTACATTAATCTCATATGAAAATTATTCAAATTACACGGCACTATTTCTATTATGAAAATTTATATTTTGTTTTCTAAATCAAAATATGCACTACACTAATCTTTCCTGTAACAAAAGATCAATTATAATTACACCTATTGTAATTTTTTACCAACAAAAATTCCATGTCACTTTCTATATTTCACAAGAATTTAAATATATGATGTTCAACACAAAACAAATAAAATTTAAAATAAAAGTTTAAAAATATATTTTAATAAGTTGTAGTTTAATAGAAAATTAATATTACTAAGAGTATATTGACTTTGATAGTTCTTAATAACAATTAAACAAATAAAATGTTTAATTTAAGCGTCTCTTACAAAATAGGGGAGTAGTTTATATAAAAAATGACATTTTTTAATTTATCATGTGATATATTAAATCTCATATTCATGTTTGCGCCCTTTAATTATCACATGTTCTTAGCTAATTTTGTTAACAAATTAGATGATATTAACAGTTAAAAAGATATTGAGAATTTCTATAAATATATAAAATTAAATTGATTGCATAATATATAAAATAAGATAAAATTCCAGATTTATATGACAACAAAAAACGTTTATCAAATAAATTTATTAAATCGATTATGTAAAATTGGGCTTAAAAACCATTCACTTGTTTATATTTATGTATAAATAAGTATTAAATAAAGTTTTAATGAAAAAGTGATGCTAATTTTGTGTTCACACCTCTAAATAATAATAATAATAAAAAAAAGATTAAGGCTGTTAAATGCTACAATGGGTGCCCATGTTATCATATGCATCAAGTCACTCATTTTTCAAATAAAAGTATGTTTAATAAACTTCTTATATATATAAAAAAAGTAAAATATACATTACAATAAGCAATTGATGAGTTGAAAATACCTAAATAACCAAGTGAGAAAGCGTGAAGGTCAGGACGGATCTTAAACACAATTATTAAGGGGGCTTAAACATTTTTTTTAAATTTTGTTTAGGGGTCTAATAAAAAAATTAAATTGATATATATATATATTTTTAAAATTAGTTAAGAAAAAAATCCGTCAGTGCTGAAGGTCAAGACCAAATGCTATCTTAGAGATTGAGCTGCATAGCAAGTATAATCAAATTTTAAAAAATAAAGAATAACTGTGGCAACTAAAATTCAGACTCAACTGGCTGTCTCTAGCATATCAAAACACTAAATTCTTTCATGCAGTTGTTTTAAATTAGGAGAAGGGAAAATAAAATTACCTTGTTACAAAAACTTGATGGCACCTGGATTGATAATCCACAAGAGATTATATCAGAATTAATTAAAAAAAAAAACAACAACCTTACTCGTATCTTCTCCATAGTTGTTCAACTACCCCCCCCCCCCCCTCTTTTGCTATACTAAATAAGGTACCTAAATGTACAGAAAGTGAGAAATGAAACCTTATCATGTCCCCTGACTATGAAGAAATTAAAAGAGCCTTGTGGGACATTCATCCCCTAAAAAGCCCAAGAGATGATAGCCTTCATGCAATATTTTATCAAAATACTTGGGATCTAACCAAGATGTTACTAATAAGGGATGTTACAAACATTTTTACAACCTGGGAAAACCTAGTGTAAAACCTTTCGTTGTCTCGCTCCAAAAAGTACAAATCCATATAGCCCAAGAATGCCTTCACTCCATAAATTACTCATAAAACAAAAAAGGTTGGATATTTCATAAAATTGACATAAAAAAGCCTTTGATATAATATCGTGGAATTTCATAAACCATGTACTACAGGACTTCAACTTACCTAACCAATGGATCCAATTAATTAACTCGTGCCTTCTATGTAATACCCCAGTTATTACGATGTCATAAGAAAATGTGAGCTTGGATATGTGAAAAATTTTTTGTGTATAGATGGGTGCCCATGAGTAAAAGTTAGAAACCTACATTGTTCACAGTAAAGGTAAATTAAATTCGGATGACTGAATTTCTTAAAGGGGGAAATATTGTAATACCAGTCATTTTTATTTTTTGCTTAATTTGATGAATTTTATTTGACAAATTGTTGATTTGAAAATGTTGTGTGATATGTGTGTGTAATGTCATAATATTATGTGATGATGCTTAGATATGCGGTTGCGGACTATAGACTAGCAATGTGCGATGCTAGGTGATACAGAGACTAAAGTAAAAATTTTAGGGACTGAAATGAATGATTTTGGAATCTTGTGGGGTGTAGCGAAAAATTTACAAAGGATAGGAATAGACGAAGAAAATTATAAGGAATCTTGATGTGAAACAATAAGTGACAAATAATTCCTAAATCATAAGTTATGAATTTTTTAAAATAAATAGTTATCATTAATTTATTAAGTATATGAAAGAAATAAAATAAATATAAAAGCACCGGGGCTGATGAAGGCGGGGAGTGATCTTCAGGATAGAGAAGCATAGACAATGAGCAACTCCTGGAAGGCTTCTATACGAAGTGACATATGAATGAATCAACTCCATATCGGAGTGAAAGATTGTATAGTCGATGATAACTTAAAATTTTTAATAGGTACTACCTATACCAACAAGTTGCAACTTTCTTTTCGGGAGCCCATTTCACAATTACTCTACAATTAAGCGTACTTAGCCTGTGGTAATTCTATGATAAGTGAGCCCATAAGAAGTTTTCTCACAAAACATGTGAATGAGAACAAAACATGCTATAAGAACTTGTGTTGACTTGTAGGGACAATCATCAATCTGAAAAAGCAACCTGGTCGTTACAGACCTAATCTCTTCATTGAAAGGCTAACAACTTGGCTAACTCTAAATATAGAAGATCACTCCCCACAATTTTTAAATGTGTCATGGAGCACTTTTTTTTTTTTTTTTACAATCTCGACTATATAGAGCTACATAAACATAAAGTTTTCAAAAATCACCAATTCCATCCAGTTGAAGTAACAAAAATTGCTAAATAGGAAGCCATTGAATAATGGACAAACCTTAAAGCCCCAAATCATTGCCCATCCACAAATAACAACTGAAAATTACACCATAATTAGAATTCACACCAAGTTCATGGATGAAACTAAATGTGGATGCACAAATATCTTCTGGGAGCAGGGGGGCTACATTCACAATGAGTACGGATGTTGGTGTGATGGTTTTGCTATGTTTATAAGCAATAGGAGCACTATCCAGGCTGAATTCTGGGCAATCTTACTATGTCTCTGCTTCTCGCAACATTACAAATTTAGAAGTGGAATCTGATTCAATTATGGCAATCTATCTAATAAAAAATGAGAACATTCTCACTCATCCTTTTTCAATCTCTCATTACAAATTGCATGTCTTTATACTTTATCTAGCTCCAAACTTCATCATATTCACAAAACCAGCGCGAATCAACTTGCAAAAGAAGCAAGACTACATAAAACTGTTTTACACTGCTTACTGCTTTGTCCCAGACTCTATTAAGAGCAATATACTTGAAGAAGAAGGCGGATTATGAAGCCACACTTCCCAACTAGCTTTAACTTTTTCCTTTTGTCTCGTCTTTGAGTCTATGTTCTTGTTGTCTCTGTGTTGCTCTTGTCACTGTGATGTTTGTCTCTTTATGGTTTCTTAGCTTTTATGTTATGTTCTTAAACTTTATGTCATGCTTTATTGTTCTCATAAGGTGTAATCCTCGTAGAACAGAACAAACCTACCTCCTCTAACTGTAGCTGCTTTCACTTTTAATGAATCACCGTACATTTTACCCCCAACAAATAAAAAAAAAGACCAATTGCTGAACCTGCAATTATAGCAAACATAGTAGAAAGTCTATTGGTTGAACTTCTAATATTTAAATTAGTGATAAGAATATGCAATAGAAATGATTGTATGTAATAGAAATGATTGTCTTACCATAAAATTAGTTATTTTTTAGGGTTTAAGTGTATGTTATTTGTGATGTACTAGCTATAGGCAAGTACTTTGATCATAGACCGTGTTTAGTTAGTTAATGATTTATGAGTAGATCAATCTATGTTAGACATATACAATTGAAATTTTATGATTTTTAAGCATATGAAAATCGAACTAATTAATTTAAATAATATATGAATATATAACAAAATTTAAAATTAGTTACGAATTATTATATCAACATTACCTATAAGTAAAAATAACACATTAGTACATAAAAAGTATCTTTTTTTAAAATTGTATAAAAATTGGAAAAAAAAAACTAAAACTAGTTTAATAATTAAACTATTTGGATTTATCAGAATTCAAATTCTTGATCCATTCAAACGGTTTTTCTTTTCATTAGTTGATTTATTGTATTAACTTAATTGTTTATGTGATTGATTCACTATTTTTTTAGTCCAATCAATTGATTAGGTCAGATTGTCTAAACAATGATGATTTTAAAATAATAGACAGCGGGTCATTTGAGTGCAATATATATATATATATATATATATATATATATATATATATATATATATATATATATATATATATATATATATATATATTAAAAAGTCAAATTGCTTGTGAAAGGCATTTTATTATTTTTTGTTTTATAAATATTAAATTTTTATAACTTCAATTAAAATATTTTAAAAAATTTGACGTCGAGAATCACAAAATTAACATGAACAAGTTGAAAGGCGTGAGGTATCTGTTGGGCAGTCAAGAGCTGCTTGTTTAGA
Source organism: Biancaea sappan (assembly GCA_037074585.1). NCBI lineage: Eukaryota > Viridiplantae > Streptophyta > Magnoliopsida > Fabales > Fabaceae > Biancaea > Biancaea sappan. The sequence continues at coordinate 19,520,506 of CM073494.1, forward strand.
AAAATGAACATGCATAGAAAGCGACCATAATTTATTTATTTAGGATTAATTTATTTCAATCAACTACACTCTTTCACATTGGTTAAAAAAAATTTTCGAAATTTTAGCTGGGTGATTAGAAATAGGAAAAAAAAATTAAATACAATTTTCTAATCAAAACATAATAAGTGTATGCTTATTTAATCTTATCACTATTTGTGTTCTTTTTTAGTTTAGTGATTAGAAAAAAAAATAATAGGTACAGTTTTATATATGATTGTTATTATGTTTTATAATCATGAGTATATAATTATTTAATCTTAGTGTTATAAGTTCACGGTTTTTTAAAATAAAATTATATTTTTTATAACTTATGATTAGTCTTTTAAATAACGTTTTGCACATGTTTCTATTAATTTAATAATAAATATATAAAAAATTAGAATCGGATTGTCTCATTTTTTTTTAACAAAATATGAGAGTCATTGAGTTCTCTATTTTTCTTTATTTTATGATGGATGGTATAGATTAAAATAAGGATTTTTTTTAAATAGACAAATCAATCTAGACTATTTATTATAAAATAAAAAAATTAACGATTTAAATTGAGAAATAAACTTTTATTTTTACACTTTTCATTAAAAAATAAAAAAAACTACTTATAAATCTTATCGTTGGAAAAGAAAAAAAAAAGGGGTTAAGATTGAGAAATTGGCTCATCGTAAATTAAGAGCCAGTAAAGACAACAGCTTTTGCTTTCTATAGTTGGAAAGGGCAAAAACAGTCAAACAGACATGAAGATGGAGCGATGAGATCACGAGGTTGAATGCTGCAACTACCTAACATTAGAGATTAGACTTTCCGGACACCAACTTTCAAATTTACAACGGAACACATACAATAAGATTATCAAGAGTTCTTTCATCCTCAAAAGAATTTTTTTTTATTATATGCATCAAATTTGAAGTGATTTAATGATATGAAAAATTAATCTTTAAGATATCAATTTTTTTATAACATTATTATACTAGTAATTTTGCAAGAGTTACACATTTTAGTTGAATTAGGGTTGTTTTTGATGATTCAATTTTATACTTTTGCATTTCAAACTAATTCAGCTAAATTAATTATAATTCAGTGAATTTTTAGATATTGATTGTTTAAACAAAATTTAAAAAAGTTTTTTTAAGTTTTTTTTATATAGCTCAACTTTTTAACAACAGTTATTATTAAGGACAAAATCGTAACTTGTTATTATAAAATTATTTTTAAAAAATGAGAGGCTACAAAAGTATTACTAGTACTTATTTTAAAAAATTTTATAATCTCATATTTTCATTTTGTTTGTTTCAACTTTCAAAACCCTTTTCAGAGTATAGTGTTTTGGAAGAATTTATTTTAATTTTATTTAATTTATTTTATAACATAAATATTTATATATGTGTTTGAGAAAATTTATAAAACTAACTGATATATATGACAATAAATTATTTTTAATTTATTTTTATAAGTTATTTAAAAAAATTTTAAAAATAAATTAAAATTAATTTATGTAAAATTTATTCTCATAAATTTATTAATTATAAAAATAATTTATATATAAATACTTATATAATAAACACTTATTTTATAAATATTTAACTGAATTGTTTATACCGTACCCTTAAAAAAAAAGTTATTTGCCAAAAGAATAAGAACACAGGTACTACTTGCGACATTGCAGGACGGCGTGGAGGAATATGCGAATGAGTAATTAAGTGAAAGATTCAGACCCATTTTGGTAAGCCAATAGATATGCCACCAACCACTCAACGTATGACTGCTGGACCTCGCCGCCAGCAGAATCGCTAAGGACCAGGAAGCATAATTTGGCGGTTCACCTCAAGACAAAACCCACCCTTCTCTAGCAACGCTTTCACCAAACAAGCGTCTATTTTGGATCCAAAATATCAACTTTGTGCCATGGCGGATTAAGCAAGGTCAAGCCTCTCACCACTTCCCCGTGATCCTTGTTCGCCGAGACTCTCTTAGATTCTCATGGCCTCAATTTCTGGCATTTGTTCATCTTCCCCGACTCTCAAACTCCAAAGGCAATCTCCGAGGCTAGCCAACATTCTACACAAAGAATCGATCGCATTCCCTGCTCGTCCTAAACTCTCCGCTGCTGATCGGAGCTCCAGTCTCGTTTCCGTGGCACGGGATATCCCGGCGGAGTTGTCGAAGGTCAAAGATGGGGCCGTCGCAAAGGAGAAGAAGACAGGTTTGGAGAAAGATCCCCATGCTCTGTGGCGGAGATATGTTGACTGGCTGTACCAGCACAAGGAGCTGGGGCTTTACCTCGACGTGAGTCGGGTCGGGTTCACGGACGAGTTCGTGGAACAGATGGAGCCCCGTTTACAAGCGGCGTTCCGAGCGATGGAGGAGCTGGAAAAGGGTGCGATTGCGAACCCCGATGAGGGTCGCATGGTTGGCCATTACTGGTTGAGGGATCCCAAACGCGCGCCCAACTCCTTCCTCAAGGCGCAGATTGAGAAGACTCTCGATACCCTATGTAACTTCGCAAATGACATCGTCAGCGGTAAGGTCAGTTCATATTAAAGCTTTGGGTCCTTATTACCAATTACCGTTTTTTTTTTTTGTTAGTTGTGTCATGAAATTTATCTTAGATTGCTTTTACCAATGTTGTTTATGTCAATGTGTGTTGGCAGATTAAGCCTCCATCTTCTCCGGAGCGTCGCTTTACTCAAATACTCTCAGTTGGAATTGGAGGTTCTGCTCTTGGACCACAGTTTGTTGCGGAGGCTTTGGCTCCTGATAATCCTCCTCTCAAGGTATTCAATGATGTTTGCTACTCCTATTACGCCGATTGCAGGACAAGGACTAAGGAGTGCTTTTACAGTGCATGCGAGTTCACTCCTTTATTGTTGGATTGCTATTACAAAAACATAAAATCTTAGTTAATAAGGCAAATCAACTTTTAGTATTTTCGGGGGAAAGGGGAGAAATAAAAAATTCTGGCATTTTTTTAAAGAAATATTTATTGTAGTGGGCTTCTAATAACTTGGGGTAATATAGTTTGGATGTGAGGATCCAAAGTGGGCTCCTACTTTGATACAAAAGATTCTGTTATTGGAGAATGGTTTTAATCTGAGATCTCATTGGTGTCCTGGGTTTCTGATCAGTCTACAATGGTCTTATTACTTCTTGTTGTATTCAAAATATCTGAACAACCCATTTTATTAAACATTGGAATGTTTCTTTGCTTGGTCCTCTCTGAATAATGCAAACTGTTTACTTGAACAATTGGCAGATAAGATTTATTGACAATACCGATCCGGCTGGAATTGATCATCAGATTGCCCAACTTGGACCGGAGTTAGCTTCAACCCTTGTCATAGTGATTTCAAAGGTCCGCATGCAGATAACACAGTTTTTATTTGATTATTTTGTTATTGCCTTATTGGTCGACAGAGTATGTTGTTGACTTAAATATTTCAATTATCTTCAGAGTGGAGGTACCCCTGAAACTAGAAATGGTTTACTAGAAGTACAGAAGGCCTTCCGTGAAGCAGGCTTGGATTTTCCAAAACAGGTTTAACCTCACCTCAGGTTTCATTTCTTAATTATTTTATTTTATTTTTTAAAAAATTCTGCACCTTGTTACATAAAACAAAATAGTCTTAATTTAGGTATATTTTCAATCTAGAATTGTATATGATAATCTTTTGAGGTTCAACAAGCTGGCCATAAGTATAGTAGTTTACCCTTTTTAGTGTGAAAATACTTTAAATTCCAATTTTGGTTACCTCAGTGCCCCTTATTCTCGCATATTTTTTTAGGTATATTTTTACATACTCTAAATTCTGCACCTTGTTACATAAAACATCATACTCTTGATTTAGGTACATTTTCAAGCTAGAGTTGTTAATGATGATCTTGAGGTTCAACAAGCTAGCCATTTGTCGAGTGATTTACCCTTTTTTGTGTGATACTCCAAATTCCAATTTTGGTTAACTTAATGGCTCTTATTTACACATATTTGATTATTGTGTCCAACAGTATCTTTTTTACTGATCAACTGAAGAGAAATTGTGGTTTGAATTTGAAGTGTCTTTAAATTGTGGAAAATTAATTACCTTAATATTTTTAAAAAAAAAAGTCTTGGTTTCAAGTATCTATAATGTCATGCTTCATAATTAATAGCAATATTAACTAAACTGCTGCTTCTCTATCTACTTAACTGTACAACTGAAGAGCAATTATGGTTTGAAATTTTTTTAATTGTGGAAAACTACCTTATTGACTTCATTGTGTTCTTAATCCTACATCACTTGAGTGTCTGCTGTCAGTTTTGTGAATTGTGATCATTCGTTTATGCATGCTACAATGCAGGGTGTTGCCATAACACAAGAGAATTCTTTGTTGGATAACACTGCGAGAATTGAAGGGTGGTTGGCAAGATTTCCCATGTTTGATTGGGTGGGAGGTAGAACATCAGAGATGTCTGCAGTTGGCCTGCTTCCAGCAGCCCTTCAGGTAAATGATCCTAAATTTGAAATTTGATGTGTGTTTTCTTTTGTAGCCATTACTAAAATATCTCTTGCTTCAGGGTATTGATGTTAGAGAAATGCTTGCTGGTGCAGCTCTGATGGATGAGGCTAATAGAACTACTGTGGTATGCCAATTTCCTAATTTCCTTTCAACTGTTTTCATTTTTGTAAGAACACCATCAGCTGTGCCAAATACATGCTACATGCCTGAACTTAAAGCATCTGGCATGAAACTAGTCACCGCCTCATAAAGTGATATGTTTATAACTTTTACATAGAGCATTTTTTCTAATTCAACTGTTATATTTATTATATCTTGTGACTAGCCTCACGTAATATGACTATTGGGGATACAGTGATGTATTGATCTGCTTCAGAATTAGAAAACTGAAAGCAATCAGCTTCTAGGTCCACAGGACATAATCTAGTATAGTTAGATCTAAACCTAATGCCCACTTCTCACTGGTTTTAATTTGGTGTCCTTCATCAGTTGAATATGCAGGAATGTTTTTTTAGATCCAATCAGCTTATCAGGAACTGAGCAGCTAAGTTAGTGACTGTTAAATAGCTTTGTGTGGTTTAAAATCTCTCCTAGTATCCCCTTGGAAATGAATAATGATAGTTGTGAAGACCGACTTTAGGACATGGATAAAAAATTTGCTCTCTAACTGAAATTAAGTGCTTGAAATGACTTCTCTCCAGCATTTAGTGCTTGAAATGACTTCTCTCCAGCATTTTGCTAATATTTGCTTACGCTTCGGTTAAGCTGGAATCTGACAATGGATGCCCTAAAAATTGTGGAGCTAAGATGGCTTGGTGATTATAGATGTGGCATCTTTAGATCATACTCATCAAGTTGCATTGGCAAGAAACTCATCCTTTCCTCTTTTCAGATCCATCATTTTTCTCCATTGTAGACTTTGGAGTTTGATTCAGCAATACCTTTACCCGTTCCATCATTTATATGTTGTATGTTGCTGTCCTGCCTTCTTAAATCACATATCACAAAGGAACAAAATGATGTCTTATTAATAATTATTTCTCTGCAGGTAAGGAATAACCCTGCAGCATTGCTGGCATTATGTTGGTATTGGGCTACTGATGGAGTGGGATCCAAGGTGAATTCACATGCTTATAGATGATTGGCATATGCATTTCCATTTCATTTCACTATTGCTTATTGCCCTTTTTTCCTTTCTTTTTTTATATTTTCTAGGATATGGTTATCCTTCCTTACAAGGACAGCCTGTTATTATTTAGTAGATACTTGCAGCAGTTGGTCATGGAATCTTTGGGCAAGGAGTTTGACTTGGATGGTAATCGGGTATGTCTAACAAATCAGATTAGTTTCATTCATTATGGGTGATCATCTAGAAGATTGCCTTATCATCACTTCACAGTTGTATGTATCAGGAAATAGCCTAATGGACTCTAAAGCTTTATAGTTGATGACTTCTGCCTTAGTATGTATAATTTGTTGCACTTTCTGTGATTGAGATGGAGTCCACCCATATCATATTTAAGGCATCATCAACTTGACAGAGACACTCTCAATGAGGGGTCACAGTATGTACTGTCATCCTGGGATGATGGATCCTTTCTTGCTTCATGTTACGTCTTATCTGCTAAGAATGTTTTAGTGATAGATGCTTCATGGCTTCATTTCATGTGAAGAAGTTGTAACTTGTTGCGTGACCTGAATCTGACTTTTGGATTCCACAGGTTAATCAAGGGATTTCTGTCTATGGAAATAAAGGAAGCACAGATCAGCATGCGTGAGTTTTCATTCTAGAGCTCTTTGTTGCTTTGATTTACTTTTATTTTGAATAAATCTAATGAACTTTTGCCTTCAACAGCTACATTCAGCAACTGAGGGAAGGTGTACACAATTTCTTCGTGACATTCATTGAGGTGCTCCGTGATAGACCCCCCGGTCATGATTGGGAGCTTGAGCCTGGTGTGACATGTGGTGACTACCTGTTTGGTATGCTACAGGTCTGGCTCATTATTGAGGCTACTTTTCTTATTGTGCTCAATAATTATTTTAAATGGATTGTGGTTAGTTTTTTCTTTTCACATGATTCTAAAACTTATTTCTACAGGGAACAAGGTCTGCTCTGTATGGCAATGACCGAGAGTCCATTACAGTCACAGTGCAAGAAGTAACGCCCAGATCAGTTGGTGCTCTTGTTGCACTCTATGAGCGAGCAGTTGGGATATATGCTTCACTTGTCAACATAAATGCTTATCATCAACCTGGTAACATATATCTCGTTGGCCCAAATATAAAATTTTCTGGATTTGAGATAAGTGAAATAAAGGTTCAGTGATCTATAATGTTTTGAAAGTTCAAAATTCGGAATGAGTTACTTATCCAATTGGCATTCTGTTAGTTTATTCATTATCGTTTAACTCTTGAATTCTGATAATTATGTTAGGCGTGGAAGCTGGTAAGAAAGCAGCGGGTGAAGTATTAGCTCTTCAGAAGCGGGTCTTGGCAGTGCTGAACGAAGCAAGGTATGATGTGACATCTATGCAAATACCAGGTTTCTGTTTTTCCTAGCTCGGTTACTATTAATGAAGCTTTAGTTAGTCTAGACCATGGTAAAAGGCTCAACGCATGACTTCCGAATCTTTACGGGTCATTTTAGTTTTAAATTTCAGTTAGAACTGTTGGACCTCTTCGTGGTGTTTGAAGATTTCATTGCTATCAACTCAAAATAACTACTCTACCTGCGCACAAATTCCAAAAATTTGCGCTTATCTCCTCAAAATTGCTAAAAAAAATGGCCAATATCTGCATAGCATCCGCATAAGTTAACGGTCCATTTATAGCATTTTATGTTTCTGTTTTCAGCTGCAAAGATCCTGTTGAGCCATTAACACTTGAAGAAGTAGCTGAACGTTGTCATGCTCCAGAAGATGTACATACATAACCCAACCTTCCAATTCACTTCTCAATAAATTTACTAATTCTATCACCAGCTTTTCTAACATTTTTACTTTTTCTCCAGATTGAGATGATTTGCAAGATTGTTGCTCACATGGCTGCCAACGACAGAGCACTTATTGCTGAAGGCAACTGTGGTTCACCACGGAGCTTAAAAGTTTTTCTTGGGGAGTGTAATATTGATGAATTGTATGCTTGAGTTAGTTCAATGACACGTTTCATATGTTCTAGATGGGTTTGAATTGCCCTCGGAAGAAAGGAAGCAGCCTGCAATAAATTAATTGTTGTCAGATGATCGCATATGTTAATAATGAAATGGAGGTTTCTGTTTTTGAAACTTGAAACTGGTAGTGTTTTGATATGAAATGGAGTCACCGTAATTATTACATGTCATGAAGTGCCAACATGTGAAACAAGGTATGTGATTCCTTTATTTATTTATTTATTCTTTCGTCGGAAAGTATATGATCATTAAATTACCTGGTATTGTGGTGATATGAATTTGAGAGTAGTTCGTATAAACCCCTCACCCCTCACACTAAAATGAAGAGGTAAGGAAAGACGGTGAGAGTAGTGAAGGGCTCTTATAAATTGATATGAATTTTCGGAAGAGTCATACTTCAAGGGTTGGTTTATAAGGTTTGAAATTCATATAAACTCCGTTAGATTATCGTACATCTAACTTGGGACTCGACTCTCATGTTCCGAAGTTAAGTCATGTGGGTACAATCAGAAATTGGTCAATGAAAATTTAATGGCTTTTACTACGTAGTTGAAGAATTGGGGCATCATGGGTGTTACAATCTCAATACGAGATTTCGGGTTCGGGTAAGTAGAGTAAGTCAAAATGGAAGAAAATAATTTCCTTCTATTAATTCATTATGTACAACAAGACACAATATATATACACAGAACAAAAAACTGAAAATAACAAGTTGTAAACTAATCTAAAATTGATTAACTAAAACTATAATTGATTAATAAATAATCAGACTAATTGACACGTGTCAGAATACAAACTTCATCATCCCCCCTCAAGTTGATACTTGGTGGCAGTCCATCAAGTTCAACTTGGATCTTATATCACTAAAAAATGGTCCTGTAATAGTCTTAGTGAAAGAATCAGCAAGCTGTTGTGAGGATGAGATATGTTGTGGAGATATGAATTTTTCCATGACCTTGTCTCGGACGAAATGGCAGTCAATATCTAGATGTTTCGTTCTTTCATGAAAAACCGGATTTTCTGAAATGTGTATCGTTTCCTGGTTGTCACAAAACAGTTTAATAGGAGTTTGTAATCTGATTCCAAAATCTCTCAGTATATAGCTAAGCCATTGCAATTCACACGTAGTGGCAGCCATGGCTCTATACTCTCCTTCTGCTGTCGATCTGGACACCGTAGGTTGTTTTTTTGTCTTCCACGAAACAAGTGAATCTCCTAAAAATATACAATAACCGGTAAGACATCTTCTAGTTTCCAAGCATGAACCCCAATCAGAGTCAGTGTAGGCTGTAATCTTTAGTGAGTTTATGGAAGGGAAAAACAATCCTAAAGATGGACAGCCCTTTAAGTACTTCAACACATGCAAAGCCCCTTGCCAATGTTCCTCTCTTGGTGCTTGCACAAACTGACTGAGTTGCTGCGTTGCGTATGATATATCAGGCCTTATGAAGCCTAAATATAGTAATCTTCCAACTAGTCTGCGAAATTTCTGTGGATCAGACAACAATTTTCCATCATGGCTACAAAATTTAATTCCCTTAGGTAAAGGATATGATACTGCCTTACATTCCAGCAAACCAGCATCCTTTAATAAATCTAGAACATATTTCCTTTGATTCACCCACAAACCTTTCTCTGATCTCGAAAATTCAAGACCCAGAAAGTATTTTGCATGCTTCAAGTCTTTTATAGTGAATTTTCTGTCCAAAAAATCCTTCACCTTCGCTATTTCTGTCTCAGAATTTCCAGCTAGCAATATATCATCTACATATACTAGCAAAGCCAAAAATGAACTGTTAGAAGCTAAAATGAACAAACAGTGATCATGACTAGATTGCACAAAACCATATCCCTTCAGCTGTGATGTTAGTTCAGTGTTCCACTGCCTGGAAGCCTGCTTGAGGCCATATAAATGTGATATCCCAAATTTAATTACCTTAGAAAATGAGGCTAAATAAATAAATGAGCAAGAAAATCAGGATAAAATAGTTATTAAGAAATTTTTGAGAGATATAAATAGAATTTTATCCATTGAGTAGAGACCTATTTGTATAGAATAAAAAGATTTGAGGGTTTTTATCATTTTCAACCAAAAGAAAAAGTGAGATAGTGACGTGTGTGAGGTGTGCGGAGGAGAAAATGAGGAAAAAAAAAAGAAAAGAAAAAGAGAAGGTGGAATGTGGGGTATGAGAAAAAGTTAAAAATAAAATTATATATATATATATATATATATATATATATATATATATATATATATATATATATATATATATATATGAATGTGTTGTGAAGTGAACGGTGGGGTGGAAGGGAAGAAAAAGAAGAAAGGAGAAGATGATGGAGATGAAGATAAAGAGACAAAGGGAAAAAAAAAAGGAGAAAGTGATGTTTGATTTGAGGCTGGAATAGTAGAAAAAAAATATTAAAAAATATATGTATATATGTGTGTGTTATGTGAGTTGGGAAAGGAAGAATGAAAGAGAAGGAAAAGAAAGAAAGAGACGAGAGAGAGAAAGAGAGGAGAGAAAGAGACGAAGAAAGGAAAGAAGAAGAAGGAAGGACATGAGAAACGCAGAGTAAATATGAGCAAGGAGGTTTAAGAGGTTGAGAATCAGGTAGTTAGTCTTGCATAAAAGTATGATTAGTTATGATTTATGATATCTTTGTGCATAATCAATTTGTTTTACAGAATTGTATTTATAAATCTTGTTCTACATAGTGAACAAGAGAAATTTAATTGTTATCAGTGTGATATTTGTGATGTTATGCTTTTATGGCTGAAATGATCTACTCATGTGTTTACATGTTTTTAAGAAAGTGACTAGCTACTGAGATATTTTATATCTCACTTTTAGAAAATTGATCATTTCAGGAAAAAGGGCAAAATGGAAGGCTTGATGATATTAATGATGAGATTGAAGTGTAGAAATATATTTTATGGTAGTTTATGATTCAAATATGTAAAGATAATAACAAATATTATGTAAATTATTTTTGTGTGTATTCAAGCTCAGATATAATTAATGAGAATCTTGTAAATTTTCTGTAAGGTTACTATTCACATGAATAGTAAAATTCGTGAATAGTGAAATTTATAATTATTTGAAAGAAAATTATTCAGAAAATTATCCAGTGAACCGATTTAGAGAAAAATTATTATTTTTAAAGGAAAAAAAAATCGGGGTGTTACAATAAAGATCTTCTCAACCTACACACTTGACCTTCTTTCAGTTTGCTATAACCCTCGGGCGCCTCCATATAAACTTCTTCATCTAGATACCCATGCAAAAAAGCATTGTTAATGTCTAATTGATGAAGAGACCAGGAATTGGCTGCTGCCAAAGTCAGAAAAACCCTCACAGTTACTACTTTGGCCACAGGGGAAAAACTATCATGAAAATCCACACCTTCTAGTTGATGATACCCTTTCGCTACCAACCTTGCTTTGTGCCTCTCTACACTTCCGTCCTGCTTGAGTTTTACCTTATAAACCCATTTGCATCCTATGGGTTTTTTTCCTTTTGGTAGCTCAGTTATCTCCCAAGTATCATTCTTTTCCAAAGCTTCTATCTCTGCATTCATAGCATCCACCCATACCGCTTCCTTCCTCGCCTCCTGATAAGAACTAGGCTCTTGAACAGCAGACAAATTAGCTATAAAATTCATGTGTGTAGGAGTAAAGTGATTACTTGAATAACACACAAAATCATCCATCCAAGCAGGTTTCTGCTTGACTCTAGTACTAAGTTTCCTTTGAATTACTCCATCTCCTGTATCTTGGTTATAATTCTCCTATGTATTTCTTCTGTTCACTGTCACGGCCGCTTTCTGTGTTTCTTCTGTCAGTACTGTTATCACCACTTTCACCTTCTTCTATATTTCTTCCATCAACACAGCTACTACCACTGTCATGCCCATTAATCTCCTGCATACTCCTTCTCGGTGCCAAAGTATCTTCACAATCAAAAAAAACATCAAAACACACAGGTACATTGGGTGAAACACTTTTATCGCCCTGCAATTCATGAGAATCACCCTTAAGAAGAAATATATTCTCCTGGAAAACAACATGCCTAGACAGAATTATACGTCCAGTTTCCAAAATATATACCTTATACCCTTTTTGCCCAGGTGCAAAGCCAACAAAAACACCCCTCTCTGCCCTTGGAGCAAATTTATCATTTTTTGGCTGTTGAACAGTAACATAACTCAAGCACCCAAAACACTTTATATTTTCATAAGAAGCATCTCTTCCAAAAAACATAAAATAAGGTGTTTTCCAACTTAGCACAGATGAAGGTAATCTATTTATGAGATATACAGCATGAAGGACAGCCTCACCCCAGAATTTCATCTTCATACTTGCCTGAAATAAGAATGACCTGGCAATCTGAATTATACTCCTATGTTTTCTTTCAACCACCCCATTTTGTTGGGGAGTATAAATGCAGCTCTTCTGATGTACTATGCCTGACTCACTGAACAACATCTAACAGTTTTTACTAAGGAATTCAGCGCCATTATCAGATCTTACCACCTTCACTGCCTTGTCATATTGCCTTTTCACCATTGCCAGGTAAGTCTTCAGGAGAGATACTGCTTGGCACTTTTCTCTCATCAAATAAGCCCAGGTGGTCCTGCTATAATCATCTACCACTGTCAGAAAATATTTTGCACCAGTAATACTTTCTTCCCTATATGGACCCCATATGTCTACATGAATCATTTCAAAAATCATAGTAGCTCTTCTGCTACTTACAGGGAAAGAAAGCCTTGTTTGTTTAGTAATATGACAAGTATCACAGTGTTTCAAAGAATAACCATCAGTGTTATAAAATGGTAAATGTTTCATTACTACATCTGATGGGTGTCCCATCCTATCATGCCACATGGAATTTAAATCCATTTTATTCATCATACAGTACTGTATCGGTTCATTATTCAAAAACACATTGCAAGTTTTCCGTATAGTCTCTGGCAAGAATGAATTTGAGCTTAGCAAATACAATCTGTCCTTCATTTCCCCCACGGCTATAATGCAATCAGTCCTCCGGTCCTGCAATACGCAGAATGATGAGTAGAAGCTGAACTTTAGCCTACTATCACTGCAAAGCATAGGTACTGACAATAAGTTGTGTTTAAAAGTGGGAATGTATAACACATTATGTAACACAAGCCTTTTATCTAGCTTTATGTTCCCACATTGTTGAATATTCTTAGTTTCTCCATCTGGTAAGTATATGGTTACTTTATGTGCTAAGGAACTCAGTGACTCAAATAAAACCTTTTTAGCACATATATGATTAGTGGCCCCTGTATCCACTATCCAATACTCATTGCACACACTGCTACTTAAAATAGGATTCAAAACAGTGTTACCAGCATATTCCATGGTCTGAGCAAAGTTGACATGCTCTGAATTTCCCTTTATGATCTTATTAATCTCCTGTTGTATGTAGTCTGCCATAGCTGGACTGACTGTCATTGAATCCTTCTTCAGTTCACCCCCTTCTTCAGATGACAAGCTGCTCATGTTAGCATATCCCTTTCCATTCGAAGCTGCCTTGTCTTTTTTCAGCTGCTTGTACCAGTCAGGATACCCATGCAGCTTGAAACATGTTTCTCTAACATGTCCTGTAGCCTTGCAGTTCTCGCAGTACTTGTCCTCCTTCTTTTGATTCATTTTATTGTTTTGAGACTTATTGTTTTGCTGGGACATCTTTGCCAACATAGCACTTCCTTCTGTACTGTTGCTGTTAATTATATCTCCTTGCACTGAACGTTGCTTTTCCACTCTTAGAACCATTGAATAAGCTTTGTTCACTGATGGTAACGGGTCCAGGACCAGAATTTGACTCCTAATTGAGTCATAACTATCATTCAGCCCCATAAGAAACTGAATCAGCTTGGTTTACGAAACTTACAGTCGCAAGACTTTCAGAAAGGTTGCACTGACACCTTTCCATAATGCCGCAAGTACACTGTGGAGCCGGCTGAAGAACGTTGAGTTCTTCCCAAAGTTTCTTCAATCTATTGTAATACATCACAATAGACCGGTTGCCTTGTTCGATTGATGAAATTTGCCATTGAATGTGATATATCTGTGGACTGTTTCCTTCTCCAAACTGCTCTTCCAACTCTGACCACAGCTTCTTCGCCAATGAGCAGTACACGAACGTCTCTGCGATTTCCTTGCTCATTGAATTGATAATCCAAGAGCACACCATCTGATCAGATCGTCTCCATTTACCTCGATCGGGTTCTTCCATCGGTTCTGTCACGGAGCCATTGATAAAACCGATTTTATTCTTTGCTTCCAAAGCGCGCTTGATCGATCGACTCCAGATCAGGAAGTTCGTGTCACTGAGAGGAACCGTGACCAGCACCATTCCTGGATTATCCGAGTTAAGTAGCTGTAACGGATCATCTGAGTTCGACGGCGTATACAACGTATTCGACCTTCTCTCCACACTTGATCCACTCGAATCCGCCATTGCCTCTTCAAAACAGTTTCTGAGAGTCTAAAGTACCAGAAGCTCTGATACCATGTTACAATCTCAATACGAGATTTCAGGTAAGTAGAGTAAGTCAAAATGGAAGAAAATAATTTCCTTCTATTAATTCATTATGTACAGCAAGACACAATATATATACACAGAACAAAAAACTGAAAATAACAAATTGTAAACTAATCTAAAACTGATTAACTAAAACTATAACTGATTAATAAATAATCAGACTAATTGACACGTGTCAGAATACAAACTTCATCAATGGGGTTCCTTTGCCTCGTGTTCTAGTGCTGACTTTGTCGCTGTCATTTCTTAGAGCAAGATCCAGAGAGATTCCAACGGGCTGATTGAAAAGGACATGGCAGAAATGAATTGGGTCGATTTCAACCTCTTTCTATCAGACAATAATGAATTGGGTCGATTCTAGCAAGTCCCGCTCCACCTATTTCTATGAGGTCATGAAGAATCAGACAACAATTGTAAACTGATGTGGACTGGACTGGACTGAACTCGGAGAATTTGGGTCGATTCAAGCAAAAATCCGGATATTTGATTTGATTTTCTTTCTGTTCCTGATTCTTCGACCACCCACAAATCACGATTAGTAAAAGCTTTCACAAATAGCTGGCAACCTCTTTGGGAATTGATCTGTTGCCTGCCTGTCTTGTGTCTTCATCATCAAAATTAAAAACGCCTTGACCAACCTGACCATACTTGTTTTTCTTTTGAAACTCTTTTGCTCAAAAGTTATGAAATAGCAAAATATAGCCCACGGCCATCCTATTTGTTTTCATTAAAATTTTTATAAAAGCAAAATAGCTACAGTAAATGTCTGCCAAATGATATTATATTAATTTAAAAGTTCATTTAAAGGCTAATTCTAGTTGGTTCAGGTCATTGAACAACTATTCTGCCTAAGTAAATTTTGAGCTTAAGTCGTGTAAATAAAATAAATAAATATTGGAAGATTTTTATATCTTTATAATTTACTTTAACTTAAACTAAATTAGCCAAACTCCAATACAATTTTAAATATTGGTGGTTAAAAAAAGAAAAGTGCTTCTTCCGTCCTCAATTTATAAATCATCAGCTTAATGCCGAAGGCTTCGTGCGTCAATAATGGCATATGAATATTATAAAATCCCATCCTTGTTTGTTTATATGGGAAAATTCAAATTTATTCAAACTAAAGATGCTTCACGACTTGACCCTTTATGATTGTTGCCCTTATGCTTTTCGTCTGTCACAATAATATTCCCCACCAGCTGCTCTCAAGGCCCTCAGATCTTCCGTCAACGACATTAACAATCCACTAAACGACACTACCGTCGCTGTGACTCTGGAATCTTCTGGGTATAAAACCTCCACTTCTTTTTCCTCCTTAATTACTATTATCCAAAACTTCAATTGGTTCTTAACTTACTTAATTTGAATCGAATCCGATTATAAGGGTATAAGAGAAATTTTTAAATATATATATATATAAATGGTACCACATCATCTATATAATAGATTAAAATAATTTCATTTTAGGACATTAATTACTCGTTAGTAAAATTAGGATAAATTGTTATATAATTGTTATATAATAGACTATAACAGTTATACTCTAAGGCATTAATTGCCAGTAAATAATTAAATTATATATAATCAAATAAATTTAAATGAATAAATTAAGTAAATTAATAAATTTAAAAATTTAATCACATCACATTAAATGAATTTGAAAAAATTAAGGTAAATTGCTATATAATTGGTAAATTATGTAAGCTTTCCAATTGAAATATAATATGTTGTCATTTTATAAATTAGCATTTATTATATACAATAAAATAAATTTAAATAAATAAATTAGGTAAATTTATAAATTTTAGGTATGTCATTAAATTATGTACTATAGAATAAACTTAAATGAACAAATAAGATAAATTAATAAATTAAAAAAAATTAATCACATCACATTAAATGAATTTGAAAAAATTAGGGTAAATTACTATAAATGCTATAATTACTAAATAATTGGTAAATTAGATAAACTTTTCAAATGAATTTATTGCATATTATATTTCATTGGATTATATATTTACAATTAATGCCTTGGTAGATCAATTTACTAGCCAGGTTTGTGAAAAACATAAGTGATATTATGCGTGATCTTTACACATCCAGTTTTATTCTCTTAATGCTCTTTGTCCCTCACAAATCTCTAACATAGTGATCATTTTTATACATTTAAGTGTAGGCCTTAAGAAGTTTTGAGTTCTACATTTGCTAATATGGTTGGAGAGATTTCAAATGCAGACAAAACACTTGCAACACAAATAGTGTATTCAACACATTTTCCTTCATTGTTACAACGATTTCCTATTAGTGTCGTTTTCTTCAGGTACCAAAATTATTTCTTTATATTTTTTGAAATTCCCACTCTTTTAAGTCTCAAATAGTTATGGAGGGGTTGAATTGTCTGCTTTTGCTTAAGATATGACCTTCACTTCAAACTACAAAGTAAAGACATTTTAAAAATAACTTGTACATGTTGAATACTCTTACCAGACACAGCACAACAGTTGGTATCACACATGAATACTTCAGTATTGCAATGTCGACGTTCATGCTTCCTTACTCCTTAATTACCAGTTATGACCCTCCTTCTCTTATTAGTGCCTCTGGCGTCTATTTAAAGAGAAAGACACAATGCAGGGGAATGAATTAGAAAGTTCTTGCTTGGGTGTTCTTGGTATTTGCAACAATTGTTTTTACATACGGGATCTTGTGATCGAATGTGACATCTGTAATACCCATGAAAAATAAAATATAAATGCGTGTTTTCAAACTACTGTTACTATTTACGTATATGGTACTGTTCATTTATACAATCAAAATGTCAAATACTAGATGTGGTTTGGTCATAAGAGAAAACTAGAAAGAAGTTTGTAGGAGAAAATGACGTTTTATGTGTAAAAATACCCTCAGGGACTAAATTGAAAGGACTGAATTGAAAAGAAACTTAAAGATTTAAGGTGAAAGGATAGTTTTCCTTTTAAAGTTTCTAATAGTAAATAAACGAAAATTTTCCTGCCTAAGGTGCACAGTAACTGCATTATTAGAAATGTCATTTTCATGAATAGTAAATTGAATATTTTATTAGCGCATAGTGTCAAATAGTACCCTTGACTTTTGCTATAAATAGGCCCTTCCATTTCACTTCTAAACTCACACCTTCAACTTCTCTTCTTCCCTCCTTAAGTTTCTCTTGCTCCGACGCTAGGCTTCTGAGATTTTGGGCCTTTCCGTTTTTGCTTAGGTAAGGATACTATGCCCTTTCTATGTCTTTCAAATTTTAGAAGTTATTTTCTTAAGTATGCTCTGTGGTTGCGGCTTTGGCCGATCTTCCACATCAGAAAAACTGTCGTTAGCTGTTATTTTGATTCTCTGATTACCGAAATAGAATATAATCTGTGGAGAATACATGTCTAGGAAAGTTCTGGCTAAGGAAAGACCTGGTTTTTAAGTGTGTCCAGTGTGACCCTCCACTCTTTCCTGGGAACTTACCTGGTGTACTCTTTTACAGATTGTATTCTGTATTTCCGGTATGAATAGTACCCGTACGTATGAATAGTGACCGTATGAATAGTACCCGTACGTATGAACAGTATCTATACGAAAATGATCTTAACGTACTTTCTGTAATCTTTCATGAAAATCTCTGTAGCGGAACACTGAAATTCACCTGCGTACTCTTGTCCGTAACGATTTAGAGAAGTGATACTCGTACGGAATCCAGGTGAGTGAAACGACCCTGTTTTAATAGAGTTTTAGCATTACTGGTGATAAAAAGTATGTCGTATGACACTCCCAAGATTCATAGGGGGAAATTGGATTCAGAATGACGAATATAATGAGATAATTAATCCAGAAGTATGGATAAGACAAAGTAAGTATCTCATGATGATATGAAATTTGAATCATATAGTTATATACTATACCTGTTATATGGATGAGTATTATATTGTGCTTCTGATTATGATATGAACTGTTGTACTATTGATTGTGATTGAGCGGTACAGTACCCCCTCTCACGGCAAGGCGGAAAACCCGGGTTAAAGGGTGTCTTGACCAATGAGTGTGGAGACAATGATTCCCTCAGTAGGGATATAGCCCGGATTGGTGATAAATCCGTGAGGCGCCCTAGCTAAGAGGATGAGGTTGTGCGTCATGGCGGAAAAATACAAAATTGGTGAGCCGGCCTGTGTGCGCTCTCTGGGATATATTGCCATTGACGAGTACTAGTATCGTTTGTTGAATTAGATGAATTTTATCTTCTTGTATGTAATTTCTAACTATGTCTATTGGTTGAGCTTGAGCCTTCGGATATGCTTTCATGACTGGTGATGTATTTGAATTTTATTAACGCGAGACCGATTTGCTCACTGAGTTTAAAAGCTCACACTGTTTGTACAAACTTTTTGTTCAGATCAGGTTGCCGCCGAAGTACATCCGCTAGAGGAGTAGATCACGTTGGACCTTCCCGCTGTCGGGTAGGCCCTTCTTTTGTTATACAGTATGTTGCTCTGTAACCGTCTAGGTCAGGGGTTTGGTATTTGGCTTGTATTTCAGTATGATAATGTATTTTGTACTGAGGATATATTATTTTTTAATTAAGAAAATCTGATGTATTTTCTTTGTATTTATTAAGGAATGGTATTTTGAGAATATAGAGATAATGACTAACAATTTTACTTGTGGGAAGAATTTATCGAAAGGCTTACAGTGATGGGATATTCATCATTGTGCCGGTCATGTGCCTAGAAAATGGGTCGTGACAAAGTTGGTATCAGAGGATAGGTTGTTAGGTCTCCTAGTGATTACAGAGCAAGGTGTCTTTAGTGGGCCTTCCCCTATTGTCGTGACTGTAGCACGACCATAGGATGAAGATCCACCAAAAGCCCTGTAGAGATTAAAATCCATTTCTTTCGTATCTTTACTTGAAGCATAATAGTGACGATATATATTATTCTTAATTGTAGAATAAGTTTAGATGGCACCAAGAAAATCAAACGCTTCTGGAATCCGCACAAGATCTGGCAGGGCCTTGGTCCCTCCAGCTGCTCAGTCAGCAAATGCAAGACTGGAGATGCCTAATCGTGCAGAAGATAACCATGCACAAAACAGAGAAATATCCACTGAAAACCCTGGAAGAAATGCTGGAGAACCATCACAAATCGACGCGACTGTAGTGATGGAAGCATTAGCTGCAATGCAGAACGAGGTGAATGGGCTAAAGGAACTTCTGATGGGACAATCATCTGAAGATGGCTCACAGGCATCAGTACATGCTGCAAAAGTACAAGAGACAGACCAGATGCCACCTCCACCCCCTCCTCAGGATTGGGTAGGTACAGAGGTCAAAATCTCAGAATTTATGAAGCTGAATCCGCCAACCTTTGCAGGAGATGTTAATGAAGACCCACAACGTTTTCTAGATGACTGTGAGAAAATTCTTGACACGCTAGAATGCCCTGAACCTCGAAAAGTAACCCTTGTTACCTTTCAGTTAAGAGGTAAGGCCGACCGCTGGTGGCGAACATGGAAGAAGGGCATGGCCAGAAATGCCCCACCCGTTAAATGGAATGACTTTAAAAGAATTTTTCGAGAACAATTTATTCCGGAGAGTATACGAGAAGCAAAGATGAATGAGTTTGAGGCACTCCGGCAAGGATCACGAACCGTCGATGAATACGACAATCTGTTTATAGAGTTGTCTGAATATGCTACTCACATGGTCCTAACTGAGAAAGAAAAGATCCGACGGTTTATTAAAGGCCTTCGAGAGTCTTTATTTGACAGGGTGGGATCGAAAATACGAGATTTTTCATTTTACACAGAAGCCGTCGACATCGCCCGTATGATGGAAGAAAGAGATATGCAAAAAGAAAAATGGAATAACAAAAGAAAGAGGAAGCAAGATGAGAAATCACGCTACCACGGAGAGAGTTCTGGACGTGCAACCTCTACTGCTAGTGCACCACAGCGTCAACAAAGTGGTACAGGGGGTCAACAAAGGCCCTGGTGCTCTAAATGTGAAAGAAATCACTTCGGAGCTTGTTTTGTCAACAACAACACTAGGGTCTGTTACCAATGTGGTCAACAGGGCCACATCAAAAGAGATTGCCCCCAACTCTACACGAGATCTGGCCAAGGGTCAGTACGCCCTAATCAATCAGAGGCTACTGTTGCCAACAGATCCCCTGTAACTGTAGGAGGCAATGGAATCGGAAGAGGTGCTGGCAGAGGACAAGGTGGTCGAGGGCAGGCTTCAGCAGGCCGAGGGAACGCTCGAGTATTCGCTTTAACCCGTCAAGATGCTCAGGCGTCTAATACGGTGGTAGCAGGTACTCTTCTGATTGAATCAAATTTTGCACATGTTTTGTTTGACTCTGGCTCTACGCATTCCTATGTGTCACCATTCTTTGCTAAGAACTTTAAGCAAAAAGTTGTTAGATTAGAATGTCCGTTTTTAGTAACTACGTCTACTGGAGGCACCTTACTAATAGAACGAGGCTATCGAGCTTGCAAGGTAAGAGTCGGAGAAATAAATACAACAGTAGACCTAATGCTGTTAGATATGACAGACTTTGATGTCATCTTGGGCATGGATTGGCTGGCATCTTGTCATGCCACCCTGGATTGCTATAATAAGATAGTTAAATTTAATATTTCGGGGGAGCCTTCTTTCGTATTTCATGGTGAACGGAGTGAAATTTCTGGGAATCTTATATCTTTAATGTGTGCCCAACGTTTATTGCGAAAGGGCTGTCAAGGATACTTGGCATTTGTTAAAGATATTAAGAAAGAAGAACTAAAAGTAGAGGACGTTCCAGTAGTTCAGGAGTTTGTAGATGTCTTCCCAGATGATCTACCAGGTATACCCCCAGATCGAGAGATTGAGTTCCAGATAGAGTTAGCACCAGATACTCGCCCAATCTCCATACCCCCTTATAGAATGGCACCAACAGAATTAAAAGAGTTAAAAACTCAGTTACAGGACTTGCTAGACAAAGGCTTTATAAGGCCAAGTTATTCACCTTGGGGAGCTCCTGTTCTGTTCGTGAAAAAGAAGGACGGATCGATGAGACTATGCATAGATTACAGGCAACTGAATAAGGTAACTATCAAAAATAAATACCCGTTGCCTCGCATCGACGACCTTTTCGATCAACTTCAAGGAGCCAAGTGTTTTTCAAAGATTGACTTGAGGTCTGGTTATCACCAACTCAAGATCAAGGAGGAGGATGTGTCTAAAACAGCCTTCCGTACCAGATATGGGCACTACGAGTTCTTGGTGATGTCATTTGGATTAACGAATGCACCAGCTACTTTCATGGATTTAATGAATAGGATTTTTAAATCCTTTTTAGACAAATTTGTCATTGTCTTCATAGACGACATTCTGGTGTACTCAAAGACTTCAGAAGAGCACGAACAACACCTTCGTGTTGTATTGCAGACATTGAGGGATCATCAATTGTACGCCAAATTCTCTAAATGCGAGTTTTGGATTGATCGTGTAACTTTCTTGGGACATGTGATCTCCAAAGATGGCATCCAAGCAGACCCAAGCAAAGTAGAAGCGGTCAAAATGTGGCCTAGACCTACCTCCGTCACGGAGATTCGCAGCTTCTTGGGATTGGCAGGATATTATCGTCGTTTCATCCAAAATTTTTCCCAGTTAGCCGCCCCTCTCACACGACTGACTAGGAAAGGAGTAAAGTACCAATGGATGACGCTTGTGAAGAAAGCTTCCAAGAACTCAAGAAAAGGTTAATCTCCGCACCTGTATTAGTCTTACCCTCAGGACCAGGAGATTTTACAGTATACTGCGATGAATCAAGAGTAGGGTTGGGATGTGTTCTCATGCAGCATGGCCAGGTAGTGGCATATGCATCGAGACAACTTAAGAAACATGAACAAAACTATCCCACCCACGATCTGGAAATGGCAGCAGTAGTTTTCGCTTTAAAGATATGGCGACATTATCTATACGGAGAAACTTGCGAAATCTACACTGACCATAAAAGTCTAAAATATATTTTCGACCAAAAGGACTTAAACTTGAGGCAGAGGAGATGGGTAGAATTACTAAAAGATTATGATTGCAATATTCTTTACCACCCAGGCAAAGCAAACGTGGTAGCAGATGCCTTGAGTCGAAAATCTATGGGTAGTCTGGCCCATATAGCAGTAACAAAAAGACCCTTGATCCAAGAACTACAAGAGATGAGAGCAAAAGGTGCTACTCTTGAGGTTACAAGGACAGGATCATTCTTAGCCCATATCAGGGCTAGATCTTCCCTTGTTGACCAGATACGGATATCTCAAATGGAGGATCCTGAGCTTGTCCAAATTATGGAAAAGGTGAAGATTGGTGAAGTGAATAGTTTCACACTCGACGATACAGGAGTCTTACATTTTGAACAACGGTTGTGTGTACCACATGTTGGAACTCTTAGACGAGACATCATGGAAGAAGGCCATCGTGCTGCATATGCTGTACATCCAGGAGCCACCAAGATGTATCAGGATCTGAAACAGATCTACTGGTGGAAAGGAATGAAACAAGACATAGTAGAATTTGTGTCTCGTTGTTTAACCTGTCAACAGGTTAAGGCTGAGCATCTAAAGCCAGGAGGCTCGTTACAACGATTAGAGATTCCTGAATGGAAATGGGAACGAGTGACGATGGACTTTGTTGTTGGTCTACCTCGTTCCACAGGAGGTTATGACTCAGTTTGGGTCATTGTTGACCGACTAACCAAATCAGCACACTTCATTCCAGTCAAAACCACTTATGGTGTAGTAACGTTGGCACAATTGTATATTAAAGAAATAGTAAAGTTGCATGGAGTACCTATATCTATCATTTCTGATAGAGGTCCTCAATTTACCTCTCGTTTCTGGAGAAGTTTTCAGGAGGCATTAAGTACTCGAGTGGACCTTAGTACCGCTTTTCACCCACAGACAGACGGACAGTCAGAGCGGACGATTCAGACGCTAGAGGATATGTTACGAGCTTGTATTCTAGATTTCAGTGGTAGCTGGGAAAAGCATTTGTATCTTGTAGAGTTCGCATATAACAACAGCTACCAGGCCATTATTGGGATGGCACCCTTTGAGGCCTTGTATGGGAGACGTTGCAGATCTCCGATCGGTTGGTTCGAGGTAGGTGAAGCGAAAGCATTAGGACCTGACTTGGCCCAGGATGCCCTAACCAAGGTTAAGACAATACAAGATAGGATGCGAGCAGCACAAAGTAGACAAAAGGCATACGCTGACCACAGACGACGTGATTTGGAGTTCTCAGTCGGCGATATGGTATTCCTTAAGGTCTCTCCAATGAAAGGTGTGTTGAGATTTGGAAGGAAAGGAAAGTTGAGTCCTAGATACATCGGGCCTTATGAGATTCTAGAACGAGTGGGAAAAGTGGCTTATCGGCTTGCCCTACCTATGGATCTGGAAGGGATTCACCCTGTTTTTCACGTATCCATGTTAAGGAAGTACCTTCATGACCCTTCTCACATACTTCACCCTTCTCAGAATGATTCTATCCTAGTAGATGAAAACTTGTCATACGAGGAGATACCGGTAGCTATCCTCGATAGTCAAGTAAAGAAACTCCGATCTAAGGAGATTCCATCCGTCAAGGTTTTGTGGAGGAATCAAACTCACGAAGAAGCCACATGGGAAGCCGAGGCCGACATGCGTTCTAGATATCCCCATCTTTTTATGACTTGAGGTAATTTAAATTCGGAGGACCGAATTTCTTAAAGGGGGTGATAATGTAATACCCATGAAAAATAAAATATAAATGCGTGTTTTCAAACTACTGTTACTATTTACGTATATGGTACTGTTCATTTATACAATCAAAATGTCAAATACTAGATGTGGTTTGGTCATAAGAGAAAACTAGAAAGAAGTTTGTAGGAGAAAATGACGTTTTATGTGTAAAAATACCCTCAGGGACTAAATTGAAAGGACTGAATTGAAAAGAAACTTAAAGGTTTAAGGTGAAAGGATAGTTTTCCCTTTAAAGTTTCTAATAGTAAATAAACGAAAATTTTCCATCGCGTAAGGTGCACAGTAACTGCATTATTAGAAATGTCATTTTCATGAATAGTAAATTGAATATTTTATTAGCGCATAGTATCAAATAGTACCCTTGACTTTTGCTATAAATAGGTCCTTCCATTTCACTTCTAAACTCACACCTTCAACTTCTCTTCTTCCCTCCTTAAGTTTCTCTTGCTCCGACGCTAGGCTTCTGAGATTTTGGGCCTTTCCGTTTTTGCTTAGGTAAGGATACTATGCCCTTTCTATGTCTTTCAAATTTTAGAAGTTATTTTCTTAAGTATGCTCTGTGGTTGCGGCTTTGGCCGATCTTCCACATCAGAAAAACTGTCGTTAGCTGTTATTTTGATTCTCTGATTACCGAAATAGAATATAATCTGTGGAGAATACATGTCTAGGAAAGTTCTGGCTAAGGAAAGACCTGATTTTTAAGTGTGTCCAGTATGACCCTCTACTCTTTCCTGGGAACTTACCTGGTGTACTCTTTTACAGATTGTATTCTGTATTTCCGGTATGAATAGTACCCGTACGTATGAATAGTACCGTACGTATGAATAGTGACCGTATGAATAGTACCCGTACGTATGAACAGTATCTATACGAAAATGATCTTAACGTACTTTCTGTAATCTTTCATGAAAATCTCTGTAGCGGAACACTGAAATTCACCTGCGTATTCTTGTCCATAACGATTTAGAGAAGTGATACTCGTACGGAATCCAGGTGAGTGAAACGACCCTGTTTTAATAGAGTTTTAGCATTACTGGTGATAAAAAGTATGTCGTAGGACACTCCCAAGATTCATAGGGGGAAATTGGATTCAGAATGACGAATATAATGAGATAATTAATCCAGAAGTATGGATAAGACAAAGTAAGTATCTCATGATGATATGAAATTTGAATCATATAGTTATATACTATACCTGTTATATGGATGAGTATTATATTGTGCTTCTGATTATGATATGAACTGTTGTACTATTGATTGTGATTGAGCGGTACAGTACCCCCTCTCACGGCAAGGCGGAAAACCCGGGTTAAAGGGTGTCTTGACCAATGAGTGTGGAGACAATGATTCCCTCAGTAGGGATATAGCCCGGATTGGTGATAAATCCGTGAGGCGCCCTAGCTAAGAGGATGAGGTTGTGCGTCATGGCGGAAAAATACAAAATTGGTGAGCCGGCCTGTGTGCGCTCTCCGGGATATATTGCCATTGACGAGTACTAGTATCGTTTGTTGAATTGGATGAATTTTATCTTCTTGTATGTAATTTCTAACTATGTCTATTGGTTGAGCTTGAGCCTTCGGATATGCTTTCATGACTGGTGATGTATTTGAATTTTATTAACGCGAGGCCGATTTGCTCACTGAGTTTAAAAGCTCACACTGTTTGTACAAACTTTTTGTTCAGATCAGGTTGCCGCCGAAGTACATCCGCTAGAGGAGTAGATCACGTTGGACCTTCCCGCTGTCGGGTAGGCCCTTCTTTTGTTATACAGTATGTTGCTCTGTAACCGTCTAGGTCAGGGGTTTGGTATTTGGCTTGTATTTCAGTATGATAATGTATTTTGTACTGAGGATATATTATTT
This sequence comes from Biancaea sappan, assembly GCA_037074585.1. NCBI lineage: Eukaryota > Viridiplantae > Streptophyta > Magnoliopsida > Fabales > Fabaceae > Biancaea > Biancaea sappan. The sequence continues at coordinate 19,546,440 of CM073494.1, forward strand.
TTTAATTAAGAAAATCTGATGTATTTTCTTTGTATTTATTAAGGAATGGTATTTTGAGAATATAGAGATAATGACTAACAATTTTACTTGTGGGAAGAATTTATCGAAAGGCTTACAGTGATGGGATATTCATCATTGTGCCGGTCATGTGCCTAGAAAATGGGTTGTGACAACATCCTGCAAAGAAATTTGAGGAATATCTAGTTAAGAGACAAGCTCATAATCTCGAAAACATATTTTGTGCTCTTCCTCCTTCGCATTCCTCCTATTAGTTACAGTTTTAATCGTAGTTAGAACATTTAGCAACGGTAGCTAGAACTTTTAGCAACAGTTGCCACGATTAAAACCATAGCTAAAGGAAGGAGCATGATGCTCTGAGGAAATCTTCAAGCAGATTTCAAAATAATTTTAATATTTTGTAATTTTAGGAATTATATATAATAATATTAATATATACGGTTGATTATTTAGCTCATAATATAAGTTTTATAAATATAAATTATAGAAATTGTTATAAATCGTTACTACATAATTTTAGCATATAATTTTACAATATATCTTTCACAATATAAAGTATAATATTATAATAACACATCCAATTTGTATACTTGTATTTTTTTGAATTATAATACATTATAATTATAATTTAAATTTTTAAATAAAAAATTTACTTAAATTGACATTTTTATCTACTTATTAACATAATAATTTTTTATTGTTTTCAAATATAATTTAATTTCAAATTGCACTTTCAAATATATTGAATTGAATTACAATTGAAATTTAAAAACATTAAATTAATCGCATCAGACGCATCAAATGAATTTTGATAATTAAATAAATAATAATATAAATTAATAACTCTAGTCTTCAGTCATTATCAGCTTTATGTTGTCATCTCAATAGTAAAGACTAGAAGGGAATTAAAGATTCTTACACTCGACAAAGATGGAAATACCAATTCAAACACTACAAATGTAAGATATAAAGAAATTTTCAAAAATATCTATTAGTTATAAGTAAATTTTACATGGTCTTTTCCATAATATTATTATATTGCTTCAAAGTTATTTTATGTTATTCGTTAATTTTTAATTTTATTTCCTTCTTTTCAGGTTAAGGATATTATATTTGAAAAGAATTGGAAAAATATTTCCATTGTCTGGATAATTTGATCTTTTTCATTCACATTACATATAAATATTCTAAAATGTTTGTCTCTTATGTCAACTACTATATGTTTGTTGTTAATTAATTATTTTTATTTTTATAATTTACGAATATTTTTAGAGTGTGAATAACCCCGTGTATCACACGGCTTACAACAATAGTTTATACAATAGCAAATAAAATTAAGCTGTTTGTTTTTATTTTTTATATTTCACTTAAATCTCACAAATAATTAATTATTAAGTCAAAATTTAAGATGATCATTTAGTAATTTATTTCATGTGATAAATGCAATATTGTGTGTGATTTAAGTGGAGTATAAAAATAAAAACAAAAGGTTTCATTTTATTTGCTATTTGTAAAAATAATATGCTACTATAAAGACGTATCTAATATGAGAGCGAGAGGAGAAAATAAATACCCTCAATTATAAATTGATGCAGAATCTATTCATGCAAAAATCAAAGAAAAATATTATTTATCTATATTACTGAATCAGTTATAAATTTAAAATATTGATTTGTGATCTTTAGTTATTTTTTCTCTCATTTTTTACATTAGATTGCTCTTTTCACTAAATATATTTTCGTAATTCTATATATGGTACTTTTGATTTTTTCAAGATATAAAACTTTTTATTCTTATTTTTTTCATTTACAAAATTCAAATTTAAAATTTTACTTAAAAAAACGTGGAATCACAGTCACTTAAATCAACTAAATCTATGAGGACTGATCTTCAATTAGGTTTCTAGCAAGGGAGAAACAGTCAATAGCAGTAAGTGGGGCCACCATCATGTGCCTCTGTAGTTCTTATTTTTCGATTTAAAGTGTCCCCATCACACTAACGTTCGAGTTTCGGTCTCACTTTTAAATATTCAAATTAAAATGATTTTAAATTAGATTATCATCCCGCTTTGCCACGTCTTTTTCCCGTTACGTCGCCTTAGAACAAACTTGAGTGGTGCGCTTCATATTCGGACACATAACGGGATTTTCCTCTATTCCATTAGGCCATAGCTGATCGTATTGACCTTTTGAGGTACGCGACGACGTCGTGTCATCTGCTTATTTTAGCACACGTCGTCGTTTTATTTCAAAACCCCGGAACATAGCTCTTTTTGAAAGACTTGTATGAGGAAAAAAGAAGGAATAGATATGAGTTTTTTAGGAAACAAATATAATTTTAGTATTTTACAGAGTATCGAAATTCGGAGGCCCCCCAAGTGCAAGAGTTGCAGAGAGACTTTTTTGTGGGTCTCTTCAGTCTGTGAGAGCTGTACAAAGAAACTTTTTGCGAAAGTAAACGTAAACCTCTTTTCTGCCTCAAATCTCGCACAGTTTAAATATTTATTGTTTCCAAGCTGATTCACTCTCAAAGCTTTCTCCGGCATTGCTCCTGATTGCGGCTTCCGCCGCCGTGAGTATTGGAAGCCTCAGTTTTGGTTTACATGCCAAACACTCAAACTGCTACCCGAGAATTACTTTCTTTTACTCCATATAGTGTTGTTCTTCTGGGCGAGCTGCGTCTTTTATGTAAGCCTTGTACTTTTTTCAATTTGAAGGTCGTTTTGGATTATTCGGAGGTAAAGACGCAGCGACAATTATGTTCACTGAAGGGCTTGACAAGAATGCACTTCGATGGGTTAGAGAGGTCAGCTTAACTGTTTCTTTTCCTATTTTTAACCTTCTTTAATTTTTTGTCATTGTCTCAAAATCTGGGCATTGTAATAAATTGCTTGCTTTTCTGGGAATGTATATTAACGTTTGTAAGTTCTGGCTTATGTTGGTGATCAGAAGGAAGTTCCATCCTCAAGTTGTGGTTTGAGATCACGAATTGATCCTATCAGTGGGATAAAGAGTGGAAGCAGCAGAGGATTCGGATTACCACCGCCCGCGAAATTCAGAAGCGGGCATCTTCCTTCAAATGCTATCCCATTATCTAGTATACCAGGTGAAATGGATGATAGCGGTTCTAATACCGGAAGTGATAGAAACACTGATTCGGAGGATGACACTTATGGTGGTAGATATTCACTGGATTCGTCGCCCTCAGACCTTAGAGATAGAGTCCCCAATGGTACAGCTCAGAGATACGGGAACCTCATACAAAGGCGACCTCGATACGCTAGTGACTATTCCTACTCTGAGATTAGTTCTTCAATGGAAACACTGGTTGCAAGACCTGAATTTATGAGGGACTCGCCAGTCAGGGAGAATGGGAATGTGCGGCAGAGTGGTATAACCGAGGATTTCTCGTCGGATTCTGCCACCAGCTCCGAATTCTCTACCACTCAGGTAGGAAATGTCAATGGTACTGCGCCAAGGACTAGAGCCTATGGTTCAGAGGGGTATGCTTCTGGTGTGCCTTCAAAGGTGAATGTGCAAACTGCTTCTGAAAAGGTATATCGTGGCAAACATAACCTATAAAACTTGCAACGTGCCTTCAAATATGAATGTGCCTAGATGCTACCAAGAATCACATTTTCAGAGTCCTTGATTAGGCATATATGGCTCAGGTTGTAAACCTAGCACCCTGTTCCATATACTTGCTATTTGGCTGGTTAAATTTAATACATATGTTAATTAAACATCTAGGAATTATATAATGATAAAAATTAGTGAAAGTAGTTTTTTAACTCTAGGTTTCATAAAAAGAAAGGTGGAGACTTTTCTTTGGAAATTATTGTCATTAATCAGTTACTCTTTGGAAACTTCAGATTAGGATTTTGAGCATTTTTTTTTTCAAACTATCATTAGGAGGAAATGTGGCTCTCTTTACCCACTAATACAAATTAAACCAAGCAAATTGCTGCTTACTGCAAATTACATTTTATGTGCAGTATACCTCCTCTTCTTGGTCTCCATTCTATTTCCTGTAAGGGTGTGCTGGTTGAAAATGTTGAGGTAGGGAATTGCAATGTATTTCAGGTTTGGATACAATACAACTTCGGATTAATTGCCATTTCCCACCTTTCTGTTTCACTCATACCCAGCACACCCTAAGATTTTCCTCATCTTCAAGTGCTTACCCTCTATAAATATATTAACTGTGCTGGCTGAAATTGGCATAACTGAATGATTTTTACTATGAAATTCCACAGAATGGAAGATTATATGATGATGACAACTACGATGATGATGAAGATGTTCCCAGTGCACCACCCTTCTGCAGTTCTGATCAAGAGACCAAACAAACACCTGAGATTCCAGCTTCCCGAGTTCATACTGCTCCAGTCAAAGCTGATATACAAGGGTTTTCTGCTAGAAACGGGTCAAATACTTTAAATTCTAGGACTAAGGATAAGAAAGAGATCAACAGTGGAGATAAGACTCCTGACCAATTTATTAGGTTAGTATATTTGAATAAAAAAAAACAAGTATGTCTCAAAACGCATGAGTTCTTAGCCTCTTCCAAAATCCATTGGCTTTCTAGTCACACAATTCAACAAAAATATATAATCCTGTATTATCTTTATTGTGTCGTGTATATGTTCACAGAACGGCCCCTGGTTCAGAGCCTGCTGCATCTTCAGGTTCATGTCCTACTCGCCTTCCAACCTTTCATGCAAGGTATCATACTTGTTGATTGTTAACCAAGAATTCTCCTTGTAGTCTTGTTCATTAAATATGTGCTTATAGATGGTTCAAATATATTTTAGTGCTCTTGGGCCATGGCATTCTGTGATTGCATATGATGCTTGTGTGCGTCTTTGCCTTCATGCCTGGGCAATGCAATGCGTGGAAGCTCCGATGTTTTTGGAAAATGAATGTGCTTTACTAAGGGAGGCATTTGGGTAAGTTTAGATCCTTCTATGCTCCTCCTTCTATCTCCTGCTTGATGTCATTGATTCTCTCAAATTTCTCTTTTTTGCATTGTTATCAATTCTAGTAGTAATTGGAATTCAATTTCTTTGAATTGCAGATTGCGGCAGGTCTTACTACAGTCAGAGGAGGAACTAATGGTTAAGCACAACTCAGAGCTTTCTACTAAGGGTGTTGCTCCAAAACCCAAAAAACTAATTGGCAAGATGAAGGTGCAAGGTAGTTTTTCACGTTGGTTTTTACCATTTAATCATCTACTCTTTAAAGAGTCTTTGTTGAGATGTTCTGAACCACGCAGTACGGAAAGTCAAGATGGCCATCGACCCCCCTACTGGCTGTAGCATTTCATCTATAAGGACGCCTAAAATCAAAATGGAATCTGTGAGGCACCACTTTTCGAATTTGCTGCCGACATTCTCTTCTGGAAGGCAAGCCCTTAAAAGGATTAGATTTATACCATGTGTATCTGCAAATGGTTCGTTGGCACAACAAAGTTTGTCATATGTGCATGGCAGCAGCCGGTATATGCAGCAGGTGTCTAGACTCCTTAAAGCTGGTGTAACAACACTTCGAACTAGTCCATCATCTTATGAAGTTGTGCAAGGTATGTGAAGATTCAACCTCCAATCATTTTATTACAATCTATAAAGATCATTATACCATACGGTGTCCATTATTATTCAAGTGGGGTGCATTATACGAATATGGCACACCAAATGAGGCCTAACCTTATTGCTTTGTGTCATTATGTTTTGAAGAGTGCATGTCTCTGCTTGAGGGATGTGGAGGTTGTAATAAGTTAGATGAAAGATAAAGGGGGTTGTGTGGGAGAAAATGCTTCTTTTCAATATTTAATTTTTATTCTTCATGAAGTTTAGTCATGTTGCAAATCACAACCCATTATTCTTTTCAAGCACTTATTTTTATTCTGCAATAATGCACTCTGTTGCAACTCACAACCTTGAATTCTTATCTGATGGGTGTATTACTTAATAGAATTGAGAGATAAAGAATCAAGAGAGTTATGCTCACATAGGGTGCTTAATACTGAAGCTGCCAAGTCTTTTTTAGGGATAGGCTTTTTATTGTTTAGCAACAAGTTTAAATATCTATTCTTTTCTGACAATTTAATGATTAAAGCAGAACATAAACAGTAGAGGAGTCTCTAAATTTAAATATCTTGAGTAATATTTCACTGTAATCTCTTCAGAGGTGGTTTCAAAAAATAATGTACATATAGCCTAGGTGTCATCAGGCAAGTTCATGGCATGTGTTGCATGTTGGAGTAGCAAATAACAATTATTTTTTTCAGAAAAATTACCTGCTTTATTCTTACTTTTCTTATTTAATTTATTGCTTGAGGCTTATTTTTAAGTTTTCTGCCTGCATGTGATCAGAGACATACTCCTGTTTGTTGAGACTGAAAAGCTCGATCGAAGAAGATACTGTTAGAATGCAACCTGGATCTAGTGAAACTCATGTGTTGTAAGTATCTTTGTCTTTTCAATCTCTTATGAATGTACGGTTTGAATAAATTTCTCACTATTTTACAGCTTTCCAGAGGGCTTAGGAGATGATTTGATTGTTGAAGTTCAAGATTCCACAGGGAAGCATTTGGGCCGTGTTCTTGTCCAAGTGGCTGCTATTGTTGATGATCCAGTAAGATTTCTCCTGCAATTTTTTCTTTGTGGAACTTACTGTTGCTTGTGATGATTGATGTTAATTATCAAAGAATTCATGTTTAATATGAATTCAGGCTGACAAATTGCACTGGTGGCCTATTTATCATGAGCCGGACCATGAGCTAGTGGGCAAGATACAACTTTGTATCACTTATTCAACGAGTTTAGATGACATTATTAATCCCAAGGTGAGCTATTAGATGCCCACTTCACCCCTTCCCACCAGAAAACTGGAAAAGGGAAGAAGAAACTGCAGATAACCTTTTAGTCTGTGACACCATATCAGAAAAGGGAAAATAGATATTATTTGAAGTGCTCTAGTTAAAAGTTTTCATTTGGTAAATGATTTTGTTGTTATTGAGATGTTTTGGGTTTTCTATTGTATTTGACCTCAAACTTACATGTTATTGCCTATTTCTTGTGGCCTCAGTGTGGTTCTGTGGCAGAGACAGTTGCATATGACTTAGTCTTGGAAGTTGCAATGAAAGTTCAAGGCTTTCATCAAAGGAAACTAATATTGCATGGTCCATGGAAATGGCTTTTATCAGAGTTTGCATCATATTATGGGGTATCTGAGATATATACCAAGTTAAGGTAATGTGATGTTGACTCTCTCTCTCTCTCTCTCTCTCTATATATATATATATATATATATTTTCTTAATCTTTTGATGTGCTAAATGTCTTGTTTCTTACTCTATTTAATGTATTATTATGCTTGTGGTGTTCCTAATTTTCCATGTGAATAGGTATCTTTCTTATGTCATGGATGTGGCTACACCAACAGCAGATTGCCTCAACTTAGTGTATGATCTGCTAACACCTGTTATCATGAAGGGCAATGACAAGACATCTTTGAGCCACCAGGAGGTACTATTGAAAATTTTGAGTTGATCCATGTAATTTAATCTGTCAGTGCAATCTACCTTGGCATTTTTTTTCTTTGTATTTCTGTTGTAACTTTGATTATATATATTTAGTACAAGTTGATTGTCCTGTGTTAATTGATTTTCTCACTGAGTTTCAACAGTATCTTTTTGTCTTGTCTAACATGGTGCGATTTTCGGTTATTTTCATCAGAACCGAATACTAGGAGAGACTAAGGATCAAATTGAACAAATTCTCACACTTGTTTTTGAGAATTACAAGTCACTGGATGAATCATCTTTCTCGGGTGTCACAGAGGTTTTCAGACCTGCATCTGGTCTTGCAGCACCTGCCCTGGAGCCTGCTGTTAAACTCTACAAGCTGCTTCATGATATCTTATCTCCTGAAGCTCAAACTGCCTTCTGTCATTACTTTCAGGTTGCTGAAATTTGAGATCTTCATGATACTGCCTGCTAAGTAAATAAACATGCTTATTTCTCTAACTTCCAGTATCTTCCCAGGTTGCAGCAAAAAAAAGGTGTAGAAGGCACCTGAGTGAAACGGATGAATATATTACAAACAACAGTGACAGTAGTCTGATGGACAGCATGACCATGTCCACTGCTTACCAGAAGATGAAAACACTATGCATGAATTTAAGGAATGAGATCTTCACTGATATTCAGATTCATAATCAAAATATACTTCCCAGGTACTATTCACTTTTTCAAATAATCTTTTATGTATTTAATTGGTTGGAATCTTAGTTTAGATTCAGATGCCGGAGCCTGAGCTTTGCCGAAATTAGCAGTTGATAATGATGTCTTGTCAAACTGTAGTTTCTGTTTTGTTGTATTCAAATAGGCGATTTTATTCAAGATAAACTGGTTTGTTTTATCTTGTTTGTCATTTTATTATTTAATAATGACAATTGAATAGTTACTGGGAATCTGGTGGTTCTTGATTTGCAAGCTATGTTAAATATATGTGTTCAAGACTGCCATTTATGACTTGCAAAAATTCTCGAGTTCATTTCCTTCTAAATACTGTTAGCTATTACTTCTCATTTAGATATGCCTGTACATCAACATTCTATTATTCTTTTAAAAAGACTGTTACACAAGAGAAATAGGTGAAGGCACTTTAGCTTTTTTTTTTTTTTTCAGGTTTTATTTCTGCTATTGCATATTGATTAATACCAATTATATTAACAGCCAATTCAACGCATGTGATGGCAAATTTTTCTTGGGTATCATGATTCCTTCTTTTTTGGAGACTTGACCCTTGTCCAGTAATCACCCCTTGGACCACTTCAGTTGATGCATTTCAAATTTTTTATACCTTGTGTGCCTTCATTCCTCTCTGGTAGTTTGTCTAGTTGTTAATGTCAGTTGAAGGTTCTAATATTGTTACTTCCATATTCTTCCACAGCTTTTTGGACCTACCAAATCTGTCTGCATCCATATACTGCACTGAACTTTGCAGTAGATTACGAGCTTTTCTTATTGCTTGCCCGCCGACAGGCCCTTCTCCACCAGTAGCAGAACTTGTTATTGCAACATCAGATTTTCAGAGGGACCTTATTAGCTGGAATATTAGGTAACTGCTCTTGGTACCAGTGTAGCTTATTAGTTTAGTCAAAGAATGAATTCCTGCTACTCAGCATAATCTTAACTTGTTTCATTTCCTTGTCAGTCCTGTCAAAGGTGGAGTTGATGCAAAAGAATTGTTCCACTTGTATATTCTAGTCTGGATCCAAGATAGACGCCTATCTTTGCTTGAGTCATGCAAATTAGATAAGGTGCTTAAATCCAGCACACTGCTATTATGTGACATTCAATGACATTTGGACTTATTAATGTTCTTAGATTAGATTGTTTCTTACCTCTTTTTTGTTAGTGTTTTGAAGAAACTTCTGAATGATGCTTTAAAATTGATCTTGTACAAGTGAAATGCTTTCTTACCTCTTTTAGTAAATATTTCTCTTATTCAACAGGATTGTCTAAAAGCTTTGCCCTTGCAGGTGAAATGGTCGGGAGTTAAAACGCAACATTCTACTACCCCTTTTGTTGATGGCATGTATGAACGAATGAAGGAAACCTTGACAAATTATGAGGTCATCATTTGCCGGTGGCCGGAGTATACCTTGGTTCTGGAGAATGTATGTCAGAATGGATCTTGCTTCCTTTTATCTTTCCTCATGTTAATTCCTTTTCCTTTTCCCACACAAATTACTGAAGTAGTTGACACAATCAGTTCCCATTTTATTTTTCATTTGCCCATGATTTGATCTGATAAGCATTATTGTTAGGTTGACTCTTAATTTACATAATAATATAGTTTAACTTGTAAGGTTGTACTTCTCATTTATTTGGAGAGGTGTTAGAAGTAAGGAGGCTCACTATTGTAGGTTCAAGTATATGAACCATGACACTGTCATGCTGTAGAGTTCAATCCATTTTAAGTTCGTATTTCAGCATCTTTGTATTTATCTTCTCATGTAGATCTCCAAACATCCACCTTGGGAGTAGTATTTTGTTAATTGAGTTATGTAAATTGTAATTTTTTTCCCTCCTTTTCTTGTATAAAAGGATTTTTTTTTCCTTGTTACTAAGTTTTTTATTGTATCAGATTAATATATATATATATGTATATATATCTCACTTTTAATAGGACGCTTTTATTTTTGGACAACAGGCCATTGCTGATGTGGAAAAGGCCATAGTGGAAGCTTTAGACAAACAGTATGCAGATGTGCTGTCTCCTCTCAAGGAAAACATGACTCCCAAGAAATTTGGACTCAAGTATGTCCAGAAACTTGCCAAACGACCTGCATGCCCCTATGTGGTTCCTGATGAGGTAATTGAAATTTCTTGAGTTTGCAACAGTCTGACAGGTGTACATTTTGTCTGACCTTATGGTACTGCTTTCAGCTAGGAATTCTTTTGAATTCCATGAAGAGAATGCTCGATGTCTTGCGTCTCAGGGTAGAATCACAATTCAAGTCATGGGGTTCTTGTTTGCCAAATGTTGGTAACACAGCACCTGGTGAGCGACTTAGTGAAGTGACAGTGATGCTGAGAGCAAAGTTCAGGAATTACCTTCAAGCTATTGTGGAGAAACTTGCAGAAAATGTTAGTATCACTGTGAAAGTAATAAGTTTCTTACTGAGTTATGAACCTGTGATATGTTGACAGCATTGGTAATCTCTAAATCTCATAATAGGAGGTAACTTTAGGAACATTGAGCACTAATAGTCAGCATATATCTGCTCACATCATGTTAGTATCACTGTGAAAGTATTAAGTTTCTTACTGAGTTATGAACCTATGATATGTTGACAGCATTGGTAATCTCTGAATCTCATGATAGCATATATCTTCAGGAACATTGAGCAGTGATAGTCAGCAAATATATGCCCACACCAACATGTTTATACCGTTCTGAAATTTATATTGCATCATATTTCCTATGCACACTAACGTTGGTTGTGCGTAAAGTTTCTGTTTTCTGCTTATCTTATTTCTATTTCACCAATCTTACTAGAATAATGCTGATCAAGTAGTGACGTCTACTTCTGACCCTGATATGCATTTATTATGTTAACCCAGACGAAGTTACAGAATGCTACAAAACTGAAAAAAATTCTCCAAGATTCAAAGGAAACCGTTATAGAATCTGATGTAAGAGGAAGAATGCAACCGCTGAAAGACCAGCTGGCTAATACCATTAGTCACCTTCACACTGTCTTTGAGACTCATGTCTTCATTGCCATCTGTCGAGGTTATTGGGATCGTATCGGACAAGTAAGTTCGTTTTCCTTCGGTTGTTATTGATCCACTTGGCTGAGAAATATGACTGCATGCTAACATTATCATATTGTTTGTGGGTTCTTTATTTTAAAAGGAAATATTAAGTTTCTTGGAGAACAGAAAAGAAAATAGATCGTGGTACAAAGGTTCAAGGGTCACAGTATCTGTAAGTAGTCATCTCATCAACTACATTATTCAACAAGTGGTTTGACCTGTTGATTAAAAAGACCATTCTTTACCTGCCTGGTCTTACTAGCTTGTTATCTGTAGGTTGTCACTATAATTATGCACATTCCTTCTTGGTTCTTACTTGAAGTTCTCTGTGCAGATTCTGGATGATACCTTTGCCTCGCAAATGCAGCAGCTTCTAGGAAATACATTGCAAGAGAAAGACCTTGAGCCTCCCAGATCCATCATGGAAGTTCGTTCTATGCTCTGCAAGGATGCTCCCAATCTCAAGAATAACACTTTCTACTATTAAGCTCAGACTTGTACATATGATGAGAGGCATATTCAGTAAAACGAGATTCACAATGGTGGGATACGGACCAATGCCAGCGTGACCTTACTGGCAAGTTAGACTGTGGATAAAAATAATTTTCAGCTATGGGATCGGGGGGTGACCGGTTTTGTAGCAGCAGCAAGCAACTCAGCTGCTTCTGAATAAAAATTTTACTCCTCAGAGAACATTGATTTGTCAACCTATGGTAATATTATAAATACAGTAAAATGTTCCACATATTCTTAGAACCAATGTATAATTCAAACAGCTTTGTGCATTTTTCTGTTAAACCTTTGCCTGTTGATACGTGTACTGTCTGACGTTACCTGTTAGCCTGTAACAGCTATTTCATTGTTTTGGTAACTTGTAACCGAATTCAATAATCAATAGAGACAACGACATTGAAACTACACGTCGCCTTCACCAATCGTTGCGTATTACTTGACCATCATGCAGACAGCCATTTACACATCTACTGATGCTAAGATATGTGCGGGTCTGATAAAGGAATATATAGGGTCTAGAGGAGAGGGGTAGTGCAAAAACATTTGAACGGAAAAGGGGTATTTAAGTAAAATTATGCCTTTTTTTTAAAAAAAAATCAGGGAATCCAGACCAACAATTAAAGAAAAAAAGAGATATTTACAACTGATCTATAGTGCAAAAGGATTGAAATTTACATCGAACATGAAGAAAAGGAAGATGAATTCTAGCACATCAGAGAAGCTTTGATATAACATGACAAGATGCCCAGAATGCTTTTGTCGCAGCCCCGACAATAACAGGGTTTTGATATATCCTGTCAAGAAAGCCAAATCAAGTGGTCAATAAAATGAATCTAGTTACTGGAAAGGGGGATGACTGATTATATCAAAAGGACTCTCTCTCGATATACTAAAAACCCCCTTTGGATAATTAGCTTAAACAAGTGCCTACTCAATGAAGATACTTTTAGTCCAAAATTATTGTAAGAACAGATTGCGCCTAACCTATTTCAAGATTTTGCAGGAGATTATTTTGATAGGCTTCAATTTCAAGCTTATGAAAACAAGCTAAGCTAAAATCAGCTTATAAAGGCATTATAAGTGCTTAATAAGTTAATCCATCCAAACTCAAAGCAGTCAGTAAGTGTTTGGAGGAGATAAGCTCCTTTAACCTGTTAGCAACACATGCAAATAGGACTTAAATGTAAAAGCAATAGAAAAAAGGATAAACCAAGGGGCTTGGTCAGGTATCAATTGAAGGACATTATCAATATCAGTGCGCCCTGCCTTGGAGATGGAACAACAATATGCCTCCTAATTTCTCCTAACAAAAGAGAGAGGAAAAAAAAAAGTGAGGGGGAAGACGGGGAGGTATAAACTCTTACCCAATGGCTGTAGCCCCCCAGGATGCAACATTGTAAATAACTTTGCTCCCATCCCATGCCTTCTGAAGCTTTCCCTTCTTCTTTTTCACTGAAAATGTCTTGCTGAGTGCTGAATAACACACCAAAAAGTCAGCATTCAGAAGTCATATACCATTTGATTTTAGCTAATTGACATTATAATTGTCTCAACTAGAGCCAAAAAAAAAAAGGGTCCATCTTCAATGTAAAGGGTAAGCGCTCAAGAGTTTTTAGTTCTTCTTTTACGCTGATTTATATGGACAACTGACAGTAAGGTATCGATCGAGGAAGGAAGTAATCAAACCCACCTTCCTGAAGTTGATTAGGAGTCAAATCCTGCAAAGAGTGCAACAATATGTCTGTGAGAGAGAAAGAGCATAACTAAATGCATTCAACAGAAATATGCTTCCAGTCATTAAATCATGGCTGACATTCATAGACCACATTCTTCAAATGCAAACATCAGAAATAAACTTAATATTCAAGACTAGTGATTGTCAGGATACAGAAGCATGAGAAAAGATTCTGTGTTTGAAAGAGTAGCAATGCAGCTCAAACAGAGCATTTTCAACATTATCGAACAAGCATGTCTGTATTTGTCTATACTACAGAGGGACGACTTCTAAAGCACAGGTTTGCAAGGAGAATTTATACCCAGAAAGGAATGACTAACATAATATGCTACTACAAAAAAAATCTGGTAACTGCATTAATTCTCTGCATCACATTTTTCCTGCTTCTTTCTGAGTTTTTAGTGGTTGTCGTTACTATTATGTTTACTGTAAGTTGTGACAACTTATTTACTGAAATACAAGCATTACCAGCCTTTTAAGTGGACAACTCCGTACAGAAAATATGTATTAGAAACTTACATCAATTAGCTTGCAGTTCAGTTTAGCAATCAGAAGGTACTCTAAAGCCAAAAGATTTGGATTTTCATGGTTTTCAACTTTTCATATTATTACAAAATAATATCTTTTTCATTAAGTCCCAATTAAAGCAAAAATAACAGGAGTAAAGCCTCCAGCAAGACATACAGATACCTTAGTCTGCTTAAGGGATAACAAATATGCAGCCATGAAGCAAGCAACGCCGTCCACAATATCTTCCTGTCTAACAATGACATAATCTTCTTGGTCTGAGTCAATATCTTCACATTCCCACAGATCATTTTTACTGATCATATCCCAAGAGTTACCTTCATCTGTCATGGTACAATAAATTTTCTTAGCATTCTAAAATAAAAAAATCAAAGAGAAAAGCTTATACAATTTCAAGGATAGGAATGTCTTCAACCTAAACATGAAAAATAAATCACTTTGTAATGTCATAAGCAACAAGTTCAAGACAGGAATCGTATCTGAACGCATACCAGTTGTGTTCTGTGAAATTGAAGCCTCGGCATACTCTAACCTTTCAAGAAAGGCGGGGCATTGAAACCCGGATTCGAGCAGATCACATAACTGCATTGAGCGCAAGGATTATTGTGTGAGGAAGAATAACCATCAATACAAAAGCAAAATTTTCCTATGGAGTTATCAGCTATTAAGCATAGACAACAAATGAAAGATAAGGTTGCAATACACCTCAACGTCAAATAGACGACACGACAGTGTAACTCATGTACCTTTGTTTGATAGATAGCTCTGTAGCTCTGGCTTAATATGAACAAATTCTTAATTGATAAAACACATAAAAAAATTAAAAAAAGAAAAGCTCTGGAGAAGGATCCACAGCATTTGACCAGAACGTCAGTCATCCACAACCAAAACACAGTACCACATAAATCAACCAAACCCATATCACCCGCCAAAATAAACGCCATCTAACTTCCAATCCACAAAAGCAGAAGAAATTACAGGAATAAAGCAAAACAATTACCTCGTCGGCTTCTCGGTCATCCCCCATAAAGGATGAGCCTTCAAGCCGCCGCCCCTTATCCGCTACTGCAGCTTCACCTTCACCCCGAACATCCCCTTCATCTTCATCGACACCGCTAGTCGTATTAAGTAATTCAATAGCTCTCTGACACTGCTCAAGCACAGACTGCAATGTCTTCCTCCTGACCCGAAGCCGATCCTTCTCCGAATCTTCCGCCCGGATTCCAAGGATCTGTTTCGGATCAGAGACCTCGACCTCCATTGGAGCTTCCCGAGAAACGCAGGACTCCAAAAAAACAGAACAAAACAGTACCAGCCACCACAATCTCCTGATCCTACACGCAAGCACTCGAAATTAATAAACCCTATAAAATAATCAACTTTCGCTTTGTCCCCACACGATTTGGGAACCCTATAAAGCTTTATAGTCTGTTCAGCTGTCGGATTGTAAATAATTGGCGCAACACGATGGACACGTGCTTTTATATCATCTTGGTGGTACAATGGGGCTTGTTTGTCTCTTGCAGATGCGACGGCCGGTGGTGGTGGTGGTGACGATGGTGGGAAAGGAGAGAGAAAGAGAATGGCGGGGCAGGCAAGGCGTGAGGTTCCGGGTCACATTGTGCCAAGTTTTGAAGGCAGAGTGGCCTCACGCTGCCTAGTTAGTTTCATCATGAGTTTCGTGTTCTGGTAAAATTGCTATCAAGCTTCCTTCTTATTTTTGCACTCAAAACAAACCAATAAACCAACTCAATTGATAAAATAAATAAATAAAAGTCCCTGGCTGGTTTATTGACTCTCCATCTTTTGACCTTTTTCTTTTGGGTATTTGAAAATCAAACTAATTTAACTTGTGCTTTAATTGTTAGTAAAAGATTTGAATTTGCATTGGTGATAAATAAAAATCTTAAATATTGACATATTTTAAGTTTTTAAAATATTAGAGTATGTTTAGTTTGTAAAAATATTTTTTATTTTTATTTTTATTTTTATTTCTTAAAATACTAAAAACATATTTTTAGTATTTTTAGATTTAAATTTAATTTAAAAAATATTTTTAAAAAATATTCTTATTAAACTCAATCAAATACATTTTAAAATATATTTTTTTATTTTTAATAAAAAAAAATCAAACCAAACATACCCTATACTTTGTTTTTCGTATCTCACTATTATTCTTACTTCCAGACGTTACTGGTATTTTTTCTCTTTCTAGTAAGTACTTTTTATTTTTTATTCAGAATATTCCTTATTTGTTAAGATAAAAAACTTATATTTTCTGAGTTTATTAAATAGAAATGGTAAAGCCTTGTCTAAATTGATGTTTCTAGTAATTAAATCATTGTGATTTTTTGCTTTAAAAATTTGCTACTAATATTTTTAACATCCACATTCCATGTCTCATCTTTTTTTTTTTTAATTTATGGAGTAACACCATGACTAATATTCAAAGAGAAATTTTATTTTTTTATTTTTGATAAAAAATAATTTTTAAAATAAATTGTTAATTTGATCTCTAAAATTTAATATTTATCTCAATTTTATCATTGAATAACCAAGCATTTTAATTTAAATAATAAAATATTATATTTATTTGAATATTATTTTTTATATGTCAATAATAAATTTAATAATAAAAAATAAGATAAATACAATCTTTAATTAAATTATTTAATTTTTAAAAATTAAATTGAAACAGTTATCATTTCTAATAATAAATAGTCTCGAACTTTTTTAATTACTATCTTTTTACTATTAGATGATACAGAGGCCAAAAAATAATGAATTCAAAGTCTTTCTTGATAACATTTTGTACTTTTATTACCGTAACTAGCTAACCTATGTGATGAGCGGACTTTTATTTCATAAACTTATATTAATATCAAATGTATAAAAATGAATAGATAAACTTTAATTCATAATAATATAAAGTGTTAATTATATTAAATGAATTAAAGATATACACTCATACTCCAAATTAGCAACACATTTTATAATTCATGGATACATTTTTAAACTTTTGGGAGAGGGGGAAGTTTAAATTGAATAATTAGGAAAAAATGATGTGAAATTTCAATATTTTGAAAAAAAAATGATAATTTTTTTGTTATGTGAACGTAATACATCTTTTGAAAAAATAAAGAAATAAGAAATATTTAATGAAGAAACAGTTAAATAAATAAAATTCTTATGAAAAATAAGTGAGAAAGATAGTGTAATGCCCCAATAATTTTTTTATGAATATTTAAAATTTATTTTGAAGTTTATTAAAGAATTTATTGCGTGAAAAATGATTTTTTCTTTTTTCTTTGAATTAGCAAAAAAAATTTAGGAATAGAAATTTTAATTTTTAATTTAAGAAATTTTATAAATTCTCAAGTACCTAAGTGAACAAATCTTACAAGTTAAGGTGACTAAGAGCAATTTTAACCAAAAAAAATAAGAAAGTGATGTGTGTGAGGTGTGCGGAAGAGGATGAGGGAAAGGAAGATGAAGAGACAAACACAAAAAAAAAAAGAAAGGAAAGAGAAAGTGGGAGATCGAAAGGGAAAAATAGAGAGAAAGAGAGAGACAATACTTCCTTATTTCTTCTTCCTTATGCTTTCCTTTGATTTTCTTTGCTGCTCCACCTTATAACAGAACTACAAAGACAGAGGTATTGAGTGGTAATAATTCAAACTCATGATCCCTTCTCATGAAACTTTTAGCTGAGATTTCTTTCGGTAATGATTTCTTTGATGACATTGGGTAATTTTCTTTTTGGTTGATTTTGAATTTTAATGGATGAATTTAAGTGTGGGTGTTAATCTAAAACATTTCTACATGTTGGATAATATTTGTAAAACAAGAAATTTGGAGAAAACTAAGAGAAATTCGTAGAATTCGAAGAAAAAAAAGTTAGTGTTATTGATAAAAATTTGATATTTAAGCTTGGATTGTTGGTAGAAATTGGAGGTTTTGGTGTCAAAACACTCCTTAGACATTAAGAAACAAAACTCATGGAAGAAATCAAAATAAATGTTGTTTTAGATGTGATTTTAGGATTTTTTAATGAAAAACGTCACTGTTTATTTTGGAAATTTTCCAGAAAATTTCCAAAAGTACTGTTCATCGAGAAAATTTTTTCAGATTTTCTCGGTTACTGTAGTATTGACTCAGTCAACGTTGCTGTAGCATTGACTTAGTCAACGACACTGTGGCTGCGTTGACCGTTGACCATTACTGTAACATTAGTTTTAAAATGTTCATAACTCTTTCATCCGGACTCTATTTTTAGTAATTAAGATACTGTTAGAAAACTCTTTGAGTCTAGTTTCTAATAGTACAAGTTTCACTTGAAAATTCTAATGTATTCTTTATTTTTCATCTTATTTGCATTTTAAGAAATCTTTGAGAGTTATTTCCTAACACCTCTTATAATTTAGCTGCAAAAATAAAGGTAATTAGGGTCATATTCGAGGTGAGTGTGATAACATTATCTCATCTATATTTCTTCAAAAGTATTGTCGCCAAATATCATAAAGAAAATTGAGAATGTGGACTTAAACGGTATGTTGCGTATTCATTATCAAGAACTTGTATTCCTTGTATTTAAAGGTATTATGGATTTCAAATCTCTTGTTTGATAAAATGTTAATTCTTATAAAATATGTAAAGTTAATGTTGATATTGTCGTTGTTATGTTGAGGTTGTGTGAATACTTGCATTATGGTATAACATTGTTACAATATTTTTCGTGGTAGTACACCCCACGGGAGAAGTTAGAGGAGTTATAAGGGTGGAGATATACCTTTCATGGAGAGATAATGGTGGATGCGGCCAGGGGGCCGTGGACAACGATCAACTGGTACCGTGGATGACCCGGTTGGTACGAAATTTGTGTTTGGCACTGAATAATTTATACTGTGTATATCATTGGTAACTGATGTGAGTTTAATTCAATGATATTTTTATGATACTAATTGCTAAATTTACTTTTGATTGATAATGTTATCCATTCACTGAGTATTTCATTACTTATCCTATTATTTTACAACATTTCAAAATTTGTGGCTGACGCTGGGGACTGTCCAGGGAAATAGCGAGTTTAACTTAAATCAACCCTCTTGTATTTTTTTTTTTTGGGTTGGTTCTTTTGCATCCTATTATCTTGTAAACTCTAGAAGTAGCTTTGTGATCACATAAGCCTCCTAGAATTTTGTGGTTGGATTATGTGTAAATATAAGTGTTTTATTTCCTTATGGTTTCACTCTAAGAAAGCTATGACCTTGACAATATTTTAATTTAGAGATAAGTTGAATCAGTCACACTGTTGAGGATGTGACAGATAGAGAAAGATAGAAGTCAGAAGGTGGGGGAAAAAAGAAAAGAATAGGAAATGGGTGAAATGGGACTACAGGAGAAGATAGAGAAATGAAAAATTAGGGAAAAAATATAAAATGAATTAATACTTGCACCATATTCAATTTTCCAAAAATTGAATCTATATATTTGTATAAACAATTATTAGATGGATACTCAACGGTGGAGCCACATGTAACTAGCTGCACCCTCTTGAAATTTACAAATTTTCATGTAAATTTTTTTTTTATTTTGCCCCATCCTTTTTTTTTTTGAATTTTCTTAATATTTTTTTGAACTCTAGTAACTCAGTTTCTTTTTGTTGCTCACAGTCACAAGACCCCAATTCCCAGAGTCATGAATTTGTTTTTTTGATGATGATTAATTTCTCATTCCATTGTTAGGGACCTCTTTGTAAAAGTTTGAAATTTAAATTTTTGTACATAAGTCTAATTCTATTAAATTGGTTAATTAATTACGTAATTAGGATCATAAGTAATATATTTGTGAAGTCAATTTCATAAAGTTTTTTCTTGATGATGGTTAATTTCTAATTTTATTGTTAGGAACCTTTTTGTAAAAGCTTAAAATTTGGGGGGTTTTGTATATATGTCTAATTCTATCAAATTGGTTGATTGATTATACAATTAGGATCATGAGTAACATATTTGTAAAGTCAATTTCATGAAATTTTTTTTTGATGATGGTTAATTTATCATTCTATTATTAGGGACCTCTTTATAAAAGCTTAAAATTTGAGGTTTTTGTACATAGGTCTAATTCTATTAAATTAGTTGATTGATTATATAATTATGATCATGAGTAACATATTTGTGAAGTCAGTTTCATGAAGGTTTTTTTTTTATGATAGTTAATTTATCATTTTATTATTAGAAACCTCTTTGTAAAAGTTTGAAATTTGTGATTTTTGTACATAGGTCTAATTCTATCAAATTGGTTGATTGATTATGCAATTAGGATTTATAAGAAGAATGATTTTTTTTGTAATAAAAATATTTTTAAGAGGAAATTACCATCAAATGAATAACAATTTGAAATTAATTTAAAAGAATTACCATCAGATCTAAAAAAACGAATAAAATTTTTATCTCCTCTAATCCAGGGATCCTCGATGCGCCACTGTAGATACCCTTAGATATTATATTTGGTTTGTTATTTTTATTGTTTGTGTGAACGTCCTTCTATGAATTATTTTAATTATGACAATAGACAGATGTTCATCCATTTTTTTGACTATTTGTACTGTATTCGAAATATTTAATACTTGCATCATATTCAAGTTTCTAAACAATGAAAATTGAAATATATAAAATATTTGAAGTACTTGAAAATATTGTCACAGAATAAATACCTTAAGTTAGTTATTGAGTTTACATCCGATTAACCATCCAAAAAAAATTATCAAATTTATATTATATAGTTATACATTTTTTATGTAATAGTTTATATTTTATATCATGTAAACAATGATTAGATAATACCCTTAGATATTTTATTAGGTTAATTATTTTATTATTTTTATTGTTTGTGTGAACGTCTTTTATGATTTATTTTAATCATTTATCTGTAGGAAGTTAAAAGATTTTAATGTTACATTATTTATAGTACTATAAAGCCCAAACTGAACCAATATTTAAACTAATTTTAATAAAAAATTATTGTGGTTTAATATTTCATGTATTGTCTTGAAGACTATGTATTTACATGTACATCATGGTGTAATTTAGACAATATAACAACACTAAAATGATAGCGATTTAATTATGGTTGACATGTATGATAATGATTTATTTTATAATTTACAAATACAACTAACTATTAGGATTAACTATTTCAACTCATAAGACTCATTATTTTGACTACTCTCTGTACTACATACTCATAAAATTGGCAACCAAACTGTGTTAAAAATGTTAAAAACTCAACCTTCAATAGCAACATTTGCCACCCTCCAACGAGTGTACGCGCAGATTTAGTTGAATTATATTGATGAGATTTAAAAGATCGAATTAACTAAAAAAGATGAGCGTTAAGTTAGTTTAAGTTGATATTTTTTCACTCAATCAACTCGAATTAACCAATCTTGTTATCAAATGAGTTGTATTGGGTTAGTTCGGGTTGTTATGTTGATTTTTTATTTATTTATGCTAAATTGTTGACTTATTTTAAAATATTAGAATTTTAAAAAAAGAATAATAAAAATATGCCTTATATAATATATTTTTTAAAAGAAAATTTCATCTATAATTTGATATGAAATTAATTTTTCTTTTGGTGTTTATTAAAACTGTAAAGAAATGTGGAATAACAAAAATTTGAATGAAGGGTCTAGTAGTTTAATAAGTAATTAAGATGGTAGATGTTATATATAGTACTATACATTATTATTGAGAGAAAAAAATGTTACAAAGGAAACTAAATAATATGCTAACTGAATCTTAAATATTTTACATATAACATAAGTACATAGCATATAAATACTACAATAAAAATAATTTTAGGTTCGGTGGGTTGACAATTTATAAATGCATAATTACCTGAACTAATAGGCGACTAATTAAAAAAAATAAAATTGAACTAACTTGTACTCAACCTTATATATTAGTTTGAATTAAACATGTTAATACGTTTTGACCCAATACACACCCCTTACTTTTGGTACACATCCCAATTTTACGCAAGAAAATTTAAACCTTTGTTGGCTAGAGTCAAAAAGGTTGAGATAAGTTGAATAACTGTCACTCGCAAGATACGACTCCCTTCATAAATTGAGAAAGATGTCACAATCTCCCACAAGTTTTATATTAGTATTATTGACATTAAGTAGATACTTAGAACCTTTAAGACTGCTTGTATTACTCATATTTTCGTAGAAGCAAATTATAGTAGGTGGATAATCACCCCTAAGACTAAATTTGCTTTTCATGTGAATTGAGCTCCCACCTCTTTTTGTTAGGATTTAATTTATCCAGCCTCGCTTCGCAAGAATCAAATTAGGTGCTAGTTAGCACGGTATCAAGCGTTGCTAAGCTGCTAATGTCATGTACAGTTTGGATAGTTTAAATTAGGTGTTAATGTTGAAAGATTTATAATAAAGGTGTTTGACAAAATTAATTTATAAGTTAGCTAAAAATTTAAAAGTTAGCCGAAAAATTTTAAGCTAATTTTTAGGTTATAACTAATAGGTGAAAGCTGAAAATTTATAAGCTACCTTATTAAATTAGAAGTATTTGTTTAAAGTAACTATTGAAATAGTTAAAAAATATAAAATGATATATATTTTATAATTTTAAAATAATATAAATAAATATTTTATTTTTTAATTAAAATAATTTAAATTATTATATATATATATATAATTCATTAAATATATATATAATTCATTAAATAAATAAAAAAAAAAAATATATATATATATATATATATTTGTGTGTATATTATATTTGTATATATATATATATTTATAAATATATAATGTATATATATATATTATATTTGTGTGTATATATATATATATATATATATATATATATATATATATATATATATAGTGTATGTGAGATAAGAGTATAATAAGTATTTTGATAAAATGATAATTGTAAACTCAAAAAAAAAATACAAAAAAACGATAAATTATTGAAATAAATTAGTTTATCAAATATTATTAACAAATTTATAAATTAATTAAATAAATTAAGCTTTTATTTTAATATTATTAAACAAATCCTAAATCGAACGTGATCATTAATCAACTAACGCTCTGGATTAGTCAACAAATGGTTTAGTTTTCACTTCACATACAACATTAAAATTTCAATCCCTTTCAGAAGATTTTCCTCCCGATCTCCCTCTAGAATGTGAAGGGATCCTCATTCACAACATTATTCCTTTTGATTGAAAGGGAAAAAAAAGATCCAGGTTCAGCTGTCTTGCTCAAAGGCTTGCTTCATGCCCCTTACTAATTTTTTGATACATAAAGAAACAGGAATTTGACTCTATGATCATGAGGTCTAGAGATTTGTATAGCGCGTGTT
Organism: Biancaea sappan; assembly: GCA_037074585.1. NCBI lineage: Eukaryota > Viridiplantae > Streptophyta > Magnoliopsida > Fabales > Fabaceae > Biancaea > Biancaea sappan. The sequence goes on from CM073494.1 coordinate 19,569,959, forward strand.
TCTTTCCGTCCATGCACGAACCGGCACAAATTTCAATGACGTGTTATGTCTGAGTGTTTGCGTTCTTCACCCACCTATGGTGGCTGCTATTTTGTGTCAGTGTTTTATTTATTTTCTCATTATATCTCATCCTAAGCTGTGTGTAGTCATTTATTACCCCTCAAATCTTGCACATTGTTTCCGTTTTTATGTTCCGGGGTTGGGATCCATGAATCTGCTTAGTAGTCCGATGTTTTATTAATAATGAATTACGCTTTCCCAATCATAATGTCAATATGAAAAGGTGAGCGCAGAATCGAACACGTTGAGGCGGTGGGAGTGGTTAAAAAAAAAAAAAGGAAACAAAACAAAAAAGTTCTCTGATGGTTCAGCGTCGTCCACAATTTTCCCTCCATCACGGTGGTTCGTTTTGGAGGGTAGACGTGTACAACTGCCACAGAATAGAAGGACCCGTTCTCATTGGGCTCCTGCTTGACTACTCGGGTAATGTTGGAGGTGAGAGAGGGAAAGAGAAAGAGAGGGCGGAGAGGCTAACACCTAGAACGCAGGCAAACTCCTTCCCACCCAAACGCGCCCTGTCTCTGTCTCTCTTCTTCAATTTTTGTCTGGCAAGGTACGGTTCAATTCATGCGGATTCGTAGCACATTATACATTCTTTCTCGTTTCGGTAGATTGATTGAATGCAATGTTGAGTAATATGTGTACAATCTTTGAGCTCCGATGCCGTTTGGATCAATGTGGGTGCAGGGGTTTGCTGATTGAGTGTGGTGACCTCTGCTGGTTAATCGCCTGGGTTTTGATTCTGTCATTCTGGGATCCCGGATATGACTACCAAAAATGCAGATGCGCCTTTGACCAAAAATGCAGATGCGCCTCAGACCAAAAATATAGATGCGCTTCAGGTAAATGTCTGACTATTTTCTTCTGCAGTGAATGAAATGACGAGCTGTTTTGCTAGTCATTTTATTGTGCAAATTTTCTTGTCCAGTACATGTTATATAGGACGTGTCGATTAAGAATGAGGAATCACGGTGCCTCCGAATATAGGTATTGTGTATAATGATGGTGAAAAGTCACCTGGCTTTGTGTGTGTTGTAGGGCGATGGTGGTGCTCCTCTTTCCTCTCCTCGGCCTGGAAAGCCAGATCAGCGGCATTCTTTCGGCAGCAGCACTGTAACTTTTGTTTTGTTATATTAAGGATATGCTATATTTTTTTTTTAAAATTTATGAATTTCGATCCATGGGACTATTTCCAGTCTATATGTTGGCATGTTTGTGCCATTATTACCATTGTCAAGGCTGGTCACATGGTCATTATTTTATTACAATTACTGGATGAAAAATTTGTTTTTGGTTGATGCCTTAGGGTATTACTAAGATGATGACAGACATGCAATTACAAGTTTTTTTTTGGTCATTGTTAAATTTAGCTACTTTAAAGTGAATACAGATTCTCATATCTTTATTATTTAATTGCTTCCTTTACTAGAGTTCAATTATTGTTTCTGTGGTTTCTCTTGCCTGTCAGCTCAAATCCCTGTAATACCATATATTGCAGGTTATCAAGAGTGGGCCACTTTTCTTATCTTCAAAAGGTGTGTTTTACTACACTAGTTTACCAATTTGCTTTTGTATATCTATAAAAAATTCATGCAACCGGCAAAGGTGCATGTAATATTCTTTCTCATTGCATAATTCATTGTCCAACATACTTCGAAGTCAAGAGAGAAATAAGTATAATAGTTTTCTACAGAATAGATTGATAGTTGATGCTTTATGTACCCAGCTAGAAGCCTCAGATGGAAGCTTTTAAGAACAGCAAACAAACCTGTAGAAGAATAAGTCAGGCAATAATTAGCCAACTAACTACAAACATGGAATTGAAGACAAACTCCGTAATGCATGATCTTTGAAGTTCAGTTGGAAAAAAAAGAAAAAAACTTGATTTGAACGGATTTGGATAATTGGGATTTCAGGATCCTTACGTGTTACAGTGTCACAGTTATAATCCTTCTTCTTCTTCTTCAGTCAGTCCTTCTCAAACATAATTGCAGCACATATTTTTGTTTTCTATAACACTCAAACTACAAAGCACAAACTACTCTTAAAATGATGACTCTGGGTTTTTTGAACGTAATATTTATTTATTGCAAAATATGTGATTCTAAACGTGTAGGAATTGGATGGACTTCCTGGAAGAAAAGGTGGTTTATCTTAACACGCACTTCACTGGTTTTCTTCAGAAGTGATCCGGTAAGTAATTTTGTTCTAGCATCCAGTTTGTCCTTTTGCAGATCCACAGATTATGGTCTCTGCATTTTGTGAAAAAAAAAGAAAAGAAAAGAAAAGAAAAGAAAGCTATTTCCTAATTAATTGAATAAATCCTAAGCGTAAGCAACTGTGAATTTCATTCATTCACATTATGACAGATTAGAAATTGGCTTCTGGAGTTCATTAATTGTTTTGTCATCAGTTTCCTTAAAAAAGTGAAAAAAATGAAAATATATCTGTCGAATAGTTGCAGATTTAGTTTTTAAAGTTGAGTACTTCAGGTGACAAAACTCTAATATGGCAGGAATATATATATATATATATATATTTTTTTTTTTGAATTATCTTTATTTTGTAATAAACTTTCCTTCTTTATAAATAGTTTTTTTAATAAATATTATAGCTTTAGCAGTTACCATATGAATTTTAATTTTCTATACTGTAAATGCAATAAAGACAGAAGAAAGAGTAGAATAGAGAGAGATAAAGATTGAGGAAATACTACAAGAATCTTTAACAATATAAAACTTCAATCTACAGTCCGTATGGAGGGGACTATACTCCAAATCCAGAATACAATCTAAATCTGAAAATCCTTGATGTCCTGGCTAAAGGCTACTATCTCAATTTATACACTCATATCCTAAACTGACCTACTGACATGATGACCTAACAAGAAAATAGGGAGAATGCTGACTGACTATAAATTAAATAAATAATAAATAAACTAGCAGATGATCATTCTGTTGCCACTATCGCAAGATTTCAGCAACCCACTTCTCATTGGATCTTTGACCAAGTCAAATCCCATGTAAGACAGTTCAACCACACTGCTTCTCTCCTCATGTGCTTCAGCTACTCTCTTCTCCCGTGACCTCCTCCTTGAATATGTCTTTAAAGGTGGTATTGTATCAAATTATTTTCAGTTGTTTTTCCAATCAAGAACAACCATCTTACACCTATAATTGTCCTTGTATATATAGGCATTCTAGAATGATGTTGATTGTGATGAAAGAAAATTGATGGATACTTTGCATTCATTTTGGACCTTAAATTAGCAAAAAGAATTCAAGTTCATTGTATATTATATAGTTTGAACTGGAAAATCAATTATTGATATCACTAGAGGGTCTTAGGCACATAATGCTTAATTGTGCAGCTTTGTTGCTTTATCCTTTGGTGTAGAATGATGAAATTTGCATAGACACATTTATAAAGATATGGTGAACAGTGATATATGATATTTATATACACTATCATTATTTGGCATGAAAGATGTGGGTTAAGCAATATCGGAATAAAGAGACTAGCATGACATTCTGGCATGCAACTCTGACATGTGTACTAGGTATTTATAGATTGAGAAGTTTACTTTCCTATGGATCTGTCATGGATGCTTTTCTCCATTGTAATACCTTTCCTCTTTCGTTCTTTTTTTTTTTTCTATTTTTTTTCATTTTGTTGCTTTCTCACTATATCTTCTACTTTTCAGAGTGCTGCTCCTCCAAAGGGGAATGAAGTGAATTTAATCGTTGGTGGCATTGACCTCAACAATTCAGGCAGGTTGGCTTGTTTCTCCAAACTAGACATTATGAGCACTCTGGTGGCCTTTATAATCTCATCTTAGCAGGATTTGTAAAGTATATTGAATGCCTGTAACTTTGTCAAATTTTGTAGTGTTGTTGTTAAAGCAGATAAGAAACTTCTGACTGTGTCTTTCCCTGATGGGCGTGATGGACGATCTTTTACACTTAAGGTACTTCATTTGTTTAAATTTCTTTTTAAAAAATATATTTGTTCTTCGTGAATTGTCTCATTATGAATTTCGGGTTTCTCTTGTGTTGCATTGTAATTCATGATGAAATTAATTTATAGCATTCTCTGGAAATAGCTGCCTCTTTTTCTCTTTTTACTTTTCATGGGAGTTCTCTGTCTTTATCTGTTTGATATATTGTTTCATAATGATAGCCACAATCATTACTTCTTTTTTTTGTTCTTTTTCAACTCTATAATTTGTTTGATGGCTTTAGACATAATGAGATAAAGATAGAGTAACAAATTATAACAAGTATATTACTTTATTGATTTCATTTTTGATGTTGCAGGCTGAAACTACAGAGGATTTAAATGAGTGGAAGACTGCACTTGAGAATGCTCTAGCACAAGCTCCGAGTGCTGATATGATAGGGCAAAATGGTTTCAAGAATGATCAGACTGACTCAATTGATAATTCAATGAACCAGTGTATGCTCTTGTCTCGGTTGTGCTTTAGATTTGTTAATGGCTTCACAGTTTATACCTTCTAGTATGTATGCTATGAATTTTGCACATGATCTGTGTTCAGCGCTCCATGAAACAATTTTACTGTCATCATGCAAGTATTTGTTGTCACACCATGTTTGATCCTTTTCTGGTTTGGTTGCTGATACTAACATGCTTAAAACTTATCCAATAATATAAAAATATTTGACAGCATTAATGATTCTTTATCGTCTTTGAGGTTTCATTCATAATTTATCAGCAGTTAATTATCTATGTTGGTTTTGATGTTCGCCTAGTATTCCAGTTGCAAAATTTTCTGTGATGTTTTTGCCTAGTGCTGTAAAAATCTATACTTGCAACTGCAAGCCTTCCTTTTAAATTAATTTTCTGAACTATTTTTATAGTGAATGATAGGGAACCAACGAAATCTAAGGTCGTTGGCCGGCCAATTTTACTTGCTCTGGAAGATGAAGATGGAGCTCCATCTTTTTTGGAGAAAGCTCTTAGGTTCGTAGAAGAGCATGGTGGGTCCTTATTTTTTCTTTTTTTAAATTAATTGTTTATGATACTGCATTCAGTAATATATTTACTTTTTTTTTTTTTTGTCTTCCAAGTATGTAAGTAATAATATGCTACTGCTTTTTGTTGCATGTTCATGTCAGACTTTTATGACCCAAGTTTATGATTTTTTACCTATATTTGGTTTCTCATGCATCAGAGGTTTTTTATTTCAAATTTGTTTATATCTTTTAATGTGTGGATGATGATAAGAGGCATTTAATTCTGAGTGCACTGCTGTTTGTCTGCATATGGATGTATTTTATGGTACTGCACTGTGTACAAAAGACAAAAGTTTCACCCATTCGCCATATACAATGTATTAGTTACTTATCAACATAGAGAAGCAGAGTAAAAACTTACATTAACGTCATCAATAGTATAAGGATTGAAATAACCTTTGTGATACCTTACCCAACTGAGACAGATGTTACAAGTCAAGCATGTCCCCTGACATATCTGTTGATGTTTTTTGGAGCTATGTAGCTTGGCAAGATCCCAAGCTTCTGATAATTTAATTGTAGCTTTTATCAAGGAAAATGTTCAGTTTCTCACACGATTATAAGCATGAGCTTCTTGCTTTGAAAGTTTTATCTTAGGGTATCTTCTTTTGGTTGGGGCAACTTGGGATGGATAGAGGGAAGCAGTTTACTGTGATGGAGAGCTTTTAGGATTCCTCTAGTGTTGCTTACACGTGACACAAGTTGCTAATACTTTTCATATAAGTCTAATAATGATTACAAAACAGGAGTCAAAGTAGAAGGGATTTTGCGGCAAGCAGCTGATGTTGAACTTGTTCAACAGCGAATCCGAGAATATGAACAAGGTTATTGCTTTGGCTCTCATTTAGTTTCTATATTGTATGTTTATGTCTAGATACTTTCATTATAGCTTGCCTTCATTTATGATTATTACATTGTCTGCTTCCTGTCATTCTCACATGTCAAATCTTAATGGGTGATTTGTATGAAGTTCTCTGGTGTTCCTGTTAGAAGACCTTTGTCCTTCTCTCTTTTTTTTTTTTTTTCCCTTTTTCTCCTTTCTCATTTTGTTTTGAAAAGAAAAAATCTGATGTTCTTGGGTATGCCATATGTTTGCAGGAAAAGTTGAGTTTTCTGCAGGAGAGGATGCACATGTTATTGCTGATTGTGTTAAAGTATCTTCACGATGAACTGAATTGCTGATTCCTTTCTGTAGGTCATAAACATAAAAGCTAATTTTTCATATTAATAAATTTTCAGTATGTACTCCGGGAATTGCCATCATCTCCAGTCCCTGCATCTTGCTGCAAGGCACTGTTGCAGGCATGCCGTAAGTGCTATTTTAGCTTTATTATTTTTCTCTATTTTATTGAACAATTGCCACATCACCAGGGTCTATCGTGCATAATTTACTACAGTTTTAGGTGAGAAATTCATCTTGAACACTATCAAGAATTCTAAGCAGCCTTTGTCTAACAGGTGTAACAAGAATAGTTAAATGAGTATCCTCTTACATTTTGCACAATTCTTCGCCTGTTTCTATGCTTATAGTGTCAGATTTATTTTATTATCCAGAATTATATAGACTACTCAATGTCTTGTCTTGCACATTTGTATGAATCATAAATCAGAACACTGGATGCTCTCGCACCATTAATAATTTGATAGAAAAATGTTATGACAATATGAATGCTGCTCATTTGAAGTTCAATTGGGAAAAAAAAAAAAGCAGAGAGCCAATCTTCCAATTTCCAAAGTACACATTCTCTTGTTTTTTAGGAAGATATTAAAAAATATCCATTCTCAGATAGATTATAATGCCAATTTCATTAGCTAGGATTATATTTGGACAATCCAAGTGAAAGAGCCTTTTTTTTTTTAAATTATTTACAAAGCAGTTGGAACAAGTTTCATTTGTGTAAAATTGATTTGCCATGAACCTCATATGATAAAGTAAATTCACTATGCTGATATTTATGTATACATGAATAAATTATAATCCTCTCAGCCAGCTGCACAACCCTACCTTCCAAATTTTCTCTATGCTGCAAATCATAAGTTACCTGATGTCTCCTCTGAGGAGCTTTCAATTTTTATGAACTATTTGTCTTGGATACTCGATTTGTTTTTGTTTTTTGTTCCTTTTTTTTTTTCGCCTTAAATTAAGCAGTAGGACCAAGTTTTGTTTGTGTAAAATTGATTTTCCATGAACCTCAAATGATAAAATAAATTCACTATGCTGATAATGAAAGATTTATGTATACCTGAAATCCTGAATAAATTATAATCCTCTCAGCCAGCTGCACAACCCTACCTTCCAAATTTTTTCTATGTTGCAAATCATAAGTTACCAGATCTCTTCTCTGAACTCTGGCCCTTAATCTTTTGGGAGCTTCCAATTTTCATGAACTGTTGTCTTGGATACTCTTTTTGTTTTTGTTAATTTTCATGAACTGTTGTCTTGGATACTCTTGTTGTTTTTGTTTTGGCTTTTGATACATCTTGTTGCCCTCATTTCATCTTCTCTCAATGCTTTATTATGACGAAACTAAACCAGTTCTCTCAGTAATTTGTCAGTCAAACTCCTAGTATTCTTGTTATGATCTGAATTCTGAAATATTTATAAATAAACCATCTGATGGTTCAATATGTGGGTTGGCTGGTATAAATGTTTAGGACAGCATTGCGGGTGACCTCTGAGATAATCAATGGTGAGGTTTTACACTGGCCCTTAACATGTTCCATTTGGTGGGAATCGTCATGCTGAGTCATTTTGGGAATCCAGAAGACTAAAGAACTGGAAAGGTGTTTTGGAAGGGAGGATTACCTTAATTCAGGCATCCCTATTGAGTATTCCCTTGTATTATCTTTCACTCTTCAAGATTCCAGTAGGAGTAGCTAATAGGATTGAGAAGATTATGGAAGATTTTTTGTGGTCAAGAAGTGGGGAGTGCAGGAAAGATCATCTGGTTAGTTGGGAGGCGTGATGTAGGGCTAAGGAGGAAGGAGGGTTAGGTCTAGGTAACTTGGTGTCTAAAAATATTAACCTAGTGGCAAATGGCTTTGGTGGTTTCCTTCGGAACCTACCTCTCTGTGGCATAAAGTTAGTTGGAGTAAGTATGGTATACAATAAAATGGATGGGATGCCAATTGAATGCTACCCATGCAAACCCTTGGAAGTTCATCTCTCAGGCGTATCCCCTATTCTCTTTCGTGTCTATTGTGTTGGGGATGGTTCTTGTTTCATATTTTAGGAAGATCATTGGATTGGGGGGTCCCCATTCCTTAGTTACATAATGCTCCAATCTCACATTTTCAAATAAGGCAAAATGAACATACTTCATTCGAGGCTTGTGGATGATCTTGGTCGTCTTTTGGAAACCCTTGCTTCTTTTCGACCTTCCTTAGAGGTTGATAGAAGGATCTGAAACCTAGATCCCTCAGGTTATTACACTTGTTCTTCTTTCTTCGTGTTCTTCATCAAAAAGCCTAATACACTGTCATTTTTTCTATCCAATCTTATTTAGAAAGCCAAAACCCCTTTGAAGGTGAAGGCGTTTGTTTGATGTGCTTCAGGTTCATAGGTCGAATAAGGTATTATCCCTTCATGTTTGTTTGATGTATTTTAGGAGTTTGGAGACAAATAACCACCTGTTTTTACATTGTAAGGAGTCCTGGTATATTTGGAACATGTGGTTTTGGTATATTTGGTGAGAAATGGGTGTGCCTAGCAGACCTTGGTACCTTTCTAAGCCTCAAATGTATGGGTTTTGGGAGGAAAAAAGAGGATAAAAGTTTATGGAAATGTGCAGTTTATGCTAGCTTAAGGTGTATAAGGCTAGAAAGAAATACCAGAGTGTTTAATCAACTTTATCTTTCACTTCATCTAATTTGGGAGAGGATTTTGTTTGTATCTTCTTTGTAGGTTTCTGCTACTGGTCCTTTTAGGGGATTCTCTCATGGATCTTTGGAAAGGCTGGGGAGCCCTTTTGAGTTAGTTTCAAGGAGAGTGTTAGATTTTGATTTGGTTGTGTAATTAAACATAAAGAAACACAAGAAGATGGAAAACTAACAAGAAGATGGAAAACTATCTTGTCTGCTATTCATTGATCAACTAGGTTATATATACTGATTACATGAGTTAAAGAAAGGAAATAAAAGACAGAATTCCTAGGATTATGCTATCAATAAAATCACTAAGAATTAGCCTACAAATCAGCCTAGGATTATATGTCTATAAATTAGCCTAAGATAAATATAAGTCAACTGTACACTCAATATTATCTCTATCATTAACACTCCTCCTCAAGCTAGAGTATAGATGTTAATCATGCCCAGCTTGTTACACAAATAATCAATTCGCGTCCCATTCAAGGCTTTTGTAAATATGTCAGCAAGTTGTTCTCCTGTCTTCACATATCCGGTAGCAATCAAGTTTTCCTCAATTTTTTCACGAACAAAGTGATAGTCAACTTCAATGTGTTTAGTTCGTTCATGATAAATAGGATTTGATGCAATATGGCAAGCAGCTTGATTATCACACCACAATTTCGCTGGCATCGAATGCTTCAACCCAATCTCATTCAATAAGTGATGTATCCACATGATCTCACACGTGAATTGTGCCATAGCCCTGTACTCAGATTCCACACAAGATACAACATTATGTTTCTTGCTTTTCCATGATACCAAGTTTCCCCCAGCAAAGACACAATATCTCGTAGTAGATCTCCTGTCAACCTTACTCCCAGCCCAATTACCATATGTAAAGCACTCAATGCTAGTATGCCCACAATCATTGTATAATATACCAAGTCCAGGAGTTCCTTTCAAATAACATAGAATATATTCTAGAGCTGCCCAATGGTTGACTGTAGGTGCAAACATAAATTGACTAACAACACTTACTGCAAAAGCAATGTCAGGACGAGTTACAGTAAGATAGTTCAATTTCCCAACTAACCTCCTGTATCTTTCTGGACCATCAAAGGGATCCCACCATCCTTTGTAAGATGTGTGTTTGGAACCATCGGGGAACTACAAGGTTTGGCAGCTAACTTTTCAGTTTCTGTAAGCATGTCAAGGACATACTTTCTTTGAGACAAAAATATTTCCTTCTTACTTCTTGTTACTTCCACTCCCACAAAATATTTTAGCTTGCCCAAGTCTTTCGTGTGAAATTTAGTATGCAGGAATGTTTTGAGGGATGAGATCCCTACATGATCATTCCTTGTAATGATAATATTATCAACATAGACCACAAGAAGGATAATGCCAGCTACTGATTGTTTGTAGAACACTGAGTGATCACATTTACTCTTCTTTAATCCAAATTCTTGCACCACTATATTGAACGTGCTAAACCAAGCATGAGGACTTTGCTTCAATTTATACAAAGATTTCTTCAGATGACAGACTTTTCCATACTCCCCCTGAGCAACAAAACCAGGTGGTTGCTCCATATACACTTCTTCCATGAGATCACCATGTAAGAAGGCATTCTTGATGTCTAGCTGATACAAAGGCCAATTCTGAGAGGCCGCTATAGAAACGAACAATCGGATTGAGGTGAGTTTGGCCACAAGTGAGAAAGTATCAGAATAATCTACTCCATACATCTGTGCATACCCTTTAGCCACTAATTGGGTTTTGAGTCGAGCTATTGAGCCATCTGTACTAAGCTTGACTGCAAAGACCCACTTGCATCTCACAGTTTTCTTGCCTTTGGGTAATTCCACTAGGTCCCATGTATGATTATCATCGAGGGCCTTTATCTTCTTAAGTATAGCGGCATATCAACCAGGATGAGCCAAGGCTTAATAGTTTTAGGAAGTGCAACAGAGGCTAAAGAAGCAATAAAAGAGTTAGATGCAGGAGATAAATGATCATATGAAACAAAATTAGCAATGGAATAAGTAGTTTGAGGAAGGGTACACTAACGTTTACCTTTACGAAGGGCAATCGGTATATCATTGTCACTTGGTGGAGGATCTAATGACGAAAAAGTTGGTATTGGACATGTATCACTGGTTGCTTGTCTGTCACTTGGTTGAGGACTCGAAGAAGCCGGTGTATCATTGGTTGCTTGCCTCCTAGAGTAACATGAGGTCTCACATCACGAACATAGCATGTGCTACCAAATACTTGTAGTTCCACTAGAAACAATGGCTTGCTGGGAAAAAGAATACTGTAGGGAATTTCACCACCAAGAACCATAGACGGCATGCGATTGATCAGAAAACTAGCTGAAACAGCACTATACCAAAATTGCTTAGGGACCTTCATTTGGAACATCAAGGCACGAGTAGTCTCAAGAAGGTGTCTGTTCTTCCTCTCAGCTACCTCCTTTTGAGATACACAAGAAGTTTGATGAATAATCCCTTGCTGGATCAAGTAATTCTGAAATGATGCTGACATATACTCTTTAGCATTATCACTTCTCAATACACTTATAGAACTATTGAATTGGGTCTAAATCTCAGCACAAAAGGCAGAGAAATGGGAAAATACTTTAGACCGATTTTTCATAAAGTAAACTCTTGTCATTTGAGAAAAATCATCCACAAAAGTAACAAAATACTTGGATCCTATTTTAGACTCAACCGGACATGGTCCCTAAATATCTAAATGAACTAATTCAAAGGCTGATTCGGCCCGTTTATTAATTCTGGGACTTAATGTACCACAATGGTGTTTTGCAAAATGACAGGATTTACACTCCAAAGAGGTTACATCATGAAACTGGGGGGCATAACTTCTTCAAGGTAGACAAGGAAGGATGTCCCAACCGACAATGAGTATTGAACGAAGAGGTGACACTAACGCAAGCAACTGACCGAGGATCTCATGCATCAAGGATGTAGAGACCATCAAATACATGTCCTTTGCCAATAATCTGCTTGGTCACAAGATCTTGAAAAATACAATGATCAGAGAAAAAAGAGACACAATAGTTTAGGTCTTTAGTGAGTTTACTCAGAAAAATCAAATTGAAAGAAAGACCGGGTAAACTTAGAACAGATGACAAGGTAATAAAAGAAGTGGGTTTAGCGGTCCCTAAACCTTCAACATTATAAGTAGACCCATCTGCAATAGTAACAGGAGATGGAGATTTATGTGGCTTGAAACTTGAGAAGATGTTAGTATTACCTGTCATATGATCTGTATCACCAGAGTCAATGACCCATTTATTTGAAGAGGTGATAAGGCACGTTTTACCTTGATTTTTGACAATGCAAAAACTGAATGAGGTGGTGATTGAGACATCTTCAGCATGAATACAAGGTGAGACAAAACTTGAGGTGCTAAAAAACAACAACTGATTTTCACAAACAACAAGCAAACCAAACCGCACTAATATGGGTCAGTGCTCACTTTGGCAGCTGACACACAAGAACGGATGGCAGTGTCACAACTTCGAACCAAACAAAGTCACGAACAAAACCAAAAAATGCTACGAACCGTTCACAGCCACGAACAAAACCACGAGTGAACAACAAAAATAAGACTGTAGCAGACCCCGATACAGAAATACCAAAAACACAAACTCAAAAGTGGGACCCATAGGCTGACAGAGGGGAAACATAGCGCAGCCGCAAAGAAGGGATGAGACCCGATATCCAAATGGACCTGTATCACGATTCTAACATCTGGGACAGGCTGGAAATGGAGAGTCGACGCCGGGGAAGAAAACCGCATCCGGATGCTCCACCGCACGCGCCCAGACGAAACTTCAGACCGCGCTTGAGACATGCGCGCCTCGAACTGCTGCCGGTCTTCTGGGATAGGCTGATCTCAAGGTGGCGCTCCTCCTTGGACTGGCGGTGAGAAACAAAGGGTCACTTTCTCGAGTGACCAAGTGACACGTACACACACTGAACTGACACGCTCTGATAGTAATTAAACATAAAGAAACACAGGAAGATGGAAAACTATCTTGTTTGCTATTCACTGATCAACTAGGCTATATATACATATTACATGAGTTAAAGAAAGGAAATAACAAACAGAATTCCTAGGATTATGCTATCAAGAAAATCACTAAGAATTAGCCTACAAATTAGCCTAGGATTACATGCCTATAAATTAGCCTAATAAGATAAGTCAACTGTACACTCAATATAATTTCTATCATTAACAGGTTGGGAGGACTCCTTTTCCTCATTCATTGTACTTTCTTCTTTTTCTTCTCATTAATAAAATTATTTTTGTATTAAAAATGATACCAGAAGAAACATTATGTAGCATAGGAGAGGAGGAAAAATTAAACGTATGCTGATACTGAAGAATATTGTGAAATATTATTCACTCAAAATTTGATGTTTACAAGAAGAGTCTAGGCTTTATATACACCTAGCTATAGCAATAAGAGGAGAATCCTCCATAAACCTAGGAATATAATCAATCCTATTGAATACAAATTAATTCTAATTAGTCATAACAGCGGAAAAGGAAACAAATCAAAAGTCAAATATTTACAAGAAAGGAAACAAATCAATCATAATAATAGAATAAAAAATAGAATCCCACACTGCCCTTCAAGTTGGGGAGTAAATGTCAATCATTCGCAACTTGGATAAAAGATTATCAAATTGAGTTCTGGGAAGAGCTTTGGTAAGGATATCAATTGTCTGTTGAAGTGTAGGAGTATAAATTATCTCAATGTTCCCTTGCTCCAACTTCTCTATGATCAAATGACAATTGATCTCCATATGCTTAATTTTATTATGATGGATTGGATTCTTTGCAATCTAAATTACTACTTGATTGTCACAATGGAGTTTCACGGAGGTAGCATTGTCAATACGGGCCAGGTGCGCCGGATCTACGGGCTAGACTTTATAAAAAAAGAAAAAAACTAATATAGATTTTATTTTTTTGGGTTTAGGCAAGGGGCTAAACAGTAACACAACCTACCCAACAGCAACCCCAACCTATCTATCCTAACCCAATAAGCCCAAATTCTTTTGTAGCACAACCTTCATTCTCACCGGTGGCTTATTCATCAGAATCCTTAGACCAGGAACCGAGTTCGTCGCCGCCATCGCTAGCCAATTGGCAGCTTCATTTCCTTCTATGTAGCTCCACTGAAATCTGATTTCCCATTCTCTTTACACTAGCGAACTCAACTGTGTTGCTCACGATAGCAGAGGATGATTCTCCGGGCAGCCATTAACGGCAATTTCGAGCGCCTCCTTCAAGTCCGTTTCCATACAAACGTGCCGGCAACCCTTCTTCCAAGCAAGCTTCAATCCAGTGACTATATTCTAGAGCTTCGTCAACAAGGCGTCCAGAATTCATATTACTAAGCTGTCGCAACTCGCATAAAAAGGGAAGGCTAGAACTCGGAATCGGAAGGAAGGATAAGATATGAATTTGGGGGGTTCACGATTCAATGTGAATTTGATTTGTGCCTGCTGCTGAGTGCTGACTAGGGCTGATAGAGAAAGTTCTTGGAAGGTGATGCGAAGAACGGAGGATGAGGTAAAGAGAGAATACGAGAGAGAAATATGAACAATGCTTTCTGAATGTTATTGATCAAATGCCTAAGGCATTTATAGACATACACCCACAATGGTCATAACAGATCGAAAGCTAACAAAACAATAACAGAAAAACAGGACTTAACAAAACACAAAGTACAGAACATAAAAGTAACTAAAACAACAGAAGGTACAAAAACACATTACTTAACTGTTCTCCTCAAACGAGGAGGGGCAACAGCAAGACCGAGTTTGCCACACAAGACATTAAATCTGGATCCTGCTATAATCTTTCTAAAAACATCTGCTGGTTGCTCAGAGCTAGGAACATAGCCAATAGAAATCTCCTTAGCGTGTTGTGCTTCAGATATTTTGAGACAAACAATCATTTGTTCCTGTACTGTGACATGGCTTGGAGCATCTGGAACATGTTATTTAGTCTCTTTGATGAGAATTGGGTTTGCCTAATAGACCTTGGTGCATTCCTTGCAACCAAATTTACCGATTTTGGCTATAGGAAGGAGAACAAAATTCTTTGAAAAACAGTTATGTTCGCAATTGTGTAGTGCATTTGGATGGAAATAATCGCTAGAGTCTTTAACAACTGGTCCTCATTTGTTATGGGATCGCATTCGTTACGTGGCTTTCTTGTGGGTTTTGGCCAATGGGTTGTTCAAGGGGGTGCCCCTTTCTAATGTTTATAAGGATTGGAGGGCGTTATTGTACTAATTTTTTGTTAGGGGCCTTGTGGGGTGTCTTTTAGCTTTTAGCTTTCTCTCTTTTTAGTTCTTTCTTAGGAGGATCTCTTGTCCTCCATCTGTTGTAATTTTTTTCTTTTTCCTTTTGTCTCTCTCTCTTCTCATTAATAACATTTCTTTTTCTATCAAAAAGAAAAAAGAAATCTCCTTAGCTAGCACCTTGTCCCTTACAAAATAAAGATCTATTTTCACATGCTTAGTCCTAGCATGTAAAACAGGATTTGTTGCAATAGCTTTGGCACTCAAATTATCACACAAAGCATAGGAGTTCTTGAGGTAGAACACTTTAACTCAAACAACAAAGATTTCAACCATACAATCTCACTTGTTAAAGAGGCAACAGCCCTATACTCAGCCTCTGCACTAGACCTTGAAACCACTCCTTGCTTCTTGCTTAACCATGACACCAAAGCATTACCTAAGAATACACAATAACCAACCACTGACCTTCTATCAACAGCATCATTAGCCCAATTTGCATCAGAAAATCCAGTGAGTGAGAGATTAATAGAGGGCTTAATATGCAAGCATAATTCAACTTATCCCTTAAGATATCTTAAGGTAGGTTTAGCCCTTATCCAATCCATTGTTGTAGGAACACTCAAAAGTTGACTTAAAGAATTTACAGCAAAGGATATATCTAACTGAGTGCTAGTCAAGTACTGCAGACCACCAACCAGACTTCTGTAAAGAGAAGGATTGGTGAGTCGCTCTTCTTTTACCGTAGGAGAGTGTTTGCCAAGAGTCAAGGGGGTTCCACATAAACTAACACAATTATAACATGGATTTTGGTGTGCAAAACAAATAAAGAATGGTCACACCTAGTATGCTGAAAACCCCACTGAACCAAAGTATCTCTCAACTTGACATACCAAGCCCTTGGGGCTTGCTTAAGCCCATAAAGGGCTTTCTTCAGTCTGTAGACATGGTTAGGATACTTGGCATCTTCAAAACATTTAGTCTGCTTCATAAAAAATGGTTTTTGGAGATTGCCATTTAAAAAGGCATTATCTATATCAATTTGCCTAATAGACCAATTTAG
Source organism: Biancaea sappan (assembly GCA_037074585.1). Taxonomy (NCBI): domain Eukaryota; kingdom Viridiplantae; phylum Streptophyta; class Magnoliopsida; order Fabales; family Fabaceae; genus Biancaea; species Biancaea sappan. The sequence continues at coordinate 19,586,313 of CM073494.1, forward strand.
AGACACAACAATAGTTAAAATTACCCCGCTGTTGCTAATTTTGCAACTGGACTGAAGGTTTCTCCCACACAAAAGCTAGGGTCTTGCTGAAACCCCTTTGCCAGCCTGGCTTTGTGCTTCTATACACTTCCATCTATTGCAATTTTGGTTTTGAAAACCCATTTGCAATCTACTGTATTTTGCCCATTATAAGGAACCAGCTCCCAAGTTTCATTTTTCCTCAAGGCTTCAAGTTCTGCTTCCATGGCTTTTCTCCAATGAGTTTCTTTATAGGCTACTACAGCATTATAAGGCTCTTTATCACTGTTGTTTGAATTTGTTAGAGCCACATAGGGTGATTTATGCTGAGTAACTCCACTCTTTAGCCTAGTTATCATAGGATGAGTGGAGGTAGGTCTGGGATTACCACTTTGATCATTAGGACTAATCTGAACCTACTCCTCAATCCTTCAGTTCTGTTATCTCTTGAATCATGCCCAGAGTTCTCTGTATTTTCAGCAACGACACCAGGACCACAACGATCTCCTTTTTCCAATCTCCTGCACAGTACTAGAAGCCAAATCAGTATTATTTTCACAGGAAGAAGGGAAGGCAACCAAATGGACAATCTCGCTTGTTTCTTGTGGTTTCTTAGTATTCAAAATACCATTCTTAAAAGGAAATTCAAATTCATTGAAAGTCACATGTCTGGAGATATAGATCCTCCCATTAGATGATAAACATTTGTAACCTTTGGTCCAAGCTTGGACCAAGATAAACACCTTTGATAGAATGGAAGTGCAGCTTATGTTGGTTGTAAGGTCTCAGATAAGGAAAACAAGTGCACCCAAAAACTTTTAATTCCTTAAACTCTGGTTTTCTTTTAAACAACACATAGTAAGGGACTTCTCCTTGTAAGGCAGTAGTGGGCAGAAAATTAATTAACCTTGCAGCTGTTTGAAAGGCATCACACCAATAACACATAGGTGTGCTAGCTTGAGCTATCATGCTCAAACCCATTTCAACTATTTGGCGATGTTTTCTCTCCACTCTTCCATTTTGGATAGAGGTATAAGGACAAGAATATCTCATGACAATCCTTCTGTTATTAGCGATAGCAAAGAAAGGTTTAAAACTCCCTTCCTCCATCAGTTTGAATAATTTTAATCTTTCTCTCTAATATATTTTCCACTGTTTTCTTAAATTGGACAAAGGCTTGAACAGCATCCCCTTTACTTTTCAGTGGATAAATCCATAAAAACCTACTATAGTCATCCAAGGAGATATAGTACCTATAACTAGACATAGATTGTCCTGGTACTGGACCCCAAAGGTTTGTATGCACAATATCAAGGGGTTTGTCTGCTCTAGATTGAGACTTCTTAAAGGGAAGGGCTTGCATTTTACCAATTTCACGTGCATCATAGAAAAAATTGTCTTTATTTATCAATTTTTGCATGTTACAATCTTTGAATAGTTGATTTAAAAATTTGTTTTGAAGGATGACCTAGCCTTTTGTGTCAAACCTCCTTTTCTCGACTTCTTCCATCTTTCTTGGATAAAAAACACTTCATAGCAGAGATTCCCTTAATTTTGTACAGTCCATTAGTCAGTACCCCTTGCATTAATGTCTTTCCCATTGCCTTATCCTTCACCACACAACCACATGAGTCAAAACTTACAGATACATTATTATCAGAAGACAACTGAGAAATGCTAATCAAATTTTTGCTAATCTTGGGTACCAGCAGAAGTTCATTTAACTTTAAGGAAGTATCTTCAATTCCAGTCTTACTAATCTTTTCTACAGAAATTTTTTCTCCATTTCCAACAAGATGAGTCTCATGAGATGAAATTTTACCTTGTTCAACAACTGAGGGATTGTTTGTAACATGGTAAGAAGCCCCACTATCTAGATACCAATCTTGATTCTCAAGATTGTCCTGAGTGATGAGGAAGGCTGAGTGAGAGGAATTTCCATCCTTGCTGCTCTTTGAATTTACTATTGTTGACACACTAGAGACATTTTGATCAAATCTATACAAACAATTCATCACAATGTGACCTATCTTTCCACAAAGCTGACATGTGGGCCTACCACCTTGTCTGCCACTACCTCAATTATTGAATCTGCCTCTGCCACGACCTCTCCAATTTTGATTAGAATTGGAGGCATCCTTTGTTTTATTTATTACAATGTTGGCACTATGTGGTCCATAGGAACTCAAAGAGGACCACTACCCTAGACGACTTTCATAAGTCATCAACGAAGTCTGGAGTTCAACCCAAGATAGAGTGGGTCATTTTGCACACTGAACAACAATGGGTCCGTATTCGGAGTCGAGCCTAGCAAGCGTCTGGGTCATCAAATCATCATTCGACATCGGACATCAAACCATCAAAAGATTATCGGCCAGTTCCTTTGTTTTTTGAAGGTAATTGTCCATTTTCGAGCCTCCCTTTCGTAGACGTTGGAGCTCACTCTTGTACAGAGAAATTCATGCCCGATTCTATGATCCAGAATAGTCTTTAACAGCCTTACATAGTTCTTGTGAGGTCTTGCAGCCAAGAACTTGGGAAATAACCTTGGGTGTCATGCTATTGTATAGCCAACCCAATAACATTTGATCTTGGGTGACCCATTCTTCGAATCTCAGATTGATCATGCATTCGTTTCCTTCAAAGAGGAAAACTTCTGGGCACGGGTTTGTTCCAAGAATATACCCATCCATCTTGATTCCGTGTATCGTCGGTAGAACCAGGGAGCTCCACATCAAATAGTTGTTACGGTCCAGTTTGACAGAGCAGCCTTGACTGAAGGTCGACATGTAGGGACTTGCTCTGTTCTGGTTTGAAATGGAAGAATTCATCTCGGTTGAGTTATTCGTAGAATGCATAGAGGCAGAGGAGTGTTGGTCCATAGCACAACCCATAATCTTGAGTGCTTTGATACCAAGAGGAAGTTCTTGGAAGGTGATGCGCATAACAGAGGATGAGGTAGAGAGAGAAATATGAATAATGCTTTCTGAATATTACTGATCAAATGCTTGAGGCATTTATAGACATATACCCACAGCAGTCATAACAGACCGAAAACTAACAAAACAATAACAGAAAAACAAGACTTAACAAAACACACAGTATAGAACATAAAATTAACTAAAACAACACAAGGTACAAAAACACATTACTTAACTTTGATGACTCATGAAGTTGGGGCTGGGGCTGTTGAGTGCTGAACTACTGATGAAGTTTAAAAAAAAAGCTTAAAAAAAAAGAATGCAGGATGGCCCGTGACCCAACCAATTTTTGGAAGTCTAGGCTCGCCCAAATACGGGCAGACTGTGCTTGGCCTACGGGCCAAAGCCCATATTGACATTGCTACATGGAGGTGGTGATTGGAAGCTGAAGCTCTTCCAACACTCTTCTCAACCATGTTACTTCACAGATTCCATGTGCCATAGCACGAAATTCTGCTTTTGCACTACTTCTAGAAACCACAAACTACTTTTTACTTCTCTAAATGACAAGATTTCCCAACGCATAGGTACAACATCCTGAAGTAGACCTTTTATCTGTTAGGGAACTAGCCTAATCAACATCCGAGAATACTTCAATACTTTTGTTGAACCCTTTTCTGAAAATTAGACCCTTTCCTGGTGTCATCTTCAAGTATCTGAGTACTCGATTAACAGCCTCAAGATGTTCTTCAGTAGAATTATTTATATACTGACTTGCTACAGTTGCTGCAAAACTGATGTCAGGTCTAGTATAAGAGAGGTGTATTTATCAACAGGACTAGAGGACTCTTTTAAGCATATTTTGTTGAACAGATCTATAGGGGTGTCAGTAGGTTTACACCCTGGCATCCTGGTCTCTTTCAAAAGATCAAGGGAGTATTTCCTCTGTGAAATAAAGATTCCTTTACTAGACCGAGCTATTTCTATCCCAAGAAAGTATTTTAAAGGATCAAGATCCTTGATTTCAAATTTTCACTCAGGAACTTCTTTAAGTGCATCGCCTCTTCTTTATTATTTCCAGTGACTACTATATCGTCCACATATACAATGAGGATGGTGATTTTCCCCCAGGAGAATGTTTGATAAACAGAGTGTGATATGTCTGCCTCGATTATAACCCAACCTTTTAATTGCCCTGGAGAACCTTTCAAACCAAGCCCTTGGAGACTGTTTGAGGCCATAAAGAGATTTCTAAAGTTTACACACCATTTGAGACTTATTTAGGTTTTTTAGACCAGGAGGTATCTCCATGTAGACTACTTCAAGATTCCCATTAAGAAATACATTCTTGACATCAAGCTGATGAAGCTTCCAGTCAAGGTTTGTAGCAATAGACAAGAGAACACGTATAGTGTTTAACTTTGCTACATAAGCAAACATCTCCTAGTAATCTATCCCATAAGTCTAAGTGAATCCTTGTATCTGTCAATGCTCCCATTAGTGTTATATTTGACAATGAACACCCACTTACATCCCATGGGTTGTTTTCCTGGAAGTCTTTTAGCAAGAATACAAGTGTCGTTCTTCTTCAGGCCATTTAACTCCCTTGTATCTATCCAAATTTGTTGTAAATGCTTTGAAGATACTAGATAATTTCTCGTTTGAAAACATAGAGAAACTTTGCGAAGAGAAGCAAGAAACACAGAGAGAGCGAGAAACCAGAGAGAGAGAGAGTTTTAGGAGAATAACGTTCTATATTTTCATATCTGAATGAGCAAATATATACAAGGAACAAGACACTTAACTATCATAATAGAGCAAAGTGTCTTAACAAACACCTAACCAAGAAACAGAACAAAAAGAATAAAAGAAGTAAAATACAGTAACAGTGAAAACCAAAAACAGAGTAATAATGGCACTATTTATTTAACTGCCCCCCTCAAACAAGGAGGTGCCTCATTCAACCCAAGTTTGTCACAGAAGAACCCAAATCTAGACCAAGCCAACGGCTTGGTAAACACATCTGCTGGCTGCTCAAGACTAGGCACATAACCAATCTTAATCTCCTTAGCCAAAACCTTATCTCTCACAAAATGAAGATCAATTTCTACATGTTTTGTTCTAGCATGCAGAACAAGATGCAATGGCTTTGGCACTTAAGTTATCACACCAAAGCATAGGAACCCTTAATACACCACACTTCAGCTCACAAAGAAGAGACTTTAGCCAAGTAAATTCACTTGTCAATGAAGCTAGTGCTCTATATTCTAATTCAGCACTAGATCTTGCCACTACACCTTGTTTTTTGCTTGACCATGAGACCAATGCATCTCCCAAAAACACACAATAACCCCCCAACTGACCTTCTGTCCTCAATGTCATTAGCTCTATCTGCATCAGAAAATCCAGTCAAGGGAAGATCAATGGAAGGTTTAATGTGTAAACTAAGGGATCCTTAACCCTTTAAGTATCTGAGAGTTCTCTTTTCCCTTAACCAATTCACTGTAGTATGAGTGCTAAGCTCTGATTTACAGCAAAGCATATATCTGGTTTGGTGCTTGTCAAGTACTATAAAGCACCTACAAGGCTTTTGTACATAGAGGGATTATTAAGAACCTCTTCCTTTACCTCAGAGGCATGCTTACCCAGTGTTAGAGGAGCAGGACATGGTAAAGCCTCTTTCATATTGTACTTCTCCAATAAACTATCCACATATTTTTTTTGACTCAGAAAAATCCTATTACCATTCCTTATCACTTCAATGCCCAAAAAATAATGCACATCACCAAGATCCTTGAGAGAGAAAACACTGTTTAAACTCTTAATAAAATCACCAACTAGCTCACTGTTATCTCTAGTAACTAACATGTCATCCGCATAAATTAACACAATCAAAACATGATCCTTTGTGTGCAAAACAAAGAGTGAATGGTCACAATGTGTGTGCTGAAAACCCCACTGCAGCAGAACTTCTCTCAAACTATCATAGCAAGCCCTTGGGGCTTGTTTAAGCCCATAAAGAGCTTTCTTCAAAATGCAAACATAATCAGGATCTCTCTCATCCTCAAAGCATTGCTTCATGTAAATGGATTCTTTGATATTGCCATTCAGAAAAGCATTATCCACATCAATCTGTCTAATTACCCAATTAAGAGACACTGCAATAGTTAATATTACTTACTGTTGCTAATTTTGCAACATGACTAAATGTCTCCCCTACACAAACACCAGGGTCCTGTTGGAACCCTTTGGCCACCAACCTGGCCTTATACTTAAATATACTTCCATCAGCAGCAACCTTAGTTTTAAAAACCCATTTACAATCAACTGTCTTCTACCTCTGTAAGGTACAAGGTCCCAAGTACCATTCTTCTTTAAGGCCTCAATTTCAACCTTCATTGCTCTCCTCCAATGAGAAATTTTATAAGCTTCAATTGCACTACTAGGTTCCTTTGCATCAAAACTCAGTTCTGACAAGCCAGCATAAGGGGATTTATACTGGATTACTCCACTTCTCAATCTAGTTACCATAGCATGAGTTGACACGTGTTTGACCCGATCACTTCTAGCTGTAGGTGAGTTCTACAAAGGTTTACCACTATTATCCTTAACTCTTTGGACACCTGAACTGCCACTTTGACATTCTTCACTTCCTGACATCACATTCTCCTCTTTTATTTCCTTTGAAATTTCCTCCATATCATTGGAAGTTAAATCAGTACTTATCTTATTGTCATTGTAAGATAGGGGCACTACATGAACCACTTCTCTAATCTCTTGAGGCCTCTTGGTATTGAAAAATCCCTGTTTACAAGGGAATTCAAATTCATGAAACAGAACGTGCCTAGAAATACAAATCCTCCCTGTGGAAAAGAAGCATCTAAATCCTTTGTGGTCCATGCTTGGACCAAGATAAACACATTTTATGGAGTGAAAATTTAATTTGTGTTGATTATAAGGCCTCAAATAGGAAAACAGTTGCATCCAAACACTTTTAATTCCTTGAAATTAGGCCTCTTCTTAAACAACATAGTATGGTGTTTCTCCTTGCAAATCAGTTGTGGGTAAAAGATTTATCAACCTAATAGCAGTATTAAAAGCATCAAACCAATAGAACATGGGCACTCTAGCCTGACCAATCATGCTTAAGCCCATTTCCACAATTTGACGATGCTTCCTCTCCATTCTTCCATTTTGGACAGAGGTGTAAGGACAAGAAAACCTCATAAAAGCCCCAGAATTTTTAATGATTTCAAAGAAGGGAATCAACCTAATAGCAGTATGAAAAGCATCAAACCAATAGAACATGGGCACTCTAGCCTGACCAATCATGCTTAAGCCCATTTCCACAATTTGACGATGCTTCCTCTCTATTCTTCCATTTTGGACAGAGGTGTAAGGACAAGAAAACCTCATAAAAGCCCCAGAATTTTTAATGATTTCAAAGAAGGGTTTGAACTCTGTTCCTCCATCACTTTGAATAATTTTAATTCTCCATTTTAATTGGTTTTCAACCATTCTCTTAAACTGAATAAAAGCTTGAACAACCTCCCCTTTAGTTTTTAGTTGATAGATCCATGGAAACCTACTAAAATCATCTGAGAAAGAAACATATGGATTGTACTGGTATTGGACCCCATAAGTCAGTATGGACAATGTCTAGGGGCCTTTTTGCTCTAGATAAATACTTTTTAAAAAGAAGGGTTTTCATTTTTCCAACTTGACAGGCATCATAGAAATTATTTCTTTTATTGATCAAATTTCCTTTATTGCAGCCTTTGAGTACATCATTTAGAATTTTCTCTGATGGATGACCCAATCTCCTTGCTGTTGTTGGTTTTGGATGATCCAATCTCCTGTGCGACAATTCCTTTTCCAGCTTTCCAGTATCTTCTTTAGTGAGAAAACATCTAGGATTAGGTGACCTTTTGATTCTGTACAACCCACCAACTTGAGCTCCTTGCATTAGAGTCTTTCCCCTTGCCTTGTCTTTCACCATACAACCACAGGAATAAAAAATAACATCCATATCATTATCAACAGATAATTGAGATATGCTTATCAGATTTTTACTAATCTTGGGCACCAAAAGGAGTTTATTCAGTCTAAGATGAATCTTGAATTCTAGTTCTTCCAACTCTCTCTATGGAGACTTTTTTTCCATTGCCAACAACAAGGTGAGTATTTAAAAGAGAGATTTTACCTTGTTCAAGGACACTTGCATCATTTGTCACATGGTTAGAAGCACCACTATCTAGGTACCAATCTTGATTATCAAGATTGTCCTAGGTAATAAGGTAAGCTGAGTGAGATGCATTAGAATCTTTATTTTCTAAACTAGTTCCTGATACTCCAGTGTAATTTTGGTCAAACCTGTAAAAATAGTTAACCACCACATGTCCCACCTTTCCACACTATTGACATGTGGGTTTTGGACCTTGCCTGCCACTTCTGCCACCTCGGTTTATCCTTCCTCTTCCACGTCCTCGCCAGTTGGAATTAAAGTTCGTATTATTATTGTTCTTCATCTTACCAGAGACCACATTAGCACTCGGGGAAGCGAATTGCGACAAGGACGACCGTTGTTGAAGTCGACTTTTGTACAGGAGAAGAGACGTCTGGAGCTCAACCCAAGAAATGATTGTCTTCTCTACTAATTGAACAACAATAGGCCCATATTATGTGTCAAGGCTAGCAAGGGTCTGGGTGACAACAACATCGTTGGCAAGTGGGCAGCCAGCCATTTGAAGGTTGCCTACGAGTTCTTTCACTCTGCGCAAGTATTCATCCATCTTTGACCTCCCTTACGAAGTTGTTAAAGGTCACTCTTGTACAGAGTGATGCAAGAATGTGTTTGGCTGGGCTCCTAAGAATTCTTTAACAGAATTCCAAAGTTCTTATGAGCTCTTGCAACCAAGAACTTGTGAGATAACTTAAGGCGACATGCTATTGTAGAGCCAACCAAGAAGCATCTGGTCGAGGGTGACCCATTCTTTGAACTTGGGATTTATCTTCCTCTCACCATCTTCAAAGAGAAAGATATCCGAGCAAGGTTTTGTTCCTAGGATAAAAACATACAATTTGTTGCCTTGAATCATAGGAAGGACAAGGGAACTCCACATTAGGTAATTGGTTTGATCAAGCTTGATTGAACAGACTTGGCTTAGCATTGGTGAGAACTGTTTCGTCTTGCTCTGGTTCATCAAGGTTGAATTCATCTTTGTCGCTGCACCAATAGCGCATTCGTCGTAGACGAGCTTGAGTGTTGAGCCATTCAAAGCCCAGAGTCTTGGAGCTCTGATATCGAGAGAAACTTTGCGAAGAGAATCAAGAAATAGAGAGAGTGTGAGAAACCAAAGAGAGAGTTTTAGGAGAATAACATTCTATATTTTCATATTTGACTGAGCAAATATATACAAGGAACCAAGACACTTAACTATCATAACAGACCAAAGTGTCTTAACAAACACCTAACCAAGAAACATAAAACGAATAAAAGAAGTAAAATATAGTAACAATAAAACAGTAAAAACCAAAAATAAAATAATAACAACACTATTTATTTAACTAACATGGTTAGCAATAGGATGTTTGGTGCATGAGCTAACTCTCTTTCTCCAACCAACAAGAAGATAGAGATCAGATATAATATCAATAGAGTTAGGTGTACCTTGAGTGCCTTGGTTGTCCTCCTTAGGAATTGGATTTGGGTCAAATTGGCAATTTTCAAGAGTTATCTGTCGTTACTCGGTCAATTTTTGCTTCGGACACCTCGAGTATACCTTCAACTCTACATTACCTTCCTGCGTATTAGCACTGGGAGCTTCTAATTCAGGTGGCCAAGCAAGTAGCTTTTCCGAGTTAGGTTCAATAATTCTAGATAAGGTAGCCCAAAATTGATATGCTCCTGGTGTCAGGTTCTCCCCCTGAATATGAGTTTTGGGGTAGAAAGTAGTGAGTACAAGGAAAGAGACATCCATAGAGATATAAAACTTCTGTGATGTTGGAGAATAACATTTGTAATGTTTTTGGTAAGGAGCATACCCAACAAATATGCATTTTTCGGATTTAGGATCTAACTTCCCTCTATTGTGAGCTAAAATATGAACAAAAACTCAACAATCAAAGACCTTAAAAGGAAGATTGATAACAAGTCTATTGTCAAGAAATTGCTTGGAGAGGACTTGACATGGTGTGTCAAATTTCAAGGTACAAGATGACATTCTATTAATTAAATAGGCAGTGGTTAAGATAGCTTCCCCCCAGAATTGATGGGGAACATTATGGGTAAGCATTAAAGATCTAGCCACTTCGAGGATATGTCTATTTTTACGTTCAACAATCCCATTTTGTTGAGTCAAGTAAGTACAAGAACTCTGATGCACAATTCCCTGCTCAAGGAAAAAGGTTCTAAGGACTGAATTGAACTAGTCCTCAGCATGTCAGATCAAAAGATTTGAATTTTGGTTTGAAACTGGGTTTTAATCATGGTATAGTAATTTTTGAAAATTTGTGAGGCTTCTAACTTATCTTTTATGAGAAAAACCCAAGTAACACAAATGTGATCGTCAATGAAAATATGAACCACATGCCCCAGATATATTTTGGATGCGGGATAGACCCCAAATATCACTATGAATAATGGAAAAAGGATGAGATGGTTTATATGCATGACTAGGGTATGAACTTTGACAATGCTTAGAGAACTGACATACTTCACATTCAAAAAACTTTGGATGTTTATTAATATACAGAGAGGGAAATATCTTGGATAAAAATATAAAGTTTGATAAAGAGAGGGGGAGACTAGGTATTCAGAAAACCCGCTCTGATACGATGACGAATATTGTGAAATATTATTCACTCAAAATTTAATGTTTACAAGAAGAGTCTAGGGTTTATATACACCTAGTTAGAGCAATAAGAGGATGCGAATCCTCCACAAACCTAGGAACATAATCAATTCTATTGAGTACAAATTAATTCTAATCAATTATAATAACGGAAAAGAAAACAAATCAAAGACCAAATATTTACAGAAAAGGAAATAAATCAGTCATAATAACAGAATAAAAAATAGAATCCCATAGATAGAATATAACTAAAGGCAGATACATGGTATATCTCATTGTGAGATAAAAGATGGATAGCAGTTTTCTAAAGTGATGAAAAACTTGAGGGCAAGACTGCAGTTTCCAAACCCACAAAATGCTTATGCCTTAATCATTTGTCATAAAATTAATATCAATAAGTGGATACTTAAACAATTTGAATGCTGTATAAGGCTGACCTTTTTCTTAGAATAAAAATTCTTTTGGTTACTCTGATGTCTTTGTTTAAATCGTGCACCAGTTAAAGATTTCTGCTACATGGACTACTGTTTGGGGCTACTATAAAAAGCAACTGTAGAGCATTATGATTCTGATTGAATGCTATGCTTTAATGTTCCATATATCTTTTTTCCCCATTTTTATCTTCTTTTCACTGTTGGAAAATGACAATTTTTAGGAACTGAACGTGCTGGTAGGATTTCTGCTATGCGTGCAGCAATAAGCGAAACTTTCCCTGAGCCAAATCGGTGTTTGTTGCAAAGGTAATTGATCAAACACTTGTCTTTTTTCCTATTCAATCCAAAAAAGAAATCCTTTTCTTTTCCCCTTTTGTTTCCTTTTCAGTGAACATGTGGAAATTATGATGGCTATCTTTGTTATCTTGTTGACTGAACTTCAGGGTTCAAGATTACTCTTTTACATTCATTTAATTACAGAACTATGATGTTGATTTGTTTTTTGTTTTTGGGTGGAACATTAGTTCATTGTAAATGTGCCAAACATTTCTTTAGGTTTATGTAATGTGATACACAATAGTAAATGATATGTATTGACGGACTATCTTGAACCCATGCTTATTGATTAAGAATATATTAAATTGAAAAGATCATCATTCAAGTGAATGGACCTTTCAAATGTTGGATTGCTGATTTTTGTTGTTTACTTTTCATTTCAACATATCGGAAATAGTCCTGTTAAAGATGTTAATCTTTAAGACATTACCTGTGCAAAGTAAACAGCGTTGATGGAAATCGTATATCTTCTCATTCATTGAATAGTAGTATATATATAGGTCTAGCCATAAATACAATTCCTACAAAAAAAAGCAATCCCTATAATTACGCTATCCTGATTACATGCCTTAAGGCTATTTACATGCCTATAACTATGCTAATGATATCTATAACGTAACATAACACTCCCCCTCAAGCTGGATCATAGGTGTTAATCATGCCCAGCTTGTTACAAATGTAGTCAATGTGGGCTCCATTTAAGGCTTTTGTGAAAATATTTCCCAACTGGTCTTCTGTTCTAACATATCCAGGAGTAATGAAATTTTCTTCAATCTTTTCACGAATGAAGTAACAATCAATCTCAATATGTTTAGTTTGTTCGTGAAACACAGGATTAGAAGCAATGTGAAGAGCAGCTTGGTTGTCACACAACAACTTTGCTGGTAGTGGGAGCTCGAATTCAACTTCTTTCAACAGTTCACATATCCATACAATTTCACATACTGAGTTTGCCATAGCTCTGTATTCTGATTCTGCAGTAGATTGGGAAACTACATTTTGCTTCTTACTCTTCCAAGAGACCAGGTTCCCTCCCACAAAAACACAATAACCAGTGGATCTCCTATCATCTTTGCACCTTGCATAGTCTGCATCAGAATAAACCTCAATCTTAGTGTGTCCATGATACTCATAAAATAATCCCCATCCGGGGGCTCCTTTTAAGTAGCAAAGGATTTGCTTTAAAAGTGCCCAATGGTTGAATGTTGGAGAGGACATAAAGTGGCTGACCACACTAACTGAATACGAGATGTCAGGACGAGTTACAGTAAGATAATTCGATTTCTCCACAAGTCTCCTATACCTCTCAGGATCATGAAATGGCTCACTTCGTCCTTTGCAAGCTGTATGTTAGGGGTCATTGCGGTACTAGATGGCTTACCCCCATTTTTCCTGTTTCTTTCAACAAGCCAAGAATATACTTCCTTTGAGACAGGAAGATCCCCTTCTTATTTCTCATAACTTCAACTCTTAGGAAGTATTTCAAGGGTCCCAAATCCTTTGTCTGGAAATAGTGCAAGAAAGTCTTGAGATTAGAGATGCTTGAACTGTTACTTTCAATAATCACAATATCATCAATGTATACCACAAGTAGAATGATGCCATTCTTAGATCGCCTATAAAACACTGTGTGATCAGACTTGCTTTTCTTCATTTCATATTCCAAAACAACTTGGCTAAACCTGCCAAACCAATGCCCGAGGGCTCTGCTTTAGGCCATACAACGATTTCCAAAGACAACATACTTTCTCATACTCCCCTTGAGCAACAAACCCATGTAGTTGCTCTATATAGAACTCTTCCTGAAGAATACCATGAAGAAAAGCATTTTTAATGTCTAATTGGTGCATCGGCCAATCATGAGTAGCTGCCAAGGAGATCAATAACCGGATAGAGATAAGTTTGGCAACTGGAGAAAAAGTATCTGAGTAATCAGCACCATAAGTCTGAGCATAGGGCTTTCAAACGGGCCACAGAATTATCAGGATTGACTTTAATTATAAATACCCACTTGCACACAATAGATTTCTTGCCAACAAGTAAATCCACTAATGTCCGAGTGTTGTTATGATCAAGAGCATTCATCTCGTCTATCATGGCATCACGCCACCCTGAATGGGCCAAAGCTTCATGAATAGTTTTAGGAATGGACACAAGAGTCTAGGTAGGCCAAAAATGGACAAGAAGTCGAAGACAAGTGATTGTAGGAAACAACTGAAGCAATAGAATAAGCACATAGACGTTTACCTTTGCGAAGAGCAATGGGGAGGTCAGGAGTAGTGGAACCGGGATCCGACGACGAAGTAGATGGTGGAGGGCATGAATCTGAACTTGGAGTGAGAGGTTGCTGTCTATAGTAGACATGGACAATAGGTGGCCGAGTAGATTACGGAGGAGATGCAGCTGTGAGAGGCGGAGAACACAGGACAATATAAACTAACATATCATCGTCCTCCCCCTGAGTATGAGAAGTCGAGGAAGGAGAGAAGAAGGGAATATCTTCTTGGAAGGTAACATCTGCAGAAACAAGGTAGTGCTGAAGGGTAAGGGAGAAACATCTATATCCTTTCTGGAGACGAGAACAACCAAGGAAAACACATTTAAGAGACTTAGGGTCTAACTTAGTAACCTGGGGTCAAATATCTCGAACAAAACAAATACTGCAAAAAATATGGGATTCAATAGGAAAAACAGGTTTGGATGGGAACAGAACAGAATAGGGAATTTTCCCATCAAGAACTGAAGATGGCATCCGGTTGATTAAAAAACAAGCTGTCGAGACAGCATCAGCCCAAAAAAGTTTAGGAACATGCATTTGAAATAAAAGAGCTTTGGCTACCTCAAGTGTCTATTTTTTCGTTCAACGACCCCATTTTGTGCGGGTGTCTCAACACAAGAGGATTGATGAAGAATACCATGTTGAAGCATATAAGACTAAAACGAATCAAATAGGTACTCTTCGGCATTATCGCTTTACAAGATTTGAACAAAAACATTAAAATGTGTTAATCTCAGCATAAAAGGCACAAAAATGTGAAAAAACCTCAGAGCAATTTTTCATTAAATATAATCAAGTGACACGAGAGTAATCATCAACAAAAGTAACAAAATAGCAATTTTTCATTAAATATAACCAAGTGACACGAGAGTAATCATCAACAAAAGTAACAAAATATTTAAAGCCAATCTTAGACACAATAGGACAACGACCCCAAACATCAAAATGAACTAACTCAAAAGGGGACGTAACCCGTTTATTGACTATAAATCCTAAGGGGACACGAACCGAGAGAGACAAATGCCCCAAATGACAGTGCACCTCGAACGGAGACAAAGAACTAAAACATGCCAAGGATCTCGGTACCTAAATGTCAAGAATATAGAGGCCTTTGAATTCATGTCCTCTACCAATAATCTGGTTTGTCGTAAGATCTTGAAAGAGACAATGGTTAGGAAAGAATGAAACGCAACAATTCAAGAAACATGTGAGTTTACTAACGGAAATCAAATTAAATGAAAAATTAGGTAAACTCAACACTGAGGGTAGAGATATAGATAGGCTCAGGTTAACAGTGCCAGAGCCAAGGACACTAGGTGTGGAACCATCAGCTATAGTCACATGAGATGAAAGGGCATGAGTATGGAAGGTAGAGAAAATGTTAGGATTATCTGTCATGTGGTCTGAAGCACCAAAATCAATAACCTATCTGGACGAAGAAGAGATGAGACACGTAGGAGATTTACTTGAATCATCAAACGCAGCCATGGGAGTAGGGGTTTTCAATATTTCTTAATACTGAGTGAACTTGGCAAATTCATCAGCAGAGACCATAATAGTTGTTAATCAGACAAGATTGATTGGAAAAGTGTGTCTTTCTCATTCATAGGATTGAGATATATATACAAAAGGAACCATAAATAAAAAAGGAATCATAATGCTAAATAATCCCTATAATTATGTCTATAATCAAGCTATCCCTATAATCATGCTATTTACAATCTCTATCGTAACACTTCCCCTCAAGCTAGATCATAGATGTTAATCATGCCCAACTTGTTACAAATGTAGTTAACGTAGACTCCATTTAAGGCTTTTGTGAAGATATCTCCCAACTGATCTTCTGTTCTAACATATCCTGTAGTAATAAAATTTTCTTCAATCTTTCCTCGAATAAAGTGACAGTCCATCTCAATATGTTTAGTTCTTTCGTGAAATACAGGATTAGAAGCAATGTGAAGGGTAGCTTGGTTGTCACACCATAGCTTTGCTGGTTGTGGGAGCTCGAAGCTAACTTTTTTCAACATTTGATATATCTATACAATTTCGCATACTGAGTTTACCATAACTCTGTATTCTGATTCTGCAGTAGATCGGAAAACTACATTTTGCTTCTTACTCTTCTATGAAACTGGATTCCCTCACACAAAAACACAATAACCGATAGTGGATCTCTTATCATCCTTGCACCCTGCATAGTCTTCATCTGAATAGACCTCAATCTTAGTGTGTTCATGATACCCATAAAATAATCCACGTCCCCAATGGTTGACTGTAGGAAAGGACATAAAGCGACTGACTA
This sequence comes from Biancaea sappan, assembly GCA_037074585.1. Lineage (NCBI taxonomy): Eukaryota > Viridiplantae > Streptophyta > Magnoliopsida > Fabales > Fabaceae > Biancaea > Biancaea sappan. The sequence continues at coordinate 19,602,455 of CM073494.1, forward strand.
CACCAATTGAATATGAGATGTCAGGACGAGTCACAGTAAGATAATTCAATTTCCCCACGAGTCTCCTATACTTCTCAGGGGCATGAAATGGCTCACTGTCATCCTTTGCAAGCTGTATGTTAGGAGTCATAGGAGTACTAGACGGCTTAGCCCCCATCTTTTCTATTTCTTTCAACAAGTCAAGAACATACTTCCTTTGAGACAGGAAGATCCCCTCTTGTTTCTCATAACTTCAACTCCTATGAAGTATTTCAAGGGTCCCAAATCCTTTGTCTGAAAATGAGAGTGCAAGAAGGTCTTGAGATCAGAGATGCCTGAAATGTCACTTCCAGTAATCACAATATCATCAACATATACCACAAGTAGAATGATGCCATCTTTGGACTGCCTGTAAAACATTGTGTGATCAGACTTGCTTTTCTTCATTCCATATTCCAAAACAACTTGACTAAACCTACCAAACCGTGCCCGAGGGCTCTGCTTCAGACCATAAAACTATTTCCAAAGTTGACATACTTTCCCATACTTCCCCTGAGCAACAAACCCAGGTGGTTGCTCCATATAGACCTATTCCTGAAGAGTACCATGAAGAAAGGAATTTTTAATATCCAACTGGTGCAGAAGACGAGGCAACGTGTGCAGATCGCTCTATCTGATTCTTGTTGAGAAGTTCAAGTACACTTTGTATGCCCCAGCTCATAGCAGTAACAACACTCAACTTCTCCCGACTCCTGACTCTAATTCTCCACATTCCTGTTATGATTGTGCGACCCTCCTCGAGATCCACCTCAAGCACCACCACAACTAAAAAGAGCATTGTTATTAGTAGTGGTTTGAGAAGGTTGTGAATTCTTTGTGCGAAGAACTCTAGCAAATACTTCTTGCAAAAAAGAAATTTCAGAATCCGAAAGGATTTTGGATTTTACTACCTCAAAATCCGAACGCAAACCTGTCAGAAAACTCATAACTGCCATTTTCTCCCTCTGAGCTTGTTGAACCTTAACACCAGAACTAAAGGAAAGAAGCATATTAAGTTCCTCATAAGTTTTCTTAAATTCCATAAAATAAGCAGTAAGAGACTCATCTTGCTACTCTTCTCGATAAAAGGACTTACATACCTCTAGGTGCGGGATATGTTTTCTCGTCCAGAATACAAAAAATCCATTAATTCTTTCACAAACTCACAATGGTTAATCAAACCAAGTACCTCTGTGTCGATAGAATCCGAATCTGCAAGAATAATCTTGCATTATCCCATAACCACGCCTTCTGAGTATCGTTGCTAAGTGGATCAGAGGTGATATGTTCATCCTTCTCAATGCTCTGCAAATACACTCGGACAATCTTACTGTGTGCTCGGTGATTTTTGTCATAACAGGAACCACCTCAGCCATGACTATGGGTTTATTTTCTGCCATAGGTGAAATAATACGCGCAGCGACGAAACAAAAAGAGACTCAAGTCAATCAGAGAAGTAATAGAATGAGAACACCAAAAAACACAAGATGACCAAAACCAAATAGTAGCCCAAACAACGGGAAAGACGCCGAAAAATATAGGATGTCTCCAGAAAAGGAATGGGAACGCCGGCGAGACAAATTGGAGACAGAAGGGATGGTGGATGTGCTGTCATCGGGAAGCAGAAACCACGATTGGTGCTTGGCAATCACACACGCTGCGGGACTCTCGGGGTCAGTCGGCCGGCGATGTCTAAACGTCTGGGGGGTAGTGAGAGAAAACAACCACTGTAGATGGTTGTCGTATTCTCAAGCACTCTCAAAATCTCACAAATTCTAAAAAAAGATCATATCCAAAGATCAGATAGCCTCTGATACCATGTAAAGTAAACAGAGTTGATAGAAATCGTGTATCTTCTCATCCATAGAATAGTAGTATATATACAGGTCTAGCCATAAATACAATTCCTACAAAAAAAAAAAGCAATCCCTGATGTAGAACCAGATAGGGAGGAGGGAGAACAACAAGAAAGGAGGGAGAAATAGAGAAGAAAGGAGGGAGAAGTAGATAGAAAATGGAGGGAGATATAGAAATATTCTGGTTTTTAATTCATTCAATATCCAAGTCTACCTTACAATACAAGAGAGACTCCTTTATATAAGGAGTCTAGGTGCAAGAGCATTTAATGCAAAGTAGTTGAGCATGCAAAGTAGTCAAAAGGGAAATTAATGCATGAGCTGACCCTAGGCATAGGCTAGCTTCAAGGAAAATAAATGCAACCTAATTTTAAAGTACCTATTTTCCCACAATACTAGTTCTTAGATTTTATTACTCCTACAATAGTTCTTCTATCATTTAACATTAACAATATCACCTTAATTATTCTTTTCCCATTCTCCATCAATCCCTATAATGACGCTATCCTGATTACATGCCTTAAGGCTATTTACATGCCTATAACTATGCTAATGATATCTGTAACATAACATAACAACCTGTATGAATAACCACAAAATTACAAATTAAATGTAAAGGAGGCTACTCATTGAATTTAAAATCTTCTCTTTCTAGCTGAAAAACAATTGGAAAGAGGATCATTAAGAGTTGAACGAGTGAAAATTTAAGTTATATCAAGAATGAAAATGGAGTTTTTTTTTTGTTACATAGGAGGCATAAGGCTTGGGTAAAGGGGAGTAAGTGGGAAACAGATGTAGAAGTGATGAAACCCTAAACCATCAAAACTCCCTAGGGCTTATGTCCAAGTGAAGAGCCACTTGATACCACACCAGCTACTGGCAATGGGATCAACAACGTTAAGAAACTTAAGACAATAATGGTTGAAATGTGAATTGACATTTAGGTATGGGAGAAAGCTGGAATGCATTCGTGTCCTGATAATGATGAAATATGATAATGATGAAATATGTTGTTTTGATCTTTGTATGTGGGATGTGATTTTCAATCTTAGTGTCAATGTCAATAACATAAATCTATTGAGTATATTCCACGAGGTATGAGTAAAGTTCATTTGTTTCATTTATTGTAAAACAATTGGCTAAAAAAGACAAGAACTCTGCCTTTTCTTTTTTTTTTTTCCTCCTTTGTTCCCCAATTTTTTTGTGCAATAAACCTTTCTATTATTTAGTCCACTTTGTTTTTCTGCAATGTAACTTATTTATAAAACTCCTGCTCAGAATACTCTTGATGATGCAAGCTGTGGCTTCTCACAAAGCTGAAAACCGAATGAGCTCCTCAGCTGTGTCAGCTTGCATGGCGCCCTTACTTCTTCGTGCCCTTCTATATGGGGACTGTGAGATTGAAAGTGATTTTGACTTGGGTGGTGATAATTCTCTTCAGCTCCTACAGGCAGCTGCTGCGGCTAACCATGCTCAAGCAATTGTTATAACTCTATTAGAAGAATATGACAGCTTATTTGGGGTAGGTTTAAATGTATCATTGTTTTATTTCTATTTTTTATTTTTTTGCATACTTCCATTTATGTTGTATGCATGCAGAGATATATCTCTTACATCAGTCCTGAGTGATAGTTGTTCTCTGTCAATCTGTTGATTGTTATATAATATATTGTCCATACCCTTTTCATTTTGGTACCCTTTTCTTCTTAGCAATTAAAAGAATGTTACCTTATTCTTCTAGACAGTTTCAGGGGAACCTATATCTTCTTTCCATTGGTAAAGCCTTTTCAATGTTTGAGGATGTAGTTGCTTATGACAACATTTTGCAATTTTTTAGATTGCTAAGTGCATATTTTGATAAACATGCTCTTCGTCATATCAGTTTAGATCAATGAATTATTATTAGTTTGGTAACACAACTAGGTCCTAAGGACCTAGGTTGGAGAGAGGGATTGAGCACTCATTGGAACAGCGAAGTACATTATGTCAGTGCACAGCCTGTTATTATGTCCATTTCTCCTCTTTCCCCTTGGGTTCTTAGCCCAAAGGCCTTCATCAAAATAAAAATTTACTGTGACAAAGTTAAAGTGCAGACTTATAATCTTTTTGGACTTTGTAAGTAAGGTGGCTCTATCTCCCAAGATTGCATACTTCTTTCTTTGACTATTTTATTATTTGAATACTACTGTCTCTTTGGATTATAAGTTATTGATGTTCTCGCAGGAAGGTGGTGTGTTGCCAGATATGTACACTGACTCAGAAGAGAGTGGAACCAATAGTGAGGAGGTCACTGATGTTGAATCTTATGATGATGATGATGATGATTATGATGATGAACAAGATGAATCAGTGGAGGAGTCTGATTCAGATGAAGATGATGATCCTGTTAGTGAAGCAAGCAGCGAGACTGAAAACTCTGGGGCAAATCATATGTATGACGATAAGGTTGGTGACTTTTTTTCATGGATTTGCTGATAATTTGAGAATACTGCGGCAAATAAGTTTGTAGCTTATTATATTTGTTTTATTGCATTGGACTAACTGCAGCAAATAAGTTTGTAGCTTATTATATTTGTTTTATTGCATTGGACTAAGTTTAAGTATAGGAAAAGAAAGTAAACTGTATAACCCATTTATCAAGACTGAGTTCATTGACACTGGGATATATTGAAATGTTGAAGCACAACATCTTCTATTTTCTATTGGACTAAAAGGGTGAGGTCATACATCAACTTTTCAAATATATTAAACAAGCAGAGCAAAAGAAGAATAGAACATAAACACCGTAAGATCTATTTAGCACTCAGGGCACAACCCTTAAGTCATGCTGGTTAAGTTGTACCTGCCAAATCTAACATCAAAGAATGCAGCTAACTAACTTCCTAGACTTCAATAGGGTTTAAGGTGTCTTCCTTGGGGCAGTCCATGACGGTGGCCTAGTAAGGTTGGAAGAGGGCACCTTTGTATGATTACCTTCCAATCATGATCACTTTTAGTAGGGTTTGGGTTCAAGTACTACATTCCTAGGACTTGCTGATTTACTTGGCCAATATTTTTCCTTTTCAACAAGATACTTATGCTCTGTTTGGTTCACGTTACTGGCTAGAAAGGGAAAGTGGATTCCTGTCTACAGTATACTTTCATGCGTTTGCTTCATCCTCTCGCATGGACAGCTTCCTTTCCTTTGGCTACTATTTTCTCGTGTGATGTGTAAGGATTTTTACACTAAGATGTCGATGGAAAACCGGCTTTGAGGATAGAAAATGGATGGAAAGTTACCAAATTGCCCCTCTTTTTTCTCAGCTATCTAGTAATCCTCTTATCACATTTTCCTACATCTCATACCCATATTCTTGTATTAGTATTCCATCCTCCTTTCTTCTGAATCCTCTCAAAAATCCCATCCAAAATCATTGACTGAGAAAGAAAGTGACGTGAGAGGGAAGAATTTTCAATCGGGGAAAAGACGATTCCACCGATGCCTCACCCACGTCCCCGTTGGCATCGACGACAACACCGCCGGTTAATGGCCAGTAAGGCCAATTCGGCTGGTCTATTGCGACGAGAAGGGAAAGTTTCTTCTGGATCCGGAAGCCGTTACAACACTTCAGCTTATCAAGGAGCCTATCGGTGTGGTCTCTGTTTGCAGAGACGGAGAAGATGCGACAGGAGAGAGGGAGGTATTATGGTAAAATCCATCAATTAAAAAATACATGCCAAAATATTTTTTTCTCTTTCCTATTCATTTTTCCATTGCGAACCAAACAACTTTTTTCCTTTTTCCTTTTCTCTTTTCCATTTTTCTTTCCATTTCTTTCCTTATTTCCTTTCCATTCCTACTCTGTATTGCAAACCAAACAGGCCGTTGTATCCCTTGAATAGCGTTTGTCCTTAGTTCACTTTTCTTATCTACTCCTTTGAGTTGTCTGGATAAATGTTGACAAGACCATCTTTTCCTTGAGTTCGTATATTTGCCTGTATTAGCAGGTATTCCCTTGCCACTCTTATGACTAATGAAGACAATTTAAACTAAACAGCATTGAATGCACATCACCAAAATACTTAGAATGTCACTCATGCAGTCAATGTAAACCTTAACCCTAAACTCATGTCCTCTCTATGCTTTAATTCCTTGATCAGCCATTATGATTATAAATAAAACCTCATAACTCATCTTCGGCATTCAGATCTCAAGAGTAATAGCAAATGATCTCTTGAGAACATTCCCAATGCAGGCGATGATCCAAAGTTTTAATGGTCTAGAGTGCAGTTACCTCCTCTTGGTTAGAGTACAAGAATCTCATTTCTCCCTGTCTAGGTCAAGATACTACTGGAAGTGCCTTATTCTCCCATTCCAGGGATCCCCTAGTGCCTGATTCTTTGACTTTTGTTTCAACTTCCATGTCCAATATTTCCATTTTCTTGATTGTTTCCCACCAAAATGAACACAAGGCAATATTGATTTTACTTCTAAAACTTCACAGCCTTTTTTCCTCAAGTTTTTTCCTCCTGTTATCTAGTGACCTTTGTTTTTCTTTTGCCCTATTGTTGTCAAACAAGCTATTCCTCTACACAAGCTCTCTTACCCCAACTAACATATATGGGTATTGCTAAAATGTACTATAGACAGAGTAGAGATATATAGACGGAGAAATGAGAGAATATGAATTCTTATTCAAGTGTGTTTGGTCCTTTACAGAGAGCTGAATTTATACAAAAAAAAAACAATGTCCTAAAAAGGAAAAAAAGGTAACAATATTAAATTGTAATAACTGTACATAAACACAAAATGCACCAATCCCTCAAGCATGATTAGCGCTAGATATTAAGGAGTAAATAGAGGATATTTTGACACTCTTCCTCAAGTTGGATCATAAATATTAATCATATCCAACTTGCTAACAAAATTCTCAAAGTTTGCCTTCAGAAGCCCTTTGGTGAAGACATCTGCCGTTTGTTGATTCGTGGGGACATAGGTTAGGCAAATTATTCCGTTCTGGACTTTCCCCTTGATAAAATGCCTATCAACCTCCACATGTATCGTTCGATCATGTTGTACTAGGTTTAGTGAGATATTGATGGCTGCCTTGTTATCACTAAAGAGCTTAATTGATGGTTTGTCTTCTATCTTCAATTCTTCCAAAAGTTTCTTTAGCCAAAGCCCTTTACAAATTCCATTGGTGATAGCACGAAATTCAGCTCGCTGCTACGGGCAACAACATTCTGTTTTTTGCTTCTCCAAGTAACAAGGTTCCCCCACACAAAGGTACAATATCCTGTTGTCGACCTTTGATCTTCTTGTGAACCAGGCCAATCTGCATTAGTGAACACATTAACCTTTCGCCCTTTTTGAAGAAGAGCCCTTTTCCAGGGGATCCTTTGAGATATCGTAGAATTCTATACACAGCCTCTAAATGTGCTTCTTTAGGAGAATGCATGTGTTGACTGACCATACTGACAGTAAAGGCAATATCTGGTCTGGTATGACAGAGATAGATCAACTTTCCAACTAATCTCTGATACTTTCCTTGTCGACTGGTTCCTCATTAACTTCAATTTTATTGCCTAGTTCCATAGGGATGTTGCTCGATTTGCAACCAAGCATTCCAGTTTCAGTCAAAAGGTCAAGAACATACTTTCGTTGTGAGACACTGATGCCTTTTCTTGACCTTGCAACTTCCATGCCGAGAAAATAATGCATTTGCCCAAGGTCTTTTACTTCAAATTCTGTGGCTAGGGTTTTTTTAGTCTTTTCATTTCAGCCAAGTCGTCTCCTATGAGAACAATATCATCCACATATACAATCAATATTGTTTTTAGCCCGCTATCAGTTTGTCGGAAAAATAGGGTGTGATCTAAATGTCCCTGACAATACCCTTATCTACGTAAGACTATTGAAAATCTATCCAACCATGCCCTTGGTGACTGTTTTAGACCATATAGGGATTTGTTCAGCTTGCAGACTTTGTTTTCCTCCCCCTTTTTTCAGAACCCTGGTGGGATTTTCATGAAGACTTCCTCTTCTAACTCTCCATTAAGGAAAGCATTCTTTATGTCAAGTTGAATTAGGGACCAGTCAAGGTTGATTGCTAATGACAGGATGACCCGGATAGTGTTCAGCTTTGCCACAGGTGCAAATGTTTTAGTGTAGTCAATGCCATAGGTTTGTGCAAAGCTTTAGCAACCAGACGGGCTTTATAGCATTCAATTGTCCCATCGGCTTTATATTTTACGATGAAGACCCATTTGTAACCTATAGCTTTTTTTCCTTTGGGCATTTCGATCACATCCCATGTGCTATTCTTCTCCAAGGCTCTCATTTCGTCCATCACAGCTCCTTTCCACTTAGGGTGCCTTAAAGCCTCTTGAATATCTCTTGGGATTTCTGTTCTATCAAGGTTAGAAGAAAAAGCATAGAACTCAGGTGAAAGAGCATTATATGAAACAAATTTGGAAATGGGATGAAGAGTGCATGACGTGGTTGGTTTCCTTGAGGCTATAGGTAAGTCATCTTTAGAAAGTTCAGGATTACCTTGGCCTGAGATAGGTGACTCTTCTAGGACCATCACCGGGGTTGACTCATTTGGCCCTTGTGGTGCTTTAGAGGTGAGATCTTCCTTATTTTTGTCCTTTGGTCTCCGTGAGTAGACAATGATTTCTTTGCCTTGTTCTAGTTCTCCCTCTTCGTTCAAGTTCCCTTCCGTATATAGCATCATAGACTGGGGAAGATTGCTATCTAAGAACCGATCTTCATTAATATTTTCCTCCCCCTGAAGAGAGGTTTTGGTGAAGTAGGGCTGTTTTTCAAAGAAAGTAACATCAAGGCTAACAAAAACTTTCTTAGTTGAAGGGTCAAAACATTTGTATCCTTTTTGTGATGGAGAATAGCCGAGGAAGACACTTTTTGTCACATCCCAAAAATTGAGCATGTGAAAAGATACTACTCATTTGATAAAATTCTCAAACATACGTTATTGACATATATTCTGTAAGGTTTTACATTCAACCTTAATCATTCATTCCACACTACAGAGTTATATTTATCTGATAAGCAAATATAGACATACATAGTCTGATATTTCTATCTCATCGCAAGCCTAGGAGACCTATAGAAAGTACAGAGCGTTTCTAGTATCCACATTAATAAGTACTGGTATCCCACCAGACAGAAATAGAGAGTAATCCCAAGGGGCTTCTAATCTTCCAACGGATACTCTTCTTCTTTGTTTTCTGTATCTGAAAAATAATCATAGGGAGTGTGAGTTTATTTAAAAACTCAGTAAGTAAATAACTGTACTATATGGAATATCAAAAGTACAAATACCACATTTACTCATATAATTAATTGTCTAATACATCGAGTAGTATGGGACTCTAACCCTTTCAAACTCATGAATAAGATTTCTTAGATATACAACGAGTAGTATGGGACTCTAACCCTTTCAAACTCGTGAATAAGATCTCATCGGTATACACCGAGTAGTATGGGACTCTAACCATTTCAACTCGTGTATAGGTTTCATAGATATGCACTGAGTGGTATGGGACTTTAACCCTTTCAAACTCGTGTATAAGCTTTCTTAGATATACACCGAGTAGTATGGGACTTTAACCCTTTCAACTCGTGTATAGGTTTCATAGATATGCACTGAGTAGTATGGGACTTTAACCCTTTCAAACTCGTGTATTAGATCGTGTAGATCTTTACTCATTGACAAGATAGTGAGAATTTATCACATAGCACAATTGTCATGAAATAAAATAATTTCTACATACTCTTATTTCTACCGATCATCATATACTCCCATATGAAAATTGATTGTTTATTATCCAAATAATATTGTAAATGAGACTTATATTGTACTTTGACTAGTAATATCAAATTAGCTGGGCAAGGTTATTCACTCACCTTGATGTTTGTCCAAGTTTACCTTGTTCCACACTAGAATTTGTGTAGGAAAATTTCCTAGTAAAATATATTACAAGGAAACATAAGAAAGGATACAAAATCACGAAAATACGCAAAATTTTCTGATTGCTACAGTGACGGTTTGCTACAGTACGGTTTGCTACAGTAACGGTTCGCTACAGTGCCGGTTCACTACAGTAACGTTGACTGCTACAGTACCGTTGACTGCCGACACTACAGTATTGCTACAGTACTCGAAGAAAATTTTCCAGAATTTTTCCGAAATCTCTGGTCGCTACAGTAACTCGAATTTTTGCAGAAAAATCTTTCAAAAATTCATCCTTTCCTTTCTTGTTTCAAAACCAGAATTTCAACTCTTTTAACTGATTATAACTCAAATATAACTTCTAAAACTACTAAGATTCATGAATTATCATCAAAATCTTCAAGAACAAAACCTCCTCTGATCTTCTACATAAACTGAAATTTAAGGAAAATAATGAGATTAAAGCTTACCTTTAATCCTTACAAAGCTTTTGAACCGAACAGATAATCGAAATTCTGAAGATCAAGGAAAGGATTTGAGAAGAGGGTGAAGAAACGAGAGAAAGTGAATTTACTATTCACTTAAGCTGCTTCGATCGTGAGAAAAAAATAAGGGGGGTACTATTGAAACTTTATATTAAATATTTCTAATGGGTTATTCAATAACTCATGGGTATCCATAACCCAACATCCAAACCCATCCAGTCAATTTACAATAAATGGACTAATTGACCATTTTGAAACCACTTTTCCATGAATTTCACCATTATTAGAATATATCCCACATTGTGCAAATATTTAGTCTAGTCATTTAACTCAATTTTCATAAATAATATTCAAAAAGAACAATTAAATATGAAAATTAAATATGACCAAAATAAATAACTAAAGTAACGTTGTAAAATTCTAAAATACTCTTAAGCGAATTATATTCTGAAATTAACAGGTATTACACTTTTGATAGCACGAGGATCAAATTTACTATGAGTATTGTGGACACGAACAAATATAGTGCACCTAAAGACGTTCAAAGGAAGGTAGTATGACAAACGAGAAGTGGGAAAAGTTGTTTTGAGTTTATTTATGGGAGACTCAAACGAGAGTATCCGGCTGGGCATCCAATTTATGAGATAAGCAGAAGTTAGGATGGCATCCCCCCAAAAATATTTTGGCATATTAGCTATGAACATTATGGCACGGGCAACATCTAAGAGGTGTCGGTTTTTCCTTTCGGCTATCCCGTTTTGTTGAGGTGTATAGGGACAAGAGCTTTGATGAACAATGCCATGATGTTGAAGATAATCTTTTAAAGCGGTATTAAAATATTTAGTGCTGTTGTCAGTTCTTAAGATTTGAATTTGTGTTTGAAATTGAGTTTGAATCATGGTGTGAAATTTTATGAAAACATCTCAAACATCATTCTTATCTTTGGGGAGATAAACCCAACATACACGAGTATGATCATCAATAAAAGTCACAAACCATTTTGCAAAAGTTCGATTGGGAATATGAGAAGCACCCCATAAGTCACTATGAATCATAGAAAATGGTTTAGAAGGTTTATAAGAATTTTTGGGAAAGGAGATGCGATGGTGTTTTGCGAGTTCACAAAAATCACACTGTAATTCAAAGTTCTCTTTATTTGTAAATATAGAAGGTAAGACATGTTTCAAATAAGAAATGTTTGGATGTCCCATTCTAGAATGCCATAACAGAAGATCATTATCCCCAGAGTAAGAGCTATGATTTGCAACTTGATAGTGTACGCACTTTTGCATCTTCGAAGTGGTAAAGCCCCTCACACTCCTTAGCACTGCCAATCGTCTTCCCCGATGATAAGTCCTGAAAAACACATGAGGATGACAAAAAATTAATAGAACAGTTGGAGTGTTTTGTTAATTGGCTAACAGATAAAAGATTACAAGATAATTTTGGGACGTGAAGAACAGATTCAAGAACTATAGAGTTGGAGAGACGAATACTTTCTTTTCCAGCAACAGGTGAAAGGCTCCCATCTGCAATTTTAATTTTTAAATTTCCAACACAAGGTGTATAAGAAGTAAAACGATGATAAGTGGCAGTCATATGATCAGAGGCACCCAAGTCTATTATCCAAGGATTTTTATTTAAGGAGGTATTTAGGGCATGTAAAAAATTACCTCTCTTAGCTAAAGAGCTGGATGGAGTATGTGATGACTGACCAGCAGTTTGGAAATTAGCAAACATTTTATAAATTTGTTCCATTTGTTCGGTACTGAAGGCACCTTGATTTTCCTTCAACTTTTCACTATTCTCCGAAGGGTTCTGAAGTTAAAAGATGCTGAGAGAAAGGGATTCTTTTTCTAGCAGAAATTAGGATGAACCGTAAGGGAGAATTTCTTATTATCTCGAAAATCCCTTCAGGGGGCAAACGAGTCTCCATTATCAATCCCAAGGGAGGGGGAGGAAGGTGTTGGAGCACTTTTGGGCGTGCGTTGAACACATTGGTTTCTTCTGAAAGGATTGATAATACGAAGATATTGAAGGCAAGGAGACCTCTGCTTCCATTCTCTGCTGTGACTGATAATAGAACCTTTGCAGATGTTCTCAAGTGCAAGAAGGTGGTGAATGAGATGAAAATCACCAAGTCGGCGTAGGTGGTCCCTCCGATGAACCTGACAGCTTTTCTGACAGTTTTTTTGATATGCCTAAAAACAAGGACAAAATAGCTGTTAGTAACAAAGTCAACGAGGCTGTTAAGGATGGTCTCTCTGGCCCTGGAGTTCTCGGACAACGAGGTTATCACACAAAAGGGGAGTATGCAGTGGAGGATGTGATGGGTAGCAACTTTTTGGAAGGTATTGATAAGAGGGCGCCTGGTCTATCTTTTTTGAGAACCTTGAGGATTATAGTAGATCCTGAGGGTGTAAGGAAGGTCTAGTGGGCTTTAAAGAGAAATTCCATTGACAACATAGGCCCAAGGAAAACACTTCCTTATCCCTCTAGGCCCAAATCATTTACTGGTAAAATGCCTTACCATCAACTTAAGTCTTCTGGGCCTCGAAGAGATGGACGACTTCTAAAACCAGTCTCAGAGATTGTGAACTGAGCTTCTGGATGTCTCTGGAGCCGAGTTACCCAAACTCAGGCTCATCTGGACCATCTCGACCTGCGAGCATTGGCCTCTTCGTCCAGGTCACTACAAGTGGCCGAAGCTGATCAGACTTTCACAGAAAGGGTCGACGCCGATCAAGGAGTTTCGGAGACACCACCGGAGCTCCTTAATGTCCGGCCACCTCTCCCCATCACTTCATCTTTTCTCTACCAGAGAGGGACGGTAGCGGGGTCCTCTGGCCAATGGCAGAGGAAGGCTTTGGGTTCCGATTCCGCCCATGATAGCATCGAAACTCCCACAGAAGTTAACTAGCCTATGCTGGCTAGCCTCACCGGTCAGGAAAACTCACATACTGTGATCGAAAATAAACCTTCTCATCAGGTGCGCCGTCTGTCACAGTGGTTAGTACTTCTGAAGTCTCTAACGGCAGAGTAGGAGGGACCTTAGATTTTGATCCCTAATTTGATCTCAAATCCAGGGATCATGCTGACTTGAATAAGAACCGTAGCGATTATCAAGTGTTCTCTGAGAATATTGAAAAAAAAGGAAAATCCAGGGGTTTTCAGTGCTGAACAAATGGAACAAATTTATCAGATGCATACCAATTTCAACAATGGTCAGTTATCACATACACCTTCAGGTTCTTTAGCCAAAAGAGGTAATTTCTTACAGGCTCTAAATACCTCCTTAACTAAAACTCCTTGGATAATTGACTCAGGTGCCTCTGATCATATGGCTTCTGCTTATCATCTTTTTTCTTCTTATATACCTTGTGTTGGAAATTTAAAAATTAAAATTGCAGATAGGACTCTCACCCGTTGTTGGAAAGGGGAGTATTAGACTCTCTAATTCTATTATTCTTGAATCTGTCCTCCATGTTCCAAAGCTATCTTGCAACTTATTATCTGTTAGCCAATTAACAAAACATTCAAATTGTTCTGTTAATTTTTTATCATCCTCATGTGTGTTTCAGGACCTATCATCGGGGAAGACGATTGGCAGTGCTAAAGAGTGTGAGGGACTCTACTATTTCGATGATGCCAAAAACAATATGCAATATCAAGTTGCAAACTATAGCTATGGTTCTACTCCTAGGGACAAGGAAATTCTGTTATGGCACTTTCGGTTAGGACACCCAAATATTTTATATTTAAAGCATTTGTTACCATCTATGAATAAAGAACACTTTGATTTTCAATGTGAATTTTGTGAACTTGCGAAACACCACCGCACCTCTTTTTCAAAGAATTCTTACAAACCCTCTAAACCATTTTCCATTATTCATAGTGACTTATGGGGTCCCTCTCGTATTCAAAATCGCACTTTTACAAAATGGTTTGTAACATTCATAGATGATCACACTAGAGTATGTTGGGTATACCTTTTAAAAAATAAATCCGATGTACGAAATATTTTTATAAATTTTCATACAATGATCCAAACTCAATTTCAAACTCAAATTCAAATTCTTAGAACTGACAACGGTATTGAATATTTTAATTCTACTCTGAGCGACTATCTCCAACATCACGGCATTGTTCATCAAAGCTCTTGTCCTTACACTCCACAGCAAAATGGGATTGCTGAAAGGAAAAACCGGCACCTCTTAGATGTTGCCCGTGCTATAATGTTCACTACTAATGTACCTAAGACGTTTTGGGGGGATGCAATCTTAACATCTGCATATCTCATAAATCGTATACCCAGTCGTATTCTCTCATTTGACTTTCCTATTTCTAAACTCAAAACTGATTTTCCTACCTCACGTCTCTCATATGATCTCCCTCTAAAGATCTTTGGTTGCACAGCTTTTGTTCATAACCACAATACACACACTAAACTTGATCCTCGTGCCATCAAATGCTTCTTCCTCGGATATTCACCGTCACAAAAAGGTTACAAATGTTTTGACCCTTTAACAAAACAAACTTTTGTTAGCCTTGATGTCACTTTTTTTGAAAAACAACCCTATTTCACCAAAACCTCTCTTCAGGGGGAGAGTAATATTAGTGAAGATAGGTTTTTTGAATGTGATATTTCCTTGCCTAATATGCCATCTACAGAAGAAGACTTGAACGAAGGGGGAGAACCATCACAACCAGACAAGGAAATACTTGTCTACTCACGGAGGCCGAAGGAACTCACCTCTAAAGCACCAAAAGAGCCAAATGAGTTAATCCCGATTTTGGGCCCAGAAGAGCCTCCTATCTCCAGCCAAGGTAATCTTGAACCGTCTATTGATGACTTGTCGATAGCCCTAAGAAAACCAACCAGGTCATGTACGCTTCATCCCATCTCCAATTTTGTCTCATTTAATGCTCTTTCACCCAATTTCTATGCTTTTTCATCTAACCTTGATAAGACAGATATTACAAAAGACATTCATGAGGCATTGAGGCATCCTAAGTGGAAAGAAACGGTCATGGAGGAGATTAAAGCCTTGGAGAAAAATAGCACGTGGGACTTAATTGACCCAAAGGAAAAAAGGCAATTGGGTGCAAATGGGTATTCACTGTGAAATATAGAGTTGATGGGACAATCGAAAGATACAAAGCTTGTCTGGTGGCTAAAGGCTTTGCCCAGACTTATGGCATTGACTACACGGAAACCTTTGCACCTGTTGCCAAGCTAAATACTGTGCGTGTTCTCCTATCATTGGCAGTCAATTTAGATTGGCCTCTCCATCAGCTTGACATAAAAAATGCCTTCCTAAACGGGAAGTTGGAAGAAGAAGTCTTTATGAAGATTCCACCAGGTTTCAGCGAACAAGGTGAAGAAAATTTCTGCAAGTTAAAAAAATCGTTATATGGGCTCAAACAATCACCAAGGGCGTGGTTCGATAGATTTTCAAGAGTCCTACGGAAACAAGGGTATAGCCAAGGGCAATCGGATCACACTCTTTTCTTTCGGCAAAATAATAAAGGAATGAAGTCAATATTGATTGTATATGTGGACGACATTGTTCTCACCGAGGATGACTAAGTCGAGATTGAAAGACTAAAAGGGACTCTTGCTACAGAATTTGAAGTAAAGGATCTCGGGGGAATGCGTTATTTCCTAGGCATGGAAGTTGCAAGGTCACAAAAAGGCATTAGTGTCTCACAGCGGAAATATGTTCTTGACCTTTTAACTGAAACTGGGATGCTTGGTTGTAAACCAAGCGATACTCCTGTGGAACCAAGAAATAAGAGAAAAGACAACGGAGAACTGGTTGACAAAGAAAGATTCCGGAGACTTGTTGGGAAATTAATCTACCTCTCATACTAGACCTGATATTGCCTTCGCTGTTAGTCTTGTTAGTCAACACATGCATTCTCCTAAAGAAGTCCACTTAGAATCTGTGTATAGAATCCTACGATACCTCAAAGGATCTCTTGGAAAAGGACTTTATTTCAAGAAAAGCGAAAGACAAGGTATAGAGGTGTTCACTGATGCAGATTGGGCTGGGTCTCAAGAAGATCGTAGGTCAACAACTTGATATTGTACGTTTGTATGGGGAAACCTGTTACATGGAGGAGCAAAAAACAAAATGTTGTTACACGAAGTAGTGCTGAAGCCGAATTTCGTGTCATTGCTCATGGAATCTGTGAAAGACTTTGGCTTAAGAAACTCTTGGAAGAGTTGAAGATGGGAGAGAGGCCACCAATCAAACTTCTTAGTGACAACAAAGCAGCAATCAATATATCTTTAAATCCCGTTCAACATGATCGAACAAAACATGTAGAGGTTGACAGACACTTTATCAAAGAAAAGGTTCAAGATGGGATAATTTGTCTCACCTATGTTCCCACAAACCAACAAACAGCTGATATCTTCACCAAAGGCCTTCCACGTGTTAACTTTGAGAAGTTTATTAGCAAGTTAGATATGATTAACATCTATGATCCAACTTGAGGGGGAGTGTTAGAATATCCTCAAATCTCTCCTACAATCTCGGTGATATTTTGAGTGATTTGGGTTGATTACATATTTATTAGTCTTTATTTTATAGCCGTTGCCTTGGTTCATTTGCCAAAGTTTAGTTTTGATTTCGAAGATTTGGGAGAAATCTTCTTTGTCGGAGTAGGTCTGATGAACGGCGTCCCAGATGTCCTTGGCTTGGCTGTCGACAAGAAGAGATATGTTTTGCCAATCATCGGCTTCATCGACTTCACCAACCACGCTCGAATGAGTGAATTTTTTGATTTCCATTTCTGAAGAACAGCGAGATCATCAGAGGAGGCGTCGGGTTCCTTGGTACTTCACCAACCACGCTCGGATGAGTGAATTTTCTGATTTCCATTTCTGAAGAACAGCGAGTTCATCAGAGGAGGCGTCGGGTTCCTTGGTGTCCCCTGTAAGGTAGCCCATTCTCCCTTTTCCTTCTAACAATAGCTTCACTGACTGAGCCCATTGACGGAAGTTTTTTCCGTCGAGCTTCTCAATTGTGAGCTGAAAAGATGGGATGTCATTGAAAAACATATCCTCTGTCTTGTTATCAGAGGTTTCCATCCCTTTCTTACTTCTTCCGCTATCTGTCATTGCTTTGATACCATATAGGAAGAACCGAGAGAGAATTGAGAGAAAAGAATAATATATTTCTTGTATATTTCCATTACAGAGTACCCTGAATTTATACAAAAGTAATGATCCTAAAAAAGGAATAAACAAATATGTGTAACAGCTATACAATCAAGGCACCGGCTATAAAATAAAGACTATTAAATATGTAATCAACCCAAATCACTCAAAATATCACCGAGATTGTAGGAGAGATTTGAGGATATTCTAACAATTTTTGCCTTCCGTCGGCGCTTCAAGCGGTCTATTGGTTATTTGGGACACTTGGGTGGCCTCCAAAAGGGATGTGCTATCGGGTGCTTTTTCTCTCTCAGTGTTACTTGATTTCAAGGACAAAGTGTGTTAGTGGTTTATCAATGTTTACGGACCGACGAACCCTCAGCTGAGGGGCGAATTCTGGGAGGAGTTGTCTTATGTCTACGGTTTTTGTAATCCTCATTGGTGTGTTGGTGGCTATTTCAATGTTGTGCGGTTCCCTGATGAGAAGCTAGGAGGATCCAGGATCAATGCTAGCATGAGAGGCTTTGATACTTTTATCAGGGATTGCAGGCTTAAGGATCTTCCCCTTTCCAATGCTCAATTTACTTGGTTGGTCAACAGGGGCCCAGTTGTTTCTTTGCGTCTTGATAGATTTTTTATCACCTCTGAATGGGAGGATTTTTTCCCTGACCCTATTCAGAAAGTGGGTTCACACTTGGTGTCTGATCATTTTCCTATTATCCTTGAGACTAGCAAAGTTAAGTGGGGCCTTACCCTTTTCAGATTTGAAAATGTGGCTTCAACATCGCTCCTTCCTTAGCAGTGTAGAGAAGTGGTGGTTGGAATGCACGAAACCCTGGTTGGAAAGGTTTTAAGTTTATGAAGAAATTGAAACAGGGAGAAGTTAAAGATTTGGAACCTTGAAGTTTTCGGGGATATTAGAATCTAGAAAAGAGACATTCTTAAGGAGCTTGATGTTCTTGACAAATTAGAGAGTCAAGGTGGGCTTGAGGCGACTCTTGTCATGCGTAAAGTGACTCTCAGGAACACTTTGGACGACATTAGCAAAAATGAAGACATAAGCTGGCGTCAAAAAAGCAAAATTAAGTGGGTTCGTGAGGGCGATGTGAACTCAAGATTTTTCCACAAGGTGGTTAATGGGAAGATGAGAAGGAATTTCATAAGAGCTATAGCTGGATGATGGTAACATTGTAAAGGATAATGAGGGGATCTCTGACGAGGTGACCAGTTTTTTCAAGAAGTTATACCTGAGGAGATGCACGAGAGGCCTATGATAGAGGGTTTGGATTGGTCTCCCATTGACAATGCCCAGGGGAATTGGATTGAACGACCTTTTGAGGAGGAAGAAGTCAGAAACGCCATTTGGAAGATGGATAAGGACAAAGCTCCTGGGCTTGACAGGTTCAATATGGCCTTTTTTAAAGCTTGTTGGTTAATAGTGAAGGAAGATTTGATGAAAGTTTTTTGGAGAATTCTTCCATACTGGCCGTATTCCGACCAGTATGAACTCTACCTTCATCGCTTTTATTCCCAAAAAAGACAGGTCCATTAAGGTGAGGGATTTCAAGCCTATCATCGCCAAGGTTCTGTCACAACTCGTTTTCTGGGCACATGACCGGCACAATGATGAATATTCCATCACTGTAAGCCTTTCGACAAATTCTACCCATGAGTTAGATTATTAATCATTATCTCTATATTCTCAAAATAATCATTCCTTAATAAATACGAAGAAAATATATCAAATTTTCTTAATTAATAGATTCTCAATACAAAATACATTATCATACTGAAATACAAGCCAAATACTAAACCCCTGACCTAGATGTCCTAGACGATTACAGAGCAACATAATCTATAACAAAAGAGGGGTCTACCCGACAGCGGGAAGGTCCAAAGTGATCTACTCCTCTAGCGGATGTTCTTCGCTAGTAACCTGATCTGAACAAAAAAAATTGTACAGAGAGTGTGAGCTTTTAAACTCTGTGAGCGAATCGGCCTCGCGTTAATAAAATTCAAATACATTACCAGTCATACAAGTATATCCGAAAACTCATACTCAACCAATAGACATAGTTAGAAATTACATACAAGAAGATAAAAATTCATCCAATTCAACAAACGTTACTAGTACTCATCAATGGCAATATATCCCCGAGAGCGCACATAGGCCAGCTCACCAATTCTGTATATTTCCGCCATGACACACAACCAATTTAACAAACGTTACTAGTACTCATCAATGGCAATATATCCCGGAGAGCGCACACAGGCCGGCTCACCAATTCTGTATATTTCCGCCATGACGCACAACCTCATCCTCTTAGCTAGGGCGCCTCACGGATTTATCACCAATCCTGGCCATATCCCTACTGAGGGAATCGTTGTCTCCACACTCATTGGTCAAGACACCATTTCAACCGGGTTTTCTGCCTTGCCGTGAGAGGGGGTACTGTCCCGCTCAATCACAATCAATAGTACAATATTTCATATCATAATCAGAAATATAATATTCATCCATATAATAGGTATAGTATATAACTATATTATAGATTTATAAACCACAAATCAAGATAACCATTAAACTGTTTTTGAAAGATTCAAACTTCACATCATCATGAAATACTTGTTTCGTCTTATCTGTACTTATGGATTAATTATCTCCTTAAATTCGTTATTCTGAATCCAATTTTCCCCTATTAATCTTGGGAGTGTCCTACGACATACTTTTTATCACCAGTAACGCTAAAACTCTATTAAAACGGGGTCGTTTCACTCACATAGAATCCGTACGAGTATCGCTTCTCTAAGCCGTTACAGACAAGAGTATTCAGGTGAATTTCAGTGTTCCGCTACAGAGATTTTCATGAAAGATTAGAGAAAATACGTTAGGATTGTTTTCATATAGACACTGTTCATATATACGATTACTATTTATATGTATAGTACTATTCATATGTATGGTTACTATTCATATATACGGTTACTATTTATATATACGGATACTATTTATACATATAGATATTGTTCATATATACGGATATTGTTTATATATATGGCACTATTCATATATACGGTCACTATTCATATATACGGATACTATTTATACCAGAAATAGAGAATACAATCTGTAAAAGAGTACACCAGGTAAGTTCCCAGGAAAGAGTGGAAGGTCACAATGGACACACTTAAAAACCAGGTCTTTCCTTAGCCAGAACTTTCCTAGACATGTATTGATGTAATCAAGGATAAACCCATTGCAGCCCAAGAAAGGGAGAACACTTCAATTGGGCCTCTAACTCGTTCAAGGGTTAAAGAGCTTGGACTAATTGTAGCCCAAGAAAGGGAGAACACTTCAATTGGGCCTCTAACTCGTTCAAGGGCTAAAGGGCTTGGATTGGGCTTAACCACATTGTTGAAAGTGGAAGAAGTGTGAAAAGATTGCATGTGGGATAGTTGCATTTGTTGAATATAGTTGTAGTCTACTACCTATGCATTTCTTGTCTTTGACATTTAGCTACCTATGCATTTATTGTCTTTGACATTTAGCTACCTATGCATTTATTGTCTTTGACATTTAGCCTACAGTACTTGACTTTTAGTTGATGCATTTAATGCATTAATTGGAGTCTTTTGTCTTTTTGTTTTGGAGACCCTCTATAAAAAGGGTCCTTGCCATATGTTGTAAACCATCCTTGAATCATATATGAGATATTGGCATTTTGCTTTCAAGAGGATTCTTGAGTTCTTTCTCTTATCTAACTTGGGTTAGTGGTGAGAGCAGCTAGATTTCTTATCACTCATGTTCTTCTTTCTTGAGTGTGGCGAGATCAACCAATTTCTCTTAGTTGTGGCGCTCTTTGGCTTATCAATTGAGTGATTTGGTTTTCTTTGTTTGTTTCTTTCAACCTATCCAGAAAATCGATTAAGTGTTTTCTCTCTGGAAATCACATCATATTGGTATCAAAGCCACTTCAATTCAGGTTCTATTATTTGTTTTGTGTTTTGCCCCTTCGTGGAAAGCTTAATTTTATTGCATTTTATTCTGTATTTTGCCACCTACATGGAAGGCTTAGTTTTCCTTATTTTGTATTCTGCCACCTATATGGAAGGCTTAGTTTTCCTTATTTTGTAATCTGCCACCTACATGGAAGGCTAATTTTCTGGTTTGTTCATCTTTATCTTTATTTCTATTCTTGTGTTGTTCTATTTTATTACAGCTTTTTTATTAAAAAAAAAATTCATCATTACGGTTCATTGTTCATCGTTACTGTTCATTGTTCAACGCTACTATTCATTGTTAATCCGAGTGTAAACACTTAGAGAGTGAACCTACCTGTCACGACCTGTTTTCTGGGCACATGACCGGCACAATGATGAATATCCCATCACTGTAAGCCTTTCGATAAATTCTACCCATGAGTTTAGTCATTATCAAAATAACCATTCCTGAAGAAAATATATCAAATTTTCTTATTTGAAATTCATAGAGATGATTTGCACATAATAATAGATTCTCAATATAAAATACATTATTATACTGACATACAAACCAAATGCCAAACCCCTGACCTAGATGTCCTAGACGATTACAGAGCAACATAATCTATAACAAAAGAGGGGTCTACCCGACAACGAGAAGGTCCAAAGTGATCTACTCCTCTAGCAGATATTGTTCGCTGGCAACCTGATCTGAACAAAAAGGTTGTACAAACAGTGTGAGCTTTTAAACTCAATGAGCGAATCGGTCTCGCGTTAATAAAATTCAAATACATTACCAGTCATGCAAGCATATCCGAAGGCTCATACTCAACCAATAGACAGAAGATAAAAATTCATCCAATTCAACAAATGTTACTAGTACTCGTCAATGGCAATATATCCCAGAGAGCGCACATAGGCCGGCTCACCAATTATGTATATTTCCGCCATGACGCACAACATCATCCTTTTACATACAAGAAGATAAAAATTCATCCAATTCAACAAACGTTACTAGTACTCGTCAATGGCAATATATCCCGGAGAGCGCACACAGGCCGGCTCACCAATTATGTATATTTCCGCCATAACGCACAACCTTATCCTCTTAGCTAGGGCGCCTCACGGATTTATCACCAATCCGGGCTATATCCCTACTGAGAGAATCGTTGTCTCCACACTCATTGGTCAAGACACCCTGTCAACCGGGTTTTCCGCCTTGCCGTGAGAGGGGGTACTGTCCCGCTCAATCACAATCAATAGCATTTCATATCATAATCAGAAGCTCAATATAATATTCATCCATATAACAGGTATAGTATATAACTATATTATAGCTTTATAAACCACAATTCAAGAGATTCAATCTTCACATCATGAGATACTTACTTTTTCTTATCCATATTTCTGGATTAATTATCTCATTATATTCGCCATTCTGAATCCAATTTCCCCCTATGAATCTTGGGAGTGTCCTACGACATACTTTTTATCACCAGTAATGCTAAAACTCTATTAAAACGGGGTCGTTTCACTCACCTGGATTCCGTACGAGTATCACTTCTCTAAGTCGTTACAGACAAGAGTGCTCAGGTGAATTTCGGTGTTCTGCTACGGAGATTTTCATGAAAGATTAGAGAAAATACGTTAGGATTGTTTTTCGTACAGATACTGTTCATATATACGGTTACTATTCATACGATTACTATTCATACGTACAGTCACTATTCATATGTACAGTGGTTACTATTTATACGTACGATTACTATTCATACCAGAAATAGAGAATACAATCTGTAAAAGAGTACACCAGGTAAGTTCCCAGGAAAGAGTGGAGGGTTACACTGGACACACTTAAAAACCAGGTCTTTCCTTAGACAGAACTTTCCTAGACATGTATTCTTCATAGTTTACATTCTATTTCGGTAATCAGAGAATCAAAATAATATGTAAGCAGCTAAGGACAGTTTTTCTGATGTGGAAGATCAGCCAAAGCCGCAACCACAGAGCATACTTAAGAAAATAACTTCTAGAATTTGAAAGACATAGAAAGGCATAGTATCATTACCTAAGCAAAAAGGAAAGGCCCAAAATCTCAGAGGCCTAGCATCGAAGCAAGAGAAACTTAAAGAGAGAAGAAGAGAAGTTGAAGGTGTGAGTTTAGAAGTGAAATGGAAGGGCCTATTTATAGCAAAAGTCAAGGGTACTATTTGATACTATGCACTAATAAAATATTTAATTTACTATTCATGAAAATGACATTTCTAATAATGCATTTTACTGTGCAAATCGCGGCAACGGCTGAAAAATTTTTCTTTTATTACTATTGGAAACTTAAAGAGAAAATTATCCTTTCACCTTCAACCTTTAAGTTTCTTTTCAAATCAGTCCTTTCAATTTAGTCCATGAGGGTATTTTTACACATAAAATGTCATTTTCTCCTACAAACTTCTTTCTAGTTTTCTCTTATGACCAAACCACATCTAGTACTTGACATTTCGATTGCATAAATGAACAGTATCGTATACGTAAATAGTATTATACTGATGAATAGTACCGTATACTGAAATAGTAACAGTAGTTTATAAACAAATATTTATATTTTATTTTTCTTGGGTATTACATTATCACCCCATTAAGAGAATTCGGTCCCCCGAATTCAAAACTCATCTGAAGACTGAAATAAGTGTGATTATTTCGTCCATATTTCATCCTTTGCATCTCTTTCTTCCAAAACCTCATCACACCCTTGGTGAGATTTACAAGAACATTATACCATTGACTGTGAACTCTAAACCGCATTATCAATAATTTGCATAAGACTTTTGCCTTTTCTAAACAGCAAGTAATCTCTTCCTCATCAGTTTGATCTTTTCCACAGCCTTTTGTACCATAAAGTGTCTCATCCCCATAACCTTTACCAAACTTAAACCATTTAATCAGATATCCATATAAAACCTCAAATAGATGTCGTCTTCAAAAGTGGCACGTGGTCTTTCCAGTTCATACTGAATATCAGAACACATGTTTCCACACACATAACTTATAACTTTTACGAATACAAGTACAGTACCTAAAGGCGTCATTTTGACCATAGGTAATTCTCTTGCCCGAAGGCGATCATCCTGCCTTAAGACGATACTCTCAACTGAATGCGTCATATAAAATGAAATCATTACATGAAATTATTACATGAATCTCTAGGAAGAACAATCCTAGAAAATGTGTTAAGTAAATAACATACTCCTCATGCATAATTATATATATGAAAATTCCTCTCACCTCAATGACTCATATAGAGTCGTATCCCTTCAATGATTAGGGCAAACCCATAGTTCTCTATGTATAGGTTCATAAAATACTTATTTAGCACTCCTCCATAGCTCAGAAATGCAATGAACTATCATTTTAGTAACTCTTCTCAGTCAAAAGGATATTACCATACTCTGCTTTAGAATTTTCATAATCAAGTACGAAATATAAGTCCAACATCTTCTCATTCCTCAAGTTCTTTCAGTAAAAGGAATCACTTCAATAAAGAAGATCTAAATACTAACTTAAATTTTATTTCTAGTACATAGATAATTTTAATACATGAAGCTTAGACCAAATATAGCTTTAGATACAAACAAAAGAAAGAACAAATTAAGGACGAGGAGGCTTTTGAAATGTAAAAGGTGCTCCAGGTCTAGAAGAGGAAGGTGCTTCATACCTTAAGGAGAAAGCTAATCGTTGTAGCCTAGAAAGAGTTTCTGGAGGAAGCGCCTGAGAAATTTGGCGAAGAGCATAAGTCACTCCGTTCATATAGTCAATACACCTTGCTTGTTGGTCACGAAAATTTTGAGTTGCAAACATTGAATGTCTATCAACTCGATTGGCCAGTTCCCCGAAACGACGGTTTATCAGTTTCTCTTGGTTTTCAAAGAGACGATTTATTAGTCGCTTCTGGTCCTCTGTCTTGTATTCTAGTCTCTCTATCTTACGCTCCAGATTTTCGATCTTACGCTCCAGGAACGCAAGCTTATTTTCTGAGGATGTTGCAGTACTGTCCTCCTCCAACTCTATTACATCCCTCTTTCTTTTCTTAATTTCTGGTGACCTGTCTACAGGTCTCTTCCCTTTGTTGTCTCCGAGACTTAGATTTAAATCAAGCTCTACATTGCCAGTCTCAAAATTCAAGTTGAAAGACTTATTATCGGCCATTGCTCTAGGGATCTCAGAAATAACTTCGAATGAGAAAGGAATGGAGATTGAGAAATAGGTATGTAATGAAAGAAGTAGGTTTGCTTGGTGCGATGAGTAGGGTAACGGGCATACAAGATTTATAGACAACCCGAAGCCCCTGGAGCTAAAGCCACCACAACCTATACGCCGCTCGCTAGGAGGTTTACAGATCACATATGTCGCAATGCCAGCAATTAATGTCGGACATGCAAGTAAATAGTAAATATAATTTAATGCAAATAACATAAGTCAAAGATTTCCTCAAAAAATATTCGACTAATCTTGACCTTTCTCAAAATTTTGACTAACTACGCTCTTCAGTCTGAGATTTTCTCCCTCTAAACTTGTTTTATCCTGTAATCCCATATCACGATGTCCCTCTATGATTAGGTAGCCTCATATTGGCCGTATCTTAGATTCTAATCGGTGTCTTTACTCTAGACTTACACATAATATATATGTAAATATATATATTTTAAAACAAAGTTAACTGCTTATGGTCGAATGCCTTAAGCATTATCATGATGTAAGGAAATCACTGCCTTTCATTTGCCCATGAGAGCATTATATGTAAGTATGTGTAACCATGAAGATATATCATCATCTACACATTTCATTCTATCCAAGTCATTTTGATTTCACATCTCTATGAGTATATGTAGGATCATCACATATTCTCCTTGATCGTAGCCTTCACTCATTATGCATGAATAACATACATACATGTAATTACAACATGATTCAATCACTTATGTATATTATACTCAACTGAAGGCTCTCAAGAACAACACAATAAAACAGAGAAATGCATTTTAGTTCATCATAAAAGCATCCAAGGCAATCTTTAATGGCTATATCGTCAACTTCTTTGAATTTCGGAAAATGCCAACGGGAGAAAAGGGAAAACCAAGTAAAATCGGCCGCAGATCCACCGAATATTGACTTTCATGGTTTTGGCATTAATGCAACGCGCTATCGGTGTGCACGCCTACCCTAGACTTCTGGCTTCCAACTTGCAGAAATCCGTAGGTTGATCGTGTAGGGGTGCGGTGAAGAGATATCTTCTTTGTCTCTTAGTCCAAATTTTTCTCTATAAAAATCTTCTCAGCGTTCTCAATTACCACACCACAAAGAGTAAGAATCTTTGAGCCTACAATCCCCCAGTATTCCTCTCGCCTCATACTCTTATAAAAATTTCTAAATTTTTCCAAATCATGGCCTCAAGGAAGTACATTGATCTCACAGTAGAGGCTAAGGAAGAAGAACTTGACTTAAACTTAAGTTTATGCAGGGACAAGGGCAAAAGACCTCTTGAGGGATCTCGAGAAATTCAAATGGAGAAGAAGATGAAGAAGATTGAGGAAGCCGAGAAGATTAGCACAGGCCATAGCTCAGAGGATAAAATCGCCTGTTTAGAGCAGGAGGTGAAGAATCTCAAGAAGATGATAGAGGACCTGGAGAAGTTAACCAAACGTAATAACGCGGCAATGACTTTGAGAATAGATAGGTTCTTGTATTGGTCCACCCAGTGCTTCTGCAATCAACAGCAAAGAAGTGTTGATTGTATGAATGGAATTTACACTACCCTCCGCGACATTGCTCTGTCTCTTGCTCCAAGGAATGGTCGAAGGGTGATGATACAATACAACCCTCCTAATCCAAGACCACCTCGCTTTTAGATTACTCATACATGAGTAAACTTCTTCTTTTTTGCAATGTAATCCTTCAGTTTTTTTTTTTAATGCAAGTGGTTTCTTTTATTGGCTGGTACCCTAAAATAATATAGCTACATAAATTCAATCATGAATTCAGCTTATAAAATCCACCATATAAAAATTTGATCCGACAGCAACGGAATCAAAACAAATAACAACTTTTCCTTGACTAAGTTCAAAAGTGTAGCCACATCTGTATAAAACTAAAACTGAGAACATAATTCCTAAGAAGAGATAAGTCTCGGAGGGAAAGGAAATGAAAACATCCTACAGGACCTTCAGTAGAGCCGTCTCTCTATAGTTGTGCCCGGGTTCACAACGATAGAGGAGGTCCTACTAAGGTTACCTTGCTCTGTAATCACTAGGAGACCTAACAACCATTGCTTTGATACCAACTTTGTCACGACCCGTTTTCTGGGCACATGACCGGCACAATGATGAATATCCCATCACTGTAAGCCTTTCGATAAATTCTACCCATGAGTTTAGTCATTATCAAAATAACCATTCCTGAAGAAAATATATCAAATTTTCTTATTTGAAATTCATAGAGATGATTTGCACATAATAATAGAAAATACATTATTATGCTGACATACAAACCAAATGCCAAATCCCTGACCTAGATGTCCTAGACGATTACAGAGCAACATAATCTATAACAAAAGAGGGGTCTACCCGACAACGGGAAGGTCCAAAGTGATCTACTCCTCTAGCAGATATTCTTCACTGGCAACCTGATCTGAACAAAAAGGTTGTACAAACAGTGTGAGCTTTTAAACTCAATGAGCGAATCGGCCTCGCGTTAATAAAATTCAAATACATTACCAGTCATGCAAGCATATCCGAAGGCTCATACTCAACCAATAGACAGAAGATAAAAATTCATCCAATTCAACAAATGTTACTAGTACTCGTCAATGGCAATATATCCCAGAGAGCGCACATAGGCCGGCTCACCAATTATGTATATTTCCGCCATGACGCACAACATCATCCTTTTACATACAAGAAGATAAAAATTCATCCAATTCAACAAACGTTACTAGTACTCGTCAATGGCAATATATCCCGGAGAGCGCACACAGGCCGGCTCACCAATTATGTATATTTCCGCCATAACGCACAACCTCATTCTCTTAGCTAGGGCGCCTCACGGATTTATCACCAATCCGGGCTATATCCCTACTGAGAGAATCGTTGTCTCCACACTCATTGGTCAAGACACCCTGTCAACCGGGTTTTCCGCCTTGCCGTGAGAGGGGGTACTGTCCCGCTCAATCACAATCAATAGCATTTCATATCATAATCAGAAGCTCAATATAATATTCATCCATATAACAGGTATAGTATATAACTATATTATAGCTTTATAAACCACAATTCAAGAGATTCAATCTTCACATCATGAGATACTTGCTTTTTCTTATCCATATTTCTGGATTAATTATCTCATTATATTCGCCATTCTGAATCCAATTTTCCCCTATGAATCTTGGGAGTGTCCTACGACATACTTTTTATCACCAGTAATGCTAAAACTCTATTAAAACGGGGTCGTTTCACTCACCTGGATTCCGTACGAGTATCACTTCTCTAAGTCGTTACAGACAAGAGTGTTCAGGTGAATTTCGATGTTCTGCTACGGAGATTTTCATGAAAGATTAGAGAAAATACGTTAG
The DNA here is from genome assembly GCA_037074585.1 of Biancaea sappan. Taxonomy (NCBI): domain Eukaryota; kingdom Viridiplantae; phylum Streptophyta; class Magnoliopsida; order Fabales; family Fabaceae; genus Biancaea; species Biancaea sappan. The sequence goes on from CM073494.1 coordinate 19,631,539, forward strand.
GATTGTTTTTCGTACAGATACTGTTCATACGTACGGTTACTGTTCATATATACGATTACTATTCATACGATTACTATTCATACCAGAAATAGAGAATACAATCTGTAAAAGAGTACACCAGGTAAGTTCCTAGGAAAGAGTGGAGGGTCACACTGGACACACTTAAAAACCAGGTCTTTCCTTAGCCAGAACTTTCCTAGACATGTATTCTTCACAGTTTACATTCTATTTCGGTAATCAGAGAATCAAAATAATATGTAAGCAGCTAAGGACAGTTTTTCTGATGTGGAAGATCAGCCAAAGCCGCAACCACAGAGCATACTTAAGAAAATAACTTATACAATTTGAAAGACATAGAAAGGCATAGTATCATTACCTAAGCAAAAAGGAAAGGCCCAAAATCTCAGAGGCCTAGTATCGAAGCAAGAGAAACTTAAAGAGAGAAGAAGAGAAGTTGAAGGTGTGAGTTTAGAAGTGAAATGGAAGGGCCTATTTATAGCAAAAGTCAAGGGTACTATTTGACACTATGCGCTAATAAAATATTTAATTTACTATTTATGAAAATGACATTTCTAATAATGCATTTTACTGTGTAAATCGCGGCAACTGCTGAAAAATTTTTCTTTTATTACTATTGGAAACTTAAAGAGAAAACTATCCTTTCACCTTCAACCTTTAAGTTTCTTTTCAAATCAGTCCTTTCAATTTAGTCCCTGAGGGTATTTTTACACATAAAACGTCATTTTCTCCTACAAACTTCTTTCTAGTTTTCTCTTATGACCAAACCACATCTAATACTTGACATTTCGATTGTATAAATGAACAGTATCATATACGTAAATAGTATTATACTGGTGAATAGTACCGTATACTGAAATAGTAACAGTAGTTTATAAACAAATATTTATATTTTATTTTTCTTGGGTATTACACTACCGTTCACCAAACTCAAACCAATAAATTACAAATCACTATGACAAGAGAAAATAGTTCTGAAGTTCCTTTTGGGCTTAGCCTACAACAAGCTCAAATTGTTGGCCTACAAAGAGGTCAAGAAGAAATGATGGAATAAATAGCTCAACTAACCGCTCAAATGGCTAGATTTATGGAGCTACAACAACAACAACCAAGAAGAGGAGCTTATGTTGAACACCATGGAGAAGAATCTGAAGCTGAAGAAGGTGATCAACCTAGGCAAAGAAGGCAGCAGAGGGAACGTGATGCCAACATCAAAATGAAGATTCCTCCATTTAAGGGAACAAGTTCTCCTGAAGAATACTTGGAGTGGGTGCAACGAGTAGAGAAGATTTTTTAATATCAAGAATATTCAGAAGCTACCAAATGCCGACTTGCAGCCCTTGAATTCACTGATTATGCAAATCTATGGTGGGAAAATTTGAAGAATCAACGAAGAAGAGATGGAGAGGAGGAAGTTCGAAATTGGAGATTGATGAAAAGGCTCATGCAGAGGCGTTTTGTACCTGATTACTACAAGCAAGAGCTTTATTTTAAGCTTCAAAGCTTGAGGCAAGGAGGTATGTGTGTTGAAGATTATGTCAAAGAATTTGAAACTTTGATGATTCGGTGCGAGCTGAATGAACCCCAAGAGCAAACCATAGCTCGATTTCTTGGTGGTTTGAACAAAGAAGTTGCTGACTTAGTAGAGTTACAGAATTATGTCTTCTTAGAAGATGTAATTAAATTGGCAATTAAGGTGGAGAGACAAAAAAAGAGAGTTTATGGAAGAAACAATGGAGTATCTAAACCATTGGGGAGTAAACCTTTCCAAACACCTTCCCAAACCTCAAACACTACCAAAGGAAGTAATAAGGAGATATGGAAGAAGGAGCCAAACAAAACTGAAAGTTCTAAGGGGAAGGAGAAGAGAGAAGACAACCAACCATCTAAAGAAGCCGATACATTAAGTGCTTCAAGTGCTTAGGTCATGGCCATATAGCATCCGAATGTCCTAATAGAAGAGTAATGATCTTGAAGGAGAAACAAGGGGAAATAGAGAGTGAAGATGAAGATATTATGGAGGAATGTGAAGAGGAAGAATATTCTGACGAAGAAGAAGTTGTTGAGTATGCTGATGAAGGTGCTGCCTTGGTTATTAGACATGCCTTGAATATCCAAGCCAAAGTAGAAGAAGAACAGAGGGAGAATATTTTTCAAACAAGGTGCACTATCGGAGGCAAAGTTTGTAACGTGATAATTGATAGTGGGAGCTGCACTAACGTTGCTTCAACCACCTTGGTTGGCAAATTGAAGCTACCTATCATCAATCATCCCCGTCCATACAAGCTGCAATGGTTGAATAATTATGGCGAGATGAAGGTCACTAAACAAGTAAAGGTACCTTTCTCTATAGGGAAGAATTACAAAGATGAGGTATTGTGTGACATAGTCCCTATGGATGCTAGTCATCTTCTACTTGGGAGGCCCTGGCAATTTGATAGAAGAGCACTACATGATGGCTTCAAAAACACCTACGCTTTCGAGAAGGATGGAAAGAAGATTGTGTTGGCACCCTTAAAGCCAATACAAGTATAGCCGAAGGAGGATGTAATCGAGGAGAAGAAGCCTAGTTGTTTTGCTTCTAAGAATGAGTTAAAGAAGGTAATAAAAAGGGATGACTTCGTCTTATTGCTAATTCTCAAGGAGCTGAACCCAGAACTTGCAGAAAAGCTTCCTAAGCTTGTGAGGGAGTTTATAGAAGAATTTACAGATGTCTTTCCGAATGAGCTACTAAGGGATTGCCACCCTTGAGGGGAATTGAGCATCAAATTGATTTGGTGCCCGGTGCTGCCTTACCAAATAAACCAGCATATAGAATGAATCCGGAGGAGGCTAAGGAGCTCAAAAGGCAAGTTGATGAGTTGATTGAAAAGGGTTATGTGAGGGAATCCATAAGCCCTTGTTCTGTGCCTACATTATTAGTCCCTAAAAAGGATGGCTCTATGAGAATGTGTGTGGATAGTCGTGCTATAAATAAGATCACCATCAAATACCACTACCCAATTCTAAGATTGGATGACATGTTGGATGAGCTGAATGGTTCCAAGGTGTTTTCAAAAATTGACTTGAAGAGCGGCTACCACCAAATCCGAATGAAAGAGGGAGATGAGTGGAAGACAGCCTTCAAGACAAAGCATGGACTTTACGAATGGATGGTAATGCAATTTGGGCTATCTAATGCCCCTAGCACATTTATGCGATTGATGAATCATGTGCTTAGATCTTTCATTGGAAAATTTATTGTGGTATATTTCGATGATATTTTGATCTACAGTCAAAGTTATGAGGAGCATGTGCAACATTTGAAGGAAGTATTGGAAGTGTTGCGAAAGGAGAAACTCTATGCTAATCTGAAAAAATGCTACTTTTGTCAAGACTATGTGATTTTTCTTGGCTTTGTAGTATCTCAGCAAGGAGTGGGAGTTGATGAAGAAAAGGTGAAAGCTATCAAAGAATGGCCCGTTCCAAGAACCATATCTGAAGTAAGAAGTTTTCACGGGCTTGCCTCTTTCTATAGAAGATTTGTAAGGGATTTCAGCACCATTTTAGCACCCATAACTGAATGTATTAAGGGAGGAAAGGAGTTCAAATGGAGTGATGCAGCCCAACGAAGTTTTGAGCTTGTCAAAGAAAAATTGTGCAATGCACCCATATTGGCTTTGCCTAATTTTTTTAAGACTTTTGAGATTGAATGTAATGCTAGTGGAGTGGGAATTGGAGTTGTACTTCTTCAAGAAAGGCGTCCTATAGCTTATTTTAGTGAGAAGTTAAGTGGAGCCAGTCTTAACTACTCTACCTATGATAAGGAGTTCTACTCTTTAATTAGAGCTCTTGAGACATGGCAGCACTACTTGTTACCAAAAGAATTTGTAATTCACACAGACCATGAATCACTCAAACACTTGAAAGGTCAGAACAAGCTGAATAGAAGACATGCAAAGTGGGTGGAATTTCTTGAAGCTTTTCCTTATGTGTTGAAGTATAAGAAGGGAGAAACCAACATTGTTGCAGATGCCTTATCAAGGAGATATGCCTTAATTTCCATGATGAATGCTAAATTGTTGAGATTTGAATCTATTAAAGATCATTACATGGAAGATTCGACACTTGCTAAAATTTATCTCGCTTGTGAGAAAATAGCATATAAGGGATTTTATAGATCTGAAGGTTTTTTATTTCGCTTAGGGAGGCTTGTAATTCCAAACTGTTCTCTAAGGGAATTACTTACACGAGAAGCTCACGGAGGAAGATTGGCTGGGCATTTCGGTGAAACCAAGACATTGGAGATGTTGAAAGAGCATTTTATTGGCCTAACATGATTAGAGATGTGCATCATGTGATTGAAAGGTGTATTATTTGCAAAAAAGCCAAGAGCAAGAGTGAAACTATTCAGACAGGAACGAGGAAACAGAGAGAAGTGAGTGCTGGAGAATTCTGAATACTTTCATTATCACTGGTGAATGTATTTAAACCAATACACTCAAACCGATCAAAACAGAACAATAACGACAACAAACCGAACTAACAGAAAAACAGCCAAACAAACTACCAAGACACAAACTTACTAATACAAGAACTTCAAACAACTAAAACAGACTTAAAACCAATTTAAACCAGACTATTTCACTGCCTCCCTCAAACGAAAGGGTGCTCTAGCCAACCCGAGTTTGCCACAAAGAAGATTGAACCTCGAACTGGCCAAAGGCTTGGTAAAGATGTCAGCTGGTTGTTCCGAACTTGGAACATACCCAATTGAAACTTCATGACTCAAGACCTTATCTCTTACAAAATGAAGATCAATCTCCACATGCTTAGTCCTAGCATGTAAAATCGGATTGGTTGCTATAGCTTTAGCACTCAAATTATCGCACCACAACATGGGAACACGGGTTGTAGGACACTTCAACTCACACAAAAGAGATTTCAACCAAGCTACTTCACTAGTCAGTGAAGCCACAGCTCTATACTCTGCCTCTGCACTTGATCTGGACACCACATTCTGTTTTTTGCATGACCAAGCCACCAAAGACTCACCCAAGAAGACACAATAACCACCAATGGACCTTCTGTCAAGCAAATCATTTCCCCAATCTGCATCAGAAAATCCAGTCAAAGCTAAATCAACAGAGGGTTTAATGTGCAGACTTAAACCTGCAGTCCCTTTAAGATATCTCAATGTTCTCTTGGCCTTCAACCAATCCAGAGTAGTCGGAGCATTTAAATGCTGACTAAGATGATTCACAGCATAGGATATGTTAGGCCTAGTACTGGTTAAATATTGCATAGCACCTACTAAGCTTCTGTAGAAGGAAGGATTATGAAGAGGCTCTTCCTTAATCTTTGTTGCATGCTTGCCAAGAGTCAAAGGAGTAGCACAAGTAGAAGCACCCTGCATATTAAATCTTTCTAGCAAATCTTCAACATATTTCCCTTGACTTAAGAAAATGCCATTTTTATTTCTGATAACTTCTATTCCCAAGAAGAAATGAACACTCCCAAGATCCTTTAATGAGAAAACAGCATTCAGCCTTGCTATAAAACTTTTCATCAAGCCTTCATTGTCCCCTGTAATTAACATGTCATCTACATAGACAAGCACAATGACAACATGTTTTTCCGTGTGTAAGATAAACAATGAATGATCACATTTGGTATGCTGAAAACCCCATTCCACCAATGTATTCCTCAATTTATCATACCGTGCCCTTGGGGCTTGTTTAAGCCCATAAAGGGCTTTCTCCAACTTACACACATGATCAGGACACTTTGAGTCCTCAAAACACTTTGGCTGCCTCATATAAACATTTTCCTTAAGACTCCCATTTAAAAAAGCATTGTCAATATCAATTTGTTTGATAGGCCAATTTAAAGACACAACAATGGTTAGAACAACTCTCATAGTGGCAAGCTTTGCTACAGGGCTAAAGGTCTCACCAACACTGATTCCAGGGTCTTGCTGAAAACCCTTGGCAACCAATCTTGCCTTATACTTCAGAACATTTCCATCAGCACCTAACTTTGTTTTGAACACCCACTTACAGTCAACCAACTTTTGGTTATCGTATGGAACAAGTTGCCATGTCTTGTTTCTTTTCAAAGCATCAAACTCTACCTTCATAGCCTTTCTCCAGTGTGGTATTTTGTAAGCTTCAAAAGGGTTGTGAGGATCTGCATAGTTGCTTAGTTTTGTCAGGCCAATGTAAGTAGTTTTAGGCTGAATTGCACCACTTTTAAGTCTTGTAATCATAGGATGAGTTGGCTGTGTTCTTTCCTCCCTTGCTGTTACAGACTGATCGTTTAATTGCATCCCTTCTCTGTTGCGTGACTCTGGCAGCAAATTACTGTCATCTTCCTCTTGTTCAGGGACATCCACAGCTTGTGAGCATTCTTCATTTTCTCCTGTAGTGCTAACAGAGTTCTGCACATCATCAGAAATTTTGTTACTATTTTCATAGTGGGAAGCAATAGGCAACATATGAATAATTTCCCTGGTTTCCTCAGGCCTTTTTTTATCAATAAATCCTTCCCTAAAGGGGAATTCCAGCTCATTGAACATCACATGCCTTGAAATGTAAATTTTTCCAGTAGAAGAGAGACATTTAAAACCTTTGTGGACCATGCTAGGACCCAAATAGACACATTTTACAGAATGGAAACTAAGCTTGTGTTTATTGTAGGGTCTTAAATATGGAAAACAGGCACACCCAAAAACTTTGAGTTCTTTAAACTCAGGTTTCCTTTTAAATAGAGCAGAGTAAGGAATTTCTCCCTCTAGTGCTGAAGTAGGCAGTATGTTAATCAATCTAGCAGCTGTCTGAAAAGCATCGGACCAATAGTACATAGGCATTCCTGCTTGAGATAGCATACTCAAACCCATTTCTACAACCTGGCGATGCTTCCTTTCTACCCTTCCTTTTTGGACAGATGAATATGGGCAAGAATGTCTCAACACAATACCATTTCTGTTCACAATTTCAGAAAGCGGCTTGAACTCAGCCCCTCCATCACACTGAACAATCTTAATTTTCCTCTCCAACTGGTTTTCAACTATATTTTTGAAATGAGTGAAAGCCTCAATGGCTTCTCCTTTACTTTTAAGAGGAAAGAGCCACAGGAATCTGCTATAATCATCAAGAAAGGATATGTAAAACCTGTATCCTGAAGCTGAAAGAGTGGGGGCAGGGCCCCACAGATCTGTATGAATGAGGTCCAGGGGTTTTTCAGCTTTAGAATCTGATCTTTTGTAAGGCAAAGCATGCATTTTTCCAATTTGGCAAGCATCACAAAAGAAATCATCTTTATTGATTAAGTTTGTCAGTTTACAACTTTTGAACACATCATTTAAGATTTTTACAGAGGGGTGACCCAATCTTCTATGCCATAACTCCTTTTGAGAACATTTTTCATCTCTCTCAGTCAGGAAGCAATTTCCACTAGCAGTTCCCTTGATCTTGTATAAACCATCAGTTTGCACTCCTTGAATTAGAATCTTTCCCGTTAACTTGTCCTTCACAAGGCAACCATGTGAGTCAAAAACAACGGATACATTGTTATCAGAGGCTAGTTGAGAAACACTGATCAGATTCTTACTTATTCTGGGAACTAGTAGCAACTCATTTAACTTAAGTTCTGAATTTTCAATGACAGACTTCCCAACTTTATCAATAACAATTTTCTCTCCATTTCCAACTACAAGGCAGTTTTTAAGAGGATCTTTCTTACCTTGTTCGATGACATTGGGATCATTAGTGACATGATTTGAGGCACCACTGTCAACATACCAATCTTGATTATCAAGATTGTCTTGCGTTATCAGGTAGGCTGAGTGATTGGCATCCTTATTTTCCGTATTGTTCACTGTGTTTCCTGAAGGCCCAGAGTAATTTTGATCAAATCTAAAAAAACATTTAACAGCTGTATGACCAACCTTGCCACATAGTTGACATGTAGGTTTTGAGTTAGTTCTTCCTCCTCTGCCTCCAGAATTTGATCTTCCTCTTCCACGTCCAGATTGGCCTCTCCAATTTTGATTTGGATTATTTGAATTTTTTGTCCTTCCTGAGACAAAGTTGGCACTTGGTGATCCATACTGACTCTGAGTGGACCATTGTTCTAATCTGCTTTCGTATGTAAGAAGAGAGGTAGAGAGTTCAACCCACGAGAGTGAGGGCCTCTCAGACAGTTGGACCACAACGGGCCCATAGTCGGCATCAAGCCCAGCCAGAGCCTGTGTCACTATGTCATCGTTTGACATAGGATAACCAGCCAATAATAGATTATCGGCCAGTTCCTTGATTTTACGGAGGTATTCGACCATCTTCATACCTCCTTTCCTCAAACGCTGCAGTTCACTCTTGTACAGTGATACACGCGACCGAGTCTGTGCACTCGAGATCTCTTTTACAGTGTTCCAGAGTTCTTGAGAGGTCTTGCACCCAAGAACCTGTGAAATAACTTCGGCAGTCATACTATTGTACAGCCATCCCAAAAGTGACTGGTCGAGCGTTACCCACTCCTCAAATTTGGGGTTTATCCTTCGCTCGTTATCTTCGAAAACGAAGACTTCTGGACATGGGTTAGTACCCAAGATAAAACCGTCCATATTATTGCCTCTTATCATAGGAAGGGCAAGCGAACTCCACAGTAAGTAGTTCGTTCGATCTAGCTTGATTGAACATACTTGAGTCGCCATCGTCTGTAGCGTCCTTTTCTGTCCAACAGGAATCAAAAAGGTCTCAGTAGTTTCTTTGGCTGATCCAGTGGCGACAGACGTAGCGGAGGTGGGTTCCATTTCAAGAGCCTGAATCTTGGCTCTGATACCAAGTGAAACTATTCAGACAGGAACGAGGAAACAGAGAGAAGTGAGTGCTGGAGAATTCTGAATACTTTCATTATCACTGGTGAATGTATTTAAACCAATACACTCAAACCGATCAAAACAGAACAATAACGACAACAAACCGAACTAACAGAAAAACAGCCAAACAAACTACCAAGACACAAACTTACTAATACAAGAACTTCAAACAACTAAAACAGACTTAAAACCAATTTAAACCAGACTATTTCACTGCAAGGAAGCAGCCCATGGACTTTATACACCTCTACCTGTTCCAGATCAACCTTGGACTGATGTTAGCATGGATTTCGTGCTAGGCTTACCAAGGACACAAAGAGGTAAAGATTCGGTCATGGTTGTTGTTGATCGTTTTTGATCCCATGCCATAAGACCGATGATGATGTACACATTGCCAATTTATTTTTCAAAGAAATTGTGAGACTTCATGGCATTCCAAAGAGTATCGTGTCAGATCGTGATGCCAAATTTCTTAGCTACTTTTGGAAGACTTTATGGAGGAAGTTGAGAACAAAGTTGCTCTTTAGTACTGTCTGTCACCCACAAACTGATGGGCAAACTGAAGTGGTGAACCGAACGCTTTTTACTTTGCTAAGAACTATCATTGGCAAAAACTTGAAAAGTTGGAATGAATGCTTGGCCTATGCTGAATTTACTTACAATAGAAGTGTACATGGTACTACTAAACACTCTCCTTTTGAAGTAGTTTATGGATTTACTCCATTGAGCCCACTTGATTTAGTACCATTACCACTTGAAGCTCGAGAATGCATAGATGAAAAAATGAACGTTAACATGATAAAGAAGTTACATGAAAACATTAAACATTAAATTGAGAAGAAGAACTCCATCTATGAGAAGACTGCCAACAAGAGAAGAAAATTTGTTCAATTCAGTCTTGGAGATTTAGTGTGGGTTCATCTTCGAAAAGAAAAATTTTCAAACCAAAGGAAGTCTAAATTAATGCCAAGGGCAGATGGTCCTTTCCGTGTCATAGACAAGGTAAATGATAATGCATACAAAATTGATTTGCCTGAAGACTATGCTGTTTCTACTACTTTCAATGTGAGGGATCTTTCCCCGTATTTAGAAGATAAAGAGGACTTGGATTTGAGGACAAATCCATTTCAACCATGGGAGGATGATGTAATCAAGGATAACCCCATTGCAGCCCAAGAAAGGGAGAACACTTCAATTGGGCCTCTAACTCGTTCAAGAGTTAAAGAGCTTGGACTAATTGCAGCCCAAGAAAGGGAGAACACTTCAATTGGGCCTCTAACTCGTTTAAGGGCTAAAGGGCTTGGATTGGGCTTAACCACATTGTTGAAAGTGGAAGAAGTGTGAAAAGATTGCATGTGGGATAGTTGCATTTGTTGAATATAGTTGTAGTCTACTATCTATGCATTTCTTGTCTTTGACATTTAGCTACCTATGCATTTATTGTCTTTGACATTTAGCCTACACTACTTGACTTTTAGTTGATGTATTTAATGCATTAGTTGGAGTCTTTTGTCTTTTTGTTTTGGAGACCCTTTATAAAAAGGGTCCTTGCCATATGTTGTAAACCATCCTTGAATCATATATGAGATATTGGCATTTTGCTTTCAAGAGGATTCTTGAGTTCTTTCTCTTATCTAACTTGGGTTAGTGGCGAGAGCAGCTAGATTTCTTATCACTCACGTTCTTCTTTCTTGAGTGTGGCGAGATCAACCCATTTCTTTTAGTTGTGGCGCCCTTTGGCTTATCAATTGAGTGATTTGGTTTTCTTTGTTTGTTTCTTTCAACCTATCCAGAAAATCGATTAAGTGTTTTCTCTCTGGAAATCACATTATGTATTCTTCACAGTTTACATCCTATTTCGGTAATCAGAAAATCAAAATAATATGTAAGCAGCTAAGGACAGTTTTTCTGATGTGGAAGATCAGTCAAAGCCGCAACCACAGAGTATACTTAAGAAAATAACTTCTAAAATTTGAAAGACATAGAAAGGGCATAGTATCCTTACCTAAACTGAAAAGGAAAGGCCCAAAATCTCAGAGGCCTAGCATTGGAGTAAGAGAAACTTAAGGAGAGAAGAAGAGAAGTTGAAGGTGTGAGTTTAGAAGTGAAATGAAAGGGCCTATTTATAGGAAAAATCAAAGGTACTATTTGATACTATGCGTTAATAAAATATTCAACTTACTATTTATGAAAATGACATTTCTAATAATGCAATTTACTGTGCAAAACGCGGAAAGCATGGCTTAGAATTGTTTTGTTACTATTTAAAACTTAAAGGGAAAAACTGTCATTTCACCTTAAACTTTTAAGTTTCTTTTCAAATCAGTCCTTTCATTTTAGTCCCTGAGGGTATTTTTACACATAAAACATCATTTTCTCCTACGAACTTCTTTCTAGTTGTCTCTTATGACCAAACCACATCTAGTACTTGACATTTCGATTGTATAAGTGAACAGTATCGTATGCGTAAATAGTATTATATACGTGAACAGTACCATATACTAGCATAGTAATCATAGTTTGCAAATACGCATTTATATTTTATTTTTCATGGGTATTACATTCTTTCCGACAGATTGAGTGTAATTATTGGGAATTCCCTATCGAAGAACCAAAGTACATTCATTGCTGAACGACAAATTCTCAATGCTAGTTTAATAGCTAACGAGTTAGTTGATGATGTCATGGTCTAGTGTTCAAACTAGATTTTAAGAAGGCCTACGACACGGTCAATTAGGAGTTTTTGGACTTGATTTTTCGCCGCAAGGGTTTCGGTGAAAGATGGAGGCGTTGGATGAATGGTTGTCTTTCCTCAATAGCCTTCTCAGTCATCATAAATGGGCAACCCAAAGCTTGGTTCAAGGGGCAACATGGGATTAGACAAGGTGATCCGTTATCTCCTTTTCTCTTTACTCTGGTGGATGATGTCCTTAGCTGTATGTTGAGGCGGGGTTCTGATAGAGGGATCCTTAGAGGTTTATCGATAAAGGGAAATGGTTGTGAAGTAACCCATCTGCAGTTTGCTGATGACACAATTCTTTTCTTACCTAAGGATATGGATAATTTTCTTAGAGTGTTATCGTTGATCCAGATTTTTGAGCTAGTGTCAGGTCTCCGTGTTAACTTGGGCAAGAGTGGCTTAACTGGCATTAATGTTCAGGACGAGTCCCTTAGGCAGTTGGCCGACATATCAGGATGCGAGGTTCTTAATTGGCCTCTTACCTATCTAGGTGTTCCTCTAGGAGGTAACCCACACCCAACTTCTTTTTGGAATTCTGTCATCCAAAGAATTTCCCGTAAGCTTTGATAGCTGGAAAGGTGCTTATTTTTCCTTAGGGGGAAGATTGACCTTAATTCAGGCGTCCTTATCTAGTATGCCTTTGTATTTTTTGTCCTTGTTCAAAATTCCGGTTGGTGTGGCTAAAAGGATTGAGAGAATTATGAGAGATTTTCTTTGGTCTGATGGAGGGGAGATTAAGAAGGACCACCTGGTTGGCTGGCAGCTGTGTTGCAAATCTAAAGAAGACAGGGGCTTAGGTCTTGGTAACCTGGTGTCTAAAAACATCTCTCTTTTGGCAAAGTTGTTATGGAGATTCCCCTTGGAGCCTAATTCCCCTTGGCATAAGGTGATTAAAGCTAAATATGGGCTTCATCGGAATGGATGGGACGCTGGCAAGGGAGGTGTCGTTACGCATGCAAGTCCCTAGAAAGCGATTTCTCAGGTATACCATCTTTTCTTTCCTTTATTGTCTTTCATCGTTGGTGATGGTTCATGTTTTCGTTTTTGGGAGGACTGTTGGATTGGTCCTATCCCCTTCAAAGATAGATTACCGCATCTTTTTTCTTTGTCTTCTTTACATGATGCCTCTATTGCTAACTTCTTTTGCTTGCAAGGGGACCAATCTGGTTGGAACCTCCATTTTACCATAAATGTAAATGACAGACTTTTGCCTGACCTTTTCTTGATGCTAGATATTTTGGAACCGATATGCCTTTCTTCTTCTCCTAATAAGAGAATGTGGAAGTTGGATTCCTCAGGCTCATACACTTGTGCTTCCTTTCTCAATTTTCTCATCTGTAACCTATTATTTCTTCGCATTTTAAAAGGTCTTATTGGAAAGTTAAGGCGCCTCTAAAGGTTAAAGTCTTTTTGTGGACTGCAGTGCTCAATAGAATTAATACAAATGATTTGTGTCAATTCAGACGGCTTCTTAAGGCTTTATCCCCTGATGTTTGCATGATGTGCTTGAGATATTCAGAGACAAACAATCATCTTTTCCTACACTATGACTTGGCTTGGAGCATCTGGAACAAGTTATTTGGTCTCTTTGATGAGAATTGGGTTTTCCCATTAGACCTTAGCGCACTCCTTGCGACCAAATTTATCGGTTTTGGTTTTAGGAAGGAGAATAAAACTCTTTGGAAATCAGCCATGTTTGCAACTGTTTGGTGCATTTGGATGGAAAGAAACGCCAGAGTCTTCAATGACCGGTGTCTACCTCCTCACTTGTTATGGGATCGTATTAGCTATGTGGCTTCCTTGTGAGTTTCGGCCAATGGGTTTTTCAAGGGGGTGCCTTTTTCTTATGTTTATAGGGATTGGAGGGATTTGTTGTACTAATCTTTTTTAGGGGCCGTGCGGGGTGTCTTTTGGTTTTAGCCTTCACTCATTTTAGTTCTATATTAGGAGGATCTCTCGTTCTCCTTTTTCTGTACTTTTTTCCTTTTTCTTATGTGTATATCTCTTCTCATTAATAACATTTCTTTTTCTATCAAAAAAAATGTTACTGTTTTTTTTACTGCATGTTGTTGTAGCCTTTTACTGTGGTTCTTTTGATGAGTATGTTGTATTCGTTTGTTTGTCTGTTATGGTAGTTGGGTCAGTTATGACCGTTAGTGGCTTTGGTCGTATAAGTACTGGGTCATCAGTAATAATAATCACAAATTCTCTTCTCTTTGCTTTTTCCTTCCTTTCGTCTTCATCTGCCAAACTTTCACTAGTCTAACTATCGGAAAATCAGCAAGAGATTCTGAAGAGAAATTAGCCTTCCTTCTGCGACTATGGCGGTGGTTCAGATTTAAGAGAGAACCTGCAATCTTTGGGCCTTGAGTATTGATACACACGAAATAATGGATGATAACTGATGATTTCCATTACCACAAAAGTAGGGTACATAAAGCACTAGGTAACTGTCAGGGATAACTACCCACTAGATATAAATCCATATAACACACGTAAGGCAACACAAGTCTGAAAATAAAGAATAAGGCAAATAAAAGAATTAAAATTAAATAAATAACTACTGCAGGAAATATAAATAAACTGAGAAACTACTGCTGGTCTCCCTTTTCATATTTGCCATGTTTGAACTGTTGATACACCAGTGGTTTGCTAACAGTGTTTGTGTGTGTAAGGTCTGATGTTCACTAATTAAATCCTCAACTGACAGTGAAAATATGAGCTGCAACTTTTGGTTTTTCACCTTTTTTGTGCTAGAGAAACTACTATTTGGTTATAATTCATCATCTGCTTGGCTATCAAAATCATCATTTTAATTCTCTCTTTTGGAAAATGACAGTGAATATGCTATCCTTTCTGGGGTGAGGGGTCTGGGAAGAGGGAGAAGTGTGAAATATTTCTACTTATGCTAATTTCTTTAAATGTACAGGACCATAATCCATCAAGTTCAAAATCCTCAGGTGAGAGTGAAGATCCTAAAGTCAATCAGGTCTTATCCTCAAATTCACAGAAAAAAACCTCACTGCCTCTGCATGAAGATGTCAGAAACTCTGAAAATCTTATGAGTCCCACTAAGACTGCATCTGTAGAACCATCCAATAGACCTTCTGAAGTATGTAGCGATTCTTTCACAGACCAAAGTACAGTGCTGCATCCCACTTCTCGAAATGCTTCTTGTATCAAAAAATCTATATCCATATCCAATGCCCCAAGACGTAATTCTCAGCACCGCACTACATTCGGTCGTACATCTGTGAGTTAACTTGTTCTCATGATTATTGATGTGTCTTTTCATGTGCTTTTCACTTGCCCAAAATTGGGTTAAGTTATCACTATTAATGTTCCACTTTCATGTTCATTTAGTTTCTCATTTATCTTTGATCCTATCACATTGACTTTTTTAAGTCCAAGTTATTATCTCTTTTGTAATATTTCCAGGCAAGGAAGAACGTTTCCATGGAATCCATTGATTTTATACCCGAAGATGAGTAAGTAATTGAAATCTGTCAAATGTGATATTTTCACATACTCTAATCTCGTGGGGTATCTTTGTAGTTTGGAAAGTATCTTGTTTGTTGCCTAATGCTCTGTAATGCTTGGAACTTTCATCCCAAGTGAATTTGGAATTGTTGTAAAACTGTTTTGGTGCTTGGTTAAACCATGCTGTGTCTGGGAGATAACTGAAAGGAGATTTGGTAAATGTGCTATTTAGTTTGTGTATAACAGTACAAGAGAGGGGAGGGTCTCTGAGAAGTGTTTGCCTTCCTTTGGCTCCACTGCCTCTATTATTTTGCATTCAAATTTTAACCCTTTTCAGATAGAGTGAATTTGTCCATAAGTCCATCTTTCATCTTATAATATATTTCGTATTTTTCTATAGAATAGCAATTTCATTTATAGTTTTTCTATTTGGAAGTTTATAAGCACTTGCTGGTTCAGATGTTACTGGTCTTCTATAAGATGACCAGCCTGTATGACATGTCATTTGATGAGTCGAATTTACTCAAAAGTAAACATGCATCTTCTCTATTTCTTGGCTTTTTTCAATCCACTAATTTATCTTTCTGACCATACATAGTGTTGAAATTGAGACGCCCGAATTGCAAAATCATATTGCAGAGGAGGTACATGCTCGATTCTTTCTGGATAATTTTGCTTACATGTGGTACAGTTCTTTGGGGGCAATTGTCTTTTCTATATTTACATCCTATTGTAGGTTCAAGGGAACTCTAATCCAGAAAAACAAAAACAAGCCTTGCAAAAGCGTCGTCTAGCTCTTGAGCAAGAGGTATGTTCATTATGACAGATGATACCTTCTCTCCAGCCCCACCCCTTTCTCTATATAAAAATTAAGTTTTTGTTACCTAAAATTTCTATTTACAGGTGGCAAGCCTACAGGAACAGTTGCAAGAGGAGAAGAATTCTAGGGCAACTCTTGAAGCAGCACTGAAGTTTTCTCCAGGATTCGTGTCAGATTTAACCAGGATTGATGACGAGGTTACTCTTTCTTAGATTTTAAGCATGTTATTTTTATGTGTTTTGATCATGCACTAAATTTTTAATCTGCAAGCTTGTTAAAGATGGAGGCAGATCTCGAAGAATTGGCACTAGCAGAAGCAGATCTTATCAAATTAGAGCAGAAGGTCAATGATCTGGGCATACGGCTTAATCTACAACATAAAGGAAACTCTGGTTCTGCATTGAATCTCTGTAACAAACCCCAGCAGATATCAAATCAAGAAGCAAAGCTGTATGGTTATCATTTCTCAACAATCTTATTAGTGCATAGTCTTCTTGTTTTAACAATCTAGGTTACCTTTTTTTTTTTCCTGGCCATGAACATTCTAGGCTTCCTAACTGCTTCAATTTCTTTAACAAGAAAAAATATGTTAATATTTCTTCCCACGTCTGTGTAGTAAGTCCTTTTGGCACCTTAAAATAGATAGTGGAGGAAGTGTGGTTGTTTTTTGGTATTTGCTTTTTACTTCATTGTTTTTTCTTTTTCTTTCTTTTTTTTTTCTTTTGTCTCTCTATGTTGGTTATATTAATATAAATCTAAATTCTTCTCCTGAATCCGTTCGACAGGAAGAATAAGCTGGGTACTCAAAGTAGTTCGAAGAAATCTGGTACAAAGAAAGAGGTAGGTTTCATAATCTTGCCCATGAAACTAGTTATTATTTAACTTCTGCTTTAAGTGGGGTAATCGGCAGTGTTATTTTCTTCCTGTGGGAAGAACAAATGCCTATAGCTGTTGATATTTCACAATGCTCCCCACCCCTTCCCCGTCCCCCTTCCACTCCCAAAAAAATAGAAACACACAAATATCATGTCATTGTTATTCTTGTTGCATCATCATGATTAATATAGTAGTGCATAGTGATTACTGATTAAGATGGTGGGTGAGGAGATCAATTTACTACTTGCAAGGTAGAATATGAAGTTTTATCAGTAATCACGAACTAATTCTTAGGCACTGAGGTTTATTTATGAGTTGGTGTTTGCCTTTTTGCCCTTGACTGGGCCAATCATATTATATTGGAAGTTGACAGTACTGGATGAACTTAATTTATTTACATGCTTTTACAACAGGGAGGAAATCCTGCAATGCCAAAATTGTCATTTAAGTTAAATTTTATGAAGGATAAAGGCCGAGAGTTCTATCAGTCTTTTAACCCAGACAAAGGAAAAGGATCAGAATTTCTTCTACCACTGCCATCCCCCCAAACAAATAAGAATCGAGTAAGTGAATTTCTTTCTGGTTTAAACCTCGAAAAAGGAAAACAATCTGAGTTACGCCAATCACAGTCAACCCTCAATAAGCATCGAGGATCTGAGTCAAACCCAGAAAAAGGTGAAAAAGGTAGAGGCTTTGGCAGTTTCTTCCAGAGCCAAGATAAAGGTTCAGGCAAAGAAGGCCATTCATCTCAAAATTCAGACAAAATAAGAAAAATTGGCAGTCACTCAACCTCACACTCAGAGGGATGGGACCAACATCTACAACACTCGGAGAAAGGCAAATCAGAAGGCCATAAGCCTCAAACTGTGGAGAAAGGCAAGTCAGAAGGCCATAAG
This sequence comes from Biancaea sappan, assembly GCA_037074585.1. Lineage (NCBI taxonomy): Eukaryota > Viridiplantae > Streptophyta > Magnoliopsida > Fabales > Fabaceae > Biancaea > Biancaea sappan. The sequence continues at coordinate 19,649,226 of CM073494.1, forward strand.
CCTCAAACTGTGGAGAAAGGCAAGTCAGAAGGCCAATGGCCTCATACTGTGGAGAAAGGCAAGTCAGAAGGCCATAAGCCTCAAACTGTGGAGAAAGGCAATTCAGAAAGCCATAAGCCTCAAACTGTGGAGAAAGGCAAGTCAGAAGGCCATAAGTCTCATACTGTGGAGAAAGGACGATGATGAGATGGCCTAGCCTTTCTTAAAACAACAACAAATTCCAGTTGATACTAAGCCATTGCAACCATTCAGTGTTGTTCCTGTCCACATGGGGCTTTGCTCAGTTATTCAATAATGCTTTGTTGTGGCTTATCAATCGCAGTAGGAGGAGAAACCTTGTCTAGTAAGGCTGGCATAAGGACCTTTATTGGAGGAGATGCACAAGTTCCCTTTCGCTATATTTCACAATATTCTTGGATGGGAAAGACATAGGTCAACCACCTTCATCACATAGGCCCCATTACACTATTTGTAAATTAGCATGCTGACTTTTTCTTTTTTCTTTTTTCTTTTTTCTTTTTTCTTTTTTCTTTTTTCTTTTTTTTCCTGGCTCAATAACGAGCTTGGTGGTTTTGTAATTGTTATTACGTAATGCAATAATGTTGAGTTTCTTGTCCCAAACTGGCAAAACATCTTGCAGGTAGACCTTCGCCCAATTTCCTTTGGGCAAAACAACCTGGACCTACAGGTTCGGTCGAATCGATAGGTCCATTTAGATAAAATTTAATTGTTTAAAAATTTAAGCCCAAAGAAACTATTATGTATTGCAGAAGTATCCTTTAAAAGAAGTCGGTCGATCTCAGCTTCTTTTTTTTTTTTTCTTAAGCATGGCCTGACCTACATCAATTATATTATTTTTTAAAAATTATTTTCACATATCTAAGTTATCAAAAATTATAGATATATTATATAAGTTACATATTATAATATATTAATATCTAAAATTATAAATGTAACATTCTTGCTAAAATTAAGAATGATTAAAATTCATATCAAAACACAAATTATTATATTACTTCAAGTTGTTTATGTCAATAGCAAACTAATTTGCAGCATCAATTCTCTCTATATTAACAAGTTGCTAATCGTGGGAAGCTAGTTTGGTGCAAACAAAAAGAGAATTGCACTCTTTAAAGTTTAAAATTCATTATAATTTAATTTTTATTCTACTAAATTACTTAAATATTAATTAAATGAAAGTAAACACATAGTTTAGTGTATAGAATATTAGAGATTGAAGCAAACTATATCAAGTTCAGGCACCCTAAGGATTAAGGAGAAACAAATAATGTACAAATTTTCAATCACACTTACGTTCCATAATTGTAAATGTATACTGTTTAATTGCATAAGAATATCTAAACCTAATGTGGTATGTGGTCCATAATTTTCCCTACAAAATCTCCTCTAAAAAATAATTAAATAATTTGAACATATTTCATCATCATCGTTATCTAATCAATGAATTTTTGTCTCTGGCAAAACTCGTCAAAATTCGTTTAGTAGCTTTCTCACTTGTTCAAGTGTCACAAATAACACCACAGTGAAAGGCCCCTGCCTTGAAATCGTAGGGATGAATCCCTTATAAAGAGCCATAGCCCCTTCAGCCCTCACCGTCTTAACTGCACAATCTAATGCTCCTTTGTACGGTGGGGCCGCCCCTGCCTCCACCTTCATGTTCATCACCCTCGTCTTTATCACATCCACCGGATTTGACGCCACCGACGCCACAAACCCCGCCGCAAAGCTTGCCGTCACGTGGGTCTCAAGCCCATCCTTCATCAACCCCTTCGCCAGGATCATCTCCTTGAACTGATCGTACGACGCTAATTGCGAAGCCGTCACGATCATGGCTCGGTTCACCGTCAATGTCGAGCCACGCCACAAGCTCGCCACCCCTTCCTGCTTCGCCATGCGCGTAATCGCGTCCAACACGCCATGGTAATTGCGCCGCTGAGCCGCCGGGAGACGACCGTCAGCCTGCATCCGGACCATCGCCACGTCAGCAGGGTTTCCGACGGCAGCACCAACCCCGCCAGCGACCAGACCGGCCAAAATCTTCCAGGTCAGGGGCATGTTCCCCTGTTTCGGGTCTGTCCATTTCTGCTTGAGGACGTCATAGAGACCCATACGAGTAGTAGAATAGAGCGTCTGCCGAAGCACGGTGGCGGATACGCCAGAAAACATAGCAGCGACGCCTTCGGAGCGAACAATTTGTACACCAACCGATATGGGCCCAGCTCTGGCACGAGGAGGTGCAACCCCAAATGAGGAAGAAGAAGAAGTATGGAGAGGAGGGGATTGTGAGGGAAGAGCGAAGGCGGGACGAAGATTATGAAATTGATGAGAGTTGAGAGGAACAGAGGGGGTCTCGCCCTGAAGCTGCATACGAACTTTGATCAAATCGAGAGGGTGGGTGGTGCAGCCGGCGACAATGGAAGCAATACCGCCTTCCACAAAACCCTTAACGCCCATTTTGGAAGTTGGAGGACTGTGTGAATGAAGATTGAAGAGTGAAGAGAGAAGTGAGAAATGGAAGCAAAGAAGGGAAGCGAAGGTGGTGAGAGCAGAAGGGGGAAGAGAGGGTTTTATAGTGGATGTCTTCTTGTGTTAGTGTGTGGACTGGTTCTAGTCGTGTGGACTGCTAGCTTGTTGGGGTCATTCCTTCGACGCTTCAACGCGTGTTTAGAAAGAAAGAAGTTTTCGTGGGACAGTGTCACACTGACTTTGTCATCAACCATTTGATCTTGTTTTCTGTTTGTTTCTCCCACCTTTCAGGAATTTTATATTATTATTGAATTGGGAAATGATATAACGGCCAGAAAATCGAATTCCCACCGTGCAAGGTTAATATTATACAGTTGTGATTTGAACATCGAGTTTTAAAAACTAATGTTCATTTTATCCGGACGAAAATACATTTTTAGTCTTCGAATTATTCAAGTTTTATTTTAGTTCTTTTAATTTAATTTAATATAGTCTGCAGACCTTTTTTGGTTTCATTTTAGTCTTAAAAAATTATTTTGATTTAGTATTGTCTTATTTTTAAAATTTAGCTCTGTCTTATAGTGTTTTATTGATACGGGTAATTCACAATTCTAAATAAATAAATTAAATTAATTTATTTATTTATTAATTTATTAATTTGTAGATTATTTATTATTTGTTATAAATTCTTTGTTGATCGATCATTAATTAATTGATTATTAATTTTATTTTTATTTTTAAATACGTCTTTTTTTTTGTTCGGATCTAAAGAAGAAAAATATTGAAGGTTACTGTTACGTTTGAATTAGATCTGCAGGCCTCATTTTTGTAAAAGATTAAAAAATAAAAATAATCAATAATGAATAAATCACTACTAATTAAATAAACAAAGTGCAGAAGGTCTTTTGTACTACACTGCAAAAATTTGCACACTTCTGGATCAAAAACAAAGAATGAGGTACTACTTGTATCATCGGCGACCTTCATTTCAACTTTAAACTTATAATTTCGTAATAGATATGAGATTGATAAATGATAATTATATATATTAAGAAGCTTTTATCTGATTAACATTTAAAAAAAATTACAAACCTTGAAACTATAGAAGAAGTGTAATGATTACACTTTTCACAATAATCAACAAATGAAACACATGACCGTGTATGTGATCACTATTAAAAGACAAGAAATAAACACAACATAAGTATAATGAACAAAATAATACATATAAAATCTGAATATAATGAAATTAAATTCACCTGAAAATATTACAAAAATATCTCTAGACTAAAAATCTCCTCAGATATATGGAACGATGAATTTGTCCACAATCTCGTTATCCAAATCTTAATCCTCCAATCATCTCTTGAAGTATTAATATCAACAACGTCACTAAATTTAGCCATATCTGAAGCACTAACAGAATAAAAAATAATTTTTTGAAAAAATAAACAATACAAATACGAGAGTAATACATAACAGTTAGAATTAACCTTTACTTATATAACATAAACATTGAACATAATAAAATGAATATAATAAATGCTTTTAATATAACAAATGAAAATTTATTAATTTTGTGAGAAGAGAATGATTTCTGTAATCTACAATTAAAGTTTATACCGTGTTAATTTTTTTTAATCGTTTTAGACTTCTTTCTGAAATAACCAAAACACACATTAGAGAAAAATAATAAATGATTTAATCAAAATAAAATTCATTTTTGTCATTACAAGCTATTATATTTTGTCTCTTCAAATATTAATTTTTTCATTATGAAAAACTTTTTAAGATTGGCAGCACCTGAAGATGACATTAATAATGGAATTTTCTTGCCATCCTCTTAATACAAAGTTAAATAAAAATAAAATGAGTAAATTACTAATTTGATCAAGAAAAATTATAATTATTTCAATATAATCCTTAACATATTGTGTTTGCTTGAATTTGCTCCACTTGTTTACTAAAAGTAACTTTGAACAATAAAATATTTGAAATTTAATAGCAATAAATTTTGTAAATAAATAACAAAAAGATCAAATTAAAATAAATATAATATTTTATAAATTAAGAAAATTATATTCTTTCACCAATAATTTACTCAAATAAAATTTAAAATGACAAAGTCAAATGCGACTAGAAATAACAATAAATGTGAGGATAGAATTGAGGAGCCATGTTGGAATCAACGCTCACAATCACAATGCAAGTCGCAACGAATCATCATCGATACATCAATATATCAAGACACACTCTGTGTTTCAGTATTCATGTAATGCTGAATAATTTATATAATAGACTAAAACAATTCCACTCTAATAGATTAATTATCAGTAGGTCATTAAATTATTATGATAGAATAAATTTAAATGAATAAATTTGGTAACTTAATCACATCACATTAAATGAATTTAAAAAAATTAGGATATATTACTATGTAATTGATATAATTGCTATATAATTGGTTTATAATTGATATAATTACTATATAATTGGTATGTAATTGTTATAATTGTTATATAATTGATAAATTAGGTAAATTTTTCAATTGAAATATAATATATTGTTATTTGATAAATTAACATTTATTATATACAAATAATTAAATAATTAATTGCTATATAAAAACTAACATATAAATGTTCATATTATTTATTTCTCTTCTTAAATAATTATAGTAAAATTTAAAATTACCTCTATCAAATTAAATTATAATAATAAATTATCACTCTTTTTTTTCTATATAAGCATATTAGACTTCTTTATTGCACCATCATCAATGGCAAATCTCCTATCTTTGTGAAGAGTTTTTTAAAAAATAAAAATTGACCATCATTATTGGCCAATTTGAAAGTTTTTTTATTTTTCAAACTTAAAATTTAAAATCAATGTAGATATTTATATATTTCTTTCGAATATCTCATCCATATTTGTATATCTCTTTCTCTCACACAATTTCTCTTCTTTTTTCTCTTTGATTTTGCTTCTTCTTTATTTAGATGAATGAATGACAACAATAACGATTTGTCGTTAAAACTTTAAAGTGATGTTTCTTTCACATTATTTGGTATCATAGCTCATTTTTTTTCTGATTTATGCAATTTACGTATTGTTCATATTCGCCATAACTATTCATTCGATTGTTATTTTTTATTTTCTGTTTCTCTTTCGTTCTGTGCTTCTTCTTTGTATTCATTCTTTGTTGTTGTTTTTCATATTTCTGGTTCGTTTATATTTCTTTTTGGTCTTCTGATTTTTTATTTCTGTCTGTTGTATTTCATTTTTGCATTGTTCTGGTTTTCTAATTCAAATTTGGTTTTGTTGTTTCTGTCATTATGTTTTCTTGAGAAAAGCAGGTCATGAGAAATATCAAACCTAAAAGAAAAAAATAATGTCATTGAGGTAGTTACTTGTGTTTGAACAATATAATTTGACTATTTATTAATTAATTTTTTCCTGATTTTCTCATCTAATAAGATTAATGAATAATCTTTTTTAGGCTTACTGTGAGCAACGGGTAGAGCCCTCCCTATAAAGAGAAACTTCAAGCAATGCCGAGATTACATGTGTGCGGATTGATTGAATGCTAATTTAGAATTTAAAGTATCAAAGGAAGACAAGCATTTTGATCCTAGCAGACCGATTAGGTTAGTAACTTTTATTTTAACTCATTTTTATCATTAATTAATATATTTATCTAAATTAATTCATGTAATATCTTTTTTTTCATTTGATGTAATTCACATTCAATATTCAAGACATTTGTATTTAATGAATCATCTTATATGTGTCTTAATATGACTTAAATGTCTTATTACATGTGATCTTTATATTTTTTTAATTATTTTTATTTATTTAATAAATAAAAATTGTGACATTTGTATTAATCCGTGTATCGCACGGGTCACAACACTAGTTCAATACTACTTTTATTCATATTTGATCATGTAATTTACTGTGATTTTTTATAAAATTTACATAATTTAATTTTAAATTATGGTTAAATTAAATCCTAATGTTTTTGGGGTCAAAAATCACTTCTTATCAAAATATAATTACGCGCCAACTATGTGGCCGGAACCTCCAAAAATCTCGATAATAAGTTCTAATATGCGCCACACACGCTACTATTCTACAACTGCCACATTTCCTCCCTTCCACAAAAAATTTATCGCTTTTGTTATTTATGAACAAAATTAAAATTAAAAAAAATCCTCCATCATAATAGTTTAAAATTTGTATCTTTTTATTCAATTGTTAATAAATTTAACAAAAATGTCACATCAAATGTTCTTAAAATACTATAGTTGTGTTTATGTGTTAAATACTTTGAACGTAAGCAATTATTTTTTGTTGCAGTTTTGTATAAGCTGTTTAATATAAAGTTGATAAAGTATAAGAATCAATTAAAAATAAGTATGAATAAAGATTATTTGCCTATAATTTTCATATTACACATCCAAATTAAATCGATGTCGTTAACTGTATTAACATTGTAATTATTGTTAGGTCTAGTTTCAATATTATTAGTTACGAAAGTCTTTTTAGTTCTATGCTAATATCGTTAACGGATCAGGTTGTTATAATATATCTGATTAGATAACAAGTTGTGGACTCTAAGGTTTATGTATATATATATATATATATATATATATATGTTAATATGTACTTATACAATATTCAGAGTAAACATATGTACTTATACAATATATATATATATATATATATATATATATATTAAATGCTAACAATTTTATTTGAGTTGATTTATATATTAATTATTGCATATATACTATATATATATATATATATATGTTGTTATCTATAATTAGGTCCAAATTATAGATTTTTATAAATTATATTTTGGGTTAGATCTATTTAATATATTAAAGTTAGTTTAGAATATTTGTGAATTAATATTATAATATATGTAGATACATAACACAAATTAATAACAATGATAAGTCGTTATAAATAAATGGACCAAGTTAGTTATCGTTCTCAAGGTTATAAAAATTTAGTTTTTAAATTTTGAAAAAGTCTATAAATATGTGAGTGTGTGATCAAATATTCATTACATAAAACTTAATTTATGAAAAATGGAGAACTATTACTGTGGATCAAGGTATACTCTTCTCTATTGATTCTTTAGGTTATTATTGTTAATTTGTCTATCAAAATCCTATAAAATAATCAATTTATGATCATAGAAAATAATGTGATTTTTACTAAATTTCGCATTTGAGTGAAATTATGAATATTTGATTGTTTGTTGTTTTGGTTGTGTTAAAATACCTTTCAATTATCTCATTGATTGTTGTCAACATCAAGATTTATGGAATAAGAATTGGAAATTAAAATGATGAAAGTTAGAATAAAATAGACGAACAAGTGAAAGAAATAAAAACAACCAATAAAAAAATGTGCTTTGACAAGAAATGTACAAAGGAGGGGGAAGGCAACATACAAGAGAGGCAAAGGTCCAAATTGGAAATCGCCTCTACTTTGACGCCTCATTCAATCACATTTTCTGCCTCAAACTTTCTCCTTCCATTGGAAATTAAGGTGTGCAAGCATTTAGAAATTTGGACACTAGTATTTGGAAATTTAGGTGAAAGATGACAATGACAATCTAGGAATTTCAATTTCACACATTGGCTCATTAATCTAATTAACACCCATGTGTAATTTTTATTAGGCAAGTTAACGGTTCCAATAGTAAAAGACCAAAGTAGAATCACTTTGAAACATAGAAGATTAAAATGAAATTTTTTCCAAATATAAAAGACCAAAATGAAACCTAAAATAAAAATAAATAACCAAAATACTATTAATATAAAAATCATTAATCCAGTCATCATCCACATGGCATCTAATATGTCATTCCATTAGTTGAGTTAACGATTTTGACGGTAAAAGACCAAGACAAAACAATTTTGAAAGATAGAGAACCAAAATGAAACCTTTCAAACATAAAGGACCAAATTGAAATCTAAAATAAAGATAAGAGACTAAAATACTATTTTTGCCGATATATTATATCTCATTACCACATCATTAAAATATATTTGAAAAAAAAAACTAGGTGAAGTTTTTATTGTATTTTATGTAAATTATGTTCTTCTTGACTCTTATGATTCATTAGATGCTTCTTTAGAGATACCCATGGGTAACAAGTGCAGTTTGCATCACGCCGTTCTTCTTCTTGAAGAAATGTTATTACTATGTGATATATATGAATCAACAAATCATGGATGATAGGGCAGGTGATGTGGCAAATGTTGATGACATGGCAGCTGAAGTCAAGAACACGTCTGCTGCTAATATGGAGGCTCAAACAATTCAGGACATGGCAAACAACGTGAGAGAGGACTAAAGAAGCATTGTCATTTCTGTTAGAATCTTTTTGTTATTATGTCACTCTGTATTTCTTTTTTCTGTGCGTCATAACAGTAGATGAATTGTGAGGTAAACTGTGTTAAGCATTCAGTAACTTAGCCGCAGGAAGAACACGATCCTCTCTTCTATCAGAGAGTCCTACATTTAAAAGGTCAAAAAGGTAGAGGCTTTGGCAGTTTTTTGCAGAGCCAAGATAAAATATAAAGATATATTTATAAGTTACATATTATAATATCTAAAATTCTAAATGTAACATTCTTGCTAAAATTAATAATGATTAAAATTTATATCAAAACACAAATTATTATACTACTTCCAGTTGTTTATGTCAATAGCAAACAAATTGCAGCATTTCTCTCAACATTAACAAGATATTGCCAGTTGGAAGCTAGTTTTGTGCAAACAAAGAGAGAATTGCATTCTTTACAGTTTAAAATTCATCATCATTTAATTTTTGTTCTACTAAATTATTTAAATATTAATTAAATGAAAATAAACACACAATTTTAGCGTATGGAATATTAGAGGTTGCAGCAAACTATATCAAGTTCAGGTACCCTAAGGAGTAAGGAGAAACAAATAATGTACAAATTTTCAATCACACTTATGTTCCATAATTGTAAATGCATACTGTTTCTTTGAATAAGAATATCTAGACCTAATGTGGTCCATAATTTTCCCTACAAAATCCCCCCAAACAAATAATTAAATAATTTGAACATATTTCATCATCGTCATTATGTAATCAATGGGTCTCTTATCTCAGAACTCGTCAAAATTCGTTTAGTAACTTTCTCACTTGTTCAAGTGTCACAAATAGCACCACAGTGAAAGGCCCCTGCCTTGAAATCGTAGGGATGAATCCCTTATAAAGGGCCATAGCCCCTTCAGCCCTCACCGTCTTAATTGCACAATCTAATGCTCCGTTGTACGGCGGCGCCGCCCCTGCCTCCACCTTCATGTTCATCACCCTCGTCTTTATCACATCCACCGGATTTGACGCCACCGACGCTACGAACCCCGCCGCGAAGCTCGCCGTCACGTGGGTCTCAAGCCCATCCTTCATCAACTCCTTCGCCAGGATCATCTCCTTGAACTGATCGTACGACGCTAATTGCGAAGCCGTCACGATCATGGCTCGGTTCACCGTCAGCGTCGAGCCGCGCCACAAGCTCGCCACCCCTTCCTGCTTCGCCATGCGCGTAATCGCGTTGAACACGCCATGGTAATTGCGCCGCTGAGCCGCCGGGAGACGACCGTCAGCCTGCATTCGAACCATCGCTACGTCAGCAGGGTTTCCGACTGCAGCACCAACCCCACCGGCGACCAGACCCGCCAAAATCTTCCAGGTTAGGGGCATGTTCCCCTGTTCCGGGTCGGTCCATTTCTTCTTGAGGACGTCATAGAGACCCATACGGGTAGTGGAATAGAGCGTCTGCCGAAGCACGGTGGCGGATACGCCAGAAAATAGAGCAGCGACGCCTTCGGAGCGAACAATTTGAACACCAACCGATATGGGCCCAGCTCTGGCACAAGGAGGTGCGATACCAAGCGAGGAAGAAGAAGCAGCATGGAGAGGAGGGGATCGTGAGGGAAGAGCGAAAGCAGGACGAAGATTATGAAATTGATGAGAGTTGAGAGGAACAGAGGGGGTCTCGCCCTGAAGCTGCATACGAACTTTGATCAAATCGAGAGGGTGGGTGGTGCAGCCGGCGACAATGGAAGCAATACCGCCTTCCACAAAACCCTTAACGCCCATTTTGGAAGTTGGAGGACTGTGTGAATGAAGATTGAAGAGTGAAGAGAGAAGTGAGAAATGGAAGCAAAGAAGGGAAGCGAAGGTGGTGAGAGCAGAAGGGGGAAGAGAGGGTTTTATAGTGGAAGCGAAGTCAAGACAATTATACTCTTTCAACAATAATATGGTCAAATAAAAATTAGAATGACAAGTCAAATGCAGCTAAAAATCACAATAAATGTGAGGATGGAATTGAGGAGCCATATTGGAATCGGATTGAGGAGCCATATTGCAACTAGAAATCAAAATACGAGTGGCAACGGATCATCATCAATACATCAATATATCAGCGGAGTCTATTTTCAGTACTCATGTAATACTGAATAATTCAATATTACTTTTATTCATATTTTATCAAGTAATTTACTGTCTTTTTTTAAAAAATTTACATAATTTAATTTTAAATTATGGTTAAATCAAATCCTAAATTTTAGTCAAAAATCACTTTCTTATCAAAATATAATTACGCGCCAACTGTGTGGCTGGAACCTCCAAAAATCTCTTCTAAGTTCTAATACGCGCCACAAACACTACTATTCTACGACTGCCACCTTTCCTCCCTCCCTTCCACCAAAAATATGTAGCTTTTTTATTATTTATGAACAAAATTAAAATTTAAAAAAATTGTCCATCATAATTATTTAAGATTTGTATCTTTTTATTCAGTTGTTAATAAATTTAACAAAAATGTCACGTCAAATTTTTTTATGTATAATATAACAAGGAGACATTTTTACGTCTCTTATTTGACTTATTTGAATTATTAATTTTTAAAATTAATTAGTTAAATTTTAAGATGTTATTTTAAAAAAATTTAAAGAAAAAAAAACCATCATGAAATTTAGGGCAAATAGACCAAGTAACTTTCAAAGCTAAGCAATAACACACTCATTCACCTTAAATACTATATCCTTGATGATAAAATTTAATGTGACATCTTTTCATAAATAAATTAAATAGATAAGATAATTTGAATTTGGAAGAATAATATTATTTCAAAATTATAGAAATATTTACAAATGATTTGTAGTTAAATAGATATAGACATGTCTCTCGTATTCAGGATAAATTATTAATTTAGTTATTAAAAATTTACATTTATTTCAAATATGTCTACCTATTTGTCAAAGTAATATTTTGATAATTACAAATTTAATATTCAACAAAAATAAATGAAGTAGCAATAAAAATAATTAAATTAAAATAAATACACTTTTAAAGAGCTAAATATTTGATAATTTTGAAACTAAGTTTATAATATTTTAAAGATTAAATTATATGCTTTCGTTCAGTGTTTTTGGACTGGGTCGATCTAGAAACCAACGACATGAAGCCTAACCTAATTTGGATTGCCTCATTCGACCGAAATGTAATTGACCCAATCAAGATCTCTCCAGTCAAGTCGACCCAAGAACAGATGACCCAATTCAACCCAGGGTTGAATTTTTTTTTTTAGATTTTAACCAAAAAACATATATAAGGAAAAATAACATAATCAGTGTTGAATGCAGTGCCTCAAAAAAAAAACAACATTTTAACCATCAAAATTACAAACTATAATAAAACTAATCAAAATTTTAGATCCTTGGGGTTTTCTGTTTTTAAAAAAAGTATAAATTATCTCAACATGTTGTAGTGATTGTCAATTTAAATAATAATTATAAATAAATAAAACTAGTGACTGAGTTTATAAATTATCTTTTATAAATCTTAAATTAATTCCTAAAAAATTACTTGTCTATCAAATTTGTGCCGTGCAAATAAAGTCTTTCAATGGAATTTTCTGAAAATTTTTTTCCAATGAAAATGGTTTACCCATTAAACAAAAATGAGATCTTACATGGCGTTATGTAATAATATAGGACTTTTTTGTCGTCGTAGACTGAATTTTAATTCATATTTTCTCAATATTTTTTTTTAAATTTCGCATGTAGCCTATTTTTATTGTGGACAAAAATGGGCTGCCACGTATGTTGTCCTTAACAGGGGCGACTGACGTATTCAGTAAGTAGCCCTTGTCAGGTGTAGTATACATGTCGTACTAACAGAGTGCAACTTACGGGTTGGAATCCAATAGCCCAATGATAAAGTGACACATATCCCTAAATATATCTCATTTGCATTTTTATCGTCATCTTCTTCTTTCCTTCCTCCTTTTTTCTTCCTTTAGCCTCACTTTCTCACTTCTCTTGTTGCGGATCCCCCAACATTCACTTTCAGTGAGTCTTCATATCAACATTGTGGTGGTCTCTTAGTTTATTCTTCATCTCCAGTTAAATTTTGTGGTTCCTCTTCGTCATTTTTTTTTGGTAAGTTCTTTTTTCTAATTATCTTTTGCTACAGTTTTTATTTAATGTAGCTATATTTTGTTGTTGTTGTAGGCAAGAAGACTTTGAATTTTTAATCTATTAATTTATCTACTATCCATATTTATTGAGGTATGTAATTTCTTTCATTTTTTATTTTTAATTTTTTTATTATGTCTATTTTTATTATTTTTGTATTTAGAAAAATTTAATATTTTTTGATTTAATTAATTTATAATTTTAATTTATTAATTGTAGTGATTAATTTAAGTAATTTGTAGTTTTTTTTCAGCTTAGGGCTTTTGAATATGAAATATATTTTTCTTTTGTACTTGTTACATACTTTTATAAATTATAGTGATATACTTTTTATATAGAATTAGTTTATTTTATATACAATTTTAAATTATTTTTGTTTGAACAATTAGGTTTTTTATAAGAGACTTTAGATGTATTGAATTTAGATAATTTTTAATTTCTTCCTTCTTTTTTTTTTACTTAGTATATACTTTCATAAATTGTAGTAATATCCTTTTATGTAAAATATTTAGGTGTTATTAATTTTAAAAAAATTATATCTTGAATAATCAGGTCATTTTTTATTTATTAATTTTGTAATAATTAATATAGGTGATTTGTAATTTTTATTATTTTTGGTTGGTTTAGGGTTTTGAACAAGAAATATAGCTCTTTTTGACTTGTTACATTCTTTTATAAATTATAGTAATACTTGTTATATAAAATTTTAAGTGTGGTAAATTATTATTTTGGTAATAACTATGTTTTTTTATTATTGATACAATGAGATAAAATTTTAAGTGTGGTAAATAATTATGTTGGTAATGATTATGTTTTTTTATTGATACATTTAGATAAAATTCTATATGTTTTTAATTTAGAAAATTTGTAATTTTAGTTTTTTTTTTAAATGTAGGTGTGATTAATTTTAAATATTTATTTTTAAAACAATTGTTGTATTTAGAAAAATTTAATGATGTATTTGATTTAATTAATTTATAATTTTAATTTGTTAATTGTAGTTATTAATTTAAGTGAGGTGTAGTTTTTTTTTTAGTTTAGGGTTTTTGGATATAAAATATATTTTTCTTTTGTACCTGTTACATACTTTTGTAAATTATAGTTATAATTTTTATATAGAATTAGGTTATTTTATATGCAATTTTAAATTTTTTTTTGAACAATTAGGTTTTTTTATAAAAGACTTTAGATGCATTGAATTTAGATAATTTTTAATTTTAGTTTATTTTTCAAATATGTAAGTTCCTTCTTTTTTTTTTACTTCGTATATACTGTCATAAATTGTAATAATATCTTTTTTATATAAAATATTCATTTCTAATTATTATGGTCATTAAATTGTAGTAAGTAAAATGGCACAAAACACCAAATCCTCTATGCCAAATCCCGACCCCAAAGATGTATCATTCTTGTACATTCAAGATAAACACAATTCATAGACTGTGTGGAATGGACAAGTAACTGTACATGAAAATATTTTGTTCATTTAGTTTTTATTACTACAATAGTATTAACTTAATTAACATTGTGGTGACAGGCTAACCATATATTCAATAAAGTATGATGTTATTACATCTATGCTCGAGAGGCTGGATTTTATGGAGCCGATTATGCATTAATTTTTGCACTAGTAGAGCTTTGGAGACTCGAAACTCACATATTTCATTTGCAGGTCGATGAGTGCACAATCACCCTGCAAGACTTGGCCATCCATTCGGCCTGCCAGTGGACAGTTTGCCTATAGTTGGGAAACCAATCATATTTGGATTGAAGAGTGTTAGCAACTGCTCGGTGTCACTCCTCCTAATGACGTCATAAAAGGAGGACGCATATCCCTGCCTTGGCTAGGTAATCAATTTAGTCAAATCCCCCCAGATGCCACAGAGGAGATTTTACAAAAGCATGCTCGTATATATATTATAAATTAATAGGGGGTATATGTTAATTAATGATACATCAGAAATATACGTGTTGTAAAAATAGCCTTATAAAGGCTTAATATTTCAAAAGAGAAATCTACAAGTCCCACATTGCTTGGAGCAAGGAGGGGAAGAGAGTTTATATACTAACATGTGTTAGTAGGCTAATAAAGAGCTTGGGAAGAGGTGGGCTCTCGCGCACATAAGCCCACATGGATTCAAGCTACTGCAGTGTAAATCGTCCGATTTGCCCCCATGCGCGTGCAATGAATCGGACCGGTTTAGTTTTTCTCTGGAGAAATATTTTTTTAACGTAATTTATTTTAGCTTACCTGAGTAGAGGCGAATTTTACACTTATGAAAATTAATTGGATTAACGTCAGAAAATTAAGGGCTAGCGGTTTATGTTTCTTTATTTTAAATATATTTAAAATATTTAAAAACTCTCTATTAAATTTTTGAAATTGTCCATTGATTTTCATAACCGCATTTTAATTTTATTAAACTTTTTGTCTGCCTCAGCGACTATAAAAGGAGGGCTCCCCCCCTCATTTTTCACACCTAATCAGAAAGCATTCTGATCCTCTCTTCTCTCTCTCTCTCTCACTTTATGGGTTACGTCTCTTATTTTCTGCTGTTCTGTGGCGTGAGAATATTTTCTCAGAGGAATTTGTTTAATCCTGGAGGGAGTTCTGTAGACGCAGTTCTCTAGCTGTGGTCGCGGAATAATTTCCTTAAAGACAATGTCTACTGCAAAGACATGACTCAGATTTTTCTCCTGCTGGTTTTCAGATTTTATCCAACAATCTTAAGGAAATTATGGAAACCAACGCTGCTACTTCCGCTGTTCCAACCGATGATGTTCCTACTGCCACCATGCCCACCGTGCCTCCAGTCACCTTCTCCAAACCGTTCCCAGATATTTCAAAAATTGAAATATTCAATGGTCAAAATTTTCGGCGCTGGCAAGAACGTATCTATACTGTCCTAGACATGCATGGAGTTGCTGCGGCGCTGACTGAAGCTCATCCACTGCCCACTGCTGACCAATCCAAAATTGACATATGGAATTATGCTAATAAGGTATGTAGACACACAATCATTAGTACTTTATCTAATGAACTCTTTGATGTCTACTGTACCTACAAGGAAGCAAACAAAATTTGAGAATCTATGATTCTCAAATATACTGCGAAAGATGCTACCAAACAGAAGTTCGTCATCGGTCACTTTTACCGTTGGGAAATGACGGATGACAAGGACATTAAAGTCCAAATCAATGAATACCACAAGTTGTTGGAGGACCTTCGTGCCGAGAAGATCAACCTGCCTGATGAGTTCGTTGCTAGAATCTTAATTGAGAAGCTGCCTGAAAGCTGGAAAGACTACAAGCAACAACTCAAACATAAGCATAAACAGTTGCCGCTCTCGGAACTAATAAAGCACGTCATCATCGAGGATACCAATAGGAAGGAATCCAAAACGGCAAGTGCTAAAGAAATGACATCAAAAGCTAACATGGTGTAAGGTACATCTAGTCGTAAGAATAAAAATAAAAACAAGAAAACTGATTACAAACCTAGAGAATCTAACCCCGCCTTTACGAAAAAAGGTAACTACTTTGTGTGTGGAAAACAAGGACATCATGCGGCCCAATGCAGAAGGAGACTGAGAAATGACAATCCTCCTAAGTCAAGTGCAAACTTGGTTGAAGGAGATGATGTTATAGCTGCGGTCATTTCTGAAGCTGTCCTGATTGCCAATGTGAAAGAATGGGTGGTAGACTCAGGGGCTACCAAGCATATTTGTGCAAACAAAAATACTTTTACATCCTATACTCCAGTAAAGGATGGAGAAGAACATGTTTATCTGGTGATTCTAGCACCACTAGTGTCTTTGGGAAAGGAAAGGTTCTTCTCAAACTCACATCAGGCAAAACATTGGCATTAAATGATGTTCTACATGTGCCTAATATTAGAGCTAACTTAATTTCTGTAGCTCTATTAGGAAAAGCAGGGGTTAAAGTGTCATTTGAATCTGATAAGATCATAATGACAAAGAATAATGTTTTTGTCGGTAAAGACTATTGTAATCAAGGACTTTTTGTACTGAATGTTGCTAATGAAAAAGGTGAATCTTCTGCTTACTTGATTGATTTTGTTGAAATATGGCATGCTAGACTAGGACATGTTAGTGTTTCATATATTAAGAAAATGCTTAAAACTAATCTAATTTGTGGTTTTAATAACATGAACATGGATAAATGTGAAACATGTGTTGAATCAAAGTTAGCTAGGAAACCTTTTCATAGTATATATAAAGAAATAGAATTGCTAAGTCTTATTCATACAGACTTAGGAGACTTAAAACAAACTATGACTAGAGTAGGTAAAAAGTATTATGTGACCTTTATAGTTGACTTCTCTAGATACACTAAAGTATATCTTCTTAAGAGTAAAGATGAAGCCTTTAGTTCTTTCCTAGTTTATAAAGCAGGAGTTGAAAATCAGTTAAATAGAAGGATAAAAAGAATTAGATCTGATAGGGGAGGAGAATATATAATCTTTAATGATTATTGTGAAAAAGAAGAAATAATTCACGAGGTTACTCCTCCCTATTCACCTGAGTCTAACGGAGTAGCAGAAAGGAAAAATCGAACTTTAAAAGAAATGATGAATGCTATGGTTGTTAGTTCATCTGCACCTGAAAACTTATGGGGAGAGGCTTTACTGTCTGCTTGTCATATACAAAACAGGATTCCCTATAAACAGTCTAGTAAGACACCTTATGAGTTGTGGAAAGGCTATAAGCCTAATTTAAAGTATATGAAAGTGTGGGGGTGTCTAGCAAAAGTCATGTTGCCTGATCCTAAGAAAAGGAAGTTATGATCTAAGACATCTGATTGCATGTTTATAGGATATGTTGAACATAGCTCTGCATATAGATTTCTTGTTTTGAAAAGTGATGTGCTTGACTATGATACTATAGTTGAAACAAAAAATGCGGAATTTTTTGAACATGTTTTTCCTTTGAAAAATGTGAATGCTTCTAGTACATCAATGCAAAACAATGAAATAGGATTAGAAATTGAAAATCTAAATCCATATGAGAATGTCCATGAGGATTTAAGAAGAAGCAAACGACAAAGGAAGACAACTTCTTTTGGAGATGACTTTTATACATATGTTGTTGATGATGAACCTAGAACCTTTTCTGAGGCTGTTGCATTTCCTAATGCAAAATTGTGGAAAGAAGCAATTAAAATTGAAATAGATTCAATTCAAAAAAATAAAACTTGGGATTTAGTGGATTTACCAAAAGGAGCAAAAATTATTGGCTGTAAATGGATTTTTAAAAAGAAATATAACCCTGATGGGTGGGCTGATAAATTCAAAGCTAGATTAGTAGCCAAAGGTTTTACTCAAAAACAAAACATTGACTATTTTGACACTTTTGCTCCTGTCACTAGAATATCATCTATAAGAGTTTTAATTGCTTTAGCCTTAGTATATAAGCTCTATGTTCATCAAATGGATGTTAAAACAGCATTTTTAAATGGTGATTTAGAATAAGAAATTTACATGGAGCAACCTGAAGGTTGTATTCTTCCAGGTAAAGAGAGAAAAATTTGCAAACTTCTTAAATCGTTATATGGATTAAAACAAGCACCCAAACAATGGCATGAAAAATTAAATCATAAATTGATTTGTGATGGCTTTACTCCTGTTGAAGTAGATAGATGTGTGTATACAAAAAGAGTTGATGCTGATTGTGTAGTTATTAGTCTGTATGTGGATGACATACTAATCTTTGGTTCAAGCATGGATATAATATATAAGACAAAAGACTTTCTTGCATCAACTTTTGATATGAAGGACTTGGGTGAAGTAAGTGTGATTTTGGGAGTCCAAATCATAAGGAAAGGTGATAGTATTATACTATTACATGAACACTATGTTTAAAAGTTACTCAAAAGGTTTGGTCATTTTGATGACAAACTAGTGTCATCTCCTTATGATTCTAGTACTCAACTGAAGAAAAACTTGGGTGAGCTTGTTGCTCAGTCAGAGTATGCACATATCATTGGGAGTCTGTTGCATCTGATGAACTTCACTTGTCCTGACATAGCATATGTTGTGTGTAGATTGAGCAGATATACACACAATCCCAATAAAGACCATTGGGGTGCTCTTGTGAGACTTATGAGATATTTGAAGGGTACCATGAGTTATAGTATCGAGTATAGTGGATTTCCTGCTGTATTAGAAGGATACAGTGATGCTAACTGGATCTCTGATTAAGATGAGACAAAATCCACTAGTGGATATGTGTTCACCCTTGGTAGTGGAGCAGTGTCATGGAGGTCAGCTAAACAAACTCTTATAGCTAGATCAACCATGCAATCAGAGTTTATAGCTCTGGAGGTGGCTGGTATTGAAGCTGAGTGGTTAAGAAACTTCTTGGCGTGCATACTTTTAGGTATAAAACCAGCACCATCTGTGTCTTTGCATTGTGATTGTCAAGCGGCAATAGCCATTGCAAAGAATAAAATTTATAATGGTAAGAGTAGACACATTCGTTTGAGACACGATGTGGTTAAGCAATTGCTAAAGGATAAAGTTATATCGATCGATTTTGTAAGGTCAGAAGTAAACCTGGCCGATCCTTTGACTAAACCCTGGGTAGAAGTGTAATTAATAAGACATCGAGGGGAATTGGACTTAAGCCAACAAGAAATTAACAGCGGCAGGAACCAAACCTTTATGATTGGAGATCCCATGAAGGAGGTTCATATGGGTAATAACAAGTCGCCTGTTAATTCTGCTAGCACTATATTCTCAGTCCATTTCCTATGGTGTTAAGTGTGAAAGTGTTAGAATAAATTGACTTGTGGGTTGAGCGTAAGCTCTTTATGATATTCATAGCCCTACATTAAGGGTGGTGTATTCATTGCAGATACACTTGATGAATTCACCTATATGAGTGTGGAGTGGGGCCGCTCTTATGAGATAGTGGCGAAATCTCTAGAGCACTCATGAATTCTAGGCACGCGTACGGCCGAAATAACGCGCACAACGGCGTTAATAGCAGAAATGTGGGGGGTGAGATGCGACTCTTAAGGTCACTATCTTACGACTAAGAGTATGTTGGTTCATAGAAGCTATATGCTTCACTGACTGCTCTGTGAGATAAATCTTATCGGTCTAGATCTGGTTCATAGTCTAAAAAGAGACACTGGATTAATGCGTCTACACCCATATACGTAACCCAAAAATTTTAAATATCTTTTAAAATATGTGGGGGATTGTTGTAAAAATAGTCTTATAAAGGCTTAATATTTCAAAAGAAAAATCTACAAGTCCCACATTGCTTGGAGCAAGGAGGGGAAGAGAGTTTATATACTAACATGTGTTAGTAGGCTAATAAAGAGCTTAGGAAGAGGTGGGCTCTCGCGCACATAAACCCACATGGATTCAAGCTACTGCAGTGTAAATCGTCCGATTTGCCCCCCTTGCGCGTGCAATGAATCGGACCGGTTTAGTTTTTCTCTGGAGAAATATTTTTTTAACTTAATTTATTTTAGCTTACCTGAGCAGAGGCGAATTTTACACTTATGAAAATTAATTGGATTAACGTCAGAAAATTAAGGGCTGGCGGTTTATGTTTCTTTATTTTAAATATATTTAAAATATTTAAAAACTCTCTATTAAATTTTTGAAACTACCCATTAATTTCTGAAACTGTCCATTGATTTTCATAACCGCATTTTAATTTTATTAAACTTTTTGTCTGCTTCAGCGACTATAAAAGGAGGGCTCCCTCCCCTCATTTTTTACATCTAATCAAAAAGCATTCTGATCCTCTCTTCTCTCTCTCTCTCACTTTCTGGGTTACGTCTCTTATTTTCTGCTGTTCTGTGGCCTGAGAATATTTTCTCAGAGGAATCTGTTTAATCTTAGAGGGAGTTCTGTAGACGCAGTTCTCTAGCTGTGGTCGCGGAATAATTTCCTTAAGGACATTGTCTACTGCAAAGACACGACTCAGATTTTCCCTCTGCTGATTTCCAGATTTTATCCAACAATACGTGCACCTGATGTATCTTTTCCTACTACAGAATCTTCATCGTGCTAGCCAATATAGTTGGGGCTCTGCGGTGTTAGCACACCTTTATCGCAAATTATGCAGGGCCACTAATTTTGATAAGAAGGAGATTGTAAGGTGTGTGCACCTACTTTATGTTTGGGCTTGGGATCAATTCTCATCGATCCCGCCACAGGTCTGAGGCTGACACTCAAGATGGTTGGATCTAGAAGAAGAACTTAATTATCCCAATCCTCTACCTCTAAGCTTTAGGTATGTATTCGACATAACATGTATTATTTATAATCTAGTTTAATGTATTTTGTGTAATAAAGTTTAAATTAATGTGTCGACCCTTTTAATTTGCAGGTGGAGCAATTTTAAAGGTTTGAAAGACCACCCACAACATCTTCTAACTCATTATCGACAGACATTAGACCGATTGACAGAAGATGATGTAAGTTTTCACCTGTAATGATGATCGTCATTTTTTTCTTAAATATTTGCCTTTTGACTATAATTTTTATCGGTAGGTTGTGTGGGAGCCATATAAGGCTAAGGTGTGTGAACAGCCAATACCACCAAACTGTTTGGATGGTTCTAACATTTGGCAAGCAGTTGTGTCTCTTATATGTTTTCACATCATTGAGTGGCATCAACCCGATAGATGTCTTCGTCAGTTTGGGCAAATCAACCCATCTCATCCCTCTTCGCCAACAACGACTGGCAACACACAAGTGGAAATGGGATATTAATTGGGAGACCGAACTAAAAAATAAAAAAATTATAATAACAGAAAATTAATAAAATTATTGTAACATAAAAATTATAAAATTATAATAACAAAAAAATAACAGAAAATAATAACCGAAAAATAAGAAAATTATAACAACAGAAAAATAGCAAAAATATAATAACAGAAAAATAATAAAATTAAAAATATAAAAATGTATATAAATTTATAATAATAAATGATAAATAATAAAATTATAAATGGAAAGAGCATAAAATTAAAATAAATTTAAAATTATAATTATAATAATAGCAAAATAATAAAATTATAATAACAGAAAAATAACAAAAATATAATCACAGAAAAATAATCAAATTAAACATATAAAAAACTATAAAAATATAATAACAGAAAAATAATAAAAAATTATAATAACAGAAAAATAATAGCTAAAAAATTATATAAAATTAGAATAAAGAAAAATAATAATAGAAATATATATATATATATATATATATATATATATATATATAACAACAGCAAAATAATCAAATTAAAAAATATAGAAAATTACAAATTATAATAACTAAAAAATAAAAAAATTATAATAACAGAAAAATAAGAAAATTATAATGGATGAAAAATTATATAAAATTATAATAATATAAAATTAATAAAATTATAGTAACATAAAAATTATAAAATTATTATAAAAAATAACAGAAAAATAATAACAGAAAATTATAATAATAACAGAAAAATAAGACAATTATAACAATAGAAAATTAGCAAATATATAATAACAGACAAATAATAAAATTATAAAATAAAAATTATAAAATTATAATAACAAAAAATAATAGAATAAAATAATAAAATTATAATGACAGGAAAATATAAGAAAATTATAATAACCGAAAAAATTACCTTAGTTATATGTGATTGGAGGAAGCAAGAGTAAAAATGCAATCGAGGAAAATCAAGTGTTACTGCCTTACTGGATAGAATAGAAAGTAAAAAATGAGTAGTAAAAATTGTGAAGATAACCATAAAAGGAAGTGGTTTTAACTGATATTGAGTCGCCTTTTTCGGAGATGGTACATGCCTAAATGTAAGTCTGTCAAGTCATGTCATGCACAGTGTGTTTGACCGAGATCGGTAGCTTGAACATGAGTCACCCTTATGCAAGTCGAGTCACGTCATGTACAGTATTTTTGGCCCTGATCGGTCATTTAAATTTTGCACTTGTGCCATTGATGCCGCGAATCCCGTCGCAAAGCTCGCGCGTCCCGTGGGTCTCAAGCCCATCCTTCATCAACCCCTTCGCTAGGATCATCTCTTTGAATTGATCATACGACGCTAATTGCTAAGCTGTCACGATCATGGCTCGGTTTATTGTCAGTGCCAAGCCGCGCCACAAGCTCACCAACCCTTCCTGCTTCACCATGTGTGTGATTGCGTCAAACAAGTCGTGGTAATTGTGCTGTTGAGTCGCTAGGAGACAACCGTTGGCTTGCATCCGGACCATCACCAAGTCAGTAGGGTTTCCGACAACAGCACCAACCTCGCCAATGACCAAACTCACCAAAATCTTCTGAGTCAAGGGCATGTTCCCTTGTTTCTAGTCGGTCCATTTCTTCTTGAGGACGTCGTATAGACCTATACAAGTAGTGGAATATAGCGTCTGCCAAAGCACGGTGGTCAATAAACCAGAAAACAGAATAGCGGCACCTTCCGAGTGAACAATTTGCACACCGATCGATATGGGCCCAACTCTAGCATGAGGAGGTGCGACCCCAAACAAGGAAGAAGATGAAGGTTAAATAAAATAGTATTCATAACATATACAGCAGAAAAATTGATCTATTTTGTGTTCAAAATACATTACAGTAATAAAGCTTTAAAATAATAACCTGGATATGAGTTCTTGAAGCATAAAATATCTTCAATTGTGTGAAGACTCTATGCGTATCTACACTGAGATTAATCTTTGCTATCAATCCTTTGATACGTGGAACAGAATAAAATAGAACAACTCTTTATAAATTATTTGTTGCCAAAGAACAAAGAGAAAACAAATAGAGAAAGTCTACATCTGATTGTGTATACTTGCTGTCTATTTATAGCACACAAAATGCAATTTCTATCCTTAAGTGATAAGGCTACTCAAACAATTTGAGTTTGATTTTATCACTTAATCTATTTTTTCCATTATCTCTATCTTGTCCTTCTTGTAAAGAGATTCTATTGATCTATTTAATTTATTTTTCTGTTGCTATTTTAAATAGCATTTGAAAATACTTTGACCAAGTCTTGCAAGTTAAAAACAAACTTGTACATATCTCTCCTAAATTGCCACATACACCAAATAGCTGGTAGCAAATTAATCAAATCAAGTTAGGCATCTAGCAATACTCCTTAACGTCTAGATAGTATGACGCAACATCTTTTACTTTCAAGAACCAGTAGAAGAATAATATAATATTTCCTTCTATCGTTTACAGCTCTGGGTTAACTCTAGAGTATGGTATTACTGTCAAACTCTAATAAGTTAACCCATTATTTATTTAGTGAGTTACTTAAGAAACTCATTTCTTCATTCATTCAATTGCCTTAGCCAAGGTCTTATTTTTATCATAGAGCTCAAACTCATTACCATGAGTTGATAGTTTCCTTCTTGATTAATCATTAATTGTACAAGTATTTAATTATATCCAATATCCATTCAACTACTGCCCTAAGTCATTAGGTGTACGGGATTAAAGTATAATAAATAACTTGTTAATTACTTTGATAATCTCAAGTCAAAGAAAACTATTATATGTCTTCTTGAGAAATTCCTATTGACAATTTAAGGTAAAGTTAACCATTAGGAATTCTCAGTTGAGTCAGTTCAATGATCACATCTGCATGTGCATCATCTATATATGTAATTTAATAAATGAGATGTATTAATCTTTATCTAATAAAGACCATCACATATATATTGATCTATCTGGATTATTGATATCTTGTTCACAATAATCCTATGATCAAGAACAATTTAGATTAAAATTACAAAAGAATTGATTCTCATTATCATAATCTCTATCATGATAACAATTTCAAATCTTAATCAAGGACCTTATCAAATTAACTATTTTAATCAAATAGTAAATATGATAATAAAATAAAGAATTAATACTTTATTAAAAATAAAGTTGATTACATGATAAATTGGATCTTGGGCATACATATTTATCCCCAACAAAAGAAGCAACATGGAAAGAAGGGGATTGTGAGGGAAGAGCGAAAGTGGGACGAAGATTATGAAATTGAGGAGAGTTGAGAGGAATAGAGTGGCTCTCGCCCTGAAGCTGCATATGAACTTTGATCAAATCGAGCGGGTATGTGGTGCAGCCAGCGACAATGGAAGCAATACCGCCTTCCACAAAACCTTTAATGCCCATTTTGGAAGTTGGAGGATTGTGTGAATGATGAGTGAAGAGAGGAAAGATAAATGGAAGCCAAGAAGTGAAGTGGAGGTGATGAGAGCACAAGTAAGAGAGAAAGAGAGAGATTTATAGTGGAAGTCTTCTTGTGTTAGTGTGTGGACTGCTAGCTTGAAGCTTGTTAGTGAGGCTTCCCTTCTATGCATAGAAGGCTCCTATGCGTATGAAGGAAATTGGAAACTGTTGGATTAGTTTGATTTAACAGTTCCCATTCATCCAATATTTATTTTTTTAAATAAAAATTTTTAAAATATCAACTAATTTAATAATAATTGTAAATACAATAATAATTATAAAATGATAATTATAAATTTTTAAACTTATTTTTATAAAATATTAAAAAAATACTAAATAAATGAGAGTCGTTAAATCGAGATCCAAAAGCCTCACCCATTCCTTCTAGGCTTCAACGTGTGTTTAAGAGTTTAGAGTTTAGACTATTCCTTCATTTACTTGAATGGTCTGATTTACCAATTTTTGATTGATTTGGTCGAGTTTTTTGAATTGCACTATCCGTCATTTCAACTTTAAAAAAAGGATAAATTATGTAATTTTTTTTTTCAAAATTTTAGTCAAATCATATTTAATACTTTTTGTGGTTTTTAAATATTATATTTAACATTTTGATATATATTACATAAATTTTTATTAATTTATTTAATCAAGAAATAAATTTTTATATATAATATTGTATTTTAATTTACAATATAATAATAAATATAATTAAATTAATATTAGCATCCATTCTGAAAATATAATTTTATTTTTAGTATAACAATAAAAATTATTAAAAAATTATATTTTTAAAAAAAATTTGTAACAAATTGATTTTAATGACTATAAATAATATGTAAAATTAAAGAAGTATTGAATATAATTTAGTAACTTTTAGAATAATTTACCCTTAACAAAATTAAAAAAGAATGAAGTATTCTTGGAACTCTGAGTGACTGACTTCGTCATCAATCATTTGATCTTCACCTTTCAGGAATTTTATATTATTATTGTATTATTACTGAACTGGGAATGAATGGCGGCCAGAAAATCGAATTCCTACCATGCAAGGTTAATACTATACATTTGTACAACGAGTTTTAAAAACTAATATTCATTTTATCAGGACAAAAATACATTTTTAGTCTTCGAATTAGTCAAGTTTTATTTTAGTTATAAAATTTTAATTTAGTTTAATATAGTCTACAGACCTTTTTTTATTTTCATTTTAGTCTTAAAAATTATTTTGATTTAGTATTGTCTTTATTTTTAAAATTTAGCTTTGTCTTATAGTGTTTTAATTTTATGAGAAGGCAATGATTTCTGTAATATGAAAACAAAAGTTTATAATTGAAGTTTATAGCGTGTTAATTTTTTTTAATTATTTATTGATTTAGACTTCTTTCTCAAATAACCGAAACATACGTAACAGAAAGACAATAAATGATTTAATGAAAATAAAATTCATTTTTCTCATTACTAGCTATTATATTTTGTCTCTTCAAATATTAATTTTTATATTATGCTAAACTTTTTAAGATTGGCAGCACCTGAAGATGATATTAATAATGGAATTTTCTTGCCATCCTCTTAATACAAAGGGTTTAAATAAAAATAAAATGAGTACATTACTAATTTAATCCCTAAAATATTATAGTTATTTCAATATAGTCTTCAAAATATTGTTTATGTTTGAATTTGGTTCATTTGTTTGCTAAAAGTAACTTTTAACAATAAAAAGAAAAACTTGAAATTTAGTAGCAATAGGTTTTATGAATAAGTAATAAAAAGAAAAAATTAAAATAAATGCCATATTTTATAAATTAAATTAAAACAAATTAAGACAATTATATTCCTTCATCAATAATTTACTCAAATAAAATTTACAACGACAAAGTCAAATGCAACTAAAAATCACAATAAATATGAGGATGGAATTCAGAAGCCATATTGGAATCAAACGCTCACAATCACAATACAAGTCCAAAGGAGAAGGAGTCATCATCAATACATCAACATATCAACGACAGAGTCTGTTTTCGGTATTCATGTAATGCTGAATAATTCAATACTACTTTTATTCATATTTTATCAAGTAATTTACTGTATTTTTTTAATAAAAATTTACATAATTTAATTTTAAATTATGGTTAAATCAAATCCTAAATTATAGTAAAAAACCACCTTTACTTCCTTTCTTCCATAATATATCGCTTTTTATTATTTATGAACAAAATTAAAATTTAAAAAAAATTGTCCATCATAAATTAATAATAGTTTAAGATTTCTCTCTCTTTATTCAATTATTAATAAATTTAACAAAAATGTCACGTAAAATTTTCTTATGTATAATGTAATATACTTGTTCATTAAAAAATACTGTATCGTTGATGATAAAATTTAATGTGACATCTTTTAATAGATAAATTAAATAGATAAGATAATTTGAATTTGGAAGAATAATAATTAAATGAGAATTTTTTTAATTTCAAAATTATAGAAATATTTACAAATGATTTATAGTTAAATAGATATAGACATGTCTCTCCAGGATGAATTATTGATTTAGTTATTAAAAATTTACATTTATTTTGAATATGTTTATCTATTTGTCAAAGTAATATTTTGATAATTACAAATTTAATATTCAACAAAAATAAACGACTTAACAATAAAAAATTAAATTAAAATAAATATAATTTTGAGAAGCTAAATTGAAATATTTAATCATTTAAAAATAAGTTTATAATATTTTAAAGATCAAATCGTAGGCATATACTCTTGTTTATGACTATATATTGATTGTTAAATGAATTGAAATAAATCTCATCATTTTGTCCTTCAAAGCAGAGACAGATTCAAACAAAATGAGGAATTTATTGCAATAAAAAAAAACTATCAACGAGTGCGACTGAATATTGTAAATATATATATCCAATTTGTCAGAGAAAAAAGGATCATATAGAAGCATCAAAATGGTAATTAAAATAAATAAATTTCAAAAATCCGAGAGAACTAACTTTTTTTTTTTGTCAAATTGATATCAATTATATTAAAATGACATCCAGTCACGAATTACATAAGATAGATCTATATCTAAAAATATTATATATATTACAAGTTTGAAACTTATAAGAGAATGGTATATGATCAGTATCAGACACATACAATAAAACTATGAGACTAAACAAAAGCAACACACTACAGGCTTTAAATTTAACAGACTAGAGAAGGCAACACACTCCTACCATAGATAAGAGCTAGTCTTCTAACAACCAAAATAAATACCAGCTAATACATACCTACAGAGACCAACCAAATACAGAGCATGAAAAAAAAAAAGAAAAAATAAACAAACCAAAAAAAAAAAAAAAAAAGACCAGATCCGAATAGTGCCATGGCCAACCCGCAACCACGCTCCTATATCCTGCAAGCAAGATGGTTCAGTGGGGAAGGAGCTTTTTTCAGCTCCAAGAAAGATCCCAAAGATAACTCAAAGGCCCCAGCTATTTTCCTCATAGGAAGGCCTGGTCCATCGATAATGGGCTGGACAAAGCAACAAAAGCCCATTGTTAATATCATCTTTTGGGTTCAACACCTACTGCAAAATACTAGGAAGCAATTGGCTATGCTTATAAGCCAACAGCTCCCTTCGAGTCTCCAATAAAAAAAACAAAAGAAATATACATTAGGCAAAAATAATATTTTGGTTTCTTATCTTTATTTTAGATTTTAAACTTAGTCATCTATCTTTCAAAAGTTTTATTTTGGTCCTTTACCATCAGAATCATTAATTCACTTAACGAAATGACACGTCAAACTCCGTTTATTTAGATTAATTATATATAATTGAGTGACCATCTATTTCGTCTAAAATAATCATTCATATAATTAGAATTGTGTACCAATTGAAACTTTAGGTTATATGGGTGACATCATTTTGGAAGGGCTCTACTCATTATGTGTAACAAGTTCAAAATAAATTAGTTTTTCATCTTATTAGGTGTAAGATATCTTTGATAAAAACTAATGAAATTAAGATGTCATTAGAAGAGGTGATCAAACGAAACTAGACACATTGGATTATTTTAGTCAGATTTTATTTAGTTGTAAAGTTCTCTCACAATTGATTTTCTTTATTTACAATAGTCAAATAAAATACTTTAATTTGAAAAGAAAAACTATCAAATCATTTGAACCAACCAACATTGATAATAATTGTTCATTAATAATAGTGCAAATTTTTTGATTATTTTTATTAATAATTTTGTTAGGCAACAAAAGAAATTGGAGGTAGTTTTATTATATTATATAGTTATAAACATGAGATGTGAAAATAACATCCTTAATTATTTATAGTCTATAAATGTTGCTTACCGTACGATAAAGAAAATGGCAACAAGTGCAATTTGCATCACACCGTTTTTCTTCCTGAAGTCGAGAACACGTCTGCTACTAATATGGGGATCCGGATTCTCTGATTTGAATTTTACATGCTCAGTTTTTAGCAACGGTTTTTACCGTTGCTAAAAACTTTCAGCAACAATTTTTTAATTGTTAAACTGTTGCTAAAGGTTTTTAGCAACGGTAAAAATCGTTGCTAAAAACTAAACAAGCCTCTACTTGATTTTTCTCCAAGCAAAGAATCCGAGCGCCTAATATGGAGGCTCGGGTTGGCCTAGGTTTGTCTCAAAACAAAATAGATTGGACCCACCCGTTTTTAATGGACTTACATTATGTTAACTCGATCCACTAAGTGTAAGTTGACAGGCTAAACGATTAAGTCTGCATTTTTTTTAATTTTTATTTAAATAAAAACTAATAAAAAATAATTTATTTGTTAAAAAAAAAGTTAAAAATAAAATCATTTGAAGCCCTCAATGTTCACTGCTTGTGGCTAGAAATCCTGAAGATAGAACTGATTTAGTGATCACTTTACATGGTGATGCTATCGCTGGAAGTTATGAATCTGGTACGCATTTTCTAGTTG
Organism: Biancaea sappan; assembly: GCA_037074585.1. Lineage (NCBI taxonomy): Eukaryota > Viridiplantae > Streptophyta > Magnoliopsida > Fabales > Fabaceae > Biancaea > Biancaea sappan. The sequence continues at coordinate 19,679,460 of CM073494.1, forward strand.
TATGTTATATCTTGAAAGTTTCTTCTTATTTTCTGTTTTCGGGTTTTACAATTATTATATGACTGAATCATAATCATATGGCACTACAGTAAAAAAAATTTCTTGATATTTTAATCAGGTTCCTGAAAATGAAAAGGCAGCCACTCGAGCCGCATATTTGGCTAAACATCCCAATGCATTTATTTTGGGTAACTTTATTCATTTTTCTTCCTTATAATTCTTCTCATGTTTCCTTGTGCATATTGATGAAATCATTCATTCCTTTTTTTCTTTTTTTATTAATTAATAACTAGAATTAAATAATTATACAAATTTGATATGAAATTATTTTCAAATAATATTTCTTACTCTATTTGTATTATTTAGATTAACATATATTATTAATATTTAATATATATATATATATATAAACGGGCCAATCCAAGAGTTGGGCTGGCCATGCCGATTCAGTCCTGTCAACATGGCGGGTTAGACCGTTTTGATAGTTATTTTTTATATTAAGATTATTGATTGCAAAGATTGAAAGTTTTATTTAACTATTTTTTTTTTAAATTTCATTTTAAAAAATCTAAGTTTAATTGTCCAGGTTCTCTGCAACAATAATACAACGTTGTTATTTGTTCTCGAGTTAATCTTGCTTTGTCTCCAACATGACACCGTTATAAATTAATCTTGTGTTTGCAACATTCACTGTTAATTTAGTTACTTTTAAACTCAGCTCCCTCATTTAGTTCATATTCAAGTGTGACCCTCTTCCTCACCAAGCTTTACATGGCTTAATTATGCAGACAAAACTACAAGCTTCACTGAAAATTTCTGTCGAGTATATATGAATTACGCGGAGTGAGAAATGAAAAAAAGCACCTTGATATCTATATACAGCTCAACGTGGGTCCAATTCGTAATTAATACATGAATATAATTGGGAGACAAAGTCCAAAATTAGTCAAAAGCTAAGAACCTTATATAGACTATAAGAGAGGAGGTGATATTTATTTGGTTAAAAATGGTGTATAAGACTTGGCATTCCTATTTTGCAGCAGATTTTCGTGCACTAAATCAAATGCAACCTCAAACCTATTCATTGGTGGAAGCTAATATTCTACATAAATGCATCTCTCACATAAGAACAAATGGAATTGTGGACGGCGTAACTCAAATTTCGTGTCACCAATCGTTTCTCTTAAAATTCCCAATTAAAACGTAAACACTGAGCCCTCAATTTCTGTCCCATAAGGTCACAGACTCATATATTTTCCTTTTGCTGATTGATCCGTCTCTGAAAACAGAGAAAGCAAAGAGAGCTGAGGCCTCCCTCATCCCTCATGCATTCATGCTCGATGAGGCTGAGTGCCACCCCCTAGCCACCATCAACATCATGATCTAATCTAAGGGCTCAATCCCAGAAATGGAGGCGCAGAGGATGAAGGACCTCATGTCCCTCTGGACCACATTGCTCTGTACCCGCATCGCCCTTGTGGGTGGCAACCACACGGCCTCCAGATTCTGCACTCGCTAACTGCTTTCTCTTCTTCTTCTTCTTCTTCCTCCTCTCTCTCTCCTTCTCTTCCTCTAAATGTTTCTGCAATTTTTTTTTTAATTAGATTCTGCTTCTTGTAGAACCCCCACCACTTCATGGCTTGGCCCATTAACATGGCGGTCCACCTCGCCGCTACTTTCCGATCAGATCGCTGCAATCAGAGGAATTACCAGCGATTTCCCTTGTATCCATATGCCTATTATTTGATCATCAAGCTCCCCAACTCCGAAATCCTCAAGATCTTCTACCGCATCATGCTCTTCGCCTCGCTTCTCGCTTCGTTTCCTTGCATGAAATCCGTCATTAATAAAACTGCTTCTTCTTCTTCTTCTTCTTCCAGCTTCACCCATTACGAATCTGTCATGCCTGGTTTTGATTCCGCCAAGCTCGACCGCCTTCTGTCTCTCTTCTTCCGCGACTTGACCAACGAAGGACTATTAAAGAAAAATGCTGGGAAATCGGTTTTCCTCAGCGACGGCAACGAAGAAAATCTAATTGCGTTTCAGAGTCTCGCCGATTACAACATTCACCTCATTCCCCTCAACGACTTGGAGAAACAGAGCAATGTCCTTGACGGAACCGTCGACTTCATCGTCACCTTTAATTTTGCCGCGGCTTCGCATTTCATCGACCGGACTCTAAAAACCGGCGGGGTCGCCACCGTTCTCTCTAACGACAGCCCCTCGGCCGAGTTTTACAAGCCTTCCAATTACAGAATCGCCTACATGCGGCGGCTCCACTTGGTTGCGGTGGCGATGTGGAAAACCGGCGTTGCCGAAACAGAGCCCCATAAACACAGAAAATTGCTATCCGGGTCTGTTTCAGATGCGAAGAAAGCCGCGTTACAGAAACTCGAAGACGTTCTCTTGGAGCCTCCACGCTCAGCCTCGAAGAAATCAAGTCGGTACATGAAACGCACGAGGTACCTTCCGGACTTGATGGGCGACTCTCTCGAGAGCCACCCTCGCCGGGTCTTCATCGACGTGGGGCTGCCGGAGAAAGACGGAACAACCAAACCCGATTGGTTTGCGACGCATTACCCGACGAGGAACAAGGACTTCGAGATATACAAAATAGAGACGGTGACAGAGGAAGCGAATGGGAAAGAAGGGGAAGAAATAGGGATGTCGCAATGGATGAGGAAGAACGTGAAGGAAGAAGAGTATGTGGTGATGAAAGCGGAGGCTGAATTGGTGGAAGATCTGGTGAGGAGTAAGGCTATAAAGTTGGTGGACGAGCTTTTCTTGGACTGCAAGCCGCAGTTGGGGGGTGAGAGGAAGCGTCGAAGGGCTTATTGGGAGTGTTTGGCGTTGTATGGGAAGTTGAGGGACGAAGGTGTGGCGGTGCATCAATGGTGGGGATAGAGAAAAACAGACAGAGGACGTGTAGTCTATAGATATAGAGGAGAGTTAAAAAGAGTTCAGAGAGAAAAAGCAAATTGAAAATATCCATCGGGTATCGATCAAGTTATGTTCGTTCTTCTGTGACTATAATTGTTTCTCTATTATATGATTATTTTATTTAACTATTTATTTTAGATTTTGTGTATTACAATGGAAGTATATACTATTGGAGGTTTCTCTGAGTGTGTACACAATGTTGCTTATGCAAAATTATTGAAGGTGATCTATGTACAAATCTAAGGAACCGAAAAAAGAAAAAAAAGCTTTTTATATGCTTTTTAATTTTTCTCATCATAATGCTGAATGTCTCTGCAATAATTAGTGTAAAGAGCAAATATAGTTATGACCTTCGTTATGTAAGAGCAATGTGTAAGAGCAAAAATATTTCGCAGCTTTTCATAATCATTCTCCAAATCCACTCACTCTTAAATACTGCTTCCATCACCTTTGTTATTTTGCGACAATTTTCTCATCTACTGCAAATTACCGACTTTGTGAAATACATACCACATGTTTTCGTAATTAAATATAAAATCGACTGTGAGAATTAAGAAGACATAAATATACACGTTAAAATAAAAGCAAGACCTTTGATATTACACTTGATCAATCACTACTGCAACAATCGCACCCCTTTGAGGTAACGATCATAATAAAAGACAAGACACTTAATTCTAACTACCATCTTCCAAAATCAGTGCTTATTCACCACATCATTGAACTTCAAAACGAGATCAAACAAAAACCTAGTTACATAGCTCGCGGGCTATGCCAACCCTGTTATTAACAGTGTCGAACAAAATCCTAAGATTCTGTTGCTGCAAGTTGGCAATCACATTCAAAACAGAGTTCACGTTGTTCGGTGCGGCCGCCATAGCCAAGCAAGCCAGTGAACCCGAACTACTATGTATGAGGCTGTTCTCCAATGGCAGAGCCAAGTCCAAACCCGTAAAATGAAACGTGACTGTAGGAGCCAATGTCTCGTAGGTTTTAACAAAGCACGTGTCAAATGCACCCAAGCTCGAAAACGGACCCTTCACTTGTCTCCTAAACTCGTCCCTAATCGTACTGTACACCGGTTCAACGAACCGGGTTATCACCGTACCCGAATCAATTATGGTTCCGGATCCAGTGTTCGGATCGAAGGCGAGGAGCTCGCTGGGTAGAGGCACTAGCACGCGCCCCACGCTCACTCCGGTGAGGTTCACGAAGTAGAGAGACGGGCGGTGCGGGTTACGTAGAAGCGGCGTGGTCCGGATGCTCCTGGGTTGACCCACGGGTCCGAGTTTAAGCGACCCGGAGAAGTAGTAGGACTTGAAGCTGGGGAGGCAGTAGGAGAACACGCCAGAGTAATGCGATCCGGATTGGGACAGCAGAGACAGAGGCCCACGCCCCAAGCCCAATAGCCCCTGGGCCGGAACAGAAGCCCCGGAGATGGCGTTGATGCAGCCGAAAGCGTAATTGGGGATGACGTCAGCGGCTAATCTAAGCGAATCTTGGACTAGCGTAGCCGAGAAAGATGAGTCAGCATAGGAATGGTTGAAGGAACAGAAAGCGGTTCCGGTTTCGGGGCAGGAGAGTCCACGGACTTGACCGCACATCTGGGCCGAGCAGTCGAGAGAGCCGTAGCTGGTGGAGGCGTTGGGGGAGAATGTGGTGGCGGAGCAGCCAGTGCAGCCGGAGCAGGGGACCCAGGCGGTATCGCTGCTGGTGTCTAGGACCATGAACATGAGCTGACCCGGAGATCCAAGTTTGGCCCGGACCACGTAGTTACCGATGTTGAAGGCCTGGCCCGAAGCCACGGGGATGTTGGATATGGACTTTTGGGCCACGAGGGTGGACAGGTACTTGACCCGGGCCGGGTCCTTGGAGGCCATGTTCATGACGGTGTTGACCCACGAGTCTGGCTTGGGTTTGTTGAGTGGCGAGCATTTGCCGTAAATGGGAATGACGGTGAGGTCCGAGTCGTCGGGTTTTGAAGCGCACGGGTCAAAGGCAATGGAGGAGGATAGGTAAATTGCAGATAGAAGAGTTAAGGTGGCGAAGAACTTGACTGTGACATCCATGGTTTTAGAAGTCGGAGACCGAGTTCTGTTGACTCGGTGAGGATGGAGATGAGTGAGGTTTGGATGGCGAGGCAGGATATATATAGTAACAGTACTACAAAAGTAAAAGTAACGAGTGGTGAAGTTACGCAATTACCCTTGGAATAACGATGAACAAGGTGAGCTGGCTTCCACGTGGACGGATTGCCAGGAAGAAAGTACAGGTTGTGCATGGAGAGAGAGAGTGCGAACAGTACGTAAAAGGGTATTGGATCAGAGTGTGATGCAAAGAGACAATCTTGGAATTGATTAATATTCCATAATGTCTTGCCCTCCAAATAAAATCAGCTTATTTTTCTTTGAAGGTGTAATACTGATGTTGCTAAAATGATTGGAACATTAATGGAGGGGTATAGTGGAAATTGAGAACCAAATGTGGACAAGCCATGAAGCAAAAGTTAAAAAAGAAAAGGTGTCTAGTGATGAGCTTGAGATACGAACAAAAAAGGCGGGAAGGTTCTTTTGTCGCTACATGGGACGAGCACGAGATGCGGTCGGTCACGGACTCTGGGAGAGATTTTCATGCAATTTTCTAGATATTTATGCTTCTGTCTCCCTAGCTGTGAATCAGCATCTGAATATGAACATAGATCTACTTTGCAATCACGAGGCTGACGAGACGAAGCCAGTAAAATTATCTATTTATTTTTGTTTTAATATTGTAATGTGTTGAAGAAAAGTGCAAGTTGTAGGATTTTGTTTACCTGTGATCCAACTTCCTTCAATACCTCTTGTACTTTCTGTGCCAAGTGGTCAAAAATATATGTTTGCTGTGTCTTATTATAGGATGTGCTTGACAAGGCCAAAAAAAGAGTATTTACAATCCCAAGAAAAATTGATCTGTTATATATTTCAAAAATATGTTAAATATCCTATATAATGTACGCGCACACCGTTCGATCAATATAAACCAATGTTAATATGTTTGGTGCATGCAGCCAAAGAGACACATGTGCTCGTATGTCTCTTCATTTTATTCATTGGCATTTGGCATGAGGAAAAGCCACGACAGATTAGGGATACTGTTCATTGTTTCATACTCATTATCCTTGAAGAGCCCCCACACATTCACGAGTCGAAAACTGTTCAATTCAGGACAACTACAAACATAAAGGATCGATTGCATGATTGACAATCCATTTATTCACATTCCCCGACGAAGCAAAAGGTAAATATGAATCCAATTCCTTGTTGTTTTAACTGGTGAATTCAAATTGCCCATCATTCTACACATTTACAGAGTGGTCATAAGTGGCGTATCCAAAACTATTTGGTTATGGGACAAAAATTTCATTCACTTTTTTAAATTTAATGGTAATTTTCTTAAAAAATATTTTCATTACAAAAATTTTTTTCTTCTTCTAAATCCTAATTACATAATCAATCAACCAATTTGATAAATTTAGACATATGTACAAAACCTCCAAATTTTATATTTTTACAAAGAGGTCCCTAACAATGAAATAATAAATTAACCATTATCAAGAAAAAATTTCATAAAATTCACTTCACAAATATGTTACTCATGATCGTAATTGTATAATCAATCAACCAATTTGATGGAATTAGACCTATGTACAAAAATTTCAAATTTTAAACTTTTTACAAAGAGATCCCTAACAATCAAATGAGAAATTAACTATTATCAAGAAAAAATTTCATAAAATTGACTTCACAAATATGTTACTCATGATTCTAATTACATAATCAATTAACCAATTTGATAGAATTATATTTATGCACAAAAACTCTAAATTTCAAGCTTTTACAAAAAGGTCCCTAACAATCAAATGAGAAATTAATCATCATTAGGAAAAAAATTTATAAAATTGACTTTACAAATACGTTACTCATGATTCTAATTACATAATCAATTAACCAATTTGATAAAATTAGACCTATGTACAAAAAATACCAAATTTCAAACTTTTACAAAGAGGTCCCTAACAATGGAATAAGAAATTAACCATTATAAAAAAAATTCATAAAATTGATTTCACAAGTGTTACTCATGATCTTAATTACATAATCAATTAATCAATTTAATAGAATTAGACCTATGCACAAAAACACCAAATTTCAAGCTTTTACAAACAAGTCCCTAATAATAGAATGAGAAATTAACCATCATCAAAAAAAAATTTGTTACTCTGGGGAGTGGGGGTCTCATGACTGTAAGCAGTAGAGAGGGACTAAGTCACTGAAGGGGTTCAAAAAAATACTAAGGGAGTTCAAAAAAAAATCAAGAGGGGGGGCAAAATGAAAATTTTTTTTTTAAGGAATCCAAGGTTCAAACTTCAAAATTCAACCTTCTTTCCATATTCTCGTCTCTGCAGGAATAGGAAGGAAAAGTTAAAACAAGGGAGGAGCTTTTTACATGAAAAAGTGAATAAATCAAAGTTCAGCCTATTTCTTTTTCACTGTGGATAAACAACCAAACTTGAAGCACTTCCAAGCTCTATGTTAAATGTTAATGGCAAATCTGCAAATTGCCATCAATTTCAGAACTTTCCTTCCCTTTTTTATTCAAAAAGGCTTCTGCCAAATGAATCGGAAAGTGATGGGAACTATTCCACTGTATGTCCAATCATCGGAATCACAAAACAAAAGCTCCTTATTTCTGTCTATGCCTCCTAGATCGATCCTAATGTGTTATCTGATATACATGACTTTGTTCATTACATACATTCAAACCAAAAAAAAAAAAGAATCCATTTTCCAATTTCGTTCCTTATAAAAGTTGCAATTCTTCACCTCATTTATTAAATTGATTTTTTAACAATAACATATTTAGAATTTGGTAATGATGAATCTAGCAATTGAATAATAAAAAAAATCAAATTAAAATAACTATAATTTTTCAAAGACTAAATTAATAATTTTACTTAAAATTTTAGCTTAAGTCTCTATCGTATATGGCAACGAGAGTGGGAAAAAATTTAAAAGAAGTAATAATAATTGTAGTAGTAGGAATTGGGGGAAAAAAAAAAAACAAAAGATCCGCGTCTCTCCGTAACTTTTTCTCATATTTTGCTTGTGCCCTCTTTCTCTCTCTCTCTCTCTCTCTCTCTCCTGTACTTTTCCCTTCCTTTGTTGTGAAATGGAAATTTGTTTGGGATAAGATTTATTTTCTTTATATCTTTATGTTAAAAATAAAAAAACTTGTGTAATTTTTTTTAAAAGATCAGTAATATAGTCATGAGTTATAAAAGTTATACTGTTATTTTCTAAAGACCATGCACACTTGTGTGTTTTAATTGAAAATTTAAATATTTATTATATTTTAATTTGGCAGTAAATATAAAATTGCACATACATTTTTTTCCATCTGTTTATTAAAAAAAAAGGTTTTTGGATCATTAAACAATTTTTTTAATATTGGGCCAGCTCGACCCCAAAAAACATTGGGCCATTCTCATTTAAATAAAATCTTATAGGTAGCTTTAGAGTTTCCCAAAAAAAAAAACTGTAACATTCTTTTAATTTCCGGTTTCTCCATATAACTACATTGACCGTTGTTGAAATTTGTACTTATTACCCCAAAAAAAGAAAATTTGCCACTCAGCTCTCTAAAAGATCACATTTATAACCGACGTCTTTTTTTTTCATGAAAATAAAAATTAAAATATTTATCTGATTCATTCAACGTACAAAGTGAAATGGGCTCTATTACCATGATGAGCTCTTCAAACACCATAGCTCGGTGTTTATGGACCAACAAAAAATAGTGTTTTGATATTATTTCAATTATTTAATTTTTAATAATTAATTAAATAGATAATAAAATAATTTTAATTAAGTATTAAAAATAAGATGATGTACGAAGAGAAGGATAAAATAAAATAATTAGGAGACAGGCTAGAAAAGGACGCAAATTCAACAATATAAGATTATAATGCCTTACTGGGCTCGACTCTCGTACTTGATTCCGTGGTTGGCTTTATTATAGTGAGATTGAAACCAAATTTAATAAAGACATCAATTTTGAAATTATTTGCATGGGGTCGTAGAATCGGTGGTCCTCGTCTTAGAATTGAAAAAAATAAAAAAAGACAATATGTACCAAGAAAGGAAAAAGACTACTCACCTTATCTTCACATTTCGTAATTATAAGTTTCAACATTTAAATGAATCAAACGATAATTGGCACATGAAATTAAATACCAATCATTTGAATTATCAGATGATAGTTTTAATTTTTTTTATTATAAAAAAATTAAAATTTGAATCGTTTGATTTAAAATATAACTGTTTATATAAAAGTAAACACTTGATCCCAAGTTATCTAATATAGACAGGTTAGAGAATGGATCCCCTAAGAGGCACTATTCTTTGGCACATGAAATTAAATACTAAAATAATATACAATAGTTGGAGAGGAATCTCTTGTTATGTACTAGTTTAATCTGAGCTGATAATTTTTATAATTAATAGTTCAAATTTTAGTGTCATTTTATAAAAATAAAAAATAATAACAACATCTTAAATTTTGAATTATCGATTATAAAAATCAACAGTCCAAATTAGATTAAACATCACCAAAGTAACAAAATTTTACCTTTGTGTGGAGTAACTCATTTAATAAAAGACAATCACTTAGGTAAACAAACTAACCTAAAAGCCTACTCTCTAATCAATCTCATCTACATTTTCTCTATTTATAAATGTAATATCCCAAGAATTTATATGAATATTTAAAGCCTATTTTGAAGTTTAGTGAAAAATTTAATTACGTGAAAAATTTGCTTTTTGAATTAGTGAAGAAAATCTGGGAATATAAATTTTAATTTTTAATTTAGGAAATTTTTACAAATTCTCAAGGACTAAAGTGAAAAGAAAAGAAAATATGGATTACTTTTGAGAAATGACCAAATAGGAACTTGAGAGGAACAATAAAGCTTATGAGAATGAATTGAGTCTGGTACCGAAGAGATGATTGATTCGAGGTTAAAGTGATATTTGAGACATCGAGAGGGATTAAAGTGAACAAATCTTATAAGCTAAGGTGACTATGAGCGATTTTATCAAAAAAGAAATTGATGGGGCCCACGCGTATACACTTCTCCTTATTCTTTTCTTTTTCTCATTCTCCCTCCCGTAGCTTCACTTTCTCTCTCTCTCGATTATGCTTGCAAAGAAATTTCTTCATCAATCATTCATGCAATTTTTGCTTTGGGAAGCAAGCTATGAAAGTTAGGATGATTGGTAAGTTGATGTTCTTCTTCTTCTTCCTCTTATTACAAGATCAAATCCTTGGTTATCATTTTTGCAAAATTTTTGTAGAATATTTTAATGGATGAATTTAAGTGTGGATGTTAATCTAAAACATTGTTAGGTGGTTTATGATGTTATTAGAACAAGAAATTTGGAGAAAACTATGAGAAATTCGTAGAATTTGGATATTTGAAAAAAGTTAGTGTTCTTGATGAAAATTTGAGATTTGAGCTTGGATTGTTGGTAGAAATTGGGGGTTTTGGTGTTAAAACACTCCTTAGACATTAAGGATGAAAACCCATGGAAGAAATCAAAAGAAATGTTGTTTTAGATATGATTTTTGGATTTTTGGATGAAGAACACGAATAACATCGAAAATTTTCCCCAGAATTACTGTTCACCGAGAAAATTTTTCCAGATTTTCTCGTTACTGTAGCATTGACTCGGTCAACGTTACTGTAGCTGCGTTGACCGTTGACCGTTACTGTAGCATCAGTTTTTTTTTTTTAAATATTGTTGAAAAGCTCTTTGAGTCTAGTTTCCAATGGTATAAGTTTCATCTGGATATTCATTACCAGTTAGGAGTTATGATTTGAGAAGTGGATGAAGGTCGATAGTAGTGGTAGGAAATTTCTCTATTTCGTAACCGTGATGGTTTTTATCTGGTTACAATAGGAATGGTCAAGTGCAAGGTGGGAGTGCTGAGAGCATGAAATCCAGGTGAGTGGGTTAATACTTGCTATGATTAAATATCTTTGTTATTGACTTTTTGCATCATAGTGAAAATATGTTGAATATCCAAGTTTGAAGAGAATGATGTGGGATGATGAGACATAAACAATTGTGGAACGTGCCAGGTGATGTATATAATTATATTTTCTTATTTTCTCATGAATTGAGGTTATATGATGGATTGTGAATGGCATGTGAACTGAGTTGAAATGTATCATACTCTGATTGTTGAGTTCATTCATATGCGGATAGTTGAAGTATGTTATTGTTGAATAATTGTTCTATATTATGGGTTATGTTGTATACATGCTATGTTGCTGGAACCACATTGATTATGTTGTGGCTCAAGATTATGATTGAGGATGTTTTTATATGTGATTGTGATTGTGTTTGACTGGAAAGGAAATGCATGGTGGTGCATCCCATGGAGAAATTTATGTGAAGTCATAAGGGTGGAGATTATAAATGGAGCGATAAGGGTGGATGCGGCGGGGGCCGCGGGCAACGATCCAGAGGTATTCTGGACGACCCGGTTGGTACGGGAAATGTGTGTGAAATTGATTTCACCGATTACTGTTGTGAATTTTGAATTATGTTGAAATGTATTTGATTTACTTGGATATTGTTGTGAAGTATTATGAATAATATTATATCATATGATGATCGATTTACGTATGATTGCTGCATGTTATCATTATGATGCATGATATTTTTTTTGTCATAGTGTTGTGTTATCTACTCACTGGGCACGTGGTTTGCTCATACCCCTCTTATTGATATTTTTTTTCAGAGTTGACAGCTGAAGGTAAATATCGGAACAAGAAATTATGGATCCTTAGTCCATGATTACCTTTTCATTTGTTCAGGATAAAGGTATAATAGTTAAGTCTTATTCTAAGTTGTATAAATCTAGAAATCTCTGTAATCGGGTAGGTTCATTTAGTGATGTAATGTGAATAATTGTAGTTTGTGTAGAGAACTCGGTTTGGTTGCATGAAAAAGAATGGTATGATGCTTAAGAGAAAAAAAAAAGACTTACAGAGGTGAAATGAAATTCACTTTCCGTGCCGGTCACGTGCTCAGATTTTGGGACGTGACAATAAAGTATTATTTTTATTACTATTTATCTTGCAAGTCACAACTACCATTTCACTTACGCATTCTATGCAAATATGTAGCAATGTCATGGACTAAAACTTGCAAGTTGAGCCTATATTTGGGTGTGTTTAAATAGTTAATTTAAAAAAATAAAATAAGTAATATTTTATATGTATAAATTGTATTTTAATAAAAATTATTATTTTTTACTAAAAATTTAATATTCTATTATTTAAATATAATTTGTTTTAAATAATAATTTACAAGACATGGTGTGCAAATTTAAACATTAAAAAATGACTCATTTAATAAATAAGTCCGCCCAACCCATTTGACATCACTACAAGTATGTCAAAGTTTAGCCTTACTTCATAAATTACTGCTTTTATTTAACAATGTTTGGTTTTTGGACTTTTAGTGGAACTTGAACATTTGTTTCCTATGTATAATTTATTGCCATTTTATATTATCGCTTTCTAATTAGTAGATGTCACGTCCCAAAATCTGAGCACGTGACCGGCACGGAAAGTGAATTTCATTTCACCTCCGTAAGCCTATCTTTCTCTTAATCATCATACAATTCTGTTTCATGCAACCAAACCGAATTCTTTATACATACTACAATCATTCACATTATATCAGTGAATGAACCTACCCGATTACAGAGATTTCTAGATTTATACAACTTAGAATAAAACTTAACTATTATACCTTTATCCTGAACAAATGAAAAGGTAATCATGGACTAAAGATCCATAATTCCTTGTTCCGATATTTACCTTCAGCTGTCAACTCTGAAAAAAAATATCAATAAGAGGGGTATGAGCAAACCACGTGCCCAGTGAGTAGATAACACAACACTATGACAAAAAAATATCATACATCATAATGATAACATGCAGCAATCATACGTAAACCGATCATCATATGATATGATATTATTCGTAGTACTTCACGACAATATCCAAATAAATCAAATACATTTCAACATAATTCAAAAGTTTACAACAACAATCGGTGAAATCAATTTCACACAAATTTCCCGTACCAACCGGGTCGTCCAGAATACCTTTGAATCGTTGCCCGCGGCCCCCGCCGCATCCACCCTTATCGCTCCATTTATAATCTCCACCCTTATAACTTCACATAAATTTCTCCATGGGGTGCACCACCATGCCTTTCCTTTCCAGTCAAACACAATCACAATCATATATAAAAACATCCTCAATCATAATCTTGAGCCACATACACAACTCAGTCATTTACAATTCAAGCCACAACATAATCAATGTGGTTCCAACAACATAGCATGTATACAACATAACCCATAATATAGAACAATTATTCAACTCAGTTCACATGTCATTCACAATCCATCATATAACCTCCATTCATGGGAAAATAAGAAAATATAATTATATACATTACCAGACACGTTTCACAATTGTTTATGCCTCATCGTTCCACATCATCCTCTTCAAACTTGGATATACAACATATTTCCACTATGATGCAAAAAGTCAATAACAGATATTTAATCATAGCAAGTATTAACCCACTCACCTGGATTTCACGCTCTCGGCACTCCCACTTTGCACCTTGACCATTCCTATTGTAACCAGACAAAAACCATCAGGGTTACGAAATAGAGAAATTTCCTACCACTACTCTCGACCTTTACTCACATCTTAAGTCATAACTCCTAATCGGTAATGAATATCTAAATGAAACTTATACCATTGGAAACTAGACTCAAAGAGCTTTCCAACGATATAAAGTTTGCCCAAAACGGAGTCCGGATGAAGAAGTTATGGCCGATTGAAAATAAGCTAAGGTTTTCCGGCACACCTGGCGCCTGGGCGCCATGCCTTTCTCTTCCCCACATGTCCTTGGCGCCTAGGCGCCACACATGGCGCATGGGCGCCACGATCGCGACCATTCGCGACTTTCTCTCGGTTTTAGCCCGAATCTGGCCAAATCTTCACCGTTTTTCATGATTTCTTCCATGGGATCTCACCCTTAATGTCTAAGGAGCATTTAGACACCAAAATCACCAATTTTAATCGAGAAACGAAGCCGGAATCTCGATTTTTCCTCAAACACTCTTAAAACTAGAAAATAGGGAAAAGCTTAAGAAATAGAAATTTCTACCTCGATTCCTTGCTTTCCCTACGTTGCTTGGCTCCTAGAGGCTCGCCCCGTAGCCCGAGATCCGCCCTTCAAAGCCCGGTTGTAGAGTTGGAGTGTAGAGAGAGAAATTAGAGAGAAGGAAGAGAGAAAGAGAGGAGAGAAAGTGAAGAGAGAGAGAGGAAAGGAGAAAAATGAATAAAAAATAGGTGAGACCACCTATATACTCGCCCGGGGTGAAATTATCACTTGCTCTGCAATTGACCCTCAGTCAAGACTAGCAAAAGCAAATTCATAAAATCTCACCTCAGGTGTTTCTAAATCCTAGGTGCCCCACAGATTTCCTTATTTCACTTTAGTCCCTCTCAATGTCTCAAACTTCACTTTAACCTCAAATTCATCATCCTTTCGGTACCGGACTCATAATTCATTCCCATAAGCTCTATTCTTCTTCTCGGGTTCCTACTTGGTCATTTCTCAAAAGTCCTCTATACTTTCTTTTCTTTTCACTTTAGTCCTTGAAAATCTGTAAAAATTTCCTCAATTAAAAATTAAAATTTCTATTCCCACATTTTCTTCACTAATTCAAAAAGCAAATTTTCCACGTAATTAAATTTTTCACTAAACTTCAAATTAGACTTTAAATATTCATATAAATTCTTGGGATATTACATTCTTCCCCCCTTAAAAGAATTCGGTCCTCCGAATTCAAAACTTACCTCAAGATTGAAACAAATGCAGATATTTTGTCTATATCTCATTCTCTCTCTTAGAATTTTCACAATCAAGTACAAAATATAACAAGTTCAACATATTTTTATTTCTCAAGTTTCTTCATTAAAAGAATTGCCTCAACAACAAAAAAAATCAAATACGAAAATTTTTATTTCTAATACATAAGTTACAGGCAACAAGCTGAACTTGATTTACAAAACAGATAATTTTAATACGTAAACATTAGATCAAACAGCAGCTTTCGGTACAAACAAAAGAAAGGATAAATTAAGAACGAGGAGGCTTTTGAAATGCAGAAAGTGCTCCAGGTCTAGAAGAAGAAGGTGCTTCAGACCTTAAGGAGAAAGTTAATCGTTGCAGCCTAGAAAGAGTTTCGGGAGGAAACGTCTGGGAAATTTGGCGAAGTGCAGAAGTCACTCCATTTATACAGTCAATACATCTCGCTTGTTGGTCACGAAAATTTTGAGTTGCAAACATCGAATGTCTATCAACTCTATTCGCCAATTCCCTAAAATGACGTTTCAAAAGCTTCTCCTGTTCTGTAAAGAGACGATTTATCGATCTCCCCTGTTCCTCAAAGTGGCGGTTTATCAATCTTTCCAAGTCCTCCATCTTTTGTCTCATAAGCGCAAGCTCATTATTAGAAGATGTTGCTATGCTAACATCCTCTAACTCTACTACATCCCTTTTTCTTTTCTTAGCCTCTGGTGACTTTTCCATGGATCTCTTATTCTTATAATTCTCTAGGCTAAGATTTAGATCTAGCTCTACCTTGCCAGCCTCAAAGTTTAAATTGAAAGATTTATTGCCGGCCATATCTTTCTGAGCTATAAAGGTTGTACAGAAGGAGAAGTTTGATGCTAGAAAGCTTATAGATATAAACTCTTAGTGTAGTGAGCAGCGTAATGGGGCATCCATTATATATAGACGAAATTTAGGGCTACAAAACCTTTACATCATACTCTAAAGATGACCTACAGACCTTATCCGACGCAATGCCAACGGTCTCAGATAAGCATGCCAGAAAATAACAAAATCTAATCTAATACAAAAGATTTCCTCAAAAATTTCGGCTAACTTTTGACTCTTGCTCAAATTATTAAACTAATCGCCGCTTCAATTTATGGCTTCTTAACTCTGTATTTGTCTTATCCAATAATTCTAAATCGAGATATTACTCCATGAACGGGTAGCTTCATACTAGCCTTATCTAGGTTTCTAATCCGTGGCTTTGCCCTAAGCTTACACATTTTCAAACATACATATTAAAATAAAAACTTCTCACATCTACACACCAAACGTTCCATAAAATGAGAAAAATTTTACCTTTCACTTGCCTCTACGAGCATATAAGTATATATGTATAAACATGGAGATACATCATTATCTATATATTTTCATCTATTCAAGTCCTTTTAAATTTCAGACTTCTCATTCTCTGAATATATGTAGAATCACTACATATTATTACTGGCCATAACAAATAGCCTTCACTCTCTATACATGAATAAAATACATACATATCATATGCATTTAGATACATATAATCACAGTATAATTCAATCAATCATGCATATTATACTAAACTGAAGGCTTTCAAGAACAATACAAGAAAGCATAGAAATATATTTTAGTTTATCATAAAAACATCCAAAGCAATCTTTAATGGCTACATTATCGACTTCTTTCAATTTCAGAAATTGCCAACGAGAGAAATGGAAAAACCAAGTGTAAATCGGCCGCAAATCCACCGAATATTGACTTTCGTGGTTTTGCCATTAATGCGACGCGTTGTTGGTGTGCATGCCTACCCTAGACTTCTAGCTTCCAGCTTGCAGAAATCCATAGGTTAAGCGTATAGGGTGCGGCGAAGAGATATCTTCTTTGTCTCTGAGTTCAAATTTTTCCTCTATAAGAACTATCCCAACGTTCTCAGTTACCACACCACAAAGAGTAATCATCTCTGAGCCTACAACTTCTCAGCATTCCTCTCTTCTCATACTCCGACATAAATTTCTAAATTTTCCAAATCATGGCCACAAGGAAGTACATTGATCTCACAATGGATGCCAGGAGAGAAGAGCTCGACTTAAACTTAAGTCTGGGCAAAGACAAGGGCAAAAGACCTTTTGAGGGGTCTCCAGAGAAGCAGAAGGAGAAGAAAATGAAGAAGATCGAGGAAGCTGAGTAGACTAGCACGGGCCATACCTCGGAGGACAAAATCGCCTGTCTAGAGTAGGAGGTCAAAAATCTGAAAAAGATGATAGAAAACCTGGAGAAGTTAACTAAACGCAATCATGCAGAAATGACTTCAAGAATAGACAGGTTCTTCTATTGGTCTACCCAGTGCTTCTGCAATCAACAACAAAGAAGTGTTGATTGTATGAATGGGATTTACACTACCCTCCGTGACATTGCTCTGTCTCTCGCTCCAAGGAATGGTCGAGGGGTGATGATACAGTACAACCCTCCTAATCCGAGACCACCTCGCTTTTAGATTACTCATGCATGAGTAATTGTTTTTTTTTTTTGCAATGTAATCCTTCTGCTTTTAATGCCAGTGGTTTCTTTTATGGGATGGTACTCCAAAAATAGTAATAATAAAATTAAGAAAGATAAAAGAAATCAGTCACACAAAATCAATCATGAATTTAACATATAAAGCCCCATACATACAATTTGATCCGACAGCAACAGAATCAAAACAAATAATAACCTTTCCCTTACCGAGTTCAAAAGTATAGCCATAACTCTCTAAAACTAAAACTAAAAACATAATTCATAAGAAAAGACAAGTCTTGGAGGAAAAGGAAATGAAAACATCCTACACGACCTTCAGTGGAGCCATCTCTCTATAGTCGTGCCCGGGTTCACCACGATAGAGGAGATCCCACTAAGGTTACCTTACTCTGTAATCGGTAGGAGACCTAATCCCAAAGCTCTGATACCAACTTGTCACGTCCCAAAATCTGAGCACGTGACCGGCACGGAAAGTGAATTTCATTTCACCTCCGTAAGCCTATCTTTCTCTTAATCATCATACAATTCTGTTTCATGCAACCAAACCGAATTCTTTATACATACTACAATCATTCACATTATATCAGTGAATGAACCTACCCGATTACAGAGATTTCTAGATTTATACAACTTAGAATAAAACTTAACTATTATACCTTTATCCTGAACAAATGAAAAGGTAATCATGGACTAAGGATCCATAATTCCTTGTTCCGATATTTACCTTCAGCTGTCAACTCTGAAAAAAAATATCAATAAGAGGGGTATGAGCAAACCACGTGCCCAGTGAGTAGATAACACAACACTATGACAAAAAAATATCATACATCATAATGATAACATGCAGCAATCATACGTAAATCGATCATCATATGATATGATATTATTCGTAGTACTTCACGACAATATCCAAATAAATCAAATACATTTCAACATAATTCAAAAGTTCACAACAACAATCGGTGAAATCAATTTCAAACAAATTTTCCGTACCAACCGGGTCGTCCAGAATACCTTTGGATCGTTGCTCGCGGCCCCCGCCGCATCCACCCTTATCGCTCCATTTATAATCTCCACCCTTATAACTTCACATAAATTTCTCCATGGGGTGCACCACCATGCCTTTCCTTTCCAGTCAAACACAATCACAATCATATATAAAAACATCCTCAATCATAATCTTGAGCCACATACACAACTCAGTCATTTACAATTCAAGCCACAACATAATCAATGTTGTTCCAACAACATAGCATGTATACAACATAACCCATAATATAGAACAATTATTCAACTCAGTTCACATGCCATTCACAATCCATCATATAACCTCCATTCATGGGAAAATAAGAAAATATAATTATATACATTACCAGACACGTTCCACAATTGTTTATGCCTCATCGTTCCACATCATCCTCTTCAAACTTGGATATACAACATATTTTCACTATGATGCAAAAAGTCAATAACAGATATTTAATCATAGCAAGTATTAACCCACTCACCTAGATTTCACGCTCTCGGCACTCCCACTTTGCACCTTGACCATTCCTATTGTAACCAGACAAAAACCATCAGGGTTACGAAATAGAGAAATTTCCTACCACTACTCTCGACCTTTACTCACATATTAAGTCATAACTCCTAATCGGTAATGAATATCTAAATGAAACTTATACCATTGGAAACTAGACTCAAAGAGCTTTCCAACGATATAAAGTTTGCCCAAAACGGAGTTCGGATAAAGAAGTTATGACCGATTGAAAATAAGCTAAGGTTTTCCGGCACACCTGGCGCCTGGGCGCCACCCATGCCCGGCGCCTAGGCGCCCCACGTGGCGCCTGGGCGCCATGCCTTTCTCTTCCCCACATGTCCTTGGCGCCTGGGCGCCACGATCGCGACCCTTCGCGACTTTCTCTCGGTTTTGGCCCAAATCTGGCCAAATTTTCACCGTTTTTCATGATTTCTTCTATGGGATCTCACCCTTAATGTCTAAGGAGCATTTAGACACCAAAATCACCAATTTTAATCTAGAAACGAAGCCGGAATCTCGATTTTTCCTCAAACACTCTTAAAACTAGAAAATAGGGAAAAGCTTAAGAAATAGAAATTTCTACCTCGATTCCTTGCTTTCCCTACGTTGCTTGGCTCCTAGAGGCTCGCCCCGTAGCCCGAGATCCGCCCTTCAAAGCCCGGTTGTAGAGTTGGAGTGTAGAGAGAGAAATTAGAGAGAAGGAAGAGAGAAAGAGAGGAGAGAAAGTGAAGAGAGAGAGAGGAAAGGAGAAAAATGAATAAAAAATAGGTGAGACCACCTATATACTCGCCCGGGGTGAAATTATCACTTGCTCTGCAATTGACCCTCAGTCAAGACTAGCAAAAGCAAATTCATAAAATCTCACCTCAGGTGTTTCTAAATCCTAGGTGCCCCACAGATTTCCTTATTTCACTTTAGTCCCTCTCAATGTCTCAAACTTCACTTTAACCTCAAATTCATCATCTTTTCGGTACCGGACTCATAATTCATTCCCATAAGCTCTATTCTTCTTCTCGGGTTCCTACTTGGTCATTTCTCAAAAGTCCTCTATACTTTCTTTTCTTTTCACTTTAGTCCTTGAGAATCTGTAAAAATTTCCTCAATTAAAAATTAAAATTTCTATTCCCACATTTTCTTCACTAATTCAAAAAGTAAATTTTCCACGTAATTAAATTTTGCACTAAACTTCAAATTAAACTTTAAATATTCATATAAATTCTTGGGATATTACAGTAGATTTCTAAGCAGTAAGAACTATTTTGTTGTAAGATGTGATTGGAAATATTTTGGACAATGACTTACTATCAAACAGTGAACTAATTTAGTCTAAAAAATCATCAAGACATTATTTAATCATCAGGTTAAATTTATTAATGCGTATTTCTGTAAGTAGCTGCTTAATTAATTATAATGTTGTCCTATTTGTCACTTATCTTAGTTTTTTAACCACTCAAATCCAATTAGATCTCAGCACATGAATTAAGGAAATGTATATCAGAGTGCTGATGGAAACATTGGCTTCCCTTAAAATTGCTATGATGATAATGTAACAACAATAACAACAACGTCAATAATGATGACAACGGATATATATATATATATATATATATATATATATATATATATATATATATATAACAAAATAATTAAATAAATTTTAATATTATATTATTGAGTATTCACAGTCAAATTGCCATTGAGCCTTCAATTATAATAAAAATTTCTTTAAATTTATTGTGAAGTAAAATATGACATATTTTATATTTGGATAGATAAAAAATATTTTAAAAAATTTGATATTAATGCTTAACTTTTATAAATTATTATTTTAATAAAAAATTATTAAATTAAAATAAATTAAAATTAATGATTTATTATTTTGAAAAATAACTATTAAATTAATAATATACAATGCATAATTTTTTTTAGAATTTTTAATATTTTAAAGTAGTTTTCTGAAAAGTAAAATTTTCTGATACTTTTAAAATACGAAAATATATTAAAAAAATTGTGGTGGGAAACATTCTACCTTTCAATAAATTTATAACTGTCAATTAATTTGAGACTTATTTTAAAATATAAATATATATATATATATATATATATGTAGAGTTCAAGTTTTGTGATGAAAAAAAAAATAGCATTGATAGACTTTTATACATTTGTGATTTGATCTAATTTAAATTGAATCAATCATAATTTTATAATTTTTCAAATATTAGTGGTTTAAAAAAAATGATATTTTAGTCTCTTATGTTTACTCAATATCTCATTTTGGTTTCAAATGTTTCACATGCTTCATATTAGTTCTTTATGTTGCAAACTGACAATGTTTTAATTATTTTTTGTAAAATTTGTTAAGCACTTTAATAGGCTTGACACCTATCTATCTTAATGTTAATATGAATTATCTATTTAATCATAATCAAATCTGTTAAATTTGTTAAAAAAAATACTTAACAAATTTGATAAAAAATGAGTGTGAGTTTATAAAGTAAAAAATTAATATGAAACATCTTACATATAAAAAACGAAAATAAAATTTAAAAGAAATATATAGTTCCGAACTAATTTTATGCCTTAAAAAAATATACTCATAGTTCCTGGATCTGGATGTGCATGACACATGGCCGATGATGAAACTTTGTTTTCTTTCGCCGGCCAACATGGAAAATTGGAAATGGTCTTTTCATTGGTCTTTTTAAAGTCAAAATTCACTCATCACATGTGAAGAATAATATAACGGTTGTAACTCATCACTATTATTTAATTATATTTCCATAATTAATTTCTACTGTTTTATTATTTTTTAGTTTTTAAATTATTATTACAGTCAAAGGTCTTTTCCTTGTGATCAAAAGCCAAAATTGTCTCTGTGGACTGTTTTTGTAACCACTCATGCCACACAAAGGTGAATTGCTTGTAAAGTGGTTAATTCCATAGAATCTCAATAATATTAAATTAATTGAATAAATAAGAATATATTAGCAGTTTTAAATTTATTCCCATCGAGATCTCTCCAAAAAAAAACGTCATCCCTAATTCAACCTAAAATAATTCTACTATTTATTGTTGGAACAGTAGTATATTTTCACATTAGCAACAAAAGGAAAAATATTATTAAAACACCCAATTGCATTACAAATACATAAAATATAATAACACAAACAAAATAGCATTTTTTTCATATATATATATACATATATATGGGTCAGTCAGTGTTTTATCTATCACTGCAAATTTAAAGAAAGAAAACCAAAAAAAAATAATATTCAAATAAACCCTTTGGATTGCCTATGTGAACAGTAAACAATTCAGAAGTCATTGCTTCAGTACAATTTAAGAGACGTTGGATCAAATTTAATATTTTTTAAAATTATAAATATTAATTGATCTAATGATAATAATAAATATAATAATAAATATAAAATTATAATTATAAATTAAAAAAATTAAAGAAAAAATTAAATGAATGAAAATCTTTAGATCAAAATCTATTCATTATTTTCTAAGCCATGTTTCAAATAAATAGATGAACAAAAATTAGTAAGAATACGACTACATTGAAGGGATTGGAGAGAAAAATAAGCAAAGAGAAATTTTCATATAAGGTAGATGTTGAATTTGTTAACTGAGAAAATTAAGTAAAAAATAAAAAATTTGATTTAAATATAAATAGAAGAGAGTATTAAAAATTACTTCATACCTTTTTCAATTTCTTTCATTTTTTTTTTAAATCAAACATACCATGACATTGATCAAATAATGAGACGAAACTCAAGCAAGGTGCAGATTAGTGATTACAGTGACAAATACGGAAAACATAAAACACCAATTGCATTAAGAAAAAAGGAAAAAAAAACAGGAAAAATTTGGTAATGCATTAAATTTTAAACAAGTTGGCTTCTGAGTTGTTCATCATTTTTTGGGAAATTGCAAAAGGACCTTATTGGCCACCTTCTTTTCTTTATGATTTGTCTTCCTCACCAAACCTGTAATACCAATGAAAAATAAAATATAAATATTTGTTTACAAACTACTGTTACTATTTCAGTATACGGTACTATTCACATGTATAATATTATTTACGTATACGATACTGTTCATTTATACAATCGAAATGTCAAGTACTAGATGTGGTTTGGTCATAAGAGAAAACTAGAAAGAAGTTTGTAGGAAAAAATGACGTTTTATGTGTAAAAATACCCTCAGGGGTTAAATTGAAAGGACTGATGAAAAGAAACTTAAAGATTTAAGGTGAAAGAATAGTTTTACTTTTAAGTTTCCAATAGTAATAAAAGAAAAAATGTCAGTTAAGGTGTACGTAACTGCATTATTAGAAATATCATTTTCATGAATAGTAAATAGAATATTTTATTAGTGCATAGTATCAAATAGTACCCTTGACTTTTCCTATAAATAGGCGCTTTCATTTCACTTCTAAACTCACACCTTCAACTTCTCTTGTTCTCTCCTTAAGTTTCTCTTACTTCAATGCTAGGCCTATGAGATTTTGGGCCTTTCATTTTCAGCTTAGGTAAAGATACTATGCCCTTTCTATGTCTTTTAAATTTTAGAAGTTATTTTCTTAAGTATGCTCTGTGGTTGTGGCCTTGGCTGATCTTCCACATCAGAAAAACTGTCATTAGCTGTTTATATGTTATTTTGATTCTCTGATTATCGAAATAGAATGTAAACTGTGAAAAATACATGTCTAGGAAAGTTCTGGCTAAGGAAAGACCTGGTTTTTAAGTGTGTCCAGTGTGACCCTCCACTCTTTCCTGGGAACTTACCTGGTGTACTCTTTTACAGATTGTATTCTCTATTTCTGGTATGAATAGTATCCATACGTATAAATAGTGACCATATATATGAATAGTACTGTATGTATGAACAGTATCTATACGAAAACAATCCTAACGTATTTTCTCTAATATTTCATGAAAATCTTCGTAGCAGAACACCGAAATTCACCTGAGCACTCTTGTCTGTAACGACTTAGAGAAGCGATATTCGTACGGAATCCACGTGAGTGAAATGACCCCGTTTTAATAGAGTTTTAGCATTACTGGTGATAAAAAGTATGTCGTAGGACACTCCCAAGATTCATAGGGGAAATTAGATTCAGAATGGCGAATATAATGAGATAATTAATCCAGAAGTATGGATAAGAAAAAGCAAGTATCTCATGATGATGTGAAGATTGAATCTCTTGAATTGTGGTTTATAAAGCTATAATATAGTTATATACTATACCTGTTATATGGATGAATATTATATTAAGCTTCTGATTATGATATGAAATGCTATTGATTGTGATTGAGCGGGACAGTACCCCCTCTCACGGCAAGGCGGAAAACCCGGTTGACAGGGTGTCTTGACCAATGAGTGTGGAGACAACGATTCCCTCAGTAGGGATATAGCCCGGATTGGTGATAAATCCGTGAGGCGCCCTAGCTAAAAGGATGAGGTTGTGCGTCATGGCAGAAATATACATAATTGGTGAGCCAGCCTGTGTGCGCTCTACGGGATATATTGCCATTGACGAGTACTAGTAACGTTTGTTGAATTGGATGAATTTTTATCTTCTTGTATGTAAAAGGATGATGTTGTGCGTCATGGCGGAAATATACATAATTGGTGAGCCGGCCTGTGTGCGCTCTCTGGGATATATTGCCATTGACGAGTACTAGTAACGTTTGTTGAATTGGATGAATTTTTATCTTCTATCTATTGGTTGAGTATGAGCCTTTGGATATGTTTGCATGACTGGTAATGTATTTGAATTTTATTAACGCGAGGTCGATTCGCTCATTGAGTTTAAAAGCTCACACTGTTTGTACAACCTTTTTGTTCATATCAGGTTGCCAGCGAAGAATATCTGCTAGAGGAGTAGATCACTTTGCACCTTCCCGTTGTCGGGTAGACCCCTATTTTGTTATAGATTATGTTGCTCTGTAATCGTCTAGGACATCTAGGTCAGGGGTTTGATATTTGGTTTGTATGTCAGCAAAATAATGTATTTTATACTGATAATCTATTATTACATGCAAATCATCTCTATGATTTTCATATAAGAAAATTTGATATATTTATCGTAAGGCTTACAGTGATGAGAGATTCATCATTGTGTCGGTCATGTGCCTAGAAAACGGGTCGTGACAAAACCACCTAATATTGTAAGCTTCTAAAACTTTTCTTAATAAAATTGAAATAAAATAAGATTTCAAATGACAAAGTGGAGGTATATAAACCACATTTTCAGCATGCTCAACTAGGAAGTTCGTGAGTTGGATTTATTTGAATTGAGCAATTTTTTTTTACCTTAAATCAATTAAATAACAGCGAGTTAGATTATATTAGATATTAAAAAATTTGTCACTTAAATAAAATTAACTGGTACTTAAAAGTTAAAAACATGCTTGTCTAGTTTGGATTCACATGTTAGTAATTTTTGGTAATAAAAAAAATGAAATTTTTAAAAATTAATCTCAAAATATGATTTCAATTTAAAATAATCAAACAATAAAATGCATTTATAATATAATAAAACTCTAAGCCTAAATATTCAACTTAATATATATAGATAAAAGTACATTTTACTTCCATAATATTTACATTAAATCTTAATTTTGTTTCAAACTTTTTTTTTTAACATCAATTATATTCCACATGTTTTATTTTTATTTCAAATCTACTGTTTTTACTAATGTCATTTATTTCACTAATAGAAAATATTGATTGAGTTGTTAGTAAAAATGATAGGTTTGAAATAAAAATAAAACATGTAAAATTCAAACATACATTTTTACGTTCATAATTTTTTTTTTGGTTAGTTATATCTTACATATTTCATATTTGTTTCAAATATACCATATTTACTAATAATCCAGTTAACATATTATGTTAATAGAATAGATAGTGTTAATAAAAATAATATATTTAAAATAAAAAATAAAATATGTAAGACATAATTTATAAAAAAAAATAAAATTAAAACTTTTTATAAACGTTAAGGACGTATAAAATATTTTTACCATATATATATATATATATAAACAAAAGAGGCCGCCAATTCAAGTTCCTTCAGGGCCACTTGAGGTTTTCTTTTGCTTTTAATTGTAGGGTTCCTTGAAAGTAGTCGGGATGTGCACAAATTATCTTGGACACCCAAAAATATTAAAAAAAATATATAAACAAAAGAGTAAGTAGTTGAGTTAAGCAAATTATTTTAGCCAATTGAGTTTATTTAAGCCGTTTGATATGTTGACTCAATTCAATAAACTCTCAATCACATATCTTTTTTTTTTTACAAATTACTAAATTAAAACAACAACAAATTCCATACATAGTTTAATTTTTTAAAAAATTATCAGATGAAAATAATACTATAATGCCTTATACTGTTATGCAACATTGAAGAATCAATTGGAATTTAAATAATTTTTTTTTCCCATCCCTTGGCCAACGACCATTACATGAAAGTAACTTTAGAACAGTCAAACCGAAGAATTAGGCAGATACAAATGAGTCCGTTAGGAAAAAATCCATGACCTTTTACCACCTAATAAAATCCTTGACTTTGACTCTGCCGTAATATACACGAAGATACTTATAAACATAAATATAATTTATCTGTACAAAATAATTATAATTCATTTGAGACCGTCTTCATTAGAAGCGTTAAATGTGTTAAAAAACAACAACAAAGAGCCAGTTTGCAGGTATTTCAAGAAAATTAAATTTTAATTTTGGAAATTGTTTTTATTTATAAAAAAATTAATTCAGAGCGATGGTATAATGATATGAGTTACTAAAATATTTTAAGAAGTTTTTGTTCCGTATTTGTGCATACAATATCTTCCAAAACTTATTATTGTCTTTTTTTATTAGTTATTATGTATTAAACATTTACATCCATTATCTTTTTGGAATGAGATATATGTGTGTGTATATATATATATATATATATATATATATATATATATATATATATTATCATTAAGATTAAAGTGAGGGTTTTTTTTTTTTTAAAAAATTGCAATCGACCTGCCTTGATTTTTTTTAGCATGCAAGCTAAACAAAACCGACTTATTTATGTCATATTTTAAAATAAGCTAATTTTGTCCTAAAATTTTTATTTAAGTAACACTTTTTTTTAAACTAAAGCTCTAATCTGGTATTTTATTTGTAACAAAAAAAAACTAATTTTTAAAATCTAAATCTGCCCATTAAATCAGTTAAAGGAGCCAAAATTTGAATATTTTAAGCTTTTTTTAACAACAACTTTTAAACTAATATTACGTTCAGTTGTTAGAATTGAGCTAAAAATCAAAATGAGAATAAGAATTGTCAATATTTTTATGTTTGATTATTAAAATTCTCTTGAAAATCTACATCCTCTCAAATAAGGAAATGATGAAATTGACTTTTACATATTTTGAATATAATAATTTAACTATTATACCCTTATACAATTTTTAAAATTATATTTTTTTCCTAATGTATAATTAATATTATTTAATTGTCTTAAGATATTTATATCATTTATATTGACATACTTGAAAGTATTAGACTATGACCACCAGCCACTATTAATAGTGTAGCCAAAATTTAACAAAAATTATTTTATAATATATTAAAAATTTGTCAAAAATTTTAGTGACACATTGATTATTAATTATATATAATATTTAATTTAATATGTTATACATGTTCCTTGAAATTATCAACCACATCAAAAATTTTTATCCATATGCAACCAATTATATTAACAACTATCCAAGCTCCTAAAGAAGTTTTGCCGTCTTTTTATGAGTATTTCCATCTAAGAATAGTCAAGATACTCTTTCACACGAGTAATCTTTTTTCAACTTATTTGACACGACAGATATTGTTATATTTAAATTTATTTATTTTCTCAATTATTTCTTGTAAATAAATAATTTAATTGCTCCCTCATAAACAATTTATGATCATATCTACATTTAGACAAAATAGATCACCATCGACAAACAAATAGACAAGCAAATAAATGTTTGTCATGCAATATAAAATTTTGATTCCTGCTTATTATTACAAATAAATATTGCTTATTTTTGGTTTGAATGAGACCTCTCATATGTATTAAAAAATTGTGGATTGAAATTGAAGAGTAAATTACACATTTAGTCCCATAAAGAGTGTAATCATGTAGTTCATAAAAAAAATTATTTGTTAACTTGATTTTTAATAATAAAAAAATTAAAATTTAATAATGATAGATTACAATTTCATAAAAATTAAACTAAAAATACTTAATTTTTTTTAAAGCCAAAACAATCGGTAATTTAAAAGTTTAGATTGTCTATTTAAATTTATGTGTGCTTAAATTTTTAATAATAATTTTAACTGTTGTTGTTGTATCAAGCAAGTTTTTACTTGGATTTACTTCAAGTAGGAAATCACGCGCGTAATTTAACCCCAAGCCATTCCCAAATCGAAGGGTCCATAATGGCCGGCCAATTTGTACCGTCGATCCTCAAAAGCTTCCAATCAAAGAATCACACAAGTCGTACAGTCCGTATTTGAGGGGGCCCCACTTTCACGTGAGCTGACAGGCAACGTTCCAAGACCAAGTAACTAATTCCCATTTCGTGCAACGAATCGAACCGTTAATGACCCGTCCGGTCCGGTCCGAATATTTGATGATCGTAGAATTATCGACTTCCCATGCATCCAAACGAAATTCCTTTCCCTCGCCTTCACACAATCAATCAATTTCTTATTATTCCCCACTGTTGAAACTATTTAATTCCGAATTTAATAACTCTATTTGCGTTTTACCGCGTCCTCTCTTTTCTCTCTCCTCTGGGAAAATTTCCGATCGCAATAGGAAACAAAACAATTAAGGTTCATCTTTGTCCGAATCTACGAGCAGTGGACCTCGTTGCGTTTCAGTACCAGCTTCACTTGTTTTTCGCAAACACAAGCAACACAAGGTACCTTTCCCCCCTGCAAAACATCGGCTTTTCTCGCTAATCTCACTGTCAAGGGCTGACCCATCTCCGTCACGGTCCAATCGCCAGAAGGAGCCTGATTTTTCGAGCGCTTCGTTGCTTTTTGCAGTTTTGCTTCGCCACGCCACCACCGTTGCCGCTGAATCTATCTATGTGTGGTGGTGACATTAGGAGTTTAGGGTTTGTTGCTTTCGCTGGATGTGTATTGGGTGCAGGATAAATGCGTGTCACCGGGGATCTAGGGTTTTCGAGCCTGGTCCTTCTGGTGGTGTTTGTGGTTATACCCGTGATCGGGTTCATAATTCACTGGAAATGGCAGAACGCGTTGGCCAGACAGGAGGAGATCAAGAGGCTTTTGATTTTGACCGCCGAGGAGACGGCTCGGGCCGAGAGTGAGGCTTCATATGCGTACGCTACAGTTTCTGTTCCTAAGAATAATGAGTGCGCAGTGTGCTATTGCCCCACCACGACGCGGTGCGCCAGGTGCAAAACGGTTCGCTACTGGTACGTAGCTTGTATTTTATCTGCCATCTTGTGATTCGAATTTTTAATTTGTTGTCTCGTGAACTAAATTTGTTAAATCAATCAAGTTTCTTTTTCTATTTACATAGAATTTGGTCGTTTTTGGATTTTTTTTCCCCGGACTTTCACGATCACTGGTCGCTAAGTAGAGTTATTAACTTACCATTTATGGTGGCAATTGTTTATGTTATATTGTGATGCGTGATTTGTGTAGATCTACAATTTAATATCTTGTAATTTAGATCATAGGGTGTTATTCTGTTGTTAGGTGGAACGTGATAAGAATATGGAGTGGATTTCATGTGGCTTGTAAGCTTCAATATCTTGTGTTAAAAAGAAAAAACAAAATAGAATCCTAAGGATTGGTTTGCAGTCATTAGCGGATTACTCCAGACAGTGTAGTCCATTCCTGAACATAGTCATGTCGCGATTAAGTGGTTCTCTTTGTAAATTGATGGTTGTTGCTTGTGAGAATAATGACCATGTTGCAAAGGTCATTTTTATCCCATGTACAATACATTTGGGGAGAGGTGGGAATTGATCCTTTATTAAAGTCGTTCTCATTCTCAAATCTGGAGAAGATATTATTGCCAGGTGTAAGTATGAATTATGACCCCATCTGTTCTTGACATTTGTGATGAAATTTGAATGATAGATTGACAGTACTATGAAATTTGACTGGTACTATGAAATTTCACTGGGTTTATGATTTTTTTCCCCTTAAATCTTGTTGGCTTTCATGTAAATGATATTTCCACATTTGATATCATGTGTTTTAGTTCGAGCAAGTGCCAAATCGTTCATTGGCGTCAAGGTCACAAAGAAGAATGTCATCCTCCCAGCAAACCATGCCAGGATGACAGTGTGGTGGACAGCCCGAAGGTAGCGGCTCTAGACCGCCATAAAATTCTTGAAGAGAAATCTGAGGTTGATGGTGCACAGTCTAGAACAGTCTCTAAGAAGCCCCCGTTGTCAGTAATTGGTTCTTCTGAAGCCTCATGTAGAAAGGATGATAATGTTAGCGTTGAGCCTCTTGCAGAGGGACATATAACAGATTCTAATTCTGAAATATCTAGTAACTCATTTTCTGGATTCTCATCTTCTAACAATGCTAGTGAATCATCTGATGATGCCTCTGTTTGTGAGAGTGTCATCTCGAATGAGCATGAGAGAGCAGAAGGACATATTCTTGTTGATCCCTCCCTTGATATGCTTGATACCAGTTCAAGTGATAATGGCGTGGGTGTAAACATTTCATCATCACCCAAGTTTGCTAGCCTGGTTGATTCAGTTGATGGATTTTCTACTGTGCATAAATTAAGTCAAATTAGACCCGGTATTAGTAAAGAAGAGAGTAAGCTTGCAAAAAATGGAACTTCACATTATAGCACATGTAAGGGAGTAAGAATTGAGCCCAGTACCGTCTCTTCTGGTTTCTGGGATAAAAGACTTGATTCCAAAGGGATTAAAGATGATGCTAATTATAACCTGCTTCCATCCCACTCCAATGAATCTGCTGGCCATAAGAAATCTGTATCTGGATCTTCATTTCATCACGTTTCAGTCAGTACCTTGCCTTCCTTTCACGTACAAGGTAATCAGGATGAAGGTTATGGTTCTGATGATGCTTTTCCAAACTCTCAGGGGAATATGGCAAGTGCAGGATCAACATCAAATGACAGTGTGAATTATTCAAAGAGGAATTCCGCATCCATAGACAGCAAAGGGTCCAACAATATAAGTTATGGTACCACAAGAGATGACAACTTTGGGCAACCTTTATCTTCCTTTATATATAGCCCATCTAGCTTAGGCGAAAATTACAGTTGTGCAGATGCTTTAAGCATCAGCAACTTGCAGTCAGCAGGCTCTAAGGCATCAAATAACATTGCTGTCAACCCTGACAGTAGTTCACAGTTGAAGTCTGTAAAAGTGAGACACCTGCCACGTGCTTATGCTGATGCTAAGTTAGCTTCTAGAACTGGAGAGCATTTGCGTTCCAGTACAGTACGTGGGAATGATGGTGTTCAATCTGGCATTACTACCTCATCTCAAGTTGCTAGCTGTTCTCCAACTCCTAAAGGTGGCTTGAAAACATCTGTGTTGAAAGTTGTTGATCAGTTCAGAGGATCCAATTTGTCAAAACGCTTGCCACTAGCTGTTGGGAGTGATATTGCTGGAAGATACAGTGATAAGGTTTGTCTTGAATCAATAAACGTTGTTATGTTCTTTTGCTACGTAAGGCACTGTAAACTTATATGATCTACTTATAGTTGTTGCAGGGTCATTTTCCATATGACTTGTTTGTCAAACTTTATAACTGCAACAAGGTTGAGTTGCATCCATTTGGTCTTATAAATTGTGGAAACAGGTAATTTAAAGTAGTTTGTGTTTGGCAAATCTTTTTTTTTAACAAAAAAAAATTTGTGTTTGGCAAAATTGTTCTAAGGCTACATGCTTGTGTGTGGCAGACTTATAATAAGTTGATGATATAATTGAAGCGCTATGCATTATATCTTTTAGTTAATTTTTATAATGATTTGATGGTTAGGTTCTAGGGTTTCACGATAGATAAATATAATTTTCTTTTTGCACTGTGTGTATTTACCTTAATCATCCTCTTTGTCAACCCTTCTCTGCAGCTGCTATGCTAATGCTGTGCTCCAGTGCTTAGCTTTTACGCCTCCTGTTACTGCTTATTTGCTTCAAGGACTTCATTCTAAAGCATGTATGTTTGCACTCACATTTTCTACATTGAAATTACAATATGCCAAGTCAAATTTCTTGAATACAATCTATTGTAAGTGTTGCATTGGATTAAATTCCTTATTTGTTTATTTCAGGTGCAAATAAGAAAAAGTGCTTCACCTGTGAGTTTGAAAGTTTAATTTTGAAGTCAAAAGATACAAAATCTGCACTCTCTCCCAAGGGTATACTTTCCCAATTACAGAATATTGGGAGTCAACTTGGTAATGGAAGAGAAGAAGATGCGCATGAGTTTTTAAGGTTTGCTTTTACATACTTTGGAATCTTGTACATTGATTTAGCATGATTCTTATTTTGCAGTTTTACCTTTAGACTTTAGCTAATAAATCATATTTGGCAGGCATGTTATTGACACAATGCAGTCTGTTTGCCTTATGGAAGCTGGGGTTAATGCATCAGGCTCATTGGAAGACGAAACAACTTTAATGGGTCTAACCTTTGGAGGTTACCTTCGATCAAAGGTAATTTATTCTCTCTTGAGTATAATTATATCAAGAGAAATAGATACATCTAACTATTATTATTATTATTTTTTTAATTTTTTCCTTCTGCTTCCCCAGTCATTAGTGCAATAGTGAGTTGGCCCGTCTTCAATATGGATAATGCTATTATTCCTCTGCCCTATCATCTTTTGACATAATTACCAAGGACAATGAACATATGGCACTATGTTTGTAGATAAAATGCATGAAATGTGGAGGGAAGTCTGAGCGCCAGGAAAGAATGATGGATCTAACTGTTGAGATAGAAGGGGAGATAACAACCTTGGAGGAGGCTCTGCGACGATTTACAAGCACTGAGACTCTGGATGGAGAAAACAAGTACCATTGCGTCAGGTTGGTTGATTCTTGAGGAATTTCTCAATCACATTCCTATATTGTCATTTTATCTTTTTTCTTTTTAGCTTGCACACATTTTGGAGTTTTGGGATTGATTGTTATGTCATAATTACTTCAAGGGCTGCGGGACTGTACAATGATGTTAGATGTGATATTTGGCATGCTACTTGAGGAAATGGTTGTCTGTTTCTCTATATTTTCCTGTCCTATGTACAGGTCTTTAAAGAACAATATATGTGGGGTCTGGGTAGGAGTACCTGACTAAGGTCTATTTAGATTTTTAAGTGTAATTAAATTTAGGATTTATAGAGTAGGGAGATAGTGGAACTGAAGGTGAAGGTGTTTTACAAGCACTCATTTAGTGATAAAGGAACCAACTGGTGGCTGCTTGGGTGCTGTGAACAGCCCCTGCAAAGTCAGGGTTTGACAGTTTGAAGGGTTGTAGGGTGTATTCAGGAAAGAAATGGTGAATGAGGGTTTTGTATGAAGGGAGTTTTTTTATGATATCTATTCCAGAAAGAATATGTCAGCATGGCTTTGAATTGAATTATATAGATTAAGCATTAAATTGAAATAAAATGAGTTTACCAACGAGTTGTTGGTTGAGATGGTAAGCAGTCTTAACCATAGTTATCAAATCGCGATTTGAATCGTGAATCGCTAGGTTAAATTATGAATCGTAAATCGTGAATCGTATCGAATCGTAAGATTCACAATTACAATAGAAAATTTCATAGATATGTTCTATAACATAAATAATATACTTGATTTCATAAGTTTAAATCATAAATAAACCATAAAATAATTGTCAATTCATAACAATCCAAGTTTAAAAGACTCAACAACTAGATAAAATTTTTTTTTAAGAAAATAAGAGAAATTTAGCCAAGGGTTGAAGAATGAAGATTAAAGAAGAAGGTGACAAGGTGTACGGTGCAGTGTAGCAGCAGCACTAGTGCAGAAGGCAGAACACAGAACGATGATGTTAGCCCATGTGATCACCTCGGATTACTGATATATAAATGAATCCCAATAAAACCCCACTGTCCCAGTGATTTTATTCCTAAGCCCAGTAGCTTCCTAAACCCAGCCCAATGTATCAAAATAAGTTAAACACTGCGTTTTGGCTCATGTATCAGAATAGGTTAAACGCTGCGTTTGTATGTAGGGCAGCAACTGAATCATCTTCTCCGCTGCTTCATCTTCCCCGACACTCAGTAGACTTCTGAATCGCCGGAACCGTGCGATTCATCGGTTCTGGCTCGAATCGCACGATTTCGGCAATTTGGCCAGCGATTCCGACCTTGCTGCGATTCACTTCGAAGTTCGTATCGTTCTTCCACTGAATCGACGCGTATCGTGCGATTCAAATCGCGAATCGCACGATTTTGATAACTATGGTCTTAACTCTTGTAAGGAGGAGAACACAAGTTCGAATTCCGGGAAGCGCACTTATTGGGAGGTTCTTAAACTTAACGCTCTCGGTCTGAACAGGGATTAGTTCCAAGTCCAAAGAGGCTTGGGGATATCTTGGGTTCAAACCAAAAAAAAAAAAAGTTTCATGCTTGGGGTTTTTGAGCCCATTACATGTAATGAGAGCAATTGACCAAACAATACTCATAGTTGTATCATTTCCTTTATGATGTAATGAATTGAGTTTGCAAAACTAATATTTTTACCTATATGAATGAGGACTTCCTGCAAATACTAATACTCGGCATACAATTGAGATTGAAATTTGAAACATCTAAGTAAGACCAAATATGGCTTATATAATGAAAAGTTTAAGCCCAGGCCATTCCCTTTAAATTAAGGACCATGGGAGTTGATAAAATTTGGGAAAACTAATAAACTGCCCTTACACTGTAAGATAAATGAAACTGATGAATAGAACTTCATAATGCTTTAGAGGCATAAAGTACCTGGATTTGCTAAGTGTAATCAAGGTCTGGCATGGATATTCGTTACATGGAACTTGCTGCACCCTCCTGAGAGTCAGAGTGGCTTTTGCATGCCTTTTGTAGGTCTTCAAAGGTTTACTGCCAGCAAACTTATCACCACCTTTACTGAGGTTAAGGATCCTTTGGCATTATCCCTGTTAATACATCAATTGTGCTTTCGTAATCTGAAATCTGAATAGTGTTTGCCAATTATATCATAAGTTGAGACCTTGTGTGATGGATTTAATTTGACTTTTATAAGTTTTCCCTTCTTATTCTCCATTTCATTGCTCTGAGGGCCACCATCAGATTTTTGGTCAATTTTCATTTGACCTGTATGTAAAGTTGCCATTGATTTAGTATAAATCTTTTCTTTTCTCCTTTTATTCATTAATGCATTATTCTTTTTCCTTCCTTTTGCCTTGGCTATGCACCTAATAAAATTTTTAGTCTTCCTTGTTTTTCTATTCTGTTCTCTTTTTCTTTTTGATGTGTAGTAGTGTTGTAAAATTTTGTGTATAGTATTTAGATTATTATAAATTTGGGTCAATTTTCTTCTGTCTGAGTTTTAGTAGTTTAAGCAGTTTCCATATTGTATTATTTATTAATGGATGGTTTCATGTTAAGCAGGTGCAAATCATATGAGAATGCCAAGAAGAAGTTGACAGTTTTTGAGGCACCTAATATTCTTACAATTGCATTAAAGAGATTTCAGGTATTTCACGTGTTAAGCTTAAAGATAAGATGGTACTGTTTTGTATGCAGTTTTTATGACATTTGTTACATGTATGTTGCAGTCTGGAAAATTTGG
The DNA here is from genome assembly GCA_037074585.1 of Biancaea sappan. Lineage (NCBI taxonomy): Eukaryota > Viridiplantae > Streptophyta > Magnoliopsida > Fabales > Fabaceae > Biancaea > Biancaea sappan. The sequence goes on from CM073494.1 coordinate 19,715,347, forward strand.
GAAGCTCAATAAGCCTATTCGGTTTCCTGAAATACTTGACTTGGCGCCTTTCATGAGTGGGACTAGTGATAAATCACCTATATACAGGCTGTATGGGGTAGTTGTTCACTTGGATGTTATGAATGCTGCCTTTTCGGGTCACTATGTTTGCTATGTGAGGAATAGCCAAAATAAGTGGTTCAAGGTTGATGACAGTGTGGTATGTCTCTCAGTTTTTATTATTCTCAATATCTTGTAAGGCTTCTCTAGGGCTTACTACAATCAGATTTAAGATTTCTTGTAGTGTTAGCTTGTGGTCCTGCTTATTAGCTCACAAGCCATCTCTCTCTTTGCCTGCGTTCTCCACAAATGCTGTTATGGACTCTAATAATTATCAACAATACTGATAATAGGTGCCATGGAAGTATAACCAATAGTAACATCAGTTCTCTACAAGTATGAATAGGGAGTACATCAGTTCCCTGACACGAGTAAATTCATGGGACTTGTTCATAGTTCAAGTCCTACTGAGTATACAAATGTTGAGATTTGCAGTGCGTTTGTCTGTTGATATTTCTGTTACTGCTGTTGCCTCCAAATTAGTTTAATAATCTCCCTTATTATGATTTTGTAGGTTACAACGGTTGAATTGGAGAGAGTCTTGACAAAAGGAGCATACATGCTTCTCTATGCAAGGTAACCGATCTTCAGATTATTCTTTTGCATCAAGGTTTATTATTATGTTGTCTGCTTCTTGGACTAACTGAACCACCTTTTAGGTGCTCACCAAGGGCCCCAAGATTGATTAGGAACTCGATAATATGCCCTGATTCAAAAAGTAGAGCTGCCAATGGAAAAGTCACGACAATGAAGTCCAGATATGTACCTACACATTCTGTAGCTGCTGAATATTTCACAAGTTCAATTTCTCCAGATGGCTCTCCCACCTTAGACCCTTTCAATTCAAAGTTTCACCATCTGAAAAGGATTTTGGAAGAAGATTCATCGAGTGATAACTCATCCCTTATCAGCAACAATTCTGATGAAGGTTCTTGCAGTACTGGTAGCACCCGTTGCTCAACCAGCACCGATGACTTCTCTGAATATATTTTTGGCGAATCAGGATGTGGCTGGAATAACACGTGGAAGAGTTCTGATTCTGACACTTCCTCATCATCATCATCTCCCTTGAACTCCAGGCATTCGCCCCTTGCTGACATGGACAGGTATAATTCAGGTTTTCCAGATGCCACTGGATCCCAAACTCCCACTGGCTCAAGTGTGGAGATAGATAGTCCACTGTACAGGCTCTCTAATGGTGTTGGCAGAGTGGTGGATATTGGAAAGGAGGGACGTGTTTCTGTTTTGCATTCTGACACAAATATACATCATAGGAGGTTAAATAGTAGTAGGAGTAGCAGTAGTAGTATTAGGGAGACTAACCCTTCTCAATGGCTAGGATCTAACCATGTTAACCATAAAAACAGTGGTGCATCATGTAGAAAGTCAAGGGAAAGAACGGATTGAAAATTTTATTGAGTAAATAAGTGGGGATGCTGTACGTAATGTACTCTTGTCAATAATTACCCTCCCAAATTAGTTTTCTTTTTTTGTTTTTGTTTTGGTCCAAATTGGAAGAAAAAAGTTTACAATATATAATGCGTCTTATGGAAAACGAATTTTCAATAAAACAAGTTTTTACTATATTTTGTTTATTCTTAATTTATAATTAAGGCAATAAGGAATAAGGATAGTAAGAATCAAATATTTAATATAAATTAGGAGAAGCGATCGCTTTCTAAAATTTTGATATTATGCCTGAAAAAGAAATTATTGAAGTGATTTGCTTTTAAATTACCAAGACTAGCAAACCTTTCTCCTTCTATGTGTGTTTAAATTCTACAATGACAAACGAAAAATGTTGTGGTACCTTCGTTGTTGCAAGTCCATGATTTTGAACTCAAGATGTTGGCCTCTTTCACATTATATTGAGCCTTGATTTGGGACCTGCCGAATAGAACTGATACCCAATTACTGAGTAGCCAATTTCTTCACAAAAACGTACGTTATAAAGTAAATCTAAAGGAGCATATATATATATATATATTATATTATATAGAACAATTTCGTTTACCTTGGAGTGAGGATTTTGCGTTTCCTTAAGGCAATTAAGAGTAAGTGCTATGATGTGACACAATCAACAGTGCTGTCACGTAAAGAGTAATATTTTTGTACTTCTCAAAGTCCTCTCACACATTCATTTCGAACACATGGTTAACTAGGGATGGCAATGGAATAAGAATAAGGAGTTTTGGAGATTCTTGCTTTCAGAGGGCTCCAGTGAGTGGAGATTTTTTTATTTTCATAGGAATGGGGATGAGAAAAAAATCTTCCTGTTAGAACTTTGCAAACTGAGAAAGGGATCACATTCTCCGTTTGGCCAGTGAGTGGAGATTTTTTTATTTTCACAGGAATGGGGATGAGAAAAAAATCTTCTTGTTAGAACTTTGAAAACTGAGAAAGGGATTACATTCTCCGTTTGGTAGGGTCTCCACCCTAGAATATTTTAGTAATTTTATGAAATTTACTAAAATATCTTTAATATATATATATATAATATTTATTTAGAGATGTTTTAATAATTTTATAATTAAAATTAATTTAATTAAAAAAACCAAACCCTAAAATTCCCAATTCTTCATTTCCAGACTCCAATTATCAATTGTGCAGTACTAGAGCAGCTTCTCATCAATCTCCAACCTTCACTATCTCACTAAGACTATCTTCATCGTCTCCATTGTCTTCGAGTTTCACCTATCGTCTCTATTATCTTTCGTCGTCTTGTCTCCTACCTTCACCTTCGATCTTCCATTGTCCGTTGTCTCATCTCAAGTCTTAGTCTCGACTTCACTCTCAGTCTCGCTCCTCTTGCGGTCTCAATCACTGTTGTGTCCTTTCAGTCTCACTCCTCTCTCAATCTCAGTCTTGCTCCTCTCTCGCCATTTTAGTCATTGTAGTCTCCTCTTAGTCTCACTCCTCTCTTGGTCTCAATCTTGGCTTCGCTCTTAATCTCGCACTGTCACTCCTCTCTCAGTCTTGGCATCGTCTCCTCTCATTGATTTTTCTTTAATTTTCAAAAATTTGTTAATAAACTCACAAAGTCTCCTCAGGGAAGCGGGGAGGCAATGGGAAATAATTTTTCTCCCCAGCGCCTCCCTACTTCTCATCCCGTCCTATTGTCATTCTTATTGTTGACTAGATAAGTTGATCAAGTACTAAATTCAAATAAAAAACTATTTATAACTAAATAAATACTTAAATATGTCATATATTATCATAATATATAATATATTCAATAATGCGCTTCTATATTTGTTCATTTTCATAAACAATATCTATTTATATGTCACATCCTCAACAGTAAGTCTAATTCAAGTTATCTCTAAGTTAAAAACATCGTCAAGGTCTTATACAAAAAAATTTTAAGTAATATTCATATTTACACATAGTCAGTCCACAAAATCTTAGGAGGCTTATGTGACCACAGAGCTACTTCTAGAGCTTACAAGATAATAGAATACAAAGGAACCAACCGAAAATACAAGAGGATTGATTTAAGATAAACTCGTTATTCCTTTGGACAATCCCTAGCGTCAGCCACAAATTCTCAAATGTTGTAAAATAATAGGATGAGTAATGAAATACTCAGTGAATGGATAACATTATCAATCAAAAGTAAATTTAGCAATTAGTATCATAAAGATATCATTGAATTAAACTCACATCAGTTACCAATGATATACACAGTATAAATTATTCAGTGCCAAACACAAATCCCGTACCAACCGGGTCGTCCACGGTACCAGTGGATCGTTGCCCGCGGCCCCCTGGCCGCATCCACCCTTATCTCTCCATGAAAGATATATCTCCACCCTTATAACTCCCGTAACTTCTCCCGCGGGATGCACCACCACGAAAATATTATAACAATGTCATACCATAACGCAAGTATTCACACAACCTCAGCATAATAACGCAAGGAATACAAGTCCTTGATAATGAATACACAACATACCGTTTAAGTCCACCTTCTCAATTTTCTTTATGATACTTGATGACAATACTTTTGAAGAAATATAGATGAGATAAGGTTATCACACTCACCTCGAATGTGGCCCTAACTACCTTTACTTTTGCAGCTAAATTATGAGAGGTGTTAGGAAATAACTCTCAAAGATTTCCTAAAATGCAAATAAGATGAAAAAAATAAAGAATACATTAGAATTTTCAAGTGAAACTTTCTAACAGTATCGTATTTACAAAAAAATAAAGTCCGGATGTAAGAGTTATGAACATTTTAAAACTGATGTTACAGTGACGTTGACCGAGTCAATGCTACAGTGACATTGACCTAGTCAATGCTACAGTAACCGAGAAAATCTGAAAAAATTTTTCCGATGAACAATAATTTCTGGAAATTTTCTGGAAAATTTCTAGAATGAACAGTGATGTTCTTCGTGTTCTTCATCCAAAAATCCTAAAATCATATCTAAAACAACATTTCTTTTGATTTCTTCCATGAGTTTTGTTTCTCAATGTCTAATGAGTATTTTAACACCAAACCCCCAATTTTTACCAACAATCCAAGCTAAAATCTCAAATTTTCATCAAGAATACAAACTTTTTTCAAATATCCAAATTCTACGAATTTCTCCTAGTTTTCTCCAAATTTCTTGTTCTAATAACATCATAAACCACCTAAGAATGTTTTAGATTAACATCCACACTTAAATTCATCCATTAAAACTCAAAATCTTAATTTTCTTCCATAGGTCCGAAAATGGAGAAAAAGAGAAATATAGTAGATAAAACTTACCTCTTTACCTCTAGAACTCCTAAGAATCAGAAATATGGTTAGAAAATACAAGATCACAGGATGAAAATTTGAGAAATGATTGAAGAAGGGAAGTGTGGTAGATGAAGAGAAGATAGAGATGTCTCGGGAAGGAAAGAAGGAAGAGAGGAGATGAGTTTAATAATTGTATATGTGGATCCCACCAATTTCTTTTTCGATAAAATTACGCATAGCCACCTTAGCTTTTAAGATTTGTTCACTTAGTTTCTTGAGAATTTATAAAAATTTTCTAAATTAAAAATTAAAATTTCTATTCCCAAATTTTCTTTACTAATTCAAAGAAAGAAAATATTTTTCACGTAATTAAATTTATCGACAAACTTCAAAATAGATTTTTAATATTCATATACATTATTGAGGTATTACATTATAAAAGGTTTTTCAAGACCTTTTTTTTTTTAAAAAATAAAAAGAAAAGTAAGAGTGAAGGTGAGGATACACAGTAAAATGATAAGGATACAATGGAGAAGGAGGAGGAGTGGAAGTGAATCATAGCGAGTTCAGACTTGATATAATGCAAAATTCCCTCAGATTGCAGCCCCACCCACATGCACCCCCTCCTTCATTCTTCTATATCGATCCAATGCCTCAAACATTTAAACTCTTCAAATTTCAATTTCAATCCACACATGCTCCCTCTTACACTCACCACAAAAAGCTCTCTCTCTAAAATTATCGAACCCATAATATATATACCATGACATGAAATAGATACCACTACAGCGCCATTACCTTCTCTTGGATCCTCATTCAATCTGACATGGATCGATATGACGCTAGCCTTATCCTTTAATCAATGAGAGACCGCTAATATAATTATTTGACAAAAGAAATTCAATATATTAATTGTTAATCCTTTCCTGAAATCATGCATGTCGATTATTTAGTTTCTGAGGTTTCAACTTTACGTGATTTGGTTTTTTAATGTTAGAAATTTATTATAAATTATTATTAAATTAGTTTTTCGGATAAATATATGATTCAGTCAAATAAAAAGATTAATTTGTATTATGTTTATAAGTTAAACGATGAACTTGTTTGATATTTAAATTTTAGAAATCAAATAATAAAAAAAGCATATCTTTCAAAAATAAATTTGTATATTTACTTAAAATTATGAGTAAACTTATTTTTTTGTCTATAAAAGTACACCTTGATAATATTTTAGTATTTAAATTTTAAAATTATTATACAAAATGATCTCTATGTCTCTCATTTCTATCAAAGCATTGAAGGAAGAGACCATTTTGTTTATAAATTTCAAATTTTAACTAAAATAATTAATCATATTAGTATGTTAAGATACTACATCGTTTTACATCACTATTATGTCAACAAATAATAATACGTACACATCACGTTAACTATAATAACAAAATTAATTTTTAAATCATTTTATACAATAACTTTAAAAGTTAAAAATTAATATAGTCAATAATTATTTTTCAAGAATAAAAATGCCACTGAAACAGGCTTTCCATCAACCAATCAATAGGTTTACTCTAAAATTATCTAAGAAGATCAGTGTTGCATGTTGAGGGGAGAGAGAGAGAGAAGATGGGATGAGATAGTGTTGGACCCCATATGTCAACTTGCCCATAAAAGAGACACGAAACTTGAACCCCAAGTCTGTTCACTCTACTATTCCCCTATTCACACACCTCACATGGATTCTCTCTCTCTCTCTCTCTCTCTGAGTGGGAACTAATTAACCCTTTTTCCTGTGCCGTGAGCCGCAGAATATTGCTATTATTGCATCTTCATTTGGTTTGCTTGGGAGCATAACGACGATCACATTAAGGGAAAGAAAAAGAAAGAAAGCAAAAAGAAAGTGCGTTGTGTGAGATGGGACAAGCAAGCTGTGATCTGAAAGCATGTACATTTTTAGGGAAGTTGCTGCAATTCCTACTTGCATGCGTTGGCTCTCGCGTTAATTATGCTTTCTTTTCTCTCTTACGCGTGCACTCCCTTTTCTATTTCTTATGCAAATTCATTTATCTCGAGTGCTTACTTTCAGATTCTCATTCTCTACAACAACCACACCCCAAAGAAAAACTAATAATAATAATAATAAAGAACACCACTTTTATCTCTTGTTTGAAATTGAATCTAGCTAGACGCGACTTCATAGATTTTGTTGTATCATTGTCTTTTTTATGGTTTGCCAAAAAGGGTAAAAAGGGCATTATATTGTTAAGAAAAAAAACACCGTATTTACTAATGGTTACAAGAAGGAAGATTAGACACGCATGCGATGTGATGTGTTTGATAGTAAGAAGATGAGAGAGAGAGAGAGAGAGAAAGAGAGAATTAATGTGCCGAAGCAGAAAAGTGAGATAAAAAAAAGTGGTGGCTGGCACCGCCATGGGGTTTTGTTGGAGTGATCCTTTTGCTTTGGAGAAGTGTCGAAGAAAGCAGAAACAGATGAGAGACAAGTTGACAATATCAATACCCTAGTGTTCAAATCACTCCTCTTGTTGGTAGGCTGTATATTTGTCAATATGGTGTGAATTACAGAGTTGACAATTCTTCTTTCAAGTTTGAGTGATGTTCTTTCTTTCTTTTTCGTTTTCAAATCATTACCGATTTGGTTTATCATATTCTAGTTGATATAATTCATATTAGTTAGTCATATAATTTCACATTTTTAAAAAATAAATTTAAATTGTAATATTGTAAATAAAAAAGATTAATGTTGCAAAAATTTTACATTATTGTAATTTGACTTGATTTAAACTAAATTAATTAAAATTTAATAAATCTTATGATTCTAATATTTAACTCGGAGCATGGATCTTTTATTAAAAACTCGAAATTTGTTATCTTTTTTTACTCAAATCTCGCCCATCCAACCATAAGTAACAATCCAAACTAAGAACAACATTAATTTTAACAACAATCACGACAATAACGTTAATTTCAATAACAACTTTACTTTTTACACTTATTTTCTAGGTTTTCGTTTGATCACCATGAAATTGACTTGAGTTTATTTTCCTTCAAGGCTTCTTAATATTTAGAATAAAGTTTGGACTCATATTTCTCACACGATCATTCACGTTAAATTTTTTTTGAAAAATATAATTCTAACATTTATTAATTGAGCAAAGTGTATATATATATATATATATATATATATTCTATAAAATGGAAGACAAAGAGTTTACATGTGATTTTGTCAAATTTTAATTTGTATTTTGAGTTTTGACATTTCCTTAAATGATTAGTGGGATGATGATCGATGATGTAAAAGGAGAGTGCTATAATTTGTGGAAATATCTTGCACTCATATGTGTCTAATGACTTCCTTTGTGGGATTTTTTTTATCAAATAAAGAAGAAAGATTTCATCTTGAATTTGTTGGAAACTTGATTGAATGTGATGGTGACTTTGTGTCCAAAATGTAAGAAAAACGGATTGCATATATATATGTTTTAAAGCATTCGAAATATGATTAAAAAAACAAACTTAATTACCTTTAGCCATTGTTTTTGTTTCAAGGTAGAGCAAAATTTTTCTCACTTGACATTTTATTTTAGATGGTGTATGTCCTTATGTGTTAGAGAGAAGAGAGAGGACCTCCAAAACTTTGTGTTCAATTATCATGAGCATTTATTATGCTTTTGTAAGTAAAAGTCGTTACCACCTCCCTTGTTAAATGGTCATCGATGTCATAACTGAAACTGTTTTATCACTTAATGCAATGTAACTATTATACAATTTAATACGACATAACCATTGCATCACTTAATGTAATTAAACCGCGATAATCGTTGCACTCCTTTAAATATTACACAAAATACTAAGACAATTTAGTTTGGACTCTTGACACCTTATAAGTCCTTACATTCTCTTTAAAACTATTTTTTAACAGATTTTTTTTTTCTGGTTCAACTATTTATACCTTTCACCTTCTCAAGTATTAACTAAGTGGTATAGATTGATAGTTTCTTTAACCCACTGGCTTCACTATAGTTCATTTTAGAAAATGATAATAAAATTTTTACTTTTGATGTGAAAATTCAGAAACTGAACTTACATACAGCATTAATATTTAAAAACTTGTTTATTTACTATGGAAATCATTAATAAGACTTAGTATTTTATAAAAAATGAAATTAAAACATGACATTACCAATAAATTAAGTTATAATCCCTTCTTTTCATTGCTAGAAACGAAATATACATATACATATATATATGAATCGAGAGAAATGTTTTAGTTTAAGAAATGGTGCAAAAATTAATCATAAATACATAATCTGAAAAGACATAAATTCATAATAATTTTTATCCTTAATTTCTGGATCAATAGTTTATGTATTAATTTAGTCCACTAATTTATAACTTATTGGTAATTTATTTTGTTAGCCCTAAAGTATTATACTATAAGTTTTGATGATAACAAATGTATGAAAATTGTATTTCATGTCTTTCATATACTATAAGTTAAGCATGCTTATAATATTTAATATGTAATGTTTTATACTTGAATCATGCTCGTTATAATGAATTGAACTAACTATTTAGTTTGCAAATTAAATATTTTTTGTGTAGGTTGGTTCAAAACAAGAGTGAGCATTGGATTGAAGATATTATCATCATTCTTTACTTAAGAAATAACAAGCGAGAAAGATGGTCCAAGAAATTAAGAATTAAAATATTTGAAGTTTTAAAAGCAGGGTTACATCAAGATAGCCAATAAGCTTGACTAAGTATATTTACAATAGGCTAAGAAATTTTATGTGGAAATCAATGATTTAGATTAATATTTATTGGCTTAATGCATCTTGATTCAAAAGCATACGTTTTAAATTAAAAAAATAGTGAGATATGAATTTTTTCAAAAATTTAATCTTGATCTTTGGTCACTATTTTGATCATATCTCCTTAACAGTAATGGATTTTTAAGCAAAACTTGTTCATTAGAAAATAAACTCAAATAGCTTACCAACGATAGGTCACTCACTTTAAATGAAGTCTAAATAAAAAAGTTATGATTGTTTAAAATGGACTTGGAAATTGCAAATCGACTGGTAGCTTTCCAAAAAGTGACCAGTTGATAGCCTCATTATACCAGTCAACTGGTTTACTGGAAAACTCAGTGTAACTGTCATTTTTAAGCCAATAGTCGATTGGTATGCTTGGACGGTAAGTGTACGAATTGCTTTTTTAAAGTGCATAAAGACTCTTTTATGTATCCAACAACTATATTTTAACCCATGTGCTATAATGTGATCTTCAACTTGTTATATCATCTTTGAAAGAGATACATTCATCATTGAGCCAAAATTTGCATAATCTTTATTATTTGATCAGTTTTTAAAGCTTCATCTTGTATATCTACTCTTGAAGAGAGTTTGTTTGAGCAATCCCTTGTGAGGCAAGGGTAGTGCATCCCTTTGTGAGAGAAATCAAAAGTGAGGAATCTCTTAGAGTATTTTCCTATAGAAAGAGAGGTGTGCTCTATTTTAAAGTGAGAATCAACTCTAGGTTGAGTTGGGAATTATAATTTATAAAGGCTCACAAGTGTCCAATTAAACCTATGGTATTAGTAGAGAAATCTTAAGTGGGTGCTTGGGGATTGGAGGTAGACTTGGATTAGAGTTGAACCAGAATATATATGAGTTTGCTTTCCCTTTCCCTACATTCTTTACATTGCAAGTTGATTATTTGATGTTCTGGTTTTAGTTTGATTTTTTGTCTCAAGTATTGATTATTTGTTGCTTGATTCACTACCTTACATTCATTTCAAGTCGATTATTTGTTGTTCGCTCTATCTTCCTTTAAAAACACCCTAATTACAAATGCTTTGAAAAAGATTTTAAAAATAACTCTAAGTTTTCGCAAACAAACAATTTACCTCCTCGTGGGTGTTAGTTGTCTTGTCTAACATAGTTTTCTTTCATCTATCATATTAAACAACTCTTTCTCTTGATATTCTTTCTCTCTCTCTCTCTCTCCTCTCTCTCTCTCTCTCTCTATATATATATATATATATACACACACACACGCACATACACACACATATGCCCTTGTGATATTTTTTCCCACAGATATCTTCTATTGAAGGTAGTTTAACTCGAAGTATTATTAGGCACTAAATGTTTTAGCGGAAATTTGAACTTGGATTCACTACCTTGTGAAAGACTAGTATTAGGAAAAAATATCATTTCCCCTTGATAAATTTTTTCTTTAAATAAAATAGAACAAAACAATCATCACAACACAAGAATTAACGTGAAAAAATTCCAAAATTGAAAAAAAAATTGTTGTCAAAAGACAACCAAAGAAAACACTATTTGAAAATTTTTACAACACACATAAATTTCTCTCAAGCACCTCACGACCTCAATACACCCACACTCTCCAAAGTAAATATCTAGCTTACATCTTTCAATACTCTAAAAAAAGAGAACAAAGATGATTTTTAACAAAGTTAGATACAAGTTTAAAGTGTTTTTGACTGGTACAATTTGAAACAAATATCTTAGGCTCCTTATATAGGCTTGACACTTACTTTTCTTTTGTATTCTAAGCAATAGGGCTTTTTATTTTCAATCAAACTCAACAAATAGCCCTTTTTTTAAAAATAAATCTAGCCCCATTGATACATATTTGTGATACTTAGCACTATAAAATGAGTTGGGCCAACCCGTGTATAAATGTGCTTGAGATATGATATCCAAGCTTTTTTAAAAATTTTGTTCTATTTTTTAAATTTTTATTTAAATATAAATAAATATTACTATTAATGTGCAGTCGATGATATATTTCTTTACTTAGTTTATTAATATAAAAATGAATTATGTATATTTTATATATTTTTTATTTGATTTTGTTTACACTACAACAAAGAGGCTTTATACCTACGGAAAATCCAATCAGAGATATATGAGTTTCAGTAAGACAAGAAGATTTCCTACTGAGTTCCTACTGATTTTTTTTTTTGCAGTAGTTAAATGGATACTCGCTAATTAGACATATACTAAATTCCGTCTAAAAATTTAATTCCTACTACACCGCTATTACTATATGTCAGTCGCAAAATAAATGGCTTTATACATGTTTATTTATTTTTTAAAATATCATGTGGTAGGGTTGGTTTGATGTGCTTTTGTACTTAAATAATGTGTGGCTAGGATTGCTCCTTAACTGCACTCATATAGATGGCTTTAGGAACCTAATAACTAAAACACACGGATGGTGAGACATGAGGAACCACCACTCAAGCCATATCATTTGTGTGGCGCGGGGAGTTGCCACTCTTAAATTCATGTGGCTCAGGGTTCAATCCTGAACCACACTAAAGGTATGACGCGAGGGGAGGCACCTTGTGCCGTGCTGGCGGTAGCCCTATGTGCCAGACCCTTCTTTGTGGTGCCTAAGCCACACCATTCGTATGGATGGTTGGCTCAACCTTGATGAAGTAGGTTTCAATCTAACTAAACCAAGCTCTTGGAGCTTGTTTTATTCCATAAAGTGCCTTCAGTAATTTATACACTTTCTGCTCTTCTCCCTTTCTTTCATAACCTTGACTCCGTTTAATAAAAAAGGCAGACTTAACATCTAACTGATAAATCTTCCAATCTTTGTTTGCTGCCAGAGCTATGATCATCCTTACAGTGTCCATTCTAGCCACCGAAGCAAACACTTTTTTGTAATCCACTCCATATTACTGTAAGTAACCCTTAACCACTAATCTTACTTTGTACTTATCCATATCTCCTTGTTCATTCAATTTGGTTTTATAAATCCACCTCACTCCTATTTTCTTTGCTCCTACAGGTAGATCCACTAACTGCCATGTTTGGTTTTTCTTAATGGAGCTAATTTTAGCATCTATGGCTACTCTCCACTTCGAGCACTTCACAGATTCTTTAAAATAAACAAGGTCTGAAGATACAATAAATGCCATGTTGACTTCCTCCTCTTCAAAGCATCTTCATTCACAACATAATCTCTCATGCATAAGGGGGTGTTGGTCGATTTGGCAAGTGTACCAATCGCTCAAGTAATATAGTGAATTAAGAGTAAAAGTATCGTTCCCACGAAGACTAAGTGACTAAGTACCCAAGAAATTTAACCGAATTATTTAGAATTGGATTGAAAACAGCTCTAATGAAGAACTGACAATTAGAGTGAACTATGACAGTAAATTTTTATAAATTTTCTTTTAATGACAGTAAACAATGCAAATACTGATGAAATTGATAAAAAATGAAAGCCTAGGGTTGCTAATCCCCCTCTTACGTCTTAGGAATTGCTAATTCTCCCTAACACTTGTGATTCAAGTCAATTATGCACAATAATCTTAGGTTTTCTAATGGTTTAAAGTAGTTCTCCCGAATCTAGATTAAGCTACCCAACTCTACACAATCCCTTATGTAAATTGAGTCGAATTAATGTTAACATAATCTGATTAAACGAGGTTAATTAATATTCCTATTAATTAACAAGTAAAACCCCTAGGTTCTATCACTCGTCCTAATCATTCAGTGTTCTACCACCATCTCCCTCTCCCAAGTTCAATAGAGGCAACATACAGATCATAAAATGACCAAGTTTATAACAAGTTCAGGAAATATGAATGATAGGTATGCATAAAGTGACAATAATCACAAGTTTGAAAAAAACACAATTCCTAGTCTGAAAGTAGGTTCATAGGAACCCTAGAACAGAAAACTTACACTCATGGCTCTAAAAATACAGAAAACAGTAGAAGAATGAATAAACTTCATGAATCTGGGATTGGGTTGACGGAATTCAGGCTTGAATGGCTCCAAGGATGGATTCCTCCTTCTCCTCTAGCAAAAGTCGGTGCCTCCCTTCAGTCTCCAACTCAGGAATCCCCTAAAAAATTCATCTGACGCCTTTTAAACCAGCCCAGAATCGCGACGTACCGCTATAGCGGTAGAAGACAGTAAAGAATTCTCTAACAAAATTTGGTACAGGGCTCACCGCTATAGCGGTGGTAGACAGAGACTGGGTCTTCTGCTTCTTCAGCTCCAGGGACAAGCGCTATAGCGGTAATAGACAGAACCAACTTCCAGCAATGTTTAGCTCCAGGGATCACCGCTATAGCAGGGGTATGCAGAAATTCCCTCACATCAGCTCGAATTAGTTTGGTCGTTCGCTTTAGCTTCGTCCAGCTCGCCCTACGTCAGAGAGAATAAAATGATGATTAACGACATTCTTAGTCAAGGAATCACATGAAGAAGACTAAACTCTAAAAAATCCTAAACTAAACTAAATCAATCAAAAACAACGGAAAAGACATACAAGCAACCACAAGTAGGCGATAAAATGGATCAAAGATTCAGCACCAAATGGTACTAAATCTAGCACTTAACAGGGGGGTTTCTGGTTCTGCTCTTTTCACTGATAACACTTTCATCATTACCCCTTGCTGAGGTATCCTATTCAACTTCAGTTTCTATTACTTTAGCTTCTTCCTTTTCTTCATCTGGTACACAGTCTCTCTCATTTTGAGTTCTATCTGTACTATCTTCCTAGTCTATATTCATTAGCTGCTCCTTTCTGTAGCCAGCTTCCCAATCTCATCCACTTTCTTATTCAAATATCACATCCCAACTCACAATTATTTTCTTAGTTGAGGGATCATACATTTTATATCCCTTTGATTCACTACTAACACCAAGAAGGACACACCGCAAGCTCTTATCTTCCAGTTTAGTTCTTCTAGCATCAGGGACATGAACATTTCTTATGCAACCAAAGACCCGAAAATGTTCCACAGAAAGTTTTACTCCATTCCAAGCCTCTTCTAGAGTCATTGCACTTAAAGCACTGGTCGGAGATCTATTCAAGACATACATAGCCCATCTCACAGCTTCAGGCCAGAAAACTTTAGGCATCCTTTTTCCTAAAAGCATTGATCTTACAAGATTCATAATTGTCCTATTTTTACGCTCGGCTACTCTATTTTGCTATGGAGTATAAGCTGTAGTTAATTGTCTCTTTATCCCATTAAGCTTACAGAATTGATTAAATTCTATAAAATTGAATTCACCTTCCCTATCAGTACGAAGACATTTAATGAAAAGTCTTGCCTCTTTCTCCACAAGCAGTTTAAAACATTTAAAGAAATAGAATGCCTCTGATTTTTCTGATTAGAAGTAAGTCCAAGCCTTTCTAGAGAAGTCATCTATCAAACATAGGATGTACCTTTTGTTACTTTTTGATGGAGGAATGATGGGCCCATATAAATCTGCGTGAACCAATTGTAATCTTTGAGTTGCTCTCCACTGGCTTCTTTTAGAAATAGAGTCCTTGTGCTGCTTCTCTTTCATATAGTCAATACACGTATTTGAAGTGCTTGAGAGCTTAGGTAACCCTATGACCATTTCCTTTAACTAAAGTTCTTCCAAACCTTTAAAACTCATATGACCGTATCTGTAGTGCCACAATTGTGCTTCATTATATGTAGTATTATTGAAACAAGAATCCTTCTAATGTTGAATTTGAGGAGTCAATGCAAACATCCTATTGGGAGACATGTTGGTCTAAATAATCAGACCTTTAATTGTATGAAATATTTTACAAATTTCAGATTGAACAAGAATGGTCAATCGTCCTTCTTGCAATTGTCCTAAACTGATTATTTTTGAGCTTAGGAACATAATAAATCTCAGTGACAACATGAATTATGCCATTCATTTTCAATCTCACACTACCTCTTCCAAATACCTTTATTCTTGTGTTATTCCCAAGTTTCACCATATGTCTAAAATTGTCATCCAATTCACTAAAGGATGATCTAATTCCATACATATGGTTCGAACAGCCCGAATCCAAGAACTATACTCCTTCTGCTTTTGTAATATTTGATTCCTCATGTGCCATTAATAAGAGTTCTTTGGTTTCATCATACTTTACATAGTTCGTTTCTTTATCCCAAGATGGACATTCATATTGATAATATCCAAGCTTATGGCACCTGTAACATTCCACGGTGGCACGATTTTTATTTTGTCTTCCCCTTCCTCTGTCTCGCCCTCTATTACTATTTCTGCCTCTTCCTCATGTGGTTGACCTTTCCTCCAAACTGACTTTCAGTGCATGTTCTTCAACATCTCTTTTTATGAATTTCTGTTCATGAACTATCAGGGAGCTTTGCAATTCATCCACGGTGAGAGAATCAATATCTTTTGATTCCACAATGGAGCAAACAATGACATTATACTGATCCATTAAGGAAAGTAGAATTTTCTCAACAACTTTAACATCTGGCATAATTTCTCCATAATTCCCCATGTTGTTGGCAATTAACATAACCCTCACAAAATAGTCAGAAATAGATTCCCCAGTTTTCATTTCAAGAACTTCAAATTCTCTATGGAGTGCTTGGAGTTGCGCTCGTTGAACTCTTCATTTCCTTGATATTTCCTCTTCATAGATTCCTAAATCTGTCTAGACGTGTCACTTTGCAGAATTGTTTTCAAGATTGATTTGTCAATAGATTGAAATGGGTAGTTCTTTAATTCATCCAACGCCTTTTTTTGTTTTGTCGTTAATATTTCTCCTTCTCCAAGTTTAGAAATTCCAGTTTCGATTAGATTCCAGTATTCTTTCAATCTCAAAAAATTCTCCATTAACATGCTCCAATGGTCATGGTCTCCATTGAATTTGGGAATGCTAGGTTAAACAAAACCTGTATTTCCTTCGGTTGACATAGCAGAGATTTTCTTCTAGAATCTTGCTTTCTTTCACACAGAAAAAAAAATCCCTTTCGAATGGCTCTGATACCACTTTGTAAAGCTTAAAAACAAAAAGACTTTATGCAAAAGAAGAATATGAAAAACTTCAGCAACTTTATTAAAGAAAAAGTAGGCTTATATAAAGCCAAATATACAAAGAAAAATTAACCGTCCAAAGAAAACAAACAAAACGGTCAAAACAAAGAATAGTCAAACGAGTGAATATGGACAAAACAATGTCGTATCAAGGGAAACACATCAAGTATGTGAACTCTGTAAAAGGGATGTAAATAATGCCCAACAATTTTTATATTACACAATTATAAAAATGTTATTTTGCTAAGTATCTCAATTTTCATGACTTCAATTTTTTAATCTCAAATAACTATATTAATATAACTTTCCTTTTTTTCCCCTCCTAATCCATTTACAACTTATATTAACATAATTGTCCATTTCATATTTTTCTACATCAGATAATTATATCAATATAACCGGTAAGAAGGTTTGTGCTAAATGTTTCTATGGGATGGGTTTAGTAAAAAAAAAAGTTGGTCAAAGTAATAACATTTGACAATGTAAGAATATTATAGTTGTTCTATCATATCTCTCACCATTTCCCATATTGCTATCATATCTCTCACCACAATTTACATTGATATTTCCTCTCCTTTCCCTCTATATAGATTTGGTCATAGAGTGCTTATTCAACATTCTTGATTAGTTAGGTGAGATTGAATATACCTATTGTGAATGCAGTGTAAATACTGGATATAAAGAGTTACAAGAGAGCTACGATGACTTGTACAAAAAAGTAAAGGAAACGTACTTTAGAGTACTTTTAGAGAGAAAAAAAGTGATTTTACTAAAAAAAAATAAATAGACTTATATCAAACAATATTTTTTTAAGAATTAATTTGTATTTTTTATGCAATTGTTGTTCTTCTATATTTTGCAAATTTTAAAATTATATATATATATATATATATATATATATATAGTGCTATATTTATATAATATGGGTTTCAGGATGGGAGTACCTTTGCATGTGAATAGATAGGATGGGGGAGAGCGAAAGCAAGCCAACGTGAATGAGTGTATCAAATGAATAAAAGTCTACATTGATGGGACATGTCATTACTAATGGATTGGATGGGAAAGGAGTAAGTATGCCACAACATGAATAAAATTTGTATAAAATTATTAATCCTATCACATTATTTCCACTTCATTTTGTCTACGACTAAAATTTTTTAACATCAAATATTAATTAAATTAATTTGTATATATTATTTTGACTATTGTATATAACATCATAAGCTCTTTTTATATTAAATGTTGATTACATATGATAAATATTAATCATTAGTTAGATGACAAAGTCATTCCTTAGCATGCATTAACATCTGCTCTTGGGTTTGAATGATGGTAATCACATTAAGTCCTAATTTTTTTTCCTTTTTTCCAGCCGAATTGTATGTGCCACGTTTCATGCATTGTGTGTCATCCCATTTAGAGTTGTCAAAACGAGCCCTACCTGGCGTTCAACCCACTTTTAGGATGGGCCAGATTTTGGGTTTAGGGGCCAATTTTGACCAGATTTTTTCGGCCCAACCTGGGTAACTCATGAAACCTTTTTTCCCCCGTAAATGAATTATACTCTTCACTCTTCAGACTCATTTCATTTTCTAATCTAACCCTACCACATATTGACACATACAATAGTCGGCCATCCCTCAAGCTCCTTCCTCCTCATCGTCGCATCCCACAACGCTAAGAGATTCCTCCACTCCAGCGACGTTCTCCAGTAGCTGTTCAGCAATGCACCCGCACAATACTGAAGCTCCTCGTAGTTACTGTCACTTTCGCACAATGCTAAGATGCAGATGTCCGTTCCAGCAATGTTCTCCCTCATTTGTTTGAGTCCATTTTTATCTTCTCTATTTTCTCGTACCAATCTTCTCTGCAACTCTCAAGTTTTCGAGCTCTTGCAAAGACAGAACACTTGGCCGTTTGTATCACATCGTTTCAGAATCTCCTTTAATCCTACGTTGCCTTTAGTCATTCTTTGGCTTTAGCATTTTCTCCTAGTATCTCCTTCTCCCCTGCTTGCTTCAGGAATTAGGAAACACTTCTTGTTCTGCTCTATGAAATTTGAGAAATTGCTTATTAAAATAACTCCTAATTTCCAATAGCCCTTTCTTTTCCCATTTTTAGGCTTTTATTCATGAAGAGTTACCAAAAAAAAACAAAAAAGAACAAAAAAAAAGTGGGCTGGCTTGCTAGCCCATTTAGCTCGCCAATATGCGAGCCGGGCCCTTAGAATATGGGCTAAGTTAAAAAGTGGGTCGGCCTGGCCCGACTCACATTTTTTTGGCCCGCTTTGACTATACTATTCCCAATCAACCTCCTTGGCGTAATCACATTAAGTCCCAATTTTTTTTCCTTTTTTCTAGCCAAGCTGTGTGTCCCCCCATTCAACCTCCTTAGCATTTCATGTATTTGGTCTAAGTAAATGTAGGACTGGAATGGATAAAATAAATGTAGTAATCAGAAGAAGATATGAATATCTGATACATACTGTGTGTAGTTCTATTGGTTAAAATATGATATGCTTCATATCATATCTTATATTTAGTGTGAGTAGTTAGACTAGATTAAATAAATTTAGTAAATATATATTTACTTCTTTTTTATATATACCTATAGTAACGAATTTTGTTTACATGATTGCAATTATTTTTCATAGTAATATATTTCTTTATTTATTTGTAGAAATATATTCTTGTTTTCATACTAGATGATTATATGACAATTTGATGTCATTTTTATATTACACAATTATAAAAATGTTTTTTTGCTAAGTATCTCAATTTTTCTTGATTTCAATTTTCTAAATCTGAAATAACTATATTAATATAATTTTCCTTTTTTTCCTTCCCAATCCATTTACGACTTATATTAACATAATGGTCCTTTTCATATTTTTCTACATCAGATAATTATATCAATATAATCGATACGAAGGTATATGCTAAAGGTTTCTATGGGATGGATTCAACAAAAAAAAGTTGGTCAAAGTAACAACATTTGACAAGGTATAAATATGATCGGTATCTTGTCATATCTCTCACCATTTCCCATATTGCTATCATACCTCTCGCCACACTGCATATTGATATTTCCTCTCCTTTCCCTCTATATAGATTTGGTCCTAAAGTACTTATTCAACATTCTTGATTGGTTTTCTCTCTTCATTCCTGTATCCTTTTTTTCCCCACTTCCTAAAGAAAAATAGAGATCCCTTCTCATCAGAGATTGATGCATAATAGACTAAATAATGGAATGAAGGGTTACAAAGAAGAATTTTTGCTCAGGGTAGAGGAATTATTTGCCCTTGTTATGGGACATGTAATGGATGGAAAGATCTTATGCCCCTACTTAAAACACAAAAATGACACTTATATGGGTGTTGAGGACATTAAAGTGGACTTTACAAAGAAGTCTTTCAGTTAGGATACTAGTGTTGGTTTCACGGTGAGGTTGGTGGTAAAGCCATAACTTCAACTTCTGTTGACCATAGTTGTTCAAGTAGATTGACATTTACTATTGCCAAAGGGGATGCTCCATATCAAGCCACAACCTTAGATTCAACCAGACAATATCTGGATATCAGAGATGACTCAAAACCAGAGAATAAGGATTCTGATAAATTAAATACCAACAAACATCCAAATCTAGAAGCTTAGAGATTCTTTGATCTGCTAAATGCCTACCTAATGTCACTTTGGCTGGGTTGTACCAATCATTTAGAGTTATGTAATGCGGTCAGAATGTTAAGTCTAAAATCAAAAGGAAACATTTTAGTTTAAGCTTTCAACAACATGGCAAGTCTTACGGGGGAGATTAGTCCCACTGAAATTCTCATGCCCATGAATTTGTACAGGATGAAAAAACTATTATTTAGAATTGGTTTGTCGTCTAAAAAAATTAATGTTTCCTTGGATTGATGCATGGTGTACTACGACGATGACATAGATCAGACATAATGCAAATTTTTATAGAGCATCTCG
This sequence comes from Biancaea sappan, assembly GCA_037074585.1. Lineage (NCBI taxonomy): Eukaryota > Viridiplantae > Streptophyta > Magnoliopsida > Fabales > Fabaceae > Biancaea > Biancaea sappan. The sequence goes on from CM073494.1 coordinate 19,736,034, forward strand.
ATACTGAGAAGATTGACCTATGAGAAAACAAAGTGCTAAACGGGTTCCAATAAAAAAGTTGCACTATCTACCTCTTATTCCTCGTATATAGAGGCTTTATGCCTCAATGAGTTCGGTTGAGCAAATACGATGGAATTGGAATCACATAAGAAATGAAGACATCTTGGTCCATCTTTCAGATGGAGAAGCATGGAAACACTTTGACATGGTATATCACGACTTCACCAATGAGCCATGGAATGTGAGGTTCGATCTGTGTACTAACGGGTTCACCCCTTACAGTCAGCATGAGACATTATATTCGTGCTGGCCAGTTATAGTGACGCCATTCAACTTGTCTCCTGAGCTGTGCATAACTGCATCATATATGTTCCTGACAGTCATTATACCTAGGGCACAAAATTCAAAGGCTGGTATTGACATGTACTTGAAGCCACTTATTGACGAGTTGAAAATGTTGTGGGATGGATTATCAACCTTTGACATTTCTACATAGCAAAATTTTCATATGCAAATAATGTTGATGTGGACAATAAACGACTTTCCAGCGTATGAAATGTTGTCAGGTGGAGCACTATAGGTAAGTTAGCTTGTCCTTATTGTATACACAACTCAAAAGCCTTCACTTTATAGAATGGAAGAATAAACTCTTGGTTTAATTATAATTGACAATTTTTACCTACTGCCCTTGTATTCAGGAGGAATAAAGATGCGTTCATCAATAATAGAATTGATAATGATCTCCCACTGCCTAGGCTAACTGGGGAAGAATTATGGGAAGAAGTATGAAGGCTTCCTGAGGTCATTTAAGTGGCCTTTCTAGATATCAAGGTTATAGGGTTGAGCATAACTAGACAAAATAAAGCATTTTTTGGGAGCTCCTCTATTGGAAAGAACTCATGATCCGTCATAATCTGGATGTCATGCACATAGAAACAAAATGTATTTGACAACATATTTAATACTGTTATAGACATCCAAGGCAAGTCAAAGGACAACAACAAGGTGATGATGGATCTTAAAGTGTATTGTAGGCGTCATAATTTAGAGTTAGAAGAATTCACCAATGGTAGAATGATAAAGCCAAAGGCTAAATTCGCATTTACGCTAGAGAAGAAATGAGTCATATATAACTGGGTCAAAGACTTAAAAATACCTTATGGATATTGTTCGAATTTGTCAAGATGTGTTGACATGACCGACAGAAAGTTGTTCAAACTTAAGCCATGATTGTCTCATTTTCATAAAATGTTTGCTACCCATCACATTCAGCGCATTTCCAGAGCAAGTTTGGAGGCCTCTCACTGATATAAGTCAATTTTTCAGAAACTTGTGTTTAGCAACGTTGAAAGTTAATGAGTTAATGTAAATGGAGCACAAAATTCCTATCATTCATTGTAAGCTAGAAAGAATCTTTTCCCTTGGATTTTTTGACTCAATGGAATATTTACTTGTCGGTCTCCCGTATAAGGCTTGAATTGGTGGATCGGTTCAATATCGATTGATGTATCATTTTGAGAGATATTCAATCATTAATTATTTTTTCTTTTAAATATTATTTTATCTCTTATTGATTCAAATCTGACAAACTATTTCCTTTCATTTATAAAGGTTTTTAAATAAAATTAAAAAGACATTCAAGAATAGATCTCAAGTGGAAGGTTCAATTTGTGAAGCTTACTTGGCATAGGAGACATCGTACTTTTATTCTTATTACTTTGGGCCACATGTACATTCATTAAGAACAAGAATTGATCGGAATCCTTGTATGCAGGAGAAGACAAGCCGACCGACGACATTAACAATTTTTAACCAAGTCTAGCATCCCTCTGAAAAAAGCATCACTAAATTTTTAGATGCATGAGAATATATGACGGCCCAACTTTACGTCATTCTTAATTGTGACGAAGTGAAGCCACATCTTGAGTAAAAACAAATTGCATTTCCTAATTTTATTATTCATTCAAACATTGTATATGTACTATGTATGCTCACTGAGTTTGCACTTGCATGCAGCAATTTTGAAGAATATCAAAGAAATTTAAATTCACACTACAACGGCACAAATATTAAAAGACTTGTTGAATCACATTTTGTCTTATGACTCAAAACCTTGTAAGTGGCCTTTTGATTTAATTGGATTAATTGCATGTTGACTCATTTTTATGTGCAGTGCATTAATTAATTAATTAATTAATTATTCATTGATAACTTTAACTTGGTACATACTCAGCCTCATGTTTTTAATAATCCAAATTTAAGGGACTTGGAATGGGAACTACTTAGAGAAGTCAAGACATGGCCAATATATTTTGTAAATGGATACAAGTTTCATCCCGATAATTGGAGCATTGGGAAGAAAATAATCAACAATAGGGTTTGTGTTAAAGGCACTAGACAAGGTAGTGGAGAAAATGATTATTTTGGCATCCTTAAACAGATTATACAGTTATAATATTTTGGAGAACATGCGAAAAAGATTGCTTTATTTTATTGTGACTAGTTTGATCCCGTCTTGAATTATGGAACTAGGGTGTACCTAGATTATGAAATTACAGAGATTAAACATACAAGGAGATACGAAAAATTTGATACATTTGTATTTGCATACTAGATAATACAAATATATTTTATTTCATATCCAATTAGAATAAGAGAGAAATCTGATTAGTGGATTGTCATGAAAACTAGGCCTATAAGTCTAGTAGAAAATGAAGAAATATTAGAAGTTGCCTACCAGAATGAACAACATCATGTTTCTGCTATTCATAGTGATTTGTTAAATGAAAATTTAAGAGAGGAAAGACAATATGAAGAAATAAGATATGTAGAAGAAATAGAAGACGAAGATCAAGAAGAAGAAAAAGAGGAAGAAAGTGAAGAAGAAGATGATTACCAAGATACAGATACAAATTAAGACTAAGATAAACAAGAGGAAGAAAATGAGGATAATACAGAAAGTGATGACTAATTTTTTTCTTTGTTTCTTTTTGTATACAAGAGGAATGACACTATTTTATGCATATTGTATGACAATTCAGAATTTTTGCATTTCTTTCTTTATAACTATGTAATTATTTTTCAACAAAAAATATTATCTTTTGAGAAGCATTTTGTATTTATTATAAATTTAAAAGATATAAAGATATCTTAATTTTAATATGATATAATATAATATTATAATAAAATTAAGATATAATATATTTTTATTTATTATATAAATATGATATAATATAAATATATGTACATAAGTATATGGCGAGGTGGTCCCAACCATATAATAAGGTATAGCACGGGGAATGACCCCCTGCCATACAATAATAAATGACGTGCCATTCATACATATATGGCACGGGGATAAGTCCCGCGTTATACAAAATATTTGACCCTCTACGCCATACAATAATATATGGTGTAGGGGTTGACCCCTCAGCCATATACAAATATATGACGTGGAAGGCCATCACCTGTGCTGTATATATTTTAGTGGCTCAAGGGTCATCTCCTCAAGCCATTATATATAAGTGGCCCAAACCATGGCTCGGGGGCTACCTGAGCCCGAGCCACAAATGTATGATGACTAGGTTTCGAGGTGGGTCTGAGCCTTTTTTTTTTTTAAAAGAGCATGTTAAAACAATAAAATTTATACTTCAAAGTGTTAGCTACTACTTTTAGTCAGTTTGCAATAAATTAATTTGGGCAGATTGCGTTTCAGTTACTTCGTTAGTCAGAAAATTTTGGTGTAAGGGTATACGTGTAAAAATTACCCTTCCTACTACCATTTAGTCAAAAAGAGTTATCAGAGTAGTCGCAAATTATTTCAGTAGGATTTAGTCAGAAGTTTTCAGTTACTATTTTCATACATTGTTGTAGTGTTACAAAATATAAACAAGAAAAATTAATTACAAATAAATAAATATATAAATATCTATACCTATATATCATAAATCAATTTTAAAAAAAAGGGACACCCCACAAATCCTCCTGTTTAGCCCGCAAGTTAAACAGACTAATCTATTTAAGCTCATTTTTAATTGACTTAAATAACTAAATCCAAGCCACACTCATAAACGAGCTATCTCACAAGTTATGAATTTTTTTTATCAGTGCTAATGATACTTGAATATGAAAGAAATATCACTTAAATTAAAATTTTTGAACAATTTGACTATAATTTCAGTTAAAGATCTTAGTTTTGAAAATGTTTAAATTTTAAGTCAAACTAAAAATTTAACAAATTTGTAAATGAAAACTCTTAATATAATTTGGGAGAAGAGGATGAGATTGCGATGAATCGAAATTAAGAAGGGAAGCGGTAGATGGATAAGGTGCGGATCATCACCTAGCCGCCGGGGTCCCACCTTATAAATATATTCCTAATTCCTTTATGCCACTTTGCAAATACCATAATGAAGTCCGATTCGATGAACTTACAATATTATATTGCACTGTTTCTTTACCCTCATTCACATTTATCTCTTTCTTTATCATTTCACTTATCCACCTTCTCTCTTTTATTCCATTTTACAAACCATTTCTATCAGGGGGAAAAAAAAAGGTGTTTGAAGGAGAATTTTACAAAGAGTTTGATATTGAACTTTTGGTTATTGAATTTCTCTCACAATAGTTTTATATATCGTTCTCGATATATTTTTGAAAAGAATTAAAGTTCAATGATAGAGAAGTCAATCTCCGTAAGTTTATTTCTAAGTTATTATTCGTGTTTAACTTAGATTAATACATTAGTTTTTCAACTTAATTTGTTTAAAATTTTAAATTAATTTTTTAATTGTAAAAGCGTTTTATCTTCTATTTCATTCCTTTACAATAGTTAAATTTGTCGACTTAGTTGCTGGTGATAAAATATAATATTTATGTAATTATAAGATCTTTTAGTTATTAACGAGTTTCTAATTAATGGAGATTTACTTGAGAAAAAGATTATGAAGAAATGAAAGGTTTTAAGGAAATTATTATTTTACTGCATTTAGAACAATGGTAAGTGGTAATTAACAGTGACTAGGCTTTAAACTTATGACCTCTTACCTACAAACTTAGGTCTCATATAACTTGAATTACAAACTTAGTGGTAGATTGATAGATAATTAAGACAAGTATAAAATAATATAAAAGATAAGGCACTGTTTTGATATATAAGAAACTAGTTTAAAACTTAACCGGAAAAAAACTGAAGAAATAAAACAAACTTTTAAAATGATTTATATAATTAAAAAAAACCATTTTAAGCAAAAGAAGCTGAGCAGTTTAAACCAAGTGCTCATATATAGTAAAAAGACTAAAATTTTATTTTGGTCCCTGACAGATGCCCTTACAGATTGATATGTTACCAATTTAATCCTTAGAAAATTTTTATTCTCAATTTAGTCTCTCATAAATTGATATGTTATCAATTTAGTCCCTTACTTATTTTTATTCTTAGTTTGATCCCTCATAAATTGATATTATCAATTTAGTCCTTTTTTGCTAGCCACAACTTTTGATGAAGGGACTTAATTGATAACATATAAATCTATGAGGGACTAAATTAAAAATACAAATATGTGAGGGATTAAATTAATAACATATCAATTTGTGAGAGAACATATTGAGAATGAAAAACTATAAAAGATTGAATTGATAATATATCAATCTATAAAGGATCAAATTGAAAATGAAAATTTGTAAAGGACTAACTTGAAAACAAAGGCATATGTGAGGGACTAAAATGATGTTTTGGAAATAAAGATGGAATATTAATGCACATATATGGACGTCAGAACAAGACTTAGTGGGAAAAGGCGAAGAATACATATATATATATATATATATATATATATATATATATATAGACACACACACACATATGATGGATAGGCATGTGTCGGAATTGTGGGCAGTGGCCACAAACACAAATGGATATACTTTGGTGCCTATACATTCACCAGAATCATCGCATGTATCGCCATCATCATATCATCATCGACCTCACTCGATAGAGAAAGAGAGAGAGAGAGAACAAGAAGAAGAAGAAGAAGAAGAAGAAGAGCCTTCTAATTATTCTTTTTTGCCTATCTCTCTGTCAATTGTCTTTGTCCCCTTTCATTCTTTGTCTTTGTGCATTATATAGAAAGTTAGATGTACATGTAAGTAAGACTATCCATAATCCATATTTAACCTTCCCTTTCTATGATCCTATCTTCCCAAAAAGGAATGCTTCCAAATTCTTATGTCACCTTTTCAATTTCGATATTGATGCATGCATGCTCTTAGAATTCAATAATATATTTATTATTAATGAGAAAAACCTTGTCATTAAGTATCATTAATTTCTTGAATTAATAGGTTCTCACGTCCCTTTAGTATGCGTTTCACAGGAGAACTCAACAAACTAGAGACGATACAATAAATAAGTTATGTTGTTCTAATGTGTGGCAACAAATGTTTCGTAGTATACGACTAAGTCAGAGTAGAATAATAAAGCTTACACGTTTGTTTTATTATGAATTAAAAGGAGAAGTAGATTTATATGTAATTTTTTACATGCTTGTTATTAGATTTTTTATTAAACATAAAATATGTATAAAAGAAGTTAATTATGCAATGTTAAGTTGTAAGAGAAATATACAGTTATTTTTCAAGATTAGACACCTATTGTGCGATAATTGAAAAATCTAGTAGTAAAAATATAAGAAACTATATGAAAATTTTTTCCTTAAAGAAATAGGATTATGTTAGATGTTACAAATTTTTACTGGATGATAAACGCTTGATCCTAATAGGTCAGTCTTACTTTGATAATCTACTTATATAACGTAATATATTGAGAAGGCTTAATTTGTTAATATTTAATTGTAAAAAGATCTGGATTCTCATTTAAGAGCTAGCAAAATTGAAGTTGACCACTTGCTATATATGTTATCAACTTTGCCGCGTTAGTCTTCAACCATTTAATTATCACACCTAAATAATAATAATAATAATAATAATAATAATAATAATAATAATAAAAATAATAATAATAATAATAATAATAATAATAATGGTAAATGGCAAGCAAAAGTGGGTTGGAAAATTAATAATTAATTAGAATGCTACAGATAATTCTAAAAAGACATTTCTGGTTTTGAAACTTTCTGTGGACTTTGAAATTCCCCGACACAAGAGCAACAAAGTCAATGCTAAACCAGAATATGAAAGATGAAATCATTAGGTTTAGAAGGGTGGCCTTTAAGGAATATTAATAGTTGATTAATTAGTCCCCAAATGGATTAATGTTAATCACGGGATGGGGCTACGATTTAAAAGATTATAATCACCCCCACAATGTGTTTGACTATGAGGATGATTTTCTCGAGAAGAAAGAAAAAGATAAAAAAGAAAAAAAGAAACAGGATCGAAAGAGAAAAATGGTCAAGAAAAGAAGCCGCAACCCACGAAGGAAAATGAGCTACGTTTTGTGAATTTGGAAGCATTATGCATTGTCCAAATAATACAAAATTAATTTGGCTTCTCGCAAATGTCTCTCTCTCTCTCTGTCTCTCTGTCTCCCTCTGTCTCTCTCTCTTTTAATTTGGTCATTTAGTCATGGCTGGCTGGCTGGCTGGCTGGCTGGCTAGATGTATATATAGAAAGCAGCCTACATTTCTCGTCTTAACCTTTTTCCTTGATATCCTGAAGTCTGAACTGCGCCTAACATTCTTTTTCGAATAAGTCTGTCATGTTATACCACTAATTATAAAAAGGAAAAAAAAAAGAAAAACAATGGACATTGGATAAGCTTATTTGGGAAATTTATACGAACTGATCATATCCCAAATTAATGCATGCAATCCAACTCATTGAAACACAATATATGTTTTAGGGAGTCATGCAACCATCACGTAATAAATTATATTTGGTTATATGATGACTATCTCATGTTACAAGACTCTTGAAAATTTCAAAACTGTTTCTTGTTTTCATATTTTTTATCTCAAGCTTAAAAATTTAAATCTTAAATAGGCCATATTGAAATAAAATCGAATATTGACTTGTGTGATTGTCACATGGCTATAATGAGGATGCCTAAGAGTGGGGTGAAAAGATTTTTTTGTTAAAACCATGAGTTCAAATTGCTGAATTTTAATTAATCTAAATCGAATTAGATTATAAAGGGGTAAAAAAAAATTTTCATTTATAAGAATTATTATCAAAATTGGACCGCACCGACTAGTTTGACCAGTTAGATTAGGAACTGCTCAAAGAATTAATTCGGAATAACTCTTAAAATTGGTGAGTGATCGAACCGGCTAAAATCTAATCAAACTGATGCTAAATGAACCCGTTGATCCGGTCTACTTAATTTTTTGTCTTTTTTAATATTTTTAATTTTACTTATTTTATAATTAGGCAATAAAAAATTAATATTACAAATAAATCAATTTTAATGAAAATGTCAATATATTGATATTTTATGGATTTGATATTAATGAATATTATATTGATTAATAATATTTTTTTATATGGTCAATTTTTTTAATATTTTAAAGTAAATCGGTTCAACTATAATTTGATTATAGTTTGACCATTGACTATTAAACCAATGCTTCAACCGTTCAATGACCGGTTTAGTTTTTAGAATCTTGTTTATTAGACTCAAACATGAGATTTTACTTGCAAAATAACAAATATAAAATTATATGAACTAACTAATGTGGATTGGAGTAAAAAGATATGTTGCAATGTCTGTCATAGCTTAAATATTTAATAGATGGAATTTATAAGCTCATAATATTCCAACAGTCTCAAAGTTTAAACATCATTTGGTATTTTTATTTTTAACATCAGTTTATATACTACATGACGCCTTCAAACTTTCTGTGTTTGAAACACAGTTATGAAAATTTAGATTTGGATAAATTATAATTTATATATTTAATTTAAAAATAATTTAATTTAAGAAACTATAATTTGCATAAACAACCTAAAATTTTTGTTGAAATCATAGTTTGATATTAAAATCACGTTAATATAAAGATTCTTAAACATACTATTTTGTATTAAAATTATGTTAATATAATCTAAATCATAATTTATAAAAATGCACCGAAAAACAAAGAATGTTATATGTATTCATAAAACATCATAACCGAAACATAAAACACCTCCTTTACATGTTTCCCTACTTTTTCATGATGCATAATGCACCAAGGACAATGTAATATACTAACAATTGGTGAGACGTTATTTATTTTTTTTCTAACTACTTCATTCAATAAGATAAAATACTATTCATTTCTAAATTTACTAAATAAAAAAAAATTTGCTTCTCCTATTAAAAATTTCAATAATTAAACTGTTACTATGCTCTGAAATTTAAGCAGCCACTATCCCTACACTATTGCAACCAAAAGGACATTGAAGATTTTCAAGCAAATTTGACGTCGAATCAGCCATTAGATTCCTTTCTGGCGTGACTGACCTAGCCGTAGTTGAATCATACTCAGGTTATAAAGTGTGTATTTGGTTTTCCTTTAGATTTTTATAAATTATGATACAGGCTGTAATAATGTAATTTTGATGTAAAGTAATATATTTAAAAATTTATATATTAATATAATTTTATCCTTAAATTATAATTTTAATAAAAACTTCAAGTGATTTTTTCTACAAAATATAATTAGCCCAAATTTAAAATTTTTAAAACTCAATTCTACAAACTAATTTATCTATAAATCTAAATTCCTCAACTATTTTTCTATAGATTTGATTTTTTAAAATTTTGATAAATTATGTTTTGCCAAAAAAAAAAATTACTTAAAATTTTTATCAAAACTATATTTTGAGCACAAAATTATAAACTATAATTTATTTAAATCTAAATTTCATCAACTATTTTTCTATACACACGAAATCGCTCCTTTAATTAATGGAAGTTACAAGGATAGGTTATACCAGGCATTTATTGTGCTCAATACACACAGAAATTAATTGATAAACTCCAAAAGTGATGTCATGCATGCCAGATTACAGTACGTATCAATATTTTATAAAACAATTTCAAACTCAAAAGTATAATTAAATACATACCAAATTACCAATGCCAAAGATGTTGTTAATTAGTAACCAATAGTAAGGGTGCAAAAATTCTAAAAATACAATTCCATGAAATAAAAATCAATTTTTGAAACTGTCATATGTACGCATAACAGTGAAATCCATATATGTTAGCAGCATCTTTTTTTAGAACAAGATTCCCCTCTCTGAAGCAACAATGTTGATGAACAGTAATATAGTACGCTCATGGCAAGCGTTCAATAAGAAGTTGCGCCTTCGCTTTTACTTTTTTTGGATTTCTCTTTCTCTTTAACAGAGGAATAGAGAGAGAGAAGGAAGAAAAGAGACAGAAGAAAGTACAGATAGATCAGAGATATAAAGTTAAGATAGAGAAATAAAGTAAGGGCTGAGCCTAATAAGGTGGGTTTCTTTGAAGAGGGCTTTCAAGAAGAAGCGTATCGTATAAAGCAAAACACAGCATTCAGGAGGAGAAGGCGATGACTAGCGAGTGCTTCTGCCTCAAAAGAAAGTTAGACTGAGAACGCCACAACACAACAGATCAGAACCCTAGACTAGACAGACATGTTAGGCACTGCCATACACTTTATCCAAATCAAGAAAGCAAAGTCTGAAGTGATAAGAAATGTCAATCAAAACCCATCATCGAATAGATAGGATAGGATATATAGATATATGGCAGTATATATCAGCACTCAACTAGCTTCCTAGATGCCTACACCTACTCCTGTTATGCTATGTTATGTTACTTTCACTTGTAGCAGCAGCAGCCTCTCCTCAGATATGCTCAGTCCCAAACTCCAAAGCATAATCCTATTCCCATTTCCCAAACCCCAACAGTCCCTTTTTCCAATCAATATTATTATATAATTTCGATACAGTGAGGCAGTTGGAGTGAAAAAAGCTGGAGTATCCCGTTCAACAATAAAGCAATGGAAGTTTATATCAAGGCTGACCAGTCGGTGATCATAATTCATAACATACATGCGCTTGGTAATTTTGTTGGTATATATATTAATTATTAGGTCCAATTTTAATGACTTAATACACAGTAAAATGATACAGCATTATATATTTATACGTACCCTAGAGAATGTGATGTACATACATCATCGTGTGAGTCGTTTGAGAAGAGGGAACACAGAATGTAGAAAGATGGTTGATATAGTTGATATGCATGATATAGAGAGAACACAGAATCGAGAGGATGTAGTTTTGGCATGATGATGATGAAGGTTGGGAGAGACTATAATGGGCTTGGTAAAAGAAACAGATCTGATGAGCACGAACATACTGCAGCTTAGCTTAACCTACTTCCCTCAAAAATGCATACAGCATACTGATAACCAGTTTTTTTAAAAAAAAAATGGAGACACTGTAGCTGCTGTGGACTAATTAACTGTTTCTGTTTCAACGCTAAAATAAAATATGCTAGTCAACTAAATAAACAACCACATTAAAAGCTAGATTAAAACAGACAACAGAAGATCAAGAAACGTCTTAACATTAATTAATTCACAAAGATAAAACAAGTCAAAGCCCAGAGCCCACGAGAAGATGATCAGTAAGGTGGTGGTGGTGGTCGAGCCCAAATCACATCCGATGGTAGTTGACAGCTGTACATAGACATCCCACACGACTCCGCCGGCGCGTGCCCACTCTCCCCGCCGGACACAGGCGGAGACTGCCCTTCGCCTCCGGAGACCGAGCTCCGGACGTCTTCTTCAGCCGGTAACCTGTGATAGGACGGGTTGTTGAAGGAAGCGGCGATGATGAACACCGTCCCCGCAGCCATCAGACTGCCGGCGACCAATCCTCCGACGATCTGGCCCTGGGGGCCGGCAAGCGAGATGGTGAAGCCGTTGGGGACCGCAGGCGAGGCTGCCGACGGCTGGGCGGCGAGGAAGGTGGCGGAAATCGATAGGATGTCGAAGCGGCCGTGGAAGGTGACGGTGGCCCCGGGAGTGGTCGACGGCTGACGGAGGGTGACGTTGGCGACGGTGCCGGAGCCCGTGAGGACACAGAGCCCCGTGTTCTTGCGGCGACAGAAGCGGGCAATCGTGTCGACGACGTCGCTTCCACCGGGGACTTCGAGAATGTAGGAGCTCATGGTGGGCTCGGGGTCGCGGGTAATGATGACGGGGGGCTTGGGCCTGTTCTTGGAGCCCGGGGGACGGCCCCTGGGGCGCCTGACGACCTCAATGCTGGAGCCATCGGCAGCGGCGGAGGCCGGGTCAGTGGACATGAGCTTTTGGACCGGGCTGGGAGTGGGCCCGCCGCTGCTGCGGCTATCATCTTCCTCGGAGGTTTGGGAATCGCGAGAGAGCTGAAAGGGATGGTGAGCAAATGGGTGGTGTTGATGTGGGTGTTGGTGTTGGTGATGATGGAGCTTGGAGAACATATTGGGGGTTTCGGCCTTGGGCTCTACATATTCGCCTTTCATGCTTCTTTTATGAATCTCTCGAATTTGTAATCCAATCCCGTGTGTATGATTGGAGGGTTGTGGAAATAATGAATATAAAAAAGGACGCGAGAGAGAGAGAGAGAGAGGACCAGATGAGACGAGGATGGGATCAGGATCAGGATGGGGAGAAGAAGGAAGGAAGCGTATAGAAGGGCAGGGGCGCAGGGCAAAGCAAAGAGAAGAAGAGGGAAGGTGGGAGGGAGGTGTTATTTTGGATTTGTTTATTATAAGATAGGGATGTGATGTGGGGTTTATGGAGAGAGAGAGAGAGAGAGAGAGGAGGTGGGTGAACTTGGAAACTAAGTAAAGACTATGGCGCCGCTGGTTGGAAGGACTGGGGTCCACAGTACATGAGAGAGAGAGAGAGAGAGAGAGAGAGAGAGAGAGAGGTGAATGGATCTCTCACAATAACGGTACATGGCGCATGGTGGAGTATGAGAGAGACAGATAAGAATAACAATAATAATACAAGTTTTGGATATATTCACATACCCACCGATTTACGAGACTAAAACCCTTTTTTTTAAAAAAATCATTCACTGTGTTAATGTTTTTAAAAAAATTAAGAGAATATAAAATCAAGAAAACTATATAATCTATTTAATTTAGTTTTTATTTCTTTTTTTTCAAATTTTATTTGTCTTAAGTAATTTTAATTTATTGTTAACAAAAATCAAATTGTTGGGTTAATTGTAATCCAAACAAAACACGCATAAAAGAGAGAGAGGTAGGGGGAAATGGTAATTGCCAAATTGGGCAGAGACACCGCCTTTTGTTGGAAAAAAAAAATGAGGGAATGAAGCGAAGGGGAGTGGTGAGAACTGAGAACTTAGAAGGAAAAGGACAGTTTCGATGTTCAAGTGTTTGGGGTATGGGGGATGATCTTTTCCTATTCAATCTCTCTCCCAATCCCACTATGCCTATAATTTCAAAATCTTCAGGTCACTTACTTTGACCTCCAAATTCAACATCTTTCCTAGGTTGGGCTTTTGCTTCTTCCTTCAATATTTCAGTTCAAACTCTCCACTCCATTATTTCTCTAAGGTCAAATGGTTGAGTTAAATGCTTCTATTCTGAAATCCATATATATATATATATATGAAATATACATTTTTCTATTTTTGTTAACTTATAAATCCAGAATAATATCTTTATTTTTTAAATACTACTCAATCTAAAACTTTTTTTCAAAAATAAATAGATTATTTTAATATAACTCAAGAACCATAATAATAAAAAAAAAAACGCATATCTGACCCATTTGATATGTCTTACGCATAGGAATAAATTGTTGATTTGTCTTAAATTTGTTCGACATGTAAACACACAATCTCACCTCTCTCATTAACTCTTTATAAACCTATTAAAACATATATATTTATAAGGTGACATTCTAATAGATGTGAGGCTTTCATATTTTTTTTTATGTACATTAGTTTTACAACAAGAAACATCAAGTAATCCTTTTTTTCCATTTTAACTTCAGCATGCTTTCATTATATTCTTTCTTTGGCTAATTTTTACAATTTATGTGGTATAATTGACCAACTATTTATATATTCAATAATTATTTATTTTAGTGGTATTAAACAACTTAAGGAGTGAAGAAAAAATCTGATTAAGCTAACAAAGAGAAAGTGTGGTTAAAACAATTACTGTTAAATGAACTTTATTGGGAATCCATTAAAGTAGGAGGAATATATATCTTTAAAGTTTAAACTGCTATAATATTATTAATTTTCTTCGAATTTGAAGTCAATTGAAATGTGTAAAGTGTGCGAGTTGGACGATTACACCTTCCTTAGAATGCACTGCTGTCAAGTATAAAATTGTCCCTATAATGAATTTTGAGATTTGAGAGATTGAGTAAATTATACTTCAAAAAAAAAAAATTAAATTGATCAGATTATATTTGACGTTTTTTATTTTAAAAAACATCTGCCTTCCTCTACTATATTTTTTATTATAAAAGTTAACTTTTTGTACAATTCGTCACTTTTCAAATTAAATGACTTAACGTCAGTCATATTAAAAATAAAATTAACAGTTTTTATTAGCATGTTAAAAATAAATTTAATATAAAATTTTGTAATATATACCAAAGTATTACAAAAATTGAACGCAATACTTAATATAAAGACATTAAATATGATGGAACTAAATTTTAAAAAAAGTATAATTTAGTTTAAATCATTTTACTTAATGTCAAATAGCCTACTATTTCAAAGTTCAAACAAGCATTCATTTCCGTCTATTATCGTAATTTTCAAATCAGTTGAAAATGTGCGAGATACGTATCATTGTGGACCTCGATCCAAATTTCAAATTTTCAGTTGAATCAGCATCAGCCTATGTTGCGTTGGCACTCTTTAAATCAGGAATTTGTAGGTGGAAAATGTAGTCTTGTAAGAAAATTGCTTTGTTTGGAAATATATTAAAATTAATTTTGTAAAATTAATTTTGCCTCAAATCAAAATTTCCATTAAAGTGATTAAATCTTATTTTTGTCTTAAACTAAAATTTGCATTGATTTTGACAATTATTGTTTTCTATGTTCTACCCCTCACTTCCTATCCATTCTCTGTCATTTTTTGTGTTTATCTTCTCTCCATCTCTCATGTCATTTTAGAGCTCAGCATAGGGAAAGGTGTTATTTATTTTGGGAAAATTATATTTTGGACCCAAGTTTGAAACTTCTTTGTCATATTAGTCCCATTTCATTTTTTTTGGTCCCTTTAACTTAGTTTGTTGCTTTTAGGTCCTTAGAATATTTTGTTGGCTCTAAATGTTTGTTTGACCTATACTTTTATATTCATATGCACTTTAATCCTCATGATATTTAACTCTTTAATTCTTTTAATTAAAAGTTTACATTTTAGTCCTTTTACACCCAGCAGTCCATATTGTACAAGTTTTTATGCTTAGCAGTTATTTGTATATTTTTAATGAAAAAAACTTACATACAGTTACTATATGTTTGTTATCAAATTTTTTAATTAAAAATATTACAAATATATAATTTTTTAATCAAAATATAATAATTGTATAGTCTTTTAGAAAAATAATAATTTTTTTCACAACTCATTATTAAATAAGTGATTCTTTAAAAGAATTTTTACACGTATTATGTTTTTAATAAAAATTTTGATAACAAATATATAAAAAAATTTTAAAAGTCTTTTTCATTTTTAATTAAATATTATTACCTATCATAGAAATAAGTAAAATTAAATAATAAAAACAAATAAAATAAGATAATATAAAATTCATGCATTTTATGGTATTTAGTATTTACACATCTAAAAATAATTATACTAATTAAATTTATTTTTTAAAATTATTTTTATGATAGTTGTTTCTAAATTTAAATTACGTTGACACAGATTGTGATTTGCTTAGAATCAATTTTAAAAATTATTCTTTTAAAAAAACGATTCTGTCTTTTTTTTTCTCCAAACACAGTTAAAACTTTTAATCATTCCTACTCACTAGTCATGCACATTTTGGGTTCATATATATATATATCTCGAGAGGGAAGGCTACAGGAACACATCTAGGTTCGAATATGTTTTATATTTAGATGATGGGGTGGTATGATTTATAATTGCGTGAAACATTCAGTGAACATAATTGATTTATGCTTTAAAGAAGAGAAAGTTCTGTTTTCATGCATACCAAACTCTTCATTTTTTTTTTTTTCGGCTGTTTATCTTAAAACGACAGACTTTACTTAAGCTTTACGAATTTCTACCGTGTTGGTAGAGTGGACTGTAACGCGGGCCTCTACGAGTTTAGCAGGCGTAGACGATTTAAATAAGTAAACTAAATTGATAAAAAATAATTACAAATCATCAGGCTTGACAACAGAACTTTACTTTTCTGTCTTTAAACGAGGGAATGGCAAGTTCAGAAGTAGAAGTAGAAGTAGGACATATTTATTTTTTTTTTTTTTTGGGATTGAGGGGTGAAAAGACAAACTGATCTGAATCTGATGTCTTGCCATGGCTTGTGTGGAAACAGGAAAGTAGAAGTGTTGTATGATCATGTTCTTCTCCTTAGTTCAAAAACTAAAAAAAGTTTTTAGAGCTTCTATAGTTATTGGATGACTGTGAGTCTCACTATTATAAGTAGAACTTACAGTCATCCAATAATTGTAGAAGTTAAGGAGGGCCAAAAAAAGAGTCTCTATCCGTCATTAAATGTTTTGATCCAATAAAAAATTAAAATAAACATAATTTTTTAAAAATTAAATTAAATTATTTAATTTTAAAAAAATAAAATAAAATAATTTTAATTTTTGACACCAAATTAACAATTTGCTTAAATGAAATAATAGGTTAAGTAAATTAGTAAGTGTTCCAAAGCTCATGGCTGCTACATGCTAAAAAAGACAGCAAAGTAACAAGGGACACTTGTTCCCACGACACGTTCTTCTTTGAAAAAATAACACTTGTTCTCACGACACGTTCTTCTTTCAAAAAACAAAGCGATCAAAAGGATAGGAATGCAAACCTATGGCATAAGTTACTGCTAGATTGGGCCGCTAGAACGAGAATATTTTCTTTCAACAAACCCCAAGTTGGAAAGTAGCTTAGATACAAAAATGGAAACCTGAAATCAGATTCTACGCGACAATATATACCAAAGTTGGGATCATATCAAGCATCCTAGGAGCAACTAGATCTTTCTATCAACTACTAAATTATAACTAGGCTTTTATTCATTTTTTTAATTCATCTCCAAAATGGAGTTTTGCATACATAACATTTTGGACTTGAAATGTTCAGCGTTTATTCTGAATCAAATTTTCAACATTTTGATCCCGTATGTGTAGGGGAAAAAAAATGCACAAGACTAGTTCCGTTGTTCGCAAGTGTAGAGGAGCATTTTTGTTTTTTCGCCTCTTTCTTGATTGCAACTCAATGCATAAAAGTTTAACTAAACATCAAAATGAAAAATGCTTTTCTTCCTAGTGATGGATTGAGCATGAATTCTGTTCATTAGATGGTTTGATTTACTTTTTTTTTATCCCTCTTCTCAAAGCACAAAAGTCCTGCTGGACTTTCCCTAATAGGAAACAAAAGAAAAGGCGTCGAAAGTATTAACGTTATGCCCTTTTTCCTAGATAGGATATGAACGAATTTTGTTTCGAGCAAAGATTCTTTCGTGTAAAAAAAGGTTTCTGATAAAACCTAGATAAACTAAGAATATTAACTATTAAGCTTCGCGACTTAACAAGATTAATACATTCTTAGTTATGAACTCAACATGCCTATCCGGTTAACTAAATTTTCTGTTTAATATACTTAAACTTCATTATTTTTCTTTCTATTTTATTTCATTCTTTTCGTGATGAACGGAAGTTGAAATCTATAACTTTTATCGCGAAGATTCGAGCCACTAGGTTTTATATCAGAATGCTTCATGCTAGGCATAACTGATTCAGACAAAAAGAATATTTACTGTGAAATGGCACACTTCAAACGCATAATATGCCACATTGCTTATGTGCGTTATAATCCCATATAAAAGCTGAGCATGGAAAAATGGTCTTAATCTTACCACAAAGTTTGACATTAATATACTCACGCTATTACCATCCTTCTATACTCTTAGTTTGTGCTACAATGCTTATCTCCTTAATGTTGGACGCAAGGATTGGAGACTTTGGAAAATCCTGGAGGTGGCAGGCAGGGACAGTTTTAGCGCCTCCCCATCTCAAATTTTAATCCGCTGGGCCTGATTTCAGTCTATGTCGTATTATAGAATCTTTTTCTTTTTTCGCCTTATGGGAAGGAAAAACGACTTCGACCTTATGGGGTAATGATGTACTACAGTAAGGCGTGAAAGATTTTCCATCTTACGGGTTGGAAATTGAATCATAAGTGTGGCAAATTATTCTCCCTTGCCTTACGATGAAACAGATAGTAAAGAAGGGCAGGTCGGCATGAAATAGTTCAATGACTTTTGGCACAAGGGTCTGTTAGGGTCAAAATTACCTGCGCTACGGGATTGAATAGACAATTTGGGTCAGAAGTTTAACCCAATTTTGGACGATCAGCCCATTACGAGAAACCACAAGCGTAACGGTGATCCGTGATTGAATATCAAAATGGTTTACAACCAGAGATTTATTGGCTTAATGCGATGCATTATCAAACAGAAGACCGTGAGGAAAATTAATAGTAGGATGGTACCTTAATAGTTGAGTTGCCCCACCATTAAATGCCAGCGTCCAACAACCCAGTGCATAGGAAACTCTACGTGACAAAAGCCCAAGTCAATCGGGATCACACAACCAAGCTTCTCTGGTTAAAGGTCACAAGGTTATAATAACTATACAGTTACAAGCGAAGACCCAGGGATGGGAAGTGCCATTAGCCCAACAGATAGCAATGAAAGTTCATTTCTCGATATCTGAATAATTTTTTTTATTACCATATACACAAATTTCAAGATAATCCAAAGGTTGAAATATTCTTGAAAGATTGAGTTTTCTATAAACTTATTTTTTTCTAATTATACTTCATCCTCCTCCCTCTTCTGCAAACTGCAATAGACGCAATACTAACACACACAATTCATTACAACTGCAAGACAGTCATAACTATATTGTTGCTGGAGATCCCAGTGGAAAATTATACTGCTACTGTCATTATGAAATTCCACAAGGCCGGGTCCTTTTATCGCGATGCAAAAGTGGGAAAGAAAGAATAGTGATCAATTGATTACAGGTTATTGATGAAAGCAGGTTTATAATGTACATTCATCCAACCTTCTAATTTCACTTAGAATTTAAGTTACAAATGAATAATAAATAGAAAATAATAGACAGACGAAAGCATCAAGGGGTGTGCTTAACTGCATCATATGCGAGCAACGTAGGAATTTGCCTGTGTAACATATCTCACCCACCGATATGGCTCAGAGGCTCGGGATTTCTTTGCTATCTGCAAGTATTTTACCTGCATCAAAGAAATATAGTAAGCACTCAGCATCTTGAAATGAACTCGGCGATGGACAAAACCAGCAAGATTTGGGCTTGGATTATTTGCACAGGCATTAGCAGCATCTTAATTTCACTGGCTAACTCATTGTAGAATGTAGTCCATTTCTCCAACCAGCCTTTTTTTTTTTTTTTGGAGGGGGTGGGGAAGCGGATTTTTCCTGAGTGGCGCGTGGTAGCTACCAAGCCATGCAAATAACATTCTTATTACATTGAGTATTTAATTTATAATTAAAAGGACTTTTCCATGTGAGGCAATACCAGCCAAGTGACTAGCATGACATCAAACTGATCTGCAATTCGGGATGCCAAAAGTTTGACAGTAGAAGATTTTGGTCAATGAATAAGCTGTAAAGACATTCAGCAAGTTGATGTAATTGGTTTACCTGAAGCCGTGACACGTTGTACATAGGTATGGTGAATGTCATGCTAACAGGTCCAGATTCTTTTGTTATATTCCCTATCGAACAGAATATTTGTAAAATTGTGAAGATGAAATAATAACTGAACATAACAATAGACAAATTATTCATTATGTGAATCAAGCAACTATAAAGATAAATACCATGTGATTCCTGAGAAAATGTTAGCTTTGCACGTAGTGTATGCTCAGATCCACCAACAATCTGTCTTATAGCACTCGTTAGTTTTTCTCAAGCAAAGATTGTGAGCATAACTGTATGTTTAAAACTAGCTTTAAAGTAGAAAGGAGACAGTCAAAAGTGCCAATAGTAATAATAAATAAAATTTATTTTTCCTTAAAATAGACAAACTTTTAGAGGTTGATGAGCAATATTACCTTCTTTAAACTCCACTCTAGCCTCTTATTTGCTTCCTTGAAATCAGTTGTTTGTCCAACAGCTCCAGGTTCCAGCTCAAAATTAACCCTGAGACAATGCCAGATAATAATAACTTACATCAGCAATTATAATACCAATGAAGAACAACAACTTTATCTATCAATTTTCTTAAGCAAAGAAATATAGTTTTCCGAGGTTACTATCTTGGGATTTATCCATAGGAAAAAAAATTAAAAATTAAAAATCAACAAGCATGATCTGCTCATCTTTTGAATCACGTTATAGAGAGCTCTGCAAACTACTGAATGCACACTCTTTTGATTTTTTTTTTTTTTAATTTCCCTGCCTGAAGTCTACCATATATAATGCAAAGTAAAGTTGGAGTCCTTGAATATTGATCTATCAAAATGGTCCTTTGAACATACTGGAAATTTCCAACCCTAATATGAAACACTATAATGCCCCAAGGGAAGTTTAAAATATATAATAAGTTCCCCTAAACTTCTGTTTATGGAAAAGCCCTAGCAATTTTATTCTGACCCCTTAAATGTTCTTTTCATAGATCTGCTCGTGCATGTTAGGTGTACAATTTATAAATTAGCAAGACAAAACCATAGCCAAGAATATTTCATGAACTCCAATTTTGAAACACATTAATTGCATCAAATACGAGATAAAGGTTTTAAGCAATGGAAAATCACTGTCAAAGAAAATTATGTTCTTTTATCAAATAATTTAAGAGAAAAGTTGAATAATACCTGGTGGTATATTTTGGTAGTGGCATCTGCACTTTGACAGTGTTTGCCGTTACACTTGAGGGAAACTCAGCACGTATTTTAAGAATCACCTCAGCCTGAAATTGCCATTTCATAAGTGTTAGGAAAAAGAAATGAACTCAGTATTTGCAATAGAGGAAGAGGGTTAGGAAGAAAAAAATAAATTAAAATAAAACAACGAAATTTGGATGTAACCTTAAGAGACCCTGCTTCTTCAATTAAAGCATTAATACGAAAGGGAGGCTTGAACTCCTGGGTCATTCGATAGTTCATTACAGGAAACTCACCGTCTGGTGGAATCTACAATTGGCAGTAGGACCATTAAATTAACTAATCATGAGGAACCAAACAAGTAAAGCAGCTTTATATTATGAAAAATCATCACTCTTAAAACTACAGATTTTTGTACACACCAGGGACAGTGTTTTGTCCATATCGAAACTATCAAGACGAACAGACTCATGGAAATTACAGTCATCCAATATCACTGCTCCAGAACCAGATGAACTCCTATAACCTGCTTTAGAAACAGGTTGTCATAATCAATCATAGCAACATATATTAAATTTTTAAACACTATCCAAAGAAAGAATATCTAACAGTAACCCCGAGTTTGAGTAAATGAGGGTGGTTCTTTCCAAAAGCTTGAATAACAACATTAAAAAATAGGTGATCATCATCTCTGATAAAATATTAGTTGTCATTAAAAAGCCATAAAGTCAACATATAGTTTCCAACTTCCAAAACCTAGAAACTGCACATCAAATTTTCTTTCTTGTCCACAAAACTGAAAAAATAGGATTGGATCCAAAGCATAAATTTTCAATCGGAGAGGTAAGCAATAGAGATGATAAACCCCTAAAAAGGGGGGAAAATTGGTACCATAGATTGGTAGTGCCTGGCCCCTTCCTATGGCAAGCTCATCATTAAGAGCTAATCGAATTTCAGGATTGCCAGTAAGATAGCTCTTCATTTGTATGGTGCCATCAATCTCAGAAGTCAGTATATATCCCTAAACAAATGGCATAAAATAAGTTAGAACGATTAACAAAATAGACAAATGAACTACTGTGCAAATGAAAAGAAGAAAAAAAAGAAGGAAGATTTAACTTGTATACAACAATGCATTAAGAAAAGAAAATCATGTAACAAGACTCGTTATGTTCACTTTAACACCTTGTCAACCAAATGCCAATCCTTCAGATTTCTAGCAATTTGACACAGACATAGTCCTAGACATGTCTTTAATCACTTAATCAGCTGTAACGAATAGCTAAACATCATATGAAGATACAAAATTATATAATCATGTTATGCATTATTTCAGAATATTTAGTGACATAATTCAAAGTCTGAGAAGCTAGCTAGAGCTCTTAAAAATTAAATGATGCCTAAGAGAATCTGCACAATTATAGAATAGTGAAGGAAAGTGGCCAACCAACCAAGTCCTTCTACTTTGCATTTAAAAAGATGACAGTCCATGAATAAACAATTTGTTAAATTTTGATTTCTCTTTGCTTAGACTGAGTAAGTATCAATCATGGTATTAATTTTTTATCATGTAATCAACAAGAAATTTATCAGAAAACTCTATATTTCTACAGTTTTTGTTGAACTTTTGACAATAACTATTGAAACAATAAACAATCATGAGTTGTGACAGACAAAGCAATAGTAGAATTATAATTAGTATGGATTTTAAGTCACATTACAGTACATGTACTCACACTGGAGCTAAAAGTGATGCTGATTTTCTCAATTATATCAACAAAGATTTCCTCCCTATTTCTACCTCCAGGCTCTGTTGCTACAACTGATTTTGTGACAGCAATCCCCGGCATTCTTTTAGCCCTTTGCTGCATAGGATTGATGTTATCACATGTGCAAGTGACTACTATAAATAAGATACTATAAAGTTCTGTATGTAGATTACATGAAAAATCATACCGCAAAAATTGTAGCAGGTTCAAGAGGTGGTAAACGAGGAGTATCAACCACAATTGGCTCATTGAAAACATAGGACTTTAACATCTCTGTAGATGTTGTTTGCACGTAACCAAAGTCCTGGTACAGACAAAGTTGTCAATATGGCTGTAAGCAAGGATTTGGGAAACTTTACTCATTGACTAATAATCTTATATTAGAATAGTTGTAAAAATGAATCATAAGTTTGTAAATAGATCCCAAACAAATACCAAACAAATATAGTAAACAGATCTATCAGATCTATCCATTGCAATTAAATATTTGATGAAGAATTGGATTAAAAAAGAAAAAAGTATAAGAAGCTCACAATGACTTCATCAAGCAACTCATAGACAAGCACAAAATTCCTTCGTAATGTGTCTTCATTGAGAACCCCAAGGTAATCTTTAATAACACGAGCAATCCTTTGTAAAAGCTCCAAGGCAAAGGAAGGTGATATATTAATCCTCGTGGTTGCGACAAAGAGTAGGCCAACAACCTTCACATGAAAGTAGTTCACACCATCCACATTCTATCAACAAAACCAAAAGAAAATCACAAGTAAATCAGCATATTATACAAGGAAAGCAAAGACTTAATGTGAATATGTATTCACAGATTGCATAAAATCCAAGTTATAAGAACATGTAAACACAGATCACTCATTTTAAGGCAATTTTATATTTGTGAACATAGACATTACTATCAAAACCATCAGAGGATGGTGGTGTAAAATGCACTGCCTGATTCAGGAAAATAATACCTACAAAGATAGGTGGTGCCTCCTCCTGCCCATCCTTATTCCAAAACTTTACTTTGCGGAAGAATATCTCTGCACTTCCCTTTTGCACATCACCACGGTCTGCAATTGAAAGAATTAGGCACCCATAAGCATTGAAGGTTTGATAGCAATAGTTCCACAGCATGAGGATAATCGATTTGTGTTTCACTAGTCATAACTTTTTAACTCCATTATGTTCACTCATCACAAAAGCACTTGCATATTAAAGATGATCATATCTTTATATCGAACAGCAGCATAATTTTATACCTAAAGATTCAATTTTCTTGTACTGGAAATTATACAATTCTGAACAGCTTAAATCACAAAAATAACATAGGAAAACCCCACCCCTACTAAAAAACTTTGAATTATGGTTACTTTGTGAATTCCTCAACTATGTTGCTAGCAGTAGTACAATGACGTCCGAATTTTTAGAAAGCTACAATATGGTAGGAACTTTTGTCTAGACAACACACAACGTGTATAGAATTCCTAAAAATTGTGTAATAGCATCTTGACAAAACATGAATAACATGCCAGTGACCGATACAGATTATACCAATTATCAATCCAAAGCTTAGTCTTCTCTTGAAGTACACTTCCACAAGCAATTCCAAAACAAGTTCAAAGTTCAACCAATAACTAATCAATGCGTGTTCAAAGTATTTGAGTTCATGCAAGACAGATTGCAAAAGGCATTAGCTCATCAAGATGTCAATGTTTACATATTGAGAACTTGAAACCAGGATTTTCATTTTTGCTGAATTCTCCAGTGAAGATATTAACACGAGGCCAGGATTTAAGTAAGATCTGGAAGTACAAGTGGAATTCAGTTCGAAATAAGCTTATATCGGATCAGCAAGGTAAACAACAATTTAAAAACACTTGAACCAAAACATAAATACTTAGAAACGAAATTAGTACGGCAACTCAGAGAAAACATTGGATCAAGCAGCATCAGATCCACAACCAGTGTAGTAGAACGTAAAATCGCAAAGGAAAAGTGCGCCTATGTGAGAGAGAACGAGCTTACAGTCTCGGAAGACGATGTTATCGCCGCGCTGCGACAGAACAAAGAACTGCGAGATCATGACTTCTACGGCTTCAGTGCACGCAGGACGCACCTTCAGCTACTGCCTTAGCTAATGCTATTGCCCTTCTCCGCTGCAAACAGTCTTTCTTGCGGCTAACGGGTGCGTTCCTATTATTTATTTTAAGGCCAAAATGTATTTACCTTTATAAATTTTGTTTTATCTGTAAAATTTTTTTTAAAATTTTCAAACTCAACAAAAAATTTTTCTCAACTTTTATTTTGTGTCAAAAATTTCTTACAATTAATTAATTATTAATTAATCGTTAATTAATGACACGTTATCAGTATAGTAGACAACTCAAATATCACATCAAATATTTTTTTCACCTCAAATGCTGATAGTGACGATTTGGTAGTACTGACATGGCAAGTGAACTGTAAAAAAGTCTGACGTGACATTTGAGATGTCTAGTATACTGATGACGTAACATTTAGTTAACGGTCAACTGACGATCAACTAACTGTAGGAGATTTTTGACACAAAATAAAAGTTGAGAGAATTTTTTGTTAAGTTTAAAAATTTAGAAGAGCTTTTTGCACATAGAATAAAATTTAGGTAGATAAAGTACATTTTAACCTTATTTTAAATACTTCAATAGACACAGACTTTTTTTTTTCCTTTCTTTGCTTATAAAAATCCTTCCCGTTTAATCCAAAAGCAAAAAAAAATTATGAATCTTTTTTTCAGTGTTTAATATGTTGAAAAACAGGTTCAAAATTGTTTGAAATTAGTATTAGTTTTACGGGAAAATCTACCGTAAAATAGTAAGACAGTTCACTATATTAATAATTTAGCTTCTAAATAATACATGGGTCAATTATTAATTCTTAAAAATTCAACTCCGTACTATTTTATTTTCAAATGTCATGAATTTATTACATTAGTCTTTAAAAACTAAGTAAATAAACTAATTTGTATTAACTCCATAACTTATAAAATTAACATATTTAATATTTAAATTTTATTAATTAAATAATATTTTTTAAGGATCAGTTTATACATTTACTCTTTTTTTTCTTGAAATTTTATATGAAGCTTCTAAAGAATTCACAGCAAAAGCATGCAAAATAATTGGGTAGGAATATTGACAGACGCACAATAGTTTATAAAAGTACAATATGTGCTCGGTTATAAAAAATTTAGAACTTGTTGGTTTAGTTATTTTCTTTAGAACTTATTTGGTTTAGTTATTTTTTTTTATTGAATATGAAAAATGTATTTGAAAATGTGTTTTGTTAAGTTTAATAAAAATGTTTTGTTGAAAATATTTTTTTAAAATAGGTTTAAATTTAAAAACATCAAAAAGATATTTTTTGTGTTTCAAGAAATAAAAATTAAAAATAAAAAAATATATTTTTACAAATCAGACAAACTCTTAATTCTCCTCCTATTGACGAAAAACCAAGCCCCTTCATCAAAAAAAAAAAGGTACCAAATCTTAATTCATAAGATGTATTTTTTTTTTTTGGGTCATTTAGATTAGTTTACAGTATAAATTGTCAATGACTCAAATCAATTAAACATGAAAACAACGATCATGTTGTGCCCAAATTACTGGATACAAATTTTGGAACTTAGAAATATTATTAAAAGCATGAAGTACATTGAGTGGGATAGCATTAGTAGTGGGCTAATTTAAGCCTTGTAAAATTGCTTCTACAGGTTCTGTTAAAGGCATTTCACTGTTCAAGGTGAGATTATCCAATCTGTTGCTTGTGATAAAGAAAGCAGCAGAATAATTCAGCACCAGAAATCTTGTTCTTTTACTCTATAATCACCTCCTTCAATATTGCATCCTTTGAAATCAAGGGTCCATTTCTCAAACGAGCACTTTGAGAAATCATAGTATCCCCCATGAAGAAAAAGTCTCTCTTCTTTCACTTTATCTTCTATCCAAGGATAACTCAGCAAGTTCAATAATGATTGGTTTATGGACTCCTGCCATGAATCGCATTAACATCAATTTTATTGCCTCCATGAAATACAATACCTCCTGGAGGCAAGTGTTTTGTAGAAGACTAATACCTTCTCGCAGAATCTGCATTGCTGAACAAAGCTAAGATGAGAAGTGGTGGCTTTTGTCCTGGACTTGGCAATTTTACCATTGAGAACCCATTTGTTGATGAAGCTTCTGGGACAAACATGAACTCTAATCAGAATCAGAGCTTGCCATTTTATTTGTTAAACCATGATTGTGAGCAAACGAACCTTGATTCTGCATCTTCTTTTACATTCATCAGCGTTTCAATTCCAGCACAGCTGCTATGGCCAATTACTAAAATATTCTCAACCTGAAAATAGCAGTTACACAGAGATATTAACAGAGAAAGTTATAATAGCACAACAGTTTCTTTCAGCTTTCCTCCATTTTCTTCCCTCTTTTTGCCCCGTCTGATAAAAGGAGATGTACATCTTCGTTTGTTTTTTATGTAATCTGATTCCGGAGATAAAGACATTTTGGAACTCTTGTCTGATACTTTACTCAAACATGCCACTGAGTTCTGCAGTGTCAATGTTTAGATTTCATGAACACTAAAGTGTTGTAAAATTTGACCAAAACGCAGCTTGAATCATGTTATAATACAGCAAAAATAAAACAGAAATAGACCAAGTCAATTTGTAACATTGGGGGGGGAAATTGCATTAGACTAATGGTGTGACCATGCAAGCTACCTCTTCCTTTACCTCTTATGAGTCTATTATAATATATACATATATAAGGTCTCATCCTTTCATGTTTTAATTGATGTCGGACTAAATCTTGCTCTTTTTGAAATATACAAGTTTTACAACAGAAAGTACATACCTTGAGAATAGTTACAGCGAACTCAAGAGCAGCATTACACTCAGTTGGTCCATTCTGCACCCACAACAAAGTGAAAAAAGGGATCGAGAAATATACATAACGTGAAGGAAAGATTTTACACTGGGCTTCATCAGAAGCAACAATGCAAAGAGCAAATTTGGTAACATATATTAAAAGACTATACTTAAATATAGTCTTAATACATACGTTGACTGGAGGAACAAGATTGGCGACGTTACGTATCATGAAGGCTTCCCCAGGTTGAAATCCTAGTATGTTTGAGGGGCATACCCTAGAGTCTACACAAGCGATTACCATAAACTGTATTTGGAGTTATCAGTTAAGAAGAATCTCTAGTCAAATTAATTAAACTACAGAAGCATGGAAGCATAGCCAAAACAGAATGAAGAAAATGGCAATTGTTAGAATTAATGATTAAGACTCTGAAAATCTGTGCGTTACCACCTTTGGAAATTGAGCTTCAGCAAGAACTTGAAAATGCTTTAACTCTTTCCTGTCTAAATGCAATTTAGCTTGTAAGTACATGACACAGACAACAAAGAACACAGACCAACTAGTTAACTATCACTCACATGTATTTCTGCTTCTTGAAATTCAGAAACCTATGTTTCATCAAACCAAATAAGTCCTTGCTTCCACCAGTTTCATCCATGGTTCCAAGCCCATTATACTCTCTACTAAGTCCCATGAAATTACTTGGAATCTCTGATTGTTTGTCCCTACAGATAAGAAAGACAAACAAGCACACGGAACTACATAATTTTTCTGGTATAACCAGTGAGAAAGAGATTGAATTTGAAACCCAAACTTACTTGACTGAAGACGACAATGCTGCTTCAGTTTTCACCCATTTCGCCTGAGAACCCAGCAAGAGCAAGCAAATCGATCAGGACCAAAATCAAGAAGAAAAGATCAACGAAGAAAGAAGCTTTAGATTGAAAGCCCATTAGCAAGAGAAAACTGAAAGAGAAGGTCCCTCAATTGTAGAAGCTTCAAATGAGGATGAGTGTGGGGAAACTCACAAACTTTGAGGGTAAGAGCGAAGAGGAATCTCTATGGAGAGACGAACACACAAGAACAACCGTTGATCGGACAAGGGAACAGGTTTTGGACCCTGTATATGAAAATTTATATTATTAATTTCATCTGGTTCTTGGGAAATTTTTCTAACTGTAGAGAACTAGATCTACAAATACTAGATTGGTACTCACGGATTGGCCACACCATCGTTTCCTGTCTATTGCAAAAACAGAGTATAACAACTTCCTCGCGTGCCCTTTTTTATTGTCTGAAATTAATGTAATTTTAATCTTATCTTTAAGTTATTAATTATTGGGTTTTTTTTCCCCTCTACTTGCAATAGTTAAATGGGATTTTGGACACTCAATTAGACAGACTTATCCAAGTGTTACACGTCACGTAACAAGGACTTATCCCATTTTATGGGACATCTTATATGGCACCCACCATTTTATTACGTCACTTTCATTGTTGGCACCGTTATCTCTTCGACGTTTCAACGGATCGTAACACAACTTTAGTACACATATTAAAACTACTCTATTTATGATTAGAGTAATTCAGTATTTATTTTTAATTAAAATATATTTATATTCCATATAGTTTCACTCAATCATAAATTTAATTTTTGAAATTTTAAAATCTTAAATTTGATCTATTTAATTTTTAAATACATAGAAGATAAACTTTGCTATTAGTCAATAGTTAATAATTTGTTAGTTGTGTTCATTTGACGTTGACTAACACACTTTACTTATTATTTAATTCACATCAACTGCCACATTATTGCCACAACAACTGTCCAATGATTTCTTTTGGCAAAAGTATTTTTTACATCCTAATATTTATATTAAGTTTCAATTTCGTCCTTAATATTTTTTTTTTTGCTTCAGTTATATTTTATATATTTTATTTTTGTTTTAACTTTGTCTTTTTTACTAATGTTGGTAGAAAATGCTAACTAGGTGATTAGTAAAAATAATAGATTTAAAAAAAAATATGTAAAACTCAAACTTATTATTTTTTACGTCTTTAATTTTTTTACATCAATTATATTCTACATATTTTATTTTTATTTCAAATCTATTATTTTTACTAACTGCTCAACAATATTTTTTGTGAGCGAAATAGATAACGTTAGTAAATTAATTAATTAATTGAAATAAAAATAAGATATGTAAAATATAACTAGAGGTCGTATGAAATTAAAATTTGGTGTTAACTTAAAAAATGCTTTTGTCCAATTTTTTTTTTAATATTTTCATAGTAAATTGCTCTTCTCTGACCCTGGAAGAGGGAGGCCGAAGTTGGTTTATTAAAAAAATTCTGGGCTCAGCCCAAACCTGCTCTTCGCCATTTCGAAACAAGGGAGAGAGATTCTTAGTCTGGGCATTTGGAGACAAGAAAGAAAGATTCTTCTTCTGATTTTCTCTGGGCATTTCGAATCATGATAGAAGGTTTCGTTTGCTGTACATGAGTCAGTGGTGTGAGGATCTGACTTCTGAGTGATAAAATGATGAAACAGGGCTCGGTTTTCTGCCTTGATGGCTGATGCTTGATTTATTTTGGATATTCCATCTTTACTCTTCACTCCTTTTGTCTTCTTCACACTTTGCTTCTGTGCAATTCCCTCCTCTTATATATAACCTAGACCCATGACTTTCAATGTATTTCACCACTTTGATGGATCTCCGCGTATTATACTCACTGAACGCTCTGGTTCTTCAGCATAGGTTGGTTTTCTGTTTTCCATACTCAAATTTGATGTTTATTTATTTATTTATTTATTTATTAATGGATAAATGGTTTCAGGTGCTTCCGTATGGAAGGCAGGTTGTTTCGTGGCGAACGAAACTTGGTTTGAAATGCCCGGAGAAGAGCAGGTTTGCGACTAAAACATTTCTCAAAGAAAAATAATTAGGGAGATGATGTGGCAGCTGAGTGAATTAAATGCCAAGTATCCCAGTAAATTTCACGTGCATTCTATTTTTAATTTAAAATTTGGATCTATATTAATTTTATTGTAGCACTGTAAGGTGTACTTTTGATTGGCAATTTGCTTGCACTGCACTTAAGGCACACGAGAGGTGCGCAGTTAAGCCATATTTTCGAACTGCGTTTTATGTGTATAATTTTTTTATTATTTAAGATAATTTTTTTGTCTCACCATAATTATTTAACCAATATTATCAAATTTGATCCAACTATTAAGTATTGACCTAGACACACTTTTGAATTATCGAGTCATTTGTTTAATTGTTGAGTCACTAGTCACCCAAGTAAATAAATTAACAAATTAAAATATATATATATATATATATACACACACAAATAAATTCAAAAATAAGTAAAATAAATAATATATATGCAAATTTTATATTTTCAAGTCTTAAAACCATCATTATTAGTTATAAATAATTAAAATATAAATATTCATAAATAATTTTTTAGTCATAAAATTACAAATAATTTTTTAAAATATTTATTTTTATATTAAATGATTATATTTTTTTTTTGTTTATGCTCTTCAATTTTTCTTGATTTAATTTTTTACATCAAATAATTATATAAATATTATTATTTTTTATCTCCTAATTCATTAATAATAATATACTTATTTTTTGTTAAATTAAATATTTTTTCCATTTTAGTTTTTTCCATCTTACCACATGCATATTTTGGTTTTTTGGTTAAAATAATTTTAGCACCTTATACATATATATAATATTTCACCCATATAAATTAAGAAGAAATTGATAATAAGATGGTAAGACATACAATCTATAGGTAAGAGATAGAGCTTGATTCTTGGTAAATGCATATATTTTTAAATATTTATACAAATTTGAACATTGAAAAAATGTCAACTCCAGCATGGTCAAAGCCTAGGTCCGTGTTGATTCGGTCGAGTCGTTTGCAATCCAGTCTAATATATTAAGACTTTTAAAGTGTAAAATTTACATATATATATTATTTATTTTACTTTTTTTAATTTAATTGTAAAGATATATAGGTATATATATATATATATATATATATATATATATATATATATATATATATATATATATATATATATTAAAGATAACATATATTCATTTATGATACCAACATCTCTCAACCTCAAAGCAATGATTTCCCTTTTTTTTGAAGTAACTCAAACTGTTTAAATTATTCATAAAATCATGATATGTGTTTTTTACGATTGAAGATACAGGATCATCAACAACACTGATTAATAAGTCTTCAAGAATTTTAGTAGTTAACTTACCAATATTTTCATAATTCATTGTTCCTTCTCCAACACTAATGATCCAGTCAGAAAATGATTTGACTTGTTCAGTATTAACTATTGATTTAGATGTTTGGAGAACAGATTGCTTGAATGGATGGGTGGTAGTCTGATATTCTTCTTTAATTTGAATAACCCTAAATTGACTCAAGACATAAAGTTTACCTTATGTCAATATGCCTTTAAACTTACCAATGAAGGCTCTTCTAACATGTGAATGGTTGCAATCCTCTTAGATTAAAAAAATATACATTAGTGTAAAACTATACATTAGCTTATTAATAATAAGAATTGGAAATGCATGAAAACATCTGTTAAAATACAGGTATTATTCAACTTTATTTGATGGCTACCTTAGAATCTTGTAGCACTATCTTGAAGCTGCTTACTTCTCCAAGCACATTAAACTCAGCATGAGTCCATAGGCGAACAATCCTTGCCTTAATTCTCCAATTTTCTCTAAATAGAGTAATATCAACAATGTTATCAATGTTTGTCATTTCCAACGGGAAAACCTACATAATATTGAAAAAGAAATGAAGGAAAAGTATTTTATAAAGAACTATAAAAAATAGCATGAACAGATAAATAAACTTTAAAAGAATTGCTAGACTTACACAAAACAGAGAGAATGTGTGTGAAAGGACGTTTGAGAGGAATGTGTCAAAGACTTAGTCTTAATTTGCCTAAATAGAAAGTGTCACATCCCAAAAATTGAACATGTGAACAGATATTACTCATTTGATAAAATTTTCAAACATAAGTTATTTACATATATTCTGTAAGGTTTTACATTCAACCTTAATCATTCATTCCACATGACAGAATTATATTCATCTGATAAGCAAATATAGGCATACATAATCTGATATTTCTATCTCATCGCAAGCCTAGGAGACCTATAGTAAATACAGAGCGTTCCTAGTATTCACATTAATAAGTATTGTACTGGTATCCCACCAGACAGAAACAAATAATAACTCCAAGGGGCTTCTAATCTTCAAATGGATACTCTTCTTCCTTGTTTTTTGTATCTGAAAAGATAATCATAGGGAGTGTCAGTTTATTTAAAAATTCAGTAAGTAAATAACTGTACTATATAAAATATCAAAAGTACAAATACCACATTTACTCATATAATTAATTGTTTTATACACCGAGTAGTATGAGACTCTAACCCTTTCAAATTCGTGAATAAGTTCTCGTAGATATACACCGAGTAGTATGAGACTCTAACCCTTTCAAACTCGTGAATAAGTTCTCATAGATATACACCGAGTAGTATGAGACTCTAACCCTTTCAAACTCGTGAATAAGTTCACATAGATATACACCGAGTAGTATGGGACTCTATGTAATATCCCAAGAATTTTCATGAATATTTAAAGTCTATTTGAAGTTTATTGAAAAATTTAATTACATGAGAAATGTTCTTTTTGAATTAGTGAAGGAAATTTGGAAATAGAAATTTCAAAAATTTTAATTTAGGACATTTTACAAATTCTCAAGGACTAAAACGAAAAGAAAAGAAAGTATGGAGTACTTTTAAGAAATGACCAAGTAGGAACCTGAGAAGAAGAAGTGAGTCCGGTACCAAAAGGATGACGGATTCGAGGTTAAAGTGGAGTTTGAGACTTTGAGAGGGACTAAAGTGAAAGAAGAAAATTGTGGGGCAATTAGGATTTAGAATCACCCGAGGTGAGATTTTATGAATTTGTTTTTACTAATCTTGACTGAGGGTCAACTGAAGAGCAAGTGATAATTTCACCCCGGGCGAGTAAATAGGCGGCCTCACCTAAATTTTCTTCATTTTCTCATTTCCTCTCTCTCTCTTCACTTTCTCTCCTCTCTTTCTCTCTACACTCCAACTCCACAACCGAGCTTGGAGGGTGGATCTCGGGCTACGGGGGGAGCCTCTAGGAGCCAAGCATCGTAGGGAAAGCAAGGAATTGAGGTAGAAATTTCTATTTCTCAAGTTTTTTCCTATTTTATAGTTTTCAGAAAGTTTGGGGTAAAAATCGAGATTTCGGCTTCGTTTCTCAATTAAAATTGGTGTTTTTGGTGTCTAAATGCTCCTTAGACATTAAGGGTGAGATCCTATGGAAGAAATCATGGAAAACGGTGAAGATTTGGCCGGATCTGAGCCAAAACCGAGAGGAATCGCAAAAGGTCGCGATCCTGACGCCCAGACGCCAAGGTTCAAAAAATTTTGGGAAGAAAAGGGACTTGGCGCCCAGGCGCCAGGTGTGGCGCCCAGGCGCCAGGTGTGGCGCCCAGGCGCCAGGCTTGTGTTGGCGCCCAGGCGCCAGGTATGCTGAAAAGCCTTAGCTTATTTTTCAATCAGTCATAACTTCTTCATCCGGACTCCGTTTTGGGCAAACTTTATATCGTTGGAAAGCTCTTTGAGTCTAGTTTCCAATGGTATAAATGTCATTTAGAAATTCATTACCGGTTAGGAGTTATGACTTAAGATGTGAGTAAAGGTCGAGAGTAGTGATAGGAAATTTCTCTATTTTGTAACCCTAATGGTTTTTACCTGGTTACAATAGGGATGATTGGGGCGCAAGGTGGGAGCGCCGAGAGCGTGGAATCCAGGTGAGTAGGCAACCTTGCAAAATTAATTTAATAAATTAATCAAAGCACAATATAAATCCCATTTGCGTTATTTGTGAAATTGAGAAGATTATCAGTGTGTGTTCAGGTTGAAAAAAAGTATAATATCATTGGAAGGTATTTTATTACCTTTGAGAATTGATTTCTCTAGTTGACTAAAGAACTAGATGTGATTGTTCCTTGAATAAATTGGAACATTTTGTAAGTGAATAACCTTACTAAACTAATGTGATCTTATTAGATAAGGTACAATACAAGTCTTGTTTATAACATTATTGAAGTGAGAAATAATCAATCTCGCTGTTGATAATATATGATGATTGTTATGGTTGATGATAGACATTCAAGGGAATAAAAATATGTGTAAATTCATTTATTTCATAGTAATTATATTGTGATAAATTCTCACTATTTTATTGATGAGCAAAAGATCTACGAGATCTAATACACGAGTTTGAAAGGGTTAGAGTCCCATACTACTCGGTGTATAAATGTGAAAATCTATGCACGAGTTTGAAAGGGTTAGAGTCCCATACTACTCGGTGTATAAATGTGAAAACCTATGCACGAGTTTGAAAGGGTTAGAGTCCCATACTACTCGATGTATAACTGTGAAAATCAATACACGAGTTTGAAAGGGGTTAGAGTCCCATATCACTCAGTGTATAAATGTGAAAATCTATGCACGAGTTTGAAAGGGTTAGAGTCCCATACTACTTGATGTATAAATGTGAAAACCTATGCACAAAGAGTTTGAGGGTTAAATTCCCAAGTCACTCAGTGCAAGTATTTATGGCATATAATACTATAATTATTTAAAATAAATGATAGATTGATTGTATTAGTAAATGTGGTGTTTGTGCTTATGATATTTTCATGTACAGTTGTTTACTCACTGAGTTATGATAAACTCACACTCTCCATGATTATCTTTTCAGATACAGTGGTTGAGGAGAAGAATTTATAGCTTTTAAGGATATACTCCACTTTTGTCTGGTAAACAATTGGTAAGGATTAGGAAACGCTCTGTAATCTAGTAGGTCACCTAGGCTTGGGAGGTTGTATAGTACTGTATAGTGTTTGAAAATTGAACATTTTCTGAATATGTATACAAAATATCTTTCTTGGAATATTTATGATTCACATAATTATGGATATTAAGAATGTTCACAGAGATTATGGGGTACCACGGAGGTACACCCTAGGTATTTTATGTTTATATCACATGTAAGTTTTGGGATGTGACAAATTGGTATCAGAGGTGATTTTTAGGTCCCCTATAGATTACAGAGCAAAGTGTTCTTTGTGGGCCCTTTTCCATTGTCATGAACCGCGGCATGACCATGGGATTAGGTTCCATAAAAGACCTTGTAAAGTTGAGTGTTCTTGTCATAACTTACCCTTCGATGGAGTTAGTTAGAGATAATTTTGTTACAATATGAGGTAATTGATTTCATATGTGGAACTTTGGAACTTGTTGGAGGTATGATCTTTATACCGATGGAAAAGGTGATCTCTGTATGAAATTTTTCTTTTTGAGAAATTGGGAACATAACTCTGTAGTGTACTCTGAAAGCTGAGGATTAGTAATTACTAGAATATGGCTTGAGGGCTGGGCCAAGAGTGATGTATTAGATGGGGTAAAGTTGATTATGAGGCATGGGCTAGAGTTCAAGAAAGATTTTTGCAAAGAATATAGAGCAGATTACTAATGCAGGAAAGGGAAAGAACCCTTGTGAGGCAGATCAAGATTTGATTTTGATAGATGCCAGACAGATGTAATTTATGGAAGAGGATGTAAGTCCTAAATAATATGTTCCTTGATAAAAGCTTGGTTGAGAAAATAGATGTGCGCTAGGTAGTTTTTCCTAAGGGAAATACTACGGTAAAGTGGAACCTAACATAAGAGATATTAGGATAAACTATAAGTTTTCTTTAGGGGCGACTTGCCAAAGTTGCACTTATTTAGTTAGGGATTGGCATGATGGTACTATGTGATAGAAGTGTTTCAAAAAAAATATATATATACAATGTAGAAGTTTTGTAACATTGGAACAATTAGAGCATGTTAAAGGTAGGCTGTTGGCGTATGAACATTCATAATTGTTAAACGTGATGTATGATTGGAATGGTCTAGAAAGATATTCTTATGGTAGTTTGTGCCTCAGAGTGTTAGTTTAAGGAAAGCTTGTGAATCGAGGCTCTTAAGCAAGAATTCATGACAATTCGAGGGCATAATATCGAGTTCAATTGATCTATACGGTAAGCCTTCATCTACTCCCGTATGATAAGGGGAAAGACAACGAGACTTGTACAGAACTTCTGTTTGTCTCTGTGACAGCTTATAGGGTCATTAAATTTTTATGTGATTGGCTTTATAAGCTAAATTTGTTATTGATTTTATGTGGCTAATTTCTTTTATCTTTCTTCATTTTATTATTATTATTATTTAGAGTACCATCTAGTAAAAGAAACTATTGGCATTAAAAGCGGAAGGATTACATTGCAAAAAAAAAAAGAGAAATTACTCATGCATGAGTAATCTAAAAGCGAGGTGGTCTCGGATTAGGAGGGTTGTATTGTATCATCACCCCTCGACCATTTCTTGGAACAAGAGACTGAGCAATGTCATGAAGGGTAGTATAAATCCCATTCATACAATCAACACTTCTTTGTTGTTGATTGCAGAAGCATTGGGTAGACCAATAGAAGAACCTGTCTATTCTTGAAGTCATTGCCGCATTATTGCGTTTAGTTAACTTCTCCAGGTCTTCTATCATCTTTTTCAGATTTTTCACCTCCTTCTTTAGACAAGCGATTTTGTTTTCTGACGTGTGGCCAGTGCTAATCTCCTCAGCTTCCTCAATTTTTATCTTCTTCTCCTTTTGATCCTCTTGAGACCCCTCAAAAGGTCTCTTGCCCTTGTCTTTGCCCAGACTTAAGTTTAAGTCGAGCTCTTCTTCCTTGGCCTCCACTGTGAGATCAATGTACTTTCTGGTGGTCATGGTTTAGAAAATTTAGAAGTTTTTGCAGGAGTATGATGAGAGAGAAATGCTGAAAAATTGTAGGCTCAGAGATGATTACTCTTTGTGGTGTAGTAACTGAGAATTCCGGGGCAGTTTTTATAGAGAAAAATTTAGACTTAGAGCCAAAGAAGATATCTCTTCGCCGCACTCCTACACGCTCAACCTATGGATTTCTGCAAGCTGGAAGCCAGAAGTCTAGGTAGGCATGCGTGTCAACAGTGTATCACATTAATGGCAAAACCACGTAAGTCAATATTCGGTGGATTTGCGGCCGATTTATACTTGTTTATTTTTCATATCTCTTGTTGGCATTTTCTGAAATTCTAAGAAGCCGACAGCGTAGCCATTAAAGATTGCCTTGGATGCTTTCATAATGAACTAAAATGTATTTCTCTGCTTTCTTGTATTGTTCTTGAAAGCCTTCAGTTGAGTATAATATACATGATTGATTGAATTATATTGTGATTATATGTATTTAAATACATATGACATGTATGTATGTTATCCATGCATTGAGAGTGAAGGCTATTTGTTGTAGCCAGGAATAATATGTAATGATTCTACATACATTCAGAGATTGAGAAGTCTGAAATTTAGAAAGGACTTGAATAGATGAAAATATATAGATAATGATGTATCTCTATGTTGATACATACATACATATATGCTTGTAGAGGCAAGAGAAAGGTAAAAAAAAAAAATTTCACTTTATGGTAACACTTGATATGTGTAAATGTGAGAAGTTTTTTTTTTATTTTAATATGTATGTTTGAAAATGTGTAAGCTTAGGGCAAAGCCACGGATTAGAAACCTAGATAAGGTTAATATGAAACTACCCGTTCATGGAGTAATATCTCGATTTAGAATTATTGGATAAGACAAATACAAAGTTAGAAAGTCCTAAATTGAAGCGGCGATTAGTTTAATAATTTGATCAAGAGTCAAAAGTTAGCCGAAATTTTTGAGGAAATCTTTTGTATTTGATTATATTTTGTTATTTTCTGGCATGCTTAATATAGACCGTTGGCATTGCGACGGATAAGGTCTGGAGGCCATCTTTAGAGTGTGATGTAAGGGTTTTGGTAGCCCTAAATTTCGTCTATAAATAATGGATGCCCCATTACGCCGCTCATTACACTAAGAGTTCATTACTTATAAGCTTTCTAGCATCAAACCCCTCATTCCATACAACTCTTATAGCTCAGAAAAATATGGCCGGCAAGAAGTCTTTCAATTTAAATTTTGAGGCTGGCAAGGTAGAGCTGGATCTAAATCTTAGTCTGGAGAACTATAAGAATAAGAGATCCAGGGAAGAGTCACCAGAGGCTAAGAAAAGAAAAAGGGATGTAGTAGAACTAGAGGATGTTAGCACAGCAACATCTTCAAATGATGAGCTTGCGCTTATGAGAAAAAAGATGGAGGACTTGGAAAGGTTGATAAACCGCCACTTTGAGGACCAGGGAAGATTGATAAATCATCTCTTTGTAGAACAAGAGAAGCTCTTGAATCGTCATTTTAGGGAATTGGCGAATAGAGTTGATAGACATTCGATGTTTGCAACTCAAAATTTTCGTGACCAACAAGCGAGGTGTATTGACTGTATGAATGGAGTGACCTCTTCACTTCGCCAAATTTTCCAAACGTTTCCTCCAGAAACTCTTTCTAGGCTGCAACGATTAGCCTCCTCCTTAAGATCTGAAGCACCTTCCTCTTCTAGACTTGGAGCACTTTCTGCATTTCAGAAGCCTCCTCGTCCTTAATTTATTCTTTCTTTTATTTGTACCTTAAGCTAATATTTGATCTGAGCTTCGCGTATTAAGATTATCTGTTTTGTAAATCAAGTTCAGTTTGTTGCCTGTAACTTATGTACTAGAAATAAGGCAATTCTTGTACTGAAGAAGCTCGAGAGATAAAAAAAAAATATGTTGAACTTGTTATATTTTGTACTTGATTGTGAAAATTCTAAAAGAGAGAACGAGATTTGGACAAAATATTTGCATTTGTTTCAATCTTGAGTTAAGTTTTGAATTCGGAGGACCGAATTCTATTAAGGGGGGAAGAATGTAATATCCCAAGAATTTTCATGAATATTTAAAGTCTATTTGAAGTTTATTGAAAAATTTAATTACATGAGAAATGTTCTTTTTGAATTAGTGAAGGAAATTTGGAAATAGAAATTTCAAAAATTTTAATTTAGGACATTTTACAAATTCTCAAGGACTAAAATGAAAAGAAAAGAAAGTATGGAGTACTTTTGAGAAATGACCAAGTAGGAACCTGAGAAGAAGAATAGAGCTTATGGGAATGAATTATGAGTCCGGTACCAAAAGGATGACGGATTCGAGGTTAAAGTGGAGTTTGAGACTTTGAGAGGGACTAAAGTGAAAGAAGAAAATTGTGGGGCAATTAGGATTTAGAATCACCCGAGGTGAGATTTTATGAATTTGTTTTTACTAATCTTGACTGAGGGTCAACTGAAGAGCAAGTGATAATTTCACCCCGGGCGAGTAAATAGGCGGCCTCACCTAAATTTTCTTCATTTTCTCATTTCCTCTCTCTCTCTTCACTTTCTCTCTTCACTTTCTCTCCTCTCTTTCTCTCTACACTCCAACTCCACAACCGAGCTTGGAGGGTGGATCTCGGGCTACGGGGGGAGCCTCTAGGAGCCAAGCATCGTAGGGAAAGCAAGGAATTGAGGTAGAAATTTCTATTTCTCAAGTTTTTTCCTATTTTATAGTTTTCAGAAAGTTTGGGGTAAAAATCGAGATTTCGGCTTCGTTTCTCGATTAAAATTGGTGTTTTTAGTGTCTAAATGCTCCTTAGACATTAAGGGTGAGATCCTATGGAAGAAATCATGGAAAACGGTGAAGATTTGGCCGGATCTGAGCCAAAACCGAGAGGAATCGCGAAAGGTCGCGATCCTTGCGCCCAGGCGCCAAGGTTCAGAAAATTTTGGGAAGAAAAGGGACTTGGCGCCCAGGCGCCAGGCTTGTGTTGGCGCCCAGGCGCCAGGTATGCTGAAAAGCCTTAGCTTATTTTTCAATCAGTCATAACTTCTTCATCCGAACTCCGTTTTGGGTAAACTTTATATCGTTGGAAAGCTCTTTGAGTCTAGTTTCCAATGGTATAAATGTCATTTAGAAATTCATTACCGGTTAGGAGTTATGACTTAAGATGTGAGTAAAGGTTGAGAGTAGTGATAGGAAATTTCTCTATTTTGTAACCCTAATGGTTTTTACCTGGTTACAATAGGGATGATTGGGGCGCAAGGTGGGAGCGCCGAGAGCGTGGAATCCAGGTGAGTAGGCAACCTTGCAAAATTAATTTAATAAATTAATCAAAGCACAATATAAATCCCATTTGCGTTATTTGTGAAATTGAGAAGATTATCAGTGTGTGTTCAGGTTGAAAAAAAGTATAATATCATTGGAAGGTATTTTATTACCTTTGAGAATTGATTTCTCTAGTTGACTAAAGAACTAGATGTGATTGTTCCTTGAATAAATTGGAACATTTTGTAAGTGAATAACCTTACTAAACTAATGTGATCTTATTAGATAAGGTACAATACAAGTCTTGTTTATAACATTATTGAAGTGAGAAATAATCAATCTCGCTGTTGATAATATATGATGATTGTTATGGTTGATGATAGACATTCAAGGGAATAAAAATATGTGTAAATTCATTTATTTCATAGTAATTATATTGTGATAAATTCTCACTATTTTATTGATGAGCAAAAGATCTACGAGATCTAATACACGAGTTTGAAAGGGTTAGAGTCCCATACTACTCGGTGTATAAATGTGAAAATCTATGCACGAGTTTGAAAGGGTTAGAGTCCCATACTACTCGGTGTATAAATGTGAAAACCTATGCACGAGTTTGAAAGGGTTAGAGTCCCATACTACTCGATGTATAACTGTGAAAATCAATACACGAGTTTGAAAGGGGTTAGAGTCCCATATCACTCAGTGTATAAATGTGAAAATCTATGCACGAGTTTGAAAGGGTTAGAGTCTCATACTACTTGATGTATAAATGTGAAAACCTATGCACAAAGAGTTTGAGGGTTAAATTCCCAAGTCACTCAGTGCAAGTATTTATGGCATATAATACTATAATTATTTAAAATAAATGATAGATTGATTGTATTAGTAAATGTGGTGTTTGTGCTTATGATATTTTCATGTACAGTTGTTTACTCACTGAGTTATGATAAACTCACACTCTCCATGATTATCTTTTCAGATACAGTGGTTGAGGAGAAGAATTTATAGCTTTTAAGGATATACTCCACTTTTGTCTGGTAAACAATTGGTAAGGATTAGGAAACGCTCTGTAATCTAGTAGGTCATCTAGGCTTGGGAGGTTGTATAGTACTGTATAGTGTTTGAAAATTGAACATTTTCTGAATATGTATACAAAATATCTTTCTTGGAATATTTATGATTCACATAATTATGGATATTAAGAATGTTCACAGAGATTATGGGGTACCACGGAGGTACACCCTAGGTATTTTATGTTTATATCACATGTAAGTTTTGGGATGTGACACTCTAACTCTTTCAAACTCGTGTATAGGTTTCATAGATATACACCAAGTAGTATGAGACTCTAACTCTTTCAAACTCGTGTATAGGTTTCATAGATATACACCAAGTAGTATGAGACTCTAAC
This sequence comes from Biancaea sappan, assembly GCA_037074585.1. Taxonomy (NCBI): domain Eukaryota; kingdom Viridiplantae; phylum Streptophyta; class Magnoliopsida; order Fabales; family Fabaceae; genus Biancaea; species Biancaea sappan. The sequence continues at coordinate 19,778,440 of CM073494.1, forward strand.
CCTTTCAAAATCGTGTATAGTTTTTCATCGTTATGCACTGAGTAGTATGAGACTTTAACCCTTTCAAACTCATGTATTAGATCCCGTAGATCTTTACTCATTAATAAGATAATGAGAATTTATCACATAGTACAATTGCCATGAAATAAAATAATTTCTACATACTCTTATTCCTTTGAATTTCTGTAAAAAAAATATACCAATCATCATATACTGTCATATGAAAAATTGATTGATTAATATCCAATAATATTGTAAATGAGACTTATATTGTACTTTGACTAGTAATATCAAATTAGCTTAGCAAGGTTATTCACTTACCTTGATGTTTGTCCAAGTTTACCTTGTTCCACACTAGAATTTGTGTAGGAAAATTTCCTAGTAAAATATATTACAAGGAAACATAAGAAAGGAAACAAAATCACGAAAATACGCAAAATTTTCTGATTACTACAGTAACTGTTTGCTACAGTACGGTTTGTTACAGTGACTGTTCGCTACAGTGACGGTTGACTGCTACAGTACCGTTGACTGCCGACACTACAGTAACTACTACAGTAACTTGAAGAAAAATTTTCAGATTTTCCCGAAATATCTGGTCGCTACAGTAACTAGAGTTTTTGCAGAAATTTCTCACAAATTCATCCTTTCCTTTCTTATTTCAAAATCAGAATTTCAACTCTTTTAACCGATTATAACTCAAATATAACTTCTAAAACAACTGAGATTCATGAATTATCATCAAAATCTTCAAGAACAAAACCTTCTCTAATCTTCCATATAAACTTAGATTTAAGGAAAATAATGAGATTAAAGCTTACCTTTGATCCTTACAAAGCTTTTGAACCGAACAAATAATCGAAATTCTGAAGATCAAGGAAAGGATTTGAGAAGAGGGTGAGGAAATGAGAGAAAACCCTTTCAGCCTGCTTCGATTACGTGAGAAAATGAGGGGGTACTATTGAAGCTTTATATTAAATATTTCTAATGGGTTATTGAATAACCCATGGGTATCCATAACCCAACATCCAAACTCATCCAGTCAATTTACAATAAATGGACTAATTGACCATTCTTAAACCACTTTTCCATGAATTTCACCATTCTTAGAATATATCCAACATGGTGCAAATATTTAGTCCAGTCATTTAACTCAATTTTCATAAATAATATTCAAAGAGAACAATTAAATATGAAAATTAAAAATGACCAAAATAAATAACTAAAGTAACGTTGTAAAATTCTAATTAAGCGAATTATATTATGAAATTAACGGGTATTACATTCTACCCCCCTTAAAAGAATTCGGTCCTCCGAATTAAAACCTTTCCTCAGGTTTCAAACAAATATGGATATTTTATCCACATTTCATCTTCTGCCTCCCACGTAGCTTCCTCGTGAGAATGATTTCTCCAAAGAACCTTGATAGTAGGAATTTCTTTAGTGCGCAATTTCTTGACTTTTCTATCAAGAATAGCTACTGGTACCTCTTCATAGGTGAGAGTTTCATCAAAATGAACTTCTTGGGGTTGAATGACATGAGAAGGATCAGGAAGATACTTCCGCAGCATGGACACATGAAATATTGGATGAACTCCTTCTAAGTCTGAAGGTAGGTCCAGGCGATATGCCACATTACCCACTCTGTCTATAACCTCATATGGGCCAACATACCTCGGACTAAGCTTCCTTTTTTTTTTCCCGAATCTCATTACTCCCTTCACAGGTGAGATCCGTAGGAAAACCATGTCACCAATTACAAATTCAAGGTCACGTCGTCGGTTGTCCGCATAAGATTTCTGTCTACTCTGAGCAGTTAACAACTTCTCTCTGATAAGTTTAACTTTATTTATATCGTCTTGTATCATCTTAGGTCCAAGTATTTTGGTTTCACCAAGTTCAAACCAACCTATAGGGGATCGACACCGTCTCCCATATAAAGCCTCAAAAGGTGCCATCTGAATACTGGCTTGGTAACTGTTATTATAATCAAATTCAATAAAAGACAAATGATCTTCCCAACTTCCACTGAAATCCATCACACAAGCTCTTAGCATATCTTCTAAAGTCTGAATTGTCCTTTCGGACTGTCCATCAGTCTGAGGATGGAATGTTGTGCTAAGATTCACTTTGGTATCCAAAGCCTCTTGAAAGACTTTCTAGAACCGAGAAGTAAACTAAGGTCCTCGGTCTGATATAATGGATATTGGTACACCATGAAGTTTCACTATTTCTTTAACATAAAGTCGAGCAAGTTTTGCTACACTGAAAGTGGTATGAACAAGAAGAAAATGTGCTGACTTAGTAAGTCGATCCACTATGACCCATATTGAGTCATTTCCTTTTGTTGACCGGGGTAAACCTACTACAAAATCCATAGTGATCCTTTCCCATTTCCATTCGGGAATATCTAGTTTTTGCATCAAACCAGGTGGTCGTCGATGTTCAGCTTTAACTTGCTGATAAGTCAAACATCGAGCTACAAAGTCAGTCACGTATCGCTTCATGCCCTCCCACCAGTAAACTTGTTTCAAGTCCTGATACATTTTCACAGCACCAGGGTGTACAACGTATGGCGAACCATGAGCTTCCATTAAGATTTCATGTTTCAAAGATTCAATGTTGGGGACACAAAGTCTCCCATTAAACCATAAGACTCCTTCTTCATCTACCAAGAAACTTGGTGCTAGACCTTGCCTTGCCTTATCTCTAATTTTGACCATATCGATGTCGTTTTCTAAAGTTGCTTTTACTTTTTCAACAAGGGATTATCTAACTGTTAAATGAGCCAAAAATGTACCTGACTAAATGATCTCAAAGAATACTCTATTAGCTTCTAATTCTTGTAGTTCATGTGTTAGAGACCTCCTTATAGCAGCAATGTGAGCTAAACTTCCCACAGACTTTCGACTTAGAACATCAGCCACTACATTTGCTTTACCTGGATGGTAATGGATGGTACAATCATAATCTTTCAGAAGTTCCATCCACCTTCGTTGCCTTAGATCGAGATCTCTCTGCTCAAAAATGTACTTAAGGCTTTTGTGATTTGTAAAAATTTTAAAAGTCTCCCCATACAAGTAATGTCTCCAAATCTTTAGGGCAAACACTTCAGCTGCCATTTCTAAATCATGAGTGGGGTAATTCAATTCATGCTTTTTAAGCTGACGTGAGTCATAAGCTATGACTTTACTATGTTGCATCAACACACGCCCTAAGCCTATCTTTGAGACATCACAGAATACAGAGTAACCCCCTGGTCATGATGGTAGGATTAAGACTGGTGCAGAAGTTAAACACTCTTTCAATTGGGTGAAACTTTGCTCACATGAATCATCCCAAATGTATTTAACATTCTTTCGAGTTAACTTATTCAATGGGAGAGCCATCTTAGAGAAATCTTTGACAAAGCGACGGTAATACCCTGCTAAGTCAAAAAAACTACGTACTTCAGACACAGATGTTGGTCTAGGCCATTGTTTTACTGCTTCAATTTTACTTGGATCTACATGAATACCTTCCTGGGAAATGACATGTCCCAAGAACGTCACATGATTTATCCAGAATTCACATTTTGAGAACTTTGTGTACAACTGATGCTCTCTCAAGGTCTGAAGCACCATTCTCAAATGTTCAGTATGTTCTTCATGACTCTTTGAATATACCAAAATATCATCAATAAATACAATTACAAACTTATCAAGGAATGATTTAAACACTCTGTTCATTAAATCTATAAATGTTGCTAGTGCATTTGTCAACCCAAAAGACATCACAAGAAATTCATAATGTCCATACCGTGTACGAAAAGCAGTCTTAGGTATATCATCATTCTTAATTCGTAACTGATGATATCCAGACCTTAGATCAATCTTTGAGAAGTATTTTGCTCCTTGAAGCTGATCAAACAAATCATCTATCCTTGGTAAAGGATATTTATTCTTCACTGTGACTTTATTCAGCTGACGATAATCTATACATAGTCTCATAGAACCATATTTCTTTTTCACAAAAAGAACAGAAGCACCCTAAGGTGAAAATCTTGGGCGAATGAACCCTTTGTTTAACAAATCTTCCAATTGTTCTTTGAGTTCTTTTAGCTCAACAGGAGCCATACGATAAGCTGGAATAGAAATTGATCGTGTGTCTGGGACCAAATCAATACTGAACTCAATATCTCTTTCTGGCGGTAATCCAGGTAAATCTTCTGGGAACACATATGGGAATTCATTAACCACATGAATGTCTTCTAACTTCTGTTCTTTCTTTTCTAAATCTTTGATAAAAGCTAGAAATCTCTGACATCCCTTTCGCAACATACGCCGGGCACTTAACATAGATATCATGTTGCAAGGTACATCACTTCGATCTCCTTGAAACACAAAATTACTCCTCCCCGGCATATTAAAGGAAATAACTTTGTCACGACAACTTATAGTAGCATGACAAGAAGATAGCCAGTCCATCCCTAAAATCACATCAAAATCTAACATATTGAGAACCATAAGATCTATCTCAGTTTCTGTGCCCCCAACAATTATTTTACAAGAACGATAACATGTTTTAACCATCAAAGTCTCTCTCATCGGTGTGAAAACTAAGAATGGTTCTTTAAGAGTAATCGAATCAAATGCAAATCTCTTGGCAAATAGGGGTGACACATATGAGTGAGTAGAACCGGAATCAAACAAAATACGTGCAGTAAAAGTATTAACAGATAATATACCTATAACTACAACATTGGATGTTTGAGCATCCTGTCAGGTTAGAGCATATACTCTTACATTTCCTCTGCCAGCAGCTTGTTTTCTACGGTCACCTTGGCCTCTTCCAGAACCTCTTCCTATACTACCCCCTATTGAAGGGATTGGTGTTCGAGTAATAGAAGCAGAAATAGATTGTGGTCGAGGTGGCAAAGTAGACCCTTGACCTGGTCCTGTCATGAGTTGAGGGCACTCCCTTATAAAATGTCTTTTTTGTCCACAGTTAAAACAACCTGTATCAACAGTGTTTAACCTGCATTCTCCGAAGTGAAACTTTCCACATTCAGGACACTGAGGTTTCTTCCTTCTAGCTTGAGTACCTCCTCTACTAGAAGAGCTAAAACCACCCCTGCTCTCTGAACGAGGCTTAGCCACACTGGCTGTAGAATAAGATGACTTAGTAGGAATGGCTGGAGCATGTTGTGATACAGTAAAGGATTTCAAAGTCCCTGAGTCTTCCCCTTGATCAAAAGATCTCCTATATCTAGCTTTCTTCTTTTGTCGATATTCTTCTTTATTCTTTGACTTCCTTTCCATAACCAATCTGTAAAACTCCGTCCACATAACTGGCGGTGCGCCTTGAATTCTAGCTTTCTTCCAGTTCCTCCACCATTTACCAGCCCTACCCTTTAACTGAAATGAAGTGAATTCTACCTTTTGAGTAGGAGAACACCCTATAGCATCACAGATTGCTTCACAATCTTCAAGGAAACATTGTGGGTCCTCTTTGGAATCTTCCCCCGAAAAAGTAGGAGGCCTCATTTTCTGGAATTCAGATATTCTTACCTCCCTTACATTACCTCCTCCAGCTAACTGAGCTGGTGGTACAATTTCGGCTTTAACAGTAGGAGGATCCACTGGCAGGTTAGCTTGTGCAGCTCGACCTCTCATTTCAGCCTCAAATCGGTCAAATCGTTCATTCATTAAATTAATCACATGTGCAATAGTTGCATTATCAATGTGAGCGTCAGGTTCGACTCTCCTTGCTGGATCACTAGTTGTGCCCTCAGTACTTTGAGCATGAAAACTACCACCACGGTTAAGATCATCTTGCCCATGTACTGGTGGAATTATGGCCCTCCTTGGACCCATATGCTCATTATTATTAGAAGATCCTTCTGACATTGAACTGTCAAAGATCTACACATATAACAAACAATTTTTCAGACGTAAACAAAATATTACTTACTAGCCCCACTGAAAAGTTATCTATAAAATGACGTTATACTCTACAAGGTCTTTTATGGAACATAATCCTATGGTCATACCGCGGCTCATGACAATAGGGAAGGGCCCACAAAGATCACTTTGCTCTGTACTCTATAGGGGACTTATAAAACCTATCCTCTGATACCAAATTGTCACATCCCAAAAATTGAACATGTGAACAGATATTACTCATTTGATAAAATTCTCAAACATAAGTTATTTACATATATTCTGTAAGGTTTTACATTCAACCTTAATCATTCATTCCACACGACAGAATTATATTCATCTGATAAGCAAATATAGGCATACATAATCTGATATTTCTATCTCATCGCAAGCCTAAGAGACCTATAGTAAGTACAGAGCGTTCCTAGTATTCACATTAATAAGTACTGTACTGGTATCCCACCAGACAGAAATAAATAATAACTCCAAGGGGCTTCTAATCTTCAAACGGATACTCTTCTTCCTTGTTTTCTGTATCTGAAAAGATAATCATAGGGAGTGTCAGTTTATTTAAAAACTCAGTAAGTAAATAACTGTACTATATAAAATATCAAAAGTATAAATATCACATTTACTCATATAATTAATTGTCTTATACACCGAGTAGTATGGGACTCTAACCCTTTCAAACTCGTGAATAAGTTCTCATAGATATACACCGAGTAGTATGGGACTCTAACCCTTTCAAACTCGTGAATAAGTTCTCATAGATATACACCGAGTAGTATGGGACTCTAACCCTTTCAAACTCGTGAATAAGTTCTCATAGATATACACCGAGTAGTATGGGACTCTAACCCTTTCAAACTCGTGTATAGTTTTTCATCGTTATGCACTGAATAGTATGAGACTTTAACCCTTTCAAACTCATGTATTAGATCCCGTAGATCTTTACTTATTAATAAGATAGTGAGAATTTATCACATAGTACAATTGCCATGAAATAAAATAATTTCTACATATTCTTATTCCTTTGAATTTCTGTAAAAAAAATATACCAATCATCATATACTGTCATATGAAAAATTGATTGATTAATATCCAATAATATTGTAAATGGGACTTATATTGTACTTTGACTAGTAATATCAAATTAGCTTAGCAAGGTTATTCACTTACCTTGATGTTTGTCCAAGTTTACCTTGTTTCACACTAGAATTTGTGTAGGAAAAATTTCTAGTAAAATATATTACAAGGAAACATAAGAAAGGAAACAAAATCACGAAAATACGCAAAATTTTCTGATTGCTACAGTAACGGTTTGCTACAGTACGATTTGCTACAGTGACGACTCGCTACAGTAACGGCTCGCTACATTGACGGTTGACTGCTACAGTACCGTTGACTGCCGACACTACAGTACTGCTACAGTAACTCGAAGAAAAATTTTCAGATTTTCCCGAAATTTCTGGTCGCTACAGTAACTCGAGTTTTTGCAGAAATTTCTCACAAATTCATCCTTTCCTTTCTTGTTTCAAAACCAGAATTTCAACTCTTTTAACCGATTATAACTCAAATATAACTTCTAAAACAACTGAGATTCATGAATTATCATCAAAATCTTCAAGAACAAAACCTTCTCTAATCTTCCATATAAACTTAGATTTAAGGAAAATAATGAGATTAAAGCTTACCTTTGATCCTTACAAAGCTTTTGAACTGAACAAATAATCGAAATTCTGAAGATCAAGGAAAGGATTTGAGAAGAGGGTGAGGAAATGAGAGAAAACCCTTTCAGCCTGCTTCGGTTACGTGAGAAAATGATGGGGGTACTATTGAAGCTTTATATTAAATATTTCTAATGGGTTATTGAATAACCCATGGGTATCCATAACCCAACATCCAAACCCATCCAGTCAATTTACAATAAATAGACTAATTGACCATTCTTAAACCACTTTTCCATGAATTTCACCATTCTTAGAATATATCCCACATAGTGCAAATATTTAGTCCAGTCATTTAACTCAATTTTCATAAATAATATTCAAAGAGAACAATTAAATATGAAAATTAAAAATGACCAAAATAAATAACTAAAGTAACGTTGTAAAATTCTAATTAAGCGAATTATATTCTGAAATTAACGGGTATTACATAAAGAGAGTGGGAAATATGGAAACAAAAAATATAATAATATTTTCATTTTAATCATGGAAATATGAAAATACTGCTCATTGATTCACGTATATTATGTTCATGATTCACCCACTATTTTGGAATCAATACAAAAAATGAGAATAAGAATATGAGCACATAATTGTACACTTATATAGTGTTTTACCTTTTGTTATATACATAATTATATTCTATATCAATTTTCACAAGCTTTAATAGAACCAATGATAAAGGTTATAGAAATATATTGTCCATCGATTTGTATAAAAAAAACACATATATTCATTCATAATATAAGTATACACTTATATATTCGTTCATATTATATTGTGCTTGATTTGTATAGAAAAATACACAATAAATGAGAATAAAAATATATTTATTCATATTCCAATCAAGATCTCCAGCAATTTACAAATCAATTAAAGTCAAATAAAGCAAGTATTTTTTAATTTACAAATCAATTAACAATTAACAAATTAACACAATAAATGAGAATAAGAATATATTCATTCATATTCCAATCAAGATCTCCAGTAATTTACAAATCAATTAAAGTTAAATAAAGCAATTTTTTTTAATTTACAAATCAATTAACAATTAACAAATTAAACAAATTAACAAATCAAAATCAAATGAATCATTACTATTAAATGCATCACCATATTAATTGATTTGTAAATGTCATTAGTTATATTATTTGATAGAAATCAATTATTAGGGATAATCAATAAGTGAAAATAATTGATTTCTATGATCACTATTGAATTACTACTAATTGCATTAACACATCAACAAATAATTGATTTCTATTGTCCTTGTATTTCTTCCTAATTGATCAACTACTACTAAAGCATTGCTATAAAGAAATGTATGGACATCTCCAGTAATTCATTAGTATTCTAATTATATTCTAATCAAGATCTTTAATAATTCATTCATATTTTAATTAAGGTTTCCATTAAGTTGGAGTTCTACTTATTATTGATACCCATGAGCAATTAAAAAAAAATACCCGATTGAAATTAATTTTATATTAGTCAACTTATTGATTAATATATTTAAATCAATTAAAGATATATAAATTACTATTGATTTATATGAAACTTATGAGATATGATATATAATTTTTAAACGTAAATATTATGGTACAAACTTTGGTTATTAAAAAAAATAAATTATAAAGTTTAATAAAACATTTATTATAAGAAAATATCACATTGTATTATGATATAGAATAATTCATTAAATAGAATAAAATAATGAGATATATGTGTAATCAAAAAACAGTTTTATATTTAAAATTTTATGCAAAAAAATAATAATAATCTTAGAATAAAAAAAGACAATAATATTAAAGCTTATCCACATGAATGACAATAATTATAATTAAATTATTGTTATCAAGAGAAGGTGATATGTATTTATCTATAGAATTATTGAAATACTATCATTTGATAAAATATAAAAATACATATTATTTGTTAATAACAAACTCTCATTTAATAAAAATATTTTTAAAAAACTATCAATTGTTAATTCAATTATTATATTAAAGAATGTGATAAATAAATTTCACTTAGGAAAATAGACTCTCACATGAAAACAGTAAAGAATATATATATATATATTAAAGAATGTTATAAATCAATTTTATTTAGAAAAATAGTGACATAGTATCAATACATTCCAAGTTTTCACAATATGCCTATATAAGTTGGTTGTGGAAAGAAAAACCTTGGAAAAGTTTTTGATTGAATTGATTTAAATTATCCATATTAGGACATTTCTAGAAAATCTATACATAACATTCTTTAATATAGTCATTGAATTAACAAATGATAGTATTAACATATATTCCTCATTTCATATATAAGTAGAAAATTTATTTATATATTAATTATTTCATTTATATTTTCTTACTATAATAACTATCATTTGTTAATTGAATGATTATATTAAAGAATGTTATAAATAAATTTTAACAAATAGATATTTGATCTAATTGATATATTCACGTGAGGTGGAGTTGAATAAACACAAATATAAATTAATATAAGCTAAACAATATAAATGATATAATAAAATTCACCATATTGTTTATATGAGAAAACATCCACTAGACATACTTGTACCAAATTTAAACAACTAACAACATAAAAGTAAAAAACTTAATACTTATAATAAGAATTAGCAATTAACAAATCAAAATCGTATGAAGTATTACTATTAATCGCATCACCACACTAATTGATTTGTAAATGTTATATTTACAAATCAATTAGTTTAATAGATAACTATTTTGGAAATCAAAGTTTATTGCAGATTCAAAGTTTCCTAAAAGCATAAATAATAACAATTGATTTGGAAAATGCATTAGTGATATTATCGAAATTATTAATTATGAAGAAAATTTCCTAATTAAATTGATTTGCGAGAAAGTAAATTGACCAAGAAATTAAAATTAGTTCAAAAAAAGTAAATTTCAAAGTATCTAATGATAGCAAATTTAAAGTTTCCTAAAAGTATAAATAATAACAATTGATTTGTAAAATGCTTTATTGATATGATCAAATTTATTAATTATGAAGGAAATTTTGTAAGATAGTAAGTCCATTAACCAGGAAATAAAAATTAATTCTAAAAAATAAGTTTTTTTAATTCCCATATTAATTCCAACATTAAATTTTTTACCTACTAAAAAAACATTCTAAAACACTACAATGGTCATGTAATAATGCCATGTGATTTCTATTAAATTAATAAATATATAGAACGAAATCAAAATTAATTCAAAAAAGGGAGTTTTTTAATTTATATAATTAACAATTAACAAATTATATTAAAAATCAATTATTTTGGAAATTAGCAAATTAACAAATCAAAATCGTATGAAGCATCTATTAATTGTGTCGTCACATTGATTGATTTGGAAATGTCATTAGGTAAAAGTAAGTCTATTGGAAATCAATTAGTTTAACCGAAAACTATTTTGAAATCTAATGATAGCAAATGCAAAGTTTCCTAAATTTTTAGAAACTTACCATTAATTTGTAAAATGCTTAATTCTTTAACAAAATTAAAAAGATTTAATTGCATAATTGTATGATTATGGTATGATTGGTATGTAAATTACAAAATTAATTAAATTCAAATGTTGTAACCTTCTAGTTTGACCCCCCTCAATTAATATATAAATTAATATTGGATGTATTAAGAATGAATTACAAAATTAAATTCAAATATTGTAACCATCTATGTGAATTTAGAATGAACATTTTGGACTTTGACTTTTTTCTAAATTAAAATTTATCACGTTAAAAGATACAAAATTGTTGGAATGTTTTTATATATTAATGTATATTAAGATAGGAGCCCAGAATTTTTTTTTTTGGTTTCATTTAATGCTATACAATAATTAATTTTTGCTTCTAAAACAACTTTAAAAAAATCTCTAATGAAATATGGAAACAAAATATATAATTAACAAATATAATTATAAAATATATGAGAGTTAAAAAATGATGGAATTAAAGTTTGCTTACACGAATATTAACAATAAAAATAATGATATTTCTTATTAACAATAATTAATAAAAAAATACTCACGTGAATTAAAGTCGGAAGTATGTAGCAAAAATGGCCTCTTGAGATAATGAAGTACCATGTAGAAGCTTCTTACAAAAACACCTTAAGATAATAACATGATCATTCTCTTTCTATAGCTTCAAGGCAGGTATTGCACCCACAAAGTGGCTTTCATATGCGTGAAAATAACATTTATTCCCACTACTTCATCTATGGAAAGCTTTGAGATGATAAAAGACTATATTTTATTAGGGAGGAATGTGATGAGATATGACATATCTGAATCCAAAGTCTTGATTTTGATATTGTCACAATCATCTGTATTGTAAGAGTGCGGTTGCAAAATTTAGACCTTATTTAGGGTTTTGCAAAGAGAGAGAGAGAAAGTGTGTGTGTGTATCAGATCTAAAGGGAATAAGTCGACTTTGGTTGAATTTGTTTAAATAGGTGAAATCTGTACCTTATTTAGGAAGTAGAATTTTTTTATTTAATTCATACATTAATTATGCATATTTGTAATCATGCAACCAAATTCAAAAGTAGAAACTTAACATATTAAATAAATAAGAAATTGTAATTGAATGATTAAAACTTTAAGAATTGTTATTAAATGAATACATTAAATGTGTGCATCAAATCAAAATGTTTAAGTTATTGAATTTTTTTTAATTCAAACATTAATCATGCAATTAAATTGAAAATGAGAGAGGTAACAAATTTCAAAAATAAGAAATTATAATTGAATGACATAATATTAAGACACTAAGAATAGATATTAAATATTGCAATGAATGTGTGGAGATAAAGTTATTTTAGTGTATTATATAGATTATATAATGTGGTCAGGCTTATCTTCTTGGTGCTAATTTTGAGTTTTTTTTTCTTTTTTAAGTATCCGTAGGCCTATTCGGATTTGAATCAAATCTAGGATTGTTGGTATCCATGTCTATGTCGTTATGAATTAGAAATGTGTTTTTGGGAGTGTGTTCTTGCTTATTTCATTTTGAATCACAACTAAAATTTTAGAATGGGTGCAAGTTAGAGTTGGTTTATCAAATGTGATTTTTTGGGATGTATTTTGGCTTATTCCATGAAGGTTCCAAATCTAAAATCTACCATATGCTTACGTTGATTTTGTAGTAATTCTTGCGGCACCTAAAATTAGAAAATTTAGAGTAGGTGCATTTTAGACTAGTTCTCTGAACATGTTGCTTTGAATTCGTTATAGAAGATGTCACATCCAGGTGTTCTACCGAAATCATAACAATTTAGTGAAAAACAATTCGGGAAATAAAGGAAGAAACGTCATGGGAAGCTTTTGAATGGACTGGATTGGGTGTTATGCTGTCCAGGTGAAATTATAACTAGGTTTGAAATTTTTACTCTTTTTTTTGCCCCTTTTCCTAGATAATCTTTTCTTTTTAAGCGTGCATTTTGGTCATTTTGGGATGTGCATAAAAATATCCACACGTCACATACTATAAATATTTTTCTTTTCTCTTGTACACCCCTCTTCTCTCATGGCCGCATGTCACCCTCGCCGTGGCTCCCTTTCCTCTACCACAAATCTCTCTTGCAATCACTGTCTATGCAACGTCGACGAGTCTCCTTATCGCCTGCAAGCTGCAACCTTATCTGCTTTGAAGAATCCCCTTTTCGAGGTAAGTACAGAATTCCTCTTCTCCTTTTTGTCTTCTTCGTGCGACCTCGAACCCTAATTGATTAACTGTGAAAGTTTTTTTTTTAATTTAGTCCCTAAAATATTTTTTTCAGTTTGGTCCTGAGAGATTTTTTTAATCTAACTCAATAGCATGCATTCAAATCTGTCCAACTTTTCTAGCGCCCAAAACTTGTATAGAAATAGCAATTTCTTTGTTCAACATTCATAAGCAGAAAAGTCAGTGTCTGCAGCATCCTTTCGAAGCTTTTCTTCTGCACAATGTTGCTACACTACCGCCAAATCAGAAGGTTGAAAGGGACCAATGCAGAAGGCACTTTTCTCTTCAGAGCTAGCTGAAGATAAAAGACACCATCAAACCCCATTTTCTCCTGTTCAAAAACTCCTCTCTTCTTCCATTCTCTCGGCTTTTTTTTTGTAGGTTTAGTTTCTCTTTTGATTTTCTGTTGTAATTTTGTTTTAGCCTCCATAGAAGGCTAAAACTCTTGTATAATCAGTTATACATGAACTTGATGTGTACTTGAATTCTTTGGTTTGACCAGAGAAGTGTTTTTAATGAAGTTCTATTTTATTTTGTGTTTTGTTCTTACCTCTTTGTTATTATGTTTATACTTGGTGTAGTTTAGTTCTAGAAAGTTTCCAGAAAGCATTAGCTTGACAACCAAATAATAGAACTCTACCAAAAAGGAATTTAAGGATAGAAAGATGATAGATATAATTTCAAATATTTGTGACTAGTTGCACACTTTTTGTTTGATTGTTGTTGTTTCTTGTATTCATTTTCGTTCTATAACACCCCTAGTATGTAATTAGTGTAAATAAGTATTCGAACAATTAATTTGGTTATAGAAGCATAGGCTTCGCAAGAAAATATACAACTTGGGAATCACTATATACTACATAATTGCTACAGAATTCAATTTTGAACAGTTCGCTAACCATGATGACATGAAACCACTTGTGTTTTGTCCACCATCTCATAATGTCACATTCTTGACCAGAGGGTAAAAATTTAAAAAGGATGAAGATGTATAAGAATTTGAAGCATACCTCTCAAAAGTAAATAAGCAAATCTCATAGTATGCCCTTGGGTTACAGCTTACAGGAAAGGTAGCACTCCTCCTGAGTGGCAATCCATCGGAAATGGTAGAATTATAAACATTTGATAAATATAAGGACCCAATTGAAAAAAAAAAGAATTAAAGAGACTCAATTTAAAACTAGGGAAAACTTGAGGGACCATTGATTAATTTAATTTATAAATCATTGTTTACAATAAAGTTTCTACTTATATTTTTGGAGATTAGGGAGAATTTAAGCAGTTATAAATAAATCAAAAATTGCTTTTGCTAAATAAAAATATAGAAAACTTAACTCGTTTTTTTTTTGAAGACCAGTAATGATTCTAAATAAACTAATTTTCGTTTTCAAAAACTAGTTTTCTGTATTTTCCTTCTGGCCATAAACATTGTGTTTCATGTGCTAAGATTTGTGTAACTTTTTAATAAAAACAAACTAATTAAAGTTCCACTTTAAAAAGTCAAACTTGTCATAATAAAACCCTTTAATCAAAAGGAGGAAGCACATATCCTTTAATTGCATTGCTAAGAGGTTGAAAGTTGTTCTTCCATCGTTAATTGATGAGACCCAAAGTGCTTTTGTGCCTGTAGACTTATTACTGAAAAAGTGAAAATACTCTTATTGCATTTGAGGCATTTCACTATTTGAAACATAAGACCAAGGGGAAGAAGGGCTATATGGCATTGAAATTTGGATATGGCCAAGGCTTATGACTGGATGGATTAGAGGTTATTTGAAGCATAACAATTTTTTTTAACAAATTTTTTATAAAAATATAAATCTTCACTTTATAATTTAAAATATTTGAGTCAATTTTTTAATTTAATAATTTATACATTAATTAATCTTGCAAATCAATATATTATTCTATAATGAATGTAATTACTATTTAATTCAAACAACTCTAATTTGTTTATTGTAATTTTTTTTAAAGATAACTGGTTAAATTTAAATATACTTAATACATATATATATATATATATATATATATATATATATATATATATATATATAAATAAATATAATATTAATAAAAATATGTTTTTTATTTTAAACATATATATATATATATAACAAATAATATATATATATATATTACATAAAGTTGCTCGATATATGTATATATATAAACATACAAATATATATATATATATATATATGAATTTATATCTATATATATATATAATAATAATAATATAAATATAAATATGATTAAAATATTTTAAGTTATTTAAAATATAATTAGTTTTAATTTTTAATAATTTTAATTTTAATATTTTTAATGTAAAAGATTTGAAATTACAATGTCTGAATTTCTTTGCTCATTTTGATTATTGTTCAAATGGTGCACTACTAATAACATTATTATATATGTGTGCTTCGACTAAAATAATTTCATATCATTAAAATTTTTATTTTATAAAATATTTAATTTATTCAAATAACAAAAATTATTTAAATTATATAACTATTTTTGGTTTATATCTGTGTAACCTTGTAACTCAATAATATTTTTTATGTAAAAAAATTAATATAATTAAAAAATATTATTACAAAAAATTTAATATATTAAAATAACAAATAATTTTAATTTTAATATTATTAATATGAAAGATTTCAAATTATAATGTCTGTCTTCTTTTTCTCATTTTGAATATCTTTCAAAGTGCGTTACTAAACTAATAATATTATAGAAATATTGATAATAAGTAACTTTGAAATAACAATTGACATTATTTTTTCTTAAGTTCACTTTATAATTTAAAATATTCGTGTCAATATTTTTTATTTAATAATACATATATTAATTAATCTTGCATATCAATAAATTATTATATAACTAATGTAATTACTATTTAAATTAATAAAATATTTTTATTTTTTAAAATTTTTAAAGAATAATTATTAATATTAAATTATATATATATATATATATATATATAACACATATATATATGTGGGGCTCCCCACATATTACGTATAGTATATATTACATGTAATATGTGGGGAGAAACTTGACATTTACACTATTGAGCTCTTTTCCAAGTGGGTGTGACTCACAAGATTCTTGTCCAATTTTATATATATATATATGTAACATGTGGGTATAGCTTGAAAGTAATGGTTGGAACCCAAGAGGGGGGTGAATTGGGTTTTATAAATTTTTCACAAGAATTAATTGGAAGTTAAAATGATTTTCTGTAAAAGTACAATGCTTAGTATAATAAATACAATACAGAAAATCAATGTGCTGTCAAGATAAATAATTATAGATCAAGCAATTAAATAATAGATATCAATATGCACAAATTAAAGAGTAAGGAATAGAGAAAGCAAATTCAGAGATTTATACTGGTTCGGCTAATCCAAGCCTACATCCAGTGCTCAAGAGACCACTTGAGTATTTCCACTATAATTGCAAGTTTAATCTGGGTACTTGCAAACCACTACAACCACGCAAATTTGATCCGGATATTTACGAAACCACAATGGAGAATTTATGAATCCGGGCTCCTCCTCAACCCAAAGCAAGTTCTTCCAACACCGGTACTTGCGAACCTCAACTCAGAATAATATATGTGTTAATCAAAATCAACAATACAAAGAAACTCTCTTTAAAGAATAGATGAATACAAATGAAGCTCTAATAACTATAATGATAGAGAATATGCAAGATTTGGCTCAAGAATGCTCTCCTTTCTCTCAAAGATGATAGAAGAAGTTAATATCACATTGTAGGACTTTGTTCTTGCTTAAAATCGTGTATCTAAGGTCATATATATAAGATTTTACAAAACTAGCCGTTATATAGCCGTTATATAGCCGTTACAGCACTTATAGTGCAATCCAGATTTTGAGCTTTCTTTAAAAATTCATAACTCCCTCATTTGAACTCCGTTTTAAACAAATAATATACCGTTGGAAAGCTATTGGAGTCTAGTTTCAAATGAGCTAAGTTTTACTCAAAAATTATTTTTCTTTTAAAAGATATAATCAAAACACTGACTATAGGTCATAATAGAATAATTTTTTATTACAGTAAAATCAACTTTCAGTTTTTCAAACTATATTTTAAATAGTCATATATTTCTCATTTGGACTCCGTTTTGAATAAATAATATACCGTTGAAAAGATCTTTAAGTCTACTATCAAATGAGATTAAGATACTTGAAAAAACGATTTTTCATTTATGAGATATGATATAAGGAGTAACCAAAGGTCAAAAAATAACTTTTGTAAAACTTCATATCTCACTATCTTTTTGTTCAAAAATGCTTGAGCCAATGTATACAAATCTAAATCATTGAGTTGCACAAATATACTAGCCTATATAAAATATACCTAATGTAAACACATAGGTTATCTTGATGCATTCAAGCTTCCAAGACTTCAAATCTTCTAATTCTTCATTTCTTGGAGCTTTGTCCTTGTATGTTGCTTTCCTTGAGTGAGGCATGATGTTACTTTTCCTTGTTCTTCAATCCAATGCTCACTCTTCTTATTTTGAACAAACTTATAAAATATATCTTACTTACTAACCAAATGGTTAGTTCAATTCATGATAAATAGCATGATTAATGTATAAGACATTACACATTAAATAACATAGTCATGCTTAAATACTTGTAGTATGTATATGATAATTAACCTTTATATATATCAATGCTACAATTCAAATATATTTGTTATCATCAAAACTTATGGCATAAAGCTTTAGGGTCAACATAGCTCGACAAGACCTTTGTCGAGCCATACATATCAAATGTGTAGTTCGATAAGGAAATTGTTGAATCACGCATAAAATTGATTTTTTATATGCAATATTTATTATTTTTTATATTTTATAATTTAAAATTTTAATATAGTGTTCATTTATTTTGTGTGGCTCAACACTTGATGTGTTGAACCACTTAGTGGCTTGACATTCTAAGTGACGAGACAGACCTTTAATTTTATCTATCATTTTTTAAGAATATTAAAATTTTTATATTTTTATAGACTTTTGTGTATTAAAAAACATTTTCAAATTTCATAGTTATCCGTTCTCAATTCTTCAAAAATAAAGCATCAAGTTTTATTTCTCTGACTACACTCAAAATACAAAAGGAACCAAGAGTACACTAATTTTATAATACTAAAAATATAAATAATAAGCAAAATATGAATATAAATAAAAAAAATTCTCGAGCCACCTATATATATATATATATATATATAATATACGCACAATATTATAATATTTATATACATATAATATATAATAATATATAATATTGTATATATATGTATATAATATTTTATAATATAATATAATATATATTTTATATATAAATATAATATAATTTATATTTGAATCATATTTTTCAAAATCATTTTAAAAAATATATAGACAAAATAAAATTTTTATTTAATGGTATAAGGGTAAATTTTTTTAAGTTACATATATAATATATTTTTTTTTGAAACTTATAAGTATATATTTATAAATATACCTAAATATATTAAAATTGAAGTTATTATTTAATATATATATATAAATTTATATATCTATATATATATATATATATTAAAATTAAAGTTTATGTATATAATATTTATATAATATATATATATATATATCGACACTTAGTGTGTCGA
The DNA here is from genome assembly GCA_037074585.1 of Biancaea sappan. Classification (NCBI taxonomy): domain Eukaryota; kingdom Viridiplantae; phylum Streptophyta; class Magnoliopsida; order Fabales; family Fabaceae; genus Biancaea; species Biancaea sappan. The sequence continues at coordinate 19,797,524 of CM073494.1, forward strand.
ACTACTAAGTGGTACACCAAGTGTTGAGCTATACTTATTTTTTTATTTCTCTTTTTAAAAATTTTAAATTTTTATATTTATTTAGACTTTGTGTACTAAATTTTTTTTACATATTTCATGGTTCTCTGTTTTGGCTTTTCAGAAATAAAGTATCAAGATTTTATTCTCTCTCTAAGCTACACTCAAAACACAAATGGAATCAAGAGTGCACCAATTTTATAATACTAAAATAGATAAAATAGACAAATATAAATATTAATATAAAAATTACTCAATGGCTTGACACTCTTAGTCTCGACCCACCTATGTGTGTGTGTGTGTATATATTATATAATGATATCTATAATATATAAGAATTTATATAATATTTTATATAATATAATATGTAATATCATATAATATTACATATATATATATATATAATATAATATAATTTGTAATATAATATATATATACACATTTTGTGGCTTGACAGTAAGAGTGTCGAGCCATCAAAGTATTATATATTATAATATAATATTATGATATATATATATATATAATAAATATAGTTTATATTTGAATCATATTTATCAAAAAAAAATAAAAAATATTTTACAAATTATATAGACAAAATAATATTTATATTTAATGACAAAAGAATAAATTTTCTTAAGTCACATATATAATATAATTTTTTTGAAGCTTATAAGTATATATTTATAAATATACTTAAATGTATTAAAATTATAGTTCTTATAATATATATATATATATACACACATATGTTGAGCCACAAAGTGGCTGGGCATTTGGGATGTCAACCCACTTAGTGGCTCGACATTTAGTTTGTTAAATTACTTAGTGGTTTGACATTTTAGGTGTAGAGTTAGACTTTTTTTTATTTGACTTTTTTAAAAAAGAAATTGAAAATTTTATATTATGCAGACTTTTTGTGTATTAATTTTTTTTTTCATATTTCATAGTTCTCTATTCTTCTGAAATAAATAATTAAGATTTTATTTCTCTTTCTTTTGACGACACTCAAAAGTCAAAACACTAAGGGAATCAAGAGTGCACCAATTTTATAATACTAGAAATAGACCAAATATAAATATGAATAAAAAAATTGCTCACCATCTATGTGTGTGTGTGTGTATACATGATATATACATACTATATAATAATATATATATATAATAATATATATATATATATATATATATATATACACACACACGTTTGGTAGCTTGACACTCCACCAAAGTATTATATATTATAATATTATGATATATATATATATATATATATATATATAATTTATATTTGAATCATATTTCTCAATAAAAAATTTTAAATTTTTTTGCAAATTATATAGACAAAATAAAATTTATATTTAATGACATAAGGTAAATTTTCTTAAGTCGCATATATAATAATTTTTTTTTGAAACTTGTAAGTATATATTTATAAATATATCTAAATATATTAAATTTAAAGTTCTTATAATATATATATATATATATATATATATATATATGTATGTACATATTAAATTTGAAGTTTATATATATATAATATTTATATAATATTCAGACCTTTTTTATTATCTCTTTTTTTAAAAAAATAAAATTTTTATATTTACATAAACTTTTTGTTTATTAAAAATTTTTTTTACATATTTTATGGTTCTGTATTTCAAAAATAAAGTATTAAGATTTTATTTCTCTCTTTCTTGACTACATTCAAAATACGAAAGGAATCAAGAGTACACCAATTTTATAATATTAAAATAGACAAAATATAAATATTAATTAAAAATAATTACTCAATGACTCGACACTGTGTATATGTGTGTGTATATATATATATATATGATATATACACACTATATTATTATTATTATTATATATATATAATAATATCTATAATATATAAGAATATATATAATATTTTATATTATAATATAATATAATATATATATATATATGTGTGTGTGTGTGTGTGTGTGTGTGACACACACATTTGGTGGCTCGACACTCTTCACACTAAGAGTTGACTGTTAAGCCACCAAAGTATTATATATTATAATATAATATGATGATATATATAAATATGTATTATATGATAATAAATATAATTTATATTTTAATCATATTTGTCAAAAAGTTTTAAAAAAATATTTTACAAATTATATAGACAAAATAAAATTTATATTTTATGACATAAGGGCAAATTTTCTTAAGTCACATATATAATATATTTTTTGAAAATTATAAGTATATATTTATGAATATATCTAAATATATTAAAATTAAAGTTATTATATAATATCTATATAATATAAATACACACATATGTTGAGACACTAAGTGGCTCGACATTCCAAGTGTTGAGTCAGACCTTTTTTTTATCTGTTATTTTTTTAAAAAATAAAAATTTTTATAATTATGTAAACTTTTTGTGTTTTAAAAAATATGTGTCGAGCCACATTATATCGAAGTAAAGTTAAAATTATTTTGTTAAAAAATTTAATATAAAAATATTTATAAATATGATTAATTTATTTAAATATTTATAAACATATATTTACTTCTTTTTATAAATTTATTTATATAGAATATAAAAATAAATGTTATAACCTATATAATTTGAATATAGAAAAATTAAAAAATATATTTATACAATGTGTCTTGAGAGAGACATATCATATTTATAAATATATAAATATATATATATTATTTTAAAAACACAAATAAAATTAATTTATATCAAACATAAAAATATATATTATAAATTATAAAATTTATTCATACAAATATAAATAAAAAATTCACAAAATAAATATTTGTGTGGTATAAGTTTGTGTGTCGAGCTACATTTACATATGTGTGGCTCAACACAGAGTGTGTCAAGTCACACATACGTGTGTTAAGTCACACTATATCGAGGCATAGTTAAAATTATTTTGTTAAAAATTTTAATATAAAAATATTTATAAATATGATTAATTTATTTAAATATTTATAAATATATATGTATTTCTTTTCATAAATTAGTTTATATAAAAATAAATGTTATAAACTATACAATTTGAATATATAAAAATTAAAAAAATATTAATTCTGTGTATCTTGGGGGAGACAGATCATATTTATAAATATATTTCTATTTTTTATTTAGAAAACACAAATAAAATTAATTTAAATAAAACATAAAAATATATTTTATAAAATATCAAAACTTATTCATATAAAAATAAATAAAAAATTCACAAAATAGGTATATGTGGTATAAGTGTGGGGTGTGGCTAGTGCGTCACAACACACACACACATCGAGTACTACTAAAATAAAATTTTTAAAAAAATTTAATACAAAAATATTGTTTCATAAATTAATTATATTGAATATAAAAATAAATTTTATATCTATAATTTTTGTAGATTTAAAAATTAAAAAAAAATATTGATGTTGTGTCTATTATTAGCTTCCTAGTATGGGTGAGTCATTTTGTATAGTGAGAAATTTTCACCTATGCTATTTCAGTAGGTTTTTCAATAGGAAAAATTTTGCAGATTAAACACATATTCTTATAGGATCTCAGTCAGAAAAATGGAAAAGTTAATAACAATTTGCTTCAATAGGATTCTGTAGGAAATATTCAGTAAAAATTTTCAATTTTTCTTATATTGTTAAAAATAGCTATAGTTATAACTGTGACTAAAAATCATAAAATCATGATTAAAAAATGTTAAATGCTATTACTCACTGGAGCTGATTCAATTCAATGTAAAATATGCAAGCTGCCACAAAACTATTTTAATTATTGCAAAAATTAAAGATCCGAATTAAAACTTGAAGATTTTATTGTACGATATGATGAGTTTAATGTGCTTGTTTCTAAAATTTTTGAATATAATAATTAATAATAGCTTATTTATCGTTCCCAAGGAGAAACATGCTTACATTTCCCTACCAGAATTTACGTTGGTTGTGCCGTGTGCCCAGATGACCAAAATATGGAAGAATAAACACATGCTTGGGGAGCTTCCGAACTTTATATAAGAGTTAATTTGAGCATTAATGTATATATATATATATATTAATTAACATAATCATGCATAAGCCTCAAAGCATACATCTAAGCTATCTCCAGCTAATACCAACTGTACCTGATATATCCCACGCCAACATAGGTGAGAAAGCATATGACCATATTTCCATATCAGAGCATTATTATTTTTACTCAAAAATATTATTTCGATCTTTTATCTTTATTTTAAATTTTATTTTGATTCTATATGTTTTTAGATGTTTTATATTAATTCTTTATGATTTACACTGTTTTGACATTTTCTAGTCACACTGTATTTAAATGGCCCTATTTATTTAGTTATATTGAAATATTATAAATAATAAATTTAATATATTAATAAATAATTTAAAAAATATAAAACGATATGCCGTAAATTTTTTAAAAGCAACTTTCGTATATTTTTTGTCAAATCTGCACCAACTCTTGGTACCATTTATAGCATAATAGTTTTAAAAGAGCTATAAGGTTCCCATTTCCCAAATAGAACCTTAATTAAAAGAAAGAAAAAAGAACATTCATGTTTTTATTATAATTTTTTTTATAAATAAAACAAAAATGTAAAGACCAATGGTAAAAAGCTGATTGAAAAGAATGGATTTTCTATATTAGAACTACCTATTATCTTCCTTCATACATTTTCTTTTTTTGTTAATTTATTTTTGTGAACACGGAAGTCAACGCCATCAAAGACTTATTGAGACTATGAAATTGCACAAAAATTAAATTAAATTTTTAAAAAAGCATATTAAGCCTTTAATAGGCCAATTTTCCTTTTTAAAAATGAATTTTTAGTCATTTCAAATAATAAAAAAAATATTAGAGCTATGAAACTTTAAAAAATTCAACTAAATTTCTAAAAAAATAGATTAAAAATTTTTTTAAAAAAAAGCCCAACAATGCCTATTTACCTGAACTTACCTAATCCTAAGGACTATGATGGTTAAGTAAAAACCTTATTTATTTATTTCAATAATTAATTCAAGATTTAATTATTTGAGGATTGAGTTGGATCGTAAATTTTGTTTTTTAATTTGCATGTTTTGGATTTGGGGATCCATAAGATAATTTCATACCATCTTTGACTTGAATATTTTCTATTTGCGATCAATTTTACATTTTTTCATACATTTTATTTGTACTAATATATTGTTTTATATAGAGTATTATTCATAAACTATTTTATAATGAATTTTAAAATTTGTCCTACATTCATAGAGAGTTATGTGTGATCATTCTTACCGCCGCGGCCCTCCCTCAGATGCGTCCACTGTCACAGGAATTTCACCGAGGTTAAGCGGTTTAAAGATCACAACCGTTGTGTACATAAGAAGTGGAAAGATGTATGTCGCCATTGCGGAAACGTCTTTCCGTCGACGAATGATCGCCTTCAACATTATCATAGCAATGAGTGTACATAAATTTAATTTTGTAATTTTTTTTTCCAATTGATGTTTTTCTTTTCTTGCAAAAATCTTGATAGATTCTTTCGTCTGTTCTATCAAGATTTTTGTAAGAAAAGAAAAACATCAACTGGAAAAGAAAATTACAAAATTAAATTTATGGACACTCATTGCTATGATAATGTTGAAGGCGATCATTCGTCGACGGAAAGACGTTTCCGCAATGACGACATACATCTTTTCACTTCTTATGTACACAACGGTTGTGATCTTTAAACCGCTTAACCTCGGTGAAATTCCTGTGACAGTGGACGCATCTGAGGGAGGGCGGCGGCGGCAGAGGTGGCAACGGCGGTGGTGGCAGCGGCGGCTGTGGCGAAGAAGTTTATACGATCACAGACGTGGGCACAGGTGGGCACAGGCGCTGGCACAATCACAGCCAACAGTAATATCAACTAATGAAATATTATATATATAGGCAGAAAATTAAAGTTATAAAACCCCCTCCCCGGCCGAGGCACACATGACTAATTTTTCTGGATAATGTAAATATCAACTAATTAAGATGCATGCACTCACATGAAAAAGCTATTTATAAATCTGAGAGAAGAGGTTCCAATATAAAAATGTTTAAAAACTATGAATCCATTTTTAATTGCTAAGTGAACACTGGAATATGCACATGGATCTTACTTCTTAGTATGCAGGAAGATACATTCGCTCTTGAATAACTCAACAACCATTTCTTTTAAGATTTATATACAACTGAAAATCTATAGTTTACGTGTTTTTAATATCCATATAAGGCTATACTCATCATCCACATTGTAATTACTTATTTTCAGAAGACGACACTCCTACCAAAGTAATAAAGAATTTAGCATTCAAGAACTACTGTTAACCCGAATCAAAGACAGTGCTATTACCTTATAATAAAGATACACTGGTCTATTTTTCTTGCCCTTTCTCTCAAGGCATGCTGACCATGAAACTTGTTCAGAGAACCCTGAAAGAGCAAAAAATTGTGTGAACTTCCTAATATTGAATTGACAACAATAGAACAAACAACTTGTATGGAAGCATACCTGACTTTTACTTATTCTGGGGGATAGCAAAAATTGTCCGCCCTAGTAGCTGCGAGTGAAGGGAAAAGAACCTTAGCCTAGTAGATACAATTTCAAGGCAACACAAGTCTCTTCTTTATATTCCAACCATTTCATTCTACACCATGTAATTTAGAAGCCACATTTTGGAAAATCATGCAAATACACAAGTATCCTAGCCTCAGCATTGCTAGCACACTTAGCATGGAGGAAAAGCATGTACCTATAAATCCTTGGTTGAAAAGAGGACACACATAGCTTCATTATAATAATCAGTAGATGATTATGGAGGAAAAACGTGTACTTATAAATGTGCCACTGTTTTACTTCATACTTAGCATGGAGAATAAAACAAATTATCTAAATTTAAACTCATTAATTTACCTTCACGGTGGGTACATCCATAGCCAACAAACTTCACATTTTGAACGATAGGGCATTCACAGGTTATATCCTATAAATCATCAGGTTGTTCAATCAACAATGTCAAATTAAAAATTCAAAAATTCAAATATTCAAAATTTCAACTATGATCATATCAGAGAAAATAATAATGTAACAATCCATTACTAACCTTCAAATATTCCCCAAATTAGTTGACCTGGGATGGAAATATGGAACCCAATACAAGTGTAAGTAATTCACAAATGCTCATCCAATGGAAATAGAAAGAAGAAATGAAAATGATTTGTTTTCTAATGCAATTTCTTGTTAGAAGAAGTGGACAGCCATAAAACACCAAAATCAGTCATGTGGACCTTTCGGATTCAGAGCTTTCTCAAGAAGATTCCAAACAGACACTGAATATGCAAAAGCAATGATGAGAATTTATTCATTCAATATTATTTACTGAACTAAACATATGTAAGACTTCCTACTGCAAACAATCAGAAAGGATGTGTTGTGAATGTTTGTAATAGATTTTCCAAGGGTTAAAATCACATATAGAAGCCCCCTAGAATCTGTCCTAAACAAGCCACCAACATTATACAACATGGATGAAAAAGAAAATAGCTTCTCTGAAACACCAAAAATTAGATTAAAATGATAAATGAACAGAGGCTGATGGATTTTATTAACAAAGTAAAATGATAAATCCTAACATGTTGATACTCTTGCTCTAAGAAAAGAGACAAGTACTCGAACTCTGTTTCAATTACCTCAGGGTCCTTGGATCTGAAATCGATGGGACTGGCGACATGGAAAACTCCAGTGCACCCAGTAATGGCTTCATCGAAACTTCCTTCCACAGAGTGAGGCGTGTCTCGGCACCAGGCAACTCTAGCAAGTGCTTCACCTTCTTCATGTTATCTGCAAGTTAATTATTTAATTAATCAACATCATCTCAGATTAAATATTAAAATAGAAAGAGTTTGGAATAAAATATTGGAACCGAACCACGGTCGCGCACGATGGCCCGAACGGTGTAGCCGCGCTCGAATAGTCTCATGAAGAGCCATGACCCAATAAACTCGGCAGCCCCTGTGACGCAAATGGTCTCCAACGCTGATCTCATGATGTTGTTCGACGGGAGATCATCCTGGGTGTGCTTTGATTTGGTTCCTCGAACAGCTTCACTATATTTTCTGTTTGGAGGGCAAGCCAAAGAAACATGGTTGTGTCCTGGCTCCGATTCTGTAGCTGACTGATTGTGCGATGGTGCCGATTCCTTGCTTTTGATTTGCGACGGCTCAGGCAAGAGGTTTGCTTGCTGGGGCAACTCCGTTGAAGCAAGATTAGGTTTAGATGCCAAGCAAGAGGGCAACAGGTTTTGAGAGGGAAGTTGGTTTTGCAATTGGTTTTGAGAGCGAGGCAAATGACAACGGAAGCGGGAATGGAATTTTATAAAAATATTTTGGAGGGCTTTTATTTTTCAAAGATATAATAATTAAAGAAGAAATGTTAAAAAATAAAAATTATAAGAACTAAAATTTATTTTTAGATTAAAATTATTAATTTATTTTATTTAAAAATAAAAATTTAAAGAAAAGTAATTAAATAAATAACTAACAAATATTTTATTTATTTTATTTTAAAGAACTATTAAAAATTAAAAAATTTATTCATTTTTAGTTATTTTATTTTAAATTTCATTTTATTTAAAAATTAAATATATAAATTAGTTTAGTGAATATAAAGGTATTGTGAGAGAAAATTAATGAAGAATTAGATTGATTCTAATTTATTTTTAGAGAAAATTTGTTAATTTATTTTATTTAAAAATAGAAATTTAATGAAAGGAAATTAAATAAATAATTAAAAAATTATTTTATTTATTCTATTTGAGAGTAACACTGAAGAAAATAACTATTGAAAAAAATAATTATTTATTTTATTTAAAGTCTTGCAATTTATTTACAATTTGTAATTATTAGTAAAGATAATAATTCTTTTCAAAAGTAACTAATAAAATAAGAATTAAAAATTTGAAATTATCTTATAAATTATAGATTGCAAAATTAATTTTTGAATATATATTATCTATATTTGTAACAAAAATATTTTGTAAATATATTAACTATTTATACCTACGCTACATATATAAGTAATAAAGAATTTAGCATTCAAGAACCACTGTTAACCCGAATCAAAGAGAGTGCTATTACCTTATAATCAAGATACAATGGTCTATTTTTCTTGCCCTTTCTCTCAGGGCATGCTAACCATGAAACTTGTTCAGAGAACCCTGTAAGAGAGCAAAAAATTGTGTGAACTTCCTAATATTGACTATTGGCAATAACAGAACAAACAACTTGTATGGAAGAATACCTGACTTGTGTCCTATTCTGAGTGATAGTAAAAATTGTCTGCTCTAGCAGCTGCAAGTGAAGAAATCAATTTTGTAAATAAGCCTAGGGTTCAGTTAGTTTCTGTTAGTTTGAATTCTGTTAAGTCTATTTTTTTCTGTTAGCTTTCTTGTCATATTGATTGTATAATTCCCAACACTATATATTCTTTTATATTCAGTACCGTAAATATGACCTGAGAACATTTTGTTCTTGTATTGCATTCCTTTGGATTGTTTTGTTTTAATTTCTGCTGCACAGCCGATCTTTCTTGTTTTGGCTGCCATATGCATCGGCGTCTTCTTCCTCCTCTCATACGCTAGGGTCCTAAAACAACTAATTTTTTGTATATTTTTTTAAACTATTTCACAAAAAGAAAATGATTTTTCTATTCAAACTTCTTAAACTACCTAAAAAAATAAGATGTTTACAGTTACCCCTCTTTATTTTATTCTTTAGTGAGAAGAGAGAGCATGAAAATTTAACATTCTACTCAAGGAATGAGCAAATTTTGATATTCTAACACTAATCACTACAAGAATGAATATAAATTGTTATTGAAAGTTTTTAACTGAGTTCCACTGACTAGATTTGTGACTGCCTTTTTTGTGTGTTTTTTACTGAATGGCAGTAAGGAAATATACTTGTCCATGTCAATCACTTAAACCAAAATTTTTTTACTATACAACTACTGAAATTCAATCAAAAATATTTATGTACCGTACAACCGACCGATATTCTGTCAGTAACATACATATTATTTTAAAATATTATTTTTGTTTTTTAAATGATTTTCTTAAAAATTATTCTGAATAATAATTTGTGATGCACTAGCTCAGGATTCCTATATCACAAACAATTATATCTACTTCTCACAAAAACAAATAAAAAACAAAACGCTACAATGGAAGACTATAATCAACATTGTAAAAAAAATAAAAAGGAAATAGAAAAGCCATGAATACTAAAAAGAGAAAAAGAACAGCCAATGTATAAATGAGGAAAAAGAAAAACCATGGATACTAGAAAAAAAAAGTTGAATACTATAAGAAGAAAAAAAAAAGTCCAAAATGACTTGAAAGATGTACTCTCGAGCACATGAAATGCTCGAGGGGGTGCCTCTCGAGAATATAATCATCTCAAGCCAATTTGTGAAGCTGTAATTATTTTTTAAATTTTTTTATATCAACATATATATTTTTTTATAAAATGGTTATGTTGTAATATATATATATATATATATATATATTATACAGAATTTGTATAATATTTTTTAATTGATATAATCACTATTTATTATTTTATTTCAACATACTATAATAAAATTAGTAGAATATGAATACTGACAAGCACATATAAATTTTTTTAAAAAAATTGTTATGCTATAATATATTTTTAAATTAGAAAAGATTTATGTAACTTTTCTTTTAATTTGATACGATTTTGTTATTATTTCTTAAAAATATAAATACTGATAAGGAAAAAAAAGAGCCAATGTAGCTCCATAAGAAAATCATTATGTAATCGAGAGGCATAAGCATCGAGCCAATGTTTTAATACTATAAAGAAAAAATATAGGCAGAACAAGAATACTAAAAAAAAGGCCACTCGTGCCATATAATTATATATACCTTTATACACACACAAAAGTTGCTCGAGAACTTGGTTATATATATATATATATATATTTGTGTGTGTAATATATATTATATCATATAAAATATGAGATATATATATATATATAACACATAATATATATGTTATTAATATTATATATATATATATAATGTACAATATAATATTAATAATTTTGTCATTGTATTGAGCTATGTAGTTTTCTTTTTAAATTACAAAAGATTTATATAATGTTTTTATATTGACCTGGTTATTATTTTTTATTTTATTTCAACATACTATAAATTTAGATGAATATTGCACTTATTGTAAGTTATAAAATACGAAAATAAAAATACTTCAAAACTATTAACGCTTTCAATGAAAAAAATAAGCACTTGATCTTATCGATTTTGTAAATAAGCCTAGGGTTCAGTTAGTTTCGGTTAGTTTGAATTCTGTTAAGTCAATTTTTTTTTCTGTTGGCTTTCTTGTCTTATTGGTTATAATTCACAACACTATATATTATTTTATATTCAGTATCGTATATATGATCTAAAAACATTTTGTTCTTGTATTGCATTCCTTTGGATAGTTTTGTTTTAATTTCTGCTACACAACAGATCTTTCTTGTTTTGGCTGCCATGTGCATCGGCATCTTCTTCCTCCTCTCATACGCTAGGGTCCTAAAACAACTAATTTTTTGTATATTTTTTTAAACTATTTCACATAAAGAAAATGATTTTTCTATTCAAACTACTTAAACTACCTAGAAAAAAATACGATGCTTACAGTTGTCCCTCTTTATTTGAGTCTTTAGTGAGAAGAGAGAACATAAAATTTTAACATTCTACTCAATGAATGAGTAAATTTTAATATTCTAATACTAATCACTACAGAAATAAATAGAAATTGCTATTGAAAGTTTCTAACTGAGTCTTACTGACTAGATTTGTGACCGGCTTTTGTGTGTGTTTTTTACCGAATAGCAGTAGGAAAATATACTTGTCCATGTCAATCACTAAGACCAAAATTGTTTTACTATGCAACTACTGAAATTTAGTCAAAAAAATATTTATGTACTATGCAACTGACTGATCTTCTATTGGTAACATACATATCATTTTAAAATATTTTTTTTATTTTTTAAATGACTATCTTAAAAATTATTTTGAATAATGATTTGTGATACACATTCCTATATCACAAACAATTATATCTACATTTTACAAAACCAAATAAAAAACAAAACGCTACTATGAAAGACTACAATGAACATCGTAAAAAAAATAAAAAATAAAAACAAAACATATGTAGATTTTTTTTAAGTTGATACGATTTTATTATTATTTATTAAAAATATAAATACAGATAAGGAAAAAAAAAGATAATATAGCTCCATAAGAAAATCATTATATAATCGAGGGGCATAAAATTAAGCCAATATTTTAATACTGAAAATAAAAAAAATAGGCAAGGTATGAATACTAAAAAAAAAAAGGCCACTTGAGCCATATAATTATATACACCTTTATACACACACAAAGGTTGCTCCAGAACTCGGTTATATATATATATATATATATATACTATATAATGTACAATATAAGAATAAGCATTTGTCTTTATATTTTAATTACAAAAGATTTATATAATATTTTTATGTTAACTTTATTATTATTTTTTATTTTATTTCAACATACTATAAATTTAGATGAAAATTACACTTATCGTAAGTTATAAAATACGAAAAATAAAAATATTTCAAAACTATTAAAGATCTCAATGAAAAAAAATAAGCACTTGATCTTATCATTATTTTTTTATTATATTTACCCACACTGATATTAATATTAGAAGAATATGAAACATATAAATGTATAACAAATAAATTTTTTGAATTGATCAAAATAATATTTTATATAAAAAAAATTTGCACATATGACTCGAGCCACATTTGTTACTCAAAAAGTATTGTGTGTATATGTGTATATGATATGTATATCGTGAACCTCAAGTAATTGTTAATACAAATATTAAAAAATAAAACACACACACACACACACATATGCAATTTGTTCAATATATATTTTTTAAATTTAGTTTTTAATGAATATTTATATATATATTTATATAAATATAAATATATATTTTATAACATTATATGTATAAAAGTTTTTAATATTCAATTTTCTTATATTAGTTTGTGACTATTTTTAAAAACCAAAACATCTCCAATGTATATTTTCAATTTTGAAAAAATAGATTACTCGTTTAATATGTCTATATATAAGATTTTGTTTAATAAAAAATAATCAAGGAAGACACATCTTGTAATTTAAAATCTTTAATATTAAAAGCATTAAAATTAAAATTATTAGAAATTAAACTATATTTTAAATTACTTAAAACTAATTTTGAATTATATTTTGAAGAAATTATTTTAGGAAAAAATTTCACAAAATATAAATAGAGTATTTGATGTCACCAGGGCAAAATTTTTTTAATTCACATATATAAGTTTATATTTATAAATATGCCTAAATATGTATATATAGCCTTAAAGGTGATACTTTGTTGGGTTGGGAACCCTAAACCTTAAAACTTCAAAATCCTAAAATTCTAAATCTATAAAAATACTCATAATCTATAACACTAACCTTAATAATTCAAAATTACTTATCACCATTAGTTCTATGAAATTATTCAAATATTAGTGGGCAAATAAAAAAAGAAAAAAATATACTTTACTGTGTAAAATCTTTCATTTCAAAAATATTAGAATTATTAAAAAATAAAATTAATTTAAATAATTTTAAAATATTTTAAAGATAATTAGTTAATATATATCAAAGTTAAAGTTTATATATATATATATATACACACACACACACACATTAATTTTAACTTGTATTTAGATTATTGTTGATATCTTTTTTCTTTAGTTCAATTTAAAATCTAAAATATTCTCATTAACTTTTTAACTTAATAGTTATACATAAATTATTTTTGCATATTAATAAATGATTATATTGTAATTTTAATGAATATTTAAACTCAAAAATTATATTTTTTTAAAATTAACTCGAGCAAATTTATGTTTATATATATATATATATATATATATATATGTTTGTTATTATACATATATATAATAATATATTTTATTTATTGTTTACAAAATAATTTTTTTATTTGTTTATATATGTTAAGTATATTTACATTTAACTAATTATCTTTAAAAAAGTTTAAAATGAAGAAATTAGATTTTTTTTAATTTAAATAGTAATTACATTCATTATATAACACTTTTTTGATATGCAATATTAGTTAATGTATAAACTATTAAATTAAAAAATAAACACAAATATTTTAAATTATAATGTAAACTACTTAAAGAAAAAGACCTCAATTGTTATTTCAAATTTACTTATTAATACTTCTGTGATATTTTTAGTTCAATTATACATCATATAAAATGTAATCAAAATATGGAAGGGAAAATAGACGTTGTAATTCAAAATATTTCACATTAAAAGTATTAAAATTAATATTATTAGAAATTAAAATAAGTTATATATGTATTTTAAATTATTTTAAAAGATATTTGAATCATATATATACATATAAATTTGTGTATATATGTGCATATATATATATATATATATATTATATTTGTGTGTGTATGTGTGTATATAAATATTTATAAAAACTCTTTTCAAAATAATAAAAAATATAAAGGGAATTATAAACATACAAATAATAAAAAATGTTATCTATTTCACTTTTTCAATCAACACAGACTTATAATAATTTTATTTATTTCATATTTCATCATTGGGCATTAACAAAACAAAGAAAAGAATAATAATTATATTCACGGGTCCTATTATCAAATAATTTGTCTCCAAATCTTTTTTTCGTTAATTCTTGCTTAATATATGGTATATTTCAGACTTTATTTTTATGGGTAACTAGAGCAAATTTTAATTTGATTCGGAACTTAAAAATATTCATTTTTTACGCAATTGAGCCATTATTTAACCATTTTTTCTTATTCTCTTATTTGTTCACATTGTTATTTTTTTGTTTACGGCTTCTATTTGTCTTCCTTTTCTCTCTTCTTGTCTTCCTTCTCATATCATAAAATTGTGGATAACAGTTATTTTCTGTCCTACATATATAAGTAAAAACAAAATATATTTTTCTATCTAATTATTAATTATCTTCTATATATCATTCTTCTCTTATACTTTCACTTATTTTCTTTTTGTATTGCAGTTTTTTTCTTATATAAAAAAAACTTAATATATTCTTCTATTAAATTATTTTCTTATATATATATATCAATCTTTTTTTCGTTCTATAACATTGTTCTTTTTCTACTTAATAGTAAGCGGAGAATGACATATTCAGAGGAACCACATCATTGTTTTAATTTCTTTTCCTCAAGTGATGTTGAATTGCTTGATTTTAAAGATAGATATATACAAGTTTTTGTATAATTTAAATTACAATATTTTGGTCAAAATTTAGTAACTGCACTTGAACAACCAGAAAAATATTTTGTAAATTCAATTGACTGAATTAATTTAAAAGAAAGATTAAAAATAAGTTTATTTTGAAATCTTTGAACCTAGATATCTATAGTGTAAACAATGCAGAATGGGCATATATATATATATATATATATATATATATATATATATATATATATATATATATATATAACACACATCTGGATGATTGAAGAATCGAAAGAGATGATGGTATAAAATTGGGCCTCCCGTCCTTTTCTTATTTACTAATTTCTTATTATATATGTTTATTCTTATTATATTATTAATGACATCATTTTAAATTTTCATATAGCACAATACACATAAATAACCTTTACAAGATTTCTTTATTATAAATTCACGATATTATGACTTATGCTGCCAAGTACCTTATTACTTGGGAAGTTTCATTTCTATTATTTAGTTTCATTATTACTTAAAAAGGTATCACTCTTTCTAATCCATTCTTTACTAAAACAAAACACTAATTAGGTGATTATACTTCATGTGAATGGTAACAAGATTCGTAATGATTCTAATCCATTCTTTACTAAAACAAAACACTAATTAGGTGATTATACTTCATGTGAATGGTAACAAGATTCATAATAATTGTATTCAGAGTAGAGTAGGAGTGTCACCTATTGAAAAGAAAATGATAAAAAATCATTTCAGGTGGTATGATCATATTCAAAGGAGGCAGTTGAAGGCGCCAGTAAAAAAGGTCGAGCAGATGGTATGGAGTTATGTAAAAAAAATTGAAAAAAATAAAAAAAAAACACTTAGAAAAGTTATTAAACGAGATCTTTTGTTAAATAAGATATCTAAAGAGTAAGTTATTGATAGAATTCAATGACGTTGTGTGATTATATAATCGATCCCACCTAGTGAAATAATGCTTTGTTGTTGTTGTTATTGTTGTCGTCGTCATCGTCATCGTCGTCCACTGCTATGCTCTCTCACTCTCTCTGTCTCTCTTGGGTTGCACTCACTAAAGTTTGATGGAAATACTTTATTTTGTGTTCAGCAAAATGGTTCCTTGCACTCTTGGGTTCGCTCACGGAAATGGAAGTTTTAGTGGGATAAGTGTACCTCGTGTAGGTTGACGGGTTTTGGGATGCCACCACTTAAATTGACTTAAATATTAAAAGGTTCTCTTTAACTTTTTATTTTGTTCAATTTGGTCCTTAGATTATGGGAGAAATTCTGAGTACACCCCAAACTAGTCCTAATCTCTCATTTCTATTTATTTATTCACTCATATGTTTTTATTATTTTCATTGTAAATTCTTATTTATTTTATTTACTCATATATTATTATCATTACTGTTATTTTCGTTTTAATTGCTTATTTCTCTCCCTTAAATCTATTTTCTAATTTTCTCCATACATTACTATTTTTATTCTTACTTGTATTTATATATTTTATTCCCTTAAAATTCTTCTATTTATAATAGATATTTAATCGGGATGTTACCCGCCCCCCCATCCAAAGTTGTATTAAAATTTCGATCGGTTAATAATGATAATTGCACCTAACAATACCAAAAGTGACAATAAAAGTGAGAATGGGGTTACTGGAACGGACCCAACAAATAGGGGTTAGGGTGATCAATGCATAGTAATTCTAGGCCCACGCCCATTGGACATAGTTGTTACAAACTTGATACAACCCAATCATGAAACGCCAGATTGATGAAAATTAAAATTTGCTAAATAACGAAGCATTCTAATATTGCATGCAAATCCAATTAAAAATAACCCTTTTTAAATATCTTGAACAAATTTTAAACTAAATTCAATCAAAGGAAAGTTAGCCCAAAAAAAAAACCAAAATATTATTAATTGTCAATTTCTTGGTACAAAACAAAAATTTGAAATTCAAAATTAAGTAATCAAATTTTAACAGTAATGTTTTCCTAGAATAACCATACTGGAGCCGGGAAGATGACGCGAGCATCAGGGAACAAACTATGGGAAACTCTTTCTTCTAAATCAAATACACCGACATCAAAACCTCCTTTAACTTCATTATGAACCTCGTAATTGTTATCTGAATAATAAATATAGTTTCCCCTAGTGTGTGAGATTGTCTGAGGCAACATGCAAATGGAAGAATTGAGTCCAACCACTATGACATAATCATCCAAACTTTTCATCTCTAACCATTCAGATTGACTCAGTCTATATATAGAGAAACCACAAGTATGATAAAATGATGGAACATCGTCATCATTTAACTCCTTTTCATCTTCAAGTATTGGTCCTGAAATAGGTTCAAAGTGTCTTATTACCATGAGCAAACCATCAGGGCTCCCAACTAGATATACACCGTTATCATGAAATCCATCAAAATGAGGAACACATTGCAATGCAGTACTCTTCTCTCCTACTCTTGTTTTCATGTCATATTCATATATATATCGCCAATAATCTACGGCATAAATCTTCTCTTCATAAAAGATGACATCAGTATAACAAGGCCTTAGTCTTGGAAATATAAATTCTCTCCACTTGTTGTCAGCACGTGTACAATAAGCCAATTTACCATAACTCCCATAGATAGCCACAGCCATAAAATCTTGGTCCTCGTCATCTGGTGGGGATGACAGAACAATCTTGTCAACATAAAATTTTTGAAGATGAAAAATGTCTAATGTGTATTTTTCGCCATACTCTATCAAAGTATATTCTTTGTTTTGGTGGTCGATCATATCCGGAAAAGTGGACAATGGTGGAAGATAGATTTTTGCTCCAGTGAGTGGCTTCACCATTTGCAATGATCCATCTAATCCCACACTTGTCAACCATCCATAAGAAGAACCACGAGTTATGGCATTTCTTGTCTCTGGCAATTTCAAGCGGTGAGTCACCTTTCTCTCTCCAATGTGATAAAAAGGACGAGTAATGTCGCTTTCATTATCAAAGGGAAGCATCAACAAAAGATTTTTCGTGTGTCGAGGAATTTTTGACAACTCCAGATTCCAACTTTTACAGACAGAACAAAGTCGAACATAATCACCATATGAATCAACATACTGGATGATTTCGTGCATCAAATCAGGATGAATCTCTGCCCACTTATCATAGGGGATCATAGCCTCCATCTACCTAAGGAGATTGAGAAATCCTAGCAAATCAAAAACCAGATAAAGGAAATAATGTTCTAATCAAGATAACTTGGCTAGAATTTTAACCTGAAACAGGTTTTCTCATATGATCTTGTATAATGGTAATTGTCTGCCAATGACAGGGAGTGGCAAGATGATGTGATGAGGAAGCTCGGAATTGATAGTATTCATATCTGTGCATTTCATCTTAAATAAGCAACTTTAACTTAAATATATATAATTATTTAAATCATACAAATAAGATAGTACTTATCTTCTTAATCAAAACAAATTTCTATATTATCTCTTTTAAAATTAGTTACACTGATCTCTGTCTATATTTTAATTATCTTCTTATTAACATCTCTTTTACTAGGTTTTTTTATAAATAAAAAGGGATTATTTTTTTAAACTTTTCTATAAATAATTAAGTAAATATAAATCTAATAGATATTAAAGGTAATTATTGATAAGTAGATAAGTGTTAGATTTTACGTACATTTTAAACTAGCTTTTTTTTAAATAAGTCTATCTATTTATCTATCTATCTATCTATTGTTTATCCATTATATATCTATATTATTATATATGAATTTGGAATTTTTTTTTCAATGGTCTCCAAATGATTTATTTAGCACATATAGAAAAGGTAATTATTGATAAGTAGATAAGTGATAGATTTTACGTACATTTTAAACTAGCTTTTTTTAAAATAAGTCTATCTATTTATCTGTTTATCTAGTGTTTATCCATTATATATCTATATTATTATATATGAATTTGAAATTTTTTTTGTCAATGGTCTCCAAATGATTTATTAGCACATATAGAAATAAGAACAAATTAACGTATTAATTTCTGAAAGATTTTTTTTTTCAGTTTGGTCCTTAAAAGATTTTTTCAGTTTGGAACCCCAATTTTATTAATTTCAATTTAATTTTTAAAAAATATTTTCCAATAAAAAAGGTCGTACAGATGAAAAGTTAAGAAAAGGCTCAAGACCTAACATAACAAACTCATTTTTGTACTTGCTTGTTCAATTTATTTGTTATCCATACTGCTGATGAAGGAGGATAATTAGGAGTTTAATAAAACTGAATATCCTATGCAAGATCGTTGATCAATTATTTTTAAGAAAAATAAGGGATCACTTGAAGTTTTTCTTTTCTTTTCTTTTCTTTTTTTCCGTTAGGAACAAAACACAAAGCATCTCCAAAACATGTATAATCTCTAAACAAATATTAGAAAGAGTTTTAAAATACAAAAATATTTCTTTAACTTAAAAAGTTGTACAATTTATCCTATCAGCTTTAAAAATTAACAATATCTTTCAGTTTTATGCAGTATAATCTTTCATCGAGGGTTGAAAGCTAACGTTTCTCAATGCGTAAGATTTTTGTATTTCATATTTGTGAAAAAGATAGCAACTATTTACAATCTGGTGAGATGGTTCAAAAAAAAAAAATGACCCAAAAATAAAAGAGAAAGAGAGAGACACATAAAAGTGCATGCGTGTGCGCAGGTGTGTATAATTTAGTTAAAATAAGAATAACCTTTTAGACATTTTTAGTTTTTAATTAGCACATGACAACTATTTTATAAAGTTCCTCAAAAGTTTTATGGCTTTTAAAAATATTTTTTTTAAAAAAAAGAAAACTCTAACCAAATATAAATTTACAGCGAAAATGTTTGAGAATAATCAAAAGCAAAAGTCACAATAAACCCAAAGGATTTTTAGCATGTCAATAAAGTCACAATATATTTTAGCTCCAGTGGCTTCACAAGTGCACATATGTATTTTTTAAAAAAAATTGTTATGCTATATTATATTTTTTAAATTAGAAAAGATTTATGTAGTTTTTTTAAGTTGATATTATTTTATTATTATTTATTAAAAATATAAAGAGTGACAAGGAAACAAAAAAACCAATGTGGCTCCAAAAAAAATCATTATGTACTCAAGAGGTATGAGCATCGAGCCAATGTTATAATACCAAAAAGATAAAAATAGCGGAATACAAATACTAAAAAAAAAAGAGCTTTATCGAGTCATATAAATATATATACCTATATACACATACACAAAAGTTGCTCGAGAACTCGATATATATATATATATATAATACATAAAATATTTGTTATTAACATATTATATATAAATAATGTTATATATAATATTTATATAATGTATCGGATAATAATAAAAATTTTGTTATTGTATTGATCTATGTACTTTTTTTTTTCAAATTACAAAAGATTTATATAATATTTTTATATTGATCTGATTATCTGTTTCACTTTATATCAACATACTATAAATTTAGATGAAAATTACACTTATTGTAAGTTATAAAATAGAAAAAATAAAAATACTTCAAAACTATTAATGCTTTTAATGGAAAAATAAGCACCTGATCTTATCATTATTTGTTTATTATATTTACCTACACTAATATTAATATTAGAATAATATGAAATATATAAACGTTTAAAAAATAAATTTTTGAATAGATCAAAACAATTTTTTTATATAAAAAATTTTGCACATATGACTTGAAAAGTGACTTCTCGAGCCACATTGGTTACTCAATAAGTACTGTGTGTATAAGTGTATATAATATATACAAACAGTGTGTGTATATATATATATATATCATGAACATCAAGTATTTGTTAATACAATTATTAAAAAAAACACACACACACATATATATATATGCAATTTGTTCAATATATATTTTTTAAATATAGTTTTTAATAAATATTTTGTTTTTGTTCATTTTTTTAGAAAATAGTTTATTTATTATACAGGATAAATGGAATATATATTTATATAATATATCATTCAACAAAAATATATGTCTATATATATATTTTTTATAACATTATATGTATGCAATTTTTTAATATTCAATTTTCTTGTATTAATTTGTGACTATTTTTTAAAAACCAAAACGTCTCCAATGTACATTTTCAAGTGTCAAACAATAGATTACTCGTTTAATATATCTATATATAAGATTTTGTCTAATAAAAAATAGCTAAGGAAGACACATCTTATAATTTGAAATATTGAACATTAAAAACATTAAAATTAAAATTATTAGAAATTAAAACTATATTTTAGATTACTTAAAACTAATTTTGAATTATATTTTTAAGAAATTATTTTAGGAAAAAATTTCACAAAATATATATAGACAAAATAAAATTTATATTTGATGACACTAGGGCAAAATTTTCTTAATTCACATATATAAATTTATATTTATAAATATACCTCAATATGTATATATAGCCTTAAAGGTGATGCTTTGTTGGGTTGTGAATAGTGCTGTTTAAAAAGACCGTGGCCCGCGGTCAAGACCGTGACCGTCCATAAATGGGCGGTCTTGAGTTCAGAAATTTAGGCCCGTTTAAAAATGGGTTTAAACGGTCAAAACCGTTTAAGCCCGCGGTCTAAACGGTCTAGACCGCGGTCTTTTTATTTTATTTTATTATTTTTTTAAAAAATATATTATTTAGTATAAATAATTATATTTTATCACATTTTTATATTTTATAACTTTATATTCAATAAATATAATAATTTTGGATATAAAAACTCTTATAATTTTTTGAAAATAAATATGAAATTTTCAAAATTACGTATAATATAGTTAATTTTGAAAGAAAATATAAAAAATTAAAGTGATTGGTTATTTAAAAATATTAAAAAAATAATGTTTTACTTGTATAAATATTATTTTACTAAAAAATTATTGAATTTTTACTTTAAAAAATTAAAAATTATATTATTTGAATATTATTTTATTTTATTTTTTAAAAAAATGATAGACCGCGGTCAATCCGTTTAGGCCCGCGGTTTTACGCGCGCGGTGTTGGTCTTCATATATGAAAACCGTTTATAAATGGGTCAGACCGTGACCAGCCCGTTTAAGTCAAGACCGTGACCGGACTGGACCGCCCGTTTACCACTACTAGTTGTGAACCCTAAACCTTAAAACTTTAAGATCTTAAAACTCTAAATCTATAAAAATACTCATAATCTATAACCCTTAATTTTAATAATTCAAAATTACTCATCACTATTACTTCTATGAAATTTACAGGATGTCAAACCACACTGGGTTTTATATATATTTATATAATAATAATAATAATAATAATCAAAACAAATTATTTATATTTTATATTATATTAATTAGTAATTATTTAATTATATAATTTTTATTTTATTTCATAAATTTGTCAATTGAAATTATTATTGGTATATATATATATTTATTTACATAGTAGACAAGTGGGAAATGCTGGAGAAGTCAATGATGATAGTCTCTGACTGAAATCAGTATAAAAATTTCAATATATATTATTTACAGTCAAAAATTAGTCACAAATGAATTAGCGACTGAAAATATTCAGTATGAAATCAGTCGAAAAAACTCATTTTCCTATTGAAATCCTTAACTTTTCTGTTATTTTTGTTATAGGTATGACACGTTATTTCTATAATGAATGAATTAAGTTATTCTTTCAATTATTAATAAGTAGTCTAAGAAAAGATATATAAAGTTATGGAAAGGCTAAAAGTAGATATTTATTATGTTCATAAAATATCATGTTACAAAGTAATTCTTCTTATAATGAAGACCTAGACTATTATACAATAATTTTAAACTCTTTTTTTCTTCTCTAAAACTGCCCAAAGCTTAACAAAACCGCTCAAACAGTGAAATTAAATAGGTCCATCTTTTTTCCAAAACTAATTGGTTCAAAACAAAATTAAAATCTTTGAAAACCCCTAGTTGCCACTTCGCTTTGGATTTTAATAAATAAGAATCTTGTTTGAATATTTGAAGGTTTTCTATTGTGACATGGTAGTGGTAAAGCTTTCACCTATCTCCATTCTCAAATTGCACTTTTGAGGCTATCATTGGAATTAATATGTGATTTGAGCATTTGGTCATACCCTATTAGAGTTTTAACTCAATTTGTACTTGAATACTAAACGCAGATCTCGATGCTACGAATTGAAATGGCTAGAAGATGTTCATGATAATTTTGGTTCTGTAATCGTTGTGCCTTGAATTTGGAATGTTAGATCACGCTCATTATTATAAAAGTATCACTTTAATTTTGAAACTAGTGTACCCATCTATGCGATACACGGATATTTTTATTAATATATAAATATAACACATATTTAAATTTAAATATTTATTTATTTCAGCATAAATTATTAAAAACTTCTCTATATACTATATTTGATATTGTGGAATAATTATCATCTTTGTTAAAAGATAAAATTTTCAAATTATTTATGTTCCTCTGTATATATGTGTATATATATTTTTTTAATTTTTTAATTTATTTACTTAGGTCAACAATTGATCAATAATTCAGCAGTTGAACAAATGATCTGGACACCCAAAGGCATATTCGAGTTAATAGTTGGGTCAGGTCTAATAACACTAGTTAAAATAATTACAGTGAAGCAAAAAAATATTTTAAATAGTAAAAAAATTATGCAAGTGTGCCTAAAGTGCATAGCGCACCTTAGAGGTGCCTCATAAGTTCAAGCAAGTCACCAGTTAAAAGTGAGTCTTACGGTGCTACAATAAAATTGGTATAGATTCAAAATTTAAATTGAAAATAGGATGCACGTGAAATTTAAGTGAAAAATTAGCCTACAACAGTTAAAAAAAATTTCAACTAATATATTACTAATTATTGACTAATACAAAGACCATAATTTATATATTTAAAAATTACAAGGATGAAATTTAAAGTTTTAAAATTATAGGACCAAATTTAAGATGAGATAATATCTTCTTTTTTTTTTTTAAGCAAGTTATATGAATAGAAAAAGTTAACACTAAGAACACTTTTCTTGGTTTTTCATAAGTGCCTTTCATTAAAGGCAATTCTTAAGATATTGTCAAGTATTCAGGGACGGACCTACGTTGATGAGAGTGTGGGCAAGAATTTTTTTTAAAATTAATGTATGTGGTGTTTTGTTTGTTTTTACAAAAATTTAAATATTGCCTTCACATAATAAATCATAACAATTCATCTCATTAAGAATATCTCATTCATTTATCTAAATATTTTTTGTCTACACATAATAAATCATGGTAACTCATTTTATTAAAAATACTCCACCCAATAAGTTTTTTTTACATTGAATTTAAAAATTAATTGTATCTCACTTTCTACTTCTTATTTATTACCCGTGAATGTAAGTTTTATATTGAAACTGAATCATCTTATATCTTATATATTTTATATTATTTTGTATCTCTTATATATATTTATAATATTTTTTAAATAAAAATTTATATAAACTTTCTTGCCACCATTGACTAAACTTTCTGGTCCATCTCTGCAAGTATTAAATGTAAATATCTATCTCAATAAAAAATTTGAACATGAATTTATTACATTGTGGGAAGTAGTTCCTTCCACTAAACTTACTCTCCATTGATACACTAAAGTGAGTGAATCAATTAATTAGAAGCATGAACTTAGAACATGAAGCATGATGATGGTATAGTCTAGAGAAAGATACACTGGGTGGTTTCCATTTTCTGCTGTTTTCACAGATCTCAGCCTAAGATTTCATATTACATGTTAGTGGTCCCCAACAAGGTAGGGGAACCATTATAATGCCTGGCCCGTTTGTGGCCCACAGCCATTTGGTCTAACCCAGAGCCCACCTGAGCCCGATTGTTTACAACAGCCGTCAAAGCCCGTTCCAGTGCTCTAACATTCTCCTCCTCATCTTCCCCGCCAGGCCACTGCATCATCACCATGCTCTTGGTTCGTCCACCAACGGTCATCATCTCGGCCCGAACAGCCTTCGCCCTAGCCGACCGGATTGCCTCCGCTAGATCCCGGTTCAGGTTGGGCCGGTCCTCACAGCACAGTGTGGCCTTCATTAGCTTAGGATCCCCTGAACCGTCGGAATAACTCAGAGTCGCCTCGTCGGACTCTCCCGGGAACGCCCACTGGTCCGAGACTGAAGGACCCGACCGGTTTTCGCCGCTGCTGCATGACGCATCTACATCGCAATGGCGTGCCACGTCATTGGCTTGCTTCCTCAGGTCTTTCACGTGTTGGACCACCTCCGCTAGCAACGAGGCCTTATCCGACTGCAGTGCAGCAATCGATCGCAAAACACTATCGAAAATGACGAAAGAGCCCTCGAAGTTGAGCGTAAAAAAGGAAGAGGAAGGAGGAAGGTTGAGTATTCAGTTATTCACCTTGGCGGCGTGAGGGAGGAGAGAGCGAAGAGTGGAGAGGTGGGCGTTGATTCGCTGCCTGCGTCTCCTCTCAGCTTCCCTGTGACTCTTGCATGCCTCCGTTGATTTCCTCTCTGCCTTTGATTTCTCACCGTCCGATTCGATGGACTTGATGAAGGAGCTCGACTCCTGAGGATTCCCTCTATGATCTAACAAGCTCTCAAACCCATAGAAATTCCTGAAAGGAAGCATCTTGCTTCTTTATTATGGAAGAAGAGGGTTTAACGAAGCACGTAGAGATGATGAGAAGTGAGAATGATAATGTGTATGTAGTAGCGATGGATGGTCTAAAACGTACGGAGTATTAGGCAGCTTTTTGGGTAGAAGAGTACGTACATGGGAGACACAGAATGTGAAAAACAGAGGGAAAAAAATAGTGATAAGCAGAGAAGACAATGGCAGCAGAAGCTTTGAACTGTAGTAGAAGAGAATGAGCCCAGCAAAGACGCAGAGACTGTTACTTTTCTTTTCTTTTTCTTTTTTTAACCTTTGAAAAGATATAAAACCAGAAATATAAAATGAGTTAAAATTTATGAGAGAGAGAGAGAGGGGGGGGGGGGAAGAGAAGAGAGTTAATTACCCAAGGGGGGAAGAAGGAAGAAAGGATAGGAAGTAGAAGGAAGGTTAAACTTCTGAACCCTCTGTGCTAAGAGACCTGCAGAGAGTAACTAGTTCCTGTGTGTACAAGAGAGAGAGTATAGAGACTTGGGGTCAAAAATCATAAATGACTACATCCGCACCTCAATTTGTTTTGATCTGCAGACAAGAAAACGTAAAAAGGTTTTAGCTTTAACCCCCCTGGGCTTGCTTTTTAGAACTCATCTGACTGTTCAGGGTATAAAGGAATATTATTATGGAGTAACAAAAAATGGATTAATCTACTACTACTACTACCCCTTCACAGTAAAAAAACCCACTTTGGAGACATTAGCTGTATGAATTTCGCAGAGATAACTAAGAGAGAAGTGGGAAAGGTTGGTGGTGATAATTTGTACTTGGAGAACAGAGGATTTGGTGTAAAAGGCAGAAATAATTAGGAGGAGGGGGGTGCCATCATTTTCACAGAGGGAAAAGCACTGTTAATTAATATACATGTACTGTTCTCCTACGGCGGCGCCGACAACTCTGTTAAGGGAATCAAAACACGACAGGCAGCACTATATATACTTGACCGACAACAACATCTTTTGGTCCTCTAATACACCCTCGTCTCCACTATACGCATCGTTTTCACTTTTCACACCTTACACACCTTACAATACAACCCTCCCTTTTGTTCCAATGGTCAACACTCTACACTGTATTGAACAAACCCCATGGACCTCCATAACCACATCACATTGCTGCTATATATGCTTGTTGCTTCTTTCTGAATTCTGATGGGATGGGATTTCTGGGGTTATTTTTTCTTTCTTAGGGACTTGGGCTTTAAATAGTTTTTTTATTTAAAAGAAATACTTATAAATGGGGTAAAAGAGCCCTACAAAGCGAAGGTGGGTTTTATTTTACAGTTGTAACTTGCACATGCATGGATGCGTGCATGCTTTTTTTTTTTTTTTTCTGTGGTGGGATATTCGGGCATGCTGACACTGTGTACTCCAACTTCGTCTCAAGTGTTGTATTGAACCAAAGGCGTAACGTGCGCCTCTCATATTACAGGAATATATAAGAATTTCAGTCTTCCAGCCAGTAATTATGTAAGACTTTGGATTTTGGCAAATTTCCAAACACCCTACCTAACTAGCTATCCCACACAATATTCATTTTTCTTTTTCTTTTCATTCCCCATAGACTAGCTACCAAAATATAATAATAATGATTAGTACTAAAATAATTGAGTAATAAGTCACCTGTTATGGTGGTTGATTTGAGGAGACTCAGCTCTCCGATTTCGAGCAGAAGATAATTCAACAACTATTAGATTAGTTTGATTTAATGATTTTTATTTATTTAATATTTTTTAATTTTTTTAATAAATATTAATTAATTTAATAATAATTGTAAATATAATAATAAATATAAAATAATAATTTAAATTAAAAAAAATCCTTAATCCTCTACTCTCGTAACCTCCTGCGCATAATAGCCTAGTCTATTTTGATTTGGAGTCTCTCCTTCCTTTATCCTCTACAAGTTATGAGAAATGAATATGTTCTAAGCACATAGAGATTATAATTCTTTGTTAGTCATAATTTTAATTGTAATTAAATTAAATGGTAGTTAAAATTTATATTTAATTACAATTTTAACTGTAATTAAATAAATAAAATTATAACTAATAAAGAATTAAAATCTCTAAGTTCTTAGAGCGATTCTGATTCTAAGTCATGAGGTAAGATATTTCTCCTACTTCCTTATGGTAAGAGTCCATATATATGAGTATGACTTCTTTAATATCTATATATATATATATATATATATATATTCACTAAATTTAGATTCATCGTTGACTAAAGCTTGCCTTTGGTTCATATCAAAAGCAAAATATACAGGGGCTATGTTCCCGTTTGCGGTGTTATAATTAGCACAGTAAGAATCTGTACCAAATTAATTTCATAAATTTTCTCTGGGAAAACGTATTTAAAAAAAAAGAATCTGAAAAAAAAAAAAAGCATGTGAAGATGTCGGGTGGGCCCCACAGAGGAAATATTGGGAAGGTAATATCAACATCGAGTGTCAGTGTGCAACAACAGCGAGAGCAGACGAGGCTTCAGATAGGCATATTATATATTATATATGCACTGCCACTCATGCTGAAGCTGAAGCCTGAATAAGCACTTACTAATTTGGAAGTTAATCACGTTAATTAACTGTGTGGTGTTTGAGTATTAAGACTCTGTTTGGATAAACAGCTTATTTAAGTACTTATAGAATAAGTACTTATCATATAAGTACTTATATATAAGCTATTTTTATAATTAAAGAATTTACGAAAGTAAACTTCACATAAGGTATTTTCAACTTATTTTCATAATCTATTCATAATAGCTTATGAAAATAAGCTAAAAACAGCTTATTTTCATGCTATAAGTTATTTTTATAAGCTCTTCCAAACGTGTATATAAGCGCTTATGCCATAAGATAAGTTATAAGTTATTCTAAACGGGTCGTAAGTGTGTATAAGGAATATTGGAGTAGGGGAACTTCGATTCTTAATCAACTTGATTATGATTAAAACTTAAAAACGAGTTTGCACAATCATAGTTTATAAGAAATGCCGAACATAAAAACATGTAAAATCACTTTACTCAAATGACATTTTAGGGGCAAACATGGTTTGGGACTTTTCAGATGTTGCCAATTTTAAAAGTGTTACAAAATTCACATTTGACAACTTAGGGTGGTTTATTTATTTAGTTTTAAAGATTAAGATGTTTGAATTTGAATTATTAAAATATTATTTCTGAATCAAAATATTGAATGATTAAAATTTTTGTTTTATTCAACATATGAATATAAGTAACTTTTAAAAAAAATTATATTCAAATAAATAAGTAACTAAACATTTGTTGTTAATTATTACCTTTGTTATTATTTGGTATTATAAACTTTGTTGTTAATTTTTTTTTATAATTTAAAATCATTTTATACAATATATGATTTACATTTATTGTATTATATATAAAATTTTAACCTTATATAATAAATAAGATTTGATTTACTTGAACGAAATAATCTCTTACATTACAATGATGCAAGTTGAATTTTTTTCAAAAATTTTTTTAATATTCAAATAAAGTATCACAGACTCTATATTAAATTTGAATAGTTTTCAAATTTGTTCCAAGATGAATAACAAACAAATATAGTTAATTGTCTAAAATCTGAACTATCCCCATTAAATACAAACATACTTCCCTAATGTGATTCTCAAATGTCCAAGCATACTATAATTAGATCGTGTTTGGCTTACCATTTAAGTGGCAAACAAGCAAATTTGAGTTTTTGAAAGTGAGTTTGCAGCACATATAAGTCTGTTTGATTTCACAATTGGTAAGGAAGTTCAACTCACATTTGAAGTCCAAACTCTCATTTGAGCTGCAACAAATTTTTCTTGCTTTTGTCTTGGCTTCTTACATTTATATCAAAATTACTTTTCAAATAGAAATTTTTAAACATAAATTATGATAATATAAACTCATTTTTACTCAAAATCAAGTTTATCCAACTCTAATAGAAACTACACACTTACCAAATCCAAGTTGTTGAGCTAAGAATTACATGTTGATTGAATCATAACGTTTTGTCCCGTAATCGAAATTACGAAATACTATAAACTTGAATCCAATGTTAAACACTTGACGCTCTCATTAAAAAGGGTTGAGTAAAGCTTTTATTTTATTTTATTTTATTTTTTCTTTTTAGATTTTTCTTTGATTGTATGTTTGATTGATTCTATGATGTTGACATATCCACACAGCAATGAGCATGTCTACAGAATCACGAAGGATAGCTGAATAGAAAGCTGGCCCCACCTTGCACTTGCTCTTCTGTCAAGGGAGCCCCACCTATGAAGAGTCTGAAAGCTCTATTAGACGCTACTGTTTATTAGGGTGTAAAGCTGTTCAACATGGTGGTCTACATGAAAACATATCACCTTATTAGATGTCAACACTATGTGGAGGATTCAGCTCCAACTATGTTATGTATATTGATCCCTTCTCAATATGTGTGTGTGTGTTATGTATATTGATCCCTTCTCAATATGTGTGTGTGTGTGTGTGTGTGTGTGTGTGTGTGTGTGTGTGTGTGTGTGTGTGTGTGTGTGTGTGTGTGTGTGTGTGTGTGTGTGTGTGTGTGTGTGTGTGTGTGTGTGTGTGTGTGTGTGTGTGTGTGTGTGTGTGTGTGTGTGTGTGTGTGTGTGTGTGTGTGTGTGTGTGTGTGTGTGTGTGTGTGTGTGTGTGTGTGTGTGTGTTGTTGACCCTAAAGCTATATGCCATAAGTTTTGATGATGACAAATGTATTTGAATAGTAGCATTGATATATATAAAGATTAATTATCATACATATGCTACAAGTACTTAAGCATGATTATGTGTGTGTGTGTGTGTGTGTGTGTGTGTGTGTGTGTGTGTGTGTGTGTGTGTGTGTGTGTGTGTGTGTTGTTGACCCTAAGGCTATATGCCATAAGTTTTGATGATGACAAATGTATTTGAATAGTAGCATTGATATATATAAAGATTAATTATCATACATATGCTACAAGTACTTAAGCATGATTATGTTATTTAATATGTATGTTGCATATATTGAATCATGCTATTAAACTAACCATTGGGTTTGCAAGAAAGATATATTTTATAGGTTGGTTCAAAACAAGAAGAGTGAGGATTGTATTGAAGAACAAGGAAAAGCAATATCATGCTTCACTCAAGGAAAACAACATGCAAGGATGAAGCTACAAGAAATGAAGAATTAGAAGATTTGAAGTCTTGGAAGCTTGGATGCATCAAGATAGCCTATGTGTTTAAATTAGGTATATTTTATATAGGCTAGTATATTTGTGCAACTCAATGATTTAGATTTGCATACATTGGCTCAAGCATTTTTGAACAAAAAGATAGTGAGATATGAAGTTTTACAAAAGTTATTTTTTGACCTTTGGTCACTCCTTATATCATATCTCATAAATAAAAAATCGGTTTTTCAAGTATCTTAATCTCATTTGATAGTAGACTCAAATATCTTTTCAACGATATATTATTTATTCAAAACGGAGTCCAAATGAGAAATATATGACTATTCAAAATATAGTTTGAAAAACTGAAAGTTGATTTTACTGTAATAAAAAATTATTCTGTTCTGACCTATAGTCAGTATTTTGATTATATCTTTTAAAAGAAAAATAATTTTTGAGTAAAACTTGGTTCATTTGAAACTAGACTCCAAGAGCTTTCCAACGGTATATTATTTGTTTAAAACGGAGTTCAAATGAGGGAGTTATGAATTTTTAAAGAAAGCTCAAAATCTGGACTGCACTATAACGGCTAGTTTTATAAAATCTTATATATATAACCTTAGATACACGATTTTGAGCAAGAACAAAGTCCTACAATGTGATATTAACTTCTTCTATCATCTTTGAGAGAAAGGAAAGCATTCTTGAGCCAAATCTTGCATATTCTCTATCATTAGAGTTATTAGAGCTTCATTTGTTTTCATCTACTCTTTAGAGAGAGTTTCTTTGTATTGTTGATTTTGATTAACACATATATTATTCTGAGTTGAGGTTCGCAAGTACCGGTGTTGGAAGAACTTGCTTTGGGTTGAGGAGGAGCCCGGATTCATAAATTCTTCATTGTGGTTTCGCAAATACCCGGATCGAATTTGCGTGATTGTAGTGGTTTGCAAGTACCCGGATTAAACTTGCAATTATAGTGGAAATACTCAAGTGGTCTCTTGAGGACTGGATGTAGGCTTGGATTAGCCGAACCAGTATAAATCTCCGAGTTTGCTTTCTCTATCCCTTACTCTTTAATTTGTGCATATTGATATCTATTCTTTAATTCCTTAATCTTTATAATTATTTATCTTGACAGCACATTGATTTTCTGTATTATATTTATTATCCTAAGCATTGTACTTTTACAGAAAATCATTTTAACTTTCAATTAATTCTTGTGAAAAATTTATAAAACCCAATTCACCGCCCTCTTGGGTTCCAACCATTACTTTCATGTGTGTGTGTGTGTGTGTGTGTGTGTGTGTGAGAGAGAGAGAGAGATTCATCAGTCACCAAAGCAAGACAAAGATAAAAGCCAAGCATCTTATACTCCAGGCCTACGTAGAAGTTCAATATAAAGTTTTTAAAAATGAGAACTAATTTTTATTGAGTTTGTTTATTAAAGTTCGTCAGTATAATTGTTATATGTAAAAATTCTTATTGTATAAAAATTAGTTCTTAATCCAAAAAAAAACTAATAAAAAAGTAAAAAGTAAATATTAAATACATTTGTATTAATTATCTTATATTAATTAAAGTAGTAGAGAGTTATTTATAAGATCTATTTGTGAGTTCTTAAGAATTATACTATTAGAGGGGAGAATTGCTTAAAGGTAAAAGTGATAATATGACATAATGAGATTCACAATAAACAACTCATTAGAATTACAGTATTGAAAATGCTCTAAAAACACCATTCTCATATTTTATTTTTTCATAGGACAATTTGTTTTATAGTAGAAGTCTATATTAGAGATTGAGTCATAATCAAAGATTTAGATATTATTAATATTGATTGGTTTACATGATTTAATACTTATTTTCATAAAGCAAAGTCTTGAGTCTAAATTTTATAAATTAAAAAAAATTCATGTTGAGAGGCTTTCACACTTTTTGTGATCTAACCTCATTCAAAATAGATTAATCAAAATCTAATAAACTTTTGGAGACTAGCATTTCAAACCAAGAAACGCCCTTTGGGAGCTAGAAGGTCTTGGACTGTCCTGAGCTATTAGATCTTTTATTTTTTTAGTATTTTTTATTTTAAATTTATAATTATTAATTAATCTAATGATGATTGTAAGTAAAATAATAAACATAAAATGATAAAATAATTGTAATTTAAAAAAAAACACTAAAACAAAATAAGAGTCGTCATAGATCTAATGATTTAACGAATCAAGACAATTCAGGACCTTGGAAGTGATCTAAATCCCTTGGATATCACCACTGCAATCTGTAGTTTTTGACGGGAACTGTAGAAAATCCAGACTGTAATTTTTTCAAAAAAATTTTTAATGGGAAACCTTTTTCTTTGTATTAAGAGCGGAGAATTTTTGGCATTTACATTTGAGTGGAGTTAGAAGGGTAAAGAAGTGCGGGGGGAAAGGCTTTGCTTTTTGGGTAGCAAACTTGAGTTGTACTTTTTCATTCCAATCTTCGCTATGGTAATGAAAGGAAGGACCCACTGGCAAATTGAACCCAAACCTTTTGCTTCCATTACTCACATCTCAGAATTTGGTAGACACAGATTGGGGAAGGAAATACGAAAGAAGTGGGAAAAAGTAGAGGTGAAAATGAGAGTGAGGCAGCAACATGGTGTGGGCTTTTAAGGCAAAGATTGGAACTCTTGACCATATTCACAATCAAACCTTGCGAATATGGTCTTTCTGATTGTGCCCCAAACCTGCACGCGTCCCTGTACGTTCAGACATCAAAGTGATATACTTTCACCGCAGAAAATAGCTCCTAAGAGAAAGACACTACCTTTGTGAATGATTGTGGGGTAAACTAGAAAAATATGAGAATAATGGATTGTTTCAAAAATAATTTGATAAACTTAGGTTTTGAGTAAAATTGATTTTTAGAATTTATTTTAGGCAAATCAGAGTTTGCATGAACGTGATTTAAGTTTGAAAACTTGTTAAGAACTTAATAGTATGAGATGTCAAAGTCTCACATCAAATAGTATGGGCTGCCTAATAGGGTACTTAAGTGACTTGACTCTCCCATATTAATAGCTAACTTTTTAGGGTGAGTTCTTTAAGCTGTTTTGGTGCCTAACATTAGTATCAGAGCTAGTTGTCGATACACTAGAGAGGGCTACTTGTGGAGGGGCTGACCTACGGTGTAAAGAGTCGTAGTGTGCAGTTGTCGAAACGTCAGCTTTCAGAGATGATGCTATGTTAGAAACTTGGTAGTCTGGGATGCCAAAGTCCCACATCGGGTAATATAGTCTGTCTAATGGGGCACTTAAATGACTTGGCTCTCATATCTCAACAGTTAGCTTTTGGGGACAGATTCTCCAAGTGGCTTTGGTGCCTAACAAAACTGGTATCAGAAAAGTTATTTTGAAAAATAAATTTTATTTGAATATTTGTTAATAAAAATGCTTTTGAATGTGTAATTATAAAAAAGTATATAAATTTTATATTGTCTTATTTCATTTACTTTTATTTAATTTCATTCATATCTAAATTGTTCTGTTTAAAATTATTTAAAATTTTGGGTTTCATCTAGCACTGTCAAAACGAGCCAGCCGAAAATAGGCTAGGCACAGGTTGACCTATTTTTAAACGGGCCTGAATTCTTGGAGTCCGTCCCTAGCTTTTAAAAAAAATGTTTTTTGGCAATATTGTCTCAATCAGATCTCAGTACCACACATGGGCCATAGCCAATATTACCTCAGACCTTAGTACCACACAGCCAATATTGCCTTAGAGAGCTCAGTACCACCACACAACCAAATGTCCAAATCCAATATTACCTCAGAGTTAAAAATTACTTAAATGAAATCAAGAAAAAAAAATAGATATTGACCTAAAGATGTTACATATAACAGATCTGAAGGAAGGGGAATAAGGAATCATCCTGATCTGAAACCGAGAGCCGGAGGAGGGGAGAAGACGCCAACCGCATGAGAGACAAGAAGTCGAGAATAGATGAAGGCAATAGGATCTGACTGTTTGTAACTGAGAAACGGAGGAAGGGATGAAGTTGAGACGAGAAGTACAAGAGACACAGCAGCAGTGACCGGTCGACCAAGGGCTCACCGTCACCAGCTCAGGTCGAGGAGTTGAGGACGTTTCAATTTCAGGAGGGGCGAGGGGGCTAGAGTGCATTGAACACGACTGATACTAAATATGAATAAATCTAATGATGGTTTGTTTTTCCAATAAAATCAGAGAGCATAGTTGGGTTGAGGGCTTGAGGCAAAGCTTTGGGTTAATCTGCTGGAGTACAATGTACAAGGACTAGGAGCAGCCAAATAAAAAAAAAAAGAATGCAGGCTGCCTGCGATCCTACCCATTTGACCCTTTTTTAAACAAGTCAATCATGGACTAACTTGTTTTTAAATGGGTCAATTTTTGGTGGTCTTGGACAAGCCTAGGCCCGTATTAACAATTCTAGTTTCATCATTCTATCTTCTTTCCTGATATGCTTTTGCTGCTGGTTTGAAGAACCCTTGTCTTCCTCATCTTTCATCTCTATCTCTGTCTTCGTCTTTGCATATCAAGAAAAGGGAATCAGACCAAAACAAAATAGATCACAAACAAAGCAAATGAAAAAAACAATCAGTCATGAAAAAATTATCTCTGGAAAGCGCAAAGAAGAGACCAATCAAGTGTTGATAGAGATGAAAATTTAATATATTAATGTAGAAAGGTGAAGCCATACCAACGTATCTCTACAGGAGGATCGGGGATAAAAAGGGGGAGGAAATAGTTGGGAAAAATTATTAGTACTTGAACACAAAAGCTATATAAAGACGTGTTAATTAAAACTTAGGTTTTCATAGAAAATAAAATCATCAATCTGGTTTCGACATGTAGTCAAACAAAAACAGTTACATCCAAAAGTCTGCTGGAGAGAATTGAGCGCACGTTTTTTCTCTTTCAACGTAAAGCCAAACTGTTTAAAATTATACGCCTCTCATTTATTATTTAAAATATATACTCATATTCTTTATAATTTAAATCAATTTTATATTTTTTGTTTAAACAGATATGTTATTGTTTTTTTTAATATTCAATAATCTAATGTCATTTTTTACTAAAATACTTTTTATTAATTTAAGAAGTTTAGTTTTTATATATTGTGATGATCTTTTTTCTTATTAATTTAGAATGAAAAAGTTACAAATATTTTATTTGATAAATGGAAGGGTAATAGAAAGACAATAATATTCTTTATATTTATAACCTAGTAACATTAAATGTACAATTAACTAATGTCAGAAGACTAGCTAGCAATTCCTTATTTATAGGACAGGAGGGAAGAAAAGTTTACTCCAAGTAAATGTATGAACAGGCCGTATAAGAAATAGAATGTTGCATTGATAGAACGAGCAAAAGCCCATCTACGAACAGCCCGTATAAGAAAGTGGGCCGGTTCCTACTCATGATTAAGTACCCATTTAGGTGGGCCAGGATAGGAGAGTGACAAGCCCAAAGTCATCTCTAGAAACAGCATCTGTCTGAAGCGAAGCGCAAGATAAAATGACTGTCATGATGAAGGGTTAGTGTATTATTAACATCTGTGTAAATGACCCTTTGGACTAGACGAACTTAACGTTAAAAGGGAAAGTAAATTAGCAACCACTTCTCCACTTGTCTCAATGGTGCAGGGTCTCATGAAATGAAACGGCTTTGCGTGTAATCCATGGCTCATCTTCCCCAAAGATCTTGCTTTTTTTGGGTATGGTTGAGAGTCTGATGAATATACGTGAGTTAAATAAATTAAATTGAATTAAATATGGTTGATAAAAATTTAAGTTTGGATAAATGTGATTTATGTTTGGAATATATTCAAGCAAACATAGTTTGGAGTAGATAAACGTAGTTTGGTACAAAATATGATATTTGAATGCTGGTAAACAAACGTGCTTTGAGATGTGTAATTATCAAAAATGACAAAAATTCTATATTTTATTTTTTAATGTATCATTATTATTTATTGTCATTTATTTGAAGCTAATTTGGCAAATTATAATTAAAGTGCTAATAAATTGCTAGATAAAAACTGAATTATTGACTAATTTTTTATTAATAAATAATTACCATTATTATTTATTTAAAGTTAACTTAGTAAATTATATCAATATTTACATAATATAATATAATATAACATAATATATATATAATTTAAACTAAATTTTGCTTTAATTTTAATATTTACCAAAAACTTTTTTATTTATTCACTTAGGTCCTTGGTCAAATTTTTCTTTTGTCTTTTACATGATTTAAGATCATATTTAGCTTCATATAGGTCCATAGATCCAGAATATATTTTTCTTAAAAATTTAATTATCCCCTCTAAACTTTTCATTTCTTTTATTTTAGTCCCTACATGCAAGTTACGTTCTTTTCTCATGTTTTTGATTTTCAAACCTGCCTAGAACTTCTTCTTAGATTTTTTAGGACATGTTTGATAATTTCCAATTCAAATCAAGGCCAAAGATGAATTAATCAAAAACAAAAAAAAACTCACTG
This sequence comes from Biancaea sappan, assembly GCA_037074585.1. Lineage (NCBI taxonomy): Eukaryota > Viridiplantae > Streptophyta > Magnoliopsida > Fabales > Fabaceae > Biancaea > Biancaea sappan. The sequence goes on from CM073494.1 coordinate 19,835,411, forward strand.
AAAAAAAAAAATAACAACATGACATCGTCTTCCCAACCTGGACTGCAGCTTCGTGGGTCATGAAGACCAACAACGTGACTTGCCGATTTATGCCTTTTGGGACTGCCAGAGAGCTGCGACGTGCCTCTCACGTCATCTCCTGCACATCCCCAATGGCGTCCACCCCAAAAAACAAGTAGAAAATCGCCACGCACACACAAAGAACCATGACGTGTTCAAACAAGGGCAAACAAAGTTGCTGTGTTGAGTGGCGAAAACATATTTAGATGACTGGAAAATACCAGATATGGAAGGAAAAACACAGCAACTCACACAGAAGAGAGGACAGAGATACACAGATGAGCAACACAAAGAGAGGACAGAGAGACATGGATGAGTATACACACGCGGACAACAGGGGGTAAAATGGAATAGCACACACCCACTCACGTTAATTCCAAAGCAGAAGATATAAAATAGCACTTTAGTTCCAACGTGATTAAGTAGAGCAACTGTGGGTGAGCTCCATCGCCAACACATATCCAAACAACTCCAAATTGCTTCAATCGTGGATGAGCTTGCCAGACCGTGGTTCTAACGTGCTGCCAAACATGCACTTTGTCGTTTCGATGTTAACGATGTTTGTTTTGAGTTTAACTTCACTTTTTTTCTTTTTAAATTGGGGAAGTTGCTCTCTGAGATTCCTTTGACCATCTTATTCAGTGCTTGTTTGGTTATGCAGTAGGAAAAAGTAAATATTGGTTTTATTGTCCTAAATTTAGGATTTGTACTATTTTGGAATGTTTGATAGTATTTGCCAATATTACTTTTGACCAAGAAACCCTTGTTTGTTCCAACTTGAATTATTGAAATTTTTGTTTGATCAAATCTCGATATGCATTAACCCAAAACAATCTTCTTTCTCTTACCCTTCCCTTCCTTCTTCTTCTGTTAAAAAAGCCATGAGAGAAAGCAAAAGAGTGAAGGGAAAGAAGAAAAGGTTGAGATGGAGGGAGAGAGTTAGAAAGAGTTAGGAAAGGAGAAAAGAGATAAAGCAAAGAAAAAAGAAGAAGAATGAATAATAGAGAAGAAAGGTTTGTCAAGAATGAGGATGTCATTTTGGCAAAATAATGACTTTTGGCCAAAAAAAATTATGCCATTTAGCCCCACTTTTTTTGAAAATTGTCTCTTCATTTTACTCCTTGCATTATTTTGCAATTTGACACCTCTATGTTTTATTTTATTTTCGGTGTAATTCATACTTTTTGTTGAGTTAATTTGTGAAAAGACCTTTGGATTTTAAGTTTATTATTGGTTTTTATGTTTAGGGCTGTCAAATGGTACTAGCTGACCTACCCCAACTCAAACCTTACAAGGTTAGTGGTGAGTATGGGTTGAGTTGGGCTGAGCCTTATATAATTCATAACCTAATTAACATGGCACAACCTAGCCCATCAAGGGTCGGGCCAGACAGTTAGCTCATAGGCTTATTTTTCTTTAAAAGATGTGCTTTTAGTTACTTTGAATGATAAAAACTAGATATTGAAACTATCAAATATATATATATATATATATATATATATATATAAAGAACTAAACTTCTAATAAGGTATATTAAAGTTTAAAATAGGCTAATTTTTTAAATATATTTTAAGTTATTTTGAATGACAAAAAGTCGAGAAATAAATATTGAAGCTGAAATTTAAAAGAATCAGACTAAATTTCTAAAAAAAATGAAGTTTTAAAAATAAAAGCCCAACAAGGTCTTCTTGCCCTAGCCCACCTAAGCCTCAAGAGTCTTGAGTCCTAAGAGCTTTGATGAGTTGGGCTAAAAATCATTATGAGCTATTAAATCATTAGTACACCTCATTCATATTTGCAAAGTTGAAATGGGTTGGCCCATTGGATTTAATTCACCTTAACTTTATGATAGAAACTTATATTGTTTCAATATTTTTTTGTCAAATCTATTAGACATTTTAACAGATTTAATATACTTGATAGCTACCAAATAGATAATGGATATTAACATTAAAATGAAGATGTCACTCTAGTTGATATGTATTAGGAGTGTTCAAAACGAAACAAAACTAACCAAAATCGAAAAAAGAAAATTCAAATCAATTTTTAAAATATAAATTTTAATTGGTTCGGTTTAGTTGTCGATTTGGTTTCATTTGAAACGGTTAAAACTTAAAAACGAACCAACTTTATACATATAAAAAAGTTATATTATATATATAATATTATATTTATATATTTTTATGTCAAAAATTTATTTATATATATTTTAATTAATTTAGTTTCTTTCTTTTAATTAATTTTGTTTCATTCTTTTTATATTTATATATATTTCATTGAAATTAAAAATCACAAATTATTATGAACAAAACCATTCAAAACCGAACCAAACTACCAAACCAAAATTGAACCAAACCATTCATAAATTAAAACTAAATAGGTTCATAATTTTTTAAGATTGATAAGCTCGATTTGGTTTGGTTAAAATTCAAAACTGAACCAAACTGAGTTTATGAACACTTCTAATATATACATACATACATATATATATATATATATATATATATATATATATATATATATATATATATATATATAATAAGAATAATCATGCTCGAATTATATTATTTTGGGTTCCTTTTCCCAACGGAAAAACTATATAAGTTTGGAAACCTATTGTCCACATCTTAACTCAACAGAATTAATAAGCTATTTTACACTAATTCTCTAAACCATAGAACACATGAATGAACATCAAAGATTCAGGACCAAATATACTAAATATAGTTATGGAAAATTTTATTTCTCAATACTTAAAAGTGAAATTAATGAAAGAATATTCATGTATGATAGAACTGGATTCCGCTTCTCTGCTTGGCTTACTAAAGCTGTCAAATGGAGCGCATGGATGGTCAAGATCTTATCTGACGTGAAGGATGTGGGCCGTTAGATCAAATTGATCCAACAACTTAGATGAAACTTTTTTTTTTTAACATAGCGCCATTTTCACACACAGACAGACAGACAGATACACACACACAAAGACTTGATTTTTTTTAATGCAGAGCCATTTTCACACATGCACACACACAGAGACAGAGAAAGAGAGAGTACCCATGGTGGCCACTATTGGCCGCTACCATGCCATTGACCGAGCTCTCTCTTTCCTTTGCCCTTTCCCTTTTGATTTTCTCCGTACTTGGTGCAAAACAAAAATGGCTGACAGATAGAATGAGAGTTCGGTAGAGGAGTTTCGACGAAGTTGCTGCGACTGGAAAAGACAATATGTGGCGGTGAATTTGTCTAGTAGCAACCTATGGCTAGAATCACAACAGGAAAGAGAACGACGAGAGGGAATGAATTGTCAAACCCTCCAAGTGGGCTAACAAGGCGGAGGCAAGAACACAACATAAATTGTGAAAAGGTCAAAATAGACCTAGCAACGTGTGTTCAATGCAGAGTTTACAGTGGTGAATGGCATAACAGAGCATAAATTGCGGTGAGGGATGGCATATGGCGGAACAGAGGAAAGAGGTCTCTCACTTGATCCATCTCTCTGTGTGAAAATGGTACTGTGTTCAAATAAACAAATCAGGTTTCATTTGGGCCATTGAATCGATTTGATCCAACGACCCACGTCCTTCACGTCAGATAAGATCTTGACTGTCCATGAGCTTTTATCCAATGGTTGTAGTAAGCCAAGTAGAGAAGTGGAATCCGATAGAACTTAGAAGCCTTTCAAGATTTTTCGTGAATTATTTTTCATGCTTTATTTATTCGAGAATGGATGTAAGACTTCCTTTTATGAGGGTGGGAAAGAATAGAGGTGGGTACATGTCAGGCTGAAGGGAAATTTTAACCCAAACTAATCAAAAAGTGATCGGATTTGGTTAGGTTGGGTTGAATTATTAAAATTTTAAGGATGGACCTGAACCAACCCAACTTGTGCTCTAACGAGTTGGTTGGACCCGCATTCTAACAGGTTCAGGCAGGTCAGTTGGACTCGCATTCTAACGAGTTAGGTCAAGTCGGTTAGTGGGTTTCCCTCTCTCTCTCTCTATGATACAAGAAACCAGGAATTTCTGGTTTTCTGGTTCTGAACCATAGACGACAACTGAGAAGAGACTAGAGACAACGATCAACAAAGAACAGAGAAGGGCAGAAGTTAGAACTTAACTAAGAAAACCTAATATGTATAGATCGAGTCCGCCAGTGATCAGGTTCAAAATAATTTATCCAACCCACTCCTATGAAATAACATACTTTTTAAAGCAATTACTATGTTTAGTATAATTAATCTTGCCCTCAAGTAAGCTGGCTTAGCTCATCCTAACTCAAGCTCTGTAAGATTAATAGCGAGTATGGATTAGGTCAAGTTGGACCTTATATAATTTGTAGCTAAAATTTTTTTGTCCATTCCAACCCATCATTGGCCATGGACTTACCTCATGAGCTTATTTATCTTATTTAAAAAATATAATTTTAGTTATTTTAATGATAAAAGTTAGATATTGGAACAATCCAATTTCAAACAAATTAAATTAAATTTTTAAAAAAATTTAAAATAAGTCATTTTTCTTTTTTATAATATAATTTTAATTATTTTAAATAAAAAAATTAATTATTAGAACTATGAAACTTAAAAAAGTAAAAATAAACTTCTAAAGAGAATAGACTAAAACTTAAAATATATAAAAATAAATATATATAAAAAGCTCACAATGGTTAACCTATCTCAATCCACCTAAGTTCTAAGGGTGTTGATGGATTGAGCTAAAAATTATTTTTCAAAATAAGTTATTAAATTATTAATCTCATTAACAAGGTTGGAGTAGGTTAGCCAATTGAATCAAATTCATTTTTAAACACTCTAATATTTAATTCTCTAACCCATGTCTTGAGATTTTAAGCACGGATGACATTAATATCATAAACATCTAGATAAAATCTTTGGTTAACCAATAATTAATGTTCTCATTGTTGGTGTCATATCAAAATCTTCCTTCATAACAAAAGAAGCATGGATAATTAGCTTAGAAGTACACTTCCGAAATAAAAAGTCAGTCAAGTGGATAACTTTACCTCTGCAAAGTCCCATTTAAAATCTCAAAAGGCGAACATGAAAAGGAAGAAGGACCACTTCAACTAACACCAACAACTATTCAGTCCAACAACAGAGTCATTTCATTTAGGTTCAAAAATCATTGAGCACACAAAAAGGGTTAGCATGAAGGTTTTTATTTAACTACGTATTATTATTATACTGTGTCTATCGTGTTTAGATCTATTTGACAATAATTTCCATTCCCGCATCACTTTCTTGTATCGTGATTTTGTTTCCCGCAACAAAGCAGAGTTATAGGACCAGAAGGATATATCAGGATTAACTGTTTTCTAATTTTCATAGTCGTTACACGGGGGCAAACAGAACATCCATGAAATATTCACACAAACAATATATACACTTCCCACATGGGTTGCTGTTGAACTGAGTAGAAGGAAAACACACACTTCCACCATTATGGAACTGTTATTCAGATCTAAGAAGCTGCTGTATATTATTATTCAACAACACTTGATATCTTCAAAGTTTACCAACCAAATTTCTGGTCTTTTCCATGATGTCTACTGACTAGTGTGTTATTTTTCTATTGATTTAAAACAGGTTGTTGTTGTGGAAGTCTCAACTTCCAAAACTGGCAGACATGGACACGGTGAGTATATATTGACATCTTCGCTGGCAAAAAGCTTCAAAATGTTGTTCCCTCTTTTCCACAAACTGTGATGTATAAGAATCGTTCGGATTTAGATTTACATTGACCCTTCCTATGTAAAGGGTTCTAGCCTACATATAATAAAAAGTGTGAGTAACTATTTTTTGACAGGTCCCACATATCCATTTCAATCACTACCAGCTGATTGTATTTTCAGAGTATGGGTTTCTATTATAATTACTGTCTTCACATGCATTATTGAATTTTGAGCTTTTAACAGTAAAATATTAATACATAATTTTTTAAAACATATAAAGGAATAGGATTGTCAAAATAAGTTTAGCCCGTTAGGCTAACATATCTTAATTTTATAAATAAAATGAAATAGATTAATAATTTAATAATCTATTTTAAAAAAATATTTATAACTAATCTTTCTCTCGGGACTTAGGTAAATCAGTCATATTGGTTTCTTTTTTATTTATTTATTTAATTTTAAGTTTTAGTCTTTTTTTTTGAAAAGTTTAATTTAATTTTTTAAAATTTTATAATTCTAATATCTAATTTTTATCATTTAAAATAATTAAAATATGTTTATAAGAGAGAAAAATTGACTTGTTTTAATGTTTAATTTATTTTTTTTAAATTTAATTTAATTTTTTTTAAATTTAATAATCTCAATATTTAGTTTTTTTATTCAAAATAATTAAAAATATTTTTTTAAAATAAATAAATAAATTTCTAGGTTCACCTAACCCAGTGATGACTCTTGATGGACTGGGTTAGAACATATTTTTTAAAATAATTAAAAATATTCAGCCTAGTCCATATTTTTTCGCTGGCCTTGCAAGGCATAGATTAGAATGGGCTAACGCTACTCATTTTACAGCTTTTATTTTATTATTTTTTTTTTTTTGGGTCATGAGACAACTTTATTAAGGGGGAACTCATAATTCTGCTTAGATAATTAATTAATATTAAATACATGCATATTATTCCCCAAAAAGTTACAACCCCAGCATACAGGCAGAACTTTAAAAAAACAGAGAGCAAGACAAAATACATCAAGGATCTATATCTGCCTATCTATTCTATAAAAAAAAAAGAAGCCTAGAGGCCTAAATAAATGTGGGTAGGTTCTTACTTGTCTATACAAATAATTTTTTTTAATAAAAAAAGAAGCCTAGAGGCCTAAATAAATGTGGGTAGGTTCTTACTTGTTCTGAACGATGGTTCTTTCTGATAACGAAAGGCCGTTAGATCTCTACAGTCCACATAATGTCTTAGAAGCACCTTCGCTTTTTCTCGACCTCTGTCTCTCTCAGGTTGTCTGAAGTCTATTTCTTTTGCCTGAGTTTTTATTCATATACGTTTGGTTGATGATAAAAATGTGGTTTTCTGGACTCTGGTGAATGAAGTTAAACAAAATTTTGATGATAATAATAATTAACTGTACTTGTTGTATATTTATATGGTAGGAGGCGGATTTATTATAAGTAGAGTTTCACAGGGACACACCTTTGGCTATTTGTCTTTGTCTCTTTGTATCCTTGTCCCCTGAATCCCTACCGTAGAATCTCTCCCAAAATAGCCCTTCTCAGCTCTCTCCCTCACCGTCCTTCCTGTACATGAAAATATATTACTTGTTAATCCTTTTGTCCCCTCAAATTACAATCTAGTGACCTTTTACACCGAGCATCACTCTCGCTCCCACATGGGTGGTGCAGCTTCTTTCAAGCCATTTCCCAGATTCTTCTTCTTCTTCACCGTCATTCTCATCGCAGAGGCTGCTGGTGATACCACCAGAGAAACCCTTCCTTCTTCAAAGTTGCCTTCCGATGAAATTGGCACTGGAGAACCTCCTCCACCGCCGTTGCCGCCGCCGCCGGGAAATTCCTATGGCGGAGGACGAAGAGGGAGTTCGTTAAAGCCAACCGTGATAATTGTTGTTGGGGTATTGGCCGCTTTGTTCTCTCTTACCTTTCTCCTTGTTCTTTATGCCAGGCACTGTAGGCCAGAGAATGTGCCCCCAACGAATTCCTCTGGAGGCGCTGCTTCTTCGGGGAGGAGGTCCGGCATTGACCGCACTGTCATTGAGTCCTTACCCATTTTCAGATTCGGATCTCTCAAAGGGCAAAAAGACGGCCTCGAATGCGCCGTTTGCCTGAACCGGTTTGAGTGCATGGAGGTTCTTCGGTTGCTTCCCAAATGCAAGCACGCCTTCCATGTCGAATGCGTCGATACGTGGCTGGACGCACATTCCACCTGCCCTCTTTGTCGGAGCCGGGTCGACCCGGAAGACATTTTGCTTGTGGAGGAAGCTAAGGCTGGGACATTCCATACTCCCATTCCGCCGATACAAGAAAACACCGACGATCCGGAGCAACAGCGGGACATAGAAACCGGGCCAGAACAGGGTTCTCTGAGTCGGGTCGACTCGAACTCGATTCTCCGACGAGTCTCCGGGAGGCATTCATCAGTAGGGGAAACAGGAGTAGTTGGAGGAGGAGGAGGCGGTGGAAGTATAACTGCAGCTTTTCTACAGCTTATAATGCAGCAGAGGACCAGCGTGGAGGGCGAAACGCCGACGTCGCAGAAGAAGATGGCGGCGTTGAGAAAATCTGTAGACAGCGCAATTTCCACTAAGAGAAAAAGAAACGAAGCCGTAAAAGAAGGGGGGTCCGACGGTCCCAGAAAAGACGCGCTATTATTGGCGGAAAAGGAAAACAAGCACAGGTTAGAGCACAGGATCATAGTCTCTCCGTCGCCAAAGGCCAATGCGCTGCATCAAAGATGGAGCGACGTACAACCGTCGGATCTTCTCTATCTTACATCGGAGATGATACTGAGGGACCATAGCCACAGATTGTCTTCTTCCTCCCCCGGACCATCGCTACCGCGGCCAAGTCGGCATCAACAGCAGCACCGGAACGAGGCATCGGATAACAGGAACCGCACAGGAGATAACCGGAGGGGAGGAGGGGCAATAAATTTGAGAAGCGTATCGGAAATCACGGGATTGAGCAGGAACAGGAGAGAGGAAGGTCAGCATCATCATCGGGACGAAGAAGAGGAGAGACAGGCGGGAGTAGCATCGAGATGGCGGGCTTGGATTTCTCAGGCGCAACGATCTGTACGGTAGCAATGAATGAACGAATTCAATTCTCGTCTCGTCCCGTCTCGTCCCTTGTCTTCTGGTCTGATCTGAGTTCATACGGAGAATTACTCTGTTCTGACAAAAGGTACTACCATCGCTGTCATTGATTCCAGTCTTAGCTCTAGCTTTAGGTCTAGCTCTCTAGCTTGCTTAGCGTTAGTTACAGAAAGGAGGAGAGAAAGAGAGAGGAGAGGATCAATTATGGATTATTTTATTAATTGAGGCCGGGCCGACATGGGCCACCAGCCCAGTAGTGCTACTTCTATTTATTTCATGAATTTTGTTTTCTTCACTTTTTGAAAATGAGTTTTTAGATTACAGAGAGGATGGAAGTGGGCATGAGAAGAAGAGAGAATGGGAAGAGACAAGTACTGATACCCAGGAAAAAAGAGGGAGCATGTGGTGTGTTTGTCTATTTCATACACAGATCCCTTTGGCTTTTTGTCCATTTCTCTCTTGAAATTTGCAGTCTCTATGGAACACAGTAATCTATTTAAAGAAATTCTTTATCTTTCCCCTGCCACTGCCGTAGAGAGGAAGAGTGATATAATGACGGGTATTGAAATTTGGAACCAAGATGTTTTTGTCGCCTTTTTTCTTTTCTTTTTTTTTTTCTTTCTTTTTAGTACGCCTTTGCCTTCTCTTCTGGTTATCTCTTATTTATTAATGTACTTTACAAATAGGAATGCAGTTGCAGTTGCAAAATTTGTAGCATCGTATTTTTCCTACGTACTTCTTTTCTCTTCTCGTCTCTGCTCTTCTAAACCTTGCTATTAATTTAACAACTTACTGATTATATCATGTGAGTTTACTAATTCTCTTTTAGTGTTGAATTGTTTTTCCCTTTATGTTAACTCCTATTAAAGTTGAAAACTTGAAATGCCGAGTGGGGCAATTATGATTTATGAGAATAGCAATTGTCTCGTGAATTGAAACTAGCTTTCTCACCTCTGTACTTGGTTCACGAGTAATTGAACCCAACACAAATCTATCGCAGTAATTAATAATCATATTAATGATCAAAAGTTTAGAGCAATTTTATAACAATACAGATCTTCTATATAAATCTATGACAATTGCTCGTGAGAATTGCACTCCTTAGGCAAGGAAAAAGAAAAAGACTATTTGCAGGTTCAGTGTCCTTTGGAAAATGGGCTTTTCAGTTCTGAGCCTTGGGCCCCTTATGGTTTATTTTAAGTTTTGAGCCCAGACCAAGTTGAAGGCCAATTGCAATAATGTTCTTTTAAAAAACTATTTTTAATGTTTTATTTATTTTTTACATATGTTAATTTCTCAAAATCTTTAATTTGTTATACATTAGTCTTTAAAATAAATTAAAATGAAGATTTATTTTATTTTGAGAAATTAATTTAATATACACATTATACAAATTATAAAAATTAACATGTGACGTTTTTTCTCTTGGCCTCGGCTCCGTTCATCTATCAAAAAAAAACGAAGAAAGAATGGAACTTGTATATTTTCTCTTTAAAATCGGTGACGGGATTCTATGACGTATGATTGAGGATTGAGTTGAAAGGTTAATTCCAAAATGTATCAAAGTTTCAATGTTCTGTGTTCTCTAACCATGCATGTACTTTTGTTGACGTTCTGTACATTTCTTGTCGTGCACCAGCTAGAAATACTGACAATCTCTCGATGACAGGCTTAACTCTAAAGTCAAATTGATCTCAAACTTGAATCTGACTCTGGTCTGGTCGGTGAAATCTGTAGTACTTTTGGGTTGAAAAAACTAAATGATAATGATAAAAGACAAATAAAAAGAAAATTAATCCAACCTCAAAATTAAGTGTCGATGAAGGTCTTGCAAATTTCCTTCTATTTCAAGAAAGATTGACAATCTGAAATTAATAATGACATAGTAGAGGAAGTGCATTAAAGAATAGCTGCAGGGGAATCGACCGTGGATACTTCCTTAAATATTGGGATTAAATGACATATGCCAAGTCAATTGGAGGTCTGGACCTAAGAACTATCGTTTATTATTGATTTGGTTAGGACCAAGTCAGCTAAGGTGGATTTGCGTAATGCCCTGGATGGTCCTAACTTATTCGCCCAGAAGAAAACAAGAAAGAAAAATAGGTGGGGTTCACCCTAATGTCTTTATTCTTTAAGGCGTTCCCATAATATAAAGAAGGGACGAAGTTATTGGGACAAAAGTAACACCATAATTCTGAAATGTTTTTGAATTTTGATTGCCAAATAGCAAATGTGACTCGGTTCCATCGCCTCCAACAAGTCAGAGGATCCGGATCCATCGGTTTTGGGGTAGGGCAGATGAGAGAGAAATAAAGTTTTGCACTAGGTTTAAATTACTAAACCAGACTACTTTAACTGATCATGTACTGTTATTCCACCGCAAATGCAGATCTGACCAACCCCCCACAAACAAAATCTGGCCCGATAAGTTCTTTAAAAAAAGATGACCTGTTGATGTGGAGAGTACTGGATGAGCAATTCCGATGACATATTTATTTTTTTGAATGCTCCATCACTGAAGGGCTGTGGTCTTAAATCCCCATGAGGCTTGTGTGGACACATTTGCTATTTCTACTCGTAATTTTTGGCCACATGCCATGAAATTACAACAACAACAACAACAACAACAAAGCCTTATCCCACTAGGTGGGGTCGGCTACATGGATCGCACGACGCCATTGAGCTCTATCAATTACCAACTCTTTAGATATCTCATTTACTAAAAGGTACATGCCATGAAATTACAATTGTAAATAATTCTTTTGATGATAATACACAACATTCTCGTTGGGCTTAGCTAGTTTCGTTGTACCATTGTTCAAGCAGAATTCTTGGGTAGCCACAGTTATCTTTAAACCATGAATGATGCATCAATGCGGACATAAAAATAAAAGCAGGGCATACCAATATCTGTGGAAGCCAAGGCCCTTGCATTCGAGCTAGCAAATTATCTTTGTAACAGATGTATTTCCTGGTGGACAAGTCCTACTGGATGTGGAAGGTGATTGTAAAGCTGTTCTTGAAAGATTGAATGATTCAGACAATTGGGCAGAATGGATAGTTAAACCAGTACTTTCTAATGTAATTGGGATGTTTCAGTTGGGAGGGGAGACGTGTGAGAAGAAAAGACAATTATCTTGGCTCATAACTCTGCTAAGTGGAAAACTTGTAACTAAGAACTGCCAGGGTATATTTAGGGTTGACTACGCCCAGCTTATGTAATTTCTAGAGGAGTTAGTCCTCTCTGTTCATTATGAATATATTTCCTGCCCCAAAAAGTATTCATTTCTTCTCTATTCACACCTACAAATATATTGTCACTGTTTGTAGAATAAGAATATGAAAGTACATATCACTTTGAAATCATAAATACTAGCACATTGGTGGAGGGATGGCCTCTGTAGTAGGTATTAACAATGAGTACCTTGAGATTTCCTTAAAATTTATCCAGCCTTATCCTAACCTACTTTATCATAACTAGGATAAATCCTTGATTGAAGCATCCTCTTCATGTACATTTCTTGAAGAGAAGCAATCATTATGATTTACTCTGATGCTCCGAAAAGAAATAATCATTTAAACTAACATATTGGGCTTAACAAATCCATAGCAAACTTTGGATCAATATCTATATAGAAACAGTGATAGAGCTTTGTAAAATGAGTGTTATGCACTTACTACTGACAGTAACATTATATGTCGCAAATTTTATTGTCATTGGACTCAACAATGCAGCCCACTGCAAGTCATATGGAATCACGAAATGGGAATTGCAGTATCGAACCATTCTGCATTTCCGGCAACGGTTCTTTCATTGGAATGATTGAACCACCCATATGTATTGGTGGCCATATGAATAGCATTTTGTTTTCATGAATCAAATGATACCATTCTAACACAAAATTGGAATGAATCATTCTTACAATTAAAATGATACAAAAATAAATCTATAGAATATCAAATTGAAAAGCATACAATCTTTCAATGACCAAAACAGATTTTATGAGTAATATTTTCTACAGAAATTTCCTAAAAATATTATGGCAGCGCCAGCTAATAGTGTGTGTTAAGTATATCTAGGGAAACAACATAAGAATGTTTCCAAATTCATTTAAACATGGAGAGAACTACTAGCCGGGGTCGTGTATTGAAACAAATCAGCGACTTAGATATTCTGCTAAAAAACTAGCTGAAAGCCTGAAACAGCTAATGGCAAATACTACAAAGTTGCATACCATCAACCATGAGGCAGTGAGTTAAAATAGTATATAAACATTTACAAACGAGTAATCAAACTTGACAATACTGAAACAAAAGTACCTACGAGTTTTCCGGTCAATCAGCTTCAGCTTTCTTTGGTCTTCCGGAGAAAGCATAGGTAACCCAACTCTCATCGCATCAACCTCCAACTTAACAAAATTCCCTTTCCATTAAACCTTCATATACAATCAAGGCATTTTTAACAACAAATTCAACTAGCTGCGTAGTTGCCAAAAAAACTCAAATGCGTTTCAACTGATCCGAACCAAGTAGCAACTTAAACTTCGCTTATGTCAAAGGATTCTTCCGGGGTCTCCCTCGCTTCCGCCCACTAGATCCAAAACCTAAAGCCATCCCGTTCGAAACACCCGCCGCCTTCGCCGCCACCGGCCTTGCAGCCGCCACCGCTTCCCGATTATCCAACCCATTCTCTGGCTGCAGGCCATATTCATATACTGCGGGCGTCCAATTTGAAAACCCTGGGGGTGTCGCAGCCTCCTTACCGGCCGATTTAGCTGTGGCAAAACTCAAAGGAAAGAAACCCCAGCAGCAATAATAGGCCTCCTGGCCCGGCACAAGTGGTGGCAACGTCGGAATCGAAACCCCATGGAATGACCTCTCACAATTCTGGCACCTTAAACAACAACCCTCGTAAATCTTATGATACTCGCACAGCAAGTAACAGTACGGGCACGCCGTCCAGAAGGTCGACAGTCTCCGCCGTAAATTCTCATCGGCTCCGTCGTCCCTCGTGGCGTTGCTGCTACTGTTCCTGAAACCACTCGACCCGGAAATGCCCCTACGAACGGGCAATTTGTCATGTTGAGCCCAACCGGGCACACTCAAATCGACCTTAGAGAGTAAACGGAGCTCCTTGTCGTACAGCAATTTTTTGGCGGGATCCGATAAAACAGCCCATGCCTCGCCAACGAGCTTGAAAGCCTGATCGGCTAGGGAGAATCTGTTCTTGTCAGGGTGGAGGAGGAGAGCGAGCCTTCGGTATTGCCTCTTGATCAAATCCAAGTCGTCAGATCGGCGATCGACCTGAAGAATTGCGTACCAGTCGAAGTGGTTATTTATGTGATTTTCTGCGGCGAGGAGGACATCAACGATTGCCAAGATCTGATCGGAACCCTCTAGAAGGGGTTCGGATTCCTGGGCCAAAACGGCAAATTCCCTTGAGCCCGTGAGATCCCGATTGAACAAGAGTTTTTCGGCGACACCAAGCAAGTGTTCGGCTTCTTCTGCTTTCTCCATTTTTTTCTTCTTCTGATCGAGAAAGAGGAGTTGCTGCTCGCCGGGGAAACGTTTCAGGGAGGAGCTACGATATGGGTAATTTTTATACGTGACACGAAAGAGATGAGTAAATAAGGCTTTTTTTTCCTTTTTCTTTTCTTTTCTTTTCTTTTGCAAAATTAATAAATTATACTTCTTATGTCTTTTATCACGGTATGATAAATGGCATAAGAAGTATAATTTTATCTTTAAAATAATTACATTGTCTTACAGTTTAATATTCTTGCTTTATTTCTTAGATGGCGTTTAGTACGTAAAATCTTATATTTTAAAAAGAATCACATCCTGCGGCGACAATGGTTTTCTTGTTTGGTTTATGTATTTTATATTTTTATTATTATTGAAAATAAAATATAAGTTTAAAAATATGTTTGGTTAAATTAATTAAAAATATTTTCTTAAAAATATTTTTTAAAATAAGTCTAACTCTAAAAACACTAAAATACATTTCAAGAAATAAAAATTAAAAATAAAAATAAAAAATATTTTTATAAATCAAACACAACAGTTTACATTTTATAATATTATTTTTATCTATTTATTTATTTATTTAAAAAATAATTATAAAATTTAAATTATTGGTTATGAAAATTAACGGTTTAGATAAACTAAGCACATAAATTCATTTATTAAAATAGGTTTAAATTTGAAAACAATAAAATACATTTCAAAAAATAAAAATAAAAAATATTTTTACAAATCAAACAAAACAGTTTAGATTTCATAATATTATTTTTATTTATTTATTTATTTTTTAAAAAATAATTATAAAATCTAAACCATTAATTTTGAAAACTAAAGTATAGATTAACTAAGCACATGGATCCATTGACTCTTCAAAAAATAATATTCTTGTGTTTGGTTTAAGACAACTATTTTTTTACGATAAAAATTTTACATTTTTATTTAGTTCATGCCAACATTTTTAGAAGAAAAAAATTCAAGTGTAATTTCTTATATCATTACTATTAGGTTCTCTAATAATAATATAATAAGTGTATGATTTTTTAATTAAAAAATTACAATATGTATTATCTTTAAAAAAAATTCATACTCTTTACAACTTATTATTGTATGATTAATCTTTAAAAAAAATTTATACATAATTAAATTTTAATAGAAAACCAAATAATAAAATATAAGTAACTATATATAAATGAAATATTTGAAAATTTTCAAAATAAACCATATCAATTTAATATATAAAAACAACTGGTCAACTTGAACCCTGTCCAAAACAACTAGTTTAATGGGGGAGCTTAGGCCAACTGCAGTTATTATCTATATCTTTTTAAAAAGTATATATTCTTTTATTTAATTGACATGATCATACACAAACTTTTGTTTTTGGTTCACTTTATATGTATAAATGAATACAAAATAATTCTATATTTTTAAAGTAGCTTTAAGAAAACGTTTCTCTCTTCCATCCTCTTTTCTCGTGATGTCCCATGTGCCTGCCCATCCAAATCCATATTTATTTAAGAGAGCATGTCCCCTATACCCCTCTAATCCTAAGAAATCATTTTTCTTAAAGTCGCGTATCAAAAAATATAACATTTATATATAAAAATTTAGTAAATAATTTAACATTCTCAAATACCAAATTTTCTTCATATGCATTTTGTTCACACTAATGTTGACTAGCTAAATTGATTAGATATTTGTTTATCTTAATTAGAATTTTGAATTTAAATGTTGATAAAAAAATTAATGTTAAAAAAACTTTATATTTTTATAGTCTAACTAGATTTAAATCAAATTATTCAAATCTCATAACTCAACAAATTTTTGAATATTAATGATTTAAAAATGCATATTTCTTCCGAATAATTTTTTTTACATAGAAAAATAAAATTTTATAAATAAAAAATTATAGTTTTGCATTATAAGAAATTATTTTTATTGATAAAATAGTAACAATCTTAAAAATCTTTATATTATATATTGAATGTTAAATTGTTAATAGGATTGGAGGATTTTTTTTTAAGCAGCAAATTCAATTTAATTAAATCTCGATTAGTATAATTTACCGTATAGAGTGCAAGCATTTTATGAATCTTATGTTAATGAGATTTACTTAATAAACAATCACAAATTCTTTTAGACGGCATTTGATTCTTTGATATTTAACTTTTTATGATATTTTAAATTTCAAAATATTTATTATATTTATATTTAGTACGATAATTAGTATTTGTTATACATATTGTACATGTAACATTTTATAATTTTTTTAAAATACAAAAACAATATGAAATCTCCTTATTTTTTAATATAAAGTATGAAATAATTAACTTTTTTATATATTATTATTTTATGTTTTTATCATTTAAAATAAACATACATGCAAATACAAATTTTGATGATAAATTTTAAAGTTGTCTACCTATTAACATATGACTTTGGATATTTTATTTAGTGATGCGTGCCATTTTTTAAATTTTCAATTTATTTTCATATATTAAATATTTTAATTTTAATGATTTCTGTATATTTTTAAAATAATAAAATAAGTATGAAATGTTGTTTCTATTTAAGTTCTTAGCCATATATATATATATAATTTATTAATATCGTATTTTAGCTTCTATTTTATCTATATAGTAACATATGACTATACAAACTAATAACTAAAAGGCTTAAAATCGTACATAATAACATAGATAAATAAATATAAAATCTAATCATCTATATATCATTTTTAAATATCTATATATAATAGACTAAAATAACTCAACATTTACAAATTTAATGCTTATTCCTAATGACATAATATGACATTATGCAACTATAATTTATTATTTATATAATTTGTCAATTTTCTAATTTTGAATTTTATTGCATGATTAACGGGTGATTTAAAAAATTAAAATTCAACTTTTATAACATTCTGATTTGATTACATGCTTAATTAATATGTATATTAATATTGACTTTAATATGTGAATTAATAATAATTTGATTCTTGTTAGTCAATAGTCTTGATTTTATATTATAGTTTTATATTTAAGCAAATTAAACTAAAGTCTTGGCACATCCCCTTTAGACCTCTCACTCTCTCTCTCTTTGCAAAACCCTAAATTGAACAAGATGTCGCAGCCATACTCCCATTTTATAGATGATTTTCATGAGATCAAAAGCCAATCTTTGGCTTCAGAGATGTCAGATCTAACCACATTCTTCTCTGATAAAATATTATCCCTCATCATCTCCAAGCTTCCCATAGATAAAGCAGCAAAAATCAGTGTCCTTTCACGTAGGTAAAAGCCACTTTGACAACACACCAACCGCCTTGAAATCGATGAAAAAATAATGATCATGTCATTATTTCAAGAAGTTTGTACAAGGAGCTTTGTTATCTCAATAAGTCATTTTCGCTGCACACTACCAAGCTTTGGCTACTGAGTTGACAATCATCTCTAGCTTATACAAAGAGCTTCATTTTGCAATCACTCTTGAATCCTGAGTTCAAGATGGAATGAATCTTGTACTGTGGACTTGACATATTTTAATTCTCTACTTATTTTTTTTTTTTTATTTTTGTGTCTCACTACAAAAAATTAGAGATCATAGACAAAAAACATTTTGTCTCTAAACATGATGTCGCAAATATATTTGGTAATTAAAGTATTATGTTTTCTTTACACAAGTATTATGCATTTCGTCTCTATTATAAGTATTATGTTTTTTTACATTTAAGTTGTTAGTAATTTAAACTTGGTGCAAATATATTAGGCGGATATATTTTTCAGATGAACAATGTGACGAATTTCAATTCATGATTTATATTTGTTTGGTTTATATTAATGAATACACATGAATAGGCCAAAATCACCTCAGAAACACATTCTGATAGAACAAATGTTTATAATAGAGAGCACTAAAAATTTACCTAGATATAACAATATTATACTTAATTATTAAATTCTACATTAAGAACATGAATAGACTATTTCATCTTTTAATCATTAGAAATTATTGAATTCGATATATGAATTAAAAATGAATTTGTATGACTTTGATTTTTGTCCAAATTAAATATAGAAAGATTCAAAATTGGTATTTGTGTAATTTTTATTTTGATCACATGCTTGATAGAAGAAATATTTCTTTAATTTGTTAATTCTGTAAGTAAATCTTTCTAAATTGAATGCACAACCTAATGATAAAGTATTAGGTCAAATAATCAAAATTAGTTAATTATTTAATTTAATATGGGAGTTTTGCAATTATGTAATTTTGGATATTAGGTAATTTTTAATTCGAACCCATGCTTAAACACAAAATTTAATTATGTAATATGTTAATTCCATAATTAATTCTTTCAAAATTTATTGTACCACCTAATGGCATATATAATATGATATCATGCAATTAAAATTATCTAATTTAGGATTCGATTGCATGATGGTTGCATGATTATTATGTGAGTTTAAAAATTTAAATTCCAATTTTGCAGCCTTCTGATTTGATTGTATGCTTAATTTATATGAACTAATATTGATCTATTAATTATGTAATTAAACCTGAAATGCTATCATAATATTCATTATAATTAGATTTAAAGAGATTCTTAAATTTTACGTGAATTAAGAATGAATTTGTGACCTTGATTTCTTTCCAAATTAAAAATTATCACACATGGATATTCAAAATTGTTAATTGTGTAATTTTTATTTTGATTACATGTTTAATAGAATAATTAATTATGCGAGTAATTTTTTTTCAAATTTAATTCATTACCTAATGACATAGTATTAAGTCAAAGAATCAAAATTAATTAATTATTTAATTTAATATGGGAGTTCAATAATTATGTAATTTTGGACACTAGGTAATTTTTAATTCGAATTCATGCTTAATACAAAATTTAATTCTACAATTAATTCTTTTCGAATTTATTGCACCATCTAATGACACAGTATGACATAATATAATAAAAATTCTCCAATTTAGAATTTGCTTGCATGATTAGTATGTGAATTAAAAAATTTAGATTCAAATTTTGCAATATTCTAATTTGATTGCATGTTTAATTGATACGTGAATTAATATTGATCTATTAACTATGTGATTAAATATGAAATGCTATCCTAATATTCATTATAATCAGATTTAAGGAGATTATTAAATTTTACGTGAATTAATAATGAATTTGTGACTTTGATTTCTTTCCAATTAAAAATTATCACATATAAATATTCAAAGTTTTTAATTGTGTAATTTTTATTTTGATAACATGCTTGATAGAAGAATTATTTCTATAAGTAAATATTTTCAAATTTAATTCATTACCTAACGAGTAATGACATAGTATCAGGTCAAAGAATCAAAATTAGTTAATTATTTAATTTGATATGGGAGTTATGTAATTATGTAATTTTGGACGTTGGGTAATTTTTAATTCAAACTATGATTAATACAAAATTTAATTATGTAATATGTTAATTCTATAATTAATTCTTTCCAAATTTATTTTATTGCACCACCTAATGACATAGTATGACATTATACAATACAAATTCTCTAATTTTGGATTTGATTGCATGGTGGTTGTATGATTAGTATGTGAATTAAAAAAATTAAATTCAAATTTTGCAACCTTCTAATTTGATTGCATGCTTAATTAATATATGAATTAATATTGATCTATTAATTATGTAACTAAATCTGTAATGTTATCCTAATATTCATTACAATATGATTTAAAGAGATTATTAAATTTTACGTGAATTAATAATGAATTTGTGACTTTGATTTCTTTCCATATTAAAAATTATCGTATATAAATATTTAAAATTGTTAATTGTGTAATTTTTATTTTGATCACATGCTTTATAAAAGAATTAATTCTATAAGTAAATATTTTCAAATTTAATTCATTATCTAATGACATAGTATTAGGTCAAATAATCAAAATTATTTAATTATTTAATTTAATGTGAGAGTTTCATAATTATGTAATTTTGGACACTGGGTAATTTTTAATTCGAACACATGCTTGATACAAAATTTAATTATGTGATATGTTAATTTTGTTATTAATTCTTTCCAAATTTATTGCACCACCTCATGATATAGTATGATGTCATACAATAAAAATTCTCAAATTTTGGATTTGATTGCGTGATGGTTTAATGATTAGTATGTGAATTAAAAAAATTAAAATCCAATTTTGCAACATTCTAATTTGATTGCATGCTTAATTAATACATGAATTAATATTGATCTGTTAATTATGTAATTAAATCTGGAATGTCATCCTAATATTCATTATAATCTAATTTAAAGAGATTATTTGATTTTACGTGAATTAAGAATGAATTTGTGACTTTGATTTATTTCCAAATTAAAAATTATCACATATAAATATTCAAAATTGTTAATTTGTAATTTTTATTTTGATCATATGCTTGATAGAAGAACTAATTTTATAAGTAAATATTTCCAAATTTAATTCCCTACCTAATAACATAGTATTAGGTCAAAGAATCAAAATTAGTTAATTATTCAATTTAATGTGGAAGTTTTGTAATTATGTAATTTTAGACACTTAGTAACTTTTTTAATTCGAATCATGCTTAATACAAAATTTAATCTATTTATCTATATAATAAACTAAAACAATTCTACTCTAAGGCATTAATTGTATTTAGGTTATTAAATTATTATAATAAAATAAATTTAAATGAATAAATTTAATGAATAAATTTGGTAAATTAATCAGATCACATTAAATGAATTTGAAAAAAATTAGGGTATATTGCTATATAATTGGTTTATAATTGATCTAATTGCTATATAATCTCATTAAATGAATTTTAAAAAAATTAGGGTAAATTGCTATATAATTGCTATGTAATTGCTATATAATTGATAAATTAGGTAAAATTTTCAATTGAAATATGATATGTTGTTATTTGGTAAATTAGTATTTATTATATACAAATAATCAAATAATTAATTGCTATATAAAAACTAACCTACAAGTGCTCGTATTATTTATTTATCTTTTTAAATAATTATAATAAAATTTAAAATTACATCCATAAGCTCAAACTATAATAATAAATTATCACTCATTTTTTTTTAAATACAAGCATGCTAGATTTCTTTATTACACTATCATCAATGACCAATCTCTTATCTTCATATAGAGGTTTCTAAAAAGTGACCATCACTTTTGCCCAATTTGGAGGCTTTTTCGTTTTTCAAAATTAAAATTTAAAAATTTAAAATTAATGTAGATATTTATTTCGAAAATCTCATCCATATTTGTTTATCTCTTTCTCTCACATAATTTCCCTTCTTTTTTATTTTTTATTTTGTTTCTTCTTCTCTTACATGGATGAATGATAACAATAACGATTTATCATCAAAGTTTTAAAGTGATAATTCTCTCACATAATTTGGTATCATAGTTCAGTTTTCCTTTTATTTATTTTTATAATCTATACAGTTTACATATTGTTTACATTCGCAATTACTGTTCATTTGATTGTAATTTTTGATTTTCTGTTTCTCTTTCGTTCCTACTTTTTTTTTTTTTACTTTCTTCATCTCTGTATTCGTTCTCCGTTGTTGTTTTTTCGTATTTCTAGTTCATCTATGTTTCTATTTTTGATCTTCTGATTTTTTATTCGTGTCTGTTGTATTTCATTTCTCCAATGTTTTGGTTTTCTACTTCCAGTTTCGCTTTGCTGTTTCTGTCATTATGTTTTGTTGAAGAAAGCAGATCATGAGAAAGATCAAAGCCTAAAAGAAAAAAATGATGTCATTGAGACAATTACTTGTGTTTGAATAATATAATTTGATTATTTTAAATTAATTTTTTTCTAGTTTTCTCATCTAATAGAATTAATGAATAATCTCTTTTAGGTTTACTGTGAGCAAATGGTAGAGCCCTCTTTATGAAGAGAAACTTCAACTAATACCGATATTACATGTGTACAAATTAATTGAATGCTAATTTAGGATTTAAAGTATTAAATTTTAAAGTTGGGATATGATGTATATTTCCTCCCTTGATTATCTTATTTATGTTGTTTTAAGATTTTGAGGGTATGTAAGTTATGTTTTAAATTTCAATAAATATGTTATTGCTAATCCAAATGTATATTTGCAGAAATAGAAGAAACAGTCAAAAGAAAATAAGGATTTTGATCTTAGCAGACTTATTAGGTTAGTAACTTTTATTTCAACTCATTTTCATCATTAATTAATATATTTATTTAAATTAATTCATGTAATACCTTATTTTTTGTTCTTATTTTCATTTGACGTTATTCACATTTAATCTTCAAGACATTTGTATCCAATGAATCATTTTATATATGTCTTAACATGACTTGAATGTCTTATTATTTTTGTATATGTATTCTTTTATATATTTTTTAATTATTTTTATTTATTTGATAAACAAAAATTGTAATATTTGTGTTAATCCGTGCATCGCACGGGTCACAACACTAGTTATATAATATGCTGATTCTGTAATTAATTCTTTCCAAATTTATTGCACCACCTAATGATATAGGATGACGTCATACAATAAAAATTCTCTAATTTTGGATTTGATTGCATAATTATTGCATGATTATTATGTGAATTTAAAAATTTCAATTCAAAATTTACCTTATAATTTGATTACAAGCTTAATTAATATGTGATTTAATATTAATTAATATTGATATGTTAATTTTGTAATTAAATATGGAATTCTATACTAATATTCATTATAATAAAATTTAAAGAGATTATTGAATTCTACGTGAATTAAAAATAAATTTGTGACTTCGATTCTTTCCAAATTAAAAATTATCATATATAAAGATTCAAATTTGTTAGTTGTATAATTCTTATTTTGATAACATGCATGATAGAAGAATTAATTGTGTAATTTGTTAATTTTATAAGTAAATCTTTTCAAATTCAATGCACTACCTAATGACATAGAATGAGATCCAAAAATCAAAATTATTTAATTATTTAATGTGGGAACTTCGTAATTATGCAATTGACACTAGGTAATTTTTAATTCGAATTAATGCTTAATACAAAATTTAATTCTATAATATTTTAATTCCCTAATTAATTCTTTCCAAACTATAAACTAGAGTTGAAGACTGATGCTCCAATAACATTAATTAGAAATATTGAGAAATTAATTAGTTTTTGTAACATTAATAGACTGATTGTGTTTCGACTTGGTAAGCATGTTATTGAAGCAACATTATCTCTGGACAAAATATTGGAAAATAAGTCATAATTTCCATGATGATAATTACTCTTTTAAATTCAAGATCAATTTTTCAACTTAAAAGACATGTCAGTTTCCAATAACATTGCACTTTGCAATGACAATCAACGAAAGTCAAAATCGATCACTTTCAGCAGCTCACTTGTATTTGGCAAGCCCATTCTTTACACATGGACAACTATATGTGGCAATTTCAAGAGTGAGAAGTATAAATAGTTTGAAAATTTTGATTATTGACAAAGATGATAATCCTACTATAACAACATCAAATGTAATATATAAACAAGTTTTTAATAATTTGTGTTGAGGGAAGTAAATGTTTAAATTTGAACATATGTCATGTCTATATATTAATAAAATGTTCATGCATTGCACGGATCAATACATTAATTAATATACTATAAATAAATATCTTAAATATTGAATATTATGGATATCAACTGTAATACGAGAGTGCGACATCATAAAGAAAATATGGTATCACACTCTACTTTGCTCTGCTTGTTTTATGATAACATGCCACCTCACATCTTTTTATTAATACAAAATGATTCAGTATCTTAAATTTCTTTTCGTGCCAATTCAATGGTAAAAATATTAAAATAAATCAATTATAAATATATCTAACTTATTTTTTAATGAATTTTAACTTTAACGTATCATTACACAAATTGAATCCATTTACAGACTATTCATCCCGTGAACGAGACATTGTATTAATTTGTACTGTTTAACTGTTGTATTCCAAGGAAAGAGAAAAAAAAACAAAGGAAAGCATATTTCATAGAACATTATTTAAAAGGCCATTTCAAATATTTACTTTGTATAATAATAATAATAATAATAATAATAATAATAATAATAATAATAACAATAACAATAACTAAAATAAATCCACATCTAAACATTTAATTCACTAATTACTATAATAATTAATTTATACATAATAAATTAGAAATATTCATATTTAATGCAAAATATTGAAAGTCTTCACAAATTTAAAATATACAATCTTCATGGATCATATGGTAACAAATAAATTAATGTTAATTTATAATTAATATAAAATATTGAAATCTTTACAAATTTGTCAATTATATAATCGATGTAATTGGTAATGACTTATATGTACCTAATATTTTACTGTCTATTCCAAATTTTTAATTAGATATTTTCTTCCATATTAAATATTAATTTGATTAGCTAATGAATTTTATGTGTCAACCTAATTTTGAACAAATATTTAAATTGGAACAATGTATGTACACAAATTAAATTCATTTTATAATAGTTTTGTTCCATATTAAATATTTATTACGATAATCAAAAATTTTATTTTAGAATATAGCATAAATAAATTAATATTAATTCATATTTAATCCATCATATTAAAAATCTTTATAGATTTGTCAACTTTGTAATTAATATAATTAGTAATGACTTATACGCGCGTAATAATTTATTTTTTTATTCCAAATTTAAACAGTTTGAGTTATTTCAAATAAAGAACAATTATTGTTCTAATTTTAAAAGATATTGACACCATAAATGAATGTATGTTATCTTTATTTTATAGATAATAGAAAGAATGTTTAAGTTCTAATAGCGTCTCTTTAGCTTATGCACATATTAATACAATTGACGATATCTACACATAAGAATTTATAAATAACATTAGATTGTATGATGTTCCAAATCACGAACTAAAGTTGAAGATTAATGCTCAAATAATGTTACTTAGAAATATTGACAAATCAATGAGTTTTTGCAACGGTAGTAGACTGATTGTGTCTCAAATAGGTAAGCATGTCATTGAAGCAACAATTATCTCTAGAAAAATATTGGAGAAAAAGTTATGATTCTCATGATGATAATTACTCCATCAGATTCAATATTGTATTTTCAACTTATAAGACGATAATTTCTAGTAACATTATACTTTGCAATGACAATTAACAAAAGTCAAGGTTAATCACTTTCAATAGTTGGTTTGTATCTAGCAAACCTAGTATTTACACATGGATAGATATATATATGACAATTTCAAGAGTGAGAAGTAGAAGTTGTTTGAAGACTTTGATACTTAACAAAGATAAGAATCCTATCATAACAACATTAAATATAGTATACAAAGAATTTTTTAATAACTTGTGATGAATTAAGTAAATATATAAATTTGAACACATGTTATGTTTATATCTTGATAAAATATCTTTACATCGTATGAGTCACTTCATTAGTATATACATATGTGTGCGTGTGTATACATATATATATATATATGCAAAGTAAAGTATTGTGATAAACAAAAGGTTAGTGGATTAATGTCATACTAAGTTATTATCAATCATAGAAGAACCGGACTGGACTGGTCTGATTCAATGAAAAATTGATTATTGGCTGAATCGTTACAGAACCGGTTGAATCGGCCGGCCAATTCGCACTAGTTCCCAATTTTTTTTTTTAATTTTGGCTTCCAACCCCAGAACGGCATTGTTTTGAAGGTGTTTAAGGGGAAAAAAAAAAGGTCCTGAACCTCCTGATTCATATTGTGTCGTGCCTATGAAGCCGAGAGCCAAAAGGGGAAAAAAAAAAAAGAAAACCTTAAATCGATAAATCTCTCATTCACGTTGCTGTTGGTGGTGCTTTTTGGGTCTGGGTCACCGCTGAGCCTCCTCCAGTGTGATTGCTTTTAAGATCGTCGTTGCACGTTGGGTTTAGGTCTTCGCTGCTGGTGCTTGCACTAACCTCGCCATCGACGCTGAGCCTCCCTGCTGTTGGTGCTTTCATTTCCTTTCTTTTGCCTTTTTTTTTGGGTTTCTGATTTTTTCTAAAATATGGATAGATTTTTTATTTGTGGTTTTTGATTTTTGTTTATGATTCATGATTACTGATTCATTTCCTTTCTTCTGCCTTTTTTTTGTTTCTAATTTTTTCTGAAATATGGATAAATTTCTAATTTGTTGTTTTTGAGTTTTGCTTATGATTCCTGATTCCTAATTATACTTAGTTTGATGAATTAGTTTCAAAACTTTCAAGCATAGGTTTATGTTACAAAATATTATAAATATAATGGATGAATTTGATGAATTAGTCAATTCAATTTGATTAAGGGAAAAAAGACAGTGTTGCTAACTATTAACAAGTTTAATTTTTTGGGAAATTGTAATTTTTAATTCTCCATTGCTTGATTCTTAGTCATGGATAATAATCAATCGTCAGATAGAGGGGAAAACCAATCTATAGTAGGCTCTTCTGCTTCATTAGTTCGTGGGAAATCTGATCCAGTGTGAGAGTCTATTGCTTTTAAAAAATAGGAGAAAATCAATGTGTATACCTGTTTATTTTATTCATCAACATATAAAGGAGGAGACATAAATAGAATGAAGCAACATCTTGCTTGCATAACAGGTCAAATTAGTTATTTTAAGAAAGTGTCGTATGATGTTTGCTATAGAATGACTCAGTATTTGAAACAAGTGCAAAAGAAGCCAGCAAATGACGAGATTGACAAAAATAAAAGTGTATTAAAAGTTGAGGAAGTTCAACCAACTATAAAACAATTACCTATTCAAGGGAAAAGAAAAAATATAGGTAATTATTTCGCCCCTATGACAACTCAAGGATCCCAATCGAGTCTTAAAAATGTACTATCTAACAAAGAAGCCATAAATAATGTTCACATGGCAATTGCTAGGGGGTTTTATGATGCATGTGTTCCTTTTAATGTAATAAAATCTTCTTATTTTCCTCCTACTTTAGATGCAATTGCAGCTATTGGATTAGGTATAAAGGACCAAATTATTATCAGATGAGAACAAGTTTGTAGGAGGTTGTAAAAAAGAATGCCAATTACTTGTTGATGGTTATCGAAGCAATTGGGCTAAGACGGGTTGTACTATTATGGTTGATGATTGGACCGATCAAAGACAAAGAACTTTGATTAACTTTTTAGTTTGCTGCCATAAAAGCATAACTTTTGTGAAATATGTTGATGCCTCAGATATAGTAAATGATGCAAGTAACTTGTGTAACTTGTTTTATGAAATCATTGAGTGGGTGGGACTAACTACTGTTGTTCATGTAGTAACCGATAATGCAGCCTATTATGTAGCAGTTGGCATATTGATACACGATAAATATGAGCATATCTTTTGGTCACCTTGTCTTGCACATTGCTTAAACCTTCTTCTAAAGGACATTTGCAGCATGTCGTATATAGCAGATCTTGCATCAAAGGCATCAAAGATAATGGTCTTTATTTATAATCATATGTTTTTCTTATCTTGGCTTAGAAAAAAGAGAAGGGCGGAGAGAAATTGTGTGTCCTAGAGTGACTAGATTTGTCACCACTTTTATTACTTTGAAAAGTATTCGTGATCATAAGACTGATTTGTAAGCTTTAGAAGTGGATAAACATTTTACAAGTCATATGTTAGCAAAGACCGCTACTGGAAAGGTTGTGAGTGCTATCATACTTGATAGTAAATTTTGGAATAATTGTTTAATTATAGTGAAGCGTGTGGCTCCTATAATCCGATTGTTACGAATTGTTGATTCAAATGAATAGCCTTTTTTGGGGTATGTTTATGATAAAATGTGCTATAAAGGAGATATTTAAGAATAAGGAGCATTTGTATAAGCCTTGCACAAACATCATTAAGGCTCAATGGGCTAAGCACTTGAAGCATAATCTTCATGCAGTAGCATATTTTTTAAATTATACGTTCTTTTATGATGATTCTTTTGTTAAGAACAATAAGATCATGCAAGCACTTCTTGACATGTTTGATATCAGAAGTATATGTGGGAAAATATCTGGTGCCATTAAAGAACTCTAATTTTATCATGATCCTGAAGGAATATTCAGTCGGGAAAGTGCTCATAAGGTTAGCAAGGCTATACGACTTGGTTAGTACCATTCTAACATAAATATTTTCTTATTTTAACTTTTTAATTGGATAATAAGGTGTATTTTAATGGTTTGAATCTTTTGATTTTGTAAATCAATGGTGGTTCATGTATGGGGGGAGTGCTCCAACTTTGTAAAAGTTAGCAATTCGACTTCTTAGTCAAATATCTTCTTCTTCAGGCTGTGAGCATAGCTGAAGTCTCTTTGAACGTATTCGTACAAAGAGAATAAACAAATTAGAACATCAAAGATTAAATGACCATGTTTATGTTACATATAATTTGCATTTAAAGAATAGGTATATTGATCTCTTTTTAATTATGGATGTCATTTAGTTTTGTCATATAATTAAATCATTCTGTTTTTATGATTTATTTCAGGTTGCAATACAAGAAGAGAAATTATGATCCTATTGATTATGAATCTATTGACAAAATTGATTTTTGAATTGTTGAAGAAGTACCCCTAAATTTGATGATAATGAGTTTTAGAATAATATTTATGAAGAGACGGCAATTCCTATACTTGGTGAATCATCAAGACGCGATGGAGGTTATTTTTTAAAAAAAAATTAGGTAAATTGTGTATGAGTTTAAGTATTAATCTTGTTAGTTGTTACATAATGTATTTTTTAACTTTATTTCTTACTTAGGTGATGAAGAGGACATTATGGATCAAGATCAACCACATGTATAATCACTTGAGGATATGGATTTGGTAGTGATAGTAGTGGTCCTCCTGGGTTTAATATAAATGTTCATTTTAATATTAATAATTAATGTCACTTTGTTGGTTTTTGTTTATTGTGGATGTTATTTTGATTTGTTGTTATGAATTATGGATGTTATGAATTATGAATTAATTTCTTTTTTATTTCCTTCTCTTATTGGTATGAATTTTCAATTTTATTAAGTATTTTAATATTTAAAATTATATATATAGAGTATTTTTTTAATTATCACAAGTTCAACTACAGTCCGACCATTAAACTTTGAACTATGTCTCTATCGATTCAATAATCAATTCGATTTTGAAAACCTTGGTTATTATACTTGTAAACGGGTACAATTCCTATCAACTCATGGTTTTTTTTTTTTTAGTCAAAAGGATATTTTATGTCCTTAAAACTTACACCAAGTTTTATTTATGTTCTAAAAGTTTGTTTTGGCCCGTCTATGTCCTGTATGTTTCAATTTTTGTCATATATACATTTTTTTTGTAACTTCGTAAGTTAAGTTAACGGAAATGGTGATTGGACTGCCATGTGACAGCCACATGGCAAAAAGCATCTGCTATGTGGTAGCCACGTGTACTCTGTAAAAGAAAAATGTTTCAGTTTATTCACTTAAGTCATTGGTTAAAATTATTCTTTATGTCATTTGCTTGATATAAACTCGTCTTTTACTTTGTCTAGGTCCTTAGTTTAAGAATATATTTTGTTATTTGTTAAAATAATCTCTTAAAAACTTTTCAATTTGTTCACTTTAGTCCCTGTTATTCACTTTCATTTTTTTCCTCACTGCTTGGCCTTCCAAATCAGCCATCGTTACATGATTTAATCTATCATTCTACCCAATAACAATACAAAAAATGAATTAAAATTTAGTTTCAAAAGGTTGCATATTTCTCCCTCTTTGAAACTAAATTTTAATTCATTTATTATATTGTTCTTGGGTAGAAATAATAGGTTGAATCATATTATGACTAAAAATAAAATTATGGACTAATTTGGAGGACCGAACCATGAGAAAAAAAGTATGAAAGTGAGGAATAAGAACTAAAATGAATAAACTAAAAAGTTTGTAGGGAATATTTTGACAAAGATAAAAATATATTTTTAAATTATAAATCTAGATAAAGTAGAAGATAAGTTTATATCAAACAAATGACAAAAGAAAAAATTTTAACCAAAAACTTAAGTAAATAAATTAAAATTTTTTTAAAGATGTACATAACCCAATCAATATTTTCGTTAATTTAACTAATAAAATGACAAAAAATAATAATATATATAACAAAAATTAAAATACGCGGAACACAAACTAGCCAAAAAAAAACGATATTTTTACTTACAATATCTCTCTCCATTGAATACTATCATTTGTAATTAATGTGATGTTTATAAAAAATGTTAGCAAAATAAATATATTATTATACTAAAAATACTTTTTAAAATGTGACATATATAATATAAATTAATTAATAGTGCAAAAGTGGGTCAGGAATGATGTAATAAAGTATTTATTAAAATGACGATTTCAAAATTTAAACCTTTAAGTAAAATTTCTTTGAGATTCGGTCTACTTTGACTGAGCGAATCACTATATATAGATATCTCCTAAAATAATATTCCTCTTAAGCATATTCAATTTTTAATTTATTTATATTACTCAATTATATGGCGATCTCCTAAAATTTTAAGGGAAATGGCGAAAATGAAAAATCATATGTTGCCTGCTTTGTACTTTTGTCTGAGGAATAAATTCCCTATGCGCGATTATTTTGCTTTTATTTATTTATTGTGATTTTAATTTTTTTATAATGATTTTAACGCATTGGAATAGAGCGTTATGATGACCTTTTTTTCACCAAAAAAAAAAGACAGAGAAAAAGAATAGAGAGCGATGATGATCCATCATTTAAATCTTCACAGTCAATTTCCAGAGTTAACTGGGATGGTTAATATTTATTATCTTTGTAGTAATTTTGGTTCTGACTTATATACAAATTTAAGTTATCATTAGTTGTCATTAGTCCATTTGAGTTTTCCTACTTTAGTTTAATTACTATTTAATTACCATCGCCTAAAATTAATTAACTTTTTTTTAATTTATCTCGCATATGCTAATATCTAGAGTTAAACTTTCCACAAAAAAAATGTTCCGACCATTTTTTTAATAATTATTTATCATTTATTTCTACTACAAAAATTTCTAACTAACATTGTTTTAGTTCCTTAATTAAACAGAAAAAAAAAAGTTATCACAATGCCACTCTATGTCACCTTGGTTTTTTATCTACCAAAGAAAATACACAGAGTATATTTTATGTCTTAGTATATGTGAATTATATCATAATTAGTACTGGTGGCTCTTCCACTGAAATTTCCAAATTGATCTATGACTTGTGAGTAAATTAACGTTTTGGTCCTCAAAAGATTCACTTGTTTCAAGTTGGTCCTAAAAAAATTTGCTGTCTTAATTGGTCCCTGTTAATGATATGGCATTAGAATGTTGACGTGGACTTTTTATTTTTTTGCTTATTATAACAATTAATATGGATGGTAATTACAACCCTCTTTGTTGGCTTAGTTGGCTAATGGCTATGCGTGTTGTGTTGTGGTCGCAATTAGCAAAAACAAAAAAAAAAGTCTGCATCAACATTACCTTTTTGATTGGGAAATAATTTTTTAGTGACCAAATTAAGACAAAAACAAATTTTAAGAATCAAATTGATAAAAAAAAAACTTCAGGGGCCAAAATGTTAATTTTCTCGACTTATTGATGCTATGTTTGACTCAGAAGATCGTGATACTCTCAACTACATATTTCTTAAGTGTGCACGAAAAGGAAACTAAAGATGAAGGTTTTCACTTAATTATCTCGAAGTTAATCACATCAGGGACGTTATTGTCAAAGCAATGATGGAATAATACCAAACCCACTTCTATGGTTTCTGGCCATATTATTTGTACATGGTATTGAAACCTTTGAAGATATTCAACTAACATAGATTCATTGTAAGTGGCTTATAATATGTCATCACCAAACCTAATATTGTTTAGGAAAATTGCAAGAAAAAAAAACTCTATTGAATTATAGTCAAAAGAATTCAAAAAATATGTTGGATACATACGACCAAAAAAGAATAAAGGTAATAGCGATGTTTTATTTTGCACTTAGCGACGTTTGAAAAAATCATTATAGAATACACTGAGAAAAATACCAAAAAAGTAGGTATTAGCGATGGTTTATTTTGCATTTAGCGACGGTTGGAAAACAGTGCCACCA
Source organism: Biancaea sappan (assembly GCA_037074585.1). Classification (NCBI taxonomy): domain Eukaryota; kingdom Viridiplantae; phylum Streptophyta; class Magnoliopsida; order Fabales; family Fabaceae; genus Biancaea; species Biancaea sappan. Next base: position 19,868,022 of record CM073494.1, read on the forward strand.
TGAAAATTGAAAAATGTCTTAACGGCGGCTTTCGGCAACCGCAGGAACAAACATCGTTAAAGTTGATTTATCGACTGTCATAAATTGTTTTCCTCACAATAGTGTACTATTTTGGTTTTGAATATACACTCTACTTATTGTATTTAAAGTGTCTTCTCATTTTTTCTAGTGATTGTTAGTTGATATGTGATGACAAATTAAAATAAATATATATAACTTTATGATATTATATAATATTACAAATAATAATAAAACCTTTATTATTTTAATTATTAAGAAATATTATGCTATAAGAACATATAACATGATTAAAAATATTTTTAAAGTATTTTAATTAAAATTTATTGTAAAAACAGTTTTACAAAATTAACCTAGTTTGTTTGTAAACTACTACTATTATTATTATATAATAGCGGTTGTCTATAAACCATCGTTATATATTAATGATTTTTTGCAAAGTATAATCATATGATGACAATCTTTTACAAATTCTTGTTGTTAATGGCAATCTATAAAAATCGTTGTTATTTTAAAAAAATTAACGACGACTTAACTTTTCAATATTATAGACGACTTTTAAAACAATCGTTGTTAACTTCTCAACATTAATAATAATTGGAAAACTCTTGTTAACTTTTTTTTTAACGATGATTGTTATCAATCGTCGCTAAAATACAATTTTTTTGGTAATGAAATAAAATATTACCAGACAAAATATATGATTTTTAATCGTTAATATTTTAACTAGTAGGCAACTTTTTTTCTTGTGATGATTTTGTTGGTAAAGTGATATGTTTAAATTTAACAAATTAAAAATTGTAATCAAATTATAAATATGGGAATTATATATGTGTAGTTTACCATGCGTGTCATATACAAACTCCTAAACGGTCTCATACTCTCATTGAAAAGTTGTTTAAAAAAAAAAAGGTGCCTAAGTGGGACACCTAAACTATAAACAATATGCGATAATGTGATTTAGGGTGAGCCTTTGATGTGGAGAACAAGAAATGAACATCAGGATATTGCATTCTCTTGGGTCGAAATTGAGTGAAGTAAAATTTTTTAGGCGTCGTTTTTTTTTTTTCATTTTTTTGGGTTCAAAAAATTTAAATTTATAACTTTGTTTAAAATAATAAGTGTCAAAATATTTAAACAAACCAGCGTTAGATAATCTACTATATTAGTTATTATCAGATCGGCCGATTCGACCGATTAGGTTGAAAACTGGCTGGGGAATAGTTTCAAACAACTTTTAAAGCTGATGAGTAATTGAATCGACCGAAAATTGGCCATCGAACCAGATAAAAATCAATGCTAAATGAACTGATTGAATTAGTTCATTTTTTTTCTTATTTTATAATTAGGTAATAAAGAAATTAATATTATAGATCAACTAATTTTAATGAAGATGTTAATATATTGTTATTTTATGGATTTGATTAATGATTATATTGATTAATAATATTTCCTTGTTATTTATTTAACTTTTATTGTGAACTTTTAATTATATATATTGTTTTGTGTAATTTGATATCAAATTTTATTTTTAATTGAATTTTTAAATTTAAATATATAATATTTAATTATGTATATTATTTTTTTAAAAAAATAAAATAAATCGATACAACCATAAATCAATCACGGTCCAACTATTAATTATTAGATCGATATCTCTACTGATTTAACAAATAATTCAATTTAGATCGATACCTCCATTGATTTAACAAACAATTCAATTTTCAGAACATTAATTTAATTAATCCTCGCTACTCAGGATGTGAACCATTGCACATCTTACACAATGAACTGATCACGTAATCATTTACTTTCTACAATTTCCTTCCCTTTTTTCTTAGAATTTGTGGTTTACTTACACATATGTTGTGTAAAAAATTGATTAACATATTGGCAGAAAGTAATAACAAGTGAAAAATTTTTGGAGTATATACCAAATATCAAATGAACGAGTTGATATTTTTGAAGGAGCAGTATTAAATATAATGTAGCTAAATTAAATTGTAGGATAGACTAATATATCTATATATATAACTAATAAACTCACAAGACTTTACATATATATATATATATATATATATCTATTTCTCATTCAATATTTTAAAAATTAAATTAGTCATCGAATCAATAAAAATATTGATTTATTATTTATTAGTTTAACAGTAATTAAATTGATAATTATTAAATATATATTTTTAATTTTATATATTAAAAATACATAATATAATAAATTAATAAACATATATATATATATATATATATATACTTGATCTTAGTAAAATTTTATATTTATATATATATGTGTGTGGGGAGGGGGAGGGGGGCACATGTGTGCAATTAGTTTTTTTCTTGTTCTCTTATTATTATGAAAAAATAATTTAGAAAAATAATATAACATGATAAAAAAGAATTAAAAAAATTATTAAATCTCATATAGTATAAAAAATAATTATATTTTGTATATAGTATAATTTTTTTTTTGTAAATATTGGTTATTGATTAGTTTAATTGGTTTTCGACTTCACCGATTTTAAGAGTTGATAGGATTAGATTAATGATTAATTTTTGATCTAACTGGTTGAAACAACCGATCTAGTCCAAATTTTTAAATTCTTCATGCTTTCATTCAATAACCTTTTAAAATTATATATATTCTTACAAAATATCAATATCTTAACAGAAATTAAAATCAAACATCAAAGTTCCAAAAAATCTTTGAGGACATGGTTTTCAAATACCGGTTATTGATCGGTTCCAAATAATCTTTGGGGACATGGTTTTCATGTTGAAAAATAAAAACATTTTTAACATTACATTAGAAATTGTAACTCTTAATTCTTGAAAGTTTAATGCTCCATTTCATCATGGTGAAGCTCAAGCACCAATACAAATGTAACATTATTTCATGGTCAAGCTCGAGCACACATTTAACGTCACATCAGAAAAGTGTAATGCTCCATTTCACTAATACAATTTCAACATTAACTTTCCATTTCACGAATACTCTTGAAATTAAAACATTTCACCAACACTCCATTTCAAGGTTTCACTAGTCAAAGTGTAAAAGTAAAGCAACACTTACAACAAAACACGAACCAGAAATTATGGAAAGAGAAAGACAAAAGCACACCATGAAACAAAGCACATAACGCACGATGGAGAAGAAACTAGGATTCCTTTTGCTTCAATCATATTTCCTAAGGCTAAACACACCATGAACATGCGTTTTCACACTAGGAGTAAAAACAAAATTAGAGATAAAATAATTTTTATTTCAAATTTCGTCTCTAAAATATTTGAAATTGGTCTCAAAATCTAGTTTGAAAATCTGAAACAGAATTTATTCCGACTCTAATATAGTATTCAAATTTATTCGTAATTAAAGATTGAATAAATTTCGTCTCAAATTAATAAATCTCACATTAGTCAAACTAAAAGATGAGTCTCTCACTTTTTCTTATATAGAGTATTTCAGTGGACACTTTTGTTTTGATAATACTAATAAATGAATGTACTTTCTAATTTAGTATTATTTAATGTGACAAACATTTTTTTGAGTGATCAAATTTGACCTGTTCAGAAATTTACTGGTTCTTAGGCATGTTTGTGAATTTGAGATGAAATTATGTTCGAAAAAATTCATCATTGATTTGAGACTAAATAATTTTCCATCTTTAACAATTTTGTCTCTTATTTTGAGACGAAATTTATTTTTTGGCTCAAATTTTTTGTAACGCCATGATCAGAGACAAATTTACTTAATTAGAGACAAATTTTTTCGTCTATAATCTTTGATTTTCTTATAGTGTTGGCTGACCTTAGACATAATATTTGGGTTGGAAGTAGGAAAATGAAACAAAAAAGGGACCAAAGTTCTGTAAAAACAAGCTCAGTCAACTTGATACGGAATTCGTGAATTTGAATGAGTTTGACCGAGTTCTATTTGCATTTGAGCATGTCATGAAAATTGCAGAACAATAATAGAGAAGAAAAATAGGGAAAAAAAACATAGAACAATTTGATGTGGTTCGATCAATGTGACCTACATTTACAAACAGAACAAAATTTATTTTCTTCAGACAAAATTGTTACAAAATGATAAAAGATCAACTACAAAACTGCATATTTTTAATACATAACCACTCTTAAAAAGCATAAAACAAGTCGCTTCATCTCCTTTCAAGTCATGCTCATAAATTTTGTGTCAAGTCATAAATTCAATTTCCAAGAAATTCAAAACATTCAAAAGAGCAATTTTCGATCCTATGTGATTTGGTTTCATTTTGATACGTAAACCCATAAAATCCAATGAGATAGAATTTTAACGACAACAATGACTAATTTTCACAAAAAGAAGAGCTAAAAATTGTGATCTATCCATTTGTTTTAATGGCCAAAAAAAGCAAATAGCAACATTAGGCAAGCTAAGTGGATCAACATTTTCTCAGGTTTCTTGAAAAATAGAAGGATTTTGTTTTAATATATGTTAGCGTTATTTTAATATATATTTTATTTATTTATTTATTTTATTATTAATAGTTTAATGCTAATAATTATTTGAGTGGACTGATATATTGTATATTTATATGTATATTGGGACATATTTTGAGTACTATCTATAATTAAGTCAATTATAAGATCTTCATAAATTTTATGTTAGAGGGATTTATTTGATATATATATATATTTGTTTTTGGTATGGAGTGTTAGAAAAAATAATTTTATGTATAGATGTCTGACATTAAATAATAATAATGATGAAATGTTATTATAAAAAAATGTCAACACATAAGTATGATGGACTGAGTAGTAATTTTTTGAGTTATATAAGATGGATGAGATTTTGGAGAACGACTCATCTACATTTTGTAGCTAGAAATGTAGAGTAAAATTAAAATCTCAGTCATTCGATCATCAAATGGACTATCAGTATTGAATAGATAAAAAAAATTATGTTTCTAACTTCATTTATTCAATCATGACCGTCTATTTGATAATTAAATAATGAAATTTCAACTTCATTCTACATTTCCTACTACCAAATATAGAAGAGCCATTTTCGTTTAAGTTTATGATTAAAAAATTTTCACATTTAAGTTTTACATAATTTCGAACTGTTTGGTTTTAGTATATGTAAAAAATTTTCTTTCACCATAGACTTGACTATCCACAAAAAAAATTTTATATAAAAAAAATAAAATTTATTGTTAAAAAAAAAAGAGAGTAGAATAGCTAGTACCATCGATAATTCGATATCCATATATACTCAATGATTGTGATAAAAGAAACAAGACTCTCATCGCCTTTAAGAAACAACAGAGAATTATATGTTCCACCCCAATGGGACCACAAAATTTCAATGCGATCCACGAAATTATGAATGGATGACAATGTCACATGGACGTGTTCTTGCTTCAATGATTTGTTCGAGAACACTGTGTAACTCGTCAATAACTCAATATTTAAGGTCCTTTAGTGCAAATAGGGGAGATCTTCACTCTTGAAAGCCTAAAACTGAGGGCATCTTTCGAAAGTTGACGTTGAAATGTCAGAGACTGTCATTTTCGGATTTGGGTCCGTCGCATTATTTTAGTAATACAGAGTTTAATACTACTTTTAACAACAATTTTTTTTGTTGCTAAAAGTTTCAGTAACAATACAAACAACTCAAATCCGTTATTTCCAACCCCCCAACCCCCAAACAACCAAAAAAAAACCCTCTTTTTTTTCTTTTTTAAGTATCATTTTTTAAACATCAAGTAAGACTGATTAGTTTTTTGAACACCTGCTCGATCATTTATCTATGTAATATTTTTAAAGTAAATTATAAATTAATCTTCAAATGATTATAATTATTTTAAATTAGTCTTTAAAAGATTAATAATATTTTAATTTAGTAATTAAAAAATTATATTTATTTTAATCTGATATTTCTTAATACTAAAATTTCAAAATATATGATTATCAACTTTTATTTATTTGTTATTGCCAAAAGTAGACAAATATAATTTTTTTCAAGGGACTAAATTGAAACATTCAATATTTTATGAAACAAATTGAGATAATTTTAATTTTTTAGAGACTAAATTAATAATTTGTCTAATATTTTAAGGATAAGCTAGATTTTTATGTAATTATTTATATTCTTATTATTAAATTCTTTATTAAAATTAAAATATATAAAAAATTTCTTACAATAATTAATCGTACGACTTAAGTGCAGTACTTGTAATATAATTTGAGAATCAAATAATAAAAATATAAGAACTGTACTTTATTTTTTTTTGCAATTTTTTGCATCTATTATTTGAATTTTGTATATCTTGTTTATTTTCTTTTTCTTTTTGTGCACTAAAAGTACTAAAGTTGCTATTCATTTTGTCATTCGGAAAAATATTCATTGAAGATTCCTATTAACTTTCATTGAGACGGATTTGACGTTAATGTTGCAAATGTTAAAAACATATTACTGCTAAAAACATATTTTAAAAAGTAGCATTTTTCACAATATTTTAATAGTTTTGGACACCTAAATATTTATTTGAAGTGCTACTAAAATAATTATATAAGTCTGACGTGGACTCAAGAGGATTATCTTGATTTTGCTTTCTAGTTTTATTAGATTTTCTTACGGTAGTATTATTCAAAAAAAAAAAAGAGAGTGATATATATCTTTAAAAAACTACTTAGTGCTCTCAGAATTAATAGTCTTTCAAATATAATAATTATGACGCAAAAAAGAATAAAATTCAATATTAATAACCATTTTGAATCGTTAGATCCTTGATTTTGAGAAATATGTATGAAAAATTTTTGAGACAAATATGATGTAGACAAATCATAATTTATAAAATGTAATTTAGATAAATTAAATTTGAATGAATATAATTTATATTTGAAAGACAATTGAACAAACGAGACAAACTATAAACATAATTTATGCTTAAATGTTAGTTTGTAAATGAAATTTTAGATGTGTAATTAAAAAAAATATAAAATTTATAGTTAATTTTTAATAATAAATTATATAAATATTAAATAATTCACAATTACTTATGAAATTTTATTTTATTTAAACATTGTTAACTAATCATATATACTTGTAATCACATGTCACCATCAATGTCAAACAATCACACGTGCACATGTCCTTAACTGATTAAAATATGAATTGTTTAACGGAGTAACTTGTATTTATTAGACTTTTTACTTCCTAAATAGCCTTAGCGCCTTAGCTAAGCTACCCACTCTTCCTCACACTGCAAATTTGTTGTATTGTATGTATGACTATGACTATGGCAGCTAAGTCATAGCGCTCGGAAGCTCCAATTATCTCACCACCACCCACCGCTTTCGATACGGTAGCCAGTTTTTCAACAGCATTCGCAACCACTACATTAATTGTCACGACCCAACTTCACACCGACATCGCAGGCCTATCAAAACACAAGCAATGTCCTAGTATTTAATTGTACAACTGTTAGTGATGTGATAAGTACACTAATCGTACAAGTAATATATTAAAATATAGTAAAAATATTGTTCTCACGAGCACTAATTCTCTAATTACTCAAGTATTAATTAGATGAGTAAATTTGGATCAAAGACAGTTCTAAGTTAAGAACTGAAAAGTAAAATTCAAGCAATAAAATATTTTTATAATAACAATGAACACACACAAAAATTTGGAATAAAAATTAATTCAAATAAAGGTTTAGAACTATTAATCCCCCTCTTTCATTTTATGAGCTGCTAAACTCTTTCTAGCACTCGCAATTTAATCAATTATATACCTTAATTTTAAGTTTCCTAATGACTTAAAATAATTCTCCTGAATCTAGATTAAGCTATTCAACACTTACGCAATTCCTTGTGTGAATTAAGTCTAATAAGCAATAACCTAATTTGATTAAATGAGGTTAACTAATATTCCTATAAGTTAACACGTAAAAACCCTTAAAGTTCAAACACTCGCCCTATTCATTCAATGTTCTACAAACACTTCTCTCATCAAAGATCGATGAAAACAACACGCAAGCTATAAATTGATTAGATTTAAAGCAAGCACATGATAGATGAATGAAAGGAAGGTATTAATTCAAGAGAAATCACAAGTACAGAGAGAAACACAACTCCTAATATGAAATTAGGTTCACAATAACCCTAAAATAGAGATTTAGTTACTTATGACTACAAAACTACAGAAAACAACAGAAAAATGAGAAAACTTCATGAAACTGATGTTGGATTGATGAAAATCGGGGCCGGGAAGCTTCGGTGTAGTATTCCTGTAATACCCAAGAAAAATAAAATATAAATATTTGTTTACAAACTACTGTTACTATTTCAGTATATGTACTATTCACCTGTATAATACTATTTACGTATACGATACTGTTCATTTATACAATTGAAATGTCAAGTACTAGATGTGGTTTGGTCATAAAAGAAAACTAGGAAGAAATTCGTAGGAGAAAATGACGTTTTATGGGTGAAAATACCCTCAGGGACTAAAGTGAAAGGACTGATTTGAAAAGAAACTTAAATGTTTAAGGTGAAAGGATAGTTTTCCCTTTAAGTTTTTAATAGTAATAACAGAAAAATTATCGATGGTACGCGTGAGGTGTACAGTAACTACATTATTAGAAATGCCATTTTCATGAATAGTAAATTGAATATTTTATTAGTGCATAGTATTAAATAGTACCCTTGACTTTTGCTATAAATAGGCCCTTCCATTTCACTTCTAAACTCACACCTTCAACTTCTCTTCTTCTCTCCTTAAGTTTCTCTTACTCCAAAACTAGGCCTCTGAGATTTTGGGCCTTTCCTTTTCAGCTTAGGTAAGGATACTATGCCCTTTCTATGTCTTTCAAATTTTAGAAGTTAATTTCTTAAGTATGCTCTGTGGTTGCGGCCTTAGCTGATCTTCCACATCAGAAAAACTGTCCTTAGCTGTTTATATGTTATTTTGATTCTCTGATTACCGAAATAGAATGTAAACTGTGAAGAATACATGTCTAGGAAAGTTCTGGCTAAGGAAAGACCTGGTTTTTAAGTGTGTCCAGTGTGACCCTCCACTCTTTCCTGGGAACTTACCTGGTGTACTCTTTTACAGATTGTATTCTCTATTTCTGGTATGAATAGTGATCGTACGTATGAATAGTGACCGTACATATGAATAGTGACTGTATGAATAGTGACTGTATATATGAACAGTAACCGTACATATGAACAGTATCTGTACGAAAACAATCCTGACGTATTTTCTCTAATCTTTCATGAAAATCTCCGTAGCAGAACACCGAAATTCACCTGAGAACTCTTGTCTGTAATGACTTAGAGAAGCGATGTTCGTACGGAATCCAGGTGAGTGAAACGACCCCGTTTTAATAGAGTTTTAGCATTACTGGTGATAAAAAGTATGTCGTAGGACACTCCCAAGATTCATAGGGGGAAATTGGATTCAGAATGACGAATCTAAATGAGAAAATTAATCCATAAGTATGGATAAAATGAAATAAGTATCTTATGATGATCGTGAAGTTTAAATGTTTTCAAAAACAGATTAATTGTTATCTTGATATGTGGTTTATAAATCTATAATATAGTTATATACTATACCTGTTATATGGATGAATATTATATTGAGCTTCTGATTATGATATGAAATGCTATTGATTGTGATTGAGCGGGACAGTACCCCCTCTCACGGCAAGGCGGAAAACCCGGTTGACAGGGTGTCTTGACCAATGAGTGTGGAGACAACGATTCCCTCAGTAGGGATATAGCCCGGATTGGTGATAAATCCGTGAGGCGCCCTAGCTAAGAGGATGAGGTTGTGCGTCATGGCGGAAATATACATAATTGGTGAGCCGGCCTGTGTGCGCTCTCCGGGATATATTGCCATTGACGAGTACTAGTAACGTTTGTTGAATTGGATGAATTTTTATCTTGTATGTAAGAGGATGATGTTGTGCGTCATGGCGGAAATATACATAATTGGTGAGCCGGCCTGTGTGCGCTCTCCGGGATATATTGCCATTGACGAGTACTAGTAACGTTTGTTGAATTGGATAAATTTTTATCTTCTGTCTATTGGTTGAGTATGAGCCTTTGGATATGCTTGCATGACTGGTAATGTATTTGAATTTTATTAATGCGAGGCCGATTCGCTCATTGAGTTTAAAAGCTCACATTGTTTGTACAACCTTTTTGTTCAGATCAGGTTGCCATCGAAGAATATCTGCTAGAGGAGTAGATCACTTTGGACCTTCCCGTTGTCGGGTAGACCTCTCTTCTGTTATAGATTATGTTGCTCTGTAATCGTCTAGGACATCTAGTTCAGGGGTTCGACATTTGGCTTGTATGTCAGTATAATAATGTATTTTAAATTGATAATCTATGATTTTCAGATAAGAAAATTTGATATATTTATCGGAAGGCTTACAGTGATGAGAGATTCATCATTGTGCCGGTCATGTGCCCAGAAAACGGGTCGTGACAAAGTTGGTATCAAAGCAATGGTTGTTAGGTCTCCTAGTGATTACAGAGCAAGGTAACCTTAGTGGGACCTCCTCTATCGTTGTGAACCCGGGCACAACTATAGAGAGACGGCTCTACTGAAGGTCCTGTAGGATGTTTCCATTTCCTTTCCCTCCGAGACTTATCTCTTCTTAGGAATTATGTTCTCAGTTTTAGTTTTAGACAGATGTGGCCACACTTTTGAACTTAGTAAAGGAAAGGTTATTATTTGTTTTGATTCCGTTGCTGTCGGATCAAATTTTTATATGGTGGATTTTATAAGCTGAATTCATGATTGATTTTGTGTAGCTATATTATTTTAGGGTACCAGCCAATAAAAGAAACCACTTGCATTAAAAAAAAAACTGAAGGATTACATTGCAAAAAAAGAAGAAGTTTACTCATGTATGAGTAATCTAAAAGCGAGGTGGTCTTGGATTAGGAGGGTTGTATTGTATCATCACCCCTCGACCATTCCTTGGAGCAAGGGACATAGCAATGTCGCGGAGGGTAGTGTAAATCCCATTCATACAATCAACACTTCTTTGTTGTTGATTGCAGAAGCACTGGGTAGACCAATAAAAGAACCTGTCTATTCTTGAAGTCATTTCTGCATGATTGCGTTTAGTTAACTTCTCCAGGTCTCCTATCATCTTTTTCAGATTTTTCACCTCCTGCTCTAGACAGGCGATTTTGTCCTCCGAGGTATGGCCCGTGCTAGTCTCTTCAGCTTCCTCGATCTTCTTCATTTTCTTCTCCTTCTGTTTCTCTGGAGACCCCTCAAAAGGTCTTTTGCCCTTGTCTTTGCCAAGACTTAAGTTTAAGTCGAGCTCTTCTTCCTTAGCCTCTACTGTGAGATCAATGTACTTCCTTGAGGCCATGATTTGGAAAAATTTAGAAATTTTTGTAAGAGTATGAGGCGAGAGGAATACTGGGGGATTGTAGGCTCAGAGATTATTACTCTTTGTAGTGTGGTAACTGAGAACGATGAGAAGGTTTTTATAGAAAAAAAAAATTTGGACTAAGAGACAAAGAAGATATCTCTTCACCGCACCCCTACACGATCAACCTATGGATTTCTGCAAGCTGGAAGCCAGAAGTCTAGGGTAGGCGTGCACACCAACAATGCGTCGCATTAATGCCAAAACCACGAAAGTCAGTATTCGGTAGATTTGCGGCCGATTTTACTCGGTTTTTCCATTTCTCCCGTTGGCATTTTTCGAAATTCAAAGAAGTTGACGATAGAGCCATTAAAGATTGCCTTGGATGCTTTTATGATGAACTGAAATGCATTTCTCTGTTTTATTGTGTTGTTCTTAAGAGCCTTCAGTTGAGTATAATATACATAATAGATTGAATCATGTTGTAATTACATGTATGTATGTTATTCATGCATAATGAGTGAAGGCTACGAGCAAGGAGAATATGTGATGATCCTACATATACTCATAGAGAATGAGAAATCAAAATGACTTGGATAGAATGAAATGTGTAGAGGATAATACATCTTCATGGTTACACATACTTACATATAATGCTCTCGTGGGCAAATGAAAGGCAATGTTTCCTTGCATCATGATAATACTTGATATATGTGCCGTAAGCAGTTAACTTTGTTTTAAAATATATATATTTACATATATATTATGTGTAAATCCAGAATAAAGACACCGATTAGAATATAAGATAAGGCTAATATGAGACTACCCGATCATAGAGGGACATCGTGATATGGGATTACAGGATAAAACAAGTTAGAGGGAGAAAATCTCAGACTGAAGAGCGTAGTTAGTCAGAACTTTGAGAAAGGTCAAGATTAGCCGAAATTTTTTTTGAGGAAATCTTTGACTTATGTTAATTGCATTAAATTATATTTACTATTTACTTGCATGTCCGACATTAATTGCTGGCATTGCGACGTATGTGATCTGTAAACCTTATAGCGAGCGGCGTGTAGGTTGTGGTGGCTTTAGCTCCAGGGGCTTCGGGTTGTCTATAAATCTTGTATGCCCGTTACCCTACTCATCGCACCAAGCAAACCTACTTCTTTCATTACATACCTATTTCTCAATCTCCATTCCTTTCTCATTCGAAGTTGTTTCTGAGATCCCTAGAGCAATGGCCGATAATAAGTCTTTCAACTTGAATTTTGAGACTGGCAATGTAGAGCTTGATTTAAATCTAAGTCTCGGAAACAACAAAGGGAAGAGACCTGTAGACAGGTCACTAGAAATTAAGAAGAGAAAGAGGGATGTAATAGAGTTGGAGGAGGACAGTACTGCAACATCCTCAGAAAATAAGCTTGCATTCCTGGAACGTAAGATAGAGAGCCTGGAATACAAGATAGAGGACCAGAAGCGACTAATAAGTCGTCTCTTTGAAAACCAAGAGAAATTGATAAACTGTCGTTTCGGGGAACTGGCTAATCGAGTTGATAGACATTCAATGTTTGCAACTCAAAATTTTCGTGACCAACAAGCAAGGTGTATTGACTGTATGAACGGAGTGACTTATGCTCTTCGCCAAATTTCTCAGGCGCTTCCTCCAGAAACTCTTTCTAGGCTGCAACGATTAGCTTCCTCCTTAAGGTCTGAAGCACCTTCCTCTTCTAGACCTGGAGCACCTTTTACATTTCAAAAGCCTCCTCGTCCTTAATTTATTTTTCTTTTGTTTGTACCTAAAGCTACATTTGGTGTAAGCTTCACGTATTAAAATTATCTATGTACTAGAAATAAAATTTAAGTTAGTATCTAGATCTTCTTTGTTGAAGTGATTCATTTTACTGAAAGAACTTGAGGAATGAGAAGATATTGGACTTGTTATATTTCATACTTGATTCTAAAGCATAGTATAGTAATATCTTTTTGACTGAGCAGAGTTACTAAAATGATATTTCATTGCACTTCTGAGCTATGGAGGAATGCTGAATAAGTATTTTATGAACCTATAGAACTATGGGTTTGCCTCAATCATTGAAGGGATGCGACTCTATATGAGTCATTGAGGTGAGAGGAATTTTCATATATATAATTATGCGTAAGAAGTATGTTATTTACTTATCATATTTTCTAGGATTGTTCTTCCTAGAGATTTATGTAATGATTTCATTTTATATAACGCCTTCAGCTGAGAGTATCGCCTTAAGGTAGAAGGATCGCCTTTGGGCAAGAGTATTACCTATGGCCAAAATGATGCCTTCAGGTGGAGTACTTGTATTCGTAAAAGTTATAAGTTATGTGTGTGATAACTTGTGTCCTGATATTCAGTATAAACCGGAAAGACCACGTGTCACTTTTGAGAAGACACCTATTTGAGGTTTTACATAGAGACAGAGTTCGTCTTTGATTAGGTGGTTTGAGTTTGGTAAAGGTTATGAGGATGAGACACTTTATGGTACAAAAGGTTGTGGAGAAGATCAAACTGATGAGGAAGAGATTGTTTGCTATTTAGAAAAGGCAAAAGTCCTATGAAAATTATTGATAATGCGGTCTAGAGTTCACAGTTGATGCTATAGTGTTCTTGTAAATCTTACCAGGGATGTGAAGAGGTTTGGAAAGGAAGAGATACAAAGAATGAGATATAGACGAAGTAATCACACTTATTTCAGTCTTGAAATGAGTTTTGAATTCGGGGGACCGAATTCTCTTAAGGGGGTGATAATGTAATACCCAAGAAAAATAAAATATAAATATTTGTTTACAAACTACTGTTACTATTTCAGTATATGGTACTATTCACCTGTATAATACTATTTACGTATACGATACTGTTCATTTATACAATTGAAATGTCAAGTACTAGATGTGGTTTGGTCATAAAAGAAAACTAGGAAGAAATTCGTAGGAGAAAATGACGTTTTATGGGTGAAAATACCCTCAGGGACTAAAGTGAAAGGACTGATTTGAAAAGAAACTTAAATGTTTAAGGTGAAAGGATAGTTTTCCCTTTAAGTTTTTAATAGTAATAACAGAAAAATTGTCGATGGTACGCGTGAGGTGTACAGTAACTACATTATTAGAAATGTCATTTTCATGAATAGTAAATTGAACATTTTATTAGTGCATAGTATTAAATAGTACCCTTGACTTTTGTTATAAATAGGCCCTTCCATTTCACTTCTAAACTCACACCTTCAACTTCTCTTCTTCTCTCCTTAAGTTTCTCTTACTCCAAAACTAGGCCTCTGAGATTTTGGGCCTTTCCTTTTCAGCTTAGGTAAGGATACTATGCCCTTTCTATGTCTTTCAAATTTTAGAAGTTAATTTCTTAAGTATGCTCTGTGGTTGCGGCCTTAGCTGATCTTCCACATCAGAAAAACTGTCCTTAGCTGTTTATATGTTATTTTGATTCTCTGATTACCGAAATAGAATGTAAACTGTGAAGAATACATGTCTAGGAAAGTTCTGGCTAAGGAAAGACCTGGTTTTTAAGTGTGTCCAGTGTGACCCTCCACTCTTTCCTGGGAACTTACCTGGTGTACTCTTTTACAGATTGTATTCTCTATTTCTGGTATGAATAGTGATCGTACGTATGAATAGTGACCGTACGTATGAATAGTGACTGTATGAATAGTGACTGTATATATGAACAGTAACCGTACATATGAACAGTATCTGTACGAAAACAATCCTGACGTATTTTCTCTAATCTTTCATGAAAATCTCCGTAGCAGAACACCGAAATTCACCTGAGAACTCTTGTCTGTAATGACTTAGAGAAGCGATGTTCGTACGGAATCCAGGTGAGTGAAACGACCCCGTTTTAATAGAGTTTTAGCATTACTGGTGATAAAAAGTATGTCGTAGGACACTCCCAAGATTCATAGGGGGAAATTGGATTCAGAATGACGAATCTAA
The DNA here is from genome assembly GCA_037074585.1 of Biancaea sappan. NCBI lineage: Eukaryota > Viridiplantae > Streptophyta > Magnoliopsida > Fabales > Fabaceae > Biancaea > Biancaea sappan. The sequence continues at coordinate 19,883,420 of CM073494.1, forward strand.
ATGAGAAAATTAATCCATAAGTATGGATAAAATGAAATAAGTATCTTATGATGATCGTGAAGTTTAAATGTTTTCAAAAACAGATTAATTGTTATCTTGATATGTGGTTTATAAATCTATAATATAGTTATATACTATACCTGTTATATGGATGAATATTATATTGAGCTTCTGATTATGATATGAAATGCTATTGATTGTGATTGAGCGGGACAGTACCCCCTCTCACGGCAAGGCGGAAAACCCGGTTGACAGGGTGTCTTGACCAATGAGTGTGGAGACAACGATTCCCTCAGTAGGGATATAGCCCGGATTGGTGATAAATCCGTGAGGCGCCCTAGCTAAGAGGATGAGGTTGTGCGTCATGGCGGAAATATACATAATTGGTGAGCCGGCCTGTGTGCGCTCTCCGGGATATATTGCCATTGACGAGTACTAGTAACGTTTGTTGAATTGGATGAATTTTTATCTTGTATGTAAGAGGATGATGTTGTGCGTCATGGCGGAAATATACATAATTGGTGAGCCGGCCTGTGTGCGCTCTCCGGGATATATTGCCATTGACGAGTACTAGTAACGTTTGTTGAATTGGATAAATTTTTATCTTCTGTCTATTGGTTGAGTATGAGCCTTTGGATATGCTTGCATGACTGGTAATGTATTTGAATTTTATTAATGCGAGCCCGATTCGCTCATTGAGTTTAAAAGCTCACATTGTTTGTACAACCTTTTTGTTCAGATCAGGTTGCCATCGAAGAATATCTGCTAGAGGAGTAGATCACTTTGGACCTTCCCGTTGTCGGGTAGACCTCTCTTCTGTTATAGATTATGTTGCTCTGTAATCGTCTAGGACATCTAGTTCAGGGGTTCGACATTTGGCTTGTATGTCAGTATAATAATGTATTTTAAATTGATAATCTATGATTTTCAGATAAGAAAATTTGATATATTTATCGGAAGGCTTACAGTGATGAGAGATTCATCATTGTGCCGGTCATGTGCCCAGAAAACGGGTCGTGACAAAGTTGGTATCAAAGCAATGGTTGTTAGGTCTCCTAGTGATTACAGAGCAAGGTAACCTTAGTGGGACCTCCTCTATCGTTGTGAACCCGGGCACAACTATAGAGAGACGGCTCTACTGAAGGTCCTGTAGGATGTTTCCATTTCCTTTCCCTCCGAGACTTATCTCTTCTTAGGAATTATGTTCTCAGTTTTAGTTTTAGACAGATGTGGCCACACTTTTGAACTTAGTAAAGGAAAGGTTATTATTTGTTTTGATTCCGTTGCTGTCGGATCAAATTTTTATATGGTGGATTTTATAAGCTGAATTCATGATTGATTTTGTGTAGCTATATTATTTTAGGGTACCAGCCAATAAAAGAAACCACTTGCATTAAAAAAAAAACTGAAGGATTACATTGCAAAAAAAGAAGAAGTTTACTCATGTATGAGTAATCTAAAAGCGAGGTGGTCTTGGATTAGGAGGGTTGTATTGTATCATCACCCCTCGACCATTCCTTGGAGCAAGGGACATAGCAATGTCGCGGAGGGTAGTGTAAATCCCATTCATACAATCAACACTTCTTTGTTGTTGATTGCAGAAGCACTGGGTAGACCAATAAAAGAACCTGTCTATTCTTGAAGTCATTTCTGCATGATTGCGTTTAGTTAACTTCTCCAGGTCTCCTATCATCTTTTTCAGATTTTTCACCTCCTGCTCTAGACAGGCGATTTTGTCCTCCGAGGTATGGCCCGTGCTAGTCTCCTCAGCTTCCTCGATCTTCTTCATTTTCTTCTCCTTCTGTTTCTCTGGAGACCCCTCAAAAGGTCTTTTGCCCTTGTCTTTGCCAAGACTTAAGTTTAAGTCGAGCTCTTCTTCCTTAGCCTCTACTGTGAGATCAATGTACTTCCTTGAGGCCATGATTTGGAAAAATTTAGAAATTTTTGTAAGAGTATGAGGCGAGAGGAATACTGGGGGATTGTAGGCTCAGAGATTATTACTCTTTGTGGTGTGGTAACTGAGAACGATGAGAAGGTTTTTATAGAAAAAAAAAATTTGGACTAAGAGACAAAGAAGATATCTCTTCACCGCACCCCTACACGATCAACCTATGGATTTCTGCAAGCTGGAAGCCAGAAGTCTAGGGTAGGCGTGCACACCAACAATGCGTCGCATTAATGCCAAAACCACGAAAGTCAGTATTCGGTAGATTTGCGGCCGATTTTACTCGGTTTTTCCATTTCTCCCGTTGGCATTTTTCGAAATTCAAAGAAGTTGACGATAGAGCCATTAAAGATTGCCTTGGATGCTTTTATGATGAACTGAAATGCATTTCTCTGTTTTATTGTGTTGTTCTTAAGAGCCTTCAGTTGAGTATAATATACATAATAGATTGAATCATGTTGTAATTACATGTATGTATGTTATTCATGCATAATGAGTGAAGGCTACGAACAAGGAGAATATGTGATGATCCTACATATACTCATAGAGAATGAGAAATCAAAATGACTTGGATAGAATGAAATGTGTAGAGGATAATACATCTTCATGGTTACACATACTTACATATAATGCTCTCGTGGGCAAATGAAAGGCAATGTTTCCTTGCATCATGATAATACTTGATATATGTGCCGTAAGCAGTTAACTTTGTTTTAAAATATATATATTTACATATATATTATGTGTAAATCCAGAATAAAGACACCGATTAGAATATAAGATAAGGCTAATATGAGACTACCCGATCATAGAGGGACATCGTGATATGGGATTACAGGATAAAACAAGTTAGAGGGAGAAAATCTCAGACTGAAGAGCGTAGTTAGTCAGAACTTTGAGAAAGGTCAAGATTAGCCGAAATTTTTTTTGAGGAAATCTTTGACTTATGTTAATTGCATTAAATTATATTTACTATTTACTTGCATGTCCGACATTAATTGCTGGCATTGCGACGTATGTGATCTGTAAACCTTATAGCGAGCGGCGTGTAGGTTGTGGTGGCTTTAGCTCCAGGGGCTTCGGGTTGTCTATAAATCTTGTATGCCCGTTACCCTACTCATCGCACCAAGCAAACCTACTTCTTTCATTACATACCTATTTCTCAATCTCCATTCCTTTCTCATTCGAAGTTGTTTCTGAGATCCCTAGAGCAATGGCCGATAATAAGTCTTTCAACTTGAATTTTGAGACTGGCAATGTAGAGCTTGATTTAAATCTAAGTCTCGGAAACAACAAAGGGAAGAGACCTGTAGACAGGTCACTAGAAATTAAGAAGAGAAAGAGGGATGTAATAGAGTTGGAGGAGGACAGTACTGCAACATCCTCAGAAAATAAGCTTGCATTCCTGGAACGTAAGATAGAGAGCCTGGAATACAAGATAGAGGACCAGAAGCGACTAATAAGTCGTCTCTTTGAAAACCAAGAGAAATTGATAAACTGTCGTTTCGGGGAACTGGCTAATCGAGTTGATAGACATTCAATGTTTGCAACTCAAAATTTTCGTGACCAACAAGCAAGGTGTATTGACTGTATGAACGGAGTGACTTATGCTCTTCGCCAAATTTCTCAGGCGCTTCCTCCAGAAACTCTTTCTAGGCTGCAACGATTAGCTTCCTCCTTAAGGTCTGAAGCACCTTCCTCTTCTAGACCTGGAGCACCTTTTACATTTCAAAAGCCTCCTCGTCCTTAATTTATTTTTCTTTTGTTTGTACCTAAAGCTACATTTGGTGTAAGCTTCACGTATTAAAATTATCTATGTACTAGAAATAAAATTTAAGTTAGTATCTAGATCTTCTTTGTTGAAGTGATTCATTTTACTGAAAGAACTTGAGGAATGAGAAGATATTGGACTTGTTATATTTCATACTTGATTCTAAAGCATAGTATAGTAATATCTTTTTGACTGAGCAGAGTTACTAAAATGATATTTCATTGCACTTCTGAGCTATGGAGGAATGCTGAATAAGTATTTTATGAACCTATAGAACTATGGGTTTGCCTCAATCATTGAAGGGATGCGACTCTATATGAGTCATTGAGGTGAGAGGAATTTTCATATATATAATTATGCGTAAGAAGTATGTTATTTACTTATCATATTTTCTAGGATTGTTCTTCCTAGAGATTTATGTAATGATTTCATTTTATATAACGCCTTCAGCTGAGAGTATCGCCTTAAGGTAGAAGGATCGCCTTTGGGCAAGAGTATTACCTATGGCCAAAATGATGCCTTCAGGTGGAGTACTTGTATTCGTAAAAGTTATAAGTTATGTGTGTGATAACTTGTGTCCTGATATTCAGTATAAACCGGAAAGACCACGTGTCACTTTTGAGAAGACACCTATTTGAGGTTTTACATAGAGACAGAGTTCGTCTTTGATTAGGTGGTTTGAGTTTGGTAAAGGTTATGAGGATGAGACACTTTATGGTACAAAAGGTTGTGGAGAAGATCAAACTGATGAGGAAGAGATTGTTTGCTATTTAGAAAAGGCAAAAGTCCTATGAAAATTATTGATAATGCGGTCTAGAGTTCACAGTTGATGCTATAGTGTTCTTGTAAATCTTACCAGGGATGTGAAGAGGTTTGGAAAGGAAGAGATACAAAGAATGAGATATAGACGAAGTAATCACACTTATTTCAGTCTTGAAATGAGTTTTGAATTCGGGGGACCGAATTCTCTTAAGGGGGTGATAATGTAATACCCAAGAAAAATAAAATATAAATATTTGTTTACAAACTACTGTTACTATTTCAGTATATGGTACTATTCACCTGTATAATACTATTTACGTATACGATACTGTTCATTTATACAATTGAAATGTCAAGTACTAGATGTGGTTTGGTCATAAAAGAAAACTAGGAAGAAATTCGTAGGAGAAAATGACGTTTTATGGGTGAAAATACCCTCAGGGACTAAAGTGAAAGGACTGATTTGAAAAGAAACTTAAATGTTTAAGGTGAAAGGATAGTTTTCCCTTTAAGTTTTTAATAGTAATAACAGAAAAATTGTCGATGGTACGCGTGAGGTGTACAGTAACTACATTATTAGAAATGTCATTTTCATGAATAGTAAATTGAACATTTTATTAGTGCATAGTATTAAATAGTACCCTTGACTTTTGTTATAAATAGGCCCTTCCATTTCACTTCTAAACTCACACCTTCAACTTCTCTTCTTCTCTCCTTAAGTTTCTCTTACTCCAAAACTAGGCCTCTGAGATTTTGGGCCTTTCCTTTTCAGCTTAGGTAAGGATACTATGCCCTTTCTATGTCTTTCAAATTTTAGAAGTTAATTTCTTAAGTATGCTCTGTGGTTGCGGCCTTAGCTGATCTTCCACATCAGAAAAACTGTCCTTAGCTGTTTATATGTTATTTTGATTCTCTGATTACCGAAATAGAATGTAAACTGTGAAGAATACATGTCTAGGAAAGTTCTGGCTAAGGAAAGACCTGGTTTTTAAGTGTGTCCAGTGTGACCCTCCACTCTTTCCTGGGAACTTACCTGGTGTACTCTTTTACAGATTGTATTCTCTATTTCTGGTATGAATAGTGATCGTACGTATGAATAGTGACCGTACGTATGAATAGTGACTGTATGAATAGTGACTGTATATATGAACAGTAACCGTACATATGAACAGTATCTGTACGAAAACAATCCTGACGTATTTTCTCTAATCTTTCATGAAAATCTCCGTAGCAGAACACCGAAATTCACCTGAGAACTCTTGTCTGTAATGACTTAGAGAAGCGATGTTCGTACGGAATCCAGGTGAGTGAAACGACCCCGTTTTAATAGAGTTTTAGCATTACTGGTGATAAAAAGTATGTCGTAGGACACTCCCAAGATTCATAGGGGGAAATTGGATTCAGAATGACGAATCTAAATGAGAAAATTAATCCATAAGTATGGATAAAATGAAATAAGTATCTTATGATGATCGTGAAGTTTAAATGTTTTCAAAAACAGATTAATTGTTATCTTGATATGTGGTTTATAAATCTATAATATAGTTATATACTATACCTGTTATATGGATGAATATTATATTGAGCTTCTGATTATGATATGAAATGCTATTGATTGTGATTGAGCGGGACAGTACCCCCTCTCACGGCAAGGCGGAAAACCCGGTTGACAGGGTGTCTTGACCAATGAGTGTGGAGACAACGATTCCCTCAGTAGGGATATAGCCCGGATTGGTGATAAATCCGTGAGGCGCCCTAGCTAAGAGGATGAGGTTGTGCGTCATGGCGGAAATATACATAATTGGTGAGCCGGCCTGTGTGCGCTCTCCGGGATATATTGCCATTGACGAGTACTAGTAACGTTTGTTGAATTGGATGAATTTTTATCTTGTATGTAAGAGGATGATGTTGTGCGTCATGGCGGAAATATACATAATTGGTGAGCCGGCCTGTGTGCGCTCTCCGGGATATATTGCCATTGACGAGTACTAGTAACGTTTGTTGAATTGGATAAATTTTTATCTTCTGTCTATTGGTTGAGTATGAGCCTTTGGATATGCTTGCATGACTGGTAATGTATTTGAATTTTATTAATGCGAGGCCGATTCGCTCATTGAGTTTAAAAGCTCACATTGTTTGTACAACCTTTTTGTTCAGATCAGGTTGCCATCGAAGAATATCTGCTAGAGGAGTAGATCACTTTGGACCTTCCCGTTGTCGGGTAGACCTCTCTTCTGTTATAGATTATGTTGCTCTGTAATCGTCTAGGACATCTAGTTCAGGGGTTCGACATTTGGCTTGTATGTCAGTATAATAATGTATTTTAAATTGATAATCTATGATTTTCAGATAAGAAAATTTGATATATTTATCGGAAGGCTTACAGTGATGAGAGATTCATCATTGTGCCGGTCATGTGCCCAGAAAACGGGTCGTGACAATTCCTCTTCTTTCTTCAATAAATTTAGCGTTCTCCAGTCCTTCCCATGCTAAGAGTGACCTAAAAAAACTACAATTTCACTACTTATACCAAAAGCAAAGGCCTGCAGAATCGCAACTACCGTTATAGTGGTGGTAGTCATTTAAAAAGTCTGAAAATGCATAACCCATCTCTATAGCGAGAAAGGTTCACCGTCATAGCAGTGGGAGGTAGAGAATATAGCTTCCAAAGCATCTAGTGCAAAGCTCACAGCTATAGCAGCATAGGTTCACTGCTATAGCGGTGAGAGACATACAATTCTCCAAAGTTTAGAAATACAACTCTGACAGGACCATCTTCTTGCACAAGTTCCTCACCAAATCAACCTACAGCAGAAAATAAAAAATAATCACTTATCATCAATTGTGAATCATGAAACTACTCAATTTATTAAAAGTTTTAAGAAAACCTAAACTAACCAAAATATGGGTTAAGAAATGCAAGTTTAGGCAATATAAAAGTTAAAAATAGCACTAAAATGGTGTTAAGTTGAGAACTTAACAACAATATCGACGATTAACCCGCCACACTCGTATGCCAGCCAATCAACCAAGCATTCATGAAGGCTTCCCAAGGTACAAAAGACTTCAAATATGTGAATACCCTATAATACATCGCGAATAGGGGAGAACAAAGCACATGCGTAGGAGAGGAAACAACCTACCACACATGTAGGATATGCTAAAAAAAAAAATCACCCTACAGCAGCAACAAACAACAACAAACAAGTCCCATAGAGAAATAGCTAAAAATGTGATAGGAAAATGCACCACAACAAGAATGGAGCGGGAAGGGCAGGTGTGGAATGTTGGTCGTGTAGGAGACACAAACGTGGTTTATATAGCTGCTAAAACTTCACGCAATTGCATTGGCCTAAACCACGGTTGGGAACTTTAAACGTGGTTGTCCTTCACTCAACATGTAATCAAATAGAGTGATTTTTAAGGAGAATGTGGTTTGGAATCCTTCAACATTGAACGTGATAACCAACTATGAAACCAAACATACACTTGATTATTGAATTAATAGAAAAAATGATTCAAGATTTTGTTAATTCAATTATTGTTGAGTCGGTTTTAATTAAATATATATATTTTTAATTTTGTACATTAAAAATCTATAATAATAATTATTTAATAAATCTTTCTGTACTTAGGTTTATAAACTATTTAGATAAGTTATTAAGTATTTTTGTACACATTTAATAATAATATCCAATCTGAATGATATATGAATGTGAAAAAAATTAAAATTAGTTAAAAAACAAATTAATTATACCCATATGTAGAATAATATATTTATACTCACAAAATATATAAAAAATTAAAAAATAAATGCATGAGAAAGATAAAAATAAAACTAAGACTGATTCAGTCATTGAATTTTACGACTTTATCAATTTTATTTTTAGATTTTGAACGATTCTATCAATTTTTTATTGATTTTTTGGTGTCCAATTCACTAGAGTAAAGTGAATTGATCATGAGATTAGTTCACTGATTTTTCTAAACATGTAGTTAGATCACACAAAAAATAATGGATTATTTTATGTTAATTTCCTAGTATAATATTTTTTTTAATGATAATGGAATTCGAAGCTTGACCCTTAATTTATAATATTCTTATCTCATATTACTTGAGCTACAAAACTCAGTTGTCTTACCATAAATGTGTCAATGTTTAATAATAAAAAATATTTTAAGTAAGGTAGTCTCCTGTAAAAAAAATTTGTGAGAAACCAAAAAGTCAAATGATTTAATATTTATTTGCTTTAAATAAGTTTTTGAGTATGTGTTTTGTAGACTTCGCTCTTTTTAGAATTAGTGTGAAACAATTTTTTTAAAAAATAATTGTTATATTAAAAATAAATTTGTTGACTTGTGAAATGATATGACTAGGGACCATGTAATGTGGCTGATGACATGGTTGACCAACGGAGTGAGATTTTATTGTTTTTCTATGGCTGCGCAGTCCAACCACAACTGACAATAGGGATCATTTTTTGTAAGTTTAAAAATTATAGAAATCAAAATCTAAAATTAAGTTTGAGTAAAATTATGTAGACCAAAAGTATTATTTAACAAATACTTTTGTAATTTAATTACATCGAACAAAATTAATTATCCCAATAAAGTTTTGAATAGCCATAGTTAGAAAATGTTGTAAACAACAGTAAATAATGATAAGAAACATTGACTCTATTCCTACATTTTATAAGAACCTAAACATAATGTACAAGTAGGTATAACGTTTTCAACAAGTGCAATTTTTTTTTGGGTAAACTAGGAAACATATATTAAAACAAAAAATTTAGTATAGACATAAAAGGACTGAAAGAAGACACCAGCTTCCGAGGTGGCCAAAACAGAACTAGCATAGTCACAGGACCAACACATACATGATAATCGCCAAAACAAGGAAACACATTAAAAGAGAAACATGAACATAGGGAAATTAAATAAAAGTCCGATGATGATAAACAACGTAGAAGCTAAACAAAATTGGAAATTTAAGGTAACGGACAACAAGCGGTAACAAGGAACAAACCGACGAAGTGAAAGCAACAAACCGGAGGGGCAGTGCAGAACAGATTATCAGGTTGGAGAGAGAGAGGTTGTCCTTGCAGTAAGGTCCTCATAGTCAGATTTTAAGGTGAACTACCCATGAGTTGTAAGAGGATCATGATCTACTTATTTAGCCATAGTTTGATTTAATCACGGTTAAAACTATGATTAAAAAGAGCTGTAAGTTCTAGATGTTGGAACTGATCCATTTTCATTGTAAGAGTCTAGAAGATGTTATCACTCATGTTCAAGTCAGGGTAAGCCAGAGGAATGCTATGGATTTGGTCAGAGAGTGTTGTTGGTATAGTAAAAGGAATAAGGTTTAAATTCCAGGTGTTTAGGTTGTTAAGATTTACAATAATACTTGTAACTTTTTTTATCTAGTTCATCTTGTGGGACGTGTGATTTAGCCAGGGATCGTTCTCGAGATCAGTGTCTTTTCCATTTTTAATTGAGTAGGAAATATTGTGTTCAAAGAGCGCTGCTTGCAGAAAAATAAGCAGAGGCATGTTCGGTTTTTAGCAACGGTTTTTACCTTTGCTAAAAACCTTTAGCAACAGTTTAGCAATAGTTAGTAACAATAAAATTGTTGTTGAAAGTTTTTAACAACGGTAAAAACCGTTGCTAAAAACTGAACAGGCAAAATTATAAGCAGAAGATCCGGATCCGTTCAAAGATGCCTTTATCTTTTTGTATTCTTTTGTAGATAAATGTGGATCTTCTATACTGTTAGTTTGGGTCGTTATATTTATGTTTGCAAAGGGTCATTATAGTTATGTTCAAAGATGCCTTTATCTTTTTGTATAGTTTTGTAGATAAATGTGGATCTTCTACCATGCCTGTGGATTATCTTTATTTCACTGCCTTGTTCTCTTATTATGCCAACTTATCCTACTATGTTTCTTCTTTCATCCTTATCAGACTGCATCTCCTATGTTGTATTCGCCTTTGTTTCCTTTTCTGGCAATTATGTTGATTAACTATCTGTACTGTGAACTCTGTAATATTTGCTCTTAATTAATAGTTTCCCCATTTGATAAGATGAATTTTGTTAACATTGGAGGAGTGACCCCACAGGAATTTTCTACTAAGCTGATCAATTTGTGTAAATTTTCTAAGGAATGCTAATCACTCATTTAGAGTGTGTTTGTTTGCACATTGAAGCTATCGTACCTGTGTTTACTGTGGGGCCAATTGCGGTCTGCAGGAAAAGAGGATGTTTGGGAGAATTGGTAGGCCAACTATGTTGAGTATCAATTAAGTTTGGGAGATCTATAACGTGGTTGGCTTTACTGCGAAGTTTTCTAACTTTTCCAACGGAGACAACGTGGTTGGCGTGCTTTTTGACATATGTTACCCCCGAGTGGAAGAGTAGGAGGAAGGGAAGAGTAATGGAAGGGGAGGAGAGAGATGGTGGAAGGATCAATGAGGAAGAGGACGACATTTGAAGGAAGAGGGAGGAAGAGGACGGCGTTCAAGGAGAAAGAAGGGAAATAAGAAAGAGAGACAGAGGGGGAAGGGGAAGGTAAAAAAAAGGAAAAGAAAAGAAGAAAGAAGGTAGGGGGAGGAAGAAAAGAAAAAAGAAAAAAAAAACCTCCGATTTGCACTTTACTAATTTTAATTTGTGTTTGCTCATGTGCGTAAGAGCCCACATCTTCCCTAGTTTTTTACGAGCTCAATATCAATTCACACTTATAAAGCCTCATCTTTATCTTAATTTAAGCAATGTGAAACTTATTAAGTATAGAATGCTTATTTTTAATTTATTTGTCTTATCCCTTTTGAGAAGCTTGTTTTCATTAAATTATTTGTCTTTAATTTATTGTGAGTAATTAGTAAATTACAAAATAAAAAAATGAAATGATTCATTAGTGATTATTCTGTAATATTAGGCAAATAAACAAAAAAAATTAAGTTTCATTTTAAATAAATACCAATAAATAATAATGTTATATCAAAAAATTAAATAAAAATTTATGTCCTTTCTAATAATTACACATCTCAAACCACGTTTGTACATTAACATCCAAACATCATATTCTTGCACCAAACCACGTTTGTCTGATCGAAACTATATTTATCTAAATGTCTTCAAAACATAAATCACGTTTATTTAAACCTAATTTTTTCTGATCACATTTTATCAAACATAATTTTCTTGAATCACATTTAATCTACTGAACTTCCAAACACATATAAGTCATCAAAGGTTACAATAAATTACATTTGTCTCCCCTCACAAATTTATTAAAAGTACTGGTTCCTCTATATTCCAAGATCTTTACATTTTCTAGTAAAATAATATTTAATAATTTTTCGGTCAAAATATTATTTATCAATTTAAGAATATATAAAATATTTTTTATAAAAAAATATTTATAACATATTATGAGTTATTAGTAATATTGTTCTTATTATTAGTCATCTTCATTTGTTCATACTTCAATTTCTTCTCCTTTTCTTTCTAAAACAAAATAAAAGAAAAATAAACATACATGTATATACTAATTAATTTTTTTTGTACAAAGTGTGTCTGTTATTATGCTAAAAATACGATGAACAATTACGTAAAGAAATAAATTATAACAGACCCTTGAAAAAAATTATAAAATTAAAAAGAAAATATTAAACATCGTATAATCATAAAGAGTTAGAGTATAATTTGAAAATAAAAAATAGTATATAATTTTTATGGTTTACAGGAAAAAAAAGTTATAGTTTCCCTCCCTCTCTCTATAGAGATAATAGTTGGAACACACATTATTAGACGTAGGGTAATAAGATTCCCCGGGCCCAACCGAACTGTAGTTCGAGAAGAAATAGATAATAATTTAATGTTTTTATCAAAATTATAATTTAAGAATAAAATTATATTAATCTAAAAAATTTTAAATATATTATTTTATATTAAAATTACATTAATACATTTTAATTCCTAATTTATAAAAAAGAAACATAAAATAAAATACATTCAAATTCTTTTTCGTTTCAACCAAAAAAAAAACATGAGAGTTGATTTGATAGCAAATAATTTATATTGATTTTTGTAATTAAAATCGTCTGTTATAAAATAAAAGAAAAGTAGAAAACAGACGATTTAGACTCTAAAAAATGTACTATATTCTTCTTGCCATAATACGGGAGAAGACATATATTGATCCGGAGGATAAAAGGATGCACAAGTGGAAAATGCAGTGCAGGTGGTGCAATTATCAACACAAAAGTGATTGCAGACAGGTTGGTGTGACTATTATGTACGGAAAGCCACAATCAACTTCAAAAAAGAATACATTTTTTTTTTCTCCCTCACCACTCTCGGAATCAATTATATTAAATACCAAGGGAGTAAATAATACAAAAAAGAAATACATTTAACTGATCAATCCTTCTTGGATTTGACTTTGTCTAACTAGCTGGTCTTGTCTCTCTTTCCATCTCTTAACCATTTTTAGCTAAGAAAATATTGGAAAACTGAAGACGGAATTTTACTTTGCTCTGCAAAAGTCCATTGTTTTAGCTATAAAAGGGAATCCCTTCCTTTTTCCATTCCTGAACCAAACCATCCATCCTTCCGTCTCTTTAATCAGAGGTTCTCTCTCTCTCTCTCTCTCTCTCTCTCTCTCTCTCTCTCTTGAACTACTCATTCTTCCTTCTATGGCTACCCCATTATAATTTCGTAGCATTGTCTCTCTTTTATTTGTTTCTTTGGGTTTCACTGAAGCAGCGCCCACTAGTGTCTCAATCTCATAGCATCAAAATCAAAACCCGCTAATCAAAAGGTTTAATTTATGTTTACATGCTAATGAGCTTCGGTTTTGGCGTTACTTTATTATTCTGGGGTTGCCTGCTATACTCAGATCTGAAAGTTCAGTCTCTCCCTAGGGTTTTTATCTGTGTTGACTACTTCTCTAGATTTTCTTGCTATTTTATGACTTTGAGAAGAGAAATAGCCGTTTTGATTTTTTTTTTCTTTTTTCTTCCCCCCACAGAAATATCTATCTATCTGTCTATATACATATATATTATAGATAGATAGGATATGGCGAGGGAGAAGATCAAGATCAAGAAAATAGACAACGTGACGGCGAGGCAGGTGACGTTCTCAAAGAGAAGACGAGGGCTTTTCAAGAAAGCCTCAGAGCTTTCAGTTCTGTGCGATGCTGATGTTGGTCTCATTATTTTCTCTGCTACAGGCAAGCTCTTTGAATACTCAAGCTCCAGGTTAGTAATTAATTAGCACCTAAACTTTATTTCTTCTTCTTTCTTAAATTAGTCCTCTGAAACAACTTACCATACATATATATATATGTATATTGTCCTATTATGTCTCTTCTGTATAAATATTTGCATATGTTTCCTCTTAAGTTGTCCTGGATAGCAATCTATTCATGTTATATCTCAATGTTAATTTGTTTATCTCCGTGTGTTTGTGTGTGTGAGAAAGAGAGAGAGAGAGAGAGATTAATTAGCTGGTGATGTCTCGGACAAAAACCTCGTATTATCCGCTTCTCCTTCTTGATTTAATGAAAGTTTCAAAGTTTAATATATAGATTGTAGTGTACTGTACGTTTGGTTGGACTGGATGAGAATTTCATTAATTAATCAAGAAAAAGAAATCCGTTTAAGGTTCATGCAATTTCTTTGTTCCCGTTTTGCTCTTCGAGAAAACAGTAAAGAGTTTAAATTGAACCAGAATGGCCATTTATTACTTTATTTTATATATATCAAAAGATATATACTCTGATCAACCATTTTCTACCTGTCAAATTACACGGACTAGTAAATATTTGAATGAACTATTAATTAACCAAATGGCGTTCATGCTACTCTAGTCTGTTTATAACTTTCTTTTCTGGCTAGCTAGGCTCTAGTCTGTATAGATTTTCCATGGCCTAGCCTTTGATGTAGTTCCACTTAACTAAATTTTCCATATCCGTAGTTGTTAATTTTCTGCATGGTAGTGGTCCTAATCTGGTCTGAAAATTCGTTAATAATAATGGTTTGGTAGAATAGCACTCTTGGGTATCGACTATTGTGTAGATTTGACCCTAAATTTCTGGTTAAGCCCTGGTGAATTAAGCTTGAACTCAAAGTTATATTAGATGATAATGACTTAAATTAATGCATTGTTGAATTCTTTGAAACTCGAATATGAACCTTTGGGTGCTCCGAAAACTATTATAATTAATTAGTTCATTTGATTTTGAATGCAATGTGAGACTATATAATAGTTTTTTTTTTATATTTATATAAGCAAATGTAATGAATAATAGTCTCCTTATAAGTCGAACAGATCTCTATTGACATTGAAACTCTGGACTTGAGTAATTGCGAATTTATCATGTGTATAGTATCTCTAAGCCTTATGGATAATTACAAGGGAACACTGGAGTTAAAGGCAAGCCATATATTAGAAAGACTGTTAGATTAAATTAGTATTAAAAATTCCTAAAATCTTATTTAATAGTATTAGTAACTTGAGTTTTGCAGGTTGTTTGCTTCTGATGTACTGCTTCTTATTACTTAAACTATTTGCATGCACAGGTGAAATAATGAGACTTCGTTTCCACTCATGAAAATTAAGTTGAAATAGGTGCTTAGCCCGTGATATATTTTTTACCTTTTCTAGGTGAAAGGTGGAAAGGTGGAAAGTTATTTTTCATACTATTGCAAGGTTCATGCATGAATCTGAATCTGGCGTCATGCATATTGAACATGTGCCACCTAAGTAGATAATCACAAGAAAACTTACAATAAAGCTGACGCTAGCCTTTTGATTTCCAGTCTCCATCAAAAGTTGGAACCGATTTGCCCTCTTAGGGCTGCTACTAGTAATTATCATTGTTATAAGAATATTGATTGGTTTAATTGGTTGGATTGAAAATTGGTATTAAATGAATTGATTTACTTGATTTCTTTCTTGTTTTAAATTTGCTTATTCTATAGTTAGGTAATAAAAAAAATTAATATTACAAATAAATTAATTTTAGTAGAGATGCTAATATCTTGATATTTTATGGATTTGATATGAATGAATATTATTTTGATTAATAATATTTTTTTGTTATTTGATCAATTTTTGATGTGAATATTTTATCGTGATTGTTGGTTTGTATAATTTGACATCATATTTTTAATTGAATTTGTAAATTTATATTAATTATCTTTAATTATGTATATTATTTTTTTAATATTTTAAAGAAGTCCGGTCCAATCATTGACTCTTGAATGGTACATCCACTAGTTCAATAACGGCTTTCAAAATTTTGATAATTACAGCTGATTTGTGTTACCAACGTTGCATTGAAATTTTAAGTGTTTGGTAAGGACAAAAGTGCTTTAATATAAATATCGAAAAAATATGACAGTAGAAAATTTGACCTCTATAGATAGATAGATGGATGGATGGATGGATGGATGGATGGATGTTCAACTGATATGGTTTATATAGAACAGGATTTGAAACAACGTCGTTTTTAGAAGTTGCTTTAAAATAAGCACAATAGTTCGTGCATGTTCACAATTTAAGAATGAAGATTGACGATGTTAGATTAATTCTGTTGTCACTGAGTTCCTTTGAACTGTTGATGTGAGAGTCTACAAAGTTTATAAGTGTTTTAAGAGCGAAAATGAGAGCATTGAAAGGGGGGAAAAATCATAATACGGATATTATTGTAGTAGACACAATTATTAATTATATGCATATTAGGATACAAACTAAGAAAACAATTTGGGTAAATTTTTTTAAGTATTTGTTGTTTCAATAGAAATATATGTTTTTTTAAATATCCTATCTTTTAGTGCTCAATTGAAAAAAAAAAATCTACTTGTAATATATTTTTTTTTCAGAGAAATCTAATAGCAAATACCTATAAAAAGAGTATATTGATTTTTTTTCATTAACTAATTATGCAATTACTCGTATACCCCCTTTTTATACTGTTACCAAAAGCAATCACTTTACAGCTTTCAGTTATTCTCTTGAGTTGATTTTGTGATTAACTTGTGTGCCTATTGATTCTAACTATATATTATTATATAAAATGAGTAATAATCAAATGATTTTGGCCATGTTTATATCAGCAAGATTAATATATTGAATTTATATTAGGAAGGTGTTTAAATTGTATATTAAACAATAGACATTACTTTACAGCCTTTCTTTCCTGCCTCACCAACTAAGTTTTGACTTCTGATTTGTTTCATCATTAGACAATAGACATTATAACCTCTCCCCTTTATTAGGTTTTTTTCTTATCTAATTATCTCTTTTTATCGCTTTAGAGGGGATTGTTCACAAGATTGATTATTAGAAAAAGGTACACATATATGTATAGTAGTTCCTTGATCAATGGACATAAGAATTAATTATGATATATAATATGTGTTTGTGTATAATCATTACATATTGGCATAACCTACTTAACCTGTGAACTGCAGTACAAGACGTAGTTTTGTAGAGTTCAAAGTTCAATCAGTATTTGATAATGAAACTAGCTGATCTGAGTGAAGGTGGATTCCTCCTATTACGTGCATAGTATAGAAAATTTCTGCTAAATTGCTAATTATGTTCTCACTACATTCGATGGAAATGTTTATATTACTTTACGTTATTATAGTTATAATGCAAGGAGTCTTCAATTGAAATTTCGTAATTCTTTTCGAAATTTGATAACGTGTCGTTTAATTTCGGCAGTTTTAATTTATTAATTAGGGCACGCTTGTTTATTAATCATTTAGCATGATCAAACTTTATTTTTCTTATTTTTTTTTGTATATATAGATGTCGAAATTTCAATGTTAATTCTTCGAGTGACCTAATCTTCTAAAATTTTGAATTTAACTTTAGTAGTGACTAAAACTGTTTTCCTCTTCTTTCCCTGGATCGATAATTAGTATGAAGGACATAATTACAAGGTATAATCTGCACTCTCGTGACATCAACAAACTGGACAGACCTCTTCTAGAACTGGAGGTAATAAAAACAATTTCTCATCTTTTAGTTATGACCATCGTTGCCTTAAAACTTTTTCAATGAAGTTAAGTGTGTGTATTTAACGTTTTTAGCCAATTTCTTTAATTAATTAATTAATTATTCTGTGTTTTTATTTTTACTTATCTTTGTTTTGTTTGAGGGGATGGTTGGTGGCGGTTGAAATCATCCATATATAGATGAGATCTTTTTTGTAGGATTTCCAGGTTGTTCTAGTTATATATATATATATATATTTCTGGTTTATTGAAGTGGTTTAAATCAAGGTACCATCATGCTTGCTAGTTCTGTAATTCTGATCGGTATAGTACTTCTATATATTTAATAAAGTTGTATTAATTGGCAGTTTCATGTTCTTTTCAGCTAGAGAACAGCAATAACACTAAATTGAGCAAGGAAGTTGCTGAAAAAACGCACCAGTTAAGGTATCTCGTTTCTCAATTCATTCATTCATTAAATTCAAGCCACTTCCAAATAATTCATGTACTTTTATGGTCGAAAGATAAATGCTCTATTTTTCACATTTTAAAAGTTGTACATCGGTAATGAATTAGTTTAGGAAAGATAACCATTGACCATTTTAATATTTAAATTTTTTAATTGTTACATAAAATGATTTATCTTTCAACCTTATTGTGATAGTTAATGTTTTCTGTTGATGTATATTGTTATCTATTGGCTTGGCAATAACATAGAGTGATGTGGTATTTTTATATCACTACAACAAAAGCAAAATTAGAGATGAAATAAATTCTGTCCCAAATTTCGTTTCTGAAATATTGAAAATTCGTCTCAAAATCTAGTTTGAAAATTTGAGATGAAATTTGAGATAGAATATATTTAGTCTCTAAAATCTAATTTGAAAATCTGAGACACTAATTTTTGTCTCTTAAATCTAGTTTGAAAATTTGAGATGGCATCTCAAATTAGAAGACATAATAAATTCTATATTAGACTTTGTTAGTCTCACATTGCTAGATCGCCCAAATCAGAAAATAACCCTCCCACACTTTTTTCTATATATAGTATTGTCTCCCACCTTTTCTTATATAAAGTGTTTCGTTAGACAATATTGTCTTGAGAAGGCTAATGAATGAATGTGTCTTCTAATTTAGTATTATTTAATGTAGCTAAATTTTTTTTTGGATGATCAAATTTGATCGGTTCAACAATCCACTGATTCTTAGGTATGTTTAGAGAATTTGAGACAAATTAGAAATGAACAAATTACCTTTGATTTGAGACGTCGACTTAAGTTTATTTGAGATGTCAGGATTAGAAGTGATAGATTGAAGGGTTATTTTATATAATGGTTTCAAAATTCAGATACTAAAGTAGATAACGATCATCTTTCAAAGACTAAATGGTCAACGAAATACACTTTCAAGGACTAAAAAGTGAGTTTATCCCAAGTCTTTCTATTTATTTTTTTCTTAAAAGATATATAGTGAAATTGAGGTGATATTCTTTTTTTCTTTATTTGTTTTGAACATGTTGGTATTAAAAAAAAAGAGAAGCTTAACACGTTGATTTTAGTGAAGTCTGATATGATGTAAGAAAACTATATATTTTAGTTTGTCAAAGTTAATAAACCTAGTTTTTAATTTTAAAGTTTAGGTTGTAAATCGTCTAAAAGTTGAACGAGGCTTTTTGTACTTTTCCTGAAAAAATAATTCAAGAAACTCATATATAAACCCAGGCGGATGAAAGGAGAGGATCTTCAAGGACTGAACATAGAAGAATTGCAACATCTGGAGAAAGTTCTTGAAACTGGACTCTCTCGCGTGATTGAGACCAAGGTAATGTCGAGTCCAGATCTTCTGCAGTAATAGTATCTTCTTTTAATGTAATTTGACCTTATAGTATTTGGTGTAATCTACACTAATAACACGACGTTCCCTTTAATTTGCATTAATTCAGGAAAATCGGATTATGAGTGAGATCACTGCACTTCAGAAAAAGGTTTGTTCATACGTTGGCTTGCTTAATCGATCATGAGGAGAATATTCGTTACGGATTAATCAACTTAAAACCCATCATATTATGGTTCATTATATATATATATATATATATGTATTCAGTGGAATATTTTCAAATTTACAACTTCAACACCTTATAGCTCTGAAAACATTTTCTTTGTGTGCATTGATCATCGTCTTAATATATGCCAATGTAGGAAGTCGAATTGGCTGAGGAAAACAAACAGCTGAAGCAGAAGGTAATATCATTTAACACGTACACGCATCTATAGACTACAATTATATAAAGTTATGTACACATACACATTAATTACACCTACATGCGTAATATATATATATATATATATTTATATATTTGTATTTATATAGAGTGCTTATATACTGAAATGAATTATTTAATATAAGAAGTGAAAAGAAAAAAATAACCATTTTTAAATTACAAATAAATGGTTTAGATTGATACAAAAATTTGCTAATGTAAAGTTATAATATATTTTTTTTCATATGAACTATAACCATTGACCTGAAATATATGGCTATCGAAGTTATTTATTTCCTCTCTCGTCCTTCACGTTAAACTAATGGGGTGGGATTTAGGGGAAGAAACTAGTTTCTCAAGACAGTGAACTTAGTTTCAAATTTCTATTTAAAAAAAAAATATTTACATTTAGTGCTTGACAATGGATTTCTATAACAAAAGAAAATCACTCCTCTCACTAAATACATCTCCTATATATATATATATATATATATATGTGTGTGTGTGTATTTGTATTTGTCTGCATACAAGTGTATATATATGTGTGCATGTGCAGATGGAGATGCTGTATAGAGGAGGAACAAGAGGGGTGGGGGTGGAGTCATCAGAAATAGTGTCTTCAGAATCTATGACTAACGTTTGTAGCTGCAACAGTGGCCCTCCTCTTGACGATGATTCCTCTGACACTTCTCTAAAGTTGGGGTAAGCTTAACCTTATTAATCTAATTCCCTCCTTAATTTAACTAATTACTTATGCTCTTAATACACACTTGTATTTAACTAACAAAAATACAAAAAAAATAAACTTTTAAATCAAAGCCACTTGCCAATAGCTCTTTGGATATTTAAGACCAGAAAAACATGCTTATAAACTTTTAAATTAAGGTTGTTAAACTCTTGAGTTAACTTTTAAATTTGTTCGAGTTTATGAATTTAATTTTTCAAATCAAGTAAATTTGGTCTTAAAATCAGAACTTGGACAAATTTGCCAAATTTACGCCGATTTGACTTAGCAGCAATCCAAATTTTATTTGGGGATATTTTTTGGTATTTAATTAAATGTAGAATTAGAACTTTGAATGACACCTAAAAAAATTACATAATTACATAATATGAATTAAGATATTAAGTATTTTTTATTTTACTTATAAATTAAGATATTAATGTGTTAATATATAGAATTTTAATGATTTATTAAAAGAAGAGACACGTATATAAACTCTTATAAATTTGTGAATCAAGTTTACGTCTCAAGTTTATTCTTTTTTCTTTAACATTCTTGTTTTAAACTGAGTAGGTCATTCTGTCTATTTCTTCGATATTAGCATGTCAAAAAGAAGAGAGGAAATCTTATCTCAATTTTTGCACTAAATCTCTACGTACGAAGAATACACAGAAACTTGTTTTCCAACATATAAATACGAGTAGCCCTATGATGAATATCTTTCAACCGAGTGATTCTCAACTGTAACGAGCTTATCTTCATATATAATTTAAAGCCTTTATAAAATTTGTAATCTAGCAAGGGAGATAGTTTGAAGAGAAAAATACTCATATTTGAGTCTAGAGCTTTTGGATTTGATGTGGCAACTACACTTTTTTGTAGTTGGCGCGTTAGCCGTTAGATTTCTTGAAATCCAACTGTCTTTGTCACACCACGTGGCACTCACTTTTCTTTGACTGTCTCACCTTTTTTCTTCCCCTCGTGCGATTTTGATCGTCCAAGCCTTTCTCCATCTGGCTATCCATTATTCGCTATGTGTCCCTCCCTTCTTCCTTAATGAAAACCTCATAATTTCCCTTAAGTCTTGAAACTTCAGCATTTTCTTGGCAGAATCACAACGCAAAGTTGAAAATGAACTTTGCAACTTCATCTCGCTTTCCTATATCACCCCCATGCTCTTCTCTCACCATACTTGCTACTTCATTATGCTCAAATTCCTCAACAAGAACCTCTGCCGCCTTTGCTCTTGTCTCTGGTGGTCCCTCAACCGTCGTTCCCACTCCAAAATCGTTGTCACAATGTTCAAAAAATCCAACTCAAAACCTCCAACCGACGCCAAGTGCCAATCAACCGTTAATGGGTTGGGGCTATGAGATTAAATATAGTGTCAAAAAATTTTTCAAAATCATTTTTTTTCTTCAAATGATTGGTGAGACAGTGTTGGAGCTTCAAGACTTCAGGGAAATAATAGGGTATATGTGAAGGAAGGAGGGAAGGACACATGGCGGATGATGGATGGCTAGATGGAGAAATGCTCGGATGGCTAGGATTGCACATGGGAAAAAAAAGTGAGACAGTCAAAGAAAGGTGAGTGCCACGTGGCAGGATGAGGATAGTCAGATTTTAGGAAATCTAGTGGCTAATGCACCAACAACGAAGTGTAGTTGGCGCATCAAATTTAGAGGCTCCGGACTCAAAATTTTTATATAAAGCTAAGGACAATTTAATCATCCAAATTATGCCATTGGGATGAGCCTAACCCAATATACATACTCACTAAATTATAATTATGAGCATAAGATGCTTTATGCCATATATATAGATATATATACACATATAGTACTGCTAAACTTAACTAAACATTCGGTGTTAATTGGCATTGTGTTCCCAGGTTACCCTACTCTAACTGCAATGGGAGTGCATAATCTAAGGATCTACATCCTCTCCTGTAATAAGGTTTTGTTAGTATATTTCAAATTATAGTGCATGTGCTGAAATAATGAATTAAATTGTATAAGATTTAAATTTTAATTCCAAACACATGCTCTAAAATTACTAAAATAGAGCTATTAATATTTTCCCTATTCACTACTATTAGCTGTAACTGTTTAGACATGTTTGTATTGATATGAAATAGAGCGTACGTAATGCAAATTTGCTTCACGACATTTATGAAGTGAGAGCGACATTTATGAAGTGAGAGCTAGCTAGCTAGCACGTACAATACAAAGTTCAATAACTTGTCTGTATGTATATGTATATGTACGATGTATCTACCTCGTGCTATCAAATTACTGTTTCCAATCCAAGAATTAGAATCCCATGTCTCTTTAAATATTTAAGGCATTCGAAATTTAGTGCATTCTGTATTCTTATTCGTATATACGTTCTCTTCTTAATATAAAACAACACAATTTTTCTCCTATCTAAGTAACTTGTGTTATTTGTCAATGTATATCATATTTTCTTTGACGAGTCTATAAAAATGGAAATAGACATACCAATCATGTGCATAAATGCGGATACGTGTACATAGAAATGTCATTATATAAAGTGCTGGAAGAAAAAAAAACCTCTTTGAAATATCAAGCTCAACAAAAGATCTTTAACTTTATTCTATGCAAAAAACTCTCGTTAGTTGACCATAAGACTCGAATTATGTCATCAGTAAATTTGCACTTCACATGTCATGTCATGAAATTTTTTTATAAATCAAATGTTGCCTAAAATCGAAATGCCATCTTATTTCTCATATTCAACTCCAAAGTAGCAAGGGCGAAGCTTTAATTTGGAATAGTACTGATCAGGGTCCACGCTCAGGCTGAGGCTTAGCCTCACCCTTACCTTCCTCCCTAGTCCCTGCCCGCACCTCCATCCTCCCCTTGCTAATGGTTGGGTGGCCCACTGTAGATAGCCCCCCATTGGACCTTCCCCCCCCCCCTTGTGGACACTCTCGCTTTGCCCATGGCACCTACATTGTCCAAAGTCTCCAAGGACCAAGTTTGTCGCGTCCTTCTCCCCTACAATGTTGTGATTTTTGAGTAACATCACAACTTTGGAAAACAAAAAAAGAGAAAGAGCTCGCGTCGTTCCACGTGTTCTCTAATCATCCTCATTCTGATTGGAGGAGCATTCGTTGATGTTTACTTCATTTTCAAGCCCAAGAACCCTCAATTCTACATCGAGAAATTTTAGATCAAGAGTACTCTGTTAAAGAAGAGCCCCAACATGGTGTCTCAGTATTTTATTTCCCTAACAGCCAAAACCACAATTCCAAAACATGGTTCTTGTATCGCAAGGGCAGGGATGCGACTCTGTATTATAACAACATCTCGGTGGCTACTGGGAAGACTCCAATGCCAGGTCAAGGGAAGGGTGATTCATCCACGATGGCGATTGGATTGGCCGAAGTGAAGGGGAAACCCATGAATCCCGAGATGAAGAAGAGCATGAATGAGACAAGCAAGGGAGATGTACCCATTTCGTTTGAATTGGAGAATGAAATTTAAGTGATTGGGAAAATTGAGGGTGTGAAGATTAGTACG
The DNA here is from genome assembly GCA_037074585.1 of Biancaea sappan. Lineage (NCBI taxonomy): Eukaryota > Viridiplantae > Streptophyta > Magnoliopsida > Fabales > Fabaceae > Biancaea > Biancaea sappan. Next base: position 19,907,441 of record CM073494.1, read on the forward strand.
AATCTGATTGTGAATTGCAGAATGAAGGCAAGCTCACTAAGGAGCAACGCCTGTGTTAACGCAAAAGTGCAAAATAGAGAAAAAGTAGCTATGAAGACATTGATTGCTGAGGGTGATCATATATACGTGGAATGAGTCTTGTAATTGGGGGCAGTGCCTAGTGCAATGAAGATGAAGCTGGAGAATCCTCTGTTTTTTTCATGCTTTGCATCTTTGGGGAGATAATGTAGTATTTCAATTTTAGGTGGTATCTGATATGTAAAAAAATTTGGTGACATAGCATATGAGGTGTAAATTTATTGGTGAAAGTTAAAGGGATATTTTGCTGAGTTTGAAATTTCAAAGGTGTTTTTTACACATAGAAAAAAGTTTAGAAGAATAAAGTATATTTTTTTCTAATATATTTGGAAATACTAATAGATTATGAGAATAAAGTGTATTTTTTCCTAATATGTATGAAAATACTAATGGTTCTAACGATTAAAAAAAAAATATTACAAGTACTTAAACGATGATTTCTAGAGCATCGTGATGAATGTTTTCGAGGTTGGATTTTTAATTATATATTGAGTCGGATCTTTGAAGTTGGAATTGCATAAAAACAATCAATTTTAAATTACAGTTTCACATCAGTCTTTCGGGATATATGTAATCCCGTTCTTAAATTTCCTTTCATCTTTGAAATTTTTTTCCAAACAGAAAATACAGATATATGGAAGGAAAGCAAACAAGGACTGAACTGGAGCAATATGAATTTTTTTTTTTAATTTACATGAAATTCTATTTGAATAATATAAAGTGTCAAGTCATGTCACCTTTAGCTCATTTCTAATGACAAATTATTAGTATTTAAGCGCAAGGACTTTTTTTAAAAGTTTTACAAAATATAGAAATTAAGTTCTACGAAAATAAAATATGGAGCCTAAATTAAAAAATAAGTAAAATTATAGAGATTAAATATTAAAAATTTAATAAAGACAGAGTTGTTTGATCAGATGTCATTCTGTATATAAAAATAATTATTTTTATAATGACTTTCAAATAAATGTTAGTGTTATATACATGATCATCAGGAGGTCACTCTCGCCTCAAATTAGTATATAAAATAATAAAAGATTATTTCATATATATATATTTTGAAACATCTTAAAATTTCAAGCTCTAAAATGGGTTCATGAATCTGTGTCGTCTCTCTTTCTTTGAAGTTTTCACCCTTTTGTTGCTCTGCCCCTCTCTCTCTCTCTCTCTCTCTCTCTCTCTCTCTCCATTTTGGCCAAATTCCTTTGTTTGGTTTGTAAAATTATTTTTTATTTTTATTTTTAATTTTTATTTCTTGAAATATATTTTCTAAAACACTCACATCTTTTTAGTGTTTTTGAATTTGGGCATATTTTAAGAAATATTTTTAAGAAAATATTTTTCTTAAATTTAACCAAATACATTTTTAAGCACATTTTATTTTTTTAGTGAAAATAAAAATAAAAATAAAAAATATCCAAACCAATCATCTTTGTCTTTTTTTTTTGTTTTCTGAGCTTCAAATATTTTCTCAATTCTTCTCGTGAAAAGCAAATTTAAGCGTCAATGAATGATTTAAATACTTAAATTTGTTTTTTTTTAATAATTTGAAGCATTAGTGTTCAAAAATTCACTAAATCAATTTTGTTCAAATCAATTCAAATTATAAAGATGAAAAACTATTGTTATTATTATTTTTTTTTGGCAAAACTCAAACTCAATATATTGTTTTAAAAAAATAATATTTTTTATTAAGCCATTTAAACCAATATTATAACAACTTGGGTCTTTTGAAGTATATGTGATCCAATGACTTTAATTACTTGAAGTGTGTTGGTGGAGGTTTATACTCAAACACAGGTGAACTGAGTATAATATTATTTTTTTTTCTTGAAATAGTTGTAGGGTCTTGTTTATATATTTAGGGTCTTGTTTAAAATTTAGTGATTTGAAATACAATATATTGACAAAATAATTAAGGCAATAAATAAATGACATCAATATATATAATAGTTCGACTTTATTTAACGATACACTTGTGTCTAAGTAGTGAGAGTAATGAGAGTTTATTATGGGAAATGAATCACCAGTACACAAATAGCCAGTTTGAGATTCAACTACCCATTTTTATGCTAAATGCTTAGCAACCCCTAGGTTTGCTTCAACAAGGCCCATTTTTTACTCTTACACAGCTAAGCTTTCACACCTCCCTAGCAAACGTATAATATCGCTAGGCTTTCACATGTCCTAGCAAACATTCAACATGAAACCTTTCTTCTAGAAAGGTTCAGTCCAAGACTTTTACCCCTCACAATAACAGGGTCCACACCATGGCCCAAAAACTCGTCCACACAAGGACATAATACAAGAATTGGTAGAACGGTTTGGTTTACAATAACATTTTACACTGAGAGTTCACTCACACATAGTATAATCTTAAAGGTATAACTCTTTCAAACAAAGCTATAATAGATTGGGCGCAACACTTAAGTACTTTTAAAAAGACTAGAGTATTCTTCTTTGAATTTTTTTGGTGTGTATTGGAATGAGGTGCTGTCTTCTTCACTAGCTATCAGAGAGACTTCAATTTGAAGTGCAATCTTTAATATTCAATAAATTTGGACCCTAAAATGGAATACAATCAAGTGCTTTATAAGGAAACAAATTAACTTCATGTGATCCACCATTTAATGAGATTTTATCTTTAGCAAAGTTGACTTCAAAATTTCTGAATGAATTCTGAATTATTTGATACTTGATTGGCATGAATAGATTTGTTCCTTAATAAGACGTTTGTCATTAATGGCGAGATCTTCTCTTTAAGAGGATATTGATTCTTTCCATGTTTAAATTCAATATATCATAACTCCATGATTTTTCTGTGTAACTTGATTCTGATTGATAGTTTTGATTCATTTTTTACGTCTTTAAACATGATAGGGTGATAGTTGACTTTGACTATATGCATTTAATACATCAGGGTCCAGGGCCTTGAAAGTTGGCATTAATTAAAATAAAACTTATTATTTGAATTATTTCTTCCTACAGTGTGTAATAGCATATTTCCTTATTTGTCGATCTTCTTATTTACTTCGTGATCTTCCCTTTTAAAGCAAGTTATTTCCTTTTTCATTTGGTCAATGACTTCTTTCTTTATGTGTTCCATGATTGCTATTTGAGCATTAAACTCGCATAAATTCTTCTTAATGGTTCACGTTTGACTGCATAAAGTGCATATGATTCTTTCCTCTTTTGTTGCAATAATGCATTAAATACATTTCAGATCTTCATGGTCCAGATGGATTTTCATAATAAAAAACTTGATTCAACAAAGTGCATTTATAAAAATGTGTTTTCTTGTTTGACCATTGCAACATTGATTAATGGTTGCAAGATTATAACGTGTTTGGTATGTTGTGCTGGAACGAGTGTAGGAGATATAATGTTGGATTCCTTCGTTTGGTAAGTAGAAATTAGACGGAACTTATTGGCTCTATTACTAAACTCACTGATTGGCTCCAGTAAGTAGAAATTAAAGGAAATGTATGGTTGACACTTGGCAGAACAAAAAACATAGCATGGATGCACAACCAATTCATTCATCCTAAGTTACTCTTCAAGCAAACTTGATGAGTATACTGGTCGTTCAAGTTATAAAGTGTGAATAAGATATCGTTCCACAAGAATTGACATGCCAATTACTCAAGAAATTTAGTTAAATATTATTTAGACTACACGTTAGATTGAAAGTAGCTCTATTTCTATAATCAAAATCCAGATTAACAGTGAAAAAAAAAATTAATAAAGTGCAACAACACAACAAAAATAACAAGAATTGATCAATGACAAAAACTCTAAGACTGCTAATCCCCCTCGTCTTTCTTAAGATTCGCTACTTCGTCTATTCTCACTATCATTGGCAACACATATGAATATAAGGCACTCAATTACTTAGATGAATTTTCCAAAATTTCAACTAAGTTAAATCTAAGCAATCATAATTCTTTATGTGCGATTAGGTTCAATTAACAATGATGCCTTAGTTTGATTATTTGAGACTAACAATTATATTCCTATATCGTTAGCTAAATAATCCCTTTAATTGCCTAATGTTCATGACTCACACTATTTGTTCACCGGTCTAATTCTCACACCTCCTTCTCTCGAGTTCGATAAAAAACACAAAACAATCCATTAATTGATCAGATTAATGAGAAGCATTAAGAATTGAATGAATACACATGTATTATAAAACCAATGTTTACAAGTAGTAGAAAAAAATTGATTCAGACTAAGTTTCATAGCAATCCTAGCTAAAAGATTTAGCTACTAATGACAGCGAAATAATAGAAAATAGTAAAAGATGAAGAAAAATTCATGAATCCAATATGAGAATGGTGAAAGAAGTCAATTGGCTCCAAATGTAGGTCTTCTATCGTTTATGATCCAAAAATGATACTCCTCAATGTTCCAAAACTCATAATACCCTAACAAAAGTTTCCAAAAAGCATTATATACTCCAAAACACGTAACGACAACTTGATGCATCACTACAGCAGTGGAAAACGTAATGAGACATTGTACGTTAAGGCTTCACTGCTGTAGTGGTGGCTAGCAAAAAGTGACTCTTGGATCAAGACTTCATGTGTTGCAGTGGCATGCTGTACTCAATAGCTAGGGAGGTAGAGTGGAATTTTTTGAATCAGCTATTGTAGTGGCTTGTTTCACCGCTTAAATGGTGGCTGGCAGAAAGGAGCTTTAAATTCTGGACTCTACCGCTTCAGTTCTGGTGGATAGAAAATTTTTCATGTGACGTGCTTTGATGCTTCAGCGCCAAATTTGCTATTGCTTATGCGGCAGATTGCAGGCGTCATTTGTCCATATCTTTTATCTACTACTGCAGCGTCACTATTCTCATCACTTCAATGGTGGCTCTCTACACAAATTATCCTCTTGCAGCAAGCAATCAGTCTCTGATTTGACCTCCATCTCTTTTACATTTCATCCATCCATACTCCATCTTACAAAAATCACCATAAAAGACTAATTACTAGCAAAATGCAAAACTAAAAAATTGAAAGGAATCACTGAATCAATGACTTAACCAAAACAAGATGGACTTTTGTTGAGAAAGCATAATTCAAGCATGTTGGAAGCCAATGATTAAATAATAAAATACATCATGATTTAGTTAAATTAAGAATTTAACACATTTGTACATGTTTTTGTATAAATATTATTTTGGTTTTCTATGTTTTTGTTAAGTTTTATTTATATCTTTTATTTTTCAAAAGTTATATATTAGTCTTCAATGTTTTAAAATTGTACTATTCTAGTTTTTTTTTTGGTTATAATCATTAGTCTATGCACGAAGTTGACACATCATTCTCTAAATACTGATATGACTTATCAACATTGTTATTAACATGATATTAGTGTTCTACATATAATTTTCAAAATGCCCTTATACTTCCTTATATTGTTTTTTCTTTTGTGAATTTTGGGCATTCGGGAATTATAAACGAAACACTAATATTCAGTCAATAAATATGTAGATAGGTCATATTAGTATTTAGAGGATGACATATCAACTTTATTACACAGACTAATAATTCTAATGGAAAAAGATCATAATAATATGATTATAAAACATATAAGACCAATACAAAAATTTTGAAATATAGATGGCTAAAATGAAACTTCAACATAAACATCCAAAGTACTATTTTTGTCTGCATGTTTTTATCTATGATTTATTTATTGAAGAGTTCAACTACGACATATACTGTCAGTGATAAATACGAGATTAATTCTAAATTTATTTTATATCTTAATTTTTTAACAAAAAGTTGAAAAGTGATAGAATGTTTTTTGGGAGGTTCAGCGAATGAGCATATTTATTAAATCTAAAAAGTTTATATACTAAAAATATAAAATATTTGAAAAAAAATAAAAATTCTTATATCAATTATGGCTTGTTAAAATTTTGCTTGTATACTTTTTGTGAATAATATTTCTTTTATAATTTAAAATTTTGCATTATTGCAAAAAAATGCATTCTAATTTTTTTTTAAGTTTTCTAACAGGCTGATGTTTCAATAAACAAGCAGAGATGTAAAAGAAATTAACACGCAAATAATAATTTTTTAAATAATTATAAATCACTTATACATAGTGCCATGAATTTTTAAATAAATATAAGTCTCTCAATTTTGCAAATTAATTTATAAAAAGCTTCGTGTAAATTTGGAGACTAATTTCTTTTTTCCTTAAACTTTTGGTGGATATTCTAATATTGGAATAAATTAGAGTGTGTCACCTTAATTATAAAAAAAATTATGTAAAATTCGACTTAACATTATAAGAATAGGTAAAAGAGTTTATTTTTTAAAAAATTAAATTTTAAAAAAAATTTCTTAATTTATTATTATTTTTTTACAAATCATCAAAGTTTAAGATTCTTCGTACATTTTTTTTTAAAACAAAATTATTCAAAAATTAAGAGTAAATTATTTATTTAAAGTTATAGCTATCTTAATTTAATAATAAAAATTAATTATTGAAATATTTTTTCTTTTAATATTATCTTTATTATTATTATTATTAAATAAAAAAATTTAATATAAATTTTAACTTTTTTATTATTAAAATTAATTTTAATAAAAAATAAATTAAAATATTTAATCTTTCAACAACTAAATCAAAATAATTATAATCTTCTAACCAAATCACTAATTTTTTCATATGTTAACGATAAAGAAGGCGGCTTTCCCTTAATGACCTGGAGACATTTGAGATGAAGTTCACGGCGATTTATTTATTATATATATATATATATATATATATATATATATTTTAGTACCACCCTCCTCGCTCAACGGACTTGTTCGGATCCCAAATCCTCATCCCATGAATACGAAAATAAACATGTATGTTTCCGTTGACAATTTGGACAACTAGTTCCCTCTTATTAGGGCACTCTTCAATCTCCTCATAAACCCTACATCACCTAAATTCTATCTCCATCCAATTGCATCAATTCAATTTCGCGACTCATCTCTGAGTTCATTCAAATCGTCCGAGCAGGAATTCCAAATCTTCGGCGGGGACGATGAACACGTCTCCGCACAGAGATCCGGAAGTCTTCGACTCGAAGGAAGAGGACGAGATTGCTGACATTGCCTCTGCGGAGCAGCTCGGGAAATTCAGAAGCCCTAGCCATGATGATCAATCGGTATATGGTAAGATGATTACCGGAATTTTATTTGCCTTTTTTTTTTTGGGTTCTTGGCAATTGAAGCGTGTGGCTATATGAGTTGTGTTGCCTTCTGATTGGTAGACGCTAACCTCATTTGCAACGAGAGTTGCTGTGAGCGCGAGTAGCGTCAATCGAACTTGATAGGATGGAAATTTGGCCAAAATGTGATTCATCGATATTCTTTTCACTTTTTTTGATGGGAAGCATGAGTTCACAATGACTGTTGATGAAAGCATTGCCTTACTGAGAAATGTGGCGCCATTGCTTGGCACATTTGATGTCTCGTGATTCATCTCACTCAATTTTTATTGTTGTTGGTTGGGGTGTATTATCTATCAATTATGTCGATAAACATGCAGGATGTGTAATTTTATTAAGAAAAGTTAAGAGTATCCTTTAATAGCATCTTCAAGCACAGTTATGCATACTTCAGCAGCTAAATGAGTAATATGAATGACAAAGTTGAGCCAAGGCCTCTAGAATATGTTGTAGGTGGACTGGTCTTATAATTGTGCTATTCGATTATAATATTGTCTGCTTTATCTACTCGTCATTGGGTTCTTAGGACTAAATTTCAGTAGACTAAGGGGTGAATGGCTAAAATGGATCATTATTTTAAAAAAGTTTATAGTTGTTGTGTTTGATACAGGTTTACATATAGTGAGACTTTAGTAGTTAGAACTGTTATGTAGAATTATAAAGTCACTAATTTTTGTGTCACTTCCAAGGCAAGGAGATCTTGCATTAGTTTCACTGGCTAATTTAGGTCACATTCTACCAAGTAAATCTCTTCTCTCATCGATTGAAGAGTAGTGCTAGATTCCTTGGGTTGAGGTTGTTAAATTTGTAAACACCATGGTGAAGATGGAGGCTTTATTCTTTTATCAAGAAGAGAATTAGACATGCCTTTTTTCTTGGTTTGTCCATCGTATAGATAGAGGCAACCTCTGTATATGTACTGTGTAGCTTGAGTTCATTCACAAATGTTACTCTTAGCCTACTTGATTGTGAGTGATGAATAAACTTATCGCGGAATAGTTGAAGCTGAAGCAGTAAAATGTGTTCCAAGGTTGCAATCAGTCTAAAAATTGTGCTCTAAATTTGGCATTTATTTCTTTCCTTTTTCAATTTAGAAGTTTTATCTTCTCATGTGCCTAATCCCCTCCCCACCCCCTCTTCTTTTATTATGTGGATGCTTCTATTCTGTTATAGTTACTCTGACATACTTGTTTTATTTTGCTGTAACTCACTTTTAAGCTGATTGTATATTAAGTTGATTAAACATTGGACATAGCTCACCTCAAATATTTACAGTTTCCCAGGTAGACAAGGTCAGCAAAAAGGATGTTGGCAATATTCCTTGTGTTAATGTTGATAGTGATACCGTGGATGGTAACTTTAATATGGAGAAGGGTGTTTCAGACCCCCATCTGGGCACATTGGAAGAGCAGTTTGATGACAAAGGGAAGGATTTTGATTTGGAAGCTGCTCAACAATCAAACTCCATTTGTCATGAAAATAACCCTGGTTCTGAATTAGATATTTATAAATATAATGGTTCTAGTGAACCAGATACGAAAGACACTGGCGATGTCATACATTCACCAGAGATAGAAATGGCTTCTTCGGGCTCTCCATCCAGTGTACTGTAAATCATATTATATGATTACATACTAAAAAAAGGAATTAATAATCATATACTCATATTTGTATTTATAATTAATTTGTGCAGAATGAGTTTGTTGATGCTAATTCAGAAGCTGACAAGTGCATGAATGAGAGCGCGTCATCAAGTTCTGCATCTGATATTGCAGAGAATACTGTAAATCATATTATAAGATTACATACTAAAAAAAGGAATTAATAATCATATACTCATTCATATTTATGATTAATTTTTTGCAGAATGAGTTTGTTGATGCTAATTCAGAATCTGACAAGTGCATGAATGATTGTGCGTCATCAAGTTCTGCATCTGATATTGCAGAGAATGGTGTATTTTATTGTTATCCTGCATTACTGATATTTAATAACCCCAATTACACATGATTGAGAGATATTAAGCTGCAATTTACTCACTAAACTTAATATTCATTTTTTCAGTTTTATTGAGCGGTAGTGGATTGAACCGTTGCATAGGCGATTCTGACATGGTAAAAGAACTGGTCTGTGCTAAATAAATAGGCATGAAATGAAATATTCTTAACTTTGCCATTTTTAAAATTTGGTACAGCTTTACTTATTCTTCTCTTGTTACGTCATTTATTTCTCAGTCTCGATGCCTATCACTTTATTGGTCTGACTGAGTCTCACTTTCCCCCTGTTACTTTATTGAGTTGCACAATTTTTTTAGATGAGATTATTGAATGAAGTAGAACGTATTGAGGCTTCAAAATAAGTATGAGGCTTCAAAATAAGTACTTTTGTAGCTCTAATTTGCCAACATATAATGTTTTCTAGAGTATTGAAATCTGATTTAGTTTTTGTATTGACAATCATTTTCTTTCTTGCAATCTACAGGATGATGCAAATGTGGAAATTGTTCTATATCCTGATTATGTCATATACCAGGACAATTATTACGTCGGGTCAAAGTTAACATTTTCACATTGTTGCATCAAGATTAATGGTTCAACTGCATGTATAGACCAAGGGGCCATGAATCTTGAATTGGCAGCTGATGATCTCATTGATATCAAGTGTCAATTGTTTCAAAGTGTGAGTTCAAAAGTTCAGTCTGAACTCTGATGCTTTCAGTTTTTGTCTTCTGTGTATCAATTTTGCAGTTACTTATATGTGTTTTTGTTCAGAATGGAAATATCATGATAAAGCTTCATGTTATATCAAGTAAGGAAGGTGACTCAAAATATACAAACGGTTCTTCAGGTCAGTGTGGTTGATGTGTTTTATTAACATGCAGTGGTTTTCTTCATTATAGCTTGGCATACTTGACATTATTTTCATTTTCATGTTATCCATGATGAAAATTTCATGGGGTTTATTTCTACCATTATGAGTTTATGAAGTTTTCTGCAGACAGTGGCTTCTCATTTTGCTGATTGGCTGTACCTATTTTATGTTTAGGCATTGAGGAATTGAAGATTGCAGTTGTTGATTCCAATTGGTCTTGGAGACATAAACAGATCACATCTCTTAATGTGAAATATTCTGAGATTTGGAATGTTGTTGAGTAAGTTTTATAAATTGTCCTTTTTTTTTTCCCGTTGGTCAGTTTGTTATCGTGTTCCTTATTTTTAGTTAAGCTCATCTGCTGACGAAGGGATAACATATTGCTGTAGGTTACAAATATAGACTAATGGTTTCTGTCAACCATAGTTGTTAGATTGCAGATCATGAGTACCAATGGAACTCTTTTCCTTGGGATTTATATTATATTTGCATAAGTGTCATATGATTTTTTGTTATGATGGTTGATAAAGTTACTTATTGGTTTAATTTTGATATGAACTTGTGAAAGAGGTAGTTGGGATCCCTGATGGTTGTTTGCAATGGATTATCATTGTCATAACTTTGTTTTCTTTTTGTTCCTTGTGGTAGATAACTAATTAACTCTTGTCTTGTAGTATTGACATGGAAGGGAATGAAAATGTCTTGCTCGAACAAAGATGCTACTTCCCCAGGTAAGTAAAAATTGTTCATCTTGATGATATGACATTGGTTTGCTTACCTTCCTTCGGTTGTTTGATGGAAACCTGCCTGAAAGGAAAGGCTAGCTTAGTTACCTTGGCGGAGGAGTATTAGAAATTTTTTTTGGTGCTTCCGGTATCCTGTTTCTTTTGCCTTTGTTTATCATTTGTTGTCTACTAATGTTATTTGTCTAGTCCATTGTTGAATGAATGAATGGTGCTGAGATGTTTGACTTAGGATGTTGCAGATATATTTTAATGCTTATATGTTGGAAAAGTGAAGTTAGAGTCCTTAAATAATTGTGTTTGCTATTACGTGGTGATTCATATACGTTAAAGTTGAAAAAAGCATGATACAAAAACATTACTCTTGCAGTTGTACAAAATTTTAGTTCCCATTGGTCCCTACTGCTTTCCCATTTTCATTTGGAGGAAAGATTATGAATACAGCAAAATTTTGGTCTCTTGGCAATTAAATGATAGAGTCTGTCATTAGCTGTGAGGTCTCACTACTCTGTTTGAATTGTTTGTTCACTTTTTCTAGGAGGATGTATGGTATGATTGGAATCAAATGTTCTGGTCCATCATCTTTATGTTGAAAGTTGGAACTTCTGGAATATGAACTAAGCAGAAAATAGCTTATATGGTTAATTCCAGAAATGACCATTATGTGAAAATATATTTCACTTTCTAAACTAATTGATAGTGTAGTTTCGTGCCTTCCTACATGTTCTTGATTTTTCTATTTCAATCAATTCTTCTTTTACTTAGGAAGAAAATGGGCTAATTCTTATATTTTATATCTGAAACAGTTTTGATGAGTCTTTTGATGAAGTTATATATCCAAAAGGGGATCCAGATGCCGTTTCCCTGAGTAAGAGGGATGTTGATCTATTACAACCAGACACATTCATCAATGACACAGTTATTGATTTTTACATTAAGTAAGTTCACATTTTTCCCCTTCCAAACTTGCATTATTTTTGCTCATGTGTTTTAATTGAAAAAATTATTTGTCTGTTTTGATATTTGGACATTGTTATGGAATGTCTATTAAGTTTTTCAGTTTTAGTTTGCCCTCATTATTTGTATTTTCAACCTTGTCAATTGTAACTGTGAATCTGTGAATCATAGAGCTCCCTTTGTCTTTTTTAAAACCCAACCTAGGTGTAGTTATATGACTTTTGTAAGATGCATTTTAGAGATGAATATTTAAGCATTAATGAAAAAGAGGAACATTTAAGTAGATTATGTGTATACAGATAAAAAAGGATTGCCAATTGCGGGATTGTGTTGATTAAGTAAAAAAATTTACATTAAATAGTTCTAATCTAGTTTATTCCACTTGATGATGGTGTTACAATTTGGATCATACTATTTTGGCAGATATTTGAAGAACCAGATAAAAGAAGAGGAAAAGCATAGATTCCATTTTTTTAATAGTTTTTTCTTTCGAAAGCTGGTTGATATGGACAAAAATCCATCAAGTGCTTCTGATGGCAAAGCTGCTTTTCTACGTGTTCGTAAATGGACAAGGAAAGTTAATTTATTTGAAAAGGATTATATCTTCATACCTGTAAACTTCAAGTAAGATTTCTATCAGACTTTGGCTTTTGTATTGTCTGTATCTGAATTCAGGCGCTGACCAGCATTAAATTTGGATTATGATGGCAGTCTTCATTGGAGTTTAATAGTCATATGTCATCCAGGTGAATTAGTTAGTTTTAATGGTGAGTTCTTGGCTTGTGCAATGCCTTTCTTGTGAATCTCTATATTCTCCAATATTTATGTTGTGAGACATTTTTCAGATGATGATCTGGACAATTCACTTAAAGTACCTTGCATATTGCATATGGATTCTATTAAAGGAAGTCATAGTGGACTGAAAAACCTTATCCAAAGGTATCTCAAGAACCTCTCTATTGTGCATTTTCCATTCACCCCCTATCTCATAATGAAAGTAATTTTAAAAAATTACATAAGCTTGTATGTTTCTAGTCAATATGAGGCTTTTCTTATGCTTGACAATGTGTCAATACAGAGTTCCAGCTTGATATTGTGCAATTAATTTAGCAGGACAGAACATAACTTGCTATCTTGTTGAGCACTTGATAAAGAAGTTCCTATTGTTCAATAAGATTCTTTCAGGGATGTGATTAATACCAGGTTGAAATTATGAAATGGTTAAGTCAGCATCACATAGGATAACTTCCTATCTTCTTGCTTAAATTGATATAGAAGTCCCTAATGGTTAATAAGCATTTTTCAAGTATGATCAATAGTAAGTTGAAATTACGCACTTGAGTCAGAAAGACGAGAAAATTAACTATCTTGAGTAACTGATGAAGAACTTTCTAGTGGTAAATAAGCTTCTTTCAAGAATGCTATGCTTGCTGGCGAAGACATTGTCTCCTCATTGTGTTTAATGCACCTGATTTATTCCCTGCAGTAATGAACTCAAAACAATTAAATAAATCATTTGAAAGCCATAAAATCATGGCCAAGCTCTTTATCTTACTCACTGCCTCGTCTTTTGATCAATGCCTAAGCGTATCAAGCCACCCAATTACCATTCAAGGGAATTATGTCGGCCTTGAGCAGACAATGACATCCATATTCTATGTTAAGTTGTATAATTGTGCGTATTTAAACTGGGTACCTTAATCCAAACTATACTCTATTCTTTTTGGTTCTAGACTACAACTATATAAATATGAAAAGCAGAATTCTTGACTAAATTTTATAAACTGTAAAAGAGTGTTTTAAATAATTGCTAATAAATTATTGGAACATAGATCTACTTCTATACTTCATATTTATCTGTTTTTAGGGTATATGGAAGAAACAGTGATTTCAATAATTATGAATTGGTGATATCCATATTACCGTCAAGCATCACATATAACATATATCCATATTTATATGTTTTTAGGGTATATGTCTGTTGGAACTCTTTAATGTGTATATGATTGTAGCTCTCTAGATTTCACCTTTGAGTTCAACTCTCCAAATTGCTTCGTCAGATGGACTAATAGTGAATCAGAACATGTCAGATTGGTTGTCTCTGATTATAACTGATAAATGTAGTACAAACAAGAAAACCATAATTTGAGCCTGCTGGTGCTTCCTATTTGTTGGATCAACATTTTCTGTTTCATTGGTAGCTGTGTGTTTACCCTACTTTTGTGTTCCTCTTTTTTTTTTTTTTGGGAGACCTTATATTTCTTTAATTGTGTTTTCTTGCTTGAATCATGACGATAACATCTATTGTTTTATCCATGTTTGTTCTTTTCACTATTTCCTTTCCTATAGCTTAGATTTGTTTGCATTTTATTCTGAATAACAAGCTATATGTTGAATCCTTCCCATCTTAAATTGACAGTTATTTGTGGGAAGAATGGAAAGAGAGGCAAAAGGATGCATGTGAAGACCTTTCTTCAAGATTCTTAAATATGCGTTTTCTCCCACTTGCGGTATTGCCTGCTTAAGTTTTGTTACTTCCAGATTATGGCACCGTGATAAATTATTCTTATGAGTAGTGATCATAGAGATAGTGTATAGCAACTTACTTTGAAGAATGCTGTTTCCATGATGGTTCTTTCTTCATTATTCTTACATACCTATAGATGAACATAAAGGTTCTTTGACTGTTGATGGCCAACCTTATAAAGTACAGGCATTTCTTTCAATCCATCATATGCTGGGAAATAGGAAAAGTAAACCGCAAGACATTTATGCCTTACTCTTTAGAGGAATAATCCTATTAATTGATAAGCTTTTCCAAATCCCCTGTTCTCTCTTTAAATTGAAAAAGTGTAAGGGGAAGTTCAGTATGACCATGGCATATGATTGATTGTGTTATGATTAAGGAACACGTCTTTGAACTCTCTTCTTGAGGATTCTTTTCTAATGTTTTGTGTCTCATTCATTGCATGACAGTTGCCCCAGCAAGAAAACTCATTTGATTGTGGCCTTTTTCTGCTGCACTATCTAGAGCTCTTCCTGGCTGCAGCTCCTGCTAATTTCAATCCATTCAAACTAACCAAGTTCTCTAACTTTGTAAGTTATCTGCTTAGTTTTCTGTGCTAAAATTTGTTTTATCTTTTAACAAAATTATTTTAACTCTATAGTTTAGTTGTTAAAGGCTTAAAGCTTTTCATCATGCCATTTTAAGTACTCCCTCTGTTCCATTTCTGGTCCTGCTTTCCATTTTGGGTGGTGCCAAAATGTGTGAAGTCATATCATAATTGCAAGTATTTCATTTTTCCCAATTACCCTTATTTTTTATTCAATTTCAAAGTAGTTATGGCAATACTGTACTTGATTATATGTTGCAGTGTGTTAACCCTATGTTTATCGATGATATACTCATGGAAAATATAGAAAGATTTGGCAAAGAATAATAGTTGAATAGCATCATTCCAGATTGCTGTAGTTAGTATTAGTTATTTCTCTGTTTTTTAGTTTTATAATGTCAGACTTTATTTAATTGCGTTTCTATTTTAAATGGCAGTTATTAAGAGTGGTTTGGTTAGTTTTCTGCCACTAGGGGAAGTTATTCTAAATCTAAGGGGAAGTCATTCCCTCTTTGGGTTTTTTTTAAATTGTTTTGTTTATTAATGAAAAGAGAAGTTATAAAGAATCTAGGTGTTAAACTCGAATCTTGGTTCTGTTCCCAACGAACTTAAGGAGATTTTAGTTTTTTTTTTTTTCTAATAATGAACCATAGCCTAAACCCTATAACGAATAACTTATCTAAAAATTAGTCAAAAGTCAATGAGATGCGCACAATGTAACAAATGGAGACATTACATCTCTTCCAATTCTTTTTGTTGGTCAGCCAGTTGTCCATTTTTTCCCCAAGCATTGCAATAGACTAAATAGTAACTTCCATATTGTTTGCCTTTGTTCCTTATATAGATTTGACCTAACAGAACAATTTTTTTTTTTTTGCAGCTCAATGTGGATTGGTTTCCGCCTGCAGAGGCTTATCTCAAACGAACTCTTATCCAGAGGTTAATCTTCGAACTTCTAGAAAACCGAGCTAGCGAATTCTCTCCGCCTGACTACAGTGATCACCAGTACTCAGAAAATGATAAAAGAGATGGTGGACAGTTTCTTGGAAGTAGGTGTAGTCCTGAAATCAATGGGGTATCAACTACTTCCCATGCTGGCCAGGGAATAGAAATCACTCTATTATCGGCATCATCTTCTTTGGATCCTCAATCTTTTAATAATTCAGGCTTGGTTCTAAGGGATCTTTTTGAGCCAGGAGCTGCGGGAGGAGCATTGCTGGGACAGTGCCAATCTTTTGGCCATAGGTCATCTGATTACCATCTCAATGGTTCATTATTTCCAATAGAGGTATCTACTCTGCACTTTTTTGTGTGTGTGTGTGTGTGTGTGTATTTATCTGCACGTGCATGTGTTGAGACTTCTTGAACTTCTCTCGGGTCATGCATTCCCTTTGCCTGTATGTTCCATGGGCATAGTTGGTTCCCTCTTCGCACATGAAGTGAGGTTGCAAACTCTCACACTTCTGTAGGCTTTATACTGCAACTCTACAATGATTTCAAGATGTTGCTTTATAACTTTGTGTCTGATAGTTTGTGAATATAGTAATTGCCAAACTTCCTTGCTTTTACCAGCTTTTACCCAAGGAAGTGCCTCATTCAGATTTCAGGCCATGTTTGTTTGTCTCTTATGGAAAATTTTTACATAAAATTCTGAAAAGTATCATGGTTCTCTCAACATAATCTAGAAAGAGCTGTGTAATAACGCTGTCTGCATTCCATTCTCAAATATAACAATTAGTAAGGTATGCGTAGCCAAGCCCTATAAAGCTATCACCTGTTGGAGGCAAATTTGATTATTAATCACATGAAGATTCATATGACTTATAGTTTTTTTTTTTTGACTTGTTAAATCTAATCCCCCATTTTTTTTAAAAAAATTTCAACAGGAAGATACAGAAACCAGTGGGCACTTTATGTATTTGAGTACAGATGCTAAATTCCAGCAAGATACATCTCAAACATGCGAGTTTCCATACATATCTAGAGGTGCTGAATCCGAGACCTGTCATAGACCAGAAATCTCTCTACTAGCAGAGCGTGAGCCTGAGTCGTCTTTGGATACAAATGCATCAGATGATTCAGATGACATTGGGATCATTGAAAATTGCCCAACTGGAAACGAAGCAGAGCCATCTGATGAAGCTAAAGGTTTAGAGAAAAGTCTATCCATGGAAAACATCGAGTGTTTCACGAAAGTGGCTGGTTCTGCTGCTAGAAACTTGCCACTTACCACTGTTGCCAGAAGTTCGCAAGACTCGGATACCATGAGTGATAGCAACAAGAATGGAGTTCACTTCTGTCAAGAAACTCCAACAACACCGTTGCATCAAATTTCTGATGCAGTAGACGACAAAGTTTCATTGGATGATGTCCAGACGGTTAACCTAGAGACACCAGATCTTTGTGACGAGCAAGCTGCAAAGAGGAGGCGGATTGTACCGTTGGACGGTGAAAGCGATTATGGGGGAATGCTAACGCAAGAAGCCCATCTGTAAATATGGATGGGGATGGCTTCTTTTGGCTGTTATAATTTTGTATGAATTTCTAGGGTTTTGCTTTGCCAAGATGTGAATAGTGTCCATTGCTCAATTGTGGTCAATTCTGTAACTTAGATATCTAGAAATGTCTGTGACTTAGGTGCACTTATATTGATAGCAAATTTTTTGCTTTTAAAAAATTGTCCAAGTTCTGCACTCTAATGCATCGTACTCCCTTAGTTGTGATAGTTAGAATCCTTATTAAATAATAATTAAAAAAAAAAGAAAGAAGGAAAAAGAAAAGGAGAAATTGTACTTGCATACTCCGAACTTTGCATTCAATTGCATTGTAATTTTTTACTTAAAAACAATGATAACTTAATTCTTGATCTTTTAATTTTGTAGTAATCGCTAAAATCTATTAACCCTTAACTTTAGAAGTTTTATGTGCAACGCAAGTGCTCATTAAAATTGGAATGCCCTAAATTACACTGTCCCTTACGTCATATTCCTTAATTTGAAATCTCTTATCACTCGTAGTCCTAATCTTTTAACTCTAAAAAACTCGCAATGTAAGAAGAAGAATATATCAATCTGGATTTAGAATTCGAAACCCCATCACCAAACTTTATAGTTTGAAGCCCAATAACTATTTTCTTTCTTATTTTTTTTGGTCAAACTTTTTTTTCTATTCACGGGAAACAAATAACCACATTTGCCGGTAACAGTGAGCAATTAGACTTTACTAAACCCTCCTCCCCCCCCCCCCCCCGGGGCGTCTTCTCTCTTTCTTTCTTTCTTAAGCTCTTGATGGTCTCGCAAGATGATGGAGTTTAGGAATGATAATTTCACAGCCAAAATGAAAGAAAATGTCGTTCAGAAAGCTGCGTCTCCTGGATGTTTTTCAAATGTGATGGACTCTTTCAAGATCAGGATGTAACATAAAATTAGGTAATGCGTCGCTTTTCTTCAGCCCATTCATTATTAGATATGCTGATCATTACATATCCAATATTTACCATTTAAAACTTAATTGTTACAGATTTTATGCAAGTTCGTAAACAGGAGTAAAGATCCAATATTAACGTACCATTGTCCAAAAAAGAAAATATATAAAACTATCATCTGTGGCATCAATGATTGCGGACATTAAGCTCAAACGAAGTTCACAGTGAACGAAGTTCACACTGAACGCGTTACTTTAGAGACTCGGCGGCAATACTGAGTCGGCGTTGTTTCGTTAGAAGACCATTTAATTTGCTAATATCAATCTTTTGGAAAACAGTCTTCGAGAATTGCGAACACCACAGCTTATGTCAATAGTGGTTAGAACCAAAGGATACCTTTTGGTCAGATTTGTAAAAGATATGCAAAACTTAATACTTTTTAATGATAGCGTATCCCACCCAAAGGTGGGAACCCCAATGAGATTCTTCGTTTACGAGTAAGCTAATTTCCTTTTCAGCGTTTACAATTGAAGTGCTTGAGAAAGTAGTTTTCTTTTCTTATAATTTTTAAGGGACATTGAATTTTCTTCTTAACATGATTATCAATGGTGCCTTTGAATTTTACCCAAAACAAATCTGCAATCAAAGTCAAATTGATAAAATATTCAAACTCCTTTGGGTTTCCCCTCAACTCAACATCCACTTCTTCTCATGTAGCCTTTGCTTATCACTTATAACTTCCCCCTATTTGCTTGCCTTAGATCGTTAGAGGTCCTCCACTCAATGAATCAGATACCTGTAACTCTGTCTTTTATGTAATACAGGAGGAATGCCCACAGCAGAGAACAAAAGATTCTGGTTTCTCTTGTGACTTACAAATCCTGAATAAACAATTATGTACATATATGGGCAATCAGCTAGTGTGAATTCAATGCAAAATAATGCCAGCTTTTAAAAATCAGCTGGATCACTTTACATAACTTTAATCAATGGGCATATACTAAATCATCAACATCTACACTGCTTATCTCAGCTAATTACTCTGTTCAGTAGTTGGAAATGTAGACATTTAACCGTCCTTTTTATCCTTGCCAGCAGGAGGTGCACTGCCATTTCGTTTGGCAGCAAATTCTTGTGACTCTGCAGGAACAGGAGGTGGATTCATGTCTTCATCAATTGGAAGAGTTCGTTTTGAGCCCTCTAGGGCAACACCAAGAACAATATTTTCTTCCAAGGATGACCTCGCTGTTGAGGAGGACGAAGCATATTTCTCTTCATCTTGCTTTGCCGGTGAAGTTGCAGCAGGAGCAATCTCTCCCTTTCCAGACTCATGGGAATTAACAGATGAACTCTCAGGCATGACACTTTGTGAAAGATCTTTAGTTACTGGAATGGCAGTTCCCTTTCCTGCATTTCCTGTACTTTCCTTTTTCGGCTGAGAGGTTTTGGAGGTCTTCTGGACATCGGAACCCACATTCTGAGTTTGTGCTTCGGACACCGACTTTGATTTATCCCTGGTGTTTGCACTGGATGTAGATGCAGATGTTGCTGCAAAATTGTTGTCTCCTTTGGAATCAGACGTTAAGGTTTCATCAATTCTGGTATCTTTTTCTTCACTTGGACGAGTTGAACGAGTTGAAGCCTTGACTCTATCTTCACCATTAACTTTATAAGGTGATTCTATCAGCAGAAGCGGACGATTTGTAGCTGCTCTTGAACGAGTGAAAATGGTGTCACCAAAAGGTATATTTTCCAAGTCAGCCTCACTATATATTTTCTGGACTGTGCGGATGGGTGTGGCTAGCCGGGCTCGATGATGACTGATAACTCTGAGAAGATCCAAAAGGACAGCTTCCTGTTTTATTACACGTAAATCACCTTAAGTGAGCCACTTTTCCACTATCCTAACTGAATAACATTAACATAAATTAAAGAATAATAATCTTATACAGAAATGAAGCAGTAGAATTAATTGATTATAGGGGTTAGGAACAGTTGGGTCCAAATCTTTTTTCATCGGGCACCCCCAATTCAAAATGAAATCTATCAATAATATATAACCAAAACTAGGCTAAACGATTTTTCTATTCACATTCATACAGATGTTGATAAATCATAAAGATACTAATTGCTTTGAGTCTTACCTTGACACACAGGTATTCTTCAAAATGTGAAGTTTTAACAAAGCAAGATATTAATATCTGCAACAGAAGGTCATTTATAAGATAATGCCAATAAGAGAAAAGCAAACAATCATTAACAAGAAAGTAGGGAAAAAAAAAGGAGAACAGATAGATTCAGATGCCTCATATGATTAAGATAAGTTTAGAGATAAAACATAGAAGACACGATTGCATAGTATGCACAGAAATTTGAAAAATCTTCAGCCGCCAGGGACAGTAATTAGGTTTAGGAGCCTTTTATAAGCAATCTGGTACATGTGCGACTGTAAAACAGATTATGAAGGAAAGTTCTTCAGCTTTAGCTGGACCTATTAGACGCTTGAGTGAAGAGTGGCAAAGAACAAAACCAATAGCTATAAATTTTGATTATTTATTTGACGACAGAACTACATAATAAATCAGTCATAAAATTTAAATCAAAGAAGGACAACTGAAGGCTATCATAAAAAGGGAGGATGTGATAGGTATTGAGTGGGGACCTTTCTATTAAGGGGTAGAATAGGTATTTTATAAGGAGAGGTTTGTTATATATAGAAGGGGTGCGTGAGTTGAGGTATCATGGAGAATATATTTTGTTAGTAGTAGGTTAGAGCATTGTGCTCTAGTATCAGGGGCAGAATACCTCTTAGGGGTTTATCTGCAGAAGCTTAGTTTTGGGCAGGTTTTTGAACCTGAGATTTCCTTTTATTTTCCTAGTTAAGTTTGTAGAATTGTCATTCATCTTTTATTGTATTTTCTGTACTTCTTGTAAGAGCTTTTAGCTCTCTTTTCAATATAATCAGTATAAGGGTCTCACCAATTGGTCCGACCTGCCACAAGAAACTATCTAAATGCCATCTTGTTCTTGATACAGTAAATAAAATATCAAAAGCCACAACGAAGTATAGGGAAGAAAACAAGATATTGGAATTTTTAAGCTTGTAACATAAACAAATGAACAAACCAGACACTTACCATGAGAGACTGGTTTTCAGTATTAACATTCTCAAGAAAAACCCTTCTGTGCAACTTTTGCTGCTCCACCTGAGGATTTTTTGCCAGAACTTTGCGCATGTCAGCTACAATATTCTGAATGAAGAGAGACATGAACTAACCTTAGTTTTCACGTGAAATTATACTTATCAGAAAAAGTTCTTGAACAAGATTACCAAGCATGTTAATGAAAATTGCTCACATTAATCTTGTTAACATCCAAGTGACTGATAGCAACGTGAGTTTTGATACGCCAATGAGATTTCTGACTAAGATTCCGCACAACATTAACAGTGAACTTGTGATTAGGAATATGAACTGCCTCACGATCATCACCTCTCACGATTGTTGGTGACCACCAGCCTACATGCTGGAGAAAATATGAAATTTTGACAACATCTTAATTACAATTAAAGATAAATAATAAAGAACGTCTACCATTAATACTAGTACTTTAGTTTGTCACATAACTGTGAAGATCACACATGAAAAATATCCATGGGTAAGGTAGATACAAACCTCCACTGTACCAGAAACCTCATATCCTTCGATCTTTGTTTGGATCCACTCGTTCATAATAAATGGCCGAGTTGCATGAATCATTACACTTGAAAGGAAGTTTGTAAATATCTGAATTAATTAAACATGGAGTGAGAATGGCAGCAAGAAGAATCTATGCAATTGATAATGACTATGCTAGAAGACTTGGTCATTCAAAATTTAATGAAGTTCAATATAAGGATGGTCTACAAAATGCAGGAGAAAGAGGACTTGAACATACTATTCCAACAGATAATACCAAAGAAACAACACTGTACCTCACGACCTGCAAGTGTGAGCAATACTGTACCCAAACTACCAGCAGTTACCCACTTCTGTGTGGAGAAACCTAGCAGCTCCATGAATAATGACACGGCTGCAACCCATACTGCAGTATACACAGCTTTCCCAGCAAAATCAAAGCCCATCTGTCATTTAAAGTACATTTTGTTCTTAACATACTAGGTTTAACACCTCAGCATCTGTCCTCAAGATCCAGTAAACTAAACTAAGAATCTTGGGAGTTGAGACTCCCTCACAAAAAGATCCGAAGGGAAAATGAGGAAAACACAACCTTATAATCCCATTTACAGAAAGACCAAGTGTAAACAATATTCATAAAATAAACTTTATATTTCCCAAATGTCAATCATGATAAGGTAGGGTGAAAATGTAACAGAAACATACATTTCTTGCATCACTGGATTCATTTGCCTCCAGAAAGAACTTTTGTGCATGTTGAATTAAGCTGAAATCAACAAGCACAGCTGTATCAGTATCACATTATAATTTTAACACAACATAGGACCCAATTCACATAATTGCAAGAACTGAGCAACACCAAGAATAATTGTAAAAGGGGGGTGGGGGGATCATAATATACTATTTTCTTTTTATTTTCAACTGATACAAGCAGAACACCACAATAAATTAATAGGCAACGCTCAGCAAAGAAAAAGTAATTCCAAAGTAATATAAGGATATATAACCATATCTTTTTTAAGGTGAAAAATAATGGAAACTTAGTAAATTTGTATATTTCTTAGTACATAATTCAGCCAGGAATCAAATCTACCTTGATAAACAGTAAGCAAAAGAGAGCACTGTTGACAACGATCTCACAAAATTCAGCAGCCGTTGCTTCACAACCTGGCTGGCTTCTGATGGTAGGACTAGTGGATCTAATGCCCTGAAACAATTTATGCTGTAGTTAATGCCAATAGAACTTTAAGATCTACAAGTAAGTGATACTAGTTGATCCAAACAAACCTGCAGATGAGCATTGCCCCAGTCCACAGCAGCAAAGGCTGCAAATAAGATGTCATAATTTGATGGGAACTACTTTTCTTCCAACTATTATCATTCTTCTGAAAATATTTTCCATGGAGCAGAAAATTAATTAATTATAGTATTCAATCAGATTTAGAAAAAATCATGAATAACTAATAAGAATATATATGGTAACTACTTGAAGAAATATAGTCCTGCTCAGACGTAGGAGTGGCTCCAGACCACAAACAGCAAAGGCAATGACACCAAGGGGTAGGATCAGCTGAAGCACAACAGGGGTTGCTTGTAAAGAATCAAATGATCTGCATCAGTATATAAGAATAAATATTTATATAGAGACAATGTATTCAATGATAGTGAAACAAAAAGGAAGAAGAGATGGAACAAGAATAAGAACAAGATTCTGTATTCAGCAACTACGCAATTTCTACCAATTCCTCCACCAATCCTAAAGCAGAGAGAGAAATAGAATGTTCTAGGAGTTGAGGCTCCAGGCTATTAATAAATATCTCAACAAGCCATTGAATAGATACCAAAGCTTTAGAGTGGAAGAGCAGCAAGGGACACAACTAACCATGCGGTAGTATTGACACTATATGACTGACAATGAAGAGATGGTTTGGAGAGAAAAACCAAATTGAAGCACCCAAGATATAAAGAAACTCTAACAGTCCACTAGAAGATGAAACATAAAACTCAGTTATCAGGACAAACAATTATTTAATTCTACCACTGCAAAAAAGTAAAATAGCTGTGGAAAATACAAACATCATAAGCATGGTTCCATATATTTGTAGAATTAGTTATTAACAATCGAGTCATCTTTGGTTGGGAAGTTTAACTAAAAGTAAAATGCACATACCCTAGCAAACTTAAATTTTAATGCAAAATGAGAAGGGATTATATTTAGAAAAAATCATATTCATTTATGCAAATTCATATCCACTAATTTGTCAACATTTCCCTCAACTAAATGGAGATGGTGAGAGAGGAGGGACCTTTTCAAGATAATAGAAGCAGATTTCATGTGTGTAGTCCAACTTCCTCCACCTGGTGCTAGTATGGAACGGCACAAGAAAACATTACATCTGGAAGAAGCAGGCCTTAGTGGGGCATGTGCTTTACTTAAAAGATGGAGAGCTGAAGTATCACGCCTCTGTTAATTCACAACAAAGTTCTCCACAGATTATAAATAAAAGAAATATACATAAACCCAAAACAACAATAAACAGAGCAGCAGTACAAATGAAACTGACAGGAAACACCAAATCTAACAAATAAGCCTCAAAGTAACCAAACCATAGAATTTGTAATCCATAAAAGCCTTACCAAACCATGCTGTAAAAGATTGATGGGAACTAAATGTCGTCGACTAACACCAACTGGATTCTGTCAAGTAAAATGGAATCAAAAGAGGAAATCTCTAGAGCGTTAAAAAAAAAAAAAAACTAAATAACAACATACATGATGAAATTTGCAGCATCTACTATTATTGTAGGCTCTAATGTCGTGAGACAACTGCATTGAACCCAGATAGGCCATCGTTGAACTGAAGTAGCAGGTCATGCAATGAGCACAATATCATATCTCAGATCCAAACCAATATATCATTTTAACCCAAGGCTAGTGTATATTAAAGGAATGGCATATAGAAATAGTCTCGAATGGAAACGGACAATTAGACCTGCAAGCGAGAGAATAATAACTTTATCACAAGAAGGAACAACATAAATTCACTGTAATCTTGAGTATTTCTTCTTTTCTGGAAGGGAAATAATAAGAAAACAAATTTCCGGTCTCGAATCAAATTCAAAGCAACTGAACTAAGCTAAGGGATTCACAATTACATAAAAAGAACAAAAAGAGAAAATCAATTCCAAATTTGTGTTTTGGGGGGGGGGGGGGGAGGAAAACCCTAAAAGTTCAGACGAAATAGCTCGTCAGATTCAGGACCGAATCCATAAATCACCAATCAGCACGTCATTCGACATTCCTAACTGACTCTTCAAGGAATATACTCATACAGAAAATCCAATTAAATGAAATCTGAGAACTAGCTTTCAGAAGAAGAAAAATAAATAACCTGACTGGTACTGGAGTGGAATTCCCAAGTTAATTTCAAAAGAAAATCGGAACAGATGCAGCGAGGAAAAGAGAGGAAGAAGAAATAGATTTTAGCTCCCCAGCAAGAAGACGAGGAAATTTCCGAATGACTTTTCTGTCATTGCGACTGGTATTTTTGGGTCGTGCAGAGAGGTGAAAAATGCTCTACGCAATTGGCTTGACCTCCCACTAACCTGCACCGATTAGCGTGGTTATTCTACGTGGTCCAATCAAAACGCACTGTTTTGGATTAATAACGGATTTAATAGCCCCGCGAATTACAAGAAAGCTCTTGATTTATGTGGCGCCTGGGAGATGGTTGCTGAGTTGCTAACGTACACGGCATGCGTGACGTTCTTTTTCTTTCTATTTTTGTAATATACGATTGTTTTCATAAATTTGCTGATATATTCTAAGCCAGCGAAAACTCGTGATAATATTAATATCTACAATTTACGGATAAAATAGAAGCTGATAATAATGTAATATTATCCATCACAGCTTTACTGTTTTACGCAAATCTTTGATCAGTCATCAGAGGCGGTTGTTATTAATTATTGAGCACGGAATTAAAATCTCGCAATTAAATTGAAAAATAAAATAGAGGAAATAGAAAATATCTGCTCTTCATTTGAGTGGATAATAGAGCGCGGACCGCATCCGGCGATGGTAGAAACTAGAAAGCTTGTCCTCATATGAAATGGACAACGAACACGTGCATGGCGTGCTCTTTTCTTTTTGGAAGTATACTTGTTGGACTAACAATTTTTTCTAAAACTGTTTTGGACCAATTATTTTTTGGACTGTTTTGCACCAACTATTCAAGTACGGCTGCGTATTAGGAAAGTTCTCTGGGGTTGGGCTATTTGGGCCTAGTGTGCCCATTCAACCAACTTGGGCCAACTTGATATTATTTTACGATCCCAATGTGTCAATTTACAAAATTAATAATTTTGACAAATTAATAAGATATTAAATTTTAGAAAAATGTTTATATAAACTTATATTCCTATCAATAACATAAATTAATAATTGTCTAAAATTACAATTAGTAAGATATATATCTATTGTTATTTATTTTTTTATTAAATTTAAATCTAGGTAGATTTTATCTCTAACTTTTCTTATTACATTAAAAAGTTTCGGTGTCATGGTCTCGAACTGTAACAAAAAATTATGAAGAGATGTTGTTGCTATGCATCCTTCCTTTCATATAATTGGTTTCAAAAGTACTAAATCATCAGAATTTTCGATAATATTAATCACAATTTCTTATAAATTTTGAACCTCTTAACATTCATCATTTTCATCCAAGTAATCTAACAGTTGATTGACATCTATTTTATTGCGGTAACTGAGATCATTAGTTATTTTCTCAAACTCATGAATGTCTTCTTAATAAGTTTTTTCATTTAAGCACTCTTTAAATTAATATATTGATTAATTAATATCTCTCTAAATTAATAAACTTTCATGGTCCAACATTATTAATTTATAAAGGTTTTACTGTAATTTGAATAAATAAAAAATGGAATATATATTTATTTATTTTTGTTATATTATTATATATGATTTTGAGACTTTTGATCAATAATTTCATAATAACATGTTAATAAATTTGTAAATGAAAGTATAAACAAGAATAGAACATGCTAATTTTAATATTTAAATTCTGGCAACAATGTTAGTACTAATGTACTCATACCTTGATTGCTGATAATGTCCACTAGTATTAGATTATTATTTAAGCTTCGTCTAACATAGTTCTTTTTGACAATATGTTAATAAAAGTCAAAAACAATTATTGTTAAATGTTAGTGTCTATCTTTTTTTGATCACACAATGTTACTGTCTATCCTTAAACTTTTATTTTTACACATAAACAACTATATATTGTATTTTAAATATTTTTACACTTAATAATGATGTAAAACAAGTAAATAGTATCGTAAATATTGTATATAAAGAAAAATTTAGTAGTCTTATTTTATTCATCCCTCATATTCGCATCAATGAATATCATACAATGCATGAATTATATATAATTGATTTTTTTTTTCTAGCCGCCTCGCATAGGTTAATATATCTTAGTTTGACTCGTATTAAATATATGTCAATAAATTATTTTTAAATACTTTTTCCAATATAAATAAATTATAATATTTTTGTTATTTTTTAAAATAATGTAATAAAATATTTTTCGCCGTTTCTTTTTTGGTAGACTTTTTAAGGGGTAAAGAAAAGTTTTAGGAGCCATGTGGCGCACGGGTTATGTACGTGTGAGTAATTAGGATAAGATTGATTCATTTGAAGCAACAATAAGCTAATCAAATTCAAATAACTACTTGCAAGAACAAAGTATTTATTGAATATTGTAGAATACTTCTCTATAGACAACATTAACAATATAATTTGTACACTTTTCTTCCTTGTCAAGAGACAATATTTTGAAATCACTTTTACTTCTTATTCGTGATATCACAACATATAATTTGTTGAAGCAGTAATATGAAAAATAATAATAAATACAAAATATAAAATTTTGAAGGTTAGAGTAAAAATATAATTTGTGTGGTACTAGACTAAGGTATGAGTATCTCAACTTTTTTAAAGTAATTGGTTACTCAAACATGTTACTTCCAAGGTACAATAGTCA
This sequence comes from Biancaea sappan, assembly GCA_037074585.1. Taxonomy (NCBI): domain Eukaryota; kingdom Viridiplantae; phylum Streptophyta; class Magnoliopsida; order Fabales; family Fabaceae; genus Biancaea; species Biancaea sappan. Next base: position 19,935,608 of record CM073494.1, read on the forward strand.
AAAGACTCACCTGTTTGTTTATTACCTCTGTACATAGAAAATAAACTAAACTCATTTTCTCCCACACTGACCGGCACGAGGTAAGGGTTCCCTCACCTCGTAAGCCTATACCATAAAACGCTATAACAAGGGATTTACAACATGGGACCTAAAACATTAAAGAGTTGCATTTTTTTTTCAACAACATGGATGGAGATAAAGAAATTTTAATTTCTCGCCTTGTTCATTAAATAATACATTGACACATTGAGCGTATATAATATATTAGCATTAAATACTAATAATCGTTACATAATCCATGATCGATGATGAATTGACGAACATCTCCTAGGTGACTTACATAGTCACAGAGCAACTTCTAAATATTTAATGAAAACATTCTAAGATATTTAAGAAGACCAACCCCAATGTCAAGGAAGGGGTTATGGAGTTAAAGGGCCGTTACACTCCTCAAGCCATCAACTTCGATTCCTAAACTTTGGACATAAACCAAAAGAAAAAGCGAAGTGAGTATCTTTATACTCAGTAAATAATCGACACATTAAAAGATAAAATGTGAAAATGAATGTAGAATTTCATCCATAAACAGTAATTATAAACCAGAGGGTAGCCACAATCATTCTTAAATCACTGAAAGGATTCAAATCAAAGAGATATAGGTGAGCCAATCTTTCAATTAATAAATTCAATCCGCAAGCCAATCCATAAAGATTTATTACAGATTCTTATTGACTAAATCATAAAATTAATTAACTACGGACCTTGGACTACAATTATATAACCTGCCAACTAAAAGTAATTTACCATTCCTTACATTCACTTTACATTATATAAATTGTTCAAACAATTGATTGTATCCATAAATACATATAATAATGTCATTACCAATAATAACCATAACCAAATACTATGAATACATCATGCAAATAATATCCAAGCAAACCAAGCAATGGTAAATATAAAATCTCCATCCTTATGTCTCCACAATTTATATAATAAAACTTCATCCTTATATCCTCTCTTGGCTTAAATGCCAAAAATATGCATATATCCCATATGCATAACTAACATCATCCTTATGCCTCCAAGAGCCTCCACAAGTGCCAATATCCAGCACAATAGCCAAACCAATATATAACATGAATTCCAAAAACCAATGCCAGTACCTGACACGACAACCAAACCAAAATATAATAAGCTATCCATAAACTAGTGAATCACAACACCATTCAACCATTATTATCAATAAAGGAACGGTAATTAATAGCCTATTTTACCTTTGGGGAGTATAATCCTAATGCCATAACTTTATGCAGGACAATTTTTTACAATATAATATTCTTTATAGTACCATATCATAAGAGAACCAACATTTTAAAGTACATCTTCAAAGCAATTACAAGAATCATGATCTAGCATAGCATAATATTCCAAATAAACCCAATATATTCACAGGTAAAGCTAGAATGATAAACATAACTCAATTAAAGCTTCACAAATTAGAATCAATTAAACATCCTTTATCCATTATAGAAATTACTCATCATACTAATAAGAGGTGGAGAAAAACATTATTACATACAAGGACATTTCTAATATCGTTCCAACACAACACAGCTTATCCATTATCATTTACATAAGGAGATAGTCAAAATATTACCACTCTTCTCATGCCATTACGCAACCTAAACCATTTCACTATCACAAGGACAGATTTAGAATTCAAGGCCTTACTAAACGACATTAAATAAGCTTTTTTTTTGTTTTTAACATTCTCCAATCATATCGTAAAAACCCAATATTATTATCATAAGATAAAGAATACTATCAATCATTATTATGGTAAATACTATCCATTTATAGATACATCAATTCATGGGCATTAATAAGGGAAGTTATGGAGACTTACATTTTCCTACTTACCTTGATAACCATTTTAAAGCCCTATAACCACATGACTTCATATATATACCAAGAGAATATCCTTAAATTATAGTAAGAGACAGATAGATTGCAAATTACAGTCCTATGATTATCATTTAACCCAATGGATCCATAATCAAGCATAAATGGTTTTAAAAAAAGAATTGAAATTTACCCTTGAGATTCAATTATATCTCCTAGTTGTGGAAAACATGGTTTGTCCTTATAAGATTGAATGGAATACATATCACATATAAAGGAAGAAGAAGAATGAATCTCAGTCACCTTGTTAGGTGTTAAAGCCATTCTAGAATCCACCAAACATAACAAAGCAAGCCAATATTACTAATTTCCTATACCAATTATTATCCCAATTATTTATACTACTATATGGTTATTTAGTGACTTAAAATCTATCCACATAGAATCAATTAAGCATCACTGTCATTGTAGAATTAACTCTACTCATTGAAATTGGAATGAAACATGGGAGAATTGTGAGGGAAAGAAAAATGCCTACACTCACCTTACTTGTAGTCCATCTTTACCTCAAATCACATTACCAAGGGGGAATGATGTTGAAGATCCCTAACATACAAAAATGTAATGCATCAGAAAAAGCACAAAAAAATACATGGAAGCCAAGCTCGTGCCTGCTTAAGCAAGCTACAGCAGCTTAGCTACTGCTTTCTGGTTGCCACATGCTACAGCGGGCTCTATTGCCCGCTGCAGTGAACGGCGGTGAACTAGTAACGCAAACCTAGTGCACTAGCCCCTACTTTGTCCTCAAATGATCCTTATGCCCTTCCCAGCCAAGATTCTAAGTTTAACCCAAGTTAATCCCACCTAAGGATGACAAGAAGTTTGTACAAGCTCAGCAAAACTCCAACCAATAATCAATCTACATTTTCCTACATTTTTCCCCCATTTCAAGATTTTCTGTACTAAAGAAATTTAGAACCCACACTCACTTAACATCCGATTTTTGTCTCCCAAAGATTACTACCAAAGCTGTATTCCCATCCCACTTGGCCTCTAAGCCTTTGGTTATGGCAGAAAGAAAAGGGAGGAGAATGAAAGTAGAAGGGAGGAAGAAGATCAAGCCTACCTTAAGGAGATAAAGTCGCCAGTAGCGGTGGAGATGACTGATGGTGGCCGCCACGGCACCCTCTTCTTCTTTTTTCTCTAAGTCTCTAGTCTCTCTTCCGGTCTCATGCCAATATTTGAGATTGAATAGGCCAGGGAGGTACCTAGAGTCAAAAAAAATTGGTGAGGGAAAGGACACTTGGCACCATCTTATTGAAAGGCTTGGACACATGGCACCATCTCATGTGTCATCTACTCTCCATTGGGCTAAAATTGTACTAGACAAGCCTTCTCAAGTTAATCTTTCATCTAAGTCCTTAAATTTTGAAAAAAAATTCTAAATTCCACCCAACACCTAAAATTGTTAATTTCCATCATCCTTACTCTCACTTTTCTTTCACATTAATTCTCCTAAAATTAAGAACTTTCTTCTTTTTCTTTTCAAGTAGGTCTTCATAGACTATTTTATTTTATTTTACAAAGAAATTCCTAATATAACAACAATTAAGGATTTTAATGCCTTGAAATTTTTCTTTTTCAAATTAAATGTTCCCCCCTACTAATTTAAAATTCCAAGATGTTCCACACACCTTCTCTATCCAAAATATTACACAAGTGTGTGTGTATATATATATATATATATCTTATACCATTTTCATCTCTCTATCATATATATAATCACATTAACAAACACACTTTTACAGAGGCACACACATGTATATATAGTGCTTGTTTTTTCCTCTTCCCATTGGCTACTCGATTTTAAAAGGCATTATGTACCACAGTTGAGGCAACATCTGCATAATGAAGCTTCAATGTTAATAAACGTCTATATATATGTAATTGTTATTAACTCAAGTAGCCAACGTCCAAAACAATAAGAGCTATTAGTAGCAAATTATATAACCAATTCAAAAATAAAATATCATTCAAAAGGGAAGGCAAACGTTTTTATATTTCAAAATATTTTTAATTTAATATTTTATAATAATAATAATTCCAACAATCTCCTACTTATTATTATAAAATAACACACAATAATATATACACTTTGGGTAGAGATGAATTATTATACATAATATAGGTAGCTAAATTTGTCATGAACCTATATTTAGTAAAAATATATTTCCTAATCCAGAGTCATAATGGCATTTGCCTTGAACTACGACTGTTTAAAGAAGACAAGATATATATCATGCACATAATAACCAAGGTGTAAATCTAAGCCCTAGCTAGCATGGTTATGCGACTTTGTATCGTATCATGTTTCTTGAATGTGTTATGAGAATACACACTGTATATTCTCAAATAGGAGCGGTCCCATTTCGTCACATTCAAATAGGTGAATTCTGTCAAGGGTGTTTCTGCAGTTTAGACACTCCACTCTTATGTGAAATCACAATTTATATATATTGAATATTTTGAAAATTCACAATCACAATTTATATAAAAGTGAATTTTCTCAAAACATGCAATTAAATATCTCATGAAATATGTAATACCCGCTATTTTATTTTCTACTTAAATAATGAATTTGATTTTACAAGTGTTGAAATTTCAAATTTTGTGTGCAATATGTGTGTTTGATATTATTGTATATTGTGATGATGCTTAGATATGTGATTTTAGGCTGTAGGCTAGCAATGTGTGATGTTAGGCCATACAGGGACTTAAGTGAAGCTCACAGGGACTAAAATGAAAGATTTTGAAATCTTGTGGGGTGTAGCAAAAATGTGTACAAAGTATAGGAATAGATGGACAAAATTATAGGGAACCTTGTTGTGAAATAGAAAATGAAAATTAATTTCTAAAACTCTAGATATTATTTTTAGAATATATAGTTGTAATTAAGAAATAGTCTTATACAAAAAATGTCTAAAAGGAAAAATTTAATGAATTACGAAAAAAAATGAAAAAGGAAAAATCTGAAATATACCTTCCAACATTTAAAGTAAGATCTTAGATTTACATAATCTAGGATTGGGCGTTTAAGGTTGAATTTTGAAATTTGAACAAAGATAAATTAATAAAAATACAAGTTGATAAATTAATCAACTAGAATACTAATCCTATGGGCAACAGGGGATTTCGAAAGACTATAAGGAATAATTAAATAGATATTAGTAATATTAATTAAAACAAATCAAAATTAACCAAACAAAATAATATACATATAATATAAATAGTAGTAGCAATGGTTAAAGGATAATACAAAAGATTAAATAAGGAAATTAGATAATTATCCAAACTAACCAATCTAATTAGACATTAAATTGAAGGATAAATTATCCCAATATGAAATCTGAAAAAGAAAAGTTTTTTTTAGAAATTTGAATTAAAAATATTATTTTTAATTAGAATAATCTAAACTTTGAATAACAAAATCTATTTAAATTTAAACAATTAAATTGATCTATCTTAAACTAAGTTAGAAACCCTATAACAAATACATACTCAACCAAACTAATCCCTCCCACAAGCACACTCTTTCGGCTAATCTTTTTTTCTAAACATCAACACTCAATTTTCAATATTGGGAAGCTCAAGTGGAGTTAACAACTAATAAGCAAGAAGAAATTAAGGTAAGTCATAATCTTCCCTTCCATTTTAGCGATGTTGTTTCTTTTGAAATAAATATAAGAACAACCCTAACCCCACATCATGTTTTACAGCCTACACATAGTCCTAGGATATGCACATTCCATGCCCAAACAAGAACTCAAAGGGGTTTCATCTATAGTAAGAATTAAAACAAGGTAAGAACATTTATTTTCGGAAATTCTGGAACAATTTTGTTTGAAAATTAAAACGACCATATCTCTCTCTAGAAAACTCCAAAATTTTCAAATTACCTATGCACGGAAATCTCTTTTCGTCTATTTTCCAGAAAATCTAAAATCTTTCGAAAACTCCCTACCGTTTGAGAGATATGGCCGAAAAAGTACATGGAGGTCAGAAAACTGAAATAAAATAACTTTCTGTTTTAATTTCAAAGTTTGTCTTTCAAACATGCGATAGGAAAATCTGGCACATTACCGAAGAATCTTGGAATGTCATGCTATGGTTTAGCAAGGAACCCAAGTGAGTGAACTAACCCTTCTTTAATATTATTTTAAGTGTTAAAGTAATGGGGTATAAAGATATGTAATGACTATGGTGGAAATATGATTGATGATGATAATAATAATAATAATAATTATTATTATTGGTTAGGAAGAATGATGCACATGTGATTTATGAGATGGTTGAGATTTGAGATAATTGAAATTATCTAGAGATTTATACTTGATGATTTATGATGTTGTATTTTATTATATTGGATGAATATTGTTTGTATTTGGGCGGGATAGTACCCTCTCTCATGTCAAGCGAGAAATCCGAGTAATAGGATGACTTGACCTCTGAGAGTAGAGACAACGATTCCTTCAGTAGGGCCCGGATTTAATCCGTGAGACGCCCTGACCGTTGCTGATGAGGCTGTGCGTCATGGCGGGTTAATAAAATTGAGGAAATTGGTTGAACGAGCCTACGGGCGCTCCCGGATATGATGAGATTGGTTGAGCGAGCCTACGGGCGCTCCCGGATATGATGAGATTGGTTGAGCGAGCCTACGGGCGCTCCCGGATATTTTGCCATTGACAAGTACTAGTTCCGTTGGTCTGAATTGTCTGATTGATTTGCAATTCTTTGATGTGTATTTTTCCTTATGATTTTATAATTTTTACCCATGCCTTTTACTTTATTGCTTTTTCATAGCGGATTTTATTAGGGCGGGGATTAGCTCACTCACGGAGATTATTATCTCACACTCGTTGATTTTTTTCCTTTTCAGATAAGATAGTGAAGGAGAATCTCCCGCTAGAGGAGTAGTTGCCGTTGGACTGTCCCATTGTTGGGTGGGTCCCATATTGTTAGTATTTTATTTTTGTTAAGTTTAGGAAGCTTTGTAGTCAACTAGGACATCTAGGGGTTCTCGGGTAGATAAACTACTTTATTTATTGTATTTAATTTGATTCAAATTTGCAGATTTATTTTGAGAATTTATGATACGAATTATGGTAGAAATCGAGATTTAAAAATTACGGGGTTTATTTATGTTAACATGACTTTGAGAATGAATGAAATATCATAATTTATTTTTTAAACATTAAAATTGTATGAATTAATATGTTTTTATATATTTATTTTAAGTAGTATTCATTCATAAATTAAATTAAATTTAATTAATATTAACCTTAATTAATATTTATTCATATTTAAATGCTATTTCCTAAATATTAATCTATATTATATATATATATACATGTATATATATATATATATATATATATATATTTGTTTTTCAAACTCTAATTTTTCTCTATTTACGCTAAATATTTCATATGAATAACTTAAAATGGGTAAAAATAGAGTTGTTAATTAGGCTTACGGTGACATAGAATTCGTGTCACCGTGCCGGTCACGTGCTCGGAATTTGGGTCGTGACAAAATAAATATAGACATTTTCTCAAAATACTTCCCACAAAGTATAATTTTTCACATGGCTCAATAGTAGAATTGAAAACAAAATTCTGCCAACACATTTTGTTTTTAATTCTCTTGAATATAGGCCAAAAATCGAAATGTAGAATTAAAAAAATCACAAAGTGAAAATTTATATTTCACATAGTTTTAGAAAACTCACAATAAATATGGCCATTAAAAAGCTCATAATAATATAACCATAAAACTTTAATGTAGAATTTCAAAAATTTCACAAACACAATTTTCAATATTAAAATGTTAAATATTTGTTCACATATAAGTTTCAAGAAAGCCTTTTTTCCATATTATCAATAATTATGTCAATAGAAATTTATGAGATATACTCAATATTCAAATATTAAACCCATAAATTTCTATTAAGCCACAACATTATTAACTATTGACCATAAAACATTTTTACCAAAATTTGTATATTTTTATAACAACATACTTAAATCTCCCACTTGTTGTTTTAAAAATTATATCGAAAAAAAAATAATTTTTTCTTCTTGCCCCCACTAATAATAAATATTCTCAAAAAAGAAAAATTAAAATAGTGACACATACCTCATGATATAAGGAGAATAAACTATCATTTCATAAATTTACTTCATGAGCAAAAATTGATCACTCAAAATTAGAACTCAAATGAGTTATTCTCATAAAAAATACCAGATAATAATTTCACCCATGTATATGATATTTTGCTAGTGGATCAAATCAATATTCATTTGCTCCACATAATACAAATGCTATTTTGTATATAGATTTGCCTTTATATATATATATATTGTAATACCCGTTATATTATAAAGTTATGAGTACGATAAATTTATTTTGGAGAAAATAATTCCTCTATCTGTTTAATTTTTGTATATTTGTTTGTGCATATTGTTGAAAATACGAATTTTCACTTATAAATTATATAAATTGTGGGGTATAATGAATGTTATGATATGAAATTTATCTAATGGGTAAAATATAGTTTGAGCATAAAAGGAATTTAGAAAGAAACTGGGAGAAAAATAACATTTTATGTGAAAAAATCCCCTTTGAGACTAAAATGAAAAGGACTACAATGAAAAGAAACTTAAAAGTTTAGGAGAAAGGATAATTTTCCCCTTAGTTCTCAATAGTAACCAATAATTCAGCCACTGCACAGTAAAGTGTATAGTGCCAAATTGAATTATTAGCGCATAATAAATAGAATTATTAAAACATATAGTAAATTAAATATTTTATTATCGCATAGTACATTGACTTCTCCTATAAATAGGTCTTTCTATTTTACTCATAAACTCACACTTTCAGTTTCTCTTCATTCTTTTCCTCAAAATTTCTCTTGCTCCAATATTAACGCTATGAAATTCTAAGCCTTTCTTTCTCAACCTAGATCCAAGATGAGGATACTATTTTAAATTCTTGTAATTATTTATAAGTTAAATTCTTAGTATGCTCTGTAATTACAGCTTTAACAGATTCTCTACATCAGAAAAGAATTATCCTCGATTGCTTGATAATTATTTTATGATTATCAAAATAGAGTATAAAATTGTGAAGAATACATGTCTAGAAAATGTTTGGCTAAATGAAGACTTGGTACTTGAAAGTATCCATCGTGACCCACCTCTTTTTCTTGAAAACTTTCTTAGTGTAGTTTTTTACGGCTTATGTTCACTATTTCTGGTATGAATAGTATCTATATGTATGAATGGTATCCGTACGTATAAATAATATCTATAGACATTAATAGTATTTGTAGACATAAATAGTATTCATATGTATGAATAGTGATCGTACTTATGAATAGTATTTTGTACAAAAGCAACCTTGACTTTCTCTATCTAATCTTCATGAAAATTTTCGTAGCGAAACCTGAAATTCAGCTACGTGTACTTGTCTGTAACAACTTGGAAATGTGACTTAGATACAAAATCTATGTGAGTGGATGACCTTGCTAACTGAGTTTATTATTTTTATTTCAAGTATAATATAAATCTCACTTCATATCACAATTAGAAATTTTAATTAAATTCACTATTTATTAATGATAACTTGATAATGAAATTTATTGTGTGATTTAAGATTATGTTGATGAGAATTATGATTGAAAATGTAATTATACACATGAAATAGTTAAGGACATGATCCAAGATACTCAATGCATATAATCATACATATGGAATGGTTTAGGGCTTGATTCCCTAAGATATCAATGCATGTAATAGTTGTGGATATGAATACAATGGAAATTGAATCCCTGAACATAAATCGAATATAGATGGTATAGAAACCCTAGACATTAATATAATTGTGATATATTTGTACTTGTGATATATTTATTATTGCACAGTCATTTACTCACTAAGTTTTGATGAACTCACACTCTATATGATTATTTTTTTAATACAATGGATGAGGAAGAAGAAAATGTGCAGGAGGATTAGTAATTCTTAAGGATACTTTTCACGTTTGATTGGATGACTTATAAATTTAAAAGCTTAGGAAACGCTCTGTAATCTTTATAGGTCACCTAGACTTGGAAAGTTTTATTGTACCCGATGATATTCGGCTTATATTTACTATTTCACTGTGTTGAACTTTTCATATGTATATATTACAAAATCTCTTTATTAAAAAATTTATGTTATACATTAGTACTAATCAGAGATTTTATGAGATACTATAGAGGTACACCCATGAGTTTATAGAATTATTCACATGCCTGGAATTGGGATGTGACATATATACACAATCTACTTTAAAAGAAGTTTTCCAAACCAAGTTAAAAGAACTTGCAAAAATAATATAGATATACAAGACAAAATATAACCAAAACTAAAGTCTTATAGCAACATACATTATCATAGGTATCTCATACAGTGAGCAATTCTTTCTCATAAATAAAAATTCCTTTTGTGAGCAATAACCAAATAAAAAATAATAATATTATAAGCCCACAAAATTTCATAAATTTATTCAATTGTGAATCACATATTTCCTCCACAAAAAAAATTGACAATTGAGAAAATTTCATAAAAAGTATATATTTCTATCTGTTGAAAAATCTTTTGGCTACTCATAAAGAACTATTGGATGCAAAAACGATTAATAAGATGGTTGGTCATTTACTAGCCAACATTTAAAAAATAAAATAAAATGGTTTCCAACAAGTAAACCACTAAAGACCTCATATGCCAAGGGAAATATATATATATATATATATATATATATATATATATATATATATATATATGTCACCTTAAATAAGGTGTTAGAAATACCAAATACTTAAATTCTAAAACTCATAGAAATTTGTGAGTTTTTAGTAAAAGATAAGATAAATATTTCACCAAGAATATTTATGCAATTTATTGTGAAATAAATTAACAACTCCATATAGCAAACCAAAAGTATTTTCATTGATTTACTCAATTGTGAATCACAAAAATTCATTCTTAGAGAAATTTCACAACTAAGAAAATCCCATAAAAATGATTTTTTTTTTCAAATTATTCCTTTACCATTCTTATTTTTCATTTGTTGCTTTCATGGGATTGAACAAGAAAGTTACCTTAAAATTGTTAGAGAAGCAACATGAAAAATAAGAATAAACTCAAAATATAGGAATTTGAAGGTTGAGTAAAAATATAATTTGTATGGTACGAGGCTGAGGTATGAGTATCTCAACTATCTTTAAGGTAATTTGCACGTCTCTCATGGCTTAACTTTAGTATATTACCCGATACAAGGTTACTCATACTTGTTATCTCGAGGATACAACAGCCTATGACTCGCATGGTTGTTTATTACCTCTGCACATAAGAAGTAAACCAGACTCGTTTTCTCTAGTACTTTCTCTACTCAAAATATCATACAAATATATATATATATATATATCTTATACTACCTGTCATGTCACGTCCCAAAATTTGAGCACGTGACCGGCACGGAAAGTGAATTTCATTTCACCTCCGTAAGCCTATTTTTCTCTTAAAAATCATACAATTCTTTTTCATGCAACCAAAACGAGTTCTCTATACATACTACAATTACTCACATTACATCACTGAATGAACCTACCCGATTACAGAGATTTCTAGATTTATACAACTTAGAATAAGACTTAACTATTATACCTTTATCTTGAACAAATGAAAAGGAAATCATGGACTAAGGATCCATAATTCCTTATTCCGATATTTACCTTCAGCTGTCAACTCTGAAAAAAAATATCAATAAGAGGGGTATGAGCAAACCACATGCCCAGTGAGTAGATAACACAATACTATGACAAAAAAATATCATGCATCATAATGATAACATGCAGCAATCATACGTAAATCGATCATCATATAATATAATATTATTCATAATACCTCACAACAATATCCAAGTAAATCAAATACATTTCAACATAATTCAAAATTCACAACAGCAATCGGTGAAATCAATTTCACACACATTTCCCGTACCAACCGAGTCGTCCAGAATACCTCTAGATCGTTGCCCGCGGCCCCCGCCGGATCCTCCATTTATATTCTCCACCCTTATAGCTTCACATAGATTTCTCCATGGGGTGCACCACCATGCCTTTCCTTTCCAGTCAAATACAATCACAATCACATATAAAAACATCCTCAATCATAATCTTGAGCCACATACACAACTCAGTCATTTACAATTCAAGCCACAACATAATCAATGTGGTTCCAGCAACATAGCATGTATATAACATAACCCATAATATAGAACAATTATTCAACTCAATTCACATGCCATTCACAATCCATCATATAACCTCCATTCATGGGAAAAATAAGAAAATATAATTATATACATTACCAAACACGTTCCACAATTATTTATGCCTCATCGTTCCACATCATCCTCTTCAAACTTGAATATATAACATATTTCCACTATGATACAAAAAGTCAATAACAGATATTTAATCATAGCAAATATTAACCCACTCACCTGGATTTCACGCTCTCGGCACTCCCACTTTGCACTTTGACCATTCCTATTGTAACCAGACAAAAACCATCAGGGTTACGAAATAGAGAAATTTTCTACCACTACTCTCGACCTTTACTCACATCTTAAGTCATAACTCCTAATCGGTAATGAATATTCAAATGAAACTTATATCATTGGAAACTAGACTTAAAGAGCTTTCCAACGATATAAAGTTTGCCCAAAACGGAGTTCGGATGAAGAAGTTATAACTGATCAAAATAAGCTAAGGTTTCCCGGCACATCTGGCGCTTGGGCGCCAACCCATGCCTGGCGCCTAGGCGCCACACGTGGCACCTGGGCACCAATTCCTTCTTCTTCCCATCTCACCTTGGCGCCTAGGCGCCACGATCGCGACCCCTTCGCGATTTCTCTCGGTTTTGGCCCAAATCTGGCCAAATCTTCACCGTTTTTCATGATTTCTTCCATGGGATCTCACCCTTAATGTCTAAGGAGCATTTAGACACCAAAATCACCAATTTTAATCGAGAAACGAAGCCGGAATCTCGATTTTACCTCAAACACTCTTAAAACTAGAAAATAGGAAAAAACTTAAGAAATATAAATTTCTACCTCGATTCCTTGCTTTCCCTACGTTGCTTGGCTCCTAGAGGCTCGCCCCGTAGCCCGAGATCCACCCTCCAAAGCCCAGTTGTAGAGTTGGAGTGTAGAGAGAGAAATTAGAGAGAAGGAAGAGAGAAAGAGAGGAGAGAAAGTGAAGAGAGAGAGGAAAGGAGAAAAATGAATAAAAAATAGGTGAGACCACCTATATACTCGCCCGGGGTGAAATTATCACTTGCTCTGTAATTGACCCTCAGTCAAGACTAGCAAAAGCAAATTCATAAAATCTCACCTCAGGTGTTTCTAAATCCTAGGTGCCCCACAGATTTCCTTATTTCACTTTAGTCCCTCTCAATATCTCAAACTCCACTTTAACCCAAAATCTATCATCCTTTCGGTACCGGACTCATAATTCATTCCCATAAGCTCTATTCTTCTTCTCGGGTTCCTATTTGGTCATTTCTCAAAAGTCCTCTATACTTTCTTTTCTTTTCACTTTAGTCCTTGAGAATTTGTAAAAATTTTCTAAATTAAAAATTAAAATTTATATTCCCTCATTTTCTTCACTAATTAAAAAAGCAAATTTTTCACGTAATTAAATTTTTCACTAAACTTCAAATTAGACTTTAAATATTCATATAAATTCTTGGGATATTACATTTTTCCCCCCTTAAAAGAATTCGGTCCTCCGAATTCAAAACTTACCTCAAGATTGAAGTAAATGCCGATATTTTGTTTATATCTCATTCTCTCTCTTAGAATTTTCACAATCAAGTACAAAATATAACAAGTTCAACATATTTTTATTTCTCAAGTTTCTTCAGTAAAAGAATTACTTCAACAAAAAAAAAATCAAATACGAAAATTTTTATTTCTAATACATAAGTTGCAGGCAACAAGCTGAAGTTGATTTACAAAACAGATAATTTTAATACGTAAACATTAGATCAAACATCAGCTTTAGGTACAAACAAAAAAAAGATAAATTAAGAACGAGGAGGCTTTTGAAATACAGAAGGTGCTCCAGGTCTAGAAGAAGAAGGTGCTTCAGACCTTAAGGAGGAAGTTAATCGTTGCAGCCTAGAAAGAGTTTCGGGAGGAAACGTCTGGGAAATTTGGCGAAGTGCAGAAGTCACTCCATTCATACAGTCAATACATCTCGCTTGTTGGTCATGAAAATTTTGAGTTGCAAACATCGAATGTCTATCAACTCTATTCGCCAATTCCCTAAAATGACGGTTCAAAAGCTTCTCCTGTTCTGTAAAGAGACGATTTATCGATCTCCCATGTTCCTCAAAGTGGCGGTTTATCAATCTTTCCAAGTCCTCCATCTTTTGTCTCATAAGCGCAAGCTCATTATTAGAAGATGTTGCTGTGCTAACATCCTCTAACTCTACTACATTCTTTTTTCTTTTCTTAGCCTCTGGTGACTCTTCCATGGATCTCTTATTCTTATAATTCTCCAGGCTAAGATTTAGATCTAGCTCTACCTTGCCAGCCTCAAAGTTTAAATTGAAAGATTTATTGCCGGCCATATCTTTCTGAGCTATAAAGGTTGTACAGAAGGAGAAGTTTGATGCTAGAAAGCTTATAGATATAAACTCTTAGTGTAGTGAGCAGCGTAATGGGGCATCCATTATATATAGACGAAATTTAGGGCTACAAAACCTTTACATCATACTCTAAAGATGGCCTACAGACCTTATCCGACACAATGCCAACGGTCTCTGATAAGCATGCCAGAAAATAACAAAATATAATCTAATACAAAAGATTTCCTCAAAAATTTTGGCTAACTTTGGACTCTTGCTCAAATTATTAAACTAATCGCCGCTTCAATTTATGACTTCTTAACTCTGTATTTGTCTTATCCAATAATCCTAAATCGAGATATTACTCCATGAACGGGTAGCTTCATACTAGCCTTATCTAGGTTTCTAATCCGTGGCTTTGCCCTCAGCTTACACATTTTCAAACATACATATTAAAATAAAAATTTCTCACATTTACACATCAAGCATTCCATAAAGTGAGAAATTTTTTTTTTACCTTTCACTTGCCTCTACGAGCATATATGTATAAACATGGAGATACATCATTATCTATATATTTTCATCTATTCAAGTTCTTTTAAATTTCAGACTTCTCATTCTCAGAATATATGTAGAATCATTACATATTATTACTGGCCATAACAAATAGCCTTCACTCTCTATGCATGAATAACATACATACATATCATATGTATTTAGATACATATAATCACAGTATAATTCAATCAATCATGCATATTATACTCAACTGAAGGCTTTCAAGAACAATACAAGAAAGCATAGAAATATATTTTAGTTTATCATAAAAACATCCAAGGCAATCTTTAATGGCTACATTGTCGACTTCTTTCAATTTTAGAAAATACCAACGAGAGAAATGGAAAAACCAAGTGTAAATCGACTGCAAATCCACCGAATATTGACTTTCATGGTTTTGCCATTAATGCGACGCGTTGTTGGTGTGCATGCCTACCCTAGACTTCTAGCTTCCAGCTTGCAGAAATCCATAGGTTAAGCGTGTAGGGTGCGGCAAAGAGATATCTTCTTTGTCTCTAAGTTCAAATTTTTCCTCTATAAAAACTGTCTCAACGTTCTCAGTTACCACACCACAAAGAGTAATCATCTCTG
This sequence comes from Biancaea sappan, assembly GCA_037074585.1. NCBI lineage: Eukaryota > Viridiplantae > Streptophyta > Magnoliopsida > Fabales > Fabaceae > Biancaea > Biancaea sappan. The sequence goes on from CM073494.1 coordinate 19,951,402, forward strand.
AGCCTACAACTTCCCAGCATTCCTCTGTAATATCCCCAGAATTTATATGAATATTTAAAGCCTATTTTGAAGTTTAGTGAAAAATTTTAATTACGTGGAAAATTTACTTTTTGAATTAGTGAAGAAATATGGAAATAGAAATTTTAATTTTTAATTTAGGAAATTTTTACAAATTCTCAAGGACTAAAGTGAAAAGAAAAGAAAGTATAGAGGACTTTTGAGAAATGACCAAATAGGAACCTGAGAGGAAGAATAAAGCTTATGAGAATGAATTATGAGTCCGATACCGAAAAGATGATGGATTCGAGGTTAAAGTGGTATTTGAGACATCGAGAGGGATTAAAGTGAATAAATCTTATAAGCTAAGATGGCTATGAGCGATTTTATCGAAAAAGAAATTGGTGGGGCCCACGCGTATACATTTCCTCTTATTCTTTTCTTTCTCTCATTTCTCCCGTATGCTTCCTTACTTTCTCTCTCTCTCGATTATGCTTGCAAAGGAATTTCTTCATCAATCATTCATGCAATTTTTGCACGGGAAAGGAAGATATGAAAGTTAGGATGATTGGTAAGTTGATTTTCTTCTTCTTCTTCCTCTTATTACAAGACCAAATCCTTGGTTATCATTTTGCAAAATTTTTGTAGAATATTTTAATGGATGAATTTAAGTGTGGATGTTAATCTAAAACATTCCTAGGTGGTTTATGATGTTGTTAGAACAAGAAATTTGGAGAAAACTAGGAGAAATTCGTAGAATTTGGATATTTGAAAAAAAAAGTTAGTGTTCTTGATGAAAATTTGAGATTTGAGCTTGGATTGTTGGTAGAAATTGGGGGTTTTGGTGTTAAAACACTTCTTAGACATTAAGGATGAAAACTCATGGAAGAAATCAAAAGAAACGTTGTTTTAGATATGATTTTTGGATTTTTGGATGAAAAACACGAAGAACATCGAAAATTTTCCCTAGAAATTACTGTTCACCGAGAAAATTTTTCCAGATTTTCTCGTTACTGTAGCGTTGACTCGGTCAACGTTACTGTAGCTGCGTTGACCGTTACTGTAGCATCAGTTTTTTTTTTAAAAAATATCGTTGAAAAGCTCTTTGAGTCTAGTTTCCAATGTTATAAGTTTCATCTGGATATTCATTACCAGTTAGGAGTTATGATTTGAGAAGTGGATGAAGGTCGGGAGTAGTGGTAAGGAATTTCTCTATTTCGTAACCCTGATGGTTTTTATCTGGTTACAATAGGAATGGTCAAGGTGCAAGGTGGAAGTGCCGAGAGCGTGAAATCCATGTGAGTGGGTTAATACTTGCTATGATTAAATATCTTTGTTATTGACTTTTTGCATCATAGTGAAAATATGTTGAATATCCAAGTTTGAAGAGAATGATGTGGGGCGATGAGACATAAACAATTGTGGAACGTAACAGGTGATGTATATAATTATATTTTCTTAGTTTCTCATGAATGGAGGTTATATGATGGATTGTGAATGACATGTGAACTGAGTTGAAATGTATCATACTCTGATTGTTGAGTTCATTTATATGCGGATAGTTGAAGTATGTTATTGGTGAATAATTGTTCTATATTATGGGTTATGTTGTATACATGCTATGTTGCTGGAACCACATTGATTATGTTGTGGCTTGAATTGTAAATGACTGAGTTGTGTATGTGGCTCAAGATTATGATTGAGGATGTTTTTATATGTGATTGTGATTGTGTTTGACTGGAAAGGAAAGGCATGGTAGTGCACCCCATGGAGAAATTTATGTGAAGTTATAAGGGTGGAGATTATAAATGGAGCGATAAGGATGGATGCGGCGGGGGCCGCGGGCAACGATCCAGAGGTATTCTGGACGACCCGATTGGTACGGAAAATGTGTGTGAAATTGATTTCACCGATTGCTGTTGTGAATTTTAAATTATGTTGAAATGTATTTGATTTACTTGGATATTGTTATGAAGTATTATGAATAATATTATATCATATGATGATCGATTTACGTATGATTGCTGCATGTTATCATTATGATGCATGATATTTTTTTGTCATAGTGTTGTGTTATCTACTCACTGGGCACGTGGTTTGCTCATACCCCTCTTATTGATATTTCTTTTCAGAGTTGACAGCTGAAGGTAAATATCGGAACAAGGAATTATGGATCCTTAGTCCATGATTACCTTTTCATTTGTTCAGGATAAAGGTATAATAGTTAAGTCTTATTCTAAGTTGTATAAATCTAGAAATCTCTGTAATCGGGTAGGTTCATTCAGTGATGTAATGTGAATAATTGTAGTATGTATAGAGAACTCGGTTTGGTTGCATGAAAAAAAATTGTATGATTTTTAAGAGAAAGATAGGCTTACGGAGGTGAAATGAAATTCACTTTCCGTGCCGGTCACGTGCTCAGATTTTGGGACGTGACATCCTCTCTTCTCATACTCCCACATAAATTTCTAAATTTTTCCAAATCATGGCCACAAGGAAGTACATTGATCTCACAGTGGATGCCAAGAGAGAAGAGCTCGACTTAAACTTAAGTCTGGGCAAAGACAAGGGCAAAAGACCTTTTGAGGGGTCTCCAGAGAAGCAGAAGGAGAAGAAAATGAAGAAGATAGAGGAAGCTGAGGAGACTAGCACGGGCCATACCTCGGAGGACAAAATCGCCTGTCTAGAGCAGGAGGTCAAAAATCTGAAAAAGATGATAGGAGACCTGGAGAAGTTAACTAAACGCAATCATGCAGAAATGACTTCAAGAATTGACAGGTTCTTCTATTGGTCTACCCAGTGCTTCTGCAATCAACAACAAAGAAGTGTTGATTGTATGAATGTGATTTACACTACCCTCCGCGACATTGCTCTGTCTCTCGCTCCAAGGAATGGTCGAGGGGTGATGATACAGTACAACCCTCCTAATCCGAGACCACATCGCTTTTAGATTACTCATGCATGAGTAATTATTTTTTTTTTGCAATGTAATCCTTCTGCTTTTAATGCCAGTGGTTTCTTTTATGGGATAGTACTCCAAAAATAGTAATAATAAAATTAAGAAAGATAAAAGAAATCAGTCACATAAAATCAATCATGAATGTAACATATAAAGCCCCATACAGCAACGGAATCAAAACAAATAATAGCCTTTCCTTTACCGAGCTCAAACGTATAGCCATATCTGTCTAAAACTAAAACTAAAAACATAATTCATAAGAAAAGACAAGTCTTGGAGGAAAAGGAAATGAAAACATCCTACAGGACCTTCAGTGGAGCCATCTCTCTATAGTCGTGCCCGGGTTCACCACGATAGAGGAGATCCCACTAAGGTTACCTTACTCTGTAATCGGTAGGAGACCTAATCCCAAAGCTCTGATACCAACTTGTTGTCACATCCCAAAAATTGAGCATGTGAAAAGATACTACTCATTTGATAAAATTCTCAAACATACGTTATTTACATATATTCTGTAAAGTTTTACATTCAACCTTAATCATTCATTGCACACTATAGAATTATATTCATCTGATAAGCAAATATAGACATACATAGTCTGATATTTCTATCTCATCGCAAGCCTAGGAGACCTATAGAAAGTATAGAGCGTTTCTAATATTCACATTAATAAGTACTGGTATCCCACCAGACAGAAATAGAGAGTAATCCCAAGGGGCTTCTAATCTTCCAACGGATACTCTTCTTCTTTGTTTTCTGTATCTGAAAAATAATCATAGGGAGTGTGAGTTTATTTAAAAACTCAGTAAGTAAATAACTGTACTATATAGAATATCAAAAGTACAAATACCACATTTACTCATATAATTAATTGTCTTATACATCGAGTAGTATGGGACTCTAGCCCCTTTCAAACTCATGAATAAGATTTCTTAGATATACAACGAGTAGTATGGGACTCTAACCCTTTCAAACTCGTGAATAAGATCTCATCGGTATACACCGAGTAGTATGGGACTCTAACCCTTTCAACTCGTGTATAGGTTTCATAGATATGCACTGAGTAGTATGGGACTTTAACCCTTTCAAACTCGTGTATAAGCTTTCTTAGATATACACCGAGTAGTATGGGACTTTAACCCTTTTAACTCGTGTATAGGTTTCATAGATATGCACTGAGTAGTATGGGACTTTAACCCTTTCAAACTCGTGTATTAGATCCCGTAAATCTTTACTCATTGACAAGATAGTGAGAATTTATCACATAGCACAATTGTCATGAAATAAAATAATTTCTACATACTCTTATTTCTACCGATCATCATATACTCCCATATGAAAATTGATTGCTTATTATCCAAATAATATTGTAAATGGGACTTATATTGTACTTTGACTAGTAATATCAAATTAGCTGAGCAAGGTTATTCACTCACCTTGATGTTTGTCCAAGTTTACCTTGTTCCACACTAGAATTTGTGTAGGAAAATTTCCTAGTAAAATATATTACAAGGAAACATAAGAAAGGAAACCAAATCACGAAAATACGCAAAATTTCCTGATTGCTACAGTACGGTTCGCTACAGTGTCGGTCGCTACAGTACCGTTGACTGCTACAGTACCATTGACTGCCGACACTACAGTAACTCGAAGAAAATTTTCCAGATTTTTTTCGAAATCTCTGGTCTCTACAGTAACTCGAATTTTTGCAGAAAAATCTTTCAAAAATTCATCATTTCCTTTCTTGTTTCAAAACCAGAATTTCAACTCTTTTAACCGATTATAACTCAAATATAACTTCTAAAACAACTGAGATTCATGAATTATCATCAAAATCTTCAAGAACAAAACCTTCTCTTATCTTCTACATAAACTGAAATTTAAGGAAAATAATAAGATTAAAGCTTACCTTTGATCTCTACCAAGCTTTTGAACCGAACAATTCTCAAAAACAACACCAAATCTATAGGAGAGTTGAGAGGGAAGGTTGAAGGTTGAGAGACTTGTGAGAGAGTGAATGAAGAAGATACGGGAGAAAAAATGAAGCTAGAAGGGAGAGAGAGAGTTAAAAAGTGGTGGGTTAGTTGGGTAACCCAATGGGTATCCATAACCCAACATCCAAACTCATCCAGTCAATTTACAATAAATGGACTAATTGACCATTCTGAAACCACTTTTCTATGAATTTCACCATTCTTAGAATATATTCCACATTGTGCAAATATTTAGTCCAGTCATTTAACTCAATTTTCATAAATAATATTCAAAGAGAACAATTAAATATGAAAATTAAATATGACCAAAATAAATAACTAAAGTAACGTTGTAAAATTCTAAAATACTCTTAAGCGAATTATATTCCAAAATTAACGGGTATTACACTTGTCACGTCCCAAAATTTGAGCACGTGACCGGCACGGAAAGTGAATTTCATTTCACCTCCGTAAGCCTATCTTTCTCTTAAAAATCATACAATTCTTTTTCATGCAACCAAAACGAGTTCTCTATACATACTACAATTACTCACATTACATCACTGAATGAACCTACCCGATTACAGAGATTTCTAGATTTATACAACTTAGAATAAGACTTAACTATTATACCTTTATCCTGAACAAATGAAAAGGAAATCATGGACTAAGGATCCATAATTCCTTATTCTGATATTTACCTTCAGCTGTCAACTCTGAAAAAAAATATCAATAAGAGGGGTATGAGCAAACCACGTGCCCAGTGAGTAGATAACACAATACTATGACAAAAAAATATCATGCATCATAATGATAACATGCAGCAATCATACGTAAATCGATCATCATATAATATAATATTATTCATAATACCTCACAACAATATCCAAGTAAATCAAATACATTTCAACATAATTCAAAATTCACAATAGCAATCGGTGAAATCAATTTCACACACATTTCCCGTACCAACCGGGTCGTCCAGAATACCTCTGGATCGTTGCCCGCGGCCCCCGCCGCATCCTCCATTTATATTCTCCACCCTTATAGCTTCACATAGATTTCTCCATGGGGTACACCACCATGCCTTTCCTTTCCAGTCAAACACAATCACAATCACATATAAAAACATCCTCAATCATAATCTTGAGCCACATACATAACTCAGTCATTTACAATTCAAGCCACAACATAATCAATGTGGTTCCAGCAATATAGCATGTATATAACATAACCCATAATATAGAACAATTATTCAACTCAATTCACATGCCATTCACAATCCATCATATAACCTCCATTCATGGGAAAAATAAGAAAATATAATTATATACATTACCAGACACGTTCCACAATTGTTTATGCCTCATCGTTCCACATCATCCTCTTCAAACTTGGATATATAACATATTTCCACTATGATACAAAAAGTCAATAACAGATATTTAATCATAGCAAATATTAACCTACTCACCTGGATTTCATGCTCTCGGCACTCCCACTTTGCACTTTGACCATTCCTATTGTAACCAGACAAAAACCATCAGGGTTACGAAATAGAGAAATTTTCTACCACTACTCTCAACCTTTACTCATATATTAAGTCATAACTCCTAACCGGTAATGAATATTCAAATGAAACTTATACCATTGAAAACTAGACTTAAAGAGCTTTCCAACGATATAAAGTTTGCCCAAAACGGAGTTCGGATGAAGAAGTTATGACTGATCAAAATAAGCTAAGGTTTCTCGGCACACCTGGCGCCTGGGCGCCGCCTATGGCGCCTGGGCGCCAATTTCTTCTTCTTCCCATCTCACCTTGGCGCCTAGGCGCCACGATCGCGACCCCTTCGCGATTTCTCTTGGTTTTGGCCCAAATCTGGCCAAATCTTCACCGTTTTTCATGATTTCTTCCATGGGATCTCACCCTTAATGTCTAAGGAGCATTTAGACACCAAAATCACCAATTTTAATCGAGAAACGAAGCTGGAATCTCGATTTTACCTCAAACACTCTTAAAACTAGAAAATAGGGAAAAGCTTAAGAAATATAAATTTTTACCTCGATTCCTTGCTTTCCCTACGTTGCTTGGCTCCTAGAGGCTCGCCCCGTAGCCCGAGATCCACCCTCCAAAGCCCAGTTGTAGAGTTGGAGTGTAGAGAGAGAAATTAGAGAGAAGGAAGAGAGAAAGAGAGGAGAGAAAGTGAAGAGAGAGAGAGGAAAGGAGAAAAATGAATAAAAAATAGGTGAGGCCACCTATATACTCGCCCGGGGTGAAATTATCATTTGCTCTGCAATTGACCCTCAGTCAAGACTAGCAAAAGCAAATTCATAAAATCTCACCTCAGGTGTTTCTAAATCCTAGGTGCCCCACAGATTTCCTTATTTCACTTTAGTCCCTCTCAATATCTCAAACTCCACTTTAACCCCAAATCTATCATCCTTTCGGTACCGGACTCATAATTCATTCCCATAAGCTCTATTCTTCTTCTCGGGTTCCTATTTGGTCATTTCTCAAAAGTCCTCTATACTTTCTTTTCTTTTCACTTTAGTCCTTGAGAATTTGTAAAAATTTCCTAAATTAAAAATTAAAATTTTTATTCCCTCATTTTCTTCACTAATTCAAAAAGCAAATTTTTCACGTAATTAAATTTTTCACTAAACTTCAAATTAGACTTTAAATATTCATATAAATTTTTGGGATATTACATGTTACGACCCAAAAATTAGGCACGTGAATCGCGCATAACTCCTAGGATATACCTCCATCATAACTCAGAGAATCCTTGGACAGTCCTACTATCCATGATTATGTAGATCATGAATTACCAAAAAAAGGGATTTACATAAATACTCATTTATATACACAACATTCACATGTTCTTATCCCATATTCCAGAACAACGGAAACATTACTAACATAGTAAAACGGTAAATTACAGCCAAAATTATGACAATAACAATATCATAAAATACATCTAAGCCTTAGAGGCCTACGGGACTACAAAGTGTTCCTTATCTTATACAAAATTTGGTTCTATAAACCCATCAATCAAAAGTGGAGTATTTCCCCAACGAACCACTAATCTTCCAGCGAGTACTCCTCATCCTTAACTGTCACGACCCGTTTTCTGGGCACATGACCGGCACAATGATGAATATCTCATCACTGTAAGCCTTTCGATAAATTCTACCCATGAGTTTAGTCATTATCAAAATAACCATTCCTGAAGAAAATATATCAAATTTTCTTATTTGAAATTCATAGAGATGATTTGCACATAATAATAGATTCTCAATATAAAATACATTATTATGCTGACATACAAGCCAAATGTTAAACCCCTGACCAAGATGTCCTAGACGATTACAGAGCAACATAATCTACAACAATAGAGGGGCCTACCCGATAGCGGGAGGGTCCAAAGTGATCTACTCTTCTAGCGGATATTCTTCATTGGCAACCTGATCTGAACAAAAAAGGTTGTACAAACAATGTGAGCTTTTAAACTCAATGAGCGAATCGGTCTCGCGTTAATAAAATTCAAATACATTACCAGTCATGCAAGTATATCCGAAGGCTCATACTCAACCAATAGACAAAAGATAAAAATTCATCCAATTCAACAAACGTTACTAGTACTCGTCAATGGCAATATATCCCAGAGAGCGCACACAGGCCGGCTCACCAATTATGTATATTTCCGCCATGACGCACAACCTCATCCTCTTAGCTAGGGCGCCTCACGGATTTATCATCAATCCGGGCTATATCCCTACTGAGGGAATCGTTGTCTCCACACTCATTGGTCAAGACACCCTGTCAACCGGGTTTTCCGCCTTGCCGTGAGAGGGGGTACTGTCCCGCTCAATCACAATCAATAGCATTTCATATCATAATCAGAAGCTTAATATAATATTCATCCATATAACAGGTATAGTATATAACTATATTATAGCTTTATAAACCACAATTCAAGAGATTCAATCTTCACATTATCATGAGATACTTGCTTTTTCTTATCCATACTTCTGGATTAATTATCTCATTATATTCGCCATTCTGAATCCAATTTCCCCCTATGAATCTTGAGAGTGTCCTACGACATACTTTTTACTCACCTGGATTCCGTACGAATATCGCTTCTCTAAGTCGTTACAGACAAGAGTACACAGATGAATTTCAGTATTCCGCTACGGAGATTTTCATGAAAGATTAGAGAAAACAAGTTAGGATTGTTTTCATACAGATACTGTTCATACATGAGGTACTATTTATATATACGGTCACTATTCATACATACGGTCACTATTCATACGTATGAATACTATTTTTACGTACGGATACTATTCATATGTACAGTTATTATTCATACGAACGGGTACTATTCATACCAGAAATAGAGAATACAATCTGTAAAAGAGTACACCAGGTAAGTTCCCAGGAAAGAGTGGAGGGTCACACTGGACACACTTAAAAACCAGGTCTTTCCTTAGCCAGAACTTTCCTAGACATGTATTCTTCACAGTTTACATTCTATTTCGGTAATCAGAGAATCAAAATAACATATAAACAGCTAAGGACAGTTTTTCTGATGTGGAAGATCGGCCAAAACCGCAACCACATAGCATACTTAAGAAATTAACTTCTAAAATTTGAAAGACATAGAAAGGGCATAGTATCCTTACCTAAGCTGAAAAGGAAAGGCCCAAAATCTCATAAGCCTAACATTGGAGTAAGAGAAACTTAAGGAGAGAAGAAGAGAAGTTGAAGGTGTGAGTTTAGAAGTGAAATGGAAGGGCCTATTTATAGCAAAAGTCAAGGGTACTATTTGATACTATGCGCTAATAAAATATTCAATTTATTATTCATGAAAATGACATTTCTAATAAAATAATCCACGTTAATCATTTACAGTTACTGTGCAACTACGGAAAAGTCGCAGGCGACTTACTATTGAAAACTTAAGGGAAAAACTATCATTTCACCTTAAACCTTTAAGTTTCTTTTCAATTCAGTCCTTTCACTTTAGTCCCTGAGGGTATTTTTACACATAAAACGTCATTTTTTCCTACGAACTTCTTTCTAGTTGTCTCTTATGACCAAACCACATCTAATACTTGACATTTCGATTGTATAAATGAACAGTACCATATACGTAAATAGTATTATATGGGTGAACAGTACCGTATATTGAAATAGTAACAGTAGTTTGTAAACAAATATTTATATTTTATTTTTTTCATGGGTATTACATTAACCACTGTAAATGAAAAAATAACCACATAGGGTGTAAGTTCATACAAACTCAATGAGTAAAATAATGTATATTAAAATTATATTTGGTACAAGTACAAATACCATAGTCACTGATGCAATCAAAATAAATACATAAAGAGCACATAAAAACGCACATAGATACACACATACACATAAAGTGTAGAATGCAACGATGACGTGCTATTCACTCGTGAATCTACGTTCTCACTAATGTCACATTAAGTTGTAACTCAATGGAAATGTGCTAAGGGTCTACATTCCTTTAGTCTTAAATTTTTTGAGGTTCGTCCATAAAAATTTAACTATCCTTAGACGTACTTACTAGTTTGCCCATGGGTTTACATTCGCACATATCTCCCTTTCCTGCATGCAATCCACACAAACACACCACACACTACACAAGTCGACAGTCCACAATTTCCAATCACAATTCTCCACACTAATTTCCAATTCCACAAGAAAAATCCTTATGTTTAGTTAATGCCATCAACTATAGAATTTCATCAATTTAATTTCAATTTATGGCGTGAGTGAGATTTATATTATACTTGAATTTAATAAAACTCAACCAGCAATCTCAGCCATTCACCTCGATGCTAACTAGAGTTTCCAAGGAAAAAGGATCGAAAAATGAAGCCAATGTATCTTCGAAACCACCTAAAAACATATCAAATAATTCTCTTAGCAAGAGAGTAGACAAGGGCTATCAATCAACTGGCCATCTCAACCAACCAACTAGTGACCTACTGGTCGACTGTCAGCAGCACACCAGTTGACTGATTCACTATTGTCCAACTTGCCATTGTTGTCTAAGATGTACTGGTCAACTGATATGGAGCTATCGGTCGATTGATGCGTATTTGTCCAAAATGTTAAAATTTACTCACCGGTCGACCAACTGGGACACACTAGTCGACCGGTGCGCTTCTATAGAGTTTTGGACATAAGGCATCACGGCAATCGGTCAACTGCCTCAAAACGATAGTCAATTGCTCACTCGCAAAAGTAATTCTACTACCCATTTTATTCAATTCTTCTTAAATGAACCCAAACCTTTCACCCATTTTCTCCTTTGGTTTTTGCTTTAAAATAAGGTTCTTAAAACAACTTAGAGCAAGTAAAACTCCCCTAACTCAAGGAAAGATTGATTTCACAGATTTTCTTAAAATTCCTTAAAATTTACCCAAAACACTTCCATCACTTTTCACCATAAACCAACTGTGTTTTTCCTACAAAAGTTGGGTTCTACCATTTGCAGCAAAATAACCAAAAGAAAGAAGCAAATAGGCAAAGTTTTTTAGCACCGATAACCCCAAAACCCATTTTTCCTACACTTGGGGTATAATGGTTTAAATGGAGGGGAAAGAGGAAGATGATGCTTACCTCTAACCTCAGTGACTTTGGTGAGTCGGAAAACAACTGAAAAACAAAAAACCAACGGAAGAAATGGAAGAAATGACTTATAGAAGTTGAGGGAAAGCATTTTCTTCTTCTTGCTCCAAAGTGACACAAAACATGAAATCATGAAAGAGAAAAGAGGAAGAAGAAACTTATATGCTTGTGGGTCACTTGGTGACTCATGGGTATCCATATCTAATTACCCTAAATCTAAAAGATTCAATTATTCTTTAATAATTATATTAATTCTTGTTTCAATCCCTCTTTTTCCTATTTTCATAACTCACAAGAAAATACCACACTATAATAAAATATCCAGTCCCGTCATTTATACAAATTTCATAAATAACATTCAAAAGAATTAAATTAAATATAAAAAATAAAATAAAATGACTAATTTGAATAAAATAATTTAACACTATAAGTGTCGTAATATCCCCAAATACATGTCCCCAGGTTTGGCGGGAATTAACACTATCTCCATCTCTCTATCATATATATATTCACATTAACACATACACTTTCACAAAGGCACAAACATGTATATATAATGCTTCTCTTGTCCTCTTCCTGTTGGCTACTATGGTAAAAATCATTGTTAAAAAAAGTATAACATTCTACCATACTAAAATATGGTAGAAGATCTAGATCCCTTTTGTGGTGTCAGCTAAAGAAATTATTATTGTAGTGAAAAAAATGCTTCATTTAATTTAAAAATAAAACAATAAATCATCATAAAAACTTATTGGCCTTAAATATACCATGCAGCTGATGTAACAAGTAATATTTAATGAGCATTGTCTTCATCCAAGTACATTAAATGCCGATGTCCAATATATATATATATATATATCTTCAAATTCAACACTCACTAGCGCTTACTTGTTTGAATAAAACAACAGGTAGATTTGTCAAAGTCAAACCAACCAGAAAAGAAAAATTTATAGAAATTAATGATTCAATCATTTAAAAATAAAATTTTCCAATTCAATTTTAAAATAATTAATATTTTCTTAATTAAAATTTTTAAAAACAAGGTATATCAATTTAACTTTTTACATATTTCTTTAATCCACATTTAAAAAATGTATTCATAGGTTACTTGATATAAAAAATTGGGCTTAGTTTGGTGGTCAGAAATACTCATGAAGCTTACTAGTTAAGTAACAGTCGCATAGAATTTTATTTGTACCTAACAAAATTATCACCTTTATTAAGGGAAAAAAAGTTTTGAGATTGAATTTAAAGTTTTTTATGACCAAATTGAAATAAAAATATTTTTTGTATAAACTACGTTGGAGAATGATGAAAGATGAATAATTTAATATTTTCACGCACATAAAATTATTCTCATATTTAAGGTGGGAAAGAAAGCTTAAGAGTATTATTATATTCGTATATTTACAGATGATAAAATTAGACCAGAGTAGTCGGTCGAACTGGTTAGATTGGTGACCGGTAAGAGATCTGATTCAATTAGGCAAAAAAAATCAGTATATCATTGAACTGAATTTAAACTGACAAAATCGGGTGAATCAGCTGGGTGGCCGGTTTCATCCAGTTCCTTTTTTTTTTTTAATCCTAACCTCAAACCTCTAAAATGTACAGCAAGTTAAAAAAAATTTTAGAACATTGCTATACTGCCAAAGCCAGTACTAGAAGAAGAAGAAGAAGAGAAGAAGAAGAAGAAGAAAAAAAACCAGATCCAAATCCAAATGGCCAAAGATGGGTTGAGAGATTTGAAACTAAGACAACATGAGAGATTGAAACTTAAGACTTGAGATGATGAGGGACTCCACGGACATGAGAAGAGGAAGAGACGAAGAAGATATATGAAAGAGAAAGAAATTGAGATTGAGAGAGGGCAGAGAGCAATATTGTTGTGGGTGGCCTGAGAAAATAGAGAAAGAGAAACAACATTGATGGCATGGCCACGTGGGAAAATAGAAAATGGAAAAGAGGAGTAGGCATGTAAAGTCAAGAAAAGCTGACCACAGGAGGGCTATTTATATTAGTGGATGAGAAAACGATAAGCAATACATATTTATATATAATATAATATTAAAAATCATATTTAAAAATATGTTTTTTAAAATTTAAAATATATATAATATTAAAAATAAAGATTATTTTTTATCATATTAATATAAAAATTAATATATAGATGTATATTTATAAATTTTAATTATGTATATTATTTTTTAATATTTTTTAAGTACCACTGGTTCGACCATTAAACTTTGAACCAGTGTCTCTATCAGCTCAATAACCAGTCCTGTTTTGAAAATATTGTGCATAACAAACAAGAGAATCTAACAATTTTATCTCACATTTTGTGTAGTTTAAAAAAAATGAAAATTTGCATACCAAATACTTCCAAATATAATCCTTTACATAAGTGGAATTACATTTTTTTTGCTCTGATATTTGCTTCAATTTACAATATATAATAACCCTAAACGTAGTGCTTAATTTGGACATCAATTGACATTCACTTTTTTATTCCTTTTAAACTTCAAGAAAATATTCACTTCAAATATAGCTAATATAACTCCTAAAACAGATTTTTGTTGATGACGCAAACTACATAAGACAATTCTATATTAAAGGAAAAATAAGTGTTTTTTTCTTTTTTTTAAAATATTCTCATTTCAATAATAGCCGTTAAATCAAAATTAAACGATCTGTCATATATTATTGACACCACTAATTGCAGGCAATATGTTCTTTATGAATCCCTGCAAAATAAATAAGAAAGAAGAAAAAGCGTAAATTTTATAAAACTTATGATCAAATTTTAGATTCATCCACTCTTCTAATTAACTAGAGATATTTAAAAAAAAGCTTTATTCAATATATTTTTATTTTGCTCATCGGGTCAGATATGTATTTAACAAGTAATAGGAGCCAAAATTCGCAATTTGTAGTTCTAAACACCTGGTCGTCGAGATCAATAAATTCTCCTCCAAGTATATCTGAGTAACAATAAATTAATGATAGAAAAATGTATAAAACATATTTTTACAAAATAAATTTCATATATCGACATCAAAGAAATCAGTATTAAGATGAGAAAGCAACTTCATAAGTAAACGTTGGTCTCAAAGGGCAATGAAACATAAGAGAGTTCTGATAATACTATTTTTTTCTTGGAAAAGACACTGTACTGAATGTTATAAGATTAATGTTGATTGATCAAAGAAAAATAATCTCATGGTCGCTGGGAGAGTGATCAGATCATACTAGATATAATAGATCCTAAGCTTTGCACAATTTATAGGAGTAGGATCAGTAAATTTGGCAAAAACTTAAGCCCTTCAGATTGGATTACAAATAGCTTATTCTTTGAAGAATACAATTTGTCAAAAATTTCAAGATTTTAGATCAGATGTAAAAATGCAATAGCAAAGAAAGCTAGTTTTTGTTAATGAAGCTTATGTAACGTACTTATCAAGATGTTAGCTTATTCATCTTTCTGCCTGTGCTTGTTGCAAGTTAACTTACTTGCTATTTTGTAAGACTCTTTTATGTTTTAATATATTTCTTTTTTCACCAAGAAAAAAAAAACATAAGAGAGAAGTAGCAGGTCATGCGGCTCATGCCATAGGCTATCGATTAGTAATCTTTTTTTTTCAAACTTTATTAAGTTATTTTCAAATAATTTCTTAAACTTTTAAAATAAAAAATAGGTTCATCAACTTTTACATTTAAAAAAAAAAAGCTGTCTTTTTTATGTTAATTAAAATACTATATCAAACGTTTTCATAATTGGCATTGCAAATTCTTATTTATTTCAATTACTTTCATGTCCACCGAAAATGAAGAAGCATATAATTCGTTGAAAGACTTATATTTCAATTTTAAAAATTAAATACTGATAAATTTAGTTTTGGACTTAGCCAGTTAGCCTAATCAATTAACATTTTGACAAGTTTAATACACCTCAAGCCACAATAAATCTGACACTTTACTAGCGAGCAACTTCCTAGCACAATTAACTATTTGTCATATATGGTGCAATATCTTTTCGAACACAAAGCATAATAATCACAAACTACTTAATTATCACTTATGAGTCTGACTTCTCTACTTAGTCAAATAAGACCATCCATTAACATATAAATTTTTGTAAATTTCACCTGATTAAATGATCTTATTTGATCTAATACAATGTTAGTCAATCAAAGAATTCTAAGATATTAATTATGAGTATTCCCTTCTCTCACTATTTTGTCAAATTCATGTTAAAACATCTTTTTAACTTGAATCAGGGATGAATTTATGTTGAAGGGAGTGCGAGCAATTGCTTTCCACAAGATTTTTTTTAATTAATATATGTGGTATTTTTTTTATCCCTACAAAAATTAAATATTACTCTCACATAGTAAATTATAATTACTCATCTTATTAAGAGTATCTCATCCAATAAATTTTTTTAAATTAAATTTAAAAATTAGTTGTACCCTACCATAACACACTCAATAAGTTTATATATTATGTATTTTATATTATTTTTTTATTGCTTATGTATATTTATAATATTTTTAATAAAAATATTTATAAATTATAAATAAATATTTATATTACTTTTTTATCACTTTTCTCTACTAACCAAAATTTTTAGATTGATCATTGACTATCATTAAAAGTGAAAACTGAAACTTCATCCATTTTTGAATTATTGTAAATACATTTTAGTAGTTTTTTTTTTCGTCACCGTGCCGCTGTCAATAATGTCTAGTCCAAATTCCACTTATTAGATAATATTTATAGGCGACTCAAAATTGAAAAATGAATTGTATAGATTCTTTATTGCAGTAGATTTAATATATACTTTTTCAGGCTAGAGTACCAGAGGCCCAAATTAATGAGTGTGTTTGAAAGGTCGGTAAATTAAATTTAGGTGGGATAAATTAAATTTGATTAAATATAGTTAGAAAAAAATTAAATTTAAATGAACGTGATTTATGTTTAGAAGACATTTTGATAAATATGGTTTGAGACAAAGCATGATGTTTGGATGTTGATTTGTAAAAGTGATTTTGAATGTGTAATTACCAGAAATGACATAAATTTTATATTTTATTTTTTGATAAACTATGATGTTTTGGATGTATATTCTGAATTTTATAGCTATAGTGTTAATCACAAATAAATTATTGACTAATTTTTATTAATAATTAAATTTTAAACAAAATAAACTAAATATTCATTATAATTAAGTTTTAACAAAATGAATTGATAATTTAAACAAAATAAATTATTTATTTTTTAACTTCTTACTTAATTAGTTTAAGCTCATTATTTAATCATACAACAATACTCAAAACTTGATAAACTCCTTTTAATCTTAATTAAAATTCCTATTATAACAATTTTGTTCATTTTCAAATATTTTACTTCTAACCTACAACTTTTCATTTTATTCACTTAGATCTTTGCCTAATATTTTTCCTTTGCCTTTTGCATGATCTCATATTACATTTAGTTTCATATAGGTCCCTAGTCCTAGAATATAATTTTTTTCTGAAATTAAATCAATCCCTGTAAACTTTTCATTTCTATCACTCTAGTCCCTGTTATACATATTATTAGTTTTCACTTGGTATATTAGTTTTAAATTAAATTTTAGTTCACTCCTTCTTCTTCCAATCCATAAATTTAATTTAAACTAAATTTTGCTTTAATTTCAACATTTACTAGAAACCTTTATGTTTATTCACTTAGGTCCTTAGTCAAAGTTTTCCTTTTGTATTTTACATGATTTAATATCATATTTAGCTTCATATAGGTCCATAGAACCAGAATATATTTTTTTGCAAAAATTCAATCAACCCCCTATAAACTTTTTATTTCTTTCATTTTAGTCCCTATCAGTTCCAGAGAGAGAGATGACTCTGTTTTCTGAACTGAAAACAGAGGATACTTTTCCAGTTAAAAGAGAGAAATCAAATAGAGATTTCAGCCATAAAAGAACGAAATTTCTAGGTTCTTAAATAGTAAACTCATGTGACTTAAGGAAACTCAAGAAAAAGCCTCTTGTTCTCACTCTCTGTTTCTGCAGAGAAGATACTACACATGGCCTAGCACTTGTGACCTACACCAACCCACATTAATGCCAACAGAAAAGCTACACAGGGTGAGAATTGTTTCAACCACGTTGCATGGCCCATTTCCCAAACCAGGTTTGATACTACATTGGTTTGTCAATGTTGTCAAACATCCCATTTTTTCACAAACGCAGTTTATGGGTGTTGAAACATGGTTGGGCAAAATATCAACATGCTCCCAAACAAGCATTATATAGGCTGTGTTCAGCGTGAGAACTTATAACTTATAAGTTAGCTTATAATTTATTTGATTAGCTTATAAATTCGTTAAAAGTATTTGGTAAACGAGTTTATTTTAGTAGTTTATAACTTATGTACTTTTCTTTTTTTTTTATTCTTGTTATTTTATGAGATATTTATTATACACTTCATATTCATTATACCTTTATATATAAATATAATAAAATATGTAAATATAATTTATTAAATATAATAAAATATAATAATATATATATATATATATAAATATATTATATATGTAAAAATATATTATTTATATATAAAATATAATGAAATATGTAAATATATATTTTTAATGAATTATATATATATATAATAATTTAAATTAATTTAATTAAAAACAAAAATAATATATTAAATATATTATTTTACAATTAAAAAATATATGTCCTTTTATGTTATTTAACACCTATCAGTTATTTCAATAAATAATTTTATCAATCACTTTTAATTTAATAAATTAAATTATAAATTATCAATTATAAACTAAAAATTAACTTAATTGGATTATTGGCGTTACTGTCTCTGCCCACACCAGCAAGATTGAACCGTTGGACTAACTGCACGTGACACGCGCGTGACCAAGTTCGGCATTCAAATTCGGACCTGAGCGCCTTCTTTTTCTTAAATCTATTTCAATCCGGACCCCACACGTCCGCATTCAAAATCCCGTTCAGTAATTCACTCCAAGAGACAGGAAGCAAATTCGTCACTTTCGTGTACCCATCGGACGGCAGCCCTTTCGGCCGATTCACTCTGCGTAGATTGACTGAACTCAGAAAGCCTTGCCACTGTCAGGCAATCGTGTTTTTCACAGGATTTCTCGTTTCAGATTCAAAATCAAACGCAAAGCCCTTCGTTTTCTCTGGCAGGTGCCCTCTGCTGATTCTCCCGCCCCCTTCTCTCACACCATCATCTATCACTCGGTTCATCTCAGAGGTAAGCTTACATACCAGTATCTCGTGAGGATGATCTGATTGAAGTTTCATTAGGTTTAACACATTTTTCTTTTCTTTCACATTTAACGTGCGATTTATGGGTTAAACCTGATTTGAGATTGAAATGGAATTTAATCAACTTTTGCACTTCATTGGGAGCCCAGGGTTTTGCGATACAGACCGAGTTCATTAGAAATGGAGAACTCAGATGGGAAGAATCCCGATTCAACTAATTGTGTGAGAGTCGCAGTTAACATCCGCCCCTTGATTACATCAGAGCTTCTACTCGGATGTACAGACTGCATTTCTGTTGTTCCCGGTGAACCTCAGGTGCTTTATGGTTTTTACTTTCTATATAAGACTATTTCAAAACACGAATTTTGCACAATTACCATCAAATGTAAATATGTTTTCGGTCCCAAATTGGCGTCTCTATGTTGCTAGTTCACATTTACTATCAAATTTAATACCTTATTGTTGTTGGGTGCACCGTAGGTGCAAATAGGGTCACATGCGTTCACCTATGATTATGTCTATGGTAGCACGGGGTCTCCTTCTTCTACAATATATGACGACTGTGTAGCTCCGCTTGTCGATGCTCTTTTCCATGGGTACAATGCCACTGTTCTTGCATATGGCCAGGTATAATTTTCACGTGGTTATTTGTTTCTCAATGATTTTCAGCAACTTTCTTTTGTTTTTAGTAGCTTGCATTTTGTTGATTAAGTAATTGAGTTTTTGTTTTCAAGACGGGATCTGGGAAAACATTCACAATGGGCACCAATTATACTGGAGAAGGTAGTAGTGGAGGAATTATACCTCGGGTGATGGAAACTATATTTAAAAGAGTTGAGGGTATGAAAGATTCCGCAGAATTTTTGATTAGAGTTTCATTTATCGAGGTAAAGGCCAAACTATTATCAAGTTCATTATTTTTCTTTGTATTTGAGCTCAGATAGGTAAACTTGATTTGCAAAAAATTGACAGATATTCAAGGAAGAGGTTTATGATTTACTTGATACAAACTCTTCTAGAGGAGAAGTGACATCTACCGCAAAGGTTGCTGTGACAGCTAGAGTTCCAATACAAATAAGAGAAACAGTGAATGGAGGAATAACACTTGCTGGTGTAACTGAGGCTGAAGTAATGACAAAAGAAGAAATGGCTTCATATCTCTCACGCGGTTCATTGTCACGTGCCACAGGGAGTACAAACATGAACAGTCAATCAAGGTAGAATGCCATGATCGAGCTCCAAAAAACTTATGAAAATATCTTAATTATGTATATCTAAATATTTATTATTGGAAATTTACTTTATACTTTGTTGATTGAAAGAATTGTACTTTGTCTAGCCGCTCACATGCCATATTCACAATCACAATGGAGCAAAGGAAGGGTGATGATATCTTATGTGCAAAACTCCATTTAGTGGACCTTGCTGGTTCTGAACGTGCTAAACGAACTGGTGCAGATGGCATGCGTTTGAAAGAAGGTGTTTTTCTTTAAATGAAGGACATCGACACTAATATTATTAAAATTAAAAACAGTAATTAAGACCCTGTTTTGTGTTTATTTTAATTTCTTGTGACGGTATTTGTTGTTTAGGCATTCATATAAACAAGGGTTTGTTGGCTCTTGGAAACGTGATAAGTGCATTGGGAGATGAAAAAAAGCGAAAAGAAGGAGGCCATGTGCCATATCGTGATAGCAAATTAACACGCCTATTGCAGGTGTGCACAAATTTGTTTGCTCACTGATTGTTAATGAAAACTGTGATAAAAAATATATAAGTCATGGATTATGAATATATCATGACATCCAATTCATTTTTAAATATATAGGATTCTCTTGGAGGAAACAGTAAAACAGTGATGATAGGTATGTACTCTATGCATTATGGAGATTTTTTTTTTTCAGTAAATAAATCATTTATATTTGTTGTGAACATTTCAGCATGTGTTAGTCCTGCTGACACCAACGCTGAAGAGACATTGAACACATTGAAGTATGCTAATCGTGCTCGCAACATTCAGAACAAGGCAGTGGTAAGAACTTTGTGTTGATCTTCATTACTTTTTACAAGCTTTTGGCTTGCATCCTCCTGTTTTTCAAATCTTACATTTGATGACTTTGACTTTTCTTGTTTTAGATTAATCGTGATCCAGTGACAGCTCAGGTTCAGAGAATGCGGAGTCAGATTGAGCAATTACAGGCTGAGCTTTTATTTTATAGAGGTGATGCTAGTGGACCATTTGAGGAACTTCAGGTACATCTTTAAGTTAGGAAGTTCTTGCAAATGGTCCCTTGTTTACTGGTTTTAGGTGTCTAATGTCCTCCGATGTTTCCAGACTCTCAAAAGCAAAGTATACTTACTTGAAGCAAGCAATGCAGAGTTACAAAGGAGGCTTCAAGAACATCAAGTCACTTGTGAGAGTTTATCTCAACGTGCTTTTGATGCTCAGGTTTTTCTTTCATTCTTTGTGTTTTGATTTCTGAGTTATATACTTATAATAAATGGTTGCCACTTGCAAGTTTATTATCATATCTATTGTTGTTGTTGATGACTTTAAGTTGTTGTTCTCACTCAAGGCACTTTATATGTTTAGGTTGAAAAAGATCAATTAATCATGAAAATTGAATCACTTCGAAATGGTAAATCTTGGGAGGAGATTGACTCAAATTCAAATCAGGTTCTAATGCACCCAACCCTTGCTACTTTTGGTTACAATTTTACCTGATGAAGTAATTTGTTATTGACAAATTTTTGAAATTTTTAGGAATATGACGTGCTCAAATCTTATGTGTCAAAAATCCATGATTTGGAAGGAGAATTGGTGCGCCTAAAGAATTTGAGCAACACAAAATCCAGCCCTTATGTTGATTGCATTGACTCAGATGAAGATGGATTTCGGTTAAATAATGCATTATTTGTATGCGGTAATGAGTACTCATCTGATTATGACGCCAAACTCTCGAATGTATCAGGTAGCATATTGGAATATCTTATTATTATTATTATTATAAGGTAGAGCATTCAGCATTGCGCATAAGGTGTTCTTTGCAGTTTTCTTGGTTAGAAATCTGGCATTAATTGTTAATGGTGGTGGCTGATATTCCCACTAATATGTCTTGACAAATCTGTTTTGTTTGTAACAAGAGAATCAAATTTGTAATATGAGCTTGGAGTACTATTACATTTTTTCCCTAAGAACGCTGGGTAAATCCTGAATTAGATAGGCTAGTCGCTTCGAACATTTATACTACTTGTATGCAGATGACATGGAAGATGATGCAAAGGAACTTGAACACTCTTCTCTTCAAGAAAAGTTGGATAGGGAGCTCAAAGAATTGGATAAGAAACTTGAACAAAAGGAGGTAAAGTTTCTTTATCTAGTAGATGTTGAATTTTTACTAAAACATTAAAATTTATTTATTTATTTAGTGCTGTATCTCTATTGAACTGGGCAAGTTCTTGTGCTTTCAAGTTGTTATGCTGGCCTTCCAATTAAGTTATTAACTACTGCGGATACTATTTAATTATTTTATAAATTAATTGGGTTATCTAAATGTGTTTAATTTTTCTTTCACTTGTTGAAGGCTGAAATGAAGCGGTTTAGTAGTGCTGATACTTCAGTTCTTAAACAACATTATGAAAAGAAACTTTTGGAGATGGAACACGAAAAGAAGATTTTGCAGGTGATTGCACTATGAAAACACGGTTGTGTTGTGCTCATAAATAAGTTCTTCCAATAACTGTTCTTTTTCGTATTTTGATTGGCAGAAAGAGATTGAGGAACTTAGATGCAATCTTGCAAGTATTTCATCCACCTCTGATGACGGCGCACAAAAGCTAAAGCAGGAGTATCTTCAAAAGTTGAATGCACTTGAGGCACAGGTGAATCTATTATCTGCAATTTCATTGGTCTCAGTGGGCTACTGATTTGTCATTAACTCATTATTTGTTTGCCAGGTCGCTGAGCTGAAGAAGAAACAAGATGCTCAGGCTCAACTCTTGAGACAAAAGCAGAAAAGTGATGAGGCTGCAAAACGGCTCCAAGATGAGATCCAGAGAATCAAAACTCAAAAGGTGATATGATCTAATTGATTTTATCTGTTAAAAAAAATAGAAGTGATTTCTTAAATAATTACTGATAATATAATTTCTTTAGGTTCAACTGCAACAAAAAGTTAAGCAGGAATCAGAGCAATTTAGGTCATGGAAAGCATCACGGGAAAAAGAAGTTCTCCAAGTAAGTAAAGTGTGTATTTATAAATGTCTTCCTTTAAAGACATGCTATGTTAAATGCTGACCTTTTACTTATTATTAAGTTAGTTGTCAACACAAGCAGTTCAAGTTCAACATCTCTTACTGACAAATTATTAAGTTAGTTAGTCATGATATTAATTCTTCCCATACTATGTTTGATTATTCATCAGCTTAAGAAAGAGGGCAGGAGGAATGAATACGAGATGCATAAGCTGCTAGCTTTGAATCAGAGACAGAAGATGGTAAGTTTATCTTCAAATCACATGCTGTTGTGGTTTAATCTGGGTGTTGCAAATTCCCACTTTTTATATGTTCATTGCAGGTCTTGCAAAGGAAGACAGAAGAAGCTTCTTTGGCAACAAAAAGGCTAAAGGAACTTCTAGAATCTCGAAAGGCTTCCTCACGTGAAACTGCGGGTTAGGATTTTTTTATGTCATGAAGTTTTGGTTCCTATTTTGGGTGCTTACTGCTTACTAACAATTGGCTATTTTTTTAATGAAGGTGTTGGAGGTGGGAATGGTCCTGGAATTCAGGTACTTGTATTTGTGTGATTAGTATTCACGTTAATTGATGAGTACTTGATTTACTGGAATTTTTATTTTAATTCTTGGCTTACTGATAGATATATACATGTCCATGTTATCATAAGCAAGCTAATGAGTAGATCACCTGGCATTATGGAGAGTTTCTAGTTAACATGAATGCTTCCTATATGAAGGCCTTGATGCAGGCAATTGAGCATGAGCTTGAAGTCACTGTCCGGGTGCATGAAGTACGTTCGGAATATGAGCGTCAAATGGAAGAGTATGTGTTATTTTTTGCTTTAAATTATTTTTATTCCTGAGACCTTAGGAATGAACGAATTGGAAGAGCAGGTCCCCAATTAAAGTTGTGAACACATAATTTGGACAATTTGGTCATGTAGCCCATCTTTTTCATCTGATTAAATCATTGGGTATATTCAAGTGAAAAATGTGCGAATAGAGGCACTGGGAAAGTTTGTTTTCAAGGTATTTTACCTATTCTGTTTGCAAAACTTGCTGCCTTTTGTATTTTGAACTTCATGAGTCATACCTTAAAAGCGAGACATGTTGAACTTGCTCTAACCTTTCTATTTTCTTCACTTACTTGTTTAAAGAATATCTTAATGGATTGATGTCAGCATGTTAATGATTTAGTGTAAAAAAACATTCACCCTTCCGGCCATCCTTGTTCCTCAATAGATGGTAAATGACAGATTGAAGCATGCATACATGCAGTTAACTGCAACAATAACTGAGCTGGTTTAGTAGTTTTTAAGGTGCATAGACAGTGATATCTGCAACTTTGATGTAGAATTTTTGTTATCAAGTTCTTCAATACAAAACATGACATGTGGAGATTTTTTTTTTGTTTAATAAAAAGAGTCAATCATGTGGTGATGAGTTGTGAAAATTTATCCTACTGTCATGTATTTATTGGGTTTCATGATAGTAAACATTAAAAAAAAAAAAATCTGCTCTGAAAATTTGTACATCTTAAATTGGGTGGATGTGAGGGTGGTAAATTTTTGCCTTAAAAGCTGGGTGAAACTTGGTACTTTGCAGTGGACCTGCTGGTTTGTTGGTATTGGTAGCTAATATGACAGGTTTATAGCAATGACTAAATTTCCTTGAAGTTGTTGGACATTCTAACCATGATTGGCTTTTTTCTTCGGAGGGGGATTTAGGCCTTTTACAAATCAGTTCATTCATTTATTTGTTCTTTTTTTTTTTTTTAAATTTTAGGAGGGCTAAAATGGCCAAGGAGATATCCAGGTTAAAGGAAGAAGCAGAGATGATGAGGCAAAATATCACAAGGTGAAGAGACTATCGGTTACTTTTCTCTCAATAATTTTATAATCTTGTCGTTTTATCTTTTGTCAACCTGTAATCTATGATTGACAACCCTTCTATGATTGGTCGTTGATGTAGTGATTGCTCTATATCAATGTCTCCTGGTGCAAGAAATTCAAGGATTTTTGCTCTTGAAAACATGCTTGCTACTTCTTCTACAACTCTGGTGTCTATGGCATCTCAGTTGTCAGAGGCAGAAGAGCGAGAAAGGGTTTTCAGTGGCAAGGGACGTTGGAACCATGTCCGAAACCTTACTGATGCCAAGAATTTGATGAATTATTTGTTCAATTTAGCATCTTCGTCCAGGTAGTTACTTATTTGCAAGTCATTTCTGCAAAGTTGGTGAATCGGATATCTCTTACCAAATACAATTTCAGTTACATCTTAAGTAAGCAAAAAGTTACCTTTGATGATGTTATGATTGGCCGTTTTCCTTTTTCTTGTTTTCAGGTGTTTATTACGAGACAAAGAAGTTGCTTGTAGAGAGAAGGACATGGAAATAAGAGATCTTAAAGAGAAAGTAGTAAGGCTAAGCTGTTCGCTTCGGCAATTAGAAATGCAGAAGGCTGAACTTATTCATCAGCTGAAGTTGCAGGTTAGTATATCTAACTAAGTGATGCCTTGCCTTTTTTCCTCCCTTCATAGGTCTATGCCAATTGCCATCTGTATAAAGCTTAAAGAAAAATATCTTTGCTAGTTGCAATGTATGATATTCTGATATATTGAGGGTTTTATTTTTGTTTCCTCTCTCACAAATTTTGTTACTCTTAATTGAGCTAAAGACCTATCTATCTTATTTTTGGGAGTTTGATTCTCCAATTTAGTATATATGCTTATTTTTAGTTTTACCATATTATCTATTGTGTGACAGAGTGCAATATTGAATAGACCCTCTGAATCTCAGGGAGAGTCGGGATCTTCTGACATAAATCCTGGAGGGCACAAGTATGACTTGCGGAAATCGGTAGGCCAAATCACTTTGTTTCTATCTCTCCAGCTCTAGCAACTCCTACAAAGTATTTGTATCATATTATAGATGACTTGTTCTTTTTTCTACTATGGTTGATAAGTTGGCTGCCTCTTTCTTTTTAACTCCAGGAAAATCGCCGGTCTACCATATTACTCGAGGACATGGATATATCTGATGCAGAATCTGATGATTATGATGTAGATGCGACCGATGATGAGTGGGTAGCCAATTGCTGCTCTTGTAGTAAAAGCTCATCATGCAAGACAAACAAATGCAAATGTAGATCTACAGGTAACAACTGTGGAAAATCTTGTGGATGTCTAGCAACCAAGTGTGCTAACAGAGCATTGGTCTCACCAGAGGAGCCACCTCACTTGGACATGGCTAGCATGGCTAATGGGAAGAAAAATGATTCCAATATTGAGGAAACTGACAAGGACCGCCTTCTTGCTACTCAAGGTGCAGACTTACTTCAAAGTGCACTAGTTGAGAAGCCTGGCGAGACAAACAGTGACCATCGGCCAAGGAAGCCTCTCTCTGATATAGGAAATACACTGGTATGTGTCAGTCATCCTTTGAATGTTCACCTCTTTGTGTTGGGCGACTTCATCTACCTAAAAGGGCAAATCTGGTGCTACAAAGCTCCCGCTATGCACGGGGTACAGGGAGGGGCCGGATCCACTTTGTGGATCTAATGTAGGCAGCCTTACCTTGCAATTTTTGCAAGAGGCTGATTTCACGGCTCGAACCTGTGACCTCCAAGTCACATGACAGCAACCTGTGACCTCCACGACTTCATCTACCTAATATTAAAAAATATTGCATAAAAAGTACCATCTGGATTATAAAATGAGCCAATAAAAACTCATCAAAGTGGGTGTTTAGATTATAGATTTACTGACACAGTGATTAGATTTTAGTTACGCTTTGTATTTGCTGACTGGCACTATATAGCTATTAAGAATTTTTAGTTTAATTTTGTCTTATGATTTTGCAGGCGAAATCAAATGCACCCAAGCCTAACCAGAGAAAGAAGTGGCGAAAATCGACAATTCTTGTAGTTTCAGATCCCGCACCACCACCCTCGCAGCCAGAGAACTCTGAAGCCCTTGGGAATCAAAGTAACAGCACAAGTGAAGCAAATGCCTCTATGAACTTACCACAGACTGTGCTAGCATCTAGACCTGAAAATGCTGCACTTGCTCCAAAGGCAGAGAATAATTTTACTGAGACTGATATACCTTTGAAAATACCGCGTGCTATGAGAAAGGCAGCTTCATCCAATTCTGGCGTCCCACCACTGGGTGATAGGAATGCTGGTAAGCAAGATGAATCTGTTGAGAAGAATGCAGATGCTGTTTACACTAGCAGTCCGATCCCACAAAGAAGAAAAATGGAGAAAGAGAACCACGGTCGCTAATCTTACATGTTCCTTTTTAAGACTACGGCATATGCCATTACCATATTCTTATGGTGGGCCTCTTGAAGAAATGTAGATAGAAGTGAGTTCGGTTTGTCTTCCGTGGACACTAATGAATTGGCTTGCTTTCTGTAGTTTTAGTTCTTTCGCTCATCTATGGATTAAGAGTGCTCAATAACAAGTAAGATGAAAGCCAGGATCGGACAATTGTATGAAGGAAAATCTGTTCAGGCTTAATGGTTCTTCCATTCTTCATGGTGATTTGAATTTTTCAGGGCATGCACTTGTGAAATGAGCACTGTTTCATTAGTTATTTTAAAGGAATGTAAAAGAATTTTGTTAACGCGTCCTGCATTTTTCTTTGATAGAAATAGGAATTTCCTTCTCCATTGTGCGTCTTTCATTCATAATGAAGAGCGGGTGTTTAAAAATTAAAATTGCATGTTACAGTAGGTTACAACGAATATTGTGACTGGAAAATTTGCAGGAAAAGATCCATGGAACTGTATTCCTCGTGTCTGTTTCTCCTGTCTTTTTTCTCCCTGTATACTGGCTTGAACTTGCAAAATTCAGCTTCAATATATTTGAGTTAATTAAAAAATTAATTTATTAAAGGGATGTCCCAATACTGGGTCAGCCTATTATGGATGTCCCAATATTTAACACCAAAAAAATTTTAAAAAAAATCTCAAAAAGATTTTTTTTTCTTGATACAATGAAAAAGAAGTGTTTTATAGACAAGAGAAATATGCAAAGAAATCACAATATTTTTTTAATATAATAAAGTGCAAATCATTTAATAATTTTCAATATTGAATTTGCGTTTTTATTCAGTTAGTTTATCTTTCTTTATGTAATAAAATTGTTTCCTTTTTTATTCTTCACAAATTTGGAAATAACTAGCAAATGTAAGAAACTACAAATAATTTTCAAACCTTAATTGTAAGCCTCCTTGTTTTTTTTGGGAACAATAAAAAATTTACCCGTATTTAAAATTAAAAAATGAGAATCACAAAATTCTTAATTTTTGGCCAGGGAAGATAATTAATTAATTAATCACAACACCACTGGACAGAGATACACCATCCAACCAATGACATCTTACAACTGATAAATATGACTGGAACCCAAGAGGGGGGTGAATTGGGTTAAATATAAATTTACTTAAAAGATAATAGGAAGTTCAAGATAATTTAATGCTCAGTAGAAATTTATTCACAATATAGAAAACAGAGTGATGTAAAAATGAAAGAAGATGTCGTGTAATTAAACAATTGAAAGACTTTAAGCAATTAAAAGAATAAGGAAGAGAAATAAACACAGATATTTATACTGGGTCGACTTAATCCAAGCATACATTCAGTCCCCAAAAATACTTCTTGAGTTTTTCACTATGAACCACAAGTTTATGCAAAAGGGCACTTGTGAGCCACTACAACAGAGATATTTTTCTTTCCAAGGGTGTCTCTCCCCCTCACAGATTTGTTTCCTCACAAAAACAAACTCAAAGAAAGAACTTCCTTGATACACTTAGAGAAAAATAATTTTTCAGAAGCAAACTCTCAAAACAGAGTGAATATGACAGTAGCAAGCTCTTTAGCAATACATAGATTTAAATGGGATTAACTTCAAGGATATAAGGCACACTTGATTTATCTTCTCTTATACAATAAACCTCCTTAAGGCAGATATTTAAAGACCAAAGAGGAATAGAGCCGTTGGAGATAAATTCTAAAATAAATCTTGTATTACGTCAGCAAAAACTAGCCGTTGCAACTCATTTTCGATGTCGATGGTCGACCACAGCACGATGGTCGACCAGTGAGCTCCATAATTGATTTATCAGGTACGTTGGTCGACCAGTCATATTGCATTGGTCGACTAGTGCTTGTTTTCTTCTATCTACTGGAGCTGGGTGGTCGACCAGTGGAACGATGGTGGTCGACCAGTCTTTACAGTTTCAAAATATTTTTCTTGCTGGAACACGATGGTCGACCAGTGTTCAAGGAGTGGTCGACTAATGAGTTGCAGTGTTGCTTATTGGAGTCCATTGGTCGACCAGGGTAGGTATGGTAGTCGACCAGTGTGTCACCTGTTACTAAATTTTTTGCTTCTGTAATCCATTGGTTGATTAGTGCAGGCATGGTGGTCGACGAGTGTGATATTACCATTATTCTTTAGCTTCTGGACTCCATTGGTCGACCAGTGCTGGTTTGGTGGTCGACCAGCGTGATGTTGAAATTCAAAACCCTTTAGACATGAATTATTTTAAGTTGATTTGTCAATCATCAAAATCAGAGAGTGCTTTAAATGCAATGAGTTCAACAACAACCCTATATACTCAAAATTAAATATATAAGAAAAATTTTGTTATTATATACAAAATTTAAAACAATATTCACAAATTGTTATATATAATAAAAACAATAACAAATCTTATAATAGAAAAATATGTTATTATTTTAAATAACTCATTTTAAATTATATAAAAGTTTAAAATTTTTTCAATTATTATTAAAAGTAGTCTATGCATATTAAAATTATTTTTTATTATAAAATTGTTTCTTTTTTTATTCTTGACAAATTTGGAAAGTAACTAGCAAATGTAAGAAACTATAAATAATTTTCAAACCTTAATTGTAAGCCTCTTAGTTTTTCTGGGAACAATAAAGAATTTACCTATATTCAAAATAAAAAAAGAAGAATCATAAAATTCTAAATTTTCGGCCCAGGGGAGATAATTAATTAATTAATCACAATACCTTTGGACAGAAATACACCATCCAACCAATGACATCTTACTCTCATATACTCAAAATTAAATATATAAGAAAAATTCTGTTATTATATACAAAGATCGAAATAATATGCATAAATTATTATATATAATTAAAATAAAAAAATTTGTAATACAAGAATATATTATTATTTTAAATAGTTTATTTTAAATTATATAAAAATTTAAAAATTTTAAGAACAAATCTTAAAATATAAATTTAATTATTATTAAAAAAATTATATGCATATTAAAATTATTTTTTATAATATTTTTTTATAAAAATATTCTGTTCAATAACTTTGCCCTTTCTTAATTACCCACCAAAAATATTTGAATCAAGTATCTTTCCCTCCCGAGGCTATTATTATCCTCCATTCGCTTTCTTTCATTGCTGGGGTCTGGGGACGATGATGAAGAAGACGAATCGCCGATCAAAGCAATCGAGCCCTGCGGATGCCCCTTCAAATGAAAAGCAACAGCACGAGGAGAGGATTCGCGAGCTCGAGCGACAGAACAAAGCGTACCAGGTCTGTGTTTGTATTATCCGACAAGTCTAGTGCTATTTGTGATCTGAATGATGTTATAATTGTTTTCTAGAATAACGTGGAAACAGAATTAAGAGTAATCGGATCTGATTTTCGGGATACCCCATTAAAGAGAATGCAGCATTTTCGGTTCAGGAAGTACACGCTGCTTGATTTTCGAATTCTTCTTCCTTAGATATTCTGTTCATGTGAGACATCTATATGGATCTTTTAACAGTTATGAATACTTTATTTATAGAAAAAAAAAAGAAACGAGAGAATAAAAAGAATTTCTCCCTCATTTTCACTGGTAAACATAGGAAAAATAGAAATCTTCTGCTTTAGAGTGTGCTTCTTTTAAGAAATTAACTTGTGGTATTTCTTCCTTACTAAAGCTACTGCCTGATTCGGCAGGTGGAGATTGAGGAATTGAGGCAACAGCGTGGTAATGATTCATATGCTCCTAACACTGTTGTAGAAAAGCTTAAAGAAGATTATCTTAAAAAGCTGAATGTACTTGAACTGGAGGTGAATATTAATTTAGACATTGAAAATGAGTTTGTTAATGGGACAACGGTTTGTTATATTAATATGCTGTTACAGGTTGCAGAATTGAAAAAGAAACTAAATTCTCAATTCCAATTCTCAACCCAAAGAAAACGAGTTGATGAAGCAACTAAGCAGTCACAATTTGAGATTCAGAGTTTAAAGGCTCAGAAGGTGTCACCTTTATCTCGACAAACATATGCGTTATTTTAGTCCTTCTCCAGATCTCTTGTTCCTTGGGTACTAATTTTTGTGCTCATATATAGGTTCAACTGCAATGTAAGATCAAGCTAGAGTCTGTACAATTCAGATTTTGCAAGACCTCGCTGGAAAAAGAAGTTCTTCAGGTAATGATTACATAGAGGAAAAAGAAAATGTTTAGGAAAGCTATTTGGATGCTGCATCTACTATCAATGTTATGGCAAGGTACCTATCTCAAAATAATTGTTCCTGCATCATCAGCTTAAGAAAAAGAGAAGAAGGAATGACCATGAGATTCAGAAGTTACTGGCTTCAAATCAGAGACTTAAAATGGTTAGTCTGTGGACTTAACCTCTCTTTTTATGGGCCTATTTCCATTCTTATAGTTGCCACTGTCTCCCTCAATCCCTTGTGTCAGGTGTTGCAACGCAAGACGGAAGAAGCATCGATGGCTACTAAACGATTAAGGGAGTTGATAGAATCTCGGAAGGCTATATCAAATAGAACATCTGGTTAGACGATCAACAATCTCTTTCTATTCTATAAAATTTCTTTCTTTCTTCTCACCTGCCCCATTTGTTGTGTATGACTTCCTAATTACTTGTTTTGGTTGGTTGTCATGTAGGTGCCAAAAGAATCAACGATCAACTTCAGGTATTTCAAAATCCAATTGAAGTTGTTGGTGTATGAGTTGCTGTAGTTGTACATGATTACTTTTTACATTCTAGTGTAGTTTGCTGAGCGCTCTATATGTGCTTGTGATACTAGTCAGGATCATACCTGCTCAAGAATCCTTCTATGATATCTGTATTCAGGTGAACGCTAACTGGTTAAAAATCAATGTTAGGAATTGCGTCAATTAATGCTACTTTGGATCTCCTCTTATTCTTCCCTTTTGAAGTGCAACATTTTTTGTAAATTTACTAAATGTGCCTTGTTTAACCTTTCATGCTTCTTAAAATTGACATGGATTACTGGCTTTTTGCTAAATTTTAATATATGCTAATTCTGGAATGTCAACATTGTTCAGTACTTCATAGTTCATATATTTTGGTGAATAAAATTTATCCTTTGAACATGACTTGAAAAAATTCTGTTCTGGAATTAGTATCCTCCCATTACTTATTCCTTAAGCAGTTACTTAATCATATCTGAATTTAAGGGACTCCAGGGTGAATCCGAACTCTAGTAATGGAATGTTTATCTACTTGCCTGAAAATGCTTTTGGATTTTATCCAAGAGTAAATTACATTCCCTTCCTGTTAGAGATGTTTAAATTACACAGTCATCTCGTTTGTTCTGAAGAGTCATATTGTCCTCCCTTAAAATAAAAATATATGTACTGACCTCCTTTATAACTAAACACCTATTTTGGCCGAAATAATCTTATATTTATTATTTTTATATCTTAAAAGGTATTTATTATTTTTTAAAGATGTTTTGATCATATGTTAACTTTAGTGTATGTTTTTATAATTAAGAAAATTAGAAAAGGAAGATAATTTACCCTTTATTTCATTAATCGTACGCAAGGGTCATTTAGTTGGAAATATATAAAAAATGAGTGCTAGTTAATTTGTTGCTGTGGTTCAATTTGTCCCTTCGGACCATCCTTTCATAACCTCCTTAGTGGTTGGTGCAGGCCACTGAGCATGAGCTTGAAGTCACAACACAGTTACATGAATTATGTGCTCAATATGAATCCCAAATCGAAAAGTAAGCCCAAATTTCTTCTTTCATTTCCGCCTCATTCATATGTTCATCAATTAGCATCCATTGGAAAAAGATAAACTTTGGTACATTATATGACAACTTGCGTATGAAATTTTTAATTCAACATTTTTTTTGAAAAGAATATTAATTCAAGAAGCATATGAAACCACCAAGTCTACATTTTGGAATGTTCAGGATGGCTGAAGAGATTGCAAAGCTGAAGGAAGAAGCTGAGATGCAGAGGCAGGAAATTTCAAGGTGCAAAATGGAGCTCACTTTTCCTTCTGTAGCTTTGAAATCTGTCAGGTTTCAACATTATGTAGCTATTTGTCGGTCTAATTTTTGTTGTGTGTCACAACTTTCTCTATTGCTTTTTGAAGGTCTCTGTTACGGGATGAAGACACTGACTGTTTAAAGAAAGATTCTGATATTGAAGATCTGAAGGAACAAGTAAATGACTTGGGTTGTTTACTCAGACAATTACAATTGGAAAAGGAGAAGCTTAATTACAAAGATAGGATGCAGGTTTGTGCCACTGACGTCATAACAAGAACTATAAAAGGGATTAGAAATGCATATGATTCAAAGTCAATTTAAAGGATTTATATAATAGGTGAAATACGAATTTTCTTCTTGAAGCCTAAATATGTTAATTTTGCAGACTGTTAATCAGCGGAATCTGGTTCGGCCTCTTTTTTCTGATGGGAATCATGACAAACCAGAGGAAAAAATAAATACGCCTGAAATGAACTGTGTCACTGAAACTGAGGTTAAGCGAGGTAAATTTGAAGGGCTGTGCTGCTCGTGTAGTAAAAAGTCATTGTGCAAGACCAATAAATGTAGATGCCGATCTACTGGTGGAAGTTGTGGAACGTCATGCGGCTGCACACGCTTTAAGTGCACAAATAGAGAACTGAACCCAGATGCGGCTGACGAACCACCAAAATCAGAAAATGCTGAACATGTTAAGAATGCTTCCGCTGTTGATATAGCAGAGGCTGGTATCATAATGGCTTCTGAAGGTGCAAAACTACTTCAGAGTGCACTTGTAGAGAAACCTGCTGATGTCAGGGACAACCTGATACGTAAAAAGATGCCATTACGTGACATCCAGAACTCACTGGTAGTGTTCTTTCCTTTTTCCCTTTGACTACCATTCACAGATTTCTCTTTTGCTCAAACCTTGTATCCTGTAGCAATCTGATGAGAAAATTTTCGTCTAGTTGGGGCCAATTATGTGTACTGACTGTAATTTTCTTATTATAATGTGTGAACAGTTTTCTAACTTGCTAATCGATGGGACAATTCATGACAGGCCAATTTGGATGCTGAAAAACCAGGCAAGAAGAAGTTGAGAAAGCCTAGGATTCAGCTAGTTACCAAGGATCCATGCTCCTCCCTGCCAGAATGTAGCAACAGCCCGGATGAAGCACGCGATAGTGACATTTAGCAAATAATCCAAAGAGGTTAAACAGGTTGGTGACACCAGCTACATCAGTTGATAACTGGGTATCTTATTGGCAGTAGC
Organism: Biancaea sappan; assembly: GCA_037074585.1. NCBI lineage: Eukaryota > Viridiplantae > Streptophyta > Magnoliopsida > Fabales > Fabaceae > Biancaea > Biancaea sappan. The sequence continues at coordinate 19,986,122 of CM073494.1, forward strand.
ACTGGCCTACCAAAACAAATATTAAGCGACAACCAATTGCGATTGACCAGCTGGTATTCGTATCCCAAGAATTCCAACACAACACTTGAGCTTACACAATTTTTTTTTAAATTTCTTTTAAACGGTTTGCCTTCATTTGCCTTAAATAAAAACAATTCCTCCTTGGATAGTGCGTGATTTAGTGATATGGGAATTTTCTGCTACCATGAAACGTGACTGTTAGAATCAAGGACCGTTGTTTTGGTCTGGGTCCAGGACGTTCAAGTTGTGTTGTTTGCCAATATGTTTCAGTGTGACACACAAGTCTTTTGTTTATCTTATTCTTTTACAGAACAAATAGGCGCACAGTAAATCACGAGACCTAGTTCAGTTTCAAAAAATAAAAATAACACTCGTGATAACCGGGAATGAAATTATTTGATTACAAAAATGTCAGGCCTAATACTATAAAATAGACCATCAACCCATAAATTTATTCATCTTCAGTGAATAAGTTACAACCGAGGATGTATTTCGTTGAAACATAATGCATACCGAAATCTCTGTCCGAGAGGCAACGTAGAATGTTTGCTGCACACAACCCCAATGATGTGTTTGCTTGAATGCTTTTTCATGTCTTAACCAGAAAAAACAATAGTAACACTTTCCATACACCATGATTACTTGGTTCCGAATTGAAGACCTCGTATCTCCTAACTTGAAAGCCCATCTAATGGTATGTTCGCTTTCTTATCCCTTGGTACAACTATTTTATAACAAAACAATTGGCCACCCACGATGGTGAGATTATCATGAGAAGCACCGTCTTCATTGGATTTCAAGTTTGGCTACCCAATATTCTAGTTGGCTGGCAACGCATGCTGATCCAGTGGAACCATAGGAGCTAAACTTCTTTATTGCATTTTCTACTCCAAGAAATTCATATACATCCTCATCAAAAACTGTACTTATACTTCTCAGCTCATCAAGACTCAGGTCCTGAAGTTGGCATTTCTCCGACACACACAGGGCAACAGCTCTTCCTACAATATCATGAGATGTCCTGAATGGGACTTCCTGTATGACAGAGAAGGCGTAAGAGTCTGTAGCAAATCAGCAGAACTAAGGAAAGAAAAGAAAACAGAGGATTCAAGTATAAAAAATCCTTAGTAGCATGTGAAAATATATATAATGGTTCAGTTGGAACATAATAAATGCCAGATTTTACACAAAAGGCTTTGACAGTTCAGTAGAAGGATTGACGAATACATCATGTGTATCAGAAATTAGACAATTATAATGTCCACAGTAGCCTTGTGTAGCTCTGTTAAGCACGGGATTCAGATTCAGTTGCCTGAATTTCTAAGATTCAGGCTCATGGAAGTAGTGACTGGACAAAGACAGCTGGTCGTGGGACTGAATATCAGATTGGATTTAAATTTGAGCTTGGATAGCGTGATGACTCTTGATTTTCATATTTTAAAAATACTAATTCAAGAATTAACTTTATGAAAGAGAAGGCCAATAAGTAGACATGACTTACCTTCTTAACAAGATAATCAGCAAGTGTTGTTGCGTCAAGATGACCAGCAGGTAAAGCCTTTAGTATTCTCTCTTGATTGAAGGTAATATTCATTGCAAACTCTGCTGATACCTCAAGCATACCCAAAATAGTTTTAACGCTGTCAAATACTGGTTCTTTGTCTTCCTATCTCCAGAAAGAAAAGGCTTTCATAAGGTGTTTAAAAAGATGAAATAAATTAATGTAGGTACCACAAGTGAAAACAACCATTCATGCAAGCCCTTAGAAAAATTATATTAAGTGAACCAGCCCATCAAACTACCCCCTCAGAAGAATCACATAGAAGATGCCAACAACTAACATCTTCTTACCAAACTATAAAGTTCACTACCTGCAAATCACGATTATAGGCATGAGGAAGTCCTTTGCACAAGGTTAGAAGAGTAACCAGGTCTCCTATGACTCTGGCAGACTTCCCACGAACAAGTTCCATTGGATCTGGATTCTTTTTCTGAGGCATTATACTACTTCCAGTTGAAACAGAGTCACTTGGGGTGATAAACCCAAACTCCTCTGACGCCCACAATACCCATTCTTCACCAAGCCGAGAAAGATGAACTGCTGTGATGGCATTAGCAGAAAGAAACTCCAACACAAAATCTCGGTCTGAAACTGCATCTATGCTACATAAGGCCAAACATGCAATCAGTTAGAAAGGAAAACCAGATTCATACACAAGTGGAACACCAAATGCCAATGCCAGACTTTTTAATTGACTTCATGACAGTGCTAATAGATTTTTTAACTCAGAAAATGAAACAAGAAACCTGTTTCTCAGTGGAGCTGTAAATCCTAGAGCATTTGAGGTCATGAATCGGTCAATGGGGAGCCCAGTACCAGCCAAAGCACAAGCCCCTAAAGGGCAGAAATTCATCCTAGCTCTACAATCTACTAAACGACCAGCATCACGCTCAAGCTGCAGGAAAGAAATATATCAATAGTTAAGGACCAAAAATTGTAAAAGACAGCATTGATCAAAGCTGAGGAAAAAATGCTTCTGAGGTGTTTTGCCTGATGTCATCATATTAAGGATGTAAATGCTGTCACCTATAGTCTTTTCTTTTTCCCCAGTTGTCTGCCTGCTAGTTTTGCCTCAAAGGGAGAAATATCATAGTGATTTTCATAATTAAGGGTAGGCCAGAAGTATAAAATCTTAAATATACAAGAAATATTATTATTCACATAATTTGAAGGTGGTAAGACAAGGTGATTTGACCAATTTCTCTCGAATGACACAAGAACCAGATACATACCTCCTCAACATAAGCCAGTAGAAGATGTTGAAGTAAAACTGGTTGGGCACGCTGCAAATGAGTATAACCAGGCACGATAAGACCTTCATTCTTTAAAGCCAAGTTCACCATTGAGACCTGAAGATGTTTTATGCGTGTTAGGATCTTATCAATGGCACCACGACACCAGAGGCGAAAGTCAGTCAAAACTTGATCATTACGGCTCCGGGCTGTGTGTAGCTTTTTTGCAGGCTCCCCAATCATATCGGTAAGCGCTGCTTCAATGTTCATATGGACATCCTCGCGGTCAGTCCTCCAATTGAACTCGCCATTTTCAATGCACCTCTCTATCTCATCAAGACCTTCAAGAATACGATCCCTATCATTGTTGCTCATCAATCCCTATAGCACAATCACGCATCACTCAACGCCCATGACTTTAAAGATTTCTTTTTTCATTTTCTTTTTGGAAGAAAAAAACATTTAGGTGGTAAACAATGAAAATGTATTTGCAACAAAAATAACAAGTACGCCCTTATTTGTGCTTCACTCTCTAGGTCTGCACTACAATTCAACGAAAGCATTGCTAATAATTCATCACGAATATTGCATGTCAATTGGGGGGCGGGGGTGAAGAGGATGAAAGCGAAGACATTGCCAAAAGGAACAATATTATCCTTCCCCAAAAATCAAAGGGTGACAGAAATGCATAGATTACCAGTCGCATGAACGCGGAGTTACCTGATGAGCTAGCATTGAAGCATGAGCCCTACTTCCCATGATATCATGCTTGTAGAGCTGCTTATCGTAGGAGATCGACTCAGTGAACCTCTCAACGGCATCGGTGACACTGTCCTCGAATCGGCCACCCCACAGCTTAGCTTCCTTGGGCTTGGGCTCGGCGGGGTCAGCCTGATGCATATTCTCCGAGACGCGAATGGCCTTCACTCTGGAGCAAAATGGAAACAACAGTGGAGTTCTGGAAACAGAGTAGCCGGAGAAGGAGGATGCTGGAAGCTTAAAAAGGGAGGTTAAAGACAAAGCAGCTATGGACTCCATGACTGCGATTTCAGGCTGGAGCAAAAGGGTTTTTAGTCAATAGAGGATTTTGGAGCGTAACGCTTTGGCAGTGAATTATTTTTGAGAATATGGCTTCGGGTAAATGGGCTCCGTGTCTGAATGCTGAATGCTGAATGCTGAATCTTGTATTCGGGTAAATGGGCTTAATTGGGCGTATGTATAAATGCTTTTCATCTGCCTTCATTATGACCCATTAGGAAAGTTTCAATTCATATGTACGCAGTTCAAAAAACAAAAAATCATATGTACAAAAAAGTTTTTATTTTAGGTTAGTACTTCTACAGTTTTACTCTCTATTATTTAATCCCATTTTGAATTTGATTTTTACACTTCAAAAATTTTGATCCTTATAATTTTTAAATTCTCAAAAAATAGTCCCTACAATTAACAATAATTAATGAACTGTTAGTTTAAATATACATGACACTGAATAAGCATCCTGTTAATCATTTAATTCCATATAAGCAACTAAATCAAATCCAATCACCAGCCACATTTTATGCCTAGTCAACAAGTTTTTTTTTTTTGGGTTATCTGAAAGAAGGAGAGCAGAGAATGTAGAACGAATGCTTGGTTCTTGAAATGTTCCTCTGCCATTAATTTTGTGCATTTTTGAAGAAGGGCAATTCTTATTATACATTTCAAATTAGTGTCCCTCTCCTCAAGTAAGTCTGCTCAGCCTGATGCAAGTGTTAGTAAATAATATTTACACTTAAGGGTAGTTTAGTCTTTTAATCTTATTTGTATATATTTACCATTTTCTCTTGTAACATTATGCAGTTGTAACCCTAGCCATTATAAGAATTCTCTCCTCTCCTTCTCCATTCTCTTCGCATTGCAATCTTCACATGGTATCAGAGGGCAATTCTTGATCTATCCACAGCTTTCGCAGATCTTTCAACAAATCACAGATTCGGGTTGGAGCAATCAGATTTGGTGCGTTATTTTTTATTTTTTTATTTTTTGTCGGCAACCCATTTGCTGTTCGGATCGATTTTACATCGAGTTTGCAGATTTCAGATCGGGTTCTTGTTTGCAGATTTTTTTTGTTACTGTAGCTGCGAGAAAGTTTCTCAGATCTAGCCCGATTTACTTAGTTTTGGTTAGAAAGAAACTATTTTTTGCATTTCTGGTAAGTCAGAGATTGTTTTTGATTGTTCTGGTGCGTTTTCTGGTTGCCGGAGTTACTGTTCATCGTCTTCTCTGATTCTGCAAATTTGGGTTACTGTAGCAGTGTGTACTGTAGCAACACGGTACTGTAGCGACACAAGTACTGTAGCAAACGGTCAACGTTACTGTAGCAGTCTGAAATTTGCTGAATTTATTGGTTATCAGAATTTTGTACACTATTCCTGTACGTTTACTGTTCATTCAGTATACATTTTTCCAGATAATTAAATTCTCGGTCTAATAACAGTAGCAATGGCTAGTGAAAAAGATGATTCTCTTCAATCTATTAGTGTGCAATTGAACGGACAGAATTATTCATATTGGAGTTATGTGTTGAAAAATTTTTTAAAAGGTAAGAGAATGTGGGGTTATGTTTCTGGAACCTTTGTTAAGCCGAAAGATGAAAATGATGCAAAATATATTGAACAGATGGAAATTTGGGATGCAAATAATTCGAAGATAATTACTTGGATCAATAACTCTGTTTTGCAATCAATAGGAGTACAACTAGCAAAATATGAAACAACTAAAGAGGTCTGGGATCATTTGGAAAGGTTGTATATGCAGTCAAATTTTGCAAAGCAATATCAATTAGAGATTGATATTCGTGCTCTTAAACAGAACAACATGAGCATACAAGAATTTTATTCTGCTATGACTAATCTTTGGGATCAACTAGCTCTTACTGAATCTGTTGAATTACGAGCCTTTGCACCATACATTGCTCGTAGAGAAGAACAACGTCTGGTTCAATTTTTGATGGCTCTTCGGGATGATTTTGAAGGGCTTTGTGGAACAATATTGCACCGTAATCCTCTTCCAACAGTTGATTTAGTGGTTAATGAGTTGTTAGCTGAAGAGATTCGTCTTAAATCTCAATCTGACAAAGGGAATATAGAGAAAGGAATTCTTCCTATTCCTCACCCATCTGTATTTGCAATTCCTCCTAACAAAAACAAATCTCATGGAAAGGTTGGTTATGACGAATGTAGTTTTTGTAAGCAGAAGGGCCATTGGAAAGCTCAATGCCCGAAATTATTGAACAAATTGCACCATACACAACAGCCTAATCATTTGCAACAACGAGGCTTCAAACCTTCCACTTCAAATGTTGCAGCATTTGTTCCTCCAACAGATTCTCTTGGCATTAGACATACACATTTTTCTGGCCCTACAATAGCTACCCTTTCTGAGCAATTTCAGAAGTTTCTTGCCACTCAACCACAAGCTATGTCTGCCTCCTCAAATATAGGTTTGCCTTCCTCTAGCTCATCAGGTATATCTTCATCCATATGGATTCTTGACTCTGGAGCCTCTCATCATATGTCATCTGATCTTCAATCCTTTGCATCTTTACATCCCACGTCATCTATATCTGTTATGACTGCTGATGGCACTCCTATGCCTTTAGCGGGCACTGGGTCTATTTGCACTTCTTCTTTATCTCTTTCCAATGTTTACTACATTCCTAACCTTACGTTGAACCTTGTTTCTGTTAGTCAGTTGTGTGATTCTGGCTTCTCAGTTTTCTTTTCCTCCACTTCTTGTTATGTACAGGATCCGCAATCCAGGAGGCTCATTGGGACCGGTCGTAGGCAGGGGGACTTTATATTTTGGATGAGCTCAAAGTTTTAGATATTGCAGCTTCCAGTGTTGACCTGTCATCATTTAGTTTAGGTTCCTCATCTTCTAATTTTTACTTATGACATTCTCGTCTCGGACATATATCTTCTTCCCGCTTGAAATACTTAGCTTCTACCGGAGCTTTAGGAGAGTTACAAACTCATGACATTTCTAATTGTTGTGGTTGTAAACTTGCTAAATTTTCTGCTTTACCTTTTTCCAAAAGTACTTCTGTTTCTGTTGCACCTTTTGACTTGGTTCATTCTGATATTTGGGGTCCATCACCTCTTCCTACAAAAGGTGGATCTAGATATTATGTTTCTTTCATTGATGACTATACTCGTTATTGTTGGGTTTATCTTATGAAAAATCGTTCTGAATTTTTTAGTGTTTATCTTATGTTTCGTACTTTTGTTAAAACTCAACATAATGTAGTTATTAAGTGTTTTCGATGTGATATGGGGGGTGAATATACATCTAGTAAATTTTCTGAATTACTTGCCTTTGGTGGAACTTTTCATCAAACTTCTTGTACTGACACTCCTCAGCAAAATGTCGTTGCTGAAAGGAAACATCGTCACATTGTTGAAACTGCTCGTTCCCTTCTTTTGTCTGCCTCAGTTCCCAATGAGTTTTGGGGGGAAGCTATTCTTACTGCTGTCCATGTCATTAACAGAATTCCATCATCTGTTATTTCAGGTTTGTCCCCCTTTGAAAAACTATATGGCGATGCTCCTGACTATTCAACTTTAAGAGTTTTTGGTTCTACTTGTTTTGTTCTTCTTCCTAGTGTACAGCGTAATAAATTGTCTTCTCGTTCAGCAATCTGTGTTTTTCTAGGATATGGTGATAGTCAGAAAGGATATTGTTGTTATGATCCTGTCACTCAAAAACTTTATGTCTCACGTCATGTTGTGTTTCTTGAACGTATACCATTTTACTCTATTCCTTCTGATTCTCAGAGTCTTACAAAGTCTGATCTCACCCGTATTGATCCTTTTCACACAGATACAGATACCATACCTCCTCATGTGACGGATCATCTAAATAATTCTGATATTGAGTTTTGCAGGGTTGACACTGGTAGTTCTGTTGATCTTGATGTTCCTCTTGTTGATACTTCCTCTTTCCCTACTACTTCTCAAGAACTCTCTGTGACTGTGGATCCTCCTTCTCGTTACCCTCAACGTGATCGTAAGTCCACTAAATTACCAGATTTTGTTTATTCCACTTACTCTACTTCTTTTGCTTCTTTTTTGACCTCTATTCACAATTTATCTGAGCCCTCTTCCTATCAAGAGGCTGTTCTTGACCCTATTTGGCAGCAAGCTATGACAGAGGAACTTTCTGCTTTGCAGAAGACAGATACTTGGGACATTGTTCCTCTTCCACCTAGAAAACGTGCAATTGGTTCTCGTTGGGTATATAAGATCAAAACTAAGTCTGATGGGTCAATTGAACGATACAAAGCTCGTTTAGTTGCTAAGGGTTTTTCCCAACAATATGGTATGGATTATGAAGAAACATTTGCTCCTGTTGCTAAAATGACTACCATCCGCACTCTTATTGCAGTTGCATCTGTTCATCAGTGGCATATCTCTCAAATGGATGTTAAAAATGCCTTCTTAAATGGTGATCTTCAAGAAGAAGTTTACATGGTGCCTCCACCAGGTGTCTCTCATAATCCTAGTGAAGTTTGTAAACTAAAGAAAGCTCTATAAGCCTCAAACAAGCTCCTCGAGCTTGGTTTGAAAAGTTTTCCATTGCGATTGCATCTCTTGGTTTTCATTCTAGTTCACATGACTCCGCCTTGTTTCTTAAAAGTACTTCCCATGGTCGTATCATACTCTCTTTATATGTTGATGACATGATTATTACTGGGGATGATATTGATGAGATTGCAGAGTTAAAATTGCAATTAGCTCGACAGTTTGAGATGAAAGATTTGGGCACTCTTCGATATTTTTTGGGGATTGAAGTGGCTTACTCTCCTAGAGGTTATCTTCTTTCCCAATCTAAGTACATCACTCTCATCCTTGAACAAGCTCGTCTATCTGATACTCGAAAAACAGATACTCCTCTGGAGCTTAATGCCCGGTATACCTCTTCTGATGGCGTTCCCTTATCAGATCCTACTCTGTATTGTACAATTGTTGGCAGTCTGGTATATCTTATGTCACGTCCCAAAATTTGAGCACGTGACCGGCACGGAAAGTGAATTTCATTTCACCTCCGTAAGCCTTTCTTTCTCTTAAAAATCATACAATTCTTTTTCATGCAACCAAAACGAGTTCTCTATACATACTACAATTACTCACATTACATCACTGAATGAACCTACCCGATTACAGAAATTTCTAGATTTATACAACTTAGAATAAAACTTAACTATTATACCTTTATCCTGAACAAATGAAAAGGTAATCATGGACTAAGGATCCATAATTTCTTGTTCCGATATTTACCTTCAGCTGTCAACTCTGAAAAAAAATATCAATAAGAGGGGTATGAGCAAACCACGTGCCCAGTGAGTAGATAACACAACATTATGACAAAAAAATCATGTATCATAATGATAACATGCAGCAATCATACGTAGATCGATCATCATATGATATAATATTATTCATAATACTTCACAACAATATCCAAGTAAATCAAATGCATTTCAACATAATTCAAAATTCACAACAGCAATCGATGAAATCAATTTCACACACATTTCCCGTACCAACTGGGTCGTCCAGAATACCTCTGGTGTCACGACCCGTTTTCTGGGCACATGACCGGCACAATGATGAATCTCTCATCACTGTAAGCCTTTCGATAAATTCTACCCATGAGTTTAGTCATTATCTCTATATTATCAAAATAACCATTCCTGAAGAAAATATATCAAATTTTCTTTATTTGAAATTCATAGAGATGATTTGCACATAATAATAGATCCTCAACATAAAATACATTATTATGCTGACATACAAACCAAATGCCAAACCCCTGACCTAGATGTCCTAGACGATTACAGAGCAACATAATCTATAACAAAAGAGGGGTCTACCCGACAACGGGAAGGTTCAAAGTGATCTACTCCTCTAGCAGATATTCTTCGATGGCAACCTGATCTGAACAAAAAGGTTGTACAAACAGTGTGAGCTTTTAAACTCAATGAGCGAATCAGCCTCGCGTTAATAAAATTCAAATACATTACCAGTCATGCAAGCATATCCAAAGGCTCATACTCAACCAATAGACAGAAGATAAAAATTCATTCAATTCAACAAATGTTACTAGTACTCGTCAATGGCAATATATCCCAGAGAGCGCACACAGGCCGGCTCACCAATTATGTATATTTCCGCCATGACGCACAACATCATCATTTTACATACAAGAAGATAAAAATTCATCCAATTCAACAAACGTTACTAGTACTCGTCAATGGCAATATATCCCGCAGAGCACACACAGGCCGGCTCACCAATTATGTATATTTCCGCCATGACGCACAACCTCATCCTCTTAGCTAGGGGGGCCTCACGGATTTATCACCAATCCGGGCTATATCCCTACTGAGGGAATCGTTGTCTCCACACTCATTGGTCAAGACACCCTGTCAACCGGGTTTTCCGCCTTGCCGTGAGAGGGGGTACTGTCCCGCTCAATCACAATCAATAGCATTTCATATCATAATCAGAAGCTTAATATAATATTCATCCATATAACAGGTATAGTATATAACTATATTATAGCTTTATAAACCACAATTCAAGAGATTCAATCTTCACATCATCATGAGATACTTACTTTTTCTTATCCATACTTCTGGATTAATTATCTCATTATATTCGCCATTCTTAATCCAATTTCCCCCTATGAATCTTGGGAGTGTCCTACGACATACTTTTTATCACCAGTAATGCTAAAACTTTATTAAAACGGGGTCGTTTCACTCACCTGGATTCCGTACGAATATCGATTCTCTAAGTCGTTACAGACAAGAGTACACAGATGAATTTCAGTATTCCGCTACAGAGATTTTCATGAAAGATTAGAGAAAACAAGTTAGGATTGTTTTCATACAGATACTGTTCATACATACGGTACTATTCATATATACGGTCATTATTCATACGTACGGATACTATTTATACATACGGATAATATTCATATATACGGTCACTATTCATACGTATGAATACTATTTTTACGCACGAATACTATTCATATATATGGTTACTATTCATACAGTTACTATTCATACGTACGGGGTACTATTCATACCAGAAATAGAGAATATAATCTGTAAAAGAGTACACCAGGTAAGTTCCCAGGAAAGAGTGGAGGGTCACACTGGACACACTTAAAAACCAGGTCTTTCCTTAGCCAGAACTTTCCTAGACATGTATTCTTCACAGTTTACATTCTATTTCGGTAATCAGAGAATCAAAATAACATATAAACAGCTAAGGACAGTTTTTCTGATGTGGAAGATCGGCCAAAACCGCAACCACAGAGCATACTTAAGAAATTAACTTCTAAAATTTGAAAGACATAGAAAGGGCATAGTATCCTTACCTAAGCTGAAAAGGAAAGGCCCAAAATCTCATAAGCCTAACATTGGAGTAAGAGAAACTTAAGGAGAGAAGAAGAGAAGTTGAAGGTGTGAGTTTAGAAGTGAAATGGAAGGGCCTATTTATAGCAAAAGTCAAGGGTACTATTTGATACTATGCGCTAATAAAATATTCAATTTACTATTTATGAAAATGACATTTCTAATAATGTAGTTACTGTGCAAATAGCGGCAACGGCTGAAAATTTTTTCTGTTATTACTGTTGAAAACTTAAAGGGAAAACTATCCTTTCACCTTAAACCTTTAAGTTTCTTTTCAAATCAATCCTTTCAATTTAGTCCCTGAGGGTATTTTTACACATAAAACGTCATTTTCTCCTACGAACTTCTTTCTAATTTTCTCTTATGACCAAACCACATCTAATACTTGACATTTCGATTGTATAAATGAACAATATCGTATACATAAATAGTATTATACGGGTGAATAGTACCGTATACTGAAATAGTAACAGTAGTTTCTAAACAAATATTTTTTTTTTGGGTATTACATTATCACCCCCTTAAGAGAATTCGGTCCCCCGAATTCAAAACTCATTTCAAGACTGAAATAAGTGTGATTACTTCGTCTATATCTCATTCTTTGTATCTCTTTCTTTCCAAACCTCTTCACATCCCTGGTAAGATTTACAAGAACACTATAGCATCAACTGTGAACTCTAGACCGCATTATCAATAATTTTCATAGGACTTTTGCCTTTTCTAAATAGCAAACAATCTCTTCCTCATCAGTTTGATCTTCTCCACAACCTTTTGTACCATAAAGTGTCTCATCCTCATAACCTTTACCAAACTTAAACCATCTGATCAGAGACGAACTCTGTCTCTATGTAAAACCTCAAATAGGTGTCTTCTCAAAAGTGACACGTGGTCTTTCCAGTTTATACTGAATATCAAGACATAAGTTATCATACACATAACTTATAACTTTTACGAATACAAGCACCCCACCTAAAGGCGTCATTTTGGCCATAGGTAATACTCTTGCCCGAAGGCGATCCTTCTGCCTTAAAGCGATACTCTCAGCTGAAGGTGTCATATAAAATGAAATCATTACATAAATCTCTAAGAAGAACAATTCTAGAAAATGTGTTAAGTAAATAACATATTGCTCACGCATAATTATAAAATAAATATATATAGAAATTCCTCTCACCTCAATGACTCATATAGAGTTGTATCCCTTCAATGATTAGGGCAAACCCATAGTTCTATAGGTTCATAAAATACTTATTTAGCATTCCTCCATATTTCAGAAGTGTAATGAAATATCATTTTAGTAACTCTTCTCAGTCAAAAGGATATTACCATACTCTGCTTTAGAATTTTCATAATCAAGTACGAAATATAAGTCCAACATCTTCTCATTCCTCAAGTTCTTTCAGTAAAAGTAATCACTTCAACAAAGAAGATCTAAATACTAACTTAAATTTTATTTCTAGTACATAGATAATTTTAATACATGAAGCTTAGACCAAATATAGCTTTAGGTACAAACAAAAGAAAAATAAATTAAGGACGAGGAGGCTTTTGAAATGTAGAAGGTATTCCAGGTCTAGAAGAGGAAGGTGCTTCAGACCTTAAGGAGGAAGCTAATCGTTGCAGCCTAGAAAGGGTTTCTGGAGGAAGCGCCTGAGAAATTTGGTGAAGAGCAGAAGTTACTCCGTTCATACAGTCAATACACCTTGCTTGTTGGTCACGAAAATTTTGAGTTGCAAACATTGAATGTCTATCAACTCGATTAGCCAGTTCCCCGAAACGACGATTTATCAGTTTCTCTTGGTTTTCAAAGAGACGATTTATTAGTCGTTTCTGGTCCTCTATCTTGTATTCCAGGCTCTCTATCTTACACTCCAGATTTTCGATCTTACGTTCCAGGAATGCAAGCTTATTTTCTGAGGATGTTACAGTACTGTCCTCCTCCAACTCTATTACATCCCTCTTTCTCTTCTTAATTTCTGGTGACCTGTCTACAGGTCTCTTCCCTTTGTTGTCTCCGAGACTTAGATTTAAATCAAGCTCTACATTGCCAGTCTCAAAATTCAAGTTGAAAGACTTATTATCGGCCATTTCTCTAGGGATCTCAGAAATAGCTTTGAATGAGAAAGGAATGGAGATTGAGAAATAGGTATGTAATGAAAGAAGTTCGCTTGGTGTGATGAGTGGGGTAACGGGCGTACAAGATTTATAGACAACCCGAAGCCCCTGGAGCTAAAGCCACCACAACCTATACGCCGCTCGCTAGGAGGTTTACAGATCACATATGTCGCAATGCCAGCAATTAATGTCGAACATGCAAGTAAATAGTAAATATAATTTAATGCAATTAACATAAGTCAAAGATTTCCTCAAAAAAATTTTCGGCTAATCTTGACCTTTCTCAAAATTTTCAACTAATCGCCGTTTCAATCTATAATTTCCTCACTCTATACTTGTCTTATAGTGTAATCTCAGATCACGATATCACTCTATGATCGGGTAGTCTCATATTAGCCTTATCTTATATTCTAATCGGTGTTTTTACTCTAGACTTACACATAATATATATGTAAATATATATATTTTAAAACAATGTTAACTGCTTACGGTCGCATGCCTTAAGCATTATCATGATGTAAGGAAATCACTGCCTTTCATTTGCCCATGAGAGCATTATATGTAAGTATGTGTAACCATGAATATATATCATCATCTACACATTTCATTCTATCCAAGTCATTTTGATTTCTCATTCTCTATGAGTATATGTAGGATCATCACATATTCTCCTTTTGATTTCTCATTCTCTATGAGTATATGTAGGATCATCACATATTCTCCTTGATCGTAGCCTTCACTCATTATGCATGAATAACATACATACATGTAATTACAACATGATTCAATCAGTTATGTATATTATACTCAACTGAAGGCTCTCAAGAATAACACAATAAAACAGAGAAATGCATTTCAGTTCATCATAAAAGCATCCAAGGCAATCTGTAATGGCTATATTATTAACTTCTTTGAATTTCGGAAAATGCCAACAGGAGAAATGGGAAAACCAAGTAAAATCGGCCGCAAATCCACCGAATACTGACTTTCGTGGTTTTGGAATTAATGCAACGCGCTATCGATGTGCACGCCTACCCTAGACTTCTGGCTTCCAGCTTGCAGAAATCCATAGGTTGATCGTGTAGGGGTGCGGTGAAGAGATATCTTCTTTGTCTCTTAGTCCAAATTTTTCTCTATAAAAACCTTCTCAGCGTTCTCAGTTACCACACCACAAAGAGTAATAATCTCTAAGCCTACAATCCCCCAGTATTCCTCTCGCCTCATACTCTTACAAAAATTTCTAAATTTTTCCAAATCATGGCCTCAAGGAAGTACATTGATCTCACAGTAGAGGCTAAGGAAGAAGAACTTGACTTAAACTTAAGTTTATGCAGGGACAAGGGCAAAAGACCTCTCGAGGGACCTTAAGAAATTCAAAAGGAGAAGAAGATGAAGAAGATTGAGGAAGCCGAGGAGATTAGCACAGGCCATAGCTCAGAGGACAAAATCGCCTGTTTAGAGCAGGAGGTGAAGATTCTCAAGAAGATGATAGAGGACCTGGAGAAGTTAACCAAACGCAATAACGCGGCAATGACTTCAAGAATAGATAGGTTCTTCTATTGGTCCACCCAGTGTTTCTGCAATCAACAGCAAAGAAGTGTTGATTGTATGAATGGAATTTACACTACCCTCCGCGACATTGCTATGTCTCTTGCTCCAAGGAATGGTCGAGGGGTGATGATACAATACAACCCTCCTAATCCGAGACCACCTCGCTTTTAGATTACTCATGCATGAGTAAACTTCTTCTTTTTTGCAATGTAATCCTTCAGTTTTTTTATTTTTAATGCGAGTGGTTTCTTTTATTGGCTGGTACCCTAAAATAATATAGCTACACAAATTCAATCATGAATTCAGCTTATAAAATCCACCATATAAAAATTTGATCCGACAACAACGGAATCAAAACAAGTAATAACCTTTCCTTTACTAAGTTCAAAAGTGTAGCCACATCTGTCTAAAACTAAAACTGAGAACATAATTTCTAAGAAGAGATAAGTCTCGGAGGGAAAGGAAATGGAAACATCCTACAGGACCTTCAGTAGAGCCGTCTCTCTATAATTGTGCCCGGGTTCACAACGATAGAGGAGGTCCTACTAAGGTTACCTTGCTCTGTAATCACTAGGAGACCTAACAACCATTGCTCTGATACCAACTTTGTCACGACCCGTTTTCTGGGCACATGACCGGCACAATGATGAATCTCTCATCACTGTAAGCCTTTCGATAAATTCTACCCATGAGTTTAGTCATTATCTCTATATTATCAAAATAACCATTCCTGAAGAAAATATATCAAATTTTCTTTATTTGAAATTCATAGAGATGATTTGCACATAATAATAGATCCTCAACATAAAATACATTATTATGCTGACATACAAACCAAATGCCAAACCCCTGACCTAGATGTCCTAGACGATTACAGAGCAACATAATCTATAACAAAAGAGGGCTCTACCCGACAACGGGAAGGTTCAAAGTGATCTACTCCTCTAGCAGATATTTTTCGATGGCAACCTGATCTGAACAAAAAGGTTGTACAAACAGTGTGAGCTTTTAAACTCAATGAGCGAATCGGCCTCGCGTTAATAAAATTCAAATACATTACCAGTCATGCAAGCATATCCAAAGGCTCATACTCAACCAATAGACAGAAGATAAAAATTCATTCAATTCAACAAATGTTACTAGTACTCGTCAATGGCAATATATCCCAGAGAGCGCACACAGGCCGGCTCACCAATTATGTATATTTCCGCCATGACGCACAACATCATCCTTTTACATACAAGAAGATAAAAATTCATCCAATTCAACAAACGTTACTAGTACTCGTCAATGGCAATATATCCCGCAGAGCGCACACAGGCCGGCTCACCAATTATGTATATTTCCGCCATGACGCACAACCTCATCCTCTTAGCTAGGGCGCCTCACGGATTTATCACCAATCCGGGCTATATCCCTACTGAGGGAATCGTTGTCTCCACAATCATTGGTCAAGACACCCTGTCAACCGGGTTTTCCGCCTTGCCGTGAGAGGGGGTACTGTCCCGCTCAATCACAATCAATAGCATTTCATATCATAATCAGAAGCTTAATATAATATTCATCCATATAACAGGTATAGTATATAACTATATTATAGCTTTATAAACCACAATTCAAGAGATTCAATCTTCATATCATCATGAGATACTTACTTTTTCTTATCCATACTTCTGGATTAATTATCTCATTATATTCGTCATTCTTAATCCAATTTCCCCCTATGAATCTTGGGAGTGTCCTACGACATACTTTTTATCACCAGTAATGCTAAAACTTTATTAAAACGGGGTCGTTTCACTCACCTGGATTCCGTACGAATATCGATTCTCTAAGTCGTTACAGACAAGAGTACACAGATGAATTTCAGTATTCCGCTACAGAGATTTTCATGAAAGATTAGAGAAAACAAGTTAGGATTGTTTTCATACAGATACTGTTCATACATACGGTCACTATTCATATATATATATACGGTCACTATTCATACGTATGGATACTATTTATATATACGGATAATATTCGTACATACAGTCACTATTCATATGTATGAATACTATTTTTACGTACGGATACTATTCATATGTATGGTTACTATTCATACGGTTACTATTCATACGTACGGGTACTATTCATACCAGAAATAGAGAATATAATCTGTAAAAGAGTACACACTACAAAAAAAAGACTTTTGGTGGCGACTAAAGTCGCCACCAAAAGTCTAAAAGTCGCCACTAAAAGTCTTTGGTGGCGACTTTTAGTGGCGACTAAAGTTGTTGGCGTAAGTCCGTGGCTGATTCTTTTGGTGGTGACTTTCAAAGTCGCCACCAAAAGTTACCTTTAGTGGCGACTTTAGTCGCCACCAAAAGTCATTTTTATTGCAAAAAAAAAAAATTCGTGAAAAAAATGATTTTTGGTGTCAGTAAAAACTACCTTTGGTGGCGACTTTAGTCGCCACCAAAAGTCACTCGTCATCTTTTTAGATCCAGATTGGCCCGGAAGGTCGACTCGAGATCCATTCGACTCGTGCGGGTCTTGGCCGATCCAATAACTCGCTATCCCGAGCTGACTCGATTTTTTTGTGTGCAATATTCAAGTTTATTTGAAATTAAACCAAACATGTGCATACCTGAGATTCGAACCTGGGTCCCTTGCTTGCAGCCATGTGTGTCTTGCCATTCTGCCACTGCTTCATTTGTGTTATGTAAGTGCAAAATATTATATATATCTATATATATAATCTGTTAAAAATATTTTAGGTCAAAAATATTATAAAACAAAAATAAAATAATATTAAACTTAACAAAAAGCAAATATATTATTACTATTGGAGTCACCGGAAAAGTCCAACTTCAACTAATTTCATAAAAAAAAAATGATTTCACTTAAAAAAATAGACTTTAGTCGTCACTGATAATCTAATTTTTTAAAAAAATTAAAAAATTTAACAAATTAAATTTCTTTTAAATAAAATTAAGAAAAATATAAAAAATTGAATTTTTTAAGTAAAAAAATGACTTTTTTAATTTTTTTTTTAAAATTAGACTTTTGGTGGCGACTATAGTCGCCACCAAAAATCTAATTTTTTATTTTATTTTAAAAAATCTGACTTTTTTTTATTTTTTTTAAAAAAGACTTTTGGTGGCAACTATAGTCGCCACCAAAAGTCTAATTGTTTATTTTATTTTAAAAAATCTGACTTTTTTTTTATTTTTTTTTAAAAAAGACTTTTGGTGGCGACTCCAAAAGTCTAATTTTTTATTTTATTTTAAAAAATCTGACTTTTTTTTATTTTTTTTAAAAAAGACATTTGGTGGCGACTATAGTCGCCACCAAAGGTCTAATTTTTTATTTTATTTTAAAAAATCTGATTTTTTTTATTTTTTTTAAAAAATACTTTTGGTGGCGACTATAGTCGCCACCAAAAGTCTAATTTTTTATTTTATTTTAAAAAATCTGAGTTTTTTTGTTTTTTTTTTAAAAAACTTTTGGTGGCGACTATAGTCGCCACCAAAAGTCGACTTTTAGTGGCGACTATAAGAGTCGCCACCAAAAGTCAACTTTTAGTGGCGACTTTTAAAGTCGTCACCAAAAAGTCGCCACTGAAAGTCAATTTTCTTGTAGTGACACCAGGTAAGTTCCAAGGAAAGAGTGGAGGGTCACACTGGACACACTTAAAAACCAGGTCTTTCCTTAGCCAGAACTTTCCTAGACATGTATTCTTCACAGTTTACATTTTATTTCGGTAATCAGAGAATCAAAATAACATATAAACAGCTAAGGACAGTTTTTCTGATGTGGAAGATCGGCCAAAACCGCAACCACAGAGCATACTTAAGAAATTAACTTCTAAAATTTGAAAGACATAGAAAGGGCATAGTATCCTTACCTAAGCTGAAAAGGAAAGGCCCAAAATCTCATAAGCCTAACATTGGAGTAAGAGAAACTTAAGGAGAGAAGAAGAGTTTATAAGTGAAATGGAATGGCCTATTTATAGCAAAAGTCAAGGGTACTATTTGATACTATGCGCTAATAAAATATTCAATTTACTATTTATGAAAATGACATTTCTAATAATGCAGTTACTGTGCAAATAGCAGCAACGGCTGAAAATTTTTTCTGTTATTACTATTGAAAACTTAAAGGGAAAACTATCCTTTCACCTTAAACCTTTAAGTTTCTTTTCAAATCAGTCCTTTCAATTTAGTTCCTGAGGGTATTTTTACACATAAAACGTCATTTTCTCCTACGAACTTCTTTCTAATTTTCTCTTATGACCAAACCACATCTAATACTTGACATTTCGATTGTATAAATGAACAGTATCGTATACGTAAATAGTATTATACGGGTGAATAGTACCGTATACTGAAATAGTAACAGTAGTTTCTAAACAAATATTTTTTTTTTTGGGTATTACATCTGGATCGTTGCCCGCGGCCCCCGCCGCATCCACCCTTATCGCTCCATTTATATTCTCTACCCTCATAGCTTCACATAGATTTCTCCATGGGGTGCACCACCATGCCTTTCCTTTCCAGTCAAACACAATCACAATCACATATAAAAACATCCTCAATCATAATCTTGAGCCACATACACAACTCAGTCATTTACAATTCAAGCCACAACATAATCAATGTGGTTCCAGCAACATAGCATGTATATAACATAACCCATAATATAGAACAATTATTCAACTCAATTCACATGCCATTCACAATCCATCATATAACCTCCATTCATGAGAAAAATAAGAAAATATAATTATATACATTACCAGACACGTTCCACAATTGTTTATGCCTCATCATTCCACATCATCCTCTTCAAACTTGGATATACAACATATTTCCACTATGATGCAAAAAGTCAATAACAGATATTTAATCATAGCAAGTATTAACCCACTCACCTGGATTTCACGCTCTCGGAACTCCCACTTTGCACTTTGACCATTCCTATTGTAACCAGACAAAAACCATCAGGGTTACGAAATAGAGAAATTTTCTACCACTACTCTCGACCTTTACTCACATCTTAAGTCATAACTCCTAACCGGTAATAAATATCTAAATGGAACTTATACCATTG
Organism: Biancaea sappan; assembly: GCA_037074585.1. Lineage (NCBI taxonomy): Eukaryota > Viridiplantae > Streptophyta > Magnoliopsida > Fabales > Fabaceae > Biancaea > Biancaea sappan. The sequence goes on from CM073494.1 coordinate 20,006,163, forward strand.
GAAACTAGACTCAAAGAGCTTTCCAACGATATAAAGTTTGCCCAAAACGGAGTCCGGATGAAGAAGTTATGACTGATCAAAATAAGCTAAGTTTTTCAGTATATCTGGCGCCTGGGCGCCACACATAGCGCCTGGGCGCCAACACAAGCTTGGCGCCTGGGCGCCAAGGCCTTCTACCTTCCCAAATCCTTCAGAACCTTGGCGCCTGGGCACCAAGATCGCGACCTTTCGCGATTCCCCTCGGATTTGGCTCAGATCCGGCCAAATCTCCACCGTTTTCCATGATTTCTTCCATAGGATTTCACCCTTAATGTCTAAGGAGCATTTAGACACCAAAAACACCAATTTTAATCGAGAAACGAAGCAGGAATCTCGATTTTTACCCCAAACTTTCTTAAAACTAGAAAATAGGGAAAAACTTGAGAATTAGAAAGTTATACCTCGATTCCTTACTTTCCCTACGTTGCTTGGCTCCTAGAGGCTCGCCCCGTAGCCCGAGATCCACCCTCCAAAGCCCAGTTGTTGAGTTGGAGTGTAGAGAGAGAAAGAGAGGAGAGAATGAGAAGAGAGAGAGAGAGGAAAGGAGAAAAATGAATAAAAAATAGGTGAGGCCACCTATATACTCGCCCGGGGTGAAATTATCACTTGCTCTGCAATTGACCCTCAGTCAAGACTAGCAAAAGCAAATTCATAAAATCTCACCTCAGGTGTTTCTAAATCCTCGGTGCCCCACAGATTTCCTTATTTCACTTTAGTCCCTCTCAATATCTCAAACTCCACTTTAACCCCAAATCTATCATCCTTTCGGTACCGGACTCATAATTCATTCCCATAAGCTCTATTCTTCTTCTCGGGTTCCTACTTGGTCATTTCTCAAAAGTCCTCTATACTTTCTTTTCTTTTCACTTTAGTCCTTGAGAATTTGTACAAATTTCTTAAATTAAAAATAAAAATTTCTATTCCCACATTTTCTTCACTAACTCAAAAAGAAAATTTTTCACGTAATTAAATTTTTCACTAAACTTCAAATCAGACTTTAAATATTCATATAAATTCTTGGGATATTACATTCTTCCCCCCTTAAAAGAATTCGGTCCTCCGAATTCAAAATTTACCTCAAGATTGAAGCAAATGCCGATATTTTGTTTATATCTCATTCTCTCTCTTAGAATTTTCACAATCAAGTACAAAATATAACAAGTTCAACATATTTTTATTTCTCAAGTTTCTTCAGTAAAAGAATTACTTCAACAAAAAAAAATCAAATACGAAAATTTTTATTTCTAATACATAAGTTACAGGCAACAAGCTGAACTTGATTTACAAAACAGATAATTTTAATACGTAAACATTAGATCAAACATCAGCTTTAGGTACAAATAAAAAAAAAGATAAATTAAGAACGAGTAGGCTTTTGAAATGCAGAAGGTGCTCTAGGTCTAGAAGAAGAAGGTGCTTCAGACCTTAAGGAGGAAGTTAATCGTTACAGCCTAGAAAGAGTTTTGGGAGGAAACATGTGGGAAATTTGGCAAAGTGCAGAAGTCACTCCATTCATACAGTCAATACATCTCGCTTGTTGGTCACGAAAATTTTGAGTTACAAACATCGAATGTCTATCAACTCTATTCGCCAATTCCCTAAAATGACGGTTCAAAAGCTTCTCCTGTTCTGTAAAGAGACGATTTATCAATCTCCCCTGTTCCTCAAAGTGACGGTTTATCAATCTTTCCAAGTCCTCCATCTTTTGTCTCATAAGCGCAAGCTCATTATTAGAAGATGTTGTTGTGCTAACATCCTCTAACTCTACTACATTCCTTTTTCTTTTCTTAGCCTCTGGTGACTCTTCCATGGATCTCTTATTCTTATAATTCTCCAGGCTAAGATTTAGATCCAGCTCTACCTTGCCAGCCTCAAAGTTTAAATTGAAAGATTTATTGCCGGCCATATTTTTCTGAGCTATAAAAGTTGTACAGAAGGAGAAGTTTGATGCTAGAAAGCTTATAGATATAAACTCTTAGTGTAGTGAGCAGCGTAATGGGGCATCCATTATATATAGACGAAATTTAGGGCTACAAAACCTTTACATTATACTCTAAAGATGACCTACAGACCTTATCCGACGCAATGCCAACGGTCTCTGATAAGCATGCCAGAAAATAACAAAATATAATCAAATACAAAAGATTTTCTCAAAAATTTCGGCTAACTTTTGACTCTTGCTCAAATTATTAAACTAATCGCCGCTTCAATTTATGACTTCCTAACTCTGTATTTGTCTTATCCAATAATTCTAAATCGAGATATTACTCCATGAACGGGTAGCTTCATATTAACCTTATCTAGGTTTCTAATCCGTGGCTTTGCCCTAAGCTTACACATTTTCAAACATACATATTAAAATAAAAACTTCTCACATCTACACATCAAGCGTTCCATAAAGTGAGAAAAATTTTACCTTTCACTTGCCTCTACGAGCATATATATATATGTATAAACATGGAGATACATCATTATCTATATATTTTCATCTATTCAAGTCCTTTTAAATTTCAGACTTCTCATTCTCTGAATATGTGTAGAATCATTACATATTATTACTGGCCATAACAAATAGCCTTCACTCTCTATGCATGAATAACATACATACATATCATATGTATTTAGATACATATAATCACAGTATAATTTAATCAATCATGTATATTATACTCAACTGAAGGCTTTCAAGAACAATACAAGAAAGCATAGAAATACATTTTAATTCATCGTGAAAACATCCAAGACACTTTGTAATGGCTACATTGTCGACTTCTTTCAATTTTAGAAAATGCCAACGAGAGAAATGGAAAAACCAAGTATAAATCGGCCGCAAATCCACCGAATATTGACTTTCGTGGTTTTGCCATTAATGCGACGCGTTGTTGGTGGGCATGCCTACCCTAGACTTCTAGCTTCCAGCTTGCAGAAATCCATAGGTTAAGCGTGTAGGGTGCGGCGAAGAGATATCTTCTTTGTCTCTAAGTTCAAATTTTTCCTCTATAAGAACTGTCCCAACGTTCTCAGTTACCACACCACAAAGAGTAATCATCTCTGAGCCTACAACTTCCTAGCATTCCTCTCTTCTCATACTCCTACATAAATTTCTAAATTTTTCAAATCATGGCCACAAGGAAGTATATTGATCTCACAGTGGATGCCAAGAGAGAAGAGCTCGACTTAAACTTAAGTCTGGGCAAAGACAAGGGCAAAAGACCTTTTGAGGGGTCTCTAGAGAAACATAAGGAGAAGAAAATGAAGAAGAACGAAGAAGCTGAGGAGACTAGCACGGGCCATACCTCGGAGGACAAAATCGCCTGTCTAGAGCAGGAGGTAAAAAATCTGAAAAAGATGATAGGAGACCTGGAGAAGTTAACTAAACGCAATCATGCAGAAATGACTTCAAGAATAGACAGGTTCTTCTATTGGTCTACCCAGTGCTTCTGCAATCAACAACAAAGAAGTGTTGATTGTATGAATGGGATTTACACTACCCTCCGCGACATTGCTCTGTCTCTCGCTCCAAGGAATGGTCGAGGGGTGATGATACAGTACAACCCTCCTAATCCGAGACCACCTGGCTTTTAGATTACTCATGCATGAGTAATTTTTTTTTTTTGCAATGTAATCCTTCTGCTTTTAATGCCAGTGGTTTCTTTTATGGGATGGTACTCCAAAAATAGTAATAATAAAATTAAGAAAGATAAAAGAAATCAGTCACACAAAATCAATCATGAATGTAACATATAAAGTCCCATATATACAATTTGATCCGACAGCAACGGAATCAAAACAAATAATAGCCTTTCCTTTACCGAGCTCAAAAGTATAGCCATATCTGTCTAAAACTAAAACTAAAAACATAATTCATAAGAAAAGACAAGTCTTGGAGGAAAAGGAAATGAAAACATCCTACAGGACCTTCAGTGGAGCCATCTCTCTATAGTCGTGCCCGGGTTCACCACGATAGAGGAGATCCCACTAAGGTTAGCTTACTCTGTAATCGGTAGGAGACCTAATCCCAAAGCTCTGATACCAACTTGTCACGTCCCAAAATTTGAGCACGTGACCGGCACGGAAAGTGAATTTCATTTCACCTCCGTAAGCCTATTTTTCTCTTAAAAATCATACAATTCTTTTTCATGCAACCAAAACGAGTTCTCTATACATACTACAATTACTCACATTACATCACTGAATGAACCTACCCGATTACAGAGATTTCTAGATTTATACAACTTAGAATAAAACTTAACTATTATACCTTTATCCTGAACAAATGAAAAGGTAATCATGGACTAAGGATCCATAATTTTTTGTTCCGATATTTACCTTCAGCTGTCAACTCTGAAAAAAAATATCAATAAGAGGGGTATGAGCAAACCACGTGCCCAGTGAGTAGATAACACAACACTATGACAAAAAAATCATGCATCATAATGATAACATGCAGCAATCATACGTAGATCGATCATCATATGATATAATATTATTCATAATACTTCACAACAATATCCAAGTAAATCAAATGCATTTCAACATAATTCAAAATTCACAACAGCAATCGATGAAATCAATTTCACACACATTTCCCGTACCAACTGGGTCGTCCAGAATACCTCTGGATCGTTGGCCGTGGCCCCCGTCGCATCCACCCTTATCGCTCCATTTATATTCTCCACCCTTATAGCTTCACATAGATTTCTCCATGGGGTGCACCACCATGCCTTTTCTTTCCAGTCAAAAACAATCACAATCACATATAAAAACATCCTCAATCATAATCTTGAGCCACATACACAACTCAGTCATTTACAATTCAAGCCACAACATAATCAATGTGGTTCCAGCAACATAGCATGTATATAACATAACCCATAATATAGAACAATTATTCAACTCAATTCACATGCCATTCACAATCCATCATATAACCTCCATTCATGGGAAAAATAAGAAAATATAATTATATACATTACCAGATACGTTTCACAATTGTTTATGCCTCATCGTTCCACATCATCCTCTTCAAACTTGGATATACAACATATTTTCACTATAATGCAAAAAGTCAATAACAGATATTTAATCATAGCAAGTATTAACCCACTCACCTAGATTTCATGCTATCGGCACTCCCACTTTGCACTTTGACCATTCCTATTGTAACAAGACAAAAACCATCAGGGTTACGAAATAGAGAAATTTTCTACCACTACTCTCGACCTTTACTCACATCTTAAGTCATAACTCCTAACCGGTAATGAATATCTAAATGAAACTTATACCATTGGAAACTAGACTCAAAGAGCTTTCCAACGATATAAAGTTTGCCCAAAACGGAGTCCGGATGAAGAAGTTATGACTGATCAAAATAAGCTAAGTTTTTCAGTACATCTGGCGCATGGGCGCCAACACAAGCCTGGCGCCTAGGCGCCAAGGCCTTCTACCTTCCCAAATCCTTCAGAACCTTGGCGCCTGGGCACCAAGATCGCGACCTTTCGCGATTCCCCTCGGATTTGGCTCAGATCCGGCCAAATCTCCACCATTTTCCATGATTTCTTCCATAGGATTTCACCCTTAATGTCTAAGGAGCATTTAGACACCAAAAACACCAATTTTAATCGAGAAACGAAGCAGGAATCTCGATTTTTACCCCAAACTTTCTTAAAACTAGAAAATAGGGAAAAACTTGAGAATTAGAAAGTTATACCTCGATTCCTTACTTTCCCTACGTTGCTTGGCTCCTAGAGGCTCGCCCCGTAGCCCGAGATCCACCCTCCAAAGCCCAGTTGTTGAGTTGGAGTGTAGAGAGAGAAAGAGAGGAGAGAATGAGAAGAGAGAGAGAGGAAAGGAGAAAAATGAATAAAAAATAGGTGAGGCCACCTATATACTCGCCCGGGGTGAAATTATCACTTGCTCTGCAATTGACCCTCAGTCAAGACTAGCAAAAGCAAATTCATAAAATCTCACCTCAGGTGTTTTTAAATCCTCGGTGCCCCACAGATTTACTTATTTCACTTTAGTCCCTCTCAATATCTCAAACTCCACTTTAACCCCAAATCTATCATCCTTTCGGTACCGGACTCATAATTCATTCCCATAAGCTCTATTCTTCTTCTCGGGTTCCTACTTGGTCATTTCTCAAAAGTCCTCTATACTTTCTTTTCTTTTCACTTTAGTCCTTGAGAATTTGTACAAATTTCTTAAATTAAAAATAAAAATTTCTATTCCCACATTTTCTTCACTAACTCAAAAAGAAAATTTTTCACGTAATTAAATTTTTCACTAAACTTCAAATCAGACTTTAAATATTCATATAAATTCTTGGGATATTACATCTTACTATCACTAGACCTGATATTGCTTATGCAGTGCATGTTGTTAGTCAATTTGTCACTTCTCCTACTTCAGTTCATTGGGCAGCTGTTCTTCACATTCTTCGTTATCTTAGAGGCACTTAATTTCAGAGTCTTCTCTTTCCTACATCTTCTTCCTTAGAATTACGTGCCTATTCAGATGCTGATTGGGGTGGTGATTCCATCGATCGTAAGTCAACCACAGGGTTTTGCATTTTTCTGGGAGATTCTCTCATTTCTTGGAAGAGTAAGAAATAAGACATTGTCTCTCGATCTTCTACAGAAGCTGAATATCGTGCCATGGCATCCACCACTGCAGAAATAGTTTGGTTACTCTGGTTACTTGCTGATATGGGTGTCTCTTTCTTTGGCCCAACCCCTATGTATTGTGATAACATGAGTGCTATACAAATTGCCCGCAACTCAATTTTCCATGAACGCACCAAGCATATTGAGATTGATTGTCATTTTACTCGACATCACTTTGGACATGGCACCATCACTTTACCCTATGTCTCATCCTCTATGAAAATTGCTGACTTGTTCACAAAATCGCATTCCACTCAACGTTTTCATTTTCTTGACTAGCAAACTCTCGATGATTTCTACTGATGCATCGTGAGTTTGAGGGGGGATGTTAGTAAATAATATTTACACTTAAGGGTAGTTTAGTCTTTTAATCTTATTTGTATATATTTACCATTTTCTCTTGTAACATTATGCAGTTGTAACCCTAGCCATTCTAAGAATTCTCTCCTCTCCTTCTCCATTCTCTTCACATTGCAATCTTCACAGCAAGCTCCTTCATAAACCCTAAAATCAGTGGAAAGGGCGAATTCAAATAGCTGTAGAAATCTTTGAAATGTTAACATTTTTGTGCTAAAATTTCCCGTCGAGAAGGCGAATCGCAAGCTGTGTGTAGAAATTTGAAGTTTGTACTAAGATTCCTCCATGCAAGATGGATCCTTCTGTAATACCCATGAAAAATAAAATATAAATGCGTGTTTTCAAACTACTGTTACTATTTACGTATATGGTACTGTTCATTTATACAATCAAAATGTCAAATACTAGATGTGGTTTGGTTATAAGAGAAAACTAGAAAGAAGTTTGTAAGAGAAAATGACGTTTTATGTGTAAAAATACCCTCAGGGACTAAATTGAAAGGACTGAATTGAAAAGAAACTTAAAGGTTTAAGGTGAAAGGATAGTTTTCCCTTTAAAGTTTCTAATAGTAAATAAACGAAAATTTTCCATCGTACGCGTAAGGTGCACAGTAACTGCATTATTAGAAATGTCATTTTCATGAATAGTAAATTGAATATTTTATTAGCGCATAGTGTCAAATAGTACCCTTGACTTTTGCTATAAATAGGCCCTTCCATTTCACTTCTAAACTCACACCTTCAACTTCTCTTCTTCCCTCCTTAAGTTTCTCTTGCTCCGACGCTAGGCTTCTGAGATTTTGGGCCTTTCCGTTTTTGCTTAGGTAAGGATACTATGCCCTTTCTATGTCTTTCAAATTTTAGAAGTTATTTTCTTAAGTATGCTCTGTGGTTGCGGCTTTGGCCGATCTTCCACATCAGAAAAACTGTCGTTAGCTGTTATTTTGATTCTCTGATTACCGAAATAGAATATAATCTGTGGAGAATACATGTCTAGGAAAGTTCTGGCTAAGGAAAGACCTGGTTTTTAAGTGTGTCCAGTGTGACCCTCCACTCTTTCCTGGGAACTTACCTGGTGTACTCTTTTACAGATTGTATTATGTATTTCCGGTATGAATAGTACCCGTACGTATGAATAGTGACCGTATGAATAGTACCGTACGTATGAATAGTGACCGTATGAATAGTACCCATACGTATGAACAGTATCTGTACGAAAATGATCTTAACGTACTTTCTGTAATCTTTCATGAAAATCTCTGTAGCGGAACACTGAAATTCACCTGCGTACTCTTGTCCGTAACGATTTAGAGAAGTGATACTCGTACGGAATCCAGGTGAGTGAAACGACCCTGTTTTAATAGAGTTTTAGCATTACTGGTGATAAAAAGTATGTCGTAGGACACTCCCAAGATTCATAGGGAGAAATTAGATTCAGAATGACGAATATAATGAGATAATTAATCCAGAAGTATGGATAAGACAAAGCAAGTATCTCATGATGATATGAAATTTGAATCATATAGTTATATACTATACCTGTTATATGGATGAGTATTATATTGTGCTTCTGATTATGATATGAACTGTTGTACTATTGATTGTGATTGAGCGGTACAGTACCCCCTCTCACGGCAAGGCGGAAAACCCGGGTTAAAGGGTGTCTTGACCAATGAGTGTGGAGACAACGATTCCCTCAGTAGGGATATAGCCCGGATTGGTGATAAATCCGTGAGGCGCCCTAGCTAAGAGGATGAGGTTGTGCGTCATGGCGGAAAAATACAAAATTGGTGAGCCGGCCTGTGTGCGCTCTCCGGGATATATTGCCATTGACGAGTACTAGTATCGTTTGTTGAATTGGATGAATTTTTCTTGTATGTAATTTATAACTATGTCTATTGGTTGAGCTTGAGCCTTCGGATATGCTTGCATGACTGGTGATGTATTTGAATTTTATTAACGCAATGCCGATTTGCTCACTGAGTTTAAAAGCTCACACTGTTTGTACAAACTTTTTGTTCAGATCAGGTTGCCGCCGAAGTACATCCGCTAGAGGAGTAGATCACGTTGGACCTTCCCGCTGTCGGGTAGGCCCTTCTTTTGTTATACAGTATGTTGCTCTGTAACCGTCTAGGACATCTAGGTCAGGGGTTTGGTATTTGGCTTGTATTTCAGTATGATAATGTATTTCGTACTGAGGATCTATTATTTTTAATTAAGAAAATCTGATGTATTTTCTTTGTATTTATTAAGGAATGGTATTTTGAGAATATAGAGATAATGACTAACGATTTTACTTGTGGGAAGAATTTATCGAAAGGCTTACAGTGATGGGATATTCATCATTGTGCCGGTCATGTGCCTAGAAAATGGGTCGTGACAAAGTTGGTATCAGAGCATAGGTTGTTAGGTCTCCTAGTGATTACAGAGCAAGGTGTCTTTAGTGGGCCTTCTTCTATTGTCGTGACTGCAGCACGACCATAAGATGAAGATCCACCAAAAGCCCTGTTGAGTTTAAAATCCCTTTCTTTCGTGTCTTTACTTGAAGCATAATAGTGACGATATATATTATTCTTAATTGTAGAATAAGTTTAGATGGCACCAAGAAAATCAAACGCTTCTGGAATCCGCACAAGATCTGGCAGGGCCTTGGTCCCTCCAGCTGCTCAGTCAGCAAATGCAAGACTGGAGATGCCTAATCGTGCAGAAGATAACCATGCACAAAACAGAGAAATATCCACTGAAAACCCTGGAAGAAATGCTGGAGAACCATCACAAATTGACGCGACTGTAGTGATGGAAGCATTAGCTGCAATGCAGAACGAGGTGAATGGGCTAAAGGAACTTCTGATGGGACAATCATCTGAAGCTGGCTCACAGGCATCAGTACATGCTGCAAAAGTACAAGAGACAGACCAGATGCCACCTCCACCCCCTCCTCAGGATTGGGTAGGTACAGAGGTCAAAATCTCAGAATTTATGAAGCTGAATCCGCCAACCTTTGCAGGAGATGTTAATGAAGACCCACAACGTTTTCTAGATGACTGTGAGAAAATCCTTGACACGTTAGAATGCCCTGAACCTCGAAAAGTAACCCTTGTTACCTTTCAGTTAAGAGGTAAGGCCGACCGCTGGTGGCGAACATGGAAGAAGGGCATGGCCAGAAATGCCCCACCCATTAAATGGAATGACTTTAAAAGAATTTTTCGAGAACAATTTATTCCGGAGAGTATACGAGAAGCAAAGATGAATGAGTTTGAGGCACTCCGGCAAGGATCACGAACCGTCGATGAATACGACAATCTGTTTATAGAGTTGTCTGAATATGCTACTCACATGGTCCTAACTGAGAAAGAAAAGATCCGACGATTTATTAAAGGCCTTCGAGAGTCTTTATTTGACAGGGTGGGATCGAAAATACAAGATTTTTCATTTTACACAGAAGCCGTCGACATCGCCCGTATGATGGAAGAAAGAGATATGCAAAAAGAAAAATGGAATAACAAAAGAAAGAGGAAGCAAGATGAGAAATCACGCTACCACGGAGAGAGTTCTGGACGTGCAGCCTCTACTGCTAGTGCACCACAGCGTCAACAAAGTGGTACAGGGGGTCAACAAAGGCCCTGGTGCTCTAAATGTGAAAGAAATCACTTCGGAGCTTGTTTTGTCAACAACAACACTAGGGTCTGTTACCAATGTGGTCAACAGGGCCACATCAAAAGAGATTGCCCCCAACTCTACACGAGATCTGGCCAAGGGTCAGTACGCCCTAATCAATCAGAGGCTACTGTTGCCAACAGAGCCCCTGTAACTGTAGGAGGCAATGGAATCGGAAGAGGTGCTGGCAGAGGACAAGGTGGTCGAGGGCAGGCTTCAGCAGGCCGAGGGAACGCTCGAGTATTCGCTTTAACCCGTCAAGATGCTCAGGCGTCTAATACGGTGGTAGCAGGTACTCTTCTGATTGAATCAAATTTTGCACATGTTTTGTTTGACTCTGGCTCTACGCATTCCTATGTGTCACCATTCTTTGCTAAGAACTTTAAGCAAAAAATTGTTAGATTAGAATGTCCGTTTTTAGTAACTACGCCTACTGGAGGCACCTTACTAATAGAACGAGGCTATCGAGCTTGCAAGGTAAGAGTCGGAGAAATAAATACAACAGTAGACCTAATGCTGTTAGATATGACAGACTTTGATGTCATCTTGGGCATGGATTGGCTGGCATCTTGTCATGCCACCCTGGATTGCTATAATAAGATAGTTAAGTTCAATATTCCGGGGGAGCCTTCTTTCGTATTTCATGGTGAATGGAGTGAAATTTCTAGGAATCTTATATCTTTAATGTGTGCCCAACGTTTATTGCGAAAGGGCTGTAAAGGATACTTGGCATTAGTTAAAGATATTAAGAAAGAAGAACTAAAAGTAGAAGACGTTCCAGTAGTCCAGGAGTTTGTAGATGTCTTCCCAGATGATCTACCAGGTATACCCCCAGATCGAGAGATTGAGTTCCAGATAGAGTTAGCACCAGATACTCGCCCAATCTCCATACCCCCTTATAGAATGGCACCAACAGAATTAAAAGAGTTAAAAACTCAGTTACAGGACTTGCTAGACAAAGGCTTTATAAGGCCAAGTTATTCACCTTGGGGAGCTCCTGTTCTGTTCGTGAAAAAGAAGGACGGATCGATGAGACTATGCATAGATTACAGGCAACTGAATAAGGTAACTATCAAAAATAAATACCCGTTGCCTCGCATCGACGACCTTTTCGATCAACTTCAAGGAGCCAAGTATTTTTCAAAGATTGACTTGAGGTCTGGTTATCACCAACTCAAGATCAAGGAGGAGGATGTGTCTAAAACAGCCTTCCGTACCAGATATGGGCACTACGAGTTCTTGGTGATGTCATTTGGATTAACGAATGCACCAGCTGCTTTCCTGGATTTAATGAATAGGATTTTTAAATCCTTTTTAGACAAATTTGTCATTGTCTTCATAGACGACATTCTGGTGTACTCAAAGACTTCAGAAGAGCACGAACAACACCTTCGTGTTGTGTTGCAGACATTGAGGGATCATCAATTGTACGCCAAATTCTCTAAATGCGAGTTTTGGATTGATCGTGTAACTTTCTTGGGACATGTGATCTCCAAAGATGGCATTCAAGCAGACCCAAGCAAAGTAGAAGCGGTCAAAATGTGGCCTAGACCTACCTCCGTCACGGAGATTCGCAGCTTCTTGGGATTGGCAGGATATTATCGTCGTTTCATCCAAAATTTTTCCCAGTTAGCCGCCCCTCTCACACGATTGACTAGGAAAGGGGTAAAGTGCCAATGGGATGACACTTGTGAAGAAAGCTTCCAAGAACTCAAGAAAAGGTTAATCTCCGCACCTGTATTAGTCTTACCCTCAGGACCAGGAGATTTTACAGTATACTGCGATGCATCAAGAGTAGGGTTGGGATGTGTTCTCATGCAGCATGGCCAGGTAGTGGCATATGCATCGAGACAACTTAAGAAACATGAACAAAACTACCCCACCCACGATCTGGAAATGGCAGCAGTAGTTTTCGCTTTAAAGATATGGCGACATTATCTATACGGAGAAACTTGCGAAATCTACACTGACCATAAAAGTCTAAAATATATTTTCGACCAAAAGGACTTAAACTTGAGGCAGAGGAGATGGGTAGAATTACTAAAAGATTATGATTGCAATATTCTTTACCACCCAGGCAAAGCAAACGTGGTAGCAGATGCCTTGAGTCGAAAATCTATGGGTAGTCTGGCCCATATAGCAGTAACAAAAAGACCCTTGATCCAAGAACTACAAGAGATGAGAGCAAAAGGTGCTACTCTTGAGGTTACAAGGACAGGATCATTCTTAGCCCATATCAGGGCTAGATCTTCCCTTGTTGACCAGATACGGATATCTCAAATGGAGGATCCTGAGCTTGTCCAAATTATGGAAAAGGTGAAGATTGGTGAAGTGAATAGTTTCACACTCGACGATACAGGAGTCTTACATTTTGAACAACGGTTGTGTGTACCACATGTTGGAACTCTTAGACGAGACATCATGGAAGAAGGTCATCGTGCTGCATATGCTGTACATCCAGGAGCCACCAAGATGTATCAGGATCTGAAACAGATCTACTGGTGGAAAGGAATGAAACAAGACATAGTAGAATTTGTGTCTCGTTGTTTAACCTGTCAACAGGTTAAGGCTGAGCATCTAAAGCCAGGAGGCTCGTTACAACGATTAGAGATTCCTGAATGGAAATGGGAACTAGTGACGATGGACTTTGTTGTTGGTCTACCTCGTTCCACAGGAGGTTATGACTCAGTTTGGGTCATTGTTGACCGACTAACCAAATCAGCACACTTCATTCCAGTCAAAACCACTTATGGTGTAGTAACGTTGGTACAATTGTATATTAAAGAAATAGTAAAGTTGCATGGAGTACCTATATCTATCATTTCTGATAGAGGTCCTCAATTTACCTCTCGTTTCTGGAGAAGTTTTCAGGAGGCATTAGGTACTCGAGTGGACCTTAGTACCGCTTTTCACCCACAGACAGACGGACAGTCAGAGCGGACGATTCAGACGCTAGAGGATATGTTACGAGCTTGTATTCTAGATTTCAGTGGTAGCTGGGAAAAGCATTTGTATCTTGTAGAGTTCGCATATAACAACAGCTACCAGGCCACTATTGGGATGGCACCCTTTGAGGCCTTGTATGGGAGACGTTGCAGATCTCCGATCGGTTGGTTCGAGGTAGGTGAAGCGAAAGTATTAGGACCTGACTTGGCCCAGGATGCCCTAACCAAGGTTAAGACAATACAAGATAGGATGCAAGCAGCTCAAAGTAGACAAAAGGCATACGCTGACCACAGACGACGTAATTTGGAGTTCTCAGTCGGCGATATGGTATTCCTTAAGGTCTCTCCAATGAAAGGTGTGTTGAGATTTGGAAGGAAAGGAAAGTTGAGTCCTAGATACATCGGGCCTTATGAGATTCTAGAACGAGTGGGAAAAATGGCTTATCGGCTTGCCCTACCTATGGATCTGGAAGGGATTCACCCTGTTTTTCACGTATCCATGTTAAGGAAGTACCTTCATGACCCTTCTCACATACTTCACCCTTCTCAGAATGATTCTATCCTAGTAGATGAAAACTTGTCATACGAGGAGATACCGGTAGCTATCCTCGATAGTCAAGTAAAGAAACTCCGATCTAAGGAGATTCCATCCGTCAAGGTTTTGTGGAGGAATCAAACTCACGAAGAAGCCACATGGGAAGCCGAGGCCGACATGCGTTCTAGATATCCCCATCTTTTTACGACTTGAGGTAATTTAAATTCGGAGGACCGAATTTCTTAAAGGGGGTGATAATGTAATACCCATGAAAAATAAAATATAAATGCGTGTTTTCAAACTACTGTTACTATTTACGTATATGGTACTGTTCATTTATACAATCAAAATGTCAAATACTAGATGTGGTTTGGTTATAAGAGAAAACTAGAAAGAAGTTTGTAAGAGAAAATGACGTTTTATGTGTAAAAATACCCTCAGGGACTAAATTGAAAGGACTGAATTGAAAAGAAACTTAAAGGTTTAAGGTGAAAGGATAGTTTTCCCTTTAAAGTTTCTAATAGTAAATAAACGAAAATTTTCCATCGTACGCGTAAGGTGCACAGTAACTGCATTATTAGAAATGTCATTTTCATGAATAGTAAATTGAATATTTTATTAGCGCATAGTGTCAAATAGTACCCTTGACTTTTGCTATAAATAGGCCCTTCCATTTCACTTCTAAACTCACACCTTCAACTTCTCTTCTTCCCTCCTTAAGTTTCTCTTGCTCCGACGCTAGGCTTCTGAGATTTTGGGCCTTTCCGTTTTTGCTTAGGTAAGGATACTATGCCCTTTCTATGTCTTTCAAATTTTAGAAGTTATTTTCTTAAGTATGCTCTGTGGTTGCGGTTTTGGCCGATCTTCCACATCAGAAAAACTGTCGTTAGCTGTTATTTTGATTCTCTGATTACCGAAATAGAATATAATCTGTGGAGAATACATGTCTAGGAAAGTTCTGGCTAAGGAAAGACCTGGTTTTTAAGTGTGTCCAGTGTGACCCTCCACTCTTTCCTGGGAACTTACCTGGTGTACTCTTTTACAGATTGTATTATGTATTTCCGGTATAAATAGTACCCGTACGTATAAATAGTGACCGTATGAATAGTACCGTACGTATGAATAGTGACCGTATGAATAGTACCCATACGTATGAACAGTATCTGTACGAAAATGATCTTAACGTACTTTCTGTAATCTTTCATGAAAATCTCTGTAGCGGAACACTGAAATTCACCTGCGTACTCTTGTCCGTAACGATTTAGAGAAGTGATACTCGTACGGAATCCAGGTGAGTGAAACGACCCTGTTTTAATAGAGTTTTAGCATTACTGGTGATAAAAAGTATGTCGTAGGACACTCCCAAGATTCATAGGGAGAAATTAGATTCAGAATGACGAATATAATGAGATAATTAATCCAGAAGTATGGATAAGACAAAGCAAGTATCTCATGATGATATGAAATTTGAATCATATAGTTATATACTATACCTGTTATATGGATGAGTATTATATTGTGCTTCTGATTATGATATGAACTGTTGTACTATTGATTGTGATTGAGCGGTACAGTACCCCCTCTCACGGCAAGGCGGAAAACCCGGGTTAAAGGGTGTCTTGACCAATGAGTGTGGAGACAACGATTCCCTCAGTAGGGATATAGCCCGGATTGGTGATAAATCCGTGAGGCGCCCTAGCTAAGAGGATGAGGTTGTGCGTCATGGCGGAAAAATACAAAATTGGTGAGCCGGCCTGTGTGCGCTCTCCGGGATATATTGCCATTGACGAGTACTAGTATCGTTTGTTGAATTGGATGAATTTTTCTTGTATGTAATTTCTAACTATGTCTATTGGTTGAGCTTGAGCCTTCGGATATGCTTGCATGACTGGTGATGTATTTGAATTTTATTAACGCAAGGCCGATTTGCTCACTGAGTTTAAAAGCTCACACTGTTTGTACAAACTTTTTGTTCAGATCAGGTTGCCGCCGAAGTATATCCGCTAGAGGAGTAGATCACGTTGGACCTTCCCGCTGTCGGGTAGGCCCTTCTTTTGTTATACAGTATGTTGCTCTGTAACCGTCTAGGACATCTAGGTCAGGGGTTTGGTATTTGGCTTGTATTTCAGTATGATAATGTATTTCGTACTGAGGATCTATTATTTTTAATTAAGAAAATCTGATGTATTTTCTTTGTATTTATTAAGGAATGGTATTTTGAGAATATAGAGATAATGACTAACGATTTTACTTGTGGGAAGAATTTATCGAAAGGCTTACAGTGATGGGATATTCATCATTGTGCCGGTCATGTGCCTAGAAAATGGGTCGTGACACCTTCGTTCTTCCTTCGTGAACCCAGTCATTCCTTCGTAATGTTTTGTTCCTAATTTTCTGCATAATGATTGGTTCCTCTCTAATTTGAAAATGTCGTGCTGGTTCCAACTTCCAAGTTAATGTTCCTTTCTAATTTGGGTTTGAACTATAGTGTCATATTCAATCTTGTTATGTGCAACCAAAATTACAGAGAATAAAGAAGACAAAAGACACCGCTACCTAAAATTTTTTTTAAAAAAAGAGAAGATAAAAGACATAATGAACATGGTAGAGCACACACAGATTTACATAGTTTAATTAATGTGATTTATATTTACAAGAAAAAAAGAAGTTTTTTATTTTTCAAACAAAATTATTGTAAGTTCAAGATTTAGAGACCGTATACAACATGTACAAAACTAAATTGATATAAGTCATTGTAGAAAAAATAATACATAAAACATGTCAGACCCATAAAACTTGTTGGCCTTTGCCTTGCTTGCACTATAAACTTCCAATTTTTTTCCTTTTCATATTGCACTTCTAAATTTCAAATCAGATCATAAATTTAGTTCATCAAATAATTTAAATCAACATTATATGTTTTCTCTTCTTTAGATTTCCTCTATTATGTTATGTAGTATTTGAAATTGGATCATCAATAAATATGTTAGGTCATAGATGCAGCTCGATTTTGAAATTGAAAACCCTTACTGAAGTTACATTTCATTATTGTCAAATAAAGTGAAATATCACATATTTATATTTGGGGGGAATATGTTGATGAACTAAGATCAAATATATGGCTTGGCTTCTCAAAATATAATTAAACTGAAATTGGGGATCCTGAATAGAGTTTAAACAACTAGACTTGCTGGCTATTCAATGTTGAAATTCTTGAAGCCAACAACTCGACCTGCCCTTCTTGAATCCTTCTTTCAAATGCCTAGTTTTAAGTTTTAACCCCCAAAAAAAGAGGACAAAAATATTTTTTATACTTTTAACGTATATATAAAATTTTAATTTTATCTTTAATATTTTTTATATTAATTATATTTTACATGTTTTAATTTTGTTTTAAATTTATCTTTTTTTATTAATGCTATTTATTTCATTGACAATAAATGTTGACATACTTTAAATAACTCCAACTCAATATTTTTTGTCAATAAAATAGATAACGTAGGTAAAAAAATAAATTTAAAACAAAAATAAAATATATAAAATATAACTGATGTAAAAAAAATGTTAAGAACGAAATTAAAATTTAATATAAACGTTTGAATGTAAAAAATATTTTTGAAAAAAAAAAGTTTCATGAAACCACAGTGATTCACACTCAATAGGAGAGATGCAAACCAACTATCAATTGCCCAAGAGAAATTGCTAACGACTTTCAAAACTGAGGACACACTCAAACCACCTTGCAAACAAGAACCTTGAAGCATTCTCACGCAATTGCTTATAAACTTTGGGTCTTCTTTCTTTAATTTAGCTCCAAAAAAAATAATGAAGTAGTGTGAAAAATCCAAAATTTCACCCTCCTTCATTCATATTACAAATAATAATAATAATAAAAACATTTCTTGCTGATTGGGCGTATGATGCAGCAAGTGATTAGATTTGATTTAGTAGTTGACATGAAATTAAATATTAAATGAGATGCTTAGTTAGCGTTACGTATACTTAGACTAACATTTGACTAACTATTGTTAATGGCAATTACCAATTTTTGAGAGTTCAAAAATTATAGTCTAATTTTATATTTTGGTAAAAAGGAATATGCCCTTAATACTCATGCCGATTTTTATTTATACTCTTGAGATTTTTTTTGCCCGATTATGTCCTTCTTCTTTCAAATTTTATCATATTTGTCCTTTTTCGTTATCTCTACTAAATAAGTTAACGAAAATGCTTACTAGGATTTCTTGTGGAAAAATTCTTCCGCCGTATCACCTGTCATATGGATCCATACTCCAAAATTACAAAAATACACTTATTGATAATTTTTTTAAAAAAGGCTTCTCTCTCTCAACTTTTCCTTCTTTATCTGCTTCACTTTCTTCTTCCTCTCCCTCCCTTACTTCTCATTTTCCCAGCAACAGAAACCCCTCAACGCTGCTCTCTCTCTCTCTCTCTTTGTCTTCACCTCATTCGTCAGTCCTCCCCCCTCCTCCTTCATTTGGCTCGAACTTAGATGGGCAAACACAGGAGGAAGAAGAAGCATTTGTGACCTGTGAAGGCAAGCAGATAGCATTAGGGCCACATGTGCCTTTGATTTTACAGAGTTCCCATATCGCAGTCCAAATGATAACCCATTGGTTTTTCTGCTCTGGGTAGCTGTAAATTCAGAGATTCCCATAATCGCTGTAATGATTTTTCGATGCCGATCATTGCCCTAATTGCTGGTGAGAAAAGAGCCACCTTGCATAGTCACTTTGCTGAGGGCTTCCATGCTCACCAATGTACTTGGGGTGTTATAGTATTTATCAGAGTTAAAAACCAGATTTGTGGAATTAACGAATATGAAAACCCCATTGTCAAAGCGAAGCTCGATTCCAATGATGCTCTGGTTTGAGAGATTCATGTTCGTGGGATTAACAAAGTTGTTTCCATTGTCGCCGAGAATGAGGGGGAACCATTGAGAAGAAGCTCGCCTTTAGAGGTAATGATGGGAAAGGCCGAGCTATTGACTAGAGAACTGGGGTTCAGGGAACACAAAGAAGAAGATAAAGTGATTTGCAGATAATGAAATCGGTGAACCGAGTGAAGAAGATAAAGCGATTTGGGGACAGAGAGAAGAAGCCAACAGAGAATTTGGAATTGGGGGAGACAAGTGTGGGATTCTGGTTTGGGGGCCACGGGGAGACTGAGATATAAAATTATTATAAGTTTGAGTTTCATGAAACCACAGTGATTCACACCCAACAAGAGAGACACAAACCAACTATCAATTGCCCAAGAGAAATTGCTAACGACTTTCAAGACTGAGGACACACTCAAACCACCTTGCAAACAAGAACCTTGAAGCATTCACACGCAATTGCTTATAAACTTTGGGACTTCTTTCTTTAATTTTACCGAGAAAAAAATAATGAAGCAGTGTGAAAAATCCAAAATTTTCACCCTCTTTCATCCATATTACAAATAATAATAATAATAATAATAATAATAATAATAATAATAATAATAATAATAACATTTCTTGCTGATTGGGTGTATGATGCAGCAAGTGATTGGATTTGATTTAGTTGCTGACATGAAATTAAATGTTAAATGAGATGCTTAGTTAGCATTATGTATACTTAGACTAACTATTGTTAATGGCAATGACCAAGTTTTGAGAGTTCAAAAACTATAGTCTAATTTTATATTTTGGCAAAAGGGTAATATATGCCCTTAATACTTACCCCGATTTTCATTTATACCATTGAAGTCTTTTTTTTGCCCTATTATATCCTTTATCTTTCAAATTTTATCATATATGCCTTTTTTCGTAATCTTCATTAAATAAGTTAACAAAAATGCTTACTACGATCCCATGTGGCATAATTCTTCCGCCATATCACCTGCCAGATGGATCCATACTCCAAAATTACAAAATTGCCCTTACTGATAATTTTTTTTTTAAAATATTCTCTCTCCCAACTTCTCCTTTTTTCTTTGCTTCGCCTTCTTCTTCCTCTTCCTCCCTCACTTCTCATTTTCCCAGCAACATAAACCCCTCAACTGCTCTCTCTCTTTCTCTCTCTTTGTCTTCACGTCCTCCGTCACTCCTCTTCCTCCCCCTCCTCCTTGAGTTGGCTTGAACCTAGATGGGCAAACACAGGAGGAAGAAGAAGCATTTGTGAGCTATGAAGGCAAGCTAATAGCATTGGGGTCACATGTGCCTTTGATTTTACAGAATTCCCATTTCGCAGTCCAAATGATAACCTATTGGCTTTTTTGCTCTGGGTAGCTCACAAATGATTTTTCGATGCTGATCATTGCTGTAATCGTCGTAATTGCTGGTGAGAAAAGAGCTGCCCTACATAGTCACTTTGCCAAAGACGTCCATGCTCACCAATGCACTTGGGGTGTTATAGTATTTATCAGAGTTGAAAGCCAGATCTATGGAATTGACGAATATGAAAACCTCATTGTCAGAGAGAAGCTTGATTTCGGTGATGCTCTTGTAATACCTGTTAATTTCGGAATATAATTCGCTTAAGAGTATTTTAGAATATACAACGTTACTTTAGTTATTTATTTTGGTCATTTTTAATTTTCATATTTAATTGTTCTCTTTGAATATTATTTATGAAAATTGAGTTAAATGACTGGACTAAATATTTGCACAATGTGGGATATATTCTAAGAATGGTGAAATTCATGGAAAAGTGGTTTCAAAATAGTCCATTAGTCCATTTATTGTAAATTGACTGGATGAGTTTGGATGTTGGGTTATGGATACCCATGGGTTATTGAATAACCCATTAGAAATATTTAATATAAAGTTTCAATAGTACCCCCCTCATTTCTCACGCAGAAGGAAAAGCTGAAAACTGAACAGTGGAAGTTTTCTCTCCTTTCTTCATTCTCTTCTCAAATCCTTTCCTTGATCTTCAGAGTTTCGATTATTTGTTCGGTTCAAAAGCTTTGTAAGGATCAAAGGTAAGCTTTAATCCGATTATTTTCCTTAAATTTCAGTTTATGTAGAAGATCAGAGGAGGTTTTGTTCTTGAAGATTTTGATGATAATTCATGAATCTCAGTTGTTTTAGAAGTTATATTTGAGTTATTATCGGTTAAAAGAGTTGAAATTCTAGTTTTGAAACAAGAAAGGAAAGGATGAAATTGTTAGAAATTTCTGCAAAAACCGAGTTACTGTAGCGACTAGAAATTTCGGAAAAAAATCTGAAAAATTTTCTTCAGGTACTGTAGCAGTACTATAGTGTCGGCAGCCAACGGTACTGTAGCAGTCAACGTTACTGTAGCGAACCGACACTGTAGCGAACCGTTACTGTAGCAAACCGTTACTGTAGCAGTCAGAAAATTTTACGTATTTTCGTGATTTTGTTTCCTTTCTTATATTTCCTTGTAATATATTTTACTAGGAAATTTTCCTACACAAATTCTAGTGTGGAACAAGGTAAACTTGGACAAACATCAAGGTGAGTGAATAACCTTGCTCAGCTAATTTGATATTACTAGTCAAAGTACAATATAAGTCCCATTTACAATATTATTTGGATAATAAACAATCAATTTTCATATGGGAGTATATGATGATCGGTAGAAATAAGAGTATGTAGAAATTATTTTATTTCATGACAATTGTGCTATGTGATAAATTCTCACTATCTTGTCAATGAGTAAAGATCTACGGGATCTAATACACGAGTTTGAAAGGGTTAAAGTCCCATACTACTCAGTGCATATCTATGAAAGCTTATACACGAGTTTGAAAGGGTTAAAGTCTCATACTACTCAGTGCATATCTATGAAACCTATACACGAGTTGAAAGGGTTAAAGTCCCATACTACTCAGTACATATCTATGAAACCTATACACGAGTTGAAAGGGTTAGAGTCCCATACTACTCGGTGTATACCGATGAGATCTTATTCACGAGTTTGAAAGGGTTAGAGTCCCATACTACTCGTTGTATATCTATGAAATCTTATTCATGAGTTTGAAAGGGTTAGAGTCCCATACTACTCGATGTATAAGACAATTAATTATATGAGTAAATGTGGTATTTGTACTTTTGATATTTTATATAGTACAGTTATTTACTTACTGAGTTTTTAAATAAACTCACACTCCCTATGATTATTTTTTTCAGATACAGAAAACAAAGAACAAGAGTATCCGTTTGAAGAATAGAAGCCCATTGGAATTATCCTCTATTTCTGTCTGGTGGGATACCAGTACTTATTAATGTGGATATTAGAAACGCTCTGTACTTTCTATAGGTCTCCTAGGCTTGCGATGAGAAAGAAATATCAGACTATGTATGTCTATATTTGCTTATCAGATGAGTATAATTCTGTAGTATGGACTGAATGATTAAGGTTGAATGTAAAACCTTACAGAATATATGTAAATAACGTATGTTTGGAAATTTTATCAAATGAGTAGTATTTTTCACATGCTCAATTTTTGGGATGTGACAGCTCTGGTTTGGGAGAATCGTGTTCGTGGGATTAACGAAGTTGCTGCCATCGTCACCGAGAATAAAGGGGAACTGTTGAGAAGAAGCTCGCCTTTAGAGGTATGACGAGAGAGGCCGAGCTGTTGACCAGAGAACTGGGGTTTAGGGAACACGAAGAAGAAGATAAATCAATTTGCAGATAATGACGTCAGTGAACAAAGCGGAGAAGATAAAGCAATTTCAGGACAGAGAGAAGAAGCCAACAAAGAATTTGGAATTGGGAGAGACAAGTGTGCGATTCTGGTATGGGGGCCATGGGGAGATTGAGATATTGAAGGAAGAGAAATTGAGGGTTTCTATTACTAGGAAAATGAGAAGTGAGGGAGGGAAAGGAAGAAGAAGGCGAAGCAGAAGAAGAAGGAGAAGTTGAGAGCCATAATTTCAGAATTGTTTCTCTGAGAATGAGTGGTGATTATATTGATGCAAGGAGGTGAAGATAGAGCAAGGGAGAAGACTTTTAAAAAAAAATTATGAGTAAGGGTATTTTTGTAATTTTGAAACATGAGTTCACATGGCAAGTGATGTGACGGAAGAATTTTGCCAAATGGGATCCTAGTTAGCATTTCCGTTAACTTATTTAACGGAGATAACCGAAAAAGGGCAATTTGAAAGATGAAGGGCATAATAGAAAAAAAACCTCAATGGCATAAATGAAAATCGAGATAAACGTTAGGGGCATATAGTACCTTTTTTCCTTATATTTTTGATAAAAATACTATTTATGTCCTCAAGTTTTGACCCATGTTATAATTGTAATCCAAAATTTTATTTTGTCAATTATAACTTATATGTTCTAATTAGTTTTGATTATACCTATGAAATTAATGCTGTCCAAAAAATTTTAACAATAAATACTAATGTGACATTTCATCTTAGATACATCAGTAACAAATTGTAATACCCGTTAATTTTGGAGTATAATTCGTTTGAGAGTATTTTAGAATTTTATAACGTTACTTTAGCTATTTACTTTTGTCATTTTTAATTTTCATATTTAATTATTCTATTTGAATATTATTTATGAAAATTGAGTTAAATGATTGGACTGGATATTTAAACCTTATGGGTACATTCTTAAGAATAGTGGAATTTGTGAGAAAATGATTGAATTTAATTAATTGAATAATTAATTAAGGTATTTTGTATGTTGGGTCAAATGGGTTTGGACAATGGGTATGGATACCCATTGAGTTATCCAACTAACCCCCCCAAGTTTTTAGCTCTCTCTCTCCCTTCTAGTTTCACTTTCCCGCATCTTCTTCATTCACTCTCTCACAATTCTCTCAACCTTCAAACTTCTCCTCTCAACTCTCCCATAGATTTGGTGTTGTTTTTGAGAATTGTTCAGTTCAAAAGCTTGGTAGAGATCAAAGGTAAGTTTTAATCTCCTTATTTTCCTTAAATTTCAGTTTATGTGGAAGATTGCAGGAGATTTTGGTTCTTGAAAATTTTGATGATAATTCATAGATTTGAGTTGTTTTGGAAGTTTTTGAGTTAAGATTGAGTTAAGTAAGTTAGGAGAGATGAAATTTTGGTTTAGAAACAAGGAATTATAAGATGAAACTTTTTGAAAGATTTTTTGCAAAATTTGAAGTACTGTAGCAACTGGAAAATCTGGAAATTTTCGAGTTTACTGTAGCAGTCACTGTAGTGTCGACAGTCAACGGTACTGTAGCGGTCAACGTACTGTAGCAAACCGTCACTGTAGTGAACCGTTACTGTAGCAAACCGTAACTGTTGTGAACTGTTACTGTAGTTATGTTGACTATTGACCGTTGACCGTTACTGTAGATACGTTGACCGTTGACTGTTGACCGTTACTGTAGCAATCAGAAAATGTTACATATTTTTATGATTTTGTTCCCTTTCTTATTTTTCCTTATGATATCTTTTACTAGAAAATTTTCCTACACAAATTATAGTGTGGAACAAGGTAAATTTGGACAAATATTAATGTAAGTGAATAACCTTGCTAGACTAGTTTGATATTATTAGTCAAAGTACAATATAAGTCCCATTTACAATATTATTTGGATATTAAGCAATCAATCTTTAGATGACGGTATATGACGATTGGCATATTTTTTTTTACAGATATTCAAAGGAATAAAAGTATGTATAAATTAATTTATTTCATGGTTTTGTACAATGTGATAAATTCTCAGTATTTTATTAATGAGCAAAGATCTACGGGATCTAATACATGAGTTTAAAAGGGTTAAAGTCCCATACTACTCAGTGTATAACTATGAAAACTTATGCACGGGTATGAAAGGGTTAGAGTCCCATACTACTCGGTGTAAATTGATGAAATCATAAATACGAGTTTGAAAGGGTTAGAGTCCCATACTACTCAGTGTATAGCTATGAAATCTTATTCACGAGTTTGAAAGGGTTAGAGTCTCATACTACTCGATGTATAAGATAATTGATTATGTGAGTAAATGTGGTATTTGTACTTTTGATATTTTATACAGTACATTTATTTACTTACTGAGTTTTAAATAAACTCACACTCCCTATGATTATCTTTTCAGATACAGAAAACAAGGAAGAAGAGTATCCGATTGAAGATTAGAAGCCCCTTGAAAATATTCTCCATTTCTGTCTGGTGGGATACCAGTACTTATTAATGTGAATACTAGGAACGCTCTGTACTTTCTATAGGTCTCCTAGGCTTGCGTTGAGATAAACACATCAGATTATGTATGCCTATATTTGTTTATCAAATGAATATAATTTTGTCGTGTGGAATGAATGATTAATGTTGAATGTAAAACCTTACAGAATATATGTAAATAACTTATGTTTGAGAATTTTATCAAATGAGTAGTATCTTTTCACATGTTCAATTTTTGAGATGTGACACAAATCATTCACCTTGGATGTGTTATATCAGATACCAACAATGACCAAAATACAATGTACTTTCTCTGAGCTCAAAATATATCTTTGAAAATTACATTGTATTTTGGTGCTTTGGTCATTTTAAGGGATACTTGACGTGATACATCTAAAATAGGATAATTTGGCATTAACGTGTGTATGATGAGACGTCACATTAGCATCTACCATTGAATTTTTGGATGGCATTAGGCTTTAAAACATAATAAAAAATTGATTGAAAATATATAGTTTAATGAAGTTTTAAGTTATAATTGAAACATAGCCAAAGTTTAGGACAAGAAAAAAAGTATTTTTGCCTATTTTTTTATGGGTAAACTACATTTTATTAACTTAATAGCATGCATATTGTGATTTTTTTTTTAGATCTAGATTGAGAAATCTCAAGTTATTCTTTTTTTAAAAAAGAAAAATATTAGTATGTACTTAAATTAATGGATAATATATTAGTTTAAAAATATATGATATTGGGTTATCAAATATAAAAAATAGATTATAATAATAATCTGTTTGACCGAAAAATATAAAATTAAATTAAAGTATAATAATTTTATAATTAAAAAAGTACATTTTGAAGATAACAAAGATGTAATTTTAAAACTTGAAAAGAAAAGAGGGTTTTAAATAAATATATTCACATCATCTTGTTAGAATGAACTATCGACAGGACGCTTTGGAAAAAAAGAATATGAATAAAATTTTTGTTGTCATTCATTTTAGAATATTTTTTAGTATTTGACTTTTGGGTGAATCTTTCCTGGCTTTTTGATAGGTTTCATTTTAACATTGTTTTCATGTTAAAAGTACACATCATAAATACATTAAATAAAAGGACAATACTATTGAGAGGTAGACTTCTTATGAGGTTGACTTCTTTCTCACCCTTCATCGTTTTGATTTTCATGTTTGTTAATTTTTTTTATTTAGTCACACAACTCGAAAAATTTTGAGTGTGGTGCAATTGACTTTTAAGGAAGTTGACCACTCCGTATCTTCTCTCAAAATAAAATTGACTAAAAAAAAAGTTTGAATAATTTATGTTCGTCATCTTTCCATTCATACAAAGAATTGACTAATAACATTGATTTTTCTTTCTACATTTTATTCTCATTTTAGTACAATTTTGTGTCATAATAAAAAAAAGTCGAAAATTGAACCATGAAAATGAAGTAAACAAGTTCTTCTTGACATAGACTATAATAGAGTTTTGGGGACAAATATTGGGTAGAGCACATGTCAGATTGAGGGAAAATCTTAACCTAAATTGACCAAATATTATTGGGTTGGATTGAGTTAGATTAAGCAATTTTGAATGCACAACTCACACTCTAATGGGTTAAGTCAGGTTGGATAGGATAGGTTAGGTCTGATATGAGGTCTGAAATTGATACAGGAGAGGAGATAAGGTTTGGAGAGGAGAGGACAAGATGAGGTCTCAGGTCTAAAACTGATAGATGGTGTGAAATAGCTAAAGTGTGAACCTTAAATAGAAGGCTAAAAAATAAAATTCCTAAAAATGTATAAGTACAACGAGTTGGCGGATTAGATTGAAACTTGTTTTCCTCTAAT
Source organism: Biancaea sappan (assembly GCA_037074585.1). Lineage (NCBI taxonomy): Eukaryota > Viridiplantae > Streptophyta > Magnoliopsida > Fabales > Fabaceae > Biancaea > Biancaea sappan. Next base: position 20,033,345 of record CM073494.1, read on the forward strand.
TTATCAACTAATATTATCTTCCTTTGATTTGTAACTTGTTTTCCACATAATGCGATAGTTAACCGAACTTATATAAAGTTTGGTATATTTTCTTATCAAATTCTTTTATAAAAATATAATATATAAGGATAAATTATAAAAAAATATAATTTTTTAAAAATATTAAAAAATTATATATTTATCATATTTTAATTAAAAAAATTGTTCGATTATTATATTATTAAATTTTTTGATAATAACTATATAAAAAATTACGACTAAATTTTTTTAACGAAAAAGCATTAGAAATATCAAACCGTTCTGAACGCGCCACGTGTATTTGGCATCATCAACGGTACTTGAACGCCATTTACGATCTGTGACTTTCTTTCCCTTTGGTGTCCCGGAACGGCGAACGCATTCCGGGAAGCTCAAAACAAGGGTTCGGACTTCACAGTGCTAGTAGAAATCTTGAAATTATAACATTTGTTTTGTTTTTAAGGTATATATTGCTTAAAGACACTTTTAGTTTCCTTTTTGCCTGTGTCCTAGTTTTGTGGATGCGTTGAATCTTCCTGGACAGCCAAATTTTCTGACTCAGGGCTGGAATTGCAGCTTTTCCGTTTGAGCTTTTAGGTTTATTAATTATTTCTGATTTCTGATGCGGAAACAATTTAATGTATTCATTTTTTGGTTCAAAGAAGCTCCCGCAACGTTATAAGTTTGGAAATAATCAAGCTTTTGTTGAAGAACTGAACCAAGTCATGAGGATCAGATTCGATTTACCTGACGATTTCCGAAATAAGAATTTATTCTTGAATACAAGTTATTGTAATTTATAGTTTTGCAATGTCAGATTTGTTTTCGCTTTGACTTGATTTTCTGCTTTGAATCGGCAATTGCTTTGATTGTGTGCCCAGTTGCAGCACGAGGGCTGCTTTTTGATCTGTCCGGTTTTTTTTGTCTATATTGATGTTGAGTATATTCAATGTACATAGGAATATCGTTTTGAATGAATAAATTCATTTAAATATAAAAAATTTATAGTGCACGTTTATAAAGACTAAAATGTCTGAATTAGCCGCCTTTTTTGATGTTTGTGGCTGAGAAAAATGTTTAGTTAAAGAATCTCAACAATTTCTGTTTCCGTCCTTGACATGTAAGTAATACTAAACAGGTTTTAGTTTATTTGCTGATAAGTACGAGAATATAGGAAATATTACCCCCACCCCCTCGGGGCAAACTATAAAAAAAAAAAAAATCGAATTTATTTAATGCTATTGACACTTTTACAATGTGCGATTTTATAAGTCTTAGCTGTCAAGTTAGATTTTACTTCAATGAGATGGTTGAACATTTCTGTTTTGTTGGTTTGTGTCAAATTCATTCACCAATATCTTCTCTATTATAGGCTTCCTTGGCTACATTACATGACAAGAGCCTATGTGCCTCTGGCTTCAGAAAGATTCTTGCCTTGAGAAATTTCGGCCACCTGGTGGCCTCTGGTTCTGGGTAGTTTTATTGAGAGAGTAAAATGGCCGTGGCTTTTACTAATCTCTCATGGTGGTTGTGGAGCGGAAAGCATCATCAAGAGTCAAAAATCTCAAAAGGGGCTTCTTCTGTAAATTCCAAGACCGATTCTGGGATATGGGAATCGGAAACTTTAAAGTTTCCTTTGGTTAGGGATATGGGTTCGTCGTCAAGAAGGGTGAAGCGCAAATGGCATAGTCGGGAAGAGCGGAAAATAGACAGGGAATACGATGTTGTTTTTGTTCCATCCGATGGTGGGTGTGTTTCTGGTTCTGAATCTGACGATTCTGATTGGTCGATTGGGTGGTTGGAACCTCATGGTCCTGGGTTCCCAAGTGACGATGAAACAGATAACAGTTTTGCTGTTTTGGTTCCATGTTATGGATGCGATTATGTTGGCATGGTGAGGGATACGAATAGCAATACAGTGAGCATTGCTGGGAACTTTCCAGATAGTTATTCCGATGGTAAGAGCATTGTCTTCATCTTTGAGACTTTTCATTATGCCAACTTGAGTCATCCTTTGTTGTTTTATCTTAGTGGGTTTATGAAATTTGATATATAGAATGCATATTTCGGTGTGAAAGATGTTAAAGTTAATCAGTTTGTGGTACTTTTGCTGGAATTTGTGCTTATATATAATGATTTCAATAATCTGTAATTAGTTGCTGATTGTAATTCTTCTTGTGCTGACTTGGGAGGATTTGCTCTGAAGCTCTCTCTTTTTCAAGCTAGTATAATGTGTTTAAAAAAAAAAAAATTGATGTGCACTTTTTTTGGGTGGTGTGAGTTTATTACAACATAAATTTTTTTTCCTCAAGTAGATTAGTTGTCTTGTTAAACTACTAATTACATTAGATTAAAGAATCGTGTCAACTTAGCTTTAGATAGGATTAGCTTTTGGTTTCTATAATCAGCATATAATGATTTTGCTTTCGACAATTTATCTCAGTTCCCGTATCTCTAAATAAGAAAGATTGTTCTTTTTGTTACAAATGAAAATATTCAGAGCACTTGGGTATGGGATTATGAATGATGCCTAACATAGTGATCTGTACATAGGGAACTGTAAGTTATTTGATGATCAACATTTAAGGCCCATAAGAGGCAAGTTTCACTAAGGATTTTCTTCCTGTAAAATTAAAATTGTAGATGCAACTTGACTGTTTGGTAAGGGTAGAGCCTGGCCACATTCTGTCATCATCTCTTCATCTTCTGCTTGATCCTTGAACTGCGAACCAGTATAGCTGAAATCAGCAACTCCAAAAGCAATATATATATATATATATATATATATATTTTCACTCTTACCCTATAGGAATTTGTTGAGACTCAAATAAAGCAAGGTTTAATTCTGAGATAACCTTTAGCTCTGTGGGTATTTTTAATATGATCTAAAATAGTCTCTGCAGCTTTTGGTCACTTTGTAAATAAGGTGATGCATATTGATACAAATTTCCATTCTAAAAGAACAATCCTTTTTTTTTTTGGCCCTTTGGAGGATGATAGAACTTAATGTATGGTGGTTGTTGGTCTTCTTGTATTATGCATTTATGCTTGACCTTGCAGTAGTTCATAACAAGAATATGCATATGGAAGATTATTTGGTCCTTTTAGATTATCTTTTTCTCCTTCTTTTACTCCCTAGAAGTAATGTTGTTTATATGTTCTGTCTGCAGAGAGCATGAAATATGTAAAAAGCTGGCTCTCTTCTCTTCGAAATAGCTGATGCACAGAGATTTGTGAATCTGATTCTGCAATCTGCATCACTGAGCAGCCTCTATACGTGTTGCTTCGTCATCTTGTGTAAATATTACTTTGTAATCTTAGCCAACAAACTCTTGTACATAATGCAGAATTTGAAGCAACAAATTTGTTGTACTGTGATGTGATATGAGGTAGGATTTGTGAACTTTGGGTCTAGGCTGATATGAACGTAATGAAGAGGGATATGGTCATGAATCCATGAATAAAGCAATTATGATGCTTTAAGCAGAGCCTGTGAACGAGGACGATGTACAGCTTCCATTCTGCTCTCTCAATTCAAGAATCTAAATTCTTTGTAAGTGATTATATGTGAGAATTGGTAGTACGCTTGATAGAAGAATATTGTGAGTAAATGTATATAATTTATGTATGACATGGCTGTATACTCTCTCCCTTCCCTGTTTTTTTTATTTAGTAAATTATTGATCTAGTCCTAAAAAAATTATAATTTTTTTAATTTAATCTTTGAAAGATCAAGTATCTCAGTTTAATCTTCAAAATATTACATTTATTTTAATTTGGTCTTTTTAGCTATTGAATGAATCTACCATTGTTAAATTTTAGAATTTTAGTTGTCAAAAGTTACTTACACAAATAAAGGGATTGAATTGAAAAAACAAAAAATCTTTCATATACTAAATTGAGACAATTGTAAGTATTTATTTCTTTTAAAAAAAACCTTAAAAACTGAATTAAAACCTTTTTTTTTCAGAAAATGAAAATAAAAAATAGAAACAAAAATCTTTCCTAAACTAAACACAGCCCAATTTTGTTTATTGTACTTAGAAAGAATTTAATTCTTTTGGGTAAAAAATAGTAACAAAATTGTTAATGTAACAGTTGTACCACAAGTTATTTGTTTTAATTAAGAAAATTGATTTTTTGGTTAATATTTAGCACTTTTTTGGTTAGTTTAAAATTTTAAAATGAATTACCTTGAGATTGTAGAATTTTCGATCAAAATGGTGAAGCCTTCAGTGATTTGATTATTGTCACTCTTAACTAATATTCTAATTCTAACTAACATTTAGATTTCTTTAAAAAAAAACATTTTAATTTTAAAAATATTTGCATCGAGTTAACTGCTAAAAATAACCCTTGAAATTCTTTTATTTTACCCTTCAAGGTAATTATCCCCAAAATGAATCCATCGTCTCATTTCAGAACTTTTTTCCAATTAATAGAGTATCGAGCAAAATTATTTAGTTCAAATTTTCTTAAACCACTTTACACCCCCCTCCCAAAAAAAAAAAATCTAGTCCCAACCGACACCCACAAAAAAAAAGGCAACATGTAAGAAATGCACCTTATTATCGTATCCACACGTTCAGCACCAGTCCATCGTGACAAATTTTTAGGTATTATTTTTAAATATTTATTAAAAAAATGATAAACTAACATTTTTTATAGGGTAAACTGCATATAATTCTCCTCAAATAATATCTAATTATAGAAAATAAAATGCATGATTTGGAAACTTTAAAGGGTTAGTTGCAATTTTTCAAAATTAAAGGAAGTTTATTTCACATAAGATAAGGTTGAGAGAGTTACGTGCAATTTACCAATTTTTATAATACATGTTATATAATTAGATCTTCCTAAATCCTGTTTCGTCCATTATATATTTGTTGGGAAACTTAATAACAAATTCTTAAAAAAATTACCCAACTTCTGTCTTTAAAAAAAAAAAAAAGAAAAATAAAACGAGAGAAGGTTTCCGTAGGTTGGCTAAATTTGAGCTGTTCAAATGATCCGAAACCTTACATTTGTGCTTGTTAGTTGTGGCGAGGTACTTCCTCTCTCCATCTCTGTCTCATGAGAAGGCAATTCAACAACCATCATTTCTCTTTTTGTCAACTTTTCTGTTATCACCATCATCATACAATCCTTTTTCTCTGATCTTCCATTTTCGTGTGCCTGAATTTCTTCATCTGTTTCACCTGGATGGTTTTATTCATTCCCATCGTCATGGTTTAACTTTTGCCTCAATGTCAATGGCTTGAATGTTAGATTGTTGTACCTTATAGGAAGATGTTGCAGAGGGCAGCAAACAATGCCTACACGTACTGGTGGGCAAGCCATGTCAGGACAAAGCAGTCAAAATGGCTGGAACAAAATCTCCAAGGTATGCTCCATTCATACCTAAATATTCTTTTCTCAAATTTGAGAATAAACCACGTTCTGATTTATCTGTTGATTACTCTAATCGCATAGAAATTATGGACATTTTTGCCAAATAGTCCTGTAATACAAACACCTACATGTAAACAACATTTGTAAAATAAAATAGATTAGAATAAAATAATTTAGAATTTTTTTTTAGTTTCTCACAGTTATTTTTCACCAGGGACAATCCTATTTGAGACATTGACAAGTACTAAATCCGTTGTTACAGTGTAGAAAGAATTTTATGATTCTAGAGATTTGAAGCAAAAAAAGGTTTGAATGTAGGAAAAGCTTAATCATTTATACAATTACCTAGACATCATTTGTAAACCTGCATGAAGATGATAAAACAGATAGAGGAAAACAGCATATTGTGATTTTATCTGCTTATTTTGGCTCTGCATAGACATTTTACTGTTTAATAATATTGCAAACACAAATAACAGACATGGAGGAGAAGGTGGCGGAGACCCTCAAAATCATTGAAGATGATGGGGACTCATTTGCCAAGAGGGCAGAAATGTACTACAGCAGGAGGCCGGAGCTCATAGGCTTTGTGCAAGATTCCTTTCGGGCGTATCGAGCACTAGCTGAAAGGTATGATCATCTATCAAGGGAGCTCCAAAGAGCCAACCGCACTATGGCTTCTGTCTTCCCAGACCAAGTTCATCATCCCATGGATGAAGATGAAGATGAAGAAAAAGACCCAGGAACACCATCACCATCATCATCACCATCACCATCTAATGACCCCAACAATCCAACAATGCCTAAATCAAACGTTCCCAAAGTTCCCAAGAAAGATTTTAAAGGCCAATCTATGTTAATCACAAGGAGGAGTCCATTTAGGAAGTTTTCCAGCTCTGCAAAACCTGTTACCACTACACCTTCAGGGCTAAGCAAGGGTGCAGCACTTGCAGAAATTGACAAGCTTCAGAAGGAAATTCTGGCGCTGCAAACTGAGAAGGAGTTTGTGAGAAGCGTGTATGAACGTTCCTATGATAGGTATTGGGAAATTGAAGAGCAGATTGAGGGAATGCATAAAAGAGTGAATAGCTTGCAGGACGAGTTTGGGGTTGGTACGGTTATTGAAGACAACGAAGCACGAAATTTAATGGCAGCCACAGCTCTGAAATCGTGCCAGGAGACTTTGGCTAAGTTACAAGAGATACGAGCAAGATCTTCTGAAGAAGCTAAAGTGGAATACGAAAGAGTTAAGCAAGCTCATGAGAAGTTTGAAGCACTCAGAGATCAATATATTTCTAAGCATATGAGTAATCAAGATCCAGACGCTGGAGACCAATCTGAGATCAAAGGAGAAGAACAAAAGAACATAGAAGAAAACGAGGCTAGGTTGGAACAAGAGGCACAAGATGTGGAATTATTGAGAGAGAAGATTAAGGAACAACTTGGGGTAACTTCTAAGAGGTCTTTCACCGTGACAGAAATGGCAGAGAGAATTGATGAACTCGTGAACAAGGTAGTTAACATGGAAACTGCAGTTTCTTGTCAAACTGGTTTGGTGATGAGGCTGAGATCAGAAACAGATGATCTTCAGAACAAAATAACGACCTTCGAAGAGCACAAGGAAACGCTGAAAGACGATTCAGACAATATGAACAAGAAGCTAGAAGAATTGAGAGATGAATTAAGGAGAGTAAAACATCTCAACCAAAGTGTCAAAAACCAAGACAACAGTCTCCAAACACACCTCACCGCAGCTAGTTGTAACATTGAGCATCTTTCTGGAAGATTGCATGATGTAAGGCCAGATGAGGAGACAGAGAACTTAGTACTTCACGAGAAGATGAAATCTGATGTTGAGACAACAAATGGGGAGAAGGAAGACGATGCTGCAATTCCTAGTGGAGATGCCGGAAATGAAGGCAAGTCCAATTTGTTTGAGACAGCAAGTAACCAAGACAAAGAATCAAAGGATCTCAGCGGTTGTGGCGAGGAAGATGAACCTCACTGGAGGCGGCTGTTTTTAAGTAGGTTGGATGACAAAGAGAAGATTCTGTTGGAGGAGTACACATCACTGTTAAAGGACTACAACGATGTTATACCGAAATCAAAAAAGAATTACGACGATGTGAGGACGAGGCTCACTGATGTGGAAAGGAATAATCGAGACGGGATTTTCGAGTTGACACTGCGAGTAAGGGAGTTAAGGAATGCTCTAGTCACTAAGGATAAGGAGATTAACTTTTTACATCAAAAGCTAGACTATCCAGAAACAAATCCGGATGAAAGTCCCTACAACGGTATCTCAGAATATAAATATACACCACTAGGAGGGCTTATGACATGTGACTCTGAAATCTCATCTTTAAATTTAGAAGCAATTCCATTCAGATCATCTTTTGCTGAACAACTTGAAGGCAGACGAAATGTTGGGAAATCATCTGAAAACAAAAGATACTCAGCCAAAATTGATGATCCAGAAAAGTTCAGGGCAATCCAAGCTTCTAAGCGCCATAGCCTTTCAACTTTGGAAAAGAAATTCCGCTCAGAGATCGACAATCTGCTGGAGGAGAATCTGGAGTTCTGGTTGAGGTTTAGCACCTCAGTTCATCAGATTCAGAAGTTCCAAAACGCAATCCAGGACCTACAACGAGAGCTAGAAAAAATCAAAGATTACACCAATAAGGAGGGGCATTCAAGTTCTAAAAGGCTATCCATGCAATCTGAAATCCGGCCAATCTATAGACACCTGAGAGAGATAAAAACCGAGCTATCACTCTGGCTTGAAAATAACTCAGTATTGCAGGACGGATTGCACGGTAGATATTCATCCTTGTGCAACATCCAAGATGAAATATCAAGAGTTGCCATTGTAGATTCAGAGCTAAGTGGGTATCAAGCAGCGAAGTTCCAAGGTGAGATTCTCAATATGAAACAGGAGAACAATAAGGTTGCTAGTGAACTGCAAGCAGGTCTGAGTCTTGTAAAAAGACTAAAATCTGAAGTTGAGAAAACGCTGGACGAACTGGATCAAGAACCTGAAGTAAGCAATCGGCCCCCAACAATCAAACATTCATCGTCGAGTCGTATGCGAATACCCTTGAGGTCTTTGTTGTTCGGAGTTAAGTCAAAGAAGCATAAGCATTCATCATCGTCATCGATGTTCGCGTGTGTGAGTCCTAATTTCGAAAACGAAAATCTAGAGTCAAATAACGATAATGCCCCCTTATAGACCATCTTCAATCCTTCTTCTCAAGCCCTTGAGGGGTTGTTCTTCGTTCCCTAGTATTGTTGTGAGTTGAAGATTTTGATCTGATTCCTTTCAAGGTTTGGTTTTGTTTTCAATTCTAGTTCTGTACATTGTATGTATGTATGTATGTGGCGTGCAAGTGGGTGCAATAAAATCATCAATTTAAAACGTCCCCTTTTAAGAATGCATGTATATTAGTATAAAAAATAAAATCTTTTTGGATATATTGCTCTCTTTTGACAATTAAATTATACGGCCATCCCGTATATTATAAAATTATAATATGATTTTTTTAAAATTAAAAATATATTTTAAAAATAGTTTTTATTAAATATATAATCCAATTTAATTTTTTTAAGTTTTCATTTTATTTTTTTATTTATTAATTTTATATTAAAATTGCAAAATCAATTTATTACAATTATATGGAAGTGACTGTTTTTATACTGATCAAATATCTCAAAATGAATATGATTGTAACATTATTTATTTAAAAAAAAACAGCAAACAGATCTTTTAATTTTACGAAAAGAAACCAAGGTTCTCAAAATCAAACAAATCATTGAATTAGGAGAGACATCGATTCAAATGTCAATGGTTGAATTGTGATCAAACTATAGTTGATTTGATGTATTTTAAAATATTAAAAAAAAATATACATAATTAAATATTGTAAACATAAATTTATAAATTTAATTAAAAATAAGATTTAATATGAAATTACACAAAATATCTACAATCAAAAGTTCACAACAAAAACTAACCAAATAAATGATAAACATTATTAATCAACATATAATATTCATTCATATCAAATCTATAAAATGTCAATATATTGGCATCTCTATTAAAATTGACTGATTTGTAATATTAATTCCTTCATACCTAATTATAGAAAAAGTAAAATAAAAAAATTTAAGTGAACTAATTCATTTATCATTAATTCTCACTCAATTTTGTCAGTTTATGACTGATTCGATCACTCACTGATTTTAGAAATCAATTTTCAATTAAACTGATCCAATCTGATTTGAGAACTATGGAAGAAACTATATATTTTTTAAAATAAAATAAAAAAGACAAGCAATATAATTTGAGTATTTCTCAAAAAAGAATAAAATAATCTAACCATTTCTTTTAAAAAAATCTCTAATATATAAACATTTTAAGAATTTGTACTTGAACATAACAAAAAGAGAACTAATTAATTTAATAGCACATTATTGGTCAAAAGTCATAACGTTGAAGTCCGACAGTATTGGTCATTTCAGAGTACTTTGACATCTAAACACGATTTTCTTTTTTTTTTTGGACTTCGCCCTCAATATTTATAATACCTTCCTCCAAACCTACTCCGTTACTAATTTCCTGCAACTGAAACTCACTCTTATCGGGTAAGAATCATCAAAATCCAACGGCTGTTAACTACACACTTTATCAGTTAGCCAATTCAATAGACCACCAAGAAAAAAATGCCACAACATATTTATCAACAAATAGCAATTTCAGTGTTACAGATATTCCTAAACGTGACTCAACTACAATTACAACTTCAACCAAAAAAAAAACTAGTATTTGCAGAGCCTAATCGCTCAATCTTAACGACGATTTTTAGTTGTTCGGCAATTCCGGACTTTTGTTGCATTCATCTTGTGCCACGCTTGGCAAATTTTCCTGTTTCTCACCCATGCTTTGATCTTTAGGACTCTCATCCATTGGAGAATGACTTCCACTTTCATCATCAACATGCAAGTTCATGGTCTGGTCAACATTGCTATCAACATTCAAGTGTCGATTCTCAGCAACTCCTTCTCGATTGTTAGACTCTCCTGGATTTTCTGAAACTAATTTAACTTCTAAAATTTCCTCGCTCGGTATACTTTCTGCAACTTGAGCATCATCATCTTGGACTCCCTCTTTTGGTGCAACACTAGGATCAGAAGATGCACTTTGATGGGTTGGATTAACTTGCTTTAACGTAGCATCAGCGGTAGTAGCATTCTCAACTGTGGGAGATGCATCTTTTACAATACTAGTGGATGATGCAGGTGTATAGGCAACAGCTGTAGCAGACACACCATGCTGTAAATTCGAATGAGCTTTTGGGAGGGTTAGTGTACCAGCAGGTGTGGACAGCTTCATGGAAGAACTACCTGTAGGCATAATTTTTACAGCATTTCTCTCCTGACTAGCCTTTTGCAATGATAAAATTTCTGCTGAGGAAACAATACGTGCACCGACAGCAACTGCAGTAGCCATTACAGCAGCATCAGCACTAGGGTTAGACTTCACTGTTTTTTCAGGGACTACAGATTTTGCAGGGGAGGAGGAAGACCCCAATACAGCTTGTTGAGATGGATGCTGAGATTGAATGGAGCTGCTGTGAACTGCTAAAGCTTCAGATGTATTACTCAGCTGCACAGGGTTTTTAATTGATGCGTTTGACAACGTCCTAGCTGCAACCAGTTAAAATATAGGTGATTAGAAAGAATTGCATTGATGATGTCATTACAACAATCAATGAGTTATAAATAGCACAAGCAATTCTTGGTACTTCACACAACAAAACTCTTACAATCTTTGTTAATTTTGTCCACTATTTAGGAATACAATATTTTCTTTTGCAATTATGCTGCTAAGTATGTATATCAATACCAAAATTTCAAAAAAAAAAAAAAAAATCTTGGAAGTCATTAAGCTACCAAAAATCTAGACGTAGACATGAACATGATTGCTACCAAATATTTCATGAAAATGCTACTGATATCATTTTTATCAGACCAATAGGGAACAAATAAATCAGTCATACAATACAGCAGCAATTGCACCTCATCGAGGAAGACAGATCAGAAAATCAAGGACAATGGAAATCAGCTGATAAACTACTCATTTTAGCTCACTATTCTGGAGAAATTATCATAGTTCATTGACACCTCGCCTTTCTCAAAGTCTCTTCTTTTATAAATAAACTAGAAAATAAAACAGTCCACCTGATGGCAATAGAAATCTGCTGATAAAAAACTCATTTTAGTTCTCACTGTTATGGAGCAATTACCAAAGTTCATAACCACAAGGGCATCTTACATTTGGCATTAAAAAGAAGCAAAAGCATGAATAAAAACCGACATGAATCAACCATTATAAGAAAGATTAGTAACTATTAAGCGGTCTATGCAAACTAACTGAAAGGCTCTCCAATATTGGGTCCAAGGCTCAATTTTCATCAGCAGGAGCCATTTTAAGAAAAGGTCATGAGAATCAAAAGCCTATAGACTCAGTGGATGGTAAAGGCATGAACAAAGATAAGAGAGAACTGAAGGGCAGAAAATTTGCAGATTCTGGAATTTGATTTAACTTTTATAAACTAGAAGTTTATGAAGTAAAAAAGACAATCACCAGGGTCGGTCGTTCCAGGAGCAGTTAATTTTTTTAATGGCATATCAAGGGCTAAAGATAATGAATGACGAGTTGCCAGCTGTTCAGCAGTAAACTGTGAGCTGGTCAAGTTTGTTCCTGAATTTGTAGTGCCATCTTTCTTTCGTAAAATGCTCCACCTCTGCAATTATTTGGATATATACCATGACAATTTGTAGCATAAAAAGGAAAAAACAATAAAGACAAATGATAACATCATTAAATCCATTAGAGATCTAGTTTCAAGTTTCATGCTCATAACCAACCATCTAAACCATTATCACAGCAGGAAAAAAAAAAAACAACAGCAATAATTAATCTCCTGAATCTACACAAAGATTCATTATGTTAACTTAAATAATCACACTAGACGTGCCATATGAGCCAGAAGGGCAGGTAGTCAAGGCACCCCAAAAATAAGGTTATGCGAATTGTAAAAAGGGCATTATCGCGAGCTAAATGCTAAATTACGCAACAGCGGGGGAAAAGACACAAAATAAAGAACAACCAAATTTTAACTAATTTCAACCATAAAATTCATATGGAATAGTAAATGAAAAGACACAAAATAAAGAACAACCAAATTTTAACTAATTTCAACCATAAAATTCATATGGAATAGTAAATGTTTGACATAAAGTATGGATATAATTCGTAAAGTATACAATGAACAACGCAAACCTGAAAATTATGTAAGAATTAGTTTATTAATTTATTTCACATAAAATTTATTCTTGCGGTTAACAACTTTTATAATTTCTTTGCATTCACTTTTAAAGGAAATTGAGGAAGGAGAAGAAAAATACACTAAAGTGAAATCTCCACTTAAGATAAAGCACCAAAATCATAACAGGAACAGGAAAAAAAAATAAAAGAAAACTTTATCTTGCAGCAAAGCTGCCAAATCTCTACAACCATTTGAAAAAAAAGACTCCCTTAAAATGCTGTGAACAGAACACCAAAGAGAGTCCACAAAATCCATCCCATAAGACATCAAAAAACAAAGACACCCTTGAAGATACGAGCATTCCTTTCCAACCAAATGTTCCAAATCAGAGCAGTTTATCCACAAAATCCATCCCATAAGACATCAAAAAACAAAGACACCCTTGAAGATACGAGCATTCCTTTCCAACCAAATGTTCCAAATCAGAGCAAAAACTGCGGATTGCCACAATGTTTATCCCCCGTTCTTCTGTCCAAATCTTTTAGATTCTGCTTAAATACCCATTAATAGAAATTAATAACTAATATAAGCATGCATATTAAAGATTTATATAATTGAAATTTAAAATATGATAAATCACCTTGTATTCACTAGTTCATTGACATTTGCTTTTATGCTGCCAGTTATCAAGGGTTAACAAAAAATTGCAGAAGGATGGAAGTATAGTCATGACTAAATCCATTCCACATTTACAACAGGAAACATACAAGCAATTAGTAATCTACAAAATTCACTTTACATTGACTAAAACCACCACAGAAGAGTTAAAAGGCAAAAACCACTTAGGCACCCTAAAATAAGGTTATAACTTATGAGATATGCTAATAAAGGACTCTCCTAGGACCGGTCAGCCTCAGCTGACATGATACCTCAAGAGTTCATATAAAATAATAAAGTTTAAAATAATATATGGTAATACAACATAAAGTATCAAATTGACGACCAAAAAAGTTGTCCAGATCTGAAAATTGTATAAGGAAAAAAAAGAAAAAACTTCATTTATAATATGTAGATTTTAGTGATTTCGTTAACAAATTTTGTAAGCTTTATGTCCTGTTCTCAAGCTTAAGAGTATATCTGTAACCATCAACAAAAATTTCCTTGATTGAAATTAAATATAAAGTAAATCAGTATCCATCACCTAGTCATTGCTCATAACTTAAACCCCAGCCCAAAAAAAAAAAATGTTTTCTCTATCACGTTTTTCTTTCAAAACTTTATTATCATCTAGTTTAACTGAACAGAGGTGAAACCACTAGTAATATACAAAAGCAGATTGCAGAGGATCAGCAAAGAATAAATTCAGAACTTCAATATCAAAAATTTCTGTTGTAGTATGTTAATAGCATAGAGATTTTAATCAGGCAGCACACAGGTGAATGACCTGCCGCACAAGAAAGCAAGGCAAAAATATGCACAGAAGCAGGCACCTGCCCAAATGGGCCTCAAATGAAACATCAATAGGCCTTATTTAGCCTTGCCTCAGTGCCTTAAGGCACGCTTTTTCGGCCTTCAACTCCATTGTTATGCACGTGGATACCATCTGCAGCCAGGATTTGAACCCAGGAAAACTGGGTAATACCCAGACATCCTGACCAGACTCAACAGATTTAAATACATACAAACACACGCGCACGCGCGCACACACACACATACATATATATCACTGACATAACCTTTTAATTCAGAAAAAAAGAAATGACTATAGAAGCACTACATACACAAATGAAAACTCTTTCCAAAAACTAATTTCTTTGTATTGTATTGAAGCTATATATGCATAGAGAACCTCATTGGTATGCAAGGCACAACACTGACAAAGCTCGATCAAGCATATGATGAGGACCCTCTTAATTCAGCAATTACAAAGGCACATTTGAAAGTGTAGGCGGAGGAGGAATAAGTAATTCGCAAAAGAGTGGAGTTAGAAAGGGAAAAAGTTGGATGGAGTAGGGAGTAAATTTTTATTGTTTGGATGCTTGATGAGGCAAGAGAAAGCACAGATCTTTCAATTGCCAACAATTGCAGAATCAACATATTTCTTTACGACAAGTTGTTTGGTCTACAAAATGCGGCGGGAGTGTGCTCTAGCAAGAGGAAGGATCCAGGTTCCAAATGCTTATAACATGATAAGTACTGCAAATAACTCTTCACAACCAGAATATGTTCTCAATTAAAAAGTCCCAGAGCCCAAAGATATCATAGAAACAATTAAAACCTAATTGATTGTCTAGGCCTAATAATACCAAACAGCTCTTGCACATAGAGCATGTAAAAGCCTGTTAAACGAAAATCTCACAAGCTCAACAAATAACAATTTCCAGATGGGCTCCATTGTTAATTTTTATGTTCTCAAAGGGACTAATTTTCTTGAAACTTTCATTTTTCCAAAAATATAAATGATAGACTTGTGAGCAATCTTACTTTGATGCTGGATATTTTGGCTCCATTTTGCACCTCCTCTTTCCCTAATAAGAGAGGCTGTGGAATTTGGATTCCTCGAGCTCATGCTCTTATGTTTCTTCTTTTAATTTTTTGATTCATAGCCCACATGTTCCATTGCCTTTTTAATAAGTCATTATGGAAAGTGAAGGCTACTGTTTGGACAATAGTATTCAATAAAATTAATACAAATAATCTGCGTCAGATTAGGCAGCCTTCTAAAGCTTTATCTCTTGATATTTGTGTGATGTATTTGAGGAACTCAGAGACAAATAGTCATTTGTTCTTACATTGTGAGGTGACTTGAGGTATTTGAAATATATTTTTTGGTCTCTTTGAGGAGAGTTGGTTTTGTCCAATTTACCTTAGTGCTTTCTTTGCCACTAACTTCATGGGTCTTGGTTCGAGAAAGGATAATAAGATTTTGTGGAAGGCAGGTATGTTTGCAATTGTATGGTATTTTTGGATGGAAAGAAATGCCAGAGTTTTTAAGCATTGGCTCCTACCTCCTCATTTCCTGTGGGATAAAATTCACTACATTATGGGTTTTGCCTACTATGAGTTTCAGCTAATGAGTTTTTAAGGGGATGCCTTTTGAAGATGTTTTTAGGATTAGAGAACTTTGATGTATTAGCCTTGTTTTCGGGCTCCTTGGGTTGGTTTTGTTTGTCTTTTGGTTTTTTTAGGAGGACTCCTTTTGTCCTTTTGTTTTCTCTTCCTTTTATATCTTTCTCTCTTCCTTAATAATATTTCTCTTTCGATTAAAAAAAAAAAATTTCTAGATGGGCTAAACAAAGCAACAAGCATATTAACACTAATATACACTACAAAATAGTTACATAAATTAAGAGTATGTGTTACTATTTTGAAATAAAGGAGAATATAGTTTTGAAGAACTTAACCCGTTGTCATCTTCCCTTTTCTTTCTTATAATTTCCATTATCATCCTGATAGACAAAACAACCATTATTATATACTATTAATCTAGGGGACTATGGATGAATACGTTACAGTCGGGGACCCATAATGAAATAATTAAAAAGAAGTAATAAAAAAGTGGGGAATGACCACACAATTCACAAGTTTTTAGGGTTAAAAACCCACCTGAGCCAATTGTGTAGGACTCCGTTTGATAGGGAAATCATCTCCTTTTGACATGGTTGCCCAATTCCCCTCACCACATTTCTGAACAGCAGCTCGTAATTGCATGTCCTCTTCTTCAGACCATGCTTTTCTTTTCCTTTTTGAAGACAATTTGCCACCAGCTGTTCCCTTGGCTTCTAAACCTTCAGTTGAAGATGAAGACGGCAGTGTCTGTCTCTGTACAGTAACGGGAAAAATAAAAGCTGCTCCATGCATCAAATTAGAGGGCTGTGTATTTTCTTCAGGAGGGGCAGATGAACGACAAACTGGATAAGTTACAATCATTGGAGCCTCAACTGTTGAGCTACTAGGACCAGGTTCACTTAGTGCACCAGAAGACAGCATTACCTAATCGCCCAAAAAAAAGAACCATCAGTCTTGAAACTATAAAGCTGTGTTTCTTGACTTATTATTATTAAGAACCATTCCACCAAACAAAGTACACACTAGGAAGAACTTATTGTAAACTGAAAACAAAAAAAAGGGTGGTCCACCAATTCCTAAAAGAACTACAATTGATGCATACTCCAAATTCATAATGGCATCTATTACTTGAAAAAAAAAAATTAACAGTAAAAAGTAAATTGCATCAAACATTAAATTTTAGTCGTAAATATGAGCATAGTGAAAGCATGCCAAATAAATAATACGAGTACAGAACTAGTAATATAATCTCAAAATTGAACGGTCGTCTTTAACTGCAAGGGTAAAAAATTGTCAGAAGGTGAAAAAATGAAGAAAAACCAGATCATATATACAATTTCAAGATCATCATTCATATCCCTCCTGCTTTACGAATGTGGACCTCTAAAAAAAGGGGCAAACCTGGTGCTACAAAGCTCCCGCTATGCGCGGGGTCCAGGGAGGGGCCGGATCCACTTTGTGGATCTAATGTAGGCAGCCTTACCTTGCAATTTTTGCAAGAGGCTGATTCCACGGCTCGAACCTGTGACCTCCAAGTCACATGGCAGCAACCTTACCGTTGTGGACCTCTGTTTTAACTAAATACAATATAAAAACTTTCTAACACAATTTTATATGCTATTGTAATTAAAATACCTACAAACCATTTAAATTGCCATATGTTTATCATCTACACAAATAGGCCATTCCCAAATCATAGGGTACAATCTTGTCTGCACATTTCTTTTCCTAAAAGTCTTTCCCATAATGGTCAGTGGAAAGTGAGAATACATTAAAAGAGCCATGTTGCATTCAAATATTAATCTGAAACAGTCCATCATTTTCATTATTGTTATTATTACAAGGCTATACAGGCTCAAAGCAATTTGCAGAATCTAGTATAAGGAAAAATATGAAAAATGTGACATGATCATTATTGTATTGGAATAGTAACCCAAATTATCTGACAATAAAGTAGGGAGAAATAATTAAATACGGTGCAAACAAATGTCTCAGGAAACACATATCAAATATAGCAATCAGGGCAAGTTTTATCCACCTTGGCACATGCCGAGGCTTCTAATACAGTATCACTGTTTACAGAGGGTAATGTTTCCAGTTCACATTCTAAGTCACTATCATCATCCTGCAAGTAATTTTCCTCATAGGTGTGAGATAAGGGGAAAAAAAAAAAATTCCGATACTCTTCCCTGTTTGTACTACAGCATACGGCAGAGTTAATGTTTGATACACTAAAAGGGTAATATAGTATAGTAATATTTCTATATAACCATACTAACATGAATATTTGATTCAAGCAATATATAGAAACAACAAATAACCAGTATTATACTTTCGCAAAGGAAAATCAACTGAATAATTATTATAAAATATCGTTTAGACTAGTGCGATGGCTTGAATGTGTATATTTCAATTATAATAGAAGATTCATTTTAAGACTTCATTAGCGTGTATGCTTCATTAACTTGCATATTGAAGTGGTTATCATACATGATTTCATTATTAAACCCCTGAATATAATGTTCAGGCTACTTAGTGTAAACTTTTCTACGGATAAAAGGTGTAACAAGAATTTGGGAACGTGGGATAACACCCATTTCTTGTGGACCAAGCTTCATATATAGAAAGGTCAATATGTTCAACTTACATGACCAAATGCACAACGGAATACTAATATAGATATATAAGGCGTGGACATAAGAAAATACCTTAAAAAATTATTTGGTCTCTTTGAGGAGAGTTGAGTTTGCGCGATGTATCTTGGTACTTTCTTTAACACTAATTTTATGGGTTTTGGAGTGAGAAAGGAGAATAAGATTTTGTGAAAGGTAGCTATGTTTGCAATTGTGTGGTGCCTTTGAGCAGAAAGGAATGCCAGAGTGTTTAAACAACAGCTTTTGACTCCTCATCTGCTAATGTATAGAGTTCACTATGTTACTACTTTTTGAGTTTCGGCTAATGATTTTTTAAAGGGGTGCCTTTTGAAAATGTTTATAGGGATTGGAGGCCTTTGTTGTCCTAGCCCTATTTTTGGGCTTTTTGGTTTTGTTTTGTTTCTGTTTTGTTTTTCTAGGAGAATACCTAGTCCTCCTTTTTCTTTTTTGTTTCCACTTTTCTTTGTTTTCTTCTCTCTTTCTTAATAATATTTCTTTTTAGATAAAAAAATTTATTTGAGAAGCAATAATCAGTACATTGTACACTATATTAATGCAGTGATCACTGATAGAACTGCAGCAAATAAAATAACCAGAAGATATCAAATATAGGAAAGAATTCAAGAAGAGTTGTGCATTTGACGTATCTTGTATCACCTGTATTCATAGCTTAAGTACCCCAGTCCTCATAACTTAAGTACCTTAATACCCAAAGAGCCTTAAACTGAACCAAAACCTCCTCTCACACGTTTTTCAGGCAAGTGAATTCAAATACCCAAATCAGAATTGCAAGTCGTTTATTTGAACATCAGCAAGACAGCAGCACTCAACAGACCACCATAAAAGACAAATTTAAATGCAAGTAGTGCCATACAGACCATAGGTTCAGCCCCGTCTTCCAAATTTTCGGACATGTAATCACGATACGCCAGATGACGCCATAACATCTGATACTCTCGAGCATTAGAAATCCCAGTTGCGGTACTTCTGACCATCTCATTCCAATCGATCTTAGCATCCGGATAACTGGACACTTCCTGAAGCAATGTTAAAATCGTGTTTGCATCATACCTGAATAGCACAACGACCCAAATCACATTAAGGCCCAAATACATGCAGAATGAGCCCTCAAAACATACAGGAATTAAGGAAAAGAAGCTAAGTACTTGTCCAAGAGAGCAGCAGCATCATCCTCGCTGAAGGAAACCTTCGGATCCTTCTTGTTATTGTCCACCATTGTTACGTCCGTCCTCGTTGAAGCCGAAATAAGAGCAAGACAAGCAGGAGGGCGCCCACTCTGACACAAATTTCCGCAATAAAAACCAAGAAAAACCCTAAACCAAAGTGGAAAACAGGGAAACCACAAAGGCACACTGAGATCGTTTGGGATAGCAGGAACCAACCGAATAGATGTTGCGCAGACGCAATGAATCAAACACTGAGAGTGTAAGACGAATGAGTCACTGACCGTTGAAGTCTTGAAGATCAAGTTAAAGCTCGCGCTACTCTGGGGTTTATATTTATAGTGGCAAAACGAAAATTGAGGCGGCTTATAGTACAGTGAATCGGCGAGTGGGGACTGCAGGGCTTACGTAAAATTACCATCCTACCCTCTCCGGCCTTTTAGGTAGGCGAATCACCGGAACGAAAATAAAAAAAAAAAATATATATATATATATATATATATATATATATATATATATATATATATGTGCGATTCACTAATTACATTATCTGTTTTTATAAATTGTAAAGTAAATTTTATTAATTTTGTCTTTAAGAAATTTTAGCTGTTTCCATTTAATTTTTTTAAATTTTATTTATTTTTATTTGACCTCTCTTTTTATCAAAATAATTTTTGATTATTTATCACATTTAGGTATTTAGATTAATGAAAAAACAATGACGTATGATATAAATTAAAGCAATTCACTAATCACATTATCTGTTTTTATAAATTTTAGAGTAAATTATTAATTATGTCTTTAAAAAATTTTAGTTGTTTTGATTTAGTTTTTTAAAAAAATTTTATTTTAATTTGATCTCTTCTAGTTATTTTGACAAAAATAACTAATCACATTTAGGTAGTGAATCAGCCGAACAGTTTAGATTAAAGAGAAAACAACCACGCGGGATAGAAACTGATCACATTATCTATTTTTATAAATTATAGTATAAATTTTTTAAAGACTAATTTGAAATACATAATCTTTAACAAATTAAATTTAAAAATTATAATTTTTAGGGACTAAATTATACAAAATTAGTCAACCAAAAGATATAAAGAATATAAGATTTTTAAGGTGTTTATATTTTTGCATATGTTTTAAATGATTGAATTTTTAAGATACCAAAAAGATTTGTTTGCATCGTGAAAAACTTAAACTTTGTTAATATATCAGTCAATTCAGAGTCAAACCAGAAAACTGAGCGTTAGGGATTCGAGAAGATATTTCAAATTAATAACAACTCATTTACAGAAATCAAGAAGATTTTTTATCAAAAAAAAAAAAAAGAAATCAAGAAGATTCATACGTAATTAACGTATAACTACCATATTCCATACTTTGCGGGGGTCAATAACTAATTTCATATTTTCAGGGTAAAAAAACTTTCGTCACTTATAAATGAAGGAGGCATATAAAATAAATTAGCCTGAATATTCGATCTCGGGCAAATCACGTCACACTAAAAGAAAAATTTTATGTATAATTATTATACCATTTTTATCCAATATTATACCATGTCATTTGTTTATTATCTAATAATTGAAATTGATTTATTTAAATTTATATATTAAATGCAACATTCGTTAAATAAAAGAGAAGATTGATTATTGCTTTATTAGTAACTTTTATTATAAATATTATATCATGGGTTTAAATTATATGTAAATTTAAAAGAACTGATTTAACATTATTAAATAATATGAAAATAACATGGTATAATATTTACGTTAGAATTTTTTATACATCATCTATACTATTATACATGGCTTTAGGACTTCTTATCATTGAATTTTAAAATTATTTGTTAACAAATATATAAAATATAATTTAAGAAAGAACAGATAAAAAAAGCAATCACCTTATCAGTGTTTAAGATTGGTCCCACATTTTAAAAGGTATACAAAAAAATTGAAAAAGAAAAAAGCAATCAAAGAACAGCAGACATTTTGGTGACAAGCTGTATCAATGACCAAACGCTGCCAATTTTCCGATGCATTGGGAATTGAGAATCTTTTCAAGCTTCCACGCATTGGAGAACCTTATCAGTGTTTCTGGACTACATTCAGTACTTAAACGATTTACCTGTGTTGTAACAAAGGTGGGAAAAAAGAGTTTATCAATTATCTGCAACAAAGTAAAATTCACTAGTAAAAGTGTTATTATAACTATCGCCTCTTTGTCTAATCATGAAACATTTGGGAGGTGCAAAAACACACATTTGCAGGTAGTGGTATATACAAAGTCAGTAGACACAGAACACCTTGATCGAGCCAAATCAGGATCCTCTCAATTTTCTTAAGAAATTGAGAAGGTAAATTTTCCTTGATCCCCACCTTCCAACAAGAGACAGTTCTTATCAGCTTGAGATATCATGCCACTTTATAGTTTAGAATATAAATCCGTCCGAAACTCCTCTCATTTTTTCTTTGCTTCGGTGAAATAAGAAAAACCTAGCAGCTTCAAAGAAGAAATGAGAGAAGGAGAAGGGTGAAACTAGAACAGTGTGTTGAATGGGTTTCAATTCTAAAATATGACATCTCTTCAGCCATCATGAAGATAAACAGTGGTCAATTTTAAAAGCAAGATCGTCGAGGAGGGAATATCACATTATAAGATTTATGAAGCACACAACATATAGAGATGCATCAGCTGAATACCAACAAGAATAGTTTTCACCAATCGATTTGTATATATTTCCAAGACCAACATTTAACAGTACAAGACCTTTGAATTAACCTACTGAAACCTGGAAGTGTTTAGAAATCTCCCAGACTACCTATTACAGACCCCTAAAATAATTTTTGATCAAAAGAAAAATATGACCTATCACGATAATAGATTATAATATCATAAAAGAAAACAAAAGTCTAGAAAATCATTTCATTTTCTCATGGAATCTATTTCAGCCTCTGACGTGGCTGTCCCAAAACTCCACAGATGGCAGAGACTAACATCACAATATACTTCAGCCAATCTTGTGTTTCACACATCGAACAGGGCAATCCAGACTTACAAATGATCAGAAAAGTCACCAGACGTCTCTAAGGTATCGTCCATCCATCTGGAGTTTTTTCACTATAGCTTCTGCTTTTGATGAGTCCACATTTTCCTGACATTCAAAATAGAAACATGGTTTCACATGAAGTTTCCAAAAGTACATAAGTAGTAAAGAGGATTTATTATACATAAGTACCAATTACCAAAAATCTCCCCAATTTTCATTTATACCAGCAGACAAACTATTATAAGTTCTACATCAGGGAGCCATACTGAGGGAGGGGTGTAAAAAATTCTCCCACCTAATGAACCAGTCTCTGGGGATGGGCTCTCCCTTTAAACTTATATTACAAACAGTAAAGGCTACTTCTTATTGTAAATTATACAAGTAAATAGAACATTGTTTAACTTCTCATGATTTTCCGCAACTGACAAGTACGCAAAGCATACCCACACACAGACAGAAACCATACAAGACAGTTTAATTTCTAGACAATTTAAGTACTAACTCTATTACTGTATAACTGTAACCCTCGAGAATGGAACAGCAAACCCAAATCTTATTGATAACCAAATTCAGGAAGAATTTTCAGCTAAAATACTAATCCCTCATGGTTAGTGGTAAGTATTACTGTATACAGTTAAATTAATTTAATATTTGTTGGTGTGAAGGGAACTACACACAAAATGGTTATGTGAAAATCAATACCCCATACAAAGTGAGGAAATAAGAAAATTTGACACTTCTATTTATCTGTATTCACTATTCCAAGTGTTAGTGTTGGGAAGGAGAGGAGTGATTAAAGACAATCTGCACCTGCTGCTGAACAATGGTATGAAGAGTCCGATGAACATCTCTGGCCATACCCTTAGCATCACCACAGACATAAAGATAACCTCCCTTAGAGATCAGGCTCCATAGATTTTCTGACTGTCACATAAAAAATTGGTGCAATAATTAAATTCAAGTCATGTTACTACCTGCTAAGGCACTAAGCTGCTACTCACACTTACCTTATCCATCATCTTGTGTTGAACGTACTCCTTTTCTGGTCCTTCTCTTGAGAATGCAACAATCAATTCTGACAGAGCACCTTGCTCCACAAAATTCATCAGCTCATCCTCATAAATAAAATCCTATAAACCAAAGTTATTAAGAAAATCAAATGCCCTTCTAAAAATGCACTGAGAATGAGAGGGCACTAAGCTATTATCTTACCATTCGACGATTCCTACATCCAAAGAAGAGTAATGCAGGACCAAGTTGGACACCATCCTCTTTGAGGGCCAATCTTTCCTGGATAAATCAAAGATAAAAGAGTAAATTATAAAAAAGTAGAAGTTACTAGTAATAAAGGTTAAGGAATCAATTGTATAGTGATTCAGAAATAAGAGCTTAACTAGAAGTTTGGGAATTTAGGGTTTATTTATTTTGAACTTAGATTAATAATGGTATTCTAATAAATTTAGGTTTTCAGTTTGAATCAAATTCAACTTCAAAATGGGACTCCAACTATAATTAAATCAAAAATTGGCTATTTTCATTTTAGTTCATAATATGTGGTTCATTAACACATAACTATCAATTTGATTCTTATTTTTCTCTCCAATTGTCATCTCTGAATTTCTTCTCTTCATTCTATATTGTTTAGTATCTAACTATCAGCTTTACCTTAAAACCAGAATACTACCTATCCAACTCACATTCACATACCTGTAAAAATCCCCTAAAAGGTGCCAGACCAGTACCAGGTCCAATCATAATAATAGGAGTCAAATGATCGGATGGCAACTTGAAATTTGATGGCCTAATAAAAATAGGAGCCCAGCTACAGTCACGGCTTTTCTCCAAGGGAACAGCATTCTGATCATTATGATACATGTTTAAGTTATGTATACAACATTAGCAAAATCAAGCAATGCACATTGGTACCTTCATCCAGGTTGAACACACTCCTTTGTGAATTCTGCCAGTGGGAGTTGGACCATACACCAATGCACAAGTAACATGAACCCTTTGTGAAGCAAACCTGGAAATCAGAGCAGCTCATAATTATCCTTCAACAGATCCTTTATAACAGTTTAAATTAGATGTTTTAGATAGATATGGTAATCACCTAGGTGAGGATGAAATCGAATAATATCGAGGCTGTAAGCGAGGGGCAACTGCAGCAAAAAACACACCTAGGGGAGGTTTTGCTGATGGGAATTCAGCCATTACCTCTAGGAGACTTCTCTGACTTCCAATCACCCATTTAGAGTATTCATCCTAGAAAATGAAAATTTGTAGACTATCATTACAAGAAAAATAAAAACACTGGACTTGAAACCAGAAACAGTAATAGTATTAGCAGTTTTTTGTACCTTTCCCTGAGGAGATGATAGGAACTTCAATCTCTCTACTTCATTGGGTTCAGAAGCATGAGCTGCCAAAGCAACCAAAGCAGCCTGAAAGAGGAAAAAAATGAAACTCATACTTTTCCTTAAGAGGGGGGAAAAAACAAAGTTGATCCCCATCGAAACACTCTCTTATAATCCGTAGAACCAATCATTTACATAATAAGACAAGAAAAAGAAATGCTAAGCACGTAAAATGAAAATCATATAAAGACCTTTCGAGGAGGGTTCAAGAGATCAGTATAATGGGCCAATGCATTGCGCAGCATGCAAGGACCAGGGAAAGGAGGTGGCAGAGAACCTCCTAGTGGAGTGCCATCTTTGTTATCGGTGTGAAGAGAAAACAACAAATCTAAATTCTGACCCAACAACTTTCCAGCTTCTTCAACAGTTTCATCACAATTCTCAGCATAAACACCCACATGGTCTCCAGTTTCATATCTGGGAGATCAGACAAGAGTCATCAGCCAATTTCATTACACTACCAGATAATTGGGGCTACATTAGTTGCCATCCAATTAAGAAGAGGATCCATAAAAAATTGCTAAGCTTTGTAATCTTTTTTCATCCAATCTCCTATAACACAATCTTTAATCCCACAAGAAACTTCATGCACTTAAATATGTAAATATCATCAGAGATCAACAACTATTGAATTCTAGGAGAAACGCCCGTCTAAAATTCTTCAGATTTACAAGCCAGTGTGTCTAATATCCAGATTAGTCAAATTAAAAAAATAAAAAATAAAAACTTCCATATCTTTTAAAATATAAAAAATCAAAAAATTCAACCCTTTTCCACCAATAGTACATAAAAGGTAGTATAATTTTAAACTGAGAAAAATCACCTCACAACCTCCAATGGCACAAAACTTAATAATAAAAATAATATTATAAGAAGCCATCAACTAACACCTAACACCAGTATATAATTTCTATATAGAATGAAAATAATCTAGATATCATGCTAGCAGATGAACCTAGAACCCACCTGCTAATGAAATCAATTGATACCACAAGAATTTACATAAAAGTCAACAATAACATTAAAATATAATTATAAATGACCCAAGATATCATCCTTCTTCAGGATATATGTATTTGAACTCACGTTATGCCCGTCCCTGACGTATCAAACTCCAGATGAATGCAAGAACGGTCAGACTCAGGTTTGTGAAGCTCTCTTTGAACAGCTACATTCACCCTTCAAGGAACCCCCAAAAAAAAAAAGGACACATTTTTGTGTTAGCTCAGTTTGATAAGCAATAAGAACAGTCAAATCAACATGAACAATTACTAAAAGCACCTGCAAGGATGGTGAATGTCAAACCCTGCATTCCCGTTTGCCATGTGTAAGTTGTTATCGTGGCATGATATGACAGTGGGATCATGGATCACCACTCGATATTCAGGAATAGCTGCTGTATAAGGAGTAGAGACAGTATTCATATCATCCTCATCTCGGAGCAACTGATCCAAGTCAGGCCATAAAGATTCCTTCCTGCAGAGGAAAATCCAAATCACAACATTTAAAATTCCAGAAAGCAGTAGAAGCATCTTATAAAATTTTTACGGCCCCCCATCTAGATCATAAACATTATTCCAGTAGTAGTAGTAACATAATTGATATGACGATAGCAAGAGTAAAAGGATAATACTTACCAAGCAGCAAAATCATCTTCAATAGATTGATCATCATCACCAAGGCCAACAGGAATAAGACGCTTTGCACCTGTGACAGACCCAAATTTACATCTAAGAAATTATCCATGGAAAATATTAAATAACTCTAAAACTATTTAAAATCTCATATACACATCTTGGAGAATTAGAACTTGATACATGTTGAGAGCTGCCATACATTTATCTCGCATTGAAAAATTAAAATTCAACAGTTACTGAAGACATACAAATATATAAGTATCAATCGTGGTACCTAAAATGTTAACACAGTATAACTATATAGTTATATTAAATCAGCGCAATGTGAGTGCATGCTGGTGGCCTGAGTAAGTTTAAACAAATATTTGTAACTTCCAGGACGGAATATTAAATACTTTGCAAGAGCAATAGCCCATGCTAATCAAACAGAAGAAGAATCTAGCACAAGTAGATAAACTTTTTTCTCAGGCTGGAAGTAAACAAAAATCTGAACAGAAAATGTGAAAAATGAAAAAAAAAAAAAAATATATATATATATATATATATATTATGCTCTTCAGTTTTGCTAAATAACTATGACAGCAATGGCCTAATGCAAATATGAGACCACAATTAAATAGAGATGATGAAGTTGCATACCTTGTTCACTAAGTTTTTCATCAATGACCTTACCTATCTGTTTTCAAAATAATTCCATCAGATGACAAATATAATGTATCAGATAAGTAAAATAAAATTTTAAAAAAAAAATCACCTTATTAAAATGTTCATATTGCCTGTTACCTAGGCCAAAAACACCATATGTGAGTTGTTGAAGCCAGGTGCCTCCCTCCTCTTTTCCCTGAAATTAAGGCCAAAACATAAGACCCATTTTATGCGAAGTATATCAAAATACAATTAAAATGAGATATAAATATAGAAATTACTTAGTATACTTATATATATAACTACAAACCTCAGTAATCCATTTGTAGAATCTTGCAGCATTGTCAGTTGGCTCTCCATCTCCATAACTGCATTGTCGGGTCCAAATATGTCAACTGCATTATAAATTTTAAATGTGTTTGAACCATTTTTATGTAGATAAATCTTACGTGGCCAACATGAAAAATGCAAGAGTTTCTTTCTTCAGTTTTTCCTCGTATTGATCATCATCTGCTGCATAGTCATCCTGGCTCAAATAAATACATCAACAACTTAAGCCAAAACTATGTTTTACAAAATCAAGTTCTCACTCAATGATACCACATCATCAATTGGAAGATTTTCTGGAAGTCCCCAGATGTGGCACACAAATTTACAACAAACTGAAGTGCCAGAATTACATCTTAATCCAACTTACCAGGTCAACAACCTTGACAGCTGCTTTTTCATACCTTGCCTTGATCTCCTCCGCCAAAGCCTATAATTAAAATACAAAAAAATAAAACCACAGTGACTATATAGCTAGTACATGATTGGTTGTATGATTAAAGATAAACTGCTCTCTGAAAAACAGAGAAGAATCCTCTTCAAATTGAGGTGATCAATTCAAGCATTCAGAAAGAGCGGAAATCAGTTTTTATTTTTCTTTTTACACAGAGAGTTTGCACAAGCTCAATGATTTTCAAGCTGAGATTACTTCAATTAGCCAACTTTGAAGACCTGTTACTGTAAAGACCCATTTTGAAAAATGCTACCACCAGCAACCTCGCTCCTCAGTGCTTTACCTGGTGTTACCACAGGGCTCCCATAAAATCCCAATAGTACATCAAAGAAAAAATAAAGAGTTACTCCACATATAGAGCTGTCATAGAATATTTTCATTGGCCATCCAAATTACCCGGATCATAAAAGAAAGTATGAAATTACAGATCCATCATCCTTCTGCAGCTTCATTTTCGCGAATTCAATATCAGGACAAACCAACAAGGGGAGAAAACAGCTACATTCATAGATTATTATTCTCATGCCGAATAACAACTTAAATTCTTTATTCTTGTGAGCAAAAATATATCCTTCGAAAATGCATGCGGGAACACCGCCTTTTCTCGAACTAGATTAAGCATAGTTGTCTTAATAAGCACGAGGTAGTAATTCAGCATCCGATTCATTCGAGTTAGGATAAAGCAACAGAGGGAGGGAAAAAAAGCCAAAAAAAAAGGAGAGAAAGAAAAATCCTCTTTTCCGGGAGGGCCATATAAAGAAGTTGAAAAGAAAAAACCGATCAAGTGCATGAAGCCACATCTGGAAACAATTCTATCACGTACTTTGAAATTTACACACAGTGCGAACAAACCAGCTGAAATCACGGCAAGAAAATTTACCTTAGCAAATCCCTCAGCGGTACCAGTCTGAGTACCATAGAAAACAGTAACTTTAGTCTTCCCCAAGCCAACGTCAACATCATCCTCTTCATCCTCCACCAACAAAGACTTGGGCACCACCAACGGCTTCACCTCCTTACTCCGATCCGACGATTTCTTCCACACCAACACCAAAAGCCCGAGCACGACAGCCACCGAGGTTGCGACGATCACTAGCAACGAATCCGAAACCGAATCTCCCATCGAAATTCCCAGCATCGATTCAAGGGTACGCACCAAATCAGAACTCGAAGCCATCGTAACTAGCAACAACAAAATTAAGTCAACCCACAAACTGAAGCTTGAAAACAATTCAAACTCTCTCTTCAGTGATAACACTAGCTGCTGATTTCCTCTCTCTCTCTCTCTCTCTCTCTCTCTCCACCCCCTCTTTCCCCACAAAATGGAAGAGTTGTTGAGCGCGAGAAAGAGGGAGAAGGAGGCAGCAGAGGAAACAAGCAAATTACAGGTGCGTCTGCAGAGCTTGGCTGGAGATTTTGGGGCTGCTTTTTATTTCATTGTCAATTTGTCATGTAGCTCCGTTAAGTTTCGTGCCAGAGATGAAGGACAATACAAAGAAGACGTGACAATGAATGTGTGACTCGCGTTAGCCGGAGCCTCGCCGCGTTGACAATTACCTCAAAAGGCAAGTGTTTCTGACAACCTTATAAGGAAACCGGTTGTGTACTGTTAGACACCTGGTAATAAGTAATTTAAAAATAAAATTTGTCACAAACTGTTATATTGAAAATTGGTGATTTCAATATTGAAATTAACGAGTTTCCATACATATTTGTATTTATTGGACAAACACATAACTTATTTTATTTAGATTGTTAAATGTTAAATTTTAAATTTAATAATTTAGATATCAAATGGTAATTATTTTAAAAAAATATTAAAATTTATATCATTAAATTTAAAATCTAATAATCAAAACAAGATAGATATTAAGACAAGCATGGGATTCCCTTTCTAAATTGCCCATAATAATTCTCTTTTCCATTTGATGTGCTACTCAAATTAGAAAAAAAAATACTATAGTTTATTAGTGGTAGAAAGTAGAAACAGTAGCTGTTTGTTTGAGGGCCCTGGAAAGAACAAAGTTCAATTTTTAGATATATGACTTTAGAGAGAATTCAACTCTTTACTTTCATTGAGCTCTTTCATTGAACTCAAAAGAGATTATTATATGCTACGAGATGATATTTTTTGAAAAATTTTAAAAAAATTAGTGAAATTTAAAAAAATTGAATTTTATTTTTTAAAAGAAATTAGAAACTTTTAAAAATATTTAATCACATAGTATTCAATGTAAGAAATTTTATATGTGATATCTTTTTTTGAAAATTTAATGGTAACTATTTAAAAATTCTACTTAATTTTTGCCGTAAAAGAAGGTACCTATATGGCTGTCGAAAACATACCTTTTAAAACTGTTTCTGTTTGTCCATTGTTAAGTTTTATATTAAGTTATGCATTAAAAGTAGCGTATTTTATGAGAAGTAAGGGCATTTAACATTTATAAGAAATAACTTAAATAATGAATTCCAATTAATGGTTGAGGATATTTGTCCATAAATACCTATGAAGTAAAATATATTGTGTATTAAAAAAAAATACGAAGATACTTGTAAAAGATGTTTTTGCGGTATAAGAAAAGCCTAGAGTTAAACCTTCAGGGCCAACCATGAACCAAAATAATATTAATAATGCTTACTAATTATAAAATGATGTGACAAATGCGAGCAAATAGTTCTCATTAAGCAACATATTCATTTATTTTTTGGTAAAAATAGGAAAGTTAAATTAACGTAAACAAATTGTTTGGCAATTTTAAATAGACAAATTGTTCAGGAATAGCAAGCGGTTTACGACTCTGGATTGAGAGATGACGTGACGGAATAGAAGCCTTTTCAAGAAAGAGGGAAAAAAAATCACAAAACTGAATTTGAATAGGAAGTCATAATAATAGTAAGATATTGTTTGTGTATTTTAGTACATATAATAAGAGATTAAATTATGTACCGTTTAAATTTAAATCATTCAATTTTATTCTTTATTCTAACATATATATACAAATGATACCCTATTCAATGTGTATTTTAATACATATATTAAAATAAGAGATTAAATTATGTACAGTTTAAATCTAAACCATTCAATTTAATTCTTTATTCTAATATATATATATATATATATATATAATTATATATAGAAATATACAAATGATACCCTGCTCACTGGCGAAGGGAGGGGAACCTAGGGGGGTTATATGTAGAAGAATTTTAATATGGTATTCCAAAAAAAATTTCACAGAATTTTATCAAAAAACAAAATTAATATGAATATAAGAATTATAATAATATAACAATAGTCGTTGATATAGATGAACAAAAAAATTCAAATTATGTTATAATTTTAATGATAAAACATTATCAAATTGAATAACAATTTATTTTAATAATGGTAAGTCTTTAAAAATTTTATAAATTTAAAAAATAATAGAAAAACTTATAAAACAAGTATCTTATTTTTATAATTCTTTATTAGTATGTGCTGGGGTGATTATTTTTTTAAAATAAAATAAATAAGCTGCTTCACTGACAAGTAATCATCCTCAGCAGCACAACAAAATAATATCGATTGTTTAAGTGTCATTATAAGTAATCTGGCTCAGACATTCGATAAGAGTCAGCTATTCGACAAAGGATAGTAAGGATGGACGTCTTCAAAAACATTTATGTATGACTGTCAAAGTGAAGTTGTCGGAAGCACGTTATTCGACAGGTAAATTCAAATGATCAACGGACAAGTCAAGTTTAAGGTTGTCAAAGAAAAGGATATGTCAAGATAACTTGGTTGTCGAACGCTGAAAGCAAGAGAAGATGTCAAATGGAAGTCGTCGAAGACCGTTACACCAATTTAAAATAGTTATGTGAAATATGTAAGTTATCACTTACGTGGCTTAAGATAATGGTTTAGGTAAGTTAGAGTAATGGTCAATGCAATATAAATTGTCACATACGTGGCAATTAAATAGATATGCAGTTATTTCGATCATTTACCTATAAATATCAAGTTAATTGTTGTAAAAAGGGTTGACAACTCTTGATTAAAAATCCTAACATCTTAAACGAGTAGATTGAAAGATCATCATCAAAGTATGCTTTCCATCTTACATTTGAATCAAATTTAATTCAAAGTCCTTTATCTTTTTAGTCATTTATTCACTTTCATTTATCTTCTAGCAATTTAATTATTTTTTATTTAAATGTTTTCGTTTAATCGCTTTCATTTACATTATGCATTTCAATTCTTTGTCTCTTTACACTTCTGCACATTACATTCTATCATTTACTTTCTGTTGTTTACCTTCTGCAGTTACCTTTTTCATGCACTTTACATTCTGCAACTTACTTTCCTGCAATTTTATCATTTTTGTTTAATTTCTTCAAAAAGTTTATTTTCAGGCATCATATTTTTTCATACAAAACTTGTCAAAGCATTAGCACTTGACACATTTGTTCTTTTAAACCAAATTACCCCATAAATTTAAAAACACAATCATTCTCAATATAATCAAGTATTTGTTGTTAAATTTAGCCTTCGACCAACGATCTTTGTTAACGAATTAATACATAGTAAATTTGTTATCGAATTTTTAGTTAGACCAAAAAAACCCTGTAAACAGTATGATACTTTTATTTTTAAAAATTGAGGATCAATTATTCATTGTTATCTTTCAATTTTCAAGTTATTTTTTATTTTTTAAAAAAATCAATTTTAATTTTTTAAATATTTTTCTCCTCTTTTATTCTTTAATGATTTCAATTTGCCCTGACATTTTATTGGTCTTTGAAACTCTCTAATATTTTATTACTTGGTAAATTAATTCACTTTTACCGTAGTTCTCAGATTACAAATAGATTTTTTTTTCACTTAAAATTAGTCATGAAAGTAAAAAAGAAAAAGTTAAATAATTATCAAATGGATCACATTATTTAAAAATTATGTTTTTATTTATGTACATTTCATGTCATTAAATTATATAAATAATTGTAGCAGTACATATGATGGCAAGTGTTACTTTCTTTAATATTGCATTGGACGATATTGTCCCCGTACAAAAATATATCTCCCTCCATTCCTACCCAGCCATAGAACTAGTTATCATTAGACTAAAATATCAAAATTTCCAATTGATACATAAAAAATGAACAAGTAGACAAAAGCTCCAATATATATATATATATATATATATATATATATATATTATATTATACTCATCTCCTTCTTAAATTTTTAAAATTAGACAATTATTTTATATTTTAAAATATGCATTCATTCTTTTACAATTATAAAAAGGCTTCTATTCAAAAACAATTCATTATAATCTTTTTTTTTTTCATATCACCAACATTCACATGTCTATTATTTGAATCTATATAATAGATTAAAACAATTTTATTCTAAGGTATTATTTGTCGGTAGGTCATTAAATTATGTATAATAGAATAAATTTAATAAATTAATTAGGTAAATTAGTTACATCACATTAAATGAATTTGAAAAAATTAGGGTAAATTGCTATATAATTGATATATAATTACTATATAATTACATTAAATAAATTTGAAAAAAAGATTATAGAAATTAATATATAGAGAAGCTAGAATAATTTTGAGTGTTTGGAGCTCAATTTGAAGTTGGAAGGATTTTATATTTGGAGAGTTTATATTAGTTGCTTCTGTGCTATCTGAAGCTCGATCCAAGCTAATACAGTGCGTTTTGAGCTTTAAGAATGACCGAATGCTGAGTGTCATGCATCAAACTGAGAAGCAACAATAGAGAAATGATCGGACGGTTCGCGTATAAACTTCAGAGTAGATTTTCCGCCACCGACTACAGAAAAGTCGTTCGCCTCTGTCTTTGTTCTATTTTCACTCAAACTCGGTATAATCTTCTCAGTCATGATAGCAATAAAAGTTCACAGAAGCACATTCTCGACAGCTACCACGCAGGTTACTGCTTGCCTTTTCGAGAAACAACTTAAATTCGAGTTTGTTTCCATTAACATAAAAGAGGGCGTACACAAAAAGTAACATTTCATTTCTCTTAATGTAAGCATTAGAGCAATTTATGGATTGCTTGTCTATGAGTTTCAGTTCAATTAATTTTTGCTTCTTTTTATGCAAACATTCGGTCAAGTTCCAGCCTTTAAAAATGATCTAAAGTTATTCAGTAAGTACTAAGTATACATCTTCAACAAGCATACTCAAAGATTGTTAAACTAACATTTGTAAAATTACTGATCAAAATCATTTCAATACACAGAATCAAGGACAATCATGAATATATCGTCCACAAGTATGCTGCAAAAGGGACTCAACTGATAAGCTGAGAGTCAAAGAAGATGGCGATTACAGGGGAAAAGTAAACTCCTCGGATCCAGTATTTTTTTCCCTTTTTAAGTTGTTTGTTTTTTGATTTAATAGAGTTATTTTGTTTGAATCCACATTACAACTTGGAGTCAATCAAATTTTATAGCGTTCCTTAATTTTCATTTTATCTCTAATGTTATAGGCCCCGAGATTCAAACTAGATTTCTGAAGGATAGTAATCCTATTAAATTGAAACAAGGTCATGAAATAACTATATCAACTGACTATAGCATAAAGGGATATGAGAATACAATTTGTATGAGCTACAAAGAGTTGGCTAAGGATGTGAAGCCAAGTAGTGTAATATTGTACTCAGATAAAACTATCTCATTTACGGTCTTATCATGTGACAAAAAATTAGGTTTGGTTCGATGCTGCTGTAAGAACTCTGTAGTTCTTGGCGAGAGAAAGAATATTAATCTTCCTGGAGTGATAGTGGATCTCCCCACACTGATAGAGAAAGACAAGGAACATATCTTGAAATAGGGAGTTTCCAATAAAATTGACATGATTGCTCTTTCTTTTGTTTGAAAAGGTTCAGACTTGGTGGAAGTTTATAAATTATAGGGATAGCATGCAGAACATTCTTCTCATGTGTAATATCCCAAGAATTTATATGAATATTTAAAATCTATTTTGAAATTTTATTACGTAAAAGATGTGCTTTTTGAATTAGTGAAGAAAATCTGGGAATAGAAATTTTAATTTTTTTTAATTTAGGAAATTTTTACAAATTCTCAAGGACTTAAATGAACAAATTTTAAAGTTAGAATGGCTATGAGCAATTTTTCTAAGAAAAGTAGTGGGGCCCACACGTATACATTTCTCTCTTATTTTTTTCTTTCTCAAATGTTGTTTTGTATAATTCCAGCAAAACGAAAAGTAAGGTGTAATATCTAGCTAAATTATGAATATTATTATTAAGTATGAAATTTTTATTATATTAAATATTCAAAAGGACTATTATGAGAAGAAAATAATCATAAAATAATCTTGAGATGTGAGAATAAAAATTTAACCATTAAGTTAGGGATTTAATTGAAAAGGTAAAATAATGGATAGGAGCCTTTTTGTATTTGAACCAAAAGAGAATGTGTCGGCAGTCTTTGGACCACACACCTGGACTCTACTCTTTCTTTTCAATGCTTAACACAATCCTTCCCATTTTACTGTCACACACATCATCTCTTTTTTTCATTAGTGAGCCCGAAGTAGAGAAAAGAGAGAACAAAATAGCCATAGGAGTTCTGGACCTTCGGACAGTGACTCGCACGGCTAAAGTTATGCTAGAAAATATAGAAAGAGGCTGGACTAAGGGCTTGGAAAGAGAAGTGTGCAGTAGAAGAACGAAAAACAGAGCATAAAGCCTTGGGTAAGTTAGAATTTTCTGGATATGGATTTTAATCCATCTCTTTTCTTTATTTTTGGTTAGAAGCAATCAAATATGTCATATTTTGAGTTAGAAACGAAATTATGATATTGAACTTGGAGGTCAAATCGAGAAAATACAATAGATAGGGACTAAACTGAAAAATGCAAAAAAAAAAACAGAACTGATTTAGCATGATACGATTTTTGAGTATTTTGAATGATCAAATGAGGCCCTAAAATCTTTAAAAATTTATAACAACTATCTGGGAGGATAAATGATCAAATTGGAAAGTTTCATGACAATTAGAGAAGATTAACTTGGTAAAATATTGATAAACATAATCAGAATTCACTGCAGAAACAAACGTGGGCAGTTTGGGAGTTTGGCTCTATTTGGGCAACTAAATGATATTATTTTGGCCTACAAATTTTATGAAACCTATCTAGGACATTGTTCTATCTCCCTGCAAAATTTTATTGCATTTGGATATGATTAGATAGGTCTAAAAGAATAAAACAACAGCTATATGAAAATCTGACAGCTTTGACTTAGGGTCACTAACGAGGTTTGTAGATGGGTCAAATGAGGGAATTTTAATCTGAAATTTTTATCATAGTATGTTAACATATACATAAGGGTCTGTACCAAGTTTCATAATTTTTGAAGCTATAGATTGATACCAGAATTTTCTCAAATTTAGACCTGAAAGTGGCTTCAAAACAGAATAAGTTGAGTGTTTGGTGGTCTTTGTTATGGTTTAATGTTGTTTCTTGCTTTACTTGATCTTTAGGCTTTCAATAAAATCTTTGGCATCCTTATCCAGTTTGAAGTGTAGAAACTTAGCTCGGAGTTAAGGTGAGTGGGTTAATACTTGCTATGATTAAATATCTTTGTTATTGACTTTTTGCATTATAGTGAAAATATGTTGTATATCCAAGTTTGAAGAGGATGATGTGGGACGATGAGGCATAAACAATTTTGGAACTTGCCTGGTGATGTATATAATTATATTTTCTTATTTTCTCATGAATGGAGGTTATATGATGGATTGTGAATGACATGTGAACTGAGTTGAAATGTGTCATACTCTGATTGTTGAGTTCATTCATATACGGATAGTTGAAGTATGTTATTGTTGAATAATTGTTCTATATTATGGGTTATTATGTTGTATACATGCTATGTTGCTGGAACCATATTGATTATGTAAATGACTGAGTTGTGTATATAGCTCATGATTATAATTGAGAATGTTCTTAGATGTGATTGTGATTGTGTTTGATTAGAAAGGAAAGGCATGGCGGTGCACCCCATGGAGAAATCTACGTGAATCTATAAGGGTAGAGAATATAAACGGAGCGATAAGGGTGGATGCGGCGGGGGCCGCAGGCAACAATCCAGAGGTACCCTGAACGACCCGGTTGGTATGAGAAATGTGTGATATTGATTTCACTGTTTGCTATTGTGAATTAGTTGAATTATTATGAATTATATTATAATCGATTACGTATGATTGTTGCATATTATCATTATGATGCATAATAATATTTTTTTTGTCATAGTGTTGTGTTGTCTGCTCACTGGGCACGTAATTTGCTCATACCCCTCTTCTTAACATTTTTTTTTCAGAGTTGACAGCTGAAGGTAGGAATTATGGATCCTTAGCCATGATTACCTTTTTAGTTCAGGGTAAAGGTATAATATTTAGGTCTTATTCTAAGTTGTTTAAATCTAGAAAATCTCTGTAATCGGGTAGGTTCATTCAGTGATGTAATGTGAATGACTATAGTATATATAGGGAACTCGGTTTAACCGTATTTTCTTATCTTTTGTGAAAAGATGAATAATTCTCTTATTTTAGTTTTTAAATTATGTAATTTAGATTAATTGTATTTAAAAGAATTGTATGATGCTTAAGAGAAAGATAGGCTTACGGAGGTGAAATGAAATTCACTTTCCGTGCCGGTCACGTGCTCAGATTTTGGGACGTAACATCATGTCAAAAATACGATATTTATTCGTAATATAATGTGGTCGTTCATTATTATAAATTTTTTTATTAAAATTTATAATTTATATTGGTATAAATAATCAAATTTATACCAAAATATTTACATTTAAAAAGTATTTGTCATAACTCATAAGTCTCATAAGTTTAATAAATTTCACAAATTTATAAATTATAGTATTATTATCAGAATATATTATGTGGATCATAATGTATTTAATATATTATGTGGGATATTGTTAAAGTGAATAACATAATATATTTTTATCAGAATATATTATTATAATTATTAATTAGTGACATCAATAATTAGTGAATTTTGTTTTTTTATTTAATTTGAATTAATTTGAATGAATAAATTTGATAAATTAATGACATCACTTAATATTAATAATTTGATTTGAATTGATTGAAATGATTTAAATTGAAATTAAAAAATAATTATCTTTATTATTTGGCCACTGTATGATAATTAATGACATTATATTAAATGAATTATTTAATTTGAATTGAAATTTAAAAATAATTACCTTTATTATTTGATTTGAATTGAAATATATAGATAATAAATTGTTAAAATATACATACACGAGAATAAGGACATATTGGTATTAATTATTGATCATATGTATAAAATTTTTTACAGTTGATTATTCTATATTCCATATGAATATTTTTAATTTGATTATTATTTTTTTACAAAAAAAATTAAATTAAAAACTTTTTATTGATTACACAAACATCACATTATTTTATTCCATTTGATAACTTATTATACATTATAATATAATGTAGTCATTTATTATCATAAATTTTTATTAAAATTTAAAATTTATATTTGTATAAATAATCAAAATTTATATAAGAATGTTTATGTTTAAAAAATATATGTCATAATTTATAAGTCTCATAAATTTCATAAATTTCACAAATTTATAAATCGTAGTATTATTATTAGAATATATTATGTGGGTTATTGTTAAAGTGAATAGTAGATAATTATTAATTAGTGAAATTAATAATTATTGAATTTTGTTATTTTATATAATTTGAATTGATTTGAATGAATAAATAAATTAGGCAAATTAATATATTTAATAAATTTGGTAAATTAATGACATCACATAATATTAATTATTTGGTTTGAATTGATTTAAATGATTTGAATTGAAATTCAAAAATAATTTTCTTTATTATTTGGCCACTGTAGTGTTTTAGAGGATTTTTTAGTAGGTAAAATAAATTTAATTATGGAAATGATATGTGAATAAAAAAATTATTTTATGTGACTTTATTTTGATTTCTTTTTAAAATAGTTCTTAATTTAATAAAAATCAAAGTTTGAGATATGAATCTTTAAATTATAATCTCTTGACTGAAGAAAGAGATAAAAATCAAATTCTTGAAAGAAAATCTGAGGCATAAAGATCTAGTCTAAACATAGCAGCAACCTTCGATGTTTTTCTTCTATAGATTCAATTGAAAACAAAAAAGACACATTCAAAAATAAAGATAAAATAATATTCAATCAATCACTGATCTGTACAACAAATAATTTATAACAAATAACAAATAGTCTTCAAATTAACAAATTAATTAATTTATCTATTTTATTCATTTAAATTTATTCTATTAAATAAATAAATCAATTTAAATCAAAGTTTGAGCAGGTAAAATAGATTTGATTATGGAACTGATAAATCAATTCAGAATATTTAGTTATTTATGTTTAAAAAGTATATGTCATAACTCATAAATTTTATATAAATCAATTGTAATTATTATTATTTTTATAAGTTATAAAAGTTTTCAGAGTTGTGATTTATCTGTGTATCGCATGGGTCACAACACTGATTTTAACTAATTTTGATAGAGGATGGTCAAATCAAGAAAGTATATAATTCACTTAGCATTTATTTATTTTTATCACAAAATTCAAATTTAAAACCTTACTTAAAAAATAAATATTGAATCATTTGAGGTAAGTTCCTATTTTTATTGATTGGTATTTAATATTATATTTTTTATTACAATGGAATTCAAACATTGTCTTTAAATTTAGTAATTTACAATACTTAATCTCCTACCATTTAGCTATAAATTCAATAGCTAATATTGTATGTTCTTATTAAAATACCTTTTATTAACTTTTTTTTGTTTTTAATACTTTTTATTAGCTTAAATGCACATTAAACACTCCTTTAAAAAAAATTCCTATTACATGCAATGACAAAATATTTTAATTATGGTTAAAAAAAACACACTATGACAAAGAAGCTTCGTACCTACGGAAAATCCAGTCAGAGATATATGAGTTTCAATAGGAAAAGATGATTTCCTATTGATTTTTTGTAGTAGTTAAAAGGATACTCGCTAATTAGACACCTACTAAATTTCTTTTCAAAAATTAATTCCTACTATATCGCTGCTACTATACGTCAGTCGCAAAATAAATGGCTTGATACATGTTTATTTATTTTTTGAAATATCATGTGGCGGAGTTGATTTGATGTGCTTACTGTACTTAAATAATGTGTGGCTGGGATTGCTCCTCAACTGCACTCATATAGATGGCTTTGGGAACCCAACACCCGAACCACACAGATGGGAGACACAGGGAACCACCCCCCGAGCCATACCATCCGTTTTATATGTGTTTTATTGTTGTTAACAAACAGAGTTTAAAAGTGATATGCATATTATAAATTTTCAGACATAAAGTGATTTGTGACTATAAATTTGCAAAATATAAATTTAGAGAAGATAATTTATCTATAAAAAATAAATCTCTCTACAAATTTTTCTTTCAATGGATAAATTTTTTATTTTACAGAAGAGAGAATCAAATAATTTTAATCTATAACTATACAAGTAGATTCTTCTTTTGATTATCAATTTCATTGATTCATTGAATACCTTCTGATTATCAGTTTCATTGAACATGAATATTTTATCTTCAAAATCAATCGATCAAGAACATAAGAAATGCAGTGTCGTCCCCTCTTGTGAAGACATAGCAGGAGAATTGATTAAGAATGAATAAAGTTATTACAAAGGGAAACTTAGAAAAAGAAAGAAAAGAAAAAATGATATTGCAGACAATGATGACATATAAGTTTCTGTTTAAAATATTACCTGAGTTGGAGGGAAAAAAAAGAAATTGCAAGGAGAGAAGACAAAAGAGAAGAATATAAAAGGTAAAGAATAAAGGAGAGTACCAATGAACCAGAGCAGAGAAAGCTGAAGCACAAAGCATAGAACTAAAAATAAGACAAGTGTATTGGAAAAAGAAGAAGATGTTATATAAACATATTTCTGCGGGAAGTAAGAATTTTGGAATTGCGCCAAAAAATGTAGACAGACTCGAATTGAAATATAAGGTAAGGTAACGCTTGTCTAGTCTCTTGGGTAAACATATTTTTGAGGTTTGATTTTTAAATAAGCTTTCACTTGTTTTATATGATTTATAAGCTATTAAATAATTTGTTATATATTTTATATTATTTATATATTTAGAAACAAGAATAAACAACAAACATCTGAATAAATTCAATTAAACACTTAATAACCATAATTATATATGTAAATATACTATATATTTAAATATATTTATAAATAAGCATAAGTAGGTAATGAATTATATTAAATAAACTATTAGTTGTTTTAAAGGAAAAATAAATTATATTAACACAAATAAATAACAATTAATTTGCTTAATACAAATATCTATATTTCATCATCATCTTCTCTATCCTCATCATTCTCCTCATCCTCATCCTTGTTTCTATTTGCTGGAATATCAAGCGAAATAAAAAAATTTGGTTACATTATTTAAAGTAGTCATTTCTAGTCGATACACTTCTATGCCTCTTGGCTAACTTGAACTTGCGTGAAATTCCTGTGGAGGTAGATGTAGCGAACAAGATCCTTAGATTGCATTTAGTCTGTTAATAAGTCTTAAAAAGTCATCAAAGTATACTATTATAAATGGGATTTTCTTCTTCTCTTAGCCTTGTTTTGCTATCCTTTTTGCATTTTTATTTCGGTTTTCAAGTAGTTTCTATTTTCTTGTTTTATTTCCCCTTTTCTTGCCTTTTTAATTTATTTTAGTTGTTGTCTTTTGTAGGTGTAATTTTGGGGAGAAAACAAGAGAAGAATGAGACTCCAGTAGCTTGGCGCCCAGGCGCCAAGTGTATGAACATTATAGAGCCTTCTGCCTAGTTGGCGCCCAGGCACCCATCCCATGAACTAACAATTGGAGCTGTCAGCCTTGGCGCCCAGGCGCCAAGTCACGAAACTGACAGTTAAAAGCCTCTTTTGGGGCTTTTTGCCCTAAC
The DNA here is from genome assembly GCA_037074585.1 of Biancaea sappan. Classification (NCBI taxonomy): domain Eukaryota; kingdom Viridiplantae; phylum Streptophyta; class Magnoliopsida; order Fabales; family Fabaceae; genus Biancaea; species Biancaea sappan. The sequence continues at coordinate 20,075,595 of CM073494.1, forward strand.
TTTGGATTGGGAGATTTTTGGGAGCTTGGAGGCAGCAAAGGAACAACTTCTAGAGCTGGTTAGGGGGGAAGAAGGCCTTCCCTCTTGGGATTGGTCTTCCTTCCCCCATCTCTTCTCTTTTCTCTTCATTTTCTTCTCTTTTCATGTTGTATTTCTTTTGTATTTTGTAGTTATAGGTACTTTGTAACTCTAGAATTGCTATGAGCCTAATTTTAGATTAGGTTTTGTGTAATTTCTTGAACTCTTATAATTATTGATTGATTAATACATGTTTATTTATTCCAATCTTAATGCTTTCCTTTGATTTGGCCAATTATTGGGATGATTTGGTGTTTTTACTAAACTTGAGAAAGGGAGGTAAAAACTAGACCTAAGGAATGAATTGTATGAGTTCTTGAACCTTAAAGGAGAGGGGATTGATTCGCTAATGTCATAGGAATATAGATATTAGCCTCATATAGTCAAATTAGGTTTTGCTCATTTAATTAACTTGATTTTCACATAAGGAATTATGGAGAATTAGGTTTTATCTTAGTTGAGGTTTGGAAAAATCCTTTTAGGAATATTTGTGCTCTAGACTAGCATGTACAATTGATGAAAGCAAGAGTAAGAGGATGATAATGGAACCTATGAGAAATGAAAGGCTTGGTGGTTGATGTAATTTAATTTCTTATGAAGTTTTGTTGTTGAGTGATTCTTTTTAATTACAGTTCGTATTTTGTTGGAGTGGATTTTACCGAATTGAGTTGCTCTAAAAATGCTTGATCACGACTTTTATGAGTTTGGGGTTTTTATCTATGCTAGGGATAGCTAGATATTAATTTAGCCCATTGTAACTTCCACCATAAATCGTATTAATCTAGGAATAGATAATCTTATTTATATGGTTTTGTTGAGAACCAACATCAAAAGGATTTGTAATTAAATCGAATCATTCTTTAACAACTCAAAGACTCATTTGTTTATGAATTAGTCGGATTAAGAATTAAGTGAAGTCAATCCCATCAACCCTAGGTTATTGTCATTAGGAGTAGCTTAGTTTTAGATTCTAGATAGTAGTTTTAGTTTAATTTGTTAGCTTAAATTTATATTTCTGTTTAACGATTCGTCTAGATAGCATTTAACTTTAGCTTCTCAGGTATTTGGCACCTCAATCCTCTTGGGAACGATACTTTACTCACTATGTATTACTTGTACGATTGATATGCTTGCCAAGTCACCAACAAGTTTTTGGCGCTGTTGCCGGGGATTGATGGTTTGTCAATATTCAATGGAGCCGAAGTAGTGCTAGTTTAGACACTTTTGTAGTACATTCTCTTGTGTCCTTGCAATTTCCATTTCTTCTTTTGTTTGTTTTATTTCTATGGTCTTGTTCTCACAGTGCTCTTCTTTGTTGTAATGTAGTTTCTCTTCCTTGCTGGAGAACATTGAAGATGAGAAAGAAGCATTGATGACCAAGAAAGGAGACATTGATTAGCGAAGGACACTGGTAAAGTCTAGCTAAGGACTATAAACGTAGCGCTCTTGGGAGGCACCCCAAGTTTCTTGACATTTCCATCATATTAATTTGTTCTTGATTTTGTTTTGTACTTTTAATTATGTGTTGTTGATGTTTAGTGCCTTTGTTGGACTGTTTTTGGTGAATTGAGTTATGTTTTCTTCGAATTGCATCTTGTGTTTTTGTTTATTTTTAGTTTCTTAGTGTTTTTGGTATTTTTGAGTGTGTTTTTATGGATCACAAACCTCAAATTTCATGGGTCATCTTCTTCTGAGGGCTGAATGCTGTTGTTGCTGGGACAAATTCGTTTCTGTCAAGATGGCACCCAGGCGTCACACTTGGCGCCCAGGCGCCATGATGCTGAAGATTAATTGCCTCTGTCTCGTTGGCGCACAGGCGCCAATATTAGCCCCCAGGTGCCATTAGTCTGAGCAGTTATGTTCGTGACGTGGCGCCCAAGCGCCAACTTCGGATTTAAGCATCTGCAGAAAATTTTCTGCATTTCTTCACGCCTCCAAACCCTAGCAGCCTCCCTTTGACGTCCCCTCTCCCTCAAGCAACCATTGACGCCGGTGTGAAGGTTTTCTCCACTTCCTTTCTTTATTTTTCCACATTCTCATCCCACATTGAACCTCCCTTACCATTTTCTTCCCATTTTCTTCTCTTTCCATCGATTTCTTCCCCCTTTTTCTTCCTTTCACCATCTTGTTCACGAGTTGGGCTGGGTTTTCGAAGTTGGTGGTCCTCCTCCTCATTTTTCTGCAGATTTTGGTAAGCCTCTTCTTCCCCACTTCATTGTCTTTGGAATTTCGAAAAGAAAAGGTTTTTGAAATTTGAATTTTAAATTTCAGTTTTCTTTAAATTTCTATTTAGGATTTTTTAATTCCTATTTTTTGATGTTGCCCCTTGTTTTTTTTTCTGTTAAAAAAATATTTTTTTTTAGATTTGGTAATTTTGGATTTAGGGTACTGTTTTGATTTTTTTTTAATTTCTGAAACTTTTAAATTGGAATTTTAGGTTCTTAGAATGCTTATTTTACTTCCTGAAATCTTAGGAATTTTTAAATTTAGTTTTTCTTAATTCTCAAAATTTTTCTTTACTGCATAATCCAATTTTAGAGTTTTTGAAATTAAATTTTTGCTTCTTGAATGTTTAGGATCACTACTTATCTGCATTATGTCTCACAAACATTCAAGGAAGCAAAAGGAAGCTGAATCCTCCTATAGTCGGGACTTTGATGCCTCTAGGTTTAGGAATTTTGATTGTAAAATTAGATTTGATGAACTTGAACCTAGGGAGTTTATTAAAGAGAGAAGGTTTGATCTAAGAGCTAATCAGTACCCCGAAATTCAGGATAGAATAAGAGAGTGGGGATGGGAGACCCTTTGTAGGCCAGCTACGAGATATTGCCCCAAGGTTGTAAAAGAGTTCTATGCAAATGCATTTAGGGGGAGTAATGATAGCGTTGAGGACAGAAATACTTTTTTTGTTAGGGAGAAAACAATTTATTTTACTTCAAACAATATCAATAATCTATTTGGTCTGAGATATGGTCCCGATGCTGATACTGAATATGCTGAATGGATGAGGTTTAGGCATTTGAGATCCAATACTCTTATTGACACTCTCTGTAAAAAGGGAGCGAGGTGGGAGTTGGACGCTCAGGGGAAAGAAGCAAATTTTAAAAAATCTGATATGAAACAAATCCCCAAAGCGTGGTGCACTTTCGTCCAATCCAACCTCCTTCCTACTTCGAACCGTTCTGAAGTAACTATAGAAAGAGTGGTGGTTATTTATATGATTGTTACAGGGAATGTCTTTATTGTTGGATCTCTGGTATCCCAAAATCTAGATAAATTAATTCAAAAACAAGGAAAAAGATTAGGATATCCTTGCCTTATTACTAACCTCTGTCAAAAGGATGAGGTGCCTATGATTAATGATGTTTTTCTTAATCTCGAGGGCCCTATCACTGCACAAGTGATAGATTCTATGGCACCACGTGATAGAGCCCCCGTGGATCACCCTCAGGCATCCATTCTGATTCCTCAGACACCATCTAGACCACGTGCTGCACCTACACCTCAGGGACCTCATATGTCGCAGCGAATTATTGATATTGAAAACTCCCTGAATGAATTGAGAACGTCCCACAATGCTTTTGTTGCCTCCCATGATGCATTTGTAGGAACACGGAGTGAGCATAATAGGGGCGTAGCTTAGGCTTTATATGTCATGGCTAGGCATTGGGGAGTGAGCACAGAGGGATGGACTTTGCAGGATCCTTCTTATAATCCAACAGACAACATCAATTTCGATCCTGCAGTCAACAGTGGAGTAGCTGGTGGAGATGAAGAGATGGGAGAAGAAGACGACGCTGATGACACGGATTGAGGCATTGTGATTCATTGTTTTTGTTGTTTTTATTTCTTTTATTTATTGTTCACGTATTGTACTTCTCATTTGAGAACTTTATGTTATGTCACTTCTATGTATTTAGTGGAGTTCTTGTTGGATTTTGTTGATGTTTTGTTTTTTGTGATGGAATGGTTAAGATTCTCGTTATTGTTCGTTCTCTTTTTATTTTGATTCTTGTTTCGTAATTTTTGTATTTTAATTCTGTATTTTTGCTGTTGATGGTTTATTTTTAATTTATAAGCATACATGTTGATCCCTCCCCCCTTTTGTTGATTGTCCCATTTTTGGGTGCTTAAACCTTATTTTTGTAGTTGATTTGACATTGAGGACAATGTCTAGTTTAGGTTTGGGAGAGTAGAGTAGTTTTAGGTTTAGTTCACCACTGGCTTTTTGTTGTGCTGACCCATTTTTGTTAAATAAGAATGCATTTCTTTTTGTTGAACCATCACGTTTTAGGATTTTTCTTGATATTTTGAAAACTGTTGAACAGGTTTTATATTATGTCAACGTTGATTGAATTCATGTCATCATCTTATTTAAAATCGAACTAAGTTATGGATTTTTAGAATTTATTGATTAAATTGAGAATTTTCAAAAATTCTTAAATAAAAGTTGTAGGTGTTTTTAATCTTCTTTAAATACTCCTCAAATTTTAAAATTTGTTTTCTTATTTGTGATGCATATTTACTCAATAAGGGAATTCTATTTAAAAAACAAAAAAAGGGATAAAAAAATATATAATAAGTGTGATTTAAGTTGAGGAAGTGTAGTGTGGATTAGGCGCACAATACTTTCTCCAACCAATGAATCATATCTTAATAAATAAAGGCGACGGACAAGGCATTGTTGTGTGGATTAGGTGCACTGATGATTCTTTGTTTCCTTAGCCTATTGGCGGTTATTACCTAGATTGAGGGGAAGATTTGTGGTTAGGTGCACGGTCTTCACTTCGATCATAAATAAATTGGAATTCCCTTTGTTGAAGTGTATTCCGATAGAGCTAAAAAAATCCTTACAATAAGATAAATTCTTTTAAACTTTTGAAGGAGTAATTAGAGAAAGTTAAGGGCATCTATGATTTTAATTTTAAGGTTAATGAAATTTTTTAATTTGTCTATGAATTCAGGAAATTCATTATCTAGCTTTACTTTATTTAGATGAATGCATGAATTTAACTTGTTTGGCCATAATCTTTCAAAGTTGTTCAACACTTTCGTTTTATATCAAAGATCCTTTTGTTATGTTTATTTGGTATGTTTAGTTGTGTTAGATAGTTGTTTGCTTGAGGACAAGCAAAGATCTAGGTTTGGGGGAGTTGATAAGTCCTAAAAAGTCATCAAAGTATACTATTATAAATGGGATTTTCTTCTTCTCTTAGACTTTTTTGCTATCCTTTTTGCGTTTTTATTTCGATTTTCAAGTAGTTTCTTTGTGCTTTATTGTGTTCTTATTTTCTTGTTTTATTTCTCCTTTTCTTGCCTTTTTAATTTATTTTAGTTGTTGTCTTTTGTAGGTGCAATTTTGGGAAGAAAACATGAGAAGAATGAGACTCCAGTAGCTTTACGCCCAGGCGCCAAGTGTATGAGCCTTCTGCCCAGTTGGCGCCTAGGCGTCATACGTGGCGCCCAGGCGCCCATCCCATGAACTAACAATTGGAGCTGTCAGCCTTGGCGCCCAGGCGCCAAGTCACGAAACTGACAGTTAAAAGCCTCTTTTGGGGCTTTTTGCCCTAACTTTGGATTGGGAGATTTTGGGGAGCTTGGAGGCAGCAAAGGAGCAACTTCTAGAGCTGGTTAGGGGGCAGAAGGCCTTCCCTCTTGGGATTGGTCTTCCTTCCCCCATCTCTTCTCTTTTCTCTTCATTTTCTTCTCTTTTCATGTTGTATTTCTTTTGTATTTTGTAGTTATAGGTACTTTGTAACTCTAGGATTGCTATGAGCCTAATTTTAGATTAGGTTTTGTGTAATTTCTTGACCTCTTGTAATTATTGATTGGTTAATACATGTTTATTTATTCCAATCTTAATGCTTTCCTTTGATTTGGCCAATTATTGGGATGATTTGGTGTTTTTACTAAACTTGAGAAAGGGAGGTAAAAACTAGACCTAAGGAATGAGTTGTATGAGTTCTTGAACCTTAAAGGAGAAGGGATTGATTCACTAATGTCATAGGAATATAAATATTAGCCTCATATAGTCAAATTAGGTTTTACTCATTTAATTAACTTGATTTTCACATAAGGAATTATGGAGAATTAGGTTTTATCTTAGTTGAGGTTTGGGAAAATCCTTCTAGGAATATTTGTGCCATAGATTAGCATGTACAATTGATGAAAGCAAGAGTAAGAGGATGATAATGGAACCTATGATAAATGAAAGGCTTGGTGGTTGATGTAATTTAATTTCTTATGAAGTTTTGTTGTTGAGTGATTCTTTTTAGTTACATTTCGTATTTTGTTAGAGTGGATTTTACCGAATTAAGTTGCTCTAAAAATGCTTGATCACGACTTTTATGAGTTTGGAGTTTTTATCTATGCTAGGGATAGCTAGATATTAACTTAGCCTATTGTAACTTCCACCATAAATCGGATTAATCTAGGAATAGATAATTTTATTTATGTGGTTTTGTTGAGAACCAACATCAAAAGGATTTGTAATTAAATCGAATCATTCTTTAACAACTCAAAGACTCATTTGTCTATGAATTAGTCGGATTAAGAATTAAGTGAAGTCAATCCCATCAACCCTAGGTTATTGTCATTAGGAGTAGCTTAGTTTTAGATTCTAGCTAGTATTTTTAGTTTAATTTGTTAGCTTAAATTTATATTTCTATTTAATGATTCGTCTAGATAGCATTTAACTTTAGCTTCGCGGGTACTTGGCATCTCAATTCTCGTGGGAACAATACTTTACTCACTTTGTATTACTTGTACGATTGGTACGCTTGCCAAGTCGCCAACATCTGTTCTCTATGGTAGTTATTTGATTACTTAGTCCTCTAATCATTTCCTCATATTTTTTTTAACTATTCTTCATAAGATTTACTTAGACTTAGAACAAATTTATCATTTAAAACATATTGAAATTCTTGGGAGCGAGTTCAATCAAGCTCTAATGAGCCTTCTTGTAATCAAATCACTACCATGGCGAAGGAAAATTAGTGTGCCAATTTATTATTCTTGGTAAAAGATACGACAAGACACTTGTTAGATTATTTAGTGAGTTATTTGGACTGATTTGGTTCAAATTTAATTGTATTTAACACTGAGGTAATTGTACTATGCCTACGATTAATTAAAGAATATCTGGATCAAGGGAATGGTGAGAGATTTAAAGAATGAGAAGGCTGAGAAAAATTATAAAATAATATTATAAAAAGATTAACGCATAATATTATATCAAGGTGGGAAAATATAAGTGGACATGCCAAAAATAAATGTGTCTTGGTGTGTACGTGGTCATGTTCTCTAACACGTACGGTGCTCTTGTCACGACCCGTTTTCTGAGCACATGACTGGCACAATGATGAATATCCCATCAATGTAAGCATTTCGATAAATTCTACCCATGAGTTAAATTATTAGTCATTATCTCTATATTATCAAAATAACCATTCATGAAGAAAATATATCAAATTTTCTTATTTGAAATTCATAGAGATGATTTGCATGTAATAATAGATTATCAATTTAAAATACATTATTATACTGACATACAAGCCAAATGCCAAACCCCTGACCTAGATGTCCTAGACGATTACAGAGCAACATAATCTACAACAATAGAGGGGCCTACCCAACAGCGGGAATGTCCAAAGTGATCTACTCTTCTAGCGGATATTCTTCTTCGGCAACTTGACCTGAACAAAAAGGTTTCATAGAGAGTGTGAGCTTTTAAGCTCCGTGAGCGAATCGGCCTCGCGTTAATAAAATTCAAATACATTACCAGTCATGCAAGTATATCCGAAGGCTCATACTCAACCAATAGACATAGTTAGAAATTACATACAAGAAGATAAAATTCATCCAATTCAACAAACGTTACTAGTACTCATCAATGACAATATATCCCGGAGAGCGCACACAGGCCGGCTCACCAATTTTATATTTCCGCCATGACGCATAACCAATTCAACAAACGTTACTAGTACTCATCAATGGCAATATATCCCGGAGAGCGCACACAGGCCGGCTCACCAATTTTATATTTCTTCCATGACGTACAACCAATTCAACAAACGTTACTAGTACTCATCAATGGTAATATATCCCAGAGAGCGCACACAGGCCAGCTCACCAATTCTGTATATTTCCGCCATGACGCACAACCTCATCCTCTTAGCTAGGGCGCCTCACAGATTTATCACCAATCCGGGCTATATCCCTACTGAGGGAATCATTGTCTCCACACTCATTGGTCAAGACACCCTTTCAACCGGGTTTTCCGCCTTGCCGTGAGAGGGGGTACTGTCCCGCTCAATCACAATCAATAGTACAACATTTCATATCATAATCAGAAGTACAATATAATATTCATCCATAAAACAGGTATAGTATATAACTATATTATAGATTTATAAACCACAAATCAAGATAGCAATTAATCTGTTTTTGAAAAGATTCAAACTTCACATTATCATGAAATACTTGTTTCGTCTTATCCATACTTTTGGATTAATTATCTCCTTAAATTCGTCATTCTGAATCCAATTTCCCCCTATGAATCTTGGGAGTGTCCTACGACATACTTTTTATCACTAATAATGCTAAAACTCTATTAAAACGGGGTCGTTTCACTCACCTGGATTCCGTACGAGTATCGCTTCTCTAAGCCGTTACAGACAAGAGTATTCAGGTGAATTTCAGTGTTTCGCTACAGAGATTTTCATGAAAGATTAGAGAAAATACGTTAGGATTGTTTTCATACAGACACTGTTTATACATACGGTTACTATTCATATGTACGGTCACTATTCATATATATAGTCACTATTCATATATACAGAAACTGTTTATACCAGAAATAGAGAATACAATCTGTAAAAGAGTACACCAGGTAAGTTCCCAGGAAAGAGTGGAGGGTCACAATGGACATACTTAAAAACCAGGTCTTTCCTTAGCCAGAACTTTCCTAAACATGTATTCTTCACAGTTTACATTCTATTTCGGTAATTAGAAAATCAAAATAATATGTAAACAGCTAAAGACAGTTTTTCTGATGTGGAAGATCAGCCAAAGCCGCAACCACAGAGCATACTTAAGAAAATAACTTCTAAAATTTGAAAGACATAGAAAGGGCATAGTAGCCTTACCTAAACTGAAAAGGAAAGGCCCAAAATCTCAGAGGCCTAGCATTGGAGTAAGAGAAACTTAAGGAGGGAAGAAGAGAAGTTGAAGGTGTGAGTTTAGAAGTGAAATGGAAGGGCCTATTTATAGGAAAAGTCAACGGTACTATTTGTCACTATGCACTAATAAAATATTCAATTTACTATTCATGAAAATGACATTTCTAATAAAATATTTCACGCATTACTGTGCAAAACGCGGGCTGAATTATTAGTTACTATTAGAACTTAAAGGGAAAACTATCATTTCACCTTAAACTTTTAAGTTTTTTTTCAATTCAGTCCTTTCACTTTAGTCCCTGAGGGTATTTTCATACATAAAACGTCATTTTCTCCTACGAACTTCTTTCTAGTTTTCTCTTATGACCAAACCACATCTAGTACTTGACATTTCAATTGTATAAGTGAACAATATTGTATATGTAAATAGTATTATACAGGTGAACAGTACCGTATACTAACATAGTAACCATAGTTTGTAAATACGCATTTATATTTTATTTTTTATGGGTATTACAGCTCTTGTACTATCAACAGTAGAAAATGTGTACGATACAGTAAGTTGTTCTTCCTCCTCATTTGCATATTTTGTTCTTCCTCCTTATTTGCATATTCATTGCCGACGTAGTACGAGGAGTAAACATTGAGGAACTTATCATTAGAAAGCCATAGTAATGGTTTATTTTCATATGGAAGATCAATAGAAGAGATTAAATTTCACATTTAAGGATTACAGTTGACTATATTACACATCCACAGTTGTATGGTCATAGATCCTTGTTGCTCATATGGATCATAGAAGATGATTGCCAGCCCATTATTATAGCTTACTAACGTCCCTTCGTCCTTCAAGGCTGTGGGTGGAATAAGTAATGACCAAAAAATATCTTGATGCACATCATGCACAAAAAGAGCATGCTCGGCCACATTGGCAAATACCCACACTACAAAATTATCTATAGCAAAATTCTGATCTTTCAATATTTCATCGGTGTAAGATGGCAGTCAAGCAAGTTGCCACTCGAGGCTTCTTGAGTAGCACCTTCTAACCACCACACTTTCCCCCTCTAAGTGGTAGCATACTATAACAAAGTCTTGCACATGTGAATCATATGCAAGATAGTATCTTTTTTGCCTTGATAAAAAAATTGTCAGTAATACAATGATATTTTCAAAACTAAGAGTGCAAGAAAAAAATATTAATTAAAGAATAACCTGTGGTGGAACTAATGATTTCCCAGGTTAGTCAGGTTATTAGGTTTATGATCAGGAGATGATGGTTTAGAAATGCATCTCTGTCGCGTATTACCATGTATGGTGCCAAAGACTACAACATTGCGATAGGTTGACCAAAAATGAAATAATCCGACTCGTAAGGAAGACGAGTCCGCCATGGCATATGCTTGGGCTGAAGACCTTCCAAGCTAAAAGGTTAGATAAGATAGTAGGAGGAGGAATGACCATGTTTGCGCTCCCTGAAGATGTTATAACATGAAATAATCTTGGTTAAATCTTCAACACTAGTTCCACGACGTTACCATATACGTTTGGCAATCAGGAATAGATAGTCACGATAATGTATTGATCATAACATTCTCTTGAAAACATTCATTTTCAAATAAGCTTGACTTCATACTTGCTGAAGAATATCCAATTAGGTGAATGAGGTTAGAGTCAAGAGAGAGGAAGAGAGTAAATTAGGAGAGAACAAGGTGAGTGATTAGGTGACATTGAATATACCTAGTGTGAAAGATATATGTAGTGTAAATGCTAGATATAAAGAGTTACAAGAGAGCGACAACAATTTGTACAAAAAAGTAAAGAAAGTGTATTTTAGAGTACTTTTAGAGAGAGAAAAAAAGTGATTTTACTAAAAAAATAAATAGAATTGTATCAAACAATATTTTTTTAAGAGATTTGTAATTTTTTTAATGCAATTCCCATCCTTCCAATATTATATTTTTCAATTTTTTAAAAAATTAAATTAATTAAAAATATCATATATATCAAATTAGTTATATATATATATATATATATATTATAGTTTATTATAAAGTATATTATATACGATGGCTTTTGATATATATTTTATAGTTAAATAGATATAGATATAAATATATATTTCAAGATAGGAGTACCTTTGCATGTGAATGAATGGGATGGGAGTGGAAGCAAGCCAACGTGAATGAGTGTACCAAATGAGTAAAAATCTACATGGATGGGACACATCATTACTAATAAATTGGATGGAAAAGAATAGTAGGTGTGCCACAACATGAATAAAATTTGTATAAAATTATTCATTCTATCACATTATTTGCACTTTTTTTCTATGACTAAAATTTTTTAACATCAAATATTAATTAAATTAATTTGTGTATATTGTTTTGACTCTTGTATATAACATCAAAAGCTCTTTTTCATATTAAATGCTAATTACAGGTGGTAAATATTAATCATTGGTTGGATGACAAAATCATTCCTTATATACGTCAACTCTTGAGTTCAAATGATGGTAATCACATTAAGTCCCAATTTTTTTTGCTTTTTTTCAGCCAAACTGTGTGTGCCACATGTCATGCATTGTGTGTCCGCCCATTCAACCTCCTTCGCTAATCACATTAAGTCCCAATTTTTTTTTCCTTTTTTCTAACCAAACTGTGTGTGCCACATGTCATGTATGGTGTGTCCTCATGTTCAACCTTCTTGGCGTGTCATGTATTTGGCCTAAGTAAATGTAGGATTGGATTGCATAAAATAAATGTAGTAATCAAAAGAAGATATGAATGTGATATGAGTCACATCATATTTGATATATATTGTGTCTAGTTCTATATAAAAAAGAAATAAATATATATTTGCTACATTTATTTAATCCAGTCCAACTACTTACACTAAATATAAGATATCTATATCTTATATTTAGTGTAAGTAGTTGGACTGGATTAAATAAATGTAGCAAATATATATGTATTTCTTTTTTTATATACATATAGTTGGACTGGATTAAGATAAAAAAAATTTTGTTAAATATCTCAATTTTTCTTGATTTGAAATTTTTTATTTCAAATAATTATATTAATATAACTTTCTTTCTTTTTTTCCTCCCAATCGATTTACAACTTATATTAACATGATTATCATTTTTCCTATTTTTCTACGTCAGATAATTATATCAATATAATCGTTACGAAGGCATGAGCTAAAGGTTTCTATGGGATGAGTTTAGCCAAAAAAAAGTTGGTTAGAGTCATAATATTTGACAAGGTATGAATATGATGGGTGTCCTATCATATCTTTCACCATTTCCCATATTGCTATCATATCTCTCACCACACTGCATATTGCTATTTCTTCTCCTTTCCGTCTATATAGATTTGGTCACAAAGTCCTTATTCAACATTCTTGATTGGTTTTTTTCTCTTCATTACTGTATCTTTTTCTTTCCACTTCTTAAAAAAATAAAGATCCCTTCTCATTGAAGATGGATGTATAATAGACTAAATCTTAAAACGAAAGGTTACTTAGAAGAATTTTTGCTCTGGGTGGAGGAATTCGTCGCCTTTGTTATGAGACATTCAGTGGATGGAAAGATCTAGTACCCTTGCTCAAAACACAGAAATAACACCTATATGGTGTGAGGACGTTAAAGTGAACCTTTACAAAATAGGCTTTCAACTATGATACTGGTGCTGGACATTTCACAGTGAAGTTGGCGGTGAAGCCACAACTTCAACTTCTGTTGACCATGGTTGTTCAAGTAAATCAATATTTACTGTTGTCAAGGGGATGCTCAATATCACACTATGATTTTAGATGCAACCAGACAAGATTTGAATATCAAAGATAACTCAGAACCAGAGAATGAGGATACTATTAATTTAAATACCAACGAACCTCCAAATCCAGAAGCTTAGGTTCTTTGATCTCTTAAATGCTTACCAGATGCCACTTTGGCCAGGTTATACCAATCATTCAAAATTGACTATTACGGTCAGAATGTTAAGTCTAAAATTAGAAGGCAACATTTTGGTTCAAACTTTCATTGACATGACAGGTCTTATGGAGGAGATTAGTCCCACTGAAAATCTCATGTCCACGAATTGGTACATGACAAAAAAATAGTTTCCAAACTTAGTCTGTTGTCTAAAAAATTTGATGTTTGTTTGTCTAAATGGATGCATATTATACTACAACGACGATATAGATGAGACATAATGTAAATTTTGTAGAGCATCTTGATATCGAGAAGATCGACCTGGGAGAAGACAAAGTGCTAAACGGGTTTCAATGAAAAGGATGTATTATCTACCCCTTATTCCTAAGTTGCCAAGGCTTTATGCCTCAATGAGTTCTGCTGAGCAAATGTGATGGCAATGGAATCACATAAGAGATAAAGGCATCTTGGTCCATTCTACAGATAGGGAAGCATGGAAACACTTTGACATGGTATATCTTGACTTCACCAATGAGCCATGTAATGTGAGGCTCAGTCTGTGTACTGATGAGTTCACCCTTTACGGTCAACATAGGACATCATACTTGTGCTAACTGGTTAATAGTGAAACTATACAACCTGCCTCCCGAGCTGTGCATGATTGCATCGTATATATTCATAACAGCCATTATACTTAGGCCATATAATCCGAAGACTGGCATTGCCTTATACTTGCAGTCACTCATTGACGAGCTAAAAATGTTGTGGGACAGACTATTCTCCTTTGACGTTTCCACACAGCAAAATTTCCATATACAAGTAGCATTGATGTGGACAAGAACTTTCTAGTGTATAGAATATTATCAAGGTAGAGCACTGCATGTAAGTTGGCTTGTCCTTACTATATGCACAACTCAAAAGTCTTTACTAAAATAGAAGAAAGAACTCCTGATTTAATTGTCATTGGCAGTTTTTACCGACTGACCATACATTTAGAAGGAATAAGGATGTGTTCATCAAGAATAAAATCGATAACGATCTCCCACCACCAAGGCTAACTAGGGAAGAATTATGGGAAGAAGTAAGAAGACTTCCTAACATCGTTAAAAGTGGCCTTTCTAGAGATTAAGATTATGGGTGTGATATATGCCATTTTCAAATATTAATTTATTAGAACTTCTTGAAGAGTATTTTAGGTACAGGAAATCTTGCTTTTATGAAAAGGAAAACTCGAAGATCGAAGTGAAAATGAGGAATATTTGGAACACCCACCAAATTCAAGGCCACGTGTTTGGTGGTATTATTGTTTTAAATTTCATTATTTTAATTATGGAATTTGGGCATAATCACTGGATTGGCATGTTTTATATTGTGTGGCTTATTGCATGGAATTATATGGAAATGCTGGAATTATTTTTATTATTGTGTGGACATTGCTTGTGAGGAAGTGAGTTTGGGTTTTGGGCTTGGGGCATTGGGTATGGATACCCATTGGTCATCTAAGACCTACCCACACTCTACAAACTTCCTCTCCCCCTTTTATTCTTCCTCACTCACGCAGTACATATATTTGGCTAAGGGGGTGAACTTTTACAATCTTCACCCCCAAACTTCTCAACCCTTCTTCCTTTCTTCTCTGGCCACCATACTTCGACCAACATCAGGTCATTGGAGTTCTTGAGGTTGAGGTAAGCCTATTTTTTCCTTCTTACCTTCATTTTCAGATTTATGGAAAATGGAGTGAGATTTTGGTTGACTTATGAATTTTAGAGCTTGGGTAACATTTTAAAACTCTCTTGGGTGGTATATGATAGGATTAGAACCAGAAATTCATAAGATTGCCTTGTTTGAGAATGGATTTAACGAGTGTGAATGAATGAAGAGAAAGTTAAGGTTTAATTGGGAAATTCTTGTTTAGAGCTTGTATGCTTGGTTTTATCTTAGGGAATTGGTGCTAAATTGGTCCTAGAACATTAGGAATGAAAGCCCATTGAAGTAATCCATGAAATTTGTGAATATTTGGGGATTTTGGGGCAAGACCGAGCTCATCTTGTATTTTCCATATTCATGGCGCCTAAGCGACATGCTACCAGCAGCTACCTGAGACTTAGGGTGTTGGCGCCCCAAGTGCCAACTATGGCACCCAGGCGCCCACACATAATTTGTGTTATGTGCCTTAGGAGGGGCTTGGCACTTAGGTGCCACGGCTTGGACTTATGAGGGCTTTGTGAGTTTGAATGCTAAGATGCTTTCCATGTCTAGAAGGATTGGTTTCAAATCGAAGCTTCGCTAGGGGGATTTTTTGAAGGCCCAAAGTGCTTCGGATTCAAGGTGAGGGATGACTCATTCTCTCTTTAAGCTTTGGTAATTTATATGTGAAAATGTCATTTTACTTCTTTGAGATTTTCAAATATATGTGAATGGTATTCTCTTGGAATGATCCTAGCTTGCTCATGAAAATACCTTGGTGGAAATTATTAATTAGAGATGTGTGTCATTAAATTATAATTGTTGAAAGACCTTTATTTATCTCTCCGTGTTTTAGATTTCTATGATTCTATTTGTAGAATTTAGATGACGTATTTATGTGAGAATTATGATGGCATATGTGGCATGTTAAAATTCTATTTATCCACACTTAATCAAAACATTATTGTTGCTTGGAAAGAATGAGTACAAGGAAGAGTAGGAAATCATAGATGTTGTACAAGTAAGGTTAATGATCCTATTTGATAAACACAAGTGACGTGAAAAAAAAAATGTAGTTATATGTGACTATTAAGTCTCGAATTATTCCTTAGATACCTTAGTGTAATTATGTATACTTGGATGATACAAATAGTGTAATGTATTCTCTCCTTATGTACGATCCGTGGTCATAGAAGTCATTTTGGCAATATCATGAAGTACAAATTTAAAACATCATAGTGATGAATTTGCTAATTTAGTTATTGTGAATGCTAATCTCTTCCTTTCTTGAGATGAGAAAATCTTACCTATTATAATATATTGGATTCCTATACCATGAAGTCGATGACGTGCTTAGATTGTGGGATAACTAGAGGTAGGGAAGGTTTAACAGAAAATTATGGTTACATGTGAATGTGTTCGGTTATATTAAATCTTTCACTATTTCTATACAACTAAATATTATTTGATGGGTCACATAATGTGGATGAACCACTCTTATCATATTACATCTATCGTTTAGGTGTCTTAATATGTAAATGTACATGGGCATCTTATACGTGTTGATTGTTCTCGTGTTTTGGTGATGAGACTGCCTTGTATGCCATTAAACCTTAGTGTTTCGGTGAGATGGTTATTCCTCATCACACATGCTCTATATTTTATATTGAGATGATATAAAGTGAATTTATTTATACTTGACATAATAGTATGTGAAATAAAGATCTTTAATGGTAGACCTACATGATCAATATAATTTACAGGTGACCCCAATTGCAAAGAATGATGCATTGAGGGAAGAGCCCTAAGATATTATCATCATTTTGAATATGAGTGACCCCAATTGCAAAGAATGATACATTGAGGAAAGAGCCCTACGATGATGCTGGAATGATACATCATTGAGTTATCAGTGGAATAGTTTGGCAACGAGTCGTAACATGGTTAAGCGACCTTATCCCTCAAGAATGCCACACTTGAGGATGCCACCTATATGGAAGAAAGGCGATGAATACTAAAATCCTTGTGTAGGGTAATGTGGAGGCCTGTGTGGCCCAGATTAAAACCTTGGTAGAGGGGAATGTGATATGACCTTGGTGGCCTTATTATTATATTATAGCCTCGGTGGCCCCTTATGATGAAATGGCCTCGGTGGCCCTCCTTTATGAATAAAACTGTCACATCCCAAAAATTGAGCATGTGAAAAGATACTACTCATTTGATAAAATTCTCAAACATACGTTGTTTACATATATTCTGTAAGGTTTTACATTCAACCTTAATCATTCATTCCACACTACAGAATTATATTCATCTGATAAGCAAATATAGACATACATAGTCTGATAATTCTATCTCATCGCAAGCCTAGGAGACCTATAGAAAGTACAGAGCGTTCCTAGTATCCACATTAATAAGCACTGGTATCCCACCAGACAGAAATAGAGGATAATTCCAAGGGGCTTCTATTCTTCAAACGGATACTCTTGTTCTTTGTTTTCTGTATCTGAAAAAAAATAATCATAGGGAGTCTGAGTTTATTTAAAAACTCAGTAAGTAAATAACTGTACTATATAGAATATCAAAAGTACAAATACCACATTTACTCATATAATTAATTGTCTTATACATCGAGTAGTATAGGACTCTGGTGCGTATATTTTATAGCACATAAAATATTCCAGCAAGTATACTGGGTCGCAACAAGTAATAAAGTGATGAGTAGAGTATCGTCCCACAGAGATTGAGGTATCAAATAAAATTCAATTATGCTAAGTGAAATGCTATTAAGACTTATGAAGGAAATTTCAGAAATTACATAAAAAATGGGGGGTGATGATCGAAACAACACAATATAAATAACTGAAATTTAAATAACTAGATAGAAAACAAAACAGAGAAAAGATGTGGATTGGTCACAAATTTCATGGAATTGTACATCATCATCATTTCCTTTGAATATTCTTGGCTAATTCTATTATGTAATCTTCAATCTAAAATTCTCAGAAAGTCTTCTAAGACTGAATTATATTAAAATTATAGTTAGGAAGATCTTCACTAATCTATAACTCAAATATAATCCGATGAAGTCCTAATCACATCAATGCCCCGCAATCGCATATGACATGTTATCTCTTGTCCTACTCATTACAAATACGTAGCAATCGCATGCATGTATAAATAACAAGCTTCATAGGACAATAAATAAAATAGAACTTTGGCCGAGAAAATACTCATTGGTCCAAATGAATTAAAGTACAATTTCCATTTCATCAAATGACCGACTACACAAGAAAATGAGATTGATTTCGTTGGTCTAATCCGATTAATTCATAGACAAATTAATCTTTGAATCATTGAAGAACAATTCAATTAAATTACAATCCATTCAATGTTGGCCAATTTTCTAAAATATGATTGAATCCAAAAGCTTTGAAATTACAATCTAACTTATCCAAAATAATTGACTAAAATCTTAGATCAACCATTCAATTAAGTCATGAAGCTCAAGAAAATTATTCAAGCCACATAAATAAAACTATCTATATCTAGATAATCTAATTTATGGTGGAAATTACAAGGTCAAGCTCAATATCTAGCTAACTCTAGCATAGACATAAAAATCCCAAACTCATTGAAGGTTCATCAAACATTCAAGAGGAAGAATAATCAGTAAAATCCATTCCATTAAACGAAAATGCATTAAAATTGAAATTGTTCAGCAATAAAACATCATAGAACCAAACTACATCAATCCTTAAACTTAGAAAATTACATGGAAGAGAAGGAAAAACATGACAGAAAACAGAAAATACAACAGAAATCTAAGAAACTATGAAGGAAAATGTAAGAAAAGGAAGGAAAATGGGAGAAGGAGAGCCATTCCCAAGTGGGAAGGCTTCCTTTCCCTCTAACCAAGCTAGAGAGTTGCCTCTATGTTGCTCCCAGCCACTGCTGCCCAAGGAAGGCAGAAAAATGGTGCTAGGACTTCACATCAGAAAAATGACTTAGCCTCCTTAATAAATTTCGATTTTTGCAAATATAAAACTGATCTAACACATGCCTAAAGGGATATTCTGCCCTAGATGCCTCCTTGGATGCCTCTTCCATGATATGGCAGCACTTTGACAGCAAAACAGCAGCAAAATTAATATTTCTGCAGCAGCAGAAAAGTATGGCAGCAGCAGAATGGTATGGCAGCAGCAGCAAAATTAATATTTCTGCAGCAGAAAGTGACAAACAGCAGCAGAACAGCAGCAGAATATCATGGCAAAATTAATATTTCAGCCATGCTTTTCTTGACCTACGAAAATTAATATTTCTGCCCAAAAATTCTGACTACATGGCATTGAATAAGAGTTCAAGTGGGCCCCACATCCAGCATATCCTAGTAAGCATCTACATCACCCAAAAAGTGCCACATTAGCATCCAAATCATCATCTTTGTCCATGTCAACACTTTTCTCTCCAAAATTAAAATTTGTAGGAATTAAATTGAGCATTTTACAATTCAAGTTCTAAAAATATAAAAATTGAGACACATTCAATCCAAAAATAGTTTATACCCAATAAATTCCAAAACATAATAAAATTAGAGAATTGACAAGATTAAAGATGCAAAAAGGACTAAAATAGGGACTAAAATAAATGGAAAAAGTATGTTATCAGACTCTAACCCTTTCAAACTCATGAATAAGATTTCATAGATATACAACGAGTAGTATGGGATTCTAACCCTTTCAAACTCGTGAATAAGATCTCATCGGTATACACCGAGTAGTATGGGACTCTAACCCTTTCAACTCGTGTATAGGTTTCATAGATATGCACTGAGTAGTATGAGACTTTAACCCTTTCAAACTCGTGTATAAGCTTTCTTAGATATACACCGAGTAGTATGGGACTTTAACCCTTTCAACTCGTGTATAGGTTTCATAGATATGCACTGAGTAGTATGGGACTTTTATTGCACTTTGACTAGTAATATCAAATTAGCTGAGCAAGGTTATTCACTCACCTTGATGTTTGTCCAAGTTTACCTTGTTCCACACTAGAATTTGTGTAAGAAAATTTCCTAGTAAAATATATTACAAGGAAACATAAAAAAGGAAACAAAATTACGAAAATACGCAAAATTCTGATTGCTGATTGCTACAGTAACAGTTTGCTACAGTAACGGTTCGCTACAGTAACGTTGACTGCTACAGTACCGTTGACTGTCGATACTACAGTAACTGCTACAGTACCCGAAGAAAATTTTTCAGATTTTTTCCGAAATTTCTGGTCGCTACAGTAACTCGAAGAAAAATTCCAGATTTCCAGTTGCTACAGTACTTCGAATTTTGTAGAAAATCTTTCAAAAAAATTCATCCTTTCCTATCTTTTGATTCAAAACCAGAATCTC
The DNA here is from genome assembly GCA_037074585.1 of Biancaea sappan. Taxonomy (NCBI): domain Eukaryota; kingdom Viridiplantae; phylum Streptophyta; class Magnoliopsida; order Fabales; family Fabaceae; genus Biancaea; species Biancaea sappan. The sequence continues at coordinate 20,095,882 of CM073494.1, forward strand.
AACTCTTTTAACCGATTATAACTCAAATATAACTTCTAAAACAACTGAGATTCACGAATTATCATCAAAATCTTCAAGAACAAAACCTCCTCTAATCTTCCATATAAACTGAAATTTAAGGAAAATAATGAGATTAAAGCTTACCTTTGATCCTTACAAAGCTTTTGAACCGAACAAACAATCAAAACTCTGAAGATCAAGGAAATGATTTGAAAAGAGGATGAAGAAGAGAGAAAACGCTTTTCTGCCTTCCTTCGGCTGAGTGAAAAATGAGAGGGTACTATTGAAACTTTATATTAAATATTTCTAATGGGTTATTCAATAACCCATGGGTATCCATAACCCAACATCCAAATCCATCCAGTCAATTTACAATAAGTAGACTAATTGACCATTCTGAAACCACTTTTCCATGAATTTCACCATTCTTAGAATATATCCCACATGGTGCAAATATTTAGTCTAGTCATTTAACTCAATTTTCATAAATAATATTCAAAGAGAACAATTAAATATGAAAATTAAAAATGACCAAAATAAATAACTAAAGTAACGTTGTAGAATTCTAAAATACTCTTAAGCGAATTATATTCCAAAATTAACGGGTATTACATTCTACCCCCCTTAAAAGAATTCGGTCCTCCGAATTAAAATCTTACCTCAAGTTTTAAATAAATGTGGATAGTTTTTCCACATTTCATCTTCTGCCTTCCACGTAGCTTCCTCGCGAGAATGATTTCTCCAAAGAACCTCGACAGTAGGAATTTCTTTAGTACGCAATTTCTTGACTTTTCTATCAAGGATAGCTACTGGTACCTCTTCGTAGGTGAGAGTTTCATCAAAATGAACTTCTTGGGGTTGAATGACATGAGAAGGATCAGGAAGATACTTCCGTAGCATGGACACATGAAATATTGGATGAACTCCCTCTAGGTTGGAAGGTAGGTCTAGGCGATATGCCACATTATCCACTCTATCTACAACCTCATATGGGCCAACATACCTCGAACTAAGCTTGCCTTTCTTCCCGAATCTCATTACTCCCTTCATAGGTGAGATTCGTAAGAAAACCATATCACCAATTGCAAATTCAAGGTCACGTCGTCGGTTGTCCGCATAAGACTTCTGTCTACTCTGAGCAGTTAACAACTTCTCTCTGATCAGTTTAACTTTATTTATATCTTCTTGTATCATCTCAGGTCCAAATATTTTGGTTTCACCAAGTTCAAACCAACCTATAGGAGATCGACACCGTCTCCCATATAAAGCCTCAAAAGGTGCCATCTGAATACTGGCTTGGTAACTGTTATTATAAGCAAATTCAATAAGAGACAAATGATCTTCCCAACTTCCACTGAAATCCATCACACAAGCTCTTAGCATATCCTCTAAAATCTGAATTGTCCTTTTGGACTGTTCATCAGTCTAAGGATGAAATACTGTGCTAAGATTCACTTTGGTACCCAAAGCCTCTTGAAAGACTCTCAAGAATCGAGAAGTAAACTGAGGTCCTCGGTCTGATATAATGGATATTGGTACACCATGAAGTTTCACTATTTCTTTAACATAAAGTCGAGCAAGTTTTGCTACACTGAAAGTGGTATGAACAGGAAGAAAATGTGCTGACGTAGTAAGTCGATCCACTATGACCCATATTGAGTCATTTCCTTTTGTTGACCGAGGTAAACCTACTACAAAATCTATAGTGATCCTTTCCCACTTCCACTCGGGAATATCTAGTTTTTGCATCAAACCAGGTGGTCATCAATGTTCAGCTTTAACTTGCTGACAAGTCAAACATCAAGCTACAAAGTCAGTCACATCTCGCTTCATGCCCTCCCACCAGTAAACTTGTTTCAAGTCCTGATACATTTTCACAGCACCAGGATGTACAACGTAGGGCGAACCATGAGCTTCCATTAAGATTTCATGTTTCAAAGATTCAATGTTGGGGACACAGAGTCTCCCATTAAACCATAAGACTCCTTCTTCATCTACCAAGAAACTTGGTGCTAGACCTTGCCTTGCCTTATCTCTGATTTTGACCATATCAATGTCATTTTCTAAAGTTGCTTTTACTTTTTCTACAAGGGATGATCTAACTGTTAAATGAGCCAGAAATGTACCTGACTCAGTGATCTCGAAGAATACTCCATCAGCTTCCAATTCTTGTAGTTCATGTATTAGAGATCTCCTTATAGTGGCAATGTGAGCTAAACTTCCCATAGACTTTCGACTTAGAGCATCGGCCACTACATTTGCTTTACCTGGATGGTAAAGGATGGTACAATCATAATCTTTCAGAAGTTCCATCCACCTTCGTTGCCTTAGATTGAGATCTCTCTGCTCAAAAATGTACTTAAGGCTTTTGTGATCTGTAAAAATTTTACAAGTTTCCCCATACAAGTAATGTCTCCACATCTTTAGGACAAACACTACAGCTGCCATTTCCAAATCATGAGTGGGGTAATTCAATTCATGCCTTTTAAGCTGACGTGAGCCATAAGTTATGACTTTACCATGTTGCATCAACACACATCCTAAGCCTATCTTTGAGGCATCACAGAATACAAAGTAACCCCCTGGTCCTGATGGTAGGATTAAGACTGGTGCAGAAGTTAAACACTCTTTCAATTGGGTGAAACTTTGTTCACATGAATCATCCCAAATGTATTTAACATTCTTTCGGGTTAACTTATTTAATGGGAGAGCCGTCTTAGAGAAATCTTTGACAAAGCGACGGTAATACCCTGCTAAGCCAAGAAAACTACGTACTTCTGACACAGTTGTTGGTCTAGGCCATTGTTTTACTGCTTCAATTTTACTTGGATCTACATGAATACCTTCTTGGGAAATAACATGTCCCAAAAATATTACATGACTCATCCAGAATTCACATTTTGAGAGCTTTGCATACAACTGATGCTCTCTCAAAGTCTGAAGCACTATTCTCAAATGTTCAGTATGTTCTTCCTGACTCTTTGAATATATCAAAATATCATCAATAAATACAATTACAAACTTATCAAGGAATGATTTGAATACTCTGTTCATTAAATCCATAAATGCTGCTGGTGCATTTGTCAACCCAAAAGACATCACAAGAAACTCATAATGTCCATACCGTGTATGAAAAGCTGTCTTAGGTATATCATCGTTCTTAATTTGTAACTGATGATATCCAGACCTTAGATCAATCTTTGAGAAGTGTTTTGCTCCTTGAAGCTGATCAAACAAATCATCTATCCTTGGTAAAGGATACTTATTTTTCACTGTGACTTTATTCAGCTGACGATAATCTATACATAGTCTCATAGAACCATCTTTCTTTTTCATAAAAAGAACAGGAGCACCCCAAGGTGAAAAACTTGGGCGAATGAACCCTTTGTTTAACAAATCTTCCAATTGTTCTTTGAGTTCTTTTAGCTCAACAGGAGCCATACGATAAGGTGGAATAGAAATTGGTCTTGTGTCTGGGACCAAATCAATACTGAACTCAATATCTCTTTCTGGCGGTAATCCAGGTAAATCTTCTGGGAACACATCTGGGAATTCATTAACCACATGTATGTCTTCTAACTTCTGTTCTTTCTTTTCTAAATCTTTGATAAAAGTTAAAAATCCCTGACATCCCTTTCGCAACATACGCCGGGCACTTAACATAGATATCATGTTGCAAGGTACATCACTTTGATCTCCTTGAAACACAAAATTACTCCTCCCCGGCATATTAAAGGAAATAACTTTGTCACGACAATTTATAGTAGCATGACAAGAAGATAGCCAGTCCATCCCTAAAATCACATCAAAATCTAACATATTGAGAACCATAAGATCTATCTCAGTTTCCGTGCCTCCAACGATTATTTTACAAGAACGATAACATGTTTTAACCATCAAAGTCTCTCTCATCGGTGTGGAAACCAAGAATGGTTCTTTAAGAGTAATTGAATCAAATGCAAATCTCTTGGAAAATAGGGGTGACACATATGAGTGAGTAGAACCGGGGTCAAACAAAATACGTGCAGCAAAAGTATTAACAGATAATATACCTGTAACTACAGCATTGGATGTTTGAACATCCTGTCGGGTTAGAGCATATACTCTTACATTTCCTCTTCCAGCAGCTTGTTTTTCACGATCACCTTGGCCTCTTCCAGAACCTCTTCCCATACTACCCCCTGTTGAAGGGGTTGGTGTTTGAGTAATAGATTGTGGTCGAGGTGGCAAAGTAGACCCTTGACCTGGTCTTGTCATAAGCTGAGGGCACTCCCTTATAAAATGTCCTTTTTGTCCACAGTTAAAACAACCTGTACCAACAGTGTTTAACCTGCATTCCCCGAAGTGAAACTTTCCACACTCAGGACATTGAGGTTTTTCCCTTCTACCTTGAGTACCTCCTCTACTAGAAGAGCTAAAACCACCCCTACTCTCTGAACGAGGCATAGCCACACTGGCTGTTGAATAAGATGACTTAGTAGGAGTGGCTGGAGCATGCTGTGATGCAGTAAAGGGTTTCAAAGTCCATGAGTCTTCCCCTTGATCAAAAGATCTCCTATATCTAGCTTTCTTCTTTTGACGATATTCTTCTTTATTCTTTGACCTCTTTTCCATTCTTCGGGCCACATCAACAGCTTCTGAGTACGAAGAGTAATCGTTCATATTAGAACCCACTTGATCATATAAGGCATCACGAAGCCCTTCCACAAACTTTTCTATTTTCTTCCTTTCAGAAGGAATGATTTCAGGGGCATATTCAGATAATTTAACAAACTGAGCTGAATATTCAGCAACAGTCATGGTTCCCTGTCGTAGATATAGAAAATCCCTGGCCCTAGATGATCGTTCACTTACCGGAAGAAATTCATCCATAACCAATCTGTAAAATTCTGTCCACATAACTGGCGGTGCGCCTTGAATTCTAGCTTTCTTCCAGTTCCTCCACCATTACCAGCCCTACCCTTTAACTGAAAAGAAGTGAATTCTACCTTTTGAGTAGGAGAATACCCTATAGCATCACAGATTGCTTCACAATCTTCAAGGAAACATTGTGGGTTGTCTTTGGGATCTTCTCCTGAAAAAGTAGGAGGCCTCATTTTCTGGAATTCAGACATTCTTACCTCCCTTACGTTATCTCCTCCAGCTAACTGAGCTGGTGGTACAATTTCAGCTTCAACAATATGAGGATCCACTGGCAGGTTAGCTTGTGCAGCTCGACCTCTCATTTCAGCCTCAAATCGGTCAAATCGTTCATTCATCAAATTAATCACATGTGCAATAGTTGTATTGCCAACGTGAGCATCAGGTTCGACTCTCCTTGCTTGCTCACTAGTTGCGCCCTCAGTACTTTGAGCATGTAAACTATCACCACGGTTAGGATCATCTTGCACATGTACTGGTGGATTTATGGCCCTCCTTGGACCCATATGCTCATTATTATTAGAAGATCCTTCTGACATTGATCTGTCACAGATCTACACACATAACAAACAATTTTCAGACATAAACAAAATATCACTTACTAGCCCCACTGAAATTATCTATAAAATGACGTTATACTCTACAAGGTCTTTTATGGAACCTAATCCTATGGTCATGCCGCGGCTCATGACAATAGGGAAGGGCCCACAAAGATCACTTTGCTCTGTACTCTATAGGGGACCTATAAAACCTTTCCTCTGATACCAAATTGTCACATCCCAAAAATTGAGCATGTGAAAAGATACTACTCATTTGATAAAATTCTCAAACATACGTTGTTTACATATATTCTGTAAGGTTTTACATTCAACCTTAATCATTCATTCCACACTACAGAATTATATTCATCTGATAAGCAAATATAGACATACATAGTCTGATAATTCTATCTCATCGCAAGCCTAGGAGACCTATAGAAAGTACAGAGCGTTCCTAGTATCCACATTAATAAGCACTGGTATCCCACTAGACAGAAATAGAGGATAATTCCAAGGGGCTTCTATTCTTCAAACGGATACTCTTGTTCTTTGTTTTCTGTATCTGAAAAAAAATAATCATAGGGAGTCTGAGTTTATTTAAAAACTCAGTAAGTAAATAACTGTACTATATAGAATATCAAAAGTACAAATACCACATTTACTCATATAATTAATTGTCTTATACATCGAGTAGTATGGGACTCTAACCCTTTCAAACTCATGAATAAGATTTCTTAGATATACAACGAGTAGTATGGGATTCTAATCCTTTCAAACTCGTGAATAAGATCTCATCGGTATACAACGAGTAGTATGGGACTCTAACCCTTTCAACTCGTGTATAGGTTTCATAGATATGCACTGAGTAGTATGAGACTTTAACCCTTTCAAACTCGTGTATAAGCTTTCTTAGATATACACCGAGTAGTATGGGACTTTAACCCTTTCAACTCGTGTATAGGTTTCATAGATATGCACTGAGTAGTATGGGACTTTTATTGCACTTTGACTAGTAATATCAAATTAGCTGAGCAAGGTTATTCACTCACCTTGATGTTTGTCCAAGTTTACCTTGTTCCACACTAGAATTTATGTAGGAAAATTTTCTAGTAAAATATATTACAAGGAAACATAAGAAAGGAAACAAAATTACGAAAATACGCAAAATTTTTTGATTGCTACAGTAACAGTTTGCTACAGTAATGGTTCGCTACAGTGACGGTTAGCTACAGTAACGGTTCGCTACAGTAACGTTGACTGCTACAGTACCGTTGACTGTCGACACTACAGTAACTGCTACAGTACCCGAAGAAAATGTTTCAGATTTTTTCTGAAATTTCTGGTCGCTACAGTAACTCGAAGAAAAATTCCAGATTTCCAGTTGCTACAGTACTTCGAATTTTGTAGAAAATCTTTCAAAAAAATTCATCCTTTCATTTCTTTTGATTCAAAACCAGAATCTCAACTCTTTTAATTGATTATAACTCAAATATAACTTCTAAAACAACTGAGATTCACGAATTATCATCAAAATCTTCAAGAACAAAACCTCCTTTAATCTTCCATATAAACTGAAATTTAAGGAAAATAATGAGATTAAAGCTTACCTTTGATCCTTACAAAGCTTTTGAACCGAACAAACAATCAAAACTCTGAAGATCAAGGAAATGATTTGAAAAGAGGATGAAGAAGAGAGAAAACGCTTTTCTGCCTTCCTTCGGCTGAGTGAAAAATGAGGGGGTACTATTGAAACTTTATATTAAATATTTCTAATGGGTTATTCAATAACCCATGGGTATCCATAACCCAACATCCAAACCCATCTAGTCAATTTACAATAAGTAGACTAATTGACCATTCTGAAACCACTTTTCCATGAATTTCACCATTCTTAGAATATATCCCACATGGTGCAAATATTTAGTCCAGTCATTTAACTCAATTTTCATAAATAATATTCAAAGAGAACAATTAAATATAAAAATTAAAAATGACCAAAATAAATAACTAAAGTAACATTGTAGAATTCTAAAATACTCTTAAGCGAATTATATTCCGAAATTAACGGGTATTACAAAAACCTTCATGTTATGTGTGTTGGGCATGAATGTGTAATTATGTTGTGTTAGGTGAGTATGATTGTTTATATATACATGCTATGTAGTAGTCAGAATAATCTTGTTCCATCAGGTTGGTCTCTTTGATGATATAGATGGGACATAATTCTAAGTCCCTCTCTTGCGAGTAACGCACAAGTTACAATTGCATTGGTATCCTTTTTCCCTCACTGAGTGCCTCTTGTACTCACCCTTTTGATTGAGCACCCTTGCATGTTTTCATTCAGTCGTGAGTCTCTAGGAGAGAAGTAGCGAAGTTTCTGATTCGTTTCAATTTCGAGTTAGTGGTGATGTATCCTGGCATGTACAGATTTTCGAGATGCTCTATAGTGAATAAAACTCCTAAATTTATAGCGAATGTTGTGATTGAATAGTTTCATATCATTTTTATATTTTATTGTGTCTGCTAGCATGTAAAGATAGGCTTATGATGGTGGTATGTGCCCCATCACTATGCCAGTCATGTTTTCGGATTTGGGGCAAGACAATAGGGTTGAGCACAACTGGACAAAATAAAGCTTTTTTAAGAACTCCCCTATTGGAAAGATCTCCTCATCCATCATAATTTGGATGTCATGCATATAGAAAAAATATGTGTTTGACAAAGGACAACATCAAGGCAACGATAGATCTTAAGGTATACTGTAGGCGTCATGATTTAAAGTTAGAAGAATTAGCCATTGGCAGAGTGATAAAGCCAAAGGCTAAATTCACATTTATGCTAGAGCAAAGATGGACCATACGTGAGTGGGTCAATAGTTTTAAAATGTCAAATAAATACTCTTTGAATTTGTCAAAATATGTTGACATGAAGGACAAAAAGTTGAGACTCAAGAGCCATGATTATCATATTTTCATGGAATGTTTGCTACCTATCGCATTCTAGAGTAAGTTTGGAAGCCTCTCACTGAGATAAGTTAATTTTTCAAAGACTTATATTCAACAACTGTCACAACCCAAAATCGGGGGCTAGGAGTTTTGCCACTACCAGAATTGAGGCGGTGATCAGCACGGGTGATGAGTCACTCACACCGCTACAAACCTAGATCCTTTCCAAACATCTATAACTACTTGTACTATACCTTAGGTGGCCTATCTAATTATAGAGCTTATTAGAGTAATAATTTAAAAGTAAAATAAAATTATCTTACCTCAAGTAATGGGGAGGTATCCCTGATCTGTGAGCCACTGCATTGATCATCCTTCTGTACCTATAATTGTGATAGGATGAGTCTAATCTACAGACTCACCCAAACTAGTTTTACTCTACACAGATATGCAATATAATTGTAATACCCGTTAATTTCAGAATATAATTCGCTTAAGAGTATTTTAGAATTTTACAACGTTACTTTAGTTATTTATTTTGGTCATATTTAATTTTCATATTTAATTGTTCTTTTTGAATATTATTTATGAAAATTGAGTTAAATGATTGGACTAAATATTTGCACAATGTGGGATATATTCTAAGAATGGTGAAATTCATGGAAAAGTGGTTTCAGAATGGTCAATTAGTCCATTTATTGTAAATTGACTGGATGGGTTTGGATGTTGGGTTATGGATACCCATAAGTTATTGAATAACCCATTAGAAATATTTAATATAAAGTTTCAATAGTACCCCCCTTATTTTTTTCTCACGATCGAAGCAGCTGAAGTGAATAGTAAATTCACTTTCTCTCGTTTCTTCACCCTCTTCTCAAATCCTTTCCTTGATCTTCAGAATTTCGATTATCTGTTCGGTTCAAAAGCTTTGTAAGGATTAAAGGTAAGCTTTAATCTCATTATTTTTCTCAAATTTCAGTTTATGTAGAAGATCAGAGGAGGTTTTGTTCTTGAAGATTTTGATGATAATTCATGAATCTCAGTTGTTTTAGAAGTTATATTTGAGTTATAATCGGTTAAAAGAGTTGAAATTCTGGTTTTGAAACAAGAAAGGAAAGGATGAAATTGTTAGAAATTTCTGCAAAAACTTCTGCAAAAACCGAGTTACTGTAGCGACCAGAAATTTCGGGAAAATCTGGAAATTTTTCTTCGAGGTACTGTAGCAGTACTGTAGTGTCGGCAGTCAACGGTACTGTAGCAGTCAACGTTACTGTAGCGAACCGTTACTGTAGCAATCAGAAAATTTTGCGTATTTTCGTGATTTTGTTTCCTTTCTTATGTTTCCTTGTAATATATTTTACTAGAAAATTTTCCTACACAAATTCTAGTGTGGAACAAGATAAACTTGGACAAACATCAAGGTGAGTGAATAACCTTGCTAAGCTAATTTGATATTACTAGTCAAAGTACAATATAAGTCTCATTTACAATATTATTTGGATATTAATTGATCAATTTTTTATATGACAGTATATGATGATTGATATATTTTTTTACAGAAATTCAAAAGAATAAGAGTATGTATAAATGATTTTATTTCATGGAAATTGTACTATGTGAGAAGTTCTCACTATCTTATTAATGAGTAAAGATCTACGGGATCTACTACATAAGTTTGAAAGGGTTAAAGTCCCATACTACTCAGTGCATATCTATGAAAAACTATACACGAGTTTGAAAGGGTTAGAGTCCCATACTACTCGGCGTATGTCTATGAAATCTTATTCACGAGTTTGAAAGGGTTAGAGTCCCATACTACTCGATGTATATCTATGAGAACTTATTCACGAGTTTGAAAGGGTTAGAGTCCCTTACTACTCGGCGTATGTCTATGAAATCTTATTCACGAGTTTGAAAGGGTTAGAGTCCCATACTACTCGATGTATATCTATGAGAACTTATTCACGAGTTTGAAAGGGTTAGAGTCCCATACTACTCGGCGTATGTCTATGAAATCTTATTCACGAGTTTGAAAGGGTTAGAGTCACATACTACTCAATGTATAAGACAATTAATTATATGAGTAAATGTGGTATTTGTACTTTTGATATTTTATATAGTACAGTTATTTACTTACTGAGTTTTTAAATAAACTCACACTCCCTATGATTATTTTTTTTCAGATACAGAAAACAAAGAAGAAGAGTATCCGTTTGAAGAATAGAAGCCCCTTGGAATTATCCTCTATTTCTGTCTGGTGGGATACCAGTACTTATTGATGTGGATACTAGGAACGCTCTGTACTTACTATAGGTCTCCTAGGCTTGCGATGAGATAAAAACATCAGATTATGTATGCTTATATTTGCTTATCAGATGCATATAATTCTGTCGTGTGGAATGAATGATTAAGGTTAAATGTAAAACCTTACAGAACATATGTAAATAACGTATGTTTGAGAATTTTAACAAATGAGTAGTATCTTTTCACATGTTCAATTTTTGGGATGTGACAATAATATATATATATATATATATATATATATATATATATATATATATATATATATATATATATATATATATATATGCACAAGGGAAGCCTAACCCACGCGACATCAAGCCACCTTGAATATTACGTATGGCATCGCGCTCTCGACTCACTTGAAGCGCACTCTCCATGAATGCACATATAACACACATACATACCATCACATATTAATCTACACGCACAAATCAAATACACATATCACTCATCAAAGGTCTACATTCCCATGGGTTCACTTCTCAAGTGTTTCATCAACGTGGGTCTATGTTCCCATGAATTTACAACTCAAAAGCTCCATCGTGTGGGTTTGTGTTCCCACAGACAAATTATCCACATCCTATGAGCGGCTTTGCTAGAGGTCTACTTTTCCTCGGATCTTCCGCCCAAGGATTACACTATATGGGCATGCATTCCCATATTTCTATTTCTCAAGGCTTCACCAATGCGGGTCTACATTCCCATGGATTCGTCGGTCAAAAGTTGTTACATAGGTCTACATTCATATGGACTTATCCTTTCCCCAATCATATCCACAATCACAACATTCACAACTAAATAAAATAAATTAAGTCCTCTACATACATAATTTATCAAAGGTTTATATTTGGTATCCAAATAGAGTGGTAGCACTTTTACCATCTCCATTCGTGCCTCCTAGGACCTAATTATATTCACTCAAACACAGATAACCATCACACCCTTTTATGGTAGTTCATACTATATCCTTTGCGTAGACATATTGTAGTATGTATCAAAATTTAACATTTGGCACGTAGTGGAGATTGGTAACACTTATACTAATTCCATTTGTGCCCTATGATTTCCCATAGGTTTATAATATGTATACCAGGTATATTATTATCTAAACCCATAAATATAATTAAATTACATTTATAAAGACAATCATTAATTAAATATGTATATAAATATTCAAAGAAGAGCTAGATCACTCGCCTGGATTTAAAGCTCTCCGACCCTCACAATATATCTCGGCCAAGCCCTAAGCCATAACCTAACCTATGGGACACAAACCACACTGATCAGCACACGAAAACATGAAAAAAAAACCATGTTTAGGTGCCACAACATTCCCTAAAGCCTCCCCCACACATCATGCTCAAGCGCTTGGGCGTCAACCCTTCTTTTTCCCATTTCCCTCTACTAGTGTGGTGCCCCAGGCGCCACGATCTGCACTTTGTGATTTGGCCTCAGTTTTGGCTCAAAATTGCCCAAATTCTCACCATTTCTCTTGATTTCTTCTATGGGTTTTTATTTTTGATGTTTAGGGAGTGTTTTGACACTAAAACCCCCAATTAATTCCAACAATCTAAGCCCCAATATCAAAATCCCTCTTAAAACCCTAACTCTCCCATTTTTTGTTTCAGTCCCTAAATCTCATCTTTAATCTTATTTTCCCTATAAATTCTTGGTTATAATTCCATCAACAAACATCTAAGAGTGTTTTAAAACCTAACCCAAACTTCAAAACTCTACAACAATTCCAATTTCTGCTCAAATCCCCTTATGTTTGAAAAATAGAAAAGAATTTGGGAAAATGGAATACTTACTTCAATTCCTTGCTTTTCCGGTGGTGGTTGGTCACCGAAGACTAGCCTTGCCACCGAAATATGGTTGCCCGAAGTTGGGTGTGAGTTTGGTGAAGATGATTGAGAAGAGTTAAGAGAAAAAAGCGAGAGTTTGAGGGAGGGAACATAAATGAGGAAAAGTGGGTGGGTTATCTCTATATATATATATATATATATATATATATATATATATATATACTCATCTATGGTGAAATTACTATTTTACTTTTTGGTTAACCCCCGGTCAACTTTAATAATGGCAAAATCGTAATTTCGTCAACTATACAATGAAAAAATTTCTCCCGTATACGAATTATCCCTTAAAATCAAATATAAAATAACACCTGAGAACCGTGGTTATTACAGCAATTTTGAAAGTTAATGAATTAATGCAAATGGAGCACAAAATTTCTATCATTCTTTACAAGCTAGAAAGAATATTTCCTCTGAATTTTTGACTCAATGGAACATCTACCTGTCCATCTCTCGTGTGAGGCTCAAGTCGGTGCATCGATTCAATATTGATGGATGTATCCTTTTGAGAGGTATTTAATCATTAATTACTTTTTCTTTTGAATATTATTTTAATTCCTACTAATTTAAATATGACAAACTATTTCCTTTCATTTATAAAGGTTTTTAAACATAATTAAAAAGACAGTCAAGAATAAATCTCAAGTAAAAGGTTCTATTTGCGAAGCTTACTTGACACAAGAGACATTGTACTTTTGTTCTTATTACTTTCAGTCACATATACATTCATTAAAAATAAGAGTTGGTCGGAATCCTTGTATGCAAAAGGAGACAAACAGACTGAAGACATTAACAATTTTTAACCAAGTCAGGCGTCTCTTCGAAAAAAGCGTCACTAAATTTTTAGATGATCGAGAATATATGACGGCTCAACTTTACGTTCTTCCCAATTGTGATGAAATGAAGCCATATCTTGAGTAAGAACACATTGCATTTCCTAATTTTATTATTCATTCAAACATTGTATATGTACTATGTATGCTCACTGAGTTTGCTTTTGCACAGCAACAATCTTGAAGAAATCACATAAATTTAAATCCCTAGTTCATTGACATAAATATTGAAAAACTTGTTGAATCACACCTTGTCTTAGGGTCTGTTTGGTTCAACGGAGGGGAGGAGAAGGGAAGGGAAATAATATTTCTTTGTTTAGTTTAGTTTGAAGGAAGGGAAAGGGGGAAAATAAGCTTTCTTTTTTTTTTTTGGTTTGTAAGGGGAGAGAAAACAAAATAAAATGACTATTATCGCCCTAATATGCAAACCATTCAGCCTAAATAATCATTTTGATAATCTAGCCACATTTGGTTAATTTGAATACTAATTTCTAATGAAAGAATTTGCTAAAAGAGATGGAAACTCTAAGCTAATGAATAACTCTCAATTCTTTTTTTTATTTTCTTTGTTATTTTTTTTAATTTTCTAATATGATTGGTAATTAGATGGTAACCAAAATTAAAGAAGGTCTTGTCATATTTGAAAGCCAAAACGAGCAAGAGCACCTAACTGACTAACAATGATTATAAACAAGCACCCAATAATGAAGAACTTATATCTATGACTCATGACAAAGAGCTGCCTTCTGATCTTGACATGCTCACAGCATATCACATTGGCATCGGATCCACATCCTTCGAAGAACTTATGAACCCCTTTGAACCTCAAAATTTGGAGCTCGTTGCTTTGCCGAAACAGGATGCAGACTAGCAAAAAGACCCCAAGGCTTATGTGTAGGACGAAGACTCAATTCTACAGTCACACTAAACATTGAGATGAAAAAGAACCTATATCTATGAACAGTAGAAATCATATTTAAAAAAAAAAAAGAAATCTGATACCAAATGATGTGAAGGAGGGGATGATGGGGATTAGGTTTAGAGGATAATATTGGTATTATAAAAAATTATTGACGATACTTCTGTCTTTTTATATGATTGCAATTTTACTCCCCTCCAAATTCCTACATTTTCGAAGGAAAAAAAATGAGAGGAAGTGAGAGATTTTTTACCTTCATTTTCCCTCCTCTGCCTTCCAACTTATTGAAACAAACAAAGTCGTTTTAAAAAAAATCCCTCCCCTCCCCTTTAACTTATTGAAATAAACAAAGTCATTTTAAAAAAAATCTCTCCCATCCCCTTCTCTCCCATTCCGTCCCTTCCCCTTCAACCAATCATTACCTTATGGCTCAAAACCCTTGTATGTGGCCCTCTGATTTAATTGGATTAATTGCATGTTGACTCATTTTTCTGTGCAATGCATTAATTAATCAATTATTCGTTGATAACTTTAACTAGGTACATACTCAACCTCATGTTTTTAATAATCTAAATCTAAGGGACTTGGCATGGAGACCATTTAGAGAGGTCAAGACATGGCCAATAGAATTTGTGAATGGATACAAGTTTCATACTGATGATTGGAGCATTGAGAATAAGACTATCAACATTGGAGTTTGTGCTAAAGGCATTAGACAAGGTAGTGGAGAAAATGACTATTTTGACATCCTTAAACAAGTTCTACAGTTATAGTATTTTGGAGAACCTGCGAAAAAGATTGCTTTGTTTTACTGTGACTGGTTTAATCTCGTGTTGAATCGTGGAACTAGGGTGCACCCAGATTATGGAATGACAAAGATTAAGCATACAACGAGATATAGAAAATTTGATCCATTTGTGTTCACACACCAAACAATACAAATATATTTTGTTCCTTATCCAATTAGAATAAGAGAAAAATCTAATTGATGGATTGTCATGAAAACTAGGCCCATAAGTCTAGTAGAAAATGAAGAAATACTAGAAGTTGCCTACCAGAGTGAACAACCTCATGTTTTTGCTGTTAATAGTGATTTATTAAATGAAAATTTAAGAGAGGAATCACAATATGAAGAAATAAGATATGTAGAAGAAGTAGAAGATGAAAATCAAGAAGAAGAGGGGAGGAAGAAAGTGAAGAAGAAGATGATGACCAAGATATAGATACAAATAGAGACCAAGATAAACAAGAGGAAGAAAATGAGGACAACACAGAAAATAATGACTAATTTTTTTCCTTTGTATATTCAAATTCTTTCTATATATTAGAGGAATGACACTATTTTATGTATACTGTGTGATAATTCAGTATTTTTGCATTTCGTTCTTTATAACTATGTAATTATTTTTCAATAAAAAAATTTCTATTTTAAAAAACATTTTTATTTATTATGGATTTAAATGATATAAATATATCTTAAATTTAATTTGATATAATATAATAATATAATGAAATTAAGATATAATATATTTTTATTTATTATATTCATTACATAAATATGATATAATATAAATATATATACATAAGTATATGGCTAATACTCACACTATACAATAATAAATGGCTTAAGGGGTTAGCTATGATGCAGGAGCTCTCCCACCGCATCACGCGCCACACACAAATATATGGCTCAGGAGATCTTCCTCCACGCCATGGTTCGGGAGGTCGCCAGCCACAATATAATACTCTAGCTCAAGTGTGCTATTTCCGAGCCACTGCAATGTAGTGTTGGGCACTTTTTTTTTTTAATTTTTAGTGTTTATATAATGTAACAACGATTTTTTTTTTCAAAAACATATATGTTGGTATAAAATGGTTAAAAAAATACAGTGTATATGTGTTGGAGGTCATATTTCACATGTATATATATATATATATTACCAAATTAAACTATTAAAAAGCTAAATGTTATTTTAATATATTTAATTTTTTGACCCTAAGTGGCAATAAAGTAAATGATTCAACAACTAATGGGCGACAAAATTGTTTATTTTTAAATTATATATATATATATTTGCAACAAAAATCAGTTGTGGGAGTAGTAAATAAAAATTTCTTATTGATTGCTTGTTGGGTTAGTAGGAAAAGATATCTTGCACCAGATAAAGTGGACAAGTGATTATTCTTACAATATTTCAATCAGGAAAACTAAGTATGATAGTCAAAAATTCTTTCAGTAGCATTTCATAAGAAATTTGCAGTAAAAATTTGGATTCACTATCGTAACACCCGTTCGCTTAGAATATAAAATCACATGACAACACACCAAAATTTATCGAAAAAAACTTAACATCTATAATCAACACTCGTTCGCTTAGAATATAAAATCACATGACAACACAGTAAAATTTATTGTAAAAAACTTAACATCTATAATCAATATATAAAATTATAAAACTAAAATCAGGACATACAAAATACCTTCTAATTTGTTATTCTCGTGTGAATAAAATGCAAGCAATAACTACGATCACATTAAAGTAAAGATCTGTTCCATTAATCCTTTATTTCCTGACATAAATCGAATACTGAAGCCAAATCTCTCTCTCTCACACACACACTCTCTCTCTCTCTGTACCTTACGTAACTCAAGTTGTATATGATGGACCAACAACATAAAAAATAAGAAAAAAACACACTTTAAAAAAAAAAAAGAAATCCAAGGTTATAAATAAAATAAATAAATAAAATTAGTTGTCATTACAGGACAATCTCATTTCTTTAAGATAATTTAATTGTCATTCGGTGTAGTAAGTGTACAGACATATTAACTCCATTACAACAACTCATAATTGGTATATCTGACTTAAAATTTTTGCACAAAGAAAATTAATAGGACATATTTCTCTACCTAAAGTACCACACAACATATATATATATATATATATATATATATATATATATATATATATATATATATATATATATATATATATATATATATATATGATATTTAACACCCTTTTGTTTATTACAAGACTCGTTGGCCTCCATTTACTTCATGTTAATCATGTTGTAAAATTTGTATTTAAAGTGTGTATTTCAAAAAAACATTATTAAATCTCACATCGACTAAAAATAAAGAAGAATGAGGCCTTATATATGTGAATATGATGATAAGCTCATAAAAAGTTAAGAGAAGATATGGACTCGCGCTCTAATAATTCAGGATTAGTGTAAATTAATTTAATTATGTAAATTATTTTTATATTTATCTGAACAGATCAGGATTAATTGTAATTCTTATCAATTCTGAATTTTTAGGCTTTTCAAATGAATTATTTATTTTAAATAAATTTTATTCTTATCTTATATTAATCTTGATTGTTGCAAATAAAATTATTATTATTTTAAATATAATCAATTTTTATAATATCTTTTCGAAAGATAGTCTCCTACTCTCTCACGCCATGTTCATTAACATCTTCTAGGGTTCTTTGTTTATATCTTTCTAAAAATATTGGGTTACTCTTATCTTCGATTTTTCTGTTATTCTGTTTTTTTATTGTTATCAAAAAAGCATGTTTTATTATGAGAGGGTTTTGTTATTGCAAAATCGTTCTTTAAAGACATGTTCTTCAACAACACGACTTAGACTACTATTTTCACAACAAATCAATGACTTTTGATGCTATTTGCAGCCTTCAAAAATCATGGAATTATAACTATTAACAACATTTTATGTGGCTACCAACGTACTAAACATCCTAGGCAGTCAACACATTTTATCCACCTTCAAAAGCAAAGGGAGATCCAAATGCCACCTGTTAGAGTTGGAAATTAAAGCATTTTAATTAATATTTAATAATAATATAATCCAACAATATATAACTATATAATATTGACGATAAGCAAAATACGTATATATAAATATACATACATATAAATATATATATATATATATATATATATATATATATATATATATATTTGAAATGAAATACAAGGTGCCAGTCTGACAGAAAAATATTACAACCAAAACACCAAAACCAATTTACCAAAAGTAAAGACACTGCAGCCAACAACAACCATAACTAGGTAGTACCTATTAATTAGCATGAGTGTAAGTGTCATGTGTAAGTGTCAATGGATGTGTCATGTGTAAGTGTCAATGGACGTGTCGTGTGTTCAAAAATAAGCAAAAGTAACAACCTGAATCATGGAATATGAATAAGGATGGCAACTCTCCCGTCCCCGTCCCCGCCCTTAAAATTTTCTTCTGTCCCTGTCCCCGTTTTTCGTCAGAAAAAAAAAATTCTCCCCATCTCTATTTCTTGGGGGGAGTAAGGACCCGCGGGGTTATTTAAAAAAATTTAAAATGTAAAAAAAAAATTAATAATACATATTTTAATAAAAAATCTTCTTTTTTCTCTTTTAGGTTGGGGAACAATTAGAAAAATTCAACACTCATGTATGCAAGACCAACAAAATCAATCAATTTTGAGAGAATGAGATTAGGGTTTTATTTTTTATTAAATTTATTTTAATTATTTTGAATATAAAATGACTAAAAGATCTCTAATATATATTATATATATAAATATTATGGATATTTTGTAAATTTATTAAAATATTCTTCGGGGACTGGGACCCTGCGGGGCTGGAAGTGTGATCCCCGTCCCCGTCCCCGTTTAACTTTCGGGAGAATTTTTCCTCCCGCCCCCGTCCTCGCGGGGGAAATTCTCCCCCAACAGGACCCCGAATGCGGAGATCCCCGCGGATTTTTCAGAATTCGAGTCCCCATTGTCATCCCTAAATATGAATTAAGAAAAAAAAAAACTCAACCATAGTCTCTGTTGGATTTCATTCATGGTGCATTGTAGATGATATCCAATTTTTGGATTTTGATTTGAAGGTCGAGCTGCAAATCTGCAATTGGGATGCCGAAGGAAGACAACACAGAAAGATTCAACGTTAAACTTGACTCTGATTCGAAAAGAATTAAGGAAGTTTTTAGGTGGAGCCCACTATATTCTGATAGTCCAATAGGAAAGCAGATTCAGAAGTTTCTGCTCTCCAAGCTGAGTCATCGAACAAGAATTAATATATATATATATATATAACAGCCGCAAGATCAGATCCATCTCAATGGTTGAGATGGAATAGGAGGCTCCTGTACCCACATATCAAACCTGACCACGATAAATTGTTAATGATAAAACCAAATAAATTCAACAATTTAGCATCAAATTTTTACTTTTTTTTTTAATATGCTCAAACAGTGCCCCTCTCTCTTTCTAGTTCATGCTTCAGCTGTTTAAGTTCGTTCTGAGGCAGAGTCCGTAATCGTCCTTCCAGAGCGGCCGCCATCTTCGCCGTCATCATATTCCTCCGCCGCCGGAAACACTAATACAACACCTTTATCGCCCACACCATGGAACCCACAGTTCGCTAAAACAGGTTTCCGACCATTCAATTTCACCTCATAGAACTCAGCTTCTTCCAGATCGACGAAAGTCAAGTTCGCTCCATAAAACACGAAATCCTCTTTATCTTCGTTTCCTTCCACCAACCTCTCCATCGCACGGTTCTCCACGATCTTCCTCTCAGCAATCAGCGTCGCCAATTTCGACACGTCAGATTTCCCGATAGCGAAATCCGCCTCCACTTTACTGAACACCAAGCCATTCGAAGGGAATTCGTCTTCTCTGAGCTTACATCCGTTCGTAAAGATCGTCACAGCGCTCAGCCCAGAGAATTCATCTCCCCTTATACGATACAGGGATTTCCATACCACGGCAGAAAGGATTTCAAAATACGAAGCAGAATTAGTAGTAGAAGAAGAATAAGTTGTTATCTGGTCAAGTTGTTTCGGTGAGAGCCGGAAAGAGTGGGTTTGGACGTTTCTGTAATTGGTGGCGAGCCAGTGTTCGCCGACGCTGATGGCCTTCTTCGCTGAAACGGGCTTCTCTGAAAGTACCGAAGGAGGATGCTCTGACTTGCAAGGATTCGGCACGTGAAGGAATTTGGGTGGCACGTGACCCGCCATTAGCTGGCTCCAAAGTGTGATGAAGTTGAGAGTAGAGAAAGCGTCTCCCAGAACATGAGCCGAGCTGAGGCCCACCGTTAGTCCTCCACATTGGAGCCTTGTGAACTGATTACATATATCAATAACAGTAAACAGTTGTTAATTTATCAGTTGCTTAAAATTTAAAAAAATATATAAAAAACTAATAATTAGATCTTTATAATTTTAAAAAATTTATTTTAATCCCTGCCATTAAATTTTTGTTATTTTATTAAATTTTGATAACATAATTAGTTATGTATTATTTTAACATTCTGAATATATATGATTTAAATTAATTTATCTAAATTACTTAACATAAGTTACGGCGTTATACATGTAAATTAATTTTACTTAGTTATTTATGTTTTATTTATTTTGTTTGCATAAATTATATATATTTAAAGAGTTAATGTATACGTAGATAATCAAGTTAGTAAGATCTAATAAGAAAGAAAAGTTTATCCTTCAATTTGATATAGGTTACAACTTACACCTTGGCCAACTGCAATAAAAGTAAATTGGCACTATTGTGTGTCAGTCCTCTTACCTCTTTTTAAAAAAAAAAATTAACGTTTTTAATCATTTAAAAAAATGATGGTTCAGAATTAAAAATAGAATCTTTCTATTGTAAAAGAAGCAGGACAGAATCCTGATGCTGTGGAAAAAGTATATAATTTGAGCCTATATAAATGCTACCGACCTCCCCAGTCTCCACCTAATGCAATTAAGGAATGTCTCTATCAGTCACATAAATTAAAGAATAGTCTCTTACCCACATAACTTCATTATTCAAAATACACCATCTTAATTAAGGCTTGACAAGGAAATTCACGTTTCGTAACTGTCAAAAAAAAATTGTAATTTTAGTTATTTAGTTATTTTATTTTAATATCTTGATTTAAAAGGTAAATTACACCAACTTAATTAACTTTTGACACAACATATATTACTTCTAATAATAAAATTACTTGATAATTTTTACTATTATATTAAAAATAAAATTACAATTTTATATTAAATGCTACGTGTCAAACTTAATTTAACTATTTGTATTGACATGTTAAAATAATATTATAAGCTCATGATGTATAGTAAATTAGTCGATTTGATATAAATTAAATTAGTTACGAATTTTTTATAATTTATATCAAACTGTTGGAGATGTCAAGTCTAATATTTAAAACTAAAAAAGTGCTAAATATATTATTAACCAAACTTCATGAGAAATTTTTGTAATTTATTATAATTTAAATGAAATGGATAAATTTAAGCTACATAACAAGAAGAACTATAAATGTGATTAGATAGGATTATAGGAATTGGACAAATTTAATTTTGGATTAACTTAATACTCAAAATTAGTTTTACTTAAAAATAAATCAAAATTATTTCAAGAAACAAATATATATATATATATATATATATATAAAGGAAGATATGGTTTTAAGCATGGGTCAAAGAACAGGCCAATTTGACCAAAAATTCAATGAACTGGTCAAATCTTTAATTAAGTTTGACCATGTGAACTAATAAAATCAGTCGATTCAATTGGTTCAATTTTTTAATATTTTTTAAAAATTTCTAAAAATTTAAAATATTATAAGAAGTTCTAGGTCTAGTGTGTGTATATATATATAACATACTTTAAATATTCAATATTTATAACATATACATTAATTACATATTTTAATATATTAATATATTTTAAATACTATCAATTCTACTTCAATTTGACTATTCACCTGTAAACTGCTTTAGTTTTATACTTGAAGTGATGATTGTAAATCTAATAGTTATAAAGAGACAACCACTTTATTTATCTTAGGAAGACAAATAGAGAATCTGATTTTGTAGTTTGCATATGTTTGATATTATTAAAATAATATTTGTGAATTTTTTTTAAATTCAAATAAAAGTAGTAGTTTCACACTCAATAATAGTAATTACAAAATTAGACCAGATCGAATGGTTTGCCTGAAAATTGGTTACTGATTTGGTTTAGTTCAACCAAAAAAATGACTAGTCAAAATCGATTGAACAGGTTTTTATGTACAAAGTTAGTTTCTTTGTGACTAGTTATTCTATCTCATTGTATTTCAAGAAAAGTTATCTCAAAATGAAATAGCACGCTCATAAATTAATTATGACTTAACCACGAAAAAAAATAGATATAAATTTTTATATTTTTATTTTTAAATTTTTAATAAGAATATGATAAGTATATAATT
Source organism: Biancaea sappan (assembly GCA_037074585.1). Classification (NCBI taxonomy): domain Eukaryota; kingdom Viridiplantae; phylum Streptophyta; class Magnoliopsida; order Fabales; family Fabaceae; genus Biancaea; species Biancaea sappan. The sequence goes on from CM073494.1 coordinate 20,118,502, forward strand.
TTTAAAAGTGATCATATTTTTTTATAATTTAACATTACATGCTTAATTATTAAAAATATTTATTTACATATATTCTATTTTAGTAAAAAGACTAATATAAATAATATAGATAACTCCTATAAGTATAATTTTAAAAGAGAATATAAGGAGGCTTCAAATCTTAAGTTATAAGTTATAACATAAAACAAAGTTAATGAACTTCCGTTCTTGTTTTTGTTTTTGTGTGTGTGTATCATTAAATTGGTGAAGTTACTAGTTTATAATTTATTAGTCTGATCGTAGTTGAACTAGGATTAAATTAATAATAATTAAATATATATATATATATATATATTTTTTAATTTTATATATTAAAAATATTATAATATAATCAATTAATAAACATTTTCATACTTAATCTTAGTAAACAAAAAATAAATAAAAGCTTGTTAAATCTCATATAGTGTAAGAAATAATTGTATTTTGTAAATAGTAATTTTTTTTCAAATTAAAATTGGTTCAATCAATCCTAGACTAGTTTTTGACTAACCATTTTTGAGTCAACTAAATTGGACCAGTGACTAATTTTCGGTTGAATTGGTCGATCTGTATAAGAAATCTATAGTGTGTAGAGACCTAAAGGTGTATAGTACATGATAGAATTTTATTGTTGCAATAACATCATTTTGAAAAATTTATGAACCTTTTTTTTTCTAATTTTGATGAAGAGTATTCTCTATTCAATAAATTGGAAAATTATAAATTCTTTTAAATTTACTGAATCTAAACAAAAAAGTTATTCTTAAATTAATATATTTAGGAACTAAAACAATTAATCGTTTATTACTACAATGTATCAATTTAAGAATTTAATTATTAGTATCATAAGGATGTTTCTTTCACGAGTGATCAGTTATTCAAGAATGAGTTTGTTTTGAAGTTGGTGAGGGTTATTTGGCGTTGATAGTTACTAGTTAGATTGTTGATACTTTATAGAAGCCTTTTTATTATTGGAACACCAAGTATTCTACTGACTCGGATTTTCTCTTTACGCCACCCATATTGTAGACCAATTTAAATATTATAAAATTACAAATTATAAACAATACGCTCCAGAATCAATACAGCAATGTGATTTACTCGTTATTTATATAATTTCGAAAAAAGAAAGTGTTAAGTGCCTTATTTTTTAATCAACCAGAATAAATTTATGACTTAACTTGAAATTTGGGAGAACGACCCAAAAAAAGAAAAAAATTGAAAATATATTATGTGAGCAAGGCGAAGAATAATAGACTTATCTCTGTAACGATCCAAATTGGTTATGTTATATATATTGTATATGGTTCTATAATTTTTTGTATGACTTGTAACAATTTTATTTGAGAAATAAAAAAATTTTCTTTGCTTGCGAGCATAGGAGACATTGAGCAAACCATGTAAATTTATGTGTTATTATTTTTCGATTCTATTTTGTCTTTTCTAATTATCTATGATTTCCATAAAAGAAATAAAAAAAGACAAAAATTCTCTTTTGGTACCTCACATACTCTTCTTTTTTTAAATCTGGTCATTCACAAATTTTTATTTTTAATTTGGTCTCTCATAAATATAAACATTCTCAATTTGGTCGTTAACAAATTTTTATTCTTAGTTTGGTTCCTTACGAGTTCAAACATTTTTAATTTAGTCTCTCATAGAATTTCATTTTCAACGTGGTCTCTTTTCTCAATGTGGTCCCTCGTAAATGCTTCTATTCTTTTTTTTTTTTAATTTTGCTTAGGAGTCTAATGTAGGGACAAATTCATTAAAAAAATACATGGCATTTAATGATCCACAATAATGAGTTAATTGCTAAATCAACACATGTTAAATTATTTAACAACCATTGTAGGGAGGGATCAAAGTGAGAAAATGAACATATGATATATAGGCTAATTTTAAAATAAAAAAATGTGAATGACCAAATTGTACAATTAAAATATTTTGGAGAATCTACGAAAAAAATTGCTTTGTTTTATTGTGATTGGTTTGATCTCGCGTTGAATCGTGGAACTAAGGTGCACCCAAATTATAGAATGACAAAGATTAAACATACAAGGAGATACAGAAAATTTGATCTATTTGTATTCGAACACCAAACAATACAAATATATTTTGTTCATTATCCAATTAGAATAAGAGAGAAATTTGACTGATGGGTTGTCATGAAAACTAAGGCCATAAGTCTAATAGAAAATGAAAAAATACTAAAAGTTGCTTACCAGAATGAACAACCTCATGTTTCTACTGTTAATAGTGATTTATTAAATAAAAATTTAAGAGCGGAATCACAATATAAAGAAATAAGATATGTAGAGGAAGCAGAAGACGAAAATCAAGAAGAAGAGGAGGAAGAAGAAAGTGAAGAAGAAGATAATGACCAAAATATAGATACAAATAGAGACAAAGATAAACAAGAGGAGAAAAATGAGGACAACACAGAAAATGGTGAATAATTTTTTTTCCTTGTATATTCAAATTCTTTCCATTTATTAGAGGAATGACACTATTTTATGTATACTGATAATTTAATATTTTTGCACTTTGTTCTTTATAACTATGTAATTATTTTTCATCAAAATTTTTTTTTTAAAATTATTTATTATGGATTTAAATGATATAAATATATCTTTAATTTAATTTGATTTAATATAATAATATAATGAAATTAAGATATAATATATTTTTATTTATTGTATTCATTATATAAATATGATATAATATAAATATATATACATAAGTATATGGCCAATGCCCACTCCATACAATAATAAATGGCGCAGGGGGTCTCTGACCGCGTCATGCACCACACACAAATATATGGTGCGGGAGATCATCCTCCGCACCATGGTTTGGGAAGTCACCCACCACAATATAATACTCTACATCAGGTGTGCTATTTTCTAGCCACTGCAATGTAGTGCTTGACACTTTTTTTTTTTTAAATTTTTAGTGTTTATATAATGTAATGATAACAATTTTTTTTCAAAAACATATATGTTGATATAAAATGGTTAAAAAAATACAGTGTGTATGTGCTGGAGGTCATATTTCATGTGTATATATATATATATATATATATATTACCAAATTAAATTATTAAAAAGCTAAATGTTATTTTAATGTATTTATTTTTTTGACCCTAAGTGGTAATAAAGTAAATTAATGATTCAATAACTAATGGGCGATCTAGTAAATAAAAGAAAAATTATTTATTTTAAAATTGTATATACATTGGCAATAAAAATCAATCGTGGGAGTAGTAAATAAAAATTTCTTATTGATTGTCAGTCGTTGGATTAGTAGGGAAAGATATCTTGCTCTAGGTGAGGTGGACTCATTGCTGTAATGACACCCATTCGCTTAGAGTATAAAATCACATGACAACACACCAATATTTATCGAAAAAACTAACATTTAAAATGAACACCCGTTTGCTTAATTAGAATATAAAATCACATGACAACACACCAAAATTTATTGTAAAAAACTTAACATCTATAATCAATATATAAAATTATAAAACTAAAATCAGGACATAGCAAATAGCTTCTAATTTGTTATTCTCGTGTGAATAAAATGTAAGCAATAACTACGATCACATTAAAGGAAAGATCTGTTCCATTAACCCTTTATTTTCTGATGTAAAATCGAATACTGAAGCCAAATCTCTCTCTCTCTCTCTCTCTCTCTCTCTCTCTCTCTCTCTCTCTCTCTCTCTCTCTCTCTCTCTCTCTCTCTCTCTCTCTCTCTCTCTCTCTCTCTCTCTCTCTCTCTCTCTCTTCTGTGTGTACTTTACATAACTCAAGTTGTATATGATGGACCAACAACATAAAAAATAAGAAAAAACACACTAAAAAGAAAAGAAATCCAAGGTTATCAACAAAATAAATAAATAAAATTAGGACAATCTCATTTTCTTTAAGATAATTTACATATCAGTCATTATAACAACCCATAACTGGTATATTTGATTTAAAATTTTTGCACAAAGAAAATTAATAAGACATACTTCTCTACCTAAAATACCCTACAACATATATATATATATATATATATATATATGAAATTTAACACCCTCTTGTTTACTACAAGACTCGTTGGCCTCCATTTACTTCATCTTAATCATGTGGTAAAATTTGTATTTAAAGTGTGTATTTCAAAAGAGTATTATTAAATTTTACATTGACTAAAAATAAAGAGGAATGAGGTTTTATATATGCGAATGTGATGATGGACTCATAAAGAATTAAGAAAAACGTGGACTCGCATTCTAATAATTTAGGTTCAATGTAAAATAATTAATCATGTTTATCTGAGTAGGTCATGATTAATTGTAGTTCTTATCAATTCTGAATTTTTAGGCTTTTCAAATGAATTATTTATTTTAAATAAATTTTATTCTTATCTTATAATAATCCTGATTGTTGCAGATAAAATTAATATTATTCTAAATATAATCAATTTTTATAATATCTTTTTGAAAGATACTCTCCCACTCTCTCACGCCGTGTTCATTATCATCTTCTAGGGTTTTTTGTTTATGTCTTTCTGAAAATATTGGGTTACTCTTATTTTCTATTTTTCTATTGTTGTATTTTTTTTATTTTTATCAAAAAGACCTGTTTTATCCTAAAAGAGTTTTGCTATTACAAAATCGTTCTTTAAAACAATTGTTCTTTAATAACATGACTCAGTCTACTATCCGTTGACACATTTTTCACAACAAATCAATGGCTTTTGATGCTATTGATTGCAGCCTTCAAGAATCATGGAATTATATAACTATTAACAACATTTTATGTGGCTACCAACGTACTAAACATACAAGGCAATCAACACATTTTATCCACCTTCAAAAGCAAAGGGAGATCCAAGGAACACCTGTTAGAGTTGGAAATTAAAGCATTTTAATTAATATTTAATAATAATATAATCCAACAATATATTATTATATAACATTGATGATAAGTAAAATACGTATATATAAACATATATACATATAAATATATATGTATATAATCCAACAATATATAACTATATAACATTGATGATAAGCGAAATACATATATATATATATATATATATATATATATATATATAAACATACATACATATAAATATATATGTCAATATATGAAATGAAATACAAGGTGCCTGTCTGACAGAAAAACATTACATCCAAAACAACAAAACCAATTTACCGAAAGTAAAGACATTGCAGCCAACAACAACCATAGCTACCTAGTACCTATTAATTAGAATGAAAATTCCGTAAGAACTAGCAAACTGGCATGTGGATATCTCAATCATTAAGATGAAACTAATCCTGTGGCTAATTTTTTTTTTTTAAAAAAAAAATTGATGTTTGATGATTCAGCTTGGAGTCCGAAGCAAAACCCTCAAACTCTGCTTTACTATAGTTATTGGACCATCGGAATTATTGTGGGCCCCACTTAGAAGGTCTGTGGTACTTAAAGGGAGAGAAATGGGATGAGAACGCCAAAGTGGGAGAGCGAATGACATGCAGGAGGACAAGTGTCAATGGATGTGTCATGTGTTCAAAAATAAGCAAAAGTAACAACCTGAATCAGGGAATAGGAATTAAGAAACGAAAAAAAAAAAAACTCAACCATAGTCTCTGTTGGATTTCATTCATGGCGCATTGTAGATGATATCCAATTTTTGGATTTTGATTTGAAGGTCGAGCTGCAAATCTGCAATTGGGATGCCGAAGGAAGACAACACAGAAAGATTCAACGTTAAACTTGACTCTGATTCGAAAAGAATTAAGTAAGTTTTTAGGTGGAGCCCACTATATTCTGATGGTCCAATAGGAAAGCAGATTCGGAAGTTTCTGCTTTGGACTCCAAGCTGAGTTATCGAACAAGAATTAATATATATATATATATATATATATATATATAATTTTTATATATATATATATATATAACACCGCAAGATCAGATCAATCTCAATGGTTGAGATGGAATAGGAGGATCCTGTACCCACATATCAAACCTGACCACGATAAATTGTTAATGATAAAACTAAATAAATTCAACAATTTAGCATCAAATTTTTACTTTTTTTTTTTTAATATGCTCAAACAATGCCCCACTCTCTTTCTAGTTCATGCTTCAGCAGTTTAAGTTCGTTCTGAGGCAGAGTCACCGTAATCGTCCTTCCAGAGCGGCCGCCATCTTCGCCATCATCATATTCCTCCGCCGCCGGAAACACTAGTACAACACCTTTATCGCCCACACCATGGAACCCACAGTTCGCGAAAACAGGTTTCCGACCATTCAATTTCACCTCATAGAACTCAGCTTCTTCCAGATCGACGAAAGTCAAGGTCGCTCCATAAACCACGAAATCCTCTTTATCTTCGTTTCCTTCCACCAACCTCTCCATCGCACGGTTCTCCACGATCTTCCTCTCAGCAATCAGCGTCGCCAATTCCGACACGTCAGATTTCCCGATAGCGAAATCCGCCTCCACTTTACTGAACACCAAGCCATTCGAAGGGAATTCGTCTTCTCTGAGCTTACATCCGTTCGTACAGATCGTCACAGCGCTCAGCCCAGAGAATTCATCTCCTCTTATACGATACAGGGATTTCCATACTACGGCAGAAAGGATTTCAAAATACGAAGCAGAATTAGTAGTAGAAGAATAAGTTGTTATCTGGTCAAGTTGTTTCGGTGAGAGCCGGAAAGAGTGGGTTTGGACGTTTCTGTAATTGGTGGCGAGCCAGTGTTCGCCAACGCTGATGGCCTTCTTCGCTGAAACGGGCTTCTCTGAAAGTACCGAAGGAGGATGCTCTGACTTGCAAGGATTCGGCACGTGAAGGGATTTGGGTGGCACGTTACCCGCCATTAGCTGGCTCCAAAGTGTGATGAAGTTAAGAGCAGAGAAAGCGTCTCCCAGAACATGAGCCCAGCTGAGGCCCACCGTTAGTCCTCCACATTGGAACCTTGTGAACTGATTCCATATATCAATAACAGTAAAAATTTATCAGTTGCTCAAAATTTGAAAAAAATATAAAAAACTAGAAAGGTCGATAACGGGATACAAGTCAAGTCACACACCTTGACAAAAACAAGAGGAGAGAAGCCAAGATCAGGGCCTAGCACATGATCTTGAACGAGGCCGTCAATAGAGTAACCGTCGCCGGCGACCCAATCGGCGAGGGTTCTATCGCAGTGCGACTCGGCGATGCGTACGCCGGCGTCGTTGCACTTGATGAATGGTCGACCCGATTCGGATATCCTAATCCGACCCGATGCGTGTGAGTACTGGTCAAGCAGCGGGAACATGGACTTCTTCAGGTCGTAGTTAGAGAGGCCTTGGACGGCATCGTTGCTGAAGAAATAAACGGCTCTAATGTAATGGAGTTTCAAGAGCAAATCCATGGGCCGGAGCTCGTACGCACCGTTTTGGTCGCCTCGGGGCGTCGCCGGCACCACCGTCGAAATCCTGGAGCTCAGAGGTGGGTTTTCCATGTTGCCTAGTGAACCCATGCGCTGAAAGCCTGAAAGAGAAAGGGAGTGTGTGTGTATATATGTGTGGGTGAGAATATGAAAGGCTTCTCGTTTGCTATTTATAAACAAAGGGAAATGTGACTGCGAGAAAATTTACGGACATAGAGTTTTTTGATAGGGTTAATTGGTTTTCATTTGTGCAATTGGATCAAAATTTTTTTTTAGATGTGTATATTTTATAAATTAAATTAATAAAAAATTAAATATTATTTTTAAACTTATCAAAGAAATCAAGCTTCCTGTAGATTATCCTTTTTATTTTCAAGTTTTTTAATTTTTGGCCAACAAAATGATTGTCCTTTTTAGAAATTGGCAATAGTTATGAGTGTGTAAATATATAAATAATATAAGTTAAATTAGTTTTGAGTCGTAATAAATCATTTTGTCTAAAAATTTTATATCTATTTTTTGAAAAATCACGGACAAACTATTTTATGAAATAATATAGCTTTTTGGAACCTTTAGATAGCTTTTGTCTCTCTAACATATTTTTGTGCAAAATCTAAAGTAATATATAGGTTTGAAATAGTTATATTTATTCAATTTTTAAGAAATAAATCAATAAAATAATTATATATTCTCAAATTTCAATAGACACAGTAGTTTAAATAATCATGTCTATTTAGTTTCTAATAGATATATTAATTTATATTTTAAAATAAAATTTCATTGAAATCTAAATAAAACAACATGACAGTTAAAATTTTAAAATAATAAAAATTCAATCAAAATATTGATTTAAATTATTCAAAATATATAGTATACTTAACCAACACATCATTTCAAACAAATACAATAATTTAAAATAAAATTGATTTGATAAAACTTTAATTTTACAAAATATTACAAATACAAACTACACAATAATATATATATGAAATACAAGGTGGCAAAACATCCAAAACACCAAAACCAATTTACCAAAAGAAAAAACACTGGAGCCAACTACAACCAATCAACCACCGCCACAGAGTACCTTCTTAGCATGAAAATTCCGTGAGAAGTAGCAAACTTACATGTGGATATGCAAGGGACCACGTGTTAAACCAGACCACGGTCAATTTTCAATGATCAAACTAAATAAATTTAACAATTTAGGATCAAATTTGTACTTTACTTTATTTTCTGAAAAAAAAAATGCTCAAAAAACACCACATTCTCTTTATATATAGTTTAAGCTTCAAAAGCATTTAATACAGGTGTGGATTTTCTGCTTGAAAAAAAAAAAAAAAAAATAGAGGGATGCTTAGAGTTTTAGCAACGGCTTTTAACTGTTGCTAAAACTTTTAGCAACAGTTTTTTTGTTGCTGAAAGTTTTAGCAACAGTTAAAACCGTTGCTAAAACTCCAAGCACAAAAATTTTAAGCAGAAGATCCACACCTATTTAATACCCCAATACTATGATGGCAATGGCTAGAAAGTTCCATGCATTTACAAATATCAAAATCATTTCATTAATTCGGTTGCATCTCCAATACTATTATTGGTCGTGACTCAGACTCATCATTCGGCAAATGAGCAGCTAATGGATACATCTTTGACCACATCAAGTGAAAACGATCGATGATAATATGACAGAAGGATAAGGGTAGGGGTATTTGGAACTTTCACTTCATGAACTAAATTATATAGAATCTAAGTTTTAAAAATTAAATTGTTAATATAATAATTTTAAAAATATTTTAATAATATATTTTAGGTATGGAGGAAGTAGGAAGGTTGGTTTCCTGAAGATTAATTATTCTACCCTATTCATTTTATAGAAAGCTTAATTAGTAAGTAGTGTTTGAAATTGATACATCGAGTGAACCTATAATAAGGAATGGTTGAAGCAGTACTGTAGTGTGCAAAGTTCATATTATCTGTTTGTCTGTGTAAGATAAACAGATATTTTGAAGGAAAAAAAAAGTCAACCTTACCTTTAATTGTTGGATTGTAAATCTAATAGCTATAAAGAGACAAACACTCTACTTATCTTAAGAAGACAAACAGAGAATCAGTCAACTTTTGCATATGTTTGAAATTATTAAAATAATATTTGTGAATTGTTTTTTAAATTCAAAGAAAAGTAGTAGTTTCACACTCAATAGTAGTGATTACAAAATCAGACCGGACCCGATGGTTTGCCTGAAAATTGGTTACTGATCTGGTCTGGTTCAACCAAAAAAATAACTAGTCAAAAACTAGTTGAATAAGTTTTTGTAAAAAAAATTTTCACTATTTTCAAAATATAATTATTTCTCACACTTTTTTATTTGTAATTATGTTTCATAATAATATTATTTTTACCACAAAAATAAATAAGAGAACAAGAAAAAAAATAAGAAAGCAATTACATAATAATAATAATAATAATAATAATAATAATAATAATAATAATAATAATATAGATTTATTAAGATTAAGTATAAAAATTTAATTAATTTATTATATTATATATTTCTGTATATAAAATTAAAATTATATATATTTAATTATTACTAGTTCGACTACGATTAAATCAATAAATAGTAAACAAATGTTTTTTAATAACCAATTTAATTTTTAAAATATTGTTCAGTAATATAAAAGATTCTCTTATTAACTGAAAAAATAAATATTTTTTTTAGTACAAAGTTGGTTTCCTTGGGACCAGTTGTTCTGTCCCCTTGTATTCCAAGAAAAGTTACCTGAAAATGAAATAGCTTGGGTGAGGCAGGTGCACACTCATAAATTAATTATGACTTAACCACGAAAAAAATTAGATATAGTTTTTTATATTTTTATTTTTGAATTTTTAATCAAAATATAATAAGTATATAATTTTTAAAAGTGAATTTTTTTTTATAATTTAACATTACATGTTTAATTATTAAAAATATTTATTTACATATATTTTATTTTTAGTAAAAAGACTAATCGAAATAATATAGATAACTCCTATAAGTCTAATTTTAAAGGAGAATATAAGGAGGCTTCAAATCTTAAATTATAAGTTATAACATAAAACTACAAAAATAAATTAAATAATTGCTTGACATGCATTTATATATATATATATATATATATAAGTTAATGAACTTCTATTTTTTTTTATTTTCATATGTATTATATATATGTGTGTGTGTAAATTTTAAAAATCGGATTGATCATTAAATTAGTGGAATAACTGGTTCATGATTTATTGGTTTGATCATGGTTGAATCGAGGTTGAATTGGTAATAATTAAGTATATATTTTTAATTTTATATATTAAAAATATTATAATATAATAAATTAAGAAACTTTTTCATACTTAATCTTAGTAAACAAAAAATAAATAAAAACTTGTTAAATCTCATATAGTGTGATAAATAATTGTATTTTGTAAATAGTAATTTTTTTTTACAAATTAAAATTGGTTCAACTAGTCCTAGACCAGTTTTTGGCTAGCTATTTTGGAGTCAACTGAATCGAATCAGTGACTAGTTTTCAATCAAACTAATCGATCTGTATAAGAAATCTATGGTGTGTAGAGACCTGAAGGCCTATGGTACATGATAGAATTTTTATTGTCGCAATAATATCATTTTTTAAAAATTTATGAACTTTTTTTTTTCTAATTTTGATCGAGTATTCTCTACTCAATAAATTGGAAAATTATAAATTCTTTTAAATTTACTGAATCTAAAAAAAGCAGTTATTCTTAAATTAATATATTTAGGAACTAGAACAATTAATCGTTTATTAGTACAATTTGTCAATTTAAGAATTTAATTATTAGTATTATAAGGATGTTTCATTTACGAGCGATCAATTATTCAAGAAGCCGTATGAGTTTGTTTTGAAGTTAATGAGGGTTGTTTGGCGTTGGTAGTTACTAGTTAGATTGATGATACTTGATAGGACCCTTTACATTATTGGAACACCAAGTATTCTACTGACTCCGATTTTCTCTGTACGCCACCCATATTGTAGACCAATTTCAATATTATAAAATTACAAATTATAAATAATACCCTCCAGAATCAATACAGCAATGTGATTTACTCGCTATTTATATAATTTCGAAAAAAGAAATTGTTAAGTGCCTTATTTTTTTAGTCAATCAAAATACATTTATGACTTGACTTGAAATTTAGAAGAGTGATTCAAAACAAGAAGAAAAATTGAAAATCTATTATGTGAGCAAGGCGAGAAATAATAAACTTATCTCTGTAGCGATTCAAACTGGTTATCTTTTATATATATTGTATACGATTCTATAGTCTTTTATATGACTTGTAATAATTTTGTCTGAGAAATAAAATTTTCTTTGCTTGCGAGCATAGGACATATTGACAAAATCATGTAACTTTATGTGTGTTATTGTTTTTCGATTCTATTTTGTCTTTTCTAATTATCTATGATTTTCATAAAAGAAATAAAAAAAGACTAAAATTCTCTTTTGGTACCTCACATACGCTTTTTCTTTAATTTGGTTATTCACAAATTTTTATTCTTAATTTGGTCCCTCATAAATATAAACATTCTCAATTTGATCGTTAACAAATTTTTATTCTTAATTTGGTTCTTTACAAATTCAAACATTTTTAATTTGGTCTCTCAGAATTTCGTTTTCAACATGGTCTCTTACCAATATCTCTTTTCTCAATGGGGTCCCTCGTAAATGCTACTATTTTTTTTTAAAAAAATTTGCTTAGGAGTCTAATGTAGGAAGAAATTCATTAAAAAAATACATGGCATTTAATGATCCACAATAATGAGTTAATTGCTAAATCAACACGTGTTAAATTATTTAACAACAATTGTAGCTAGGGATCAAATTGAGATAATGAACATATGATATATAGGCTAATTTGAAAACAAAAATATGTGAATGACCAAATTGTATAGTTACAATATTTTGGAGAATCTATGAAAAAGATTGCTTTGTTTTACTGTGACTAGTTTGATCCCGTATTGAATCGTGGAACTAGGTGCACCCAGATTATGGAATGACAAAGATTAAGCATACAAGGAGATATAGAAAATTTGATCCATTTGTGTTCGTATACTAGACAATACAAATATATTTTGTTCCTTATCTAATTAGAATAAGAGAGAAATCTATCTGGTGGGTTGTCATGAAAATTAGGCCCATAAGTCTAGTAGAAAATAAAGAAATACTAGAAGTTGCCTACCAGAGTGAACAACCTCATGTTTTTACTGTTAATTGTAATACCCGCCATTTAATTTTATATTTTTAATTGTTAAATTTTATTTTACAAATATTGATTTGTCAATTGTGTGCAAAATGTGTGTGTGATGTATATTATGATCTGGTAATACTTTAGTATGTGAATTTGAGTTATAGATTAGCAATGTGAGATATTAGGTCATACAAGGACTAAAGTGAAAATTTTAGGACTAAATTGAAAGATTTTAAAATCTTGTGGGGTGAGGTGAAAATGTGTACAAAGTATAGGAATAGATAGAAAAAATTATACGAAATCTCGGTGTGAAATAAAAAATGAAAAATAATTCCTAGATCTTGTAATACTAATTTTTTTGAAATCAATGATTAGACTAATTCATTAAATGAATTAAAGGAATAAGAATGAAAATTAACATAAATACAAAGTAGACAATAGACGTGTGCAGTTTTTGGGGAAATAAATAAATAAAATAGTTGATAATAGTAATAATCTATATATCTATACTAAAACAGTTCCACTCTTAACATTAATTACAATCTTATTTAATGCATCCCACTCAATAATGAAGGAATGAAGGAATGCGAACAGTTATTTGTGTTTTGTTATATATATGTTATATATTATTATTCTATATTTATATTCATAAAAGTTTAATCACTTTGAAAGCAAAGAGTCTTACTGCAATTATTACACGCGAATTCAATTAAACCCCCTCTGATTTTCTTTCTTGTGGAAACCCATAATTCATAAACTAACATAATGGTTGCTATTCAGACTATCTTTTTATTCTAATATATATATAGATACTAAAACAGTTCTTTGTGTTTTGTTATATATATATATATATATTATATTATTACTCTATATTTATATTCATACAAACAGTTACGCTCTTAACATTAATTACAATCTTATTTAATGCATCCCACTCAATAATGAAGGAATGAAGGAATGCGAACAGTTATTTATGTTTTGTTATATATATATATATATATTATATTATATATTATATATTTATATTCATAAAATTTTAATCACTTTGAAAACAAAGAGTCTTACTGTAATCATTACACGCGTATTCAATTAAACTCCCTCTGATTTTCTTTCTTGTGGAAACCCGTCATTCATAAACTAACATAATAGTTGCTATTCAGGCTACCTTTTTATTCTGATATATATATATATATATATAGATACTAAAACAGTTCTTTGTGTTTTGTTATATAGATATATATTATATTATATTATATATTATTACTCTATATTTATATTCATACAATTTTTATCACTTTGAAAGCAAAGAGTCTTACTGCAATCATTACACGCGAATTCAATTAAACCCCCTCTGATTTTCTTTCTTGTGGAAACCCATAATTCATAAACTAACATAATGGTTACTATTCAGATTATCTTTTTATTTTGATATATATATAGATACTAAAACAGTTCTTTGTGTTTTGTTATATATATATATATTATATTATTACTCTATATTTATATTCATACAAACAGTTACGCTTTTAACATTAATTACCGGTGAAATGCAGGGTTTTTAAAAATGACTTTATTTTATATTTTTTTAATCAATAAATGACTTTATTTTAACAAATTCTTTATAAGCATATATGTTTAACCAATTTTACGCCTAATAGAAAAATGACTTTATTTTAAAATTTCTTTATAAACATATTTGTTTAACAATTGACATTGGTGCATAAGATTCATATTGAACTTTCCTCTGTTAATTTCACATAGTTACTACATTAATGCTATATGACAATTCTTTTTTAAGAGTTTCGTCGAGTTAATTTTGGATACATATTTTTATATTTTCATGTATTTTATTTTATTTAGACACCAACTTCCAAGCTGTATTGTCGCAAAGTTACACATTATTTCAATTTTTTAATCCTTTTTAATGTAGATACAAGATACATATGTCTCTTCGTCTTCTTAAGTTTTGATATATCCAATTTCTTAATCATTTTCAATGTACTAGCAAGAGAAATGGTTGCCAAATGTCTCTTGGACTAATTTTGTTTTAATATATTCAATTTTTTAATCATTTTTAATGTACTAGCAAGAGAAATGGTTGCCAAATGTCTATTCGTCTTCTTTAGTTTTAACATTCAATTCCCTTATTGTCTTCCACTTTAAATGATTTGAAATTTGAAATTGTTATTCCTTTAATATTTCTTTTATGTGAAATAGATTATATTGATTTTTAATGTACATGCAAGAGAAATGATTGGAAAAATATCTGTCTGACTTCTTCAGTTTTAACATTCAATTCCCTTATTGTCTTCCACTTTAAATGATTTGAAATTGTTATTCCTCTAATATTTCTTTTATGTGAAATAGATTATATTGATTGGTGATAGAGTGCAGCAGTGTTTCCTTCAGAAAGAGTGCCATAGTGTTATAATGGTACTCACCGTGTAGTTGTCTTCAAGTTCTCCACTTCTTCCTTCTTTAACTGAGCGAAATCCACAGAGTTACATTACATATCTCAATGGTGAAAGACAAGGAAACTTGGATCTGTTCAAGTAATATATCAATTAGAAATGACAAATTCATTTTGATTTGTTCTAATTATTATTCTCATTATCATTTTATTCTCTCTGTGATATACCATATTTGGATTACCATTTTTTGCTTCTTCTCCACAGCTGCTCCTCAGCCTTCATTTTCATACTGTCCACAATTAGGATGTATAGTGTTCAATAGAAATGAATCTGGTCAAACTTTTTCCAACATTACAAACAGTAAGCTTACATCACTTTTTCTCTTGATTCATTTATATATATCATATTCCTTGTAATGCAGTGAGATAAATTAAAATGATTATTAATGTTTGCTAATAATTGTCTTTGGCTTTCCTCAAACTATAGCTACTCTGTCAGTCACAAATGCTTCTGGAAAAGATGTTTTCCAGCCACTTGGTTCTTCACATAGTCCAGTTATACATAAATCTAATAAGTTAAGCACTTTAATTTCTCTCAGAAGTGTCTACCAGACAATTAATATTAATGAAAGGAAGAGAGCATGGACAGGCTCATGTTCATCTAACAATTTGAATACTGACATTGTATCACTTGATACAGGTATTATTTTATTATTTTTTGTATCTATGCTTATTGGAATTTTTCATTTCATCATGTACGATGTATATGTGCTCATTTCAAAAAAATTTTCCATTGGAAGTAAAAATCAGTTTTCAATCTAGAGTTATTGTATTATAGTTGGCTGAGTTCTGAGTTAAGATTAACTATAACAAGTTATATTTTCTTATATATTTTTTTTACTTGTTAGTTAAAACTTTTGCCCCCTTAATCTAATTAGTTTCCATACTGTCATTGTTTATGCAAGATAACCCAAGTCAACTTCTCTCAACTTCGGAGGAAGGTAAGACTTTCATTATTGTATATTATTTAACAATAATTTTTGTACACAAAACTAATACAATCTTCACGAACAACATATAATTGTTATGTCTGCCAGCATATTCTGATATAGGAGATCCCATCTTTACCTGTCAATTCTGCAAGGCGAAAATGTGGAATGAAGAACGAGCAAAAAAAGACAGCAAAACACTTGTTTCAAAGTTTAATATGTGTTGCATGCACGGAAAAGTTGAGCTGCCAATAATGAACAATCCTCCTGATGAATTGGATAGACTTTTTAATGGCAGGAACTCAAAGAGTTTGCATTTCCGAACTAACATAAGAGCATACAATACTATGTTTTCTTTCACATCAATGGGAGGAAAAATTGATAGCAAAATAAATAGGGGACGTGGACCATATGTCTACAGACTTTGTGGTCAAAATGTCCATAGAATTGGTAGTTTATTGCCTGAGATCGGTAAACGTCCTGTATTTGCACAGCTTTATATTTATGACACTGAAAATGAAATATCAAATCGACTCAATATTGTCAGGTAGAACTAATTTTGCATTTTTACCAATAAGATGATAAAGCATATTCATCACTCCAAAGATTCTATCTAATTTTGTATGTTATTTTTTTCCAGCTCTAGCGAAGATGACAAATCATTTGACAGAGAAATTGTACATGATTTATAAAATATGCTTGATAGGTGTAACCCTCTTGTAAAAACATTCCAAATGGCAAAAGAGCTTTGCCAGTCCAATGAAAGCAGAGGTTTGAAGATTAGATTAATTCACAGAAGATCGTCTGATGGACGAAGATATAATTTACCAACATGTTCTGAGGTTGCTGCTTTGATTGTTGGTGATATTGAGATCAATAACACTGAGAGAGATATTATTATTCAACAAAGATCAGGAGTGTTTCAACGCATCAATGAATTGCATCCATTGTGTCTGCCTTTACAATATCCTCTGCTTTTTCCCTTCGGACAGGATGGTTATAGAGAAGACATTCCTTTTAGTGATGTCAATAGTGATCCTGCGTCAAAACGTAAGAGGGTAACTATTAGGCAATATATCGCTTTCAGAATTCAAGACAGAGTTAATGAGTCATCAATTATTGTTCACTCTGAAAAATTATTTCAGCAATTTCTGGTTGATGGTTATACAATGATAGAATCTGAGAGATTGTCCTACGTTAGGAGAAATCAACAAAAATTGCGATCAGATTTATACAGGGGACTGGCTGATGCTGTATTAAGAGGAGAAACTAATCCATCATCTCGTGGAAAACGCATTATATTGCCATCATCATTTACTGGTGGCCCCCGTTATACAATTCAAAATTACCAAGATGCCATGGCAATATGTAAGTGGACTGGGCCTCCTGATCTCTTTATTACATTCACATGTAATCCTAAGTGGCCTGAGATTGTACGATACTTAGAAACAAATCTCCTCAAAGTTAAAGATAAACCTGATTTACTGTCTAGAGTATTCAAGATGAAGCTTGACCAACTCATAAAAGACATTAAAAAAAATTATTTCTTTGGACGAGTCACTACAGGTAATTTTCCACATTTAATATTCCTTATTAAATCATGAATTGTATTACAGTTGATCACACTAAATATTTATTCATTGCTCCTAACAGTTATTTACACGATCGAATTCCAAAAGAGAGGATTACCACATGCTCATATTTTGGTTTTTCTCCATAGAGATGATAAATTCCCTATAGCAGTTGATATTGATCGTATAATATCCGCTGAGATTCCTAATAAAAGAAGGTTTCCATGCCTTTATGAAGCTGTAAGTAATTTAATGATGCATGGGCCCTGTGGACCTGCTAATTTCCATTCACCGTGTATGTCTGAAGGTAGATGCACAAAGCATTTCCCTAAGGCTTTCAATGGATCAACTATAATTGATGAGGAAGGCTATCCACGATATAAAAGACCAGATAATGGTAGATATGTTGAAAAGAATGGTGTTCGGTTAGATAACAAGTTTATTATATATCTTATTGATCTAATTTGCTAATAATTTTTATCATTTACTATATTAATAACTTTTGTTGTCTTCATAACAGGTATGTAATTCCTTACAATCCTTCATTGTTGACTAGATATCAAGCTCACATTAACGTAGAAAGGTGTAATCAAGCAAAATCAATTAAGTATCTATTCAAGTATATCAACAAGGGGCATGACAGAGTGATTGTTGCATTTTATGAGAGGAGTGATGAGAACTCAGTTATTGAACAAGATGAAATCAAAATGTTCTATGACTGTAGATACATATCACCTTGTGAGGCAGTCTGGAGAATTTTTAGTTTTGACATTAATTATAGGGAACCATCTGTTGAAAGGCTTTCCTTTCATCTACCTGAGATGCACACAGTGATTTTTCCAGGTATAGAGGATTCATAATGTATTATCTTAAGTATTTTCCTTAGTTTTGTTCTATTTTTATATTTACTATTTTTATCCACAAGGTCTTTATTCTCTCTTCTTCCTTTCAGATGATGAACCTCTTGATTCAGTGGTTGAGAGAAACTCAAATAATATGACCATGTTTTTAGCATGGTTTGAGTGCAATAAAAGATATCATGAAGCAAGATTATTAACATATGCAGAATTTCCAACCCAGTTTGTTTACAAGAAAAACAACTGAGAATGGTGTCCAAGAAAATCAAGTTTTTCCATTGGAAGACTGTACTACTCTCCTCCTGGTAGTGGTGAGCTTTATTATTTGAGGACTCTGTTAAATGTTGTAAAAGGGCCTACATCATATGATGACATTAGATCAGTAGATGGTGTTGTTCATAAAACACACAAAGACACATGTTATGTATTAGGATTACTTGATGATGACAGAGAATACATAGATGGCATCATTGAAGCAAGCCATTGGGCATCTGCAAGTTATCTCAGACGTTTATTTGCAATATTACTCATGTGCAATAATATTGCATCGCCTGACCATGTATGGAATAAGACATGGCATTTGCTATCAGAAGATATATTGCATCGACAAAGAATTATTCTGCATCATCAAGGTATACTTTTATTTACTTTATTTTTTAGATATACTAAATATCTTTTGTTATTATGTCTTTTACACCAGATATTAATGTACAACCAAAACTTTACAATGAGAATCAATTTCAGATCTGGTGTTAACTGAAGAAGATATGAAGAATAGTACTTTGATAGAAATTGAAAATATACTACAAGGGAATGGTAGATCTCTCATTGAATTCCCCTCATTACCATTTCCTGATATGGTTCGAGAGAAGTGCTACAATAATAGATTTTTGTTTGAAGAATTGAATTATGATAAAGATGTCTTGGCTCAAAAACATCTACAGCTCTTTAACTCATTGAATATCAATCAAAGGAAAGTTTATGATGTGATTTTGGATGCTGTTACCTCTAATTCTGGAGGCATTTTTTTCGTATATGGATATGGTGGTACGGGAAAAACTTTTTTATGGCGAACACTTGTCTTCGTCACTAAGATCAAAGGGGATGATAGTTCTTAATGTTGCATCAAGTGGAATAGCTTCATTATTGTTACCAGGAGGTAGAACAGCTCACTCAAGATTTCGGCTCCCATTACAAGTAACTGAAGACTCGATTTGCAATATTTCCCAAGGAACTGACTTGGCTGAATTACTCATCAAGACTCACCTCATTATATGGGATGAAGCTCCTATGATGAACAAATATTGTTTTGAGGCTCTGGATCGAACATTAAAGGACCTTATGAGGAAATGCAAAAAAGAATTTTCAACACTTCCTTTTGGTGGGAAAGTTACTGTATTTGGGGGTGACTTTCGACAAATTCTACCTGTCATACCAAGGTCCACTAGGGAAGAAATTGTTTTTTGCACAATAATTCTTCATACATTTGGGACTTCTACAAGGTCCTTACATTAACAGAAAACATGCGTCTAAAAAGTGATTTATCACATTGCGAATTCCATGAAATTGATTCATTTGCCAAATGGATTATTGACATTGGTGAGGGCACAACTAACCATAACAATGTGGGGGAATCTACTGTCACTATTCCAAATGATCTCCTCATAAGAATTATTGATGATCCAATCTCATCAATTGTTAATTCATCATATCCAGGTCTTCTGGACAATTTGTACAATCTCAACTATTTTCAAGAAAGAGCTATACTGGCCCCTAGAATGAAAGATGTTGATGAGATTAACGACTACATGTTATCCTTACTTCCTGGGGATGAAACAACATATCACAGCTCTGATAGTGTTTGCAAAGCTGATTCTAACAGTAATAACATGGATGATTTGTATACAACTGATTTTTTAAATAGTATCAAACTTTCAGGTCTTCCTAATCATCAATTGAAATTAAAAGAGGGAGCTCCTATCATGTTGCTTAGAAATATTGATAAAGCAATGGGTCTCTGTAATGGAAGCAGATTAATTGTCACAAAGTTGGGTAGGCATGTTATTGAGGGAATGATCATTACTGGAACTTCTATTAGGGAAAAAGTAATGATTCCTAGAATGGATCTTACTCCGTTTGATGCTAGGTTTCCTTTCAAGTTACGTAGGAGACAATTTCCAATTGCTTTGTCTTTTTCCATGACTATTAATAAAAGTCAAGGCCAATCACTTTCCTCAGTTGGTCTGTACCTTGCAAATCCTGTTTTTAGTTATGGTCAACTTTATGTTGCTATCTCAAGAGTTAAAAGTAGAAAGGGGTTAAAAATTTTGATACTTGACCAGCATGGGAATCCGGTTACAAGCACTACTAATGTAGTATACAAAGAAGTATTCCAAAATTTATCTTAGAGGTAAATAGCTATTATTTCAATTCTGTTTCATCATTAATATATTTATCTAAATTAATCCACATTATTCCTATTTATTTTATTTTCCTTTCATTTCACATCATAAGTGTCTTACCATTACTTGAATATATCATTATTTCTGTGCATGTATTCCTTTATATCCACCTTTAACACTATTATTTATTTGACAATGAAAAATTAAAACATTTTGTTTTCCCGGGCATCGCACGGGTCACCCACTAGTTTTAGATAAACGTAAAAGAATAATTTATTAAAGGAATAAGATAATTATTCTTATTAGCTAAGTAGAATAACCATAAAATTTAAAACAAACCTAATTTAATTAAACCTATTAGAAACCCTGATTTCTACTTCAGTTTTCCACCCCCCTTGACGTCTCCTCTCCTTTGCTTCTTTCTCCTTTCCATTTGGCTGCACATACTCTCATACATACCATATAATTCTCGGCTTCTATACCTCACGTCCCTTACTTTTCGGCCAGCATAATATAAACACGTATCCTATAGCCACGTCCACCTCGTCCAGCACACAAACACACACATCCACCGCCCCTTGGTCATCACACACTATACCCACCATCAAGCACTTCCAAAGCTTCATACATGCACATCAATGTAATACTCCACCGCCACTTCTTCATTCAATGAAGGTAAGTTTCAAAATGGTAATATATATATATATATATATATATATATCTTTAAGTTCTAAGACTTTAGATTCAAAAAAATTTACCTCATGAATTCTAATTTAAAATTTTCTCTTCTCATTTTCTTTTCGAAAAATACAGTACTTATAGTACACAAGTTCTTTTTCACATAAAGGAGATTTTGATTAAATTTGATCGGTATGATTCATTGGAATCTAAGTAAGTGAACCAACTATTTTTTAATATTATCTTAAGTGTTAAAGTAATAGAGTATAAAGATAGGTAATGATTATGGTAGGAAAAAGAATGAGATTTTGATTAGATTTAATCGGTAGGATTCATTGGAATCTAGGTGAGTGAACCAACCCTTCTTTAATATTATCTTAAGTGTTAAAGTAATATAGTATAAAGATAGGTAATGATTATGGTAGGAAAAAGAGGATCAGGTTAAGAGATTTTGGTTTTAAGAATTTTGTGTAATTCTAATATTGATGAAATTACTAACGGTAAACGTTAGAGAAAAAGAGATGACTCGTAAGACGAACACGATAAATTGTGATTTGAAATATTTTATGGTTATCCGATAGAAAGTCATATGATATTTACATTGATGATTATATTGATGATTTATTTCGATGATTATTTGAAATTGGTTGAAACTTGATTGTGTTTGGGGGGGGATAATACCCTCTCTCATGTCAAGCGAGAAATCTAAGTGATAGGATGATTTGACCTATGAGAGTAGAGGTAACGATTCCCTCGGTAGGAAGTTAAGCTCGAATTTAATCTGTGAGGTGCCCTGACCGTTGATGATGAAGTTGTGCATCATGACAGGTTTGGTGAGATTAGTAGAGCGAGCCTATAGGCGCTCCCAGGTTTTTACTATTGACGAGTACTAGTTCCATTGATCTGAATTGCAAACTCTCTGGTGTATATCTTTCTTTGTGATTTATGTCTATACTTTTGTTTTATTGCTTTTGCATAGCAGAATTTATTATGGCGGGGATTGGCTTGCTCAATGAGATATTTATCTCACACTCGATGTCTTTTTTTTTTTAGATCAAGTAGCTGAAGAAGAATTTTTGTAAGATGACTAGGTTCGCTGTTGGACTATCCCATTGTTTGGTGAGTCCCAAGTCGTTGGTATTTATTTTATTAAGTTTATGAAACTTTGTGATTAACTAGGACATCTAGGGGGTCTCGGGCGATTAAACTACTCTATTTATTGTATTTAATTTGATTTAAATTCCAAGATTTATTTTGGAGATTTATGATGTGGATTGTGATAGAATTTGATATTTAAAATTATGGGTTTATTTAAGTTGATGTGATTTTATGAATTAATGAATATGAAATTTTACTTTTAAATATTAAAATTGTAACTTGGGAGATTGCGAGGAATCCGGATAAGTTATCATCTTCTCTTGTGTGAATGTATGATATATGATCATAACGATTTATATTATTTACACTATTAATTAATATTTATTTTAAGAAATATTTGATATTTGATATATATATATATATATATATATATATATATATATATATATATATATATATTAATTTAATTAGTATTCATTTGTAAATTAAAATTTACTTTAATTAATATTTACCTTAATTAATATTTATTCATATTTAAATGCTATTTCCTAATATTAATCTTTATTATATATATATATATATATTCATGTATATAAGTATTTTTTTTAAACTCTAATTTGTCTCTATTTATGAATGTTATGCTATCTAATATTTAAATAATAAGGAACGTATGCTAAATATTTCACATAAATAACAAAAGGGGTTAGAATTAGAAACATTAATTAGACTTACGTTGACACAAAATTTGTGTCAGCGTGCCAGTCATATACCCAAAAATTAGGTCGTGACATTAATAGTTATTTATTAAATAAAAATTTAAGAGAGAATTCACAATATGAAGAAATAAGATATGTAGAAGAAGCAAAAGATGAAAATTAAGAAGAAGAGGGGGAGGAAGAAAGAGAAGAAGAAGATGATAACCAAGATATAGATACAAATAGAGATCAAAATAAACAAGAGGAAGAAAATGAGGATAACACAAAAAATGATGACTAATTTTTTTCCTTTGTATATTCAAATTCTTTCTATTTATTAGAGGAATGACACTATTTTATATAAACTATGTGATAATTGAGTATTTTTGCATTCCGTTCTTTATAACTATGTAATATTTTTCGGCAAAAAATTTCTTTTTTAAAAAACATTTTTATTTATTATGGATTTAAATGATATAAATATATAATATAATAATATAATGAAATTAAGATATAATATATTTTTATGTATTATATAATACTCTAGCTTGGGTGTGCTATTTCTTAGCCACTGCAATGTAGTGCTGGGCACTTTTTTATTTTTATTTTTAGTGTTTATATAATGTAATATAACAACTTTTTTTTTTCAAAAACATATATGTTGATATAAAATGGTTAAAAATTACAGTGTATATGTGCTGAAGGTCATATTTCACGTGTATATGTATATATATTACCAAATTAAGCTATCAAAAAGGTAAATGTTATTTTAATATATTTATTTTTTTGACTGCTGTAATAAATATGTAAACTATTAAACAACTTGACCATTTATATATGTACATTGGAAGAATCACAAGCATATCTTACATGATACAACAAAATTCTTTGATATATGTGGATAGTTTTTATTCTTATAGCATAATTATGTGTAGAATTTGAAAAGATATAATAAGTCCCAACAGTCGAGTTCGCAAAAACAACTTGACTATTTATGATATTAATGATGACTAATTTAATAAATTCAAAGAAAAATTTATATATTTGTTATCATATTCTCTAATCAAAATATAATAAATATATTATTTTAAAAATAATTATATTTTTTACAACTTGCCATTACATGATTTTTTTTAATTTTTTTTACATATATCATGTTTTTATTGAAAATTTTGATAAGAAAAATATAAAAACTTTATATAAATTTTATTCTAAGGTAAATTGATCATTTAATATTATACAGACTTTATTTATTTCAAAAGCATTTAATACTCCAATACTATTATGGCAATGACTGGAAAGTTCCATGCATTTACAAATATCAAAATCATTTCATTAATTCGGTCCCATCTCCAATACTATTATTGGTCGTGAAGCTAATCGTTTCCAGACTCATCATTCGGCAAATGAGTAGTTAATGGATACATCTTTGACTCCATCAAGTAAAAACGATCGATGATAATATGACAGAAGGATAAGAGTAGTGCTATTTGGAACTTTCACTTCATGAGCTAAATTATATAGAATCCAATTTTTAGAAATTAAATTGTTAATATAATAATTTAAAAAAATATTATAATAATATATTTTAGGTATGGAGGAAGTAGGAAGGTTGGTTTCCTGAAGATTAATTATTCTACCCTATTCATTTTATAGAAAGCTTAATTAGTAAGTAGTGTTTGAAATTGATACACCCGAGTGAACCTATAATAAGGAATGGTCGAAGCAGTATTGTAGTGTGCAAAGTTCATATTATCTATTTGTTTTTGGAAGATAAACAGATATTTTGAAGAAAAAAAAAAGTCAGCTTTACTTGTAATTGTTGGATTGTAAATCTAATAGTTATAAAGAGACAAACACTCTACTTATCTTAGGAAGACAAACAGAGAATTTGATTTCGTAGTATGCAGTCAACATTTGCATATGTTTGAGATTATTAAAATAATATTTGTGAATTTTTTTAAAATTCAAAGAAAAGTAGTAGTTTCACACTCAATAATAGTGATTACAAAATCAGACCTGGATGGTTTGCCTGAAAATTAGTTACTGATTTGGTATGGTTCAACCAAAAAAATGTCTAGTCAAAAATCAGTCGAACAACTTTTTGGAAAAAAAATTCACTATTTTCAAAATATAATATTTCTCACACATTTTTATTCGTAATTATTTTTTCATAATAATATTATTTTTGCCACAAAAATAAATAAGAAATCAAGAAAAAGAAAGAAAGCAATTACACAAATACATACATATATATATATATATATATATTATAATAATATAAATTTTTTAAGATTATTTATGAAAATTTAATATATAAAATTAAAATTATATATATTTAATTATTACTAGTTTGAGTACGATCAAACCAATAAATAGCAAACAAATATCTTTAATGATCAATCTAATTTTTAAAACATTGTTCAATAATATAAAAGATTCTCTTATTAACTGAAAAAATAAATATTTTTTTAAGAACAAAGTTGGTTTTCTTGCGACCAATTATGGACTCAAGTTCTCTCTTTGGCGGACGCGACAATGAGAAAAGCCAGACATCGATAGCTCTTGAATGGCTGTGAACCCTTCAACCATTCAAGAGCTGTGGTTCTCTAAAGATTCCCCCTTGCCAGAGAGAACTCGGTTCCATCAATTATTCTGTTCCCTGGTATTCCAAGAAAAGTTACCTCAAAATGAAATAGCTTGGGTGAGGCAAGTGCATGCTTATAAATTAATTATGACTTAACCAAGAAAAAAATTAGATATAGTTTTTTATATTTTTATTTTTAAATTTTTAATCATAATATGATAAGTATATATTTTTAAAAGTGATCATATTTTTATTTATAATTTAACATGACATGCTTAATTATTAAAAATATTTATTTACATATATACTATTTTCAGTAGAAAGACTAATAGAAATACTATAGATAACTCCTATACGTCTAATTTTAAAGGAGAATATAAGGAGGCTTCAAATCTTAAATTATAAGTTATAACATAAAACTAAAAAAATAAATTAAATAATTGCATGACCTGCATTTATATATATATATATATAAAGTTAATGAACTTCCATTTTTTTTATTTTCATATGTATTATATATATGTGTGTGTGTCAGTTTTAAAAATTGGATTAATCATTAAATCGATAGAGTTACTGGTTCGTGATTTATTG
Organism: Biancaea sappan; assembly: GCA_037074585.1. Taxonomy (NCBI): domain Eukaryota; kingdom Viridiplantae; phylum Streptophyta; class Magnoliopsida; order Fabales; family Fabaceae; genus Biancaea; species Biancaea sappan. Next base: position 20,145,095 of record CM073494.1, read on the forward strand.
GTTTAATCGTAGTTAAATTGGAGTCGAATTGGTAATAATTAAATATATATTTTTAATTTTATATATTAAAAATATTATAATATAATAAATTAATAAACATTTTCATATTTAATCCTAGTAAACAAAAAATAAATAAAAGCTTACTAATCTCATATAGTGTGAGAAATAATTATATTTTGTAAATTTTTTTTTTTTGGCAAATTAAGATTGGTTCAACATGTCCTAAACCAGTTTTTGGCTAGTTATTTTTAAGTCAATCGAGGGACCAGTTACTAGTTCTCAATGTAATTAACTGATCTGTACAAAAAATCTATGATGTGTAGAGACTTAAAGGCGTATAGTACATGATAGAATTTTTACTGTTGCAATAACATCATTTTGAAAAATTTATGGATTTTTTTTCTAATTTTGATCAAGTGTATTGTCTACTCAATAAATTGGAAAATTATAAATTCTTTTAAATTTACTGAATCTGAAAAAAAAAGAAGTTATTCTTAAATTAATATATTTAGGAACTAGAACAATTAATCGTTTATTACAACAATGTGTCAATTTAAGAATTTAATTATTAGTATTATACGGATGTTTCTTTCACGAGCGATCAATTATTCAAGAAGCCGTTTGTGTTAGTTTTGAAGTTAACGAGGGTTGTTTGGCGTTGGTAGTTACTAGTCAGATTGTTGATACTTGATAGAAGCCTTTATATTATTGGAACGCCAAGTATTCTACTGACTCGGATTTTCTCTGTGCGCCACCCATATTGTAGACCAATTTCAATACTATAAAATTACAAATTATAAATAATACGCTCCAGATTTAATATAGCAATTTGATTTACTCGTTATTTATATAATTTCGTAAAAATAAATTGTTAAGTGCCTTATTTTTTTAGTGAACCAAAATAGACTTATGATCTGATCTAAAATTTAAAAATGTAATTTAAAAAAAAAATTGGAGATCTGTTATGCGAGCAAAGCAAATAATAATAAACTTATTTTTGTAGCGATCCAAACTGTTTATGTTTTATATATATTGTATACGATTATGTAGTTTTTTGTATTTTGTCTTTTCTAATTATCTACTATTTCCATAAAAGAAATAAGAAAAGATTAAAATTTTATTTTGGTACCTCACATATATTTCTTTTTTAAATTTGGTCATTCACAAATTTTTATTTTTAATTTGGTCCCTTATAAATATAAATGTTTTCAATTTGGTCATTTACAAATTTTCGTTCTTAATTTGGTTCCTTACAAATTAAAACATTTTTATTTGGTCTCTCATAAAATTTTATTGTCAATTTGCTCTCTTACTGATGTCTCTTTTCTCAATGTGGTCCCTGGTAAATGCTTCTATTCTTTTTTTTTTAATTTGCTTAGGAGTCTAATGTAGGAAGAAATGCATTAAAAAAAGTACATGGCATTTAATGATCCGCAACAATGAGTTAATTGCTAAATCAACATATGTTAAATTATTTAACACCAATTGTAGGGAGAAATCAAATTGAGAACATGAACATCTTATAGGCTAATTTGAAAATAAAAATATGTGAATGACCAAATTTATAAAAGAGACATTTGTCACATCCCATAAATTAGGCATGTGAGTTATACGAATAACACCGATGTTATACTTTTGTGGTATCCCTTAATTTCCTTGAACATTATTAATATTCATAATTATGCAAAACATAAATTTTTCAAAAAAGATATTTTGTATACATATACAAAAATGTTCAACATTCATACAATACTCAGTATGATACAACTTCGCAAGTTTAAGTGACCTATACAAACTACAGATCATTTCCTAATCCTCACCAAATTTACAAACATGAGTCCACTAAACAAAAATGGAGTATTACCCTAAAGGGCTACTAATCCTTCTCCTTAACCATTGTATCTAAAAAAAAAAATCATAAAGAGTGTGAGTTCATCAAAACTCAATGAGTAAATAATTGTGCATGAAAATATCACAAGCATAAATATCACATTACTAATATAGTTAAACCATAATTTAATTTAATACACCATTCATCTTTATATAAGCTATAACTTGCATCAGGTTTCTTGGGTGATCAAGCTCTTAAATATCTATGCATCATATTCGGTTATATCCTAGCATCAGATTTCTTGGGAGATCAAACCCTCAATCTTCAATGCTTTAAATTTGATTATATCTTAGCATCATATTTTTTGTGAGATCAAATCATTAATCTTCTATGCTTAAAATTCGATTATATCATAACATCAGATTTTATAGGAGATCAAGCCCTCAATCTTCTGTGATTAAAATTCAATTACAACATTACATTAAATTTCTTGGGAATTTAACCCTCAACCTTCCATGCAACAACAAATAGAGATATTTACTCAATAACAAAGTAATATAAGATATAGTCGCTATCACATCATTCCTTATCTTAAAAATACATCAATGTCCTCTTGAATCTCTTTTAAGAGTTAAGGTAATCTAACAATTATCTTTAACTAGAAAAAATGTATATTCATCATTCCAACAATATTGCAAATGAGACTTTTATTGTACATTGATTAATTATAATAATTTAGTTTAGCAAGGTTATCTACTCACAAACATGTTATAATTTATTCAAGGAACTACTACATCTAGTTACTTAGTCAACTACAGAAATCAATTCACATAAGACAATAAAATAATTCTCAATGATATTGTGAATTTTCTCAACTTGAATGTACACTGGTAATTTTCTCAATTTCATAAATAATGTAAATGAGATTTATATTGTGCTTTGACTAATTTAGTAAATTAATTTTTATAAGGTTGTTCACTCACTTTGATGTTTGCCTAATTTTTACCTTAACCCTTATGGAAGATATGTGAGATGATGGAAAATAATTCCCTCTACTTCAATATAGTCACAACATCCCAAAAAATGTAGAAGATACATCAAAGAATCTATTCCTATTTAATAATCATGCAAAAACATATTAAAGTCACAAAATAGGGAAATTCCTTACTACAAATCTTAACCTTTGGATACTCCTCTGAATATAACTCAAACAATAAATAATTTTCAAATAAAACTTGTACCATTAGAAACTAGACTGAAAGAGCTTCCAATGATATTTCATTTGCTAAAAACGGAGTCTGGATAAAAGAGTTATGAACATTTTAAAATTGATACTACAGTAATAGTTCGCTACAGTAACCCGAATATGGAAATTTTGCAGCCGCTACATTTTAAAATTGATCTTAGTTTTTTTGTGAATTTGGGGTCAAATCTTCACCATTTTTCTTGATTTCTTTCATGAGTTTTCATTCTTGATGTTTAAGAATTGTTTTGACACCAAAACTTACAATTTAAACTAACAACTCAAATCTCAATTATCAAATTTTCATCTTAAACCATAATATCCAAAATTAGGGAAAATTTTGAAAAAATTAGAATTCCTACATCTATTTCTTGTTTACAAAGTTTCTTAAGACTTCCATGACTTCCTTCCTTCAGGTATTGGCATGGATAGATGTGGAGAAGAGAGCTTGGGAGTGCTTGGCCAAAAGAGAGTGAGAGAGCTACGGGAGGAAGAGATAAAAATGTATAAGAAGAGAGAAGGATAAGTGTTTGAGTGAGTGTATGTGTGGGCCCCACTAATTTTTATTTCAATTTGGTTCCTTTGAAAAAATTAGGACCTTACAAGGGAATTTGGAAAAATTTGATCATAAATAAGGTACCCAAATACATTTCCATAAAATACATACCATCACATCATATTTTTATTAAAATACCAAAATCCTGCATTTGTTCACTTTACTCCTTTTCGTTGCCTCAAAATCCACTATAGCCTCCAATCCATCATCTTTACTATACCAACCTCATAATTTTGTTCTCATTTAAACCATTCTCCTTCTCGGGCTTTTATTTGGTCTTTTCTTAAGAGTACTCCATATTTTCTTTTCTTTTCACTTTAGTCCTTGAATGTACTTCTTACACTCACCACACGTTTCTTTTTTTCCGATGAAATCTTACCTGACAAAGGATAAGTCTTAGTCTTATTAAACTTTAGGATTCTTCATTTTTCTAATCAAAATTTCTAAATTCACGAAAAAAAAATTTCATTTTCACAAATATGTGTACTTTAACTATACCGTAATACTAAGGTATTATAGACATTTTTGAAAAATTAAATTAAAAATAAAAATTTGAAAAGAGCCAAATAAAAAAAAAGTTGTGAGAGAACAAAATAAAATATTAATCGAAATAAAAAAAAAGCTTCCTTTGGTCGGCGGTTGGTCCAATAAATGGCGACAAACTGATGATGATATATTAGCGGTGTATGTTAAATATTTCTTAAGTTTATTTTTTCAAAAAAAGATTTAGAATAATAATATAATAATAATTTTATTATATATTAAATATGGTGAAAAGTTGCTCAACTTGTCATTATTTCCTACTACATCTACTTTTTGTTTTTCTATTTTCTATATTTTATTTTATTAACTTATTAATATATAATTTTAAAAATTATTGACTAAAACTCCTCAAATGGCCAAAATCATATATAATAATGATATATAAAAGAGATCAACTAAGAGGAAGTAATTGTGAAGTAGCTTAAAACATTTTTTTTAACTGTAAATAACTTGATCAACAAAACTTTTTAACTTTAAATATAAATTGTGTGGGACAGTGGGAGTGTTTGAGATTTTTAGACTGTAATGATGTCTAAAACTGATTCAAAAAATATAAATACATTTCAAAGTCATATATCAATCACAATGCAAGTGTCTGAGAAATTAATTAATTTTGCACAATGTTTGGAATATAAAAATTCATCTACGTATATTAAATATGAATAACTAAACATAATCCGACACTTTTAATAAAGCACTTAAAATTTAGTTTTTATTTCAAATTTGAGTTTAAAACAAATTAAAGTGCGATTGTGAGGAAATTACACAATAAATATGAAAGTTTAACAAGGGAATTTCTAGACAATGTATGAAATTAACAATGAAATTTTATAAATAACTGCTAACTATTACAACAATTGAATAACCCGTACAACTGAGAGCTTTGGAGAAAGCTAGACATCGAAGACTGTTGCTAACTATTCCAACTATTAATTCTAGACTGTTGCTAACTCTTAGAACAATTAAATTGTAGACTGTTGCTAACTATTACAACAATTAAATACTCAGTATTCGAACAACCGCGAAATCTCAATTAATGAGTATTTTATTTTATGTTGAATTTTTACAAACCATGATTTAAATATTTCGGTGCAAAGTAACATATTTGAGACTCTTTACATTAATGTGATTTTATCTTCAAATCATGATTTAGATAAAAACTTTAGATTGTTATTTTATGTAATCTATGATTTCTCTAAATTTAAATTTCCTCAAAAGTAATTTTTTAAACTATGATTTGTTTAAATCTAAATTTTTTTAAATGTTTTTCAAACAATATTTACGTGATTTTACCTTCAAATCATTATTTCAGTGAAAATTATACATTATTATTTTGGCAATAATTTTTTCAAAATCAATTTTACAAAATATAGTTTATTTAAATCTAAATTTTACCAACTATTTTTCAAACATGTACATAATAACACTTTTGATCAGTCGGAAGTAGTGAGTTCTTCCACTATATGGATTTTAAATTTAATATTATCTTAAAAAAATTATTACAAGCATGAAAAATGGTGAAATTTTATACTTCATATCGGGAAAAATTGAAAAAAAAAAAAGAAAAGAAAAGATGATAGAGTAATAGTGATCATTATTAGAGAGCAAAACAATCTATTCCACCATGCTTCTTTATCAATTATGTGGTTCTGTCCCTGATTTTAAGCAACTACTCAAATTGAAGGTACTTTTTTGAAATGATTAAAAAGACAATTTTAATTTTTATTAGAAAATTTAATAGTAAAATTATAAAAACTCCACAGCAAGATATCATTTTTAATGATTATCTTATATTTTTAATATAAGAATTGTATCTTATGTTCAGGCTTTACTACACGAAAGTGCAATTAGATTTAGGGTTTAGAATTTTCACATGAATATTGACACAGGAAGTGCTCCTCTTTGGGTTAGCTGTACCTATTGTCCTAGCAAAACTCCGCTCGAAGTAAATTCACCTTCTTATTTGTTTATATGACTATATTAACAATTTAGTTCTTAAAAGTTTAACTCTCTATAATTTAACTAGTCTTTAATTGTTATGAATCATTAAACATTATTATTAAGATAGTCCTTCAAAGATAAATGATAAAATTGCACAACATCTCTAAACTTTGATGTCAATGCACTTTACCCCTCAACTTCTAAACTCAACAAAAGACTCTCTTCAATTTTCATTTTGTGGCGAAACACCTCCACGTCTAGTATCTTCAAAATCAGCACAGATTGCCTCCAGCGCATAGGAGGCTCCTGCGCGCAGAAAGTATTGAGAAATCTAGACATTTGGATGGCACTGATCTAACGGTTATATATATATATATATATATATATATATATATATATATATATATATATATATTACTTAGGTCATGAGTTGTTAAAGTCGTTCAAGTATAAAAAATTAGTCTATGAAGTAATATATATGACCCCAACCTAATTTCCTAATTCAAAAGAGAGATTTCTAAAATTAAAAATAAAATGTCATAAAAGCTATTTTTTTTCTATTTTGAATCTTTGACACTATTTCATTGAACAAATATGTCATGTACAATATTTTTTTTATTTTATCATGCATTATATTTAAATTTATAATATATATTCAAATTATGAATAAAAAAGAATTATTTTTTAAATAAAAAAGTGTATGCTGGGTTGGGCCATAATTTTTAGCCTAATTATCAACTTAAGTCCAGCCCAACCCAACCAACGTTTATTGGAAGCCATGGAGAGCTTGGGCTAGGCCATTGACACCTCTACCAAGCAAGTTGCTTGGCATGTGATGGCTGGGCAATCAACGACTATTGCGCGCTCACACTACTCGCTCTCTCTTCCCATGATTCAATAGCTCCCACCCATCTACTCTCTCTTCACATGATGGTCGTTGATCACTTAGATCCAACGGCCATCGCTCGCCAAACATGCGATTTAGAATCATGTTCACTTGATTTTGCTAAAATTCTCATGAATCATCTAAAGCCATGTGTTCCAAGACATTGCACAACTTGCACTTACAAATTTGAATATGGAGAAGGTAGTACCTCTTCCGATTATATATCTCTAAAAACATTTGTTTTCGACAACATTCGTTTTCGGGCCAGCCAAAATGTTAGGCCCGGCTTACATAGTGTGGGCTGGCGGGCTATACGGGCCAGCCAGCAAGTTTTTTTTTTCCTCACCTAAAATGTTCATTATACCTGATAAGTAATACACCAGACTTCAATTAATTCATTAAAACCATGAACATTCAAGAAATTTCAATTCAATTTTTCATTACAACTTAGTAACAATTGACCAATTCTAATTAATTCATTAAAACCATGAACTTCCAAGAATATTAATTCAGTATTAATCCAAGAAAGTTAAAAGCATAACAAGCACACAACAAGCACTTAGGAGATAAACATCCAAGAAAGTTCGGAATTAATACACACCAATCCACTATCACTTAGGAGACAAACATGAAACATCCAATTTTAACACAACAAGCACTTAAATACAAAAGTTCCATAGACAAGAAACTACAAAATCCATCAATCTTGTATCTTGAATCTTCCATAATTCAATCCATCAAATTGCAAATCGAAAAATCAAAAGAATATTACTAATTAAAACAAACGTCAACATACCAAATTTCAATAAAATCATCAAGCTTTCAAATACTAATTCTAAAACTAAAATTAATTACCATCATTCCATGATTCTATCAACATCATTCATCATAAACTTGAAAGAGGGATATTTGAACCCTTTTTAGTGGATTTATCACCATCTTCAACAATATCATCATCTACACCTCAAATATCATAAATTAACATAAGAAATTAAGAACCAAAATTAAAAGCAAATCATTAGAATTAAAATTAAAACTAAAACTAAAACTAAAACTAATTTGAGATAATAATTAGTAATTACCTTCAAAATTAAACCCATGTAACCAATTACGGGCACATATAAGTGCATGAACATTGTTTGGAAGAAGAGAGCATCTATACTTGCTCAACACTCGAGACCTAATACTGAAAGTCCCTTCACTCTCTATTGTAATGATTGGAATGCTTGGAACATCACAAGCCATTCTAGAAAGACATATAAACTTAACATGAATACCTTTTCAATGTTCTAAGATATCCCATGTAAGATAATATTGAGGTTCAAGTCTTGGCTCCTCTAAATATTTATCTGACTCAGACTTCCTACATTGATCATCAGTTCGGTTCACAAAGTTACTAGTCAAATACTATATATTCAAAATAAAAAACAAAACTAAAAATTATATAAGGAATAAAGGGCAAGTTTCATATGATTGAAAAATAAATGACTATTTAGTTACTTACATCACTCCATACACTAAAGCTTGCATTTGATTGTGATGAGGAGCTTGGTAATTCAGTAGTGCAAGATTGAAGATCAATTTGTGACAATTCCTTTTTGCCACTAACAAAACCTTTCTTCTCATAGTGAGAAAAAGAGATTATACATCTCCTCCTTAATGTGATTTATTTTCTCAGTCACATTCACAAAATCAAGCTTCCTATAGCAAAATCTCAAGAATTCCAATTTACTCCTCAGATCAAGAATGCATGCAATGGAAAGGATGACGCTGTACTCACTCCAATATTTTTCAAATTTTACAACCACCCTTGAAGCCATGTCTTTAATTACTAAATCATCACTACACATATTTTCCCTCAACAAATATTCAATCTTCTAAATTTACATGAAATACACGTTGGCATTGGAATAAGAAGAACTAGAAAACAAGTCGTTGATGACAGGAAAAGGATACAAGAAATCACAGATCAATTGTCCTCTTCTCCACTCCTTTTGTCAGGGGTGAGCAACCAATTGGCCCAACCCACTCAATCCGATCCAACCCGCCTAGTTAGGTTGGTTTATATTGGGTTAGTGGGTTAGGTTGAATATTTTCAACCAAACCTAACCTGCCAACCTGATAGTATATATATATATATATATATTAATATCTCCTTCTTACTTCAGTCTTCTTAGTCGTTATCTCCCTGTGTTTCTCAACTTCTTCAGTCTTCTTAACTGTCATATCTCTTAACCGCCGTGTCTCTCTGCCTCTCCCACTCCAGTGGTTCCTTCTCCTTGCTTCTCAGTTCTCTCACTCCAGTTAAGCAATAATCGTGAGTCTTCCCCAATCTCCAATCTTCTTCTTTCTCCATCTTCTTATTGGTTTGTATTTCTAGTCCAGAACAGATCCAGTTTAGAACCATAAAATTTTCTAGTTCTGAACCAGAAATTTTTTGGTCTAGAACAGAATTGGTTCTAAACCAAAAATTTTTTGGTTTAATGGGAAAGAGCTGGGGGAACTAGGAAGATCGGGCGCAGACGCGCAGTAGATGATGTTGAACTGGAACTGTGGAACATGTGAGAGATGGAAGGAGATAAGAAAAGACAGAGAAAAGAATATGGGAAACAGTCACAGAGAGAGAGAGAGAGAGAGAGAGAGAGAGAGAGAGAGAGAGAGAGAGAGAGAGAGAGAGAGAGAGAGAGAGAGAGAGAGAGAGAGAGAGAGCTGCCACCCGACCCGACCCAAAATGCTACAGTGCAGGTTAGGTTGGTTCATGTCTCATGTTAAAAAATCAAAAACCCAACCCGACCCGACCCGCTCAACTGTGAATAGGTTGGGTTGAAAAAAATTCTCAAACCAGATCCAATATGACCCGTGCTAACCCCTACCTCTTATGATGGACAAGTAAGAAAGTTATTGTCATATAAAGCTAAGCTTCCGAAAGCACGACGATACTTTAGTGCACTTTTTAACAGCACAAAGGTCGAATTCCATCTAGTAATGACATCTAACCGCAGTCGCCATTCTTTAAGGCACGTAAAAACCTTTTCCAGCCCACTCCTAACTAGTGTGTAGTGGTGGCATTTTACAGAAAGAAAGAATCCTACTATTTAATTTTCAATTGTTATCTACAAAATGAGCCGTCAAACAAATATGACCTTTAACAGTATATGTAGTCCAATAATAAGAAGTTATGCAAATTCTACCAGACTATTTATCATACTATGTTTCAACTTTCCTTTTTGCTCTAGATAAACACTCCATACATCAGACATTGTAGTATTTTGAGTAATATGATTTACATCAGGATTCAAATTCTCGAATGACTCCCTAAGCCGTTTATACTCAACAAAAGAATAAGGAAGATCATGCTTAATTATAGTCAACGCCAAAAGATCCTTATGGCCTTTTTGGTTAAGTTTTCTAGACCTCAATCATCCTTGTTCATCTACCATCATTCTGCTAATATCATGAAACTTAGACAGAGCTACACACTCAAGAATATGATGCAAAAGTGTTGATGTACCATATCTGCTACTCCCTATCACATTTTCTCTCCTACAATCATTACATTTTTCCTTTTCTTTATCATCAATAACGCCTATCTTCATAAAAGAAGCCCATATATCAGAAGTACTAGCTTTGGCCTCTCTAGGTAAGGATGGTCTCTCAGAAGTACAAGTTTCGATAGTAGCAAGGGTTTCACTTTCATTCAATTCATTTAATCTATCTATTCTATTCTCTATATCAACTGAATTACTAATGTTACTTTCATCAAAGGATGTCATATATAATTGCGGCAATTTAAAAAAATTAATACTGTTATTTCAAAAATTAATACTACTAAACCCCAAGATTTCTAGTACAATGCGAGATTATACATCTCTTCCAGTCCATCTATTTCATGCTCTAAGATCTGATTCTAATATTTTAAATTTAAATTAATGTAAGAAGTTCAACTTGATTCTTCTTAATTCTTATACTAAAACCAAAGTCATTAATAGCATGTATAGTTAGCAATAAGTTCTCTACCAGTCTATCTATTTCATTTTTTTCTTTGTTTATGCTAAATCTTTCCTCTTGCTTGAGAGTTGACACTTTGACAAATTTATTGCATAACGACAACTCAGTAAGTAAAGGACTTGGATACTTAAAAATCAATACAAGGCTACAAGCAATCAATTGTAGTCATAGATATAAGAATAAGCATATAAAGTTTTATTTAATATAAGCTGATTCCCACAAGATAGAAGATACACTAACCTGACGTCACTATCACAGACGGAGTTACGGAGAGTGATGAAGTTAAGCTTGAGATGGGGGACAACCATAATGAGAAGGAAGAAGAACTGAAGAAGCTGAAGCAAGAGAGCAGTTTGAGCTTCGAAATCGATTTACGGCAGCTTAAACAACACCCACAGCGAGAACCTTCCCTTCCTTGGCCGAAAACCTTTCCTTGCCGCTGCTAGCCGTCGTCTACGTGAAGATTGGTGAGATTCCAGTCTCCGGATTCGAATGATGTGCAAGCGTCAGTGAACGACGGCCTTCTACTGGGAGAGTGAGAGTTGGGAATTTGGCTTATTTAGGAAAGAGGAAGAGTGACAAGAGAGGTCTAAGGAGTGGAGAATTTTTTTTTTTGGGGGGGGGGGGAGATAGACACAGGAGATGGTGTCATTTATTAGGTAAGGGTATATTATATATATATTACGGGCTAAATGGGTAATCTGTGAGTTACCTGGGTTCAGCTCGTGTAACCGGTGAGTTACACAGACTGGGCCATTTAGGCCCGGTTCTATACGAGCTAGCACTTAGCTAGCCCAGCCTGCCTCTAATGCGGGTTAAACGAGTCTGTTTTGACAGATTTAATATACATACTTAATTTTTGAACTTCAAAATTCAACATATCATGCCTTATATACATTGCTCTTGCTAACCATTATCTCGAAGGCATTAATTAATGAATATTTATTCTAAAAAATATATTATGTCAAATGATTAATCAATTTTTTAAGTTAGTTATCATTAATGTTCTATTTACTTTTTAATATGAGAAGCTTACCCTTTTAAAATAGTTTTAAAAATATTAAATTCTGATCTATTAATTGTTTTTATTGTTTGGAGTTTATTTTGAGATTTTTATTTTTATGATTTGAAAATTTGATAACTTAAATAGATTGTAATCAATATACTATATAATAAAAATGATGATTCTGAAAAATAAAGCAATATTTTTTAATTATTATTATAAAAAAGTAATAATAAATGATAAATATGTATAATTAATATTTATTTTTAAATTTTAAGATTGTAATAATTACTATTTTATGGGTAAACTTGTCATATTAAAAAGTAAATAAGACATTAATGACAACTAATTTAAAATAATTTTATAATTTTTTTTCTTAGGGCCTTTCCTTATAGGCAATCTTACTCAAGATATTATTAGACACTATATATACATGGACACATCTCTCAACGAGAACTCAAACCTGGACTTGCCACCATATGAAAAATTAGCCCTTTTGCACTAAATTCAACTCTTCTTTGGTTCAATTGATTAATCATTTGATATGGTACACTTTTTTTTTTTAATTTTCAAGAACGATAACTGCTTCTTGTGTCTTTAGGGTTTAGAGTATTTACTCTTATATTTATTTCAATATTTTTAGTTCATTTGTTAACTCATTCCTCCACAATTCCACATAGAATTAACCCATTTCCCATAATATTGCACGATGGTGTTAGGTCCATGTGTAACTGTTGTCTAATTTAGTAATTTGCTAAATTTGACTTCAAATTTTGAATCAAAATAAGATGAAAGAGTAACGGAAAAAAGTGAATGAGGATTAAGTAAAAAATTATTGTTTTCATTTTAAAAAAATAAATTGATCAAAGTTAACTTATATACCAAGAAATAAAATAAAAATACATTTCGTTATTATGTCCTAAATATATAGATGTGATGTCCAATAGAGAATTCAGAATTTAAAATTGTAAATGCTAAGATATGTGAATTTAGCCTGATAGAGTGTTCTCTTTCTTTAGGAAAGGTGTTTAATTTGACCAATTGCATTCTTAACCAATGAAAATTACATCATAGATTTGAAGAGTGTCAAAGTGAAAGACAAAAAGATAGAAATCAATTCATTAGTTTTAACAGCATCAAACCACCAAATCATGGAATGGACTTTAATTTTTCGTTGGATGTCGCACATTTAGCAGAGTGTCCGCTAGTCATTTCATATTGGTGGGTCCCACAGGCCCCACAACTCTAGATTAACTATATATCATATCTCCCGAAGTAGGTTTATCAACCCTTTCTTTTTTGAAGGAGTAAATTTCATTTCCATATTGATAATTATGTGATGATTGAATTTGAGCCTCACTTTGAAACTTTCAGATTTTATTATTTAATGCAAGCTTTATACACACATACACATACCCACATCGATCTCGAACTCTTTAATTAGCTCATTGTCAGTGATTAATAGTAGAAATGATTTGTTTTGTTCTTGCATATTCTGAATGCAATTTCAAAGGAATCCTAATTGGCACATTTAATTACAATGAGAGAGATTGTTTCTTAATCAGCAGCAGGTTTTAGATATATAGACAAAAGTTTTTTTTTTAATCAGCAGCAGGTTTTAGATATATAGACAAAAGTTTTTTTTTTAAATTTCTATAACGTTTGACATGAATTTTAATTTTATCTTTAACATTATTTTTGTTGATGTTGTCTTACATATTTTTAGTTTGTTTTATTTTTATCTCTAATGTTAACATTGTTAATATAGTAGATGAAAAATAGTGACGAGACTCTTCTGTAGGACACCCGTTATTGCCAAACAGTATTTTCACATTTCTTCTTTTTCTATTTTTCACTACTGCTACTACTACTTAGATAGAAAGTGTGTGTGCAGAAGTATATTTGGGATGCAATTGGAACTTTCAACCAAGCATTTGTGAAAAAATTGAAACTAAGGTTAATTAATATGACATGTTGACAATGATGTGTCCCACAGAAAAGTTGACATTAGCATTTTTTATCCACTATATGTTGACAGTTTTGGCTCGGAGACAAAATTAAAATAAATTAAAAATAAGTGAGCCAAAATTAACACAAAAAGATATTGAAATTGAAACTCAAGTCGAATGTTAGGATTAGGAACATAAATTGTAGTTTTGCCATTTATTTATTTATACACACCACATGCCAACATTTTGGATAGTTTTTTGGATCATTCATTTTTTTCCTGATTTGGTGCTTATATATATATATATATATATATATATATATATTGTGTAGATTGAAAGAGGAGCTTCATTTTCTAATTGTTAAAGAATTAAGTTCTTTTATGATCAATTTGATTCTATGACTTGTTTTCCTTTCGTTTCTCACCTTAATTTTAAATTTTGTTTGTTTCAAACTACGCCTTGTGTGCATCTATTTCAAAAGCTTCAATTGTAAATATTGCAATTTAAAAATATGTGGGAGACACACGGATTTAAATCTGTGAAGCTTTGAAGGAAATTAAATTCATTGTATAAATTTAAAAAGGACACATTTAATTCGCCTCTAAAAGTAAATTATATGCGTCTCTCTCTCTCTCTCTCTCTCTCTCTCTCTCTCTCTCTCTCTCTCATGAGAGAAATTTTAATTAATGGCTAAAATTAAAACACTTATTAAGCATTAAACTACACCCTACAACACATAACTTCCTATTATTGTGCAACATTTTATCATTTAAAGAACTTCTTACTAATGTGTCAAAATTTGTTATTTGATTGATATTATAATAATTTAAAATTCTAAACCCTAGATAAAATCTAATAGCCAAATTTAAACCCTAATGTTACATTTTTTTTCTCTTCTCTAGATATGCTGTATATGTATATATATATATATATATTATATGAAGAAACTATGCTAAATAATATGTAAAAAAATTATTATGAATTACATAATTTATGGTTTTTTAATTAAAAAATATCGTAAAATTGTTATGAATATGTAAAATTATAATGTTTATAGAAGTTTAAATAGAGGCATTAGTTTCTATCTAAACGAAAAAAAAGGATAAAATTAGAAGAATGATGTTATCATTTTACAATAGATGAAAAAAGAAATAAAAAAAAGCTCAAATAATAAATAGATATTACCATCGAAATAGGAAGAAATAGTAAGAAAAACAAAGGTATTGTTTGAAGATGTTAAGTGACTTTGAATTATGTGGTGACCTAATTTATGGCTTGACTCAGTTTATTTGGTAACATGATTCAAAATCAGAAAAACTTAGAGATTTGTGGGACAAGTAGGGTGAATAGCACTGTCAATACGGGCCGATTAGTTTTTAAATGGGTCTGGACTTTGCCAACCCCTGACCTGCGACCTAGGCTATTTTTTTAAAAAAATAATGTGAAAAAAATAATTATTCATGATGCTCTTGAAGTCTTTCTTGTCTTCATGAATAATCACATTACTATTCTGTTAATGTGAAAAAAACAATCACATTACTATTTTGTTATAGTTTATATATCCATTATCTAGTATATCATAATGACAACAGAAAGGCAGATTTATAAATTATAATCGTCACCTTTAGTTCTCTGACCATGACTTATAAAACAATCTCCACTTTCCTTATTTTATTGTTCCATCATTTCCAATTCTTCTCCTCTTAATAGCCACTATTGTTTCAAGTTTAATGTCTTTTTATGCAAAAGTAATATTTTATTTATCATGCATGCACTCAAAGAAGGCAAGACACAGAGCATTGGGTGGTTGTATTTGTATACTTGTATTGCAATTGCAAAGGAAACTGTCTTACTATTTATTAGGTATATTTTATTTTATTCTCCTATGACTAAAAATTGGACTGCAAGGTGAATAAAGTGATCTAAAAAACAAAAAAAAGAACGCGGCCTAGCCCATGGGCCTCCCGCAGCCCAACCCGCTTTTAAACGAGTCTACTTTTGGGGGGTCCATGCCCTCCCAAATATAAGCGGGCCGGGCTCAGCCAACGGGCTTGGGCCTGTATTGACAGTACTAAGGGCGAGGGCCGATGAAGCAACCTAGGAGTAGTTTGTTTTCGATTACTATGTATTGTACTCTCATACTTTGCCAAAAGTTAATACGTATGTTCTCTTTGCTCATGAATGTACGTCACATTGACTGAACCACATAAATTTTTGGGTGTTGTTTTATTTCTGCACTATTTATCTTCCAAGTTTGTGTTAATTTCTGTAACAGAAGAAAAAATAAAAACAAAGAGTGACATGAGGGTTTACTTGGCAACTACATTTCATCTAGGGTTTCGGATGTTTTAATTATTATAATATTAACAAAATAATAGTGTGACACATTAGTAGGAAGTTATGTTATTAAATGTTATAGATTCACTACAAAAAAAAACAGTTATATAGTAGTTATTTTTTAGTGGCGTTTGCTTTTAAGCTCCACTAAATATAAATATAGTGGTGTTTTTGGTAAACGCCAATATATAGTGGCATTTATACATAAAAACACCACTACATAGTAGCGTTTCTACACCACATGAAACGCTACTACATAATGGCATTTATGTCTAAACGCCACTATGTAATCACTTAAACCCTTAATTTTAATCTTCAGTACTTCACAACCTACAATCCAACCCTTCGACAGCAGTCGCGTGCAGCCTCCTCTCGTCTTCGCTCCTCTCCTCGTAGCTCCTCTCGCTGTCATTCTGTGGTCATTGTTTGGTGGCCATCTTGCCGTCCATTCGTGAAAGTAAAGTAACTGAAAGGAAATAAAGTGAAGTAAAGACAAGTAAAGAAAAGAAAGACGCAAGCAAGAAAGGAAAGTCAAAAGTGTGTCTGAATAATGCTTCAATATTTCAAGATATGTATCTTGTACAGTTAAAGGCTATTTATAGAGGCTAAGTAAGTCTAACTAACTTTAGCCACCATATCCTGACCATTAGATCTATTACTCTTTTATTCACCCATCATACTAATTTTCTAAAGTCTTGAAAATAAAAGAAAGAACTATACATAAGAAAAAGGACATCTGAACTGATACAGAACTTTAAAGAAAAGAAATATATCTAAGCATAGGCCACAGGACGAAGAGTGTATTTTAGGTACGGCTCTTTTTATCCTCTTCTTCATCTTCCTTCACTTTCAGTTTGGAACGAAGTGTACAAAACCGAGCCTTGGATAATGGTTTGGTCATAATGTCAGCAATCTGATTTTCTGAAGGTATATGACACACAAATATCTCCTTCTTCAATACTTTCTCTCTGACATAGAAGAGATCCAACTCAATGTGTTTGGATCTAGAGTGAAACACCAGATTTGCTGCTAGTAGGACTGCACTACTGTTATCACAGTAGATGGTAGGAGTATTCTGAGTAGAAATTTTTAGTTCTGCAAGTAGGGATTTAATCCATGCTAACTCAGCCACTGTATTAGCTAAGCTCCTGTACTCGGCTTCGGTAGTTGATCTTGCCACCACGGTTTGCTTTTTAGATGCCCATGAAATTAGATTGGGACCGAGAAACACACAAGAGCCAGACATTGACCTTCTGTCATCTAAACTATTGCCTATGTCAGCATCACAGAACCCTGTTAGAGCAAGATTATTTGATTTCTGGAATGTTAAACCATATTGTAGTGTACCCTTCAAGTATCTTAGGATTCTCTTTACAACTTTCCAGTGAGTATCCAGTGGCGAATGCATATACTGACATACTTGATTAACAGAAAAAGAAACTTCTGGTCTAGTTATGGTAGCATATTGTAAAGCACCTACTATCTGTCTATACAGCTGAGCATTTTCCAAAATGTCACCCTGAAGCTTCGAAAGTTTTGTGTCACTTGTCATGGGAGTTGAGATGCTCTTTGCCTCCTGCATTTGTGCTTTCTCCAGTAGATCTTTGATATATTTTGTTTGTGAAAGGTGCAGAGAACCATTTGCAAGACTCTTAACCTGAATTCCCAGGAAATAATTCAACTCTCCCAAATCTTTTAGAGCAAACTCCACATTTAGTTGTTCAATAAAAAATGTAATGACTTCCTTTGAACTTCCAGTAATTAGGATGTCATCTACATAGACTAACACATAGGTGCAATGGTGAGAATTAGTTCTGACAAATAAAGAAGTATCACACCTACTAGATTGAAAACCAAATTTGTTCAGAGTAAGAGTGAGTTTGTCAAACCATGCTCTTGGGGCCTGTTTAAGGCCATAAAGAGCTTTGTTGAGTCTGCAAACCAGTGATTCTTGGCCTCTAACTACAAAACCAGTAGGTTGTTCCACAAAAACTTCCTCCTGTAATGCTCCATTAAGAAAAGCATTGTTGACATCAAGTTGTCTAACATTCCAGCCCCTTGAGATTGCAACAGTAAGTATTACTCTGATTGTAGTAGGCTTTACAACTGGGCTAAATGTCTCATCATAGTCAAAACCTCTCACTTGATGAAACCTTTTTGCTACCAACCTGGCTTTATACCTTTGTACTGTCCCATCTGCATTTCTTTTTATCTTGAAAACCCATTTACATCCAATGGCTCTCCTCCCTTCAGGCAGCGTGACTAAACTCCATGTATTATTCTGCTGTAAAGCTTTATATTCTTCCAACATGGCTGAGGACCATTCCTTGCTAGATAGAGCTTCAGCTACTGTATTAGGTTCCTTATCTTTTGCTGCTAGGAAAACCTTAGGCTTAAAGACACCTGCTTTACTTCTAGTCCTCATGGGATGAGTTGATACAGTAATGTTAGGTACAGTGGGCTATTGTTGTTGCGTATTTACACTCTGTTGTTGCTGTAAATTTAATTGTTGAGGATGCAGTTGAGATTCTATGGGACATGTGTGAGATACCACGGGGTCTGCAGGTGAGCAATGTTGGTCAATGTTATTCAAAGAGGCAGAACAATGTGATGAATCTTCAATTGAAGGAATCAAAGCTACTGTACCCGAACCTCCACATGCAACATTAGATACAAGGTCTACCACACCAATTCCAGTATTAGTTGTATTAACAGGTAAAATATCAGCATAAGGGGCACTGCTAGGGATTATAGGAGGTTGCGAATTAAGGTTTGAAGTGGAAATAGGTGTGGGAGAGGAAGCAGTACTATTCTTTACAGCAAAGGGAAAAATAGATTCATTAAAGAGCACATGTCTGGAAACAATAATTTTTCCAGAAGGAGTCAAACATTTATATCCCTTGTGATTTGGACTATAGCCAATGAAGGTACACTCAATGGATTTGAAGTCTATCTTATGTTTGTTATAGGGTCTAAGTAAAGGAAAACAAGAACAACCAAACACTTTAAGTTTCAAGTAGTCAGGAGTTTTATGAAAAAGTTTCTCAAATGGTGTTTGCTGACAGAGTATAGGTGTAGGCAATTTATTTATAAGACACACAGCTATATAAAATGCCTCATCCTAAAAACGAAGAGGTAGGTGAGCATTAGCAAGAATAGTTAGACCAGTTTCTACAACATGCCTTATTTTCCTTTCAGCTAATCTGTTTTGCTCAGGAGTGTATGGGCAACTCATTTTGTGTATAATTCCTTGGGATTGAAGATATTTGGAAATGGACTTAAATTCTCCCCCTCCATCTGACTGTACAGCTTTGATTTTGGAATTAAATTGCAACTCAACCATGGCCTTAAACTGAAGAAAAACAGCAAAGGCATCAGACTTGTTTTTAAGAAAATAAATCCAAGTATAACGGTTATATGCATCCACAAAATGCATAAAATAGTGATAACCACTTGAGGATTGGACAGGTGAAGGCCCCCATAGGTCTGTATAAATTAACTCAAGAGGACAAGAATAGGAAGTGCTTGATTGAGGAAAAGGAATTTTATGCATTTTTCCATAGCAACAGGATTTACAAAAGCTAAGTACACTTTTATTGTCATATTGGATCTCATTTATTTTGAGTACATGCTGTAGAGTTCTGTGACTTGGATGACCAAGTCTCTGATGCCACAAATATAAAGAAAAGGAGTTACAAGAGGATTTGGGAAGAACACAATTCAAGGCATTCTTTTGTTTACAATTATCAACATTGTTTAAAGAAGAAAGACAACTGGGCAGATGAGAGAGCTGCAATTTATCAAAGACATAGAGACCATCATCTCTAACTTTCCCTTGCAAAAGAATCTTTCTGGTAACCTGAGACTTAACAAAACAGGCATTAGAATGGAATTCAAAGAAAACTGCATTGTCTTTAGTAAACTGCGAGACACTAAGCAAGTTTTTGGTAATTTGAGGAGAATGAAGGATATTAGATAAGGCAAGTTTAGTAGAAGAAAAGGGAGATTGAATAAAAGATTGCCCTATATGCTGAATATTAATACCTGTACCATTCCCCATGTGTAGCTGCTCTTGCCCATTGTATTTAGAACCGGAATTGAGATTAGTGTAATCGGTTGTTACATGACTCGAGGCTCCTGAGTCAGGAAACCAACTGGGATCATAAGTTGCTTCAGAACCAGTATTAACAGCAGCAATTTGGGCTGAGTACTTCTGTGAATTTCGATTTTGTTGACTCTGCTGATCATATCTGTAGAAGCAATTTGATGCAAGATGTCCAGGCTTGTTGCAAATTTGACACACAACTTGAGACCTGTTTGAACCACGGCTTTGACCACTAATCTGACCACCTCTTTTTCCTCTGCCTCTGTTCTGATAGCTACCACGTCCTCCATTACTGCTGGAACTATTGTTGTAGTTGGGTCTGAAATTATTGTTGTTGCTTCGTCCACTATTGCCATTCTGGTAGTTATTACCTCCTTTGATATGGGTATTAGCAAGATTCACAGACAAGGATTCCAACGCCATCATCTCTGGTTTATTTCTTTCAATTCGAGACTCCTGAGACAATAGTAGAGCTTCAATTTCACTAACAGTAAACGATTATGTCCTGGTAGACACTGAAGTTACGAAAGCATCATACTCTCTGGGCAACCCATCAAGAATGGTGTCTACATGTTCATTGGAGGCGTCGTATCCTACTGCGATTAGAGCATCAACAGTAGCCTTAATCTTTAACAGGTACTCACTCATCTTCTGTGATCCTTTCTTTGTATTTCTTAATTGCATCTTAAGTTGCCTGATCTTGGCCTTTGTGTGACAAGCGAAATAGTTCTGAATTCTTTCCCAGACTTGCTTGACCGTCCGGCACCCCACGACATGAGCAAGCATTGTTTCATTCATAGACGCAAGAAGCCAACAAAGTAGAAGCTGATCTTGCTGCTCCCATTCAAGAAACCGATCATCGACCTTTTCTATCAACCTATCGGCTTCACTGGCAAATCTTGCTGGTTTCTCCCCTACGAGATATCTCTGTAATTTGTGGTCGTTGATCGTTGCCGTGATTTGCTGTTCCCACAGCAGAAAATTATCCTCTCCAAGCTTTATGGAGAAGGGGTGAGAAAATGAGATCATTCCATTCTTCTGAGAAGGAGCCACGATTGAATTAGTAGTTTCGTCTCTTATTCCATTCTCCATACCGTCGACTCTGATACCATGAAAGTAAAGTAACTGAAAGGAAATAAAGTGAAGTAAAGACAAGTAAAGAAAAAGACGCAAGCAAGAAAGGAAAGTCAAAAGTGTGTCTGAATAATGCTTCAATATTTCAAGATATGTATCTTGTACAGTTAAAGGCTATTTATAGAGGCTAAGTAAGTCTAACTAACTTTAGCCAACATATCCTGACCATTAGATCTATTACTCTTTTAGTGTGGTCGTCATCGTCATTCTTCCTCCACAATTCGTCGCTCCTCGCCGGAGCTCGAGTTAAGCTGTAATGCCATTATTCTCACTTCTCACTCTTGGGTTATCATTTTTGTGGATGCCTATTGTAGTTTTTGTTGGGTTGCTTTACTGGTATATTTGGTTCTATTTGTCAACAATATTTCAATTCTTTTAGACAAATGCAACTGGTATCTTGAAATATTTTGATCATTGAAATAAGCAAGTTTATGGCCATTATGTACATTGAGATGCTAAATGGAATTATATGATTTAACCTAATCAAATTAATACCTCTGAAGTAGTTTTGAAGAGGAAACATGTACCATATCTTACGAGGGACATCTATTCCAGGAGTTTAAATAGCAAAAGAAAACTGAATTATTAGTTTACGTGTCTTGGTTTTTCCACACTTGTTATTGTTATGTTTTTGGTGTTTATATGAATTGGGGATTATAATGGTTAAATTAATGGATCAAATAATGGGACCAAAGCAGAAGGTGTGTGCTTGCTGTGTTACGTTTTTTGAGATGCAGTAGGGGTTGAGTTATATGAAGGCATAAAGGCTTTATTTTTCCTTTAACAAAAGGTAAATACTCATATCATATTATCATATAGTGGATTACAGGTTGGATTTACATAAAACCTTTTAAAAGTGTTCATTGGGATACCACATGATCACATCTTCATTAGCCAATGATTATTTTGACCAAAAAAAAAATACGGATGACATTTCTTTTAGAAGTGTTTCAGATTTGCACCAACTTAGAGCAAGTAGGTTCAGGCAAAAATGGGCTTTCTGCAAAAGAACAAATTTGTTGTTCAAAACAAATTTTTCTGATTTTTAACCATATTTTTTTATATAAAAGTCTTATAATTGGTGTTCTTGTTATCCCATAAATTTTGGGTAATTTAGCTCTAAGGTTTGACTAAGCTAGAGCTGTAATTAAAATTTAAATAATGTTATAAATTGTTACAAACAAAAAACTAGGAATTAAAGTATTTTAGAAAGTCCCTTGAAACTAGAAAGTGTAGAGTTTCTATTATTTTGAGCTTTGGATATTTGAGATTGGAGAATTGTGTTTAAGTATGATATTTGATGGTAATTTTAGAATTTTCAATGAATGAGTAAGCTCATTTGGAGTTGAAAGAAGCAAGGGGAAACTTCTCTACAGGGTAGCTAGTTTTATTTCATGAAAGTATTAGTTATTTGTAATTTCTAAATTGTTTCTTATTCATGAATTATCAATTTTATGATAAGGCTTGGCCTTGATTATGACACTTTATGGCTATGATTATGTTGCTATGTGGCTATATCATGATTTGGAATGGAAGAATCTTGAGACTTGTTCTCTAGGAAATATGCATCTAGAACCTTAGAAGTTGTCCTCCTATGTGCTTGGGTCATCCCCTATATGACGTAAATCTTGTTGTATGGCCATCAACTATGTTGAATCTCCCTTGCAAGATTACGGTTGCCCTAAGAGAACATGTCAATTTGTGCCCAAGAAGGTGTCTCAGTCCATGAGGGATTTTGATTCATAGCCTATGTGTTGATTGTTGCCATGAAATGTTCTCATTTGCCTTGCCTTCCATTTGAGTTTGTACAAAATATAACTTATGCTTTTCATGTTGGAAGTGGATTGTTTTCTTTGTGCTAGCTATTAAGACGTTATATCTCACTTTTTTCCTTGTAAAATTAACCCTTTTCCAAGTAGACAAGAGGAGAGTAGCAAAAGATTGTCGCTTAGGGTCTTGAGATGTGTGCATCATTGCCTATGTAGTCTCCTATTTTTTGGATAATAAATATGTATGATGTGTGAACATGTTTATGTTTGGAGTTGAATGTGGTTTTGGAGCTATGTATGGTTTGGAAGTCATGCATGATGTAAAATGGAAGGCTAAGCATGAGTATAGAAAGTGTAGTGGTTCTTGTTAAAAACAAGTTCTATGGATGTTCTTATGTAGAGTAATTTTAGGATACCAAATCGTCTCCAATAGCTGTGTTTTTGGTGTGGTGTTGGATATGATGCTGAGGAATGTGCACCAAATTGCATGAATTTTTATGTTGGTTAAGAATCTCATTTACATTCAAAACTATGACAATGGTTTATGATTTTTGTATAACAACCCAATCAAACATAGTCCTTTTCTATTATTTAAAAATAGAAGAATGAAGTGATTATTTACGGATAAGAGTATATCAAACTCCATTATTAGACATGATGCAACTAATAGTGCTATAATGGTAATATGTTACCGACTTCGCCGGCTAGTTGTGGTGCTGAGCCATAGATCATGGCGCTAGTCATTCCACTCGAGACTCAGACGATTCCACAGATGTCATCAACGTCACATCTTGCTTCTGATTTTGTACAACTTAAAACACCATCAGGATAGCCTGGGACTCATCTCATGCGACTTCTTCCGCACAATGTTCCCATCGTAGTGGTTATTAATTGGTGGAAACGATTGGTAAATTATTTTAATTTTAATATTACTTATATAAGCTAATAAATTTTCAATTCTTACAGATGAAAATGAGGTTGAGCATACTAAGCGAATGATGGTGAATGATTTATGGGCCCTTCCATTGAGTCGAAGACTTAAATTACAATGGAATGATCTTGTTCAGCCCATTGGAGAGGCTATAGGGCTCCTATCATCATTTTCGAGTCTTGTGGGACGTAATTTCATTGTGCTATCTCTTTCTTATTTGGAGTGGAAGAAAGTCCCATGCGATTATAAGGAATCATCAGTATTTGCAAACGTTATAGCGCTAATAATTTTTTAATGTTAATTTATTATTTTAATTATATATATCCTAATTGATTTTTTTTTTGTTTTTCCGACCAAATTCGCAACGAAATGACCCACATTATCTAGTAATAGTAGCTTGAAAAACTATTGTTACCATTGCTCTTTGGCAATATAATAATAATATATTTTATCAAATTATTAGGAGAAAACTACACAAAATAAGGCAAGTAAACAACGTCAGACGCTAAATCATACAAGAGGCACTAAGAGTTTGGCTCGAAAAGGAGTCAAGATGGTAAACATATTTTTAAATCAAAATATATCATTTTATTTCATAATTAATTGACTTTAATTTTGTAGCTACTGAGTATAGAAGGCCACTCAGTAGAATAGAACTTTGGATTGCGACTCACAAGAGGAAGAATGATTCATTCATTAGCATTGAAGCCAGAGCAATTAGTATAAGTTATTTTCTATTTAAAATTTTGAAATAAGAGTTGATTTTATTCAATTATCAGTTTGTTAATATTGTTTTTATTTTATATGTGGATGCGCAGGATAACATTTTTGAAATTAAGTCACATGGAACCGCATCTATTACAGTATCAACACAGGACTTGTTGGCTCTGGCTTTAGGAAGCCAAGAATATCATAGACCAGTGTATGAATTGGGTTTTGGACCATGCCCTACTTAGGGGTTCAGGCGCACTTCACGCTTTGCAAGTGAGTCTTTTAGTCAATCTGTTCGATAATTACAAACCGATGTTGAGAATCACCTCTCAGGTTGAGAAGATGTCAAGTCTCAGGTCACAAATGGAAGACATGACTATGAAACATAATGAGATGATTTAGCTCTTCCAAAGTTTCTAGAGTCAGCTTCCTCCTTAGTATCTTGTACAAAGGGTAAGTACACCACCAAATTATATTACTTATTTGTTTCATATATGACTAACAATTTATTTACAAATTTTTATTATAAATGTAGTTTTTTGATTAAGGTAGTGGAGATGGTTCTGTACTAGTAAACAATTCTCCATTGTCTTGTAATCAAGTAAATGAAGATGATGAAGACGATGATGAAGAAGATGAAGACGGCGATCTCTATTTTATATTTATAACAACTCTCAATTTCATATTTTGTTAATATTGACATAATGAATTTATGTTAACACTGATGTTTTGTTGAATATATATATATATATATAATTTCTTTAAAGTTTATATGTCAAATTATACTAGATTGGGCTATATAAATTGTAAAAATATGTAGTTTTGTATAATATTTGGGGACAAATTGAAGAAATAAAACGATTTGGAACAACATTGACAATATAGTAGTATTTGGTAGTTCATAAATGTCACTAAATTGACATATGTAGTGACGTTTATAAATGTCATTATATAATGACATTTTTTGACATAAACGCCATTAAATATGTTATTTTTCCGACATGATTTTCAATTTTGCTATGATTATAAATGCCACAACAAATGCCCCTAGGTATATATAGTGGTGCTTGTGTCAATATTTTAAAAATTAAATTAGTCATTGAACTGGTGGAAGAACCAGTTCAAAGTTCAATAATCGGACAACGGTCGGTATTTAAAAAATATTAAAAAATAAATTTTATAATAAAAAATATTAAAATATTTTATATAATTATAAATTTGTGAGAAAAATATTTGTTTTTATGTTTTTGAGTAAATAATACTTTTTATTTTCTATAATATTTTATAACTGTGCTCTTATTCTTATTATTTTTAAAATATATAACTTTTTAAAATTATAAAACATTGTGAAGATGAAAGAGAGAGTGAATTGAAAGAGAGAGAGAAGGAGAAAACGTGTGAATGATAATAAATGGCAATGGGAGGCTTGAAGTCAAATAGGCAAAGGTGCTGCAGTATCTCCAAATATGTAGAGCCCCTATGCCATTCAAGAACTTCCTTAGTCTTCAGTCGCATCCCATTCCATTTTCCCTCCCTCTCTCTCTCTTCTTGATCTGGATATGTGCTCTTCAAAGAAACTCTCTTTTTCTTCTCCTTCTTCCAACCAGCGAGGTAGCGACTACAAAGTACAAACTAGTGGCGGGAGATGGCGATGATGAAGGATGATATGAAGCTAGTGACCCAGGGCCCGTTTGGTATGTAAAACCAGGATAGAGAGGAAAAGAGAAAAAGAAAAAAACAAAGAAAAAAGAAAAAGAATAAGAAAAGAATGTGTATGAAAATATTTCAAAAAAAAATTAGAGAAAATATTGAGAAATTACTCAAATACTCTTTCTTATTTATTAAATATATTTTATGCGTTAAAATAAAACATGTGCCCCAAATCCTATTACCACTTCTGCCTTCCTTGTCTTAGCCGTTGTCATCCTCAACCCTTAGGAAGTGGCAGTAGTGGAGGAGCAGAGTCGCATATCTCTAAAAATCCTTAACGCTTTAATCTTTATTTGCATTCTCCAAGTTCTCTTCCCGGCCATGCCTCTCCTTCTCCCTCACTGCCGTCACCGTCATCTGCATTCTCCAAGTTCTCTTCCAGGCCATGCCTCTCCTTCTCCCTCACCGTCGTCACCGTCATCTGCATTCTCCAAGTTCTCTTCCCGACGGTGATGACCCAACCCCAGAAGATGAAGACAACCCAACACATTTTCGGCCTTTTTAACTTCTCCTACTACAATACCTTCGACGTCATTCCTCCAGTGTCAATCAACTTCGGAGCACTCCAAGTAACTCTGGACACCGTCAGAAACGTCAACCTCAACAACACAGCCGGCCGTAGCCTCTTCCGACGACCCTTCAAACTTTGGTAACCAAAACGGGGATAAAGCCACATGGAGGGCATTATCAGAATTCAGAATAAACGATGAGGGTAGTTTTGACATTGACCAAGGTTTTCCATGGAGAAAATTGCCTTTCGTTCAAATTTTGGAAGGAAAAAGAAGCAGGAAAAACTGGTATTGTATTCCCCCACCCCCCACCCCCCACCCCCCTTCTTTTTTGTTGTCGTTTCCTTATTTAATGTGGCGCACCAAATGACAGAAATGGCAAAAGATATGGGAATTCCTGATTCCTTATCTAATTTTTAGTGTACCAAACATGCCCTTATTCTTTTTCTTTTTCTCTTTTAATATCAGTGGAACTGATTATTTTTCTTTTTCGAAAAAATTCATTGAACTAGTAGACTCATAAAACTTTTCAGTTTTCACCAGTTCTGTACCAATTTTACTTTTTTACCGGTTCAACAATCTAATTGAACCGGACCTTGGACCAGTTCCTAGTCTGATCGGTCTAATCCAGTATTTTAATCATTGGTTTGTGCTCACATTTAACTTAAAATGCCATTAAGTTACTTGAGACACTTAATTCATTGGTGTGTTGGGAAAGCGCCACTAATTTTTTTTTTGTAGTGGTTCTAATTTAATATTTAATGGGTGTTTTAATCTTGGCCATTAGATTAAATTTAATGGCCAAATTTTGTTCCTCTTATATCTCACCATAAAATGCTCATTTCACTGTATATGTTTCCTTACTCCATATGTAATATAGATGTTACCTCAAACTTTGTTATTTATATCATATAAACATATCATTGTCATAAATGGAAAAATTTGACATGATATGTTTCATAATAAAATTAACAAAAAGAATAAACAAAAGGATTTATATATTGAAGATAGGGGTGTGCACAAGTCGAGTTGGATCAAATATAAAAATTTAGGAATGAAGTTGATTAAAAGAGAGTGAGTTGGATTGATTCGGATTGAGAAATTTTCATTCACTTGACTTGAATCAAACTAATCCGTTGTTAAATTAATTGGTTTGATTTAGGTTAATGAGCTTTTTTTTAATAATAAACTTGATTTAAAATATTGAAGTTAGGAAAGAAAAATGAGATTGCATAATAAAGAGTGATAATTAATGGAGTACATATTCTATAAGCATTTATCCCAAAAAAAAAATCCTATCTTAGTTACACAATGTCATTTCCAACTAAAATTGGGTACTTTATATCATGGGGATTTAGACATATAGATGCTTTATCATGCATGGTGTAAATATAATATTATCTTTGACGAAAACACTTATATGTACTCTTTACTTTAGGTACACTACAAATAATTAATCTTCAATTTACCGTACTCTTTTAAATTCTAATTATATACATCACACTGCTTCAATTCAATTTCACTGCTTTTTATATATGAACTACACATGTTGTATAATATATTTATATTTCACTGACTGCAATGGTGATTCTTTCCAATAGCGAAGTGCTGGCGAAGAAGGCTGGTGTATGGGATTTGAGAAAAATGACGTTTTGGAAAATGTATCATTTTCGTTTTTAAATTTTGGCTCAAATTTTATTTTTTAAAACTTTAATTTGTATTAAATTTGTTTTATATCTTTCCAATTAATTTTAATTTTATTATTGAGTCTAATACCTTGCTAATTGTTAATAGTAAATGTTAATGCAACCATCTTTATTGCATACGTCCTTATTAACTCGTTTAGTTAGGCATGTTTACATTAAATATGCATTTGAAATGACAAATTTATTTTTCAAGGGAAGAGAATGCCAACAATTGAAAATAAAAAAATAGAGGGTAAATTTTATTATTTCAAGTATATATTTAATATGGACGTACCTAATTGGACGAGTTAACATTGATGTGTGTAATAGATGTGACTACATTAATATTTGTAGTTAACAGTTTAAACAACGTTCAACTCAATGACAAAATTAAAAATGATTAAAAAAATATAGAATAAAATTGATACAAAATAAAATTTTGATATAAAATTAAAATTTAGATCAAATTTTAGAGACGAAAAAGATAATTTTGCCTATCATAATTTAATTTTCAATTTATTGAAGTTCAATTCAATTTGAATCTTAATGTAATACCTTTCTCTAATATGTTTATACACAAATGAACCTGTATTGTTCACGATCGTGCATTATTTTCATCCGTGTCTTTGAATTATTGTTTACCATTCATAATGAATTTGATTATCTTTCCTTCAAGATTTTGGCAGAAGTTGTATTGCAGAAGTAAAGTTGTCGTCCATGATTTGGCAGGCCAACGCATTGAATGGGCTGATTATGATTGTAAGTAGGGATGGCAATCTGTCCCCAGTAAATGAGAATCCCCGCGAGAATTTCTCCACCCCGAGCCCCGCATTTGGAAAAAATTTTCTGTATGAGAATAGAGACGGTAAAAATTCTCCTCAAAAAGAGTTTGGGAACGGGATTGCACTCTTTGTGAAAATTTTGTTCTTGAAGGATATTTTAATAATTTTATAAAATTTATTAAAATACCCTATATATATAATATTTATATAGCTATAATTTAGTGATTTTATAATTAAAATTATTTTAATTAAAAAAACCCTAGTTCCAAAACTTCGACACCATTCTCTGTCGTCTCACTCTAAATCTCT
The DNA here is from genome assembly GCA_037074585.1 of Biancaea sappan. NCBI lineage: Eukaryota > Viridiplantae > Streptophyta > Magnoliopsida > Fabales > Fabaceae > Biancaea > Biancaea sappan. The sequence goes on from CM073494.1 coordinate 20,175,037, forward strand.
CTCAACCCCATTCTTCAACCTTCATGTTTGTCGTCTCACACTCAGTCTCCTTAACTCACTCTCAATCTCACTGTCCCCTTCGACTGTCGGCTCATCTTTCTAATCTCGCCTTAGTCAACACCCATCTCTCTAATCTAGCCCCTAATCGTCGTCTGTTGTCTTTTATCCCAACCCCTTTAGACCTCCACTCAACCCCAGTAGCCAATTAGCACTGTCATCATCCTTTATGGCTTAGTCCCCCTCGCCATCGTCTCCCTTTGTCTCACCTGTCACTCTTATCTCTCAGCCCCTCTCTCTAGTCTCGTCATTTTCCTTTACAGTGTTGTTGGTTTGCCTCGCAGTCACTCTTCATCTCCCAACCCTTCTAAACCTCTCTCCACTCGACGCCAACAGCCAATCATCACCATCATCTCCCTCTATGGTCCAACCCCTCAAGCCATTGTCTCCTTTTGCCTCACTCCTCACTCTAGTCTCCTTCAACCTTGCTTAATTTGCATTGTTAAATTCTTTTTTTTTTTCCTTTTGTGACATTTAAAAAAAATTATAAATTTTTTGGGAGTCCCCAAAGGAGTTGGGGAATGGGGATAAAGGATGATTTCTTCCCATAGCGAGAATCGAGGACGACTATGTGTGTGTATATATAATTTTTCCCCTTAAATTTGGCATCAGTTTCAATTTTATTCACTGTTTTTTTTATTAACTTCATCCTATTTGTTTATGAAAACTTTAAATTAATACTTATATAATTGTTGCCATTATACAGATTATTTATAGAATCAAATAAAATAACTTTTTCAATGTAATTGCGAAATGGTACAACCATGGATATTTGACTTAATATATCAACTAATAAACTTAACATATTGTATCAACTAATAAAATGGTGCTACATTGTATTTACTAAAACTAATGTTTGAAAAATTAGATCAGTTATTGAATCGGTTGAGACACTGGTTCAATAGTTAATGGTCGGATCATAGTTGAACCAGTAGTATTTAAAATATATAATTAATATATATGTTATAGATATTAAAATATTAAAATATTTAAGAAATATTATATATATATATATATATATATTTATACCAGTCATAAATCTTCTCTTAATAGTTTAATTTTTTTTAGAGATTTCTTAAAGATATATAATAACGCTTAGAAAAAATTTAAAAAAAAATTAAAAAAAAACCGGTTGAACCAATTAAATAGGTCGATTTTGTCGATTTAACCGATTTTTCATTTGTTTATTAAATACTCACCGATTCTTATGTTTAAACTAGACCGAATACCTGACCAATTCATCAATTTTCTGATCAAACCGTTCGATTCCGTTTGGTTCTCTAAACCATAACTAAAACATATTCTCCTTGTTTGGTAGTATAATATCTTTGTTTGTCAACTAATTTCGTGGACATTATTAATTTTGGATTACAGTAACAATTAGAAAAACATTGATAATCTTTTAAATATACAAGATGAAATTAATAAAGGAAGAATACAAGACAAAATTAAATTTGACATTAAATTTCAACATATCTGACATATGCAATTTAATTTGATTAATTTTGAGCCTTCAGGAGTTTGTAGTATTGAGCAAGCTAAAGTAGTCAAGTTTTCAAGCATCTTATCAAGTGATCATAAATCTTATCAGTACAATCAAACTTGCTTTCCTTTTCTTTCTTTTTTTCGTTTGTAAAATTCAATTTATTTTTTATAAACTTTATCCCATTTAATATTTTATAATATTATATTTAATAGATATAGCAAATTAATGTATGAACAATTTCATAACTTTTAAATTAATAGATATAACAAATTAATGTTATCCACCCCCCCCCCCCTCTATTTTTTTGTCTCAATAGGATAAGATTAGCGGTAACTTCTTTGATTTTGTGACTCAGGCTCTTTCCAACGAAATTTCATTAGAAGATTATTTTCTAAGATTGAAAATTCTGAGTTTGTTAATCAATATAGGTCGATATCTTTATATAATGTTTCTTATAATTGCATTACTAAAATTATTGCTAATAGAATTAAGCATATTCTTAATAACATTGTCTCTTCCTTGTTAATTGAGTTTTATTCCCGAGTGATGTATTTAGGATCATACAATTGCAAGCGAAATCATTCATTCTACGAAATGCATGAAAAGTTAAAAAAAAAAAAAGCTACTTAAACTGATTTGGAAAAAGTTTATGATAGGTTTAGATGGAGCTTTATCCAAAATATTCTGGATGAAGTAGGGTTTGAAGAAAATATGATGAATATGTTGTGAAAATAGCCTTACAAAAACTTTGTATTTCAAAAGAGAAAGCTAAACCCACATTGCTTGGAGCAATGAGGGGAAGATAGTTTATATACTAACTTATGTTAGTAGGCTGATAAAGAGCTTGGGAACAGGTAGACTCTCGCACACATAAGCCCACATGGATTCAAGCTAGTGCGGACCAGTTTAGTTTTTCTCTAAAGAAATATTTTTTAATTTATTTTTAGTTGACCTAAACAGAGGCGAATATTATTATTAAGAAACTAACTTGGATTAATGTCAGAAAATTAAGGGCTGACAGTTTTGTTTTATTTGTTTTAAATATATTTAAATATTTAAAAAAACTGTCCATTAGTTTTCTGAAACTGTCCATTAATTTTTGAAACCGAATTTTAATTTTATTAAAATTTTTGTCTGCCTCATTATTGTTCAGTAGCTATAAAAGGAGGACTCCTCCCCCTCATTTCATACACCAAGTCAAAAACAATTCTGAATTTTTCTCTTCTCCCTCTCTTTCACTTTTTGGATTACGCTTCTCTTTAAATTTCTGCTGTTCTGTTGCCTGAGGACATTTTCTCAGAAGAATCTGTTTAATCTTGGAGGGAGTTCTGTAGACGCAATATTCTTGCTATGGTCACGGAATAATTTCCTTAAAGACAGTGTCTACTGTAAAGACGCGACTCAGATTATCACTATGTTGGTTTCTAGATTCTTAACAACAGAATATTATTATGAAGTGTATTTCTTCTCGTAGTTTTAGTGTGTGTTTGAAAAATAGTTAGACAAACTTAGGTTAAGACAAATTATGATTTGTAAAATATGATTTGAGTAAATTTAGGTTTGGTGAACGTAATTTGTGTTTGAAAAACAATTGAACAAACTTAAATTTGGACAGACCATGAACGTAATATGTTTGGATGTTAGTTAGTTAAAGTACTTTTAGATGTATAATTACCAGAATGTACATAAATTTTATATTTCATTATTTCATGTACCTTTATTATTTATTTTCATCTATTTAAGTGTAATGTAATGAATTATATCAATGTTTTAATAAAATGCACTTATTTTTTCTATCAAAATTACTAATTAATCACTAATTACTCATTAAATTAATTGTTTAATTTAATCATTTATTTAATTAACACAATTTATAATTATAATTATAATGCTAATAAATTACTAATTACAAACTAAATTATTAATTAATTTTCTTAATTAAGTGATTATCTAATTAATTTTTTAATTACTACTAACTAATTATATTACTAATTGATTTTTTTAATTAATTACTAATTACTCATTATGTTTAGACTGAGTAAAAAAATTGAGACAACATGGTCTTCAATCACTTTTTTTTTTTTGAGTAAAAGAAGAATATTATTGCTTTAAAAGATTTTGTACATCTTGGTAGGCTAAAAGCATTACACCATAAGGGAAGAAACCGGCCCAAACCCTTGAATCAGGACCATTGAAGCTCTTGCCAACCTATGAGCCATTCTGTTGCAGGACCTCTGTGCAAAAGTCAAGTTGAAGTCTATCATATCTCTTCGCAGCTCCTTTACATCAGCTAGCAATCCGAAAATAGGGGAAGCCGCAATCGGGGCCTTAAACTCAGCAACTGCTTGGAGGCAGTCAGTCTCCAGCATCAACCTCTTAAGATCCCAGTTGATCGCCATCTCCATTGACCATCTCAAAGCCACCAGGACGTTCGCAGCTTCGACTCGCTGTGCTGCCGCCTATAACATCTCGCCTTTGCTGTTTCTGGACACCATCCCCAGGCTCCAGGAGGATAGGTTGCATCTGTGTTTATCTGTACAACACTATTTGGAAGATGGGGACCAAACTGCAATACTCTTATTTTTATTTTCTGTTTTGTTCTTTTCCTGATAGTCCGACAGCAAGATTGTCACCCTCCTGCAAGCAAGCCACTAATCCAGGTCCCATCCATTAAAGACTATGTTATTTCTCGTGACCCAAACACTCCACATAATTGAGGCAAGAAGTTCAACAACAAATTTATTCTCTTTCTTACCATTCTCCAGAAGCCACTCACTAATAGATCCATTATATTGCAGCTGGGGCCCACATCTAGAAGAGATATAAACCACAATCTCTTTGTCCAAGGACACTCCACAAAGAGATGTGTTGCTAATTATTCCCTCTCACTACACAACAAGCATATCGGGTTTGATCGGATCCCTTTTGCCACCATCATTTCTTTCGTGGCTAGACCATCCTGGCAAAGCCTCCACAAGAACATCCTTTTTTTTTTCGGGGGGGGGGGGGGGGGGGTGTTCAGCTTCAAAATCCAGTCCCAACAATGCTTCATATTAGAAGGCCCTATATCCAAATTCATTTTTTTCCTGGATAAATGGTAGGTCGATCTAACTAAATAATTGTGATTTTTCTCCCATGGCCAGTAGAGGACATCCTCAAAGATTTTGTGTGCAAGCAAAATCCTGCAAATTTGTTCAGCTTCAAAAGGGTAAAAATTGTTATATATCAATTGTCTATCCCATTCTTTTTTTTTTTTTTTATCACGGTCAATGAAGTGGTTAACTGTATTGATATATGTTCCAACAGGTCTAGGACTCCATACTCTGCCTCTAAATTGTTCAAGGAGCCACCTACCTTGTCAGATGTCAATCCGTGTACTTGAATGGACTCTCCATCTTGCTCTTTCCTCTAATATATTTATGCTATTCCATATACTTCTCCATATATATCTAGGTTGGAAGCCTAACTTTATTGAAAAAAGATTACCCTTAGGATAGTATCTAGCCTTCAAGGTTCTTGACACCAAACTCTGATCATCCTTAATCAACCTCCAACATTGTTTCCCCAATAGTGCATCATTGAAGGATTGAAAATGTCGAAAGCTTAAGCCTCCTGCTTTTTTGGGTTTGCAAAAGGTTTCCCAAGCAGTCCAATGGACTTTTTTTTTCTTGTCATCTCCTTCTCCCTACCAAAATTTGCTCAGTAAAGATTCCATCCTCATACAACAACTTACTAGGATTTTAAAGTAGCTCGGTATATAGTTTGGTATGGACTGGGCAACTGTTTTAATAGGAATTTCCCTTCTAACTTGAGATAGAGCTCTTTCCTTCCATCCTTTGATTTTCCTCTATATTTTATCTTGTAAACTTGCAAAAATAACAATTTTTTATTCTCCTATGACTGTAGGAAGACCTAGATATTTACCGTAACTCTCCACATCTTCAACTCCTATCCTTTCCAAGATTGAATTTTTAACAATTTCCAGCATGTTCTTGCTAAAGGTGAGTTTGGTTTTTTCCAAGTTTACTTGCTGGCCTGATGCTTTCTCATACACCTGAATAACCTATGAAATAGTGTTTGTACCTCTTATATTTTTCTTTAAGAAAATTATACTATCATCGGTGAAGAAGAGATGGGTGATTGATGTGACGCCTGGGGTCGATGAGGGCGATGAGTGATTGCTAGTGTAGAAAAGAAGCATAAACAAGGAGTGACTCCTAGCAGACTTCTAGGCGAAGGGACACATAAATGAACTAACTCCACATTAGAATGAGAGGTATCTTAAGACTGTACAAGTATAAGACTGTATAATTGAGTAGAGCTTTAAAGATTTTAGGTATTACTTATACCAACAAGGTGCACATTCCTTTTAGGAGCTCATTTCATAAGTGCTCCACAGATAAGCGTGCTTAGCTTGGAGTAATTCTGGGATAGGTAACCTCCTAGGAAGTTTTTTCAGGGAGCATGCGAGTGAGGACAAAGCATACTATAAGGACTTATGTTTGCTTATGGGGACAGTCATTGATATGGAAAATAACCTAGTCATTGCAAGTGGTATCAAAGCCAGACCTCTCCTAATATGGTGTGGTTAAGGGACAAACCAAGAGGAAGCTTTTGGGCATATGACGCCTAGGGCGGACGAGGGCGGGAATTGATCGCTAATGTAAAGAAGAAGCATAGACAAGGAGCGGCTCCTGACAATCTTCTATGCGAAAAGATACATGAATAAACTAACTCCACATCGAAATGAAAGGTATCTTGAGATTGTACAGGTATGTAACTGTATAGTTGAGGAAAGCTTAAAAGATTTGATAGGTACTACTTATACCAATAATGTACACCTTCCTTTTTAAGAGTCCATTTTATAAGTACTTCATAGTTAAACATATTTAGCTTAGGGTAATTTTAGGATGGGTGACATCCTAGGAAGTTTTCTCAGAGAGCATGCGAGTGAAGACAAAGCATGTTGTAAGAATCCATGTTGGCTTGTGGGATCAGTCGTCGATCTAGAAAGTAACATGGTCATTACAAATTGAAGGTGCAGCTCTGGCTATTCTAATTCCGTCAGTCAACTATAGTTCTTCAGCCTTATCAAGCATACACAAGAATACTTTTGCGCATAGGATGAATAAGTACAGGGACAACAGGTCCCCTTGTCTTAACCCTTTATGCAGAAAAAAAAAATACTATCCTGGGCTGCCATTTATTAGAATTGAGTATAATACCAATGTTATATATCTAAGGATTAGATTTGTAAAAGAGTAAAGGAAGTTCATATTTTTTAGAACCTTCTCAATGAAATCCCATTCCATTTTATCATACGCTTTCGACATATCAAGCTTGAGAGCAAAGTATCCATCCTTACCTTTTGTTTTTTTTTTTTAAGGAAATGAAAGATTTCGAAGGCTATGATTGCATTGTCTATGACAAGTCTTTGGGGGACAAAGGCACTTTGGTTTTCACATATAAGTCCAAATAGGACTAATTTGAGTATGTTTTCAATTGTTTAACTTCTTTGGGTTCCTTTTTTCATTTAATATCTTCAGTACCAACTTATTTATTTCATCTCCCACCAATTTCCAGAATTTTTGAAAAAATAAAGCTGGTAATCCATCTATACCTAGAGCTTTCAAGGTGCCCATTTGCATACTCCACTATCTGTGCAGTAAAAGGTTCGGCCATGACAAAACTTTGATCTGCAGTAAGCTTCCTCCCAATGTGAGAACATGTATCTTCCATGTTCTCTGTAATGTTGGCCAAAAATAAATCGTGGAAGAAGGTGTGTGCCATTTCTCTTATTGTTTTTTTGTCTTGAACCTATATGTCTTCTTGGGTTTTTATTCTCTTAATGGTGTTGCTTATTGTCACGTCCCAAAATTTGAGCACGTGACCGGCACGGAAAGTGAATTTCATTTCACCTCCGTAAGCCTATCTTTCTCTTAAAAATCATACAATTCTTTTTCATGCAACCAAAACGAGTTCTCTATACATACTACCATTACTCACATTACATCACTGAATGAACCTACCCGATTACAGAGATTTCTAGATTTATACAACTTAGAATAAAACTTAACTATTATACCTTTATCCTGAACAAATGAAAAGGTAATTATGGACTAAGGATCCATAATTCCTTATTCCGATATTTACATTCAGCTGTCAACTCTGAAAAAAATATCAATAAGAGGGGTATGAGCAAACCACGTGCCCAGTGAGTAGATAACACAATACTATGACAAAATAAAAATCATGCATCATAATGATAACATGCAGCAATCATACTTAGATCGATCATCATATGATATAATATTATTCATAATACTTCACAACAATATCCAAGTGAATCAAATGCATTTCAACAAAATTCAAAATTCACAACAGCAATCGATGAAATCAATTTCACACACAATTCCCGTACCAACCGGGTCGTCCAAAATACCTCTGGATCGTTGCCCGCGGCCTCCGCCGCATCCACCCTTATCGCTCCATTTATATTCTCCACCCTTATAGCTTCACATAGATTTCTCTATGGGGTGCACCACCATGCCTTTCCTTTCCAGTCAAACACAATCACAATCACATATAAAAATATCCTCAATCATAATCTTGAGCCACATACACAACTCAGTCATTTACAATTCAAGCCACAACATAATCAATGTGGTTCCAGCAACATAGCATGTATATAACATAATCCATAATATAGAACAATTATTCAACTCGGTTCACATGCCATTCACAATCCATCAAATAACCTCCATTCATGGGAAAATAAGAAAATATAATTATATACATTACCAGACACGTTCCACATTTGTTTATGCCTCATCGTTCCACATCATCCTCTTCAAACTTGGATATACAACATATTTTCACTATGATGCAAAAAGTCAATAACATATATTTAATCATAGCAAGTATTAACCCACTCACCTGGATTTCACGCTCTCGGCACTCTCACTTTGCACTTTGACCATTCCTATTGTAACCAGACAAAAACCATCAGAGTTACGAAATAGAGAAATTTCCTACCACTACTCTCGACCTTCACTTACTTCTCAAATCATAACTCCTAACTGGTAATGAATATTCAAATGAAACTTATACCATTGGAAACTAGACTTAAAGAGCTTTCCAACGATATAAAGTTTGCCCAAAACGGAGTTCGGATGAAGAAGTTATGGCCGATTGAAAAATAAACTAAAATTTTCCGGTACACCTGGCGCCTGGGCGCCACCCATGCCTGGCACCTAGGCGCCACACGTGGCACCTGGGCGCCAATTCCTTCTTCTTCCCATCTCACTTTGGCGCCTAGGCGCCACACATGGCGCCTGGGCGCCACAATCGCGACCCCTTCGCGATTTCTCTCGGTTTTGGCCCAAATCTGGCCAAATCTTCACCGTTTTTCATGATTTCTTCCATGGGATCTCACCCTTAATGTCTAAGGAGCATTTGGACACCAAAATCACCAATTTTAATCGAGAAACGAAGCCGGAATCTCGATTTTACCTCAAACACTCTTAAAACTAGAAAATAGAGAAAAGCTTAAGAAATAGAAATTTCTACCTTGATTCCTTGCTTTCCCTATGTTGCTTGGCTCCTAGAGGCTCGCCCCGTAGCCCGAGATCCACCCTCCAAAGCCCGGTTGTAGAGTTGGAGTGTAGAGAGAGAAATTAGAGAGAAGGAAGAGAGAAGGAGAGGAGAGAAAGTGAAGAGAGAGAGAGAGGAAAGGAGAAAAATGAATAAAAAATAGGTGAGGCCACTTATATACTCGCCCGGGGTGAAATTATCACTTGCTCTGCAATTGACCCTCAGTCAAGACTAGCAAAAGCAAATTCATAAAATCTCACCTCAGGTGTTTCTAAATCCTCGGTGCCCCACAAATTTCCTTATTCACTTTAGTCCCTCCCAATATCTCAAACTCCACTTTAACCTCGAATCCATCATCTTTTCGGTACCGGACTCATAATTCATTCCCATAAGCTCTATTCTTCTTCTCGGATTCCTACTTGGTCATTTCTCAAAAGTCCTCTATACTTTCTTTTCTTTTCACTTTAGTCCTTGAGAATTTGTAAAAATTTCCTAAATTAAAAATAAAATTTCTATTCCCACATTTTCTTCACTAATTCAAATAGAAAATTTTCCACATAATTAAATTTTTCACTAAACTTCAAATCAGACTTTAAATATTCATAAAAATTCTTGGGATATTACACTTATCTTCCTTTGGTTCACCTTGTAATGAAAAATTTTGTATTTTTATCACCATTTTCAGCCAAATGGCTTGCGACCTTTGTCTCCAATTCAGTTCTTCCTTTTCCATCAAATCCTTCATCACTCGAAGAATATTATTTTGTGCATTTAACATTTCCTGTGTAGGGCTAGCTCTCTATGCCTTGTCCATCTAATTTTCCAACTCCTTCATCCTACCTCGTGCTTTTCTGATGTTAAATAGATCAGAGGATAGAAAACCCTCTTTAATTCTTTTAATATTTTCTAGGACACTTCCTTTTTTTTTCCCAAGCGCTCTTTACAATTTCCTTGCATCTTGACTCTTTCATCCATGCCTCCTCAAATATGAATTTTATGGTTTTAAGGTTTCTTTCATCTAAATATACAATGTTGAAATCTATCATTAATCGATAGTGGTTAGAAAAATATTTTTTCTCATGAGTGACTTTCAATACTGGGTATAGACATCTCCACGTCTCAGTCACTAAACACTTGTCAAGTTGCTCTTGAATATTTTCATCCCCTTCCCTTCCATTTGTCCACATAAAAGGGTACCCTTCAAAGCCTAAGTCTTGTAAATTGCATTGATTAATGACATCTCTGAAGTTTTGGAACAATTGGCTTCTTTTATTGACTCTTCCTTTTTCTTTTTGGAATCCAACAGTATTTCGTTAAAGTTGTAATTATTATTTACTTTTCTAGTAAAGTCAAGATGTAAAAATAATGCTAAGGTTGATTGCATTGGCCTTGATCATGAACTAAATTTTCATTAGTAAAATTTCCCTTTAAAGTCAAAAATCCATTTTTCTTTGACTTATAGGAAATTTGAACATAAAATACCTCTTTTAACTTGCAGAAGCTAGTAGTCGGCTTCCTATAAATTCTTGTTTTCTACTATAAAACAAGCTTACTTCTTCTCTTACTCTCTTCTATGGAACTAACTTACTTCTCTTTTCTCCTCTATGGAATAAAGAATCTGTTGTTCATATTATTCTTTCTGGATTCTTCTTGTCTTCTGAGACAAGCTCTTTTTAGCCATTTTCTATTTTTCTGAAATAGATTTGGCTTGCTTCTTAATTATCATGTCTTTTTCTATGAGGCTAGTTCTTGCTTATAACTATTCTCCACTATAAAATAGAATTTTTCTTGCTTATCATCATATATATACATGTTACATAATTCTTTCTTTAGCTCTAGTTCTCTACTTAAAGAAAAAAGAGCTATCAACATAAACATGTAGAATATCTAAAGAAATACTTGAATCAAGCATACTTTCATAACTCTTTGAATATACATATTCACATTGTATTTTCTTGAAAACTAGATTAAGCATGTGTTAATCTTATAAATATCTTCTTAGAGATTAAAGCTTATAGAGAGAATTTCTAGCCCATGGATGAAGATAGCAATTAATGATTAACACATATACTGAAAAATATAAGCTTTTATGGAAAACTAGCTACCTTGCATGTAGAATTAAGCTCTAAACCTGAAATCCAAGCTCTAATCCTCTCTTCTTGCCCTTTTTCATGATCTTCTTCTCTTTCTCTCTTTATCTGCTTTGTTTCTCTCTCTATCTCTCTTCTGTTTTCTTTTTCTTCTTCTTTTGTAGATCACACATAGAGACATATATAGGCTCTCTATGGAATTACCATTTTACCCCTTACTTCATTCCTCATGTATTTTATCTTTTACACCGACTTTGGTGTTGTTTTGTAGGCTAACGGTCAACTATCGTACATCTATCAATCGACTATTGGCTCTCTATTTAGCATTTTATAGAAAATTTCAATTTACTAGTTGATTACTGCCAAGCTGGCGGTTGACCGTTTTCTCTCTGTTTAGATTTATTTTATTTTTGATGCTACCAGTCAACTGCTTATCCTATATCAATCGATTGCTTGCATCAGACTTTTTTTTTTGATATTTTAGGCTTATCAATCGACTGTTAGCCTACTGGTCCAATTTTTCTTTCTTTTACTTATATTTCTTAGCCCAAATTCTTAAGGACTCTTATAAATTCATTTTTATTCTTTCTTAAGAGAATATAAAATTTGGGATGTTACAAAAGTCACATGCATAGAGCCATGGTAAGTCATATTATGCTTTTAGTAATGACAATAACCTCCGAGAGAGGGCTTTTTTGTTTTCCTCAGTGTGTCCATAGAAACCTGTGAACCTCTATATCTTCTCATCAAAAACACAACTCTCACTCTAGTATACATATGATTTTGAGATTAAGATAACAGTTCCAAAGTCACATCCTCATCCCACATAAGACTAAGACCACCAACCTTTATTCGTCCTTCTACACAACAATCAACCCACAGAACATTTTTAAAACCCACTTTACTGTTTAACATTTCAGCTTCACTCAACTTTAGTTTCTTTTCCGTGAAGAAAACTAGTTTTGGGTGCCTTTCCTTGATGAGCTTTTGGCAAGCTCAAATTGTTCATGGCACACCCAAACCACGATAGTTCCAAATAAAGGCCTTCATGTTGATCGACGAGGTTGCTTAGCAACCTTTGCCATAGAAATATCAAATTGAATCCCTTCCATTTATCTCTTCCTGCTTTCTCTATCAGTATCGGGTATGTAATATCTCAAGAATTTACATGAATATTTAAAATCTATTTGAAGTTTATTGAAAAAAATTTAATTACATAAAAAATGTTCTTTTGAATTAGTGAAGGAAATTTAGGAAATTTTTTACAAATTTTCAAGGGCTAAAATGAAAAGAAAAGAAAATATGGAGTACTTTTGAGAAATGACCTAGTAGGAACCCGAGAACAAGAATAGAGCTTATGGGAATGAATTATGAGTCCGGTACTAAAAGGATGATGGATTCGAGTTTAAAGTGGAGTTTGAGACTTTGAGAGGGACTAAAGTGAAATAAGAAAATTTGTGGGGCACTTAGGATTTAGAAACACCCGAGGTGAGATTTTATGAATTTGCTTTTACTAATCTTGACTGAGGGTCAACTAGAGAGCAAGTGATAATTTTACTCCGGGCGAGTATATAGGTGGCCTCACCTATTTTTCCTCATTTTCTCCTTTCCTCTCTCTCTTCACCTTCTCTCCTCTCTTTCTCTCTTTCTTCTCTCTACTTTCTCTCTCTACACTTCAACTCCACAACCAAACTTTGGAGGGTGGATCTCGAGCTACGGGGCGAGCCTCTAGGAGTCAAGCAACGTAGGGAAAGCAAGAAATCGAAGTAGAAATTTCTATTTTTCAAGCTTTTTCCTATTTTCTAGTTTTAAGGAAGTTTGGAGTAAAAATCGAGATTCCGGCTTTGTTTCTCGATTAAAATTGGTGCTTTTGGTGTCTAAATGCTCTTTAGACATTAAGGGTGAGATCCCATGGAAGAAATTATGAAAAATGGTAGAGATTTGGCTAGATCTGAGCTAAACCTGAGAGGAATGGCGAAAGATCGCGATCGTACCACCCAGGCGCCAGATATAGCGCCCAGGCGCTAGCTATGGCGTCCAGGCGCCAAGGTTCAAAAGGTTTTGGGGAGGAAGAAGGGCTTGGTGCCCAGACGCCAGGTGTGGCACCTAGGCGCTAGGCTTGGGTTGGCGCCCAGGCGCCAGATATACCAGAAAACCTTAGCTTATTTTCAATCGGCCATAACTTCTTCATCCGAACTCCGTTTTGGGCAAACTTTATATCGTTGGAAATCTCTTTGAGTCTAGTTTCCAATGGTATAATTTTATCTAAATATTCATTACCAGTTAAGAGTTATGATTTGAGAAGTGAGTGAAGGTCGGGAATAGTGGTAGGAAATTTCTCTATTTCGTAGCCCTGATAGTTTTTATTTGGTTACAATAGGAATGGTCAAGGCACAAGGTGGGAGTGCCGAGAGCGTGAAATCCATGTGAGTGGGTTAATACTTGCTATGATTAAATATCTTTGTTATTGACTTTTTGCATCGTAGTGAAAATATGTTGTATATCCAAGTTTGAAGAGGATGATGTTGGGACGATGAGGCATAAACAATTGTGGAACTTGCCTGGTGATGTATATAATTATATTTTCTTATTTTCTCATGAATGGAGGTTATATGATGGATTGTGAATGTCATGTGAACTGAGTTGAAATGTGTCATACTCTGATTGTTGAGTTCATTCATATACGGATAGTTGAAGTATGTTATTGTTAAATAATTGTTCTATATTATGGGTTATTATATTGTATACATGCTATGTTGTTGGAACCATATTGATTATGTTGTGATTTGAATTGTAAATGACTAAGTTGTGTATGTGGCTCATGATTATGATTGAGAATGCTCTTAGATGTGATTGTGATTGTGCTTGACTAGAAAGGAAAGGCATGTCGGTGCACCCCATGGAGAAATCTATAAGAAGCTATAAGGGTGAAAAATATAAATGGAGCGATAAGGGTGGATGCGGCGGGGGCCGCGGGCAACGATCCAAAGGTACCCTGGACGACCCGGTTGGTACGGGAAATGTGTGAAATTGATTTCACTGGTTGCTTTTGTGAATTATTTGAATTATGTTAAAATGTATTTGATTTACTTGGATATTGTTGTGAAGTATTATGAATTATATTATATTATATTATGATCGATTACGTATGATTGCTGCATGTTATCATTATGATGCATGATATTTTTTTTTGTCATAGTGTTGTATTGTCTGCTCACTGGGCATGTGGTTTGCTCATACCCCTTTTATTAACATTTTTTTCAGAGTTGATAGCTGAAGGTAAATATCTGTACAAGGAATTATGGATCCTTAGCCCATGATTACCTTTTCATTTGTTCAGGGTAAAGGTATAATGTTTAGGTCTTATTCTAAGTTGTATAAATCTAGAAAATCTCTGTAATCGGGTAGGTTCATTCAGTGATGTAATGTGAATAACTGTAGTGTGTATAGAGAACTCGATTTAATCGTATTTTCTTATCTTTTGTGAAAATATGAATAATTCTCTTATTTTAGTTCTTTAAATTATGAAATTTAGATTAATTGTATTTAAAAGAATGGTGTGATGCTTAAGAGAAAGATAGGCTTATGGAGGTGAAATGAAATTCACTTTCCGTACCGGTCACGTGCTCAGATTTTGGGACATGACAAAGTTGGTATCAGAGCTTTGGGATTAGGTCTCCTACCGATTACTGAGTAAGGTAACCTTAGTGGGATCTCCTCTATCGTGGTGAACCCGGGCACCACTATAGAGAGACGGCTCCACTGAAGGTCCTGTAAGATGTTTTCATTTCCTTTCCCTCCTAGACTTGTCTTTGTTTAGGAATTATGTTTTTAGTTTTAGATTTATACAGATGTGGCTACACTTTTGAACTTGATAAAGGAAATGTTATTATTTGTTTTGATTCCGTTGCTATCGGATCACATTTTATGTATGGGGCTTTATATATTGAATTCATGATTGATTTTGTGTGACTGATTTCCTTTATCTTTCTTAATTTTATTATTACTATTTTTTTAGTACCATCCCATAAAAGAAACCACTGGCATTAAAAGCGGAAGGATTACATTGGAAAAAAAAAAATTACTCATGCATGAGTAATCTATAGGCGAGGTGGTCTCAGATTATGAGGGTTGTATTGTATCATCACCCCTCGACCATTCCTTGGAGCGAGAGACAGAGCAATGTCACGGAGGGTAGTGTAAATCCCATTCATACAATCAACACTTCTTTGTTGTTGATTGCAGAAGCACTGGGTAGACCAATAGAAGAACCTGTCTATTCTTGAAGTCATTGCAGCATTATTATGTTTAGTTAACTTCTCCAGGTCCTCTATCATTTTTTTCAGATTTTTCACCTCCTGCTCTAAACAGGCGATTTTGTCCTCCGAGGTATGGCCCGTGCTAGTCTCCTCAGCTTCCTCGTTCTTCTTCATTTTCTTCTCCTTCTGCTTCTCTTGAGACCCCTCAAAAGGTCTTTTTCCCTTGTCCTTGCCTAAACTTAAGTTTAAGTCAAGCTCTTCCTCCTTGGCCTCCACCGTGAGATCAATAAACTTCCTTGTGGCCATGGTTTAGAAAATTTAGAAGTTTTTGCAAGAGTATGACGAGAGAGGAATGCTGGGAAATTGTAGACTCAGAGATGATTACTCTTTGTGGTGTGGTAACTGAGAACGCTGGGACAGTTCTTATAGAGGAAAAATTAGAACTTAAAGACAAAGAAGATATCTCTTCGCCGCACCCTACACGCTTAACCTATGGATTTCTGTAAGCTGGAAGCTATAAGTCTAGGGTAGGCATGCACACCAACAGCGCGTCGCATTAATGCCAAAACCATGAAAGTCAATATTCGGTGGATTTGCGGCTGATTTATACTTGGTTTTTCCATTTCTCTTGTTGGTATTTTCTGAAATTCAAAGAAGTTGATAATGTAGCCATTACAGAGTGTCTTGGATGCTTTTACGATGAACTAAAATGTATTTCTTTGCTTTATTGTGTTGTTCTTGAAAGCCTTCAGTTGAGTATAATATATAAGATTGATTGAATCATACTGTGATTATATGTATCTAAAAACATATGATATGTATGCTATTCATGCATAGTGAGTGAAGGCTATTTGTTATGGTCAGGAATAATATGTAATGATTCCACATACATTCAGAGAATGAGAAGTTAGAAATTTAAAAGGACTTGAATGGATGAAAATATATAGATAATGATGTATCTCTATGTTTATACATACATACATATATGCTTGTAGAGGCAAGTGAAAGGTAAAAAAATTTTTTTTTACTTTATAGTAACGCTTGATATGTGTAAATGTGAGAAGTTTTTATTTTAATATGTATTTTTGAAAATGTGTAACCCTAGGGCAAACCCACGAATTAGAAACCTAGATAAGGCTAGTATGAAGCTACCTGTTCATGGAGTAACATCTCGATCTAGGATTATTGGATAAGACAAATACAGAATTAGGAAGTCATAGTTTGAAGCGGCGATTAGTTGAATAATTTGAGCAAGAGTCAAAAGTTAGCCGAAATTTTTGAGGAAATCTTTTGCATTAGATTATATTTATTATTTTCTTGCATGCTTATCATAGACCGTTGGCATTGCGACGGATAAGGTCTGTAGGCCATCTTTAGAGTATGATGTAAAGGTTTTCGTAGCCCTAAATTTCGTCTATAAATAAAGGATGCCTCATTACACTGCTTACTACACTAAGAGTTCATTACCTATAAGCTTTCTAGCATCAAACTTCTCCTTCTGTACAACTTTTATAGCTCAGAAAAATATGGCCGGCAATAAATCTTTCAATTTAAACTTTGAGGCTAGCAAGGTAGAGCTAGATCTAAATCTTAGCCTGGAAAATTATAAGAATAAGAGATCCATGGAAGAGTCACCAGAGGATAAGAAAAGAAAAATGGATGTAGTAGAGCTAGAGGATGTTAGCACAGCAACATCTTCTAGTAATGAGCTTACGCTTATGAGACAAAAGATGGAGGACTTGGAAAGGTTGATAAACCACCACTTTGAGGACCAGGGGAGATTGATAAATCGTCTCTTTGCAGAACAAGAGAAACTCTTGAATTGTCATTTTAGGGAATTGGCGAATAGAGTTGATAGACATTCTATGTTTGCAACTCAAAATTTTCGTGACCAACAAGCGAGATGTATTGACTGTATGAATGGAGTGACTTCTGCACTTCGCCAAATTTCCCAGACGCTTCCTCCAGAAACTCTTTCTAGGCTGCAACGATTAGCTTCCTCCTTAAGGTCTGAAGCACCTTCCTCTTTTAGACCTGGAGCACCTTCTGCATTTCAAAAGCCTACTCGTCCTTAATTTATTCTTTTTTTGTTTGTACCTAAAGCTAATATCTGATCTGAGCTTCACGTATTAAAATTATCTGTTTTGTAAATCAAGTTAAGCTTGTTTCTTGTAACTTATGTACTAGAAATAAAATTTTAGTATTTGATTTTTTTTGTGTTGAGGTAATTCTTTTACTGAAGAAACTTGAGAAATAAAAATATGTTGAACTTGTTATATTTTGTACTTGATTGTGAAAATTCTAAATGAGAGAATGAGATATAGACAAAATATCTGCATTTGTTTCAATCTTGAGGTAAGTTTAGAATTCGGAGGACCGAATTCTATTAAGGGGGGAAGAATGTAATATCTCAAGAATTTACATGAATATTTAAAATCTATTTGAAGTTTATTGAAAAAAATTTAATTACATGAAAAATGTTCTTTTGAATTAGTGAATGAAATTTGGGAAATTTTTTACAAATTTTCAAGGGCTAAAATGAAAAGAAAAGAAAATATGGAGTACTTTTGAGAAATGACCTAGTAGGAACCCGAGAACAAGAATAGAGCTTATGGGAATGAATTATGAATCCGGTACTAAAAGGATGATGGATTCGAGGTTAAAGTGGAGTTTGAGACTTTGAGAGGGACTAAAGTGAAATAAGAAAATTTGTGGGGCACTTAGGATTTAGAAACACTCGACGTGAGATTTTATGAATTTTCTTTTACTAATCTTGACTGAGGGTCAACTAGAGAGCAAGTGATAATTTTACCCCGGGCGAGTATATTGGTGGCCTCACCTATTTTTCCTCATTTTCTCCTTTCCTCTCTCTCTTCACCTTTTCTCCTCTCTCTCTCTTTCTTCTCTCTACTTTCTCTCTCTACACTTCAACTCCACAATCGAACTTTGGAGGGTGGATCTCGGGCTACGGGGCGAGCCTCTAGGAGTCAAGCAACGTAGGGAAAGCAAGGAATCGAGGTAGAAATTTCTATTTCTCAAGCTTTTCCCTATTTTTTAGTTTTAAGGAAGTTTGGGATAAAAATTGAGATTCCGGCTTCGTTTCTCGATTAAAATTGGTGCTTTTGGTGTCTAAATGCTCTTTAGACATTAAGGGTGAGATCCCATGGAAGAAATTATGAAAAACGGTAGAGATTTGGCTAGATCTGAGCTAAACCCGAGAGGAATGGCGAAAGATCGTGATCGTGGCGCCCAGGCACCAGATATGGCGCCCAGGCACTAGCTATGGCGCCCAGGCGCCAAGGTTCAGAAGGTTTTGGGGAGGAAGAAGGGCCAGGCGCCAGGTGTGGCACCTAGGCGCTAGGCTTGGGTTGGCGCCCAGGCGCCAGATGTACCAAAAAACCTTAGCTTATTTTCAATCGGCCATAACTTCTTCATCCGTACTCCGAATTTCTCTATTTCGTAGCCCTGATAGTTTTTATCTGGTTACAATAGGAATGGTCAAGGTGCAATGTGGAAGTGACGAGAGCGTGAAATCCAGGTGAGTGGGTTAATACTTGCTATGATTAAATATCTTTGTTATTGACTTTTTGCATCGTAGTGAAAATATGTTGTATATCCAAGTTTGAAAAGGATGATGTTGGGACGATGAGGCATAAACAATTGTGGAACTTGCCTGGTGATGTATATAATTATATTTTCTTATTTTCTCATGAATGGAGGTTATATGATGGATTGTGAATGTCATGTGAACTGAGTTGAAATGTGTCATACTTTGATTGTTGAGTTCATTCATATACGGATAGTTGAAGTATGTTATTGTTGAATAATTGTTCTATATTATAGGTTATTATATTGTATACATGCTATGTTGCTGGAACCATATTGATTATGTTGTGACTTGAATTGTAAATGACTGAGTTGTGTATGTGGCTCATGATTATGATTGAGAATGCTCTTAGATGTGATTGTGATTGTGTTTGACTAGAAAAGAAAGGCATGACGGTGCACCCCATGGAGAAATCTATAAGAAGCTATAAGGGTGGAAAATATAAATTGAGCGATAAGGGTGGATGCGGCGGGGTCGCGGGAAACGATCCAGAGGCACCCTGGACGACCCGGTTGGTACGGGAAATGTGTGAAATTGATTTCACTGGTTGCTATTGTGAATTATTTGAATTATGTTGAAATGTATTTGATTTACTTGGATATTGTTGTGAAGTATTATGAATTATATTATATTATATTATGATCGATTACGTATGATTGCTGCATGTTATCATTATGATGCATGATATTTTTTTTGTCATAGTGTTGTGTTGTCTGCTCACTGGGCACGTGGTTTGCTCATACCCCTCTTATTAACATTTTTTTCAGAGTTGATAGCTGAAGGTAAATATCTGTACAAGGAATTATGGATCCTTAGCCCATGATTACCTTTTCATTTGTTCAGGGTAAAGGTATAATGTTTAGGTCTTATTATAAGTTGTATAAATCTAGAAAATCTCTGTAATCGGGTAGGTTCATTCAGTGATGTAATGTGAATAACTGTAGTGTGTATACAGAACTCGGTTTAACCGTATTTTCTTATCTTTTGTGAAAAGATGAATAATTATCTTATTTTAGTTCTTTAAATTATGAAATTTAGATTAATTATATTTAAAAGAATGGTATGATGCTTAAGAGAAATATATGCTTACGGAGGTGGAATGAAATTCACTTTCTGTGCCGGTCACGTGCTCAGATTTTGGGACGTAACAGGGTATCTCTACTAAATGTTTTCTTCACAGCAAAAAGTTTGCCCCTTTTCTCCCCTAATTAACCTCTTTCAAGTACTTCTCCTAATAGGCACATTAGAATTTAATTCATTACTATTTGGTCATGAGGTTTCACTATTTTGGCTCTTTTTATTTCTAGTCCTTTATTCCATCACCGATGTCACATTTTCATCCTAAGGTGCAATTTGTGTTAGATATGGTATCAAATAATGTTCAACATTTAATCCCCCATTCAAACTAGCCTCCACCTCCCCATTCAGCTTTGACCTTCTAATTCGGTAGAAGAAATATGCCAATCAGAAATAGTACTCAATATTCTATCAACGTCCTTAGGCTGCTTTATGTTTTTATACTATTCGACAACATTGGTACTTGAATTCGAAACTATCAAGCAGTCGGGGTCATTTTCAAAGCTTCACTGTGTTTTTCCTTGTACTTCCATTCGCCCTCTACCCATAGAATTGAGGTCATTTTCAACGTTATGGTTCAGAGACTTTCCCTTAGATAAGCTTAAGGGTTTGAAAATCATTATTTGGCATTTACTTGATCTATTCAATTTTCCTCCAATAGGTTGTCTTATTCTATTTGGACTAGCTCTCATCCATGGCCCAAAATTCATGTTTGAATTATCATCTTCCTCATCATATGACTTGTCAATGCAATCCTTTAAGAGATGACCCATCTTCCCATATTCATAATAGAAATCTTGCCTCTTTTGAATTTAAAGAAGACCTTGAACACTGATCTATCTTTGCTTTTTAGTGCCGTCCCCTTTTTTAAAGGTTTTTGCAAGTCCACTACAATCCTCAAACGCAAGAACCTCCCCCATATGTCATACCCTTATTTTCCCATTCAACAAAAGTACCAATCACTTCTCCAGTTTATTTAACCACTGCTTCAGTTCTTAGGTTGAAATGGATATTGTAAACCCTTAACCAAAAAGGAGTTTTACAATGTGTAAGTGCTAATGGTTGTCCCCCCTCCCCCTTTGAGTTCACAGAGCACCAAAATCTTCTTGTCAACCACTATGGTTCTCCTTGAAGAACCCTTTTCCATACCCTTCCAACTAAAGAATTAGAATGTAAAATGATTTTCATCAATTTCCCTAATCTCCATCATGTTCTTTAATTTACATATCTGTTTAATTGTTGATTGCAAGGCCCTGGAGTTAAATGTCGAATCAGTCCAAAGCCTTCTAGCCAGGCATAATTTGAATCTTTGGATTTCCTCCGTGTTTACTTCGTCTTCCACCTCAACCATCTCATTCTCCTCCTCCGCCATCATTGGATCTTGAATTCGAAGCCCGTCCCTGTTGTCAAGATCAAAAAACAAAGCAACCTTTGCGTGAGGACACACTTTATAAAGAACCTTACCTATTTGATTTACCATAATAGAGAAGCACAAAACAAGTTACCCTCACCACACGATACCCCAATCACTTTGACTGGATTGAGAAAATGATGGAAATCCCATTGATGTGACCACCATAGGTGCAGAGAAACCTGTGCTTGAGAGACTTAAATTAACTTTCTCTTTTTGCAAAAAAGGTTTTAACGATTCTTCACACTCTTCTTGAATGATGTATTCATAATGTGAATGACTAAATTTGATATCTTATTTCATTTATCATTATCATTTAATTAAATAAGTGAAGGATAAAATTTAAAAAAAAAATTAAAACAAAATTGAACTATGGATTAAAAGGACCAAAATGCAAATAATACAAAAAGTGATCTAATTGAAATGAAACTTAAAATTTAAAAGTCCATTCACAAATTAAAACATCAAAAACTATGGATTAAACAAAAAATAAAATAAGTCATATAGAGATCATATCACAAAAGATGTAGGGACTAAAAGGACAAGAAACTTTTAAACTTTGGGTCAAATTGAAATTTTGAAAAAAAGGCTCAAGAGAGTAATTTTTGCTAGAAGTAAATCCTCCATTAACACACTATTCAAAGCTCTGTAGCAATGGTTTTATTCATTTTTGTTCTTCCTTTCTTCTCTTCTCTTCTTCCTCTCCCTCTTCTCCTAAAGTATTAGAAATCATGAAATTAATGGCAAGTGAAGCATAAGGGGTAGCAAAGGAAAACATAGCAAGGCCATTACAGAATCGAGGAAAGAAGTGCGTTGGAAAGGAGAGAAGCAATGAAAAGAGGCTTTCTTCCAAATCGAGGTTTAAAACTTGAACCATGTTTGCCGTCTTTGGTCACTGGAGATCCGAACAAATTAAATTGATCATTAAATCGCATTGAGTTGCTTCAAATGTGGTTGAAAGGATTTTTACCATACAACCAAACATATCCTTAATGTCCTGTGGATAGGGATCAAATAGAAATTTTTTTAAGCCCACTCAGAAAATAGGATAAAAAAGATACTTTGTTCCTCTATTTTTGTATGTATGGATAAACTCTTGCACATTATTAGGAAGAGGTCAAAAATAAAAAATGGATTCCTTCCAAAATAGGCAAGAGAGGCCTTGAAATTTCTCATCTTATGTTTACTGATGATTTAATTTTCTTTGGTAAAGCTACTAGCAATCAAATTATATGTATCAATAAAAGTCTAGATTTGTTTTATAAGCTCTATGGGCACGAAGTTAATATTTCAAATTTTATTATCCAAAAATGTCAATGTGGAATCTAGACATTTGTCCAATATTTTGGGTTTTAGAAAAGTCAAGAATTTCGATCTTTACGTGGAATTAAGTACCTTTGATATTAGTAAGAATTAAAAAAAATATTCAACCTTCTATTTAAAGCACTGTTATCAAATTAGTCCAAAATAATTCTTAAAATAGATGAGTGATCGAATCAGCTAAAAATCGGTTAAAATGGATAAAAAAATCAATGTTAATGAATCAATTGAACTTGTCCATTTGAATATTTTTTGTTTTTAATTTTTTAAAATTTTGTTTATTTTATAATCAAGTAATGAAGAAATTAATATTATAGATCGACCAATTTTAGTGGAGATGTTAATATATTGATATTTTATAGATTTGATATTAATGAATATTAATTAATAATATTTCATTGTTAATTATTTGGTTAATTTTTGTTTTGATCTTTTGATTGTAAATGTTGTTTTGTGTAATTTGATATCCAATCTCATTTTTTATTGAATTTGTAAATTTATATTTATAGTTTTTAATTTTATATATATATATATATATATATTATTTTTTTAATATTTTAAAGTAGATCTTATCAACCATTAATTCTTGCCTTCGTCGGTTTAATGAACAGTTTGATTTTTAAAACTTGGCTTTAAAGAAATGTCACAAGATTTGATATTTTAAGATGTATTTAGACTTATTAATAATTTTAAAAATAAAAAATATTTAATGGTATAAAATCTAAAGTAATTAGATTTAAACTTTCATTAAGTACAAATAAATGCCACTTAAAAATTTATAAGAACTAAGGGCCCATTTGGTATGCAGTACTGCTAAAAAAAAAGAAAGGAAAGGAAATATGGAAAGGAAAAGAGAAAAGGAAAAGGAAAAGGGAAAGGAAGGATGGAAAAAAAAACATGTTTGATATGTGATGAAAAAAAATTAAGGATAAAGAAAAAAATGTATTTGGTATTGTAATTTTTAAAATTAAAAAAAAGAATATAGGAAGTTAAATGATAGAAACACCCTTGCCCAACACTTTAAAAAAAAAAAAAATCGTGCCCTACTCTATCTACCCTTCATCCTCTCCTTTTACTCTCGAAACCTGCAATAGTGTGAATTGCATCTCCTCTGCCGACGCCAGTCTGATTCTCTGATTCTAGTCCATTGTGGTCTACAGTTATATTTCATCATTACACTTCATCTTTCAGCCCTTTGGTCCTCTCTCGGCTTAAGTCTCGCCAGTCACTCTTTCTTTATCATTTCCTCTGTTGCCGGCGGTAAGTTTGTTAATTTTTTGATTGGCCTTTCATTTGTATTCTTGTTGTGTTTTTGTTGCTTTTAAATGCAAAAGCAACCAAATGCCAGTCATTTCCATGAATCACCGAAAATTTCAGCAGAGAATAGGCAGCAGAAGATGGCGTACCTTATTTCAAAGCAGTAACACGTGATGGTTCAGCGGCGCAATGGAGAAGAAGGCAGAACAATGGCATTGCACTCACCAAGCAACACACCTGTAGGGCTTCAGCAAAGACAAAATAGAAATTTCACAAACTAAGGACGGGGCAAACTTGGAAACCATGGGACAAAGATATTGTTTTTCTGATGGAAAACCAGATTGTCCATCCAACTTCGACGGAAATTATCCGTATAGATTCGATGGGATACTTCCAGCGTTTGTTTCTATCTTCACTATCTTGTGCACTGTAGCCACCATACTCCAAACAGCCAGCAATGGAAAAAAAAAACGCTTGAATCCTTCGTCCATTGTGCTACAGTTCCGGATACCAAACATGCCCCAAACGAAGCTTTGTACATTTTGTCGATATCATTTCATAGCCGAGTTACGCTTCAATATTTAAACTTGAAAAGAAAATTGTTAGATTTTGAAAGAAAAAACTTTTGCCTAACAATTTTGATATGAAGGCTCAACACACATTTTTCACAAGTTAAAATGGACGGGTCTTCGTTCAAATGATACATTTTATGAACATCAGTATAATGGAATCTTAATGTATTTAGTTTCAATTTTTAATCTTTGTTTATTTTCTTGTTTTTAACTTTTAAGATTTGTAACAAAATATAGGCAACGTTTATCTACTAACTAGTTATATATATAAACGAGAATGTAATGTATGGATGGATATGTCATGACATTTTAGAGTAAAACTGCAAAGAAATTTTTTACGAATTGTGTGTTACGACGAGATGTAGCTACGCATAATTTAATATTCTTAACTGTAATATGAAAATTGAGAAATCCACGATTTGTTTTTTGGGTTTTGTTTTTCATTCTACGATGCTTTTGTTATAGAATTACCATATATGTTCAAACTTTTGTTTATTAAATCAATCAAATAATATAATTTAGAATTAATCAATCTTTAAAGATTGTAATTATTTTAATTTAATCAATAAAAGTAACTGTTTTGATATAATTCTTATCAGATTATATTTGTCTTAATTAAATTATTTTTATTATTAAATTGTTAAATTTTAAATATGTCATTGCTTTTTATGATAGATTCAAAGGCAAAATGGACACAAATACTAAGAGTAAATTAAGATGCTTAATCTTACAATAATTTTTAAGTAAATTATTGATTTGATTTCTAAAAAATTACAATTGTCTCAGTTTAGTTATTGAAAAATTAAGTGTCTCAATTTAATTTATGAAAAATTATGTTTGTCTCAATATAGTCTTTTTATTTGTTAAAATGATTTTTGGTATAAATTTAAGACTTAACAATAGTAGATTTTGATCAACCAAAAAAATAATAGTAGATTTTGCAATAGTAATGAAAATGATTAAATTGAGACAAATATAATTGTTCAAGTACCAAATTGAAATACTTGA
This sequence comes from Biancaea sappan, assembly GCA_037074585.1. NCBI lineage: Eukaryota > Viridiplantae > Streptophyta > Magnoliopsida > Fabales > Fabaceae > Biancaea > Biancaea sappan. Next base: position 20,200,774 of record CM073494.1, read on the forward strand.
TCTTTTAATGATCAAATTGAGATAAATATAATTTTTTAAGAACTAATTCAGTAATTTATTCATAGTTTTTTAAGAGCCAAATAAATATTTTAATATATAATTTAAATCTCGATAATATTAATCAATAAGGACTTACAAAAGTAAATTCTATACATTAACTATAGAAAATAATAGCTGAATAATATTATATTTTGTGAATTTTTCTTTTATCTTCCATCACGATGACATAAAATTGAATTTGAAATAGTAATGATGATCAACAATTACATTTTTGCATATACTACATAACAGGAGATCAAATTGACCAAAACCAAACCAAATCAAACCAATAAAACATTGACTAAAACTAAAAAAAAAAAGGTCTAAATTAGTTTTTAAAGCATGACTATTGAATAGTTTGGTTTGATTATCAATTTAATTTGGTTTGTTTCAGTTATATTAAAAAATCTTATATATTAATTACTAATATCAATTTTATTTCTTTATTATTATTGGATGTCAACTGAGATATATTATTACAAATTTATATACTAATAATTATGTAGTAAGTTATAATTTAAATTTTTAACAAGTTGTCTAATGGAAGAAATATGAAGTTATTAAAAAGTTAAAATAGATGTTTATTATGTTTATAAAATAATATATTACAAAATAAAATTTTCAAGTATAGTAATGAAATATCTTAAATATTATACAAAAATTTTATAATATATTTTTTTAAAATCATATAAAAACAAATTAAATTGTTCAAAAAGTAAAATTGAATATGTCCATATTTTTTTTTAAATTAATTAGTTTGATTTAATTTTAATTCAAAATCGACCCTTACAACGGAAACTGCGATTTGGTCACGCACGGTTCCAAGGAAAACCGAAACCGAAATCCTCGTTTATATGAAGGAGGAGGTGCCTGGCGCGTGGGCTGCTTCATGCAGACTGAGCATTAGCGTTGAGCACCAAACAAAACATACATAAAAAAAAAAAAGACATAATGAAAAATAAATACCACTTAACTTTTTGTTATTTTTCTTTTTTGGCATTATGTTATCTTTCTGGAAATTTATTTAGGCCAAATCAATCTCACATTATGGCATAAATTTTGTATTTCAGTATTTACTATTTAATGCTTTCATGATACCAGCAGTTCTGCCTCTGACTCTCTCTCTCTCTCTCTCTCTCTCTCTTTTTCGCTTTCACTGATTCACTCTCTCTCTCTCTCTCTCTCTCTCTTCGTAATCCTTTCTCTATAACTACAAGTAATACTACTGAGATAAACCGTACTCTGGTTTCTCCAGCATCATGAGCGAAGAAGAGGAGAGTTTTACGGAGACAAACTCGGCGTTTCCAGGTTCATTTTTCTCTTCTATTTCTCCCTTGTTTTCTACTGCCTTTTGTGGTGCGGGGGTTTTACGGTTTTTGTTAACTTCAGTGGTTTTGGCATTGTATTCTCTATCTATATTCCCTTTGTTTCGTCGTGCGTGTTGTGCTTTTGACAATGTAGGTTATATAAATTCCCACTGCCTATTCAACACCTATTGAACTGGCTTGGGGTTCTATTAAGTTTGCGTTCTGACGGTGGTTCAGCTGTGCTTTTCTCCTCTCCCTTTTTTTCTTCTTCTGCATTCTCGGTTTTGTGTGCGCTGCTTTTGTAGTTTGCTGATTCACCTGCTTGCAAAACTCTAACCCTGAAAAGAGAGCATAAAAAACTTGACATTGGAATTTGTGCATCCTTTTTTTCTTTATTTTTCCCTCTTCTTTCTCCTCACAGGTTTGAGTTATGTATTGCTAATTCGTCATATAGAAATTCTCCCCCTTTATTATGGTTAAACCCTGTAATCAGCCAACTGGTTGAATTCTCCAACCCTTTGTTTGGTTTGTTCTTTTGGGGGGGGGGGGGGGGGGGGGGAGGAAGGGGGGTTGGTTTAGAGAGCTAGGTGGAGTTGCAGACCATGGCCATCATCTGCATTTGACCAGCATCAGTCGTGTCTGAAACTTTCTAATTAATGATGTATATTCCATGGTGTGCCTTAGTGAATCGCCATAATGCATTACATGTTTCTACAAGAATGGTTTCTTACTAGTGCCAACTTTTCCAGACATTACTTGGGCCTTGCAGAACTTGTAACTTTAAAAGTGAAATTGACAATGCTACTGTTACAGGGTTGTTTGGAGAAGTGCAAGCTTTTCACCTCAAAAGTTTTTTCTCATAGTGGTATTTGCTCTGCAAAGGCTGCTAATCCTGTTATTTTTTCTGCCTAGGGACTATGTAATAAGTTGTTATAAAATGGTTCATACTTGTATCGTGAGAATTAGTGCTTATGAAAATTTGGTCGGTTCCCTCCGGATTTTATAGCACCTCCTTTACTTTGTCAGGGGAGATATCATGGGTTTGCACACCTATGTGTCTCAGCAACTTGTCAGAAACAGAAAGAGAAAGTACAAAAAAAAAAGGAAAAATTGAGGAAGCTGTTTATAGTTTGTGACTTCGTGTAGTTGAGGATCTTCTTTTTTCTGGTAGTTAGAAAAACATGTAGATAGGGGCTTGAATGTTCAATGCTATTGTCATTCTTAAGTTTTTATCAGGAGAAATCTTTCTTCGTAGATATAAGAATTCATTGCTGATCTAAAAAAGATATTATCCCATGGGCATTAGTGAACGCTTTTCATTCTTCACCTGGTCCTTAGTAGCATTTCCAAAGTCACCCTAACCATTTACTTTTGGAAATGCGCTAATTGACATTCTAGTTAAACTAGGCCTTAGTTTGATTGATTGTATATTAGTCAAAGTGCTAGCTTAGTGTCTTTCTTTTCTAGCCTGCTCATTCTGAATATAGTTTTTGTTGTCACAAGTTAAGGCGTCTTGTTTATTGATATTTTTGGCAGATGAATAATATAGTGTTTAAATGTCAAAGGGACATTTCAGACTAACAATGCCATTCATATTTAAACACAGGACTTCTTCTAGACCCTGCAAAATGTGGCACGCTGGATTTACAAGATAAACAAAAACTAGTCTATGAGATTGCTCTACAGTCAAAAGATGCCCCAAATATGCTCTATTCCTTTACTCGCAAGGAGCTTCTAGAAATAATTTGTGCTGAACTCGGCAAAGAGAGGAAGTACACTGGATATACTAAGACTCAAATGATTGAATATCTTCTTAAGATAATTTCTAAGAAATCCAAGTTGCACATCATCCAAAATACTAGTCATATTGTTTCAAAAAGGAAAAGAGCACCTCCATCTCAAGATTTACATTGTCTTCCTCTGGCAAATATTAAAGAGGAAAATGTAAAATCCTTACTATGTCGGAATGTTGCATGCAAAGCTACTTTGTGTCCAGGAGATGCTTTTTGTAAAAGATGTTCTTGTTGTATTTGTCATTTTTATGATGATAACAAGGATCCTAGTTTGTGGTTGACCTGCGGTTCTGATCTACTTGATGAGAAGGAATCATGTGGAATGTCATGCCATTTACAATGTGCTTTGAGTGATAAGAAGTCTGGCATTTTGAAAGGCAGATCTGGTAAAAAGTTAGATGGAACATTCTCTTGTGTTTCTTGTGGAAAAATTAATGGATTAATGAGGTAAGTAGGTTATATTATATAGAGAAGTAGTTTATGCATGCATACATAAGCACACACATACTCAGAAACTCCATTAGATATTTGTTAGCTGTTTATATTTTAATAAGCAGGCAGAGGCACATCATTGACAATACACATGCCAGTAATCGTAACATAACCTTTTTCTAGCATTTTTGCAATTCCGTGCATCCATATATACATGCATTTGTTTGGACTGTGTCGTTTTAAGAAACTGTCCTCTGATGAAGCAAACTATTAATATGTAAAGAGAATGTCTTAGTACTCAGTCATTGTGCATATGCTATTTAGGACCAGAAATCAATTCAAATCTCTGCATTCGTGTGTGTCTATATAAAGAAAGTGGTCTACTAATTGATTGCTAGGTAAATATGAAACTGAGCTTACTGAATTACTTTGACATAAGAGCAAACAAACCTAATATTAATTCATCTAAACAATGTAATTAACATGCACTGAGACTTGTGTCTTTAGTGAACTTCTATTTAAAGAAAAAAAAAAGATAATTTTGAATGATATGATATGACAAATCTTTTGAATCAATTCATTACTATATGACAAATTGGAACTGAATATGTGGTACTAAAACAGTCCTAAACCTTCTAAAATTTTTTTTTTTTAAAAAAAGAAAGGATTAGGAAACTGGCTAACTGTAGGAATATTTGATTTACAGGACATGGAGAAAGCAATTATTGATTGCGAAAGAAGCCAGAAGAGTAGATATACTCTCTTTACGTATTTCCTTGGCTCACAGAATTCTCATAGGAACTGAGGTTTACAAAGAAGTACAGAAGATTGTAGAAGCTACTCTTAAATTGCTGAACAATGAAGTGGGGTCTCTGGATCAGGAATGTTCAAGGATGACACGTGGGATTGTCAACAGGCTCTCATGTGGTGCTGAGGTTCAGAAGTTGTGCTCTTCTGCAGTTGAATGCTTTGATTCATTGTTTTCTAACCTTTATCCCAACAGTGTGGAAATGAAAGATGCACCAAGTAAGCTATTTCATTTCTTATTTACTTATTTTTTAAGGTCACCTTATCGAGCTTCTACTTGCCGAACTACTCTTTATTTGTGTTAATTACATTGGGCATAGTGGTCAGTATTGGATATAGCTCAATTAATAACAATTATAATATAGCAAGTAAATACTTAGTTCTTGAAATTTTCCATCTGAAATGTCATTTATATCTTTTTTTTGGTTGTATCATATTACATGGTTCTTGCTATAGCTGTTTCAAATGTTCCAGAAAAACTGAAATAGGAATTAAAAAGAGAACTGTAAACTCTACTTTTCATCATGTAAGATAGTTAAAATGAATTACACCTTCCTGGTCCCATGCTAAATATAAGTATAAAGATTATTGAAATTACACCCTAAACCCTTGTGCTATCGTTAATTTTCTACTTTAATATCTTACATCATTTTGGGAAGACATAGCTTCATATACTTTGGATTGATATCCATTGCTTCACCTATCTTTCAGTATAATAAATTGTTAAGGTGAAATGAAGATGATAACTCGTGCTTCACCTATCTCTCAGTAGATTATTCTTTATAATTTACTATCTTATTGAATTATATTATAGTGCTGACCTCACCTAGTATGATAAGGCTTATTGTTGTTGTTATTGAATTATATTATAGTAGTTTTTGTCGTTATTTTTCAGTTGTCCTAAATCACTCCTTCAAATGCACTTGAAAGAGAGTCCATACAGGAAAAGGGATGATATTATTTATTACTTCTTTTAGTTAATGTTGCTTTTAAATTCTCCTTGACTGATTTGCCTCAGAAATTACTTTGGCAGCATGCTCTATTTGTTTTGAAGAGTGCCTTCCTACCTCAGTGGTCATTGTGCTAGGGTATGAAGATCATCGTTTGAAGGACTTTTTAGGCTGCAGGCTTTGGCACAGAACATCAACAATGGACTACCCAGAACAACCCACCTTCATTGTATTAAGGCCTGAAAAAAGATTTAAGTTAGAAAACCTCTATCCTTCAACTGAGTATTTTTGCAAGGCTTCTCTGTTTAGCAGCACCGGGATTCTGGGCACTGCAGAAGCTAGATGGGTAACACCTTGTAAAACCTCAGTAACTGCTTCAATATTAACTAGAATTGGCAGTGGCAGGGATCTTACAAGACATTCGCCTCGTAGATCTTCAGTTACCATTTTGGACATACATGGACAGGAGAAAGACAAAATAGTTGCTGAAAATCATCGTCACGTGGAATCTCTGAACTCTGACATCAACTTTCTCTTGGGGGACCATCCTGCTAAACATTTCTTTTTTGATAACATCAGGGGCAGGTTTGACGGGTTCCTCTTCAAGCCTCCATCATTTGAATCTCTTCCATTTAAAACTTCCACCGCAGTTTCGCCTCCCACACCTTCTAAATCCGACGAAATGAGACAGATTACTGGTTTGGGTGGTAGAAAGCGCTTGGAAGAAAATGATTATGAGTACTCTGTCAGGGTAGTCAAGTGGTTGGAGCATGAAGGTCACATTGACCAAAGCTTCAGAGTCAAATTTCTTACTTGGTTCAGCCTTAAAGCTAATCCGCAAGAGAGAAGGGTGGTAAGTGCATTTGTTGATACATTGATTGATGACCCGCCAAGCTTAGCGGATCAGCTTATGCACACCTTCATGGACGAAATATGTTGCGAGCAAAAGCCTTAGTGATGATTTGGGTTCTGCACTACGCCATGTTACTTAATAGGAGGTATAACTTTGTGGGATTTGTAGGAGCAGTCCATAGATATAGCTTTTCCATCTTTCTTTGACGTGAGGAGGAGTTTCATTAGATGATAATCTTAACTAATTGATGTTTAATGACAGATGAGATGCATGGTTAGTGTATTGATTGTTGCAGCATATTCCCTCGAGCTCTTCAGCTTGAATTTCTGTTTCTCATATTTGGCGCGCAGTTCATTTCTAGCGAGCTAATAGTCGTTATGAAAATTTAAAATCGATGATCATATTGGTCATTCTAATCTATTCTGTCATTTTAACAAATTGCACTTCTAGTTATTTAACTTACGAGGAATCTAGCCGCAGCACAGTTGGACCGTGGGCGTGTCGCTTAAGGCATTTTAAATTTTTCCTCACAGAAAAGAGTCTTTTTTTTTGTGTGCGATTATATATTAAAGCATTTAATTGAGATTTCATTGGGTGCAAACGTACGTGAGCGAATAAAAAATAACAATAAGCAATGACTCATAATCACATTTCTGCGCTCAAAGTTACTACAGGGCAATTTAATGACTGTTCCGTTCAACACCTACAAAAATGGCCGTCAACTACCAATTCATATTAAAAATCAGGGCATGCCAATAAGGTTAACAACATCCATGTTGGTGTGTATAGAACATATGCCAACAACTAGCGGGAATCAATCCCTTTGGCTGGAATTCATCTATAATCTATGCGATCACTTCTTAACATCCTATACAACGCATCATTTCAGGCTCTTGATAAAGCTCCCGGAAGCCTTCATACATTTTCTGTGTCATTCGTAGCATCACTGAGTGCAGCAGCTAAGTACTCGGCAAGGCTTGGTTGAGAACTGGGATTCAAGGTAGCAGCAGAAGGTCCTCCTCTATTCGTACTTGATGACTTTGAAGTCCAGGATTTTGAACTCTCAGGTGTATATGAATTATTTGAAGCAGCATAAGTCACCTTCCATATAACAGGTTTCAAAAACTGCCATGGATCTTCAATCATAGACTTCTTGTAGAACCAATCTACATTACATGGTTTGTCCTCATTGGAGAAACGGCCATGAGGACTCATCTGTTGTCCAGCACCCCGTCCTGAACCAAGGCTTCTGGTGTTGTGCCAGCTGCCTCTGCCTGTGCCTGGACCAAGACCAGGACTACGACTGTATCCTGGAGAAAGATTTGGACTGTGGCTGGGTCGTTGAGTTAAGTGCTGTCCATAATTAGATAAAGGCCTGCCTTCAAATCCAGGACTTCGATAACTCACCCCACTTGACGTAGGGGGTGGAAAATAATAGTGTGGGGACCATCTGGGTCCATTCCAAATTGTGTTTCTATGGGGCGCTGGCGATACTTGAGAGAAAGAGTGAGTCATCTGTGGATTCATTGATTCTGTTATTTTCAGTGAACAAGAAATATCAGAGATGAAAAAGGAGGAAAAGGTAGATCTAGATGGCAATCACAGCACATGACAGGAATTCCCGGCATAATAATATCAATAGATCCTTTATTAGAAAAAATATGCAATGTATTACAATAAGTAATACAGCAATGTAAAAAAGACCTAAACTCAACCATTGCATAATGAAATAACAGCAGAAAAACTTGTCCACTCCCTACTCCCAAGGCCTTAAGGCCTGATTTATAACAAAGAGAAAAGTTTCTCATCTATTGGAGAAGTTTTAGAACCCCTCGCCCCCCCCCCCCCCCCCCCCCCAAACACAAAAAAAGAAACATGCAAACTGTGCACTCCAGTTTGCATGGATGTAGTATATAGCGTCTGCTGACAGTTAGAATACCATTTCCATATTGAAAGATTTTTAATCAAGTCAACTCTTCTAATGCATGTTTAGTCACGAAAGGCAGAACAATCACAGGCAATATATAAGTAATGCATCACAAACACATTAAATAAGTATATATCAACTTTCAATACACCACACTGGATAAATATAAGTATGAATAGTACCTGGAGACAGAGGTGAGGGTGGATGCGGTGATGAGAATTGCGCCATAGGTGAACTACCAAATTTTGGAGGAGTGGAATAAGCAGGTGCAACCTGGACATTAGCATTGCTCTTCTTGTTAGAAGAGAAAGCAGCCATAGGATCTGTATAGAAGTCAAATCTTGGGGCAGCATATGATTTATCCTGCTCTGGCCCAGTTGAAGAGGCTTCAATCAGAGGATTTGAGAGAGGAGCGGGCATTCCACAACCAGAAGTTTCAACATCACCAGCTGCTTTGGCTAGCTCAGCTTGCATGCGCATTTGTTCCAGCCTTCTCTTTCTTTGCCCTGAATCCTCCATGTATCCTGAGGATAAAATATAAATCAAGTAACAACATGGATAATTGCTATCACATGTATGACATAGGCGGAAACCGGCGGAAACCGGCGGAAACCAAAGACTGTGCCTCCAAACAACACTAAAACAGCATGACAAATACAATAGAGCTCTATTTAGTATTTACATATTCGATTTGGAAAGAAAAATGATTATGACTTAATTTATAGAAAAAAATCAATCTTTTCACGTTCTAGATAACTCCAGTACATCCATTACCTAATTTTGACTCTGAAACACTATAGGGTCCTTAAATGAGATCACGACATGGCAATTTCGAACTCGTATAAGATAACCTGCCATTTGAGTCGGGATAAATCTCGAAAAATTGGAGGATAGCCAACTTACTACAACTTAGAAATTCAAAATTTTCAAATATCTAACTACATAAATCCTGAGATAGAGTTCCCGAAGCCGGATTCTGAAACTTGTGAGCAATTTCAAACGGTAGCCAAACTATCTCAGTATAATATCGAATTCAGAGCTAGCTAATAGTCACAAAGAAAAACAGGAGAAATTATCGAGAACAACGATTGAGATTGTGTCAGAAAACACACCTTTGGAGTTTCCAGAGTGGTAAAGCGGTCGAGATACTTGCAGATTCAGAGACAACACACCGGACACCGGAGCGATAGGAGATATGCGAAATTTGGGAACAAAATCGAACCAAACCAAAAGGCACAGGTTTTTCCCTTTTTTTCCTTTGTTTGCCCTTTTCAATAGTTTTAGACCTTTTATTTAAGCCTTACACAGTAACACCACAGAACACCGGCTGGGCACTTGCGATGGGTTTACGGCGGAGTTATGGGGTGTGAAAAGAAGGATTAGGTTTGCAATGGGTTTAGAGCATCTTTCAATCATCAGAAAAACCGGGGCAAGTTAAAATCTATCACATGAAGAGAGAAGGAAATATAAGTGCGAACTGGATGGCACACCTGGCAAGTAGACAACAAGAGATTCTGAAGATTTGGGATGAACCACCGGAAGGAAATGTCGTTCTTGAAATCTGATGTAATGGAGGCTGAGCCTCGACGCAGTATCGGTAGTATCAGTGTGGGCTTTAATTGTTTGTTGATTATAAGATTATTTAGCACCAGACGGCTTTTTTATACGAAATCGCATTAATTATTATTGAAGTTGATTAAATTATCCATAACATTTTTTAATTAAAAATATCATTTACTTTTTTTTATATTTGATATTTTTATAAATATCGCTGTTATTATCTATTTTCTATTAATAAAATTATTTTTGTATAATATAAAATGATAATTCTATTTTTATTATATTAATAAAAATAATTTTATTTTTAATATAATAGTTATAACAATAATTTTTATTTAAAAAATACGTATTGTGCAAAAAGTTAATTTAATTTATAAGAGTAAATTAAAATAGAGACTCGTACAATATATTTCAAATATGAAAAAAAGAGCCAAATAATACTTTTAAAATAAAAAATATTGTGTATAATTTAACTTAATTTAAAAATAATATAATTTACTCCTATTAGAATAGTTATTATATACACACACACCAAAAGAGTTTTAAAAAAGAAATGAAAAATTATAAATCTCCACAAACATATTTTATTTGTACCAAAAATTCCAAAAATTAATTTTTTCCAATTTATAAAGGTTTCTATTAGTACATTAAATTAAGTCATTTCTTAATTAACCTTAACCTTACTAAATGAATCAATATTTAACGTATATAATAGGCAAAAATAATATTTTAGTCCTTATATTTATTTTATGTTTTATTGTAGTTCTTTATATTTTAAATATTTCATATTAATTTTTTATGATGCAAACTCACATGTTTTAGTCTTTTTTTTATCAAATTTGTTAAATATTTTAATAGACTTAACATTTCTTTATGCTAATATTAACATAAGTTATTTATTTAATTATGGTTAAATTTGATAAGTCTGTTAAATACTTAACAAATTTAACGAAAAATGACTAAAACAATAAGTTTACAAGATAAAAAAATCAATATATAAAACATTTAAAATATAAAAAACTCAAAGAAACATAAATAACTAAACTATTATTTTTTCCGATATAATCTTGTAGTCCTAGTAGATTACATATATTCTTCCCTTTAAAATTTTTGACGATGATTATCACAAAACAGTGCATACGAATTAGATGCAATTCCAGAAGAAAAGTTATTTGTAGATACTTATATTTTTGTAATAAGATTTTTTAATTAGAATACAATAATTATAGTTTAATAAAAATACGATAAATATATATTTTTTAAAATAATTTTAAACTTTTTAAAATGAGTATTGTATAATATTTTTGAAAATATTTTTTTTTACATATTTCATTTTTAATTAAAAAAAAAACCAAACAGCATATAATTTTTTTACTAAATATATTACTCCTTAAAATAGACTCCGAAAAATCCACCGCCTGATCACCATGTACGGCTTTGATTCATGACCCTTGATCGGCTACTCTACATACGACGTATCCAACAAAGCCGTCCCATCACACTCGCTTGGACTCACAGCGGCAACAGATTCCAGCACCAGTACTGGCACAAAGCACAGTCGCTTCGCTTTCTACTTTCTTTCTTCAGCCTCTCATATACATATATATAACAGTCTCTTAGTTGTCAACCACCCACTCTCGATTCTCAATTTCCCATTTCCTACCCTACTAGCCTCAGCCTTGTAGACTCACACCACTCATATTCGCTTCTCACTTCGACGTTCGACCCTTTACAGGGAGAGACCGACCCTTATAGCGGTTTCTTCTGCATCGGAAAGGGGCTATGCTGACCAACGAAGACTCCCAAGGTACTCTTTATAATTTTCTTCCGTTTGAATGAGATTTATATCGTCAGAGCTCTATTGGTATTTGCAATTTGGTGCAGTAAATTCACTTCTTCTTCTTTTTTTTTTTTTAAAAATTCGTTTAATATTTGTGCCTTTGAATAAGTTCAGGTCTTTTAATGTATGTTCCGTTTTCTCTCTTCGAAGTGTTTGATTTTGCCTTGTTTGTTTTAGGAGAATTTATCGTCTTGCTTTTGGGTTATTTTAAATAAATAAAATAGATTTTTTATAATATGAGAAAAAAATTTCCGTAGTAAGGTGATAGTGATAGCGATAGCTATGCAAGTAAATATCGATACTAACGAAATCTTGGTTTTCTGTATTGCTTATCACTTTTCAGTGTAAACTTGCTCTTTATTTCAATTTCGTAGTCCTCTTCTTACAGAATTTTCTTGTTTTTGGAAAAGGAAAAAATTCCTCTCCCGAACTGGAATATTTCTTTAGTGCCTGAGTATCCGTGTTGTTTTTTTTCCCTGCCAAGATTGTGTCTACCTTGTTGCCTGGCCGAAAGGTCTGTTCCAGGCCATCAGTATAGTTTGAGTCTTCTATGCGCAAAACTATGTAAAGTAAGCAGCTGGCTGGAATGCTTTGTTTTTATTTTTTGATTGAACTCCTGTGGCTTCGGTTGATTATCAGTATGCTTTGTTTTCCTTTTAGCATCTCATTTTGTGAAAGGTCTTTAAACCCTTGCGATAATAGATACATATTTATGTGTTTTGTGTGGCATTTTAGAAAAACCTTCGGGGTCATATTTAAGCCATATATACCAATCGCATGATCTATGATTGTAAAGAATTATTTTAAGAATTATTTTGCCCTTTATGCTTTTCTCGTGTTACCTCTTCTATAGTACAACTGAATGAAACGGAATTGGATACTAAACTAACCGTATGTAATAAAAAACTTAATGGTAAAACCAGAATTGGAAAAAATGATAATAATAATCTTTAGGAAAAAACTTATATGTAGTTCCTTGTATCTTTACTATCAAGTTTTTCAATTAGAATAAGACAAGTATATGTTTCTCCAATCACAAGTGTATGGTCTTTAAAACAACTTTAAATTTTTTTACAACTCAGTATTGAATAATTGGTTCTTTAAAGAACATTTTACACATGTTATATTTTTAGTAGAAAACTTGATAGCAAAGATATAAGGAAGTTGATATAAGTCCATCCCTCATCTTTATATTCCAAGATTATATCATTGGCACGTGAACCCTCAATTCTGCAGTGGATACTATTAGTAATGATTGACTGAAATAATGGGGCAAAGTCAGTTTGAAAGTTAATGAATACATTATCTTGGGTCCGAAGTATCTGAGTGGCTATGTGTCATTGGCCCTCTGTCACTGTTAACTTTCACTTTTATATATTCCAGCCTTTTTAGATTTTAGGTTCCTAACGTAACAAACGAACACAAGTCTTATCCCATTAGATAGGGTTGGCCACATGGATCGTGCGATACCATTGAGCTTTATCAATAACTTTAGGTTCCTAACATAATTATAGAAATTGTGTGATGCACAATTCAAATCACACAAAACACTATGATTCACCTGGAGAACAATACGTATCAGAGGTTGAATCAAAAGAGCCTTTGAATGAATTAAGGCCAGTAAATTGCACGATTTTGGCAATTCTAGAACTGCATGTTCCATTGAGTCACTAAGATGGGTCCTTTGTGACCCAACGCACCTGAGAAGAAGACACTGTTTGTATGTGTTTTTTTTCCCCTTTAAAGTTAACATAGGCTTGACTGCCGTGTTGAGGGGTTGGGAGGATTGGTTATAATTTAAGCTAACGTTGTTTGGGTTAAAAATGGCTAAACACAGCACAGGTACAATTGAATCAGCATGTTGAATAAGGCATGCAATATATATGCCTCTGGATCCCTTGCTGGCCCAGAACGGTGCTGAGTCAGCACAGGTACAATTGAATCATCATATTGAATAAGACATGTTTTGGGTCTTATTTATTGAAATTGTACTTTGATTCATTACTTTTAATATAATATTATGTTTATTTGTGGTTTATATATGAATAGATATATTTTTAATTATTATATTTTTTTAAAGATAGGATCTTCCCATCCTCAATTTGATAATACGATTCAATTTATTTTGTCCCTTGATGAGCCTTTTGATTTATTGGTTTATTATGAATTGACATTAGAAATATTCACTTTTTGTATATGAGGCTTGTTTATGGATTATTTATGATTTAAACTTGTGAAATTAAGTATCTTATGTATGTTATAGAACATATCTATGATATTTATTTTTTATTATATTTGTGAATGTTACAATTCGATATGATTCACGAGACATTATTTAATTTAGCAATACATGATTCGAAATGCTATTTGATAACTTTATTTCCTAATATGTGAACTGATCTAAGATCCTTGAATATTTGTTGTTATTGATTGGTCAATCTACTAAACATTTGTTCAATTGCATGATTGCTTAAGCAGGTAGTAGTTGTGCAATCTTACAGCAACATGCAGTACAAGCTAACAGTTGTTTGTGATCTCACTTTTAATGTCCTCACCATTACATGCAGATGCTCAATTTTTTGGTTGTCTACATACAGAACTAAAATGAGTGCCTGCAGACTGCAGACACTCAATTTTTTGGTGGCAATTTCTTTCTTTTTAATACACATGTGCTGATTTGATCTAGTATGAGATGTGGTCTTGCTATCATCTTTTGAGCATATTTAATGTGGCTTTTAGAACCAAGAAAAGAGGATTTGAGAAAGAGTAAGTGGCAACCAAATAGGTTTCTTCTGAGGTGTTGACTGTTCTGCTATATTGGAAGAAACAGTGAACTTTCTCTGGGCAGTCAGCAGTTTATGCCCTTCATAATCTTCCTTGGTAGATAAATGGAAGATTTCACTAAACCAGCTTTACTTCAAATGCTACATGTAGTTTGAGATCTTGATTGGTGCTTGCTACTTACCTATTTCTCTTCTTGATATATGCCAGGTGTTTCAAATTGTTATGTGTTCAAGAGCCGATTGCAGGAGTATGCTCAGAAGGTGGGGCTTCCCACACCTGTCTATGAAACTATCAAGGAAGGACCTTCACATCAACCTTCTTTTAGGTCAACAGTGATAGTCAATAATATAAGATATGATTCTTTGCCTGGCTTTTTCAATCGTAAAGCAGCAGAGCAGTCAGCTGCAGAAGTTGCACTAATGGAACTGGCTAAATCTGATGGAGTCAATCAATCCATCACCCAACCTGTTGTAAGTTATCTTTATCATATAGGAACTTGGTTTTTGTTCTTGGCTCTCAAAATGTGCTGAGAGTAGTGTGTTGTTCTCATCCTGATTGGGAAACCAGGAGAAGTTTTTTTTTTTTTTTAGAAAAAGAAATATTATTATTAAAGAAGAAAGAATGATACAAAAAAAAGAGTAAACAAAAAGAAACAAGGAGGACTAGAAATCTTCGTAGAAAATACAAAACTAAAACAAAATCAATCCACAAAGCCGAAAAACAGGGCTAATACAACAAAGCCCTCCAATACCTGTAAACATCTACAAAGGGTACCCCCTTAAAAAACCCAAAGAGTAGTAACATTGATTCTATCCCATAGGCAAAGACTATCACTTAAACATTGGCATTCTTTTCATCCAAAGACACCACACAGTTGCGAATAGAGCCTCTTTCCACAAAATCTTATTCTCCTTCCTAGTACCAAAACCCGTAAAGTTAGTGACAAAGAAAGTACCAAGGTCAACCATGCATACCCAACTGTTCTCAAAGAGACCAAATAATCTGTTCCAAAAATCCCAAGCCACCTCACAATGTAAGAATAAATGACTATTTGTCTCTAAATTTGACACACAAGACAAACATCAAGAGATAAAGCCTTAGAAGGCCCGCCTAATCTAATGCAGATCATTAGTATTAATTCTATTGAGAAGGTTCTTTATTTTGTTTATTTTTTTCATTTTATGCATGGTTGTCACAGCATCAAGGACACCTATGTATTTTATAAACGTGAGTTAGATACCAGCATCTGTTAATTGTCAAGTATCCAGATAGTATAGAAGTATCTGATACCTTCCAAAAAACGTGCTATGTCTTAGATGACTTTCAATTGGCATACCATATATGAGGATCTTAAATAGCATGATATCTTAATACCTTATACATTATAAGATATTAGTGTACCTAATGCTTTCTTAGCAGTTCTTCTTGATTCCTTTATATATAATTGTGTACCTTTTAGCCCTCCTTTACAGACAGAAAAGCACTTGAAATTTGGGGATTTTGGGAAAAGAAAATACAATGTTGATTGCTGGAGCATTGCCAGATCCGGGGTGAGGAATTATATTTTCTCTGCCAGAGTAGAAGTCATTTTATATTTTCTCACTCAGGAATGGAACACCATGTATTTCACTGAGCTATTACATATGGGATATGAAAGTAGAGGTCAAATGGTTGAGGCAAACTAATATGCCTTCTTCTTATTTGTTCGACCATCCCCATTCTTTCCCACCTTTTAAAACTCTGTTGTTGCACATCTTTTGTTCATCACAACTGTGAGTTGCAATACTATATTTATCCATCAATTACTGCAGAAGACAGTGCTCTTATCTGGATAATATGTATTAAAGGTTACCTTAAGCTCTATAGATGAGTTTTAACTTCAGATTACGTGTTTCACTTCATCACTAGCCTTTGTAGGTACTTGATATTTGTTGTCTGTTGCAGTTTTCACTAGAGCTTTTTCACCTACATCAGCTTTTTACTAAAAACTTCATAAGATGTTTTATTTATTTGATCTAATGCTACAAGATTATATAGATCTGCTGCATAATTTGTTTGCTTCTTTTTTTTTCTTCCCGGTATCATTGTTTTATTATACAAAAGGTGAAGTTCCCATTGCATTATGAAAAGCTCAGTGTAAATTGGTGCTGAGGCAGGGTGCCAGGAGGCCTCCATACCTCTTGCTGGTTTAGGATAGGACTTACATCTAGGCACTTGCTTGCAGCACGATTGGTACTTTCTGGCGAATGCAAGGCATTCACCTTGGGCACCTTGCATAGACGATGTTTGTTTTACATATATATATACAGCCCTAAAAGCCCACTTAAATAGTTATAACTATCAGGTTAAGTATTTTATAATAAGATAAGTATTTTGGCATAGGAAAAACCACTAATTCCAGCCCAATAACTCCTAACTAGTTGGGAAAAATGGTCATTCACTTTAAAAAGATTATTATTTAGGCTGTTAGTCATTTAGTTTAAAATAAGATTGGTATTTTATGACTTGATGACTTCAATAGTGCATTGTTTTATATGATTATCATGCTTGAATAATTAATTTATATGTCAAATGTTATAACAATAGTCCATATTAATTTATTTTCTATTTGCATAGCATATTATCAACTTTCTGTTTTAGTGCCTTGCTTCACTCAGGTAAGCACTTTTCTTTTGCCTCTTGCCCCAAGTTTTTTTTTTTTTTTTGGGGGGGGGGGGGGTGGTTCTACTGCTTTAATGGCATCTTTTGCATTTGACTACCTTGGTGAAGCTTGAAAGTTTTGCATTCTACCTTGTTTAAGCTTTATTGGTTATTGGATATATATTTGCTACTTATAACCTTGTTAAATGTGTTCCTTCCAGATTGAAACAGGATTATGCAAGAATTTACTTCAAGAATACGCACAGAAGATGAATTATGCAATGCCGTTGTATCTATGCAAAAAGGATGAAAGACCAGGGCGATTATCATCATATTCATGTACAGTTGAGATTGGGGGGATGTTGTATATTGGGACATCAGCAAAAACAAAGAAAGAAGCAGAGATAAAAGCTGCTCGAACTGCTTTATTAGCTATTCAGTCAAGTGCATCCAATTCTTCCGAAAAGCAATTTGGCCACTCAAAATTCACAGTCATTCCGTCTAGAAAAAGGGGAGCAGAATCAGTTGCCAAGGCTGATGAGACTTCAAAAGTCCCAAAATCTACGAAAGCACGGCTTAAAAGGAGACCACCAAGGAAGAAACAATCTGGAGACAAGAAGGGCTGTAGTCGTATTGAATACGCAGCCCATCTAGGAGCAAATATCAATCATGAGTTAGAATCACATGCAAATGCAAATGATGATTCTTGTGTCCAGACCATGGAATCTAGACCATTGGCTGCAGAAGCTATGAAAAATTTTAATGATCATCCAAATGAACAGAGTACGATGGTTGGGGAGGGTTCTTTGTCTCTGGATAGCAGTAAGATTTTTCAAAACAGGAATTCAACAGAATTGCAATCCACTTGTTCTTGTGTCCACACCATGGAATCTAGACTGTTGGCTGAGGAAGCCGTGAAAAATTTTGATGATGGAATGTCAGACGACTATCAAAATGAAAAGGGTACCTTGGCCGGGGAAGGTTCTTTATCTCTAAATAGCAGTAAGATTTTTGATAACAAAAACTCAGCAGAATTGCAATCCAACGAGCCTTGTGTGCAGACCACGGAATCTAGACAATTGGCTGCAGAAGCCATGAGAAATTTTGACAGTGGAATGCCAGTTGGTAATCAAAATGAAAAGGGGACGTTGTTGGCTGGGGAAGATTCTGTGTCTCTGAGTAGCAGTAAGATCTATGAAAATGGGAAGTCAATAAGTTTGCAATCCAATGAGAACAGTCTTGGGAAATGAGTATGGGATTGAAAGAACACTAAATCAATGGAGACGGTTTACGTGACCGATGATTTTGTTGTTGAGAGTTCAAGTATGATACCTTGAGTCAAGCCCATTTTGAAGATTAGATTCAGGCAGGAGCGAACATTTGTTATAGCTGAGGAAATTTTGGGAGGATTCCAGGTTTCCAACAGTCCTTCTTCGTTTGTAGTTACTCAAGAAAAGTATAAATTTAGACTGTTATCTGATTCAATGCAAGTTGAGAATTTTGTATCAGTTAGTTGACAATGGTGTATTAGACCACTTATGGTTTATATTTGATCAGGTCTCTGCTCCTGCGTGTAGCAACCAAAGTTTTTGCTCCATTGTTTTTTGTCACAATGGATTACTTTTGCTTGTTGATACCTAGATAATTGGTTATTGATAGAACTCAATGACGTTATGCGATCTATGTAGCCAATCCCACTTAGTAGGTTAAGGCTTTATTGTTGTTGTTGTTGTAGCCAATCCCACATTAAGGCTTTGTTGTTGTTGTTGTTGTTGTTGTAGTAATATTACTTTTACTTGTTACTGTTAGTTTTACTGGTTGTATTAGCCAAGCGGATATGCTTCCCATTCTTATTTATGAATTAATTTCTTTATTTTTAATTTTGAATAAGGCAAATGCATTATTTTTATTGAGGATGTCTAAACTAATTGAATTGTGCTACAACCTTAATTGAAAAATTGTTTCCTGGGTCCAAAAACATTTTTGTTCGGTCAAGCTTGTCCGATAATACAACTTAATGGTTTAAAATAAAATACAACAGCCACCTGCATCAAATAAAATACTGTATAATAAATCTGTTATCTCCCCCAATTATTTTTAATTTTGTTCATATAATATATCAAAAACTAAATTTAGATACCCTTTTTTTTTAATAAAAGTATATCATGGATAGAACATTTTAAAAAAGTATAATTATGCAATGTTAAATTGTAAAAATAATACACATTGTTTTTATTATTTATTTTATAATAAAGATATAAAAAATACACATAACCTTTACTTTTTTTTTTTTGGGATAACCACATAACCTTTACATATACAAAAATTAGTATAAATTTTATACTTAATTGTTATTATAGAAGACATTATCCCAGAATCATTGCACGCGTTTATAATATATTTTCTTATTATAACAATTATTAATTATTTATCTAATTTATTGCCCATCTGAAATAGGAAAATCTGCTTCTTGCGAAACTGGACCTGGGCGAACCTAAAGACTCTGGTCTCCAAGGCTGTCGTGAGAGCAATCTAGTGTTCCTAAATTACGGCCATTAGAGACATTGTATAGCTGACTCAAAACATCACAAAGATTTCTTCTTTCTCGCCTTCTTTCTTTCTCATTGCCATTTGTGCACGGAACCTGTTTGTCCATATACTAAATGCACGGTCGGCCTCGCAAAGCTTTAGAACCAGCCGATGCGGCTGCTTTATCAGCCAAAGCTGAGAAGCTTCGTTCCCTTCAGTCTCAGTTCCTCGCCAATCACCATAATCGCATGTTCGTTCTTCCTCTTCCTTACATATTTTTAAAAGATTCATTATGGACATTCGTAAGCATTGTTTTCCGACCATTGATTTCGGCTTTGAATTGTATGAATCTTTGCAGATATAGCAAAGAGGCTCTAGAGGTAAGCGCGAAGTTACTTGAGATCAATCCTGAATCTTATACAGCTTGGAATTACAGAAAGCTCGCCGTTGAATATTTCCTCTCCCAGTCCGAGTCTAATCCTGACTCTATCAAATCCATTTTCGATGAGGAACTCAAAGTGGTGCGCTTTAATTATCAATCGAGTCTAAAATTAACAATTTTTCTTTCTTCTAATTAAGCATTTTCACTGTCTGTCGCCTTTCTTCTGCTTGATGAGAAATGATTGATAATGGGATTTTCCCATTTAATTGCATATTCCTGTTGATTGAAGAAATTACTTTGGCGATTTAGTTCTCTTGGCAGGAGAGTTTTATCTTATTAAATGTCCCGAGAATCATAAAATAATATACTTAGTTTTCATAAAGTTTGGAAAGCAAGTGCTTAATGTGTAATCCTGGTTAGATCCAATCGATCTTTTTAGGTGGAGAGTGCATTGAGGCAGAATTTCAAGTCTTATGGAGCATGGCATCATCGAAAATGGGTACTAAGCAAGGGTTATTCATCCATAGACAATGAATTACGTCTTCTGGATCGGTTTCAGAAGGCTGATCCTCGAAATTTCCATGCATGGAACTACCGAAGGTTTAATCCTGCTCCCTTGGATATCCTATTTTTAATAAAAAAATATGGCATTTGAAAGATGAAAGATCTTTTGTTAGTTGGTTCTCCTTTTTGGATCAATGATACTTGCAGGTTCGTCTGTGCACTGATGGAAAGCTCAGATGAGGATGAGTTGAATTACACAGAGCAGATGATAGGGACAAACTTTAGCAATTACTCTGCATGGCACAATCGTAGGTATGATTATCTAATAGTGTACTTAATCAAAGGGTGCATTCCAATCTTGCCTGCTCTGCTTTTCTATATGGGTAGTCAAATTAATTTGCCACAATCTATTTCCCATCCGTCTTTGTATTTCTGTGTGTCTGACTTAGGATGAAATTGAAAAGTTTGGAATATTGCACCATGCATCTAGCTTACATATATCAAACAGGATTGGTTTGTTCACTCATATTTGTGTTGTTCTAAAGGTATGTTCTAGGAATGAACATCACTACATCATGCCCCCTATATTTATAAATATTTTGATGGGAGCTTTGCTTCTGTTACTCTGGTACCTGTACTTGATTAAGTATCACCTAGATCAATGGTCTGATTGCAAATCAATGTGCATCCCAGTTTTTAGAGTGGAAAACAAGGATATTGACCCCTTATAATTTGTGAAGAGAAATTAGCTTTTAAAGATAGCTAGTAGATATATGCCCAGGACAATACTAATGTGTATGTCTTTTGAGTGTACACTGGAGGCAGACAAGCTTATATTTATATATTTATTACATGTGTTTTAGAAATGACCCTTTCACCTAGCCATATTATCATATTATTTGAAACTTCAACTGCGTGACACAGAGAGATGTCATGTCCTATTAAAACATAATACTGTCCATGTGATCATCAAATATTCATAATCAAATTGCTTCTCTCAGTTGAATGTGAGATTTATTTGGATAGAGGTGTCTAATTGTATATGCACCATCCTTCATTTGGTTAGTGGTAATTTTTTAGTTTTGTAATTGGTTCAATGTTTATTTATTGTCTTGGATCTTCAGCTGTTCATAAGATTTTGTTTCAGTGAAGAAAATGTCATTCTTGATTAACTCATTTTCTACATATATATCCTTTGTGGATATTGCAGCTTTCTTCTATCTAATTTGATGAAAAGGAAGGTTGAAGGATATTTCCCTAAAGAGAAAATTTTAGAACAGGAGTTTGATCATGTCCAGAATGCTCTTTTTACTGATCCGGATGATCAAAGTGGCTGGTTTTATCATCTTTGGCTTATTGATCAAACAGTGAAATCTGATGCACCCGTGCTCATATCATCTTGGCCTTCCCCTGGATCTAATATCACTCTGCAGGGAAACAGGTGCCTCCATGGTTGTGGCTCATCTCTGTTATATACTACACTGATAGACACAGGAATACTTCCTGTCATTCTATATTTTAATCAAGCTGTTGAAGGCATCAACTCATCCACAGTGACTGTTAAATCTGAACTTAGTATGAAGGAGGATCTTGTTTGGAAACCGCTTTCAACAAACAACTTAAATACTGCTCGAGTTTGGGTTACGTATCTAAACCTTCAAACTATGAAGCTTCAATTGTCAAAAACTTACCTTATAGAGATCAGCATTGGACATTCTCAGGGAATTGTGTCTTCAAGTGGTTATCATTACAGCCGTCCTTCCCAAATTTCCTTTAAATTGTGTGTACAGACTGCTTACACAGAACCTGCTGAAGGCCACAGTGGAAAAATAACTTCATGGAAGAATACAAATTTCCAAAAACTTGAGCAATTTCAGGAAGTAGATTCTATTATTTATGGTGATCAGCTAATTACTGGTAATGACCATATTCCAGCAACATCCAATTGGTGTGCAGAGACTATTGATAACGAAATAAATGCTTTTCGAATTTTATTGTCTGAGAGTGACTGGTAAGCTTGATTCATTACATGGCTGACTTTGATATCTTGTTATCCTTCCATGTCCCCCCTTTTTCTATCAATGTCATGTTGTGTTTTGTAGTAAAATTGGAAAGCTCACACTTGCAAGATTGTTGACCGCTTATGATTCAATATCATCTGCATGTGCTAAAGGAATGGTTCATGCTAAAGAAATTCTTGAACTTTATGCTGATCTGTTGAAGCTGGATCCAACGCATTCTCTTTGCTACAAGGATGAACGTAGCCTGGTATTACTGCAGCAGGTAGTTTGCTCTTTTTTCCTATATTAAATTTCCAAAAAAAGGTTACATGTTTCTTTAGCCCTATTGATGAGGTTGTTGGATGAGCATAGGGCAGTCAATTAAAAGAACATGACTTTTCTTCCTTTTTTTTTTTTCCCCCAAAAGAAAAAAACAGCATTTTATGTATATCTTGTTTCGCTTTTGGCAATAGTTTCTGGTGGTTTCATCCAAAATATTTTCCATGTGTTAATTTTTGGTTAGTCAGTAAATTGTGTTTTTCTTTCTCTATAATTACTCAGTTCTTCAAACTTTGATGAGGTCACTTAGGTGTATATATTTTTTTATATTGACGCCTAGCATAATGTCAAGGCAAATTTTCTGCTTCTACCACTCTTTCATGATGCTGGTTGGAACTATTTGGTCGTTATTTTATCAAATTCTTGCATTTCTTGTAACTGAAAATTCCATAATTTCTTCAAAAGCAAACAGCTTTTCATGTTTTGGAGGTTCTGCAGATAACTTCAACTAAGGAGTCTTTGCTAAAATACTGCCACCAGTACAGAGACATTAAAGAGAATATAGATGGTTATGTCTGCCTACGATTACAAAATTTATCACTGTCACGGATGGGTTCTACTGAAAATTTATTGTGGGTGCACATGCTAGACCTCAGCCACAATGAACTTCGTTCAATTGAAGGTAAGATTTCATTTGTTGAAAATCTTGTTTAACTTACCAGCACAACTGCTCATCTTTTTTTTTTAAAAAAAAATTGAGAATTATTGATACTTTTGATTAATTAATTTCTTAAAAGCACTCTTCTAATGGATTGGGAGCCTCTACTCTTCCATGTGAGAAGAGCAGCCTGCCCTTCCATTGTGAGCTGTCGGATGAGCTAAGGGGACGGAAGAGATCGTGTGTCGCTGATCCAACAGCCCAGATCACTTATTATATTAAAAAACCTCTACCAACCATGCGTTGACACGTGCCCATGGCCCCAGATCTTTCTTCATCCTCTCTCTAATTTTGCTTCTTACTGTTGGATCAAATACACACATATATCAGAGTTTTCCTATCTACAAGCCTATTGCCACTTCCGAAGTCTTCTCATTCCATGTTGTTCCTTTTTTTGTTTTTTGATTTTTTTTTTTTGGGGGTCTGTTTTCCATATTTTCCACTAGTTATTTTGCCATGATATTGTTATTCAATCTCGGTTTCTTCATGGTAGACTGGGAGGGAGGTGGACATAGTTAAATATATAATTTTTTGGTGGGAGGACATTAGTTATATTTATAGTGAAATGTAATAATTGATCCAAAGATACAAATTTTAAATATTAAAATTATTTGGTTTATAAATTGCTGAGTTTTTAACTCCCCAATTGCCCTGGAAAGAGAGAGAGAGAGAGATCTGGGGACATAGGGTGACACGTGTCAACGCATGGTTGGCAGAGTTTTTTAATAGAAAAAGCGACCTGAGCCGTTAGATCAATGCAATTCAACAGTTTAGAGTCTCCTAGCGACATGCAATCTTCTCAATCCCCTTAGCACGGCTCACAATGGGAAGAGCAGGCTACTCTTCTCACATGGAAGAGTAGAGGCTTCCGATCCCTCTTCTAATTTCATTATAAACTTTAGTAAATGGCCTGGCCAATAAAATGGACAGGGATATGCCGGCCTGTCTAACAACGAGCTCATGTTTTAAACTCTCATCTGTCCATGTTATATATAAAATAAATTTAAAAAAATAAAAATATTAACTTAGGCGGATAGTATGGCAATATAAGTCAATTCACAAATATACCATTAGGAAGTTCTATTGTGCATAGGCGCACCTGAAATTTGACAATAAGCATTTGTATTTTGTATGAGCTTTTGCATACCTCCTTTTTTATAATTCATTTTGCTTTTTTATTTTTAAATATTTACTATGTATTAAGGGTCCTTTTTTTTTTGTCTAAACGGGGGGCCATTCTAACCCCGCCCATTAAGTAGTCTCAAGCTTGAGCCCATTTCGAGAATACTTGGTTACTTTAGCCATCTCTCCTCTTCCTCCCTCCCCTTCTTTTGTCTTTGATGCAAACTTGTATATCTAGCTACATGAAATTATAGCCATCTTTTTTGACAGATATAGTTTTTATGATTCACAATGTAATCTTCGGACAGGATTGGAGGCTATGCAACTTCTCTCTTGCTTAAATTTGAGTCATAATAAAATTGGTAGTTTTACTGCTCTGGGGCCTCTCAGACTGCTCAAGTCACTGAAAGTGCTAGATATCTCGTATAATGAGATAGGCTCACAGTCAATTGACACAACCAGATACCTATTCTCTTCTCCACTGTGTCATACTGAAGAATTTGCTTGGGACAGTTTTGAACTTCTTAATGGCAACGTCAATGCTGCAAATATCTGGGAAGCTTTCTTGATATTTAAAAGCTTGAACTTAACACAGTTGGACATAACAGGAAATGCAGTTGCCGATGAGAACTTAAGGTCATTTATTGTCAAACTTGTGCCTACGCTAAAGTGGCTGGATGGTGAAGAATTACGTTGATGTCTGTTATGGATGTAGCTTAATTTTGTCTAATACAATGTGTTGTATAGCATTTTCATTAGGAACATTAATAGCGCATTCGGCAAACTTGCCCTCTTTAAGAGGTAATTTCCACTTTGCTTTCTGCTTCTTGCTGTCATCAAGAGCTAGCGGAATTAATATCATTTTGTACTATTTTACTCCTTTTTTCTTGTCAAAGTGCTAGTACATCCAAAAATAATGTTCAAAGTGTCACCTTTTGTATTCCATTGGTTTTGACATCCTGTTGGTGATGTTTGTCTCGGACAAACATTAAAAAAGAATTCACATTCGGCGTTTTCATTGAAAAACTTGAAGAGTGCTCTCAACTTCCAAAATCACAAAACAAGCTGTTCAATTTTTATCTTACGACATAGGTCAATTTTTTTTTTACTTTTCCTATTTCAATATTTTTTGGCAGCGAACTCTTGTTTATCTTTAAGGTCGTTCAGGGAGTAATTGAAGATTCTAAAATGGCATGTAAAATAATTATAATAAAATTAAAATAGAATTATTTCTGATTGCAGAAAGTTGTTCACAAATTTGTGGATAAATTATTTAACCTTGTTTTAATGTGAAGAGAGATTTGCTTAAAATTATCAAAGGATCATACTTCACTACCTCAAGTAAACGTTATCCAAAAGATGATCTCTATTCGAATGCTTCGCCCTCCGTTTGATAAATGCCTCCCTCGTCGTTATGAGCTTGAAATTTCTGCCGTTAATGTCTTATCAATACAATGATTTATCGGTTTGTTTGGTTAGCTTCCAAACGTAGATACAATGACTTTACAAAGAGACGAGCTGAGCATACACGCAACAATATCTACTGCTTGCAACATCACAAGATAAATAGAGCACATTCCAAGTTGATTACAGCTTAGATGCAACAAATTTTACAATATCCGAAGTCCTCAAATATTTCAGAATCTCAAGCTATCCATAAAAGAGCTTGAGGTCCTGGATTTGTTACTTGGTTTATTCTTTAGTGAAGCACCTATTTGCTCTCGAGTTATGACTAAACTTCAACCGGACGGCTCTTAGTTAGTGCCCCTTCTCAAACGAGTTAGCACGAAGACGCAACAGATATACACTTGCAAACAAGCCAAAAGGTCCTGTCAGTCGGGGAAAATGACTAGCAAGGTTCGGGTCACTTGTTAATTTAACACTTCCGTATAAGGGCAACAAACTACATCCGTATGAAAAGCCAATTATGGCAGAATACTCCTAGTGCTATGATGTCCCACCCATTTTAATCATCTCCACGGGAGACCTCAGCAGCTTCTTTAGCGATTCTACTATACTGGAGAAAGATGGCCGTTTATTTGGGTCACTGCCAAGTAAAACGAGCGAGCATCAGAAACAAATAAATGCTATAACGTATACATAAAGATGGTGATATTAAAAGCAAAATAACACAGATTATGCTTAGTGTTGGTAAAAGCTGTAGAAACTGAGCCACAAACGAAGTATTAGAAACTAATAGCATGGATGACCATTGACGCATCTCCGAATGTCAGTACCTCCTTAGTATGCCAGTTCAATTCCTGGGGTTTAATCCTCATTCCCAAATTTGGATTTTTTTTATTTTTATAATGAATCGACTACCATACTGCACAAAGCAGATGGTCCCAACAAGTAACTACTAACTAGAAATCGTCAAATATGGGGGTTGCATTGTTCAGAAACGCGGGCTGACGATGAGAACTTTCACCTTGTCAAGCCGCTTTAATGTTCTAGGTTAAAAGACAGGAACGTTTAAAATCATGTTGATTATGAAATTTCCCTCATTATTGCATTGAATAAATAGGGATCTATTCAAATTTGGAACTCCCTGTACAATCATGGGTGAGGACACCCTGAAAAAGGTGACGTGCACACACAAACTGAGCATACAAATTCTACTCTCATTTGATAAGACTTAACAGAATCCATCACATGAATCAAGCACATCAAAGATAGAATGGAGGTAAACATGAATCTCAAGCAAATTTACATTCCACTCTATCAGGTAGTGGAGTCAATAGAGTCCAACTTCATGAATTTCATAGGTCTCAAACCATTATTCGAACAAAAGGATGTTGAATCAAAGATCAAGGTGGGACTTTGTAGGGTAAACGTCATAATAATTGACACACATTGATCTTTATGTAGCAATCAAAATAAGTTGGACGAAATTTTTTAAACATATCTAGAATTTCCAAAGAAATATGACATAACTAGAAGCCAAAGCACACTTACTCGTCCCAACAAGATTCCATGAGGGAGGCCAATACTGGAGAGATGTTGGGAGGGATAGAAAGCTTCCGATTCTGGAAAGCAACGGCTCCAACCACCTGGAAATTTAGACGACAAAGATTAGTTTACATCATCCCCCTTAAAATTTCAGGGTCTCCGTTTTGGCAAGCAGTTTTTGAACTGTACAAGTTCGAATGTTGCACAGTTCATTTTTTTCCTCTTTAAAACTAACAGATCTTTGCAAATGAGCCCCACTTATTTATTACTCAGACACATCAAATAAAATTAGAAGACCTCAACTACTTGGATCTTAGGCCTCAGACAGTCATCAAATTTACCTGGGCAGGGCTGAGTCCATTCCATGGTTGTTGCATAGTCACAAGTTCCCACAGGATGACTCCAAAGCTGTAAACATCAGACTTCTCATTTGAAGGTTCTCCACGGAGAAATTCTGGAGCCATCCACTCAGGCTGAAAATAAAATCAAAGAGAGTTACACGCTTATTGAGGCACTGTGAAGTAAAAGTTCAACCTGCAAAATATTGATAGAATTACCACACTCAACGTTGTGAGCAATTAGAATCCATCTTCTATTGTTGGCAGTTTAAAACTAAAGCCAGATTATGTTAAAGTGGCGATCAATCATCTATCTTAAAGTCTTTGTATTAAGCATACATTGGTCTTACCACCACCTCAAAAGATGTTAATCAGAAGTAGTAGTTGACCTCTTTTCAAACCTCAAGGTGCTACTCCAAAAATAATAATAATTCCACCAAGGAGCAGCAGAACATTTAAGAGTTCACTAAGAACCGAAGCACTAACAAGTTGATACCGTTATAGTTGTCCACACAAAGTAAGAGATACTTACTGTTCCAGCAACGGATTTTGATGATATGAAAGTGTTCGCCTTAAATCTCGACAATCCAAAATCACACACCTGAGTATGAAATGCAAAATTAAATCATATAATTGCACGATTTGTTCATTAAAAATAAGTAGAGAAACTGTCAATCTGTTCCATTCTACCTTTACAGTCCAATTTCTGTCCACTAACAAGTTTGGGGATTTGAGATCCCAGTGAACAATTGGAGGGTTCAGACAGTGTAGATAATTTATCCCTTTAGCCTGAAAAAAAAATAATATACACAAAAATACACACAGATAAATCATCTGCAAAATAATTATACGAATATAACTAAACAACTAGATCTCGTACAAACCACATCTAAAGCCATTCGTAATCGTCTCCTCTGATCCAACATTTCACCCGATGCAGGCCTATGTATCAGACGGTATAAACTACCCCTGTTTGAAATTTACCAGAAAGCAGCAACTGTAAGACATCATCTGTATGCAAAATTTATTAAATCAGCTAACCATATGAGAAATTGGATGTTTACCTTGGCAAATACTCTGTCACTATTGATAGATTAGGCCTTTTTGTAACTGCACCCATGAAAAGCACGACATTTGGATGGCGAACACGCTTCATTATTGCAACCTAGAGAAATTGCAAATAACAACTTGAATTTAACTTGCTACCTTTACCCTTAGAGAGGTGAACAGATATGACAGATTTATCAAACAAGCTCCAAATTATTATGTGCCAATTACCAATCCACAGATCAAAAATAAAGGCACAGATTTTAGCATGAAACACAGTTCACTGCTGTCTTCCTTGACCATATTATAATGCATGACCAACTTAGATAATTTGAGTTCATGGCAAACAGATGTATAATTTTAGCTGGAGTTCTTAAATTAACAGTTAATAATTATTAATTTGGAAAATCAAAGAATGAAAATTACCCTTCAAGATGAACAACACTTAAGAACCAAGTAGCAAGCTTGAAAATGTTGGGAAATGAAAAGGATGATGTAAATAATACATACCTCCCTGAGAAACTCTTTCAGCTGATCATCTTGGAAATCCTGAACTGTTAAAACCTTGACTGCAACATCCTGCAATATAAAAACAATATAAATTCACCAAAGTAGAAAAATGAATATAGATAATATGTAGACAATGTCCAAAATATATCTTCAGAAATCCAATATAAGATACTTTAAAAGGAAAATATAATTATCTTAGTGGACAAATGTTGTCGACTCTGTAGCAATAAAACAGATTAAGAGAGGAGTGAGTACAGACTATTAAAATGTTATAAAGAAACATTTACATACTGAAATGTGCATTAAAAAAAAAATCTATAGACCTCAAAGTACAACATTTAATGAAAATGTCTAAAAAGAAGTGCTTATTGACATTGACACTTACAGATCCATGCCATTCAGCACGATGCACTGTCCCAAATGACCCTGCAGAAAAGGGAGAATAACAAATCAATATTTTAGTGTCACCGTTTGTAGACCTGGTAAAAAGCAGGAATTGCAGTAAAATTACCGGCACCGACACGCTCTTTAATGCGTAATTCATCCCATGATATTTCAAGCCAATCCATTGCAAGTGATGGTTCAAGATTCAAATATCTTGGAATGTTTCCAGCTGGAAAATGGCCTCTCTTTTCAAGTTTACTATCCACATGTTCCTTTTCTGACTTGGAAGATGAGCCCAGTATAGATTTCTTAGAAGTAGATTTTACCACAGAACTTCCAGTTATAATAATTTCATTATTGGAAGTTTCTTTCACAACCGTTGGATCTTCAACAGGCTTGGGATATTCATGTAATAATGCCTCAGGGGTTGGATGCAGAGCTTCAGAAACACCTTCCTTAATGGAAGGCAAATTTGAACCTAGAACTGCACATTCTTTTGCATTTCCTGCACAAGCTTGATCAATTGAAGGACATTGGGGTTTCGTAGGACATTTCAGCAATTCACTTTCTTTGACTGGTTGATCTTTCTTTGCACAGCCTGCACCAGATTGAATAACAGTTAAGGTCAACTTTAGACTAGGAAATTTTCTGAAGAAAAATTAAACCAGAGCCAATAGTTAAATACCCTGGTGTCTAGATTGAGAAAAAAGCATAGCAATCCCATTCCTCGGAGGGAGTCATAATTTTTAACTTCATAAACATCTATGCTCCACATGCCTAGGAAAGTGGTAAAAAGCGTGAAGCATTTTTACTATGTTTCTTACAATGAAAATGAGGATTTGGATTTCTTCCCGAGGTAAATTAAGAAAGAAATATCAAATATCTTTGGAATTGACATAAATCTAAACTTTTGCAGTGAATGAAAAATGCAACATTTGGCACAAACTTAATTGATGACAAAAATAGCTCAAGGCAAATAAAGACAAATGATGTTACTGTGCATCTTTGTCACTTGATTAAATCATTGAATGGCATATCTTTTACATAAGCACACAAGGAACCCTCTTGTAAGCTTATATAGGCTTGTAGGCCCTAATGCAAATAAGTTCAAATGATGTGCACCCTGAAGGTCTGAGAATATATTTATGGCTAAATAGATTCTTCCTTGAAATTGAAATAGAAATACTTTAAAATAATTGAGAGAACAACTTTCCAGGTAAGAAATCATCACATACTAGAATATAAATAACTTTCAGGAACAACGGAACTGTAAATGGAACTTATAAACTGAGAACTGGATGCATCATCCATATAAGATGACTGGGATTCTCTAAGATGAGAAATTTGGAACGGGGAAGGCATCGAAGAGACATATGCTCCATTAATTGAGGAATCTGGCCCATGGACATTTCCTGGTTCTCCAACTAGATCAACAACATATTCCCTGCTAATAAACATGTTTCAAAATAAGAGATAATTGGATTGTCAATATATTGATATTATTAACAATTTTCATTAAAAAAGTAAAAAATAAAAAAAAGAGCTGTAAGGACATCATTGCACTAACCTTGAGAGCTGTCTATCATCTTTAATCTTGACAAGGCAAGAAGATCTATGATCTGCAGCACAATAGTTGCAACCTCGAGCAATACGACACGGCAAGCCTATGTAATCTGCCAATCTCTGCATGTGCAAAATCAAAATAACAGTGAATAACTCGTCAGCAAGAAGACAAACAAGCAAGTGATTTTCACAGGTCCACAATTAGCCAAGAGAGAGGAAAGAGCAAATTAAGACAATCTTTTGCAAAAGAGATACAAAGAGCTAGGCCTCGTGAAGTGTGCAATGATTACATTGTACTTGTGATGTTAAGGGGTATAGAAATGTCTAAGGCGTCAATATAGATCAATACGTTTTCTACCATATATTAAATTTATGACGATGTTCATATATATAAATCATATGATGAACCCTAAATCATATGATGATTACTATCAAACAACTATGGAAAGCTTGATAATTTATATCATGTCATTAGTCAAAAGAGAAAAATCATAATAAATAATCTCATTGGAGGGTATATGGGTAGGGAAGCTGATCCGTCATGTTCGTACGCTAACAAGGACTGTCCTAGACTCCTATAGATAGCACGGCGCTTATCTCAGCACCGTCCGGGTTATCGACGGCTGAGATCCTGTACTGCTGGCGCGCGCCCAGTACTGGATAGCATCCATATGAGTTGCAGCATCTTTTAAATAGTATATTGGGCTGTACTTATTTTATCAAAAATGTGATGAAAAGTATAACGCATTCAGGAAACACATTTTCCACCTTGAAAAGAATAGCTCGATGCCTGCAAAGTCCTGCAGATAGGCTGCCGATAGGAAGCACAACACACTTGTGAAAATTCCTCAGTCTCTTGCTAACCAATTTCCATCGCTTGTGGAGATCTCCTTGCTCCACCGGGAAGTTACCCCTTTATATATTTCGGGAAAGAAAACAAACAAACAAACAAAACAAAAACTTAATATCAAAGAACCCATTTCAAGAGTCTAGCAGTAAGGAAAAGAGAATGCACTCACCCCATATATATAGCAACAAGTTTTCCTAGTTTTTCCACCAGCACCAATGTGTTCTCTGAATCACTATACAATTCTTGTGCTTTATTATGAAGTTCCTTCAGCCGAGAGTCCTCGTGCCTATCAACAAGAACTACCTCCATAGATGTCTCGCTTGGTTCGATTGCTTTAAGCGCCATCAGAGTTGGGAGCCGCTTACCTTCCTCCAGCTCATTGCACATCACCCATAGATATGGATTCATCCCCAAGATGTTATAAAAACCGTCAGCTATTTTGTCAGAGTATGATAAGCATCCACTCACCTGAAAATGTATTGACTCAATTAAGAGGTTCAAAAGAAAACCGGAAGAACCCCAGCAGAATCTCCGTCTTGTAAAGTGCTATATATCTTGTACATGAAAAAATTTAAGCTAAGCTACAGAACGTCAATGATGGAAGAGTGGAGAAAATGAGGGAGTTTCGTACCCAGAGACGATAAGAAACGGATTCGGCATCCCAAGTCTCAATTCCATTGTCTAGAGTAAGCGCAGGCTCTGTCGCAAGACTTGAGAGACAGGTGAGCCTCTTAGCCAGCGTAAGTTGCAGGTAGTAGCTCTCTTTGTACTTCGCCATGCTCTCCTTATCATCTTCCTCCACTTCCTCCTGTCTTCTCGTTGTGGGGGAGACCCGAGACGACCACGTTTCCTCCTTGACGTCGCTCGAAAAATTGCCGTCCAGCGTCGTACCGGAGAACAAGCTACCAGCATAGCTACTCCCACTGGATAACCTCGGCAACGACACCTGCCGATCAAAACTCCTGTCAATGGCAGTATCTTTGACTGTCTCCGGCGGAGGCGGAAGTGACGCCGGCACTGCCTCCGGCGGAAGCAGAAGCTCGCAATCTTCTTCGCACGATAACCGGCGAGAGCGCGGTTTCCCGTGACCCGATATATCCTCTTTTTTTTCAATCAACCAGTCGCATAAAGCAGCAATTTGCTTCTGCTTGGTCCGGTACTTGGCCGTGAAAAGGTCGGATACAGCTGAGTGTTTCCCAGAAGAAAAAACGACATCGTCCTTTGTCGTTGCATCAGAGTTGTTTGTTGTAGCTGACTTTTTGGGGTCGCTTTCAACGCCAAAGGTTTCTGATTTGATGGAGTTGACGATTTTCTTTTTCTCGTGATCTAATAGCTGTTTGGAAGACTCATCCAACCCACGCTCCGGGAATTGCCGCGGGAAAAAGTAAGTCGCTCTGTGAGGCATTTTCACGAGCCACCCGAGAAAAAAGGAGATCAACTACCCACACACAACCACACCACCCTACAACCACAGATGCACGCACTCACGTGGAAACCATTCTTCTCTCTGCCGCCGTCGTCGTTCCTCTTCCTCAAAACCCAACCCCTTACCGACCGTACAACCACTGCCTCTACCGATGGAGTTCTTCAATCCAAAGGAAACCAAAATGCATTAATTCTCTGATTCGTTAGAGTATATCTGAAACCTCGCGAGGCACAAAACCAAGGGTCAACACACCTGGAGCTCGAGGATTCAACACAATAATCTCAGCTTACGAATTTCAAAGCGTCCAAACTCGATGAGGATCTGCTCTGGAATAAAGAGGAGATAGCTTAATATGCTAAGACGCCTGATTTGAGATTTTGAAGAGGTGGAGCTTAAAATAACATGAAGCTCGATCGAGGATTGAACTCACCAGCATATATAAATCTCATTTAAGAATTTCAAAGCGTCCAAAATAACTCGACGAAGATCTCGTTCTGGACCAGAGGAAGCTTCAGCTTCAGCTAAATATGCTAAAACCACAGCTTTAATGTGAGATTTTTTATGGCGGTGGAGACGCAGAGAAAAAGAAAGAGTAATTCTGAATTCTGAAATGTGGGTGTGAGCTCTGGTTGGTTGGTCGTGACGTCGAGTATTTTAAGCAGAAAGGATCGTAAGATATGGAATATTGCAGTAAGTTGGAAATCCAAAAAATATAAAGGCACACGCTAACGTACACCGAGGGCATAAATGTGCATGCGTCGCGATGAGACGACACGTCAAACTGAAGACGAAACACTTCGTGACACATAAACGCTGAGGTGAGCAATGCGCGCGGTCCAGTAATCCAGTACGGCCAATAATCCTGGACTTCACTCTTTCTGTGGGTGCAACTTCAGCGTACAAAAATCAGGCTCATGCATAATCGAGATAAGGCACGAGGAACTGAGAAAGATTGTGAAGATTTTTTTTTTAAAAAAAGACTATAGAAAATTTAATTTTTAAAAAAGTTGAAGAGGTTGAGTATATTTATTCATGAATCATTATCTTCAGATTTATGTGTATTATAATAAAAATAATTTATATAAATTTTAAAATTATCTAATGATAAAAATAATCAATCTCTCTGTTAAATATTTTGTAGACTGTAATTTACCTTTTTTTCTTTAACATGTATCTAAAACTGTCACATCAGATCATAAAATTGTGAAAAAAATTTAGTATTAATTTTTTTATTCATAAAATTTGAAAAAATTTTATTTAAAAATATAAATATTAAACTATATAGGTAATAAATTTTGGAGAAATTAGCTTATTAATTGATGTTGTTTCTTCTTTTTTCACCTATATTTTCATTTGAGAGTTACGAATTTGTGTGTGGGATTTTCAGATTCTTAAACTTTCAAAATCTAAGGATATAAAATTTAACTTAAAAGAAAAAACTGAATTCCCTGCGATCTTACCTTGAAAAATAAGAATATACAACCCTTAAGCAAGCTGTATGATGTAATGGTAGATGTGCCCTAATTAGAATGGCAAGGTTGAATCTTTTTGTTAGGTAGTTCTTTAAAAATTAAAATCAGCATGTGACGACCGCTGAAATCATTTATCACGATTGCCTGTCTTTATTTTTCTTTTTACAATATAATTTATCTATTTGTATTCAAAAAATATTTATATATATATATATACATATATATATATATATTTTTCTTGCTATCCAAAGGCTTGTTCGTGTACAAAAATTTGTTTCCCTATTTATGTGTAGTTTGCATATTAGGCATATTAGGTTAGGTTTGACTCCCAAATTGAAAAGAATGGTCCAAATTCGAGCAAGTTATTCTACCGTTAAAACACCGTTTTTTCCCAGTCAGTGAACACTAGGTTAATATAATGAGATGAAATAAAATTATCAAGTCCTTTTTCATTGCCATCATCAATCAAATATGATTTAAATGTTATAATGTATATAAATGTACCATTACACATTTTTTAAAGTTTTACTTCTTCCACGCCAATGAATAGAAAGACAAATACTTTTTAGGTTTGTTGAGCCAGAGGGTTCGTAGACCTTTTCTAAAATTACTAGTGTCTTCAATAATCGAACAATGTCATTTTCCTGAAATTTAAATAACCGCCCAAGTAACCACAAACACTATACGTTCAATGTTGAATATATATCATTATATATTTATTTCCAATATAATGTTAATCTTTTAAAAAAATTATTTTAAAGTATAAAACAAGAATATTTGTTTTTTTAAAAAATAAAACTTGCATGTTCTTGCATACTAACTTAAAAGTGAAAAATAATATATTATACATGTTATTCTTTTCTTTGATTTATTTTGAAATACTCTTTTAAACATTAATTTAAATTATAGTAATTTTTAATGCATTAAAAATTATAAAACAAATATAGTCAAGAGTTATTTAACTTCTACTCTCCCCACATACATTTTCACCTTTCGTCCTTATATTATAATTTTTTTTATTAAATATAACATATGACTTTTTTTTTGATAATGGCCAAAAAAGCCAAACCATATCATATTAAAAAAAAATCAGAAGGTTGTATTGGCCAAATGCGACAGAAGTTTCAAAATAAAACAGAGACAGAAAACTAAAAGAGAAAAAACCATCAAAAGAACTCTGAAACCTATCGAGAAATTTAGAGAAAAAAATATACATCGACTTACCAACCAAATGAAACAAATCAAGATATACTGCTGAAACTTTTGAAGTCGTTTCATCTATCTATTATAGGATTATGTTGACAGGTGTTTGTCCATTTTGACTAATAATGAGTTTTGTTTTTTTCAAAGTTACTGATAGCTCCAAAGTTTTCTCAAATGATTGAAAATCAAACAAAAAATCTCAAAAACAGAAAAAACAAAAAACAAAAAATTTACAAAGAGATCAGATCTAAAAACAAAAAAAAAACTTACAAAGAAAATACT
Organism: Biancaea sappan; assembly: GCA_037074585.1. Classification (NCBI taxonomy): domain Eukaryota; kingdom Viridiplantae; phylum Streptophyta; class Magnoliopsida; order Fabales; family Fabaceae; genus Biancaea; species Biancaea sappan. The sequence goes on from CM073494.1 coordinate 20,237,264, forward strand.
ATATCTGAAACCATATCTGAAAACAAAAACTCTTACAAATAAGAGACGAAAACTTATAGAAAGAGAAAAAACGAAAACTCTCACAAAGAAGAGATTAAGAAAAGAGCCAAAAAGTAGGAAGAAATGGGGTGAGGGTTGCCCTTTCCAACGGAGAAGAAATAGTTGGAGAAAAAGCATATGGAGAGCAACCCCCACCGAAGAAAAAAACGGTCAGAGAAAAAGCAGATGGAAGAAAGAGGAAGGAGCTTCTCTCTCCTACTTTTAGCATATGACTTTAAGTGCATGTTTGGCATGGCGTTTAGGTGCATTAAACATACGTTGGTGCGGCAGATGAGTGTTTATGCAAAAATATTATGCGTTTGGATATGTGTTTTGCACCTTTGCTACAATTGATTCTAGATGATTAATCACGTTTGAAGGAAAGCATCAGGGAGCCGCTTCTGCCAAGAATCAATTGTGTGTTTATTATATTTATATCACTTTTTCCTCTAATGCCCTCTGTTGGCATTTACTTCTGCTTACCCAAATTGAATGGCCAAGCAACCAACCTCAGCTCAGCAAGCAACCAACAACCTCGGCTTTAATTCAAACTTGAACAAGGAATGTATTGAAAGTAATGGATGGATCGCAAGAGGGAGGTGAATTGGGTTTTATAAAATTTTTTACAAAACTTTATCGAAAGTTTAAAATGATTTTCTAGAATATGTCAAGCTAAGACAAAGAATCTAATTCAGAAAATCAAGTTGCTATTAAAATGAATATTGAAGAGAGCAAGATATAAAGGAGCAAATACAAATATGCATAAATTAAAGAGTAAGGGAGAGAGAAAGCGAATTCATAGATTTATATTGGTTTGACTAATCCCAAGCCTATATCCAGTCATCAAGAAACCACTTGAGTATTTTCACTATAATTACAAGTTTGATCCGAGTACTTACAAATCACTACAACGGAAATTATATGAATCCAGGCTCCTCCTCAACCCAATGCAAGTTCTTTTAACACCGGTACTTGTGAACCACAACTCAGAATAATATTTGTGTTAATCAAAATCAACAATCTCTCTCAAAAGAGTAAATGAATACAAATGAAGATCTTATAACTCTAATAATGGAGAATGTGTAAGATTTGGCTCAAGGGAGTTTTTTTTCTCTCAAATATGATAGAGCAAGTTAATATCACATTGTAACACTTTGTTCTAGCTCAAAATCATGTATCTAAGGTCATATATATAGGAATATAATAAACTAGCTGTTATATAGCCATTACAGCACTTAAAAGTACATTCTAGGTGTCACCGGTCGACTGCTAGCTTAAATATGACCGTTAGACAGTATATTCTGAGCTGCCAGTCAATTGGTTGAAGGTTGCTGATCAACCTCCAGCTTACAGTAACCAAACACGATTTTTGAGCTCTTTTTAAAAATTCATAACTCTCTCATTTGAACTGCATTTTAAACAAATTATATATTATTGGAAAGCTCTTATAGTCTAGTTTCAAATGAAACAAGTTTCACTCAAAAATTATTTTTAGTTTTAAAAGATATAATCAAAACATTGACCATATATCAGAATAAATTAATTTTTGAGTGCAGTAAAATCAAATTTCAATTTTTCAAGCTGTATTTTAAATAGTCATATCTTTCTTATTTAGACTCCGTTTTGAGTAATTAATATATCGTTGAAAAACTCTTTGAGTCTATTATCAAATGAGATTAAGATTCTTGAAAAACTGATTTTTCATTTAGGAGATATGATATAAAGAGTGACGAAATATCAAAAATTAACTTTTGTAAAATGCATATCTCACTATTTTTTTTGTTCAAAATACTTGAGCTAATGCATATAAATCTAAATTATTGAGTTGCACAAATACACTAGCTATTTAAAATATACCTAATGTAGACACATAGGCTATCTTGATGCATTCAAGCTTTCAAGACTTCAAATCTTCTAATTCTTTATTTCTTGGAACTATGTTGTTTTCTTTAGTGAAGTAAGATGTTGTTTTTCCTTGTTCTTAAATCCAATGCTCACTCTTCTTATTTTGAACCAACTTATAAAAGATATCTTACTTGCAAATCAAATGGTTAGTTCAATTCATAAATAGCATGATTTAATATTAATTATTTCATTCCAAATAATATAATCATGCTTAATTTGTAACATAAGAAATACATATGTGAAATACTTTTCTAACATATCAAGGCTACAATTCTTAGACAATGTGATCACATATATATTGTAATGTAATCACATATATTGTAAAGAGTATGATCCATATATAAAATATTACTCATTAAATAACATAATCATGCTTAAATATTTGTAGCATATATGATAATTAATCCTTATATATTAATGTTACATTTCTCACATAGTTGTCATCATTAAACTTATGGCATAAAACCTTAGGGCTAACATGTATAATATTTTTTATGTCCATTTTCCCTCTTCTCTGCAACGGAACCCAACTCAGAGACCAAGCAACCTACCTACTACAAGCAACCAATATTTTCCCCTTCTCCTCTAGTATGTCTTCCTTTTCGCTTTTGTCCATCTCCATTTATCATTCGTGGCATTATGTGGTATGCAATATACATCTTCTCCTCTGTTGTGCTCTTTTTTGCCATCGCCCTCTGTTTGCCTTGTCGAAGAAGGGTGATCCTTGCCATCTGTGTTCTCCTCTATGTGTTCATGCTTATATGGATTATATTCATGCTTTAACTTCATGCAAATTTCATTCTATTCACCCTATGTTCATGCTTCTGAGCTTCTGTGTTATCCTTTATATATTCATGCTTCTTCGTGGGTGTTTTCGGTCGTTGTTCATGCTATCGGTTTTGATGCTTTAAATTAGTTTTAATTAGTTAATGTATAATTAGATAATAATTTTGATTAGTAATTTTAGTTAATAATTTTAGGTAATTAATTAATTAGTTATTAAATAATTAGTTAATAATTTTAGTTAATATATAATTAGTTAATAACTAACTAGGTGATTAATTAATAATACATTAAATTAATTGCTTTTAATTAATTAAAATTAATAACTTATTAGTTAATAATTTTAGTTAATATATAATTAGTTAATAATTTTGATTAATAATTTTAGTTAATATACAATTAGTTGATAATTATAGGTAATTAATTAATTAGTTATTAAATAATTAGTTAATAATTTTAGTTAATATATAATTAGTTGATAACTAATTAGGTGATTAATTAATAATAAATTAAATTAATTACTTTTAATTAACTAAAATTATTAACTAAGTAGTTAATAATTTTAGTTAATATATAATTAGTTAATAACTAATTAGACTATGGCTTGGACTCCACTTTGATTATTTTGTGTTTTATGTACCTTTAATGAAATTTAACATTGGTGATTTGTTTCAACTTCATAAATTTTAATCTGAGACTAGTCAGTTATAGCAATTGGGTGATTCATCATTTGTGGAAAATTAGGTGATTAATCATCTATTTAATTTAACCTTTACTAGCTATTAGAAATGAGTTGACTCTTATGTTTGTAAATGATTACTAGACATGAGTTCTCGAAACAAACAAGTCATTGTAGATTCAACTCCAAATGTAAGTCAAAAGTTAATTAGGATACAAAAACAACTGAATATTTTGTCCAAGCTTGCCTAAAACAATTGTTTAAACGATAGTTTAAATAGATAAGTTCAGTGACCTTAGTGGAAGGAATTATAATAGATCCCAGTTGTAAAACAAATGTAACAATTTAAGAAAAGATTGGTAAGCATAGCATAAATTGTTTGCACATGAAACCGAATTAGGATGGGACAATACCAAGAATACCGTTGATGCTACGGATGAGTGGTGGGAGAAAAAACAACCGGTATATGTCAAATGAATTAAGTTATAGAGTTTTTTTTCCCTTAATGTATTGTGTTCTGATGACAACTTGTGAATATACAGGAAAATCTGATGACAACTTGTGAATATACAGGAAAATCTTAAGTATGGCAAGTTCAGGCACAAGAGCCTACTATTTGCCCATAAGCTAACCTCATTGTTTAAGGACGTGGTGATCATTGGGGAGTATGCTTGGACACCATCATAAGGGGTATTGCCTATTGGGTTTAATGATGATGATGAGTATCGCCTATCTTTGGACAATATTGCTATGGATTTGGAGGAAGGTTCGAGGGATAGTGAGGAAGATCTTAGTGGTGGAGCAACCAATGAGATGAGAAATATCAACTTAAATACCTACCATAAGCCAGAGGAGTGGGGATAAGAGGAAGATGGCTAGTTGTAGTAAGCAAATAGGCAAAGCTAAACTGCCTACTGCCTATAAGATAGCAGATGCAATGAGTGTCATGGCAGATACACGTTGCTCACATCATGCTGACACCCCTGGTGCCTTTATTAGCGAAGTTATAGTTAAACTTCTCAATATAGATGAAATTGTAGATAATCTAGAACTTCGTACCAAATGTATTAATTTAATTATGAGTAAGAAAGCAAGGGACACGTTTGTGGCATTGAGGAAGGCATATGCGAATGATAAGTTAGTGGATTGGCTTCGCCGTACATCATCCAACCCAGAGAACTATCCAAAGGGCTAGTTTAGTATCATGTTGGATTCATTAGTAGTTGTATGTTATCTTTTCATGTTGTATGTTTGTCAAGTTGTATTTCATTAGTAGTAATGTTGTTGTCTTTTTATGTTGTATATCTGTCAAGTTGTATTTCATTAGTAGTTGTGTTGTTGTATTTTCATGTTGTATGTCTATTAGAATTATGTTGTTGGATATCATTTTCTATGAATGTTAATTTTCATGTCGTCTTTTCATGTTGTATTTCATCATTTATAAATTATGTTTGTACTTCTATCTGATTTTTATTTTTAATAGGTATAAATGGATGATCATGAAATAGACATGGGTGAAATAGCAAGTTATCTCATCGACGACGATGATATAAAAGAATATGTCGCTACAACTATGTTAATTAGCCAATATGCAACCACTTATTTATGTAAACAACCATATAGAATAAGTGAGCAAACTGGTTATGCATGGGTTCTAGAAATATTAAATGGGCATTTTGTTCGTTGCAATGAGATATTTCGTACAGAGAAACATGTATTCCATAAGTTATGTGTAGAATTAATTGAATGTGGTCTAAAGAACACCACACGAATGGGAATTCAAGAGATGGTTACAATATTTCCATACATGTTGGCCATGAAATGGGAAACAGAATGTTACAAGAAAGGTTCCAGCATTCAGGAGAGATTATTAGTAGATATATTCACTCAGTCTTAGTTGCTTGCTTGAAATTGTCTTCCAAATATATGTCACGTCCCAAAATTTGAGCACGTGACCGGCACGGAAAGTGAATTTCATTTCACCTCCGTAAGCCTATCATTCTCTTAAGTATCATACCACTCTTTTAAATACAATTAATCTAAATTACATAATTTAAGAATTAAAATAAGAGAATTATTCATCTTTTCACAAAAGATAAGAAAATACGGCTAAACCGAGTTCTCTATACACATTACAGTTATTCACATTACATCACTGAATGAACCTACCCGATTACAGAGATTTTCTAGATTTATACAACTTAGAATAAGACCTAAATATTATACCTTTACCCCTGAACAAATGAAAAGGTAATCATGGGCTAAGGATCCATAACTCTTTGTATAGATATTTATCTTCAACTGTCAACTGTAAAAAAAAATGTTAATAAGAGGGGTATGAGCAAACCACGTGCCCAGTGAGCAGATAACACAACACTATGACAAAAAAATATCATGCATCATAATGATAACATGCAGCAATCATACGTAATCGATCATAATATAATATAATTCATAATACTTCACAACAATATCCAAGTAAATCAAATACATTTCAACATAATTCAAATAATTCACAACAGTAAACAGTGAAATCAATTTCACACATTTTTCGTACCAACCGGGTCGTCCAGGGTACCTCTGGATCGTTGTCTGCAGCCCCCGCCGCATTCACCCTTATCGCTCCATTTATATTCTCCACCATTATAGCTTCACATAGATTTCTCCATGGGGTGCACCGCCATGCCTTTCCTTTCTAGTCAAACACAATCACAATCACATCTAAGAGCATTCTCAATCATAACCATGAGCCACATACACAACTCAGTCATTTACAATTCAAGTCACAACATAATCAATATAGTTCCTGCAACATAGCATGTATACAACATAATAACCCATAATATAGAATAATTATTCAACAATAACATACTTCAACTATCTGTATATGAATGAACTCAACAATCAGAGTATGACACATTTCAACTCAGTTCACATGCCATTCACAATCCATCATATAACCTTCATTCATGAGAAAATAAGAAAATATAATTATATACATCACCAGCTAAGTTCCACAATTGTTTATGCCTCATCGTCCCACATCATCCTCTTCAAACTTGGATATACAACATATTTTCACTATGATGCAAAAAGTCAATAATAAAGATATTTAATCATAGCAAGTATTAACCCACTCACCTGGATTTCACGCTCTCGGCACTCCCACCTTGCACCTTGACCATTCCTATTGTAACCAAATAAAAACCATCAGGGCTACGAAATAGAGAAATTTCCTACCACTATTCTCGACCTTCACTCACTTCTCAAATCATAACTTCTAACCGGTAATGAATATCCAGATGAAACTTATATCATTAGAAACTAGACTCAAAGAGCTTTTCAATGATATAAATTTCACTCAAAACGGAGTCCGGATGAAAGAGTTATGAACATGCTACAGTAACGACCAACGGTCAACGCAGCTACACTATCGTTGACTAAGTTAATGCTACAGTAACGTTGACCGAGTCAATGCTACATTAACAAGAAAATCTGGAAAAATTTTCTAGGTGAACAATGCTTTTTGAAAATTTTCTGGAAAATTTCCAGAATGAACAATGACGTTCTTCGTGTTCTTCATCCAAAAATCCTAAAATCATATCTAAAACAACATTTCTTTTGATTTCTTCCATGGGTTTTCATCCTTAATGTGTAAGGAGTGTTTTAACACCAAAATTCCCAATTTTTAGCAACAATCTAAGCTCTAATCTCAAATTTTCATTAAGAACCCTAACTTTCTTCAAATTTCCTAATTCTTGAATTTCTCCTAATTTTCTTCGAATTTCTTGTTCCACAATTATTATCCAACATGTAGAAATGTTTTAAACTAATATCTTTACTTAAATTCATCCATAGGAACAATATACAAAGATTTCCCAAAATGATAACCTAGGATTTATTCTTGTAAGAAGAGGAAGAAAAAAAAAAGAACATCTACTTATCAATCTTCCTAGCTTCCAAGGCTTCATTCCTTGAGCATTTGGCATGGATGAAGGTGAAGAAGAGAACTTGGGAGTACTTGGCCTATAGAGAGTGAAAGAGCTACGAGAGGAAGATAGAAAAATGAATAAGAGAGAATGATGAATGTTTAAGTGTGTATGTGTGGGCCCCATTCATTTTCTTTTCAATTTAGTCCCTTTGGCAACCATCTTACCTAGGACTTGCAAGGGAATTGAAAAAGCTTGATTATACTTAGGGCACCCAATAGACTCCCACAAAATACACCTCATCACATCCCATATTTATTAAAATTCCAAAATCCCGTATTTATTCACTTTAATCCCTCTCGATGTCTCAAATACCACTTTAACCTCGAATCCATCATCTTTTCTGTACCAAACTCATAATTCATTCTCATAAGCTCTATTCTTCCTCTCAGGTTCCTATTTGGTCATTTCTCAAAAGTACTCTGTATTTTCTTTTCTTTTCACTTTAGTCCTTGAGAATTTGTAAAAATTTTCCAAATTAAAATTTTGAAATTTCTATTCCCAAATTTCCCTCACTAATTCAAAAAGAACATTTTCTATGTAATTAAATTTTCTAATAAACTTCAAAATAGATTTTAAATATTCATATAAATTCTTGAGATATTACAATATATTATACCACAAGATCGTACATTTCGTGAAATCCTGTTAAAAATACAAAATGATCAACGATATTGGCCATTTTTCGAGGATGCCATAAGAGCTATTGATGGAACTCATGTTCACTGTGTAGTTAGCGCTAGTGACCAACCAAGATTTATAGGAAGAAAAGGAGTTACAACACAAAACATAATGGCTGCATGTAATTTGGATATGTGTTTCACCTTTGCTTTGCCAGGATGGGAAGGTACCGCCTATGATGCTGGTGTTTTCTAACATGCTTTAACAATGTCTGAGATGAATTTTCCATACCCATCTCTAGGTCTATCATTTATCATAACCGTAATTTGATTACACTTTATATTAGGCTTTGTTTGATAATTATTTCATTATTTTTCTAGGTAAATATTATTTGGTAGATGCTAGCTATCCAACACCAGTTAGATATATTAGTCCATACAAGTGTGAGCGCTAATTTTAAACATTCATTTAGATTTGAGAACAAAAATGAGGTATTTAATTATTATCATTTAAGTTTGAATACTACTATTGAAAGAACTTTTGGAGTATGAAAAAACATGTTTGCACTTTTGAAAAGTATGCCTAAGTTTAAACTTGAGACACAAGTTCAATTGGTTAGTGCAACAATGACTATTTACAATTTTATAAAAAAAACACTAATACAGATATTGAATTCACGCGTTCAGAAGAAGAAAATATCCTAGGAGAAGAGAATGCTAACAATGATGATTCAGATTCCTTGCGAACCCTAAACTTAGCATTTTCATCAAAACTGGATCATGTTCGAGACGCTATTTGTGATCAACTTGTGGAACATATACAGAATAAATGACAATTATCTATATTTTATTCAAACTATGTACTTCTATTTAAATTTTAATTTAGCTGCTTACTTGATTTATTTTTTATGTGAGTTTGATGATCTTATTTTAGTAAACTCTAAGAGTGATCTTTAAATAATTATTAAAAAATAGTTAAACCTAATTTGAAGATAAATAAATTCATTTTATTACAACATTCATAAATTTTAATATTTTAGTGCCAATAGTCAAATGAAATAAAATAAAATAAAATTCATACTCTTTCTGATAATTACATATTCAAAAGTGCTTCTGTTAACCAATATCCAAACGAAATTTATTTTCTAAAATTACTTTTTTTATAACAGTTTCCAAACATAATTCACATTCATGCAAAATCAGTTCAGCTTAAAATTAATTATACTTAAATTTAAGTTTACCCAACGAGTTTCTAAACACACACTAATTTTAAGATAAATGATTATAAAATTTAAAGCCATATGTATTATTGATGGTTTAGCATACAAATTGTATGCCAATTTTTAATTTATTGTTAAATACATATTTCGAATATAAAAAGTAAATTGTAAATAATGTATATGACTTACGTGAGCACTTGATCGATCAATTAAACCGCCCCTTTTGAATGAAGGAAATGTCATTTATTTAATCTATTTATTTTGGAAAAAATCAAAATAATCTAATCTATTCCAAAAAAAAAAAGGTTGCCGAAAGTATAATTAATGTCATGTGACTTTGCATATGTGGAACATATTTTCCAAAGCGTGAAAAACCAAGTCTAATTGTTCAACGCACTTTTCTTGAATCTCAACATGTACATACATTGTAGAAAATGCAAAAATGGTGCGATTCTTTTTTTTTTTTTTTCGTCGACGAATTAATTGATCACATGAATTAAATGCTGCGTCTCTTTTGGACCAAAAAGGAAAGGAAGAAACTGCAGCAAGCAGCACATAGCTGACGCTCACACGACGTTAATTCCGACTTGCATATAAGGGGTAATTCCGTAATTGCGTTTGAGTCCAAACGGTGGCGTGTTGGGTAGTTGGTCTTCGCGGTAAAGCAAGGGGTTGTATTGATTAAGTTCAATATACTGAACTAACTACTAAGTACTGTTTATTTTGGCAATAAACTAACAAGGGAATGTGGTCCTGCTCTGTAAATAAAGCAAAACTGAATAAACTATCATTAAAATATGAGTTTGATTAGTTATTAATCCATTTTTTTTATTCATGGATATATCTGAATGTGGTGCTGTCCCAACCATAATTGATGCCACTGCGCACATTTGTTTGGGATAATTTTTTAAGTAAATCTAACTTTTAAAACATAATAAATTAAATAAATTTGATCAAAATACAAACACCCCCTTCAACTTTAAGTGATTGTACAATCTACCCTCTCAATTTTAGAAGTTCACAACATAAATCTTATAAACTTTAATTTTGTACGGCATAATTCATTTGTTTTCATTCAAATTCTTAGTACTATTATCAGCATGTTTGGTAAATAACCTAAAGCAACCTTTCTAAAAAATACTTAACTTATTTTTTGTTTTTTTTTTAAAATTAAGATATTTTAATAAAATATTTTATTTTTATTCCATTTTTTCTCACTCGCTTATTGCGTACCAAACACACTCTTTCAGCATGTTTGAAACCCATTACATAGAATTGGAATTAGTGAAGTGAAAAAGAAAAATAGTAAGAACTTGTTTAAATTGCCTTCCTAAAAAGCACTAAAATTTTTATATTTTTTAAAATTAAAATATTTTAGTAAAATATTTTTTTTATTCTATTTTCCTTTCCCTTTCTCTTTCTCTCTTACTTACCACATACCAAACATACTCTTAAAATTAAAAAGACGAATTGTACAAATTTCTTTTTTTTTGGGGTCATTTTGGCCAATAAATAATTAAATATAAAGAATCATATAAACTATATTTCTCTTCGAATCACTACAAGCCCATCAATTGCCCACTTGTTGGTGCTGGTTCAGGGATAAGAGACAGGAGTAGCAGGCCCCACGAGGCTAATATTATATTTAAATTTAAAGAAATTCTGAGTACATATATATATATATATATATATATATATATATATGGAAGAAAAATGGATCTTGCCTACCTTTGCTTTCTTTCCGCTTTTGGTAGCTTCACAGTTCCTTTCTACCTATAAGAGGCCAATGAGGAGGATATTTTGATGTGAAATTGTAATATAATCCACCCCATTGTCTCGAGAATATAAACCAATAATTGTGGTATATTTTGATGAGAATCAAATGCATTAAAAAATATACCCATTCAGAGATACCACCACGAATTATGATTTATAATATACATATAAGAGATAAGTGGAATAAGTGGGATGATAAACAGCTACCTTTATACTTATTATTCATGATAAAATAATTAACCAAAGGATTTTCTATATCTTAAGTCACTGACATAAAACACCGACATGTCAAACCCTTATATATATTGATTATTAAAAAAAATTAAAATAGATATGTGCCTTACTCTATAATTTTTTTTTAAATTCCTAAATTCTGACATTTTAAATTCTGCTATATTACAAACATTTTAAATTCTGCTATATTACAAACTATTTCGTAATCACTGTCAAAATTCTATTATGAAAAAAAAAAAAACGCCACACGTTTACATTTACATACGTGTACACACACATAAGTATTTATATTAATCAATCCCACATTTAACTGTCAAATGAAATGTTGATATTTATCTGTATTTGATCAATCATGATAATGACATGATATGTGCAGAGTGCAGAAAAATGTCCACATGTTTTGTTAATTGTTATTGTGAAAAAGTCTAACGGAAGGGTTTATAATGAGAAACAAGTTTTTGTCGGGGATTTCTTCACGTGCATTTTATGTGTCAGAAACTTTTAACATTTTATTATAATTATTGGATATTATATTTAACGGTTATATTTATTTTTTTATTATTTTTTAAATTATACTAATCGTTAAATATGATTAAACGATTAATATAAATTTTAATATATATATATATATATATAAAGCAAAAAAAAACGTAAATTATTGAATACGGTCCCATCCAATGATCTTAATGTAACTTACAGCTTTTGTGCCTTTTACGTACTGGAGAGAATCTAATTTCTCTTGTAGAGGTGATATTGTCTAATAGGCAATGATGATCAATAACATTTTTTAATTTTTTAAATAATTTATTTAACAAAAATGAAATTGTAATTATTTTTTTATGATTTAGAATTTAGATTAACAATAGTAGAAAAGGGCAATAAGACATGGAATATTGCAAAACAATTGGTGGGAAATCAAAAATATATAAAGGCGCATGCCAACGTACACCAAAAACATGGTTGTGCATGCTTCATCACGAGATAGCATGTCAAACTAAAGATGAAACACTTCGTGACGGATATAAATTGAGGTGTGCAGCGCCAACAAGTGGGAGAGGATTTTTTCTTTGTCTTTTGCCCTCCTTGACTCCCCCACAGCGGATGGTTGTGAGCTCATACAAATTATAAAGTTCATAGTCATGTGGAGAATCAAGGAGATAAGAGTTAAGAAGATAACCCTCTCCCTAAATAAGCAAGTAATCTAGTTCTGACAGAAGCCTTGTGTTTCTGTGTGCGCAACTATAGATAATAATAATATATATATATATATATATGCAGTATAAGGAAATGATAGATTTGCCCTTACAGGGATAATAAGGTTAATATAATAAAAAAAAATCATTCTTAATGTTTGAAAGATTAATTATTTTAATTTAGTTTATAAAACATCACATTTATTTCAATTTTGTTGTTAGATTACAAATTATTCTTTACTATTTTAAGATCTTGTTATGGATCATAAGTTATATCTACAATAGACAAGCACAAGGACTCAGGGATTTAAAATCGATCGTAATTCCAAACAAATTAAAAATACAATTTTCTGAAGGAATTTATAAACAATTCTTATATACAAGTATTGTATTACAGATAATTCTATAGCATATATGAATAATAACAAAAATATGCGTACTTGGGGAAACAGCAGAACTCTTGATAATAATTAATTATCAGGTATAAATAAAATTGAAGAATAGAAAATAAAATAATTGAGGAGAGTATAACTGCCCTCTTGGCCTAATATGCTTTCAGATGGTATTACTTCAATGAGACTGTTACACCATATATATAGGTAGAGAGTAGAGACTATTCTTTATGAAACCCTAATAGGCTGACATTCCCATCATTAGTCAGCCCACACAAGGCCCAGTTTCAACTCAATAAAGATTGTTTAATTTATAAAAGAATTTATAATTAACTTATTATTAAAACTAGACAATACATATAAATAAATATATGTATAGATAAATATGATTTATGGTAGTCCATATGAAAAATTTAACAATCTCCCACTTGGACAATATAAATCATTAGTTTAAAGGATAAATAATTTTCAGATTTAATAATACAACAAAATGGTCATGTCAATTATGAGTTGTCACTATAAAGTAACAATCTTCAAGTCAAAACAAGAGGCAATAAGCATTTGACAATGCAAAAACCATGTCCGATAGGGGCACTGGCATCTTATATGTCAAGATCCTCAACAAAAGATTTGAATAATATGTGAAACTGGTGTCAGAACATACATTACAAGGATGTGATCCTTGGGCAATCCTGACCAATGGTCCAAGCATATGAAAATACTCTAACAGATATGATAGTATAAGTGATGTCATCACAAACATATCTCATAAGAATGACACTAAGTAAATATTAAATTTTAGACTCCCACTAACCCAAAACATCAAAAGATTTAACGAAACCCAAATGAGCTATATGATTCTGAAAAAGCTCTAATAGTTAAGTCTTTAGTTAGTGGATCTGCTAACATGTTCTCTGTAATAAAATACTCAATATGAGTCTGAAACTCTAGAATTTTCTCTCTACGAAACAGATATTTAATATCAAAGTGCTTTAATTGAGAAGAGCTTCTGTTGTTTTGAGAGAAAAGCACAGCAGCAATATTGTCGCAATATATCACAAGTGGTTTAGAAATGCTTTCAACAATATAAAAGCCAAAGATTAAGATTTTCAGCCACATGGCTTGATAAGTAGCCTTATAGCAAGCGACATACTCTGCCTACATGATAGAAGTAGCTGTAAGAGTCTGTTTAATACTCTTCCAAGAGAAAGCTACTTATGTCATCATAAAAAATAGAGCCGGAAGTAGACTTTCGGTCGTCAGGGCAACCATGCTAAATAAGAATCAGAATAATCAATGACCTGAAGTTGATCAGACTTTCTATAGGTCAACACATGATCTTTGGTTCCCTGCAAATATCTTATGACCTTTTCACGGCTTTAAATGACCTAATTTTGGGTTGCTCAAATATATCCCTAAAGCATTAATAGCAAAAGCAATACCGGGACGAGTACAAAATTGAGCATATATTAATCAGTGGAAGCATGTGGAACCTTTTGCTCTATGGAATGGTCTCTCTAATTGACTTATTCATAGTGTATTTTAACACTATGAGACACACCATATTTGAGTGTTCTCATTTTTCACAAGAAGCCTTTTCAACAGTAATAGACGGGGCAGTAAGAGCACCAGGCTCTTCTTCTCTCAATGCCAAATCCATATTAGTGATAGCCAAATAGAGATCCAAAGATTATTTCTACTCCTCAAAATTGGTCTCATTCAAAGCCTTGACACAAGTCAAGCATAGATAAAGAAGGCTAGCATGATAACAACAAAGGAAACATTTAATATGCATGAAGTCATCGTGCAATAAGAGAATTAAATGGTTCCTTATGCACAGCTAATTATGCCCTTTAGAAAAATTTTCTTACTTATCATGGTCCCACCTAAGGGTCCCGAACCATAATAAATAAGAAATGTAATAATTATAATGCACAAATATTATATTACCAAAGCTTCTAATACCGATTGAGTATTCGAAAGATAATTGATATAAGCATAAAACTAATAGTGCATTGTACAACAAATTACATTAATGATAACACACCGATAGGATATAATTATTATTAATGTAATAAAATAATGATTAAAAAAAATTAATCATTCAATTCACAAAATTTGTATAATTGTACCCACGATAGGTGAGGTTACAGTTATACAAATAATCAGCAATTATATTCAAAAATAATAATAAATACATATCATGTCTGATGAAATTATTCAATTCATATAAAGACCAAAAAATTAATTCCTTAACTATGATACATCAACAGGGAGAATATGATATGCCAAGGTGCCACTAGCAGAGTAAAGAATACTCATTGAATTTCAGGCCAAAAAAAAAACTAACAGTACAATATTTAAAATTACAAACTTACTCCCACTAGTGATCACGTAAAAACACTGACGAGACACATATTCTCCTTGAAGCTAATCAAAGTGACAACATGGTGAAATTTTAGGTACCATTGCCTCAAGGCCAATTTTAAAACGTATATAGATCTTTTTAATTTGCATACTTGATACTTTTGACCATATTTCTAAAGAACAATTAGGTTGATCTATGTGCACATCATTTAGAAAATCATCGTTTAAGAATATTGTCTTAATATCTATTTGGTAAAGCTCTAGGTCAAAAGAGCCATCAAGAATTAGGAGAAATATAAACCAAATTAGATTCAACTCAGTTACAATATTCATTGAATTAATTAAAATGTTATATTATAAAACACAATTAATATCGTTGATATATTAATGATTTAAAAAATATTTTAATAATTTAGTAATGCTAATCGACATAGGATATATATATTAAAATTTAAAAATTCTCCCACTTGGATAGCAATAGTCAATCATTAAAATATAATAATCATTAAGGCTAAAATAATAACTATAATTATAGCACATGTCAGGAAATATAAGTTTTAACGATGCAGAAATAGTATCTGATAGGGAAGTAGATCATACAAGTTAAAAGCTCATATTTCACATAAAGAATAATGAATATGAAAAAGCATAATTAATTAAGAGAAATATGCAATCCAAGGTCAGTAAATTTCAGATCAATTATAAATACAAGATTAAAACATATTATAGTACACATGATATAGAGTAATAGATCAGTAATGTGTAACTGATGTGATTTCACAATCCTTTTATATTACAAAAATATCAAAAGGAAACACAAAAAAAAAATTTACCACAAGAAACATACATTAATGACACTCCGATAGGGTGTGTACACTAATGATATTTCAAAACAAATTATTTATTGTCACCACAATTGCTATTTTTTCCCTTTTTTCAAGCCAAAATTATTTTGAAAAAAATAAAGATATATATATATATATATATATATATATATATATATATATATATATATATATATATATTATTAAAAAATAATACCAAAGATTTGACTGTAAGTGAGCTCATAACGTCGCAAAATTATCCAAATAACATCTTTGAATATCAAAATAATTTGGCAGATCATTTAGAAATAATTTATAATAAAAAAAATAAAATTTAAATAATTAAATAATTGTAAATTGTCTTTCAAAAATTTTAAAAAACAAAAAACAGTGCTATCAAAGAGAGTGTAAGGGATATTTAACAGATAATAATGTCTACAATTTATATAAAAAATTTCAGGTTAAATTTTTAGAGAGTATAATATCCAAATAGGATTCTTGACAGATTCAATGTTAAATTCACAAGATAACTCAAAAATTTGATCAATACACTCATTATCAAAATTATTTAGTCATACATATAAAATTGAGATAAACATACATATATAAATTTAATCTCATATATATATATATATATATATATTGACTACAATTTTAAATTCCAAATATCAAAATTTCAAATAAGAGTAATCGACATTAATCATATATGCATTAGAATTATATTATAGTTTGAATCCCAACAATGTGATTCTCCTTCAATCCCACATATTTATGATTAACATAATCCCCCATACATACTGATATCTAATTCTCCCATTTGATTACACAATATAAGTTAACATATCAACGTACATTGAATCAAGTGATTATGTATATCATCATGATTGCGTAGTCACAATTTCAAAACCCAATCTTGATTCAATTTAAATTTTAATTGAATTTCTTGAATTCTAATTGATAAATGTCATATGAACATTTTAAATCACATAGCATATATAGCAGATACTTAGTAGTTCAGCATTAATAAAACAAATTTTGATTTGAGTATCTACAAATTCACAAACAGAAAATCAAGAATTATAAATCATATATAAAGATAATGAAAACAAGACCATCATGATGGTCGTGCTCATTGTTCTAGTAAACACAAGGGCGATGTAAAAAGATGACCAAAGTAAGAAGTTTATGGAGTACTCGAATCATACAGAAGATATAAGAATTTTAGATCATTATGTTCTTCTCAATCTCAAGAAATAGCATTGAATTATGGGGTCAAGGTAAATTCCACTCGTCATTGAAAAAACAATTATGATCACCAATCGTCGTGATTAATCCCTAAAAAAAAACATAGATTCAAACGATATTAATAATAAATGATATAAAATCACCTTGAATCATACATGTATAGTGTTCATATATCATATGTTTGAATCATGTGAACATAACACAATTACGTCGATTTTAAATCAGTATTTAAACACATCAAATTTTCTCATCAATTCAATTCAATTCAAGATTGAAAATTTAGGGTTTTATATAAAGAACTTTCTTATGAACCCTAACTCCAGTTATACAGCCATAGAACAGTCTGACAACCTGTTTCTGATACCAATTGAAGGAATTTATAAACAATTTCTATATACAAGTATTGTATTGCAGATAGTTCTATAGCATATATGAATAATAACAAAAATATGTATACCTGGGGAAACAGCAGAACTCTTGATAATAATTGATTATCGGGTATAAATAAAATTGAAGAATATAAAACAAAATAATTGAGGAGAGTATAACTGCCCTCTTGACCTAATATGCTTTCAGAGGATGTTACTTCAATGAAACTGTTACACCACATATATAGGCAGAGAGTAGAGACCCTTCTTTGTGAAACCTAATATGCTAACATTCTCATCATTAGTCAGCCCACACAAGGTCCAGTTTCAATTTAATAAGGATTGTTTAATTTATAAAAGAATTTATAATTAACTTATTATTAAAACTGAACAATACATATAAATAAATATATGTATAGATAAATATGATTTATAGTAGTGTATATGAAAAATCTAACATCTTCATCATGAATCAAGAGGTAAGCTTAAAAGATATGGTATGCCAAGATACAATAACCCTTTACTTGGACAATAATAGTCTCACCCTCTTAAATTTTTGAAGCTATTTCAAGGTATCGTGATTGAGTTACAGTTTTTTATAACTAAACCCTTTTATACCAAAAATGCTAGATCAATTGACCAAGACATTTTTTTTTATGTTCAGCATTCTCATAAGAGGCAAGTCTGTGTGTGTGTATATATATTTCCATTAACTCTTTGGCAAATAATTTAGTAACATATTTTAGGAAGAGAAGAGAAAACTAGAAAGTCATGGAAAAGGAAATACAAACGCAAGATTTTATTGGACAGCCGCCAAAATCAATCGAATGAAATAATTTTTTTTATTGAACACAAATCAAACTGTTAAGATTCATAAAAACACAAATGCAAAAAATTTAATTTATGAATTTATTATTTGTATATCTTAATAAGTAATAATAACACAGAAGAATAATTTAAAGGGAGCGTATCTTAATCCATTGCAAACCTGAACACAAAATCAATTAGAGGTAGACTCTTTTAGGAACATATGAGAAACTCTCACTATCTTTTTGTGTGATGGAAAACACAAATAAATACTTGGTTTTTTCTAAAGGCTTGTCTTCTCATATAACCCAGGGAACTACTACTCATGAATTGACCCATTGGTTGATCTTTTTATAATAACACCCTATTACTGTTATTATTTAGAATCGGATATCTACACACATAATATTCACACTGACAACCCAGGCCAACTTATAAAGTATATCAAATAGGTATCTAAATACAAAATACAAGAAGATTTTATTATGAACATAATTACAAATAGCACCTAATATATATATATCCCAAAATGAGCATAAATATATAATACTTAATATGTCAGTTTACTCAAAGAAATTGTCAGCGCTAAAACATTATTTATAAAATAGATAATATATATAAAATAAATATGCTACCACCAAATTCACACAATTGAATTTTGGATTGAGTTCATTTTTTCCCAACCCGTTGTCAACGATTTGTGTTTCATGTTGAAAGATTTCAACCTATGCCAACACAAATTAACAAGCTCGACTCATCACTTACTATTCTTTCTTGTTCTTTCAAATACATATATTAAGTTAAATACTTAGACTCAGTTTCATCAAATTATGAAGACATTTTTATTTTTTGATATTTTAAATTGAGTTAATATTTTAAGATTAATTTTTAACAATTTAAAAATATTGGAAATATAGTATTTTTCTTATATTATTCAGAAAAGACTAATCCGTAAACCTACCACACAACAACCTGTTCAAGTATGGGTTGATTCGGTTAAGGTTAAGGAAATTTTTTTATAACCCAATCCAATCCATCATATTTTAATTAGTTTGAGCTGACAAATTTGCTTAATCCAAAATAACCCAACACACGATTTCTCTATTTCTTGTCAAATGTTACTTTAGCAAATAAAAAAAAATGAAATTGAAATCAACGTACTCTTTAAAAAATTAAATTGAGATATTTAATTTTTTAAGGACTAATTTAAAATAATTATAATTTTTTGAGAGTAAAATCAATAATTTATTCAAACTCTTTTTGTTGCGTAGTTTTTTTCTCTTTTATTTTGTTTTTGCATGCGATGACTGTTTGAAGTTTCTATTACGATTTTCACCCCAAAAAGAAAAAACGTTTCTATGACGATACTGCGAGTTATATGTAAAGTTATGTAAAGGCTGTTTGCTTAATTAGCATTTTGTTGTGCTGAAAATGTTAATTTATTATCCTTTATGATCCTTTCTCATACATGGCATGCGTGATCATTTATTACGATTGCTTGTCTTTATCTTTCCTTTCTGCTTTCTTGGTAAATAAGTGCTTGTTCATATGCAAAGATTTGTTGCCCTTTACGTGTGTAATTTGCCAATTGGGCATATCCTAGGTGAAAGCGGATCTTCTTATATTTGTAGTAGGAATATAAAGTTGGTGTTAGTTATTTTTAATTTTACTAGTTGGATTAGAAATAAATTAGGTAACTAATTCGAAATTACTCTTAAAAGTGGTAAATGTTTGAATTGGCAAATAACTGATTAAATCAGATAAGAACCAACGATAAATAAATCGGTTTACTTGATTTTATTTTATTTTTTATTTTTTAATTTTGCTTATTTTATAGTCAGGTAATAAAGAAATTAATATTACAGATCTATCAACTTTAGTGGAGATGTCAATATCTTGGTATTTTATAGATTTGATATGAGTAAATATTATCTTGATTAATAATATTTTCTTATTATTTGGTCAATTTTGTTATGAATTTTTTATTGTAAATGTTGTTTTGGATAGTTTGACATCAAATATTTTTTTTAATTGGTTATAAATTTATATTTTTAATTTTTAGTTATGTTTTAATTTTTAGTTATGTGTATTATTTTTTAAAATATTTTAAAGTAGACTAATTCAACCATGATCATACCATTGATCATTGAACTAGTGCCTCCGATAATTCAATGACTACTTCGATTTTCAAAACTTATAACTCTTATATTTTTTTATGACAATTGTTCATTCTAAATTAGATGATTTAAATTAAATAAAAAGGTCAAAAAAGTATAATCTTATGAAGTATCTATTTTCTTTGATATAAACCTCTAATCTGAAATAAACGACTAAATTAAAAAACATGAGAATCATATTTCTTGCTATAAACACGAGAGAATCAACCTTTACTAAAGTTTGGTTTGATGATCTCAAATTAGAAAGAATGGTCCCAATTCGAGCAATTTGTTCTATCAGTAATTAAAATACCGATTTTGTTTTTCTGTTTTTTATCCCCAAATCATCGGACACTATTTTAATATAATCAGATGAAATAGAATTATTCGGTTTTTCTTATTTCCATCACTGGTCAAATATAATTTAAAATTTATAATGTTTACAAAATACACATTACTACATATTTACTTCATTGATCAAGTCAACCTCTTAAAAATCTGTTTAATTTAAATTATACAATAAGAATAGTTCATTTTTACCATAATTATACTAAATTAAAGTTGAAAGCAATATATTATACTAATAGTTTAGTATGGTGCTTTTTTTTTTTCAAATTTATTTTTAGTTAAATTTGCAATATAAAAAAATTATAGTAATTTTTGTTATCATTGTGTATTTTATATTTATTTATTTATTTTATTAATAATTTTAAATGTTAACACTTATTTAGGTAAACTGACATATTAAATATTATATATGTGTACATATTTTTTTGGGACATATATGAAGTGTTATCTATAATTAAGTCTATTATAAAATTGATCAACACATGGGTCGACCCATGTGTATGATAATGGATAGTAGTTTTCTAAGTTATATGAGGTAGTGGGTTTTGGATAAAACACAATCTGTGAGTTATTTGTTTTATTAGTCCAAAACTATTAAAAGGCAGAGTCACTCATATTCTCCCATAATAGTCTACCTTTAATTAGAAGACTGAATTATAATAGATTAATTTATGCCCTAAATTTATCTATAATTATGTGTTCTTTTGCTTATCAAAATCTTACAAATAACATAATTATAACGAGGCCATTTATATTCTAATTTATAAAATATTATGCATTTGTAAAATTATAATTTTTGGTTGTTTGACTTTCATTTTGTGTAAATTTTCTATCAATTTTATGGTATCTTTAAAGTAATAAAAAGAAGCCATAAGAAAATTTTCATGAATTCACTATTTCATGTATTTTATATTTTATATATATATATATATATGATTTTGGAGATTATGATTAGAAAGTCATTAAAATAAATAGATGTAATAATTTGTTTTAGTGATTTTGGCATGAACTTTAGAAGTCCAATCTCGTGCTTGTCCCTGCTTGTCCCATTAACAGTGGCTAAAACTTTTAAAAGTAATTTCAACCATGACTAAAATATTTAGTAATAGTTAAAATCATAACTAAAAGTATTACAAAAAACACTTTTTTCAATATTTATAACTATAGTTCTAATCATTGCTAAAAATTTTTGTCACGATTAAAATTGTGACTAAAAAGATAAACACTATTCTTGTGAGTTGAACTTTAGTGCGTGTCAAATTTTAATATAAAATTACAATAATGAATTTTTAACTTCAAAAATAATAAAATGAAATAATAAAAATCAATTGTTCTCACTCGCATATGAACTAGTGATAGTCAACCTTAGGTTATAGACTTACCCTTTAGAATATTTAAAATTGATTTTTTTTTCAACGAACTAATTGTAATTGATCACATGAATTCAATGCTGCGTTGTTTTTTGACGAAAAAAGAAGGGGTAAAAAAAAATCAGCGACCTATTGATTTTTTTTTTCAACGAACTAATTATAATTGATCACACGAATTAAATGCTACGTTGCTTTTTGACGAAAAAAGCAGTAAAAAAAAATCTGCAACCTGTAGCTCATAGATGACGCTGAGACGATGATAACATGCCTATAAATGGGTAATTGCATTTGTGACAAAACGGCGACGTCTTGGGTAGGTGGCCTTCGTGGTAATGCGGTGCATCATTAGTTGATCAGCCATGTTGCTGAGGGCAGATTTTCTCCACCATGTTGTTCTTACATTTGTTAAATACGTAATCTAATGGCAAGCAAATAACACAAGTGAAGTTGATTTTTTTTTTTGAAAGCTATCTATATTATCTAGTAGTCATTGCAAATTCAATAGCTATAAAATGACAAACAAAATGCGTTCAATATGAACTAAAAAAAGGATTGTAGTGACTCAATAAAACAAATATTCTTACTACTCCAAATTGCGCCTATGCCAAATCCGAAATGAGACTGTTATAATACACGTCCTCCATGATTGCTGTAAGAGGCCTATATGGATAGTCCTTTCCCTCCTCAAAAATTTTTCTTGGAAATTTAAATACTTGGCTGTATAATAATGCAAATGCCCATCATATAAAAAATCTAAACATGCCACGATATTTTCCTTTTCACTCTCTGATCAATCTGGGCATGCAGAGATTTAAAAAAAAATTCAAAACGAAACATTTTCTCTTGAGTTGTCTGCAAAATGCCTTAGGCAAAGGCATGGTCCATCCAAGACCCAACAAAAAAACCAATTTCCTCTATTCCAAACCCGAAAATAGCTCTTACCTAGTACCCCCTCCCTTTTTATGAATTAAACTTAATGTTGATGGTTCTATGTCAAATTCTCTTATGAGAATTTGTGGTTGTTTTATAGATCACAATAGGATTTGGATTGCCGGCTAATTTAGATAAAATCCATCCTAAAAATTGAGTATTTTTTTAGAAAATAAAATTCAAATATGTCATCTATAGTTAGAAAAAACTTTTACAAGAAAAATCTAATTAAGAGTTAAGTAAAGTTATAGAGAATGAAGGAATAATTTAATTTAACTACGTTACTATCATTTCATAACATCAAAAACTACAATTATAATTCTTAAAAAAAATAAAAAACAATTACACACATATATAATAATAATAATAATAATAATAATAATATAAATTTACAAAGATTAAATATTAAATTATTTATTAATTTATTATATTAAATATATTTTTAATTTATAAAATTAAAAATATATATTTAATTATTTCAATCATAATCAAATTAATAGATTGTGAATTAATATTTC
Organism: Biancaea sappan; assembly: GCA_037074585.1. Taxonomy (NCBI): domain Eukaryota; kingdom Viridiplantae; phylum Streptophyta; class Magnoliopsida; order Fabales; family Fabaceae; genus Biancaea; species Biancaea sappan. The sequence continues at coordinate 20,261,027 of CM073494.1, forward strand.
TACCCATTTAATAGGAAGTTTAATTTTTAAAATATTGCATATGACTATATGAGGACCTATCGCCTTATTCTTGACGGCACTAATCACTTGTTTGGACTTTGGCACCACCTTCCAAATATAAAATCGTTTAAACCTCTTTCCACTTTTAACCTTTCTTCAACTGCTAAGGCTTCCAGGTGGTGAGGGCTATTAATGTGGTGTGACACAGAGGCACAACTACATATCAGAAACTCGAATTGCGTCAACATTAATTTTTAACTTTTTTTTTTGGGTAAAATTAATTTTTAACTTTGGTCGAGTGAGTTTTTCCGACTTTTTATCTGTCCTATGCTATTTTTTTTTTATAATTTTTAAGGTATTCTACTTTTTAATTTTTGAAAATAAATCATTTTTATTGTGCAATTAATGTATACTTATGTCGCTTTTGATAGGAGTGATACATATAATCAAAATACTCTAACATTATTTATTTAATAGAGAGAGAACTATGAGAGAAAAAGATAAGCAATAAAGTAAAGAGAACTTAAAGTTAATTATAGAGTATTAAATTGATTTTAGAGAAATGAAAGAGTACTGACAAAAATGATAAAAAAGAGAGAGATTAATGTTTTGAAATTTTAATTCAAAAAATATTTTTTTATTTTTATATCAAATAAATATTTTTTTTCGTTGGAATAATCATCATGATTGAAATTGTTGAGCTAAATGAAATATTGATTATAAAAAACACTATATATATAACCATTTTTTAAGACAAAAAAAATTCAAACATTTATGAAATTCTTCAAATTATATTACTTATTTAATAAAATACCGTATATTAATATTTAGCAATTTTCAAATTTATCATCTTATGAATTTATTATATTTTTTACACTACAAAATCATGTAACTGGTAAAGATTACTAAACCTGCGTTGAAAGTTTAGATTCATTTGTAAAAAAACATGTTTACATAAAAATACGACAAAGAAGAAGTTGTTTCAAACAACCCTCAACATAATTTAATACTCATAAGATAAATTTAAGTATGTTTAAATTATAATAGTATTGATTTAAAGTTTATTAGTCCTATCATAATTGAACTGTGATTAAATAAGTTGTAATTAAATATAGTTTTTTAATTTTATATATTAAAATTTTAATATCATAAATTAATAAATGTTTCATACTTAGATTTATAAACTTTCAAATAATCTAAATAAGTTATTAAATATTTTTGTACACATTTAACAATAATAATTAATTTAAATAATATATTAATGTAGATAAAATTTTAAATTAGTTACAAAAATAATATATTAATAATACACACATGTAGAATAATATATTAATACTCATATCACATATAATATATATATATATATATATATATATATATATATATATATATATATATATATTAGAGGAAAAACTAAAATCAATTTAACTATTGAACCATACAGTTTTACTTCTTGTTGTCTTTATAATTTTTGACAAATTTTAGTGGTTTTTTTATAATCAATTTAGTTAAATTAAAAGTGCCTAGTTAATCCAACAAAAAAATATTTATTTGATATAAAAATAAAAAAATTATTTTTAAATTAAAATTTCAAAACATTAATCTCTCTCGTCTTTATTATTTTTGTCAGTGCTCTCTTATTTCTCTAGAATCAAATACTCTACAATTAACTCTAGTTTTTTTTTTTCTATTTTATTGCTTGCCTTTTTCCTTTCCTTCTATATTTTTTTTTCTCTCTTAAATAAATAATGTCAGAGTATTTTGAAGGGTGACACATGTCAAGGGTGACATAGGTAGGAGCGACACATTAATTGCACAATAAAAGTAATATATTTTCAAAAATTAAAAAAAATAGGATACATTGGGAATTTAAAAATAAAAATAGTATAGGACAGTTAAAAAGTTGAGTTTTTCCTATTTCGCCTGAATTAGCTTTTCAAACTCCTATAAATCTAAACACTTTCTCCAAAGATCATCCAATGGTTGATGAGGGGAACTTAGCCTTAAAGCATTTATTATTTCCCACACTTTATTGTTATAAGAAAGTCGTCACCAATACAATTTGAGTTGCCTCTTAAGAAACATTATCCTTAAGAACAGTGAAACTGAAACCTTCAAGGGAGCAGGGGACAAATCAATGACTTGCACTTCACTGACTCGGGATTGTGAGTGCACAAACTTACTGTCACATCCCAAAAATTAAACATGTGAAAAGATACTAATTCTAGGGAAAACTTCAGTAGTATCCCAAAATCCTGGACAATCTTAACATCTACAACTACTCATTTTTTAAAATTTTCCAAACATGAGTTACTCACATATATTATGTGAGGTCTTACATTCAACCTCTATCATTCATTCCACACGACATAATTATATTCATCTGATAAATAAATATAGGCATACCTAATCTGATATGTTTATCTTATCGCAAGCCTAGGAGACCTATAAAAAGTACAAAGTATTTCTAGTATTCACATTAATAAGTATTAGTATCCCACCAGACAGAAATGGAGAATAACTCCAAGGGGCTTCTAATCTTCAATTGGATCCCCGTCTTCCTTGTTTTTTGTATCTGAAAAGATAATCATAGGGAATGTGAGTTTATTTAAAACTCAGTAAGTAAATAACTGTACTATATAAAATATCAAAAGTATAAATACCACATTTACTCATATAATCAATTATCTTATATATCGAGAAGTTTGGGACTCTAACCCTTTCAGACTCGTGAATAATATTTCATAGATATACACCGAGTAGTATGGGACTCTAACCCTTTCAAACTCGTATTTATGATTTCATCTATTTACACTGAATAGTATGGGATTCTAACCCTTTCATTCATGTGCATAGGTTTTCATAGTTTTACACTGAGTAGTATGAGACTTTAACCCTTTCAAACTCATATATTAGATCCCGTAGATCTTTGCTCATTAATAAAATAGTGAAAATTTATCACATAGTATAAATACCATAAAATAAATTAATTTATGCATACTTTTATTCCTTTGAATGTCTGTAAAAAAATATATCATCATCTGAAAGGTTGATTGCTTAATATACAAATAATAATATAAATGGGATTTATATTATACTTTGCTAATAATATCAAACTAGCTTAGCAAGGTTATTCACTTACCTTAATAATTGTCCAAATTTACCTTGTTCCACATTAGAATTTGTGTAGAAAAATTTCCTAGTAAAAGACATTACAAAGAAAAATAAGAAAAGGAACAAAATCATGAAAATATGCAATTTTTTTCTAATTACTACAGTAATGGTCAACGGTCAACAGTCAACTAACTGTTGCTACAGTAACCGTTAGCTACAGTAACGATTGCTACAATAACCGCTAATGGTCAACTAACCACCACCGACACTACAGTACTTTGACCAAAGTCAACGCTACAGTAACCGCGAAAATTTGAAAAAAATTTCTTGATGAACAGTAACCGCGATATTCCCTCTTAGTTTTTTTTCATGATTTTGAGATCAAATCTTCATCATTTACCTTGATTTATTCCATGGGTTTTTATCCTTGATGTATAAGAAATCTTTTGACACTAAAATCCCTAATTTTAACCCACAAACAAGGTCTAAATCTTCAATTTTTCATCTTAAACCCTAAAAACCAAACTTCCTCCAAATTATTTGATAAATTGAAGTTTAAGAAAATCAAAGAGTTTGAAGCTTTCCTTAGATTATTACAAATAAGTTGAATCGAACAATTGATCAGAATTCTGAAGATCAAAGGAAAGGATTTGAGAAGAGGATGAAGAAGTGAGAGAAAATGTCACTGGTCACTTTTGCTTTGTGTAATACCCGTTAATTTCAGAATATAATTCGCTTAAGAGTATTTTAGAATTCTACAACGTTATTTTAGTTATTTATTTTGGTCATATTTAATTTTCATATTTAATTGTTCTCTTTGAATATTATTTATGAAAATTGAGTTAAATGACTGGACTAAATATTTGCACAATGTGGGATATATTCTAAGAATGGTGAAATTCATGGAAAAGTGGTTTTAGAATGGTCCATTAGTCCATTTATTGTAAATTGACTGGATGGATTTGGATGTTGGGTTATGGATACCTATGGGTTATTGAATAACCCATTAGAAATATTTAATATAAAGTTTCAATAGTACCCCCTCATTTTTCACTCAGCCGAAGGAAGGTAGAAAAGCATTTCTCTCTCAGTTCTTCATTTTCTTCTCAAATCCTTTCCTTGATCTTCAGAGTTTCGATTATTTGTTCGGTTCAAAAGCTTTGTAAGGATCAAAGGTAAGCTTTAATCCGATTATTTTCCTTAAATTTCAGTTTATGTAGAAGATCAGAGGAGGTTTTGTTCTTGAAGATTTTGATGATAATTCATGAATCTCAGTTGTTTTAGAAGTTATATTTGAGTTATAATCGGTTAAAAGAGTTCAAATTCTGGTTTTGAAACAAGAAAGGAAAGAATGAAATTGTTAAAAATTTCTGCAAAAACCGAGTTACTGTAGCGACCAGAGATTTCGAAAAAATTCTAGAAAATTTTCTTTGGGTTACTGTAGCAGTACTGTAGTGTCGGCAGTCAACGGTACTGTAGCGAACCGTTACTGTAGCAGTCAGAAAATTTTGCGTATTTTCGTGATTTTGTTTCCTTTCTTATGTTTCCTTGTAATATATTTTACTAGAAAATTTTCCTACACAAATTCTAGTGTGGAACAAGGTAAACTTGGACAAACATCAAGGTGAGTGAATAACCTTGCTCAGCTAATTTGATATTACTAGTCAAAGTACAATATAAGTCCCATTTACAATATTATTTGGATAATAAGCAATTAATTTTTCATATGGGAGTATATGATGATCAGTAGAAATAAGAGTATGTAGAAATTATTTATTTCATAACAATTGTACTATGTGATGAATTCTCACTATCTTATTAATGAGTAAAGATCTACGGGATCTAATACATGAGTGTGAAAGGGTTAAAGTCCCATACTACTCAGTGCATATCTATGAAATCTTATACACGAGTTTGAAAGGGTTAAAGTCCCATACTACTCAGTGCATATCTATGAAATCTATACACGAGTTGAAAGGGTTAAAGTCTCATACTACTCGGTGTATACCTATGAGATCTTATTCATGAGTTAGAAAGGGTTAGAGTCCCATACTACTCGGTGTATATCTATGAAATCTTATTCATGAGTTTGAAAGGGTTAGAGTCCCATACTACTCGATGTATAAGACAATTAATTATATGAGTAAATGTGGTATTTGTACTTTTGATATTTTATATAGTACAGTTATTTACTTACTGAGTTTTTAAATAAACTCACACTCCCTATGATTATTTTTTTCAGATACAGAAAACAAAGAACAAGAGTATCCGTTTGAATATTAGAAGCCCCTTGGGATTATTCTCTATTTCTGTCTGGTGGGATACCAGTACTTATTAATGTGGATACTAGAAACGCTCTGTACTTTCTATAGGTCTCCTAGGCTTGCGATGAGAAAGAAATATCAGACTATGTATGTCTATATTTGCTTATCAGATGAGTATAATTCTATAGTATGGAATGAATGATTAAGGTTGAATGTAAAACCTTACAGAATATATGTAAATAACGTATGTTTGGGAATTTTATCAAATGAGTAGTATCTTTTCACATGCTCAATTTTTGGGATGTGACAATTTGGTATCAGAGGCAAGGTTTTATAGGTCCCCTATAGAGTACAGAGCAAAGTGATTTTTGTGGGCCCTTCCCTATTGTCATGAGCCGCGGCATGACCATAGGATTAGGTTCCATAAAAGACCTTGTAGAGTATAACGTCATTTTATAGATAACTTCTCAGTGGGGCTAGTAAGTGATATTTTGTTTATGTCTGAAAATTGTTTGTTATGTGTGTAGATCTGTGACAGATCAATGTCAGAAGGATCTTCTAATAATAATGAGCATATGGGTCCAAGGAGGGCCATAAATCCACCAGTACATGTGCAAGATGATCCTAACCGTGGTGATAGTTTACATGCTCAAAGTACTGAGGGCGCAACTAATGAGCAAGCAAGGAGAGTCGAACCTGATGCTCACGTTGGCAATGCAACTATTGCACATGTGATTAATTTGATGAATGAACGATTTGACCGATTTGAGGCTGAAATGAGAGGTCGAGCTGCACAAGCTAACCTGCCAGTGGATCCTCTTATTGTTGAAGCTGAAATTGTACCACCAGCTCAGTTAGCTGGAGGAGATAACGTAAGGGAGGTAAGAATGTCTGAATTCCAGAAAATGAGGCCTCCTACTTTTTCAGGGAAAGATCCCAAAGAGGACCCACAATGTTTTCTTGAAGATTGTGAAGCAATCTGTGTTGCTATAGGGTGTTCTCCTACTCAAAAGGTAGAATTCACTTCCTTTCAGTTAAAGGGTAGGGCTGGTAAATGGTGGAGGAACTGGAAGAAAGCTAGAATTCAAGGCGCACCGCCAGTTATGTGGACAGAATTTTACATATTGGTTATGGATGAATTTCTTCCGGTAAGTCAACGATCATCTAGGGCCAGGGATTTTCTGTATCTACGACAGGGAACCATGACTGTTGATGAATATTCAGCTCAGTTTGTTAAATTATCTGAATATGCCCCTGAAATCATTCCTTCTGAAAGGAAGAAAATAGAAAAGTTTGTGGAAGGGCTTCGTGATGCCTTATATGATCAAGTGGGTTCTAATATGAATGATTACTCTTCGTACTCAGAAGCTGTTGATGTGGCCCGAAGAATGGAAAAGAGGTCAAAGAATAAAGAAGAATATTGTCAAAAGAAGAAAGCCAGATATAGGAGATCTTTTGATCAAGGGGAAGACTCAGGGACTTTAAAACCCTTTACTGCATCACAACATGCTCCAGCCACTCCTACTAAGTCATCTTATTCTACAGCCAGTGTGGCTAAGCCTCGTTCAGAGAGCAGGGGTGGTTTTAGCTCTTCTAGTAGAGGAGGTACTCAAGGTAGAAGGGAAAAACCTCAATGTCCTGAGTGTGGAAAGTTTCACTTCGGGGAATGCAGGTTAAACACTGTTGGTACAGGTTGTTTTAACTGTGGACAAAAAGGACATTTTATAAGGGAGTGCCCTCAGCTCATGACAAGACCAGGTCAAGGGTCTACTTTGCCACCTCGACCACAATCTATTACTCAAACACCAACTCCTTCAATAGGGGGTAGTATGGGAAGAGGTTCTGGAAGAGGCCAAGGTGACCGTGGAAAACAAGCTGCTGGCAGAGGAAATGCAAGAATATATGCTCTAACCCGACAGGATGCTCAAACATCCAATGCTGTAGTTACAGGTATATTATCTGTTAATACTTTTGCTGCACGTACTTTGTTTGACCCCGGTTCTACTCACTCATATGTGTCGCCCCTATTTGCCAAGAGATTTGCATTTGATTCGATTATTCTTAAAGAACCATTCTTGGTTTCCACACCGATGAGACAGACTTTGATGGTTAAAACATGTTATCGTTCTTGTAAAATAATCGTTGGAGGCATGGAAACTGAGATAGATCTTATGGTTCTCAATATGTTAGATTTTGATGTGATTCTAGGGATGGATTGGCTATCTTCTTGTCATGCTACTATAAATTGTCGTGACAAAGTTATTTCCTTTAATATACCGGGGAGGAGTAATTTTGTGTTTCAAGGAGATCGAAGTGATGTACCTTGCAACATGATATCTATGTTAAGTGCCCGGCGTATGTTGCGAAAGGGATGTCAGGGATTTCTAGCTTTTATCAAAGATTTAGAAAAGAAAGAACAGAAGTTAGAAGACATACATGTGGTTAATGAATTTCTAGATGTGTTCCCAGAAGATTTACCTAGATTACCGCCAGAAAGAGATATTGAGTTCAGTATTGATTTGGTCCCAGACACAAGACCAATTTCTATTCCACCTTATCGTATGGCTCCTGTTGAGCTAAAAGAACTCAAAGAACAATTGGAAGATTTGTTGAACAAAGGGTTCATTCGCCCAAGTTTTTCACCTTGGGGTGCTCCTGTTCTTTTTGTGAAAAAGAAAGATGGTTCTATGAGATTATGTATAGATTATCGTCAGCTGAATAAAGTCACAGTGAACAATAAGTATCCTTTACCAAGGATAGATGATTTGTTTGATCAGCTTCAAGGAGCAAAATACTTCTCAAAGATTGATCTAAGGTCTGGATATCATCAGTTACGAATTAAGAATGATGATATACCTAAGACTGCTTTTCGTACACGGTATGGACATTATGAGTTTCTGGTGATGTCTTTTGGGTTGACAAATGCACCAGCAGCATTTATGGATTTAATGAACAGGGTGTTCAAATCATTCCTTGATAAGTTTGTAATTGTATTTATTGATGATATTTTGGTATATTCAAAGAGTCATGAAGAACATACTGAACATTTGAGAATAGTGCTTCAAACCTTGAGAGAGCATCAGTTGTATGCAAAGCTCTCAAAATGTGAATTCTGGATAAGTCATGTAACATTTTTGGGACATGTTATTTCCCAAGAAGGTATTCATGTAGATCCAAGTAAAATTGAAGCAGTAAAACAATGGCCTAGACCAACAACTGTGTCTGAGGATGGAATGCTGTGCTAAGATTCACTTTGGTACCCAAAGCCTCTTGAAAGACTTTCCAGAACCGAGAAGTAAACTGAGGTCCTCGGTCTGATATAATGGATATTGGTATACCATGAAGTTTCACTATTTCTTTAACATAAAGTCGAGCAAGTTTTTATGTTAAAGAAATAGTGAAACTTCATGGTATACCAATATCCATTATATCAGACCGAGGACCTCAGTTTACTTCTCGGTTCTGGAAAGTCTTTCAAGAGGCTTTGGGTACCAAAGTGAATCTTAGCACAGCATTCCATCCTCAGACACAGTTGTTGGTCTAGGCCATTGTTTTACTGCTTCAATTTTACTTGGATCTACATGAATACCTTCCTGGGAAATAACATATCCCAAAAACGTTACATGACTCATCCAGAATTCACATTTTTAGAGCTTTGCATACAACTAATGCTCTCTTAAGATCTGAAGCACCATTCTCAAATGTTCAGTATGTTCTTCATAACTCTTTGAATATATCAAAATATCATCAATAAATACAATTACAAACTTATCAAAGAATGATTTGAATACTCTGTTCATTAAATCCATAAATACTGCTGGTACATTTGTCAACCCAAAAGACATTACGAGAAACTCATAATGTCCATACCGCGTATGAAAAGCAATCTTATGTATATCGTCGTTCTTAATTCGTAACTGATGATATCCAGACCTTAGATCAATCTTTGAAAAGTATTTTGCTCCTTGAAGTTGATCAAACAAATCATCTATCCTTGGTAATGGATACTTATTCTTCACTGTGACTTTATTCAGCTGACGATAATCTATACATAATCTCATAGAACCATCTTTCTTTTTCACAAAAAGAACAGGAACACCCCAAGGTGAAAAACTTGGGCGAATGAACCTTTTGTTCAACAAATCTTCCAATTGTTCTTTTAGTTCTTTTAGCTCAGCAGGAGCCATACGATAAGGTGGAATAGAAATTGGTCGTGTGTCTGGGACCAAATCAATACTGAACTCAATATCTCTTTCTGGTGGTAATCCAGGTAAATCTTCTGGGAACACGTCTAGGAATTCATTAACCACATGTATGTCTTCTAACTTCTGTTCTTTCTTTTCTAAATCTTTGATAAAAGCTAGAAATCCCTGACATCCCTTTCGCAACATACGCCGGGCACTTAACATAGATATCATGTTGCAAGGTACATCACTTCGATCTCCTTGAAACACAAAATTACTCCTCCCCGGCATATTAAAGGAAATAACTTTGTCACGAAAATTTATAGTAGCATGACAAGAAGATAGTCAGTCCATCCCTAAAATCATATCAAAATCTAACATGTTGAGAATCATAAGATCTATCTCAGTTTCCATACCTCCAACAATTATTTTACAAGAACGATAACCTGTTTTAACTACCCAAGTCTCTCTCATTGGTGTCGAAACCAAGAATGGTTCTTTAAAAGTAATCGGATCAAATTCAAACCTCTTGGCAAATAGGGGTGACACATACGAGTGAGTAGAACCGAGATCAAACAAAATACGTGCGCAAAAGTATTAACAGATAATATACCTGTAACTACAGCATTGGATGTTTGAGCATCCTATCGAGTTAGAGCATATACTCTTGCATTTCCTCTGCCAGTAGCTTGTTTTCCACGGTCTCCTTGGCTTCTTCTAGAACCTCTTCCCATACTACCCCCTATTGAAGGGGTTGGTATTCGAGTAACAGAAGCAGAAATAGATTGTGGTCGAGGTGGTAAAGTAGACCCTTGACCTGGTCTTGTCATAAGCTGAGGGCACTCCCTTATAAAGTGTCCCTTTTGTCCACAGTTAAAATAACCTGTACCAATAGTGTTTAACCTGCATTCTCCGAAGTGAGACTTTCCACATTCAGGATACTGAGGTTTTTCCCTTCTAATTTGAGTACCTCCTCTATTAAAAGAGCTGAAACCGGCCCTGATCTCTGAACGAGGCTTAGCCACACTGGCTGTGGAATAAGATGACTTAGAAGGAGTGGCTGGAGCATGCTATGACGCAGTAACAGGTTTCAAAGTTCCTGAGTCTTCCCCTTGATCAAAAGATCTCCTATATCTAGCTTTCTTCCTTTGTCGATATTATTCCTTATTCTTTGACCTCTTTTCCATCCTTCAGGCCACATCAACAGCTTCTGAGTATGAAGAGTAATCATTCATATTGGAACCCACTTGATCATATAAGACGTCATGAAGTCCTTGCACAAACTTTTCTATTTTTTTTCTTTCAGAAGGAATGATTTCAGGGGCATACTCAGATAATTTAACAAACTAAGCAGAATATTCATCAACAGTCATGGTTCCCTGCCTTAAATACAGAAAATCCCTTGCCCTAGATGATCGTTCACTTGCCGGGAGAAATTCATCCATAACCAATCTGTAAAACTCCGTCCACACAACTGGTGGTACGCCTTGAATTCTCGCTTTCTTCCAGTTTCTCCACCATTTACCAGCCCTACCCTTTAACTGAAAGGAAATGAATTCTACCTTTTGATTAGGAGAACACCTTATAACATCACAGATTACTTCACAATCTTCGAGGAAACATTGTGGGTCCTCTTTGGGATCTTCCCCTAAAAAAGTAGGAGGCCTCATTTTCTAGAATTCAAACATGTTTACCTCATTTACATTACCCTCTCCAGCTAACTGAGCTAGTGGCACAATTTCAACTTCAACAATAGGAGGATCCACTGGCAGGTTAGCTTGTGCAGCTCGACCTCTCATTTCAGCCTCAAATCGGTCAAACCGTTCATTCATTAAATTAATCATATGTGTAATAGTCGCATTGTCAATCTAAGCAACAGGTTCGACTCTCCTTGCTTGGTCACTAGCTGCGCCCTCAGTATTTTGAACATGTAAACTATCACCATGGTTAGGATCGTCTTGCACATGTACTGTGGAATCATGGCCCTCCTTGGATCTACATACTCATTATTATTAGAAGATCCTTCTGACATTGAATTACCAAAGATCTACATACATAACAAACACTTTTCAGACATAAATAAAATATCACTTACTAGCCCCATTGAATTACCAAAGATCTAAAATAACACTTTTCAGACATTATACTCTATAAGGTCTTTTATGGAACCTAATCTTATGGTCATGCCGCAGCTCATGACAATAGAGAAGGGCCCACAAAGATCACTTTGCTCTGTACTCTATAGGGGACCTATAGAACCTTCGTATGATACCAAATTGTCACACCCCAAAAATTGAACATGTGAAAAGATACTAATTCTAGGTAAAACCTCAGTGGTATCCCGAAATTCTGGACAATCTTAATATCTACAACTACTCATTTGATCAAATTTTCCAAACATGAGTTACTCACATATATTCTGTGAGGTCTTACATTCAACCTTTATCATTCATTCCACACGACATAATTATATTCATCTGATAAACAAATATAGGTGTACATAATCTGATATGTTTATCTTATTGTAAGCTTAGGAGACCTATAGAAAGTACAGAGCATTCCTAGTATTCACATTAATAAGTATTAGTATCCCACCAGACAAAAATGGAGAATAACTCCAAAGGGCTTCTAATTTTCAATTAGATCCCCTTCTTCCTTGTTTTCTATATCTGAAAAGATAATCATAGGGAGTGTGAGTTTATTTAAAACTCAGTAAGTAAATAACTGTACTATATAAAATATCAAAAGTACAAATACCACATTTACTCATATAACCAATTATCTTATACATCAAGAAGTTTGGGACTCTAACCCTTTCAAACTCGTGAATAAAATTTCATAGATATACACTGAGTTGTATGGGACTCTAACCCTTTCAAACTCGTATTTATGATTTCATCTATTTACACCGAGTAATATGAGACTCTAACCCTTTCATACCCGTGCATAGGTTTTCATAGTTATACACTAAGTAGAATGGGACTTTAACCCTTTCACACTCATGTATTAGATCCCGTAGTTCTTTGCTCATTAATAAAATAGTGAGAATTTATCACATAGTACAAATACCATAAAATAAATTAATTTATGCATACTTTTATTCCTTTGAATGTATGTAAAAAAATATGCCTATCATCATATACCATCATCTGAAAGGTTGATTGCTTAATATACAAATAATATTGTAAATAGGATTTATATTGTACTTTGACTAATAATATCAAACTAGCTTAGCAAGGTTATTCACTTACCTTGATATTTGTCCAAATTTATCTTGTTCCACATTAGAATTTGTGTAGAAAAATTTCCTAGTAAAAGACATTACAAGGAAAAATAAGAAAAGGAACAAAATCATGAAAATATGCAATTTTTTCTGATTACTACAGTAACAGTCAACGGTCAACTAACTGTTGCTACAGTAACTGCTAACTACAGTAACGGTTGCTACAATAACCGCTAATGGTCAACTAACCACCACCGACGTTACAGTATTTTGACCAAAGTCAATGCTACAGTAACCGCGAACATCTGGAAAAGTTTTCTCAATGAACAGTAATCGCAATATTCCCTCTTAGTTTTTTCATGATTTTGAGATCAAATCTTCATCATTTACCTTGATTTCTTCCATGGGTTTTTATCCTTGATGTATAAGAAATCTTTTGACACCAAAATCCCTAATTTTAACCCACAAACAAGGTCTAAATCTTCAATTTTTCATCTTAAACCCTAAAAACCAAACTTACTCTAAATTGTCTGATAAATTGAAGTTTAAGAAAATCAAAGAGATTGAAGCTTACCTTAGATTATTACAAATCAGTTGAATCAAACAATTGATCAGAATTCTGAAGATCAAATGAAAGGATTTGAGAAGAGGATGAAGAAATGAGAGAAAATGCCACTGTTCACTTTTGCTTTGCTTCAGGTACGGGAATTATGAAGGAAGTAGGAAGTTTTTATTTTAAGGTTAAGGGTTTCTAATGGGTTATTGAATAACCCATAGGTATCCATAATCCAACATCCAAACCCATCCAGTCAAATTACAATTAATGGACTAATTGACTATTCTTAAACCACTTTTCCATGAATTTCACCATTCTAAAAATATACCCCACATGGTACAAATATTCAGTTCAGTCATTTAACTCAACTTTCATAAATAATATTCAAATAGAACAATTAAATATGAAAGTTAAAAATGACCAAAATAAATAACTAAAGTAACGTTGTAAAATTCGAAAATACTCTCAAGCGAATTATATTATGAAATTAATGGGTATTACACTTACCTCTTATTTTGTCTCTTTATGAGTCTACTAACACATGTTAGTATATAAAGTCGCATCTTCTATTTATTTTAGCCAATGTAAGACTAAATTCAATCTTTTAAAATACAAGAGCATTTTACAAAGCAATGTTTACAACAATCTATAACACTCGAGAATAAGGAGACTCAATTGTTTATAAGCCTAAGAGTTTCCTTTGTTCCCCACCTTGTGCTTGTTTGGATTCGCGTTATGGAGAATTTAACGCTTGTTGGTTGGCGCAGTTGCACGTTTGCACAAAAATGGTGTTCGTTTGGTTCTGCGATTCCTGACTTAGCCATCATCGATTCTCCTCCTAACCCACATTTGAATCAACGTGTCCCTTAGTAGATCCTGCCTACAATCGATTATGATTGGTAAGGTCATTACTCCTCTACGAACTCTTCATTCCTTGTCTACCCTTTTGTTTTCTTTCTTTTTCTGCATTCTTCCATTTGAAATTTCGGTTGTCCCTCTGCTGATTCTCTTGTTCTTGTTGTGTCCCTCCTTGATTCCCTTGTGCTCTGTCGTGTTCTATCATTTTATTGTTCCCGCTGTCTCTTCTTGTTGCCAGGTTTCAGCCTAATCTTGGGACCTAATCTTTTTAATTTATTTACTCGGTCAGTAATTGACTCGGTAACTTGACAGTTGAACTAGTGACCCGATAACCCATAGGCCAACCCTGGTCAGTTCCAAAAACATTTCTATTTAAAGAAAGTGTATATTTATTTTATAATTTATGGGAAGAAAAATAGATTTTGCTCATTTTTTCTTTCTCTGCTTTTGGTAGTTTCACTGTTCCATTATTCCTATAACTGTCAGGCCAGCGAGAAGGATATCTCTATGTGAAATTGTACTATAATATTGATACTATACTTTTATGGGTATCAAGTGTATTAATATATATATATATATATACCCATTAAGAGATAGCACGACTGAGAGAATGTTTGGAAAACAATTGGTTAAACCAAAATTTTATGTAAAATTGATTTTGGACAAATCTAAGTTTGCATGAACATAATTTATGTTTAGAAACTGTTATCAGAAAAGTAATTTTGAAAAATAGATTTTATTTGGATATTGATTAGCATAAACACTTTTGAATGTGTATTATTAAAAAGGATATGAATTTTATATTTTCTTACTTCATTACCCTTATTTTATTTCAATTTAGTTTCACTATTTTTATTAATTTCAATATAGTAATCAAATTAGTATTCTACAAACAAAATTAATTAGTTATTAATCACCTAATTAAAAAATACTTTAAATATTTTTATTAATTCAAATTCATTTCAATATTTTTATTGAAAAATAGAGTAACCAATTCAAAATTCTAGGGCTAAATTGAAAAATAAAGTAAAAATATTAGGTTAAAAAGTAATTACATAAGGACCAAAATGAAAAATAAACAAATAGGATGGGGTTCAAAATGCAATTTTTTAAAAAAAGGGCTCAATAGTATAATTTTCTTCAAAACAAAAACCTTCATTATAACCCTCCTTTAAGCTCTATAACTTCATTTTTCCTTCATTTTTAATGATTTTAGCCATTTTAAGCTCATTTCTTCTTTCTTCTTGCTCTCTTCTCATTTTTTTTTCTTTTCTTTCTCTCTATCTAAATCTCTTTCCAACTTTCCCCCTCCACACTAATCTCTTTCTTGTTGTTTTCATTTTCTGGTTTTGTGCAGATGAGGTGATTTTGTGCAGAGAAGAAGAGAAAGAAAGGAGGTAAGGGTAAAAAAAAAAAAGAATAGGATAGTTGGGAAAATCAATTTTGAGCTACATCAACACAAAAGCAACTATAACTTGTGGTAAACCAAACTTAGGTTAGATTGATAATGGATTTTGAAAAAGGAACTAAAATGCAAAAACAAGCATGATCAGTTTATGAAAAAATTGCATTATTGCATCCTTACTGTGCGTTGGACTCTTGCACAGCCAATCCTAACACCCTATAATTGTAATTTTTTTATATATAGAAGAGGAATAAATGGGATGATAAAACAAGTAAGTTTATATTTATTCATGTCAAAAGGAATAAACCAAAGATATAACTCACAAACATAAAATACCGACATGTCAAACCCTGATATGTAATTTGATTAAAATAGATATGTGCTTTACTTTTTTTTTTCAAATCTCTTTGTATTACAAATTTTTTTTATAATCACTATAAATACACAAATATGTGTGTGCGTGTATGAAAGTTAACATTGAATTTTGTACTACACTAAAAAAAGTGTTGGAATGAAAACAATTAATTAGAAAATAAGCGACTTAATGTTGATGGTTTCATGTCTAAATCTTTTTTCGGAATCAGCAGATGTCTGAGAGATGAATATGGGAACCATATCGCTGGCTTTTCAAAATACATTAGTATAGACAATTTCCTTCAAGCTGAACTTTTGGCACTTCTTCTTATTCTTAATCGATAACTCATTGCAATATATCCACAAATATTGTAATCAAATCAGACTCCATGGAAGCAATCCAACTCCTTCAACAACAAAGCTCAAATTTTCACCCTTTAGACTCACTTATTTTAAACTGTACGTCAAAAATTGCTAATTTTACAGATATTAAACTCCTCCATGTAAGTAAGCAACAAAATCATTGTGCGAGTTTGTTAGCAAAAGAAGTTAGGAAGGAGAAACTTCCACTCACCTCTATGATGATATTCCTGAAAGTAATGGTTGGAACCCAAAATGGGTGAATTGGGTTTTATAAATTTTTCATAAAACTTTATTGGAAGTTAAAATGATTTTCTGTAAAAGTACAATGCTTAGGATAATAAATACAATACAGAAAATCAATGTGCTATCAAGATGAATAATTATAAAGAGCAAGGAAGTAAAGAATACATTACAGTAAGCACAAATAAAGGAGTGAGGGATAGAGAGAGCAAACTCAAAGATTTATACTGGTTCGACTAATCTCAAGCTTACATCCAGTCCTCAAGAAGTCACTTAAGTGTTTTCACTATACTTGCAAGTTTGATCCAGATACTTGCGAATCACTACAAAGAATTTCCTTAGCCAAGGATCCTCCACAACCCAATAGAAAATTTATGAATCCGGGCTCCTCCTCAACCCTCTGGAGAATTTTTGCTAAACTGGCTTCTCTATAACCCAAAGGAAAGCTCTCTCAATAAATACTCTATCAAGGAATACTCTCCTTGATAATACAACTTAAGATAATATTTGTGTTGATCAAAATCAACAATTACATATAAACTCTCTAAAAACAGAGTATATGTTACATTGATAAGCTCACAAGGGTATAATCTGCACAAGAGAGAATTTATAGATGATGCTCAGCAATAGGAGTGTTCTCTCATATGTTTTGATAGCCCCCAAGGTTGATATATATAGCCCAAGGACGAATAAGCCCGTTGGAGATAAATCCAAGGTTGTTCCATAATGGTGTCAGCAAAAACTAGCCGTTATAACGCATTTTCTGGTGTCGGTGATCGACCAGTATGGCATGATGGTCGACCAGTGTAGTCCAGAAGTGATTCATCAGTCACACTGATCAAC
Organism: Biancaea sappan; assembly: GCA_037074585.1. Classification (NCBI taxonomy): domain Eukaryota; kingdom Viridiplantae; phylum Streptophyta; class Magnoliopsida; order Fabales; family Fabaceae; genus Biancaea; species Biancaea sappan. The sequence goes on from CM073494.1 coordinate 20,278,431, forward strand.
CAGTTTAGATGGGATGGTCGACCAACGCTTATGGTTCCTCCACAGGATATTACTTACTGGAGTCTGTTGGTCGACCAGTGCAGATAAGGTGGTCAACCAATGCTTATGGTCTTCAAGGATCTTTGTTTCTGGAGCCGTTGGTCGACCAGTTGGGATCACCTGATCGACCACCCACTGACAGTAGCAAAATATAGCATTTTCAGGGCTCCTAGTCAACCAGTTGGAAGCTGCCTGGTCGACCACCAGCTGGCAGTAGCGAAGTATAGATTTTGAGCTCTCTTTAAAAATTCATAACTCCCTCATTTGAACTCTGTTTTAAACAAATAATATATCATTGGAAAGTTCTTGGAGTCTAGTTTCAAATGAGCCAAGTTTCACCCAAAAATTATTTTTCATTTAAAAGATATGATCAAAATAGTAACTGAATGTTAGAATAAAATAATTCTTGAGTACAGCCAAGTCAACTTTCAGTTTTTCAAAGTTTAGTTTAAATGGTCATATCTTTCTCATTTAGACTCCATTTTAAATAAATAATATACCGTTGGAAAACTCTTTGAGTCTATTATCAAATGAGATTTAGATACAAGAAAAAATGATTTTTCATTTATAAGATATGATATAAAGATTGACCAAAGGTCAAAAACTAACTTTTGTAAAACTTCATATCTTACTATCTTTTTGTTCAAATCATGTGATACTTGTTTAAAAAGCTTGAGCCAATGTATGCAAATCTTAATCATTGAGTTGCACAAGTTTACTAGCCTATTTAGAATATACCTAATGTAAATACATAGGCTAAATTGATGCATCCAATGGTTAGTTCAATTCATGATAATAGCATGATTCAATATACATATTAAATAACATAATCATGCTTAAGTACTTGTAGCATATGTATGATAATTAACCTTTACATATGTCAATGCTACAATTCAAATACATTTGTCATCATCAAAACTTATGGCATAAACCTTCATATTGGTGGGCTGGTGAGCTAAATGAGCCAGCTTGCCAGCCTACTTTTTCTTTTTTTGTTAAGTTGGTTTTTTTATCTTAACTTTCACCCATCTTTTTTCTTGCTAGCAGAAGAGCCATTTACGGCTTGAAACATACATTCCCTCGGTATTTTCTTTCAGGAACCAAATAACACAATCTTTCATTAGTTAATTCAGCAATTTATTTTATATATAAATTAATTTATTAATAAAAATAAATTCTAGAAAAACTAAATGTAATTTTTGAACATAAAGAATATAAAATATATGTTAATAAAAAATGCATTGAGAGCAAGGAATATATAAAAGTCTTAAAGACTTTTTACGAGATAATAAGATATGTTAAGACTTAAGAGCGAATAAGCACTCAAAAACATTAAAAAAAAAGGACTTAATAAACTAAAATATGAGCTAATTGGATCTAAACTTCCATTAAGTACAACATTAAAGAGTAAAGACAATAGATAATACAAAACTTCAATTCCTCATTCTCCATGACTCTATTCTCCAAAATCATCCAAGCTGCAACATTAAAAAGAAGAAAAAATTAGTAAAACAAAAAAAAACAAATTTCAAATCTCTAAGAATCAAAGTTATGCAGAAATACCTTGCAAATTGCAATCATTAATCATCATCCTCAATGTCAAGAGGAACATTAGAAGCCTTGTTAACAGTAGAGTCATCATCATCATCTTCATCATCTACATACAATTTATAAAATAAATCATACTAAGTAATAACCACTAGCAATTGAATAATATTGTATAAATATACCTTAGATATATTATCTTAACATTGAAATCCTTGTAACCAATTGCGAGCATATATAAGTGCTTGAAAATTTTCTGAAATAAGTGAGCATCTATACTTAGTCAAAACTTGCAAGCCAATACTAAATGTGCACTTACTAACTACTGTAGTGATCAAAATACTTAATACCTTACAAGCCATCTTAGACAGATATGAAAACCGTGCATGATGATCTTTCCAATAATGTAAAACATCAACATGCTCAGAAAATTGAGGCTCTAATATTGGCTCTTCTAAATATGTATCTAACTAAAACTTTGTAACAATACTAACATTTTAACTTGACAAAGCAAAATATTCTTGCAATATTGAAACTCAAGCATATTATTAATATTCAATAAAACTAAAATGTTTGAACTAGGTTAACGAAAAATTCAAGAAATTAAATTTAATTAATCAATTGAGAAATACTTACACCAAAGACATTGATTCTTGGCTTTGATTGTGAGCTACTTGCTTGAATAGGTGGAGGATATACAAACACGCTTGAAGTTGAAGTTGAACATATATTAGAACTTTTCTTCTCATAGGTAGAAAGAAGGTTGTGCATGTCACGTCCCAAAATCTAAGCACGTGACCGGCACGGAAAGTGAATTTCACCTCACCTTCGTAAGCCTATCTTTCTCTTAAGCACAACACTAAACCTTATTTTGGTTATTCTTTTAAATGCAATTAATTTAAATTACATAATTTAAGAAATAAAACAAAACTATTTCTTTTCTCACAAAATGATAAGAAATTATAGCTAAACTGAGTTTCTCATACACGTTACAATGGTACACATTACATCGCTGAACAAACCTACCCGATTACAGAGCTTTTCTAGATTTATACATTAAAATAAGTACAAAACATTAAACTTTTATCCTAAACAAATAAATAATAATAATAATCTTGGCGTGAACGTCATCGAATTAGGCAGTTCTCGATACCTGAAACTGAAAACAGCTTCTACTTGAGAGAATCCTACCACATTCACACACAATATAGGTATACATATATACATGCAGATATATATAATTGATCTAACGGTATAATCATCTAATTTTTGGTGTACAAGATATTTAAGATCAAGCCAAATCACATTTCAAACAATTCAAACAATTCATACAATTCCAAATCAAGTTCTCAGACATTTTTCGGGTCCCGTCCACAATAAGTGGCCGTTGCCCCACGGCCCCTGCCGTATCCTCCCTTATTTCACCCATGTCCTCAAAGGGACAAATCTGTAATCTAACCTTATTTCTCCCTGTCCTTAATAGGACGAATATCATATTCAATATCACATGGCCATAGTGATTTCATTCCACCCCTGTTTCATCCGAGTGGATCCCATGAACTCCACTTCTATTTCTCTCGAAATCAAACACAATCACATTACACAACCATGGGCAACCATATGCATTCCATTTCAGGAAAAGTTCACAACAGAATCATATTTACACATTTCAATGTATATCATGAATGCATGAATTTCATGTTACATATGTATACATAGAGTATACTTTTAATATATACATTAAATAAGCAAACAAGGTAAGGTAGGATCTCTCACCTCGATTCCAAGCTAAAATTCTACACTTCAAATCAGAGGATAGATGCCAAGGAACTCATCAAAGGCCTAAAGATCAAGCCAAGCAAAGAGATAATACTTAATTAAAACATAAGCTATCATTCATTTAACTTTATTATGTTTTGAGGTTAAAATCAGAACTAATCTTTAAAAAATTTCTGGGAATAAACTATAGCTCCAAAAATTATGAAACTTGACATATAACCTCCTTTATATGTTAACATGCTATGGTAAAAATTTCATATTTAAATTCCATTGTTTGACCCCTCTAAAGATCCTTTTAGCAACCATAGGTCAGAATTGTCTAAATTATCACAGGTTCGGTTCTTCTATTTATTTCACCAATCAAAACACATTCACATGTGACCAAATTTGGTAGGCTGTTAGAGTAAGGTCTTATCTTGATGCCATAAAAATTTTGCATCAAAATAAGATCATTTGATCCCTGAAAATTACTAAAATGCACACCTGTTCAGATTCAACTCTGCACAAAATCATATTGGCCTCTTCATTCAATTTCCCATTCCCTCATTTTCTTCCACACTCAGCCGTCTGAATTAAAGCCCTTTCACATTCATTTTTCACTACATCGAAATTGATTTATAGTTCAGATTACAACAGCCACAGCATGAGAAATTTAGGAGAATAAAGTCTTGACAGCACATGCAGAATTTTTCTGCAAAGCAGTCCAAATTCTGTCTTGAACCCCTGGTCAACTTCTAATTTCTTCCCTCAGTTTTTCTTTGAATTATGGTCTCAATTAAACACATAACCAGCCCAAGACTCAGAGTTTAACATACCCAAGAATAATGAAAGAGACTCCATTACATCATATGGTTTATGCCCAGAAATAAACAGCCCCGATATCCACTCTAATTTTAATTAAACTTCACGGCTAGTATTCATGCAGCAAGAAAACTCAGCACAGTATAGAATATTTCAACTTTCCCACAACCTAAACAGAGAAACTCCTCCTAACATATCTGAAACAATAATCAACTAAATGCCACAGTTCTGCTACACATGCAGTTATAGTGCTATTCTGTTCAAAAGATCTCGGCCATAACAGAAATTTCATCCAACAAATCCCATTCTATCAAACTCTACGCAATCAAATTATTTCCCAATTACACTTAAAACAGTAAATTGATTATCATCGAAGAGGAATCCAACTATAACTTCACAGATTAAGATCGCGAGCCAGAATCCTTACTGTCAATCCGTCGATTTTGATGTCGTGAGCCACCCCGCCGGCTTCCTGAGTGCCGATGAACCACTGCGAGCAACAACAATCCCCACCGTGCAGTCTCCTATTTTCCCTTCTACCACCGTGAGACCCCCTTGTTGCGATTCCCTTTTTTTTTTTTTTGCCACCGTGAACCACAACCCCGACAGCCTATAAGACGAAAACCACCGTGAACAATCAACGAGCGACGAAGTTCGATGCCTGGTTTCTTCACATCATCCTCTTCTCTCGCATCTCTTTTTCAGATACGATTAAGAGCTCCGAAACACGCGATAGCACGGTAGCTTTAAGTGAAGTCCAGAGAATCAGTTACCTCCAAAGGCTTCATTCTTGTGGATGCGTCGATCGAATTCCAGGTGACGAGGGAGACAGGAACGAGAGCCTTGTCACTTTTCGCATAGGGAGGAGAAGGTTTGATGGACTTTTTATGATGGAAAGTTTTTAATTAAGAAAGAAAAGAAAGATTATGTAAGGAAGAGAGAGAGAGTGAATGAAGGATGAAGTGATGGTAAGAGATAAAAGGACGGTTGAGTGTGTTGTCGTACATAGATGATGGAAGACAAAGTTTAGTGGAGTAGTTGTAGGATTTGTTTCTTTTGCTTCTTATTTTCCATTTTTTTTTAATTCTCTCTTTTTTTTAATAAATCCTCGGGGTATTACAGTGCATCTCTCTCTTTACGATATCTAACTGATCCTTCCAATCCAAAGGATCAATTTTTGTGTAGCAATATTGGATCATTTCGAATTTCATCCTTGGGTCAAGCACAGAGGCACTGACAAGAATAACACTGTATTCACTCCAATACTTGTTAAATTTCCCTTTCGTTCTTGTTGTTATATCTTGAATTATGAAATCATCAATATTTTGATTTTCCTTCGACAAACACTTTATTATCCAGATTTGCATAAAGTACAAATTCGAAGTGGGATAATATGATCCGGAAAACAAATTAGTGATGACATAAAAAGGAACCAGAAAGTTACAAATCAATTCCCTTTTCCTCCACTCTTCATCTGATGGACAAGTCAAATAATTTTTATCATGCAATGTAAGACTCCAAAAAACATGCCTATATTTCAAAGCACTCTCTAACATGACATATGTCAAATTTCATCTAGTAGGAACATCTAATCGTAACCCCGCACTAGTATCAATGTCTCCCACTTGCTCCACACATTTAGCAAACATGATTTTTTTTTTTACTTCATAACCTTTCACATATTTGATACTCTCCTTACTTCGGTGTAAACTATCACTGCAAGCTTTCAACCCCTCATGAACTATCGAATTCAATATATGTGCACAATATTGAATATGGAAGAATCAACACAACAAACTATTTTGTAAGGTTAGATGTTGTTTTAAAATATTTTGTATATTGTTATTTGCAGAAGCATTGTCCAAAGTCAAAGAAAAGATTTTTCTATCGATTCTCCACTTTTTCAAACATGCCAAAACTTTCCCAGCCAACTCTATATCGGTGTGTGAAGGCTTCATTTTATAGAAAGCAATAATTTTACTATTTAATTTCCAATCATCATCAACAAAATGAACAGTTAAACATATAAACCCCTAAACTCTATAAGAAGTCCAACAATTTAAAGTTAAACAAATTATACCAAGACTTTTGATCAAATATTCTTTTAGCTTCTCTTTTTTATCAAGATAAAAATTCCAAACGTCATTAATTGCAGTATTTCTAGTATAAAATTTTACATTGGGATTTAACAACTTATGTAGCTCCCTAATCTTATCTTATTCAACAAAGGAATATGGGAGGTCATGTTTAATAATAGCCTCCACCATAACCTCCCACATATGATTATGATCAAGATGCCTAGATCTCTCCCTTCCTTGTGCATCTAACATTATTACATTAATATTGTGATATTTAGGAAGAGCCACAAATTTAAGAATATGATGTAACAAAGTCAATGTTCCATATTTATTGCTTCCAATCACATATTTTTTACTACACGCATTACACCTAGCCTTTTCTTCCCATTAACAACACTAATTTTAATGAAGGACTTCCACACATCTGATGTAGTGACTTTAACTCTTTTAGCCTTAGGTTGTTCAGAATTAGGTACTTCATTTGAATTTAAAAAATCTAGGGGGTCTAAATCTATTTCATCATCATTACCAATACTATGATTGTCACTCTGAGTAGAAGATGCCATATTGTTGCAAAGGTTCAAAACCTAACAAATTTAAGAATTAAAACTCAACACTATGCTTCTCTTTCAAAGTTTTACTTTGACTAATTTTTAACTGCACAGATCAACAACAACAGACATTTTGAATTTTTAAAAATGATTGTTTTAACACAATTGATACACGTCAATTATTATAAGAATGATTGCTTTAGGGATCATTTAAATCTTGCATGCATAATTTATACATAATTCATACACATCAATTAATATTTGATATCTACATGGTGATTCTTAAATTATGTTATAACTTGCTTACAACTCCAGCAAAGCACCTTGACAATACAGACAACTCAAAAAATCATAATAAACAAAAAATTTCCTTTGCAATCAAAAGCTAAAATTTTAGAGTTTCAGAAAAAGAAAAAAAACTTTGCAATCAACTCTATGATTTCTCCACTTTGTCCTTAATAAAAATAGAAGCTGGAAATTAGTAAAAAAAAGAAAAAAAAATTTGCTTACCTATGCTAGCGTCGAAAGTAAACGGATTGTGAGAGGAAATGATTAGAGAATGAAGGAGATAATAACAGACAGATGAATAGGAAGGTGAGAGTGAATGGACGTCGGAGTGACAAACGATGTAATATCTGCTATATTTTAAAGTTATGATTGTTCATAAACTACGATAAATTTATTTTGGAGAAAATAATTTCCCTATCTGTTTAATTTTTGCATGCTTATTTATGCATATTATTGAAAATATGGATTTTCACCTATATATTGCATAAATTATGAGGTATAATGGATTATAATATGAAATTTATCCCATGGCTAAAACATGGTTTGAACATAAGAGGAATCCAGAAAGAAACTGGGAGAAAAATAACATTTAATATGAGAAAATCCCCTTACGGACTAAAATGAAAAGGACTAAAGTGAAAAGAAACTTAAAAGTTTATGAGAAAGGACAAATTTTCCTTTAGTTCTCAATAGTAACCAATGATTCAGCTGCCTCGTGATTACACAGTAAAGTGCATAGTACCAAATTGAATTATTAGTGTATAGTGAATTGGATTATTAGTGCATAATAAGTTTAATATTTTATTAGCGCATAGTATCCTGACTTCTTCTATAAATAGCCTTTTTCATTTCACTTCTAAACTCACACCTTTAGTTTCTCTTCTTCTCTCACCTCAAAATTTCTCTTGCTTCAATGTTAGGGCTCTGAAATTCTAGATCTTTTCTTCTTAGCCTAGATTCAAGATGAAGATACTATGCTCCTTTAATTCTTGTAATTAATTAGATGTTAAATTTTTAGTATGCATTGTGGTTGTGGCTTTAGTTGATCCTCCACATTAGAAAATAATTATTCTCAATTGTTTGAGAATTATTTTCTGATTATCAGAATAGAATATAAAATTGTGAATAATACATGTCTAAGAAAGGTCTAGCTAAGGAAAGACTTGGTATTTGAAAGTATCCATTGTGACCCACCTCCCTTTCTTGGTATACTCTTTTACAGCTTATGTTCACTATTCCCAGTATGAATAGTAACCATATGTATAAATAGTGATCGTACGTATGAATAATGTTTTATACAAAAATAACTCTGACTTTCCTTATCTGATCTTCTTGAAAATCTCCTTAGCTGAACCTAAAATCCAACTACGTGCTCTAATCTGTAACAACTCAGAAAGATAACTTGAATATCAAATCTATTTAAGTTGATGACCTCGGCAATCGAATTTATTTATTTTTATTCAAAATACATATAAATCTCACCTCATATCACAATTAGAAATTTTAATTAAATTTCCTGTTTCTTGATGATAACTTGATAATGAATTTATTGTATAATTTAAGATTATGCTGATGAGAATTATGATTAAGAATGTAATTATATTTATGGAATGGTTGAGGACTTGATCCTCCAAAATACCAATGCATGTAATGGTTGTGAACATGAATAAATAGAAATTGAATCCCTAAACATAAATCAAATATAAAGGGTATAGAAACCCTTGATATGAATATAATTGTTCTTATTGTAATAATGATTATAGTATTTGTACTTGTGATATATTTATTATTGCACAGTCATTTACTCACTAAGTTTTGATGAACTCACTCTATATGATTATTATTTTTAATATAGTGGGTGAGGAGGAAAATCTGCAGGAGGATTGTAATCTTTGAAGATATTTTCCACATTTGACTAGAGGGCTTAGGAATTTAAAAGCTTAGGAAATGTTCTATAATCTTTATAGATCACATAGTTGTCACATCCCAAAAAATTGAACATGTGAAAAGATACTACTCATTTGTTAAAATTCTCAAACATACGTTATTTACATATGTTCTGTAAGGTATTACATTTAACCTTAATCATTCATTCCACACGACAGAATTATATGCATCTGATAAGCAAATATAAGCATACATAATCTGATGTTTTTATCTCATCGCAAGCCTAGGAGACCTATAGTAAGTACAGAGCGTTCCTAGTATCCACATCAATAAGTACTGGTATCCCACCAGACAGAAATAGAGGATAATTCCAAGGGGCTTCTATTCTTCAAACGAATACTCTTCTTCTTTGTTTTCTGTATCTGAAAAGATAATCATAGGGAGCGTGAGTTTATTTAAAAACTCAGTAAGTAAATAACTGTACTATATAAAATATCAAAAGTACAAATACCACATTTACTCATATAATTAATTGTATTATACATCGAGTAGTATGGGACTCTAACCCTTTCAAACTCATGAATAAGATTTCATAGATATACACCGAGTAGTATGGGACTCTAACCCTTTCAAACTCGTGAATAAGATCTCATAGGTATACACCGAGTAGTATGGGACTCTAACCCTTTCAACTCGTGTATAGGTTTCATAGATATGCACTGAGTAGTATGGGACTTTAACCCTTTCAAACTCATGTATTATATTTCTTAGATATACACCGAGTAGTATGGTACTTTAACCCTTTCAACTCGTGTATAGGTTTCATAGATATGCACTGAGTAGTATGGGACTTTAACCCTTTCAAACTCATGAATAAGATTTCATAGATATACACCGAGTAGTATGGGACTCTAACCCTTTCAAACTCGTGAATAAGATCTCATAGGTATACACCGAGTAGTATGGTACTTTAACCCTTTCAACTCGTGTATAGGTTTCATAGATATGCACTGAGTAGTATGAGACTTTAACCCTTTCAAACTCATGTATTAGATCCCGTAGATCTTTACTCATTAATAAAATAGTGAGAACTTCTCACATAGTACAATTTCCATGAAATAAAATCATTTATACATACTCTCATTCCTTTGAATTTCTGTAAAAAAAAATATATCAATCATCATATACTGTCATATGAAAAATTGATCAATTAATATCCAAATAATATTGTAAATGAGACTTATATTGTACTTTGACTAGTAATATCAAATTAGCTTCGCAAGGTTATTCACTCACCTTGATGTTTGTCCAAGTTTACCTTGTTCCACACTAGAATTTGTGTAGGAAAATTTCCTTTGATCCTTACAAAGCTTTTGAACCGAACAAATAATCAAAACTCTGAAGATCAAGGAAAGGATTTGAGAAGAGGATGAAGAAAACGAGAGAAAACGCTTTTCTGCCTTCCTTCGGCTGAGTGAGAAAATGAGGGAGTACTATTGAAACTTTATATTAAATATTTCTAATGGGTTATTCAATAACCCATGGGTATCCATAACCCAACATCCAAACCCATCCAGTCAATTTACAATAAATGGACTAATTGACCATTCTGAAACCACTTTTCCATGAATTTCACCATTCTTAGAATATATCCCACATTGTACAAATATTTAGTCCAGTCATTTAACTCAATTTTCATAAATAATATTCAAAGAGAACAATTAAATATGAAAATTAAAAATGACCAAAATAAATAACTAAAGTAACGTTGTAAAATTCTAAAATACTCTTAAGCGAATTATATTCCGAAATTAACGGGTATTACAATAGTCTTAGAAAGTTTTATCGTACCATATGATATTAGCTTGAGTTTACTATTTCACTATGTTGAACTTTTCATATGTATATATGCAAAATCTCTTTCTTGAAAAATTTATATTATGCATTAGTACTGATCAGAGATTTTATGGGATACCATGGAGGTACACCCTTAAGTTTATAGAATTACTCACATGCCCAAAATTGGGATGTGATAGACGACAACGACAATCAATGAATGGTTGGCAACGATAGATGAATGAGGACTTATGTGCTTCGTGAAGGTGTGGCTACTGTGAAGGTGATGGAACTATGAAAGCTTACTGCTAGGGTTGGTTTCTAAATTCTGATTGAATGGTCAAAATTAAAATCAAACTATTCATAAAAAAATTTAAAAAATAAAATAAAAATCAGGTTACATGGGATGGGCCTTAAAAACTCGACTAAAAACGGGTCGATAATTACAAAACTCAGCCACCTTAAAAATGGATTAAACAGGTTGGACCCTTTTTGACAACTCTACTTACAATAGTGAAAGAGCCAGCACTCAGCTTTCTTCTTCAATCCAAGGAGCTGCATATGATGTCCCAATTACATGATTATATCCTATCTCCATCTTATCCTTTGTTTTCTCTGTAGCCCTTCCCTCTCAAAGTATTCTTAGTAGCACTATTAAATGGGCTTATTCAGAAAGATTCGTCATGGGTCAAAGATAAACATGTTTCTTTATTAAAAATCAAGATTGTTTGCCATAGCTCATGGACCTTCTTTTTTTTTCTTTTTAAATTTATATTTAAATAATATAATTTTTAATTTTTAATAAAAATTCAATCATTTTTTTATTAAAATACAATTTATACATGTAAAATATTACTTCTTTAATATTTTTAAATAACTAATAACTTTAATTTTTCATATTTTCTTTTAAAATTAACTATGTTATATTTAAATTTGAAAATTCTATTTTCTTTTTAAAAAATTATAAAACTTTTCATATCAAAATTTATTATATTCATTGAATATAATGTTATAAAAAAATAAAAATGTGATAAGGTGAATTATTTATACTAAATAACACTTTTTTGTAAAAAAGAAAAAGAAAAGGGCCAATTTGCGATCCCATAAGTTAAATGAGCTGATCTATTTAGACTCGTTTTTAATCAAGCATAATTTTTTGAATCCAAGACCGTCAATTTACGGGCAATGTTGGACTGACCTACAGGTCATTGGCCAAAATGACACCTCTACTTCTAGATGATTTTATCTTTATGTAATGTAACAATACATTATTTCATATTTTACTAATTTATATTTTCCTTGTTTCACTAAAAGAAAAAGAAGGCCAATTTACTGCAGTACTAACTTTTTTTAAAAATATTTCCCACGATATTAACTGTTCAAAACTTATTCTCAATATACTATTTTTTCATTGAATTCGACCAACACTTGATCCAATTCAATGTATATTTTGACCAAATTTGACCAAATGGTAGTCGAATTACATTGACAATAAATTCGACCACCACTTGATCGAATTCAATTTTTGTTTTAAATTTTTTGTATGAAATTTTATCACCACTTGGTTGAATTTCATGTGCATGTGTTACATGAAATTTTGGTCGAATTTCATGCATGTATTTTAAATTTTTTTAAATTTTTTATTCATATGTCATGTATTTTTTTTATATTTCATATATTTAATAAATTTTTCATGAATCTTATATTTTTTTAATGTAGATTTTATAAAAACGTTTTCGTTTAAACTAAATTATAATAAATAAATTTTACATGATATTCTTTTTTATCTATTAAGATTTTAATTCATTAAAATATCTATTTATATATATTATTAAAATTATAATATTAATAAAATATATAATTTTATTAAATTTTATTATAATAATGATATTTTTTTATGTGTTGATGATTTATTTTTAATTTTTTATTTGTTTTTAAATGATTGAATTTTATTAATATATATATATATAATTAATTATTAATGTATAAATGATTTTCATAATAGTTTTAATAAAATGTATTTAATATTTTTTAATATTTTAAAAAGATTTAAGTTAACTTTAATATTGTTTTTATTTTTTTAAGATTTTAAGAATATTCCTAATTTTTTTAAGTTTTAATGAATCAATATTGTAACTATATTAATACTAAAATTTTTATAATTTTATAATTTTTTGTTTTAATTATATTCTTTAATTTTGTATAAATTTATACAAAGTAAATGTATAAATTTTTTAATTATAGTTTATAATTTTGTTTATTAAATCATATTTTTTAAAAATATTTTTCTCTCCACCATAAGTCATATACAACAAAAAAATAGACTAACATTTTTGAAAAATAATTTTTTAAAAATCTCATTAGATAATATAATCGTACAAATAAAATATTATTTAATTTGATTGGTCTGGTATGACAAGGCGAAATGGACATGTTGATTGATTGTACCCAATTTGTTTACAAATTCTACATCATGAAGGTTCCCCATGTTGTCTATAATCCATTGGAAGTTTGGGCATCGAGCCATTTCAGGGTGAGGCTCCACTTTGTCTCCATTGTAGACTGGCCAATCTTTATTGCTTCTAATTGGATAAAATTTTTCCTGATATGTTTTCAATATGACGTCCCATCAAAAAACATTATCGACCACTCGGTGGTAGTCAAAGCCCCACTTTAAACATGCTGTTATCGCATGTTTACATAGAAAGTGTAAAGCTTGAAATTCTCCATAATCGCACTTTCCAGCACTAAGATCCAGCTTTCAAGTTCGCATAAATTGTCCTTTTAGTTCATTAAATGGTTCTTCCACTTTAAATAACGACCTCTGTGGATCGAAATCAACCACTACACACTTTAAGCATGCCGCTATCGCATGTTGACATGGAAATTGTAAATCTTGAAATTCCCCACAATCACACTTTCCAGCACTAAGATCCAGCTTGCAAGTACGCCTAAATTGTCCTTTTAGTTCATTAAATGGTTCTTCCACTTTAAATAGCGACCTCTGTGGATCGAAATCAACATTACACACCTTCTGCCACGTTCGCAATTTATTTGGAAATCTTTTTTCATGATCTCTAAGAAGTCGGAGTTGCAAGCTGAAATCTGTGCCTGTATGTTCGTGGCAAGTGTTGTAAAATATTCTAGCAATTTATACATCGTTACTTTTACCAATCTGACCACAGGCAAGTGCTGCATTCTTAGGGAGACGCCATTCATGCATTCAACGAGGTTTGTAGTCATTTGACCCCACTGTAGACCTTCTGTGTCATATACACGAGACCATTGCTCCAGTGGTATATCTGCTATATAGTTTGCGCCTGTGTCAAACTAGGTTTGTATAGTTGCTAATTCTGCATCCATCCTGTGGCGCTCAAAATAGTATAATGTAATCCATGTATATAAGTTCAGTTGAGCAACTAACTATACCATGAGATTAAAAAAAAAATTCACCTATATTGATAAACTTTTCTTGCAAGTATTTATTGCGCGTTTATTTTTTGACGTTGTCCCCCAAATGACGAATGCAGAACTTCCAATGAGTATATGGAGGTTTCCACCCAATTTCTGGGTCTTCTAATGCCACCGTCGCACCCTTTCCTTTATTTGTGATAATGTAAAGATTTTGTCGATTCTTATTCACATGTGTTTTCAAGCGTGACAAGAAAAATTTGTACGCCTTTTTGATCTCACTCTCTACCAATGCAAATACTATTGGAACTATTTTCTTGTCCCCATCTTGTGACACAACTATTATCAATTGTTCTGTATACTTTATGTATAAGTGTGTCACATCTATTTGTACTATAGGCTTCAGATGGATGAAAGCATCAATGCAAGGCTTAAAGGCCTAAAAAGGACGACGAAAATAAACCTTCCCATTTTGGTTACGCGTTGGAGAGTGAAGGTCTAACTCATAGACAGTGTTGGGGTTAAAATGACGGGCAATGTTTAACCACAAGGGTAACAAATTGTAGGACCGTTTTTAACCTCTGAAAACAGCTGACAATGTCTTGTGCTTTGCAAGTCAAACCTTCTTGTACGATACAGTATATCCAAATGTGGTCTTTATTATGGCTATTATTTGGCTAATCGTGAGACCACCCTTTTTAGAGACCAAAGGAGTAATACAAAATGTTATCAGATTAAAGTCTAGCTTTTCATAATTTGAGACATTGTAGCTGATAGACAAGTATAGTCTCCGTTGTACTTGGTGATCCTATACAGGTATGCAAGTGATTTTTTCACTGCTTTGACCCTCCACTCGCAGCATTTCCATAATTTGGACACTTGTAATCTTCGATACCACCAATAAACCTTACCCCACCGTATATCCCACCACACTTCTCTATATTTTCTCCTACCTCCCTATTCTCCAATTCTCCAATCAGTTCTTTTTTTTTTCTATAATGGTGGATAGAAGTCAACTTATAGTGCTTGGACCAATAATAGAAGATTTATTACATCTTCAGGACCAACATATATCTGAACAAACGTGGGGAGAGGACCAAGTAAGTAATTTTTAATTTATTATTTATTTTTTTACTCATACTTTTTTGTTATTTATTTTTGTTTTACTGGTATTATTTTATTTATTATTTTTTGTTTTATTTAATATGATTTTTTATTTTATTTTTCTCATAATATTTTTATTTGTTGTTTTGATTATGTTATTTGTTATAGTTTCTTTTTATTTTGTTATTTATTTTTATTTTACTCATAATATTTTTATTTGAATATTTTATTTGTTGTTTTGATTATGTTATTTGTTATAGTTTTTTTTTATTTTGTTATTTATTTTTATTGTACTCATAATATTTTTAATTGTTGTTTATTTTACTAATAGATTTTCCCTATACCAAGCCTTTGCTACTCGTACTTTAGATTGGTATAAGCGATTGTTGGACCAGATGAATGAGGATGAGGTATTGACATTTATTTTGTTTTTAAACTGATAATATTATGTTTCCTATTAGTATATGCTAATATTGCCAACATTAGGTTATTTGGCTCCCATATGCAAATCAAGTAGTCCCAAAATATTGCCGAATTGAACTTGACGTGTGATGTGCCTCGATTTCACTATTAAATTTTTATATAATCGAATGGCACCATTCTAATTGAGTCATGCATCAATTTGGGATGGAACAACTGTTACTAACACCACCGACCGACTTAGAGGAATGACATCTTAAAAATTTAACTGAGAAGATTGATATTAACTGGATGGTGGAGCATGCTGGGTTCATCCAAACGTGGAACCACTGGCAAGATTGAGTATGCATATCCGCTATAACACTATCAGACCAGCCTCTAAGACCAAACTCTCGTTACTTGCAGTGTTCTGGCTCTGCATATGACGATAAATTTGTGCTTCGAACGCCACCGATGGATACGTGGTATAATATATTTTAAATTATTTGTAGTTTATTTTAATTAATATTACTTGATGAATAATTTTGTTAATTGCATCATTTACAAGCTACTTTAGTGATCGTATTGTGCATATGCAGTCTGCAGGAACCAGCGATTCCCTCAAATTATGTGGTATCAAATAGTGACAAGATCCTACAAGCTATTGGGAAAAGAAGAGACTACACCATGGAATACCCAGCTCTAATGGCACAAGACTTATCGCAGTCACATATTCCAGTAAAAAGGCCACTTAGAGGCAGGCGAGGCGTAAGGGAGCGGGGCTGATGTAGTGGTGGATCCGTGACATCCAAAGCTGACCCGAGCACCGCTAAAGGCGATGACGTTGGTCCGAGCTCGATCTATTAGACCCCACCAAGACAATATCCTAAACCTAATAATGATTCAAACTAGATTGAATGGTGATTTGGCTGAAGATAGCGATCAGGAAGAGGAAAATCAAGCACTCGACTGAGGAAAGAGACGTGTCGCTGGCGCCGTTGTGGAACTGACTTGCACTATTATTAGTTATTGCATGTATTCTTGTATAAAATTTATTTTATATCAAATTTTAAATTATATTTGATGTTAATTTCATTTTTTTATTCACTTAAAAATTATGAATATTCTCCAAATCTTAGAAAAATAATAAAAATAAATCTTTGCCATATTTATTAAATCAATAATGAAACCATAATTAATTATATGCACATTAATGAAAATTATTAACACATTAATTAATTAATTAAAATTATATTCAATCATTTAAAAATAAATAAAAATTAAATAAAAATAAATCACCAAAAAATAAAAAAATAAAATACAATAATCAAAATCATATATACCTAAAAATTAAAAAAAATTATATATTGAATTCGACTAAGATATGGTCAAATTCAATATGAATTTTGGAAGAATTCAATTAAGACCTAGTCGAATTTTTTGTTAATGCGTCATTCAAATCAAATTTGATCAATACTTAATTGAATTCAATACATAATTTGTCTATATGTTAATCGAATTTAGTAAAAAATTAGTATATAAAAAATAATTTTAAATAGTTAATATTTAAAAAATTATTTTTGAGAAAGTTGGTAGCAACGAGTAAATATATCGAAAAAGAAAGAAAACAAAATAAGTGACGTACCTACAACAACTTGTGACTTAGGTTTCATGGGTTAGACGCAGGCTAGTACCTAGGATTATAGCCTTAACCAAAGCCTTTATTGCATTGATTTGGTTTTAAATTCTAGAACGATCAAGCTTGTCAAGATAAGAATAGTGTACCGATAAGATTTCACATGAACAACGTAGAAAGGTAAAATGCGTAAAAGCCATTAAATTAAATCTATTCAACTAATAATAATAATATAAGAAATTGTAACCCGTTGCGTATTCCATGACCCATTTGTCGAAGCTCATCCAATCTCCTTCCAATCTTCTTTCCTGTTATTTAAAATAACGGTGAAAATAAATCTTTATCCTCTATAGTTTTAAAACTTTAATTTAATCTTTGTAATTTTAAAAAGTATTAAAGATAATCATTGATATGGTTAGCCAATTATTATATATATATATATATATATATATATATGTGATATGATTAAGACTCTTTACTTAATATCTAAATTTATATCAAATATTATATTAATCTTATTTACTTATCATCTAATAATTTTTTTAAATTATTATTATTATGTAAAGTCTAAATAAGTACTCCTCTCATATATTTTATCAAAATAATTTTTTTGTTGAAAAAATATAAATTAATGAATTCATTCATTCAAAATATTTTGATGGGTCTTTAATAAAAAGGTAGTTCTCTCACACACAAAGACAGAGACCAAGCAAGATCTTTCCTATATTTTATCAAAATAATTTTTTTCTTAAAAATATAAATTAATAAATTCATTCCTTAGTTTTTTTTTTTAAAAAAGATTACTAGAAATAACATGACAAGTGAGTAAAATTGATGTAGCATTTGATGTGAATTTAGATGTTAAGTAAAAAGTCATTATTAATACTATATGTACATATATAACGATTGACTAATAGTTAATTAATATTATAATTATTTTTAATAATTTTAAAAATTATAATAATTAAATTTAAAATTTTAAAATTATAAAGACTAAAGAAACCAAAGGAACATTATAACCTAAAATAACTTTTAAACTTCGTTTTCAGATGTTAATCAAATCTCAAAAGGCACGAACCATAGAAATTTCCAACAAATAAGCAATGCCTGCGAGGCTTGCAAGTTGAAGCCTATTGCAGAAGAGAGAGACCTGCTAAAAGTGCTCAAGACTAGGATTCACTTTAAGAGTTGAAACTTTAAAGTATCTTAAATTAATTTAATGACGTCTTAGCAATTAATTGGACGGCTTTAATCACAGTTAATGGACTCTAATCTTTTGACTTTTACGTCTTATCCATCATCCAGTTTAATTATCTCATTGTTCTTACATGTGGGTGTGTTTTTATTGGTTTCTTCTTGAGTTTTGGGGCAAGATTATCTTTCTCTGTTTTCAAGTGGTTAGGCGCAATAATAGCGCGTTTAGTTCGTAAGATAAAATAGGAATGAAAAAATAATAATAATAAAAAAAAAGAGAAAATACTTGTTTAGCATGAAATGAAAAAATAAATAAATAAATAAATAAAATATTTTAGTATATATTTTTTAATAACGTAATTTTACCATAATACTCTCTAACTCTCAACCCCTATATTTTGTCGTCATCCACGCCTTTCTTCCTCTTCAATTTAGCTTACCGATGGTGGTCCATGGCTCGTAAGATGTAGCAACAAGAAGAAGATGAAAATACGGACTCCAGCTTGTTATTACGCCATTCCCTCGACCATTCTCAGCCAGGCTCGTCTCTCTCGTATCGTTGTTGTTCGTGGTGGTCTCTCTTCAAGTTGGCCTTTGGAAATGTAGTCCACGATAGTGCTAATAGTTACAGTGACGGGTAAGGCGACATTACTCTGTTTTCAAATCATTCCCCATCTCATCTCTCGCATGATTTCTTCTCACCATCTCGGCTTCCCTATAAATTCTAGTCCACTGAATCATTTTTGGGCAACAAGTTCATGCAGAATCTGCAACCAAGTAAAGGGATACATCAAGCATAAAAGAGAAGGTTGAGGAGTGACGCACTAGAGCAGAGGACTAGGATCGAAAGGTAGGTATCGGTTTCTTTCACGTTTCCAAGCTAGAGTTGAGGGCGACAATGTAACTTTAGTAGTTTTTCATAATGGAAATGCGGTTTTCCACTGGCGAAATGAGGGAAAGGAGCGATGGAAAATGAGGCGTGTTTTTTCCACGATGGAATGCTACCTTTCATCAGACTCTGCAATGCAAATTTCGTGTGACTCCTTGGAAAATAATTAAACTAAACGTGCTGTAAGAATACTACTTGTTGTTAGTTTTTACATAGAAAAATAAATTAGATTTTTATTATAGAAAATTTCAATTTTTAAGGTTTGAATCCTTATTAATCCATTTTCATTAAAAAAGTTATATTTAATATTAAAGTTGGCAAAACAAGCTCAATCGAGCAGGTTAGGCTCCTTAGGCGGGTTGGACTTGCTTGCTAACTCGTTTACAACCGGACTAAATTGGCCTGACCCACATTTCTTGGTTTTTTAAAACTTTTATTATTATTATTAATATGTGTTAAGTTGAATAATATAAATAAAGTAAGATAATTTATTTGAAGATAATTTCATATTAAATTTATATAATCATTTGATCCTAATTATTAATTAATAAAAAAATATAACACTAAAGAAAAAGAGAAAAAATAATTAAAAAAATAAATAGTCATTTTTAGTTCTAAATTTCTAAATTTCTCATTTTTAAGTAAATGAATTATTTTTTATTTTTTAAAAAATAGAAGAAAATATGTGAGCTAGTAGGCAGATCCCGTTTGGCCTAACAACTCGCACCTAGCGGGCCAGCCATCATAATATTGATTTGTTTAGAAATGAGCTAATCCGACCTAGTTCATTTTGAGACCAAAATTAATCCATTTTGGCAGCTCTATGTGATATGTGATAATTACACAATTTCAAAATTAATACTTGAGAGTTTGAGTATGAGGAAACTGAATTTATTTATAACAACACCCAATAAATTATTATATAATGTTTATAAAAGTAGCAGCATTTTGAAATTAGTGCCGCGTTAATTAACTCAACTATGCCATATACATAGATAAATAAAAATTTGTTTCAAAGGAAATATTTTAATGTATAACTCAAGTTCAAATTATGCAAACGACGAGCATGTAGGGCCAATTATAGTTATATATTCAATTGAACCACGTCGGTAATTCTGAAACTCAAGCCTAACTTATGTTCGAATTTGGGCTTATGCTTGGATCTGAATTTTTTTTTGTTTGGATTAAATTAAGAAGCTTGCATTGAATTTTGTTTGGATTAAATTAACCGATTTAAATTTTGTTCGAACTATTTTTTGTTGGATGATCTCAAGCGTGTATTTCTCAATATTAATCTTAAGTGCTTCATAAATTTTTCATATTCACTGTCGATTTGTTACTTTAAGTAAGACCAAAACATCATTTTGGTCCCTTATAAATGCTATTTTTCTCAAGTTAGTCTTTACAAATTTTTATTCTGAATTTGGTCTTTTATAAATTGATATATTATTAATTCAGTCCCTTATAAATTTTTGTTCTTCATATGTTCTATTACAAATTGATATGTTATTAATTAAGTCCCTCACATATTTATATTTTCAATTTGGTCCCTCATAATTTATATATTATCAATTTAGTCCCTTCATCAAAAGTTGTGACATCAAAATTTAAGTCTAGCAAAAAAGGACTAAACTAATAATATATCAATTTGTGAGGGATTAAATTGAGAATGAAAATAAGTGAGAGACTAAATTGATAACATATTAATTTATGAGGGAGCAAATTGAGAATGAAAAATTTTGAGTGACTGAATTGGTATCATATTAATTTGTAAGGGACTAAATTGAGAATAAAAATCTATGAAGGACCAAATTAAAAAAAGGCATCTATCAGGGACCAAAATAAAATTTTAGTCCTTTAAGTAGTATGAGATTGATAGTTGTGGGTTCAGAGCTAGGATTTAAGGGAAAGAGATTCTCTACCTTTAAGAATTATGCATTTTTTTACCTTTAAATATGAGCTATCGGATTCGCACGATAAGCGGCATTCAAATATCAATAAAATTATTAAATCAGATACTGTCAATTATGCGTGATCTAATGGTCTCTGTTTAAAGGTAGAGAAAGGTGGGAGTTTTCAAAGGTAAATAATACTTTTCTGAATTTGATTTCCTTTATAATTAAAAATAAAATTTTATATTCAAATTGCTAAAAAAATTATGAATTTTCATCAGAAAAATAATCCCACTGGTTCTAACTGTACTAGGTAGTGAGGTGGAACACTAAACATGAGGTTCCTTAACCCTTATCAGAAGATGCTTTGTGCTTCACTGATAATTATCACTCACTGGGTGGCACTCTTTACAGCAAAGAGGAGATTTATAAAACCATCACTGGAGAAGATTTTTCTGGTGAATGGATCAAAGTTGCCAACTGTAATATCCCAAGAATTTTTATGAATATTTAAAGTCTGATTTGAAGTTTAGTGAAAAATTTAATTATGTGAAAAATTTTCTTTTTGAATTAGTGAAGAAAATGTGGGAATAGAAATTTTTATTTTTAATTTAGGAAATTTTTACAAATTCTCAAGGACTAAAGTGAAAAGAAAAGAAAGTATAGAGGACTTTTGAGAAATGACCAAGTAGGAACCCGAGAAGAAGAATAGAGCTTATGGGAATGAATTATGAGTCAGGTACCGAAAAGATGATGGATTCGAGGTTAAAGTAGAGTTTGAGATATTGAGAGGGACTAAAGTGAATAAGGAAATTTTTGGGGCACCGAGGATTTAGAAACACCTGAGGTGAGATTTTATGAATTTGCTTTTGCTAGTCTTGACTGAGGGTCAATTGCAGAGCAAGTGATAATTTCACCCCGGGCGAGTATATAGGTGGCGTCACCTATTTTTTATTCATTTTTCTCCTTTCCTCTCTCTCTCTTCACTTTCTCTCCTCTCCTTCTCTCTTCCTTCTCTCTAATTTCTCTCTCTACACTCTAACTCTACAACCGGGCTTTGGAGGCTGGATCTCGGGCTACGGGGCGAGCCTCTAGGAGCCAAGCAACATAGGGAAAGCAAGGAATTGAGGTAGAAATTTCTATTTCTTAAGCTTTTCTCTATTTTCTAGTTTTAAGAGTGTTTGAGGTAAAATTGAGATTCCGGCTTCATTTCTCGATTAAAATTGGTGATTTTGGTGTCTAAATGCTCCTTAGACATTAAGGGTGAGATCCCATGGAAGAAATCATGAAAAAACGGTGAAGATTTGGCCAGATTTGGGCCAAAACCGAGAGAAATCGCTAAGGGGTGGCGATCGTGGCGCCCAGGCGCCATGTGTGGCGCCTAGGCGCCAAGATGAGATGGGAAGAAGAAGGAATTGGCGCCCAGGCGCCAGGCATGGGTGGCGCCCAGGCGCCAGGTGTACCGGTAAATTTTAGTTTATTTTTCAATTGGCCATAACTTCTTCATCCGAACTCCGTTTTGGGCAAACTTTATATCGTTGGAAAGCTATTTAAGTCTAGTTTCCAATGGTATAAGTTTCATTTGAATATTCATTACCAGTTAGGAGTTATGATTCAAGAAGTAAGTGAAGGTCGAGAGTAGTGGTAGGAAATTTCTCTATTTCGTAACTCTGATGGTTTTTGTCTGGTTACAATAGGAATGGTCAAAGTGCAAAGTAGGAGTGCCGAGAGTGTGAAATCCAGGTGAGTGGGTTAATACTTGCTATGATTAAATATCTGTTATTGACTTTTTGCATCATAGTGGAAATATATTATATATTCAAGTTTGAAGAGGATGATGTGGAACGATGAGGCATAAACAAATGTGGAACGTGTCTGGTAATGTATATAATTATATTTTCTTATTTTTCCATGAATGGAGGTTATATGATGGATTGTGAATGGCATGTGAACCGAGTTGAATAATTGTTCTATATTATGGGTTATGTTATATACATGCTATGTTGCTGGAACCACATTGATTATGTTGTGGCTTGAATTGTAAATGACTGAGTTGTGTATGTGGCTCAAGATTATGATTGAGGATGTTTTTATATGTGATTATGATTGTGTTTGACTGGAAAGGAAAGGCATAGTGGTGCACCCCATGGAGAAATCTATGTGAAGCTATAAGGGTGGAGAATATAAATGGAGCGATAAGGGTGGATGCGGCGGGGACCGCGGGCAACGATCCACAGGTATTCTGGACGACCCGGTTGGTACGGGAATTGTGTGTGAAATTGATTTCATCGATTGCTGTTGTGAATTTTGAATTTTGTTGAAATGCATTTGATTCACTTGGATATTGTTGTGAAGTATTATGAATAATAATATATCATATGATGATCGATCTACGTATGATTACTGCATGTTATCATTATTATGCATGATTTTTATTTTGTCATAGTATTGTGTTATCTACTCACTGGGCACGTGGTTTGCTCATACCCCTCTTATTGATATTTTTTTTCAGAGTTGACAGCTGAAGGTAAATATCGGAACAAGGAATTATGGATCCTTAGTCCATAATTACCTTTTCATTTGTTCAGGATAAAGGTATAATAGTTAAGTTTTATTCTAAGTTGTATAAATCTAGAAATCTCTGTAATCAGGTAGGTTCATTCAGTGATGTAATGTGAGTAATTGTAGTATGTATAGAGAACTCGTTTTGGTTGCATGAAAAAGAATTGTATGATTTTTAAGAGAAAGATAGGCTTACGGAGCTGAAATGAAATTCACTTTCCGTGCCGGTCACGTGCTCAAATTTTGGGACGTGACACCAACATGGATGTAAATGATAGATTATTGCTAAGCACTGTTACACATATTTTAGTCAATAAACCAAGAAATTGGGCTGGTTGCAGTGAGTCTGAATTTTTTATGATGGCATGTATTTTAAATGGTAGGCAGTTTAATATTCCATATTTTATAATGCAACGCATGGCAACTTGTGCAACTCAACAAAAGTCACCATTGCCATATGCTGCAATAGTTTCTAAAATTGTTAGGCATTGCAAAATTAATTATTGTTTCAATGTTATGAAACCTGCCACCAGTATTGATTGCAGTTCTCTGAGAATGATGAATTTTGAGTTGGTTGATGATAACTGGATGCATGCACCAGAAAACTTAATTATGAAAAGGGCCAGAGAAAGACGAGAAGCAGAACAAGAACCTGGACCAAGTGCAGCAGGTCCTTCTGTATCACTTGTTAGTATGCTAAATAATATGGTGGATAATTCTAATCATATGTTGAGTTTGATGGAATATACTCAATTCCTTTCAAGCCAACACAGCCTCAGAGATGGAATCCATAAATACTCGTCTAGCAAACTTTGAAGTAAACACAGCCTCAGAGTTTCAACAAATAAAGGATATGATACGTCAACTTAAGCAGTAACCGAGGAGGATTGAAGATGTTGATGATACATGGATTGTATAATATTTATGAGCTTTTGTGTATTTGTGACTTTGTTTACAAATTTCTGTAAACATTTTGTAATTATTTACAAATTTCTGTAAACATTTTGTAATTATTTGTGTATTGTGTTAAATGTTGATTCTGTTAATATTCAATGTAAACTTATTATGAAGTCAGCAATTTTATTAATCACATATAACAAAAGGTTTTTTACACTAACATAACAAACAAACAATATCTGCTATAATAACATAATCTATTGTCATCAAGTTGTATCTTCTTCACTTTTTCAGTCCCACATTTTATGACGAACACATTTGTTTCTCACATTTTATCACGGAGACATCTCTCTTTTTCAGTCTTCAACCCAACCATATTAGCCTTCAACCCAACCATATTAATATCGACTGTTGTGACAAATTTATCTGGTGCACAAAGATCGTCCTCAACAC
The DNA here is from genome assembly GCA_037074585.1 of Biancaea sappan. Classification (NCBI taxonomy): domain Eukaryota; kingdom Viridiplantae; phylum Streptophyta; class Magnoliopsida; order Fabales; family Fabaceae; genus Biancaea; species Biancaea sappan. The sequence goes on from CM073494.1 coordinate 20,303,672, forward strand.
TTTACATATCAAACCTATAAGGCATAATGTATTTATTAATGTATTTATCGGTGAATAATGAACAGTTGATACAGCTAACAGAAATTAATTAGGCACAAAATAAATTTTGAATATCAACACAATCACAGACATCGCCGCGAATTGCATCTAATATATTATGAAGAAAAAAAATTATACCAAATGAACTAAAAGACCATGACTCTCTACTGAAGAGGACGTCGGAAGAGGACGTACGTCAGAGGAGGATGTCGTTGTTGATAAAGTTCATTGGCAACGTCGATGAACTAGGATGGAATGTCTACACGGGAGCTGGGTTTTGCGATTAGGTTAACAAACGGAAGGGTAAAAATGTCATTTCATTTTAAATTTTCTTTTTGTATTTTTTTGAAAATACATACCAAATATATAAAAAATTTCATTTCCACTCTATTTTCCATTGCATACTAAATATGTTTTTTTTTCCATATTCTTTTCCATTTTCTATTATCTTTTCTATTCCATTTTCCTATTTCCTTTCTATTCCAACCCTTTCCAACATACCAAACGCTCCCTTAGTTTCTCCACAAATAAGCAACTTCGTGGAGCTTTGTTTAGATAATTAGGTGCGAATTTTTGGGGTCGTTGAAGCTCTCTTTGGTCTCTATAGTCTAATGTGTAACTCTCTAGTGGGCCCAGCCCGTCATCAATGCAAAGATCGGGTCCAGGCCTTTTTTCGATGTAGTGGGCCCAGCCCATATTGCAAAGTCCCTGGGAGCTATCAGGTATGAACACATTCGTTTTACTGTCCCAAAAAAAAGTAAAAAAGAAAAACCTTTGTGCAAATAGTGGGCTAGTTGATCAATGAATTATTTTTTTGGTAAAAATATATTTTTCATTCTTAATATTTACAAGCTTCAACATCCTTAATTTTTGTTTTAACAATTTCACCTTAAATATTTATTTTTTATTTCAAATTTATCCCTAAGATTAACATTGTTACTAAAATTGATGAAAAATTGTAATGTAAATTTTTCTCAATGACATAAAAATTTCTACAAATAATATGTAAACTTTTTTTATATGACATATCAAATGTTAACAATTAATTTAGAATGAGAGAAATAAAAAAAAATATTATTTGAGGCGAAATTAAAATTTCATCAAATATTTAAGATAAAATTAAAGCTAAAATTAATTAGTATGATACACTAATAGTAAACAAGTCATATAGAAAAATTCACATTAATATTTTTTATCAATTATATTAATAATAAAATTGAAACAAAAAAATATGTGCAATGAAATTGACGTAAAAAAATTAGGAATGAAATTGAATTTTAAAAATAAATTTAAGAGTGAAAAATATATTTTTGCCAACTTTTTTTAAAAAAATATCGTAGAACCAAAAAAAAAAGAAAGAAAAAGTATTGACTTGAAAAGCTATTGATTTTTTTTTTTGTTTAGTAAGAAAAAGTCAATAAATCATATCTGGTTATATTCTTTTAAGTATTACAACTTAAATTAAGTGACTAGTTACGACTTAAATTATATAAATTTTGTGAATATATTATCTTGTCATGTAACTAATTAAGTGACTGGTTACGACTTAAATTATATAAATCTCGTAAATCATTTGCATATTATTCTAAATGAACAAAACACTTAACAAACTAATTTATGAAAAAAAGTAGTTTTTGTATATTTTTTTTCTATCAATTATATCATCTTGTCATGTAACTAATTAAGTGACTAGTTACTACTTAAATTATATAAATCTTGTAAATCATTTGCATATTATTCTAAATGAACAAAACACTTAACAAACTAATTTTTGAAAAAAAAAATAGTTTAGTTTGCTAACCTGAAGTAAAAGTGAAAAAAACAAGAATGACTTAATTAGTTTGATGAAAAACTTACAACTAATTGTTCTTCTGTGAGAATGGTTCTCTAGGAAAACCATACCCCTGCGTGCTGCATTTGATTTGAATTTTTTTTTAAGACAAGTATAGAATAGAAAAAAAAAAGAGTTAAAGATACAACATGGGATAATTTTTGTGAATAATTTTATAAAAAATTCAAAATTTTATTTATATAATTTCTGAAAAATTAAAACAAAAATAGTTATCATGAGCATGAACCAATAATACGACGCCCATACAAATATATAGGTTACTAGACAAAATAATGTTGTAAAATTTGGATACCAACACGAAAATAATCTGAGTCGCGTCTTTATAATAGACAATGTCCTTAAGGAATTTATTCCGCGACCACAGTTAAAAATCTGCGTCTACAGAACTCCCTCCAAGATTAAACAGATTCTTCTGAGAAAGGTTCTCAGGCCACAAAACAGCAGAAATTTTGAAGAGTGTAACCCAAAGAGTTTGAGAGAGGGAAGAGAGAACAGCACAACAGTTTGTTGTGTGAGTGTGAAAAATGAGGGAAATGAGTCCTCCTTTTATAGCTGCTGAACATTAATGAGGCAGACAAGAATTTTAATACAATTAAAATTCGGTTTTAAAAATTAATGGGCAGTTTCAGAAAATTAATGGGCAGTTTCAAAATATTTAATTATATTTAAAACAAATAAAACAAAACTGTCAGCCCTTAATTTTCTGACATTAATCCAAATTAATTTCATAATAATAAAATTTGCCTCTGTTCAGGTAAGCTATTAAAAAGATATTTTGAAATACAAAGCCTTTAAAAGGCTATTTTCACAACAATCCCACACATATTTCAAAAGATATTTCAAAAACTTTTGGGTTACATATATGGGTGTAGACGCATTAATCCAGTGTCTCTTTTTAGATTATGAACCAGACCTAGACCGATAAGATTTATCTTACAGAGTAGTCAGTGAAACATATAACTTTTATGAACCAACATACTCTTAGTCGTAAGATAGTGACCTTAAGAGTCGCATCTCACCCCCCACATTTCTGCTGTTAACGCTGTTGTGCGCGTTATTTCGGCCGTGCGCGTGCCTGGAATTCATGAATGCTCTAGAGACTTCGCCACTATCTCATAGGAGCGGCCCCACTCCACACTCATATAGGTGACTTCATCAAGTGTATCTGCAATGAATACACCACCCTTAATGTTGGGGTATGAAGATCATAAAGAGCTTACGTTCAACCCACAAGTCAATGCATTCTAGCACTTTCACACTTAACACCATAGGAAATGGATTGAGAATATAGTGCTAGCAGAATTAACAGACGACTTGTTATTACCCATATGAACCTTCTTCATGGGATCTCCAATCACAAAGGTTGGGTTCCCACCGCTGTTAATTTCATATTGGCTTAAGTCCAATTTCCCTCGATGTGTGAATGACTAATTTCCTTCTTACATGCATGTTTAGTCAGTGAATTGGCCAAATTCACTTTTGACTTGACAGAACTGATCAGTATACTTCAAATTCATTTTTTAGCAATTACTTGATAACTTTGTGTCTCAACACAAGTGTCTACTCTTACCATTGAAAGTTTGTTCTTTACAATGGCTATTGTCACTTGGCAATCACAAAACACATACACTGACATCATTGGGCTCTTACCCAATTAAAAAATTTACTAAGTAGTTTTTCTATTACTTAGTCTTATTTTCAGCCAACTCCAGAATGCTAAACTCTGATTTTATAGTGAAACTATAAATTTATATAGCTGCTCTCTCCAAAATAACGTCCCACCACCCAGGGTGAGGTTTTAACCACTAGTGGACTTTGTCTCATCTGAATCAAAGACTCAGTTAACATCATTGTATTTTTCTAATACAATGGAAAATCCACTCTATATGATATCGTAAATTACGATACCTCTCAACTCTTTTATTGGAATTGTGTACATATAAACATTCATCTGACACATAACACATGATATGTCAGGCTAGGTAAAGTTTATTAAATACAACAGAGACTCTCCTCTGTTTTCCTTAACTGAGTGTTAAAATTATAAGGAGTTTTTCACTAGTTTGTCATCTTGATGATCAAACTTTTAAGATAATTTTGAACATAACGTTCTTGTGATAGTAAAATACCATTACCTTTCCTTATGGTTTTAATCCCAAATTCACATTTACTTCACCCATGTCTTTCATGTCAACACTAGACGTAAAGGAATATTTGACGTTATGTAACATCTATGTCACATATATACAAACAAATATTCATCCTTACCATCTATTACTTCTACATATATACACATCCATCTTTAATTAAGAGAGATATTTTCACTAATCATAAAGAGAAAATTAACCACATAATAACTAAGGTTTTATAGTTAATTTATTTTTCTCATAATCATGTAACATAAACTTTGCAAAATACCCCCACATTTTTAAATCTATAAGAGTATGATTACATAACTCATATAAAAGCTCATACAAAACCTTATAATTATTATAGATGGGCACCAAACGCATAACATATATGCGCATCTAAATTCATCCATCAAATAATATTATTTTTCAAGAGAATAATTTCATAGAATTATTTTGGAACTTTTCAATCTCATTTTTGTGACCAATAATTCAACAACATTGTACCTCTATGTACAATTGAAGAGTTTTCATGGATTGGCATTAGAAAATGCTAATTCCAATTTATATATATATATGGCATATCATCATTTCAATGAGATGGTTTCTTCAACTTGGAAATTGACAACATATCATCATCTCAATGAGATGTTTTTCTTAATTTTCAAATTGGCCCAAAATTTATATGTCAATATCTTCAAATTTGGTCATAAATCTACAAAAATCATGTTTCAAAATAAAACTTTCAAAAGCTTAAGATGAAGCTATTTTGAATTCTTAAATTAAAACCCTCACACATATGTTAATTTCAAGAATTCCACATTCCACATGAATAAAATTCTCAAAATAGATAAATTTTTAAAATAGTTCATATGTGAGCTTTAATAAAGTAATTTCATACTATCAATAGTTAGTCAATAGAAATTTATAGAACATACTCAATACATAAATATAATAAACCCATAATTTCTATTAAACCACAATATCATTAACTATTGACCATAAAACATTTTTACCAAAATTTATATATTCTTATAACAACATACTTACATAACAACGTAATCCCTCACTTGTTGTTATAAAAATATTATCCAAAAATATTTTTTCTTTAGCCCCCACTATTAATAAAAATTCTCAAAAGAAATATTAAAATAGTGTAACATACCTCATGATGTAGGGAGAAGAAATCACCATTGCACAAATTTACTTCATGAGCAAAATTGATCATTTCATGATCACTCAAAATTAGAACTAAAAAAATTATGAGTTGTACTTATAAAAATAATAACAAATAATAATTTCACTCAATGTATATGATATTTGATAGTGGATCAAATCAATATGTATTTGCTCCACATAACACAAATGTTATATATATATATATATATATATATGCACAACATGCGTTAAAAGAATTTTTCCAAACCAAGTTAAAACAACCTGTAAAATATTGTAGATACACAAGATAATGTATAACCAAAACTAAAATCTTGTATCAACACATCTCATTTACTATGTAAGGTACTCCCATTGAGAATAAATTAATGGTGTGATGACAATAACAACAACATCTAATAAAATTAATCGCCACATAAATATATATAACAACCGAGGAGCCAACGGTTTGTATATATATAAATACACACTCAATATATTAAGCCAACATTGAAAATCAATTAATCAAATCGCACAAATTAAAGAGTGTCAACGTCCAAGAAACGCCCAGAGCTTTGATAATGGCAATGAAATGGTGACTAAAAGCATTAAATATAATTGTTTGGAAACTAAATGCATCCCAACATCTATGGCCAACATAAAGCAAAATAAATATGTATATAAGTATCTCAAGATATATACATATGTGTTTAGTAGTTTCATGGAAAACCTATGAAGTACAATCCGCTGGCCACCATTATAGAGAAGGCTTTGGTTCTATTCTAATTAATTGTTTAACCAATATCATAGCAGTTGCAACGTCCATGACATAATGAAGTATCAATGTGATATATTAAAGGCTTTAAAGTCAATTTCATAATAAAATATTATTAAAGAATTATAAAGCATGCAACGGTTATATATATATTGACACACCAAAGATTGAGGGCCATGGTTTTCGAAGAATAATTATAAATTACTAATTATAATTATCTTGAAAACTAATATTTTACATAATAAATCTCCAACTTCATATATATATATATATATATATATCTAGCAAATTGAAAAAAACAAATTCCAATATAAAACACTATGTGATTAAAATCAACAAAGGTTGAGAAAAATATTACCGATGTTCCTTAAAAGATAATTAAGGCGTTACTGTGGCAGCATCGCTATCTTAAATTCCTTAAGATTGTTGTAAAATTTGGATACCAACACGAAAATAATCTGAGTCGCGTCTTTATAATAGACACTGTCTTTAAATAATTTATTTCGCAACCACAGCTAAAAATCTGCGTCTATAGAACTCCCTCCAGGATTAAACAGATTCTTTTGAGAAAGGTTCTCAGGCAACAGAACAGCAGAAATTTTGAAGAGCGTAACCCAAAAAGTTTGAGAGAGGGAAGAGAGAAGAGCACAACAGTTTATTGTGTGAGTGTGAAAAATGAGGGAAATGAGTCCTCCTTTTATAACTGTTGAACATTAATGAGGCAGACAAGAATTTTAATACAATTAAAATTCGATTTTAAAAAATTAATGGACAGTTTCAAAAATTAATGAGCAGTTTCAGAAAATTAATGGGCAGTTTCAGAAAATTAATGGGCAGTTTTAAAATATTTAATTATATTTAAAACAAATAAAACAAAACTGTCAGCACTTAATTTTCTGACATTAATCCAAATTAATTTCTTAATAATAAAATTTGCTTCTGTTCAGGTAAGGTATTAAAAAGATATTTTAAAATACAAAGTCTTTAAAAGGCTATTTTCACACCAAATAATTACAAATATTATTCTAAAATAAACTGCCTTCTTGCAACTTCGTTAGTCTTTTGCACCAAAAATATGAAAAGGTTTTAAGGAAAGAAGTTAAAAAAAAAAATTTGTCAATTACCAAGACAATATTACATAATATATATACTGTTTCACCCGGCGGTGTTATTGGCAATATTACGCAGTGGAAGATACTCTGGTAAAATCGTTAATAATTGAAGAAATTAGAGTAAAACCCAAAGCATCATCGAAATCGAAATTAAATTAGGTTCTGGGGCTTGCTTTTCAGCATTTTCCTCTCTTTCACGCATCCTTATTGATTCCATGACCGACGCCATTAAAGAAGCTCCGAGGAATCTATCCGGCTTCTCATAAAAAGAAGAAGAAAGTTTCTGGAGAATTCCTATGTCCGATCTCTCATCACGAACCCTAGGACTCCACTGGAGCTTTAGTGTTTCCATTTCTTCAGGTACTCACACCATATTTCGATTTAGGTTTGACGTTGCACGAATTAGACAACGATAAACTCGTTCAGTACAATTTTGTTCTTTTTTCATTTTCATAATCACATCAACGCTTTTACAAAATCAGGCTATTTAGATTCTTCAAATGTATGGTATCAATTAATCTTTTTTTCTGCTTGATATAATTTTTGTTTTACTTGCAACTTCTAATTTACTAGTGCTAACTTTTTAAGAATCCTGACGAAATGGAACTAGTCATATTTTTCTCGTAAGCTTGGTAGAGCTGAAAATGAGAGGAATGAAGTGAAAGTGAGATAATGTTGTTGGCGTGTCTTCAGTTTTTCGTTTTGTTTTCATTTTCTCCTCATGGGAACACGAGGAGAGAGATCGTGGCATGGGAACTAATATGAAGTATATTTTTTTCTTTCCCTTCGAGCTCTAGAAAACATCAACTTGCTTTTGAATGCCAATGTTGATAAATCTAGTAATATTGCTGTACTACTTTGGAGTGAGCTTCTCAGCCTTCTTTCGTTCATGTGCATGTTAAAACGCCTTCCCTCTAATTTCCAGCCACCTTGACGTTAAGTTTGGATTTTTTTTCTGTTCTGATAAAAAAGAAGGAATTTATTAGAGAAAGAAGGAATTACAGATGGAAAAGGAAAAAAAACACATGAAAAGGGAGGACAAGAGCTCCTTCTAGGAAAACAAAAACAAAACCAACCCAAAAAGCCCAATAAGGGACTAACTATTATTATTATTTTTGAGGTGCTGGGGAGTCTCATTGTTATTATCACTTTTGGTTTGATGCCTTAATTTGTTGACGTTATACACTACATTCTGTAATGCTATACATCATTTCTAAAGTAGAGATTTGGGATCCGTGGAAGTGATGGCTGGAGTACTTCTAAAATTTTGGTCCTAAAGTCCTGATGCTCAATAAACCTTGGTGAGGAAGGATGCATATTGTTAAGGGTGTTGCTGACCTTATCCGGAGAACTTCCAGTGGTCATAGTGGAGAGTCTTCTGGTTTGCAAGCTAAAAAATTTGCCCCTCCAGGGCTCAAGATCCGCTTCAGGTAACAGAATGTACCCTTTATACCTTTTTTGTTTTTGAGTAGTTTTTCTTTATGGTTTTAAGCATAATTTTTGCGTTGATTAGAAACAATTTGAATATTTAGTCATCTTTCAAAATTAAGTTGAGGCTTAATGTATGTAAGTTCATCTTTGTGTAACGGAGCTCAAATGACCTTTTTATAAATTTTGTATTAGTGTTTTCAAAGTGGCTTGTGTCATGAATAACTTCTTTCAAATTTGACTAGAATGTGTAGGAAATGGAATTTTATGTAATAATGAGTGTTCTGGTCTATGGATAGCAAATGGTGTTAGACACCTCCTTTGGATACAGGATGTCAACTAGGGTTTATCCCTGCTAGTGGTGGATTGGCAAATGTTGTGAATGTTTCTCAGATTTTGTTATATGCCATCCTTAATGTCAAGGATTAAGCTTTAAGAGAAGTTTCATGATTGCTTTTATTAATATCTTTGAGACCCTCTCATAAGAAAGCCTTTCGGGCTTGAAGTGTGGACAAAGTACATGCTTAGAGTACCTTATGTTGAAACTCAATAAGTGACAAGGTATTATGATCCCTGGTATATTGTCTGGTAATAGGGCGAGAATCAGATGGGGAATGAGAGGAAGAAACTTTGGGTTTTCTTCTTCTACCTTTAGAATGGTTCATTCAAGGAGAGAACCAAAAATCTCCTGAGCAAGCGCTCAAATTTTTTCTGAAAAGATATCTGAATAATTTCTTGAGACAACCCATAGGAGTTACATAAGGTTTAAGACCAAAGAAACTGTCAATAACTACTAGAAACTTTCAATAACTACTATCCTAATTACAATACACATAAGACATCACATAATAATAATTATATTACACCCTAATTGTAAATTACACATCACCTGTTATAACTGAACATAACTGATATAAACATGACACATTACTAACTAACTTGTACTTTAACATTACTCCCCTCCCTGAAAAGACGCTTGCCCTCAAGTGTGTGTTGCTGCAAATTCATCATGTGGGCTTGGCTCTGCATGTCCGGCTGTTCCATCTTCCTCAACTAAGTCAATGAAAAATAGCTTCTTATAACGATGGCCGTGAACAAATGGTTCGTCACAAGTAAAACATAGTCCTAACAAATGTCGTTCGTCCAATTCAGACCTAGACAATTGCCTCCTAAATAGAGATTTGGAAAGTTGCTGGGGCAAGGGATCGGGTGGTTTGGGCTCTTTTTGACGAATGAACCGAGAGAGGAACTCTTGCTTTCATATAGTTGGGAAAGGCTCATTGCCATTGCTAAATCTTGTGGATTATGCAACTCAACTTCCACATAAATATAGTCTTGAAGTCCACTAATATAAATATCAATTTTTTCTGATTGAGTCAGAACTCCAGCACATGCAACTAACTGCTCGAATTATTCTTGATAAGTGGCACCAGAATCAATTTGCTTCATCTTAGATAATTCACCCAATTTGTTGCTGTGAATGGGTGGCCCAAAATGAAGATGGCACTGTCAGCTTTCAACTGTAAAACCATAATTGTGCATTACCTTCCAAGTGATAGGATGCAAGACCAACCTTGTCCTCCTCAAGCGTCTGTTGATGATGGAGAAAATGATCACAACGACTCAACCAAACAATGGGATCATTGACGCCTCTGTTTTTCAGGAAGTCAAGTTTAGCGACTTTGGGCACTGTAGAAGCACGGGAAGACGCTTCGACCTGCCTTGCATGGCCCTTTTGTTGACCGTAAGAAGCACCACTCTGGTCAGAATGCTTGTCGGCATCTAGCGAATGTTTGCCAGCCTTGCGCGAAGCCAACTTCTCTGTCAATGCATCCACCCTAGTTGTAAGTCACGCACGCTCCTCGCGCTCCTCCTGCAAGATGCGAAGCATGGACGCAAATTGCTATTGAAGGTCGTCTCGTCGCCCATGGTCGATGGCTCTCATACCAAATTATTATGATCCCTGGTATTGTCTGGTAAAAGGGCGAGAGTAAGATGGGGAATGAGAGGAAGAAACAGTGGGTTTTCTTCTTCTACCTTTAGAATGGTTCATTCAAGGAGAGACCAAAAATCTCCTAAGCAAGCACTCAAATTTTGTTTGAAAAGATATCTGAATAATTTCTTGAGACAACCCATAGGAGTTACATAAGGTTTCAGATTAAAGAAACTGTCAATAGCTACTAGAAACTATAACTACTAGAAACTGTCAATAACTACTATCCTAATTACAATACACATAAGACATCACATAATAATAATTATAATACACCCTAATTATAAATTACACATTCACTTGTTATAACTGAACATAACTGACATAAACATGACACATTACTAACTAACTAGTACTGTAACACAAGGCATGCACATTGTTTTATGAAAAGAAATTGTTTGTTGTTGCTTTATGAATATAATATAATTTCTAGATTTTGCTAGTTTGTGTAAAAGGAGGAAAATGTGCACTTTTTTTTTCGGCAATGTTGTTTATTATTTTGAGGTCAAATTGTCAATGTTGTTTTTATATTTTCATTTGATTTGTAGAACTTGCATTACCAATCAAAACTCTCAAATATCTAATATAAGCAGCAAATAGGCATTGTTGATTACATTGACTACGATTGTCATCATGCGTTTGCTCACCTAGGGTTGGCAATTTTAAACCACAATCAGTTAGCCAACATAACTCAACTATTTTATAACGCTCATTAAACCAAACTATTTTGATCCAATGGTCAAATGTGTTGGGTTAATAATTTAACCATTAAAATAGGTTTTCAAGGGTTAACTCATGTTTAACTTATTGACCAACCTCATATTTGGATATATATATATATATATATTGGATAGAAAAAGAAGTATTATTAAGGAGAAGAGAAAGAGACAGGGAAAAGGATTACAATAGGTGGAGCATATTTGGATATGTTTATATTAAACTCATATAAGAACATGCAATTGTTTTTTTAAATTTTTTAGATCGAAAGGAAAATATTATTAAAGAATAGAGAAGGATACATAGGGAAGAAGAAACAAAAGAAAAGAGGAGGACTAGATATTGATGGGAAAACCTCTAGGATGGCCTGACCTCCACGGCGTAGGCGGTCAACGAATTCAAGACTAAATAAAAGAAAGTTATGAACATCATACTCTATATTTGAGGAAAGGAATTGGAGTGGTAAGCTTTGGTTTGGAGTGGTTCAATGACCTAACAAGAGCAAATGGCTAACCACACTAAATAGAACGTGACCTATCATTTAGAATGCTTGTCCAATTATGAACACGGCATAAATCAATCTACACAACAACGCATCTAGGTTGATGAACAAATTGGGAGTTTTTGTGAATTTGAATCACCAATCTTATAAAGAAGGTTGACAAAGCAAAGTTTCACTGGACCAAAAGAAGATAAACAAATTCTTACTCAATTGGAGAAAATTCTTGAATGCAATTATCACCCACTCTAATCTATCTATTCTTATGAGATACATGCTCCATTTATAGGTAGAGCAACACATTACTCCAAGACAACCAAAAGGCACTAATTAAAGACCACTTTGAAACCAAAAAAAAACTAATAAAAGACAACTAGTGGACTTGGAAATTACATGGGCTGTTATATTGATTTAGGGTAACTAAAAAGACTAAAAAAACTGGCCTAAGAACACCAAAGGACTTCCACATTTATAAGACTTATAAATATGCACGAAAATTCCACCAAAAATAAGAAAATGGTGTCTCTTGACTCTTGTTCTCCCAAACAACTTCAGATTTAAATGATGATGCACTCCATGTTGGGCCTTGATCTTCTTGGGCTTGAGTGAGCATATTTATAGCCCTATTCTCTTCCATTTTTTTGGTCACTAGTGTTTTGGGCTAGCAATACATTGAATTGTTTCCTTGTATCCTTTTAAGCCTTTGTCTCGTTATTGGGCTAGTACCAAGACTCAAATCCTCTTCTTCTTGATCATCCAAAGTGGTTGTTGGGTTCATATCAGATATCATCCTAGAAAAAACAAAACTCAAACAAAACCAACCCAAGAAGCCAAAAACAGGGCTAATACAACAAAGCCCTCCAATCCTTATGGACATCTACAAAGGGCACTCTCTTAAAAAACCCTTTAGTTGAAACCCAAAGAGAAGCAATATAACAAATTCTATCCCAAAGCAAGTGAGAAGGAAGAAGCCTTCGCTTGAACACTGGCATTTCTTTCCATTCAAAGGCATTTCACAGTTGCAAATATAGCCACCTTCCACAAAACCTTTTTCTCCTTTCTTGTTCCAAAACCCATAAAATTAGTGGCAAAGAAAGCACCAAGGTCAACAAACCTAACTCTCTTCAAAGAGATCAAATAATTTGTTCCAAATATCCCAGCCCATCTCACAATATAAGAAAAGATGACTATTTGTCTCTAAGTTCCTAAAACACATCACACAAACATCAGGGGTTTTTCAAGGGGGTGCCCCTTGCAAACATCCATAGGGATTGGAGGGCTTTGCTGTATTAGCCCCATTGTTGCAAACATCCATAGGGATTGGAGGGCTTTGCTGTATTAGCCCCATTATTGCAAACATCCATCGGGATTGGAGGGCTTTGCTGTATTAGTCCCATTATTGGGCTTCATGGGTTGCTTTTGTTTGAGTTTTTTTTCTTAGGAGGATCTCTTGTCCTCCTCTTTTGTTTTTCTTCTCCTTTTGTAATAATTCTCTTTCTTTAATAAATTCTCTTTTTTCTATAAAAAAAGACAATTGTGCACATATTTCATAAGAACATGTGCAGAGAGACATAGACATACACACATATTTATATTTATATAAACGCACATCTATTTAAACATGTGTGCAACGCATTTTCTCATGCATGCACACATATATTTATAAGGACGTACATGTATATAAATATTCATGAGTACACATATAATATTTATATAGAAGTATACACACTCACATGCATAGTTATCAAATCGAGATTCGAATCGTGAATCGTTAAGCTAGATTATGAATCGTGAATCGTGAATCGTATCGAATCGTAAGATTCACGATTACAATAAAAAATACTATAGATATATTCTGTAACATAAATAATATAATAGATTCTATAAGTTTAAGTCATAAATAAAGTATATAAGTAATATAAGTAATCAATCAAAGTTTATTAATTTATTTCAATAATTTTTCACTTTATTTTCACATTTGTGATTATCTAATATTTGTTGCCTTCTCCGCGTTTTGCATCTTCCTCCCAGTAGCTTGCGTGAGTATCCCGCCTGAGGCCTTCATCAAAATGAAACAAGCCTTATAGTCTATATGAAGTGAGTAAATGAAACATTGGAGCCCAGCCCAACCCAATATAATTATAAATGAAACGCTGCGTTAGAACTTATGTCTCTCTTCAGGTCACAAGCAAGACAAAAAAAAAAAAGGGACACGTCTTCATCTTCTTCGCAGCTTCATCTCCTCGGGTCACGAATGAAGCGCTGTAGACCCAAGGCATGACCCGATGAACGGTGGCTGCTGAATCGCTGAAATCGTGCGATTCGCCTGTTCCGGCTCGAATTGCACGATTTCAGAGACTGTATCGTGCGATTCTGGCTCATCCGCGATATACCCTATGATACGTATCGCCGGCGAGCTGACTCGTATCGAATCGCACGATACGAATCGCGTATCGTGCGATTTCGATAACTATGCTCACATGTCTATATATGAGTGTGCACATGCACACATATATATGAGCTTGTGCATATACACACATGCACACTTGTACTTATATAGACATACAAATATATAAAACTTGCTCGGGTCATGTGCATGCACACATATCATGCATATACTTGTATAGAAGTACATGTATATAAATGAGCGCACGTGTGCTGATGTATACATATTTATATAAAAGCCATTGACCCAATCTATTTTTTCTTATTTTATTACACTGCTATTGTATGCATTTAATGTTTTTATATATACACATGCATGTAAACATACAAGCTATGAAGTTCATGCGCACACACAGACACATAAGTACGCACATATACGTGCTATGCATGCATGCTCTTATCATACTGTTACTTCCACAATGTCATCCATGTTGGAGTTTTGAAATAATATTACCTTTTATTTTTCTTCCCTTGTATACTGTTAATATTCAGGGAGGCTCAATGTTAAAGCAATTTCCATTCTGTATTGCTGGCAATTACAGTAGTGTAAGCTGTTATGGCATATAAATTGCTCTTTATGCAAAAATATGCCTTTTCAAACTAAGATGTGGTTGATTTCTGTTCCTTCTAAAATTGTGCATAGACCTCAAGCACTTATTTTTCTTTTTATCAAGTTTCATATAATCTTTGACTTTCTTGTTCCAGTGATGTTGGGGATGAGGCAATTGTGAATACTCTTTGGCAGAGATATGAGAAAATTGATGATAAGGTAGGTATGCTTGGATTTTTTTACTATATATGAAAATTTTGAAGCTTTTTTCTAGCGCCAGACGGTGCTCCTGCAGTTAACAGTAATGCTAATGCATGTTTTCTCTCTTTTCCTTGTAACACTAAATGTTTATTGAGTAAATTTCCCATATAACTTAATGACCTTCGTGTTTTAGGTGGAGAAAAAAAGGATGCTTCATGTTTTCCTGAAGCAATTTATACTTCTTTATAAGGACTGGGAACCTTTGGGTTCAGGCATAATAACAGAGTGCACTTCAACTACTTTCCAATCTGTTGATAATTCATCATCCTCTGATGATCAAATTGTTGGCTGCTCAGCTGGGCATCCTGCAGAGGTGATTCGGATATTAATTGAGGAGGTCACACAGTTATGCTCACTGATTACTGAGTGTAAGTTACAAATTGTCGTAATCATTGTCTTTACCCTTTTTTTGATCAAATTAATTTTTACGTAACATTCTTATTAAGGAAGTTAAATTGTTTCATGCACGTAACTAAACATGAACTTTGAACACAAAATTGTTTCATGCATGTAATAGAACATATTAAATTGTTGTTAGAGATCCATTACTTATTCTGTGTCTCTTCGTTGCCTGATAGAATAGTTTCGATCTTGGATTCTTCAATTTTCTATGCTTTTATTCATTCTTTAAGTTTTTAATTCGACATCAAAATGCACTATGTTTTTCATCAAGGCTCTTTATAAGATAAAGGCTTTTGTTTAGATTGCAATACTTAATATATATATATATATATATATTTGCATATGAAAAAGGCAATTTATTGCAGAGCTGAGAAATACAAAAAGTCCTCCCAAAAAGGTACCCAATCCCTTTGTAAATCCACAAGGGAAAATCCCTATAATTTGCTGAAACCTACGGGGAGGTTGAGAGCGTAATTCTATGTGAAGGCAAAAACTTCTGATTAAACACTTGCGTTTCTTTCAAATTGAAGACACCATAAACCCACCAAGACGGCACACTGCCAAAGAGCCTAATGCTCCTTCATCTAGCCAAAACCAATGAACTTAATGGCTGGAAAGTCCTGCAAATTTGCTAGGCACACCCAGTGCTCCTGAAAAATTCTGATCAACCTACTCCAAATCTGCCAAGCCAGATTGCAATGCAAAAACAGAATTTTGTTTGCTTTGGAACCAAAAATCACATCACACAAACATTAGGAGAAATAGCTGTGTTGGGCCCATGAAGAAAGCCTTTACCTTATAGAGGGAGCCTTGATTTTCCAGAAAGATTTAGACAAAGGAAAACATGACCTTTTGGCCGAAACAACAAAAGGAGGACTAGATATCCTCCTAGAAAACAGAAGACAAGCACAAAACGAACCCAAAAGCTGGAGAGCAATGCTAATACATCAAAGCCCACCAATCCCTAAAAGCATCTTTGAAGGACATTCCCTTGAAAAACCCATTGGCCAAAACTCAAAGAGTGGCAACGAAGCAAATTCTATCCCACAACAAATGAGGAGGAAGGACTCGCTGTTTAAAGACTCTGGCATTTCTTTCCATCCAAAGACACCACACAGTTGCAAACAAAGCTGCCTTCTACAAAGCTTTATTCTCCTTTCTCGAACTGAAACCCATAAATTTAGTGGCGAAGAAAGCACCAACGTCATTCGAGCAAATCCAACTCTCCTAGAAGAGATTAAATAACTTATTCTAAATATCTCAAGCCACCTGACAATGTAAAAACAAGTAACTATTCGTCTTTGAGTTCTTTAACACCATATTATTCTTAATCATCTTTTGTTCTAAAAATTAGGTTCTAGAGGAAATTGACTAAGCCATAGCCCCTAGGGAGTGTTCCTAGAGACCATATTGCTAAGATTTAACCCTCTATCCTCCTTTGATCTACAACACATTTCTCAACTAACCAAATGATCATTTTTATTCTCTCCACACTTACACCTCAAGAAATCTTTGCATAACCTTCTCCATCCTATTTGCTTCCCTAACAGGAACCTTAAACAAATAAAGATAATAAAGGGGGAAATTGGACAAAGAAGCTTGAATAAGACCGGCCTCCAAGCAAAAAATAAGACCGGACAAAGAAGCTTTTTGAAATCTTCTGTGATATTGGGTCTCAAAAAACACAACAGTTGGATTACCTCCTAAGGGAGCACCCAAATAGGTTAGGGGCCATTGAAGAACTCCACAAATAGCCATCTTAGCTAAATCTCTCACAAACCTATCATGGACATTTATCCTTACCAGCCTGCACTTGGCAAGAATGATAAGAAGACTAGACACAGCTATTAACACATGATTTGCTTTAGACTCTAAGGTCCAATATGGCTGTCACTTGATGTTTGTCTGATGTGTTTTAGAAGGTGAAAGACAAATAATCATCTGCTTTGCTTGTGAGGTGGCTTGGTAGATGTGGAATAGGCTGCTTGGTTGAGCAACAAAGTTGATTGGTTTTTGGGGGAAAAAGAAGTAGAAAGTACTTTGACAAGGTGTTGTTTTTATGTGATTGTGGTGTCTTTGGTTAGAGTAGAATGTAAGATCTTTTAGCAAGAGATATCTTGCATCACTTATTCTTTTTTTTTTTTTTTGGGGTGGGCGGGGAGGGGGAATTATTTTTATATCCTCTTTGCAGGTTATAACTAATGGTTTTTCTGGGGGGAGAATTATTTTTATATCCTCCTTCCATTTCTTTACTATTTTCCCTTCTCATCAATAAATTATATTTTCTTTAAAAAGGTGTGACCTATGCCATTGATAAATAAAAGAAATGAAAAATATATAAGAAGGTGCATGTTGGGTGTCTGCAAATGGTTTTTGTTAAGGGGGTGTCTATTCTGGGTCTTCAATGGGATTGGGAGGCTTTAGTGAGTTAGAGCTTAAGTTGTTTTTCTTGCATTTTTACTTTTGCAGAGAACCTCTTATCCTCTATCTTTGTATCTCTTTATAGTTTTCTCTTCTTATCATGGATTTTGGGGGCTCATATTTGTGCACTTCTTTTTTCAATTATATTATCTGAAGGCCATGTACCTCTATTCTTATAAAAGGGTTGTTCTAGAAGGTTAAGGTGCTTTAAGGAAGGCTTTTTTTTTTTTGGGACAGTGATACTCAATAGAATTAATGCAAATGATCTGCTTTAGACTAGGTGGCCTAATACAAATGAACTTAAGAGACAAAAACCATTTGATCTTGCACTGTTGGGCTACCTAGAATAGGTTATTTGGGCTCTGAGGGGAGGTGGGTGTTTTCGGTTCACTTTGGAGCTTTCTTAGCTATTAATTTGAGGGGTTTTGTAAGGAGAAAAGAGAATAAGGCTTTGTGGAAAGCGGCTTTGTTTGTAGTTTTGTGGTGTATTTGGATTGAAAGGAATGCTAGATTGTTTAAGCATTGGTCTCTGAAGAATTGAAGAGTATTATTTTTACTCAATCTGATAATTACAAGAGAGTAGACTAGGGTTTATTTACACCTAGCTAGGGCAATAGAAAAGGAAAAAAATAAACCCTAATAAATACAAATTAATCCTAATCAATCATAATAATGAATAGGAAACAAATCAGAAAGCAAATATTTACAAGAGAAATAAATCAGTCATCATAATAACAGAGTAAAATTAGAATCCCACACTACCCCTCAAGCTGGAGAGTAAATGTCAATCATTCCCAGCCTGGATAAGAGATTGTTAAACTGAGTTCTGGGAATAGCTTTTGTAAGGATATTAGCCGCCTGTTGATGTGTAGGAGTATAAATTATCTTAATAACCCCTTGTTCCAACTTCTCTCTAATGAAATGACGATCGATTTCCGCATGCTTGGTTTTGTCATGATGAATTGGATTCTTTGTAATCTGGATTGCTGCTTGATTGTCACAATGGAGTCTCATGGAGGCGGTGATTGGAAGCTGAAGCTCTTCCAATACTCTTTTCAAGCATATTACTTCACAGATTCCATGTGCCATAGCACAAAATTCTGCTTCAGCACTACTTCTAGACACCACAGACTACTTTTTACTTTTCCAGGTAACAAGATTACCCCACACATAGGTACAATACTCTGAAGTGGACCTGCTATCTGTTAGGGAGCCAGCCCAATCAACATCTGAGAAAACTTCAACACTTCTATTGGCCCCCTTTTTAAAAATAGACCCTTTCGGGTGTTATCTTCAAGTATCTGAGTATCCGATTAACAGCCTCAAGATGTTCTTCAGTAGGATTATTCATGTACTGACTTGCT
Organism: Biancaea sappan; assembly: GCA_037074585.1. Classification (NCBI taxonomy): domain Eukaryota; kingdom Viridiplantae; phylum Streptophyta; class Magnoliopsida; order Fabales; family Fabaceae; genus Biancaea; species Biancaea sappan. Next base: position 20,322,814 of record CM073494.1, read on the forward strand.
ACACTTATAGAAAAACTGATGTCAGGTCGAGTATGAGAGATGTATATGAGTTTTCCCACAAGACGTTGATACATTCCTTTGTCAACCGGACTAGAGGATTCCTTTGAGCCTATTTTGTTGAATTGATCCATGGGGGTATCAGCAAGTTTACCCCTTAGCATTCCTGTTTCTCTCAAAATATCTAAGGTGTACTTCCTCTGTGAAATAGAGATTCGTCTACTAGATCGGGCTGCTTCCATCCCAAGGAATATTTTAAAGGACCAAGATCCTTGATTTCACATTCTTTACTTAGGAACTTCTTTAAGTTTGTCAAACAAAGTATGATCTGTCTGTCCTTGAACATATCCCAGCCTTTTAATTACCTGGGAGAACCTTTCAAACCAAGCCCTTGGAGACTGTTTAAGACCATAAAGAGATTTTTGAAGTTTACACAGGATATGAGAGTTATTTGGATTTTTAAAACCAGGAGGTATCTTCATGTAGACCTCTTCTTCAAGATCACCACTAAGAAATGCATTTTTGACGTCAAATTGGTGAAGCTTCCAGTCAAGGTTTGCAGCAATAGACAGGAGAATACGAATGGTGTTTAACTTTGCTACAGGAGCAAATGTCTCCTGATAACCTATACCATAAGTCTAAGTGAATCCTTTTGCCACTAATCTTGCTTTGTATCTATCAATGCTCCCATCAGCCTTGTACTTGACTGTGAACACCCACTTACATCCCACAGGTTGCTTTCCTGAAGGTTTTTCAGTAAGAACCAGGTGCCATTTTTCTTCAGGGCATTTAACTCCTCGTTTACAGCCTCCCTCCATTTTGGCTGTTGTAGAGCTTCTTGTATGCAAGTTGGAAGCTTTGTGCTATCCAAATTTGTTGTAAAAGCCCGGAAGGTACTAGATAATTTCTGATATGAGACATGATTAGCAATGGGATGTTTGGTGCATGACCTAACTCCCTTTCTCCAAGCAACATGATGGTAGAGATCAGATATAATATCAGTAGAGAGTTCAGATTTAGGTATACCTTGAGTGTTTTGATTGTTCTCCCCAGGAGTTGGATATGGGTCGGATTGGCAATCTTCATGAATTATCTATTGTTGCTCATTCTGATTTTGTTTCAGACGCCTTGAGTATACCTTCAACTCTGTATTGCCTTCCTGTTTGTGAGTACTGGGAGCCTCTGATTCAGGTGCGTACGTAGGTAACCTTTCACAGTCAGGTGCAACAATTCCAGTTAAGGTAGTGGTCCAAAACTGATATTCTCCTAGTGTCAAGTTCTCCCCCTGAATATGAGTTTTGGGGTAGAAAGAAGTGTGTTCTAGGAAAGAAACATCCATGGAGATATAAAACTTCTGGGATGTTGGGAAATAGCATTTGTAACCTTTGTGGTTAGGGGCATAACCCAACAAAGATGTATTTCTCGGATTTAGGATCTAACTTCCTTATCTTCTGAGATGGAATAAGTACAAAAGCACAACAACCAAAGACCTTAAAAGGAAGAGGGATAGCAAGTCTATTGTCAAAAAAATGCTTTGAGACGACTTGACATGGTGTGGCAAATTTCAAGGGACGAGATGGCACTCTATTAATTAAATAGGTAGTGGTCAACACAGCTTCACCACAAAATTGATGGGGAACATTTGGGTGAGCATTAAGGATCTAGCCACTTCAAGGAGATGTCTATTTTTACGTTCCGCAATCCCATTCTGTTGAGGCGTGTTAGTGCAAGAACTCTGATGCACAATTCCTTGCTCAAGGAAAAAAATTCTTAAGGACCAAATTGAAATAGTCCTTAGCATTGTCAGACCGAAAAATTTGAATTTTGGTTTGAAACTGGGTTTGAATCATGGTGTAGAAATTTTTGAAAATTTGTGAGGCTTCTGACTTATCTTTCATAAGAAAAACCTAAGTAAGATGAGTGTGGTCATCAATAAAAGATATGACCTAACGTGCCCCAGATATATTTGGGATTCGGGATGGACCCCAAATGTCACTATTGAATGATGGAAAAAGGATGGGATGGTTTATATGTATGACCAGGATACAAATTTCGACAATGCTTAGAAAGCTGACACATTTCACATTCAAAAAACTTTGGATGTTTACTAATGAAAAGAGAGGGGAACATTTTTGATAGATATATAAAATTTGGATGACCAAGACAATGATGCCACAACATAACCTTGTTATTGTCAGGGATATTAGGACTATCCGCAATATGGCATGTCAAAGGTACTTGATTCCTGGCTTGAATTTGATATAAACTATCAACCTCCTTAGCATTGCCAATTGTCTTCCCCAAATCCAAATCTTGTAATAAACAACCAGATGGGGAGAATTTAGCAATACAATTCGTATCCCTGGTCAACTTACTAATTGAAAGTAAGTTGCAAGATAAATTTGGAACTAATGGAACAGAATCTAGGGTGAGAGAGTTTGAAATTTCCACTTTTCCATCAGCATTTAACCTTGATATTTGTATTACAAGGTTTGACATCTAGGTGTAGGGAGGCATTACCAGTCATATGATCTGAAGCCCTAGAATCAACAATCCACATTGTTGGGTTTGAAATTTTACCTTGTAAAGCATTTATAAAAATACCTTTCTGGGTACTGGTCGCAACATGTGTAGGTTTTTCAAGCAGTAAGGTGACTGATCCATTAGCAGCCATGGTTAGAGAAAAAAAAAATATCGGCAAAAATTGGTTCTAAAATACCAGGATTGATGAAGGACAGCACGGATATGAGTCTGAATGAGCATAACAGTACTCTGTTGTAGAGAAATCTGAACAACATTGAAGCTTTAGAAGAGCTGCAATGGCGCTGGAATCACCCTTGGTTGATGAACAACACACGGATAGGTGCCTAAATGGACAAAAGAACGATTGGGTAATGCTCTACGGTGGCCGGCGACCGTTTTTGTGAAGACTGGTGGTGGAGGAATGGCTCCACACGCCGGCGCGTGGAAGACGGTGGCACGTGGCAATGCGTGTGAAGTCCGATGATGCTTCGGTTGACGGGGATGTGCTGGCAACGGTGATCAGAGGCTAAGCCTAGGGTGGTCTAGCCAAGATAGAGACTTTGCAAGGTTTCTAGGTTTTCGCACAGTAGATCAACGAAAGAAAATTGAAGGAAGGGTCAGAATAATGCTATGATATCATGAAGAATTGAAGAGTATTATTTTTACTCAATCTGATAATTGCAAGAGATTAGACTAGAGTTTATATACACCTAGCTAGGGCAATAGAAAAGGAAAAAAAAAACCCTAATAAATACAAATTAATCCTAATCAATCATAATAATGAATAGGAAACAAATCAGAAAGCAAATATTTACAAGAAGAGAAATAAATCAATCATCATAATAATAGAGTAAAATTAGAATCCCACAGTTTCTCCCTTCTCATTTGCTGTAGGATAGGATTTGTTTTGTTGCCTCATTTTGGATTTCAGCCAACGAGTATTTTTAGGGGGTGTCTCTTGTAGATATCCACAGGGATTGGAGAGCTTTGGTGTATTAGCTCCTTTGTCGGGCTTTTTGGGGTGGTTTGGTCTTAGTTTTGGTTCTCCTAAGAGGATCTCTTGTTCTCCTCTGTCTCTTGTGTTTTCTTTTCCTTATGTAATTCCTTCTCTTCCTCAATAATAATTTTCTTTATCTGTTATAAAAAACTATTCTCTTCTTATCATTAAATTCTTTTTTTAACTTAAAAAAGGGAGGGTGCATACTTGTTCACATTTCCTTTATATTAAGCGCCATCATTAAACTTTCATTTGCAAATTTAAAATGAGTTCCAGACTTACTTTCTTGGAGGGGGTCTCTCTCTCAGATATCCCAAGGGACTGGAAGGCTCTAATTATTTGGCTCTATGTTAAGTTTAGTGGTTTTGGGTTTTTTTTTTTTTTTTGGGTTTCTAGGAGGATCCCTTGTCCTCCTACTTTTCTATATTTTTTCTTTTCCTGATGTAATATCTTCTTTTCTCTAATAAAGTTTTCTTTGTCTATAAAAAATATTTTTTCTTTAAATACAGGATGTTGTTGGACACTAAGAAATGGTGACTTTGGTCACTGATACTGTTGCTTTTGATGGTTGTATTATCCAATAATTGTTTAGTCTCTTCCTCTCTTTGGTTCTCATTTTTCCAGTTTTTTTTAGTATGTGATTTCCAATAACTTTTGTATCCTACTGGTCATTTCAGTGAACGCCAACATGGAGCAATCAACAACTGACTTACCAGGGGCTCCAATAAACTTTCTAATTGCTTCTGAAGGATTTTCTATTTTGGACGCTCTAAAAATTATCACCCGTTCGTTATATAATTGCAGAGTGTTTGGATACTATGATGGAATTCAAAAACTAACCGCATTGATGAAAGGTATCATTGATGTTATGAGACTGTTCTCTCCTTCTGGTTGTTGTTTGATATTGGCTGTAAATACTTTTAAGTTTTCATCTCATAAGTATTTGGTTCTGCATTTGTTTTCTTTATGATTCTTTACATGGTTAACTGGTATTTTCTGGATAGGGTTATGTGTTGCAAGGGTTTTGGTGATAAGTGGAGGCTTTGGATTAGGGGTTGCCTTTCTTTGGTTGCTTTTTCGGTTTTCGTTATTGGCCAACCTAAAGAGTAGTTTAAGGGCCATCGTGGGGTGAGGCAGGGCGATCCCTTATCTCCTTTTCTCTTTACTCCTATGGTCAATGTCTTGAGTCGCATGATGAGAAGGGGTTCCGATAATGGGATTGTTTGAGGCTTGATGGTCGGGGCCAATGGGTGTGAAGTCTTATTTGTAGTTTGCAGATGATACTATCCTCCTCTTGCTTGATGATAGGGAGAATTTTCTTCATGTGCTATCTCTCTTACAGGTTTTTGAATTGTTGTCGGGGCTTGGCGATAACCTAGGCAAGAGTGGCTTAGCTGGTATTAACGTGCAAGAGGATTATTTGGACGAGCTAGTTGAGTTAGTAGGCTGTGTGGTGTTGAGTTGGCCTCTTACTTAGGAGTTTTGCTGGGTGGTAATTCTCGGCTGGAATCCTTTTGGGATCCTGTGGCTTAAAGAATTTTTAGGAAACTTGATACTTGAAAAGGGGCTTATTTTTCTTTTGGGGGGAGAATTACCTTAGTTCAGGTTTCTTTATCTAGTATGCCATTTTATCTTTTGTCCTTGTTCAAGATTTCTGTTGGGGTGGCTCATAGAATTGAGAAAATTATGAGGGATTTTCTGTGGTCTAACGGAGGGGTTTGTAGAAGGGACCATTTGGTCATCTGGGAGGTGTGTTGCAGGTCTAAGGAAGATGCGGGTTGAGTCTTGGTAATTTGGTGTCCAAAAACATTTCTCTTTTGGCTAAGTGGCTTTGGCACTTTCCTCGGGAGCCTAATTCTCTTTAGCATTAAGTGATTAAATCCAAATATGGTTTACACCGGAACAGTTTGGATGCGAATTCAGGGGGGTGCCATGATGCATGCAAGTCCCTGGAAGGCGATTTCTCAAGTATACCATTCTTTTTGCCTAATGCTAACTTTATGTGGTGGTGATGGGTCCCGTTTTCATTTTGGGAAGGACTATTGGATTGGTCATTCTCCTTTCAAAGATAGGTTCCCTTGTCTTTTTTCCTTGTCTTTGCATGATGCCGCCATTGCTGATTTTTTATGCGTCCAAGCGGATCAATTTTTTTGGAATTTTCACTTTTTCAAAAACTTAAATGATCGACTTGTGGGCGATCTAACTTTGTTGTTGGACACTTTGGCTTTGTTTCGCATCTCTTCTTTCCCTGATATGAGACTGTGGAATTTGGATTCCTCAAGCTCCTTCACTTGTGCTTCCTTTTATAATCATTTGATTTGCAGCCCACGAGTCATTGCCTTTTAAAAAGTTGTTTTGGAAAGTGAAGGTGCCCTTAAAGATTTAGGCTTTTGTTTGGACAAATAGAATTAATACAAATGATTTGTTTTAGATTAGGAGGCTTTCTAAGGCTTTATCCCCTTATGTTTGTGTGATGTGTTGGAGGAATACAGAGACAAATGGTCATTTATTCTTGCATTGTGAAGTAGCTTGGGATATTTGAAACAGGTTATTTGGTCTCTTTGGGAAAAGTTTGTTTTGCCCGGATGACCTTGGTGTTTTCTTTGCCACTAGCTTTTTCAGCTTCAGGATGAGAAAAGAGAGCAAGGTCCTATGGAAGGTAGCTATGTTTGTAACTGTGTGGTGCTTGTGGATGGAAATAAATGTTATTTTTAAGCAACGGTTCTTGTCTCTTCTTCTTTGTGGGATAGAATTTGCTACGTTGCTTCCCTTTGGATCTCGGCCAACGGGTTTTTTAAAGGGGTGCCTTTGTTAGATGTTATGAGGATTGGAGGGATTTGTTGTATTCTCCCTGTTTTCGGATTTCTTTTTTGGTCTTTTTGTTCTGTTTACTGCATTTTATAGGAGGATTTATTGTCTTCCTCTTTGCTTGTGTTCCTTTTCTTTCCTTTGTATCTTTCTCTCTCCTTAATAATATTTCTTTTTCGATTAAAAAAAAATTCTTTAACATTGTTTTTTTTTTTTGGTTGCTAAAGATGAGGCATTGTCCTGTCCTTTAGGTTAATATAGCTTAACATATGCACATTTTTCTTTATCTAATTTCTAAGGATGCACTCTAATGGGTGTGTGTGTGTTTTCAATTTAGCATGTGTTTCTTCAGACTGTTTTAGTTATATGATCAACTTATAGAATCATTTCTTGAAGTGTGGTAAATTAAATTCTTTATCTTTCTTTTCCTTTTTTATATACATTATAGGCATCATATTGGGAATATTATGTTCTTTTGCCTTTGCATGGATTAGTTGCTTTTAGCTTCTGTGCTTGAAGTAGCTGCTTGTTGGTCTTTTCTAATACATGTTATTTATACTGGAGGAAATATTAAATTCTAGTGTTTAACTGGATATAATTTATTTCAGGGGCTGTTGTCCAACTGAAAACCATAAGTGGCACCTTTGCGGATGACGAAATTTTGTCTAACTTCACCATGGAGAAAATCAAGCTGCTTCAACAAATTTTATTAGTTGTGGTGTCAATAATTTGCAATTTTATTGATTTAGGTTCAAATGTAGACAAAAAGGATGAGTTATTGTGCAGTACTGTAGGCTTTGTTTCATGTGCTGGTGCTCCAATTAGCTCTTCAAATAGTACAAGTCTTCTGTCTTCTGAAGAAAGGTTATGTTGGCATCAGAAAGCAATTCTTTCTGTGATGGAAGCTGGAGGTCTTAATTGGTTAGTAGGTAAGGTAGGCATCTATTGTTGTTCTTACATATTGTGAAGTTAAGTATCTCTAGTTTTACAAGTTTTCTAATTTGGAATAGGAGTATATAATAATTAATTCTGCTGCACATGAAAGTTTATGGGTTCACTGGTTTTGGGATAATAAACCAAACCCACTAAAAACACAGAGCAGGGTCAAGGCATGCAATAGCTCCTTGTCACAGTAATGCATGTATAAAATAACTAGATATATATAAACAGAGAAACCAGCATGTGTTTTCTGTCCATATTGAATGTAAAGAAATAGTAATTTTTAGAGATAAAACCTACTTTAAATGTCTGTTTGGATGCTTTTTTAAGTGAAAGCCCTAGAGTTCTGTTATAAAGAATTTTTTTTAAATAAATTTTTAAAATGTAGGAAAGTTAATTTCATTGTATCAAGCTAAAAATATCTTTCTGTTGGTTCTTTTTTCAGGAGATAAAATTTTAGATTCTCAATATGGCCACCAAGTCCTCCACCTAACAGCTTCTGCTTTAAGGATAAATTATAATCTCTTTTTGTTTCTTTTGATGAAAAGGTTGAATTAATTCTTGACACGGTATTAGAGGCTCTTTAATCAAAGTGCTGAAGAGTTTGATTCTCTTTATCTCTGTTTAAAATTGAATTTTAGCACAGGGTAGTGAGTCTTGGTTATGTCCAACCTTCAGGCTTTTGGCTTCAAAGGGCATTTGTATGTGGGAGTTGGGGTTGGGGGAGGCATAAATCAAAATTTTGGGCATCCTCCTAATTGCCTAATCGTTCTAGGTGACTTGTTTCTTGACATGGCGTTAGAACTTATTGGACCAAGTGATTGAGACTTTTGTCTTCATTAGATTCACTTTTATTCCTATGCATAAATTAAATTCCAGCCCAAAGTGAAGGTACTTTGTCCATAGTTGACAATTAGCAACTCGTGCTAATGGGATGATGTTGGTCCCTGACAATAATGAATCAATTTTCTCCACATTTATTTATTTATTTTTTTCCCAATTATGGCAGTGGTTGAAAAGAAAAAAAAAGTCAAATTACATAAATTTAGATTGGTTAAGTCCTCAAAGTCTCTAGGTTATTACTTCGAGATGATATTCTGTGTACTGGATGTCACCATAACCATGTTTTTGGATCCAATGAAGTATGAGCTTTTCCATGGCCATATCAAAGGAGAAATAACACGTGGTTTGGGTTCAATAAAAGATGGAGCTTGTGAGAGGAATGTTGGGACTTGGGAATTATTGGTATTGATTTAAGCTTAATATGTAAATATTTTTTCTTATTCAAAATGACTCTTACTATGTTCTTTTTAAATTTTTGATTTTTTAAATTCAATTTAGGAAGTTCTCTTTGAAAGTGAAGCCTTTGTTTGGATAGGGGTACTTAATAGAATTAATACAAATAATCTGCTTCAAACTAGGAGGCCTCATAAAGCCTTATCCCATTACGTTTGCGTGATGTGTTATAGAAGTGCTGAGATCAATAATCATCTCTTCCTGCATTTTGAGGTGGCTTGGAATATTTGATGTAGATTGTTTGGTCTTTTGGAAGAGAGTTGGGTTTGTACGGTTGATTTGGGAAGTTTCGTTAATATTGAGTTTAGAGGTTTTGGTAGGAGGAAAAAGTATGAAGAGTTGTGGAATGCCGCTATGTTCGCAGTGATTTGGTGTATTTGGTCGGGTGTATTTGGTCGGAAAGGAACGCTAGAGTTTTTCAAAATCAATTTCTCCTGTCACATTTGCCTTGGGACAGAATTGGTTTCATAGCTTCTCTTTGGGTGGCTGCCAATAGTGTCTTTGAGGAGGTGTTGTTTGTGGATATTCATAGGGATTGGAAGGCTTTGTTGTCTTTTTTTTTTTTTATTTGGTTGTTTGGTTTTCTCCTTGTTGTATGTTTTTTTCTTTTTGGAGGATCTCTTGTCCACCCTTTTTTTCTTTTTGTTACGTTGTATCTCTCTTCTTCTCATCGGGGGGGACCTTAATGGTCATGTTGGGAAAGAAGCAGGACAGTATGAGAGGGTCTATGGTGGCTTTGGTTTTAGGGAGCTTAACGAGGAAGGACAGTCTATATTAGATTTCTCAATGGCTTATAATTTCAAGGTTGTCAATACCTGCTTCAAGAAACGAGAGGAACATTTAATCACATACAAGAGTGGAGCTTCAAGGTCACAGATTGACTTCTTTCTGGTAAGGAATCCAGATAGAAAAATCTGTCAAAATTGTAAAGTTATTTCTGGGGAACCCGTGGCAACTCAACATAGGGTTTTGGTCCTTGACGTGGTTATTAAGGGTCGGAAACAAAAGCATCGTCAGGCGATGAACCCTAGGTTCAAGTGGTGGCAGCTAAAGGGGGAGAATCAACAGACTTTCAAGAGAAGATTGTTGGAGGAAGGATCTTGGGAGTTACGAGAAGATGCTAACACCATGTGGGAGGAGATGGCCAAGAAGGTTAGAAAAGTAGCTAAAGCACTTTTAGGAGAATCAAAAGGTTCTGGACAAAGAGATAAGGAATCTTGGTGGTGGAATGAGGCTGTTCAAGAGAAGATCAAATTTAAAAGAGAATGCTTTAAAGCTATCTATCTGTGCAATAACTCGGAAAATTGGGAAAGGTATCGGAAGGCTAATAAGGAGACAAAAAAAGCAGTAAGTGAAGCATGATCTAAAGCGTTTGAAGAGTTTTACAAGGATTTAGGAACGAAAAAAGGGGAACAAAAGATTTACAAGATTGCGAAGGCTAGAGAGAGGAAATCTAGAGATTTGGATCAAGAAGATGTGTTAAGAATGAAGAAGGAAAAGTTCTGGTTACAGACAGAGATATTAAAAATAGATGGCAGGGTTATTTTCATAAACTCTTTAATGACGGAACGGAGTCGACTTGTGATATGGAAGATCTAACAACCTTGGAGAGAGAACAAAATTTGACATATTATCGCAGGATCAAGGTTGATGAGGTCAAGGAAGCTATTAAAAAAATGGATAATGGTAAAGCTGTTGGTCACGATGGTATTCCTATTGAAGTTTGGAAGTGTTTAGGAGAGGAGGGTACTATCTGGCTAACTAAGCTCTTTAATGAGATTTTAAGGTCTAAGAAAATGCCTGAGGAATGGAAAAGAAGCATTTTAGTGCCTATTTACAAGAACAAAGGAGACATTCAGAATTGCGCAAACTATCGTGAGATTAAGCTTATGAGTTACACTCTAAAATTATGGGAAAGAGTGATTGAACGTAGGTTAAGAATCGAGACGAGTATTTCTGAAAATCAATTTGGATTCATGCTAGGACGGTCTACTATGGAAGCTATATATCTTCTAAGGGGGTTGATGGAAAGGTATCGGAGTAAACAAAGAAACCTTCATATAGCATTTATTGACTTGGAAAAAGCCTATGATCGAGTACCAAGAGAGGTGCTGTGGAAAGCCTTGGAACAGAAAGGTGTACGAGTTGCGTATATTAGAGCCATAAAAGATATGTACGAGGGGGCTACGACTAGTGTGAGAACGTCTGGAGGGGAGACTAGAGACTTTTCTATTAAAATTGGCCTACATCAGTGATCATCCTTAAGCCCTTATTTGTTTGACTTAGTTTTAGATGTTCTGACGAAACACATCCAAGAAGAAATCCCTAAGTGCATGCTTTTTGCAGATGACGTTGTTCTCATAGCAGAGACAAGGGAAGAGATTAATTTTAAACTTGAGTTATAGAGAACTATTTTGGAATCGAAGGGTTTTCGTCTGAGCAGGAGTAAGACCGAATATATGCATTGTAAGTTTAACAAGCGACAAGCTAGGAACGAGATGGAGGCTAAATTTGGTGATCAGGTCGTATCACAAGTGTCAAAGTTTAGGTATTTGGGATCAATTATACAAGATGACGGCGTAATTATTAGAGATGTGGAACATAGGATACAAGATGGGTGGTTGAAGTGGAGAATGACATCAGGGGTTGTTTGTGATCGGAAAGTACCTGATAAACTCAAAGGAAAGTTTTATCGTACTGCTATAAGACTAGCGATTTTATATGGGAGTGAATGTTGGGTAATGAAAGGACAATAAGAACATAAAATTGGAGTGGCGGAGATGATGATGTTGCGTTAGATGTGTGGTCATGCAAGAAGAGATAGGATCCGTAATGATCATATACGAGGTAGAGTTGGGGTGGCACCTATTGAGGAAAAAATGGTTGAAAACCGTTTAAGATGGTTTGGGCATGTGCAAAGAAGACCGTTGGAAGTGCCAGTTAGGAGAGTTGAACAGATGGTTTGGAGCCCTGTGAAAAAAGGTCGAGGAAGACTAAAAAGGACACTTAGATAAATTATTGAACGGGATCTTTTAGTAAATGAGATATCTAAAGAGTTGGTCATTGATAGAGCTTAATGGCGTCGTGCGATCCATGTAGCCGACCCTACTTAGTGGGATAAGGCTATGTTGTTGTTGTTGTATCTCTCTTCTTCTCTAATAAAATCTTTTTTTTTAATTAAAAAAAAAGCTCTCTTACTCTAAGATGAGATATCTTGGGTTCTGTGAAATTTCCTTGTGGCACAGCATGAATGAAGAAAATAGGCAAGAAAAATAATGTGTTGAGAAAATGAATGAATGAATATGATGATGATTTTTTTTTTTGATAGAAACGATGATGATTTTATTTTGAGGAGCTGAGAATAAATAAAGGATGGAGGCCACAAAGATAGCCACTCAATCCTTCTCAGATTAAGGAAAAGATAAAATAAACTTTATCCTAATCTAGAAAATTAAATCTGATCCTAATTAAATTAGGATTAGTAAACAGATAGGACTTATCTAAACTAAATTAACATAAAAGAATAACTTCTAGAATAAATAGAATAAAATATAAGGATTGATTCCTTTCAACACTCCCCTTCAAGCTAGGTTGTATATGTTATACAATCTTAGCTTGGAGTGAACTTTGTCAAGATGAACCTTGAAAGATTGGGCTATATTGAAATTGTAGAGAGTTGAAACACCATGTGATTCTAGAGGTACAGTTGAGAGAGATGGGCGGAGATGCTCCGAACGACAAGAAAATGCCGGAGACGATGAGCCAAGATGAAAACTGTGAAGAGTTGAAACACAAGGTGAATCTTGGGGAGATTGGGCCACTAATAAGGTTGTGGAGGAGTAGGAGCCCCTTAAAGGTGATTCCAGAGACATGACTGAGAGAGAGGGAGTGAACCCTTGAGAGCCCTTAGAGAGGAAAAAGGTTTAAAAAAAAAAAATTATGACAGCAACTAGCGTTGGATCATGGCGGAATTCAAATATCCTGCGCGTGTGACTGAAAAACGGCTAGAAAGAGGAGATCTGAACTCAAACGTGGAGGCGCGTGACGGTTGTGGACGGTGATGAGCTTCTGGGGATATGACGTTGGAGAATAGACGAACACTGTGATGTGATCAGATTTCTGATCTGACACTGGGAAGAGGAGCACCATGTTTGGACAGCCATGGGAAGATCTTCTGAGCATTGTTTGGAGAAGTTTATGGTGCTGAAGATATGTTTAGGAACTGGCTTTCGGCAACTGAAGCCCCAAAAGGAAGGTGTCACCGCTTCGAAATCAAAACAGTATTGGGTGTGTTGATGCCTTAACTGGAACGGATGGTGGTGTCACAACTTCAAACCAAACAAAGTCGCGAACAAAACCAAATAGTTATGAACAATTCGCAACCACGAACAAAACTAGGAGCGGACAACAAATAGAAGCTTGTAGCAGAATCCAGATGCAAAAATACCGAAAACACAAACTGTACTAGCTCAAAAGTGGTACCCACAAGTTGAAACTGGTCCCAACTGAATAGGGGGAAGGTGGCATGTGGACTAGTGGCAACTCGGAAACTGCACCTGACAATTGCAGGAAATAGGCCGAAAAAGTGAAAAATGGTAGTGGAGAGATTCTGAACACGCTAGAAGGATAACACAACATAGGAAAGCTTCAAGACATGTCAAAAAGAAGAAGAAAACTTGTAGAGAAAAATTGGCTGCAATTTGTGGATGGTTGATTAGAAGAATAGAGTTCGAAATTTTTGTGAAGTTTCATACTTTGCAGAACTCGGTAGCGGAATAGTGATGGGACAAGTCATGGAGGATGGAACCTGACTCTGATATCATGTGAAATTTCCTTGTCGCACAGCATGAATGAAGAAAATAAGTGAGAAAAATAATGTGTTGAGAGAATGAATGAAAGAATACGATGATGATTTTTATTCTTGTGAGGAGCTGAGAATAAATAGAGGATCTAGGCCACAAAGATAGCTATTCAATCTTTCTCAGATAAGGAAAAGATAAAATAAACTTTATCCTAATCGAGAAAATTAAATCTGATTCTAATTAATTTAGGATTAGTAAAACAGATAAGACTTATCTAAATTAAATTAAAATAAAAGAATAACTTCTAGAATAAATAAAATAAAATATAAGGATTGATTCCTTTCAACAGGTTCAACTCTGTGCAAGCCTTAAATCTACTTATCAATCCTATGCCTTATAAGACAATCCCACTACTAGTATCCATTATTTAGTAAAGATGGTTTTTGACCTATGTAAGTCTAGCACATTTGTGCTGCTTACATGTTTAAGCAAGTGTCCCTGTCAGATATGTAGTGGGATTGGGCGATATATTTTATTAATAAGAAAGAAAAGTACAAGAAGATACAATAAAAGGGAGGACGAGATATCCTCCCCAAACTAAAAATCACAAGAAAGAAAACCAGTCTGTAAACCGGTAAAGCTTTCCTTTCCCTATGAATGTCCACAAGTTGCTCTCCTTCCAGAAAACAACTTGCGGACATCCAAAGTGAAGCCATAAATATAAATGAGTCTGGTATCTCTTTCTAAAAGTTACAAATACTGCTCATGTCCATAAAGCCTTGTTCTCCTTCTGGTACCCCTGAATTTGATAGAAAGAGAAGTCCCAAGATCAGCTTGGCTCACCTCAAAGAGACCAAATAAACCCTGAAGATCAGCTGGGCAGTGTTGTAGTTGTTAAAGTGTCTGTTATTCTGTATTCTTTCTTGTAGGGAATGTGTTATCTTTTTCTTATGTATCTTTTCTTTCTCATAAAGTTTCTTATGTGATTGAAAAAAAAAAAAAAAGAGAAAAGCTTCGTAGCTCTATACACTTTTTTCATATCTTGTGATACTTTCAGAATATATTTTGTACTCATTGGAGTTAAAATTATCACAGAGCTATTACGTGTCATTAGAAGATTGAGCATGAAAGACCAGTGGGTGGATGATTCACTTCAGTATTTGACCCTGAAAATACTCTGCTTGGCCTTATATGCAAATCCTCGGGGTCAAAATCATTTTAAAAGTATTGGAGGTCTGGAAGTTCTGTTGGATGGTCTTGGAGTTCCATCAAATTATGTGAGAACTTATGGCAAACCCTCTCTGTTCAATGGAATAAGGTATTTTAATTGCATGTTGTCTCTCAGGCCAATTTTTTTTTTTTTTTTGGGTTAATTGCAATGGCAAGCTATGGTGATCCCTCATGCTTGTATATATATTAAATGTTCTGCATTTTGCTTATTTGAGGGACCACTGCAAGTCTCAAATGTTTAAGTTTGTGGAAAATTACTTAATAACTAGCCTTTCTTGGTAAAGTTATTGTTTTATATAGATAGGATTTATGCATCATATGAGTTTGCTTTATGTGGCAGAAGATAACATGTTTCTTTGATCTTGAAGTGCACTTGTTTTCTCCTTTACTCATATCAGTTTGTGTAAACTTAAAAGGAAAGTATATATAAAATTCCTTCTATCTCTCTCTCTCTCTCAGAGCATATACTTATTTTCTTGGCTCAAAAAAGAAATATTATTGAAGAGAAAAAAAGAGACAAAGGGTACAAAGACAACTGAAGAGAAAAGGAGGACTATATAAAACTGTTGGATTGGTCATATTCCTTTCATGGACAGGTTCTCTCGTAAAGCTTGTCTTCTTTGCATGATACATCCATCGCGGATTTCTTATATTTTTATGGGGGCCAACTTTCTTGGAATTTCCATTCTCTAGAAATTTAAATGATAACTTGTGGGCTATCTTACTTTGATGTTGGAAATTTTGGCTCCGTTTCGCATCTCCTCTTCTTGTGATATGAGGCTATGGAATTTGGACTCCTCGGGCTCTTATACTTGTGCTTCTTTTACTTTCTCAGCATATACTTTATTCCATCTGGTATATCTTTTCATTGCTATATAATTGTCTGTGTTGCAGTCTTTGAGAAATTGGCCTACATTTTTCTTGCAGGGATAATAAATCACTGCAAAAAATCTTACAGCTTCATGTTCTTGCTCTGGCAGTTTTGAGAGATGCTGTGTATCCTTCAAATATTGCTCAAGTTGTAAACTTCTGAAGCTTTCCATATTTAATTAAGAGCTTGGGTATCTTGATAAATTCTTTCATGTGAAAGTTGTAAAGTGATCATAAAACCCAAAAAAAAAAAAAAGTGCATCCATAACACTGCTAACTGGAGTCGTGAAATATTTTACACTCTTGCACATATATTTTGTGAGATCTGTTTTTGTCCTTTTATATCTGTTTCTCTCACAAGCTATATTGCCATGTGATAGTTGGTATGGAGTCATCCTTAGTGTATTTGTTTCATTTGATAGGTTAATTGGCTTTGCCTTGTTTACTCTATAAAGACTGCTTGCAATCTTTCGTCCAGATATTGTTTAATCCTTGACAATTATGCAGCTCTGGGAATATGAACAATTTGCAATTTCTTTGTGAAAATGGTAGGGTACATAAATTTGCAACTAGCTTTTGTTCACCGGCTTTCACACTTCAAGATGTGGGACAGGATAAGGGTTTTGCTGCAAAGCAGAATTTTGGAATGCTTGATCTGGATCTTCAAAATAAGAATATTGTAAAACCTGATTTAGCTATGGATTCTGGTGGCCTTCCTGCCAATTCTTTATTTTTTCAAATCTGGAATGATTATGTTAATAAGTTGAGCAGCGTACTCTGTTCATTCCTTCTGGTTGCAGAAGGTTCAAAATTTCATCATGTTCAAGTATTTGCTGGTCAACTTGCATTGTCTGTTTCTTCAGTATACTGTGAACTGTCAATCAAGTGGCTAATGAGGGTTCTAGTTATAATATTTCCTTGCATCAAAGCTTGCTCAAGTCAGAATCAGTTTCCAAGCCATTTAAGGTGAATGTTATGAACTACTTATGGCCTTTCTTTTGGGCTGAGACTTGCATTATTTTGCTCTTTGATGTTCACTGAAAATTCTAATTTAACTAAAAGTGCTCTTTGATGGTCTTTCTGGTTTACAATGGCTATAAGATTAGAACGTTCTAGCTTGTTGTCTTTTATAATTTTTTGCAGAGTCTTCATGAGAGTTCTACAGGACACAGTTCTCAACGCATTTAAAGAAGTTCTTTCTTCTTCACCCATGACACTTGATATTTTCCGGGATGAGGGAATTTGGGACCTTCTCTTCTCAGAGAATTTCTTTCATTTTGGATTAGCTTCTGACAGTAGTTCTGGAGGGAGATTTGCACATGCTGAGAAGAAGTCTGAAATGTTTTCTGCTTCAAGTAGCGTTAGCGGTGTATCAAAAGCAGGCGGGGCTAATAGTCTACAGATGGAAGTAATTTCATTTCTGGTATTTGCTGCAACTTCTAATGGAAGTGCACACAACTTGGTGGGTTCTTCTATTTTTCTTTTAAGGGTTTATGTTGTATGAAATTTCCGTTACCATCCTGTGGAATGGAGATTTGAACACAAACATGTTTATTGTGAGCACCTCATGTTTGGGTTACTTGACAGTTTCTGTGATGTCATCTATGCATGATGTACTAAGGTTTGCTGACATGAAGTAGAGATTGCATAAAGTTATATAGACCTTTTGTTGAATCAAAAGAGATAATAATAATAATTAAAAAAAAAAAGTATATGGTGTAAATCTGGGATGAGGGATGTAGTGCTTGGTAAAAAGATCTAGCTAAGTGACTGTAATCACAGAGAAGATGATTTGAATTTCTCTCTTATCTATTTCATTCATAGGCTACGGATATATATACATAGGGAATAATAAAAATAATCCCTACAATCAAGCTATACAATCAAACTAATCAATCCCTATAATAAAGTATATTTACTGACAATATAATAAATCCCTATAATTAAGCCTCTATATCGTAACACTTCCCCTCAAGCTGGATCATAGATGTTAATCATGCCTAGCTTGTTACAAATGTAATTAATGCGAGCTCCATTTAAGGCCTTAGTGAAACTATCTCCCAACTAGTCTTCTGTTCTAACATATCCTGGAGTAATGAAATTATCTTCAATCTTTTCACGAATGAAGTGACAGTCGATCTCAATATGTTTAGTTCGTTCATGAAACACAGGATTAGAAGCAATGTGAAGAGCAGCTTGGTTGTCACACCATAATGTTGCTAGTAATGGGGTCTTGAAGTCAACTTATTTCAATAGTTGGTATATTTATACAATTTCACATACTGAGCTTGCCATAGCTCTGTATTCTAATTCTGCAGTTGATCGAGAAACAATATTTTGTTTCTTGCTCTTCCATGAAACTAGATTCCCTTCTACAAAGACACAATAACCAGTAGTAGACCTCCTATCATTTTTGCACCTTGCATAGTATGCATCAGAATAAACTTCAATGTTAGTGTGTCCATGATACCCATAAAATAATCCACGTCCTGGGGCTCCTTTTAAATAGCAAAGTATTTGTTCTAGGAGTGCCCAATGGTTGACAGTCGGAGAGGACATAAAGCGACTGACCACGTTAACTGAAAATGCAATATCAGGGTGAGTCACGGTCAGATAATTCAATTTTCCCACAAGTCTCCTATACCTCTCAGGATCATGAAATGGCTCACTGTCATCATTTGCAAGCTGTATGTTAGGAGTCATAGGGGTACTTGATGGCTTAGCCCCCATCTTTCCTATTTCTGTCAACAAGCCAAGAACATACTTTCTTTGGGACAAGAAGACCCCCTTCTTATTTCTCAAAACTTCAACCCCTAAGAAATATTTCAAAGGTCCCAAATCCTTTGTCTGAAACTGTGACTGCAAGAAAGTTTTAAGGCCAGAGATGCTAGAATTGTCACTCCCGGTTATCACAATATTATCAACGTATACCACAAGAAGAATGATACCATAGGCTTTGCTTCAGACTATATAGCGATTTCTAAAGTCGACATACTTTCTCATACTCCCCCTGAGCAACAAACCCAGGTGGTTGCTCCATATAGACCTCTTCTTGAAGAGTACCATGAAGAAAAACATTTTTAATATCTAACTGCTGTAGTTGCTAGTTATGAGTGGCAACCAATGAGATCAACAAACGGACTGAGGAAAAAGTATCTGAATAATCACCACCATAAGTCTGAGCATATCCTTTCGCAACAAGACGGGCCTTCAACCGAGCCACAGAACCATCAGGGTGGACTTTAATTGTGAACACCCATTTGACCCAATAGCTTTCTTCCCAGCAGGTAAATCCATTAATGTCTAAGTGTTGTTATAGTCCAGTGCATTTATCTCTTCTATCATAGCATCACGCCACCCAGGATGGGCCAAAGCTTTATGAACAGTCTTAGGAATGGACACAGAGTCCAGGTTGGCCAAAAAAGAACAAGATGTAGAGGATAAATGATCATAAGAAACAATTGAGGCAATAGGATAAGTACAAAGACGTTTACCTTTGCGAAGGGCAATAGGGATGTTTGGAGAAGCTAAATCAGGATCTGGCGACAAAACAGATGGTGGTGGGCATAAATCTGAGCCTGCAGGCGATTGTCGTCGAGTGTAGACATGAACAATTGGTGGCCGAGTGGGTGCCAAAGAAGGTGTACGAGTACCTGTGGATGGTTGAGAATAAGGAACGGTGTAGATGAGCAGATCATCATCTTCCCTCGGAACATGAGAAGAAGAAGAAGTAGAAAAGAACGGAATGTCTTCTTGGAAGGTAACATCAACAGAAACAAGATAGCGCTGAAGAGTAGGAGAGAAACACCTGTATCCCTTTTGGAGACGAGAATAACCAAGGAAGACACATTTAAGAGACTTAGGGTCTAACTTTGTGACCTAGGGTCTGGTGTCCCGAAGAAAACAAGTGCTGCCAAAGATACGGGGCTCAATAGGAAACACAACTGTGGATGGAAACAAAACAGAATACGGAATCTTTCCCCCAAGAACAGAGGATGGCATGCGGTTAATCAAAAAACAAGTTGTGGAGACAGCATCAGCCCAAAAAGGTTTAGGAACATGCATTTGAAACAAAAGAGCTCGAGCAACTTCAAGTAAATGTCTATTCTTACGTTCAGCAACTCCATTTTGGGCAGGTGTGTCAACACACGAGGATTGATGCAAGATGCCACGTTGAATCATGTAAGACTGGAAAGTCTCGGAGAGATACTCTTTGGCATTGTCACTCCTCAAGGTTTGAACAGAAATATTAAATCGTGTTTTAATTTCAGTATAGAAAGTACAAAAATGTGAAAAAACTTCAGAGCGACTTTTCATTAAATATAACCAGGTAACACGAGAGTGATCATCAACAAAGGTAACAAAATACTTAAAACCTGCTCTGGCCACAATAGGACAAGGACCCCAAACATCAGAATGAACTAATTCAAAAGGGGGCGTAGCCCGTTTATTAACCCGAGACCGTAAGGGAACATGATGGTGTTTTGCAAACTGACGAGACTCACTTGGTAAAGATGATAAATGTCGAAATTGGGGATAGAGCTGCTTGAGAAATGGGAGAGACGGATGACCCATATGACAGTGCAAATCGAAAGGAGAAAACGAACTAGAACATGCCAAAGATCTTGGTGTCTGAGTATCAAGAGTGTAGAGACTGCCAGACTCATGCCCGATACCAATAATCTGCTTCGTCGTAAGATCCTGAAAAATACAATGAGTAGGAAAGAATGAGACACTACAATTTAGGGCACGAGTGAGTTTACTAACAGAAATCAGATTAAATGAAAAATTAGGTAAACTCAGCACTGAAGGTAGAGATAAAGAAGGGGTCAGGTTAATGGTGCCAGACCCAAGGACACGAGGTGTAGAGCCATTAGCTATAGTCACATGAGACGAATGGGCATGAGTATCAAAAGTAGAGAAAAGACTAGGATTACCTGTCATGTGGTCTGAAGCACCAGAATCAATAACTCATCTGGACGATGAAGAGATGAGACATGTGGGGGATTTACCTGTATCAGCAAAGGCAGCAGTAGGAGTAGAAGTTTTAAGTGATTCTTGATATTGAGTGAACTTGGCAAAGTCATCAGCAGAAACCACAATTGTCTTATGAGCAGATGAGGCAACATGGGCAGATCGTCCTGTCTGATTCTTATTGAGAAGTTTCTTGCAAGTGCGTTTTGTATGCCCCGCTCATGACAGTAATAGCACTCAACTTCACCAGACTCCTGACTTCGATTTTCCATATTCTTGTTACGATTGTGCGATCCTCCCCGTGAGCCACCTCGAGATCCACCACGACTAACAAGAGCACTGTTATTATTAGTAGTGATTTGAGAAGGTTGTGAGTTTTCTGTACGAAGAACTCTAGCAAAAATTTCTTGCAAAGGAGAAATTTCAGATGCTGAGAGAATTTGAGATTTCACTGTTTCGAAATCTGGGCGCAAACTTGTCAGGAAACTCATAACTGCCATTTTCTCTCTTTGAGCTTGCTGAACCTTAATATCAGAACTAAAAGGGAGAAGCGTATTTAGTTCTTCATAGGTTTTCTTAAATTCCATGAAATAAGCAGTAAGAGACTTGTCTTGCTGCTCTCCTCGATAAAATGACTTACATACCTCGTAGATGCGGGATATGTTTCCTTGTCCAGAATACAAAAAATTCAAATATTCCATTAATTCTTTCACAAATTCACAGTGGTTAATCAAACCAAGTACCTCTATGTCAATAGAGTTCCGAATTTGCAAGAATAGTCTTGCATCATCACGCAACCACGCTTTACTCCAATCTAAATAGTTGGAGCCATTGAGTTTGTGCTCCGTAATCTTAGTCATCACAGGGACTACCTCAGCCATGACTGTAGATTTACTGTCTGCCATAGGTGGGAAAAACACACAGCAGCACACAAACAAAACCAAAATAAATGGATTCAGAGTCACAGGCCTAGAACAGTAAACCAAAGAGAACCAAACCAAACCAGAAGGTCAAACAACAGGGGAAACACCGAAAAGAATAGGAAGTCGCCGGAAAACGAACAAAAATGCCGACGAGGCAAAACGGAGAGGAAGATGACGTTGGACGCGTCTTCACGCGCTGGCACGTGGATCCGCTGGCAGAAAGAATGAATGGCGCGTGGAACGTGGATCCGCTGGCAGAAAGAACGAATGGCGCGTGGAGGTCACACGCGCCGCCGATGGCTATGGGACTCTCGGGGTCCGCCGGCCGTTGAAGTCTGAACGTCTTTGGGGGGTGGTGAGAACCAACAACCACCGTAGAGGGCTGGGCTCTTCTCACACACACACAGGCAGGAACGAGAACGCACACACACACTCCTCTGATACCATGTAATCACAGAGAAGATGATTCGAATTTCTCTCTTATCTATTTCATTCATAGGCTACAGATATATATACATAGGGAATCATAAAAATAATCCCTACAATCAAGCTATACAATCAAACTAATCAATCCCTGTAATAAAGCATATTTATTGGCAATATAATAAATCCCTATAATTAAGCCTCTATATTGTAACAGTGACAAAGGTCTAGTGGTGTTGGTGGGTCTTGCTATGTTGCTGGATATACTTTCCCTGTTCTGTGTTTCATCTTTGACAGTAAAGGAATTTGGAATTTGGATTTTTTGGGTGCCTATACTTGTTCCTCTTTCTTTACTTTCATATTTCAAAGCCTAAATTCTTCTTCTTCTTGCATGAAATCTTTTTTGGAAAGTCAAGGCTCTTTTTTAGGGTAAAGGCTTTTGTTTGGATAGCAACACTCAATAGAATTAACACACAAATGATATGCTTCAAACTCGGAGACCTAATAGGGCTTTTTTAAATCATGTACTAACTTTGTTGTTAATTAACTTCTGGCATGCATTTCTGGCAAACTGCGATTATTTGTGTTTATGTGTATCATTTTGTATGCTAGTGTCTAAAGTTTTTATCTACCCTTGTTTTAGGGAATAATCTTTCATTTCACATGCTCTTTTTGTTGTTGTGTTGCTTGCATGGCATAGCCGAATTTGATTGTCTGGGAAGTTTTCTAATATTTAATTCCTTTCATTTGGTTACAGCCTGAATTGTCTGCCTTGCTGAATGCTCTTGAAGAGTCTGTTTGCAATCCTGAAATTGCCAGTGTTCTTGTGAGGAGTTTGGTTCAGATTTTGCATGTCTCTGCTGAGAAAACAGTTGCTTCTTTTAAGACCCTTAATGCAGTTTCCCGAGTTCTAAAAGTTGCTTGTCTTCAAGCTCAAGAGTCTAGAAGATCTGAAAACATTAACTCCTCTGTTGAGGATAGTGGCATGGAAGTATCAGCACAGAATCAGCAAAAAATTGATTTTCATGATACTGAGCGAAGTTGGTTTAACTGTATGGAACTGTGCATGGAGCTTTTTGCTAATTTCTTATCAGCAGCTGAAGATTCAAGAACTTTGATATTGAATAGTTTCACATGCATTGATTGTTTATTTGATTTATTCTGGGTAGAAGGTTTGAGAAATGATGTGCTTGGTAAAATACTTGAGCTGATGAAGGTATGCCAGTAGGTTTTTGCCTTTTGTTTTTGTTGTGTTATAATGTGAACGAGGTGTGTACCTCAAATTTATTATGTGTAAGTTATTGATTGGGAGTATTTAACATTATTATTTTTTCAGATTGTACCACACTCTGAAGAAGATAGGAAAGCAATGTTGCAGTTGTGCTCTAAGTATTTAGAAACATTTAATCAGATAAAAGAACGGGAGAAAGGCTTTGTAGATCTGTCTATTGATTTGTTGGCTGGAATGAGAGATATGCTCCAGGCTAATCCAGCAGTACGTTGTCCAATTAATTTGTTTCTTGACTAATAGCAGGTCACTTTAACATGTTTAGCTATTTAACTCAAGTATTGTAATTGATGTTGTGCTGCCTCAGTACTATCAGGCTCTGTTTCGCGATGGAGAGTGCTTTTTGCATGTTGTATCATTACTTAACGGCAACCTTGATGACACAAATGGGGAGAAATTGGTTTTGAATGTACTTAAAACACTTACTTGTCTGCTCGCAAGTAATGATGCCTCAAAGGTTCTCATCTTTCTTAATCTTTTCATTACTTCTGTTGTCTATTTATTTATTTGGTCTCTTGTTTCCTCCCCATCTTGGATAGAAACTATGTTGCATCCTTTGAATTTATCTTATTTCTTGGCTTGCTTTTGCTTGCAATTTTCTAATGCTACCTTCAGTTAAAAATTCTATTTAATTTATTAAAAACTATTACTAGCTGCTCCAATCTTCTTTGTATAATGCCGCAATTGCTGATTTTTTTAATTGCATAAAACAATCAAGTGTTTTGGAACCCTTATTTTCATAGAAATGTAAATATTAGACTTGTCAATGAATTTGCTTTTTGCTGGACATTTTTGGTTCATTTTGACCCTCTTTTATACTTGGTAGAAGGATTTGGAATCTTAGAATCTTCAGGCTCCTAATTCTTTCTTTGACTTCTTAATTTGTGGCCCAAGCACTAGTTTCCCTCTTAC
Source organism: Biancaea sappan (assembly GCA_037074585.1). NCBI lineage: Eukaryota > Viridiplantae > Streptophyta > Magnoliopsida > Fabales > Fabaceae > Biancaea > Biancaea sappan. The sequence goes on from CM073494.1 coordinate 20,346,796, forward strand.
AAAGTCTTCTTGATTTTTTTTTTTTTTTGATATAGAAAGAAAGATTACTTATAAGGTAAAGGCTTTAGTCTGGACAACAGTATCAAATAAAATTAGTACAAATGATATGCTTCAAACTTGGAGACCCAGTATTGCTTTATTATTGGACGTTTATGTTATGTGTTACAGAAATTTAGAGACAAGTAATCATCTCTTCCTGCACTGTGAAGTGGCTTGGAATGTGGAATAGATTATTTGTTTATTGTTTTTTGGAGAAAATTAGGTGATCCCAAGTGATCTTGGGGCCTCTTTTTCAACCAAATTCAAGGGCTTTGAAAGTAGAAAGGAAAGTAAAGCATTATGTCAAAGTGCAGGATTTAAAATTTTGTGGTGTATTTGGTTAGAGAGAAATGCCAGGGTTTCTAAACTGCAATTCCTTCCACCACATCTTCTTTGGGATAGAATTAGTTTTATGGCTTCACTATGGGTTTCGCAAGTGGTCTCTCAAAGGGGTGCCTCTTGTGGATATCCAAAGGGACTAGAAAGCTCTATTAGTTTCTGGGTTTTTACCTTGCTTTTTTGTATGGGGAGGATTTCTTGCCCTCCAGATTCTTGTTTTTTCGTGTTCTTTCTTCTCTCAGTAATAAAATATTTCTTCTTCCATATTAAAAAAAAAAAAAACTATTACAGGCTGCATTTAGAGCTCTTGCTGGAAAAGGTTACCAGACACTGCAAAGTCTGCTGTTGGATTTTTGCCAATGGCATTCAAGCGAAAGCCTTTTAAATGTATTGCTTGATATGCTTGTGGATGGAAAGTTTGATATTAAAATGAGTCCCATTATAAAGGTAACCTAGTAGCATATAGCTTCAATTTAATTTTTATGATTTACTTGCCCTTTATCATTTTCAGTTTCAAGAATGTGGCATAAGATTGATTTATCATATTGATAAATTACACCTAGTGTATCTAGTTCTATTCAATCTCCATTAAATGAATCTCACATGAGCATTTCCTTTCCCTTTTTCTTTATTTGATTTCAGAATGAAGATGTGACTACATTATATCTGATTGTACTGCAAAAGGTTAGAAATTCATTTCGCATGCTTCTTTTTTGTTAATTTTCAACACTGGAGTTAATAGCTTTCTTGATAATTATTCCAATAATTGCTGACTTTTCATTTAATAAAATAATGTCATCTGGATTATTGCTTTGCTATCTTGTGATTGGGCAGAGCAGTGAGTCATTGCAGCATCATGGGCTCAACGTGTTTCAGCAGCTGTTAAGAGATTCCATTTCTAATCGAGCTTCATGCGTCAGAGCAGGAATGCTTGACTTTCTTCTTGATTGGTTTTATCATGAAGATAATGACAGTGTGATCTTTCAAATTGCCCAGTTAATTCAAGCTACTGGTGGGCATAGTATATCAGGGAAGGACATACGCAAAATCTTTGCCCTACTCCGTAGTGAGAAAGTTGGGACACGGAGACAGTACTGCTCTCTTTTGTTAACTAGTCTCTTGTCAATGCTGCACGAAAAGGGACCTACTGCCTTTTTTGATCTTTCTGGGACTGATTCTGTAAGTCCTGAAGCCACCATAGAAATATTACTGGGGAACTTCATTTTGTCAGTTACAATTTATATTTAATTGCTGGACTAGGTAGTAAAATGATTTATTCTAATTTTTTGTGGATACATATATATAATTTCAACTGATTATTTTTATTTTTTTGATAGAAAAAGAGATAATTTATTAAGGAAAAAAGGAATTATATATTGAAAGAAAAACAAAAGGGGGACCAGAGATCCTCCCAGAAAAACAAAACCAACCCACAAAGCCCAACAAGGGCTAGTACAATAAGGTCCTCCAATCCCTATAAATATCTACAAGGAGCGTTCCATGAAAAAACCCATTGTCAGAGACCTGAAAGGAAGCAACAAAACAAATCCTCTTCCAAAGCAAATGAGGGAGAAGGAACTGATCCTTAAAAACTCTTGCATTCCTTTTACTCCTAAGACACCACAAAACCACCAGCATTGCCACTTTCCACAAAACCTTATTCTCCTTTCTCCTTCCAAAGCCCCTAAAGTTTATTGCCATAAAAGCATCAAGGTCAACTATACACACCCAACTTTCCTCATGGATGCATCTTCCATATATATATGTATTTATGTATGTATGTATATATATCTATGGTGTCTCTAGTTGGCATCAGTGAAAGAAAAGAGACCCAAGTCATTTAAATGTCTGAACATAATTTCTTTTAGCGAAAGAGGATTTTCTTAGAAGATAGATAAGAAAAAGGGAAGATAAGTTATCCTCTGAAAACAGCTAACAAAACAGGTAAACTCAAAAGGGCTACCCAATTTTTTTGCACAACTAATGAGGGAACCACCCCCCTCCCCCCCCCCCCCCCCCCAAAAAAAAAAAAGAACAAAACAAAAAATGAATACTTGAAGGAGTGTTTTGGGTTTGATGGGTTTTAGGGCGAATCCAAGCAAGGAACAATTAGGGTTATAAATTCTTCTTTTATCCCAAAACAGAAAAAGATAGTTAGGGTGTTGATGGGATGGACGTTTATGACGCCTGCCAAGGAAAATAGTTCTCAGTAGCATTGGAAATTAAAAGAAACTGATGGTAATGGAGATTAAGAAAAGTAACTTAAATTTTTTTTTTTGATAGAAAAAAATGTTATCACTGAGAAGAGAGAGATACAAAAGGAAAAGGAGAAAAACACAGCATTGGGAGGACAAGAGATCTTCCTACTAGAAGACTAAAAAGAGAAAAAGCTAAAAACAAAAGACACCCCACAAGGCCCTTTAAAAAGATTAGTGTAACAAAGCCCTCTAGTCTCTATAAACATCAGATAGAGGCATCCCCTTGAACAATTCATTGGCTGAAACCCATAAAGAAGCCACATAGCGAATACGATCCCACAGCAAGTGAGGGAGTAAGCACTTGTCATTAAAGATCTATTGCGAACATGGCTGTTTTCCATAGAATTTTGTTCTCCTTCCTATAGCCAAAGCCTAAGATCTATTGGGCAAACCCAATTCTCATCAAAGAGATCAAAGAGACCAAATAACCTGTTCCAGATGCCCCAAGCCACCTCATAATGCAGGGACAGATGGTTGTTTGTCTCTGAATGCCTCATGCACATCACGCAAACGTCAATAGATAAAATCTTAAGAGGCCATCTGACTTGATAGATCATTGGTTTTAATTCTATTAAGCATTGCAGTCCACAAAAAGACTTTGACCTTTAAAGGCGCCTTAACTTTCCAATAAGACTTTTTAAATTGCAAAGAGACAATAGGATTGCAAATCAGAAGATTGAGAAAAGAAACACAAGTATACGAGCCTGAGGAATCCAGTTTCCACAGTCTCTTATTAGGAAAAGACGATATGCGGATCGGATCTAGAATGTCTAGCAATGAAGAAAGGTTAGTCAAAATTCTATCATTAACATTTCTGGCAAAAAGGAAGTTCCATCCAGATTGGTCCCCTTGCAAGCAAAAGAAGTCAACAATGGGGGCATCATGTAAAGAAGACAGAAAAAAGATGCGAGAATCTTTCTTTAGAAGGGATAGGACCAATCCAACAGTCCTCCCAAAAACGAAACCGAGAACCATCACCAACAATCAAAGACAACAAAGGAGAGAAAAGGTGGTATACCTGAGAGGTCGCTTTCCAAGCACTTGCATGTGTAACGACACCTCCCGAGCAGTGTCCCATCCATTCTGATGTAGCCCATACTTTGCTTTAATCACCTTATGCCATAGGGAGTTAGGCTCTAAAGGGAATCTCTATAACCACTTGGCCAAAAGAGATATGTTTTTAGACACCAGATTACCATGACCCAAGCCCCTGTCTTCCTTAGATCTGCAACACACCTCTCAGCTAATCAAGTGATCCCTTTTTTCCTCCCATCCATCAGACCAAAGAAAATTCCTCATAATCCTCTCAATCTTTCGAGCCACCCCAACTAGAATCTTGAACAAGGACAAAAAGTACAAGGACAAAAAGTACAAGTGCATACTAGATAAGGACGCCTGAATTAAGGTCAATCTTCCCCTTAAGGAAAAGCAGGAGTCTTTCCAACTATCAAGCTTACAGGAAATTCTTTGGATGACAGGATCCCAAAAAGAAACTGCGTGCGAGTTACCTCTTAGAGGAACACCTAGATAAGTAAGAGGCCAATTGAGCACCTTGCAACTCGCAATCTCGGCCAACTACCTAAGAGAATCTTCCTGAATATTAATACCAGTTAAGCCATTCTTACCCAAGTTAACATGGAGGCCCGACACTAGCTCAAAAATTTGAATCAGCAAAAGCACTCGAAAAAGGTTTTCCCTATCCTCAGGTAAGAAGAGAATAGTGTCATCAGTGAACTGCAAGTGAGTAACTTCAAAACCATTACCCCCTACCGACAGACCTCTAAGAATCCCTTTATCAGAACCCTGTCTCATCATGCAGCTAAGGACATCGACTGCTAGAGTAAAAAGAAAGGGGGATAACGGGTCGCCTTGTCTAGCCCCACGTTGTCCCTTGAGTTAGGCTTTGGGTTGCCCATTAATAATAATCGAAAATGCCATCAAAGAAAGACAATCGTTCATCCAACGCCTCCATCTATAACTGAAACCCTTGTGACGGAAAATCCAATCCAAAAAATCCTAGTTAACCATATCGTAAGCTTTCTCAAAGTCTAGTTTGAACACAAGTCCTTGGTGCTTTCTACATCTGACATCCTCAACTATCTCGTTAGCTATTAAACTAGCATTGAGAATTTGTCACTTGGCAATGAAAGCAATTTGGCTCTTCGATATAGAACTCCCGACAAACGCACTTAACCTCTCAGAGAGCACCTTGGCGATGATCTTGTAAATACTAGTTACCAAGCTAATGGGCCTGGAATCCCTCATCTTAATAGATCTGTCACTTTTGGGAATAAGGACAATGAAGGTAGAATTCATACTGGTCGGTACACGGCCAGTATGGAAGAATTCTCCAAAAACTTTCATCAGATCTTCCTTCACAATCGACCAACAAGCTTGGAAAAAAGCCAAATTGAACCCGTCAGGCCTAGGGGCCTTATCCTTATCCATCTTCCAAATGGTATTTCTAACTTCTTTCTCCTCAAAAGGTCTTTCAATCCAATTCCCCTGAACACCGTCAATGGGAGACCAGTCTAAACCCTCAATCATCAGCCTCTCATGCATCTCCTCTGTATATAGCTTCTTGAAAAAATTGGTTACATTGTCAGAGATCCCCTCGTTATCCTTAACAATAGTGCCATCATCCACCTCTAGCTCTTTTATGAAACTCCTCCTCCTCTTCCCGTTGAGTTCACGTCACCCTCACCAGCCCACTTCATTTTTGCTCTTTTGACGCTAGCTTATGTCTTCTTTTTTGGTAGTGTCGTCCAAAGTATTTCTGAGAGTCACTTTACGCACGACAAGAGCCGTCTCGAGGCCGTCCTGGCTCTCTAATTTGTCAAGAATGTCGAGCTCCTTAAGAATATCTTTCTTCTGGGCTCTAATGTCCCAAGAAACTTTTAAGTTCCATATCTTCAACTTTTCCTTCACAAATAGCTTCTTCATGAACCCTCCCATCCAGGAACCATGCGTTTCGACCACCACTTCTCCACATTGTTGAGAAACGATCGATGATGTAGCTACATAGTTTCAAATCTGAAAGGGGTAGGGCCTCATTTAGCTCTGCTAGTCTCAAGGATAATGGGAAAATGGTCAGACACCAGGCGCGAATCCACTTCCCGAATAGGATCAGGAAACAAATCCTCCCATTCAAGGGTGAACAAAAAGCTGTCTAGACGCGAAGGAACTATTGAACTCCTATTGACCGATCAAGTAAATTGGGCATGGGAGAGGGAGAGGTCCTTAAGCTCGCAATCCCAGATAAAAGTGTCGAAACCTCTCATGCTAGCATTGATCCTGGATCCTCCTAACTTCTCATCAGGGAAGCGTACAACATTAAAGTTGCCGCCAACATACCAGTGAGGGTTACAGAAACCGTGAACATAAGACAGCTCCTCCCAGAAGTTGCTTCGCAACCGAGGGTTCGTCGGTCCGTAAACATTGGTAAACCACCAATACCCTTTGTCCTTGAAATCAAGTAACACCAAGAGAGAAGAAAAATGCACTAGCACATCCACTTTGGAGGCGACCCGTGTGTCCCAAGTAACCAAGAGACCACCTAAAGCGCCAACAGAAGGCAAAAACTCCCAATCCTTGAATTTATTATCCCATATGCTTCGTACTAGAAATCTGTCCAACTCCCCTAGTTTAGTTTCCTGGATCAACCTGATGTCTGGTTCTACCTGCCTAAAAACTTTTTTCACCTTATTTCTTTTGAGTGGGTTACCGAGTCTATTCACATTCCAATTTATGAAGACTTTTGAGCGGGTTACCGAGTCTGTTCACATTCCAACTTATGATCTTCATAAAGAACTTGACTTAGCTTTCCTTCTCTTGGGTTTCCCATAATTAATCGAGGATGTCAACCTTTTTATCTCGCTTTTGAGTTTTCTCTTTTTCCTTTGAGAAGTCTTAGGCGACATTATCACCTTAACGTCCTTTCCGGATTTATCTTTTGGCTTAAAGTTAAGAGATTCAATCAAGGCTTGTGGATCTTGATTGTCCCTCTTACCCCGTAAGTGGTGTAGGTGAATGGAGTGATCCCCTATTTCATTGCTTTCTCCTATGACACAAGAAGATTTGTTTGGATCGGGGGAATGAATAGTGCCCTCTTAGGCGATGTCGTTACACATGCAATTCCCTGCAAAACCAAACCGAGGCACACCAAGATCATTAAGAAAAGGGTTAGAAGTGTTAGATTGGGAAGAAAAAATACTGTTTGTTTGGGGAGGAAAGGAAGAAAGTAGAGGTGCCTTGGGGGCGTTGGCAGTGCTCAAAAGATTAAAACAAGTTTGTGTTAGTTCACAATGCCCCTTAGAGGCTTCATCATACTTATTTTGCAGAAAGAGCCAGTGAACATCTTCCAACCCATCATCAAAATCCCCTGTTGAGTTTTCCTTAGCAGTGATTTGTTGCTCAATTTGTTGAATGAGCAATCCTTCACCGCTGTCAAAATCAGACGACGGGCAATCTTCGTCAGAGATAATCTCCTCTTCTTTACAAGAAAAAGCTCCTGTATTAGATAAGCTTGTGTAGCTTTCAAAGATCTTGTGCAAACCAACATCATTCCTGGTTTTGAGCTGGGGTCTTTTTCTAAGAACCCTTTTATTCTACCATTGGAGGCTTCAGGAGGAACACCTAACGTGCCAGAAGATGCCACCTAATCAAAGTCTGCTTTGCGTGGTGTTTGTTGGTTGCTAAAGTTGGCCGGTGTAGTCTTGTCAGCTTCTGTATGGGCATCGGTGCTGTCTGGGGTGTTAGCGGCATCCTGGGTCTTCCTCCACCATTGGCCCAAGTTCCTCTCTATCGCCCCTTTCTGTAAGTGACGTTATGAAGCGAAAGGGAAGTGATGGCTTGACGTATAGATGCTCTGGCGACATCTCCAGCCCTCCTTGGTCTTTGTCGGCTGTTTCTGTGCTTGACTAGCCACCTTCCACCCGTTGCATTGACCTGGACGAGGATGCTGGTGTTCGCGGGTCGTATAGCTTCAGGTGTGCCTGTCCTCGTTTTATCTGGGTCGGGGAGCCTTCATAAGACTGGTCCTTAGTCTCAAGGTTTGGCTTTTGGGCCTTATTGACCCTCCAACTTTGAGACCCATCAAAGGTGGTGGCCTAAAGAATTTGACCTGATGGTTTCTCATCTTACTTGTGGAGGACATGGGCCTAGGGGGATAAGGACTTATCTTCCTCCTAATTGAGCCTTTATCGCTAGTGGGTATTCTCACTAGAGCCCGGCATACCCTTCTCATTCCCTCAGGTTCTACCATTACCCTTAGGGTCCTCGAAAAAACAAAATCAAAAGCTCTTTTATTGAGGTCTTCCATTTTGTTACTACCCATCACATCCTCCACCATTGACTTCCCTTTTTTGTGATTGCCACGTTGTCCGAGGTCGCCATAACCAAATGTTCCTCCCTTTATAGCCCCGTTGACCCAGCTACTACCAACAACGTTATCCCCATTTTTGAGCATGTTAGAAAGCCTGCCTGAGTCATCGGGGAGTCCACCATCACCGGCCTGAGGAGTTCCTTTCTCGGTCACCACCTTCTTGCTCTTGAGAACGTCAGCAAAGGTTCTATTGGCATCCAAATAGAATTTGAAAGTAGAGGAATTCCTCCTTATTTTATCGTAGAATTTTCAACCCCTTCAGAAGACACCAGGACATTCAAGGCACGCCCAAAAGACTTCCATGCCCTTCCACCCATTCCCTTGGGGATAATGACAGAGACTCGTTTTCCTCCTAATAATATTTCTGTGATAACAAGAAATTCTCCCATACGGTTCTTCCCTATCTCTGCCAAAAAGACCTTACCTTTCTCTCGGCATCTATTCATTTCAGACCCCTTCCACTTGCCTACTTCCAGAATGTGGAAGACAGAAGAGAGCCACCTAGCGGATTGCCATCCCAAAAAAATAGAGAACAAAAGGCCTCTTCCTTTTTCAGTAATAGGGATTTTTGGGGGCATCTCCTACTCGTTTCTTAACCAGATCAAAGGTCTTTGCTTTAATAGCAAACCTATGAATCATCATTTTGATAGGAACCAATACTTACTAACACGATTCAGTGCATTCTTTGTTCTCAAACATTAGCATTGGATCTTTCAACAAGCATAACAACATCTAAAGAGTTCTACACCATGAAGAAAATCAATAGCAAACGTAAATGATTCTATATGAATACTATTTCTTTAATCAATCTCTACCATTGAGGTAGAGAGAAGGAGGAGGAAATTTTTTAGACAAAAGTAGCTTAAATTTTATATCAGGGTTTGGTTGTCTTACAAATTGTATAGTTGTATAGTTGACTTATTATCCATTAATAACATAGTCATAGTGCGAATCCGTAGGCTAATTCATAGGCTAATTGTTTGGTAGCATAATCTTTGGGATTTTGTTTTATTTCTTTTTTTGGCCTATGTAATTTGAATATAAACCTATTGGTTCAACGGAATAGACATAAGAAAGTGTTCTCTCTTTTTGTAATTAGTGTTCTATTACATGGTACCAGAGCCAGTCTTGGCTTGGGTTTGATGCTCCGGCGTAGGGTTAGTACTGGCTTGCTTTAGGTTACCTGTGGAAGTGACCTTTGTGTCTCACCGCCCACCTAGGGAAATTTGCCTCCTCCAGTTCAGCCCATCCTAGGAGTCTGGTGGTGTTTTTTGCTGCCTACAGTTTTGACGCATGATCTCACGCATTGGCGCGAGGGCACGTGTGATGAAGTTCTCAGTACCAGTTTGTTTCCTCGTCTTCGTCTCCTCATTTTCGGCCTTTTCCTGGTGTTAGATTGATCATTTGGGTTCGATTGGATAGTGGGTCTCCTTCCAATTTGTTCACGTCTCCGTGTCATGATGTCTCCTCTATCAGTAGCTTAGCATCACCTCAGGTTCTGTATTCTGCTTTTATTCTTGCTAAAAATGTCAGACACTAAGGCTCCCTGTTGCTGAATTAGTTAATGTTATGTCAAAAATAATTGAGCATAAATTAAACGGATCTAGTTATTTGGAGTGGAGTAAAACTATCAAGGTTTATGTACGAAGTGTTGAAAAAGATGATCATTTGACTAAACAACCCCCTATTGATGGAACAGACAAACTTGTCTTAGAGATGATGCACATTTATTCTTATAGATTACAAACTCCATTGATAGTGAGCTAATTGGCCTAATTAATCATTGAGTTTGTTAAGGAGTTGAAAAGAGTTCTTGTATTCTGGCAAAGGGAATGTGTCTCGTATGTATGATGTATGCAAATCTTTCTATTGTGTTGAAAAAGAGGGTAAAACTCTTACTACTTATTTTTTGGAATTGTAGAATTATCATATTTAATGCTTGATTGATTTGTAAGAGGATTTTCCTCCTTGTTTTCTTCCTCAAATTAACCTTAATTTACTTCTTTATTTGCGTTAGCTAGGCCTATATAAATCCTAGCTTCTCCTTGTATCAAAAACAACTTAACAATGTAGTCCATTGTGTCCATTCTCTCTATCTCTCTTCCTTTTCTTTCGCCTCTCTAATTTTATTTTACAATTTGAGTTTTAGAGTGAATGAAATTCTACAGAATTCAAGAAAACGTATGAAGAATTAAATGTACTTTGGCCATTCAGTACTGACATCAAAGTGTAGAAAATGGCTATCATGAGTTTTTTTGTTGGTCTTCCTTCAGAATTTGAGATTGCCAAATCCCAGATTCTTGCTAGTTCTGAAATTACCTCCCTCCAAGAGGTCTTTTGCAGGGTCCTATGTAAAGAGAACACTCCATCAACTCAATAGACTAATGTTCTAATTGCCAAAGGAGTCAAATAAAGGAGGAACTACAGTCAATAGGAAGAGTAGTGATATTGTGTGCTATTATTGTAAGGAACAAGGTCAGACATAGCAGACAATTAGAGTCTTCAATTTGTCGATGTAGCTGCTACTTCTACCTTGTCTTCTGAGAAAACTGTTACAATCTTAGCTGATGACTATGCTAAGTTTCAAGTTTTCCTGAAGGAGTCTACTCTAGTCATTACTCTTGCTGACTAAGGTAAAATTTGTCTTATCTCCTCTTCAAACAAATGGGTCATTGATTTTGGAGCTACAGATCATATGACAGGTAATCCCATTACTTTCTCTAGTTTCAAGCCACATAAATCTCCTTCTTCTGTCACCGTAGCAGATGGGTCCACTTATCTTCTATCACTTTTTCATCCTTTTTAAGTTTTTCTAGCCTTACTTTCAACTTGACTTCCATGAGTAGACGCGAGGATTTAAATTGTTGTATCTCATTTTTTCTAATCACTGTCTTTTTCAAGATCTTATGACGAAGCAGATTATTGGTAAAGGACATGTATATGATGGTTTCTACATTCTTGATGTGTGAGAACCTCGGTCATTCGCTTGTTCTAGTGTCATATCTCTGTTTGATGCGCATTGTCGGTTGGGACATCCTTCTGTGCCTATCTTGAAGTTATGCCCCTAGTTTCATGATGTGGCGACAATAGAATGCAAGTCTTGCCATTTTGCAAAGCATCATCATAGTTCATTACCTCCTAGAGTCAATAAACGATATGGATTTGCATTTGAATTTGTTCATTTAGATATTTGGGGACCAAGTCCTGTTGTGTCTAAAATTGGTTTTAGAAATTTTGTTACTTTTGTGAATGATTTTTCTCGAATGACATAGACTCATTTTATAAAAAATCGTTTTGAGGTGTTTTCACATTTTTCTGCTTTTTGTGCTAAAATTTAGACTCAGTTCGATGTTTTTGTACATATATTAAGGAGTGATAATACTAAAGAATATATGTCATAATCATTTTAGAACTACTTGACCCAAGAAGGGATTCTTCACCAGAATTCATGTGTTGATACACCCTCTCAAAATGGGGTAGTTAGGCATCTTCGTAAGATTGCTTGTGCCTTGATGTTCCAGATGAGAGTTCCTAAACAATTCTAGGATAGTGTTTGTTTCCACAACCGGTTTCCTAATTAATTGAATGCCTTCTACAGTCCTTGGTTGTGAAACTCCCTATAGTATTCTATTTCCTAGAAAGCCATTATTTACGGTAGAACCTTGGGTGTTCGGGGAGCACATGTTACATTTATGATGTTAGGCTCCATGTCACTAAACTTGATCCCAAAGCCTTGAAGTGTGTATTCTTGGGATACTATCATCTTCAAAAGGGTTATTGGTGCCACTCTCCATATCTTAACAGGTACTTGGTCTCAATTGATGTTGTCTTCTCAGAGAAGCAACCCTGAGAAGAAGCAACCCTTGTTCTCACTGCACATACCTCCAAATTAAGGGGAGGACGAAGAATGGCTAATCTATTACACCACTTCTCTGGGTGCCTCTATTAGTCAATCTGAATATGGTGTAGGTGAAGAGCAATCATCTGCGGAATAGACAGACAACAATGTCTTTCATGCTCACCGATTATTTAGGTGTACTCCAGAAGACAAGTAACCAATGATACATGTCCTATACCAACTCCTTGGTCATCAGATCCTCAACCTAATGACTTTGATATACCTATCACTCTTCGCAAAGGTAAACGCTAGTGTACCCCCTAAGTCCAATTATCCCATTGCTAATTTTGTTCCATATGATCACTTATCTCTTTCATCTAGTGCTTTAATTGCCTCTTTAGACTCTATTTCCATTCACAAAACTGTTAAGGAATCCCTAGCCCTTCCAGGCTGGTATGCTACTATGCTTGAGGAAATAAAGGCGCTCGATGACAATCATACATGTGATCTAGTGGACTTATCTGAAGGATAAAAAGCCTTGGGGTGCAAGTTGGTCTTCGCAATTAAATTCAATATAGATGGCTCAATAGCTCGCCTTAAAGCTAGACTAGCAGCTAAAGGATATGGAGTAGACTATTTTGATAGTTTCTCTCTTGTGGCCAAACTCACTTCAATTCGTCAATTCATTTCTCTAGTTGCATCTTAAAATTGGTCATTGTATTAGTTAGATAACAAGAATGCCTTCCTGCATGGTGAACTTCATGAAGAAGTGTATATGGAGCAACCTCCTAGATTTGTTGCTCAAGGAGAGTATGGGAAAGTCTGTCATCTAAAAAACACATTGTATGGTTTGAAGCACAGTCCCTGAGCTTGGTTTGGTAAGTTTAGTATGGCAGTTCAGTTGTTTGGGTTGAAAAAAAGCAAAGTGATCATTCAGGAAAAAAAAAATGTATTCTACAAACAATCAGTGGCTGGTATTATTATCCTTGTTGTGTATGTTGATGACATTGTCATTACAAGGAATGATTGTACAAGAATCTCGTCTCTCAAGTTATTTCTGCATACCAAGTTCCACACAATACTTGGGCTAGCTGAAGTACTTTTTGTGAGTATAAGTAACAAGAAGCAAGAAGGGAATACTTCTGCTGAGAAAAAATATGTCTTGACTGGCTTGCAGAAGTTGAAAAGTGTCAGTTAGTGTAGATAAAATTTGTTATGAGATTTAAATTCTTTTTTAAAATTCATATTTTTTAGGGATTGAGGTACAGTGTATATTCTGTTACAGTAATTTATTTTTCTTAGGAAGTTTGTTAGACTTGGAAGGTTATAAATATCCTTCTATGTAATTCAAAGTACATACAGAATAAAAATTCTTTTCTTCTATTCTCTCAAACTACATGGTATTAGAGCCTCCAATTTCTTATTTGATCCAAGTCTCAGAGAATCCTAACTTTAGAATGACCTCACCTTTACTTGCTGCCACCCTTGCTCCTTCTTCCAATCCTTTTAGTCCTGCTTATTAATCTAATATTGTCAAGATAGGAACCCATGCCTCTCTTCAAATTATTGTTGTCCGGCTAAATGGCAGTAATTTTTTGGAGTGGGCCTAGTCAGTTAAACTTGCCATTGATGGTAGAGGTAAACTAGGTTTTCTTACGGGGGAAGAGGCGTAGCCGAGTTGACGGTGGCGCTCATAGAACTCCTTAACAACGACATGGCTTCTCAATTCAATGGAGGAGTCTATTTGCCGGCCCTTTATGTTCATGGATGCCAAGGAGATATGGGATGCATTCCATGACACCTACTCCAACGTCGAAAATTCCTCCCAAGTCTTTGAACTGAAACAAAAATTGTGGATGTCCAAACAAGGAGACCAGGACATTACAGCCTACTATAATGAGATGCTAACGTTATGGCAGGAATTAGATCCTTGTTACAATAATGAATGGGAAAATCGACGTGACTTGGTACATTTTAGGAAGCACGAAGAGAATGATCGTGTTTTCATGTTTTTGGCAGGTGTTCATCATAGTCTTAATGAAGTTAAAGGACTCCTTCTTGGGCGGAAACCACTACCATCCATCCAAGAGGTATTTTCTAAATTACGTCAAGAGGAGGGAAGAAAACGGGTGATGACAGCACTGAGTAGTAGAGGGACGGAAAATTCTGCACTACTCACTTGAGGTCCTGATGGAGACAGCAATAAAAAATTTTGGTGAGTATTGCAAGAAACTGTGGCGCACCAAGGAGAACTGCTAGAAGCTTCATGGAAAACCAGCAAATTCGAAGAAAAAATCAGACAACAGGGCCTTCTCTACAACTAGTGACCAACCTCAGAAGAAAACATTTTCTTCTGACAATTCTCTTTCCATGAAGGAACAAATAGAGCATCTATATAAATTACTCAACTCTCAGAATATCTCCCAAAATAACTCTCCCTCATGTTCTTTAGCTCATCAAGGTAAACTTATTCTCACAACCGTTTGTGCTAATTCTGTGAATGGTCCATGAATTATAGGCTCAGGAGCTACTGACCATATGTCAAGTAACTCATCTTTTTGTCTCATATAGTCCTTCAGTAGGTAATCTAAAAATAAAAATTGCTGATGGATCCTTTTATGCTATTGTTGGTTCTGGTTCAATTCAAATTTCACCATCTCTTATCCTTGAAAATGTGCTCCATGTTCCTAAACTCTCTTGTAACTTGTTATCTGTTAGTCAGATAACAAGAGAATTGAAATGCAAAGCTAATTTCTTTCCCTTTCAATGCGAATTTCAGGATTTGGTCTCCGGGAAGATGATTGGTAGTGCTAGAGAAAGTGGAGGCCTATATTTTTTTTGAAGAAGGATATCACTCGAGTAAACCGGTTCAAAGTTCTTGTTTTGGTTCCAACCTAAGTTCTATTTTGAAAAATGATAGCCAAAATGTCATGTTATAGCATTATAGGTTTGGGCATCCAAGTTTTCACTTCCTCAAATGTTTGTTTCCTAAGTTATTTATTAATAAAGATCCTACTTATTTCAGTGTGAATATTGTGATATGGCTAAATATCACCTTTCTTCTTATGCTCCAAGACCATATAAACCTTCAAAACCTTTTCAACTTATTTCATAGTGACATCTGGGGCCTTTCTCGGGTTCCCACAAGTACAGGAAAAAAATGGTTTGTTTTGTTTGTTGACGATCATACTCCTCTAAGTTGGATATTTTTAATGACAGAAAAATCAGATGTTGCAGACATCTTTCAAAAATTTTTCTTTATGATTAAAACACAATTCAATGAAAAAATAAGGATATTTAGAAGTGACAATGGCAGGGAATATTTTTCAAAGATATTGGAGGATTTTTTTTTCAAAAAAGGGTATTGTTCAGAAAAGCTCTTGTTTTGACACACCTCAACAAGTTGGCATTGCTGAAAAAAAAAATAAACATTTTTTGGAGGTTACTAGAGCTTTACTATTTACAAATTCTATGCCAAAAACATTATGGGGTGATGCTATTTTACATGCATTTTTTTTTGATAAATCAAATGCCTTCTAGGATTTTGAATTTTTAAACCCCAATACAACTCTTTCAAGAATTCAACCCAAATTCAAAGTTAATTTCTGATTTACCTCTAAAAATATTTGGGTGTACTGTTTTCATACATAATCCAGACAAGACCAAAAGTAAGCTTGATACTAGGGCTTACAAAGGGGTCTTTGTTGGTTTTTCTGCTTCACAGAAAGGTTTTAAATGCTTTATACCTCAGTTGAAAAAGTATTTGGTCACTATGGATGTCTCTTTTTTTGAAAACATCTTTTTTTGGCCCTCGTCTTAAGGGGGAGATTCAAAATGCAGATCTGGTTGTTAAGAGCAAAGAAGATTCGGTGGTTTCAGTTTCAGATCTAGATTTTTTATTTCCAAAGATTTCTGATACTATGAACAAAGATTCTAGCTATTTTTCAAACATGAATTATGCTAAGGAAAATCAAGTCTGTGAACTGTAGCCCAACACAATTATTCAACAAGAAACAAACTTGAATGAAGAAAATCAACCTATTTTTACTGAAAAAGAATCTTTGGAACCAGAACCAGGATTTTGTGTAAAAGAGAAAACACGATTTAAATTCTTTGAGCAGGTTTACCATAGGCAGCGTCCACCCCAAGAAATTCAGCACTGTCAATCATATGACCCTCGGCCACATCCTAATACCTCTAAAAATTAGCTCAGTGATCAGGAAGCTTCCTACTCTGAGTTATTCAAACCAATTGCTCATAGAAATGGGGTAAGGACATGCACTACTCGACATCCCCCACTTCCAATTTTGTCTCACATAAGAATATTTCCAATTCTTTCTCTTGTTTTCTTACTAAACTCATCAGTGCTAAGATTCCAAAAAATATACAAGATGCTTTACAGGTTCTTGCATGGAAGGAGGCTGTCTTAGAAGAGATGAAAGCTCTAGAAAAAAATAAAAAATGGGAGATCGTTGATTTACCAAAAGGAAAGAGGACCATTGGGAGCAAATGGGTTTTTAATATGAAATATCACGTCGATGGATCTCTTGAGAGATATAAGGCAAGATTGGTTGCGAAAGGGTTCACTCAAACCTATGGAGTCGATTATATGGAAACATTTGCTCTGGTGGCAAAATTGAACACGGTTAGAGTTTTAATTTACATTGCAGTTATTCTTGACTGGCCACTTCAACAACTTGATGTTAAGAATGCGTTCCTTAATGGAGATTTGGAGAAAGAAGTTTATATGGATCCACCAGGGGGATTTGAGGAAAAGTTCGGTTCACAAGTATGCAAACTGAAGAAGTCCTTGTATGGACTTAAGCAATTACCAAGGCCTTGGTTTGAGGAGTTTGCAGAGGCCTTAAAACGACAAGGCTATCAACAAGGGCAAGCTGGTCATACATTGTTCTTTAAAAGAACAAAGGAGGACAGGTTAGTTGTGTTGATAGTATATGTTGATGACATCATCCTAATAGGAGATGATATGGAGGAGATGAGCAGATTGAAGGAAAATTTAGCTAAAGAATTTGAAATCAAAGACCTTGGAAGTCCCAAATACTTCCTAGGAATGGAGGTTGCAAGGTCAAAGAAGGGAATCATAATAAGTCAACAGAAATACATTATGGATCTTTTGAAAGATACCAGAATGCTAGGCTGTAAACTAGTGGATACTTCAGTTGATCCTAATGTGAAAATTGGCGAAAGTGAGTCAGAAAACTCGGTTGATATAGGAATGTATCGAAGACTTGTTGAAAAATTAATTTACTTGTCTCACACTCGTTTGGATATTGCTTTTGCAGTAAGTCTTGTGAGTCAATTTATGCATTCACCAAGAAGAAATCATCTTGAGGCAGCATATAGGATATTGCGATATCTTAGGGGAACTCCTGGAAAGGACTTTTTTTCAAGAAAAATGACCATAGGGGAATTGAAGCACAAATGCAGATTGGGTAGGATCTATTACTGATAGGCGATCCACAACTGGCTACTATACATGTATGTGGGGTAACCTAGTTACATGGAGAAGCAGAAAACAGAATGTTGTAGCTAGAAGTAGTGCGGAGGCCGAGTACAGGCAATGGCTAATGGAGTGTGTGAACTACTGTGGTTACAAAGAATTATAAGTGAGTTCAAGCTTCCTAAAGAGAGTCCTATGAAGCTGTTTTGTGACAACAACGCAGCGATTAGCGTTGCAAATAATCCCATGCAGCATGATAGAACCAAACATGTAGAGGTAGATCGACATTTTATTAAAGAAAAAATCGAAGGTGGAGAAATTTGTATACCATTCATCTCAACTACAGAGCAGGTGGCTGATATCTGACTAAGGGACTGTTCAAACCTACGTTTGAGTCACTAGTTGGCAAGTTGGGATTACTAGATATCTACAATCCAACTTGAGGGGGAGTCGGTTAGTGTAGATAAAATTTGTTATCAGATTTAAATTCTTTTTTAAAATTCCTATTTTGTAGGGATTAAGTACATCGTATATTCTGTTACAGTAATTTATTTTTCTTAGGAAGTTTGTTAGACTTGGAAGGTTATAAATCTCCTTCTATGTAATTCAAAGTACATACAGAATAAAAATTCTTTTCTTCTATTCTTTCAAACTACAAAAAGTTAGCTGCCAAACTTTGCAGTTCCTCAACAGTACCAAACACACATCTTTCAAAATATGATTGGGATCCCTTTGATGATCCAAAGAGATACAGGAAGTTAGTTGGAAAATTGAACTATCTTACTATAACTTGTCCAGACATTGCTCTTGCAATAAGTGTTGTCAGTCAATTTATGTTTGCACCTATAGTCAAACATTGGGCAGTTCTAGAATAGATCCTATGTAATTTGAAAGGAGCTCCTGGACTTGGTATATTGTACAGTAATCATGGGCACAGTAGGATTGAGTGCTTTGCAGATGCTGATTGGGCTAGATGCAAGATTGATAGGAGATTTACTACTAGATATTGTGTCTTTGTTGGAGGAAACTCAATATTGTGGAAAAGTAAGAAACAAAATGTTGTATATCGGTCGACTGTAGAATTCGAGTACAGGGCTATGGCAAAATCCTTGTGTGAGATAAGTGAGTACATCACTTATTAAATGAGATTGGGTTAGGCATTCAATGCCAGCAAAATTGTGGTGTAATAATCAATATACTTGTCAAATTGCTTCGAATCTAATTTATCATGAAAGAACTAAACACATTAAGGTTAACTGTCATTTTGTTCGTGAAAAGATTGAAGAGAACTTTATTGCTACTAGATATGTGAAAACCGAAGAGCAACTCATATACTTGTTTTCAAAGGCCTTAAATGGAGCTCGAATTGATTATTTATGTAACAAGCTAGGCATGATTAACATTTATGCTCCAGCTTGAGGGGGAGTATTACAAATTGTATAGTTGTATAATTGACTTGTTCTCCATTAATAACGTAATCATAGTGCTAATCCGTAGGCTAATTCATAGGCTAATTATTTGGTAGCGTAATCTTATGGATTTTGTTTTATTACCTTTTTTGGTCTATATAATCTGTATATAAACTTATTGGTTCAATGGAATAACATCAGAAAGTGTTCTCTCTTTCTGTTATTAGTGTTCTTATTGTTCTATTACAGGTTGCATAACTTAACTAAGAAGAAAGCAATTCATAGAAAGCAATTCATAAATAAAATCATTTACGTAGGGAAATCATCATAACTCTATGTAGGTCTCATAGAACTTCTCTTAACAAGATTCAGGAGTTAATACTAAGGAATTAGAGACTCTAATCTACCACTAAACATGTAAGGGAAACTTGGACACCTATGTAACATGAACCCAGGCCCACTGAAATTCAAGACTATGAAAATCGAAAATTACTAAAATTAACTAAATGTAACCCTAACTGATTATCCAACTTTCTAGTCCTTTATAATTTGGTCCAGCAGGTTTATGGACTAGACTAATACAATATTATCTAATATCAGATTCTTCTACCTGAAGCTTTTAGGAATTCAGTAAATCCAGCAAAGACAACAGCCCCAAGCCTTCTGAGCTGAATCATAAGTGCTGTAATGAGTGCAACTACTAATGGGAAATTTTTTCCCCCTTGTCACGGTGAATGCTATTAGAACTGACTGTTCAAAACCCTTAGGCTTACAGTAAATGTACTTAATTAGGTCTCTCTAGCTTAACATTTTAGGTTCTGTAATATGTGCAATTAATTGTGGTCCATGATTCTGAATGACATACAAAAATTCTCTTGCATGAATTTTCTTTTTGTTTATTGGTATTTGATGCTTTTCTGTGTGTAACAATAGTCTCTTTTCCTGTTTGTAATCCTTTTAGAACACTGTTTTCATTGCCTAATATCATTCTACCTATCAATCTGACTTTGTGATGTCTTTCCCTCCATATACTTGTAGGGTATCATGCTTTTGACGCCTTTGCAGTGGCCTCTCAATAAGGGATTTTCTTTTTCCTGTTGGCTCAGGATAGAGAACTTCCCTAGAAATGGAGCAATGGGTCTCTTTAGTTTCCTTTCAGAAAATGGTAGAGGTTCCTTGGCTGTTCTTGCAAGGGATAAGCTCACTTATGAGGTAAGGAATACTGTTCTCCAGAAAAGTTTCTTCTTTTTCTTAGATTGTGTTGCACTTGTGTTAGCTTTGACCTAGAATGCATTTTCTGTTTTATTCCATACTGACTTGGTTTCTCCTTTCTCTTGTCAGTCAATTAATCTGAAGAGACAGCATGTAGACCTTCATGTCAATTTAGTGAGGAGGAAATGGCATTTTCTTTGCATAACTCATAGCATTGGAAGAGCATTTTCTGGTGGTAGCTTGTTGAGGTGTTATTTGGATGGTGATCTTGTCTCATCTGAAAGATGCAGGTTCCAAATCATGTTGATTTTGTCCTAAACTGACATGCAAATTCATTTTCTTAATATTAAAATGATAAATTACTCGTTATGACACTCTACTTGATTTATATGCTTTTGTTTTCCAGGTATGCAAAAGTCAATGAACCTTTAACAAGTTGTATGATTGGTTCTAAAATTAAAATGCCTAACTTTGAAGATCACACTATCACCTCCGAATCCATTCGAGATTCATCTTCTTTTTTTGGCCAAATTGGTCCTGTTTATTTATATAATGATGCTATTACTGGCGAGCAAGTCCGAAGTATCTATTCCTTAGGACCAAGCTATATGTATTCATTCCTTGATAATGAAGCTCTACAACTTTGTGGGGATAAATTACCCAGTGGAATTCTAGATGCCAAAGATGGTCTTGCATCAAAAATTATGTTTGGATTCAATGCTCAGGTGCATTATGCATTTTTTTTAATAGAAGACGTATAAATAAACCAAAATCTCTGTAGTCCAGACACTAACAGGTTTGTTTCTTTCTTCAGGCAAGTGTTGGTAGAATGCTTTTTAATGTTTCTCCAATATTAAGTCATGCACTGGGTAGAAAATCTTTTGAAGCATCTGTAACGGGTGGGACAGAGTTATGTTCAAGACGCTTGCTGCAGCAGATTATATACTGTGTTGGTGGTGTATCTGTGTTTTTCCCTCTTATCACACAATGCTGGACAATTGAAAATGAAGATGGAGAAACCGTAAATGCATTGCTTATGCCCAAGACAAGGGAGTGTGTGACAACTCAAGTCATCGAGCTTGTTGCCTCTTTCTTGGATGACAATTTAGCAAATCAACAACAGATGCATCTTCTATCTGGATTTTCTGTCCTGGGGTTCTTGTTACAATCAGTTCCTTCTCGACAACTTAATATGGAAACTCTTTCTGCCTTGAAAAATCTTTTTGATGTTGTTTCCAATTCTGGTATATAATCTATGAAAAATTTTCTCATGCTTTCCTTTTTGATGCATTAGGTTTAAAACGTGTTCTTCAAATTCAGATTTCTTCTGCATACCATTCAATTGATGATACTTTCTTATGGCACAATGTTACTTATTTTTTTCGTATGGATGCTCTTCAGGCCTGGCAGAGCTGCTTGTAAAAGAGGCTGTTTACAGTATATTTCTGAATCCTCTTATCTGGGTCTCGACAGTTTATAAGGTGCAACGTGAACTATACATGTTTCTAATCCAGAAATTTGACAATGATCCAAGGTTTCTTAGTAGTCTATGCCGGCTTCCATGCATTCTTGATATAATTCATGTATTTTATTCTGATACTGTCAAGTCTCGCTCATCTATGGGAAGTAACCCTCTTTTGTATCCTATTACTGAACGAGTTGTTGGAGAAAGACCTAGTATAGAAGAAATACGCAAGATCCGTCTCCTTTTATTAAGTCTTGTTGAAATGAGTCTGAGGTACAGTTACTTCTACTTGATAATAATGTTTTGAACCATAGGGCTGCTATCATATGCTTTTCATTGTATATCCTTTGTTGTAGCAGTTGCATATTACTACTCAATATCTGTTCAATTTTTTATTCCAAATTTTTTGGGGCTATGCAGGCAGAACATTACTACTGGCGATATAAAAGCTCTTGTCTCATTTTTTGAGATAAGTCATGATATGACCTGTATTGAGGATGTTCTCCACATGGTTATTCGTGCTGTTTCCGAGAAATCACTTCTTGCCTCTTTCCTTGAACAAGTTAATATGATTGGTGGTTGTCAGATTTTTGTCAATCTTCTCCAGCAGTATGTCCCACTTTGCATTCTTCCAATAAATTTTACTTATCAAAGGAACAATCAAATTATCTTTAAATTTGGGCATGTTCATGGTGATGGACATCATCACTGTTCATGAATTTTGTTTCCTTCCTTCCTTTTTTTTTTTTTCACCTTGGTGTCCTTCCATTGAAGCATATTTATTCATGAGAAACAAGAAAGACCAGAGACAGAGCTGACTTTTACACAACAGTAACACAGTTTTTTCTATGAGGAATTATGAATAATAGGGATAGAAATATTTGTCATGATAAACATTTTGTGACTGACTGGGTTTCTTAATGCAAAGAACCTTTGTGCATTCAGCATTTTGTTCATTAGTGAATAGTATATATCTCATTCTTAAGCTGTCTTGTGTCATTTATTCTAGGGAATTGGAGTCTATTAGATTGCTGTGCTTGCAGTTCCTAGGGAGGCTTTTGGTTGGCCCTCCATCTGAGAAAAAAGGTTCAAGATTTTTCAATATCTCGGTGGGAAAATCCAAATCTCTTCCAGGAAGTGATAGGAAAGTCCAAATGAAACCGGTTTTCTTAGCCATTTCTGATAGATTGTTCAGCTTTCCACAGACAGATAATTTGTGTGCCACGTTATTTGATGTTCTTCTGGGTGGTGCTAGCCCCAGACAGGTATTATGACATCATGAGGACCCTTTTTTGGTTTATTCCTTAATCATTTCTTAGGTCATTATCTGAATGGTGTTGAAGTAAAATAAGTGGCCAATAGAGTAATTATTCATTGCAATGCTTATTTGAGAGACAAATTTGCTGGTAGTCACTATTAGGTAATTGTGGCTTACAGGTTTTACAGAGACACAACCAACTTGAGAGGGTGGGAAGCAAGCTAAATTGCTCTCACTTTTTACTTCCTCAGATGTTGCCTCTGATTATCAGATACCTGTCTGGTTGTGAGGATTCACGTGCAAGAATAAAAATAATCAGAGATCTACTTGAACTTCTTGATTCAAATCCTTCAAATATTGAAGCTTTTATGGTATGGCTATATAATGTTTGCTTCTTTGCTGAAGGTTGATGAATTGTTAACATTGCTTCTATTGTTAATAGGAATATGGTTGGAATGCCTGGTTAACATCTTCTCTAAAGCTTGAGGTGTTAAAAGACTACAATCCCAAGTCACTAAGTCAAGGTGACATTAAGACAGATGAGGTGCATGTGGTGAGGAATTTGTTTTCTCTGGTTCTTTGTTACTATATGCATTCTGTGAGAGGTGGCTGGCAACCTTTGGAAGAAACAGTCAACTTCCTTTTGCATTCTGATGAAGTATGTTGGGAATTCTATTGCACTTTGAGATTGTTGTTTTAATCATGCCAGAATGTTTTTGTTAAGATTAATCTGTTATGCTTGTTATATTAAGCATAAAATAGATTGTACCTAAAGTTGTGGTGTTTTTACTTTGAAACTGGTCTTTGCAGGGTGGTAATTCATATCGATTCTTGCTTCATGATATATATGAGGATTTGGTTCAGAATATGATGGCCTTGTCAGCTGAGGATAATATTTTCATTTCACAACCTTGTCGGGATAATACATTGTACCTTCTGAGATTAATTGATGAGATGCTGATCTCTGAAATTGATAAAGTACTCCCGGTATTGCATTTACCTGCATTTTTATATATTTTTTAGGTGTCTCAATAAAATAATATTCCTTTGTAAATTCTAACTTCCTTTTCTTCCCTGGGGCGGCCCCGGGGGGGGGGGGGGAAGAGAAGAAAGTTTACTGAAAGAGGAGAAAGTGCATCTTGTTTGAGTACACTCAAACTAGAAAATACAAGAAAGAGCTCAAAACATAACACAAACAACAACAACAACAACAACAACAAAGCTTTATCCTACTACTTGGGGTCGGCTACATGGATCGCACGATGCCATTAAGCTTTATCAATGACTAACTCTTTAGGTATCTTATTTATCAGAAGATCTCGTTCAATAACTTCTCTAAGTGTCTTTCTTGGTTTTCCTCGAATTTTTTCACAGGACTGTAAATCATCTGCTCGACTCTTCTTACTGGCGCTTCCAACGGTCTTCTTTGAACATGCTCAAACTATCTTAAACAGTTTTCAACCATTTTTTCTTCAATAGGTGCCACTCTACTTCGTATACAATCATTGCGGATCTTATCTCTTCTTGTATAACTACATATTCATCGCAACATCCTCATCTCCGCTACTCTAATTTTTTGTTTTTGTTGTCCTTTCATCGCCCAACATTCATTCCTATATAAAATTGCTACTCTTAGAGCAGTATGATAAAACTTTTCTTTGAGCTTATTAGGTATTTTCCGATCACAAACAACTCCTGATGCCATTCTTCACTTCAACCACCCATTTTGTATCCTATGTGCCACATCTCCAATAATTTCGCTGTCATCTCAGTTATCTAAACGTTGACACTTGTGATACAGCCTGATCTCCAATTTTAACCTCCAACTTGTTTCTAGTTTGTCGCTTGTTAAACTTACAATGCATATATTTTGTTTTACTCCTTTTCAGACGAAAACCCTTCGATTCCAAAGTAGCTCTCCATAACTCGAGTTTAAAATTCATCTCTTCCCTTGACTCTGGTATGAGAACAATATCATTGGCAAAAAGCATGCAGTTGGGGATTTCTTCTTGGATGTGTTTCGTCAGAACATCTAAAACTAAGTTAAACAAATAAGGGTTCCTGATGCAGGCCAATCTTAATAGGGAAGTCTCTTGTCTCCCCTCTATACGTTCTCACACTAGTTGTGACTCCTTTATACCTATCTCTTATAGTTCTAATATACGCAATCCGTACACCTTTCTTTTCCAAGGCTTTCCACAGCACCTCTCTTGGTACTCGGTCATAAGCTTTTTCCAAATCAATAAATGCAATATGCAAGTCTTTTTGTTTACTCCGATACCTTTCCATCAACCCTCTTAGTAGATAAATAGCTTCTATATTAGACCGCCCTGGCATGAATCCAAATTAATTTTCAGAAATACTCGTCTCAATTCTTAACCTACGTTCAATCACTCTTTCCCATAATTTCAGAGTGTGACTCATAAGTTTAATCCCTCGATAGTTTGCATAGTTCTGGATGTCCCCTTTATTTTTGTATATGGGCACTAGAGTGCTTCTTCTCCAATCCTCATGCATTTTCTTGGACCTTAAAATCTCATTAAAGAGTTTAGTTAGCCAGATAGTACCCTCCTCCCCTAAACACTTCCAAACTTCAATAGGAATACCATTAGGACCAACGGCTTTACCATTATTCATTCTTCTAAGAACTTCCTTGACCTTATCAACCTTAATCCTACGATAATATGTCAAATTTTGTTCTCTCTCCAAGGTTGTTAAATCTTCCATATCACTAGTCGATCCTGTTCCGTCATTGAAGAGCTCAAAACAGAATGAATTAACAAAATCTCTATGGTTAAGATGCCTTTGAAAGTGAATGCCTTGTTTGGATAGTGGTATGTAATAGAATTAACACAAATGATGTGCTTCAAATTAGGTGGTCTCATAAGACCTTATGTCCTAATTTTTGTGTGATGTGTTATAGAAACGCTTAGACCAATGGCCATCTCTTTCTGCGTTTGAGGTGGCTTGGAATATATGATGTTGATTTTTTGGCTTGTTGGAGGAGAATTGGGTTTGTCCGGTTGATTTGGGAGTTTTCATTAAAATTGATTTAAAGGTTTTGGCAGAAGAAGGGAAGAGTGGAAAAAGTGTGAGGTGTTGTGGAGTGCTAATGTGTTTACGGTGATTAGTTGTATTTGGTCAAAAAGGAATGCTAGATTATTTTCAAATAAAAATTCCTCCCGTTGCACTTGCTTTGGGACAGAATTTGTTTCATAGCTTCTGGCTATCGTTTTGCGAATATTTATAGGGATTGCAAGGCTTTGTTGTCTAGGTTTTTTAGTCTTTTTGTTTGGTTTATTCTTTGTTGTTTGTCTTTTTCTTATCAGAGGATCCCTTGTACTCCTTTGTCTCTATGTATTTGTTTTCGCTGTAATCCTCTTCTTATCTAATAAAATCTTCTTTTCTTACCCAAAAAAAAAAACTTTGTAAATTCCAACTTTTTTCAATAGAAAAATAAAGATTTTACTAATGAGAAGAAATACTGACAAATAACGTCTGAATATAAATTGTGTTGATTCAAAATGCTTTGTACATAGGGTATTAATACACAAGAGGATATTCTATTCTAGGAAAGAAAATAAATGTTAAATTAAATCCCTAAAGTTTAGGGATTGATAAATCCCTTAAACTAAGCCTAATTTTTGGGGTCAAAGAATCATAACAAAAATACATTAATCACAAAGATTATTTCTTATGCTACAAAAACTGATAGGTCTATGGGCCCTCTTAATAAGGTGCATGAGGAAGATAAAGACTTACTGTTGATGGACCCGTCTAGGCCCAAGCCCAATATATGGAAAGTCTACAGTAGAAAGAAGGGGGAGAGAGAAAATGTAATGGGTGGGAGTGCTGAGCTGGCAAGTAAGTTAGAGAGGGAATGATTATCTGTGAGTGGGGGGAGGGGAGCAGCCTCAGTCTGGAGTATTGTGGTATTGTCAGTTTTGGGACAGTAGGATATCCTTCTGAGGGTATCTCTCTGTAGGAGCATTGCTCCGGTGGTTGTTACTGGTTTCTTTGCTTTTCTGTTTCCTGAATTTAAATAATACTACAGAACTTATTCAGTATGTCATTAAAAACATTCCTATTCTAACACTCCCCCTCAAGCATAATCGCTTGGTAGCACATTCACAAGCTTATCACTAGTAGGAATGAAGGGAGTATATAATGAAGTGAGAGTCAATGTCAACATGTTTAGTGCATCATTTTGAATTGGATTATGAGAAATATCGATCACAGACTTGTTGTCACAATAAAGTTTCATTGGTCCTTCCCATGTGATCTCCAAGTCTTCTAGGATTATCTTAAGTCACAGTAATTCACATTTGCCAAGTTCCATTGCTCTAAACTCAGCCTCTGCACTAGATCTTGCAACTACATTTTGTTTTTTACTTCTCCAAGTTACAAGGTTTCCTCCCAAGAAGGTACAATATCCTATAGTTTATTGTCTATCAATTAACAATCTTGTGGAGTCTTCTGTGTAGGCTTCAAGAGTCAAGCTTTCTCCCTTCTTAAACAAAATGCCTTTCCCTGGTGTATACCCTCTTAGTATTGTAGGATTCTATGTGCCGCCTTAGGGTGAAATTCTTTCGGGCTATGCATAAATTGGCTTACAACACTTACAACATAAGCTATATTAGGTCTAGTATGAGATAGGTAGATTAACTTACCTACAAGCCTTTGGTATGACCTTTTATCAACCATTGTGTCTTCAAGGGCTTCATAGAGACAATGATTTGGCTCTATCAATGTCGCCACCAGCTTATATCCCAATTTACCTGTTTCTGTTAAGAAAGCAAGCACACACTTCTGTTGTGAAAAAAAAAAAAAAAATCCCATGCTGTGAGTGAGACACATCAATACCAAGGAATTATTTCAGTCTCTCAAGCTCTTTTATTTTGAACTCCTTCACTAATTGACTTTACAACACTTCAATACCTTCCTTGTCATCATCTATGATAATGATGTCGTCTACATACACCAAGAGTACAGACACCCCCCTGTAGACGAACGTCCTACAGACAGTGTGATATGACTTTGCTTTTATTTCATACCAACTATTGCTTTGGTAAATCTCCTGAACAATGCTTTTGGTGATTGCGTCCATACAAAGCCTCTTTAAATTTACAAACCATTCCCTTCTCAATGTTTGAATCGAATCCTGGAGGAATCTCCATGTAAGAGTGCATTCTTGACATCAAATGGTTGCAATCTCCAGCCAAGATGGGCAGCAATAGACAATAATTATGTGACATTATTCATTTTTGCCACCGGGACAAATGTCTCCATGTAATCCACGACATATGTCTAAGTGTACCTTTGGCAATGAGACGAGCTTGTATCTTCCCGAAGTATCATCATAATTGTCTTTTGTGGCAAAGACCCATCAACATCTGTCCTCTTCCCCTGTGGCAATTTGACCAGGTCCCATGTTTTGTTCTTCTCAAGTGCATCCATCTCAACCTTTATAGCTTGTACCCAAATTTCATTCTGTAGTGCTTCGGATGAAGTTTTGGGAATAGGATTGGTATTGAGATCATTCAAAAAAAAAAACTTTGTGGTTAGTGGACAAATTCTTATATAAAGATAGGAAGACAGGATATTTAGTGCAATTTCTAGTACCCTTTCTTAAAGCAATAGGAACATCATAACCGTTATATCGAGAAACAGATGAGTCAATTACCTCAACATCTTAGGGCTACAAAGGTAGTGGTTGGACAAGTTCAATTGGAGGATTTGACACCTTTCTTCGAGAGTACACTTGTGATGGACAGTGTTACGGTCTCTAGAAGATGATCTGGTTACAGGTCTTGAGATAGGAAGATCAATCATAGAATGAGAAGAGTGTTTGCTTATTCCTTTTTCTACCTATGGTGTTGGCTCAATTTCTAAGAGAGAACCAACTAATCTCCCAGCATAAACAAGTTATGATAATACTTCATAAAATTTCATTCATCATTCGGAACTACACAATCAACACAGAGACATAACTGACAAAGTCCACCCACACACATGATAACCCCCACACACATACATGTACAACCACAATATATGTATGCACACATACATAAAATGCATAAAATATAAATTTTAAAAATAAAAACACATTATAATAAAAACACCAACTGCCTTATAACATTTCCTCCCCCCTTCAATACACGCTTGTCCTCAAGTGTGTGGTGTTGCAAGTGCATCATGTGGTCTGTACTCTTCATGTTCTTCCATTCCATCATCCTTAGCCAATGCTAGTACAAATAACCTCTTGCATCAATGGCCTTTAACGGATGGTTCATCACAATTATAACATAACCCTTTCAATTGTCTCCCTTCCAATTTAGACCGAGACAAGTGCTTAATAAATTGAGTTCTTGAAGGCTGTGGTGGTGATGGATCTAGAGGTTTGGGTTTGAATGACCCAAGAGAGTACCTCTTGCTTTCATACAACCTAGAAATGTTCATTGCCGTGGCTAAATTAGTGGGATTGTGGAGTTCAACCTCCACTGAAATATAATCTTGGAACCCACTGATATATAATTCCAGTTTCTAAGCTTGGGTTAATTGTCCAGCACGAGACATGAGTTGTTCAAATATCTCTTGGTAATTTGCCATTGTTCCAATCTGTCTTAACTTCGACAATTCCCCCAACTTATTGCTGCAAATTGGAGGACCAAAACACAAATTACAATAAAATTTAAAGTCTGACCAATTTAGATGAGGGAAATCTGTCTCCAATTGTAAAAATCATGTGTGGGCATGACCTTCCAAATGGTATGAAGCCAGACCAACTTTTTCATCTTCACTCATTTGTTGATGTCTAAAAACATTTTCCCCTGTCATCGCTTCCCGTGGACCTTTGATTCCTTCCATCGGCACCTTCTGTGTCAATTCCTTTGTCATCGCTTCTCGTAGCCTTTGATTCATTCCATCTTCATTCTTTGTGAATGTGTAGCCATCTCTGTCTGAACGATTCCCCTTGTTGTTGCCTTCTGTGGATGTGCGATGCCTTCTATTGTCGTTCTTTGTGAGTGTGCGAGCTGCGAGTTCCTTAGAGAGAGCTTTGAAGCGTACGTTTGTTCTCTTTCTCTCAGCTGCGTTCGCCGCACTCTCTTCTTGCATCATTTGAAGAAGTTGATTGATCTGTTGTTACATCTCCATAACCTCCTGCTCTGATACCAATTTGTTACGGTTCCTAGAAGATGATCTTGTTACGGGTCTTGAGATAGGAAGATCAATTAGAGAATGACAGATATAACTTTTCCTTCCTGTCAAGTTAGCCTACTAAAGGCTTTCAATATATTCAAAAAAATTTGGTATTGGTAAATCGTTGTATCTGATTTTATATTAGGCAGATGTCCAGTGTTGTCTTTATACCTACGGAAACCCTGCATATCTGCATTGAATGCATAAATCCCAGGATTTTCACAATTTTCATTAAGTTCCCTTGTTTAACGGAGATTTGCATTGTGTAAAATTAGGAATGCCCGAGAGAGGTTGAAGTATTATACTAATAAAAAAAAAAATTTGTTCTAACATTTATGACTATTTCTTAGGATTTATATTGTTGCAATATTATAATTGAATTTGTTTTGAAAATTTATAATCTGTATTTTTTTTTTTTTAAATTTGCATGCAGTTTTTTGGAAGTGGCTCTGATTTTCACCTTAGTTTGGAATTGGAACACCAGAAAGATTACAACTCTGCGTTGAAAGAGGTTATGCTAGGTGAAGATGATGAGCAAACATCTAGGTATTGACATTTTGAACCAAATTCCCACTGCCAATAAAAAAATAAATAAATAAAGGAAAAAATGTTGATGCTTAGGTTGACTGTTTACGGTTTGGTCATTTCATCTTTCAGAAAATTGGAGGGTCATAAGCAGCTGATACCAGGTGAAGATGATACTATTGAGGAGAAGTTGTGGAATCTATATGACAACGTGTGGGCTATTATTATTGAGATGAATGGTAAAGGACAGAGCAAAATGTTAACCAAACAATCACCATTACCAAGTCCATCATTAGGCCAAAGGGCACGTGTTTTAGTCGAGTCATTGAACATTCCTGCTGCAGAAATGGCTGCAGTTGTTGTATCAGGAGGGATAGGCACTGCATTGGGTGCAAAAGCTAACAAAAGTGTTGATAAAGCTATGGTTTTAAGGGGAGAGAGGTTCCCAAGAATTATTTTTCGCCTTGTAATTCTGTATTTGTGTAAAGGTTCCCTAGAAAGGACATTGGAGTGTGTTCAACAGGTCATTTCACTTTTGCCTTGCCTCTTGACTGCTGAAGATGAGCCAAGCAAGAGTAGGTTGCAACTTATTATCTGGTAATATCCCTTTCTAAGTACATGAGAGGAAGTTTATAACTTTGTGAGTCCAAATAGCTGGGATTTTGGTTTTGGTTATATTTCAATTAGAGTCAATACTCGTTTCCATTTTAACCTAATAGAATCTAACTTTTCTGTGGAACATGTCAGGGCGCTGCTTGCTGTTAGGTCTCAGTATGGAATGTTGGATGATGGTGCTCGTTTTCATGTTGTATCACATTTCATTCGTGAGACTGTTAACATAGGAAAATCAATGCTTGCTAGTAGCCTTGTGGGCAAAGATGACCTCTCAGATCCAAGCAGTAATTTCAAAGAAACAGGATCCATTCAAAATATAATTCAAAAGGATCGAGTGCTGGCAGCAGTATGTTCCAAAATCCTTTTAATTTGTTTTAATTGATTTCTGTACATGATTATTCTTATCATAATGTGTTAATATTATTTGTTTTCTAATTATTACAATTTTTATTAAAAAACATTTAATATAATAAAATTACTAATTCAATTTTTCTATTATTTATGCTTCTATTTTTAATTTTAAATGTGCTTCTTTTTTTATTTATACTTTCATAACTCTTGTCCCTAAAAAAGATAGATCGATAAAGGTGGAGGATTTTAGGCCAATCAGTTTGGTTTCTAGTGTCTATAAGATTATTGCCAAGGTTCTTTCAATGACATTGGGTGAGGTGCTTGGGGATACTATCTTTGAGAACCAGAGTGCTTTCATTGTTGAGAGACAAATTTTGGATGCTAGTTTAGTTGCTAATGAATTAGTGGAGGATCTCAAGCGTAGAAAGCAAAAGGGTTTGGTGTTCAAGTTGGACTTTGAGAAAGCTTACTTTGAGAAAGCTTATGACATGATTAATTGGGGTTTCTTGGATAGGATATTTAATCGTAAGCGGTTTGGAGATAGATGGAGGCTTTGGATTAGGGGTTTCTTTCCTTAGTGGCTTTCTCTATTATTGTAAATGGGCATCCTAAAGACTGGTTTAAGGGGTTACGTGGGGTTAGGCAGGATGACTTGTTGTCCCCTTTTCTATTCACTCTTGTGGTTGATGTTCTGAGTTGTATGCTGGCCAGGGTTTCTCATTTGCAATTCGCGAATGATACTATCCTTTTTCTACTTGATGATAAGGACAAGTTCCAACATGTGCTTTTTCTCTTCTAGGTCTTTGGGCTAGTGTTTGGGCTTCAAGAGTGGTTTATCTGGAATTAATGTTCAGGAGGAGTATTTTAGAGAGTTGGCTGGGCGAACAAGATGTGACGTTTTGAATTGGCCTTACTTATCTAGGTGTTCCTCTAGTGGGTAACCCTTGGGCGGAGTCTTTTTGGGAACTTGTGGTCTAGAGAATCTCTAAGAAGCTAGAGAGTTGAAAAGGGGCTTATTTTTCTCTAGGAGAGAGAATAATGCTAATTCAGGCTTCTTTATCTTGTATACCCTTGTATTTTTTGTCCTGGTTCAAGATTCTGATGGGGTGGCTAGTAAGATTGAGAAGATTATGTGAGATATTTTGTGGTCTAATGGAGGAGGCAGTAAAAAGGATTCGTTTGGTTAGTTGGGGGTGTGCTTTAGGTTTAAGGAATATGGGGGTTGGGTATGGCAGTTCCCTCCGAAGTCTAATTTCTTATGGTATAAGATGATTAAAAGTATATTTGGCATACAACAATGGTTGGGATGCAAACCTGGGAGGTTTCGTTACACATGCAATTACCTGGAAGGCTATTTCCTAGGTATATCATCCTTTCACTCCAATATTGTCTTTACGTGTTGGGGATGGATCCCGTTTTCATTTTTGGATGGATCTTTGGATTGGACATGCTCTCATTTTCGTTTTTGGGTGGATCTTTGCATTGGACATGCTCTTTTTATGGGATGGTTTCGCCATCTTTATTCCAGGTCTTTGCATAATGCTCCCATTGTTTATTTTGTATATTCTCATGGGAACCAATTTTCTTGGAATTTGCATTTTGCTAGAAATTTTAATGATAAACTTGTGGATGATCTTACATTAAATGCTGGACACTTTGTCTTCGTTCTGCATCTCTTCTTTTCCTGATACGAAGTTATGGAAGTTGGATTCCTCAGGCACATAAATGAGTACTTTTTCTTTTTCTTTTTATTTTTTTTTAATAATATACTGATTTATAGCACATAGGTTCCCTTGCCTTTTAAAAAGTCCTTTTGGAAGGTGAAGGTGCCTTCAAAGGTGAAGCTTTTGTTTGGACAACGAAACTCAATAAAATTAATGCAAATGATTTGCTTCAGATTAGGCGGCCTAATAAGGTTTTACCCTCATATGTTTGCATGATGTGTTTTAGGAACTCAAAGACAAACCAGCATCTCTTTTTACATTGTCAAGTGGCTTGGGATATTTGGAGCAAGTTATTTGGGCTCTTTGAGGAGAGTTGGGTTTGTCCGATTGATCTTGGAGCTCTCTTTTTGATCAACTTTAGGGGTTTTGGGATGGGAAGGGAGAATAAAGTTTTGTAGAAAGGAATGAAATTGTTTGCTGTTGTATGGTGTCTTTGGATGGAAAGGAATGCAAGAGTTTCTAAGCAACGGTTCCTTCCTACTTGCATGCTTTGGGATAGGATTGGTTTGATTGATTCTATTTGGGTTTGGCTAATGGGTTTTTTCAAGGGGTCCCTTTCTAAATGCTTACAAGGGTCTCATGCTAATGGTTTTGTTTGTGTTTTGTTTTTCCTAGGAGGATCCCCTGTCGTCCTCTTTCTGTTGTTTATCTTTTCCTTTTGTATTTCTCTCTCTTCTTAACAAAATCTTTCTTTTTCCATCAAAAAAAATTTTCAATGTGCATTGACGTGTGCACGCACAAACGCACAATATAGATATTAAAAGGGAGATATAGGATGGGGAAGAATATGCACAATTTTTTGTCATTTAGGGGTGGTGTGAGTGAAAAAGATGACTTGGTTAGTAGGGGGGTTTGTTGAGATCAAAGTAGGAGGGAGGGTTGGGTTTGGGTAATTTGCTGTCCAAAATCACCGTGTTAGCGGCTTTGATGGTTTCTTTTGGACCCTACTTCTTTGTGGCTTGGGGTGATTAGGAGCAAATATGGTTTCAACAAAAAGGATGGGATCTCGAGTTTGGTGCTAATTATGCAAGCCCTTGGAAGTTTATCTCTCAAGTAGATGCTACCTTTTCTCCAATGTTTTCTCTTCATGATGGAGATGGTACCCGTTTTTGGTTTTGGGAGGATCATTGGATTGGCAGACTTCTTTTATTGAACTTTTCTTTTTTTTTTTTAGTTATTCTCTCTGCATAATGCTCCAGTTTTAGAATTTCTGATGGGACAGAGTAACTGGTTTGTCTTGGAACCTTCAGTTTTCTAGAAATCTTAATTGTAGACTTGTTGATGATCTTCCTATATTGTTTGTGTGAATCAGACAAGATTGATGGAAAAAGTGTCTTTCTCATTCATAGAGTTGTGATATATATACAAATAGAATTATAAATACAAAGGAATCATAATCCTAAATAATCCCTGCAATTATGTCTATAATCATGCTGTAAAGTAACGTATTCCTATAATCATGCTATTTACAATTTGTAACGTAACACTCTCCCTCGAGCTGGATCATAGATGTTAATCATGCCCATTTTGTTACAGATGTAATTAATGCGGGCTCTATTTAAGGCTTTTGTGAAGATATCTCCCAACTAGTCTTCTGTTCTATTATATCCTGTAGTAATGAGATTTTCTTCAATCTTTTTTACGAATAAAGTGACAATCGATCTCAATATGTTTAGTTCGTTCGTGAAAACAATTAGAAGCAATGTGAAGAGCAGCTTAGTTGTCACACTATAGCTTAGCTGATAGTGGGAGCTTGAAGCCAACTTCTTTTGACTGTTGGTATATCCATATAATTTCATATACTAAGTTTGCCATAACTTTGTATTCTGATTTTGCAGTAGATCTGGAAACTACATTTTGCTTCTTACTCTTCCATGAAACTAGGTTCCGTTCCATAAAAACACAATAACTAGTAGTGGATCTCTTATCATCCTTGTACCTTGCATTGTCTGCATTCGAATAAACTTCAATCTTAGTGTCTATGATACCCATAAAATAATCCCTGTCCCGGGGCTCCTATTAAATAGCAAAGGATTTGCTCTAGAAGTACCCAATGGTTGACAGTTGGAGAGGACATAAAGCAGCTGATCACACTAACTGAATACGAGATGTTAGGGCGAGTCACAGTAAGATAATTCAATTTCCCCACAAGTCTCCTATACCTCTCAGGATCATGAAATGGCTCATTGTCGTTTTTTGCAAGCTGTATGTTAGGTGTCATTAGGGTGCTAGATGATTTAGCTCCCATCTTTCCTTGTTTCTTTCAACAAGTCAAGAACATACTTCTTTTGAGACAGGAAGATCCCCTTCTTGTTTCTCATAACCTCAACGCTTAGAAAGTATTTCAAGGGTCCCAAATCCTTTGTTTGAAAATGGAAGTGGACGAAAGTCTTGAAACCAGAGATGCTTGAACTGTTACTCCCATTAATCACAATATCATCAACTCATACCACAAGTAGAATGATGCCATTCTTAGACTGCTTGTAAAACACTGTGTGATCAATTTCGCTTTTCTTCATTCCATATTTCAAAACAACTTGACTAAACCTACCAAACCCCACCCGAGGGCTCTGCTTCGGGCCATACAACGATTTTCGAAGTCAATATACTTTTTCATACTCTCTCTCAGCAACAAACCTAGGTAGTTGCTCTATATAGACCTCTTCCTGAAGAGTACCATGAAGAAAATCATTTTTAATATCTAATTGGTGCATCGGCCAATTATGAGTGGCTGCCAAGGAGATCAATAGCCGAACTGAGGTAAGTTTGGCAACTAGAGAAAAAGTATCTGAGTAATAAATACCATAAGTGTTGAAATATTCTTTTCCAATATTCTCCCACCTAATCCAGCATGTTCTCCCACCTAATCCAGCATGGTGTTGTCTGCAACTTTTTCTTCTTTATAGTTGTCTACAGAGTATATATTTTTCTGTCACATAATTATGTCTCTCTCTTTAGAATCTTTCACAATGTACATATAGGAAGTCTGGTTGTACAGATATGAATTAATGAAGAGCATATTTTTTTCTCTGGAAAACTGACATGGTATCAGAGCCTAAGATTGAATCCATTAAATCTTGAGTGATCTGTAAAAGTGGGTTTGGCATCTCACCTCCTCAATTCCGGCCCGTCCCCGAAGTCCGGCAACCAATTCCGGCGTGCGTGAGCTTCACGCGCCACTTCCATCTTTCACGTGAATCTCACGCGCCGGCGCGTGTGGGCGCGTGTGACCGCCGTTCAGGCTCGTGTTCGTACCTCCGGCGTCGACTCCCTATTTCCGGCGCATCCCTGGTGTCAGTTTGGTTATTAGAGCATTTTTGCATTTCTGGTATTTGCAAGATCATGTCTCTGTTGCTGCTGGCTCTCAGATAATCCTGTGAAATAATGTGCTTTGGCCTTAATTGCCATTTGTAAGTGAACTTCATTGCCATTACTGAATTAGCTCCTCCTTGGCCTTAATTGCCATTTTTTTTACTGAACCAGCTTATTTATTGACCTTAATTGTCAACTTTGAGTGGCCTTCACTACCATCTCCTTTTAATCTCACCAAATTTTTAAATACCCATTGTAGTTATTTCCTTTATCTATGTCTGGAGTTGAACAAACTGAGGTTAAAATTCAACTTGAGGAGATTACCCGTATAGGGGAATTACCAAATATTCTTGCTTCTTATAGATTGGATGGGAAGAATTACCTCAAGTGGTCTCAACTTATACGTACAGTACTAAAAGTAAAAGGAAAAATCAAACATCTCACAGGTATGGGTCCTAAACCTGAAGATCCTAAGTTTGAAGCATGGGATGAGGAAGACTACATGATTATGGCATGGTTATGGAGCTCTATGACACCTGAGATCAGTGACACCTGTATGTTTCTAGCTACTGCCAAAGATATATGGGAAGCAATTCAACAAACATATTCCAAAGCTAGAGATGCTGCCCAAGTATATGAAGTAAAAGTGAAAACTATGGCTGCAAAACAAGGTAACAAGACTGTTACTGAATATGCAAATCAATTAAAATCTTTATGGCAGGAACTAGATCATTATAGAGTCATAAAAACTAAATGTCCTGAGGATGCTGCTGTTCTAAAAGAGTATATTGAACAAGACAGAGTGTATGATTTTTTGGTGGGACTCAACCCAGAATTTGACCAAGTTAGAGTCCAAATTCTAGGGAAATCAGAAGTTCCATGTTTTAATGAAGTAATTGCCCTGATTCGAAGTGAAGAAAGCAGGAGAGGGCTGATGCTTGAACCTAAAGTCACTGATAGCTCTGCTATGGTGGCTAAATCAACTACAAATCAAGAGAGGGTTACAAACCTCGAAAGGGAAAAAAGTGGCCAATAGAAAAATCAAAATCGGGATGAGTTATGGTGTACATACTGCAAAAAGTCTCGTCATACACGAGAAAAATGCTGGAAACTTCATGGAAAACCACCAAGTAAAGAATGGGGTCAAAAAGGAGGGCAACAACGAAATAGAAACCAAGCACATGTTGTTGTAACACCACAAGAGCAGAACAACCTTAATCAAGAAGAGATTGAGAGGATAAAGGCTTTTATCAACAACATGGAAAAACAAGAGGGACTCTCAGGTACATGCTCCATGGCTTATTCTGGTAAGTTTCCATTCTCTATTGGATTAAATGCCTCAGATATTACTTTTTCCAACTCTTGGATCATGGATTCAGGAGCAACCAACCATATGACTCATTCATTTAAACTTTTCTCAACTTATTCCCCATGTCCCAGTAACAAGAAAATAGCTATCGCTGATGGGTCTTTGACCACTGTGGCAGGACAAGGTGATATCAAAATTAGCCCAACTATTATTTTAAAAAATGTCCTACATGTTCCTAAATTAACCACAAATCTGGTCTCTATTAAAAAACTCATTGAAGATTTAGATTGTAATGTGGTTTTTCATAAAAATTACTGTGAATTTCAGGACAAAGGGAAGATGATTGGACATGCTAGGGAATGGAATGGCCTCTACTACCTTGAGACGTCAAATACAGCTAAGAGCAAGATGCCTTTTACTTTTGTTTCACAGTTTGCCACATCCAATAAAGAAAGAATTTTTCTTCATCATTATCGTCTTGGACATCCATCTTTTTCAATTATTAAAACTTTGTTTCCTTCATTATTCAAGGATTTAGATGTTGAAAATCTTCATTGTGAAGTGTGTGAATTTGCCAAACATAAACGTGTACCTTTTCCAATTAGCAATAAAAGAAGCCTTGTTCCATTCTACCTTGTTCATAGTGACATTTGGGGACCAGCTACTGTTTCTAATGTTTCAGGGGCAAAATGGTTTGTTACTTTTATTGATGATTGCACCCGAGTTACATGGATATACTTGCTCAAACAAAAATCTGATGTCAGCTATGTTTTTCCTAAATTTTATTCTATGATAAAAAATCAATTTGGGGTTAATATCAAAAGACTTAGGTCTGATAATGCTAGGGATTATTTCAATCAGATTCTTAACTCGTTTTTTGAAAAGGAAGGAATTATACACGAGTCTTCATGTGTTTATACGCCACAACAAAATGGAGTGGCTGAAAGAAAAAATGGTCATCTTCTTGAACAAACTCGGTCAATGTTATTTCAAAAGAATGTGCCTAAAATTTTTTGGGGAGAAGCTGTTCTTACAGCGACATACCTAGTAAATCGTTTACCTTCTAGAGTTTTGGGACTCAAAAGTCCAATGGACATCCTTTCAACTTTCTACCCGAATCTGAAAACTACAAACAATCTCATCCCTAGAATTTTTGGGTGTGTGTCTTTTGTTCATATCCATCATCAAAATAGAGGAAAATTAGACCCGAGGGCTCTAAAATGTGTTTTTGTAGGGTATTCATCAACTCAAAAAGGGTATAAATGCTATCATCCACCCACAAAGAAAATCTATGTCTCAGTTGATGTCACTTTTAATGAGCAAGATTCATATTTTGCTACCCCTTATCTTCAAAGGGGGAATACACCTGAGGAAGATAATGGGTGCGAAGAAAATGGGTGCCTCCTTGATTTTTCATCAATTCCCTTGACAGGGTCTAAACCTTTACCCCCAAAAACAGTAGAAACAGTGGCTGAATCCATGTTCAGATCTGAAACACAGGATGATAACCATGAAACTGAATCTGAAACAGTAACTGAACCCATGTCCAATGTCCAAGAATCTAGGCCTAAAGAAGAGGATATTTTGAACCCTGCTCCTGAGGAAGTAAGATTTGGCAAAGGCAAGGTGTATACAAGGAAGAAAATGGTCATTCCAGAACCTATGCATGTCCAAGAATTCAACTCAAATCCTTCAAATGAGGTAATGATCTCTAACCATCAATTACAAAATAAAAATGAGATTTTTGAGAATAGTGACCAGGATCTTCATTTACCCATTGTGATGCCTATATCTGATGTTTATAGGGACTGGAGGGCGTTATTGCATTAATACGTTGTTAGGGGCTATGTGGGGTGTCTGTGCTATCTGTTAGTTTTTCTTACTTTATGTTCTTGTTTTTTTAGGAGGATCTCTTGTCCTCCACCTTTTGTAACCATTCCCTTTGTATCTCTCTTTTCTCCTTAATAATACTTCTTTTTCTATCAAAAAAAAAAAATCTTCATTTACCCATTGCTCTTAGAAAAGGAACCAGAAAAAGTACAAAACAACCTTTATACCCCCTTGCACAATTTTTATCCTTTGATAACTACTCACCATCTTTCAAAGCTTTTCTGACAAGCTTAAATGCTATCACCATTCCTAAAAGTTTATCCGAGGCTTTATCTAATAAAAAATGGAAACAAGCTATGAATGTAGAAATGGAAGCTTTGGAGAAGAATAAAACTTGGGAATTAGTAAAATTACCTACTGGAAAAAAACCAGTAGGATGCAAATGGGTGTATGCTGTGAAGTATAGAGCTGATGGATCAATTGAGAGATATATGGCCAGGTTGGTAGCCAAAGGTTATACTCAAACCTATGGAATTGACTATCAAGAAACTTTTGCCCCAGTAGCAAAAATGAACAGTGTTAGAGTATTATTATCAATTGCAGCTAATTTTGGTTGGGAATTGCAGCAATTTGATGTCAAGAATGCCTTTCTACATGGAGAGCTAGAAGAAGAAATTTACATGGAGATTCCACCAGGATATGGAAAGAATTTGGCTACAAATACTGTATGCAAATTGAAAAAGGCATTATATGGCCTTAAACAATCTCCACGTGCTTGGTTTGGACGTTTCACAAAAGTTATGATAACTATGGGGTTTAAACAAAGCCAAGGTGATCATACTTTATTCATCAAACACTCTTCTTCAGGGGGAGTTACAGCCTTATTGGTATATGTTGATGATATAATAGTAACTGGAAATGATAAAAAGGAGCAACAGGCCGTGGGTCAATGTCTAGCTAAGGAGTTTGAGATCAAAGCGTTGGGAAGATTGAAGTACTTTCTTGGAATAGAAGTGGCTCATTCTAAGAAAGGAATTTTTATCTGTCAACAAAAATATACTACAGATCTCCTCAAGGAAACAGGTAAAACAGCATGCAAGCCAGCAAGCACTCCAATAGATTCTAACTTTAGACTTGGAAAGGCTGAGGATGACATCCCTGTTGACAGAGAGTCATATCAACGCTTGGTAGGAAGGCTTATTTACCTTTCTCACACTCGACCAGACATAGCATATGCTGTGAGTATGATCAGCCAATTCATGCATGACCCAAGGGAAACTCATCTACAGGCTGCTCATAGAATATTACATTATCTTAAAGGAACGCTTGGAAAAGGTATCTTGTTTAGAAGAAATGGAGGTTTAATACTTGAAGCATATACTGATGCTGACTATGCTGGATCAATTATTGACAGAAGATCAACATCAGGGTATTGTACGTTCCTTGGTGGGAATCTTGTGACATGGAAAAGTAAAAAACAAAGCGTAGTAGCCCGTTCAAGTGCAGAAGCTGAATTTAGGGCAATGGCTCACGGTGTATGTGAACTACTCTGGTTAAAGATTATTCTTCAAGACTTAAAGATAAAGTTGGATGGCCCTATGAGACTCTATTGCGACAATAAATCAGCCATCAACATAGCCCATAATCCAGTACAACATGACCGCACAAAACATATTGAAGTGGATAGGCATTTCATCAAAGAAAAATTGGAAAGTGGACTGATTTGTACACCATATGTCTCTACACATGACCAACTTGCTGATATTCTAACCAAAGGATTAAATAGCTCAAACTTCCAGAATATTATATGCAAGCTGGGTATGGAAACCATCCATTTACCAGCTTGAGGGGGAGTGTTGAAATATTCTTTTCCAATATTCTCCCACCTAATCCAGCATGTTCTCCCACCTAATCCAGCATGGTGTTGTCTGCAACTTTTTCTTCTTTATAGTTGTCTACAGAGTGTATATTTTTCTGTCACATAATTATGTCTCTCTCTTTAGAATCTTTCACAATGTACATATAGGAAGTCTGGTTGTACAGATATCAATTAATGAAGAGCATATTTTTTTCTCTGGAAAACTGACAATAAGTTTGAGCATATCTTTTTGCAACAAGACAGGCTTTTAAACGGGCCACAGAGCCATCAGGATTGACTTTAATTGTAACTACCCACTTGCACTCAGTAGCTTTCTTGCCAAAAGATAAATCCCCTAATGTTCAGGTGTCATTATGATCAAGAGCATTTATCTCTTTTATCTTGGCATCACGCCACCCTGGATGGGCCAAAGCTTCACGAACAATTTTAGGAATGAACACAGAGTCTAGTTTGGCCAAAAATGAACAAGAAGTCAAAGCCAAGTGATCATAGGAAACAACTGAAGCAATAGGATAAGCATATAGACGTTTACCTTTGCGGAAAGCAATGGGGAGGTCATGAGTAGTTGAACCGGGATCTGACGATGAAGCAAATGGTGAAGGGCATGAATCTGAACTTGTAGTGAGAGGTTGCCGTCTAGTGTTGACATGGAGAATAGGTGGCCGAGTAGACTCTAGAGGAGATGCAGCTGTAAGAGGCGGAGAACAAGGGACAATATAGACTAACAAATCATTGTCCTCCCCCTGATCATGAGAAGTGAAGGAATGACAGAAGGGAATGTCTTCTTGAAAGGTAACATCTGCTGAGACAAAGTAGTGCTGAAGGTTAGGGGAGAAACACCTATATCCCTTCTGGAGATGAGAATAACCAAGGAAAACACATTTAAAGGATTTAGGGTCTTACTTTGTGACCTGGGGTCGGGTATCTCGAACAAAATTAGTACTGCAAAAAATACGAGGTTCAATCGAAAAAATAGATTTAAATGGGAACAGAACAGAATAGGGAATTTTCCCATCAAGAACAGAAGATGGTATCCGATTGATTAAGAAACAAGCTGTCGAGACAGCATAAGCTCAAAAAGGTTTAGGAACATACATTTGAAATAAGAGAGTTCCAGCTATCTCAAGTAAGTGTCTTCTTTTGCTTAGTGACCCCATTTTGAGCGAGTGTGTCAACATAAGAGGATTGATGAAGAATGCCATGCTGAAGCATATAAGGTTGAAAAGAATCGAATAGGTACTCTTTGGCATTATCGCTTCTCAAGGTTTAAATAGAAACATTAAATTGCGTTTTAATCTCAGCACAAAAGGCACAAAAATGTGAAAAAACCTTGGAGCGATTTTTCATTAAATATAACTAGGTGACACGAGAGTAATCATCAACAAAAGTAACAAAATATTTAAAATGAGACGATGAACTAGAACATGCAAAGGATCTTAGTTCCTGAGTGTCAAGAATGTAGAGGTCTCCAGATTCATGTCCTCTACCAATAATCTGCTTCATCATAAGATCCTGAAAGAGACAGTAGTTAGAAAAGAATGAGATACTACAATTTAAGGTACCGATGAATTTACTAACGGAAATTAGATTAAATGAAAAATTAGGTAAACTCAACACTAGGGATGAAGATATAGATGGGGTTAGGTTAATATTGCCACAACCAAGGATACGGGGTGTGGATCCATCAGCTATAGTCATGAGATGAAGGGGCATGGGTATGGAAGGTAGAGAAAAGGTTAGGATTACCTGTAATGTGGTATGAAGCACCATAATCAATAACCCATCTAGATGACAAAGAGATGAGACATGGAAGGGATTCACCTGTATTAGCAAATGCAGTAGTAGGAGTAGGAATTTTGAGTGATTCTTGATACCGAGTAAACTTAGCAAATTCATCAGCAGATACCATAATAGTCTTGTCAGAAGATGAGGCTACATGTTCTGCTATAGGTGAAACAATACACATAGCAACCAAGGAGAGACTACTAGAATATATCAACTCAGCAAAGAGCAAGAACGTTGTGAACAACCAAACCCAAACAAAGAGAAAGAGTGACCAAACCACAAGAAGTCGTTGAAAAAGGGACAAGAACGCCGTCGAGACAGATCAGAGATGAAGGGTGCATCAGATGTGTCGTCAGAAGAACACCAATGAGATGGATCAGAGACCAAAGGGGACGTTGGACGTGCTGTCACGCGCTGGCACGTGGATCACAAAGTAGAAAACTTAATTGGCGCATGGCTGTTACACCCGCCGTCGATGGCTACTGAACTCTCGGGGTTAGCTGGCTGGCAGTGTTTGAATGTTTTGATGGGCACAGTGAGAGCCCTGACTTTTTGACTTCTCAATCTCACTTTTATTTTTAAATTCTCTTTTTATCCCTTTTTTTTTTAATTTATGAAACTAGGCCACTTTTACTGTGGCCGAGGCGTGTCGCCTAAGAAATAATGGGGATGAAAAGAGAATTTAAAAATAAAAGTGGGATTGAGAAGTCAAAAAGTCGCGGTGAGAGTCAATGACCACCGTAGACCGGTGCCTAATTCTCATGCACTCAAAACCTCACAAGATACGAATATGAACACGCACTTAACTTTTTCAGGCTCTGATACCTTGTGAAATCAGATTAGATTGATGGAAAATGTGTCTTTCTCATTCATAGAGTTGTGTTATATATGCAGAGAGAATTATAAATACAAAAGAATCATAATCCTAAATAATCCCTACAATTATGTATTACAATAGGGCTCGAGTATGAGAATCCTTGCAATCGGGGGCCTGCAGGGACGGGGACAGGGGAAATTTCCCCGAAAGCAATTCGGGAATGGGGATTGTACTCCCTGCCATGTGGGGTCTTTGTCCCCGAAGGGTATTTTAGTAATTTAACTAAAATTACAAAAATGCCCTTAGATATATATATATATATAAATATAAATATAAATATAAAAGGATTTTTTATTAATTTTATAATTTAAATTAATTTAATAAAAAAAAATAAAACCCTAACCCTAATACTTAATTTCCCATTCCCAAATGATATATCACATTTAGTGTTCCTGTCCTTCTCAGTCCCAAATCACATTCACCAATCACCAACATTATTCTCCTCGTTCCTGTCATCTTCGTCTCCATCGTTCCCATTGTTTCCGTCAGTCCATCTCTGTCTTGCCGTTGTCTCTATCTCTGTTCCATCGTATCAGTCTCCTCATTCCCGTCATCTTCATCTATGTCGTTCCCATTGTCTTTATCTCCGTCTTTGTCGTTTTTGTCTCTGTCA
Organism: Biancaea sappan; assembly: GCA_037074585.1. Lineage (NCBI taxonomy): Eukaryota > Viridiplantae > Streptophyta > Magnoliopsida > Fabales > Fabaceae > Biancaea > Biancaea sappan. Next base: position 20,391,478 of record CM073494.1, read on the forward strand.
TTCCTGTCATCTTTTTCAGTCCATCTCTATCTTGCCATTATCTTTTTCTGTCTCGCCGTCGTCTTTGTCTATCTTGCGGGGCCCCTAAACCATCTCCAGTCTCCGTTGTCTCTGTCTTGTGGCTGTAAGCTTCTTCCTCTACTCTCATTGTTGTCTCCCTCTCCCTTTACTCTCACTGTCGTTCTGTCTTCTGATGCCTCTATCTTTGACTTTTTTTTTTTAAGTTGTTTCAAAAATTAAATATTTAATTGACGGAGAGTCGAGGAATGGGGATGGAAACAAATTTTCTCCCGAGCGAGGACGAGAAGCGGGGAACCACTCCCTATAATCATGCTATTTACAATCTATAATGTAACAATTGGAAACATTTGCTTCATTGGAAATATTTGCTTCATTTTGTCTTTCTTCTGTGCCTAAGAGAAGGATTTGGAATTTAGATTCTTCAAGCTCTTTTACTTGTTTGTCCTTCTTCAAGTACTTGATTGAAAATCCAAATACTACTACTCTTCTTTTGTCCAAGCTTACTTGAAAAGTCAAAGTCCCTTCTAGGATAAAGGCTTTGTTTGAACAATGGTATTTAATAGTATTAAAACAAATGAATTTCTTTAGATTTGCAGGCCTAATAAGGCCTTGTCACCCATCATATGTGTGATGTGGTTTAGGATTTTGGAGATGAATAATCATATTTACATTGTGAAGTTGCTCATTATATTTGGAACAGGTTGTTTGGTATTTCTGTTGGAAGGTGGATTTGTCTAGTTGAGCTTTGTACTTCCCTAGGCATCAAGTTTACAGCTTTGGGAGGCAAAAGGGGCATAAATTTTGATCTTATGCATTTTTTGATAGCCTTTGGTGCATTTGGTTAGAACAAATGCTAGAGTGTTCAATCAACATTTTCTTTTGTGACATCTTTGGGATAGGATAATTTTTATGTCGCCTTTATGGGTGCATTTTTAGGACTCTGGTGGATCTTCAAAGGCTTTGGAAGGTTCTTTTTTTGAGTTAGAGCCTGATTGTATTTTTTGGGTTTGAAATTTTGCTTTGGGATGACTTTGTCCTATGTTATGCACCTGCTTGTATTTTTCTTTCTTCTCATCAATGAATTCTTGTTTTCATTAAAAAATGTTTAAAAAAATCAAAAGGGAGACATGAATGAGATCCTCAAAGGGAGTGTGGGAGGCTCTTTTGAACTAGAGTATGATTTTTACAGTGTTTTCTCCTTTGGGAGGGACTCCCTGTCCCCTGTTTCTATATTTCTATGCACTTCTATTTTCTGATAAATAGATTCTTCTTTAATCAAAAAAGGGAGAGATATGTGTAACACATTAGATAATGGACATTGTTGATTGCAAAAGCAATGATGAAGTTTTTCATGATTTATATCTCAGCAATACCAGTTAACTATTCTGATAGGTCCTGCGTAATGGGGTGTTTATACGGTTACAGGGGTAATTAGGGAATTTCTGAGCAGTGAGTTTGTTACAAATAGGGGAGAGGGAGTGTGAGTGGGTGTGCTGGATATTGTGTCAGATAATAGGAGCATTTGCTCTAGTGTTTTGTGGGCTGAATACCTTGGTGGCAAGGTTTTCTGGAGGAGTTGAGGCTCTGGGGAGGGATTATCCTTTGTAATCCTTCATTTTGACTACTAAATAATATTGAGTAGGTTTCTAGTTCCTTTTAATTTGTTCGACCTACCGGATACACAATGCCGCTAAAACCAACGAAGCGAGGGATGCATTGGAGGCATTTATGGCAACTATGGAAGCCATGGGTTAGCGGTTGGAAGGATTAGAAAAAAACGGTGAGTGAGTTTAGGGCAGCCCTTATGGAAATGCATCAATCACAGGTGAATATGCAAAAAATGTTGATGGAACATAATCAACAGGCACAAGTAAACAACAATCTCTTTTGAGGGAGATTGATAAAATAGGAGGAAAATGAGTGGAAGCTTGCATGGAAAGATGGGATGAAGGATTAAAAGATTTGAAACAATCCATTATGGATGAGCTCAACCAATTGCTGGGAAAGAAACTGGTGATTGAAGCTGCTAGTATTGAAGGAGAAGGGGGGCTTTGATTTGATACTCGAAATCGCTTGAGAACCTTTATAGTAAGAATTGAGATTTTTGCGAGGAAAAGAATATAATTCCTTGTATATTAATGTAGTTGAAACTGGAAGTATATCTGATTACTTGAATAATCACAGATTACAAGAGTTTAATATATAGACCACTAGGACTAACTAACTTTCCTAATATTTAGGAAATAGTCAAAAAAAACAAATAGCCACTAAGTAACCTATCTATATCCCTATAAAGTAGGGATTTACATCAGTATTGAATATAATTAAAAGCTATTTACATTTATCTAGTATTAACAACAAATATATTCATATTTATCTAATATTAGTCGACACCCCCCTCAAGTTGGTTTGTAGATGTCAAGCAAACCCAACTTGCTAACAAGTAATTCAAAAGTAGGTTTGAATAACCCCTTGGTCAGAATATCAGCCACTTGCTCTGTACTGGGAATAAAAGGAATACAGATTTCTCCTCCTTCAATTCTTTCTTTAATGAAATGTCTATCCACCTTCACATGTTTCGTTCTATCATGCTGAACTGGGTTATTTGCAATACTTATAGCAGCCTTGTTGTCACAAAATAATTTCATAGGATTCTTCTGTAATAATTCTAATGCAATCATAATCCTTTGCAGCCATAGTAATTCAGCTACTCCATTTGCCATTGCTCGATATTCAGCCTCAGCACTGCTTCTAGCCACAACGTTCTGTTTCTTGCTTCTCCATGTAACTAAGTTACCCCACACATATGTGCAGTAGCCATTTGTAGATCGCCTGTCAGTGATGGATCCTGCCCAATCAGCATTTGTATAGGCTTCAATTCCTCTATGCTCAGTTTTCTTGAGAATTAATCCCTTCCCAGGAGTCCCTTTAAGGTACTTCAAGATTCTATATGCTGCTTCAAGATGGTTTTTTCTTGGAGAATGCATAAACTGACTCACAAGGCTCACAACAAATGCAATGTCTGGCGAGTGTGAGACAGGTATATTAATTCTCCAACAAGTCTCTGGTACATACTTGTATCAAATGGACTTTCTGACCCTCCTACACCAAGTTTCACATTAGGATCAACTGGAATTTCAACTAGCTTATACCCCAACATCCCAGTACTTTTTAACATATCCATAATATATTTTTGTTTGGCTGACTATGATTCCTTTTTTTGATCTAGCAACTTCCATTCCTAAGAAATATTTGAGATTTCCTAGGTCTTTAATTTCAAAGTCTTTTTTTAGATTCTTTTTCAATCTATTCATCTCCTCCATATCACTACCAGTTAGGATAATATCATCAACATAAACTATCAACACAACTAACTCCCTTCGTTCGTTTAAAGAACATTGTATGATCAGCCTGTCCTTGTTGATAATTTTGCTGCTTTAAAGAGACTGTAAATTTCTCAAACCAAGCCCTCGGAGATTGTTTGAGCCCATACAAAGACTTCTTCAATTTGTATACCTGTGAATTAAATTTCTCCTCAAAATCGGCTGGGGGATCCATATATACCTCTTCCTCCAAATCTCCGTTAAGAAATGCATTCTTAACATCAAGTTGTTGAAGTGGCCAGTCCAGATTTACTGCCACAGATAACAGCACTCGAGTCGTATTTAATTTTGCCACTGGAGCAAATGTTTCCATGTAGTCTACTCCATAAGTTTAATTGAGCCTTGTATCTTTCAAGTGAGCCATCAGCATGGTATTTCACATTGAAGACCCACTTACACCCGAAGGTCTTCTTCCCCTTTGGTAAGTCAACAATTTCCTAAGTTTTTTCTATAGCCCTCATTTCTTCCAAAACTGCATCTTTCCATGCAGGAACTTGTAGTGCATCTTGTATATTTTTTTTGGAATTTCATTCTGGTCACTATCAGTATGATGATCCAAAGGTTTGCCATTGAAGCCAAAACCTTCGATCTGGTCAAGAAAAATCTGGGTGCTGTCTCAAAATTTACTATAACTGAAAAAGGAAGAGGTTTCCTGTTTTCAGTTTCTCTGGGTTTGGAAACCGCGAGGTGGCTATCCTCCATTACCTTTTCCCTTGGCTCAGTTGAATAGAAGGGAACCGAAGTCAAAAGTTGCAGAGAAAGGGAAACCATTTTCTTAGCAGAGATCAGGAAGAATCATAAGGGTTACTTTATGGTTATTACAGAAATTCCCCCTGGAGGAAAACGAGCAACTGTTATTATCCCAAAAGGAAAGGGAGGAAGAGGTTGGAGCACCTTCAACCATGCGCTGAGTATCCTTGTTCGCTCTGAAGGGGCAAATAAATTGAAGCTAGAGAAAGATGGTAGAAATTTGAATTCCTTCTCAGTTGTGATTGATAGCAGAACTTTTGCAGAGGTTGTCAAGGGCAAGAAGGAAGTGAAGGGTTTTGGAACTCACCAAGTCGAAGAAGAAGCCTTTCCCAAGGATCCTGCAAGCTTTTCTGACTTGCCCAAAAGCAGGAACAGAGTGGGTGCCTGTGTCAGTGTCAAAGAGGCTGTTAAGGAAGGTTCCTCTGACTTTGGCGATCTCGGTCAGCGTGATAATCACAGTAGAGGAAAGTCAACAGCAGAAGGCGTGACAGGCATCATCAATTTGGAAGGCCTTGATCAGAGAGACAATGGATTAGCCTTTTCGAGGACCCTCAGGATCATGGTCTATCCCAAGGGAGTAAGGAAGGTCCAATGGGCCTTGGTGAGAAACCAGACTGCAAAGAAGGGCTTCTCTTGAAGGAAGCCATTTCCCTTTCCCACTTGGTCTCACTCCCCTTCGGACAAGATGCAAAGAACACTATCCAAGCCCAATGGGCCAAGCATCTCCAATGGGGTTTCGAAATGGAGAGCCAAAACGGCCCAACAGCCCAGACCAGTTTACGTGGACCGGCTGAGAGAATACACCCGATCTAGGTCCCTCGTTCTCGGGTTTCTCAGCAGCATCGTGACTCGAGTCCCCTTCCACTATCCCCAAGACCGTTATAGGCGGCGGATGTTGATCGGACCCGCACAGAACTGGTCGACGGGGATCATGGGGTACCGGAGACCCCGTCGGAGATTATAAACGGCCGGCCACCGTCTCCTTGTGATCTCCCTCAGCGTCTCCAGCAAGCAATGATGGCGGAGACTTCGGAATCGTGGCAGAGGAAGATCGAACTTGTGACAGACACCATCGAATCACCCACTGTTGTCTCTGGGCATATTCCGTCAACTTTTCTTGTCTCCAAGGAAAGGTTAGAAGTTCCAGCAGATAGTGACAACCTGAATAGGACGTCTGCTACCTTTAAAGGTCTATTGGAGACAGAGGCTGATGGGGAGGAGGAGAATTACTCTGAAGATGATCTCTCGCTATCCGATTTTGACAGCGATGATGGACTTCTTATCCAACAAATTTAACGACAAATTAATGACAAGGATGATTCCATTGGAGATGTCGATGATAGTCTCGAAGATGTTCATCGGTTATTCTTGTAGAATAAGGAAGATGGAGCTATCAAGGGACCTTGTGATTTGTCATTGACCTGTATTAATTCTTTGAGTTCGGCTAAGGATCCAAAGGTGCCTCTACTTTCTTCCTTTCCCATTCAAACCAATAGTTTCTGTTCTTCCACCCACTTTACCAATACTAACCCCCTTCCCAGTGTATCTCAATGTGATTTTGCAGGGATTTGCGTGCGTAACGACATCACTCAAGCAGGGTCCTTTCATTCTCCCGATCCCTCCAAATCTTCTTCTGCCTTAACAGAGGGTAATGATCTAAGGGAAAAAGTCATACTTATTTGCCATTTAGGGGGTGAGAGGAACAACCAAGATCCACAAGCATTGTTGGAGTCTCTTAACTTTATGCTGAGAGATAAATCGGGAAAGGAAGTTAAGGTGACTATATCTCCTAGGACATACCAAAGGAAGAAAATTAAACTTGAAAACGAGTTAAAAAGGTTGACCTCCTCAATTAATTACGGCAATCCTAAGAAAGGAAAGGGCAAGTCAGGTTCTCTATGAAGATTTTAAGTTAGAATGTGAATGGCCTGGGTAACCCGTACAAAAGACATAAGGTGAAAGAAGTCTTCAAGAGGGTTGATCCAGACATTGGGATGATCCAGGAAACTAAACTTGGGGATTTGGATAGATTTCTTGTCAGAAGCATTTGGGATTTAAAGTTCAAGGATTGGGAGTATTTACCTTCCGTGGGCGCTTCAGGCGGTCTTTTGGTCATTTGGGACATTCGAGTTGCCTAAAAAAGGGATGTGCTTCAGGGTGCTTTTTCTCTTTCGGTGCTTCTTGAGTTCAAGGACAAAGGGTGTTGGTGGCTTACCAATGTTTACGGTCCGACTAACCCTAGGCTGAGGGGCGAGTTGTGGGAAGAACTGTCTTACCTTCACGGTTTTTGTAACCCCCATTGGTGTGTTAGTGGCGACTTCAATGTAGTGAGGTTCCCTGATGAGAAGCTTGGAGGATCCAGGTTCAATGCTAGCATGAGAGGCTTTAATTCTTTTATTAGGGACTGCGGTCTTAAGGATCTTCCCCTTTCTAATGCTCAATTCACTTGGTCGGTTAACAGGGGTTCGGTTATCTCCTCTCGCCTTGATAGATTTTTGTTCACCCCTGAATGGGAGGACTCGTTTCCTGATCTCATTCAGGAAGTCGGCTCACGTTTGGCATCCGACCATTTCCCCATTATCCTTGAGACTATTAGAGTCAAGTGGGGTCCCACCCCCTTCAGATTCGAGAATATGTGGCTTCAACACCGGTCTTTTTTCAGCAACGTTGAGAAGTGGTGGCCAGAATACACAATTCCAGGATGGGAGGGTTTTAAGTTTATGAAGAAATTGAAATATGTGAAGGAGAAGTTAAAGACTTGGAACAAAGAAGTATTTGGGGACATTAGAATCCAAAAGGATAACATTCTTAAGGAGCTGGATGCTCTTGACAAACTAGAGAGCGAGGGCGGGCTTGAGGAGACTCTCGTTTCGCGCAAAGTGACTCTCAGGAATGATTTGGATAACATTAGGGAAAAAGAGGACATAAGTTGGCGCCAAAAGAGCAGAATCAAATGGGCTCGCGAGGGTGACGTGAACTCAAGATTCTTTCACAAGGTGGTGAATGGGAAGAGGAGAAGGAATTTCATAAAAGAGCTTGAGACGGAGGATGGCACTATGGTCAAGGACAATGAGGGGATCTCTGACGAGTCGACTAGTTTTTACAAGAAACTCTACACTGAGGAGATGCACGACAGACCTACGATTGAGGGCTTGGACTGGTCCCCTATTGACGTTGCCCAAAGGAATTGGATCGAAAGACTCTTTGAGGAGGAAGAAATCAAAAATGCAATTTCAAAGATAGACAAGGACAAAGCTCCTGGACCTGATGGATTCAATATGGCTTTCTTCCAAGCTTGTTGGCCGATAGTGAAGGAAGATCTGATGAAAGTCTTTGGAGAATTCTTCCATACTGGCCGTATTCCAACCAACATGAACTCTACTTTCATCGTTCTTATTCCCAAAAAAGACAGGTCCACTAAGGTGGGGGACTTTAGGCCTATTAGTTTGGTAACTAGTGTCTACAAGATCATCGCCAAGGTCCTCTCCAACAGATTGAGTGCAGTTATCGGGAATACCATTTCTGAGAACCAAAGCGCTTTTATCGCTGATCGTCAAATTCTTGATGCTAGCTTAATAGCTAACGAGTTAGTTGATGATGTCAGACGCAGAAAGCAACATGGCTTAGTGTTTAAATTAGATTTTGAAAAGGCATATGATATGGTCAATTGGGACTTCTTGGATTTCTTTTTCCGTCGCAAGGGTTTCGGCGACAGATGGAGGCGTTGGATGAATGGTTGCCTTTCCTCAGTGGCCTTTTCGGTTATTATCAATGGGCGGCCCAAAGCTTGGTTCAAGGGGCAACGCGTGATTAGGCAAGGTGATCCGTTATCTCCCTTTCTCTTTACCCTTGTGGCTGATGTTCTTAGCCGCATGTTGAGGCGGGGTTTCGAAAGAGGGATTATTAAAGGATTATCAATAAAGGGAGATGGTTGCGTGGTCACTCACCTGCAGTTTGCTGATGACACTATTCTTTTCTTGCCCAAGGAGAAGGATAATTTTCTTAGAGTGCTTTCACTGATCCATATTTTTGAGTTGGTGTCAGGTCTCCGTGTTAACCTAGGCAAGAGTGGCCTAGCTGGCATTAACATTCAAGACGATTCTCTTGGGTAGCTAGCAGAGTTAGCTGGTTGTGAGGTTCTCAATTGGCCCCTTAACTACCTAGGTGTTCCCCTAGGAGGTAATCCTAAAGCTACCTCCTTTTGGGACCCCATTGTCCAAAGAATTTCCCGCAAGCTTGACAGTTGGAAAGGCCCTTACTTCTCCTTAGGAGGCAGATTGACCCTTATTCAGGCCTCCTTATCTAGCATGCCCTTGTACTTTTTGTCCCTGTTCAAAATCCCGTCCAGAGTGGCTAGAAAGATTGAGAGAATTATGAGGGATTTTCTCTGGAATGATGGAGGGGTGGAAAAGAAGGACCACTTGGTTAGTTGCGAGGTGTGTTGCAAACCTAAGGATGAAGGCGGCTTGGGTCTTGGTAATCTAGTGTCTAAAAACATCTCTCTTTTGGCTAAGTGGTTATGGAGATTTCTCTTAGAGCCTAATTCCCTTTGGCATAAGGTGATCAAAGCAAAGTATAGGCTTCATCGGAATGGTTGGGACGCTGGTTCGGGGGATGTCGTTACGCACGCAAGTCCTTGGAAAGCGATTTCTCATGTATACCATCTTTTCTCTCCTTCGTTATCTCTAATTGTTTGTGATGGTTCTCGTTTTCGTTTTTGGGAGGATTGTTGGACTTGCCCCATCCCCTTCAAAGAAATATTCCCACGCCTTTATTCTTTATCCTCCCTACATGATGCCCCCATTTCTGATTTCTTCTGCTTACAAGGGAATCACCATTCTTGGAACTTCCATTTTGTTAGGAATGTTAATGATAGACTTTTGCCTGACTTTTCCGTGATGCTTGACATCCTTGATCCAATTCGCCTTTCTCCTTTTCCTGATAAGAGAATGTGGAAGCTTGATTCCTCAGGCTCTTACACCTGTGCTTCCTTTCTCAACTTCCTCGCCCGTAACCTTATTGTTTCTTCCCATTTTAAAAAGGCTTATTGGAAAGTTAAGGCGTCTTTAAAGGTTAAAGCCTTTTTGTGGATTGCTGTGCTCAATAGAATTAATACAAACGATCTGTGTCAAATCAGAAGGCCCCTTAAGGCTCTATCCCCTGACGTTTGCGTGTTGTGCTTCAGACATTCAGAGACTAATAACCATCTGTTCCTGCACTGCGACGTGGCTTGGAGTATCTGGAAAAGGTTATTTGATCTTTTTGATGAGAATTGGGTTTGTCCAAAGGACCTTGGCACTTTTCTTGCAATCAAATTTACCGGCTTTGGCCATAGGAAGGAGAACAAAATCCTTTGGAAAACAGCTTTATTCGCACCTGTGTGGTGCATTTGGATGGAAAGAAATGCCAGAGTCTTTAACGATCGGTGTCTGCCTATCCAGATGTTGTGGGATCGAATTCGTTATGCGGCTTCATTGTGGGTCTCCGCCAATGGGCCGTTCAAAGGGGTGCCTATTTTTGATGTTTATAGGGATTGGAGGGCGTTATTGTATTAATATGTTCTCAAGGGACTTGTGGGGTGTTTTGGAGGTTTTTAGCTTTTTGTTTTTGATTTCTCTTTGGAGGATCCCTTGTCCTCCATCTATTGTTATCCTTTTCCCTCTGTATCTCTCTCTTCTCATTAATAATACTTCTTTTTCTATCAAAAAAAAATATTTTTTGGAATTTCAATATTAACAAGTTTAGTCAGAAAGCATGAAAAAGATGGGGAAATATTCTGATGAGACACAATTGGAAATTGGATGCTTAGTGGAGCATGATCTTACCCTTTTTCTAAGAGCAATAGGTTTAGACAGATCTGAATCAGAAGAATGAGTTCTAGATTGATTCGGTTCTGACAACGGGTTGGAAGGTTGGCCTTGCTGAATTGCTTGAGATGGATTTCTCCTCTGGTAAGTCTGTTCAAAGTATTCAAAGGGTAATCTTTCTTTTTCTGGCAATGCAGTTTCAATTTCTAAGGGTTGTTTTTCCGTATTTAAAATTCAGACTTAGACTGGTTTCAAAGTGATTTTTGTTATTTATAGAAATTTCTAGAAAATCTAGATCTACTACCGAATCTTCTTTACTCTTAATGACCATATCTGGATTTTGAATCTCCCCCTGAAGATGAGGAGTAAAGAAAGGAATTTTTTCCAGAAAAAAAAAATTCGTTGTGACCAAATACTTTTTCAGCTCTGGGATGTAGCATCTGAATCCTTTTTGAGATATAGAGTAACCAGCAAAAAAACCATTGTAAGCCCTAGTATCTAATTTACTTTTTTGTTTATTAGGATTATGTACAAATACTGTGCAGCCAAAAACTCTGAGGTAAATCAGATATTAGTTTAGAATTAGGTTTTAATTGCTGAAAAATTTGTAGTGGAGTAGAAAAGTTTAATACCTTGGAAGGCATTCTATTTATTAAGAAAGCTGCATGAAGAATAGCGTCCTCCCAAAACTGCTTTGGAACTGAATTTGTAAATAACAAAGCTCTAGTAATTTCCAAGAGATGCTTATTTTTTCTTTCAGCAATGCCATTTTGCTATGGTGTGTCAAAACATGAGCTTTGCTGTACAATCCCCCTTTTTTGAAAAAAAATTTCCCGAAGTTTTTGAAAAATATTCTCTTCCATTGTCACTTCTAAAAATTTTTATTTTTTCATTAAATTGTGTCTCTATCATGGAAGAGAATTTCTGAAAAATATCAACAACTTCAGATTTTTCTTTCATTAAAAATATCCAACTTAACCAGGTATGATCATCTACAAATGGTACAAACCACATTTTTCCTGTACTAGTAAGAACTCGAGATGGTCCCCAAATGTCACTGTGAATGAGTTGAAAGGGTTTGGAGGGAAGATATGGTCTTGGAGCATAAGAAGTACGATGATGTTTAGCCATGACAAAAAAATCACATTGAAAAGTAGATGGATCTTTATTGATAAATAATTTTGGAAACAATTTTTTTAGATATTGAAAACTTGGATGCCCTAATCTATAATGCCATAACATGACATCTTGACTTCCTACCTTAGAAACAGAATTTGAAACAAAATTTGAGCCTGACAGGGAACTTTGAACAGGTTTACCCAGGTTGGATCCATCTTCAAAGAAATATAAGCCTCCTCTTTGTTTAGCATTACCAATCATCCTCCCCGAGGCCAAATCCTGAAATTCACAGCCAGAATGAGAAAAATCAGCCTTGCATTTTAACTCTCTGGTTATCTGACTAACAGACAACAGATTACATGACAATTTGGGAACATGAAGGACATTTTCAAGAATAAGAGAGGGTGAAATTCGGATTGAGCCATGACCAGCAATTGCAGAAAAAGACCCATCAGCTATCTTAATTTTTTGGTTACCTGCTGCAGGTTTATAGGAGATAAAAAGATGAGAATTACTGAACATATGATCAGTAGCCCCTGAATCTATGATCCAAGGGTTAACCACAGAATTGACAGTAAAAATTGAGTGAGATAAATTACCTTGATGAGCTAGGGAACAAGATGGTGTAGTTTGAGAATTTTGAGAGGTTAATAATTTATACAGATGCTCAATTTGTTCCTTCATGGAAGGATAAATTTTGGAACCTGTAGAGGTAGAAGGCTTCTCGTGAGTTTGATCAACAGTGGTAGTTAGTGCACGACCTTCCCTTTTTTTCTTTGCATTGGCTGGTTTCCCATGGAGCTTCCAGCAGTTCTCTTTGGTGTGCCATGGTTTCTTGCAATATTCACACCAAAATTTCTTCTTCCCTTCTCCTTCTGAACCACCTCGAGAAATCAAGGCAGAAGCAGAATTTTCTGCCCCTAGTCTAGCATCAGCCTTGACACCTGGAGCAACCATCACACGCTTTCGGCCTTCTTCTTGTCGCAATTCAGAGAAAACTTCTCAGATTGAGGGTAATGGTTTCCTTCCAAGAAGCCGTCCCTTGACTTCATCTAGATTGGGGTCAACGCCAGCCAAAAACATGAAGACATGGTCATTGTCTTCACGTTTTAGAAACCGTGCCAGGTCACGAGGATTCTCCCACACATCATTATAGCAAAGATCTAATTCTTGCCACAAAGACAGCATCTCACTGTAGTAAGTTGTGATATCACTTTCCCCTTGCTTGGACAACCAGAATCTTCTTTTTAATTCAAAGACTTGTGATGAGTTATCAACATTAGAATATGTTTCATGGACTGCTTCCCAGATTTTTTGTGCATCCATGAACATATAAGGCTGACGAATAGACTCTTCCATTGAATTGAGAAGCCACACCGTGATCAGAGATTTCTCTGAACGCCACTTACGAAAACTCGGATCTGTCTCACTGGGTGGCTCTTCCTCGCCTGTCAAGAAGCCTAGTTTACCTCTACCATCAATTGCGAATTTCACAGACTGGGCGCACTCTAGGAAATTGCTGCCATTTAGTCTAACAGAAGTAATCTGAAGAGAGGCATGGGTCCCAATCTCGACGTTAACTGACGGATAGGCAGGACTAGGAGAATTAACAAGATTAGGGGAGGTATTGGTCAATACCGGTGAGGTAGTCATCCTAAGTGAAGGTTAATGTGTCGTAATGTTCAACAACAAGCGCCCGAGGCCTCAGTCAAAGATGAAATGGTGGGGTGGATTAGCAACAAGGAGTCGAAAGTCAACTGGACGGTTAACGTTCGAAGCCAAAGTCAGAAAACTGAAGTCGATGCTTGATACTGGAGTCGAGGTCGACAGAGGCAAAGAACAACATCAGCGAAAATTATGGAGGCTCTGATACCATGTAGTTGGAACTGGAAGTATATCTGATTACTTGAATAATCACATATTACAAGAGTTTAATATATAGACCACTAGGACTAACTAACTTTCCTAATATTTAGGAAATAGTCGAAAAAAACAAATAACCACTAAGTAACCTATCTATATCCCTATAAAGTAGGGATTTACATCAGTATTGAATATAATTAAAAGCTATTTACATTTATCTAGTATTAACAACAAATATATTCATATTTATCTAATATTAGTCAACAATTAACAATACAAAACATCCTGAATTTATACAAAAGAAAGGCTCCTAAAAAAGGAAAAAAAATAATTTGTAACAGCTATACAATTTAAGAGTAACGGCTATAAAAAAAAATAGTAATGACAATGCAATAAATCCAAATCACTCAATCTTAATGTTAACGAGATTGTAGGAGTTATTTGAGGATATACTGACAACCTTAAACCCTCAGACCAGATTCCAACCGATGTAGATGGCAAGCGACATTGAAGCTGAGTTCAGGGTGTTCTCTAAAGAAGACAAAGGAGACGCTGGCAGCAAAGGAAAGGGAGCGGGTTGGCAATTAAGTAACCCAACCCAAGTACTTGAGCCCAACTCAGCAATAGGCCCAAATCCAATAAGGCCCAATCTCAAGCGTCTATCACGGAATCTCCTCTCAGTGTATCAGTGTGAACCCATTCCCATGAAGGCAAGAGCGATGACTCAACGAAGGAGAGCAATGCCAAGGTACAGACACTGCCAACCACGACGCAGGAATTGTTGGCAACTATCTTCTGATACATCTCTTTGTTTACTGTTTTATCTCCAAGGGCTTCACTCAATCTATGATTCTGTTCAATGGGAGTTCCAACAGGTTTACTAGCTGTCATGCCTGTTTCTTTGAGCAAATCTGTAATATATTTTTGTTGAGAGATAAAAATTCCTTGTCTTGATCTAGCCACCTCAATTCCAAGAAAATATTTTAATCTCCCTAACTCTTTTATTTCAAATTCATTGGCTAGGCACTGTTTCAAGGCCTCCTTCTCCATTACATCGCTTCCTGTTACTATAATATCATCAACATATACAATTAAAATAGTAACTCCCCCTGAGGCCGAATGCTTGATAAAAAGAGTATGATCTCCTTGACTTTGTTTGTATCCATTAGCTAACATGACTTTGGCAAATCTTCCAAACCAAGCACGTGGAGATTGCTTTAGTCCATACAATGCCTTTCTAAGTCGACATACTTTGTTTGTTTCTACCCCACTAAATCCTGGTGGAATATTCATATAAATTTCTTCTTCCAATTCTCCATGAAGGAATGCATTTTTTACATCGTACTGTTGTAGTTCCCAATCAAAATTGACAGCCAAGGATAGTAAGATTCTCACTGTATTCATTTTTGCCACTGGAGCAAATGTCTCTTGATAATCCACTCCATAAGTTTGAGTATATCCCTTTGCAACCAGTCGTGCTTTGTATCGTTCTAGGGATCCATCAGCTTTGAATTTTACAGTATACACCCATTTACAGCCTACTGTTTTCTTTCCTTTTGGTAAATCAACCAATTCCCAAGTCCCATTTTTTTCCAATGCTTCCATCTCTACTTGCATTGCAGTTCTCCATTCCCTTTTTGATAATGCCTCAGATAATGAATTAGGAATAGACTCTGTGTTTAGGGTGGTAAGAAAGTTTTGATGTTGTGGTGAGAACCTTTCAAAAGACACAAAGTGGGATAATGGGTAGATAGGTTTTTTTGTGCATTCTCGAGTCTGTTTTCTAAGAGCAATAGGTAGGTTTAGGTCTGTTTCAAGATCAGAAGGCTCATTTTCAGTAGGACTGGTAGGAGAAGGAAGAGAAGAAGAAGAAGGAGAAACAGCAGAATTTAAATCAATCAAAGTTACCTTATCTCTTGAGTCTGGTTCAGAGGATTGTCCTTGCCTTGTAGTTACTGTAGGATCCTTTCTTCTTGAATACACTTGGTCAAATCGAATTTGATCAAAGATTTTGCCATCTGCTTCCTTTTCCTTTAATTCCTCAGATTGAGTTATTGGTTTTTTATTGTGAGAGTCCTCTAGGATAGGAAAATTTGACACCTCTTCTTCTAGGATAGGTAACTCCTCATGAGGATACTGTTGAGTAAAATATGGTTTGTTTTCAACAAAAGTGACATCAGCCGAGATATAAAGTTTTTTAGTGGGTGGATAATAACATTTGTAACCCTTTTGAGTAGAAGAGTAACCTACAAAAACACATTTAAGAGCTCGAGGATCTAATTTTCCACGATTATTATTATGAACATGAACAAATGAGGTACATCCAAAGATCCTAGGATTAAGATTAAAAGAGGAACGAATGTCTGGATAAAATGTAGATAAATGTTCTAATGGACTTTGAAAACCCAAGATCTTGGAAGGAATTCGATTTATGACATAGGCTGATGTAAGTACAGCTTCTCCCCAAAAAATTTTTGGCACATTTTGTTGAAACAAAAAAGCTCTAGTACACTCGAGAATATGTCGGTTTTTTCTTTCTGCCACTCCATTTTGTTGTGGAGTGACAACACAAGATGATTCATGTATAATACCTTCCTTTTGGAAAAAAGAATTTAAAGTTTGATTAAAATAATCTCGAGCATTATCAGACCGAAAAACTTTGATTTTAGTGCCAAATTGATTTTGAATCATTGAGTGAAATATAGGAAAAACGTTACTTACATCAGATTTGTTTTTGAGTAAATATATCCAAGAAACCCTAGTGCAATCATCTATAAAAGAAACAAACCACCTAGCACCTGAGATGTTTGAGACAACTGATGGACCCCAAATATCGCTATGGATTAAAGAAAAAGGAGCAGATAATTTTTTATTACTAATGGGAAAAGACACACGGGTATGTTTTGCAAATTCACAAATATCACAATGAAAAACATGATCATCCAAAGTTCTAAACAAAGAAGGAAACATAATTTTTAAAGTATGAAAATTCACATGACCTAGACGCCTATGATGTAACCAAATAACATCTTCATTGGAAGTGGAAAATAAGGCAATTTTATGACTTGATGTATTCAAGTAGTAAAGGCCATTATGTTCTTTAGCAAGTCCAATCCTCTTCCCCGAACTTTGATCCTGAAATTCACAGTAAGAGTCATAAAAAATAACACAGCCTCTTAAATCTTTAGTAAGCTTTTGAATGGATATCAAATTTGTAGATAATTGTGGTACATGCAGAACATCTTTAAGTATCAGATTTGGGTTAATTTGAATATCTCCTATTCCTGCTACAGTGGTGGTAGAACCATCTGCAACAGTGATTTTTCTACTGCTGGAACAAGGGGTATAATTTTTGAATTTGTTTGAAGTATGAGTCATGTGGTCAGTGGCTCCAGAGTCTAAAATCCAACCATTCCTAAGTTCATTATCTAAGGCATTTAAACTAAGAGAGATTAGAACATCACCTGAGATTGTTAGGGAACATGTTCCAGAATTTGACTGTTGAGAATTGTTTGCTGGTTTTTCAGAAGTACCCAACATACTCTTAATTCTCTCAATTTCTTCCATACTAAAACCACCAAGTCCTTGGGTTGAGTTTTGAATTGATACATGGGCCTGTCTTTGTTGATTGCCTTTCTGTCCCCATTCTTTGCTGGGTGGTTTTCCATGAAGTTTCCAGCATCGATCTTTGGTATGTCTTGGTTTTTTACAGTAAGTGCAAAATAGTTCATCCTTCTTAGTTTTATCTCCAGTAGTTTTGTCTAGTCCCAGTCCATGTGGTTTATAACTAAGAAGTGCAGAGGTATCAGTTGCAGATGACTCCAACATAACGCTTCTACGGCTCTCTTCTGCACGAACCAGTGATATTGCTTCTGTCAACGAAGGGAATTCGGGTCTACCCAGAATTTGAATACGTACAAGGTCAAATTCAGAATTTAACCCAGATAAAAAATCATAAACTCGATCCCTCTCTATAAATTTCTTAATAATCACAGCACATCTCCCACAATTCAAATCAAGAGTCCTATAGTAATCCAATTCCTGCCACTGATTCTGCAAGAAATTGGCATACTCTGTTATAGATCGCGTCCCCTGTTTTGCCCCAGATGTCTTTGTCTTGATGTCATATATGAGGGCTGCATCATTGACTTTGGAATATGTTTGGTAAAGGGTATCCCATATTGCCTTTGCTGTAGAGAGAAACATACACGTATCACTAATTTCTGGAGTCATGGAATTCCATAGCCAAGACATGATCATGGAGTCTTCTTCTTCCCATCCTTCGAACCCTGTTGAATCACTTGCTGGTGCTTCCTTCAATAGATGACCCAACTTACCTTTTCCCTTTAGAAAAGTTCTTACCAGTTGAGACCACTTGAGATAATTTTTCCCATTGAGTCGATATGCTGCCTGGATGTTCTGAAGCTCTGTGGTATTTCGTTTAGTCTGTTCTTCCTCCATGATTGAAGACGAGCGTGGTGAATGTGCAGCAGATGTTACTTCCGTCATACAAGAGCACGTGAAAGACCTAGCAGCGAAGGTATGACACAATATCCAGCACCGAAGGGTAGAAGAAGAATTTTCAGCAATTAAGGCTAAATGAATCGACACCACCCAGCAATGAAGGCCGGACTCTAAGTCGCAGAACACGAAGTCGGTTGAAGCCAATAGCAACCAGCAATGAAGGCTGGACTCTAAGTCGCAGAAGGCGACCACTGACGAACAGTACCGCAAACCCGAAGACCCAAGTCGAGGATTGATGTTGACGCTGAAGTCGACAAGGACACGAAGACTCAAGTCGAGGGTATTACGCTGAAGCCGAAGTCGTGAAGGACAACGTTAGCAGAACAATTAAAAAAAAATTATAGAGAGAGGAACCAGGCTCTGATACCATGTGAAACAAAATAATTCTCTATATTTCTTCTTTCTGTTCTCTGATGATAGGTACATAAATAGGAGAAAAAAGAAGGCTAAGCTATACTAATCCTACTAATCCTAAAAATAAGATAACTACTACAATTAGGAAATAATAAATAAAAGAGAATAATTATCCTAATCCTAATGAAACAGAATAAAGGATTACAATCAATTAATAATAGAATTATCTTCTAAGATATACTTATCTAGAATTTCCTACAGCAAGGATTTCTGAGGTGTTCCAAAGAGGAAGCAATGAGAATATGCAGATGGCGAGCGATGTTCAAGCTGAGTTTAGAATGCTCTATGGAGAAGAAATGGGGAGCTGGGTTCGAAATTGGGTTATTTGACCCTGTCCTTAAAGGGTTATTACTCAGTTGCCAGAAGACTTCAAATGTTGTTGGGTATGATTTGGGCCAAGCCCAATCGTGGATGGGCACGAGATGGGATTTAGAACAGAACAGAACCCGTAAACCTGACTCTGTTTCAAACGCACAGGGACCGGTCCGCAAGCAAAGTGGCGTCTGTAACTCCATCTTCATCGTTTTCTTCTGTGAGAAGGTTTGAAGGCGTGCGTTGTCTACAGTCGCAGGAGAAAAATAGAGGAATTCGGCACTTGCCATACTCAGAGCCGATGGAAAGGACAAAGGACGAAGCTCTCTAGTTGTTTCAGTTGCTAGGAAGGGATGGAATAGGCTTATTGTATTTTTTTTCTTTTTTTTAATTTTTCAGCCTTGGGGACAATGCTGAACTTGAGGAGGGGGTAATGGGGTGTTTGTTATATGGTTACAAGGGTAATTAGGGAATTTCCAGAGGGTGAGTTTGTTATAAATAGGGGAGAGGGAGTGTGAGTGGGTGTGCTGAATATTGTGTTAGATAGTAGGAGCATTTGCTCTGGTGTTTTGTGGGCAAAATACCTCGGTGGCAAGGTTTTCTATAGGAGCTGTGGCTCTGGAGAGGGATTTTCCTTTGTAATCCTTCATTTTGACTACTAAATAATGTTGAGTAGGTTTCTAGTTCGTATCATATTCCTTCCTGGTTTTTTTACTCAAATTATAATATTCTTAATATCATGTACAAACTTTTAGTCAAAGCTTAGTATTACTAGGTCAGATTTGCTACCAATGAGTCTGAAGTTGCAATATCCCTTAAGGCAGCATGCTAAAATGATAACTTGAATACTTGATCATGACTGATCTCAGTCATACTTGTCTATCTGGCTTGAACTATTTTTTTCATTCCCTGCTAATCTATTTCAATTCTCATGTTGTACAGCCGACAATTTAGAAATATGTTAATATCCAATGTGTTTTGTTCTGTTGTTATTCTTGGCTAAGAGCTGGCATTTTTGCTTTGATAACATTCATCACTTAAATGAGAATAATTAAAGACTTTACTTTGTTTTTGGCATAGCTCCCATGTCCTTCCTATTTCCTCTGTTTATATGTGATATCTGGTATTCTCTGTTGCTTTTCTCTTCAGGTCATGGATGAAGCTAAATATATAAAGACATTAGAAAATGATCGTACCCAGCAGATACAGGAATTCCGTTCTAGAATGAATGAAAACTCCTTGGCAGAATCTAGTAGCAAGAAAGCTTTTGAAGATGAGAGACAAAGTAACTTGGACTCCATTCTTGCTTCAGATGATACCAGAAGAGCTGAATTCCAGCTTATGTATGAAGAGGAGCAGCAAAATGTTGCTGTATGCATAACATCTTTTGTTTTTTTATTTATTGTATTTTTTCCTGGCCTGGCTTTTGTCCTGGTAAAAGTTGTTATATGTTTCGTTACACGTGTATAAATGACTCGGGTTGTTTTTCACAGGAAAAATGGATACACATGTTTCGTTCATTAATAGATGAGAGGGGTCCATGGTCTGCTAACCCTTTTCCAAATCATGTTGTAACACACTGGAAACTTGACAAGACAGAAGATACATGGCGCCGTAGGCCAAAACTAAGACAAAATTATCATTTTGACGAAAAACTGTGCCTCCCTCCTTCTGCCTCTGCCAGTGGGGTAGCTACTCCTGTCAGTGAAAGTAGTCCTGGTTTCGTGGGACATATACCTGAGCAGATGAAGCAGCTTTTGCTGAAAGGGATAAGGAAAATAACTGAAGAAGGAAGCTTGGATGTTAATGAAACCAGTAGTGAAATAAGTGGAAAAAAGACATCTGTTCCTCTTGATCTTTCAGAAAGCTCATCCTCTGACTTACTAAAGGATAGCTTTGATAGAAAGGATGCCGTCCAACAACGAAAAGACAGTTCCTCTTCGCCAGAGACAGAAGCTAGTGAGGTATGTTTGGACCCAGAAGATTGTCTTTGATGTTTTTAGGAAAGGGAGTCTGCCAATGTATTGATCATATAGAATTGCTGTTCTTAGGTGCTTATGTCGATTCCATGCGTTCTTGTAACCCCAAAGAGAAAATTAGCTGGGCATTTGGCAGTCATGAAAAATGTTTTGCATTTCTTTGGCCAATTTTTGGTTGAAGGTACTGGTGGATCATCTGTTTTTAGAGACTTACCTGCTTCAACCAAATCTGATCTGACAAAGTCTGGTCCAAAGCAAGGGTCATTGAGGTGGCCTGTTTCTGATCTGGATATTCAGAAGGGGATAGCATTCAGTAACAGTAAGATAATAAATGGAAATGCACCTGTTAAACTGATCAAATGTGTCAAGCGCCATAGAAGATGGAGCATGGCCAAGGTTAATTGCTCATTCATTTTCTATATGAAGCTTTCTATGCTATTTTTATTACAGGTTTATATCTGATTATACGCATTCTGATTACTGATACAGATAAAAGCTGTCCATTGGACTCGGTATTTACTGAGATATACTGCAATTGAAATTTTCTTCAATGATTCAGTTGCTCCTGTATTTTTGAACTTTGCATCTCTTAAGGATGCAAAAGATGTAGGGAACTTGATTGTTACTATAAGAAATGAATATTTATTTCCCAAAGGAAGTGGTAAGGATAAAAGTGGATCTATTGCTTTCGTGGATAGACGAGCAGCACAGGACATGGCAGAAACAGCCAGAGAGAGCTGGAGGAGAAGGGAAATAACAAACTTTGAATATTTAATGATTCTTAATATACTTGCTGGAAGATCTTACAATGATTTGACCCAGTATCCCGTTTTTCCTTGGGTGTTGGCTGACTACTCTTCCGAGGTTCTTGATTTTAACAGATCATCAACCTTTAGGGACCTCTCAAAGCCTGTTGGAGCACTTGATACAAAACGATTTGAGGTCAGTTCATCTTATTGTCATTCAAATATCAATAAAATTCTGTTTCTACTTTTTGACTTGCACCTTTGCTATTTGTTTCTTGTGTTTAGGTATTTGAAGATAGATACCGTAACTTCTGTGATCCTGATATACCCAGGTAATTTTCAGTCCTCGTTTTAAATTTACAGTAAATCTTTTGTGCTATATTTTGTTGTTATTCTTATTAGTTTTTTCTCATGCATGCTTCTACATCTACTGGTGCAGCTTCTTCTATGGGTCTCATTACTCAAGCATGGGCATTGTGCTGTATTACCTTCTTAGATTAGAGCCCTTTACCTCTCTCCATCGTAATTTGCAGGTATTGTTAATGATATATTTTAACAATTTACCCCACTTGATGTGATATGTGATTGCAAAATACAAGATGAGCATGCATTGTTATGGTGGATGTGGTGTTCTACCTCTTGGTACTAATGCATGGAAGTTCTTGTAATGAATGTATCACATATCTTAAACGAGCATATTTCTTGAAAAAATAGCAACTGGTTGTCCTTTTTCCTTTGTTTTTGCGTATGTCAAAGGGATTAGCTATTTCTGACATACTAAGGAATACTTAATTGAGTATATTTCTTGAAATATTAGCAACTGCTGCTCCCTTTTTTTATTTTTGGGTGTACAATGTTTAAGGTATTCACTATTTCTGACATACAAAGGTATTGGACTGCGCTTTATTGATTAGTTTATTATTATAAAAAAAGAGATTTTTTTGAAGAGATGAGAGAACGCTACAAAAACAGAGGACAAGAAATTCTGCTCAATCAAAAGATAAGAAACAAAAGGAAAAATTCCAAATACGTAGGGGAGTAAATTTCCGATTTTTTCTTTTGATAGAATGAGAAAATTTTATTAGCAAAAAGAAGGGGTTACATCAAGAAAAGAAAAAACTAGGGAAAGAGGAGAACAAGGGATCCTCTTTGAAACAAAAAATAAAACAGAAAATCCATATCAGTAGAATAAACATGGACCTAATGTAATAGGGCCTTCCAGTCCCTTCGGATCTCACAAAGGCACCCCCTCAAAGTGCAAGTGAGGAGGAAGAAAATGGTTCTTAAAAACTCTTGCATCCCTTTCACTCCACAAACATGACAACAGTGCAAACACTGCAGCTTTCAACAAAGCCCTTTGTTCCTTTCTCTTTCAAAACTCCAAAAATTAATGGAGATAAAAGCATCAAGATCACTTGGGCTCACCCAACTCTCCTCAAAGAGGCCAAATAATCTGTTCCAAATTGCCCAAGGCACTTCATAATGCCAAAAGAAGATGGCTGTTAAGTCTCCGAATTTTAAAAGCACATCACACGGACATTAGAGAATAGAGCCTTATGAGGTTGCCTTGTCTGAAGCAGATCATTAGTATTAATTCCATTAAGTACGACTGTCCAAACAAAATTCTTCACTTTTGACGGCACCTTTACCTTCCAAAAAGACTTTAGAGTGAAGGACGCATATGTGCTATGAATCAAAAAATTAAAGAAAGAAGCACATGAGTCGGAGCTTGAGGAATCTAAGCTCCACAGCTTCTTATCAGGTAAGGAAGAGATGCAAAAGGGAGCTAAGATTTTGTATGTTGAAGCAAGATCGTCCACAAGCTTGTCAACAAAAATTTTAGGAAGATGGAAGTTTCAAGAACAATGGTTATCTTGTGAACATAAGATGTCAGAGATAGGGCATTATGCAAAGATGATAACTGATAAAGGTGGGGACAATGGTCTATTAAAGAGACATTACCAATCCAAAGGTTCCCCCGGCCCCCCAAAAAAACCAAAAAAAAAGTGAATACGGTTACCCTATTCAATGCACAAAGCAAGCATTGGAGTAAAAAGAAAGATGTACATGAGAGAGAAACTTCTAGGGACTAGCGTGTGTAGCAATATTCCAAGGTTAGCATAGCACCCACTTTGCTGAATGCCAAATTTACTTTTAATTCCAAAGAGAAATGCCATAACTATTTAGCCACCAGAGAGATGTTCTTGGACACCACATTACCTAAACCCAGCCCCCCCCCCCCCCCCTTTTCTTAAATCTATAGCATACTTCCCAATAGACCAAACGATCCCTTTCTACTCCCCTCTCCATTAGACCACAAAAGTCCTACATAATTTTCTAAATTCTATGAGCCACCCCAATAGGAATCTTGAAGGAGGAGAGGAAATACAAAGGTATATTAGACAAAGAGGCATGAATGACTGTTACCCAGTTGAAAAATTTGCCCTTTACAACTTCCTAATTTCTTGGAAATCCTCTACACCATAGGATCTGAGGGTTACCTGCTTAAAGGAACACCTAAATGAGAGGCCATTGTAAAACCTACAACTAACAAACTTAGCAAACTTGCAAACTACTCTATCCTGAACACTAATGCTAAACTTCCTACTCTTAGAGAGGCTGATCTGAAGCCTAGAGACTGACTCAAATATTGTAGCAGAGAAAGGACATGTAGGAAGTTCTCCTTATGCAAAAGAATAGTGTCATCAGCAAATTTCAGATGTGAAAGGGGACAGAGGATCACCTTGCCTCACCCCCACATTGCCCCCTAAACAGGTCATTAGGCTGCCTGTTCACTGTAATAGAAAAAACAACAGAGGACAGACATCCTTGGATCCATGTCCTTTACCTAATACACCACAATGCTGCAAAACCAGCACACTGCCATAACAGTTTGTCTTCCTTTAGCTGCCTAAAACCTTTAAACTTATTGGCTAAGAATACTTGCAAATCAGTTGGATAAACTATGTTCTCATTGAAAGTCTCAAACAACCTGTTCCAAACCTGCCATGCCATTTCACAATGAAAAAAAGATATGATTATTTATCCCTTAACTTCTAAAGCACATTACTCAAACATTTGGCGAGATACCATCTGTGAAATTAGAGAGAAAAGAGAGAGAAAACCCTTTTTGGATAATAATTTCTATGTGTATTCAAAAGCATACATTTTACATATATATATATATATATATATATATACACACATGAGAGAGACTACTACTATACTTGTCTGAGCGATGTGGGATACAAAACTATGTACAACTCAGCACCAACATTGGGCCTTTGGGTTTGTGGTAATCTAGTAGATTATTTGTATTAATTCTATTTATTGCTGTAGTCCAAACAAAAGCCAATAGCTTAGAAAGAGCCTTGGTTTTCCTTCTAGAAAAAATTAGTGAAAGGAAAAAAAAAATGTATATTTGGGCCGGCTAGAGATGATATGTGTGTTGTGACGTCGTTTCAATATGATATATGTGGCCCGAAAATTGGAGTTTTTAATGAGTCTAAAGGTAGTGATATGAACGATTGTGGTTTAGAGGGGAGCTCGAAAATGGGGGCTAAGTTTGGGTTCAAAGGAAAAGAACCTTTGGTGATTCCAACTAAGCAGGAGTCAAATTCAGATGGTTCAGATGATGATTGTCTTGAAGAAGATTTTTTTGATGTCTAATTTTGATAACCATGAAGGGCTGCTTATTGAACAGATTGAGGAGGAGTTCTCAGGTCAGGATTGTCAGGTGCATCATTGGAGAGATGTGGATGGTGAACTTGAAGGTGTTGCTCAACTCTTTATGCAAAATAAGGATGATGAGGTTATGGAAAGTCAGCGGGGTTTGGAGCATATCAGTATTAATTCTTTGTGCAATGTTAGAGATTAGGTTCACCTTCACTTAAGTTGTCTCCTATTCAAAATAAGTGTCTTGATCCTTCCCAGAATTTTTGTTGTCTAATCCTGGTAATCATGGTGTGCTTGGTGATTGTTTTGCAGGGAATGATGTGTGTAGCAACACTGGTCGGGGCAGTATCCTTCCCTTACTGGACACTAATAAATCAACTTATGGTGAAAAGGGAGTTAAGGAGCTTGAGGGTGGTTATGTCTATTTAAGTCAGTTGGGGAGTGAGGGGGACAATCGAGACCCCCAAGCTTTGCTTGGTTACTCCTGAATAGGAGGATTTCTTCCCGAATCTTGTTCAAGAGGTGGGTTCTTGGTTGGTGTCTAATCATTTTCCCATTATTTTAGAGTCTAGCAAGGTTAAGTGGGGTCCTACTCCCTTTAGGTTTGAGAACATGTCGTTGCAACACCAATCTTTCTTGAGCAATGTGGAGAACTGGTGGTTTGAGTTTTTCAGTTTCTGGGTGGGAGGGTTATAAGTTTATGAAGAAGCTGAAATATGTGAAGGAAAAACTAAAAGTTTGGAATCTGGAAGTTTTGGGGATATTAGAGTTCGAAAAAAAAAAGATGTTCTCAAGGAGTTGGATATTTTAGAGATATTAGAAAGTCAGGGTGATTTAGAGGAGAGCCTTGTTGCTCGCAAGGTGACTCTTAGAAATGCCTTGGATCTTATTAGTAAGAAAGAAGAGATTAGCTGGAGTTAGAAGAGCAAGGTTAAATGAGCTAGGGAGGGAAATGTGAATACTAGTTTTTTCCCTAAGGTTGTTAACGGGAAGAGGCATAGAAGTTTTATGAAAGAGTTAGAGGTGGAAGGAGGTAGTGTTGTTAAGGCCAATGATGTGATTTTGGAGGAGGTGACTATGTTTTTTAATTGGCTTTATGAGGAAGAGGTGCTTGAGAGGCCGTTCATTGAGGGCATGGATTGGTCGCCTCTTGAGAGTTCTAAGGGTGGTTGGTTAGAAAGGCCCTTTGAAGAGGAACAAGTCAGGGGTGCCATTTGGAAGATGGAGAAAGAAAAGGCGTCCGGGCCTAATGGATTTAATATGGCTTTTTTCCAAGCTTGTTGGCTGATTCTGAAGGAGGACTTGATGAAGGTGTTTGAAGAATTCGATCACAATGGTCGTATATCCACTAGTATGAATTCTACCTTTATTGTTCTCGTTCCTAAAAAAGACATGTCAATTAAGGTGAGGGACTTTAGGCCTATTAGTTTGGTTACTAGCATTTGTGAAGTCATTGCTAAAGTGCTCTCTGTGAGATTTAGTGAGGTGTTGAGGGATACTATCTTTGAGAATCAAAGCACTTTCATTGCTGAGAATCAAAGCACTTTCATCTCCTCAACTCACTCATTAGCAACCAAACTAGCATCAAGAATTTGATGCTAGTTTGGTTGCTAATGAGTTAGTTGAGGAGCTTAATCATAGAAAGCATAAGGGCTTAGTTTTCAAGTTGAATTTTGAAAAGGCTTATGACAGGGTTAATTGGGGTTTTCTGGATAAGGTCTTGTGTCGGAAGGGGTTTGGTGATAGGTGGAGTTGCTGGGTTAGGGGTTGTCTTTCTTCGATGGCATTTTCGGTCATTGTCAATGGCCAACCTAAACAGTGGTTTAAGAGGCAACGCGGGTTAAGGCAAGGTGACCCCTTGTCTCCCTTTCTCTTTATGCTTGTGGTTGATGTGTTAAGTCATATGTTAGAGTAAGGGCTCTGATAGGGGGTTCTTCATGGTTTGTTGGTTTGGTTGGATGGGTGTCGTGTACCATTTGCAATTTGCAGATGATACTATCATCTTCTTGCTTGACGATAGATAGAATTTTCTTCATGTGATGATGATTTTACAAGTTTTTGAGTTGGTGTCTGGGCTTAGTATCAATTTAGGTAAGAGTGGTCTAGCTGGTATTAATGTTCAGGAAGGTTCCTTGTGTGAATTACCTGGCTATGAGATTTTGAGTTAGCCTCTTACCTACCTTGGTGTTACCTTAGGTGTTAACCCTTGTGTGGAGTCTTTTTGGGACCTTGTGATTCAAAGAATTTCCAGGAAGCTTGATAGCTGGAAAGGGGCTTATTTTTCTTTGGGAAGGAGGATCATGTTAGTTCAGGTCTCCTTATGTCGTGTGCCTTTGTATTTTTGTCCTTGTTCAAGATTCTAGTTGGGGTGGCAAATAGGATTAAGAAGATTATGAGGGATTTTTTTTGGTCAGATGGAGGGGAGAGTAAGAGGGACCATCTAGTTAGTTGGGAGATGTGTTGTAGATCGAAGGAAGATGGGGTTTGCGGTCTTAGTAATTTGGTGTCTAAAAATATCTCCTTTTTGGCTAAGTGGTTATGGTGTTTCCCTTTGGAGCCTAATTCCCTTTGGCATAAGGTGATTAAAGCCAAGTTTGGCTTACATCGAAATAGTTGGGATGCAAACTCGAGGGGTGTCGCTACACATGCAAGTCCTTGGAAGGCGATTTCTTAGGTATATCATTCTTTTTCTCCAATGTCTTTACATATTGGAGATGGGTCCCACTTTCACTTTTGAGAGGATTGTTGGACTGGTCATTCCCCTTTCATAGAAAGATTCCCTCGTCTTTATTCCTTATCTTTTTGCATGAAGCCTTCATTGTTGATTTTTTATGTTCTCAAGGGGACCAATTTTCTTGAAATTTTTTCTACAAATATTAATGAAAGACTAGTGGGTGAACTTACTTTGATGCTGGACATTTTGGATCCGTTTGACATCTCCTTTCCTTGATAGGAGGTTGTGGAAATTTGGATTCCTCAGGCTCTTATTCTTATGCTTCTTTTTATAATTTCTTGATTCGTAGCCCACATGGCTCGTTACCTTTTAAAAAATCGTTTTGGAAAGTGAAGGTGCCTTCATCTTGACTGCAGTACTCAATAGAATTAATATTAATGATTGCGTCAGGTAAAGGCTTTGTCTCTTGACATTTGCGTGTTGTATTTAAGGAACTCAGAGACAAATAGTCATTTATTCTTACATTGTCAGGTGACTTGAGATATTTGGAATAGGTTGTTTGATATCTTCGAGGAGAGTTAGGTTTGTCCGAATAACCTTGGTGCTTTCTTCACCACTAACTTTATGGGTTTCGGTTCGAGAAAGAAGAATAAGGCTTTGTGGAAGGCGGCTTTGTTTGCAACTGTGTGGTGTCTTTGGATGGAAAGAAATGCCAGTCTTCGAGTAGCGGGTCCTTCCTCCTCATTTGCTGTGGGATGGAATTCGCTATGTTGCCATTCTTTAGGTTTCGGCTAATGGGTTTTTTTAGGGATTGGTGTCCTTCAAAGATGCTTTTAGGGATTGGAGGGCTTTGATATATTAGGCTGCTCTCGGGCTTTTTGGTTGGATTTGTGTTCGCCTTTTGTTTTTCGAGGAGGATATCTAGTCCTTCATTTGTATTTTTGTTTTCTTTTTTCTTTGTATCCTTCTCTCTTCCTTAAAAATATTTCTTTTTTGATCCAAAAAGAAAATGTATATTTGGATTTCAAATTAAGATATTAAAGAAGAAAGAACAAGGACAGAAATGCAAAGAATCCAAGCACTATTGGACAAAGAAGAAATCCAGAGCAGGGCAAGAATTTGCAACAAAGCAAGATCATTGGTTAACAAATCAGATATTGGAAATTAAAGTATATAACTAATAAAGATGTGGAAAAAGATATGAAAAAGATCTCCCAATTCAGTGTCCTTGAAAAACCGAAAATGAGTACCATCTCTAACTCCCAAAATGGTCTTTGCTGACTAGTTTTCTTCAGGACTTTTAATATGCTGTTTTCTGTTTTCAGTGGGAATTTTTTGTACTCCGTTTTCTTTGTACTCCCCTCTTGTAATAAAACTTTTATATATTAAAAAATTGTTTTAAGTTACGTATCTTGTTTGAACATGGAAATCTCAAAGGGCGGGAGAGAAACTGTAATATCAAATGAATAAGTAGTTTTACAGGGTATCAACCATCTGCAAGATGTAGTTAATGAATAAGTATAATGCATAATAGAGCGAATGCTTGATATATTTGTTATTTTATTGTATTTGAGAGAAAGTTTACACATGGACGATAGGAAAAACAGAGTAGGGAGAGAATCTTATTATATTCCTTAACCAAAATTAAGCACCAGTATTTATACACAACAGAACCCCTAACGGCCAAAACTAACTACTACTACATTAACAAGTTACAACAGGACAGTAACTAAAATATACAAATGCTATTATTTAACTGGGGGGAGCTTCAACCAATGCAAATTTGCCACAAAGAAGACCAAATCTGGAACCAGCAATAGGCTTGGTAAACACATCTGCAGGCTGCTCAGGACTAGGAACATAACCAATCAAAATCTCCTTAGCCAGTACCTTATCTCTCACAAAATGAAGATCAATTTCAACATGCTTCTTTCTTGCATGCAGAACCGGATTAGTAGCAATGGCCTCTGCACTCAGATTGTCACACCACATCATAGGCACTCTAGAAGTAGGACACCTTAATTCACCTAAAAGTGACGTCAACCATATCACTTCACTAGTCAATGAAGCCACAGCCCTGTACTCAGCTTCAGCACATCTTGAAACCACTCCTTGTTTTTTGCTTGACCAAGACACTAAAGAGTCTCCCAAAAACAACAATATCCTCCTACTGATCTTCTATCTATGACATCATTTGCCCAATAGGCATCAGAAAAACTAGTGAGAGAAAGATCAATCAATAGGCAGTCAACAGTTGTTGTAGCACTCAAATGCTGACTTGGCTGATTAACAGTGAAGGGTATATCAGGTCTGGTACTGGTCAGGTGCCGTAAACCTCCAATCAAACTCCTGTATAGAAAAGGGTTCTCAAGAAGCTCTTCTTTCACCTTAGTGCAGTTTTTTCCGAGAGTCTGAGGAGTTGGACAAGGTGTGGCACTCTTCATATTGAACTTTTCCACCAAATCAGTCACTTATCCCCTATTCATCTCACAAAACTTCAATACCCAAGAAAAAAATGCACTTCACCATGATCTGTAAGAGAAAAACATCATTTAGACGTTTGATAAAAACATTAATCAGATCACTACTATCACTGGTAACTAACATATCAACATAAACCACGATGATTATAACATGGTTTTTAGTATGCAAAACAAATAAGGAGTGGTCACACCTTGTATGCTTGAAACCCCACTGTATCAAGGTATCTCTCAATTTATCATACCAAGCCCTTGGGGCTTGTTTTAGCCCATACAACGCTTTCTTCAATCTGAATATGTGATGTGGATGTCTAGGATCCTCAAAACAGTGAGGTTGTTTCATAAAGACAGGTTCTTCGAGGCTGCCATTCAAGAAGGCATTGTCTATGTCAACTTGTCTGATGGTCCAATTTGGAGAGACAGCAATAGATAGAATAACTCTTACTGTTGCAAACTTTGCAACTAGACTAAAAGTCTCTCCCACTTATACCAGGGTCTTGTTGGAACCCTTTGGCCACTAGCCTAGCCTTATTCTTTTGTATACTCCCATCAGCAGCCATTTTTGTTTTAAAGATCCACTTACAATCTACTAACTTCTATCCAGTATAGGGAACTAACTCCCATGTACTGTTTTTTCTTCAAAGCTTCAAATTCCACCTCCATTGCTTTTCTCCAATGAGGAACTTTGTAGGCATCAACAGGATTACAAGGATCTGCTATGCTACTGTCCACTTTTGCTATCCCAACATATGTTGATTTAGGTTGAATAGCTCCACTCCTTAACCTGGTGATCATAGGATGTCTAGAAGCTGGTCTGGAACCACTTTTATCAGCAGTTGCACCATTTTGCACCTCATCTTCATTATTCAACAGTGTTTCCTGTTCACTCTGATGCCTCAGAACTTTCTGCAGCAACAGGATTAGTATTATTTAGACAAGATTGATTTGGAAAAGTGTGTCTTTCTTATTCATAGATTTGAGATATATATGCAAAGGGAACCATAAATACAAAGAAATCATAATCTAAATAATCCCTACAATTATGTCTATAATCAAGCTATCCCCATGACAAGCTATTTACAATCTATAACGTAACACTCCCCATCAAACTGGATCATAAACGTTAATCATGCCCAGCATGTTACAAATGTAGTTAACACGGGCTCCATTTAAGGCTTTTGTGAAGATATCTTCCAACTGATCTTCTGTTCTAACATATCCTGTAGTAATGAAATTTTTTTCAATCTTTTCTCGAATAAAGTGACAGTCAATCTCAATATGAATAGTTCTTTCATGAAACACAGGATTAGAAGCAATGTAAAAGGCAGCTTGGTTGTCACACCATAGCTTTGCTGGTAGCAGGAGCTCGAAGCCAACTTCTTTCAACAGTTGATATATCCATATAATTTTACATACTGAGTTTGTCATAGCTTTGTATTCTGATTTTGCAGTAGATCGGGAAGCTACATTTTGCTTCTTACTCTTCCATGAAACTAGATTCCCTCCCACAAAAACACAGTAATCGATAGTGGATCTCCTATCATCCTTACACCCTTCATAGTCTGCATCTGAATAGACCCCAATTTTAGTGTGTCCATGATACCCATAAAATAATCCACGTCCTAGGGGCCCCTTTTAAGTAGCAAAGGATTTGCTTTAGAAGTGCCCAATGGTTGACTGTAGGAGAGGACATAAAGTGGCTGACTACACTAACTGAATATAAGATGTCAGGGCGAGTCACAGTAAGATAATTCAATTTTTTCATGAGTCTCCTATACTTCTCAGGGTCATGAAATGGCTCACTGTCGTCCTTTGCAAGCTGTATGTTAGGAGTCATAGGAGAGTGCTAGACAGCTTATCCCCCATCTTTCCTGTTTCTTTCAATAAGTCAAGAACATATTTCTTTTGAGACAGGAAGATCCCCTTCTTGTTTCTCATAATTTCAAACCCTAGGAAGTATTTCAAGGGTCCCAAATCTTTTGTCAGAAAATGGGAGTGCAAGAAGGTCTCGAGACCAAAGATGCCTGAATTGTCACTCCTAGTAATCACAATATCATCAACGTATACCAAAAGTAGAATGATGCCATCTTTGGACTACCTGTAAAACACTGTGTGATCAGACTTGCTTTTCTTCATTACATATTCCAAAACAACTTGGCTATACCTACCTCTAATACTATGTTAATTAGACAAGATTGATTTGGAAAAGTGTCTTTTTCATTCATAGAGTTGAGATATATATACAGAGGGAACCATAAATGCAAAGAAATCATAATCTAAATAGTCCCTGCAATTATGTCTATAATTAAGCTATCCCTATAATCAAGCTATTCACAATCTATAACGGAACAAGTATTATTCTCTACCAACACACTGTCAGTCCTCTGCACAGCACTGGAAAAACCATCATTATCAGTTTTATTTTCACAGAAAGATGGAATAGGCACCATGTGAACTATTTCTTTAGTCTTCTCAGGTCTTTTAGTATTGAAAAAACCTGTTTTAAAAGAAAACTCTAATTCATTAAATATTACATGTCTAGAGATATACAATCTGCCAGTAGATGAGAGGCATTTGAAGCCTTTATGATTGATACTAGGGCCAAGGTAGACACATTTAATAGAGTGGAAACTCAATTTGTGCTGCCTATAAGGCCTTAAATTTGGAAAACAAGCACACCCAAAAACCATTAATTCTTTAAAATTAGGTTTTCTTTTAAATAGGACAGAATAAGGAATCTCCCGTTTAAGAGCAGTAGTGGGCAACATATTTATCAATCTTGTTGCAGGTTGGAAGGCATCTGACCAGTAACTCAATGGTGCACCAACTTGAGCAATCATTCTTAGGCCCATTTCAACAACTTGTCTATGTTTTCTCTCCACCCTACCATTTTGCACAGAGGTATAGGGACAAGAGTCTGTTATAACAATTCCACTGCTGTGCACAACGTCTGAAAAAGCCTTAAAACTCATATCCCCCATCACATTGCACAACTTTTATTTTCCTTTCTAGTTGGTTTTCCACCATTTTCTTGAATTGTGTGAAGGCTTGGATAGCCTCCCCTTTAGTTAAGTGGAAAAAGCCACGAGAACCGGATATGGTCATTAGAAAAGAAATGTAATATTTGTAGCCCAAGCTAGATTGAACAAGGGCAGGACACCAACGTTATTAATGAAGTTTGAAGCTCGACCCATGTGACCCTTGTCTTCTCGACCAACTAAACCACAATGTGTCCATATTCTGAGTCAAGACCGGCAAGTGTCTAGGTGATTAAGTCATCGTTAGACAACGGGCAACCAGCCATTAAAAGATCATCGGCCAATTCCTTTACCTTCTGCAAGTACTCGTCCATTTTCAGTCCTTCCTTCCTAAGAAGCTGAAGTTCACTCTTGTACATAGTGATACACGCACGTTTGTGACCTAGAAAATTCCTTAACAGCATTCCACAATTCTTGCGGTGTCTTGCATCCAAGAACTTGAGAGATGACTTCTGGCATCTTGCTATTATACAGCCACTCAAGCTGCAACTGGTCGAGAGTAACCCATTCTTCAAATTTTGGGTTAATCTTGCATTCATCTCCTTCAAAAACAAAAGCTTCAGGACACGCCTTTGTTCCAAGAATAAATCTGTCGAGCTTATTGCCACGTATCATGGGATGGAGTAACAAACTCCACGAGGTAGTTTGTTCGGTCAAGCTTAATTGAGCAAGCCTAAGCATCGACGTCAGAGGGACAATCTTGTTTTGATACGCAAATGAGGAATTCTGCTCTGCCGCACCATCTGCAGAACTGGTGCTTGAAGATGAGATAGATTGCGATTCCATGACAAGATCCCGAATCTTGAACGCTTTGATACCAAGTTTACACGTGGATGATATGAAAAACAGAGTAGGAGAGAATCTTATGATATTCCTTAACCAAAAGTAAGAACCAGTATTTATACACGAGAGAACCCTTAATGGCCAAAACTAACAACTACTACATTAACAAGTTACAACAGTAAAAATCACAGTAATACAAAGGAACGCACAGTAACTAAAATATAAAGGCTACAAACGCTATTATTTAACTATTTGAGGGTCCTAATGTTTTCCCTAGTGGCAACTCTGTCTGATAATGTATTATTTATAAATAAGGTTCTTTATATGAGAGGCTCAATTTTAAATCATAACCTGTGAAAGAGTATGTTTCAGAAGGCCACTAGTCTGGACTATGAACTGGGATTGGATTCGTCCACCTCTGTGTATTATTGTATCTCCTTGTTTTTCCATTTTCCAAGTTGCTTTTCTAGGTTAGTGGACTTCAATATGTTCCTTATATATTCAAGTTCTATTTTTTAATTTTTTTTGTTTCTGAATTTATGACTTGTAAAATATCTTGCTTTCTGGTTTATTATGTGTTTATTTTTCACTTCTATATCGTTCATCTATTTTTTTTCCTCCTTCATTTTTTAGGTAGGTGTTATCTTATAATTACTTGTATTGTATCAATTAATTTTGTATTTTCTCGGTAGGGTGGTAAATTTGATCATGCTGACCGGCTTTTCCAAAGCATTGAGAGCACGTATAAAAATTGCCTTACAAATACTAGTGATGTGAAGGAGCTGATACCTGAGTTCTTTTACTTGCCTGAGTTTCTTGTCAATTCAAACTTCTATCATCTAGGAGTGAAGCAAGATGGTGAACCTATAGGAGATGTTGTTCTCCCTCCTTGGGCTAAGGTATGTAAATTTTCTAAACCATTTATGCAAAACAGAAATACAAACTCAGTCAATAATAAACTATATATTTTTTCGCTGCACAATTGTTTTTTTGAAATAGAAATGTGTTTGCGGTTGAAGAAATTATAGTACAAGGAGGGAGAAAATTTACATAGTTTATTATTGTACACGGTAAATTGGATTTGAAGCAATATGACGAGTAGCTTGATCATCGCACCACAATTTTGCCTCAACCCAATCTCATTTAATAAGTGATGTATCTACATGATCTCACACAAGGATTGTGCCATAGCCTTGTACTAAAATTCTATACTCGACTGAGATACAACATTTTGTTTCTTACTTTTCCACAATAGAGTTCCCTCCAACAAAGATGCAATGTCTAGTAGTAGATCTCCTGTCAATCTTGCATCTAGCCCAATCAGCATCTGCAAAACACTCAATGCTACTATGCCCTGTACAATATACCTAGTCCAAGAGCTCCTTTCAAATAACATAGGATTTGTTCTAGAGCTACTCAATATTTGATTGTAGGTGCAGACAGGAATTGACTGACAACACTTACTTCAAAAGCAATGTTTGGACGAGTTAAATTAAGATAGTTCAATTTCCCATTTAACCTCTTGTATCTCTCTGGATTATCAAAGGGATCCCCATCATCTTTTGTAAGATGTGCATTTGGAACCATTGGGGACCTGCAAGATTTGGCTGCTAACTTTCCGTTTTTTGCAAGCATGTCAAGGACATACTTTCTCTGAGACAGAAGTATTCCTTTGTTGCTTCTCATTACTTCTACTCCCAAAAAAGTACTTCAACTGACCCAAGTCTTTTGACAACTTGGTATGCAGAAATAACTTGAGAAACGAGATTCATGTACAATCATTCCC
The DNA here is from genome assembly GCA_037074585.1 of Biancaea sappan. Lineage (NCBI taxonomy): Eukaryota > Viridiplantae > Streptophyta > Magnoliopsida > Fabales > Fabaceae > Biancaea > Biancaea sappan. The sequence goes on from CM073494.1 coordinate 20,426,832, forward strand.
TGTAATGACAATGTCATCAACATACATAATATCAGCCATTGATTGTTTTTTCAATTCAAACTCTTGAACTGTCATACTAAACGATCCAGCCTCGAGGACTATGCAAATTGGACAACTAATAATGTTTGAGGAAAAGATTCTAAAAAAAATAAAGAATTCCCAATCCAATACCCCTTCCAAAACTGTAAGTAAGAACCATTTCCAACACTAGAAGAAATTTAAGGTGCAAAGGAACCATATACTTGAGAGAGACTTCTAGGGCCCTTCTTGTGAAACCTCCTTGGGCTTGAAATGTAACCAAAAACATAAGCCCATTCAGAACTTGTGCTTAAACTTTAATTTAATTAGAATTGCTGGTGGCAAGGATTAAATTCTTGTTTGGTAGGTCCAGAGAGTTGTTTTTCTTATTATCTTTAACTTTATAGTGAACCAACAGAACTCCTTCAAACAAGGACTAGTCCTAGTAACATCATAACATCTAATGAAGGTATCGTGAGTGAAGCAATTCAGAGGAGTAATTGAAGGCCTCTGAATTTTCTTTTTTAAATCTCCAAGAAGAGAACAAATATATATAGGAATGGCTAGTCACAAGCATTAGGCTGCCCTTTCCCTTAAAAAAAAAAGAAAAAAAAGGGACCGAGAGTACTTAAAATATTATGTGGAACCTAGTCTGGGTCATTACGCCAAAAAAAAGAAGGAAAAAACAAAATTAAATTTAACTCTGCTCAGAGCTGCAGTGCCCGACCTCCAGTGTTAGGCTCTGGTTTTTATACCATAGAGCTGCAACTTCAGGGCTGGGGCGCTGGACATTTGGAGCCACAGCCTCAAGTCCCCTGCCACATTTCTTCAACAATGAGAAACAATTTTATGAGACTCTCTCACTCTCACCTGTAATTAATTATTAGTGTGTATCTTTTTATGTATGACAGACCATTATTAAAATTAGAAGGGATTAAATGATTATGTTGTGATGTTAATGCATGTTTTCTGTTATGAACTATATCTCATTGTCCCAACTAGTTGTACTCTCTGTCATTTATCTCAAACTTCTTTTTTTTAATGGAATATATATATATATATAAATCAAATAGAACATGGCAACCAGAGATTCCTTTAAGTTTCAACAACTAGTGTTAAATTGCTGAACAGAAAGAACTCAGTTTTAAATAACCTTCACAGGGTTCACCTGAAGAATTCATAAGAAGAAATCGTGAGGCACTTGAAAGTGAATATGTTAGTTCAAATCTCCACCACTGGATAGATTTGGTATTCGGATACAAGCAACGTGGGAAACCTGCAGTAGAGGTATGCATAAAGACCCACATAAATAATGTTCAATCATGATTTATGCAATTTAAACACCTGAATTGGCTGAATTATAATTATCTTTGGATTAACTAACTTGTTAAACTGTTTAACATTGGATTATAGGCTGCAAACATCTTCTACTACTTGACTTATGAAGGTGCTGTTGATCTGGAATTAATGGATGATGATTTGCAAAGAGCAGCTATTGAAGATCAAATAGCTAACTTTGGCCAGACCCCCATCCAGATATTTCGTAAGAAACACCCAAGAAGAGGGCCACCTATTCCGATTGCACATCCTCTGTACTTTGCACCTGATTCTATCAGTTTGACTTCTGTTGTTTGCAATACCAGTCATTCTTCATCAGCTCTACTATATGTTGGTCTAATGGACTCAAATATTGTCCTCGTGAATGAGGATCTTAACTTGTCTGTTAAGATGTGGTTGACAAGCCCATTACAATCTGGGGGAAATTTTACATTTTCCAGTTCCCAGGTTAGGCTTTATTGGACACTGAGATGCACTGCAGTTTATTATTCACCCTTTCATTATAATTATATCTAAGTCGTGAGAAATTGAACGAAATTTTCAAACTTCTGCAGGATGCTTTCTTTGGAGTTGGTGCTGATGTACTTTCTCCCAGGAAAATTGGGAGTCCTGTGCCTGAAAATGTTGAACTTGGAGCTCAGTGTTTTGCTACAATGCAGACACCATCTGAGAACTTCTTAGTATCATGTGGCAATTGGGAAAATAGCTTTCAGGTGATATCATTAAACGATGGCAGAATGGTCCAGAGCATCCGACAGCATAAGGATATTGTGAGCTGTGTTGCAGGTATATTATGATTCATAGAGTATTCCTAGCCTGGCGAATTTATTTTTGGGATAAAAGAAGTTTTATTAGAAATAGAAATATAGAAGAGTGGAAGATAAGGTATCCTCCTAAAGAAAGAAAAACAAAAGGCAAATATAAAACATGCACACACATCTTAAAAGAGAAAGTATACGAGAGGGAATGACAAGTAGGAGAAGGAGAAAAAGATAATTCTATATATTCCACTGAAAACCCCCAGAACACACTTATAGGCGAACCCTTGAGACTACTAACAGCCAAACATAACTAACAAATAACGGAAACAAATGTTAACGAAATACACCAACAGAAAAACAGAACAAGAAACTGAAACAGAACACAAGAACACAACTAATTATTTAACTGCCCCCCCTCAAACGAGGAGGAGCAACAACAAGACCGAGTTTGCTGCAGAGAACACCAAATCTGGAACCAGCAATAGGCTTGGTAAACACATCAGCTGGTTGTTCAGAACTAGGCACATATCCAATAGAAACCTCCTTAGCCAGCACTTTATCTCTAACAAAATGCAAGTCAATCTCACCATGCTTTGTCCTAGCATGTAGTACAGGATTAGTGGCAATGGCCTTAGCACTTCACATTATAGGCACCCCAGAGATGGGACACTTTAGCTCACCCAACAAGACTTCAACCACACCACTTCACTAGTTAATGAAGCTACAGCCCTGTACTCAGCTTCAGCACTTGATCTTGAGACAACACTTTGTTTCTTGCTAGACCAAGAAACCAAAGACTCACCCAAGAACACACAATAACTTCCAACCGACCTTCTATCCATGACATCATTTGCCCAGTCAACATCTGAAAACCCAGTGAGAGATAAGTCAATAGACGGCTTGATGTGAAGACACAAGTCAGTTGTACCCTTGAGATACCTTAGAGCACGTTTTGCTTTCATCAAATCAACAGTTGAGGGGGTACTCAAATGCTGACTCAACTGATTTGTAGTGAAGGAAATATCTGGCCTTGTGCAGGTAAGGTATTGCAGACCTCCAACCAAGCTTCGGTAAAGAGAAGGGTTCTCCAAAGGCTCTTCTTTTACCTTAGTATAATGCTTCCTGAGGGTGAGAGGGGTAGGACAAGGTGTGCACTTCTTCATATTAAACTTTTCTACCAACTCATTGATATATCTCCTTTGACTAAGAAAGATACCTCTGTCATTCCTCAAGACCTCAATTCCCAAAAAGAAATGTACTTCACCTAAATCTTTGAGAGAAAAAACATTATTAAGACGTTTAATGAAGACATCAATAAGATCATTACTATCTCCAGTAACTAACATGTCATCAACATAAACAAGAATGATTATAATGTGATCTTCGGTGTGTAACACAAACAAGGAGTGATCACACCTTGTGTGTTTGAAACCCCACAATATTAGAGTATCTCTCAACTTGTCATACCAAGCCCTTGGGGCTTGTTTTAGCCCATATAAGGCTTTCTTCAATCTGCAGATATGCTGAGGATGCTTGGGATCCCCAAAACACTGAGGTTGCTTCATAAAGACAGATTCTTTGAGGTTACCGTTTAGGAAGGCATTATCAACATCCACTTGCCTTATATTCCAATTTAACGAGACAGCAATTGCTAGTATTACTCTTACTGTTGAGAGCTTTGCGACTGGACTGAAGGTCTCTCCCACATTCAAGCTAGGATCTTGTTGGAACCCTTTTGCCACAAGTCTGGCCTTATGTTTCAGTATACTCCCATCAGCAGCAATTTTTGTTTTGAAAATCCATTTACTGTTGTCAAAGTATAGCTTGTATATGTCAAAGTATAGCCTGTATATATGTCAAAGTAGAGTCTGAACTTAGCATGTGTACAGCCTGAACAATTTGACTTGGTTTTCATGAGGACTGACTTAGGTATTCGGTGGAGTGATTTCAGGAGAGATTGAGGGTTGTAATCTAGCCTATAAATACTTGTTTTGCTTTGAGTAATAGATCAGAACATTGCATTATCAGATTGTTCTCACTTACATGGTATCAGAGGCTCTTGGTTTTTTGGTATTTCTGGATATTTCAGTGTAGATCGCGTTACTTCTTGGTTGGTCACTTAGAAGTGACTGTTTGTCGACACCGCCGGTCCAGGGAGGTGTGTAGTGGCAAATCTGGCCAGTCACCGAAGTCCGGTGACCTAACTCTAAGCGCGTGAAGCTCACGCGCCGTCGCTACAGTTCGGATCGTCTCCCACGCGCCGGCGCGTGAGGGCGGGTGTGGTGGAATCTCCGGTCGCGGTTTGGTTCGACGGCGTCGAATCGCCATTTCCGGTCTATCCCCGGCGTCATCTTCGTCATTGGAAGCTTTTAAGGTACTGGGCATCATTCAAAGGAGTTGTGCATGCTGAGTTTAAACTGGAAGCTAAGCCAAGTTCAGATTTATATATTCTGAAGTATCAGTTGGCTTAGTGGATATTCACATTCTCAACTCAGTGGCAGTTTGGTGAATATTCAGGTTCAGGTTTATATATTCTGAAATTTCTTAATTCATACATTATTTCTTTGTCTTTATCACAAAGAAAATGTCAGATACTAAGCCATTAATGAGTTAGTACCCACAATGTCAAAAATAACTGAGCATAAGTTAAATGGGTCTAACTATTTAGAATGGAGTAGAACCATTAGAATTTATCTACGGAGTGTTGAAAAAAATGACCACTTGGAAAAAGAACTTCCTACATATTAAACTAGACAAATTTGGCTTAGAGATGATGCCTGTTTGTTCCTACAGATTACGAACTCAATTGATAGTGAAGTAATTGCGTTAATTAATCACTGTGAATTTGTCAAGGAATTGATGGAATACTTAGAGTTCTTGTACTCTGGTAAGGGAAATATATCTCGTATATATGATGTCTGTAAAGCTTTTTATCGTACTGAGAAAGAAGGTAAGTCGCTTACAGCTTACTTCATGGAATTCAAGAAGATCTATGAAGAATTGAATGTTTCTATCAAAAAAAAAATGAAGAATTGAATGTGCTTTTACCATTTAGTACTGATATCAAGGTACAAAAGTCTCAGAGGGATCAAATGGCAATCATGAGTTTTCTGGCAGGCCTTCCTTCAGAATTTGAGACTGCCAAATCTCATATTCTTGCCAGTACTGAAATTAACTCACTTTAGGAAGTATTCAGTAGGGTCTTACGTACAGAAAATACTTCATCAACTCAACAACCTAATGCCCTCATTACTAGAGGAGGGGATGTTGAAAGAAGGCTAAACAGAGGAGGAACTTCGGCCACTGGAAAGACTAGTGATATTGTGTGTTATTACTGTAAAGAGCCCGGCCATACAAAGCGTAATTGTAAAAAATTACAGAACCGCAATCAGAGGTATCAAACCACCAATGTTGCTGCTGTTTCTAGTTCTTCTGAGAAGGGTATTACAATTTCAGCTGATGAGTATGCTAAATATCAAGCTTTCTTGAAGGAGTCTACTTCAGTCACTAGTCTTGCTGAACAAGGTAAAACATGCCTTATCTCTTCTTCAAACAAATGGGTTATCGATTCTGGTGCCACAAATCATATGACAGGTAATCCCAATACTCTTTCAAATTTCAAGTCACACAAATCTCCATCCCCGGTTACCATAGCAGATGGGTCTACATATAACATTAACGGTCTAGGGACAGCTAAACCCACTTCTTCTATTACTTTGTCATCTGTTCTAAGTCTACCAAATCTCTCTTTTAACCTAATTTCTGTAAGTCGACTCACCAAAGATCTAAATTGTTGTGTCTCATTCTTTCCTGATTACTGTCTTTTTCAGGATCTTATGACGAAGCAGATTGTTGGTAAAGGACATGTATCTAATGGTCTTTACATTCTTGACACTTGGGAACCTCAGTTAGTTGCTTGTGCTAAGGCCACCTCTCCATTTGAAGCACATTGTCAGTTAGGACATCCTTCTCTGCCTACCTTGAAGAAGTTATGCCCTCAATATCATGATGTAACATCAATTGAATGTAAATCTTCTCATTTTGCAAAACATCATCGGGGTACGTTAAGTCCTAGAATAAATAAACGGGCTGCATCAGCCTTTGAATTAGTACATTCAGATATTTGGGGACCATGTCCTGTATTGTCTAAATTTGGTTTTAGATATTTTGTTACATTTATGGATGATTTTTCTCGAATGACATGGATTTATTTTATGAAGAATCGTTCTGAGGTGTTTTCCCATTTTTCTGCCTTTTCTGCTGAAATTAAGACCCAGTTTAATGTTTCTGTACATGTCTTAAGGAGTGATAATGCTAAAGAATATATGTCAGAAACATTTCAAAACCATTTAACCCAACAAGGGATAATTCACCAGACTTCATGTGTTGATACACCGGCTCAAAATGGGGTAGCTGAAAGAAAGAATAGGCATCTTCTTGAGACTGCCCGTGCCTTAATGTTTCATATGAAAGTTCCCAAACAATTCTGGGATAGTGCTGTTTCCACACCAAGTTTTTTAATTAATCGGATGCCTTCTACTGTCCTTGATGGTGCCACACCTTACAGTATTCTGTTTCCCAATAAGCCACTGTTTCCTGTGGAACCTCGGGTATTTGGAAGTACATGTTATGTTCGCGATGTTCGGCCCCATATTACTAAACTTGATCCCAAAGCCTTGAAGTGTGTATTCTTGGGATATTCTCGTCTTCAGAAGGGTTATCGGTGCTACTCTCCGGATCTAAACAGGCATTTGGTCTCAACTGATGTGGTCTTCTCAGAGAAACAACCTTTCTTCTCCTCACTACCCTTAACACCAAGTCAGGGGGAGGATGAAGAATGGTTAATCTATAATACCACATCCTCAAACGCCCCTGCCGGTCCATCTGAAGTGAATCCAGTTGAAGAGTACTCATCAGCAGAACAGACGGACACTGATATCCTTCATGCTACAGCAAGACCACCGATTACTCAAGTGTATTCTCGAAGACAAGAAACCAGTGATACATGTCTTGCGCCAGCCACTTCGTCATCGGATCCTCCATCAAACGATCATGACCTACCTATCGCTCTCCGCAAAGGTAAACGTCAATGCACCCTCCCTAAGTCCAATTATCCCATTGCTAATTTTATATCCTATAATCATTTATCACCATCATCTAGTGCTTTGATTGCCTCTCTAGACTCTGTTTCTGTTCCTAAAACTGTTCAGGAAGCCTTGGCCCATCCAGGATGGCGTGCTGCTATGCTTGACGAAATAGAAGCATTAGATGCCAACCGAACATGGGATCTTGTACACTTACCTGCAGGAAAGAAAGCTGTCGGATGCAAGTGGGTCTTTGCCATTAAATTTAATACAGATGGTTCCATTTCTCGACTTAAAGCTAGATTAGTAGCTAAAGGATATGCCCAGACCTATGGGGTAGATTATTCTGATACATTCTCTCCGGTAGCCAAACTCACCTCAATCCGTCTGTTCATTTCTCTAGCTGCATCCGAAAATTGGCCATTGTATCAATTGGATATAAAAAATGCTTTCTTGCATGGTGACCTTCACGAAGAAGTATATATGGAGCAACCACCTGGATTTGTTGCTCAGGGGGAGTATGGGAAAGTTTGCCATTTAAAAAAATCATTGTACGGTTTGAAGCAAAGTCCTCGAGCATGGTTTGGTAAGTTCAGCATGGCAGTTCAGGAGTTTGGGTTGAAGAAAAGTAAATGTGATCACTCTGTATTCTACAAGCAATCAAAGGATGGTATTATTCTTGTTGTTTATGTTGATGATATTGTCATTACAGGAAATGACTGTGTAGGAATTTCATCCCTCAAATCATTCTTGCACACCAAGTTTCAGACAAAAGACCTGGGCCACCTAAAGTACTTCTTGGGAATTGAAGTAACAAGAAGTAAGAAAGGAATATTTCTGTCTCAAAGAAAGTATGTTCTTGACATGCTTGCAGAAACTGGAAAGCTAGCTGCTAAACCTTGTAGTTCCCCAATGATTCCAAATGCACATCTTGCAAAAGATGATGCGGATCTCTTTGATGATCCAGAAAAATACAGGCGATTAGTCGGAAAATTGAACTATCTTACTCTAACACGACCAGACATTGCTTTTGCAATAAGTGTCGTTAGTCAATTCATGTCTACACCTACTGTCAAACACTGGGAGGCTCTAGAACAGATCCTATGCTACCTAAAAGGAGCTCCTGGTCTTGGTATATGGTACAGCAACCATGGGCATACCAGAATTGAATGCTTTGCAGATGCTGATTGGGCCGGTTGCAAGATTGACAGGCGATCCATCACTGGATTCTGTGTCTTTATGGGAGGAAACTTAATATTATGGAAAAGTAAGAAACAAGGTGTTGTATCTCGATCAAGTGCTGAATCCGAATATAGAGCTATGGCACAATCCGCTTGTGAGATCTTGTGGATATACCATTTGTTAGATGAGGTTGGAGTGAAGTGTTCAATGCCAGCAAAAGTGTGGTGTGATAATCAAGCTGCTCTCCATATTGCTTCAAATCCAATTTACCATGAAAGAACTAAACACATTGAGGTTGATTGTCATTTTGTTCGTGAAAAGATTGAAGAGAATTTAATCACTACTGGATATGTGAAGACAGGAGAGCAACTTGCTGACTTATTTACAAAGTCTCTAAATGGGACTCGGATTAATTATTTATGTAACAAGCTGGGCATGATTAACATCTATGCACCAGCTTGAGGGGGAGTGTCAAAGTATAGCTTGTATATGTCAAAGTATAGCCTGTATATATGTCAAAGTAGAGTCTGAACTTAGCATGTGTACAGCCTGAACAATTTGACTTGGTTTTCATGAGGACTGACTTAGGTATTCGGTGGAGTGATTTCAGGAGAGATTGAGGGTTGTAATCTAGCCTATAATTACTTGTTTTGCTTTGAGTAATAGATCAGAACATTGCATTATCAGATTGTTCTCACTTACAACTGTCAACAACCTTTTGTCCAGCATAGGGAACCAACTCCCATGTATCATTCTTCTTTAGAGCTTCAAATTCTATTTCCATGGCCTTTTTCCAGTGAGGAACTTTATATGCTTCAATAGGATTGCAAGGATCTGTAGTGTTGTTATCTAATTTTGCTATGCCAGCATATGAGGTAGGTTGAATGGCTCCACTTCTCAATCTTGTGACCATGGGATGTCTGGATACTGTGGTGCTGTCGGTCTGATCTCCAGCTCTACTGTTCAGTCGTGCCTCTTGGTCATCTATTTCTAGAGATTCTGAAATAACAGTATTTTTTGCAGCACCTGACGTACCAGACGTAGCTTCAGCCTCATTAGTGTTGTTTCCTGCCACAACACTATCAATCCTCTGCATAACACTAGAGAAATCACCATTGTTAGTTTTATAATTTTCACAATAAGAGGGAATAGGCACCATATGAATAATCTCCTTTGTTTCCTCAGGTCTTCTAGTATTCAGGAATCCATTTTTAAATGAAAACTCAAGTTCATTGAACATGACATGTCTGGAGATGTATATTCTACCATTTGAGGACAGACACTTGAAACCTTTATGCTTCATGCTAGGACCCAAATAAACACATTTAACAGACCTGAAACTCAACTTGTGCTGATTATAAGGCCTTAAATAAGGGAAGCAGGCACAGCCAAAAACCTTTAATTGTTTAAAATCAGGTTTTCTTTTAAATAACACAGAATAAGGGATTTCTCCTTTGAGGGCAGTTGTAGGCAGCATATTAATAAGCCTTGCTGCAGTTTGAAAAGCATCAAACCAGTAGCTCATAGGTGTACCTGATTGGGCAATCATGCTCAGACCCATTTCCACAACTTGCCTGTGTTTTCTTTTCACTCTACCATTTTGCACAGATGTGTAGGGACAAGAATGCCTCATGGTGATCCCACTGTTATGAGCAATATCTTAAAAAGGTTTGAACTCAGAGCCACCATCACATTGAATAACTTTAATCTTCCTTTCAAGTTGGTTTGCCACTTCTTTTTTGAAATGTATAAAAGCTTGAATAGCTCCCCTTTAGTTTTAAGTGGAAAAACCCACAAGAACCTGTTGTTATCATCTAAAAAGGAGATATAGTATTTATAACCTGAATTGGATTGAATGGGGGCAGGACCCCAAAGATCTGTGTGAATAAGATCAAGTGGTTTTTCAGCTCTTGTCTCAGATTTTTTAAAAGGAAGAGCATGTGATTTTCCAAATTGGCATGCATCACAGAAAAAATATTCTTTATTTACTAAATTTTCCATGTTACATTCTTTGAGTACATCATTCAAGATTTTCAAAGAGGGGTGGCCAAGCCTTCTATGCCACAACTCATTTTCTGAGCACTTCTCATCTTTTCCAGTTAGAAAACATCTTGCCTCCTTTTGTGCCCCTTTCACCTTGTAAAGCCCATCACTTTGCATTGCTTGAATCAGAGGCTTTCCTGTTACTTTGTCCTTCACCACACAGCCATTAGAGTCAAAAATAACAGAGACATTATTGTCAGAGGCTAACTGAGATACACTAATTAGGTTCTTGCTAATCTTGGGAACTAGCATGAGTTTATTTAATTGAAGAGGTGTATTCTGAATTGCAGATTTCCCAATCTTCTTAATCTCAATCTATTCTCCATTTCCAACAATAAGATGTTTTTCTGAGGAAGAGAACATACCTTGTTCTACAACAGATGAATCATTTGTAACATGGCTTGAAGCCCCACTGTCTATATACCAGTCTTGCTCATCAAGATTTTCTTGGGTGATGAGATATGCAGAATGTGAAGAGTTTGAATCCTTACTGGTTTCTGTGTTTCCTTGAGAGACACCAGAAAAACTATGGTCAAATCTATAAAAACAAGTAACAACAGTGTGGCCTACCTTCCCACACAGCTGACATGTGGGTTTATTTCCATTTTGTCTTCCACTTCTGCCACCACGACTAGTCCTTCCTCTGCCTCGTGACACCTGTACTCTCCAATTCTGATTTGAATTGGTGGATGTTTTCTTGTTTGACACCAGGTTAGCACTCGGTGCATACTGGCCCACCATGGACCACTGTTCCAGACGTGTTTCGTAAGTGATGAGTGACGTTTGCAGCTCTACCCATGTGACTCCCACTTTTTCAGCCAGCTGTACTACGATCGGTCCATACTCCGAGTCGAGACCTGCGAGAGTTTGGATGATTAAATCATCATTTGACATTGGGCATCCAGCCATCATGAGGTTGTCGGCAAGTTCTTTTATTTTTCGAAGATATTCATCCATCTTCATCCCTCCTTTTCTTAATCGTTGAAGCTCACTCTTATATAGAGTGGCACGTGCGCGAGTCTGCCATCCATAATACTGCTTCACAGCATCCCATAGTTCTTGTGATGTTTTACATCCAAGGACTTGGGAGAAGACTTCAGGGGTCATGCTATTGTACAGCCAGCCTAGTAATAGTTGATCAAGAGTAACCCATTCTTGAAACTTTGGGTTAATCTTTCGTTCTTCACCTTCGAAAATGAAAACGTCAGGACACGGATTTGTCCCAAGGATGAATCCGTCGAGCTGGTTGCCGCGGATCATGGGAAGAACCAATGAACTCCACATGAGGTAGTTCATTCGGTCGAGCTTGACGGAGCAAGCTTGGTTGAGCATCGAAGTTGGGGCAGTTAGCTTGATATGGTATGAGGCTTGCGAGGTAGCTTCTGTCGCAGCGTTACTTGAGCCTGTGGTCGACGATGAGTTGGCTTGAGATTCCATAATCAAGATCTTGAACTTTAGCTCTGATACCAAGAGAAAGTATACGAGAGGGAATGACAAGTAGGAGAAGGAGAAAAAGATAATTCTATATATTCCACTGAAAACCCCCAGAACACACTTATAGGCGAACCCTTGAGACTACTAACAGCCAAACATAACTAACAAATAACGGAAACAAATGTTAACGAAATACACCAACAGAAAAACAGAACAAGAAACTGAAACAGAACACAAGAACGCAACTAATTATTTAACTTTAAACATGTAGGACTTTCAGGACTACACATTTGAAGGATCAAGAGAATTATCTCTCTTGTCAAAAGTAGAGGGATGCATAAGGTCAAAGAGATGCAAAAGTTCAAAAATGTTATTATTAGTAAGAATCCTTATAAAGTGAGTTTCATGAGTGGGGGTTAGAAGCACCAAAAACCTTTAGAGGACATATGTTAGTGCTGGAAAGGTCTTAACAATACAAAGGAACATTCCCCATTCAAATTTCCTTCCGAAATGTGATAGGAAGATCATCTCCCACCCTCACTGAGACTAGAGATCTAAAAGAGGCATAACCCTGAGAGATGAATTTTCATGGGCTTGCATAAGTAGCAGTTATTGCTGGGTTGAAATCCCACCCACTCTTGTCTAAACTATGCTTATCCTAAATAACATGATGCCATGAAGGAGCTATTCTAGAGAGAAACATCATAGCCATTTCCTTGGGAAAGCAAGTTTTGGGACACCAAATTAGCACCAGCCTCTCTCTTCAGCCTACAAATCACAACAACAAGGTCATCTCTTCTCAACTCTTCCACATTGGACCATTGAAAATCCCTATGATCTTCTCTAACCATGGGCCACTACGTCCTCAATCTGACAGAGGGAAACAACCAACCAAAAAGCAAAGCTAAACCTTCCGGGTTCATATATTCTGTTAGTTGGTGGAATGAATTTCAAGAATTGGTAAGGCACGTTAGTTGGTGGAATGAATTTGAGGAATCAGTAAGGTATAATTTGAAGAATCTGTAGGTAATCATAAAAGCTACACTTGGTGAGACCATTGGTGTTCATTTGTAGTATGATTTTTTCTTGATTTTGATCCAAATTAATATAAGAACAATACTATGCTGTTGGCTTTATTTTGGAAAATGACCAAGGGCGCTATACAATTCTAACATACTTTCCTCACTTTCTTGTTAATGAGTCTTGTATGTTAAAAGAGAGGATTGTTGCATGCATTACTTGAATATAGTTTCTTCTCTGATCTTGCAAGCACAATAAAGATATATGCAATTTTCTTATGATCTTGTAATATATATATATTTTTTTCTTTGTTCTTAGTTGGATCAAAACTCATTAGTACTATCTCTTGTGGCAGCTTTTATGTTAACTTTGTTTTTTCTTTTGTTTTTTTCCTTTTGCTTTCTAGTTATGTTCTATATTTTCTACTTATTATCACCTCCTCTCCCCCCCCCCCAAAAAAGAAAAACCAAAAACCCAACCCCCAGGAAAAAAAAGAAAAAAGAAAATGCTTTATCTGACTAGTATCTGGTATCTTGCTGCAGTTACATCTGATGGAAGTATCCTTGCAACTGGCAGTTATGACACAACTGTCATGGTTTGGGAAGTTTCCCGTGGCAGAACCTCAGAAAAGAGAATACGCTACTATCAGTCTGAGTTACCCCGTAAAAACTGTGTCATAGTTGAAACCCCATGTCATATCCTTTGTGGGCATGATGATATAATAACATGCTTATATGTTAGCCTTGAACTTGATATAATAATTAGTGGGTCTAAAGATGGAACTTGTGTATTCCATACCCTGCGAGAAGGAAGATATGTTAGATCCTTGCAGCATCCTTCTGGTAGTCCAATATCGAAGCTAGTTGTCTCTCAGCATGGTCGGATTGTCATATACGCTGATGGTGATCTTAGTTTGCATTTATATTCAATTAATGGGAAACATCTTGCTGCCTCTGAATCCAATGGACGCCTCAATGCTGTTCAATTGAGCAGATGTGGTGAGTTTTTGGTTGGTGCAGGTGACCAAGGGCAAATAGTTGTTCGCTCTATGAACACCCTTGAAGTTATAAAAAAATATCATGGAGTTGGAAAGATGATAACATCTCTGACAGTAACCCCAGAAGAATGCTTCTTAGCTGGAGCAAAAGATGGAAGTCTTCTTGTGTATTCCATAGAAAATCCTCAGCATCGCAAGGTTAGCAACAACAGGAATACAAAATCAAAGCACACATAGAAGGATAGATCAACAATAACGTGCAGAAAAAGATGCATGTGGAGTTGTAACAGTTAGGGCTGACCTGTGTAGATATTTCCAGGTACGATGTGGTCTTTCATTTATGACTACTACTTGGTTCCCTATTAACTCCTCCAACGCAAATATTTGTGCTTATATCTACTAGCAGAAGTTCCCATCAATTACTCAATAGTTCACCAGGATCTCATTGTTCTTTTGCAAGGCTCCACTGCAATAAATTTTATTTTCTGCAACTAAGATGGATCAAGGGTAAAGGTCCATCGAGGGTTGTTTACTTAGATTATTAGTGCTGCTAATTAGTGAGGCTTGTTTTGGATGGTAACAAACTGTTGATAAAAGTACAACTATTGACTGCTCGAAAGATATGTGTACTTAAGACATGATTATCTACTGATGTAAATCTTGCTCTCATTGAAGCTTGAAAATACTATATAAAAAGATCTTTTAAGGAGCGTTTGGTATGCGAAATCTTACATTCCCAAGAATGATCACATTCCTGGGAATGTGATCACTTACATTTTTAGGAATGCGACATTTCTGTTTTTGGTTCATTAAAGATATTTTTGTGAATTTGAGATTCTCATGTTTGGTTTATGTCAATATTCTTGAGAATATTTGGCATTTTTTCAAAATTATTCCCATTAATTTAACATATAATAATGCCGTCCAAACTCATTTTGCTCGCAAGCTAAATGGGCTATTTCTTTTAAGTAGTTTCAAAAGAGCATTTATCTCTCTCTCTCTCTCTCTCTCTCTCTCTCTCTCTCTCTCTCTGTCTGTGTGTATTGGCTGGCCCATCCAATCCTATTTAGCTCAAAGGCAAAACAGGCTACCTATCTAGGCCCATTTTAAATGGGTCAATGTTTTTCAGGCTCATTTGTTTAGTGATGAAGAATGAGGGTTTGATAATTGAGAGTAGGGTATGATTGTATGAAGGTAAACTGATACTTTTATTTTGAAAAAATATTCCTATCACATGGAATCTGTCATTATTATTTATTTTTTTGGATAGAAAAAGAAACGTTATTAAAGAAGAGAGAAAGAAACGAAAAGAACAAAACAAAAGAGGAGGATAAGATATCCTTCTTAAAAGATGAGAAAAAACAAAAGACCACCCGACAAGCCAACAAGGCTAATAAAACAAAGCCCTCCAATCCCTAAAAGCAATTTCTGAAGGCATTCCCTTGAAAAATCCATTAGCAGACACCCAAAGAGTAGCAACATAGCGGATTCTTTCCCACAACAGAAGAGGAGGCAGTTGTTGCTACTTAAAAATTTTGTCATTTCTTTCCAACCAAAGGCACCACACTGTTGCGAATAAAGCCGCCTTCCACAAAGCCTTATTATCCTTCCTAAACCCGAAACCTGTAAAGAACGTGGCAAATAAAGCTCCCAAATCAAACAGGAAAACCCAACTCTCCTCGCTGAGGGTGAATAATCTATTCCACATCTCCCTTGCCACTTCACAATGTAAGAACAAGTGGCTGTTTGTCTCTGAGTTCTTCAAACACATTACACAAATATCGGGAGATAAAGTCATAGAAGGCTGCCTAATCTAATGCAGATCGTTAGTATTAATTATATTGAGAACTGCAATCCAGACAAAAGCTTTAACCTTAGAGGGCACCTTCACTTTCCAAAACAATTTTTTACTAGGCAACAAAATGATGGGGTTAGCAATTAGAAACTTAAAAAAGGAAGCACAAGAGTGAGAACCCAAGGGGTCCAAAGACCACAGTCTCCTATCAGGGAGGGAAGAGATGTGGAACGAAGCCAAAATTTCCAGTAACAGAGAAATATCATCCACAAGTCTAACATTTAAGGAATCTATCATTATTATCTTCTCTTGTGGGAGTAAAAAATGAAAGTTTTGTAAGAATGTTTGATTCCCATGAATGTAACATTCTTGAGAGTCATTTTCTAAAACCGCAAACCAAATGTGGGAATGTAACATTTCCATATAACATTCTGGAGAATCATTTAACATTCCCAGCATATCAAACGCTCTCATAGGGACTTGAAGTTGGTATTCTGTCTATTTTGGCAGTTTTTGCTTCCTGCTTCAATCATTGCAAAGATGTTACATAGCAAACTACATGCTAGGATAGTCACGTGGTGTCAAAGTTACATGCAAACTTTTGGTAGAAACTTTGATTTAAACATTGCCTCAAATTCTCTCTAGGATTAGTAATGTATTTTGAATTTGTTTTGGAATTAACTGTAGTAACAAGTAGGAGCCTCTCTTTCTCCTAGACTTTCTTCTATGTTTTAAATATTGAAGTGGGTAATATCTCTACATTTTTTGATCCCTATAAAAATATGAATAATGCTTGGTGTTGCTCCTCTTGAAACAAGTTTCTTGAATTATCCACCCTTGTTCTTTTACAGGTTTTTCCACTGATTATATATATTCGAGCTTATGCCAATATTTCAGGGATGATTATCTTGGCATCTTGTCACTTTCTTGTTCGTCTTTCTAAATGCCGGGCCTGTGGATTCAGTAAGACGCGAGAGACCATCGGTGTTGCTAAATATGGAAGCATACTGAACCTTAACACCATGAGACACATATAGACTCCTGGAATCAGTTTGTTACCTACTTTAGAATTTAGGGAGGATCCTTGAGTTTCTTTTCTTACATGTAACATTGTATTCATTAATTACCTGATAGGATGGCTACTAATATTGTGCATTAAATTTGTAGTATATCAGCTTTAATTTTTGTGGTTCTCTGCTAACGTGTTATGACGGTGAAATATTGTATAGATGGGCTTTATTGCCTTAGAGCAAATGGCCAAAGGAATTTTTGTTCGGCTGGCATGTATCTGTAACTCACCCAACTCCCATCTATGGAATGCAAACAGCTCTCTTGCAGCCAAAATTGTGTGTAGAATACAAGTTTTGCAAGATAAGATAGCATAGTATTTTTGCGTCAGCCCCATAATCACAGTAACATGACTAAGGCTATGTTTGGTAAACAGTTTATTTAAGTATTTATTGAATAAGCTTTTATTATATAAGCATTTATATATAAATTATTTCTATAATTGAAGAGTTTATAAGAATAAATTTCACATAAATTATTTTTATCTTATTTTTATTAACTATCTTAAAGAGTTTATAAAAATAAATTATTTTTATAAGTGTATAATGTCATAAGATAAATTAGATAAATTTAAAATAAATTTTTTCTAATAAGCCGTATACGTGACAGGTTTGAAAATATTATTTATGGGGCATGACAGGTTTGAAAATATTATTTATGGGGCAGATCTTAATTTTAATAGATGCAATCAAGAGATTAGGACGATCCACTTTAACCAAAAGTAACGAAAGTACACCTGAACACTAGTGGTGAGCATTGATCTGATATGATGGAGTGATAAACGCTATTCACTGTTACTTGGGTAAAATAAAACAAAACCATCCGAAAATCAGATCAATGTTTTGTCAATTTGAACTTTTCAGATTTGTTTATATGTTTTTTTGATATACATGCCATTGCATGTCTTATAATTTTGATTAAACTAAATTGACCAAACTCATTTTTTTTATAATTTTATATGTGCTGCAAATTTACTACCTTACTCGTAACCAAAATCCATTTTAAAATTAAAATTAACTTACCGGCAATTCACAACATTACAATATGAACCCATAAACCAATATATGCTCGCATGAGAAGGCACCCAACAAATATCTTTTGAGTAGGGTGATAAATTAGTTTATCAGGAATAGTGTTGCCCCCATTCCAGATTATTCTTTCCAGGTAAATAAGCTCTTATGTAGTGCTCGTCGACACTTAAAAATTAAAATTACTTTTTTTTTTTGGGCAATGACATTAATTTATTTATTAATTTTTGGGTGTAAAAGAGAAGCGAGTAATCCTAAATTCTGTTAACGGCAGAAATCGGTTAAATTGTTTATCTGCTAACAGCTACATTGCAAAGCACTTGTGACAGAAATCTTTTTCACTCACACACATAGGCACTTTAATAAAATAATATTTATTCATTTATACTATTAATGTAATTTTGGAGCTCCCATAATACTATAAGTTAATAAATTAACGAACTAAATTTTAAAATATAATATAGAAAAGAGATGTTAAAATGAATATATAAGAGTAGGATGTAATTGAAGATTTTTTTAAAATTATTTCTATAATATAATAAAATAATTATATTGTCTATTTTAAGAAACATTTAAAAATAAATTAAAAATTGATATCTTACATGTCAGTCACTAGTATGTATAAATATTTTTAATAATTTCACTTCACTTTTTTTCTTGTTATATACCTTTATAGACATGTGAAACAGAGATCGAGGGAGGGGGAATAACGGAAAGAGAAAACTGAATAATACTTTTCTATATTAACAAATAAACGTCAGGAGATGCTTATAGGAAAAACAAAGGTAACGGTTATAACAGACTGTGAACTAATAAACCGGTACAACAAAACATAAACATACAACATAATACTATACTACTTAATTGTCCCCCTTAAATGAGAAGGGGCAACAGCCAAACCAAGTTTGCTACATAAAAAATTAAATTTGGACCCTGCCACAGCATTAGTGAAGACATCAGCCGGCTAATCAGAGCTAGGAACATAGCCAATAGAGATTTCCTTAGCCAAAATTTTATCCCTTACAAAGTGAAGATCTATTTCCACATGTTTGGTTCTAGCATTTTTTCTGACTTAAGAAAATTCCTCTATCATTTCTCATGACTTCAATCCCTAAGAAAAAATGAATATCACCTAAATCTTTTAAAGAAAAAACATCATTCAAGTTCTTAATGAAAACACTAACAAGATCCTTACTATCACTAGTAATCAGCATATCATCCACATAAATTAACACAATTATAACATGATTTTTGGTGTGTAGAACAAATAAAGAATGATCACACCTTGTTTGTTGAAAGCCCCACTAAACTAAAGTATCTCTTAGCTTGTCATACCAAGCCCTTGGAGCTTGCTTGAGCCCATAAAGGGCTTTCTTTAATCTACAAACATAATTAGGATTTTTGGTATATTCAAAACATTTTGGTTGTCTCATAAAAATAGGTTCTTTGAGATTACCATTTAAGAAAGCATTATCTATATCAATTTGTTTAACAGGCCAATTTAAAGAAACAACAATTGTTAAAATAACCCTCACAGTTGCTAATTTTGCAGCTAGACTGAATGTTTCTCCCACACAAATACTAGGGTCTTGCTGAAAACCCCTAACAACTAGCCTAGCTTTGTGTTTTTGAACACTTCCATCTGCTGCTACCTTGGTTTTAAAACCCATTTGCAATCAAAAATATTTTGTCCATTGTAAGGAACCAAATCCCAAGTTTCATTCTTCTTTAAAGCAGCAAGCTCTGCTTCCATGGCTTTCCTCCAATGACTGACTTTGAAGGCTTCTGCAGCATTATAGGATTCTTTGTTTTCTCTGTGCAAATTTGCTAAGGCCACATAATGAGATTTTTGTTGGATAGCTCCACTCTTCAACCTAGTGACCATAGGATGAGTGGAACCTGTTCTGAAATTTTCTTGTTAAGCACTGGAAGTGTTTTGCACTAACTCTTCAGTATTTTCAGCACTTCTGTGATTTTCTAAAGTAGGTATAGCAGTATCAGAATTTTCTGCCACACGATCAGAACCCCACTGATCTCCTTTTTCCAATTCCTGCATTTCAACCTAGTGACCGTAGGATGAGTGGAACCTGTTCTAAAATTTTCTTGTTGGGCACTGGAAGTGTTTTGTACTAACTCTTCAGTATTTTCAGCACTTCTGTGATTTTCTAAAGTAGGTATAGCAGTATCAGAATTTTCTGTCACACGATCAGAACCCCACTGATCTCCTTTTTCCAATTCCTGCATTTCAACCTAGTGACCGTAGGATGAGTGGAACCTGTTCTAAAATTTTCTTGTTGGGCACTGGAAGTGTTTTGTACTAACTCTTCAGTATTTTCAGCACTTCTGTGATTTTCTAAAGTAGGTATAGCAGTATCAGAACTTTCTGCCACACGATCAGAACCCCACTGATCTCCTTTTTCCAATTCCTGCATAGTGTTAGAGGTTATATCAGTATTATTTTCACAATAAGAGGGTAAGGGAATCAAATGAGCAAATTCACTAGTTTCTTCTTGCTTCTTAGTATTTAAAAAACAATTTTTAAAAGGCAATTCAAACTCATTAAAAACCACATGTCTAGAAATGTAAATCTTCCCAGTAGATGAAACACACTTATATCCTTTATGATCCAAGCTTGGACCAAGGTAAACACATTTGGCAGAATGAAAATTCAACTTATGTTTGTTGTAAGGTCTCAAATATGGGAAACAAGAACCAAAAACTTTTAATTCCTTAAAATCTGGTTTTCTCTTCAATAAAACATAGTAAGGTATATCTCCTTATAAAGCAATAGTAAGTAAGAAATTTATCAAAGTTACAGCTGTCTAAAAAGCATTGAACTAATAACACATAGGAGTTTTAGCTTAAGTTATCATACTTAATCCCATCTCAACTATTTGCCTATGCTTCCTCTCTACCCTTCCGTTTTGAATAGAAGTATAAGGACAAGAATATCTGATGATAATACCACTGTTGTGAGCAACAGAAAAAATAGGCTTAAATTTAGTACCCTGATCAGTTTGAACAATTTTAATCTTCCTATCTAACTGGTTTTCTACAGTATTCTTAAAATGAACAAAAGCTTTAACAGCATCGCCTTTACTTTTTAAAGGATAAATCCACATAAATTTGCTATAGTCATCCAAAAAGGATATGTAACACCTATACCCAGACCTAGATAAAACAGGTGCAGGACCCTAAAGATCTGTATAAACAAGATCAAGAGGTTTTTCAGCTCTAAAATGAGACCTTTTAAAGGGATGGGCTTGCATTTTTCCAATTTTACAAGCATCACAAAAAATTATGTTTATTTATCAAATTTTACATGTTACAATTTTTGAAAACAAAATTCAAAACATGTTTAGAAGGATGACCAAGCCTTCTGTGCCACAGCTCCTTCTCTTGATTTCCACTTTTCTTGGTTAAGAAACGCTTTATAGCAGAAGAACCTTTTATTTTGTACAAACCATCTGTTAGGACCCCTTGCATCAGTGTCTTCCCTGTTGCTTTATCCTTCACCACACAACCAAAAGAGTCAAAACTTATAGAAACATTATTATCAGAAGACAACTGAGAGATGCTAATTAAATTTTTGCTAATCTTTGGCACCAGTAAAAGTTTATTTAATTTTAAAGAAGAATCTTCAATTCTAGGTTTTCCAATTTTTTCTATAGAAATTTTTTTTACCATTTCCAACAAGATGAGTCTTTTGTAAGGAAATTTTACCTTGTTCAATTATAGTAGGATTGTTGGTAACATGATTAGAAGTTACACTATCAAGATACCAATCTTGGTTGTCAATATTTTCTTGAGTTATAAGAAAGGCTGAGTGGGAAGAATTTCCATCCTTACTGGTCTCTATGTTTGTTGTTGTTGACATACCAATACCAGAAATATTTTGGTCAAAATGATAAAAACAATTTGACACGATATGACTAACCTTTCCACAAAGCTGATAGGTGGGCCTATTTCCTTGTCTGCCATTACCACTTTGTCTGCCACTACCATGAGAATTAAATCTTTCTCTGCCATGTCCTCTCCAATTTTGATTTGAATTGGACACATTCTTTAACTTATTATTGGTTATCACATTAGCACTAGGGGACCCATAAGAGACCAAAGAGGACCACTGCTCTAGATGACTTTCATAAGTCATTAAAGTCTGAACTCAATCCAAGAAACAGACATGCGTTCAGCAAACTGGACCACAATGGGTTCATATTCAGAATCAAGCCCAACTAGAGTTTGATTTATCAAATCATCATTGACATAGGATATCCAGCCATCTGAAGATTATCGGCCAGCTTCTTCATCTTTCGAAGGTATTCTGCCATCTTTAAGCCTCCATTTCGTAGATACAAGAGCTCATTCTTGTACAAAAAGACTCGCGATCGTGTTTGTGCTCTAGAGAAGTCTTTCACGGCCTTCCACAAAGGTAACGGTCATAACAGACCGTGAACTAATAAACTGGTACAACAAAATGTAATTAAAACATAAACATACAACATAAAACTATACTACTTAACTAATATTCAATCTTATACCACTTAAACTACAAAATAATAGTATATTTTCATTGTATCTCATTGTAACATGTTCTTTCAATTCACACTAAAAGATAAAACCCACTATGGTTAGTGGTCCATTTAGGAGGAAGACTAGCTTTTTTCCTTCTAGGCCCAAGAAACCCACACGTAGGATATGAAATCATCAGGACAAGTTCTTTGGGCCTTTAGCTTCCAAATGGGTTTCAAAGACATGGAGGGCAAATAAGGCCCAAAAGCCAACTCTTGAGATTGTGGACCAATTTGATGGAGGATACCCAACCCAGGCAACTCGAACTCGGGCACACGTAAAGCAACTTAACCCGCAATCTCTAGCTTCGTTGTCCAGGTCAATGCCATTAATGGATGGTGACCATACAAGTACAGAAATAATCGACAGAGAACAAGGAGCACTGGAGCCCCTAAACGTCTGGTCACTGCTTCCCTTCGCTTCACCAAATCACAATCAGAGAGGGACACTATCAAGATGTTCAGGCCAGGGATGGAGGAAGCATCAGGGCATTGATATCAACCCAATGAGTACCGAAATCCCTCTAGAAGTCAATGGGAATATGCAAGCAAAATGAGGGTCCCTAGCAAAAGAACCTCAATTTGATCACAAACCAGAAATAATGATGCCCTGCATAGGATGATTGAAGAATATTCAGGCTTATCTGAATAGAAGCCCTTTTCTTGCGGGGAAGAAGAAACTACCTTATACGAAGATTACCCGTTGTCAGATTTTGATAGCAATGAAGGACTACTCATTCATTAGATTGAGCAACAAATCATTGCTAAAGAAGATTATCCAGAGGACTATAATGATGGGTTGAAAGATGTCCACCGGCTCTTCTCATAAAACATAGATGATGAAGCTTGTGAGGGGCATTGTGTTTTTACACAGAATTGTAATAATGTTTTAAGCACTGCCACTGTCCCAAAGGCACCCTTACTTTCTTCCTTTTCTCCTTAGAAAGACATTTTTTTCCTTCTAATCTAATAATACAAACCCTCTTCTTAGTGTGCCTCGATTTGGTTTTGCAGGGAATTGCTTGTGTAACGACACTGTTATAGAGGGCAACCTCCATTCACCCGATCTAAATATGTCTTCTTATGCCTTAGGGGAAAGCAACAAGTCAGGGGGATAATTGATTCACCTACGCCACTTAAAGGGTAATAGGGACAATCGCGACCCACAAGCCTTGATTGAAGCTCTTAACTTTAAGCTAAGAGATAAATCCAAAAAGGAGGTTAAGGTGATAACAGCACCTAGGACATACCAAAGGAAGAAGAAAAAACTTGAAAGCAAATTAAAAAGGTTAACATCTTCGATTAACTATGGAAAATCAAAGAGATAGAAGGGTAAGTCAAGTTCTCTATGAAGATCATAAGTTAGAATGTGAATGGTTTAGGTAACCTGCTTAAAAGAAATAAGGTGATATAGGAAACTAAATTAGGGAAGTTGGAAAGATTTTTAGTGCGAAGCATATGGGATTCTAAATTCAAGGATTGGAAGTTTTTGACTTATGTCGGGGCCTTAGGCAGTCTTTTGTTTAATTAGGACACACGGGTCACTTCCAAAGTGGATGTGCTAGTGGGTGCTTCTTCTCTCTCGGTGTTACTTGATTTCAAGGATGAAGGAAATTGGTGGTTTACGAACATTTACAGTCCGATGAACCCTCGGTTGAAGGGCAAATTTTGGTAGGAGTTGTCATATGTTCACAGTTTCTGTAATCCTCATTAGTGTGTTAGCGGCGATTTCAATGTCGTGCGTTTCCTGATGAGAAGCTAAAAGGCTCTAGAATCAATGCTAGCATAAGAGGTTTTAATCTTTTTTATCTGGGATTGCGAGTTTAAGGACCTTCTCATACCTAATGCTCAATTTACTTGGTCGATCAATAGGGGCTTGGTGGTCTATTCGCGTCTTGATAGATTTCTGATCACCTCTAAATGGGAGGATTTTTTTCCTAATCTTATTCAGGAGGTGGGTTCATACTTGGTATCCAACCATTTTTCTATTATCCTCGAGACTAGCAGAGTTAAATAGGGCCCTACCCCCTTTCAGATTTGAAAATATATGGTTACAACATCATTCTTTTCTTAGCAATGTGGAGAAGTGGTGGTCAGAATGAACGATTCCTAGGCATCCAATGTCATTGTTATAGGTACTTTATTAGTTGGTGCTTTAACTGCACATGTATTGTTTGATCCTAATTCTACATACTCGTATGTGTCACCTCTGTTTACCAAGAGATTTGAGTCTGAGCCAGTTATACTGGACGAACCGTTTTTGCTAGCTACACTGATAGGGGAAGCCCTAGTAGTTATATTAGGATACTTGTCTTGTAAGGTAACTGTTAGGGACATGGAGACGGAGGTAAATCTCATGTTTCTTAGTATGATATACTTTGATATGATCTTAAGCATGGACTGGTTATCTTCATGCCATGCTACATTGAATTGTCATGACAAGGTCATTTCTTTTAGTATATCAGGGGACATAATTTTATATTTCAGGGAGACCGGAGTGAAGTGCCCTGCAACATGATATCTATGCTAACCACCCGACGTATGTTAAGAAAAGGTTGTTATGGATTTCTGGCCTTTGTCAAAGATACATACAAGGAAGAACGAAGTCTTGAACAGATACTAGTAGTTAGTGAATTTTCAGATGTATTTCCAGAAAATCTACCTAATTTACTACCGGAGAGGGATATTGAATTGGTTCCAAGCACTAGACCAATTTTAATTCCTCCTTACTGTATGGCATTGGCTGAGTTGAAAGAGCTTAAAGAGCAATTACAAGACCTGTTGGATAAGGAGTTTATCTACCCCCTAGTACTATTTGTAAGGAAGAAAGATGGCTCTCTAAGATTGTGCATAGATTACCGACAGTTAAATAAAGTCAGGTAAAGAATAAATATCCTTTATTAAGAATTGATGACTTGTTTGACCAACTTCAGGGGACAAAATGCTTCTGAAAATAGATTTGAGATCCAGTTACCATCAACTGAAGATTAAAGAGGAAGACATACCCAAGACTGCCTTCCAGACGCAATACGTGCATTATGAATTTCTCGTAATGTTATTTGGGTTGACTAATGCACCAGTAGCATTTATGGATCTTATGAATTGAGTGTTCAAACCTTTCCTTGATAAATTTGTGATCGTCTTCATTAATGACATTTTGGTTTACTCTAAGAGTCCGGAGGATCATACAGAACATTTGAGAACAGTACTGCAGACTTTGAGGGAACATCAGTTATATGCTAAGTTCTCAAAATGCAAATTATGGATGAGTCAAGTAACATTATTGGGGCATGTAATTTCCCAGGAAGGTATTCACGTGAATCCAAGTAAGATTGAGGTAGTGAAGCGGTGGCCTAGACCAACAACTGTATCTAAGGTTCATAGTTTTCTTAGCTTAGCGGGGTATTACCGTCACTTTGTCAAGAATTTCTCCAAGTTAGCTCTTCCATTAACTAAGCTGACCTAGAAGAATGTTAAGTATAATTAGGATGACGCTTGCAAGCAAATTTTTTTTGAGTTAAAGAAGTGTCCAACTTTAGCACCAGTTCTTATTCTACCATCAGGATCGGGGTTACACTGTATATTGTGACGCTTCAAAGGTAGGATTAAGGTGTGTGCTAATGCAACATGGTAGGGTCATTGTTTATGGCTCTCAGTAATTTAAAAAGCATGAACTCAACTATCCCACTCATGATCTAGAGATGGCAATTATAGTGTTTACTCTGAAGATTTAGAGGCATTACTTGTATGGGGAAACATGTGAGATTTTCATAGATCACAAGAGCCTCAAATATATCTTCAAACAGAAGGATCTTAATTTAAGGCAATGAAGATGGATGGAACTCCTTAAGGACTATGATTGTACCATCCTCTACCATCCAATGAAGGTGAATGTGCTAAAAGATGCCCTTAGTCTAAAGTCTATGGGGAGTCTAGCCCATATTACCATAGTAAAGAGATCATTGATTCAAGAGTTGCAGTAGGTGGAGGCTAGTGGGTATTCTTTGAGATTACTAAGTTAGGTGCTTTATTGGCTCACTTAACGGTTAAGTCATCTCTTGTAGAAAGAGTGAAGGCAACATTGGAAAATAATGCTGAAATGGTTAAGACTAGAGAGAAGGCGAGGAAAGGATTAGTATAGGATTTCTCAGTGGACGAGAAAGGTGTGTTATGGTTTAATATGAGGCTATATGTTCCAAACATTGAACCCTTAAAGCAAGAGATTTTAGGAGAAGCTCACAGTACACCATATGTTGTTCATCTTGGTGCCACCAAGATATATCAGGACTTGAAACAAGTTTATTAGTAGGAGGGTATAAAGCGAGATATGACTAACTTTGTCGCTCGATGCTTGACATACCAACAAGTCAAATCCGAATATCAGAGACCACCTGGGTTGATGTAGAAGCTTGAGATTCCCGAGTGGAAATAGGAACAGATTACTATGGACTTTATGGTAGGTTTGCCCCATCTTTGAATTGGTACAACTCTATATAGGTCATTGTGGATTGGCTCACTAAATCAGCACATTTTCTTCCTATTCATACCACTTTACAGTGTAGCAAAACTTAGTCGACTGTACGTGAAGAAGAAGCTCCATGACGTACCAGTGTCCATCATATCAGATTAGGGACCTCAGTTCACTTCCCGATTCTAGAGAACTTTTCAGAAAGCTTTGGGCACTAGAATGGACTTGAGCACAGCTTTTCACCCTTAGATTGATGGTTAGTTTGAGAGGACTCTTCAGACCTTAGAGGATATGCTAAAAACATGTGTGATAGATTTTAGTGAAAGCTAGGAAAACCACTTGTCACTTATTGAATTTGCTTATAATAGTAGTTATCAAGCTAGCACTAAAATGGCTCCTTTCGAGGCATTATATGGAAGGCGATGTCGATCTCCTATTAGTTGGTTTGAACTAAGTGAACCAAAAATGGTGGGACCGAAGATGATACAAGAGGCCGTGGATAAAATTAAGTTGATTAGAGAGAGGTTATTAGCCGCTCAGAGTAGGCAAAAGTCCTATGTAGACAACTGATGACGTGACCTAGAGTTTTCTATTAGTGATATGGTTTTCTTATGAATCTTACTGATAAAGGGAGTAATGAGATTCGAAAGGAAATGGAAGCTCAGTCCAAGATATATTGGTCCTTATGAGATTGTGGAGAGAGTGAGTAATGTGGCATACCACCTAGCCTAGCCTTTGGACCTAGAGGGAATACACTCGGTATTTCACGTATCGATGCTATGTAAGTATCTTCCTGACCCCTCTCACGTCATCTAATCACAAGATGTGTAGTTTGGTGAGACTCTTGTTTATAAAGAGGTGCCAGTAGCCATTCTCGATAGGCAAGTCAAGAAACTTTACACCAAGAAAATTTCTATTGTCAAAGTTCTGTGGAGGAATCATTCTCACGAGGAGACCAAATGAGAAATAGAGGATGATATGTGGATGAAATATCCACACCTATCCAAATCATAAGATAAGTTTTCGAATTCGAGGGATCAAATTCTTTTAAGGGGGTAGAATGTAATACCCGCTATATTTTAAAGTTATAAGTATTCAAGAATTACGATAAATTTATTTTGGAGAAAATAATTTTCCTATCTATTTAATTTTTATATGCTTGTTTGTGCATATTGTTGAACATACGGATTTTCATTTATAGATTGTATAAATTGTGGGGTATAATAGATGTTATAATAGATGTTATGATATAAAATTCATCCTATGGATAAAATATGGCTTGAGCATAAGAGGAATCTGAAAGAAACTAGGAGAAAAATAACGTTTTATATGAAAAAATCCCCTTAGGGACTAAATTGAAAAAGACAAAAGTGAAAAGAAACTTAAAGATTTAGGAAAAAGAATAATTATCCCTTTAGTTCCCAATAATGATCAATAATTCACCGCCGTCGTGAAAATCATGTGAATATATTAAACTAAATTATTAAAGCGTACAGTAAACTGAATTATTAAAGTGCATAGTAAATTAAATTGTTAAAACACATAGTAAAATAAACATTTTATTAGTGCATAGTACCCTAACTTTTTCTATAAATATACTATTCCGTTTCACTTTTAAACTCATACCTTCAGTTTTACTTCTCTCTTTTCCTCAAAACTTTTCTTGCTCTGACGTTAGAGCTCTGAAATTCTAAGTCTTTCCTCATTAGCCTAAATTCAAAGTGAGGATACTATGCTTCTTGAAATTCTTGTAAATATTTAGACGTTAAATCCTTAGTATGCTCTATGATTGCGGCTTTAGCTGATTCTCCACATCAGAAAAGAATTATCCTCGACTGCTTGAGAATTATTTTCTGATTATCAGAGTAGAGTATAAAACTATGAAGAATACATGTTTAGGAAAGGTCTAGCTAAGAAAAGATTTGGTACTTGAGAGTGTCCATTGTGACCCACATCCCTTTCTTGGAAACTTTCCTGGTGTACTCTTTTACGGTTTATGTTCGCTATTCCTAATATGAATAGTATTCATACATATGAATGATATCCATATGTACGAATGATATACGTATGTATGAATAGTATCCATACACATAAATAGTATTCATATGTATGAATAGAGATCGTATGTATGAATAGTATTTTGTACAAAAGCAACCCTAACTTTCTATATCTGATTTTTGTGAAAATCTCCGTAGCAGAACCTAAAATCTAGCTACGTGCTCTTCTCTGTAGCAACTCAGAAAAGTGACTTGGATACAGAATCTATGTGAGTGGATGACCTTGCTAACCGATTTTATTTATTTTTATTCCAAGTACAATATAAATCCCACCCCATATCGCAATTAAACTCCCAATTTAATGATGATAGCTATAAAATGGAATTTATTATTTGATTTAAGATTATATTGATGAGAATTATGATTGAGAATGTAATTATACACATGGAATGGTTGAGGGTTTGATCTTCCAAGATACCAATACATGTAACGGTTGTGAACATGAATACAATGGGAATTGAATCCCTAAACATAAACCAAATACAGAGGTATAGAAACCCTGGATATGAATATAACTATTCTTATTGTGATAATGATTATAGTATTTATACTTATGACACATTTATTATTGTACAGTCATTTAGTCACTGAGTTTTGAGGAACTCACACTCTCTATGAATATTTTTTAGATAAAATGAATGAGAATAAAGGAAATCCGTAGGAGGATTAGTATTCCTTGAAGATACTTTCCATGTTGTCTGGAGGACTTATGAATCTAAAAGCTTAGGAAATACTCTGTAATCTCTATAGGTCACCTAGGCTTGAAAAATTGTATCATACTATATGATGTTTGGCTTGTGTTTACTATTTCACTATGTTGAACTTCTTATATGTATATATGCAAAATCTCTTTCTTGAAAAATTATGTTATGTATTAATATTGATCAGAGATTTTATGGGTTACCACAGATGTATACCCTTGAGTTTATAGAATTACTCACATGCCCAAAATTGGGATGTGACAATGGATATCCATCGTTGAGCTACAGATGCCTGGAAAAAATACATCATTCTGGTTATGCATCACTGAGCGATGTACTCGCATAGCTTAGCAATGCGACCCTGACCCTTAAAAAAAAAATTTTTTCTTGATTTAGTTTAGGTTTTGTTTTTAGTTTTTTTTTTTAAACACTTCTTTTCTGCTTGAAAACGTGCCAGTCACTTTGTCTCCCCTATTCTCCCTCAAACTGAACCCTTAATCCCCAATCTGCCTCAATTCCCCAATTAATTCACTTTAAATCACGGCCATTGCCTTCGATAATCCTCTATCGACCCTGATGCACACTGAGCACTAGTCTTTCACCGTTCCCGTGACTTGTTCTTGGCTATTCCACTACTTGGTTTTGTTTTGCAACTCTGTGGGTTCTAAGGTATTAGTCGTATTCAATCTTTCTGTTCTGAAATTTCTTCAATTATTCTAAGACATTAGGATGACTTTCAAGTTGGCATTACGATAGGGTTAAGTCATTCTTTAAATAGAAATTTGATTCATATTGGGATGTAGTGTTCTTAATTCGTTCTTGAACTATTATCCGAAAAAGCCTAAAAGGAATTTCTTTTTTTGAATATTGGTTGTGGTATGATTTAGCTATTGTTGGGGATTTCTACAGCTGTGATTCTGTTGCGATGAGAGATTTATATTTAGGGCGTTCTATTACTCTTGATTATTAAATTTGGGGGACCCTGTGCGAATTGAATATGCAAGCGTTTTAACTGGAATTGATTGATTTCTTACCTTGCAAAAGTATCCCCAGTCAAACTCTGTGCTATCTGATTGAATTTTTCTTTAATTGCATTTAGTGAAGTAGTTGGCTAGCTGAGCTGGATTTTATAAAATCTTTTCCTAGTTAGCCTAATTTCTAATGTTCTTTGTAGGACACACATCATGTCTCCAAGAACCTCTTCTAAGAGGGCAAGAACGAATACAGAAGATGACTCCTCTTCTTTGGCAACTTCTCGATTTAAATCACCAGACCATAAAGAACACTACGAGAGATTCTATACTGGCTGAAAATGCATTGAGGAGAAAGGCTTTTCGTTGACCCTTGGATATGGTCAAGATATCATATCTTACATCAAGGAACACAATTGGGAAGTAATTTGTAAGCCAATCTGAAAACTATGTCCAGCAATTTTCAAGGAATTTTATGCAAATGCATGGGACAATTCGAGTGGCAAACTAACTTGGAAGTCATGGTGAGGGGTAAGGAAGTATCTTTTGACCACACGAACATTACTGCACATTATGGCATCGAGTATGAGATCAACCATTACGATTTTGATCGATACATGGAAAGGAAGGGTGACGAAGATATGTTGCAAGAAATCCTAATAACCTTATGTCGAAAAAGACCAGCATGGGTCAATGATAGAGAGGGTCGGCCGAATAGACTAAAAAGAACTGATTTGAAACCCTCAGCCAAGGCTTGGCATACATTCACCATGTACATGCTCTTCCCAACTAGAAATGCCTCGGAAGTAACGATCCCAAGAGTTGTCCTTCTCTATACCATAATGATAGAGGGATCGATTCAACTTGGGAAGGTAATCTGAAAGCAGATTAGCAAGATAGCTCAAGAGAACTCAAATGCACCATTACCTTACCCAAGTTTGATTACCTACTTGTGCATTAAGGCTGGGGTTCCTATAGAAGGAGAAGAGTTTCATATAGCACTGAAACCATTTGACAATGGAGCCATGGAAAAATATAAGAAAGAATTTGAAGCTGTATATGCTTCAGCTTCTCATACCCCGAGCTCAGCGCCATTACAGGAAGAAGCTGACCTATCTCACATGGAAGTCAGTCCATCCACAGTTGATCCCCTTATTCTAGAACCTATTAGAGGACCATCTATGGAGCAATACATGTGAGACTTAATCTAATCAATGAAGTAGTGATTGGGTAGTCAGATTCAAGACATGAGGCAGCATCTCAACATAAGACCGGATGACATGGGAAGACGAATCAGCACTTTGGAACAATGTGTAGATCGTCGGTTTCAATACACTGTCCAGGCCTTGTATACCCAGAAGATGACAACCAATGGATTGGTTCATGCCTTAAAGAGGGATCCCACTTTATGGGCTCCTTTATTCCCGACACCTTCAGCTGACTTAATGCCTAACTTCTCGCTGGATGTTGCATGGCACAGAAGACCATTGCCATCACTTCAATCAGTCGAAGATGAGACAACAGAGGATGATGACAATGATGACGGAGCTAGCTTTTGAGGGGAGTTTTCTGATCCTTTACTTGTCCTATGTTCTCCTTTTGTGTTTATCTTCTGTTGCTGTTTGTGTATATCTTGCCCCATAATGAGGGCTTTGTGGATTCTGAGTTTAGGGGTGGGATAGTTTTGTTAGTTTTGTTTTTAGCTTTGCTAGTTTGGTTTCCCCTGTGTAGTTGGTTGCTTCTGTCTTCTCTTGTCTTTGGAACTTACAAATTACTGATGATGAATTCTTTTTAAGCAATGTGTAACCCCTAGTAACAGGTTGTTCTAAGTTTTCACTACCATTTCATGAAAATTGTAAGATGTGGATTAAATTATAGTCCCAATTGTGTGTTGTGTACCCAAGAATCCCTTTCCCGAAAAACTACATATGTCTTCTTTGATTACCCTCTTTGAACTTTAATGAATTCTCTTGATCATACAAGGGTCTAAGCTTGCTGTTTAAATGTCATATTATAGATGATTACAAGTATGGTTAAGATTATTCTTTTTACTCCAGACTCTAATGTGTTGCTATAATAATAATAATGAAAAAGTTAGGAAGCTGGCAACTTAAGGGTATGATGTGTGGATTAGGCACACGGTCAAAGCTTTAGCGTTGTCTATGTTTCCTGAAATACATTGTGGAGCATGGTAGCTTAAGGATGTGATGTGTGGATTGGGCGCACAGTCACAACTTTAGCGTTTCACCATGTCTTTTACAAATAAAAGTAAATGTGGTTGGATAAGTGGCTGATGTGTGGATTAGGCGCACGGTCAGTTAGTTACTTCTTTAGTAAATTCTAAAAAAAAGGGGGAGAGAATTAAAGTGCTCAAGTCTTAGGATGTTTGAGTTTTGTAAAATCTGAAGCCTAGCTTGCAATCATTTATGATATTCTGTTGTTTAAAGAAGTCTTAGTAACTTATGATCAAGTTGTTTAATTTGTGAGAGGAGATTAAATCTTGAGATGTCATATGCTTTCTTGGACTTCAATGCTTACTTTGGATGGGCTTGCAACATGCTAATCTGCGCTTATTTTGAAATTAAATATGTTCTCGTTTTTCCTGAAAAGGTAGTCTAGAACTCTATGAACAAGATTGTTACTTTGAGCTATTATTGTTTGAAGTCTGAGGCTTTCCGAAAGTCACCTTCATACTATGCTCAATGCTGGGTTCTGTTTGAATATGTTTTAGTTATTTGCCTTTTTGTCTTTTCTTTTCTTTGAGGACGAGTAAAATGATAAGTTTGAGAGTGTGATAATTCTATGAAATGTTACTGCAACAACCCTTTTTCTGCACCTTTGAGCTCAATTTTTATACTCTTTGCTTGAATTAACTGGTTAAGTTGATCTTGTTTTTAACCATTTTGGTCAAGTTCTAAATTCATAGATTTGCCCCTTGTTTTGACTCGTAATGCATGATTTTGATCTCTTTTGGGACAGTTTTTGTAGGATAAACTAGTAAAGAGAACTGGAGCCTCGGAGCTAAAGTTTTGGAGACCCATTACTGAGCGATGGTCTAGCATCGCTCAGAGATGTAGTGGCAAAAGCATAGTTTCAGACAAGGGTTCATCGCTCAGCTATGGCAAGTCATTGCTAAGCGATGACGTCCTCCAGTTTTCGTATTCCTTTATTGCTCAGCTATGGCACATCATCGCTAAGTGATGATGTTCTTAAGTTTCTGAGTCATTCCAGTAGGCTCATCGCTAAGCGATGGCCTCACATCGCTTAGCGATGACTATTATTGCTGTTGCGCATTTTGAGGCCTTTAAAAGCCAGATTTTGCTGTTAACCTAAACACCTTTTGAATTTTTTCAAATCATTGGAAGAGAGAGCACTCGAAGATAGTTGGGATATGTGTGAGACACTTGAGGAGCATGATTGGGAATGATCAGATCTTCGAATCTTTTAGTTTTCCATCTAAACTTTCACTATGACTTCTATACACTCTGTCTTTGATGTTCTTTCTTTCAAATTCATGTGTAGCTAAATTCTTTCGAGTTAGGGGATTGATGTAGCTTACTTTAACAAAGTTTTTGTTGATCGAATGAATTTATTTTGAGTTCAATTCTATCTGTTAGTGTGGAAATTACTGTTTTATTGATTCTTGAATGATTGGCCATCGTTCCATGAAGTTAGGATTTATACCTATGCTAGGGATAGTGCGGTATAATTTTGTCCTATAATTTCTACCATAGACCAGATCATTATAGGGATAGATAATCTAGTTTGTGTGGTATCATCGTTCTCTGAACCAAATCCTCTAATCAGGCACTTACACTAAGAGATTAGGTAAGTGTGTGAATTAAAGAGTATTGTAATCCAAGGAATTGGGTCCAATTATTACTGAAGAATAGCCGACAACAGAGAATTGGAATAACATAATTCATCCTTCAACGATTCAACATTAATTTGTCTATGAATTAATTTGAGTTAAATCAAAGTGAAATCAATCCCCTACTCACTTATTCCATTGTTAAATTTTTCGATTATTTATTCTTGCATTCTAATTTATTTAGTTTTTATTAACTTAAACTTCGCTTTACTCTGATTAATATTGAATCCAAATAGAATTTGTGTTAGCGAGATTAGTAATTGTTAATAGTTGATCCTTGTGAATACGATACTTTTTCATTACTATACTACTTGTGTGTGACCCAGTACACTTGCTGGAAAATCCACAACAAAATCCCTAGGCTTGACAGGTTCAATATGGCTTTTTTCCAAGCTTGCTGCCCGATTGTGAAGGTGAATTTGATGAAAGTTTTTGGAGAATTCTTTTATACTAGCTGTATACCGACCATTATGAATTCTACCTTCATCGCCTTTATTC
Organism: Biancaea sappan; assembly: GCA_037074585.1. Lineage (NCBI taxonomy): Eukaryota > Viridiplantae > Streptophyta > Magnoliopsida > Fabales > Fabaceae > Biancaea > Biancaea sappan. The sequence goes on from CM073494.1 coordinate 20,461,737, forward strand.
CTAAAAATGACAAGTCCATTAAGGTAAGGGATTTTAGACCTATTAGTTTGGTAATTAGTGTCTACAAGATCATCGCCAATGTGCTCTCTAAGAGATTGATTGTGGTTGTTGGGAACACTATATTGGAAAACCAAAGTGCTTTCATTGCTGAGCGACAAATTTTCAATGCTAGTTTAATAACTAACGAGCTAGTTGATGATGTCAAACATAGAAAGCAATAGGGACTAGTGTTTAAATTGGACTTTGAGAAGGCTTACGATACGATCAATTGGGAATTCTTGGACTTGATTTCCAGTCACAAAGGTTTTGGTGATAGGTGGAGGTGATGGATGAACAGTTGCCTCTCTTCGATGGTCTTTCCGGTTATTATTAATGAACAGCCCAAAACTTAGTTCAAGGGGCAACGTGGGGTTAGACAAGGTGACCTGTTATCCCCTTTTCTCTTTACTCTAGCAACCAATGTCCTTAGCTGCATTTTGAGGCAAAGTTTTGATAGAGGGATTCTTAGAGGTCTATCAATAAAGGATAATGGTTGTGAAGTTACTCATCTGCAGTTTGCTGATGACACTATCCTTTTCTTGCCTAAGGATAGGGAAAACTTCCTTCGAGTGCTTTTGTTGATTCAGGTTTTGAGCTGGTGTCGAGTCTCCGCATTAACTTAGGTAAAAGTGGTTTAGCTGGCATTAATATTCTAGAAGACTTTCTTAGGCAGTTGGCCGAGATTGCGAGTTGCAAGGTGCTCAATTGGCCTTTTACTTATCTAGGTATTCCTTTAGGAGGTGACCCGTACGTAGTTTCTTTTTCGGATCCTGTCATCCAAAGAATTTCCCGCAAGCTTGATAGTTGGAAAGGCTCATACTTTTCCTTAGGGGGAAGATTGACCCTAATTCAAGTGTCCTTATCTAGTATGCCTGTAATACCTGTCAATTTTGAAATTTTGTAATTGGCGGTATTACGGTTGTTGTAATGAAATTTTTCATTATTTTAATGAAATTGTTGGGTTAATTTTAATTTTCTATATTTAATTTATTATTTTTGTGTATTATTTAGGGAAACAGAGATAAATAATTAAATCAGGCATTTTATGGCGGGTGATATTTTTTAAGAACTGAGGAAAGATAAGAGAAAGAGGAAATTTCATAGAGATAGAGTCAAGAGACAAGGATTAAAAAGAAAGTAATCATAAGGTAAAGAGAAGACAGAGTACTTATGAGATCCAAAAAGGGACTAAAGTGAAATAAGGAACTAGGTAATATTTAAGATATAGAAAATACCCAAATTAGAGAAATTATGAGTTTGCCACTATCAAGATTAGCCAAGAGTTACCTAACGGCAAAGTAGTAATTTTATCCTAGGTGGGTATATATATAGGCGGTCCCACGCCTTTTTCCTCATTTCTCACTTTCCTTTCTCTTTCTCTCTCCTCACTCTCTCTTCTCTCTTTCTCTCTGCCTTCTCTCTACTCTCTCTCTATCTTTTCAACCGAGCTTAGGAGAACCTTTCTTTGGTGGTGGGGCAAGCCATTGGAGGCCAAATAACCTAGAGAAAGCAAGGAATCGATGTAAGGATTCCGATTCACCAAACGTTTTCTCTATTTTCTAGTTTTAGGGGTATTTAGGGTAAAATCAAGATTTTGGCTTCGTTTCTTGATTAAAATTGGGGCTTTTGGTCTCTAAATGCTCCTTAGAAATCAAGGATAAGATCCCATGGAAGAAATCATGGAAAACAGTGAAGATTTAGCTAGATCTGGGCCTAATCTGAGCTAAATCCTATTCTATAGCGATCTTGGCACCCAGGTGCCACACTTCTGAAAAGGAAAAGGAAGAAATGGGCTTGGCGCCCAAGCGCCAAGCATGTGTGTGGCGCCTAGGCTCCAGGCATAGTGCCCAAGCGCCATCCATTTCGAGACTTTTGGTCTATTTTTCAAATAGTCATAACTCCTTCATCCGGACTTAGTTTTTAAAAAACTTTATATTGTTGGAAAGCTCTTTGAATATGATTTCCAATGGTATAAGTTTCATTTACAAATGAATTACTGGATAAGAGTTATAACCAAATGAATTACCAAAGATCAGGGTTGTGGTGAGGATTTTCTGTATTTATTTAGTTACTGATTTGAGTTGGTTCCAGGTAACTTGGGAGCTTCATTGGCTTTTTCTCCTAGGACTTCTTATGCAGTAAACCTTATCAGCATTGAGGTGAGTGGATGACATTTCCATTAAGTTTTTAATAAATTATTTGGCTAAGTCAATATAAATTTCATTCATACCATAGTTGGTAAATCATCAATGAAATTCCCTAGTTAGTGAAAATAACTAAATTGATGGATTTCATTGAATGATTGTGAGAGTTATTTTGTGGGGTTTATTTTATGGAATAATGGGTTTTATGTTTAATTGTATTTGAAAGTTTATGTTCGTTTGTACCTCTAGTTAATTATATTATTTAGAAAGTGGAATTATGAGTTGAATGTTTATCTTTGTTGTGGTATGGAATGTGTGTGGAATGAGTGGATGGATTGTTGTGTGCAAAATACATCACATATCATCATCTACACATTTATATTACGTATGAAAAAGAAAAAGGAAAAGAAAAGAAATGTGGAAAGTAGAGGGTTGGTCTTTTACAAGATGTGGATATATTCAAAGATGTGTGCCTTTGGAATACACTCATTGAAAATTGGTCTTCAATGGGTAGAGAAGGGGGATAGGCCCTGCATATTGCATTTATCCTCATTGCGAGAGGGAAAACTCATTGAGGCTCAGTCTTCAATGTGGTGTGTAGGAAAGGGTGTGGAAAATGCAAACATACATCATGTATTGTATAATGCATTTTGGAGTGATTGTTTACTTATGTTTTTTATTTGCTTGAGGATTGTTTTACGGTTTGTTTGTGAGATTGTAGACTTGCGTTGAACCGCGGGTTTTAGTTGCGTGGTAAGGTACATTATATATATATATATATATATATATATATATATATTATATTTCATACTGTTTTGTGTTAATGGTTTTTATTCTGATTATGGTAGTGATGCTGATATTTTGTACTTATGCCTTGTTTTACGGCACAATCACATGCTCACTAAGTTTTTATAAAACTTACATTCTCTATTGTTGTTTTTAGATTTAGCAGTTGAGAAGGATGGGAAACCGCTGGAGGTTAGCAGCTTAGAGACATACTCCACGTAGTCGGAGAATTCTATTTGAACCTATAGAAATGCTCTGTAATCCTATAAGCCACTTAGGTCCTGCTGTATCTAAAGGAGTTTATTTATTTAATTATAATTTACTTTGTAAATTATGGGCTGCCACTGAGGTATCTATAGGTTTGTATGATTATTAATATGCCCATTTTCGGGGCGTGACAATGCCCTTGTATTTTTTGTCCTTATTCAAGATCCCGATTGGGGTGGCTAGAAGGATTGAGAGAATCATGAGGAATTTTCTTTGGTCTGATGATGGGAAGAAAAAGAGGGAGCACCTGGTTAGCTAGAAGGTGTGTTGTAGGTCTAAGGAAGATAGAGGCTTGGGTCTTGGTAATTTGGTGTCTAAAAACATATCTCTTTTGGCTAAATGGTTATGAAAATTCCCCTTAGAGCCTAATTCCCTATGGCATAAGGTGATTAAGCTAAATATGGGCTTTATCGGAATGGATGGGACGTTAGCTTGAGAGGTGTCGTTACGCATGCAAGTCCTTGGAAAAGTGATTTCTCAAGTATACCATCTTTTTTTTTTCCTTTGTTGTCTTTGATTGTTGGTAATGGTTCTCGCTTTCGTTTTTGGAAGGACTATTGGATTGGCCCTATCCCTTTTAAAGAAAGATTCCCGCCCCTTTTTTCCTTGTCTTCTTTACATGATGGCCCCATTTTGAATTTCTTTTGCTTGCAAGGGAACCATTATGGTTGGAATTTCCATTTCACCATATATGTAAATGATAGACTTTTGACTGATAGTTCTTCATTGTTGGACATTTTGGATCTGATCCGGCTTTCTTCTTCTCCTGATAAGGGAATGTGGAAGTCGGATTCCTCAGGCTCGTACACTTGTTCTTCTTTTCTCAACTTTTTGATTAGTAATCCTATTGTTTATTTGCAATTTAAAAGGTCTTCTTGGAAAGTTAAGGCGCACTTAAATGTTAGGGCCTTTTTGTAGATTGTAGTACTCAATAAAATTAATACAAATGATCTATGTCAAGTTAGATGATCTCTTAAGGTTTTATCCCCTAATGTTTGCGTGATGTGCATGAGGTATTTAGAAACAAAACAACCATATGTCGTTGTGATGTGGCTTGGGGCATATGGAGCAAGTTATTCGATCTCTTTGATGAGAATTGGGTTCGCCCTTTAGACCTTGGCACACTCTTTGCGACCAACTTTACCAGCTTTGGGTATAGGAAGGAGAATAAAACTCTATGGAAAACAACTATTTTTGCAACTACGTGGTGCATATGGATGGAAAGAAACGCTAGAGTTTTTAATGATCAGTGTCTACCCCGTCACTTGTTATGAGATTGTATTCGTTATGTGGCTTCCTTGTGGGTCTCGGCCAATGAGTTGTTCAAGGGGATGCCTTTATCTGATGTCTATAGGGATTGGAGGGATTTGTTAAATTAATCTTTTTTAGGGGCCTTGTGGGCTATCTTCTGGTTTTAACTTTCCCTATTTTTAGTTTTCTCTTACGATGATCTCTTGTCCTCCTTCTCTGTTTTATTGCTGTTCTCTTTTCTCATCTAATAAAATTCTTCTTCTGTAAAAAAAATAATTATAATAGTTATTCTTTACCTTATATATATATATATTTTTTTTTCTTTTAGGGTTATTTTTTTGATGCAGATGATGATTTTTATAAAGATAGATAATGTTTTATCCTCTCCAGATATTGTGGTTATTTATTTATTTAATTTTTGAAACATCTTAATATTAATTTATTAGTTTATTTGTTAGTAATCTTGTTTGACATGGCATATTACATGGCATATTAAATATAGATATAGCATTATTTTTAGCTAAATAATTATGGACCTTAACAAGTGCAAAAGAAATAATTTAGTCTCTGAAAAAATTTAAATACAAAATAATTTCTAGAACACTAAAATCAAGACTATTTAATTATTAAGAAATTAAATTAAATTAAATTTAAAATAATTCTTAAAAATTAGTACTTTTTAATCCATACACTGTGTCGCACGAGTAAAATCTAATTCAAATTCCGTTGGCGTTCCTTGTCTATTGGGCCAATAGCCCATGATAATGGGTAAGCCGCGTAAATACTGCAATCATTGAGGGTCACTTTTTATTTGCCCTATGCTGTCATCTCTGACCTGTCCTTCATCTTCACTCAGGCTTCTCTCTTTCTCTTTCTCTCTTTTCTTTCTTCCACTCCCAGCTCCGACGCCAGCGCAAAACTAGCATTCATACTTACAGTCTCAGGCATAAATATCCATTATTTTCTTAGTCACCTCTCATTCTCCCAATCTAACTCTTGTTAGGGTTAGGGTTTCAAACATTGTTCGTATCTTCCTGTAATGCACCGGAAACCCCTAATTCAATCCTTGAAACAACAATGTACGGACAGGCCCCGACTATGAACATAGCCGCGCAGATCGCCGCCGGTGAAGATGAAGATGGCTCTTGCGCCGGCGCAGAGTCCATTGACAACCACCACATTCATTACGAGACCCCCGCTCTCGAAGATGGTGGAGGTGGTGGTGGTGGTGGAGGAGTTGGTGGCGTTATGGAGGATGTTACTTCCGATACTTTATACGTCTCTGGTAGTGGAGCTCCTGAAATGTCTGCCCAACGCTCCGACGATTCCAGCCAACTTACGCTCTCGTTTCGTGGCCAAGTATATGTATTCGACTCTGTTACGCCTGATAAGGTAGCATTTATTTTCTTTTTCTTTTTTTAATGTTAAGTTCTGTGCTTTCGCTCAGTGCTGTCTGCTGTGGATTAGTAGGACGAGGCATTGTATTATTTGTGTCTTTTTCAAGTAATTTGTTATTAATCTAAGATTTTGAAAATAATCAATCTTTTCGCTGGCTTAAGCAGCATGCGAACTGAAGCAATATGACGGAAGTTTCTTGTTTATTCCTTCCAATTTTTACTTCATGCAAAAGGCCGATCAGAATATGAATTTGATATCTTTGAAAACTTGAAGCAGAAATTTTCAATGGTTTAACAGGTTCAAGCGGTGTTATTACTTTTGGGGGGATGTGAACTATCGTCAGGTTCGCCATGTATGGAGATAGCGCCACAAAATCAGAGGGTATTTCTTGATAGTGAAACTTCGTGTTCAAAAACACAATGCGAAGTAGCATTTTCAATGTTTGTGGCATTTTCTAACCGTCTGCGTCTTTCTATAGGGTGCTATGGAATATCCTGGAAGATGTAGTCAGCCACAGCGAGCAGCCTCATTAAGTAGGTTCCGTCAGAAGAGGAAAGAGCGATGCTTTGATAAGAAAGTTAGATATAGTGTACGTCAAGAAGTTGCCCTCAGGTCTGATAATTAACATTCCAAGTTTCTAATAAAAAATATTGTAATTATATTGAGATTTTTGAATTTGATAAGGAGTTATTTATGGCCTAACGTTACAACTTAATATTGCTTGTTTGATATGTCCATCGTCTGTTCAATTTGTTTTCTTCTTAAACTAAATTAGTAATGAGTAGAAGAGTGATATGGAGCAGCGAGCTTCATAATATGTTCTTTAGAGTTATCTCTCATTCTTTATTGGCATGAGATTAAGATGTATATCATAGCTTGTAGGAGTCAAATATTTTAATTTCATTCCTCTTACCTATTTGAAATATCTCTTTTTATTCTGTGAACACCTGAGGTATCTCCATAATATATTAATTCTGACTTGTTGATATGGATTAATCTCAAATCTTCACTATAGAGAAGCATGCCCTTTTAAATTGTGGAAGGATTTCATAATCTTAGTCTCTAAATCTGTTATGCAGTGATGGAAACTTGAAATTTAGATGAAAACTGATGTTATATGAAATTTCAGTTGTCAAATCATATTATATAACCTTTTTTTTGGATATTACTTTTATGTTTATGTCTTCTTTATGGGTTTCTGCAAATGGTTTTTTTTAGGGGAGTGTGGGATCTTCAGAGAGGCTCTCTTAAGTTAGAATTGAAGAGGGTGTGTTACGTTTTGATGTTTGTTTGGGAGGACTCTTTGTCCTCGTTTTTGTAACATCTTGAATATCTTTTCCTTTTCTTCTATTTTATAAATTCTTTTTCCATCATAAAAACTATTATCGTCTTTCTGTATGTTGTAATTTGCCCCTTTAAAAAATTTAGATATTGTTTTTTAGGTAATATAGATATTGTTATTTTATTCATACTTCATAGATTCCAAATGCATCTCAATTGTTTGTTGTATTCTTTAAAATTCTTCTTTTCTTATCCAAAAATAAAAAAATTGTTTTCCTATTGTTGTGAGACAAATCTTGCACATAATATAATAATCGAGAACCTAGCAGGATTGGTTTCCTATTGAATATTTTAATATAATGCATGCATGAACAAGACACCTGGTGTTTGTTTTGGGTTTAGGAGGAATATAGTTGTACTTTTCTGCCTATGAACCTTTCTTGGACTCCTCCAACTCCTTGTATGAGAGTTTGTTATAATAAATTGCTTGGCTTTCTTTGAGTCATTACTCGATTCTTATTTTTTCTTGTGTTTAAAATGCAGGATGCACCGTAATAAGGGTCAATTTACTTCTTCTAAGAAACAAGATGGATCTAATAGTTGGGGTACAGTTCAGGAGTCAGGGCAGGATGACAGTCAATCAGAAACCTCGTTAGTTCCATGTTACCCTAATTATCATATGGCAGAAACTTTGTTTCATAATATGAAATTATGTGGCTTTTATTATGGATTTCTGGTTTTGCTATTTTAGTTGTCATCTATTCTTTATTGAGGTTGATAAAACGTATTGAATTTACATCATTATATGAGACTTTACAAACTGTTCAGGAATTCTATACATTACTATTCACTTGACCAACATGACTGTTATTGGATTGTAAACCATTTATACCTATTGCATCTCTGTGTAGATGTACGCATTGCGGCATAAGCTCAAAATCCACCCCAATGATGCGGCGAGGGCCATCTGGTCCGAGATCACTCTGCAATGCTTGTGGCCTGTTTTGGGCTAATAGGGTAGGTATCTCCAATTTTTTTCTCCGGAGGAAATATTTTATTTTAAATATACATGCTAATTTCTAATGTGATTAAAATTGGAGATATGAGTTTTGCTGGTTTTGTCAATACATATTCCAAAGCTACTGATTCTGATATTTAATTTTGGACTGACATATATTTGAACTTGGAAACATTTTGCAGATTATAAAATTATATTATACTTACCTCTAGTGGCCTTGAAATCATATTTAGGAATAAAGTTTCAAAAAGAAAAATCTGTTAAAGGGCATAAGTGCATCTAACATGCTCATACTGCATATTATATATAGGACTCGAATTATTTTAATAAAATACTTGCATAAAAACCATACTGATATGAGCTACTTGTATACATTGACAGTGTCAAATGTTAACTACTAATTTATAATACATTATTTACCTGTGTAGCAGTTTAATTTTTGATATAGTGAACAAGGTAATAGTGTGCCTTAGTTTGCTGGTCAGATGCTTTGCTGCCTGCATTCTCTTACATTTGTGCTGCAGCTGTATGCATTAAGTTGTGCAGAATCCTCCCTCCCCCCTCAGCTCTTTGATATCAATTATTTGTACTTAAGAGTATTTGTGGGAGGCGAGAGGGGAGGGGAAGGGAAGGGAAGGGATGTAATCCTAAGTAAAAAGCAAGGGGAGAGAAGGGAGGGCATGGGGTAGGGATCCTAAAGTGATAAATTCCCTTCCCAGTTAATAGTTAGTGTGAGTTTTCTTCAAGAACCATAGCAGTTTAGGAAGAAGAGGGAAGGAACGGGTAGATAATTAACGAGATGGATGAATAATTGCTATATTGAATAATTCTGTAAGTGATGCTGAATATAAATAGAGGAAGGAGGCCACAAAACAAGCCACCCAGTCCTTCTCAAATTAGGAAAAATAAATACTAAAACAATCTTTATCCTAATCCAATATATTAGACCTATTCCTAATTTGACTAGGATTAATAAATAGATAATAGGATAAGGCATATCTTAACTAATTTAAAATAAACAAAATAACTTCTAGAATCTATATTAAATAAAATAACATAGAAAAACGTTAATCTCGTCCACACTCCCCCTCAAGCTTGGCTATAGTAAGTCCAAGCTTGCCTTCTAGAAACGTATGGTTCTGTTCTGAGAGTGAGAAAATCAGCCAATCAGTGAGATGTAGGGACATATTCAATCTTTGTAATATTTCCATCAAGCTTCTCTTTATTTAAGTGTCTATCTGATGTGTTTAGTCCTGTCGTGATGAACTGGATTATGAGCTATGCAGATTGCTGACTAATTATCACAGTAAAGTAGCATAGGTTATTCACATTTAATTTTTAATTCCTCTAGCACTCTTCTAATCCAAATTAGTTCACATACCCCTTGAGCCATAGCTCTAAACTCTGCTTCTGCGCTGCTTCTAGCAACTACTTTTTGCTTTTTGCTACGCCAAGTTATCAAGTTTCCCCACAGCAAAGTACAATATCTGGAAGTTGACTTATGATCATCAATTGACCCAGCCCAATCAGCATCTTTGTACGTTGTCAACTTTCAGTTGTTGGTTTTTGCGAAGAACAAGCCTTTTCCAGGTGTTTGCTTCAAGTATCTTAAGATTTTGGATATTGCGTTTAGATGACCTTGACACGGTGCATGCATATACTAACTTACTAGACTTATAGCGAAAGCAATATCTAGTCTCGTGTGTGATAGGTAGATCAGTCTTCCAACTAGGCGTTGATACTATTCTCAATTGATTGGTTCTCCTTCAAGTAATTTTCCTTTGTTGCCAAGCTCAATTGGGGGTCTTACTTGGTTTATAGCCTAGCATCCTTGTTTCTTCCAATCTAAGCTATATTTTCTTTGAAAAACGAAAAATCTTTTTTTGCTCCTTGCAATTTCCATTCCGAGAAAGTACTTCTAGTTTTCCTAGATCTTTAATTTCAAACTCCTTTGACATCATCTTTTTGACTCTTTCTATTTCGATAATGTCATTTCCAGTGATGATAATATCATCAACATACACTATTAGAACAATAATCTTTTCATTTTAAGCATGCTTCACAAACAAGGTGTGGTCAGCTTGCCCTTGGACATATCCAATTTCTTTGATAACTTAGGAAAATCTCTTGAACCATGCTCGTGGAGATTGCTTTAATCCGTATAGGGATTTGTTGAGTTTACACATGGTGTGGCTGCCTATTTCTTCAAATCCTAGAGGTTGACACATGTAGACTTACCCCTCAAGTTCCCCATTCACGAAAACGTTTTTTATATCAAGTTGGTGTAGAGGCTAGTCAGGATTTGCTGCCAAAGATAAGATGATCCGGATAGTGTTAAGTTTAGCAACGGGCACAAAGGTTTCTGTATGGTCAATCTCATATGTCTGAGTGAAGCCTTTGGCCACTAGACGGGCATTGTATCTCAATTGAACCGTTGGCCTTATGCTTGATAGTGAACACTCACTTACACCCCACTGTATTTTTTCCCTGTGGCAACTCTACTAGGTTCCATGTATTGTTTTGTTTAAGGGCATGCATCTCTTTGAGAACGGCAGCCTTCCATTCAAGGATAGATAGGGCTTCTTCAATGGATCTAGGAATTGTGACACTTGACAAATTTGAGCTGAAAGCACATAGTGAAGGAGATAAGTTAGAATAAGATATGAAACTTGAAATAGGGTGATGTGTACAAAACCTAACACCCTTTTTGAGTGCTATTGCCATATCTAAATCAAGAATAGGATTAGAATTACCTGAGTGAGACTCTACCATCGGGTCTTCTTGAGTAGTGTCAGTAGAATTCATGATGTAGGATCTTTTCTTTCTATTGTAGACTTTCAACTCTTGCTGTTTGGGAGTCAAAGGTGTTGATTCTCTCCCTATTTCCAATACGGGTGAAGTAGAATCAACTACAGGAAGACTAATGTCAATATCATTCAGATTACTACCGATGGAAGATTGGTTAGTGGTATCCAATAAACAACAAGCTTCATCCCATATCTCCCGTTGAAGCGATGTTGAGGAAAAATATGGTGAGTTTTCAAAGAATGTGATATCACATGAAACATATATTTTTTTTGGTTTTTGGATAGTAACATCTATACCCTTTTTGAGTAGGAGAATATCCTATAAACACAATTTTGATTGCTTGAGGGTCAAGTTTACTCTTATTATGGTCTTGATTGTGAACAAAGGTTATGCATCCAAAAACCCTTAATGGGAGAGTACTAGTTCTAGAAACCTGGGCATATGTTTTTGAGAGTACAGATAATGGGGTTTCAAAATTGATAGGGCTGTTTGGTAAACGATTTATGAGGTAGGTGGCAAGCAGGATGGCATCCCCCCATAAGTATTTTGGAACATTCATAGTAAACATGAGTGCCCTAGCCACTTGTCACTGTGAATTAAAGAAAATGGTGTAGATGGAGAGCAAATTTTTGGAGGAAAAAAATGTACGAGTATGTTTAGCTAACCGGCAAATTTCACACTCAAAATTAATGGAATTATTATTATTAAAAAAAGATGGAAACAGTCGCTTTAGATATAAAAAACTAGGATGACCAAGCCTGTGGTGCCATAACATTATCTCACTAGTATTAGAAAGACAGTAGAGTTGACTGTTTCTTGATCAAAGTAGTAAAAACCATCATGAATTCTAACACTGCCAATTGTCTTCCTTGATGATACGTCCTGAAAAAGACAAGAGGAAGATAGGAAATTAGCAACATCATAATTGTCAAGTGTGATTTTAGGACAGGCACATGAAAAACAATTGAGAATTAGGTTTTGAGATAACTGTATGTCACCAATTCCAACAACAGGAGTCTAGGAACCATCAGCAATTTTAACAGTAATATGTTTGGTACAAGGGGTATAGGATTGAAAAAGGTTAGAACATCCGGTCATATGATCTGAGGCTCTGGAATCAGTTATCCAAGGATTAGATTGAGAATATAAGACTGAGTAGAGTTAACCAGATTGTGCAAGGGAGCAAGATCCATTGGAAGAATTGGATGGAGAAGTAGTTTGAGGAATACCGATAGATGACTGATTCAGGAGTTTGCATAGTTGGTCAATTTGCTCTTTTCTGAATGGAAGAGAGTTGTCAAAGTGGCCCTGACTTGTCTTAAGTATTATATGCTTGTCCTTCGTTCCTTTTTCGTGGTTGCCAATTTGCTAGTTTTCCATAAATTTCCCAGCACTTCTCCTGGGTATGTCCAAGTTGATTGCAAAGATCACACCAAGGTTGTTTTGCTTGCCGATTGTTGGAATGTTGCTTACCGGATGAATGGGCTTTGTTTGCTACCAAGGCAGATCCTTCTGGAGTAGGTGGCATTACTGCTTTTTTGTCTGAGAGCATTACTTTTCGTCGGGCCTCCACTTGTCACACCTTTGCAAATGCAATGCTTCTTCAGTGGATGGAAAGGGATCTTGAGCCACCACTCGACCTCGTACCTCATCCAAAGTCTCGGTTAAGACCAGCAAGGAAATCGAATGCTCTCTCCTTTTCCAGATGTCTCCTTTGCTTGCAACTGCACTCAACACAGAATGAATCCTCCTCAAAGAACAAGTCAAGTTCTTGCCAAAGGTCTTGGAGATCAGAAAAATATTGGGTTACGAATTTCGAACCATGTTTCATCTCCTTTAGCTTTGAACGAATTTCAAAAATTTGAGAAGCATTCCCAAGGTCAGAATAGATACGTCTAGTAGCATCCCATACCTCTTTGGCCATTTTGAACCATAGATACCGACGGCTGATTTGAGGTTCTATGGAGTTGATGAGCCATGCTAGCACAATGGAATTCTTGACCAGCCAAGTCTTGTACATCAGATCAATTGCCCTTGGAGCTGGTAGTTTGCCGGTGAGATAGCCTAATTTTCCACGTCCACAAATGACAATCTTCATGGACTGAGCCCACTGTAGGTAATTTCTGCTGTTCAGCCTATGAGAGGTGATATGGAGTGATATATCACTCCTGAAGAAAGGACTGATGGACGTCGAACTTGTCTCGGTCACTATTTGACCAGACAAAAGTGTTTTGGTGTTGTCACCAGATGTTGCATCGCTGTCTCTCACAAGCGTGGAGGATGTTAACCATTAAGCTTTGATCCCATGTGAGTTTTCGTGAAGAACAGTAGCAGTTTAGGAAGAAGGAAGGAACGGTAGATAATTAACGAGATGGATGAATAATTGCTATATTGAATAAAGTGATGTTGAATATAAATAGAGGAAGGAGGGCGCAAAACAAGCCACTCAATCCTTCTCAGATTAGGAAAAATAAATACTAAAACAATATTTATCCTAATCTAGTATATTAAACCTATTCCTAATTTGACTCGGATTAATAAATAGATAATAGGATAAGACTTATCTAACTAATTTAAATAAACAAAATAACTTCTAGAATCTATATTAAATAAATAAAATAAAATAACATAGAAAAAGGTTAATCTCGTCCACAGTTAATTTCTTCAAAATTCCCCAAATGGGAACTTGAAATTATGAAGCAGGGAGGACTTTGGCAGGTTTGTTGAAATTCCTTATTCTCCTTCCTTTCCTCCTTATAACAAACTCTCATACAAGGGGAAGGTTTTGAGGGAACCTTCCCTTCCCTCCCCTCCCCTCTATTATCCCTCTTCCAAACATAACCAAGAGAAATTTATTTTAAAGCTTGAATTCAATTTTCTCCAACCACTTAGCTGTGACAAAGTGCCTTAAGCTTGAATTTGATGTTCTCCAATCACTTGAGCCTTCTTGATAGTGAGAACAGGCAGTGGGTTTAGGAAGTGGAAGGGGAACGAAAGAAGACTGGGAGAGGGGGCGGGGAGATAACATGGCCGTCAAGGCTGTGATAAGGATGCAGTTCATTAAGCTTGGGCTTACTGTCTACTTAAACAGATCATATTTGTCCTGCTTGTTGTAATCCTTATTTTTACTGTTCATGGATATTTGAATCTGTATTATAGATGTTTTGATAGTTAAATCAGGTTTTCGAATATCTTGGGCAAAGTTGTATTTTCTTTAGAATTCGTTTTGTGAGTTGAGTAAAAGCAGTGTCCAAACCCTGGTCAATTGGTGTTATAACCTTGGGAAATCGAATTTCATTTCATACTTGTAATTTTAGGTTAAGCAAAGAAAAAATAGAAGGAAAAAAAATATTGTTTTATATATATGTAAACTGAGACTCGTCTTTTGCCTCACTTTTGTAAGGGTACATTCTCTCTGAACATGTAACCGTACTCAACTGTGAATGTTGAATGCAATATCTTTCCTAGTAAATGCTGATTTGTCAGATGTCTTTTTGACTATGGAATTTTGCAGGGTACTTTGAGGGACCTTTCCAAGAGGAACCAAGAACATTCTCTTGTCCCTTCTGAGCAGGTATGCTTTGATTTTCCAGTATAGTGTTTCTCAATCATTGTGATTCAGTTACCTTCCATTTTAATTGCAAGGTAATGAGTGCTTCCTTTTATGCTATTTTGCACTTAATGACCAGGTTGATGAAGGTAATGAATCAGACAGTCGGACTGCCATCCCTACACACAACAGTCTTGTTACTTTCTCTGATAATGATAACCCAGCTCTGATATCTGATCGTTGAGTTTCCTGGTCACAAAATGCTAGTCATGACACTGGCGTAAGTAGGCTTGTATTCCATTCAGCTTGAGCCATAGAATGTACAGTTATAGCAATGCTCACATCAATACAAATGGTCTATTTCTATATAATTGTTAATTTGCACAACTCGTCTCAGGATGTATAACCTGGAACTTAAAATGCTCTTAGTGATCTCATAGGAGTTTCAGTTCAACCTAGATCCCTTTGGGTGCGCATGAAATATCTACTTCGAATGAGTGTTCCACAACCCTATATAACTTGGGCGTGTAGGGTTTTAATATGGATTGGCTGCAACTGACATAGCAAAGACAATACCAGTCTCGCAGGCCCACCATGGTCCGCAAATATAGGGTTACAAGGGACAAGTAATCTGCAGTTATCTATAGGATCAGTTCTTGGTTCCCTTCTATACTTCGATCTTGTCGTCATTCGTTGATCGACCAGGATCACACCCTTAGCTTGTCTCATACTTTTGTATCATATGTTGCGCCAACTGGCTACTCTAGTTGACTCAGGAATTTAGAATCATACTAGATAATTCCATAAATATGAATTGACCTGGAAACTACGAAATTGGCATTCCAAATAGTACTCGCCATCTAAATCCTTAACTTAATTGGCCCAGTTAGTGAGTGGCATCTTGCCCATAAACTGGGAAGTTAATATCGTATATCTGTTCCAACAAAGTGCTAGGACAGCAATCATAAAATATGACAGATACCGCAATTTTTAATTTTGGATATCTGATAATCAAAGGGACCTATCAGGTTCCAACTTTAAAAGATCCAGTCCACGCATTGACTGTTAGTTTCCAAGGACCAGTTCACTTTACATTCCCAATATAGTTGTATCACCAATAACCATCAGCCGTTGGGTGTAAAACCACATTTGCAGTATTTCCTCCTCTAAACTCCCTTTTTTTTTTTCCTTCCATCTCTGCTGGTGCGCCTCTGCCAAATAGAAGAATGAGGAAAATATAGGTTAAAATGGAGGTAGAATTACAAATAGTTCTAGAAAGGGAGAAAAAAGAGGAAAATAAATAAAAAAGAAGAATGAGGGAGAATAGGCGCAAAAAGAGCTTAGATTTGTCAACAATGGAGACTTTTATTTTGGTAAAATTTGTAATTTTTAACCTGCACAAATTACACTCGAGCCCTACTTTTGTCCAAAATTTTACTTTGATTTCAAGTCTGAAACTTTCTCTAGTCCCTGCGTTATTTGCAATTTGATCCCCGTGTTCCATTTTATTTTTAGTGATCCATAGTTTTTGTTTTAATTTGTGATTGAACCTTTATATTTTAAGTTGTAATTACAAATTTAAAAGTAATTATGCTAACTAATATTTAAAAAAATATTATTTTCCAAAATCTCATAATTTTCGAATATAAATTATTTTCATGTAAACTCCATTATACTCGATTAATTTCGAACCCCTCGCTTCTACCTAATGTCATACCATTTGCGTTACAAAATCGATGATTTAAGAGACAATCAAGAAAACGTGGATTGAGTTGGGTCAGTTGACCCAATATAACAGCCATAAATCAAACGTTGGTCACGAAGTCTAGTTAAAAAAATGTGCTGAACATGTTAATCGACATCTTGAACCAAAAACTCCTTTCCTGTCGTCAAATGAAGGTTAAATAGTACTTTTAATCATAGTTTCACCCAAACTTAATTTTAGTCTCTATAATTTAAAAATTTTATTCTTGGTCCTTATAATTTTCAAATTACAAAAAAACGGTCCCTATCATCAACTACCATTAATCTTTGTTCATGTAACATTGAATAAGGCATTACATTCAAGATGAATTTTCACATCATCAACTACACCAAATAAAAAAAATTAAATAGAATAAATGATATTACAAAAAATATTTATTTTCTACATTTTTAACATTATAATTTATATATTATTAATTTATCAATTTTTTTAAATTTAAATATAAATGTGAATTACTAAAATTCATCAAAAATAAAAATAAAGTGAATTTTAATAAATTTTTAATTTTATAGAATATTGCATTTATTCTATTTTCCGAAATATAATCAAATGTCTGTACATAGTCGTGTGTACTGTGTATCCTAGGATCCAACTTTTTAAAAAATTAAAGAGCCCAAAAATGCACATTTCCCTGAAGCTACAGAAATATACAACTAAAAATGATTAAAAGATGTTTCATGAGACAAGCGCAAGGCTCTTGCATCATACCGGAACATGAACATTGAATTCGCCGTCAATCACTATCCATATATATGGATTGTTTGAATTCGGAGCCCCACGGCCATCTGTTCCGCCATCCCTATCTAAAGATGCCTTGAATCTTTCTTTAGTCATCATCCAGTGCACTTACTGAACTGAGAAACATCAGCTTTCATGTTCGTGTCCGACATTCATTCAAGAACCAGATGTAACGTACACGATCTGCTAACAAGAAGAATTCCTCAAATAAAATGTTTCTATTCCTGAAAATCTTCATAGGGTGAGGATCCGCTTGAAGAATCACTGTCAAACGGAGTCGTCTCTCTTGGAGAGGACGGCAATGATTCTCTTTGCTGGGAGGACGAACCTGAAAAAGTTTCAAGGTCAGGCATTATGTTATCAAGTCACATGGCTTTCTGACATTTTTTTTACAGCGAAGATTTGACAAGCTGAGGCGAAAATCAAAGTAAGGTCAACAAGCAAAAATTGGAAACACGTCGTTTTACAAGATCTGACCAAAAATACAGCTATGAATAGTTCATACGTCAAGCCTAGGCCACGTACACTATAGTCCATTGGGTTAGAAAGATTCAATACACTACATCTCAGCAGGGTCTGAAACTCCGAATTTAAAAATCATACGGGAAGATTAGTCAGACAGATACGGACCATTGAAGTTCTTCTACATGTATACATGATAATTAAAATATTATTTATCACAAACTCGAGAGAAGCTAATAAATGAGAGCTCGAACCAACTGGTATAACCATATGACCCGTGTGTGTTTGTTCAAAAGATCAAAATTAGAAAGCCAACTTTAGACAACAAAAGTAGTAACAGTGACCGAGGTGGAATGTGCAAGTGTTGTTTATCCATAACTAAATATGATCCCCAAAATATATTCACTACCCTAAAGTTCCATTCAGTTGCAAGCACTTCTCCATTACACATTGAAACGTAGTAGTAATGAAGCCAAAGGATGGAAGGGACACTTGCACGTACCTTTTTGTCCTCTGGAGCGGAATTTCTTAGTGTGCCTCTTAATAAGCCTTTTAGTTTTGGTAATTGTGAGCTGCCTAGCAAAAGGTGAGAACTCTACATCACTTTCACTCCAATCACAATCATTCTCTGCTTCACCCCTCATAGTCCGGAGAACAAATGCTTTTGCCTTGCGGCGTTGTGTATTAAATAGTCCTCTAATGGATGTTACAAATCCTTCACCTGCTCCATCACTTGGACGCTTAGGCCAAGATGGTGGGTATTGATCAGATTTTCCAACCTGGCCTTCATTATCACTAAAATTGAGATCAATCTCAGGAACACCAGCTCCAGAAGGCTGACTCTGAGCTTTGTCTTTAAATTTCTTACCCTATATGATTTATTAAAAAAAAAAATTAAATTAAATAAACTCATCAGAGAAAGTTGATGATTGTCACCAGATAATTCTCCACAATTTTGAGAAATAATACAATTTTCTAGATTGGTAATGGCGCCTTCTAGAAGGCAATCACAAAAGCATCATATTTTTTCATACAAGAAAACTAGTTTCACTCAGCTGTAACAGTTTTTTAAAAACATTACGTTTGTCTATAATTTCGTCATCAATTTGCTGTAGCAGATAAAAATAGCAAACATGAATCCAAAGGATACTTCAAGGGATATAACCATTAACAAGAAAATGAAAGAGGAAAAGGGCACTGCAAGTCATTCATCACCTGCATTCCGGTAACAGACTTTAGGACTCCCCATATGATGTGCTTCTTAACTCGAGAGAAGAGTCTTCGCCAAGTCCCCGTAAACTCAACTCGGTGAAATTGATCCATCAGTAATTTCAGATCATTCACTACAAATCTTGACCCTTCATATGTAACCAATAATTCAACCTACAAAAGAATAATACACTGCATTTAGCTGAATTCTGAATTGTTGCTACATAAGTGATGGAAGATAACCAAAACTACCAACCTGGCTAATTTTGATGTTGTGAAACTCCATCATTTTTCGTGGCCTAGATCTTTTCTCTTCATGTGACTTGGCTAACTTCTTCTCTTCATGAGATGAGCGACCAGCTTTGACAACTTTGGAATCTTTTGATTTATTCTTAGAGGCTTCATCTTGTTGCTCAATAGAACCCAATGGACCATTTTTTGAAGAAGAGAAGCTTTGTAAGACAAGTTCATTGGCTACAGATTCTGCAACAGTCTCTTCCCATGTTCTATCAAAAGAAGACGTCCTTCTCAACTCAGGGGTTGAACTAGTACCAGGGTTTGCTCTGACATTTTGTGATTTGGATGCCTGCAAGTACATTACCAAAACTCATTAAGAGACATCTAGCATCTAAGAGTATTATTAAAACGAAGGAGGGGGGAGGGAAGTTATGTATTTCCCTAGCTCTCCGTCCAACACAGCCCAAGATTAACATTTCTGATTCTAATGATACTCCTAGAACCATGGAGAAGAAAAAAAAAAAAAACAAAAACAAAAACATTTGCCAGAGACTCACTTGGGCTGAATCAGCATGAACAGAAGGCTGACTGGTGACAGGAAATAGCATTGCAGAGATGCCAGATTTTGACGATGCTTCATACTCTTTTATTGAGTGACTGCTTGAAGCAGAAGCTTCATGGAGTGATGAACCTTTCTTTACCCGCCTTGCACCAGCAGTTGTTGAAACCTTCCAAACTTCCTGCATATATAAAATATAACCATAATTATAACTTTCCATACAAAATATCTGTAAATTTAGCTTTGGTTGTTAAGACTAAGTAGTAATTTGAAATTCTTCACTAACCTGTCGGCGTTGTGAGTCTTGTTCTTCTTCTGGGAAGAAATACTCCCACATCATTCTGTACATTGTCTCAGTCAAGTGGATCTTAAGAGGATAAATCTCTACCTGTAAAGTAAGTTCATATAAGGAAACAAAAAAGGTGTCAGTCCTTACATTCCAAGCAAACAATTCACAAAAACAAATTTTATTTCTAGGTTTTGTTTTGAGTTTTCTTGAGGATCCAAGATAATCTTAGTGGAAACATTGCCTGAAAAAGTTCAAGGGGGAAATTTCCATCTCTCGGAGCTCCTTGTTTTGCATCTACTCGAAGCATAACATTCCTAAAAAGAACAGAACCAAAAAAAAAATTTATCAGATTACCCATAAGATAACAGGTTAGCACAGAAATTACAGCAGAACTTAATTTAAAGTTCTTTGTCCCCTCGCAAAATCTAGAGAAATATTTCCAAGAAGGTGATAGATAAAATCATCAACAAAAGATCTGTCCTAACGTAACTCCACTTCAAATACATACATGATACATGCATATATAAATCATCAAGGAGTTAACTTTTCCCATTTATGGTAAAAGAAAAAATATTATACAAGGATAGAAAGAAAGCCCATCTGGGAAGCTGGGGTATAAGGAAACTCTTAAACGAAGCTTGTATAATATTTTCACCTAACATTATTTTAGTGAAATAAGACTTGTTGTTGTTGTTGTTGAATATACTGCACCAATAGCACTAGATCTATTAAAACACCACAGCATTCTCAACTGGACCCTAAGGCTGACCAGAGCTTTCCTCCCTTACACTTTCAGATTCTCCTCCACATTTCTCTCTAGCTATTTCATATCCCTATTTTCTTAATGCTAAAAGAATGAATGCTATCTCTTGACTAATAAGGCAATGCATGAAAGAACAAAAAAATAAATATCAGAAAATTAAATTGGAAGTACCAATGAATTCAAAGAAAAAATATTCCAGGAAAAATTGCATACTTTCCCCATTCAGGTGGAGGATTCCATGCTGATAAAAGCATATCAGACTTCGCATGAGGTAGGCAGTTTCTGACGACAAAAGATTTTGTTGTAAACTGAGCAACACCCACATCCTTGTAATCTCGGTCAAAGTCATAGATCTAAAAGGTTGGCAGAATTACACTAACTTAGAATAATCTTTCAAATTGAAACATAATATAATTGAATTAGAAAATTCACGAGACTAAGTGGTACCAACAAATGAAATTGAAACAGAGTGCAGCTAAAAATGAGTGATCAAGGTCAATTATAAGATGCAATTTCTTGATTAATGTAGGCTCCCATGGATCGTCAAGGGCCCTTAACTTGGATTCCCTTATGCTAAGACAAGGCACCCATGCTCATTTCTCTAAAGAATGCAATGGAAATCTGTAGGATTAGCTATTGGTACATGGGCTTTCTAATTTCCTAAGTGCTTGAAAACCTATGTAAAATATATTTTAGCATAAGATTTACAAATAAATAAATAAATGAAATAAAAAATCAAACATTGTGTTGAACACAATTTTTTCAAAAATAGATATCTAAGCAGTTGGAAAATTAGAATATGCACTCACCAAAATCCCCTAAGAGTATTCCTTCATCGAAAAGTTGCTTGCTTTTGAGTACCTTTTTTTAATGAGTAATGGAAGTTCCCCGATACTTAGGAACATGACACTGTTAAGGATCTAAGAAAATCTTGCACCTTTGAAGATATATTTAGTGCACCCAAAGTAAACAGGATAAGTGCCTTTATATTGTTTTTTAGTATTGGCATAAATAGAAGTAAAAAGGATCAGTTATCTGCACCAAAATTGAATAATTTAATAATACATGCTGTGTCTAGTCCCTTTCCTTTTAATTTTTACTCTCGTATTTTCTCAAAACTTCCCATTAATTATTTTGGATCTTGGCTGGAGGAAGAAACGTTATGGAAGTACTCTTTGTTTGCTGGATTCTGGCATATTAGACTAGAACATAATGCCAGTCTTTATATACCCAAGAAAAAGAACAAAGATCAATTGAAAGTGAAGATATATACACAAGCAAAGGAAATGTAATGAGCATTAAAGTCAAGGGAGAAAGAAATATAGATATAAGTTAAATAATGTAGTTTTGTGTTATTTGTCGTTTATGCGTTTACGCCTTTATTTTTGTCTTGTATGTTTTAATACTCTGTTTTAGCTTGTCTTTAGTATGACTTCTGTTTTTAGTTAGTAGTTTGTTTTGTTTCGGTCTGTTATGACCATTGTACCTCTGTCTATAAATGCCTAAGGCATTTGATCAGTAATATACAGAAAAGCTATTATTCTTCTTCTCTCTCTCGTGCTCTGTTTTTGGTCTCGTCCATTGTTCCTATGTTACCGTCAAGATTTTCTCTTGGTATCAGAGCGAAAGACTATCAGCAATCATTCTCTTCTGCCACTTTTGGTCCTGTGAACAACTCTACACAGGCCAACTCGTTTGTCACGTACCAGAATAGACCCAGCCCTTACATTGCAACCTTCAATCAAGTTTGTTCTATTAAACTTGACCGAACAAACTATTTGATGTGGAGTTCTTTGGTTCTTCCTATGATACGCAAAAACAACATGGATGGATATATTCTGGGCACCAACCCGTGTCCAGAGGTTTTTCTTTTTGAAGGGAACGAACGCATGATAAACCCAAAATTTCAAGAATGGGTTATGAAGAATTGAAGAGTATTATTTTTTCTCAATCTAATAATTACAAGAGAGTAGACTAGGGTTTATATACACCTAGCCAGGGCAATAGAAAAGGAAAAAATAAACCCTAATAAATACAAATTAATCCTAATCAATCATAATAGTGAATAGGAAACAAATCAGAAAACAAATATTTACAAGAAGAGAAATAAATCAATAATCATAATAACAGAGTAAAATTAGAATCCCACACTCCCCCTCAAGCCGGGGAGTAAATGTCAATCATTCCCAGCTTGGATAAGAAATTGTCAAATTGAGTTTTGGGAATAGCTTTAGTAAGAATATCAGCTGTCTGTTGATGTATAGGAGTATAAATTATCTCAGTATCCCCTTGCTCCAGCTTCTCTCTAATGAAATGACGATCGATTTCCACATGCTTAGTTCTGTCATGATGAACTGGATTCTTTGCAATCTGGATTGCTGCTTGATTGTCACAATGGAGCCTCATGGAGGCAGTGATTGGAAGCCGAAGCTCTTCCAATACTCTTCTCAACCATATTACTTTACAGATTCCATGTGCCATAGCACTAAATTCTGCTTCAGCACTACTTCTAGACACCACAGACTGCTTTTTACTTCTCTAGGTAACAAGATTACCCCACACATAGGTATAATACCCTGAAGTGGACCTCCTATCTATTAGGGAGCCAGCCCAATCAGCATCTGAGAAAACTTCAACACTTCTATTGGCCCTTTTTTTAAAAAAGACCCTTTCCGAGTGTCATCTTCAAGTATCTAAGTATCCGATTAACAGCCTCAAGTTCTTCAGTAGGATTATTCATGTACTGACTTGCTACACTTACGGAAAAACTGATGTCAGGTTGAGTATGAGAGAGATATATGAGTTTTCCCACAAGACGTTGATACATCCCTTTATCAACAGGACTAGAGGACTCCTTTGAGCCTATTTTGTTGAATGGATCCATGGGGGTATCAGCAGGTTTACACCCTAGCATTCTTGTTTCTCTCAAAAGATCTAAGGTGTGCTTCCTCTGTGAAACATAGATTCCTCTACTAGACCACGCTACTTCCATCCCAAGGAAATATTTTAAAAGACCAAGATCCTTGATTTCAAATTCCTTACTTAGGAACTTCTTTAAGTTTGTCACCTCTTCTTCATTATTTCCAGTGACTACTATGTCGTCCACATATACAATGAGGATATTGGCTTTCCCCCTAGGAGAATGTTTGATAAACAAAGTATGATCTGTCTGTCCTTGATAAACAAGCCCTTGGAGACTGTTTAAGGCCAAAAAGAGACTTATGAAGTTTACACACCATATGAGAGTTATTTGGATTTTTCAAACCAGGAGGTATCTCCATGTAGACCTTTTCTTCAAGATCACCATTAAGAAATGCATTCTTGACGTCAAATTGGTGAATACAAATGGTGTTTAACTTTGGTACAGGAGCAAATGTCGAGCAAATGTCTCCTGATAATCTATACCATAAATCTGAGTGAATCCTTTTGCCACTAATCTCGCCCTGTATCTATCAATGCTCCCATAAGCTTTGTACTTGACTGTGAACACCCACTTACATCCCACTGGTTGCTTTCCTGATGGTTTTTTAGTAAGAATCCAAGTGCCATTTTTTTTTCAGGGCATTTAACTCATCATTTACAGCCTCCCTCCATTTTGGGTGTTGTAGAGCTTCTTCTATGCAAGTTGGAAGCTTTGTGCTATCCAAATTTGTTGTAAAAGCCCTAAAGGTACTAGATAATTTCTCACATGAGACATGATTAGTAATGGGATGTTTGGTGCATAACCTAACTCCCTTTCTCCAAGCAACAGGAAGGTAGAGATCAGATATAACATTAGTAGAGTTCAGATTCAGGTATACCTCGAGTGTCTTGATTGTTCTCCCCAGGAGTTGGATATGGGTCAGATTGGCAATCTTCATGAATTATCTGTTATTGCTCATTCTGATTTTGCTTCGGACGCCTTGAGCTATTATACCTTCAACTATGTATTGCCTTCCTGTTTATGAGTTCTGGAGGCCTCTGATTCAGGTGGGCAGGTAGGTAACCTTTGAGAGTCAAGTGCAACAATTCCAGGTAAGGTAGTAGTCCAAAACTGATATTCTTCTGGTGTCGAGTTCTCCCCCTGAATATGAGTTTTGGGGTAGAAAGAAGTGTGTTCGAGGAAAGAAATATCCATAGAGATATAAAACTTCCGTGATGTTGGGGAATAGCATTTGTAACGTTTCTAGTTAGGGGCATAGCCAACAAAGATTCATTTCTCAGATTTAGGATATAACTTCCCTCTATTCTGAGATGGAACATGTACAAAGGCACAACAACCAAAGATATTAAAAGGACGATGGATAACATGTCTATTGTCAGGAAAATGCTTTGAGAGGACCTGACATGGTGTGTCAAATTTCAAGGGACGAGATGGCATTCTATTAACTAAATAGATAGCAGTCAACACAGCTTTACCCCAAAATTGATGGGGAACATTATGGGTGAGCATTAAGGATCTAGCCACTTCAAGGAGATGTCTATTTTTACTTTCCGTAATCCCATTCTATTGAGGCGTGTAAGTGCAAGAACTCTGATGCATAATTCCTTGCTCAAGGAAAAAAATCTTAAGGACCGAATTGAAATAGTCATTAGCATTGTCAGACTGAAAAATTTGAATTTTGGTTTGAAATTGAGTTTGAATGATGGTGTAGAAATTTTTGAAAATCTGTGAGGTTTCTGACTTATCTTTCATAAGAAAAATCCAAGTAAGACGAGTGTGATCATCAATAAAAGATATGAATCAACGTGCCCCAGATATATTTTGGATGCGAGATGGACCCCAAATATCACTATGAATGATGGAAAAAGGGTGGGATGGTTTATATGTATGACCAGGATACGAATTTTGACAATGCTTAGAAAGCTGACACACTTCACATTCCAAAAACTTTGGATGTTTACTAATGAAAAAACAAGGAAACATTTTTGATAAATATATAAAATTCGGATGACCAAGACGGTGATGCCACAACATAACCTATCCTTATCAGGGCTATTAGGACTATCCGCAACATGGCATGTCAAAGGTACTTGATTCCCGTCTTGAATTTGATATAAACCATCAACCTCCTTAGCATTGCCAATCATCCTCCCCAAATCCAAATCCTATAATAAACAACTAGATGGGGAGAATTTAGCAATACAATTCATATCCCTGGTCAGCTTACTAATTGAAAGTAAGTTGCAAGATAATTTTGGAACTAATAGAACAGAATCAAGGGTGAGAGAATATAAAATTTCCACTTTTCCAACACCAGTTACAGTGGAGAAGGATCCATCAGCAATTTTGACCTTGATATTTGTATTACAAGGTTTGACATCTAGGAGTAGGGAGGCATTACCAATCATATGATCTGAAGCCCCAGAATCGACAATCCACGTTGTCGGGTTTAAAATTTTACCTTGAAAAGCATTTATAAAAATACCTTTCTGGGCACTGGTCGCAACATGTGTAGATTTTTCAGGCATTGAGGAGACTAATCCATAAGCAGCCATGATTAGAGAAAAAACAAAAATCAACAAAAATCGATTATAGGATGTCGGGATTGATGAAGGACAGCACGGATATGAGCCTGAATGAGCAGAATAGTACATTGAAGCTTCAGAAGAGCTGTAATGGCGCCGGAATCACCCCTGGTTGATGAACAACACACGGACAGGTACCTAAACGGACAGAACAATGATTGGGTAATGCTTTACGGTGGCCGGCGACCGTTTCTGTGAAGACCGGTGGCGGAGGAATGGCTCCACACGCTCTCACGTGCCGGTGCGTGGAATACGTGGCTAAGGAGACGGTGGCCTGTGAAGGCGCGTGTGGAGTCCGATGATGCTCCGGTTGAAGGGGACGTTCCGGCAACGGTGATCTAGGGCTAACCCTAGGGTGGTCCAACCAAGATAGAAACATTGCAAGGTTTCTAGGTTTTCGCACAACAGGCCAACGAAAGAAAACTTAAGGAAGGATCAGAATAATGGCCTCTGATACCATGAAGAATTGAAGAGTATTATTTTTTTTCAATCTAATAATTACAAGAGAGTAGATTAGGGTTTATATACACCTAGCTAGAGCAATAGAAAAGGAAAAAATAAACCCTAATAAATACAAATTAATCCTAATCAATCATAATAATGAATAGGAAACAAATCAAAAAGCAAATATTTACAAAAGAGAAATAAATCAATCATCATAATAACGGAGTAAAATTAGAATCCCACGTTACCCACGATCAGATGTTGCTAGGCTGGTTATACAACAGCATGACACCCGATGTTTTTTCTCAAGTTCTTGGGTATAAGACTTCCCAAGAACTATGGAACGTTGTTAAAGCATTCTTTGGATCGCAGACCCGAGCTCGTGTCTCTCTGTATAAGAGTGAACTTCAACGCCTTCGAAAGGGAGGTTTGAAAATGGATGAGTACCTTCGAAAAATGAAGGAATTGACTGACAATCTTTAGATAGTTGGGTTCCCGCTGTCAAATGATGATTTGATCACCCAGCTCTAGCTGGGCTGGATTCCGAATATGGACCCATTGTGGTCCAGTTAGCAGAATGATCCTCTCTGTCTTGGGTCGAATTCCAGGCTTCGTTAATGACTTATGAAAGTCGTTTGGAGTAGTGGTCCTCTTCGGGCTCACATGGATCACCTAGTGAAAATGTAGTCACTAATAAAACAAGGAATAATACCTCCAATTCTAATTAGAATTGGAGAGGACGTGGCAGACAAGGCAGGTTCAATAATCGTGGTGAAGGCTCCCCCCGAAGCCTCCAACAACGATTTGGGCTTAACAGATACAGAAGTTTACTCTTGCGGGGAAGAGGAGAATACCTTTGAGGAAGATTGTCCGCTGTCTAATTTTGACAACAATGAAGGTTTGCTCATTCAACAAATTGAGCAACAAATCACTGCAAAGGAATATTTAACAGGGGACTTTGATGATGGATTGGAAGATGTTCACCGACTCTTTCTGCATAATAAGGATGGTGAAGTCTCTAAGGGGCATGCTGAATTGTCAGAGAATTGTATTAATCTTTTGAGCACTGCCAATGTCCCGGAGGCGCCTCTACTTTCTTCCTTTCATCCTCATAAAGACAGTATCTTTTCTTCCCAATCTAACAATTCTAACCCTATTCTTAATGCTTTTGGTGTGCCTCGGTTTGGTTTTGCAGGGAATTGCATGCATAATGACATCGCTCAAGAGGGCACTAATCACTCCCCCGATCCAAAAAAATCTTCCTGTGTCATTAGGGAGGATAATGAGAAAGGGGGTCCTTCCATTCTACTACACCACTTAGGGGGTGAAAGGGACAATTGAGATCCACAAGCTTTGATTGAATCTCTTAACTTTAAACTAAGAGATAAATCAGGAAAGGAGATTAAGGTGATAATATCGCCTAGGACTTACCAAAGGAAGAAGAAAAAAGTCAAAAGTGAGATAAAAAGGTTGGCTTCCTCGATTAACTATGGGAAACCGAAGAGAGGGAAGGGTAAGCCAAGTTCTTTATGAAGATCATAAGTTGGAATGTGAATGGCCTCGGTAATCCGCTTAAAAGAAAAAAGGTGAATGAAGTTTTTAGGCGAGTAGAACCGGATATTGGGTTGATCAAGGAAAGCAAACTTGGGAAGTTGGACAGATTTCTAGTGCAAAGCATATGGCATTTAAATTCAAGGATTAGGAGTTTTTGCCTTCTACTAGTGCCTCAGGCGGTTTCTTGATTATTTGGGACACTCGAGTTGCCTCCAAAGTGGAAGTGCTTGTGGGTACTGTTTCTCTCTTGGTATTACTTAACTTCAAGGACAAAGGGTGTTGGTGGCTCACCAATGTCTACGGTCCGACGAACCCTTGGTTGAGGGGTGACCTATGGGAGGAGCTGTCTTATGTTCATGGTTTCTGTAACCCTCAATGGTGTGTTGGTGGCGATTTTAATGTTGTGAGCTTCCCCAACGAGAAGCTAGGCGGATCTAGGATCAATGCTAGCATGAGAGGTTTTGACACTTATATCAAGGATTACGGGCTTAGGGACCTCCCCCACTCCAATGCCCAATTTACTTGGTCAGTCAACAACCAGTAGTTTCTTCGCGTCTCGATAGATTTTTTATCACTCCTGAATGGGAGGATTTTTTTCCTGATCCTATCCAAGAAGTGGGCTTGCGCTTGGTATCTGATCATTTTCCCATTATCCTTGAGACTAGCAGAGTAAAATGGGGTCCTACCCCTTTTAGATTTGAAAATATGTGGCTATACCATCGGTCTTTCCTCAGTAATGTGGAGAAGTGATGGTCGTAATGCATGATTCCTGGATGGGAGGGTTTTAAATTCATGAAGAAACTGAAATTTGTGAAGGAAAGTTGAAGAACTGGAACTTAGAAGTTTTTAAGGACATCAAAGCCAGAAGAAAGATATTCTTAAGGAGCTTGACGTTCTTAACAAACTTAAGAGCTAGGGTGGGCTCGAGGCAACTCTCATCGTGCGTAAAGTGATTCTCAAGAATGCTTTGGATGACATTAGCAAAAAAGAAGACATAAGTTGGCGTGAATGCTTTCGAAAGAGCAAAATTAAGTGCGCTTGAGAGGGTAATGTGAATTCTAGTTTCTTCCATATGGTGGTCAACGGGAAGAGGAGGAGGAGTTTCATCAAAGAGCTAAAGGTGGATGATGGCACTATTGTCAAGGATAATGAGGGAATTTCTGACGAGGTGACCAATTTTTTCAAGAAGCTATACACAGAGGAGTTGCACAAGAGGCCGACGCGAGGGCTTGGACTAGTCTCCCATTGACGGTGTTAACGGGAATTGGATTGAAAGACCTTTTGAGAAGGAAGAAGTTAGAAATGCTATTTGGAAGATGGACAAGGATAAGGCCCCTGCGCCTGACGGTTCAACTTGGCATTTTTCCAAGCTTGTTGGACGATTGTGAAGGAAGATCTGATGAAAGTATTTGGAGAATTCTTTCATACTGGCCGTATACCGACCAGCTTGAACTCTACTTTCATTGTCCTCATTCCCACAAACGACAAATCCATTAAGGTGAGGGATTTCAGGCCTATTAGTTTAGTTACTAGCATTTACAAGATCATCGCCAAGGTGCTCTCTGAGAGGTTGAGTGCGGTCGTCGGGAACTCCATATCGGAGAACCAAAGTGCTTTCATTGCCAAGCGACAAATTCTTGATGCTAGTTTAATAGCTAACGAGATAGTTGAGGATGCCAGACGTAGAAAGAACTAAGGACTCGTGTTCAAACTAGACTTTCAGAAGGCTTATGATAGGGTTAATTGGGACTTTTTGGACTGGATTTTCTGTCACAAGGGTTTCGGTGATAGACGGAGGCGCTAGATGAACAAATGTCTTTCTTCGGTGGCCTTCTCAGTTATTATTAATGGGCAGCCCAAGCCTAGTTCAAAGGTCAACGTGGGGTTAGACAAGGTGACCCATTATCCCCCTTTCTTTTTACTTTGGCAGCCGATGTCCTTAGTTGCATGTTGAGACGGGGTTCTGATAGAGAGATTCTCAGAGGTCTTTCGGTAGGTGATAATGGTTGCGAAGTCACTCACTTGCAGTTCGCTGATAACACTATCCTTTTCTTGTCTGAGGATCGGGAAAATCTCTTTCATGTGCTTTCACTGATTCAGATCTTCGAGCTTGTATCAGGCCTCCAAGTTAAATTCGGTAAGAGTGGCTTAGCTGGCATTAATATTTAAGAAGGTTCTTTGGGGCAGTTGGCTAAGATTACTGGATGCAAGGTACTCAATTGGCCTCTTATCTATCTAGGTGTTCCTCTTGGAGGCAATCCTCGAGCAGTTTCTTTCTGGGATCCTTTCATCCAAAGAATTTCCTGCAAGCTTGATTGTTGGAAAGGCTCCTACTTTTTCTTAAGGGGGAGATTGACCTTAATTCAGGCGTCCTTATCTAGTATGCCTTTGTACTTTTTGTCCCTATTCAAGATTCCGGTTGGAGTGGCTTGAAAAATTTAGAGGATTATGAGAGATTTTCTTTGGTCTGATGGAGGGGAGAAAAAGAGGGATCATTTGGTTAGTTGGGAAGTATGTTGCAGATCTGAGGAAGACAGGGGATTGGATCTTGGTAATATGGTGTCTAAACATATCCCTCTTGGCTAAGTGGTTATGGAGATTCCCTTCAGAGCCAAACTCCTTATGGCACAAGGTAATTAAAGCTAGATATGGGCTTCATCGGAATGGATGGGATGCTGGCTTGGGACATTTCGTTACGCATGCAAGTCCTTGGAAAGCGATCTTCCAGGTATACCACATTTTCTTTCCCGTGTTGTCTTTGATTGTTGGCAACGGCTCTCGCATTCATTTTTGGGAGGATAGTTAGATTGGTCCTATCCCCTTCAAAGAAAGATTCCCATGTCTTTTTTCTTTGTCTTCTTTACATGATGCCCCCATTGCTGATTTCTTTTGCTTGCAAGGAGACCAATCTGGTTGGAATTTCCATTTCGCCAGAAATGTTAATGATAGACTTTTGATTGACCTTTCTTCGTTGTTGGACACTCCGAACCTAATCTGCTTATCGCCTTTTCCTGATAAGAGACTGTGGAATTTGCATTTCTCAAGATCATATACTTGCGCTTCTTTTCTCAACTCCTTGATTCGCAATCCTACTGTCTCTTCGCAACTTAAAAGGTCTTTTTGGAAAGTTAAGGTGCCTTTAAAGGTCAAGGTTTTTTTGTCGACAGCAGTGCTTAATAGAATTAATACTAATGATCTGTATTAAGTCAAATGGCCTCTTAAGGCTTTATCCCCTGATGTGTGTGTGATGTGCATGAGGCATTCAAAGACAAACAACCACCTGTTTCTGCATTATGAGGTAGCTTTGGGCATTTGGAATAGGTTATTTGGTCTCTTTGGTGAGAATTGGGTTTGCCCAATAGATCTTGGTACATTCCTTACGACTAATTTTACCGGCTTTGGCTATAGGAAGGAGAACAAAACTCTATGGAAAACAGATATGCTCGCAATTGCGTGGTGCATCTGGATGGAAAGAAATGCCAGAGTTTTTAATGACCTGTGGCTATCCGCTCACTTGCTGTGGGATCGAATCTGTCATGTGGCTTCTTTGTGGGTTTCGACCAATAGGTAGTTTAAGGGGATGCCTTTATCTGATGTTTATAAGGATTGGAGGGCTTTGTTACACTAAACTTTTAAAGGACTTTGTGGGGTGTCTTTTGTTTTTAGATTTTTTCTCTTTTTTTAGTTTTCTCAAAGGAGGATTTCTTGTCCTCCCATTGCTGTGTATTATTTCTTTTCCTTTTGCATCTCTCTCTTCTCAGTAATAACATTTCTTTTTCTATCAAAAAAATAATCGTGGTGTGGGCAAACAAGGTGGAAGTGGCAAACAAGGTGGTAGGCCCACATCTAAGCTCTGTGGAAAGGTAGGCCATGTTGTGGTAAATTGCTTTTATCATTTTGATCAAAGTTTCTCGGGTGTGTCAACAGTAAACACAAAGAACAGCGGCAGCAAAGATGGAAATTCCTCCCATTCAGCTTTTCTTATAACTCATGACAATCTTGACAGTCAAGATTGGTATCTAGATAGTGGGGCTTCAAATCATGTCACAAATGATCCAACAGTGGTTGAACAAGGTAAACCTTCTTCCCAAAAGACTCACCTTATTGTTGGAAATGGTGAAAAAGTCTGTATAGAAAAGATTGGGAAGACTGGGATTGAAGATACCCTCTAAAATTGAATGAATTACTGTTGGATCCCAAGATTAGCAAGAACTTAATTAGCATATCTCAGTTATCCGATGATAATAATGTATCTGAGTTTTGACTCTTGTGGTTGTGGCGAAGGACAAAGCAACGATAAAGACTCTAATGCAAGGGGTTCTAACTGATGGATTATACAAAATAAAAGGAACTTCTGATATGAAGTGTTTCTTGACAAAGAAAGATGGAAGAAGTCAAGAGAAAGAGCTATGGCACAGAAGGCTGGGTCATAACAAATTTTGAACGATGTATTCAAACATTGTAACATGCAAAAATTGATTAATAAAGACAATTTTTTTTGTGATGCATGTAAAATTGGCAAGATGTAAGCTCTTCCCTTTAAAAAGTCTCAATCAAGAGCAAAGAAACCCTTTGACCTTGTGCATACAGACCTTTAAAGTCCAGCACCAGTGCAATGTAGTTCTGGTTATAGATATTATATCAGTTTTTTGATGACTATAGTAGATCTATGTGGATTTATCCACTGAAAAGCAAAGGAGATGTTGTTCAAGTATTTGCCCAGTTTAAGAAAACAATGGAAAATCAGTTAGAGAGAAAGATTAAGGTGATTCAAACTGATGGTGGAACAGAACTCAAACCTTTTTCTGTCATTGCTAACAACAGTGGAATAATTATGAGATACTCTTGTCCTTAATCCTCTGTCCAAAATGGAAGGATAGAGAGAAAACATTGGCAAATAGTTGAGATGGGTTTGAGTATATTATCTCAAGCTAGTACACCTATGTGCTATTGGTTTGATGCATTTCAAACTATTGCAAATAAATTTTCTGCCTACCACTGCCTTACAAGGAAAAGTGCCTTTTCTATGTGTTATTTAAAAGAAAACCAGATTTTAAGGAATTAAAAGTCTTTGGCTGCACCTGTTTTCCTTACCTGAGACCTTACAACCAACATAAATTGAGTTTTCATTCTACCAAGTGTGTTGACCTTGGCCCTAGCATAGATCATAAAGGTTACAAATATTTATCATCCACTAGGAGGATTTATATCTCCAGACATGTAACTTTCAATGAGTTTGATTTTCCTTTTAAAGATGGTTTCTTGAACACTAGAAGACTTCAAGAGACTAAAGAGATTGTTCATTTGGTTCCCTTGCCTACTTATTGTAATACTGATCTATCTTCTAGTACCGTGCAGGATATGGAAATAGGAGAAAATGGTTGTTCTGATGGTGGTTCAGAAAAAACAGCAAGTACTGAGGTTGTTTCAGAAAGTCAGAGAGTAGAAGGCGTTGAGGAACTAGTACAGAATAGTCCAAGTATTCAAAGAAGGAATCTCAGACCTACATCCACCCATCCTATGATCACTAGGCTGAAAAGTGGAGCCATTCAGCACAAATCACCCTTAGGAACCCTAAATCTGAACAGTAGTAACAAAGAGCCTCTTAATTCTACAGAAGCCTATAAAGTGCCTCATTGGAGAAGCCATGGAAGCAAAACTTGAAGCCTTGAAGAAAAATGAAACCTGGGAACTAGTTCCCAATAATGGGTGTTAATGATAGAGATTATATTGAGTGTACAGTTGACTTATCTTGTATTTATCTTAGGCTGATTTGTAGGCTAATTCTTAGTGATTTTCTTGATAGCATAATCTTAGGAATTCTGTCTTTTATTTCCTTTCTTTGACTCATGTAATCTATATAAATAGCCTAGTTGATATGTGAATAGAGATAAGAAAGTTTTGCATCTTCCTGTTCTATATTTTATGTTTAATTACATGGTATCAGAGCCATAGGGTCTGTGTGCGTGTGCGTGTCCGTGTCCATTGGTCACTCGGGAAAGTGAACCTTGTTTCTCACCGCCAGTCCAGGGAGGAGCGCCACCGTGAGATCAGCCAAACCCCGAAGACCGGTCGCGGTTCGAGGAGCGCGTGTGCCTCACGCGCCGTTTGAAGTTTCGTCTGGTTCCTCACGCGTCGACGCTTGAGGGCGCGTGCGGTGGAGCATTCGGCTACGGTTTTCTTCTCCGGCGTCGATTCGTTATTTCCGGCCTGTCCACGGTGTCAGAGTTGTGATTCAGGTCCGTTTGGATATCGGGTCTCATTCCTTGGTTTGCGGCTGAGTTGTGTTTCCTCTGTGTCTGCCTGAGGATCCCACTTTTGAGTTATTACAGTTTGTGTTTTTGGTATTTTTGCATCTGGGTTTTGCTACAACTACTTTTTCTTGTTCACTTGTGAACTTTTGATAGCTATCTTGCTTTTACCCGTGACTTTGTTTGGTTCGAAGTTGTGATACCACCATCATTTCCTGTGCGTCAACTGCCAAAGTGAGCATTGACTTATATCAGTGTGGTTTGGTTTGCTCGTTGTTTGTGGAACTTTAGCACCTCAAGTTTTCTCTCGCTTTGTATTCATACTGAAGATGTCTCAGTCAGCACCTCATTTAGTTTCCGCATTGTCAAAAGTAACTGACCAAGGTAAAATGTGTCTTATCACCTCTTCAAATAAATGGGTCATTGACTCTGGTGTCACAGATCATATGACAGGTAATACCAACATCTTCTCAAGTTTCAAGCCTCATAAATCTCCATCTCCCGTTACCATTGCAGATGGGTCTACTTATAACGTTGAGGGTTTAGAGACCGCTAAACCCACTTCTTCTATTACCTTATCATCTGTTCTAAGTTTACCCAGTCTCTCCTTCAATTTGATTTCTGTGAGTAGACTCACCAAAGATCTAAACTGTTGTCTCTTTTTTCCCTGATCATTGTATTTTTCAGGATCTTGTGACGAAGCAGATTATTGGTAAAGGACATGTATCTAATGGTCTCTACATCCTTGATTCATGGGAGCCTCGGTCAGTTGCTTGCACTAGTCTCACCTCTTCATTCAATGCTCATTGTCGGTTGGGACATCCTTCCTTGTCTACCTTGAAGAAGTTATGCCCCCAGTTTCATGATGTAACATCTTTGGAGTGTGAATCCTATCATTTTGCAAAACACCATCGTAGTACATTAAGTCCCAGAATTAATAAACGAGTCGAATCAGCCTTTGAATTAGTCCATTCAGATATTTGGGGACCATGTCCGGTTGACTCTAAAACAGGATCCAGGTATTTTGTTACTTTTGTGGATGATTTTTCTCGAATGACAAAGATTTACTTTATGAAAAATCGGTCTGAAGTGTTTTCCCATTTCTTTGCCTTTTGCGCTGAGATTAAGACTCAGTTCAATAGTTCTATACGTGTATTGAGAAGTAATAATGCTAAAGAGTATATGTCAACATCATTCCAGAATTACTTGATCCAACAAGGGATCATTCATGAGACTTCTTGTGTGGATACACCCTCTCAAAATGGGGTAGCTGAGAGGAAGAACAGACACCTTCTTGAGACTGCTCGGGCCTTGATGTTTCATATGAAGGTACCTAAGCAATTCTGGGATAGTGCTGTTTGCACAGCCAGTTTTCTGATCAATCGCATGCCGTCTACGGTTCTTGGTGGTGAAATTCCCTACAGTATTCTTTTTCCCAACAAGCCCTTGTTTCCAGTAGAACCACGAGTATTTGATAGCACATGCTATGTCCGTGATGTGAGACCTCATGTTACTAAACTGGACCCAAAAGCTTTGAAATGTGCATTTTTGGGATATTCTCGGCTTCAGAAAGGTTACCGCTGTTACTCTCCAGATTTGAATAGATACTTGTTCTCAGTTGATGTGGTCTTCTCAGAGGAAACACCATTTTTCTCTGTACCTTTTCCATCCCAAGTCAGGGGAGGATGATGAAGAATGGCTAATCTACAAATCCACATATCCTAGTCTCTCTGTCGAGCAACCAGAGGAGGCTCCAGCCAGTGTAAGGCCACCCACTGTTCAGGTTTACTCCAGGAGGCAAGCAACCAATGATACATCGGCTTCTTCAAATCCTCCACCAAGTGATCATGAATTACTGATTGCTCTTCGTAAAGGTAAACGTCAGTGTACCCTTCCTCAAACTACTTATCCCATTGCTAATTTTGTTTCATATGATCATTTATCTCCTGCATCTAGCTCTTTTATTGCTTCTTTAGCCTCTGTTTTTGTTCCTAAATCTGTTAAAGAAGCCTTGGCTCATCCGGGTTGGTATGCCGCTATGCTTGAGGAGATAAAAGCCCTCGATCATAATCATACATGGGACCTAGTAGAATTACCCAAAGGCAAGAAAGCTGTGGGATGCAAGTGGGTCTTTGCAGTCAAGTTTAATACAGATGACTCTATAGCTCGACTTAAAGCCCGATTAGTGGCTAAAGGGTATGCACAGACGTATGGAGTAGATTATTCTGATACTTTCTCACCTGTGGCCAAACTCACCTCAATCCGACTGTTTATTTCTATAGCAGCCTCTCAGAATTGGCCTTTGTATCAGCTAGACATCAAGAATGCCTTTTTACATGGTGATCTCCTAGAGGCCACCTGGTTTTGTTGCTCAGGGGGAGTATGAGAAAGTCTGTCATCTGAAGAAATCTTTATATGGATTGAAGCAAAGTCCTCGTTCTTGGTTTGGAAAATTCAGTATGGTGGTGCAAGAATTTGGATTAAAGAAGAGTAAATGTGATCACTCAGTGTTTTACAAACAATCAGTAGCTGGCATTATCCTCCTTGTGGTCTATGTGGATGATATTATTATTACAGGGAATGATCATGCAGGGATCTCATCCCTCAAAGCATTCTTGCATACTAAATTTCACACGAAAGACTTGGGCCAGCTAAAATATTTCTTGGGAGTGGAAGTAACAAGAAGTAAGAAGGGAATATTTTTGTCTCAAAGAAAGTATGTCCTTGACATGCTTACAGAAACTGGAAAGTTAGCTGCCAAACCTTGTAGTTCCCCGATGGTTCCAAACACGCATCTTACAAAAGATGATGGGGATCCCTTTGATAATCCAGAAAGATATAGAAGGTTAGTTGGGAAATTAAACTATCTTACTGTAACTCGTCCTGACATTGCTTTTGCAG
This sequence comes from Biancaea sappan, assembly GCA_037074585.1. Classification (NCBI taxonomy): domain Eukaryota; kingdom Viridiplantae; phylum Streptophyta; class Magnoliopsida; order Fabales; family Fabaceae; genus Biancaea; species Biancaea sappan. The sequence continues at coordinate 20,498,959 of CM073494.1, forward strand.
TGAGTGTTGTTAGTCAATTTATGTTTGCACCTACAGTCAACTATTGGATAGCTCTAGAACATATTCTATGTTATTTGAAAGGAGCTCCTAGACTTGGTATATTATACAGTGATCATGGGCATACTAGCATTGAGTGTTTTACAGATGCTGATTGGGCTGGGAGTAAGGTTGACCGAAGATCTACTACGGGATATTGTGTCTTTGTTGGGGGGAACTTGGTATCATGGAAAAGCAAGAAACAAAATGTTGTATCTCGATCAAGTGCGGAATCCGAGTACAGGGCTATGGCACAATCCACGTGTGAGATAATGTGGATACATCATTTATTAAATGAGATTGGGTTGAAGCATTCGATGCCAGCAAAATTGTGGTGTGATAATCAAGCTGCTTGCCATATTGCGTCAAATCCCGTTTATCATGAACGAACTAAACACATTGAAGTTGACTGCCACTTTGTTCGTGAAAAAATTGATGAAAACTTGATTACTACCAGATATGTGAAGACAGGAGAGCAACTTGCTGATGTATTTAAAAAGGCCTTGAATGGGACGCGAATTGATTATTTGTGTAACAAGCTGGGCATGATTAACATCTATGCTCCAGCTTGAGGGGTAGTGTTAATGATAGAGATTATATTGAGTGTACAATTGACTTATCTTGTATTTATCTTAGGCTGATTTGTAGGCTAATTCTTAGTGATTTTATTGATAGCATAATCTTAGGAATTCTGTCTTTTATTTCCTTTCTTTGACTCATGTAATCTGTATAAATAGCCTAGTTGATATGTGAATAGAGATAAGAAAGTTTTGCATCTTCCTGTTCTATATTTTATGTTTAATTACAATGGGCAAAATACAATAGATTGCAAGTGAGTTTTTAAAACCAAAATTACAGCAGATGGGAGCATACAAAAGTATAAGGCAAGGCTTGTTGCCAAAGGGTTCCGATAGGACCCTGGAATTTCTATGGGAGAGACTTTCAGTCCAGTTGCTAAAGTAGCAACAGTGTAACTATTGCTGTATCTCTAAATTGGCCTATTAGGCAAATTGATATAGATAATGCCTTTTTAAATGGCAACCTTAAAGACCAGTTTTCATGAAGCAGCTGTTGAAATATTCTTCAGAGATATCCTTCAGCTTTTCAAATATTCTCCCACCTCATCCAGCATAGTGTTGTCTGTAACTTTACATGTTATTCTCTTCTTTATAGTTGTCTACAAAGTGTATAATTTTCTGTCACATAATTATGTCTTTCTCTTTAGAATCTTCCACAATGTACATATAGGAAGCCTTGTTGTACAGATATGAATTAATTAAGGGAATATTTTTCTCTCTGAACATTCTGTTATTCACATAATTCCCATACGTGAAAATTGACATGGTATCAGAACACAGTCGAATCCATTAAATCTTGAGTGATCTGTAAAAGTGAGTTTGTCATCTCACCGCCCACCTAGGCAGTCTCCCCTCCTCAATTCCGGCCCGTCCCCGAAGTCCGGAAGCCCGTTCCAGCGCGCGTGAGCCTCATGCGCCACTCCCATCTTTCACGTGAATCTCGCGCCGGCGCGTGGAGGTGCTTGTGACGGCCGTTCAGGTTCGTGTTCGTACTTCCGGCGTCGACTCCCTGTCTCCGGCGCATTCCTGGTGTCAGTTTGGTTATTAGAGCATTTTTGTATTTCTAATACTTACCTGTTAACGCCTCTATCACTGTTTTTGGCTGTGAAAGAAGTATTCTTTGGCCTCAATTGCCATTTTTAAGTCAACTTCATTGCCATTACTGAATTAGCTCCTTCTTGGCCTTAATTGCCATTTTTAATACTGAGCTAGCTCATTTATTGACCTTAATTGTCAACTTTGAGTGGCCTTCACTGCCATCTCCTTTTAATCTTACCAAATTTTTAAATACCCATTGTAGTTATTTCCTTTAGCTATGTCTGGAGTTGAACAAACTGAGGTTAAAATTCAACTTGAGGAGATTACCCGTATAGGGGAATTACCAAATATTCTTGCTTCTTATAGATTGGATGGGAAGAATTACCTCAAGTGGTCTCAACTTATACGTACAGTACTAAAAGTAAAAGGAAAAATCAAACATCTCACAGGTATGGGTCCTAAACCTGAAGATCCTAAGTTTGAAGCATGGGATGAGGAAGACTACATGATTATGGCATGGTTATGGAGCTCTATGACACCTGAGATCAGTGACACCTGTATGTTTCTAGCTACTGCCAAAGATATATGGGAAGCAATTCAACAAACATATTCCAAAGCTAGAGATGCTGCCCAAGTATATGAAGTAAAAGTGAAAACTATGGCTGCAAAACAAGGTAACAAGACTGTTACTGAATATGCAAATCAATTAAAATCTTTATGGCAGGAACTAGATCATTATAGAGTCATAAAAACTAAATGTCCTGAGGATGCTGCTGTTCTAAAAGAGTATATTGAACAAGACAGAGTGTATGATTTTTTGGTGGGACTCAACCCAGAATTTGACCAAGTTAGAGTCCAAATTCTAGGGAAATCAGAAGTTCCATGTTTTAATGAAGTAATTGCCCTGATTCGAAGTGAAGAAAGCAGGAGAGGGCTGATGCTTGAACCTAAAGTCACTGATAGCTCTGCTATGGTGGCTAAATCAACTACAAATCAAGAGAGGGTCACAAGTCTCGAAAGGTAAAAAAGTGGCCTACAGAAAAATTAAAATCGGGATGAGTTATGGTGTACATACTGCAAAAAATCTCGTCATACACGAGAAAAATGCTGGAAACTTCATGGAAAACCACCAAGTAAAGAATGGGGTCAAAAAGGAGGACAACAACGAAATAGAAACCAAGCACATGTTGTTGTAACATCACAAGAGCAGACCAACCTTAATCAAGAAGAGATTGAGAGGATAAAGGCTTTTATCAACAACATGGAAAAACAAGAGGGACTCTCAGGTACATGCTCCATGGCTTATTCTGGTAAGTTTCCATTCTCTATTGGATTAAATGCCTCAGATATTACTTTTTCCAACTCTTGGATCATGGATTCAGGAGCAACCAACCATATGACTCATTCATTTAAACTTTTCTCAACTTATTCCCCATGTCCCAGTAACAAGAAAATAGCTATCGCTGATGGGTCTTTGACCACTGTGGCAGGACAAGGTGATATCAAAATTAGCCTAACTATTATTTTAAAAAATGTCCTACATGTTCCTAAATTAACCACAAATCTGGTCTCTATTAAAAAACTCATTGAAGATTTAGATTGTAATGTGGTTTTTCATAAAAATTACTGTGAATTTCAGGACAAAGGGAAGATGATTGGACATGCTAGGGAATGGAATGGCCTCTACTACCTTGAGACGTCAAATACAGCTAAGAGCAAGATGCCTTTTACTTTTGTTTCACAGTTTGCCACATCCAATAAAGAAAGAAATTTTCTTCATCATTACTATCTTGGACATCTATCTTTTTCAATTATTAAAACTTTGTTTCCTTCATTATTCAAGGATTTAGATGTTGAAAATCTTCATTGTGAAGTGTGTGAATTTGCCAAACATAAGCGTGTACCTTTTCCAATTAGCAATAAAAGAAGCCTTGTTCCATTCTACCTTGTTCATAGTGACATTTGGGGACCAGCTACTGTTTCTAATGTTTCAGGGAAAAATGGTTTGTTACTTTTATTGATGATTGCACCCGAGTTACATGGATATACTTGCTCAAACAAAAATCTGATGTCAGCTATGTTTTTCCCAAATTTTATTCTATGATAAAAAACCAATTTGGGGTAAATATCAAAAGACTTAGGTCTGATAATGCTAGGGATTATTTCAATCAGATTCTTAACTCGTTTTTTGAAAAGGTGGAAATTATACACGAGTCATCATGTGTTATACGCCACAACAAAATGGAGTGGCTGAGAGAAAAAATGGTCATCTTCTTGAACAAACTCGGTCAATGTTATTTCAAAAGAATGTGCCTAAAATTTTTTGGGGAGAAGCTGTTCTTACAGCGACATACTTAGTAAATCGTTTACCTTCTAGAGCTTTGGGTCTCAAAAGTCCAATGGACATCCTTTCAACTTTCTACCCAAATCTGAAAACTACAAACAATTTCATCCCTAGAATTTTTGGGGGTGTGTCTTTTGTTCATATCCATCATCAAAATAGAGGAAAATTAGACCCAAGGGCTCTAAAATGTGTTTTTGTAGGGTATTCATCAACTCAAAAAGGGTATAAATGCTATCATCCACCCACAAAGAAAATCTCTGTCTCAGTTGACGTCACTTTTAATGAGCAAGATTCATATTTTGCTACCCATTATCTTCAAAGGGGGAATACACCTGAGGAAGATAATGGGTGCGAAGAAAATGGGTGCCTCCTTGATTTTTCATCAATTCCCTTGACAGGGTCTAAACCTTTACCCACAAAAACAATAGAAACAGTGGCTGAATCCATGTTCAGACCTAAAACACAGGATGATAACCATGAAACTGAATCTGAAACAGTAACTGAACCCATGTCCAATGTCCAAGGATCTAGGCCTGAAGTAGAGGATATTTTGAACCCTGCTCCTGAGGAAGTAAGATTTGGCAAAGGCAAGGTGTATACAAGGAAGAAAATGGTCATTCTAGAACCTATGCATGTCCAAGAATCCAACTAAAATCCTTCAAATGAGGTAATAATCTCTAACCATCAATTACAAAGTAAAAAATGAGATTTTTGAGAATAGTGACCAGGATCTTCATTTACCCATTGCTCTTAGAAAAGGAACCAGAAAAAGTACAAAACAACCTTTATACCCCCTTGCACAATTTTTATCCTTTGATAACTACTCACCATCTTTCAAAGCTTTTCTGACAAGCTTAAATGCTATCACCATTTCTAAAAGTTTATCCGAGGCTTTATCTAATAGAAAATGGAAACAAGCTATGAATGTAGAAATGGAAGCTTTGGAGAAGAATAAAACTTGGGAATTAGTAAAATTACCTACTGAAAAAAAACCAGTAGGATGCAAATGGGTGTATACTGTGAAGTATAGAGCTGATGGATCAATTGAGAGATATAAGACCTACCTAAACCTATGGAATTGACTATCAAGAAACTTTTGCCCCAGTAGCAAAAATGAACAACGTTAGAGTATTATTATCAATTGCAGCTAATTTTGGTTGGGAATTGCAGCAATTTGATGTCAAGAATGCCTTTCTACATGGAGAACTAGAAGAAGAAATTTACATGGAGATTCCACCAGAATATGGAAAGAATTTGGCTACAAATACTGTATGCAAATTGAAAAAGGCATTATATAGCCTTAAACAATCTCCACGTGCTTGGTTTGGGCGTTTCACAAAAGTTATGATAACTATGGGGTTTAAACAAAGCCAAGGTGATCATACTTTATTCATCAAACACTCTTTTTCAGGGGGAGTCACAGCCTTATTGGTATATTTTGATGATATAATAGTAACTGGAAATGATAAAAAGGAACAACAGGCCTTGGGTCAATGTCTAGCTAAGGAGTTTGAGATCAAAGCTTTGGGAAGACTGAAGTACTTTCTCGGAATAGAAGTGGCTCATTCTAAGAAAGGAATTTTTTTCTGTCAACAAAAATATACTACAGATCTCCTCAAGGAAACAGGTAAAACAGCATGCAAGCCAGCAAGCACTCCAATAGATTCTAACTTTAGACTTGGAAAGGCTGAGGATGACATCCCTGTTGACAGAGTCATATCAACGCTTGGTAGGAAGGCTTATTTACCTATCTCACACTCGACCAGACATAGCATATGCTGTGAGTATGATCAGCCAATTCATGCATGACCCAAGGGAAACTCATCTACAAACTGCTCATAGAATACTACATTATCTTAAAGGAACACTTGGAAAAGGTATCTTGTTTATAAGAAATGGAGGTTTAATACTTGAAGCATATACTGATGCTAACTATGCTGGATCAATTATTGACAAAAGATCAACATCAGGGTATTGTACGTTCCTTGGTGGGAATCTTGTGACATGGAAAAGTAAAAAACAAAGCGTGGTAGCCCGTTCAAGTGCAGAAGCTGAATTTAGGGCAATGGCTCACGGTGTATGTGAACTACTCTGGTTAAAGATTATTCTTCAAGACTTAAAGATAAAGTTGGATGGCCCTACGAGACTCTATTGCGACAACAAATCAGCCATCAACATAGCCCATAATCCAGTACAACATGACCGCACAAAACATATTGAAGTGGATAGGCATTTCATCAAAGAAAAATTGGAGAGTGGACTGATTTGTACACATGTCTCTACACATGACCAACTTGCTGATATTCTAACCAAAGGATTGAATAGCTCAAACTTCCAGAATATTGTATGCAAGCTGGGTATGGAAACCATCCATTTACCAGCTTGAGGGGGAGTGTTGAAATATTCTTCAGAGATATCCTTCAGCTTTTCAAATATTCTCCCACCTCATCCAACATAGTATTGTCTGTAACTTTACATGTTATTCTCTTCTTTATAGTTGTCTACAGAGTGTATAATTTTCTGTCACATAATTATGTCTTTCTCTTTAGAATCTTTCACAATGTACATATAGGAAGCCTTGTTGTACAGATATGAATTAATTAAGGGAATATTTTTCTCTCTGGACATTCTGTTATTCACATAATTCCCATAAGTGAAAACTGACAGCAGCCACACCGTTTTGAGGATGCTAAGTATCCCAAACATCTATGTAGATTGAAGAAAGCAATTTATGGGCTCAACCAAGCCCTAAGGGCTTGGTATGACAAGTTGAGAGATACTTTATTACGGTGGGGATTTCAGCATACCAGGTGTGATCACTCTTTGTTTGTTTTACACACCAAAAAGCATGTTATAGTTGCTTTGGTTTATGTGGATGACATGCTAGTAACTGGTGATAATAAGGATCTTGTGGATGTTTTTGTTAAAAGGTTGAATGATGTGTTTTTCCATAAAGATCTAGGTGATGTGCATTTCTTCTTGGGAATTGAAATCATAAGGAATGATAAGGGAATTTTTCTAAGTCAGAGAAAGTATGTGGCTGATTTGTTGGAAAGGTTCAACATGAAGGACTCTTCATCATGTCCAACCCCCTTACTCTTGGCAAGCACTCTCCTAAGGTAAAAGAAGAGCCTCTTACTAATCCCTCTCTTTATAGAAGTTTGGTTGGTGGCCTGCAGTACTTGACAAGCACTAGGCCAGACATTTCTTTTGCTATAAATTCATTAAGTCAGTAGTTGAACACTCTCACTACAGTGGATTGGTTAAGGGCAAAGCGTACCTTGAGATATCTCAAAGGGTCTGCAGATGTGTGCTTACATGTTAAACCATCTATTGATCTCTCACTCACTGGATTTTCTGATGCAGATTGGGCTATTGATGTGGTTGATAGGAGGTCAGTGGGTGGTTAGTGTGTTTTCTTGGGTGATACGCTGGTGTCATGGTCAAGTAAGAAACAAGAGGTTGTCTCAAGATCTAATGCTGAGGCTGAATATAGGGCTGTTGCCTCTTTGACAAGTGAAATTGTTTGGTTGAAATCTTTGCTGTGTGAATTAAAGTGTTCTACTTCAAGAACTCCTATACTTTGGTGTGATAACCTAAGTGCCAAAGCTATTGCAACAAATCCTGTTTTGCATGCTAGGACAAAGCATGTGGAGATTGATCTTCATTTTGTGAGAGATAAGGTGTTGGCTAAAGAGATCTCTATTGGCTATGTTCCTAGTTCTGAACAACCAGCAGATGTTTTACAAAGGCTGTGACTGGATCAAGGTTTATGTTCTGTGTAGCAAACTCGGATTGGCTATTGCACCTTCTTGTTTGAGGGGAACAGTTAAATAATGTAGTTTTGCATGTGTTTTATGGTTTATGTCTTTATAATGCCTTGTATGTTTTACAAAGGTTGTGGCTGGTTCAAGGTTTAATATTCTGTCCAGCATATGTTTTTTGTCAGAGTTATAAAACAGAAGTTCAGTCATTGCTCTCCTTCTGAAGGTCTGTTTCTCTATTTCTTTCTTTCATTATTTTCTCCTTTTGTTTTTCTAATCTTTGGGCGATTCATAATACTTGGCATTGAGTCATTTGTGGGAAGAGAAATATCTGCTGGTTTTTATAACTGTCAAATTAACCGTTGGGCATTGTAATAAATGAATAAGATAGGAGAATCATATATTTTCTCCTTTACAATTAAAAAACAACCAAATAGCACATAACTTCAAAATATGACCAACATTTCCACAAGTTTATCTGTCAGATGAATTCTAAATATAACAGGAACTCTATTACAAGCTATATAAAAGATGGCCTTTTACTGGAAGAAGCATTTTTTTTAAAAAAAAAAAATATTTGGAAAGTTTCAGTCAGTTACATTGGACAATCCTACTAGATTTGTTATAGTTCTAACACTACCCAATCTCTTAATTGGTAACACTTCTCAATCAATAATAGTTTTCCCCAATAGTAATTTTTCTTGTTGTCCCTATATCATTCAGGAATCAGAAATCCTCAGATACAATGACTTACTAAGGTAGGAGAACAGTCTATCTAATATATATAGTAAGCCAGAGTTGGTTCTAGGATTTGATATCATTACAAAGTTCATACATAGCAAGAAGAAAATTTTAAGTTAACTGACAGACTTATGAAAGGAAAAACATGGGGATAGCGGATTTGGTTTGTACTACGTTAAATTCTTACCATGTCATTAATCTCGGCTTCAGCAAAGGATTTGCCGTCAACAAGCATGCTCCAAACAACTTTGTTAATTTGCAAAGATATGCGCATAGCATAGGAAGGACTTTTGTTCTTCTCCTTCTCCATTAGCCGTAGCTGCGCAGCTTTCTGCAGAGCCATCCTTAACGATGCAGAAGCTGCCTTCCTAGATTTTTGTGCAATTACAAGCTCTCTCTTGAGTCCTTGAACCTGGCATTGTTGGACTACTGTTGATTATTCATATACATATGCATCTACTGAAATATGCACAAACATATTAATAAATAGATTAGTCCATACATCTCAATGCATGTTTGCTCACAAAGGAAAATCATAGTAAGAATATACTCAAGAAAACTGTAGATCCCACCAAGGATGGTAGCAAAGTAGCTATTGAGTAGAACCATAAACTTTCATAGAATGTTGCCCACATGATCAGTGGCATTGAAGAACATTTAAAAGACAAAATATACAACTGAATGCCACCACAAATAATTTCCAAAAAGTACCACTTCAAATGCTGGAATAAGGAAAGAACTCAAGGGTACATATCTAGCTAGGTGCACAGGAATATAATTTCAGCCCAAAGCATACTATATGGATCTAAAAGTGTGAGCTGTTCTAAGAACAAAAGAAACAAGTCATGTACTGAATGTGAAACAAGGGCAACCTCTGATGAGAAGAAAAAACAAAGAAACCAGAAAGAGGATCAGAAAACAATGCAGCACTAATAAAAAATGCATGTAGAATATCCCAAACAATATGATATGCAGAAATCCTCATCTCCTAAAATTCTAATACATGGCATGAGAGAAAGAATAGAAATAGGAACGTTTGAAAGAAGAATGAAAAGAAAGATTCTATTTCGTTGATTATCTTCTGACTAAGCAGAAGCTTTTATACAGAGAATCAAACTTGCACTAACTACAAATGAACAGAACAACTGAAACAACTCAAGAGTAACAATGTTAGTTATAACCGCCCAACTACTAACTACCTCTACACTTAACAGCCTACTATTTAACTATGACAAAGTGTATTGATAAGTAGAAGTATTTCATGACGCATATCCATGCAAAAGTCACAACACAAAATATGATCATTGCAAACCTTGATTTTAACACAAATTATGCCAATAATACCCAATATGGGCCAGGCATACACATGTTGATACGTACCTAATACAGTCTCTAGCAGAAAGTCATTGTTATCATTAAATACATATGTTTCATTATTTCTACTCATGCATAAGTGATCCACATTGCAACCAATCAGTAGATTAACTAATGCTATCTACCTAACATTAACATTCAAGCAACATAAATGTAGCAACTTTAGGATTTTCCAAAACCAGCAAATTACCCTTTCTATTTAATGCTGTAGAAAGTAAGAGTTTTACCATTTCGTACTGCATGGATATTTTGTATTAATACTTTTGTTTGTAAGGAGGCTAACTTATCCTCCCCAATGTACTCCTTTCCATCAAATATAATTTCTTTTTATCAAAAGAAAAACTCCTTTTATTACTAAGTGGCTCTTCACTGGTTGAGTTTATCAAATATATATTTTAAAATTCCATAACCATAAACATAACACTATGCAAAGTACCAGAACCAATTTCTTTTCAGTTTATCGAAAGACCAGAATATTTAATTCACAAAAATATAAAATAGAAGCCACAAATTATCCAGTCGCATGATCACATCCATTAAATTTTTAACATGATACATTTCTTACCAGAACAGATCTTGTACTGGATATCATCCACAAATCACCTTCCTTTTCTGGATTTAAATCTCCGGAAGTATCACACCAAATAGACAATTTTCTAATATCATCAAGAATCAACTTCTGTTCCCTCTCTTTCTGTTCAAGGTTGACTTTTGCAAGTTCCACCTCTTCAACACCATCAGGAACCACCTCATCTGCTTCCTCTTGGATGTCATCATCATCTTCAGCAGGAAATGACAGGCTACTTTTTCGAGGTCTGAATTGTATACAATCCTCAATTAATTCAAATAGAACATCATATAGCACACAACAACATTATGGACTATATCAGTTTAAAGGATGAGAATATAACAAGTTTAACTCTAATGCCAAATGAGAATACCTGAAAAACACCATAGTGATCTAGCCATATTGTATAACAGCTTAAAGATCCAACTCAAGTAAAATCTAGTCATACTGTATAACAGCTTAAAGATCCAACTCAAGTAAAATCTCCGGGTCTAAACTCCATGAGAAGAATGCATTGTCTCCAACCTATCTCATCCTACTGGTATATACTTGCAGTTTATTAAGTGTTGGAGCTGCTAATAAAACCACCCTTGGGCCTTTTCCTAACAGTATGTTTGGATTGAGAATAATGGAGGGAAAGAGAAGGAAAGAAGTTTTATTTAGACATTTTCTTTGATTTAGATTTAATCCAATTTTCTTCCCCTTAGAATATGTTTGAATTGAAGAGAATGACTGATTTAACTGAACAAGATAACCAGCCGTCACTGAAATTTCGTCTTTTAGTAATCCAATGAAAGACTTGTTGATGATCTTGCTTTGTAGCTAAACATTCTGAATTCATTTCATGTTTCTTTTGTGTCCAATGGAAGGATTTGGAATTTATTTCATCGTGCTCCAACAGTTGCTCATTCTTTTAAAATTCTTGATTCGCAGCCCAAATAGTTTGCTTCCTCTCACCAAGTCTTTTTGAAAAATTAAGGTCCGTTCCTAGGTAAATTATTTGCTCCAGATCAGGAGACCCAACAGGGATCTATCATCTGGTGTTTGTGTTATTCGCCTCAAAGATTAAGAGACTATTAGTCATCTCTTTTTACATTGTGAGGAGGCTTGGAATTCGTGGAATAGTTTTTTTGGCTTCCATGAGAAAAATTGGGTTTGCAAAAATGGCCTCAGGACCATTTTAGCCATCAAATATACAGCTTTGGGAGGACTGCTGGATTTTTGCCCTTGTATTTTTTGTCCCTGTACAAAATTCCGGTTGGAGTGGCTAAAAGGATTGAGAGAATTATGAGGGATTTTCTTTGGTCTGATGGAGGGGACAAGAAGAAGGACCACTTGGTTAGCTGGGAGGTGTGTTGCAAATCCAAGGAAGACGGGGGCTTGGGTCTTGATAATCTGGTATCTAAAAATACATCTCTTTTGGCTAAATGATTATGGAGATTCCCTTTAGAGCCTAATTCCTTATGGCATAAGGTGATTAAAGCAAAGTATGTGCTTCATCGGAATGGTTGGGACGCTGATTTGGGAGGTGTCGTTACGCATGCAAGTCCTTAGAAAGTAATTTCCCAGGTATACCACCTTCTTTTTTCCTTCGTTGTCTTTTATCGTGGGTGATGGTTCCCGTTTTCGTTTTTGGGAGGACTGCTGGATTGGTCCTTCTCCCTTTAAAGAAAGATTCCCGCGTCTCTTTCTTCTTTGCATGATGCCCCTATTGCTGATTTCTTTTGTTCGCAAGGGGACCAACCTGGCTGGAATCTCCATTTCACTAGAAATGTAAACGATAGACTATTGCCTGACCTTTCCTTGATGCTAGATATTTTGGATCCTATTCGCCTTTCTTCTAATCTTGATAAGAGAATCTGGAAGCTGGATTCCTCAGGCTCGTACACTTGTGCCTCCTTTCTCAATCATCTCATCCGTAACCCCGTTGTTTCTTCGCATTTTCAAAGATCTTATTGGAAAGTTAAGGCGCCTTTAAAGGTTAAGGTTTTTTTGTGGTCTGCAGTGCTCAATAGAATTAATACAAACGATCTGTGTCAAGTCAGACGGTCTCTTATGGCTTTATCTCCTGATGTTTGCGTAATGTGCTTGAGACATTCAGAGACAAACAATCATCTATTCCTTCATTATGATGTGGCTTGGAGCATTTGGAACAGGCATTTTGGTCTTTTTTATGAGAATTGGGTTTGCCCAATTGACCTTGGCGCACTCCTTGCGACCAATTTTACTGGTTTCGATTTTAGAAAGGAGAATAATTTTTTTTGGAAAACAGCTATGTTCGCAACTGTGTGGTGCATTTGGATGGAAAGAAACGCCAGAATATTTAATGATCGGGGTCTGCCTCCTCACTTGTTATGGGATCGCATTCGTTATGCGACTTCCTTGTGCGTTTCGACCAATGGGTTTTTCAAGGGGGTGCCTCTTTCTGATGTTTATAGGGACTGGAGAGCGTTGTTGTACTAATTTCTTTTTTAGGGGCCTTATGGGGCCTCTTTTGGTTTTAGTTTTTCTCTCCTTTTAGCTCTATCTTAGGAGGATCCCTTGTCCTCCTTCTTATGTATTTTTTTCTTTTTCCTTTTGTTTCTCTCTTCTCATTAATAAAATTTCTTTTTTCTATCAAAAAAAAATATACAGCTTTGGGAGGGGGAAATAAAATAAAGTACTATGTCACAGTGCAGTGACTGCAATTTTGTGGTGCATTTGGTCAGAAAGAAATGCTAGAGCTTTTAAACGACGACTCCCATCACACCACCTTTGGATTAGAATTATTTTATGCCTACTCTATGGGTATTAGCAAATGGTTTTTTCAATAGCCTTATGGATTTCCAAATGGATTGGAAAGTTTTCCTATTTAGAATTTAAGTTGTTTGTTTATGTCTTCTTTTTCAGAGGAGGATTCCTTGTCCTCCAACTTCTTTTTGTATCTTAAGCTATTTTTTGTACTTCTTTCTTCTCTCGTTTAACAAAATTATCTTTTTCTATTAAAAAAAAAAGAAGAGAGAATGAAAGATAAGCGAAGGGGAAAAAAGGTTATTTAAATCTAAATTAATAAAAAAGTCCAATTTCCATTTTTCTCAGTCCAAACAGTTAACGACTTAAGCTTTTGGGATTAATTGGTGACAAAGTATCAGAAGCTTTTTGATCAAAAGTTCCTATTAACTAAATTAAGTTTTAGTATAAGTTATAGTGAGTCTTTGCTTCATTCACGCTTACAAATAAATAAATAAACAAAACCAAAATAGGGCATTTTCCTAGGAGCTTAAATTTTGGAATGAATTGGTACTTGACAAGTAAAAAAAAAAAAAATCACATACACCACTCAATTTCACTATGTATTTATTGGTGCCAAAATATACATGTAGTGCTAAGTTAAATAATGTAGTTTTGTATGTTTTTTATGGTTTATGTCTTTATAATGCCTTGTATGTTTTAGTACTCTGTTTTCTTGTTTTCTTTAGTTTTAGTTTGTTTTCAGTTAGTTGTGTGTTTTCCCTTCGGTCTGTTATGACCGCTGTACCTATGTCTACAAATGTTGTACCTATGTCTATAAATGCCTAAGGCATTTGATCAGTAATAATACAAAAAGCTATTATTCTCATATTCTCTCTCTCTCTCTCTCTCTCTCTCTCTCTCTCTCTCTCTCACAAAATATTTGATGTGGGGTTCCTTGGTTCTCCTTATGATACGTGGAAACAAGATGGATGGATACGTTCTGGGTACCAACCTGTGCCCAGATATTTTTCTTTTTGAAGGGAACGAATACACAATAAACCCAAAGTTTGAAGAATGGGTTACCCACAATCATATGTTGTTGGGATAGTTATACAATAGCACGACACCCGAGGTTATTTCTCAAGTTCTTGGGTGCAAGACTTCGTAAAAACTATGGAAGGCTGTTAAAAATTTATTTGGAGCACAGACCCCGATCTCATATCACTCTGTACAAGAGTGAACTCCAACGCCTTCGAAAGGGAGGCTTGAAAATGGCCGAGTACCTTCGAAAAATGAAGGAATTGGTCGATAATCTTTAGATGGCTGGAGTCCCATTGTCAAATGATGATTTGATCACCCAGACTCTTGTTGGGCTGGATTCCAAATACAAACCCATTGTGGTCCAATTAGCAAAACGACCCACTCTGTCTTAGGTCGAACTCCAGGCTTCATTAATGACTTATGAAAGTCGTCTGGAGCAATGGTCCTCATTGGGCTCGTATGGATCACCTAGTGCAAATGTGGTCACTAATAAAACAAGGAATAATGCCTTCAATTCTAATCAGAATTGGAGACGACGTGGCAGAGGGAGCAGGTTCAATAATCGTGGTGGTGGCAGACAAGGTGGTAGGCCCACATGTTAGCTTTATGGAAAGGTAGGACATGTTGTGGTAAATTGTTTTTATAGATTTGATCAAATTTCTCTGGTGTGTCAACAGCAAACTCAGAGAACAATAGCAAGGATGGAAATTCCTTCCACTCAGCCTATATTATAACTCAAGACAATCTTGACAGTCAAGATTGGTATCTAGACAATGGGGCTTCAAACCATGTCACAAATGATCCAACAGTGGTTGAACAAGGTAACCCTTCTTCCCAAATGACTCATCTTGTTGTTAGAGATGGTGAAAAAATCTGTATAGAAAAGATTGCGAAGACTGGGATTGAAGATACTCCTCTAAAATTAAATGAACTATTGCTGGCTCCTAAGATTAGCAAGAACTTGATTAGCATATCTCAGTTATCCAATGATAATAATGTATTTGTGAATTTTGACTCTTGTGGTTGTGTGGTGAAGGACAAAGCAACGGAAAAGACTAATGCAAGGGGTTCTAACTAATGGATTGTACAGAATAAGCAAGGGGTTCTAACTAATAAATTGTACAAAATAAAGAGAACTTCTAATATGAAGTGCCTTTTGACAAAAGAAAGATGGAAGAAGTCAAGAGAAAGAGTTGTGGCATAGAAGGCTGGGTCATCCCTCAAAACAAATTTTGAATGATGTATTCGAAAATTGTAACATGCAAAAATTGATTAAAAGACAATTTTTTTTGTGATGCATGTAAAATGGCAAGATGCAAGCTCTTTCTTTTAAGAAGTCTCAATCTACAACAGAAAAACCCCTTAACCTTGTGCATACAGACCTTTGGGGTCCAGCACCAGTGCAATCCAGGTCTGGTTATAGGTATTATATCTCCTTTTTGGATGACTATAGTAGATTTCTATGGATTTATCCACTGAAAAGTAAAGGAGATACTGTTTAAGTATTTGCCCAGTTTAAGGAAACAGTGGAAAATCAGTTAAGAGAGAAAGATTAAGGTGATTCAAACTGATGGTGGAACTGAATTTAAACCTATTACGTTATAGGCTTAATTAGTGGGATTGATATTATTGAGTGTAAATATACATGATTATAGGGATTGATTAGCATGATTGTAGGGATTGTATTTATGGTTTCCTGTGTATATATATCTATAGTCTATGAATGAAATACACAAGTTATTCGGATTATATTCTCTGTAATAACAAAACCTTTCTTTGTAATTGCTAACAACAGTGGAATAATTATGAGATATTCTTGTCCTTATACTTCTGTCCAAAATGGAAGGATAGAGAGAAAACATCGCCAAATAGTTGAGATGGGTTTGAGTATGTTAGTTCAAGCTAGTACACCTATGTGCTATTGGTTTGATGCCTTTCAAACAGCTGCAAGGTTGATAAATTGTCTGCCTACTACTACCTTACAAGGAGAAGTGCCTTTCTATGTGTTATTTAAAAGAAAACCAGACTTTAAGGAATTAAAAGTCTTTGGCTGCACCTGTTTCCCTTACTTGAGACCTTACAACCAACATAAATTGAGCTTCAATTCTACCAAATGTGTTTACCTTGGTCCAAGCATGGATCAAAAAGGTTACTGTGGGATTCTAATTTTACTCTGTTATTATGATGATTGATTTATTTCTCTTCTTGTAAATATTTGCTTTCTAATTTGTTTCCTATTCATTATTATGATTGATTAGGATTAATTTGTATTTATTAGGGTTTATTATTTCCTTTTCAATTGCCCTAGCTAGATGTATATAAATCCTAGTCTACTCTTTTGTAATTATCAGATGAAGTAAAGAAAATACTCTTCAATTCTTCATGGTATCAGAGGATTATTCTGATCCTTCCTTCAGTTTTCTTTCGTTGGCCTGCTGTGCAAAAACCTAGAGACCTTGCAAAGTCTCTATCTTGGCTAAACCACCCTAGGGTTAGCCTCAGATCACCGTCGCCGGCACGTCCCCGTCAACCGTAGCATCATCGGACTTCACACGCGCCGCCACACGCCACCGTCTCCTCAACCACGTCTTCCACACACCAGCGTGTGAGAGCGCGTTGAGCCATTCCTCCACCACCGATCTTCACAGAAACGGTCACCAGCCACCGTAGAGCATTACCTAATCGTTGTTCTGTCCGTTTAGACACCTGTCCGTGTGTTGTTCATCAACCAAGGGTGATTCCGGCGCCATTGCAACTCTTCTAAAGCTTCAGTGTCGTTCAGAATTCTCTAAAATAGAGTACTGTTCTGCTCATTCAGGCTCATATCCGTGCTGTTCTTCATCAATCCTCATATTCTAGAACTGATTTTTGTCGATTTTCTTTTTCTCTCTAACCATGGCTGCTTATGGATCAGTCACCTCAATGCCTGAAAAACCTACACATGTAGCGACCAGTGCCCAAAAAGTTATTTTTATAAATGTTTTTCAAGGCAAAATTTCAAACCCGACAATGTGGATTGTTGATTCTAGGGCTTCAGATCATATGACTGGTAATGCCTCCCTACTCCTAGATGTCAACCCTTGTAATACAAATATCATGGTCAAAATTGCTGATGGATCCCTCTCCACTGTAATTGGTGTTGGTAAAGTGGAAATTTCAGACTCTCTCACCCTTGATTCTGTTCTATTAGTTCCAAATTTATCTTGCAACTTACTTTCAGTTAGCAGTGGAAATTTCAGACTCTCTCACCCTTGATTCTGTTCTATTAGTTCCAAATTTATCTTGCAACTTACTTTCAATTAGTAAGCTAACTAGGGATATAAATTGTATTGCTAAATTCTCCCAATCCTGTTGTTTATTACAGAATTTGGATTTGGGGAGGACGATTGGCAACGCTAAGGAGGTTGATAGTTCATATCAAATTCAAGCCAGGAATCAAGTACCTTTGACATGCCATGTTGCGGATAGTCCTTAATAGCCCTGATAATGATAAGGTTATGTTTTGGCATCATCGTCTTGGTCATCCAAATTTTATATATTTATCAAAAATGTTTCCCTCTCTTTTCATTAGTAAACATCCAAAGTTTTTGGAATGTGAAGTGTGTCAGCTTTCTAAGCATTGTCAAAATTCGTATCCTGGTCATACATATAAACCATCCCACCCTTTTTCCATCATTCATAGTGATATTTGGGGTCCATCTCGCATCCAAAATATATCTGGGGCACGTTGATTCATATCTTTTATTGATGATCACACTCGTCTTACTTGGATTTTTCTTATGAAAGATAAGTCAGAAACCTCACAGATTTTCAAAAATTTCTACACCATCATTCAAACCCAGTTTCAAACCAAAATTCAAATTTTTCGATCTGACAATGCTAAGGACTATTTCAATTTGGTCCTTAAGAATTTTTTCCTTGAGCAAGGAATTGTGCATCAGAGTTCTTGCACTTACACGCCTCAACAGAATGGGATTACGGAAAGTAAAAATAGACATCTCCTTGAAGTGGCTAGATCCTTAATGCTCACCCATAATGTTCCCCATCAATTTTAGGGTGAAGCTATGTTGACTGCTATCTATTTAGTTAATAGAATGCCATCTCGTTCCTTGAAATTTGACACACCATGTCAGGTCCTCTCAAAGCATTCCTGACAATGGACTTGTTATCCATCTTCCTTTTAATATCTTTGGTTGTTGTGCCTTTGTACATGTTCCATCTCAGAATAGAGGGAAGTTAGGTCCTAAATCCGAGAAATGAATCTTTGTTGGCTATGCCCCTAACCAGAAAGGTTACAAATGCAATTCCCCAACATCACAGAAGTTTTATATCTCCATGGATTTTTCTTTCCTAGAACACACTTCTTTCTACCCCAAAACTCATATTCAGGGGGAGAACTCGACACCAGAAAAATATCAATTTTGGACTACTACCTTACCTAGAATTGTTGCACTTGACTCTGAAAGGTTACCTACCTGCCCACCTGAATCAGAGGCTCCCAGTACTCATAAATAGGAAGGCAATACAGAGTTGAAGGTATAATACCTCAAGGCGTCCGAAGCAGAATCAAAATGAGCAACAACAAATAATTCATGAAGATTGCCAATCTAACCCATATCCAACTCCTGGGGAGAACAATCAAGACACTCGAGGTATACCTGAATCTGAACTCTCTACTGATATTATATCTGATCTCTTCCTTCCTGTTGCTTGGAGAAAGGGAGTTAGGTCATGCACCAAACATCCCATTGCTAATCATGTCTCATGTGAGAAATTATCCACTACCTTCAGGGCTTTTACAACAAATTTGGATAGCACAAAGCTTCCAACTTTCATAGAAGAAGCTCTACAACACCCAAAATGGAGGGAGGCTGTAGACGAAGAGTTGAATGCCCTAAAGAAAAATGGCACCTGGATTCTTACTGAAAAACCTTCAGGAAAGCAACCTGTGGGATGTAAGTGGGTGTTCACAGTCAAGTACAAGGCTGATGGGAGCATTGATAGATACAAGGCGAGATTAGTGGCAAAAAGGATTCACTTAGACTTATGGTGTAGATTATCAGGAGACATTTGCTCCTGTAGCAAAGTTAAACATCATTCGTATTTTCCTATCTATTGCTGCAAACCTTGACTGGAAGCTTCACCAGTTTGAAGTCAAGAATGCATTTCTTAATGGTGATCTTGAAGAAGAGGTCTACATAGAGATACCTCCTGGTTTGAAAAATCCAAATAACTCTCATATGGTGTGTAAACTTCAGAAATCTCTTCCTGGCCTTAAACAATCTCTAAGGGCCTGGTTTGAAAGGTTCTCCTGGTGATGTAGAACAGAAAGAGGGAGGAGGGAGAACAGCAAGAAATGAGGGAGAAATAGAGAGAAAGGAGGGAGATGCAGAGAAGGGGGGAGATAGAGAAATATTATGATTCAATACATTCAATATCCAAGTCTGCCTTGCAATACAGGAGACCCCTTTATATAGGGAGTCTAGGTACAAGAGCATTTAATGCAAGTAGTTGAGCATGCAAAGTAGTCAAAAGGAAAATTAATGCATGAGTTGAAATACTAAAACATGAGTTGGGCCCAGACATAGGAGGGCCCTAGGCATAGGCTGGCCCTAGACATAGGCTGGCTTCAAGAAAATAAATACAACATAAAACAAAATACAATAAAATAAAATACTAGTTTCTATGACTTTTATTTCTCCTAGAGTAGGTTTGCCATGGTTTTCCATCATTTCCCCCGGGGTGGAGAGAACTCTCCTCAGGAGAGTGAGAATTCTGGTAAGACTGTAACAAATCAGGATCTAGGCATAGAAACTCGTCCTCGGTGATCCAAGTAGCATCCAAATCAGAACGGCCTTTCCATCGTACGAGGTAGCGGTGAAGGGGACCGTGTGAGGAGAAAACAACCTGGTCGTCGAGAACTACATCAATGACTTCAGTAGATGGAGGCACGGAAGGTAAGACAGGCGCTGGACTTTGAGGAGGTTGAGTACCTGCAATGCCATCAGAAAAGAAAGGGGGAGGCTCAAAGGTGCCTCGATAAGGAAACAAATCCTCCACATTGAAAACAGGACTAATGGCTATATGAGGTGGCAATTCAAGCAAGTATGCATTAGGTCCAAGTTTCTTAGTTATGCGGAAAGGCCCAGAAGCACGGGCATGTAACTTTTTGAAGGAATGTTTAGGATAACGTTCAGGTCGAATACAGGCCATGACATAATCACCTTCATTAAAGTTCTGGTATCGACGGTGAACATTAGCAAACAATTTATATTGTTCATTACTTAATGTGAGTTTGCATCTAACCTCAGCATGCAAGTCACGAATGTGTTGGGCAAAGGATTCTGCTGAATCAGAGGTACGGGTAGTGAGAGGAATGGGCAAAAGGTCAATGGGTTGGCGAGGGGTATAACGTTGGACAATCTCAAAAGGGCTCTTGCCTGTGGACCTGTTCACCGAATTATTTTAGGCAAACTCAGCTATTGGTAAAATCAAGTCCCAATTTCCCGGTTTATCTCCCACTAAGCTTCGAAGCAAATCGCCAAAACTACGATTTGTAACCTCAATTTGCCCATCTGTCTGAAGATGAAATGCTGAAGAGAATTTCAAATGGATGCCAAAGAGCTTCCAAAGGGTTTTCCAAAAATAGCTAACAAATTTAACATCCCTATCAGACACAATGGTAGAGGGTAAGCCATGCAAACGTACTACCTCACGGAAGAATAATTTAGCCAAATGGGAAGCATCCGTGGTTTTGCTACAGGGGATGAAATGAACCATCTTAGAAAACCTATCAACGACAACAAAGATAAAATCATGTCCCCGGGCAGTCCTAGGTAGTCCCAATACAAAGTCCATACTGAGATCTTTCCAAGGTGCATGAGGTATGGGTAAGGGAGTATAGAAGCTAGTGTTTTGCTTCTTTGCGTTAGAGGTGAGGCATGTTTTGCATTGAGATAGAATTCGAGCAACATCACGTTTCAGGGAGGGCCAGTAAAATCTATCCTCAACCAAAGCTATAGTCTTAGCCTTACCAAAATGGCCAGCTAACCCTCCGGCATGTAACTCCCAGACAAGAAAATCCCTTAAAGATGTGCGAGGGATGCACAGCTTAGGCCCACGAAAGAGGTAACCAACCTTGATCAGGAAATCTTCGTAGATATGACGATTCCCATTATTAACTTCTTGAAAGATAATGCCAAAGTCAAGACAATTGGTGTATTCCTCCTTCAACCTATCAAATCATGTAACGCTGACACTCAAGGAATGTAAGATAGTGGACATTCGACTTAATGCGTCAGCTGCCTTATTTTCAACACTAGATCGATGTTTGATCACAAAAGTGAACCTCTGAAGAAATTCAACCCATTCTGCATGCCTAGAATTCATATTCCTTTGTGAATGAATAAACTTAAGAGCTTGGTGATCAGAGTATAGAATGAATTCTTGGGGAAGAAGATAGAACTGCCAATGTTTAAGAGTTCTAACAATGGCGTAG
This sequence comes from Biancaea sappan, assembly GCA_037074585.1. Classification (NCBI taxonomy): domain Eukaryota; kingdom Viridiplantae; phylum Streptophyta; class Magnoliopsida; order Fabales; family Fabaceae; genus Biancaea; species Biancaea sappan. The sequence goes on from CM073494.1 coordinate 20,520,653, forward strand.
AACTCTGTCATAGGTGGAGTATTTTTGCTTGGCCTCATTGAGTTTTTCACTAAAGAAGGCTACAGGATGACCTTCTTGACTAAGAACTCCCCCAATTCCTACTCCAGATGCATCACAGGCAACTTCAAAAGGCTTCTTAAAATCAGGTAAAGCTAAAACAGCAGCTTCAGAAAGCTTGTGTTTATGGTGGCAAAGGCTTGAGCAGTTGCTGGAGTCCAACAAAATTTGTCTCTTTTGAGGCAGTCTGTAATAGGGGCCATGATGGTAGTAAACTCTCTAATGAAACGCCTATAGAACGAGGCTAGACCATGAAAGCTACGGACGTCAGTGATCGTGGTAGGTTCAGGCCACTGTTTAATAGCCTTGACTTTTTCAGGATCAGCAACTAGACCATGTTCAGAAACTATGAATCCTAAGAAAACAACTTGAGTTTGTAAGAAAGAACACTTTGGGAGGTTAATGTAGAACTTCTCTTGACGAAGAGTGAGAAAAACTATGTGGAGATGATTTACATGTTCCTCCCTAGACTTGCTATAAATCAAAATGTCATCGAAGTAAACTACCAAGAATTTTCCTAGGTAAGATTTGAAAATATGGGTCATGACTCTCATGAAGGTGCTAGGAGCATTAGAGAGACCAAAGGGCATGACTAACCATTCGTATAACCCGTCTTGGGTCTTAAAAGAAGTCTTCCACTCATCCCCTGGTCTAATTCTAATTTGGTGATAGCCACTACAGAGGTCGATATTTGAAAACCAACTTGAACCAGCCACTAAATCAAGCATGTCCTCCAGCCTAGGAATTGAGAATCTATATTTGACAGTGATTTTGTTAATCGCTCGACTATCCACACACATTCTCCAGGTTCCATCCCTTTTGGGAGTTAAGAGGGCAGGAACTGCACATGGGCTAAGACTATGTTGGATATAGCCCTTTTCAAGTAACTCATTCACTTGCCTATTCAATTCTTCCCTATCTTTAGGGTTCAACCTATAGTGGGGAAGATTGGGGAGTTGAGATCCAGGGATCAAATCAATGGCATGTTGGATGTCCCTCATTGGTGGTAGTTCCGTAGGAAGCTCATTTGGAGCAATGTCATGAAACTCTTCTAACAGTTTAGAAATCTCATCAGGCACCTGAAAAGTGTTTTCAGAAGTGACACCAATTGATGCTTTAGGAACTAAGGCAAGCATGACATCAACTTCTTTACCTTCTTTCTCAAACTGCTTGTGACTTAACAAGTGAATGTTGTGACTTTTAGATTCCTTTTTCTTTGACTCGATTGTTGCTTTAGTCTGACTGTCGGGTTTCGCAGGACGCAACCGAATGTGCTTTCCCTCATGTTTGAACACATAAGTGTTCTCTTTACCATAGTTAATGACATCATGGTCATAAAGCCATGGTCTCCCAAGTAAGATATGGGCAACGTCCATCGGGAGGACATCACAGATAATTTCCTCTTGGTATTCTCCAAGTTGAAAGGGAACACGACATTGCTGGGTAACGGGTAAAGAGGTTTTATCTACCCAAGCTATCCGAAAAGGTTCTAGATGCGGTTCTGCTTTAAGCCCAAGTCTGGATACCCCTATGTGAGAGACTACATTTCTGGTGCTACCCCCATCGATAACTAACTTGCACACTTTGTCCCCACATTTTACAAAGGTATGGAATATGCTAGTTCTCTTCCAAGAATCCTTAGAGAGGGGAACAGAAAGAATACATCTCATAACACTAAGATGCTCAGAAGATTGAGTCAAATTCAGTATAGTATCATCCTTAATATCAGAAGGGCAGTCAAGGGGGTCAATCACTACATCGGCTTCTTTATTCTCATCTAGAATTTCAGACTGGTGTTCAATGGTCAAGGTGCGATGTGGGCATCTCGATGCAATGTGTCCTTTAGAATGGCAATGAAAGCATTCAATGGTTGGACCAATAGGTCGCGAGCTAGATCCTATAGATTCATTGCCCCTGGTGTTTTTAGGGCCAGACACTTGACTGGAAGGTAACACGCATTGGGCTCTAGATGATGATGCTCCAATAGAGCAGTCAACAATGTTGGGGTTGCAAATTTGTTTTGACTCTATTACTTGAGAGGCAGAGCGCCTAGCAAATGAGTATCTAGACAAAGATTCTACCTCAATGGCCTTGTGGAATGCTTCTTCAAGAGATTCAGGGAAATTAATTTTGAGTTCCCTTTGGATGTCCAACCGAAGGCCATTAATGAATCGAGTCACTGCCACCCATGGCTCTTCTTGCAAATCACACCTAAGAGCAAGTTCATCAAAACGGGCCATATATTCAGAAACACTAGAGGTTTGCCTAAGGTTGAGAAATTGATTCATTAATTGGCTCTTGTAATATGTGGACAAATATTTTTCTTTCAATTTCATTTTCATCTCAGCCCAAACCTCCATTTGAGGTTGCCCTTGGCGCTCTAGGTTTCTTTGGACAGTTTGCCAATATCTTTTAGCAGATCCCACAAGTTTCATTTTGGCAAATCGGACTCTTTGAACATCATTCATGTCATACCAGTCGAAGTAATCTTCTATGTTAGCTAACCAATCTAAGAAAGCATTAGAATCTAACTTCCCATCAAATTCGGGAGCCTCAATCTTAACCTTCCATGTGATATCACCTAAGTCATTGTGGATTTGCCTATCATCACTAGGTAATTCATGACGCCTAGTAAAGTGACACCTAAATTCTTGCTCATCCCTTCGAGCTTCCCTATACTGAGGTTGTCTTGATGAAGGCACATAAGGAACTCTCTTAGCATTTCCACTGTCAGGACTAATGGTTCTGTTAGAACCTACTGGTAAAATCCTAGGAGGGTGATGAATTGATAAATTCTCTTCCCTCATAGTTTCATCCTCCCTATTTGGAAATTGATCCCTTAATATCCCATCTAAGCCATCTGTATTTTTCCCGTTCATTTGTCTTCCTAATAATTTAATGGCACTCATAAGTTCCTCAAAACGTTGATCCACAAATTCTTCACGAGCTAAAAATCTTTCTTCGAACTTGTCCAATCTATCTTGGAAATTCTGATGGTTGTGTTCCATTGTTAACTTTATTTCAAGAAGTTGATCAACAAGGAAATTTTGGCTATCGTACAAATCACGAATGGTCATGCAAAATGAAAACAATTGCACTATTGAGGTTAGATACAAAATAAAATGCCTGCTATTGATCACTGTAAAATTTTTTTTTTTTCCAAAACTATGAAGATGATTAGCAAAGATGGAATACAACAATGAGAAGTGGAAAATAAGGAAAGAAAGTTCTTCTGGTGAACTTTTTCTTTTTTTTTGGGTATGAAGATGATTAGCAAAGATGGAATACAGTAATAAAGAATGGAAAATAAGGTAAGAAGGACAGGAGTTGAGGGCTCAGCAGACTTGCAATATTACCACCAATATAGTTAGTTAGCAACAAGTTTTCAAAGAGAGCTTTGAATGCCTTACCTTAACAACTATGAGCCAAATAAGTGTAACAATTACCCCCAGTTGTTCCTTGATGGTTGTAGATGCAGTCAGAGTTGAGAAGAGTGAATGCTGGCTGGAAAAATGGTAGAAAATTCGAAATCTGCAGGCTGGCGCGTGAGGCGCGTGAAGCCCACGCGCAGGGAGCTCCGGCAGCGCGTGGAGTCGGGTGGATGGGTCTTCGGCGACCGAACTTATGGGATCGGCCGGTTTTCGGTTTTCGGAGGAGATGGTGGTGGTAGTTTTGTGGGTTGATAAGTGGACATGGGTGGGTAAGCTTAAACAGTGACGAAAATGAATTTTCTGGGCTGTTTGGGGTGTTTTGAATCTATGATTTAGGCAGCAGGGAGTGTGGGTGGAACAAAACCAAGCTCTGATACCAAATTGATGTAGAATAGAAAGAGGGAGGAGGAAGAACAGCAAGAAATGAGGGAGAAATAGAGAGAAAGGACGGAGATGCAGAGAAGGGGGGGAGATAGAGAAATATTATGATTCAATACATTCAATATCCAAGTCTGCCTTGCAATACAGGAGAGACCCCTTTATATAGGGAGTCTAGGTACAAGAACATTTAATGCAAGTAGTTGAGCATGCAAAGTAGTCAAAAAGAAAATTAATGCATGAGTTGAAATACTAAAACATGAGTTGGCCCTAGACATAGGATGGCCCTAGGCATAGGCTGGCCCTAGACATAGGCTAGCTTCAAGAAAATAAATACAACACAAAACAAAATACAATAAAATAAAATACTAGTTTCTATGACTTTTATTTCTCCTAGAGTAGGTTTGCCATGGTTTTCCATCACCTGGGTAATTAAAAGGCTGGGATATGTTCAAGGACAAACAGATCATACTTTGTTTATCAAACATTCTCCTAGGGGGAAAACCACTATCCTCATTGTATATGTGGACTACATAGTAGTCACTGGAAATAATGAGGAAGAGGTGACAAACTTAAAGATGTTCCTAAGTAAGGAATTTGAAATCAAGGATCTTGGTCCTTTAAAATATTTCCTTGGGATGAAAGTAGCCCGATCTAGTAGAGGAATCTCTATTTCACAGAGGAAGTACACCTTAGATCTTTTGAGAGAAACAAGAATGCTAGGGTGTAAACCTGCTAATACCCCCATGGATCCATTCAACAAAATAGGCTCAAAGGAGTCCTCTAGTCCTGTTGATAAAGGGATGTATCAACGACTTGTGGAAAAACTCATATCTCTCTCATATTCGACCTGACATCAGTTTTTCTGTAAGTGTAGCAAGTCAGTACATGAATAATCCTACTGAAGAACATCTTGCGGCTATTAATCGGATACTTAGATACTTGAAGATGACACCCGAAAATGGTCTATTTTTTAAAAAAGGGGCCAATAAAAGTGTTGAAGTTTTCTCGGATGCTAATTAGGCTGGCTCCCTAATAGATAGGATGTCCACTTCAGGGTATTGTACCTATGTGTGGGGTAATCTTGTTACCTGGAGAAGTAAAAAGCAGTCCGTGGTGTCTAGAAGTAATGCTGAAGCAGAATTTCATGCTATGGCACATGGAATCTGTGAAGTAATATGGTTGAGAAGAGTATTGGAAGAGCTTCAGCTTCCAATCACCGCCTCCATGAAACTCCATTGTGACAATCAAGCAGCAATCCAAATTGCAAAGAATCCAGTTCATCATGATAGAACCAAGCATGTGGAAATCGATCGTCATTTCATCAAAGAGAAGTTGGAGTAAGGGATTATTGAGATAATTTATACTCCTACACATCAACAGACGGCTGATATCCTTACTAAAGCTATTCCCAGAACTCAGTTTGACAATCTCTTATCCAAGCTGGGAATGATAGACATTTACTCCCCAGCTTGAGGGGGAGTGTAGGACTCTAATTTTACTCTGTTATTATGATGATTGATTTATTTCTCTTCTTATAAATATTTGCTTTCTGATTTGTTTCCTATTCATTATTATGATTGATTAGGATTAATTTGTATTTATCAGGGTATATTTTTTCCTTTTCTATTGCCCTAGCTAGGTGTAAACAAATCCTAGTCTACTCTCTTATAATTATAGATTGAGTAAAAATAATACTCTTCAATTCTTTATTTACAAATGTTTATCATCCACTGGGAGAATTTATATTTCCAGACAAGTTACTTTCAATGAGTTCGATTTTCCTTTTAAAGATGGTTTTTTGAACACTAGAAGACCTCAAGAGACTAGAGAGATTGTTCATTGGGTTCCCTTGCCTCTTACTATAATACTGATCTGTCTTCTAGCACTGTGCAGGATATGGAAAAAGGAGAAAATGGTGATTCTTATGGTGTTTCAGAAAATACAGCAAGTACTGAGGCTGTTTCAGGAGGTCACAGAATAGAAGATGTTGAGGAACCAGTACAGAATAGTCCAAGTGTTCAAAAGGGGAATCTCAGACCTACATCCACTCATCCTATGATCACTAGGCTGAAAAGTGGAGCCATTAAGCATAAATCACCCTACATAGCCCTAGCAAATCTGAACAGCAGCAACAAAGAGCCTTTTAATGCTACAGAATCCTATAAAGTGCCCCATTGGAGAAGAGCCATGGAAGCAGAACTTGAAGACTTGAGGAAAAAAGATACTTGGGAACTAGTTCCCAATAATGGGCAAAATACGGTAGATTGCAAGTGGGTTTTTAAAACCAAAATTGCAACAGATGGAAGAATACAAAAGCACAAGGCAAGGCTTGTTGCAAAAGGGTTCCAATAGGACCCTGGAATTTCTGTGGGAGAAACATTCAATCCAGTTGCTAAATTAGCAACAACGAGGGTAATTTTAACTGTTGCTATATCCTTAAATTGGCCTATTAGGCAAATTGACATAGATAATGCCTTTTTTAAATGGCAACCTCAAAGAACCAGTTTTATGAAGCAGCCACACTGTTTTGAGGATGCCAAGTATCCCAAGCATATATGCAGATTAAGAAAGCCCTTTATGGGCTCAAGCAAGCCCCAAGGGCTTGGTATGACAAGTTGAGAGACAATTTAGTACAGTTGGGATTTTAGCATACCAGGTGTGATCATGTTTGTATTACACACCAAAAAGCATGTTATAATTGTATTGGTTTATGTGGATGATATGCTGGTCACTAGTGATAATAAGGGTCATGTGGATGTTTTTGTTAAAAGATTGAATGATGTGTTTTCTCTTAAAGATTTAGGTGATGTTCATTTCTTCTTGGGAATTGAAGTTATAAGGAATGATAGGGGAATTTTTCTGAGTTAGAGAAAGTACGAGGCTGATTTGTTGGAGAGGTTTAATATAAAGGACTCTTCATCCTGTCCAACCCCCTGACTCTTGGCAAGCACTCTTCTAAGGTAAAAGAAGAGCCTCTTACTAATCCCTCTCTTTACAGAAGTTTGGTTGGTGGTCTGCAGTACTTGACAGGCACTAGGCCAGACATTTCCTTTGCTATAAATTCATTAAGTCTGACATTTGAGTGCTCCCACTATAGTGGATTGGCTAAGGGCTAAACGTACCTTGAAATATCTCAAGGGATCAGCAGATGTATGCTTGCATGTTAAACCCTCTATTGATCTCTCACTCACTGGATTTTCTAATACAGATTGGGCCAATGATGTGATTGACAGAAGGTGAGTGGGTGGTTAACTGGTTATTGTGTTTTCTTGGGTGATACTTTGGTGTCATGGTCAAGAAAGGAACAGGGGGTTGTCTCAAGATCTAGTGCTAAGGCTGAATATAGGGTTGTTGCCTCTCTAACAAGTGAAATTGTTTTGTTGAAGTCTTTGCTGTGTGAATTAAGGTGTTCTACTTCAAGAACTCCTATTCTTTGGTGTGATAATGTAAGTGCCAAAGCTATTGCAACAAATCCTATTTTGCATGCTAGGATAAAGCATGTGGAGATTGATCTTCATTTTGTGAGAGATAAGGTGTTGGCTAAAGAGATTTCTATTGGCTATGTTCCTAGTTCTGAACAACCAGCAGATGTTTTACAAAGGCTGTGACTGGATCAAGGTTTATGTTCTGTGTAGCAAACTCGGATTGGCTATTGCACCTTCTTGTTTGAGGGGAACAGTTAAATAATGTAGTTTTGCATGTGTTTTATGGTTTATGTCTTTATAATGCCTTGTATGTTTTAGTACTCTGTTTTCTTGTTTTCTTTAGTTTTAGATTGTTTTCAGTTAGTTGTTTGTTTTCCTGTCTGTCTGTTATGACCATTGTACCTATGTCTATAAATGCCTAAGGCATTCGACCAGTAATAATACAGAAAGCTATTATTCTCATATTCTCTCTCTCTTGTCCTCTATTTGTCTCGTCCACTGTTCTCGCGTTACTGTCAAGAACTTTCTCTTGCTAACATTATAAACATAGATACCAGAGAATGCATGCTTCAGAAAATATATATTGATATAAGGAGTGAGTCACCACATGCATATTAGCATTAGAACTAGAAAAAAAAAAAAATAGAATGAGTGCAGAGATAGGAAGGAAGGAAGGAAGGAAGGAAGGAGGGAGGGAAGGATTGTTATTACTTTGGAAGACGAGCAAAGAGAAGATTAGTCAATACATCCAGCATGATCTGAAACTGGCGAGATGTCATTGTTGCTGTTATGTTATGAGAATTGAAAGTGAGCTCCTTCAATGGCTTCACCTGAAGTAGGAACTTAAAATAAGCATTTCTCATACAATATTGAGCACAGAATGGATATGCAACATATATAAAGAACTGAAGCATTCTCTTTAAAAATAACCACGTCTGGGAATACATGCATCTATCTGGGAAAACGTAATATATGAATATATACACGCATAGGATTTCAAAATGGGAGAAAAGACAACTTACCTTCAATTCTGGAGTCCCCCCTTTGTGTCTTGTATACCGGAAGTACATATTACAAGGCATAAACACTCTCTCAAGAAGAGCACCTGTACGCATTACTTTTGGTGAGCTTCTAAGAATTTTTGGAAGCCACTGCAGTCCAGCTCCTGGATCAACATCTGTTGGTGCAACATGGGCCTGCACATGCTCCAACATAACAGAAAACTCCATTCTCTTCCATGTCATTTCAGGTTGATATTCACTAATATGTACATCTGTAGTAACCAGTGCTTGTTCAATCATCTCATAGCCAACATGAAGGACTGAATGAAATGACCGGGCTAAGACACGGCCACTCAAAGCAGCAAGCAAAAATCTACCCTGTTTGGTGAAAAGAAAAAAGCGGCTCTAAGGGCATGAGTAGAAAATTTGTACAACAGCAGCAAGCGACAAAATATATCTAACTATAAAATTCCCATTGAGAAAGGAAAATCAAAAGTATCAATGAGGTGCAAAATTTTGTACATAATTATTTTTATATAAAAGGAAATACTATATCAGACAGAAGAAAGGAGTACATAAGAAGAGAATAAGATATATACACACAATCAGATGCTCCAAAAAGGAGAGAAGCATATAGTAATTGAAACTCGTCACAAACTTTCTGCTTCAGTGAGGTTTATTTAAGTTTAAATGAGGACAACATGATTTGTAAAGCACACTCTGAAAGTAAAATTCCATGCTTACAGCAGATCTACAAATAAATTAACAAATAGCATTTGAAAGAAAAAATAAGTATTGCAAATTCAGGGCCACCATCATAGCTTTTTATATAATAATTTAGTGTATGAAACTCATGAGAAAATGAAAGAGGCTTTGCAAGGATGCGTCTTAAGTTTGGATGAATTATCATGAGCAAAAAGGCTGAAATAACGAGAACAAAACTCAAAGGATAGTTGAGAAGGATAACCTGACAAAAATTGGCGTGAGTTAAGTAAAAACAAAAGCCATCCAAAAATTGGATGTTAGGCAAACACACACCCCCCCCCCCCCCTCTCTCTCTTTTTCCCCAAAAAAAACACCACACACACACACACAAGGGAAAGAAAGAAAGAAAGAAAGAAAGAAAAGAACACTTCTGGCCCATCCTAAGAAACAGTGAGGAAGTGCAAACCCAATAGTGTACTTTAATTAAAAGGGTGCTTAAATAGCCCACTCATTAGTCCAGCGCCAAACGATAAGAACTATATGGCAGTGGCAAAAAATGATAAGGAAGTGTACTGAAGGAAACATGCGGAAGTGTTTGTAAGAAGCACCAACTTGGACAATTTAGTTTAGGCTGAATCTAGAAAAAGACTGTGTGGTTGTTGGCATTGTCAACCAAAATCAAGAATTAAATATATATGTATTTAAGGAAAAGAAATATACACCATGATGATTATATATATCCTCCAGAATAAGTGATTAAAGAATAAGGATGGGATGCAGCAACAGCAATGCAGTATACTGAGAGCATCAATAACATAACTAAAGGCTGGAAAAGAAATGAAAGGGACCCTAGGTACATCAAAGGAAAAACAGAAACAGGTTTCTGCTACTTTTGGCAATAGGATCAGTCCAACAAGTAAAATGAACTTAGGAAAAAATTAATATATATTTCAGGAAAAAAAATAATTTATATTTAGATTCAACTTCTGCCTGTTAGTAAAACACAATATATCCTAAGAACAAACAAGAGAAAATTAGCTTTGAATGCAAAATATTATTTTGAACTTACATTTGCATCCTCTGAGTGAAGATTGAACTGTGGCTCAATAACATTCACCATGAAGTGACGAGTCCCCTCCTCTGAACTATCCAAGCTTTCATTTTTAGCTGGCAATACACCAAAAAGGAGAATAGTATAAAGGGGAGAAAGACTGTCAATTAAAATGAATAAATAGCACCCAAAAAAATAGCTAGAAGGACCTTCTAAGTAGTGATAATGTTTGTTGCATGTCTCCCTTTTTTTTTTTTTTTTTTGGGGGGGGAGGGGGGTGTACTAGCCTTTGGACTCTGATTTCATTGCATGTCCAAATTGATAGCAGCTAACAAAACATTTTAAAGCATGGCACATACCAGCTGATAAGTTGTCTGCCTTAACTGAATTTGGTGGAGACAAACGTGATCCAGGAGTCTCCAGAGGCTGAGAAGAGGATGGATTTGCAATATTACCAGAAGGGTGCTTCGAAACATCATCTTGTTGGGCTTCAGTTCTATCAACTTGTTTGTTTTCCTCAAGTAATTTCCTCTGTGCATACTGTCGAGAAGGAGAAGGTTTGGGAGGTTCAAAAGCTTTAGATAAGCCACCAACCCAGGACCAAACAGCATCTCGGTTTTCTATAGTCCACAGAAGTTTGAGACCATAGACGAAAACACGCTGACAATTGTCAGCTATTACCACATTGTATCCATCATCGTCACTTGGGTCAGACAGCATATGCTCATCAGTTTCACTCCCATTTTCAAACTCAGACCTTACATATGTCATTTCAACATTTCTTCTTCCAGCATCTTGCCAGGCCAATAACCTAGCAGGATCAGCCTTTGGGGACTGTCTTCTGACAGTGAAGTATTCAGAGGACAGTAGAAATCCATCATCACGATTCTTCTCTGTGCAACTATTCATGTAGCCATTTTCACTTTTGTCCATGGACGCAGACTGTGAGCATTTCCGAGTCATGTTTACTGCTTTTGCAATGCTAGCACAGTCTTCTTTATTTAAAAAAGCCCTGGGCATATGAAGGTCAAGACCTTGGTAAACAAGATCAAGAACATCACGCTTGCTTTCAAAAGTATATTTTTGCTTGCCCCTGCTATAACAGAGTTCATACTTCAGTTTTGTCATATTAAATGTCAGTCCTTTAGCTGGATCATCATTGTCTAAAGGCATATGCTTTATACAGGCTGGTGTGGCATCTAGACGGAGCATAAATTCAGTCATCACTTTGTCCAGTGACAGATTACCTGACCTGGCAATCCTTGGAATTCCAAAACGAGGCCAACGAGAGAAGCTACGCAGTTTGTGTGGAGGATTATAGTTCAAGCTCCAGAATCTTAAAATCCATGCAAGATCATGAGCACCAATGTTTAATGTTGGGGAAGCAGGTGACACATTCCCAGATTTTTTAGAAGTAGCATCTCCTTCAATACCATCTTTTACAATAGAAGATGGCAATTGACATTCGGAAGAGGGAAGCAAGGGTTTAAGAGAAAAGTTCCACCGAAGGGAAAGAGATGTGGATCTGAAGGGATCAAATACTTTTTCTCGAGGTTTCCCCTCAACTGGAAGTGCAAATAAATAATGATTCAAGGGTTTGCCAGATTCACAATCCCAGTCCATTGTAACTTCAAGAGCAAAGACTGGGGCTTCCAGAAATGCACCAGAGACGCCTGTTGGAAGTTTGAAACCATGTCTGTTTGCCAAGCTCTCCAAACTGCTTAAAAAAGTCTTAAAATCCTTGGCAGAAACATTAACCCGGCCATCTGACTGGTGAATTTCCATAGAGCTACTTGCAATTTGTAGTTTATCAAGCTTTTCATAGGGATCTGTAGTTGCCAAAATATTCCATCTAGATTCATGAAAGAATAAGGAAATTTTTCCATGAATGTAATTTCTCATGTCATCCCACCACGGCAAACTTCGTTCCTTTTTTGGTGGCTGAATAAGTGGCCCAGGATTCTTAACACTTAGATTAGCCCTTCGAAGGGCTACAGTGAAAGCATAACTTATATCAGCAAAAGATGGTTCATAACCCACTCCAAATGATACTTCTGCTTTCTGAAAATGAATTGGTAAATCTGAGTATGTTTTCATTGGCGGAGTAGTACCACTAGCTGATCGAAGCATGCGCACCTTTCTCCATTTCCCCACATGCAACTCTTGAAAAATTTGAGGCTGAAAGCTAGTTGCCTAGTTGATATAAGAACAGTGACAAAGAATTATTAATTTTATGTTGAATGAATACAAGGAGAGAAAAAAGGGGGGAAAATAAAAAAAAGAAGAGGTTGATAGACCCACAATAAGGTCTATGCAGTTAATTAAGTACACACATTATTCATGTAGTAATTTATTTGATAAATACTTAAATATATATATATATATATATAAACAAACACAACTGCAAAAACCTGAACCACATCCATGACACATTAGCACTACTTGCATACATGCAAAAGCACATACAAACACATCATCTTTGAAGAACATATGTAGTAATAATATTTTTTTGGACAAAATAAGCATTTATTGATGAGAAAATAGAAGTGCATAGAGATACAGAGGACAATGGTCCTCCCAAAGGAGGAAAAAACATGTGTAAAACCAATCTCTAATTCAGAAGATGAGAAGAGTCTTCCAGTCCTTTGAACATCCATCAGAGACACCCTTAAACAAATTTTAAAAAAATTGCATGCACCCAATGAAAATCCTATCCCAACGAAAACTCCAGCAATCCTTTCTAACCAAAAACACCATAGAACTGCAAATACTGCCCATTTCCACAACACTTTTTTCTACTTCCTTCCAGATACTGTAATCTTGGCAGTTGAATTTTTAAAAAAAAATATTAAAAAATGAAAAAATGAAAAAAGAACCCAAGATCAGCTAGATAAACCCAGATCTCTTGAGAGGGATCAAATAAGCCACTCCAAATGCTCCAGCTATAAATGGTCAGTGCAATATTAACTGAATCCTTTTACTCTCACAATTCTGTATTCTAACAGGATTCTTAAAGATGAATAAAATATGCACTATACTAAGATTTAAAGCTATAAATAGAAGAATGGAAGAAAAATGCGAGCTCGTATTATTACCTGCTGGGCCAGCACAAGACAACCTTCACATTTACCAAAACTTCCAGAGAAAAGGGGAAATGTGTAATTCCGAAGCTGGACAACAAGAGAGCCAGCATTTAAGAGAATATTTCTCCCATACAATCGAGAAAATGGTATATCATTTTCAAGACAGACAGGATCAAGCTTCTTCAGAACCTCAATCATCCCAGCCTCTCCACCATCAATTTTCATCAAGCTTACATCCAAGTCTATTGCAGTTATCGAAAGAAGAGAAGCCCTTGAGGTGCTAGGTTTAAAACCAGCTTGAAATCCTTCCCTACAGGCACCAGATCCTTCAGATAAAACTAGGTTCTGACATGCCTGGTAATATGAACGGAATGACCGTTTATAAATTTCTTCTCTCATGGTTTGAACAGTTGAAGAGTCTTTAATATCAACCTCATCATCATTGAAGTAAATCTTTCTTTCTTGAGCAGAATTATTGGTGTCAGTTGATTTTGGATCTTGCCTGGCCTCCCATACAAGTTCGTCCAAGAAGTTCAACCGGACAGCTAACTCACAGGCTTCCTTCTTCATCAGCTGATAGTGTTCATCAAGCCATCCTTGGATTGGTTCCTCTTCAATATCAGCTGTTAATTTCCTTATGCAAAATTTTATGCATCCAAATGTTACTGAACTAGGCTTTTTAACTTTAGAGCTCTCTTTCTTCACAGGAAAAATCAGACTAGTTTTAGCAGAAATTATGAGCTTCAATCCTCGTAACATATCCTCAACAGCATCATCAATTGCACGTAGTTGTAATTTGTATGGCATGGAAATGTGAAAATCAAGACCTTGAATTACCCAGTCCCATGTTGTCACCACAGGGCCTTTTGCATCAGATATGCTTGTAGATACACTAGGAATTCGTGAAACTTGCATCCGACTACTCTTAAAAATTCTACAACCATTGAAACTAAGCATAAGGCCTTCAAGGAGCACTCCTATACGAGCATTCTCTGAGAAAATTGACTGAACCTGAACCACAGCATCAACTCCGTCTCCCAGCTCAGCATATATAGTTAGCATTTCCACATCAACAGCAAAAATAGATTCTTTCTTCTTGTGCTTTTCAGGATGCCCTGATTCTGTTGTAGCTTCCTTTTTCCAATTACCATCTCTCACATTAGACACAGCATCCATTTGTTCAATACCCTGCTCCCAAAGCTTCCTATTGTGTACCAGTAACTTCAGCTGCAAAACAAGTTCAACTAGAGATAGATGCACATCAGGCGCCCACCTCACTGTAATATCAGTAGCACTGAAAAGAGAACAAACAGCAATCTCTTTAAGGCCTCCTGAGCGCTGCACCAATTTAGCATTTTGCATATCAAACAATGACACCTTTGTCACTGGCCTATTTTCTTCCATATATTCCTGGTAGATAGACCTGGCTCTTTCAAGTTCCATCTGTGTGGACCGTTTCTCCTTGTTGAAACACATGTTAAAGTGAAAGATTTCAAGAGAGAGAGAGTACTTCAATTTCTGGTGTTCATTTAAGATTGTGGACATTATATTTGCATTGCGAGGGGTGCCATCAGTTGATACATCTACTATAACTCTACCACCCTGAGAACCATAATTAACTCGCTTGGGATCTGGAACAACCATATTTTCCAGGCCTGTCTCACCCCACATATAGATTGAACACCGTTCAAGATTAAATTTCAACATTTGAATTCCCTTACCAGAAGGTTTAGATAAACGGCCCTGGCTGTGGGTTGATTTTTTTTTAAAAGCAGATAGGTTTTTCAAGAGAACTTGAAAGGATAGTACTGTTGATATGAGGGATTCAACACGCTTGAAATTTAAATAAACTCCCATGCCAGTTACATCAACTGATAGACCTAATTTACACCTAGGACCATCTTCCTCAGAGGATTCCATGTCTTTTTTGCCCCAATCCAAACTAACCTTCGCTATGTGCATGATGGAGCCAGAATTTGATTCCACTCCAAAAAAACTTTCTTTCAAGCATTCTTGATATTCATCAGCCAAATGAAGATTTATCTCACCAAGCTCAGTGTGTATCGTTGTCCCCGTATTTAAAATGTTGTTCGCAAATAGATGTGACGATTGTGAGCAACCCTAAAGATGAAAATCAACAGATGAAGGCTGTAGTCAATGTCTCTAGTCAAATCAATAAATCATCTTTCAAAAAAAGAAAAGGGAAAATTAGGATAACTATGTCCAAATTAATAGAACTTAAAATTGTTAAAACATTAGAACTAAAATGACTTTACACAACAAAAAATTTTCAGTAGTCAAACCTAATAATTGAAAATAACAGCCAAATAGGTTTCTTCTGATGGGAATAATCAGTCAAGTGCCTTTCCAACAAGAGACTCAAAAGAGGGCAGGAGAAAAAAAAAATTGGACCTCAAATCTAAAACCCAAGAGCTACTATAGAAGGGGGTTCATTTGTCAATTCTGGAAATTAATAATGCTCATACTTGCCCCTTTAAGGCATACATGATGAACATACAAGACAAGTTTGTAAGGCAGTAGAATATATCACTATTCAGCAGTATGTTCTTTTGACTTCCATCAAAGGTCTCATGCTAACCCTTACTTCCCTTAACAGCGTTAAAGTTATAAAGAAACTCATTATGAGTATTTTATCTTTCTTTTTCCAAAAAAAGAAACAAAAAACAAAAAGAAATAGTGAAATACTACATCCCTAAATAGGAGATAAAATATAAAATAAAATTTATAATTGTTAATAATAGAGATATTGTATAGTTAATTTAGACTTTATTGTATAGTTGACTCTTCCATGACTATAGGCTAATCTAGAGGGATGCTGTCTAGCATAATCAACTCTTCCATGACTGTAGGCTAATCTAGAGGGATGCTGTCTAGCATAATCATAGGGATTAATTTATTTTTATTTCCTTTCCTAAGTCTACAGGACTTGTATATATACCCATGTTGTCTAATGGAATAATCATCAGAAAGTTTTTCAATCTCTTTCTGTTCCTTCTTATTACAATAATAATACTATATAATATATAAAAGATATTCTAATTTGTTATTTTAAGAAAATCTAATAAACTAAGCTATGCTAGGTTCAAGTAATAAGTGCTATTGTTAAGGTCGACCCAATCTAGCCCAAATTTTGCCCAATCCTAATGAAGACCAACCCTCTTTTTTTTCTTTTTTTTTCTGTTTTTCAACCCACTGTGTCTGTGGGTCTAAGTCCATTAGCCAAGCAGCTAACAAGGTCAAGAGCTGCTTAGATAGCCACAGAAAATGAAAGCAAACATACAATTTCCTAAAAAGGAAAAACCGAAAATAGATATAGAGTGAAAACACAAAATGTTTTTAAGAGCCTACAGAAAACAATTTCAACCACTTTTTTGAAATTTATACAATATTAATAAATGTATATATATTAACATTATAGGGAGTAGTACATTACTTACATGATACATGGGAGAACCAGCCATATTGAAAAGCACTATTGTCATCTCAGGAGCTGAGACATTGCATGTCCACATGATGGTCTTGATATCAGTTGACTGTGGCTTTATAACATCAGGAGATTTCTCTTCCAGCACCAATTTTTTCTTCTTTGACATATGGAGGAGTAACCAAGGCTGTAACCTACTGATTATAATGTTGCATTGTGTACCTCCTAGCTTAATCTCTGTTTCAGCTCGAACAGGTGAGGTTGGCTGATGGAACAGAAGCACCCCAAAAATAATAAACATTAATAAGCTGGGAAAAAATGCAGGAAAGATATAATGGGCACTCTATATGCAGTCAAAAAATCACCAACAACAACAACAAAGTCTTATCCCACTAGCTAAGGTTGGCTACATGGATCGCACGACGCCATTGAGCTCTATCAATGACCAACTCTTTGAGTATCTATTATAGGATCTGGTTATGGGTCTAGATGAAGTAGAATCAGTGAGAGGGAGAGAAGAATTTGATTTCTTTCTCCTACCTATTTTGTTGGTTCAAATTATAGAGAGAACCAAGACCTCTAGTGCTCCACACCAGGTTTAGATAATAACTGAAGTAATCTGATATATTGCATTAATTTTTAGGAAGTTTTAAATACAACCTAAGGAAGCATAACTTCCCTTAACCAGCATAACTTCCTTAACATGGAAGTGGTAGAAAACTACTACTAATAACTACCCACTTAAAACTAGAAAATATTAAAACATAAATAAAAATAAATATGTCAGAAATTACAAGATAAAAAAGGTCAGAAATAACTGCCCCTAGCCACTTCTGCGCGACTAGGCACCTAGTACAGTGCTAAACCAGAACTATTTTCTGTATGCTGGGCACCAACATGCCCGGTATACAAAAAGGAGGGTTGCTAACATATACTCCCCCTCTTCAATACACGCTTGCCCTCAAGCGTGCGGTGCAGCAGGGTCCATATGAGGCTCTTGATCATGGAGTCCCTCTTCAACTTCATCTTCAAGCAATTTAAGGCAAAATAGCTTTTTGCATCTATGGCCTTTAGTGAATGGTTCATCACAATTATAACAAAGGCCCTTAAGTCTTCTCTCCTCCAACTCCTTTTTATACACTTTCTTAATGATTCGGGACTGTGGTTGTGGTAGTGAAGGATCTAGTGGTTTAGTTTCTTTGGGGTCGAATGAACAAGGAGAGTAACTCTTGCATTCATAAAGTCTAGAAAGGCTCGTCGTTGTGGTCAAATCTGTTGGATTATGCAATTTAACCTCAACCAAAATATAGTCCTGCAGCACACTAATGAATAACTCTATCTTATGCTCTTGGGATAACATACCAGAATGTGAGGCTAATTGTTCAAATTTCTCCTGTAATCTGCCACAGAACCTTGCTGTCTTAATTTAGATAATTCCCCCAATTTATGGCTCCAAATGGGACGACCAAATCTAAGGTGACCTGCCTTTTAACTCATCCCGATTGAGATTAGTATCATCCACTTCCAATTGAAGAAATCATATTTAATCGTTGCCCTCTAAATGGTAAGAAGCAAGCCCAACTTTCTCCTCTTCTATGGTTTGTTGGTATCAAAAAAAAAAAATGCTCACAACAGTTGAGCCATCCCAACGGATCCTCCTGGCCTTTAAACTCTGGAAAATCAAGCTTTGCTATCTTGAGCACCGTCTTCTGGATGTATTGGAACGATTCTCACCTCCATGATTCTGACTTCCTTGTTCAATTCTATCCCTTTCAATCCATGCAACCAACTCCTCCCTTTCTGAAGCGTTAGTCTCACTTTCCTCTTGCACAAGCGAAGAAAAGTGTTGATCTGTTAATGTAGTTGCTCCATAACAGCCCACTCTAATACCAAATTGTTATGGTCCCTATTATAGGATCTGGTTATGGGCCTAGATGAAATAGAATCAGTGAGAGGAAGAGAAGAAGTTGATTTCTTTCTCCTACCTATTTTATTGGTTCAAATTATAAAGAGAAGCAAAATCTCTAGTGCTCCGCACCAGTTGTAGATAATAACTGAACTGATCTAATATATTTCATTAATTTTTAGAAAGGTTTAAATTCAACCTAAGGAAAGATAACTTTCCCCTAACCAGCATAACTTCCTTAAACCATGGAAGTGGTAAAAAACTACTCCTAATAACTACCCACTTAAAACTAGAATATATTAGAACATAAATATGTCAGACATTACAAGACAAAAAAGGTTGGAAATAACTGCCCCTAGCCACTTCTGGGCACCAGTGTCAAACCAAAACTGCTCTCTGTATGCTGGGCGCTTATACAGAAGGGAGGATTGCTAACAAAAGTCAAGGCAAAAAGGAAAGGAAGAAAGAAAAAAGAAAGAGAAGAAACGTGAGCAGCATATGGCAAACAAACCATTACTCTTTTTTTTTTTTGTTGGTAGGAAAAAAAATTTATTAAAGAGAAGAAAAGGAACAGATTGATAGAGCCCACAACCAGAATAACGGAAATGCAGAGTAGGTATGATATTATTGTAGCATAAAACATTATAGAAATGGTGTTTATAGGCTATAACACCAATTACAAAAGAACAGAAAACACTCACACTAACAGCTACTGATTGCAAAAAATATAAGGAAACCTGATCACGCTAGACATTCGAGAGGCTAGCACTCTCCCTGACCCTTTCCCATATTTTCCATGCCCTAAAACCACCCTTAGGCCTTTCTATTTATACCCCAAATTCCTCTAACCAAAATACACTAGCCTTGCCTCTCCTCCCTCCACGTGTCCTATGCTAGCTGTCAATAAGTGGGTACACAGCATGGAGCATGAACCATCTTCAACCCATATCCATCTAACATATATCATGGGCCCATCACAAATGTACAAAAAGTTACCCAAAAAAAAAAAAGACAAGAAGTCCTCCCATCTAAACAACGAAACCTAAAACTCCCTCCTCAACTCAAAAGAGCCTTCTCTCTCTAAAGATCCATAAGAGACACTCCCCTAAAAAAACCATTAGCAGAAACCTACGAGGAAGACATAAACATAATCCTTTCCCAAATTAGATGTGGCAGAAGAAAATGCTGATTAAATACTCTAGCATTTCTTTCTAACCAAAAACACCATAAGCTAGCAAAAACAGCACACTTCGCCTTCTTCCTCCCAGAACATTTGATGCTAAGGAAGGCCAGACACACCCACTTCTTGTCGAAAATCCAAACAAATTGTTCATACCATGCCATCTCACAATGTAGAGATTGTCACTGAACTCCTAAAGCACATCACACAAACATCCAAGGAAAATGCCTTATTTGGCCTACAAACTTGAAGCACATTATTTGTGTTTAGAGTTGCTACTTTCTAACACCTTTCCTTTCTTCATTGTCACTTTGATTCTATACTCTTTTATTTTATTTTTTTTTTTGGGGGGGGGGGGGTGATAAAAAAGAATGAATTTATTAATGAGAGAAAAAGTATATAGGATAGAAAAAGATATAAAGAAAAATAAAGGACAAAGAAACCTCCGCAGAGGAGAGAAAAAAGCTGATAAGAAACAACTTAAGAAAACAGTCAAAACCCTAAATTAAGCAGTCCTTCCATCTATAAGAGACATTCCCTTAAATAGCCATTTGTAGACATCCAAAAAGAGGACATAAGCATAATCCTATTGCAGAAGAGTGGTGGAAGAAATCACAGATAAGGACTCTTGCTTTCCTTTCTAACCAAATGCACCACAAAACTGCAAGCACTGCACTCTGCCACAAAACTTTATTCTCCTTCCTCCTGGATCCTCTAAACTTGATGCCTAATAACGCCCCAAGCTCAATTGGGAAAACCCAATTTTCCTCAAAGAAACCAAATATTCTAATATGCAAGTTCCAAGCCACTTCACAATGCAAATAGATTATTATTTGTCTCTGAATTTCTGCAGCACATTTTACACAAATATTAGGTGATAGGGTCTTATTGGGTCTCCTAATCTAGAATAAACCATTTGTACTAATTTTGCTGAGAACTGCTGTGCAAACAAGACCTTTACTTCAGAAGGGACCTTCATTTTCTAAAAAGACTTAGATCAGAGAAAGAACTAACCAATCTCTCAGTGTAACTCACCAAGTTTGAAGATAAAACTCAACACACATCCTTCCATTCATTACTCAGAAACTATATAACATCATAGGGACATAACTGACAAGAAAACTGTTCTAAACCACCACATACATCAACACATATACATAACTGACTCACATAAAAAATACATAAAATATAAATTATAAAATTAAAGACACTACACTGACTAACTCATAAAACCATCCTCATTCGACCTACATCATAGACCCTAACTAAGCGGTCTTCTTTGCTCTCACCTGCTAGTCCACAAGAAATCCCCAATAACCTTCTCAATATTAGCCACCCCATTAGGATCTTGAACAAGGTAACAAAGGGGTGCCCTAGGCCAAGGAAGCTTGAAATATAGTTATCCTCCCACCCAATAAAAAATAAGCCCCTTTCCAACTTTCTAACCATCTTGAGATCATTTGCAACATAGGATCCCAAGAAGACTCAATACATGGATTTCTTCCTAGAGGAACACCTTGAAAAGTTACAGGTCAATGCAACCCCCCACAACCAGCCAACTCGACTAGCTCACTTACAAGCCTATACTGAACATTAATCCCAACCAATCCACTCTTAGATTGCTTTTTTGGTCTTTTTACTTGATAGGAAATGCTATCCTCTCTATTTGCATTAATTTTTTTCCTACTTCTCGAATAGAATTTATTTTTTAGGCCAAAATACAAAGAACCCCCTTTGACTTAGGGGGTTGTACAATTTACCCAATTAATTTTAACAGTTAGAAATTGTCAAAGTATAGCCTGTATATATGTCAATGTATAGCTTGAACTTAGCATGTGTATAGCCTGAGTAATTTGACTTGGTTGCCTTGAGGATTGACTTAGGCATATGATAGAGTGATTTCAGGAGAGATTGAGGGTTAATACTTGTGTAATTTAGCCTATAAATACTTGTTTGCTTAGAGTAATAAAACATAACATTGCATTATCAGATTGTTCTCAATTACATGGTATCAGAGCCTCTCTTGGCTTTTGGTTTTCTAGGTTTTTCAGTGTAAGGAAGAGTTATCCTTCACGTTGGTTCTTTGTTGGTCACTTAGAAGTGACTGTTAATTGACACTGCGGGTCCAGGGAGGTGCGTAATGGCAATTCCGACCCGTCCTCGAAGTCTAGCTGCCTAACTCCAAGCGCGTGAAGCTCACGCACCGTCACTACAATTCGAATCGTCTCTCACGTGCCGACGCGTGAGGTGAATCTTCCTGTCATGGTTTGGTTTGATGGCATCGAATTGTCGTTTTCGGTCCATACCCAGCGACATCTTCGTCATCAGAAGTCTTTTGAGTATTGAGCATCATTCATAGGAGAAGTTGTGCCTATTGAGTCTGAGGTTTTTTAATTTGGAAGCCAAGTCAATTTTAGATTTATATATTCTGAAATATCAGTAACTCGTTGGCTTAGTGGATAATCACATTTTCAACGCTCAGTGGCAGCTTGGTGGATATTCAGGTTCAGGTTTATATAATCTGAAATTTTTTAATTCATATATTATTTCTTTGTCTCTATTGTAAGGAAAAATGCCAAATACTAAGTCCTCTGTTAATGAGTTAATACCCACAATGTCAAAAATAACTAAACATAAGTTAAATGGGTCTAACTATTTAGAATGGAGTAGAACTATTAGAGTTTATCTACGGAGTGTCGAAAAAAATGACCACTTGGAAAAGGAAACTCCTACAGATGAAACTAGACAAACTTGGTTCGGAGATTATGCACGTTTGTTCTTGCAGATTACAAACTCAATTGACAGTGAAGTAATTGGGCTAATTAATCACTGTGAATTTGTCAAGGAATTGATGGAATACTTAGAGTTCTTGTACTCTGGTAAGGGAAATATATCTCGTATATATGATGTCTGTAAAGCTTTTTATCGTGCTGAGAAAGAAGCTAAGTCACTTACTACTTACTTCATGGAATTCAAGAAAATCTATGAGAGAAAATATACTAGGAAGAGAGAGAGAGAGAGTAAACTGAACAGGGAAGGATGAAAACTCTTCTATATCTCGAAACACAAACACACCAGACTATATACTGGTAACCCACAACAAACAAAGGCCACTTAACTAACAACGGCCACAACGGAATAACAAACAGAAAACATACAGTTTACAACTAACAGAAATATATCAAAAGTATATAACAAAAACAGATTATTTAACTGCCCCCCTCAAACGAGGAGAAGAGCCAACTAAACCGAGTTTGCTACATAGAGAACCAAATCTGGAACCAGCAATAGGCTTGGTGAAAATATCAGCTGGCTGCTCAGAACTAGGCACATAACCAATAGACACCTCCTTAGCAAGCACCTTATCCCTTACAAAATGAAGATCAATTTCTACATGCTTTGTTCTAGCATGTAGAACAGGGTTTGTAGCAATGGCCTTCGCACTCAAATTATCACACCACATAACAGGCACCCTAGAGGCAGGATACCGTAATTCAGTCATCAAAGATTTTAACCACATTACTTCACTAGTTAAAGAAGCAACGGCTTGGTACTCGGCTTCAGCACTAGACCTCGAGACAACTCCTTGTTTCTTGCTGGACCAAGAAACTAGAGAATCTCCCAAAAATACACAATATCCTCCCACAGATCTTCTATCCGTGACATCAGTAGCCCAATCAGCATCTGAAAAACCAGTGAGAGAAAAATCTACTGAGGGCTTAATATGAAGACATAGGTCTGCAGTACCTTTAAGGTACCTCAAGATTCGTTTGGCTTTCATCCAGTCAACAGTGGAAGGAGCACTCAAGTGCTGACTTAACTGATTTGCAGCAAAGAACAGAGCTGGTATGGTACTGATGAGATACTGTAAACCTCCAACTAGACTCCTGTAAAGAAATGGATTCACCATAGGTTCCTCTTTCACTTTAGTGTAGTGTTTTCCAAGTGTAAGAGGAGTAGGACAAGCTGTAGCAACAACAACAACAACAACATAGCCTTATCCCACTAAGTGGGGTCGGCTACATGGATCGCACGACGCCATTGAGCTCTATCAATGACCAACTCTTTAGATATCTCATTTACTAAAAGATCCCGTTCAATAATTTCAATCGCTGGTCTTATAGCAGTTAGGACAAGCTGTAGCGCCTTGCATATTAAATTTTTCCACCAAATCATTGATGTATTTCTTCTGACTGAGAAAAATCCCTCTGTCATCTCTCAAAATTTCTATGCCCAGAAAGAAATGAACTTCACCTAAATCTTTAAGAGAAAAAACATCATTTAAGCGTTTAATAAAGATACTAATAAGCTCATTGCTATCACCAGTGACTAACATGTCATCAACATAGACAAGGATGATTATAACATGATCTCCAGTATGCAAAACAAACAAAGAATGATCACACTTTGTATGTTTGAAACCCCACATGATCAAGGTATCTCTTAATTTGTCATACCAAGCCCTTAGGGCTTGTTTTAGCCCATACAAGGCTTTCTTTAAGCTGCAAACATGCTGTGGGTATTTAGAATCCTCAAAACATTGAGGCTGCTTCATATACACTGCTTCCTTGAGACTCCCATTTAAGAAGGCATTGTCTATATCTATTTGTCTGATATTCCAATTTAAAGAAACAGCAATAGATAGGATGACTCTCACTGTTGCCAGCTTTGCAACCGGACTAAAGGTCTCACCCACATTTAAACTAGGGTCTTGTTGGAACCCTTTGGCTACAAGTCTAGCTTTGTATTTTAGAACACTTCCATCAGCAGCCAACTTCATTTTGTAGACCCATTTGCAATCAACTAGCTTCTGTCCAGTGTAGGGAACTAAATCCCACGTGCTGTTTTTCTTCAAAGCCTCAAACTCCACCTTCATAGCCTCTTTCCAGTGAGGTATCTTGTAAGCTTCAATAGGATTACATGGTTCAGTAGTATTATTTGCCACTTTAATCAGACCAGCATACACAGATGGTTGAATAGCTCCACTCCTCAATCTCGTGACCATTGGGTGTTTAGAGGTCGGTCTACCACTGTTGTTGTCAGTGGCTAAGTCTTCCTGTACTTCCAATTCAGTATTTGACCGAGACTCTTGATCTCTTCTTGGATCTTCTGTAGAATCAGTATTGCTGCCAACCACTACACTATTAGTATTCTGCACAATACTGGAGAGATTATCAGTTTTATAATCACAATTAGTAGGAATAGGCACCATATGAACAATTTCCTTAGTTTCCTCAGGTCTTTTAATATTAAGAAAACCACCTTTAAAAGGAAACTCTAACTCATTAACCATAACATGTTTGGAAATATACAGTCTACCAGTAGAAGAGAGACACTTGAAGCCTTTGTGATTCATGCTGGGACCAAGGTAGACACATTTAATGGAATGAAAACTTAGTTTGTGCTGGTTATAAGGTCTCAAGTAAGGAAAACAAGCACAACCAAACACCTTCAGCTCTTTAAAATCAGGTTTTCTTTTAAATAATACAGAGTGTGGAATCTCCCCTTTAAGTGCAGTAGTGGGCAGCATATTAATCAACTTTGCTGCAGTTTGAAAAGCATCTGACCAATAGCTCATTGGTGCACCAGCTTGGGCAATCATACTTAAACCCATTTCCACAACTTGTCTATGTTTTCTCTCCACCCTACCATTTTGTACAGATGTGTAGGGACAAGAGTGTCTCATAATAATTCCACTACCATTCACTATTTCAAAGAGAGGTTTAAATTCAGAACCACCATCACACTGTATAACCTTGATCTTTCCTTCAAGCTGATTCTCTATCATTTTCTTAAATTGCACAAAGGCTTGAACAGCCTCCCCTTTAGTTTTAAGTGGAAAGAGCCACAAAAATCTACTATTATCATCAAGGAAGGAAATGTAATACTTATAACCAGAATTTGATTGGACAGGGGTAGGACCCCAAAGATCAGTGTGAATTAAATCAAGAGGTTTCTGTGCTCTAGTTTCAAATTTTTTAAAAGGTAGAGCATGCAACTTTCCAAGCTGACAAGCATCACAGAAAGATTGTTCTTTATTTATCAAATTCTCCATATTACATTCCTTAAGTACATCATTCAATATTTTCCCAGAGGGATGGCCAAGTCTTCTGTGCCATAACTCCTTTTCAGAACACTTCTCATCTTTTCCAGTCAAAAAACATCTAGCTCCCTTTTGTGCTCCTTTGACTTTATACAGTCCTTCAGTTTGTATTTCTTGAATCAGTGGTTTTCCCGTTGCTTTGTCCTTCACCACACAGCCACAAGAGTCAAAAGTAACAGAGACATTATTGTCAGAAGCCAACTGAGAAACACTAATTACGTTCTTGCTAATCTTTGGAACAAGCATAAGTTTGTTTAACTCAAGAGGAGTATCTTGAATGGTAGATTTTCCAACTTTCTCAATATCAATCTTTTCTCCGTTTCCCACAACAAGGTATTTATCAGATGAAGAAACCATACCTTGATCCACGACTGAGGAATCATTTGTGACATGATTGGAAGCCCCACTGTCTAAATACCAATCTTGTCCATCCAGAATTTCTTGGGTGATGAGAAACGCAGAGTGAGGGGTATTTGGATCTTTATTTCCTTCTGTATTCGTTTGAGAAACACCAGAGAAGCTATGGTCAAATCTATAAAAACAGGTGGTAACTAAATGGCCTACCTTTCCACACAACTGACACGTAGGTTTGCCACTCTGTCTTCCACTTCTGCCTCCACGTCTTGTTCTTCCCCTTTCATGTGACATCTGTCCCCTCCAATTCTGATTTGAATTGGTGGGAGTCTTTTTATTTGACACGACATTGGCACTTGGCATTGCATACTGGCCCAACGTGTTCCACTGTTCCAGACGTGTCTCATATGTGATTAGAGAGGTTTGAAGCTCGACCCACGTGATTCCAACCTTATCTGCCAACTGAACAACAATTGGCCCGTACTCTGAGTCAAGACCGGCAAGTGTTTGTATGATTAGATCATCATTCGACATTGGGCACCCAGCCATAAGAAGAATATCTGACAACTCTTTGATTTTCCGTAGGTACTCATCCATTTTCATTCCTCCTTTCCTTAGACGTTGCAATTCGTTCTTGTACAGAGTAGTGCGCGAGCGTATCTGTGAACCCGAGAACTCCATTACTGCACGCCATAGAACCTGAGATATGACTTCTGGTGTCATGCTGTTATACAGCCAACCCAGCAGCAGTTGATCGAGTGTAACCCACTCCTCAAACTCTGGGTTAATCTTCCTTTCATTCCCTTCGAAGAGAAAAACATCAGGACACGGATTTGTCCCGAGTATGAATCCGTCGAGCTTATTGCCACGGATCATGGGAAGAACCAGCGAACTCCACATGAGGTAGTTCGATCGGTCAAGCTTGATCGAGCAAGCTTGATTGAGCATCGAAGACAGAGGAACCATCTTAGTATGAGGCGAGGACTGAGAGATAGAGTTTGTCGCAGCGTTCCCGGAACCAACAGTTGAAGACGAGTTGGATTGAGGTTCCATATCAAGATCCCGAATCTTGAACCTGATGCTCTGATACCAACAGAAAATATACTAGGAAGAGAGAGAGAGAGAGAGTAAACTGAACAGGGGAGGATGAAAAATCTTCTATATCTCGAAACACAAACACACCAGACTATATACTGGTAACCCACAACAAACAACGGCCACTTAACTAACAACGGCCACAACGGAATAACAAACAGAAAACTTACAGTTTACAACTAACAGAAATATATCAAAAGTATATAACAGAAACAGATTATTTAACTCTATGAAGAATTAAATGTGCTTTTACCATTTAGTACTGATATTAAGGTACAAAAGTCTTAGAGGGATCATATGCCAGTCATGAGTTTTCTGGCAGGCCTTCCTTTAGAATTTGAGACTGTCAAATCTCATATTCTTGCCAGTACTGAAATTACCTCACTTCAGGAAGTATTCAATAGGGTCCTACATACAGAAATACCCCATCAACTCAACAACTTAATGCCCTCATTACCAGAGGAGGAGATGTTGAAAGAAGGCTAAACAGACGAGGGAGACTTTGGCCATTGGAAAGACTAGTGATATTGTGTGCTATTACTATAAAGAGCCCAACCATACGAAGCGTAATTGTAAGAAATTACAGAACCACAACCAGAGGTTTCAAACCACCAATGTTGTTGCTGTTTCTAGTTCTTCTGAGAAGGGTATTACAATTTCAGCTGATGAATATGCTAAATATCAAGCTTTCTTGAAGGAGTCTACTTTAGTCACTGGTCTTGCTGAACAAGGTAAAACATGCCTTATCTCTTCTTCAAACAAATGGGTTATCGATTCTGGTGCCATAGATCATATGACAGGTAATCCCAACACTCTTTCAAATTTCAAGTCACACAAATCTCCATCCCCTATTACCATAGTAGATAGGTCAAGATATAACATTAAGGGTCTAAGGACTGCTAAACTCACTTTTTCTATTACCTTGTCATCTGTTTTAAGTCTACCAAATCTTTCCTTTAACCTGATTTCTGTAAGTCGACTCACCAAAGATCTAAATTGTTGTGTCTCATTTTTTCCTGATCACTGTCTTTTAAGGACATGTATCTAATGGTCTCTACATCCTTGATACTTGGGAACCTCAATTAGCTGCTTGTGCTAGGGCCACCTCTCCATTTGATGCACATTGTCAGTTAGGACATCCTTCTCTGCCTACCTTGAAGAAGTTATGCCCTCAATTTCATGATGTAACATCAGTTAAATGTGAATCTTGTCATTTTGCAAAACATCATCGGGGTACGTTAAGTCCTAGAGTTAATAAACGGGCTGCATCAGCCTTTGAGTTAGTACATTCAGATATTTGAGGACCCATGTTGTCTAAATTTGGTTTTAGATATTTTGTTACATTTGTGGATGATTTTTCTCAAATGACATGGATTTATTTTATGAAGCATCGTTCTGAGGTGTTTTCCCATTTTTCTGCATTTTCTGCTGAAATTAAGACCCAATTTAATGTTTTTGTGCATATCTTAAGGAGTGATAATGCTAAAGAATATATGTCAGAAACATTTCAAAACTATTTAACCAAACAAGGGATAATTCACCAAACTTCATGTGTTGTTACACCCGCTCAAAATGGGGTAGCTGAAAGAAAGAATAGGGATCATCTTGAGACTGCCCATGCCTTAATGTTTCATATGAATGTTCCCAAACAATTCTGAGATAGTGCTGTTTCCATAGCAAGTTTTCTAATTAATCGGATGCCTTCTATAGTCCTTGATGGTGCCACAGCTTACAGTATTTTGTTTCCCAATAACCCATTATTTCCTGTAGAACCTCGGGTGTTTGGAAGTACATGTTACGTTCGTGATGTTAGGCCCCATATTACAAAACTTGATTCCAAAGCCTTAAAGTGTGTATTCTTGGTATATTTTCGTCTTCAAAAGGGTTATCGGTGCTACTCTCCATATCTAAACAGACATTTGGTCTCAATTGATGTGGTCTTCTCAGAGAAACAACTCTTCTTCTCCTCACTGCCCTTAACACCAAGTCAGGGGGAAGATGAAGAGTGGTTAATCTATAACACCACATCCTCGAATGCCTCTACCAGTCAATCTGAAGATAGTCCAGTTGAAGAGCACTCATCTCCAGAACAGACGGACACTGTTATCCTTCATGCTACAGCAAGACCACCGATTACTCAAGTGTATTCTCGGAGACAAGCAACCGATGATACACGTCCTGCACCAGCCACTTCGTCATTGGATCCTCCACCCAACGATCATGACCTACCTATCGCTCTTTGCAAAGGTAAATGTCAATGCACCATCCCTAAGTCCAATTATCCCATTGCTAATTTTATATCCTATAATCATTTATCACCGTTATCTAGTGCTTTGATTGCTTCTCTAGACTCTATTTTTGTTCCTAAAACTGTTAAGGAAGCCTTGGCCCATCCAGGATGGCATGCTGCTATTATTGAAGAAATAGAAGCATTAGATGCCAACCGAACATCAGACCTTGTAGACTTACCTGCAGGAAAAGAAGTTGTAGGATGCAAATGGGTCTTTGCCATTAAATTTAATACAGATGGTTCAATTTCTCGACTTAAAGCTAGATTAATAGCTAAAGGATATACACAGACTTATGAGGTAGATTATTCTGATACATTCTCTCCTGTGGCCAAACTCACTTCAATCCGTCTGTTCATTTCTCTCGCTGCATCCGAAAATTGGCCATTGTATCAATTAGATATCAAAAATGCTTTCTTGCATGGTGACCTTCATGAAGTATATATAGAACAACTACCTAGATTTGTTGCTCAGGGGGAGTATGGGAAAGTTTGTCATTTAAAAAAATCTTTGTATGATTTGAAGCAAAGTCCCCGAGCATGGTTTGGTAAGTTCACCATGGCAATTCAGGAGTTTGGATTGAAGAAAAGTAAATGTGATCACTCTGTATTCTACAAGCAACCAAAGGATGATATCATTCTTCTTGTTGTTTATGTTGATGGTATTGTCAGTATAGGAAATGACTATGTAGGAATTTCATCCCTCAAATCATTCTTGCATACCAAGTTTCAGACAAAAGACTTGGGCCAACTAAAGTACTTTTTGGAAATTGAAGTAACAAGAAGTAAGAAAGGAATACTTATATCCCAAAGAAAGTATGTCCTTGACATGCTTGCAGAAACTGGAAAGCTAGCTACTAAACCTTGTAGTTCCCCATGATCCCAAATGCACATCTTGCAAAAGATGATGCAGATCTCTTCGATGATCTAGAAAAATACAGGAGGTTGATTAGAAAATTGAACTATCTTACTCTAACACGACCAGACATTGCTTTTGCAATAAGTGTCGTCAGCCAATTCATGTCTGCACCTACTGTCAAACAATGGGAGGCTCTAGAACAGATCCTACGCTATCTGAAAGGAGCTCCTGGTCTTGGTATATGGTACAGCAACCATGGGCATACCAGAATTAAGTGCTTTGCAGATGCTGATTGGGCCGGTTGCAAGATTGATAGGCGATCCATCACTGGATTCTGTGTATTTGTTGGAGGGAACTTAATATCATGAAAAAGTAAGAAATAAGGTGTTGTATCTCGATCAAGTGCTGAATTCGAATATAGAGCTATGGCACAATCCACTTGTGAGATCATGTGGATACACTACTTGTTAGATGAGGTTGGAGTGAAGTATTCAATGCCAGCAAAAGTGTGGTGTGATAATCAAGACGCTCGCCATATTGCTTCAAATCCAGTTTACCATGAAAGAACTAAACACATTGAGGTTGATTGTCATTTTGTTCGTGTAAAGATTGAAGAGAACTTAATCACTACTGAATATGTGAATACAAGAGAGCAACTTGCTGACTTATTTACAAAGTCTCTAAATAGGACTCGAATTGATTATTTATGTAACAAGCTGGGCATGATTAATATCTATGCACCAACTTGAGGGGGAATGCCAAAGTATAGCCTGTATATATGTCAATGTATAGCATGAATTTTGCATGTGTATAGCATGAGCAATTTGACTTGGTTGCCTTGAGGATTGACTTAGGCATACAGTAAAGTGATTTCAGGAGAGATTGAGGGTTAATACTTGTGTAAGCCTATAAATACTTGTTTGCTTAGAGTAATAAAACAGAATATTGCATTATTAGATTGTTCTCAATTACATAAATAAACCCCCTCCATTGACTTTTTCATCTAAAACCCTAACTTACTTATCCATGCAAGCTAAAAAATGTTAAATTTTAAAAAAAAAAAAATTTGACCTGTTCGTGACAAAACAATGGCTATTTTTGTCATTTTCTTCTGCATTTGTGCAACAAAAAGTGTATTAGGATGATAGATTACATGTGTTTTTTACTATTACAAGTAGTATACGGGTTTTTGGACAAAAAAGTCAACAAAAGGGGTTATGTTGCACAAAAAAAAAATTGATATAAAAAGAAAGATTTTATTAAGAGAAAGAAATACAATAGGAGAACAAAAATAAAAGAAAGAGGAAGACAAGGGATCCTCCTACAAAAAAACAAAACTCAAATCAAAACAACCCAAAAAGCCCAATAAAAGGGCTAATACAATAAAGCCATCCAATTCCTATAAACATCTACAAGGGGTACCCCATAAAGAAAACCATTAGCTCAAACTCAGAGAGAAGCAATAAAACAAATCCTGTCCCAAAGCATGTGAGTAGGAAGAAACCGTTGCTTAAAAACTCTTGCATCTCTTCCCATCCAAAGAGACCAAACAACAGCAAACACTGCTACTTTCGACAACATCTTATTCTCCTTTCCCCTCCCAAAACCCCTAAAATTGATGGAGAAGAGAGCTCCTAGATCAACCGAACACAAACAACTCTCCTCAAAGAGCCCAAAGAACTTGTTCCAAATATCCCACACCACTTCACAATGTAAAAAAAGAGATGTTAGTTTGTCTCTGAGCTTCTAAAAAACATCATACAAACATCAGGTGATAAAGCATTGTTAGGCCTCCTAATATGAAGCAAATCATTTGTATTAATTTTACTGAGTAGCGCCGTAACAGTGGATTGAGACAAGAAACAAAGCACGCGAGAGAGAAGTAGAATAACGACTTTCTATATTATTACTGACCCAATGCCTTAGGCATTTATAGACCAAGAGACAATGGTCATAACAGACTGGAAACAAAACTAACAACTATCTGAAACAGACGTAACAGTAGAAGCGCTAAAACAGAGTACTAAACATACAAGATAATAAAAACCGTATGAACAAAACTAATACAAAACTATATTATTTAACTGCCCCCCTCAAACGAGAAGGGGCAACAACCAATCTGAGTTTGCTGCACAGAACATTAAACCTTGAACCAGCCACAGCCCTTGTAAAGACATCTGCTGGTTGTTCAGAACTAGGAATATAGCCAATAGAGATCTCTTTAGCCAACACTTTATCTCTCACAAAATGAAAATCAATCTCCACATGCTTTGTCCTAGCATGCAAAACAAGATTTGTTGCAATACCTTTGGCACTTAGATTATCACTTAGATTTCAGCCAAACTATTTCACTTGTCAAAGAAGCAACAGCCCTATATTCAGCCTCAACACTAGACCCTGAGACAACCCCTTGTTTTTTACTCGACCATGACACCAAAGTATGACCCAAGAAAACACAATAGCCACCCACTGACCTCCTGTCAACCACATCAGTAGCCCAATCTGCATCTGAAAAACCAAAGTGAGAGATCAATAGATGGTTTAACATGTAAGCATACATCCGCAGACCCTTTGAGATATCTCAAGGTACGCTTCGCCCTTTATCCAATCCACTGTAGTGGGAGTGCTTAAATGCTGACTTAATGAATTTACAGCAAAGGAAATGTCTAGTCTAGTGCTTGTCAAGTACTGCAGGCCACCAACCAAACTTCTATAAAGAGAGGGAATAGTAAGAGACTCTTCTTTCACCTTAGGAGAGTGCTTGCCAAGAGTCAAGGGAGTTGGACAAGATGAAGAGTCCTCCATGTTGAATCTTTCCAATAAATCAGCCACATATTTTCTCTGACTCAGAAAAATTCTTTTATCACTCCTTATGACTTCAATTCCCAAGAAGAAATGCACATCATCTAGATCTTAAAGAGAAAACACGTCATTCAACCTTTTAACAAAAACATCCACAAGTTCCTTATTATCACCAGTTACTAGCATGTCATCCACATAAACCAAAACAATTATAACATGATTATAACATGCTTTTTGGTGTGTAAAACAAATAAAGAGTGATCACACCTGATATGTTGAAATCCCCACTATAATAAAGTGTCTCTCAACTTGTCATACCAAGCCCTTGGGGCTTGCTTGAGCCCATAAAGGGCTTTCTTCAATCTACATATATGTTTGGGATATTTGGCATCCTCAAAACAGTGTGGCTGCTTCATAAAAACTGGTTCTTTAAGATTGCCATTTAAAAAGGCATTATCTATATCAATTTGCCTAATAGGCTAATTTAGGGATACAGCAATAGTCAAAATTACCCTTACTATTGCTAATTTAGCAACAGGACTGAAGGTCTCTCCCATAAAAATTTCAGGGTCTTGTTGGAACCCTTTGGCAACAAGCCTCGCTTTATACTTCTGTATGCTGCCATCTGCTGCAATTTTGGTTTTAAAAACCCACTTGCATTCTACTGTGTTTTGTCCATTATAGGGAACTAGTTCCCAGGTTTCATTTTTCCTCAAGGCTTCAAGTTCGACTTCCATGGCTCTTTTCCAATGAGGCACTTTATAGGCTTCTGTAGCGTTAAGGGACTCTTTGTTGCTACTGCTGTTCAAATTTGCTAAGGCTGCATAGGGAGATTTGTGCTGAATGGTTCCACTTTTCAGCCTAGTGATCATACGATGAGTGGACGTAGGTCTGAGATTCCTTCTCTGAATACTTGGACTATGCTGTCCTGGTTCCTCAATGCCTTCTTCTACTCTCTGATGTTCTAAAACAACCTCAGTACTTGCTGTTTTTTCTGAACCTCCATCAGAACAACCATTTTCTCCAATTTCCATATCCTGCATAGTACTAGAAGATAAATCAATATTACAATAAGTAGGCAAGGGAACCAAATGAACAATTTCTCTGGTCTCTTGGGGTCTTCTAGTGTTTAAGAAACCATCTTTAAAAGGAAAATCAAACTCATTGAAAGTTACATGCTGGAGATATAAA
Source organism: Biancaea sappan (assembly GCA_037074585.1). NCBI lineage: Eukaryota > Viridiplantae > Streptophyta > Magnoliopsida > Fabales > Fabaceae > Biancaea > Biancaea sappan. The sequence continues at coordinate 20,555,009 of CM073494.1, forward strand.
TTCTCCCAGTGGATGACAAACATTTGTAGCCTTTATGATCCATGCTAGGACCAAGGTAAACACACTTGGTAGAATGAAAACTCAATTTATGTTGGTTGAAAGGTCTTAGGTAAGGAAAACAGGTGCAGCCAAAGACTTTTAGTTCCATAAAGTCTGGTTTTCTTTTAAATAACACATAGAAAGGTACTTCTCCTTGTAAGGCTGTGGTAGGCAGAAATTTTATTAGCCTTACAGCAGTTTGAAATGCATCAAACCAATAGCACATAGGTGTACTAGCCGGAGCTAACATACTCAATCCCATCTCAACTATTTGCCGGTGTTTTCTCTCTATGCTTCCATTTTGAACAGAGGTATAAGGACAAGAGTATCTCATAATTATTCCACTATTATTAGCAATAACAGAAAAAGGTTTGAATTTAGTTCCACCATCAGTTTGAATCACCTTAATCTTTCTCTCTAACTGATTTTCCATTGTTTTCTTAAACTGGGCAAAAACTTGAACAGCATCTCCTTGGCTTTTAGAGTATAAATCCACAAAAATCTGCTATAATCATCCAAAAAACTGATATAATATCTATAGCCAGACCTAGATTGAACTGGTGCTGGACCCCAAAGGTCTATATGTACAAGGTCAAGGGGTTTTTCTGCTCTAGATTGAGATTTTTTAAATGGAAGAGCTTGCATCTTGCCAATTTTACATGCATCACAAAAAAAAATTGTCTTTATTGATCAATTTTTGCATGTTACAATATTTGAATATATCATTCAAAATTTGCTCTGAGGGATGACCCAGTCTTCTGTGCCACAACACTTCCTCTTGGCTTCTTCCATCTTTCTTTGTCAAGAAACACTTCATATCACAAGTTCCTTTTATTCTGTATAGTCCATCAATTAGAACCCCTTGCATTAGAGTCTTTCCCGTTGCTTTGTCCTTCACCACACAACCAGAAGAGTCAAAACTCACAGATACATTATTATCATTTGATAATTGAGATACGCTAATCAAGTTCTTGCTAATCTTGGGAACCAGCAGCAACTCAGTCAATTTTAGAGGAGTATCTTCAATCCCAGTATTTCCAATCTTTTCTATACATACCTTTTCACCATTTCCAACAATAAGATGAGTCTTTTGGGAGGTAGATTTACCTTGTTCAACCACTGTTGGATCATTTGTGACATGATTTGAAGCCCCACTATCTAGATACCAATCTTGATTGTCAAGATTGTTTTTTTTGATAGAAAAAGAAGTATTATTAAGGAGAAGAGAAAGGTACAGAGGGAAAGGATTACAAAAGGTGGAGGACAAGGGATCCTCCTAAGAAAATTCACGAACAAAATGTAAACTAAAAAATTCAAAAACACCCTACATAGCCCCTAACAAAGTATTAGTACAATAACGCCCTCCAATCCCTATAAACATCAGATATAGGCACCCCCTTGAACAGCCCATTGGCCTAAACCCACAATGAAGCCGCATAACGAATTCGATCCCACAACAGCTGAGTAGGCATACACCGATCATTAAAGACTCTGCATTTCTTTCCAGCCAAATGCACCACACAGTTGCGAACAAAGCTGTATTGCAAAGAGTTTTGTTGTCCTTCCTATGGCCAAAACCAGTAAATTTGGTCGCAAGGAAAGTGCCAAGGTCCTTTGGACAAACCCAACTCTCGTCAAAGAAATCAAATAATATATTCCAAATACTCCAAGCCACGTCGCAGTGTAGAAACAAATGATTATTTGTCTCTAAATGTTTGAAGCAAAACACACAAACGTCAGGGGATAAAGCCTTAAGGGGCCTTCTGATTTGACACAGATCGTTTGTATTAATTCTATTGAGCACATCAAGCCACAAAAAAGCTTTAACCTTTAAAGGCGCCTTAACTTTCCAATAAGACTTTTTAAAAGGGAAGAAGCAATAAGGTTACGGGCGAGAAAATTGAGAAAGGAACCACAAGTGTAAGAGCCTGAGGAATCGAGCTTCCACATTCTCTTATCAGGAGGAGAAAGGCGAATTGGATCAAAGATGTCTAGCATCACGGAAAGATCTTGATTGTCAAGATTGTCTTGGGTTATGAGAAAAGCTGAATGGGATGAATTTGCATCTTTGTTGTTGTTGTTCTCTGTGTTTGCTGTTGACACACCAAAGAAACTTTGATCAAAACGATAAAAACAATTTACCACAACGTGGCCTACCTTTCCACAAAGCTGACATGTAAGCTGACATGTGGGCCTACCACCTTGTCTGCCACCACCACGATTATTGGATCTGCCTTGTCTTCCATGTCCTCTCCAATTCTGATTAAAATTGGAGGTGTTATTCCTTGTTTTATTAGTGACTACATTTGCACTAGGTGATCCATATGAGCCCAAAGAAGACCACTGCTCCAGACGACTTTCATAAGTCATTAACGAAGTCTGGAGTTCGACCCAAGAAAGAGAGAATCGTTCTGTTAACTGAACCACGATTGGTCCGTATTCGGAATCCAGCCCAACTAGAGTCTGGTTGATCAAATCATCATTTGACAGCGGGAACCCAGCCATCTGGAGATTATCAGTTAATTCCTTCACTTTTCGAAGGTACTCATCCATTTTCAAGCCTCTTTTTAGAAGGCGTTGAAGTTCACTCTTATACAGAAAAACGTGCGCTCGGTTCTGTGATCCAAAAAATTCTTTAACAATGTTCCATAGTTCTTGGGAAGTCTTGCACCCAAGAACTTGAGAGAAAATGTCGAGTGTCATGCTGTTGTATAACCAGCCCAACAACATCTGGTCGTGTGTAACCCATTCTTGAAATTTTGGGTTTATCGTGCATTCATTCCCTTCAAAAAGAAAGACCTTTGGACACAGGTTGGTGCCCAGAATGTATCCATCCATGTTGTTTCCACGTATCATAGGAAAAACTAAGGAACTCCACATCAAGTAGTTTATTCGGTCGAGTTTAATGGAACAAACTTGATTGAAGGTTGTCATGTAGGGGCTAGGTCTATTCTGATAAGTGACAGACGAGTTTGCAGAACCAGAAGTGGCAGAAGAGAACGATTGCTGATCCATAACTAAGCCCTGAGTCTTACGCTCTGATACCAAGAGAAATCTTAACAATAGCGCCGTAACAGTGGATTGAGACGAGAAACAAAGCACACGAGAGAGAAGAAGAATAACGACTTTCTATATTATTACTGACCCAATAACAGACTGGAAACAAAACCAACAACTATCTGAAACAGACGTAAAAGTAGAAGCGCTAAAACAGAGTACTAAACATACAAGATAATAAAAACTGTACGAACAAAACTAATACAAAACTATATTATTTAACTCTGTCCAAACAAAAGCTTTCACCTTTGAAGGCACATTCACCTTCCAAAACGACTTTTTAAAAGGCAAGGGATCATGTGTGCTACAAATCAAAAAATTATAGAAAGAAGCACACGTATATGAACGTAAGGGATCCAACTTCCATAGTCTCCTAACAAGGAAAGAGAAGATACGGACCAAAGTCAAAGTTTCAAGCATCGAAGGAAGTTTATAGCCAGGGGTAAATTGCACAACTCCCTAAATTGAGGTGGGAATTCTTTGCATCTTTGCCTATTTTTTGGTAGGAAAAAATTGCTGGCTTTTATAAGAGAAGAGGTAAACTCTCTATGGTATATTCATATGCATTTACAAAAAAAAATTAAAGAAAAGAGAAAATGGTACAATTAGGGTGAAAGGTATGCTTTAAAATGCATTTATACTTGTTGGTAACAAGCAAAAATAGTATTGAGTAAACCACATGAGGCCACAACAATTTCTAGTTTCTATTACTAGAGCACTGCCTTTCTCCATATAAAAAATAAATTTCTTAGAAGATAGAAAGTTGCACGGAAGGAGGATAAGGCATGCTCTTAGAACAAAAAAAACAAACAACAGCGAAAACAACAAAGCCACCCTAATTCTTTACATATCTGACAGGGAAGACACCAAAGGGAAGCCAAAATTGCAACTGTGACCAACCATAAGACACCATGAAAAATGTAAACATTCCTCCCCTACCAAATACATTGTACAACCATGAAGACTGCACACCACCAGGAGACTTAAACCTCATTATTTCAACCAAAATCCTAGTTGTCTGGAGAAATGCTCCAAGATCAAAGGACACACCCATAGTTCACCATTATAATAAGGAAGCATTGCCATTTATATATAACTTCTGTAAAAACTCTTTGATAGAATGATGTGGCATTTCATGATAACTTCATGTACAAAACTATTCGACATGTCAGCCCAAAAAATTCTCAGGTGATTACCAGAGGTGGTAAGACTTTAATGACAGGTTTGACCTACAATGACTTCTCTTCTTTTTTTTCTTTTATAACATTCCTGCTGTAATTGTTAAGCAACATCTTCCACGAAATAAATACAAAGGAATTACCAATTATGTGATAAAACAATGCTAGATTGCAAGTAACTTACCTGTACTGGGACAAATACAAAGGAGACCAAATCAACCTTCAATATTTCCAAAATAGAAGAACCAGCTTCTCTAAGAAGCTGCAATATCAATGGAGCAAAAGAAAATTTGTCAGCAAGAAGTAAAGCAGTGTGGAATAGTGCAAATCATATCATAAGAACTTCACCAAAATCATAGTCCCACTCCATACATGAATCTCACTAAACTCCAGTTGAAAATCAAGGCGTGTACTTTCCCCAACATCCTCAGAGGATCGTGATTTGAAGCTTTTCAATTGAATGCCCATGATGTTATTCTCAATGGAAAGACCATGTTCGTGATGCACAAACACCACATCCAACTTTGGTAGATTGAAGCTGACCTAAATAGCAAGTATAATTCCACAATTAACGTTAGAGCTATTTCATATCTTTTTTGGTAGAAACAAACATTAACACCATTTGAAAACCTTTTGAACTGTTCTGCATGATACCTGGTTATATATAACCAACAAAAATTTACTCAATACGAATCAAGAAAGATACCTTGCTTTACATCAAAATTAGAGAAAGAGAAATTGGTTATCCAGACAAAAATTTACTCAATACGAATCAAAAAAGATACCTTGCTTTACATCAAAATTAGGGAAAGAGAAATTGGTTATCCAGTTAATTACCACAAAGCAGATAACACATTTTATATTTCAACAGGGCACTAGAATTCCAATTGAAATCAACCAAAGGAAACCAAACAACAAAAACACAAACATGACACTCAAAGAGACTTGCAAGTGAAAAAACAAAATTTTCCCAAAAGCCAACTAGTTTCCAGGAAGCCATAGACAGTAACAGAATCCAGACTCCCAGTACCAGGTAAGATATGCAGTTTCTGTATCATTCATATTTCTTTAAAGAATTGCCATCCAAAAAAAAAAAAGAGATAGAACTATCCATATCAAGAAACTAACAATAGAAGTACCAAAAGAAGAATATGACCACTAACGGGAGGAAAGGCTGCACAAAGATACATCACTACACCAAACAGTCTGAATTGGTTACACTATTGGCAATTAAAGAGGTACATGAGAAACTTCTCAGAGAAACCACTGTACCAACAGTTTACTGAAATAAAGTTGACATGCATAAACATTTAATTCAATCAACTCAACTGCTCCTAGACACAAAAGAAAGAAAGTAACTGCACTGCAAAGGGGCAAATCCTAGGAGTGCTACAGTAAATTTCAGGCTCACAAGTATTTTATTTTTCGGATAGAAAAAAAAACTGTATTTGAAAGAGGAGAAAGTAAAAAGTGATCAGGACAAAAAATCTTCAAATCAGAAAAATAAATGAACCCCAAAAAAAAAAAACAGAACAATATAACAAATTTCTAAGAAGCTAATTAGTGTAAAAGAGGCTCGCAAGTCAGTGGAACTGATGAGAGAAAACAAAGAAAATAAAACCATACCAGAATGTGAATCCAAAGATAAATAAGAATAAGCAGCAAGACATTGCCTAATTTTACACTGAAAGAGAAGCTAAAAAGAAAGCAATTTAAAAGCCGTATAGACAAACTTCAGATTTGACATATCCTGCCAATTGCTTCTTAACATTCAGACATGAGATAGTTTCTCTTCATTGTTAGGTTCTCACATACAAGTTCTAAAGTTCAAATCTGTGATACTTTCCTCTACCTTGTTGAGGTAAAACTAGACCCAAGCATAATAGGGCTACTTTAACAAACAATGGACTAAAAAAAACATTCACATATTTTTTCAATAAGTAACATTTTCATCAAAATGATTTCAAGAGCAAATAAAATGAGACACAAATTTTTCTCTCACTCAAAAAGAGAAGACAATAAGGCCCATAATTGGTTCTATTAATATCTTTTTCTGATAGAAAAAGAAATTTTATTAATGAGAAGAGAGAGAAACAAAGGCAAAAGAAAAAGAAAAATACAACAGAAGGAGGACAAGGGATCCTCCTAAGATAGAACTAAAAGGATAGAAAAGCACAGATCCACCATATCTTATGCCAAAACTTAATTTAAGAGAATGGGTGGACAAGGCTCAAACTCTGAACCATTTGGTCAAAGAGGCTCCAATACAATGTTAATGACCATATCAACCCAAAACCTTAAGCTACTAAATAAGACCCATGTTAAGACAAAAAGTCATTAGAAGGATTCTTGGTGACAATAATATGCTCCATTGCACTAATCTCCTGACATCCAGTCAAATTGCAGAACCCCAAAAAAAAAAAAACTTAAAATTGAATGATTATGAGATAAACTATTTAAGCTAGGTTCAATAGTTAATACTTATGTCGTAAAATATACATCAATTAAAATTAATGTACTTCCTGTGCTTCTATATTATTGTGCTGTTTTTGAGTCACTTGAGCAGGATATTTAATCCTTCATTTTTGTATTCTCTTTCTCTCATAGTAACCAAAGCACATATGTGATGATTAGAAACAGAAACTACGTCAAAATTCACAACCTTTTCAGGAAACATGGAACTGTATTTGGAGAAAGAAGCAAGTGCTTGCTGCTTCTTGGCTCGCTTTTTTGTTGCCACAAAATCAGTACTTGACTCTATAACTCTGTCAGAGCCAGAAGGAGATTCTGATGAACTCATACTTTTCAAAAGCAACCCTTCATTCAAGTTCACTGTGACCTCTCCGCTGGAAATGTCCACATTCTTAATAATTATACCCACTTCCCTATGTCCAAAAAAAACAACTTAGAAGCCATAAGTATAGATATCAAATTATCAAACTAATAAGAGGTCAAAGTCAGGGGAAACAACTGGCACAGTTCAGAATATGAGAACAAATTCAAGATTTCTTTTTTGGGAATAAAAAGACCCTTATAAAAACTGCAAGAGCCAAACCGAGAATAGAAACAAGAAGTATACAAAGAATAGAGATCCTTTCAGGTCAAGACAAATGAAATTTAAAAATAAATAGATAAATAAAAAGAGAGATGAAAGCTAAGACTTAGAAATCAAGCCATAAGTTTTTATTAGGAAAACCTTGGCCTTCTTCATGCTAAAATAGATGCTCACTTCAAATAATTAAGTAGGAAGTTCCATTTGACAGCTTCTATAGTTAAAGCTATTTGTTTGAAAATTCTGGCTGTAAGGTTCACAAAAGGCAGATTGGGATCATCTTCGCAACACAATGCAGACTCTCGTAAGTCTTTTGCCCAATAACTACTTTAACAATGAAAAAACCTCTCCTCTAACCACAATTCAAACAAATGAAAGTACATAGGGACAAAAATCAAATACCTATCATGACCAAATTCACATGAGATAGAGACTTTTCCACAGACAAAAGGGGCAGGAGATTTTTCTATTGAGGCAATGGATGCCTGGGCAGAAGAACTGCCCCCTCCACCACTAAAATTAGAGAATTGATCACAACTGGCCCGTGGTTCACCAATGTGGAAAAGAATAGGTAATATATGTAGCCTGACAAATAAATTTGACCTTGATCCACCATCTTTAGATATATCCACTTTCAATTCCTTGATTTCAACAGTATATTTAGGAGTCTGCAACATTCAAGAATGTCAGTAACCTAAGGAAAAATAATAATAATAATTCAAATCACACCCCAGATAAAAAAAAGAAAATGAAATACAAAAATACTAGCTTAAAATAACAAGTAGGAAGGATGCCCTAAACTTTATCAAAGTCAATATAATCATTACATTTGATAATATCAGGGTATAATTTTAAAAATTATTATAATATTACATGCTGTTTATGATATAAATACAAATTTATATTACATGTGCAAAGTATGTGATAAATTTGTCAATATGAAAATAATGAAGCCAACATGTGTTTGACCATACAAGCAAAAAACACGATGTTTATGTAATGTATACCTTTACAACCAGATCTGTCACACAAACCGACAGATATCTTGCAATATTGGCTACAATCATCCACTTCCCCCTGCCTGAAGCACTTGATTTCCGAGTTTTCATCTTCTGAGGACTTTTATTTGAAGGCCTCATAACAACTTCTAAGTCACTTATTAGAACTTGCAGCTTTGGATCTCGGGAAATAAAACCCACACCAAGCTTGACTAAAGACTGGCGCAAGCTAAGTTTAATTTCACCAACAGATACAGATTCAACAGCACCCTGTACATGTTATATATCAATTAAATAACATATTGAGCTGAGCTCATAAAGAAACAAATCTTCCAACAAAACAAAGTGGCATCTCATTAGAATGAAATAAATAGGATAAGTAGAAGGGGGCCTGTATAACCAGGATCAGCTGAACCAAGTTGCCTGTGGGATTCTTTCTGAATCTGAGAGTAAACTCATCAAGGAAAAGGCAAGGATAGACATTTGCCGATCATCATTATTGGAATAAATAAGATGTGAAGGGATGATAAGTGTGTGTGTGTGTATATATATATATATGAGATACAAGCCCTCACGCCAAATTCAAAACTTTATCCTCCCATATAGTACAGTGAACCCATAAAGAAAACCAGCAATACCTGCTAAAAGTACTGCTTCAACAGCAACAGCTTACTTTTGTGCTTTAAAAATATGGGACCGCATAACGGATGCGGTCCCATAACAAAAGTAAGCTGTTGCTGTTGAAGCAGTACTTTTAGCAGGTATTGCTGGTTTTCTTTATGGGTTCACTGTACTATATGGGAGGATAAAGTTTTGAATTTGGCGTGAAGGCTTGTATCTCATATATATATATATATATAAAGTAAGCTGATGACACAATTCTTTCCTTGCCCAAGGATAAGGAAAATTTTCTTAGAGTGTTATCGCTGGTTCAGATCTTTGAACTGATTTCGGGTCTTCGTGTTAACTTGGGCAAGTGTGGCTTAGCTGGCATTAATATTCAAGATGACTCTCTTGGTCAGTTGGCCGAGATAGCGGGTTGCGAGGTTCTCAATTGGCCTCTTACCTATTTAGGTGTTCCCCTAGGAGGTAACCCGCGCGCAGCTTCCTTTTGGGATCCTGTTATCCAAAGAATATCCCGCAAGCTTGATAGTTGGAAAGGCTCCTACTTTTCCTTAGGGGGAAGATTGACATTAATTCAAGCATCCTTATCTAGTATGCCCTTGTATTTTTTGTCCCTGTTCAAAATTCCGGTTGGAGTGGCTAGAAGGATTGAGAGAGTTATGAGGGATTTTCTTTGGTCTGATGGAGGGGACAAGAAGAAGGACCACTTGGTTAGCTGGGAGGTGTGTTGCAAACCTAAGGAAGATGGGGGCTTGGGTCTTGGCAATCTAATGTCTAAAAATACATCTCTTTTGGCTAAATGGCTATGGAGATTCCCTTTAGAGCCTAATTCCTTATGGCATAAGGTGATTAAAGCAAAGTATAGGCTTCATCGGAATGGTTGGGACGCTGATTTGGGAGGTGTCGTTACGCATGCAAGTCCTTGGAAAGCAATTTCTCAGGTATACCATCTTTTTTTTTCCTTCTTTGTCTTCCATCGTTGGTGATGGTTCCCGTTTTCGTTTTTGGGAGGACTGCTGGATTGGTCCTTCCCCCTTTAAAGAAAGATTCCCGCGTCTCTTTTCTTTGTCTTCTTTGCATGATGCCCCTATTGCAGATTTCTTTTGTTTGCAAGGGGACCAACCTGGTTGGAATCTCCATTTCGCCAGAAATGTAAACGATAGACTATTGCCAGATCTTTCCTTGATGCTTGATATTTTGGATCCTATTCGCCTTTCCTCTCATCTTGATAAAAGAATTTGGAAGTTGGATTCCTCAGGTTCGTACACTTGTGCCTCTTTTCTTAATCATCTCGTTCGTAACCCTGTTGTTTCTTCGCATTTTCAAAGGTCTTATTGGAAAGTTAAGGCGCCTTTAAAGGTAAAGGTTTTTTTGTGGTCTGCAGTGCTCAATAGAATTAATACAAATGATCTGTGGCAAATCAGACGGCCTCTTATGGCTTTATCTCCTAATGTTTGCGTGATGTGCTTGAGACATTCAGAAACAAACAATCATTTGTTCCTTCATTGTGATGTGGCTTGGAGCATTTGGAACAGGCTTTTTGGTCTTTTTGATGAGAATTGGGTTTGCCCAACTGACCTTGCTGCATTCCTTGCGACCAATTTTACTGGTTTTGGTTCTAGGAAGGATAACAAAATTATTTGGAAAACAGCTTTATTCGCAATTGTGTGGTGCATTTGGTTGGAAAGAAACGCCAGAATATTTAATGATCGGGGTCTACCTACTCATTTGTTATGGGACCGCATCCGTTATGTGGCATCTTTGTGGGTTTCGGCCAATGGGTCTTTCAAGGGGGTGCCTCTTTCTGATGTTTATAGGGACTGGAGGGCGTTGTTGTACTAAATTCTCTTTTTTTTAGGGGCCTTATGGGACGTCTTTTGGTTTTAGTTTTTTCTATCCTTTTAGTTCTATCTTAGGAGGATCCCTTGTCCTGCTTCTGATGTATTTTTCTTTTTCTTTTGCCTTTGTTTCTCTCTCTTCTCATTAATAAAATTTCTTTTTCTATCAAAAAAAAAATATAAAAATAACTCAAACTAATGCAACAATAAGAAATAAAATACAAGGGAAAAAAGCTCCATCGATAAGCAATGAAAAGTCCCACAAGAAAGTAAAGAGATGCTTTTCTCAAGAAAACATTTTAATTGATCTGGATATGATAATTTGAAAACCTAGCTTCTTGCACTAAAGAACAATTCAGAACTCCACAGAAGTAAATTTGGGCCCTTGAACAGAGGGTGAATTATCGCTATAAAATTTATAGCTCTCATTTTGGGGTGGGAGGCAGCAGTAATAGATACCCTATGCGACATTAAACTTGTAGTGATTCTGGAGAAGAATATATTTAACCATTAAATCTAAATACTTCATTAATTTGTTTTCATTTTTTGATAAAAGATGAAGTTATATTGTAAAAAAAGAAATGTACAGAGGAGAAAGGGAATTCTACTAAGGTAAAAGACCAAAACTGGAACAAAAAAAAGTAAAAGAAAATGCAAAAGAAACTTAAACATGCCGCAAAGCTGCCGTATCCCTTTGCTTATCTTGGGGGCACTCCCTTCAAAAAAACAATGTGCCGAACCCCAAAGAGACGCCACAAACATTATCCTAGCCATAACACATGTAATGACATGGAGATTGAAGACACCCTTAAAAATACAAGCATTATGCTCCAATGAAATAAATATCTAACCACTATGCAAATCTTACTCTCGAGTTGTAGCCTGATGAAATGCATTACAAAAAAAAAAAACCCAATGCTGTTCAAAACTCCAATTTAAAAAAAAAAAAATTAAGGCAGCAAATGAAGGCAGAACAGACCTTTTTGAACTTCACTACCACATCCCTTAAACATTTCCATCCACCTATGCGAAATCCAACAGATGCTCCCAAAGTCCGGCTCAAAATCCAAGCCAGCAACCTAGAAGCAAATCTGAAACAGTAGACATAACAAAATCAAGTACAGCAATTGTTCAAATGCTTCAAGTCTCTAAATGACTCAAAAATAAAAACAAAGTAATGGACCAATGCTAACATAATACTAGCTTAAATCATAACAAATAAGAGATTCTCATTTTCTTGACCTTTTTCCATGTGTTTATTGGTTATCCTCTTTGTATAATGCTCCAATTTCAGAATTTTAACTGAACTAAGTGACCATTCTTCTTGGAATTTTTTCTTATGTAGCCATCTTAATGCTAGACTTGTTGTTTATCTTGATTTGTTGCTGTAAGCATTTGTCCATTCAGCGTTTGGAATTCAGATTCTTGGGCTTATACATGCTTGTCTTTCTTTAGATGTTTTATTCAAAATCCAAATGCTAATTCACCTTTGTCTAAGTTTTTATGGAAAGTCAATGCCCCTTTATAGGTAAAAGCTTTTGTTTAGACAATACTTATTTTTTCGATCGAAAAAGAAATACTGTTTAAAAGAGAGAAAGGATACATAGCAAAATGGAAACAAAAGACAAGAGGAGGACTGGATATCCTCCTAGAAAAAACAAAAACATAAACAACCCAAGCAGCCAAAAAAAAGGGCTCATACAACAAAGCCCTCCAATCCCTAAGGACATCAACAACGTACCCCCTTAAAAAATCCATTCACCGAAACCCAAAGAGAAGCAACGTAGCAAATTTTATCCTACAACAGATGAGGATGCAGGAGCCATTGCTTAAACACTCTAGTATTTCTTTCCATCCAAGGACACCACACAGCTGCAAACATAGCCGCCTTCCACAAAACCTTATTCTCCTTTCTCGTTCCAAAACTGATAAATTAGTGGCAAATAAAGTACCAAGGTCAACCAAGCAAACCCAACTCTCCTCAGAGAATCCAAATATCCAGGCCACCTCACAATGTAAGAACAGATGACTATTTCTTTCTGAATTCCTCCAACACATCACATAGACATCAAGAGATAAAGCCTTAAAAGGCCGTCTAACATGAAGCAGATCATTTATATTAATTCTATTGAGAACTACTATCAAAACAAAGGCCTTCACCTTTGAAAACACCTTCACTTTCGAAAAACAACTTTTTTTCTGTAGACCAAAAAATTATAAAAAGAAGCACAAGTGTATGAGACCGAAGAATCCAAATTCCACAGCCTCATATCAGGGAAAGAGGATATGCGTAACAAAGCCAAAATGTCCAACATCAAAGTAAAATCGCCCACAAATATATCATTTATATTTCTGGAAAAATGGAAGTTCAAAGAAAATTGGCCCCTTTGAAAAATGCTTCAGGCCCAAAGACCAAATAAGGCCTTACCAACTAATGTTAGCATGATGTGCTTTAAAAGTTAAGAGACCAACAACCACTTTTTTCACATTGCAAAATGGTTTGGCATATTTGGAAGAGGTTGTTTGGTTTCTTTGAAGAGAGTTAGGTTCACTGATAGAATCCCACATTAGTGAACTCATGATATAAAATGGTACTTAAGTTATGAGGCACTTCTGCTAAACAGGCTAGTCTTATGGGATAGGTTCTCCTCATGGCTCAAGTGGCATCAACCGATACCAAAGCAATCCATTACAATCTCAATTGCAATCGTGTGGCGTAGGTGGTGCCGTTGGTATTGCAATGTTCGCTCGAGGCTAGGAAACTAACGCAAAGCCTGCCTACGTAGGCGCTGTGAATGTGAAATATGGTGTAATGTCTAAAACTAAAGCCCAAGTCGTATCATTGCCCAATTAATCCGGAGTCTTTTTTTAGTTATCAAGTTTACAGGTTTTGGGAGGCAAAAGGAGCATAAAGTTCTCTAGCATTATGCAATCTAGCTGGTTTATGGTGTTTTGAATTAGAATGAAATGTTAGTGTTAAATCAGCAATTTTTTCCACATCTTCTTTGAGATGGAATTATTTTTATGTCCTCTTTGTAGCTTTTTGCAAATGGCTATCTTAGGGGAGTGCCCCTCATGGATCTTCAAAAGGACAGGAAGACTCTTTTTAAGTGTCTAAATTGTTTTCTTTTGTTTTAGTTTTTGTTAGGGGAGGATTCCTTGTCCTCTGTTTTGTACCTCTATGTCTTATTCTTTCTTCTCATCAATGAATTCTTTTTCCATCCAAAAAGAAAATGAAAGACTCATAAGTCATAGAAACTCAGCATTATCACAAATCTAGCCAAGAAACAATGGCAATTTAATCATTAAGTTATCATTGGGATATAATTTGACAATAAAATTATGGATGTTGCTCTCTAACATCTCTACAGAGACATTGCTCCAGTTTGAGCACTCTTCTCTTGACGTCAAGATTTGTTACTGCCCCCATCCCTCCATATCATCACATTTTGACAAAAAGAAAATCTTATGACTATTTCTCTAGGATCGTTTCATACTAAAAGCTGTGCCCTCAAATTCAAGACAATTAATAGTGTAAAAAATTTATTCTAGAGATGTTTAGATTATATAAGAATTTAAATTTCCAATGTGAAAGTTCTATTTAAAAAATTTTCAATGTGAAAGAGGAATGCAGAATGCTAAGGTGTCAAAAATTCTTTTCTTTGTCCTCTTTTTTTTTTTTTTAATGGAAGGAAAACCACTGGGGAAACAAAAAGAGTTTATACAAAGAATAAAGGGTCAAAGACCAAGATAAACAAGCTCATCAATACAATAAAGCTATCAATCCTTACACTTAACTCAAAAACACACTATCAAAGAAACTATGGGCTGAACATCAAAGAGCACATAATAATAATCCTATTCCATATTATATTTGAAGATTGTAAATAATTCCTAAAAAGCCCAGCATTTCCCAAAACCAAGATACTTTTTTCCTAACGCAATAAAGCCCCCATAAACTAGTTGAATTTTTTAACACAAGGCAGGAATCAGTGCCTCATTGCAGGTCAACAGCCTACACAAAATACTTACAACTAATGTTAGTGTTATGTGAATTTTTAATTCTGAGAAAAGTGTTCATCTATTTCTTTACTGCCCAGCTGCTTAATATTTGTGGCACAGGCTTAGATACTTATGACAAATGTTGGATTGGACCTGTCCTGCAAACCGGGAGCAATTTTTCTAAGTGGTTTCAGTGGTTTTGGAAGGAGTAAGGAGCGCATTGCTATATGTCACTGTTGAACAGAGTATTTTGGTGTCAATGATTGGATAGAAATGACAGGATTTTCAAATATCAATCTTGGTCCTTGCCGCTTTTATGGACGACAGTGGTCTTCTTGTCTTCATTATGCAACTGCTAATAGCTTTTGAGAGGGGTTTCTCTTTCAAATGTACAGCAGCATTGCAGGTTATTTCTTCGTGCTTTTCTACTCTTCGTTTCCAGTAATGGATTATCAAGCTTTCAATTTTAAATTGTTCTACAAACATTTTTCTCTTTCTTTTTTTATACTTCAAGAACCTACGTAACTTCCTTTTCTTGATAAATATAGAGATCCTCCACAGTTTTCCGGAATTCAAAAAAAAAACACATGCTTACTACAAGTGCATAGAACTACGATGTAAAGGAAACAAAAATAACGGGAAATCGCTGAATATGCTAAAATTCAGTAGTGAAAAGAAGAAGAAAAAACACTGGGCAACTTACATGAATACGAGCCACAATGTAATAGAAAGTAACAGGAACCCAAAGAGGAACTTGACAGGTGAAGCTGCCATTTCCAATGGGAAGAGTAATTTCTCTCCAGCAATGGGAGAATTTCAATCTTGTTCTCGAAATGCCCCAATATGAAAGCTGAACACGCTTCCCTCGCGTAACTTCATTGCAGAGAGAGCGCACCAAAAGAACTATTGCGCAGGAAAAGAAAAAAAAAAAAAGAAAAGCAACAAGAGAAAAGAACCCTAAATTTTAGTCACTGTAATGTCTTCGAAATGAAGACTGCGAAACAGACTTGGTCGCGCCATGATCGGAAACGTTGATTATCTTGGACTTAGATCCGAACCTCGAGGTGTTCGGCGATCAAAAACATGGGGAGAGAACCAGGCAGTAAGAAACCAGAAGCTAAGATCGGGTGCCACGCAGGTGCACGAGAAATATCACAAGCGTTCAATTTTTTCCTCGGTATGGGGGTTTCGATAAACGTGCCGTGAGATGTCACTGTCTATAGAACTTATAACGGCGAGACTATCCTTTCCGTATTAAGCGTCTCTGGCAATGAAACGAAAGATAAATTTGTCAACGCTGCGTTTAAGCAATCGATGGCGGTTAATGGTGTTAGTTGATGTGCCTGCGTAGATTCGCGCATGAAATTTTTCACGGAGAAACAACTGCAAGTCTTTTTTTTCTTTTTTTAATCAAAATTTTTCTTGTTTTAATATTAATTTATAAGCATTAACCGGGTAAATTATGTAATTTGACCTGTCGTGACGTTATTTTGGGATTTGAAAATTTCTAATTTAAAGCCATTAGTTAGTGATTAGTAGCCATTGATCTGAAATTGTTTGCCAAATGAACTTGCATCCAAATTTTTACTGTATCTAAAATAATTATAACGTAAAATTATATCTAGTTTCTTTTATTGATCAAAACTCAAAAATCCACTTTGACCAAAACTCAAAAGTCTAAGTATGGTTCAACTTTCATTGACCTTTTTTAGCGAATTTTTAGATACACAAATCACGCAACACTTGGATAATTTCAGTCAAAAGTTAATTTCTTTCAACTTTTTTTCTTCTAACTATTTGAAACTTCTTTTTTTTTTTTTGCATGATAAAACAAGAGTTTAACTTTTAATGATTTCGTATCTTATTTAAGTTACCTTTGACTAACCTCCAATTCTCACTATAACCTCCAACTGAACACCGATATTTGGACACTCAATTTGGTGAGTTGCTTTTTTCCCTCTTTAATAGACAATGTAGACCATGATCTTCACTGATTTATACGTCACAATGTTGGTTGTAAGTATTGCAAAATTGACAAATATAAGTATTAAAGTAACAAGAAGATTTTGACTTGCCAGTTAAATATTTCAAGAATCGCTTAAAGTTCAAATTCTATTAAAGAGTTAATTAAAGTTATTTATGAGCAAAAATTTAGCTAATAAATGAAAAAACATGTCGTACATAGTACAAAACTTTACAATAATAGCAAAACAAACAATAGTTACACTCAATGATGTTCATTTGATTGAGTCAGCTCATCTAACTAATCAAATTTATCAAATTTGCAAAATTAGATTGGGTTGAATAAAGTTGTAGTGTTGGTTTTTTCATGAGTAAATTGAAGTTTTGGTTCCTGAAATTTTTTTTAATTTAGTCCTTAAAATATGTTTTCCTCTAAATTTGTATTTAAAATACTAACCTCCCACATAACTAAATTAACGATATGGCATAATAATATTGATGTGGCCATTTTTGTGCTGAGTTGGAACTGATGGTGTGAATGAAGTTCCTTTCGTTTCTTCTCATCAAACTTCCATTGTAATTTTTGTTCTTTGATTGCTCTACATCTACAATGGTAGCATCAACGCCTGCCAATGTCATCATCAAACAACAGGTAGATGAGAAAGCTTCCACCTTTCCTTGGGCCGCCTGCCAATTTTGCACGTTCTACACCAATGCCGAAGCCATCTCATCTTCCTTAAGAACCATAAACTTTCATGGGAGGAGTTATATATGTTGTGGTTTAATCATCTTTGTTCAATTGTGGACGGTGGAAAAAAAAGGTCCAGCTTTTATTAGTGTGTTCAATCCCCTTAGAACATTTTTAGTGGCAATCTTAGCATACTTCATTTCTAGGGAACAACTGCACTTCGGCAAGTATGGTAGAGAAAATTTTGCTATGTTGAAGCACCATTGTGTGCATGTATAAGTAAATTTAGTTTCATATATATTTTTGGGTGCTTCAATGTAGTGGGAGGAATTATTGTTATAATTGGTCTATGCTTGCTTCTGTTATAGGTTCAATGATGACATTAGCGGCCATTGATGCTGCCATCATAGATGCAGAGTAGCCCAAGTAAAAGATTGCAATGGGAGACTAGTGAGATGAGAAGAAAGGAACTTCATCTAGCACTAACGATACGGGCTGAAGTCCACAGGCCAAAGCCGACCCGCCTCACATTCAAGGTGAGCTTGAGTTTTTGACAATATATCTGTTTAAAAACAGACGGTCCAATCTAGTTTGGCCCATAGTGACCCTTAGTTCATCTTCTCAGATCATGGCGAGTCGTAGTATTAGATCTTGATATTCTTTGTTTTGATTTGCACGAGCACTATGTAGTTTGTAGAAGATCTGAATTATGCCTTTCTCTCTAGTATGGCATCCTCGTCTCTCTCTTACTCTATTTATTTATTTATTCATATGTTTAAACTTTGTACTGATTAAGCCATTGAGATTGAGTCGAGTGGCTGTGGTTAATGGTGTAATATGTTTGATGATTTGATTTTCATATAAAAGCGGTAATTTGATCTTCTATGTAAATGTAATTTAATCAAACTGAAAACACTTATGTTTATTGTACAACATACAAAAGTGGTGAATACCAATTCTAAAATTCTACATAAATACAAAAGTGGTGAAGAACAAAGAGTTTCTAGATTTAGAGTTGACTTGGTTAATAAAATTAGTAATTACCTATCATTAGAAACGCTTTAGAAATTAGAATGTGAAATATTTATTTTGCAATGCAATATAGGTAAATTATGGATTTAGATTCTATTTTTCCTCCACCTCAAAGTGAAACTATTGAGTCTAATGCTACATCTCTTCCTCTTTCGTCTAAAAAGAGAACAACTACATTCGATGTGTGGTTATGATTTACAAACTTTGGTGTGGGTGGAGATGGAAAACCTATAGAAAAATAAGGGATGTGAGAATGAATATATAGCTAGCAATATCACTCATGTTATTTCAAGTTTGTCCCGTCACTTATCAAAGTGTCCAAAGTTAAAAAAAAAAAAACCATCATGATGTTAGTAGTTACTTGTTGATCAACCAAGAAAACTCATAAGTTGAAAGATTTCTCTAAGGATTCTTCGTAAGTTAATAACTATGGCTATTATTGGACATAATTTTCCTTTTTCATTTGTAGAATATAAAGGAATTAGAGCTTTATTGACTTATTGTAATCTAAATGTTAAAACAATTACTGGGAACATTGTTGCTTCTAATGTATGGAAATTGTATATGTCTAAGAAAGAAAATTTGAAGCCAGAGTTGACTAGAATTCGTAGTAGGATTTGTCTCACATCCGATGTATGGACTGCTTGCACAACTGACATATTTGCTTGACTGCATATTATGTATGAGGACAATAAAGAATAAAATTCTTGCTTTTTGTGATATGCCTCTTTCACATTCAGGGAATGAATTGTCTTGGAAAGTTATAGAACTTTTAAAATAATAGGGGATTAAAAAAAATTTCATCACTTTACACAATGTATCAAGTAATAATAGCATGCAAGATTTATCAAAGGGCCAACTTTATTTGCAAAATCATTTGATGTGCAATGGTGAATCTTTTTCATGTAAGATGTTGTGCTCATATCCTTAATTTTTTTTGTCCAAGAAGGCTTAAAAGTAGCCTATGACACCTTGCACAAAATTAGAGAGTGTAAAATATGTCAAAGAGTATGAGGAAATAATGAAATTTTTTTTTGAAGAATGTGTGAAAGGAGTTGGTATTCAAGAGAGTTTTTTTTTTTTGAATGTACCAACTATGTGGAATTCAACTTATATGCTTATATGATTCTAGAAAATACAATAAAGTATAAGTGTGCATTTGATAATTTTTAAATATATGATGAAAATTATAAGTATTTGTCCATCTAGTGAATAATGAGATAAAGGAGATAAGATGTGTATCTTTTTAGGCCATTTTTTTTAATATCAACAAATTGATGAGGGGTTCCAACATCTAATTTATACTTCATGCAAGTTTGGCAAATAGAGTATCTATTGCTTGAAAACTCTCATAATAAAGATGGGATCATAAGTAGTATGTCAATGATGATGAAGATAGAATTTGATAAATATTGGAGTCCGTATAGTATTGTGTTTGTACTTAGAGCAGTTCTTGACCCCAGAGTCAATGTTACATTATTGAAATGTTGTTATAACAAGATTGATCTTACTACTTGCGACTCAAAGATAGAAATTGTGAAAAGTAAATTGTTTCAACTCTATAATGCATATTCAAACAACTTCATCAATCAAATATCTTCTTCTTCAAGTAAAAAATACATCATTACCAATAATACCTATACTTAATGACGGGAATAGTGAAGGATTATTGGCATCTTTAATGATAAGTTATTCTTTATTTGGCTTATCTAGTTAATTTATTTTATTTGATATTTATACAATAGTGCAATATGTTAAAGTAATTTCAATTTATATTTTTTTAGGTGATTTGTGGATTAGTATATTATTGGTTGATTGTTGTTGAAAAGGCTCTTCAAGATATTGATTCTTAAATTGTGAGTCAAGCGAGAAAATATCAATTGCAACTTTATTTGGAGGAATAAAAACTTGATGATTTTCTTTGTTAATATCCTAATTTTACTAAATTAGAATCCCTTTTTATGATTGTTCATATCTTCTTTGGTGCTTAGTTGTTACCTTTTTAGTAAAATTAACTATGATTTCCTTAAAGTGGATAATGTTGTTATTATTTTTATATTTTAGTATTTTGACTTTGATTTTCCATAGTAGTCATGGATTTTGTGTGTCTTTGTAGGGTTGAGTGTGAACATGTGAAATGATGAAGAGTTAGAGATCATATTCGTTCCCTTTTGGCAAAAAAGTGTTGTTTGTGTATTTTCGTTAAAACAAGATATCTTTGCATTGAAGCGATAACTTTTCTTGCTGTAGTGACTCACTATAGCAAGACAGTACAACAACATTTACGAAATCTAAAGCTTTAAATAAAATTTTATAATATTTTCTAGGTATTCTGAGTTGAGAACAGAAGGGGGCACCGTTTTTTACCTAAGGAATGATGGAACTTGATATTGGAGCACTCTTAGAGTTGTTTTCCATAATTCCCGTCTCGGATTCATGCTTTCTTTTTCTTCCTTTACTAATTTTTGTTTTTTTACCACCATAAGTGGCTAGTTTTCTCGATTGTTATGAATTGAAATTTTGAATAGAATTTGATGCTCTCTTTGTACTTGTAATTTTTATCAATAAAATACATGTTTATTCATTTGTTTTCTTGTGCACTCCTTAAACTTGATCACTTTTGGAATTGCTTGGTGCTTTCTTTAAACTCTGGAGAGGGAGGTGAGGGTAGACCACCAAATGAATAGAGTGAATTCGTGCATCTTAAGAGTTTGAGAAAAGCGATTAAGTTAACAATATAGGGATATATTGGTAACCTCATCTAATCAAAATTATGGCTTGATCTTTATTTGAATCAAACACTCATAACAAATTTTGAAGATGTTTGATTAACTTAATTAAAATTCGAAAGAATCCTTTTAGGTAGTTTAGTGTCATAAGATTAGCATGTAAAATTGATAATTTCACAAGGGAGAGATAGTTAACAAATTCTAGGACAAAGAAAAAGGGATTAGCAATACTAGACCTTTTTTATTGATTATCTTTGAGAGTGTTGCATTTTTATTATTCATTATTGTTTTTTGTCCAATATTAACTTTTAGTGTTACTTGGAACTTTCTTCAACCCAAATTGAACCACCTAACTAGTAAAAGTTTAGTTTCTTGAATAATTAGCAACTTAATCCTTGAGGGAACGATATTTTTCTCATCACTCTATTACTTGTACAACAGGTACACTTGGCGTGTCAATAATAGTCATTTTGTAAAGTTAGATATTTTACAGTATTAGAAGGATAACAATGTCAAATATCCATGATCACCAAGTATAGTGACATTTGATATATTGAGCATTCCAATAATTATAGTGGCTTCAAAGTTAGCCTTTTGTATTGGTGCTTATGTCGTTAATAAGTATCGTAGTTGTCTCCTTCCAAACAATGTGCAAGTTTTAATTTGTATGTGTAATTAGTTGTTTGGATTTGTTCCTGAAGGTAATGTGTGTGTGAATATATACATATATATATATATATATATATATATATATGAATTATAATTTGTAGTATATTTTGATTTATTGATGACTTATCTAAATTATTTTTCTTTATATGATCTTTGGATAAAGATGATGTTGGTGATGATAATGCAAAAGATGCATCTACAACTTCAACGATGGACTCAAATGTCGTATTAGTATAAGATCTTTGTGAGAATGAATAATGATTAAGGAACCAAGATCTTTAATCTTTCTTGGTACTTTTTTTTAAAGATGTTAACATGTAATTATTAATTAACTTGTAAATTAATGTTTAGGTAAAAGCCTAAGTTATTGTTAATTTGTTATGGTGTTTGGTTTTGTCCTAACTCTACTATGTTCCTTTTTTATTTTTTAAATTTTAGTATTGACTCTTCACTACGGTTCTATAATTTGAGTTTGTGAATGTAAATTTGGAAGCATTATTTAATTTGTTTTCAAGAACTATAGTTATGGGTCGCATGCTTGCTTCCTTAGTGTGAATGAATGTAATAATTTGAACATTTGATCTTTAAAAATTGTCATAACATAATCAACAATGAAAAAAGTAAAAGAATTTTCAACTTCCTAGTAAATAACAGATAAAAAATAAGAAGAAAGAATTCTATATAGTAATGTTAATTGCTTCCTAATAATTTGAAGCTTGGAAGTGATGTTAATTATCAAGTTAATACCAAGTTAAAATAAAGTTGGTAAAACAAGTCCAACCTCATTTAACCTACCAAAAAGGTGGATTAAAAACAAGTCAAAATAGCCTAGCTCGTGTAACTTGTAGGTTACCTTTTTTTTTTATTATATAGATATATATTGTTCATTAATCCTAATCTCTAGTTTCACTTATCCACCACTTTGCAAGGGTTTCATCTACTAGGGTTCTTCTACAAAGGAAATGTGTCAAAGAGACAAACCTCCACTCACCTTTTTCTTATAATCTATATATTGTTTGCTTTTTCTCTCTCTTATGTGGGAGTTTTTCCCCTTTTAGAAGAGAAGGATTTTCTTTCTATTTTGAAAGTTTTTCTCCTCTTCCATGAAGGAGGCTTTTCTTTGAAGAATCTTTTTTGGTTTCCTAATCCTAGCAACTCACTTTAGATCTATAAAAATTTCTTCGTCAAGTCATGCTTGGAAGACCTGTTTTGGGACAAAGGAGGGGGACTTTTTCCCTGACAAGCTCGTGGTTGGTGCTCTCTTTTCCTTTCTGACCGATTACTCTTTTGTTCATCATTGACATCTTGCTGTTTGTTGCTTCTATGAGAAGCCTCTCTATTCAAGATGTTTCAAAGCAGAGCTAGAAGGAATTTCTTCTTCATTTTTGTGTTGTCACGACCTAAAATGGGCAACCGATACGATCAAAGGACTATTTCTTGACTGTAAGCCTAAATCTCAACTACACAGATCAACAGATAGATGAGTGCAATCAACCATAAATACTCTTCATTAAATAAAATCATCTCAATGGTATACTTGTCACAATAACCTATGTTTCCAAACTTTCCTCCTGATCATAGAACAAGGTGGAAAAAGGATCAAAACATAGTATAGTCATATTTATTGAGTACAAAAGAATAGATAATTACCCAAAAAATATTCATGCAAGACCTAGGAGTCCTAATGATTACAGAGCGACATTCCTAACCCAAAAGACCAAAAGAAACAATCACTAACGATGAACAAGTCGTGCTGATGTACGACCTCATTACTCCTCTCGTGGAGACTCACCAGCAACAGCAGGATCTGCAAGGGACAAACACACAGGGAGTGAGTAAATTTATTTTAACTTGGTATTATCCTATAGCTATGTACTGATCATGCTCATGGGCTGCGACCACACATGGCATCACACACCTTCAAAGGTCATTTTGCCATACAGGCCTCTTTCAGTACTATGCTATCAGAACATACATACATATATATTTCGTGGATCTGGAGACTATGAATAATCATAGCTCTTATCAGTAAACATCTTCTAATAACATACTAACCAGTAAATGGCCCTTATAATACCATTGGATCCTAAGTTAGAAACTAATTGCCCCTTGAACCCATAAGAAATTTAGCAGGCCATTACCTTAATCTCCAGCTTCTGAAAATTTTATAGTTAAGAAAGAGAGAGAGCACACAGCTTCAAATACTTGAGTTTACACTATTATTGATAATAGAAAATTTGTACAGATAGTGGGAAGGGATTACAATGTTTTGAGAAAGGATAAAGGCTTGATGGATGCTCGATAAGAGTCTATGCCTTTGCTCTTTCCTTGGTTGTCTATTTATAATGAAAGTTCTAAGTTAATATTAACTCAGGTTTACAAATCATGGTTTTCTTTTTTCTTAACTCTGATTACTTTTCTGTGTTGCCTTTAGTCTTCGTCAGTCTTCTTCTTGTCACCTTTATGTCTCTTGTCACCTTTATGTCTTGCTTTAGTCATGTCCTTCTCTTTTTGTCTTCTCAGTCTGCTTCTGCTTTTTATTGTTGGAGATTCCTTCTTATCTTTCTTTGTTGATACATTTGTCTTGTTTTGTCGACGGTTCCTATTGCTGTAATAATTTCTGTCTTCAGATACTTTTTGTTAAGTGTGCCAATAAATCTTTTTGTGGCATCTTTTTCTTTCTTTTTTCTTTTTCTCTTTTTTTTTAAATTACTGATAAGTCTATACTGGGCTCATCATAATCTTGAGTCTTTTCTTCTTTACAATATTTACATTTGTGTCCCAGATGGTCTAATAATAATTGACAAACTCTTCTTTTAGTGGGCTCAAATAAATTCATTTCATTTTTTCTTATTTTTTTTTGCCCATAATTGAAATTCTTTTGGTAACCTACTTGTTCTGCCTACTGAGTAAATACATGTTGTGGGACCGGTGAAATAGGTCCATTGCTGTTCTTCTTTTTCAGTTAATGTCCTGGATAGTTCTTGCATGATAGTGGCGACTTCTTGAGCTCGAATATTGTGTAATCGATACTCAAGGTCTTCTTGGTCTTCAATAATTTCTTTGACTTGCTGGTCGCAATCGTATAACTTTCTTATTGTTCCCAGCTTAATGAGGTTGATAGGGGGATAATATTTGTCTGGAGTTATTTCACAAATAGTTGAATAAAATCGAATATATACTTGGTATTGGGTTACTATTTTGGAATAATGTTTTGCAGACTCAATAATGTGTTTAGGTAAGTCTACTAATTCGGTTAAGTCTTTACTATGGTAAATAGTTTGGATGAAACCATAGTCAAATAACGTTTTTACTAGTTTTGGGTTAGTTCCAGGAAAGATAATAGTTTTATTCAAAGCATAATGTGAGGCATATTTAATGGTAGTTGATGGAATGGTCAATGTACAGGTCTTCTTAATTAGGGCTAATAAAAAATCATATTGGTCTTTGCTTTGAAAGTTAGATTTATTTGGGTCAGGTATAGTCCTTTTTGGTGTTTGGGTTTTACTGGATTGGGCTTGTTCCTGGATAATTTTTGAAAGTGGTGTTATTTGAGATGGTATCATCATAGTAGGTGTCAATAATTTTGGTTCTTGGGCCTTGGTCTTATTAGATGCAAGGTCCGATACTGTTCTTTTAATATTTTCAATTCTTTTTTCTAGTCCATTTGGACCAGTTATTTTTTCAGATAATAGTTTCATCTGGTCAAAAAGGCCATCAATACTGGATGCTAAGTGATGTAACTCAGTATCCATTATTCCTTTTAACATAATAATCTGAGATTCGAGGATATTAATTTTTAATACTTCTTGATCAACAGGAATTAATTCTTGGTTAGTTTTCTCACTTATTGGACTTGATGGCTGCTTACTTGCCATAATAATACCTGCTCAAATAATCAGCTATTAGATTATTTGTACCTTTAATATATTCAATAGTATAATCATAATAAACTAAGTCCATTTGCCATTTAATTAACATTTTGTTACTAAGCTTACAATTACTAATTCCTTTATCTAACCAATGTTTCACTTGAGTATTATCAGTTTCAATAATAAAAGTTGTATTTACTATGAATAATTCAAATTTTTCTACTGCTTTTATTATAGCATAAAATTCTTTCCAATTATTATGATATTTAGTTTGGCTATCATTTAATTTTCCACTTGAATATCTAGTAATATATTCTTCTCCTTTATATTCAAAATATAATGATGCTCCCCAATAATTATCACTTGCATCAGTGTAAATAATCCATCTAATATTTGTTGATTTTGGAATATATAATTTTAATAAAGTCTTACATAAATGTTTTATTTCTTCTACTACTTTTTCAGTCTTATCATCCCAAGTTCATATACTCTTTTCTCCTGCTAATCTAGATATTTTTGAAGTTAATTTTGATAAGTTGGGAATATAATGTCTCGCTTGATTTACTAGTCCTAAAAATGATTGTAATTCTTTTTTATTTGTTATTTTCTTGAAGTCTAATACCTTTTTACTAATGTGTTCTTGGAGTTCTATTCCATCTGGTGTAATAGTCTGTCCTAAGAATCCTATAGTAGTTTTTCTTAATTCAGTTTTATGTGGTGCTATATTTAATCCTTTTGCTTCCTATAAATTTATTTAAGTGTTTTTCATGTTTTTCTTTATTTTCTAAAAATATTAGTATATCATCAATATAAATTACTGCAAAGTCTCTAACTGGCTCTAATAATTTAGTTACATAATCTTGAAATATACTGGGACTATTATTGAAGCCCATAGGCAATACATTCCATTCGAATAATCCTTCTGATGTACTAAATCCTGTATATTTCTTACTGTCTTCTGTTAATTTAATTTGATAAAATCCTGATTTACAATCAAATTTACTAAATATGTTTTTTCCTTTTAATAAGTTAAATAATAGATCTATTTTTGGAATTGGGTATCTATTTTTTACAACTATTTGATTTAGTTTTCTGTAACCTATTACCATTCTAGATTTTCCTCTTTTTTCTTCACTATGTTTAATTACTATCATTGCTGGTGATGAATATTCAGATTTACTATCTCTAATTAAATCATATTTTTTGAGTTCATTAATATGCATTATGAATTCTTGTTTTTCCTTTTCTGTCCAAGGATAAGGTTTACAGTTTATCTGTTTACTATAATCTTTTAGTTCTATGGTAGCTAATGGTTTAGATTTTTCCCAATGAATTAATGGGTTTTCACTATAATTTTCTTTTATTATTTGTTCTATAGTTTTGCTAATCATAATTCCTATCTTTGGTAATTTTTCATGGATTTCTATAGGTTTATTATTTGGTATAAATTGTATTTCATGATCCGGATGTTTCTTTTGAAAAGGTTCATCTTTTCTCCTATATGGTCTAGTTATTCTGATTCCCCATGCTTAGTGCTTACATGGTGTTGTTAGAATTAAGGCTTTATTATGAAATGTTAAAGGGTAATATTGTTCTAAGAAGTCTAGTCCTAATAATATATCACAAGTAATTTCATTATATTGATAGATTTTTTGTATTTTTAATTCATAGTTTCCTATTTGTATATATACTTCTTTTGCTGCTAATTCTAGCATATGTACTTCATTTCCTGCACTTGTCATTTTTAATGGTGTATTTTCTTTTTTCCAATATTCAGGTGGTAATACATTAAATTTACAAGTTGTTAAACTAGCCCCTGTATCTATTAAGGCATGATACTTTCTAGATCTATATTTTTTATAATTTAATTTTACTAAAATGTAATATAACATCATATTAATTGTACTTTTGGGATTATTATTGTTTGGTGATTAATTGTTATAAGTATATCCTTATTTCTAATTTTAGTAGGTCTTATTGAATCTAGAAAATCTTTTCCTAATATCATTTTGTGTTCTACATTATTATTAACTATATTATCTACCCATATTCTTGATTGAATTGTATCTCGATTATTAAATCTTATTGTTGCATTTGTAGTCGTTCCTATTTCTTCAATCATTATATTATCATCTGCTAGTTGTAATTGCATATTACTAGTTTCTTCTGTTGGATCTATAATTGCTAATACTTGTTGCCATTGATTATTTTTTCTAATTTCTAATAAAATTAAATGTTTGTTATTAGTTAAATCTATTTGGGGGGTTGTTGTTATTTTCTGTAGTCTAGAACTTATTGGTATTTCTGCTAATCTCAGTCTTTCTATGTCTGGATAGTTTCTATGACTTTGTGTTCTTGTTAGCGGTCTATTATTATAACTACTTTGTGGTCTTTCATATTCTATACTATATCTTGGTTGTCCTAGATTTATGTTTATTGATTTATTTCCTATCCTATTATCGAATTCTAGTTGTCTTCTAAAAGCTTCTTGGTTTGTTATAGTGTTATCTATATTAAATTGGATTTCTGAGGGTAAGGTTATTCTTTGATTATCTAATGGTACTTCTTTTAATACTGGTATAAAATATCTATCTATTGATATTCTTACTTGTCTTTTTCTATAAATCTTATGCTGATTTGTAAAAACTAATCCTACTCTTACTTGTATACTAATAATTTTACTATGAGGTGGCATTTTTATTCCTTTTATTTTATGATATACATTTAATGTTTTATCCATATTTCCTTCTGCTCTACTGATTGCGAAATTAGTGTTTATTGTAAATTTTAATTTTTGGTATATTAGATTTCCACTAAGTATTCCTAAAATACTATTTCTTACATCATCTATTATTCTTCCATCTGTTAATACTAATTCTACTGGGGTATCTATTCCTTCTCTAAAATAAGCTTTTACTAGTAATTGTACTCCTTGAATATATATTTCTGATACTTCATCTTTGAATGATATTTTTGATATTTCATTTTCTATTAACGTTTTGTTGATTAGTGGTATCCTTAATACTCCTGTTGCTAATTCAGATTCTATTGGTTGTTTTTTGTCTAATATTACACAATGGTATTTTTCTTTATGATTCTTTTTTATTATCTTATTAACTTTATTAAAGATATTTTCATGTTTTAAATCTGTTTCTTGTAAATCTAAATTAATTTTTGATATTTTATCATATTGTTTTTCATTAAATGTTATCCTAGTTTCTGTTATTCCTTCTTCTGATTCCATTTGTTGATTATATGATTCATAGTCTTCTGCTGCGCTACTTGTTTCTCCTAAGTATGTGTTCATCATATAAATACTAGGTTGCTCTTCTATGTCAGAATAATCTGCATCACTATTGTTACTATCACTACTAAGTTCTTCTTCTGATTCATATATCTTATAAATTTCTATATTTTCTTCTATTTCACTAACATATTCTTCTAATGGTTCTAAATTATATTCTTCTGCTAATTCTAAGATTTTCATGGTCTTTTTATCTTTTGGTTTTTTACAGTTGGTTGATATATGTCATAATTCTCCACAATTATAACATTTACATGTTTTTGGATTCTTTTTATAATTAGTTTTTCTTTTAAAATATCTTTTAGTTTTTTCTGGTTTAAATCTTCGTTTTTTATAATAATTTGTATATTTTTTCTTTTGGATATTTCTTATACCTATATTCTTTCTAAATTTTCTTTTCTTCCTCTTATACTTACTCATCTCACATCCTCATTTATGAGATGTCTGTAATTCTCCACATTTTAATAAGTATTTGTTAATTTTATAATATTTTTGACTTTTCCAGGCATTTTTACATTTATCTGATAGGTATTCTCTTAAATAATCTTCTCTTCTTCCCATTGTATCTATTACTTCTAATATATTCATATTTTTACTTCCTAAAGTTTTGTAATATTCTTCTATTATTGGTTCACTGATTAATTTTGGAATTTTTCTATAGAATAAATCTAAATAATATTTTTGATTTTGATAATTATCTCCTAATCTTGCTTCATAATAATACTTTTTATATTCACATATGTATTGGTTTAAATATTTTGGATCCAAAGAACATAACTCTATATTGTGCATATTTGTTATTGCTTTATTTGTTTTTGTTTTTTCTTCTAATGCTACATTTCTTCCTACAAATTCATTTCTTAATACCTGTTTGTATTGTCTAATTAATGTTGCAATTTGTTGTCTTCTAGTTAATCCTTCTATATTTCTGACAATCCTAACATTGTCTCTAAAATTATGATCTTTACTTTTCCACCATTCATGTACTATTCCTATGAATATATATATATATATATATATATATATATATATATATATATATATATATATATATATATATATATATAAAACATCAAGATGCCCCGGCATCATGCACATGGCACCACGCTCTTGACTCACGTAGAGCACACTCCTAATGCTACTACGCCCAACTCCCGGCCTTGACCTTTTCCGATCACATGCATATTATATATGACACACATATTCACACATACATATCACCGCACACAACACATACGCTACCACACACATAACTCATCTTCCCCACATAAGTCTACGCCCCTATAGGGAACTTATTCAAGAGCCATGTTGCCAGGGGTCTGCATTTCCTCGAACGTTCTGCTCAAGAGTTCCATTATATGGGTAAACATTATTATATTTCTATTTCTCAAGGTTTCATCAACGTGGGTCTACGTCCCTACGGATTCATCTCCAAAATACCATTAGTACTCAAGAGTTTCATCAATATAAGTCTACATTTCAATGGATTTATCCCTCAAGAGTTGTCACATGGGTCTACATTCCCACGTATTAGTCCTTCCACCAAATCACATCCAAAATCACAAACATAAATATTAATAGTGACTAAAGAAAAACCTAGTTCACAATTATACATTTATATACACATACGGAGTATCCCATACACAAACAAACACGTGCTATCCTCCTGTGAATCAACATTCTCACAAATACCTTATTGGGCTCTAACCACGAGACTTACTCTCCCTAGTTGATGCCACCCAATAAGTTTAAGCTAGGGGTCTACGTTCCCCTAAATTCAATCCTCGAGTTTTATCGACATGAACCTATCTATCCATGGATTTGTAACTCAAGTCTTGCCATGAGTTTACATTCCCACAGCAAGTTCTCATCCTCGTGCAACACACATGCATTACATCATAAAGTGTATCTAAATTAAATTTAGGAAAGACAATCCTAAAGTATATAAATATGCAGAGTAGAGTTAGATCCCTCACTTGGGATTGAAGCAATTATTGGCCTCCGTAGAAAGTCTCAGTGAAACCCCAAAGCCTCATCATGCCTCTGGAATGACAACACAACAACTCAGTACACAAAAACATTTAGAAAGCCCATATTCAGGCTGTGGTACCAAGGCCTGTGCCCCTCGGCCTGGGTGGCGCTTGGGGCGCTAACCCCCGTGCTCTCTGTCTGTATAGCCCCTTGGGCGCCAACCATTGAAGTCCCTCGATTTTCTACTCTTTTGGCCCAATTCTTCATCATTTAATCTAATTATTTCCATAGGTTTTCATTAGGGATGTTTTAATACCAAAACCCCCTAATTAATTTCGAGATTCCAAGCTTGAATCTCTAATTTTCCACTCAAAACCTAGAAGGTAGGAGGGAAAATGAGAGAAAAATGAATGGAAAGTGTGTGTGGTCCCTATATATATCCATAGGGAGGAAATTATCATCTGGAAACCTCAGTCAACCCCCGGTGAACGTTGGAAATGAAAAGTCCGTAATTCTTCCAACTTGGGTATTTTTCACACTTTAGGCACTGCACCCATATTTGTTCAATATTTTCCCCATACTTATCTTTATTACAATTTGGTCCCTCTTGGACTCAATAATCATCTAACTCCCTCGATGTCACGTGTACATCTCTATAGTCTTTACTCACTAATTACTATTCCTGAGGTGTCACCTCTAATCTCACATTTCATACTAAGCAACCAAAAAAAAAAGTTTTCTTCAGATATGAATTATCTCTAAAAATCAAATATACTAACAGCCAAAAACTTTATATATTACAATTGTACTAGAGCTGTCAAAATGAGTCAACCCGGCTTGCTAAGTGTGAGTTGGTAAGCCAAACGAGCCATGAAAAAAAAATATGGATTTAGAGATTTGGAAAAAAAAAGCTAAAAATGAAATCATTATTATTTTTGAATTATTCTTTTTCTTTTTCTTTAGTGTTATATTTTCTCATTAATTAATAATTAAGATCAAATGATTATATAAATTTAATATAAAATTATCTTCAAATGATACTCCTTGCTCCTTTTTTATTATTTAGTTTAACATATATTATTAATATTTAATATATATAAATATATAATTAAAAAAAGGGGCCAACTCGCATAACCTACGAGTTTGGCGGGTAGAGCCAATTCAGCCCAGTCCTAAACGAACCTGGGGGGTTGTGTGATATCTCAAATTTAATTACCTTAGAAAATGAAGCTAAATAAATAAATGAGCAAGAAAATAAGGATAAAATAGTTATTACGAAATTTTTGAGAAACATAAAGAGAATTTTATCATTGATTAGGGATCTATTTGAATAGAATAAAAAGATTTGAGGGTTTTTATCATTTTTAACCAAAAGAAAAAAAAGAGATAGTGATGTGTGTGAGGTGTGAGGTGTGCGGTAGAGAAAGGAAGGATGTGAGAAAGAAAAGAAAGAAAAGAAAGAAAGGGAGACACGTGGGGTAATGTGAGGTGGACGGAGGAGAAAAAGAGGGGAAAAAAAACAGAGAAAGAAGAGACACGTGGGGTAATGAAGAAATAAATAAATATATGT
Source organism: Biancaea sappan (assembly GCA_037074585.1). Taxonomy (NCBI): domain Eukaryota; kingdom Viridiplantae; phylum Streptophyta; class Magnoliopsida; order Fabales; family Fabaceae; genus Biancaea; species Biancaea sappan. The sequence continues at coordinate 20,587,594 of CM073494.1, forward strand.
GTGTGTGTGTGTGTGTGTGTGTGTGTGTGTGTTATGTGAATCACGGTGGGGAAGGAAGAAAGAAAGAGAAGGAAGAAAGAAAGAGAAGAAAGAAAGAAAGAGAAGAGGGAGAGAAGGAGAAGAAGAAAGGAAAGAAGAAGAAGAGAAGACGATGAGAAACACATAACAAAGAAATAAGTTTAAAAAGTTGAGAGGTTGAAAATCAGATCAAGTAGTTAGTTTTTCATAAAAGTATGATTATTTATGATTTATGATATCTATGTTCATAATCAATTTTTATATAATTTTATTTAAAAAAAATCATGTTCTACATAGTGAATAAGAAAAATTTAACTATTGTCACTGTAATGTTATGCTTTTATGGCTGAAACGATCTCCTAATGTGTTTACAATTTTTTTATAAAGTGACTAACTACTGAGATATTTTATATCTCACTCTTAGAAAATTGATCATTTTAGAAAGAAAGGCAAAAAGGGAGGGCTTTGATGATATTAATAATGAGATTGAAGTGTAGAAATATATTTTATGATAGTTTATGATTCAAATATGTAAAGAGAATACCAAAAACTATGTAAATTATTTTTGTATATATTCAAGCTCAGATATAATTTATAAGAATTCTGTCAATTTTTCTGTGAAGTTACTATTCACATGAATAGTAAAATTCGTAAATAGTGAAATCTATAATTATTTGAAAGGAAAGTATTTGGAAATTATCTAGTAAACTAATTTAGAAAAAAATTATTATTTTTAAAAGAAAGAAAAAATCGGGGTGTTACAAAATGGTATAAGAGGAAAAGATCTTGCCATCTTTTGAAAAAGAAAATATTTACATGTGATTGTTTGATTTGTTAAAAGTATTATTTTTATGATGTTTGTGTTTGAGTTGCTGTGAATGTTTGTTATGATTAAATGAGATTTAGAAGAATATTTGAGTAAAAGTAAATCATATAGAGAATTGATTAAATATGAATAAAGGCATACCAGGTATCTTTTGATGAATAAAGAAAATAATGTAGTCTTATTTGTATTGTACGCTTGGCCAGTATATTTTATATATAAGAAATCATTATAGCTTAAATTCATAAAAAGAAAGGTATGCCGAAGTTAAATTAGAATTTACTTTGAATGTGATAATCTAGATAAACATATTAGAGATATTTATCTCTATAAATTAAGTACCTAGTGATGTGTACATTGAATTATAAATAAAGCTTATATTTTTTATGATTATATGAATTATCCATGTGTTTGTTTTCTCTTTAAAAGTATTCTTGAAAATGAAAGTTTACAAAAATGACATGGAATTCTTATTCCATGCCATATTTATGATTGTATATGTTATTAGTATAAACATATCTATGTTTATGTAATAACTCTTAATTCTATAGAGAGAATTTAGGTTAGAAGAAAATATGTATGATTATGATGTATTATGAAACAAGTAAAAATATGTTTCATAATAGAAATTAAATTCTATAAGAAAATAAAATTAGAAAAAAAAAAGAGATTGCCTTGGATGTTTTTGTGATACATTTCCCATTATCTTACACATTTTTAAGGATGGTTCAAGGTAAGATTGGGCAAAAGTCAATGTAAGTGAATAACCTTGTTAAGATATTATTAGTCAAAGTACAATCTAAATCTCATTTACAATATTATTTGGATATTAAGTAATCAATCTTTCAGATGACAGTGTATGATGATTGGTATATTTTTATAGAAATTCAAAGGAATAAAAGTATGTATAAATTAATTTATTTCATGGTAATTGTACTATGTGATAAATTCTCACTATTTTATTGATGAGCAAAGATCTACAGGATCTAATACATGAGTTTGAAAGAATTAAAGTCTCATACTACTCAGTGTATAACTATAAAAAATCTGCAAAGATCTACGGGATCTAATACATGAGTTTGAAAGGGTTAGAGTCCCATACTACTTACTATATAACTATGAGAACCTATGCACAAAGAGTTTGAGGGTTAAATTCTCAGGTCACTTGGTGCAAGTATCTACGTCACATAATGCAAAGTGATTGAGGGATTGATCACCCAAGAAATCATACGCAAATCTACGGTACAAATGTAAAGTGATTGAGGTTTTGATCACCCAATAAATCATATGCAAATCTACGGTACAAATACAAAGTGATTGAGGGTTTGATCACCTAATAAATCATATGCAATTCAAACAAATATAATACTATAGTTGTGTAAAATGAATGATAGATTGACTATATTAGTAAGTGTGATGTTTATATTTGGGATATTTTCATGCATATTGTGGTTGCAATTTTCATATTTATATGTATGCATTAATTTGAACTTTGGGGACAAAATTCATTTTAAAGGGGGGAGAATGTGATATCCTAAATTTAATTACCATAGAAAATGAGGTTAAATAAATAAATGAGCAAGAAAATAAGGATAAAATAGTTATTATGAAATTTTTGAGAAACATAAAGAGAATTTTATTATTGATTAGGGACCTATTTGAATAGAATAAAAGATTTGAGGGTTTTTATCATTTTTAACCAAAAGAAAAAAAAGAGATAGTGATGTGTATGAGGTGTGTAGTAAAGAAAGGAAGGATGTGAGAAAGAAAAGAAAGAAAAAAAAGAAAGGGAGACACGTGGGGTAATGTGAGGTGGACGAAGGAGAAAAAAAGGGGAAAAAAAAGAAAAAAAGAGAAAGAAGAGACACGTGGGGTAATGAAGAAATATATATATATATATATATATATATATATATATATGTGTGTGTGTGTGGGGTAATGAGGAAATAATATATATATATATATATATATATATATGTGTGTGTGTGTATGTGTTATGTGAGTCACGGTGGGGAAGGAAAAAAGAAAGAGAAGAAAGAAAGAAAGATATAATAGGGAGAGAAAGAGAAGAAGAAGGAAAGAAAAAGAAGAGAAGACGATGAGAAACACAAAGCAAAGAAATAAGTTTAAAAAGTTGAGAGGTTGAAAATCAGATCAGGTAGTTAGTATTCCATAAAAATATGATTGTTTATGATTTATGATATCTATGTTCATAATCAATTTTTACAGAGTTTTATTTAAAAATCCTATTCTACATAGTGAATAAGAGAAATTAACTATTGTCAGTGTGATGTTATGCTTTTATGACTGAAATGATCTCCTCATATGTTTACATTTTTTATAAAGTGACTAGCTACTGGGATATTTTATATCTCACTCTTAGAAAATTGATCATATTAGGAAAAGGGCAAAAAAGGAGGGCTTTGATGATATTATTGATGAGATTAAAGTGTAGAAATATATTTTATGGTAGTTTATGATTCAAATATGTAAAGAGAATACCAAAAACTATGTAAATTATTTTTGCATATATTCAAGCTCAGATATAATTTATAAAAATTCTGTCAATTTTGATGTGAGGTTACTATTCACACGAATAGTAAAATTCGTGAATAGTGAAATCTATAATTATTTGAAAGGAAAGTATTTGGAAATTATCTAGTAAACTAATTTAGAGAAAAATTATTATTTTTAAAAGAAAGAAAAAGTCGGGGTGTTACAGGTTGGATCTATTTTGACAACTATACACTGTACTTCATAAGCCAAACAAATGGGGTAGAGGGGATAAGAGAGAGAGAGAATGGGAAGAGCTCTAGCCCTAGCAGCATTGCATCTTTTTTTTGTTTGTTTTTTGGACAAATAGATATCAATTCCATTAAATGGTACCAAGCTATGGTTATATAAAATATACCAAGCCTATAAATCATCAAAATACATTACAAGCACAAACTTATGGGAGAACGATATATGATTTAAGATAACATACCTTAAAATCAGTACCAGGCATATACAGTGAAACTATGAAACCAAACAGAGACAACACAACATTGACTATAAACCTAGCCGATTAAAAAAGAGGCAACACTCCCCTAACCCTAAATTAAAGCTAGTCTTCTAACAATCTAAAGAAAAGATACAAGCTGTCGGATATGCCTAACTGATCCAAAGTAGGCTAGTAGTGGTAAAGCCCAACAATTTTTTTTTTTAAAATCAGGAGATAGGGGCAGCGACGTCCTGGGGCTATCTAGGATGTCGTGTGCCTCATCGAAGATCGGAGATTAGAGATTAGAAACACCACTCATAGCCATAGACTATGGCCTTGACAACAAACGCGCCTTCTTCTTTGACTCCGTGTCATCCTTTGTAGAGCCTTTGAGGATGGAAGCATAATTTGAAGCCGATTATGGGAAAGATGTCAGCGGAGTAAAAAGTGCATCTATGGTTGCTTCCTGGGGAGAATTTGGGTCTGATATAGTAGTAGTGGAAGGAGTGAGATATAGGGGCATTTGGCTTCTCTATTTCTCGATCACTCCGTCACCAAACCTATTCAAAAGGAAGAGGGAGAAACCTTCTACAAAAGAGAAGTGGAGACACTCTCACGGGGAGAGGGGAAAACTAACAAAAAAAAAGAGAGAGAAAAAGAGAGGAATGGAGGGCTGTCAGCTGCTGTGGCAACCCTTCACCTTCGGAAGCTCAAACCAGGACCAAAGAGAAGCTCCACTTTGCTGCTATGCTCTACTAGGGTTTAGTGTACCTCTCTACAGTGAATCGATGGGCAGGTCGTTGTTGTGTAGCATTGCATCTCTGTCCTTTAGTTGTGTTGCTAAATGCTTTTTTTTTGGTCATTAAACTATTTTTTTTGGTCAAATGGATATAGATTCCATTAAGATGACATAAATTTAGGATTACATAAGATAGATCAAGACTAAATATCGTTAAATACATTACAAACCTGAAATTTATGAGAGATGATACATGATTTAGAAATCAGTACAAGGCATAAATAACATACTTATGAGACTAAACAAAGGCAATACACGCTGACCCAAAATCCAACAGACTAAAAATGGGCAACACACCCCTAACCCCTAGATTTGAGACAGTCTTTTAAAAATCTAAAGAAAACACACAAGCTGTCACAAATGCCAAACAAAACCAAAGTATAAACAACACAATATTTTTTTTTAAAAAGGAAAAATTGGATCAGAGCTCTAAAAAACAAAGATCCCTCCTCCCTCGCCCACGGGAGCTCCGAAGCCGCCTTTGTTTAAAAAGGATACATCGTCGATATGCTTTTTAGCATGCACGCACCTTCCTTTACTGTTGCATCCTCCAGGGCTTCAACATTCCCCGATAGTTCACCGGATCTCTGACTAGATCGAATGTCGAAGAACCAATCTTTATTGGTGAATGCCTCGTCGACTTCAATGACAATAACATCTTTGATCCGGCAGGCAAGGGACGAGCTAGCAAAAGAGAGAAGGAGTGGTATCCTCTTTGATCGAGAAGCTCAAGGCTCCACTAGCTAGTTCCAAAGAGATGGACAACACCAGTGTGAAAGGAAGAAATAGGGGAGCAAGATCTATAGCAAAGTGAGATTAAAACACTGCTTCCATTTTTCGGTGCCTCTCAGTTCGCTTGTTCTCAGAGATAAGGACTAGCATAGCTGCAAAGTCGAAGATCCACCATCTGAAATACAAAGAAACAAAGACCAAAAAGCAAAATAGACTCCCACAGAAGAAGAGGAAAAGCTTTTATCAAAGAGAAGTGGAAGACTCCTACAAAGAATAGGGGAAAAAACCAAATGAGGTATCCTTCACCACCGGCGGTGCACAAGGGAAGGGAAACCTAGCAAAGGGAAACCCTATCACACCCATTTCTAAGAAAGGTCATTAAACTATTGAATTTTGCTGATAGGAGGGACATGCCAATGATGGGCTTAAAGATTGCTGGACTCTAGCATTTATGTCTTCTCTTTTCTATTTTGTTTAAAAGCAAATTAGCTCATTTCTTCTTTTTTTTTTGTTGTTGTTTGGTCCATATTTTTGGTTAAAAAAAAGAGAGAGAGAGACAAGCTTGCAGCCCGCTAGATTGCTTTAAGCAACCAAAGCTAGGCATTTTCTAGACTATATCAATAATAGATAGAGCTATTTAAATTGAAAGATATATGTAACCCTCAGGGCAAAAATTTTAGACTACATCAATAATTTTTCTTAAAAGATACATAATTTAACTATTGAATAATTAAACAAAAATTATTTCTAAGCAGTTTAATTTTGAGAATTATGAATTTATTATATACTTTTTATTAAATTAGCCTCTAAAGATTAACAAATATACAATTTAATTATACAAAAGACTATGAAATTAAAAAAAATTAATTATAATTATTCAAATCAATTTAGATATAATTGAAATATTCATTTAATAAAAATAGATAAAAACAAACAATGTTCATTTCTTAAAATTCAAATTACACAAAACATTAAAAGTTAAGATTTAAAATCTTGAAATTATTATTTTAAAACAAATTCGTTGTATTGAAAAAATTGAGTATTATTAATAGTTTGCTTAAAAAAACAACTAAACATTAGATATTATGCAATTTATATTTTTTCTAACAATAATCAATATTTTTTAACTAGTGTTTTGAGGATAATAGTTAACAAGAAAAAAAAATTTAAATAACATGTTATTCTTTAACGCCTTTTAGTCAATAGTTTTTAAAATTATATATTACTAAATTAATTAAATGAAATAAAAATATGATATAAAACAGAATAGTTAAATTATATATAGAAAATTTTTACTTATTTTATTATTTTTGAAACATGATTAAAGGTATATTATTTATTTAATTAAATACATTTATTCCAAAATATTATTATTACTATTATTTGGCCATTATTTTCCTTCTTAAAATATCGAATCACCGAAGCTCATAACTCACAACACAACAAAAGAAAATGTTTAGTTTTGTAAACCCTAAACCCTACGGGCACATTTGATAAGCTGAAAATGGAAAAAGAAATAAAAAAGATAAAAAAAAGAAAAAAGAAAAGGAATATGGATTTAATGTTTTTGATATGTAATAAGAGAAAACATAAAAAGAAACGAAAAAGTTGTGTTGAGTATGAAATTGTTTTAAGGAAAAAAATTAGGAAAAATACTGAAAAATTACTCAAATACATTTGATTTATTAAAAAAAATGTATTCAAAATTAAAAAAATCTGATGCCCCCTTCAGAAACCCTAATATTCTTGTACGGCCGTTGTCCTCGTCTCAGTTCTCTCGTCCGCAGCACTGCCGCTCACCGTTGTCTCAGCCTGGCCCGCCTACTCACCGTCGGCCGTCGAAGACTCGAGTTTCGACGGCGCCCGTCATCTCATTCAGTCCCTCAACGGCTCGAGTCGCACTTCACCTCTCAGCCTCTGTATTCGACACTCGACGGCCAGCCATTCTCTGTCTCTCCCCCTCCCTATCGCCGTCGTCCTCCTCTGCCCCACACCGAACTTTTCACTCGCCAGCGGTACGTTGATAGCTTGTTCATTTATTTATTTGTTAAAGAGAAACCCAATCCTCTTAAGTGCATTTGGGATTCTGCGGTTTTCGTATGTTGACTTAGGGTATGCAGTAGGGCTTCTTATTGCATTGGCTATTTTACTACAATTTTTCTTATTACTTTGTTCTTCTGCCTTCCTGTTTGTGGGTTGTTTGATTTAGGTGAATGTGATATTTTTCTGCTTCCTTTTCACTAAGACACGCCCGGTGAAACCTCTGGATCAATTTTTTTGAGCATTATTGAAAGTTCTATTTGCAAATAATTGATGTATCTGTAATTGCAACAACAAGCAACTAGGCAAGAAGTACTTTACCATATGTACGCGTGTGTGTGTGTATATATATATATATATATATATAGATTCTAGCATCAAGAAGCAGTCTCGTTGTGTATATATTTGAAGAAAGATATATTTGATCTGTGTTTACTTTATTATTGGCCTGACCTATCTATTATTATAATACATTGAGTTTAGTGATAATTTCTATGACTAAATTCAACCTTAGTATAGAACTGTGAATATATAGCTGTGTTCATGATGACATTTACCTTCACAGTAAATTACCCTTCACATATAGGTAGATATATGTTAATGAAGTAGTGACATGTACTCGATAGTCCATCCTGAGCTTAGCCATCTGAAGATGGGCCTTGAAGTTTGTGATGATACTGAAATAGCAGAGAGACTAATAAATTGTATGGCAGGTGGGTTGAAAGAATAGAAAGGTTTGCTTGTGTTGTATTAGTGTTGGTTAATACTTCATGTCATTGGGTTTGATTACCACAAACAGAATTAATTATAAATAATAATGAGTTTCATCTGGACCCAGCAATAGATATATTCAGAGTCAGTGAGTGTTCCTCTGTTTTGTTCCTCTTCTGGGTATGAAGCTTTGTTGCTATGTTTTGTTCTTCTATCTTTGTCTATCTGTTTGGATTATTCATGCCTTCATTATTTTATTTGTTTTGAATCATTGGACATGTTCTGTTTTAGCAAACTCCTGATGTTGTTTGGGAATAATGTAACTCTTTGTTATCGCTAGTGAAAATTTTGCTTCATCAACACGTACTTGTACTAATTTTCAGAAAACTGGTCCATTTGCAGCGGCCCTTGTTTTGTCAGGTAACCCATTACCCAACCTTGTCCAGACCTAAACCCACCATTTTTTCTGACGTTTACCCAAATCTCCATTCACTGTGTCGTGCGATTGTGCGAAGAAGGAAGAAAATCTGCTATTCTGTGACCTGTCGGCCTCTCCTTTGTGTCGTGCGATAGTACTTGCTTGCCCCTCTTCGAAGGTTGCCGGTTAGTAGCTCGCTGCTGGAGCAGCAGAAGCTTGGCTGCCCTCCTCTGTGCAGCATCCTGACTCCAACGTGGTAAAGAAATTTATAGATTGGTTTGCAATGGTCTGATTGATTGGTTTTCTATTATCTGAACTGATTTATAGATTGGTGATTCATAAGGTGTTGGATTAATCATTGAGAAAAATGCTAGCCTGCTCCAAATTGTTAGATTTGTAGTATTTGTTGGAAAAGAGAAAAAAAAAGGAAGAAGAGGTTTTTGACTGGCTCTAGTTAAATGGTTAACCAATTTTAAATTGATTATACCAAATTTTGTTGTGTGCCCTTCAATGATGTCGGGGAAAAATATTTGGGAGAGTAAATTATAATCTACCAAACAAAAATAAGTCATAGTAGGAACTAATCTTTATTAGTTCTTTAAGGACACAAAATAGATTACTCTTGCCTTTATCTTTTCTTATTTGCTACTTGCTGTGCATGAATGGCTATCACGTGAATTACAGTTAAATTTTATTTAGATTTCCATTCAAGTATTATTTACAAACTTATAATATATTTTAAACAAATATTTTCTATCAATTGTAAACTCTTACGAGTCTACATTATGAGTCTACTCTCCCTTTACGAGTTTACCCAAACTAGTTAGTCTACAACCTTGCTAAGAAACCGTTAATATATATCAGCATGAATTTGAGTAGTCCTTTGGAATATATATTATTATCGGCAAGGTAAAAAGAGGGTGTATTGATTTACTTGCCTGCCCTGCTGATTCATTAAAGCTTAGGTGGCCATCTCTGCTAGCTATCAATTGTTGTGTGCCACAGTCATGCCAGATGATAGAGTTTTTCAATACCAAGCGGTACCTGAAGTTTATATTTTTGCTTTGATTTGATAAACACCAAAAGAAAATAGAGAAAAGTATTAGCTAATCTTAACTCCAGTGTACCATTAATTATCTTGGCACTAGTGTATTTTGTTGTGTTTCCTTAGTTATTATTGATAATTAACTTGTAATGTTTATCCTTTTTTTTTTCCTGGCAATATGGACAGATTTTATAATTTAATTTTGTGCCTCCCATTGATTTTAAGTAAAACTTACTTTTGTCCAAAATTTCAGGTTCCAAGGCACTTGTTAACTAAGCCATGGAGAAGACTGCCGGCCACTCAAATAATGACGATAGCAAGGAAAAGTAAGTTTGTCTTTGTGTGGATGCATGCATGTGCATTTAAAACTACATTATACGGGTAATTTAAGTTTTTCATACACTGACACGCAAAAGGAAAATGGTTGAAACTTTGTAAGGTTAGTTCACTCAATTCGTTACCTTGTTTACAGAGAAGCTCCTCAAATCTCTGCCTTGTTGAAAGAAATGAAGGAAGGACTTGATGCTGTAAGAAGTAAAATTCAGTCTTTGACTGTCAAGGTGGTTAGAACTTTCTTGAATTCATTTCTTTTGGGTGTCTTCCTCTCTATATACTGTTGCTTTGGACTTTACCAACAAACTGATAAAGATATCATTTGAAGTCTTGGGGCATTTTGGAGTAGAAGTATTGGTCCTTACTCTGTTTTCATCCAAATCTCTTGCTACTGCGGGTCCCTGAGCATGTCTGAAATAATTTGTTTCCATGTCTCTTATATCAGGTCAAAGAAAATCAATTTCCTACTACAGACGGGTTTAGCTATCTTGAAGCTAAAAATTTGCTGCTTCTAAACTATTGTCAGTCCCTTGTCTATTATTTGCTCCGAAAGGCCAAGGGATTATCAATAGAAGGACATCCTGTTGTTCGAAGTATTGTGGAAATAATGTTATATTTGGAAAAGGTCTAGTTCATTTCTCTCTCTTAATCAAGAAGGTTAATTACAAATTTATATACTGTGGTAACACATTTGGTGTTCTTATTTACTGCAGATTCGGCCAATTGATAAAAAACAACAATACCAAATCCAGAAACTATCGAATGTTAGTGAGAATGCAATGGGAAACGTGATTCCAAGTGAGAAAGAGCAGCCTGGTGCACCCAATAAGAGTGAGGATGCGTCGAAGTACCGCCCAAACCCTGACATGCTTGTTAGCAAATTAGACAACACATCTCAGGTTAATGGATGATTAAATATTAAGTGCAGAAAAAGGGGTTTTTTATGAGAAGCATGAGATTTTTTTCCCCCCTCTCTAAGTTAATTACTTACTTTATACTGTAGGATGGTGATGGTGTATATCGTCCTGTAAAAATTGCGCCTACTTCTATGGAGCTAGATAAAACTTCAAAGCATGATAGAAATGCATTGAGAAGAGAAAAAGAAATTCTGAGACAAGCCAAGCAGAGTGATTATATTAGGTCATTGATGAATGACATGGAGGATCGACCTGAAGAGGTGAGCTAATATTTTATTTAGAAGCTTGAATAATGATGACTGAGTGCATTTATGTAATGTCTTCTTTTGGCTGCTTATCACACAGGTCACAGATTTTGTGGGAACTAGCAGAGAAGTTGATAAACATGTTGCCAAGATGGAGGAACGAGCTCGGCAAGAGGAGGAGCTTTTTACTCGTGTTCCACTTACAAAGTTGGAGAGGAAAAGAGATAAACACTTGAAGAAATCAAGAAATGCGTATGAAGAGTGCCTATTTTAATGACCTCAAGAAGTGTTGAGTTTATGATGATTATTTTTGTATGTATGCATTTTTTTCAGCTTATCATTAAAGTTAATCTTTTTCCAGGTTGCAAGGTCTGACAGAAAGTTTCTTTGACGAAATTAAAACGTTACCCTTTGGAGATAAAAGTGGAGAGCAAATCATGGGCTCTAGAAATGGTGGCAGCAGAAACGGGAGACTGAAAAAGCGGAAGGCATGTATAATTAATACTTTGGACTTGTTATTTGCAACTTCTATATCACCTTTTAAAACATATGAAACTATGTTTCACTTGAACTATGGTGCATGCTTTATATTTTTTTCATTATTGCATCTTCACTGCATACCAATGCTAATTATGCTGTGATCATTGGGAAACATATTCACTTAAGTAAGCAAGTCGCATCCTTTTTATCATGCAGCTCTAAATCATCCCAATAATGGGAAATTTTAAGTTTCTGCCGGTCCTTTCTCATTAGGGTCTACTAAACAATTCACTTAAGTAAGCAAGTCGCATCCTTTTTATCATGCAGCTCTAAATCATCCCGATAATCATTCAGTGTTTCATTTTATTATATTATCTTGTGCCTGATGTTCTCATGGTGGCTAATTCGAGTCATACATTATCTTAGTTGAAGAAATTATTCTTATTGAAGAAAGCATATAAGCTTTCTGGTTTGGTTGGATTGGTCCAATAACTGTAGTTAATTCATATTTAAAATCAATTTTTTGTTGTCTTGTTTATATTTGAAGAATATTCTGTCATTTAGAGATTGCTGTTATATACTCTGTAATAAGCCATACTAAATTAATGATGGCCCTGTAAGAAATACGACTAGAAATGTCCTCTAAAATAATTCACTTATCACTAGAAACTTACTCTTATTTGACAATAGATTCCGTCTCCTTTGAGAAATATGCTTTTTTCATATCCCCCCATTTTTATGTGACGATTTTGTTCTCAAAGGTAAGATATGATCCCGTCATCTCTTGTTATGGTCCTTGACATCTTGTTTTCACTTATGTATTATTGTGTATTGTGTGGTTTGAATTGTACCATTTCAGTAGCGTTAAGAGCTGACGTTTTTGGCTTCTTTGCAGAGACATTGAAGAAATAAGAGACTACGTTTCAACTAAAGGAGAGGATAAAGTTGCAATCTGTCACACAAATATTATCTCCTAGGAGGAAGTAATACGGGTGCAGAGACGGTCTTGGCTCATTTTCGCTAATTTTGGTTGACCTTCTTGGTTCCTTTTGATAACCGTTGAAAGGCTGATAGTCTTGGAGCTTCTTACTGAGCCCCAGACGTTTATGAGATAAAGTTATTTCAACCTATTATCTACAAAAAAAAAATGTTATTGGTCAATCTAGATTAAACAGCTTCTATTAGAATTTTATAAGCTGTATTATGAAATATCATTTTGCAACAAATTTTTATAATTTTTACTGCTTAACAATCTTTGAACAATCATAAAAGGGACCGTCAAACTGAGGCCTAAAAGTCACTGATGATTACTTACGGCTAATCCAACAACTGTACGCTATGCATTGGATTTGTCCGTATTGCTTAGTGTAAAGGCATAAGTGAGTTGCTGTACAATATATAAGTAATTATTTTAGCGAACCATTTAGTTTACATTTTTTATTTTTTTTGAAAACGTCATGCATATGACTATTAGATTTTAAAATTAAATTTGACTACTGAATTGGTAAATGTACTGATTCAATATTCAGTTTGATAATGGTTAAATTGTGTTTAATTAGTCATTCGCGTAATTTATAATCTACAAAGAATGAGAATGTAGTTATAAACTACTTAGAAATTTATATTCAAATATATAATGAGATGAAAAATAGGTCTAGAGGAAATTTTTTGATTTTACGAAGAGGTAAAAATACCTTTTTTCTTCATCTAAATGAATTTTTTTTTGTTTAATTCAAAACTAGTCTGACTATTAAAACTTTCCGCTTTTGAATTATCCAATAATTTATTTTTTCTGATGTTCGGTGAGACCCATTTTCTGAGCCACACAAGCTGAATAAACAAAAGGTTAATCTATTTTCTGATTGAATTGAATGGTCCAGTCTAATTTTGTATTCTATGATCTCTTTAACATAGTTATCATCAGTCATTTTTGCCATGATGACAACGTTGCCATGACCATCAACGTCACTGCTGTTGATACAGAATTCACTGGCTCAAGATAATAGTAGTGCAAACAGGATACTTCATCTTCTTTTTTTTTTTTTCTTTTTTCTATGTATTCTGCATAGAATCAATCCATAAAAGGTGCTTAAACTACCGATTTTTTTTTTTTCAATGCAATTTCGCAAAACGGAACTAGAAAATATTATCTTTTTAAAATGTGCAACAGTTTCTTAACACTCAATTATGTTTCTTCCTAAATAGAGACAAACAATAATATTGAAATTTGTATAAGATGGAGATGGTCAAGGAATGCATATTTCACCGAATCTGACTAGAGGCCCTACAACTTTCAATATCTTCCGAGCAATGATTCCATGGGATGGATTTGTTTTAGTCAACTTTAGAACCATGCCTGGAAGGCTGCGTTGTGTTGTACAGAACAAGACCACAGACGAGAATTGCACAGCCGAGGAGAAAAAAGGGGCTCAAGGTTGTTCCATCAGGAAGATATGGCAGTGGAAGGGAAAGAATATAAATTGAAATTGGCACTGCATATTCATAAATCATAATCCCCCCATTAGCTGAAAAGCTTAAAAATACAAGATGAACTTATTCACGTAAGACCTTGGACAGTGGATGTCTTATTAAATGCAATGCCGAAGAAAGAGTGAGTACCTGACAACATTGTCACAAGGGAAGCAACAACAGCTGAAGAAATTTTTACTACATTAAGCAGGGATATGTTGAATGCCAAATTGGTAAATATGTAAAGCAGCGGAAGTAAAGGAGCCCCGTCACAACCTAAAACATGAAGATGAGGATCGATAAGAACAACTTGGGATGGAAATTTTTTAAAAGAGGACAATAAATTAAGGAAATAAGAGCTAACAAGTTCCCATTTTTACTGGTGTTTCCTCAATCAGGTAATAAATAATGAATAAGCTTTGAACAGTGATCAATTAGTCTCTTACAACAATTAACTCCGTCAGTCTTGTCCATTCTGTTATTCTTCTCAAGTATAAGTCTAATTTAATTCTTCATGAGGTAGGCTAGTACACATACAGTTGTCAACGAATTCTCTTCTGTATCTATGCAGGTCTACGTTCATTCACCAATTTCTGTTCTAATGGACCAAAGAGGTTTATGATCCTCGCACACTAGGGGATTGCATTGACAGGAACCCACCCAAAAATTTAATCTCATATAATATCTAATTTGACAGAATTTTAACAGTAGAAGAATGAAACAAAATCCAGATCAATTAGATTGTTAGAGTAGAAAACCATGAAGTAAGTTATGTTATTGGAATTAGAGCTTACCTAGTGTATTAGCTCCGGTATTTAGAAAGCAACCAGCAGCGCTTTTATAATATGAGGGAAGTTGAACAAGTGGTATGCCTTTCAAGTTTGAAAGAAACGGTAGAAGGAGGAGAACAAAAAGAGCCTGCATTAAAAAAATAATAAGAAGGCAAATATAGATATACCTCATTTTCATTATGGAAGTAATGAACATAACATAGACATCATTAAAAAAAAAAAATAGAAAAGCTGACAACATAAAAACACTAAAGAATTGACAGTCATTGGACTTTTGCTTTCCACACTTAATACTTTCAACGGAGGAAAGTAGTATTCAAAGCCAACTCTAAACAACATGCCAAATCATTTCTCTGATTCAGTAGCAGTCGCCAGACATAAAAAAGCGAGCAGTCTAAGTTGAGACAGGAATTTCACATTACAGGATAGGCATAAAATGAGTTGCCGGCTGACTCATCCTTTCAACCTTGTTCAGATCAACCAGAAAACAGATTTTATTTATGAAGAAAACATGATTACAGACTCCATAACAGAAATGAAAAGACTCAAAGGAACAACAGAAATGAAGACCCAAAGAAACTATATCAATCTGGTAAGGGAAATATCAGATTGATCCCAGAGGCTAAGCCTCCTACACCAGATGCACAAGAGCTCCTCCAGAGCTAGTGCCTCTCCCACTAAGCAACAGAAAAGATTCTCCACACATCCCTCCTCTCTCTACTTCCCCTCCATTTATAACTAATTTGTTCCTCTGAAATCTCCTTTCTATCCCTCTAACAAACTCAAAGAATCACACACTACACCACACACTATATTCCACTACTAGGTACCTATCAATACCCCCCCCCTCAAGAACAACCTTGTCCTCAATGATGGAGTAGGCTGATTTTTTTTTTTTGGGTTTCTTTTTTGCTTCCTTTTTTTTTTTTTTAATCAGCACCTATCGTCACCCAAAGCTGAAAATAAGAAAAGAAAAAGCATTCAACCTATCCCATCTCTTTCATCTTCTGAGCTTTTCATGATATCCATGACTGCCATTCCTCTTTCTTCGCCAGCTACATCTCCAACTTCATTCGACTCATCTTCTCCTGAGACCAACAGACGCAGAGGTCGTGCCACGCATTGATGCATCAGGTGATAGCGCTCTTGACTCTTGTCAGATACCAGACTCCGTTCAACCTCCGTCGTCTCAGAAGTCCTCGCCAGCAATTTCTACAATGTAGCCAGCGTCGTCTATGTTGAAGACGATGGAGTTCTTGAGCCCATAATGTGCGTGGTCCAACAATCACCCTTAGAACCCTTCGCCGATGTGCTCTGTGTTGTCACCGCCATTGGAAGGCTTCTAGAATTGCTTCCCTAAGATGATATCAAAATTGGAGTGCGCTGCTATATTATCGCGTTGCTGTTCCTGTGCTGAGCCTTCAGGTGTATATTGCTGCATGTAACAGACCCGGAATAAGACCCAACTCCATTTAGTTTTAGACCAACCCAATAACTCCAAGACTATCACCCATGGTTTGCACCCCCAAACCCGGCCTATTCCTCCATTGTCCCATTCCTTTGCCTTTACACTCAGCGTCAACTTCACCATCTTTACATTGCAGCATTGGGTTACCCATTCTCCAACCCACCTTTCTTCCCCTGATAGCATACGCGACATCATCTTCTTCGCGTCTAAGAGCTAAAAACTCACAAGCTTCTTCTTCATCTCTCCATCCAGACTGATCATTTCCTTCTGTGATTGAATTCGAGGCTGAGACGAAATGATATCTTCTCCTTCATTCGACTTTGCTTCCCCAAATCCCATATACTGACAATTGATTCGCTCCTTTCCATCCAACTGACTCAATATCTTGAGCACGATTTCGAGTATTAGGTTGAAACCCCCCTTCTCCTTTAGTACTAGTAGCTTCATTCATCGGTTTCTCTCCTAGCAATCAGTTGAGCTCATCCAAAATGGATTGTTTAAAATCTCTTAATCCTTCTTTCCATTCTTCCATGAAAGCTTCCAAAACATCAACCTTGTCTGACATTTGTATTGACGTAGAAAAGAAAACTAGCTCCACTCGAATGATCCGATAGGTCGGACCAATTGTTAGGAACCCAAGTTTCAGATCAACCAGAAAACAAATTTTATTTACGAAGTAAACATGATTACAGACTCCATAACAGAAATGAAAAGACTCAAAGGAGTCAAACAACAGAAATGAAGACCCAAGGAAACTATATCAATCTGGTAAGGGAAATATCATATTGATCCCAGAGGCTAAGCCTCCTACACCAGATGCACAAGAGCTCCTCCAGAGCTAGTGTCTCTCCCACTAAGCAACAGAAAAGATTCTCCACGCGTCCCTCCTCTCTCTACCTCCCCTCCATTTAAAACAAGTTAGTTCCTCTGAAATCTCCTTTCTATTCCTCTAACAAACTCAAAGAATCACGCACACACCACACACCATATTCCACTACTAGGTACCTATCACAAGCCCATCCTACATTAAAGAAAATCATAGCAACTTATCCTAGGAGTGATAAGCCATTGTGCCTTGTCAGCGAGAAGACTTTGGCTTTTTCATGAAAGACATCACCCATTCTCAACAGTGAGATCCTCAAGGGTTAGCAATATAGTTCTTCCTTATGGAGAGAATTTTCAGTTAACATTTCATCATACTCTCTTATTATTTGCTACATATCCGAGGCAAAAGTAATTAGTTAAAATATTGAAATGGTATAAGGGAAATACCAAACATCATAAGTAAACTAATGCGCTAAACAGTAGCTACACACAAGATCTGATAGAAACCAAGGATAATAAAGGAAAGAAACTAGTTTATAATATCAAGATTGGAAATACAGAATGGAAATAAGAGCACGCAGCAACAGAAAAGGAAAGACACCAGAGGCTGAGTCTCCTTCCAGAGCTCACAGCTCCTCACCAGAGCAAAATGCTCCTACTACACTCTGACACAATATTCAGCACACCCACTCCCACTCCCTCTCCCCTATTTATAACAAACTCACCCCTCTAGAAATTCCCTAATTACCCTTAACCGCATAACAAAAATCCACTACAGGTACCTATCAAGATCCAATATGAAAATTAAAAAATTTGAACTCAAAGGGGTTGCTTCAATATCATTTTTCTGTTACTAGGTATAACAACTAAGAAATGGGCAATACCAGAATGAGAAACTAAAGAGCTGCTTAGCATTTATTAGTCAAATATACAGTCTTGATAAACATAATTTATGTTGTGCCAACCATTAAAATTAAATCATCAGTAAATTGGCATAGTCCATAGCAAGCCATACCTGAAAACCAGATCCAAAAGAATTGACCACAAAGATGTCCAGTGATTTGCCCTGCATGTGAACAAATTAAGGACTACAAAACCCATCCATGCATTACAAGAATTGCCAATTGAGATTACGATTCCAGCGGCCATAAAAATTCACAAAATGAAGTAACCATACCTTTAGTTGAAGGGCAGAATTAGTGAAAACAGACTCCTGCCTCACATGAAAATGAAAAGGCTTATGATTTTGCTTAAAATAGGGTTTACAAAAAAATAGCCTCAACTCATTGGACTAACCTTGATAACAGATGCACCAGCCTGAAAAACACTGGAAACTATCATCAGTGCTGGCCACAAGAACTCAACTTCAGATAGCATCTGACCTGCATTAGACCCACTGCAATTACAGGAGTAAATGATTAGCTGGGGTTGGGGGTCTGTTTCATCATAGTAAAAGCAGAACCACAAACGAAGCAAAGACATTGACTGCAGGAGACTAGTACTCCCAAAGAACCACATCGAAAGACATGAGGAGTTTTATTGTTATAAAACTTACATAACCTTATATAAGAAACAGCACAAGTTAGATAATTTTCCCCATTGTATTCAAATTAGAAGGCCAGTAAACCACCAGGGTACTTGTAACATTAATGATAGGTTTTGACTTCTAATCAAATCTCAGAGACATGCATTGCTTCCTGAAACAAATTGGATAAAGAAAAAAAAAAACACACACACACACACAACTACTTTACACTAAACAATAAGAAAGAAAAAAGAAAAGAAAAAAATTGAAATAGAAAGAACTATCTATAATAACAATTATAAGCCAATAAGAAAATACAGTTAAAGTAACTCAGATATATTTGTTTTTCTGTCTTTTCTGGATTAGAATTAACTCTGCTGCTGTTACAACCAAGCCTCGAGGATCATGTTTCCTGCAACATATTTATGCTTAATCTCATTTTGAACCCAACAATTTTCTTATGCCTAAAACGAAATGAAAACCAATCAAATATTTCCTATAAAAAAGTGGTTGATGCTTCCAATGCCTTCAGCCTAGTTAGATAATTTAGCTGAGACATTGAATATGGAGATTGCAGATGGTGACAGTCACCCTTGTCCAGAAAATAGAGTTTAAATACCTTGCAATAGCCACCACTACACCAGCAGCTACAAGTAAGCACCCAACAATTTGGTTGATTGAGTATTGTCTACCCAAGAGAAGGGACGAAAACATTAGCTGCCAAACCAAAAATGTCTAGCCAAAAAAAAAAGGAGGAAAAAAAAAACTAATAAGCAATGTTTTGAGATATAAAGTAATGCCCTAAAACATCATTAATAAGCATATTCTCTATGGATTTTATAGCAATATTTGAGCGTTCTCTTCCACCTCAGTCCCTATGAAAGTACAGCTAATGTCCATTAAAAAGTCACTGATGGAGGGTGCACTTGCAGCAAGAAAGAATAAGCTTAAAGATCAAATCATCTCAGCATTTTAGTTTGGTCAAGCAATGTTGTATGACAAATTATGTTTATAATGTAAAATGAAACCAAAATTTCCACATAAATCCTCGCCAAATGTATGACAAACAAAAATATGAAAATAAAGCAGAATTTTCCTGTGTACAAAAAAATGCTGGAGGTAAAGATGAAACTCTATTTTTATTCCTCATCCTCTCTTACTGTGAATGACAAAGGTTGTTCAAATAGTTTAGATACCTGATTCAATATGGGTATGGCAGGTCCAGGAAGTATGGCTGCAGAAGGTAACTAATATTCAGTTAAAAAAAAAAGAATGAAACACGCCATGCAGCAAATACCATGCGAATTGTAGCGTCTACTTTTTTTCTTCCTCAAGAGACAGTTCAAACATGAAACATCCATTGCTCTTTTCGTGTCTTTCAAGTCCAATAAAAGTAAGTCGTTTACTTCCCATTAATGGTGACAAAATCATAGCTTTATGGTACCTAATACTCTAAGAAATCTAATATACATATATATACGATTAAGGCAACACAAAATATTTTTCAATTTTTAGATTCGGCAACTTTTTGCGAACTTTGTAAATTAGATCTCAATGACGAACACCCTCAAAAAGATTCTTCAAATAAAACAGACAAGGGAAATCAAGATCACGCTCAGTACCTCCAGCAGACATCCCCGTGGCCACTCCCAAAGCTTCTAGAAAACCAATGGCCAAGAAGCGCAATTTCGGAATTGCTATCATCTCATGTGTTACAATGCCTGCCCGGTATCTTATATATAAGATAGCAAAATATATAATTACATACCTATATTGCACAAATCAGAATGATTTGTAAGATACACAGCACAGCTGATCAAACTATAAACCCAAAAAATTTATAGTTTCTTATGAAATATAATAACAAACCCAATCAATTGAAAGAATAAAGAAAAGAAATCATCGAAGAAGCTAACCCAAAAGTTGTAAATTGAGCCAGGAAAAAGGGATAATCCCTCATGGGAACGAGAGCAAGCTTGTAAAGCACACGATTAGCTACCGCTAATGTAACTGTGATCACGGAGCTAACTAAGACCAGGTTGGTGTTCGAAGAAGAGTCCGAGCTTGAGCTTGAGGCTCGAATTTTGAAAATGCGTCGCTTGTGGTGGCCATAGCTGTTTCTCCTGTGGTTGACTTTGTGCTTGCCTGCTAAATGCAATGGTGCCAATGAATCAAAGGCCATGACCAGAGGTCGGAGTTTTGCTCCGTTGACGCCGTGAAGTTGAAAGAAAGCAAAACGCGAAGTCCTTAATCTCTTCCACGGGTAGGTTTGAGTTCTCCAAGGGAAAGACGAAAACGACAACGTGGAAGAAAATGCCATGGTAGAAAATCTTGCAGAGAAATGGATGGATGCTGCTGTTGCGCGGTGGTTTGGAATTGGACTCCGGATTAGTTTGAAAAGCATGAAAGATCTTTAAAAGAAGGGGTAAAAAAAAAAAGGATGAAAAGGAAATGGAAAAAGAAAAGGGTGGAAAAAAAGATGTCAGAAAGAAATTAAAAAAAAAAAGAATTATTATTTCATTGGATATGAATTTAAAAAAACATGTGAAGTAATTTTATTAAATTATCCCTTAATTAAAATTGTTTTTTCAAAAAATAATAATAAAAGTCATTTTTTAAACTAGTCACAATTTTTCTATCTCTCTCGATCTCGTTTTCCTCTGTCATGATACTGTTTTGACACTCAAAAATAGGGGTAGCAAAGGTGGATGGTTTTTTTTTTTTTCTCTCTCTATCTACTGGTTTATGCTCTCGAGCTTCTCTCTACTCTGCAAAGTGAGTGTGTGAGTGTAAAGTAGGAGGTGCGGGTAGAGTGAGTAATTTGCTGCAATAGTGGCCGAGAGGTAAGTCAGGTGAGAGTGACCGAGAGGTGTTGGCTAGGTGTATATATATCTAACTAGAGCCATTGATGATTGGTAATTAAGTTGAAGATTAGAGTAATTACAAGACACGATAATATGATTAGGACTTCAATTGAGAAGAAAGTTAAAATTATTAAAAACAGTTAAAGATAAACTAGTTATCAACGACTGGAAATTTTTTTGATTCACTTCTTCTTCTTGTTTTTTCATTTGTGTGTTGAGAAAAAAATGCTGTTCAATTATGATGAAAAATGAAAAATTAATTTTTCATTTAAGTCATTTTATTGACAACGACATTTTCAATTATCAAACATAGGATAGCAACAAAATTTCGTCTTCCATTAAGATAATAAGGTGCTTGCCAAACGTGCTCTAAAAATTAGAGAATACTAATATGTCGAAGAAGATTTTTGACCTTTTTCTATTTTTCTAAACTATGAGTTCAAATACAGCAAATTTGGTTTGGAAGCAATTTTCTTCCTTTCATTTTTCATTAAATAGTATTTCTCACATACACTTTCGCGCGCGCGCAAACGCAAATATATACACTTGCCTCTGCAGCCTATTTTTCATTGATTCATTCTTACATTCAGGTGCTCGGGTTGCAAAGTCATTTTCGTTTCTGTTATTCTTAATTTCCAAAACTATCAACAATAACAAAGACAGGAAACTTTTCACTTAATTACAAACTTACAATTACACTCTTTCTTTAAGTTAGTTACAAACTTACAATTACACTCTTTCTTTTGATTTTGACACTAAAACAGCTACTATTTAATCAATCGACTTAATTACTTTTATAGTTATATTTTAAAAACTTCACAATTTCAGGTAGCAAAAAAAATGAATTTCATTTACAGAAAATAAAAAATATAAACTTGTTTATAATGTATATCAAATATTGCAGAAGTATAATCATTTCCAGAAATAAATTATGTGTATTTTATAAAACTGTTAAATAAAATTTTTTATTACATTTTAAAATTATAATTTTGAGGGACCTTTACAACTATAACTATACCAACTATAAAATATACTAATAATTTATACGTATTAAAATATATTTTAATTTTTTAAAAATTATTTTAAATAATTTTGAAATCTAAGAACAATTTATAATAATTGTTATTATATTTCAAATTAATTAAAATAATAAAACATTATTTGACTTCTTATTCTCTCATTTATATTTTAATTTTTAAATTATATTTCATATTTTATTTTATCTGATAGTTCATATATGATTTTCAATACTAATAATAGAAAGACTTCAAATATATAATAATATAGATAAATCTAGATTTTTCTCCAAATCAAATTAAATGAAATGAGAATAAATATCAAGTGCAGCGTTTTAACTCGAAAAAAAAAGAAAAAAGAAAAAAAGAAAGGTGGATTCTGGAACCACCCAGAATTCCGGGGTGAAAGATTCGCAATAACTTGTAGAGCAAGCCAAAAACAGTCCCTACAGAGCCTTATAAATATGCAAATCCTTGAAGCGGAGCTGAAGACGTTGCAAATTTTGCATTATAGTTGTGTTGCCCCAAATTTACTGTTTCATTACCTCTTCTACGTTCTCTCGCTTCGCTACCTAAAATGCCTCGTCGGAGCTCCGGAGGTACGTAATCGTTGCGTGCGTAGTATCAATTCTTTACATCAATTTGGATCTTCGTGATTTCAATCGTTAATTCTTGTTTGAATCTTGATTTCAATTGTTACTTCTGGGTTAACACGCTGGTGTGACCATAAAATTTAATGTCTGAGTTTTTTTTTCCCCTTATGATTACTTTTATTGTCGCTCTCTAAGAAGTTTCTGTGTTTGATTTTGGCAACATAACGAAGTTTGGGTTTACGAGTAAATTGTGCATTGTATATGCAGTACTTTGAAAATAATAATCAAGGGTAATTTGAGTTATAAAATGACAGTTTGTCTTTCTTTGTAACTGAGTGATTGGAAACTTCCATTTAGGATATCAATGAAGGAATTAACAGGATTAATTTTCTAATCCTAGATCGGTGTAGGTACAAACTACAGCATATTAAATAACAGAACATAAAAGGGATGAACAGAACATGTACCTGGCATAATAGCGCTGTCCATCTCGAACAGTAGAACAGAGGGAATTTTTAGGGTTGTGTGAGAGTGGTACTACTCTCTGTTTGATAAGTTCTGTCTAGGATTAGACTGATTAATGGGATGTCAGTCTATTTAATATCAGACGAGAGCAGAGACTTCTCAACAGGTTTTGTGATTGGCCCAACCCATCACGGGCCACTCACAATATAAAAGCCCAATTATAATATTTATATATTAAATGCTATATATCAGAATAATATAGTTAATATAATAATGATATTTAATAATTGATTAATGCTAATCCAAAATAGGATATATATTATATAAATTTCAACAATTCTCCCACTTGGATAGCAATAGTCAATTATTAAAATACAATAATCATTAAGGCTAAAATACCAACTATATTTATAGCACATGTCAAGAAACATAAGCTTTAACGATGCAGAAATAGTATCCGATAGGGAAGTAAATCATACAAAGTAAAAGCCCATATTTCATATAAAGAACAATGAATATGGATAAGCATAATTAATTAAAAGAAATATGCAATCCAAGAATAGTCCAAGCATCTGAAAATGCTAAAAGAGATATGATAACAAAAGTGACGTCATCTCATACATATCTCATAAGAATAACAATTGAGTAAATATAAAATTTCAGACTCCCACTAACCTAAAACATCAAAAGACTTAACTAATCCCATATGGGTTACATGATTCTGAAAAGCTTTAACAGTTAAGCCTTTAGTTAGTGGATCCGCCAACATGTATTCTGTAGCGAGATGTTCAATACGAGTCTGAAACTCCAGAATTTTCTCTCTAACAAACAGATATTTGATATCAAAGTGCTTTGATCGAGAATAGCTTCTGTTGTTTTGAGAGAAATGAACAGCAGCAGTGCTGTTGCAGTATATCACAAGTGGCCTAGAAATGCTTTCAACAATGTGAAAACCAGAGATTAAGTTTTTCAGCCACACGGCTTGAGAAGTAGCCTCATAGCAAGCGACATACTCTGCCTCCATGGTAGAAGTAGCTGTAAGAGTCTGTTTAACACTCTTCCAAGAAATAGCTCCTTCTGCCATCATAAAAATAGAGTCGGAAGTAGACTTACGGTCGTCAGGCCAACCTGCAAAATCAGAATCAGAATAACCGATGACCTGAAGTTGATCAGACTTCTTGTAGGTTAACATGTAATCCTTGGTTCCCTGCAAATATCTCATGACCTTCTTCACGGCTTTCCAATGACCCAAACCTGGGTTGCTCAAGTATCTCCCTAAAGCATTAACTGCAAAAGCGATATCGGGACGAGTACAAACTTGAGCATACATTAAAATGCCAACAGAGGAAGCATATGGGACCTTTCTCATTTCAGATATCTCTGAATCATTTTGAGGACATTGAGATTTAGATAGTTTGTCACCTTTCTGAACAGGTGCAGCACATGGGGAGCAAGAATGCATGTTAAACTGCTTGAGGATCTTTTCAATATATCCTCTCTGAGACAATCCAAGAATGCCACGTGACCTATCACGGTAAAGCTGGATGCCTAGAACAACTAAAGCATCACCAAGGTCCTTCATATCAAAGTGGCTATTTAACATCAATTTTGTCTCAGTCAAAAGGTTAACACAACTGCTTGCAAGCAGAATATCGTCGACATATAAAACAAGAATTATAAAATTGCTCCCACTAGTCTTCAAATAAATGCACTGATCTGAAGCATTTTCCTTGAAGCCAAAAGAAGTGACAACACGATCAAATTTCAAGTACCATTGCCTGGATGCCTGCTTTAGTCCAGAAATAGATTTTTTAAGTTTGCAAACCAAATGCTCTTTACCTGGCTCAATGAAACCATCAGCCTGAACCATGTAGACATCCTCGGCTAGATCTCCATTCAGAAAGGCTGTCTTTACGTCCATCTGGTGAAGTTCTAAATCAAAGTGAGCTACTAAAGCCATAACAAC
Organism: Biancaea sappan; assembly: GCA_037074585.1. Classification (NCBI taxonomy): domain Eukaryota; kingdom Viridiplantae; phylum Streptophyta; class Magnoliopsida; order Fabales; family Fabaceae; genus Biancaea; species Biancaea sappan. The sequence continues at coordinate 20,613,120 of CM073494.1, forward strand.
CCGAAAAGCATCTTTCGTAGAAACTGGTGAGAATGTCTCCTTATAATCGATGCCTTCCTTTTGACTATAGCCTTTCGCTACTATCTAGCTTTATACCTCTCAACTTTTCCATCTGGACTACGCTTGGTCTTAAAGACCCATTTGCACCTAATCGGTTTGCAACCATCTGGCAATTCTACAAGATCCCAAACATCATTATGAGACATAGAAGCTAATTCATCATGCATGGCATTTAGCCAATCAGAAGCATGAGAACTAGAGATAGCCTCCTGGAAAGTGATAGGATCGTCATCATTATGGAGATCAAACTCATGCTCCTGAAGATACACCACATAATCAACTGGTATAGAAGGCTTGCGTACTCTCTGAGATCTTCTCAATAGAGGTGCTTCTGCAATGTCATTTGGCGGTGACACTACATCTTGCGGTGCAATTACACCTGTTTCAGTAGCATCATCAGTTTCCTATTCAATAACAGGTGGTACCACTACATCATGTCATCCTTGAAGTGTCTGATTATCATCATGAGCGACTGGAACCACAATATTCATGGGAAGTAAAACAGGCGATGCTGGAGCTGTGGTCCGATCTTCCTTGAGAGTGATTGGTCGTGGTGTATGACTCCCACTATCCAAATCATCCTCAAAGAATATCGCTCTGTCAGACTCAATAACTCGCGTAGAATAAGAAGGGCAATAGAATCTGCAACCTCTATAGCCCACGCAGTAGCCGATGAAGAAACCACTAATAGTTTTAAGATCAAGCTTCTTCAATTGAGGATTATAGGGTCTAATCTCTGCTTTACAACCCCACACGTGAAAGTGTTTCAAACTCGGCTTCCTTCCACTCATCAGTTCGTAGGGAGTTTTCGGCACAGATTTGCTAGGTACCTGATTAAGGATGTACACAGCTGTCTTTAAGGCATCTCCCCAAAGAAAAACTAGTAACGATGTATGACTCATCATGCATCTTACCATATCCATGAGTGTCCGATTACGTCTCTCTGCAACTCCATTCTGCTCAGGAGTACCAGGCATAGTGTATTGAGCTTCAATTCCACATTCATCGAGAAATTTGGCGAATGGTCCTGGATTTCTCCCAGTCTCACTGTATCTACCATAATACTCACCTCCTCTGTCGGACCTTACACATTTAATCTTCTTTCCAGTCTTTAATTCAATAGCAGCCTTGAAGGATCTGAAGGCATCCAAGGAACTGGATTTTTCTTGGAGGAGATCTATCCAACCAAATCTCGAGAAGTCATCTATGAAGGTAATGAAATACCTATATCCACCCATAGCAGTGGGTGTAATAGGTCCACATATGTCTGTGTGAATCAACTGCAACACATCATCACACCTATTTGCTCCTTTCTTCCTAGTCTTGGCAGTGAGCTTGCCTTTAATGCAATCGATGCAAGCGTCAAAATCAGAGAAATTGAGATCATGAAGAATGCCTTCCTTAATCAGTCTTTCAATCCGGGGCCTAGAAATGTGCCCTAAGCGTCTATGCCACAGCATAGAAGAACTTTCATCAGTCCTGTTACGCTTATTTCCAACAACAGAGTTAACAGATATATTGTTCAAATTCAGCATGTAAAGCCCATCACATAATATTCCTGAACTGACAGTAATAGAATTAAAACGAATAAAAACTTTTCCATTACTGAATTAAAAAGTGTAGCCATATTTATCCAAAGCTGAAATTGAAATCAAATTCCTTCTCATAGAAGGTACATAAACAGCGTCTTTTAACAATAAAGTATGTCCAGAAGGTAAAAGCAATGTAACTACTCCTATTTCTTCCATCGATACTCTAGCTCCATCTCCCACAATGATATTGGATTCAGCATCACTTGGCTTCCTCAGGCTTGTGAACCCCTGTAAAGAATTCACAACATGAATGGTTGCACCTGAGTCAAACCACCAAGTATTGGGAGCAACATCAATCATATTTGATTCATAACAAGCCAAAGCTAGGAGTGTACCTTGCTTGTCAAGTTTCCTCTTTAGAGTATAACAATCATCCACCTTATGGTCATACTTCTTGCAATACTTGCAGTTTCCTTTGAAAAAATTCTTCTTTGGCTCTAAGTGTTGAGAAACTTTTCCCCCTTTCTTCTTGTCACGTTGAAACTTTCCTTTGTGACATCTCCTTTTCTCAGACTTAGCACCAGAAGAAGAAGCAGCAGCAAACTGAACACTGTGTGCTTTCCCTTTCTTTATGGAATCCTCTTCTTGAGAGACAATGGCAATCATTTCATCAATCGTCCATTCAGTTTTCTGAGTATTGTAAGAGGTTTTCAGAACGTCAAACTGAGAAGAGAGTGACTCCAGTACTTGCCAGATTAGATAGCTCTCACCAAGATCAACCTTGAGAGACTTCAGTTTATTAAAATAGTGGACTAACTTCATGATGTGCTCACGAAATCCACTAATACTATCATATTTAGTCTTCTCAATCAGAGAGAGATACTGGCCTTTCTGAGCTTTGTCAAAAGTGGTGAATTTCTCACCAACGGACTTCAGAAAATCCTTAGCATTCTTGTTCTCTGGAATGCTCTAATAGACTTCTCCATGGTGTATTTCATCACCATGAGACACACCCTGTTAGAGTGCTCCCATTTTTCACGAGAAGTCCTTTCAGCAACAGTGGACTCAGCAGTAAGAGCTGGGGGCTCTTCCTCTCTCAAGGCCAAGTCCATATTAGTGATGGCCAAATACAAATCCAAAGATTCTTTTCAGTCCTCAAAATTGGTCCCATTTAGTGTTTTGACAGAAGTTAATTGCATAGGCAGGGAGGCTGGCATTAAAACAACAAAAAGAAAACATTTAATATGCATAATGTCATTATGCTATAAGAGAATTAAATGTTTCTATGTGCACAACCAATTAAGCCTATTAGAGAGAATTTCTTGTCTACCTGGTCCCGCCTAAGGGTCCCGAACCAAAATAAACAAGAAATATAATAATACAATACTTTAGACCTCATATTACCATCTAAATTTTGAATGCCGATAGGGTATTCAAAATAATTGCTAGAGGTATTGATTAATATGGTATTGTATAAGAAATTACATTAATAATGATATACCGATAGGATATAATCATTTTTAATGCAATAAATTAGACTAATAATAATGATTAAAAAAAGGATAAAATAAATAAAATTTTAATCATTTAAATCGTATATTTTGCATAACTGTGCCCACGATAGGTGAGTTCACAATCATACAAAATAAAAGGCAATTATATTCAACAGAATAATTAATTATTAATGAGGGAAAAAAAAAGAAAGAATAAACAAATAAATAACAGAAAATTTAAAAATAATAAAAGGGAATAATTTTCATATGGACTGAAATTAATTCCATCACTAAGATAGCTTACGGGGGAGAGTACAACATACATAGATGTTGTTAACAGAGTGAGGAACTTCCACAAAAAATTTCAGTCCAAAAATCCGAGAGTACGATATTTAAAACAGCAAAATAGTCTCGGATTAAATACAATAAAATACTTAGGGGTCCCGAAAAATTTTCCAAAAATTGCCAAAAATAATATTATGTAATTATTTAATTTTTCAAAAAAAATTAAAAAATTTTGGGGCCTGGAAGATGCTGCACGCGCCCACACGCGCCAGGCCCGCTCGTGGGCGTCGACAGGGGAAGTCATCCCCTTCGCCCGGATTCACTGCAAACCGGGTCGCACGACCCGCGAGCTCGACCCGGTTAATTCTCCCACATATGGCCATGAAAAGCAGTGGTTCTTGAGGGCTTTTGTTCGAAATCATGTGAAAATGAGAATCCCTCAATTAATTTGTTGAAATAAGGTCAGGATGTGGAGTGGCCATGATCGAAACTTGGGAGAAAAAAACTTTTAAAACAAAGTTTTCGATCTCTCAAAAACGCCAATGAAAAAACCTCGTTTCAGATTATCTTCTTCGAACAATAGCATAAAACAGAAATCCCAAATCAATTTCGAAAAACATTCGTTGGTTTTGGGATAAATCAAAATCGAATTTTTTAGGGAAAAACGAAAATAAGAAAAAATCATTTAAAGTCCCTAAAAAATTGTTCATACAGTCTGATTTTCACTCATATGATTTGCAAAAATGTTTTGAATCAAAGCCCTAAAACAATTTCGAGATTAACCCACTAAATTAGGGCAAACGAAATTTGTTTTAAAATTTGGGTTTTAGGGAATTTCGAAAATCAAATTTAAATTGCTAATTAATAGCCATAGATTGTACTACCAACCAGGCTCTGATACCATTGAAGGAATTAACAGGATTAATTTTCTAATCCTAGATCGGTGTAGGTACAAACTACAGCATATTAAATAACAGAATATAAAAGGGATGAACAGAATATGTACCTGGCATAATAGCGCTGTCCATCTCGAACAGTAGAACAAAGAGAATTTTTAGGGTTGTGTGAGAGTGGTACTACTCTCTGTCTGATAAGTTCTGTCTAGGGTTAGACTGATTAATGGGATGTCAGTCTATTTAATATCAGACGAGAGCAGGGACTTCTCAACAGGCTTTGTGATTGGCCCAACCCATCACGTGCCACTCACAATATAAAAGCTCAATTATAATATTTATATATTAAATGCTATATATCAGAATAATATAGTTAATATAATAATGATATTTAATAATTGATTAATGCTAATTCAAAATAGGATATATATTATATAAATTTCAACAATCAAGTCATAAATACGTTCCTGTTTTTGGGTTGGCAGCATGGTTTTTACCTTTTTGGTACATCATTTTTTAAAATTGCTACAGTTTTCAGCCTTCTTTTTTACACAATAATGAGGTTGAAATTTGTAATATTGCAGGAAGGTCAGGTTCGGGTCGCAGTGCCGCCCGTGCGCCAGGTAAACACAGGGTTACTTCCTTTTTTTAAGGAATTATATCCCATATATGCGGCTTGGGTTGCTTTTGTGGTTTGAAAATTGTATTTTTTTAAAAAATATTTCGTCTGATTCTTGCATATGTCTCCATTTCGATATTCCTCTTTACCCAAATAAATGAATAACTCTAACCTTGAGTTGGTGTGCTCTAGTTGGTCTCTCTTGACCTATGTCATTCTCAGAGTTCATTTGCCTGATATTGTTTTCTTGTTTCGGGTTAATGACATGGATCAAGGCCCACTACTTATGATGAACCAGGATAGTAAAATTTCCTTCTGAGATTGATTTGGTTTACTTGCTCATAAGTTTCACACATTCGTGTTGCTGTTGTCTGTGCTTCGTTTTTTGTGATGCAATATGCTTTATTATTGATAACTTAATTCATTTATCAAGTGTGTACTCTTGCGGGAATTACATGTTTTGAAATGAACAAAAAATTCCACGCAACTCAACATTGGATGATATGTGTCTATAGCTCCTGCTGCTGCTCCTCCTCCTGCACCAGCACCTGTACAGAGTGGAAATGGATCTGTGATGGGAGGACTAGGCGCAACCATTGCAGAAGGTTAGTTTAGAGTCTTCTTGGATGTATTCCTTCTTTGATCTACTGAATAACTATCCTAATTTGATTTGTGGTTTATAATCTGATGTGCAGGCATGGCGTTTGGTACTGGAAGTGCTATGGCTCGACGGGCTGTTGATGCAGTAATGGGTCCTACTGTTGTTCAACATGAAGCTGTTGCTTCAACTTCCCTGTCTGATGCCTCATTACCAAGCTCGAGTACTGCAGGCTCTGAAATTTGTATCGGTCAATCCAAGGCTTTGCAAGATGTATGATTCTTTTCTCTTTCAGTTTATAAATGCCTCTGCTATTATAGGTTGTCTCCGCTTGATTGGATTTTTCTTAGATATGAGTAGTTCTTAGATAGTTATTGCAGGCTTATTAAATCGCTATCTTATATTTGCTTGAAATGATTTATTATACTGAAGTGTTCATATGTGTTGGTATTACAGTGCCTGAACAACTATGGAAGTGATATCAGCAAGTGTCAATTTTACATGGACATGCTTCAGGAATGCCGCAAAAATAAAGGAGTTGCCTTGGGTGCTTGAGTTTGCTAGTAGCTTATGTCTCAGTATGTTAGAATGTTGCGAATAATGTTGCAGTGTTAGATTCAGACTTGCAATGAGTTTCCGGGTGAACATGTGAACTATTATTTTATTGCAAGAGATATTGCATACTATTAAGTGGCATCAGTACTCTGCATCGGAAGCTTCTGTAAAGCCTCGTTTTGTCAGTGACGTCTGAATACTTTGCCTGGCTGAAACTCCCTGGAGGGCTCAATCTCCATCTATTCTTCCATCAAAATAATCGAACAAGAGATTTCAAAAATTACAAACTTGGGTTGTAAGTGAGGAGGAGAAAGTGGAATAGCGAAGTTTAACTAAATTTTGATATTTAGATATGACCCATTAGAACACGGCTTTCAATTAAAGATGCATTCGTTAGGCCGAAAAAAAAAAAAACGTGTGAAATTTTGTTGACATTGAGGGTTATTTTTACTTATAAAATTTTTTGGTTGTCAATAACTTCCAAATTGTTAACAAAATTAGATGATTAAAGTTTTAAAAAGTACTCCTTTGCTCTTTTGGTCACAACTTAAATCAGAATGAACGCCAAAATCATAACGTTTTGGATTGTCATCCCGCCAGAGCAGTTTGGTTTGCTTAGCAACCTTTGAAGCTCTGGTTCTTCATTCTATTAAATGTTGGCTTCGAATATCACTCCATCACCTTTCGGAAAAATTTAATACTGTTCTCGTCGTTATTCCTTATGTCACTGTTTGGAGCTCTAGGAATTGATAACGCCTTCTCTGAACATTGCGACACTTGTCCAAAACAGGCAATCCAAACTGAAGTTCGTTGGAGAGATTGTGTAGGAGCTACTCAATTCGCTCCACGTTTCCAAACATACTAACCAAGTAAGTCTGCATCCCACAAGAAGGCCGGGTTATCTCTCTGATTTTCAAGAAATTTTCAAAATAGAAGCAGAAGATTTTTAGTGTCTGGACTTTTAAAGATATATTACCATGATGGTTTGAATATTATTCAATGTCATGCTATCTTGTCAACCTGACAGAAAGCCAATTGATAAAGATCAGGCACATATCCTTCTATAAAACCAGAATCAGATCTATAAACTTCAGTCAAGAAAATCCCGCCAGCAAATTGGTTAGTTTTAGTTGAAAGTACATGTAATATGGTTGTAACTTTTCAATCTTGTAGATTCCTAGTTCCTGAGAAACAGTTTGGGAAGACCCGAGATTTAGTCATTTTTAATCTTTTACTGACTTCTCTCTTTCAAGTCGGTACACTTTTCCTATCATAACTCTGTTTCTTTGATGTGAAAAAGAAAAAGAAAAAAAAAACACAGAAGTAGATCCTCTTCTTGAGAGAGTAACTTGGGTTTATTAAGGGAAATGACGTGACAATTTGAGTTGTTGAGTTTTTTATTGTTAGATTCCTTTATACACAAATTTCTGCACTTTTTTATTTCTATTTTTAGAGATATTCAAGGATAAAAAGTTCCAACTCTATAAAAAATTTTAGTGTTCTGTTTTTTAAATTAGACTTAGTCAATTTACTACAGTTTCAACTTGAAGGGATAGTGTTGAAATTATAGTTAGTTAGTAATTAGTTTTTGTTAGTTAGTTTTCAGCTATAGTTAGTTTTCTATAAATAACCCTTATGTATTGTTTCAATAGATGAATGAGAATGTGAAGAATACACTTTCTGCTCTAGGTTTCTCTTCATCCCTTCTTGGGATTATTTCACTTTTATTTATTTTTCCTAATTCTAACAAGTTATCAAGAAGAAAAAAAAAAGAATCATACTCAGAGGCCTGGCAAAAGCATAAAACAAGATCAAAGATTCTACGAAAGTCAAAAAAACACAGAAAACAAGAGATGTTGAGTCTGTCGTTTTGAGTACCTGAGAAAATGTTTTAATATGAGCGAAAAATCAAAGATGTAGTTTATATGCTAAATAAGTAGTTTGTTTTGGACAAGTAAACGATTACATGCAAGGCTTATCTTGCCTAGGAAGAATCTATAAATAAAGATGTGTTTTACAAATAAACAAAAGGTAGGCACTACAACATCTTGGTAACGAGGACAAGATAATAAAAGAAGAAGATGAGAAAGAAAATCAATCTAACAGAAGTGATATGTTGTTTTGCTTATTCGAACCAAATTAAGATAGAGAGAGAGGAGAACTTCACAGCAATAATAAGCGAAGCTTGCATCATGTAAGCAAGGGAGTGGGGATCCCAAAGTAGAGAGTGGACATCTCAAGCATTGAGACCAAATAAAGAGAGAATGGGAGTTACCTAGAGATAAACAAATTGAAGTTTGAAGGTAATCTTTAATAATATTAGTTGATTCAAGTAGTATAATATTTATTTTCTTTAAATAAAGTCTTAAGATGAATTTAGTAAATAAAAAAATTAATCTTGAAAAAACTCTACATCTGTATGAACTTATTAAAAGAGTAATAGATCTAATGGTCAGGATATGTTGGCTAAAGTTAGCTAGACTTACTTAGCCTCTATAAATAGCCTTTAACTGTACAAGATACATATCTTGAAATATTGAAGCATTATTCAGACACACTTTTGACTTTCCTTTCTTGCGTCTTTCTTTTCTTTACTTGTCTTTTCTTCACTTTATTTCCTTTCAGTTACTTTACTTTCATGGTATCAAAGTGACGGTATGGAGAATAGAATAAGAGACGAAACTACTAATTCAATCGTGGCTCCTTCTCAGAATAATGGAATGATCTCGTTTTCTCACCCCTTCTCCATAAAGCTTGGAGAGGATAATTTTCTGCTGTGGGAACAGCAAATCACGGCAACGATCAACGGCCACAAATTACAGAGATATCTCGTAGGGGAGAAACCAGCAAGATTCGCCAGTGAAGCCGATAGGTTGATAGAAAAGGTCGATGATCGGTTTCTTGAATGGGAACAGCAAGATCAGCTTCTACTTTCTTGGCTTTTTGCGTCTATGAATGAAACAATGCTTGCTCGTGTCGTGGGGTGCCGGACGGTCAAGCAAGTCTGGGAAAGAATTCAGAACTATTTCGCTTGTCACACAAAGGCCAAGATCAGGCAACTTAAGATGCAATTAAGAAATACAAAGAAAGGATCACAGAAGATGAGTGAGTACCTGTTAAAGATTAAGGCTACTGTTGATGCTCTAATCGCAGTAGGATACGACGCCTCCAGTGAACATGTAGACACCATTCTTGATGGGTTGCCTGGAGAGTATGATGCTTTCGTAACTTCAGTGTCTACCAGGACAGAATCGTTTACTGTTAGTGAAATTGAAGCTCTACTATTGTCTCAGGAGTCTCGAATTGAAAGAAATAAACCAGAGATGATGGCGTTGGAATCCGTGTCTGTGAATCTTGCTAATACCCAGATCAGAGGAGGTAATAACTACCAGAATGGCAATAGTGGACGAAGCAACAACAATAATTTCAGACCCAATTACAACAATAGTTCCAGCAGTAATGGAGGACGTGGTAGCTATCAGAACAGAGGCAGAGGAAGAAGAGGTGGTCAGATTAGTGGTCAAAGCCGTGGTTCAAACAGGTCTCAAGTTGTGTGTCAAAATTGCAACAAGCCTGGACATCTTGCATCAAATTGCTTCTACAGATATGATCAGCAGAGTCAACAAAATTGAAATTCACAGAAGTACTCAGCCCAAATTGCTGTTGTTAATACTGGTTCTGAAGCAACTTATGATCCCAGTTGGTTTCCTGACTCAGGAGCCTCGAGTCATGTAACAGCCGATTACACTAATCTCAATTCCGGTTCTGAATACAATGGGCAAGAACAGCTACACATGGGGAATGGTACATGTATTAATATTCAGCATATAGGGCAATCTTTTATTCAATCTCCCTTTTCTTCTACTAAACTTGCCTTATCTAATATCCTGCATTCTCCTCAAATTACCAAAAACTTGCTCAGTGTCTCGTAGTTTACTAAAGACAATGCAGTTTTCTTTGAATTCCATTCTAATGCCTGTTTTGTTAAGTCTCAGGTTACCGGACAGATTCTTTTGCAAGGGAAAGTTAGAGATGATGGTCTCTATGTTTTTTATAAATTGCAGCTCTCCCATCTGCCCAGTTGTTTTTCTTCTTTAAACAATGTTGATAATTGTAAACAAAAGAATGCCTTGAATTGTGTTCTTCCCAAATCCTCTTGTAACTCCTTTTCTTTAGATTTGTGGCATCAGAGACTTGGTCATCCAAGTCACAGAACTCTACAGCATGTACTCAAAACAAATGAGATCCAATATGACAATAAAAGTGTACTTAGCTTTTGTAAATCCTGTTGCTATGGAAAAATGCATAAAATTCATTTTCCTCAATCAAGCACTTCCTATTCTTGTCCTCTTGAGTTAATTCATACAGACCTATGGGGGCCTTCACCAGTCCAATCCTCAAGTGGTTATCACTATTTTATGCATTTTGTGGATGCATATAGCCGTTATACTTGGATTTATTTTCTTAAAAACAAGTCTGATGCCTTTGCTGCTTTTCTTCAGTTTAAGGCCATGGTTGAGTTGCAATTTAATTCCAAAATCAAAGCTGTACAGTCAGATGGAGGGGGAGAATTTAAGTCCATTTCCAAATATCTTCAATCCCAAGGAATTTTACACAAAATGAGTTGCCCATACACTCCTGAGCAAAACGGATTAGCTGAAAGGAAAATAAGGCATGTTGTAGAAACTGGTCTAACTATTCTTGCTAATGCTCACCTACCTCTTCGTTTTTGGGATGAGGCATTTTATACAGCTGTGTGTCTTATAAATAAATTGCCTACACCTATACTCTGTCATCAAACACCATTTGAGAAACTTTTTCATAAAACTCCTGACTACTTGAAACTTAAAGTGTTTGGTTGTTCTTGTTTTCCTTTACTTAGACCTTATAACAAACATAAGATGGACTTCAAATCCATTGAGTGTACCTTCATTGGCTATAGTCCCAATCACAAGGGATATAAATGTTTGACTCCTACTGGCAAAATTATTGTTTCCAGACATGTGCTCTTTAATGAATCTATTTTTCCCTTTACTGTAAAGAATAGTACTGCTTCCTCTCCCACACCTATTTCCACTTCAAACCTTAATTCTCAACCTCCTATAATCCCTAGCAGTGCCCCTTATGCTGATATTTTACCTGTTAATGCTGGAATTGGTGTGGTAGATCTTGTATCTAATGTTGCAGGTGGAGGTTCGGGTACAGTAGCTTCGATTCCTTTAATTGAAGATTCATCACATTGTTCTGCCTCTTTGAATAACATTGACCAACAGTGCTCACCTGCAGACCCCGTGGTATCTCACATATGTCCCATAGAATCTCAACTGTATCCTCAACAATTAAATTTACAGCAACAAGAGAGTGTAAATACGCAACAACAACAACCCACTGTACCTAACACTACTGTATCAACTCATCCCATGAGGACTAGAAGTAAAGCAGGTGTCTTTAAGCCTAAGGTTTTCCTAGCAGCAAAAGATAAGGAACCTAATACAGTAGCTGAAGCTCTCTCTAGCAAGGAATGGTCCACAGCCATGTTGGAAGAATATAAAGCTTTACAGAAGAATAATACATGGAGTTTAGTCACGCTGCCTGAAGGGAGGAGAGCCATTGGATGTAAATGGGTTTTCAAGATAAAAAGAAATGCAGATGGGACAATACAAAGGTATAAAGCCAGGTTGGTAGCAAAAGGGTTTCATCAAGTGAGAGGTTTTGACTATGATGAGACATTTAGCCCAGTTGTAAAGCCTACTACAATCAGAGTAATACTTACTGTTGCAATCTCAAGGGGCTGGGATATTAGACAACTTGATGTCAACAATGCTTTTCTTAATGGAGCATTACAGGATGAAGTTTTTATGGAACAACCTACTGGTTTTGTAGTTAGAGGCCAAGAATCACTGGTTTGCAGACTCAACAAAGCTCTTTATGGCCTTAAACAGGCCCCAAGAGCATGGTTTGACAAACTCACTCTTACTCTGAACAAATTTGGTTTTCAATCTAGTAGGTGTGATACTTCTTTATTTGTCAGAACTAATTCTCACCATTGCACCTATGTGTTAGTCTATGTAGATGACATCCTAATTACTGGAAGTTCAAAGGAAGTCATTACATTTTTTATTGAACAACTAAATGTGGAGTTTGCTCTAAAAGATTTGGGAGAGTTGAATTATTTCCTGGGAATTCAGGTTAAGAGTCTTGCAAATGGTTCTCTGCACCTTTCACAAACAAAATATATCAAAGATCTACTGGAGAAAGCACAAATGCAGGAGGCAAAGAGCATCTCAAGTCCCATGACAAGTGACACAAAGCTTTCGAAGCTTCAGGATGACATTTTGGAAAATGCTCAGCTGTATAGACAGATAGTAGGTGCTTTACAATATGCTACCATAACTAGACCAGAAATTTCCTTTTCTGTTAATCAAGTATGTCAGTATATGCATTCGCCACTGGATACTCACTAGAAAGTTGTAAAGAGAATCCTAAGATACTTGAAGGGTACACTACAATATGGTTTAACATTCCAGAAATCAAATAATCTTGCTCTAACAGGGTTCTGTGATGCTGACTTAGGCAATAGTTTAGATGACAGAAGGTCAATGTCTGGCTCCTGTGTGATTCTCGGTCCCAATCTAATTTCATGGGCATCTAAAAAGCAAACCGTGGTGGCAAGATCAACTACCGAAGCCGAGTACAGGAGCTTAGCTAATACAGTGGCTGAGTTAGCATGGATTAAGTCCCTACTTGCAGAACTAAAAATTTCTACTCAGAATACTCCTACCATCTACTGTGATAACAGCAGCGCAGTCCTACTAGCACCAAATCTGGTGTTTCACTCTAGATCCAAACACATTGAGTTGGATCTTTTCTATGTCAAAGAGAAAGTACTGAAGAAGGAGATATTTGTGTGTCATATACCTTCAGAAAATCAGATTGCTGACATTATGACCAAACCTTTATCCAAGGCTCGGTTTTATACACTTCGTTCCAAACTGAAGGTGAGGGAAGATGAAGAAGAGGATAAAAAGAGCTGTACCTAAAATATACTCTTCGTCCTGATATTTCTTTTCTTTAAAGTTCTGTATCAGTTCAGATGTCCTTTTTCTAATGTATAGTTTCTTTCTTTTGTTTTCAAGACTTTAGAAAATTAGTATGATGGGTGAATAAAAGAGTAATAGATCTAATGGTCAGGATATGTTGGCTAAAGTTAGTTAGACTTACTTAACCTCTATAAATAGCCTTTAACTGTACAAGATACATATCTTGAAATATTGAAGTATTATTCAGACACACTTTTGACTTTCCTTTCTTGCGTCTTTCTTTTCTTTACTTGTCTTTTCTTCACTTTATTTCCTTTCAGTTACTTTACTTTCACTTATTAACTCAAATCAGATTAGTTAAAAGACTCTTAAAAATTTATAAATAATAGCGCTTGTAACTAAGAATTGAACAAGAAAAGTGTCGTGTCAGTGTGGGATGCATGGGCTACTAACAAGGTCGAAGTTGCAGGTGTTAGAGGCTTTTTTTTTTTTTTCGAGAGGAGGATCGAGAGATCTTCTCGTGGAGGGGAGAAGCGAAAAGTTATTTAGTTTGAAAGCTGGTACCTTGGTGGGGGCGTGAGGAGCGTGGTTAGAGACGTGGACATTTTGGAAATTTTGGAGGAATATGAGGAATGGAGTGAATAGTAATATAGCGTGTGTTTGGTAATATAGGATGTGTTTGATAGTTTAGTAGGCGTGTAAGTAGGATAAATTTGATTTAATTAAATGTAATTGAAGAAGATCTAAATTGAGATGAATATGATTTATATTTGAAAGACATTTGGACAAACATAGTTTGAAGTAGACAAATGTGATTTAGTGCAGAACATGATGTTTAAATGTTAGTGTACAAACGTGATTTGAAATGTGTAACTACTAAAAATAGCATAAATTTTATATTTTATTTTTTGATATACTATTATTATTTATTGTCATTTATTTAAAGTTAATTTAGTGAATTATAATAGATAAATATATATATATATATAGTTAATTTAATTAAAATAAATTAGTTTTTATTTGACATATTAATTTTAAATTAAAGTTCAGTTTAATCCTTCTTTGACCAGTCCATAAATTTAATTTAAATTAAATTTTGTTTTAATTTTAACATTTACTAAAAACTTTTTGTTTATTCACTTAGGTCATTAGTTAAAATTTTCTTTTTATCTTTTGTATAATTTAAGATCATATTTAGCTTTATATAAGTCCATAGATCCTAAATATATTTTTCTCAAAAATTAAATCAACCCCTGTAAGCCTTTCATTTTTTTTCATTTTAGTTCCTATCATAAATTATGTTCTTTTCTCATACTTTTGATTTCCAAACTTGCTTAGAATTTCTTCTTAGATATTTTTAAGAGATGTTTGATCATTTCCAACCCAAACCCAAGACAAAAATGAATTAAAATGAAGTTTCTTGAATTCCATAAGTTTCCACAAGTTCATGTTTCCAAACCAATTCTGTTTGTTGAACTAAAAATAGGGGAGTTCATGGACTTCAATACTAAGACAGCTCTGTTTCTTGGTTGCTGTATCTCTTTCTTACATTGCAAAAGCTTTGTTTCTGCTACCCAAAAACAAAGAAGACAGTGACGGGTATATTTTCTCAAGGGCAACACAAGAAAAGGAGGAGTTAATGACACTGGAAAGAGTTTTCAGCCACATTTGATGAGGGAAGAAGCTACAAAAGGTCCTAGTGGCTCAAACCTTGGTTGAGATGTCCCAACGCCATTAGTTTGACCATGAATGTGCTGCCAAACATTATCAATTTCATCCAAATCACATTGACTCCTCTCTTACCCACGTTTAGCTAACCCCAACGTATTTCTAAACATATCCATTGTCTTTTAGGAGAAGAGGAGGTTTTTACCAGTGGTGGTAAACGGGTGGTTCGGATTTGTCTATCACAGTTTTGATTTCAACGTGACCGGTCCGTTTATAAACAGTCTTCATAAAAGAAGATCAAGATCGCCCGCATAAGATCGCCGGCCTAAACGGTCTGACCGCGGTCTACCCTCTTTTTTTAAAAAAAATAAAATAATATGATTTTTAATTTTTTAAGTAAAAAATTCACTAATTTTTTATTAAAATAATATTTATACATGTAAAACATTACTTTTTTAATACTTTCAAATAATCAATTACTTTAATTTTTCATATTTTCTTTTAAAATTAACTATATTATACTTAATTTTGAAAATTTTATATTTATTTTCAAAAAATTACAAGAGTTTTTATATCTAAAATTACTATATGTATTGAATATAAGGTTATAAAATATAAAAATGTGAATATATAATTATTTATACCAAATAATATAATTTTTAAATTTAAAAAAAAAAAAAGATAACAGGTTAGCTTGTGAAGCCCGCTGTCTAGATCGTTTAGACCCATTTTTAATCAGGTCTAATTTACTCTGTCCAAAACCACCTATTTACGAATGGTCACGAGCCGGCCTGCGGTCTACGAGCTTTTTGCCCAATACTAGTTTTCACTATGGAAGGCCAGGAATGGGTTGTTGATCAAGTTCTTGCAACAAGTTAAGATGAACAAAGACAATAAAGGTAGAAACCAACAAAGACGAAAATTTTTTGCCAATCCCATAGTAACGTAGTTTTTCTCACAACTATGCGCTTTGCCTTATGAAGAGAACTCTCAAAGCTTCTGGAAGTTGGTTTCAATTCTTCCTCTTTCTTTTGCGGGAGAAAAGAGTGTGGATTACCTCCAGCTCCTAGAGAGTACGAAAAAAATTTTACCTGTTACATCTAATGATCTAATGGATTAAAAAAAAATATTGATCTTTTTTTTTTTAACCAAGACAACTTTGTCTCTTCTGGAGAGGGTCTGGAGGAAAAATTTTAGAGGGAATCCAAATTTGGGAAAAAGGGCATAGAGGGAACAAAATAGACCGGAGTTCTGTGGAGGAGAAAGAGAACAACAAAGACAACAGAGTTGCTTACAATGGTCAATTATTCATTTTCCTTGGTGAAAAAGACAAATAACCTAGAATAAGTGGTGCTCTGGTGGGCGAAAAAGAAAAGATTTAATTTTGGTTTAACTGAAAAGAGCGTGTTTTACACCAAATAACCCACATCAAATAACAACTATTTAAGTAACTTACCTCTCAAATAGAAATTTGAAAGAAAAAACATAAAACACGAACACTATGGAATTGTTCAATCAAATGACAATTCTATTATTTAGAATGAATAGAAAACATCTATACAAATGTAAGTTCAATGAATGGTAATAAGTTTACACCCCAAAAAAAGAAACGAAAGAACGAATAAGAGTTTATATAGTTCATTATTTCGTCAAAATTGCAAGGAAGCTGCCAGTTCATTTGGCACCTACTAATATTAGTTGCAAGCAAACCGTTATATAAACAGATATCATAAAGGAAAAGAAGGGAGTTGAAAAACTGCCAAAGGCATTTTCCATTGCAAATATACGACTGTACAATATATTAACATGATGTAAACTTAAAAATCTCGTCGAAACCCTGTACCACTCAATTCTAATTCAGGAGACCTACTATGTAATACATGGCTATTCACGTCCCAACCATTTTTTAACCAAATCCAAACCCCTCACTGCCTTCATGAATTGCAAGCAGTAACCTCTCTTCTAAATGTTGTTTAGATGGATACTCCGGCAAATCTAGCTGATTGAAACTGCATATAAGAATGATCTATGTTACTTACTTCAGAACTTATTATAACTGAGTCTATGATCTGTTAAAATAATAAATTCTAAGATGGAAGTTAAACCAAAAATCAAACATGTTGATTAAATGCTAAATCCAATAGAAAAGAAGTGAAGATGTACCAAGTATGAGCAGAAGGCAAATGATCAGGGCTTCCATAAGCTTTGTGTATCTGAAACTTCTGCGCTCCTGAAATTCCTTGAAGTGCGCTAAAACCTTCCAAGGGCACCTAAAAAATTGGTAGCCAAGATAAGACATCTAATACGTTTCACATGCTCAAATGGTAAAGGTGAAACAAAATCAGGTGCCTACATCCTTCATAATTAGGACACAGATGATAATATCCAGCATGAAGAAACGAGCAACGCTCAGATGAAGGTAAGGTATCGTCAGGGAGATAACTCAATCAGCAATATCATCCTTAGCCTACTGAATAAGTTCATTCCTCAGGTACCTCAAATTGCATCAATTATGACAAAATCCAAAAACTTACAAAGCCAACTAAATACTCCGCTACTGTTTTCACTCAATCCTCAACTAAATTGGGCTAAAAAAGTACAAAACTGGGCAATGTTCATGCTACAGCTATGTATTAAACTACCATGGTATCGGTTTTTTTTTTTTTTGGGTGTCACCCCAGGAAGGGGGCTATTCAATAATACAAGGGGGAAGGCAGCAAAGCAATGCTGATTCCAAAGACAGGCATGGAAAACTACTGAAAAGATTGAGTCATAGCTAATAAAATGGTTGAAATTTCTATAAAAGCAGTTCACCTTGGATGTGCCTGTCACAAACTGCAACAATCGAGCCTTATCTTCTTTGCTGAAACTTTGAACAACCTCCCAAAACCATTGTACCACAGGTGATGCAATGCTATACCCAGAATATTCTGTATTTGCTCTCAAGTCATCCACTGAAATAGATTGATGCAGAGAAGTTATTTACAACTACCGTTTCATGCAGTTTAAAGACTTGCTAAGATGAAGACACACTGCAATTATTCAATAATTAACTATATAAAAAGTGGTAATCTAAGATAATGCAAGAGACTGACAATCAATATCAGGGAGACCGCTGATCAATAATTCCAGCTCTTTGTCATTGAATATAGATATCAAATCCCTGAGAATTAATTCATTGAATCCTTCCAAGAAAGCATTTATTTGAGGTCGAATAGCTGTGGTCAGCCGATGCTCAACCACCAAATCCACATATTGATGCTTATTCTCCTCTGTGACTTTAATATTTCGTCCACCAGGAATCAACTCATAATCAGTCACCTACACATGTTAACCAAAATTAGACTATAACAAAAACGTAAATAAATTATTTCAACAACTATCACAGCAGTCATTACTTCTGTTCGTTCATATAGGATGAGCTTTTCTTCATCTGCATCAATGCTAAAAGTAAGATCCAGAACATCACTAATATCATTCTGCAAGCAAACCAGAGACAAAGACAGTAGTAACAATCAGCAAGTGAATGACACTGGAAAAAGTACATAAAAACAGGAGATATGATACAAAGGTACACATGCCTCAAGCATCCATTTCAAATTTCTGAAGTAGCCAGGATCAATGGCTTCAATATCATGATATGTTACTTTGACTCCCAATATGTGCTTGTAGAATGACCGAGTAAAATGGACATCCAAGAGCTGACCATCAAATAACGCTTTCCCAACCTGCATAATGAAGGAACAGTTAAGAAAGAAAAATAATATGTCCAAAAGTAAACAACAGGATCAGTTGAATGGAACTCACCACTCTACCAACAAATTTGAAATAAGAAAGATGTTCTGTTTGATAAACAGAGTTAGGGTTTGGCTGAAACGTTGATTCATTGCCCACAGTGGTAAAAAGTAGAGCTCCTCTGTCAAAAATAACCCTGGACAACAATTGATACCATTCCCTTGTAAGTCCACCAGCATCGATACCTTCCTCCCCTTGGAAGTGAACAGTCAACCGTCCCTTTAGATCTTGCGTTGATCTCATGCGAAGCTGGTTATAAGAATCTTCTAGAATATAGGCCCTTCTCACTGATATTCTTAAGGGATTGTGGTGATGGTCATGCTGATGCTTTATTTTTGATCTGAAGTGGGCACGCTTGTTGTCAAAATCAATAAACCTTGGAACCTTCAGCATAAGGGAGAAAGATTTCTCAAGCAAACCAGGATTTTGTCTGATAAAAGCATTTAATAGTTTCCTATGCTTTTCTGAGAACTTAACAAAAGCAGCATGTTTCTCATCTACTTTCAAAGCAGGTCCAGATGTTTTCTGCTGAGTAGCAGATGTGCTGGCATCTTCAACATCAGAAATACCAGGAATACCTGAGTCATGAGTAGCACCTGGCTGAGCAGGATGAAGCTTCTCACTAACCACAAAGAAGGATTCTATATATGGCAAGATATTTTGAGAGCCAGCTGGAAGTGGAGGCATTACACCAGAAGGTTTAGACACAGAAGTTCTAGAAGGGGTGAAAAGATCAAAGGCAGATTCTGAGTAGGACTCAATCTTGCTGATGCAACTGCTGAGCTCATGCCACAAAGGCTCTAAAGCTGTATTGATTTCCCAAACTTCAGAAAGAGCAGGAGCAATTTTATCACCCTCCCTCATAGTCAGTGAGGTGACAAGGGAACTTAAGGCCTGCAGAACTCTCAAAATTGCAGCCCCATCCGAAGAAGATGTACTAAGAAGGGCTTTCATTGCTTCACTGAAGACACGCAACTCATCCATTGCAGATGAAGTCAACTTCTGAACTTCTTCTGCCAGCTCAGTGACAAAAAGCTGACAATGATTAGGAGAAATGGCCACCAATTTCTTCATTACCTCCGCCACAAGAGCATATGCATTGTCTGACAAACTGAGAGGAAGGCATAAAACTTCAGATCAACTACATCATCACTCAAATATAGAGAATTGCTTTTATGACAACCTTAACAAATCAATCTGAACGAACGAAAAGTGGTTTTCATAACAGTCAGTATACACCCGCAACAAACTTCAGACCAACGAAAAGTGGTTTTCATAACAGTCAGTATACACCCGCAACACCAAAGTAGCTATATGAAGATTAAAATGTAGATGCTGAATGAACACTACACTAGAAATAAACTGCCAATGCCCAAACGTAGATGTATAGAAATGTGTGTAAAAGAATTGGAAAAAAATAGATAAATAAATGAAACCGATTCCCAATAGTTTTATCACCTACCACCCCAACCCAATAGTCAGAAGTCCTACTTATGGTGACTACATGCAGCTAAACAAAGAACATTAACAAATGCCAAAGCCAGATAGCAGAAAGTGCATAACCAACAATCCATAAGCCCGTAATCATACCCTTCTTGTGCAAGCAATGAGCACAAAAGCTGAAGTTCTGATTGTGGCAGGTTGCTCAATACTATCTGACTCTCACATTCTTTGTCATTACCAGAAGTTGTGGGTTTGGAGGACTCAGCAACTTTCACAGATGTATCAACCCCAGAAGTCATAATACCAGAGTCCGTATTCACATCTGCCTCCATCACAGAAATTTGTGGTCCAGATGGCAGCTCAGAAGTAGAAACCTGGGTTTTATCAAATGAAGTAGATTTGCTTCCAGCACTATCAATGATTACTTCCAGAAGATTTAACAACTGGAGAACAAAAAAGCACACAAAGTAAATCACGTAAGCACAGCATAGCATGCAGGAACTAGAAATTAAGATGATTCTAAAGTACCACACAAGAACAAACTCATTACCTGTTCAAGATGCGCTATGCTCCTCAGATAAAGGGGTTGATTCAAGAGACTCAAAAGCATTGCAATGGATAGGTATTCTTCACTATTTTCAACCCTATTCACTTTATCTTCAATAATTACCACAGATTTACCACGTGCATTGGCAGCATCTGTTTCTCTTGATGCATGATGAGGCATTTTAAGCTGAAGCATAATTTTTGCCACATATGGATGATTTCGAGCTAGATAAGTGAGAGTCTCTAGTACACGCCGAGAGAGCAATGGGGGAACTCCTATGCAATCAAACAATTTAAATGAATTAATAAATCCACTTCACTAAGAATCCTTCAAAATATATATATATATATATATATATATATATGTATATGATCACTCTAGGGCAAACAGACTCAGGAAAAAAATGAAACAACAGTCCTTTCAAATAAAGTCCCCCAATTTTGTTTACTAGGAATGAATGAAATCTATAGACATCAATTAAAAAATATGACACGTTACATCAAAGAATAACAAACAATGTCTGTCAATAAGGTATAATCTGTCATTATCCAAAATTAAATGTCACAGTTGCCTTTACCACTAAGCACCATCATGAACCACTTTACACTATGTACAATCACATAATGAGTAATTTCTCTCCACATATACCAAACCTGTAATCAAGTATTGGGCACACATAATGTCTGAAAATATGTATTTCTAATCAATACAGTTGACTAAGTTGTCTTACCATCAAAAGACTGAGGACGTGAATACATAACGTTGGTCTGACAACCATATAGTCTATATTGTGGCTCAGCGGCACAAAGATAACTGGCAGGCTTTCTCACATCAAGCATTAGTAAGTCCATCAGAATTTTCAACAGAGAAGTTCTGGTTTCACTATGGGCACAGAGATTTAAAAGAAGCCTTTGCAATTGACCTTTATAGAGTGGCTGCAATAAAATTTAAAACAATAAATAAGCCTTAAAAGACAACATATTTTCCAGCACCACTGTTTAAAACAATAAATAAGCATTAAAAGACAACATATTTTCCAGCACCACTGCTTGCCATATATTGATACCTGAACTATGCGGAATAACCGAATCAAGGCATGCAAAGCTTCAGCGTCCACTAGAGGTGCTCCATCAGCTTCAACTAACTTTGCTCCATCAGACTTACGTGAAGAAATGCCTCCCCCAGCTCCATCCAGTCCAGAACCAATACTTTCACCACGTCTAGAAGTCTCACCTCTACGACCTCTGGGGTACATACCAAAGAGGGTTCTACTGTAACGGTGTGCAACCCTCTCCCGCAACATATTTGCCTCAGCAACAAGCGCAGGAGTAAGGTTGGCAAGAATAGCATCAGATGAAGTTAAAAGAACCTGAAAAGGGGAAAAAAAAAAAAGATTGTTCATCTATACTTCAGAGGCACATACCGATTATTATATAACTAAGGTCCATCAATGAAGTTACCTCTTCTCTTAATTCTGAAGGAAATGTTGCAATTATTGAGACTGTATCCATTTCGACAGGTTGGCCTTCCAATTCTTGAGACTGATGTAACCTTTGTGCTTGCTGTTGCGCTAGAACTTCGGCTCGAATATCTGGGGGAAGAGCTGCAAGGAACTCTGGATCAATATCTCCTGTGTTTTGAGACTCAGTATTTGATGGTTGAGCCACTTGACCATGCTGAGCTGAAAGGACCTCAGCACGCAACTCCTCAGGAAGAGCATCCAGAAAGGCAGGATCAATTGCTCCTGACCCAGCATCACTGTTCACCTGCGGCTCTGCTACTTGCCCATCTTGATCTGCATCTCGGCTAGAATTTTCAGAAACTTCTGTAACACTATGAAGAGATGGATCCCTCCCACTTGCAGGAGAAGAATTACTGATAGCCATATTTGCCCTTCTTGTCCGTACAGCCTGAGAATCACCCGATGCAATCCTATCTACAGAAACCTGTCTTTCTCCACCATCCTCATGGCCATCAGCACTTCCAATCTCAACATCTAGGCTCCTCAGACTTTCTCCAAAAGTTGCACCACTGCCACTACTCTCTTGGCTCACAGCTTCAACATCCCTTGCAGCCACATCATTATGCTCAAACTGCATTTCAACTGCATTTGATGGAGTACTTCCTACATCTGTTTGTACTGATCCTGTAACTATGGCTCTCATTTCAGCATTGTTAGAGTTATCAATTGCTGCAGGATTCATTGTAACACCACCCTGACTTGCATCAGTTTCAACTGGGGTTTCTGTCCTTGAAACTCCTAAATCTTGTGTCTGACTGACCTCCCCTCTCTGAGGGTCTGCTTTTGCTATGTTCTGATCAGATAACTTTTCAGGGGTTGGTCGCCTTAATTGAGAGACAAGAAGCTCCTCAAGGCCTTGTGGTACAACACTGGTGTTTGATCCACCACTCTGCTGGCTATTATCAGTCCACAAGTTCAAACGGTTACCATGGCGTCCACTCCTCAGTGATCGGAAGATATTATCCAAACTCACTGAGTTGTTATATGTCATACTATCTGGATTTTCTTTTTATCAAAGAGGGAAAAAAGAAACCAAAAAAAGAAAATGTTATTCAGACTTGTCAAAACATAAAGATGATAAAAAAATTTCAAAAAAGAAAAAAGAAGAAAGGAATGAATCATCATCTGTTAAATTTAAGATATGCATTAAGAAACTAGCCTGATTGCCCAGTAGATGGATGGAATGAGGACGAAGGTCCAACTAAAAGAGGATGACGGGAAGGAGACGCTCTATCACCAGTTCTTCCCAAAAGACTGTAAATAGATGTGGTTCGACCTGGACGTCTAGATCCAAAAACTTCAACTGGCATCACATGAAGAGCTTCGTTCGAAAAAGTATTATCTCTGCCAAAAACCTCAATATGGTCAAAAACATTTATTCCATTAATTCCCTCCTCAAGTCGCAATATCACTCCATCCTCATCATCCTCTTCATCCTCATCATCCTCCTCCATCACTTCATCATCAAAATCATCATCATCAATCTCATGATCATCTTGATCTGTGTCAGGATGTGGCAAGTGATGGACTTCATCTTCTTCCAAGTCATTATGTTCCTCATCATCCTCATCATCATCCTCTACATCATCACCCTCGTCACCAGACATTTCATCATCCTCATCATCATCCTCGTCAAGATTATCTTGGTGACGAGGCTGGACTTCAAATCGTAACCCCATATTTTCAGTGCCATTCTCAAGACCTCTTGCATTTTCAGAAGTTTCATGCATGTAATCATCCTCATTAGCAGGAGCAAAACTCCCATCAAGATCTTGATCATGTTCCATATCATCAGTGACAGCTTCAGACCCACCATAGGATTGAATAGCATTATAAGACCCAACATGGTCAGTTCTAAGGGAATCATGATTGGCTTGAGATGTCAAATCCACAGACTGGGGCACGTCAATGGTATTCTCTAATCTTCCAGATTGACTAAGATCAGAAGGCTTTGTTGAATTATCACCCTTCCCGGCATTAGAATCAGCTGAATGGACATGCTCTTTGGTTACCAGCTCAAGAGCTTTCACAATACCAGCAGCAACTTTCGATGAGTCGGTATGGTCTAGGTCTAAAACTTGGAGAGTGTGAGTGAACGATTTAACCAGACCAGCATCCATAAAAGTGACGGAGGCCTCAGCTGAGATGCATGTACCAGCAGGTGTACGAGCAGACAAAACATCATTAAGTAGATCCACAAAAACATGGATATCATTGCCAGGTGGCTTAACACCAGCACATGAACCGACAAATTCATTCAATATATGATTAATCTCAGTAAAAACCCTCCTCCTAGCCTCTGTTGAACGAACACAGGCAGCCACCAAAAACTGGTTAGCCCTGGTTGCTAATTTCTGCCTCCAATCACCCTCAGTTTTCTTGTCCTTTTTGGAACTTCGTGAATAAGGAAGAAAATTATGAAGAATATGGTAGAATATTCCACCCATGCATAAGCCAGCAGGACCCTTTTGCTGAGTGCCCCTAGTACTGCTCATTTCTGCATTTCGTCGAAGCAGAACATGAACAGAAGAAGAGTACATCAATAATATCTCTGTAAGAAGCTTCAATATAAATACAATCTTTGCAAGTGATGCCGAAGCTTCCAGGTTACTGATTTCATTCTCTTCAGACATGGTGGCAACTGCTTTTCCTTTTCCCTTGACAGAAACATCGATGTCCATGTCACTAGATGTTGGGGCGCCAGGAAAGACATTTGAGGCTATGTCATCCTTCAAGGGTGGAACAAAACTGCAAATAGATTCAAGGAGAAGTTCTATAACATTTATAAAACTCTGGGTTGGTTTCTTATGAGTTTTGACACTCTTTGAGTTTGAATCATGAATCTTGCCATGACTATTCCCGGAAGCTGTTGAATTGGTATTTCCCAAACCAACCTTTCCATCATTAACCTGTATTTTGTCTTTCTCCAAGAGTTTATCCTTCTCCCTTTCTTTCTCCTTAGACTTGTCTTTATCACGATCTTTCAGCAGGACAATATAAGGCCTATCACCTACCATCTCAACCTGGCACACAGACTGGGCAGCCTGCATAAAAATTACTGGATCCCGAGAAATCACAGAAGCTAAATTTAACAAGAAATTGCGAGGATTGACCCTTCCATTTGGATGCCGATTAGACACAACTACAAGACTATGTTTTATCTCAGATTCCATTGCTTGCTGGAGAGTTTGAGGATCTTCAAGGACATGACGGATAATACTAGCAGCAACGTTGTCAAACCCAGGGAATAGACTGCGGTTTGGCAAAGAAAGAAGTAGACTTAAACCACCAGCATCAAGAAAGCAAAGAGCAACAGAATGATTTCTTGTAAGATTGGAACATAATAGCAGAACAGCATGCATTGTGTCTGATGGAAGTTGATTCTTCATACAACTACAAGCAATCTCAACAAGTCTCTTCTGCTCATCTATGTCGGCATACTTCAAAGATAGTCCCAATGCAGACTGCAATTTTTTTTTCTTGTCCTCATCAATGGTAATTGATGTCTGCTGATGATTCAGAGCTTCATTCTTCAGCTTCTCAGCAGCTTCAGAATTCATTTTTTTATCCACTTGTAGCAGCCTGTCTAATGCAAGAAAGGCAGCAGTGACCCATTTTGGCACCTGCTGTTTCTCCCTGCTATCAAGACCAGTAGCCCATTGGTAGAGTAAGTCTGAGGCAATTTTGATCAAACCACCCTTAGAAGCATCTTCTCGTGCGACAGCATCCTCATTAAGAACTAAAGCAAGAACATGAAAAAGAGCAGCCAGCATGGTACTGTTCCCATTACTAGAAACTGAACCACATTCTTTAATCTGGTCAACAATGAATGAAACAACAGCGGACCTATATTTACCACCATCTTGAGAGCATAACATTACAAGCAAGTCCCGGACAGGAAAAGCAAGAGGTTCCTTTGGCAAAAGTTTTGTGCAAGTTGATAACAACTCCTCAACAGGTGGAAGTTGGACAATCTCTTCCTCAAGCTGCTGTAGATTTTCATTTACATCAGCATCCTTTGTGTCCGATTCAGAGTTCCCAAGTGACATGGCAAGTGCACGGGCAAGTTCATCATCTTCTTGTGTTTCCTCTGGATGGGAGAACAACCACTCCATTGCCAACTCCACACTATTTGAACCAACTTGTCTCAGAGCTTCTTCTGCTCTAGACCTGGAAAAACCCATCTCTACAATGGTTGAAATGGTGGTTTCATTAGGAGGAGGCCCTGTCATTCGAGCACCACTGCTGTTGTTTATGTTTTTTACTTCTATGCCAGAATAGACATGCCTAATGATTGAGATAACAGCAGAAATAAATTCATAACTGGAATCAACAAACTGAGGATGTGTCCAAACAGGAAGCACAGCCTTCAACACCATGGACTGCAGGGCCTTCACAAAAGTCTCTGCATCCCTTGGTAACGGAGTATCTCCATTTGTAAGGGGCTGGGCAAGCATGTGCTTGGTAAATGAAGACAATATAAAAGACGAGGTCACTAAATGGTCCATAAACTTGCCATAACTAGCTAAAGGACCATAAATCCATGAATGATCTGTATCTTCCTTGTCCTCTTGCTTCACATTTCCATCATCGGTATCCATAGGCGACGCAGGAGCCCTATTAACTGCAAAGAGCAACTGACTGGTAGCTTCAAATGTGGTCAATACAGACTGAACAACTCCATGTCCATACAAGCAATTCAGCAAAACAGGATTGCACGAATCTGGCCTCTCCATCAGAATGCTATCCATAAAATCAATCACTTTACCAAAGTAACGACACTTTGTTGATATAGATGCCTTTGTTCCCGAATGGTTTACATGGCCTCCAAAATTCATGTGATCTAGAGCAATTAATGCAAGAACAGAAGCTACTGATTTTGAAGCGGGACTTACATTCACAACATCATCTCGTCGTCGAGAAGGAAGCAGCATTACTTTTCCCAACTCTTGAAACAAATGGGTGATATGAAATGAAAGCGATCTGACCATATCACAACAAGAAGTATAATATGGCCTCTGCTTGTCATATTCCTTCTTACTTGTAGCCCCAGAAGTATCATCAGACCCAGAATTGTGCAGCAAATTACTGGAGCCTGACGTGTTTGAAGAACCAACTGAACTTGATCTGTGCTGAGAACCAGTGGCACGGCCAAGATCTCGATACAGATTTATAAGATCCAAAAACTGGGATTCAATGCTCCATCCAGATGTTCTCCTCCTCAGTAATGGATCAAGAAACTGCCTGAAAGAGTTAAACCTTTGCTCATCAGTTTCATTTGTATCCACTTCTTCCTGTTGTGAATCTGCAGCAGAACAAGCACCATCATCCTCATTCTCAGGCTTAGTATTTTCAAGCAAAGCAATTTGCCAAAGAACTTCACGATGGACAAGCCCAATATCCTGCAGTACATCCCTACTGCCATTTCCAAATTCTGTAAGCAATGAAGTCACCCAACGGTTATCTTTTGAGGCAGCAAGAAACAGAAGGAACTCAACCAGGGATAGTGAGGAAAAGATGTCACTATCAGTTGTCATCTTTGGATCCAGCAATAAAGGTCCTGAAGCAGCACTAAATGCAGCTAGTGCTTTCTTTAAATGCTCTCTAAGAGAAGAACAGAATGCCCGTGCCAGAGGAGTGGAGTGATGCTGAGCAAATCCCTTGAATACCATAGTGCTATGTAAAGCAATAGACATGCCATCTGAGGATTGTGCAATTGTAGGGCGCAATAACAACTTCAATAAAGCTTCAATTCCTGATTTCTCTACAAATAACCGACATGTTTCAGAATTTTCCATGGTCCTGTGAACCAATACCATTAAATGAAAAATGCATAGCTGAACAAACTGCTCATCACTTATCCCTTCTGCAGCTGAATCTGCTGTCCCTACAAGGCAACAATGGCCTTCATTTTCTTTGTCTTCAGAATCAGTTTCCATTGCAGAACCCTCATTAGCTTTTCCTGAAGATTCAGTCCCATTACCACCACCAAAAGATGCAATGTTATGGATGATTTCAATAATAATATCAACACCAGTACTTCTCAAAGTAGAAACATGACGTAGTAATTCCTCCACTGCATTAGCCAGAGGAACAACAGCCTCATTCATTGCTAAAATGTACTTTTTGCTAGTGAAGATGTCAACAAGGAACCTGAGTGATGAAGTTTCTCTGACAGCCTCTAAGCCTGTGGCACTAAGACAAATTGCACCCAGGCCATTAGGAATGCATGTCAAAGCCTTACAAGAAGGGAGTACTCCAGATACAACTGAAGATAAAAACGCATTAGGAAGACCCATTTCATGCAAAGCAGAAAAACACGTTGGATCTTTGTGAATTATTTCACTCATAACAGTAACAGCAGAGTGATAAATGTCACCTCCAAATTTATCTACATTCCCAAATACCAAGGCCAGAGTTGCGGGTAAAGAACTGTCATAGGAGTGCTGAGATCTGGTAGAATTAGCAGGGGCATAAGTTGCAGATCCAAGCGCCTTGAGTGAGACCTTTATGAGCCGCTTCTGGGAATACAACTGATTGGTATACTGTCTTGAGCTTTCACCACTGAGCATCAGATTATCATTTTCTCCTCCAACCAACCCAATAACTCTGTTCACCTCTATCTGTAATCTTTGGGCTAAGAGCTCAACACCTCCCAACTCTTTAAACAAGGATACAGCAGAGCTACTATAATCCATTAGCTTCTGAAGGGTTTTCACTGCAAAACAGACAAGATTTATATGTGCAGGATCAGAATCTTCCAGCAGAGGCAAGAATGTGGGCACCATGCCAGATCCCCTGATATTACTCCCAGAAGTCGATGTTGAAACCACATGGAGCAGATAAAACTGAAGAAGTGCCTCAACAAAGGCAAGAGATGACGGATCATTCGAACTCTTCAATGACAAAATAGCCCTTTGGAGCACATTTAGGAGTATCATACGGTTCCCACCAGCAAAACTTATACTAGATCCACTCAATATACGTGCCCGTTCATGCGATGATGTATACGCTGCTAACTGAGCTCCTAATGCAAGCATTGCAAGTGTTCTGATAGATCCAGATATTGTTTCCTCAGATCTCACAACTCTGATTAACTCATTTGTATATTCTGGTTCATTAGCAAAAAAAGACACTAGTTCATCTTGAGCATCACTGGACTGGACCAGCACAATGAATGCAAGAAGGCAAATTCTGCTATACAGCCTGCATATCCTAGGGGATCGGAAGGCTCGAGCATATCTAATTCTGGTGAGCAATGAAAACCGGAGCTCTGGAGGAATACTATATTGCTCAATGCACTGCTTCAACAATGATAAATCATCTTCTTTCCGCAAATGCATATCTGGCATATGTATAACTCTCAGACTAGGGGAAGTTGTATCAACAGTGAGTTCTTTCATTTGAGCTCTGGGTCCATGCAGTTCAAAATAAAGGGTAGAACCTATGCGGATATTGGATTGGTCACAACCATTCTCACCATCAGAAGGAAACAAACACAATCCTTCATCTTGGGTTTTCTCATTTGCCATTATACAAGAGTACAGTCCCAAGCCCTCCTCCTTGCTTCCCCATCCCTGTGCCAGGGACAGGAGATAGCTGTTAACTGAACCACAACCAACCATCTTCGCACTTCCATGAAGCTTAGAGGGATTTATTTTTACAATCGCAGAAAGAGTTTCTAATGTAGCTATAAGAATCTCAGGATCCGTTGATGCTAGTAAAAATTTGAAATTCTGAAAAGGGAAAAAAAATTAGAAAAACCAAAAAAAAAAATCAAATACTAAAAGAATGATATGCTTGAGTAAAATAAATAAAAAAAAGGAAGGAAATGAATAAAAGAAAAAGTAAGATCAGACCTAGAAGAAGACATAATTTCTGATTAGCTTACCTCTAAGCCATCAAATGAACTCTTGTTAGGACAATTCTCTAAAATTATTTGCATCACCCGTAATATTTGCAGAATTGCATGTTTTGGTAATGGGCTGTCATCTTCTAGAATCTTCTCTGACATTGTCAGGTCATTTCTACAAGACAAATACGTCTTGAAGTATGTATCAAAATGATGTAACAGTGGCCTCCAGTGATGAAAATTTCCCTGACATGGAAGCAACAAATAAGCCAGGGGAAAAAAAAACAGTTGATTTAAAAAAACCTGCATGCAGCAATGTTATTACCTTATTGTACTCCCACTTAAAACCGGAGAGAGGTATTGCTATATCTGGTAATGGACACTGGATAACCTTGTCAATGAAGACTTTGATTTTAGGGGGCTGAAATCAAATCAAACACCAAATTTAGATCCACTACATCAGTTGGAACTTGAGAGAGAGGAAATAAATTAATTTTTAAAAATAAAATAAAATAAACTAAACTTCAGGTGCATATTAAATCACCTATGCATACAAACAAATACACATACAATCCCACTTACAAGTATTACATAGTGAATCTCAAAGCAGAGGTTGGGTTATCCAGTTAAGGTGACTTTTAGTCTTTCACAAAAGATTTTATATATATATATAAGGAGACTATCTGTGTTATTCACTTATGAGAGGTATAACATTATTATCAAAATTTACAACAACAACAGCCTTATCCCACTAGGTAGGGTCGGCTACATGGATCGCCCGACGTCATTGAGCTCTATCAATGACTAATTTTTTAGGGATCTCATTTACCAGAAGATCCCTCAGGGCTCCAAACCATCTGATTATCAAAATTTACAAAGGGCAAAAAACCATCAGTACCTAACAAAAGTTGTGCAAAATAGGCATTTGCCCATGGAGGTAAGGACCCAAACATATATAAGCGTATCAAGAAATTTGGATCATAATCAATGCATGCACTAAAAGAAATAAATACCAGAACCAAATCTTATATAGTGTCAGAAGCTGCTATATACCTTCTCCACCAAGTATTATAGGAAGTTTGTATTTCAGTCTATATGTCACACTCATAAGCATGAGCAAATGCCATCAGAAAATCAAACCGGAAAATTTCCCAAACATGTTCACATTAACTAAACCATCAACAGAAAATGACTACTGCAATTGGCAATATTTTAAGTCAGAAAAACAGGGGTAGCCTACATGTCACAGCACCATTTTTTTTTTTCAACTCCAAGTACTGAAAATAACAATAGAAATTTTTAGATTGAGAAGAAACACAAAAAGCAGCGAACAATAAATTCTATATAACAGATTATTAATTTGATATAATGCAATATTAATTTTCCTGGGCAGATAACCAATTTCAAGCAAACTTAAGTGACTTGTTTTGTTATAAAATTCCTGGCCGTTTCCAATGTAGTCAAAGACAATAAATTTAGAGGGGGAGGATGAGGAAAAATGATATAAAAATAAAGAATGAGTAAAATTTTAACTACTGAAATATATAATCATCATTCTAATTAAATGCTCGAGCATAAAATGCTTATAAAATAGTAAACTTTTCAGATAAAATATGATAACAATTCATTAAGGATTAAGGTTCATAACCCAGAAAAGAAAAAGGCTGCAATGGTACTGTGTTTCAAACAAGAAGCATTTTATGCATTTATAATATGTAAAACTTATTCTTTTAGTTAATTTATTTAATAATTTCAAGGTACTTTCAGAGTTTCTTTAGAGTGTCCATTGCTAAATAAATTATAGCTTAAGCATGCACATTAGTGACCATTGCTAGTGTCCTAGCCTCAGCACCCTACGACTTGAGAGTTAGATGTGGCTTTTGGCACCTCTAACTACACTAACCAGTAGCTATTTAGAATTCTTAAGTCAATGGACCTTAACGCACAAGAACTTCTAATAAAGTAAAATCTCTAACCTATACCCTACTCTATTAATTTTTTTTTTCCCGCTTCCACAAATGAATCATGAAGGTCTTATGAACTTTAGGTCAAAATATGTTAGACAGAGGGTAAGAAAGTCACATGGAACAATGAATCAAACAAGACATAAAAGCAGATAGTAACACAACTAGAAGGATACAACCATATAGTGACCGGATATAAAGCCTTTGAAGCGCAATTTCAATGCTTATTACACGCTCATTTTTTATTAGTCAATATGAATACGATGGTGAAAAAAGCCTTGTGGGTTTACCCAATATTCAGAGATGATCGTGTTAAACCCTAATCGATAATATAACAAAACCGTACAGTACACTTACAAGTGGTGCAACAGCGATTAAAAAAGAAAAAACTCACGGGTTCAGAGTCCAGTTTAATGGAGGGGCCAATGGCCCCCTCGCTTGACAAAAGTTGCCGCAGCCTAGACGGCCAGCTCGATCTT
Source organism: Biancaea sappan (assembly GCA_037074585.1). NCBI lineage: Eukaryota > Viridiplantae > Streptophyta > Magnoliopsida > Fabales > Fabaceae > Biancaea > Biancaea sappan. The sequence continues at coordinate 20,645,465 of CM073494.1, forward strand.
AGGGTTGTCATCTCACCTCAACTGCTCTACTTTAAACTACTGCCCATAAAAGATTAAAATATATGTCAGAGGAACAACCAAAAAATTAAAATTAAATTAACCGAGACATCATCCAGGATTGAACTAAGTCGATGCCAAAAGCTCACAAATTGAAAGAGATGAGAGCGAAATGAGATACTTGTTTTCGGGAAAATATATCAAAGAACAGGTCATATTTATCCCACAACACTCGTATATACACGTATAACTATATTGAGAATGGAAATTGGGACCTTAGAGATGAGAGAGAGAAGGGTTGGATTCAAACACATCCGAAGCGAAATAATTGGAAACGAGAGAGAGAAGCAAAGCGAAACCCCAGAGAGAAGCGAAAGAGAGAAGAGGGGGCAAAGTTGAGAATCGCTGTGTCTGCCCTGTGTGTATATTTATTTTCTACAAAAATTGGCTCGAGGGAGGAATGGAAGTATTTATATATTGAGAACTGGCACAGAGTCTTCCCTTACTGCCGGGTCTATGAGGAGGCGCTTTTACCTTTGTTGCCCCTAGGTTTTATGGTATTCCACTGTGAGCCTCTTGTTTGTTCGCTGGGATAGCTATTCCTCGTTTTGTGGTTCCAGTTATGCAACAGACCACATTTTGGTGTTTTGGTAAATAATAGGCAGCTAAAACAATACATAACTTTTCCATTAGAAAAAACAGTACATAATTTCAGTACAATTTCCATATGCGATTCAGTTATCGGTTCTAGGAAAAAATAAAATAGCAGTGCTAGAAAAAAATTTATCCAAATAAAAATCGGTGCTAGAAAATTTTAGTGCAATACTTCTTGACATTAACAACTGCATTTTGCAACTTTACAATTAGTATCTACTTTATACCTAGAACTCCACCAGACCGTAGATTATATAAGTTTTTAAAATGTAAACGAAATAAATCCCATCTTAAAATTTATATCGATACTGTTTATTAATAATTAGACATGCACATTAAAAAAAGATCGCATGTATAACAATGTCCAAAAATGAATTGAATAATTGTTGTGCAGCCAAAGATTTTTTTTTTAATAGCTAATATCCCGAAATTCTCTTAAGCTTTAATTAATATTGTTTAAATTATATTACACAATAAAGATGTGAAATTTTGTCGCTAATCTTTTTCATTTACTAAATTTAAATTTTTATTTTTATTTAAGAAAAACAAATAACAAACTATCTGAACTGGCGTTGGTTGTGCAACTAAAGATTTAAAAGATATGTTCAGGACCCAATCAATCAGTTAATAAATGAAACTAATTAGATTGTATACAAATCTAAATCCAAGGTATTTTACTTGTCTGTTTTAGTACATGTAAAAAATTATTTAAAATAATTAAAATCGAAAACAAAATAAGATGTAAATCACATATTATTAATTTGTATTAATTCGATTGTTAAATTACATTTACAACATTATATTTAATATGGACAGAATATGTGTGGAATTATTCAAATGAATTATACATAATTAAACTGTTCTATTGACGACGACTAGCTAAACTCCCTTTCTTTACTAGTAAACTACTCACCAAGAAACAAAACATATATTTCTGTCCCTATAATCATTTTTACCCACCCTTTCTGTTTCTCATCTATGGCATTTGCCTCCTCTGCGCCTGATGTAGAACCTCAATTGAACTAACTTCCAAAAAAATAATCTGCGAAAATTTGTTGACAGAGAGAGAGAGGGGGGGATGTAGAATAGATGGCGTTCTGGATTTCATGCCGAGAATGGATTCATTTGCTATCTGAAGTACACAGAAAAAAAAAAAAAGTACAACGACAAGTATATTCATCGAAAACCCACGCATCATTCTCAATCAATGTAACATAAAATGCCTAAAGATGTCAAGATTGATGACTTTTAAGCCTATAACGTTAATAGTTGCTAGTCCTTGCAATATATCATCGGTTCCTTGTCTTGCCACCGTTCCCTTGGTGTCAGCAGAAGGCAATTTTTACTTGTTGACAATGTAGCCGACGTTGAACATGTTATTATTGTGACAGCAACTTTGAGTCACATGCCACTATTTTAACCCGTCCGACATTTTCTTGGCATTCTTCACTCTTGAACAATGAATCATGTAAAATGAAGGTCCAAACATTGTCGCAGAATCTGTACGTATGTAGATGTCCCTGGGATTGAAGTAAAGAGAAAGAGAAAGCAGTTCAACTCTCACAACGCCTATATAAAGGCAACAATTGTATAAATGGAGGGGAAAAGGAGATGCATATCCATAACTTTTAAAGACATTAGCTTCAGATAAATAAAATAAATTGCAGAACAAAATTATATATGCAGAATTTCTGCCAGAGCCACAATACATTATGAGCAAAATTTGGGGGCGGGAGGTGTAAGACGTGTTAGGTGATTCAAATCATTCAAGAGCTTTGAGAGTAGCTACAGATTAACACACTAGAACATTAAATAGAAAGCCCACGGTCAATTAACAATTACAAGTTCAATCAAATACCAAGCTAACATTGAAAACAATGGTGCCATCATGAAGGCTTAAAAATCATAATTTTATGTGGTCACTATATGCTACCTTGGAATAATGTAAGGCTATACGGGAGGCAGTCCACAATAATGGGTGGTAGAATCAAGCGGCAAATTTATGCAAATAGTGTTCCAATTGCCTTTAACAAAGAATTTATATAGAACCAATCTAAGAGACTCAAGTCACTAAAAATCACAAAATCAGTCCAAGAAAACAAGACTTATAATATGAATTCCCTTCTTAGTTATCTAGACTGGAAAGACCAGAATAATATCCTACTACACGATGACAAATTCTTTTGCAGATAGAGGACTGGAGAGGTCTTTGATGCTCAATACTTCGTATTTTGGTCATTTATGCAGCTTATCTTTCCTATTGATGATTTCTTTATTTTTTTTTAAAAAAAAAAAAGGGGTATGATAGCAATTATAATTAACTTGAATACTAGGAATAAAAAGATTTCTTCTTTACAAAAATCTAAATGATAAAAGAATATTTCACAATCCTGTTGTGATTTTTTTTGTTTCATTTAAGTTCAACAAGAAAATTAAAGAAAAGGAAGCTAAATCAACATGAGATGGAAATCAAAACATAGATCAGAAAATCTGGAAACTTTTCTCATTTGTTTCATTTTTCTCATTCTCCTTTCAAGCTTCACCGTGAAGATTTCAATCTTTTAAGCAAAATGTTATCACTTCTACCTATACAGCTTGGTCAAGAAAAGCCAAAACAAGCCCCTCTTGCTAGGGCATCTCCACAGATGAAAAAAAGAAGACTCAAAAATATGCTCAAAACTTTACTCAGAAGTCTGCTAACAGCCTAAGAAATGTGGGTATGGCAATTCTTAAGGCATTCTGTGCCGGGTATGTATTGGATATCAACACTTTTTGTGTACTCCAAAATATGAGCCACACACCTCTTTTTTTTTTAATAAAAAAAAAAAGAGGTTTCAAATACATATTTGGTATAATGTCAGTACACCTGCTGGCTGCTGCCTCCAGACAAACCTCTAGCTCTGAATTTTAGAGATTTGAAATTAAAAACTACAGACTTAACGGCAACACTGAATCCTACATATTCAAAACATTTATCATATCCTGAACCCATAGCCCTACTTCAGAAACATAGCTGTCAGCAAACCATACATAGTCACTAGGCAAGAAATACCCTACAAATGAAACGAACATGATCAAAGGCCCCAAAAAAAAAAAAGTAGACCAGTGAAAAATTAATCATGGATAGACTGTACGACAACATCCGCACTGTTCACTTTGATTGCATTTCACATAGGTTGGCATTATTACTTAACTATCCTGCCTTGATACTTTGATTGTCAAAATTTAAAATACTTCCCGTTTTTCCTTGTATCTAGATACCCAAAAAAAATGAAAGGTATGTCAACAAAATGTTGGACCTAAAAGAAATCTTTAATTGATTATAATAAACAGCAACCACAATACAATTGGATGCACCAAGCAAAGACTCCCAAAGAAAACAAACTAGGGAAAGGGGAAATGTAATGAAGAAGGAATTTAAACTGCCAAAAAAAAAATCCTTTCAAGTTGCAGAAAAGAATGAGCACAAATTCCTGAAATATCAGACTCCATTAATTGTTCATTCACACCAAAACTCGGGAGAAAATTTCATCAATAATGTAGTGTCATTATTATCCCACTTCCTAGAAGTACTTCTAATTTTAATTGGTATTGACAACTGCTAATTATCATGAATCATGCCCTATGTATTCAGGTTTTACAATTTTGATGAAGTATACTCCTTGTGCTAATGTTCACGCGTCCTTGTAGACATTCTCTGTAGTCAAGGGTAACTAACTTAAAGCTCAAACATTTCTTAAGAAAATAATGAAATCCCTAAGCAATTTAGTGTCAATGTGCCATCATATATATAGAATCTTTTTCTTTTGTCGGTAAAATAGTAATAGACCCTTTTAATCTAGATTAGCACCATACCCAACCAAGAGTCGACACATAATTCCCAGAATAATTTTTACACACTCGTTTAATTGTGGCTACAAGACTACAACAGCAATCCATTCCAGATAATAAGAATGGCAGCGACAGAACAGTAATAAGAAGTTACGAACACACTCGCCAGCTTGCATCAACCTTTAACAATAGACGGATATATCACTATCACATTCCAGGAACGACCACGTTTCCCCTTATGTTGTCTGACCCAAAATTCAGTCTAGCATTAAATTAAAATCTTAAAACAGAAAGGGAAAACGACGTTACCTTAATGGAGACCTTACTCTTGACTTGCGTTTCCAGAGCTTCGGTCATAGACTAGCAATTAGCATACCACAACATCAAATATCAAATCAAATCAACAAATTATAGTCTATATATAACTCGTACATGAACGAGAGGAAGATAGACAACCAAAGAGCCCGGTATATAATTACCTTATCGAACTGGACAAGAACCTGGATAGCAAGCTCCGGGCTAAGAGTACCATTCTGAACCATCTCATCCAGAGTCTCCGTGAGGCACATTCCAATCGTCGACCGTCGGTACAGCTCGAACGTCGCCATTCTTGCTAACTCAACACGATCTGTATCAAACAGCAAATACTATAGGTCAGATTGCAATTATATCTAGATAATATAAACAGAGTACGAAGAAACTTGTATCAAAGATTGGAAAAGAAGTATCTGCACTAGATCTCGAGGAAGCGAATCTATAAGGAACAACCGAGTAACGAAGATCCAGGGTTCAGAAATCGTACTATGGATCGGATGGCAAGTACAGAGCAGCCCTTTCCTTTCTTCGTATGTTGCTTATTCTCTGTTAACGTTTGGTTCGACTTCGCGTTTGGGAGCGAAGAAATTTAGGGCATTTTATACCCTAGAATTTGGAGCTGAGGATATATATAGTGCAAGGTTAGAGAATACCCTGTAATGACCATTATACCCTCCTGTCAAATTTCTTTACAGTTACAGTTACAGTGCAGTTTTGTTGTGCCATATATAATAACAAGCGTAAAGTTATTTTTTGTAAAAATAATTTAATCTGTTTTTTTTTTGGATAATATTTAATCTGTTTTGATGCTAAATTGTTTCTGTAATTTATTTATAAAGCTTATGATTATTTAAAGATTAAATTTTTATAAAAAACTAAAAGGCAATTAAAAAAATTTTGAGATAGACTTTATCTCCATCTCTGTCATTTAGTACCTCTAAATTCAGATATTCTTATTTTAACTGTATAGAAATTGTTTTAAAATAAATTATTCCAATTGAACAAGTTTTAATATTTGAAATTCATTTTCACAATGTAGATTTTAATAAATTCAAAAATTAATTATATTGTTGAAAAAAAATGATTAATTTGGGTTCCTACAATCCTATTTATAAATATTTTATAATACAGATAATTCAACTAAATGTTGACTTTTTACTTTATCATTCATCTCGAGGTCAATTTATACTTTGCTCAGGGTAAATTTGTCAGTTTATCAAAATTGAAATATATTCTATTTAAATCACACAAAAAAATTGGCTAAATCTCTGCATATATATATATATATCAAATTAAGTTTATAAGTAATATTATTCTAAACAAATTATACACCATAATATATTAACAAAGTTAAGTCAACTTTGCATTTCAAATGAAGAAAACAAATACTCCTTTTAACTTGATATCATTTGTAAATGCCTCATTAGCCTTTAAGATTTAAAAAAAAAAAAAACTAAGTTAATTGTCATTTCTTTAAGACTTACATTATTCTGTCTGACATTTTAGATTATTCAAGAAACCTACACATGAAAATGAACATTAAAAATTTTTATTTTAAATTTTACTATCTTTACTGCTATGGTGCAAAAAAGTTATTTTGTTATTTGATAAAAAATAAATTAAAAATATTTTTGCAATATATATCAAAAGGTTAAGAAGTCCAAATATAATATTTAAAACAAGAGAAGTATTTAATTCATCTGTCATTAGTTTGTCATATATTAACTGAGGTTAGTGTAATTCAAACAATAGTTTCATCAAAAACTTCATCATCACTGGTTCTTTGAGAAGATAAATGCTAGTTATTTAGGGATCCTATTTACTATACTATTGTAATACTGACATTTATATTTTGACAAATAAATAATTTGCATCTCAAATTTAAAATTCTACTCAGTCATGATTTAAAAATTAGATTACATAAATTTTAGAAAATCATGATAGATTACATGAAAAATATAAATAGAAGTATAACTAAATTTTTTTAACTCTATATAATTATTGACAACCAACTTTTGTGACATTCCATTGGTGTTGACTTAAAAATTTAAATAAATGCATAATATCTACTGTATGATAAATGAAATAGATATATTTGAATGAAGATATCATAATATCAACATCAATGTCAATAAATTTCAGCTATAGACCCTTATTATTTTTTAAAAAACTACAATATTTGAAAATTCATTAGATTTTGACTAATTAAAGTTTAAATTGAATTAGATTACAAAAGTATAAAACTTTTTTTGCATTAGTTTTTCTTTATTAAATCAAGGGCAATGTTACCCAATCTCTTCTCCTTATTCCAAACAAGGGCAATATTATCCTGAAATTATTAACCAAAACTAGACTTAGTCAAGCTTTAATGAGGATTACCATTGATCAAGGACAACTTTAATAGTAACACTTAGGAGGGATGAATGAGTTCAATTTTTATATTTGCAAATGAGGCTTTTATGCAACTACTTAGTGACAATAGTATACTGTTTTATCTTAACAGTAATATTCAATCTAAACGGAACAAGCAAAGTGTAATTGCACCTTAGCCAACCATTTTGATTGACACAACCAAAGTTAACAAGCAGACAAATACAATAACAACTTATATTTCAATGAGGGAATAGTGTGAATTCATGAAGGTTAAACCTACAAACCCACAGCCAATCCGAATATACTTACCCCAAGAATGCCAAAATTTAGGTTAGATTTATCCACTTTTACCTTTGAGTGCAAAGAAACAAAGGCTCAAAATATTGAAGATGCCACAAGATTGATCAAGTTTTGATAAGACAAAAAATGTTCAATGAATAACCGAAGATAAAATTATCCCAAGTTTGAAATTTCAAAAAATCACACTTTTATTAATTCTAAATCTGATTGCAACATGCTTGGATATGGGGTTTTTTTATAGATAAACTAACTAGCCTAGGGAAAGAGAACCTAAGAACTCAAAAATAGTCATAACTATACTTAATGAGCAACTACTTAGAAATACAAAGCATTTAATGTTTCTAGGAAAATAGCAACAACTTGGAAACATAAAATAATTAATGTTCCTAAGAAAATAGCAAGCTATTTTGACCAATACCAATAACAAAAATTCATCTTCTTTTTTTTTGAATGACTGGAAATGTTTTCCATTAAATGCACAAGGCATTAAACTTGATATATATAAGATAAAATAGGACTTCAAGATAACATAATTACAGTTCAGGCCTAGACTCATGAGAAGAAAAGGTATATAAATTTAAAGTAATACACTCTAAAAAGTACCAAAATTTTAAAGGAGGCAACACATTCATAGACTAAATAGATTAACACTAAGGAGCCTAATCCAAAGAGCTCACCATATTTTCTGTTTAAGCCCAAGGAGATTTTTTTTTAAGGCAATGACAGCCCATAAACCCTATCATCTAGCATCACCCCAGGACCTATATCTACCAGCATCTCAACTCATTCTGGAGCATAGATGGTTGCAGGAAGGTAGAGGTCACAGGTCGCAAACGCAGCAAAAAAGTGTCACCTGAAACAGGAAGGGCATGAACTTCGCTGTTGCTTCATGCTGCACTTGGCAAGCTTGATGCGCCATGTATTACGTTGGGAACACCTCCAGCTTCTTCTTTTATTTTTTCAATTAGCGGCTATTACGCAAGAGCTGCACAGGGCTACAATGGCGGCCACCGTGAAGATCGTCGAAGCAGAGCAAACTCTTCGCCTGGTACCAAAATCGGCCACTCCGAACTAGGATTTAGAGGAAGACCAAGTCAAAGACTTTTCTCATCTAGCATTATTAAACGGGTCAGCCCGGACTGGCCCGTAACAGGCCAATGTTAAACGGTCATAAACGAGCCGGCCCATTTAAGATCGCGGTCCTCAACACCTAACTCAAGACCACCCGCTTGGCCCGCGGACCTAAACAGACCGACCTGCGAGCCACTTTTTTTTTGTAATTTTTTTAATATTAAAATAATATGATTTAAAAATTCAATAATTTTTTTAAACTACAAATTCAATAAATTTTTTAAAAATAGAATTTATACATATAAAATATTAATTCTTTAACATATTTAAATAACGAATAACCTTATTTTTTTATATTTTCTTTCAAAATTAACTATCTTATATTTAAATTTGAAAACTTTATATTCATTTTTAAAAAATTAGAAAATTTTTTTATATCCAAATTTACTATATTTATTGAATATAAGGTTAGAAAATATAGAAATGTTATAAAGTGAGATTATTTATACTAAATAATAAATTTTTTTAAAAATATTTTTTTAAAAAAAGGAGAAAAACTCATTTAGACCCATTTTTAAACGGGTCTAAATTGGTCAGTCTAGAACCACCAATTTACAGGCAATCTCGGTCTAACCTGCAGGCTACAGTCTTTCCCAGTACTACCTACATCTCGTCAAGGCAAAGGAAGAAAACAAAAGACAGTGAAGACCTTGAAAGGAATCTGGGGAGATCGAGGAGACATAGAGAACTTCGAAAGAAAAAAGAGATAATAAGATTGAAAAGTTGAGAGAACATCTCCAGCATCAACACGATTATTAGTAAGCATGAAAGGGCATTATAAGGGCTGGATTTTAGCAGTCGGAATCCCCCAAAACCAGTGCTCACACTTTTATTCTGCACATCACTGCGAAAAACTCTTACTAGAGGTAGGGAATACTTCTACAAGGAGAAGGGAAGAAAGCTCTCACTGGGGAGAGGAGGAGAGAAGAAGAAGAAGGAAGGGGAGATGGCAGGTAGGCAGCCCTCACTTGCGGGAGGCAATTGTTTCTAGTTTCAAGTAGAGAAGGGTTTTCCAAATCCTACCAGAGGCTCTTTCATAATAAGGGTTCTAATTAGTAGGCTCCAAACAAAAATTTGTCTAAATACACCAGAAAATTACAAAATATAATTTTCAGTCCAAATGACATAATTAAGCCCAATTTGAGTTGGCCCATGTTTAACTTTTGGTCAAAGGTCCTTAATTTGTAATATCTTAGGCCAAAATCCCTTCAAGAGCTCAATCTTCAACCCAAATGATGTTAATCATGTTTTGATCATTGTTTTACTTAGATTCAAAGGGAATTTGCTTAACCTACTATTGAATAAGCTGATTTAAGGCATCTTTGATTTCTTTACCTCGTACTCTATGTAATAGGCCCACTCGGAAAATGCAATAAATCTCTTGACGTGCTTGAATTAAATTGTTTCAAACCTTGACTCGCATCAGGTAATATACAGCAGATTATAGTGGGAAATGTAAAAGATGAGAGATGAGACTAACAAACACCCAAATTTATCCTGACTGACCTACATCTAGTCCTTTTGCTATGATAAGATATTTTTCACCACTCAACGACATTGTTTACACACACTCACAAGAAAGTTTTCACTTGCTCACTCAAAATGAATACAAACAGTTTTTTATCTCACAGCCAACAACGAGATCAAGTGAAAAGGTGCTTATATCAATCAAGGGACTACACTTTTTGCTCGACTAAGACACTCTCGAAGTGCAAATACAGCCTAGACACTAAGCACACACCAATAAATCGATATAGGCTACGGAAATGTTCTATCTTCATATTTATTTGTCGTTCAGCCTAGCGAAAGCTTGCACTTTCTATTTTCGGAGCTCACATGATCGCTGAGAAGGAGGGAGGCCGTTGATCCAACTTTCAATACCTCTCGGTTTCAAATTATGGTCTCTCTTCAAATTGTTTCTTTATTCTGCCTTCTGTGCGTTATGAGCATGGCATCCTGATTCTCCCATTCGCGCCAACCACTACCCTCTCCTGTGGCATCCCAGCCGTCTATTGGCTTCCTGTCTCGCCGTCCAGATGGCGCCACAATTTCAGATGAGTGAGAAAGGGAGACATTTTATTACAATAAATGGTACAAACCATATTTTATTTATTTAATCTATGAGTTTCTAAATTTGGCGTGCTTTTAATTTCATGATTCTTATATGTTATTTTTTTTTAGCTGTTTTATTGACATCCAAAAGAACGAGTCTGAATTTTTCAACCCTTGTATTTTCGGCTTTCCTCGAGAGGAAGGGAGTGATAAAGCTTCTACCAGAACATTAGGACTTCTGATAGTAGTTTAAGTTTCCAAATTTCCTTCCAGAGAATATCTAGACCCTGAACTCTTCTGTTTTCCTCAAATTGGGTGTATTTAAGGCCACTCTTAATCTTACACACACCCGATTTATTTCCGTCCCATCTAATCCCGTCACATCCTCCATGCTAGGAGATCGGACTTCTAATATTTTTTCTAGTTTTGTTCTATCAGGCACAATTTCTATCTATTATAATGGTCAGTCAAGTCTTTCACTTTGATAATATCCGTATTAGTAAAAATTGGGTGATACCAAAATCTACTGTTAACCGGAATGGATTCACCAAGTCTTTTGTGATAGGCTTCGCACTAATAATGATCATACAAAACTACAGAGCAACACCGCCTAATGAGAGGAAAAAAGAGGTGACAGTTAGTTCCATAAATAACATGTTGATGCATGTACGAGCAAGAAATAAACTGCTTCACGGTATGTAGTCAAACCATAAAATCATACATTTGTGAGAGTAAAACGGCAAACTTGTTCTTTCATAGGCTTTGTCTCAAATGACTACCAAATTTGGACATAATGAAAAGAAAATTTATGATGTGCTTCAATTCAATCCTTATTCTGTCGTTTTCCCCAGTACTAATTCCAATTCTTAAGGCCTTGTGCCTGCTTTATGATTAAAAGAAAAAACAGTGCAGCTCACAATTTCTCAAATGCCCTGTAGAATTAAAGTCAGTGAAATATGAGCAATGCCTATCCCGCAAAGGCAATTGCTTGATGCTTAATTGATATAAGAGGAAGTGGAAGATCATCCTTAAGATCGCTGCAGGATTGGCAGCAATAGCAACCTAAATCTATTGATAGAAACAGGTCAAATATATTTCTTGGTAGTTCCATCCAGCAAATATATTGCTTAAGTCAGTATATCATGACAATGCTGAGTGTTTGAAGAAAGTAGCAACATATATATATATATATCTCATATGACTTGTTGCAGACGAATGAATTATACATATTTAAAGCCGATTTACAACATTTTAACAGGTATCCTCTCTGCTTCTAATGCACATTACTGTGGTCAGTCTTCTTCTGGAAAAACAGAGACCCTAACAAGACGGCAATTCCAGTGATTGCTATAGTGAAAAGAAGACGTCTTCTTGAGAAGTTGTTCTGCTGCCTCCTTCGAGCACCATCCTCTCTTTCAGCAGGTCTCATATCCCTTTAGACGAAAATTAAAAGCATATAGTTCAATTATACAGAAGGGAGAAACACCTTTTGTGGACATGAAAAAGGATAAATACTTAATACATTCCCAACAATCTAAGAAAAAGTAACTTCCTACAGTGATCATAATTGTAACATAAGAATCCAAATCAATCAAGAACAGAAAAGCACTATTTTATTCATGAACTTGGATTGTGAAATCAACTTGAAGACATTTAGATGCCCTCACATATGGTACAAGTATGGAACAGATAAATTAAATGTCACATAAAATGTAATCCATTGTTCATACTTCATGTACAAGTCTGTAGACATCAATAATAACTAATTTACTACAATCCATCTCCTGTCAATACAAGCTCAGACTGTCACAAGACCAACTACTTCCTTTTGCCCCAATAAGAGACAAACCTCTTATACACGTGGACAGTGCCTGTATAGAAACACTACAACGTCCTACATGTCACAGCTCTTTGATTCCTTCTAATAGATGCACATCTTAGAAGTAATCTAAAATTAAAAATTAACTACAGCAGAAATAGATGATTGCACCATCAATAAGGAAATGACTCTATATACTGCTTATAGATAAAAAAATTTATGTTTTAAATAGAATTTATGTAGTCCTGACTTGCAGTTGCAAGTAAGTTTTAGCTACATAAAGAGAACAAAGGATTCACGTGTGAGAGTATTCAAGCCCAAAATAAATAATCTAACTGAACCCATAAGTGGCACAAATTAATGTGATTATTTCACTGTATAAATTTATAAAGCTTAACAATAGCCAGTTACAATCCTAACCTACTTAACCTTAGGAGATCCTTACTTTTTTGTTATATGAAGAAACTAACAAACACTTTGTGCAAGTAGCAGGAACCAAAATTAGAAGACTTGAGACAGCCAAGCAATGCAACAATACAAATAACAGTAGTACATGACAGGCAAAAATGAGAAACAATTGATATGAACATCCTTCTTTAATCCTCAGAAAGGCTTGAAGCTTTGATAAAAATTAAACTACAAATAGTTCTCAAATTACTTGAAGGAATGAAATCACAAGCATCCGTATAATAACCAACCTTTTAGAGAAGGAGCACATGAATATGTGAGAAGAATAGATATGTTTGAGAGTTTATTTACATGCACATGCCAGAGAATTGGAAGACGTTAGGTTTAAGGGGGAACTTGTAAATCTCCAAGAAGCAAAAAACCCTAGATGAGCATACTTAAACAGCATCAATTCAAAAAGATGAAAAAAAAAAAATGCATCATTTGATCCATGAACAATTAGCTAGAAGCAAATAATATCAAAATAAAGAAGAAAATATAATTGTGTAAGGTTTACCTCACATGAATTTCAAATATATGTGTTGAAATGCAACTATGATGCACAATATTTAGTGATTCTACTTCCTACCTTGATCTGATGGTAACAGTATTATCAGGGATGCCATTGCAGCTAGCTTCATGGTTGTATCTTTCACGAAGTCTAACATATTTGTTACAAAGGTGACAAAGCTCTGTTCGATTCCCACACACTTCCTGAAAGATAAAGAGGCATACTGAAATCAGAGCAATAGTACATACCTAAATACAATTTTCCTAATTCAGAGAAGTTCTTGATAAAACTACCTGATGCTCAGCCAGATCAATTGCTGGCAATGGGAACTCACAAAACTCACAAGTAACAATTCTTTGAGGGCAATTTTCACCTCTATGGATATCTAAAATATCACGGTCCATTGTCTCACTGCACATTGAACACGCAACCTGCACAAATACACACTTCCTTTTAACAGAACAAAATGTATATGTGAATTGAATATTCAACTTCGAAAACAGTTATATTATGCTGGGAGGCCTTAGTGAGCTCCCATTTCAAGTTCTTTTTCTTTCTTCTTTAACCATAGGCACCTTCATTCCAAGCCCTTACCATAAAAGCTTAGATATCAAAATGAATCCACACAAATTTACAGAACATCTAGCCTTGAGCAACCTCAGTCAGACGTTCCATTATACTAAAAATAAAATCGTTGGACTAGCCCAGCAATTATGCAGACTTTGCAAAAACTATTGCAAAACTTCCACCAAATTCCCATTCTGCGCATGATCAAGTTCTGAAAATCAGTACATCATATTTATATATGAAAGAAGCCACATTGGTTGAATAAAGGAAATAGTAAGCCATGATAAATCTGCTAAGCAAAGTAATCTTTGTGTTTCTGTTCACCAAACCTTCACATCCTTGTTCCACCAACTGCGAGAAAATAATTTCAAGCAACTAAATACCTTCCACCCCACTTATGTTTCCCAGTTGAGAACAATTACCAATTAAACATCACAGAACTTAAGTGCCAACACAAAATGTGAAACCAAATCCATGGACTGAAGCACCATTTGCTTAACCAAGCTACTAAGAAACTGAAAGAAATTGAAAAACTTGTCATCCAACATTTTACATGCTTTTTAAAACATGCACAATCAACCAGCGCGTGCAAGAACCATTCTCAGAAAATGATATTCCATATCTTTGATAATTTTTCATAATAAAACCAAGCACTCAACCACACCTTAATTGGCTTGGCAATTGGCACTGTATTTCCAGGCCCAGAAGCCATTCTAGAAAAGATGTCAAGCTAAACAAAACCTTTATCTAAACAAGCAAGAGTTTTAAAAAAATACCACTTTCCCTTTTTGAAGCTTGCTTGCCATCAAATCCACAGCAAAGTACTTTTCATGATTAATTGTATCCAACATTACATTAAGTGTCAAACCCATTTACAAAATTTGGTTCAGACCAGGGCCAAATTAGACACTCACTGTCACCAAAACATGATGTTTAGACCAATCAGGTGTCAAACACTAAGTCTTCCATAATCTTCCCTATAAATCCTAACTTTAGATGAAAGACATCCATATATCTCTGTATTTTGTAAAATCTTCTACAACATAATCGTACAAACTCTTTCCGTCCTTATTTTTTATATATTTTGCAAATCCCAAGAAACATTTAATTTTATGGATTTCCCACTATGTTCTCAATCTCAACAACTGATCCCCAAAAGAGAAAAAAGGAAAGCAAGATCAAATTTCACATACCGGAGCATGGGTGCTTAAATAGTGATCCTCAGCAGTTTTTTTGGGAATCATATCTCCGCAAACCTTACATTTTTCAAGGTTCCGGGAGCAATGAGCATAATGCAAGTCAATATTTGCTGCAGGGATAGCCCGATTGCTGGAAAAGGTTAAAATTAGAATAATGAGCAAGTTTCTTGAGAACAAAGAATAGGCCGCCAGAACAAAAATAACTAGATTTAAATGCAATCAACTCAGTTCAAGATTAACAAACTAATATTGGGTTGGGTGTTTTGTGACCTTCACCCACCCTTGAATCTGAACTAGTTTGTTAATACAATGGTTATGAGTTGGATTAAATTAGTTTACTTTTAATAGATCTAATCTAATAGTATTCACCTTTACCTATAAATGAAGTAATATATTTTTTGAAAAATCATACACTGATCTTGCTCAATTGGACTAATATATTATCAGTTTATTTTCATCAACCTGAAGCTTTTCTAGGAGTCAAAAGCGTTCTCAAAACCGCCAACCTTGTTATGCACAATCATTCTAAAGGGAATTACGAATTCAGAAACAGATTATTGCTTCTACTCAAGAAACCAATTATCCCGATTTTCCATAAAGTTTAGCGAGTTTTTAGCTTGTGTAAGTCAGGAACGTAGTAACTATACCTGGTTCATAAATTTCAGGGAAGTCTATATGACATATTAGAAGATTATACATAATTATTCTAAAATTCATAGATTGCAAACGAAAGGTTTACCAGTGACTACAAACATTTGTGGCCTCATCGGAAACAGCTGCCATGGCGGAACAGAGAAATAGACGAAGAAAAGGTGGTCCAACGATCAAATCTTCAGAAAGCAGAGAAAAAAAAAAAGATTTGAGGAACAATGACGCACTTAAGAATTCGTACAAATTTAGAGAGAGATTTACAAAAGTAAAAATTCGGACAATACCAGAAATTGAAGAGTCAGGAATCCTGATTTCCGCTGGCAGATATCAAACAGCTCGGAAGGGCTTTGAATCCTTTGGTTGAACGATGTTGGTTGGGAAGACTTTTTAAATACCCCGGCCGTCTAAATTGATGATTGAAGAATGAACATGGCTGTCTACACCACGCGCTATGAAGGCGAAGGAGCTACCGTTGTCTGTGAATTGGGCTGAATGAGGCCTAAGATGGGCCTGGGTCGACCTTCTAACGATTTAGGCCCAACACAATTGATGCCAATTCAACTTGGCCCTTGGGTCGTTGGATAAAATGCTCCTTAATTCTCACTTTCTGATGGCGGTGGCTTTGGAAATAAACTCTTTTTTAATACAAAAAAAATAATATTGTAAATAAATTACTATAACGGTACAGGGTAGGGTGTAAGTGATGTATTTGAGATTGTTGTCAACCTCAAATTTATATTTGTTAATCTATATTTGAAAATTTGACATGAAAAACAATACAAAAACAAAGCTTGATTGGAGATAAATAGGTTCGATATTGGAAAATTTCCATACACAGACAGAAATTGTCATGATTGATGCTAATTTTAAAGAGGCTCTTTACTTATGAAAGTCGGTTTTTAACTTTTTATATATAACTTTTTTTAAGCTTGTTATTTGTGTAAATGGCACTCAAGTTTAAAAATATGTTTGTTTACTTTCTCGTTATTATATATTTTATATGTCATTTCTAAGAGTTTTGTGATCGCCGCAAGTAATTGTACATTTCAGTCTTGGCTTCTGATGAATGTTATGTAATATTTTAATAAGTGGTTCTTACTTTCAAAACTGAAACTAAAAAATAAAGTAATTTTTGCATCACCTTATTTAATTTTGTATTTGTAGATATTTTTCATTATAGTTAAAACTAACAATTCATCCTTAAATTTTTTACCTAAGTTTTAATTTTGTCATAGGATTTATTTTGTGTCAATTTTGTTTTAAATATTTTTAATTAGTTTCAATTTTGTCATTCAGTTCAGTATCATCCAAAAATGTTATAACT
Source organism: Biancaea sappan (assembly GCA_037074585.1). Classification (NCBI taxonomy): domain Eukaryota; kingdom Viridiplantae; phylum Streptophyta; class Magnoliopsida; order Fabales; family Fabaceae; genus Biancaea; species Biancaea sappan. The sequence continues at coordinate 20,662,636 of CM073494.1, forward strand.
ACCTCTATCATTAATGTCAACTTGTTCAATTAGGTATGTCCACTTTATATATATACTTGTAATGACAAAATTGTAAATCCATGTTAAATACTAACTTGAAATAACAAAGTGAATAAAGAAGGACAATTTTGTCACTTCAAACGTATAACTGAAATAGATGTGCCTATTTAGATGCATTGGTGCTAACATGTGTAATAGAATTGACAGCATTAGTGCTTATTATTAACAATTTCGGTAATATTAGTTTAGGACAATATTGAAACTACTTAAAAAGATATAAAACAAAATTAACATAAAATAAAATAATGGGACGTAATTAAAATTTGAGTCAATGTTTAGGAATAAAAATAGTATTTTTGCCTTTATTTTGCATCATGTAAAAATATCATTACCCGCATGTTCTAACATGTCATTTATTTGACATAAATAATTGAGGTAGATAGAAATTTCAGTGTCAATTTGATATTAAAAGTTTGGTATAAACAACATTATGTGTCTTTTATACCTGAAAAGAAATGTTTAGGTGAGTCCCAATAGGTAATGAGACAGCATGCAAAATAGAGCTGGCCATCTATTGGCTTTGCACCCGAAAAAAAACCCAAATATAAATATTCTCCGTGTTCCCCCCCCCCCCCCCCCCCCCCTCTTTTTTTGAATGACAGTCTCTTGGAAAAGCGAGTTTAAGCCAGGAAAATCAGAAAGGGCAAAGTCATTTTTCCTTCCTGAAAAAGATCTAAAGAAACATTAGAAAAGATGCCCATCATTCAAGTGGCCCCTCTACTTTTTCTTTCCTTGAATGATTGATACCGATGAATTAAGGCCAAGGGTGGAATTTGAGAACAAGGGCAAAAAGCTCCTCCTTAATAATAGTTGCATGTCTTATTTTTTTTTTTTTTAAATTGAATATTAATACATCAAGCATTGTTACTCATTTTGTTAAGTGCATCTCAGTACTACTTTGTTGGTGGTATTGATTATAAGTAAGAAAATTAACTTGCTGCTTCCCGTGTGGCTTGTTGGTCTGAAGTTGTTATCTTCCCCATCATGTCTCGCGTTCGAAGCCAGCATTCACACATAACACATAATATATACATGATATATGAGGTATTCTAAAATACCTCTCCTTCTTTTTGTCCTATAAGTGAGGATGAGAGGTTATAGATGGAATGAATAAATAACATTATTTATATAATTAGGGATAAACATGAGTTGAGCTGTTTCAAATAATGAAAAAATTTTAACCCCCAATCAATTTAAAAATTTTGAAAAGTAAAACAAAATCAAACCCAACAATTAATTTGAGTTGGGTTGGGCGGATTTACCTTTCTTCTTTTCTTTTCTTTTCTTTTTTTTTTTCTCATATGAACATTTGAACAATGTGGTTCATATGAACCAAAAATCTAGTTCGTTTGAATTAAATTCATTTTATCAATCAATAAAAATAAAATATAAAAACTTACATGTGGTGTTGGAGTTCAGATTTGTCTATGGTTGTTGCTTGTCACTTTTAACAACGGTTTTTATCGTTACTAAAAGTTAAGGCAACGATTTTTACTGTTGCCAAACTTTCAGCAACGATAAAAACTATTGTTGAAAGTGACAAGCAACAAATTTTTACTGTTTGTCAAGCACCTGATCCAGATTTGTGTGGATGTGTGCCCCCATGTTGAATGAGAGATTAAGAGAAAGACGAAGAAGGAAGCTTGAAGGGACTACAGCAAATTGGAAGGCAATCGAAGATATGAAAGGAAGTGAAGTTGAACTGAACCAAAGCCCTAGGAAAATTATCTATCAATGTATATATATATATATAGATAGATTGGGCAGTTCGAGTTGTTTGGACAGTTCGGCCGATTCCATCGAGTTGGGAAATTTCTAACTTGCTACTTGTTTTCGACCTAAACTAATTCAACTATGCAGTTTGTGTTTGTAAAATGTCGTCACCAATATAATTTGAGTTGCGTCTCAAAAAATATTGTCCTTAAAGAAATTATTCCACATCTGCAAAACTTCATCCCATGATTACATAGGCCCTTTTGGGTAAAACATAGGTACCAGAACAGCATAAAATAAACTCTATAATCTAGTAAGAGCATAAAATAGAAAACTTGGAAGAGGGGAAAATTAGAGAAGCGGTGCCCATAATATGAAGAAATTACTCTTTTTTTATAGTGAGAAAAATGTGTAGTTGTCAAGATAAAATAAATAGAGAGTTACATTTCTAAAATAATGATAATTAAAAGTTATAAATAGGTAGACCGTTATAAATAAGAAATAATAATAGTAGTAAAAAATATTTAATTGCAATAATTTCCAATTAAAGATTATAAATATTTCAATAATATTTTTCACAATTTTAAATATTCTTTTTGAAATATCTATTTTTCACAACAATCTCCCCACATATTTCAACAAGAAGTTTTGAAAAAACCACTAGGTTACGCCTATGGGTGTAGATGCATTGAGTTTGATGTCTTTTGGACTATGAACCAAACCTAGACAAATAAGACTTAACCCACAGAGTCAGTGGTAAAGTATATAACTTCTATGAACTAACAAATTCTTATTGTAGGTTAGAGGTTTTATTAGTCACATCTCACCCCCCCACAATTTCTATTGTTAACGCTGTTATGCGCATTTTTTGCCGTGCGAGTACCTGGTGTTCATGAGTGCTCTAGAGATTTAGCCAAGATCTCATAGTAGTGACCCTATTCCACACTCATATAAGTGATTTAATCAAATGTATCTGTAATGAATGCACCACTCTCAAGGAAGGGCTATGAAAATCATTAAGAGCTTTTGTTCAATCTCCTAATCAATACATTCTAGCACTTTCACACTTAACATCATAGGAAGGGACTGAAAAAATAGTGATAGCACAATTAACAAATGACTTATTATTACTCATATGAACATTTTTTATGGGATCTCCAATCACAAATGTTGGGTTACCGCCACTATTAATTATCAATTGACTTAAGTCTCATTTCCTTGATGTGTGAATAATTGATTTCCTTCCTACATGCATGTTTATTGAGAGAATTGGCCAAAATGACTTCACATAATCTATCGATAGATATATTATTTTTTATCTTTTAACAAATGCTTAATTACTTCGTGTCTCAAATACAAGTGCCTATTCTTACAATTGAAAGTCTTATTCTTTATAATGGTTATTACCGCTTGGCAATCACAATACATAGACAATGACATCATTAGACTTTTACTCAACGAAAAGATTTGCTAAGAGGTTTTCCAACCACTTAGTCTGATTTTTAGCTAACTTTAGAGTACTGATCTCTGATTTTAGAGTAAATCTGAAATTTTGATTGGCTGCTCTCTAAGATATCAATTCATCACCAAGGGTGAGGTTTAACCGCTAGTGAATTTTATCTCATCTAAATCAGAGATCCAATTATTATCATTGTATTCTTCTGATACAATGAAAAATTTACTTTTTATGATATCATAATTTATGATACCTCTCAATTCTTTCGTTAGGATTGTATGCATATAGACACTCATCTGACACACATGATATGTTAGACTAGGTGAATTCATTAAATGCAACAGATTCACCTCTATTTTTGTCACATCCCAAAAATTGAGCATGTGAAAAGATACTACTCATTTGATATAATTCTCAAACATACGTTATATACATATATTCTGTAAGGTTTTACATTCAACCTTAATCATTCATTCCACACTACAGAATAATATTCATCTGATAAGCAAATATAGACATACATAGTCTGATATTTCTATCTCATCGCAAGCCTAGGAGACCTATAGAAAATACAGAGCTTTTCTAATATCCACATTAATAAGTACTGGTGTCCCACCAGACAGAAATAGAGAATAATCCCAAGGGGCTTCTAATCTTCAAACAGATTCTCTTCTTCTCTGTTTTCTGTATCTGAAAAAAAATAATCATAGGGAGTGTGAGTTTATTTAAAAACTCAGTAAGTAAATAACTGTACTATATAAAATATCAAAAGTACAAATACCACATTTACTCATATAATTAATTATCTTATACATCGAGTAGTATGGGACTCTAACCCTTTCAAACTCATAAATAAGATTTCATAGATATACACCGAGTAGTATGGGACTCTAACCCTTTCAAACTCGTGAATAAGATCTCATAGGTATACGCCGAGTAGTATGGGACTTTAACCCTTTCAACTCGTGTATAGGTTTCATAGATATGCACTGAGTAGTATGGGACTTTAACCCTTTCAAACTCGTGTATAAGATTTCTTAGACATACACCGAGTAGTATGGGACTTTAACCCTTTCACACTCGTGTATTAGATCCCGTAGATCTTTACTCATTAATAAGATAGTGAGAATTCATCACATAGTACAATTGTCATGAAATAAATAATTTCTACATACTCTTATTTCTACTGATCATCATATACTCCCATATGAAAAATTAATTGCTTATTATCCAAATAATATTGTAAATGGGATTTATATTGTACTTTGACTAGTAATATCAAATTGGCTGAGCAAGGTTATTCACTCACCTTGATTTTTGTCCAAGTTTACCTTGTTCCACACTAGAATTTGTGTAGGAAAATTTCCTAGTAAAATATATTACAAGGAATCATAAGAAAGGAAACAAAATCACGAAAATACGTAAAATTTTCTGACTGCTACAGTAACGGGTTGCTACAGTGTCGGTTCGCTACAGTGCCGGTTCGCTACAGTAACTCGAAGAAAAATTTCAGATTTTCAGTTGCTACAGTACTTTGAATTTTGCAGAAAATCTTTCAAAAAAATTCATCCTTTCCTTTCTTTTGATTCAAAACCAGAATCTCAACTCTTTTAACCGATTATAACTCAAATATAACTTCTAAAACAACTGAGATTCATGAATTATCATCAAAATCTTCAAGAACAAAACCTCCTCTGATCTTGTATATAAACTGAAATTTAAGGAAAATAATCGGATTAAAGCTTACCTTTGATCCTTACAAAGCTTTTGAACCGAACAAATAATCAGAAATTCTGAAGATCAAGGAAATGATTTGAGAAGAAAATGAAGAACTGAGAGAGAAATCTTTTCTACTTCCTTCGGCTGAGTGAAAAAGTGAGGGTTACTATTGAAACTTTATATTAAATATTTCTAATGGGTTATTCAATAACCCATGGGTATCCATAACCCAACATCCAAACCCATCCAGTCAATTTACAATAAATGGATTAATTGACCATTCTGAAACCACTTTTCCATGAATTTCACCATTCTTAGAATATATCCCTCATTGTGCAAATATTTAGTCCAGTCATTTAACTCAATTTTCATAAATAATATTCAAAGAGAACAATTAAATATGAAAATTAAAAATGACCAAAATCAATAACTAAAGTAACGTTGTAGAATTCTAAAATACTCTTAAGCGAATTATATTCTGAAATTAACGGGTATTACATTCTACCCCCCTTAAAAGAATTCGGTCCTCCGAATTAAAATCGTACCTCAAGTTTCAAATAAATGTGGATAGTTTTTCCACATCTCATCTTCTGCCTCCCACGTAGCTTCCTCGCGAGAATGATTTCTCCAAAGAACCTTGACAGTAGGAATTTCTTTGGTACGCAATTTCTTGACTTTTCTATCAAGGATAGCTACTGGTACCTCTTCGTAGGTGAGAGTTTCATCAAAATGAACTTTTTGGGGTTGAATGACATGAGAAGGATCAGGAAGATACTTCCGTAGCATGGACACATGAAATATTGGATGAACTCCCTCTAGGTTGGAAGGTAGGTCTAGGCGATATGCCACATTACCCACTCTGTCTACAACCTCATATGGGCCAACATACCTCGGACTAAGCTTGCCTTTCTTCCCGAATCTCATTACTCCTTTCATAGGTGAGATTCGTAAGAAAACCATATCACCTATTGCAAATTCAAGGTCACGTCGTCGGTTGTCCGCATAAGACTTCTGTCTACTCTGAGCAGTTAACAACTTCTCTCTGATCAGTTTAACTTTATTTATATCTTCCTGAATCATTTCAGGTCCAAATATTTTGGTTTCACCAAGTTCAAACCAACCTATAGGAGATCGACACCGTCTCCCATATAAAGCCTCAAAAGGTGCCATCTGAATACTGGCTTGGTAACTGTTATTATAAGCAAATTCAATAAGAGACAAATGATCTTCCCAACTTCCACTGAAATCCATCACACAAGCTCTTAGCATATCCTCTAAAGTCTGAATTGTCCTTTCGGACTGTCCATCAGTCTGAGGATGGAATGCTGTGCTAAGATTCACTTTGGTACCCAAAGCCTCTTGAAAGACTTTCCAGAACCGAGAAGTAAACTGAGGTCCTCGGTCTGATATAATGGATATTGGTACACCATGAAGTTTCACTATTTCTTTAACATAAAGTCGAGCAAGTTTTGCTACACTGAAAGTGGTATGAACAGGAAGAAAATGTGCTGACTTAGTAAGTCGATCCACTATGACCCATATTGAATCATTTCCTTTTGTTGACCGAGGTAAACCTACTACAAAATTCATAGTGATCCTTTCCCACTTCCACTCGGGAATATCTAGTTTTTGCATCAAACCAGGTGGTAATCGATGTTCAGCTTTAACTTACTGACAAGTCAAACATCGAGCTACAAAGTCAGTCACGTCTCGCTTCATGCCCTCCCACCAGTAAACTTGTTTCAAGTCCTGATACATTTTCACAGCACCAGGATGTACAACGTAGGGTGAACCATGAGCTTCCATTAAGATTTCATGTTTCAAAGATTCAATGTTGGGGACACAGAGTCTCCCATTAAACCATAAGACTCCTTCTTCATCTACCAAGAAACTTGGTGCTAGACCTTGCCTTGCCTTATCTCTGATTTTGACCATATCAATGTCATTTTCTAAATTTACTTTTACTTTTTCAACAAGAGATGATCTAACTGTTAAATGAGCCAGAAATGTACCTGACTCAGTGATCTCGAAGAATACTCCATCAGCTTCCAATTCTTGTAGTTCATGTATTAGAGACCTCCTTATAGTGGCAATGTGAGCTAAACTTCCCATAGACTTTCGACTTAGAGCATCAGCCACTATATTTGCTTTACCTGGATGGTAAAGGATGGTACAATCATAATCTTTCAGAAGTTCCATCCACCTTCGTTGCCTTAGATTGAGATCTCTCTGCTCAAAAATGTACTTAAGGCTTTTGTGATCTGTAAAAATTTTACAAGTTTCCCCATACAAGTAATGTCTCCATATCTTTAGGGCAAACACTACAGCTGCCATTTCCAAATCATGAGTGGGGTAATTCAATTCATGCTTTTTAAGCTGACGTGAGTCATAAGCTATGACTTTACCATGTTGCATTAACACACACCCTAAGCCTATCTTTGAGGCATCACAGAATACAGAGTAACCCCCTGGTCCTGATGGTAGAATTAAGACTGGTGTAGAAGTTAAACACTCTTTCAATTGGGTGAAACTTTGTTCACATGAATCATCCCAAATGTATTTAATATTCTTTCGGGTTAACTTATTTAATGGAAGAGCCGTCTTAGAGAAATCTTTGACAAAGCGACGGTAATACCCTGCTAAGCCAAGAAAACTACGTACTTCAGACACAGTTGTTGGTCTAGGCCATTGTTTTACTGCTTCAATTTTACTTGGATCTACATGAATACCTTCTTGGGAAATAACATGTCCCAAAAATGTTACATGACTCATCCAGAATTCACATTTTGAGAGCTTTGCGTACAACTGATGCTCTCTCAAAGTCTGAAGCACTATTCTCAAATGTTCAGTATGTTCTTCATGACTCTTTGAATACACCAAAATATCATCAATAAATACAATTACAAACTTATCAAGGAATGATTTGAACACTCTGTTCATTAAATCCATAAATGCTGCTGGTGCATTTGTCAACCCAAAAGACATCACAAGAAACTCATAATGTCCATACCGTGTACGAAAAGCAGTCTTAGGTATATCATCACTCTTAATTCGTAATTGATGATATCCAGACCTTAGATCAATCTTTGAGAAGTATTTTGCTCCTTGAAGCTGATCAAACAAATCATCTATCCTTGGTAAAGGATACTTATTCTTCACTGTGACTTTATTCAGCTGACGATAATCTATACATAATCTCATAGAACCATCTTTCTTTTTCACAAAAAGAACAGGAGCACCCCAAGGTGAAAAACTTGGGCGAATGAACCCTTGGTTCAACAAATCTTCCAATTGTTCTTTGAGTTCTTTTAGCTCAACAGGAGCCATATGATAAGGTGGAATAGAAATTGGTCGTGTGTCTAGGACCAAATCAATACTGAACTCAATATCTCTTTCTGGCGGTAATCCAGGTAAATCTTCTGGGAACACATCTGGGAATTCATTAACCACATGAATGTCTTCTAACTTCTGTTCTTTCTTTTCTAAATCTTTGATAAAAGCTAGAAATCCCTGACATCCCTTTCGCAACATACGCTGGGCACTTAACATAGATATCATGTTGCAAGGTACATCACCTCGATCTCCTTGAAACACAAAATTACTCCTCCCCGGCATATTAAAGGAAATAACTTTGTCACGACAATTTATAGTAGCATGACAAGAAGATAACCAATCCATCCCTAAAATCACATCAAAATCTAACATATTGAGAACCATAAGATCTATCTCAGTTTCCATGCCTCCAACGATTATTTTACAAGAACGATAACATGTTTTAACCATCAAAGTCTCTCTCATCGGTGTGGAAACCAAGAATGGTTCTTTAAGAATAATCGAATCAAATGCAAATCTCTTGGCAAATAGGGGCGACACATATGAGTGAGTAGAACCGGGGTCAAACAAAATACGTGCAGCAAAAGTATTAACAGATAATATACCTGTAACTACAGCATTGGATGTTTGAGCATCCTGTCGGGTTAGAGCATATACTCTTGCATTTCCTCTGCCAGCAGCTTGTTTTCCACGGTCACCTTGGCCTCTTCCAGAACCTCTTCCCATACTACCCCTGTTGAAGAGGTTGGTGTTTGAGTAACAGATTGTGGTCGAGGTGGCAAAGTAGACCCTTGACCTGGTCTTGTCATGAACTGAGGGCACTCCCTTATAAAATGTCCTTTTTGTCCACAGTTAAAACAACCTGTACCAACAGTGTTTAACCTGCATTCTCCGAAGTGAAACTTTCCACATTCAGGACACTGAGGTTTCTTCCTTCTAGCTTGAGTACCTCATCTACTAGAAGAACTAAAACTACCCCTGCTCTCTGAACGAGGCTTAGCCACACTGGCTGTAGAATAAAATGACTTAGTAGGAGTGGCTGGAGCATGTTGTGATGCAGTAAAGGGTTTCAAAGTCCCTGAATCTTCCCTTTGATCAAAAGATCTCCTATATCTAGCTTTCTTCTTTTGTCGATATTCTTCTTTATTCTTTGACTTCCTTTCCATAACCAATCTGTAAAACTCTGTCCACATAACTGGCGGTGCGCCTTGAATTCTAGCTTTCTTCCAGTTCCTCCACCATTTACCAGCCTTACCTTTTAACTGAAAGGAAGTGAATTCTACCTTTTGAGTAGGAGAACACCCTATAGCATCACAGATTGCTTCACAATCTTCAAGGAAACATTGTGGGTCCTCTTTGGGATCTTCCCCTGAAAAAGTAGGAGGCCTCATTTTCTGGAATTCAGACATTCTTACCTCCCTTACGTTATCTCCTCCAGCTAACTGAGCTGGTGGTACAATTTTAGCTTCAACAATAAGAGGATCCACTGGCAGGTTAGCTTGTGCAGCTCGACCTCTCATTTCAGCCTCAAATCGGTCAAATCGTTCATTCATCAAATTAATCACATGTGCAATAGTTGCATTGCCAACGTGAGCATCAGGTTCGACTTTCCTTGCTTGCTCACTAGTTGCACCCTCAATACTTTGAGCATGTAAACTATCACCACGGTTAGGATCATCTTGCACATGTACTGGTGGATTTATGGCCCTCCTTGGACCCATATGCTCATTATTATTAAAAGATCCTTCTGACATTGTACTGTCACAGATCTACACACATAACAAACAATTTTCAGACATAAACAAAATATCACTTACTAGCCCCACTGAGAAGTTATCCATAAAATGACGTTATACTCTACAAGGTCTTTTATGGAACCTAATCCTATGGTCATGCCGCGGCTCATGACAATAGGGAAGGGCCCACAAAGATCACTTTGCTCTGTACTCTATAGGGGACCTATAAAACCTTTCCTCTGATACCAAATTTGTCACATCCCAAAAATTGAGCATGTGAAAAGATACTACTCATTTGATATAATTCTCAAACATACGTTATATACATATATTCTGTAAGGTTTTACATTCAACCTTAATCATTCATTCCACACTACAGAATAATATTCATCTGATAAGCAAATATAGACATACATAGTCTGATATTTCTATCTCATCGCAAGCCTAGGAGACCTATAGAAAATACAGAGCTTTTCTAATATCCACATTAATAAGTACTGGTGTCCCACCAGACAGAAATAGAGAATAATCCCAAGGGGCTTCTAATCTTCAAACAGATTCTCTTCTTCTCTGTTTTCTGTATCTGAAAAAAAATAATCATAGGGAGTGTGAGTTTATTTAAAAACTCAGTAAGTAAATAACTGTACTATATAAAATATCAAAAGTACAAATACCACATTTACTCATATAATTAATTATCTTATACATCGAGTAGTATGGGACTCTAACCCTTTCAAACTCATAAATAAGATTTCATAGATATACACCGAGTAGTATGGGACTCTAACCCTTTCAAACTCGTGAATAAGATCTCATAGGTATATGCCGAGTAGTATGGGACTTTAACCCTTTCAACTCGTGTATAGGTTTCATAGATATGCACTGAGTAGTATGGGACTTTAACCCTTTCAAACTCGTGTATAAGATTTCTTAGACATACACCGAGTAGTATGGGACTTTAACCCTTTCACACTCGTGTATTAGATCCCGTAGATCTTTACTCATTAATAAGATAGTGAGAATTCATCACATAGTACAATTGTCATGAAATAAATAATTTCTACATACTCTTATTTCTACTGATCATCATATACTCCCATATGAAAAATTAATTGCTTATTATCCAAATAATATTGTAAATGGGATTTATATTGTACTTTGACTAGTAATATCAAATTGGCTGAGCAAGGTTATTCACTCACCTTGATTTTTGTCCAAGTTTACCTTGTTCCACACTAGAATTTGTGTAGGAAAATTTCCTAGTAAAATATATTACAAGGAATCATAAGAAAGGAAACAAAATCACGAAAATACGTAAAATTTTCTGACTGCTACAGTAACGGGTTGCTACAGTACGGTTTGCTACAGTGTCAGTTCGCTACAGTGCCGGTTCGCTACAGTAACTCGAAGAAAAATTTCAGATTTTCAGTTGCTACAGTACTTCGAATTTTGCAGAAAATCTTTCAAAAAAATTCATCCTTTCCTTTCTTTTGATTCAAAACCAGAATCTCAACTCTTTTAACCGATTATAACTCAAATATAACTTCTAAAACAACTGAGATTCATGAATTATCATCAAAATCTTCAAGAACAAAACCTCCTCTGATCTTGTATATAAACTGAAATTTAAAGAAAATAATCGGATTAAAGCTTACCTTTGATCCTTACAAAGCTTTTGAACCGAACAAATAATCAGAAATTCTGAAGATCAAGGAAATGATTTGAGAAGAAAATGAAGAACTGAGAGAGAAATCTTTTCTGCTTCCTTCGGCTGAGTGAAAAAGTGAGGGTTACTATTGAAACTTTATATTAAATATTTCTAATGGGTTATTCAATAACCCATGGGTATCCATAACCCAACATCCAAACCCATCCAGTCAATTTACAATAAATGGATTAATTGACCATTCTGAAACCACTTTTCCATGAATTTCACCATTCTTAGAATATATCCCTCATTGTGCAAATATTTAGTCCAGTCATTTAACTCAATTTTCATAAATAATATTCAAAGAGAACAATTAAATATGAAAATTAAAAATGACCAAAATCAATAACTAAAGTAACGTTGTAGAATTCTAAAATACTCTTAAGCGAATTATATTCTGAAATTAACGGGTATTACAATTTTACTCAAGTAAGTGTTAAAATCATAAAAAGTATTTCACTAGTTTGTTATCACAATGATTAAACTTTTAATATATTTTTAAATATAATGTTATTATGATAGAAAAATACCATCACTTTTCCTTATAGTTTTAACCCCCAAATCATATTTACTTCACTCATGACTTTCATATGAACACAGTCAAAGAAATATTTGTCTTCTATATTATCGATACTAATGTAAAAATTAAACATGTCATACATATATTGACAAACACAATTATCAAGGCAGGAAATTTATACACAACATAACAATGAACACAAACAAAGTTTTAAAATTCATTTTATTTTCTTTGTAATCATGTTATAGATTTTGCAAAAATATCCCCACACTTTTAAATATTTTTAAATATGTAAAGATATAGTAGTTCAACTTATATGTGCTTTAACTTAGCACATAATTTTCTCATATAAATTATCATAATTATTATAGATGGGCATCAAACGCATAACATATATGTGCATCTATATTCATCAATCATATACTAATATTTTTCAAAAACATAGTTACACAATCATTTAGGAACTTTTCAAACTCATATTTTGTGACTAATAACTCACCATTGTTGTACCTCTTTGTACAATATAAGTGTTTTCATGGATTATCATTAGAAAAATGCTAATTCCAATTTTTATATAGCATATTATCATTTCGATGGGATAGTTTTCTCAATTTTCAAATTGACCTAAAAATTTTTATATGCTAATATCCACAAAATATTTTGTCATAAATCTATAAAAATGTTGGTTCCAAAATGACATATGTAACTTAGAATATTGCTTAGCAATAGTTCTTTCAATAATTTAGATGAAACCATTTTGAATTCTCTAATTCTCAACTCTCACATAGATGTTTATTTTGAGAATTCCACAATTTATGTTCACCTAAAAATATAATGTTTTTGTGACACTTTTTAAAATATCACATATGTGATATCATAATTTATATATAAAGTGAATTTTCTCAAAATTCACATACTCTTTTTTGTTTGCACATATGCCATTAAATATCTCACAAAATAGGTATAGACATTTTCTCAAAATACTTTTCACAAAGAATAATTTATCACGTGACTTTATTAAACTCAAAAAAGTGTAATTAAAACAAATTTCACAAAGTATATAATTTATTTTCATTATGACTTTATATAGCCCACAATAGTAGAATTAAAATTCACACAGAAAATTTCCATTTCACATAACTTTATAAAGCTCACAAAAATTGGCCATAAAACTTTATTATATATATAATTCCACAAACACAATTCTAGCATTTTAATATTAAATGCTTGAAGGAAAATTTTTCTTTTTGTCAATAGTTATGCTAACAGAATTTTATGGGATTTTATCATGTTCTCAAAGGTTAAATATTAAACCCATAAAATTTTTATTAAGTCATAATTTTCTCAACTAGTGACCATAACCAAAAGTCTTTATATTTTTATAAAGACGCTCTTACATCCTTCACTTGATTATTATAATAGTAAACCTAGTTTGTAAGTCGTGCACCAGTTAAATTCCTAAAAAAAAGAGATGAGTTACAATGAACACACTTAAAAATTAAGTTTTTTTTAGCCAAAATTTTTCTTAGACATGCACTCTTATTGTAATACCCATAAAAATAAAATATAAATGTGTTTTTGCGAATTACGTTTACTATTCCAATATACTGTACTATTCACCTATATAATAGTATTCACATATACGGTACTGTTCACATATATAATCGAAATGTCGAGAATTAGATGTGATTTGGTTATAAAAGAATACTAGAAAGAAGTTCGTAGGAGAAAATAACATTTTATGTAAGAAAATACCCTCAGGGACTAAAGTGAAAGGACTAAATTAAAAAAAAACTTAAAAATTTAAGGTAAAAAGATAGTTTTTCTTTTAAATTTTTAATAGTAACCAATAATAGCACAAGCTAAATTATTAAAGTGCACAGTAAATTGAATTATTAGAAATGTCATTTTCATGAATAGTAAATCAAATATTTTATTAGTGCATAATGTTAAATAGTACCCTTGATTTTTTATATAAATAGACAATTCCATTTCACTTCTAAACTCACACCTTCAACTTCTCTTATTTTCTCCTTAAGTTTTTCTTGCTCCAACGCTATGCCTATGAGATTTTGAACCTTTCTTTTTTAGTTTAGGTGAGGATACTATGTCATTTATATGTCTTTCAAATTTTATAAGTTATTTTCTTAAGTATGCTCTATAATTGCGGCTTTGGCTGATCTTTCACATCAAAAAAACTGTCCTTAGCTGCCTAAATGTCATTTTGATTCTCTGATTACCAAAATAGGATGTAAACTGTAAAGAATACATGTCTAGGAAAGTTCTGGTTAAGGAAAAACTTGGTATTTAAGTGTGTCCATTGCGACCCTCCACTCTTTCTTGAGAACTTACCTAGTGTACTTTTTTACATATTGTATTCTCTATTTCTAGTATGAATAGTACCCGTACGTATGAATAGTAACCGTATATATAAATAGTAACCATATATATGAACAGTATCTATACGAAAACAATTCTAATTTGTTTTCTCTAATCTTTTATGAAAATCTCTGTAGTAGAACACTGGAATTCACCTGTGTACTCTTGTCCATAACGACTTAGAGAACTGATATTCATACGAAATTCAGGTGAGTGAAACGACCCCGTTTTAATAGGATTTTAGTATTACTGGTGATAAAAATTATGTCGTAGGACACTCTCAAGATTCATAGAGATAAACTGGATTCAGAGAGACGAATCTAGGGAGATAATTAATCCAGAATTATGGATAAAATGAAACAAGTATTTAATGATGATGTGAAGTTTGAATCTTTCCAAAAACAGTTTATTTGTTATCTTGATTTGTGGTTTATAAACTTATAATATAGTTATATACGATACTTGTTATATGAATGAATATTACATTGTACTTCTGATTATGATATGAAATACTGTATTATTGATTGTGATTGAGCAGGACAATATCCCATCTCACGGTAAGGCGAAAAACCTGACTTAAAAGGTGTCTTAACCAACGAGTGTGGAGACAACGATTCTTTCAGTAGGGATATAGTCCGGGTCGGTAATAGATCCGTGAGGCGCCTTAGCTGAGATGATAAGGTTGTACATCATGGCAGAAATAAACAAATTTGGTGAGTCAGCCCATGTGCGCTCTCCAGGATATGTTGACATTGATGAATATTAGTACCGTTTATTGAATTGGATGACTTTATATCTTCTAGTGTGTAATTTTCTAACTATATTTATTGGTTGAATTTGAGCCTTTGGGTATAATTGCATGACTAGTGATGTATTTAAATTTTATTAATGAGAGACCAATTCGCTCATTGGGTTTTAAAGCTTACACTCTCTGTAAATCTTTTTGTTTAGATCAGGTTACTGGAGAAGAATATTCACTAAAGGAGTAGATCACTTCGGACCTTCCCGCTGTCGGGTAGGCCTCTCTTTTGTCGTAGATTATGTTGCTCTGTAATCGTCTAGGACATTTAGGTCAGGGGTTTGGTATTTGACTTGTATTTCAGTATAATAATGTATTTTATATTGAATGATCTATTATTATATGCAAATCATCTCTATGAATTTTAAATAAAAAAATTTGATATATTTTCTTTGTATTTATTAAGGAATGGTTATTTTGATAACATAGAGATAATAACTAAATAATTTAATCCGTGGGTAGAATTTATCGAAAGACTTATAGTGATGGGATATTCATCATTGTGCCGGTTATATGCCCATAAAACAGGTCGTAACCCTTACATTATTCCACATCTAAGTTTTCAGGGACAACATTCAGGTCATAAAGAACAATTTTAATTTTTTTGATAAGAATATCAAACAAGTCACTGGCTTTAATGCTACTTGTTGTTATAAAAATATCCCAAATGTTTTTTCTTTTTTCTACCATTAATAAAATTTTCAAAATGGAGAAAAATTGAAATAATTCAGATACCTCATAATATAAGGAGAATAAATCACTATTCCAATTCTCTTAATGAGTAACAAGCAGCCACTTATTGATATCTTAAAATTATTGAAACTGCAACTTGAAAGTTATTCTTTATGGTTTTACACTAATTTAGTCTCCTCCCAAAACATTTCAATCATGCAAAAAATGTACAATGTTATACATATAGAAATTGATATATATATATATATATATATATATATATATATATTACATGCTCAATCACTTTTATGTATATTTGTTTCATCCTTTGACAACATAGGATAAAAAGCTCTTGAATAAAAAAAAATTAATTGCTTCCCTATTTCCTCTTGCAACGTTCATATATCTATATGCACACATATAAAAGCCACGGTCATATATATGTTGAAATATATTTGGAGTCTCTATAATTGTATTAAAAAATAATTTTAGTCTTTATATTTTGAAAGCAATGAATTTAGTCCTTGTAGTTTTCAAAACTATGAAATAAATCCATATAGTTAATTTTTGGTTAGTCAATGTGTAATATCCCAAGAATTTATATGAATATTTAAAGCCTATTTTGAAGTTTAGTGAAAAATTTAATTACGTGAAAAATTTACTTTTTGAATTAGTGAAGAAAATATGGAAATAGAAATTTTAATTTTTAATTTAGGAAATTTTTACAAATTCTCAAGGACTAAAGTGAAAAGAAAAGAAAGTATAGAGGACTTTTGAGAAATGACCAAATAGGAACCTGAGAGGAAGAATAAAGCTTATGAGAATGAATTATGAGTCCGGTACTGAAAAGATGATGGATTCGAGGTTAAAGTGGTATTTGAGACATCGAGAGAGATTAAAGTGAACAAATCTTATAAGCTAAGGTGGCTATGAGCGATTTTATCAAAAAAGAAATTGGTGGGGCCCACGCGTATACACTTCTCCTTATTCTTTTCTTTTTCTCATTCTCCCTTCCGTAGCTTCACTTTCTCTCTCTCTCGATTATGCTTGCAAAGGAATTTCTTTATCAATCATTCATGCAATTTTTGCTTTGGGAAGGAAGCTATGAAAGTTAGGATGATTGGTAAGTTGATGTTCTTCTTCTTCTTCCTCTTATTACAAGATCAAATCCTTGGTTATCATTTTTGCAAAATTTTTGTAGAATATTTTAATGGATGAATTTAAGTGTGGATGTTAATCTAAAACATTCCTAGGTGGTTTATGATGTTATTAGAACAAGAAATTTGGAGAAAACTAGGAGAAATTCGTAGAATTTGGATATTTGAAAAAAGTTAGTGTTCTTGATGAAAATTTGAGATTTGAGCTTGGATTGTTGGTAGAAATTGGGGGTTTTGGTGTTAAAACACTCCTTATACATTAAGGATGAAAACCCATGGAAGAAATCAAAAGAAATGTTGTTTTAGATATGATTTTTGGATTTTTGGATGAAGAACACGAAGAACATCGAAAATTTTCTCCAGAATTACTGTTCACCGACAAAATTTTTCCAGATTTTCTCGTTACTGTAGCGTTGACTCGGTCAACGTTACTGTAGCTACGTTGACCGTTGACGTTACTGTAGCATCAGTTTTTTTTTAAAAATATCGTTGAAAAGCTCTTTGAGTCTAGTTTCCAATGGTATAAGTTTCATCTGGATATTCATTACCAGTTAGGAGTTTTGATTTGAGAAGTGGATGAAGGTCTGGAGTAGTGGTAAAGAATTTCTCTATTTCGTAACCCTGATGGTTTTTATCTGGTTACAATAGGAATGGTCAAGGTGCAAGGTGGAAGTGCCGAGAGCATGAAATCCAGGTGAGTGGGTTAATACTTGCTATGATTAAATATCTTTGTTATTGACTTTTTGCATCATAGTGAAAATATGTTGAATATCCAAGTTTGAAGAGAATGATGTGGGATGATGAGACATAAACAATTGTGGAACGTGCCAGGTGATGTATATAATTATATTTTCTTATTTTCTCATGAATTGAGGTTATATGATGGATTGTGAATGGCATGTGAACTGAGTTGAAATGTATCATACTCTGATTGTTGAGTTCATTCATATGCGGATAGTTGAAGTATGTTATTGTTGAATAATTGTTCTATATTATGGGTTATGTTGTATACATGCTATGTTGCTGGAACCACATCGATTATGTTGTGGCTCAAGATTATGATTGAGCATGTTTTTATATGTGATTGTGATTGTGTTTGACTGGAAAGGAAATGCATGGTGGTGCACCCCATGGAGAAATTTATGTGAAGTTATAAGGGTGGAGATTATAAATGGAGCGATAAGGGTGGATGCGGCGGGGGCCGCGGGCAACGATCCAGAGGTATTCTGGACGACACGGTTGGTACGGGAAATGTGTGTGAAATTGATTTCACCGATTGCTGTTGTGAATTTTGAATTATGTTAAAATGTATTTGATTTACTTGGATATTGTTGTGAAGTATTATGAATAATATTATATCATATGATGATCGATTTACGTATGATTGCTGCATGTTATCATTATGATGCATGATATTTTTTGTCATAGTGTTGTGTTATCTACTCACTGGGCACGTGGTTTACTCATACCCCTCTTATTGATATTTTTTTTCAGAGTTGACAGCTGAAGGTAAATATCAGAACAAGGAATTATGGATCCTTAGTCCATGATTACCTTTTCATTTGTTCAGGATAAAGGTATAATAGTTAAGTCTTATTCTAAGTTGTATAAATCTAGAAATCTCTGTAATCGGGTAGGTTCATTCAGTGATGTAATGTGAATAATTGTAGTTTGTATAGAGAACTCGGTTTGGTTGCATGAAAAAGAATGGTATGATGCTTAAGAGAAAAAAAAAAGGCTTACGGAGGTGAAATGAAATTCACTTTCTGTGCCGGTCACGTGTTCAGATTTTGGAACGTGACACAATGCTAATGGAATGCTGATGTCAATATTAAAATCTATGCCAGTGCTGACTGTATACCACTTATGCTGACGTAGACTAGCCAGTGGACTTCTTAAAAATAAAGTTTCAGTTTATTCACTTATGTTATTGGTCAAAATGTTTCTTTTGTCTAATTTTTGATATAAACTCGTTTTTTACTTTGTCTAGGTCCCTAGTTTGAGAACATATATTTTCTTTGTCAAAATCATCCATTACAAAATTTTCAGTTTGTTCATGTTAGTCCTTATTCTTCACTTTGAGGCTTTTTTCTAAGGGTTTGGTCCTCCAAATTAGTTCATAATTTCATTTTTAGTTATGATATGATTTAATCTATCATTTCTACCCAAAACAATACAAGAAATGATTTAAAATTTAAGTTACAAAGCTTACCTTTTATTCACTTAGGTCCTTAGTTAAAAATTTTTTTATCCAATTTTTGATATAAACTTGTCTTCTATTTCATCTAGATCCCTAGTTTAAGAATATATTTATTTCTTTGTCAAAATATCCCCTACCAAATTTTAAGTTTGTTCACTTTAGATACTATTCTTCACTTTCGTGCTTTTTTCTCACAGTTTGGTCTTTCAAATCAGTCTATAATTTCATTTTTAGTCATGATATTATTTGGAGGACCAAACGTGAGAAAAGAAAATGAAAATGAAGAATAAAGACTAAAGTGAACAAATTAAAAAGTTTGTAGGGGATATTTTTACAAAGAAAAATATATTTTTAAAATAGAGACCTAGATAAAGTAGAAGATGAGTTTACATCAAAAATTGGACAAAAGGAACACTTTGACTAAAAACTTAAGTGAATAAAAGGTAAGTTTTGAAACTTAAATTTTAATTTATTTCTTGCATTGTTTTTAGATAGAAATGATAAATTAAATCATATCATGACTATAAATGAAATTATAAACTAATCTGGAGGACCAAACTGTGAGAAAAAAATGAAAGTGAAGAATAAGGACTAAAGTGAACAAACTGAAAAGTTTGTAGAAAAATATTTTGACAAAGAAAAAATGTATTATTAAACTACGAACCTAAACGAAATAGAAGATGAATTTGTATCAAAAATTGGATAAAATAAAAATTTTGATTAAGGACCAAAGTGAATAAAAGGTAAGCTTTGAAGTTTGAATTTTAATTTATTTCTTATATTGTTTTTTGGTAGAAATGATAGATTAAATTATATCATGACTAAAAATGAAGTTATAAACTGATTTGCAGGATTAAACTGTGAGAAAAAAGTATAACAGTGAAGAACATGAACTAAAATGAACAAATTGAAAAGTTTGTAGGAAATGATTTTAACAAAGAAAAAAATATTTTTAAACTAGGACCTAGATGAAGTATAAGACGAGCTTATATTAAAAATTGGATAAAAAAAAATTTTGACCAATGACCTAAGTGAACAAACTAAAACTTTTTTGGGAGTCTACGTGACTAGTCCACTTCAGTATAAGTAGTACACTTCAGTATAAGTAGTACACAGTCAGTGCTGACATGAATTTTAATATTGACATCAGCATTCTAATTAGCGTTGACTAACAATTAACTGACCAAAAACTAACTCCAAAAACTTATTTTATAATTTTAAAAATTATAAAAACTAAATTCATTATTTTCAAACTATAAATACTAAAATTATTTTTCAATAAAACTAGATGAGGTTAAATATATTTAAACCTATATATATATACACATAAGTAGTTGCTAACCATTCTTCAGGTTTTCCCATGAGGAGCAACCCGTTGGCCACATTCAAGATACATAAAACCAATATGATACCTTTGATGAAGCTCGAATAGATGCCAAGGTTTACTAGCAATAAAACCATATTTAAGTGCTAACGTCAATGATAAAATTGGAGAATATAAATTACCATTAGTTACATCAATAAAACCGAATAAAAGGCAACGGTCTACAAAATATATTTTAATTAAATATTTTTATAACAATATTTTCCCACACATGCTTCATGCCTTTAGCAATATATATATATATATATATATATATATATATCAAAATAAATAATATGATATTATTTTCGCGCGGTAAAAAGGTCAACAATTATACCAAAGTTGTGACTGTGACAGTGTTGGTAGTTATAATTTCTTTAAAATTATTGTAAAAAGTCATCACCAATATAGCTTAAATTGCGTCTCAAAAGACACTATATTTAAAAAAATTATTATGTATCTGTAGAACTTTTTCCTAAGATTAAATATATTTTTCTGGGTGAAACCTAAGTACCAAAACAGTAAAAAATAAACTCTATAACCTAGTAAGAGTAGAGAGTAGAAAATTTGGAGAGGAGAAAGATTAGAGAAATGATGCCCCTAATATGAAGAAATGACTCTCTTTTTAGTTTTTATAGTGAGAAATGTTGTGAAAATAGCCTTTTAAAGACTTTGTATTTCAAAATATCTTTTTAATTTATTTTTTATAGCTTACCTGAACAGAGGCAAATTTTATTATTATGAAATTAATTTGGATTAATGTCAGAAAATTAAGGGCTGACAGTTTTGTTTTATTTGTTTTAAATATAATTAAATATTTTGAAACTGCCCATTAATTTTTGAAATCAAATTTTAATTGTATTAAAATTTTTGTCTGTCTCATTAATGTTCAGCAGCTATAAAAAGAGGACTTATTGCTCTCATTTTACACACTCACACAACAAAGTGTTGTGCTCTTCTCTCTTCCCTCACTCAAATTCTTTGGATTACGCTCTTTAAAATTTCTGCTGTTCTGTGGCCTGACAACATTTCTCAGAAGAATCTGTTTAATCCTGGAGGGAGTTCTGTAGATACAGATTTTTAGCTGTGATCGCGGAATAAATTCCTTAAGGACAGTATCTACTATAAAGACGCGACTCAGATTATTTTTGTGTTGGTATCCAAATTTTACAACAATCTTAAGGAATTTTAAAATACTGACGTTGCAACAGTGACGCCTTGATTATCTTGTTAAAGAATATCGGTAATATTTTCTCAATCTTTGTTGATTTTAGTTACATGATATTTGCCTTGGAATTTGAATTCCTTTGGTACGTTATCATGCTTTAGTGTTTTAATTTTTTTTAATAATGGATTAATATATATAATCACGGCCTTTTTATCAGGGAAGATGAAGTATATAGACGTTGGGGAGCATTGATGTGTATACATATACGTTGGTTCATGTTATTTGCTCCAATTTAATGAGAATTATTCTCATGTGGCCAATAACTTTTTTAGCTAGAAGGTAAACACTATACATATGTGTTATAATGGTTATAAACATAGCTTTAAATGTTTTCCCGTTGGAATATCGTCTTCAGTTCTTCAACATTATAACGCATTGATCTGACCTTTATGTGTATGTATGTTAATGTGTGTGTGTATATATATATATATATATATATATATATATATTGATATATATACTGAAACCATTATGGGTGCCTTTATACGCATATATATAGATGTTTGGCATATTGAATTACAATCAAGTTCTTCAATGACGGTGATTAATGGTTTATATTGTGTTTTGATGTGGTTTTAAGCCTAATGAAAATGAGAATATGTTTTCTATATATATATATCTAACTATCCGTTGGGGCACTTGATGTAATAGTCTTAATGATGGTTTATTGTTGAAAATGATTACATACAGTTAAGTTGATTAAAAACTTTTATTCTCAATCAATTGGGAATTAATGACATGTCATATTGCTTATTTGCATAATGGGAGTGCGTGGAAAAAAAAACAACTATGGGAGTTAAAGTTGCTTTATACATGAGTTAATAGTCTTTTATTGTATGATTGTTGGCTTTCTTGGTTCCTATCAGTTTTATGAACGTTGGCCTTAATGTGCTTTATATATTATAACAGTTTATATACATTGAGTATATATATATATATATATAAACGTTGGGTTTCTTATCAAATATAAATTGAGATATTCCAACATAGTATTTTAATGTTATTTCATATATTGAATGTGGCCAACCGTTGGATTGCAATGTAAATCAATGTTTATATTGCCAACGTTATAAATATATCAGTGGATGTTGATTTTTATATGTATAATGTTCTCACAGGTATTATATTAGTTTTATTAATTTTATGTATATAAACATTGAGTGGGTAACTGGAAGCTTTTGTAAATTGTGCATTAATATATATTAATGGCATCAATATAAATTAATGTACTTTTATGGGTTTAATATGGCTTTAATGTGATTAGGCCCACATTATATATGTGCGTATCTTGTATATTGAAACGTTGTGAGAAGGAGATGAAAAATATATGTACATATTGGATTTTGGCCTTAGCACATGGATGTTTTAAGTATATATATATTAATGGACTTATATGGTATTTTAAAGTGTGGCCAACGGTAATGTGAAGGATGAGAGGACACTTTGCACTATATGTATACATGAAGTATGTTACATTATTTTAATCTTTCTCTCTTTAAGAATTTATATTAATAGTGGGGGTAAAAGGAAAAATATTTTTTTTGAATAATATTTTTATAACAACAAGCAGTGGATGAGTGTTATTATAATGATATTGTGGTTTAATAGAAATTATGGGTTTATTATATTTGTGTATTGAGTATGTCCCATAAATTTCTATTGACATAACTATTGATAATATGAAAAGACTTTCTTAAAGCTCACATGTGAACTATTTTAAAATTTCTCTATTTTGAGAATTTTATTTATGTGGAATTCTTAAAATTAACATATGTGTGAGGGTTTTAATTTAAGAATTCAAAATAGCTTAATCTTAAGCTTTTGAGAGTTTTATTTTGGAACATGATTTTTGGACAGTCTATATTGGATTTCTCAATAGCTTATAACTTCAGGGTTGTCAATACCTGCTTCAAGAAGCGAGAGGAACATTTAATCACATACAAGAGTGGAGCTTCAAGGTCACAGATTGACTTCTTTCTGGTAAGGAATCCAGATAGAAAAATCTGTCAAAATTGTAAAGTTATTCCTGGAGAACCCGTGGCAACTCAACATAGGGTTTTGGTCCTTGACGTGGTTATTAAGGGTCGGAAACAAAAGCATCGTCAGGTGATGAACCCTAGGATCAAGTGGTGGCAGCTAAAGGGGGAGAATCAACTGACTTTCAAGAGAAGATTGTTGGAGGAAGGATCTTGGGAGGTACGAGAAGATGCTAACACCATGTGGGAAGAGATAGCCAAGAAGGTTAGAAAAGTAGCTAAAGCATTTTTAGGAGAATCAAAAGGTTTTGGACAAAGAGATAAGGAATCGTGGTGGTGGAATGAGGTTGTTCAAGAAAATATCAAATTTAAAAGAGAATGCTTTAA
Organism: Biancaea sappan; assembly: GCA_037074585.1. Taxonomy (NCBI): domain Eukaryota; kingdom Viridiplantae; phylum Streptophyta; class Magnoliopsida; order Fabales; family Fabaceae; genus Biancaea; species Biancaea sappan. The sequence continues at coordinate 20,687,042 of CM073494.1, forward strand.
AGCTATCCATCTGTGCAATAACTCGGAAAATTGGGAAAGGTATCGGAAGGCTAAAAAAGAGACAAAAAAAGCAGTAAGTGAAGCACGATCTAAAGCATTTGAAGAGTTTTACAAGGATTAAGAAACGAAAAAAGGGGAACAAAAGATTTACAAGATTGCGAAGGCTAGAGAGAGGAAATCTAGAGATTTGGATCAAGTAAGATGTGTTAAGGATGAAGAAGGAAAAGTTCTGGTTACAGACAGAGATATTAAAAATAGATGGCAGGGTTATTTTCATAAGCTCTTTAATGACGGAACGGAGTCGACTTGTGATATGGAAGATTTAACAACCTTGGACAGAGAACAAAATTTGGCATATTATCGCAGGATCAAGGTGGATGAGATCAAGGAAGCTCTTAGAAAAATGGATAATGGTAAAGCTGTTGGTCCCGATGGTATTCCTATTGAAGTTTGGAAGTGTTTAGGAGAGGAGGGTACTATCTGGCTAACTAAGCTCTTTAATGAGATTTTAAGGACTAAGAAAATGCCTGAAGAATGGAGAAGAAGCACTTTAGTACCTATTTACAAAAATAAAGGAGACATTCAGAACTGCGCAAACTATCGTGGGATAAAGCTTATGAGTCACACTCTAAAATTATGGGAAAGAGTGATTGAACGTAGGTTAAGAATCGAGACGAGTATTTCTGAAAATCAATTTGGATTCATGCCAGGACGGTCTACAATGGAAGCTATATATCTTCTAAGGGGGTTGATGGAAAGGTATCGGAGTGAACAAAGAGACCTTCATATAGCATTTATTGACTTGGAAAAAGCCTATGATCGAGTACCAAGAGAGGTGCTGTGGAAAGCCTTGGAACAGAAAGGTGTACGGGTTGCGTATATTAGAGCCATAAAGGATATGTACGAGGGGGCTACGACTAGTGTGAGAACGTCTGGCGGGAAAACTAGAGACTTTCCTATTAAAATTGGCCTACATCAGGGATCATCCTTAAGCCCTTATTTGTTTGACTTGGTTTTAGATGTTCTGACGAAACACATCCAAGAAGAAATCCCTAAGTGCATGCTTTTTGCAAATAACGTTGTTCTCATAGCAGAGACAAGGGAAGAGATTAATTCTAAACTTGAGTTATGGAGAGCTACTTTGGAATCAAAGGGTTTTCGTCTGAGCAGGAGTAAGACCGAATATATGCATTGTAAGTTTAACAAGCAACAAGCTAGTAACGAGCTGGAGGTTAAGCTTGGTGATCAGGTCGTATCACAAGTGTCAAAGTTTAGGTATTTGGGATCAATTATACAAGATGACGGCGAAGTTATTAGAGATGTGGAACATAGGATACAAGCTGGGTGGTTGAAGTGGAGAATGGCATCAGGGGTTATTTGTGATCGGAAAGTACCTGATAAACTCAAAGGAAAGTTTTATCGTACTGCTATAAGACCAGCGATTTTATATGGGAGTGAATGTTGGGCAATGAAAGGACAACAAGAACATAAAATTGGAGTGGCGGAGATGAGGATGTTGCGTTGGATGTGTGGTCATACAAGAAAAGATAGGATCCGTAATGATCATTTACGAGGTAGAGTTGGGGTGGCACCTATTGAGGAAAAAATGGTTGAAAACCGTTTAAGATGGTTTGGGCATGTGCAAAGAAGATCGTTGGAAGCGCCAGTTAGGAGAGTTGAGCAGATGGTTTGGAGCCCTATGAAAAAAGGTCGAGGAAGACCAAAAAAGACACTTAGAGAAATTATTGAACGGGACCTTTTAGTAAATGAGATATCTAAAGAGTTGGTCATTGATAGAGCTCAATGGCGTCGTGCGATCCATGTAGCCGACCTCACTTAGTGGGATAAGGCTTTGTTGTTGTTGTTGTTGTTGTTATCAAATTTGAAGATATTGGTATATAAATTTTGGGTCAATTTGAAAATTAAAAAAACCGTCTCTTTGAGATGATAATACGCTGTCAATTTTTAAGTTGAAGAAACCATCTCATTGAGATGATGATATGCCATATATATATATATATATATTGGAATTAGCATTTTCTAATTCCAATCCATGATAACTCTTTAATTGTACATAGAGGTACAATGTTGTTGAGTTATTGGTTACAAATGAGATTGAAAAGTTTTAAAATAATTCTGTGAAATTATTTTCTTGAAAAATAATATTATATGATGGATAAATTTAGATGCACATATATGTTATACATTTGATGCCCATCTATAATAATTATAAGGTTTTGTATGAGGTTTCATATGAGTTGTGTAATCATACTCTGATAAATTTAAAAATGTGGGGATATTTTGCAAAGTTTATGTTACATGACTATGAGAAAAATAAATTAACTATAAAACCTTAGTTATTATGTTGTTAATAGTTTCTCTTTGTGATTAGTCAAAATATCTCTTTTAGTTAAAGATGGATGTGTATATATGTGAAAGTAATAGATGATAAGGATGAATATTTGTCTATATATGTGTGATGTAAATGTTACATAAAGTCAAATATTCCTTTACATCTAATATTGACATGAAAGACATGGGTGAAGTAAATGAGATCTTGGGATTAAAACCATAAGGAAAGGTGATGAGATTTTACTATCACAAGAACGTTATGTTCAAAATTGTCTTAAAAGTTTGATCATCAAGATGACAAACTGGTGAAAAACTCCTTATGATTTTAACACTCAGTTAAGGAAAACAGAGGAGAGTCTCTGTTGTATTTAATAAACTTTACCTAGCCTGACATATCATGTGTTGTGTGTCAGATGAGTGTCGATATGTACACAAATCCAATAAAAGAGTTGAGAGGTATTGTAATTTACGATATCATATAAAGTGGATTTTCCATTGTGTTAGAAAAATACAATGATGTTAACTGAATCATTAATTCAGATGAGACAAAGTCCACTAGTGGTTAAAACCTCACCCTGGGTGGTGGGATGTTATTTTAGAGAGAGCAGCTATACAAATTTATAGGTTCACTATAAAATCAAAGTTTAGTGCTTTGGAGTTGGCTGAAAATAAGACTAAGTAGCAGAAAAACTACTTAGCAAATTTTTTAATTGGGTAAGAGCCCAATGATGTCAATGTCTGTGTTTTGTGATTGCCAAGTGACAATAGCCATTGTAAAGAACAAACTTTCAGTGGTAAGAGTAGACACTTGTGTTGAGACACAAAGTTATCAAGCAATTGCTAAAAAAATGAATTTGAAGTATACTGATCAGTTCTATAAAGTCAAAAGTGAATTTGGCCAATTCACTGACTAAACATGCATGTAAGAAGGAAATTAGTCCTTCACACATCGAGGGGAATTGGACTTAAGCCAATATGAAATTAACAGCGGCGGGAACCCAACCTTTGTGATTGGAGATCCCATGAAGAAGGTTCATATGGGTAATAACAAGTCGTCTTTTAATTCTGCTAGCACTATATTCTTAGTCCATTTCCTATGGTGTTAAGTGTGAAAGTGCTAGAATGCATTGACTTGTGGGTTGAGCGTAAGCTCTTTATGATCTTCATAGCGCTACATTAAGGGTGGTGTATTCATTGCAGATACACTTGATGAAATTACCTATATGAGTGTGGAGTGGGGCCGCTCCCCTGAGATCGTGCCCGAAGTCTCTAGAGTACTCATGAATTCCAGGCACGCGCACAGCCGAAATAACGTAAAACAGCGGCATTAATAGCATAAATGTGGGGGGTGAGATGCGACTCTTAAGGTCACTATCTTACGACTAAGAGTATGTTGGTTTATATAAGCTATATGGTTCACTGACTACTCTGTAGATAAATCTTATCGATCTAGGTCTGGTTCATAGTTTAAAAAAAGACACTGGATTAATGCGTCTACACCCATATATGTAACCCAAAGTTTTTGAAATATCTTTTGAAATATGTGGGGGATTGTTGTGAAAATAGCCTTTTAAAGGCTTTGTATTTCAAAATATCTTTTTAATTTATTTTTTATAGCTTACCTGAACAGAGGCAAATTTTATTATTATGAAATTAATTTGGATTAATGTCAGAAAATTAAGGGCTGACAGTTTTGTTTTATTTGTTTTAAATATAATTAAATATTTTGAAACTGCCCATTAATTTTCTGAAACTGCCCATTAATTTTTGAAACCGAATTTTAATTGTATTAAAATTTTTGTCTGCCTCATTAATGTTCAACAGTTATAAAAAGATGACTTATTCCCCTCATTTTACACACTCACACAACAAAATGTTGTGCTCTTCTGTCTTCCTTCACTCAAATTCTTTGGATTACGCTCTTCAAAATTTCTGCTGTTATGTGGCCTGATAACATTTCTCAGAAGAATTTGTTTAATCCTGGAGGGAGTTCTGTAGACACAGATTTTTAGCTGTGGTCACGGAATAAATTCCTTAAGGACAGTGTCTATTATAAAGACGCGACTCAGATTATTTTTGTGTTGGTATCCAAATTTTACAACAAGAAAAATGTGTATTTGTCTAGGTAAAATAAATAAGAGATTACATTTTTAAAATAATAATAATTAAAAAATATGTAATAGACGTCTCTAGCTTACTTTCCTTCTCTTACCTGCAACCTTAGTCGTCATCGGTGAATTTTTCATCTGCAATTTCCACCTCGATTCTTAATAAAGCACTTCTCTCTCCCCTCTTTCTCTTTGTCTCGCGGATTTATTGAAGCTCAAGCATAGCAACACACAGAACCCCTTCTCTAAATTGGCAGCAACCATCCCCTTTAGAAATTTGATCTTCCTCTCGGCAATATCCACACACACTCTAGAATTTGGAAAAAGGTGCGCGAACATGGAAATCTCTACTTGACCTAAGGGCAAACTTGTCATCAAAGTCATGAAGTTTCCTCCATCCTCCTCCGGCTCTTGCTTTTCATTCTGAAATCCAATAGAAAACGTCATACGATTAATGATGGAAAAGGCAATACCAATTTTCCATCAAGAGAGTCTGTGGAGTTGCATTTCTAGCGTACCAGATGATCACATTCGAGCTCTCCACTAGAATTATGTTCTCCTTTGATGGAAAGAAAGCATACCAAAAGCGCTATTAGTATCTCACCAATGTAAGTATATGAAAAGTTTAATCTCTCATAAAATTGAATTATTTTAAGATTTGTGTAATTTTATTTGAAAAATAATCAAGCATTAAATGTGAATATATTTTTTAGTAAAGATTTGAACTTAGGTCAATCTTTTATAAAAAATTCTTTTTACTAAACTCAACTCAATTATTATTATTGTGCAAACTACTTTTTAATTACAATATATATATATATATATATATATTTAAGATAATTCAACTATGAAAAATCTCAACTTTTCACAAATTCAAGCTCTAAGTAGATTTTTCTATTTCACTAACCCACACCAAGCTATTCACGTGAGTTCAGCTTCAAAAGCCACCGCTGCAGCAGTTAGACAATAACAGAACGCATAGTTCAACTTACAGGTGTTGTAATTTTTTTTTTTAACATTTAAGGACAGAAACAGACAACATGTTTGGTGCAAAACTTTGATGTGATATGATAGGGAAATTAATAAAAAAGATAGTAAAAAATTTATCCAAATTATTCTCTTAAAAAACATTAAATATTTCTCATTTTTTTAATAAGGGTATTTTAATAAAATAATTTATTTTCTTTCTTTTTTACCTTCTGTGTACCAAACATATGGACAAAAATGTACGATGACTTCATGTTATGTTTGAAACATATTTAAAGGCATATTCAAGTTAAATTTACTGTATTTTTTAATTTATATATTGTAGTTGATTAAGTTATTTTTACAAGGAGGCTGTAACTCTTACTTCTAACTTACAGTATCTCATCCTATCTGTCACGATCTGTTTTTTGGGCACATGACCGGCACAATGATGAATCTCTCATCACTGTAAGCCTTCCGATAAATATATCAAATTTTCTTATCTGAAAATCATAGATTATCAATTTAAAATACATTATTATACTGACATACAAGCCAAATGTCGAACCCCTGAACTAGATGTCCTAGACGATTACAGAGCAACATAATCTATAACAGAAGAGAGGTCTACCCGACAACGGGAAGGTCCAAAGTGATCTACTCCTCTAGCAGATATTCTTCGATGGCAACCTGATCTGAACAAAAAGGTTGTACAAACAATGTGAGCTTTTAAACTCAATGAGCGAATCGGCCTCGCATTAATAAAATTCAAATACATTACCAGTCATGCAAGCATGTCCAAAGGCTCATACTCAACCAATAGACAGAAGATAAAAATTTATCCAATTCAACAAACGTTACTAGTACTCGTCAATGGCAATATATCCCGGAGAGCGCACACAGGCCGGCTCACCAATTATGTATATTTCCGCCATGACGCACAACATCATCCTCTTACATACAAGATAAAAATTCATCCAATTCAACAAACGTTACTAGTACTCGTCAATGACAATATATCCCGGAGAGCGCACACAGGCCGGCTCACCAATTATGTATATTTCCGCCATGACGCACAACCTCATCCTCTTAGCTAGGGCGCCTCACGGATTTATCACCAATCCAGGCTATATCCCTACTGAGGGAATCGTTGTCTCCACACTCATTGGTCAAGACACCCTGTCAACCGGGTTTTCCGCCTTGCCGTGAGAGGGGGTACTGTCCCGCTCAATCACAATCAATAGCATTTCATATCATAATCAGAAGCTCAATATAATATTCATCCATATAACAGGTATAGTATATTACTATATTATGGATTTATAAACCACATATCAAGATAACAATTAATCCATTTTTGAAAACATTCAAACTTCACATCATCATAAGATACTTATTTCATTTTATCCATACTTATGGATTAATTATCTCATTTAGATTCGTCATTCTGAATCCAATTTCCCCCTATGAATCTTGGGAGTGTCCTACGACATACTTTTTATCACCAGTAATGCTAAAACTCTATTAAAACGGGGTCGTTTCACTCACCTGGATTCCGTACGAGCATCGCTTCTCTAAGTCATTACAGACAAGAGTTCTCAGGTGAATTTCGGTGTTCTGCTACGGAGATTTTCATGAAAGATTAGAGAAAATACGTCAGGATTGTTTTCGTACAGATACTGTTCATATGTATGATTACTGTTCATATATACGGTTACTATTCATACGGTCACTATTCATACGTACGGTCACTATTCATACGTACGATCACTATTCATACCAGAAATAGAGAATACAATCTGTAAAAGAGTACACCAGGTAAGTTCCCAGGAAAGAGTGGAGGGTCACACTGGACACACTTAAAAACTAGGTCTTTCCTTAGCCAGAACTTTCCTAGACATGTATTATTCACAGTTTACATTCTATTTCGGTAATCAGAGAATCAAAATAACATATAAACAGCTAAGGACAGTTTTTCTGATGTGGAAGATCAGCCAAGGCCGCAACCACAGAGCATACTTAAGAAATTAACTTCTAAAATTTGAAAGACATAGAAAGGGCATAGTATCCTTACCTAAGCTAAAAAGGAAAGGCCCAAAATCTCAGAGGCCTAGCTTTGGAGTAAGAGAAACTTAAGGAGAGAAGAAGAGAAGTTGAAGGTGTGAGTTTAGAAGTGAAATGGAAGGGCCTATTTATAGCAAAAGTCAAGGGTACTATTTGATACTATGCGCTAATAAAATATTCAATTTACTATTTATAAAAATGACATTTCTAATAATGCAGTTACTGTGGAGCAAAATTTTTCTGTTATTACTATTGAAAACTTAAAAGGGAAAAATATCCTTTCACCTTAAACCTTTAAGTTTCTTTTCAATTCAGTCCTTTCACTTTAGTCCCTAAGGGTATTTTCACACATAAAACGTCAGTTTCTCCTACGAACTTCTTTCTAGTTTTCTCTTATGACCAAACAACATCTAGTACTTGACATTTCGATTGTATAAATGAATAGTATCATATACGTAAATAGTATTATACAGGTGAATAGTATCGTATACTGAAATAGTAACAGTAGTTTGTAAACAAATATTTATATTTTATTTTTCTTGGGTATTACACTATCTATAAGTTCAATGGCATTAATTAAGTTATTTAATTTCTTATTATAATTTTATATGAATAAATTTAGTAAACAAGAGTCTTCATTTTTTAAATTATTTATTTTAATTGTTTTTAACTAAATGAGTCCAAATCTAAGAATTTAAGAATTCAATTAAATAATAGACAAGAATTGAGATCAAGCTTTTGAATGTTAAATCAGCCATCAAACTAATGAAAATACTATTGATTTAGGTGTGTTTGAATTATGATTAAATCGATTGTAAATAAATATATATATATATATATATATATGTATATATATATATATATATTAATTTTATACATTAAAAATTTAATATAATAAATTAATAAATTGGGACTAATAAAAACTAAGTGAGATGAGATTAATATCAATAAATATTTAGGATTTCAAGCGAAAATATTAAATCATTCTTGAAAATATTTTATAAAAAAATTACATTCTCATATTTGATACATAATTTTAAAAACTGATTTTTGAAAATATAACATTTTCAAAAATCAAACTTTTGTAGAAAATTTTTATTTTTCATTATTATGAGGACGTAACAATGATAAATTTTCATGTGGTGAGTATATATATTTTTTTACATAAAATTATTTCTTTATTCATATTTCTTATTTCTAATTATCAAAGACTAAAACAATATTTTAGTCTCTCATAAGTAGGATATTTCTTAATTTGGTCTTATATAAAATTATCTCTCTATTTGGTCCTTTACATATGAAAATTTTCAACTTAGTCACTCATAAAATTATCTTTTCAATTTGGTCGTTTACATGTTGATATTTTTTCAATTTGGCCCCTCACATGAAATATTTCTCAATTTAGTAACTCATAAAATTATCTTTTCTATTTGATCATTCACATATGAATATTTTTCAATTTGGTTCCTTACATATAAAATATTTCTCAATTTAGTCGCTCATAAAATTATCTTTTCAATTTGATACTTCATATAGGGATATTTTTTTCAATTTGGTTCTTCACATGAAATATTTTTCAATTTAATAACTCATAAAATTATCTTTTCTACTGATCCTTTACATATGGATATTTTTTCAAGTTGGTTCTCACATGAAATATTTCTCAATTTAATAACTCATAAAATTATCTTGTCTATAGGTTCTTCATGTATGGATATTTTTCAATGCGGTCCCTCACATGAAATATTTCTTAACTTAGTCACTCATAAAATTATTTTTTCAATCTAGTCTCTCAAATATGAAATATTTTTCAGTTTAGTCATTTAGACAATTATCTTATCAATAATGCCCTTTTGTTAATATGTTATCAAATTGGTCCAATCTAACAAAATTATTTTTATATATTAAAAATTGATAGGGATAATTTAGAAAAATTGCCAAATATTCTTAAGAATATTGACATGAACCAACCATAAAAATATCATATTCCGAAAAATATAGAAAAACATTCCCATGAATGTTTGTAATAAACCAAATATAAGAATGACACATTCCTAGGAATCACATCATTAGAAATCACATTTCTATGAATGTTCACATTCATGATAATATAAGATTTCTTGTACTAAATGCCTCATATATCTCTTTCCAAATGTAATTAAACTATTTAGATAATTTCTTATATTTAAATTTCTATAAAAATCTCTTTCCAAATATAAGATTATCTTAGTAAGATTTTTTGTTACAAAAATATCTTTAAAAAAATACAGAAAGACATTGTTTACCACTTTCGATCATATGTCAATTAAACTTTTTTTTTGTGGCTTAATTTCTTTTAGGAAAAAATAGTATTTTAGTCATCTATATTTATTTTAGATTTCATCTTGGTCCTTTATGTTTCATAAGTTTTATATTGGTCCTATATATTTCAAAATATCATTCTATTCTAGTAATTTTCTATTAGAACTGTTAGTCTATATAGAGTTGACATGTTAACCTCTAAATGCTGACATAACCAATTTATATGGCTGCTGACTAGATATTTGTGTCCTACATGTAATTTTTAAAATATCCAAAATACCCAATTATGCTTCATGTAATTAGTTTTTAAACATGCTGATTGGAGCATCTTATTTATTTTAGGGACTTTTAGGCATTTTGAAAATTACATGTAGGACGCTAATAGTCTACAATCATGTAAATTGTCTAAGTCAGTATTTAGAGGATGACGTATCAACTCCGTTATATAGACTATGCTTCTAATAAAAAATGACCATAGTAGTAAAATTTTGAAATATAGAAAAACAATATAAATTTTTTGAAATATAAAAGATTAAAATGAAACTTAAAATAAACATAGACATCCCAAATTATCATTTCTACCTTTACATAAACAAGTAGTTGAAGAGTAGATAAATTGTATAACTAAATTAGAAAAACAAATATTTTGGCGATAAACAAATTAAAAGGATAGCATGTTATCAAATATCAATAATTTCGAATTATTGCCAAATCGGTGGTCACATGCAAGTTAATTATCCCTTCTAATTATAGAAGGTCTCAGTCACAAACTGAGGAGCCTGTCCCAAGGTGTTTGCCACTGGGATATTGGATTCATAACTCATCAGTCACAGTGTGTGCTTACGTGGGGCTAATGTTCACGTGGCACCACTCAATCATACTTCGACATATATGACCCATAATTTTAAGAAAAAGTTTATGAAGTGTTTAACTTTTCAAGAATTTAAATTTTTTTAATTATTAAATTACTTTAAAATTTATATGTATAATAATTAAAAAATATTTTACACAAAAATTCTCCATAAATTTATTTTAATTTTAATTCTCAAGTGCTTGGAGATTAAATCACCAAAAGTAGTAGAGTACTCCGTTAACCAGATTTGGTATTGAAAAAATAGAAAAGCACACAGAATAGTTGATGCGTGTTTTTAGGAAAATACACATGCATGCTGAACCAAACGACCAAGGGCAATTCGTGGGAGTTAGAGTATATCCGTCCGCTCTAGAACTAAAGTAGTTGGTGCCTATAACTAGTTGTCTAATTATGATAGAATGGTTACTGATAATTTTTTTTAAATTACTTATTATTGATTGTTGATCAGTGATTAAATAACTGACAATAGATACCAATAATTTTAATATTGGAGCCAACTAGTACTCAGAGACAGATATGTATATTATTTGTGTTTTTATTATTTGATTATTTAATAAAAATATGATACATAGATTTTTTTTTTGTATATTTTAACATGCATCACATGATCAAGTCTAATTAATTACAAGATTCTTCACGTATATCATATTTTTTTAATTAAAAAAATCCTTTATACTAGGCGTAATGGTATCCAATCCAAACACCATGGCACTACTAGAAAACCCATTATTAGCGACGGAATTTAGCGACGGAAAATTTTCGTCGCAAATTCCGCCGCAAATCCGTCGCAAATTCCATCGCTGATTTAAAATTGTAATATAAGGAATTTGTGACGGAATTTGCGATAGAAAAATTCCGTCGCTGATTAAATTTCCGTCACTAATATTAGCGACGGAATTGTCCGTATCAGAAATCCGTCACAAACTTTTTTTTTGTTTTGCGACGAAATAATCCGTCGCAAAATTCCGTCGCAAACACTAGTTAAATTTTTTTTTAACTTTTTAATGTATCATTAATATTTATAGTCATTTATTTATTTTTGTTTATTTGTCTAACATTTTCAGAAATTTTACTCTCTCCCTCCAACTTCTCATATTATTCATATAGGTCTTTGATAAAAATTTATTCCTTATTCTTTTTCATGTTCTAAGACCATATTTAGGCTCATGTAGGTACATAGGTCACAAATATATTTTGTTTTAAAATTATAGCTATTCCTACAAACTTTTGATTTTATTCACTTAGGTCATTGGTAATAATTTTTACTTTATCTTTCTCATGTTCTAAGATCACACCTAGTTTCATCTAGGTCTGTAGGTCACAGATATATTTTATTCTAAAATTATAGCTATTCCTACAAACTTTTGATTTTATTCACTTAGATCCTTTGAAAAAAATTTCTTTTATCTTTTTTATATTGTAAGACCACATTTAATTTCATCTACATCCACATGTCACAAATATATTTTTTTCTAAAAATTATACCTCTTAAAAATTTATTTTAAAATAAAATTAAACTTTTAATTTAATTAGTCTAATATTTATATATAGTTTTTATTTGTAAATATAATATATTTTTTAACTTTACCAATTGCCATTACCTTCTCTGCCCAGAGCCCCAGAAACGCACCATCCCTTCTGCCCACACACGCATAGTCTGAGTCAAGCATCCACAGCCAGTTGAAGTGTTCGGTGAGTCCCCCTCCGATGATCTAGCATTCATGAAGCTTGGTTCACGGTCTGAACCACAATGTGGTTCACGAGATCGTGAACCAGCAACTGGTTCATGGTTCACGACCAGGCGTGAACCAGATCTGGTTCACGCACCTGGTTCACGCCTGCGTGAACCAGAAATTTCTGGTTCACTTGAACCAGAAAAATTCTGGTTCACTTGAACCAGAAATTTCTGGTTCACTTGAACCAGAAATTATCTGGTTCAGTTGAACCAGCAATTATCTGGTTCAGTTGAACCAGCAATTTTCCACCAGTCTAGTATTATGAAATGGTTGTTTGTCAAAATGGAATTGAAGTGTGGAATTTCAGTCTAGTACATAACATATTCTTCTATATATATTTGTCACTCTTTTAGTACAGTCTAAATTATCATTTTAATGAAGAGTATGCAATTAGAAATGTCACGACCCGTTTTCTGGGCACATGACCGGCACAATGATGAATCTCTCATCACTGTAAGCCTTTCGATAAATATATCAAATTTTCTTATCTGAAAATCATAGATTATCAATTTAAAATACATTATTATACTGACATACAAGCCAAATGTCGAACCCCTGAACTAGATGTCCTAGACGATTACAGAGCAACATAATCTATAACAGAAGAGAGGTCTACCCGACAACGGGAAGGTCCAAAGTGATCTACTCCTCTAGCAGATATTCTTCGATGGCAACCTGATCTGAACAAAAAGGTTGTACAAACAATGTGAGCTTTTAAACTCAATGAGCGAATCGGCCTCGCATTAATAAAATTCAAATACATTACCAGTCATGCAAGCATATCCAAAGGCTCATACTCAACCAATAGACAGAAGATAAAAATTTATCCAATTCAACAAACGTTACTAGTACTCGTCAATGGCAATATATCCCGGAGAGCGCACACAGGCCGGCTCACCAATTATGTATATTTCCGCCATGACGCACAACATCATCCTCTTACATACAAGATAAAAATTCATCCAATTCAACAAACGTTACTAGTACTCGTCAATGGCAATATATCCCGGAGAGCGCACACAGGCCGGCTCACCAATTATGTATATTTCCGCCATGACGCACAACCTCATCCTCTTAGCTAGGGCGCCTCACGGATTTATCACCAATCCGGGCTATATCCCTACTGAGGGAATCGTTGTCTCCACACTCATTGGTCAAGACACCCTGTCAACCGGGTTTTCCGCCTTGCCGTGAGAGGGGGTACTGTCCCGCTCAATCACAATCAATAGCATTTCATATCATAATCAGAAGCTCAATATAATATTCATCCATATAACAGGTATAGTATATTACTATATTATGGATTTATAAACCACATATCAAGATAACAATTAATCCATTTTTGAAAACATTCAAACTTCACATCATCATAAGATACTTATTTCATTTTATCCATACTTATGGATTAATTATCTCATTTAGATTCGTCATTCTGAATCCAATTTCCCCCTATGAATCTTGGGAGTGTCCTACGACATACTTTTTATCACCAGTAATGCTAAAACTCTATTAAAACGGGGTCGTTTCACTCACCTGGATTCCGTACGAGCATCGCTTCTCTAAGTCATTACAGACAAGAGTTCTCAGGTGAATTTCGGTGTTCTGCTACGGAGATTTTCATGAAAGATTAGAGAAAATACGTCAGGATTGTTTTCGTACAGATACTGTTCATATATACGGTTACTGTTCATATACACGGTTACTATTCATACGGTCACTATTTATACGTACGGTCACTATTCATACATACGGTCACTATTCATACGTACGATCACTATTCATACCAGAAATAGAGAATACAATCTGTAAAAGAGTACACCAGGTAAGTTCCCAGGAAAGAGTGGAGGGTCACACTGGACACACTTAAAAACCAGGTCTTTCCTTAGCCAGAACTTTCCTAGACATGTATTCTTCACAGTTTACATTCTATTTCGGTAATCAGAGAATCAAAATAACATATAAACAGCTAAGGACAGTTTTTCTGATGTGGAAGATCGGCCAAAACCGCAACCACAGAGCATACTTAAGAAATTAACTTCTAAAATTTGAAAGACATAGAAAAGGCATAGTATCCTTACCTAAGCTGAAAAGGAAAGGCCCAAAATCTCAGAGGCCTAGCTTTGGAGTAAGAGAAACTTAAGGAGAGAAGAAGAGAAGTTGAAGGTGTGAGTTTAGAAGTGAAATGGAAGGGCCTATTTATAGCAAAAGTCAAGGGTACTATTTGACACTATGCGCTAATAAAATATTCAATTTACTATTCATGAAAATGACATTTTTAATAATACAGTTATTGTGCAAATGGGCCGAAAATTTTTCTATTATTACTATTGAAAACTTAAAGGAAAAACTATCCTTTTATCTTAAACCTTTAAGTTTCTTTTTCAAATCAGTCCTTTCAATTTAGTCCCTGAGGGTATTTTTACACATAAAACGTCATTTTCTCCTACAAACTTCTTTCTAGTTTTCTCTTATGACCAAACCACATCTAGTACTTGACATTTCGATTGTATAATGAACAGTATCGTATACGTAAATAGTATTATACTGGTGAATAGTACCGTATACTGAAATAGTAACAGTAGTTTGTAAACAAATATTTATATTTTATTTTTCTT
This sequence comes from Biancaea sappan, assembly GCA_037074585.1. Classification (NCBI taxonomy): domain Eukaryota; kingdom Viridiplantae; phylum Streptophyta; class Magnoliopsida; order Fabales; family Fabaceae; genus Biancaea; species Biancaea sappan. The sequence continues at coordinate 20,702,058 of CM073494.1, forward strand.
GGGTATTACAAGAAATCTCTTGCTGTGGTTATAATTATGGACACTATCTTTATCATGCTCAATCTTTTGTCCCCATTTTCGTCAAAGAATGTGATTTAAGGATATTGTGGCCATGTTTAATCTTTATAATTAAGACCTAAATATATATATATTACCTAATTATTCTGTGCACAATTTAAGATTAATGATGTCTAAGTTCACAATTTTTTTCTATTAGTGTGGAATTATATCAATTCAGATGTCTAGCAGTCATACGAGGCGAGGTGGAGGGCGCAGAGGAAGTCATCTCACAGTCCGCCTGCATCCCCTACAACCATCTACTTCTACATCACCAGTCCCATCTCCTCCACAGTCAACTAGGCCAAGCACATCCTCAGAGCGTGTACTTTCAACTCAAACACCATCCACACACCCTTCATCTGCTGAGGAGCCACCTACCCCTGCTAGTAATCAGTCGAGTCACCATCCTAGCGGGACTGATCCCACTGACGGTCGACGTTGGATACGTCCTGATAAGGATACGTGAGTTATACTTAAAATTCTTTTGTTTGTTAAATTTTTGTTTTTAAGTACTAAGACTTATATTTTCAAAATTGCACAGTTTTTATCCAGTTGTTGACACCATACGAGAAATTTCCCCGATCATACAGGGAAAGTATGAGGCACCGGCATACAACTTTAAGACTACTCCTCCGGAATTGTGGAAGTTATGGTTCCAGGAATGGACGGTAAATTTTGGTTTTGACTGACTTTTTTTGTTATTTTTACTTAAAAATATTAACTTTTGTTTACTTTGTACAGAAACATTACAAGTGGTTGCCTGAACATGATTCTCAGATAAAAAAGAATTGGAACAAGAAGTGCGGATACATTTTACGCAACATGATGTGTCGCATCCGGAGTGAATATCGATCTCATCCTCGGCCTAAATGGATTAGCGAGGAAATCATGCAGCAGTTAATTCAGGCATGGGAGCAAGATGATTACAAGGATAAGTGTGAGAAGGCACGTAGAAACAGGGCGTCTAGTACTGGGGGCACATTACAAACTGGAGGCAGCATTCCTTCCTCTGAGCATATGCGTCGGCTGGTAATATCTTATCTAGACTTCTTTTATTTTACCTACTTTTTTTTTGAATTAGATAATCATCTTGAAATTATATAATATTCACTATAATATGTAGGAGTGTCAAAGTGGAAGAAAGCCTAGCTTGATAGATTTGTTTATGCGCACCCACAAGAAGAGGGACAACGGAGATTTCGTTGATGTGCGATCGCGAGAAGTCTATGTGAGTATTTTGAAATCTTCTATTTTTTATATTAATTTTCTTAACTATATAATTAAGAATATAAATTATATGGTTATAAATATTTAACAGGAGGAATATACTAGATTGAAATCATCGCAATCGTCAGTAATAAGTGGGGGTAGCGAACAACATGATGATGATGTTGCCGATGCAGAGCTATGGCTTCAAGCAGTAGGAGGAAAGAACAAGAAGGGGCGCATATTTGGCATAGGGTCAGAGGCACGTGAGATATGTTGCTCTAGTTCCTATGTTGCCCCGTTATCATGTCTTCATCCTGACTTTGAGGAAGAATTACAACGTCGGATGGAGCCTATGATGGATGAGCTTAGGGCTCATAAGGATGAAATCAACAGTCAGAAAGAGAAGATTGATGCCCAGACACAGATGTTGCAGAGTCAGGCAACTGTCATCAATGAGATGCGTGCAATGATGGACCGCTTCATCAATTCAGTTGGCAGGCAGATGGATACTCCTACTGAGGATGATGAGACACAGCCCCCGGATCACCCCATTGACTAGTTTATTTATAGTAACTTGTATTTTATTGTAAATGATGATGGATGATGATTATATTTTGTTATAATTTTGTATCTCATGATGATGATGGATCATGAAGAATTATGTATATAATATGTAAAGTTTTTTTGTTGTAAATGCTGGCTGAAGTTTCTTTGCTATATTAATGTATATTCACAGGTTCAATTTATGTTTGTAATTATTGTTACTGTTAAATATATAAAAAAATCTATCTAAAAATTTGCGAAGGAATTAGCGACGGATTTTTCCGTCGCAAAAAACACAAAATTTAGCGACGCATTTGCGACGGATTTAGTGATGGAACAATCCGTCACAAATTAGCGACGGATTTTGTGATGGAAATATCCGTCACAAATTTGTGACGCCTCGCAAATTCTTAAAATTTATTTGCGACGGATTTCCAAATTTGCGATGGAAAAATTCCGTCGCTAATTCTGTGACGGACACAATTCCGTCACAAATAATTTGCGATGGACATTTTAGCGATGGATGTTTTTCCGTCACAAAATCTGTCGCAAACCCGTTTGCGACGGAATTTCATTACTTTAGCGACGGATTTTTCCGTCGCTAATCAATTGATTTCTTGTAGTGTGGGGCATATATCGATGATCGATAAACTGCGACCATAGTTTTGATTGGGAACCTATTGATTATTTGACCCGAGGCAAATGTTATCCAAACAGCATAACTGGCGTTTTATGAAATAAATTAGGGTCTAGGAATTCTTGGAGCAGTTTTATATATTATTAAAAATAATGTATATAGTTCCTTTTTTTTAATAGAACCACCAATATCCGAACTAATTAAGTTTAAGTTGAGTCAAAATTAGAAATTAATAAAAAATTAGTATTAATTTTTTCTATTTACAAATTAAAACTTAAAACTCTAATTAAAAAGAATAAGTGCTAAACAAATTAAACCAGCCAGCAGCTTTGGTAGTTTCCAATGTTTGGTATATCTTAGAGTTTTGTATTGGGCCCATATTCATCTTGAGGGCATGTAAATGCAGCAGATTTGTCCGCTTAAAACAAGGAGCAAAATGCTCATAAATATTTAAAGGAAGAACAAAATTGTTAATGGTATATATGGTATACCAGAAATGTCAAGCATAATGGCGAATTTGCCATAATCAATCAATTGGCTCAACATTTTTTTTTCTTAAATTAGGAATAGTGCCATATAGTTTCAATTATACTAATTGTGTCGCCAAGTATGAATATAAATACAATTAATCAGGATTTAAATTAAAGAAAACAAAATGTTATTGGGAAGTTGGTGAATTGATTGGGACTGGTCATTGGCTTTTCTATTGTATCACACAACTTATCTGTTAGATTTGACAGAATGGAATAGATTGACCAGTTAGACCCGTTTAATTAACTCACCAATTAAGCTAACAAAAGGCCAGTCCCATTAAAAATTGGGCAAAAATGGCTTTACTCCAAATAACTCTCATAGCTAATATATTCACTCCACCCCTATCTCTCCTTCCACTTGCAACCAGGCCCCCCCAATCGGCCAATATGCAAAAACAATAGTTATTGGAAATTAGATGGGCCAAGGTGAGCTGTCTCTGTTGAACTTTTATTATTAATATTAGTTATTATTCTTTAAGGTTTAATTAGTTTAATATGTTATAAATTTAGTGCAATTTTTTAAAATTTTATAATCTTACTACTTAAATTTCGTCATGTAAATTAACTTAAAGTACATTTTTAAAAAAGAAAATTTGGTTCATTTTAAATTTTAGGATATTTTTTTAGAAGTTCAATTCTGTTTGAAGTTTTATAATTTTAATAATTAATTTTTATTTAAATTAATTAAAAGTATATTTAAAAAAAATTGACTCAAGTTTGGGCTGGATTAACCCAGCCAAATGATCCTTAAAGGGTTGGGTTGGGCTAGAATTTTCAACCCATATATTATAGGTGACTTAGCCCAACCCATGTCTTTTTTTGACCTTACAAGGTTTGAATTGTTATGGAATTGACTCGATTCATTTAGCACCCCTAAACAAGAGGGCCAATTTAGTGAAATCCTAGCCTATTTAAAAATACGTCAACTTGGTCCATCTCTATTTTTGGCTTGCTCGAATAAGTCAGGGATTGATGAATCTATTGTTTATTGTATTTTAGTATTTAAATAACTCAAATTGTAACAAAGTCAAGATTTTTTTTCATCCACATTCAAATTCCATACCACATTATTTTTTAGAATAAAATAATGATGGAGATATACTATTTTAATATTATCAATTGAGATGTTAGTAATATGCGTAAAATTATTTTTCAATTTCATGGTCATATATATATATATATATATATATATTTGTTAAATATATGATAATTCAATATTGACCAGTTATAGTGATAAAGTTGTTTAAACCTTAGAAACCATGAAGATCTTATATTCTTGAAAATACAATTAAAGACGAACTACATCTTTTGTACTCAATAAAACTGGGAAGAAATTAATCTTTTATTTTATTTAATAAAAAATATAGTTGGCAAAACCACAAAAAAAAAACATAAAATTTATATCTTCGACGTAAAAGTTAGTATGGGGGCAAAATTTATCAAAAGGAATTGCAAATTAAACAGTACATACTCGTTACGGACCAAATATCATTTTTTTAATAAATAATTTTAAATGGCATTCTCATTTTTGCAATTGCTGGATGGGTTTAAGGTTTGAAGAATGGTGTGTTTGGAATGGTAAAAAAAAAATTTATAATTTATTTGACTAATTTATAAGTTTATTAAAAGTATTTGATAAACGAACTTATTTTAATAGCTTTTAACTTATTTTAAAACGTTATTTTTTGTAGCTTATACTTAATAGATTTTTGTATTTTTTTCTATTTTATCTAAATACTCATTGTATCCTTTTGTTTTATTCATAACTTAAATATTCAAAATATTTTTATTGTGAATAATTTTTATTTTTATTTAAATTTTTTATCTTTAATTAAATTTATTTTAAACATATATATATATATATATATATATATATATATATATATATATATATATATATATATATATATATATCAAAGATAAAAAATATGATGTATTTAGTATGTAAGTATATATTACACCTTTTCAATTTAAGTATATAAACGTAAATATAATATATAAAATATAAAATTATATATATATATATATATATATATATATATGATATAACAATATATTAATTATTTATATATATAATTTAAATTAATTTAATTAACAAACAAAAACTAATATGTTTATTTTATATTATTTTGAGATTATCAAATAATACAAACACTTCTATGTCTTTTTATGTTATTTTACATTTTTCAACTATTTTTACAACTGTTTTAACCAAACACTTATAATTCAATAAGCTAATTTATAAACTTTCAACTTTCAATTAAAAATTAGTATATAAATTTTCAACTAGTTTATCGGTTATTTTTGTCAAATACACTCAAAGTTACTGTCTAAAGGTGTGCATTCATGTAATTTGCAGGGAAATAATTAATTAAGCATATATAAAATTGACAATAATCTTTCCTTAACCATGAATCCACAGAGAATATATTTTTTCAAGTACAGGGTGATCAGATTTGTGTTTTCCATAGCCAACGGTCCGAAGAACAGTCTTTTGTCAGCAAAGAGGGATAAAGAGTATCAGTCAAAATCTGAGGAGGTACCGAAATAGTTAGCTTCTTCCCAAAAGAGAGAGAATCAGGTGCTTTTGCAACCCCAAAGCAGCAAAAGGCACGGTCACGGATTTCCTGATTTGGAAACCTTAAAAAACAGAAAAAAAAAGGATACCCCTTCCTCTTTCTGAGGTTTCATTTCCCATTCTCCACATAAAAAGCTGACACGTGCCCCCTATCATACTTCGGATGGCGATCACTCGGCGAGTTTTTGCACGTGGTGTGTTCCTTCAACGCGCTTGCAATTACACATATACCCTTTAGTAAAATTTGAGACCTGTAATTATTAATTTTAAAATGAAAAATTATTTATTATTAAGATCTTCAATAACATAATAAGTATGTAGTTTTTAAAATAATTGTATTTTTTTATAACTCAGCATGATTGATTTTATAATTTTTTTTACACATTTTAATTTATTTAGAGAATCAGCTAATAGTAAAGTTATAAAAAACTACATATATTAATATATTATTTTAGTATCAATGTTTTAAAAATTGGACAAGTTATTGAATTAATGAAGATAATAATTTATAATTTATTATTCTGAAAGTAGTTGAACTGGGTTCGAATCGATAATAATTAAATATATATATAATTTTATATTTTAAAAATATATAATGTAATAAATTAATAAACATTTTCATACTTATCTTAATAAACTTATGTATATATATATGAGAGAGAGAGAGAGAGAGAGAGAGAGAGAGAGAGAGAGAGAGAGAGAGAGAGAGAGAGAGAGAGAGAGAGAGAGAGAGAGAGAGAGAGAGAGAGAGAGAGAGAGAGAGAGAGAGAGATTACTCTTCTATTTTTTTTTCTTATTCTCTTAACTTTTATTGTAGCAAAAATAATATTATTATAAAAAATAATTGAAAAGAAAAAAGAAAATATAATATGATAGAAAATAATAAAGAAAAAATAAAATTTTGCTAAATTGTATCTAGTGTGAAAAATAATTGTATTTTGTAAATAACAAATTTTTTTCTTTAAATACAAAAGTCTATTCAACCAATTTATCGGTTCTTGACCAATTTTTTGGGATCAAACCGATCAGTTCAATTAAATTTTACAATCTTCTTAGTATTATATATTAATAACTAAATAAAAAATAAAATTTTGAAATTGAAAAATATGAGGTCAAATATATGAAACACATTAAAAATTTATGAAATTTATCTTTTTTTTAATGTTTTATAAGTATACAAACTCATTAACTATGATTTAATTTTATTTATATAAATAATATTAATCTAAGAAACAAATTAATATATATTCTTAGTGCATACTATATCACTAGCCGTTCTCTCTTTATAATATGCCCCTTCAGGCTCCATTAATAATTTCTAAAAGTGCCTGGATTTAATATTAATCTACAACGCCAATAATGCCTGTCGATGGTCTTTGATGAAATACTATCATAATAGTGCACTTTTCACACGTGATTAGACCTTAATCATGGAGCCCCTTGCATTACTGTAAATAAAATATCTAGTATGGAATCTTTCGTGCGTCTCCGTTCAGATGAAGTGGATGTGCTTTTAGGTAGAAGGTGGTATGTGACTATTAAAATAAAAACAACATATGATGTATACTTTGGATAATTATTATAATTACACTTGTAATAGTAATATATAATTTTATTATAAATGAATTAATTTTACGTAGAATTAAATCCAACATGACACATATTTTAATATACCTTGAATGCTTTCTCATATGTTAATTACCAATAAACATAGAAAGTAATGATATATTTTACCAAAGAAAAAAGGAGTAAGAAGATTTGTTGTTTGGACATTTGATATTTTTGTATTCTTGATTTGATCGTTGTTCTACTGTAAAATTATTAATTGACACATACTTGCTAATATCATGCTTCAAAAAAAAAAAGGATGACCACACTAAAAAAGGTGATGCACTTTGTTGCGTGTGTGTGTGTGTGTGTATATATATATACACACACACCACAAAAGAGATACAAGACTTTAAGAATATAAAATGAAAGAAAAACTGAAAAAGTTGAGATAGAAATCAAACTCACTCACATAAAAAATAATTGAATACTTATGTTTAGAAAAACACCACTTGAACCAAAACTTTGGTTATACATAGGGAACGATTCAAATGTACAAATGTAATTCAAAGATGACATCATTGATTTTTATTTCCATAATTAAGTAGGTGCTATAGTTTCACCTAACATGGGAAATGATAAGAATCTATAGAAGAACCAGATAATCAATTTTATATTACCTCATAGTGCACTGTGTGGGCTTTTTAATTATTTTAGTAAGCAGTAGGGCAGCTAGGGTGAGGATGAATTCCCTCCCTCAAATGTCTCCATTTGAGATAATACACGTATTTTATTTTAGAATTTTTTTTCCAAAAACCAGAGTATATATATATATATATATATTACAAATTATCGGATTAAGGCTTAGAAAAAATAATTGTAAAAAAAATAATTAAAAGTCACACTTGGCTAATTTAACTTTTGTTGCCCAGAAATTTAACCGTCATATATATGTCATTGAAAGAAGCTAAATCAACATAAAATAAATATTTAACTTATCATCTTAAGTGACAAAATTTGACTTTTTTATTATCTTTTCAAATATTATTTATAGCAAAAAAATTTAGAATTCTATATTAAGCAGAGTTTTTTTTTTCTGATTTAACCTTTTCTAGTTTATATGGATAAGTATTATTTGAATTATGAATAAAAATATTAATAAAGAAATTAAGTAAAAATATGGATGGTCTATAGTTAATTTTAAATTGGAGGAGGTAAATTGTATAAATTTTCAAGTTGAAAAAAAATCTTTACATTTTAATTTATTTTTTAAAAACAAGTTTAAAAAATAATTAGAGGTATTTTTGGTAGGAAGAAAGAAAGAAAAAAGAGAATATGAATGAAAATAAAATATTTTACTAAATAAAAAAATTTCATATTTTTTTAAAAATAATTTAAACAAATTTTTATTACTGTTACCTACAGTTACGATTCTACCGCCCTTTTAGATATATTAGCGTTTTTTGAAAAAAAAAAAAAACAGAAGGGAGTTTGCCCCCAACAAAGTACAAGAGAAATTTGCCTTCCACGATTAATCGCCGAATCGGGAGGGAAAAAATGGCGTGATTTCCCTGAAAGTGGAACTACGTTATAAACTACGGCATACGTATTCGTACTCGCACGCGTCAACGGCCTATACGGGAGAAGGCACATCTTTCGAAAAAATATAAAATTCCCAAAGCCTCTCAGGAGTCAGAAGCTGATTGGGCCACGTTTTCCATCCAGGAAACCACTATTGGCTTTCTCACTCCCCGATGAGCAGTTCCACTCCAACAACTCAAGCGGTTTTACGCACTTGCCTTATATAGCCCTTCCTGCTTATGTGAATTCAGTACGGTTTTGAATTCTGGTTTGTCTCTTATAATCAAAGCGTTCACCACCAGTAAGCTCTCTCTTCTCTCATCTCTCTTTTCTTCTTTTATTTTCTCCTTTTCTAGATTCTCGCTGTCTCTACTCGAAAAATTATTAATCCAATTATCCTTTTTCATTTTCCGTCATTTTCTTTTCCATCCAAAAGCTCGCCAGAAAAATTTAAAAAACAAAATGTTTCTCTCTCTAGTTTATCGATTGACTTCCTCTGCTGATTTTTGCGATTTTCATTTAAATTTCTTCCGTCAATCTGTTTCTAGCTCGAAGATAGTAGTAACAATTTGTTTCGGAAGATCGAGTTAGGGCTTACAATATAGGTATGGGGAGAGGGAAGATCGTGATAAGGAGGATCGACAATTCGACGAGCAGGCAAGTGACCTTCTCGAAGCGAAGGAACGGTTTGCTGAAGAAGGCGAAGGAGCTGGCAATCCTGTGCGATGCTGAGGTAGGAGTCATGATCTTCTCCAGCACCGGCAAGCTCTATGATTTCGCCAGCACAAGGTGCACGCTTATTTCTCAGATCTTGTTTTCTTTTGATCTGTGATTCTGTTACTTTTCCACCTGTCTTTCTGTAAGATATGCATCGTGTTGAGTGCTATATTTCTGGTTGAAACGGCATTGATTTCGCTGCTGAAGATGAGTGAACTGGTTTTCTAATTTTCTTGGATTTGATAAATGCGTGCTACGACAGCTTAATTAATGTCAACTATAGATAACTTTGATCTGTTTTGAAGCTTCGTAATCTTTACATAAGTAATAATATTAATTATGAATAAAGGCCGTAGAAGTTTTAGGATTCTTGCATTGGTCGAAAAGTTGATATGCTTTAAGTGTAGTTTTCTTCATGAATGGTAGATTTGGAATCGAGATCTCTTTCAATATCTTAAACAGTACATAAGCCTGAGGTAGTCCAAGTTGTGCTTGAGTAGAATGCAATCACATTACAGATAAAGAAGGCACAAGAGATCCACAAATTGTGGCACCTATAAGACTACCAAAGATGTGCGTTAATGATGGCACCGTGGCATGATAGAAATCTTAGTGTTGGAAGTTCAATGAGAGGTAGTCAGGGACTAATTAGTCCAGTAGGTGTTGCAGGTTTGAGTTTTTCAGTATAGGATTATCCATTTATTCAAATCAACATGGAAGAGTCTCATCAGGATTATCCATATATGAGCTTGGTTTTGGTACGGTTGTGGATACAAAAAAGAACGTTAATGATTTCTTAGTCATAACTTGAATATGTTGCTTCTAACTAATTAAATGATAAAAAATTAATTAATTAAATGAGATGTGCATAAACTAAATATATTTGATTTTTATATAATAAAAAATATTAATACTTTTGACAATCCATTTAAAAAAATCATTGAAACTACTCTTGCTAAAACGTGTTATAAACTCCTTGTTTCTTCAATAAATCTTCATATATTAAAATTTTGAGATTCTATTAGGAAGAAAAAGTCTCCTATAAAACTTGTAGCCATGCAGCATTTAACAACATTAAAACTTAACTGTTTAATTAACTTTTTTAGCTTTAATTTTTCTTTTGGGTCTTTTTTACTATTAATATATATTCTCATAGATGAGAAATTGAATGGTAACAACCCTGAGAAAATGTAGAATATGATTTAAAATTGTATGTAAAACTCATCAGTTATGCAGGATAAGTAGAGTGTTAGTATAATCGAACGTATTTTCAAATATTCGAATTCACTTCTAAAAATCTCTTCCTATAGTATTATAGGACCTATACGATATACATTTTCATCGTTTGAAAATTTATGAGATAAAATAATAATTAGCTAGATATGTTTGAAAGAAGAAAAGGGGTTTTAAAATTTATCGATAGGCCAAGTACGGTTAGAGCAAATTAAGTAATTAGGAACTATATGTTTAGATTCTGTTTCTGTGTCTTCTACCATAATCTCTCAATTTTCTTTTATCAAAAGGAAATTACTTTTTTTATTATTAATAAGGCTGGCATGAATGTGCCATAAATTCGTACTCTTGAGCTTAATGTTTTAATTAGTAAAAATATTAAATATGTTTTTAGACAGGCAGTAATTAAATATGCATTTTTAATTTTATATATTAAAAATATAATATAATAATAATCAAAACTTTTCTTAGGTCTAACAACGCTGACGAAAGTTTATATAAATTATTAAAATGTTATTTTAATTTGAATAACATTAATTTGATTAATATGAGACAAAATTTAAAAATAATTACAAAATAATATATGAACGGAATCTAATTAAATATAAAATAGCATATTAGCATCTATAAATTTATTAAAAAAAATTAAAATATGTATGAGAAAACAAATAATAAATTTAACAATTTTTGACTGATTTTTGTTAAGACAGATTCTTTGGTTATATACACCAGACTGAATATATGACCAATATAATTCACTAATTTTTCACACCCACTTGTTTAATCCAACTTTTTAATCAATGCTTACAGTAATTCTTCCACTATAGCTATACACCTTTCACTCCACTCTCATGATATGCCCCCACTCTCTACAGAATCAACTATGAAAACTACTTTCATCAGTTTGATCTCGCTTGTGCTCAACATATGGTTATTTAACTAATACCATAGAAAATGTAACTATGAAAGATCAGTATATTGATAATTTATAATAATAATTCCTCAATTTCAGAGAAATAATAATAAAAACAACAAATAAGCAAGCATTTATTTTTTATTCTTTGAGAAATTGCATGGGAAGCCTTTAATTTTGTGTTCACACGTATTAGCCAACCACAATCACTAGAGTGAAGGTTAATTAGCCAAAAGAATTAACAAGCTTATAGATCACATGACATTAGTCTTAGCCTTTAAGATTGAGATAAATTTATTGTCAAAAGTTCAACTTTTATTTGTCCTCTCTCTACCTTTAATTATTTCCGAGGCCTTGTGCTTTATTTATAACAAGAAAAAATATTTACATGCATCTTAATTAAAAGGGATGTTCACTAGTTTGGATCTGTTTTGTTTTGGCAACTTTGCATGACTAATCAAGCCAATCTAATTAGTTGGCTAATCAATCCGATCGTTTTGAACAAAATCAAAACAATACAATAGCCTTAGTGGATTTAAATTAGATTGGATAGTCGGTTTTTATTAAAAAAAAATTGAAAAATTTTAAAAATTTAATATTAACTTTTTTTAATATCAATCATGAAAAATACACATTTTTTAACAAAAAAATGCATTAAGAGTATTTTAACACAACTTTAAACTTAATCTAAACGATGAACAAGTCAAAATTCACACTAAAAACTAAAAATATATCAAATATAAAATTTCAATATAGTAATTGTTTGGATATCGTCTATTTTAGTCATCCAAACCTAATCGATATAATCAATTTTTTTTATCAAATTCTATACAACTGATCCAATTATTTGATCAGTTTTAGTTGGCCTAATTGTTAGGAAGGTGCGCTAGTACTATGGTTCAATATTTGGACCAATACCTAAGAATATTTCCTGAAATGCACCGAGTTGATATACTGGGAGTTTGCCTTTTGATCAGGGGAGGGGGATCTAATGCCTGGTGAAGCAAGTTAGCCCGAACACATTCTAATGGTACAAACCCAAAAAAAAAAAAACAAAAAAAGGAATTTAAGTAGCCAAGTAAATTTTTTTTTGGCAGGAAATTACCTACTAATTAATAATCCTTCCGGGTCCAAATATTAATCAAGAAGCTTTAGACACAGCTTTTATATTTTCTTTTTGTGTGAACAAGACAGCTTTTATATAAATAGTACAATATCACTTCTATAGATGCACATTTGTCATACTTGTAACTTGAACGAAATAATTAACATCGTCTTGTTGAAAAAACAAATGCTTTTGGTTCCAAACATGTGGCAAATTTCTTTGTTTTTTAACCTAAATTAATTTCGTTCTGATATGTACAGTCATTCTTGTTTTCTGTCTACAGATGCTGTTCAAAGATGTTCCTATAAGCAATTTCCCCTTTTCCTCTAGGGCTTTATACGTTAGATTTTTATTACTAGTTTTGAGCTGATAGTCTGATATATGCTTGGTCAATATAATCTTTTAATGTGTAGATATATATTTTGTCTTATATACTTTGTAAAAAAACAAAGATTGTGACGTTTAATTAATTTTAGTGAATGGTGGTTGTTTGTTTTCCACAGAAATTAAGACTTCAAACTTTATGCTACGTGCTTCCATTGAAAAAGTGAAAATATTTTATCAATTATCGGAAACAAGAAAAGCTACAAGTTCATTCCAAATGAGAAAATATATAGGAACTTGTTCTTAATTAGAGAACTAAAGCTTAAAATGAATACTAGAGAATACTAGAAAACTTGGCGCTGGAACCAATTTTTTATGCCTATATTCATTATAATACCCTAATTACATGAAGATTTAACTTAGAAATTCTATAAAGTCATTATCTCTTCTCACATTCTATGGTCCTCCCATTATCTCCAATATAAGTCAACTTTAAAAAATTAGCTAACTTTGTAACAAGGCACATTAAAGTAATTAACCCGATATTTTCAATTAAATCTTTGTACAGAATTGCCATAGTAAATACAACTTGGCTTCAGTTTCTTTTTTATGAATGCTGGGGTGGTCACTTTCATCGACTTTGTGCATCCTTCTACAATTGCAAACATGAAATTTGAGGTGTTTGGTTAATTGTCATTTTGATCGATCATGATATTTTGAATATCAATTGATATTCAATATATTTGTACTTAATATATTAATGCTCAAGATGACCATTGTCATCTAAAATGTTGGGGTATCACAGGAGTAATCATTTTGAATAACATCTAAAAACACTAAAACATTATAGAAATTTCAGACATAGTTGTAAGTTAAAAGTTATTCCTTTACCCGACTGTTCATGGATCATGGTATGCTTGACTTCTAGTTGTAAGTCAAAAGTTTTCTCCTTTATCAGACTGAGGTCCTCAGGATGCATGGATCACACAAATCAATAGGTGGGGCTTCGTACTGACCCCATCTACTCATCTGCCCACTGAAGTGAGTGAAAGATGCCTGTTTGCTTATCGCCCTAGTGTCGCAAACTATACCCTTCTGCTTCTCTTCTGATAAGCTAAAGCCGATCTATGATTGTGTTTTCGAAGCCGGAAAATTAAAGTAGCTGATCACAGTTGATTAGTTCTGAGGAAAAGAGAGATCATATTATATATATATATATATATATATGACAAAATGTGACGATTGCCTTAGAGGGAGCCTCAGCCCTTAGGGGAGCAAGATGAAGAGGAACCCGAAAGCAAACCTGAATATGACGCCTAAATAAAATTGCAAATAGCGAGTTGTTGTTTGAAGATTCAAAATTATTCTCTTCACTTTACCCTCTAAGAACTTTATAAAACTAGCCAAAAAAAAAAGCAATCTTTGTTTGTCTCTAGCAGACGGGTCATAGGTGAATTTTAATCATTAATAATTTTTTAATATAATTTCTCATATCATAAATTGTTTTAAAATTTTATTTTCAATTACTAATTAACTAAAACTAATGAAATTTTGAATTGACATTTTCTAAGCTAGGTGGGGAGGGGATCGCAGGGATCAGTAGCATTAGGACTGAGCCTCTGGCCTTTCCTTGGACAAGGAATGTGGCACTTGTCTAGGTGGAGGGTTATAGAAGAGGAATCAGTTGCTGCAGAATTGGTGTCTCTGGCCTACCGATTTGGAAAAGTTTCTTCAACAATGTTTAAGTGAATTGATTCCTTGTTCCAAAGGACCTAGGGTGCCTCTTGAGACTCCCATGGTGTCCATTTCGGTATGCCGAGAGAAGTTGAGAGAGCTAAGAATGTCATTTGCCCTATTTCCAGAAATCCTGATCTCTGTTAATATGACCAGGGGCGGGATGGTAAAGTCTTTTTAGTTCCTAGAACACTTTTTTAAACTCTACTCTCAATGCTCCCAATATGTGCCATGTGAGGATGGTGATGGAGAAGGCATGTTGAGAAAATAGTGTTTATATAGCCTTAGTATTTCAAAAGAGAATAAATTAAGTCTCACGTTACTTAGAACAAAAAAAGAATAAGACTTTATATACTAACATATATTAATGGGCTTGTAAAGAACAAATGAAAATAATGAGTTTGTACACTCACAATTTTGGACTAGTGCATTAATGTGAATTGAGCCTAGTTTTTCTCAAAAACAATATTATTTATTTATTTTTATTTGCTTACCTAAATTGACAATTGTAAAATTAACTTAGTTAGTATTAGGAAATTAAGGGGCTATTAGTTTTTGTAATAGCCCATAAATTTCTTGTGACAGACTTTTAATTTTTGTAAACCAATTTTTAATTTTTGTAACTGGTCTTTAAAATTTTTGTCTACTTCTTGATGGTTCAACATCTATAAAAGGCGTGCATTCCCCCTTATTTTTTCACACCACAACAATATCTCTCTCTCTCTCTCTCTCTCTCTAGTTTCTCTGTTTTCTGAGTTGCTTAGTTCTTGTTGTTTTGGTTCCTGAATATACACTAGGAGGAATTTGTTTAATCCTGAAAGAAAGTTGTGTAGTCACAGAATAATTTTTTTAAGATAATATCTATAAAGACACGACTCAAACTATGTTAATAACTATATCACAACAAGGCATACTTAAGTAATTCCTCTTTCTGAGCTTCTTCCTCTTCACACGCCTACTTTGCCAGTGGGTTCCTTCTACAGTTTGTGTACCTTAAGGCAGGATTATATCAATGCGAACCGTGTACTATAGAGTCTTGAGATCCAGTTGTATCCATGGAGAGATCGTGATCAGTGCTTGTTGGTAGATGGCTTCGTCTAGAATCAAGATTGAGTAAGATTCTTGTAGTCTTGTTACAAGCACATTATTTTTGAAACTTGAAGATATGATCTGTAGGGGTTTGATTATGGCATTCTCCCCTAGAGGGAAGTAGAGGTTCTCTAGGGAGATTGAAAACGAGGGGAAGATGACCAATAACATGGAACTGCGGAGGGTTTTTATTTCTAGAAGAAGAGCTTATTGTTTATCATTGGCTAGCATGTTTGCCCAACAGTAGCTAGGACTCCGAATTTGAGGCCTTTCATTAAAACAAGCCAATGAACTAGGTGATATTGTATCCTTAGGTGAGGAACTTAATGAAGGCCTAGGGGGGCCAGTCCTCTTAGGCAGTCCATGAACTTACACCTTGTGCAAGGATGGATGATCGTATCTCCATTATATATTTTTTGTCTTTCTTTAGAAGTGGATAGGATGACAGTTCTAGGTCTTCCCTTACACTGGGTGCTATAAGACCGCCTTTGAATTCTATGATTCTCGACAGTATTTTAGCAACCAGTATGATGATTGGTTGGGAAAGAGTAGGGAAGAGCTCCCTGAGATCAATAGGCTCTCCTAACCCTCTTTTGTTGAATTTTCAAGGGTTTCTTCGTTTGGTTTGTAAGATCTCTTCTTTACAGAGGCTATTTGGGAAATTGGGGGATAGGGGTTCAGAACAGGGATATAAGGTGAGTAGTATGTGTGGATGATGCTAGGAGGCAAAGGTTAGTGTGGATTTATAGACGACTGCTTCATCCCTTGCGGGTCAGAAATGTGCTCTTCATCGTCCTTGCCTTTCACATCAAATTTATGGTGAGATATCATTTGGAGATCAAGGTTGACTAGGTGATAATTGTCATTGCTCTGGAGGTGATTTGTTGTGTTGCCTCCGAATGTTCAAATCTTTAGCTGGTTTGTTGTGAGAGAGACGGGGTTCCAAAATGTTGAGGTCATTAAATATGTCTATAAAGAGTTCACTAATTAGAATCATTGTTTAATAACTTTCTGTGAGATTTTCTTTGAATGCGCCATCTGGCATTTCTCTACTGGCCCATTTGTCAATTGTTGTGAGAGATATGGGGTGTGATATCTACTTGTAAACCTAGGTAATGATAGTAATCTTTACTCCGTTTGACTTTCAAGATGATCGTTGGTGGAGAAGGACTTGTTTTCATTGAAGCTAGAGTGTGATCAATTTGGAGCTAAAGTGTTTGGCCCGCCTAAGTTCCAAAGACAAGTAAGGAATTCATTCTCACTCTCTTCCAACTCTCTTCATTCTTCTTCTTCTTTCTTCTCTAACAAATCCTATTTCTTATTCTTTGTAAAATCTTTAGTTATTCTCCACAATCTACTTCTTTTCTCAAAACATACACACGCGAAGAAATAACATCCTTTTTTTTTTTCCTTTCGAATTGTAAAAATGGCCAACCCATCTAATTTTCACCATTCATGGTTTTTTTACCAACTTAACCAAATTTTCACTGGTTTTTAAGTTAAGCAATTCAAAGGGACCATAGGATCAAACCACTAGCCAGTTGTTGGTCTATCTAGTTGAATCGGTTAATTCAGTGTGATTTTTCATCAAATAAGTATGATACGTAATAGGAAGAAGAGGTAACTTGACCGAGAGAAAGATTCATGCAAATTCCAAGGCTTCCTAAGGGTTGAAGTTTCATTTCCATCCATGTTTGAGACATACGAGCGCACATCGTTGTCTACCATGGATGCTATAACAAAGCCCCTGCCTAATTCCAAAATTCGAAAGGATCTTCCATAGGTCTTGAAGTTCCTAGTTTAGGAATGTTAGGTTAAGGGATTTTCCCAAAACCCTGACTATTAGAGAATTCATCCAAGGAAGAGTTATATTCCCCAATTCTTCTTCCGTGAAGTTAATGTTTCCTGTGGCTTGGGAGTTACCATTATCGTCTTTTGTCTCCTTGTCCTCTATTCCTTGTTCCACCCGTTCTATGATTGTGTTGTGTTGTTCTTGTGAGATGTGTTTGAAACGGGCTTTTTGGAACGTACTTGCTCTTTAGGAAATGTAATTTTAGGAGTTATGATTCTGCTTGCTCTAACTTCTTTTGTTTCCTTCATCGTTCTCTGATTGTTTTGATCTCTCTAAGATTCACGATATGTTCCCTCACTTCTTGTTTAAAAGTTATTTTTGTTAGGTTTAGCATTTGAAAGTATGCAGCGTATAAGTCACCATGTGATAGGGTATTAAAAGATGATAAAGATATGGCAATATGTTATTTCACATCTTTAATATTTAGCCCATTGCAAGTACAAAACATAAGATATGCTTGCGAATTGGGAAGGAAAAAAAATGGAACGGAGTTGAGAGAGAGAGAGAGAGAGAGAGAGAGAGAGAGAGAGAGAGAGAGGGGGAAGGGGCGATTTAATCGAGGACGGAAGAAGGAAGAGTGACCAAGAGTTTCTTCCCTCTTTCTATTATCTGTTTCTTTCCCCTTGATTCTGCGTGTTTGCATGTGTATTGTGTATTGACCAAGAGTGTAACATTGTGGAGAATGGATATGCTACTTGGTGCCGTACAACAAACGACGTACTTGGCCTGTCAGGGGCCAAGTGTAAGTCCCATACTCATTGCGTGACCCATGGTCGCCAGACACGCTACCTGACATATGGTCCCATACTCATTGCCAACAACAACAACAACAACAACAACAAGGGGCCAAGTGTAAGTCCCATACTCATTGCGTGACCCATGGTCGCCAGACACGCTACCTGACATATGGTCCCATACTCATGGATCGCACGACGCCATTGAGCTATATCAATGACCAACACTTGTCACTGTACTCAAGCCATACAGTGCGTTGCTTCCGGGCAACGTTCTAACATTAGCAAAATATTGTCGTTGATCCATGTTCATGAGAGATTCGACACAATTTTACGTTGGCTGTCGAGGGCCTAACACAACCCTCCTCCTTTCTCCGGGCTTAGGACCGACTATAAAACATAAGCGGAGTTTTAGAAATATAATTGAAATTAATTAAAAAATATTAATATAATTAACACAATAAAATTTAAAGATATAATTGAAATATAAATCAAAGTACAAAAAGATTTATACATTTTTAATATTATTTTTACTATTATTATTATAGTAATGTTAATTCTTTTTTCAAAAAAATATACGATGAAGAGGGTTAAAAAAAAACCGTTATAAAGAATTCAATCCATCCTAAACTCTTGGAGATATTTGAAAATAAAATGATTGAGTGAATGTTCCAGCTCCATTAACTTCTAAACATTCAATCGATGATTAGGACACTCAATCCACCTTCTATCCACACTACTTCCAATCCATCCTTTCAGTCAAACTTGTCCAAGAATAATAATAAAACCAGAAATATTAGAGCCGGTTTGGTTTAGACATTTCTTGTTTTCATTTTCACTGAAAATGAAAAATAGACTTGAAAATGCATTTGATTGAATTAATTGAAAATATTTTTTTAAAAATATTTCTTAAAATATGCTAAAATCTGAAAACACCAAAAAAATATTTTCAATGTTTCAAAAAATGTATTTCAAGAAATAAAGACTAAAAATGAAAACAAGAAATGTTTTCATAAACCAAACAGACCCTTAATGTTAGGTTCCTAAGAAAATGCATTGTAAATCCAGCGTTCATTTCATTCCCTATAAGAACCTTAAACTTCAAATTCCCAATTATGACAAAATAAATGGAGATGTACAGATATTTCATAGATTTAAAAGTCAAAATAGATGCAGTTGACAAAGAATACATTTATCAACTGACAAACAGTTTAAATAATCTGCTTGATCACAAGAGGGGGCTGACAAGTAACGACCAAAAATGAAGGCATATTTTTGTAAAATTTCTCAATATTTAATTGAAACTAAAAAAATTGAGAAACCTTAAAATATTGATGTTTGTTTACCTGTAGGATACCTTTCATGCTAAAGTCATGTTAAAACCAACGAGATTCTAGAATTCAAGTCATAAGTAAAAGTTGGCAAGTTATTGAAAAGGCAATGAATAGAAGTTTCGTTTCATTCATAAAATTTTTTGGGTGCTTCCTAGCGCATCACATATAGCGGTTATGATTGTCCACGCAAACAGTTGCAGTCTTGACTGTTGCACATGTAAGACACAACTAAATATGTAACACCCCCTCCCCCTCCCCCCACCCAAAACCCTTGCATTTATTCCTTAATACACTATACATGGACACGAATTACCTGTAGTTATCATGTTATCATGGGAACTGTAGACTCCCGTTCTCAGGTCGCCACCATCCATTTGGTTTCATTTTATCCATCACCCCTCAAACGTGTCGCGTGTCACAATAACTCCTGTCTTCCTCAACATTTTAACCTCTAGCATCAAGTCCTCAGTGTTCCTTCAGCAAACTGAATTAAATCACATCAAGCAGATCAGTACTTCCTCTTTGATTCCCCAACGATAACCACGCAACAGATTAAACCAGACATCCTTTATCAATTTATACCAACAGTTTGGTTCTTATACTGCTACCATTCTCTCTCAGGTTTGTAGCAAAATGGCCATTGGGAGAAGGAAGCACATCAGAAGTAGAACAATGAAGAGTCCTCTTCATCTTAAACTACATCCTCCTCTCCTAGGCACCAGCAATGGCCCACTCATTATGCATCTCTACTTCCTCCACATCGACAAGCACATCTAGCTCTCTAGTTTCCTTGACGGCTTTCTCTTCCTTTTCATTCCTCTTGCCATCTCTTACATCTGCCGCAGCCACCACTCCTAACAAGAAGTCGAAATCCTCTTTGAAGCAGAAGTTCATGGCTAGTGAATATCATTAGAGAAACAAAGAGGAAGTACTGAATTGCTTGATGTACTTCCTTGTTATCTAGGTTTGGTCACCTGATGCTGGAAGGCAGAGCTTTGAGGAGGGTGGGAGTTATGGTGGAATGCGGCACATTTGAAAGCATTAGATGAAATGAAACTAAATGGACAGTGGCAATCTGAATACAGGAGCCTACAGTTAACTGCAAGCAATCTGTGTCCCGCTATACATAACACTACTACATAGTCAGCTAATCCTGTTGAACAAAGAAAATAAAAAACAAAAACTCTGATCTTTTGCCATATATGAACTTAGTTATTATGGAAGGATAGGTTGCAAGAAACTATGGTGCTGATTATCAGTAAATTCATAATTTGTTCTACAAGAAATATGCAATTTTTTTATTATTTACCTATAAAAGATTGCATTTGTCTCAATTTTATTTTTTAGTTTGTCCAAATAACCTAACTGAGAAAATTTTAAAATTTAACAATAATAAGTTTAAAATCTAACAATGAATTGAGATCCTTGATCTTTCATTCAAAAATATGTAACCTTTCAAAAACTAAATAACATGCTCTTGTTTCTTTTTTCAAGGAATTCAATTTAGTGACATACATATAGTAATCCAGTACTATGACAATGCCTAGTTTAGGGTGCATTTTTCTAAAAAAGGTTTAGGATTAGATTTTAGGGTTTCATTCAATTTATAAGCAAGTGATAATAATAAATAGTCATCTTGCGTTACATTTTACTGAAGACCACAAACACCCTCCGAGAAAGAAAAAAGACAGATATAATCTAAATCTTGGGTTACTGAAATATATAGATAGGACATAAAAAGCCAATTTTACTCATCAGGAAATGGATCAAGAGCATATCTGAATCTTCATAAGAGATGCTGGGCGAACTTGTTGCCTAATTACCTTGGTTGAAGATACAAAGCATTTAGTCCCTATTAGATGTGGGAGAAAAATGGAACAGATAGAGAGGAAAGGTTCCATACCCTAGGCAGTGTGAATGGCTTACTTTCCCCCTCTACAATTTACCTGGCATACTTTGTCCTTAAATTTCTTTATCAAATATTCCAATCACCAGAGCACGTCTGATATTTTGAATTTCTTCCTCCAGCATGAAATCAATAATTGAACGTTACAAGAAAGCAAAAGAGGAACAACATCAACTTGGAAGTTCAACCTCTGAAGTAAAGGTATTTGATTTTTCCTATAGCAGTTTTCACTTGCAAGGTTATCATCCCACTATAAATTACACACTTTAGATATGATCATTGCTGAAAATTAGTGTGATTTGGGAACCTAGAGGAAAAGCTGGAAAACATTATTTATTACAGTCAAACCATCAAGTTTGCTATTTCCTGGGACTCTTTCCTCCCCTCCCGGCCTCCCCTTCGTAGAGGCCTTTTCTCACAATAAGAGAAATTATTTATGTACTTGCCAGTCAAAAATGATACTAGTTATTTTGGAGCAGTGTATAAGTAAGCAAATCAATTAAGAAGGACACCCTCTTTCATAATTGAAGAATTGAAGAGTATTATTTTACTCAATCTGATAACTACAAGAAAGAAGACTAGGGTTTATATACACCTAGCTAGGGTAATAGAAAAGGAAAAATAATCAACCCTAATAAATATAAATTAATCCTAATCAATCATAATAATGAAGAAGAAACAAGTCAGAAAACAAATATTTACAAAAAAGGAAATAAATCAATCATCATAATAGCAAAATAAAATTAGAATCCCACACTCCCCTCCAGCTTGGGAGTAAATGTCAATCATTCCAAGCTTGGACAAGAGATTGTCAAACTGAGTTCTTGGAATAGCCTTAGTAAGGATATCAATCGTCTGTTGATGAGTATAAATTATCTCAATAACCCCTAGTTCCAACTTCTTTCTGATAAAATGACAATCGATCTCCACATGTTTGGTTTTGTGATGATGAACTAGATTCTTTGCAATCTGGATTGCCGCTTGATTGTCACAATGGAGTCTCATGAAGGCGGTGATTGGAAGCTAAAGCTCTTCCAATACTCTCTTCAACCATATTACTTCACAGATCCCATGTGCCATAGCACGAAATTCTGCTTCAGTACTACTTCTAGACACCACAGACTGCTTTTTACTTCTCCAGGTAACAAGATTACCCCACATATAGGTACAATACTTTTGAAGTGGACCTCCTGTCCGTTAGGGAACCAGCCCAATTAGCATCCAAGAAAACTTCAACACTTCTATTGACCCCCTTTTTTAAAACTAGACCCTTTTTAGGTGTCATCTTCAAGTATCTGAGTATCCAATCAACAACCTCAAGACGTTCATTAGTAGGATTATTCATGTATTGACTTGCCACACTTACGGAAAAACTGATGTCAGGTCAAGTATGAGAAAGATATGAGTTTTCCCACAAGAAGTTGATAAATCCCTTTATCAATAGGACTAGAGGACTCCTTCGAGCCTATTTTGTTAAATGGATCCATGGGGGTGTCAGCAGGTTTACACCCTAGCATTCTTGTTTCTCTCAAAAAATCTAAGGTGTACTTCTATGAAATAGAAATTTCTCTGCTACATCGGGCTATTTCCATCCCAAGAAAATATTTTAAAGGACCAAGATCCTTGATTTCAAATTCCTTACTTAGGAACTTCTTTAAGTGTGTCACTTCTTCTTCATTATTTCCAGTGACTATTATGTCGTCCACATATACAATGAGGATAGTGATTTTTCCCCCAGCAGAATGTTTGATAAACAAAGTATGATCTGTCTGTCCTTGAACATATCCCAGCCTTTAACTACTTAGGAGAACCTTTCAAACCAGGCCTTGCAGACTATTTAATGCCATAAAGAGATTTCTGAAGTTTACACACCATATGAGAGTTACTCGGATTTTTCAGACCAGGAGGTATCTCCATGTAGACTTCTTCTATATCACCATTAAGAAATGCATTCTTGACGTCAAATTGATGAAGCTTCCATTCAAGGTTTGCAGCAATAGACAGAAGAACATGAATAGTGTTTAACTTTGTTACAAGAGCAAATGTCTCATAATAATCTATACCATAAGTCTGAGTGAATCCTTTTGCCACTAATCTCGCCTTGTATCTATCAATGCTCCCATCAGCTTTGTACTTGACTATGAACACCCACTTACATCCCACACGTTGCTTTCCTAAATTTTTTTCAGTAAGAATCCACGTGTCATTTTTTTTCAGAGCATCCAACTCCTCGTTTACAGCCTCCCTCCATTTTGGGTGTTGTAGAGCTTCTTCTATGCAAGTTGGAAGCTTTGTGCTATCCAAATTTGTTGTAAAAGCCCTGAAGGTACTGGATAATTTCTTATATGAAGCATGATTAGCAATGGGATGTTTGGTGCATGACCTAACTCCATTTCGCCAAGCAACAGGATGGTAGAGATCAGATATAATATTAATAGAGAATTCGGATTCAGGTATAGCTCAAGTGTCTTAATTGTTCTCCCCAGGAGTTGGATTTGGGTCAGATTGGCAATCTTTATGAATTATATGTTGTTGCTTGTTCTGATTCTGCATCGGGCGCCTTGAGTACATTTCAAAGTCAGGTGCAACAATTCCAAGTAAGGTAGTCCAAAACTGATATTCTCATGGTGTAGGTTCTCCCCCTGAATATGAGTTTTGGGGTAGAAAGAAGTGTATTCTAGGAAAGAAACATCCATGGAGATATAAAACTTCCGTAATATTGGGAATAACATTTGTAACCTTT
The DNA here is from genome assembly GCA_037074585.1 of Biancaea sappan. NCBI lineage: Eukaryota > Viridiplantae > Streptophyta > Magnoliopsida > Fabales > Fabaceae > Biancaea > Biancaea sappan. The sequence continues at coordinate 20,726,431 of CM073494.1, forward strand.
CTGGTTAGGAGCATACCCAACAAAGATGCATTTATTGGATTTAGGATCTAACTTCCCTCTATTCTAAGATGGAACATGTACAAAAGCACAACAACCAAAGATCTTAAAGGAATATTGATAACAAGTCTATATGAGATGGCATTCCCTCTGACATGGTGTGTTGAATTTCAAAGGATGAGATGGCATTCTATTAATTAAATAAGTAGCGGTCAACACAGCTTCACCCCAAAATTGATGGGGAATATTATGGGTAAGCATTAAGGATCTAACTATTTCAAGGAGATATCTATTTTTACGTTCCGCAATCCCATTCTGTTGAGGCATGTAAGTGCAAGAACTCTGATACACAATTCCTCGCTCAAGGAAAAAATTCTTAAGGACCGAATTGAAATAGTCCTTAACATTGTCAGATCGAAAAATTTGAATTTTGGTTTGAAATTGGGTTTGAATCATGGTGTAGAAATTTTTGAAAAATTGTGAGGCTTCTAAATTATCTTTCATAAGGAAAACCCATGTAAGACAAGTGTGATCATCAATAAAAGATATGAACCAACGTGCCCCAGATAAATTTTGGATGCGGGATGGTTCATATGTACGACCAGGATATGAATTTCGACAATGCTTAGAGAGCTTGACACACTTCACATTCAAAAAACTTTGGATGTTTATTGATGAAAAGAGGGGGAAACATTTTTTGATAAATATATAAAATTCGGATGACCAAGACGATGATGCCACAACATAACCTTACAATTTATCAGGGCTATTAAGATTATCCGCAACATGGCATGTCAAAGGTACTTGATTCTCGACTTGAATTTGATATAAACCATCAACCTCCTTAGCATTGCCAATCGTCCTCTCCAAATCCAAATCCTGTAATAAACAACTAGATGGGGAGAATTTAGCAATACAATTCATATCCCTTGTCAGCTTACTAATTGAAAGTAAGTTGCAAGATAAGTTTGAAACTAAGAGCAGAATCAAGGGTGAGAGTCTGAAATTTTTACTTTTCCAACACCAGTTACATCCATTAGCAATTTTGACCTTAATATTTGTATTACAAGGTTTAACATCTAGGAGTAGGGAGGCATTACCAGTTATATGATCTAAAGCCCCATAATCAACAATCCACGTTGTTGGGTTTGAAGTTTTACCTTGAAAAGTGTTTATAAAAACACCTTTATGGGCACTAGTTGCAACATATGTAGAGTTTTCAGCCACTGAGGTGACTGATCCATATGCAACTGTGGTTAGAAAAAAAAGAGACAAAAATCAATTCTAGTTTCTAGAGTACCAGGATTGATGAAGGACAGCATGAATGAGCTGAACAAAATTTTAGAGAATTCTGAACAACACTGAAGCTTCAGAAGAGCTGCAATGACGTCGAAAATCCCCCTTGGTTGATAAAGATCACACGGACAAGTGCCCAAAACAGATAGAACAACGAATGGGTAATGCTTTACGGTGGCTGGCGACCGTTTCTGTTAAGACTGGTGGCGGAGGAACGGCTACACGCGCTCTCATGCGCCGGCGAGTAGAAGACGTGGCTGAGAAGACAGGGGGCGCGTGAAGGTGCATGTGAAGTTCGGTGAAGCTCCAGTCGGCAGAGTTATGACGACGACGAGGTTCTGAGGCTAACCCTAGGGTGGTCCAGCTAAGACAGAGACTTTGCAAGGTTGGAGAAGTTTCTAGGCATTTGCACAGCAGACCAACGAAAACAGAAAAACTAAAGAATCAGACTAATGCTCTGATACCATAAAGAATTGAAGAGTATTATTTTACTCAATCTGATAATTACAAGAGAGAAGAATAGGGTTTATATACACCTAATTAGGGCAATAGAAAAAGATTAATAAATACAAACTAATCCTAATCGATCATAATAATGAATAGAAAACAAATTAGAAAACAAATATTTATAAGAAAGGAAATAAATCAATCATCATAATAGCAGAATAAAATTAGAATCCCACAATAATCCAACCCCCATCCCCAAAAAAGAACATAAAAGAATAAAAATAAAAATCCAAGCATCAGTAAAGAGTATGACAAACTCCACAATGAAACTAATAGGTGTAGCATACTAATATGTAAAATAGAAGTGTAAATTGAAAAAAATGTGAAAATTTTCTCTTAAATTTTACTTTTGACATCATCCAATCCTCCTAATTAACTAAATGAGTTTCTTTCTTTAGAAAATGTGTCAAATTTTCTGAAGAGTAGTTCAGGAAGTTCAAGTCAAATTGACAAGGGACATCTACTTTCTAAGATTTTAGATCCCAAGTCATCAATAGTTGATCTCTATGAAATGATAGGATATGTCATGATTGCAGAGTTCACTACTACATGAGATCTCTAATTTAGATTTATTTGCGGAACACCACTCATTTATTACCTGTGACACAAAAAAGTAAGCAAATACAAATAACAGTGACAAATTAGACACTACTAAATGAAGAAAATTGAAATTCTATTTATATTAGGGCAAATGAATCAAGAGCCTTCCAGTTAACCAGAAGGTGGAAAACGCAAGCATAAACATAGTGATACAGCACCGCCAACAGTATATTCGAAAAAGAGAAAAAGAAGGAATATAGGATAGCAACAGTAGAGGATTATCCAGTAGATTTATTTATTATTAGATTTGTTTATTATTTAAATTTTAAATCAATTAGCATCATTTAGTTAGTTAGTAGATTTAATTATTAATTATTTAAATGTTAGCATCATCTAATTAGTTATTAGCATATCTATTTTTATAGTTATCATTAGGAGGGTAAATTCTATATATTTACGTCACAATAGCACTAGAAGGGAAGTTGAATATACTGAAATTGATTGTATTTGGGAGGCTTGTCCACTCTATAAGGACCCACTATTAAATTTATTCACTATCAGTATTTTTCTTATACTCTCTTCCCTACTCTTTCACCTATTCTCATTCATTCAAACATCACTTACTGAGAAGCATCGAGGGGTTCTATCACATAGTCACCTTATCTGAAATACATAGGCTAGAATTGAAGATACAGGTTTCAAAATAATTCCATTAAAAGACATTTTGTCCATCAAAGGAAGTTCTATTCCATAGTAGAAGGCTTCTTCCTATTCCCAGAGGTTTCCACTTGAAAATAAATTCCCTCTGGAAGAGGAGATAAATGAGGATTTTATAGGAAGCATTAATCACCAATTCTCAGTAAAATTATCCCACAGAGAGCTCAAAATTCTTCCTGAAATGCACCATTTTATTTCTTTTAACACTGTCTAGACATGCATTTAAGTTTGATACCAACTGAGTAAAGGAGCAGGGCAGAGTACAACAATATTGATTGCAAACCTCTTTTGTGACAGCTCTTGGCTTCCAGGTTTCTGCATATGGTTGCTAAAAAGTTCTTAAATCATACACACTCAACTATCAACATATACGAATCCTATTTATTAATTATAGATTTAATTATCATACTCTCACGTATTATAGATTTAATTAGCTTACTCTCGCATATTATAGATTTAATTAGCTTACTCTGACATATTAACAATTCCATGTTAGATTATGTAAATATTAGGTGTGAAAATGAGTTGTGCATAGGTGTAACTGAGAACACTAATGTGAACTCTAGCTGAATTCTAGGTAGTCTCCAGCTGTGCTATGACTTGGATGTGCAAAAGTCCATAATAACTAAAACATTCATTCCTGTAGGGTTTCTCTTTCACTTTTCATCTAGTTTATTGTGATCAGATATCAGAATGGTAGACATGCCTAAACTAGAGTGACAAGAACTCCCAAAGAGAAACACCAATTTAAATATCTAGTCTCTTCGTTATCTTAACTACAGGATCCCAAAAAGTAGTATTTCTTAGGTTACCCTCACATTATTCATATTTGTTTTATCCAAAAATCTTGCAAATGAGTTTCCAGGTGCATGCAACATTGAATCTTCCAGGTACCAAACAGCACTATAAGCTTAAATAAATAAAAAAAATAGTAATAAAGCCAATTTTGTTGACCTAGCCCTAAAATGTAATATATCAACAATAAGCCTTACCCCACCAGTGGGGTAAGGCTTATTGTTGTTGTATGTATGTATGTATGTATTGAGCTTCATGCGCTTTACAAGCCCCTTCTGATAGTATTCATAAAAAAATAGGCAGAGTCACAGAGAACACTTCAAACTTCACGATTAAAGATGCTGCCACTTCCCTAGTTTCAAGCTTAAGATATTATTTTCCTGTTAAGCTCCTAATTATTATAAGAGAAGAAAATTAAAAATTAATTCAAGAAGACATCAAAATTTTTGGGGTAATATCTTCAGATCAAAGGAGAGAAGCGTCTAGAAAATATAAAGGAAAGGAGAAAAACAAAATAATAATATAAGCTGTAAATCATCTAGGAAACCAATAAAGAAAGAAAATTAGAAAATTCAAATTGTGATATATGCAGTATATCATCTAGATTTCCATATTACCAAGAGGAACAATCATAAATAATTACTCAACAAGCATCAGAAATGACAAAATATTAAGCAATTAGAAGGGGAAAAAGTAAGAGAGAGAGAGAGAGAAAATTTCATGTTTATCATGAATCCCATGAATAGTATTCTGTAATCCAAAATGTTTAATTAGCTGAGCACCATCCTATTTGTGAAAGATAAAAGTAATTTAGTTCATATTAAGTAAAATATTGAAAAAATTATATTGAGGACTTCCCTCTAATGGAGCATACATACATGCTTTCATCCCATCTTCTGTGGGAAAGGATCGCCTTTCTAGCTAATGTTTAAGGGGGTCCAGTGGACATTCAAAGGAATTGGAAAGTTCTCTTGTTAGAAGCCTTTCTTGATGTATTTGTTTTCTACTTTTCTTTTTCTTCTTTCCTTTGTTTGTCTTTGGAGGATCTCTTGTCCTCTGGGCTTGTAATTTCTCACTTCTTTTTTCTTTTCAATAAAATCATTTATTCATTAAAAAAATCTAGTTCTAATAATCACCTGAATATCTAAAGAAAGACATCACAACTGCTTCTTCTGATTCTCAATGGAAAATATTAATGGTAAAAGCACCTATCTCTAATGTGCGTTTTCCTTTAAAATCTAAGTACACCATGTTTTTGCTTCCCCCCTACCCCCCTTGTTTCCATTTTCTAGTATTGGCAAAAGGAGGCAGCAATGTTAAGGCAACAATTGCAGAACTTACAAGAAAGTCACCGGTACATTCTTCTTACTGTAACAAGATTTATCTACTTCATTATAGATGAGTTCAGAATTATTGTCATTAAAAAAGAACATGATAATCAAATCCTTTTAAGTCAATTTTGACAAGAATGAAAAATAAGTCAAAAAAGTGGAAGCATAACATGAAAATTGTTCATCGACTAAGGTCACACAAGTTGGATTTTAATTTGTTTGCCCTAGTATCATTTACATTAGCAGATATATGTCCATATTGCACTCTCAAAAGTACATTGTATAAAACTATACATGCACATGTTTTTGGGGCCTGCTTAATAGTATCAATCAAAAAAGAAGACAAGTCACAAGAAAATTTGTTCTATTTTTCAATGACACCAAATGGTACCTCTAGCAGTTGTAAAAAAGTTTAAAGTTTTATTCAGACACAAACAAACAAGAGAGATGCACTTCACTGAAGCCCACCAGTTATTTTTGGCCCCAAAAACAAATCCCACAATTTACCTGAAAAATGTGAACACAGATTTTGATACTTACAATAATGCAAAGCCACAATGCTACATATGAAATGCATTATCTGGCACATGGAGGTTTATGAAACATCCATCTCTCCTATTGAAAATTTCAGAAGGACATGAGTGTTAAATTATTCTTATGGAGTGCATAGAGCTGAGAGTAATAATGTAATATTGTCAAAGTGAAAATTACAAAGCAAGATGTACTTACTAGGTGATATATATTCTTTGTCTCTAGCCTTGTTGATGATTCTTCAACCATCAAAGAAGTAAATGCGAACATAATTTTTGTATGAATTAACAGGCAAATGATGGGAGAAGAACTTTCAAGTTTGACTGTCAAAGAATTACAGAGCTTGGAGAGCCAACTAGAAATTAGCCTTCGAGGTGTCCGTTTGAAAAAGGTTTGTAGTTCAGCTATTGACATTCAAGAGATATTCCAAAATAGCACACACACTTGTATTTTTTCTATTACAAAAAAAAAATTGCAGCACTGAACCATGATTTGATTCATGTAGGATCAATTTTTAATGGATGAAATACAGGAACTAAACCAAAAGGTCAGTCCTGAAACAGAAAAATTACTGGTTTTCACCATTCTTCACTAGTTAAAATGCTCTTTTATTTTCTGCAGGGAAACCTTTTACACCAGGAAAATATGGAACTGTGCAAGAAGTTAAACCAAATTTGTCAAGAAAACATGGAATTAAAAAAGAAGGTAGTGGTTTTAATTGCAATACAAACTAAAAGATCTTGAAAACTAATGATCCAATTTTTAAACCAGGATACTTGTTTTATTCATAATTTTAAACTAATATAGGTCTATGGAACAAGAGATGGAAATGGAACAAACAGAAATCCTGTTCTCACCAATGGTCTAGGCATAGGAGAGGATTTGCATGTGCCTGTAAATCTCCAGCTTAGCCAGCCTCATCAACAAAACTATGAGACACCCTCAGGGGCCACAAACTTGGGGTAAGATCTTAACCATTTGGTTAGTAAATCATTAAATTATGAAACAATACCAGAAATATTAATATAAGATGGTTGTGATTGCTGCAGCAGATTGAACCTGCATTGATGCACCTACAGGGGATTTCTGTATCTAGATTGCTATCGTGAAAATGGGCTCAGATTTGGAATGTATGCTTTTTCAATTGTGAGATGCAGTACAAAGGTCACAAACCATTCAGCCCAAAAATCTTGATTTAAAAAAAAAAATGAACAAAAGCAATCCTAGCTTGTGTGTTATAAACAAAGAACATGGCAACTTATGTAAAGTTATGACTAAATAAACTAAAATTCTTCACATTGCACAGATCAGAGACACATTTACTTCTTCTACTGTGTTAAGGAAAAGAAAAAGAAAAAGAAAAAGAAGGGACTAGTATTGTCCTTCAAATGAGGGAACAAGACCAAGTGGAGGTAGCAGCAGAAAGAAGACATTTTTGTCATAAAAATGTAAAGGCCAATCCATCAATAAAATAACTCTGGATTTTAATATGCAACCTAGTTTTATTCTCAACTTAACTTTCACTTGTCTCAAAAAATGGCTGGTGTCAACCACCACTCTTGTACTGAGTAGTTTGATATTATTTAAAGTTTTAAACCTAAAAGAATTAAAAACTTGCCATGGCGATGCAATAATGCATTAGAAAAGGTAGCTTATCAGCATGTCAGTTGGACAAGGATTAAATTTTCCCTCTTTAGAAAGAATGGAGGATAATGCAATGTAATCAACGAACCTGATATGAGCAGCCAGCAGGGGATGGGATTAATACAATTCCAGAGAACCTGATACATATAAAAAGAAAGCTCGAGAGAAGCTGCTAATAGTACCTACTTAAGAGGGTATTATAAATATGAAGCACAAATCCAGATTTTTACTGAGCTAAGATGAAGATGATACAGTGCTTTAAAATGACAATTTACTATGAAGTGGCAAATTAAGTAAACCTATTATATATTTGTATAAGAAAAGAACTGAGGTCCAAGAAGCAAAAAATTTTAGTGCGATGTTCATAGGCACATTGTCAGTAGGTGAGCAAACTGCATCATAAAAGCTCTTCATTTCATGGGCACACTGTTGTTGCTATCACAAACTCTATCACTACGAAGACTTTTTAAAAGAAGGTAGGGGTGATAGTAAAAGAATACTTTTACTAAAAGGAATTCACCAAGTTGCTAATTGTGCCCAGCTTGAAGATATCAAATAGCTAACTAGGGAAATAAGGTACTTCAATAAGTATATAAAGAACCTAGTTCTAATGATATAAGCTATGTACAGACAACCTAAATTATATAAAACAAAATTTTCAATTGTCAAGAATAAAATATCAAGAGTGAACAAACATGTGATTGATCTATGGCAGAATTGAGTATGCATTTCCGAGTTATTAAGAACCAAGTATTGGATAGTGTATGAGCAGAATGAGTGTCATCTTTTCACAAACTTCAGTATTTGTATTATGATAATTAAAGGCATGCTTTCCAAATAATTGGTATGATCATTATAGCATTTTTATTATGAGACAAATGGTTTGCATTTTCCCAGGCTTTGTCAGTACCAGTCATCTCCATTTCACAAAGGAAAATTTCAATGTATAGAAAATTACGTAAGAAACATGGTGGGGTGTTCAGATGCTAGTCATATCCATTACAAAAAACAAAGATTTTTAAAATAGAATCACAATGAGTAATAGAAAATATATGCACAAACTGACATTATAATCCCAACCATGGTACTGGCCCACCTAATGCTCAGCAGATGGTTTCTTTAAAAGAGTCTCTTTCAGTGGCATAGGAGAGCTCCTCAGTTTTACTGGGTTTCCTAGGTCTTGGATTTTTCATTCTATGCCTCGTTAAAAGAACAGACCATAATCTCATATTCCTTTCTTTTTTCATTTCCCCATAAATTTTCTTACCTTTAAATTGTACATAAATTTTAGTAGCTTTTGGGAAAAAATTTTCCGTTTAGTAACATTAAACAAGAGAGAGGTTAGTTAAGTCAAAATACAATTAACAACTGCTTTTTTAAATATTGTAACCAGTGTTAGTTAAGTCAAAATACAATCAACAACTGCTTTTTTAAATATTGTAACCAATGTTTTTGTGTATGTTCCTGAATAACAAGCTTTTTACCAGGACTTCCTAAATCATGACTCTTTCCAGTCCCTCCTCCCCTCACCCCAAAAAAATAAAAGTTTGCTATGATATTTGGGGGATTCTATTTTTATTTTGTTATTATGATTGATTATTTCCTTTCCTGTAAATATTTGATCTTTGATTTGTCTCCTATTTCATTTGTAGTTTAAACTGGAAGTATTCTGATTGCTTCAATAGTTGCAGATTACAAGGGTTCAATATATAGATACTAGGACTAACTAACTTTCCTATAAAGTAGGGATTTACATCAGTATTGAATATAATTAAAAGACTATTTATATCTATCTAATATTAACAAAAGAAATATCTCTATATTAATCTAATATTAGTCGACACTCCCCCTCAAGTTGGTTTGTAGATGTCAAGCAAACCCAACTTGCTAACAAGTAATTCAAAAGTAGGTTTGAATAACCCCTTGGTCAGGATATCCGCCACTTGCTCTGTACTGGGAATGAATGGAATGCAGATTTCTCCTCCTTCAATTCTTTCTTTAATGAAATGTCTATCCACCTCGACATGTTTCGTTCTATCATGCTGAACTGGGTTATTTGCAATACTTATAGCAGCCTTGTTGTCACAAAATAGTTTCATAGGATTCTTCTGTAATAATTTTAATTCAATCATAATCCTTTGCAACCATAGTAATTCAGCTACTCCATTTGCCATTGCTCGGTATTCAGCCTCAGCACTGGTTCTAGGCACAACGTTCTGTTTCTTGCTTCTCCACGTAACTAAGTTACCCCACACATATGTGCAGTAACCACTTGTAGATCGCCTGTCAGTGATGGATCCTGCCCAATCAGCATCTGTATAGGCCTCAATTCCTCTATGCTCAGTTTTCTTGAAAATTAATCCCTTCCCAGGTGTCCCTTTAAGGTACTTCAAGATTCTATATGCCGCTTCAAGATGGTTTTTTCTTGGAGAATGCATGAATTGGCTCACAAGGCTCACAGCAAATGCGATGTCTGGGCGAGTGTGAGACATGTATATTAATTTCCCAACAAGTCTCTGGTACAAACTTGTATCAACTGGACTTTCTGACTCTCCTACGCCAAGTTTCACATTAGGATCAACCGGAATTTCAACTGGCTTACACCCCAACATCCCAGTACTTTTTAACATATCCATAATATATTTCTGTTGGGTGACTATGATTCCTTTTTCTGATCTAGCAACTTCCATTCCTAAGAAATATTTGAGATTTCCTAGGTCTTTAATTTCGAAGTCTTTTGCTAGATTCTTTTTCAATCTATTCATCTCCTCCATATCACTACCAGTTAGGATAATATCATCAACATAAACTATCAACACTACTAACCTTTCTCCCTTCGTTCGTTTAAAGAACATTGTATGATCAGCCTGTCCTTGTTGATAATTTTGCTGCTTTAACGATTCTGTAAATTTTTCAAACCAAGCCCTCGGAGATTGTTTGAGGCCATACAAAGACTTCTTCAATTTGCATACCTGTGAATTAAATTTCTCCTCAAAACCAGCTGGGGGATCCATATATACCTCTTCCTCCAAATCTCCGTTAAGAAATGCATTCTTAACATCAAGTTGTTGAAGTGGCCAGTCCAGATTTACTGCCACAGATAACAGCACTCGAATCGTATTTAATTTTGCCACTGGAGCAAATGTTTCCATGTAATCTACTCCATAAGTTTGTGTGAACCCTTTTGCAACCAATCGAGCCTTGTATCTTTCAAGTGAGCCACCGGCATGGTATTTCACATTGAAGACCCACTTACACCCGACGGTCTTCTTCCCCTTTGGTAAGTCAACAATTTCCCAAGTTTTGATCTTCTCTAAAGCCCTCATCTCTTCCAAAACTGCATCCTTCCATGCAGGAACCTGTAGTGCATCTTGTATATTTTTTGGAATCTCAATATTAACAAGTTTAGTCATAAAGCATGAAAAAGACGGGGAAATATTCTGATGAGACACAAAATTGGAAATTGGATACTTAGTGGAGCATGATCTTACCCTTTTTCTAAGAGCGATAGGTTTAGACAGATCTGAATCAGAAGGATGAGTACTAGATTGATTCGGTTCTGACGACGGGTTGGAAGATTGGCCGTGCTGAATTGCTTGAGATGGATTTCTCCTCTGGTAAGTCTGTTCAAAGTATTCAAAGGGTAATCTCTCTTTTTCAGGCAATGCAGTTTCAATTTCTAAGGGTTGTTTTTCCATATTTAAATTCAGACTTGGACTAGGTTCAAAGTGATTTTCGTTATTTATAGAAATTTCTGGAAAATCCATATCTACTACCGAATCTTCTTTACTCTTAATAACCATATCTGGATTTTGAATCTCCCCCTGAAGATGAGGAGTAAAAAAAGGAATTTTTTCCAGAAAAGAAACATCCATTGTGACCAAATACTTTTTCAGCTCTGGGATGTAGCATTTGAATCCTTTTTGAGATACAGGGTAACCAGCAAAAAAACCTTTGTAAGCCCTAGTATCTAATTTACTTTTTTGTTTATCAGGGTTATGCACAAATACTGTGCAGCCAAAAACTCTTAGAGGTAAATCAGATATCAGTTTAGAATTAGGTTTTAATTGCTGAAAAACTTGTAGTGGAGTAGAAAAGTTTAACACACTAGAACGCATTCTATTTATTAAGAAAGCTGCATGAAGAACAGCATCCCCCCAAAATTGCTTAGGAACTGAATTTGTAAATAACAAAGCTCTGGTAATTTCCAAAAGATGCTTATTTTTCCTTTCAGCAATGCCATTTTGCTGTGGTGTGTCGAAAGATGAGCTTTGTTATACAATCCACCTTTTTTGAAAAACGATTCCCAAAGTTTTTGAAAAATATTCTCTTCCATTGTCACTTCTAAAAATTTTTATTTTTTCATTAAATTGTGTCTCTATCATGGAAGAGAAGTTCTGAAAAATATCAACAACTTCAGATTTTTCTTTCATTAAAAATATCCAACTCAACCCGGTATGATCATCTACAAAGGATACAAACCATCTTTTGCCAGTACTAGTAGGAACCCGAGAAGGTCCCCAAATGTCACTATGAATGAGTTGAAAGGGTTTGGAGGGAAGATATGGTTTTGGAGCATAAGAACTAAGATGATGTTTAGCCATGACACAAAAATCACATTGAAAAATAGATGGATCTTTATTGATAAATAATTTTGGAAACAGTCTTTTTAAATATTGAAAACTTGGATGCCCTAATCTATAATGCCATAACATGACATCTTGACTTCCTACCTTAGAAACTGAATTTGAAACAAAATTTAAGCCTGACAAATAACTCTGAACAGGTTTACCCAGGTTGTATCCATCTTCAAAGAAGTATAAGCCTTCTCTTTGTTTAGCACTGCCAATCATCCTCCCCGAGGCCAAATCCTAAAATTCACAGCCAGAATGAGAAAAAACAGCCTTGCATTTTAATTCTCTGGTTATCTGACTAACAGACAACAGATTACATGACAATTTGGGAACATGAAGGACATTTTCAAGAATAAGAGAGGGTGAAATTCGAATTGAACCATGACCAGCAATTGTAGAAAAAGACCCATCAGCTATCTTAATTTTCTGGTTACCTGCTGCAGGTCTATAGGATATAAAAAGATGAGAATTACTGGACATATGATCAGTAGCCCCTGAATCTATGATCCAAGGGTTAGCCCCAGAATTGACAGTAAAAGATGAGTGAGATAAATTACCTTGATGAGCTAGGGAACAAGATGGTGCAGTTTGAGAATTTTGAGAGGTTAATAATTTATACAGATGCTCAATTTGTTCCTTCATGGAAGGATAAATTTCGGAACTTGTGGAGGTAGACGGCTTCTCATGAGTTTGATCAACAGTGGTAGTTAGTGCACGACCTTCCCCTTTTTTCTTTGTATTGGCTGGTTTCCCATGGAGCTTCCAGCAGTTCTCTTTGGTGTGCCATGGTTTCTTGCAATATTCACACCAAAACTTCTTCTTCCCTTCTCCCTCTGAACCACCTCGAGAAATTAAGGCAGAAGCAGAATTTTCCGACCCTGGTCCAGCATCAGCCTTGACACCTGGAGCAATCATCACACGCTTTCGGCCTTCTTCTTGTCGCAATTCAGAGAAAACTTCTTGGATGGAAGGTAGTGGTTTCCTTCCAAGAAGCCGTCCCTTAACTTCATCCAGACTGGGGTCAACGACAGCCAAAAACATGAAGACACGGTCATTGTCTTCACATTTTCGAAACCGTGCCAGGTCACGAGGATTCTCCCACACATCGTTATAGCAAAGATCTAATTCTTGCCATAAAGACAACATCTCATTGTAGGAAGTTGTGATATCACTATCCCCTTGCTTGGACAGCCATAATCTTCTTTTTAATTCAAAGACTTGTGATGAGTTATCAACGTTAGAATATGTTTCATGGACTGCTTCCCAAATTTTTTGTGCATCCATGAACATATAAGGCCGACGAATAGATTCTTCCATTGAATTGAGAAGCCATGCCGTGATCAGGGATTTCTCTGAACGCCACTTACGAAAACTCGGATCTGTCTCACTGGGTGGCTCTTCCTCGCCTGTCAAGAAGCCTAGTTTCCCTCTACCATCAATTGCGAGTTTCACAGATTGGGCCCACTCTAAGAAATTGCTGCCATTTAGTCTAACAGGAGTAATCTAAAGAGAGGCATGGGTCCCAATCTCAACGTTAACTGAAGGATAGGCAGGTCTAGGCGAAGGAACAGGGTTAGGGGAGGTATTGGTCGATGCCGGTGAGGTAGTCATCCTGAGTGACGGTGAATGTGCCGTACTGGTCAATAGTACGCACCCGAGGCCTCAGTTGAAGATGAACGGTGCAATGGGTTAGCAATCAAGGGTCGAAGGTCAATTGCTACTTGACATTCGAAACCGAAGCCAAAAAACGGAAGTCAACAGGGGCAGAGAACCTGAAGTCGAAGTCGGCAGAGGCAGAGGAACCCGACACCAATAACCTGAAGTCGACGGAGGCAAAGGAACGGAAGTCGAAGTCGGCAGAGGCAAAGGAATTGAAGTCGACACTGGACACTGGAGTCGAGGTCGATAGATGCAAAGAGCGACGTCACCGAAGGTTATGAAGGCTCTGATACCATGTAGTTTAAACTGGAAGTATTCTGATTGCTTCAATAGTTGCAGATTACAAGGGTTCAATATATAGATACTAGGACTAACTAACTTTCCTATAAAGTAGGGATTTACATCAGTATTGAATATAATTAAAAGACTATTTATATCTATCTAATATTAACAAAAGAAATATCTCTATATTAATCTAATATTAGTCGACATCATTATTAAGATTGATTAGGATTAATTTGTATTTATTAGGGTTGATTATTTTCCTTTTCTATTGCCCTAGCTAGGTCTATATAAACCCAAGTCTACTCTCTTGTAATTATCAAATTTAGAGTAAAAATAATACTCTTCAATTCTTCATGGTATCAAAGCCAAGTTTCTGAACCTGTCAAAATCTCTCTCTCTCTCTCTCTACTGTTGTACCTTTAGAATACACATCTAGCCTTTTCTCGCCACGCACAACCTCAGTCTTGGTAGAACCACCCCAAGGTTCCATCCCCGTCAATCGGGACCTCGCTAGATGTCGCAGGTGTCGCCTCTAGTTTCTGCAACGGTCTCCCACGCATTGGCGCATGGAGCCGCCATTCCTGTCACCGCTTGGACAAAGTTGGTCACGGGCCACTGTAGGACGTGACCTAGTCATTTTTCAGCTCATTCAGGCCCATATCCGTGCTGTCCTTCGTCAATCCCGATATTCTAGAATCGATTTTTGTCTCTTTTTTTGTTTCTAACCATGGCTTCTTATGGATCAATCACCTCAATGCCCAAAAACCCTACCCATGTTGGGACCAGTGCCCAAAAAGGCATTTTCATAAACGCTTTTCACTACAAACCCAACAATATGGATTGTTGATTATGGGGCTTCAAATCATATGACTGGCAATGCCTCCGTACTCCTAGATGTCAAACCTTGTAATACAAATATCAAGGTCAAAATTGCTGATGGATCCTTCTTCACTATAATTGGTGTTGGAAAAAGTGAACATTTTAGACTCTCTCATGCTTGATTATGTTCTCTTAGTTCCAAACTTATCTTGCAACTTACTTTCAATTAGTAAGCTAACAAGGGATATAAATTGTATTGCTACATTCTCCCCATCTGGTTGTTTATTACAGGATTTGAATTTGGAGAGGATGATTGGCAACGCTAAGGAGGATGATGGATTATATCAGATTCAAGCTGGGAATCAAGTAACTTTGACATGCCATGTTGCAGATAGTCCTAATAGCCTTGATAATGATAAGGTTATGTTGTGGCATCATCGTCTTGGTCATCCGAATTTATATATTTATCAAAAATGTTTCCCTCTCTTTTCATCAATAAATATCCAAAGTCTTTTGAATGTGAAGTGTGATAGTTCTCTAAGCATTGTCGAAGTTCATATCCTGGTCATGCATATAAACCATCCCATCCTTTTTACACCATTCATAGTGATAGGTGGGGTCCACCCCGCATCCAAAATATATTTGGAACACGTTGGTTCATATCTTTTATTGATGAACACACTCATGTTAGTTGGGTTTTTCTTATGAAAGATAAGTCAGACGCCTCACAAATTTTCAAAAAATTATACACCATGATTCAAACCCAGTTTCAAACCATAATTCAAATTTTTTAGTCTGACAATGCTAAGGTCTATTTCAATTCGTTCCTTAAGCATTTTTTTCCTTGAGCAAGGAATTGTGCATCAGAGTTCTTGCACTTACACACCTCAACAGAATGGGAGTGTGGAATGAGATTGTGGAACGTAAAAATAGACATCTCCTTGAAGTGGCTAGATTCTTAATGCTTACCAATAATGTTCCCCATTAATTATGGGGTAAGCTATGTTGACCGCTACCCATTTAATTAATAAAATGCCATCTCGTCCCTTGAAATTCAACACACCATGCCAAGTCTTCTTAAAGCATTTTCCTAACAATAAACTTGTTATCAATCTTCCTTTTAAGGTCTTTGGTTGTTGTGCTTTTGTACATGTTCCATCTTAGAATAAAGGAAAGTTAGATCCTAAATTCGAGAAATGCATCTTTGTTGGGTATGCCTCTAACCAAAAAAGTTACAAATGTTATTCCCCAATAACACGAAAGTTTTATATCTCCATGGATGTCTCTTTACTTGAACACACTTCTGTCTATCCAAAACTCATATTCAGGGGGAGAACTTGACACCAGGAGAATATCAATTCTAGGCTACCTTACTTGAAATTGTTGCACCTAACTCTGAAAGGTTACCAACCTGCTCACCTGAATCAAAAGCTCTCAGTGCTCGTAAACAGCAAGGCAATGCAGAGTTAAAGGTATACTCAAGACACCCGAAGTAGAATCAGACCAAGCAACAACAAATAATTCGTGAAGATTGCCAATCTGACCCAAATCCAACCCCTGGGGAGAACAAACAAGACACTCGAGGTATATTTGGCTATGAACTCTCTACTGATATTATATCTAATCTCTACCTTCCTATTGCTTGGAGAAAGGGAGTTAGATCATGCACCAAACATCCTATTGCTAATCATGTTTCATATAAGAAATTATATAGTACCTTTAGGGCTTTTACAACAAATTTGGATAGCACTAAGCTTCCAACTTGCATAGAAGAAGCTCTACAACACCTAAAATGGAGGGAGATTGTAAACGAGGAATTGAATGCCTTGAAGAAAAATGGCACATGGATTCTTACTGAAAAACCTCCAGGAAAGCAACCTGTGGGATGTAAATAGGTGTTCACTATCAAGTACAAAGCTGATGGGAGCATTGATAGATACAAAGCGAGATTAGTGGTAAAATGATTCACTCAAACTTATGGGATAGATTACCAAGAGACATTTGCTCCTATAACAAAGTTAAACACTATTCGTATTCTCATGTCTATTGCTGCAAACCTCGACTGGAAGCTTCACCAATTTGACATCAAGAATGCATTTCTTAATGGTGATCTTGAAGAAGAAGTCTACATGGAGATACCTCCTAGTTTGAAAAATTCAAATAACTCATATATGGTGTGTAAACTTCATAAATCTCTTTATGGCCTTAAACGGCCTCTAAAGGCCTAGTTTGAAAGGTTCTTTCAGGTAGTTAAAAAGGCCGGAATATGTTCAAAGACAGGCAGATCATACTTTGTTTATCAAACATTCTCTATGGGGAAAATCATCATCCTCTTTGTATATGTGGATGACATAGTAATCACTGATAATAATGAAGAAGAGGTGACACACGTAAAGAAGTTCCTAAGTAAGGAATTTGAAATCAAAGATCTTGATCCTTTAAAATATTTCCTTGGTATGAAAATAGCACGATGTAGCAGAGGAATCTCTATTTCATAAAGGAAGTACACCTTAAATCTTTTGAGAGAAACATAAATGCTAGGATGTAAACCTGCTAACATTCCCATGGATCTGTTCAACAAAATAGGTTCAAAGGAGTCCTCTAGTCATGTTGATAAAAAGATGTATCAATGTCTTGTGGGAAAACTCATATCTCTCTCATACTCGACCTAACATCAGTTTTGAAGTAAGTGTAGCAAGTCAATACATGAATAATCCTACTGAAGAACATCTTGAGGCTGTTAATCAGATACTCAGATACTTGAAGATGACACCTGAAAAATGTCTATTTTTTAGAAAAGGGGCTAATAGAAGTGTTGGAAGTTTCCTCGGATGTTGATTGGGCGGGTTCCCTAACAGATAGGAGGTCCACCTCAGGGTATTGTAGTTACTTAGAGAAGTAAAAAGCAGTCTGTGGTGTCTAGAAGTAGTGCTGAACCATAATTTCGTATTATAGCACATGGGATTTGTGAAGTAATATGGTTGAGAAGAGCATTGGAAGAGCTTTAGCTTCCAATTACTGCCTCCATGAGATTCCATTGTGACAATCAAACAACAATTCAAATTGCAAAGAATCCAGTTCATCATGACAAAACCAAACATGTGGAGATCAATTGTCATTTCATTAGAGAAAAGTTAGCAAGGGGTCATTGAGATAATTTATACTCCTACACATCAAAAGACGGCTAATATCCTTACCAAGACTATTCCTAGAACTCAGTTTGACAATCTCTTATCCAAGTTGGGAATAATTGACATTTGTTCCCTAACTTGAAGGAGAGTGTGGGATTTTAGTTTTATTGTTATTATGATTGATTATGATTGATTTATTTCCTTTCCTGTAAATATTTGATTTCTTATTTGTTTCCTATTTCATTATTATGATTGATTAGGATTAATTTGTATTTATTAGGGTTGATTATTTTCCTTTTCTATTGCCCTAGCTAGGAGTATATAAAACCTAGTCTACTCTCTTGAAATTATCAGATTTTGAGTACAAATAATAATCTTCAATTCTTCTTTAATGACAGCGCCCCTAACAATGACTGTTTATGTACAGCCAACAGAAAAGTGTTATAAACATTGTTATGAGAAGATTAAATCTCTCAACATTCACCTGCAAGGCAGAAGTGACCACAACACAACGTCTCAACAAAAATAAGTGGGCCAAACTAACCATTAATAATAACAACAGATTAGTAAACAGAGAAGTCATAAGCAATCTAATCCCCATATCCCTCCCTCACACCTCTTTGGCCTTCCCCAAAAAGGAGACATGGAGAAAAAGCTGAGTGCCCGAGTGAAATGATAAAAGCCAATGTACAGAGCATGCTAGACTACCTAAAAGCTGAGTGCTGCAGGATGTGTGAAAAGGAACCGATCACTTTACAAATGGCACTATTATTTGCAATACTAAGGAAGAGAAAAAACATTAGAGAAAATTGTTAATTCACTTCAAAATGAGAATTTGAAGATCATCCAACTGATATGATGAGGCCCAAAAAGTATCTTTGATTTTCTGTTTATTTGCGCCTATTTTTTGGTATACAGTAATCAAATTTTATATGATACCCATGGACAATAATGTGCTCATATTTCTACATTCAAATTAGCATAGGACCTAAATTGTGATTAGGCATTACGAGGAACTAAATGCAGGATAAGAGAACTCATTCAAACATTAAAAGTGAGCCCACACTGAATTCCAACCCAGTTCCAACCTTACAGTTCTTACATTTAATTGAGATATTTTTCCATCTAACAGATAATCTTGAAAAATATGCTGGAATAAAAGAATTAAAAGCTTGAAATTACCATGAATGAGATGAGCAAGTGTGAGCCAGAAAATATTTTACCAAGAGATTCCCAACATTAGCTACAAAATATCAGCTGCCAGTATGTCTATAGTCCTAGGCAACCTAGCATTTTGTAAAGTTAACTGATCTACAAGGACAGTTAGTACATCAGGCCCATTTCCAATTTCAAACCTTTTTCTTTTTTTTTATGATAAACCCCATTTACTGATTACCCTAGATGAAAGTGCCAAGAAGATTTATAAACATCGTGAGAGCATTTTTTAAGGCCTAACGGACCATTATCATAACAAATTCAACTTTTGAAGGTTTCCACATGCATTAGTATGGAATCCAAATATCGTTTCTTGCATTACTAACACAGCATAGATTTTTTTCAAAAGGAAGTAGCACCACCAGAAGATAAAATACTACATTCTACAATTGAAGCAACAATTCATCAAGAACTAGGACAGGAGATGTTTTCTTTAACTCTACCCCAAATTTTTCAATATCATCAACTACATTTTGTCCCATTTATTGTCATGGACTCATGATGTTTCTATGAATCCAATTTATCACCCAGTCAATGCCAAACCAAGTCTAGGAAAGCTAACTATATCATAGTCCATGTCAACATTTCTTAAGTTTTCCCAGCATGATCATTGACCCAGAAAAGCAGCTCGAATAGACAATCTCAAAGAGAAAAAGGTAAAAATTAGCATGCTGGACTCTCTCCTGCTATAAAAATCATGTTAACTTAATGTGAAGAGCATCTAACATCAAAGCCTCTTACGCATTTTATTCTATTAGATTCTTCTTATTGTAGACAAATGTTACATAGTGCATGTGTGGAAGTGTGAGAGGTAGGATGCACAATTAACCGTTGATGGCAGATCACAACTTGCCACAAGAAGATCACCCTATTGTGAGCTCAAAGTAAGGATACGGATAGGGTACTATAGTCCTTATCTTGGAACCCAGAGTAAAAATTTTTCTCATTCCCAAACTCATCTAGTGGATATCAAACTTAATCCCCATTCGCTTCCCAATGAAATTCCCAAATCCCCAGACTTAACTTAATTACTAGAAAATTATCCAAAATGAGCATTTTTTCTCAATTGATACTCATCTATATGAAATTTATTCATATAAATCATAAAAAAAGAAACCTCAGGACAATTAAAATTATCCTAACACACACTTAAAATTGTCTAGATACATACACACATACATACATACATATGAGGCGGGGTGGATACTGCCCTCCCCATGCCCAGCCTCAAACTCACAAAAATTTCCAAAAAATTCTCATACCCATACCCGGACCCATTTTTCTATCCCCACATATGTACCAAAAGGGTAACTTATATAAGGGTCCCTAGTGGGTATGGGTATTTTAATCATCCCTAATTCAAAGGCAAAATTTATTGGTCTCATAACATCAAGGAACACTTCACAGTATCAAAATTAGCAAGTATATCAGCTATACCATCTTATTGTTTAAATTTCATTGATTCATATGTAATATTGAACAAGGATGTCGGTAGCTGTTTTAATAAATCAACTAAATAAGTGACTCTATTCAATATCGGTCCATTCCAGTAGTCTAGCCAAAATTTTCCATTACAATTTGTATTTTTCTAAAGAAAAAGATTTAGTTTTATTGCTGAAAATTATCACAGTACAGAGAGAGCCTGTTGAACTTACCCAACTTTTAAAAATTCTAAAATACACTACTCTTCCCATAGACCTAAGCTTGCTCCAGCCATTAACCATTTAATTTGCTCTTTATAGTTCATACAGAGTGTATTACAATTCCATATGAGTAAATCAAGGCATACTTTGACGATTCAATCAAATATGCTTAAATTATCTGTTGTTTCTTTAACATATATGCTTTGTAGGTTGAATTGTTCAATCTTGGATCCTAAATTAGTTTCAAATGAAAATGAACAATCAGTGTTGCCAACTGCTGCTAGATGAGTAAAAATAAGCTATATTTAACAACTAGAAAATAGAAAATTTAAATTTATAAATTTATAAAATGCAAGATAATTGCAGTTGGTGGGAAACGACTATGAAGGAAGACACACTTTATGAATTATTCTCTTATTAAATCCAACTTTCAAAAAGACTCGCATGCGTCTTCCAACTCCAGTTCCCAGCATCTATTCATTACCCATGTTGCCAAAAAAAAAAATTTAAATTAAAAATATAAGTATTTAAAAGTCTATATCGACTTCAAATAGGAAGACAATGTATATCACTTAATTGAAGACAATTACAAAGAAGCAATAATACTATCGCTCACTGTTAGGGAACAGGAGATAAAATATCTAATTAGTCTAAAACTTTGGAGTTGAGCCTCCTAAAAGGTCATTGTATTATTGGCTCGTGTGAGACCAAAAGGAGCATTCAAATACATAATTCACATCTCGGTGAAATAAAAATATAGCATTAAGAGAGAACAAAGTAAGCGTATTCAACCGAATAAAGTTTACGTTGATTTGAAATAATCAATGCAGCTAACAAAAAAGGTACTGAAGACTACTAACCTGGCAAAAGAAAAAAGAAAAAAAAAATGGCAAAGAAAATGATAAAGGAATTACATAAATAGTCCTTACCTGAGTTCCGAAAGACGTCCATCTCCGTCCAAAGTGGTCCGATGTTACTATGAAGAAGACCTCAAAGTAACCTAGATAATAAGAAAAACAAACAGATAAGTGGACAACACGACGATGCAGCATATAATACTGCGACGATATTAAAAGCAAAATAAAACAGTTCCTTCATCTGCTAGAAAGAATCTACATGTAGTATAAAGAGAAATCCTACCATAGTTAGGACAGTAAAATCTTCGTAACAAGACTACCGGAACATTTTAGCTTTTTTCTTTTATTTTTCTTTTTCCACAGTTTCTCAGCAACCAAATGGATTAAAAAGATGAAAACATCTGGCCTTTAAGCTGAAAAACCTCCAGTGATACACAGTCTCTAGGTCATACAGCCATGGAAACTATGAGTTGCGACCAAGCTTCAAGCATTAATGCAGCTCCGAAACAAGCTTCACAGAGAATATCGAAGTTCTCGCCGAGAAGCTGAGAATCGAAATCCATGGACGAATAGGATAGGAGAAAGGAAATGAAGAAGGAGGAAAGAAAATGAGATCTGCTACAGAGAATCCAAAATATTAGAGCCGGCTAGAAAGCACAAGAGAAATCAGAAAAGGTTAGAAGGAGTACGAGCTCGTGAGAAAATATCAGGGGCAATTAGGGATTAAACAATTAATAGTGAGATGGTAGCATTCCCCACTTTAATCTCACGTAATTTATCAATTGGCGCTATTATAATGTGGCTTGTATAGACTATGACTTTTCGTATTATTTAATTTCTAGGGTTTCGAATTCTACTTAAACTGTTTTTGGCTTCGAAGCCGTAATTGCTGTTTCATCCTAGCACGCAGGATTCGCTTGGTTGCCCCACTCGGCATAATGGCAAACACAAGTACACAACTGTCACTTGACTAGTTTATCACCCTCCTCGTTAATTTTATCTTGGTCAGAGTAAATTATTATTTTAGTTTTTATAATTTTTGTTTAATTTTTAATTTTTTATAATTTTAAAAATGTTTATGTAAATTTTATCATTATTTTTTGGTTAATTATAAATTATCTTGATACTATAAATAAATATAATTAAGATACATCATCTCAATTATTTAACATATATTAAAAACAAAACAAAAAACTATTTACCATAAATTACATCACATCTTATATATCTATATATATGATTTCAATTTTTTAATTTTTTTATTTTTTAATAGAAGTTATACATATTCATAATATCAATATGCATTAGTTGATTGTATCAAAAGGTTGAATGGAACATTGATAAAAATTTGGTAGTAAAGACTAAATTATAAAATTATAAAATTATACAAATAAATTATAAAATTTTAAATTGTAGGAATTAAATTAAAAAAATTATGCAAAATTTTAAAGAATAAGAGAATAATTTAACTTTATTAAAATCATTCTTATGCTTCTATTGAAACACATGTATATTGTAGGGTAAATCATCATAGTAGTTGTTATAGTTATATACTTTCAATTCGTCAAAGTCAACTGTGGCGAAATTAATACGTGTTATTCTCGGCCAATAATTTCAAAACATTTCACTTTTATCAAATAATCGTTCACGCCATGTGATAATTACTGTGTCTGCATGTAGATTGGGACTCTCCGTGTGAACAAAAATTTAGATGTAGTTATGTATATTTGTGTTATTAAATTTTTTAATCCAAAATATAATAAATATATAATTTTTTAATTAAAAATTAAGTTTATATTTTAAAAAATAATTACATATATTTTTACAACTTAACATACATAGTTAGATTTTTTTAAAAAATTACATATATTTTATATTTGTAATAAAAATTTAACAATAAACTTTAGTGATGCCAAACCTTTTTTTTTTACTTTTCTTAAGGCTAATTTGATCCCTTGAGCCTCGGGACTCGGGAGCATCTGAAGTGGAAAGTTCAATATTATATTCCAGAAAAAAGTATGATAAAAAAGGTCAGTGCCAAATTCAACTTGGATGGACACCTGTCAATTCACTATCACCTATCATGGACACCTGTCAACCGAATAAGCTTTGGCTGTATGCATGTTCATTATTCTCTATTTTTTTTTAATCTGGAAACCTTGCAGGGAAGAAGATATTTTCTATTTTTTATTGGTACATAAAAGATATTTTCTTTAGCCTTCCTAGTTTTTAGTTCCTGTTTTTTTTATTTGAAACTCATATGTCCCCTTAATGATACCACTTCAGAATTCTAAGCCCCAACAACTCCTCCCTTTGCTTTTCGATGGCCATTTGATCAGAACCCATATCTCTATGTTGCATAATATAGTTTTAGCTAAAATATATTTCATGTCCTTAAATTTTAATAAAAAATTTAGTTTCTATAATTAAAAAATAAAAAATTAATTTTTATAATTTTTAAAATCTTAAGAAATGCCTTTAATATTAATTAATAGTTAATCAAAGATTAATCTGATATATATATATATATATTACTAATTGAAATATATACATCAATATTAAATATTCCATCAACATCACATCAACATCACATGCGCCACGGTATAATGACATGAGGCATCACAGTATTAATTTTTCTTTTCTTTTCTTTTGTCTTTTCTCCCTCTTCTCTTTCCTCTTCCTCTTCCTCCTAAACTTCAATATTTTGAAAGAGATGGACAGAAATTTTCAGAAAGCAGAAAACATTCATGCTGTCATTGGTGAATACTTCAAAGTATGGCATCCAAGAGAACAAAAACCTACATCGAAGAGACCCTCAAATAGAAGGAAAAAATAAGAGCGCAGTAGCAAAAACTGAAACGGGTCAGAGGAAGAAGGAGAAAAATAACGCGGAAAAATTTAACGAAGTTTGAGTCTTTACCTGTTTGAAATGCTTATTAATGTTTTTGGACCCGGACCGACCCGGCGGATGGATCCAGGACCCAGTGATTCAGGGCCGGGACCGGTCCGGGTCATTAGTTTTAGCCCGATCGCAATCGATCCGGTCAAAACTCGGTCGACCCGGCCACTCGGGTTGACCCGGGTCTCTCTTTTTTTTTTTAAATTTTTTTAAAAATTTATTTTATTTTTTTTTTTGAAACAATCTCTTAATTTTTGAAACTAACTCAATCAATTTTGTGACTAACATACTCTCATATGTTTAGATAGACACAAAAAAATTAAATTAAAATTATTTTTTGAAAAATGAAACTAGACCAAGTTGACAAATATAAAAGTTTTTTCTAACATAATTTTCATAACAAAAATTTCATGATTTAAGTCATTGAATATGATTGAGAATTTTAAATATACATTTTTAAGAAAAACTGATATTCTGCATATTAGTCATATTATGTTTGGATGATATTATTTATGACTTTATGAATAATTATTAATATTTATGATTTTATATTTGAATTATTATGCATGTTTATGACTTTAAAGTTTGAAATTTACATATAAATTATTTATTTTACATATTTTTTAATTTATTTCTAAAGATACATATATATATATATATATATATTTTAATTTATTTATCCGGTTTAGCAATTGACCCGATGACCCGACGGTTGAACCAGTGACCCAGTGATCAGGAGGCCAGCCCGGATCAATGACCGGGCCGGTTCCTAAAACATTGATGCTGATTGTGAGAGAAGGAAGACTTGGGATTTGGGAAATGACGAGCAAAGCTAAACCCTTAAAGGACGCGGCCACACAAGATTAGGAGGGAGAGAAAGAGAAAAGAGAATAAAGAAAAAAGAAGAGGGAAAAAAAAAACTAAGCACGTGATGAACCATGTCAGTATTACAATGTGTTATGTATGATAATGATGTGGCATTAATGTGGTGCTTATTATTATTGTATATATTTCAATCAACGTAGTATGTTTTAGATTAATTTTTAACATTAATATTAAGAATTATTTTTTAAGATTTTTAAAAATTATAGAGACCAGATTCTTTATTTTTAAATTATAGAGACCAAATCTTTCAATAAGTGAAACATAAAGATATGAATTATATTTTAATTTTTTTAAGAGCAGAAAATATTAAATAAAAGAAGAGTCAAAGAAATATTCATTACATTAGTATTTTAGCAAAGAAAAGTCACAGAAATATTCATTATATTAGTATTTTTCCTAAATTTTCAACCTTCGATACTAATCATCAGAATTCGGCGTTTTCTATTTTGTTCCTAATAATAAGCGGTTTAGATTACAAAATTATTAAAATATTCAGAGCCATAAAAAGATTTATTTGATTGATTTAGCCAAGGGTGAGCATTGGGCTAAGGTTAATCTACCAACTCACTCAATTCAAATCAACTTATAACAATAAGTTAGATTGACGGGTTAATTTAGTTTTATTTTTTTCAATCCATTACCTACAATTCAAATAATGTGTTTATAAATTTTCAACCAATGAATTAGTTCATATTTTTTAAAAATGTTGTAATACACCTATGTTATACATTTATATTATGTGTAAAGTATTTAAGATTTAATTAGTATATTATTTAATTTCTTTTGTAACATTTTTCTCTCTCAATAATAATATATATTACCACATATAACATTTATTATTTTAATTAGTAATTATTTATTAAACCATTAGCTCTTCCATTTAAAATTTTATCATTTCACCTTTTATCTCAGTTTTAATAAATACCAAAAGAAAAAATTAACTTATATCAGACTATATATAGGATTTTCTTCTAAAAAACATATAATTATGTAACATTTAATTCTTTTTTTTAATTATAACATTTTAAATCAAGTCTATTATTCTAAAAAAAAACAACTCAACCCGCCAACTCTAACCAAACCAACTCATTTGGCAACGGATTAAGTGAATGAAAATATATCAACCTGAACCAACACAACTCATATCTTATTGGTTGGTTCAATTCTTACTTCTTATAATTCTTTCAATTTAACCTAACCCAACATGCACACACCCCTAGGACTGTTTGGTATGCTCGCGGAAGTGGAAAAGGAAAGCGTCTTTCCATTACTGTGCTTTTTTTCCGTTGTTTGGTATGGCTCGCTGTAGTAGTTGGAAACGGAAGTCGACATTCCCTCTTCCTTCAAAATCGTGATATTCATTTCCATGGCTTCATCAATGGAAAACCGGTCATGGAAAGGAAAAGGGAAGAGAAATGTCAAATTTGCCCACGCTCTGCTCTCGCGTTTTGGTCCTCCCGCACCTTCCATTTCACACTTTCATTATCGGCCATTTCGCACTCACACACACATTCATATAATAAATTGATAGTTACCCTTTGACGTCGCAAGCACGCTTCAACCTCTCTTTGCTCTTGATGTCTTTCTTCCTCAGGTTTTAAATTGTTCACAGTCACATTAATGACGTCAAACGAGCAAGACCGATGAGTCAACATGTTGGCACCAAGCAGTTGGCCAGCGATCAACCGACGGTGGGTGGGCCTGCAGCAGGCCGATGGACAAGCTTGCAGTAGGCCGGTCGACCGGCTTGCTGGGAGGGAGACATGGGGAGAATGCAAGGGGGTAATTTAGTCATTTTGCTCTAATTTTTTCTTTCTTTCCTATTAAAAAATACATACCAAACACACGAAATATTCTATTCCTACTCTATTTTCTATCTCATACAAACCATGTTTTTTTTCCATTCTTTCTTCCACCTTCCATTCTCTTTTCCTTTTCATTTTCTTATTTCTTTTCCATTTCTACTCTTTCCTGAATACCAAACGCCCCCTAGATTTAGTAAGGTTTATTATTATTTTATTATTAAATTATTTTCAATTTTTAATAAATCAAAATATTGAATTTATGAGAAACCATGCTTAAGGAGCCGTTTGGTAGGTCCGTTGTCACTGGAAAAGAATGCTCCTCTCCAGTATTGTATATATTTTCATGTGTTTGGTATGTTGAACTGTACACTATGGCGATAGAAGTAGGAATTATCTCTTTAGTCAAGTTAGCCTATTTTTTTTTCCTCGCCTCATCGATGGAAAATTGGTCATCCGATGGAATGGATGTGCGTCTTTACTCATTTGCCCTTATCTATTCATTGTAATATCTAGATTGCCCTTTGCTTGCCCTAATTAAGTCGATGGTCCGTTGGTTCGTGGATGGGTTTTGTATTGTGGTGGACACTGACAAATTTGCATTCACGTCGCCGTCTAAGGTTGTCTAGTGCCTGTGAGATCCTCGACCATCCGTTGTGTCTTCTTCGTGCACGCCAATCACTGTTCTGTTGAGTTCATCTTCATCTATCAGTAAGCTTTCTTTTTCTTCTTAGCTCTCTTGCCAATTGACTGTTGTTATCTAAGGAAATTGGTTTTCTGTGTACTCTATGTGCAGATTCTCCTCATAAGAAAGTGCTCTCAGTCATCTAATAAAAATCTCTAATAGTCCAACCCATATAACTGTCAAAGATACAATTTAGTCACAATGATGTCCGTATGATAGAATACATATTTAATAATATTTACATACCCAAATTTGCAAGCATTGTTATGTTCGTTTCATTAGTCATACTACAAAAAGGACACTGTCATATACTGTGGTGAATTTTGTATCTTGAATATTTTGTTGTTTATTTTTGAATTTATCATAAACATATAATATATTGATGACTATTTTGAGTTGAAACCATATGGATTAGAAATTGTCTTATGATTGCAAAAAAACCTGTTACAATTATGGATGACTTGAGAAGGAAGATAATTGCGAAAGCTGTTGGTTTAGTTATATATTGGTAGGTTTATATGATACTCGCTGTTTGTAAATACTACTCTATTTAAACTATAAGTAGGCAGCATATAGGTTGAAATCCATACACTGTTGACTTCCACGCACATAGAGCTCACTTTAGGGGCCTAATTTATAGCAATGATGTAGCTTGCTTTAGCTTAACTAAGATGACTAGGTCAACACTAAATAGGCTGTGCTTGATGCTTGATGCTATTGGAGGTCTGAAGCCCACGAAAAATATGCTAGTAGATGAACAAGTGTCCATATTTGCACATATCATATCTCATTATGTAAAGAATAGAGTCATCCAACAACAATTTAAGAGATCAGTTGAGAACGTCAATAGGCATTTTAAAGGGTGCTTACTGCGATGATGCATTTAGGTAGAGTTCTGTTCAAGACCCATGAGTCAGTGCCTGCAAATTCAGTAGATCCCAGATGGAAATTGTTCAAGGTACTTGTCTGTTTTAAGTTTTTTTCACAATCACTTTATATGTCATTGCAAGTTAGTCACTGTGATGATTGTGTAGAATTGGGTTGGCGCCATTGATGGGATATACATAAGATTACAAGTTCCGGTGGAGGACTAACCATGATATAGAAATCGAAAAGGGGATCTTACAACTAATGTTCTAGGAATTTACTCTCAAGATGGTCAATTCATATTTGTCTTGCTTGGGTGAGAGGGGTCTACAACTGATAGTGGAGTTTTGCATAACGCAGTATTCCGACCACATGGACTTCGAGTTTCATCAAGTGAGTATTGGAATTTGAGTGAAAATAATATTCTCGTCATATTTAAGGACTGACTTGTGGAATGTTGCTTGTGTAGGGTGTTATTATCTAGTTAACTCAGGATACACCAATTACAAAGGTTTTTTAGGGCCTTACCGAGGACAGAGATATCACCTAAGTGAGTAGAGACAGTGTGTTCAACCGATAAACCCTCGCTAGTTCTTTAACATGAAACACTCATTTGCATGTAACGTGACCGAGAGGTGTTTTGGTTTGTTGAAAGGGCAGTGGGCTATACTTAGGAGCCATTCTTTTTATCCGGTTTGAATGCATAATCATATTATAATTGCTTGATAATTACTCCACAATCTCATAATGCGGGAGAATAGCATGGATCCATTTGAAGACCTGGAAGGAATAGAAGTAGAAAAAACAGAAGAAGAGGTCGATGAAGAGGAATTGAGTATAATTGAGCCAACAGATGCATGGAGTCAGTGGAGAGATGACTTAGCAAATGACATGTATCTCCAGTTTAGGAATAGGCGTAAATGAGAACCTTCATAGTTTTGAGAATTTGATCATTGTAGTTTAACATTGCAGTGTTGTGATCTTATTGTATGCACACATTTAGCGTTTGATATATCTAGACATTTGATAGTTTATTAGTTGGATTGAGTAGGTTGATAATTATTATTTGCATATAATTACTCATAATGTTATGTTATTTCTTGACAAATAGCATGGCACATCATTGGACACCTGAGGAGGATGAAATGTTGGTCGACTCACTTGTGGAGCTCAAGCTGGCTGGAGAGTTGTATCGTTGTGAGAAAACTTTTCAAATAGGTTACTTATAAAAGTTAGAGAAAAAACTTGATAAGAAGGCCCCCAACCACAGCTTTCAGGGTAACCCCCATATAGTATCACAAATGAAAACACTGAAGGCTAGCTAGCAAGTTGTCTATGATCTGTTTCATGCACCAAACACAAGTGGATTTGGATGGGACCCTGTGACTAAGTGTGTTGCAGCTGAGCCATCTGTATGGGATACCTATCTACAGGTGTGTTTCCTCATGCCTATGCTTTTGTACCTGATTGTTATGTGAAGCTGCAAAGTGTATGCTTTATAATTATTTGCATTTGTTTCTTATGCAGTCAAATAAAAGTAAGGCACCTTGGAGGAACAAATCTTTTTCGTTATACGAGCGATTATGCACTGTCTTTGGAAAAGACTGTGCAACTGGATAAGATTCACAGACTTATGTCAATATTACACAAGAGAGGGAAAGCTAATGTGCAGTGGATGAGCATAGCATTCCAATCGAAGAACAACAGCCGGAGTCGATACTTGATGAGACTCAATATTACTTTGAGACTGTTGGAATGTCTGAGGCCTCACATGGTTCCAGAAAGAGGAGGAGAAGCAATGGCGAGTATCATGAACTTCGTGATTTCATCCAACAGGCCACCACTAGCATAGCCACATCACTTGATAAGTTGATTGGTGAATTAAATGTGATAGAAAGGAATATACTAGAAAGAAGAGCAAGCCTATTTGGGGATTTGGTGAATGTCAATGGGCTCATTGAATGTCACGTCCCAAAATTTGAGCACGTGACCGGCACGGACAGTGAATTTCATTTTACCTCCGTAAACCTATCTCTCTCTTAAGTATCATACCACTCTTTTAAATACAATTAATCTAAATTACATAATTTAAGAATTCAAATAAGAGAATTATTCATCTTTTCCCAAAAGATAAGAAAATATGGTTAAACTGAGTTCTCTATACATACTACAGTCATTCACATTACATCACTGAATGAACCTACCCGATTACAGAGATTTTAAAGATTTATACAACTTAGAATAAGACCTAAACATTATACATTATACCTTTACCCTGAATAAATGAAAAGGTAATCATGGGCTAAGGATCCATAACTCTTTGTATAGATATTTACCTTCAACTGTCAACTCTGAAAAAAAAATGTTAATAAGAGGGGTATGAGCAAACCACGTGCCCAGTGAGCAGACAACACAACACTTTGACCAAAAAAAATACCATGCAGCAATCATACGTAATCGATCATAATATAATATAACATAATTCATAATACTTCACAACAATATCCAAGTAAATCAAATATATTTCAACATAATTCAAATAATTCACAACAGCAAACAGTAAAATCAATTTCACACATTTTCCGTACCAACCGAGTCGTCCAGGGTACCTCTGGATCGTTGCCCGCGGCCCCTGCCGCATCCACCCTTATCGCTCTATTTATATTCTCCACCCTTATAGCTTTACATAGATTTCTCCATGGGGTGCACCGTCATGCCTTTCCTTTCTAGTCAAACACAATCACAATCACATCTAAGAGCATTCTCAATCATAATCATGAGTCACATACACAACTCAGTCATTTACAATTCAAGTCACAACATAATCAATATGATTCCAGCAACATAGCATGTATACAACATAATAACTCATAATATAGAACAATTATTCAACAATAACATACTTCAACTATCCGTATATGAATGAACTCAACAATCAGAGTATGACACATTTTAACTCAGTTCACATGCCATTCACAATCCATCATATAACTTCCATTCATGAAAAAATAAGAAAATATAATTATATATATTACCAGGTAAGTTCCACAATTGTTTATGCCTCATCGTCCCACATCATCCTCTTCAAACTTGGATATACAACATATTTTCACTATGATGCAAAAAGTCAATAACAAAGATATTTAATCATAGCAAGTATTAACCCACTCACCTCAGATCTGAGTAATGTTCCCACACTCCAAACTAAAGGAAGGTACCCAAAATCTCATAGGAGGCCTAGAAAAATAAGCCAAGAAGGAAATAACAGTAATTTAGAACTTAGGTTACCAAGCATCTAACATTGTTCCTTTTTTTTCTGCTAGTTTCGAAGCCAAACTTTACAAAATTTCTGGTATTAATCCGTAGCTCCAAAAATCATAAAATTTAGTACATAGCCTTATTAGTATATTGACATTCTAGAATAAAAATTTCAAAATTTAATTCCACCGTTAGACCCCAAAAAGATCTTATTAGTGATTATAGGTCAGAGCTATCTAAATTCTAAATAGGTACAGTGTTATGTGTTTTAGACATAGTTAATCATGTCCAAACGTGGTGAAATTTTTTAGATCTTTAGATATATATCTTATCTATGGGTCATGAAAATTTTAGATCAAAAAGAGGTCTTTAGCTATTAAAACCAAATTAATTTCCGAAACTGTCCAGATTTGCTCTGTATTGAACAAAGTGTTGTTCTCATGTTTATTTGACCAATCAAATCAATTTTGATGAGTTTGAAACTTTCCAGATCAGAGTAATAACATGTTAAGAGTTCCCCATAAAAATTTCATGATTTTTGGAATTAATTTGGTCATTCCAAAACACATAAAACCAGTAGCATAACAAATCAATTTTGTTTTGCCTTTTACAAATATCAATCACTGTTTTAGGTATATGAAGGATACCAAACCAACCCAGAAAATTCTGAAATAATTTAAGTATACTCTTAGACACCATTTCTGGTTGTGTACCAAGTTTCATGACCATTGAAGTTCGTTTGATACCTCAAACAGTCCAAACAATTCTTAGCAGTAAAGAAAAATTCTGCAGAAAAATAATCAGCTCTGTTCTTTGTCTCGTTACCATTTCTTTCGATTTTTGCTTCTTGATTCATGTCTTATGTTTGTTTTCTTCATTTTTAATCTGTAATAGTTTGCATAATCATCTCTACCCAAAGACTAAATAAAAGGAAATGAATTAAACTCATGGATTCAAAGGATTCAGGCTTATTGTTACCTTGCTCTATTTTTATGGTAAGAATCACATCCATGACCATGTTTCCATCAATTTGATCTCTAGGGTTCTTAGCTCATGATAGAAAAACAGAGAAGAGCAGAGGAAGATGAAAACAAAAGAGGAGAAGCAGATGAACGATGTGATTTCTGTAGCAAGAATTCTCCTTCCTTCTCCCTAGCTCTTGGTCTCTCTCTCTCTCTCTCAAACTCTCCTTGGTAGATATCCTTTCTCCCTTAGCACACACACTTGACGGAAATGATAGAGAAGACAACAGTGGGTGTATGATTGAGAAGACAAGAGTGGGTATGTGTGTTGTCTCCTTCTTTTTTTTTTGATGGATGATGAGTCACCCTATTTTTTTTTACCAAGTAACAAAATAAAACAAAATAAAAACTCCAAACAACTTAGGAAAATTTTCACCTAGGTCCTTATAAAATTAAATCTTCCAATAAATTTCTAATTTAATTTTTTTTAATAAATCTTTAGGATATTACACTGAAGTAGAAATACTTCAAGCTAATATAGTGATAGGAAGGGATCCTTATTTGTTGGTTCAGCTACCATCCATACCGGATGAACTGAAGGCTTTATGGATTAGAAATATTATCTAGTCGAATTACCAAGGAACATGTGTTATATAAGATTTGATTTTTTTTTTTTGGAACACATGTGATGTAACTAATGA
Source organism: Biancaea sappan (assembly GCA_037074585.1). Lineage (NCBI taxonomy): Eukaryota > Viridiplantae > Streptophyta > Magnoliopsida > Fabales > Fabaceae > Biancaea > Biancaea sappan. The sequence continues at coordinate 20,760,091 of CM073494.1, forward strand.
ATGATACTTTTTGGATATTTTTGTATTAGGGGACAGTGTTGGTAGGACATATGTAAGATATTATTAATATGCATATTTGCTGAAGATGCTATTGTTGCCTGAACAACTTTTTGTATAGTTGTAAAGAATATATTTTATTTTCTGAAATTAGGCTTGCATGCAGGAGGTCAACCAGTTACATGTAAGTAGTCGACTTACTACAATCGGTCGACTGTTAGTGTCTAACCGATCAACCGCTTGCATGTACGTGGTTGACCTGTTAAAAGGTGTCCGTCGACCTGCATTAACCGGTCGACCGATGCTGTTAACCGGTCAATCGTTGACTACAGTCAATCGACCGACTGCTGTCTGCCTAAGCAGCCAACAGACCAGCTGCTTGCAACTAGTCGACCATCGCATGTTGGTCGCTTATATAAGGCTTTTTACAATAGGGTTCCAAAATGACATCCTCCAACTTCGCGGTTGACCTGTTAGGGTTCCTTCCTAGTTCTTCAAGCTCTTGTCTCCACTCCTCTTCTTCAAGAATCCTGGAGGCTCCAGGTTCCTCATAGACCCTTAATATCTTCTATGGCTTCATCTTCAAAGCGAGCAAGGACCAAAAACCCCGATACCTTACCAATGGGAGATCTTTTGCAAGATGAAGAATACATAGACAGGTATGCTCAACATTTTCAGTATAGAAAAGTCATTCCTAGTAAATATTTGGATTGGAATTACTTTGACAAGAAAGATATGCCTTTTATTAGTTGTTTGAAAATTTTGGGGTTGAAAAAATTTATGTATTTAGAAAGTTGGTTTGATGAGTTTATGAAAGCATTTTACACCACTTTTGAGTATATATCTATAGATAAACTCTTTACTGCTACTATCAGGGGAACAAAAATTCTTATTAACAAAGATAAATTTGCTAAGATTATTGGTATTCCTCCACCTGATGAGGATGCTCTGTGTTTCACTGACAATTATCACTCCCTTAATTCTACTCTTTACAATAGGAAAGATGAGGAAACTTATAAGACTATCAATAGGAAAGATGAGTTTTCTGGTCAATACATCAAAGTTGGCAGTATGAATGCCAATGGTAAATTGTTGCTAAGTACTATCACACATATTTTGGTTAACAAACCAAGAAATTGGGCTAGGGGCAGTAAGCATGAGTTCTTCATCATGGCTTGTATTTTAAACAGCAGACAATTTAACATTCCATATTTTATTATACAACACATGGCCACCTGTTTTGCAAATGAAAAGTCACCCTTGCCCTACACTGCAATTGTAATACCCATCATTTTTGTTTTTTATTTAATTTGATGAATTTTATTTCACAATTGTTGATTTGAAGATATTGTGTAAAATGTGTGTGTGATATCACAATATGATGTGATGATGCTTAGATATGTGGTTTCAGGCTATAAGCTAGTAATGTGTGATGTTAGGTAGTACAGGGACTAAAGTGAAACTCACAGGGACTAAAATGAAAGATTTTGGAATCTTGTGGGGTGTAGCAAAAATGTGTACAAAGTATAGGAATAGATGGAAAAAAAATTATAAGGAACCTTGATGTGAAATAGAAAATAGAAATTAATTTCTAAAACTCTAGATATTATTTTTGGAATATATAGTTGTAATTAAGAAATAATCTTATACAAAAAATGTCTAAAAGGAAAAATTTAATGGATTATGAAAACAAATGAAAAGGAAAAATCTGAAATATACCTTCCAACATTTGAAGTAAGATATTAGATTTACACAATCTAGGATTTGGCGTTTAAGGTTGAATTTTGAAATTTGAACAAAAAAGAATGAATAAAAATATAAGTTGATAAATTAACCAACTAGGATACTAATCCTATGAGCAAGAGGGGATTTCGAAAGACTATAAGGAATAATTAAATAGATATTAGTAATAGTAATTAAAACAAATCAAAATTAACTAAACAAAATAATATACATATAATATAAATAGTAGTAGCAATGGTTAAAGGATAATGCAAAAAAATAAATAAGGAAATTAGATAATTATCCAAACTAACCAATCTAATTAGACATAAATTGAAGGATAAATTATCCCAATATGAAATCTGAAAAAAAGAAAGTTTTTTTTTTGAAATTTGAATTAAACATATTATTTTTAATTAGAATAATCTAAAATTTGAATAACAAAATCTATTTAAATTTAAACAATTAAATTGATCTATCTTAAACTAAGTTAGAAACCCTAGAACAAATACATACTCAACCAAACTAATCCCTCCCACAAGCACACTCTCTCGGTTAATCTTTGTTTTCTAAACATCAACACTCAATTTTTAATATTGGGAAGCTCAAGAGGAGTTAACAACTAATAAACAAGAAGAAATTAAGGTAAGTCATAATCTTCCCTTCCATTTTAACAATGTCGTTTCTTTTGAAATAAATATAAGAACAACCCTAACCCCACATCATGTTTTACAACCTCCACATAGTCCTAGGATCTGCACATTCCATGCCCAAACAAGAACTCAAAGGGGTTTCATCTATAGCAAGAATTAAAACAAGGTAAGAACATTTATTTTCAAAAATTCTGGAACAATTTTTTTGAAAATTAAAACAACCATATCTCTCTCTAGAAAACTCCAAAATTTTCAAATTACCTATGCACAGAAATCTCTTTCCGTCTATTTTCCAGAAAATCTAAAATCGTTTGAAAACTCCCTACCGTTTGAGAGATATGGCCGAAACAGTACACGGAGGTCATAAAACTGAAATAAAATAATTTTCTGTTTTAATTTCAAAGTTTGTCTTTCAAATATGCGATAGGAAAATCCGGCACATTACCGAAGAATCTTGGAATGTCATGCTATGGTTTAGCAAGGAACCCATGTGAGTGAACTAACCCTTCTTTAATATTATCTTAAGTGTTAAAGTAATGAGGTATAAAGATAGGTAATGACTATGGTGAAAACATGATTGATGATGATAATTATTTTTTTTTTTTTTTGGTTAGGAAGAATGATGCACATGTGATTTATGAGATGGTTGAGATTTGAGATAATTGAAATTATCTAGAGATTTATACTAGATGATTTATGATATTGTATTTTATTATATTGGATGAATATTGTTTGTGTTTGGGCGGGATAGTACCCTCTCTCATGTCAAGCGGGAAATTCGGGTAATAGGATGACTTGACCTCTGAGAGTAGAGACAACGATTCCTTCGGTAGGGAAGTGAACCTGGATTTAATCCGTGAGGCGCCCTGACCGTTGCTGATGAGGTTGTGCGTCATGGCGGGTTAATAAAATTGAGGAAATTGGTTGAGCAAGCCTACGGGCGCTCCCGGATATAATGAGATTGGTTGAGCGAGCCTACGGGCGCTCTCGGATATGATGAGATTGGTTGAGCGAGTATACGGGCGCTCCCGGATATTTTGCCATTGACGAGTACTAGTTCCGTTGGTCTGAATTGTCTGATTGATTTGCAATTCTTTTATGTGTATTTTTCCTTATGATTTTATAATTTTTACCCATGCTTTTTATTTTATTGCTTTTGCATAGCGGATTTTATTAGGGCGGGGATTGGCTCGCTCACGGAGATTATTATCTCACACTCGTTGATTTTTCCTTTTCAGATAAGATAGTGAAGGAGAATCTCCCGCTAGAAGAGTAGTTGTCGTTGGACTGTCCCATTGTTGGGTGGGTCCCATATTGTTAGTATTTTATTTTTGTTAAGTTTAGGAAGCTCTGTAGTCAACTAGGACATCTAGGGGTTCTCGGGTAGTTAAACTACTTTATTTATTGTATTTAATTTGATTCAAATTTAAAGATTTATTTTGATAATTTATTATACGAATCATGGTAGAAATTGAGATTTAAAACTACGGGGTTTAATTATGTTAACGTGACTTTGAGAATGAATGAAATATCAGAATTTATTTTTTTAAAACATTAAAATTGTATGAATTGATATTTTTTTATATATTTATTTTAAGTAGTATTCATTCATAAATTAAGTTAAATTTAATTAATATTAACCTTAATTAATATTTATTTATATTTAAATGCTATTTCCTAAATATTAATCTATATTTTATATATATATATATATATATATATATATATTTGTTTTTCAAACTCTGATTTTTCTCTATGTACGCTAAATATTTCATATGAATAACACAAAATGGGTAAAAATAGAGTTATTAATTAGGCTTACGGTGACATAGGATTCGTGTCACCGTGCCGGTCACGTGCCTGGAATTTGGGTCGTGACAGCAATCGTCTCTAAAGTTGTTAAGCACTATAAAATCAATTATCCTTTCAGTGTCATGAAACCTGCCACCATTATTGATTGCAATTCCCTGAGACGGATGAATTTTGAGTTGGTTGATAATGAATGGATTTGTGCACTAGAAAATTTAACTATGAAAAGGGCTCGGGAAAGACAACAACAAGATACTAGGGCAGACAATGTTGAAGAGGCACAAGAAGAAGCTGAAGTAGCAGCAGGTACTTCTACATTAGTTGATCCACAATCTTGTATGCTCAATGTTGTGTTAGATAATTCAAACCATATGTTGACTTTGATGGAGTCCATGAACACTAGACTAATCTCCTTTGAAATGAACACAACCTTAGAGATGGAGTCCATGAATACTAGACTAACCTCCTTCAAAATCAATACAGCCTCAGAGATTCAGTAACTCAAATATATGATAAGCAGCCTTAATCACCATGACTGACTGAGTAGCCGAGCATTGAAGACCTCCTTTTTGTTGATGACAAGGGGGCTTTATGATACTATTATTTTGTAATTGAATCTTTATGTGCTTTATATTCTGTAATTTTGGCTTATAGTTGGCTGGATATATGGCTATGACTGATTATCTGCTATAAATTACTTTCATATATTTTTGTGACTGCTTTCATATATTTTTGTTATTATGTTGAGAATAGTATGTTATGGTTAAGGCGTGAATTGTGAATGATCAATGCAATTCTAACGGGAGTATTCAAAACATGGAAACAAGCATCAGGCTTAAACAATTGATCAAAAAGAATAAAATGGAACAAAAAAGTATGTCATTTGCTTACATACTAACCCAAAATTTCCATTAACATATGAGTTTTGAGTTTTTAGCTTAACTAGTAACCACACAATACATTACAGTTTTAGGCTTCAATATACAACACTAACAACAACAACATAACTACCGCGACAATCACTACTATCCTATTCCTATTCCTATTAACTTGCATCTTTGTGCCTGCCATATCTCTTTTTATCATGGCAACATCACTTTTCTTTTGGGCTATGTCACTTTTTAACACGAACATATCACTTTTCATTCTAGCCATATCACTTTTTAGTCTGGCCATATCACTTTTTAGTCGGAACACATCATTTTCACAACTTCTGATCTGGTCATTAGTGTAATACCCGTTAATTTCAGAATATAATTCGCTTAAGAGTATTTTAGAATTCTACAACGTTACTTTAGTTATTTATTTTGGTCATTTTTAATTTTCATATTTAATTGTTCTCTTTGAATATTATTTATGAAAATTGAGTTAAATGACTGGACTAAATATTTGCACAATGAGGGATATATTCTAAGAATGGTGAAATTCATGGAAAAGTGGTTGCAGAATGGTCAATTAATCCATTTATTGTAAATTGACTGGATGAGTTTGGATGTTGGGTTATGGATACCCATGAGTTATTGAATAACCCATTAGAAATATTTAATATAAAGTTTCAATAGTAACTTCATATTTTTCGCTCAGCCGAAGGAAGCAGAAAAGATTCTTTCTCAGTTCTTCATTTTCTTCTCAAATCCTTTCCTTGATCTTCAGAAGTTCGATTATTTGTTCGGTTCAAAAGCTTTGTAAGGATCAAAGGTAAGCTTTAATCCGATTATTTTCCTTAAATTTCAGTTTATGTAGAAGATCAGAGGAGGTTTTGTTCTTGAAGATTTTGATGATAATTCATGAATCTCAGTTGTTTTAGAAGTTATATTTGAGTTATAATCGGTTAAAAGAGTTGAAATTCTGGTTTTGAAACAAGAAAGGAAAGGATGAATTTTTGAAAGATTTTTCTGCAAAACCGAGTTACTGTAGCGACCAGGGATTTCGAAACAAAATCTGGAAAATTTTCGTCGGGTTACTGTAGCAGTACTGTAGTGTCGGCAGTCAACGGTACTGTAGCAGTCAACGTTACTGTAGCGAACAGGTACTGTAGTGAACCGTTACTGTAGCGAACCGACACTGTAGCAAACCGTACTGTAGCAACCCGTTACTGTAGCAGTCAGAAAATTTTACGTATTTTCGTGATTTTGTTTCCTTTCTTATGATTCCTTGTAATATATTTTACTAGGAAATTTTCCTACACAAATTCTAGTGTGGAACAAGGTAAACTTGGACAAACATCAAGGTGAGTGAATAACCTTGCTCAGCTACTTTGATATTACTAGTCAAAGTACAATATAAGTCCCATTTACAATATTATTTGGATAATAAGCAATTAATTTTTCATATGGGAGTATATGATGATCAGTAGAAATAAGAGTATGAAGAAACTATTTATTTCATGACAATTGTACTATGTGATGAATTCTCACTATTTTATTAATGAGTAAAGATCTACGGGATCTAATACACGAGTGTGAAAGGGTTAAAGTCCCATACTACTCGGTGTATATCTAAGAAATCTTATACACGAGTGTGAAAGGGTTAAAGTCCCATACTACTCAGTGCATATCTATGAAATCTATACACGAGTTGAAAGGGTTAAAGTCCCATACTACTCGGTGTATATCTATGAAATCTTATTCATGAGTTTGAAAGGGTTAGAGTCCCATACTACTCGATGTATAAGATAATTAATTATATGAGTAAATGTGGTATTTGTACTTTTGATATTTTATATAGTACAGTTATTTACTTACTGAGTTTTTAAATAAACTTACACTCCCTATGATTATTTTTTTTCAGATACAGAAAACAGAGAAGAAGAGAATCTGTTTGAAGATTAGAAGCCCCTTGGGATTATTCTCTATTTCTGTCTGGTGGGACACCAGTACTTATTAATGTGGATATTAGAAAAGCTCTGTATTTTCTATAGGTCTCCTAGGCTTGCGATGAGATAGAAATATCAGACTATGTATGTCTATATTTGCTTATCAGATGAATATAATTCTGTAGTGTGGAATGAATGATTAAGGTTGAATGTAAAACCTTACAGAATATATGTATATAACGTATGTTTGAGAATTATATCAAATGAGTAGTATCTTTTCACATACTCAATTTTTGGGATGTGACAAATTTGGTATCAGAGGAAAGGTTTTATAGGTCCCCTATAGAGTACAGAGCAAAGTGATCTTTGTGGGCCCTTCCCTATTGTCATGAGCCGCGGCATGACCATAGGATTAGGTTCCATAAAAGACCTTGTAGAGTATAACGTCATTTTATAGATAACTTCTCAGTGGGGCTAGTAAGTGATATTTTGTTTATGTCTGAAAATTGTTTGTTATGTGTGTAGATCTGTGACAGATCAATGTCGGAAGGATCTTCTAATAATAATGAGCATATGGGTCCAAGGAGGGCCATAAATCCACCAGTACATGTGCAAGATGATCCTAACCGTGGTGATAGTTTACATGCTCAAAGTACTGAGGGCGCAACTAGTGAGCAAGCAAGAAGAGTCGAACCTGATGCTCATGTCGGTAATGCAACTATTGCACATGTGATTCATTTGATGAATGAACGATTTGACCGATTTGAGGCTGAAATGAGAGGTCGAGCTGCACAAGCTAACCTGCCAGTGGATCCTCCTATTGTTGAAGCTGAAAATGTACCACCAGCTCCGTTAGCGGGAGGAGTTAATGTAAGAGAGGTAAGAATGTCTGAATTCCAGAAAATGAGGCCTCCTACTTTTTCAGGGGAAGATCCCAAAGAGGACCCACAATGTTTTCTTGAAGATTGTGAAGCAATCTGTGATGCTATAGGGTGTTCTCCTACTCAAAAGGTAGAATTCACTTCCTTTCAGTTAAAAGGTAGGGCTGGTAAATGGTGGAGGAACTGGAAGAAAGCTAGAATTCAAGGCGCACCGCCAGTTATGTGGACAGAATTTTACAGATTGGTTATGGATGAATTTCTTCCGGCAAGTGAACGATCATCCAGGGCCAGAGATTTTCTGTATCTACGGCAGGGAACCATGACTGTTGATGAATATTCAGCTCAGTTTGTTAAATTATCTGAATATGCCCCTGAAATCATTCCTTCTGAAAGGAAGAAAATAGAAAAGTTTGTGGAAGGGCTTCGTGATGCCTTATATGATCAAGTGGGTTCTAATATGAATGATTACTCTTCGTACTCAGAAGCTGTTGATGTGGCCCGAAGAATGGAAAGGAGGTCAAAGAATAAAGAAGAATATCGTCAAAAGAAGAAGGCCAGATATAGGAGATCTTTTAATCAAGGGGAAGACTCAGGGACTTTTACTGCACCACAACAAGCTCCAGCCACTCCTACTAAGTCATCTTATTCTATAGCCAGTGTGGCTAAGCCTCGTTCAGAGAGCAGGGGTGGTTTTAGCTCTTCTAGTAGAGGAGGTACTCAAGGTAGAAGGGAAAAACCTCAATGTCCTGAATGTGGAAAGTTTCACTTCGGAGAATGCAGGTTAAACACTGTTGGTACAGGCTGTTTTCACTGTGGACAAAAAGGACATTTTATAAGGGAGTGCCCTCAGCTCATGACAAGACCAGGTCAAGGGTCTACTTTGCCACCTCGACCACAATCTATTACTCAAACACCAACCCCTTCAACAGGGGGTAGTATGGGAAGAGGTTCTGGAAGAGGCCAAGGTGACCGTGGAAAACAAGCTGCTGGCAGAGGAAATGCAAGAATATATGCTCTAACCCGACAGGATGCTCAAACATCCAATGCTGTAGTTACAGGTATATTATCTGTTAATACTTTTGCTGCACGTATTTTGTTTGACCCCGGTTCTACTCACTCATATGTGTCACCCCTATTTGCCAAGAGATTTGCAATTGATTCGATTATTCTTAAAGAACCATTCTTGGTTTCCACACCGATGAGAGAGACTTTGATGGTTAAAACATGTTATCGCTCTTGTAAAATAATCGTTGGAGGCATGGAAACTGAGATAGATCTTATGGTTCTCAATATGTTAGATTTTGATGTGATTCTAGGGATGGACTGGCTATCTTCTTGTCATGCTACTATAAATTGTCGTGACAAAGTTATTTCCTTTAATATACCGGGGAGGAGTAATTTTGTGTTTCAAGGAGATCGAAGTGATGTACCTTGCAACATGATATCTATGTTAAGTGCCCAGCGTATGTTGCGAAAGGGATGTCAGGGATTTCTAGCTTTTATCAAAGATTTAGAAAAGAAAGAACAGAAGTTAGAAGACATTCATGTGGTTAATGAATTCCCAGATGTGTTCCCAGAAGATTTACCTGGATTACCGCCAGAAAGAGATATTGAGTTCAGTATTGATTTGGTCTCAGACACAAGACCAATTTCTATTCCACCTTATCGTATGGCTCCTGTTGAGCTAAAAGAACTTAAAGAACAATTGGAAGATTTGTTAAACAAAGGGTTCATTCGCCCAAGTTTTTCACCTTGGGGTGCTCCTGTTCTTTCTGTGAAAAAGAAAGATGGTTCTATGAGATTATGTATAGATTATCGTCAACTGAATAAAGTCACAGTGAAGAATAAGTATCCTTTACCAAGGATAGATGATTTGTTTGATCAGCTTCAAGGAGCAAAATACTTCTCAAAGATTGATCTAAGGTCTGGATATCATCAGTTACGAATTAAGAGTGATGATATACCTAAGACTGCTTTTCGTACACGGTATGGACATTATGAGTTTCTTGTGATGTCTTTTGGGTTGACAAATGCACCAGCAGCATTTATGGATTTAATGAACAGAGTGTTCAAATCATTCCTTGATAAGTTTGTAATTGTGTTTATTGATGATATTTTGGTATATTCAAAGAGTCATGAAGAACATACTGAACATTTGAGAAAAGTGCTTCAGACTTTGAGAGAGCATCAGTTGTACGCAAAGCTCTCAAAATGTGAATTCTGGATGAGTCATGTAACATTTTTGGGACATGTTATTTCCCAAGAAGGTATTCATGTAGATCCAAGTAAAATTGAAGCAGTAAAACAATGGCCTCGACCAACAACTGTGTCTGAAGTACGTAGTTTTCTTGGCTTAGCAGGGTATTACCGTCGCTTTGTCAAAGATTTCTCTAAGACGGCTCTTCCATTAAATAAGTTAACCCGAAAGAATGTTAAATACATTTGGGATGATTCATGTGAACAAAGTTTCACCCAATTGAAAGAGTGTTTAACTTCTGCACCAGTCTTAATTTTACCATCAGGACCAGGGGGTTACTCTGTATTCTGTGATGCCTCAAAGATAGGCTTAGGGTGTGTGTTGATGCAACATGGTAAAGTCATAGCTTATGGCTCACGTCAGCTTAAAAAGCATGAATTGAATTACCCCACTCATGATTTGGAAATGGCAGCTGTAGTGTTTGCCCTAAAGATATGGAGACATTACTTGTATGGGGAAACTTGTAAAATTTTTACAGATCACAAAAGCCTTAAGTACATTTTTGAGCAGAGAGATCTCAATCTAAGGCAACGAAGGTGGATGGAACTTCTGAAAGATTATGATTGTACCATCCTTTACCATCCAGGTAAAGCAAATGTAGTGGCTGATGCTCTAAGTCGAAAGTCTATGGGAAGTTTAGCTCACATTGCCACTATAAGGAGGTCTCTAATACATGAACTACAAGAATTGGAAGCTGATGGAGTATTCTTCGAGATCACTGAGTCAGGTACATTTCTGGCTCATTTAACAGTTAGATCATCCCTTGTTGAAAAAGTAAAAGCAACTTTAGAAGGTGACATTGATATGGTCAAAATAAGAGATAAGGCAAGGCAAGGTCTAGCACCAAGTTTCTTGGTAGATGAAGAAGGAGTCTTATGGTTTAATGGTAGACTCTGTGTCCCCAACATTGAATCTTTGAAGCATGAAATCTTAATGGAAGCTCATGGTTCACCCTACGTTGTACATCCTGGTGCTGTGAAAATGTATCAGGACTTGAAACAAGTTTATTGGTGGGAGGGCATGAAGCGAGACGTGACTGACTTTGTAGCTCGATGTTTGACTTGTCAGCAAGTTAAAGCTGAACATCGACGACCACCTGGATTGATGCAAAAACTAGATATTCCCGAATGGAAGTGGGAAAGGATCACCATGGATTTTGTAGTAGGTTTACCTCGGTCAACAAAAGGAAATGATTCAATATGGGTCATAGTGGATCGACTTACTAAGTCAGCACATTTTCTTCCTGTTCATACCACTTTCAGTGTAGCAAAACTTGCTCGACTTTATGTTAAAGAAATAGTGAAACTTCATGGTGTACCAATATCCATTATATCAGACCGAGGACCTCAGTTTACTTCTCGGTTCTGGAAAGTCTTTCAAGAGGCTTTGGGTACCAAAGTGAATCTTAGCACAGCATTCCATCCTCAGACTGATGGACAGTCCGAAAGGACAATTCAGACTTTAGAGGATATGCTAAGAGCTTGTGTGATGGATTTCAGTGGAAGTTGGGAAGATCATTTGTCTCTTATTGAATTTGCTTATAATAACAGTTACCAAGCCAGTATTCAGATGGCACCTTTTGAGGCTTTGTATGGGAGACGGTGTCGATCTCCTATAGGTTGGTTTGAACTTGGTGAAACCAAAATATTTGGACCTGAGATGATACAGGAAGATATAAATAAAGTTAAACTGATCAGAGAGAAGTTGTTAACTGCTCAGAGTAGACAGAAGTCTTATGCGGACAACCGACGACGTGACCTTGAATTTGCAATAGGTGATATGGTTTTCTTACGAATCTCACCTATGAAAGGAGTAATGAGATTCGGGAAGAAAGGCAAGCTTAGTCCGAGGTATGTTGGCCCATATGAGGTTGTAGACAGAGTGGGTAATGTGGCATATCGCCTAGACCTACCTTCCAACCTAGAGGGAGTTCATCCAATATTTCATGTGTCCATGCTACGGAAGTATCTTCCTGATCCTTCTCATGTCATTCAACCCCAAGAAGTTCATTTTGATGAAACTCTCACCTACGAAGAGGTACCAGTAGCTATCCTTGATAGAAAAGTCAAGAAATTGCGTACCAAAGAAATTCCTACTGTCAAGGTTCTTTGGAGAAATCATTCTCGCGAGGAAGCTACGTGGGAGGCAGAAGATGAGATGTGGAAAAACTATCCACATTTATTTGAAACTTGAGGTAAGATTTTAATTCGGAGGACCGAATTCTTTTAAGGGGGGTAGAATGTAATACCCGTTAATTTCAGAATATAATTCGCTTAAGAGTATTTTAGAATTCTACAACGTTACTTTAGTTATTTATTTTGGTCATTTTTAATTTTCATATTTAATTGTTCTCTTTGAATATTATTTATGAAAATTGAGTTAAATGACTGGACTAAATATTTGCACAATGAGGGATATATTCTAAGAATGGTGAAATTCATGGAAAAGTGGTTGCAGAATGGTCAATTAATCCATTTATTGTAAATTGACTGGATGAGTTTGGATGTTGGGTTATGGATACCCATGAGTTATTGAATAACCCATTAGAAATATTTAATATAAAGTTTCAATAGTAACTTCATATTTTTCGCTCAGCCGAAGGAAGCAGAAAAGATTCTTTCTCAGTTCTTCATTTTCTTCTCAAATCCTTTCCTTGATCTTCAGAAGTTCGATTATTTGTTCGGTTCAAAAGCTTTGTAAGGATCAAAGGTAAGCTTTAATCCGATTATTTTCCTTAAATTTCAGTTTATGTAGAAGATCAGAGGAGGTTTTGTTCTTGAAGATTTTGATGATAATTCATGAATCTCAGTTGTTTTAGAAGTTATATTTGAGTTATAATCGGTTAAAAGAGTTGAAATTCTGGTTTTGAAACAAGAAAGGAAAGGATGAATTTTTGAAAGATTTTTCTGCAAAACCGAGTTACTGTAGCGACCAGGGATTTCGAAACAAAATCTGGAAAATTTTCGTCGGGTTACTGTAGCAGTACTGTAGTGTCGGCAGTCAACGGTACTGTAGCAGTCAACGTTACTGTAGCGAACAGGTACTGTAGTGAACCGTTACTGTAGCGAACCGACACTGTAGCAAACCGTACTGTAGCAACCCGTTACTGTAGCAGTCAGAAAATTTTACGTATTTTCGTGATTTTGTTTCCTTTCTTATGATTCCTTGTAATATATTTTACTAGGAAATTTTCCTACACAAATTCTAGTGTGGAACAAGGTAAACTTGGACAAACATCAAGGTGAGTGAATAACCTTGCTCAGCTACTTTGATATTACTAGTCAAAGTACAATATAAGTCCCATTTACAATATTATTTGGATAATAAGCAATTAATTTTTCATATGGGAGTATATGATGATCAGTAGAAATAAGAGTATGAAGAAACTATTTATTTCATGACAATTGTACTATGTGATGAATTCTCACTATTTTATTAATGAGTAAAGATCTACGGGATCTAATACACGAGTGTGAAAGGGTTAAAGTCCCATACTACTCGGTGTATATCTAAGAAATCTTATACACGAGTGTGAAAGGGTTAAAGTCCCATACTACTCAGTGCATATCTATGAAATCTATACACGAGTTGAAAGGGTTAAAGTCCCATACTACTCGGTGTATATCTATGAAATCTTATTCATGAGTTTGAAAGGGTTAGAGTCCCATACTACTCGATGTATAAGATAATTAATTATATGAGTAAATGTGGTATTTGTACTTTTGATATTTTATATAGTACAGTTATTTACTTACTGAGTTTTTAAATAAACTCACACTCCCTATGATTATTTTTTTTCAGATACAGAAAACAGAGAAGAAGAGAATCTGTTTGAAGATTAGAAGCCCCTTGGGATTATTCTCTATTTCTGTCTGGTGGGACACCAGTACTTATTAATGTGGATATTAGAAAAGCTCTGTATTTTCTATAGGTCTCCTAGGCTTGCGATGAGATAGAAATATCAGACTATGTATGTCTATATTTGCTTATCAGATGAATATAATTCTGTAGTGTGGAATGAATGATTAAGGTTGAATGTAAAACCTTACAGAATATATGTATATAACGTATGTTTGAGAATTATATCAAATGAGTAGTATCTTTTCACATACTCAATTTTTGGGATGTGACAATTAGTGCATCTTGGGATAACTTTATCACAGTTGCTAATCTCATCAACCTTCACCCATTTAAAAAATCGACAATGTCCTATTGCACACTTGAAGTACACTCGATCTGGGTGGTTGTCAAAGTGGGATATTCGGAGGATTGCATCTTTCCTACACTTGCAATTTTTGGAGCTCAATCAAAGACCGCGCTTGCCAGTGCTATCCCCAAAGCTTGAACTCGCCATTCCAAACCTACAATCATAATAGCACATGCAATATCATTTGATTTTTAAATACTGACTCCTCAATAATACTTAAGATACATAACAACAAATAACTTTATCAAATTTCATTGTCCCAAATATAGCTGTATCAACATTATTTCATCTGTATTTAGGGTATTCATAAGCAAGCCTGTAATATGGACTCAAGCGATTCCCAATGACACATAAATTCATGAATTAATATGGTCTGGACCTACGCACTATAAATTCTAAGCACTGTAAATTTCTAATGGTAGAACAAGCCATGACCTACTCTCTGTACAAAACAGAAGAAAAGGAACAAAATAAAAGGTATCAAACTAGACAAACTTCAGCTGGGAAAGTGTTAAAGGAGGCAATAGCATTCAAGCTCACTAGGGTTTACTATTGAAGGTGGGTTTGTCATTACGTAGCTGATGGCGTCATCGAGATGGAGAAAGACAAAAATTAGATGGGTTTGTTATTTGTTTTGGATTAAATAAAAATTTTTTAGTTAAGGACAAATCAGTAAATTACTTTTATAGTTATTTTTTATTATTTTAAAAAAATTATAATAATTCTATTTTCATCATTTCTTTCCAACCCTATACCAAACAAGTTTTTTTTCTTTTTTCCATTCCCTTTCATTTTCATTTTCCTATTTCTTTTCTATTCTTACTCTTTCTTGGATACCAAACGGCCCCTAAGTATCTATTGACAATTGAACCATTTTGGAAAATAAAAACTATATCACATTCATTTGTTATATCTTAATTTTCCAAGATACTATAAATGACTAAATCGAAGAAGATTATTTAATCCGAAACACTATAAGCCGTTTATAGAAGCATACTTGGACGGATCCACATTAAGGTGCCCCCACAAGGAACTTTTTTAATTAGTATATGTGGTATTTATATTTTTACCTCCACACAAATTTAGGTGTTACTCATATATGTTAAATCATAACCACTAATTTTATTGAAAATGAAAAAATATACAACATTTTTAAAATATGAAAATGCGTAGAGAGTAATTATAATTTGTAAAAAGTTTAGGTATCTTGTATTTTATTGTCATAAAATTATGTATTTTGTGTGTGAAACATTAGATGTAATTGGAGATTTGGTAAGAGTGAAAATTACTTTTGTAATCTCTTATCTTTTGTTTAGTGAATTATTTTTCATTTCTCACTCTTAGATATAGGTTTTATATTGAAATCGAATCACATTATATCTTATATATTTTATATCAATTTTTATCGCTTATGCATATTTATAATATTTTTAATAAAAATATTTAAAAATTATTTTTTGCCCACACTAATCAAAATTTCTAGAATCAATCCTGGAAGCATATATGATAAAAAGTCATAACTATATGGCCTGTCATAAACAAGAAGGGAAGAATTGAT
Organism: Biancaea sappan; assembly: GCA_037074585.1. Taxonomy (NCBI): domain Eukaryota; kingdom Viridiplantae; phylum Streptophyta; class Magnoliopsida; order Fabales; family Fabaceae; genus Biancaea; species Biancaea sappan. The sequence continues at coordinate 20,775,990 of CM073494.1, forward strand.
AATTGTTTGACATGATGGTGGAACAATAGAAGGTGCTCTGTATTTGGCTTTTACATTATTATAAGTTCGTAAGCTATCGTAGAATACAACGAAACTGGAGACAAAAAAGTATATAACAAATATTAGGCAAATAGGTACTTTGTATTATTAATATTTATATCAATTTTTATTTATTTCTGTAATTTTTTTTTGGTCAAATATGTATATATATTTCAATCTTTTTCAAATATATTCTTTTTTTTTTCAACACTGTCAAAAACTAACGAAAATGCTGACTATGATGCTTACATAACACATATGATGATATATGCACTTGCTACGTGGAGGAATATATCACGTCATCTAACGCATTCAATAACATTGTGACACGTGGCATTTTAGGGGGGAACCCAAAACCTCACGCGTGAAAGATAAAATTTCAGCCACTAAACCATTAATGTATATTTAACATATATATGCGTAATTTAATATATATAAGAACTTTTGTTATTGTATTCAAAATTTAAAATAATATACACCAATTTATTATATATTATAAAATAATAACAAATCTTATAATAAGAGTATGTTATTATTTTACATGATTTTTTAAATCATATAAAAATTTAAAAAATTTAATGACAAATTTTATAATATAAATTTAATTATTATTTATTGTTATTCAAAACTAAATTTATATTAAAAAATAATTATAACAATATGATATGCATATCCAAAGTGATGCAATTGATAATAATAATAATAATAATAATAAACGGTAAATGACCAAAAAAATTTGACAAAATGTTGTTTTTACTTTTTAACCTGCATCCAATAATACAAGTGTGATGAAAAAAGTTCATTAAAGAAACAAAAGAGGATTAAAAGTGTACTTTAGATAAACACTTAAGATTACTTTTTAAATTATATCTAAATACACTTGTTTTTTACAAGAGGTATAAATAATTTTTACATAAAATACATAAATATAACGCAAAGTTAACTCCACTAAATGAGATTTGCATCTTATCATGTTTTAGCGGGAACATAACTATTATGTTTCATATCTTGATCATTTATATTAGATTAAATAGTTTAGATCAAATGATAAAAAAATCTCATGAGATCTATTTTTTCTTTTAATTATTCTTTTAGTTGGACTTTACAATCTAAAATGAACATTTTAAATTTATGAAACATGATGGGATGCAAATCATGCTTCCATCTTGCTTAAGAGCTGAATTAAAATATTGAACGACATTTTTGAAAAGTGAGGGTTAAAGACAGTGGCGGAGCCACATTGAAACCAGAGGGTGCAGCTGCACCCCTTGAAATTTAAAAAGTGTGATGTAAATTTTTTTTCATTTTGTCCTATTCTTTATTTTTTTGAACCCCCTTAATATTTTTCAAACATCTTCAATGACTCAATCCTGCTCTGCTGTTCACAGTCACAAGACCCCCACTCGCTAGAATCACAAATTTTTTTCTTGATGATGGTTAATTTCTCATTTCATTGTTAGAGACCTCTTTGTAAAAGTTTAAAATTTAGAGTTTTTGTACATAGGTCTAGTTCTATTAAATTGGTTAATTGATTATGTAATTAGGATCATGAGTAATATATCTGTAAAGTCAATTTCTTGAAATTTTTTCTTGATGATGGTTAATTTCTCATTTCTTTGTAGGGACCTCTTTGTAAAAGCTTGAAATTTGGGGGTTTTGTATGTAAGTCTAATTCTATCACATTGGTTGATTGATTATACAATTAGGATCATGAGTAACATATTTGTGAAGTCAATTTCATGAAATTTTTTCTTGATAATGATTAATTTATTATTCCATTATTAGGAACCTCTTTGTAAAAACTTGAAATTTAAAGTTTTTATACATAAGTCTAATTCTATTAAATTGGTTGATTGATTATACAATTATGATCATGAGTAACATATTTGTGAAATCAATTTTATAAAATTTTTTTTGATAATGGTTAATTTATCATTCCATTATTAAGTACCTCTTTATAAAAGTTTGAAATTTGTGATTTTTGTACATAAATCTAATTATATCAAATTAGTTGATTGATTATACAATTAAGATTCAGAAGAAGAACGATTTTTTTGTAATGAAAATATTTTTTAAAAGAAAATTACTATCAAATGAGCAATAAATTAAAATTAATTTAAAAAAATTGTCATCAAATTCAAAAAATAATGAATGAAAATTTTGCTTCCCCTAACCGAGGGGTCTTGGTTAATCCACTGGTTAAAGAGCATTTGATTTTCGACAAGTGGATGAAGTAGGACAGTTATAGGGAGTGCCAAAGTCAAGTTTTACTATAAATCAAATGTTCCTAATTGTCAAGCAAATTGTTTGCACTTCATCATTGGACAATTAAAGCCTAATGAAAGCAAATGAGTGGAGCCTCTGTGCCCAGGAGGTGTTCGGAATGAATGGATGCTCCCAAAGGCCTCCTGCGCTCATTTCGATTGTCCATGTATAAAAAGGCCACGTAAAGTATAAATGCATTCAAGGTAATTATTTTTAATAAATATCTGCCGAGACTTGAATTTTACCAAGCTTCAAAAAAAATAAAAAACTTCATGATCTCCAAAATATTTTAAATGACCACACTAAGTTGCTAGAAACAACGGTCAAACTTACATAATTGTTGAATTTAGCAACTATTAAAGACTATATAATCCCAAGTGCGTAGGTCAATAGGTAAGTAATTGTCTTAATTTAACCAAAAGTCTTGACTTTGAGTCATTAGAAATACAGCTATGTTAAAACTTGGGATGGAGAGTTTTGCTGTCTATTGTGGTCCTACCCAACTCAAATATGGATTAGTCAATACCGTGATTTGGTACTCAGACACCGAATGATAATTCAAAAAAAAAAGGACTGTGTACTAGATACTATTATCAAAATCGAACTAGACTGGTCGATTCGACCAGTTGGACCTAGAATAAGTCCGAAATAACCCTTAAACCGGTGAGTGATCGAACCAACCAAGAACTGGTTGAACCAGATAAAAGGTGATGTTAAATGAACCAGTTGAACAGGTCCGCTTGATTTTTTTTTGGTTCTTTTATTTTGCTTATTATATATTATAATCAGTCAATTTTAGTAAGAATGATAATATTTTGGTATTTTATGGATTTGATATTAATGAATATTATATTGATTAATAATATTTCTTTATTATATGGTCAATTTTTATTATAAACTTTTGATTTTAGATGTTATTTTGTGTAATTTGATATCAAATTTTATTTTTTATTAATTTTATAAATTTATATTTATAGTCTTTAATTATGTAATTTATTTTTAATATTTTAAAGTAGACAAGTTCAACCACAATTTAATTACGATCCCATTATTGACCTTTAAACTAATACCTCTACCAATTTAATGACCAGTCCAATTTTCAGAATCTTAGTACTAACTAACCATTGCAAGCTTCTATACTAATAGTATCTTGAATTAACTTATGGTCACAAACATTATTTTGCCTTTTTTACACAAATATAGACTATAATTTAGTGTTACTTCTTGACAGTAAAATCACCATAATCATGATTGTGACAAATATTTAAAAAATCATCAATATCTTAAAATAAAAAGGGTCAAAAACAATGCAATAGTAGATCTACAGACTTTGGCGAATAGAATGTCTTAAGAAGTTAAGTTTCTGAACAATGTTGCTTGGTGCATTATTATCCGTCAATATAACTCTGTTTCATGGCAGACTTGTATGTGAAAACCTATTCCCCTCTTATGGCACAAAGTACCCACTATTCAAAATTCACTCATTCGAGTATTTAGATATATGAACAATCGCCAACACAAAATAAAATATATACCCTCGTCTTCAACAAAGCTAGCATTTGCAGCCTTGTCAATTTGCTCTTGATCTCACTTATCATCATTAAGCTTCTTTTTCTACTTTAAATACTATAATTTAATATGTCCCTTCTTGTGCTGGCAATTATAAATTTTGTTTATATAAATGGGACTCAACTTTTTCAAGCTAGTGTTTGGTGTTACTACTTAAATTCCCAACTCGGGCCCTCTCTCTTGCTAATATAGACCCAAACCTTGATTTTCATAAGTAATGGAATAATAGCTTGTCTTTGCCATTCAATTACGGTGTCAAATTAGCTGTTGTAAGGCAAGTTTTAATTACTACTTTTCAATTTAGAGTTATTAAGGTGACATTTTTAAAACTTAATAAGAGTTTAAATCTAATTTGTTTAGATTTTAAATCAATAAGTGCACTTTTTAAATTTTTATTATGTACTTAATTACTCTAAATGCATCTTATTAAATTAGATCTTGTGAAAAAATTAAAAATTTTTCAAACATTCCTAGATACTTCTTTTTATTGAAATTTATTTAATGCATACAAATATTAAAAAAAATATATTCTTAATTATTTAGAATTCATATTTAAAGATAATTAGTATGTCGACCTAGGTAAAAAAAATTATAAAATAAATAGATAGATCAAATCATAGTGAATTTCAATTGATATAACAAAATTGTATACTTTAACATCATTATAAATAATAATATTTTATAAAATATATTTACATTATTTATGCTTGCAACAACAAAAAAATCAAATATTAGTTGCAAGTTTTTTAAAATAGCTAATGATTAGAAAAGGAAAAAACAATAGCTTATATGATATTGACTTACTATAAATTGTTGAAAATTTCCCTGTAAATTACGTTTTTAGTATTTGTAGTAGTATTCTCATCCTTATTTAATATCAAAAATTTTAAAATACCTCAACTTGACTTTTGTTGATCATTACAATAAAGCTCAAAGTTAATGGAAGTTGTCTCAAGTGCATTTTCCTCATTCTTGATATAATTATGCGACCATCATTATAGAGGCTAATTGATTTATCAATGTTTTTACATAACAGAACTCTTGAATGAGTCAATACAATTTATGAATAACACTTGATAAAAGTTGGCATATAAAATATTGTCAACCTACACCAATGAAGAGCATCCTCAACTAAGTTATTCGCACTTTTCACTTATTGGGGTTAATATTATAATAGCACAACACTTGCTTGTCCACCCTTCAAATTCAACAGGGTTATCCTCGAAGTCTGTTGAAATTGTTTTTAGTTAGTTTCATTTGTGTATGGATACTATTGCGTATTGTATTGTTTTAATTCAATAATAAGAAACTAATACTTTGATTGCCTGATTCTCTCCCATTCACTTATTGAAAACGCTCTCTTTTTACTTATTTTTTTTTTATAATTTTAATATAGTATCAGAGAGTTAGAGTTAGGTTACAATCCCAAATCCCCAATTCATTTTGTCTGAGAAATCGTCTCCTTTGCAATTTTGCTCTTCTCTTCGTGAATCCATTGGCGCAATCTGGTCGTGAGTCAATCCATTGGCGTCTTCTTCCCATATTCCCGCTCGCGTCTCTAATTCGAACCTTGACGCCACTAACTCCAGTCTTTGGTCTTCGATTCTGGCCAACATAATCACCAGAAAATCGCATCTTTGGCCCCTGCAGTGTTCGACGGGTCTCTGCAAGATATCTCCGGTGGCGTAACCTAAAGAGCGGCTCAAAGTTTGACCCATTTTCAACTCTTTTTCGTTTGCGTCTTCCCTTGTTCTTGACATCAGACGAAGTCTGACCAATTATTGTCCTTGCGTTCTTGCTGCATTTCAAATTTTCTGCCTATTAATCTTTCTTTCTGCATTTCGGCTTTTTCTTGCTTCTTTCTTGTCGAACTCCATAATAGGTATCTTTCTATTTGTTCGTGGCCTTTTTCTGGTTTTCTGGTTCTATGCCGCAGATTCTTTTTGGTTCGTGATTGACCGGGTTCGGTCGGTGTCTTCCTTCTGGTTCATGGCGGAGATTAAGCTTCTGGATTCTGTGTCGGAGCTTAAACAGGGTATCCTTCGGGGGGAAAACTGAGTCACTTGGCGTGACACACCAAGAAGAATTTTCTTGGTCTTCTGTAATTTTTTTTGGCCTGTTATTTGGGTATGATATTGGTGCCACCTCTTGTGCTATGATTTCACTGCAGTCACGGGAGCTAAGTAGTATTACTTGGATCAACCTTTCTGCCATTCAGCTTGGACTTATGGTCAGTGGTTCCCTATATGGGGCTCTTCTGGGCTCCCTTCTTGCTTTTGCTGTTGCTAATTTCCTGGGGAAGAACCGAGAACTCCTTGCTGAAGCATTAATCGCTATTTGTCCTGGTTATATTTCGAGGTCCGTTGCTGGATCATATGATTATGACTAGAGCTCCATTTGGTAGGGTATTGTTTGCTTTGGAAGAGGTTACATCTTGGTGGAGGAGTCAACTGATGTGGCATGTCTTCTTCACTTCTGCTATTGTGGTTGTTGCGGTGCGTACTGCAATGGGGTGATACAAAGTGGTATAAGTGTCACTTTGACCCGCATGATCATGTAATCCATTGGTTTTGTTGGTCTAGCATTGGTAAAATCCATCAATTACTTCTGCTTGGCTTACTTTATTTTTTGGCTTGGTTAGCCTTCTACTCGTTTTTAGCATTTGATTTAGGCTTAATTTGAGTATGGGAGGTGTAGCTCTAAAGAGGTTTTTTTGCAATGCTTCCTTGTTGTATGGAGTTTTTTTCTTTTTTTTTTTTTTGCTGTAATTGATCTACTGTAGTATGTGGCCTATTATCAGCTTTCTTTTGGTCTAATTAGTGGACTTTTTATATGTGGCACAATTGGTTGTGTTATTTTATATTTGCACCTATTGTTCAGTGTAAATATTTTTCACACCGAGTTACAAAGCTTAAATTCACATGGTTCTTAAGAAACTTGTTTGAAGACTTTCTTATGAAATTTTTTTTAATCTTTTGGTGTTATGATTTTCAAATTGAGCTTAGTTTAGTTCATTATAGCTCCAACTTGAGAGGGAGTGTTGAAATTGTTTTTAGTTAGTTTCATTTGTATATAAATACTATTGTGTATTGTATTGTTTTAATTCAATAATAAGAGACTAATACTTTGTTTTCCTAATTCTCTCCTATTCCCTTCTTGGGAATTCTCTCTTTTTACTTATTTTTCTCTAATTTTAACAAAGTCAATAGCATGACAATGTACTCATCAACAAAACACACAAGATCAAAAAAGAAGAGCACGTTTTAAACTAAATACATTTGACTTAAATTCAATATTTCTTAACTTAACATCAAACGTCTAAAAATTTATATTGTAAGTGGTGGTGTTATCATTGTCCCAAAAAAAAAAAAAAGAATGCAAATTTCATCCTTGTTCATTGTCATCTTGTATTTGGCATCAATTATATGATCTTGTACTTGAATTTCGTAAGACTTATCAGAACAAACATCATAAACGATCAACAAATAATGTAATACATAGACATCATAGAACAACTCAACAGTTCATACCAAAAATCCTTCAATATATACATTGTCATTTATCATAAATAAAAGGACGTTGAACACAAACTAGTTTGGGGCTCTTTCATTCTTTATCATTTACAGTATACTATGTGTACCAAATTTGTCCTTGATGTGTTTCATTGTGGAAGAAAAAAAAATAAAGATATCAAAAGAGCTAATATCTTGATGATAACCAAATGCATAACAACATGTTCGGCAAAAAAATACAAAACTCAGTGAAAATCAATTGTATTTTAAAGTAATGAAATATCATGACATAACTAATTTAATACTTGTAGCAATATCGTACCGTAGTCTATGACCTGGACAACCTCTTTAGTGACTGGATTGAATAAGCAAAGAATATGGTAAAATATTGGGAAGTCTCTTTTAAATAGTAATAAACCCTTCAAAGAATCAATGAGACTGGCGTATAACTCCTATAGGAAAAAAAACAACAGATCGACATTGAAAACTCGTTTGAATATGACATCAAGTATATGTATTTTTCTCGTGATTACTGATTTATTTATAGTTACTTGAGATAATATAATTTGCATAGAGTGCACCATAAACTTATTATGTTGATGTCGAAGGAATACCTTTGATATAGAGTTTTTGTTCCTGTTTTTACTAATAGCGAACATACACATATTCTCTTCACACTTCAGGCAACTAAGAATATCGATCATTATGTCTTTTGTGACACTCGTTTGTGTCTTAAACATATCTTCCATTTTAATATAAGTTAATTGTGAGATTAAAACTATGCAAGTAAAGATGTGGTAGTCGAAAAGCCACATACTTATCAGGTTTTGAAACGTCTGTTTCTAATAATGCTTAGTTTGAGTTTTCTGAGTACACATGATCTTGATTTTTTTTTAATTCAAAACTAAATCACCAAAACTTTAACAAAGTATATTATGATTACATTTTTTGGGAGTTCATCTTTGTTGGAATAAGAAAGGATAGATACATTACAATTATAATTAAGTTTGAAATTGATTTATTCCAAAACCAATTAAGCTTCACATTAATTAATGATCAGTTTTCCATCAATCACCTTAATTTCATTAAACAATTTATTATGAAATAATAAAAAACATGTTATTTAAAGGTCTCATTAGTAATTTGTGCCCTTTTTTATTTTTCTAGTAATATGATTTTTTATATAGTTCCTCCAAGGACAAATAGCAATAGATAATTATAATTATATTTAAATTTGAACTTGATTACTTTAAAAAACAATTAAGCTTCACATTAAGTAGGAATTGTTTTTCCACCACCTACCTTAATTGTATTAAATAATCAATTATAGTAGATTTGATAGATTTGAAAACTTACTATTTAATGGCCTCATTAGTAATTAGTGTTTTTTTTTGGTAATAAGAACAATTTTATTGTCTTTTGGTATTTTTATATATTTCCTTAAACACAGAAAGAAAGAAATAATTATAATTATAATTAAGTTTAAAATTGATTTATAGCCCATGAGAGATAAATTCATACACCAATTAAAAAAAAATGGAAGGAAGCCTCATTAAAAACTCAGAGGTAGACTTACTTTTCTATAATATATAGATATAGATAGATATTTATATATTTAAATTTATAATCAGGTTTAAATATATTAATATTAAAAAATACAAAGCGAAACAAAGCAAATGCCCCTAATCCTATCTTGAATAATACATTTTATTTTTTTATTTTTGGCAAACAATTATCCGGTGTTTGAATACCAAACTATGAATATCGACTAATTCGTATTCAAGCTTTGTAGGACCACAGTGAGTGGTAGAATTCTCCATATCAAGTTTTTAATACAACTGTATTTACAAAAACTCAAACTTAAGACCTATAACTAAGCTATGACAACTTCTTATCAGTTAACATACATGTTTGGTGATGATAATACTTTTTTTATTTTACCACGGGGACCATTCCACTATTTACTTGGTACGCTTCCCAAATCTCAATGATATTAACAAGTTCATGGTTGACAATTTTGAGTTTAAAATTCATCATATCTTAAAAGAAGTCAATTAGTGTGCTTCCAATAGTCATTAAGGGCCATTTTTTTTAATTTAAATGTCTGAATTTAAATATATATCTAATTATTAAGATATTGTTTATAAATTTGAATACTAAATGATTAAGACTGATTATTTTTTCAACATCTGAATAATATAACTTATAAAAAAATTATATTTAAGTAATTTTTAAATAAATTAATAACTAAATATTTGTTGTTAATTATTATCTTTAATATTATATGATATTATAAAATTTGTTATTAATTTTTTTATAATTTAAAATCATGTCATACAAATAATAATATGATTTAAATTTGTTATATTATATATAAAATTTCACCTTTATATAATAATAATAAAAGGATTTAGTTTATTTGGTTGAAACATTTTTTTTAATATTCAACATGACACAAGTTCAAATCTTCTCAAAAATTTTTTTCTTAATATCCAAAAAAAACAAAGGTAAAACTCACTATTAAATCTAAATATAGTTTCAAACTTATTTCAAGATCTGTTTGAAATCTTAATAGATGAGATTTAGACTCCCATTAAATGCAAACAAATGTCTCTCAACTCTCGCAAATTACACATATGAAAATACCTTTCTCCCAACAATTGTTCTCCCTTTACTTACAAATTATGCCTCTGTCATATTTGTTATGGGTTAGTTTCTTCCCTTTTACTCAATTGGAATAATTTTGTCCGATATTGCTAATTTATAGCATATGATGTAGTGCACAAAGGAAGGCAACTAAGCTTTTAAGGGAATATCTTAACTAATGGTTGAATAATTAACATTCCAATTTTTTCTAAAGTAAAAGACTTTTAGATATGAAACAAAAAAAAAACTTTTAACTATCTTTTTGTTTCTTTTTTCCTTACCAGAACACCTTCAAGAACAAGACAACAAGCATGTGTCAACCTCTCTTTGCCCCTCCCATCCTTCTCCAAAAATAAAAAGAAAAAAAGAATTAAGAATTGGAGTGAATTTGTTCATGTTCTTAAGGGAACAAGAGTCTCTTGTTTTGATATTAACAGTTTAAGATTTAAAACAAATTAAATTTTTTTAAAAAATTAGAATAATCAATTTTAAAATTGACAACTTTAATGATCAAAACAAGATGCTCCTTTTCCGTTAAAAATACGAGCAAATCCGCTCCCACTGTGAATCTGAAACAATTGAACATTGTGCACAAATTTGGGTCACAGAGAGTCAGGGGCATTTGTGTCCACAAAAATAGTCACTGTGCCAAAGTTTGTATGAATTCTTGAATAGACATATTGGCCCTTTTCTTTTGGTACAAGAAAAGGATCAAATTTGTGATTAGTCAACCAAACTTAATTAAATCTAACCACGAGTTAATCTCCATTGCTCATGTTATGGCCTTTCATTCACCGAATTCGGAATATAAGCCTTGTCTTTCGTAGGGTGTTTAGTTATAGTTGCCTTATTACACGAAGTACTCTCATTGAGATTTGGATGCATTCTCGACTCGTTAGTTGGTCGCAGATTTTAATTATCGACTTAGTAAATTTTTTTAGGTTAAGCACTTACCAACGAATAATGTCACTGCAACCTTTTAGCTTTGACAGAAAGGACATGCACCTAATTTTGACTGCTAAACAGAATCCGGATCTGGAAGACAAGCACTGTACTTGTCTGTATAGGGATTGTTGAATTTTATATTTAATGATCTAGATTTTAAATAATATTTTTAATAATTTTCTTTTCTTTTTTAGAAAAAAAGGATACTAAAATATGAATCGTTAGATTTGAAATCTAACAATCCATGTGCAGACAAGTACGGTGCTTATCTTTAAAGACAAGTACCAGATCCGAATTCCTACTAAACGTGAGAGGCCAAATTGATTTTGACTCTTGAGGGGGTGATGGTAATTTCGAAATATATAACATTATATATTTCCAAATTACCATCACCCCCTCAAGAGTCAAAATCAATTGATAAATCACACATCATAATTATATGATTTTTTTATATTTTTATTATCATATTATCTATTAAAATACAATAAGGTAACATGCAAAAGTATTATTTTTCTCTCTAAATTTTGAACTTAGTTTTAATTTTGTTCCAAAATTTTATATTGTGTCAAATTTGTCTCACATATGTCCAATTAATTCAATTTTGTAAGCTCAATGTCGTCTAAAATGTATATGGTAAATACTGATGTGACTACTTTTATCACATACATCTCGCCAACTCATCTAGCTATTAGCATCTACAATGATGAACCTCATTTGAGTTCTTATTGTGGGTCCCACAGTATCATATCAGTTTAAAAACTCTACCACTTTAAACAATTGTCTACTACAGTGGTGAACCTTTTAAAAACTCACAAATAGGTTCCACAATCAACTCTTTACTACTTTAATATTTACTTTTCACTAACATTTTATTGTGAATTGATTATTTTATTATTACTTTTTGTATAAGAAGCGTTTTTACGCGTGGCAACCAATGTGACAAATTACAATGGTGAACCGAAATAAAAACCAATTCTTAAATTTAAGAACTACCACTATAGATGCTCTTAATGTTAAACATATACTTGATGTGACAAAATTTTCCCTTAAATGAATCTTATGCCAACAATTGAAAATAATGTTTTTAATAATTTTCTTTTCTTTTTTTAGGTTAAGCACTTACCAACGAATAATGTCACTGCAACCTTTTAGCTTTGACAGAAAGGACATGCACCTAATTTTGACTGCTAAACAGAATCCGGATCTGGAAGACAAGCACTGTACTTGTCTGTATAGGGATTGTTGAATTTTATATTTAATGATCTAGATTTTAAATAATATTTTTAATAATTTTCTTTTCTTTTTTAGAAAAAAAGGATACTAAAATATGAATCGTTAGATTTGAAATCTAACAATCCATGTGCAGACAAGTACGGTGCTTATCTTTAAAGACAAGTACCAGATCCGAATTCCTACTAAACGTGAGAGGCCAAATTGATTTTGACTCTTGAGGGGGTGATGGTAATTTCGAAATATATAACATTATATATTTCCAAATTACCATCACCCCCTCAAGAGTCAAAATCAATTGATAAATCACACATCATAATTATATGATTTTTTTATATTTTTATTATCATATTATCTATTAAAATACAATAAGGTAACATGCAAAAGTATTATTTTTCTCTCTAAATTTTGAACTTAGTTTTAATTTTGTTCCAAAATTTTATATTGTGTCAAATTTGTCTCACATATGTCCAATTAATTCAATTTTGTAAGCTCAATGTCGTCTAAAATGTATATGGTAAATACTGATGTGACTACTTTTATCACATACATCTCGCCAACTCATCTAGCTATTAGCATCTACAATGATGAACCTCATTTGAGTTCTTATTGTGGGTCCCACAGTATCATATCAGTTTAAAAACTCTACCACTTTAAACAATTGTCTACTACAGTGGTGAACCTTTTAAAAACTCACAAATAGGTTCCACAATCAACTCTTTACTACTTTAATATTTACTTTTCACTAACATTTTATTGTGAATTGATTATTTTATTATTACTTTTTGTATAAGAAGCGTTTTTACGCGTGGCAACCAATGTGACAAATTACAATGGTGAACCGAAATAAAAACCAATTCTTAAATTTAAGAACTACCACTATAGATGCTCTTAATGTTAAACATATACTTGATGTGACAAAATTTTCCCTTAAATGAATCTTATGCCAACAATTGAAAATAATGTTTTTAATAATTTTCTTTTCTTTTTTTAGGTTAAGCACTTACCAACGAATAATGTCACTGCAACCTTTTAGCTTTGACAGAAAGGACATGCACCTAATTTTGACTGCTAAACAGAATCCGGATCTGGAAGACAAGCACTGTACTTGTCTGTATAGGGATTGTTGAATTTTATATTTAATGATCTAGATTTTAAATAATATTTTTAATAATTTTCTTTTCTTTTTTAGAAAAAAAGGATACTAAAATATGAATCGTTAGATTTGAAATCTAACAATCCATGTGCAGACAAGTACGGTGCTTATCTTTAAAGACAAGTACCAGATCCGAATTCCTACTAAACGTGAGAGGCCAAATTGATTTTGACTCTTGAGGGGGTGATGGTAATTTCGAAATATATAACATTATATATTTCCAAATTACCATCACCCCCTCAAGAGTCAAAATCAATTGATAAATCACACATCATAATTATATGATTTTTTTATATTTTTATTATCATATTATCTATTAAAATACAATAAGGTAACATGCAAAAGTATTATTTTTCTCTCTAAATTTTGAACTTAGTTTTAATTTTGTTCCAAAATTTTATATTGTGTCAAATTTGTCTCACATATGTCCAATTAATTCAATTTTGTAAGCTCAATGTCGTCTAAAATGTATATGGTAAATACTGATGTGACTACTTTTATCACATACATCTCGCCAACTCATCTAGCTATTAGCATCTACAATGATGAACCTCATTTGAGTTCTTATTGTGGGTCCCACAGTATCATATCAGTTTAAAAACTCTACCACTTTAAACAATTGTCTACTACAGTGGTGAACCTTTTAAAAACTCACAAATAGGTTCCACAATCAACTCTTTACTACTTTAATATTTACTTTTCACTAACATTTTATTGTGAATTGATTATTTTATTATTACTTTTTGTATAAGAAGCGTTTTTACGCGTGGCAACCAATGTGACAAATTACAATGGTGAACCGAAATAAAAACCAATTCTTAAATTTAAGAACTACCACTATAGATGCTCTTAATGTTAAACATATACTTGATGTGACAAAATTTTCCCTTAAATGAATCTTATGCCAACAATTGAAAATAATGTTTTTAATAATTTTCTTTTCTTTTTTTAGGTTAAGCACTTACCAACGAATAATGTCACTGCAACCTTTTAGCTTTGACAGAAAGGACATGCACCTAATTTTGACTGCTAAACAGAATCCGGATCTGGAAGACAAGCACTGTACTTGTCTGTATAGGGATTGTTGAATTTTATATTTAATGATCTAGATTTTAAATAATATTTTTAATAATTTTCTTTTCTTTTTTAGAAAAAAAGGATACTAAAATATGAATCGTTAGATTTGAAATCTAACAATCCATGTGCAGACAAGTACGGTGCTTATCTTTAAAGACAAGTACCAGATCCGAATTCCTACTAAACGTGAGAGGCCAAATTGATTTTGACTCTTGAGGGGGTGATGGTAATTTCGAAATATATAACATTATATATTTCCAAATTACCATCACCCCCTCAAGAGTCAAAATCAATTGATAAATCACACATCATAATTATATGATTTTTTTATATTTTTATTATCATATTATCTATTAAAATACAATAAGGTAACATGCAAAAGTATTATTTTTCTCTCTAAATTTTGAACTTAGTTTTAATTTTGTTCCAAAATTTTATATTGTGTCAAATTTGTCTCACATATGTCCAATTAATTCAATTTTGTAAGCTCAATGTCGTCTAAAATGTATATGGTAAATACTGATGTGACTACTTTTATCACATACATCTCGCCAACTCATCTAGCTATTAGCATCTACAATGATGAACCTCATTTGAGTTCTTATTGTGGGTCCCACAGTATCATATCAGTTTAAAAACTCTACCACTTTAAACAATTGTCTACTACAGTGGTGAACCTTTTAAAAACTCACAAATAGGTTCCACAATCAACTCTTTACTACTTTAATATTTACTTTTCACTAACATTTTATTGTGAATTGATTATTTTATTATTACTTTTTGTATAAGAAGCGTTTTTACGCGTGGCAACCAATGTGACAAATTACAATGGTGAACCGAAATAAAAACCAATTCTTAAATTTAAGAACTACCACTATAGATGCTCTTAATGTTAAACATATACTTGATGTGACAAAATTTTCCCTTAAATGAATCTTATGCCAACAATTGAAAATAAGAAAATATGGGCTATCATTTTTAAGTGTAATTGATATATATGTGCCTAGCTAAATAAGTTGGCACTTACATATGCATTAGAGGTAAATGCATTAATGTTTGTTATTAATAATTTAGAGAATGTTGAACTTAAGGATAAAATGGAAACTATTTGAAAAGATATGAAATAAAATTGACATAAAATAAAAATAAAATTTAAGTCAAAATTTAATGACAAAAGTAATACATTTTTTCTATAGAACATATATAAAAAGAATTTTTTAGAATCAAACATATAATACTAAGTCATAAAAAAATATTTAATTACTTTAAAAATTTACACGCTAAACACTAAATTGCATGAACAGTTGCTGATGCCTAAAACGTTTGGTTCGGGCCTAACATTTTATTGCCTCAGACTAATAGGTCCATAGTTCAGCCGAAAATGGAATGACCAATGAGCCCATATCAAAATGGCAAGCTTTTCTGCATTTTCAAAATGATAAGTCTATAAAAAGTTTAGTCTCTAAAAAAATTGAGTGTTTTTATTTTTGAATCATTTTAAAATTTATGTAAATTATTTTTTATTACTATACACATATATTTTAAGATGATCCAATGATAGAAACACTCAACAGTTTAAATTTTTTTTATAGATTTACTCTTTTCAAAATAAAATAATTATGTTCATGACCCTTTCCAATGCAAGGGAAAATCGTAGTATTAAATTCATATAATAAAACTTATATACAATTCTTTATATATTTATTGTTATATAGTTTGAATATTAAAATAAAATTAAAGTTTCACATTAGACATAAAAAATATATATATACATATATATATATATATATATATATATATATGTATATATGTATATGACTTGAACTTCGACTTCGGACCAATCTTTTATTAGTTGAATTTTAAATTATATCAAAAATTTAAAAAATATATTGATTGAATTTTAAATTTATTTTAAAATTTAAATTGACATATTGTTTTGATTTCAAATTAAAATTTAAACAGACACATCTATTAAAAATTGAACCAACGTAACTATTTAGACACACACACACCCACCCATATATTATTAAAATTCTACACATGGTGTATCTAAATAGGAAATATTCAGACAAAATGATCCAAATGGCTTTGTAGTATCCTAAAAAAATTTATTTGTGATTCTCAAATACACCAGACATAAACTCTTTGAAAATAGTAATTATCTTGCCTCAAAACCAACTTTCTTTTATGATTTTCTAAAATTTGCTATCAAGTTATTCACTAAAATTAGAATATATAAATTTTTTAAAAGATCAATTATGTAATGATAAATTGTAAAAAAGTATAAAGTTATTTATTAAAAACCATACACTTATTGTGTATTCGTATATTAGTGCTCTAATTAGAGAATCATACAATTATCATATTCTAATTAAAGAATTTGATGACATAAATATAAAGAGCTGCACTAATTTATTTTTCCTTTATTATATATGCATGTGAGTTGGCTTGGTCTCTCAAACTAATATAAAAATAAAATGACACTTTTAAAATATTGAATAAAAATTATGATCTAATAAAAGGACATTAAAATGTATATGGGAGATAGTGGGAAGCTATACAGTCTTCAATTATTTTAATTTATATTCTTAATTTCAATCTATTTTTATATATTTTTTTTAGAATTAGAACTAAACTTCAATAGTTTATGACTAAAATAATTTATTTTAATTTTCTTTATCACATATATGTAGACTTTTTTACATTTTGAAAGAAATAAAAATGAGGTATGGAGTTAAATATCTATTTATTCATCATAAATTCATAATTTAATTTTCTTTCTAATAATTTTGTAGTGTTTGTTTTTTTTTATTGCTTTCAGTGTAAATTTTTAAACCAAAAAATGCACATTAATATAGAGAAGCACAATTAATATATAAAATTTTAAATTTATGTTCTAAATAATATGAAAAATATTGTTTATATCCCTTTTGCAGATTTTTTGTTGATATTTAAATAATTTTCATCAGGTTAAAATTGAACTATCTATTGATGCAGCCGTGGACCAAAATATGGTTTGCCAATTACAAGGAGGGGGCATTTCGTCATGAAAAAGCACATAGAAAGTTTGATATTATAGAAGATTACATTATTTGTTAGTCAATTATAACATAATTTGTTACCACGGATTAAAACAATAACTTGAATCTCAACTAAATGATGAATAGTTGGATTTTTTTAGAATCGTTAATATCCAAAAATCTACTAAATTTTAATTATTTTTGTTTGAATTATATTAAATTACAAAAATAAATTATTTTTATTTTAATTATAAAACTTGAATTCAAAATCTTACTTAAAAATAAATAAATTAGGAATCATTTAAATCAACTTGAAATTGGACAAAAGAAAACATTTATTTTCTCCCCGAGGGTAGTAGGCTTCCAAGACATTATTATTATTATTATTATTATTATTATTATTATTATTATTATTTATTGACCGATTTGCTACAACTCATATCAAGTTAAATATAATATACAATTAAATTTGTATAAATTAATACTCGTTAAATTAATAATTTTTCTAAAATTTTTTTTTTAACTTGAGTCAGTTTACAAAATTAGTAATTTCAATAAATTAATAAAATAATAATATTTAGAAAGATTCTTATATAAATCTATAATCCTGTCGATATTATAAATTAATAATTATCTAAAATCGCAAATATAATTATGATAATTTAGTAAAATATGAATATCTCTTATTCTCACATGTGGAGTGATATCTCTTATAGTCACATAATGGCTTATATATTGGTCGGTCATCATCGATTTATGGACACCTTTTAAATGAGAAGTTATTGCTAAGTATGATTTTAAGAATTTTTTTAATGTTGTTTATATACTAGTTCCCTTCATCATGATATGTTGAATGTGTATTTAGTTCTAGTACATTGAACAATTGATGCAAGTGACTTATATTGAATTTTATTTAATTAGTCAATACAATGAATATTGTTTAAGTACTAAAAATAATGAATATCATTTACTTATTTTCATAAATATATATGTACAATGATTTTTTTAAAAAAAATAATTCATGGAATATAATACATATACATTGTATAGTATTGATATACACAATAATTTTTTTATGTAATTAAATTTATATTTGCTAAATCGAAAAAATACTCTTTGAATTATTAAATTATTAATTTATCAATTAATTAATATCTTTTTGAATTAATAAATTTTTATGATCGTAACATTATTAATTTATAGAAATTTTGCTTTATTTGTTTTTCTATCTAATGTATACTTCTGATCTTTTCAAATTCCAAACTGGAATATACAGTTATGGGTGGTTCACCCATGACGCTCTTTTAAAGATACATACATCAAAGAGATATAGAGAGAATTGTTGGTTCTGGCAATTCATTAACATGGATTATTTAGCAAATAGGACCCAACTCGACACAACTAGCTAAACCTATATCTAACCATAAGATCCATTATAGTGAATGTTATGCCATAAAAAGTGAATTTTCCAAAAAGAATTTTTGATCAATCAGTGTTAAATATATTCTCACCTAAACCCTATCTCATTGGTGGCAGTCGTGGGACTGTTGTTAGTGGAAAGTTTAAAGGAATATATTTGGTTGCACTTTGTGGGGCTCTTATTTTAGGATTTGGGGGGCCTCCTTAGCGCCAAAGTTAAGCAGGCTCCCCACAGTCATCTAATGGCTGTGGGAAGGGCTAAAGAGCCTCCTTAAGCCAAAACCAAGGAGGCCCCTCAAATCCCTTATTTTATGTTCGTTGCTACTTCTTATTTGCTAATTGGTAGTGTCAATCAATTAAAAAAAAAAACCCAATGAATATAGAGTCATGTTCAAAAAATTAAGGCTTGTTTGGTTTGAATTTTTTATTTTTATTAAAAATAAAATGTGCTTAAAAATATGTTGGTTGAGTTTAATGAAAATATTTCTTAAAATAAGCTTAAATCTGAAAACACAAAAAATGAGTCTGTTTAGTTTGCTACAACATTTCCTATTTTCATTTTCAGTCTTCATTTCCTGAAACACTGAAAATATTTTTTTGGTGTTTATAGATTTGGGCCTATTTTAAGAAATGTTTTCAAGAAAATATTTTCATTAAACTCAACCAAACACATTTTCAAGTTTATTTTCTATTTTCAGTGAAAATAAAAACAGAAAATGTCAAAACCAAACATGTATGTTTTCAGTGTTTTAGAAAATAAAAACTGAAAATTAAAATAGAAAATATTTTCATAAACCAAACAAATCCTTAACGATAAACCTATCAAAACGAGCCAACCCAAGCACGAAAAAAGAGACAAGCTAGAAAATGGGTAGCCCTGCCTACCTATGTACAGGCTGGTGGGCTAAACAGGCTAGCATACTAGCCCATAATTTTTCTTTTTGGTTTTAGACACAATTGGGCCAGCCTTTTTTTTTTTTTAATAATATGCTAGACAAGCTAGCTAAAATTGTCATTCCCAAGTTAGTGTACTCTAGCCTTCAAATTGGTACACTCTCTCCAACCAGAGTTATGGTCCAATTAGCAAATCGAAGCACAGCTTTTCCAGTAGGAGTCTTAGAAGATGTACTTGTAAGGATAAAAGATTTAATTTTTCTTACTGATTTTTATGTTTTAAACATGGAGGATGATAACACTCTTGGTCATGCACCATTGATATTAGGAAGACCATTTTTGAAAACTGCAAAAACTATTATCAATGTGCATGAGGGAACATTATTCATGGAGTTTGTTGGCAAGACAATTGATTTTAAAATTTTAGATGCCATGAAACATCCAATGGAAGAGCACTCCAATGTATAGGTAGTAAACTTTCTTGATTACCTAGTTGATGAGGCTTGTATAGATTTCCAAACTGAATTGATTTCTAATTTCCTTGAATATTTTGATTTAGTGAATATCTTTCAATGCAACTGTGTTGATTCTAAATATTGTCAAGTATGTGCTAAAATTTATGAAATTTTAAGTCCTAACAACTTTGATTTAGATTCAAGTGTTGATCTCTATGGTTATTCTTGTGATTATTCTTTTTCTTCATCTCTTACTACTGTTACTTCTAACCCTTCATCTTTTATAGCCAAAGAAGCTAGCTTTGAGCTTTCTGAACATGTAGGTGCATTCTCAGATGTGACACAAAAATTAATTTTGTCCACTATTCAACCATCTACATTGGAATTGAAGAAGTTGCCAAAGAATTTAAAGTATGCATTCTTAGATGGGGGAGAGAAGCTTCCAGTAATAATAGCCAACAACCTCCAACCTAACCAAGAGAGTAAATTAATGGAGCTTTTGAGAAAATGCAAGAAGGCGATTGGGTGGACTCTAGCTGATATACCTAGAATTAGCCCCTCAGTGTGCATGCATCGAATACTCTTGGAGAAAGAGGTGAAACCAGTAAGGCAACCCCAAAAAAGACTCAACTCCATGATTCTTGATGTGGTCAAGAAGAGGTAAGTAAGCTTCTTCAAGCTGGAATAATTTACCTAATTTCAGATAGTAAATGGGTGAGTCTAGTACAAGTAGTACCAAAGAAAACAAGGGTTACTATTATTAAAAATGAAAATAATGAATTAGTGTCGACTAGAGTCTAAAATAGCTGGAGAGTTTGTATTGATTATAGGAAGCTTAACCAAGCTACCAAGAAAGATCATTTTCCTCTCCCCTTCATTGATCAAATGCTTGAGAGACTTGTTGAAAAGTCTTATTATTGTTTTTTGGATAGGTTCTTTGGTCACTTTCAGATTCATATCGCATCCGAAGATCAAGAGAAGACTACCCTCACCTATCCCTTTGGTACTTTTGCATATAGACATATGCCATTTGGTCTCTGTAATGCTCTTGGCACTTTCCAACTATGCATGATTAGCATATTTTCTGAATTGTTGGAAGATTGCATGGAAGTGTTCATGGATGATTTTTCTATTTACGGAGACTCATTTGATGCATGCTTGAATAATTTAGAGAGAGTTCTTGAGAGTTGCATAGAAAAGAATATGATTTTAAATTATGAAAAATGCCATTTCATGGTTAAGAAAGGGATAGTTCTAGGTCACATTGTGTCATCACGTGGAATAGAAGTAGATAAGGCAAAAGTTGATGTTATCTTCTCTCTATCTTACCCCACTTCTATGCAAGATGTGCGTTCATTTATTGGCCATGCAGGATTTTACATGAGATTCATCAAAGATTTTAGTAAGATTACCTTGCCCCTTTCTAAACTCTTGCAAAAAGATTCTAACTTTGTTTTTTATGACAGTTGCAAAGCCACATTTGATGAGTTGAAAAAGAGATTGATTTCCCCTCCTATTATACAACCCCTTAAGTGGGACATTCCTTTTGAATTAATGTGTGATGCCTCAAATTTTGTAGTGGGAGTTGTCCTATCTAAAAGAGTGGACGGGAAATCTCATGTGATAGCCTACACTTCATGTATTTTAGATTTGGCTTAGTCAAACTATACCACCATAGAAAAAAAGTTTTTGGCTATTGTTTTTGCAAAAGATAAATTTAGATCTTATTTGCTTAACTCTAAAGTGGTTATATTTTCTGACCATACAGCTTTGAAATACTTGCTTAAGAAATCGGATGCAAAGCTGAGGTTGATACGATGGATGCTACTTCTCCAAGAATTTCATGTAGAAATCAAAGACAAAAGTGGTTCAGAAAATGTAGTAGCAGATCACTTAAGTCGACTCACTTAACTCACTTCAGAATCTCTTCACATTAGAGATAACTTTCCAGATGTATTTTCTTCTTATACATAGTAGTGATGAACTTGGTATGATGATATTGTTAATTTCCTTGTTGATTTTTGTAATACCCGTTAATTTCAGAATATAATTCGCTTAAGAGTATTTTAGAATTTCACAACGTTACTTTAGTTATTTATTTTGGTCATTTTTAATTTTCATATTTAATTGTTCTCTTTGAATATTATTTATGAAAATTGAGTTAAATGACTGGACTGAATATTTGCACCACGTGGGATATATTCTAAGAATGGTGAAATTCATGGAAAAGTGGTTTAAGAATGGTCAATTAATCCATTTATTGTAAATTGACTGGATGGGTTTGGATGTTGGGTTATGGATACCCATGGGTTATTCAATAACCCATTAGAAATATTTAATATAAAGTTTCAATAGTACCCCCCTTATTTTCTTCTCACGATCGAAGCAGCTGAAGTGAATAGTGAATTCACTTTCTCTCGTTTCTTCACCCTCTTCTCAAATCCTTTCCTTGATATTCAGAATTTCGATTATCTGTTCGGTTCAAAAGCTTTGTAAGGATTAAAGGTAAGCTTTAATCTCGTTATTTTCCTTAAATCTAAGTTTATATGGAAGATTAGAGGAGGTTTTGTTCTTGAAGATGTTGATGATAATTCATGAATCTCAGTTGTTTTAGAAGTTATATTTGAGTTATAATCGGTTAAAAGAGTTGAAATTCTGGTTTTGAAACAAGAAAGGAAAGGATGAATTTTTGAAAGATTTTTCTGCAAAAATTCGAGTTACTGTAGCGACCAGAGATTTCGGAAAAATTCTGGAAAATTTTCTTCGAGTTATTGTAGCAGTACTGTAGTGTCGGCAGTCAACGGTACTGTATCAGTCAACGGTACTGTAGCGAACAGTTACTGTAGCAACCGTTACTGTAGCAAACCGTACTGTAGCAAACCATCACTGTAGCAATCAGAAAATTTTGCGTAATTTCATGATTTTGTTTCCTTTCTTATGTTTCCTTGTAATATATTTTACTAGGAAATTTTTCTACACAAATTCTAGTGTGGAACAAGGTAAACTTGGACAAACATCAAGGTGAGTGAATAACCTTGCTCAGCTAATTTAATATTACTAGTCAAAGTACAATATAAGTCCCATTTACAATATTATTTGGATAATAAGCAATCAATTTTTCATATGGGAGTATATGATGATCGGTAGAAATAAGAGTATGTAGAAATTGTTTTATTTCATGACAATTGTATTATGTGATAAATTCTCACTATCTTGTCAATGAGTAAAGATCTACGGGATCTAATACACGAGTTGGAAAGGGTTAAAGTCCCATACTACTCGGTGTATATCTAAGAAAGCTCATACACGAGTTTGAAAGGGTTAAAGTCCCATACTACTCAGTGCATATCTATGAAACCTATACATGAGTTGAAAGGGTTAAAGTCCCATACTACTCGGTGTATATCTAAGAAAGCTCATACACGAGTTTGAAAGGGTTAAAGTCCCATACTACTCAGTGCATATCTATGAAACCTATACATGAGTTGAAAGGGTTAAAGTCTCATACTACTCGGTGTATATCTAAGAAAGCTCATACACGAGTTTGAAAGGGTTAAAGTCTCATACTACTAAACCCTACTACTCAGTGCATATCTATGAAACCTATACACGAGTTGAAAGGGTTAGAGTCCCATACTACTCGGTGTATACCGATGAGATCTTATTCATGAGTTTGAAAGGGTTAGAGTCCCATACTACTCGGTGTATATCTATGAAATCTTATTCATGAGTTTGAAAGGGTTAGAGTCCCATACTACTCGATGTATAAGACAATTAATTATATGAGTAAATGTGGTATTTGTACTTTTGATATTTTATATAGTACAGTTATTTACTTACTGAGTTTTTAAATAAACTCACACTCCCTATGATTATTTTTTTCAGATACAGAAAACAAAGAAGAAGAGAATCCGTTTGAAGATTAGAAGCCCCTTGGGATTATTCTCTATTTCTGTCTGGTGGGATACCAGTACTTATTAATGTGGATACTAGAAACGCTCTGTACTTTCTATAGGTCTCCTAGGCTTGCGATGAGATAGAAATATCAGACTATGTATGTCTATATTTGCTTATCAGATGAATATAACTCTGTAGTGTGGAATGAATGATTAAGGTTGAATGTAAAACCTTACAGAATATATGTAAATAACGTATGTTTGAGAATTTTATCAAATGAGTAGTATCTTTTCACATGCTCAATTTTTGGGATGTGACAATTTGGTATCAGAGGAAAGGTTTTATAGGTCCCCTATAGAGTACAGAGCAAAGTGATCTTTGTGGGCCCTTCCCTATTGTCATGAGCCGCGGCATGACCATAGGATTAGGTTCCATAAAAGACCTTGTAGAGTATAACGTCATTTTATAGATAACTTCTCAGTGGGGCTAGTAAGTGATATTTTGTTTATGTCTGAAAATTGTTTGTTATGTGTGTAGATCTGTGACAGTACAATGTCAGAAGGATCTTCTAATAATAATGAGCATATGGGTCCAAGGAGGGCCATAAATCCACCAGTACATGTGCAAGATGATCCTAACCGTAGTGATAGTTTACATGCTCAAAGTACTGAGGACGCAACTAGTGAGCAAGCAAGGAGAGTCAAACCTGATGCTCACGTTGGCAATGTAACTATTGCACATGTGATTAATTTGATAAATGAACGATTTGACCGATTTGAGACTGAAATGAGAGGTCGAGCTGCACAAGCTAACCTACCAGTGGATCCTCCTATTGTTGAAGCTGAAATTGTACCACCAGCTCAGTTAGCTGGAGGAGATAACGTAAGGGAGGTAAGAATGTCTGAATTCCAGAAAATGAGGCCTCCTACTTTTTCAGGGGAAGATCCCAAAGAGGACCCACAATGTTTCCTTGAAGATTGTGAAGCAATCTGTGATGTTATAGGGTGTTCTCCTACTCAAAAGGTAGAATTCACTTCCTTTTAGTTAAAAGGTAGGGCTGGTAAATGGTGGAGGAACTGGAAGAAAGCTAGAATTCAAGGCGCACCGCCAGTTATGTGGACAGAGTTTTACAGATTGGTTATGGAAAGGAAGTCAAAGAATAAAGAAGAATATCGACAAAAGAAGAAAGCTAGATATAGGAGATCTTTTGATCAAAGGGAAGATTCAGGGACTTTGAAACCCTTTACTGCATCACAAAATGCTTCAGCCACTCCTACTAAGTTAACTTATTCTACAACCAGTGTGGCTAAGCCTCGTTCAGAGAGCAGGGGTGGTTTTAGCTCTTCTAGTAGATGAGGTACTCAAGGTAGAAGGGAAAAACCTCAATGTCCTGAATGTGGAAAGTTTCACTTCGGAGAATGCAGGTTAAACACTGTTGATACAGGTTGTTTTAACTGTGGACAAAAAGGACATTTTATAAGGGAGTGCCCTCAGCTCATGACAAGACCAGGTCAAGGGTCTACTTTGCCACCTCGACCACAATCTATTACTCAAACACCAACCCCTTCGATAGGGGGTAGTATGGGAAGAGGTTCTGGAAGAGGCCAAGGTGACCGTGGAAAACAAGCTGCTGGCAGAGGAAATGCAAGAGTATATGCTCTAACCCGACAGGATGCTCAAACATCCAATGCTGTAGTTACAGGTATATTATCTGTTAATACTTTTGCTGCACGTATTTTGTTTGACCCCGGTTCTACTCACTCATATGTGTCACCCCTATTTGCCAAGAGATTTGTAATTGATTCGATTATTCTTAAAGAACCATTCTTGGTTTCCACACCGATGAGAGAGACTTTGATGGTTAAAACATGTTATCGTTCTTGTAAAATAATCGTTGGAGGCATGGAAACTGAGATAGATCTTATGATTCTCAATATGTTAGATTTTGATGTGATTTTAGGAATGGACTGGCTATCTTCTTGTCATGCTACTATAAATTGTCGTGATAAAGTTATTTCCTTTAATATGCCGGGGAGGAGTAATTTTGTGTTTCAAGGAGATCGAAGTGATGTACCTTGCAACATGATATCTATGTTAAGTGCCCGGCGTATGTTGCGAAAGGGATGTCAGAGATTTCTAGCTTTTATCAAAGATTTAGAAAAGAAAGAACAGAAGTTAGAAGACATTCATGTGGTTAATGAATTCCCAGATGTGTTCCCAGAAGATTTACCTGGATTACCGCCAGAAAGAGATATTGAGTTCAGTATTGATTTGGTCCCAGACACAAGACCAATTTCTATTCCACCTTATCGTATGGCTCCTGTTGAGCTAAAAGAACTCAAGGAACAATTGGAAGATTTGTTAAACAAAGGGTTCATTCGCCCAAGTTTTTCACCTTGGGGTGCTCCTGTTCTTTTTGTGAAAAAGAAAGATGGTTCTATGAGATTATGTATAGATTATCGTCAGCTGAATAAAGTCACAGTGAAGAATAAGTATCCTTTACCAAGGATAGATGATTTGTTTGATCAGCTTCAAGGAGCAAAATACTTCTCAAAGATTGATCTAAGGTCTGGATATCATCAGTTACGAATTAAGAGTGATGATATACCTAAGACTGCTTTTCGTACACGGTATGGACATTATGAGTTTCTTGTGATGTCTTTTGGGTTGACAAATGCACCAGCAGCATTTATGGATTTAATGAACAGAGTGTTCAAATCATTCCTTGATAAGTTTGTAATTGTATTTATTGATGATATTTTGGTGTATTCAAAGAGTCATGAAGAACATACTGAACATTTGAGAATAGTGCTTCAGACTTTGAGAGAGCATCAGTTGTACGCAAAGCTCTCAAAATGTGAATTCTGGATGAGTCATGTAACGTTTTTGGGACATGTTATTTCCCAAGAAGGTATTCATGTTGATCAAAGTAAAATTGAAGCAGTAAAACAATGGCCTAGACCAACAACAGTGTCTGAAGTACGTAGTTTTCTTGGCTTAGCAGGGTATTACCGTCGCTTTGTCAAAGATTTCTCTAAGACAGCTCTCCCATTAAATAAGTTAACCTGAAAGAATGTTAAATACATTTGGGATGATTCATGTGAGCAAAGTTTCACCCAATTGAAAGAGTGTTTAACTTCTGCACCAGTCTTAACCCTACCATCAGGACCAGGGGGTTACTCTGTATTCTGTGATACCTCAAGGATAGGCTTAGGGTGTGTATTGATGCAACATGGTAAAGTCATAGCTTATGGCTCACGTCAGCTTAAAAAGCATGAATTGAATTACCCCACTCATGATTTGGAAATGGCAGCTGTAGTGTTTGCCCTAAAGATGTGGAGACATTACTTGTATGGGGAGACTTGTAAAATTTTTACAGATCACAAAAGCCTTAAGTACATTTTTGAGCAGAGAGATCTCAATCTAAGGCAACGAAGGTGGATGGAACTTTTGAAAGATTATGATTGTACCATCCTTTACCATCCAGGTAAAGCAAATGTAGTGGCTGATGCTCTAAGTCGAAAGTCTATGGGAAGTTTAGCTCACATTGCCATTATAAGGAGGTCTCTAATACATGAACTACAAGAATTGGAAGCTGATGGAGTATTCTTCGAGATCACTGAGTCAGGTACATTTCTGGCTCATTTAACAGTAAGATCATCCCTTGTTGAAAAAGTAAAAGCAACTTTAGAAAATGACATTGATATGGTCAAAATCAGAGATAAGGCAAGGCAAGGTCTAGCACCAAGTTTCTTGGTAGATGAAGAAGGAGTCTTATGGTTTAATGGGAGACTCTGTGTCCCCAACATTGAATCTTTGAAACATGAAATCTTAATGAAAGCTCATGGTTCGCCCTACGTTGTACATCCTGGTACTGTGAAAATGTATCAGGACTTGAAACAAGTTTACTGGTGGGAGGGCATGAAGCGAGACGTGACTGACTTTGTAGCTCGATGTTTGACTTGTCAGCAAGTTAAAGCTGAACATCGACGACCACCTGGTTTGATGCAAAAACTAGATATTCCCGAGTGGAAGTGGGAAAGGATCACTATGGATTTTGTGGTAGGTTTACCTCGGTCAACAAAAGGAAATGACTCAATATGGGTCATAGTGGATCGACTTACTAAGTCAGCACATTTTCTTCCTGTTCATACCACTTTCAGTGTAGCAAAACTTGCTCGACTTTATGTTAAAGAAATAGTGAAACTTCATGGTATACCAATATCCATTATATCAGACCGAGGACCTCAGTTTACTTCTCGGTTCTGGAAAGTCTTTCAAGAGGCTTTGGCTACCAAAGTGAATCTTAGCACAACATTCCATCCTCAGACTGATGGACAGTCTGAAAGGACAATTCAGACTTTAGAGGATATGCTAAGAGCTTGTGTGATGGATTTCAGTGGAAGTTGGTAAGATTATTTGTCTCTTATTGAATTTGCTTATAATAACAGTTACCAAGCCAGTATCCAGATGGCACCTTTTGAGGCTTTATATGGGAGACGGTGTCGATCTCCTATAGGTTGGTTTGAACTTGGTGAAACCAAAATATTTGGACCTGAGATGATACAGGAAGATATAAATAAAGTTAAACTGATCAGAGAGAAGTTGTTAACTGCTCAGAGTAGATAGAAGTCTTATGCGGACAACCGACGACGTGACCTTGAATTTGCAATAGGTGATATGGTTTTCTTACGAATCTCACCTATGAAGGGAGTAATGAGATTCGGGAAGAAAGGCAAGCTTAGTCCGAGGTATGTTGGCCCATATGAGGTTGTTGACAGAGTGGGTAATGTGGCATATCGCCTAGACCTACCTTACAACCTAGAGGGAGTTCATCCAATATTTCATGTGTCCATGCTACGGAAGTATCTTCCTGATCCTTCTCATGTCATTCAACCCCAAGAAGTTCATTTTGATGAAACTCACACCTACGAAGAGGTACCAGTAGCTATCCTTGATAGAAAAGTCAAGAAATTGCGTACTAAAGAAATTCCTACTGTCAAGGTTCTTTGGAGAAATCATTCTCGCGAGGAAGCTACGTGGGAGGCAGAAGATGAAATGTGGAAAAACTATCCACATTTATTTGAAACTTGAGGTAAGATTTTAATTAGGAGGACCGAATTCTTTTAAGGGGGGTAGAATGTAATACCCGTTAATTTCAGAATATAATTCGCTTAAGAGTATTTTAGAATTTCACAACGTTACTTTAGTTATTTATTTTGGTCATTTTTAATTTTCATATTTAATTGTTCTCTTTGAATATTATTTATGAAAATTGAGTTAAATGACTGGACTGAATATTTGCACCACGTGGGATATATTCTAAGAATGGTGAAATTCATGGAAAAGTGGTTTAAGAATGGTCAATTAATCCATTTATTGTAAATTGACTGGATGGGTTTGGATGTTGGGTTATGGATACCCATGGGTTATTCAATAACCCATTAGAAATATTTAATATAAAGTTTCAATAGTACCCCCCCTTATTTTCTTCTCACGATCGAAGCAGCTGAAGTGAATAGTGAATTCACTTTCTCTCGTTTCTTCACCCTCTTCTCAAATCCTTTCCTTGATATTCAGAATTTCGATTATCTGTTCGGTTCAAAAGCTTTGTAAGGATTAAAGGTAAGCTTTAATCTCGTTATTTTCCTTAAATCTAAGTTTATATGGAAGATTAGATGAGGTTTTGTTCTTGAAGATTTTGATGATAATTCATGAATCTCAGTTGTTTTAGAAGTTATATTTGAGTTATAATCGGTTAAAAGAGTTGAAATTCTGGTTTTGAAACAAGAAAGGAAAGGATGAATTTTTGAAAGATTTTTCTGCAAAAATTCGAGTTACTGTAGCGACCAGAGATTTCGGAAAAATTCTGGAAAATTTTCTTCGAGTTATTGTAGCAGTACTGTAGTGTCGGCAGTCAACGGTACTGTATCAGTCACCGGCACTATAGCGAACAGTTACTGTAGCAACCGTTACTGTAGCAAACAGTACTGTAGCAAACCGTCACTGTAGCAATCAGAAAATTTTGCGTAATTTCGTGATTTTGTTTCCTTTCTTATGTTTCCTTGTAATATATTTTACTAGGAAATTTTTCTACACAAATTCTAGTGTGGAACAAGGTAAACTTGGACAAACATCAAGGTGAGTGAATAACCTTGCTCAGCTAATTTAATATTACTAGTCAAAGTACAATATAAGTCCCATTTACAATATTATTTGGATAATAAGCAATCAATTTTTCATATGGGAGTATATGATGATCGGTAGAAATAAGAGTATGTAGAAATTGTTTTATTTCATGACAATTGTATTATGTGATAAATTCTCACTATCTTGTCAATGAGTAAAGATCTACGGGATCTAATACACGAGTTGGAAAGGGTTAAAGTCCCATACTACTCGGTGTATATCTAAGAAAGCTCATACACGAGTTTGAAAGGGTTAAAGTCCCATACTACTCAGTGCATATCTATGAAACCTATACATGAGTTGAAAGGGTTAAAGTCCCATACTACTCGGTGTATATCTAAGAAAGCTCATACACGAGTTTGAAAGGGTTAAAGTCCCATACTACTCAGTGCATATCTATGAAACCTATACATGAGTTGAAAGGGTTAAAGTCTCATACTACTCGGTGTATATCTAAGAAAGCTCATACACGAGTTTGAAAGGGTTAAAGTCTCATACTACTAAACCCTACTACTCAGTGCATATCTATGAAACCTATACACGAGTTGAAAGGGTTAGAGTCCCATACTACTCGGTGTATACCGATGAGATCTTATTCATGAGTTTGAAAGGGTTAGAGTCCCATACTACTCGGTGTATATCTATGAAATCTTATTCATGAGTTTGAAAGGGTTAGAGTCCCATACTACTCGATGTATAAGACAATTAATTATATGAGTAAATGTGGTATTTGTACTTTTGATATTTTATATAGTACAGTTATTTACTTACTGAGTTTTTAAATAAACTCACACTCCCTATGATTATTTTTTTCAGATACAGAAAACAAAGAAGAAGAGAATCCGTTTGAAGATTAGAAGCCCCTTGGGATTATTCTCTATTTCTGTCTGGTGGGATACCAGTACTTATTAATGTGGATACTAGAAACGCTTTATACTTTCTATAGGTCTCCTAGGCTTGCGATGAGATAGAAATATCAGACTATGTATGTCTATATTTGCTTATCAGATGAATATAACTCTGTAGTGTGGAATGAATGATTAAGGTTGAATGTAAAACCTTACAGAATATATGTAAATAACGTATGTTTGAGAATTTTATCAAATGAGTAGTATCTTTTCACATGCTCAATTTTTGGGATGTGACAATTTTGAACTGCCAACATATAAAAATAAGCATTAAATAAATAAGCTTAAAAGTGAGTCTAAATACTATGTATGAGATGATCCTTATTTGTGGAGAGTCTGTAGTGATCAAATGATTAGAAGATGTGTTCTAAATCATGAGTTTGCTTTTGTGCTTAGTTTTTGTCACACTCTTGCATGTGGTGGGCACTTTGGTCCATAAAGAATTGCTAGGAAAGTGCTTGATTCTGGATTGTACTAACTTACTTTGTTTAAAGATGCTTATGAGTTTTGCAAGAATTGTGCTAGGTGTCAAGGAACTGGAAATATGTCTAAG
Organism: Biancaea sappan; assembly: GCA_037074585.1. NCBI lineage: Eukaryota > Viridiplantae > Streptophyta > Magnoliopsida > Fabales > Fabaceae > Biancaea > Biancaea sappan. The sequence continues at coordinate 20,807,764 of CM073494.1, forward strand.
AGGAATGAAATGCCCCAACAATCTCTTATTTTCTATGAAATTTTTTATGTATAGGGTATAGACTTTATGAGTCCTTTTTCAGTTTCTTTTGGCTTTATGTATATTCTAATTGCTTTGGATTATATGTCAAAGTGGGTGAAAGCTAAAGCCACATGAACTAATGATTCGTTGTTGTTGTAGATTTTCTTCGTTCACATATTTTCTGCAGGTTTGGTGTCCCAGGCCATTATCAATGATCAAGGATCAAACTTTTGCAATAAAAGCATGCAAGGGTTGTTGAAGAAATATGGGGTGGTGTATAAAACTTCAACACCCTACCACCCCCAAACCAATGGGCAAGCAGAGGTCTTCAACAGAGAGATTAAGCAAATACTGGAAAAAACAATGCAACCCAACATAAAAGATTGGAGCAAGAGGCTTAATGATGCACTTTGGGTTTATAGAACCGCCTTCTAAACTCCCATTGGCATGTCTCCATACCGCTTGATATTTGGTGAAGCATGTCACTTGCTGGTAGAGATTGGACATAAGGCATATTGGGCAGTGAAGTAATACAATATGGATATGACTCTAGCCGGTAAGGAAAGGAAGTTGCAACTTCAAGAATTGGAAGAATTAAGGCTGACAGCTTATGAGAATGCATGCATCTACAAGGAAAGGACAAAAGTTTTGCATGACAAGAGAATTGAGAGAAAATAATTCAATATGGGAGACAAAGTTCTTCTCTACAATTCTCGCTTAAAACATATGCTCGGTAAGCTCTGTTCTAGATGGGTTGGTCCATTTGTTATAACTAATGTCATTCCCTTTGGTGCAGTAGAGATTTAAAATGAGACTACCCACAAACAATTCATGGTAAATGGGCAAAGATTGAAGAAGTTCTATGAGAACTTCATCGAAGAAACCGTGGAGGAAGTTAGACTCCACAACATTCCGGCCACTTGATAAGGTTGTTATCTTTCCCTTTCTTTTAATTTTTTTTATATATGGTAGTGTGTTACATTGAGGACAATGTACAATTTAAGTGTTGGGGGAGGGGAGGATGAATTATGAGTTTATTTTGGTTACAAAACAAAACAAAACAAAACAAAATTTTGTGCTTTTTGTACTGTTTTAGTCTTCTTTTTTTGCACAATGTTTGGTTTTTAGCATATGTTTTCAGTGTGTTGTTTTAGTATGCTTTCAGTAAAGTTTTTTTGTGAAATTTGCTTGATGAAAAGTTTGGAAAAATTTAGCATGATGAGAAATTAACCTCGTCTTTCTAGCATTTAAGTTAAATGGCAATGAATTTGATTTCAACGGATTTTACTAATAGCCTTTTAACCGTGAGGAATTTTGAGCCTTAATAGAAAATGCTATTCTTTCTTGTGCGTTTCCCTATTATGAATTTTTACTCTAGAACTTGTCTTGAATCTTTATTGAGACTACATGACATGTGCATGTTTGGAGATGATTTAGGCATTTTTTTTGTATAACTATTTTAGCCAAACAGCCATCCATTGTAATTGTTTCCATTGTACACCATTTTGTGCCCTGTTTCCATTTTTCTTTCAAGCCATAATCTTTCTTCCCAACTTAAGAGATGAAGAGTATTTATATTCTTTTAAGGAGATTGATGTGCTAACAAATGATGTGATTTTTCGGTTGATCTGGAATAAATATGTAATACCCATTATATTTTTCAAGAATTACGATAAATTTATTTTGGAGAAAATAAATTCTCTATCGGTTTAATTTTTGTATACTCGTTTGTGCATATTGTTGAAAATACAAATTTTTATTTATAGATTCTATAAATTGTGGGATATAATGGATGATACGATATGGAATTAATCCCATTAAGTAAAAATACAGTTCAAAAGTGGAATCTAGAATGAATAGTTGAAAGTGAAACTGGTAGATGAAATTTCAACAAATTTTTATTTATAGATTCTATAAATTGTGGGATATAATGGATGATACGATATGGAATTAATCCCATTAAGTAAAAATACAGTTCAAAAGTGGAATCTAGAATGAATAGTTGAAAGTGAAACTGGTAGATGAAAACTGGTAAGTGAAACTGGTAGATGAAAACTGGTAAGTGAGACTGGTAGATGAAAACTGGTAAGTGAGACTGGTAGATGAAAACTGGTAAGTGAGACTGGTAGATGAAAACTGGTAAGTGAAACTGGTAGATGAAATAGTAAAGGAGAACAGTAGATAGAATAGTAGCAAATAGTACCCATACGTATGAATAGTGACCGTATGTATAAATAGTATCTGTACGTATGAATAGTAACCGTATGTGTGAATAGTGACAATATACATGAATAGTATTCGTATGTATGAATAGTATCCATACGTGTGAATAGTATCCGTACGTGTGAATATTATCCATATGTATGAATAGTATCCATACGTATGAATAGTGATTGTACGTATGAATAGTGATTATACATATGAATAGTATTTTGGTACAAGAGCAACCCTGACTTTCTATATCTGATCTTTATGAAAATCTCCGTATCGGAACCTGAAATCCAACTACGTACTCTTCTTTGTAGCAACTCGGAAAAGTGACTGGGATACGGAATCTATGTGAGTGGATGATCTTGCTAACCGACTTTATTTACTTTTATTCCAAGTACAATATAAACTCCATCTCATATCGCAATTAGATTCTATATTTATTGATGATTGCTAGATAATGAAATCTATTGTTGATTTAAGATTATTATGAATTGAGTATATAATACACATGGAATGGTTGAGGGCTTGACCCAAGATACCAATGCATGGAATTATACACATGGAATGGTTGAGGGCTTGACCCAAGATACCAATGCATGAAATTTTACACATGGAATGGTTGAGAGCTTTATTTCCCAAGATACCAATGCATGTAATGATTGATTATAAGTGGAGACTGAATTCTTGAACATTCAATACAGAGGTATAGAAACCCTGAATATCAAAATAACTGTTGTTATTGTGATTATGATTCTGGTATTTGTACTTGTGATATATTTATTATTGCACAGTCATTTAGTCACTGAGTTTTGATGAACTCACACTGTCCATGAACATTTTTTTTAGATACAGTGGATGTCAACGAAGAAAATCCGCAGGAGAATTAGTATTCCTCGAGGATACTTTTTATCTGGAGGGCTTATAAATCCAAAAGCTTAGGAATGCTCTGTAATCTCTATAGGTCACCTAGGCTTGAAAAGTTGTATCATATTGTATGATATTTGACTTGTGTTTCTGTTTCACTATGCTGAACTTTTTATATGTATAAATATGTTTCTTGAAAAATTATGTTATGCATTAGTATTAATCAGAGATTTTATGGGATACCATTGAGGTATACTCTTGAGTTTACGAAGTTACTCACATGCTCAAATTTGGGATGTGACAGTTTTGGTATCAGAGGCAGTTTTAGGTCCCCTATAGATTACAGAGCAAGTGTTCTTTGTGGGCCCTTCCCCATTGTCGTGAGCCGCGGCATGACCATGGGATTAGGTTTCATAAAAGACCTTATAGAGTATAGTGCCTTTTGTTTTTATAACTTATTCCTTGGTGGGTTAATATGAGGTAATCATGTTTGATCTGAGAAGTATTTGTTCTCTGTGTAGACTTAACTCTACGATGTCAGAGGGATCTTCAAATCATAATGAGCATGTAGGCTCAGGGAGGACTTTAGTTCCACCAGTTAATACACAGGACAACCCTTCTGACCATGGAGATAGTTCACATGTTCCGAATATTGATGGTTCAACTGGTGGCCGGGCGGAGGGAGCTGGAGCCGCCCAACAGATTGACGCTGCTGTTGTCATGCAAATGTTCAGCCTGGTGAATGATCGGTTAGATCATATAGAGGGAGAACGAGCAAAACATGTTGATACACCAAAGATTCCTCTTGCTATTGAGACCAAAAGGGTTGGAGAAGGCACAGTTAAGGACGTGAAAATGTCTGAGTTTCTAAAGATGATGCCACCCATTTTCACCGGCGAAGATCCTAATGAGGACCCGCAACGATTTCTGGATGATTGCGAGGCAATTTGTGATGCTTTGGGGTGTTCTGATGCCCGAAGAGTAGAGATTGTCCCCTTTCAACTAAAAGGGAGAGCCGGTAAATGGTGGAAGGCCTGGAAGAATGGGAGAACCCAAGATGCACCACCAATTACATGGGCGGAATTCCAAAAAATGATTATCAATGAATTCCTTCCAAAAAGTGTTCGATCATCTAGAGTAAGAGACTTTTTGTATTTGAAACAAGGATCCATGACAGTAGACGAATACAATGCCCAGTTTATTAAGTTGGCAGAATATGCTCCGCAATTGGTGCCTACAGAAGAGGCTAAAGTGGAGAAGTTTGTGGAGGGTCTTCGCGATTCTCTTTATTCGCAGGTGGGTCCTAATATGGTTAATTATAACTCTTACTCTGCCGCTGTCGATACTGCACGTAGAATGGAAAAGAGGTGGAATAAAAAGGAAGAATTTAAAAATAAAAAGAAGTCTAGCGATGGGAGGTATTTTAACCAAGGTGGGAACTCAGGAACCTCAAAGCCTTCTATCACTTCACAGCATGTTCCGATTGCATCATCTAAACCCACATTCTCCACGGCTAGTGCATCTAAGCCTCGCTCAGAATATAAAGGTGGTTACAGTTCTTCGAACATGGGTGGTTCTCAAGCAGGAAGAGGAAAGCCTCAATGTCCTGAGTGTGGAAAATTTCATTTTGGAGAATGCCTCAGGAAGATGGGAACATTAATTTGTTTTCATTGCGGACAAGAAGGGCACTTCAGGAGGGAATGCCCTCAACTTACTTCTGAATCTGGTCAAGCATCTGTTCTTCCATCTCACACCCAACCGAGAGTTACTCCAGTCGCTCGTACACCGACCGCTTCTACTGGAGGAAGCTTTGGGAGAGGATTAGGTAGAGGCCAAGGAGGTCGTGGGCAGCAAGCAGCTGGTAGAGGTACTGCCAGAGTATATGCCTTGACTCGACAAGATGCCCAGGCATCCAATGCTGTTATTACAGGTACTTTATTAGTTGGCGCTTTAGCTGCACATGTATTATTTGACCCTGGTTCCACACATTCGTATGTGTCACCTCTGTTTGCCAAGAGGTTTGAGTCTGAGCCAGTTATACTGGACGAACCATTCCTGGTAGCTACACCGATGGGGGAAGCCCTAGTAGTTAGATCTGGATATCGTTCTTGTAAGATAACTGTTAAGGACATAGAGACAGAGGTAGATCTTATGCTGCTTAGTATGACAGATTTTGATGTGATCTTAGGAATGGACTGGCTATCCTCATGCCATGCTACATTGAATTGTCATGACAAGACCATTTCTTTTAGTATACCGGGTGGGCATAATTTCATATTTCAAGGAGACCGAAGTGAGGTTCCCTGTAACATAATATCCATGTTAACCGCCCGACGTATGTTACGAAAAGGGTGTCATGGATTTCTAGCCTTTGTCAAAGATATAGACAAGGAGGAAAGAAGTCTTGAACGAATACCAGTAGTTAGTAAATTTTCAGATGTATTTCCAGAAAATTTACCTGGTTTACCACCAGAGAGGGATATTGAATTTAATATTGAATTGGTTTCGGGCACTAGACCAATTTCAATTCCTCCTTACCGCATGGCACCCGTTGAGTTGAAAGAGCTTAAAGAGCAATTACAAGACCTGCTAGATAAGGGGTTTATCCGCCCAAGTTTCTCACCTTGGGGTGCCCCAGTACTCTTTGTGAGAAAGAAAGATGGCTCTTTAAGACTGTGCATAGATTACCGCCAGTTAAACAAGGTCACGGTAAAGAATAAATATCCTTTACCAAGAATTGATGACTTGTTTGACCAATTACAGGGGGCACAATGCTTCTCAAAAATAGATCTGAGATCTGGTTATCATCAACTGAAAATTAAGGAGGAAGACATACCCAAGACCGCCTTTCGGACGCGATACGGGCATTATGAATTTCTTGTAATGTCATTTGGATTGACTAATGCGCCAGCAGCATTTATGGACCTTATGAACCGAGTGTTCAAACTTTTCCTTGATAGATTCGTGATCGTCTTCATTGATGATATTCTGGTTTACTCCAAAAGTCGGGAGGATCATGTAGAACATTTGAGAACGGTGCTGCAAACTTTGAGGGAACATCAGTTATACGCTAAGTTCTCAAAATGTGAATTCTGGATGAGTCAAGTAACATTCCTGGGGCATGTAATTTCTCAAGAAGGTGTTCATGTAGATCCAAGTAAGATCGAAGCAGTGAAGCAGTGGCCTAGACCAACAATTGTATTTGAAGTTCGGAGTTTCCTTGGCTTAGCGGGGTATTATCGTCGCTTTGTCAAGAATTTCTCTAAGTTGGCTCTTCCACTGACAAAGTTGACTAGGAAGAACGCTAAGTATACTTGGGATGATGCTTGTGAGCAAAGTTTCTCTATGTTGAAGGAGTGTCTAACTTCAGCACCAGTTCTAGTTCTACCATTGGGATCGGGGGGTTACACTGTATATTGCGACGCCTCAAAGGTAGGATTGGGATGCGTGTTAATGCAACACGGTAAGGTCATTGCTTATGGCTCTCGACAGCTTAAAAAGCATGAACTTAATTATCCTACTCATGATCTAGAGATGGCAGCAGTAGTGTTTGCTTTAAAGATTTAGAGGCATTACTTATATGGGGAGACATGTGAGATTTTCACTGATCACAAAAGCCTTAAATATATCTTTGAACAGAAAGATCTCAATCTAAGGCAACGGAGATGGATGGAACTCCTAAAGGACTACGACTGTACCATTCTCTACCATCCAGGGAAGGCAAACGTGGTAGCAGATGCCCTTAGTCGGAAGTCGATGGGAAGTCTAGCTCATATTACCACAGTAAGGAGGTCCTTGATTCAAGAATTACATGAGTTAGAGGCTAGTGGAGTATTCTTTGAGATTACTAAGTCAGGTGCTTTCTTGGCTCACTTGACAGCTAAATCCTCCCTTATAGAAAGGGTGAAGGAAACATTGGAGAATGACACCGAAATGGTTAAAACTAGAGAGAAGGCGAAGGTAGGTTTAGTACAGGGTTTCTCAGTAGATGAAGAAGATGTGTTATGGTTTAACGGGAGATTGTGTATTCCGAACATTGAACCCTTGAAGCGAGAGATTTTACAAGAAGCTCACGGAGCGCCCTATGTTGTTCATCCTGGTGCCAACAAGATGTACCAGGACTTGAAACAAGTTTATTGGTGGGAGGGCATGAAGCGAGATGTGACTGACTTTGTCGCTCGATGCTTGACATGTCAACAGGTCAAATCCGAACATCAGAGACCACCTGGGTTAATGCAAAGGCTTGAGATTCCCGAGTGGAAATGGGAACGGATTACTATGGACTTTGTGGTGGGTTTGCCCCGATCTTTGAATGGATACGATTCTATATGGGTTATTGTGGATCGACTTACTAAATCGGCACATTTCCTTCCTGTTCATACCACCTACAGTGTGGCAAAACTTAGTCGACTATACGTGAATGAGATAGTAAAGCTCCATGGCGTACCAGTGTCTATCATATCAGATCGAGGACCCCAGTTCACTTCCCGATTTTGGGGAGCTTTTCAGAAAGCTCTAGGCACTAGAGTAGATTTGAGCACAGCTTTTCATCCTCAAACTGATGGTCAGTCTGAGAGAACTATTCAGACCTTAGAGGATATGCTGAGAGCATGTGTAATGGATTTTGGTGGCAGATGGGAAGACCACTTGTCGCTTATCGAATTTGCTTATAATAATAGTTATCAAGCTAGTATTAAGATGGCTCCTTTCGAGGCATTATATGGGAGGCGATGTCGATCTCCTATTGGTTGGTTTGAACTAAGCGAACCTAAAATGGTGGGACCCGAGATGATACAGGAGGCTGTGGATAAAATTAAACTGATCAGGGAGAGGTTATTAGCCGCTCAAAGTAGGCAAAAGTCATATGCAGACAATCGGTGACGTGACTTAGAATTTTCTGTTGGTGATATGGTCTTCTTACGAATCTCACCGATAAAAGGAGTAATGAGATTCGGAAAGAAAGGGAAGCTCAGCCCAAGATATATTGGTCCTTATGAGATTGTGGAAAGAGTGGGTAACGTGGCTTATCGCCTAGCCTTACCCTCGAACCTAGAGGGAGTACATCCAGTATTTCATGTATCGATGCTACGTAAGTATCTTCCTGACCCCTCTCATGTCATCCAGCCACAAGACATACGATTTGATGAGACTCTTGCTTATGAAGAGGTGCCAGTAGCTATCCTCGATAGGCAGGTCAAGAAACTTCGTACCAAGAAAATTCCCATTGTCAAAGTTCTGTGGAGGAATCATACTCACGAGGAAGCTACATGGGAAACAGAAGATGAAATGTGGACAAAATATCCACACATATTCGAATCATGAGGTAAGTTTTCGAATTCGGAGGACCGAATTTTTTTTAAGGGGGTAGAATGTAATACCCATTATATTTTTCAAGAATTACGATAAATTTATTTTGGAGAAAATAAATTCTCTATCGGTTTAATTTTTGTATACTCGTTTGTGCATATTGTTGAAAATACAAATTTTTATTTATAGATTCTATAAATTGTGGGATATAATGGATGATACGATATGGAATTAATCCCATTAAGTAAAAATACAGTTCAAAAGTGGAATCTAGAATGAATAGTTGAAAGTGAAACTGGTAGATGAAAACTGGTAAGTGAAACTGGTAGATGAAAACTGGTAAGTGAGACTGGTAGATGAAAACTGGTAAGTGAAACTGGTAGATGAAAACTGGTAAGTGAGACTGGTAGATGAAAACTGGTAAGTGAGACTGGTAGATGAAAACTGGTAAGTGAAACTGGTAGATGAAATAGTAAAGGAGAACGGTAGATAGAATAGTAGCAAATAGTACCCATACGTATGAATAGTGACCGTATGTATGAATAGTATCTGTATGTATGAATAGTAACCGTATGTGTGAATAATGACCATATACATGAATAGTATTCGTACGTATGAATAGTACCCATACATGTGAATAGTATCCGTATGTGTGAATAGTATCCATACGTATGAATAGTGATTATACGTATGAATAGTGATTATACGTATGAATAGTATTTTGGTACAAGAGCAACCCTGACTTTCTATATCTGATCTTTATGAAAATCTCCGTATCGGAACCTGAAATCCAACTACGTACTCTTCTTTGTAGCAACTCAGAAAAGTGACTGGGATACGGAATCTATGTGAGTGGATGACCTTGCTAACTGACTTTATTTACTTTTATTCCAAGTACAATATAAACTCCATCTCATATCGCAATTAGATTCTATATTTATTGATGATTGCTAGATAATGAAATCTATTGTTGATTTAAGATTATTATGAATTGAGTATATAATACACATGGAATGGTTGAGGGCTTGACCCAAGATACCAATGCATGGAATTATACACATGGAATGGTTGAGGGCTTGACCCAAGATACCAATGCATGAAATTTTACACATGGAATGGTTGAGGGCTTTATTTCCCAAGATACCAATGCATGTAATGATTGATTATAAGTGGAGACTGAATTCTTGAACATTCAATACAGAGGTATAGAAACCCTGAATATCAAAATAACTGTTGTTATTGTGATTATGATTCTGGTATTTGTACTTGTGATATATTTATTATTGCACAGTCATTTAGTCACTGAGTTTTGATGAACTCACACTCTTCATGAACATTTTTTTTTAGATACAGTGGATGTCAACGAAGAAAATCCGCATGAGAATTAGTATTCCTCGAGGATACTTTTTATCTGGAGGGCTTATAAATCCAAAAGCTTAGGAATGCTCTGTAATCTCTATAGGTCACCTAGGCTTGAAAAGTTGTATCATATTGTATGATATTTGACTTGTGTTTCTGTTTCACTATGCTGAACTTTTTATATGTATAAATATGTTTCTTGAAAAATTATGTTATGCATTAGTATTAATCAGAGATTTTATGGGATACCATTGAGGTATACTCTTGAGTTTACGAAGTTACTCACATGCTCAAATTTAGGATGTGACAAAATATTTCTCTCTACTCTCAAACAAAAAGAAAACAAAAAAATGGTCATTGAAGAAAATATATATATTCTATAAAAAAAAAGAAAGAAAGAAATAAAAAAGTGAGTAGAAAGAACTTTTTATACTCAAATTTTATTTATATCCAATCTCTTGCATTGTTTTAGTTAATGCTCTTCATATTTTTAAGTTGTTTCCCTTCATTTACTCAAAACTGTTACCGCATTTTATTCTTCTTTTCCCTATTGTTTCCACTTGATTTTCCACCCAACGTAACAACTCTTGTAAAGTCTTTTTGATTCAAGCATGTATAATTTAAGTAGTGGAGACTTAGATCATTGACAAGCTTATGGTAGTGAATTTTATGATAGGATGAATTATGAGTGATTACGCTAAAACATTTGAGAAGATAGAGTGTATACACATCCCTTGTGAGAAGATTATTATTTGAATTCATTCTTGTCGAATTAAATTGCCATGATGCTTGAGTTTTACAAATTTAAGATTAGTTTTCTCCAAATTCTAAATCTTTTTGAATTATTCCATTCTTGCATATTTTCACACACCTTTTCTAAACAAAACATGTTGGTATTCTAAATTAGATTTTGCCCAAACGTGCAAAAAGCTAAGTATGGGAGATTTGATATCAACCATTTTTATATATATTTTAGTCCCAATTTTAGTCATTTTGAAAATTTATTTATGAAAAACTCTTATTATTTTGAGTTTTAGAATTTATTGGGTATTAATTAAGTACAGAACTAATATGTTTAAATTCATATTATGAGCTTAAATGGTAAAAACCCAATTTAATCCATATTTTTATTTTATAGAAAATAATTAGAGAGTTCTTTGCTGACATAGTGCCATGTAGACACTGATTTAGCATAAAATGCTCACTTGGACGCCACCTAAGCACAGACATGGATGAATTTAATGATGTGGCATTGAATGGATGATATGTGAGGCCCACAATGCTCTGATTTCTTACAAAAAATAGAAGCAAATCTAGCTACACATTTTTGACCATTTCTTGCATGTGAAAACAATTATAGATTTGCAGCAAACCAGAAAACCAGCAACAAAAACCAGCAGCAGAAAAATTGTAGTAAAAAATAGCAGCAAGTCCATTTTCACACTAGATTTTCTTGCAATTTGATGAACCAAATTGCCACCAACCATTGCCACCAACCATTGCCACCAATCAAATTGTAGAAAATTAGCCATTGTGAAGACGATTTTACCCTTCTGGACATCTATAAATAGCCCTTCAAAATTCGAGTTTAGACATTTAGAAATTCTCTCATTTTCTGCACTTAATTTCATAGCTCTCCTTCTATAATATTTTCTTCTCTTCTTTTGCTTTGTTTTGCCATCTAAATGGAGGGCTAAATTTCTCTGTATAATCAGTCTAAGGATGGAACTGGTTGTTGTACGTGAATTCTTAGGTTAAATCAGATAAGTTTTGTTTTCTGTCTATTTCATTTTCATTCAATTTCTCCTCCTACTGGAAGTCTTTGACTCCTACATGGATGAATTTATTTCTTTTTATGCTTCTTTTATTTAGATTTGAATATCTTTAAGTATAAATTTGTTATAAATATTTTAATCTTGCCAACACCAATTGGTTTGACAAGTATGAATGATTATGACTTGTAATTACGATTGTAATACATGATCTTGGTTGGAATTTCATGAGATTGAACCAAGTTGTTTGTTAATGAAGATTTTACAGACCTTAACTTTGGTGATATCTAGTTCTTGAAGGTTTTCTAGACAACGTTCATGATAACTAAATGATAGACAAAAATTGAACTTAATATTAAGATATGAATTATGATGGCTACACAAACAGGGAAATTATAGACTGATTATGCTTCTGTTTTAATATTACTCAACTATATTATCTATTCTGCGTTATATTAAATTTGTCAACAAACCCCTTTTTTTTTTTAATCTTGAACAATTATTTTGGTATAAGAAGTAAGGCTCCAAGTGAGAAAACGACATGAGAATCACTATATTTCAAAACTAGCCAAAGAATTCAATTATGGGCGGTTCGACAACCGTAGTAGAGTAAACCAGCCCCCAATCAAACTTCGCAGCCTTCTTCTTTCTTCTTTGCCTCTTTACGACAACGGTGGCGGCCTTAAATCTTAAGGCAAGAAATCAGATTATTCGAATCACTTCATTTTTCTCCTTCTTCCGTTTGAGTTTGTCAGTTTGAGGTTGTGATGAGCGACAGATGAGTGAAGATTGAAGATTGAAGAAGAGTGAAGATTGAAGAAGCTTCGTCTGTGTTAGCGTGAAGACTGAAGAGTGAAGATTATGAAGAAGCTGAAATGAATGAGGACTCAGGGTTATTGGGTTATAGAGACGATAGACTAAACAATGTATACATATATTTTAAAAAAAAAATTAGATTGGGATAAACGAGTAACCCAAGGGTTACCAATTGGCTTAAGCTTTTGCGGGTTGGCTATGTTGAAAGTGAAGCTGAACCCGTTTTGACAGGTCTATTTAATGGGGTTTACAAGTTCCAAGAAATAAATTTATAAATATATAGAAAATATAAAATTTTTATAAACTTGTTATATATGAATTATACTTTCATTTGTAAAACTTTTAAGTATTAATTATGATGCGACCGTAGTTGAATTAATAAAATTAATAGATCCGCAATTTTACAATAGTTATAAATTTAACTTGTTTTAGGAAATAAATAATATCTTTAAAAAGTTGCATGTAAATAATTATTAATGAAAATTGTATAAATATATAATGTGTTATTAAATTAATTTTATTTTATAAAATCTAAGCTATTATTTTTATGTGATTTAATCTCTACCTTTATAAAAGGGTACCGTTCATTATACTTTGTCAGTAAATTATTTATTTGACTCTTTAAAATTTATACTTATTTTAATTTAATCATTAAAATATTAAATTTCTCAATTTAATTTTCAAAAAAATATATTATTTGGACTTGGTCAGTTTTGTTATTAAATTATTAAGTTTATCACTGTTAAATTCTATATTTATTGTTAAAAAAACTCAGAGTCAAATAGATGAAATTAGAAAACATACAACGTTTTTCATAATTAAATTAATATACTTAATCTTTAAAAAAATAAATTAAATTAAACATAATATTTTAAGAAATAAATATATAATTAGCTCTATTTTTTTTAATCAATATCCATGATTGGTCGAATCCAAAAAACGTTGTCGTGGATAAGTTCTTGGCAATTTGCCGTCCAAAGGATGATGGATTCACATGTGTGTGATGGTAGGGCCTTATTCTGTCACAGTGATCTAAGTTCATGCGAAGAAGACAAAGCGTAAAGGTCAGTATTCTGTCTGCTACGGCTACTGTCTCCTCCTCTTAATGGTCCTTGAGAATATTCTCTTTCAAAAGCTCCATCAACTTTGGCTGGCCCACCTCACTGGCATCCAACAAATGAGTGTCTTTTAAGTATTAACAAATTTTGATTGGAATTGTTGTGGGAGTACTGCATCTTCGACCCTGTCCTAGGGTTTTCTCTGTTTTTTTTTTCTTTTATCTATAGAGTTTTTTTTTTCCTTCTCTCTTCTGTAGAAGATCTCCTCTTTGCATTGTTAGATATTTTTCTCCTTCCTTGTTGAAAGTGGTTTGGCCGGAGTCGGAGTCAGCGAAGCCTTGTTGTCCCCATGTGCCTCTGTCCTTGTCTTTGTCATGGTTTTGGTGGTTTTGAAGCGCATCAGATTAGGGATGTGAAAAATGTCCTTGGGATATGGGGAAGAAAATCGCATCTGGTTGCTCCGCGAGTGGTTAGAGAACATCGCCAAACCAAGGTTGCAGACCCTTATTCGGAGTTTCAATAGGAACAGAGGCGGTGGCAAGAATCTCAAGTACCAATACGATCAGTTAAGCTGGTGGTCCGGCTTGGTGCTGGTTTTTTTTTTGGAAGTTGTTAGAATAGTAGCTCTTATCTAGAGGTGTGTTATTTATGTTTAGTCTTATAGTTTTGTTGTATATGTTTTGATACTATTTTTTAGAGTATTTTGTCTTAAATCATATATATCTTTTCTTATAAGTTTAATTTTGTAATATATTTGATGATCTTTAAGACCTGATTAATCTCATATAATTTTGACTCGATCCTTTTTAATAGAAATGATTTTCATTTCGTCCAAAAAAATAATTTAATATTTTTTTAAACAAAATTTTTAGATTGTCTTTTTAGTACAACAATACGGGTAAAATGTATTAAATCTGACGGGATTAGGCCATTTTAGCCTGCTTAAAGATCGAGATGAGCTAACTTTTTAGAATCATGCCTAATTAGCCTAGCCACTTAATCTGCATGTAACCCATTATATATATATATATATAATATTAATAATATGTGTTAAGTTAAAAAAATACAAATAGAGCACGATACATCATTTAAAGATAATTTTATATTAAATTTATATAATCATTTTATTCTAATTAATGAGAAAATATGACACTAAAATAAAAGAAAGAATAATTATATTTTTATCCTTTTTTTTTAGTTTCAAATGTCCAAATTCATATTTTCTCTCTTTTTTTAAGCAAATATATTATTTTTTATTCTTAGAAAAATGCGGGCTAGCGCGCTGACCTATTTGGCCCACTAGCTCATATCTAGCGGACCATGCTAGCATAATGATGGCTCGTTAAAAAAAAAAAGGGTCATGTTGACATGTTTTGATGGCTCTAAATCTTGTGAATAAAAAAAATAAATATTGAGACTCTTTTACATTTTTATAATTTCACCTGACTTAAAATAAACTTGTTGAAATCTAATAAATTTTGAGACACTAATATATATATATATATATATATTTTTTTTTTTTTTTGAAAAAAAGTTAGTCTCTTTCTTGTCCAACTCAGATTTATTTTCAACCTTACCAAACTCCAATCACTAAATAACAAAATATTGAAAGATACACTACCAAGGATCGTTAATTCCCCACCACTAAAGGGTACATCTTTACCTGAAAATATCACTATGTTCTGTAAGAGACTGATTGGAACTTGGAAGGGAAGTTGTGGTCTTTGGCTGAAATTATTAGAAATCATCACACTTGATTATTGTTCAAACATGTGGCATTTAAATAGTTATACCAGAACAAAAATCCGATGGGAGTTATTTTCATTTTTTCCTCCTGTGGTGCCAATATGCTGGAAGAGAACACAAATAGAATTTTGTTTCGGATGTTTGTTTTTTGTTTATTTTTGGTTGTCTGCCTTCTTGTTACAAATTTTATTTTTAGGATCTTCTTCAGAGCAATATAAAATAAATTAAAAAAGATACAAAATTAAGTGATAGCTTCAGCATATTTTCAAATATTTAAATTAATATACTAAACTTGTAGTTCAATTGGTATGAGAACAAGACATTGTGGATTAGGGGCAAGGTTTGGGTCCCATTGTTATTAAAAAAATTAAAAATAGATACAATCTATTTTAGGAATTTACTTTTAATTATAATTATTTGTATCTTTATTATTAGGTCTTTGAATCGAAATATAACTAGTGTATAATTTTACAATCAAAATATAACATCTTTATCATCTTGAAAAATAGTTGTACGTTGTTTTTACAACTTAACTTTGTTTGATTAGTTCTTTAAATAATTTTTTGCACACGTTACATTTTTAGTAGAATATCTAATAATAAAGATGTCACGTCCCAAAATCTGAGCACGTGACCGGCACGGAAAGTGAATTTCATTTCACCTCCGTAAGTCTATTTTTTTTTCTCTTAAGCATCATACCATTCTTTTTCATGTAACCAAACCGAGTTCTCTATACAAACTACAATTATTCACATTACATCACTGAATGAACCTACCCGATTACAGAAATTTCTAGATTTATACAACTTAGAATAAGACTTAACTATTATACCTTTATCCTGAACAAATGAAAAGGTAATCATGGACTAAGGATCCATAATTCCTTGTTTCGATATTTACCTTCAGCTATCAACTATGAAAAAAAAATATCAATAAGAGGGGTATGAGCAAACCACGTGCCCAGTGAGTAGATAACACAACACTATGACAAAAAAAAATATCATGCATCATAATGATAACATGCAGCAATCATACGTAAATCGATCATCATATGATATAATATTATTCATAATACTTCACAACAATATCCAAGTAAATAAAATACATTTTAACATAATTCAAAATTCACAACAGCAATCGGTGAAATCAATTTCACACACATTTCCCGTACCAACCGGGTCGTTCAGAATACCTCTGGATCGTTGCCCGCGGCCCCCGCCGCATCCAGCCTTATCGCTCCATTTATAATCTCCACCCTTATAACTTCACATAAATTTCTCCATGGGGTACACCACCATGCATTTCCTTTCCAGTCAAACACAATCACAATCACATATAAAAACATCCTCAATCATAATCTTGAGCCACAACATAATCAATGTGGTTCCAGCAACATAGCATGTATACAACATAACCCATAATATAGAACAATTATTCAACAATAACATACTTCAACTATCCGCATATGAATGAACTCAACAATCAGAGTATGATATATTTCAACTCAGTTCACATGCCATTCACAATCCATCATATAACCTTAATTCATGAGAAAATAAGAAAATATAATTATATACATCACCTGGCATGTTCCACGATTGTTTATGTCTCATCATCCCACATCATTCTCTTCAAACTTGGATATTCAACATATTTTCACTATGATGCAAAAAGTCAATAACAAAGATATTTAATCATAGCAAGTATTAACCCACTCACCTGGATTTCATGCTCTCAGCACTCCCAGCTTGCACTTGACCATTCCTATTGTAACCAGATAAAAACCATCAGGGTTACGAAATACAGAAATTTCCTACCACTACTCTCGACCTTCATCCACTTCTCAAATTATAACTCCTAACTGGTAATGAATATCCAGATGAAACTTATACCATTGGAAACTAGACTCAAAGAGCTTTTCAACGATATTAAAAAAAAAACTGATGCTACAGTAACGGTCAACGGTCAACACAGCTACAGTACGTTGACCGAGTCAACGCTACAGTAACGTTGACCGAGTCAACGCTACAGTAACGAGAAAATCTGGAAAAATTTTCTCAGTGAACAGTTATTCTGGGGAAAATTTTCGATGTTCTTCGTATTGTTCATCCAAAAATCCAAAAATCATATCTAAAACAACATTTCTTTTGATTTCTTCCATGGGTTTTCATCCTTAATGTCTAAGGAGTGTTTTAACACAAAAACCCCCAATTTCTACCAACAATCCAAGTTCAAATCTCAAATTTTCATCAAGAACACTAACTTTTTTCAAATATCCAAATTCTACGAATTTCTCCTAGTTTTCTCCAAATTTCTTGTTCTAATAACATCATAAACCACCTAGGAATGTTTTAGATTAACATCCACACTTAAATTCATCCATTAAAATATTCTACAAAAATTTTGCAAAAATGATAACCAAGGATTTGATCTTGTAATAAGAGGAAGAAGAAGAAGAACATCAACTTACCCATCATCCTAACTTTCATACCTTCCTTCCCAAAGCAAAAATTGCATGAATGATTGATGAAGAAATTCCTTTACAAGCATAATAGAGAGAGAGAGAAAGTGAAGCTACGGGAGGGAGAATGAGAAAAAGAAAAGAATAAGGAGAAGTGTATACGCGTGGGCCCCACCAATTTCTTTTTCGATAAAATCGCTCATAGCCACCTTAGCTTATAAGATTTGTTCACTTTAATCCCTCTCGATGTCTCAAATACCACTTTAACCTCGAATCAATCATCTTTTCGGTACCGGACTCATAATTCATTCTCATAAGCTTTATTCTTCCTCTCAAGTTCCTATTTAGTCATTTCTCAAAAGTAATCCATATTTTCTTTTCTTTTCACTTTAGTCCTTGAGAATTTGTAAAAATTTCCTAAATTAAAAATTAAAATTTCTATTCCCAGATTTTCTTCACTAATTCAAAAAGAAAATTTTCCACGTAATTAAATTTTTCACTAAACTTCAAAATAGGCTTTAAATATTCATATAAATTCTTGGGATATTACAAAAGATATAAAGAATTATATATAAATTTATGATTTTTTAAATTATATGAAATTCTGAGAGCCTATAAGGGAAAAAGGAGTTTGGGAAATTTATTATGTATATCTTCTCTTTTTTTATTATACTATAAAAACATGGAATAATTACATAAGTGGTTCCTATAATTTATCTAAATTTTGAATTTGATTCTTATAATTTGCTTTCTTGAAATTACTCTTTACATTTGTTATCATTTTAATTTGGTTCTCGACGTTAAGATTCACTATGACACTATTATTTTAAAATCGACTAGGTTACAAATCATTGAAGTACCACCATATCACGCTATCATGAACTTAAAAATAGTATATTTAATTATTGTAACATATTATAAAGTTTTCAATTTAAAATTACCTGATATATATATGGCCCGTTGTTAACAAAATCCATATAAGATCATGCTATGGTTTCATATGTAGCCCGTTAAGTTTTATGGTTTCATTTCATTAGAGCTCATGGATTTTGTGACAATTATAATTCATTTAACTCCTCTTGAATAGTTAATTACACAATTTACATCTATAGTTTGAATATGGTGAAAAAAAAAATAATATGCATTAATTTCAAAATGTCACTTTAGAATGTCGGAATTAAAAAATTACACAAATTATAAAGATTAAATTAAAAATTAAGAAAAATTATAAAGATTAATTTTTAAACAATTATTTAATGATATTATGATGAGTGTTAATGTTAGAGACCAGATAGAAAATGACAACAAATGTAAGTGTCACGACCCGTTTTCTAGGCATATGACCGGCACAATGATGAATATCCCATCACTGTAAGCCTTTCGATAAATTCTACCCATGAGTTTAGTCATTATCTCTATATTATCAAAATAACTATTCCTGAAGAAAATATATCAAATTTTCTTATTTGAAATTCATAGAGATGATTTGCACATAATAATAGATTCTCAATATAAAATACATTATTTTGCTGACATACAAACCAAATGTCAAACCCCTGACCTAGATGTCCTAGACGATTACAGAGCAACATAATCTATAACAAAAGAGGGATCTACCCGACAACGGGAAGGTCCAAAGTGATCTACTCCTCTAGCAGATATTCTTCGCTGGCAACCTGATCTGAACAAAAAAGTTGTACAAACAGTGTGAGTTTTTAAACTCAATGAGCGAATAGGCCTCGCGTTAATAAAATTTAAATACATTACCAGTCATGCAAGCATATCCAAAGGCTCATACTCAACCAATAGACAGAAGATAAAAATTCATCTAATTCAACAATCGTTACTAGTACTCGTCAATGGCAATATATCCCGGAGAGCGTACACAGGCCGGCTCACCAATTATGTATATTTCCGCCATGACGCACAACATCATCCTCTTACATACAAGAAGATAAAAATTCATCCAATTCAACAAACATTACTAGTACTCGTCAATGGCAATATATCCCGAAGAGCGCACACAGGCCGGCTCACCAATTATGTATATTTCCGCCATGACGCACAACCTCATCCTTTTAGCTAGGGTGCCTCACGGATTTATCACCAATCCGGGCTATATCCCTACTGAGGGAATCGTTGTCTCCACACTCATTGGTCAAGACACCCTGTCAACCGGGTTTTCCGCCTTGCCGTGAGAGGGGGTACTGTCCCGCTCAATCACAATCAATAGCATTTCATATTATAATCAGAAGCTCAATATAATATTCATCCATACAACAGGTATAGTATATAACTATATTATAGATTTATAAACCACAAATCAAGATAACAATTAATCTGTTTTTGAAAAGATTCAAACTTCACATCATCATGAAATACTTGTTTCGTCTTATCCATACTTCTGGATTAATTATCTCATTAGATTCGTCATTCTGAATCCAATTTCCCCCTATGAATCTTGGGAGTGTCCTACAACATACTTTTTATCACCAGTAATGCTAAAACTCTATTAAAACGGGGTCGTTCCACTCACCTGGATTCCGTACGAGCATCGCTTCTCTAAGTCATTACAGACAAGAGTGCTCAGGTGAATTTCGGTGTTCTGCTACGGAGATTTTCATGAAAGATTAGAGAAAATACGTTAGGATTGTTTTCGTATAGATACTGTTCATACGTACGGTTACTGTTTATATATACGGTTACTATTTATACGATTACTATTCATATGTACGGTTACTATTCATACCAGAAATAGAGAATACAATCTGTAAAAGAGTACACTAGGTAAGTTCCCAGGAAAGAGTGGAGGGTCACACTGGACACACTTAAAAACTAGGTCTTTCCTTAGCCACAACTTTCCTAGACATGTATTCTTCACAGTTTACATTCTATTTCGGTAATCAGAGAATCAAAATAACATATAAACAGCTAAGGACAGTTTTTCTGATGTGGAAGATCAGCCAAGGCCGCAACCACAGAGCATACTTAAGAAAATAACTTCTAAAATTTGAAAGACATAGAAAGGGCATAGTATCATTACCTAAGCTGAAAAGGAAAGGCCCAAAATCTCAGAGGCCTAGCATTGAAGTAAGAGAAACTTAAGGAGAGAGAAGAGAAGTTGAAGGTGTGAGTTTAGAAGTGAAATGAAAGCGCCTATTTATAGGAAAAGTCAAGAGTACTATTTAATACTATGTACTAATAAAATATTCAATTTACTATTCATAAAAATGACATTTCTAATAATGCAGTTACTGTACACCTTACGCGTACGATAGAGAATTTTTCTTTCATTTAAAACTTAAAGGAAAAACTATCCTTTCACCTTAAACCTTTAAGTTTCTTTTCAATTCAGTCCTTTCACTTTAGTCCCTGAGGGTATTTTTACACATAAAATGTCATTTTCTCCTACGAACTTCTTTCTAGTTTTCTCTTATGACCAAACCACATCTAGTACTTGACATTTCGATTGTATAAATGAACAGTATCGTATACGTAAATAGTATTATATGGGTGAATAGTACCGTATACTGAAATAGTAACAGTAGTTTGTAAACAAATATTTATATTTTATTTTTCATGGGTATTACAGTAAGGACTGATTTTTAAAAACTTATAATAATTAAATATAAAATTCAGAAAAATTATAAAAGGCAAACATGTAAATAGTGTTTAGAGAATTGTATTGAACTAGTCAGTTCAACTGAAAAACTGGTGAACCAGTTAGATCTCCGGTCCAGTTTGGATCAGTGAATTAGTTAGTGTTTAAATTGGTGGAAAACCGATCGAATCGATGTTGAACCGAAAAATCGATCGGTTCAACTAGTTCGTTTTTTTTTGTTGTTATTTTTTTTAAAATTTTGACTAAATATTATTATGTATTTTTAAGAAATCTCCAAAAATGTGAGTTATTAGGAGAAAATTTAGGATTTGTATAAATATATATCTGTAACATGCTTGAAAAATTTTAATATTATATACTATATATATTTAATATTTTAATATTTGTGACATATATATTAATTATATATTTTAATATTTTAATATTTGTGACATATCATTAATTATATATTTTAAGTAATACTAGTTCAACTGCAATTCAATCACGATTCAACTATTAAACTTTGAACCTGTGGCTCGATCGATTCAATGATCAGTTAAATTTTTTGAACTTTATTATCAACCAAACAAAATATTTCATCACAAAGAAAAGAAGAAAAATTCCT
Source organism: Biancaea sappan (assembly GCA_037074585.1). Lineage (NCBI taxonomy): Eukaryota > Viridiplantae > Streptophyta > Magnoliopsida > Fabales > Fabaceae > Biancaea > Biancaea sappan. The sequence continues at coordinate 20,829,605 of CM073494.1, forward strand.
TTTCAACACAAAGTCACAACACCATTTTTAAAAAGTTTATATTAATTAATTATAAAATTCAAATCATAAAAGGCAAATCTATAAATATCAACCAAACAAAGTATTCACCAGAAAAGAAGAAAAATTCCTTTTCCACACAAAGTCATTCTGGTACGACGAATCAATGTTCTTTGACTGTTATTCCATCCTTGTACTTATTTATTGGGGCTTTTCCTGCTTTTAAACCCAAAAAGGCTTTAATACTTGAATACTCCATTAGATTTCATCTCGTAAATGATGTTACTCTCTACCACACATTTAACATCCCGAACAAAATAGATAAATCATATGGTAGTGTGAATAAGAAAGCCCTCCAACCACTTTGATACTGAAGTTTCGTTTCATGAAGCTTTTCTCAAAGTCATGGAGAAAAGTTCGTCACCTAGAAGCTCATCAGAGGGAGGGTTGTTTTCATGCTGGGGCTGTCTCAAATTGAAGCTTCCATGGGCAAAACGACACAGGCCCGTTGGTAGTTTCAGGTACGACCCTTTAAGCTATGCTCAGAACTTCGACGAGGGTTGCGTCGACGACGACGACGAACAAACGACACGTCGTAAGTTCTCTGCAAGATACGCAGCCCCCTCAGCTAAATCGACTGCCTACAAGTAATTATGATTGGGTAGAAGTTGAAGGTGAGATAGTTGTTGCCTTATATATATGTATATGGATATGAAACCTCTGTCTCTGAAGGATTTGTATAGAAACTTTTGTTCAAACATCAAGCTACTGTTTGCTCAACAAGAGAATTTCTTGTTATAGTTCGATGATTATTGGTGTTTTGATGCTTGAATTACCTGGCTTATCAGACAGGTTTTAGGTTGTCTCTTGTGTTACAGAAATGAACCCAGAAAACCAATCTGCAAGATGTATATTGTGTAATCAGTCTATACCTAATAGCCTGATTAATAAATAAAAGCTCTTTTTTGTGAACTAGGCAATGACTGCATTGTGATTGTGAGATTCACTTTATGCTCGACTAAAAGTGACTTGCTCTCTCAGGACATTTCTCTGTTCTAAAGGACAGGAGAAATTAAAGAAGAAGAGGAATCGATGAAAATAAATTTGTTTTTGTTGTTCTTTCTGTTTTAGTCCTCCTCTTCTTTCAGCTAAAGACTTTGCTGTTCAATGTACCTAGCAAGCGGGTGAATTGCTAGTAATTAATCCTTCTGAATTATCAACTCCCCTGAATTGGTTCTTGACCATTTGTAATAATATTTCAGAAATCCATTTGAATCAACTGTCAATTTCTAAATCCCTAGCATGATGTGTATAAAGTCTGAGGATATAGAGACCTAGGAAGTATCAATTTTGCATAATTATTATGGTCTAAGCTTGCAATGGCAGACGTTTGCTGATATTCTCAGCAACGACGTTTGAACCCGGAGGCTGAAATTGCAATGCAAAAATGACAAAGCAAAATTGTTGGTAAAATATCTATCAAATTGTGCAGAGTTCTACATAGATGTATCAGTATTGGACTATTGGTAAACTAAAAGTAGCAAAAACAGTTTAAATTAAAATACCCACTCTAGAGGGGGTGTGGGTTGTGTGATTTTTTTGCCTGAACTTTTAGCAACAATTTTTATTGTTAAAAGTTTTAGCAACAGTGTTTTCTGTTGCTAAAAAAAATGTCACTCTACCACACCCTTCTCTAAGAAGTGAAAAGTGCAGGAGGATGAGTCACATGTGTAATTTTTTTTTTATTTTCTATTTTTGTTTTAGTAAACAATAAATAATTTATTAGCCATTCAATCTTGATTAACAGTAATAAAATTTAACAGTCAATACAATTTTATAAAAAACAAAAAAGTCAATACAATTTTATAAAAAACAAAAAAGTAAACTATTAAATGCGCATTTAACAGTTTATATTTAAAGTTGAAGTTTGCTTCTAGTAGAAGAACAAAATCTTCGGAAATGAAGGTTGGCTGAGTTAATAGTTTTCTTCTTCCGAGTTCTGAGTTAGTAGTTTCTAACCTGATTAAACTTGGTTGTTTTGATGCATTTGTATGTAATTTTCATGAAAATACAGTGTAAGAAAAACAAGATTAGACCAAATGCATCACTTGACGCAACCTATTAATGAATGAGTACGTCCTTAATGGTACAGTGTAAGAAAAACAAGATTAGACAAAAATGTTTGAACTTTGAAGTCCATATTTGGTTCATTAGGGTAGAGAGTTGAATTTCTACGATATCTTCCATCCACGGACAGTAAAAACTTGAAATAAAATAAAGGGTAATTTATTCTTATATTTTTGTAATTAACTTATTCTTATGTAAAAAAATGTTTTAAAAGAATAAACTATGTGATATTGAGTTATAAAAATTATATAATATTTTTAAAAACTATATACTTAGAGGAGTTTAAAATTAATTATATCTAATTTAAATAGAATTAATCCAATTCACTTTGACTAAAATTGATTGAATGAAATATTTTGACAAAATTAGTGTAATCGAATTGATTGTTCAATAACTATAGAAGTCATCCGGCCAAAATCAATCAACCAATTACATAATATATCAATATATTAACTGTAACAGGTATTGCATAATATATTATATATTTTATGAATAATATATGTTTAATATATATATTTTTAATAAAACACAAAAGTAAAAGAAGTTTATCTTAATGAAAATGTCTATTTTTATTATTAAAATTTGACAAATAAAAAAATTAATTGATCAAATTTAAAATTTTTTAACACTCTTTTTTTAATGTAAAAATATACTTTTAGTCCCTATAATTTTATTTATTTTTTAATTTAGTCTCTACATTTTTAAAATTTAAAATTTAGTATAATTTTTAAACTCAAAAAATTATTCCTCTCATCAAGATATGTTAATCAACCATTAGTCTGTATGTAATGGTGATTAGGACATCTTAGTCAACCTCATACCCGTGTCAAAAGTTTTTTTTTTTTTTTTAAAAAAAGTGAAAGAGGAAAGGAAAGTCTTCATGTCCTCTGTATTTTCCGCTGAGCAAATCGAACGTCTTCCCTGGTACTCAATTCGGGGGTCCCAGTAGTAAGATAAGGATTTGTTTCGTATTCCTTTTTGAGTCTTTGCCTTCCCTTTGCTCTGTCCAGGATTTCATTAGAAGTAGGAAGAAGCTATTGGAGAGCCAGAAGGGAGAGACATTTTGTTTTCGTCCCTCTGTTGATTTCTATTTTTGGAAATTGGATTGAAAATTGTTGATTGTAATCAGCTTTCATCTGCCTCTGGATTTTATCCTCTGTTACGACTGAACAAGAAAAATCAGCACGTAGGTGAAGACGACTTTATGATGAGACTAGCGAGCTCTTATTAGACGTTTAAAGTCCAGTATTCGACCAGAGGAGAAGTTCGAACTGCAGAGCGGGAAATGGAGAGAAGATGAAGACTTTCCTCTTCCGATCTATATAATAGACTAAAACAATTCTACTGTAAGGCATTAATTATCAATAGGTTATTAAATTATTATGATAGAATAAATTTAAATTAATAAATTTAATAATTTAATCACATCACATCAAATGAATTTAAAAAAATTAGGGTATATTACTATGTAATTGTTATAATTGCTATATAATTGATTTATAATTGATATAATTGTTATATAATTGGTATATAATTGTTATAATTGCTATATAATTGATAAATTAGGTAAACTTTTCAATTGAAATATAATATGTTGTTATTTGATAAATTAACATTTATTATATACTAATAATCAAATAATTAATTGCTATATAAAAACTAACATACAAATGTTCATATTATTTATTTTTCTTCTTATATAATTATAATAAAATTTAAAATTATCTCCATCAAATCAAACTATAATAATGAATTATCACTTATTTTTCTTTTTTTCTATACAAACATACTAGACTTCTTTATTGCACCATCATCAATGGCCAATCTCCTATCTTTATGGAGAGGTTTTTAAAAATTGACTATCATTATTGGCCAATTTGGAGGTTTTTTTGTTTTTCACAATTAAAATTTTAAAATTTAAAATCAATGTAGATAATTATATATTTCTTACGAATATCTCATCTATATTTGCATATCTCTTTTTCTCACACAATTTTCTTTCTTTTTGCTCTTTGATTTTGCTTCTTCTTTCTTTACATGAATGAAGGACAACAATGACAATTTATCATCAAATGTTTAAAGTAATGTTTCTTTCACATTATTTGGTATCATAGCTCAGTTTTTTTATTTATTTTTCTGATCTATACAGTTCACGTATTGTTTACATTTGCGATTACTGTTCATTCGATTGTGATTTTTGATTTTCTGTTTCTCTTTCGTTCTTTGCTTCTTCTTTTTTTCTACTTTTTTTATTTCTGTATTCGTTCTCTGTTGTTGTGTTTCGTGTTTCTGGTTCGTTTATGTTTCTTTTTGGTCTTTTAGTTTTTTATTCCTGTCTGTTGTATTTCATTTTTGTATTGTTCTGGTTTTCTAATTCCTATTTCGCTTTGTTGTTTCTGTCATTATGTTTTCTTGAGGAAAGTAAATCATGAGAAAGATCAAAGGCTCAAAGAAAAAATGATGCTATTGAGGTAGTTACTTGTGTTTGAACAATATAATTTGACTATTTTTAAATTAATTTTTTCCTGATTTTCTCATATAATAAGATTAATGAATAATTCCTTTTAGACTTACTGTGAGCAAAGCGTAGAGCCCTCCCTATGAAGAGAAACTTTAGGCAATGCCGAGATTACATCTGTGTGGATTGATTGAATGCTAATTTAGGATTTAAAGTATTAAATTTTAAAATTGGGATATGATGTATATTTCCCTTGATTATCTTCTTTTTGTTGTTTTAAAATTTTATGGATATGTAAGTTATGTTTGAAATTTCAATAAACCTATAGTTGTTATCATTATTGCTAATCTAAATATATATTTGTAGAAATAGAAGAAGAAACAATCAAAGGAAGACAATCATTTTGATCATAGCAGACTTATTAGGTTATTAACTTTTATTTTAACTCATTTTTATCATTAATTAATATATTTATCTAAATTAATTCATGTAATATTTTTTTTCATTTGACGTAATTTACATTCAATATTCAAGGCATTTGTATCAAATGACTCATCTTATATGTGTCTTAATATGGCTTAAATGTTTTATTATTTTTGTACATGCATTCTTTTATATATTTTTTTAATTATTTTTATTTATTTGATAAATAAAAATTGTGACATTTGTATTAATCCGTGCATCGCACGGGTTACAACACTAATTTTTTAAAAAGCAATTTATAATGTGGCTGGTGATTGGATACAACATAGCAGCTGATATAGATTTATATGCTAATTAAAATCTTCAATTCAAGGATTGGGATTCGCTCTTTCATCTTAAGGTTAAGGAGAATTTTTAGCTTCCTATAATTATTGGATGATTATGAGCTTCACTTTAAACCATTAGATGATTGTGAGCTCCACCTGTTATAAAAAGTCAACAAGTCTCCTTAGCCCCAAAGCTAAAAAGATAACTAAGATCCTTTATTCAGTGCCATATATGTACGAATTAATAGTTGACTAATGGTTTTTGACAGTAGAAATTATTTTGTATAAGTTTTGAAATTATAGGAATAAAATTTCAAACTTTCAAAATGTAAGGGCCAAATTAAAGAATGGGTGAAATTATAAGGAACAAAAGTACATATTAACATTTTTTTGGGTAAAAGGGTACTTTATGTCTCTTAAGTTGACATCGAGTTTCATTTATGAACCCAAAATTTTTTTTGGCCCAGTTATGTCCTTTATCTTTCAAATCTTAGCAAATATGCCATTTTTTAAAACAATGTCAGTCAACTTAACAGAATGCTGACTAGGCTCTTGATTGGGCTGTTACGTGGTAAAAAGCACCTTCCACGTGTACTATCCAAAACGTGACGGCCAAAATTTTTTTTAATTTTTTTGGCAAAACTTTTTTTTTAAATTTTTTTAAAAAAATTTCAGTTTATTCACTTTAGTTATTGGTCAAATTTTTTCTCTTATCCAATTTTTGATTAAACTCATCTTCTACTTCTTCTAGGTCCCTAGTTTAAGAATCTATTTTTTTCTTTGTCAAGATCATCCCCTATAAAATTTTTAGTTTGTTCACTTTAGTCCCTATTATTCACTTTCATGATTTTCTCTCACAGTTTGGTCCTATAAATTAGTCCATCCTTTTATTTTTAGTCATAATATGATTAAATTTATCATTTTTACCTAAGAAAAATTCAAGAAATGAATTAAAATTTCAGTTTCAAATTTTACCTTTTATGAGAGGGAGGTATACGCAATATTTGAAACTTTAAATTTTAATTCATGTTTTATATTGTTATTGGATAGAAATGATAGATTTAATCATATTATGACTAAAAATAAATTATGAACTAATATGGAGGAGAAAATTGTGAGAGAAAAGCATGAAAGTGAAGAATAGGGACTAAAGTAAACAAAATAAAAAGTTTATAGGGGATATTTTGACAAAAAAATAGATTCTTAAACTAGGGTCCTAGACGAAGTAGAAGATGATTTATATCAAAAATTGGACAAGAAAAAATTCGACCAAGGACTAAGTGAATAAATTGAAACTTATTTAAAAAAAATTAAAAAATTAACAAAATTTTTTTGGCTGCCATATGGCAACCAAAAATTTTTTTCGAACAGTACAAATGGTAGGTGCTTTTTGTCACTTAGTAGCACAGTCAGCAGCCTAGTCAACATTTCATTAAGTTGACCGACGGTGTTACAAAAAAAAGGCATATTGTAATGCCCTAATAATTTTTATGAATATTTAAAATTTATATTGAAGTTTATTGAAAAATTTAATTACGTGAAAAATGTTTTTTTTCCTTTGAATTAGTAAACAAAATTTGGGAATAGAAATTTCAATTTTTTTAGGAAATTTTTATAAATTCTCAAGGACCTAAGTGAACAAATCTTACAAGTTAGAATGACTATGAGCGATTTTGTTCAAAAAAAATTGGTGGGGCCTACACATACAATCATTAAACACATATTCCTTTCTTCCTTCTTTCCTCCCTAAGGCTGTCCATCTTCTTCTTCATCTATTATTCTTCCATCTCCTTCAATCATTTCTCTAATTTTCTTCCGGTGATCTTGTATTTTCTAACCATACTTCCGATTCTCAGGAGTTCTAGAGGCAAAGAGGTAAATTTTATCTGCATTATTTCTCTTTTTCTCCATTTTCGGACCTATGGAAGAGAATTAGAATTTTGAGTTTTAATGGATGAATTTAAGTATAGATGTTAATCTAAAACATTCCTAGGTGTTTATGATGTTATTGGAATAAGAAATTTGGAGAAAACTAGGAGAAATTCGTAGAATTCGGATATTTAAAAACAGTTAGTGTTCTTGATAAAAATTTGAGATTTGAGCTTGGATTGTTGGTAAAAATTGGGAGTTTTGGTGTCAAAACACTCCTTAGACATTATGAAACAAAACCCATGGAAGAAATCAAAAGAAATGTTATTTTAGATGTGATTTTAGGATTTTTGGATGAACAACATGAAGAACGTCATTGTTCATTTTGGAATTTTTCCATAAAATTTCCAGAAAATACTGTTTACCGAGAAAATTTTTTCAGATTTTCTCGGTTACTGTAGTATTAACTCGGTCAACGTTACTGTAGCATTGATGTCACGTCCCAAAATCTGAGCACGTGACAGGCACGGAAAGTGAATTTCACCTCACCTCCGTAAGCCTATTTTTTTCTTAAGCACAATACTAAACCTTATTTTAGTTATTCTTTTAAATGCAATTATTTTAAATTACATAATTTAAGAAATAAAAAAAACTATTTCTCTTCTCACAAATGATAAGAAATTATGACTAAACCGAGTTACCCATACACGTTACAATTATACACATTACGTCGCTGAACAAACCTACCTGATTACAGAGCTTTTCTAGATTTATACATTAAAATAAAACCTAAACATTATACTTTTACCCTAAACAAATGAAAAAGTAATATTGGCGTGAACGTCATCGGATTAGCAAGTTCTCCATACCTGAAACTGAAGACAGCTTCTACTTGAGAGAATCTTACCACATTCACACACAATATAGGTATATATATATATATATATATACATGCAGATATACATAATTGATCTAATGGTATAATCATCTAAGTTTTGGTGTACAAGATATTTATCAAGACATCCACATTGAAATCACCTCGCAATTATTAACAACACATTTAAGATCAAGCCAAATCATATTTCAAACAATTCATACAATTCCAAATCAAGTTCCCAGACATTTTATATCCACAATAAGTGGCCGTTGCCCTATGGCCCATGCCGCATCTTCCCATACATAATCACATTACACAATCATAGGCAACTATATGGATCCCATTTCAGGAAAAGTTCACAACAATCTCATATTTGCACATTTCAATGCATATCATGAATGCATGATTTCATGTCACACACACACACACACACACACACACACACACACACACACATATATATATATAGTACACTTTTAATATATATATTAAATAAGCAAACAAGATAAGGTAGAATCTCTCATCTTGATTTCAAGCTAAAATTCTACACTTCAAATTAGAGGATAAATGGCAAGGAACTCATCAAAGACCTAAGGATAAGCCAAGCAAAGACATAACACCAAATCAGAATATAGGCTATTCAATCATCTTGCTTTGTTCTGTTTTGAGGCTAAAATTATAACCAATGTTTAAGAAATTCTTGGGAATAAACTGTAGCTCCGAAAATTTTGAAATTTGGTACAAATCCTTATTAGTATGTTGAAATACTAGAATAAAAATATCATAATTTAATTCTATCGTTGGACCCCTCTAAAGAACTTATTACTGACCAAAGGTCAAAACTGTCCAAATCTGTATAGGTTATGACTTTCTATTTAATAAGCCTATCAAACCTTAGCTAAATGCTATAAAATTTGGTAGACAATTAGTATGAGGTCTCATCTAGGTGTTATAAAATTTTCAAGTCAAAATAAGATCGTTTAGTTATTGCGTAAAATCCAAAATTCACACTTATTTAAATTTCTCTTGCACTAAATAAAGTGTTGTTCCCATATTTATTGGACCAAGCAAAATAATTTTAATGAAACTTGAAACTTTGCAAATCAGATTATCACAATAAAAAGAATCTCTTCACAAAATTTCATGAATTTAGGAGTTGATTTATTCATCCAAAAATACAGAAAACCATATGCATTTAAAATTGTCATATTATCCCTTCACAGCTCCTTGGTAAATTTTCTTTATTTCCTTTACTTGGTTTAAACTCATATTTCACTTCATCTAGAGCTATAGATTAAGAATATATATTCTTTTAAAATTAAATCAACTCCAGAAAACTTTTCAATATTTTCAGTTTAGTCCCTATAGTTTATTTTGATGTTCTTTTTCTCCCTCAATCTTGCTTATTTCAGCTTCTTAATGTTGTTTCAATTCAAGTCATAGTATATCTAGTTGGTTCTACCCAAAATCAAAGCAAAAAGAGAAGAAATTCTTGGATGAACAGTAAAATCGCAGGTGAACAGTACCACCGATTTTTCAGCATGTATTTTTCACTAAAATTCTCAAATAATCCCTCTATTTTCATTATGAAACTAACCAAGATAGGGAAGAGGGATTTGAACAGCCTTTGGAGGTCTCAAATACAACAAAACAACAAGAAATTCATAAAAGTGCAGCCCCCTAAAATAGCAAGAGTAGGAGGAGAAAAGAGAGAATTAGAAATTTTCGTTCCTACCTATCAAACAGAAACACCACTATGAGCCTCCCTTTTGATGACTGAAATGATGAGCAGCCGTCATGCACAGCAACTGAAGGGAGAAGCCAAGGGTGATATGAAGAAGAGAGGAAGAGAGGAAAATAATTGAGGGATGAAGGGGTCGAAGTCACGGGTAAGTAAATGAAGATAATCATTTAGTGTACCTTATTCAAAAGTCAGTTTGGATTTAATTACATGAAGCTACATTGTTTAAGAATGAAATTCACTTGAGTTCTCTTTAACTCTAGATTTTTTTTTAAAAATTTTATCCAATATTTTCCCACCTATTTATAATCTATAATTTTGCTAATTACAAAAAAAAAGTCCAAACAACTTAGTTTAATCTTTCAATAAACCTTATGCATTTATTATCATTTTTTTTATTCTCCATAATTTCCTTTTTTTTTTAAAAAATATGTAATTAAATTTTCAAATAAATTTTCTAAATAGTTCTTGTTTATTATCATTTTTTTATTCTCCATAATTTCCTTTTTTTTAAAAAAAATATGTAATTAAATTTTCAAATAAATTTTTTAAATAGTTCTTGTTTATTATTGGGGTATTACAATTGACTCGGTCAACGTTACTGTAGCATTGACTCAGTCAACGTTATTGTAGCATTGAATCGGTCAACGTTACTATAGCATTGACTCGGTCAACGTAATTGTAGCATTGACTTAGTCAACGACATTGTAGATACGTTGATCGTTATTGTAGCATCAGTTTTAAAATATTTATAACTCTTTCATTCGGACTCTATTTTTAATAAATAAGATACTGTTAGAAAGCTCTTTGAGTCTAGTTTCTAATAATACAAGTTTCACTTGAAAACTCTAATGTATTTTTTAATTTATTTTTCATCTTATTTGTATTTTAGGAAATCTTTGAGAGTTATTTCCTAACACCTCCTATAATTTAGCTGTAAAATTAAAGGTAGTTAGAGCCACATTCGAGGTGAGTGTGATAACCTTATCTCATCAATATTTCTTTAAAAGTATTGTCATCAAGTATTATAAAGAAAATTGAGAAGGTGGACTTAAGCGGTATGTTGTGTATTCATTTTAAAGGACATGTGTTCCTTATATTTAAAGGTATTATAAATTTCAAGCATCTTGTTTGATTAAATGATAATTCTTATAGAATACGTAAAGTTAATGTTGATATTATTATTGTTATGTTGAGGTTGTGTAAATATTTGTGTTATGGTTGAACATTGTTACAATGTTTTCGTGGTGGTGCACCCCACGGGAGAACTTAGAGGAGTTATAAGGGTGGAGATATACCTTTCATAGAGAGATAAGGGTGGATGCGGCCAGGGGGCTGCGGTAACGATCCACTGGTACTGTGGACGACCCGGTTGGTATGAGATTTTGTGTTTGCCATTGTATGATTTAAACTATGTATATCATTTGTAACTGATGGGAGTTTTACTTCAATGATATCTTTATAATACTAATTGCTAAATTTACTTTCGATTGGTAATGTTATCCACTCACTGAGTATTTCATTACTTATCCTATTATTTTACAATATTTCAGAATCTGTGGCTGACGCTGGGGACTGTCTAGGAGAATAACGAGTTTATTTTAAACTGGCCTTTTTGTATTTTTCAGTTGGTTCCTTTGCATTCTATTATCTTGTAAGCTCTAGAAGTAGCTCTGTGATCATATAAGCCTCATAGGATTTTGTGGATGGATTATATGTAAATATGACGTTTATTTTGTTTCCTTATGGTTCATTGTAAGAAAGCTAAGACCTTGTCGATGTGTTAATTTAGAGATAAGTTGAAATGGTTATACTGCTGAGGTTGTGACAAAATGGTATCAAAGCAGTTCTTAGGTCTCTTATGAATCACAGAGCAAGGTAACCTTGACTGGGCTTCCCTCTATCGTTATGAACCGTAGCATGACCATAGAGGTGAAGGTCAGTTAAAGGTCCTATAGGTGTTGTTTTATTTTTCCTTTTATTTTCCTTCCTTATGGTTAATATCAATCTTTTCGGGACTAAATTGTGTGGCATTGTTGATAGATCACGATGCAACCCGGAGGATCTCAGGAGGCAGTGGAGCGTACAGGTTCTCAAGGAGCCTCGTCGCGACCTGCCCATCCTGCCCATGAACGAGAACAGGAGGAACATAGTGAGAGTGAGCAAGGACAAGATGAACGAGGCTTACCTTGAGGACATGAGGCACAACCACAAATTGATCCAATTACTTTATTAACTAGTTTGACTGCTTTGCTAGAGGGTCAGACCGCATTACAAAGAAGTCTAGTTAATTTGACTACACTGTTAGAGAGGCAGGTGGTTGCTGTAAATGGCCCTGTTGCTCCTACTTCTACTGTAGTTCTTCTAGCACGTTCAGTAATTCCCCCATCTCTTCCTGATAAGAACGAGGTAGTACAGGACATATCGTTGACAGACTTTTTAAAGCTTAAACCCCCTGTCTTCACCGGGGAAGACCCAAACGAGGATCCACAACGATTCCTTGACTGAATAGAAAAAGCATGTAAAGCCTTGAAATGTGATCCTCGATTTTGGGTGGATTATGCTATCTATCAGTTTCAAGAAAGGTCTCATGAATGGTGGGTTACTTGGCAAAGCAGTCGAACTCCGGACGCCCCTTCAGTTAGTTATGATGAGTTTCGTCAAGTTTTTGTTGAAAGATTTATGCCAAGAAGTGTAAGGACTGCAAGGGCTAGAGAATTTGAATTCTTTAAATAGGGTTCAATGACAGTTGATGAATATGACATAAAGTTTACATGGCTATGCACCCCATATGATCCCAGACGAACAAGAGAAGATTCGTCGATTTGTTCTTGGTCTTCGCCTTCGGTTGCGTCAGTTCGTAAGTATGCAGATGGACCTATATCCATCTTATGTGGCTGCGGTAGATGCAGCCAGAACAGATGAAATGAATGAAAAGGACGAGAATGATGACTACAAGAGGAAGAGGTCAATCTACTTCTATGGTATCGTTTCCCTCAGCAGCATCTTCAGGTAATGTCTCTAGGACTTGTGTAATGTCTACTAAATTTTATACTAATTTCATAAATGTAACGTCTACTAAATTTTATACTAATTTTATACAATTAAAGAAAATTGTAATAAAGATCTTGAGAAAATATATGATGTTAAAACCATAAGTTTCACAAGATCTTTATTACAATTTTCTTTAATTGTATAAAATTAGTATAAAATTTAGTAGACGTTACATTTATGAAATTAGTATAAAATTTAGTAGACATTACACAAGTCCTAGAGACATTACATATCTATGGTATCGTTTCCCTCAGCAGCATCTTCAGGTAATGTCTCTAGGACTTGTGTAATGTCTACTAAATTTTATACTAATTTCATAAATGTAACGTCTACTAAATTTTATACTAATTTTATACAATTAAAGAAAATTGTAATAAAGATCTTGTGAAACTTATGGTTAAAACCATAAGATATTTCTAGAAAGCTTGGAAAAATATCTAATTGTATAAAATAGGGCAACTTTGAAACTTTTTTCAATTTATAATTTTAAACTGGCAGAGGATGATTGGTCGACTAATCTGAGGCTATCGGTCGACTGATAGTCTTCAAAGTTGCATATATCTAAAATCGAGAGGTATCAGTCAACTGATTCACGGAGATTGGTCGACTGATGTGCCCTGAACATCAGATTTCAGAAGATATTAACTTGAAAACATGATAAAATCAACTAGTTTCATTATACATATAATTCACAACACTTCTTCAACTTTTCTTTGCAATTTCTCTTATAGAATGAAGCTAAGTACAATGAACTTACATATAACTCATGCCTCCATGCATACACACAAATTGTGTATAGGTTTCTAAAGGTTTACATAAGAAGTTAAGTTTATATTCCTTTTCTATGTATAACTACCTAGCAACTATGCTAGCTTGTTTCTTGTTATCTTTTGCTTCTTCAAATCCTGAAATGGTTAGTTAAAACATAAAACATGAGATATATAATCTCAGTAGCTAGTTTATTTAAAGAAATCATTTCAAGAACCATTTCAGTCATAAAAGCAATTCTTAGTAACTAATTCACACTTCCATGAACATAAAAGAACTATTATAAAAGCAATCTCAATAGGGAACTCATTCCATGAAATATAACTAACATACTAGCACATAACTTGTAACTTAGTTTTTTTTTTCTCAATATAGTACATTATTCTTTGTCTACTTTTGCTACTTTAGCTACTCCAGCTACTCTAGTTATTTTAACTACTCTAGTTACTTTCTCAGGAAAAGTACTCAATGTCCCATGAAGAATTTTTGTCATCCCACGAGGAATTTCTAGGGCTCTGTCTTCCCATAAGGATTTTTACATCCTATGAGGTATTTTTGTTATCTCATGAGGAATTTCTGATTCTGTCATCCTATAAGGACATAATCTCTACTTTTCAAGAGAGAGTTAACTCTATGTTCTCATGAAAAACTTCCACATATCTATAATTGCTAAATCATGGACAATATGATAAATAACTAAATTATCTTGCTTTCTAGCCCTCTTATGAAGAGAACTCTTCATCCTATGAGGAGTCAAGTCCCATATTCATAAGAAAACATGTTCTCAAATATTCATGGATAGCTATACCATAAATAATAACATATCATACACAAGTATGATAAATAACTGAAATTAACATGCTTTTATGAATAACTAGCTACCTTGGATTCTTCCTAATAGCTGAACTTGTGGATTCTCTCCTAGTTTCTCTTTAGCTCCATTTACTTCCTCAACTTTTAGACTTCCCTTTCCTTTATTTTCTTCTTCTTAGTCTGAAAATGGCTATTCTATGGATCCTTACTCACTCAAATCCATCTAAACTAGAGAAATCAAGTTAGAAAGCTTACATTTGGTGATTTCCTTGTTAGAAACCAAATTAGGAGTCCTTTCTCTCTCTCTTCTTCTTCTTCCCCACGTTTCTCTCTCTCCTCTCTAAAATTTCAAAAAACTCATTTTTTTCTCTCTCTCTCTCTCTTGTGCTTTAAAAAGAGTCTAAGGAGTCTTCTTGCCATGGAAAACCCTCTTTTACCCCTATTCTCATGTTTCTAAGCTTCATTGACATATTAGGGGCATTCTAGTCAATTTTTCACTGATTTTTCAATTGAAACTGACTTACTTTTGCACTCCAGCAGGCGATCAGTCAACTGATTTCTCATAATTAGTCGATTGATTAGAAATTAGTCAACTGATTCAACCCGATTAGTTGACTGATTGCCACAGGTCCCAAAATTTCAGCATGACAGAGAATTATCAGTTGACTGATCTCTCCTCATCAGTCGACTGATCTCTCCTCATCAGTCGACTGATTGCAGATATCAGCAACCTAGTCCGTTTCTGATGCTATCAGTCAATTGATTTATTATATTAGTCGACTGATTCCCTCAAAACTTCATTTTTCTTCTATTCTTAGGTCATTTATCCTAATTTCTCATGCCTTTTCTTGATGACTGAATTCTAGGCATTCAAAATCATACTTTGCTAAGTTCTAATATCATTTCTAACTAAAATAAAGAAAATATAATTTCAATAGAGGAAAATATATGATGTTACAATTCTCCCCTCCTTTAAAGAATTTTGTCCTCAAAATTGAGCTAGCATATACTCTAACATAGAAACACCTGGTTATAAGATGGGTTTCATCCCATTGTCTTAAAGAATTATTCTTATCCTCTTTTGGAAAAGAGTTCTATTATAAAGCAAAACACTCTCAATCATTATAACCACTTCCATAAGTATAGATATGGATATAAACTTATATTATTGGTGCACTATAAATCTATTTATTTCATAAGGTTTCACAATGCAATATAAGTCTATTCACTGTAAGGGCTTGTATTGCACCATGAATTTACCCTACTTATGAATTCATAATGCATAAAGAGTTTACTTATTGTAAGGGTTCTTAATGCATTATGAATCTTCTTAAAATTTGAGTTTATGATGTACAATTTTGATCAAACACTTTCTCTTATAATCACGGAAGATTTGTCATAACTTGTCACAAAGTTACTATAACTCTACTCATTGAGAGGTTTGCACTGTTTTCTCATAAGTCTACCTTTCTCTTGGAGTCTAATGTATTGTAAGTTTATCTAACGCTATAGGTATACAATACATCATATGTTCATAAAGAAGTCCCTTATAATTAATCTCTTGCTAAGGGTCTTGCTAACTGTTTCCACCTTTAACTAACTACTACTCTTTTGTGGAACAAGTCTTCCTAATCTCTTCTATTCCACCTATAGAATAGAATTCTATTTGTTCCATATTTCTCCTTACATAAAACTTAATACTTTTCTTTAGCTTCTTAGCCTTAATTCTATTCTCAGAAGAACTAAGACTCTTATACTAAACATGTCAACTTTTGCTTGCTTCATAGTAAAAGTATTAAACATGTATCTTTTTATTTTAATTGCTTGTCAAGTTAGCTGGAATACTTGCATCGTTCCTCATTAAACATAATACTATAAAAGGCAAGTTTTCTAAGTTCTATGGATACAAGTCTTAAATCTTTTTGAAGAGAAAATCTTCTTCAAGCTAAATTGGTGTAAAATCATAAAAAATAAACTTTCAAACTTCATAAAGACAAATCCTCAAGCTTTATGTCGAAAGTGTATTCTTATACAATAAAACACAAAGCTAGAGTAAATCATGAAATTTCTTTCATCACCTGACAAGTAGAAAACAACGTACTTGATATTCTTATACTGAGAATGAATCCTTCTATGATATCTACTTGTCACATTTCACACAACCTTTATTCTTTTATTCTGTTGTAAGACTTATGATCTCTTCTGTAAAACTATACTTACCTAAGCCTTATTCTTTATGGAACTAGTGTGTATTCTACTTATCTACTTATAGAATGAATGTACTCTTACCCTCTCTAAGGTTGTTATTCCATTCTATCTAATTTATCATAACATATTCTTGTTTTTCTAATTTAGTTATGATTGTCTCCTTGTTCTTTTACATAAAAAGAACAAGTCTTAACTTCTTATTCCCTTTATGGAACAAGTCTTTCTTTTCTTATTCTTCTTTTAGAATAAAAGTCTGTTCCTCAATCTCAATCGTCATAGCTACTTTCATGAATATGTAGGTTGTAATAATCATTCTCATTCTTTCTTATAGTGTACTATAACTTCTAATTATTTCTCAAGAAAAATATTCTACATTCCATGAGGTATTCTATCATCTCATGAGGAATTTCTATCGTCTCACGGGGAATTTCTTGGTTCTGTTATCTCATAAGGATTTTACTTCCTTGAAGAATTTCTATCTTCCCATGAGGAAAAGTTCTGAGTTCTCATCCTATGGGGAATTTATCTGCATCCTATAAGGAAATTCTGGAGTTCTGTCTTCTCATAAGGAATTCTACGTCTTATGAGAAATTCTATCATCTCATGGGGTTTTTATTCTGCTAAAGTGCACTATAAGTTCTTGTTCTGATTTCATATGAGTCATAATATGAAACAATTCTTTCTAATCGTTTCTCTATTCTTCCTTTGAGATAATCACCTCCATCCTCTTTACTTGATTAAATGAGACTTCTCTGCTCAACTTTTTACAAACCATACCATACCCCTCTTTTATGAATTTGGATTATAATGGGTTCCTATCTGTAAAATATACTGGCCAGGTATATATTACAAATAAGACTTCACTACCTCCTCATTCTTCAAAGGTGTCTGGTTTGCTTCTATCTAATTTCATTTACGTTCTTCTGGATGCTATCAATAAGTCCTAACCTTGAATCCTTAACATAGATAGGACTACTAATTATGATATCATATCTTAAACTTACATTCAAATCCTTTGGTCATAGATATTCATATAATTTAATTTCTAATCTTTCTCTATCATATGACCACCTTCTAAATTGAGATAACCATCACATGCCTTCAGACTACTGATAATATGTTGACATGTAATCATTTATTTCAATCTCAACAAATCTTTGTCATAAAATATGAGCAAGAATAATACAAGGAAATTTCACATGTTAAACAATCCATTGCAGATTATACATGAGAAATGTATCTGAAATTCACCTTAATCGTAAAGTACTTCTTTCAAATTCCATGAATCATCTTGTACCTAATAAGGTTTCTTAGCTCATTAAATTTCTTGATCACTAACTCATCATGAATCTTTAATCCACTAAGTTCATTCTCACTATGCACAAAATAACTTTTTTTTTATCATAACATACTAGTTATTCTTGTGCATACGGTTAGTCTTTTGAAATTTCATGTTATTCTATTATCATCTACTCCTCAAGGAAAAGTGCTATCATACAATGGATTACACAGCACATAAAGTATAAATTATACTTGTACTCATACTAGAATACATTATACTTAGTCAAAATTTCTATAATGTATCTTTGTATAATCAATATCTTGGAAGAACTGCTTTCTGTACATGTCCATAAATTCTGTGCTTTTAAACTAAAGCCAGATAGACTAACATTTACTTTCTTATTGTCAAAACCGACAAGTCTTCCTAAGGATCCAACATCATCAACATATATTCCTTAAATACAAGAAATCTTACCTAAAGGGCTCAGGCTTTATGTTTGGATTTCTTATTCTGTCCACTACTTTCCATTTTCATGGATTAACAGACATTCTGCTTCTTCTTTCATTCATTTCTCTTATCTGGCTTATTCATCTTGCAAATATCCTTTCTCCAATCCCTTATCTTTTCCAGAATGGAGGTAAAGATATTCAACTCAGTTTCCCGTTGGTTTGCTTGTCTTTCTAACTGAATTCCTAGAATATCTACACTTTCCATAAGTTCTTCTAGAACTCCTCTTTGCTGGACGGTCATCCTACAAATAGTACCATAGCATCTATTTTACTGGCATAAAAGAGATGGTCAGCGATACCTAATAAGAATTCTTGGGGTACCTGGGCCATACGAATGCATATTATCCTAATCTTATATGCATAATTCTAAGGTTATCCATCATATTTTCTCTACTTAGTACCCAATCTTGACCCACAAAGTGCCTAAGACCATGCTTTAATACCAAAATGTAACGTCTACTAAATTTTATACTAATTTCATAAATGTAACGTCTACTAAATTTTATACTAATTTTATACAATTAAAGAAAATTGTAATAAAAATCTTGTGAAACTTATGGTTAAAACCTTAAGACTTTTCTAGAAAGCTTGGAAAAATATCTGATTGTATAAAAATAGGGCAACTTTGAAACCTTTTTCAATTTATAATTTTAAACTGACAGAGGACGATCGGTCGACTAATCTGAGGTTATCGGTCAACTGATAGTCTTCAAAGTTGTATATATCTAAAATCGAGAGGTATCAGTCAACTGATTCACAGAGATTAGTCGACTGATGTGCCATGAACATCAGATTTCAGAAGATATTAACTTGAAAACATGATAAAATCAACTATTTTCATTATACATATAATTTACAACACTTCTTCAACTTTTCTTTGCAATTTCTCTTCTAGAATGAAGCTAAAGTACAATGAGCTTATATATAACTCATACCTCCATGCATACACACAAATTGAGCATAGGTTTCTAAAGGTTTACATAAGAAGTTAAGTTTATATTCCTTTTCTATGTATAACTACCTAGCAACTATGCTAGCTTGTTCCTTGCTATCTTTTGCTTCTTTAAATCCTGAAATGGTTAGTTAAAACATAAAACATGAGATATATAATCTCAGTAGCTAGTTTATTTAAAGAAATCATTTCAAGAACTATTTCAGTCATAAAAGCAATTCTTAGTAACTAATTCACACTTCCATGAACATAAAAGAACTATTATAAAAGCAATCTCAATAGGGAACTCATTCCATGAAATATAACTAACATACTAGCACATAACTTGTATCTTAGTTTTTTTTTCTCAATATAGTATACTATTCTTTGTCTACTTTTTCTACTTTAGCTACTCCAGCTACTCTAACTACTCTAGTTATTTTAACTACTCTAGTTACTTTCTCAGGAAAAGTACTCAATGTCTCATGAAGAATTTCTGTCATCACACTAGGAATTTCTAGGGCTCTGTCTTCCTATAAGGATTTTTACATCCTATAAGGTATTTTTGTTATCTCATGAGGAATTTCTGGTTCTGTCATCCCATAAAGATATAATCTCTACTTTTCAAGAGAGAGTTAACTCTATGTTCTCATGGAGAACTTTCACATATCTATAATTGCTAAATCATGGACAATATGATAAATAACTAAATTATCTTGCTTTCTAGCCCTCTTATAAAGAGAACTCTTCAACCTATGAGGAGTCAAGTCCCATATTCATAAGAAAACATGTTCTCAAATATTCATGGATAGCTATACCATAAACAATAACATATCATACACAAGTATGATAAATAACTGAAATTAAAATGCTTTTATGAATAACTAGCTACCTTGGATTCTTCCTAATAGTTAAACTTGTGGATTCTCTCCTAGTTTCTCTTTAGCTCCATTTACTTCCTCAACTTTTAGACTTCTCTTTCCTTTATTTTCTTCTTCTTAGTCTGAAAATGGCTATTCTATGGATCGTTACTCACTAGAATCCATCTAAACTAGAGAAATCAAGTTAGAAAGCTTACCTTTAGTGATTTCCTTGTTAGAAACCCAACTAGGAGTCCCTTCTCTCTCTCTTCTTCTTCTTCCCCACGTTTCTCTCTCTCCTCTCTAAAATTTCAGAAAACTCATTTTTCTCTTTCTCTCTCTCTTGTGCTTTAAAAAGAGTCTAAGGAGTCTTCTTGCCATGGAAAACCCTCTTTTACCCTTATTCTCATGTTTTCAAGCTTCATTGACATATTAGGGGCATTCTAGTCAATTTTCCACTGATGTTTCAATTGAAATCGACTTACTTTCGTACTCCAGCAGGCGATTAGTCGACTGATTTCTCATGATTAGTCGACTGATTCAACCCGATTAGTCGACTGATTGCCACAGGTCCCAAAATTTCAGCATGACAGAGAATCATCAGTCGACTGATCTCTCCTCATCAGTCGACTGATTGCAGATATCAGCAACCTAGTCCATTTCTGATGCTATCAGTCGACTGATTTATTATATTAGTCGACTGATTCCCTCAAAACTTCATTTTTCTTCTACTCTTAGGTCATTTATCATAATTTCTCATACCTTTTCTTGATGACTGAATTTTAGGCATTCAAAATCATACTTTGCTAAGTTCTAACATCATTTCTAACTAAAATAAAGAAAATATAATTTCAATAGAGGAAAATATGGGATGTTACACCTCAACCAGACCATAAAGGAAGTTCTTCATCAGTCGATCAGGTGTCATCTTAGCAGGGACGAGACAAGCCTAAATGTTCAGAGTGTGGGCGATTTCATACTGGTATGTGTTATGGGGCAGGCCCAATTTGTTTCTGTTGCGGACAGGTGGGTTATATAAGCAGAGACTATCCTTAACAAGTAGAGGTCTCTAGGCAAGGATCTACATATATACCTCAAGCACAACAGATGACAGCTTCAGTTAACAGGGCTTCTTCCTCTTCTGTCGGACGGAGTGGCTTAGGGAGAGGAGGGGGTAGAGGACAAGGAGGACGAAATAAACCTGCAGTTGGATGCGACCAGGCCAAAGTGTACGCTCTTAGATGCTAGGATGCCCAGGCTTCAAATGCAGTCGTAACAAGTATTTTCCTAGTATGTTCATTCGAAGCTCATGTATTATTTGACCCAGGATCTACCCATTCATATGTGTCTCCAATTTTTACCAACCAGTTTATTCAAAATCCTGTTAAAATTGATAGACCTTTGCTTGTTGCTACTCTTATGGGTGAGACTTTAGTAGTAGATTCGGGTTATTATAGTTGCCATGTCTTAATAGATAGGAAAAACACCGAGGCAAATTTAATGCTACTAAATATGATAGACTTTGATGTTATTCTTGGAATGGATTGGTTGGCTTCTTATCATGTTACGCTTGACTGTTATAATAAAGTGGTAAAGTTCAGTATTTCGGGTGAGCCTACCTGCTCTTTTCAAAGGGATAGGAATGATGTATCTAATAATGCTAAGCGTATGTTAAGAAAAGGATGTCCAGGTTTCTTGGCCTTCGTTAGGAACATTGAAGAAGACAGGATGAATCTTGATCATGTATCAGTTGTGAGAGAATATTCAGACATTTTTCCTGAAGAATTACCTAAATTATCTCCTGATCGTGAGATAGAATTTAATATTGAGGTAATCTCAGGTACTCAGCCTATTTCTATACCTCTTTACCGTATGGCCACTGCAGAACTTAAAAAACTTAAGGAGCAATTATAGGACCTTTTAGATAAAGGTTTTATTCAGCCCAGTTCTTCATCTTGGGGTGCACCAGTATTATTTGTAAGGAAGAAGGATGGATCCTTAAGACTATGCATTAATTATCGGCAATTAAACAAGGTGACAATACAAAATAAATATCCCCTTCCCATGATTGATGATTTTTTTGACCAGTTGCAGGGAGCTTAATGTTTTTCTAAGATTGATTTGAGGTCTGGATATCACCAATTAAAAATTAAAATTGAAGACGTACCTAAGACAGCCTTTCGTACGCGTTATGGACATTATGAATTCTTGGTGATGTCATTTGGGTTAACAAATGCTCCAGCAGCCTTTATGGATCTTATGAATCGAGTTTTTAAATCGTTTCTGGATAAATTTGTCATTGTTTTTATTAATGATATTTTGGTATATTCGAAAAATCTTAAAGAGCATGAACAACATTTGAGAATGATATTACAAACTTTAAGGAAGCACCAGCTTTATGCTAAATTTTCAAAGTGCAAATTTTGGCTGGACCAAATAGCTTTCTTGGGACATATAGTCTCAAAGGAAGGAATCCATGTCGATCCCATCAAAATTGAAGCAGTACAGAAGTAGCCTCGACCCACTACAGTGACAGAAATTCAGAGTTTCTTGGGGTTAGCTGGATGCTACCACCGCTTTGTAAAGAATTTTTCAAAAATAGCTACCCCTCTTACAAGATTAACTCAAAAAACATTCGATTTGATTGGACTGAGGCTTGTGAGAAGAGTTTCACCAAGTTTAAGGAATGTTTAACATCAGCCCCAGTACTTCATTTATCTTCGGGTTCAGGCGATTTTGTTGTATATTGTGATGCTTCCCGAATGGGATTAGGGTGTGTTTTGATGCAGCACGGTAAAGTAATAGCTTATGCATCTAGACAACTTAAAAGGCATGAACAGAATTATCATACTCATGATTTGGAAATGGCGGCCATAGTATTTGCTTTAAAAATCTGGCGCCATTACCTATACGGGGAAACTTGTGAAGTGTACACGGATCATAAGAGTCTAAAATATATTTTTCAACAGAGGGATTTGAATTTGAGGTAGAGAAGATGGATGGAACTTCTCAAGGATTATGATTGTACAATTCTTTATCATCCTGAAAAGGCTAATGTTGTTGCAGATGCTCTTAGTCGCAAGTCTATGGGAAGTTTAGCGCATATTACCTTATATAGGAGGTCATTAATTCGTGAGTTACACGAGCTAGAAGCTAGTGGAGTGTGGTATGAAATTTTAGAGTCAAGCGCATTCTTGGCACATATTCTAGCCCAATTGTCTTTAATTGAAGATGTGAAGTTGGCTCAGAAGGAAGATCTAAAGTTTGGAAAGTTAAAGAGTAAAGTAAATGAGGGCAAAGATAAGGAGTTTTCTCTTGATCAATATGGAATAATTAGATTTGAAGGTCGATTATATATGCCAAATGTAGTCTCTTTACAGAGACGAATCGTGGAAGAAGCACACCGAACAACTTATACTATACACCCTGGTATTAATAAGATGTATCATGATTTGAAGTCATTGTATTGGTGGAACGGGATAAAGAGGGACATTGTTGATTATGTTTCTCATTGCTTAACTTGTTAACAAGTTAAGGCAGAACATCGTAAAACTCTTGGATTACTTCAGAAAATAGATATTCCAGAGTGGAAATGAGAAAGTATTACAATGTATTTCGTTGTGGGGCTACCTCGTTCTCAGAAAGGATATGATTCTGTGTGGGTAATAGTAGATCGTTTAACAAAAGTAGCACACTTTCTACCAGTAAAGACAACCTTTGGTGCTGATATGTATGCTCAGTTATATATTGATGAAATAGTTAAATTGCATGGAGTGCCTACCTCCATTATTTCTGATAGAGGCACACAGTTTACATCTCGTTTTTAGAAGACTTTTCAAGAAGCCTTAGGCACACAGGTAAATTTAAGTACAACCTTTCATCCTCAGACGGATAGCCAGTCTGAACGCATTATATAGATTTTGGAAGACATGTTAAGGTATTGTGTAATAGATTTTAAAAGTAGTTGGGATGTGAAAGAAATGGTTGGATCCCAAGAGGGGGGGTGAATTGGGTTTTATAAAAATTTTCACAAAACTTAATTGGAAGTTAAAATGATTTTCTGAAATTGGATAATGTTAAAGATAATAATTTAATTCAGAAAATCAAAATGTTTATCAAGATGAATAATTTTATAGTGCAAGGAATTAAGGAGCAAATATAAATCTACACAAATTAATTAATACTTGAGGTAGAAATCAAATATAAATGCAAAGCATTAATTAATTAACTTCAAATGTAAATAGAGTAGGGATAGAGAAAGCAAACTCGGAGATTTATACTGGTTCGGCTAATCCCAAGCCTACATCCAGTCCTCAAGAGACCACTTGAGTATTTCCACTATAATTGCAAGTTTAATCCGGGTACTTGCAAACCACTACTACATACTTTTCTCCCTCAAGGGTGTCTCTCCCCCTTACAACGTGTTTTCTCTCAAACACTAACTCAAGGAACCAATCCTTGAGAAACTAAATTTAAAGGCTTAAAGAAAATAATGGTAAACACTCTCAAAGTGTAGATAACGCAGAAATTAAGCTCAGAATTTTTCTCTAACAATTTAGAGAGAATGGAACTCAAGATAATATGAGAAATGAACAATTGAAGCTTGATTTTAAATGGTGTTGTGAAGTCCCCTTTATATAGTGAAACCTTGCTGCTACAGTGACTGTTTTAGTCAAAATTGCTACAGTAAGCTTCATCATCATTTTTCAACCTTTCTACAACAACCAAAAAACTTTATCAATCTTTTTCAACAATCAATATTCTTTTTCAAATTTGCTACAGTAAAAGGTATTCTTTTTCAAAGTTTATTACAACAACCAATAAACTTTATCATACTTTTTCAACAATCAAATTCATTTTTCAAAAGTGCTACAGTAAAAGATATTCTTTTTCAAAGTTGATTACAACAACCAATAAACTTTATCATACTTTTTCAACAATCAAATTTCTTTTTCAAAAGTGGTACAGGAAAAAGTATTCTTTTTCAAATTATATTACAACAATCAATAAACTTTATCATACTTTTTCAATAACCAATAAAGTTTATCATACTTCTTCAACAATCAAATTTCTTTTTCAAAAGTGCTACAGTAAAAATATTCTTTTTCAAATTATATTATAACAACCAATAAATTTTATCAAAAATCAATTTATACTACTATATTTAAATATATAAAGCATTAAATATATTTGGGCCAAGAAAGATTGAATCATGCATTTGGGCCAATAAGATTAAATCATTCATTTGGGTCAAGAAGATTAAATCATACTATTTGGGCTAAGAAAGATTAAATCATATATTGGGCTAAGAAGATTAAATCATTCATTTGGGCTAAGAAGATTAAATCATTCATTTGGGCCAAGAAGATTAAGTCATACTATAATTCCCACATATTTGTCATCATCAAAACTTATAGCATAATACATTATGGCTAACAATCTCCCCCTTTTTGATGATGACAAATCACCAAAGAAAATTTTGTTACAATGTAATAATCATTATACAATATACACATATTTTTCTTTCTATATCCTTCTCCCCCTATTTGACATCAACAAAAAGGTATAAGGAAGGCAATATATAAAGGCTAAAGCGTATTCCTTCTTTAAGCAAGAATATCATATGACGTCATGGGATAAAATTTCATCAAAACTTATCATTGATATGCCAAAAATATATAATTAAGGAAAACATTGCATCTTAGATAAAGTGAGCTTAAAGATATAGAGGATTTAAGTATAGATTAGGCTCCCACTCAACCAATACATATTAAACAAATGTAATCATATATGTATCTTGAGGATGAGTACCTGTAAAAATTTTGACAACCACTCCGATGCTTAAGTTAGTAATGTAAATCAAATATTAAAGGCAAAATTAACTGTTTACGGTCGTATGCATCAAGCATTATCATAATGCAAGGAAATCATTGCCTTTCATTTGCCCACAAAAGCACTATATGTAAGTATGTGTAACTATGAAGATGTATCATCCTTTACACATTTCATTTTATTCAAGTCATTTTTTTTTATTTTCTATGAGTGCGTGTGGAATCATGACATATTATTCTTAGCCATAGCCTTCGCTCATGATGCATGAATAGCATACACAACATATGTTCTTAGATACATGTAATCATAGCATGATGCAATCAATCATGTATATTATACTGAAAGCTCTCAAGAACAACACAACAAAGCAGAGAAATACGGTTCTGTTTATCACCATTTTATTAATCCTTAAATTTTTAATCAAAACAAATTAAATCAGCCGCAAATCCACCGAAAATTGACTTTCGTGGTTTTGCCATTAATGCAACGCGTTGTTGGTGTGCATGCGTACCCTAGAGTTCTGGCTTCCAGCTAGCAAAATCCGTAGGATGAGCGTGTAGGGGTGCGGTGAAGAGATATCTTCGTTGGCTCTAAGTCATCATTTTCTCTCTATAAAGACTGCCCAGAATTCTCAATTACCACACCACAAAGAGTATTCATCTCTGAGCCTACAACTTCCTGACATTCCTCTCTCTTCATACTCCTACAAAAATTTCTAAAAATTTCAAACCATGACAGCAAGAAAGTTCATTGATCTCACAGTAGAGGCCAGGGAGGAAGAGCTCGACTTAAACTTGAGTCTAGGCAGGGACAAGGGTAAAAGGCCTTTGGAGGGATCTCAGGAGAATCGAAAGAAGAAGATGAAGATCGAAGAAGCTGAAGAGATTAGTACAGGCCATACATCAGAAGACAAAATTGCTTGTCTGGAGCAGGAGGTGAAGAAACTCAAGAAGATGATAGAGGACCAGGAGAAGTTAGCTAAACGCAACAATGCGGCACTGACTTCAAGAATAGATAGGTTCTTCTATTGGTCTACCCAATGCTTCTGCAATCAACAACAAAGAAGTGTTGATTGTATGAATGGGATTTACACTACCCTCCGTGACATTGCTCAGTCTCTTGCTCCAAGGAATGGCCGAGGGGTGATGATACAATACAACCCTCCTAATCCGAGACCACCTCGCCTGTAGGTTGCTCATGCATGAGCAAACTTTCCCTTTTTTCTTTTGCAATGTAATCCTTTAGTTTGTGTTTTTAATGCAAGTGGTTTCTTTCAGATGACGGTACTTAAAAAAAATTATAATAATAATAAAGAAAGATAAAGAAAATCAGCCGCACAAATTTAGCACAATAGAAGGATATATATATTTTGAAAAATATATATCCATTTTAAAGATAGAAAGAATTTTCTGACATGGATATATATATCATCATTTCAAAGCAAAAGCAAGTTACATACTTACTCAAGATAAAACATATTATAATCAGAGTATGTAGTAACATAATTGAGGTAATATGGATTAATAAGATATAATCAGATATAAACTATAATCCATAAACAATGGTTCATAAGTTACAGCTTATGTAAAAGAGACGATATGTATAATGCTCAAACCATGATGTATTAAAAAAATAATTTAAGTATTTAACATATTTTTATATGTCATGATGTAATCAAGTATGTAAGATGTCAGAA
Source organism: Biancaea sappan (assembly GCA_037074585.1). Taxonomy (NCBI): domain Eukaryota; kingdom Viridiplantae; phylum Streptophyta; class Magnoliopsida; order Fabales; family Fabaceae; genus Biancaea; species Biancaea sappan. The sequence goes on from CM073494.1 coordinate 20,857,376, forward strand.
AACAATATGTCATTGCAATGAAAGTATGACAGTAAAAAAAAAATTTGCCAGAATGTTCAATTGAGATCAAGGAGTATCATTCAATTAAATAATGAAGAAGTAAAGGATAGAGATACTCATCAATTTTGGCAAACTTTTGTTGCTTCTTGAAATTCCTGTTCAAGATTTTGATATCCTTGTTTTGCTCATTGTTCTTCTTTTGATCCTGTCTTCTTGCAATTTTAATGATCTTAATTGATTGATTATTTGCAAGATCTATCAAGCATTGGTTCAATGTAGGCTTCGTTGGTCGACTACTGATAGGAGCGTTGGTCGACCAACCAACTTCAAAACTATAAATCTTACTGATTTCGGAGAGCAGAGGAAAGAATGTGCTTTAGAGGATTAACTCCTGCAAAACACTTTTGGTGGAGCACTTTGATGTTCAAATCAGTAATGTTCAAATAAATCTCGAGCACTAGGAGCAACATTATATTCAAGATATGCCATATTAATAAAAGTGCTATGCTTCCATAAAATGCATTTGTGTGAGGATTTTTTATTTTATTGAAAATATTTAAATAAGATTACAATAAAGATAAACATTACAAGTAAGAGTAATCTTATTGATGTGAAACCAAGGGAAATATGCATGTAATGAAAGCAAGTTGTCGTGATGCGATAAATAAGAAAGTTCAAGCTAAATTTAGAAGAAAGATTTTAGCTCAAAGCAAAAATCATATCCTTAGGCCGCACACCTAAGAATCATTTTTAGAAATAGCATGCATGAATATCAAAGATAGATGAAAGGCATGCTAGAAAACAAACATAAGCATTTGATACAGTAAACATATCAATCAAATTTCTTACAATACATTCCAGCTTATATGTTTACTTGTCCATTGCCTCCTTTTGATGCAAGAGAGTGGAGTTTGAATGATGTAGCCATTGAAAAGTCATTTCCACTCCTTGCTTCGAGGCAAATCTACAAATTAATCCTTTGTCTTTGGTACCCAAATTTCTTTGGGTCCGCCTGGGTCATGAGTTCCTTTTTGAACCCATTTCATTTTAACTCCATGAACAAGATTTTTCTTATAAAAGCATGAGTAAGATTTGTGTCCTTTTAGTCCACAATAAAAACAAGTGCAAGTTGGACTATTTGACATCTTTACAGAAACAAAGAAGTTTTTAGAATGATTTTGGTTTGATTTCTTTTTAGAAACAAGACCAACTTTGTTAAACATTCTTCTTTGTTTCAAAACTGAGGTATTTAAAATTTCTCTACCTTGAGAAAATTTTGCAAGTGTGTTTTTAAGATTATTATTTTCCTCTTTCAAAGAATCACACTTGGTACAAAAGCAATTTTTGTTGGTAGAGATATTTGCTTTTAAAATCAAATTCTCTTCTTGCAAAGTTTTGTTTTGATTTTCAAAAACAAAATTCTCTTCCTTGGAAATAGAAAATTCGTTTTTCAATGTTTCCAACTCATTTTCAAGAGAAGAGTTTTTCTGTTTTGAAACATTTAGTTTCTTTGCAAGTATTAGAGATTCTTTATGTAAATCATCAAAGGCATCTTGTAATTCTTCAAAAGAGTAGTCAAATGAATTTACCTCATCTTTATTTCTGGCCACAAGACAAGTGTTGGCTTCTTCATTTGTGTTCTCCTCATCAGAATTGCTATTTCCCCAAATGGAAGATAGGTAAGCTTTCTTTGATGATTCAACTTTTGGTTGTGGTTTCTCTTTTTCTCCTTTTTCTTTTTCTTCTATCTCCTTGGTGATTTGAGATTTTTCTGTAAGTTCAACACCAAGAGCTTGCAATTGATTAAGCACAAGTTGTATCTCATTAATGGTTTTACAATTGTTCATTTGAGCAATTTCAAGTTCATTAATGAAACTTCTATACCTTAATTCCTCAGCAATAAGGTCTTCCTCATGTGCAACTTCAAGAATTTCCCACATTTCTTTTGCAGTTGCACAATTGGAGATTTTGAAAAATTCATCTTGACTCAATGCACAAGAAATAATCAATTTTGCCTTAGCATTGAGTTGCATTAAACTTCTTTCAGTATCATTCCATTTATTCTTGGGTTTTAGAATGCATTTTCCTTGTTCTTCCTTGACAGGCATATAAAAACCATTTTCTATAACTTCCCAGAGTTTATGGTCTACTGAAATTAAAAACATTTTTATTTCATACTTCCAATATTGAAAATGATTAGCATCAAAAACTGGAGGTTCTGTGAAAGAATAATTTTCAGACATAAACCAATCACTAAATCCAACCATGTTTACTCTTAGACGGTTAAGTCTCAAATCAAGAGCCCAAGCTCTGAAACCAATTGAAAGAAATGGTTGGATCCCAAGAGGGGGGGTGAATTGAGTTTTATAAAAATTTTCACAAAACTTAATTGGAAGTTAAAATGATTTTCTGAAATTGGATAATGTTAAAGATAATAATTTAATTCAGAAAATCAAAATGTTTATCAAGATGAATAATTTTATAGTGCAAGGAATTAAGGAGCAAATATAAATCTACACAAATTAATTAATACTTGAGGTAGAAATCAAATATAAATGCAAAGCATTAATTAATTAACTTCAAATGTAAATAGAGTAGGGATAGAGAAAGCAAACTCAGAGATTTATACTGGTTCGGCTAATCCCAAGCCTACATCCAGTCCTCAAGAGACCACTTGAGTATTTTCACTATAATTGCAAGTTTAATCCGGGTACTTGCAAACCACTACAACATACTTTTCTCCCTCAAGGGTGTCTCTCCCCCTTACAACGTGTTTTCTCTCAAACACTAACTCAAGGAACCAATCCTTGAGAAACTAAATTTAAAGGCTTAAAGAAAATAATGGTAAACACTCTCAAAGTGTAGATAACGCAGAAATTAAGCTCAGAATTTTTCTCTAACAATTTAGAGAGAATGGAACTCAAGATAATATGAGAAATGAACAATTGAAGCTTGATTTTAAATAGTGTTGTGAAGTCCCCTTTATATAGTGAAACCTTGCTACTACAGTGACTGTTTTAGTCAAAATTGCTACAGTAAGCTTCATCATCATTTTTCAACCTTTCTACAACAACCAAAAAACTTTATCAATCTTTTTCAACAATCAATATTCTTTTTCAAATTTACTACAGTAAAAAGTATTCTTTTTCAAAGTTTATTACAACAACCAATAAACTTTATCATACTTTTTCAACAATCAAATTCATTTTTCAAAAGTGCTACAGTAAAAGGTATTCTTTTTCAAAGTTTATTACAACAACCAATAAACTTTATCATACTTTTTCAACAATCAAATTCATTTTTCAAAAGTGCTACAGTAAAAGATATTCTTTTTCAAAGTTGATTACAACAACCAATAAACTTTATCATACTTTTTCAACAATCAAATTTCTTTTTCAAAAGTGGTACAGGAAAAAGTATTCTTTTTCAAATTATATTACAACAATCAATAAACTTTATCATACTTTTTCAATAACCAATAAAGTTTATCATACTTCTTCAACAATCAAATTTCTTTTTCAAAAGTGCTACAGTAAAAATATTCTTTTTCAAATTATATTATAACAACCAATAAATTTTATCAAAAATCAATTTATACTACTATATTTAAATATATAAAGCATTAAATATATTTGGGCCAAGAAAGATTGAATCATGCATTTAGGCCAATAAGATTAAATCATTCATTTGGGTCAAGAAGATTAAATCATACTATTTGGGCTAAGAAAGATTAAATCATATATTGGGCCAAGAAGATTAAATCATTCATTTGGGCCAAGAAGATTAAATCATTCATTTGGGCCAAGAAGATTAAGTCATACTATAATTCCCACATATTTGTCATCATCAAAACTTATAGCATAATACATTATGGCTAACAGGATGCACATTTACCTCTAATTGAATTTGCATATAATAATAGTTATCAAGCAAGTATTAAAATAGCACCTTTTGAAGCACTTTATGGGAGACGGTGTAGATCTTCTATTGGCTGGTTTGAAGAAGGAGAAAATAAATTTATTGGGCCTGATCTAATGCAAGATGCATTGAAAAAGGTAAAACTTATTCGAGAAAGACTCCTTGTAGCTCAAAGTAGGCAAAAAGCATATACTAACCGTCGGAGACGAGACCTTCAGTTTGCAGTAGGTGATATGGTCTTTTTAAAGGTATCCCCCATGAAGGGTAGTTTAAGGTTTGGGCTAAAAGGAAAAATTAGTCCAAGGTATATTGGACCTTTTGAAATATTGGAGAAAATTGGCAATGTAGCTTACAAGTTAGCGTTACCCCCAGATTTGGAAGGAGTCCACCCGGTGTTTCATGTCTCTATGTTAAGGAAATATCTTTATGATCCTTCCTATGTTCTTCAAATACAAGAAGTCCAATTAAAAGAAGATTTATCTTATGAAGAGATTTCAGTAGCAATCTTGGATAGACAAATAAAAAAGTTGAGGTCTAAAGAAGTACTATCTGTGAAAGTTTTATGGCGGAATTATACCCAAGAGGAAGCGGCATGGGAATTGGAAGAAAAGATGAAATCTACGTACCCACATCTCTTTATAACATGAGGTAATGAAATTTGGGGACCAAATTTCTTAAAGGGGGAAGAATGTAATGCCCCAATAATTTTTATGAATATTTAAAATTTATATTGAAGTTTATTGAAAAATTTAATTATGTGAAAATGTTTTTTTTCCTTTGAATTAGTAAATAAAATTTGGGAATAGAAATTTCAATTTTTTTTAGAAAATTTTTATAAATTATCAAGGACCTAAGTGAACAAATCTTACAAGTTAGAGCGGCTATGAGCAATTTTATCCCCAAAAAAATTGGTGGGGCCTACACATATAATCATTAAACACATCTTCCTCTCTTCCTTCTTTCCTCCCCGAGGCTCTCCATCTTCTTCTTCATATATCATTCTTCCATCTTCTTCAATCCTTTCTCCAATTTTCTTCCGGTGATCTTGTATTTTCTAATCATACTTCTGATTCTTAGAAGTTCTAGAGGCAAAGAGGTAAATTTTATCTGCTCTATTTCTCTTTTTCTCCATTTTCGGACCTATGGAAGAGAATTAGGATTTTGAGTTTTAATGGATGAATTTAAGTGTAAATGTTAATCTAAAACATTCCTAGGTGGTTTATGATGTTATTGGAACAAGAAATTTGGAGAAAACTAGGAGAAATTTGTAGAATTCGGATATTTAAAAAAAGTTAGTGTTCTTGATGAAAATTTGAGATTTGAGCTTGGATTGTTGGTAAAAATTGGGGGTTTTGGTGTCAAAACACTCCTTAGACATTATGAAACAAAACCCATGGAAGAAATCAAAAGAAATGTTGTTTTAGATGTAATTTTAGGATTTTTGGATGAAGAACGTCACTGTTCATTATGGAAATTTTCTAGAAAATACTGTTTATCGAGAAAATTTTTTCAGATTTTCTCGGTTACTGTAGCATTGACTCGGTCAACGTCACTGTAGCATTGACTTAGTCAACGTACTGTAGCATTGACTTAGTCAACGACACTGTAGCTGTGTTGACCGTTGACCGTTACTGTAGCATCAGTTTTAAAATGTTCATAACTCTTTCACTCGGACTCTATTTTTAGTAAATAAGATATTGTTAGAAAGCTCTTTGAGTCTAGTTTCTAATAATACAAGTTTCGCTTGAAAACTCTAATGTATTTTTTTTAATTTATTTTTCATCTTATTTGTATTTTAAGAAATCTTTGAGAGTTATTTCTTAACACTTCCCATAATTTAGCTGCAAAATTAAAGGTAGTTAAAGCCACATTCGAGGTGAGTGTGATAACCTTATCTCATCAATATTTTTTCAAAAGTATTGTCATCAAGTATCATAAAGAAAATTGAGAAGGTGGACTTAAGCGGTATGTTGTGTATTCATTTTAAAGGACCTGTATTCCTTATATTTAAAGGTATTATGAATTTCAAGCCTCTTGTTTGATTAAATGATAATTCTTATAGAATACATAAAGTTAATGTTGATATTGTTGTTGTTATGTTGAGGTTGTGTAAATACTTGCGTTATGGTTGAATATTGTTACAATGTTTTCGTGGTGGTGCACCCCACGGGAGAACTTAGAGGAGTTATAAGGGTGGAGATATACCTTTCATGGAGAGATAAGGGTGGATGCGGCCACGGGGCCGCAGGTAACGATCCACTGGTACCGTGAAAGACCCGGTTAGTACGGGATTTTGTGTTTGCCACTGTATGATTTAAACTATGTATATCATTTGTAACTGATGGAAGTTTTACTTCAATGATATCTTTATGATACTAATTGCTAAATTTACTTTCGATTGGTAATGTTATCCAGTCACTGAGTATTTCATTACTCATCCTGTTATTTTACAACATTTCAGAATCTGTGGCTGACGCTGTGGACTATCCAAGAGAATAACGAGTTTATTTTAAACCGACTTTCTTGTATTTTTTGATTGGTTCCTTTGCATTCTATTATCTTGTAAGCTCTAGAAGTAGCTCTGTGATCACATAAGCCTCCTAGGATTTTGTGGATGGATTATATGTAAATATGACGTTTATTTTGTTTCCTTATGGTTCATTGTAAGAAAGCTGAGATCTTGTCGATGTGTTAGTTTAGAGATAAATTAAAACGATCATACTGTTGAGGTTGTGACACATATGTGCCAAGATTTGAAACATAAAAGACATAATTGGACCAAAAAAAACTTTGAAGCCTAAATGAAACTCGATGTCAACCTTAGAAATATAAGTATCCTTTTACTTTTTTTTTTAATCAACCATATGATTTAATCAAAATCCATTATGGCTTTTAAGTTTATAAATAAAAAATTAAGAATTAAGAAAAGTACATATTTTCTCTTCAAAACCGTTTATAATCTTTTATTTATAAATAAAAAATTAATTTTGGTTTTCAAATTAAAAAGACGTGTTTATAAATAGTTAGAAATTAAGAAAAGTACATATTTTCTCTTCAAAACCGTTTATAACCTTTTATGTATAGACATATACTTATTTTAAAGGTAAAATAATTTATTTAACTCTTATATTTCCCTTATCTGCATTTTTCCCTTATTTAAAAGATATCATGTAAAAATAAATACATTAATTATTTAAAGGCAAAAGGTACTATATGTCCTTAAAGTTTACACTAAATTTCACTTATGTTCTTTAACTTTTTTTTGGCCCGTTTATATCCTACATTTTTCAATTTTTGCCACTTATGCCTTTTTTTATAACACCGTCGATACACTTAATATCAATGCTAACTAGACAGGCACGTTGCAGCCACATGGGCTACCAAATATATTTTTTTCTTGCAATCCAAGTGGACTGCCACGTGGCAGCCAAAAATTAAATTTTTTTTGTTAAAAAAGTTTCAATTTATTCACTTTGGTCTTTGGTCAAAATTTTCCTTTTGTCCAATTTTTGATATAAACTCGTATTCTACTTCGTATAGGTCTTTATTTTAAGAATCTATTTTTTATTTATAAAAGTATCCCCTATAAAATTTTTAGTTTGTTCACTTTAGTCCATATTCTTTACTTTCATGCTTTTTTCTCAGTGTTTGATTCTCCAAATCAGTCCGTAATTTTATTTTTAATCATAATATGATTAAATCTATCACTTCTATTTAAGAACAATACAAGACATGAATTAAAATTGAAATTTTCAAAAATTACATATCTCTCCCTCTCATAAAAGGTAAAATTTGAAACTTGAATTTTAGTTCATTTTTTTAATTGTTTTTGGTTAGAAATGATAAATTTAATCATATTATGACTAAAAATGAAATTATGGATTGATATGGAGGACCAAACACTAAGAAAAAAATATGAAAGTGAAGAATAGGGACTAAAGTGAACAAATTGAAAAGTTTATGAGAAATATTTTTAAAAATAAAAAATAGATTCTTAAAATAAAGACCTATACGAAGTAGAATACGAGTTTATATAAAAAATTAGACAAGAGAAAAATTTTGACTAAGGACCAATGTGACTAAATTGAAACTTTTTTACAAATTTTTTTTTTAATTTTTGGCTACCACGTGGCAATCCACATGGATTGCAAAAAAAAAATTTGGTAGTCTATGTGGCTGTCACGTGCCTGTCTAGTCAGTATTGCCATTAAGTGCATTAATGGTGTTACAAGAAAAAAACATAAGTGACAAAAATTAGAAAATGTAGGATATAAGTGAGCCAAAAAAAAGTTCAGAGGCATAAGTAAAATTTAGTGTAAACTTTAGCGAAATATAGTACCCTTTTGCCTTTAAATAATTAATGTATTTATTTTTACATGATATCTTTTAAATAAGGGAAAAATGCATATAAGGGAAATATAAGAGTTAAATAAATTATTTTACCTTTAAAATAAGTATATGTTTATACATAAAAGATTATAAACGGTTTTGAAGAGAAAATATGTACTTTTCTTAATTTTTTATTTATAAACTTAAAAGCCATAATCGATTTTGATTAAATCATATGGTTGATTAAAAAAAAAGAAAAAATATATTTTATATTTCTAAAGTTGACATCCAGTTTCATTTATGTTTCATAATTTTTTTTTGGTCCAATTATGTCTTTTATGTTTCAAATCTTAGCATTTGTGCTTTTTTTTTTGAAACAGCATCAATCATTTTAACGAAATGCTGATTAGGTTGCTGACTGGTTTACTAAGTGACAAAAAGCACCTGCTACGTGTACTGTTCAAAAAATTTTTTTGGTTGCCACATGACAATCCACATGGATGGCAAAGCCACTTGACAGTCATATGAATTGTCTAGTTAGCATTGCTGCTAAGTATAAGTAGTAAAAATTGAAAGATGCAGAACATAAATAACCTTAAAAAAAAGTTTAATGGTATAAGTAAAAATTAATTTAAATGTTAAGGATACCATTATGCAGATAAGAGGGTGTTTCGACTTGCGACTATTGTCTGCGTATAATACGGCGTCGTGATGATAGGCGACGCTCAATTTTCTGACCATAGCATTTGGCCAAAATAGTCCTCAAGTAAGGCGTTTGATGATGCACGGTTCGCTTTTCGATTTGCAGGACCCCACGTTATACGAAATCACCACCAACCCCCGAACAGGGGCCACCGATAACCACTGTACGCATCTTGGAGGTCGCACGGTCACTACCTAGTATTGGGGTAGAGAGGAGAAGGAGAAATGACCATGGCTCTTCGCAGATTGTCCTCTACCATTAAGAAACCAAGCCTAGCTTTCACTAATGGCGGTTCTGTTTATTACATGGTAACGTGAAATTTCAAGCCCGCTAGATCTATCCGCGACTGATGATCATTTCGGTCACTGAATTCGTTTTCTCTGCTTCCCTTCCAATCACCTCTTTTGTGCTGTTTGGTTGCAGTCTTCTTTGCAGAATGCAGCAGCACAAGAAAAAGAGAAAACTCGTGCAGCTGTAAGCCATCATTGATCCGGCTACTGAGAATAATTTATATTTTTACGTTTCTTTCATTTTGATCCTGAGTGATTAAAGAATTGTATGGCAGTGGATAAAGCAGCTCAATGATCCTATTGAAGTTGTGGATCCGGAGGTCACAGACATAATTGAACTCGAAAAATCTCGTCAATGGAAGGCATGTAAAACATACCTTTCTCTTCTTTCTACCCGTTTGATGTAACCGAGTGATAATGGATCGGAGTTTGCGTTTAAAATGGCTCTGTAATTTTTGGTTTAAAGATATATGAAATAATCAAACGAAGATCTACATTGTCATAAACGATCCAACTGAAAAGCTTAGTTCGTGCAAATTGATGTTTGTTTATGGGTATATAGGGGTTCGAACTTATACCTTCGGAAAACTTCACGTCACTGTCGGTGATGCAAGCTGTTGGATCGGTCATGACTAATAAATACAGCGAAGGGTATCCTGGTGCTAGATATTATGGAGGAAATGAGTACGTGGATCTGCTAATCGATGATCTCCCTAAACCTTCCATTAATTATTTTAAGAAATTCATAGATTGTTATATTGACTTTGGGCATATTCATTCAGGTACATTGACATGGCTGAGACCCTATGTCAGAAGCGTGCATTAGAAACATTTCGGTTAGATCCTGCAAAATGGGGAGGTAAGATACTTCCAAACACATTCGTTATGCAGTTTAGGTTTCTTGCTAGCCAGATAGAGTGGAATTCTCTGTGACAAGGCATTATCCCAAAGAAATAGGAATAGGACACATTATAATTTGGACTTTTATTTAGAGTAGTCACTACTCAATACTTAAGAGGGGATCAAGTAGGTGTTTAGTAATTTTATCTTGCTCTGATTATCCATCTTGGTACCTGAGTCCAAGTATCTATAACTATACTTATTTCAATCGCAAAGGATATTTCCTAATCTAGCAACATTTACTGAGTCCAAACAGACATATCAGAAGATTTTTTGGTTGATTTGGTGGATACATAACTATTTATGCATGAAATAATTTGTCCAATGGATTTCTTTGACATTTTCTTCCTCTGTTTTTTTCCCCAAACTTCTAATTTAATACATTGTCATAAATGATGTTACCTTGTGTACATTTTCTGTTTTTAAGTTAATGCTGCTGCTAATGGGCCCAATTTTGAATTTTGATGGCGATGATTGGGTTTGGTATGTCAGTTTCTGGTAAACAAAAAGTGACTCTTCTGCTGTTAACCACATAGGCTGCAAACCAAATTACCTTTCATATAGTGAATATCTGAAGTGCTTACTGCTATAATTCATCTTTGAAGGCTAGCTGCATAGAATTCTTTTCTCCTTTGCTTTACTCATGAATGAAAGTAGACAATGCTTTGAGTTCATCATTCTCCTAAGTAACATGTAGTTTCGGTTCTAATGTGAATGGCCTCCTGTTTTGAGAATGATGGATGAGGAGAAGAATATTTAGTTTTTACTTGCTGTAGTTAGTGGTTTCTAAATTCACTTTGCAATTTATATCTGGTATCAAATGAGAATCCTTGTGAACTTTGTAATTTGTAGGATTTCCTCAACACATTTCTTATTGTATAAAGTTTTATTTTGTGTGCTTATGGTTACATTACATTTTTCCTTGTTAATTGTTAATTTTTAACATGTGAGCCTCTGTTCTAGAATAACATAATATCTTATGTATGATTTCTTTGTTATTGAAATTTACTTATCTAACTAGAGTCTCTGTAACATTGTTAATGCTCCCCTCTGTTTTTGATTTTTTTCTTCCCTCTCTTTGAAAGAAGCCCTCCTGCTTTTGATGCATGTCATTTTCACTTAATATTAGCTAGTGTGCTTGTTTGGCAATTGGTATTTGTTCTACTTGCCATGTACCTGTGACATGGACCGTTCATCTATGCTTTTTCTATTTATTTTTTCTCGGCTTGACACTAGGTTGATCACATGCTTTCTTGGTGGTCTTACATAATTTACTTTTGACAGTTAATGTGCAGTCATTGTCTGGATCCCCTGCTAATTTCCAAGTTTACACGGCATTATTGAAACCTCATGAGAGAATTATGGCTCTTGATCTTCCCCATGGTGGCCATCTGTCCCATGGCTATCAGGTTACATACTTAATTTTCATTATCAGCTGTTGTCAATGCATCTATTACTCAAGAGTCAATAATCATTGCAAGTTAGTTATGAATGAATGGTGTAGACTTTTCTTCGCAAAGTAGGAAAAACGAAAAAACTATTTATATCAACTCACTTCAATGTGGGGACTAACTGTCCAAATGATTCTTTACTTCACTGTCTAAAAGCACTTTTGCCACAAGTTCCATGAGTTCTATGTGAAGAAAATTCTCTTAGGGATAAACCAATCAATTTTGAATATTTGTGATGCAATATCAATTATGAACCAAAGCTTGTGATTTGCTGTGAGGGTGACGAAGCATCCAAATAGCATTCCAAAGTCTATTCATGCTGTCAATTCAATATGATTACCACTGTAGCCAGGATGAGTCTAATTCTCTATATGTTGCAATCCATTATGAACGGGTTTATCCAGTGTGATAAAAAAAAAAAGTTCCCTGGTTTAATGCACTAGGAACTACCTGAACACAGGATAATATTTTGTGGGCTGTGGAATAATTATTATAGCTTTATTAGACACAGGCCAGGAACAATTTTGTATTTTTTGGGTCTTCTCGGAATTGCCCCTTCATGCTAGACGGATCTCTATATTGTATATGTGATAGAGATGAGGCCTTAAATGGCAACGAGGGCCCCTTAGTGGACCAAGGGAATGGGCCCAAGGTCTGGAGAGTGTATGAAAGGAAAAAGAGAGGGGCAAGGGCAGAGATGTATTGAGTGCATGTTTCTGTTAGTGGGGACGCGTTATGTAGCAGGGGGGGTGTGTGTGTGCTAGGGAGGAAAAAGGTTTGTCAGTTGTAGTGGGAGGAACACCTTGGGTGTCAAGGGTTCACCAGGAGCAGCAGCTCTGGAAGGGGGTTTATTGCTTGTAATCCCTCCTTTTATCTTAATCTGAGTAATTTCATTTCTGAGTCTCTAACAAATTGGTCCGACCTGCCGGATCGATGCCGCCGAAACCAACCGATAAGGGTGATGCCATGGAAGCACGGATGACCATCGTGGAGACAATGGTTCCACGGGTGGAGGGTCTAGAAAATGCAATGAATGAATTCCGGGTAGCTATGATGGAAATGCAACAATCTCAATCGATGCAGAGAACAATGATGGAAAAACTTCAACAAACTCAAGAAGGATTGCATCAATCATTCTTGAAAGAGTTTAGCAAGTTGGGAGGAAAGAGAGTGGAAGAGGAAGGCACTATACCTGTGGATGGCTCTTCAGCATCGTCTGAGAGGCAAGTCAGAGGGGTTGCGAGACCTCCAGCAACAGGAATCGTGCAAGATGGGTTGGATGAGTATCGGATGTCAGTCAAGAAGGTGGAGCTTCCTGGGTTTCAGGGAACGGATCCTATGGGCTGGATTCAAAGAGCTGAGGCATATTTTGAAGTCCAAAACACTCCAAATGAGCTGAAGGTTAAGCTATCTCGCCTATGTATGGAGGGTGCTTCAATCCATTGGTTCACGCTACTCAGGGACAGTGAGGAACACTTGACTTGGGAGAGGTTCAAACAAGCTCTGTTGTTGAGATATGGTGGAACCATTTATGATAACCCATTTGAGCAATTATCAGTCCTTCATCAATCAGGATCGGTGGAAGACTACATTGAAGCATTCGAACTGATGTCTGCTCAAGTCCCTCGTCTCACTGAACTTCAGTACGTGGGATACTTCATGGGTGGGCTAAGACCAGATATTCGCCAGCGGGTGCGGTCGTTCCATCCTGAGAACCGAGCTCGTGCAATGCTTGCTGCTCGCGACATGGAACGTGAATTGGAAGGAGTGTCTCTGTCGGCCGAAGTCTCTGCGTTTCGGGCAAGGGTGAATCAACCAGGACTTGGCAGGCTTCTCGGGTCGGGTCCGACCCACAAACTACATGAGCCCAGTTCGAATGTGTCTGGGCTACACAAGCCCAATTTTAAGGGCCCTAATGCAACGACGTCGCAGGCTTCGAATAGGGTAGCATCTTCGTCCCTGTCGTTCGCGAAGAGTCCCAGTCCTTCGATTGGGTCTGGTTCGAACCGCAGATGGGAGGGGGAACGCCAGCAATCAACCGAGAAGGCCCGAGGGACAAAACACTTGACTTACCAGGAGCTGCAGGACCGAAGAAACAGGGGACTGTGTTTTCGCTGTGGAGAAAAATTCCATCCTTTGCATCGCTGTACAGACAGGTCATTTAATCTGGTTATTTTGGGAGAGGATGATGATAATAGTCAGACCGAAATGGTGGCTTTGGAGGTCGAGCAAGGTAGTGACAACGAAGGTCTAGAATGTAAAATAATGGGACTACTGGGAGCTGCTGGCCCAGAGATGCCTCTTGCAAATACGTTGAAATTGGAAGGTAATCTTCGGGGAGTGCCCATACTTGTCTTGGTGGATAGTGGAGCAACCCATAACTTTGTTGCCCCCCAGGTAGCCACGGCATTAAATATTCCCATGGATCCCAGCAAATGTTTCGGGGTGAGGCTAGGAGATGGTCATCGAATTTTTACCAAGGGAAGGTGTAATGGATTACCTCTAAAGGTTGGTGACAATGAGGTGGTAGTGGATGCGTATGTTCTGGAGTTAGGTGGGGTTGACATGATTTTAGGAGTAGCGTGGCTAGCAACGTTGGGCAAGGTTGAAATGGATTGGGATGCCATGACAATTTCCTTCAAATCACAGGGAAGTGCAGTGAAGTTACAGGGGATTAAAGGGCAATGGAATGGACATGCTTCTCATAGTGGGTCCCTGATGGAAATTATGGACAAACCCATCAAGTTGGTGGATGGGGTCTTATGGAGTATGGAAGAAGAGGTGACGCTTAAACCTCATGATCAATTATCTGCACAACAGAGGCATGAATTAGACATGGTGTTAATGACATTTCCAAGAGTCTTCATGGAAATTTCTGGTTTACCTCCTTCTAGAGGTATGGACCATTCTATTAATTTGAGGGAAGGAACAGAACCTGTTAATGTAAGACCATACAGATATTCCCACCAACAGAAAAACGAGATTGAATGCCAAATTCAGCAGATGTTAGAACTGGGAATTATTAGGCATAGTTCAAGTCCGTTTTCTAGTCCTGTAATTTTGGTGAAGAAAAAGGATGGGTCATGGAGGATGTGTGTGGATTATAGGGCACTAAACAGAGTGACTATACAAGATAAATTTCCCATTCCCGTAGTGGATGAACTCATAGATGAATTGCAAGGAGCTTGTTTCTTTTCGAAGCTGGACTTAAAATCCGGATATCATCAGATTCGGATGCGGGATGAGGATGTGGCAAAAACGGCTTTTCGAACTCACGAAGGACATTACGAGTACCTAGTGATGCCATTCGGATTAATGAACGCTCCTGCCACTTTTCAAGCCACAATGAATCGACTCTTCAATCCATATTTGCGTAAATTTGTCTTGGTATTCTTTGATGATATACTGGTTTATAGTGGGGACTGGAAGGCACATTTGCAACATTTAGCTACTGTTTTAGCAGTGCTAAGGGAGAACCAGTTTGTAGTAAATAGAAAGAAGTGTAATTTTGGTCAGAGTCAGGTGGAATATTTAGGACATGTGTTATCAGCACAGGGAGTTGCAATGGATCCCAAAAAGGTTGTTAGTGTGTTGGAGTGGCCGACTCCACGGAATGTTAGGGGGGTGAGAGGATTTCTAGGGTTGACAGGCTATTACCGCAAGTTCATCAAGGATTATGGTAAGATAGCTAAACCCCTTACGGAGCTCACCAAAAAAGAGGCGTTTAAATGGGGAGTTGAGGCACAACAATCTTTTGAGCTTCTAAAAAGGGTAATTACTACAGCACCTGTACTTTCTCTTCCTGACTTTTCCAAACCATTTGCCATTGAAAGTGATGCGTCGGGAGCGGGATTAGGAGCTGTTCTGATGCAAGATGGCAGACCTATTGCTTATTACAGTAAGGCAATTGCTGCAAGTCATCTTTCCAAATCCATTTATGAAAAAGAATTAATGGCATTGGTTCTTGCTATTCAACACTGGAGATATTACCTAATGGGGAGGGTTTTTATAGTCTATACTGATCAAAGGAGCCTCAAGGATCTTCTCACACAGCGAATAACCACCTATGATCAACAAAATTGGATGGCAAAATTAATGGGATTTAAATTTGAGGTCAGATATAAACCGGGAACGGACAATAAGGCAGCTGATGCCTTGTCAAGACGCCCTATTGAAGGGGAATTAACTTCTATTTGTTCATATCTAGTATGGCCCCAAGGTCATGAGCTATGGGAGGAGATAGAGCAGGATTCGGAGCTTCAAGCTATTGTGGCTGACCTTCAAGCTGACCCAAACAGTAGACTTGGTTTTAAACTGCAGAAAGGAGTTTTACTCTTCAATGGGAGGTTAGTTATTTCTGCAAAGTCAGCTTTAATTCCCATCTTACTTCAAGAATTTCATTCGTCCCCTATGGGTGGCCATTCGGGTTATCTAAGAACATATAGGAGGCTGGCTGCTAATTTATATTGGATAGGGATGAAGAAAACTGTTATGGATTTTGTGAGATCATGTGTTGTTTGCCAAAGGATGAAAAGTACAGCAACATCCCCTAGTGGTCTTTTGCAACCTATTCCGGTTCCAGAGCGTGTTTGGGAGGATATTTCAATGGATTTCATTACGGGCCTCCCAAAGTCTAAAGGCTTTGATGCAGTATTAGTGGTGGTGGACAGGTTAGCAAAATATGCCCATTTCCTACTGTTAAGGCATCCTTATTCTGCCAAGAATGTTGCTGTTCTGTTTGCTAAAGAAATCATACGCCTCCATGGGGTTCCTTCATCGATCATCAGTGATAGAGACCCTGTTTTTATCAGCTCTTTTTGGAAGGAGCTTTTCCACCTGCAAGGAACAGCCTTAAGGATGAGTTCAGCTTATCATCCAGAGACGGATGGTCAAACGGAAGTAGTGAATAGGTGTTTAGAGTCATACTTGCGTTGCTTCGCCTTAGAACAACCTAAGACTTGGTCCTTGTGGCTGTCATGGGCAGAATTATGGTACAACACAACTTTTCACATTAGTACGGGGTCGACTCCATTTGAAATAGTTTATGGACGTGCACCTCCGACTATAGTCAGGTTTTTGGTTGGAGAAACTAAGGTGGAGGAAGTGGCAAGAGAATTACAAGACCGAGATGAAGCTTTAAGGCAATTGAAGTTCAATCTTAACAAAGCACAAGAGAGGATGAAGTATTATGCTGATAAAAAGAGGAAGCATGTAGAATTTCAGATTGGTGATTGGGTCTTCTTGAAGCTGCGACCTCATAGGCAAACGTCCGTTTCTCAAAGAATATACTCTAAGTTATCACCAAGGTACTACGGACCCTTTCAAATCGTGGGGAAGCATGGAGAAGTTGCTTATAAACTCCAGCTGCCTTCCAATGCACGGATTCATCCGGTGTTTCATGTTTCACTCCTAAAAAAGGCCATTGGAGGTTACACAGCTAGCCCTTCACTACCGAGGGATATGGAGGAAGAGGAGATAGTAGAACCAGAGAAAGTTCTTGCTGTTAGGAACAGTTCTGAAACAGACCAAGGCGTTCGGGAGTATCTCATTCAATGGGTTGGTATTGCTCCTGAGGATTCAACATGGGAGAATGAACTCTTTCTCAAGAGCCAATTTCCTAACTTCAGCCTTGAGGACAAGGCTCCAGTGGCAGCAGGGGGTAATGATAGAGATGAGGCCTTAAATGGCAACGAGGGCCCCTTAGTGGACCAAGGGAATGGGCCCAAGGTCTGGAGAGTGTATGAAAGGAAAAAGAGAGGGGCAAGGGCAGAGATGTAATTGAGTGCATGTTTCTGTTAGTGGGGACGCGTTATGTAGCAGGGGGGGTGTGTGTGTGCTAGGGAGGAAAAAGGTTTGTCAGTTGTAGTGGGAGGAACACCTTGGGTGTCAAGGGTTCACCAGGAGCAGCAGCTCTGGAAGGGGGTTTATTGCTTGTAATCCCTCCTTTTATCTTAATCTGAGTAATTTCATTTCTGAGTCTCTAACAATATGCCCATGTGATTTCACCATTTAATGCTAGCTTTATTAAAATTTTACATCCTATTTATTGCTAAATGCTGACCTGTGTCATTTGGTGTTGTCTGTTCGTTGGAGGACATTGCTACTTTCCTGCACCAAATGATTTTATTCCTGAAACTTTAAATACCTTTATACTTGTCTGTGCTTGTGTGGATGTCCACATTAATGTGTTTCTTTAGTGTTTTCTGTTTCTGATGTTTATGTTTTGAAATTATTAGAGCAATATGCGCTAAACTGTTAACATACCTGTAATTTATTTCTCCTATGCAGACTGACACCAAGAAGATATCTGCTGTTTCTATATTCTTTGAAACAATGCCATACAGATTAAATGAGAGCACTGGCTATATCGATTATGATCAGGTACCATTGCACGTTTCTGTTGTGGATATTATCATTTAATCAGAGATTTATCTGCACTGCTGCTATTTAGTTATTGTCACTGTTATCTTTGCCAATGAGCTGTCTTTTCTGATTTGATATGTAATAATTGTAGGATGTATAGGCAGAGTTTAGTCTAGTTTAATTTCTTTGTATGGTATTAAATTTATAATCCTACAAATCAATGTGGCAGTTGAGTTGTAAAGCTACAGACATCAATTTTAACTTGTTGCTTTCAATGAATCTTAAATGTTAATACTTTATCTGGTGAAAATAATTTTATTCTGTTGTTATCCACTTTGTTGTATGTCCTTATGCCAATACATGCTAGTTCAGATCCTGTTGAACTGGAATCAGTTGATATTCTGGTTCAGACTATTTTGTCCTCTCTGGCTCGCTGCCACAGCATTGGCCATTCTGTCTATTCTAAATCATTATATTAAGAAAGCAGAGAAAGAGTTTTTTGTGTACACCATGAATAGTTAAGTTTACAAAAGTTTTTCTCTTTCTTGCACACTGTGGGCTTAGACTTGTCTGTAATAATTTGAGTTATTTAATGCTTTCAGATGGAGAAAAGTGCTGCACTTTTTAGGCCAAAACTAATAGTTGCTGGTGCTAGTGCTTATGCTCGCCTTTATGACTATGAACGTGTTCGCAAGGTAATCATATATCTGCAGCACTTTCACTCATCAGAAAAGATCCCTAGAAAATTGATTTTCCCAATGATTAAGTGATGTTGATATTGTATATTTTATGCTTGAGTTTGTATAGGTCTGTGACAAACAGAAGGCAGTTCTGTTGGCTGATATTGCACACATTAGTGGACTGGTTGCTGCAGGTGTTATTCCTTCTCCTTTTGATTATGCAGATGTTGTGACAACCACAACACACAAGTCACTTCGTGGACCACGTGGAGCTATGATCTTCTTCAGGAAAGGTGTGAAGGAGATAAACAAGAAAGGACAGGAAGTGAGTTTTAATGCTAAATTAACATTAAGATTAAGGAAATAGGGAATTAAAAAAATATGTTAGGCTACTCTGTTTGCAGCAGTTGCAGCGCTGCTAACTGTATTTTTCAAAATGCTGTTTTAAAGTAATTTCTGTCTCTTGAATTATTTCAAAATAGAATGACTTTAACAAATTCATCACTGGCTTACATACTACAGGTGTTATATGACTTCGAAGACAAAATAAATCAGGCTGTTTTTCCTGGACTTCAAGGTGGTCCACACAATCATACGATTACAGGCTTAGCAGTTGCATTGAAGCAGGTTCTCTAATTGACTTGCCATAGAAAAACTAGTACCATTATAGTCTTCCTATATGTCTTTGTATGGAAACATAATAATCATTTTGCCCACTTTTTGGATATGCCATTAGTTGTAATTCCCCTTTGAATTGATTATTTCTCTGTTTCTGTAAATGTAGGCTATGACATCAGAATTCAAGGCTTACCAAAAGCAAGTCCTTAGTAATTGTGCAACATTTGCACAGGTAAAGTGAGCCCTTCTTCTGTCAATCTCACCAGTGTATTGTATGGTCTGACAGATTTAACTGTTATAGCTGACTCTGTTGTGTTGATTGAACTCCAGAGTTTGTTAGAGAGAGGCTATGATCTTGTATCTGGTGGAACTGACAACCATTTAGTGCTAGTGAACTTGAGAAACAAGGTAAATGGGGTTATGCCTTCCTCTGGTTATCTGAAAGAATTCCTGATAAAATACTAATTTGTAAGTGCATTTTAATAAACTTGTCCAGAACAACCTTCCTATTGATGGTTTAAACTTGTAGAGTTCTGATTAGTGACTAATATGGGCAAA
The DNA here is from genome assembly GCA_037074585.1 of Biancaea sappan. Classification (NCBI taxonomy): domain Eukaryota; kingdom Viridiplantae; phylum Streptophyta; class Magnoliopsida; order Fabales; family Fabaceae; genus Biancaea; species Biancaea sappan. The sequence goes on from CM073494.1 coordinate 20,877,186, forward strand.
TACTTCAAAGGAATCTACTGTGTAAAGTCGATTTCTGTAAGTTACAAAAGGAAAAGGGAACTATGTGACATACAAATATTGTTTTCTTTGTTACAGAACCTCCAAACAAACGAAAAACTCCCCTAATGTTTGTGAAATTGACTTGACATGATTTTAGTCCTGTTAACCTGTGTATGAGATTGCTTGTTTTCTTTATTGAGATTCAGTACTCGGTAGCTGCAAGTCTACGATAAGCATATGGCAGAAATAAACATTAAAAGATGTTAACATATCTATAATGTTTGATATGTGTCATTTATAATTTTATAGTATATAAGGACTTCGGAATGGTACTCTGTTTGACAGGGCATTGATGGTTCAAGGGTTGAGAAGGTGTTAGAATCAGTTCATATAGCTGCCAATAAAAATACCGTTCCAGGGGATGTGTCTGCCATGGTTCCTGGAGGCATTCGAATGGGTACAGTCTTTCTCTTTTTGTCATCTTTTTTGTGGTTATTATTGATTCTGTAATTACATGTTGAAAAGATGATCATCTTGTGGTGCTTCAGGAACCCCAGCTCTCACATCCAGGGGGTTTACTGAGGAAGATTTTACAAGAGTAGCTGAATGTTTTGATGCCGCAGTCAAGTTGGCCCTAAAGATTAAGGCCAATACTGAAGGTTTCCTCTACCTAACCTTTTCAACCTTAACTTGTTTTTTTTTTTTTAGGGCCTGATACCTTCATTTAGTTCAGTGGTACATCACATGGTTTTAAGGTTTTTGACAATTCTGAATGCATATCAAGGGATCTTAGCTGCCACATTTGTTGGCTCACTTGTCATTGGTTACTGCAAATTCAGGTACGAAGTTGAAGGATTTTGTGGCAACAATGCAGTCAGATGCTCAAATTCAATCTGAGATTGCTAATCTCCGTCGTGAAGTAGAGGATTACGCCAAACAGTTTCCTACAATTGGTTTCGAGAAAGGGACAATGAAGTACAGCGGATGAAGATGGCATATTGAATGGCGCACGCTTTTGCCTCCTGGCCACGTATTGTAAGGCATTTTGTATGTCTATTTTCTATTTTTTTTTCTTTTTCTTAACCTTCATATAAAAGCATCCTTTTCCAAAAGAATTGTATGAAAGGATTTTTTTTTTCAATGTCAGTGCTTATTTATAAAATTGAAATAATTATGTGAACTTTATTATAATATGTAGTTTATGTTGAATAAATTATTATTTTCGTCTGTAAAAGATAAATTAACTTTTCAATTTGATTTTATGGGATTTAATTCATTTTCAATTTGATTTTTCAGTTTTCTAATTATATTTGTTTCTTCATCTGTTAAAAGTCGTAAATCCAAATTTTTCTTAATGTGGTCTTTGAAAAGAAATGAAAAAAATTACCAAACAAGTTACAATTTAAGAAATTAAATTAAAATGTTAATTATTATTTATATTTGCTCCATTTTACGGCCGACAGTATTAAAATAAAACTAGAAAGAAGCTTTTACGTTAAATACTGTGCAATATAATATAACTATTGTGCGAAACGCAAGTTGGGTTGAAGGAGGGTAAAAGAGTTTCCTAAAAAGTGTCATACAATTTTTTATTTGTTTCACTGGGAGAATAATGTTCCCTTAAGAATGCACAAAGTCACAAACTTGAAGCCTTGTACGGCCCACCCTGGTGGAAGAAGCTTAAAGCCTTGTGGGGCGCACCCTGGTGGAGGGGGTGATTCCCATTAAAGCAGAGGACGTTTGTTTGCCTTAAGTATGCTTGCCTAGTTGCCTCGCTTCTCCTCCGTTGTTCATTTAAAAATTAATAATTAAACGTAAATAATGCCAAAAATAGTATAAAGAATAAGGAATCGCCTCGACTTCGTATCAGAATTCAAAGATTCCGGAAGCGGCTAAGGAAAGCAGACACCTGCCTTTTTCCCAAAACAGCACTGTTTCACGATTTTTTTTTTTGTAAACGGTGCAAAACATACCGCTTCGATTCTGGTTTTTTTTTTTTTTTTTTTTTCAGTTTTCAAAATTGCTTTTCTCATTCCTTCGCCGCCTCCCACCAGTGCTCTCTTCTTTCTTTCTCTCCGCCATGTCCTCTTCCCTCGCTCTCCCCTCAATTTTTCTTAAGAAGCTCCCTTCCCCTCCATTATTCTGAGGGACCCAAATCAACTACACACCTGAACTCCACTGAGTGTAAGTAAAATGAAGTTACCTTTGAGGGGGATTAAGCCCTTTTGGATGAGATGGCGTGATACACTACCGCCAAAAAGATAAGAAAAAGAAGGAATATAGGATAGATTTATTTATTATTTATTTGTCATTTAAAGATTATCCAGTAAATTTATTTATTATTAGATTTGTTTACTGTTTAAATTTTAAATAAATTAGCATTCAGGTAGTTATTAGATTTATTTATTAATTATTTAATTGTTAAGTATTATCTAATCAGTTATTAGCATATCATTAGGAGTCTATATATTTACGTCAGTAGCATTAGAAGGATTGGCTGAATATATTGAGAGTGATTGTATTTTGGAAGGCTTGTCCACTCCATAAAGACTCACTATTAAATTTATTATCTTATAGTATTTGTATTCCACCTTCTTCCCCACTCATTCATCTTTTCTTCTTCATTCATACATCACTTACTGTGAGGCTTCGAAGGGGTTCTATCAGGTATCAGAGCTAGGTTTTATCACTATGGTGAATACACGCACGAACAGCAGGCAGCAACAGCAAGAGGCAGTGGCAACGGTGAACAACCGGACGAACGACATGCAGCAACAACAAGAAGCAGAGGCGTTCCCGACAGCACCACCACAACATGATCCCAATAGCCATCGTAGCTAAGCTTAGTGTGATTGTTAGGAGTCGAAATCTCCTAAACCAGAAAAGACAAGGGAGAGGGGGTCTTTTTGGGATGAGAACTGAATGAAGAAAAGAAAAGAATAGATAACGGATGGAATTCGCAAGAGAGAAAGCAAGAACAGAGGAGAAGAGACAGAAAGAGAGAAACAAGAATTAGAGAGGAATTGGAGAAGGGAAAGAGATAACAGAGAGGTTCAAAGAAGATGATGACTAACGTTCCATACACCCTTTGCATACACTATGTTTGATACATATACAGGGGCGGGCGGGAGTCAACGGTCAAAACATAAAACTCCCAAAATTACACTAACGTCCCTCTTTCTGATTTACATCATAACATTGCCCCCTCCTCGAAAACACCCTTGTCCTCAAGGGTGATGACTTCGCACAAAGCTCGGAAATTTCTTTTGGCTCTTCCAATAATGCTGCTTGACTCAACAAAGTTACCATGCAATAGTAGTGCTTAGTCCCAAGAATCAAACCAATGTTGTTCATATAATTCCAGAGGGACTTTCCTTTCTCAACCAATCTATTGTAGCTGGAAGCAGATAATGGAGACAAGAATGTCGCTTGATTTGGAGTCAGACCTTGTTCAAGAATCTCCTCGAAAAGCTTCCATGCCTCCATTACCATTCCATGGCGACTATATCCTCCTAGCATTGTGTTCCAACACTTTAAATATGGGTTTGGAACTTGGAAAAAAAACCATTTCAGCGGCTTCAAGGCTTGCTTTAAAATTGCAAGGTTAGCACGTGCACTCAAGGCTGCACTGAGAACATAGTTATTGACCATTTGGTCTTCATAATACATTTCACAAAAGCATCTAACTGCACTTTTGCCATCCGCCATTCTAGAATAACCAGTTATCATTTCAGTCCAGAGAACAACATCCTTCTCTGATATTGAATAAAATGTTTTTTGAATAGCTTCAGCATCATGATTTGATTTACTTTGGAGGACATCCCACACAACTACAGGATGGCCTTTTCCCCAGTGCTTCTAAAAGTGTTCAAAATTATCATGACTTATTTCCAAAACTGTGGGATAAAACAAGCAATTATCATTTGAGTCTTCTCTTAGAGCTGCTTCTAGCCACTACTTATATTTATCAATTTTATTGGGAAGCTTGGACAAAGACAAGCTAATTTTTCCAGAGATGCCACCTTGAATTAATTCTTGACAACAACTTAAGCAAAAACTATAAAAACAACTAGAACAACTTCTATGAAGGTCCAAAACTGGCATTTTGCAATTATTACAGTAATTTTTTTTATTGCAACTCAACCGGCTTGATGTGAATATCAGAGGTTCTTTTCCCTTTATTTTTTGCTTATGCTTCTAGCTCAATATTGTGGTCTTCATTTATTTGTTTTAATACAGGAAGAAGCATGCAGATAATATAATGAAAACACAAACTTATGTCAACTCTGCTTTTACTAGCCAAATATTCTTTCTCTGTCTCTACCTTGATTTTTAGTATCAAAATACCATTCTTTAATGCAATCCATGCAAAAGAATTCTTTTTGACAGGTTGAACATCCAGTGTTAGAGGATAGCAGTGAGGATTGATTTGCCAAGGTATTACTTGAATCATGTGGGTCTGCAATTCTCTCAAATTAGTCTGAGCCTTTTCATCTATTAATGACTGATCTTTGCCTTCTTTACAGGTTGTTAGCTTCACCTTCAGCCCATCCTTAATAATATTTGATTTTGCACCTTTTTCTGCCTCATCAGGAACTGCTACATTAGTTAAAGTGTTCTTTCTTGATTCTTGATTACTGTTGTTGCCTTTTCTTGTTTCAGGATTTGAAGAGGTTCCTTTGCTGTTGCATCTGAGGTTGAGTTCATTGATCTTGGCCAATCTTGTAGCCTCTAATATAGTTCTTGGATTAAATACCCTTATGTCCCATTAGGCCTGAGCATAGAACCCGCCAACTCAACCCAACCCGCACGATTAGGTTGGGTTGGGTATAAATTTTTCAACCTGTCAAGTGGCAGTTCGAGTGGTAGATTGAAAAATTTTCAATCCAACTCAACCCGCTAACCTAATGTGTATATATATATATATATATAATTTTTTTTAATTTTTCTTTAGCCAAATCTCTCTTTGCCTGCCGCTGCCATCTCCGTTGACTGTCCAAACCAGATCTCCTTCCTCAATCCTTACCTTTGACTCTCAGTCTCTCTTTAGTCCAAACTCCAAATCAGCAAATCTCCTCAACTCTTCGTCCATTTGGGTCTGCTTCTCCCGGTCAAGTTCTTTGTCTCTCATTTCCCATTGTCTTTGTCTCTCATTTCCCCATCATCTCTGTCTCTCATTTCCTAGTCACCGTCTCTATTTCTCAACCCACAATACCTGGACGATGAGGGGATTAGGTTTCTGATCCTTTAGTATAAGAGACAAAAGGAGATGGTCAGATGGGAGATAGTGGTGACGCCGCGACACAATGGAGAAGGAAAAGAAAGAATGAAAGAGAGAGAGAGAGAAGAGGAAAAAAAGAGAAAAAGAGAGGAAAAAAAGAGTAACTCGGCTACCCAACCCGTTAGAGTGCAGGTTGGGTTGGATCGGGCGACCAGATTTGACCCACTTACAGTTGATCTGGTCGGGTTAAAAATTCCTCAAATCCAACCCAACTCGATCTGTACTCAACCCTATGTGCCATGCTATCTCCTTCTTTAATTCATCCAAGAAGCAATCCAGTTTTTGAGCTTCAGAAAGATCTGATCTGCAAGAAATTTGCTCAAATTATTCATGGTATTCACTCACTTTCCCAGTTTGTCTCACTTGCTCCAATACTTCCAAAGGAGGTATATCCATCTTAGTGGACCGCGTAGGCGCATGATAACCCTTTTATGGATTCACATTCAGGTGCAACAATTCCATCATTTGGCATGAAAGTTGGGTCATGGAGTCTTTCATATGAATCAATTCGCCTTTTGCGTCAACGTGCTGCTGGTCTGTAATGGCTCACAGCTTCCTCATTCTTTCCTCAACTTCCTGCAAGACAACCTGTGAGAGCGTCACGTCGGCCACGGTCTCAATCGTTTATTTAGCAGTAAGCCACACCAGAACATGATTTCGGTAGCCGTGAATTGTTGGCTCTGATACCAATGTTAGGAGTCGAAATCTCTTAAACTAGAAAAGACGAGGGAGATGGAATCTTCTGGGATCAAAACTGAATGAAGCAAAGACAGGAATAAATAATAGAGGGAATTCGCAAGAGAGAAAGCAAAGAACAGAGGATAAGAGATGGAAAGAGAGAGACAAGAATCAGAGAAGAATTGGAGAAGTCTGATACATATACAGGGGCAGGAGTCAATGGTCAAAATAGAAAACTCCCGAAATTACACTTAGGTCCTTCCTTCTGATTTACATCGTAATAGTGATCGACAAAGATATTATAGCAATCAAAGCGCAAGCCATGCACCCTCTGTTGCAGAACACAACACCAGTATGCGAAACAGGGGAAGGGCAGTGGAACCGGAAAACGTTTCTCAGAGATGCATGAACGAGACTGAACCCAAAGAGGATGAGGCGGACCACCTAGGAGGAGGAAAAAGTTATGCGAGATGTTCCTTTTCGAAGTTCGAGTTCCCAAAGTTTGAAGGGGAAGACCCACACGGCTAGATTTTGAAGGCAGAGAAGTACTTCTGGTACTACAAAACATTAGAGGAGCCCAAAATGGATATCACTGCCATGTATTTTGAGGGAGACGTGTTGGATTATTTCGCTTGGTTCAGCCAAGAACGAACACTATTGTACTGGTAGGACTTGGTACACGTACTGCAAGAGAACTACGGACCCGCCGAGTTCTGGAACCCCGATGAATATTTGTGTAACATTCATCAAACAAATACTGTCCATGAGTATCACTAGGAGTTTGCGCGATGATCGACGAGAGTGAGGAATTGGCTTGACCATTATTTGTTGGGTGTTTTTCTGAATGGACTGAACAAGGAGCTCAAAACTGATGTAAGGATCCACAAGCCATGAGCCTAGCACTAAAATATGAACAAAAACTTGGGCCAACTTAACCCAAGTCTTCCATGGCGACCCAAAATAGCAAAGTGGGTACTCAAAACCCAGTTTCATTGCTAAAAGCTCCCTTAGGCACCACTTACCCGGGGACCACAACAGCTATGACCCAACCATGTTCTTGGAAAGTTGAGCGCTAGCTACGCCTTGCCAAGGGACTCTGTTTTAAGTGCAATGAAAAAATTTCTCCTGATCACAATTGTTCCATTAGGGGTACAATTGGGCAACGGGGATATCATCTGTTGTAATCGCATTTGCCCAGATGTTTTAGTTCAATTGACCAACTTGACTTTTACACAGGACTTCTATCCCTTCTCCATTGGTGGCGTGGACCTTGTTCTCGGCATTAAATAGTCGCATCTCTCCAAATGATTCAAGCTAATTGGAACAAGATGTTTATGATCCTTCGGCTTGATAGGAGGGAATACAAGCTGCAAGGGATTCGCTCAGGAAGAGCTAATGAAGTTATCACTTAGAACATGACTATCGAACCAGAGTTATTCAAACCATTCACTGTTAAGTGGGATGCCTCGTCTGAAAGCATAAGCGCTATCCTATGTCAACATGAACACCCTATGGCCTAATTATATAAGGGGGCCAATTTTCCCTATTATATAGAGTCAACATATGATCGGGAGCTATTGGCTTTGATACTCACATTACAAAAATGGAAACATTATCTAGTGGGCACACATTTTTATATTAAAACGGATAATTGCAGTTTGAGGTTCTTGTTGGAGCAAACAGTCTCATCAGAGGAGCAGTAAATATTACTCTAAAAACTACTCTTTGATTTCATCATTCTCGACTGGCAAACGAAGCAATGTCCTTTACTTAGCCTTGAGGACAAGGCTAATTTACAAGGGGGTATACTGATACAGCACCGCCAAAAAGATATTACAAAAAGAGGAAAAGAAGGAATATAAGATAGATTTATTTATTATTTATTTGTCATTTAAGGATTGTCCAGTAGATTTATTTATCATTAGACTTGTTTATTGTTTAAATTTTAAATAAATTAGCATTTAGTTAGTTAGTAGATTTATTTATTAATTATTTATTTGTTAAGCATATCTAATTAGTTATTAGCATATCATTAGGAGTTTATATATTCACGTCAGTAGCATTAGAAGGGCAAGTTGAATATATTGAGAGTGATTGTATTTTGGGAGGCTTGTCCACTCTATAAGGACTCTTCCAGTATTCGTATTCCACCTTCTTCCCTACTCATTCATCTTTTCTTCTTCATTCATACATCACTTACTGTGAGGCTTCAAAGGGGTTCTATCATGGAGATACTGAATGTAGCAGAGGAAGCCACAAGCACTGGTGGTCCAAAACAGAACCTCAGGGATCTTGAGTTGTTTGGCGGCATGGAGAGTGAAACTCATGACACCATCTGAGACGATGCAGGTGACCGGAGGGACGTTGGGAGAGTTGTTGAGTTTGGAAAGGAGGTTAGTGAAGTGGGGCAAGCAGGTTTTGCGAGTGGATTCGTAGAGGGCATGAACCTCCTGGGTGGCATCCACATCCAAGTCGCGAAGGCCGTCGAGGATGGTTTTGAAGCAAAAGGGAGGTTGTAATACCCGTGGAAAAATAAAAATGTGTATTGACAAACTACGGTTACTGTTATAGTATATGGTACTATTCACGTATACAATACTATTTACAAATACTGTATTATTCACATATACAATCATAATATCCAGTACTAGATGTGATTTGAGCATAAGATGAAATTAGAAAGGAATTCGTAGGAGAAAATGATGTTTTATGGGAGAAAATGATGTTTTATGTGAGAAAATACTCTCAGGGACTAAAATGAAATAACTGAATTGAAAAAAAACTTAAAGGTTCAGGAGAAATGATATTTTTCCCTGTTACCAAATAGTAAGATTAGCCGCCATTTACTGTGGAATCTGCGAATGAAAACATTATTATTTTAAAGAAAATGTCATTTTCATAAATAATAAATTGAATATTTTATTAATGCATAGTATCGAATAGTACTATCGACTTTTTATAGGTCTTTCTATTTCACTTCTAAATTCACACTTTTAGCTTCTTTTCTTTCCTCTCCTCAAACTTCTCTTGCTCCAATACTAAGTCTCTGAGATTTTTGGTATTTTCCTTTTAGTTTAGATCTGAGGTGAAGATACGATGTCCTTTTTATGTCTTTCAAATTTTAAAAGTTATATTCTTAAGTATGCTCTGTAGTTGTGGCTTTAGCTAAGATTCTCCACATCAAAAAAGTACTATCCTTAGTTGTTTAAATGTTATTTTGATTTCTAATTACCATAATAGAATGTAAACTGGGAAGAATACATGTCTAGAAAAAATTCTGGCTAAGGAAATACCTGGCATTTAAGAGTGTCCATTGTGACTCACCTCTCTTTATTGGGAATGTCACATCCCAAAACTTACATGTGATATAAACATAAAATACCTAGGGTGTACCTCTGTGGTACCCCATAATCTCTGTGAACATTCTTAATATCCATAATTATGTGAATCATAAATATTCCAAGAAAGATATTTTGTATACATATTCAGAAAATGTTCAACTTTCAAACACTATACAGTACTATACAACCTCCCAAGCCTAGGTGACCTACTAGATTACAGAGCGTTTCCTAATCCTTACCAATTGTTTACCAGACAAAAGTGGAGTATATCCTTAAAGGCTATAAATTCTTCTCCTCAACCACTGTATCTGAAAAGATAATCATGCAGAGTGTGAGTTTATCATAACTCAGTGAGTAAACAACTGTACATGAAAATATCATAAGCACAAACACCACATTTACTAATACAATCAATTTATCATTTATTTTAAATAATTATAGTATTATATGCCATAAATACTTGCACTGAGTGACTTGGGAATTTAACCCTCAAACTCTTTGTGCATAGGTTTTCACATTTATACACCGAGTAGTATGGGACTCTAACCCTTTCAAACTCGTGCATAGATTTTCACATTTATACACCGAGTAGTATGAGACTCTAACCCTTTCAAACTCGTGTATTAGATCTCGTATATCTTTTGCTTATCAATAAAATAGTGAGAATTTATCACAATATAATTACTATGAAATAAATGAATTTACACATATTTTTATTCCCTTGAATGTCTATCATCAACCATAACAATCATCATATATTATCAACAGCGAGATTGATTATTTCTCACTTCAATAATGTTATAAACAAGACTTGTATTGTACCTTATCTAATAAGATCACATTAGTTTAGTAAGGTTATTCACTTACAAAATATTCCAATTTATTCAAAGAACAATCACATCTAGTTCTTTAGTCAACTAGAGAAATCAATTCTTAAAGGTAATAAAATACCTTCCAATGATATTATACTTTTTCTCAACCTGAACACACACTGATAATCTTCTCAATTTCACAAATAACGCAAATGGGATTTATATTGTGCTTTGACTAATTTATTAAATTAATTTTGCAAGGTTGCCTACTCACCTGAATTCCACGCTCTCGGCGCTCCCACCTTGCGCCCTAATCATCCCTATTGTAACCAGGTAAAAACCATTAGGGTTACAAAATAGAGAAATTTCCTATCACTACTCTCGATCTTTACTCACATCTTAAGTCATAACTCCTAACCGGTAATGAATTTCTAAATGACACTTATACCATTGGAAACTAGACTCAAAGAGCTTTTCAACGATATTAAAAAAAAACTGATGCTACAGTAATAGTCAACGGTCAACGCAGCTACAGTAACGTTGACCGAGTCAATGCTACAGTAACATTGACCGAGTCAACGCTACAGTAACGAGAAAATCTGGAAAAATTTTCTCGGTGAACAGTAATTTCTGGGGAAAATTTTCGATGTTCTTCGTGTTCTTCATCCAAAAATCCTAAAATCATATCTAAAACAACATTTCTTTTGATTTCTTCCATGGGTTTTCATCCTTAATGTCTAAGGAGTGTTTTAACACCAAAACCCCCAATTTCTACCAACAATCCAAGCTCAAATCTCAAATTTTCATCAAGAACACTAACTTTTTCAAATATCCAAATTCTACGAAATTTCTTGTTCTAATAACATCATAAACCACCTAACAATGTTTTACATTAACATCCACACTTAAATTCATCCATTAAAACTCAAAATCTTAATTTTCTTCCATAGGTCCGAAAATGGAGAAAAAGAGAAATAGAGTAGATAAAACTTACCTCTTTACCTCTAGAACTCCTGAGAATCGGAAGTATGGTTAGAAAATACAAGATCGCCGGATGAAAATTTGAGAAATGATTGAAGAAGGGAAGATGGAAATGAACGAAGAACATGAAGCCTCGGGAGGAAGAAGAAGAAGAAAAACTAATAATTGTATGTGTGGGCCCCACTAATTTCTTTTTCGATAAAATCGTTCATAGCCACTTTAGCTTATAAGATTTGTTCACTTTAATCCCTCTCGATGTTTCAAATACCACTTTAACCTCGAATCCATCATCTTTTCGGTACCGGACTCATAATTCATTCTCATAAGCTTTATTCTTCCTCTCAGGTTTCTATTTGGTCATTTCTCAAAAGTCCTCTATACTTTCTTTTCTTTTCACTTTAGTCCTTGAGAATTTGTAAAAATTTCCTAAATTAAAAATTAAAATTTCTATTCCCAGATTTTCTTCACTAATTCAAAAAGCACATTTTCACGTAATTAAATTTTTCACTAAATTTCAAATTAGACTTTAAATATTCATATAAATTCTTGAGATATTACAGGGAACTTACCTGATGTACTCTTTTACAGTTTGTATTCATTTTTTTGGTATGAATAGTAATCGTAGGTATAAATAGTAACTATATGTATGAACAGTATCTATACGAAAATAATCATAACTTATTTTCTCTAACCTTTCACGAAAGTCTCTATAGAAGAATACTGAAATTTACCTGTGTGCTCTTGTCTGTACTGAGTCAAAGAAGTGATACTCATACGGAATCCAAGTGAGTGAAAACGACTCCGTTTTAATAATATTTTAGTATCATTGGTGATAAAAAGTATGACGTATGACACTCCCAAGACTCATAGGGGTTGATTGGATTCGGGGCAGCGAATTCAGAGAGGAAATTCAAATTAATCCGGAAGTTTAGATAAGACGAAACATATATTTTAAGGTGATTTAATGATAATGTTTAGGGGTAAAAGTTTGAATCTTTTCAAAAACAACTTAATTGATATCTTGACTTATGATTTATAAACCTATGATATTATAATATATGATAACTGTCATACGAATAAATATTATATCGTACTTCTAATTATGATATGAAATACTGCGTTATTGATTATGGTTGAGTCAGCGGGATAGTACCCCATCTCACAGCAAGGCGGAAAACTCGGTTAAAGGGTGTCTTGACCAACGAGTGTGGAGACAACGATATCCTCAGTAGGGATATAGCCCAGGTCGGTAATAAATCTGTGAGGCGTCTTAGCTGAGATGATGAAATTATGCTTCATGGTGAGAATAAACAAATTTGGTGAGTCAGCCTATGTACGCTCCCCGAGATATATTACTATTGATGAGTGCGAGTTTCGTTGGTTGAATTGGATGACTTTATATAATCTAGTATATAATTTTTGACTATGTTTATTTGTTGAGTTTGAGCATTCGGGTATCCTTGCATAACTGATGATATATTTGAATTCTATTAACGCAAGGCCGATTCGCTCACTGAGTTTTAAAGCTCACACTCTTTGTGAAATCTTTTTTGTTTAGATCAAATTGTTGACGAAGAATATTCGCTAGAGGAGTATATCACTTCGAACCTTCCTGCTATTGGGTAGGCCCTTCTTTTATTGTAGATTATGTTGTTAGGTTGCTCTATAATCATTTAAGACATCTAGGTCAAGGATTTGGCATATCTGGCTTGTATTTCAGTATAAAGATGTATTTCATATTGAGAATCTATTATTATAGACAAGTCATTTCTATGTATTTACAAATAATGAAATCTAGTATGTTTTCTTTGTATTTATTTGGATAAGGAATGATTATTTTGTTAACATAACTGATAATTTAACTTGTGGGTAAAATTTCTAAAAAGACTTATAGTGATGAAAGATTTATTATTGTACTAGTTAAGTGCTCAGGTAGCAGGTTGTGATAAAGGCTGTCAAGGGAATGAGGACCACAAGATTAGAGCAGGTGCTTATGGTTGAACTCAGTGTTGACGAAGGTGATGTGGAAGCTTCGGGAGTGGATTTGGGTCCCCATAGCAATGGAGCGGAAGGGAGCTTCTTGAGAGAAATTGAGGGGAGAGTGAGGGAAGAGGACATGGTAGAGAAAAGGAAAGAAGGAAGGAAGGAGGAGGAAATCAAAGAAGAGAGTAGTTGAGGAAGGCGGTGAAGGAATGAGAAAGGCAATATTGGGGAAACAATAAAAAAAAAGTAAGATTGAAACGGTGATATTTGCATCGTTTTTTAAAAAAAAAATTCTCATGAAACGATGTCATTTTGGAAGAAAAGCAGACACTATTCTTAATAAAAGCATATGAGCTGCTTCCCATTCAACTTTAATTTAAGCCAATTAAGACCTTGAATATTCTACACTTAAAAGAGTACGGATCAAATAATATTTAACCGAGAACTCTTGTAATATTAGTATTGTACAATAAGATTGACACACTTCCGATTACAGGATCAATTGTGATAGTATAACTATTCAACTAAGATTTCGGGGGTGTTGGGGGGGGGGGGGGGGGGAACAGAGGAAATTCTATATACCAATACCAATACATATATTCTTCGTCGAAATTGAATTTGTCTTCTTTAAGGGAAGGCCAAGCCTGGGGAGGTTTAAGATACCGATGATGTGGGGTTACGCAAGCTGGCTTGGACCTTGATATTGTACATATGCCGACAGTCCAACACCTCGAAAGAGATCTAATATTTTCCAATTTCATGACTTGATTCTTCTCTCTTTTTCTTTTTCAGTCAGAGTAGAAGATATTACAGGTGATGAACTAACGATTTTGGTTATAGTCTTGGAGATCTTTGATTTGCTTGCTTCATGAGACAGTTTCCATATTATATCCTCAAGATTGCCACAAAAGTTCTTGTAAAACTGCAAAATAGGGGAGAGACAATTTATTAAGATATAAGCGCTAAAGGTGGGGCCAAACTATCTATAAAAGGATTTCTTGAAAACTGACCTTGAGGTATTCATCCATATCTCCAGCTGCTTTTTGCATGTCCACCATAAAAAATGTGGGAGCAACTTCAAAAATCTTTGCAGGCAAGAAGGGGGAAATATGGAGAAATGAATTGAATCGTCAGCCAAATATGAAGGGGCAGTTGAAATTTGAAAGTCGAGTAGAAGCTTATAAACTTACTTCCAGTATCACCGAGAAATAAGAAGTCTTATCTGCTGAAGTACCCTCTACTCTCATCTGAAAATTTATACCAACCGGACTTCGGATGAATATTAATCACCAGTATATATTAAAATCAGATTCTGCAGATTTATGTGGAGTATGTGTGACTGACTAAAAGTGAACAAAATCATACCAATGAATCCAAAGCAACAAAAGTGGAAGGATGTGCTAGCTAAAAATTGATTAAAGCAGTCTATTATGCAAATTAAAGCCTGCCAACCTTATAGTTGCGAATATGGGTCTTAAATCCCATTGATTGCGCCACAACTTCCATACTTGATAAAACCACCTTCGCTGGCTTTTGAGTGATAAAGCGTGTCGGGTAGTTCATAGAGTCCTGTGAGGATGTCACATAAATAAACGTGATATTATAGCCCTAGTAGAGAATATATTAAGACTTATCCGCTAACTAAAAGACAATGTAGGAGAAACAATTATATTATTGTCACAACATGCCTATATCTTGTTAAAGACTACGAGCTATAATTCCGTGAAATTCCACTAAAACAGTATATGGGCTGTTGTTTAACTATTTTTATATATGATTATAAAGCCAGTACATGGCAAATATGAACAAAATGTCATTATTAAATACCTGTCCACGGTCAAAGAGTGATGCAAGGTTTAAGCCTTGAGATAGAATTATCAAGTCAAATGCATTAAGCATTAAAGGACCCATGTCTTCAGCCTCAATCTGTTGATCAGCTGTTTGATCCTTCAATGACCGAATAATTGATGTCAGAGAAGTGACAAATACCTTTTATTTTATAAAGACTGAGCATCACGGACACAGTGGAGAAGTTAAGGTGGACTATAGATTTTAAAAAAAATCTATTCTGAAATAAAAAAAAAAAAAAAAAAAAAGAAGAACCCAATTGAATTGAAGAGGACAAAATGCAGAATAAAAACGTTATACAAACCTCAGCATCGTCAAAAGCTGCATTTACATCATCCAAATTTACATCTTCATCCTCAAGTAGACTGACAGGAACATAGCCCTTCTTAAACCAGTCATCATTTCTTATCTGTTCAATGGTTATACGCTGTATACATGCATGCACGCACAAAGAACATTGCTGTATTATTGTGACAAAACACGCAAATTATAGACATCTAATAAGAGCATCCTTGAGTAGAAAATATGCATTTCTCACAGCAGCATTAGTGTGATTGGATTACAACCAAGAACGTTAGACAACAGCTTCCATAGGTATTAATCATGCTAAGATTATTCCTTTCCCACATCAGAAGAAGTGATACATCAAAGGACTAGGTTATAAAACTATCTTAGTTTTCTTAACAACACAATGATTATACATTTTTAGCTCATTTTTCCCAACCAGCTGTTAAGGACAAAACAGTCCAAGCACTTCTGTCTGAAACACGCCTTTATAGGAGGTCATTCATTTTAGATACCAAAATCACTCTAAAATAAACATTAGCACTATATGTGATGAACGGGTTTAGAAACAACTTGAGGAAAATCATTATGCCTCCCCATGAAATACCTACAAAAACATTATTTGGTTTTGTGACATCCCAATGGCCAAAAATATTAAGTTCTTAGCATGCCAGAACAGATAAGGCACCAGAAGTTCCTTTCAATGCTAATTTTATTTCTGGGCATTTACTTCATGAAGTGGGAAAAAAAAAAATCATTCACGATCATGGTTGGAAACTAAATATCATCACACTTTGTTTCCTAGATCCTTGAAACACAAAATGAACCACATCAGAGTCTTGATACTGTGGCCACGTAGCATTATAAGATATATTGAGCCCAGAGAATACTTACAGTTTGAGGATTTGGATCCAGAATTCTATGTATTAAAGATTTTGCTCCCACAGGAAACCAAGCAGGGCATGAAAACTCTGCTCTGTCAATCTGCAAATATGAGTCAGGGGGAAACGTCAATAGCTTAAATATTATCTAAATTTCATTTTGATCCAAACATGCCTTATAAGAAGCAAACATTAGACGAAGCAATACTGGAGGAACTTGTAGGAAATGCAGTCTGAAATCCTAAGGGATGCAAGAAAATATTGACACTTTTTAATTCCCAGTACACACCTAAATTCTGTGTCATTCACTATACTGTTTTAAAGAAGTTACTAGATAGACAGGCACCCAAACAGCAATATTTATGAAATGTCACCATGCTAATAATTGATCTATGCCACCGTAATCAAGGTATAAATTTGAGTTACCAAGGAAAATATTTGATATTTACAAACAGGGAGCCAACCTATCTATACAGTAGAGTATACATTGAAAATGTTTGGATTCATGCCTTACTGTATAATGTGGTAAGATCTAGCTCATCAAAGGGAAGATATCCAGCCAGTAGAACATAAAGAATAACCCCACAGGACCAAACATCTGCCACAGCACCATTGTAACCCTTGTGACTCAGTACCTGAGGCCAAAAAGTTTAATGTCAAACAGAGAAGCCAGCATAAAAATAAATAGTATCTGCAGGAGAATAAACTCAAATTTAATTAACCAGTTTGCTACCATTGTATAATATATTTACCTCAGGAGCTACATAGTTTGGAGTCCCACAAGTTGTCCGAAGGATACTAACCCCCTATGAAATTTTTACCAGGTGTCAAGCCATTTCATATTATTTTGTCTTCATGAGTCAAAGTCCTTTTCAAAGATCTATTTAATAACGATCTCACCTGTTCTGGCAAGGCACTCAAACCAAAATCTGAAATCTTTATATTTCCTTGAGAATCAAGTAAAAGATTTTCAGGCTGCAGAAGGGAATCACATCAAAGAATAAAACATTATCATGAATAAGAAAAATGACATCTTCCAAGATACCAGTTAATGCAAACCTTTAAATCTCTGTGATAAACTCCCTTGCTGTGGCAAAAGTCTACACCATCGATGAGCTGCTGGAAGTATCTTCTAGATTCAGCTTCACTGATACGACCATGGTGTACCTGGCACATAAATTTTATTTCGTTATCAATATTTCCAATATCTTGAACAAGTCAATGAAAGAAAATCACAGTAGAGGACACATAAAACGGGATTGTCTTGAGCTACTCACGATTTTATCAAACAACTCGCCACCTGTAATGAACTCCAGTATGATATAAATCTTAGTACGGCTTGCAAGAACCTGAAAAGAAAATATTTCACAAAGAAGGAAGTTTTGTGGATGGTTACAGAAGTCAGAAAAATAGCCAAAAAGGCCGGAACAAAAAAAGGGGGGGGGGGGGGGAAGGTCTCAGGTCCAGAAAATATTACGTGCCTCGTACAGACGAACAACATATGGATGTCTGACTAGCT
Source organism: Biancaea sappan (assembly GCA_037074585.1). Taxonomy (NCBI): domain Eukaryota; kingdom Viridiplantae; phylum Streptophyta; class Magnoliopsida; order Fabales; family Fabaceae; genus Biancaea; species Biancaea sappan. The sequence continues at coordinate 20,894,795 of CM073494.1, forward strand.
TCATAATAGAAATCTCCCTCTTGATCTGCATTATATGGAAAGATTATACACAATTTGAGACTAGGAACTACATCAACCAGAGCTACAATCGTGAATAATGGTCGTGAAATTTCTAGTGCTTTAAAGTGACTGATTGGAATGCCAATCCAATCACTGTTAACCTTGGTCAGAATAACAGAGGTTAAGATGCTCATTTCATCAGATTATTACAGCAATGAAATATATGCTTATAACCGACTAATCCATATACAAAGTTCATGTGATTTGTGAGTCATGAGGAAGCTCAAAACCTTTTCACCTAAGTTACCAAGAAACTTGGAGCGCAAGCACTGGCTTAGGCAGATGACTACTTCAACCCAGAAGATTTAAAAATAATAAAAATGCATATATCAAAATTTACGGCGATTCAGTAAATTTTTGGGATTTAAAAATCGTTTAGCCATCACAACTTCTAGATTGATTTGGGTACAATTTTTCGGTTTTCAGCTTATCAAGGAACGACAAACCTTTTTCACAGATTACATTGCTTGTTCCGCCATAGTTTATACATTTCCTCGATCAGAAGAAAGATCTCAACAAGTATAGCCAGACGAAGAGACCTAATTATCTAACGAAGCAAATTGTCACGAGTAGCAGAAATTGGGAAATTCACAGTACCGACCTGGTCCACCATTTTGCGCTTGATGATGGTGCTGCGATCCACCACTTTCATCGCAACACTTTCCCCCGTCTCCGTGTTCTGCGCGAACTTCACTTTGGCAAAGGTGCCCTCCCCAATCGTCCTCCCAATCTCATACTTCCCTATTTTCCTCACCACCATCTCTCTCTCTCTCTCTCTCTCTCTCTCTCTCTCTCTCTCTCTCTCAGTGCAGAAATCTCAGTTCCAGCATTGCACACTCGCAACGACCAGAACTCCTCAGAGGGCGTAGCAGGAATCAAACTTTACCAAACTAACAAGCTTCAAGCCGCACTTTTCAAGTGATTAATTAATTTATGTTAGGTGTTTGGTAAGAAATATGGATAAGAGAATTTGAAAAGTAGAGATTAGGTTGATAGGTGAAACTGCTCAAGTTGATTGATAGGTCATATGATATCATGATCAACAATAAAGAAAAAGCAATTCTTCAGTAATAAAAAACAAAATAATAATATTCCCAGGCGAAGATTTTCGCGATCAGGAATCTAGAAAACCAAGGGAAAGAATAAGAAAGGTTGGAAATGCAGGGAACACTGTTTGAAAATTAGAATTTTGGAACTTTTTGACTTGAGAATCATTTCTTTAAGTTGCTCTTTGCTGAAGCGGAAAAGGCAATAAACTGAGAGGGCTGTAAGTGGCGGTAATCTGGTGCGACGCGGACGACAGAGATCGAAGAATCTGACAAATGGGAGTGAGCCAGGTGGTTAATGAGGCGATTGGGGATAGTGACGTGCAGACACGGATGAAGCATATTGGTGACAGGGAGTTCCCGCCTTTTGGAATCTTCTTAGCTGCCATACGGACAGCAAATCTTATATTTATTCTATTTTAAGTATTTTTATTTTTTGTTGTTATTAAGGTTGATATTTGGGAGGTTGGTATACAATTTCATATGTATTGGCTGTGAAACGCACAAGGAAAAAGTTCCTTGAAATACTAATTATATAATAATAAATTATAAAAAATATAGAGTTATTGTTTTAAAAATTATAATACTTATCACATTTTAATTAGAGGACTATACACTTTCATGTTTTGATTAAAAATTTTTATAGTAAATATATAAGGAATTATATCTAATTTTTTTCCTATTTTTTCATACAATGTTTATTTTTAACAATAAAATTAATTAATAATTTTTTCAATTATATTAAAATTATATTTATTTTTATACTAGAACTAAGCATTAATTTAATTATTTTTATTTCCATATTATGAATAAAATTACAGTTAAATATTGTGTAAAAATTAATAAATTTGATAAAAATAAATTGAAACAAAATTTATAATATATATTAAAATGTTAAAGAGCGACATGTAATATTTTAATAAGAAATATATTAACTGAAATTTAAGCAAACTGTAAGGAAGATTAATATAATTTACTTGAAAAAAATAATACTATTGAAGGTCATCAGAAATTCAGAATGATCGGAACATATTATTGGACGCACATCTTGTCAAGGTGTAAAATCTACTGTAGAACAATTCCAAAAAAAAAAAACAAACAAACAAATTAAGGAAGAACATTAAAAGATAAGCACCAGCCCAAGTATTCGTAATCTCATCATTAAAATGCTACTTGTTAAGTTCTTTGTTGTCTGTTTCCTTAATGCGAGTACAATTTGCATCTCTGGTTCAAGTTGTGTATGTGGCCCACTTGCCACTCACTTTACTTTTACACAATGTTATCAGAACCGGTCCGGCTATTGACCCGGACAGGCTTTCGGGTCACCGGGTCACTGGTTCAACCGCCGGATTACTGGGTCAATTGCTGACCCGGATAAATACATTAAAAAATTAAAATTATATATATACCTATAGATTTTTATAGATAAATTAAAAAAATAAGTAAAATAAATAATTTACATGTAAATTTCATAATTTAAAGTTATAAACATCCAAAATAATTCATAAACATCTCTAATAATTTAAACATAAAGTCATAAATATTCATAATAATTCATAAAGTCATAAATAAAATCATCTAAATATAATAATTCATACATTTAAAGTCTTAAACATCCATAATAATTTATAAAGTCATTAATAATTATGTAATTTTTACGAAAAAATTAATTTATCCTCTTTAAATTAAAAATAATAATTTTGATATTTTATTTTATAATATTTTCGATTTTATAAAAAAAAAAATCCACCACTTGTAGAATTCAAATTAATCCTTTAAATGGCTTGTTATAAATTTAAAGGACTAATTTGAAACCAATATTTGTTATATACTTCCTTGAAAATGTTTATTGTCCAACATAATACTTTGGCATATTTTAACCGTAAATAGTTAACTTCAATTTTAAATAAAATTTATGAAACTGAAAGAGAAATTTAACTAATATTTTTAGAGAAATAAAGTGAGAATATTATGTTCCAATTTGTTTGTAGTGGAACGGTGTAGATATGGAGAAAAAAAAGGCATTAATTTTTAGAGTAAATAAAACAATTTTTTTAAAAAAATTATTAATAATATTAACCATAAAAAAATTTTAAAAAAATTTAAAAAAAAAAAACCGGGTCACGGGTCACCGGGTCACCGGGTCGGCCGGGTCTTGGCCGGTCCATGTGCAGACCGGTCCGTTGAAGTGACCCGGACCGGGTCATGTGCCGGGTCGCCGGTTTTCGGGTCGACCCGACCGGATCGGTCCGAGTCGGACAACACTGCTTTTACATTTAGATTGTTTGATTGATATTGATTTGATTAATTTCTCATGCTCAGTCATGAGATTGAAAACTCTGAAATTGGAAAAGGAATTGGGGTTCCTACATTTCTTTCCCTATTCGTTGTTTGGTATGCTATGCCAATGTTGGAAAAGGAAAATAAGCTAGGAATCTTGCACATCTACAGTACCTGATTTTCCTGGTTTTTTCCTTCAAAAAATTATTGGAAAATCGTTTTCTAAGTGGAAAACCTTGTCCAATGTCCATAATACCCTTGTCTTTTTATTCAATATCAAGAATGCCCTCCTATTTGCAATGCCTTTTGGGCTGACCTCACCCTCAGGTCCTCACGCTTCATGCTTTCGTCTACTGTTTTATTCCTTTTTGCATAGTCAACCCCGTCGTCCTTGTTATTTTCGTGTGAATAACCTAGACGCTCTCTTGCTCTCTCTCTCTACTCCTTCGAAGCTCTCTCTCTTTATTTTTTGCCTCTATTTTTTTTTGTATGCTCCTTTCTCTGTGATCTCCTTGGCTCTTCCTTTTCGATTTGCTTTCGTCTAGTGTAGGGAGGCAGATGCCACTTCCGATGGCGATGGCGGTGCCATTTCTGGTGGGGGGTTACTTTGCCGTTTCTGAAGGAGATAACGAGCGTTACAGCCGACAGTCAGTGGGAGGGTTGGGGCTGAGACAATGAGTGGGAGGGTCGATTGTGAATAAAAGGGACTCTGGAGCATCTTCAACATATGAGGTGTGATTGGTGGGTTAATTCCCTTTATTCTAAACTACAATTGTAGTGAGGCTGCTTCTGTCAACAAATGGAAGGTAGTAGTGGCAATAGGATTTCTGAAATTTTTTTATAAATAACAAATATTTAATAAATGAGAGAGGGTATTTGAGTAATTTTTCAATGTTTTCCCTACTTTTTTTCCTTGAAACATTTTTATATCAAACACATCATTTTCTATTTCCTTTTTTTTTTTCAATACATACCAAACATATTCTTTCCATATATTTTTTTTCTTTTCCTTTTTACTTTTCTTTTTCCTTTCCATTTATGTTTTGTGTACCAAACTTGCCCTTTGATTGTGGGGAATACATTTACGTGTTCTTGTCCTTCATTATCATCCCTGGACCTTCTAGGTAAAAGAATGAATGGATTAGGTGATAAACCTGTTAATTATCAAATAAAATATAATAAATTTCTAGATGACGAATGCAGCTTTTTAAATTAAGTGGATGAGAGCTGGTGATGCATCCTAATCGAATGTGGAACGGTGTCAGCTGGTCCACTGATCAACTCAAGGCGTAGACCGATGTGGATTGCGGCGGCAGCCCAAGCCCAAATAGTAGACATACTCGTAGAGATGTCGGGCCGGCGTTGCATGCCAGAATTTTATTATTTGATGCCAATAAGGGTTACATTGATTGGCTCTAGTATTAGAGTTATTGGTATCTATCATTATTTGATTATTGATCAGATGACTTATGATAAGTAATTTAAGAAAATAATTTAGTCTTATTATTTGATATCTATGAATGAGACATCGATTGATTATAGTATTATAGCTATTTGTCACTTCCCAATTAGAGAACATGACTGGTTAGGGGGTGAGCTCTGCCCATCGCCATAAGCCTAACAACACATAACTTGCATACATAAAAGATATAATAACATAATTAAATTCCATCATGAAATGATAACTTCAAATAAACGATCACATCGTTTGAAGAAATATCTTTCCTTATTTGTTTCAAGAAGTAATTAATATGAACGCAAAATAATTTAGAAAATGTAGCACAATCCAAAACGATATCCCTCAGACTCAACCCACTATTTCCCATGACAAACCTACAACTCGAGACCGAAAGGGGTTGAAGGCTTAGAGGTTCCGCTACTTCTCATACGAAGACCCACTAAGAACATGAAGACCTGTAAGGGTACACCAAGAGAGGGAGTGAGTACAAAGATACTCATTGAAAAAAGATGCATTTAAGAGAAGAATACAAATCGTGTACTACTTACAAAAATAGGGCCCTAAGAAGGTGTCACATCCCAAAAATTGAGCATGTGAAAAGATACTACTCATTTGATATAATTCTCAAACATACGTTATATACATATATTCTGTAAGGTTTTACATTCAACCTTAATCATTCATTCCACACTACAGAATTATATTCATCTGATAAGCAAATATAGACATACATAGTCTGATATTTCTATCACATCGCAAGCCTAGGAGACCTATAAAAAGTACAGAGCGTTTCTAATATCCATATTAATAAGTACTGGTGTCCCACCAGACAGAAATAGAGAATAATCCCAAGGGGCTTCTAATCTTCAAACAGATTCTCTTCTTCTCTGTTTTCTGTATCTGAAAAAAAATAACCATAGGGAGTGTGAGTTTATTTAAAAACTCAGTAAGTAAATAACTGTACTATATAAAATATCAAAAGTACAAATACCACATTTACTCATATAATTAATTGTCTTATACATCGAGTAGTATGGGACTCTAACCCTTTCAAACTCATGAATAAGATTTCATAGGTATACACCGAGTAGTATGGGACTTTAACCCTTTCAACTCGTGTATAGATTTCATAGATATGCACTGAGTAGTATGGGACTTTAACCCTTTCACACTCGTGTATAAGATTTCTTAGATATACACCGAGTAGTATGAGACTTTAACCCTTTCACACTCGTGTATTAGATCCCGTAGATCTTTACTCATTAATAAAATAGTGAGAATTCATCACATAGTACAATTGTCATGAAATAAATAGTTTCTTCATACTCTTATTTCTACTGATCATCATATACTCCCATATGAAAAATTAATTGCTTATTATCCAAATAATATTGTAAATGGGACTTATATTGTACTTTGACTAGTAATATCAAATTAGCTGAGCAAGGTTATTCACTCACCTTGATGTTTGTCCAAGTTTACCTTGTTCCACACTAGAATTTGTGTAGGAAAATTTCCTAGTAAAATATATTACAAGGAATCATAAGAAAGGAAACAAAATCACGAAAATACGTAAAATTTTCTGACTGCTACAGTAACGGGTTGCTACAGTACGGTTTGCTACAGTAACGGTTCGCTACAGTGCCGGTTCGCTACAGTAACGTTGACTGCTACAGTACCGTTGACTGCCGACACTACAGTACTGCTACAGTAACCGAAGAAAATTTTCCAGATTTTGTTTCGAAATCCCTGGTCGCTACAGTAACTCGGTTTTTACAGAAGTTTTTGCAGAAATTTCTAACAAATTCATCCTTTCCCTTCTTGTTTCAAAACCAGAATTTCAACTCTTTTAACCGATTATAACTCAAATATAACTTCTAAAACAACTGAGATTCATGAATTATCATCAAAATCTTCAAAACAAAACCTCCTCTGATCTTCTACATAAACTGAAATTTAAGGAAAATAATCGGATTAAAGCTTACCTTTGATCCTTACAAAGCTTTTGAACCGAATAAATAATCGAAACTCTGAAGATCAAGGAAAGGATTTGAGAAGAAAATGAAGAACTGAGAGAGAAATCTTTTCTGCTTCCTTCGGCTGAGTGAAAAAAAATGAGGGTTACTATTGAAACTTTATATTAAATATTTCTAATGGGTTATTCAATAACCCATGGGTATCCATAACCCAACATCCAAACACATCCAGTCAATTTACAATAAATTGATTAATTGACCATTCTGAAACCACTTTTCCATGAATTTCACCATTCTTAGAATATATCCCTCATTGTGCAAATATTTAGTCCAGTCATTTAACTCAATTTTCATAAATAATATTCAAAGAGAACAATTAAATATGAAAATTAAAAATGACCAAAATAAATAACTAAAGTAACGTTGTAGAATTCTAAAATACTCTTAAGCGAATTATATTCTGAAATTAACGGGTATTACAGAAGGGTCCTATAACCAACCACCATTTCACATCACACATATATGTTGACCCTAAAGCTATATGCCATAAGTTTTGATGATGACAAATGTATTTGAATAGTAGCATTGATATATATAAAGATTAATTATCATATATATGCTACAAGTACTTAAGCATGATTATGTTATTTAATATATATGTTGCATATATTGAATCATGCTATTAAACTAACCATTGGGTTTGCAAGTAAGATATATTTTATAGGTTGGTTCAAAACAAGAAGAGTGAGCATTGTATTGAAGAACAAGGAAAAGCAATATCATGCTTCACTCAAGGAAAACAACATGCAAGGATGAAGCTCCAAGAAATGAAGAATTAGAAGATTTGAAGTCTTGGAAGCTTGGATGCATCAAGATAACCTATGTGTTTACATTAGGTATATTTTATATAGGCTAGTATACTTGTGCAACTCAATGATTTAGATTTGCATACATTGGCTCAATTATTTTGAACAAAAAGATAGTGAGATATGAAATTTTACAAAAGTTAGTTTTTGACTTTTGGTCACTCTTTATATCATATCTCATAAACGAAAAATCATTTTTTCAAGTATCTTAATCTCATTTGATAGTAGACTCAAAGATCTTTCCAAAGGTATATTATTTATTGAAAACGAAGTCCAAATGAGAAATATATGACTATTTAAAATATAGTTTGAAAAACTGAAAGTTGATTATTCTGTTCTGACCTATAGTCAGTATTTTGATTATATCTTTTAAAAGAAAAATAATTTTTGAGTAAAACTTAGCTCATTTGAAACTAGACTCCAAGAGCTTTCCAACGGTATATTATTTGTTTAAAACGGAGTTCAAATGAGGGATTTATGAATTTTTAAAGAAAGCTCAAAATCTGGACTGCACTATAAGTGCTGTAACGGCTATATAACGGATATATAACGGCTAGTTTTGTAAAATCTTATATATATGACCTTAGATACACGATTTTGAATAAGAACAAAGTCCTACAATGTGATATTAACTTCTTCTATCATCTTTGAGAGAAAGGAAAGCATTCTTGAGCCAAATCTTGCATATTCTCTATCATTAGAGTTATTAGAGCTTCATTTGTTTTCATCTACTCTTTATAGAGAGTTTCTTTGTATTGTTGATTTTGATCAACACATATATTATTCTGAGTTGAGGTTCGCAAGTACCGGTGTTGGAAGAACTTGCTTTGGGTTGAGGAGGAGCCCGGATTCATAAATTCTCCATTGTGGTTTCGCAAATACCCGGATCGAATTTGCGTGGTTGTAGTGGTTTGCAAGTACCTGGATTAAAACTTGCAATTATAGTAGAAATACTCAAGTGGTCTCTTGAGGACTGGATGTAGGCTTGGATTAGCCGAACCAGTATAAATCTCCGAGTTTGCTTTCTCTATCCCTTACTCTTTAATTTGTGCATATTGATATCTATTCTTTAATTCCTTGATCTTTATAATTATTTATCTTGACAGCACATTGATTTTCTGTATTGTATTTATTATCCTAAGCATTGTACTTTTACAGAAAATCATTTTAACTTCCAATTAATTCTTGTGAAAAATTTATAAAACCCAATTCACCCCCCCTCTTGGGTTCCAACCATTACTTTCAATTGGTATCAGAGCTTGGGCTCTTGATTTAAGACTTAACCGTCTAAGAGTAAATATGGTTGGATCTAGTGAGTGGTTTATGTCTGAAAATTGTTCTTTCACAGAACCTCCAATTTTTTATGCTAATCATTTTCAATATTGGAAGTATGAAATGAAAATTGTTTTAATTTCAGTAGACCATAAACTCTGGGAAATTATAGAAAATGGTTTTTATATGCCTGTCAAGGAAGAACAAGGAAAATACATTCCAAAATCCAATAGTGAATGGAATGATACTGAAAGAAGTTTAGTGCAACTCAATGCTAAGGCAAAATTGATTATTTCTTGTGCATTGAGTCAAGATGAATTTTTCAGAATTTCCAATTGTGCAACTGCTAAGGAAATGTGGGAAACTTTAGAAGTTGCATATGAGGAAGATCTTGTTGCAATGGAATTAAAGTCTAGAAATCTCATTAATGAACTTGATATCGCTCAAATGAAAATTTGTGAAACCATTAATGAGATACGACTTGTGCTTAATCAATTGCAAGCTCTTGGTGTTGAACTTACAGGAAAATCTTAAATCACCAAGGAGATAGAAGAAAAAGAAAAAGGAGAAAAAGAGAAACCACAACCAAAAACTGAATCATCAAAGAAAGCTTACCTATCTTCCATTTGGGGAAATAGCAATTTCGATGAGGAGAACACAAATGAAGAAGCCAACACTTGTCTTGTGGCCAGAGATAAAGATGAGGTAAATTCATTTGACTACTCTTTTGAAGAATTACAAGATGCCTTTGATGATTTACATGAAGAATCTCTTATACTTGCAAAGAAACTAAATATTTCAAAACAGAAAAACTCTTCTCTTGAAAATGAGTTGGAAACATTGAAAAACGAATTTTCTATTTCCAAGGAAGAGAATTTTGTTTTTGAAAATCAAAACAGAACTTTGCAAGAAGAGAATTTGATTTTAAAGGCAAATATCTCTACCAACAAAAATTGCTTTTGTACCAAGTGTGATTCCTTAAAAAAGGAGAATGAGGATCTTAAAAACACACTTAAAAAACTTTCTCAAGGTAGAGAAATTCAAAACTCTTCTGTTGAGAAACAAAGTAGTAGCTTTAACAAAATTGGTTTTGTTCTTAACAAGTCAAATCAGAAATATTTCGAAAACTACTTTGTTCCTACAAAAATGTTCAAAAGTCCACCTTGCACTTGTTTTTATTGTGGACTGAAAGGACACAAGTCTTACTCCTGTTTTTATAAGAAAAATCTTGTTCATGGAGTAAAAATGAAATGGGTTCAAAAAGGACCTCATGACCCAGACAAACCCAAAAAAATTTGGGTATCAAAGACAAAGGATTAATTTGCAGATTTGCCTCGAAACAAGGAGCGGAAATAACTTTTCAATGGCTACATCATTCAAACTCCACTCTCTTGCATCAAAAGGAGGCAATGGATAAGTAAACATATAAGCTGGAATGCATTATAAGAAATTTGACTGATATGTTTACTGCTCTCTAATGCTTTTGTCTGTTCTCTAATATGCATTACATCTATCCTTGATACTCATGCATGCTATATCTTAAAACAATTGTTAGGTGTACAGCTTATAGATTCGAATTTTGTTTTGAGCTAAAATCTTTCTTCCAAATTTTGCTCAAACTATCCTTTTTACCGCATCATGAAAACTTTCTTCCATTACACGCACATTTTTCTTGTCTTCACAACAATAAGATTACTCCTACCCATAGTATTTATCCTTGCTGTAATCTTATTTAAATATTTTCAATGAAATCAAATTTATTGCAAAATTGCATTTCATGGAAGCATAGCACTTTTATTAATATGGCATATCTTGAACATAATGTTGCTCCTAGTGCTCGAGATTTATTTGAACATCAAAGTGCTCCACCAAAAGTGTTTTGCAGGAGTTAATCCTCAAAATTATCCTCTAAAGCACATTCTTTCCTCTGCTCTCCGAAATCAGTAAGATTTATAGTTTTGAAGTTGGTTGGTCGACCAACGCTCCTATCAGTAGTCGACCAACGAAGCCTACATTGAACCAATGCTTGATAGATCTTGCAAATAATCAATCAATTAAGATCATTAAAATTGTAAGAAGACAGGATCGATCAAAAGAAGAGCAATGAGCAAAACAAGGATATCAAAATCTTGAAGAGGAACTTCAAGAAGCAACAAAAGTTTGTCAAAATTGATGAGTATCTCTATCCTTTACTTCTTCATTATTTAATTGAATGATACTCCTTGATCTCAATTGTACATTCTGGCAAATTTTTTTTTGTCATACTTTCATTGCAATGACATATTATTTTCTGACATCTTACATACTTGATCACAACATGACATATAAAAATATGTTAAATACTTAAATTATTTTTTTAATATATCATGGTTTGAGCATTATACATATTATCTCTTTTACATAAGCTGTAACTTATGAACCATTGTTTATGGATTATAGTTTATATCTGATTATATCTTATTAATCCATATTACCTCAATTATGTTACTACATACTCTGATTATAATATGTTTTATCTTGAGTAAGTATGTAACTTGCTTTTGCTTTGAAATGATGATATATATATCCATGTCAGAAAATTCTTTCTATCTTTAAAATGGATATATATTTTTCAAAATATATATATCCTTCTATTGTACAAAATTTGTGCGGCTGATTTTCTTTATCTTTCTTTATTATTATAATTTTTTTAAGTACCGTCATCTGAAAGAAACCACTTGCATTAAAATAAAAAAAACAAACCGAAGGATTACATTGCATTAAAAAAAAGGGAAGGTTTGCTCATAGATGAGCAATCTACAGGCGAGGTGGTCTCGGATTAGGTGGGTTGTATTGAATCATCACCCCTCGGCCATTCCTTGGAGCAAGAGACTGAGCAATGTCACGGAGGGTAGTGTAAATCCTATTCATACAATCAACACTTCTTTGTTGTTGATTGCAGAAGCATTGGGTAGACCAATAGAAGAACCTATCTATTCTTGAAGTCAGTGCCGCATTGTTGCGTTTAGCTAACTTCTCCTGGTCCTCTATCATCCTCTTGAGTCTCTTCACCTCCTGCTCCAGACAAGCAATTTTGTCTTCTGACGTATGGCCTGTACTAATCTCCTCAGCTTCTTCGATCTTCATCTTCTTCTTTTGGTTCTCTTGAGATTCCTCCAAAGGTCTTTTGCCTTTGTCCTTGCCTAGACTCAAGTTTAAGTCGAGCTCTTCCTCTCTTGCCTCTACTGTAAGATCAATGAACTTTCTTGCTGCCATGGTTTGGAAAATTCAGAAATTTTTGTAGGAGTATGAAGAGAGAGGAATGTCAGAAAGTTATAGGCTCAGAGATGAATACTCTTTGTGGTGTGGTAATTGAGAACTCTGGGGCAGTCTTTATAGAGAGAAAATTATGATTAAGAGCCAAAGAAGATATCTCTTCGCCGCACCCCTACACGCTCATCCTATGGATTTCTGCAAGCTGGAAGCCAGAAGTCTAGAGTACGCATGCACACCGATAACACGTCACATTAATGACAAAACCACGAAAGTCAATTTTCGGTGGATTTGCGGCTGATTTAATTTGTTTTTATTAGAAATTTTAAGGATTAATAAAATGGTGATATTCAGAACCTTATCACTCTGCTTTGTTATGTTGTTCTTGAGAGCATACATGATTACATCATGCTGTGATTTTATGTATCTAAGAACATATGTTGTGTATGCTATTCATGCATCATGAGCGAAGGCTATGGCTAAGAATAATATTTCATGATTCCTCATGCACTCATACAAAATGAGCTGTCAAAATTTTTACATGTACTCATCCTTAAGATACATATATAAATTCATTTTGAATGGGTATATAAATTGCTTCCTTTGTGCTGAAATTTATCTTATCCTTTATGAAGCAAATTTGTTTTGAAAAAGGACTTTAAAAATGCTTCTATTATGTTAATATGTTTTATCATATGAAGCAACATTCTTTTTGAAAAAGAAAAGATTTTAAAGATCTCTTTTGTTGTAGATAACAAAAGGGATGAAAAATATTGATGTTTCATATATGGATTATGAACTATATGCTTGAATATATCTTATTACACTAATCCATATATATTGCTTCCTTAGATGAAACGTTTCTAAATTCCTTCGAAGCAAAATGTTTTAGAAAAATATCGTGAATCTCTTGAATTGCTTCCACAATGCTGAAATTGCTTTGCCATATTGAAGCATTATCTGTTTTGAAAAGAAAAGGATTTGAGTATCCTTATTTTAAATCACTTTTGCTATATGTTGAAATAATTTTATGCATATATGCAGAAATTATTTTTCAGAAATCTTGAAAAATATTGTTATTCGATTTATGGATTATGATTAATATTCTTGTTTATATCATGCTTTGCTAATCCATATATCATACTTCTGCTGTGTGCTGTAAATATTTCTATCATATGACAGCAAATGATGTTTTTTTTTTCAAAGAGTTTAATTTTTCTGCTATTTACTAAAAATGCCTCTTCATAAACAAGCAGAAATCATTTTCAATGAAAATATTGCGGAAATTTCTTCAAAAATCTTACTTCAAAATTCTGCAATCAAAAACTGAATTTCCTTTATAATGATTTGGACAATCTTTTTCAAAGGAAAAATGTTATGAAATTCAGGGGGAGCTTTGTCTCACTTGAATGTATTTTTTTTTTTTGAAAAAGAATATATCTTGAAAAATTGAATATTCATTATTCATTATTCTTTTTCAAATTATGCAAGGTTTAAGGGGGAGCCTAAAACTCTTTCAAGTTTTATCTTTTGGCTCATTTCATTTGACATGAGAAAAATTTTTCTAAAATTTTCTTTTTACATGTCAATGAAATCAATGATAAGTTTTGATGTATCCTTACCCCATACTATATTGACATCTTCTGACATCCTGACTTAAAGAAGGTATGTGCTTTAACTTCTATATATTGTGTTCCTTACACCTTTTTATTGATGTCAAATAGGGGGAGAAGAAACAATAGAAAAATATGTATACGTGCTTATAACATTGCATTCATTATCTTGTGATACATATTTTTCTATGGTGATTTGTCATCATCAAAAAGGGGGAGATTGTTGACCCTAAAGCTATATGCCATAAGTTTTGATGATGACAAATGTATTTGAATAGTAGCATTGATATATATAAAGATTAATTATCATATATATGCTACAAGTACTTAAGCATGATTATGTTATTTAATATATATGTTGCATATATTGAATCATGCTATTAAACTAACCATTGGGTTTGCAAGTAAGATATATTTTATAGGTTGGTTCAAAACAAGAAGAGTGAGCATTGTATTGAAGAACAAGGAAAAGCAATATCATGCTTCACTCAAGGAAAATAACATGCAAGGATGAAGCTCCAAGAAATGAAGAATTAGAAGATTTGAAGTCTTGGAAGCTTGGATGCATCAAGATAGCCTATGTGTTTACATTAGGTATATTTTATATAGGCTAGTATACTTGTGCAACTCAATGATTTAGATTTGCATACATTGGCTCAATTATTTTGAACAAAAAGATAGTGAGATATGAAATTTTACAAAAGTTAGTTTTTGACCTTTGGTCACTCTTTATATCATATCTCATAAACGAAAAATCATTTTTTCAAGTGTCTTAATCTCATTTGATAGTAGACTCAAAGATCTTTCCAAAGGTATATTATTTATTGAAAACGGAGTCCAAATGAGAAATATATGACTATTTAAAATATAGTTTGAAAAACTGAAAGTTGATTATTCTGTTCTGACCTATAGTCAGTATTTTGATTATATCTTTTAAAAGAAAAATAATTTTTGAGTAAAAATTAGCTCATTTGAAACTAGACTCCAAGAGCTTTCCAACGGTATATTATTTGTTTAAAACGGAGTTCAAATGAGGGATTTATGAATTTTTAAAGAAAGCTCAAAATCTGGACTGCACTATAAGTGCTGTAACGGCTATATAACGGATATATAACGGCTAGTTTTGTAAAATCTTATATATATGACCTTAGATACACGATTTTGAATAAGAACAAATTCCTACAATGTGATATTAACTTCTTCTATCATCTTTGAGAGAAAGGAAAGCATTCTTGAGCCAAATCTTGCATATTCTCTATCATTAGAGTTATTAGAGCTTCATTTGTTTTCATCTACTCTTTATAGAGAGTTTCTTTGTATTGTTGATTTTGATCAACACATATATTATTCTGAGTTGAGGTTCGCAAGTACCGGTGTTGGAAGAACTTGCTTTGGGTTGAGGAGGAGCCCGGATTCATAAATTCTCCATTGTGGTTTCGCAAATACCCGGATCGAATTTGCGTGGTTGTAGTGGTTTGCAAGTACCCGGATTAAAACTTGCAATTATAGTAGAAATACTCAAGTGGTCTCTTGAGGACTGGATGTAGGCTTGGATTAGCCGAACCAGTATAAATCTCCGAGTTTGCTTTCTCTATCCCTTACTCTTTAATTTGTGCATATTGATATCTATTCTTTAATTCCTTGATCTTTATAATTATTTATCTTGACAGCACATTGATTTTCTGTATTGTATTTATTATCCTAAGCATTGTACTTTTACAGAAAATCATTTTAACTTCCAATTAATTCTTGTGAAAAATTTATAAAACCCAATTCACCCCCCCTCTTGGGTTCCAACCATTACTTTCAATATATACATAATATAAAGTTACTGCTGCAGCACCATCACTAAGATTTAATCTATCCAAAACTAGCACAATACTCTAAGAAAATATATAACCCACACACAGACTAGCACAATCAGAGTCATTACACAAATTTATAGCGGAAGTGTACTTACACGCACCATCCTTCACCTTACTTTAAAAGTGTTCACACTATTCCACACAAGGGTTCCATTCCGTTATCAGTTTTCATAATCAGGAGGGCTAAATAGTCTTCCTATTATATCTCATCATTCATAGTAGAGAAGGCCACATAAGCTTCTTATTATGTTCTTTTTTACCATAGTTGAGAGGCTACACATGCTTCTCACTAGGTCCTCATTAATTTGAGAGAGCCCCATCGGCTCCTCATTTCATTCTCATTTCTATAGTATAGAGGGCTACACATGCTTTTCTTAGTATCGTTAGTTATAATGCGAGAGAGCCACACTGCTTTTCATATTACTGCTAATCTATTCTCGTTAGGAGAGCCACCATGGTTTTTCACATAATATTATTAGTCATAGTGTAAGAGAGCCACATTGTTCTTCGTACTACCACTAACTCATTCTCATCAGGAAAGCCACAAAGGCTTCTCACATAATACATAAATTTCATCCATGACAACACACAAACAATAAGTAATGTCGATACATGAAGGAATTACAAATCATGAATCCTAAATAAAATACTTGAAGGTGTTAGCGATTTGGCAAGTGTCCCAGTCACACAAGTAATACAATGAAAAAAGTAAAAATTATCGTTCCCACAAGAATTAACTCACTAATTACTCAAAAAACTCAAATGTATTAGTTATACAAGCCAAATTGGATTGAAGAAAGCTCTATACAAAGAACTGAAAAGTAAAATTCAACTATAGTAATTTTTTATGCTTTCTGCAAATAAACACACACACAAATCGATAAAAGGCCTAGAGTTATTAATCTCCCTTTTTCGTCATAAGAATTGCTAAACTCTCTCTTGCACTCGCAAATCTAATCAATTATGTACCTTAATCTTAGGTTTCTTAATGGCTTAAAATAATTCTCACGAATCTAGATTAAGGTACTCAACTTCTACATAATCTCTTATGTAAGTCAAGCCTACAACCTAAATTTGATTAAACGATATTAACTAATATCCATATCATTTAACAAGAGAAATCCCTTAGGTTAAGGTTACACACTCGTCCTTTTCAATCAGAGTTCTACTCTACTCTCACCTCCATTTTCCAAGGTCAGTAAAAGCAACAAAAAAACTATAAAGTGATCAAGTTCATAGCAAGTTCAAGATAGATGAATGAAAAGACATGTATTAATTCAAGAGAATTCACAAATACAGAGAGAAACACAATTCCTAATCTGAAATTAGGTTCATAGCAACCCTATAATAGAAATTTAGCTACTCATGGCTACAGAACTACAAAAAATAGCAGAAAAATAATAAAACTCCATGAAACCAAGGTTGGATTTACGGAAATTGGGCTTGGATAGCTTCGAGAATGAATTCTTTCTCCTCATTTAGCAAAATCGGCGCCCTCTGGTCTATCTCGTGCTCAGAGTGACCTAAAAAACTAGCACTATCACTATTTAAACTAGCAAAAAAGTGGCAGAAATTGCGACCACCACTATAGTGGCACATTCCCACTGCTATAATAGTGGAAGGCAGAATGTTGAGCTTAAAAAGCATAAGTTGCAGTGTTCATTGCTATAAATGTGAAATCCACCGCTATAGCGGTGTATGGTAGAGTTTAGGGTTTCAAAATCATTAGTTCTAATAGCCACTATTATAGCTATGAAATCCATCGCTATAGTTGTGGGAGGCAGAAAAGACAGCTTCAATATCTTCAGAATTATAGCTTAAACAGTTCCATTTTCTTACACAAGCTCTTCACCAATTCAACCTACATCAGAAAACAATAAATCATCAATTACTAACAGTTCTGAATCATGAAATCACTCAATCAACTAAAAACTCTAAGAAAACCTAAACTAAATTAAACAATTCAAAACATGGGTTAAACAATGCACATCCAAGCAATAAGGAGATCAAAAGAGAGGGTAGAAAGTACCTAGATAGTGCTAAATTGAGAACTCAATAGAAGGCTATACAGTAGTAAAGTGTTCATTACATCATGCAACTCGTTACACATCATATATTGACAAACATAAGGTATGTCACTACTCTCATATACAAAATTAATGTACCAAGCCATCACTCCCACAATCAAGTTACTCATAATATGTTACCAGGAAAGTTACACAAGCTCCCCTTGCGGTTCACAATATACACCAAATCATACTCACATAGGAAAATAAGTTTAGCATATAACAAAATTCCAATACAAATCAATCATGAGAAGTAAACTTTAATTCAAGAGATCATATAATCACTATCCAACTCACCTAGTTATTGTAAATAAATTCTACAAGCAATGGAGCACTTACCAGGTTTCCATGATGCGAACAAGTTATTCCCGACTCAATATCACTATGCCAAGATCATGTTTTGATTTGAATCGATATTATATATGCCACTGAATACGCAACAAGAAAACAATGGAGTAATAGTCTCCTTCACTAATTTGTACATTAGACCAATTATTTAACCATTTCATAAGGAGAGAGAGCATCTCCAAACCATTTAGGCTTATTCCTTTCTTAACACAATAGAATCATGCAATTTCATTAACACATTATTTAATTACATGACTTAAGTTAAATAAAGTTGCATAAATCCCTCACCTTGATCCAAGCTATGCTTATCTATTTTGGTTAGCCCCAATTGATATGGGAGGTATGTTAAAGAACATATCCCTATGAGAAAATCATGTAAAATATGTCAAAAACATAAGACAAAGAAAAGCTTGCTATTAATTCTGACCTTTTGTCATTCTTTTGATGATATCTCTTAAAGGATAAGGAATTTTAGAATGAAACTTATCTCATTTGAAACTAGATTCAAAGAGCTTTCCAATATTGTCTCATTTGTTAAAAACGGATTCAAACGAGCAAGTTATAACCGTTTGAAATCTTGAAAATTTCATGTTGGAGCCTCAATGCTAAGCGTTCAATGTCTGGCGCTGAGCACTAAACTCAACAATTCAAATCTTCGGCATTGGCGTTTGCATAGAATACAAAAACTAAGGGTGAGCAACCAACCCAATCCAACCGCGCAGTTGGGTTGGTTTGAGTTAGGTTGAAAATATTCAACTCGACCAATGGCTGGTCAGGTTGCGGGTTGATATTTACAACCTAACCCGACCTGCTAACTCAATAGCTATATATATATATATATATATATATATATATTAGATTTTCTTCTCACTCGCCATCTCCATGTGTTTTTCATCTTCTTCAGTCTTCTCGACTGCCATCTATCTCTGTTTCTCCCACTCTAGTGTTTCCTTCTCCTTCCTTCTCCCACTTCAGTCAAGCAATCATGAGTCTTTCCCAATCCCCACTTCTCCTTCTTTCTCCATCTCCTTATCCTGGTTCGTATTTCTAGCCTGGAACTAGATTTGAACCAAAAAATTTTTGGTTCAATGGAATAGAGCCGAGGGAACTAGGAAAGCCAAGTGCAGTAGATGAAGTCTAACTGGAATAGTGGAACATGCGAAAGATGGGAGGAGATCATATGAGAGACAAAGAGAAGGAGGTGGGAGACAGTCAGACAGAAAGGGAGATGGCAACGTAACACATAGAGAGAGAGAGAGAAGACTTGTTAGAGCGTGGGTTGGGTTGGTTCGAGTATACCTTTAAAAAAATCAACAACTAGACCTAGTTGATCGAGTTGGGTTAAAAATTTCCAAAAACCCAACCCTATGCTCACCCCTAACGAAAACTGTCCGGTTTTGCTTCCAAATCCCATTTTTCCCATCCTAAATCACCCAAGCTTCATCCCCAGTGATTTAAGTCACCAAATACAAGTTTTCCAACAACTAATAACACTTTAAAACATCAAATACAAGTGGGGTTCTAAAGATTCACAAATCTTTTCTTTAAAACAAAAAAAAAAATCTTTAATGACAGCAAAAAATGTTCTTTCCCAAAATTTCTCAAGTTTAATCCGTGATAAAGCAACATACATCACACATTTAGTTTTCGAAATACATCATTATACTTATGAGAAGAGATTAGATACATTAATCAAACCCAAAACATGAATTTTCCACTAATTCCAAACCTAGGGTTCAAGAGGTCCGAAAATGGAAGAAGAAGAAGGAGATGGTCAAGAGCTTACCTTGAACTTGAGTCCCCAAACTAAGGTAGGTTGTTGGAACAATTTGCTTGCCTCAAAACTTGACAATGGAAGGAGGAAGGAGGAAGGAGGTTGGATGGTGAGTGTACTGGAGAGAAGGAGGGACGTACAGCCACACACACATTGGAGAGAATGGGGGAAAAGTCTAAGGCTAAAACTAATAGGTTTACTCCCCTTTCTCATATATCAAAACTTGCCCCTTTTTCCACTACTTTCTCACCACTTTGGTCCCTTGATTAAAAGAAAATCTCTCTTTAAATTTAAATAGCCACAAAGCCACACATTTATCATTTACTCTAATGTTCCATACGTGTACCAAAAAGCGGGTATTATGTTAACCAAAACATTTGAAAACCGCAAATATTACACTATTAGTGACCATCATTAGTTGTCTAATCGTTGATGCTCCTATGAGTGCATTGCTTTCTTTTTAATTCCTTCAATTCCAAGCTTCCAGCACCATTTTTATCAGTTGCACATGGTCTGTCAGATTTTTTTTAAATGTTAAAGAAGATAGGAAAAAAAATTCTTAAAGTTATTTTAAAATTTGTCTTCTTAAATTTTCAAAATTAGAAATTAAATCGTTAATTTTTTGCATTAAAAACCTTTATTTAATTTTTTAAATATTTTGTATGACATCAAACTCTTCATATCTTGATTAGAAGGTCTTGCATTAACAAAATACAATTCAAAATAATTATTTTAACACGTGAAAAGTTTAAAGTATTAAATGAATTTGTGTTATTGAAAACAAATTAAATTGAACGACTTTTTTTTTAATTGTGAAAAAGTTCAAAAGACTGTATTTTCTTTTTCTAAATATTTTATATGTGAGGACATGAAACCAGAAGAGGTGAACCAAAAAATCAATCCACGTTCCTTAAAACTTGTAAGAATGTCAAGACAACTAGATTAAACGGGTATATATGCTGCGTCAGAATTATACATCAGATTGATTTATATTTTGACTTTATAATGTTATATTAAATAAGAAGCGAGAGAAAAGAAAAAAAAATCTTAAATTATAAATTAATAATTTATATTATAAACAAATTGTCATAAATGAAAAAAATATGTTTTTATTAATTTCAACATTGATAATTTATATATTGATCTCGATTATTGTTTTGGTATATATTAAAAGTGTATATACTAGAGCCAAAATCCACATTGATGCTCCCACTAAACGTTTGGTGAATGCATCACAGATATCAAAAGTGATTGGCGGAAATAGTCAGAAGGCTGCGCTAAAAAAGAGATGTGGTCCTGATCCATGTTGGAATGGAAAGGAAGCAAATGATATACTAAAATAGCTTCAAATATTCTCTTAAGAAATGGTTTAACGTATATTGATCACTGGAAGTGGTTGCCAATCAACTAAGCAGATAGCAGACAATGAGACAATGACAATGAATGTTTGTCAATAGTAGCCAAGTAATTCATAACAACTTTCGGAAGACGCTTAAAAAAATTATTATCTTCCTCGAGTCAGATATCCTGTTCAGTTCAGGCGAGACCAAAATAATGCTATCATCCAGCTTTTGTTGGTAATACCCAAAAAGGCAAAGTAAACAAATGAATGACAAACGTGAAAGGATAATGGAGACGACTGGTTGGGAAATTAAAAGGGAAAAAGTGCTCTATTAAACAATTCCTGGGACCTTCAACTATGCACAGTAAACAATGTTCAAAATCAAAACTGACCTCAAAAAAACGAACATCCATACGATGAAATGAATTGAGTATATCGGAGTATCACTTTCTATCACACGGCAGAAGCAGCTTTCGGAACCTTCGGATCTTGATTCACCGCCCCACCACCGCCTTGTGTCCCACCAGCTCCAGCTGTCACCTCTTGGAATGGAGGGACCATCCCGCCCCAAGCTGGGGCTGCAAAGTACACATGCCTTCCAGAGCTGTCGTATACCACCTGCACATATCCAGGCTCGGCCACCCCAACCTTAGTCGGAACGGTTCCAGAAGTTTCAGCCTTAGCCCCAATAATGGACTGTGAATGTGAATTTGAAAGAGAGAGTGCTGCTGATGGGGCCCCATTGTAGAATTCAGCTGCGGGGACCATTCTCGGGACTCCATAGTAAGGCTGACCAACAGGTCCAGTCACGGCACGCAATGCGGTGGCATGGTACATTACGGCTGGTGTTGCAATGAGATACAACGGCTGCTCAGTGACGGTTGCAGAAGCCGCCAACGAATAACCAGCACTTGCCATATGTCTTTCAGGCAAAGAAACCCCCGCCGGTGCCGGAAGTGATACTGGAGCAGGACCACTTTGCGCAGGCGGTGGCTGCGGTTTCTCTGGATTTTTCTGAGAGTTATAGACGTCCACGATAGTATTAACTCTGCCATTGCCTTCATCGCTTTCCTGTTGCAGGATTTGCTCGTTGTTTCCGAAATGCAAACTCTGCAACTCCTCTATCGGTTTCTGGATCTTAGTGGGCGACACCGCCGGTTCTCCCACAACTTGCCGATCTTCCGATCCACCGTCCGTTCCTGCCGGAGCATCCTTCGCCGCTGCATGCGGAATATTAGACGCAGGACGAGGAACAGAATCAGGCATTTTCGCCGCTGGAACAACTGAATATCTGTTATCCAATCCAAACAGAAAATCCGGACTCGCAGCCGAAACAGTGGCCGAGGGAGAAGAAACCTCCACATGTGGAATGTGCACAGAATTGAGAGCGTCTACAAACCATTGCTGCTCCGGTTTCAAGTTGCTCGGACCGAAATTAGCCGAAGCCGAAGGGTTAGGCGGAAACAGGAACAACCTCAACCTAGCGGGCTTCGCCGACGGACGGAGACACTGATCATACTCGGCCATCATGTGTTCTAGATCCTCATCGTTGGTGACCGAAATCAAAGAGTCAAGATCTTCGCCGGGAAGTTGGTACTTGAAGATAATGTCGTCGTTGCAGAGCGAAGAGAGCTTCGCCATGATAGCGGAGAACTTAATGTTGCGATCAACGGTTATGATCTTGGTGTCTCCACCGACATAAGCAAGCTGGTTATCGTGAGGCCTAAATTGGACATTTCCGCCATAGCTACACATGAACTTCACTTTGTGGTTGTTGTTGGTGGTGGTGCCGGTGGGGAGTTCGTCCCAAGGGGGGTTCTCGTTGTCGACATCGTGAGAAGAGGGCGAAGAATTGCGGGAATCATGGAAGGAAGAGTGTGAATGATTCTCCATTGCCAGGGTTTAGGAATTGATGGAGGTTTTGGGAATTTCGGGGTTAGGGTTTGAGGAATTGGGACGTCACTGGAGAATTCGGAGCGGAGAGGGTTTTGTTGGTTGGTGTTATGGAAGAAAAACGGCGTGGTGGGTTCCTTATGCGTGGCGGAATTGAAAACCCGACTCAACGACCTACTACATTTTAGCCATTTAGGAAATATAACAGATTAATCATGAATTTTTCTTGCGTAAAAATGTTAATTTAATAAAAATATAATAGATTATAGAACCGTATGCTTTATTCTAACGCTCGTTTGGTTGGGCTTGGAAGGGAAAAAAAAATGGAATTCCATTCAACAACATAATTTTTTATGTTTGGTTGGATAATTCTAATAGAGAAGTTTCATTTCAAAATGAAAAAAATGCTGAGGTAGCAACTATTTTTTCTTCCTCTTTTTTCCATCCGACCTCCTATGGAAACAATTTCTTCAATATGGAAAAAGCTAGAAATTTCGTTTGTGACCTCTCGATCATGCTGCCTTGCTCCTTACATTCTTTCTTTTAGAAATTATCGACCATGATTTTTCTCTGTCTCAACCTTGTGTCTCAGTCCTATGTCTCTGTATTCGTCTCCATTGTTCCTACGTCTTAGCCTTGCGTCTCTGGATCTCTTAGCGATTTCCAGTGACAGATGAGAGAAAGAAGGAGAACGACTGAGAACGATTTGTTGACTGAATTGGATCTAGAGCTGTGATGGAAAAGAGTGCGATTGAGGGAGGGAGAATGAGTGCGACTAAGAAGACAAAGGGAGAGGAGTGCTATAGGGGAGAGAGAGAGAGGTAGGACTATTTTTTTCAAAAAAATAATAATTAGGGGTATTATGGTGAAATATATCAATTAAAAAATACATACCAAAATATTTATTTTTTTTTCTATTCTTTTTTTCATTGTGAACCAAATAATTTTTTTTTCATTTTCTTTTTCTTCTCATTCTTCCTTTTCTTTTTATTCCTATTCTATATTACAAATCAAACTAGTCGTAATATTATTAATCCTAGCATAAGTATCATGTTATTATTTTCTATTAAAGTCCAAATAATCGAGAATCAAGATATATGACAAAAGTAATAGTTTAAACGAAAATATAATTAAGAAAATTTTTTGTTACATATATTTAAGAATATTTAAAATAATATATATGCAGATTAGGAATATAATTCGCTGTTCAGTCATGAGTAGGATTTGAAGTAAAAACAAAATTCAAAATTATGGATATAATATCCGATATCATCAAAACAATCCATATATATATATATATATATATATATATATATATATATATATATATATATATATATATATATATTATTCAAGGATATCCGCCATAAATGTGATAAATGTGTTCATAATTGAATATATTTAAACCAATCAAATTAATTTAAAAATTTAATATGAAATATTTTTTAATCTTAACAATAAAAATATCACAAAAAATTCAATATTCCTATTAAAATATAAGAGATTATATAAATAATAATTACGTTAAGAATCAGGATTAGATATTAATTATTTAGATGAAGTATTAATTTATACAAATAAAAATTTAAATATTATAATTTTTTAATCCATTGATTCGTTTGATTTAGATGTATATATATATTTGGCATCGAGTAATCAAACTAATTTAACGCGTGTATTAAATTCTCATACAATAATTAACCCAATTAATTGATATTGGTTTTTGTCAAATTTAGTTTGACCGAATTAATTAAGAGTTTTGATATTTATGTATACCAATCAAAATCGTTATATATAACTTTAAAAATATGATAAACTTTTAAAATATGACATTTATGGAAGGAAAAATAAAAATGCTCGTGCATTATTTCTTGTAATATCCCAGTCTTGTTAGTGTTTCAACATATGTATTTGAATAAGAAATTTGATTGATTGACTTGAATCTAAACTACATGTAATTTAACTCTTTATTAATTTCAGCACGTATATTCAAATATACTAACAAAATCCTCCTACATGAGAGCATCCAGATTCATAAGGAATTTTGAGTCCCAAAGCGCCAATTCTCAGCTGAATTTCTTTTTTTTGATGAAAAGTTCAATGTTGAATTTAATTGTTCTTTGGGCTGATGAAACTTGGAAAGGACTCAAGTCTTCACCGGCCACCATTAGATTATCTGAATTAATTGGTCATAGCGCTCGATTATATTGAATCATTGAATCTGTATTGATTTAAGGGTCGCTCACATATCTTTTGTGCACTGAACAAAACTAATAATGGCGTGTGCGTCCTGTGCTTATTGAATGGAAAGAAATTTTTTATTTGTAAAAATCATATTTTTTTTTACTTTTAAACAGGAGTCGTGAAATTAATAAAATTATTAAATCAAATATCATTCACCGATCCTATAGTTCATATTTAAAAGTAGATAAAAATAGAGATTCTAAAAAATCTATCTCTTTCCGAATTGAATAGGCAGCGACTCACGTCCACTTAGAGGTGTTTGCGGAAGCCGTATCACAAAAGCTAACCATTTTGTTTTTTTGGAGCTTTTGGATTGGGCATGCATCTTGTCTAGATTATGTGCCTATTTTTATGCAAAACCGTTTTCTGCTATTTGAAGGTTTTTTTATTGGTCCAGTGCAAAATATAAAGTATTTATAAAAAAATAGATTAATATAAAACAATTTATAAGTACTTGTTAAATTATATAAAATTCTTACTGTTAATAAAGTCATTCAAATACAAACTATATTTCATTCAATTATCAATAGTTGTGCTGTGTGCGTCACTAGCTATCACCAACTTTTGTTTTGGTTTTTATATAACATTAAAAGTAATAAGTAATTTTATTAGTCAAATGAACATATGCTATGCAAAAGTTCATTTAAATGATAAAAAATAAATTAAAAATTCAAGTAAAATATTTAAAATTAAATGAGTGTTAAGTATAATTTAATTAAAAATTTAGAGAAAATAAGTGTAATTTATCCATATCAATAATATAATGAGGTGAAATTTCCTTGTTTAGTTTGACTAAACTTTCAACAGTAAATGTAAAGAATTTTTAAAGTAGGATTTCAATTAGTTTGATACTTTTATATGTTGCTCCACACTATTTTTTGACTTTGAATAATAAACTACTCTAAAGCATACGCTGTCACATCACAATAGTACATTTCATACTATATTCATGCAATGTGTTGGATATAATAATAATAATAATTATTATTATTATTATTATTATTATTATTATTATTATAAAAGAGTGCCTTCACATGGAAATCAAATTGGTTCTAATATTGGAGTTACCGATTTTCTTACTAACCGTTTGATCAGTGATCAAGCAGGTAATGGTCAATCCCTAAAAAAAAACTTTTGTTGCTAATTATTCGATCTCGTAATCGAACAATTAGAGAGGAACCCAGACTGGGCCAATCCAATTCTGAAGACATGTGGGTCTTTGTGTTGTCCTTAGGTCATACAACCTTCATTTGCTTTCTAACATAATGTCTCTTAAATTGATCCCTCATCAATGGATTAGCTCTACCTCTACAACTAAAATTACTGTCACGAGTTCAAGTCAAATCATACTATAAAGAAAAGATTACTTATAGCAGGGACGAATCTTCTTATGGACAGAAGGAGGTATTCGCCTGTGACATTTGGGTTTTAGGGGCTGTGATTTTTGTGCGCGCTGCTGCATGGTTCTCATGATACAAATATTATCAGGTTGATAGTCATTAAATTATATGGTGCGCACTTGAATGCTTCGAAAAAATTTTAACGTGTGGTGTTTCAACCTATGTGGCTAAGTGCTAAATTGTTGACTTTTGAGATAAAGGTCATAGGAACATGGAGGAAATTTAGAGAATTGTTCTAGTTGGTATATAATCTTCTCCTGAAGAAATTGCCTTCATTTTTCCTCATTCTCTTCTCCACTCTCCCGTCAACTCCATCTCTCCCTCTCTAGAGATCTTGTCCCTTTTTACTTGGAAGCTCCTTGGTGGTGGCATTTGGACCTATCTTGAGTGAAGCTTCAAGATTGATAAGTACATCTCTTCTTCTTCTTCTTCTTCTTCCATTTTCGTATCTCTTGAACCCTACTTGGGAAATGTGGGTTTTTCTAAAAAATGGGAAGTTGGGTGTGCATTAGAACTCTTCCATTGCTCTTTTTTGAAGTTTAAGAAGAGTTTTTGGTGGCCTTTGATATAAATGGCTAGTTCCCAAGAGGGGGGTTAAATTGGGTTCATAAATTTTTTTTTTAAAACTTGTTGGAAGTTTAAGAAGTTTCTGAAGGAAAGCCAAATATAAATGACAGTATAAAACAGAGCAATGCCAAGATGAATGAAAATAGAGTGCAAGTAATCAAAGATAAAGCTTTTAAGCAATTAAAGAGATAAGGGAAAGAGAAATAAACTCAGGTATTTATACTGATTTATCTTAAACCAAGCCTACATCCAGTTCTCAAGATCACTTCTTGAGTATTTCACTATTAACCACAAGTTTATACAAATTGAGTACTTGTGGACCACTATAATAGAGATCTTTTTCTTTCCCAAGGATGTCTCTCCCCCTCATAGATTGGTTTCTCTCAAAAACACTCAAAGAAAACTTCCTTGATTAATACACTCAGAGAATGATAAGTGTGTAGAAGCAACTCTCAAAACAGAGTATATAAAACAGTGAAAAGCTCTTCTAAAAGTAAATGATAGACAAGGATTGGCTTTCTGAAAATTTGAGGCACAAAGAATGTTCTTCTTAATGCTTTGACATTCCTTAAGGCTGATATTTAAAGACCCAGAAGGAATAGTGTCGTTGGAGACAAATCTCATATTGATTTGCATGATGTCAACAAGAAATAGCCGTTTAAAAGTGTTGGCGGTCGACTGGTTCATTCCAGAAAGTAAGCGGTCGACCAATTGAAGCATGATAATCGACTGGTTGCCTTGTGTTCTTCAGATAGACTTCGTTCCAGTGCAAGGCGGTCGACCAGCTTCTGCAATGCGATCGACCGGTTGTTAACAGAGAATAAATACTTTGTTCCAGTACGAGGCAGTCGACCGGTTGAAGGCAGGCAGTCGACCGGCTGCTGGCAAAGAGTGAAACCTTGTTTGCATGAAGTAAGCAGTTGACCGGTTAGCTCCAGGCGGTCGACCGGCCAGCTATTAATAAGCTGAAATGAAAAAGTTTATATAAACAAAGCTTCAAATGTTTTCAGCAATCAGTCAATACTTATTTATAATGTGCTATTTTAATTTGCTTTGTTACTCATCAAAACCAAATATTGTCTTAAATGCAATGAGGTCAACAATCTCTCCCTTTTTGATGATGACAAGCAAATTAAAATAGGTAAGACATTTTGAAATAAAATAAGGATTGACATACTCCCCCTGAATTGTGTAACCTTTGTAGATCTTTGAAAGAGAATTTCTCTTTCAAAAAACAATGTAAGCACAACGGAAATTCCCAAAGGTTATAATATATATAAACAAGATTTAACCAAAGAAGATCATAATATATATTCAAAGATAAAATCAAAGTAGCAGCATGAATAAACCAAATACAAATATAGTCAATAACCATAACAGAGAGTAAATAATAATCCAAAAGATAAAGTACTAATGTTAGACATATAATCAAATTGATGTATAAAACATAAATTCTTATCCCCTTTTATCATCAATAAAAAGGAGGGGAGTCTTCAGTTCTCAATCCTCAAGGCAGCTCAATCTCTATGATGAAGATTGCGAAGCATGTTCTTGAGCTACTGGATCTCAGATGCCTGAGCAGAGGATGCTTCTTCTATGGATTGAAGCCGTGTGTTCATAGAAGCCATTAATGCCAACCTGTGGTTGGAGTTATCTAACAAATCTCTCAGCATATGAGTTGACGGAGCAGCGAATATGGAAAGACCTGCTGGAAGAGCCTCTTCTTCTTCTTCCTCACAATTTTCTTCTTCATTGTCCTCTTCTTCTGCTCTGTCACCTAAGTTCCTTTCTCTTCTTTCTCTAGCCCTCTTCATTGTCATATTCTGAGGTGTTCTTCTCTACTTATTGCCAATCAAATCAAAGTTCATTCGCATCAATGCATTACCATCTATGATGGAGGTGGTTTTTATAAGATTGAAGTGATGATTGATGCGGCAATATTGCACAATCCTAGAGACAATACTAGCATAAGGTAAAGGAGATTTCTTCTTGGAGACACATGAGGCCATTCTCTGTATGATGAAATAGGGAATATTGAATGGAGCACCATTCATGACACAAGCCATAACAAAGAACTTTGATTCGCTTCCTCTTGCCCAATTTCCTAGCTTGTTTACCAAAATGTAAGTAATGAACAGATGATCATTGACATCCATATGACTTACCATGATCTCTTGGCTAGAGTACATTACCTCCCTGTTAATGGTTTTATGAGTTTCTTCTTTACTGTAATGAGTAAAATGCAGGGAGTGATATTGATCATGAAAACAGAGCTCTATTCTTCTTGGAGGAAGAATACCAATAAGTTCAGCCAATTTTTCTTTAGTAAACAACATTTTTTGCCGTCTGACCTTAGCAGTTATCAATCTACTACATGAGTTATACTCGAATGTGGTATAAAAGGCTTTTACCACTTCATCAGACCAAGCCCCCTTATAGCTAACAAAATCTTTTAATTCCATATTTTCCAAGCACTTAATAAAGTCCATATTCCTATTGGCAAAATAATCCCAATCTAGAAATTTGCTAGGAATAACTTTTCTACTTCTAAAGTGTTCTTCATACTTGGCTTTGTGGTTATTATCCTTTAGAAGATCACCCATGGGAAGGGTGATGGAGTTCTTGCTTCTTACCTTCTTGGAAGATGAAGCCATAGAGAGAAAAATAGAGAGAAGCCCACGAACTCGAGAGAAAGAGATCAGAGAGGATTCTCACGATGTAATCGGCCAAAAGGGGGCAAAAATGCCCTAGAAGCATGAATCCAAGGCCGAATTGAAGAAAAACCACATAAATTTGAGAGAAAAATCACATGGGAGTTGAGGAGACGCATTAAACTGGGAGAGCAGAGGAGTTCAGTTGAAAACAACAGTCTAAATGAATTTTAAAACCCAGAGATTCCTTTTATAATGGCGCGCATTAATGACCTAGCGGTCGACCATCGTGGACCATGCGGTCGACTACCTACTGTGTAATTCAGAGCCATTCTTTTCTGCCAAGGACTGGTCGACTGCTTCCAAGGGATCGGTCGACTAATATCAGTCAGTCTTATCTCATTACTTACTGTCTCAGGCCGATCGACCACTTCGTTCCAGTGATATACTAAAATCTCAGCGCCCAACAATGGTAACTTAAATGCCCAGCAATGGTCCAACATTTAGCATTTTTAGTCTTGCCGGTCGACCGCTTGAGCCTAGAACTGTATAACTCCACATATTTTGAATACAAAGGCAAAAGAGTACCTTAAAGGATATTTTTGAGGAATAATACCTGCAAAACACTTTTAGTGGACAACCCGATGCTTAAGTAAATAGTAAAGAGACTAAATTAAACATCTATGCAAGGGGAAAACAATTTTTAGAGCTCATAAAGGTTTGCCATACCAAGTTTTCTCCTTATAAAACTGAATCTTTCTTCAGAAAAAAAGTTTTGTGAAAATGTCAAAATGTCTACCAATTGAAATTCAGTTTGCACAACTCAAGTGAGACAACTTTCTTTTGAACATGATCTCTTATAAAATGATGTCTAATCTTAATGTATTTAGTTCTTGAGTGCTGAACTGGATTTTTGGATAGATATATAGCACTTGTATTGTCACATCTAATGGGTATGCTTTCAAGAAAAATACTAAGATCCTCTAATTGTTGCTTCATCCACAAAACTTGAGCACAATAACTTCTAACTACATGTATTCAGCTGTAGCTATGGATAAAGCAACACTATTTTACTTTTTGCTAAACCAAGAGACAAGAAAATTACCAAAGAATTAGCAAATTCTACTTGTACTCTTTCTATCAGTTTTGCTACCCACAAAATTAGCGTCAGAGTAAGCGGTTAAAATATTTGAGTATCCTTTAGGATACCATAAACCCATTTTAAATGTACCAACCAAGTATTTAAAAATTCTTTTAACAGCTTTAAAATGAGATTCCTTGGGGCA
Source organism: Biancaea sappan (assembly GCA_037074585.1). Lineage (NCBI taxonomy): Eukaryota > Viridiplantae > Streptophyta > Magnoliopsida > Fabales > Fabaceae > Biancaea > Biancaea sappan. The sequence goes on from CM073494.1 coordinate 20,926,055, forward strand.
AGTTTGAAAACGTGTACACATGCATACACTAAACATAATATCTGGTCTACTAGCTGTTAAGTACAAAAGGAAGTCGATCATACCTCTATATTTTGTTATGTCATAGGGTAAACCTTCTTCATCCTTGTCCAAATTTGTTAAGGTGCTCATATGTGTGGAAATAGGCTTAGCATTCTCCATTCCAAATTTTTTGAGCAACTCTTTGGCATATTTAGTTTGACTCACAAATGTGCTATGTTCTATTTGTTTGATTTGGAACCCAAGGAAGAAGTTGAGTTCTCCCATCATTGACATTTCAAATTCACCTAGCATAATCTTAGGAAACTCCTTACATAAGCTTTCATTAGTAGCACCAAAACTTATGTCATCAACATAAATTTAAATAATAATCAAATCATGATTTTCCTTTTTGAAAAAGAGTATTATATCAACCTTTCCTCTAGAAAAGCCATTTTCCAAAAGAAACGAGCTCAATCTCTCATACCAAGCTCTAGGAACTTGTTTGAGACCATAAAGAGCCTTTTTTTTTTGTTTATAAACATGATTAGGCTTATCATAGTTTTCAAAATCAGGAGGTTGTTCAACATAAACTTTTTTCATGTTATAGTCATTGAGGAAAGCACTTTTAAAATCCATTTAAAAAAGTTTGAAATCATTTATGCATGCAAATGCCAACATCATTCTAATGGCTTCAAGCCTAGCCACGGGTGCAAAAGTTTCATCATAATCAATGCCTTCCTCTTAATTATAACCTTTTGTAAGAAGGCTAGTTTTATTTCTAACCGCTACTCCACTTTCATCAAGTTTGTTTCTAAAAACCCATTTTGTGCCAATTATTACATGATCATTAGGTCTAAGAACTAAGTCTCAAACTTAGCTTCTTTCAAATTGATTTAATTCTTCTTGCATGGTCAAGACCCAATTTTCATTAATGATTATATCATCATATTTTTTGGTTCAACTTGTGAAAAGAAGGCTAAGTGGTTACAAATATTTCTAATATAGTTTCAAATTGTTACCCCTTAAGATGTATCACTAATAATAAGTTCTTTAGGATGGCTTTTTGTATACCTCCAATCTTTTGGAAGTTCATCATTGTTACTTGGTGGCTCTTCGTCTTGGGGTTTCACTTCTTCTTGAGGCTTTTCTTCTTCTTGTGGTAAGTTAGCATTTTCTTCATAGTCATTGTCCTCTTTTGGAGCAGCTTCTTGTTCCTTCTCCATTTCATCATTTAAAGATAGGTCCTTCAAAAAGTCTAGCACTCCATTTTGATAATCATTATCCTTAAAAGAGGTGTTAGTTTCTTTGAAAGCAACATATATAGATTCTTCAACAATAAAAGTTCTTTTGTTATAAATTCTATATGCCTTACTAGTGTTAAAGTGACCAATAAAATAGTTTTATCGGCTTTGGCATCAAATTTTTTCAAATTTTCTTTTTCATTATTCAAGATAAAACATTTGCAATCAAATACATGGAGATGTAAAATGTTAGGTTTTCTTCCTTTATATAACTCATATAGGGTTTTGTTTAAGATTGGTCTAATTAAGGCTCTATTTATTATGTAACAAGCGGTATTAACAGCATCCGTCCAAAAATATTGAGTAAATTTCTCTTCATTGAGTATAGTTCTTGCCATTTCTTCTAGAGTTCTATTTTTCCTCTCAACAACACTATTTTGTTGAGGAGTTCTAGGAGAGGAAAAGTTATACTCAATTTCATTTTCATCACAAAATTTCATGAATTCATAATTGTCAAATTCTCCTCCATGGTCACTTCTAATTCTCACAATAGTCAAGCCTTGATCATTTTGAACAAATTTAGCAAGTTTTTAAAAGGATTTAAAAGCTTGATCTTTTTGAGCAAGAAAAAGAGTCAATAAACCTTGAGTAATCATCTACAACAACTAGCACATAAGAGTTACTTCCAAGGCTTTTTGTTCTAGATGGTCCTATAAGGTCCATATGGAGTAGTTGCAAAGGTTTGGTTGTAGAAACAATGTTTTTAGCCTTGAAAGAACTTTTAACTTGCTTCCACATTTAACAAGCGTCACAAAGTTTGTCTTTTACAAATTTGATTTTGGGTAAGCCAATTACTAGTTCTTTTAAGACTATTTTATCCAAAAAGCTCATGCTAGCATGAACTAATCTTCTATGCCAAAGCCAACTTTCATCACTAACACTAATTAAGCAAGTAAAGTCTATAGAAATATCTTCATCAAGATTTATAACATAAACATTATTAATCCTTTGGCCAATATACTGAATTTGCTTATCATTAGTGTTTTTAACTATGTAACGAGTTGAATCAAAAATAACTTCATTGACTTTTTCACATAGTTGACTAATGTTTAGCAAATTATGATTAAGGCCTTCAACATACAAAACATTTTCAATAGAAGTTGAGGAGTTCTTACCAACTTTATCTATACCTTTGATTAAGCCTTTGTCATTACCTCCAAAGGTCACTTTGCTTTATTTTGGAGCTAAGAACATGAGTTTGGATTGATTGTTAGTCATGTGTTTGGAGTAACCACTATCCAAATACCACTTTCCATTACTAGCTTTGAGGCACACCTACAGCACAAATTTCAGACTTCACTTTAGGTACTCAAATTTGTTTGGGTCTTTCTTTGTTAGAGGTTCCTTTTGGTACCCATTTCATCTTGTTACCATTTGAAATATTCTTTTTATACCAACAAGTATAGGAGTTATGTCCTTTTAATCCACAATGGAAACAAGTAGTAAAGGGACTATTTGACATAGTTGCATGTACAAAGAAGTTCTTGTAGTATTTTTTCCTAGCCTTGGGTTTATATCCTAATCCCACTTTGTCAAAGATACATCTTTGATTACCAAGCAATATGTTCAAATTGTCTCTTCCTTGAGTAAATTTTTCAAGGGTAGATTTAAAATCCTCAATTTGTTTTTCAAGATCAATACATTTACAACAAGAGCAATCTTTTTTTGGAGAAGCAGACAATGGTTTCAAGCTTGCATTTTTATCTTGTAAAATGGAGTTTTGTTTTTCAAAAGTCAGTCTTTGAGTGTGGTGAGATCATTTTTCAAATTTAAAGTTTCACTCTTAAGTAAAGAAATCTTTTGTTTTAAAATATTTAACTTTTTGGCAAGCTTCAAGGATTCATTATGTAATTCTTCAAAAGCTTCTTGTAATTCATCAAAAGAATGAGAAGGTTCAGGAAGTGTTACCTATCTCTTTCCATAAGGCAAAGATTTGCTTCTTCATTCTCTTCTTCATCGGATTCATTTTCTCCCCAAATTGAAGAAACATAAGCCTTCTTTATGCTTTTGTCATACCCTTTTTTTTTTCTTGCTTCTTGATGTATTGAGGGCAATCCCACTTGATATGTCCAATCTTTTTGCAGTCATAGCAAGTAAGGCCTTCCTTGTTATTTTCTTTATCCTTTCTCCATCTTCTAGTATTCTTGTTTCTCATAAATTTGCTAAACTTTTTGACAAAGGGGCCAAAATATTCATCATTGATGTCAAGTTCTCCTTCATCCTCATTATTGTCAGCTTTCATTTTCTTGGAAGAGGTTGAATTTAAGGAGATAGTTTTCTTTTTCTTGGTTTCCTCCAAAATCTGAGATTCATAATTTTGGAGATTTTCAAACAGAGTTGTGAGAGAATTCATAGACTCTCCTCTAACCTCCATGATGGCAGTCCTCTTTGCTTCCTATTCTGAAGTGAGGCACCTTATAATCTTGGTGGTTTGGGATTTTTTTGCATCAATCACACCAAGAGCTCTCAAGTGGTTAGTAATGTAAGTAAATCTCAATTGTATTTAACTAATGCTCCCACCATTTTTTTTTGAAATTTTCATATTCATTGATGAAAGTGCTTATTTTTTATTCCTTGACTCTTAGAGTCCCTTCATGTGCAATTTCAAGTGTGTCTCACATTTCTTTAGCATTTGCACAACTAGAGACTCCAAATTACTCATCTTGACTTAAAGCACTGACAATAATCATTTTGGCCTTAGCATTTAAATGCACAAGTTTCTTTTTAGCTTCATTCCATTCACTTTTAGGTATTGGAACATTATTCCCATTAACTACCTTCATAGGTATATAGGGGCCATTTTCCATAATATCCCATAAGTCAAGGTCTACTGCATTAAAAAATAATCTCATCTTTGACTTCCAAAAAGTATAATGATTATCATTGAAACTAAAGGGCTTTGTAAAGGAGTTTCCTTCAGGCAAAATGCAATCACCAAGATCAGCCATAATCAACTCTTAGACTATAAAGTCTTTGATCAAGAGCCCAAGCTTTGATACCAATTGATATAAATGACTAGTTTCCAAGAGGGGGGTGAATTGAGTTTATAAAAATTTTCTTTCAAACTTATTGGAAGTTTAAGATGTTTTTAAAGTCAAGCCAAATATAAATGACAGTATAAACAGAGCAATGCCAAGATGAATGGAAATAGAGTGCAAGTAATCAAAGATAAAACTTTTAAGCAATTAAAGAGATAAGGGAAAGAGAAATAAACTCAAGTATTTATACTGGTTCATCTTAAACCAATCCTACATCCAGTCCTCAAAATCACTTCTTGAGTATTTCACTATCAACCACAAATTTACACAAATTGAGTACTTGTGAACCACTACAACAGAGATCTTTTTCTTTTCCAAGGGTGTTTCTTCCCCTCACAAATTGTTTTCTCTCAAAAACAGACTCAAGGAAAACTTCCTTGATCAATACACTCAGAGAATGATAGGTGTGTAGAAGCAACTCTCAAAATAGAGTATATAAAGCAGTGATAAAGTCTTCTAAAGTAAATGATAGACAATGATTGGTTTTCTGAAAATCTGAGGCACAAAGAATGTTCTTCTTGATGCTTTGACATTCCTTAAGGCTAATATTTAAAGACCCAAAAGGGATAGTGCTATTGGAGACAAATCTCATACTGATCTGCATGATGTCAGTGAGAAATAGTCATTTAAAAGTATTGGCGGTCTGCTGGTTGAAGTAAGGCGGTCAACCAGTTCATTCTAGAAAGTAAGCAGTCGACCTGTTGAAGCACGACGGTTGACCGGTTGCCTTGTGTTCTTTAGATGCACTTCATTCTAGTGCGAGGTGGTTGTCGGCTTCTGCAATGTGGTCAACTGATTGCTAACAGAGAATAAATATTTTATTCCAGTACGAGGCATCAATTGGCTTTTGCAATGTGGTCGACCAGTTGCTAACAGAGAATAAATATTTTGTTCCAGTACGAGATGGTCGACTGATTAAAGGTAGGCGAGTCGACTAGCTGGTTGCAGAGAGTGAAGCCTTATTTGCATGAAGTAAGCAGCGACTGGTAAGCTCCAAGCGGTTGACCGGCCAGCTGTTGATAAGTTGAAATTCAAAAGTCTATATAAACAAAGCTTCAAATGTTTTTAGCAATCATTCAATACTCATTTATAATGTGCTATTTTAATTTACTTTGTCACTCATCAAAACCAAATATTGCCTTAAATACAATGGGGTCAATAGTTTTATGGTTGAGGATAACCTGGTTATGGGTGAGTTATATTTAAATCTGAAATTTGGGAAGTTTTGAGAAAATTCTTAGCTTCTTGGCTCTTGTGCTGATTCTTTCATCTTGGGTATGTGTTTCTGAGTTATTTGGGTTGCGTATATATCATTGTGGATGGGGTTTTGAGTTAGACTAAATTGGTGCTGGGTTCAAGATGATTGTTACTAAATTTTTTGAGATATTGACGCAATCAGTTGACTGTTGCTATGAGACAGCTTTATTCAGACTGAGCAGTGGCAAATCGATCTACCAATGATCATTCAACCAGACGTCTTCTGGTTATAATGAAATTTCTGATGAGGTGCGTCAATCGACTGATAGGGCGATATCAATTGATCGATTGCTCTCTATTACCCTATCTATAAATTGGTATTTTGAAGCAGTCGACTAATGGGTGATAATTAGTTGACCAATTGCTTCTGCATAATCGATTAGTCAACTGATAGGAATGGGACATATGGCTTATGGAATGGTAAGTTGATAATTAATAGACCTTTTTCATGTGTATGACTATAGGGTATCAATTCTCTGGCCTTGTCATCTTTACCATTTCGAGTATTTCACATATGGTAAAGTATAAGCTTGGAATCAAGGTGAGTGGGACAACTTTACTCCTTTTTTTTTAATTGGACTTTATGTTCAAGGAATTCATATGTGCTCTATGTTCTTAATACGAGAAGTTGTTATGAATAAATTATTTGGTAAGTTATGTCATTGTAGTAATGATATTATGACTTCCTATGTAAAGGCAGATAATGGATTTTACTTTATTGATAGTCATATAAAGTAACTGGCTTCTTCTTACATGGTATATCATATCTAGCCTATATGTTGTGCCGGGATGATGGGCACTTGGGTCATTTTTGACGTGCTAGAGTTATTGGCACCCATAAAAGGTAGAAGATGCCATACGATGTACCTTGTGTCGTGTGTGACATTGGAGGTCATTGTGTTGTATTATGACACATGATTTAATTAAACCATGTCGTGGTGTGACTCTTGGTGTGGTTAAATTGTGTTGTGACATGCCATTTGAATCAATTTAATTATGTTGTAGTGTAGCACTTTATATATTAATTTGTACTGTAGTGAGGTATCTAAGGAGTTATGATTATAACCCTTGAGATTTAAGAATGTGTTAATGGGTCAACAGACTATGTGTCAACTATGTAATATGTAGAGAAAATGGTTCCTGTCGGAGATTTAAGTTTTTCTTCAATAATGCATAGATGTGGTTTTAGTGTATTACATGAGTAGTATTTGTGCATTGGGTCAAGTATGTGTTATGCCACGGGTAGTAATTACCTCACTTTATATACTAAGGCTTGGTACTTTCTGTTATGATATTAGTTGTGGTGCAGATTTCATCTGTAGCAGTAATTATTCTTTCTTCTATAAATTGGTAATATCTGGATGACTGTGATGTTGAAGGTACTCTATATTAATATAATTTCTATATTCCTATATTTATGTTGTCACTCACTGAGTATTTGTTTACTCACACTCTTTACTCTTGGACCTTTCAAAGTTTGTAGGCGAGGCAATTAAAGGGCGTGACTTATAGCAAACCCCGAGTTGTCAACCTCTTGAAGTCTTGAGTTGGTCTTTGTCTTAAGATAGGTTTTCTTCGGGATTCTAGGTGTCACTTTGTGACTATATAGGTAGCCTAATATTTCCTTATTTGTAATAGTATTATGATTTTGGTTATCGGGATCTCTTGGTAGATGTATGATGGGATGCTATTTATTATTTTGTGAAATCATTAATATGTAATTAATGATATGGATCAGATTTTCTTTATTCATGTATATAGCTAATGAATTTGATTATTCATCCTTATGTAAAGAAGTTTTTGGTTATTTGAGGTTATTAGATTATGTTATTAAGCTTACGGTGTGAGTGGAGTCTCATTATCATGCCGGTCACATGGGGCATTTTGGGGATGTGATATCGGCCCCCCAAAATTTTTTTCTTATCTAATTTTTTTAAAAAATATTTATCAATTTAATTTTCTTTTATTAGCCCTCGCAAAAAAAATAAAAAAAAATATTTAAGCCCCTTCAATAATTATGTTCAAAATCCATCCCTGACCCATAGTATTTCAACTGGGTCGCAAAGTGATTATATATGAACTTATAAATACGAATGTGTATTAATAAATTAGATTTATGACACTGGATCTATCAAATGAAGTGTAATTCGCCTTCGGTGTATCAAGAGCACAATAGATCCATCCACATTATATAATTTGGAAAAAATAGTATTTTGGTTATTTATATGTATTTTACATTTCATTTTAATTCTTTATGTCTTAGAAGTTATAAATTGATATATCTGATTCAAAGTCTTATTAATCTAGTCATTTTTCATTAAAATCGTTAATCTATTTAACAAAGTTGACATATCATTTTTAAAATACTAACATGACCCATCCTACATAGTTGCTAATTGGACGTTAGTGTCACATGTATAATGCTTAAAATGTCTAAAATGCCTTTATGCTTCATTCCTTATATGTCCATAATAACATTTTAGGAATTACACGTGACTATGTGAGATACTAATATTTAATTAGTAGTTATGTAAATAAACTATGCCAATATTTGAAGAATGATGTGTTAATTTCGTTACATAAACTATCGTTTCTAACGAGAAAAAAATAGTAAGACTTTGAAACATAAATGACTAATTTAAAATAAATATAGAGAACTAAAATATCTTTTTTGCCCAATTATTTTGAGAAATGTTGTACTTATGCATACTATAATGTCACACATTTATCACTTTTTCTTTTTTGGTTACAAAAGAGGCAAGGTTTGTGGAAACGGGAGTGGAAAAGAGGTGTGGGAGGGATTAAACTCATAACCATCAAGACTCCCTAAAACTTATGTAATAAAAATATACTTGAGGTCCCTACAATTTTACTGAAGAATGATTTTAGTCCCTATACTTTAAAAATAATAATTTAGTCCCTGTAGTTTCAAAAATTATGAAATTAATCTCTAGGATTAGTCATGGGTTAGTCAACTATTAGTCAACACTTTCACCAATATATATGGTGCTGACTAGGACACTTACATCAATATTAAAATCTAATCAGTGCCATACATGTAAAACCTACGCTAACATAGTACTACGTTAGCTATTTTTTCCCTTCTTCTCCCCTCTTATACACATGTATCAGCAAAGTCACCAATTTCTTTTACTTTCTTTTCTCTTTCTATTCTTTTTCTCCTATCTCTTTTCGCTTGCCTTTCATTCATTCTCCTCTCATGCTCGTTTCCTCCAGCGACGTCTCCTCTGGTGTCCTCTCCATGATTGGTTCACAAAATAAAGAGTCTAATGTGCAAATTCACCCTTCTAATATGGTATGATTAAATCTTTATCTACACGAGTAATATCTACTAACTTGGGCATAAGCAGAAACCTTCTCTTAAAATTCTTAACAAATTGCAACTTTTTTGCAGTTGATTTCAATAAGGATTGTGTTAATTAACAACAATCCATACAACAAACTGAAGTGATCTATTTGATAACTTATGTTTGATGGTCATTAGTGAAACAAACCCCATGGATTCTAATGTAAATAACTATTTATTCTCATCCAATTCCTAAAAGCCTAAGCAAAAATTTTTGAGTAAGTAACAGCATTCTGCTGACAAACTTAGCAACAAGATAAAACTTAATAAAAATTAAGAAAGTAGGATAGCAAGATAACATTGAAAAGGAAAAGACTATCTGAAATCATGCTACCTTTATGACGACTTCAGACAATTTTTTTATGCTGAGAACACTACAAACTCGCTCAGGAAGATTTAGGTGGACAGATCTTATCCTAGAAAATTAGGAACCATATGAATCAACAAAGACACGTGATGCTGGATGAACAAGTCTGCAGCCATCATCAGGAACTATGGCTTCCGAATTCCAGTTAGACTTATCAAGTCTCCTCCGGCGTCGTCTCTCTTATGTAGTTTGACATTCAATAACAATATGACATCCTTAAAGCTGGGGAGAGGACACTAGAGGAGATGAGCACGGAGGAGATAAAGGAGATGAGAATGAAAAAAAAAAGGAAAGCAAAAAGAGATAAGAGGAAAAAAAAAAGAAATTACTAACTCTGCTAACAAGTGCATGCCAAGAGGAGAGAAGAAGGGAAAAAATGTTGACGTGGCACCATGTCAGCATAGGTCTTACATGTGTAACACTGACGTAAATTTTAATGTTGATGTAAGCATTTTAGTCAATGTTATGTGTATTGGTCAAATTATCCTGAGGATCAATTTCATAATTTTTGAAACTAGAGGAACTAAATCAATTGCTTTTAAAATATATAAACTAAAATTATTCTTGGGTGAAACTATAGAAAACTCAAATATATTTTTTACTTACTTATGTTTAAGAAAGATATCATATGAATTGAGACTTTTGGACACATATTTGTCACTTTTTAAAGTCACTATTCCCATAACAAGGATAACATGATTTATACTCATTGCATTTTGTTAGGACCAATATTCAAAAATTTAATAAACTTTGATTAATTTGATTCAAATAGAATTGAATTAAAAAAGTATAAACTCTTTTAGCACTAAATTACTTTATTCATAAAACTGAATTTTAAAACCTTACTTAATAAAAAAATATTAAATGATTTAAATCAATCAAAATTGATAATACTCATTGCATTTGTTTGAGAGCAATTATCATCGTTAAAATTCATCCATAAATAATTGGGAGACCTCCCAAATACACTTCATGCTCCTTTGAACTTTCAGTATTTTTAAGCTCTTACTAATTAAGGTGGTGAAATTTTTGTAGCAGCCCTTCGCTCCATTGTACTAATTTTATTTAATTGCTTTGCGAATGCAGAATGCAATAATTTAAAAATTATTAAATTATAAAAAAAATAGATAGTCATAAAGCCACCATGTTTTTTAAAAATTTGGATAACTTTTTAATCAGCATATCAAAAACGAAGGAGAACAAGGAAATCGGTTGGTTAACAAAGGAAATAGAATAGTACGGCCCAGAGCAAGTACGGCGTCGTTTAAATCAAATGTCAAGTATTACTACCTATCGAGTATCAGCTATCGAAGTGGTGAAGAATTGAATCTTCCCGAGTCCATGCGGCGAAGTTCTTCCAGCAAAAAGCAGTGGATCAGCAATGGTGAAAGCCGTAGTCGGTGAAGAAACTCAACTCAAATTGGCTGAGGATCGTCTCAGCCAATATGCAGTTCCAGCTGAGGTATTTACTGCCTTTTCATATGCACTTGTTTGGTCGATGAAATCGTTAATTCGGGGATTCTGATATCAGTTTCCTTCCGTGTCCCTTTTATTCAATTTGCAGGTGGGCCTAGTAATAGGCAAGCTCAGTTTCATTTTGGACCGAGGATTCGTGTTCGATCTTATTCCAACCCCGCAAAGTGATTCTGGTGAACCCGCCTGTGCCATTATCGATACCTCCAAGGACGACAAGAAAAAGGGTTCCAAATCCAAATCTCAGGCTACTGATTCTTCCTCATTGTTCATAGATAGAGATTGGGTCGCTGAACACGCCCGCCAGGTTCGTTAATATAGTTTGGTTAATCGCCAGTTGTCTCAACAAGACCTTTCATCGTAATCTCTTGATTATGATTGTTCGTGGCAATAATGACTAATGAGGGTAAGATTTCAGGTGTCTAGAATGCTTGTGGGTGGCATGAAGGTCGTTGGCATATACATTTGGGTTAGTGAGAGTGCATTCAAGAATTCAACAATAGTACTTTGCCAGGTATTTTATATTATTTATTTAATTAAGTTCGACAGTGAAGTTTTTGAAGGAAAAGGGCTTGCAGTAGTGGTACTCGGGGGCATATCTGTGTTGTTCTGTAGGATTACGACTATTATCGATGAAACCGATTCCCTTGCTCTCTTGCAGACAGTGAAGAGTGTTGCTGAAGCAGCGCCTGTTTTGGATGCTGAGTGGAATGAAAGACTGCTTGTTCACATTTGTTATAGCCCGAGGAGGTAATCCAAATTTAATAGCTTGTGATGTCCAAAATGGCATTATTTGGCTGATCTGTTATGCTTTTGACATAATACTCATGGTACTGTTAGTGCAGGTGGAATTGTCGAAACTGCTCACTATCTTCAAATATTACATCAAGTAGTTTACGACCTTGTGATTTTAAAATGGGAAAAGTCTTAAGTTCCCTTCAAACATTTCGGTGTATGTACAACTTGAACCTTAGGTAATATTTTACTTTGTGATATTCAGTCATTCTAACTTCAGTGATTCTTTACTGTCTTCTTATTTATTAGTTTATAATATCAATGTCGTTTAAAGATGTGTCAATTTGTGCAATAAGAAACCCTAAGTGCTTGAAACACAGTAGCAGTGCCATGTTGTGCTCTGGCTATCGTGTGGACATATGCCCGCACTTCATTTTTGAATATAAATTTAAGTTAAATTGCAATTGATGTTCACTGAATCAGTTTATGACATTTGTTAATTTTTTTGGTTATTTTTTTTTTTGATAGAAAAAGAAGTATTATTAATGAGAAGAGAGAGATATACGAGGGAAGAGGACAACAAAAAATGGAGGACAAGGGATCCTCCAAAGAGAAAACAAAAACAAAAAGTAAGCTTAAAAACCTCCAAAACACCCCACAAGTCCCTTGAGAACATATTAATACAATAACGCCCTCCAATCCCTATAAACATCGGAAATAAGCACCCCTTTGAACAGCCCATTGGCGGAGACCCACAATGAAGCCGCATAACGAATTCGATCCCACAACATCTGAATAGGCAGACACCGATCATTAAAGACTCTGGCATTTCTTTCCATCCAAATGCACCACACAGTTGCGAAAAGAGCTGTCTTCCAAAGAATTTTGTTCTCCTTCCTATGGCCAAAGCCGGTGAATTTGATCGCAAGAAAAGTGCCAAGGTCCTTTGGACAAACCCAATTCTCATCAAAAAGACCAAATAACCTGTTTCAGATACTCCAAGTTACATCGCAGTGCAGGAACAGATGGTTATTAGTCTCTGAATGTCTGAAGCACAACACGCAAACGTCAGGGGATAGGGCCTTAAGGGGCCTTCTGATTTGACACAGATCGTTTGTATTAATTCTGTTGAGCATAACAATCCACAAAAAGGCTTTAACCTTTAAAGGCGCCTTAACTTTCCAATAAGCCTTTTTAAAATGGGAAGAAACAATAAGGTTACGGGCGAGAAAGTTGAGAAAGGAAGCACAGGTGTAAGAGCCTGAGTAATCAAGCTTCCACATTCTCTTATCAAGAAAAGGAGAAAGGCGAATTGGATCAAGGATGTCTAGCATCATGGAAAGGTCAGGCAAAAGTCTAACATTGACATTCCTAACAAAATGCAAGTTCCAAGAGTGGTGATTCCCTTGTAAGCAGAAGAAGTCAGAAATGGGGGCGTTATGTAGGGAAGATAAAGAATAGAGGCGCGTGAATCTTTCTTTGAAAGGGATGGGGCCAGTCCAACAATCCTCCCAAAAATGAAAACGAGAACCATCACTAACAATTAGAGATAACGAAGGAGAGAAAAGATGGTATACCTGAGAAATCGCTTTCCAAGGACTTGCGTGCGTAACGACATCCCCCGAACCAGCGTCCCAACCATTCCGATGAAGCCCATACTTTGCTTTGATCACCTTATGCCAAAGGGAATTAGGTTCTAAGGGAAATCTCCATAACCACTTAGCCAAGAGAGAGATGTTTTTAGACACTAAATTACCAAGACCCAAGCCGCCTTCATCCTTAGGTTTGCAACACACCTCCCAACTGACCAAGTGATTCTTCTTTTCCACCCCTCCATCATTCCAGAGAAAATCCCTCATAATTCTCTCAATCTTTCTAGCCACTCCGGACGGGATTTTGATTAATTCTCTCAATTTTTTTGGTTATTCTGCAACCAATATATAAAATCATGCCAACATTTTAGTTAAAAGCCATGAAATTATTCAAATGTGGAGTGCAGCAGTAATACCACCTTACTGGCAGGACTTGTTTTCTTTAAATAAATATTACTATATATAATAGTAAAGCTAGTAGGTTATGGATTAAAACAGCCTTATCTCTTTCTATCTTTCCAAAAGCTAACTGTTAGCATGTTGTATGCCTATTAAAATGAATAGGATTAAGAATAGAGGGATTTAAACAAATAAGGAACAAAACCATATACCTGATCATATTTAAAAGAGTGGTAAATGAAGATTATATTTGTTGTAATTTCACTTACGCTTGCTGTGTATATATCTTGGAAGAGAAGCATATTCTTTGTATTTTTAAAGAGCATCTATAGATAATATCTTTTGGGCTTGGAAAGGCGAATATAAACAACCTAACAAAAAGAAAGAAAAGAAAAGATCACCTGTATTGAAGCTAAGCAGGTGCAGTGTACTCCAGATATAAAGCACTTCTTGAAGTAGATGTGTTGGCTGTCTTCTTTGGCTATATTGTAATCATGCATAGTCTCTTCACTAGGCCTAAAATTCCAGGCACTTATTATTATTATTATGTAGTCATCCGGATGGTTTGTTTGTGGTAGCAACTTCAAATTTTTTAAGTAATTGAAATTCTCACATTTGATATTATGTTGCTAGAATACCCATTTTTCGTGAAAATGCATCAAAATTTCACACTCTGAGTGATGTCCTTCGTCATGCTATAGCTATTCATGCCAAAGAGCTTAAAGGTGCAAAGGCCCTGATTGATGGTAAATTGGTAAAATACTCTGCTCCTCTTTTTGCTTTTCCTCTCCCGATCGTAAAATTTATTGCTGCCTTGTTATTTCAATTTGTAAGCATTTTACACTAAGCATCACCTGTTTTGTTATTCCTATTTAATAAGATTTTATTTCTTCCTCTCTATAAATACAGGTTGTTGATAATGAGACATGCTTATCAGATGGTGTGCATGAAGTTGAATTGCTTCTACCATATATGAAAAATACTCCTATTGAAGGTAAGTTTATCTCCAATCATATGCTAAATTATCCTGATATTATTTCTATTTTTCTGGTGGTTTTAAATTTCAGTTACTAACATTAATGATCTATATATTATAAAGCATGCAGCCAAGGAGACGTTCTTGGTATTCTTTACTTTAGTGGTTCAATATGTTCTTTTGCATACCTGAATTCAAAAGAGCCTACTTCACAAGCTCTCACTGATATAAAGGTAATCAATAGCTGTCAATATTTATTCTATCTGTGACTTTACTGTAAATTTTTGTTCATCTATTGAAGGGTTCTCTAAATTTCCCTTGTTGGAATTTGTGGTTAAAACATAGACATGATGGACACGAAGGCTTTCTTTGCCCACTTGTGCTTTTACACACAGTGGCAGCTCCCTCCCTCTTATATTTATAATTAACTGGATAAATCTGAATACAAAGGATAATCCGTCAAGGGATGACAGCTTCTGAAGATATTGATAAGGGATAACTACAAGATTTTATATGATGATAAACTTCTGACATTTAGAGTTTAGACCAAGGACAACAGATAATTATCTTAAATCATCAAATTATCTTAATTTATCCTTTATCCTTTGACACTCCCCCCAAGCTAAAACACCTATCCTATAATATTTGATAGAGTTTTCAACACACATCCACTAAGAAACATTTGGGTTAGTTGATGGTGCACATTCTTCTCATGAAGGTATAGAATATTAGAAATTCAATATTCTATTATGTGACATATTAGTAGTTTGTAGGATCATAGCATATTGTTGCAGTTATATGAAAGGACCATATGGAACTAGTGACTTCAAGATTTTAACAATGTGCTTTTTAAACAATGGAGTGTATTATCTCATTCGGACTGCACTAACTTAGATCTGTTGTTCTTTGTACCATTGTATCCTGGATCACGATTATTTGCATAGGGAGATATCATTATGAGTCTGCAAAGTAGATTGGATATAGTCTGTGACGAGGCAGAAGGTGATTCAGGTTCTAATATTGATGATGGCAGGGAATCAAGTGATGAGATATCAACTGAAAAGCCTGTTGCCCAACTTGTTCTGCAATTATTGAGGTCTGTAACTTGTAATATTGATTTATTTGAAACTGCGGATATATTACAAGATTGCTTGACCAGACAGCTTTACCAAGAATATATATATTCTTGTTGTAGTGCTATCGGTTGGTGCCTTTTCAATTTATACCATCAGCTGTTGTGAGGTGTGCTTAGGCTTAGCAGTGCTGGCATGGATCCTCTATCCTGCTTGTTTTATAAAGCTATTGCATCTCACTGAATTATGTCTTTCAATTAAATTAATGATGCATCTCATTTTTTTGCATTGTTGACTCATAATATAGATAATGGCTACTCCATAAATAGTGTGTGTGGCACTGGTTCAATCAGGGCTGTCCTAAAGACATATAGGCTACTCAAGAAAATTTGAATATACACGTGCTTTACCTTAAAAACTGAGTATGTGACATTTGATTCTTGACACATTGTAGCTGATGCTCTTGTTTACTTACAATTCTTGGGTGATTCAGCCATATATGGAGTTACAACTAATATTTTCTTACTCTTGCTCCCTGATAATACATGTTTAGGCACTTGCAATCTGGGCAGGTTGTGGCTTGTTTATGGATTCCTTTGTTTGTTCATTTGGTGAGCCTGGTGACGAGGTTCAATGGATTTAATTTCGGTGTATAATATATATATGGCCAACTTTTTATTTCTTTTATACCCTGCTGTTATTGCTTGCTGACATTTTGCAATATTCTCACCTGGATCATCAATTTACCTCTCTGCAATATTTGTTTGACACTGACATAAAAGTCATATCATATCGCCAATGAAAGTAATAATCATGAGCAGAAAGTAATCATGTCGATTCATAATAAATACATTTCATTAATATTTGCTGCCAATGCTTTGGTTTGTAACGATGGTTATAATTATCATACTTTTTGAGAAACAGAAAAGGATGCAGCCTTCCGTTTCCTAGAAGGTTGTTTGCACCATGGCTAGCTGGAATTTATGTATGTGACTACTTACAGCCATCTGAGACAGTAGAGGTTTGTTCTCCAACATATTGAAGTAGTAGAAATTTGGTTTATATTGACTTTTTTGTACGTGCCTCGTGTTTGATTTGAAGATCATATTACTTTTATGATGGGCCATTTTGACTTGATTGTTTGGTTGCTGAAACTTTTTTTGTTTTTGTTTTTGAGGTCAGACTAAGAAAGGCCCTTTGAATCTCATGATCATTTAGTTTTTGAATCTCATGATCAAGCATATTTAGGCCGCAATTTGACGTGGATTTAAGTGTGGGCATGAATCAGGACATGATATATTTTCCACCTCCTTACATAATCACAGGGGAAGCTACGCAGCCCACAGAAAGAAAATTAAAAGAAATAATAATGTTGCTCTGGTTTCATTTCTCAAACTGTTGACTTAGGTTAATGCCATGCTGTGCACATTTGGCATATCAGTCAATGTTTAGTATTATCAAATATCAAGTTTGAGACTAAATCTGACAGCTACTGGTATTTTGTATTTAAATTGCTGTTAACTTGTAGTCTGTTTGAGCTTTCTAATGTCAATGCAATGAAGAAGCTATACTTCTGTTTTTGTTTTTTCTAAAGTTGCTTTTAAGATGTTTCCATGTAATCCTGACTTGTGGTTTTGATGCTTCCCAAGGTTCTGAGAGATCATTGTGCTGAGTTATTATCCATGAAATCTCCAACTGATGACTCAACAATTTTGGAGCCAGAAAAAGAAGCCTCATCCGTCATCACTAAATCTTTTTGGGATGTAACTGTGCCCTTCGGATCAGACATTCAACCCTTAGAAAAGAAGAGCAGAATTGAAGGAAAAGAGGAGAGCTCAAATAAATCTTCGAAGCCAGGTAACATTAATGTTGTAGCTGCTGCTCTGATCCTTTCCCTCTCTCTCGTCATTGGTTTTGTACTCTTCTTGTTTAAGGGCTGATGCGCATAATACTTTCACAATTTCACCGTCATTCTATTATCTATAATTGGTAATGGTAGAATATTTTTAAAGACTTCAAACCATGCTATGCTTGCATTCAGATGCTCTTGCGCTTGAATAACGCTAAACATAAAATCAGTATTACTGCCCTTTCAGATACTCTTGCGGCTCATAACGAAGTCAATTTTTCATGGTTGGATGTTAGTTTTGCCTGTTAGTAAACTGTTTTAGTCAATGTGATTTTGATTTTGATATTTGATTGTAATTCGCCATTTTATCTTTTCTTCACATCAAAACTTGTGGCATTTTCCGAGGAAAACAATTCATGGACTAAACAAGAATGTTTTTATTGCATTATTTGGAATGTTACTTCCTCATTAATTGAAATATTTAAAACTTCTATTTACCATCAGTTTAAGCTCTTGCTTTTTGAATGCAAGCACCAACACCATCAAAGGTGAGGCGTCCAATTTGGTCACTTTTCTTTTGCACCGGCTGACGAAGGATGACATGGCATCGTAGAAAATAGTTTAATTTCCTTCCTTTCTAGCTACAATGAATCAGATTACTTAGTTTGTTGGGCGATCCCTAATCAGCTAATCTAATTATGCCATTGAATGAGGGGTACTAGCAACAGTTGTCAAGTCTAATCGAGTTCAGATTTTTGTTTCCAAATGCTTGTTGGAGGAATGGACCGGAACAATTTCCCCCAAGGGGTAAAATTACCCCAAAAAAAAATTAATAAATGTACATCCTTCAAGCATAAAATTCAAAGCCATTACTGATAGCTAAACTCGAAATATAGTCTGCATCCATCCCTCTTAAATTTTGGCACGTGCCTGCAATTGCAATTCACTAGATCCCATGAAAAGAAAAATTAAGTGTATTTTTTAAAAAATAAAATAGGCATGAACTTTTTCCTGTAGATGCTGTTAACGCATCAGAAGTAAAATCCACCATGTATGGGCATTAGCACTCGAAACTATTACTGGGTCGGTCCATTCTCTTGATGTTTCTCGTCCGCTACATCACTAGGAAGATCAAGACCACTATGAATTTTGCCAGGATAATTGGTACTTGACTTATCAGATCCAATCAAACTGCACAGGTAAAACAAAATAAAAAATGATTAATCTGCAAAAGTTTGGATACCTTAAGTGTATTCTGGAAATAAATTGCTCACCCTCTATCAACGATAACCACTGAACGCAGCTCACAATTAGCAAAGCTGTAGAACAAATAAGGAAATTATTTAGTTAGTCCTTAAAAAATGAAAAAGCAATACATGTGGGGCCTGCAAACAAATATATATTGAATAGAATAAAACATTTCAATTATTTTATATATCTCGAGCAGGATTTTCCTCATGCAAGGTCCTCTATTCTTTCATTTCCATTTTTACTTCTATGAAAATGAATAATTTTTCCAAGAATGGTCCAGATTACTCGTATATAAACTCGTGTATTTAGCGAGTTCAACTTAATTAAGAAATGCGAAGTCAAAGTTACATATATAGTGATCACAGACTCGTCCAAGCAATCTGCTAGCACTAACATATCTTGCAGAAAAATATCAACAGTTGCCAGATGAGTATCTTGACCTGAAAACAACATAAGATAGAGATTCTTCCTTGTTCTTTTTCATTTCCTTCCTTTTCTCAAAAGAATTGTAGTTGTACCTTCGATGCTAATTAGAAACGCTAGACCAAGAATCTTTATTAACAATTTTTTCCAAATTTTATCCTAAAGCCTGAATCATCAAGATTAAGCAATTATTTCCAGAGGAATGCTTACTGTTTGCATAGTTCACTCTTGACATTTGGATGGCAGTCATTTCCAAAAGCGCTTAGGGTATGAAATAGAAAACCACTGTGAGTAACAACTGCTATCTCCTTCTCTTTACGCGTCCACAACCTGAACCATTAAGGAAATGAGGGGGAAAATTGTCTGATCCTTCGTTGCTTGCACATGATTACCTTAAAACTTAATTTACTCATATTGGAGTAAAAAGAAGGAAATGCAAGATCGATCTAAGGTGTGGATTTTGGTGTTATCCTCCAAATACTTCACATTTGACGCAGCTAACAATCATTTGTCAACTACACATGCATTTTAACTAAAAAGAATAGGATTGTGCTTGAACGTGAATTGCAAATAAAAAATGGGAACCTTTATATCATCATGGTCAAGTCTCTTTGGTAAAGCTGCTTTGGTTTAACGAGATTCTTCGCGTTCTTTATCATACATAAAAAGATAGACATGGAAGTAGATCGGAATATATGTAATCACCCACTTACCATTTCAGAAACTTCAGTCCCCTAGCAGCAACTTCTTCATTCTTCTCTCTGACATCAGGTGTCCACAAGTTGTCCGCATCACTTTCCATCTAAAAAGAATTTACACCAAGCGTGAATCCTACCCAACCAAATTTGAATTATCTCCTAGCAATTTAAGCATATCAGCAAACTTAATTGTAGTAGTAGCTGCTCGTTCACATTATGAGAAATCAATCAAAATTGATCACTTACCAGTGAAAAATTGATTGCTGGAAACATATTCCGGTACTCGCTAATACTTCTTCTCTTATCACAAGGATGAACTCCCTGAGTTACAAAAGTAAAGCATTACACACTTCATGGAACTAGATGCCAAATGAAATTTAAATCGACAAGAGAGTATGTAAACAATATTATATGGTAAATGCAGAAGCAGGAAAATTCTACTAACTTTATGATAAATACAAAGGGCTAGTTGAAAAGCTTTTAAAGTCCAGGGAATTAAGTGATCCAAAAATAGAGCAGACCAGACCTCATCCTAATCTGAACCAACCACCGTTTGGACTAACTTACAAGACTCAGCAAAGCGAGTCAAAGACATCATGGCGAGAAGTGAATCAGATGACTGAGCAAATAGTAAATTAACTGAAGTTGAGACTGGTAGACGTGACATTATATCAGTCTCGTGAAGAAGCTGACGGAGCACGCATGATCAGTGGGACAATCAACCCGTAATACAAGAATTGATGATGTGAAGTCAATTTGACGAAGGATCAAACTCAAACAATAACTGGGCCAAAGTTGGCACCGGCAGATATGACCTCATATCAGTTACCACGAGAAGCTAGAATTCAAGATGGCTAGGTAGAAGGCCTACAGCCCATTAAGTAAATTGAGGTAGATATAGTATATTTCCCAATTACTAATGCTGTTCCATCCTAGTCTGAACCAACCCTAAACCCTAAAGAAACAAAGCAGACAGATAGGCAAAAAAGCATTTAGATCATTAACTTCACATACCAAATGCTCCCGGCAAAGCTCCATTGATATAAATGGAGGGCAATTCAGACTAGAAATTGCAGCACGTTCACAATGTCCTACTTTCTCCTTCATCAGAGGGGGTGCATTAGTCCCTTCAGTGTATGTTTCGCCACCAAAGACTCCAACAGCTGTTTGCATGGTCCTAAAATGCAATGATTAGCCATTTCAACTTAATATGTCCTCGAAACACGGACACAATCTTGTTTGTTTACTGATATGCAAAATATCAAAATAAAGATTTCCGCACAATACCAGCATAACTCAACAAAAACAGAGTGCACATAATGGTTATTACCTGCTCAAAGGACAAGTTCCTGCTGAATAAATATTATTGATAAATGACCTCCAAATTGACTATGAAAATATATGTAAATGAGTTCTTCAAGAAAGAAAAGGAATCAGAAAATAGAAACTATCCATTAAGTGTAGTGCAAAGCTAAATAAATATTGGAAGACATTAGGTTAATAGAAATCAGACAGATGTCAGATACAGACAAACATAATAGACCGGCAGACACAAATGTAAGCGTCAGACTTCTCATTAGTTTTCTCAGTGTTATGTTGATTTCAAGTAATAAATCAAGAATCATAACATGAAAGATGCTCGGTCAAAATTTAGGAGATTGTGAAGAATGCTGTTGTCTTCAACTCCTATATATATATATATATATATAGGACAGTCAGTAAAATACTACACCTTTAAAAAATAACCATAGTCATTTTGGTCCAGTTTCTGATGTATTAACTTACAGTAGCCTAATGCAATCTACCTTCCCTGTTTTCCAGTTCTCTTTCCATACACTCTCACGTCAATTTTATGCATTTTACTGTGAATGGTACTGACTTCCCTTTTTCAATTCACATCACTAAAGAGTACCATTATCTGGTATGGTCCATCAATCTTTAAGAAAGGCCTTGGTCAGATATATGAAAATAAACAATGTAATGGTTACAGTAAAAGAAACAACAGATTTCCAAAACGTGAGATACAGTTGTAGCAGGATTCCTGGCTAATAAAAGTTATACCTTAACAAGGGTGAAGCAATCACTAATTCGATTCTCTTGGAAAGACCACATGCTTGAACATGGCCCCGCAGATTATCAACCTGTCATAGGGATCACAAACAAATATATAACTAGGAAAATCCATGGAAGAACTAGCCAGAGTTTTATGCTAGGACAAGATCCTCATCGACAGACTTTAATTTCTGTGTAGAGAAATCAAATTATGGCAATAATACCTATAACAATTTGCGCCAAAAACTTGTGACATCTGTCTAGTAAACACTTAATGGAGGAATCCAGAAGACACAAAATCTATCCACAAATACTTGACAAGATAACAGTAAGACATTTAGACTCAAGGTTACCTGCTTCCAGCCAAGAGGGGTTAGGTGTGCATCAAAAAGATCATAAGACAAGTATGCATCATGGTTTTTCTCTCCTTCTACATTGTGAATCCCTTGGGCATGTCTAACCTGTATACAAGCTTGGATAAGACAATACAGCTCTAGAACATAAATGATGATCCTGAGAATCAAGACAACACCCCCCCCCCCTTCCCCCAAAAAAACCAAACAAAACTCCAGTACATTCTGTGCTTATATTGCTTATATAATCATCGACTGGGCGCTTCAAAATTTCAAGTTAATGGAACGTAGTCCACATCAACCTACTTTTACTGCAATTCCTAATTTGTTGCAAGATGAATACTTAGTTTGAAAAACTATCTTGTATTCTCAGTCAGAATTAGATATATCTAAACACATTGATATTTGAACTTAATATTATAACTTCACTTCAAAGCTAGAATTTGTAAACTTCTATGAAGCACAGAAACTTTATAAAGGAGTCATGTTCATGTTCAATACATGTCCAACTCTCATATTAGACACAAGGCAATACCTTAAATTACATGTAAACACTTCAAATTTTATCATGTCGTCAAGTTCATGTCAATGTCATATCTCATGTTTGTGTTAGTTCCATGCTTCCAAACCATGTTTCGACAGAAATATTTAAAATCAATGGACAAAGACCCCCCAAAAAAAAAATTACAGGTCAGTTTTGGTGTTCAAGTCATATGTAGGGAATAGAATCATATTCTGTACTGTAAGCAACATCCAAAAAAAAAACAAAAAAAAAAAAGCTTTAAGAATAAATTGCCACAAACCAGGTGAAGAGTTTTACAACGGTGCAATGGATAGAGACTTTGACCTTCATTGGTATCCATATCTGCAGTGACATTAAAGGACATCCAACAATAAAGCGCGACTAAATCAGTACTGTATAAGTGCAAAAGTGCATGCCTACACTAGAACTTTTGATGTAGAACAGAGGGAGAGGAGGGAGAAACAGAATGAAAGGAGGGAGAAATAGAGAAGAAAGGAGGGAGAAGAGACAGCAGAGAAAAGGGGGAGATAGAAATCTTTTAAGATTTTAATTCATTCAAGTCTTCTAATCTGTCTACAATACGAGAGACCCCTTTATATAGGAAGTCCAGTTACAAGGGCATTTAACGCATGAGTAGTTGAGGGAGGAAAATAATGCATGAGTAGTTGAGAATTTAATGCATGAGCTCCTAAACATAAGCTAGCTTCAAGGAAAATAAATGCAACCTAATTTTAAAGTATCTATTTTCCTAAAATACTGGTTCCTATAGATTTTATTACACCTAGAATAGTTCTTCAATGATTTTCCATCATTTAACATTGACAATATCATCTTAATTATTCTTTTCCCATTATCCATCACCTTTATACCTTGAATATTACAAGAATCCATATGCAAGAAACTAGACAGACACACTAGGTGGTTGGCAAGTATAAAAGAATGATGAACAAGTGTGTGTACCAAAAGCAAAGATGTATGGTAGCAAACAATATTAAGCCTAAAAGAACACCAAAAATTACTTTAAAGCAAGCAAATGAGAAGATGCTATCTCAGCATATTCCGTAATATGCTTCCAACACACAGGACAGCACCAATGACGATTGTTGCATAACAAAAGTTATGCTCCAATCTTCAGAGAATAAAATAATTGCTGACCATATTACTGAAAGTCTGGAATTGAAGGACAAGCTCAAAAAATAATGTACGAAGGAAAATTTGTATGTTCATCCACCAACATTAAAATTTCATAAGGTGATTTTCCTACATTCAGGCGTCAGCATTGTGTATGACGCCGAACGAAAAGCGCAAAACCCCAAAAGAAGCACTCGTCATTTTTTTTGCAAACAGAATTGTTAAAATCGAAGGAGTTGTAGAAACTTGTTAAACACTAATCGTCTAATCTGTCAAAATCGGTTGGCTATTTACTCATTCCGCGTTAAGAAAGAATCAGATCAATCTCGCATTCATAAAGAATCGAAAACAAACGTTTCCTCTCACGAACATTATACGCATAAGATACAGTCATCCTCCTATCAACAATCGTATCAATAACACATACGTCAATTGGATCACCGTAAATCAAATCAAAATTCAATCCAAAAATGAGTAACTACGAACTACCACGCAAGTCAATCGCCCACTCTCGCAACTCGGAAGTAACCGATTTCTAGCTAACAATATTCAGAGAGAACGAAAAGAAGCGCGACGTCCATGAGAATCGGCATAACATAGCAACACAGAAGATAACATAAACAAAGAATAGAGACAAGAGCGAAAGAGGAAAGGAGTACCTGAGGCTGAGGGAGAAGCAGAGAAGCAGAGAACAGAAGGAGAACGTCGTGGAGGAGGAGGAGGAAGCGGTGAGAAGGGAAGCTTTGAAATGGAAGTGGGGACAAAAGCGGATTTTAATAAAATAGGGTCGTAAGTTTTTATGGGCATGGCGTGTACGGTGAGATGAATGCGGCGTGGGAGAGGAGAGAGAGAATATAATCGAAAACCAAGTAGAAGTAATTGAATTGTATTGTGGCTTCGCTTCTCTCTTCAGGGGGTTCGGTTTGAGTGTGGTGAGAGAAAGAACGTGAAAGGGTGCGTGTTGGGCTGGCTTATCCTTCGCACATGGACGATGACTCATCACGCAGCTGAACGTCAAAGCCTGAAAGGAGCAAAGAAACAAAAGCCAACGGCTCCTCCCACTCCCGAGTTGGAGGAGTTTCCATACAGAGTATAGGGCCAATCGTATCATTCTCTGCAACGCACATGATCTTTTTTCAACCCAAAAAAAAAAGGTAATAGCAAAATAATGTCTTTAGAAATTTTTATATTAACGTGTTTTTACTTTTAAATTATGATTTTAGTGAAAGTTTTAAATTATTATTTATACAAATTATGGTTTGTCTAAATTTAAATTTTTTTAAAATTAATTTTATAAAATATAATTTGTCTAAACCTAAATTTTTTCAATAATTTTTCAAAAACATACTAAATTACTTTTATCTTTTCATCAATTTCTTCAAATTAAAGGAAAAGCTTACAAGTATACTTTTACTATTAACTTTTTAATTATTTAAAAAATAACTAATAATTTTTACATAGGTATTGTATGCTTTTTTTTTTCAAAGGAACTTTTTGTATATGTTATATTTTTAGTAGAAAATTTAATAATGAAAATATAAAGAATTGTACATAAATATTTTCCCAAATTTAGTTATACTATGGAAGTCGAGTTTAGCAAAAAATACTAATTTCTCACAAGACAGTGAACTAAGGATGAAAGATGTATTCATATTTAATGTTTAATAGGATCTTAAGCATAATTACCTATAGTGAATGATACGGGTGAAAAAAGATAAATTATTATTTCAATAATTTTAAATTTATTTTTTATAATTATGAAATATACTATCTTTCAACTAATTTTTATTTTTCACTTTTTTATAAATTTATTTCAAATTAATTTTTAGTAACTTAATGTTATATTTAATTGAAATATTTTTCATTAATTTAATTACATATTAATTTTGATAAAAAATACAATACTTAGAACATTTTCTTATAGATTTATTTATGTTATTTTTTATTGTTATTAATTATATTTATTTATCTATATATTAATTAAATTAATGAAGTATAGTTTAATTAAAAAATGTAGCATTAGAGTACAAATATGAACGTAGACTATAATTAGATCTCTTGACATAAAAATAAAGTATACATTACTCTTTTATTATTTATAATATATTAGTTAATATTAGTCAAATAATAGTTAAATTGTTACCTGTACGGCTCATATTGAAAAGGCAAAGAGTCGTGCAAAAAGCAAAAAAGTTTAAAGCTTATAATAAGGAGTCATTAATATTATATTATATTTTATATATATATATATATATATATATATATATATATATATAAAGTTACTTAATTCAATGTGTCGAGACGAGAATGCATATCAAGAGTCAAACAAACAAGTTACTTGTTTCTTGGTAAGCAAGTGAAGGGTCTGTTTGGTTTGTGAAAACATTTCCTATTTTTATTTTTAATTTTCATTTCTTGAAATTCATTTTCTGAAATACTGAAAACATATTTTTGGTGTTTTCAGATTTAGACTTATTTTAA
This sequence comes from Biancaea sappan, assembly GCA_037074585.1. Taxonomy (NCBI): domain Eukaryota; kingdom Viridiplantae; phylum Streptophyta; class Magnoliopsida; order Fabales; family Fabaceae; genus Biancaea; species Biancaea sappan. The sequence continues at coordinate 20,952,394 of CM073494.1, forward strand.
GAAATGTTTTCAAGAAAACGTTTTCAGTTAACTCAATCAAACGCATTTTCAAGTCCATTTTCTGTTTTCAGTGAAAATGAAAACAGGAAATGTCCAAACCAAACAGGCCCGAAATTTTCATCTTTCTATACGCAAGTTTTTTTACTTCTCCATCGTTTTCTAGGTGTTGTTCAGCACCTAGATTACTATACTAAGTGCCTGTTTGGATTTGTGGTGGATATATCTAAATGCGCATTTAGTCTTTCAAAATTGATTTTGCCTCAATTTTGGTATTTTTGGATTTGTGGTGGGTATACTTTTCAATATCAATTTTGATAGAAATGGCTAGCACCCAAGAGAAGGGGTGAATTGGGTTTAAAAAAAATTGTAAAGACTTGATGGAAGTTTAAAAAGTTTTAAAAACAATGCCAAGCTTTTTATGAAAGGAAAATAAGTATGATCAAGATGAATAAATATAGAGTACAATTAATCAAAGACAATTAAAGAGATAAATGAATATAGAGTCCAAGAAAGTAAAGAACATATAAATAATTAAAGAGTAAGGGAAGAGAAAATCAAACAGCGAGATTTATACTGGTTCGGCTTAAACAAGCCTACATCCAGTCCTCAAGATAACTTCTTGAGTGTTTCACTATAAACCACAAGTTTATGCAATTGGGCACTTGTAAGCCACTACAACATAGAAATCTTTTCTTCCTCAAGGGTGTCTCTCCCCCTTACAATGTGTTTTCTCTCAAACACTAACTCAAGGAACCAATCCTTGAGTAACTAAATTTAAAGGCTTAAGGAAAATAATAGTTGACACTCTCAAAGTGTAGATAACGCAGAAATTAAGCTCAGAATATTTCTCTAGCAATTTAGAGAGAATGAAACTCAAGATAATATGAGAAGTGAACAATTGAAGCTTGATGCAAATGGTGTTGTGAAGTCCCCTTTATATAGTGAAACCTTGCTGCTACAGTGACTGCTTTAGTCAGAATTGCTACAGTAAGTTTCATCATCATTTTTCAACCTTTTTACAACAACCAAAAAACTTTATCAACATTTTTCAACAATCAATATTCTTTTTCAAATTTGTTACAGTAAAAAGTATTCTTTTTCAAAGTTTATTACAACAACCAATAAACTTTATCATACTTTTTCAACAATCAAATTTATTTTTCAAAAGTGCTACAGTAAAAGATATTCTTTTTCAAATTATATTACAATACCTAATAAACTTTATCATACTTTTTCAACAATCAAATTTCTTTTTCAAAAGTGTTATAGTAAAAAGCATTCTTTTTCAAATTATATTAAAACAACCAATAAATTTTATCAAAAATCAATTTATATTACTATATATAAATATATAAAGCATTAAATATATTTGGGCCAAGAAAAATTAAATCATGCATTTGGGCCAAAAAGATTAAATCATTTATTTGGGTCAAAAAGATTAAATCATACTATTTGGGCTAAGAAAGATTAAATCATACATTGGGCCAAGAAGATTAAATAATACTATAATTCCCACATATTTGTCATCATCAAAACTTATAGCATAATACATTAGGGCTAACAATCTCCCCCTTTTTGATGATGACAAATCACCAAAGAAAAATATGTTACAATGTAATAATCATTATACAATATACACATATTTTTCTTTCCATATCCTTCTCCCCCTATTTGACATCAACAAAAAGGTATAAGGAAGGCAATATATAAAGGCTAAAGCGTATTCCTTCTTTAAGCAAGAATATCATATGACGTCATAGGGTAAAATTTCATCAAAACTTATCATTGACATGCCAAAAATATATAGTTAAGGAAAACATTGCATGTTAGATAAAGTGAGCTTAAAGATATAGAGGATTTAAGTATAGATTAGGCTCTCCCTCAACCAATGCATATTAAACAAATGTAATTTTCAAGATGTATTCATATATGTATCTTGAGGATGAGCACCTGCAAAAATTTTGACAACCACTCCGATGCTTAAGTTAGTAATGTAAATCAAAGATTAAAGGCAAAATTAACTGCTTACGATCGCATGCATCAAGCATTATCATAATGCAAGAAGATCATTGCCTTTCATTTGCCCACAAAAGCATTATATGTAAGTATGTGTAACTATGAAGATGTATCATCCTCTACACATTTCATTTTATTTAAAATTTTTTTTTGACTTCTCATTTTCTATGAGTGCATGTGGAATCATGACATATTATTCTTAGCCATAGCCTTCGCTCATGATGCATGAATAGCATACACAACATATGTTCTTAGATACATGTAATCATAGCATGATACAATCAATCATGTATATTATACTGAAAGCTCTCAAGAACAACACAACAAAGCAGAGAAATAAGGTTCTGTTTATCACCATTTTATTAATCCTTAAAATTTTTAATCAAAACAAATTAAATCAGCCGCAAATCCACCGAAAATTGACTTTCGTGGTTTTGCCATTAATGCGACGCGTTGTTGGTGTGCATGCGTACCCTAGACTTCTGGCTTCCAGCTTGCAAAATTCATAGGATGAGCGTGTAGGGGTGCGGCGAAGAGATATCTTCTTTGGCTGTTAGTCATAATTTTCTCTCTATAAAGACTGCCCCAGAGTTCTCAATTACCACACCACAAAGAGTATTCATCTCTGAGCTTACAACTTCCTGACATTCCTCTCTCTTCATACTCCTACAAAAATTTTCAAATATTCCAAACCATGGCAGCAAGAAAGTTCATTGATCTCACAGTAGAGGCCAGGGAGGAAGAGCTCGACTTAAACTTGAGTCTAGGTAAGGATAAGGGCAAAAAACCTTTGGAAGGATCTCAAGAGAACCGAAAGAAGAAGATGAAGATCGAAGAGGCTGAGGAGATTAGTACAGGCCATACGTCAGAAGACAAAATTGCTTGTCTGGAGCAGGAGGTGAAGAAACTCAAGAACATGATAGAGGACCTGGAGAAGTTAGCTAAACGCAACAATGCGGCAATGACTTCAAGAATAGCTAGGTTCTTCTATTGGTCTACCCAATGCTTCTGCAATCAACAACAAAGAAGTGTTGATTGTATGAATGGGATTTACACTACCCTCCGTGACGTTGCTCAGTCCGTTGCTCCAAGGAATGGTCGAGGGGTGATGATACAATACAACCCTGCTAATTCGAGACCACTTCGCCTGTAGATTGCTTATGCATGAGCAAACCTTCCCTTTTTTTTTTGCAATGTAATCCTTCGGTTTTTTTTTAATGCAAGTGGTTTCTTTCATTGGACGGTACTCAAAAAAAAATTATAATAATAAAGATAAAAGAAATCAACCACACAAATTCAGTAGAGTAGAAGGATATATATATTTTGAAAAATATATATCCATTTTAAAGAAAGAATTTTCTGACATGGATATATATCATCATTTCAAAGCAAAAGCAAGTTACATACTTACTCAAGATAAAACATATTATAACCTAAGTATGTAGTAGTAAAATTGAGGTGATATTGATTCATAAGATATAATTGGATATAAACTATAATCCATAACCAATGGTCCATAAACCAGAGCTTTGAAAAGATATGACATGTATAATGCTCAAACCATGATGTATTTAAATATTTAAAAAATAATTTAAGTATTTAACATATTTTTATATGCAAAGATATTATCAAATATGTAAGATTTCGTAAAATAGTATATCATTGCTATGAAAATATGTCAATGATAACAGTTTGCTAGTATAGCTAATTAAGATCAAACAGTATCATTCAATTAAATAATAAAGTAGTAGCGGATAGAGATACTCATCAATTTTGGCAAACACTTGTTACTTTTTGAAGTCCTTCCTTAAAATGTTGATATCCTTGTTTTCCTCATTGCCCTTCTTTTGATCCTCTGTTCTTACAATTTTAATAGCCTTCATTGATTGATTATTTGCAATATCCTCTTTACTTAGCGTCTAGCGTTAGCATCTGGCGTGAGGCTTTGGTTTACAGATTGACATATATAAGCCTTGCTGGTCAACCACTGATTAGCTAGCTGGTCGACCAACCAACTGCAAGACACTTTTAGTGGAGTACTTTGATTCTCAAATTAGTGATGTTCAAATAAATATTCAACCATCAGGAGAAACAATACATTATGTTCAAAGTATGTCATGCTTCCATAAAATGCATTTTTGTAAAGAGTTTTGATTTTATTGAAAAAAAAATTCATAAGATTACAACAAGGATAAACTTACAAGTAAGAGTAATCTTATTGTTGTGGAAGCAAGGGAAATATGCATGAAATGGAAGTAAGTTGTTGTGATGCAATAAGTAAGAAAGTTTAAGCTGAATTTAGAAGAAAGATTTTAGCTCAAAACAAAACTCATATCCTTGGGCTGCACACCTAAGAATCGTTTTTAGAAATAGCATGCATGAATATCAAAGATAGATGTAAGACATACTAGAGAGTAGATATAAACATTATATACAGTAAACATATTTATCAAATTTCTTACAATACATTCCAGCTTATATGTTTACTTGTCCATTGCCTCTTTTTTATGCAAGAAAGTAGAGTTTAAATGATGTAGCCATTAAAATGTCATTTCTGCTCCTTGCTTTGAGGCGAATCTGTAAATTAATCTTTTGTTTTTGGTACCCAAATTTCTTTGGGTCCTTCTTTGTTAAATGTTCCTTTGAGAACCCATTTCATTTTATTTCCATAGGAAATATTCTTTCTATACCAACAAGAATAGGAATTATGTCCTTTTAAACCACAATGAAAACAAGTAGTGAAGGGACTACTTGACATAGTTGCATGAACAAAGAAATTCTTGTAGTATTTTTGACTAGTTTTGGGCTTATATCCCAAGCCGGCTTTGTCAAATACACATCTTTGTTTTTCAAGTAATATGTTCAAATTGTCTATTCCTAGTGTAAATTTTGCAAGGGTATTTTTTAAATCCTTATTTTCCCTTTCTAATTCGATGCATTCACAACAAGGACAATTTTCTTTTGGAGAGACAAACAATTCTTTTAAGCTTGCATTTTCTTCTTGCAAAATTTTGTTTTGATCTTCAAAAACAAGCTTTTCTTTTTTAAGTGCAATAAGATCATCTTTCAATTTTGAAATTTCATCCTCAAGTAAGGAAATTTTTTGCTTTGAAAAACTTAACTTTTTAGCAAGCTTTAAAGATTCATTGTGTAGTTCTTCAAAAGCATCTTGTAATTCATCAAAAGAGTGTAAAGGTTCAAGAATGTTTACCTCTTCATCTTTTCTTGCCATAAGGCAAAGGTTGGCTTCTTTATTTTCTTCTTCATCGGATTCACTTTCTCCCCATACAGAACAAATATATGCTTTCTTTTTCACTTTGTCATAGCTTTTCTTTCCTTCTTGCTTCTTGATGAATTGTGGACAATCTCATTTGATGTGTCCAACCTTTTTGCATTCATAACAAGTGGGACCTTCCTTGTTGCTATCTTAGTCTCTTCTCCATCTTCTTGTATTCTTCCTTTTTAGGAATTTACTAAATTTTTTGACCAAGAGACCAATGTCTTCATCATTGATTTCAAGTTTCTCTTCATCCTCATTACTATCGATTTCCACCCTCTTGGAAGAAGATGATTTAAGGGAAAGAGTCTTCTTTTTCTTGGTTTCTTCCTCTTGCCTCATCTCCATTATTTTGGACTCATAGTTTTGGAGGTTCCCAAACAAGGTTGTGAGGGAATTCATTGACTCTCCTCTTACCTCCATAATCGCAGTTCTCTTTGCCTCCTACTCCGGGGTAAGACATCTTAGAATCTTGGTGGTCAGTGATTTTTCTGAATAAGAAACACCAAGAGCTTTCAAATGGTTTGTAATACCCATGAAAAATAAAATATAAATGCGTGTTTTCAAACTACTGTTACTATTTACGTATATGGTACTGTTCATTTATACAATCAAAATGTCAAATACTAGATGTGGTTTGGTTATAAGAGAAAACTAGAAAGAAGTTTGTAGGAGAAAATGACGTTTTATGTGTAAAAATACCCTCAGGGACTAAATTGAAAGGACTGAATTGAAAAGAAACTTAAAGGTTTAAGGTGAAAGGATAGTTTTCCCTTTAAAGTTTCTAATAGTAAATAAACGAAAATTTTCCATCATTTTCATGAATAGTAAATTGAATATTTTATTAGCGCATAGTGTCAAATAGTACCCTTGACTTTTGCTATAAATAGGCCCTTCCATTTCACTTCTAAACTCACACCTTCAACTTCTCTTCTTCCCTCCTTAAGTTTCTCTTGCTCCGACGCTAAGCTTCTGAGATTTTGGGCCTTTCCGTTTTTGCTTAGGTAAGGATACTATGCCCTTTCTATGTCTTTCAAATTTTAGAAGTTATTTTCTTAAGTATGCTCTGTGGTTGCGGCTTTGGCCGATCTTCCACATCAGAAAAACTGTCGTTAGCTGTTATTTTGATTCTCTGATTACCGAAATAGAATATAATCTGTGGAGAATACATGTCTAGGAAAGTTCTGGCTAAGGAAAGACCTGGTTTTTAAGTGTGTCCAGTGTGACCCTCCACTCTTTCCTGGGAACTTACCTGGTGTACTCTTTTACAGATTGTATTCTGTATTTCCGGTATGAATAGTACCCGTACGTATGAATAGTGACCGTATGAATAGTACCCGTACGTATGAACAGTATCTGTACGAAAATGATCTTAACGTACTTTCTATAATCTTTCATGAAAATCTCTGTAGCGGAACACTGAAATTCACCTGCGTACTCTTGTCCGTAACGATTTAGAGAAGTGATACTCGTACGGAATCCAGGTGAGTGAAACGACCCTGTTTTAATAGAGTTTTAGCATTACTGGTGATAAAAAGTATGTCGTAGGACACTCCCAAGATTCATAGAGGGAAATTGGATTCAGAATGACGAATATAATGAGATAATTAATCCAGAAGTATGGATAAGACAAAGCAAGTATCTCATGATGATATGAAATTTGAATCATATAGTTATATACTATACCTGTTATATGGATGAATATTATATTGTGCTTCTGATTATGATATGAACTGTTGTACTATTGATTGTGATTGAGCGGTACAGTACCCCCTCTCACGGCAAGGCGGAAAACCCGGGTTAAAGGGTGTCTTGACCAATGAGTGTGGAGACAACGAGTCCCTCAGTAGGGATATAGCCCGGATTGGTGATAAATCCGTGAGGCGCCCTAGCTAAGAGGATGAGGTTGTGCGTCATGGCGGAAAAATACAAAATTGGTGAGCCGGCCTGTGTGCGCTCTCCGGGATATATTGCCATTGACGAGTACTAGTATCGTTTGTTGAATTGGATGAATTTTTCTTGTATGTAATTTCTAACTATGTCTATTGGTTGAGCTTGAGCCTTCGGATATGCTTGCATGACTGGTGATGTATTTGAATTTTATTAACGCAAGGCCGATTTGCTCACTGAGTTTAAAAGCTCACACTGTTTGTACAAACTTTTTGTTCAGATCAGGTTGCCGCCGAAGTACATCCGCTAGAGGAGTAGATCACGTTGGACCTTCCCGCTGTCGGGTAGGCCCTTCTTTTGTTATACAATATGTTGCTCTGTAATCGTCTAGGACATCTAGGTCAGGGGTTTGGTATTTGGCTTGTATTTCAGTATGATAATGTATTTCGTACTGAGGATCTATTATTTTTAATTAAGAAAATCTGATGTATTTTCTTTGTATTTATTAAGGAATGGTATTTTGAGAATATAGAGATAATGACTAACGATTTTACTTGTGGGAAGAATTTATCGAAAGGCTTACAGTGATGGGATATTCATCATTGTGCCGGTCATGTGCCTAGAAAATGGGTCGTGACATGGTTAGTAATATGAGTGAATCTCAACTGCATTTCACTAATACTCTCATCACTTTTCATTTTGAAATTTTCATATTCATTGGTGAGAGTACTTATTTTTGACTCTTTGACTCCAAGAGTTCCTTCATGTGCAATTTTTAAAGTATCCCACATTTCTTTAGCACTTGCACAACTAGAAACTCTAAAATATTCATCTTGGTTTAAAACACTAACTATGATCATCTTTGCTTTGGCATTAAGATGGACAAGCTTCTTTTCGGTATCATCTCATTCACTTTTGGGTTTTGGAATAACTTTCCCTTCAACCTCCTTAGTAGGAGTATAGGGACCTTTTTTCACAACATCCCAAAGATCAAGGTCCACCACATCGAAAAACATTCTCATCTTAGACTTCCAATAAGTGTAATGGTTTCCATTAAAACCAGGGGGTTTGGTAAAGGAACTTCCTTCAGGTAAAACACAATCACCAAAGCCAGCCATATTTCAACTCTTAGACGATTAAGTCTTTAATCAAGAGCCAAAGCTCTGATACCAATTGATAGAAATGGCTAGCACCCAAGAGGGGGGTGAATTGGGTTTAAAAAAAATTGCAAAGACTTGATGGAAGTTTAAGAAGTTTTAAAAACAATTCCAAGCTTTTTATGAAAGTAAAATAAGTATGATCAAGATGAATAAATATAGAGTACAATTAATCAAAGACAATTAAAGAGATTAATGAATATAGAGTCCAAGAAAGTAAAGAATATATAAATAATTAAAAAGTAAGGGAAGAGAAAATCAAACAACGAGATTTATACTGGTTCGGCTTAAACAAGCCTACATCCAGTCCTCAAGATAACTTCTTGAGTGTTTCACTATAAACCACAAGTTTATGCAATTCGGCACTTGTAAGCCACTACAACATAGAGATCTTTTCTTCCTCAAGGGTGTCTTTCCCCCTTACAATGTGTTTTCTCTCAAACACTAACTCAAGGAACCAATCCTTGAGCAACTAAATTTGAAGGCTTAATGAAAATAATGGTGGACACTCTCAAAGTGTAGATAACGCAGAAATTAAGCTCAGAATATTTCTCTAGCAATTTAGAGAGAATGAAACTCAAGATAATATGAGAAATGAACAATTGAAGCTTGATGCAAATGGTGTTGTGAAGTCCCCTTTATATAGTGAAACCTTGCTGCTACAGTGACTGTTTTAGTCATAATTGCTACAGTAAGCTTCATCATCATTTTTCAATCTTTCTACAACAACCAAAAAACTTTATCAACCTTTTTCAACAATCAATATTCTTTTTCAAATTTGCTACAGTAAAAGTATTCTTTTTCAAAGTTTATTACAACAACCAATAAACTTTATCATACTTTTTCAACAATCAAATTTCTTTTTCAAAAGTCATACAGTAAAAGATATTCTTTTTCAAATTATATTACAACACCTAATAAATTTTATCATACTTTTTCAACAATCAAATTTCTTTTTCAAAAGTGCTACAGTAAAAAGCATTCTTTTTCAAATTATATTAAAACAACCAATAAATTTTATCAAAAATCAATTTATATTACTATATATAAATATATAAAGCATTAAATATATTTGGCCAAGAAAAATTGAATCATGCATTTGGGCCAATAAGATTAAATCATTCATTTGGGTTAAGAAGATTAAATCATACTATTTGGGCTAAAAAAGATTAAATCATACATTGGGCCAAGAAGATTAAATAATACTATAATTCTCACATATTTGTCATTATCAAAACTTATAGCATAATACATTAGGGCTAACAAATTTTGTCCCAAAACCTAAGCTTTGTTCTCCGTGGATTCAAGTTGCTTCTTCCCAGAATCAATTCTACAATTTTTCCTACTTTCCTCTACTACCCTCTATCCTTTCCTCTACAAAAAGAGATACAACCCAAGAGAGAGATACAACCCAAAACAATTTCATTCTTCCCCAGTAGAAGATATATACATATATATATATATATATATATATATATATATAGAGAGAGAGAGAGAGAGAGAGAAGAACCGAGAGACTTGCCAGTAGAAGATTGAAGCTCGGTTTCCTGTCGCCGTCCACATCTCCGTTTCTGTCGCTATCGCCCTTCACAAATTCATTCTTCCCTAGTGCTCTGTTATGCCGATTTCCTTGTGTTCCTCTTTTTTCCTCTCAAGTGTGGCTAAGTGAGAGGGTTCAAAGTGTGAGGGTCTAATGAGTCAGAGAGTGAACTGATTAGAGGAGTGTGAGTGACTGACGAGGGTTGTGAGCGATTCATTAGCCTTAGGCTATGGCAGGCCACGCGTGAGTTGATTATAAATTTTTTTAATTTCATTTGATTTGTCTATTCAAAGGAAATAAATTAATTGATTATCATTTTTGTTTGTAAAATAAAATTTAAATTTGGGAATTGAGAATTAAGAATTAATTGGGGAAAACAACTGAAACAAAAAATGAAAATAAATTATCATTAGTATAATAGTTAAAAAATTATCATTAAAATATTAATAAATATATTTTTAATCAAATATTAATATTAATGGTTAAAAATTATCATTAAAATATTAATAAATATATTTTTAATCAAATATTAATATTAGTGGTTAAAAATTATCATTAAAATATTAATATAACTTATTTTATTATATTTTGATATAGAGAAATTAAATAAGTTAAATGAATTAAAAATATAAAATTTATATCCTTTCTGGTAATTACACAGTTAAAAGTTCTTCTACTAATCAATATCCAAACGAAATTTATTTTTTAAAATTACTTTTCTGATACAAGTTTCCAAACATAAATCACGTTTATAAAAAATCAATTATAGTCAAAATCAATTATATTCAAACTGAAGTTTATCAAATGAGTTTCCAAACACACACTAAGTTACTAACAGAAGAACTAATTTTAAAATCATGCTATCAATATTCTTGAGAATATGCTAAGATGCTTCTTTATAATAATAATAATAATAATAATACTTTTTTAGGCCAACAAAGGTTTAGAAAACCACCACACACAAGAAGCAACAGAAACGAAAAATGCCAAAGAAACACAGGCCAGAAAATTAAACGTCAGGCTTAATATTGGCTAGTCATTATGATAGTAGTTATTTTAACTCAAAAACGACAATAGTTCAATTTATGAAGATATTAATTTGAGGAAAATTTTAGTTATTTTAATTTGATATTTAATATGTCACATCCAAAATAAATAATTTAGTATTAATGTGTGTTAAAAAGAGATGTTATATTAGTATTTACTGATAAATATTTAGACGGTATTAGATTAAGAAGCATAATTAGTATTAATCAAAACACTTGAGTGACTATTAACACAAAATGAAATTTTAAATTATAATTAAAATATAAATTAAAGTTTAAGAATATATATTTAAAAAAAAAAGAGAGAACAACCAGAATTACATGCCCAAGAGACCTAACGAAGAGGTAACATCATTAATCATCCTAAATCCTAACGGTAGGTTTTGCAAGGCAATCGTCAACCAAATTGGCTTGATGATAAATCCAATTGAAATTGAAAGTACTGATTCTGAAGGAAGACTGCTACATCGTTCATGATCTGAGAGATGACCCAAAGGACAGAGGAAAATGGATATTAGAATTGACTCTCAATACAGGATGTAATATTTATGTTCAAAGAATTTTTGCGTAAGGAAATGTGCCGGAAGTTTGTACTAAAACCCACTTAATAATTGAAATATTTGACATGTATTATTACATTCAAGTATATTATAAATGCATTTTTAATCACTTACAAAATTTAAATTTTTATTTTTTGTTTAACCTAGCTCAAGAGTAAAAAGTAGTGCCAAGTTAGGCCTGTTTAACCTGCTTAATGAATTTAGAATCAGGTGACTCGACCCACCTAATATGCAGATAACATGTTTTTTAAAATTATATATATATATATATATTAAATATTAATAGTATATGTTAAGTAGAATAATATAAAAAAAATAAGAGACATCATTTGAATATAATTTTATATTAAATATTATATAATCATTTGATCGTAATTAATAAAAAAGATAATATTAAAAAAAAGAATTATTCAAAATGAGAGAAAAGATAATTTTACTTTTAGTTTCAAATATTCAAATTCATATATTTCTATCTTTTTTAAGGCAAATGGAGCAAGCAAGCTAGTCTGTTTAAAAACGATTAACCCATCTTATTTTGAGACCAATCCAAATTGAGTCAATCTAGAGCCGAATTAACTCATTTTAATTGCTCTAAAAAGAAGTTAGATTTTTTTTTCTCTTTCATTTCATTTCCATATGATTCCTTTTTTTTTTATTTTAGGGACGAATGTGGCTGAATGGGCTCGACCCATACAAAGTTTGTCAAAAGAACGGCCTCAAGATTGGTGCGGTCTTGTTTGTTCTGACGTTGGGCTAAATTAGTTTTTGGGCCATTAAAACTGGGCTTTTTAAAGAATCAGTCCAACAAAAAGAAACGAAAATCATAATGCTCCAAATAACAGAGGCTTTAGCCTTTTTTTTTTCCGTGGATTATGCCAAAACCTTTTGCTCAATAATCTCCCTAGAATTATCCCTCATACATCTCAAGTTTTTTTTTTTGACAAATAGATTAAGTTTCATTAAAATGACACTAAGACAGGGTTACATAAGATAAATTAGGTTTAAAAATTGACTAATACATTATAAGTCTGAACTTATAAGAGATTGATACATAATTTAAGATAAAATATCTTAAAATTAGTATCAAGCATATACAGCAAAATATAAAACCATACAGAGACAATACACTCTTGACCCTAAAACTAACAGACTAAAAAGAGACAACACACCTCAAACTCTATGTTAGAGCTAATCATCTAAATAACAAAGAAAGATACCAGCTAACATGCCCAACGATTCAATAAAAGTGCAGAAATGAAAAAAGTTCCCCCTCTACCCTCTTATGTGTTCCCTCATAAATTCAAAACTTCTTATTAATCCTAAATTTCCAGAATTGATTTTTAGTTTCATCTTGATACATTTGTATATTTTTTTGAATATTAATAGCATTTTTTTCTAATTTTTATTCCAAAGATGCAATTCAAATTCGATTTTTTCGATCCTTGAAAACAATGAATTCTAGTGGAAGAACTCATTGATGTTCAAATACTAATATATCACACGCACCATCTCATAACTAGTCATTTTTCTTTGCCTTTAAATATTTCCATCATAGCTTAGTATATAGAAGCTATGTGCATTAAAAAAAATCATTATTTATGCCCTATACAAATAGGCAATCTATTTATCGAATTTCTTAGTTACGATTAATGGTTTACGCTTTATTTTAATTTCTGTTGATTGAATTGGAATTCTAGATCTGTTTTTTTTTTCTTTTGGCTAGCAATTTGTTTAATTGGACAGAAATGGACAATTATTACATTTTTTCGTGTAGAGAATATATTAATATACTACTAATTATTATCCCATAGCGACCACTTATTAGACCAAATATATATAAGAAGGCGAAGGGAAGTTGAATTGTGTATAAGAATAATCTCAATTCTTTTTCATAAAATAGTTTATCTATCTTAAGAGCTCAGATGATAATGGAATTCAAAAGAAAAAAGAGAGCAAAAGAGAATTTTATATAACAAGTTTAAAGAGGTTTGGATCACATCTATTTGGATCATACGTCATCTTCTAAATGCGCATAAGCAAATAGGATTTCTCATAAATTTTTAAGATCTTAAGCTTTACAAGAAAACCTCACTAAGAACAAGTTTGTTAAAACTTTTACTTTCTAAAACTCTCATAAACCAGAAATGTTTTCTCTAAGAAAGATAAATTATAACTTTTTACCAAATGATCAACTCAACAACTTTTACAATCTTCTTAAAGCAAATCAAAGACAAGAAAATTAAAATCAATGAAATAAGTTCTCTCACACACATAAACACACACGCGCGCGCGCACGCGCACACACACACACACAAAAATTAGAGAACACTTACGACACAAGCTCACTCACACATTAGAGAACACTTACGACACAAGCTCACTCACACAAAGCACTTGAGTAAATTTAGTGAAGAGAGTAGGTGGAGAAATGAAAACAACAATAAATTTCTCCAATGTATTCGTTAGTCTCTTCGAAAGCAACAGTAGACTTTAAATAGAGGAGTCTAGGAACTAGTCGTTGAACTTCATTATCTTTCTTCATAAACGGTTGATGACCTCTATTAATGTTTGCCTTAGTTAAGTCAGGGGAAGAGTAACTCAAAGTGTGAAGGAGAAGACACCTTGAAATTAGGTGCAACTTTTCAAGAGCAGCCAAAAAGCCACTTTTCCTCTCGATAGGTCACTTTTATTATTAGTAAGATTTTAACTTTTGTCAAAGGAGCTTTCTTTTTAAAAGATGTAGAAAGGATAGAGAATTAAATGCTGTCATGAAAGAGAAATTTTTCTTAAAAATTGTGCAAGTATAATAAGACTAAAATATTAATCAAAGCAGAAATGAAGATAGTATAAAGATGAATTTTTAAAATAAAACAAGATGGCCTAATTTATAAAAGAAGTTATCAAAAATCAAGTGGGCCTTAAATATATTTTTCAAAGGGCTCAAAATATATTTAACCCAACACCAACTTAATTAGTTTTAACAAGAACTATACATACATACATACATACATATATATATATATATATATATATATGAAATTCTTACTACTACTAATGATTTCCATAATCAAGATATATATGGTTAATGCATAACAACCCCCGTTGTCCATAAACAGTAAGCAAAATACTATAATAATCTCTCTTCAACAACAAAATCAACAAAACGGGTTTATTAGTAGATTATGACAAAGATTTATTTGCTGCATATTCTAATTCTGCTTGATATAATATTTGTCCTTTTCCCTCCAATAATTTTGAAAATGCTGAATTCTATGTTAAATGAGCTGTACAACTAGCCAACCTGATACCTTTTATATCGTCTTATGTTCTTCATCACCACTTACAATCAGATTTTGGTCAATGAACTATATTTTCAAATGCAATATCATAACAGCAAAACTACTATGTAAGTTATCATAAATGGGTGTAGTTAATTCACCAGATAGCTATTTATATTAACTAAGCTATGACCGATGCTTTGTTCAAGTGCTTCAATAATATTTATTTTTCCTTAAGTAAGATTTTAGGTTTGAGTTAATAATCAAAACTAAGGGAACTTTATACCATTTTCTAGTTGTAACGGAAGAATTTCATACTTTTATGATTCAACTAAATTAGTCACATTGCACAAAGTTTTCAAATATTAGTAGTTGAAACCAAAAAAAAAAAAACAACTAGATATAGATAGAGGTGTGCATTGGGTTAGGCCTGCCAACTCGCTCAATCCAAACCTGTTGGACACAAGAAGGGGGAGTTAAATTGTATATATAAAAAATCTTAACTTCTTTTTCTTAAAATAGTCTATCCTCCTTAGGAGATTAAATAATAATAGGATTCAATAAATAGAAGTGAGTAAGAGAAACATTTATACAACAAGTTTAAAGAGATTTGGATCATATCTATTTGGATTCTACGTACTTCTCACAATACATACAAACAAAGGCGATTTTTTATAAACTTTGAAGGACCAGAGCTTTATAAGAAACCTTATCAGGAATAAGCTTCTTAAAGTTGTTACTTCTTAGAACTCTCATAGACTAGAAATATTTTTTCTAAAGAATATAAATTACAACATTTTACCAAATAATAAGCTCAATAACTTTTACAACCTTCTTAAAGTAGATCAAAGACCAGGAAGATTAAAAACAATAAAAGAAACTTCTTTCTCTAAGATAATATACAAAAATAATTAAAGCACAAACTCACACAAAGCATTCAAGATTAAACTCAATGAAGAGGGTAGGTGAAGAGATGAATGTAACAATAAATTTCTTCAATTAACTGGATTAACTATTCAGGAGCTACAATAGTTTTTAAATAGAGCAGGAACTAGCTAGCAGTTAAGTTTCAACGTCTCTTTCCATAAATTCATGTAGAACTCCATTAATGCTTGCCTTAGCTTGGTCAGGGAAAGAGTAGCTCGAAAAGTAAAGGAGAAGACATCTTGAAATTAGGTGCATGCTACTTTCGAGGAGCTGCAAATAACTCTTTTTGTTTGTTTCCAAATGCCTTTTATCTTTAAGATTTGTACTTTTATCAGAAGGACTTTTCTCTTCAGGAGCAACAACATACTTTAAATAGGAAAAGGTATGAACTCGCTGTTAAAGCCATGGTGTTTCTCTCATAAATGCAGCAATCCTCCATTAAAGCCATTCTTAGCTGATCAAAGAAGGTGTAGTACAAAGAGACATGGAGAAAGTATATTTGTTCTAGGTACATCTTCCTATGAGCTGTCAAATATCCATTCTGTCTCTTGACAGATTCTATCATTAGGAAATTAATTTTTGTCAAAGGAACTTTCTCTTTAAAAGATGTAGAAAAGACAAAGAATTAATTGTTGTCAGGAAAGAGAAACTTTTATTTTTCAAAGATTGTGAAAGTATAATAAAACTAAAATATTAATCAAAGTGGAAGTAGATCAATGATAAAAATGGGCTTTTAAGATAAGACAAAATAATATAATTCACAAACGAAGGCATTATCAAAAATCAAGTGGGCCTTAAATATATTTTTCAAATGGGCTCAAAATATATTTAACCCAACGAAACCAACTCACAAGTTTGGGTTGGGTTAATGGGTTGGTTCGATCTTCTTTTTTCAAACCCATCGACAATTGATTAAGGTAATAGGTTTATAAATTTTGAACTTATTGAACTTAAACCAACCCACGAATTTGCCCATTTTTTTTTATTGAAATAATACTTTTATGCTATGCACTTGTATTGTGTATAAAGTATTTATTATTTAGTTAGAATACTATTTAGTTTTCTTTGCAATATTTCACTCTCTCAATAATAATGTATAGTACTACATATAACATCTACCATTTTAATTAATTATTTATTAAACCATTAGCTTTTTTATTTAAAATTTGTTATTCCATCAAGTTTGAGTCAATAATCAAAATTAGGAAAACTTTATACCCTTTTGTAATTGTGACAAAAGAATTTTATACCATTGTGATCCAACTAAATTCAAATGAAATTAGTCACATTAGCTAGTAGTTGAAATTAAGGTCAGACCCGCCAACCCACTTAACTCAAACTATTCCACAAAATTCGGTTGGGTTGGCGAGTTGGTTCAGTCTTTTTTTTTTTAACGTGTCCACAATAGTATTTGTAACGAGTTTATAATTTTTTAACTCGATGAACACAAACCAACCCATGCACGAACCTGCCCAATTATTTTTATTATATAGTGGTAGTTTTATACTATGCAGTTATGTTGTGTGTAAAATATTTAAGATTTAGTTAGCATACTATTTTTTTTTTTGCAACATTTCTCTCTCAATAATAATGTATAGTATCACATATAACATCAACCATATTAATTATTTATTAAATCACTGACCCATTTATTTAAAAGTTTGTTATTCCACCTTTAATTCTTATTAGTATTTTTTAATTCTAGCATTTTAAATCAAGCCTATCATTCTTAAATAATAATAATAATAATAATAACTTAATCTGCTCACCCGAATCAAGCCAACTTATTTGGCAACGAGTTAAATTGATTCAAGTTGAGTACATGAAAATATTTCAACTCGAACCAACTCAACTATCATTTTTTAATTGGTTCAGTTCTTGAAGTCTCATCAACTCAACCGGCACACACCCCTAAATATAGATATAACTATTGTGTGCCTTAATTAATTAAACACGATTCTTCATGTGAAAACAAAAGCAAGCTGCATGTATATATATATATATATATATATATATAGCTAGCATAGCTTAGCTTACATGTTTCTATTTACACGCTTTGTCAATTATATATTTACAGAAACAATATTGTTAGTGCGCAGAGCAAACAAGTTGGATTTCATAACATACATAACGTGTTTATATTTATATCACTCACGCACAAAAATTGCATCCTTAATCTATATCTATAATATTCTTCAATGATTTTTCTGGGTTTGTTTTTCTCCAAGTGCCCCCACGCAATATTTGACTTGAAATTAGTTTCGATTGCAAATGCTAGCTCGAACTAAGACGCCTATTGTTCTGAGAAAAGACAAATTAATGAATGAGTTGTGTGAAAGCTTTTAAGATTCTTTTCTTTTTCAAAGGAAGAGAAGTTTTTTCAAATGGCGTGTGAGCCAGTTGTAATTCCCTTTAAGAAAGGATATGATGAGGATTTCTAGATTTTCTTCGTCTTTGTTAATTACTAAAAGAATATCAATAATGCAAAATTTGGCTGCTATTGCTGCAACCTGCTATATATATGTATATATTTAATTTGCAAATTATATATACATACAACATATGCATATTCAATTCCAATAGAAAGTAGTTAGTATTTGATTTTGAAAGAACCTAACTAATAACTTGCTAGATTTGGTTTCTTTATGTAGCAATCAGCAAGTAATTAACATAATATTTTTCAGTTATGTGTACGTATATAATTGGCTCGCTGCTTTTGTAGTTTGTTTGAATAAAAAAATAGCTTTGAATGATGAAGGTAGGTGGAATATTATTATGTAATATATATAAATATTACTGATCTCCAACTGTTTTAAAATATCTATATATATATTTATATATTTATATATATATTTTTTCATGATCTCCAAAAATGACAGAGGTTAGATTACGTTGTAGTGCGACCACCCTACAAAGAGCCGTTCAATTTGCATGGAACTAATAAACCCATAAAAAGATCACACAACTCAGAAGAAGAACTTGGTCATCGATATATATGAATCTCAAGAGAGAAAAAACCAGTAGGTTAGGTAGAACAGAAACGTAACTAGCTAGTCATTGATCTTAGAGAATCATATAGATTGGTCTTCTTGAGAATCTCAGAAAACATATTATTTGGATTACAATGTGTTTATTTTTTTCTTATGTTCGATTATAACGTTGTTGAATGACCACTAGTTTGTCTTGGTCTATGTACGCCAACTATTGTTTTTTTCAAGTGGATTAGAAGATTACAAAGCGTTCTCTGTTGGTGAAGGAGGGAGATATAAATACATATATATATATATATATATATATATACAGAGAGAGAGAGAGAGAGAGAGAGAGAGAGAGAGAGAGAGCTGTATTTAACTGTAATGCAATAATGTTCCAAGGATATGTGAGACATAAAATAAGTGTGTTGGGTTGTAATCTAATTTCAACCACATCGTGCATCGAATTAGAACGCAGGAACTCCAAGTTTGAGGCATGAAACATAGGGTGGGATGATTTGGTTCTCACGCACTTCACGCGTTATAATAACTTATAATATGAGGACTTACTGTGTACTCTTGCATAAACTAATTGATTCTGTAATCTCTAATTATAGCAAGTTGATGTAGGAGAAATTAATTCAAATTTCTCTGCATAATTTGCCAACTATAACCACATCAAACTTTTAATTGATCATTGCACAAGTTTATAATAAACTGCCTTTTTTCAATACCATTATCGTGA
The DNA here is from genome assembly GCA_037074585.1 of Biancaea sappan. Classification (NCBI taxonomy): domain Eukaryota; kingdom Viridiplantae; phylum Streptophyta; class Magnoliopsida; order Fabales; family Fabaceae; genus Biancaea; species Biancaea sappan. Next base: position 20,971,802 of record CM073494.1, read on the forward strand.
ATGTTTTAAAAAATGAACTAATCACTAGATTAATTGAGATACTGTTTTACGGTTTATTGATTTAATTGTGGTCGAAACGACAATAATTATATATATATATATATATATATATATATATATATATTAATTTTATATATTACAAATATATAATATAATAAATTAATAAATATTTTCATACTTAATCTTAATTAATAAACTTATATTATATATATATATATATATTTGTGTGTAATTGTTTTTTTTATTTGTTTTTGTGGCTAAAATAATATTATTATGAAAAAATAATTAAAAATAAAAGAAATATAACATGATAAAAAAGAATAAAAAAACTTGTTAAATCTTATATAGTGTGAGAAATAACTGTATTTTGTAAATAGAAATTTTGTTAACAAAAATCAACTCACCAATTTTATTGGTTTTTGACTAGTTCAACAAGTTCTTGACCTGTTCTTCAGCTAGTCAAATTTTTGAATCAACGATCAGCTGAACCAAGCCAATAACTGGTTTCTAATCGAACCAACTGGTTTGATTTGGCTCTGTAATATATGATTACCGTCAAGTGATTTGGTTCAGCGTGACAAACTTATAAGTTATAAGTTAGATTATAACTTATTTGACTAGTTTATAAGTTTGTTAAAAGTATTCAGTAAATGAGCTTATTTTATTAGCTTATAACTTATTTTGATAAGTTACTTTTAATAACTTATAGCTTATAGTTTATGTAATTTTCTTTCCTTTTTAACCTTGTTGTTTTATAAAAATACTCATTATACCCTTATTTCATATTCATTATACCCTTATATATAAATATAATAAAATATGCAAATATATTTTATTATATAATAAAATATATAAATATATTATATATGTAAAAATATATTATTCATATATAAATATATATTTTTAATGTATTATATATATAATAATTTAAATTAATTTAATTAAAAATAAAAATGATATATTTATTTATATTATTTTAGAATTAAAAAATATATGATATGTTATGTCATTTTATATTTTTTAGCTACTTCAACAGATATTTTTATCGAACACTTCTAATTCAATAAGTTAACTTATAAAATATCAACTAACTTATAAGTTAATTTTGTCGATCAGAGCCTTGATAATTCATATATTTGAATGTAGTCAATTTGATGTTTGTTGCTTGGTTGATAAATATAATTTTTTTAAAAAATTTAACATAAATAAACCTTTATGTTCTCGATGAAAAGGGTTCAGTAGCAATGGAAAAACATAAAACTATGTATTCTTTTAGGGGTAATTAAAATCAAACAAAATCAATCCAGTCGAACTAAATTGACTAAAATAAAAAAAAATTAAAAAAAGAGGCTCAAATCATTTTTAAAATATGAATTTTAATTGATTGAGTTCGATTGTCAGTTTGATTTGATTAAAACCAAACCAAAATCAACTTTATATATATATAAAATATATTATATAAATAATATTATATTTTAATTAATTTAATCTTTTTTATATTTATATATATTTCATTAAAATTAAAAAGCATAAATTATTGTAAACCAAATTATTTAACCAAAATTGAACGAAACTACCAAAAAATTAAAATTAAATAAATTTATAATTTTGTAAAACCGATAAACTTGGTTTAATTTGGTTAAAGATCAAAATCGAATCAAATTAAACCTATAAATACTCTATATTCTATGATAAATTTGAGAGTGGATAAGAACACGAATCTTCTTGTCGAAAGAGAAGGGCAACAGTCCTCTCCTCCCAATTTTTTTTAATTAATTTTTTTTAAAAAATATTTATCAATTTACTTTTCTTTTATTAGCTTCTGTCAAATTAAAAATAAAAAATATATAAGCTCCCTCGATAATTTTATTCAAAATCCGTGGGTGGAAAATTTAAGACACGTTCCTGATTGTGACAAACTTTCCGGAACTCGAATTTTGTTTTCTTTTCAATTTGACACTGGGTGTACAAATTAGGAGGAGACACTCAAAACCAAATAATTATTTCATAATAAATTATTAATGATTCATAACATGCAGTTGTCATTCTTAATTTGGAACAAGCTCAAATAATTATACACATTAGTGAAAAAATGTACTAATAATTTATTAAAAGATAGTATATTTATCTGAAAACATAGAAACATTGTAATCCATATTCTGTTGGTTCAATGATTTTATACAAATTTAAGCGAAGAAAGATTTTGTTGCTTTAATGATAAAAATAGAATTTAGACAGGAAACATAATAAAATGGGTTTATTGTGTATTGATGCATTTATTACACATGACATTGATAAATGATTATCGTAGTTTTCAATCATGGTGCTGTCTCAAAAAGTAGCGCAACCGTTGACATTTTGTACAAGTAACGTAGCTATTATTGAAAATTTATTATTATTATTATTATATATAATCGCCTTTGAATTAGTATTCATGAAAATTTATCAAGGTTTTAAAAATTAAGCCATGATTAATTAAACAAGTTTATTTTAAAATATTAAAAAATAATATACATAATTAAAAATTAAATATAAATTTATAAATTTAATTAAAAATAAAATTTGATATCAAATTACATAAAATAACATCTATAATCAAAAGTTCATAATAAAAATTGATTAAATAATAAAAAAATATTATTAATCAATATAATATCTATTCATATCAAATATAAAATAATAGTATCTCGATTAAAATTGATTGATTTGTAATATTAATTTATTCATTACCAAATTATAGGATAAAAAATTTAAAAAAATAAAAAAAAAAATTCAAATAAACCGGTTCAATCAATTTTTAACCGATTCAATCACTCATCAATTTTAGAAATTATTTCGAACCAATAATTGGACTAATTCTCAATTTAACCAATTAAACTGAAGTAGTTCAATTATTATAATAATGAAATTTATCGGTTCGTTGCTTTTATTGGTTACAGTTGATTTTTTAAAAAGTTACAAAAGTTAATTACATTATCATTTTATAATTTTCATCATGGTGCAACTATTTTCCGTTAGAGGCGGGATACATCATACATTGTCCAGAAAAAGACAAAAGAAATCTCCTCCTGACCATTTCATGGCAACTACTAAATCTATTTGTACGGACGTATCTAAATTCGATCAATTGAAGATTAATTAAGGATAAAATTATTTTAAAAAATTCCAATAAGCTTGCTTAAATATCCAACGAAGAACGAGTTGGAATGAAGCTTAGCGAGGGATTATGTCAAAGTAATTGAAATGAGCGCTTACCATTTTCAAACTCAACAATTAATTACAAGTTGGATTAGATATAAATATTTCATCATCAATTTAATAGAGAGATTCTAAGTAATTTACTAAACCCTCTCTCTCCAAAGACTAATATATTTACCTTATTTATAATTAAATTACTCAAAAAATGAATTACAAAACAAGGTATATCTTATGCATTTATTTCCCACTTCAATTATAAAATTCATAGTGTTTAAATAAGTGAATTCACTAAGCTTATATATATGCAACTCCTAATTATATATCTTAATTACTGTCAGATTTTCTATTAAAAACAGGGCATGTATAAAAATTTTCTTAAAAAATAATAATTATGTAATATTGAGTTGTGAAAAAAATATATATTTATTTTTAAAGAATATATACTTATCTTATTCATTAAAAAAAATTATAACAAATATACAAAAAATGTGCCTTTATTTTATTGTAAAGTAAAAAGCCGAAAACCGTGCATGATACAATGCATGTGTCGACATTAGCTAGGCGCCATTGATGGTGATTCTTTAGCTATAAACATAAACGACTTACAAAAGCAAACTCTCCCATGGCCAAAACGACAAACAAGTAGAAACAGACCTGGCTTCGAAACATGTCGTCGAAATATTTACTCTCTCAACAACTATGAAATTAAATATAGTAACCTTCACAACTTAAGCCCAGCCAAGCCAATTCGTCCTAATTGGTTAATTTGATATCGAGTATTGAGTATTGACCCAGTAGTCTAATCGCCCAATTAATTCGTTATTTTATTGCGAAGATCGCATGTTTAAAAAAAAAAGAAAGGATTTTAATAATGTAACTTATTTTAAGTGTGTGCGTGAGTATTTTTATTCAGAAACGACAAGACTGTTCACATTCGTATCGTCGCAGTGCAGAGATGAAGTACACAGGTGAAAACAAAATTCGAGATGAAACTGAAAAGGTGTGTCTAGAAGCAGTGGTTAATGATAATGTGAGAGTTGCAGGTTGAAATAGAACCTATTATAATATTTTTTTTTCACCATCTAATGTTAAAATACAATGGTAACGCTGATTAATCTGAATTAAAATTCGGTGAAACTCACAGCAAAACTCAACCTACTAAGATTTAAGGCAAACGCATCTTGAAAAAATCAAACTCAAAATCTCTTTTAAATTAGAAAAATTCCGTACTAGATCACTTACTACCTACACTCATAGTGGTAACCTAATATAATAATTAGTCGCTTTAGACTGTTACAGCAGAATAGAGATAGATCGAAGCGCGACTTTTTATGATCTAATTGGAGTGTGGTGGGGTTGGTCCATTTTACCAGCACAGGAGTGACTCTCGTGAGGGCTCTCTCTCTCTCTCTCTCTCTCTCTCTCTCTCTCTCTCTCTCTCTCTGTAAATATTTGCTGATTACGTACTAAATAATGGAATAAAATAATGATAAAAATTACTAGAATAAATAAATATTTCGGAAATTAAAATTTATTACATTAACTATTTAATTGAGTTTTTATTTTTGTAATAAATCACAATATCTTTTAATTTAGTTACTTAAATTACATTTGATATTTATCTTATTTTGAAGATATATATGATCTGTCTCTCTTTATATTTGATATATATTACAAAAATTTATAGATCAAATTAATTTTTTTAACATCATTATTTCTAAAAATAAAATTAATCAATTATTCTTATTGTCATATTAAAACTTAATTTCATGTCAAAATATAACATCATTATACTTGTTTGTTAATTCATATTAAAAACAAGATCACAATTTCATGATATTCAAAATTTTAATTTTTATGATTAAAACAATCAAAAATATTTTCTTATAAATATATAAAATATGAGAAAGAAAAGTCCAATGATATTCATAAAATAAAATAAAACAGTATTGAATATAATTTAGTTAAATTAAAAAAAAAATATTTTTGTATACTAAATTTTTTTACGTTTGCTTTTATATATATGGTGCTAAAACACCTGTACGTATAGTCCTACCTCACAGACCGGTTTGTTTGTTGAAAGGTACGAAATAAGATGGCAAAACGACACTCTCACTCAGTCACTCTCGTAGTCTCGCCCTCGCTCACACACAATCACATGGTTCCTTTTGTGGGGTAACGTACGCACACGAGTAGAAGCTATCCACAAAAACGCAAAACGACGACCTAACCTTCAAGTTAAACAGAAAAAGCTGTCGTTTGCAGCACTGTTATCAAAGGCTCTAAACTTCTGTCTAATAGTACTGACAAGCAGGCACGACGCTAGCAGACAAAAATGGAGGTTGGAAAAATATAAAAGAGGAAAATATATAGGTGGTATTGTTGGAAGCCCAGAACTGCACGAGATATATTGTGGGCTGTCTAAGCTGGAATGTGATATGAATTGAGGAGAGAGACAGAGACAGAGACATGGAGAGAGAAGCCAAACCTGGTTTCAAGAATACCACTTTTTGTTGTCTCTGACAGGTAGCAAGAAACTGCCGCGGTTTTCTCGCGCCTTTTTATTTTTTTCGGGAAAAAGTTGAGTTATCTTAAATTATTTTGAAATAAAAAAATAAAAATATTTTTTACCAACTTAATTTTTATATCAAATTTTAATTTTATTTTTAATATTTTTTTATTTTATATTTATTATTTTTATTAAAATTCTCTATTTTATTAACGAAAAAGTTGATTGGGTAGTTGATAAAAACAATAGATTTGAAATCAAAATAAAACATGTATAACTCAAATTTACCTTTTCTATATCTCTAACGTTTTTTTGTGTGTCAATTATATTCTATATATTTTATTTTTGTTTTATATATATTTTATTAACCATTCAATTAATATTTTCTGTCAATATAATAGATGATATTAATAAAAATGATAAATTTAAAACAAAAATAAAACAGGTAAGTCGTAATTGACACAAAGAAAAAAATATTGAAAACGAAATTAAACTTAGTGTTAACGTTAGAAATATAAAAAATATTTTTGTTTATAAAAATATATTTTATATAAATTTTAATATAATCTAATATTAAAAAATTCAATATCTCAAACGGACTAAACTTTGATTATTTTCAGCCACATATATAAGCTTATTAATTTATTTATTTTTGCAGTGTGATCACATAGTGGTCGCTTTGGAATTGTAAATTCTTAGTTCGATTTTCTTCCTCTCCACACTTGATCATTGTTTCTACGTAAAACAATGTCTCTTTGATCAATGTATGTACGTGTGGTTGGAGTAATTGAAGTGTGTACTTCAATTCACATTTTAATTCTTACTATATGCTAGACTAGTGTTAGCTCGCACTCAGTTGAGTAAAACTAGAGAAACACAGTAGTTTAATAAGACTAATGCTATAGCTATAATTTTAAAGTAGTCTACAAAAGTATAATTTTAAGATCCTTTTGTACTATTAGTATTAACATAATTATTTTCTTTTAAAAAAATCTCAAGTTATCACAAAATTAGGTGTGAGAGATTTTAAGGTAACTTTAATTTATGAAACATAGATAATTATATAAATAATATCATGTCATTAAAAGTTGTTTAACGTGTTTAATTGTGTCACACAAATTGAAGAGAAAATAGGAAAAAAAATAGAAATACTTCACAGAAGATACACTAAACTTACGTAATTCAATCGATATGACTTACATATACAAGTAAAATTAAATTTCTTATTGTTCAAGCAAAATGTTAAAAATGTATCATAAAACTGTAGTACCATTTACAAAATATATAACTTAACTGAAACGTTCCAAAAAATACATAAAATAGATCATATCCATATATGTTTGCATTGCATGCCTCTAAATTTTATTTTTCTCTTAAGTCACGCTCTCAAATTTTAAGTCAAATTATAAATATGATTGACAAAAAAATTTAAAGCACTCAATAAATTACTTTTTTTACAATTAATTTCTGTGTGTTTAATAAATTGATTTTTTAAAAAAAGAAATTGAAAGTGTGATGATTGGTTTGTAGCAGGAAAGAAACAAGGGGAACCAAATTGTATTGAGGGAGGTTTTTCTGTGTGCGGCTACTTGAGAGATAAGACAAGGGATTAAGGGATAGTGACAGATTATACAATATAGCGTGTAGTTGAGCGTTATGTTATGAATAATAAATAGCAAATATTTCTCAAACCCCTTCCTTTTTGTAGGGTCATAGCAATATAGTATCAAGGGACGGATATGAGAGAGAGTGTGAGAATACGTTATGGATTCAGTGATCAGTCTGTCGTTATAGGGTTAGTTTATCAAAAGTCTGACAACGTTTGGTCATATTTGTTATTTTAAGCGATTTGATATTTTTTTAAATAAAAATTAAAGTTTAAATATTATAAAATAATAAAATTAATTTGCAAAAATTTTATATCTATGTTATCTAACTCACTCGAATTAAAATTAAAGTCTAGTAAAAATTTAGATTTTAAAGTTGAAGGATTTTTTATTGTATGGATGGTATTAGACTTCTTAACATTGTATGATAACTTTGATAGGTGAACCCACATGCATTATACTGTTCTTTTAAGAAATAGCAAGGATTCAACTTGATTTTGATAACTTTAACCTAAAAATCTGTCATCTATTAGTGTTTGGAAGGATATAATGCCATTAATTGCTTTAATGCTCCTTTAACACATGAGAGACACAAAGGTTTTTCTTCGTACCCATTTTTTTAGTATGAATCTCCTCCGGTACGTAGGAGTTATCGAGGCTCATGTACATTGTTGATCCTTTTGTTTTTTTACTTTTTTATTTTAAATTTGACGGTGAGAATGAATATAAGTTGGCTCTAGTACGTGCTTCCCATTTTCTTGTACCAAAAAAGAAAATTAGTTTATGAGGAGATTTCAGGTTAAAAAAAGAGATTAAAAAATCACGTGGGCAGACATGATTCTCTTTTAAATCTTTCTGCATTATTCTTGCGAAAATTAACATATTCAAATAGTGTATATATATATATATATACACGTGGGCAGACATGATTCTCTTTTAAATCTTTCTGCATTATTCTTGCGAAAATTAACATATTCGAATAGTGTATATATATATATATATATTATGTTGCATAATTAATTTTTATTTAATTATTTTTTTTATTCGTAAAATTTATATCTTATATAATTTCTGTGAGACGTAATGTTATATATCGTAATATTACCGAAAGTAAGATGAACAGTGAATGAACATAATTATGATTAGAAATTAACTTTTTGCAAAGTCTAGCGATTAATGATTGATTTCCATTTTTAATCATTTCGAACAAATAATTGCGTGTGGCTGCTGTGGAAAATTTGCACCAGAGTCATATCCTTTGACGAAACATCATATCTATTTAAGTTTCAAACTCGAGACCTTTTAAGGCATGGTAAATCGAGGCAACTTCCCCGACTTTTTTTTTTATAATTTTTTAAAATGAAATTCTTTTGAGATTTTTGTTTGCCTTAAGTGTTGAAATTCTGGTAAAGCATGTTCGCATCTAATTATTTCAATATTATCTTATTTTTATCGGTCGTGTCTTGATTGATTTGATGTAATTATTGCTACAGCTCTTGCCCTTTTTTTTTTTGGGTCGAATTAGCCTAATATTTAATGCGCAAATAAATACAAGCCACTCATATTGGATGGTTTAATAGTCTAGTTTGTACAATATTCGTTATAAAAATAAGGTAGTGGACATTTTGAGGTGGAATTCTTTTGCCACTGGTTGATGAATATTAATTTGCAACAATATACTTGAGTTTAACGTACTGAAATTAAAGTGAAGATATAAGGTTGGTCTGTTGGTATGATTTTTTTTTTTTAATTTTAAAAATCTAAATTTAAATATTGAATATTAATATTTATAAAAAATATCATTGTAAAAATGTATTAAATTGATGAAAGATTTCTTCTTCTTCTTCTTCTTCTTCTTCTTCTTATTCTTCTTCTTCTTCTTCTTCTTCTTCTTTAATTACAAAGGAAAGGAGCTCGAATCTTATATCATGAATTCACAATATTCACTTTTATACCAGTTGAGCTAATAAACCATTGAAGGATTTCTATTTTCAAAATTGTTTATTAGGGCGAACTGTATTCTACTCTTAACATATGAGTTGATGATTTGAAGATAGATGTCATTATTGGAGCAACAAATAAAATTAAAAATTAAAAAAATCAAGTGGAGACATATATGAAATTGAATAGATCCTGTCTTATTAAAGTTAGGACAGCTACAAAAAGTAATAATTATACTTATAGTTGTTAATATATATATATATATATATATATATATATGTATACACACAACAAATAGTTATATATTAAACGACATGTAAATGTAATTATAGTTTTTAGCAACCGGCGTTATTATTTATGCATGTAATATTGAGTACTAACTATTATTATTATTATTATTATGTCGTATGATTTATTTTATTTTTTAAATCGTCTTGTACATAATCTAATTTCAAATCGATTGAGTTAGATTTTAAATTTTAAGTGAGAATTAATATCATTTATTCTTAAAATATAAATAAAATAATATTAAATTCTTCAATATTAGAATGATTATCCATGTGCATTAATATCCACTAATTCTTGTTTTAACATGTCCATGTGTTCACAGTTTATTTATCACTGATTTAACGTACGTGCACAAAGTCTCTCTAACAACTTTTGATGTCCATTCACGAAATTTTTTGTAAACTTTGGCAGCTTAGTAGTTTAGTACATAGACTCGACCCCACGTGTTATATAATTTTAATTTTGTACGAAAATTAGCCAGATCTAACACACTGTCACTTATACATATATAGCTTGTACATGCCCAAAAGAACTAGAGATAGCATGTGGTGTTCTCGGAAGATAGATGAACTTAGCTATAATATTAAAAAAAAATTAATACAGAAAGGGCTTTTTATATTTATTTGTATGAAATTGGTTGGCATTTCAGAAATTATTTTTGTTACATATGTGTAGTCTACACCTCAATAGCATGTGGCTTAGATTCCTCTCAGAATGAAAGAATACCCCAAAAAAGAAGAAAGTCTGGCTTTGATCTTTTTCCCATGAATTTCAGAAAACGTTTGTTTTCGTTTTTAGGAAACCCAAGAGGCCAAGACAGTATTGTAATCCTCCACTCTATACATAGCCATAGACTAACTCATCTCATTAACGTTGTCACGACCCGTTTTCTGGGCACATGATCGGCACAATGATGAATATCCCATCACTGTAAGTCTTTCGATAAATTCTACCCATGAGTTTAGTCATTATCAAAATAACCATTCCTGAAGAAAATATATCAAATTTTCTTATTTGAAATTCATAGAGATGATTTGCACATAATAATAGATTCTCAATATAAAATACATTATTATGCTGACATACAAACCAAATGCCAAACCCCTGACCTAGATGTCCTAGACGATTACAGAGCAACATAATCTATAACAAAAGAGGAGTCTACCCGACAACGGGAAGGTCCAAAGTGATCTACTCCTCTAGCAGATATTTTTCGCTGGCAACCTGATCTGAACAAAAAGGTTGTACAAACAGTGTGAGCTTTTAAACTCAATGAGCGAATCGGCCTCGCGTTAATAAAATTCAAATACATTACCAGTCATGCAAGCATATCCGAAGGCTCATACTCAACCAATAAACATAGTTAGAAATTACATACAATAAGATAAAAATTCATCTAATTCAACGAACGTTACTAGTACTCATCAATGGCAATATATCCCGGAGAGCGCACACAGGCCAGCTCACCAATTCTGTATATTTCCACCATGACGCACAACCAATTCAACAAACGTTAATAGTACTCATCAATGGCAATATATCCCGGAGAGCGCACACAGGCCAGCTCACCAATTCTGTATATTTCCGCCACGACGCACAACCTCATCCTATTAGTTAGGGCGCCTCACGGATTTATCACCAATCCGGGCTATATCCCTACTGTCACGACCCGTTTTCTGGGCACATGACCGGCACAATGATGAATCTCTCATCACTGTAAGCCTTCCGATAAATATATCAAATTTTCTTATCTGAAAATCATAGAGATGATTTGCATGTAATCATAGATTATCAATTTAAAATACATTATTATATTGACATACAAGCCAAATGTCGAACCCCTGAACTAGATGTCCTAGACGATTACAGAGCAACATAATCTATAACAAAAGAGGGGTCTACCCGACAACGGGAAGGTCCAAAGTGATCTACTCCTCTAGCAGATATTCTTCGCTGGCAACCTGATCTGAACAAAAAGGTTGTACAAACAGTGTGAGCTTTTAAACTCAGTGAGCAAATCGACCTCGCAATTATTAACAACATATTTAAGATCAAACCAAATCACATTTCAAACAATTCAAACAATTCATACAATTGTAAATCAAGTTCCCAGACATTTTTCGGGTCCCGTCCACAATAAGTGGCCGTTGCCCCACGGCCCCTGCCGTATCCTCCCTTATTTCACCCCTGTCCTCAAAGGGAAAAATCTGTAGTCTAACCTTATTTCACCCCGTCCTTAAAAGGACTAATATCATATTCAATATCACGTGACTATAGTGATTTCATTCCACCTTTATTTCATCCTATGGGATCCCATAAACTTTATTTCTATTTCTATCAAGATCAAACACAACCACATTACACAATCATAGGCAACCATATGCATCTCATTTCAGGAAAAGTTCACAACAGAATCATATTTACACATTTTAATGTATAACATGAATGCATGAATTTCATGTCACATATATATATATAGAGTATACTTTTAATATATACATTAAATAAGCAAACAAGGTAAGGTAGGATCTCTCACCTCGATTCCATACGAGTATCACTTCTCTAAGTCGTTACGGACAAGAGTACACAAATAAATTTCAGTATACCGCTACAGAGATTTTCATGAAAGATTAGAGAAAACAAGTTAGGATTGTTTTCATACAGACACTGTTTATACATACGGTACTATTCATATGTACAGTCACTATTCATATACAAATATTATTCATACATATGGATAATATTCGTACATACAGTCACTATTCATACATACGGATACTATTCATACGTACGGTCACTATTCATATATACAGTTACTATTTATATATACAGGTACTATTCATATATACGGGTACTATTTATACCAGAAATAAAGAATACAATCTGTAAAAGAGTACACCAGGTAAGTTCCCAGGAAAGAGTGGAGGGTCACACTGGACACAATTAAAAACCAGGTCTTTCCTTAGCCAGAACTTTCCTAGACATGTATTCTTCACAGTTTACATTCTATTTCGGTAATCAGAGAATCAAAATAACATATAAACAGCTAAGGACAATTTTTCTGATGTGGAAGATCAGCCAAGGCCGCAACCACAGAGCATACTTAAGAAAATAACTTCTAAAATTTGAAAGACATAGAAAGGGCATAGTATCCTTACCTAGGCTGAAAAGAAAAGGCCCAAAATCTCAGAGGCCTAGCATTGAAGTAAGAGAAACTTAAGGAGAGAAGAAGAGAAGTTGAAGGTGTGAGTTTAGAAGTGAAATGAAAGCGCTCAAGGGTACTATTTGATACTATGCGCTAATAAAATATTCAATTTACTATTCATGAAAATGACATTTCTAATAATATAATCCACGTTAATGTTGTGCAAATTCGGGCTTACTATTGAAAAACTTAAGGGGAAAACTATCATTTCACCTTAAACCTTTAAGTTTTTTTTCAATTCAGTTCTTTCACTTTAGTCCCTGAGGGTATTTTTACACATAAAACGTCATTTTCTCCCACGAACTTCTTTCTAGTTTTCTCTTATGACCAAACCACATCTAGTACTTGACATTTCGATTGTATAAATGAACAGTACCATATACATAAATAGTATTATATAGGTGAATAGTACCGTATACTGAAATAGTAACAGTAGTTTGTAAACAAATATTTATATTTTATTTTTCATGGGTATTACACCTACTGAGGGAATCGTTGTCTCCACACTTATTGGTCAAGACACCCTATCAACCGGATTTTTCGCCTTGCCATGAGAGGGGGTACTGTCCCGCTCAATCACAATCAATAGCACAACAGTTCATATCATAATCAGAAGTACAATAGAATATTCATCCATATAACTGGTATAATATATAACTATATTATAAATTTATAAACCACAAATCAAGATAATAATTAATCTATTTTTGAAAAGATTCAAACTTCACATCAACATGAAATACTTGTTTCGTCTTATCCATACTTCTGGATTAATTATCTCATTAGATTCGTCATTCTGAATCCAATTTTCCCCTATGAATCTTGGGAGTGTCCTACGACATACTTTTTATCACCAGTAATGCTAAAACTCTATTAAAACGGGGTCGTTTCACTCACCTGGATTCCGTACGAGTATCACTTCTCTAAGTCGTTACAGACAAGAGTACACAGATGAATTTCAGTATTCCGCTACAGAGATTTTCATGAAAGATTAGAGAAAACAAGTTAGCATTGTTTTCATACAGATACTGTTCATACATACGGTACTATTCATATATACGGTCACTATTCATATATACGGTCACTATTCATACGTACGAATACTATTTATACATACGGATAATATTTGTATATACGGTCACTATTCATACGTATAAATACTATTTTTACGTATAGATACTATTTATATATACGGTTACTATTCATACGTACGGGTACTATTTATACCAGAAATAAAGAATACAATCTGTAAAAGAGTACACCAGGTAAGTTCCCAGGAAAGAGTGGAGGGTCACACTGGACACACTTAAAAACCAGGTCTTTCCTTAGCCAGAACTTTCCTAGACATGTATTCTTCACAGTTTACATTCTATTTCAGTAATCAGAGAATCAAAATAACATATAAACAGCTAAGGACAGTTTTTCTGATGTGCAAGATCGGCCAAAGCCGCAACCACAGAGCATACTTAAGAAAATAACTTCTAAAATTTGAAAGACATAGAAAGTTATAGTATCCTTACCTAAGCAAAAGAAAAGGCCCAAAATCTCAGAGGCCTAGCGTCGAAGCAAGAGAAACTTAAAGAGAGAAGAAGAGAAGTTGAAGGTGTGAGTTTAGAAGTGAAATAGAAAGATATATTTATATCAAAAGTCAAGGGTACTATTTAATACTATGCGTTAATAAAATATTCAATTTACTATTTATGAAAATGAGATTTCTACAAAAAATTTTTTCTTTTATTTACTATTGGAAACTTAAAGGGAAAACTATCCTTTCACCTTAAACCTTTAAGTTTCTTTTCAATCCAGTCCTTTCAATTTAGTCCCTGAGGGTATTTTTACACATAAAACGTCATTTTCTCCTACAAACTTCTTTCTAGTTTTCTCTTATAACCAAACCACATCTAGTACTTGACATTTTGATTGTATAAGTGAACAGTATTGTATACGTAAATAGTATTATACGGGTGAATAGTACCGTATACTGAAATAGTAACAGTAGTTTGTAAATAAATATTTATATTTTATTTTTCATGGGTATTACAAACGTCATCAAGTATCAACTTTTCCAATTCATTTTAATCCCAATTCATTTGTATCTCCACTGCAAATATATTGAATTGACGTTCATGCTCAAGGGTTCAATCCATACTCTTATTTTATTAGAAAATTTTTTTGATTAATTTTTTCAAGTACTAATAATTATCATATTTTTAGATAAACTATAGAGTAAATTATTAATTTGGTTCATAAAAGATTATAATTTTTTTATTTGATTCCGGAAAAATCAAGATTTCAATTTTGTCATTGAAAAGATTGTATTTATCTCAAATTTTTGCCTTTGTTTGACAAAATAACTTTTTATAGCAGAAAGTTCAATATTTAAGAACAGTAGATTTTGAGATTTAATAATAAAAAAATTAAATTAAGTCAAATACTATCTTTTAAAGATTAAATGAATACATTTAATATTTCAAGAATCAAATTAAAAAAATTGTAATTTTTAGAGATTAAATTAATGATTTGCTTTAAATTATAATACATGGAATAATTCAATAATATAATATTAGATTTAAAAAATTCACGTATTACATTTTTATTAAACAATGGCAAATGATATAGAGTCTGCACCCAAAAATTTTTCAAAATGCGTGTTGAATGAAAAAAGAAAATTTAAAGTGTACGAATGTGTGTGGAAGATATTGACCTTTTGAGATGTCGACCTTCCGATAACATGATTCTTAAAAAGTTTTAAAAAAATTAAGAAATTACATTTAAATTTAGTCCAAATGTACAATATTTGATTGCAAATTAAGAGGCAGTAGGGTCAGTAGGGTTCTAACTTCTAGGTAAAGAAACGTAGATGAGATACGTAGGCATGTGATTCATTGTACGTAGAGGAGCATATTTATAATTATAAGGAATTATGGATATATAAAGCTTCCTTCATTTCATGTCTTGACGTGGGAGTTAGTTTTAGAACCTTAATCACTGAGAAAACCACTAATATTACAACGGCGATAATAACAACAACGACAATTATCAGTGTTTTTGTCATCTTCTTAGTGCGAACGAGTAAAGAAAAAGACTTGAGAGCCCCTATACGCCAAGACATTGTCTCTTTTGGTTTATGACCATATATATATATATATATATTCCTACTCTCGCAAAAACCATATATATATATATATATATTCCTACTCTCGCAAAAACCATATACATAAGCCAAAGATGATACATTTAATTAAGTTGTGTATAATGTTAGTTTATTGGTGTATGTATATACATATAATGATATAAAGATACACAACTATCTTACGCTTGCCAGGTGGGGTCAGAATAGAAGTTCTGTACTTGTAGACTTGAAAATGAAGGTTAAATAGATAGTTTAGCTAGTGCGTTTTTTTTAAACTTTTTTTTTTTGATATGACAAGCATGGACAAATTGTATTAAATCATACATACATACTAGATACATCTATATATACATATATATATATATATATACATATATATATATATATATATATATAATGGATACAGGAAAGAACAAAACAAGGCTACCAACTCTTTTGAATTTGTGAGCTAAGCCAAAACTTAGGAGGCAGTCAGCAGATAGACGAGTGGGACCAACCACAGAAATTTTCTTCATTTCCTGCATAACAATCTGTGCTTTGCTATGAAGGGTTATATAATTTTTTCTATCTTTGTTTTCTTCACTAAAAATAGGATATCTGTAAAAAAAATTCTTAAAAGATCAATGGTGAATCGTAAAAAATAGTTATTTTTAAAAATTATACTTATCGTATTTTTATTTAAAAATTATATGCTTTTCATGTTATAATTAAAAAATTTGATAGTAAATATATAAGAATTTGTATTTAATTTTTTTATTATAACTCGAATTTTAATTGGTCATTTTATATAAAAAAAATATTTAATATGTATGCTAATTATCGCATGCAATAGTTGACATATTTTAAGATGACCAATTATTCCGATACAAACAAAAAAAATTCTTTAATATGTCATTAATCTGTTACTAAAATAAAATTTTTAATGACAGAAATTAGTGACGATCAAAATTTTGTCACAAATAAATTCAAATCCAAAAAAATAAAGATGAAATTTGTTATCTATCACTAAAAATTAAATTTTAGTAATGGATTTGGTGATGTAAAATAATCAGAAAAAATTAAATTTGAAAAAAAATAGACAACTCTAATTATTTATCACAAATTTTGAAAATTAGTAACGAATGCTGCGTCTGTCGCTATTTTCCGTTACTAATTCTAATTTTTCTAATAGTAGTAGAAGTTAAGCTTTAAAAGGCTTCCATAGCAAAACCCTAGCTATTTTTATACTTGAGAGCTTTTTAAATACAAAGAATCTGACAGGGTTTATGATGGGTAACTCCATCCTTTTTGGCTCCGCGTAAGGGTCAAAGTTTTCCAAGTTTTTCAATAAAATATTTAGTTTGTATTTGATTGCCCAGATTTCGGTGAAAAAGACACAAATCACCCCACCTGAAGAGAGAGAGAGAGAAATCATGAAAAGCAGATTCCATTTCAGACTTAGGGTATAGGTGCTAATGAATACAAAATAATACATACCATAATGCATACAATAATTTATTATTCGCCAGAAGCGTTACCCTGTGCCACTATAAATTCTTCCACTTGGTACTGCATGTTCTCAAGGTGTTTCCTAAAGAATTAGCATTTACAAACACAATAGTCAGAGAAACACAGAGTCAGAGAGAGAGAGAGAGAGAGAGAGAGAGAAAAAAAGAAGAAGAAGAAGAAGAAGAATAGAAAGAGAAATGGAGGTGTATGATCATCATCAACATGATTTCTTGGAGGAATTACTTGCTCTGAGAAGAGAAACATGGGACGACACCGTTCCAAGTCCTTCAGAAGAGCACCCGCTTTTCTTCTCTAATAATGCTGCTTTTAACAGTTTTGACTGTTTTGATCCAAACTCATCCATTGCCTTTCTCCCTAATTCATCTTCCTCTCCTCAGAGTTTCAACAACTATTACAGTACCTTCGATGAAATTTACAGTTCATTGCTCGATGAATTCTCCACGCCCCACATCGTTGATTCATCATCCTACAACACCATTGACACCACTTCCCTTGAAACTCCTCCGTTTCTGTCTCAAGAAGACAATCCCTTGTTGTCTATGAGGGAAGAGGAGTTTCAAAGTCTGGACACCAAAACGACGTGTAAGATAGAGCCAAACGGCCAGTATTCCCCTGAAACGCCAGCTTTCAACACGGGCACTTGGAATCATCTGGAAAGAAAGAATATTCGACCCAAGAGACTCCAGGGTCAACCCTCCAAGAATCTAATGGCAGAGAGAAGAAGAAGAAAGAGACTAAACGATCGCCTCTCAATGCTCAGATCCATTGTCCCTAAGATCAGTAAGGTATTAGAAAAATAAATAAGTAGTGTCTGATTTCCTCTAAACGCAGTGTCGTTTGCACTTTGCAGGGCTAATTTGAAATATTCTCTTAATTTTCAGATGGACAGAACATCTATACTCGGAGACACTATAGACTACATGAAAGAACTCTTGCAGAAGATTCAAAATTTGCAGCAACAAGCAGATTTGGATTCAAACATGGTGAGCATTTTCAAGGATGTAAAGCCAAGCGAAATCATAGTGAGAAATTCACCCAAGGCATGGTCTTTTTCTTATATATATATGTATCCTTCGATGTAAAATCTGCGTTGGAAGATCAGAATCAGATCCCAATTTATTTAATTATTATACACATTTTTGTTTTTACAGTTTGATGTTGAGAGAAGAAATGTGGACACAAAGGTTGAAATATGCTGTTCTGGGAAGCCAGGCTTGTTGCTATCTACGGTGAACACTCTTGAAGCCTTGGGCCTTGAGATTCAGCAATGTGTTATTAGCTGTTTCAATGATTTCGCAATGCAGGCTTCTTGCTCAGAGGTATACTTCAGTAAAAGTTCTTCCCTTTCTTTGAGTAAATTACTGATCTGGTTTCAAAAAATTATAGTTATTTCCATTTAGTCTCTAAAGATCAAGCATCTTGATTTAGTCATTAAAAGACTGTATTTGTTTCAACTTGGTCCCCTTTTGTGTGTAGTTAAAGTGACTTTTAGCAACGAAAATTTTAAAATATAGCAACGATAGATTTTATTATTTAATAATGAAATGACCAAATTTAAAAAAAAAACACAATATTTAAGAAACTAAATTGAGAAATTTGATCTTTTAAGGATCAAATTGAGAAAAATACAATCTTTTAGAAACTAAATCAGTAATTTACTCTTTTTTTGGGATTCATGTTGAGCATTGGATTAGTTTATCTGGACCCAAAAGATTATATAGGGTTATTTAAATTTAGTCCATAAAGATCAAGCATGTCAATTTAATCTTTGAAATATTGTATTTGTTTCAATTTAGTCTTTATTTTATTAAACTAACTTTTAGTAACGATAAATTTTGTGATGTAACAATAAAAATGACTAAATTTTTTTTTAAATTTTTTTTAGAGACTAAATTAAGAAATTTGATTTTTTTAAGAATTAAATTGAGAAAAATGTAATATTTCAGAAACTAAATCAATAATTTACTCTTTTTTTGGGATTTATATTGAGCATTGGATTAGGTTTATCTAATATAATCATATTTGTTGTAAAACAGGATTTGGAGCAGAGGACGACAGTGAGTTCTGAAGATATAAAACAATCGTTATTTAGAGCAGCAGGATATGGAGGAAGATGTTTGTGAGAATATATGTGAAGAAAGTAGCGGACTCAATTAATTAGCTATAGGAAATTGATGGTTTTTTATGTGTCTGATTTCCAATGAGGTCTATTATAAGTGAAAAGCTGGAATTTTTTTTTCTTTCGAAAATAAGTAAATTATTTCTTCATCATCAGTGCTTCAAAAGACTCTTGCTTATGATGATTCTCAGATGGTATTATTATTACCTAGCTCTGAATTTCTGATGATTGGATTGATTAGCCTATGAGATTGAGCAGAGAAAAGAAAAGAACATGCATGTGGAGGGTCCGGCAAAAAATATATGTTAATGATACATAATAAGAGTAAAGTTCGAATATTTTTGTCTCTATATTCCTGGCAGATATGCCTTTTCGTTTTCTCTTTTTGTGTAACTTCTATGTGTAAAGGCATTTTTCAATAGTATGATGTGACAACAATGATATATATATATATATATATATATCTGTGTGTGTGTGTGTGTGAATTGTATTAAAAGCAGGCCACGCATATGCACAGACAAAAGTTTTAACTTAGAATTGACGATATGTGAGTGTGAATGCACCTTAATTATTTATTATGGATCATTCTCAGAACATGGAAAAGATAGATCGTTAAGAACTCGTCAAGTTGTCTCTAGACTATTGTGACAATCACCAGTGGTGAGCATTATTAGCCAAACTTCTTTGAGAATTGAGAACTAGAAACCAAAAGAGGCAGAGAAAAATTAGAGAATCACGTGTATATTGAAAGTTGAAACTTGGTCATAAACATTTTTGGGAGAATCGTTGAGATAATTGAGTACCTGTGATGTCTCATAGAAATTCTCGTACAACTATCACACCGACCTGACATGTAAAATTATTAAGATATGTCTTACGAAGTAAGTGTTTTTTTTTTTGGTGAAGAAGTTTGTCATTTTTGAATATATGAACAGCCTACCGAAGTTCAAGTAAACATGTTCGACTCAAATAAAAATACTCACGTTACATCAGGATAATGTAAAATGAGATTCGTTTAATTAAAATTATTAAGTGGCTTAAATTATTTAATAAATTGGATTATAATTTGTTTGATATTTTAGAAGTGTGATTTAAAAAAAAAAAATTTGAGAGGCAAAACTCCTGCTGTGTAAAATAACTCATGATTAGTTTTATGTTTTTTTTTCTTATAGCAGTTATGTATTTTTTTATTTATGCTATGTTTTGGTTTCATCATGCATTCAAAACAATTTTTGTCAAAGAAAAAATAAAAAAAATTTTCTATCCATAGATGTAACCGAACCACGTTAAATTTATATATTTTTTATATTTTTTCTTTCCATTTATCTTCTCCTTTTAGTGTGTTTGTTGTGTGACAAAAATTGTATAATTAGGATTGAAAACAAAATATTTTAATCTTAGTGTCAATATTTGTTGAAAACAACTAAAAATTGATAAATTGTATACTTTCAACTACATCAGATAATCCCTTTTCATTAGATTTTGATTAATCTAATTAGAGCCATATCAGATTATAGAAGTGCAAAGCTGACTAAACACTAATTTTTTTTTTTCACAAAACTACCTTCTTTAAATAAAACAAATATGGAAGACTTAAATCAATTAGTGTTAATGAAATTCTGTTTTTATTAGTGTTAATGAAATTCTGTTTTTATTTTCTTAATTAGTTGAGAAATCCTTCACCATAACTTAGGATGAATCCAAAATTGAACAAATAATTCTCACGAACTCAGACACAAACACTTTGGTTATAACGCTTTAATTAGTACTAACTCCAAAGTTGTCTTTTGCCGTTGCGACTTAGGAAGATCAAGATGCATTTGTTGTTGTGTGTCCATATATATATATATATATATATATATATATATATATATATATATATACTCACATTCTGTAACGAGGAAACGTGAAACATCCAAACACCTATATAACAACAATAAAATAAACAAAAAGAATACTTGAGATTCCGAGGATATAAGGTGCCTCTCTACTGTTTTCCACTACTCATTCAATCATAGTCTTATCCAACAATTGTCTAGTTCCATTTTTTTCCATTAAAGTAGCTATGATTTGAATTGTCACTGTGTGAGCTGATAATATATATCAATATATATATGTTGGCGAGAATCTATCAGATATGACCAAAGATTGGTTTCTCTTCTTTTTACAAAGCTCAGATGTGAAATTTCGTGTCACGTAAAAGTCTCCAATAGAAGGAAGCACCCTAGAATTTTCCTAGACAAAATAATCGCAACAAATATGGATAAAAATAAGCTTCCAATTTAAATTGGTTGAAGGAATAATGATGATTTTTTTTTTCATTGAGAGTATTTCTCACAAGAGTAATTCCTTTTTGACTTATTGTCTATAAAATATAAAGTATTAGAGTTTTTTTTATTGATAAAAATATTTTTTACAGCTTTGACATTTATATTAAATTTTAATTTTATTTCTAATATTTTTATTATTTTAATTATATCTTACATGTTTTATTTTTGTTTCAAATTTATCATTTTTATTATTCTACTAACTAAAAATACTAATTGGGTGGTTATTAAAAAAATTAGATTTGAAACAAAAATGAATTATATAAGACTCAAACCTACTATTTTTATGTCTCTAACTTTTTTTTTGTCAATTATGTCTTATATGTTTTTATTTTTGTTTCAAATATGTCATTTTTACTAACTGTCTAGTTAACATTTTTTGTCATTCAAATAGACTATGTTAATAAAAATTGTAGATTTGAAAAAAAATAAAATATATAGGACATAATTGAAGCAACAAAAAATTTTAGGGTCGAAATTGAAATTTTATGTCAATGTTAAAGATGTAAAAAGTACTTTTGCCTTTTTAAATTGACATATTCAAGAATTTCATGAGTGACCCGAAGATCCATTGTATTAATTTGAAAATGGAAAGAGATCCTCTAACATTGCTTTTTCTGACATAGGTTTTGTGTCGTTGGATCGCACAAGAATAGACGGCATCTTGCATATCCACGTTTGTGTCCTTTTTGGCCAATGAAGGCGTGACACATGGCAACCACGTTTGGAAGAAAAATTATCAAACCTCACCACTCTCAGATCGAACCTGCGACTGAGAGGAAGCACAAAGACTCATCCACCATCCAACCAATGGACTGTTATCAATAAATATGTCACATCCTAATTTTGGACATGTGAGTAATTCTATAAACTCGAAAGTATACCTCTATGATATCCCATAAAATCTGTGATCAGTACTAATGCATAACATAATTTTTCAGGAAAGAAATTTTTGTATATATACATATAAAAAGTTTAA
This sequence comes from Biancaea sappan, assembly GCA_037074585.1. Taxonomy (NCBI): domain Eukaryota; kingdom Viridiplantae; phylum Streptophyta; class Magnoliopsida; order Fabales; family Fabaceae; genus Biancaea; species Biancaea sappan. The sequence continues at coordinate 20,994,617 of CM073494.1, forward strand.
CATAGTGAAACAGTAAACACAAGCTAAATATTATATAATATGATACAATTTTTCAAGCCTAGATGACCTGTAGAGATTATAGAGAATTTTCTAAGCTTTTAGATTCATAAACCTTCCAGACAACATGGAAAGTATCCTCAATGAATACTAATCCTCCTGTGAATTTTCTTCGTTCACATCCACTGTATCTAAAAAAATATTCATAGAGAGTGTGAGTTCATCAAAACTCAGTGACTAAATGACTATGCAATAAATGTGTTACAAGTACAAATACCATAATCATTATCACAATAAGAACATTTATATTCATATTCAGGGTTTTTATACCTCTGTATTTGGTTTATGTTCAATGATTCAGTTCTCGTTGTATTTATGTTCACAATCATTACATGCATTGGTATCTTGGGGGATCAAGCCCTCAACCATTTCTTGTGTATAATTTCATGCATTGGTATCTTGGGTCAATCCCTCAACCATTCCATGTGTATTATATACTCAATCATAATTCACATCAATATAATCTTAAATCACACAATAATTTCCATTTTCTAACTATCATTATTAAATAAGGAATCTAATTGCGATATGAAGTGAGATTTATATTGTACTTGGAATAAAAGTAAATAAAGTCGGTTAGCAAGGTCATCCACTTATATAGATTTCGTATCCACGTCACTTTTCCGAGTTGCTACAGGGAAGAGCACGTAGCTGGATTTCAAGTTCTGGTACGAAGATTTTCACGAAGATCAGATATAGAAAGTCATGGTTACTTTTGCACAAAATGCTATTCATATGTATGAATACTATTTATATCTACAGATATTATTCGTACATATGGTTACTATTTATACATACGAATATTATTCATACGTACAGATATTATTTATACGTATAGATACTATTTATATATACAGTTACTATTCATATGTACGAATACTATTTATACATACGGTTACTATATATATGTATAGATACTATTCAAACATATGATATTATTGATACGTATGATTACTATTTATACATATCGTTACTATTTATATCAGAAATCGCGAACATAAGCCGTAAAAGAATACATCAAAAAAGTTCCTAGAAAAGAGTTGAGGGTCGCAATGGACACACTTAAGTACCAAGTTTTTCCTTAGCCAGAACTTTCTTAGACATATATTCTTTACAGTTTATATTCTATTTTGATAATCAGAGAATCAAAATAACATATAGGCAGCTAAAAAAGGTATAGTATCCTCACATTGGATTTAGGCTAAGGAGGAAAGATCTAGAATTTCAGAGCCCTGACATCAAAGCAAGAGAAGTTTTGAGGAAAGAAAAGAAGAGAAACTTAAGGTGTGAGTTTAGAAGTGAAATGGAAGGGCCTATTTATAGGAGAAGTCAATGTACTATGCACTAATAAAATATTCATTTTACTATACACTTTAATAATTTGGTTTACTATACACACATGATTTTTTGGAAGGCGGCAAATTATTGATTGCTATTTAGAACTAAAGAATAAATTATCCTTTCTCCTAAACCTTTAAGTTTTTTTTTCAATTTAGTCCCTAAGAGGATTTTCTCATATAAAATATTATTTTTTCCCAGTTTCTTCATATTCCTTTTATGCTCAAGCCATATTTTATCCAAGGGATAAATTTCATATCATAATATCCATTATATCCCAAAATTTATGCAATCTATAAATGAAAATCCATATTTTTAACAATATGCATTGTAATACCAGTGAAAAATAAAGTATAAAGGTGTGTTTTCAAATTACAGTTACTATTTCAGTATATGGTATTATTCACCTATATAATACTATTTACGTATACAGTATTGTTCACTTATACAATTGAAATGTCAAGTACTAGATATGGTTTGGTCATAAGAGAAAACTAGAAAGAAGTTCACAGGAGAAAATGACGTTTTATGTGAGAAAATACTCTTAGGGACTAAAATGAAAGGACTGAATTGAAAAGAAACTTAAAGGTTTAGAATGAAATGATAGTTTTCCCTTAAGTTCGCAATAGTGAAGCTACCTTGACTTTTTTCGTGATTGCACAGTAAACTAAATGATTAAGTAAATTAAATTATTTTATTAGAAAATAACATTTTTATGAATAGTAAATTGAATATTTTATTAGTGTATAGTGTCAAATAGTATCATTGACTTTTTCTATAAATAAGTTATTCCATTTTACTTTTAAACTCACACCTTCAACTTCTATTCTTCTCTCCTTAAGTTTTCTTGCTCCGACACTAGGCCTCTAAGATTTTGGACTTTTACTTTTAGCTTAAGTGAGGATATTATGCCCTTTTTATGTCTTTTAAATTTTAGAAGTTATTTTCTTAAGTATGCTCTGTGGTTGCGGCCTTGGCTGATCTTCCACATCAGAAAAACTGTCCTTAGCTGTCTATATGTTATTTTGATTTTCTAATTATCAAAATAGAATGTAAACTGTGAATAATATATTTCTAGGAAAGTTCTAGCTAAGGAAAGACTTGGTATTTAAATGTGTCCATTATGACCCTCCACTCTTTCCTAAGAACTTACCTGATGTACTCTTTTACAGATTGTATTCTCTATTTTTGGTATGAATAGTATCTGTACGTATGAATAGTAACTATATGTATGAATAGATATCGTACATATAAATAGTAACTATATGTATGAACAGTATCTGTACAAAAACAACCCTAACTTGTTTTCTCTAATCTTTCATGAAAATATCTATAGTGAAGCACTGAAATTCACTTGTGTACTCTTGTCCGTAACGACTTAGAAAAGCGATACTCGTACGGAATCCAAGTGAGTGGAACGACCCCATTTTAATAAGGTATTAGCATTACTGATGATAAAAAGTATGTCGTAGGACACTCCCAAGATTCATAGGGGTAAACTAGATTTAGAGTGGCGAATCTAATGAGATAATTAACCCAGAAGTATGGATAAGACGAAACAAGTATTTCATGATGATGTGAAGTTTGAATTCTTCCAAAAACAGCTTAATTGTTATCTTGATTTGTGGTTTATAAACTTATAATATAGTTATATACGATACATGTTATATGAATGAATATTACATTGTACTTTTGATTATGATATGAAATACCGTACTATTATTTGTGATTGAGCGGGACAGTACCCCCTCGCACGGCAAGGCAAAAAACCTGGTATAAATGGTGTCTTGACCAACGAGTGTGGAGACAACGATTCTATTAGTAGGGATATAGTCCGAGTCGGTAACAAATCCGTGAGACGCCCTAGCTAAGAGGATGAGGTTGTGTGTCATAGCGGAAATAAACAAAATTGGTGAGCCAGCTTATGTGCTCTTTCCGGGATATATTGCCATTGATGAGTACTAGTATCATTCGTTGAATTGGATGACTTTATATCTTCTAGTGTGTATTTTCTAACTATGTTTATTGGTGAAGTTTGAACCTTCGGGTATACTTGCATGACTGATGATGTATTTGAATTTTATTAACACGAGACTGATTCGCTCACTGAGTTTTTAAAGCTCACACTCTATGTGAAATCTTTTTGTTCAGATTAGGTTGCCAGTGAAGAATATCCGCTTGAAGAGTAGATCATTTCGGACATTTCCATTGTCAAGTAGGCTCTTCTTTTGTTGTAGATTATGTTGTTCTATAATTGTCTACGTCATCTAGGTCAGGGGTTTGACATATCTGGCTTATATTTCAGTATAATAATGTATTTCATAAAAAGTATCTATTATTATATGCAAGATTATCTCTGTGTATTTCAAATAAGGAAATTCGATATGTTGTCTTCATATTTATTTAATAAGGAATGATTATTTTGATAATACGGAGATAATTTCTAATAATTTAACTCGTTGGTAGAATTTATCAAAATGCTTACAGTGATTAGAGATCCATCATTGTACCGATCATGTACCTAGAAATCGGGTCGTGACATGTACAAACAAACATACAAAAATTAAACAGATAGGAAAATTTATTTTCTCCAAAATAAATTTATCGTAATTGTGGAATACTTATAACTTTAAAATATAGCAAGTATTACAAAATAGATACTGATTTTTCTTTTTTATGTAAGAGAAATTATATATTATATATAAAATTCAAAACAATATACACAAATTATTATATATTATAAAATAATAACCAATCTTATAATATAAAAATATGCTATTATTTTACATAATTCATCTTAAATTATATAAAAAGTTTAAAAATTCACAGTTCAATATGATTAAAATGTGGTCGAATTAATTGAATTAAAATATTATTAAAAATAATTTTAATATATTGCTTTATGATATGGGTGAACTAATACAACAACTTAGTATGCTCTTGGACTATTTTAGAAAACAAAAGGATGACATATATGTAGATAAGTGTATGATGCAAAATGAGTTTATAGATTTTATTATATTTTTTATAATAATTGAATTTTTAAAAATTTTATATAATTTAAGATGAATTATGTAAAATAATAGCATATTCTTTTGTTATAAGATTTGTTATTATTTTATAATATATAATAATTTGTGTATATTATTTTGAATTTTGTATATAATATATAATCTCCCTTATATAAATAAATCAGTGTTTATAGATTTTTGTATATTTTTAATAATAATTAAATTTTTAAAAATTTTATATAATTTAAGATGAATTATGTAAAATAATAACATATTCTTTTGTTATAGGATATGTTATTATTTTATAATATATAATAATTTATGTATATTTGAATTTTGCATATAATATATATAATCTCTCTTTTATAAATAAATTAGTGTATATTAATTGATAACAGTCCATTGGTTGGATGGTGGATGTGCCTCTGTGCTTCCTCTTAGTTGCAGGTTCGATTTGAGAATGGTGTGATTTGATGATTTTTCTTTCAAATGCAGTTGTTATGTGTCACGCTTTCATTGGCCTAAAAGGTCACAGGTATAGACGCACAAAATACAATTCATTCTTGCATGATTCAATGACTCAAAACCTACAGGGCTACGTTAGAAAAAGTATAGTTAAAGGATCACTTTCCTTTGAAAATACCCCATTGTATAAATAGTTAATCTTTTTTTTTTAAATGTATATATACAAGAAATGACAAGAGATCGCACATGAGGAATGTGGGATATAGTATGGATGCAGGAGGGGACACAAGGCTTTAGGACAAAATTACGTGTTGTGTGTGTCAATATACACACATATATACAAATTATCGATAAGCAATTATTTTATAAAAGTGTTTAATAAGAAGAGTTAATTTTTTAAAATTAGGTATTGTGTGTGTCAATAGACACACATATATACAAATTATTGATAAGCAATTATTTATAAAAGAGGTTAATAAAAAGAGTTAATTTTTTAAAATCAGGTATTGTGCTTGTCATACACACATATATACAAAAAAATTATTGATATACAATTATTTTATAAAAGTGTTTAATAAGAAGAGTTAATTTTTTAAAATTAGGTGTTGTATGTGTCAATACACACACATATATACAAATTATTGATAAGCAATTATTTATAAAAGTTGTTGATAAGAGGAGTTAATTTTCCAAAAAAAGCCATTTATATTTTTCTGCGGTTATAGCATTTTCGTAAAAGTATTTCTTAAAACGATTTTTAAAAAATATAAATGAATTTAATAATTATTAATAACTTTTTAAACAAATTTAATCAGAGATAAATTTCTAACCCTATTGAATATTAGTGGGGCTATTACAACTTTTCTACGTGCATTAAAATCTCCTAACGCTTATACTATTTTTTTTTTTTAAAAAAATTAAGCTAAAATTGTTGGGCGACTTTCCTTACTGACTTTAATTCAAATTAAGGCTTACAAAAAAATTTATAATTTATAGGATTGTCTTGCATGCCAAGGTACTTGTTTTTTTGTCATAAAAAGCACCAAGAGTATTTTTTGTTGAACTTCTTCGAAGTTTAATGGGCTAAGGCCCGCAATTCTTGCATTGCAAACACTCCACAGGCCCATTCCATGGACCAACAAAATTTGAAAGGCCGTGTTGGACCATTAGACAGGCTCGCAAAATTTTAATTTTCTGACCCCAAAAACAAAAGGAAACAAATCACCAATTGGCTCCTTTTTTCAAGTTAAATATTCATTTAGTCCTTAACAAATTACAATTGTCTCATTTTGATGTTGAATTTTAATTTAATTATGTATATCTTATGTGGATTAGCATTAATTAATTATTAAAAAATTATTTAATATCATTAATATATTAACTATATTATTTGTATTCTATGATATAACTTTTTAATTAATTTAATGAATATTGTAACTGGACTTTTTGTTGTAAGTAACCTGTGATGAGTTGGGCTGTTCATTAGATAGCTTATTGAGAGGTCTCTACTCTCATCTGATAAAAATATAAACTGATTCTCCATTAAATAGTTTACACTGTACAAAAAAAATTTTCAGATAGAGAGCAGTTATTCTCTCAAAATATTTTTCTACTTTCGATATTCATAATGAATTTCGAAATAATGTCAGGTACACATTATTGATTTATCTCTCTTTATCTCCCTTTTAATTTTGTTCAATAATATGCTGTAATTTGTGTCTATAACTTATCTAAGCTTGTAGATTGGATTAATTAAATCATTTAATTGATATCAGAGCCTGGTTTAGATACAGATTATGACTATTAATTCTTTTTTTATAATTAAATTTGATTATTGAATAATTAAATATGTTTTTTCACAACTTATAAACCCTGAATTTTTTAAAAGGGTTAAGCATACTAATGTAGTCTTTAGAAGATTACATTTATTTTAATTTTATTTTTATTATTACTAAATCACTAAATCCAACATTGTCAAATATCAACTTAAGCATATCTAAAGTTGGTTTATCACAACAATAATAATTGTTTGAACTCCAATAACAATAGTGATTTAATTATTGAAGGCTACTTTAAGGATAGCTCTACATTTTACACTTAGTAAATCTAAAAGAAATTAGTCTACGATAATATTGAGTAGAAAGCTACCATTTATAAAAACTAGAATTGAGATAATAATAATAATAATAATAATAATAATAATAATAATAATCATTTAAAAATTAAAGTAAAACATTTAATTTCAAAAAAATTGAGATAATTATAATTTTTTTAACAAAATCAATAATTTTATTTGGTATGAAAAATGACACTTGTTCTCCTGGGCTGCGCTGGTGCATGCTGAGAATTTTCATAAAGCTTAATTGAGGGTGGGTCCCTTTGTTATTTTAATTAGTGTGTGTGGTGAAAACTTAGGGATTTTAATTAATATGGAAGCCACCACTACCAAATGGCTTATTATTATTGATAACGTTTGGTTCAAAATAATAATGCTTTCCACATTGGAGTTCCAATTTGATTTTGACTTAGACCTAATTTTTACATCCTTTTTTGAATAGACTACGCACCAAAATTAGTTTTTAATTTTTACCTTGGCTTTACGCTAATACAAAAATGAATCTTCTGCTTAATTCATTTAAATTGTTAATTATAAAAATTAATAACTCAAATTTCATAATTATTTATTAAAAAATAAAAAAATAAAAAAATATCATCTTCAAATTTAAGGGTCTAACTGGTTTAGACATTTTTTGTTTCTATTTTAACTGAAAATAAAAAATAAATTTGAAAATATATGTTTTATTGAGTTATATGAAAATATTTCTTAAAATATATGTTTTATTGAGTTATATGAAAATATTTCTTAAAATAAGTTCAAATTTAAAAACATAAAAAAAATTTCAATGTTTCAAAAATATATTTCGAGAAATAAAAACTAAAAATAAAAATAAAAAATATTTTTACAAACTAAATATATCTTAAATTATTAGTTTTCAAAATTAATGACTCAGATGAATCAAATACTTTATAAGCTAAGCAAGAAATCCATCTGGCAAACCAATATATTGTGGGATGTTGCACTCATTTTAATGCCCACAACCTTCAATAACTCTCATTCAACACTGGCATTTTTTTTTTTCAATTAAAAACAAATGAGAGCCTCCATAATTAAACACGTTGTATGTCTTGGCGTAATTAAAATAATGTAGACTTTGATTTGTCAGAGATCGCTATAATTGGCACAAAATTAACCAGGAGACTATTAATATCAATCCATGATTCTCTTTCAACATTTTATACAGATTCAGCACTGTTTTTTTTTTTTTTCAAAACATCATCCGCCCTCATTGTTTTCCAAACTTGCTCTTTGACGGCATTGTAATTTTGTTTTCATGGAAACTTCGTCTTTTATAGGGTGGAGTGTCGTTTTTTATTGGGTGGAGAACCTTTATAAGTGCCCGTGCTTAACGCTAGTACACCCACCTCCATCATGATTGTGGTTGGGCACTAACGAAAATGGCAATTCTCACATATGGCTAGCTTTATGTAATTACAATAGTATGAAAGCATCTTATTTATTTTTCTTTTTTTATCAATAGTATAAAATCATATTTGATATGATAAAAAATTAATCTATTCAAATTAATGTTTCCAATGATGAATCGCTAAAATTTTTAATATCATTCTAATAATTGTTACTAGTTAATATTGAGCTGAATCAGCTTATTTTGATATATATTAGTTTGTATGTTATTGATATTTATCTTCAAGACTAATTCATGCACTATTTAAAGAATAATTTTTTTTGTGACTTCTATATTATCATGTAAATTTTATTGCTAGACAATTTTTTGTTTATTAAATAAAGTAGATGATGATGATGATGATAATAATATTTTTTTAAAAAAATATAAAAAAGTTCCTCTTCATATGGACCAAGAGGAAAATCAAAGTGTAAATAGTTGTTGGAAAAAAAATATATCATTTTCTCCTTGAGAACTTCTTGCATTAAATAAAATAGAGAAATAAAAATAGGACAAAACAAAACCATAACACAAGAATTAACATAGAATTTTTTTAAAAAAAGAGACAATTGTCAGACAACAAAAAAAAACACAATGTGAAAATTTTACAACATACCTAAATTTCTCTTAAAACACCGGGCACCCCAAGCACATCCAGGCCTTCCAAAATAAGTATCTAACCTATCACTCTAAAACAAGAAAATAAAGGAGAAAAAAGGTCAAATATTAAAGTATATTAATTGATTTGGTGTAATTTGAAATAAAAAAAAAAGTCTTGGGTTCCTTATATACAGTTGGCACCCCCTTTTCCTTTCATTTCCAAGCAATACGGGACTTTCAATCAAACTCAACAAATCTTCATCTAGATTGAAAGTAACGACATTTTTAGCTTTATTATTTACACCGACAATCATAGCTTTTAATCCAAAAAACTACCATACTTTATCATAAAAGATTATATTCACTTAGAATTAACCAATTCTAAGAATTTTACTTTGGCACATGTCAAAAATCTCTGCTGAAAATTTATGGTGCAACTTCCATATTAACTTTCTTTAGAAGTTCTTCAGGCATCAACATAATCCCATACTCATTTTGCATCAATGCCAAGCAATTATCATGTTCAATTATAGATACGCTAACAACAACTCATACTCTTCCTTGGCAATGCAAATATGTCATAAGGATATATTTTTTAATTTTCAAAAAACGTCATCTTCTCCCATAATTAATGAGAGAGACAGAGCTAGTATCTGACTTGAAGTCTTTTGTCAAACTTGCTCTTTTTGGATAAGTTTTCTTTACATGCCGAAGCTTTTTACATCTCTAGCAAGTCACATTCTTTCCAAGGTTTTTCTTCCCATTACTCCCACTTCTAGTTACTATCATCAAGTCCAATATAGGTATAGATGTAGTGCGACTCTCATTTCAACCTTTTCTCCTCAAAAAGATTCTATTGGCAACCTCTGCAAAGTTCAGAGTCTCATTCCCATACCTTAAAAATGGGTTTCATGTTCTCATAGGAAAACGAAAGAGACCATATAAGCCTTAGTGCTTTATTTTCATCATCAATTTTAGCTCCAATAGCCAATATGAGCCTTAATGTTTTATTTTCATAAGCAATTTTAATTCCAATAGCCTCTAGTCCATAAATGATACTATTGAGAGCACTAAGATGATTTGACACTCATACCTTTATCCATACAAAGAGTATAAAATTGCTCCTTCAACAGCAACTAATTTGAGATGCTCTTTGTCTAATAAATCATTCGAGCTTTTCCCAGAGTTTTATAGCTGTTAATGTTTTTTGCATATTCGCAAGAACATTCTTAGCCAAATACAGAAGAATTGCACTTACAACTTTCAAATTTAGTTCTTCTCAATCTTCATCACTTATACTAGACCCGCTCTTTTCATAATCTTTGCTCGAATGAGAAGTAAGTCATAATGGACACAGTTAAATATCAAATCTTTCAGAACTAGAACCTTTCTTAGATATGTACTTTCATAGTAACACACTTCATTCCAACAACCAAGGACAATACTCAAGTAACCAGGAACAAATATTTTATGATATAGAAGATTAGACAAAGCCGTAATCACAGAGCATACTAAAAATTTAATATCTTATCAAACCATCAACTTTGATACCACTTGTTGGGAAAAAAGTCATTTTCCCCCATGAGAACTCATTGGATAAAATAAAATAGAGACATAAACATGAGACAAAACACAATCACAACACAAGAATTAATGTAGAAGTAACTCCAAAACTGAAGGAAAAAATCACAGTCATTGTCAAAGACAATTAGAAAAAATACTATGTAAAAATTTTACAACACACAAAAATTTCTCTCAAACATTTAGCACCCTAAGTACATTCATATTCTCTAAAACATATATTTAACTTAACATCTCTCACCATTCTAAAACAAGGAGGATTAGAGAAAGACAAATATAAGTTTAAAGTGTATTGACTTAATGCAATTTGAAACTAAAGCCTTGGGTTCCTTGTATAGAGTTTGCACCCCCTTTTCTTTCCTTTCCAAGTGATGTGGAACTTTCAATCAAACTAAACAATAGCCAATACCAAGGTGTTTACATTTGCCAAAACTCTGCATGTTAACTAATTTGATTTCAAAGGAGCATCCCTTCTTTCTTTATGTTAAAGAGTATAATTGTTGTTTAGCCAATGAAAGTGGAAACTTCCCGTAAGTGTTGGCGCAATTGGTAAGAAACGTATTTGTATCCCACAATGTAAGAACCTCAATGGTGGGTAATCTATAAATACTCTTGTAAGTGCTCTTTGAATTTGGGGGCTATCATAATCTTAGGATGTGTTTGAAAAATTAGTGGATAAACATGACTTGATTAAATATAGGTTTAGGTGAACATTATTTGGGTAAATTTAAGTTTGAGTAAACGTGATTTATATTTAGAAAACAGTTGAACAAATATGGTTTATTTTTTAATTTAATCATTTGTAACTAATTTTCTTGGTTTAATGACTACCTATTTTTTTAAATTAATAATAGCTAAATATATTACTAATTATTTTTTGATTAATCCCTAATTACTCATTGATTACTAACTAATTACCAATTAATCAATATATATATAAAGTGATTAATCAATATGAGAAAAAAATAAAAAGAAAAAGAAATGGAAAATAAATATTTTATTCTACTGTATATTTATTGTGATACTTGATTGATGCATAATAATTTTTTTAATTGATATCATTTTTTTTTATTTTGTATATATTTTTAATTATTATAAACTTAAATTGATTAAAAAAACCAGTTTCCAGAAGAAAAAAAAAATTAAACCTCTACTTAAAACGGCTAAATTCTTTTAAATATTCCTTTCGTAAGTATTTATATGTGTAATTTTTTTTCATATACTTTGTAATAAATTTAATAAAATAAAATAATAAATGACAATATGTTTTAAAAAATGATAAAGTTAAATATATTAGTGATAAATGTCCATTAATTACCATAACAACCCATTTTCAAACTAAAAAAGAGAGAGCACGACACAAGGACAAGGACTAAGGTGAACAGACGTCGTCTTCTTCTTCTGGTGATGAACAAGCATCATCTTCTTCTTCTGGCGATGAACAGGCATTGTCTTCTTCTATCGAAAGAGAGAGCACAACACAGGGATTAAGGTGAACTAAGAAACATGCTCTGTTTTTCGTACTGAAAAATAGGGGAGAACTGTAGACGTTCATGGATTATAACATAGGGATTGGTTGCTCTATTTTTCTAGACACAAGGATTGGATGTTCATAGAAAATCGTGGACGTTAAATTTTAAAACAAATATGATTCATTTATTAAAATATAAACCACAATAATACTATATTTTTATATGATAACATAACAAACTAAGAACAAAATATATACGTTATTTAACAATTGACTTTTTTGTCAAGTAGGTAGTTCAATTGAAGATAACAGTTGACAGATAAAACTTACGTGAATTTTAATTTAATCAGACAGTTTTAACTTGCTCAATAAAATTTTGGCCAACAAGAAAGTTGACAATTCCTACTAATTTAACAATGTGTTAGTTAGAAAGAAAGTCGACCTTTATTGTCTATCCCTTGATTAACAAGAATAATATATCAACGAGAGTTAGATTAAAAAAAAAATAATTTTGACAAGATGACGAATTAAGACTCCAATATCCATTAAGAGATGCGCCCAATGCTCATAGGTAGTACGAGAACTCCATACTTTTGCTATCCAAATTGTCTTGAACTAGATGAACTAAAACCTAGTGTAATTTAAAGGTACTGATCAACTGGGTGGGCCCTGAAATTCCAGATTCTTAGCAAGCAAGACAAGCCAAGGAGCTTCGAGAGTAAGGCGAGTAAGTATTCCCATCAAACTGTGTAAAGCCTCCACCATTGGATGCTACCACAAAGCGATTCCATAAGTAGGACCCCTCTCCTTTTCCGTACGAAACGGAAATTGTACCATACCAGTGTGAAGAATATATCTCCACCGTCCACCCACTCCCTCTTCACTCACCACTCTCTCACATCAACCTAATCACTATAAAATAAATAAAATAAAACAATAAATAAATATGTCACACCTCCACTTATTACCGCTTAGTGCACCGTCATCAACTACCCTATCAACCTAAAGCACCCCTTTTCTGCTTTCTCTCCCTTCCTTCCTCTTTCTTTATATTTAACGCTTCCGTCTTCGATTCACATGAGATTCAGGAGAAATTGAGATGGAGATCGAGGACACATCGTCACCGAGAGCATCCATAGGGTTCCCTCTCGGTTTGGCTCTTCTCTTCGCCTTGTTCTTCTTCATCTGCGTCTTCTTCTGTTGCTGCTTGCATTGGGACAAAATCCAGTCTCTGCTTCGATCTTCCGGAATCATCCACCACGCTCACTTGCAATCTCCAGATTTAACCTCCTCTCACCAGAAACCACCGCTTCCTCTTGTGGTAATTATTCGTGTAATTGTTGTTACTGAGTGAATATTTATTAATTCGTAATTGTTATAGAATTTGAGTCTGATGAAAAGAAGATAAAATTGGTGATAGATGACGAAGCAGAACGCAATACAGAGCTTGCCTGTGTTGATGCCAGGAGATGCGGTTCCGAAGTTCATAGCCATGGCGTGTCCCTGTCAGCCTCTCAAGGATGAAAGCATCACCATTAAAGTGGAAAAGCCTGCTTCGACTGATTTTTGCAGTAGCTGTTAATGACTATAATTTTTTTTTTTTTGAATATGTAAAGCTTCTAGCTAGGTAATCTGTTGAATTGCGACGACGATGGCGGCGCTGAACTGTAATTCTCAAGGTTTTGAAGCAGAACAAACGCGAACAGCTTTCTTCAAGTCGCTGAGATGGTGATTACGGAAAGATCAGTGGATCACAGTGATGAAGGCAGGCACGCACGGATTCAAATTTATGTAGGGGGAAATTTTTTCAGTAAGTTTTGTAATATCAAGGTTTTAGCATTTGATGATACTCTGATCGATGACGTTTCAAGCCTCTGAGTTTTCTCGTCTATTAATTTTCCAGAACCTTGCTATGCGATTCGTGTTTTCTCGTCTTTGACAGAGTCTTTGGGAAAGTTTTAAGCGGAGAGCTGATGAAGGAGGTGGTAATTAATTGACCAAGTGTTATTATTAATTTAACTGGTGAAATTATTATGTTAAGTAAGCAGTAACTACATTGGAAGAAATTTTCTCCGGTAATCATTTAGACTACGTACTAATCATTGGAGAGAAAAGGCGTAACTTTACATACAATTTTACGGATTCAAGAATGATAAAAATTGTTGTCGAAAGTGTTAAGCAGCAAATTTTTTACTGCTTGTCACGCAACAAATCCGCGTTCCAATTTTAGTTGAAGTAACTCTCAGACGGAGGATTGGGGTTCACTCTAGGGGCATGTCCCCTCCAGGTAACTCTAATGGGGACTAAAAAATCATAAAAATATAAGAAAAAATTAGTTATTTTATTTTTTTATTCGTTGGATCATTAAATCTCACATGTATAGATTCCTTTTAACATTCTAGATGCTGGAGGAAATTTGTATTCCTCAAACCGGAGACATTTGTCTTTTGAAATCTAATGGAGATAGACTCTCTAACACTCTAAAAGCTGGAGCATATCTGTATTCCTCAAATCGGGAATAAGTGTCTAATATGTGTCTTATTGTGTGCGTGTCCGTACTTGTCTCTATCAATAAAGTTATGCGTTTTTGTGACTTCACTTACACTAAATTTATAGAAAACTTTTGAATATTCAAGTTAAAAGAAAAAAAGGAAGAAAAAAACACACAATACATATATCCCTTCTTGTTCTACCTCTGGTAAAATAGGGAAATCATATTTGATTCCAAGGTTTACATTTAACAGATAACTCACAAATCAGAACAGTGGGTAACATGATTTTAATTTTTTTTTTAAAAATCCCACTTTTAATTTATTCCCGTTTGCTACAGTAGGGAAAAGTTCTCTTTTCAAACCAAAAAAAAAAGAAGTAAAAATATTTTTGCTTAAAATCTACATATCCAGAATTTTTAAATGTCACATCCCCTTAGGAACGCATAAGCGACACGGAAATAGGCCTGTCCCGTTCCTGTAAGCCTGGATACTCAAGACAAAACCAGAACGCAACAGATATAGGAGTCTAAAAAACATATCATATCATATACTAAGATCTTAATTACAATGGTATATATATATATATACTCAAAACACAACAACATCAAATATCCAAAGGTAAAACCATACCATTTACATGCTTTCAAAATGGAAGGAGATCCTGCGCATGGCATTACAGAGCAGCACGTATAGGCAAACTCTATACATATGGACAAGGTCTTCAAAGAAGGTATACCAAGCCCAAGATCCAAATTGGGCTCACATTGGACCCACTAGCACATCTACTCTAAAGGTGGGGTATCTGTGTCAGGTTTGCTGTTTGGATAGAAGGTAAAAGAAAAGAAGGCTGAGTGACAAACACTTAGGGAGTAAATAAACTACTATAATATCAAAACAAGAAATCATAAGAGTGTTTTAAGTGAAAAAAGCTGTCTCAATAGTTTCTCAAAGAAGAAATAATCATAAAAAATTCTAAAAAAAAAAAATTAACCAAGAGGTGAACTTCTAAACCAATAAAAAATCTTCAGCAAATAAATATTGCAAGGAAGAACTTCTAACAGAACCAAAATGAAACCCAATTGTATCACCACCATAATCTCCAACTTCTCATCTAGCCACCCATCATGACCCTCACAAGTAGAAAACCCAACTAATATTTGTGTACTCCCTCCCGTGATTGGCCTCAGTTATAGGGCTAGTATCATCAAACCTTTGTTGGCTAAGGTGTACAACCAAGACACGCCAAGGACTACAGATTTTGTTGTAGCACTAATGTTTCAAAAAGATTCCTCCATAAACATTCCAATATCACATATCAAGGTAAAAAACTTAGTACATAATCAAGGTGATAAATCTAAAAACCACAAAAATAAAAAATAAATAAATTCATATTGTTCACAAGTGAAGAAAGTAAAATGAAATAAAAAAGAGAGTTTATCAATCTATTAATATGTTAGAAGTGGTTACAAAAGAAGTTTTAAAGAAAACTGAAAGAGTCAAACTAAAGTAACGAGATAATATGTTAAAATTTCATGATAATAAATACTCATCATAGAACTTCATTTACTCACCTAGTTCAAGCTTATGACCCTCTGACTCTAAAACCTGACTTGATACTCTAGGAGGAGTTCCAAAATAATGTCTGTAAGAACTTAAGGAGAAATACTAGAAAAGGAAAGAAGAGAGGGTCAAAAATCATACCATATGTGCTAGACAGGATTGTTACAGCGATAGACTCACCGCTGCAACTGTAGAAAACCAAAAACAGGGTTGACATATTGTCACCCACTGTTGCAGGGTCTACCATTGCACTGGTAGTTGCGAGGCAACTATTGCCAAGGCCTGTTGTAGCAACCAATTCTACTATTACAACAATGTCTTGCAACTTGCCACTGTCTTTACTTGCTATAGTAGTGTGGGATACTCTATTCAACAATTCTACTATTTTTTTCCAGCCCAAACCAGAAATCAACCATGCATTCTAGTTAAGAACAATCTTAAGATCTCCTACAACAACTTAGACCCAAAGCAAGCTAATTCCAGGTATTTACTACAATTTATCCTCTTAAGATACAAGATAAAATTTACAATTTACTATGGCTTCTAGATTTCAGATTTAAGCATAAAAAATTCCAACTTTCCAAGCCATAAATCACTTCAATCCTCATTTAATTTCCATATAATCAACTTAATAAACCACTTCAACTCAGCAATAAAAGGATACCCAACCTCGCAGCCCTAAATTTACATATACATTGAGAAGCAAAGGAGAAGAAAAGAACTCTGAATTCTTACCTCACTAGAGCTTTCTCTAAACATAACGACACAACGAAGCTAAGATTTGCTAGAATTGAAGGGGAAGCAACTAGAATTGAGGAAGAAGAACGGAAGCACGAGCAAAAGCTTAGAAATGATGGTGGAGCAGCGTGAATGTGGAAGAGAAAAAGAAAGAGAGATAAAAAGAGAGAAAGAAAAGAAAAGTAGGATATTTTAATATGCAGATACTAAACATAAAATTCCCACTGGGTATCATTTGAATTCCTAAAAATTTTCAAATTGTATCCTTTCACTCCTTAACTCTTAAATTTAATTATTTTCCTTATTTTTCAACTAAAATTCAAAAATTTCAATTCAGTCCAAAAATTTTAATTTAACCCCAGTTATAACATTAAAGGACAAAAATACTCATAACCTCTCTTAATTTATTGTTTAAACTCGTGTGCAATAAATTTCTCTCAATTCTAAAGTATTAAAAACTAATTCCCTGAACTTTTATTTTTGAACCCCTTCTTTGGTAACTCTATTAAATAAAATCTCCCAATCAACTCTATTTAAGATGTCAACTCTCCTTCATCCTAAGTGGCATCCTATTCCACTGCCCTAATTCCCCCAATTTCACACGCTCAAATTTTTAGAATAAAGGACATTGGAGTTGTTGTGCAAATGCAAAGAAGTTGGAAGCCATAAGAGAATCACAAAGATAGTAGTAGACAACTAAGTCTAGATTCTTTGTAGTTACTGCAAAGAACAATTCATCAATTATTAGTGATTCCAACACATATACTAAGAATATGCATATACAAAGTAACTTTGAATTTCAAGTTTGATTGGCGGTTTGGCATTTATATTTTTATTTTTGTGTTTCAGATATTACAGTACTTAGATGATTGTGCTAAAGACCTGGAAGGGATAGTGCCCACCAGTGCAGAACATATGCAACAAAGGAAAAAGCTGGAATGAATGCAAGCATCTTTGCGATTCCCTATTCTGACTTCCATCTTCTCTCTACATATATTAACATCCTATTGCATGCGAAAATTTAATGTGTTGTCTCTTATATGTTTATTGTAATACCCAAGGATTCTGTGTATATGTACATGTTGTTACTTGGCTTGTATACATGTGTACTGACATGACAATAATTTTTAATGATAAATAATTATTCAAAAGAAAAGTATGTATTATGTTGACAATATGGAAAAGTGGTGATTATATGTATCTATGAGTGATTGATGATTATATATGTTAAGAAAAAGTTGTGTAAATGTTGAGCCCTTGAGGAGGGACTAAAATGAAATGAAAAGAGAAAATGTGATACTCGTGTTAAAAGAGGTGAAAATAAATAAAAATATGAAATTATACATGTTGATAAGTGGCAAATGTGTGGTAAAAATTGTTTGTTGTTATCTAACTGTAATATATCTGTTTAAAGGATTTTCGGTTTTGCCCCTAGTTCAAGCTTTCATTCCTCATTAGTTTCAAGGGCAAAATGGTCATTTTCCCATTACACACATAAACACACACACAAACACACTCTATCTCTCTCTCTCTTTTAACCCATGCACACCATCAGCTCTCCCAACTCTTCATGCCACACACATCAGTATCTCATCTCACGCCTCACTCTCCTCTTCCCTTCCCCTTTTAATCTCCTAAGACCTTACTCTCCCTTGGATCTTCAGCAAGTTCCCTCCTCTGGCAACCTTACTCTTTACCAAAAAACTCTTGATTTAAGGTAAGTTTCATGAAAATCCCCTAATTTCTCTAATTTTTATGCATAGTAAACCCTAGGTGAGATTTTGGCAAAATCATGACAATTCTGATATGCTTAGGGTTTCTTTGTATTTTGGGTGGTCAAATAAAGTCCTAAAATCATTAATTTTTTTATGGGGAGCTCATGACATGTTATTAATTTGATATGGAAAGTTTCAAAATTTTTAAAAGTGCTTTACCTAGTTAAATATTAAGTACATAGTACAAATATGGCTTCTTTATGAGTCAAATCACCAAATTAGCTCTTGAAATTTTTACTGTAGATATCTAACATGTTAATAAGGATTCTTACCAAAATTGTTGATTTTTGGAGCTCCAATAATTCCCAAAAATTTTGGTATCAGAATCTATCCAAAAAACATAATTGCATTAACAAAATTTCAGATGTTAAAATAAGATGAGTTATTATGTGTGTAATGACTGAGTTGTTATTTTCATTTTCTATTCACTAGGCCTTCCTCCTTAAACACCCAAGCAACTTATTTCTCTCCAAAATATCTAAGATTAAGGTAAAATCATAGCTTGGATCCGATATGAGGGGAATATTCTACTTATCTCTTGTTGTTTTATTTTATCTCCATGATGCATACTTTGGAACTCTTGGGATGAATACACTTATGTAAGTTGTTGTTTATACTTTCGTGGAACTCTACACTTATAATAAATTCAAGATTGTACTTGTGATCAAATAGTTTTGAAAATGATAAGGCAAATTATGGATTATGACTGCTCAAATATGAGCCATTGACAAGGTAAAGGTTAAATTAAATGAATGTACATAAGAATTCCTTAGTGGTTATTTTTGCTTGCATAGAATGTTGTGCATGATTAGTTGGGAGACTAATTGTCTTTACCTATGTGTATGCTATGCTATGAACATGGAAAGTAGTAAATGTACTAGTGTAGTCTTGGATCTTGGTGGTTGAGAATGAGTTATTATACTCCTAATGATGATGATAAAATCTTGATGATGTGATTAAGATGTGGATTATGCATAAATTGTGTGGGAAAGACATAGTAATTAGCCTTTTCCCTTAAAGGCACGTGAAGCCTTCCATCGATATTGTGGTCGTGTATCTTGTATACTATTGAAATGCTGAATTGAGTGTGTTTGTGATTGTGATATAATGGAGGGAGTTCAGGTGATGGGTCCCCGTATTGGAGGAATACAAAAGGGGTTAGAGAAAATAAGGATAGAGATTACTATTCTATCAAACGATGGCCATCAATACCTTATGAAAGAATGTTGAACGGCTTACGAGCATGTTGAAGTGAATAAGGGCGGTCAGAGATATGGAATTTATGACTAGTATTTGAATGTTGTGAAATGTACATTGTTTGCTCTTGCTAGCTATAATATTATGTGTACATGTTGATAGTAATAGTTAGCTTTCAAGAGGGGAGTGAATTGGATTTAAAAAATTTTCTTCAAAGCTTGTTGGAACTTTAAGAAGTTTTGAAAACAAAAACCAAAATATTTATGATAGTAAAACAGAGTAATGCCAAGATGAAGGAAAGAAGAGTGCAAATAATCAAAGATAAGATAATAAGCAATTAAAAAGATAAGGGAAAGAGAAGTTGACACAAGTGATTATACTAATTCAGCTTTAAAATAAACCTACATCTAGTCTTCAAGACAACTTCTTAATTTTTTTACTATCAACCACAAATTTATGTAAATGGGCACTTGTGAGCCATTACAACAGAGAACTTTGTTTCCCACTGGTGTCTCTCCCCCTTACACTATGATTTCACTTAATCACAACTTCAAGGAAACCTTCCTTGATCAATACAATTAGAAAAATTGAGATGAATGTAAGCAACTCTCTAAAATATAGTAGATATACAAAAGATAAGATTTCTAAAGGTAAATGATTGGCAAGAGATTGATTTCAGTAAATTCAGAGTGAAATAGAATGTATTCTTGTTGATTTGATAACTTTTGCAGTCAATATTTATAGCCTAAGAAGTGAGAAATCCATTGAAAGAGGATCCATGATAATATTAGTTAAAATCTTCAAAAAATAGCCATTGGTACTGATGTCATCATACCAGTAGTCGACTGATAGGACTACGACAGTAGACTAATGCACTTTATTGAGGTGCCAGCCAACTGATACAAGACTATCAGTCGACTAATGACTTTTTATTACTCAATTCAAATTATTCCAGAGTCCATCAGTCGACTGCTACTACTGTATCAGTCAACTGCTCAATATTGGAGCTCAATTTGAATTTTAAATAGAAAGGTATCAGTTGACTGATCCAAGGCTATCAGTCGACTACTGAGTTAAATCATCCTTAGCTGAAATTCAAATGAAAAGATATCAGTTGACTACTCCGAGTCCATCAGTTGATTGATTTCCTCTGAGCTTAGTTTTTCAAATCTTTGAAAACATCTATGGATCAATAACTCTTTTAATGCATTTCCAACTTGGTTAAGACATATTAAATCATTTAGAAAATATTCAAAAACATTTCTCTTGCCTTTCAAAATCTTTTACACAATATCCTAAGACAAAATTAAATAACTTCTCTTCAAGGTCTTTAAGTTGTTTTGTCTTGGAAAGATATTCCTAAAAATATGAACATTGATACACAGAGGAATATATCTTTTTACATAATTTGTTAATCATCAAAATCTAAATATTGCTTAGAATGCAATGGGGTCAATAATCTCCCCCTTTTTTATGATGACAAACTAATTTTAAAAGATTTGAAAATTTTGCAAGAAAGGGAGTGCAACTCTCCCTGAATTTCATAATCCTTCTTTAAAGAAAAATATATTAATAGCAGCATAGCAAAAGATAGCCATCAGTACATATGTCAAGCATTCATATATTAGAAAGGATAAGGCAGTAGAAGCAAATATCAATAGTTGGATCCCAAGATATATAAACAGTTAACCATGTCTAAAACCTTAGAAGGTGTAACTCAAAATTGAAGTAAGGAATGTTAAATCCTTTTCTTGCATTATGTAAGCCATAGCTAAAAATTCAAATTCACTTCCATTGGCAAAGCTTCCTGATTTATTGAAAATAATGTGAGTGATCACATACAAAAGCATTGTATCATCAACATCCATGTCACTAATTTTGATTTCTTCAACATTCCAAACATCTTTCCTTAAAATAGTCTTGTAGACTGCCTCAAGAGAGAAGAAAGATAGGTTCAAAGAAGAATATTGAACAGTGAAGTATAGGTCAGAGGGGCTAGGGGTTGGAATTCCTAGAATTTGAGCGAGTTCATTCTCAGATAGACTAATATGTTTGCCTCTGATCACAGTATACAATTTGCTCTCTCACACCCTATATTCTAAATTAGTGTAAAATGCCTTAACTACCTCTTCACTTTATCGGTCCTTCCCACTCACAAATCGTTTCAACCCATATGCATCCAATATATTCAAAAACTACAATTTTTAACCCTCAAACGAAGTGTAATTGAGGTACTTACTTGGTATGACGTTTCGTTTTTCAAAAGATCCCTTGTATTTTACCCATTGACCATCATTTTCTAATATGTTTCCTAGAGGTTGATTGGAGGTTGTTTTGGTGCAAGCACGGCTAGAAGAAGCCATTGTCCTTGAAGAATGAAGATACCGAGAGAAAAGAAACCGTAGAAATAGGGCAACAGCATAAACCAATTGGTGAAGGATGAAGAATTGCATACCAAATGACCAAGAATCACAAAAAAACTAAGTTTTGATCGAAGATTATTAAGGAGATTGATCTTTGAAGCTTTTAGGGCACTAGTCGACTAGAGTGAATGGGAGCATAGTTGATAATAGATTACAAATGAGCTTCAAAATGATGAAATTCTTTTAAATACTAACGTTGAAAATGACTTAGCAGTCGACTATTGAGGGGTGATTAGTCGACTGCTCGCAACTGATTTAGGAATTTTTGTTGTTGTCATATATCATTCGACTATCGAGGGATGTTTATTCAACTGATTCCTCTCAGTTACTCAGGAGAAATCATCTCAGTGTTCAGCATGGTGCCGACGTCTAGCGCCCGTTCCAGCATCGGTTTCCTTTGATCAATTAGTCGACTGATGACTTCTGTACTTCAATAAAAATTTTGGGCTGAGAGTTATTAGTCGATTACTTCACCTATAGTAGTCAACTGATCCTTTTAAAGTTTGAATAGTTATAGCCGTTAAGCATCTAGTCGACTGATAGGCTTTAGGTAGTCGACTAAATGACTGCAAAACCTCAAATTTTGATGTTTTAGCAATAGCTTTGAGAGATGAGTGCCTTAGAGGATATTTTCAGGATTCAAATCTGCAAAAAAACTTTTAATGGACACTCTGATGCTTAAGTTAGTAATGAAAATCAATCAAAGAGACAAAATTTCAAAATGAATGTAATGGAAAAACAATATGTAGAGTTTATTTGGATTTTCCATGCTAAGTTCTCTGATAATAAAATTGAATCTATCATCAATAAGAGGCTTTATAAAAATATCAGCCAATTAAAAATTCGTTTGCATAAATTCAAGATAGCTATTTTTTTTTAAACATGATCTCTTATAAAATGATGTCTAATCTCAATATGCTTAGCTCTAGAGTGTTGTACAGGATTTTTGGACAGACATATGGCACTTGTATTGTTACATCTAATAGATATATTTTCAAGAAAAACACCAATATCCTCTAGTTGTTGCTTCATCCACAAAACTTGAGCACAACAACTTCTAACTGCAATATATTTAGCTTCAACTGTCGGTAAAGTAACACTATTTTGCTTCTTGCTAAACCAAGAGACAAGGGAATTATCAAAGAATTGGCAAGTTCCACTTGTGCTCTTTTTATCAATTTGACTACTAGCAAAATTAACGTATTAGCGTCTGAGTAGCCGGTTAAAACGTTTGAGAATATTTTATGATACCATAAACTCATTTTAAATGTGCCAACCAAGTATCTAAAATTTTTTTTTACAGCTTTAAAATAAGATTCCTTGGGGCAAGTTCGAAAACATGCACACATGCATACACTAATAATGATATTCGGTCTACTTACAGTTAAATATAAAAAGGAGCCGATAATACCTATATATTTTGTTATGTCATAGGGTTAACCTTCTTCATCTTTGTCCAAACTTGTTGAGGTGCTCATTGGTGTGGGTATAGGTTTAGCATTTTCCTTTCCAAATTTCTTGAGCAACTCTTTTGGCATACTTAGTTTAGTTCACAAATGTTCCATATTCCATTTGTTTGATTTGGAGCCCAAGGAAGAAGTTAAGTTCTCCCATCATTGATATTCAAACCTTGCATGATCTTAGCAAACTCTTTACATAAACTCTCTTTAGTAGTACTAAAAATTATATCATCAATTCAAATTTGAATAATGATTAAATCATGATTTTCTTTTTCGAAAAGGAGGATTATATCAACCTTTCCTCTTGAAAAATTATTTTCTAAAAAAAATGAACTTAATCTCTCATACCAAGCTTTAGGAGCTTGTTTGAGACCATAAAGAGCCTTTTTTCAACTTAAACACATGATTAGGCATAACATGATTTTCAAAACTAGGGGATTGTTCAACATAAACTTCTTCCATGATATAGCTATTGAGAAAAGCACTTTTTACATCTATTTGAAAAAGTTTGAAATCATTTATGCATGTAAATGCCAACATTATTCTAGTGGCTTCAAGTCTAGCCACGGGTGTAAAAGTTTTATCATAATCAATGTCTTCATCTTAATTATAATTTTTTACAATAGGCCTAGCTTTATTTCTAACCACTGCTCCATTTTCATCAAGTTTGTTTCTAAAACCCATTTTGTACCAATTATTGCATGATCATTGGGTCTAAGGATTAAATCCCAAACTTGGCTTCTTTCAAATTGATTTAGTAGCCAAGAACCAATATTCATCAATAATTGCATTGTCAATATTTTTTGGTTCAACATGTGAAAGGAAGACTAAGTGGTTATAAATATTTCTAATTGAGTTTCGAGTTATTACCTTTTGAGATGTATCTCCAATGATGAGTTTCTTAGGATGGCTTTTGACATACCTCCAATCCTTTGAAAGTTCATCATTGTTGCTTGGTAGCTCTTCCTTTTGAGGTTTCTCTTCTTCTTGAGGTTTTCTTCTTCTTCTTGAGGTAAATTGGCATTTTCTTCATAGTCATTGTCTTTGGAGCTATTTCTTGCTTTTTCTCCACTTTATCAATTAAGGATAGATTTTTGAAAAAATCTACCACTCCATTTTGATTATCATTTTCCTTAAGAGAAGAGTTAGTTTCTTTGAAAGTAACAAGTATTGATTCTTCAACAGTAAGAATTCTCTTGTTATAGACTCTATAAGCTTTACTAGTGTTAGAGTATCCAATAAAAATTGCTTTATCGACTTTGGCATCATATTTTCCTAGATTTTTTTCTCATTATTCAAGACAAAACATTTGCAACCAAATACATGGAGATAAAAGATGTTGAGCTTTCTTCCTCTATATAGCTCATATGGTGTTTTATTTAAAATTGGCCTCATTAAGACTCTATTCATTATGTAACAAGTAGTGTTAACCGCATTTGTCCAAAAATATTAAGGAAGCTTCCCTTTGTTGAGCATTGTTCTTGCCATCTCTTCTAGAGTTCTATTTTTCCTCTCAACAACACCATTTTGTTAAGGGGTTCTAGGAGATGAAAAATTGTGCTCAATTCTATTTTTATAACAAAACTCCATGAATTCAAAATTGTCAATTTCTCCACCATGGTCACTTCTAATTCTTACAATAGTTAAGCCTTGTTCATTTTGAACAAATTTTGCAAGTTTTAGAAAAGATTTGAAGGCTTGATCTTTATGAGCTAAGAAGAGAGTCCATGTGATGTAATCAAGGATAACCCCATTACAGCCCAAGAAAGGGAGAACACTTCAATTGGGCCTCTAACTCGTTTAATGGCTAAAGGGCTTGGATTGGGCTTAACCACATTGTTGAAAGTGGAAGAAGTGTGAAAAGATTACATGTGGGTTAGTTGCATTTGTTGAATATAGTTGTAGTCTATTACCTATGCATTTCTTGTCTTTGACTTTTAGCTACCTATACATTTATTATCTTTGACATTTAGCCTACACTACTTGACTTTTAGTTGATGCATTTAATGCATTAGTTGGAGTCTTTTGTCTTTTTGTTTTGGAGACCCTCTATAAAAAGGGTCCTTGCCATTTGTTGTAAACCATCTTTGAATCATATATGAGATATTGGCATTTTGCTTTCAAGAGGATTCTTGAGTTCTTTCTCTTATCTAACTTGTGTTAGTGGTGAGAGCAACTAGATTTCTTATCACTCACGTTCTTCTTTCTTGAGTGTGGCGAGATCAACCCATTTCTCTTAGTTGTGGCGCCCTTTGGCTTATCAATTGAGTGATTTGGTTTCATTTGTTTGTTTCTTTCAACCTATCCAGAAAATCGATCAAGTGTTTTCCCTCCGAAAATCACATCACCATGTGAACCTTGAGTAATCAACTACAACAACTAGTACATAGGAATTACCTCTAAGGCTCTTTGTTCTAGATGATCCTATAAGGTTTATATGGAGTAGTTGCAAAGGTTTAGTTGTTGAAACAATATTTTTAGTCTTGAAAGAGCTTTTAACTTGCTTTCCCATTTGACGAACATCACAAAACTTATCCTTTTCAAATTTAGTTTTGGGTAAGCCAATTACAAGTTCTTTTGAGACTAATTTGTCTAAAAGACTCATGCTAGCCTAGGCTAATCTCCTATGTCAAAGCCAACTTTTCTCACTAACACTAATCAAACAAGTAGAGTCTATAGAAGGATCTTCATCAAGATTTATAACATAAACATTATTGATCCTTTGACCAATAAGCTTAATTTTCTTATCATTAATCTTAATTTGCTTATCATTAATGTTTTCAACTATGCAATGAGTTGAATAAAAAATAATTCTATTGCCTTTGTCACATAGTTAACTAATGCTAAATAAATTATAATTAAGGCCTTCAACAAACAAAACATTTTCAATAGAAGTTGAGGAGTTCTTACCAACTTTACCTATACCCTTGATTAATCCTTTGTCATTTCCTTCAAATGTCACTTTGCCTCCTTTTGGAGCCAAGGAAATGAATTTGGATTGATCACTGGTCATATGTTTAGAGCAACCACTATCCAAATACCATTTCCCACTCCTAGTTTTGAGGCATACCTATAACACAAATTCAAGGCTTCACTTTAGGTACCCAAACTTGTTTGGATCCTTCATTGTTAGAGATTTCTTTTGGTACCTACTTCTTCTTGTTGCCATTTGGGGTATTCTTTTTATACCAACAAGAGTAGGAGTTGTGTTCTTTCAATCCACAATGGAAACAAGTAGTAAAGGGACTATTTGACATAGTTGCATGTACAAAAAAGTTCTTATAGTATTTTTGACTAGCTTTGGGTTTATATCCCAATCCCGCTTTGTCAAAGACACATCTTTGATTACCAAACAATATGTTCAAATTGTCTCTTCCTTAAGTAAATTTTTCAAGGGTAGATTTTAAATCCTCACTTTGTTTTTCAAGATCAATTCATTTACAACAAGGACAATCTTCTTTTGGAGAAGTAGACAATGACTTCAAGCTTGCATTTTCATTTAGCAAAAAAGAGTTTTGTTTTTCAAAAACTAGATTTTCTTTCTTGAGTGTGGTAAGATTATTTTTCAAATTTAAAATTTCACTCTCAAGCAAGGAAATCTTTTGGTTCAAAGATTCATTGTATAACTCTTCAAAAGCTTTTTGCAATTCATCAAATGATGTAAAGGTTGAAGAAGTGTTACCTCTTTTTTAATCTTTTGCCATAAGATAAAGATTGGTTTCTTCATTCTCTTCTTTATCGAATTCATTTTCTCCCCAAATTGAGGAGACATAGGCTTTCTTTTTGTCTTTGTCATAACTCTTCTTTTCTTCTTGGATCTTAATGTATTATGGATAGTCCCATTTGATATATCCAGTCTTTTTACATTTATAACAAGTAGGACCTTCCTTGTTGTCTTCTCTATCTTTGCTCCATCTTCTTATGTTCTTGTTTTTTAGAAATTTGCTGAACTTTTTGATAAAGAGACTAAGATCTTCATCATTGATGTCAAGTTATCCTTCATCCTCATCATTATCAGCTTCTACTTTATTGGAGGAAGTTGACTTTAAAGAAATAATTTTCTTTTTTCTTGACTTCTTTCTCTTACCTCATTTCCATAATCTGAAATTCATAGTTTTGAAGGTTTTCCAAATAGAGCTATGAGAGAGTCATGGATTCTCCTTTAATCTCTATGATTGTAGTCCTTTTTGCTTCCCATTCCAAAGTAAGAAACCTTAGAATCTTGGTGGTTTGAGAAATTTCTGCATAAGTCACACCAAGAGCTCTTAAATGGTTAGTGATATGAGTAAATCTTAATTGCATTTTACTAATACTCTCACCACATTCGTTTTGAAATTTTCATATTCATTAGTGAAAGTATTCTTTTTAATTCTTTGACTCCTAGAGTTCCTTCATATATAATTTCAAGAGTATCCCACATCTCTTTAATATTTGCACAACTAGACACTCTAAAGTATTCATCTTGATTTAAAGCACTAGCAATAATCATTTTAGCTTTAGTATTTAGATGTACAAGTTTCTTTTCAGCTTTATCTCATGGAACATTTTTCCCATTAACTACCTTAATAGGTATATAGGGACCATTTTCCACAATATCTCATAAGTCTAGGTCTACTGCATCAAAGAATAATCTCATCTTAGACTTCCAATAGGTATAATGATTACCATTAAAATCAGGGGGTTTAGTAAAGGAATTTCCTTTAGGCAAAATACAATCACCAAGACCAGTCATGTTTCAATTCTTAGACTATTAAGTTTTTGATCAAGAGCCCAAACTCTTATACCAATTGATAGTAATGGCTAGCTCCCAAGAATGGGGTGAATTGGGTTTAGAAAATTTTCTTTAAAGCTTGTTAGAAGTTTAAGAAGTTTTGAAAACAAAAACCAAAATATTTATGACAATAAAATAGAGTAATGCCAAGATGAAAGAAAGAAGAGTGCAAATAATCAAAGATAAGATAAGAAGCAATTAAAAAGATAAGGGAAAAAGAACTTGACACAAGTGATTATACTGGTTCAGCTTTAAAATAAGCCTACATCTAGTCCTCAAGATAACTTCTTGAGTTTTTCACTATCAACCACAAGTTTATGTAAATAGGCACTTGTAAGCTACTACAACAGAGAACCTTGTTTCCCAAGGGTGTTTCTTCCCCTCACACTATGATTTCACTAAATCACAACTTCAAGGAAACCTTCCTTGATCAATATAATTATAAAATTTGAGATGAATAGAGCAACTCTCTAAAATAGAATAGATATACAAAAGATAAGCTTTCTAAAGGCAAATGATTGGCAAGAGATTGATTTCAGTAAATTCAAATCAAATAGAATGTATTCTTGTTGATTTGACAACTTCTAAAGCCAATAATTATAGCCCAAGAAGTGAGAAATCCGTTAAAAGAGGATCCATGCTGATATCAACTAAAATCTTTAGAAAATAGTCGTTGGTACTGATGTCATCATACCAGCAGTCGACTGATACATTTTAATGAGGTGTCAGTCGACTGATACAAGACTATTAGTCGACTAATGACTTTCTGTTACTCAATTCAAATTATTCCAGAATCCATCAGTCGACTGCTACGAATGTATCAGTCGACTGCTTGATATTGGAGCTCAATTTGAATTTCAAACAGAAAGATATCAATCAACTAATCCAAGGCCATTAGTCGACTACTGAGTTAAATCATCCTTAGCTGAAATTCAAACAAAAAGATATTAGTCAACTACTCCAAGTCCATCAATTGACTGATCTCCTCTAAACTTAGTTTTTCAAATCTTTTAAAACATCTAAGGATCAATAACTCTTTTAGTGCATTTCCAACTTGGTTAAGACATATTAAATCATTTAGAAAATATTCAAAAACATTTCTCTTGCCTTTCAAAAGCCTTTACACAATATCCTAATACAAAATTAAACAACTTCTCTTCAAGTTGTTTAACTTCTTTTGTCTTGGAAAGATATTCCTGAAAATATGAACATTGATACACAGAGGAATATATCTTTTTACATAGTTTGTTAATAATCAAAATCCAAATATTGCTTAGAATGCAATAGGGTCAGCACATTGGAATTACACAAAACTCTCAAAACTCGAATCTCTTAACAGGATTCCCTCTTTCCTACTATAATCATTACCTATCTTTATAATCTATTACTTGAACACTTAAGATAATATTAAAAAAAAGTTGGTTCACTCAACTAGATTCTAACAAATCTTACTAATCAAACTCATTCAAATCTCCTTGATGTGAAAAATAATTCTGTGTACTATGATAACTATGTTTTCAAAAGAAGAGAGAGAAGGCATATGTATTTGAGTGTGTTTTGGAATTGTATTATTAAATTAAAAAATAGCATTAACAAAAATTAATTTGAATTTACCTTTACTAATTGGTTCCAGAAATGTTGAAGCAATAAGTGGGTGTACGTGAAGTTAATAAAGCATTGCGTTGGTATGTGTGGGGGTATATGACAGTGAAGTTGCAATGTGTGTGTACGAAGATGGTTGTGAGGGGGTAAGGTGAAGGACTTGAAGACTTGTTAGAGCTTGGAGTATGTGTATGCATATGTTTAAGAGGTGATTTAGAAGTGGTGATTGTGTGCAAAAGTTTGCGCTGGCCAAACAGGAGTGGGAGAGAGAGAGAGGCAACAAGCTACAAATTTAGGTTCTAGGGTGATTGTGTCTGATGATCTATTGGATTTGGTGATATTAGTGTCAACCCAGACACTACTTGATCCAATACGAGATTTCCTAGAAGAGACACATTTAGCACAAAGTTTATAGGATTAGCAGTTGTTGGAACTACTGGCACATTTGTCGTGGTTACGGTAGTCAACAGTGCACTTAGTGAACTTGTCTTACTCATAGTTTTAGAGTTGTGAGCATGTATGTATTTACCACTTCTCAAAATATACATTCAATGAGCTACTCTGAACTCGTCCCACCAAGCGTATCAATTTGTTAACGGTGATTTTTGGTCTAAGCCAAATCTGACAACAAATAATAGAAATCAAGAATGATGTGATTTCAAAGTTATGTAGTAATCTTGTCGGTAAGTAGAAAATATGTCAAAAGCTAAGTTACTTGAAACATGTAACTACATGAAATAAAGAGAATAAGGCCGGAAATACGCTTTTTACATAAAAAAAGTTAAATAAAAGTGGTAAAAACAAAGTAAATCGCAAAAAGTAAAGTACATAAAAGGTAATTTGCAGAAAATAAATTGCAAAATGTAAATGGCAGAAATAATCAGCATAAGTAAATGATAGAAGTTTAACGAAAGTGCGATAAATTGCAAAAAGTAAGGGCAAGCGATAAACAACTGGAATAAAATTGCAAGAAATGATAAATGAAGTAAAAATGAAGAAGTTTAAAAGATAGACTTTGAATTAAAATGACTGAAATGTTAAGGGAAAAACATACTTTTATGTTAATCTGTTAATCTTCTGAGTTGAGATGTTAGGATGTTTAATCAAGAGATATCAACTCCGTTTACAACAAAACAGTTAATATTTATAGGTAAATGATGGAAATAATTGTCTATCTACCTAACTGCCGCGTAAGTAACAGTTTACATTACTCGACACAACTGTCTTAACCACTTGATGATCGAAATAGCTGCTTTCGATAAATTCTGTTTGATAATTTCTACCTATCTTGTCTTCGACGTTCGACAACTTAATCAAGCCGTTAATCAGCATATCTTCGACATTTGACAACTTAGTCTCTCGAACTCATTTGTCGAATGGTGTGCTTCTGACAATTTTACTTTCACAAACTTAGACTTGATAGTGTTGTCGCAAACTATTTCAAGCTAGGTTATCCATTTTACTTGTTTTCCTCTATCAAATTCCTTTTTGTCAGATTGTTGGTTTCCGTTGAATCTCTGTATACCAAATTATTAGTTTGACACTTCTACAATTGACACTATTTTGTTACACCGTCAAAGACGATTACTCGTCAGCCAAGCAATATAACTTTTGTCAACAATTATATATTTACAAATAATCATCTAACACACACAAAATTACAAACTCAAAAATCATGAAATAAAATTCAACGGTCAAATAGAAAAATACCTGGCAAGTATTAAAAATAATATATCAAAATTATCAAACACAAACCACAATCAGCATCATTCTTCTTAGTGGTACAAGTTACAAATTCAAGATTGAGAACTTATAATTCCTCAACAGTCAAGCTTGGTGGTTCTTCTTCCAATATCCAATCACCATTTTCTTCAAATGATTCAAAGCTGATCGAATCATAATTCTTCTTCAATTCTTTCCTGTATATTTTTATTTAAAAATCAATATTACCTAGCATCATTGTGTGACGACTGTTTACTGCAAGTCTTCTTCCAAAATCCCCTTCTATATTTCTGAAGATTTTTATCTCACTTGATAACTTGGTTTCTAGCTCTCTATCATCATAAGTATATCTTTCAATGACATCAATAACCCTTGAGATAATGGTCTTATGTCTTTCCATTGCTTCAGCATTATATTGATAACTTAGATTAAACCAAAGGCCAATAGCATAATGATTCTTTTGTAGTTGATTATCTCAACACTTATCAAGAATTCTTAAAAAAGACTCAACAATTCTTTTCTTTCTTTGAAACCTTTTCATCATTTCACCCTTAGCTGCATGAAAGGCTACAAACAATGTCACACCCATCCGTCATAATTGTGCACCCGGTTTCCTTTCAAGTTTTGCAATAACTATTAATATATGAGTTTACTTTTTCAACATTTTTCCTCAATAAATAACCGCAAAGTTTCCAAACTCTAAGGCCCTCATATCCTACACTTATACTAGCAATATCATTAATCATTGGTTGGTAGTACGGCAAGTTGGTAGCATTAAATGGCAAGTTAGCGTTAAACATCTATTTAGCAATAGCAATGTCACACCTTTTTTTCATTTCTTTGGTGTACAACACACTTTTAATGGTGGGTTGGGCTCCAAGAGTTGTTCTAGGCATAAAATAAGAGCTTATAGGTTTTTTTTCCCTTTTCTTATGCTTTTCCCCTAACCTCAGAAGGCCAAACAGGAGCTATTTAATTCTACAACATCATCACTATATAAGCTCTCATCTGGAGAAGCATTGCTTTCTTCATATTCCTTTTCTACCTTTCTTTTCTTTTGAGTAAAATCTTCAACACTAGTTTGTATTTGAAAACAAATATCCATTGAAACCTTTTTACATGGCTCAACATCCCCCTTTATTCCAGCTAGATGTAGCTTAATTTGATTAATTCCACCCCCTTGAAAGTCTTGCTACAATATAAACATATTAAATGACACTTAGAATCGGTACATTCAACAATTCTACAATGACCCCATGCTAAGTTTATTTTTCCTTTTAAAGCACCTTTTTACATAAACTCAACTGACTCTTGTGTGGGATTACTAGGTGATATTTATGACAATCTAAGATTAACAAAAATTTTCTAAATCAAAATTAGTCCCAAAGTTATCTATGAATCAAAAGCCTTAATTTATATCACTAACTTAATCTATTCCATTCATTCAGCACTCATTCAGTGTTCAATATCAGTACTCATTCAGCATTCATTTAGCATTCACTATCAGCACTTATTCAGCATTCAATATCAGTACTTATTCAGCATTCAATATCTCCCATTACAGAGAAAAACATAGAAAGAGAAGGGTCAAGAATTCGAACCTTCAAGTTGTTGTCTTGTGTGCCAAAGCCTCTCTTAGAACTCAGAATGCAAAAGCTTCAAGTAGTGTAGAGGATAATTAGCTTATGATCCAAAAGATCCAGAATATGAAAAAACAAAACAAAAGCGAGAATTCATCAATAAATAATTAAATCCCCTTCTGCTTCTGTTGTAACTCGGTTCAGATAAGGGAAGAATAAAGGGATGAGTAATTATAAATTTCATCCTTCTACTATCATTCATGGCCACTTAAAGCAAGAATTCGGTAATTTGAAACTCAAATTTAGGAATAAGATTAAATTGCTGGTTGCATGCGTGTCTAATAAGAAGAACTCCATCTTTGAACTAGTTCTCTGAGCACTTATGGAGTAGAAGTCTCATATGGCAATATTGAAGAAGTTGTATTAGTGAAAAGAAATTCTGATTTTGGGTGTTCATATATTACAAATCACAAATTAAACCTTACCTTTTGGTGGCCCTTGGAAGGGGAAAGAAGAGTCGTCTGTGTCAGTCAGAGCTACTATCATGTTGTTCATCTAACCTTTGCGTGCCGTGGTATGCGTCAGTCGACATCGGAGGCTTAAAATAGTGTATGTGCTCTGTGGTGGTTCAAAACCCGGTGTGTGGGGTTAGGGTTTGAAGATGTTGCAAGGCAAATTAGGAAAGTTAGAAAACTACTGAGTAGAAAACTAGAAATGCTAATTAGCTAATGTAAAAAAAATTTATAAAAAAGAGAGGATGCTGGGTCAACTGGACCAGCAAGGCACCAGGTCTTGACCAGGCCGATGTCCAGCCAGTCTGTTAGCTTGACCTAAACCAAACCCAGCCCTGGGTCACAGGGTTGACCCGCCGGGCTGGGTCAAGTCCCACAACTATACTAGGAGTAGCTTCGTAATTGGGTCAGAGGTCATAGAGGGTGAACATTTGTTTATGATTGTTATTTGTACATAATTGAAATGATGTATTGAAATGCCTTTTTGCATCATTTTTTTTAAGCTTGTAGATGATAATGCAATCCAATAAAGATAATACAATGAAAAGACATTCTTTGATTAATGAAAAACGTATATTTTTTTAATTGTTATAAATATAACGATGATGGATAAATGGTTGCGGTATGGGATATAATGGTTCAAGATCAAGCTTACGATGGTGAGGTAAGGCTCACCCACCGTGTCGATCACGTGCCCAATTTTGGGATGTGACATTTATAAATCAGCTTCCCAGTTATGTAAAGAAAAGAGAAAGCATGGTAGCGAATATTTAGGGAGAAATTGTGAAAGTGTTGTGTGAGTATGGAATGAGACATCAGTTTAAAACACATACACACACACACACATATATATGTTTTATACTTGAAATATATTTTTGAGTATATTTGAAATATAGACCTTAAACAAATGTGAGTCACTTTTGTATTTTTATTTATTTCTAGTAGTGAAAAAAATGTTTGTTGTCTCTACCTATGTGAAAATAGACTAAAAGTCGAATCACGATAATTATTATGTATGATATATTACTACTTTACTACTTTGCCTGTTTATCTTGCTATCAAATCACATATTTTCAAAAAATTATAATGGTTATTCATAAAAAAAATAAAGCAAATTATAATGGTTCAATTTTTTCAAATAAAGTTCTATCATTTATGTTCAATAAATCTAAACAGAATTAGTCTTCTATTCAATTAGATATAAAAAAAAATTTTGTAAGTTTTCTTTTTTTTTTTTGAAATGAAGCAGGATATACAATTAGGGATGTCAATTTTAGTCTAATCCAACCTTACCTAACTTGTCTCATCTTATTCAGGTCAATAATTCAACTATTGACTGTGGAACAGGGAAAATTTAAAAAAAAAAAAACTCAATTGCTCCTTCATAGGTACAGAACAAGGTCAGGGCTTATATGCCTCGCCCCATTACCCGCCCTGATATATATATATATATATATATATATATATATATATATATATATTGTAAAATATAATATTATAAGTTTTTTATACATGTATATATGCATATATTTAACTTAATTTATAATACATAATTTTTATATGTTGGCAATGGTTTAAAATATAATAAATATAATTTGATTTAATTTAATAAAGAGTGCTAAGTGTAAATTATTGAAAGTTAATGATAGTTTAATAAAGAACATAATTATATAAAATATAGTGTATTATAAAACTTAATATAACACATATAACTTACTTTAGTTTAATAAAGAATGTTAAGTGTAAATTATTGAAGGTTATTGATAGTTTAATAAAGAAAATATCTATGTAAAACACAATGTCTTATAAAACTTAAGTGCTTTAAAATATAACTCATTTAACTTAATTTAGTTAGTAAATAATGTGAAGCGTAGATTATTGAATGCTATATTGCTATTGATACAAGACGGGTATGTGTCATATAATTCTCTGTCGATTTAGGTACAGGGCAAAAGCAGAAAAAACCAATTAGGTAACTAAGCATGGATGAGGCAAGTTTTATGGACGTGAGGTGGAGATGAAGATTGAAAAAACTACCCCAATCTGTCCATTGCCATCCCTCCATAAGGTTGCCTTGGCAGGTCCAAATTGACCATCTAAGCCCAACACTTACAGATTTTGGATTTTTTTTAACGTAGTTTTTGCTATAACAAAAAAAAATAGTTTTTGACCATCCACTAACGGAACATTTGATTGCACTTAATAAGAGTTTGAAACTAATTTGTTCAAATTTAAGACTATTAAGCGTGTTTGTTTTTTATTTTTTTTAAGTTTTTAATAGCTCTAAATGCATCTTATTAAATTAGATCTCATAAAAAGTTCAAAAATTTTTAAACATTAATTACTCTGTATACATATTTTACTGACATTTGTTTAATACATACATATATTAAAAAAATAATTTTAATTATTTAATATTTAAATTTAGAGATAATATCTTAATATTCAAATATATTTAGATTCATAGCTCTTAATTAAAATATATATATATCCAAGTAATTTTCTCTTTTGGACAATACTAAGAAGCACAGTTAAGAAAATCAAATCGGACAGGCTGGTCAAACTGAAAAACCAATAAACTAGCCATCCGTCCAGTCCGGAATATGTTGAAAACTGGAAAGGGGTTAAACCGGTCCAAAACCGGCCGAGTATCATGGTTTACCGGCTCATACCAAAAGCTTACTTAAAAAAATAGAAAAAGAAGATACTTTTATCATTATTATTATTATTATTATTATTATTGTTGTTGTTGTTGTTGTTGTTGTTGTTGTTGTTGTTGTTGTTGTATATGTCTACACATTTTTTGGAGCATATATGTTAATGCTATTTTTAATTAGGTTCATTATAAAACCTTCATTAATTTGTGTTTAGGGATCTCTTTGATATATATTTGTTTTGGTCTGGAGTGTTAGTGAAAATAATAAATATATAGATGTCTGACCCTAAATAATAACAGTGACTAGGTGTTATTATAAAAAAAATGGTCAATTTATGGGTCGACCCATAGGTTATGAATAGTAGTTCTTTAAGTTATATAAGTTGGTTCACTTTTTGGACAGTGACTATTCATTTTGAGTTTCCATCAGCAAAAAGTGAGTGAAAGTCATCTATATCTTCCTAGAAGAGACTATCCCTTTTGATTCTGATTTTGGGTTTGCAATGGATCAAGGTACACTCTCATAACTAAACTTCATCTATGTTCTTATTACTTGTCAACATATACAAACAATAAATTCATAAATTGAAATTTTCACATTTATGTTTTGTGAATCTTAACTGTTTAATTTGTGTTTAAGAAAAATAATTTTTTAATTGGTATCAGAGCCAAGTTCTGATAAGTAATAAGAACCATTTTGTGTTTTAAAATCAAATTTGGGTTCATAAACTGAAATTTTTATGAAGAACCCTATATGCGTAAAATTTTAATTTTATTAAAGTAGGAAGTTTTAGAGTTCTTTGGTGTTAATTCCCTATGTATGTTTTTTGAGGAATAACTTAGATGTAGGGAAATTTTTGAAAATTGGGGATCTTTGGTATGAACCCTAAAAATTGGGATTTCCTCATTAAATGCAAATTTAGGTGTTTTTAGGTGATTTTCACCATTTATTTTAGGGTTTTAATCAATCGTATATGTTTAGTTGTCTTAGAATTAATAGAATATAGGTTTGGGGGGGTTTGGACAAAGAAAGTGAAGAATACTTAGTTTTTTCAATGAACAATAGTTTTTTGCAATAACGGCAGTTTTTTGTGACGTCAGTGTTGAGCACTGCAAGGCCAATGCTCAGCGTTGGTCCACTAGAGTTTGGGCAGTTTTCTGTCGACACAGCGCTTTGAGTCCGACACTGGGCTACTAGAATGCCAATTTTTCTGCTTTGTGTGTTGTTTTTTATGTGAAGCTCCCACCCTGCCTAGCGGCCCTTGTTCTGCTCACACCACAGATCTCCATTTTATCCCCAAAAGTTTTGAAATTGCACAATTTTCATTTAGCCATGAATTTTAATAAATTTGTGTTATGTTTTCTTGTTGGAATTAAATTGATCTAAACTATTTGGTTACCAAAGTAATTTAGGTAAAGTTAACTTAGTTTTAATAAGAGAACTTTGAAAGCCTATGCATGATAAATATCCCAAAGGAATTTAGTTGGTCATGCTTAAATTAGTTAATCATTTTATGACTTATTTGGATAACTTGCTTGGTATATGTTGGCCTAAAGGAAGATATGTGTTAAATAAGTGTGAGAGTTCTACATTGATTAACTACATTTTTGTAGAGAGTGGCACTAACAAACATTTATTTTGTCCAAAGAATAATAGGTGATAAACTAGATATCTCTAAAATGATTAAAACATTATCTGAACATGTGACTTTTGTGTTATATCTCTAATTTGTTGAATAGAGTTATGTTGTATTTCACATGTTTAAATTCATATACACTTTATGTATGATGTATATGTATATATATATATATATATATGAATATTATCCTCAGCTTGTTATTGGTTGTTTTCTGTTATAGTATCTGTTATTTCTACTAACATGAACAATATCTCTATGTTGAATGCGACAAATTTTAAAAGATGGAAGGGGCGTGTTATGATTGTACTCAATTGCATGGATCTTGACCATGCATTCAGGGTTGAATGCCCAGCAGCCTTGACTAGTAGTAGTACTATTGATTAAAAGGCTGCATTTGATAAATGGGAATGTTCAAATCGCATGAGTCTACAAATCATGCAACACATCATTCCTGAATCTATTCATGCTGGGATTCAAGAAGAGAAGGATACTAAGAGTTTCCTAAAAGAGATCTCTGATTGTTTCACTCCAAACGAAAAGGTTGAAACTAGCATTATCTTAACTAAGCTGGTTTCAATGAGATATAAGGGAAACATTAGGAGTACATCATGGAAATGTCCAACCTAGTCACGAAACTAAGGGCACTTAAGTTAGAGTACTTTGATGACATACTCATGCACCTAGTTTTTGATTTCTTAGCCTCCTCAGTTCAGTCATTTTAAAATTTCCTGTCACATTCAAAAGGAAAAATGGACACTGAATGAGCTCATTGCTCAATGTATGCAAGAAGAGGAGAGACTCAGGCATGACAAGGTTGAGAGTGCTCACTTGGTAACCTCTTTTGGTGCTAAGATTTCTTCTAATAAGAGGAAGAGATCTAATGAGAAGGACAATGTAGTGCCTGGGGCATCTTAGCAAAAGGGCATGAAGAAACAAGATATGGGTATGACTTGATTCTTCTACAAGAAGACTAGACATCTCAAGAAAGATTGCTCTAAGTTCACTGCATAACTGGACAAAAAAGATATGCATCTTAACTTTGTCAGTTCTAAAGTTAATTTGGCTTTAGTACCCAAAAATACTTGGTGGGTAGATTCATGTGCTACTACTCATATTAGTATTTCTTTGCAAGATTGTGTAACTAGCCAAAGGCCAATTGGGCAATGGCAATCGAGCTATGTAGAAGCTGTTGGTGTATTTAGTTTATCTTTAAGACACAAATGCTATTTAGAATTATAGAACACTTTTGTTGTACCATCTTTTAGACGTAATTTAATTTTTGTTTCCTGTTTAGACAAATTTGAGTACACTTGTTCATTTGGTAATGAAATTTTCAGTGTGTTTTTAAATTTTGAATTAATTGTTTCTGGTTCAAAATGAGGATTCTATGAATATTGGTATTAAACGTATGTTAATTGATGATAATTCTGCTAGTCTATGGCATAAGTGTTTGAAGCATATCTCTAAATAGAGAATGCAAAGACTTATGTCAGATGGTATTCTACAAGTGTCCAATATCGAAAATATAAATATTTGTATTGAATGCATTAAGGACAAAGTGATAAAAGTTAAGTTAGCATGTGTTACTAAAGCTAGTGAGACTCTAGCGTTGATTCATACTGATATATGTAGTTTGTTCCCTACAGCTTCTTGGAATGGACAATAGTATTTTATCAACTTCATAGATGAATACTCTAGACATAGGGATATGTACTTGTTACATGATAAATCTTAGTCATTGGATGTGTTCAAAGTTTTCAAAACTGAAGTTGAAAATCAATTAGACAGAAAAATTAAGGCCGTCAAATCTGACCATAGAGGTAAGTTCTATGGTAGATATAACGTATCAGAGGAACAACGTCCATGGCCTTTTACCAAATTTTTGGCTGATTGTGGGATTGTACCACAGTACACTATGCCGAGGACTCCAAGTCAAAATGGTATAGCTGAATGGCATAATCGTACACTTAAGGATATGGTGAAAAGTATGATAAGTCATTATTCTCTACCATAGTCACTTTGGGGTTAGGCTTTTAAGATTGCAGTGTATATCCTTAACAGGATACCAAGTAAAGTAGTACAAAAGACCCCATATGAGTTATGGACAAGCAAGAACTCTAGTGTTAGGAACTTGCATATTTGGGATTGTCCAGCTGAAGTTAGGCCGTACAAGACTAATGAGAAAAAGTTGGACTCAAGGATTATGAGTTGCTTCTTTGTATGTTATTCTGAGAGATCGAAGGGTTTCAAGTTTTATGACCCTTCAACTAGGTCCTTCTTTGAGACTAGGAATGCCAAGTTTATTAAGGATGTTGGTCATAGTATGAATGATCACCTTAGAGATGTTGTGTTTGAAGACGAATACACCAATGTTCCTACTATGGTCACGGAAACATCTGACCAGGTAACATTACATGAGATTATTGTACTCATGAATGAGGAACCAATAGAGAATACAATTGATACAGAGATCACTCCTATTCAGGATCAATAAATTCTTTCTCCTGAACTGGCAACAACCTCAAGTGGAAGTGCCTTTGAGGAGGTCCATTAGATAGAAGAAGAATGATATATCAAACGACTACGTCGTTTTCTTACAAGAATACGAATTTGACATAGGCATGCAAGATGACTCAGTCTCTTGCAGAGAGACTATGTCATATTGTAACTCTCAAAAGTATATGGATACCATGAGGGATGAGATGAAATCTATAGCTGACAACGAGGTGTGGAATTTAGTAGAATTACCATGTGGTGTGAGACTAATTGGTTGTAAATAGATATTTAAAACCAAAAGAGACTTAAGTGGTAATATCGAAAGATATAAGGCACATCTTGTAACCAAGGATTTTATCTAAAAAAGGGCAGTAACTTTAAGGAAACCTTCTCTCTAGTTTTTACGAAGGATTCCTTTAGAGGCATAATGGCACTTGTAGCTCATTATGATTTGGAGCTACATTAAATGAACATAAAAACATCGTTTCTCAATGGTGACATTGAAGAAACGATATACATGGTGCAGCTGGAGAACTTTGAATAGAAAAATTGAAAGCATCTTGTATGTAAATTGAAGAGGTCCATTTATGGTCTTAAACAGACATCTCGGTAGTGGTATTGAAAATCTGATGAGGTGATTTCATCTTTCAGGTTCAATGAAAATCTAGTTAATCAGTGCATATACCTCAAGATGAGTGGAGCAAATTTGTGATACTAGTTCTGTATGTCGATGACATATTTTTGGCTAGTAAAGATATGTCTTTCTTGCATTAAATCAAATCATTTCTTTCTATCAAAGTTGAGATAAAGGATCTTGGAGAGGCGTCTTTTGTTCTAGGGATTCAGATCCATAGGGATCATACCAGACAGAGTTTGAGTTTATTGCAAAAGACATATATTGAGAAAGTATTGAGTTGTTTTGGCATGTAGGATTGTGCATCGGGTAACACACCTGTAGCTAGAGGTGATAGATTTAGCTTGCTTTAATGTCTAAAAGTAGACATAGAGATGATGGAAATATAGAAAATCTCATATGCCTCGACTGTGGGTAGTCCCATATATGCACAAGTGTGTACGTGTCTGGATTTGGCGTACATCGTGGGAATGTTAGGCAGATACCAGAGTAACGCCGGTATGGCTCATTGGAAGGCAGCTAAGAGGGTTATAAGGTACCTTCAAAGGACGAAGGACTACATGCTCATCTATTGGAGGTTGGATCGACTTAAAGTTGTAAGATACTCCGATGCTAATTTTGCTGGATGCATGGATACAAGGATATCTACATCATGCTACGTCTTCATGTTAGCTAAAAGAGTTATTTTTTGGAAAAATGTCAAATAGACACTTGTAGCTTCTTTAAACATGAAGGCTGAGTTCATAGCTTGCTATCAAGCATTCAACCTGACAGTTTGGCTGAAGAACTTTATCATAGTTTTACAGATAGTTGAGGGCATTAAGAGGCCTTTAAGATTGTATTATGATAATAAGATGCCAAGTTTTTTATTAAGAACAACTGGAGTTCGTCTAGATCGAAGCACATAGACATTAAGTTTCTGGTTGTTAGAGAGAGGGTTCAAAGTCATATTGTATCTGTAGAGCACATTAGTACTAATCATATGATTGCGAATCTGCTAACTAAAGGTTTACCACCTAGGGTTTTTCATGAGCATATGGCTCATATGGATGTGGTAAAATCTTTAGACATCTGAGTGTGTGTTGTACATTTTTCTTTGCACTTGATCAATGTATTTATATTTATGACCTTTTGAGTTATATGTATGATTATGTATTTATTCATACATAATTTTTGTGTTTGTGTGTGTGTTTGAGAACTCTGGACATATGTGTTATGCTTTCTCAATGCAGTTTAACACTTGCAGTTTAGCATAAAGTAGAGAAAGTATAGGAACCAGTTGGAATTAGGTATGTATGAAGATCCTAGACATGTAATTTCTATACTACACATACAGGCTTAATCTATGTCATTAGCTATGTTAGTACTGTAATCATTGTTGGGTTTAGTTTCAATTCAACTAGTTGCGAAAGCTTCTTTCGTTCTGTGCTGATATAGTTAGTGGACGAGATTGTTTGTGATATATCTGTTAGATAGCAAAAAGTGCACACTTTGACTTTATATATATATATATATATATGTATGATATGTGCGTATACAATTTCATAATCATATATCATCCAAGTAGGAGATTTGTTAGCGTTTCTTTTATTATATATATTATTATATATATTTATTATTTATTTTATAAATATTGTTTAACACTAATATATATATATATATATGTGTGTGTGTGTGTGTGTGTGTGTGTGTGTGTAGACTGACATATTTAATATTGTATATGTCTACATATTTTTTGGGACATATATATTAATGCTATCTTTAATTATGTCAATTATAAAATCTTTATTAATTTGTGTTCAGGAACATATTTGATATATATTTATTTTAGTCTATGGTGTTAGTGAAAATAATAAATGTGAAGATGTCCGATCCAAAATAATAATAGTAATGGAGTGTTATTATAAAAGTGATCAATCTATGAGTCAACCTATGGTAAATGGTTGTGGGTAGTGGTTCCCGATGATATATGGGTTGGTTCACTTTTTAGACAGTTACTATTCATTTTGAGTTTCTATCAGAAAAAGTGAGTGAGAGAAACACATATCTTCCTAGAAGAGCCTATCCCTTTTGATTCTAATTTTATATTTGTAATGGATCAAGGTATGCTCTCGTAATTAAACTTCATTTGTGTTCTTATTACTTGTCAAGATCTACAAACAGTAGATGCATAAATTGAAGTTTTTCGCATTTGTGTTTTGTAAATTTTGACTGTTTGATTTGTGTTTAAGTAAAATAATTTTTCATGACTCTCTTGAAAAGAGGTGAGAAAGCAAAAGAGGAATGTGGTTTGGTTTGAGTCAACTATAGATGGAGGACTTGTGGAGCTGAAGGAATGAAATTTTTTTTGTTCTTCTTTTTCTCTGAATCATGGTGGATTAACAGAGCAATAGGAGGAACGAAGTTGTTGCCAGCGTCTCAAGCTTGTGAAAGTGGAGAAGGATGGTTGTAGATGTTTATGTGCAGAGAAATGAGCTATTGTTGCCGGCTTCTCAAGCCTGAGAGAGTAGAGAATGTGGTTGGATGTTTATGTGCAGATAAGGGAGGTATGTTTATTTGGCCGTGCAGAGAGAGAGAAGTGAAAAGTCGTCGAAGGCAAGTGACAGGAGGGTATGGCTCTTGTCCCACTGTGCTTTCTATGGTCCTAGTGATTTAGTGCTTCACAGGCAACTAGGCATACTCATGAAGGGTCTGAAAAAGTTGTTGCAAGTCTTTCACTAGGTCTGGAACGAACGACATAAATTGTATTGTAACTTAATAATAAGTTTCAGACTTTTTATAAAAAAATTATTGAATCAATCTCACATATTTTATAATTATATAAAATATTTTAATATTTTTAATTATATATTTTATTTTTTAATATTTTTTAAATACTGTTAATCTAATCACGATACAACTATTAACCATTGAACCAATGCTTCTATCGGTTTAATTTTTGAACTGTACTAAAAAATGTAAACCTA
This sequence comes from Biancaea sappan, assembly GCA_037074585.1. Classification (NCBI taxonomy): domain Eukaryota; kingdom Viridiplantae; phylum Streptophyta; class Magnoliopsida; order Fabales; family Fabaceae; genus Biancaea; species Biancaea sappan. The sequence continues at coordinate 21,038,888 of CM073494.1, forward strand.
CACTAAAAAAAGATAAACAAAGGAATTGTGGTCCCCAAGGCCTAATCGAAATAATTTGACAGGCATCTTGAGGTTTCCAAAACGTAACTTTTATATGTAAGATCTCTTCGTAACTTTTATAAAGACTAACAAACAAACAACCGTTTTGTGGCCCAAAAAAAAAAGCCATTTAAAAAGATCGTACTATTTGGGAAATTTCGTAATTCCTGACCCAATTGGCTGTCTTGAAAAAAATAAATAAAGAATATTATGGCCGTAAATTATTATTATTATAGTGGGATAATGTCAGACAATTTATAAAATTGACCAATATGCAAGTATTTGTAGATTTTACGCATAGTCAACACAGCCGGAAACTTGTCAATAATATTTTTATAAACTTCTCGATCACAATAATTTATAATGAAATTCAAATTTCATTTTCCTTTAAATTAAACTATAAGAAAAATAACAGTGAAATAAATTAATAAGAAAATAATAAAATGAATACATCCTTCGTAAAATCATGGTCAAACTTATTTATTTAAGATAAAAGAATATTTAAATTCATGCTTGAGCTTTAATCAAGCTAAAATTCATAATAATTTTTGCTTGTTTAATAAGTTGATATCTTTGATTTGTTTAATTAATTGAATTTAATGCGATGAATTCAAATAATTCACACCAAAAAAAAAAATCAATTCATTTTCCCAGTTTTTGGGCACCTCCCTAACCTCTGGGCCTGTTGGGCCTTAATTGGCCCTCCTATACATGTTTAAGGCTAATGTATCAGTGGTTGGACAAGGATATTACCATTGATGGTGATGGCCCATATCACTCCAAAAGTATCATTATTATGAGGCACGACAAAAATAATTTATTTTAAATAAAATAATTGAATATTTCAATTTTTTTTCAATAGTTCTCTTAGATTGCTTAAAAACTTCAATATTTTAAAATTAATTAAAATTACGAGGCACAACAAAAATAATTTTCAGACCAAAAAAAAAGGCAAAAGTTTATTTTAAATATTTTTTTTTCAAAAGTTTTCTTAGATTGCTTAATAGTTTCAATATTTTAAAATTAACTAAGTAAACTTATCAACTAATAAGTATGATTAAAAATCAATCAAATTTAATAGATCTTACTGATAAACATCTTCATTATTTTCTCACCTCACTAGTCACTACAATTATGACTTGTATTCTCCCCTGCTATCCCTATCATTTTAAATGACTACTTTTACTATGTGGCTCTCAACTATTTCCATAACTTTGTTCAACAAAACCAAATAATAAAGAAAATAATCATTACATAAATATTTAGAAAAAAAAAGTTTAATACAATACTTAGAGAAAAGAGCAACCATCAAATTCTTTAGTACTTATATCCAAGAAAAATACCACTTGGATTTAAACTCTTAGGCTAATGTGAGATTTGGATCACCTACTTTACCTAATATGAGCGATTAAATTTTATAACTGACGTAATAGTCCAAATTTTAAAATATTGTAAAAAAAATATGAAATATAAGTATTTAATTATAAAATCTAACGATCTAAATTAAGTCAAACATCTTGTTTGACTTTATGACCAAATAAGTGATCATATTCTGCTAAGGTGTGGGTGTTAACAATACATAATCTAGATAGAATGATAGTATCTTGCAATATTTGTGCTTATTTAAATAAATGATATTTCTCAATTTAATTGATCTAAATGATTCAATTTTTATTCTCTTTAAACAAAATCTTGCTTTAAATTTTATGAATGAAAAAAAAACTGTTGAATTTACTGTTGAGTTGCTTTTGTAAATTTGTAATTTGACTTGAAAATTATTAGTCAAATATTAATAAATTTTTAAATATTAATAATTTCAATAAAAAAATCATAAAATTTGGAAAGGACATTTTGCAATAAATCGAATTCATTGAAAAAGTGATTATGCTCAATTTCAGGTTTCAACATGAAGCTTCAAAGCCACACGAGTCCTTCAAGACTGTGCAACTTTTTCAAACACTCTTCAGAACCCTAGGGTTACCCATGCTCATTAATTTTTCACTTTGTCACAGCATCAATCATTAAAATAATTTCGTACTATAACACGCAAAATCAGTGTGTCTCCTTCCCACTTCCCAAAATTCTGGATATTTCTCATAGTAATTTTTCAGATTTTAAAGTTTAAATTATTTTGTCACCACTTATGATTTTTTCTCCTCTACGGTAAGGGTATGTATGTACAATTTAATTTGTACGAAATTAAATTATTTCTAAGCCAAAAGTGTTCGAATTAATGGGTATTCAGTTTATACAATTTTATTTACTTATATGAATAAATAATCCTCTTAAAGTTTAAATTTTGGGGATTTTTTAATCATGCATTATTGCAAGAACAATCCCTTTATTTTAGCTTGTATTATTTTTTTTTATCACACATAAAGCATTACTTTTTATATACGGTTAACTCGTTTGATTCTTTTGGGTTTCTTAATTTCTATATCAAACCTAAAGTTGCGGTTAAGGTACTGTTTCAAAACTTTTTGTTAGGTCATAAGTCACTATCACAATTAATTATTATTATTTTATCAGAAAAAAGAGAAACATTATCATTATTCTCGGGCTAATGGGAAGATAAAGCTGAGATTAACATCAATTAAAGAAAACAAATATAATGACAAACGAATACTTTACCTGTTTATTCATTTTGATGAGCACATACATTGATTTTGAAAAATAAGATTTATTTTAATACAACATTCGTACGAGAGACTATGATATTACCTATAGTTTTCATAATTTAGTTGGGTTGACCATTTTGATCAAATAGATTGGAAATTGGTCAAGAGTTTGATCTAAAATTATTTTTAAAATTAATGAGTAATCGAATTAATCCAAAACTAATCAAATTAACTCAAGAGGAAGCTGAAACCGGATAAGAATCGGTGATTAATGAATTTGTTGAATTAATCCATGTGAAATTTCTTTTATGTTTATTTTTTAAAAAATGTGACTTATTGTATAATTATGTGATGAAAATTCAACATTATATACCAATTAATTTTAGTAAAAATGTCAATATATTGACATTTTATGGATTGATATGAACTGATACTATATTAATTGATAATATTTTTTAATTAATTAGTCAATTTTTGTTGCAAAATTTTAATTATGAATATTATTTTGTATAATTTGATATTATTTTTTATTTTTAATTAAATTTATAGATTTATTTTCATAATTTCTAATTATGTATATCATTTTTTAAAATACACTAATTCATATTTTAATCATTAACTTTGAAATTAGTGAGTTTAATTTTCAAAATTTTGACATTGCCTTTTTTCTTTTCTTTGACGAATCAAATTTAAAATTCAACTAATAAAAGTGATTAAACGTGTGCTTCTGGACTTTAGTCAAAATTGACAAGACAGTTGAATTTAATATTATGTAGAAAAAAGGACTCAATTTCATGATTTCATGATTTCATTCTCCGCACTTATAATTTCATATTGACGCATAACAAAATCTTACACTAAAGTATGGAAAAATAAATAATTTATTTGAGACCGTTTACAAATTAATTAAGCCTTCACCATCTCACAGCAATATGCCTTACAAACTTCAGGCAATTTCTTTTATAGTATATTTTGTCATGGCTATAAATACAAGGTAAGGCTAACATTTTATTTAACTAGCTAGCACACTATTCATTCATAGATAATTATATATTACTTTTTCAAAAGTACAAAATAAGGGTGAATTATGGAATGTTTTCAGACACTAAGTAATTCTGAATTTCAATTTACATTAATATATATCCATCATAATATTCTTTATAAGCTTTCTTTTTCTATTATGTAGAATAGAGCTATAACATTTTATTATTCATTATAGTGTGCATATTAAAAGTGGTTATTACATAATGTATTTATCAGTCAGAAACTAATTCATTTAATTATTATTTTGAATTATTGATTATATAATTTGTTTTAATTAAAAATAAATAAATTGTACATTAATCCATAAAAATATTATAATCGTATCAATTTCCTTCTAGAAAAATTAAGCGTCTTAATTTAATCTCTAAAAAATTATATTAGTTTTAATTTAATCATTTTAATAGCTAAATCATCAAATTTGCTGTTGTTAAATTTTAAATTTTTTTTATCAAATGTCACTTTGATAGACAAATTAAAAAAATTAAAACAAATATAACTTTTTATTTAGGGATTACAATGAAATATTTAATCTTTTAGAAACTAAATTAAGACCTTATATTTTTGTTGTCAAATTTTTCACTCAAAATGGAATAGGTATAAAAAAAATTATTAAAAAAATAATCATACAATGATGAGTTGTAAAAAATAAAAAGTTATTTTTTAAAGATTACATTTGTCATATTCTGATTGGAGAATTACACATTTGTCATTATTGATTAAAAAACTTAATAGCAAAAATATAAAAAAAAATTTCATTTAAGTTTTTATATTAAGATATAGTTAAATCTCCATAACTCGATAAATTAAAGATAAAAGTATATTTCATGTTCATAACATTTACACCGATTTTTATTTATGCCCCTCAACTTTTTTTTTTGATCATATATGTCCCATATGTTTTCTTATTTTCAAATATGTCCAAAATTACAAAAATGTCCTCTCTCTCTTTCCCCGCCCCCGCCCCCGCTGCCGCACTCTTTGCATCTCTCTTCTCCTCCACCGTCGGCATCTCTCTTTTATGCATTTCTCTCTCTCTCTTTGCATTTCTCTCTCTACTAGCATCTCTCTCTCTACAAGCAAGGAAATTTGATATTGAGAAAGCAAAGCATATGTGAAGACTCTTATATAAATCTATAGTCTTGTCAACATCATAAATTAATAATTCTCTAAAATTAGAAGTATAACTATGACAATTTAGTAAAATATGAATTTATTGATGTTTGTTTTTTCATAAAATTTAAATATAGATAGATTTCATCTCTAATTTTTTTTTCTCATTACATTCATCTCTAACTTTTATCATTTATTGATTTTTATAAATATATATGTACAATATTTTTTTAAAAGTTAATTCACGCAATACGATACATAGACATTAAATAATAGTGATATACACAATGTTTTTTATGTAATTAAAATTTTATTCGCTGAATCCAAAAAAAAAACTCTTTAAATTAATAAGTTATTAGCTTATCAATTAATAAATACCTCTTTAAATTAATAAAATTTGATGGGCTCAACATTATTAACTTATAGGGGTTTTACTATAACTATATAGGTTTTTTAGGTCAAATTATTAATTTTGACTTAATTTGTTTGAGTGTGGGAGAAGAAGCCCAAGTTGAGCCCAGCGAGCAGCGCACTCGTCATCAGAGCCCACGGAGGTGGCGTGCGCGTGGCGTCACATACAACGAGCACGCGATGATGACGATGTTGAAGATCCAACGGCCCATAACAGGCATCATGATTAACATGCGGAACAGCAAATTTACATGATGCCTCTGTTCTGCATCATATTCATCTTCATGTATGTATGCATGGTATTACAACAAAGCGTGCAAAGCCTCCAATTAATGATGTCCCTCCCAAAATACACCAAAATAAAAACACACACACAAATATCTCCTTAAATCACTCTCCTACGGAACCCATGCACACGCGTGCATCTCACTTTCACATCCAAAAGCGACACCATCATCTCCCCTCGCCGCGGGACCCACCGTCTAACCGCGACTAGGAAAAGCTTCCTGGGAGGAAGGCCATTGGGCTGTGCGGGGAACGCGGGAAGCTTGCGCGTAGGGCGAGTGAAGGATGTTAAGTGTCGCGTTCTGAAGCCGGCAATCCAAAATTAAAAGCCGCTTTCTTGTCGCCCAACACATCATTTCGCTTGGCCCTGTTTTTCTCTGTCCCCCTCACCCACTTACTTAATGCTCCCTACGTATTTTACACTCTTCTCTTCCAACACTCTCACGCCTTAATTCTTTCATTACTTATTAATTAAATACAACATCACTTCTTAATTGGTTAATTTGTTTTTTTCCTTTAATTTATGTGAAACATTTTTTCAATATGAATAAAGATAATAATATTCCTCATGTTCCTAAATTTTAACTCGTGTTTTGTTTGTAATTAAAATTTTTATTTAATGTTAATTATGATTTACATTTTTTAATTAATTTCGACTATGCCTTTGAATATAATACCATTCAATTATTTATAGTGCGATTGGAACAGTTTATTTTGATTTTATCTAACTTATCTGATGGTATAAATGTTTATGTATATGTTTAAAATAACTTATAAAAATAAATTATTAAATGTTTATAAGTTAAAAATAACTTATGTAAATTACTCAATTATAAAAATAACTTATATATAAATGTTTAAATAAGTTGTTTATCTAAACATAGTATTAACAACTGACGTAGACATGACATTTCATCTTACACACATTAGTAAGAATTAATTTACCCTAATTTTGTCATGTAGGATTAGAATTAATAATGACAAAAATTAATCAAATATAAAATGAAATAATGATTATTTTGATTACTATTAGTCACAATCTCACATGATAAAATTAGAATTGATTAGTAGTTATTGATTATTTTGAGCGAAAAATAATTAAAATTAATTAAAAATGTAAGTTATATTTCACACAAAATAAAATTTTAAATTATAATTAAAACATGAATTAAAGTTCAAGTTCAACAATGCTTTTGCTAATAAATAGATTATGCAATCAGTCTTTTCAATCAAATTTTATCAACGCTATAATTTGGTTTTTGAAAATTACTTATTGGCATATATTTAATCAGCAGTAAGTTAGAATTAAAACTAAATTATATATGCACACCCACCCACCCACCAATATGATCAATTAAACAACTCTTTCTATTATTATATACACCTATTTTTTAGATCATTCAACTATCAAAATTCCAATTTTATAACAAATTGAGGTGTCTATAAAAAAAATAAATAAGAAAATCCCCCACTTATTCCTATCTTTATTCAGGAAAATAAAAAACAAAGTGTTAAAATTCGAGTCATTTGCAAATACTCGTTGAATTTTTTGAATTGATTATTAAGATTTTTATACTTTTACATTTCATGAATAATGATTACTCTCATTCGTTATAGTAGACTTCTTATAATTCATGTGCCAAATTCTTGTTTGTTTACAATGTTAGTCTGTCTAAGTCATGATGGTACGACTAAGAGGTCTGAAGTGACATGTAATAATTAATACTTTATTTTTTGAAGTATGAAAATTTAAGTGATTTTTAAAACATTATTTAAAAAACACAAAAAACGGAAAATTATATCATCAATTTTTTTAATTTACGTTTTCCAGTTTTGGATAGAACCCAATAATTTCACCCAATGATTTTGTTTTTCTTCAAATCAGTGACAGTAAATAATGAGGTCTGATAGGTCATTCTCAGATTTACTATATCCCGCTAGACCATGAGGGAAAGAAGGAAGGTAAAAGAAATTATTCAGAGCCGTGTGAAATTCCAGATTTGCCCTCGAGAGTGCAAAATGATGGGGTCTATAACATGTGAAAGTAGTAGGTGGGAGCCATGCATGTGAGTGTGTGGGGGTATTTATGGTATTAAATTAAGGGATTTGTGTATAATATGGAGAAGGAATCTTGCCACCTTGTTAAAATAAAGAGAGGGTAATGAGTGGGGTGGTTGAAATTATTGATATATTTCGGAATGTGGCTAAGCATGGTGTTTTTTTCTTTCTTCTCATAATTCACATTGTCCCTCTTTTTCTTAGATATCAGTCTTTTTTATTTTCTTGCAAGGTAAATAGAAAGCCATACTATAAATAATTATAGAGGAAAAATTTAAAAAAAATAATGAAAAGAGGGAAGAAAGATGGATGGCACCATGATGACATTGAGAAGGCATGTTCTACATAAAAGTCAAAACACAGTTTAGCTGGGGTAGCATCGTCATTTCACATGATGTTGAATAGTTGAGTGCAGTTCTGTGTGTGTATATATATATATATCTATGTATTTATATATATATATATGTCTATTATACGCATGACTAGTCAACTTGTGTTTTATCGGAAAGATTGGGCAGTAGTAGGGCTACTCTTCTATAATGTTTTTGATTTTTCGTTCAAAAAAGTGTTAACATTTATTGTTGCTTGGTATTTTAAATAATTGTAAGACAAAGTTCTAAAAATTAAATCGATTATTCAAACGATAAAAATATTAATTTAATAGTTAATGATTGAAATGTGATTAAACTAGTATCTATTTTAAAATATTAAAAAAATAATATGTATAATTAAATATTATAAATATAAATTTACAAATTGAATAAACAATAAGATTTCATATCAAAATACAAAACATCATCCACAATCAAAAGTTTACAGAAAAATTGATCAAATAACAAAGAAATATTATTAATCAATATAATATTTATTAATATTAAATCTATAAAATATCAATGTATTGGCATCTTTACTAAAATTAATTGATATATAATATTAATTATTTATTATATGATTATAAAATAATCAAAATTAAAAAATTAAAAAAAATTTAAGTAAATTGATTTAACTGGTTCATTAATTAACACAAGTTTTTACTCAATTTAATCGGTTATTGGCTTGCTCAATCACTACCTGGTTTTAAGGGTTATTTTAAACTGATTCTTTGGCTGATTCCTGGTTCAACCAGTTGAACTAGCCGATTTAATTGGGTTATAATAACAGTATTGTAGGAAACCCCAAAAAAAAATTGTGGAGTCAGGTATGAAAATTTTTAGCGGACACAATGTATTAATATAAAACTAAGTAAATAGTTTTGGTTTCTAAAAGATTAAAGTTTTCAATTTAATCCCTAAAATATTAAATTTGTTTTAATTTAGTTATATTTGTTACTAAATTGTAAAACTTTTTTCGTTGTGTAATTTTAAATTTTTTTATATGTCAAAAGTCATCTTAGTAAATATATAGATAAAATCGAGATAAATATAATTTTTAAGAGATTGAATGAAAAACTTGCTCTAAAATTGTTAACCAATAGTCATGTAAACCTATTGAAAGTGAGTCTGCTGAAATATTCAATTATTCATCACTCACCAATTTCATATATGCATGTTAAGTTTATTGGAAAATAAGATAATTTCAAGCTTGTCAGTTGTCACAAGTGCATATTAGATTTTTATCTTAGATATTTTTATCCCCTTCTCTACTATTTCCTCTATGTTTTGTGTGCTAATCAATATTCTAATGTTTTATTTTAATTTTCAATTTATTATTTTTTTCCATTTATTCTCTCTTTGAAACCTAAATACAGCGAAGCAGAAAGCCTGGTGACACAGTGAAAAATAGTTTCATATTATTTTGATACCAGTACTAATCAACAACTGAGTTTTTTTTTTTTGGGAAAATTTGAATCTTCTAAAACAAGTGATAGGCACAGCATTTGCCAGATCATCACACACTAACAATGAAAGAATATACTCATAAAAATAAACCATGCAAATATATGCATTACTTGTGGACATATTTCCACTTTAGGGCATAACCACTTAACATTTACCATTTTTTGTCCATAGATTCCGCAGTACTGATCCATACAGTTTGTCAAAAAAAGAAAAAATAAGGCACTAATTTGAAAATGACCTTTTTGAGTAAGACATGTAATGCATTTTCCGTGCCACCAATAAAGTTTACAAGGACATATTCAATAGTAATATTCCATTGCAAGGGATTCCAATAAAAAAATATTTATTTTATTTTATTCTCCATTTTTTTTTTCACAAATTGAAAATATAGTCATATATAAAGGTTTTTGCCATGATATCTTCTTCTCCAAATTCCACTAGATCTCGAAATATCAGAAGACATTCTGATGTGAGTCCAAACTCACTGTTTATTTGTTGGTCTCTACTGGTTTAAGACATTGATTTTTTTCCCCCTCAAATTTGCAAACAGGTTTCCATAATTTTATTACATTTATTATTCAATTTTAACTAATTTGATGTAAGTTGTCTTATTATAAAAATATGCAAAACCTTTTTAATACTTTTTTTTACAAAACTTAAACCTAATATTTTAGTGAGAAAAACAAGTATTAGATCTCATGAACTAATCAACATTAGTCATATTTATATAATACAAAAGTTGTAAAATGTTATTTTTCAATAATTTCTGTTATGGATGAAAGGGCATTTATGGGTTTGTAATTATAGAATAGAGATGTTTTATTTCCAAAAATGTGTGATCCATCAAATGCATTAAAAGAACATAAGAATGCCGTGGCGTCAGTCATAAAATAAGCTGAGCGTTAGATGTGTGTTCCCTCGTGTTGTGCGGCGCATTATTATTAAAACTTAAAAGTAACGGAATAAAATTGTGTTTAATTAAAGAAGAAAACATAAAAGAGAAGTTTTTTTAAAAAAAGAAAAAAAAAGAAAAAATTCAAGACACTTTCTTTTTGATACAGCCCTTATTTTAATGCATTGAGTTTCACATCGGACAGCAAATAAGCTTTTGTTACTTTGTGCCAAATGGAGGGTCCTTAGCTCCATCCTTCTCTCTCTTCGCGCTCTCTCTGTATCTCTCTCACAGCTACTCTCTCTGTGTGCGCTTAACCCAAGTGTCAATCGCTATTCCTCTTCCTCTTCTTCTTCTTCACCATTCTGATCTGCTAATTTTTCAGGTAAGACGTTGTAGTCTTCAATTTCTAAGTTTCGCTTCCAAGTTTTGTTTCCTTCTGTTGGTCAAACCAAGCAATTGGACGCGGGTTTTCTTGCTATTTTCTGCTATCCATTATGTTTCTTGTTTCTGCTTATGCTTTCAGCTCGGTATGACTTTTTCTCCCCTTTTCTTTTACCATATTTGATGTCAATAAATGATGAACATTTGGAACTAAGTTTTTCACTATTCTCAAAAAGTCTTTCGTGGGATTGAGTTTTTGCTTTTTTTCTTTTTGGGTTTGGCGGGTGGTGTTCTTCGCTTTCCCTCTTTATTTTCTGACCGACCAAGCAGAGAATCGTGGTTGCCCGGAGAAGTTGGTGCTTCTTCTTGCTTGATTTTTTTTTGCCGCTGTTACTTTCATTCTGGGTTTATTATTTCAACTGTTTGAGGCCATTTCAAACGTATACACGAACTGGGACAAGGTGATTTAACGAACAGTTGGGTGATAAATTATCATTTTCTCTCTGTATTTTTGCTGTCTTCTCTTTTGGTTGTGTCAGGAACTTCCCTAATAAATTTATCCGGCTAAATGTAATTACAGTTACATATATACTCTCTGTATATATTATTGTCTTGCGGTTATTCACTTGCCATTTTATTTTAATATATTGCTTCGGAATCCCAATCTTGTGCTAACTTTGCGTTACTAGAATCTATTCTGGTGTTGTTTCGCGTGGCAAATATCTTGTGGACAAAGGAGCTGTTTCAATAGGTTGCGAAAATTTTAAGGATCAAACATTTTTTGGGTTTGATTGTAATTCAAGAGTGGACAGCTGTCATTTGGATATATTTGTTCCATGTATTTTTTTGGACTTGAAAGTTCTGGGTGTGTAAAATCATTAAATAAATCAAACATTCTGGTGGTTTTCTGAACAATGTCAAATGTTCTGGTGTTTGATAGGGTATACAAAATTGGGAGTCTTATCACTTGAATTCTGATGTCTCCGCCGCTGCTTGGCATAGGCGAGGAAGAAGGTAAAAGCAATGTCACTTTGCTGGTTTCCTCAACCACCATGGATAGTGCAAGCCTTAATGCCTCCGAGTTAAAGGAGCGCAACTACATGGGATTTTCTGATTCTTCCTCGGTGGACTCGGTCCTGTCCTTCTCAGATGAGAGTAAAAGCAATCTGAACCTGAAAGCCACAGAGCTCAGGCTCGGGCTTCCGGGAAGTCAGTCCCCCGAGAGAAACTCAGATCTCAGCTTGAGAAGCTCAACTCAATTTAATGAGAAACCTTTGTTTCCTTTACGCCCTTTAACTGATGATCACCACTCCTCAACAAAGACTGCTCTTTTGGGTAGCAAAAGAGGCTTCTCAGATGCCATGAATGGGTTCTCAGAGGTAAATACCGGTTTACCTGGAGGACAATTGCTTTTTTAACTGCTGTGCCTCATTAAAAGTCCCTGATCATATCTATCATGCAGGGGAAATTCATTCCTAATTCAGATGTCAATACTGTACTGTCCCCCAGGCCTTCTCATAACTTGGGACTAAAAACTAGTCCTATGCTTGAGAATATCGGGGGTCAGCCTCAGCAAGCCAAAGCAAAAGAAGTAGCACCAACAAAGGCAGCGCATGAGAGGCCTCATGCTGTCAATGAAACCAGACCAAATCTTGAAGGCTCTGCAAATAATAATAGCAATGCACCGGCCACCAAGTAAGTGGAAAGTAGGAACTGGTATTCATTTCCAACACCTCCAAAACAAACGTTTGTATTCGATACAAGACACTTCAAATTGCATGTGATCACTATATCTCTTGTGTTGTGTTGTGTATCCATGTCAGCGTCGATACTTCCTAGGGGCTAAGCTATGGAAATATCTTTGATCATCCTTATGTGTTGCAGGGCACAGGTTGTGGGTTGGCCACCTATAAGATCATTTAGGAAAAATTCATTGGCTACTACTTCAAAGAACACTGATGAAGTAGATGGAAAAGCGGGGCCTGGTGCGCTGTTTATCAAAGTCAGTATGGATGGTGCTCCATATTTAAGGAAAGTAGATTTGAAGAACTACTCTGCATATCCAGAACTATCTTCTGCTCTGGAGAAGATGTTCAGCTGTTTTACCATAGGTAAGGAATTAATTAATTTTACATGAGAAGATTCAGCACTTTGAACATTCATGATCAGTTTGCCTAGATCCAGTTACTGCTTGTTTTGCTATGATTTCAGGTCAATGTGGATCTCATGGAAGTCTAGGCAGGGAGGTTCTAAATGAAAGCAAGCTGAAGGATCTGCTTCATGGGTCAGAATATGTTCTAACTTATGAGGATAAAGACAGCGACTGGATGCTTGTGGGCGATGTTCCTTGGGAGTAAGTTCCGATTTGTTTATGAATTTGGTTTTCTTCTATTGGAATTTCTTTATAGATAGAACAAATTCTTCAAGGATAGAAAGTGTATAAAATAAAAGCATGTTGATGGGAACACTTTTGTTTCGTGCATATGGGTTCTAAGTTGATGTTTGAAATGAAAGGTTGGAATTTTGTCATAATTGCAATTCAGAATGGTTATTTGTACCAGTTAATGAATACTCAAGATAATGCATATTGTCTGTGATTTGATCTAAGTAAAGTGATTATAGGCTCTAGCCTTATACTTCAAGTTACAAATATGTTCATGAATTGACACTAACTTGTGCTTGAAGAATATGTGAAATGCCCTGTTATTGTGGTAATGTACCATAACATGGTTGTCCATGAATATTATATGTGACTACTGAAGAATTTTATTGAATGATGAATGACCAGTGGATCTGAGGGAGTAAGTTCGCTGTTTGAGAATAAGCATACTGAGTGACATAAGAGATAATTGATTCTTTTGCTTGCAACTTTGATTTTAGTTAGAAAAAAAAAAGTGCTTCTATTTTGTTTGATTGAAATACTTGCCATTAATTTTTGATCTCATATTTTAACTATCTGCAGGATGTTCATTGATACATGCAAGAGGCTGAGGATCATGAAGAGTGCTGATGCCATTGGTCTAGGTTAGTATTTCATTCAACACCACCTATAATTTAAACAGTACTTATTTGAATCTGAACAAGGTGTTGGTGAAGTAGATCTAAAATGTGAACTAGTTAATTTCTTGCAGGTATTTAAGTTCACATAATTAACTAATGAAACATTCAAAAGATAATTAAATCATAACCCTTCCGTCATTTAAGTCAATACCAAAAATAAAATTGCTATTGTATTTGGCCAACTTGTCATGCTCTTCAAGGGTCACCTGTCACTGCAACCTAAAACTTTTAATTCTGCATTGAAAAAACTAACCATATGTTCATTTACTTCTATATATTTTTGGCGAAGCCATACATTGAGGACACTGCACTATATGCGCGTCACTTTTTTTTTTTTTGGTTATTTTTTTCTTCTCCCAATTTCCTCATATCTGATTCAAGTTCATTTATTATTGGGCTTCTTGCAGCTCCCAGGGCTGTGGAAAAAAGTAAGAGTAGGAACTAGGCAGCCTTACTCATTTCACTCTATCCATCTAACTATGGGATTAAAAGCCTCAACACTATGAGGGAAAAAGCAATGACCTGAATTGGAGTGGATGGATTGGATACAACTTCATCTTAAGCTGCCTTACTCCCACGTTGATATTATTTACTGTGTGTTTGCTATTATTTTATGTTCTGTAACCTCTTCATTCAAGATTGTCAAAAAGTTATAAAACCCCCAAGACCTTTATTATGGGATTGCCTATGTTATATCCAAAGTTCCTAATTTCCTGATGGGATGTTCAGGAACCTGTAGTTTGTAAATTGCATTGCTGCTTCAAGTTTCAACCCCTGTCTGTATGCTTGTGTGATAAAAGAAAAGACCACCTAGTGATGTGTCACCGTCATCTTGTACCTCTTGCAGTGTCACTGTTACTTAATATTATTATTATTATTACTACTATTATTATAATTATTATTGTTACCTATCAATGTCACTCACATGTTTGGAAGCATTTGCATATTTTAGTGGGGAATAAGTCATGAACTGACACATGAAAGAAAGGGTAGGAATTCCCGAGCCAGAAAGTTTCACCCTTCTGAATTTACCTGTTGAGTTTTCGGAATATAATAAAACGTCGTGCTTAGTGATGCCTTTGGGTCCCTTCTTTAAACTATTGAGATATTGTCACAACGTTGGATATGGTTGTCGGGGTGTCCAGGAGCCACGCATGTGATTTAGAAATTTCACCTTTTGATTCCCAAACCAAAGGAGTAATTTAATGGTCAGAATTGTATTGGATATGGTACCTGTTCTGTACATACTGCTTGGGCCTTTTTTTTTATTTAATTAGTGTTGTGGTTTATGTGATGGATAAATTATAACTCTAAAAATTTTTAAGTTTATAAAAATAATAATAATTACAATTGATTTATATAAAACTTATGATTTATGACATATACTTTTTAAATGTAAGTAACTAAATATTTTTAATTGATTTATCAGTTTTATAATTAAATTTATTTTACCTAATCTAAAATTAATTTATTTATTAATAGAATAAATTTAAATGAATAAAATAAGTAAATTAATTAATTTGTAAATTTACGGATTATTTGTTATTTGTTATAAATTATTTGTTGCATAGATCGATGATTGATTAAATATTGATTTCATCTTTACTTTTGAATACGTCTTTTTTTGTTTTAATCGAATCTATAAAAAAATATTGAAGGTTACTGTTACATTTGGACTGGATCTCTATGTCTCAGATTTCGTCTTTCAATAATTTGATTTTTATCTTTTTTTTTAATCAAGAGATAATAATTTAAAGATTCATATTTCAAACTTTGATTTCTATTAAATTAAGAACTATTTTGGAAAGAAATCAAAATAAAGTCAAATAAAGAAAATTTTTTAATTCACATATTAATTTCATAATCAAATTTATTTTACTTAGTAAAAAAATCTCTAAGACACTATAGTGGTCAAATAATAAAAGTAATTTTTTTTTAATTTCAATTCAAATCAAATAATTAATATTATGTGATGTCATTAATTTATCAAATTTATCAAATTTGTCAATTTACCTAATTTATTTATTCATACAAATCAATTCAAATTAAATAAAATAACAACATTCACTAATTATTAATTTCACTGATTAATAATTATGATAATATATTCTAATAAAAATATATTATGTTATTCACTTTAAAAATAACCCACATAATATATTAAATACATTGGGACTCACATAATATATTTTAATAATAATACTATAATTTATAAATTTATGAAACTTATGAGACTTATGAGTTATGACATATACTTTTTAAACGTATTCAAATATAAATTTTGATTATTTATAAAAATATAAATTATAAATTTTAATAAAAAATTATGATAATAAACGACCTATTATATTATGATGTAGAATAAGTAATCAAATGAAATAAAATAATAAGATGTATATGTAATCAATAAAAAGTTTTTAATTTAAAATTTTTTACAAAACAATAATAATCAAATTAAAAATGGTCATATGAAATGTAGGATAATCAACTGTAAAGAAATTTTATACATATAATCAATAATTAATTCCAATATATTTTGATCCCGTGTATGTATATTTTAACAATTTATTATCTATATATTTCAATTCAAATCAAATAATAAAAGTAATTATTTTTTAATTTCAATTGAAATCAATTCAAATCAAATGATTCATTTAATGTGATGTCATTAATTATCCTACAATGGTCAAATAATAAAAGTATATATTTTTGAATTTCAATTCAAATCTTTTCACTCAATTCAAATCAAATAATTAATATTATGTGATGTCATTAATTTACTAAATCTATCAAACTTATTAATTTATCTAATTTATTCATTCAAATCAAATAAAATAATGAAAGTTACTAATTATTAATTTCAATAATTACACTAATTAATAATTATGACAATATATTCTGATAAAAATATATTATACTATTTACTTTAACAATAACTCACATAATATATTAAATACATTGGAATCCACATAATATATTATGATAATAATACTATAATTTATAAATTTGTGAAATTTATGAAACTTATGAGTTATGACATATATTTTTTAAAACGTAAATATTCTAATATAAATTTTGGTTATCTATACAAATATAAATTATAAATTTTAATAAAAATTTATGATAATAAACGGCCACGTTATATTATGAAGAAAGACCATACATTTGACATGAGATGAATGTTCTTTGCATACTATCTTAACAGTTTATGAACTTTCATTAAGTATGAACCTTTTCGAACCAACTGACATTCCTCTCTCTTCATACTCCAAAAAAAAATTTCAAACCATGGCAGCAAGAAAGTTCATTGATCTCACAGTAGAGGCCAGGGAGGAAGAGCTCGACTTAAACTTGAGTCTAGGCAGGGACAAGGGTAAAAGGCCTTTGGAGGGATCTCAGGAGAATCGAAAGAAGAAGATGAAGATCGAAGAAGCTGAAGAGATTAGTACAGGCCATACGTCAGAAGACAAAATTGCTTGTCTGGAGCAGGAGGTGAAGAAACTCAAGAAGATGATAGAGGACCAGGAGAAGTTAGCTAAACGCAACAATGCGGCACTGACTTCAAGAATAGATAGGTTCTTCTATTGGTCTACCCAATGCTTCTGCAATCAACAACAAAGAAGTGTTGATTGTATGAATGGGATTTACACTACCCTCCGTGACATTGCTCAGTCTCTTGCTCCAAGGAATGGCCGAGGGGTGATGATACAATACGGGCCTCCTAATCCAAGACCACCTCGCCTGTAGATTGCTCATGCATGAGCAAACTTTCCCTTTTTTTTTTTTAATTATGCAATGTAATCCTTCGGTTTTTTTTTTAATGCAAGTGGTTTCTTTTATTTGACGGTACAAAAAATAATAATAATAAAGAAAGATAAAATAAATCAGCTACACAAATTCAGCACAGTATATATATATATTGAAAAATATATATCCATTTTAAAGATGGAAAGAATTTTCTGACATGGACATATATATCATCATTACAAAGCAAAAGCAAGTTACATACTTATCAAGATAAAACATATTATAACTTGAGTATGTAGTACAATAATTGAGGTAATATGGATTAGTAAGATATAATCAGATATAAACTATAATCCATAAACAATCGTTCATAAGCTATATTTTATACAAAGGATATGACATGTATAATGCTCAAACCATGATGAATGGTATAAAGACAATATCTTTATATACAATGATATGATCAAATATGTAAGATATTAGAGAACAATATATCATTGTAATGAAAGTATGTCAGTAAAAAAAAATTGCCAACATAGCCAATTATGATCAGGGAGTATCACTCAATTAAATATTAAAGTGGTAAAGAATAGAGATACTCATCAATTTTGGCAAACTCTTATTGCTTCTTGAAGTTCCTCCTCAAGATTTTGATATTCTTGTTTTGCTCATTGCTCTTCTTTTGATTCTATCTTCTTGCAATTTTAATGAACTTAATTGATTGATTATTTGCAAGATCCTCTTGAAAACAATCTCTAATAAGATCACTGTCAAGCATTGGTCGATCATTACGAATGAGCTTAGAGGATAGATTTGAGGACTAACTCCTGCAAAACACTTTTGGTGGAGCACTTTGATATTCAAATCAGTAATGTTCAAATAAATCTCGAGTACTAGGAGCAACATTATGTTCAAGATATACCATATTAATAAAAGTGCTATGCTTTCATGAAATGCAATTTTGCAAAATATTTGATTTCATTGAAAATATTTAAATAAGATTACAGCAAGGATAAATACTATAGGTAGGAGGAATCTTATTGTTGTGAAGACAAGAAAAATGTGCGTGTAATGGAAGCAAGTTTTCATGATGCAGTAAAAAGGATAGTTTGAGCAAAATTTGGAAGAAAGATTTTAGATCAAAACAAAATTTGAATCTATAATCTGCACACCTAACAATTGTTTTCAGATATAGCATGCATGAATATCAAGGATAGATGTAAGGCATATTAGATAACAGACAAAAGCATTAGAGAGCAGTAAACATATCAGTCAAAATTCTTACAATGCATTCCAGCTTATATGTTTACTTATCCATTGCCTCCTTTTGATGCAAGAGAGTGGAGTTTGAATGATGTAGCCATTGAAAAGTCATTTCCGCTCCTTGCTTCGAGGCAAATCTACAAATTATTCATTTATCTTTGGTACCCAAATTTCTTTGGGTTTGCCTGGGTCATGAGTTCCTTTTTGAACCCATTTCATTTTTACTCCATGAACAAGATTTTTCTTATAAAAACAGGAGTAAGATTTGTGTCCTTTCAGTCCACAATAGAAACAAGTGCAAGTTGGACTATTGGACATCTTTTCAGAAACAAAGAAGTTTTTAAACTGCTTTTGGTTTGATTTCTTTTTAGAAACAATACCAACTTTGTTAATTCTTCTTTGTTTCAAAACTGAGGTATTTAAAATTTCTCTACCTTGAGAGAGTTTTGCAAGTGTGTTTTTAAGATTATCATTTTCTTTTTTCAAAAAATCACACTTGGTACAAAAGCAATTTTTGTTGGTAGAGATATTTGTTTTTAAAATCAAATTCTCTTCTTGCAAAGTTTTGTTTTGATTTTTAAAAACAAAATTCTCTTCCTTGGAAATAGAAAATTCATTTTTCAATATTTCCAACTCATTTTCAAGAGAAGAGTTTTTCTGTTTTGAAACATTTAGTTTCTTTGCAAGTATAAGAGATTCTTCATGTAAATCATCAAAGGCATCTTGTAATTCTTCAAAAGAGTAGTCAAATGAATTTACCTCATCTTTATCTCTGGCCACAAGACAAGTGTTGGCTTCTTCATTTGTATTCTGCTTATCAGAATTGCTATTTTCCCAATTGGAAGATAGGTAAGCTTTCTTTGATGATTCACCTTTTGGTTGTGGTTTCTCTTTTTCTCCTTTTTCTTCTTCGTCTGCCACCTTGGTGATTTGAGATTTTTCTGTAAGTTCAATACCAAGAGCTTGCAATTGATTAAGCACAAGTTGTATCTCATTAATGGTTTTGCAATTGTTCATTTGAGCAATTTCAAGTTCATTAATGAAACTTCTATACCTTAATTCCTCAGCAATAAGATCTTCCTCATGTGCAACTTCAAGAATTTCCCACATTTCTTTTGCAGTTGCACAGTTGGAGATTTTGAAAAATTCATCTTGACTCAATGCACAAGAAATAATCAATTTTACCTTAGCATTGAGTTGCATTAAACTTCTTTCAGTATCATTCCATTCACTCTTAAGTTTTGGAATGCATTTTCCTTGTTCTTCCTTGATAGGCATACAAGAACCATTTTCTATAACATCCCAGAGTTTATGGTCTACTGAAATTAAAAACATTTTCATTTCATACTTCCAATATTGAAAATGATTAGCATCAAAAATTGGAGGTTCTGTGAAAGAACAATTTTTAGAAATAAACCAATCACTATATCCAACCATGCTAACTCTTAGACGGTTAAGTCTTTAAACAAGAGCCCAAGCTCTGATACCAATTGAAAGTAATGGTTGGAACCCAAGAGGGGGGGTGAATTGGGTTTTATAAATTTTTCACAAGAATTAATTGGAAGTTAAAATGATTTTCTGTAAAAGTACAATGCTTAGGATAATAAATACAATACAGAAAATCAATGTGCTGTTAAGATAAATAATTATAAAGATCAAGGAATTAAAGAATATATATCAATATGCACAAATTAAAGAGTAAGGGATAGAGAAAGCAAACTCGGAGATTTATACTGGTTCGGCTAATCCAAGCCTACATCCAGTCCTCAAGAGACCACTTGAGTATTTCCACTATAATTGCAAGTTTAATCCGGGTACTTGCAAACCACTACAACCACGCAAATTCGATCCGGGTATTTGCGAAACCACAATAGAGAATTTATGAATCCGGGCTCCTCCTCAACCCAAAGCAAGTTCTTCCAACACCGGTACTTGCGAACCTCAACTCAGAATAATATATGTGTTGATCAAAATCAACAATACAAAGAAACTCTCTCTAAAGAGTAGATGAAAACAAATGAAGCTCTAATAACTCTAATGATAGAGAATATGCAAGATTTGGCTCAAGAATGCTTTCCTTTCTCTCAAAGATGATAGAAGAAGTTAATATCACATTGTAGGACTTTGTTCTTGCTCAAAATCGTGTATCTAAGGTCATATATATAAGATTTTACAAAACTAGCCGTTATATAGCCGTTATAGTGCAGTCCAGATTTCGAGTTTTCTTTAAAAATTCATAACTCCCTCATTTGAACTCCGTTTTAAACAAATAATATACCGTTGGAAAGCTCTTGGAGTCTAGTTTCAAATGAGCAAGTTTTACTCAAAAAATATTTTTCTTTTAAAAGATATAATCAAAATACTGACTATAGGTCAGAACAGAATAATTTTTTATTACAGTAAAATCAACTTTCAGTTTTTCAAACTATATTTTGAATAGTCATATATTTCTCATTTGGACTCCGTTTTGAATAAATAATATACCGTTGAAAAGATCTTTGAGTCTACTATCAAATGAGATTAAGATACTTGAAAAACCGATTTTTCATTTATGAGATATGATATAAGGAGTGACCAAAGGTCAAAAAAGAACTTTTGTAAAACTTCATATCTCACTAACTTTTTGTTCAAAAATGCTTGAGCCAATGTATGCAAATCTAAATCATTGAGTTGCACAAAATATACTAGCCTATATAAAATATACCTAATTTAAACACATAGGCTATCTTGATGCATCCAAGCTTCCAAGACTTCAAATCTTCTAATTCTTCATTTCTTGGAGCTTCATCCTTGCATGTTGTTTTCCTTGAGTTAAGCATGATATTGCTTTTCCTTGTTCTTCAATACAATCCTCACTCTTCTTGTTTTGAACCAACCTATAAAATATATCTTACTTGCAAACCCAATGGTTAGTTTAATAGCATGATTCAATATATGCAACATACATATTAAATAACATAATCATGCTTAAGTACTTGTAGCATATATATGATAATTAATCTTTATATATATCAATGCTACTATTCAAATATATTTGTCATCATCAAAACTTATGGCATATAGCCTTAGGGTCAACAATCTCCCCCTTTTTGATGATGACAAATCACCACATAAAAATATGTATCACAAGATAATGAATGCAATGTTATAAGCACGTATACATATTTTTCTATTGTTTCTTCTCCCCCTATTTGACATCAACAAAAAGGTGTAAGGAACACAATATATAGAAGTTAAAGCACATACCTTCATTAAGTCAGGATGTCAGAAGATGTCAATATAGTATGGGGTAAGGATACATCAAAACTTATCATTGATTTCATTGACATGTAAAAAGAAAATTTTAGAAAAATTTTTCTCATGTCAAATGAAATGAGCCAAAAGATAAAACTTGAAAGAGTTTTAGGCTCCCCCTTAAACCTTGCATAATTTGAAAAAGAATAATGAATAATGAATATCCAATTTTTCAAGATATATTCTTTTTCAAAAAAAATACATTCAAGTGAGACAAAGCTCCCCCTGAATTTCATAACATTTTTCCTTTGAAAAAGATTGTCCAAATCATTATAAAGGAAATTCAGTTTTTGATTGCAGAATTTTGAAGTAAGATTTTTGAAAAAATTTCTGCAATATTTTCATTGAAAATGATTTCTGCTTGTTTATGAAGAGGCATTTTTAGTAAATAGCAGAAAAATTAAACTCTTTGAAAAAAAAAATCATTTGCTGTCATATGATAGAAATATTTACAGCACACAGCAGAAGTATGATATATGGATTAGCAAAGCATGATATAAACAAGAATATTAATCATAATCCATAAATCGAATAATAATATTTTTCAAGATTTCTGAAAAACAATTTCTGCATATATGCATAAAATTATTTCAACATATAGAAAAAGTGATTTAAAATAACGATACTCAAATCCTTTTCTTTTCAAAACAGATAATGCTTCAATATGGTAAAGCAATTTCAGAATTGTGGAAGCAATTCAAGAGATTCACGATATTTTTCAAAAACATTTTGCTTCGAAGGAATTTAGAAACGTTTCATCTAAGGAAGCAATATATATGGATTAGTGTAATAAGATATATTCAAGCATATAGTTCATAATCCATATATGAAACATCAATATCCCTTTGTCATCAACAACAAAAGAGATCTTTAAGACCTTTTCTTTTTCAAAAAAAAAAAATATTGCTTCATATGATAAAACATATTAACATAACAGAAGCATTTTTAAAGTCCTTTTTCAAAACAAATTTGCTTCATAAAGGATAAGATAAATTTCAGCACAAAGGAAGCAATTTATATACCCATTCAAAATGAATTTATATATGTATCTTGAGGATGAGTACATGTAAAAATTTTGACAGCTCATTTTGTATGAGTGCATGTGGAATCATGAAATATTATTCTTAGCCATAGCCTTCGCTCATGATGCATGAATAGCATACACAACATATGTTCTTCGATACATATAATCACAGCATGATGTAATCATGTATGCTCTCAAGAACAACACAACAAAGCAGAATGATACGGTTCTGAATATCACCATTTTATTAATCCTTAAAATTTCTAATCAAAACAAATTAAATCAGCCGCAAATCCACCGAAAATTGACTTTTGTGGTTTTGCCATTAATGCGACGCGTTGTTGGTGTGCATGCGTACTCTAGACTTCTGGCTTCCAGCTTGCAAAATCCATAGGATGAGCGTGTAGGGGTACGGCGAAGAGATATCTTCGTTGGCTCTAAGTCACAATTTTCTCTCTATAAAAACTGCCCCAGAGTTGTCAATTATCACACCACAAAGAGTATTCATCTCTGAGCCTACAACTTTCTGACATTCCTCTCTCTTCATACTCCAAAAAAAAATTTCAAACCATGGCAGCAAGAAAGTTCATTGATCTCACAGTAGAGGCCAGGGAGGAAGAGCTCGACTTAAACTTGAGTCTAGGCAGGGACAAGGGTAAAAGGCCTTTGGAGGGATCTCAGGAGAATCGAAAGAAGAAGATGAAGATCGAAGAAGCTGAAGAGATTAGTACAGGCCATACGTCAGAAGACAAAATTGCTTGTCTGGAGCAGGAGGTGAAGAAACTCAAGAAGATGATAGAGGACCAGGAGAAGTTAGCTAAACGCAACAATGCGGCACTGACTTCAAGAATAGATAGGTTCTTCTATTGGTCTACCCAATGCTTCTGCAATCAACAACAAAGAAGTGTTGATTGTATGAATGGGATTTACACTACCCTCCGTGACATTGCTCAGTCTCTTGCTCCAAGGAATGGCCGAGGGGTGATGATACAATACGGGCCTCCTAATCCAAGACCACCTCGCCTGTAGATTGCTCATGCATGAGCAAACTTTCCCTTTTTTTTTTTTAATTATGCAATGTAATCCTTCGGTTTTTTTTTTAATGCAAGTGGTTTCTTTTATTTGACGGTACAAAAAATAATAATAATAAAGAAAGATAAAATAAATCAGCTACACAAATTCAGCACAGTATATATATATATTGAAAAATATATATCCATTTTAAAGATGGAAAGAATTTTCTGACATGGACATATATATCATCATTACAAAGCAAAAGCAAGTTACATACTTATCAAGATAAAACATATTATAACTTGAGTATGTAGTACAATAATTGAGGTAATATGGATTAGTAAGATATAATCAGATATAAACTATAATCCATAAACAATCGTTCATAAGCTATATTTTATACAAAGGATATGACATGTATAATGCTCAAACCATGATGAATGGTATAAAGACAATATCTTTATATACAATGATATGATCAAATATGTAAGATATTAGAGAACAATATATCATTGTAATGAAAGTATGTCAGTAAAAAAAAATTGCCAACATAGCCAATTATGATCAGGGAGTATCACTCAATTAAATATTAAAGTGGTAAAGAATAGAGATACTCATCAATTTTGGCAAACTCTTATTGCTTCTTGAAGTTCCTCCTCAAGATTTTGATATTCTTGTTTTGCTCATTGCTCTTCTTTTGATTCTATCTTCTTGCAATTTTAATGAACTTAATTGATTGATTATTTGCAAGATCCTCTTGAAAACAATCTCTAATAAGATCACTGTCAAGCATTGGTCGATCATTACGAATGAGCTTAGAGGATAGATTTGAGGACTAACTCCTGCAAAACACTTTTGGTGGAGCACTTTGATATTCAAATCAGTAATGTTCAAATAAATCTCGAGTACTAGGAGCAACATTATGTTCAAGATATACCATATTAATAAAAGTGCTATGCTTTCATGAAATGCAATTTTGCAAAATATTTGATTTCATTGAAAATATTTAAATAAGATTACAGCAAGGATAAATACTATAGGTAGGAGGAATCTTATTGTTGTGAAGACAAGAAAAATGTGCGTGTAATGGAAGCAAGTTTTCATGATGCAGTAAAAAGGATAGTTTGAGCAAAATTTGGAAGAAAGATTTTAGATCAAAACAAAATTTGAATCTATAATCTGCACACCTAACAATTGTTTTCAGATATAGCATGCATGAATATCAAGGATAGATGTAAGGCATATTAGATAACAGACAAAAGCATTAGAGAGCAGTAAACATATCAGTCAAAATTCTTACAATGCATTCCAGCTTATATGTTTACTTATCCATTGCCTCCTTTTGATGCAAGAGAGTGGAGTTTGAATGATGTAGCCATTGAAAAGTCATTTCCGCTCCTTGCTTCGAGGCAAATCTACAAATTATTCATTTATCTTTGGTACCCAAATTTCTTTGGGTTTGCCTGGGTCATGAGTTCCTTTTTGAACCCATTTCATTTTTACTCCATGAACAAGATTTTTCTTATAAAAACAGGAGTAAGATTTGTGTCCTTTCAGTCCACAATAGAAACAAGTGCAAGTTGGACTATTGGACATCTTTTCAGAAACAAAGAAGTTTTTAAACTGCTTTTGGTTTGATTTCTTTTTAGAAACAATACCAACTTTGTTAATTCTTCTTTGTTTCAAAACTGAGGTATTTAAAATTTCTCTACCTTGAGAGAGTTTTGCAAGTGTGTTTTTAAGATTATCATTTTCTTTTTTCAAAAAATCACACTTGGTACAAAAGCAATTTTTGTTGGTAGAGATATTTGTTTTTAAAATCAAATTCTCTTCTTGCAAAGTTTTGTTTTGATTTTTAAAAACAAAATTCTCTTCCTTGGAAATAGAAAATTCATTTTTCAATATTTCCAACTCATTTTCAAGAGAAGAGTTTTTCTGTTTTGAAACATTTAGTTTCTTTGCAAGTATAAGAGATTCTTCATGTAAATCATCAAAGGCATCTTGTAATTCTTCAAAAGAGTAGTCAAATGAATTTACCTCATCTTTATCTCTGGCCACAAGACAAGTGTTGGCTTCTTCATTTGTATTCTGCTTATCAGAATTGCTATTTTCCCAATTGGAAGATAGGTAAGCTTTCTTTGATGATTCACCTTTTGGTTGTGGTTTCTCTTTTTCTCCTTTTTCTTCTTCGTCTGCCACCTTGGTGATTTGAGATTTTTCTGTAAGTTCAATACCAAGAGCTTGCAATTGATTAAGCACAAGTTGTATCTCATTAATGGTTTTGCAATTGTTCATTTGAGCAATTTCAAGTTCATTAATGAAACTTCTATACCTTAATTCCTCAGCAATAAGATCTTCCTCATGTGCAACTTCAAGAATTTCCCACATTTCTTTTGCAGTTGCACAGTTGGAGATTTTGAAAAATTCATCTTGACTCAATGCACAAGAAATAATCAATTTTACCTTAGCATTGAGTTGCATTAAACTTCTTTCAGTATCATTCCATTCACTCTTAAGTTTTGGAATGCATTTTCCTTGTTCTTCCTTGATAGGCATACAAGAACCATTTTCTATAACATCCCAGAGTTTATGGTCTACTGAAATTAAAAACATTTTCATTTCATACTTCCAATATTGAAAATGATTAGCATCAAAAATTGGAGGTTCTGTGAAAGAACAATTTTTAGAAATAAACCAATCACTATATCCAACCATGCTAACTCTTAGACGGTTAAGTCTTTAAACAAGAGCCCAAGCTCTGATACCAATTGAAAGTAATGGTTGGAACCCAAGAGGGGGGGTGAATTGGGTTTTATAAATTTTTCACAAGAATTAATTGGAAGTTAAAATGATTTTCTGTAAAAGTACAATGCTTAGGATAATAAATACAATACAGAAAATCAATGTGCTGTTAAGATAAATAATTATAAAGATCAAGGAATTAAAGAATATATATCAATATGCACAAATTAAAGAGTAAGGGATAGAGAAAGCAAACTCGGAGATTTATACTGGTTCGGCTAATCCAAGCCTACATCCAGTCCTCAAGAGACCACTTGAGTATTTCCACTATAATTGCAAGTTTAATCCGGGTACTTGCAAACCACTACAACCACGCAAATTCGATCCGGGTATTTGCGAAACCACAATAGAGAATTTATGAATCCGGGCTCCTCCTCAACCCAAAGCAAGTTCTTCCAACACCGGTACTTGCGAACCTCAACTCAGAATAATATATGTGTTGATCAAAATCAACAATACAAAGAAACTCTCTCTAAAGAGTAGATGAAAACAAATGAAGCTCTAATAACTCTAATGATAGAGAATATGCAAGATTTGGCTCAAGAATGCTTTCCTTTCTCTCAAAGATGATAGAAGAAGTTAATATCACATTGTAGGACTTTGTTCTTGCTCAAAATCGTGTATCTAAGGTCATATATATAAGATTTTACAAAACTAGCCGTTATATAGCCGTTATATAGCCGTTATAGTGCAGTCCAGATTTTGAGTTTTCTTTAAAAATTCATAACTCCCTCATTTGAACTCCGTTTTAAACAAATAATATACCGTTAGAAAGCTCTTGGAGTCTAGTTTCAAATGAGCCAAGTTTTACTCAAAAAATATTTTTCTTTTAAAAGATATAATCAAAATACTGACTATAGGTCAGAACAGAATAATTTTTTATTACAGTAAAATCAACTTTCAGTTTTTCAAACTATATTTTGAATAGTCATATATTTCTCATTTGGACTCCGTTTTGAATAAATAATATACCGTTGAAAAGATCTTTGAGTCTACTATCAAATGAGATTAAGATACTTGAAAAACCAATTTTTCATTTATGAGATATGATATAAGGAGTGACCAAAGGTCAAAAAAGAACTTTTGTAAAACTTCATATCTCACTAACTTTTTGTTCAAAAATGCTTGAGCCAATGTATGCAAATCTAAATCATTGAGTTGCACAAAATATACTAGCCTATATAAAATATACCTAATTTAAACACATAGGCTATCTTGATGCATCCAAGCTTCCAAGACTTCAAATCTTCTAATTCTTCATTTCTTGGAGCTTCATCCTTGCATGTTGTTTTCCTTGAGTTAAGCATGATATTGCTTTTCCTTGTTCTTCAATACAATCCTCACTCTTCTTGTTTTGAACCAACCTATAAAATATATCTTACTTGCAAACCCAATGGTTAGTTTAATAGCATGATTCAATATATGCAACATACATATTAAATAACATAATCATGCTTAAGTACTTGTAGCATATATATGATAATTAATCTTTATATATATCAATGCTACTATTCAAATATATTTGTCATCATCAAAACTTATGGCATATAGCCTTAGGGTCAACAAGAGGCAAGTTGCTTCTCTGTAGTCAGTGACGGAAAATTCATTCTGAAGTTGATACGGGAGCTATCCGATCATTTCTCCATTGCTGCTTCTCAATTTGACGCATGACACTCAATATTTGGTCATTCCTGAAGTCTGAAACTCACTGTATTAGCTTAAGATCGGTACAGAAACAACTGATCTAAATTCTCCAAACACAGAATTCTTCCAACTTCAGATCGACCTCTAAACACTCAAAATTTACAATGATTCATATTTTTAAAAAGGGATGGTTTAAATTCTTTTGAATACAAAATTTTTAAATTCATTTGAATGCAATTATAGAATTAATTACACCAATTTACATTTAATATATTGTAATTATTTAATTATTTAATTATTAATTAAATTTACGACAATTCACAATTTTAAAAGGGATGATTTGAATTCATTTGAATGCAAATTTTTTAAATTCATTTAAATACATTATAGAATCAATCACACTAATGTGCATTTAATATATTGTAATTTTCACAAAATTTAAAGGAGAGCTCTACAGTACATCTCAAAAAAGTTGTTTAGAATGAATTTAATGTAATGTCATTAATAGGAATGAATTTATTCACTTACATAATTTATTCATTTAATTTTTATTTTTATTTATTAATTTTGTTATATGTTATTTAATGACATCCGTGTAATTAATATCTTAGAGTGGAATTGTTTTAGTTTATTATATAGATGAATAGGGTCGACTCCATTTGGGGTATCTGCAAAGCAGAATCTTTTAATGTGAAATATGAAAAAAGAAAATAATTATTACTAGATTATAAATTAATTGTTTGGATTGATATAGAATCTATTGACATAAATCAATAAAATCTTTGATTTTTGTGTGAATATATTTTATATTAATGTAAATCATTTATTTGCAATTTAAGTAATTTTTTTTTTCTCTTGTAACTTGCTCTTTGTTATGCTTATGTATGTATGTATGTATATATCTATATTTGGATTTGTGTTGTGATCTTTTTGTTCTGGGTTCTGCTCGATTTTGAATGCTCAGAGCATGACACTTTTTGTTTACTTGGATTCTGTGACGTACTTCGAGTATAAATGGAATTAAAGAAGGAATTTCAATTCTATTAAGCATGCCTAATTATGGTGGGATGAGCAATGAAGGGTTATTTTTTTGTTGAGTGAATTACTATTTAATTTTTAAAAATTTGCAGTTTTTCATAAAATATAGTTAATTCAATTCTTTTTTTTCTTGTTTTTGTTCCTATAAAATCTGCAGTTGTTAAAAATTATCTTGATAAAAAGAATGACTAAATTGAAACAATTAATTTTTTGAAAATTAAAGTAAGACACTTGATCTTTCAAAAATTTAATTGAAATAACTATAATCTTTTAGGGACCAAAGTAGTTATTTACTTTTTTTTTTTTAATAATTGGTAATGGAAATGGATATGAACCTTGTAGTAGAGACTTAGAGTGTGTTTGCAAGTCAAATAAGTTAGCTTATAAGTTATAATTTTGTTTGACCAAATTAAAATTGTTTGGTACACAATTTTATTTGAGTAATTTATAACTTTTTTATAAAATGTTACTTTGAGTAGTTTATAATTTTTAGTTTATAATTTTTATATTTTTCTTCTTATTTTATCCTTATTATTTTATTAAAATTTCAACATTATTTTACTCACAACTCGTAACACAATTTCTTTTTTTCCAGGTTTTTTCGCACACCCGTAACATAATATTGTTAATCTATTGTGGGATGCTAGATGACATATGTTTATTTTGTATTATTTTACGATTACATAATGAAATGTAATTATTAATTAAATAAAATGATAAGTATAACATTATTTTAGGATCTTAAATATTTATTTTAATCATTACACTATTTGTACTATTTATTTTAATTTTTAATAAAAAATTTATCTTTAAATAAAATATTATAATAGTTTAAATTAATTTAAAAACCTAAAATTATGATTACCTAAAAATATATTTTTACCTAAAAACAAAATTTATATAAAATATCATATAAGTTTTTTATGTCATTTTATATTATCAGCTAATTCAATAATTAAATTTAACAAATACCTTTAATTTAATAAGCTAACTTTATAGCTTTCAACTAACAACTTTTAGTTAAAAATTAATTTTTAAACTTTCAGCTAACTTATTAGTTACTTTTGCCAAACATAACTTTAATTGGATATTCCATCTTAGGTGCAATTGTATAACCTTGGTGAGAAGAGAAGTTGAAAGAGAGTAATTCCCCCCCCCCCCAAAAAAAACAAAACATCCACCCAAAAAAAAAAGGTTGAAATTTAAAACATGTTTTTCTCTTTAAGAAGGGCAAAATATTATTCATGCTCTTGAACTTAATTTCATGTTTCAATTATGATTTAGATCTTCATTTTGTCTCAATCATAACTTGTATATTTTCAATTAACTCTGATTATACTTTTGAGCCTAATACCATTCAAACATTTAAGACAAATGCCGTTATGGAATCCTATGTTGCATACATCAGTATCAAACTATCTACCATGAATGTGTTATGTCATATACCAACTTAAAATAACTAAAATATATGGTAATTTTCTTCAAATCTAAAATATATCTTTGAAAATTACATATATTTAATCATTTTAAATTGACATTTGATGCGGCACATATAAGATGAAAAAGATTTGGCACTAACGTGTGTAAGATAGAATATCACATCAACATCTAATGTTAAATATTTGGATAACATTAAATTCAAAGGTACAATCAGAACTAATTAAAAACATGAGTCATAATTAGCACAAAACAACATTCTAAATTAAGAGATACAAACAAATAAATAATACTTTTGACTTTTAAAAAGTGCTTTATTTTGGGTCAAATATTTTTCTGGTTTCGGCCCAATTCGGTCCCATTCCGTCACACGGCCCAGCTTGGAGGCCCAAATTACAATATAAGAATAGCATTATTCTGTTGACCCAATAATAACATGGCGTTATTCTTTTTTATTACACACTGAATCTGCTCCAACTAAAGAATCGACTTCCGTTTCAACGTTTAGAATATTAATATTGTTCCAAAGGATTCTTTCTTTTACTCTTCTTTTATTAATAAATAGAAAAAAATAATGGGACATCCTTTTTTTTTTAATATGAGACATAAAACAATATATGAAATAAATGATACTTAATCAATTATGTATCAACTCGATCGAAGAAAGACGAGAAAGAATCAGATTCAAATATTTGATAATGATCGCCATGATCGCCATGTGCACTGCAAAATGGGTTGTTCAATACTGTTGCTTCTCAAGTCAACTTGCCAATGCATGCACCATCGTTATACATCTTTTTTTTTTTAAAAAAAAATGTATTAATTAACAAAAACCTATATCAATTAATAAAACATAATGTAGCAAATTTGTCTCGTCTCGTGCAGATTGCAGAAACCTGTCAACGCTTCAGAAAATCCATAAAAGCAACATACTTATCAGTATCCTCTAGCTATTTCACTTTATAGTTTTAGGAAGCACTCCACTATTGGCTAGAGTTGGTTTTTCGATTATTAAGTAATTGATTATTAAATCAGTTGTTGAATTGGAATATATATATATATATATATATATATATAAATATCAAAATAAGTCAAATAAATAATTTTTATGTAAATTTTATAATTAAAATTAAAATATCTTTAAAAAAGTATATTAAAATATTTTTATCATAAAAATATCATATTTAATAAGTAAATAAATAAATTTTTAATAATTGTATTAATAAATTGTAAAAATAAAATTAAAAAAAATTATTTTTGAATATCTGATAGTTATTTAATTATTTTTAACTTTCTATGATATTATAAAATTTGTTAGTAATATTGTTCAACTTTTATGATTTAAAATCATTTGAGATAATATAACGATATAATTTACATAAAATAATAATATTTTATATTTTAAAATGTTATTATTATTCCTATATATATTTTTTGGTGCACTTATATAATAATCATAGCTTACAGTTTTGATGATTAAATTAAAATGTTGATTTTCTTCTATGAGTTATTTGATTCAACATTGGTTAAACTTTTTTCTCTTATATATTCTTTTGTTGAAATTTGTAAAAAAGTTTTAAACCCGAGTGGTCCATATCAACCGGACCAAGTTAATTGCACCCCTATCCAATAAGATAACTCGGACCAAGTTAGCTATAGGTTACCGATTTTTAGTTATGTCCAAAAACACTGATTTCACTCCAGTTGCTAATAAATTTTCCCAAAATGAATTTAATATATTTGTCCTAATTTTCTTGCTTCTCTTTTACATAAAATTCACCTGTCATATATCTTCGTGATTACTCATAATGGATCTACCTAATTAATGCGATGATCAACTTCGAAACCATTTTTGATATTACAGTCAAAGATCTTGGATTTAAATAACCTTAAACGTGCATTCTCCTGTGTTAAATTAATGTATTTAAGATTTTATTTGAAAGTATTTTATTTAAAAATTCTAACCCAGTTTGATTTAAAGAGACATTGTCGTCCCAAAAGAATCGTCCGTAGGCAATTTGTATATTATAACATGTGAAGTATAGATTGAAAATTGACCATATAAATATTATAATTTATATTTACCAGCATGAATCTCATGGACTGCCTCAAATATGTCTAAATCTACGCCCATTATTGTAACTATTCATTAAAACTAGTACTGCAGGGGATGGCAAAGATATATAGTTCAAAATAAATTATTGATTTAGTCATGATTATAGATTTTTAATTTAATTTTTAAAATATCAAACATTTATATTTATTTATTGAAAAATTATATTTATTTTAATTTAATTATTTTTATTGTTGAATTTTAAATTTTTCGTTGTTAAAAATAATTTTGACAAAAAATTTAAACTAAAACAATTATAATTTTTTTAAGTAACACGGTTATAATTTTTATAGGCCAAATTAGTCATTAAGTAATGGACACCCATTTTTCTGGTGCTGAATCTGGAAATGAAGTTTAGTGTTAGCAGGTCAGAGAAAATATAATTAAAAAAAATTATCTGAAGAAGTTGTTGGTGGATGATATATATATATATATATATACACAAATTCACTTACAAGTAGTAGAAATGAGATAAGTCATAATTGCAAAGGGGGAAGGACTTGGTTCTTCTTTTTGGTGAGAATTCCAGGTACCTCCAAGTTAAATTGGACTTTAAATTAAATCTTATTAGATCAAAAATATTTAAAATTAAAGTTTTCTCAACAAATACAATTCTAGGCACTTTGTGTCGGTGAGACTAGAGATATTCAGATTCAAACCAATCTAATTTCAACCGAAACTAATTTAATTAATACCGTCCAAAACTGACTACTTAATTAATTGGATAGATTGGATGTCTTTTTGTAAAAGTTGACCTAATTAGTTCAATTGTTAAAGATGTCCAAATTCATTTGAATCAAATTGATTAGCTGATTAAAATTATATATATATATATAATATTAGATATATTATATATTATATAATATCACATATTTTATAACATATTATAGATTATATTTTATATACTAAATTATATTTTTATATTTTATAATATTATATCTTTTCTTGATTCAGTTTTGAGGAGAAAAATATAATTTTTTGATTTTTTAAAATAAATTATTCAATTTAATCCAAATTAATTATTATTGGATTAGATTGAATTAATTTAATCGATTGAATTGAATAAGATTTTTTTTTTCATTCAATTATATCGATCCAATTAGATAATGAGTCTAAACTAAATTGATCAAAACATATGAATACTCTTTTAAGTTAAACTGCTTAGCACTTCAAGCAATATGTCATTAGTTGAAGGACTTTGTACAATTTAGAAGAAATGTTAACTCTGATTTTTTTAATTTAGAAAACGAATATTAAATTGAAGTGCTTATCGAATAAAGGATTGGAGAAATAATGCAAAAGAAGACCTAAAGGGCTGGGCAATAATGTCCTCTAGCTTGCACATTTCGCGATTGAAGGAAAGATATGTTGGACTAGTTGGCTAGGGTGGTTGCAATTAAAAATAGTCCTAAAAATTGAAGATATCATATAATAATACTTTTTGTCAAAATCACTTAATAATATTCAGAAAGGCCCATTCAACTTTGGGTCATTTAGACTTTCTTCTAAAAGCAATTATATTATTGTTATGTGAGATTTTTTGCAGACTTAAAAGTTTTTTGAATGTCAAACTTTTTAACTACCAAATTTGACATGTAAAGAGTCTAGTACAACAAAAAAGATAATATTATTAGAAAAAGGATGAGTAAAATGATATATTTCTTAAAAGTTACACATTAATGAACCTAATTACCAAAATTAAAAATTCAAGAATCCAGCTTCAAGTGACCCAAAATGAAAGGAGTCTTTGACTTTTAAGAATCATTGTTGTTGACAAATGATGAGATCTGATGTAGTACAAAGCATTATGGAGAAGTTAAACTCTGTCTCAACTTCTAAGAAATTATTTGTAGGTGATTTAAAATGTACGGGAGTTTTTCTTTCTTTTGTTTCTTTTGTACTTTTTTCATAAATTTAAATGGGGTGAAAATAAAAGAAGTTGTATAAAGAGTTCATTAGTTGTTATTACTTAATAAGCTCTACTAGGCCATTCAACATTATTTTTGTATGTAGAAAAAATATGTAAATAATTTAGAGTTCAAGTTCTTCTTGTTGTAAAATTAATGTGTTTCCAAAAAAATAAGACTTGAAGTTCTAAATTGATTAAAATAAGATAAAATTAACACTTCATATGTACATATATAATGGGTTTATAAAGAATTAAGAAAAGATGTGGGTTAATGTACTCACACTATTAAAGTAGTCTAATGCAATTGATGGTTCCCCCTACTTGCAAGACATATAGAATGAGCTTAATTTTACTTTTTCTTAAAAAAATTAATTTAATAATTTTCGTGCTTATTTACTCTCTAATTTTTAGAAAGCAACATGGGTTACTAACCTCTTCTCTTTCTGTTGTTTTGGTTATTGAGATATATTAGAAGAATTTGTTTAATTTTAAAAGAAAGTTTTATTGTCGTGAAATCCTTCATTAAGAACATTGTTTTATTATAACACGACTCAAACTATATTGATTGTCAAATTTTACAATACCTCAATATTTTTGTAATTAACAATACATTCAGGAGTAAAAGATTCAAAGTGTTTATGGCAAAAATTTTTTGCACTGGAAGAGCATAAAACTCAAATTTAAAAGGCAATTTCAGATGAGATTTGAGTTTTTAATTGTTATTAGATTATTTTCGAATTTTCTAGTAAATTAATTCATTAATTTGTATACATTTTAAAAAAGAAATTTAAAGATTAAGAAGTTAAAGTTTCAGTACTTCATTGTAACCAATCTTTCCTTAAAAACACAAAACTATAGTTATTGTATGTCCTTAAAATTGACGAATTTAATGACAATGTACCCAGTGTGAAATTAACCTGGCAGTTGTTTGTTTTCGTCAATTTTGCTATTTCCAAAGAATTTAAGTTTACGTTGTAGTACAGTTTTATATGTGAGATAAGATTTAAGAGTCAGCACACGATCTTAAAATCTTTGAATTTAAGACTTTCTAAAACAAAGTCATTACTCGTTATATTTAAATTTAAAGACTTATGAGTCACCATGAACATTGTAGGCAATTTGCAACTTTTAAAACTCGATCAGTCATTGAGTCAATAAAAATTTAAACTAATGCAAGATTTATTAGTTTAATAATGATTGAATTGTAGTTAAAGTAGTAGTAATTAAATATATATATATATATATATTAATTTTATATTAATAAATTAACATTTCTCTTTTTTATTGAAAGTATATTATATATACATATTATATTAAAAAAATAAAACATAAATTTTTATATATGGAAAATTATATTTTATATGCAAAATTACAAATTATGACTTTTTTTTTTTCACTCATTCATGCAGCACATTCAGTTTTTTCGTTTTTCAATTTACATCCTCTAATACCTACTGCACACTCATTATCCTACTCTAATATTGTATATTTACTAACTCCTTCATCTTCAATCTTCTTGTTCTTCCATTATCATCGAGGGCTCATGTTCTTCTTTTAACAGCTGATTCTTCATCTTCTTCTTTTTCTTTAATAGCTGGTTCTTCACCAGTTTGTTACCATACCAATTTTTATAGTTAACCAAAGCGGACCGAGTAACAGTTTTTTGGTTGAATTAGTTGATCTAATCTGAATTTTTTGTTCACGGGCAATTTAGATCAAATAGTGAGATAGAAATATAATATATTAATTTAAGTAATATAAAACTTATTCTTTTTAAATAAGATTTTGTTAGGAGAGCTTTGAGTTATTTGAAGTTTAAATTTTCAACAGGTGAATTAATCTTGAGATCTATGTTTTTAACGCATGTGCCAAGCAATATAGATCTTAAAAAAAGTTTAAACTCTTCATAGCACAATCCTTTTAAATAAGATATTGAATTCAAGTTTTGCAAATTGACAAAATTAATTTTGGAAGTGCTTTGCATTATTTTATAATTTAATTGTATTTGAACTAAATTAATTAAAATTAAGTAAATTTTTTAGTACTGATAATTTTTAACAAAAAATATGATAATAATATTAATTATTTGGGAATGTCACTTCACTGAATACCACAATTGGCGGCTCTGCTACTTGTATTTCCATGTAAGATACTTCATATATATATATATAATACATTTCCTAATAATATTAATTATTAATAATATATAGTCATTAACTTCTATGAATGAGGTACTGCATCCACGGGAATTAACTCATCGCATTGCACATGACTATCACGTAAGATTAATATTAAAATAGAAATTTATTACTACTTTAATATTATTATATTTGCCATAACGATATGAAATACTTAAAAATACGTGGTGGTTAAATGGATCATGATACGACTTATTAACTAATTAACAAGTTCATGATGCCATGTGACCCAATAATTAATATTGACAACATCTCCTATTAAATGTCAATGTGTAACCTAATATTTTTAATATTAATATCAAGGGATTCATATTCTTTTCCAGATTAACCCCATTTTCCTTTTGCCCTTTTTAAGCTATCATATTGAATATGACTTCGCCAACCACTTAATTAATGTCTTTGACCACA
The DNA here is from genome assembly GCA_037074585.1 of Biancaea sappan. NCBI lineage: Eukaryota > Viridiplantae > Streptophyta > Magnoliopsida > Fabales > Fabaceae > Biancaea > Biancaea sappan. The sequence continues at coordinate 21,076,518 of CM073494.1, forward strand.
ACGGGCTATATTTTCGTCGTTGTTCGCATTCGGGAATTGACCAAAATCTAACAATTATATTTATTTTTAATTAAATAATTAATGTATATTCCCCAAGATAATATTACTATATTAAAAAAAATACTCTTCCTGTTCAGTTGAAAATTAACGTGAGGGTTTTAAATAAGTTTACAGTTAATTAAATTGTATAGTTAAAAAATATGTGTATATATATATATATATGAAAATCTAGAGTTTAATTTCGGATAAATGCTGCATCACGATCATGGTGGTGCTTTTGAAAGAGAAGTGGAGTGTCTGGTAGTTTTCATCTTAAATCTTTATTAGAAAAAGGAAATTAAAGACGGGAAATGCAACAAGTCAAATTGGAGTAATGAGCTTATGACTAAGGCAACACCAGGAATCCTATGATTTATAAAGGCTGTGTGTGTGTGTGTGTGTGTGTGTGTATAAAGTCCTACCTCCAAGAGAAGAATGTGCTCTAGGTTTTTTTATTTGAATTTAGGCATTTTTCACTTCTTAAACTAGTTTTAAGGGTAAGTTAGAACCAATATTAATTTTGACATGATATTAGAATTAATTAATCTCTCGATCTCTAGTGAGTTGTTTGTGTTGCACTACCTATTGTTATATCTGTAATTTCACCCTCTAAATGTCCAATCATGGGCATGTAAAAGGGTGTGTTGAGTTCATAGATTATAGAACTGGATTGCACCAACTGATAGATTGGAATTAGTTACTAGTTTGGTCCGGTCAACTAGCCAAAAAACTAGTCAACAAGGTTAAAAAAATATTATTTACAAAATACAATTATTTTTCACACTATAAGGCATTTAACAAGCTTTTTTTGTTAATCTTTTGGTTTAAATATATTTGAGATCCTTATAGTTTCATTAAAAAATGATTTTAGTCCCTATAATTTAAAAATAATGAATTTAGTCCTTATATTTTTCAAAATCACGAAATAGGTCCCTAGGGTTAATTTTTAGTTAGTCAACCGTTAGTCAACGCTAACTAAGATGCTGATGTCATTATTAAAATCTATGTTAGCGCTGATTGTATACTACTTATATTGACATGAACTAGCAAAAAAAAAAGTTTCAACTTATTCAATTAGGTCCTTAGTTGAAATTTTCCTTTTATCCAATTTTTGATATAAACTTGTCTTCTACTTCATCTAGGTCCCTAATTTAAGAACATACTTTTTTTATTTGTCAAAATCATCCCCTACAAACTTTTTAGTTCGTTCACTTTAGTCCTAATTTTTCACTGTCATAAATTTTCTTACGATTTGGTCCTCCAAATCAGTGTATAATTTCATTTTTAGTCATGATATGATTCAATCTATCATTCATACCCAAAGAACAATACAAAAAAGAATTAAAATTCAAGTTTCAAAGCTTATTTTTTATTCACATAGGTCCTTGGTTAAAAATTTTTTTGTCCAATTTTTTTATATAAACTTGTCTTCTAATTTATCTAGGTCCCTAGCTTAAGAATATATCTTTTTATTTGTCAAATTCATCCCCTATAAACTTTTTAGTTTGTTCACTTTAGTCTCAATTCTTAACTTTCATGTTTTTCCTCACAATTTGGTCTTCCAAATTAGTCTATAGTTTTATTTTTAGTCATGATATGACTCAATCTATCATTTATACCCAAGATTAATACAAAAAATGAATTAAAATCATTCTTGTTTTATGTTGCGTTACTTTAATTAAAACTATTGTGATCTTTTTATTTCATCTTTAATTTAATTATATAGCCAAACTCATTAGGCAGATTCAAACATTATTAGGAGTTATTTTTCCAAAGAATAGCAAGCAATAATTTTTAATAGCAAATGGTATTGATCTTTTCTCCTAATATTTATTTTAATTCATTTTTTGTATTGATTTTAGGTATGAATGACAGATTAAATCATCTCATGACTAAAAATGAAATTATAGATTGATTTGGAGGACCAAACCGTCAGAAAAAATATGAAAGTTAAGAATCGGGACTAAAGTGAACAAACTGAAAAGTTTGTAGGGGATGAATTTGACAAATAAAAAGATATATTCTTAAGCTATTGACCTAGAAAAATTAGAAAAACAATTTTATATAAAAAAATTGAACAATAGAAATTTTTTATCAAAGACCTAAGTGAATAAAAGATAAGTTTTGAAACTTGAATTTTAATTCTTTTTTGTATTGTTCTTAGGTATGAATAATAGATTGAATCATATCATGACTAAAAATAAAATTATGGACTGATTTGGAGGACCAAACCGCGAGAAAAAAATATAAAAGTGAACTGGGACTAAAGTGAACAAATTGAAAAGTTTGTTGGGGATGATTTTGATAAATAAAAAAATATTATTAAAACTAGGGATGTAGATGAAGTAGAAGACAATTTTATATAAAAAATTAGACAAAATGAAAATTTTGACTAAGGATCTAAGTGAATAAATTAAAATTTTTTTTGTTAGTCCATGTCAGTATAAGTGGTACACAGTTAATGCTGACATGAATTTTAATAATGACATCAGCATCCCGGTCAGCGTTGAAAAATGATTGACTAACCAAAAACTAACCCCAATGATCTATTTTATGATTTTAAAAATTATAGGGACTAAATTTATTATTTTTAAATTATAAGGACTAAAATCATTTTTCAATAAAACTTATAAGGACCTCAAGTACATTTAAACATAATCTTTTTTATGTTATATTTATTTTTTCTTCTTAATTATTTTTCATAAAAATTTTATTTTTCCACAAAAACAAATAAGAAAACCAAAAAAAAAATAGGAAAGCAGTTACACACAAACACACACACACACACACACATATATATATATATATATATATATATATATATAAAATACAAGTTTATTAAGATTAAGTATAAAAATGTTCATTAATTTATAATATTATATATTTTTAATATATAAAATTAAAAATACATATATTTAATTATGACCAATCAGAATATGATCAGAATAGTAAATTGTGAATTAATACTTTTACTGGTTCAACGACCTGTTCAACTTTTAAAGTGTTGGTTGAATTATCACATTCGAAAAGATAATATATATGCTATAGGGTTCTTATATGGATTTAGGTATCTCTCATCTGTTGAACTAAATTTTTAGATGAGTTAGGTATATATATATCATCAATTAATTTATTTGTTGAATGTAAAATAAATAAATAAAAATATTAAAGACGTGATGGTGGAGTAAGCTGAAAGGGTGATCGGTTTAAATGCAATTTGAAAGTATCTTAAGAAGCACAGGAAGAAATAACAATAATTTAATAATAAAAATAATAATGGGACGGATCTTCAACTTGGAATTTGGAAATCGATGGGATCTCTTCCATATGGGGTTGTCCAATCTGTGTCATGTGCCATTAGGCCATTCCCACTCCTCCAATTCCAATCCATTAAGTGTCACATCCTCATTTTAATTACAATATATGATTTCTTATATTTTTTTACAGTTATAAATATGTTAAATTATTCTTTTAATCCCTATAATTTTATTTAATTTTTAACTTAGTCTTTGTCATTTTATAATTTATAATTAGGTTCTTATATTAAAGATTTTTAACTTACTCCCTGCATTAAACTTTTTGTTAAAAATCTGTTAAATTGACTTTGGTGATACAGCCAATTATTGGCATTTGGGAGTATATGATTTAAATTAATTAGTTCCAATTTACTAAACATAAGTTTATATCGCATTTTATATACATATGGGTTAGTTTACCTTAATCATTTACCTTTTTTTTTTTAATGTTTACATAAGTCATGCATATTCAAAATATTAATATGCAAATGATCAACTTTGTCAACAAAATTTAGCAAAACACAAACGAAAGATTAGTAGTATGAACTAAATTAAAAATTTGTAAAACTATAAATCAATTACAATTTTTTTATACGGACAAAATTTAAGTAAAATTATGAGGACAAATAAAATAATTTGTCCTTATAAATACATAGTTACTTCCATAATTATATATTTTCAAACAAGATTGACACATGCATATCTGATTATTTATTATAGTAAATCTCCCAAATTTAATTTACACAAAAAAAAAAATCGATGGGTAGTTAGTAGCAAAAAACTCCAAATTATAATATAAAACTGTGGTCTCTCCAAAAAAGAAAAAACACCTGTCAGTGGGACCAATCTGCACAAGGCAAGTCTGAATTAAATACGGATTTAGCATCTAAATCTTCACTATGGTGTCACATGTCAATCATTGGCACACAATCTTAACCTATCTAATTAATTATTTAATTTATTTAATTAGAATAACACAGTAACAGTCGTTTTAATTACCTAATATCAAAAAGGTGCGTGGTGTTTGGTCATGTTATACCTATATAAATTACTTAAATCATTGTTTGTTTTATTATACTACTAACTTAAAATATTCAATTATTATGGATTATTATATTTATGTGAACTATATGTATAATATTGCTGGTGGCTGTTGACTATAGGAGTGGGTTTGTCTAAAACGCACAACTCAGTTAATTAATTATTAATTACTCAGAGGAGGTAATATAATATTAATTTCCAATATTTATCTATGACCTTGATTAGTTGGTAAACACATTCCCATATGGTTGAGAATCAACCAGGCTAACACATGAATTTCTACTAAATCCAACTATTATATTAGGTTAAATTATTCTTTTGGCTGTTATAGTTTCACTTATTTTTAATTTAGTCCCTATAATTTAATAATTTGTGATTGAGTCCTTATAGTTTCATAAATTTTTAATTTAGTCATTGCTATTAAACTTTTTTTTGGCATTTTATTAAATTTTGGCTAACCATATGCATATACTTAACACTGTAAATATACATAATTTATGCCAACAATATGAAAAAAAAAGTAGATAATTAAGTGATATTAAGTCACATATATATGATATGTAATGCAACTTATGTTAAATAATCATGACAAATTTACTTAAGTCATGTATATTCTCACTATTAAGATGGTATATAATTGGTCATATTATCAAAATTTAACAAAATATTGATAATTTTCATAATAGGGATTAAATTAAAAAATAGTGATACTATAAGGACTCAGTTACAAATTTTTAAACTATATAGATCAAATTAAAAATTGAGTAAAATTATAAGGACTAAAACTATAATTTAACCTTTACATTAAATATTTGAGCAAATTAAAGAAGAGAAATCACATATATTATACTATTATATATATATATATATATATATATATTACTGTGAAAAGTTTAAATTCATTAATCCTCAGTTAATGTATAAAAAGAATCTATTGATATTCAATTTAATTATTGTATTTCATAACACAGTCTTTAATACACGAAATCCCTTGAACATCGCATGCAATGTAACAAAAAAGATATTAAAGAAAGGTATGATATCTAAAGATTTCTTCCACTTTTTTGGTTCTCAAGCTTCATTTGTTTGTAAACGCAACTAGTAAATATAATAAGAATTATTAGGAAGTTCTTTTTATATATATTAACTTGGCTTCGTAGATACCTAAATTCTAAGCTAAGACATTGCATGAAACATTATTCATTAATTGATGGAAAAAGCTTTAGTTTGGATCTCGAGAAAAAAAGAGTGCTTGGAAGGAAATTAAGGTGTATAACAAGTTCCTAAGAAAACAAACACAAGCATCCATTTACCTCATTTTAAGAATAGTCTACAATTTTTGACTACAAAGGATGAATATTATAAATAAATAATATATATATATATATATATATATATATATATTAGTGGCTTGCATGAACTAAAGTGCATGTTATTTTTCTTAAATAAATTTAAATAATAATTCTTTAATATGGAATTAAAGTTTAGCAATTTTATATTTTCAAAATAATAAAAATAGTAAGAATTTTAATAATTTTTTTTACTCTTCTACTTATATTTTAACTTTTTTTTTATAATTGTTAATATATGCTTTAGAGACTAATAACTAAAGAACTTTAAAACTTTTTTTTGTTAGAATGCCCAAAGTACTATAATTTAATTAAATTAGCTTGAGTTGGATTGGTTATTGACCACACAAATGAAATGATCTCTGAACCTTGATTTTTTCAGTTTACAAAATTTATATTTAATCCTTGTTTAAAAAACATGCAAATAATTGTGAAATGTGAGAGTGAAGACTAGGATGTAGATATTTTCATGTTCTAGCAACAACATAATCTTCATGTTCTTTTGTTGTGGTCGTTTGTTTTGAATTAGATGGTCATGATATATTAAAGATAAAAAATTTACCTTATTAGATAAACAAATTTCTTATGAGGTAAAAAAAATAATTAACGAACATAATGATCATATTAGCATTAAAACATGAAAACATCCAAATTCAAAAATACATAACTACCTCGGCACTCACAATAAAGTAGCTATGACCAGTATTGCATTCAATATTTCAATTTGTTGATCCTCTTTTATTTATCATATATTATTTTATATTTAATTGCATACCTACGTGCCACTATATAACAAGTGGGTCTTTGCTCACATCCACTTCTTCCGCCTCCTTTTTGAAATGTTCGCATTTTAACTTTAGAATCATTTTTTTTATATAACAATTTTTTTATATATTTATAAAAAAATTAATAAGTCTTAATTATTAACACTATTTTAATTGATAACGAAAGTAACTACTTAATGAAACGTATGATCATTAAAGTGTAAACATAAATATTGTTTTGTTAATATAGATATTTAACTTATTGTCTCATATTATATAGGGTTTAAAATACAAAATACGCCATTTTTTATTTATAGCATGAGATAATAATTTATATATATTGCTATATATATATGACTTGGGAATCAACTTATAGTCAATGGTCTTTAAATTTATATATATATATATATATATACTTTAATAGATTGATAAAATATAAAACAAGAAAGAGAGGTTAACATGTATATGAGAGATTATGAAAGTAATGAAAATTTAAATAAATTTAAATTATTTATTATTATTTAAATCATATAATGAAATCGCTATAATTTATTTTTATTTTTCAAATTATAATTAAATTAAAAGAAAAATTGGCATGTATAGGCTTTAATTACTTTTGATAATTGCATAAATTGAATTAGATAATTTCTTTTATAAAGACATGCATTAATTATTTTTTTAATCAATAAAAGTTAAACACATCTAAAAAAAAACATTCATTCCCGCGAAGACGTGTCAAGATCATTGTTTTAAGTTTTATACATCGGTTCACTCACTGCAATGCCATATTGCCAATATAATAGCATGATGAAGAAGGATAGCAGTGAAAAGACGATTGATTATTGTAAAGAGACATCGTAAAGAAAACATAGAAAAACGCACGAAGAAAATCACGTAAACATACGTAAATTTATATAATTCAGTTAATATGATCTACATGTAAGAATAAAAAGAGAAGCTTCTTATTTTTTAAGCAAAAATATTACAGTATATCATGAAATCGAAAAATTATGTATATAAAAATATGTAACTACTTGAAAAAAAAAAAGCAAAAAACGACTCATTTTACATACTTTTAAATTTGTTTTAATCACACTTTTAAATTTTGAATCAAATTATAAATTTAACTCTGGCAAATAATTTAAAGCACTCAACACTTATTATATAAAATGAACCGCAGTAAATTTTGTTGCAGAGAGATTGAGTGTTGTCTCCTCAAACATTAGCATTAGCAAAAATGGGTTAAACAAAACCCTAAACGGCTAAACCTACCATTACCACCTTCATATAGACTCTACAGCCATGCATGCATGCTTCAAAAAGGCGATGTAACAGAAAGTGAAATTCTCATTCGGCACGGAATCGTTTTTCTAGAAGTAATCGATGGACGATATTATTATCCAATTATCAAAGTGGGTTTAAGCCTAACTTAACCTAAAATACTCCAAAAAAGGGGTTGCTTAATGAATATAATAATGATTAGGTTTAAAGATGTGTTTGTGTATCCAGAGAGTCATAATATGAACACACTTTATTCCCGGGGACGAGTTGACAAATGACATTTGAGGTTTGACACATGCACATTCACCTTTTTCCCTATGGCCTTGAAACGTCAGCACTCAGATGCCAAAACGGCGTTCACATTGAGTGTCGTCGGCATTGTTGACTCCTTGATGACACATTGGAGTCAAATCTCAGATCTGAAATATTTCTCTCTCTCTCTCTCTCCCTCTTTCTCTCTCTCTCTCCCTCTCTCCCTCTCTCTCTGTCTCTGTTATGTTATGTCGTTTTGGGGAAGGTACCACTCAGTGTCAGTCCCTCGGGTTCCTCACTCCAAGAAGCCCACTCTGTGGTTCGATTTGGTGGCTTTGGCTTTGCAACATTTGTCAAGAACATGAACTAGCCCCATTAAAATTGAAAAAATATAAAAAATATTAATTTTATCTCTAAAAAATTATATATATATATATATATATATATATATTTTCAATATTGGCTATGAAATACCAAATGTTTCAATGGCTCAAAAATTTGTGTAAGAATAAAAATAAATTATTATTTTGGTCTCAATAGATTTCATCTCTAAACTCATGTTTATTCCACTATAAGTTGGAGTTACTTTTGCGTTAGAATGAGAATTGATTTTTTTAACTATTCTCTCAATATAATATAAAATTTATATAATTTTTTTGGTAATTATATATTTAAAAATAATTTTAATGAATAATAATTATTTTTCCAAAATTACTTTTAAATGATAATTTTTAAATATAAATCATATCTAATACAAACTTATTTTTAATCAAAATTACGTTCGAAGACCAATTGAATCTAAGTGTATATTTGGAAAAAATTAGGAAAAATTTATATTTGTACAAATGATAATTTGCAGAAGCAACAATATGAAACTTTCACTAAAACTATAGTTTGAGATAGAAGTGCTCAAAACCAAATCAAATTGACTAAGTTAAACCAAATCGATAAAAAATAAATCAAAATTGAAAAAAAGAAGTGCTAATCAATTTTTGAAATATAAATTTTAATTGGCTTAATTCAATTAAAATCGAACTAAATTTATATAAAAAAATTATATCTTGTATATATATAATATAATATTTATATATTTTTATGTCAATAATTTTATAATAATTTGGTCTTTTTTAATTAATTTAATTTTTTTATATTTATATATATATTATTGAAATTAAAAATCATAAATTATCGTAAATAAATCACACAAAATCAAATTAAACTATCAAACCACTCAAAATTAAATTAAATAGTCTAAAATTTAAAACTGAATAGATTTATAATTTTACAAAATTAATTAACTTAATTTAATTTAATTAAAATTAATCAAATTAAACTTGAACACTCTAAATTTAAAAATAAAACTATATTAATATAAAAATTTTTAAACATATTACTAAAACTAAAGTCAATAAAGTCCTAACTTTCAGTCAGTCTAACTCAATTCCAATCACAAACACCGTGGGCATGGGAGGAAAATGGTTTGGTAGGTAAGGGGACTGTGGCGTGGGTCTTCGAACCACTGACACACATAGAAAGGACTGGGCAAGGGGTATGTCTGATCGGATCAGTGACTGTGGGCGAGTCTTTTTATATTTATTTATGATTCTCACCTATAATTTCTACTTTATACTATTATTTATTTCTTCTTACGCTATAATTAATTTTAATCTTTTGACTTCCATAACCATATTGTCTTATTTCTAGAGTAAATTACTGATTTGACTCTTATAAGATTATAGTTATTATGTTGATTCAATTTTAAAAAAATAGTTAAAAATTATAATTATTATAATTTAATTTTTTATTTATTAAAATAATGTTTAACAATAAAAAATTTAAGATTTAAAAATAACAATTTTACAATTCAGAGATTAAAATGATTAATTTAAAACAAATTTAATTTTTAAGAATTAAATTTAATACTTGATCTTTCAAAATAAAATTGAAACAAACTGTAATTTATTAAAGAATTAATTAATAATTTACTCTTATTTTTATTATATTTGTTTTGAGTTATATTAATTTTTAAAATTTATTAATATGTATTTAAAAAAGTCATGAATAGATACATTTAACATGATAAACAAATAGAAATAACTTTTTTTTTTATTTTTCAAGTCTTTATTATGAAGAAAGACTTTAAAATATCTAATCACGCAATATGAAATTTTTACTTGTCAATATGATTAAAAACAACAAATAACAGCATGTTTAGAAGCTTTTTTCATTGCATTATAATCAATGAAGTAAAAAAAAAAAGATAATCATCCTTCTAAAAAATATTAAACTAATTTTTTTTCATATTTTTTAAAGTTAAGACATTTTAATAAAATATCTTATTTTTATTTCTTTTCTCTTGTCGGGTGTCAAATAGGAGTGTATATAAATTTAACTTGGTTCGATTTTGAGTATTAACTAAACTGAATCAACCTAGTTGGTTTAGTAAAAATATGGGTCTACTCAGTTTTAATTTTTGGACAGTTTGATTCGATTTTGTGCTGTTTCATTCCTCTTCCATCTTCTAATGACCAACGTTGTAAAGACCAGTATCAAAGGCAAAGAGCACAAGAGAGTCAGAGATGAAAAGCATAGTTATAGGCAGAGCTTCACGAAGGTTGAAAGACGAGAGGCTAAGAGGTGAGTGCCCGTTGGCCGTCATAATAAGCTGAGAATGAAGATGAAGCGAGAGGCTGAGAACAAAAACTCAAGATTGAGTGAGAGGTTTGACTTTCAAAGGCAAATGTGAGAGCATAGGGTTAAGGAAAACTAGGATTTTGTAATTTTTTTAAACTTTGTATATATAAACATATAGATATAATATTATATATAAATATATTTTTTTAATATGACTGGTTCGATTCCATTATAATAGAATTAAATTAAACCAATCAAAATTTATATTTTAAAAATCAATTTGAATTTTTTTTGTTAATTTTTTATTTAATTTAGTTTGACTTAATTGATTTGGTTTGTTAAAATTCATATTCTCTAACTTTTTGCAAATTCCTTTTTCTTCCAATTTAGGTTCTTACTTAAGCTACAAACTAAAAATAAAATACAAAAATTCAGACTTTGAGGATATACTTTTAAAGCTTCAACAAAACTTTCAAAATTGAAAAATGAATCACCTATCCTTTATTGGCAGGACCCAATTAATCTCTACAACCTTTAATCTAATTCCAAATTATCAAATAAGAGTTTTTAGCCTTTCTCAAAAAACACATGCCCAAATTGATAAAATAGGTAGAAATTTCCTTTAGGGTCATATTGACACCAATAACAAAATTCATCTTGCAAGATGAGATAAAATCACTAGACCAAAAAATCAAGGGGGGCTTGGTCTCAAAAACTCTAGATTCATGAATGCAGCTTTTATGGTGAAATTAAATTGAGAAATCAAAACAAATGAGAATAAACCTTGGATTATTCTTTTCAATCAAAAATATAAAAACAACTTTAAGAACTATAAAAATAGTTCCTTTGCTTACAAAAGCATTAAGAAAAACAACCATATTTTCTCTAAAAATATTTCCTTCTTAATTAGAAATAGTAAAGATACCAATCTTTGGGAAGACTAATGGTTAAATAATTCTTTTCTTTGATATCAACTTATTGGCCCTCTCCCAAATGATGAAGACCAGAAGAAAGTCTTCAATTAGTATCATTGCCAGAACTAAAAATTCTCAAAACTGGAACTTCATATGCTTTCATTTCGAAATTCCCTATCATTTAAAAGACAAAATCCATGGAATTGCCTTTCCCAACCCAATTTTTGATCTTAATGATAGTCTTTTTTGGAACTTAACTAGCAATAGTGATGTGATTTTTGGAGGGAAAACACTTAATCGATTTTCTGGATAGATTGAAAGAAACAAATAAAGAAAACCAAATCACTCAATTGATAAGCCAAAGGGCGCCACAACTAAGAGAAATGAGTTGATCTCGCCACACTCAAGAAAGAAGAACGTGAGTGATAAGAAATCTAGCTGCTCTCGCCACTAACCCAAGTTAGATAAGAGAAAGAACTCAAGAATCCTCTTGAAAGCAAAATGTCAATATCTCATATATGATTCAAGGATGGTTTACAACATATGGCAAAGACCCTTTTTATAGAGGGTCTCCAAAATAAAAAGACAAAAGACTCCAAGTAATGCATTAAATGCATCAACTAAAAGTCAAGTAGTGTAGGCTAAATGTCAAAGACAATAAATGCATATGTAGCTAAATGTCAAAGACAATAAATGCATAGGTAGCTAAATATCAAAGACAATAAATGCATAGGTAATAGACTACAACTATATTCAACAATGCAACTATCCCACATGCAATCTTTTTCACACTTCTTCCACTTTCAACAATGTGGTTAAGCCCAATCCAAACCCTTTAGCCCTTGAACGAGTTAGAGGCCCAATTGAAGTATTCTCCCTTTGTTGGGTTGCAATTAGTCTAAGCTCTTTAACCCTTGAACGAGTTAGAGGCCCAATTGAAGTGTTCTCCCTTTGTTGGGCTGCAATGGGGTTATCCTTGATTACATCATCCTCTCCTGGTTGAAATGGATTTGTCCTCAAATCCAAGTCCTCTTTATCTTCTAAGTACGGGGAAAGATCCCTCACATTGAAAGTAGTAGAAACAGCATAGTCTTCAGGCAAATCAATTTTGTATGCATTATCATTTACCTTGTCTATGATACGGAAAAGACTATATGCCCTTGGCATTAATTTAGACTTCGTTTGGTTTGGAAATCTTTCTTTTCGAAGATGAACCCACACTAAATCTCCAGGACTGAATTGAACAAATTTTCTTCTCTTGTTGGCAGTCTTCTCATAGATGGAGTTCTTCTTCTCAATTTGTTATTTAATGTTTTCATGTAACTTCTTTATCATGTCAGCCTTCATTTTTCCATCTATGCATTCTCGAGCTTCAAGTGGTAATGGTACTAAATCAAGTGGGCTCAATGGATTAAATCCATAAACTACTTCAAAAGGAGAGTGTTTAGTAGTACTATGTACACTTCTATTGTAAGCAAATTCAGCATAGGCCAAGCATTCATCCCAACTTTTTAAGTTTTTGCCAATGATAGTTCTTAGCAAAGTAGAAAGCGTTTGGTTCACCACTTCAGTTTGTCCATCAGTTTGTGGGTGACAGACAGTACTAAAGAGCAACTTTGTTCCCAACTTCCTCCATAAAGTCTTTCAAAAGTAGCTAAGAAATTTGGCATCACGATCCGACACGATACTGTCACATCCCAAAAATTGAGCATGTGAAAAGATACTACTCATTTGATATAATTCTCAAACACACGTTATATACATATATTCTGTAAGGTTTTACATTCAACCTTAATCATTCATTCCACACTACAGAATTATATTCATCTGATAAGCAAATATAGACATACATAGTCTGATATTTCTATCTCATCGCAAGCCTAGGAGACCTATAGAAAATACAGAGCTTTTCTAATATCCACATTAATAAGTACTGGTGTCCCACCAGACAGAAATAGAGAATAAACCCAAGGAGCTTCTAATCTTCAAACGGATACTCTTATTCTTTATTTTCTGTATCTGAAAAAAATAATCATAGGGAGTGTGAGTTTATTTAAAAACTCAGTAAGTAAATAACTGTACTATATAAAATATCAAAAGTACAAATACCACATTTACTCATATAATTAATTATCTTATACATCGAGTAGTATGGGACTCTAACCCTTTCAAACTCATGAATAAGATTTCATAGATATACACCGAGTAGTATGGGACTCTAACCCTTTCAAACTCGTGAATAAGATCTCATAGGTATACGCCGAGTAGTATGGGACTTTAACCCTTTCAAACTCGTGTATAAGATTTCTTAGATATACACCGAGTAGTATGGGACTTTAACCCTTTCACACTCGTGTATTAGATCCCGTAGATCTTTACTCATTAATAAGATAGTGAGAATTCATCACATAGTACAATTGTCATGAAATAAATAATTTTTACATACTCTTATTTCTATTGATCATCATATACTCCCATATAAAAAATTAATTGCTTATTATCCAAATAATATTGTAAATGAGACTTATATTGTACTTTGACTAGTAATATCAAATTAGCTGAGCAAGGTTATTCACTCACCTTGATTTTTGTCCAAGTTTACCTTGTTCCACACTAGAATTTGTGTAGGAAAATTTCCTAGTAAAATATATTACAAGGAATCATAAGAAAGGAAACAAAATCACGAAAATACGTAAAATTTTCTGACTGCTACAGTAACGGTTCGCTACAGTGCCGGTTCGCTACAGTAACGTTGACTGCTACAGTACCGTTGACTGCCGACACTACAGTACTGCTACAGTACCCGAAGAAAATTTTCCAGATTTTGTTTCGAAATTTCTGGTCGCTACAGTAACCCGTTTTTTTGCAGAAGTTTTTGCAGAAATTTCTAACAAATTCATCCTTTCCCTTCTTGTTTCAAAACCAGAATTTCAACTCTTTTAACCGATTATAACTCAAATATAACTTCTAAAACAACTGAGATTCATGAATTATCATCAAAATCTTCAAGAACAAAACCTCCTCTGATCTTCTACATAAACTGAAATTTAAGGAAAATAATCGGATTAAAGCTTACCTTTGATCCTTACAAAGCTTTTGAACCAAACAGATAATCGAAATTCTGAAGATCAAGGAAAGGATTTGAGAAGAAAATGAAGAACTGAGAGAGAAATGCTTTTCTGCTTCCTTCGGCTGAGTGAAAAAAATGAGGGGTACTATTGAAACTTTATATTAAATATTTCTAATGGGTTATTCAATAACCCATGGGTATCCATAACCCAACATCCAAACCCATCCAGTCAATTTACAATAAATGGATTAATTGACCATTCTGAAACCACTTTTCCATGAATTTCACCATTCTTAGAATATATCCCTCATTGTGCAAATATTTAGTCCAGTCATTTAACTCAATTTTCATAAATAATATTCAAAGAGAACAATTAAATATGAAAATTAAAAATGACCAAAATAAATAACTAAAGTAACGTTGTAGAATTCTAAAATACTCTTAAGCGAATTATATTCTGAAATTAACGGGTATTACATTCTACCCCCCTTAAAAGAATTCGGTCCTCCGAATTAAAATCTTACCTCAAGTTTCAAATAAATGTGGATAGTTTTTCCACATCTCATCTTCTGCCTCCCACGTAGCTTCCTCGCGAGAATGATTTCTCCAAAGAACCTTAACAGTAGGAATTTCTTTGGTACGTAATTTCTTGACTTTTCTATCAAAGATAGCTACTGGTACCTCTTCGTAGGTGAGAGTTTCATCAAAATGAACTTCTTGGGGTTGAATGACATGAGAAGGATCAGGAAGATACTTCCGTAACATGGACACATGAAATATTGGATGAACTCCCTCTAGGTTGGAAGGTAGGTCTAGGCGATATGCCACATTACCCACTCTGTCTACAACCTCATATGGGCCAACATACCTCGGACTAAGCTTGCCTTTCTTCCCGAATCTCATTACTCCCTTCATAGGTGAGATTCGTAAGAAAACCATATCACCTATTGTAAATTCAAGGTCACGTCGTCGGTTGTCCGCATAAGACTTCTGTCTACTCTGAGCAGTTAACAACTTTTCTCTGATCAGTTTAACTTTATTTATATCTTCCTGAATCATCTCAGGTCCAAATATTTTGGTTTCACCAAGTTCAAACCAACCTATAGGAGATCGACACCGTCTCCCATACAAAGCCTCAAAAGGTGCCATCTGAATACTGGCTTGGTAACTGTTATTATACGCAAATTCAATAAGAGACAAATGATCTTCCCAACTTCCACTGAAATCCATCACACAAGCTCTTAGCATATCCTCTAAAGTCTGAATTGTCCTTTCGGACTGTCCATCAGTCTGAGGATGGAATGCTGTGCTAAGATTTACTTTGGTACCCAAAGCCTCTTGAAAGACTTTCCAGAACCGAGAAGTAAACTGAGGTCCTCGGTCTGATATAATGGATATTGGTACACCATGAAGTTTCACTATTTCTTTAACATAAAGTCGAGCAAGTTTTGCTACACTGAAAGTGGTATGAACAGGAAGAAAATGTGCTAACTTAGTAAGTCGATCCACTATGACCCATATTGAGTCATTTCCTTTTGTTGATCGAGGTAAACCTACTACAAAATCCATAGTGATCCTTTCCCACTTCCACTCGGGAATATCTAGTTTTTGCATCAAACCAGGTGGTAATCGATGTTCAGCTTTAACTTGCTGACAAGTCAAACATCGAGCTACAAAGTCAGTCACGTCTTGCTTCATGCCCTCCCACCAGTAAACTTGTTTCAAGTCCTGATACATTTTCACAGCACCAGGATGTACAACGTAGGGTGAACCATGAGCTTCCATTAAGATTTCATGTTTCAAAGATTCAATGTTGGGGACACAGAGTCTCCCATTAAACCATAAGACTCCTTCTTCATCTACCAAGAAACTTGGTGCTAGACCTTGCCTTGCCTTATCTCTGATTTTGACCATATCAATGTTATTTTCTAAAGTTGCTTTTACTTTTTCAACAAGGGATGATCTAACTGTTAAATCAGCCAGAAATGTACCTGACTCAGTGATCTCGAAGAATACTCCATCAGCTTCCAATTCTTGTAGTTCATGTATTAGAGACCTCCTTATAGTGGCAATGTGAGCTAAACTTCCCATAGACTTTCGACTTAGAGCATCAGCCACTACATTTGCTTTACCTGATGGTAAAGGATGGTACAATCATAATCTTTCAGAAGTTCCATCCACCTTCGTTGCCTTAGATTGAGATCTCTCTGCTCAAAAATGTACTTAAGGCTTTTGTGATATGTAAAAATTTTACAAGTTTCCCCATACAAGTAATGTCTCCATATCTTTAGGGCAAACACTACAGCTGCCATTTCCAAATCATGAGTGGGGTAATTCAATTCATGCTTTTTAAGCTGACGTGAGCCATAAGCTATGACTTTACCATGTTGCATCAACACACACCCTAAGCCTATCTTTGAGGCATCACAGAATACAGAGTAACCCCCTGGTCCTGATGGTAGAATTAAGACTGGTGCAGAAGTTAAACACTCTTTCGATTGGGTGAAACTTTGTTCACATGAATCATCCCAAATGTATTTAACATTCTTTCGGGTTAACTTATTTAATGGGAGAGCTGTCTTAGAGAAATCTTTGACAAAGCGACGGTAATACCCTGCTAAGCCAAGAAAACTACGTACTTCAGACACAGTTGTTGGTCTAGGCCACTGTTTAACTGCTTCAATTTTTACTTGGATCTACATGAATACCTTCTTGGGAAATAACATGTCCCAAAAATGTTACATGACTCATCCAGAATTCACATTTTGAGAGCTTTGCGTACAACTGATGCTCTCTCAAGGTCTGAAGCACTATTCTCAAATGTTCAGTATGTTCTTCATGACTCTTTAAATACACCAAAATATCATCAATAAATACAATTACAAACTTATCAAGGAATGATTTGAACACTCTGTTCATTAAATCCATAAATGCTGCTGGTGCATTTGTCAACCCAAAAGACATCACAAGAAACTCATAATGTCCATACCATGTACGAAAAGCAGTCTTAGGTATATCATCACTCTTAATTCGTAACTGATGATATCCAGACCTTAGATCAATCTTTGAGAAGTATTTTGCTCCTTGAAGCTGATCAAACAAATCATCTATCCTTGGTAAAGGATACTTATTCTTCACTGTGACTTTATTCAACTGACGATAATCTATACATAGTCTCATAGAACCATCTTTCTTTTTCACAAAAAGAACAGGAGCACCCCAAGGTGAAAAACTTGGGCGAATGAACCCTTTGTTTAACAAAGCTTCCAAGTGTTCTTTGAGTTCTTTTAGCTCAACAGGAGCCATACGATAAGGTGGAATAGAAATTGGTCTTGTGTCTGGGACCAAATCAATACTGAACTCAATATCTCTTTCTGGCGGTAATCCAGGTAAATCTTCTGGGAACACATCTGGGAATTCATTAACCACATGAATGTCTTCTAACTTCTGTTCTTTCTTTTCTAAATCTTTGATAAAAGCTAGAAATCCCTGACATCCCTTTCGCAACATACGCTGGGCACTTAACATAGATATCATGTTGCAAGGTACATCACTTCGATCTCCTTGAAACACAAAATTACTCCTCCCCGGTATATTAAAGGAAATAACTTTGTCACGACAATTTATAGTAGCATGACAAGAAGATAGCCAGTCCATCCCTAAAATCACATCAAAATCTAACATATTGAGAACCATAAGATCTATCTCAGTTTCCATGCCTCCAACGATTATTTTACAAGAACGATAACATGTTTTAACCATCAAAGTCTCTCTCATCGGTGTGGAAACCAAGAATGGTTCTTTAAGAATAATCGAATCATATGCAAATCTCTTGGCAAATAGGGGCGACACATATGAGTGAGTAGAACCGGGGTCAAACAAAATACGTGCAGCAAAAGTATTAACAGATAATATACCTGTAACTACAGCATTGGATGTTTGAGCATCCTGTCGGGTTAGAGCATATACTCTTGCATTTCCTCTGCCAGCAGCTTGTTTTCCACGGTCACCTTGGCCTCTTCCAGAACCTCTTCCCATACTACCCCCTATTGAAGGGGTTGGTGTTTGAGTAATAGAAACAGAAATAGATTGTGGTCGAGGTGGCAAAGTAGACCCCTGACCTGGTCCTGTCATGAGCTGAGGGCACTCCCTTACAAAATGTCCTTTTTGTCCACAGTTAAAACAACCTGTACCAACAGTGTTTAACCTGCATTCTCCGAAGTGAAACTTTCCACATTCAGGACACTGAGGTTTCTTCCTTCTAGCTTGAGTACCTCCTCTACTAGAAGAACTAAAACCACCCCTGCTCTTTGAACGAGGCTTAGCCACACTGGCTGTAGAATACAATGACTTAGTAGGAGTGGCTGGAGCATGTTGTGATGCAGTAAAGGGTTTCAAAGTCCCTGAGTCTTCCCTTTGATCAAAAGATCTCCTATATCTAGCTTTCTTCTTTTGTCGATATTCTTCTTTATTCTTTGACCTCCTTTCCATAACCAATATGTAAAACTCCGTCCACATAACTGGCGGTGTGCCTTGAATTCTAGCTTTCTTCCAGTTCTTCCACCATTTACCAGCCCTACCCTTTAACTGAAAAGAAGTGAATTCTACCTTTTGAGTAGGAGAACACCCTATAGCATCACAGATTGCTTCACAATCTTCAAGAAAACATTGTGGGTCCTCTTTGGGATCTTCCCCTGAAAAAGTAGGAGGCCTCATTTTCTGGAATTCAGACATTCTTACCTCCCTTACGTTATCTCCTCCAGCTAACTGAGCTGGTGGTACAATTTTAGCTTCAACAATAGGAGGATCCACTGGCAGGTTAGCTTGTGCAGCTCGACCTCTCATTTCAGCCTCAAATCGGTCAAATCGTTCATTCATCAAATTAATCACATGTGCAATAGTTGCATTGCCAACGTGAGCATCAGGTTCGACTCTTCTTGCTTGCTCACTAGTTGCGTCCTCAGTACTTTGAGCATGTAAACTATCACTACGGTTAGGATCATCTTGCACATGTACTGGTGGATTTATGGCCCTCCTTGGACCCATATGCTCATTATTATTAGAAGATCCTTCTGACATTGTACTGTCACAGATCTACATACATAACAAATAATTTTCAGACATAAACAAAATATCACTTACTAGCCCCACTGAGAAGTTATCTATAAAATGATGTTATACTCTACAAGGTCTTTTATGGAACCTAATCCTATGGTCATGCCGCGGCTCATGACAATAGGGAAGGGCCCACAAAGATCACTTTGCTCTGTACTCTATAGGGGACCTATAAAACCTTTCCTCTGATACCAAATTTGTCACATCCCAAAAATTGAGCATGTGAAAAGATACTACTCATTTGATATAATTCTCAAACACACGTTATATACATATATTCTGTAAGGTTTTACATTCAACCTTAATCATTCATTCCACACTACAGAATTATATTCATCTGATAAGCAAATATAGACATACATAGTCTGATATTTCTATCTCATCGCAAGCCTAGGAGACCTATAGAAAATACAGAGCTTTTCTAATATCCACATTAATAAGTACTGGTGTCCCACCAGACAGAAATAGAGAATAAACCCAAGGGGCTTCTAATCTTCAAACGGATACTCTTGTTCTTTATTTTCTGTATCTGAAAAAAATAATCATAGGGAGTGTGAGTTTATTTAAAAACTCAGTAAGTAAATAACTGTACTATATAAAATATCAAAAGTACAAATACCACATTTACTCATATAATTAATTATCTTATACATCGAGTAGTATGGGACTCTAACCCTTTCAAACTCATGAATAAGATTTCATAGATATACACCGAGTAGTATGGGACTCTAACCCTTTCAAACTCGTGAATAAGATCTCATAGGTATACGCCGAGTAGTATGGGACTTTAACCCTTTCAACTCATGTATAGATTTCATAGATATGCACTGAGTAGTATGGGACTTTAACCCTTTCAAACTCGTGTATAAGATTTCTTAGATATACACCGAGTAGTATGGGACTTTAACCCTTTCACACTCGTGTATTAGATCCCGTAGATCTTTACTCATTAATAAGATAGTGAGAATTCATCACATAGTACAATTGTCATGAAATAAATAATTTCTACATACTCTTATTTCTATTGATCATCATATACTCCCATATAAAAAATTAATTGCTTATTATCCAAATAATATTGTAAATGAGACTTATATTGTACTTTGACTAGTAATATCAAATTAGCTGAGCAAGGTTATTCACTCACCTTGATTTTTGTCCAAGTTTACCTTGTTCCACACTAGAATTTGTGTAGGAAAATTTCCTAGTAAAATATATTACAAGGAATCATAAGAAAGGAAACAAAATCACGAAAATACGTAAAATTTTCTGACTGCTACAGTAACGGGTTGCTACAGTACGGTTTGCTACAGTAACGGTTTGCTACAGTGTCGGTTCGCAACAGTAACGGTTCGCTACAGTGCCGGTTCGCTACAGTAACGTTGACTGCTACAGTACCGTTGACTGCCGACACTACAGTACTGCTACAGTACCCGAAGAAAATTTTCCAGATTTTGTTTCGAAATTTCTGGTCGCTACAGTAACCCGTTTTTTTGCAGAAGTTTTTGCAGAAATTTCTAACAAATTCATCCTTTCCCTTCTTGTTTCAAAACCAGAATTTCAACTCTTTTAACCGATTATAACTCAAATATAACTTCTAAAACAACTGAGATTCATGAATTATCATCAAAATCTTCAAGAACAAAACCTCCTCTGATCTTCTACATAAACTGAAATTTAAGGAAAATAATCGGATTAAAGCTTACCTTTGATCCTTACAAAGCTTTTGAACCAAACAGATAATCGAAATTCTGAAGATCAAGGAAAGGATTTGAGAAGAAAATGAAGAACTGAGAGAGAAATGCTTTTCTGCTTCCTTCGGCTGAGTGAAAAAAATGAGGGGTACTATTGAAACTTTATATTAAATATTTCTAATGGGTTATTCAATAACCCATGGGTATCCATAACCCAACATCCAAACCCATCCAGTCAATTTACAATAAATGGATTAATTGACCATTCTGAAACCACTTTTCCATGAATTTCACCATTCTTAGAATATATCCCTCATTGTGCAAATATTTAGTCCAGTCATTTAACTCAATTTTCATAAATAATATTCAAAGAGAACAATTAAATATGAAAATTAAAAATGACCAAAATAAATAACTAAAGTAACGTTGTAGAATTCTAAAATACTCTTAAGCGAATTATATTCTGAAATTAACGGGTATTACAGATACTCTTTGGAATGCCATGAAGTCTCACAATTTCTTTGAAAAATAAATTGGCAATGTGCACAGCATCATCGGTCTTATGGCATGGAATAAAATGAGACATTTTTGAAAAACGATCAACAACAACCATGACTGAATCTTTACCTCTTTGTGTCCTTGGTAAGCCTAGCACGAAATGCATGCTAACATCAGTCCAAGGTTGATCTGGAACAGGTAGAGGTGTATAAAGTCCACGGGCTGCTTCCTTGCTCTTGGCTTTTTTGCAAATAATACACCTTTCAATCACATGATGCACATCTCTAATCATATTAGGCC
Organism: Biancaea sappan; assembly: GCA_037074585.1. Taxonomy (NCBI): domain Eukaryota; kingdom Viridiplantae; phylum Streptophyta; class Magnoliopsida; order Fabales; family Fabaceae; genus Biancaea; species Biancaea sappan. The sequence goes on from CM073494.1 coordinate 21,098,765, forward strand.
AATAAAAATGCTCTTTTAACATCTCCAATGTCTTGGTTTCACCGAAATGCCCAGCCAATCCTCCTCCGTGAGCTTCTCGTGTAAGTAATTTCCTTATAGAACAATTTGGAATTACAAGCCTCCCCAAACGAAATAAAAAACCTTCAGATCTATAAAATCCCTTATATGCCATTTTCTCACAAGTAAGATAAATTTCACCAAGTGTCGAATCTTTCATGTAATGGTCTTTAATAGATTCAAATCCCAACAATTTAGCATTCATCATGGAAATTAAGGCATATCTCCTTGATAAGACATCTGCAACAATGTTGGTTTCTCCCTTCTTATACTTCAACACATAGGGAAAAGCTTCAAGAAATTCTACCCATTTTGCATGTCTTCTATTCAGCTTGCTCTGACCTTTCAAGTATTTGAGTGATTCATGGTCTGTGTGAATTATAAATTCTTTTGGTAACAAGTAGTGCTGCCATGTCTCAAGAGCTCTAATTAAAGAGTAGAACTCCTTATCATAGGTAGAGTAGTTAAGACTGACTCCACTCAACTTCTCACTAAAATAAGCTATAGGACGACTTTCTTGAAGAAGTACAGATCCAATTCCCACTCCACTAGCATCACATTCAATCTCAAAAGTCTTATAAAAATTAGGCAAAGCCAATATGGGTGCATTGCACAATTTTTCTTTGACAAGCTCAAAACTTCGTTGAGCTGCATCACTCCATTTGAACTCCTTTCTTTCCTTAATACATTCAGTTATGGGTGCTAAAATGGTGCTGAAATCCCTTACAAATCTTCTATAGAAAGAGGCAAGCCCGTGAAAACTTCTTACTTCAAATATGGTTCTTGGAACGGGCCATTCTTTGATAGCTTTCACCTTTTCTTCATCAACTCCCACTCCTTGCTGAGCTACTACAAAGTCAAGAAAAATCACATGGTCTTGATAAAAGTAGTAGTTTTTTAGATTAGCATAGAGTTTCTCCTTTCGCAACACTTCCAACACTTCTTTCAAATGTTGCACATGCTCCTCATAACTTTGACTGTAGATCAAAATATCATCGAAATATACCATAACAAATTTTCCAATGAAAGATCTAAGCACATAATTCATCAATCGCATAAATGTGCTAGGGGCATTAGATAGCCCAAATGGAATTACCATCCATTCGTAAAGTCCATGCTTTGTCTTGAAGGCTGTCTTCCACTCGTCTCCCTCTTTCATTCGGATTTGGTGATAGCCGCTCTTCAAGTCAATTTTTGAAAACACCTTGGAACCATTCAGCTCATCCAACATGTCATCCAATCTTGGAATTGGATAGCGGTATTTGATGGTAATCTTATTTATAGCACGACTGTCCACACACATTCTCATAGAGTCATCCTTTTTAGGGGCTAATAATGTAGGCACAGAACAAGGGCTCATGGATTCCCTTACATAACCCTTTTCAATCAACTCATCAACTTGCCTTTTTAGCTCATTAGCCTCCTCTAGATTCATTCTATATGCTGGCTTATTTGGTAAGGTAGCACCGGGCACCAAATCAATTTGATGCTCAATTTCTCTTAAGGGTGTCAATTCCTTAGGTAGCTCATTCGGAAAGATATCTGCAAATTCTTCTATCAACTCCCTCACAAGCTTAGGAAGCTTTTCTGCAAGTTCTAGATTCAGCTCCTTGAGAATTAACAATAATACAAAGTCATCCCTTTTTATTGCCTTCTTTAACTCATTCTTAGAAGCAAAACAACTAGGCTTCTTCTCCTCGATTACATCCTCTTTCGGCTGTACTTGTATTGGCTTTAAGGGTGCCAACACAATCTTCTTTCCATTCTTCTCAAAAGCGTAGGTGTTTTTGAAGCCATCACGTAGTGCTCTTCTATCAAATTGCCACTGCCTCCCAAGTAGAAGATGACTAGCATCCATAGGGACTATGTCACACAACACCTCATCTTTGTAATTCTTCCCTATAGAGAAAGGTACCTTTACTTGTTTGGTGACCTTCATCTCGCCATGATTATTTAGCCATTACAGCTTGTATGGACGGGGATGATTGATGATAGGTAGCTTCAATTTGCCAACCAAGGTGGTTGAAGCAATGTTAGTGCAGTTCCCACTATCAATTATCACGTTACAAACTTTGCCTCCGATAGTGTACCTTGTTTGAAAAATATTCTCCTTCTGTTCTTCTTCTACCTTGGCTTGGATATTCAAGGCACGTTTAATAACCAAGGCAGCACCTTCATCAGCATACTCAACAACTTCTTCTTCGTCAGAATATTCTTCCTCTTCACATTCCTCCACAATATCTTAATCTTCACTCTCTATTTCTCCTTGTTTCTCCTTCAAGATCATCACTCTTCTATTAGGACATTCGGATGCTATATGGCCATGACCTAAGCACTTGAAGTACTTAATGTCTCAGCTTCTTTTAGAGGGTTGGTTGTCTTCTTTCTTATCCTTCCCTTTAGAACTTTCAGATTTGTTCGACTCTTTCTTCCATATCTCCTTATTACTCCCTTTGGTAGTGTTTGAGGTTTAGGAAAGTGTTTGGAAAGGTTTACTCCCCAATGGTTTAGACACTCCATTGTTTCTTCCATAAACTCTCTTTTTTTGTCTCTCCACCTTAATTGCCAATTTAATTACATCTTCTAAGAAGACATAATTCTGCAACTCTACTAAGTCAGCAACTTCTTTGTTCAAACCACCAAGAAATCGAGCTATGGTTTGCTCTTGGGGTTCAGTCAGCTTGCACCGAATCATCAAAGTTTCAAATTCTTTAACATAATCTTCAACACACATACTTCCTTGCCTCAAGCTTTGAAGCTTAAAATAAAGCTCTTGCTTGTAGTAATCAGGTACAAAACGTCTCTGCATGAGTCTTTTCATCAATCTCCAATTTCGAACTTCTTCCTCTCCATCTCTTCTTCGTTGGTTCTTCAAATTTTCCCACCATAGATTCGCATAATCAGTGAATTCAAGGGCTACAAGCCGGCATTTGGTAGCTTTTGAATATTCTTGATATTAAAAAATCTTCTCTACTCGTTGCACCCACTCCAAGTATTCTTCAGGAGAACTTGTTCCCTTACATGGAGGAATTTTCATTTTGATGTTAGCATCACGTTCCCTCTGCTGCCTTCTTTGCCTAGGTTGTTCACCTTCTTCAGCTTCAGATTCTTCTCCATGGTGTTCAACATAAGCTCCTCTTCTCGGTTGTTGTTGTTGTTGCTCCATAAATCTAGCCATTTGAGTGGTTAGTTGAGCTATTTGTTCCATCATTTCTTCTTGACCTCTTTGTAGGCCAACAATTTGAGCTTGTTTTAGGCTAAGCCCAAGAGGAACTTCAGAACTATTTTCTCTTGTCATAGTGATTTGTAATTTGTTGGTTTGAGTTTGGTGAAGGGTAGGTTCACTCTCTAAATGTTTACACTCGGATTAACAATAAATAGTAACGATGAACAATGAACAGTAACGATGAACAATGAATAGTAATGATGAATTTTTTTTAATAAAAAAATCTGGAATAAAATAGAACAACATAAGAATAGAAATAAAGATAAAGATGAATAGACCAGAAAATTAGCCTTCCATGTAGGTGGCAGATTACAAAATAAGGAAAACTAATCCTTCCATATAGGTGGCAGAATACAAAATAAGGAAAACTAAGCCTTCCATGTAGGTGGCAAAACACAGAATAAAATGCAATAAAATTAAGCTTTCCACGAAGGGGCAAAACACAAAACAAATAATAGAACCTGATTTGAAGTGGCTTTGATACCAATATGATGTGATTTCCGGAGGGAAAACACTTAATCGATTTTCTGGATAGGTTGAAAGAAACAAACAAAGAAAACCAAATCACTCAATTGATAAGCCAAAAGGCGCCACAACTAAGAGAAATGGGTTGATCTCGCCACACTCAAGAAAGAAGAACGTGAGTGATAAGAAATCTAGCTGCTCTCGCCATTAACCCAAGTTAGATAAGAGAAAGAACTCAAGAATCCTCTTGAAAGTAAAATGCCAATATCTCATATATGATTCAAGGATGGTTTACAACATATGGTAAGGACCCTTTTTATAGAGGGTCTCCAAAACAAAAAGACAAAAGACTCCAACTAATGCATTAAATGCATCAACTAAAAGTCAAGTAGTGTAGGCTAAATGTCAAAGACAATAAATGCATAGGTAGCTAAATGTCAAAGACAATAAATGCATAGGTAGCTAAATGTCAAAGACAATAAATGCATATGTAATAGACTACAACTATATTCAACAAATGCAACTATCCCACATGCAATCTTTTCACACTTCTTCCACTTTCAACAATGTGGTTAAGCCCAATCCAAGCCCTTTAGCCCTTGAACGAGTTAGAGGCCCAATTGAAGTATTCTCTCTTTCTTGGGCTGCAATTAGTCCAAGCTCTTTAACCCTTGAACGAGTTAGAGGCCCAATTGAAGTGTTCTCCCTTTCTTGGGCTGCAATGGGGTTATCCTTGATTACATCAAATAGCCTCTTTACCCTTAAGTCGGCCAACAACAACCTTTTTCCTAAGACTCTTGAAACTCCTAATACGACTTTGATATGGAAAACCCTTGTAATCAAAGAGAAAACTTTTTCATTTGGAAATGCTACCACCTTACTCTCCCCACCTTATCAACTCTTCATAAAAGAAACATCATCACTAACCCCACCTATCCTATATGCAATCTAGATTTTGAAACTGTTGAGCATGTTCTTAGGAACTGCACCAAAGCTAAATTAACCTAGTCTTTCTTTAACCATCAGTCGTGCAATGCTTCTCAAGACTTTCAAAGTTGGCTAAAAAATAACTTCATATAATACTAATCCATGTAACTTAAACATTCCTTGCAACACTATCTTCTCCTTCACCATAAGAACAATTTGGCTTCACAGAAACAAAAAATCTTCTAGAATGAAACTAACAACCAATCGAAATTGCTCTCCTTGCCTTAGGCAAAACTATTGAATTTTGGACAAATTTTTGCACTTCTTTTTCTACTAATTCCTCTATCTTTTCAACTATTCCCATTATTTTTTGGATTTCCTCCCCCCCCCCCCCTTTTTCATGGCTAAAACTCAGTGTTGATGGATCAATGGCTAACTCTATGATTTGAGCTAGAGGAGGCTATATCCAAAATAATAATAAAAATTGGTTATGTGGTTTTTCTAAATTATGTGGCTTGGGCAATGCGCTGCAATATGAGCTTTGGGCTATTATAGTTGGGTTGAATCTAACTCTTGAAAATCATTTTACCAGAAACATAATTGTGGAAATTGATTCTCAAAATGCTTTTGATCTTATTTTAGTTGATTTCATTGCTTATCACCCCTTGGACTCTTTAATTATAAATTGCAGGTACCTTCTTTCTAATATCCAAGATCACAAAATTGTGAAAGTTGACAAGAATCAAAACAAGGTTGCAAACTTTCTAGCAAAAATGGGAAGGCATGAGAAGCTTTCTCTTACAGTTTTTCGTAACCCTCCTCTAGAGATTTTACACTTGCTACATGAAGACATGAACAACAGCTCAAGACTCCTTAATTCTTCCACTGAAAATGAAGAAATCCATGTCTCTACTAACGCTTCACAAAGATGATTCTATTTGTTTTCTTGTTGAACTTAGGATGTCTATTAGCCTATTCTATGTCTTTCATTTTATGTTGTTGTTATTTTCTTTCACTACTGCCTGTATGATCAACTTCTCTTTCTTTTAATATAATTTCCTTTTCCAAAAAAAAAAATCATAAATTTAAAAAACCGAAGTAGTGTGCTAATCTTGACTGGCATTAAAATTACTACATTGTTCGTTCTTGGGGAGGGGGAAAGAAATAAATATTGGGTTTTACAAGGACCAGTCTACAAAGTCCATGAGGGTGCAGTTAGTGTATGTATTGATGCAACTGCATGCATGCATAGTCACGATCAGAGGAAAATTGTAGTTGGGACAAGCTGGCATGGGCATCCTCATGATCGCTTACACTCAGAGGATCGCAACAAAGATGCGGCCAATCAAGGGCCAATAATGGATGACTTGTGGGATGTGTAGTGCACCTAATTGTACGCTATAGTATGAGGCGGAGATGATGAAGATCACTGTGGAATTGATAAAGCTACTCAGCGGTAGGGAATCCAAGTGCATAACCGCGAGGCACTTGTCCTCGTGGAGGAGTCACAAGGTGGTGCTGGTGCGTGAGGCAGCAGCATGCTGCATTTGTGCTATAACTTCAATTTTAGTTATCAACTTGCCTTACTTGCTTGTTTGCCTCTCAGTCTCAGAGGTCGGTGATTAACTGATCTTGATGATGATTGTTGTTACACAGGGGGCGTTGAGTGATTAATTAACAAACTAACCAACACCTGCCGGTTATGTGGGTAATGTTGTCATTTTATTTATTTATTTTTGGGTACGATATTATGGCAATTAATATGTGTTCCTTTTATTTTATTTTTGGATAAGATATGCAATTAATATGTGATTTACTTGTGAAATGAATATATGGTAAATTGCATTATTTTTTGGATTTAGTAAATTGTGATTAATAAAGCTCCGAATTTTTAAATGTTATATTAACTCTTTTGACATTTTAATATAGGAAACAAATTTAATGAGAGGAGTGTTCTAATATGGAAGGTAAAATGAAATGATAACCACCATTAATGAATTACAGTTTAATGGTTTGAATTGATACATAATTCATTAATGTAAATTAATAATATTTTTCTTGATTTTATAGATTTTGTATTATGAATCATTGATTAATGATTTAATGGTAGTTATTTACTTTTCTCACTCTTACATTAAATCACTTCTTTCATTAGATATGTCCCCTTTTAATATATATTAAACAAATATTTCTTTTAATTTATTTTTATCAAATAAATTATTTTTTATATGATATGAAATTATGATTTTATCTTTTAATATAATAATAAAGACAGTTTAATTAACATTGACATATAATATAAATTGCGGTATTTTTTTAAAACAATAAAAATTGTTAAATAACTTTATTACATAAAAAATATATACATAAAAAGTTAATATTTAATGACAAAAATATTTATATCTAAAATTTAAAAATATTAAATATAATTTAATCAAATTTCAAGGATTGTAAGTTTAATTTACTCATGAATATAATTGGTTTCGTTATTCGCTTGCTAAAAAGGAAAATGATATAAATATGCAAAGGAAGATGAGCTTTCTCTATTTTTGTACATCTACGTAGAAAGATAGCGGGAGAGGACGGATCTCTCGCTTGCTCTCTCTCTCTCTCTCTGTAGGCATTTATTTGCCAAGATTTTTTTTTTTTAGCTTTTTTGTTTCTATAATAGAGACATAGAGAAAGGGAATTGGAAATGGAGCAGGAGAAAAAGCGAGAACCAAAAACCTATGGGCTAAGTGTGTACTGAAGTATTTAAATCGCTTTTAGTTTTGTATCTGAGCTTTCTAGTATCGTTTGATCCCCTCCCTTACTTTCCTCGCTAAATTCGATCTTTCCATTTTGTCTTGAGTGGCATCGCTTCAGATCGATCAAAACCAGCCCATACCAAACAAAACAAAACTTCTTTTTTATTCCTCTATCTTTTTCCATTCGGGAAGACGCAGATAAAAAGGCATAGACAGGGATAGGAGCGAATAAAGCTTCGGTACTTGGTGTGTGAAATTCTCAATCCTTTTGGAAATAATGGGTACTGGTTGGAGAAGAGCCTTTTGCACTCGCGACTCGGAATCTACCATTTCGGATAGTAAGCAACGCAGAGGCACAAGTCCGAGTCCGAGTCCGAGCCCCAGAAGCTGTGTTCGATTGGCTTTTCTCTCTGGAGGAAGTACCCCTACTACTCCTCGCTCGCTGCAGCAAAACCAATCTCAGCCTGGGTCTAGTCCAAGCTTGCGTTGCAGAACAGTTTCCGAGGCAACAGCGAACGCCAATGACAGCCCCAGATTTCAGAACAAGAATACTACTCCTAGAGCTACCAAATCATCGCCTACGGCCGTATCGACTTCGAATCCGACTTCTCCTCGCTCTCCTCTGAAGTTGTCTCTCTTCAAGAACAGCTTCAAATTCAGAGTGAGTATATTTATTTTGTATTTTGATTTAGATTTTGCTCAGTTGTAGCGAAGCTGTGAGATTGTGAGATCGAATCTTCGATTAGTTAATTCTTCTCGTTTCTGATTTTGCAGAGCAGTTGTGGAATCTGTTTGAACAGCGTGAAAACGGGTCAAGGCACGGCCATTTACACTGCAGAATGCAGTCACGCCTTTCATTTTCCCTGTATTGCTGGGCATGTACGCAAGCATGGAAGCCTAGTCTGCCCCGTCTGCAGCGCCACCTGGAAAGACGTACCTCTCCTCGCCGCACACAAGAACGTCGGTTCAGAATCTGCCGAACCAAACGACGTCGTCGCCGAGAAGATCGTCAAAAAACCGAATGCCGTTGTCGAGAAGAGAGTAGAAAATTTGTCTCCTATTTTCAGAACAAAGCCTATTGAACCGTCGCAACAATTACAACAAAAGCCAAAGCAATCCGATTCGTACAGGTCCTACAACGACGACGAGCCTCTCTTATCTCCCACCTCCGGGGGCCGAATCATTCCAATTCCTGAAGCTGACGAAAATGTCGGAGAAGACGAAGAAGACGATGTTGAGGAATTTCAGGGATTCTTTGCTAATTCAAAAGATTCATCCTCAGTCAAATCCTACTCCGACGACTTCCAAATGAACGAGAAGGATTCCAGAAACGTTCAGGTGAAGCTGATTCCCGAGTGTGCCGTAGTCTCTGTCTCTCGCACTCACGAGACTTACGCTTTGGTTCTGCGAGTGAAGGCTCCTCCGCCGCCACCCCCGGTTAGGAGCAGCAATACCAATACGACCCCGCTTCTTGGTTCGTCGCAGCGAGCGCCCATAGATCTCGTGACGGTCCTTGACGTAGGTGGAAGCATGACTAGTGCGAAGCTGCATATGCTAAAGCGCGCGATGCGTTTGGTTATTTCCTCTCTCGGCCCAGCCGATCGGCTCTCCATAGTGGCTTTCTCGGCTTCTTCCAAGCGGCTCTTACCCTTACGACGAATGACGGCTCAAGGCCAGCGCACGGCTCGGCGCATCGTTGACCGGCTGGTCACTGATCAAGGCTCTTGCGTAGGCGATGCCCTGAGGAAAGCCACCAAAGTGCTCGAGGACCGGAGAGAGAGAAACCCGGTTGCCAGCGTCATGCTCTTATCGGAAGGCCAAGACGAGCGAGTCCAAACTAGTAAGACCAACAGTCAACGAAAATCCTCGAGCCACCTGTCCTCGACCCGGTTCGCCCACATCGAGATCCCGGTTCGCTCATTCGGTTTCGGAAAAAAGAGCGGCTTCAGCCAGGAGCCGGCAGAAGATGCATTTGCCAAGTGCGTTGGGGGGTTATTGAGTGTGGTCGTGCAAGACTTGAGGGTTCAGCTCGGCTTCCAGTCCAGCTCCTCGCCGGCTGAAATCAGCGCTATCTACTTGTGCAGTGGACGGCCCACGGCGCTGAGCTCAGGCTCCGTACGGCTCGGCGATTTATATGCTGAGGAAGAGAGGGAGCTACTAGTGGAGCTGAGAGTTCCCACGTCGGCTCTGGGGACCCACCACGTGATGACGGTACGGTGCCTGTATAAGGACCCTGCTTCGCAAGAGATCGTATACGGTAGGGAACAGGCCCTACTCGTACCGCCGCCTCAGGCTATTAGAAGCGATCGTTTGAGGAATCTATTCATAGCCACTCGCGCCGTAGCCGAATCTCGTAGGCTAGTGGAGCACAACGACTTCGCCAGCGCTCATCATTTGCTGGCTTCGGCTAGGGCGCTTCTGGTGCAGGCTAGGTCGAGCTCGGCTGAGGAGTACGTGCGTGGGTTGGATGCTGAGCTGGCGGAACTTCATTGGCGGAGAGAGAATCCGATGGAGCAGCAAATGATGATGACGATGATGATGCAGCAACGGAGGAGAGGGAACGAGAGGGAGATGACGAGCTTGTTGGATGAGAATGGCGAGCCGCTCACGCCGACATCGGCTTGGAGAGCGGCTGAGAAGCTGGCTAAGGTGGCAATTATGAAGAAGTCATTGAATAGAGTCAGCGACCTGCACGGCTTCGAAAACGCGAGGTTTTAACTTTTAATTTAGTTTTCTGTTTTTTTTTTTTTAATTTTCTGGAAAAAAAAATAAAAGTTTAGAAGTATAGAGATTAGAGAGAGAGGAAAAAAAAAGAGAGAGAGAGAACATTTGGTGATGGGTCTGAGAGTTGAATGGAGTCAAGCTGGTAGGAGACGGCGTGGCTCTTTCTGCATAGGAAGATTACTAAGGAGTAAGGAGCGTGTGGGGTAAGAGGCTGTTATGTAATGTGGCATGCGGCACTGAAATTTCCGATTTGATTGGATGATTGCTTATGCATTTTCATTTGTCTCGTGCCTTTGGATTAAGATTGAATCACTGTTGATAACAAACACTCCATTTGTGCTGCTTAAGTGTTCGCTAGTTTGGTTTGTATAATGAACGACAGAAAGTTTTTACTTTTTAAGTACTTCGGTTAAGGCACGTAATGTCGTTTTGATTTGGCAGATGGGTGGGGCGAACAATGAAGGATGGGATGATTTTTCTGTTTATAATAAATGGGAGAGGAATAAGTTAAGATAGGGTGGGTGGGGTCTGGCTGGCTAGGATGAATGATAATGAACAAATGATTAGATTCCATCGTAGTTTGATGCCTTTGCTATATCATTATTAGGACCATTTAAAAAATGAGAATGGGCCCGCTATCCTAAAACTCATCACAGACTACAAAAACGAACTTGGGGCCTATCTGTATTGCTTTATGCCATTCCTTGTGTTGTGTCGTAGCGAAAGAAGAAAGGGTCTTTTTCTATAGGAAAGAAGATTCCCCTAGTGTATTGTAGGTAGATTTGGATTAATACTAGCTTAATAATGTGCTATTTGTAAAGGTCTACGTCTGATCCAACCCTTTGACAGATGCAAAGAAGCAAATATGCTTTTCTCTGTTCCTTCAGTATTTTACATGCTTGATCCAAGTCATTCGTTCTTGACTTGCAAAACTAAGCAATTAAACATTTATAATTGTCATTCACCTTAGAAAGGCAAGCAGAGTGAAAAAGCATGGGAGAGGCTGTTCATAACGAAAAACGATGCCTGTAAGTTGTAATTGACACTTAAATGCCTTTGCTCCGAACTGTCTCTTTCAGCTAGAGACTGTAGGTTAGTTGCCACTATTATGACAACAATTTCCAGCTAATTTCTAGGCACGCGTTAGCACATAAGTTAATTGACTGGTCTTGCTGGGGCTTTGTTGTGGCGGCTTTGGTCTTGTTTGTAGTTAGAAAAGGATTTCTGAGCTATGATAGGCAGGTATCACGGTGCCACTGAAACAAGAAGACTGTAATTAGTAATTACTGTGGCTCTGGTCCAAGCCTGAGTGCTCATGTAGTCAGTCAGTTTTGTGCTACAGAACTGAAGGAAGAGTGAGCTTAGAAGGGATTTTTAAGATGAAAGAAATGAATTACCACTTGTTTGGAAAAATGTTGGTTTCAGTCAGACCTAGGTTTGGAGCTGGAAACATAGTTTTCCAGTATAAAAATTCTTATTTGGTTTTGCGATGGGAGTAAATTTACAGAATTAATTTTCAATGAAATCTTAGTTTGTCATGAAAAAATTTCAACTTGCTTCTTCTCAAATTTTTATTTGTCTAAAACTTAAGTTTATCCAACTATTTTTTAAACAAGCACTTACTTGGTGACTGAATGGAGAATTCATGTGACTGTGTTGGGGACCGCTCCTCTCGTCTTAGTGGTAACATGACCATTCTTCTGAATTTCCAATTGTGGGGTGTTTCAGGCCTCCACGCTTCACATTATTAATAAACAGTTCTTCAACTACCACATAACCGCATTCAAGAAAGCACAAATAAAGATGAATATGCTTCTTTCCTCTTTTCTTTCTTCATTTTCGGATTGAAGGGACTCTTCTCCCCACCTGATGTCTATTTTACAGGACCCCAGCTGGCCCATCTTTTCCTTATGGAATACTTCTCTTTTTCCTCGCAAATAAGTGATTCTTGTGCTGCGTCTGTAAAAAACTAAGGATTCTCTCTGTCATTTTTTTGGCCGACTTTAAGGGGAGAGCAAACTTTTCAAAACACTAATAACAAGGACAAGAAGCACATCGAGAACCGAACTCATTGATGATTAGGTTATCAGCTCCATTTTTGCATAACAATCTCACGTTTAGCTTAAGACTTTAAGCTGATAACAACCCGAAAATGTTAAGCCAACCCCATCAGCTAAAACTTTTACACTGCTAACCACATTTCTGGTACGAGGAATTAATTTTAAGCATAGATTGTTCATGGCAAACACACAGTTCACCGTAATTTTTTCTTCTTCAGAGGTAGAAAAATAAGTACTGTTCTCAAAATGAAACATAGCAATAAGAAAGCCACCATGAGCTGTGCATTGTGATAATTTAGTGGTTGGCTTCAGTACTGTTTTTAGAATCTAGAGAAAGGAAGAAAATTTTAGAATTGAAACAACCAGCTCGAAGAAAGATATTGAAATCCAGTATCAAGCACGCTAACTCGGTAAATTACAATTAATTTCCCGGCACAGGGTAACAAATATTAGGAATAGATTATTCGTGATAAATACAACCCTCACCAACACAATTCCTCTATATGGTATGGCACAAACCCAAAATGCCTACGGAATAACGTGGTGTACATTAATGAAAGACCCGAAAACCCAAACGAGTTAGGCTCTGCAGAAACTATGACACTTAACTATGAATTGAAGTTCCATCAGGAAGGCTCCACCGTTTTAACTATGCAACTACAGATTACATGATTCTCAATTTTAAAAGGGTGAGAACCTTTCCTCCTTCTCAGAATAGAGGAAATAAGTGAGTGTCTGCAATTGGTGTCAGATCTTACTTCTGATTTTGTTCCACCTTGGCTCTAATCTTTTGCTCCAGAACTGATATTTCGGTCTCAAGGCTGAACATTCTGTTCAAAGCATGCATGTTCTCAAGGGTCTCACTTAGAGTCCGGCTGTCGCTCCCATCACACCTCAGGTGTTGCATTGGGCCATGAAGTAGCTTATTCACTATGCCGCGGCTAAGGTCATCCACAGCTCTCCTTGTCTTCTTTGGGATATCATCACTCATCTTACTAAAGCATTTCTCAAGCTCTGCAGCCCTGATTCTTTCAGCATAAGCCCTCAATTTCTTGATGGTAGGAACAGTTTCTAACGAGTCCCTCCAAGCTTCAAATTGTTTTGACTCTTCAGCAATTATTGCCTGAGCTTCCATTGCTTTTCTAAGCCGGTCCTCTTTATTAGCAGCCACAACCTCCTTAAGGTCATCGACATTGTAAACTCGCACAGAATCAAGCTCTGAAACACAAGAACCCACATTCCGAGGAACAGATATATCAATAAAAAGACGACGGCCTGCAACATCTTGACTTGCAGGGGGAAGGTCCTTAACATCGTCTTTCATGAATAATAGGTTTTCTGATGCAGTGCTTGTGAAAACAACATCTGCTTCACCAGCACAGGAGAGCATTTCTGGGAGGGGTTTATATATAATTTCAACATCTTTTAGTTCTTCACGAATTGCTGCAACTCTCTCCTCAGTTCTATTAACAACCACCATCTTTTTACAGCCTTTTGCCACCAAATGTTTGATAACAAGCTTTCCCATCTTGCCAGCTCCAATAACCAACATGCGGGCATTATCATGGGAAGCTTCAGGTAGCTTCATCAAGGCCAATTCAACAGCAGCTGAGCTTACAGAAACTGCCCCAGCAGCAATATTTGTTTCAGTTCTAACTCTCTTCCCCACAGTAATTGCATGCTTGAATAACCCACTGATGTTTCTCCCAAAGCCATTAACTCCTTGTCCAACTTTCACAACTTGCTTAACCTGAGCAAGTATTTGACCTTCTCCCAATACAAGAGAGTCTAGACCTGCAGATACTTCAAAAATATGCTGTGTAGCATCCTTGTTGTAAAGCAAGAATCGATGCTGGCAAAGCTCAGAAACATGGATCCCACTTTTCTGCAAAGAACAGGAATATTAACTACTTTAATTGCATTTTGGATAATAATTTATATAGGAAGGGAATTTGGAACTAACCTTTGACATCCACTCGGTGACCTCTTTTACACCACGGTGCTGTGACAAAGCAACAACGTATATCTCCATTCTGTTGCAGGTGCTCAGAACAGCTGCTTCTTCAATATGATTCAGTCCACACAGCTCTGCAATGGCTCGAGGCCATTCTGCTTCTGGAATGGCAAGCTTTTCACGCATTTCCACAGGTGTACTGTGCACACTTAGCCCAATGACTACAATGCTGCTCCTCTCCTTTGTATATCCTGATAAGATTAATTGTATAAAATTTCCATAAGTTGCAGCTTTCAGATAACAATCCAATCAAAATAATTGTTTATTTAAAGGGTAATAGCAGTGGATGACAGCCGTGTGTTTCTTACAAAAAATATTAGTGGATTTGGATTTAGAAACTCAGTACAAATTCATGGTTTGAAGTAAAACTCATAACAAGACTTGGATTTTGCCATTGGCCTGAAAGTAACAAGTATGTAGATGAATGATAACAATGATGAAGCATAAAAGCTGGACCAGCTGAATGTTGAATATTCACTTGTGATCGTTTTAAATTATGAACAAGTTGGGCCAATAACTAGCAATAATACACAATAAATCTGGAAAAAGATGAGAAGCAATGAACAAACGAACAAAAATGTTTCAGAAAGAAAACGTTAAAGCTGCAAGAACCCCATTCCTATACTATGAGACTCTCTTGAATGCCTGTCAAAGTAGCCCCTAGATGCTTGTTACTTTTACAATTTTTTTGATTAAAAATATTAAAATACGAAGATTTGAATAGATTTGGATTTTGAGGCGTTTTTTTCTTCTCTGTCCCAGTTGCTCAGCATTCTCCTAAGCTGGTGGAGACAAAATTAATAATTAACTGTTAAGAAAAGTTTAAGACATCAAAATTTAGGACCAAAAGAAAACTTAGAAGTGACAACCATAAAGATAGTTTGCTTTGTGATATTCTAATTGTATTGAAGGAACTTCTATATTTCCAGGTGAATCACAGAGCTGCGACAGTTAAAATATCAAGCTTTGAATACTGCTATAAATCCCAATCAAAATGTGCAAAACAACAGAATCGTCCAACTAATAGTATAATATAACATATTGCAGACTTGAAGGGCATAATCTGAAGATATTGGCTATAATGTTTTATGGTCAACACATCATGATGAGATCAGAAGAAGCAAGACTAATGCCCATGCTTGACATTACTGCTAAAATACAAATCAACATCCGAAGAGTTAAGTTCATCGAGCTACAATTATCATCAGCAAAATCAGCATTTCGCTGAAATTATACTATTTTGAGTGTTTTCCAAACTAATTTCGTTGTTAGTTCTTAGACAATCACGATTATTAGATAGTATAATTACAGAAAATAGATAAGAGCCTTAAGTTCATCGAGCTACAATTATCATCAGCAAAATCAGCATTTCGCTGAAAATATACTATTTTCCAAACTAATTTCGTATTCCTTCTCCGTTCCATTAGCTGTTGTTAGTTCTTAGACAATCACGACTATTTGCTAGTATAATTACAGAAAATAGATAAAAGCCTTCACTCGCATCTTATGAGAATCTTTTCTTGAAACCAATAATTTTAAAAAATTAGGATCAAACTTCAATTTGAATTAAATGTCAAAGCACCAAAGGATTGTACTCTGCGCAAAATATTACTATGAAGCAACTCAATTGCGGAAATAAATCCCCGAGTCCATGAGAAAATCGAAATACCCAGTAAAACTTAGCATCGAAACATCAACTAAAAAAAAAAAAATTAAGAACACGACTTACTGTCAGCTGCAGAAGTCTTGAGTTGCTCAAGAGCAGAGACGTTGTTGCCATTACTTGGATCATTCGTCTTGATCAAGACCTCAGGAGCAGCAGCCTCGCAGCGAATTACTCCTCTCTGCATAAGGGTCCTCTTAATAATACCGGGTTTCCCAAAAACCGATAAATTGGTAGCATTCGAGGGTCTTGACGAAGATGCCGAGGCGGAGGAAGAAGATTTCAGCAACAAGGCCTCCAATTTGGCACCGGAGAAGCTGGTTGAAACAGCCATTGAGACTGCGTCAAACCCTAGTCCCAGATCTCAGAAGGGAATAATGGAGAGAAATTAAAAAAATGTTTTGAGTGAGGAATCGTTTTGGTAGCTCCTGAACGAATTCCTAAGGCACTGTTTGGATTGCGGACCGAGCAAAACGTAAGGGGTAGTTGGAGTTGGAGCCAAACAGAATAAGAGATTGACCTTTAACTTCGGGACTTTTGTGGAAATGCGACAAAATTTTGAGGACAAAAAGGGTATTAGGCTGAGAATTGTGATTTCTCTGAATTCTGATTGGCCGATGAGCGCGCGTTTTATCCACACTCCTCAATCTGACTCTCTCTCTCTACCCTCTGATCTGTTATGGCCCCACTTTTCTGGAAATACAAAATTTTGAGCTCTAAGACTAATACTATGCACATTTGAAAAAAAAAAGAGTTATTAATTCTAAAAATTGATAATAAGTCTTTTAAATTTTTAATTTTATACCATATGAATCTTTTATTAATTTTTTAATCTAAAGAATAAAAAATATGCTATTTGGAATGACAAATGAAAAATTTTTTTCATTTAACCTACGTTAACAAATGATGTTATTTTTTAATATAAAATCAACACAAAATTTATTTTTTCAAAAAACCAAAAATCAAAAGAGAGGGAAAATTTAGAGAGTAAGAGGTAAGGCTCACTAGATTTCAAAATTAAAAATTGTCCACAAATTCAAATTTTGACTTTTTCTTTTTGGGAATTTTTGGAGGCTGTTATTTCTTTCTTTCAAATTAAAATCTAATAATACATTGTTATTTTTTAGACAAATTACATTGACTTTGATCTTAATTACTTGATACGTAGACCTTAAGTTCTCCTAAGATGAATTTAAAATAATTACATATTTTTAAATCAAACATATAAGGTACTTAACACCTTTTCTATACAAATCAACTTCTCAATATGATATTTTCTAAAATCCAAACCATCAATGTAAAAAGATTTTTCCAAGATTTTTTTCTATCAAATTAAATTTTGATTGTGGTGCTGATAAAATTAGTTTTTAATTTTGAATAGTTAAAGTTTGTTTGATTTATAAAAATATTTTTTTAATTTTTAATTTTAGTTTTTATTTTTTGACACTAAAAATATCTTTTTGGTGTTTTCAGATTTTAGTCTATTTTAAGAAATATTTTCAATAAAATATTTTCATTAAAATCAACAAAATACATTTTCAAGTTTATTTTTTTATTTTCAATGAAAATAAAAATAAAAAATGTCCAAACAAATAAGTCTTTAATTTCTTTTAATCTAATTATTTTTATTTCTAGTTTCTATTTTTTGACATTAAAAACATCTTTTTGATATTTTTAAATTTTAACTTATTTTAAAAAATATTTTCAATAAAATATTTTCATTAAAATCAACAAAATACATTTTTCAGTTTATTTTTAATTTTCAGTAAAAATAAAAATAAAAATATCCAAACAAATAAGTCTATAATTTCTTTTAATCTAATTATTTTTCAAACACCGTTGTGGCATCGCATTCAGGTGTGACGCATGTTATATTATTGTTATGGTCAATAAAGTGCAGAGAAAATCTGAGAGATTAGATTATGAGAGAACGATAAGATTGAGAGGAATTGGGGAAGCCAATACGTGATGGAGATTGCTCTCTGGGATTTCAAGGCTTGTGTCTGCCACAACTTCCCCTGGAAATGTCTGAAATGGACAATAAATGAACTTCCATTTCAATTTTCAATATTTCAATCTCAAGATTTCAGATACTATGCTTAAAATTGAGTACATCACACTCCTTCCCCTTCCGACTTTTCAGAATCACACTTTTTTTTTCTCTATTTTTATAATATACATCTTCTTTTATTGTAATTATAAAATTATTATCCTTTACTCCAATTTCATATTTTATGTTTAAAAAATCTATTATAGTCTCTCTTTTTTTTTTCATGTTTCATAACCTAATATTCCTTTTTTTAATAAAATATTACTGATCAGTCTAAATACATATTGGAAGTATTTTTCATAAGAAAATAAAATATTTGTAATTTCTTGTTCTGGACTAATAATAAAAAAAAGTTATTGCGATATGTAAAATTTAATATTATTAGATTAATAGAATATATTTTACTCAAAAGATGTGATATTATAAATGTCAAAAAACATATTGTAACGAATATATCTAGATAGAAAATACAAATGTTCTAAAGTGTAATATATTTTATAGTTATAAAAGATGATAATATATATTTTGAGAGCAGAGAGAAAGGATGTGTAATTTTAAAAACTTGCTAAGGAGGAAAATGTAAATTACTCTTTCAAAGTTTATTACTTTATTTAATATCAAATGAAAAAAGAATAAAAGATTTTTTTAATATCAAATAAAAATTACTCTACCAACGATGCTTCCAACTTAAGTTCATCATCTCATGAAAGTTTAACTCATTCTACTTGATTCAGCCCATGTGGATAAATAAAATAAGATATTGATCCATTATAAAATTATGTTATAATATCTTCTAAAGTTGACATCTTCAGATTCAAAAACTAGGCAAAGAAAAATAATTTGGATCACTTGACAGCCTACAATAACCCTAGATGCCTTTGATTTCGATTCGAAGTAAGGAATGATTAGAAATCAAACAAATCCTTTTCTTAGACCGATTAACAAACTAATCAAAATCAATAATAACTTTCTAGTCAAAGAAGAAAAATAAAAATAAAAGAAATTAAAATAGGAAAGATGCAATAAAGAACAACTCTTGAGCTTTAAACATATTTGCTCAATTTGCACCCTTCATTTTTTTCAGGCTATGAGCTTTCGGATGGGATGCGCTATAATACTTGAGTCTCATTGACTGATTTTGATCGTCGTCAAGGCTTATCTTGCGATTCAAAAAATATGCGTTTTATGAACCACACAATAAATTATTAGTGAACATTTCAAGAATTAGAGTGAATCCACACATATCCTTCATCTTCATATGGTATTCAAAATATTATTGATCTTTAGTGCAAGAAGTTACTTTTCAACTATGCAGGTCCTTTGTTAGGTATGGAAATATGCTTTTGAAAGGATTCTCACCTCCAGATTTCATACAAAGTTTCTCTTCTGTTTGCTTTCCTTTTTTCTTTTTTAAGTTTATTATGGGCTATATTGATGGGCTTCAAACTATTATGGTCCAAGGTCATGAAAGATACTCTTATTATTTGCCTAAAGAAGAAGAAGAAGCATATATGTGCCTAAACTTTGATGTTTTATTTTTTTATTTTTTTATGTTAAGTTTGATGGAGACAAAAAGTATTTTTTTTATTTCTAACATTTATATTGAGTTTTAATTTCGTATATAATATTTTTTGTGTGTGCTAATTTCATATCATATATTTTTTTTTTCGTTTTTGTCCTTAAAGCTAACCCCATTAAGATAGTTGACGGAAAATATTGATGTAGATTTTTTCATGTGACAAGTTCATTATCAACTTGTTATGCTAATTTATTTTAGTTTTAAGTTTGTCATAAATATTTGTCTAAGTTTCAATTTTGTCCCAATTGATACTTTTTCATTTATCTTTTTCGCTCCAAATTAACGTTTAGACATTTAATGTGTTATATGGAATAATTCACATGTCATTTGGAGGAGTTCGCATGTCACTTGAAAGAATCAAAGTCATCATTTGTTGTCAACTTTGTTAACAATGTTAACCCTAGGGACAAAATTGAAACAAAAAAGAAATACGTGGGACGAAATTGACACAAAAAAAATATGAAACAAAATTGAAACTCAAGGTTAGGGATGAAATAAATATTTTACCATGGATTAAAAATAAAAAAATGTTGAAATGGATGCTTTTGCCTATCATGTTTAGGATAGTGAAAAGTCTTCAAAACAATAAATGGAAAGAAGAAAATGGTAGCAAATGTTGATTTTGGTAGATATAGAAAATTCTAGCATTTATTGTAAAGGTGCATGGGTTCTTCTATTTTGGCCAGCAAGAAGGAGAACCCAAGACCTTTATTTCAAGAAACATCAGTTAGAAACACTTTAAATTTATGTTTGACTTTTTCTAAATTCTTCTTCTGTTTTCTTGTTTTAAAGTGTTGGGATGTTTAAGATATTTTCTTTAGAGAGTATAGGGTTACTAGGGTGTGGGGTACTTGAGAGAAATTATTTTGTGTTGTACAAATTTTCACCTAGTGTTTTCTCCAATGTTTTTGGACCCGGCTTGGACATTGACCTGGTTTAGCCTTCAGGTCACCGGGTCACCGGGTCAATTGCTGACTTGGATAAATAATTTTTTTAAAAAAATTATATATATACTTATATATCTTCACATATAAATTCAAAAGAAAGGTAAAATAAATAATTTATATGTAAATTGCACACTTAATACTCATAAACATCCATAATAATTTATAAACACCTATAATACTTCAAACATAAAATCATAAATATTCATAATAAATCATAAAGTCATAAATAATATCATACAAACATAATAATTCATACATTAAAGTCTTAAACATTCATAATAATTTAGAAAGTCAATAAAAGAAATATTCATAAAATCATCAATCATGTTAGAAATTACAAGCATCTGGGTTATCAGTTTCTCCAGTGCAAGGCATGTCCCAAGAGTCAACTAGTCATCTGTTATACTCTATGTTAGCAGCTCCCTGAATGTCTTCATCACCACCACCACCACCACCACCATCATCATCATGAATAATCTTATCCAAATTCAATTCTGTAGAAAATAACTTGGAAAAATCAAAATCTTGAAATAACATTATAAATTATAAAACAATATATCAAAATTATCAAATACAAACCACAATCAGCATCATCTTTCTCAGTAGAACAAGCTGCAAATTCATGATTAAGAACTTCTAATTCCTCAACAGTCAAACTTGGTGGTTCTTCTTCCAATATCCAATCACCATTTTCTTCAAATGATTCAAAACTAATTGGATCATAATTCTTCTTCAATTCTTTCTTGTATATTTTTATTTAAACATATAAAAATGTAAATGACTCTTTGTTTAAAAATTACAAACAATGTTAAGAAGAGAAATATACCTCTTTTGTAGCTTCAAGTTGTAATGAACATAAACAAGATCATTAAGCCTTTGATGCTCTAATCTATTTCTTTTCTTTGAATGAATATGTTCCAACACACTCCAATTTCTTTCACAACTTGAAGAACTGCACATTTGACTTAAAACTCGAATTGCAAGCTTTTGTAAATTTGGAGCACTTGATCCATAACATTGCTACACTCATCTAATGATATTATACGAAATAAATTAATGAAATAATACTAATACAAATTAAAAAAATTTGTTAATAAAGATCAATATTACCTGGCATCATTGTGTAACGACTATTTACTGCAAGTCTTCTTCTAAAGTCTCATTCTGCATTCCTGAAGATTTTCATCTTACTTGATAACTTGGTTTCCAACTCTCTGTCATTATAAGTATATCTTTCAATGACATCAATAACCCCTGAGATAGTGCCCTTATGCTTTTCCATTGCTTCAGCATCATATTGATAACTTAGATTAAACCAAAAGCCTGCAGCATGAAGATTCTTTTGTAGTTGATGATCCCAACGCCTATCAAGAATTCTTAAAAAAGGCTCAACAATTCTTTTCCTTCTTTGAAACCTTTTCACCATTTCACCCCTAGCTGCATGAAAGGTTGCAAACAAATAACCCATTGCAGGCTTATCTTCACTATCTACAATACGCAACAGACGGATCAACGGTTCAGTAACTTTCACAATGAATGTACAATCTTTCCAAAATACTGAATCCAAGATAAGATTCACAAATTTCTTTGCTTTGCTGTCCCTACCATATGCTGAACTTGTCTATTCTCTACTTGTCACCATGGCTTGCAAAGCATTCTTTTGCACTAATATGCTTTGCAAAGCAATGAAATTAGTTGCAAAGCAAGTCGAAGTTGGACGAAGGATATCTCTTCCATTAGTATGCTTCCTCATCAAATGCAAAGCAAAACAATGATTGTAAATGAATTTAGTAATTTTGGAAGCATGATTTACAACTTCTGTCACCTCATCTAATTTGCCCATGTCTTGCAACATCAAATTAATAAAATGGGCAGCACATGGAGACCAATAAAGAGTTGAAAATTCTTGTTCCAACATTTTACCAGCAGCAATATAGTTTGCAGCATTATCAGTCATAATCTGAATCACATTTTCAGGTCCAACATACAACACAATCTCCTTAAAAAGCTTAAACAACATATCACCAGTCTTAGAAGCATCAGATGCATCAACAGATTTTAGAAACATAGTCCCTTTAGGACAATAAACTAGAAAGTTTATGAGGGTTCTCCTACACTGATCAGTCCACCCATCCACCATAATTGTGCACCCAGTTTCCGTCCAAGTTTTACGGTAACTATTAACATATGAATTTAGCTCTTCAACATTTTTCCTCAACAAATAACCACGAAGGTTCCAAACTCCAGGGCCCTTATATCCCGTACCCATACTAGCAATAACATCAATCATTGGTTGATAGTAAGACGAGTTGGTGGCATTAAATGGCAAGTTAGCATCAAACATCCATTTAGCAATAGCAATGTCACACCTTTCCTCGACTCTTTGGTTTGCAACACACTTTTAATGGTGGGTTGGGCTCCAGGAGTTGTTCTAGGCATAAAATAAGAGCTTATACGCTTCTTTCCCTTTTCTTTTGCTTTTCTCCTAACCTCAGAAGGCCGAACAACAAAGCTATTTAATTCTACAACATCATCAATATATAAGCTCTCATCTGGATAAGGATTGCTTTCTTCATATTCTTCTACTACCTTTCTTTTCTTTTGATTAAATTCCTTAACACTATTTTGTATTTGAAAACAAATATCTGCTGGAACCTTTTTACATGGCTCCACATCCCCTTTATTCCGGCTAGATGAAGCTTAATTCGATTAATTCCACCCCCTTGAAAGTCTTGTTACAATATAAACATATTAAATGACGCCTAGAACCAATCCCTTCAGCAATTCTACAATGACCCCATTAGTGCGTATAATTTATAGCACATAAAATATTCCAGCAAGTATACTGGGTCGCAACAAGTAATAAAGTGATAAGTAGAGTATCGTCCCACAGAGATTGAGGTATCAAATAAAATTCAATTAGGCTAAGTGAAATGCTATTAAGACTTATGAAGGAAATTTCAGAAATTACACAAAAAGGGGGGTGATGATTGAAACAACGCAATATAAATAACTGAAATTTAAATAACTAAACAGAAAACAAAACAGAGAAAAGATGTGGACTGGTCACAAATTCCATGGAATTGTACATCATCATCCTTTCCTCTGTTTTGTTTTCTGTTTAGTTATTTAAATTTCAGTTATTTATATTGCGTTGTTTCAATCATCACCCCCCTTTTTGTGTAATTTCTGAAATTTCCTTCATAAGTCTTAATAGCATTTCACTTAGCCTAATTGAATTTTATTTGATACCTCAATCTCTGTGGGACGATACTCTACTTATCACTTTATTACTTGTTGCGACCCAGTATACTTGCTGGAATATTTTATGTGCTATAAATTATACGCACTAAGTTTTTGGCGCCGTTGCCGGGGATTGATGGTTGTCAAATTGATTTTTCTTTTGAGCCAAAGTGATGTTATTTTAGACATTGTCTTTTCTTGTTTTAGTTTTTACAATTTCAAGTGTTTTTAGCTTTTCAAGTGTCTTTATTAGTTTCATTCCTTCTTGTTACCTTCCTTATTTGATATATCTCTCATGTTATTTCTCTTTGTTGCATGTGAGGTACTTGATCATTTTCCTTGACGATGGAAATAAAAAAAAAATCAAAGAGAAAGTAAGGAAAACAAAGAAGAAGCGACGCTAAGCATAGACACCAAATAAAGTCTAGCTAAGGACTTTAAACCAAGCGCTTTTGGGAGGCAACCCAAGTTTTTCTAATCTTTCTCTTTTTAATTTTGTTGTTGTATTTCTTTCGTAATTTTAATTTTGTTTTAGTCTTTTTCTGTTGCCCATTTTTTTTCTCTGTTTTCTCTGTTTTGGCAGAAATTTTGTCATCTTGCATGAATATTCTGTACTGCTTGGCTATGGTTTTTGCCACTTTCTTTACATGTTTTTAAACCTTTATATGTCTTCTAGTTGTAGAATTTTGTTTGGAGTGATTCGCATCCGTTTTGGGATCGTTCTATGTCGGTAAAGCTGTGTCGTCAGAAATTCTGCACTGCAGAATTTTGCTGCTCTGTTTTGTCCGAATTTGATGCTCACTTCTTAAATTTTTGATGGAGTTTTGGTGTGGAATTATGCATGATGAAATAGCTAAAGTGTAGATTGACTTAGCATGAAGAGAATTTAGTCTTATTTCTCTACGGAATTCAAGTTAAATGACAATGATGTTGACTTTAATGAATTTGTAGTAATAGTCTTTTAGCTGTGAGGATTTGAGCCTAAGTGAAAGATGCTATTCTTCTTGTTGTGTGTTCTCTATCATGGATTGTCACTCTAGAACTTGTCTTGAATCTTTGATTGAGGCTACATATCTTGTGCATACTTGGAAATGATTTAGGCATTTGTTTCTTGTAACCACTTTTAGCCAAATAGCCATCCATTATCATTGTTTCCATTGTATGCCATTTTGTGCCTTATCCATTTTCTTTCTTGTGTTCTTCCACCACTTTTTCTGCCTACAACAATATTTTTCTCTTCCAACTTAAGATGTGAGGAGTATTTAAAATTCTTTTAAGGGATCGATGTACTGAAAAATCTTGTGAATTTTGGGGTGTTTTGAACTATATTTCTTCTACTTCCTCTCAAGCAAAAGAAAAAGATTGGCCAATCAAGAAGAAAAAGAAAGAAAAATTTCAACTGACGTCATCAAAAAAAGAAAGAAAGAAAGAAAGAATTAAAAAAAATTTTTGAATTGAAAAAAAAAATGAGAATGATGAAAAAGAGGAGCAGGTAGACCATTGAGACCCAAAATTTATTTATACTCAATCTCTTATATTTCACTTGTAAATACTCTTCATTTTCTTGAGTTGTTGCCATATTTTGTTTCATTGTTCAATCTTTCCCTTTTGTTTCCCACTATTTTTCCTACCTACATTACAACCTTGTAAAGTCCTTTTGATTCAAGTATGTATTGGATTCAAGTAGTGGAGATTTAGATTCTTGACAAGCTTATGGCAGTGAAATTTGTGGTAGGAAGACTTTGAGTGATTCCCTCTTAAACACTTGAGAGAGTAGAGGATAAACACCTTACCTTGTGAGGAGATTGTTACTTGAATTCATTCTTATCGAAATAATTGCCATCGAGCTTGAACTTTTTAGAAATTTAAGATTTATTTCTCCTAATGTTAAATCTTTCTAAATTTTAATTGTTTCATTGTTGTATATTTTCTGCACCTTTGCTTGCTGTGCTTATTGGGATTCTCTGTTGTTTTTAATTGATTTTGCCCAGGAGTGCAAAAGGCTAAGTGTGGGGGATTTGATAACATGCAATTTTCCATATATTTTAGCCTCTATTCTAGCCCTTTTTGCATCTTGATTTTTGCCAAAACTCTATTTTTATAATGTTTTGAATTATTTTGGGTGAAAGTTAATTATAGATTTATGTGCTTTAACTCCATAATTTTACTCCAAAATGGTTCATTTATGTGTTTTACAGAGTTTGGAGGCATCTGGGCTCGAACCGGACAAGAAACAAAGCAACAGAGAGTAAATCAGAAATGCTGAAAAAAATGGCCTGGCGCCCGGCGCCAGGAAGCCAATGCCCGGCGCCAGGAACAGTGAGTTAGCAGGATGACATGGAATTCAGAGAAAAAATTAGGTTAAGCCAGCGCCCGGCGCTGGGATCGCAGCGCCCGGCGCTGGCGCCGCAGAGAGCCACTATAAATGCAATTTTTAGGTCAAAACAAGAGGAGGCTTCGCTCCAAACTTCAGACCCGCGGCTGCTGCAGATAGAGGCGACTTCCAGAGCTTGGTTTGAGGGAAAGGAAGCCTTCCCACTTGGGAATGGCTCTCCTTCTCCCATTTTCTCCCATTTTCTTCCATTTTCCTTCATAATTTGTTAGTTTTCTGTTGTATTTTGCAGATTTCTGTCATGTTTTTCTCCTCTTCCATGTAATTTCTGAGTTTAAGGATTGATGTAGTTCGGTTTTATGAAGCTTTATTGTTGAACATATTCAATTTTAATGCATTTTCGTTTAATGGAATGGATTTTACCGATTATTCTTCCTCTTGAATGTTTGATGAACTTTCAATGAGTTTGAGATTTTTATGTCTATGCTAGAGTTAGCTAGATATTGAGCTTGACCTTGTAATTTCTACCATAAATTAGATTATCTAGATATAGATAGTTTTATTTATGTGGCTTGAATAATTTTCTTGAGCTTCATGACTTAATTGAATGGTTGATCTAAGATTTTAGGCAATTATTTTGGTTAAGTTAGATTGTAATTTCAAAGTTTTTGGATTCAATCATATTTTAGAAAATTGACCAACATTGAATGGATTGTAATTTAATTGAATTGTTCTTCAATGATTCACAGATTAATTTGTCTATGAATTAATCGGATTAGACCAACGAAATCAATCTCATTTTCTTGTGTAGTCGGTCATTTGATGAAATGGAAATTGTACTTTAATTCATTTGGACCAATGAGTATTTTCTTGGCCAAAGTTCTATTTTATTTATTGTCCTATGAAGCTTGTTATTTATACATGCATGCGATTGCTATGTATTTGTAATGAGTAGGACAAGAGATAACATGTCATATGCGATTGCGGGGCATTGATGTGATTAGGACTTCATCGGATTATATTTGAGTTATAGATTAGTGAAGATCTTCCTAACTATAATTTTAATATAATTCAGTCTTAGAAGACTTTCTAAGAATTTTAGATTGAAGATTACATAATAGAATTAGCCAAGAATATTCAAAGGAAAGGATGATGATGTACAATTCCATGGAATTTGTGACCAGTTGCACATCTTTTGTCTGTTTTGTTTTCTGTTTAGTTATTTAAATTTCAGTTATTTATATTTTGTTGTTTCAATCATCACCCCCCCTTTTTGTGTAATTTCTACAATTTCCTTCATAAGTCTTAATAGCATTTCACTTGGCCTAATTGAATTTCATTTGATACCTCAATCTCTGTGGGACGATACTCTACTTATCACTTTATTACTTGTTGCGACCCAGTATACTTGCTGGAATATTTTATGTGCTATAAAATATATGCACCAAGTTTTTGGATCCCAGCGCCCGGCGCTGGCTTAACCTAATTTTTTCTCTGAATTCCATGTCATCCTGCTAACTCACTGTTCCTGGCGCCGGGCATTGGCTTCCTGGCGCCGGGCGCCAGGCCATTTTTTTCAGCATTTCTGATTTACTCTCTGTTGCTTTGTTTCTTGTCCGGTTCGAGCCCAGATGCCTCCAAACTCTGTAAAACACATAAATGAACCATTTTGGAGTAAAATTATGGAGTTAAAGCACATAAATCTATAATTAACTTTCACCCAAAATAATTCAAAACATTATAAAAATAGAGTTTTGGCAAAAATCAAGATGCAAAAAGGGCTAGAATAGAGGCTAAAATATATGGAAAATTGCATGTTATCACCCATGCTAAGTCTGTTTTCCTCTTGAAGCACCTTTTTACACAGACTCAACTGACTCTTGTGTGGGATTGCTAGACGACATTTATAACAATCTAAGATTAACAAAGAAATTCTGAAATCAAAATTGGTTCCAAAGTTCTCATTTCAAAATTCAATTTCAACAACACTCAATCCAGCATTCAATATCAGCATCCAGACATTCCATATACAATAAGACATGTCATTCTAAAGTTTAAATCAATCATTCAGCGAAAATAGAACAACAGACAATCAGCCAAAAATAATCCACAATATAAAATATGTTCTACTGATCAAGTGCAAATTTCTACTGATCAAGAATGTCAAACCTCACCTCTTGGTGGGCTTTCTTTCTCAACTGAAGTGTTTTAATATAGTGTCTGCACTATCTTGATGGAGTTCTATACATGGCTGTAATTTTTATCTTGGTGATTTTTATCTGTGGTAGAAAAAGATGGTGAGCTTATCTTGACATTTGGGTACAATTTTTTATGGAGGAACTACATGATAATATATATCTCAAAAACAATTTTTTTTCCCTGACTCTTTAGAATAATGTGCAAAAGTTGAAGGAAAAACAATAATGAGCTTTTCATATTTTGCTCTAAGACAATAAGGCATGATAATTAAACTGTGAAAACTGAAAAGGAAAACTTACAAGAAGTTGCATTCTTCGAGTAGCCGTCGGACTGCTTCAGTCGAAGACGGAGATTCTGAGGGAGAGGTCACCGGTTCAGTCGAAGGGAGAGAGCCCGAGTGAAAGGCCGTCGAAGTCTTTGCCGTTGTCGGACCACTGCCTGCGTCAGCCAAAGTCAGAGCGTGGTGGTGGTGCCGTGGCGGTTCCAAGCCAAAAAGGAAGGATGGGGGGCTGTGTTCTCACCTTATGGTTTCGAATGGGGCTGCTGAAGACAGGAAGCTAATTAGTAATTTAGGAAAGTTGCTTCAGCTAAAAAAAAAAGGAGAACGAGTCATACGGGTGGTCAAGTCACTGGTTCGGATATGACCCGGCCGAGTTGGCTGGGTCATGATCGGGTCGACGTCTGACCGGTCCAATATCATGACCCAGACAGGACCCGACCCTGGGTCGTAGAGTCCCGGGTCGACCCACCTGGCCGGTCCGGGTCCTAATACATTGGTTTTCTCTGGTTGTCTTTTGATAATAATTGTAGTTTTTCCTCGGATTTTGGAGTTTTTTCACATTAATTATTGTGTTGTGATGATTTTTTGTTCCATTTCTATTTCTATTTTATTTAAGACAAGAGGTTCTCAAATGAAAAAAAAAAAGACATTTTCCCCAACTTTCTAGAAGAATTTAATCATCAATATATTAACACTTAAATGAATTCCTATAAAACACTAATCAACAATCTAGGCAGGAGGGAAACAACACAAGGTATCTTATTTGATTTGGTATGTAGTCCATAGGATATGTTGCTCTGATGTTTTCTGTAACAAAATCTTATGCACCATGTATTCCAGAAGCTGGAAGCCTTAATGAATATCTCATTATGTGATGTTGGTATATAAAGTTTTACACCAAGAAACAACTTACTTACAAGCTAAAGTTTTGTGTTGCACCAAAGGCATCTCTGCTTCTCATGGATTCAACCAATCTTTCTAAAATTTCTTAAATAAGATCATTAGTATATACATACAACTCATTCATACTTACCAATGACAGATTTGTTTGAGTAATCTACTTCTCATGTATGCTCATAGAAAACAACATTCTCTAACACTATAAACAAAGGCAGGTTTTGGAAGCTTATAAAATAATCTGTTTTAGGAAAGGCTTGTTGCCTTGTGAGTAGAAATTGATAGCAGTTCCAAACTTCATAGAGCTTCAAAAATCTGAACTTTTTTGGCATATTATGAATTTGAGCTTGGCTTAATGATGTGATTTCCGGAGGGAAAACACTTGATCGATTTTCTAGATAGGTTGAAAGAAACAAACAAATGAAACCAAATCACTCAATTGATAAGCCAAAGGGCGCCACAACTAAGAGAAATGGGTTGATCTCGCCACACTCAAGAAAGAAGAACGTGAGTGATAAGAAATCTAGTTGCTCTCGCCACTAACACAAGTTAGATAAGAGAAAGAACTCAAGAATCCTCTTGAAAGCAAAATTCCAATATCTCATATATGATTCAAAGATGGATTACAACAAATGGCAAGGACCCTTTTTATAGAGGGTTTCCAAAACAAAAAGACAAAAGACTCCAACTAATGCATTAAATGCATCAACTAAAAGTCAAGTAGTGTAGGCTAAATGTCAAAGACAATAAATGCATAGGTAGCTAAATGTCAAAGACAATAAATGCATAGGTAATAGACTACAACTATATTCAACAAATGCAACTATCTCACATGCAATCTTTTTCACACTTCTTCCACTTTCAACAAAGTGGTTAAGCCCAATCCAAGCCCTTTAGCCTTTAAATGAGTTAGAGGCCCAATTGAAGTGTTCTCCCTTTCTTGGGCTGCAATTAGTCCAAGCTCTTTAACCCTTGAACGAGTTAGAGGCCCAATTGAAGTGTTCTCCTTTTCTTGGGCTGCAATGGGGTTATCCTTGATTACATCATCCTCCCCTGGTTGAAATGGATTTGTCCTCAAATCCAAGTCCTCTTTATCTTCTAAGTACGGGGAAAGATCCCTCACATTGAAAGTAGTAGAAACAGCATAGTCTTCAGGCAAATCAATTTTGTATGCATTATCATTTACCTTGTCTATGATACGGAAAGGACCATCTGCCCTTGGCATTAATTTGGACTTCCTTTGGTTTGGAAATCTTTCTTTTCGAAGATGAACCCACACTAAATCTCCTGGACTGAATTGAACAAATTTTCTTCTCTTGTTGGCAGTCTTCTCATAGATGGAGTTCTTCTTCTCAATTTTCTGTTTAATGTTTTCATGTAACTTCTTTATCATGTCAGCCTTCATTTTTCCATCTATGCATTCTCGAGCTTCAAGTGGTAATGGTACTAAATCAAGTGGGCTCAATGGATTAAATCCATAAACTACTTCAAAAGGAGAGCGTTTAGTACTACCATGTACACTTCTATTGTAAGCAAATTCAGCATAGGCCAAGCATTCATCCCAACTTTTCAAGTTTTTGCCAATGATAGTTCTTAGCAAAGTAGAAAGCGTTCGGTTCACCACTTCAGTTTGCCCATTAGTTTGTGGGTGACAGGCAGTACTAAAGAGTAACTTTGTTCCCAGCTTTCTCCATAAAGTCTTCCAAAAGTAGCTAAGAAATTTGGCATCACGATCTGACACGATACTCTTTGGAATGCCATGAAGTCTCACAATTTCTTTGAAAAATAAATTGGCGATGTGCACAGCATCGTCGGTCTTATGGCATGGAATAAAATGAGACATTTTTGAAAAACGATCAACAACAACCATGACCGAATCTTTACCTCTTTGTGTCCTTGGTAAGCCTAGCACGAAATCCATACTAACATCAGTCCAAGGTTGATCTGGAACAGGTAGAGGTGTATAAAGTCCATGGGCTGCTTCCTTGCTCTTGGCTTTTTTGCAAACAATACACCTTTCAATCACATGATGCACATCTCTAATCATGTTAGGCCAATAAAAATGCTCTTTCAGCATCTCCAATGTCTTGGTTTCACCGAAATGCCCAGCCAATCCTCCTCCATGAGCTTCTCGTGTAAGTAATTCCCTTATAGAACAGTTTGGAATTACAAGTCTCCCCAAGCGAAATAAAAAACCTTCAGATCTATAAAATTCCTTATATGCCATTTTCTCACAAGCGAGATAAATAGAAGCAAGTGTCGAATCTTCCATATAATGGTCTTTAAGAGATTCAAACCCCAACAATTTAGCATTCATCATGGAAATTAAAGCATATCTCCTTGATAAAGCATCTGCAACAATGTTGGTTTCTCCCTTCTTATACTTCAACACATAAGGAAAAACTTCAAAAAATTCCACCCACTTTGCATGTCTTCTATTCAGCTTGCTCTGACCTTTCAAGTGTTTGAGTGATTCATGGTCTGTGTGAATTACAAATTCTTTTGGTAACAAGTAGTGCTGCCATGTCTCAAGAGCTCTAATTAAAGAGTAGAACTCCTTATCATAGGTAGAGTAGTTAAGACTGGCTCCATTCAACTTCTCACTAAAATAAGCTATAGGACGCTTTTCTTGAAGAAGTACTGCTCCAATTCCCACTCCACTAACATCACATTCAATCTCAAAAGTCTTAGAAAAATTAGGCAAAGCCAATATGGGTGCATTGCACAATTTTTCTTTGACAAGCTCAAAACTTCGTTGGGCTGCATCACTCCATTTGAACTCCTTTCCTCCCTTAATACATTTAGTTATGGGTGCTAAGATGGTGCTGAAATCCCTTACAAATCTTCTATAGAAAGAGGCAAGCCCATGAAAACTTCTTACTTCAGATATGGTTCTTGGAACGGGCCATTCTTTGATAGCTTTCACCTTTTCTTCATCAACTCCTACTCCTTGCTGAGATACTACAAAGCCAAGAAAAATCACATGGTCTTGACAAAAGTAGCATTTTTTTAGATTAGCATAGAGTTTCTCCTTTCGCAACACTTCCAAGACTTCCTTCAAATGTTGCACATGCTCCTCATAACTTTGACTGTAGATCAAAATATCATCGAAATATACCACAACGAATTTTCCAATGAAAGATCTAAGCACATGATTCATCAATCGCATAAATGTGCTAGGGGCATTAGATAGCCCAAATGGCATTACCATCCATTCGTAAAGTCCATGCTTTGTCTTGAATGCTGTCTTCCACTCGTCTCCCTCTTTCATTCGGATTTGGTGATAGCCACTCTTCAAGTCAATTTTTGAAAACACATTGGAACCATTCAGCTCATCCAACATGTCATCCAATCTTGGAATTGGGTAGCGGTATTTGATGGTGATCTTATTTATAGCACGGCTGTCCACACACATTCTCATAGAGCCATCCTTTTTAGGGACTAATAATGTAGGCACAGAACAAGGGCTCATGGATTCCCTTACATAACCCTTTTCAATCAACTCATCAACTTGCCTTTTTAGCTCCTTAGCCTCCTCTGGATTCATTCTATATGCTGGCTTATTTGGTAAGGCAGCACCGGGCACCAAATCAATTTGATGCTCAATTCCTCTTAAGGGTGGCAATCCCTTAGGTAGCTCATTCGGAAAGACATCCGCAAATTCTTCTATCAACTCCCTCACAAGCTTAGGAAGCTTTTCTACAAGTTCTGGATTTAGCTCCTTGAGAATTAGCAATAATACAAAGTTTTCCCTTTTTATTGCCTTCTTTAACTCATTCTTAGAAGCAAAACAACTAGGCTTCTTCTCCTCGATTACATCCTCCTTCGGCTGTACTTGTATTGGCTTTAAGGGTACCAACACAATCTTCTTTCCATCCTTCTCAAAAGCGTAGGTGTTTTTGAAGCCATCATGTAGTGCTCTTCTATCAAATTGCCACGGCCTCCCAAGTAGAAGATGACTAGCATCCATAGGGACTATGTCACACAATACCTTATCTTTGTAATTCTTCCCTATAGAGAAAGGTACCTTTACTTGTTTGGTGACCTTCATCTCACCATGATTATTCAACCATTGAAGCTTGTATGGACGGGGATGATTGATGATAGGTAGCTTCAATTTGCCAACCAAGGTGGTTGAAGCAACGTTAGTGCAGCTCCCACTATCAATTATCACGTTACAAACTTTGCCTCCGATAGTACACCTTGTTTGAAAAATATTCTCCCTCTGTTCTTCTTCTACTTTGGCTTGGATATTCAAGGCACGTCTAATAACCAAGGCAGCACCTTCATCAGCATATTCAACAACTTCTTCTTCGTCAAAATATTCTTCCTCTTCACATTCCTCCACAATATCTTCATCTTCACTCTCTATTTCCCCTTGTTTTTCCTTCAAGATCATCACTCTTCTATTAGGACATTCGGATGCTATATGGCCATGACCTAAGCACTTGAAGCACTTAATGTCTCGGCTTCTTTTGGAGGGTTGGTTGTCTTCTCTCTTATCCTTCCCCTTAGAATTTTCAGATTTGTTCAGCTCTTTCTTCCATATCTCCTTATTACTCCCTTTGGTAGTGTTTGAGGTTTGGGAAAGTGTTTGGAAAGGTTTACTCCCCAATGGTTTAGACACTCCATTGTTTCTTCCATAAACTCTCTTTTTCTGTCTTTCCACCTTAATTGCCAATTTAATTACATCTTCTAAGAAGACATAATTCTGCAACTCTACTAAGTCAGCAACTTCATTGTTCAAACCACCAAGAAATCGAGCTATGGTTTGCTCTTGGGGTTCATTCAGCTCGCACCGAATCATCAAAGTTTCAAATTCTTTGACATAATCTTCAATACACATGCCTCCTTGCCTCAAGCTTTGAAGCTTAAAATAAAGCTCTTGCTTGTAGTAATCAGGTACAAAACGCCTCTGCATGAGCCTTTTCATCAATCTCCAATTTCGAACTTCCTCCTCTCCATCTCTTCTTCGTTGATTCTTCAAATTTTCCCACCATAGATTTGCATAATCAGTGAATTCAAGGGCTGCAAGTCGGCATTTGGTAGCTTCTGAATATTCTTGATATTCAAAAATCTTCTCTACTCGTTGCACCCATTCCAAGTATTCTTCAGGAGAACTTGTTCCCTTAAATGGAGGAATCTTCATTTTGATGTTGGCATCACGCTCCCTCTGCTGCCTTCTTTGTCTAGGTTGTTCACCTTCTTCAGCTTCAGATTCTTCTCCATGGTGTTCAACATAAGCTCCTCTTCTTGGTTGTTGTTGTTGTAGCTCCATAAATCTAGCCATTTGAGTGGTTAGTTGAGCTATTTGTTCCATCATTTCTTCTTGACCTCTTTGTAGGCCAACAATTTGAGCTTGTTGTAGGCTAAGCCCAAAAGGAACTTCAGAACTATTTTCTCCTGTCATAGTGATTTGTAATTTGTTGGTTTGAGTTTGGTGAAGGGTATGTTCACTTTCTAAGTGTTTACACTCGGATTAACAATGATCAGTAGCGTTGAACAATGAACAGTAACGATGAACAATGAACAGTAATGATGAATTTTTTTTAATAAAAAAGCTGTAATAAAATAAAACAACACAAGAATAGAAATAAAGATAAAGATGAACAGACCAGAAAATTAGCCTTCCATGTAGGTGGCAGATTACAAAATAAGAAAAACTAAGCCTTCTATATAGGTGGCAGAATACAAAATAAGGAAAACTAAGCCTTCCATGTAGGTGGCAAAACACAGAATAAAATGTAATAAAATCAAACTTTCCACGAAGGGGCAAAACACAAAACAAATAATAGAACCTGAATTGAAGTGGCTTTGATACCAATATGATGTGATTTCCGGAGGGAAAACACTTGATCGATTTTCTAGATAGGTTGAAAGAAACAAACAAATGAAACCAAATCACTCAATTGATAAGCCAAAGGGCGCCACAACTAAGAGAAATGGGTTGATCTCGCCACACTCAAGAAAGAAGAACGTGAGTGATAAGAAATCTAGTTGCTCTCGCCACTAACACAAGTTAGATAAGAGAAAGAACTCAAGAATCCTCTTGAAAGTAAAATGCCAATATCTCATATATGATTCAAAGATGGATTACAACAAATGGCAAGGACCCTTTTTATAGAGGGTTTCCAAAATAAAAAGACAAAAGACTCCAACTAATGCATTAAATGCATCAACTAAAAGTCAAGTAGTGTAGGCTAAATGTCAAAGACAATAAATGCATAGGTAGCTAAATGTCAAAGACAATAAATGCATAGGTAATAGACTACAACTATATTCAACAAATGCAACTATCTCACATGCAATCTTTTTCACACTTCTTCCACTTTCAACAAAGTGGTTAAGCCCAATCCAAGCCCTTTAGCCCTTAAATGAGTTAGAGGCCCAATTGAAGTGTTTTTCCTTTCTTGGGCTGCAATTAGTCCAAGCTCTTTAACCCTTGAACGAGTTAGAGGCCCAATTGAAGTGTTCTCCTTTTCTTGGGCTGCAATGGGGTTATCCTTGATTACATCACTTAAGCTATGTACCATTTCATTAGTTGCTACACAACTCTGGTACTCACGAAACCTTCCCTCTCTGTTAGTGCAAGAGTGTACTCAAGAGGGAAAGTGAATTGAGTATTTAAAAAAATTTTCGCAAATGTTTAATTTCTTTTGAAATGTTTCAGGGTCTTGTAAATGGGTACAGGGTCCTACTAAAACCTTTGTGATTAAAATTTATTTTCAAACTGAATGATAAACAGCAGAAAATAAAGGACATCAAGAAGTATAGTAGTTCAGACGTATCTAGATGATACTCTTATGTCTACTCCTCAAAATGCACAGTTATGAGAGTTTTTTTCAAGGTAACAATATAAAAACAACCAACTTGAGACTCAACTACCCATTTTTATGCTAAGCACTTTAGCAACCTCCAAGTTTGGATCAGTAGGCCCCTGCTTTTTTGTTTCTTACAACTAGGCTTTCACAGCTCCCTAGCAAACCTTCAACCAAGAAACCTTTTGTCATGACTTGAAAACATGGGTTGTGATAAATACAAATGATGTGACATCTACACCACTGTAAACCAGGATGTTTCAATTTAGCCAAACTATCATAATCTACATCTTAGGTGGCTTATCCGATTACAGAGAATACTAGAAAGAATACTTGAAAAAAATAAGTAAAATTATCTTACCCCGGGCAATGAGGAGGTATCCTCGATCTGTGAGTCTTCGAACTAATCATCCTTCTTTACCTGCAACTGTTAGGGGGTGAGTTTAATCCACTGACTCATCCAAACTAACCCTACTCTACACAGACATGTAATATTATATATATATATATATATTCGACCTCTCTCAGTCTCAGGCATATGCCTTATTCCATGTTTTTCAGTGCCCTAAGTACCCTAAACACAGCCCCAACTCATACCAGGTCATAACACACACAAATCTGTATATAAATATATACCTATGCACATTCATAAGTAAAACATTCTCATACATATCACAATAATCAACCCACACACATTATCATGTACATAATTCATCCTCCCCACGTAGGTCTTCGTCCCTACGAGAATCTCACTCAAGAGCCACGTTATCAGGGGTCTCCATTCCCCCAGACGTTCCACTCAAGATTTTCATTATATAGGTATGTATCCCCATATTTTTGTTTCTCAAGACTTCATCAACATAGGTCTGCATCCCCATGAATTCATCACCGAGATATTGTCCCATAGATCTACATTTCCATGGAGCAACCCGTGGATCCTTTGTCCATTGACCCTGTGGTACGACTCCTATTATGAGTTCTGGCCCATGCCTTGATCCGACAACTACCATTATCTGACCCTAAGAGTGGATCACTAAGTCATCCAATCACAAATACACATCAATCAAACAATCGCCTTACCATGGTAAGTTCCCCATAAAAGAATGCATCATCGGCAAGTCGCCCCTTGATTTAATATCCTACCATGACATTTCTGAAGGCGGACCTTCCCTTGCCATGACATTGCCCCTTCAGGAGGATTATGTAGCCTATCTTGGCTTTCCTCACCCCAGGCACAACAATACCATCTCAAATCACAAATCTAAACAAACATACAATCCTAATTTACATTATTGTTTATTCCCAAATTAAATTCCAACTACTCTTAATGTCATTCCCAAACATATTCTTATGTGATCATTTATTTAAATTTGCAGATACATATTTAATCATTATTTCATGATATCATGAATCCCCAGACATTTAAATGCACATGTATAATAATCATCACATCAATTCATGGCTTTCTTAGTATTGAATAATAGGAAGAATTTATAATTCTAGGAAAGTATGCAAATGGAGCAAGGCTAGAATCCCTCACCTGGATTGGAACAGCTTCGGTTGTTAAAAGGATTCTCGACTAACACAATTTTCCTTTGATGTGGTGGTGCTTTGGGCGCCCACCACTGATGCATCACGAAGCCTCTCGGTTTTTGATGAATTTGTGCCAACTTTTCATCATTTAGCTTAATTCTTTCCATGAGTTTTCATCTTTAATATTTAGGGAGTGTTTTGATACCAAAACTCTCCCAATTAATTCCAACAATTTAAGTCCTAATCATCAAATTTTCATTTAAAACCCTAACTTTTTTTTTCTAAGTTTCATCCTTTAAATCTTATCTTCAATCTTGTTTCTCCTACCAATTCTTGTTTCTGATTTCATTATTAGTCATCAAGATGTTTTAAAACATTACCTAAGCTTAAAAGATCCAAAACAAAACCAATTTCTACTCAAATTCTCATAAATCTAAAAACAGGAAGGAATTTGGGAAAATGAGATGTCTACTTCATTTCCTTGTTTTTTTTATGGTGGTTGGTTGCCGAAGACTAGCACTACTGCCGGAGAATAGTTGCTAGAAGTTTGAGTGTTGAACTTGAGTGGAAGGATTTGAGGGAGATAGAGAGAAATGGGAGGGAGGAGGGTGATGAGTGAGAGTGAGGGTGAGAAATGAAGTAGAAGGGATGTGACCCTCTATATATATATCCTCCTATGGTGAAATTATCATTTTGCCCTCTAGTCAATCCTCGATCAACGTTAATAGTTACAAATCCGTAATTTTTTCAACTCGAGTATTCCTCATGCTCTAGGTACCACATAATTTTCTTTATTGCATTTTAGTCCCTCCTTAGGCTTAATAATTATTTAGTTCCCTCCGTGTCACTGTACGCCTCCCCAATCCCTAGTCATTAATTAATCTCCCCGATGTACGACCTCTGACCTCTCATTCCTTACTAAGTAACTGGAAAAATTTTGCTTGTATCCGAATTATTCCTTAAAATCAAAATTACTAACACCCCAAAACTGCAGGTGTTACAATACTCCCCCTTAAAGAAATTCAGTCCCTGAATTTCAACATCCCCTAAGAACTTGCTCGTCCTATACATCTTCCTTGTATACCGATAACTATCTCATGGGCTGAACCCTTCGCGGCCTTACACCTATGCTCTGAGCACCCAACATTTTGCCAATACACTTGATATGATTAACTAATTGTAATCATAAGTCATCTCTTGTAAGGGAGGACATCCATAACATTCATGTCACCCATTGACATAACTCACTCCTACCTAGTCCTTAGGGAGTCTCATATCAAACGCCATAGAAACATCTAGGATTAAAGTCCTCTTCTTATTTTGCCACAGCAAGGGAGAAGGAGAAACCACCCTCACTTATCGACTGTGTTTCACCCATCTTTTTGTATCTTTTCCAACATTCAGGCTAATTTGTACCTTCATCTCTACAACCTTATTACTCGTCAATGAGTCATTTTCTCCCATTTTCTAAGTCTTTCCTAACCAATCAATCAATCAATCATCATCGTACTCATCCCATTACAGGGTTTGTGCGCTGATTGACCTCCTCTCTGTCATGTTTCCTGTGACGCCTAGCTAACGGCATGCTCATGGAATACCTTTATCTCTCTTGAAAGGTGGGACATAAATGTCCATCTATAGGTTTTATTCTCATTATATTGCCTTTGACTTTCCCACAAGGGCTATATAACACCCATCTTGGTTATTTACTTTGCCTGGTCAAACTACCCAACACACTTCCTTCTTCTTGGAAGATGGTGGTGAAGTTCTTTTAGAACTTCCCCTTATGCTCAAAGCCACCCTAAGGAAACTCCCACTTGCATGATTACAATATCCCAATGGTCTAAATTCCAAGTGCTAAGCCTGAAATCTGGTCCGCCTACTTATCAAGTTCATCGTTGCCTCAAATCCATCAACATCTTCTTCCTCTTAAGAGGTGCCACTTTCTCATGTCTCACTAGACCAACAAGGAAGTCTCAAAAGAACTAAGAAATTCTCAATGAACTCAACTAGCGCTCTCCAAACATCTGTCTCGCCAAACACTAGCATAAATTCTTTTTTCCTCACCTTTGAAGAGGTACCATCAATAAGGTTCACCACGCTTCTCTTGTGCCACTCTAATACGACTAGGGGTCACCCCAAACAACAGTTCCCTATCTCATACATTGATCAACCCCATGCACTGTCACCACCCTTTTGCTTTGGGAGCATGATCCTAGCTTTCTTAACCATATACTTATACTAAGGTTACTGTCGAATAAACCTCTCTTTCACAAATGAGTCCTGCCACTGAGTACAATAACTTGGGCCTAGCCTACATCAAGTATCAACACATTGGCTGCTTATAGGGGTGAATCAGCTCAATCTCATCAGTACACATGCATCCCATGCATGCATATAAGGCACACAAATCCAGTATTACGACACGCTCTGTAATATTTGTGAATTTTAAATTCACTTAGTAAATGTATTAATCTTATTAAATGTTGTTATGTGAAATTTTTGGAGTTAATTTGAAATTATGTAAAATCATAAAAACCTTGGATTCTCTAAATTTTGGAATTTGTTTTGGTGAAAGGGACTAAAATGAACAAAAATAAGATTTTCGTATTTCAACGAAATATGATGGGAAATGGGAATTTTGGTAATTATGTATTTTGTTTTACTAAGGTGAGTTGGTGCCTCTACTGATTATATATAAAAAAAATGGACGTCCCAAAAGTTTCCTCTTGAAGTCCCACTTAATTTGTTTCATTTAGAGGGACTATTTTGAAAGCAAAGTGGGCCCCACCTCCCCATTAAAGCATACACATCAGACTTTTTCCTTCATCCATCCTTCCCTTGTCCATCTTTTTCTCTCTGTCGTGTTCTCTCCCTTTCCCACTTGTGCTTCTCAACTCCATAGCTAATGGTGGTTCCACCTTCATCACCGGTGAGATTTTCGGCCACCACAAGCCCTCCTCTATGTCGAAAAGTCCACGAGCTGAAGTAGGTAGGGACTTCTTTTCTCCTTTGCTTATTTTGGAATATGAACCCTATATTAAAATTGTTGGAGAAATTTCTAAGTCTCCTTGATGCTTGATGCTTCTAAAACATGTTTCAAGCTTCCAAACTTCCTTTCCCTTTTTCTCTAAGGGCTTAGAGGTCGGATTGGGCATATATATTGGTTTTACAAGATGAAATTTGCATTTGTTTAACTTGAACAAAACCTAAAAATTTGGGAAAAATGCTCTTAAATCTTAATCAAGCTTGTGTATAATGATTCTAAGTGTTGTTTGTCGTTTAAAAACTTGTATTTGATGTCTTTATTCAATGGGGATGAGTCTTAGAATGATTTGGGTGGAAAATGGTTGCACTTTGGTCCCTACCAATGATTTGGATGAGTTTACCCAATCCAGGGTGCCCGAGGCGCCACCGTTGGCACCCAAAGCACCCATGTGACCGGGAAGAGGAGCCCTAGGCACCGAGATGGGTGCCTGGGGCGTCATCCCCAGACAACAACTTTTAGCATAATTGAAATAGTCATAACTCTCTTGTTTGATCTTCGTTTCTAGTAAACAATATATCCTTGGAAAGGTATTTAAGTCTAGTTTCCAACAAACTAAGTTTCATTCAAAAATTCTTTACCGTTTATGTTTTATGATTAAAAGAGTGAATTAAGGTCAGAAATGTTTGGAAGCATATATGCTAGTGATTACTATTGATGATGTTTTGAGTTGATTGTAACATGAAATGAGCTTTTGTGGTCTTGAAATTTTTATATGGCATTCCTTGGAATGTGTAGTTATGGACTGGATATTTCCGTTGCTAGGTCAAATATTTTAGAAATTGAAGCTACTGCAGAAATCTGAATAATCTGACCAGTCTTGTTTAAAACTATGTTAGACTGGCCAATTGGTCAAGTTTTGCCTTAAAAATTTTATGGAAGGATGTCATAACATTGAATTATATGTCCACCAAGTTTCATGAGATTTGGAATTGTTCTAGTGGGTCAATACTTGCAAAAACCGAGGCTACAGTAGCTTTAGAGTTAGTTTGGGCAGCATCTGTGTTTTAGTGATTTTGAAGGAGCAAATCAAAGTATTTTCTTTTGAAAATTTTATCTAAGATTCTAGATATATTAGAGATGTTGTATATCAAATTTCATGAATTTTGGACTTGTGGGGACTGCCCAGCAAATTCATAAAGGCCAGAAACCAAAATTTGGCCTTAATCAGAGCATGTGTAGAAATTAAATTGGTTTAGAGGGGGTTTGCTTCTAAACGTTGTAGGAATAAAAAACTAACATATAAAGGAGTAGTCTCATGGCTTTTAACTTCTAGATAAGTTCATTTAATGGTGATTTAAATGGTCACACCGGGTCTAGTGAAACAATAATATAATTTCAAATAACTCAAACCAAGTGATTGAAATTATGTGTTAATACAATTGAATGATTCTATGGTGACTTTGTGCTGGGAATAAATTGTTGCATAGTGGAATTTATTTACCATGACTAGGTAAATTGGAAGATAATTATTTGTTCTCTTGAATCGAAGCCTTTGTCTCATTGAATGTGTGCGTTGTAATATCATTGCACACCAAATTTGACTTCGTGCTTGAGTATGGATTAGGTATGGATGGTGAATTCCAAGAAGAGCTTGTGTAGCTTTCTCGATAGTATATTATGGTAAATCCCCATTATGATATTCCTCACATTTTTCTAGGTGATGATTAAAGGATTAAATCATGTGGTGAACACTTTACTTCTATGTAGTTTACAAATGTTCTATTTAAGATTCATAAGTCGAAATTCCTTCTTGTACTGGCAATTCTTATTATCTATGATTGATGTGAATAATGTTTCATTAATAATTGATGTCGTATACTAGGAATCATCTTGTATGAAAGGTGAACTTTTGAAGTACAATTTTCATGTAAGGAATTGAATTCTTCGCCTCTTATTTAGAAATGGAACCTCTATTGGTATTATGATTGAGGCCTGGGTTGAGCTTGTCTCCCAAGGGGCAAATTAATTATATATGGTCTTTGTCCTAGAACGGTGGATGAGACCTCGTATAATCTTTTATAGTCTCTGTCCTGGAACAGTGGACGAGACTTCATTTAATTTTATCCTGAAACGGTGGACGAGACCCCATTTAATCTTTTATAATCTTTGTCTTGGAACGGTGTATGAGACCTCATTTAATCAATTATAGTCTTTGTCTTGGAACGGTGAACGAGACCTCATTTAATCTTTTATAGTCTTTGTCTTGGAACGGTGGACGAAACCTCATTTAATCTTTTATAGTCTTTGTCCAAGAATGGTAGACAAGACCTCATTTAATCAATTATAGTCTCTGTCCTGGAACAGTGAACGAGACCCCATTTAATTATTCATAGTCTTTGTCCTGGAACGGTAGACGAGACTCTATTTATTTAATCATTGTAAATATCCTAGAACAGTGGACAATATCATTTTGTGTCATTAATTGGTGAACAGTATTAAGATTATAAAGATGTGTGCTTATTTGTGAGTGTTACCCTTGTGGGCTTTAGTCTTGATCATACATATATGCATAAGTCACCTTTTATAAATTGATGTATTTCGGATAAGGGCATCATGCTTATTTGCAGGTATTGGTATAAAATATTGGGCTAGGTCCCTAACCATTGATCCTAACCTTGTTCGGTATCTGTATTGTTATGGGTTGTCTTCGTCTAATTGTTTAGTCTTACAGTGAACAGTTGTGTTGGCAAAAGAATAACTATGGATGGGACCTAATCTAAGGTTCCATTACTGTGAGTGGTACACAGGTTATATTTAAATTTCTGGTTGTTGTTCTCTTACTGAGTATTTTCATACTCATCCCTTCCTTTGTGTACTTTTGCAGGTTTTATATTAGAAGGCGAGTCTCCGTATGAGGAGTAGGGGAGTCTCCAGGTCTGTGTTCCTCTATCTAAGAATGCTGGTACGCTTTATGGTTGGGTGTCTGTGTCGCTTTGTAGTTAGATAGAACACCTAGGAAATCTTGCATTGGTTGTGAAATTGAATTTATACATATTATATTTATTTCACGTGTTAATGGTTAAGGTTAGGCTTACGGTGATGGACGAAGTCCACCTCCGTGCTGGTCATGTTCTCGAATTGGGATGTGACACGCTCCTTAGTGACTCATACTTTCTTCCCATTTTACTATTTGCACTGACCCTCTTGTCATCGACCTTAAGTCGAATTAACGCTAAGGGTTCCCCATCATAACTCTTTCCGCTTCCTTTTCTTGTCTCGTTCATCTTTCCTTGCCCTTGCCATTGCCATTTTCCACCTAATTAGCCATTGCTTTGAATGTGAGTTATGTCTACATTTGTAGCCCCATAAGTTGGCACATCGATAGATAGAGGCCCTTAACAAATCTCCTTTTCCCTCCCTATCATCCTAGAGTAGATGAGAACAATTGTGCCAACCAAGCTAACTCAATGTCACTCTCTCATACCCCAATGATCTTTTGCTTCATCTCAAACTCTCAAGCTCCTGAAAGGCATATACTTTGAGGCACGATATGTTCCTAGAACACTCGTTTAAG
The DNA here is from genome assembly GCA_037074585.1 of Biancaea sappan. Lineage (NCBI taxonomy): Eukaryota > Viridiplantae > Streptophyta > Magnoliopsida > Fabales > Fabaceae > Biancaea > Biancaea sappan. The sequence continues at coordinate 21,143,089 of CM073494.1, forward strand.
CCTTTCCCACTCCACCTATGGAGATTTCTAGGGTTTCACCACCCCTCTGTATTTCCCATATGCTATGAACTCTCCCTTGAGACTAACCTTATCACCTCGCCATCCTTTCGCCACTTTACTCTTTTGATTCTCCTCCACTTCCTCTAGTAATCTCAAAGGATTCTCTGGATCCACTATACCGGAGAATGCGGTTGGACGGAGTTTCAAAAATCCTTGAATCTCCACAAAGCTGTCTTTTTTATGTATTTTTAATCAATTGATTGTGTAGTCTCCGTGCCCTACAGGCACAGTTTCTTTTCTCATTAGACCACATTCCCAAATGGTACATTCGCCATCAATTGTTTCTGGCACCAAGGTTCCTCTAAAGAACCTTACCATTGTCTTCCTTTCCATTCCACGATAACCCTTCCTTTCCTTTTCGCCACTTCCACAATCTATGCCCCTGTATCCCGGGGTGACTCGTGGGCCTTTGCCTTCCTTGACATAATCATCCTAATCCTATTCCATAATTTTGCCACATTTAACCTCGTGGCGTCAAACTGTATATGCCTTGTACCCCTTAAGAGGCATCTCGAACTCGCACATGGCAAGCATAGATCCTTGAGTCACTCACAGATTCAAATGCATCCTTTGAAAGGAACAAGACCCAAAAGAAAGGAAGACACATCCTATAGGTCCTTTAGTGGAGCCGTCTCTCTATAGTTGTATTCGGGTTCACAATGATAAAGGAAGACCCACCAAAATTACCTTGCTCTATAATCCATAGGAGACCTAATTTCTAAAGCTCTGATACCAATTTTTCATGACCCGAAATTGGGGCTGTGATAAATACGGATGATATGACATCCATATTGCCACAAACCATGATGTTTCAATTTAGCCAAACAATCATAATTTACATCTTAGGTGGCCTATCTGATTATAGAGCATATTGAAAAAAAAAGAAGTAAAATTATCTTACCCCGAGCAATACAGAGATATCCTCATCCGCGAGTCCTTGATCTAATCATCCTTCCGTACCTGTAATTGCCTTACTCTACACAGACATGCAATATATATATATATATATATATCGCTCCCGGTATATAATGAAACTCCTGAGCGAAACGTCCAAGGAAATAGAGGCCCCGATAACGTGGCTCTTGAGTGAAATTCTCATAGGGGCAAAGAACTACGTGGGACGAATGAATTGTGTGCATGGTAAAGCGTGTGGTTGATTATTGTGATATGTATGAGGATGTTTACTTATGAATATATATATATATATATATATATATTCATAAACTTCCACATCCTTAAATTAAACCTCTCTCGATCTCAAGCATATACCTTATTCCATGTTTTCAGTGCCCCAAGCACCCTAAACATAGCCCCAACTCATGCTGGGTCATAACACGCATAAATCTCTCGATCTCAGGCATATACCTTATTCTGTGTTTTCAGTGCCCTGAGTACCCTAAACACATCCCTAACTCATATCGGGTCATAACACGCACAAATCCATATATAAAAATATACCCAAGCACATTTATAAGTAAGCATCCTTATACATATCACAATAATCAATCCACACACTTTACCATGCACACAATTCATTCACCCCAAGTAGGTCTTCGTTCCTACGAGAATCTCACTTAATAGCCATGTTAACGGGGGTCTCAATTCCCTCAGATGTTCTTCTCAAGTATTATGCATCCCATATTTTTTGTTTCTCAAGGCTTCATCAACATGGGTCTACATTCCTATAGATTTGTTGTCAAGATACTTTTCCATGGATCTATATCTCCATGGAGCAATATGTGGATCCTATGTCCACTGACCTTATGGTACAACATTCATTCTATGTCCTAGCTCATGCCCTAATCTGAAAACTACCAGTATCCAACCTCAAGAGTAGATCACTGAGTCATCCAGTCACAAACACACATCAATCAAACAATCGCCCTACCATGGTAAATTCCCCATAAAAGAATGCTTCGTTGGTAACTCATACCCTTGAGAAATTTAATATCCTACCATGGCACTTCTCAAGGCAGACCTCCCCTTGCCATGACGTTGCCTCTTCGAGAGGGTCATTGTAATATCCCAAGAATTTATATGAATATTTAAAGTATATTTTGAAGTTTAGTGAAAAATTTAATTACGTGGAAAATGTACTTTTTGAATTAGTGAAGAAAATCTGGGAATAGAAATTTTAATTTTTAATTTAGGAAATTTTTACAAATTCTCAAGGACTAAAGTGAAAAGAAAAGAAAATATGGATTACTTTTGAGAAATGACCAAATAGGAACCTGAGAGGAAGAATAAAGCTTATGAGAATGAATTATGAGTCCGGTACCGAAAAGATGATGGATTCGAGGTTAAAGTGGTATTTAAGACATCGAGAGGGATTAAAGTAAACAAATCTTATAAGCTAAGGTGGCTATGAGCGATTTTATCGAAAAAGAAATCGGTGGGGCCTACGCGTATACACTTCTCTCTTATTCTTTTCTTTCTCTCATTCTCCCGTAGCTTCCTCACTTTCTCTCTCTCGGTTATGCGTCGAATTTCTTCATCAACCATTTATGCAATTTTTGCATGGGGAAGGAAGCTATGAAAGTTAGGATGATTGGTAAGTTGATGTTCTTCTTCTTCTTCCTCTTATTACAAGACCAAATCCTTGGTTATCATTTTGCAAAATTTTTGTAGAATATTTTAATGGATGAATTTAAGTGTGGATGTTAATCTAAAACATTCCTAGGTGGTTTATGATGTTATTAGAACAAGAAATTTGGAGAAAACTAGGAGAAATTCGTAGAATTTGGATATTTGAAAAAAGTTAGTGTTCTTGATGAAAATTTGAGATTTGAGCTTGGATTGTTGCTAAAAATTGGGGGTTTTAGTGTTAAAACACTCCTTAGACATTAAGGATGAAAACCCATAGAAGAAACCAAAAGAAATGTTGTTTTAGATGTGATTTTAAGATTTTTGGATGAAGAACACGAAGAACATCCGAAAATTTTCCCCAGAAAATTTTTGGATGAAACACGAAGAAAAATTTTTCCAGATTTTCTCGGCTACTGTAGCAGTGACTCGGTCAATGTTAATGTAGCATTGACTCGGTCAACGTTACTGTAGCATTGACTCGGTCAACGTTACTGTAGCATTGGCTCGATCAATGTTACTGTAGCATTGGCTCGGTCAATGTTACTGTAGCATTGACTCGGTCAACGTTAATGTAGCATTGACTCGGTCAATGTTACTGTAGCTGCGTTGACCGTTGACCGTTACTGTAGCATTAGTTTTTTTTAATATCGTTGAAAAGCTCTTTGAGTCTAGTTTCCAATGGTATAAGTTTCATCTGGATATTCATTACCAGTTAGGAGTTATGATTTGAGAAGTAAGTGAAGGTCAGGAATAGTAGTAGGAAATTTCTCTATTTCGTAACCCTGATGGTTTTTATCTGGTTACAATAGGAATGGTCAAAGTGCAAGGTGGGAGTGGCGAGAGCGTGAAATCCGGGTGAGTGGGTTAATACTTGCTATGATTAAATATCTTTATTATGGACTTTATGCATCATAGTGAAAATATGTTATATATCCAAGTTTGAAGAGGATGATAACTCAAATATATATATTTATATGTTTAAATTATATTGTGCTTGAATGGGACGATGAGACATAAACAATTGTGGAACTTGCCTGGTGATTCCTATTTTCTCATGAATGGAGGTTCTATGATGGATTGTGAATGGCATGTGAACTGAGTTGAAATGTATCATACTCTGATTATTGAGTTCATCCATATGCGGATAGTTGAAGTATGTTATTGTTGAATAATTGTTCTATATTGTGGGTTATGTTGTATACATGCTATGTTGCTGGAGCCATATTGATTATGTCGTGACTTGAATTGTAAATGACTGAGTTGTGTATGTGGCTCATGATTATGATTGAGGATGTTCTTAGATGTGATTGTGATTGTGTTTGACTAGAAAGGAAAGGCATGATGGTGCACCCCATGGAGAAATCTACGTGAAGCTATAAGGGTAAAGAATATACATGGAGCGATAAGGGTGGATGCGGCGGGGGCTGCGGGCAACGACCCGGTTGGTACGGAAAATGTGTGAAATTGATTTCACTGTTTGCTGTTGTGAATTATGTTGAAATGTATTTGATTTACTTGGATATTGTTGTGAAGTATTATGAATTATATTATATTATGATCGATTACATATGATTACTGCATGTTATCATTATGATGCATGATATTTTTTTGTCATAGTATTGTGTTGTCTGCTCACTGGGCACGTGGTTTTCTCATACCCCTCTTATTAACATTTTTTTCAGAGTTGACAGCTGAAGGTAAATATCTGTACAAGGAATTATGGATCCTTAGCCCATGATTACCTTTTCATTTGTTCAGGATAAAGGTATAATAGTTAAGTCTTATTCTAAGTTGTATAAATCTAGAAATCTCTGTAATCGGGTAGGTTCATTCAGTGATGTAATGTGAATGACTGTAGTGTGTATAGAGAACTCGGTTTAGTTGCATGAAAAAAGAATGGTATGATGCTTAAGAGAAAGATAGGCTTACGGAGGTGAAATGAAATTAACTTTCCGTGCCGGTCACGTGCTCAGATTTTGGGACGTGACAGTTATATAGTCTATCTCGGCTTTCCTTACCACAGGCACAACAATACCATCTCAAATCACAAATCCTAACAAATATACAATCTTAATTTACATGATTGTTTATTCCCAAATTAAATTCCAACTACTCCTAATGCCAACATATTCTTATGTTATCATTTATTTGAATTCGCATATATATATATATATATATGTATAATCCTTATTTCATGATTTCAGAGTCCCTAAACATTTAAATGCACATTTATAGGAATCATCACATCAATTCATGGCATACTTTCTTAGTATTGAGTTCTAGGAAGAATTTATAATTATAGGAAAGTAAGCAAACAGAGCAAAGCTAGAATCCCTCACCTGGATTGGGGCACCTCTGGCCGTTGAAAGGAGTCTTGACCAACCCTCAAACTATTGCCTTGCCTTTGAAACCACAACGTAATATTTCAGTACACTAAAACATGGAAAACACCATGTTTAGGGCGCCACATCACTCCCCAAAGCCTTCCCCACACATCAGGTTTGGGCACTTAGGGTGCCCAGGCTTGATGCTCTCAGCCTGGAAGACGCCTGCCCCCTATCTCACGATTTTCCTCTAATCTAGTGTGCCTTGGGTGCCAGCCATTGATGCACCACAAAGCCTCTTGATTTTTTATGAATTTGAGCCTAATTTTTACCATTTAGTCTAATTCTTTCCATGAGTTTTTATCCTTGATATTTAAGGAAGTTTTGATACCAAAACCCCCCAATTAATTCCAACAATCGAAGTCCCAATCATCAAATTTTTATTTAAAACCCTAATTTTCCTTTTCTAAGTTTCATCACTTAAATCTCATCTTTAATCTTATTTTTCCTACCAATTCTTGTTTTCAATTTCATTATTAATCATCAAGGAATGTTTTAAAACACTATCCAAGTTTAAAAGATCCCAAACAAACCCAATTTCTACTTAACTTCTCATAAATCTGAAAATAGGAATGAATTCGAGAAAATGAGATGCCTACCTCATTTCCTTGCTTTTCCGATAATGGTTGGTTTCGGAGACCTACACTACCGACGGAGAATGGTTGCCAGAAGTTTGGGTGTTGAACTTGAGTGAAAGGATTTGATGGAGATGGAGAGAAATAGGAGGGAAGAGATAGGTGAGTGAGAGTGAAGGAGAGAAATGAGGTGGAAGGGGTTTGACTCCCTATATATACCCTTCTATGGTAAAATTACCATTTTACCCTTTAGTCAACCCTCGACCAATATTAATAGTGGCAAATTCGTAATTTCTCCAACTTAAGTATTCCTCATGCTCTAAGTACCACATAATTTTTTCTATTGCATTTTAGTCCCTCCTTTGACTTAATAATTATCTAGTTCCCTCTGTGTCATGTGTACACCTCCCTAATCCCTAGCCACTAATTACTCTCACCGATGTGCCACCTCTAACTTCACTTTCCTTACTAAGCAATTGAAAAAATTTTCCTTGTATTTTCACTTTCCTTACTACGCAATCGAAAAAATTTTCCTTGTATTTGAATTATTCCTTAAAATCAAAATTACTAACACATGAAAATCATGGGTGTCACACCTTTCTTCCACAAAGGATCGGCCCATAGCTTTTACACTTACTAACAAGGGTCCAACTCCAAGGCCCTAAAACCTTAGTCCACTTACAGGACAAAATACTAGAAAAGAAATAAAAAGGTTCACAAGAACCTAAGTACAGAAGAGAGCTCTCTCACATAGTATATGATTTTTGAGAACAAGCTCTCTTGGTAAAATACAAGAACAGACAAGCGCAGCAGCACAAGCACAAGCACAAGCAACACGAGAATTATGAGCTTTCTCTTTTTCTCTTCATGTATTGAACTGGTTGCTTCATTGGCTTTATATAGTTTCTAGTCATTGTGAGATCTTCTGTTTGAATGTTGTTCATAAATATTGTATCAATTAAGGCCCCGTAATTGTCCTATAATAGGAAATATTTTGTCTTTCATAATTCCTCTTCAGAAGCACTTTAATTTGAGCAAGATATCCTTGTGATTTTTGTCTAAATCAGATCCTTGAAAGATGCAGTTGAATCATTTCTTCAAATCAGCACTGAAACATTAATTGCATAATCAATCATTGGATCTTCTCTTTAAGAGGGTCCAGCTTCTTTCATTATATATCTTCATGATTTCATATCTTCTTAATCTGATTATATATTTGATTCTGATTGTGTAGACTTGAGATGCGCTTGATCGCCATTATTGCTGACTAATGTTGACTTTGTTTGAGAGCAATAAATGCTTCGAGTTCCATTATCGACAAAGTCAGGTTCCATGAAGATGTCATTAATAAAAAATTTATTGATTTGAATTCTTTCCTTCTACAGTGTGTGACAGCTTCTTTCCTTTTTTATTGTTCTTCTTATTTATTTTGCAATCTTCACTTGATTGCTTTGATTGAGTTAATCATGATCGTTCCTTTCTTGCATTGTTGACTTCATAAAATCTATATAATAGACTAAAACAATTTCACTCTAGGACATTAATTACATAAATGTTATTAAATACTATGTAATAAAATTAATAAATTAAAATAAAACATTAGTTACATGAATTTGGAAAAATTGCATTAAAATGAATTTGAAAAAAAAATTGTTCTTATTAATCACACCACATTAAATTATATATATTAAAAGGATTAAAGATTTTGTGTAAAAGGATTAAAGATTTTGATATTTGACAAGTAGAGAATCCAATAACAGGCATTACTAGTGTAGATATAAAAAAGTATTCCAAATCTATATTAAAGGTCAATAACTTTTATTTCAACTCTTTTTATTATTAGTATATTTATCTAAATTAATTCATATAATACTTTATTTTTGTTCTTCTTTTCATTTAATGTTATTCACATTCAATCTTTAAGGCAATTATATCTAATAAATCAGAAGTATATGTGTTTTAATATAGCTTGAATGCCTCATTATTTTTGTGCACATATTTCTTTATATGTATTTTAATTGTTCTTATTTATTTATTTTGATAAACAAAAATAGTGACATTTATGTTAGGGTCACAACACTAGTTTAATTCTAATTGATTGATTGCTTCTTTATAATCTGTTGCAATCTTTCCTTTTTGATGCTGCATTTATGTCTTGACTCTAATTACATTAATCTTCTTAATTTTGTCAACATAAATCACGTGATTCGAATTATCTAATTGATACTTTAGTAAAAAACACTTTCTTGCTTCAACACTTTCTTTAAAAAATGATAAATTTAAAACAAAAATAAAATATATAAAATATAACTGATGTAAAAAAAGTAGATAGAGACAAAATTGAAACTTGATTTAAAAGTTAAAGGTATAAAAAGTACTTTTGGCTTTTTTTAATATTAGCAGTATAATTTCGTACGGATAAGTGTTCGTTTTTTTAGTTGTTGCAGTATAACTTTATATGGACTCAAATGCTTTGCCTTTTTACCTTGTTTATTTACTTCTTCATATAATTGGTAGATATGGATCAGGGAACCGGATCAAGTTGGAGTACACTAGAAAATTATTTGATGCCATTCTCTCTGGAAGCCTTCCAAATGGACAGTGCAAAGCCCATTATGATATGGGTTTCGAGAATCTAAACAGTTTAAAGTAAAGATTTTGAAAGCATCTGCAGAGTGGTTTTATCTTCAAGACTTATGAATTAGTACATCTAGTTATCTCATCTCTTTAGTTATGTCCCGGTGGTTTTTCTTTTCTGTTCTGGAATTGTAGCTGTTCATATGGCATTTATCCGCCAACCCATAGATTTGTCACTTTAGGGTCTTCATATGATTAAGAATCCACACTTGGTTGAGATAAGGTGCCTTCTGTTTCTGGTTTTTCAGAGAGGAAGATAAATATATCTGAAACTAAAATATAATTGCAATTCAGAATGTTAAAAACACACTTTTATTCTTTAAAAAATGAAAATAAAGAACAGTTACTCTGAAAATTACTCAATGTAGAAGTGTCGTATACTTTCTGAATGTAAAGTAGTATTTAATTGAAGTGACAAACTTAAAAATAACTGCTAAACCATCAATTTTTAAAATCGATCATTCATACAAGTTGCCTGTAGTTCCTGAGAGTACAACAGGTTGGGTATTGCCACTAGCTATAAAATAAACTAGCTCACTGATAGATGATCAATTGGATGTCCTCACAATACACATTTCATCAGAAAAAAAAAAAAGGGAGGAGCGCTGATTAGCTCTGTAGCCAAGCAAGTAAGCTTATGAATATTGGGGCAGTGTAATAATGTATTGAACAAAAATGAACATGATCCTCAATCCCCTTAATCAAGCACAAAATTTGAGCAAGGACTCATACAGACATAGCAAACAAGAGCTGATTCCACGTCTAGAATTAAAATACACAAGATCACTAATATGATCACCATCAATAGGGTTTACTCCACACTCACATTTCATCAAAAAATAAGATAAGCGGGGTGCCAATAAGCTGAGTGGCAAGTGAACAAAGTACTCAGATTATATTACCATATATCGTGCAAAAGAGAATTTAACTCTCAGACCCTTCAATCAGGGGCCACATTTTGAAAAGGACTTAACAGTCATAACGAACAAAGACCAGACAAGGTATAAGGAGAGGGGTGCAGGAGAAGGAAGAAGCCAACAATCTGAGTTTATATATATATATAGACAAGGTCACTCTCATGCTCTAAAAGATGTTGTGGTGGCAATCAAGGCATTGTGTACGATCTACTGGCAAACTACAGCTCGTCCACAAACTGACATTTGGTGACTGAAAAACTTTGCAATAAGAATTAGCAAATAGACAATCTAAAAGATAAACACTATCTGTATGATGACATAATAACTAGAGTATGTAGAATAGCTCTTGGCAGGCAACAACAGTAAAAAGGTTCACTAACACGGCTGTGGTCTACAAAGAAGAGTACTCAGTCGAAAATATATAAAATTCAGAATGCAGAGAGAAAGGTCGAAGTAAAACCTTGATTGACCGAAACTTCATTGACTTTGGATCCGCTAATGTCTAAACAACGTACAAAACATTGTAATGACATTCAATAAAATCCTTTGAATAGGCAATAAGCTTCATAACTAATACAATCAATGTCAACATAAAACAGGAACCCCACTTTTTCACTCATTAGTTGATGGAATATCAAATAAGTTAAACATCAGTAGCCATGATGCATATGCAATTCTCAACATAGAATACAGGAGACTGTATTGATCTCATGTCTTCAATATCTGCGGATACATGTACATTTTGAAAAGAAAGATCCAGTAAATTTGTGACCTTAGTCCTCATTTTATTTTCTTTGACCAATCTAATAACTCTAAAACTCAAATGCTAACTTTTCAGCTTTTACAACACATAGAAGAACTAAGACTCAGTTGATGTGGTTGCATCATCTTTGTGCTTGATCATACCGGAATCCACAAGAATGGGAACTTCTGCCGCAAGCCAGGGGGCAAGGCCCAAGCAAAGGGCATGTGCTATACCAAATCTAGGGCTGCAGAAGGAAATGTGAATAGAAATATTTCAGTTTATTGGATTCAGTAAAATAAACAATGAAAAGGTGCAAAGAGTATTCTCCTTCTATAAATCATAATTTGATCACCAAAAGTAGGTCATATATCTCGGGATTCTCTCTCTCTCTCTCTCTCTATATATATATATATATATATTCATTACTAAGGTCATTATCAGTAAAATATGTTGCAACTTTAATAAGTGATTGACACAATTTCAAATCATCATTGGATCACAAATCCAGGATTGAGACATTGGGTTCCACTATAAAATTAGGATAAATAAATCATAAGTCAGAATTCAAATTAAGCTGTCTTCCTATGGCCATGCAACAGGAGCTCGAGGATGTTTAGAGCAGCTACTCTTGGTGCTGCCTCCATCAACATATACTCCACAAGAAACAATATTTCTCAATCTTTCAGCTTTTCCATCGATAGAAAGATACTCATAAACAGGCTTGTTTATTAACATGAGTTAAACTAATTACGTCATGCTCAGATTAGAGGAATACAGGTATAGCACCAATTTTCAATTCTTTTGTGTCCAAAGTCCAAAGCAGATAACAAATTACTCCAATCAGAAGCACCGTGATGTATTCTAAATCACTTGGAAAAATCTCATATGAGGGGATGAAGTATTAACAAGAAAGTACCAGTTTTTAGCCCAGAGTGGTTTGAAGTGCACGGTCAAGCAAATCTTCCCTCCTCTATACATCTGAAATGCCCATCCGAAACAGACAACGTTTCTTTTTTAAAAAAAAAAGGCAAAACAAGCTATTGAAAAAAGATCTACAAAGGTAAAACGAAAATTAACCTTCTGCGTCTTGCCATCAAGTTGAGGAAGCTCAAGTTCGGGTGCGGTGGAAGGGTACGTGACTGGGATATCAAACTGAAGGTCGAATTCATACTTGAGGAGGTTGTAGACGTACCAGCATTTGCCTGTCCATCGTGTCCCCTCCGGGTTGGCGGCGGAGATCCGAAACCAATCGTTGTCGTTGGATTTGTTCATCTGAGTATAGGCAATCAGAGCCTTGTACTCTTCCTTCAGTCTCTGCGTCCATGCCGCTCCGTCTCTTGGACCCGCCTTCGTTGATAGCAGAGGGATTTGAGTCAGTGTCGACTTCGTATTCGGGTCCCAACCCTCCATTCTCTTCCTCGCTTACGACTCACGCGTACCTCTCACGACCCTCTGCCGATCGATTTCGAATTCCTCCGTCCCTCAAAAACAGTGTAGATCTTTTGCAATTTCCACCAAAAACCCTAAAAAAAAAAAGTCCTTTTATTTCGGGGAAGTAAGGGTATAATTGGAATTCGACTGAACCCTCCTCTTTTTTTTTTTTTTTTTTCAACTAGAAACTGAAACTTGTTCATTGTGATCGACTTTGTCATCAGTCTATTAATAGTAGTACCAAGAAGGCAAGGAAGACTACTCGAACTGTGATTCCGTGCTTTAATGGTCATTAGGACCTGAATAAATTTGTCTATTGGTATTACTGATCTCTGTGATTAGTTCTGGGTTTTGTTTAGGCTCTGCAATTCTTCGTTTTCGCTGAGCAATAGAAAGAGCACTACTCGGCAGCTCCGCACCTCCGCCCCTGTCCGTTAGAGAGGAATTCAATTACTCTGCAGGTCTTTGTTCTGGGAAACGAAGGGGTATAATTGGAAGTTTAACCCTGTTTATTGAGTTTGTGAATGTCATATTTGATTCCGCAAAAACAAAAGGTTAATCAGAGTTGAATGGTTTACAAGAAGACTGGAAAATCGGAAAGCTATCTGAGGCTCTGAGCCCTTACCTCGAAAAGTTGCGTTCTTTTACACTTGCTCTTGTGTTTATCTCTAATGTTAAGTTCTGGGTCTTCTTGATTTTTCTTTTCGTTTGGAAAGTCTTTGATCTTACTTGGAAATTGCAGATATAGTACTAACTACTAAGCCCACTGATGCAAGTCGTTTTGACAGCCGGAAAAATAGTAAAGTCTATTCCGTGGAATGAGAAGACTGGAACTTTAGGAAACGTCTCAGTCATTCCAGCTGAGTTTTTTACCGTGGAGGATATTATGAAATTGATTGTAGTAGCTGCAACCCAAAAGAGATATGAATTTATGGGTATATTTCCCAAAATTTATGTGATCAACAAGGAGAAGCTAATCCAGATGTGAATTGCGGAAGGACTGCGTTAATATATGATCAGTTGAAGATATAGGCAATGTCATGCATCTACAGTATCTGATTTTGAAGCACAGCTCCTTCGGAATCCGGATTCTCCGTTAGGATTTCGCTTAGCATAGTGTTTAAGTTTCTAATACCATTAGACATTGAAAAGTCGAAAATGTACTACTGACTAGATTTTAGTTGCCTCTATAATTTTAAGATAAAAGATTTTATTAATTTCTTATAATTATTAAATTTATAATTATTGAATCACTATGAGATTACTTTATCAAATAAAATAATTAAGAAAAGTTAAAAACTCTCTTCTAACTCAAAGTTAAGAAAAGCATCTCACTCCATATAAATTATACCCGACGGTGAAGATGACAACCAGCATTGTTGGACAGGAAAACTCAACAGATGGGGCCAATAGGAGATCTGGACACGGTTTTGTACAGTTAACAAATGCACAATAGAGGTCAAGTGATAAAAGGATAGGGGCTAGATTCGAACCTCTTTGTCAGAAAAAAAGAATAAATAAATGAGGTATTGTTGTGTTTTGGATCATCCCCCAACTTACACTGTTTTCTTTATAGATGTATAAGAATAAAAATGTAAAATATAATATAATAAAGGAAAATTGAAATTAAGATTTTTATTAATAAATTATTTTAAAATTTATACAAAATATATATTTTCTAATGGTATATATACAGATTTTAAAATAATTCAACGATAAAAATATGTTTTCTTGCATTAATCCCTTTTGATTCTTCCGCGCTGATAGAACCAATCCCCACTCGCAATCCACGTATAGCCTCATCCCGTGTGTCTATGAGCTGCGATTTAGAATTGCCGCCACTCGAATTTGCCGCTTCAATTCCATTCCACACTTCCCCCTCTTCTTTCAAAACCCTAAAATCCTCTAACGCTTCTTCCCTTCCTATCTAGATAGATAGGCACTAGCAAATATTGTTTCAGACATGGCCGCACCTCTTCCCAGAGACCAGGCACTCTCTCTCCTCGCCGCTGCCAACAACCATGGCGACTTGGCTGTCAAAATCTCATCTTTGAAACAAGCCAAAGATATTCTTTTGTCGATGGACCCTTCTCTGGCCTCGGAGCTTTTCCCCTACTTGGTCGAGCTTCGGTCCTCCCCCGAAAGCCTTGTTCGCAAATTGTTGATCGAGTGAGTTGGGCGTTCTAAGAGTTTCAATGTTTGTTTATCACTTGCTTATTCTTAAATTCCCTTGGATTATTGGTTTTTGATAAGTTATAGCCTCTGGCGATACTGGTGATCAGTCGTCTCATGTTTTCTGTGATTATTTTCCTCTTTAATTTTAAAAATAAAGTCTGTTACGGGCTATGCTGTGAATTATCGCTGTATATAAGGTAATGCTGGGGCTACATTTCTGGTATGTGCATGTGATGTCGGTCTTCAATGATTTGCATTTTGTTAGTGAGCCATTTTTTGGTATTTAACGTCGTCTGAAGTTAATTCCTTGATTTGTACCTGATAGGAACCAGATACTGATTATATTACTAATGCAGAAAATAACATAGAACAAGAGCAAAAGCTCTTACAGCAACAAGAAATTCAGCAATAAGAAATACACAGAAAGAAAAGAATGAGAAACACCAGGTTGCACAACCTGTCCAGGGACTAATCTCCTAGAGTCACAGGACCCTCCCAGAGCTACTGCTCCTCAGTAAATTCCTTAGAGAAACCTACTGCCCAACATACTCAACAGACTAATATTTTTCATCCCCCTTACTCTCCCACTACCCTCCTTTTATAACAAAACCTGAACCTTAGAACAAACTAAGTCACGCACAACACCCTTTACCTCACTACCAGATACCTATCATTACCCACTCCTTAAAAACAGCCTTGTCCTCAAGGCTGGAGTGAACTGAGCACTTTTCATTTCTTTTCTTTTTTTTTTTCAGTACATGTGCTCTGTTCTTCCCTTTGTTTCTTCAGTACACGTGACTAATTCCTTGGCTTCTGTCAAGTATGGGCCTAAAACAATCCAGGAGCATCAAATGCATTGAGAATGAATTTGCAGAAGATGGATGAGACGCAGACGATCCAAGCTCCAGTTTCTTCAATGATCCTCCTCGGAACCTTTCGCTGTAATCCTCTGAGCCTTTATCCATTTAGCCAATGTTTTGACCCTCAACACCACGTTCGACTTCTTTTGTCCAAATTCCCCTATTCTTCTCCTATGACTGTGGCCAGCGAACACCCTCGAATTCCATCTCAAAAGAAAACAGCGTTAAGGACGCATCTGCAGTTGCGGAATTGGTCATGGGTCTCGTATTGGGTTTTACTCTTTTTTTAGTGTGCGACCAAGTCTGGATTTGGCCCATATGTGTTGAGACATGGAATTGGGCCTGACCCACGCTGCTACATGCTTCGGAAAGTATCTTTAGGCCCGACATGGAATGAGGTTTATTTGTGTGAAATGGGTTACCCGATATCCGACCCAATTTTCTTCCTCTGTTGATGTTCGCATCACCGTCGTCTTCTCCAATGGGCTTTCTGAACTCGGCTTCAAGATCTCTCGCCGTGGTCCTTCGTGCTTTCATCGTCGGTGGCGGTTTACCGGTGTTGCTCGCTGGTGATTTCTGTGCTGTGGCCGACGTTGTCGCCCCTCGAAGGAGGCTTCCCCGAGATGATGCGCTGTATGCATCCTTGTGCGAATGAATCAGCACCACGGATAACTTAGCTCTTCGTGGTTCTCCCTCAGATAGCTTCGCCTGAGACCCCTGCACCACTGTCGGCGTTGTCTGCCCCTTGGTCGATCCCCCCAGTGGCAAGAATCCATCTGTGTCCTCGTGCGAAAGATTTCGCACTGCCAACCCGATATAGGACCCGGTCTGTGCTCTGTGTGAATGGGCCTGCCCCACGTTTCGTAAATGTATATCTGAGGCCCATATACTTGAGCCCACAGAAACCTTCATAACCCGACCCGACCATCGGTTCCACTTCTCAGATTTAATCCCATCCCCTCTGTGGCGTTGGATCCGCCTCCAGAGCAACCAATGACCTTGGTTCCTTCTCCTTCCACCATAAAGCTTCGCCGTTTGATGTTCTGTGTTTCGCTCGTTCCCGCATTTTCTTTTGCCTGCTGAGATTTTCTTCCTCCTCTTCCTCTTCACCGCCGATGTGGAGCTCCGATTTTCCCTCGCCTGAGACGAAACATCATCTCCTCCTCCTCGCAGCTTTGCCTCTCCGAGTTCTTTCTTTCCAGCAAATGGACTTTCATTAATAAATCTCTTCTCCGTTTGAAATTTTCCTTCAATCGTAGAAAATGTCGCCTGTATCCTTTCCCGATATCGGTCGAACTCTCTATTAATGATTTGCTTCAACTCTTCTAATGTTTCTTCCCATGGTTGGTCTGACATTCTGGTGATATCGCTGGCTCTTCTCTCTAACTATCCGGCAGGTCGGACCAATTGATAGGAACCAGATACTGATTATATTACTAATGCAAAAAATAACATAGAACAAGAGCAAAAGCTCTTACAGCAACAAGAAATTCAGCAATAAGAAATACACAGAAAGAAAAGAATGAGAAACACTAGGTTGCACAACCTGTCCAGAGACTAATCTCCTAGAGTCACAGGACCCTCCCAGAGCTACTGCTTCTCAGTAAATTCCTTAGAGAAACCTACTGCCCAACATACTCAACAGATTAATATTTTTCATCCCCCTCACTCTCCCACTACCCTCCTTTTATAACAAAACCTGAACCTTAGAAATACCCTTTATACCCCCTAACAAACTAAGTCACGCACTACACCCTTTACCTCACTACCAGATACCTATCAGTACCCTAGTGCTTGCTGGAAAAGCTGTTAAATTTGGTTTAAGTTTTCTTAGTACAATTCTGCATAATGCACTTGACCAATATAGTATCTTGCTATTTCTCTACCATAACTCGTGCTTCTTTCACTCTATATGTGATGGCACCAGCTGTGTTTGCTTTGTTTTGTAGCTTGACTTTTTATGTACCTCATTCTCTATTCCAGGGTAATTGAAGAGATTGGTTTGAAAGCATTTGGGCATTCTTCTACACTGATGTCTGTACTATTTACATTCTTACGAGATGGTGACCCAATTGTTGTAAAGCAATCTATTGTTAGTGGCACAAATCTCTTCCGTATTGCTTTGGAGGAGATGATGGTGCAGGTATTCTTTCTTCTCCTCTGTCTTATCCCATGGGTGAGCGCACAGACAGCCAAAGAGATACCTCTAAAGTCATTTTTTTTTCCTTCCCACATATCTTCTGGCTACAGCTAAGAGTATTTACATGAATAACAAGTACATCTTGCTGCTGGAATCTCTTTCTCCTCTTTCTATTTTGGGGCCTTGGCTTGCACAAGCTTAGTACACATTTATTATTATTTTTTCCCCGTTATACTATGCTATTATTACTATAGTTCCTCAAATGATTGGCCCTTTATAATGACATTTTAAGGCTTGGCTAGTTGTTTGATGGATCTGCTCTTTTCTGGTTTCCTTACATTGGATTGTAATAGGCTACTGACACTAATAAGGAACAATGAACAGTTTCAAAGATATGGTAAAGTTGAGTGGTGGCTAGAAGAGATGTGGATGTGGATGCTCAAATTCAAGGATGCTATATTTGGGATTGCTCTAGAGGTATTTATCTTCTTATCCTTATAAATATGTAGCCGATGCAATATTTGCCTTTGGATATTTGTGCATATATTAGTGTCATAAGGTGCAAGAATCTTTAGAAATTGCTATTTAGTGTCTATTTGGAAAACAATTGGGAAACCTAGATTTGGGCACACCATAGTTTGCAAAATTGATTTTGGGTAAATCTAGGTTTCAGTGAACATGATTTATGTTTAAAAAACTGTTGGGTAAATCTAAGTTTGGCAGACTATGAATGTAATTTCTGTTTAGATGTTAGTTAGCAAAAGTAATTTTGATTTTTGGATGTATAATTATCAGAAAGGATATGAAATTTTATTTTATCATTTCATGTACCCTTATTATTCATTTTCACTCATTTAATTGTAATGTCCTCAATTATATTAATGTTTTAATAAAATGCATAAAGGGAAACACAAAAAGGACCAATAAAAAGATCAGTCAAATCATGGGGTCAAGGTGTAAATTTAACCAAAATAAAAGAAGACATTTTATCTCTGTTAAGCTCGGATATGCCTTCCTTATCTCCTTCTTTGTCTTTTTGAGCCACACAAAGGTGAATTTAGTAAAGAAAAAAAACTTTAAAATTGCCCTTCTTCCTCCTTCCATATACTCTGTTTTTGGTTGCCATTTCTCTCTTTAACCCATCAAGGTGCTGCGTAGTGGGAGAGAGGTGTGATATGGCCGAAGTGAGTGCAGGCCAAGAGGGTGAGTATGTTGAACAAAGCTTATGTGAGGAGAGTGAATTGTGAGAGATGGCGTCTTCTATGGGTGTGCTGAGTGACTGTGGGAGAGAGGGGTAGCGGTGAAAAAATTCAGCAAAAAGATCAAGTGAGGCAAACTAGGGTTGAGGGAGAAGCAAGATAAAGTTGCTTTGAGGCAAACCAAGGTTTAAGCAGAAAAATCGATTCTCATTCTTGAACCACCACAGAACCAAACAATGTTGTTTTCGTCCAAAACTGAGTTAGAGTGCAGTAAATGTGTGATGAGGACTGTTCACCGCAGAACCAAACATGTACTTAAAAAGATGATGTATTAGTGAAATGGATGCATTCAACTGACTGAATACACACACGCATATATCTATCATAGTTGAATGCCAATGTAAGTTTAATCAAAGAAGCATAGTTTTAAGAGCTTTGCCTGTCTGACTTTTGCTCCTTGCCAGTTTCTTATGACTCCTTGTCACCATTTTTGTCATAAAATACTTACTACTACAGTGGCATGATGACAACTACTGTCGTTATTTTCATTTTTATAATCATTTTGATTGTTTTCTCCTGTAAAGATTCTTTGTAGATGCAAGAATCTTGAAGCATAAAATGATGTTGTTTATGTATGAGTTATATGACATGCATGCATATGGTTAGTAATGTCTTGCATATTTATGACTGACCAACAGGGTAGTTGTGCATGTCTACATGCTATATGGAGTGTTTACGATGGCTGTTGGCACTTGTCACTTAATATCTGGAATTTATCTTCTTCTTACTAGTTTCTTAAGATACTATGATCTGATGGATGTCTCAGCATGAGCTCATTTTTGTGAACTTGATGCACCTGTTTTAGTTTTGCCAGAAGTTGCCCAGTGACATTTTAGGTTCACTATATACAAATTTGCATTTTGGTTCCTGCTGGGAATCTAAACTTAAAATCTGTTTTAATTTGAACTTGTGATTTGCTTGGTATTGTAGCCTGGTTCTGTTGGAATAAAGTTGCTGGCACTGAAATTCTTGGAAACATTTGTATTACTTTTTACATCTGATGTCAATGATCCTGAGAAGTCTCTTACAGAAGGTATTGCTCTTGAAGTTTCATGAGGTCAACAATTTTAACGAGACTAAGAGGATATGGCTTTAGTATTAATTATACAAATATTAATTCGCATTTTTAAACCCTTGAGGGAATTGATTTTGGATATTTTTATCAGATTATTTATTGTTGTCTTAATATTGATCCAAATACAGGAGGCAAGCAAGCTTTTAATATCTCATGGTTGGATAGTGGTCACCCGTTACTGGATCCAGTGGCGCTTATGTCAGAAGCAAATAGGACTATTGGCATTCTATTAAATTTATTGCAGTCAGCTGGTAGTCTCCCTGGTTGCTTGACAATTACTGTTGTCAATTGGTGAGTGTTTATGTGTTAGCCCTGAGCAGTCAGGAATCCTCTCTACTACTTTGGTATCTTGTGTAATTTTCATTGATGACAGTAAGTACTATCCTGATTGTCTGGCAGTCTGCTTAATAGAAAAAGTATTGTTATTTTTCTCTTCGTAACTATTTTTGGCTGACCATTATTGAGATAAGCACAGGTGAATTTTTTCCTTTTTTTGGGGCGGGGGCGGGTTTCTTAGTCTGTAGCTTATCTTCTTTTTCTCCTCTTTCATTTAGATCATTTTCACTCCTTTAGGTGTTTTTTAAATAAACTCGTGAAATTTTGATTGTTGGTGGATCAAATTATTCTTTTATCTAATGGAACAGGGAAGAGGTAGATACACAATTTTCCTGATGCTATACATGTCCATTCAAAAGATTTGGATTCATCATATTTGATTAATTAAACTTTAGACTTATGACTATTTTCATCTTGGATGTGTGTTCCCATGGATTTTGGTTAATTTCTCTTCTGAGGTTCTGAAGTAGGAGGGTTCACGTGTTGTAACTATTTTTTGTGGTGCATTTTTACTTGGTCTGCTTTACTGTCTTCTTCATAGCTTTATTTCTCCTCAATGACTTGAGTGATTATGTGGGATATCTACATTGGCTTCATAATCATTAATTGAACTATTTGCTGACTTTTTTTTTTTTAATTTTGTATTCTGGATTTGTTGGCACTTTTTCTGGTTTTTGTAATGTGTGTGACAATTAAACATGACAATAAAGCATGCTTCCAACAATTTTTCTAACAAATTTCTCCTTTCCAAAGGAAGCTGCTCAGTTGGATAAAATATTTGGTATTTTATCTATCTTTTACTTTTCTCAGGATGATGTTAGAGGTTGGGAATTCTGTAATCACACTGACCCTACATGACATTCTTTTCCGTGTGGGTTCATACACATACAGTGCAGAATTTGTCAGTCATTGTGTATGGCTTTATGTTATTTCTTAACATTCCTTTTTGAAGTCTGGACAATTAACAGATCTTTGCATTTTTTGGCAGTAGGAAATTTGCTGTAATTTATTTGAGGAAGCTGAGTTTGCATGCAAGCTTTTGTGTCTCTTAATTCTTTACTTTTTGGGAAGAACTGCTATAGCCAAAGCCAATTTAGTTGCTTGCAACAGTTTTTTGTGTTGCTCGAAACATGCAAAATATAATTGTTGGCACTGACTTTTTCTGATGATATGAATATTACCTTTATGTTTTATGTTTATGAGGGAGAATGCTCTAAATTTTACTATTCTATTACTAGGGTGTTGTATGGTTGTGTGATATCGAAGGTTTGAGAAGATATATATTATTGAGACCAATATGGTTTTCAAATTCAAGAGCTATCGAATTTTATAGTCTTTACTTGGGAGCCTTTGTTGCAGCTATAATATATCTATATGAACTTTGTATTATCTTCTAAGTTTGAAATATCTTCTTGTTTTTAGACCCCCTTACTCCATTAATTGCAGAAAGTTGGTTTTTTTGTCTCTTAAGATTCTAGTGCATCATTACTGCTATTGTATCCTCGTAATTAGTGATGCCATGCAGTCTTAAGATCAATGAAGGCTTTTGAAAAATTTAGCATATAATCACATCTTGCCTATTTTTCTATATTCAAAATTATGGATGGATCACTGAAACACGGACACACAGATAGAACAAGTTCAACTGCTTCTTGATATCATTGCAGCATGCTGACCAGTTCTCTGTGAGGAGTTAGGGCCTTTTGGTACTGCTACATTGGTGATTCTTATAATGGAAGTTACAGGGATAGACTATCTTAGTCATGCTTCATTGTTTTTACTGTGGAGCGCCAGTTGATCAGTGATAAAATCAAAATCCGATGCTTTAAATGATTATCTGGTGAACCCGAGGGCACATGGTTATCAAGTGATGCAGTTTATAATTGTAAACTGTAATGAGAGACCATTTACTGTTATTTATTTATTTATTTTGCTGTAAGCGCATACAGCTGGTGTCCAGGGCACTTGAAAATGTATAAATATTTTTAACAGCTGATACACATTTAAAGGTTATATAATTCAAATTATATTTTGCTGGGCTTGTCTTATTTTATTAGCTTTTCCCTTTTTCTTTTGTGCTTTTAATTTTTATTCCATGTATCGGTGAATTAAGAATACTAGATCCTTTACATAATTTACCCTGTTATATCTGATCCTTTGATTTTTCTGATAGTCAGCTTTTAAAATGAAAATCTTTTGTTTTCCTGGTATGAAGTTTAAACCTACTTTTTTAAAAACTGATGTTATAACTTGGCTATTCAACTTGGTTTACATCAAAAGCTGACAAAGATTTTTTTTTTTTTAAATATAACCAATTATAAGGAGAATACATATGATGAATTATGAAATTGAGATCAACTCTGGCCAGGCCAGATGCTAAATATGCATTGTCATGACCTATTTTCTTGAGATTTCTTAAGCAGGTCCAAATTAAGTTTCATCCAGTGGCACTTAAAAATTTTCAAATCAGCATTTTCTCCTATCAGTTTCAAATCAGCATTTTTCCTGTCAGTACCCTAATGATATTTCTTTTTGACTATGGATCAGGCTGGTAAAAAAGTGGTTTTTCCCATACTAAGTTTTATCCTGAGAAGTTTATAATTAGATTTCAAATCAGTCTTGAATTAATCTTCAAATCATCATAGCAATTAACCAATTTGTAAAAGTTGTTTAATTTGGAAATGAAATTTTTTATCATCCTGTCATCTGTATCACTATCACACTGTAGTCCTAAACTTCGTGTATATCGAGGGTGGGGGAGTTATACGACTTTCTACCTGCTTATTGCTGTTTCTGTGCATTCTGATTATCATTTCAATGCTGCAGTTGTGGCTTTCTTTATTTTTTCATTGATGAGAATGGCTATGTTATGTAAAAATTTATTTATCCATACAAGTTTGAGAATCTGAAGGAAGCATTTGTGAAGAACTGTTGGAACTTGAAAAAATGATTATTATAATTTCTACATGAAATGGTCTGTGCTATTATATCTGAAGAACTGTTGGCTTATTGAACTCTACTTGTGTGGCAAGGATATCATGTGTGTTATCTTAAGCATAGTTTTGGTTCCATATTGCTCTCATTCCTGCATTCATTGATGCATGGAGAATACTTAGATACACCATATGATAAAGATTGTTGCTTCAGACAAAGGAACTTAATGATTCATACCAATTAAAAACTTAGAGTAATGCTTATCTAAGTACAATTTTGGACGATCATGCAAAATTCTAGAACTAAATAGTTAATCATTTGACTGGCTCAACTATACTTATGTAAACCTTAAGAAAGGTTGCTTTTTGGGTTCTTTATCATGAACTTCATACACCAACCAATGCTTGGACATTTTGGCTTTGACAGATTTGTTACTTTTGATATTCTTCATAGAACTAGACTTGATATTCTGTATAAATTGTCCAATTGGTGAAACATTCATAAACACGTCCTTTTTATTTAGCAGAAATCATGGAATTTGGGTCAGGATTAGGTGACTTTATTTGTATTATGGCTATCAAGTTGCAATGATGATTTTGCGATAAAAAAATGATTTTAAAAGAGTTCTATAAGTTAAATTGTTGGTGTTGGTCTGGTCGTGTTATTTTGGTGCTGGGGTTGGTAGTGCTGTAGTGCAATACAGTAAAATGTTATTTGTGTGATTTGCAGCTACTCCTTCCTAGGGGAAACTTTATTGCATGCTTTGTTTGCTGCCAAGGTGCAACTTGTCCTAGTTTCTCTTTCTCAATGCTTATTTCTGCTGTCTTTTGTTATATACTTTGAAACTTCATTTTCATAGCTTGTCTCTTCTGAGACATTAGAGTTTTAGAAATTTAGTGATTTTGATGAGACTGTTCACTCTTTTGGGAAAGTGTTTTAATCAAAATAATTGTACTTTGCATGCTACTGGGGATGATTTCATTATTTGAGCCATTCATAATTATTTTACCTTGAAACTATTGATGTTATTAGTGCAGTTCTGTAGCTTCTCTTAAATTAATGAGGACTTACTGCTATATACAAAATTTTTAGTTAGCTGATATGCCACTATCACTTGCTACAAATGATGAGAATTTTACAGAAAATGTAAGCATTAGGTATCGGTGAATAATTGCAAATTTAGGGTCACTTTCTTTCTGATGTGAAGTGTATGGGATTTTTTTTTTTTTTTTGCATTGGTGAAAA
This sequence comes from Biancaea sappan, assembly GCA_037074585.1. Taxonomy (NCBI): domain Eukaryota; kingdom Viridiplantae; phylum Streptophyta; class Magnoliopsida; order Fabales; family Fabaceae; genus Biancaea; species Biancaea sappan. Next base: position 21,166,448 of record CM073494.1, read on the forward strand.
TATACTCTACTACTACCTCACAAAATTCTTAATTATGCCAGCTAACATATTGAGGCTAAAGGTGTATACCATGTAGAGATATTAAGTAGCTGTTTAAAGCATATAATTTGAAGGGTTGTTACCGTCCCTTTTATTGATCAGTTGAGGGTGTGTACCAAATGCCTTCAGGCATGTGGCACCTTCTTGTTCATTTAAGATTCACATTGGGGTTTAATTATTGGATCATTACCTGCTAAATGTTGTGTTTGAGTAAAAGAAAAAGTTTTACTTATGTTGCAAATGATCTTCTTTATTGGCAGTTTTTAATTGTTGCGTATCTCAACTATAATAAAGAATATGGCGAAAGAAGCTTGGTATTAGGCATCCTCCTGGGCTTTGGGTTGTTTCCAGGAAGTGCTGGACTAATGTTGCATCTAAGATATTAAGTTTCTGGCATATCCTTTTGTCTAGGATTTGGCAAGTAAGCTTATCTTCCTATAATTTGGTGATAATAGTTAATTGAAATTGTGCTTCCTGTAGGCATAACTCTCCTTGAAAGACCTATTCTTCTGTCCATGCAACACTGGATCAACCTTTATTAATCTTTTTTTTTGGGTTACAAACGAGGCATAAGACCTTGTGAGTGGTTAAAGGGGTAGGGTAGAGAGTGAGTCCAGGTACTTCAAGTCCCAGGGCACTTAAGTCTAAGGGAGGATATGTGCTCATTCCTCCCCCCACCCCCACCTAAAAACAAGAATGAGTGCTTACAGATAATCCTCTACATGCTTATTGGTTAATCTGAATTTTATGACAATGTGGCCAGGCTATAGTATAGACTACTATATTATCTCTTCTTTGTCACTGTCTTCCCTTTGGCAAGGACTTGCTCCATTGTGTAGCACTGCAAGGGCTTTTAAGTACATATTCCAGAAAGAAGATAAATCGGGAATGAAAGTTTGCTCTTTATTCTTATAATGTTAGTAGATGTTCTTTAGACTTGCTGGTGCTCATATTATTTTAGGACTTGGGGATATATATGCAGGTTACTGAAGAGTAAATTACACTCCCTTCCCTTAAAGAGATCAGATGCCAACCTAAACTGCTCTTCTCTCTGTTTTGAAAATATACATCCTTCTCTAAAATCAAAATATGCACTACGTCGACCACCAAGCGCGTAAGTCAAGTGATAAGAGGTTGTTCTAGTTTAACTGAAGGTCTCAAATTCGAGTTCCTGAGAATGTAACTGCGTTAAAATTTGGTAGAGAGAGCTTTGCTGCCCTTTGTGGTCATATCCGGCTCGAATTTGGATTAGTTGACACTTGTGGTTTAGTGATCGGACACTAGATGGTTGCTTATAAAAAAAATATGCACTATGTTGACCTCCTCTGCAATAAAAAATAAACTAAAATTATTATACCTATTTTGACTGACATTCGCTTATATAAACTATTCATATAACATATTAAATATATATTTTGTCAATATAAAAATAAATTTTTTTAAAAGTTATAATAAATTAAATTATAGTTTTTAACACAACAAAAACAATGAAATAAAAATTTAAAAATATATATGTTAATAAATTTATATTGTTAATCAAAGAAATTAATATTATCATTGGGGACATTTTGCTTGGGGGAGGGGGTTTGTGTGCAATTTCCAAATGGAGGAGAGGGTCATGTAATTTGGGCATTTTAGGGAAGCGGAGTGTAATTTACTCTTGCTGAAATGCTTGTTGCCTTTTAATTGATTTGTATGATCATATCCACTCTCATTTTTTTTTTCCCGTTGCAAACTGCAGAGACATATCTAGTTTTGATTTATTCCTCTATTCATGACAGCTTTCTCAATTTCCTGCAGAGCTTTGATAAGGTTTCGTTTTATAATTTGGTCTTCTGACCTTTCCCAAAACATTATGGAACCTTAAATTCTGCTTCTAGAAAGTATTTATTTTTATTTTTATTTTTTTACTGTTCAATATCTTATTGTTCATAATAACATCTTTTGTTGTGCATCTGACTTTTGTAGTTATTGACTCTTTTAGGTTTTGTTATCTAAAATCTCTTAAACAATGTTGCTTCACTCTAGAAACACTAGTAGCTTGCTTTCCTGTGTTAAGCACTGATCGGTGATGTGCTTTTGTTTTGCTGTGTTGCTGGTTATTACCCTTTTTATTTTTCCCTGATTATATACTTTAATTCCTTGTTCCCTCCCTTTTTTTAAAAAAAATAAATCTATACATTCATTTCTCTAGCAAATATACCATTAGGGGCAATGACTATTGTATCCCTGGGATTAAATAACTCCAAAATTTCTGTTTGGATGCGTTGATTGTGCATGTGAGTAGGTGTTTTTTCTTGGCATGCTATATTGATATATCTTAGAAAGATTTAGCTATAGTTCACGAAGATGCACAACTGTGCTCTAATGCTTTGGTGGTTGAATACCAATGCAGTCTTGCAAACACCTTGACAGTTGTGCATCTTTTGATTCATAACCAGAACTAGTATAATATTATTCTTGATTTTTTCTCAATGTTATTTTATCGTGTCAATATATTGTTAATTATTCAATCTTATTATCTGTGTTAATGGCTGAGTTGGGTTGCTTTTGTGCGATTTTTCTGAATTTTCATGCATGGGATGATGTTAGTAGTTGAAAAAAAATTGTTATGCATTTTTTCCTGTGTTTTGATTAAAATGGAATTTGTTTTAATTGCAGTTTATGTCACTCCTTGGCGTTACAGTTAGTTGTTGTTTGCCTTATCTCTTGCTTCAGCACAATCAGTTATTTCAAATCTAACCCGATGGTTTGTTTGTTTCTGGCAGTTTAGCAGCCATAGGAAGGAAAAGACCACAGCACTATGATACTGTTCTTTCTGCATTGCTCAATTTTAATCCAAATTTTCAAACAGTGAAAGGATACCATGCTGCCAGTGTACAGTACTCCCTAAGAACTGCATTTTTGGGATTTCTAAGGTGCACTTATTCACCATTATTAGAGGTAAACATATATGTTTTACATGCATATTGTTCTCTAATTTCCTTAATCTTCTTTTTCTGTTGAGTCATGCCCATTGCATTATTTATTATTATCCTCTTTGCAAAATTTTGATATGACTCGGTGAAATTATGTCATTTTTGGTCACCTGATCTGCTGTGATGCTCAATTTCTTGCTTCCTACTCCCTTGGCCTCAAAATTTTTAAATTAACCATCTGAAGTTTATTCCCTAATAATTGTTTAGAAAGAAATGTTGGGTCTTGAGATTTGACTTTGGACCATTAGGAGTCTGCCAAGGACTATTGGACAAAATCTACATGATAGTTTTGGGAAGTATATTTATACAGCATAAACATAGATATTACATTCCTATCTTTTGAAGGATCCTCTCTTTTACATTGATATTAACTTATAACCAGAGAACAGAGGAAAGCCTATGAACAGAAACACAACCAGAAACTGGGAAGAAATAATAATATGGAAGAAATTCAAAGAAATAAATAAAATGCTTGTATGTCATGTTGACTGCTAAACAATTGACATATAACTTAAATTGTGTGGGAAAGAATTAACTATAGATGAACAATGGGAGAGACAAAGAAGCTATGTATTGTTGGCCTAATTAATTTCATGCTGATTTAAAACTAGACTTTATCATCTAGGAATTTACTTCAAATTTCTTTATGTTTAATCACACTATACCTATATTCACTTAGGATGCCATTATTTTCTATCCTAGTATGCTTGCATATTATAATGAAGAACAAATAATAAGAATCAAATCAAAAGCAGAAAGGGTATTAGGAAGAGAGCAGTTCTGTGTAACTAGCGCTCTATTAGGATCCTGTGCTAACAGGGCTAAAGGATGAAGCCTGGTGTGGCTATCAATGTTTGAACACATAGATTCAGAATCTTTTTAATTTTTTGCAGTCAAGAGAAAGACTGTTAAGGACCCTGCGTGCTATGAATGCCGGGGATGCCGCAGATCAAGTTATTCGGCAAGTTGATAAAATGATAAAAAATGGTGATCGTTCAACTCGTGATATGCGAGCTAGCAAGGTTAGTGACTTATTGTAAATTGATGTATGCTTGTGACATTGAGCACTAGTTAACAGCTTCTGTTATTCAATTACATCATATATCACATTCAATATTTAATTTTCAGGATGACCTACTATCAACTCAGCCACCTCTGTCATGGGAATCATCTAGAAAAAGATCTGTGCCCCTAGATAATGAAAAATTGGCTAATGGTCATGAGGCCATCCCTAAACGGATTCGTTCTGGTCCTGATTTGCATTCTCCTCTACCAGTTCAATTAAATGATTCTGGGCAGGATTTCAACTCTGTTAACGAAGCATCCCCTAATGTTCCTCTTCTGGATGGTGAACTAACTGCTGCAGAGCAAATGACTACCATGATTGGTGCTTTGCTTGCAGAAGGAGAAAGGGGTGCTAAATCTCTTGAAATTCTTATTTCAAAAATTCATCCTGATTTATTAGCTGATATTGTCATAACTAATATGAAGCACTTGCCTAAGACATCCCCACCATTAACAAGGCTTTGGAAATTACCCATGACACAACAAGGTTCTCAAGGCACTCAAATACAGGTTGTAGCATCATCCACTCCACTAAATTCAGTGCAGTCGTCAGTTGCTGCCCAAGCACCATTTTCTTCAGCAACAGCCATTGCCCCTAGTTCATTATCTGACATCTCTAATATAAGTAATATGACTATTGATTCTAAACGTGATCCACGCAAGGTATATTTTTCTTGCCTTTTGATGCAAGGATTGTTGTCTGAGTTGATTTTTTTTGTATGTTTTATTATAGAATGCAAACTTGTTCAGTTACCTTGGTCTATTCCTGCTTCTATTTTTCAGGATCCCCGCCGCCTGGATCCACGGCATGTAGTAATAAGTGCTGGAGGCACAACTGTATCTGCCGTGGAAAATACCGTTTCGATGCAGCCAGAGTTAGATGATTCTGTGCCCTTGAATAAGCCTGTATTCCATCATGTTGTGACTACTGATGAGAATACTCCTGCTCCTCAAATATTCAAATTGGGTAATGACTTGATGTCTGAAGGTCTACCGGTCTCAGGACCTGAGCAGCTACCTCACAAAGGTGAGATTCTGGAGAAGCCTGGAGATACTGACCAAATTCTGGAAGCAAATGCTTTGGACAGCTCACTCTCTCCTGCTGTTGCTATAAATGAGGATTTTAGTACAGTGAAGCTGTTGGATGGTACTGAAACAAATGGAACAGATTCATCATCTATTATTGAACCTGATGAGATTTATCCTGCTGTTCCAGTAGCATCTACATCAGAAGACACCTCTGTGGAACTACCACCAGTTCCAATGTATGTTGAACTATCCAAAGAGAAGGAGAGTAACATGAGACAACTTGCAATCAAGCATATAATTGAGTCACACAATCATTTGAATGGGACAGATTGCCAGCAGCTTTGCATGCCATTAATGGCTCGACTGGTAGCTCAGGTATATATATATATATTTTTTTAATTTAAAGGATGATGGAGGTTGGGCTATCTCAAGACCTGGCTGTTCTGTTAACAAAATGAGTAGTTATTGGATTACTTTATGTTGGTTGTGCGGTGATTTATGTTAATGAGGAATTGTAGAAATGTATTTTACCCAACCTGAACCACTAATTGCTGCTACTCATGCAATGTGAAAAATCAGCTGCAAATTGAGAATGAGTTGCAGATGTTGAGTATAATATAAGGAATTCTTGCCTGCATCTACTTAATATTTGCTATCTTTATAAATTTTAAGCAGGATTATCAACAATATTTTGGTCCTTTCTTGCAGATTGATGATGATGAGTTTATTGAGATGCTGCAAAAACACATCCTTGATGACCATTGGCAAAAGGTGCCACCTTTTATTAGTTATTTCTTCCATACTTATTTACATTTTTAGTTTTCATGTTTCATAAAGCACATTAATTGTGACATATTGTCTGATGATGTTAGTACTATACAGAAAAGGAATGTTTTGCATTATGAGAACAGTGTCATTTTTTTTTTAAAATATTTATACATTAGTCAAAGTTGTAAATTGTTTTCATACTCTAATCCAAGGAATAGACCAGGATAGTCAACCACTTTTTGATGGATGCTTAAACAGCATATGATGGTATTTCATAATTCAGATCTTCATTTTCTACTATAGCATAAGGTAATTAGTATTAATAAATGCTATTGCACTAGTTTGGTGATTTGTAAATAGATCAGTTACCAAAGAATTGCTAGTATATTGATCAACTATAAGGTTGTATTGATATCATTTGGTTACAACTTTTTCCTGGGCTATGAAGATAATTTTATTTGGTTGTATGTGGAGATCATGATTCTAATAATTTGCTTCTATTTATTAGTTTTTAAGATAGTGCTTTGATAGATATCATGGTCAGCAAGGAGGGGATACTCTTTTATCAGACCACAAGCAAGATACAACTCCTATTTGGAGGGTATATTCCAGAAGGAAATATCAGGGAGTAATATAGGAATTTCATTTGGTGCAAGTTGTGTGGGTCTGTTTGAGTTTGTTCGGGGTAGGGATGAGTTGGCAGAAGGAGGGATGAGGGAGAGAGAAATATAGTGAATTTTGGAGAGAGTAGGGAGTAGGTCTGATTTTGTATTTTCAGTCTTACCTGAGGGGCTGAGAGGCTCTGGAATAGGAGAAACTTTTTCTCTGGTTGTTTTTCTGATTCAGTAGTAACAGTAGTTTCCTATCAAACTTACAAATGGATTTGCAGGGCCATGAAATTGCATTGCATGTTTTGTACCATCTGCACTCACTCATGATATTGGATTCGGTTGGAAGCCCTTCATCTATTGCTCTTTTGTATGAAAAATTTCTCTTGCAAGTGGTAAGCACATAATTGGTTGTTTGGTCTTATTTAATGACAGTTGTAACAGCCTTTCCTTTTTTTTTTTTTTTGGGTACTTAATTAATCTTTTCCTTGAGAAACTTGTTTTTACTATTTCCCTGTAGATCAAATCTCTGTTGGATTCTTTCCCAGCATCAGACAAATCTTTCAGTAGACTTCTTAGTGAAGTTCCACTTTTGCCAGAATCTGCATTGAAGGTTCTGAATGATCTATGCTATTCTGATGTTATTGATCACCATGGAAAAATTGTTCGTGACATTGAGCGTGTAACTCAAGGGCTTGGTGCCATCTGGAGTTTAATTTTGGGGCGTCCACAAAATCGGCAAGCCTGCTTAGGTATAGCATTGAAGGTAACTTGTCATTGATGAATTTCTATGTAACAGGGTAACTCCTGTAGTTCAGGCTGTATATATTATTTTTCATGGCTTTTTATCTTTAGTCATGCATCTCTGGCATATAGAACAAATTTTGGAAACTGATACTTCGATTGAAGGCATTTGGTAGTGGTATCTGGACATAATGTTATACCAAAACAATGATAGAAAGGACTGGAACTATTATGTACAAAGCCGGTAGTGGTAAATAGATGTGAAGTTTCCTACTTGCCTTACTTGCATTGGCAAGACTGCTTTGTTATAACAACAGTTTTGGTAGCTTCAGGGTTCTGGCTGAATCCATATGTATTTGATCTGTCAAGCTTGTAAGTTAATTGAGATAATTACTTAAATTTTGAACTTGCCTTTTGTCAATTTATCAATAGGGGGATCTTCAATCAACTGAATGATCTTTTTCCCCCTCTCGTATATATTGATTGATCAAGGCACAGATAGTTACAAGCATATTTTCCCTGGTGTTCATAATTAATGACATTTAATATGGTCATGTCTAACTAGTGACTGATGTATGATTCTGCTGTGGCAGTGTGCTATCCATACACAAGATGAGATTCGAGCAAAAGCTATTCGGCTGGTATAATAAACTTATGGCTGTACATGATCACACGAACATCCTATCAATTATGTAACCACTGTTTTTTTTTTTGGGCATTTGGACAGGTGGCAAACAAGCTCTATCAGCTTAGCTATATTTTGGAAGATGTTGAGCAATTTGCAATAAAAATGCTGCTATCTGCTGTAGATGCCCAAATGTCAGATACTGGTCCTTCGCAATCTGAACCCATTGAGCAAAGAACTGAAGTAGAGGTATAAAATTTTCCTTTGTCATGATTCCTTTCTATTGTCTTGTCTCTTAAGTTATATTCCTCCTCCTATTGTGATTGCTAGTACTGGAACTTGAAATTATTAATGATTGCTGTGAAGAAGTTGATCTTCACCACCGTATAGAGCAAAAATTGGGTTAATTCTAATTATGTTCTTATAAGTGGAACAGACTGTAATATCGTTTGTAACTCATGTAGACAGTAATCTTGCTTTGCCTGCTCCAACATTGAGCTAATAGTGTGCCCAAATATCTTTTTCTTATAATACTTCTTCTGTTAATTCTAAATGTGTTTTCATAAGAGGAATGGAACGGCCTGTGATGTGGTTTGAAACTCATGAAGACTTTAATCTTGTTTTGCCTGCTTCTTCAAAACTGATCTAATAATGTGCACAAACATCTGTTACGTTCTTGCTGAAAATTTAGAGAGGGGTGCTGCTAACATCATCTTATTTGTTTTATATGTTTAATCAATATATGCTTTTCTTTTTCTTCTTGGAGGATCCCTTGTCCTCCCTTTTTCTGTATGTTTCATAATGCTGTTTTCTCTTCTTCTCTAATAAAATATTTCTTTTTCTATTAAAAAAAACTAATTAACATTGGGCCAAAATTCATTACAGGTTGCAAATCAGGAAACAACCAATACATTGCAAACTTCAAAGCCCACTACTTCTGAAATTGACACTGCTAGCGTTGTTGAGTCAATGTCATTCTCTGAAGCTCAACGTCTCGTTTCTTTATTTTTTGCTTTATGTACAAAGGTTTGTTTTGCATATACTTCATCTAAGACTTCAAGCTTGCCAATGACTAGTTTAGATTTGTTTCTGTAATACTGACACTGGATTCATATCATTGCAGAAACTCAGTCTTCTCCAGACTGTATTTGATGTCTACGGGCGAACAACAAGAACTGTAAAGCAGGTCATATTTTTTTTGAAAAAGTATTATTTTAGAATACATCCTATAGGTATTGAAGGGGAAAATCAGGACCATGTATCAGTTAATCTATGGTTCAAGCTATGTTTGTCAATTTTGTTGACTTTAACAGTGCGGAGGTGTTTGTGGTGAAGTCTCCCAAGTACTTATTGTTACAGAAGAAAGGGATCAATAGACATAGTTAGGATTAGCAATTATTGTTCGCTGAATAAAGTTATTAGTAGTGACTAACTACTGAACAACTGACTCACCCTGAGGAAGGAATAAAGAAGAGGGTAGTTATTTAAGTGTATAACTGTTGAGTTGAGAAATGATAAAATTTTTGTTGAAAAATACTAGGAATATTAATAGAAAACTGAAGGATTACAATAAAGAATCCCTCCCCAGAGCTAGAAACTCCTACAGAAACCTTACAACTAAGGAATTCTGCCCACACACTAGAGCAAGTGCTCCAGCCACAACATCTGACAAAATACTCTCCCCCTATCCCTCACACACCCACTACCTTTATTTATAACAACTCACCCCTATGACTGTTACCTAATTACCCCTTAACAGAAAATACTACATAACTTGACAGAAATAATCAACTACAGCATTCCTATCAGATAGATTAAGGCTATTATTTTTCATATTCCAAGTATCAGCTTGTAGAAAGAAACATTTGGAGCTATAAAGCCCTGATACCTTGAAAACGGAGCTTTATTGTGTTTTGCAGCTTTATGAAACATGACACTTCAAATTGCAAACATTGCATATTTTGTCATGTCATGGTGTCCAACTGTTCATATCGTGTCATGTCCCATATCTATATTAGTATCCACACTTAGTTTTGGAGAAAGAGTCACATAAACTTGTGACAACAGTGAATTATGGGGGAGTTGAAGATTAGAGAGTTAGTAATGTGTTTATAAAGATTTTGAGTTGGAAAAGGGAAGAAAAAAGAAGTAGGTTATTTACAAGGCAATGCTAGATATAGTTATGCTTATGCTTCAAGGGACTGAATTTTGGAGAATATAGATGGTTTGTTGGTAAGAAGCATTGAGACTTTAGGTTCAAGGACTGGGAGTGTTTTCCCTTGGTTGGGGCTATGGGTAGTGTGTTGGTTATGTGGGATAGTAGGTTAGCTGCTAATGCTGTTCTCTAAATGAATTTTCCTTGTTTTGGATTGGAATGATAATCAGAGGTAGGGTCAGTGACTCAATGGTAGTTCACCTAGATATATGACGCATCAAGGCCTAATTTACAATCCCTTCTTAGGGAAGAATTATGGGAATTTTGCAACCTTGGTGTGCTGAAGTTAGTTTAAATGCAGTAAGGTTCCCTAATGAAAACTAGGAGGGGTTGTTTTATTTCTACTATGACGATTTTGACGATTTCATTCAGAATTGTGACACCAGAGATTTTAGGACATTAGGATCTCGAAAGAGGAAATGTACTTTAGACAAGCTAGAAGTTGATGGAGGGTTATCTTTGGAGCACAGTGATAAGAGGAACATTTTAAGGAATGAGTTTGAAGGGATCTTGCTCAAAGCAGAAACTTGTCAGAGGCAAAAATCTAGACGTCAAAGGGTCAAGAATTGGAAATGCTAGCTTTAGATTGTTCCATAGAGCTGTAACCTGTAGGAGGCAGAAGAGTTCTGTTAAAAAAAAAAAAATTGACCTTGAGAATTGGAGATGTTGAAGTTAAGGAGTTGTTGTAGATAAATTTTTTTTTTTTTGATAGAAAAAGAAATATTATTACTGAGAAGAGAGAGAAACAAAGGAAAAAGGAAAAACAAAAAAGAGAAAAGGAGGAAAAGAGGTCCTCCAAATAAAAGATAGCCAAAACAAAGAACCACCCCTCAAAGCCCCAAAAACAAGACTAGTACAACAAAGCCCTTCAATCCCTATAAACATCTAAGAGAGGTACCCCCTTAAACATCCCATTAGCTAAAACCCAAAGGGAAGCAACATAGTGAATACGTTTCCATAACAATTGAGGAGGCAAAGACCGCTCACTAAAAACTCTTGACATTTCTTTCCATCTAAATACACCACACAATCGCGAACGTAGCTGCTTTCCACAAAATTTTGTTCTCCTTCCTTTAACCAGGCCACTAAAATTAGTCACAAGAAGAGCACCTAGATCATCAAGACAAACCCAAATCTCATCAAAGAGACCAAATAACCTATTCCAAATATCCCAGGCCACCTTGCAATGTAAGAAAAAATTTTATTAGTCTCAGAGTTCCTCATACACATCACACAAATATCAGGAGATAAAACCTTAAAAAGCCTCCTGACTTGATGTAAATAATTAGTATTAATTCTATTGAGAACTGTAGTCCACAAAAAGGCTTTAACCATTAAAGGCACCTTAACTTTTCAAAAAGACCTTTTAAAATACGAAACACCAAGAGGATTATGGATCAAAAATGTGAAATATGAAGCACAAGTGTATAATCCTGAGGAATCCAACTTCCACAGTCTCTTATTAGGAAAAAGGGGAAACGCAGAATGGAGCCAAAATGTCCAGCAACGAAGTAAGGTCATCCACAAGTCTAGCAATTACATTGCTGGAAAAGTGGAAGTTCCAACAAAATTGGTCCCCTTGCAAACAAAAGAAATCAACAATGGGAGCATTATGTAAAGAAGACAGAAAAAAGGCGAAGGAACTTTTCTTTAAAAAGGATATGACCAATCCAACAATTCTCCCAAAAGCAAAAACGAGAGCCATCTCGAACGTGCAAAGACAACAAAGGAGAGAAGGAATGGTATACTTGAGAAATCGCTTTCCAAGGACTTGCGTGAGTAACAACACCCCTGAACCAGCATCCCAACCATTCCGATGAAGCCCAAACTTGGCCTTAATCTCCTTATGCCATAGAAAGTTAGGCTCAAGATGGAACCTCCATAACCACTTAGCCAAAAGAGAGATGTTCTTAGAAACCAAGTTACCAAGACCCAAACCCCCATCTTCCTTAGATCTACAGCACACATCCCAACTAACCAAATGACTCCTCTTTCTCTCCCCTCCATCAGACCATAAAAAATCTCTCACAATTTTCTCAATCCTACGAGCCACCCCAACTAGAATCTTGAATAAGAACAGAAAATACAGAGGCATACTAGATAAAGACGCCTGAACTAAGTTAATCCTCCCCCCTAAAGAAAAGTATAACTTTCCAACTATCTAGCTTACGAGAAATTCTTTGAATCATAGGATCCCAAAAAGACTCCGCACGCATGTTACCATCCAAAGGAACACCTAGATAAGTAAGAGGCCAATTTAGAACCATACAACCTGCAATCTCATCTATCTCACCAAGAGATTCTTCTTGAATGTTAATACTAGCTAGACCAATCTTTCCCAAGTTAACACGGAGCCCCGACACCAACTCAAAAATCTGTAGCAGTGAAAGCACATGAAGAAAATTTTCCCTATCTTTAGGCATGAAAAGAATAGTATCCTCTGCAAATTGCAAATGAGACACATCACAACCATTGCCCCCAACCGACAAACCTTTAAGAACCTCTCTATCAGAACCCCTTCTCAATATACAGCTTAAGACATCAGCCGCCAAAGTAAAAAGAAAGGGGGACAAGGGGGCACCCTGTCTAACTCCACGTTGCCCCTTAAACGAATTTTTAGGTTGCCCATTAATAATAACCGAAAAGGCTACTGAAGAGAGAAAACCCCTCATCCAACGCCTCCATCTATCACCAAAACCCTTACGACAAAAAACCCAATCTAAAAAACCCCAATTAACCATATCTTAGGCCTTCTCAAAGTCCACTTTAAACACAATGCCTTTTTGCTTTCTACACTTGACATCCTCAACTAATTCGTTAGCAATTAAGCTAGCATCAAGAATTTGACGCTCAACAATGAAAGCACTTTGATTCTCGGAGATAGAATCCACCCAGCCTCACAGAAATCATTTTAGCAAAAATAGAATTTATACATCTTACCTCTATTGACCAATTATGGAATGTTAAGGATGGTATTCTAAAGCTTGTTGGTTGGAAATGCCATTTGAACACATTCAAAAAGCTGTTTAGGGAACGGATAAGAAAGAAGCTCTAGAGTCCAAATTCTTATGGATTTTCTGTTGCTTTCTTTCAAGATTGTTGGGATATTGTTTAAGTAGACTTCCCAAAGATGTTTGCTGAATTCCATTGCATTCGAAAAAGTGGCATCATCCTGAACATTGTGTTCATCTCGCTTATGCTTGAGAAGTATGGTTCTATCAAGGTGAAGGATTACAAGCCCATTAGTTTGGTTACTAATGTGTACTAGCTCATTGCAAAGGTTCTCTGTCAGATCCAATGGAAGTGTTGTTTTATGCTATTTTTGGAAATCAAAGTGCTTTATTAGAGGTATACAGTTTTTTGGAAGTGGCTCAGGGACTGAATGAGATGGTCAATGATGTGATAAGAAAAAGCAATTGGGGTCTGCAATATTTCAAGAATGCTTATAAGGTTGACTCTGAGTGTTTTAATTCTTGATGGAGGATGTGGATTTCTGGATGCCTTTCTAGTTTCTACAATTACCTTTACAGCTGGTCTTACTCGACTTAAGAATAGATGTTCAGGGTCGCATCTTTTCCAGGGCCGTTGGTACTGACTTCATCTAGGGTATCATTGTAGGTTCAAAGGGAGTTAGTTTCCCTCCTTAAGTTTGCATATGAAAAGATTCTGTTTTTGGAATAGGTAGGGATAGCTTTGACAATGTTCTGTACAATCTTTCTGGTATTGGGTCACAAAGGTGTTTCTGTCTGGTGCTTTGTATTTTTCTTTTCAGCTTTATGTTTACAACCTGCTTTACTTGGGCTTTTACAGGCTTTTCATCGCCATATCCCTACTCTTATAAGGGCATTAGGAAAATCATATTCTGAGTTGTTCCATATCATATCTAATCCACCACAAGGCAGTGAAAACCTTCTCACACTGGTAACTTCTATTCTCATTATTGAGGACTGACTATATCATTCCATCAAGTTTTGATTACTGTATTATGAATGGATGCTTAGTGTCGAATTTGTTCTCTTAAAGGTACTGCAAATATTGACTCAAGAGACAACACCATCTTCTGATCTGATAGCTACTGTTAAATGTTTATATGAAACTAAATTAAGGGTATGCCCAATAACTAAAAGCATTCCAGAGTTCTCAACTGATGGTTGAATATTTACTTATTTGCTTAACTGACTGGTTCTTTGTTACAGGATGTTACAATTCTTGTTCCCTTGTTGGCGTCACTTTCCAAAAATGAGGTCAATTTGATGATTTTCTTCTTATTTTCCTTTTGTGTGAATATTGTTGTTCTTCTTTTTTGTTTATGTTTAATTTTACATGGGCCTATCATTTTGACACACAGAACATTATAGAAAAAAAATAATCTTTTTTAATCCCATGTTCAAGATCCATTTACCAGAGTGCAATCGCAGTTCTATATTAATGTAATGGCTGCTTCTCAACGGTCTTAGCTATTTTAGTATAATTGTATGGATAGTAATACTTCTCAGTGTAGACAAGCAGGTCTGAAAACAATATCAGTAATTTCCCATATAATGTTGCATCCACACCCATGGCAAATTGTTTGGGGTGCTAGAAAATTTATATATTAAGAAAGTGGTCTCTTGCTACAATATGATGCAGGGTCCTATCCAGAACTCTTACCAAACGATAAGTTACTCATTATTAAGCTGCTTCTTGTGCTTAGCTTATCTAGCCTGTCTTAGTTATCCCTGTCTCAGCTTATCTAGCCTGTCTTAGTTATTTACTACTGAATTTATAATCTTAGTCCTGTTCTGATTAAAAAGAAGAATGGTGATGGTTATGGAACGGTGATATAACACTAACAACTGAAAAGGAAAATTATAAGCTAATGTTGGCTTGTTGAAGTTGTCATTTTTATATGGTTCAGCATTGAATCCTTTACAGCTTATCAGTAATTTTAATCTAATGCTATTTTAAGTGTGATATATTATCTGTCAATATCCGTGGTAGGCTGTATCTCTTTTAAATATTTCCTCAAGAACTTCAATTATTATATGGTATCAGGTTTTACCAATTTTCCCTCAGCTTGTCAACCTTCCATTGGAGAAATTCCAAATGGCACTTGCTCACATACTGCAGGTATCCATATCTGTCAATGTTCAAATTGAATTTCATAAACTATGCCTCATGTTTAATCTGAGTTGCCTTGAGTCTTGGGACGCTCATTTTATTTTAGTTGACTCCTTTATACCTGGGTTTCCTTTTGGGTATGTGGGTCTATTTAGGTTCACTTTTAAAAAAATTTAACATTTTTAATGTGAAGTCATACTGACCTCATGTTATATATTTGTCTTCTGGACATGCTTAGCATTTAAAGCTGTTTATGGCAGGGTTCGGCTCATACTGGTCCAGCCTTAACACCTGTAGAAGTGTTGATTGCAATACATGGAATTGTTCCTGAGAAAGATGGCCTTGCACTTAAGAAGGCAGGTCTTCTATCTTGGTTGTTATTTCTATGCTGATTCATCTTGTATCATAAAGCTGTTCTAATATGAAATTTGTTAAATTATGGTTATTCTGTATGTTGCATGCTTATCAACGTTTAAGCGGATAGAAAACATTTTAGTCTGGATTTATTACAGGACTCTCCCTGATTGATAGTTAAATATGAGATCAAGTCATGCACATTATGTTTGAGTTGTACGATTTTTCAATTCTAGTTATGCATTAAAGCACTAGCCTGATTGTGATTGCGACAGGTACTCTGTACTGTCTTTCGCCATCTAGAATCAGCTCTAGCTGGGATATTCTAAAGAATTAAACTATGCAACAATTATTATTCTTGTTTGGCTCCCTCAAATTCCTAACTATAGTATATTACTCTGATTCGATTTGGTGATCATATTCCTATCCTTCAATTTGGTTGCATAACTCATCGTAATAACCATTCATAAATATTAAAAGCATAAGTGGTGAAGTCTGAACTATTGTCTTGTGTAATCAGATAACAGATGCTTGCTCGGCTTGCTTTGAGCAACGCACAGTATTCACTCAGCAGGTTCTTGCAAAGGCATTGAACCAGATGGTAGTGGACTTAATCAGTTAAACATTATATTCTTCATTCTTTTGCGGGTATCTTATTGTTACAATTTTCAGGTTGATCAAACTCCTTTGCCTCTTCTTTTCATGAGAACAGTTATTCAGGCAATTGATGCTTTTCCTGCACTGGTAAATGTTTTCTTCAATCTTTTTCTGTGCTTGTGTATATTGCTGCTTAAGCTTGTGCTTGTGGGATTGCTTGAGTTATAAGTGTGAAGAGCTTGAGTTATAAGTGTGAAGAGCTTGAGTTATAAGTGTGAAGATATTGCTTGAGGCTTTTACCCTTTTTATTTTTAGAGAAACAGGTTCAACCACCTTTTTTTTTTTTGGTTGCAGTTTCAAGTTTATTCATTTCTGAAGAGTAACAAATTAAAGGATTGTTTCTGACGAATACTATTATGTGTTAAAAAAAATTCCATTGAATCATTACATGGCAAGACCTAATCATACAGTTC
The DNA here is from genome assembly GCA_037074585.1 of Biancaea sappan. Taxonomy (NCBI): domain Eukaryota; kingdom Viridiplantae; phylum Streptophyta; class Magnoliopsida; order Fabales; family Fabaceae; genus Biancaea; species Biancaea sappan. Next base: position 21,183,043 of record CM073494.1, read on the forward strand.
TGTTTCTGAACTGGTATACTGACTTCTAATCTCAACGACCACCTACTCATGGCACTTATTTTGAAGTTTGAACAAATCTTAAAAAAATTAGTTTCATAGTTTCAAACTTGGACGGATTCCCCCCCCCCCCCTCCTCCTCCTCCTCTCTTCTCCTGTCTCCCGAAATTACAATCTGAGGTGGATTTTATTTAATCTTGGTAACTCACATTTTGTGTATACTCTAATCGTTGTACACTAATTTGTCTTTTGACCTTTTAATGTTTGGAAGACATGCATCATATCATGAACGACTTGGAGGAAGCGTTAACTTGTGTAATGTCATTGGTTATTTTTATAGGTTGATTTTGTTATGGAGATACTCTCTAAACTTGTGACTAAACAGGTATGTTTATTCAATCTAGGTCTAGGTTATTATGAAATATAAAATTATTTAACCGTGATTCCTTAATAGAAATGGTTATTAAGACTTTGAATAATTGATGTATTACTTTTACTGAGTTCAGGTTTGGCGAATGCCAAAACTTTGGGTTGGTTTCTTAAAATGTGTATATCAGACTCAGCCACGTTCTTTTCATGTATTATTGCAGGTATTGCATTGTCAATTTACATTACATCTTGTATTATCTGTTACCCTTACAACTTTTCTGTTGTACATGCTTCTTACAGTTGCCACCTCCACAATTGGAAAGCGCCCTCAATAAGCATTCTAACCTCAGGGGACCTCTTGCTTCTTATGCCAGCCAACCAACTGTAAAATCCTCACTACCTAGGTAAGCTCTTTAAGAGATGATCCTAAGGAAGAGAGAGAGAGAGAGTGTGTAGATAAGGTGTGTACTGTTTCTATGACATATAAGTCAAATTTCGGGAAACAATCCAACATCCTGATCCCATAGATGGTACAATTTGGCTTTCAAGGATCAGAGGATAAGCTGTTTGATCTGATTTGTTTTCTACTATGTTGCTAAGACTGATCTATTCTGAAGTTTAAGATTCTCGTTTCATTTTGTCAGAGATGTTGGGCCTAATTCTCTCCTGCAATTGACACAGCTGCATGTTCATATTTACAGATCAACATTAGCTGTTCTTGGACTTGCAAATGAAAATCATACATAGCAACATCTGTCGGCTTCGTTTCTGACACTAGTTATTCAGTTCACGGAGCAACTCTGACGTGACAATTAGGGGAGGCTGACAAGAATTCAGTTACAATGTCATTGAGGAGTTTGATTGCTTGCTGGTTGTTCAGCCATCCAAAGAGAAGATGCGTATGGAGAGTTTAGTGGCTGAGGCTGATCACTTGGACTGGACTGCTTTTTCATTGCCCAGATGACCTCCCATTGAGGACACACACACACACCCCCCCCCCCCCCAAAAAAAAAAAAAAGAAAAAGCTCTTTGAAGCTTGGCCAGCCTGCTCCTGGGAATGTACCATAGTCCGTTCTTTTAAAATAATTTTGTACCCCATTTCTTGTGTAATATTAATTAATTCATTGTTTATGTTGTATTGCTGCCTTTCTAGACCAACTAATCTCGGACATTGTTGGTTTATAGTCTTCTCACTCCTCTTAAGAATGACATAATGTTAATCTTCCAAAGGGCACAGAGATCTAAGTACTCAACTTTTTCAAGCCTTTGATGGAACGATAAACAAAATTAAAAATAATTTGAAGTCGCAGCTTTCTTGAGGGCAAGGTATTACTGCTGATAAAATACCGAGTTTGATGACAACATCCGCCCACCCAAAAAAGAGTAAGTTAAAAATAATATATAGCACCATATATGGCGATTGATATCCAAATTTCAACTTGCTAAAGTACAAACAAACGAGAATTATGAGACACGTCAAGGACAATGCATATTGTACTTCCGCAAGAGAAGAATAAGCAAGCATTATTGTCCAAATTTTTAAATGAAGGTAAGTGCTTACACTGCATCTTAACGAAGCTGGTAAGAGTAGTACATGATATATTTAGGATCCTCTTAACTGATTAGTCGATTGCAGTTCTTCGTAAGTAGTTACGATAGACGGAAGTCATAACTTCCCATCTTAAACAGATTAGCACCGGCACCACATTCCCTTAAATGCAATAACGTATACATCGTAATAACGATTTATGAGAATTCATTGGTCACTCAGATTTTCAATACTAATGCGGTTCTAATGGCAGCATATAAATTTGAGTTTGCACTAGTCATATATCCAAAACTACAGCTTCATTGACATTCATCAAGACAACTACCCCACACTTCAACGTACGTTGCCATTTATCTTCGGGACAACTTGACAACGCAGGGTTGTCCTACAACAATTACTCTCACGTGTCATAGCACACATTGATTAATATGCAAGGGTTAAATCAATTAAGGTAACAATAGAAAACTACACTCGAGAAAGTTACCATTTGCTGATTTTGTAACAAACCCCAGATCAGAAACTATTAATCGACATCAAATTAACCCCCCAGTGGGAGTGCCATCTAATACATAGCTCTACATCACCTTGAAATGCAATTTGTGTAACTCTCCCCGTATCCTCTTTGGCGGGGGGAGAGGGGTTCCTTTCTCTCTCTCTCTCTCTCTCTCCAACAAAAGAAATAAAGCAACATACTTTACAACAACAAAATTTGCTTCTGCCAAAGAATTCTGTGCAAGTGAATACCAGAAACTATTTCAGTAACCTGTTTCTCTAGCTAGGCGACGGGATGAAGAACCCATCTATTCAGTGTTGAACCAATATTTACGAGCAAACTGCCAAAATTGAAAGCAACGATATTTTAGTTCCCCAGAAGACCTAAAATTATAATTCTATAAACATGTTCTGAAAGTATGTACATGTTTCAAAGTCACCGCACTGCCCAACCCTAAAAAGTACAAGGAATAAAATGGAGAGATGATTTTATAAATGTGACAGCCTTAAAGAGCACAAACTCCCGGGAGTTTCCAACGTTCTAATTTCTATAATAGTGAGCAGTGACACCGACAACTGAAGCACAATGTATTTGCTTAAGAATTGCAATAGAGCTACATAACCAAAAAAAAAAAATCAGATCATACCTTTTAGCTTCGCATGCTCACAATAGAATGATGGAAGGATTACTTGATTGGTATGACTGCATCTAGATTTTTCAGAAGCAGCCAATCCTTAGGATATGCTGTATTACAAGCATCCAAATGAAAATGCCAGGTCATTATTTTAGAACAACCAGGAGGTAAGCCTTCCATTTGACTCTCATCTTCCAACAATTGTTCTACAAAGGTTGTCTCCTGTGAAAACAAAAGATATTTCAATTTACAAATTATAAGAATTGCAGATAATCTTAAGCAGCGAATGAAATATGACTCATTGTATCCCAGAGTAAAGATATGGGAAGCATACTTCAAAACCCTCCTGCACTGTGTCTAATTGTCGAATAGGATTTGACGAACGGCGTCGCCATCTCCTAGGATCCCACAAGATTGTGCTGTTAAAAGCAAAGCCGGACATGTCAACATGAAATCTACGCAGTCTTTTACTTTTCTCATTTGTATGCCATCCAATCACATGACTTGCATTGCACACAGGACCCTCCAAGGTGGCCTTGTTTTTGCTTTGTGCAAGCACGGCAACAGGCCAAGTGCCAAAGCGGCTACAAAACCCATTTAACATTAGAACATAATAAAAATGTGGAAGTAAGAGATTACATTTCATAATGACAGAAGTTAAACACATAAATTCATAGATTTACAGAATGGCTGACAAGCAGAGCAGTGGCACCAGGATGCTTTATGATTATTGGCTTCATGGGCAATCATGAAATAGATGTTTACCCAGAAAACTCTTCAGACCTAATTTTCTATTTCGCAATTAAATAAGTTGTCAACAACTAACAACAACAACAACAAAGTCTTATCCCACTAGGTGGAGTCGACTACATGGATCGCACAACACCATTAAGCTCTATCAATGACTAACTCTTCAGGTATCTTATTTACTAGAAGATCCCGTTCAATAACTTCTCTAAGTGTCCTTCTTGGTCTTTTTCGACATTTTTTCACAGGGCTCTAAACCATCTGCTCAACTCTCCTTACTGGCGCTTCCAATTGTCTCCTTTGAACATGCCCAAACCACCTTAAACGGTTTTCAGTCATTTTTTCCTCAATAGGTGCCACTCCAACTTTTCCTCGTATATGATCATTACGGATCATATCTCTTCATGTATGACCACACATCTAATGCAACATCCTCATCTCTGCTACTCCAATTTTATGCTTTTGTTGTCTTTTCATTGCTCAACATTCACTCCCATATAAAATCGCTGGTCTTAGCAGTACGATAAAACTTTCCTTTGAGCTTATCAGGTACTTTCCAATCACAAACAACTCTTAATGCCATTCTCCACTTTAACCACCCAGCTTGTATCCTATGTGTCATATCTCCAAAAATTTCGCTGTCATCTTGTATAACAGATCTCAGATACCTAAACTTTAACCCTTGTGATACAACATTATCTCCAATTTTAACCTTCAACTCGTTTTTAGCTTGTCGCTTGTTAAACTTACTATGCATATACTCTGTCTTACTCCTGCTCAGACGAAAACCCTTCGATTTCAAAGTAGTTCTCCATAACTCAAGTTTAAAATTGATCTCTTCCCTTGACTCTGCTATGAGAACAACATCATCAACAAAAAGCATGTATTTAGGAATTTCTTCTTGGATATATTTCATCAGAACATCTAAAACCAAGTCAAACAAATAAGGGCTCAACGATGATCCCTGATGTAGGCCAATCTTAATAGAGAAGTCTCTAGTCTCCCCTCCAGACTTTCTCACACTAGTTGTAGCCCCCTCATACATATCTTTTATAACTCTAATATACGCAACCCGTACACTTTTCTGTTACAAGGCTTTCCAAAGCACCTCTCTTGGTACTCGATCATAAGCTTTTTCCAAATCAATAAACGCTATATGCAAGTCTTTTATTTGCTCCGATACCTTTCCATCAACCCTCTTAGAAGATAAATAGCTTCCATAGTAGATCGCCCTAGCATAAATCCAAATTGATTTTCCGAAATACTTGTCTCCATTCTTAACTTACGTTCAATCACTCTTTCCCATAATTTTAGAGTGTGACTCATAAGCTTAATCCCTCGATAGTTTGCGCAGTTCTGGATATCTCCTTTGTTTTTGTATATAGGCACTAAAGTGCTTCTTCTCCATTCCTCCGGCATTTTCTTAGACCTTAAAATCTAATTAAAGAGCTTAGTTAGCCAGATAGTAGCCTTCTCCCCTAAACACTTCCAAACTTCAATAGGAATACCATCAGGACCAACGGCTTTACCATTATCCATTCTTCTAAGAGCTTCTTTGACTTCATTAACCTTAATCCTACGATAATATGCCAAATTTTGTTCTATCTCTAAGGTTGTTAAATCTTCCATATCACATGTCGACCCTACTCCGTCATTAAAGAGCTTATGAAAGTAATCTTGCCATCTGTTTTTAATATCTCCATCTGTAACCAAAACTTTTCTTTCTTCATCTTTAACACATCTTACTTGATCCAAATCTCTAGATTTCCTCTCTCTAGTCTTCGCAATCTTGTAAATCTTTTGTTCCCCTTTTTTCGTTCTTAAGTCCTTGTAAAACTCTTCAAACGCTTTAGATCGTGCTTCACTTACTGCTTTTTTGGCCTCCTTATTAGCCTTCCGACACCTTTCCCAATTTTCTGAGTTATTGCACAAATGAATAGCTTTAAAGCAATCTCTTTTAAATTTGATATTTTCTTGAACGGTCTCATTCCACCACCAAGATTCCTTATCTCTTTGTCCAAAACCTTTAGATTCTCTTAAAAGTGCTTTAGCTATCTTTCTAACCCTGTTGGTCATCTCATCCCACATGATGTTAGCATTTTCTTGTAACTCCCAAGACCCTTCCTCCAACAGTCTTCTCTTGAAAGTCTGTTGATTCTCCCCCTTTAGCTGCCACCACTTGGTCCTAGGGTTCATCACCTGTCGATGCTTTTGTCAAAAACTAAATTCAATCATATTTATTCAGTGGATAGTATCATACTATTACTTTATTTAATAAAAATTGGGGGCACGGCCTTTTTTTTTTTGGACTGAAGGTCACAGCCTAATGATGAAAAGGAAAATTTAATTCTTTAAAACCAATAAGATACAGAAAAGTAAATTCAATCCACTGTTAATAAAAGTAGATGAGAGAAGTATTAAATTCATGCTTCACAATGCTAGAGAAAGGTCATTGAGCAAATAGATAGTCCATGCCATCAAGAAACCACAAACCAATTAAAACTTCATTCTTGGTTTTGCTTTCTGTCCATTTGAAACAGAAGATCCAGGGGATAGAAGAAAACAACAAAACAACTTAAACGGCATATGTATATTATGAAGACTGCCACAGTATATCAAGGAAAATAGCAGAAAACTTCTAAATATATTAATTTAAAATTATAGAAAATTGCAATGCACAAGGGAAACCAGGGGTAGGTGCCACCAGGTTGGTTACCCGGACTATTTTAAAAACCAAGTAGCCAAAACTAAGAACAAAGATTTAGTCACATACGTACTAGCTATAACTGCGCCAATAAAAGACGCCAATTGTAAATGAAATCAGCTACAAACATATCAATGCGAAATTCAAAACAGAAATTTGAAGACAGGAGCGACAGAACAGACTTATAACACCTCCTATCAATTATCTAACTTCCAATTATATAATCTTATACGTAACACAACGTAAAAAGCCCAGCATCCAATGCAAGCAAAAAGTAGGTGTCTAGACTGCTGCAGAGGTGAATATAGAAAAGCAAAAGCCAAAGAGAAAAAGTAAAATACTTTGATCGTGTGCTGCCACAATCACAATCCAGAACATGCTAATTATGAATCAGACACAACCACGGCAATATGAACCTCGAATAATAAATATAAATGAAAAGTATGGTTGAAGTACCTTATGTCTCTCATGGCCTCAAACAGCTCGAGAGAATATATATTATCATCGTCAGCGAAATAGACAATCCCATTAAGTCTATGGTGTTCTATGTGCTCCAACGCCGTATTCCTTTGATGAACCCCTCTATCCTTCAAATTTGTGGAGTTTTTAGTGCAGACCAAATGCCTATACATCACACCTGTTTTCCTCAGCATTTCAGCAGTCTCCAAGGAAGCTGCGTTCATTTCCACCACTATCCACAAAATAGGCGGAGGTACGAGCTGGAGCACCTGAGCCAGTCTGTTCAGGAAATAGGACTGATGCGGCCGATTATATGTGGGAGTAACGACAATCAACTGTTTGCTTGGCATAAAATCGAACCTCTCCTTAACTGTGTTCTGCTTACCGCCACTCAGAATCAATGGATTGAACAGTCCCTCGTCACGCTTCAGAACATGTTCCTCAGGGACCCATTCTGCAATCGCGTGAGCCGGCTTGATCTCATACGAGATATCCTGACGTGGAACTTCGTCAACAACGTGACCAAAAGGAGAGATACCCAACAAGACACCTATGAAGAAACAGAGCAAACACCGTAAGAGCGCTCTTCTCCACTGTCCTTTTCGAGCAAACCGCAGTGCAAATACCCCGGCTAAAAACCTTCGCAATCCGACTGCATGCGCAAACAATGCCGGCGACGGCGACGAGTACTTGGCATTAGAGGCAAGCTTGTGAGAAGGAGAAGTAACTGGACTTGCAGCAACACCGTTTTGGTACGGCCGATCGTGATACAGTGGCCACAAAGTTCGCCGGAATGACGCCATGAATTAACCAATAACCACACACAAATTATAGCAGTAACTAAAAATAACTCACTGTATGACTAACCCAAATTCCATAGAAAACTCATAAGAAAACATTTCTGCTACAAAAACAGAGATGAAAAAAAATAATAATTACAACAATATTCTGAGTCTTCTGACAAAAAATCCAAAAGAAAATTAAAGGGAAAACCCTACAAAATAACAGATTCGAAGCCAAAATCCGAGTGACTTCAGTCCAATAAAGTGCAAATAATGATGAACACTGTTTATCCGTCAGGAATCGAATCGGCAGCCCAGTATCCGGTAGAAAGAGAGGGAGGGGGGAGAGAGAGAGAGAGAGAGAAGATATGCTCTTACAAATTTAGAGATTGTTGAAAGAAACGGAAGAAATGAGAGAGAGGAATTGACAGAGATCTGGAAATTCAGGGTTTTTAGACTCTTCGGCGCCAGTGGGCAGACGGATCACAGGAGATGCGGCTGTTTGCGGGTCGGGTTCTGGGGTTGGGTTTCGGGTTCGGGTGAGATTTTCCGTGAAAAGTGCAATAACACGTGGCCATCTGAGTTGGAACGTATGTGATTTCTCACACATTGTCTTTTTAAAATAATAATAATAATAATTGACATTTTTTTATTGCGCATAAAATAAGATAACTATTTTTAATTGATGGTTTCTTCATGCAATTCACTGATGGTATTAGTTTATCAAATAACTTGTGTTCTAGAACTTGTGTTAAGCATTTATTTAATTAAGCCTGACAATGCACAGAATTAAGTGTGACAATGGCATTAATCTTAAAATAAAGGAAAAAAGTATAACTGAAATATAACAAGAAAAATAAACAAATAACATTTTTCATGTACAATTGAACTATTGTTCATCAAAATATTAAATGTAAATTTGAGATGTCAAATCATCGGTAAATATTAACTATTTTATGTATCATATATTCATATCATTAATTGCAGAATCGGATCAAATCGACCAGTGTAACTGATTCGATCGAAAATAGAAGGAAATGCCAGTCTGGTTCTACCTGTAAACTTGCCTAAGGTCAAATCGGGAGTGAACTAGCTGAACTGGGCAAGGGTAAACCGGACGATACCGATCTGTCAGGTGGTCGAACTAGTCTGTACTTTTTTTTGGTTGTTTTTTTTTTTTCTTGTTGCTTAGGGAGGTGGGCAAAAAAAATATGGTGATCTAAGTTAATTTTGCAACTAGCAAATATGCAACTGTACATATAAGCAATTTTTTTTAAAAAAAAAGAATAGAGAAGAAGAAAAAACAAGTCTAGTCCTCTCTATCACACACGCATGGGGGGAGAATTGGACGATTTGCACTGCATTGACCCAAAATTGTAAGCGTGTGAGCCCACTACTTCTCTTAACCTTTTATAAGCCCATCAACATATATTAGTATATAAAGCTTTTTCCCCTTCTTATTCTATGTAAAACTTGCTCACTCTTTTACAAGGCTATTTTCACAACTAAGACTTAGTTTGAAATTGTGGATATTATGAATTGTGATGAATTATCAATTATGGATTAATTTTTTTTATTTCTTTTACTTATTATTATGAATTATCAATTATATTAAGTATTTTAATATTTAAAATTATATATATATTTTTAATATTTTAAATTATGTATATTTTTAATATTTTTTAATTACCACCGATTCAACTACAGTTCAACTACGGTCTCTCTATTAAATATTAAATTGGTGACTTTACCGGTTCAATAAATGATCTGATTTTAAAAATACTAATTCATATTCAACTTTTTAAATTAAAACTTTGTCCATGCATGAGTTTATTATATATTTGTCGCGCTCCTATTTGTCGGAAATCATATCATTGTTGAAGTGATCTGCCAATTTCAACGTCTTTTTTTAAAATCACCAATCATTCATTCATTTGTCATGTTCTGGAATCTAGACACCCTCCTGCTCCTCAGTTGATTTTAATAATAAAACGACAAGAGAAGGACGATTTATGCATTTTTAGATTTTCAATTTTTCATTTTAAAATCTTCTGTCTTAATTCTTCAATAGTCAATCTCCCTTCCACAAGTTTTTTAATTGGGTCAATTCATGATCTAGTGACTTAAGGTTAGCCTGAATTGAGTTTTTAATTTAGACTATTTTACAATGACTCGATCGACTTGAATTTGGTCACTTTTTAAAAAAATTTAACAATAATGTGGTCATGTCAACTATTGAGTTCATTCTTGAGACTAATTTATAATCTTTATTTTTTTTCACAAGAAGATTGTACTATCAACATGTCATTCCTATTACATATAGGTGTAGTTATTTTAGTTTTTTAACCTAAAACTCTAACTTAGATAGGATGTTATTAATCGACATTGTTTGTAAATATTTAATGCCACTTTGATTAGTAGAAATGAATAACTATTTATCACTAGTAGGACGGTGGGGACTTTTGAGAAGCTAGTAGAGTCGCATGCATGTCTATGATCATATAAAAAATAATAAAATTTTGCTTGAGGCTTATTAGATTAAATTAAACAATGTCTAACCATATTATACCAGCAGTGAATCAAAGGTTGTTCAAGACAGAGCAGAGATCAACCTCTGCAAATCCAACACTTTACATTGCAACTAACTTCATTTAACATTATATTCAGAAACTTAATCCTCCAGAGATGTGTTAAATCTTGCCCATGCACTAATTATTTTTATATCATATTTTATGTTTGTATCTATATGTATCTTTTAAGAGCAATCACTTTATGTTTGAATTATTTTAGATATTTATGACTTTATGAATATTTGTATTTTAATTATTTATGACAATGACTATGATTTTAAAATTTTAAAGTGTGAAATTTTTACATATAAATTATTTATTTTACTTATTTTTTAAAATTTATATATAAACATATATAGGTATATATATATATATATATATATATTAATTTTTTTAATTTATTTATCTGGTTCAACAATTGACTTGATGACGCAACAGTTGAACCAATGACTTAATAAATCTGGAGATCAACCCGAATCAATGATCAGACTGGTTCCAAAAACATTCATCCGATCAACACAAATAAAAAATCCCAATCCCATTCTCATTTCTTGATGAGGCGTTTAAAGTTTTAATTTAGGGTATGTTTGCCAAGGCTAAAAAATGAACTTATAGCTTATTTGATTAGATTATAAACAGGTTAGAAATGTTTAATAAACGAGATTATTTCAATAGTTTATAGCTTATTCTGAGACGCAACTTTGAGTAGCTTTGTCACATCCCAAAACTTACATGTGATATAAACATAAAATACCTAGGGTGTACCTCCGTGATACCCCATAATCTCTGTGAACATTCTTAATATCCATAATTATGTGAATCATAAATATTCCAAGAAAGATATTTTGTATACATATTCAGAAAATGTTCAACCTTCAAACACTATACAGTACTATACAACCTCCCAAGCTTAGGTGACCTACTAGATTACAGAGCGTTTCCTAATCCTTACCAATTGTTTACCAGACAAAAGTGGAGTATATCCTTAAAGGCTATAAATTCTTCTCCTCAACCACTGTATCTGAAAAGATAATCATAGAGAGTGTGAGTTTATCATAACTCAGTGAGTAAACAACTGTACATGAAAATATCATAAGCACAAACACCACATTTACTAATACAATCAATCTATCATTTATTTTAAATAATTATAGTATTATATGCCATAAATACTTGCACTGAGTGACTTGGGAATTTAACCCTCAAACTCTTTGTGCATAGGTTTTCACATTTATACACCGAGTAGTATGGGACTCTAACCCTTTCAAACTCATGCATAGATTTTCACATTTATACACTGAGTGATATGGGACTCTAACCCCTTTCAAACTCGTGTATTGATTTTCACAGTTATACACCGAGTAGAATGGGACTCTAACCCTTTCAAACTCGTGCATAGGTTTTCACATTTATACACCGAGTAGTATGGGACTCTAACCCTTTCAAACTCGTGCATAAATTTTCACATTTATACACCGAGTAGTATGAGACTCTAACACTTTCAAACTCGTGTATTAGATCTCGTAGATCTTTTGCTCATCAATAAAATAGTGAGAATTTATCACAATATAATTACTATGAAATAAATGAATTTACACATACTTTTATTCCCTTGAATGTCTATCATCAACCATAACAATCATCATATATTATCAATTGAGAGATTGATTGTTTCACACTTCAATAATGTCATAAACGAGACTTGTATTGTACTTTATCTAATAAGATCACATTAGTTTAGTAAGGTTATCCACTTACAAAATGTTCCAATTTATACAAGGAACTACCACATCTAGTTCTTTAGTCAACTAGAGAAATCAATTCTCAAAGGTAATAAAATAATTTCCAGTGATATTGTAATTTTTCTCAACCTGAACATACACTGATAATCTTCTCAATTTCACAATTAACGCAAATGGGATTTATATTGTGCTTTGACTAATTTAGTAAATTAATTTTGCAAGGTTGCCTACTCACCTGGATTCCACGCTCTCGGCGCTCCCACCTTGCGCCCCAATCATCCCTATTGTAATCAGGTAAAAACCATTAGGGTTACAAAATAGAGAAATTTCCTATCACTACTCTCGACCTTTACTCACATCTTAAGTCATAACTCTTAACCGGTAATGAATTTTTAAATGACATTTATACCATTGGAAACTAGACTCAAAGAGCTTTTCAACGATATTAAAAAAAAAACTGATGCTACAGTAACAGTCAACGGTCAACGCAGCTACAGTAACGTTGACCGAGTCAACGCTACAGTAACGAGAAAATCTGGAAAAATTTTCTCGGTGAACAGTAATTTCTGGGGAAAATTTTCGATGTTCTTCGTGTTCTTCATCCAAAAATCCTAAAATCATATCTAAAATAACATTTCTTTTGATTTCTTCCATGGGTTTTCATCCTTAATGTCTAAGGAGTGTTTTAACACCAAAACCCCCAATTTCTACCAACAATCCAAGCTCAAATCTCAAATTTTCATCAAGAACACTAACTTTTTCAAATATCCAAATTCTACGAAATTTCTTGTTCTAATAACATCATAAACCACCTTTTTACATTAACATCCACACTTAAATTCATCCATTAAAACTCAAAATCTTAATTTTCTTCCATAGGTCCGAAAATGGAGAAAAAGAGAAATAGAGTAGATAAAACTTACCTATTTACCTCTAGAACTCCTGAGAATCGGAAGTATGGTTAGAAAATACAAGATCGCCGGATGAAAATTTGAGAAATGATTGAAGAAGGGAAGATGGAAATGAACGAAGAACATGAAGCCTCGGGAGGAAGAAGGAGAAGAAAAACTAATAATTGTATGTGTGGGCCCCACTAATTTCTTTTTCGATAAAATCGCTCATAGTCACCTTAGCTTATAAGATTTGTTCACTTTAATCCTTCTCGATGTCTCAAATACCACTTTAACCTCGAATCCATCATCTTTTTGGTACCGGACTCATAATTCATTCTCATAAGCTTTATTCTTCCTCTCAGGTTTCTATTTGGTCATTTCTCAAGAGTCCTCTATACTTTCTTTTCTTTTCACTTTAGTCCTTGAGAATTTGTAAAAATTTCCTAAATTAAAAATTAAAATTTCTATTCCCAGTTTTTCTTCACTAATTCAAAAAGCACATTTTCACGTAATTAATTTTTTCACTAAATTTCAAATTAGACTTTAAATATTCATATAAATTCTTGGGATATTACAAGTTTATAGCTTATGTATTGTTCTTCTTATCTTACTCTTATCATTTTATCAAAATACCTATTATACCATTATCTGACATACATACATTAAAACTCATCAAAGTTCCAAAAAATTTAGGAATAAAAGTTCAACAACACATCATAGGCAAATTACATATCACAAACATATAGTTTGTTTTAAATAAGGGAGGTATAGTCATATATCAAAACAATGTCAACTTAAAAAGAAGATTAATTTATTAAAAATAGATGATAAGTATAAGCAAAGTTTAATGAGTATTTTATTAGAAGATCAACACTCAGATTCCGAGTATAATACAGATACTAGTAATGTCAATGAAATTTATCAAATAGATTAACAAGATAGTTCATCAGAAAGTGTAGAACTTAAAGAAGATAGTGAATAAGAAGAAATAGGAATTTGTAGTTGTCAAGACTACTCAAAAATTAGTTGTTCAAAAACTATTAATGTTATCAACAAAGATAAGATCCAAACCTTAGTAGAAATAATAGATAAGATAGATAATGAGGAGATTAGAAAATAATATTTAATAAAATTAAAAGATATAATGGATTTAGAAGAACCACAGCCAAAACCAGAGATCAAACACTATAATATTCAAAAAATAATCCATAGATTTCAAAACAAACCAACTGAAGAAAACGTTACAATAAAAGAATTAAAAGAAGAGATCAAAATAATTAAAGAAGAAATTCAATTATTAAAATAGAAAGATGTAAATTTATCTTTAGATATCTTAAGTATAATGGCTAAGAAAGATAATGATAAAGAAGAAGTAGTAGAAACTAGCTCAAAACTTAGTAATAATTATTTAAATATAATCTCTAGAATTCAAGTTCAAAAGTGATACTGTCAAGTTACCCTAACAATCAATAAAGAATATAGTTTAAAAACTATAACTTTAATGGATTCATGAGCAGATAGGAATTGTGTTCAAGAAGAATTAATTACCACTCAATATTATAAAAAACTACTGAAAGTCTTAGTGTCGCAGGAGGAAATCAACTACTCATAAGGTATAAACTGTCAAATACTAAGATATGTAATCAAAAAATGTGTTTCAAAACAACCTTTGTTTTAGTTAGGAATTTAAATGAGCCAATGATTTTAGGAACTCCCTTTTTAACATTAATTTATCCTTTCAAAATTTCAGAATTAGGAATATCAACAGATATATCAGAAAAAGAAATTTGTTTTGAATTTTTAAATCCTTCAAAAACTAAATTTAATAACTAAGAAACATAATCACATAAAAATGTTAAACAAAGAAATGTTAAACAAAAAATTAGTTGTTTCAAAACTAAATTTAATAACTAAGAAACAAAATCACATAAAAATGTCAAACAAAGAAATCCATTTCAAAAAGATAGAAGAACAAATAGAAAAACCTAACGTTAAGGATAGGATAACCCTTGTTCAACAAAAAAATTGAAAAAGATCTATGTTCAGAACATCTAAACGCTTTTTGGAATAGGAAAAAAATGCCATCTCATTACCTTATGAAGCTAATTTTAAAGAATAAATATTCCAACAAAAACTAGACCAATTCAAATGAATAAAGAAACTTTAGAATATTGTAAAAAGGAAATTCAAGATTTGTTAGATAAAAAGTTAATTAGGCCAAGCAAATCTCCTTGGAGCTGTTTAACCTATTATGTTCAAAATCAAGTCGAAATAGAAAGATGAGCCCCTAAAATGGTCATTAATTATAAACCTCTTAATAAAATGTTAAAATGGATTAGGTATCCAATTCTAAATAAAAGAGACTTAATATCAAGAATTCAACAAGCTTCTTTATTTTTAAAATTTGATATGAATTCAGGATACTAACCAAGATAAGTACAAAACTATTTTTACAGTTCCTTTCGATCATTACGAATGGAATGTAATGTCATTAGGTTTAAAAAATGCCCCTTCAGAATTTCAAAATATTATAAATGATATTTTCAACCCTTACACCCAGTTCACAATAGTCTACATAGATGATGTTTTAGTATTTTCAAACTCAATAGAATAGCATTTTGAGCACCTTAATCAATTTTATGATATAATCAAGAAAAATAGTTTAGTAGTATTTGCTAAGAAAATAAAATTGTTCCAGACCAAGATTAGGTTTTTAGGTTTTGATATTTACTAGGGAATGATAAAACCTGTAAGTAGATCAATAAAATTTGTGAACAAATTTTCAGATGAAATCACAGATAAAAATCAGTTACAGAGATTTTTAGAATGTCTCAACTATGTGGCAGATTTTGTTCAAAATTTAAGAATTATTTGTAAACTTTGTATCAACGTTTAAGAAAGAAAGCCCCTGCTTTAATTTGGATGATTCAATGACTAAAATAGTCAAAATCGTCAAAAATAAGGTCAAAAGTCTTCTATACCTAAGAATTTCATACCCAAATGCCTTCATGATTGTCGAGACAAACGTTTTTGACTTAGGATATGGAGGTATCCTTAAGCAAAAGCTCAAAGATAGTTAAAAAGAACAAATAGTTAGATTTTATTCAGGAATTTGGACAGAAGCTCAAGAAAAATATTCAACAATCAAAAGGAAAATTTTATCTATAGTGCTATGTATCACAAAATTTCAAGAAGATTTATTCAACAAAACTTTTCTTTTAAAAATGGATTGCAAAGCTGTAAAAAGTGTTTTAGATAAAGATGTTCAAAATTTGGTTTCAAAACGTATTTTTGCCGTTTAGCAAGCAATACTTTTCTTCTTTTGATTTTGAGATTCAACATATCAAAGGCAAAGAGAATGCTCTACCAGATTTTTTCACAAGAGAATTCTTACAAGGAAAATTAAAGAATAGATAAGAAAAAAGCAAAACAAATAACTAAAGATCAATATGAATCTCCACTGGGTTCATCAATATCTCCAATATTGACTCCAACGCCGCTCAATACTCGCCCTTCTAGCAGTGGTATTAGGCTATAAGACCTTAGGCCTTCTTCTTCTTCTATATATTATCAAAATTGATTTACCCCCTTAACCTATCATCAAGCCCTAACTACCCCTTCATTAACTCAGCAGCATAGTCAACAAATTACCCATGTTCAAACTTCAAAAATAGTTCCTTTAACCCCAGCAAAACAATATGTCAAAAATATTTTTCAAAAAGAAAAATACATCAAAAAAGACATTAGTATTCCAATTGTGGTTGTCAAGCCTGAATAGGTTCAACAACCAGATATCACAGCTAGGAAAGTTGCTCAAAAGGTATTTCCAGATGACCGGCACTACTTGCCAATAAGTTTAGAAAAATCAAGATTATTTTATGAGTTCATCCTTGTCGATACCAATTCAATAACCCTAACTCATGAATATGATTCTTCAAACCCTTCAAGAATATTGTATTCAAAAATGAAAATCAATCATGTCCTCACTCTTGCTCAATGGAATAAATCCTTATATACTCAACAGTCTTTCTCAAGACAATTTCGTCCTCAAAATTTTGATTACTAGGATTATTACAAAGCCTGGTTCAACATGTTACTTATTCATCCATTTTCACATTCATGGTTTATTTGGTTCAAAAAAAGATCAAGTCGAGTTCCTGGCTTGGTTTTCAAAATGGTTCTTTTTCTTTGGTCCAACAGTAGGTTTTCTTCGATCTTACAACTCTCTATACTTCTCTCACTTGTAAAAATTTTCTTCATCATCATAATCATCATCTACTTTGTTCATCAAATCTGTACTTTAATCTTGTAAGTTTTATCTTCAAGCAATGAGAATTACTATTTATCAAACTATTCCAATTTCATTTACTGATTTAATGCTCATTATTAACTTCGAATATTATGTATTTCAATTTGTCAATAGAATTTATATTGTTACTGAAGATATATCAATTAAATTTCAAGATGCTATTTTAAGCAGTACTTTTGAATTCTCTTATATGTTCAATGATAATTTAGATCCGAGAGTTTTCTAGTATCAGAGCCTAGTTTCTGTAAATAGTCTGCTTAATAATTTAGAACGTTTTAAGAATCTATTTCTTAGAAAACTTTTAATAAGTTAAGCGTTAGCGTTGGTCAGCCTTGTGACTATGTTTGGTAAGCCGTAAAATCCAAGAGAGGTAGGTGAACAAGAGGTGGTCCCATAAACCTTAGCCAACCTGAAAGAATTTTAAGAAATTATTTCTTAAGCATGTCTGAATTAATAAGAAGACTTTTTAATAGAAATAGTACTGAGATCAGTTTACCCTCAACATCTTCAAATTATAGTAATATGACAGATCAAGATGAGTATAATAATGCAGAAATTTCAATACAAGAAGCAGAAGAAAGATTAAGAAGTTGGCAAATGCCTAGGGTTAGGCCTAGTGAAGTTTATAAACATTCAACGTTTAATTTTAAAACTCAAGACATAGTTAGGACTGTAGAAACTTCAAGAAAGATAGGAACTTCTCAAGATACAATAAATCTGTTAGATAAAAGCCTAATAGATCAACATAGAAGAGATGGATATAATTTTATACATATAGGATTAATACAAATAGTTGTTAAACCAATACACAGGTTAGGCATTAATCATCCCATATTCTTACTATTAAGAGATAAGCATGCAATATCCTTTAAAGATTCAACCATAAGTATTGTGGAGTCTAATTTTTATGATAGACCAATATATTTTCAATGTTTCCCAAATTATATGAAAACGTTTAAGAATGTACCTTACAATTACACATTAAAAATGCTGAAAGAATATTTGACGAAGGATTAGACAATCTGGTCGTCATCTATAGGATTCATTATAAAATATCAAAAACTAGTGTAGGAATTTCTGTTAAGAAAGAATCTCCTAAGAATGAAACAATAGTTATGGAAGCCAATTTTAAAAAAAAACTATGATAATGATACCAAAACCCTTAAAACATGATGAAATTATGTCTGCCTTTCCAGATAACTGGAAATTAGATAAAATTCAACCACCCAGAAAAATAGAATAAAAAACCTTTGATAATTATGTTCAAACTCCAGAAGGAGATGTGATAATAAACATGAGAAGATCTCAATCTTTTAGATTAAGAATGTTTAAAAACTCAGGATTAGAATTTAATAATAGGCACTTAGTAGATAGTGATTATCAATCTGCAATAAGTAATGTTCAATGTAACTTAAGAGGAGTAGATTTTCAACCAAATGTTTCATAACCAGTATATGAACCAGTTAATGAAGAACCTTCAATAAATCACTCACCAACTAGATCACAAATTCTAGTAATAACAAAATAATTTACAATAGACAAACAAAAATTAAACACAGAGTTCATGAAATATTACAATAAACTCATGAGAGAATGGTATTTCAAAATTTTCTCAATAGAATAAGTTTAACAATGGAAAGAAGAATATTATAGGTACTTAGAAGAAATCAAAGAAAACATTTTCTTTTTTACTTGATTTAGTATATATTGTCAAAACAATAATATTTTCAACCCTTTTATAGAAAAAACTGTCAACACTCATAGCAAAATAATTGTAGAATGAGATACAACATTGGATCAGAGAATTATATCTGTTCATCCCCCTTTAGAAAATTTAAAATTTACCAAAGGAAGTTCAGAATTAAAAGCCTCATCATTCAAAATAATAGAAGGAAATGAAGATCAACCTAGTCAAAATAAAGATATAAAAAATATACAATATCAAAACAACTATACAAATATAGCTCTCAATATAATAGGAAAACAACTAGATAGAATAGAAAACGTAATCAACAACAAAAACTTAGAAGCCTCTATTAGCACCCCTTTTCAAAATAAAATAAGTTCATTTGTTCCACAACAACCCATATACAAAATACCAACCTTAACAAGAGAAGAAATAAAATCAATAAATCTAGGAAAAACTTCCCAAACTTTAGTAGAAAAAATTACAAAAAGATTAGATCAGTTAAACGTTTCAAATAATAGATCAAAAGGTCCCCAGATAAATACAATATCTAAAAACAATATAGAAAATGATCAAGAACAAAATTTAAATAGGATAAAATTTAGAAATCCAGGGCCAACAACAAGAAATTATTATCCAGACCTAGTTACCCAAATACTTAATATAAATAAAATTCATTAATAACTAAAGCTAGTTACTCAAGAGATTCAATAATAGAATAGAATATAAATGGTCATAGTAAACACCAAATATTAGGAATAATTCAAAATATGTCAATGTGGACAACAACTTATAAGCTTAAAAATAATAATGAAAGAGATATAGTAACAATGTTAACAACGAGATTCACTAGTTAATTAAAAGGATAGTGAGATAATTATCTCACAGAAACAGATAGATCAACAATAAAATTTACAGTTAGACAAGAAGAAATAGACGGTCGAATAATAGAAGTTCAAGACGAAGTAGCAGTGTTAATATATCCTTTAACAAAACATTTTGTAGGAAACCCTATAGATTTTCAAAAAAAAATAGCTAATCAACTGATCAACCTTATATGTCAGACAATGTCAGACTTTAGATGGTACAAAGATATGTTTTTAACAAAATTATATACAATATTCGATAGTAATGTAGACTATTAGAAATAAAGATTTTTAGGAGGGTTACCAAATTTATTTGTAGAAAGAGTTAAGGAAAGTATTAAGAAATAATGCAATAATACAATACCATATAAACACATGAAAATAAAGCCATAATGTTACGTAATGACATGAAACTCCAATATAAGCTCAAAACTGAACTCAAAAGTAGTAGTAAAATATTAGGAAATTTTTGTAATCAATATGGTATAGAAAAGATTCAAGTCTGTATATATATATATATATATATATATATATAAATTAATTTTATATATATAGTAATTTTTAAAAAATAATATATTTATATGTATATATATATATATAAATATATAAATAAATATTATATATATTGAATGAATTATATATATATAATAATTTAAATTAATATAATAAAATATATAAATATATTTAATTAATTAGATATAATTATTTTAATTAAAAATAAAAATAAAATGTTTATTTGTATTATTTTGGGATTATAAAATATATGTCATTTTACATTTTTCAATTACTTTAACAGCTACTCTTACCAAACACTTCTAATTTAATAAGCGAACTTATAAGTTTTCAGCTTTAAGCTCTCATCTATAAGTTAAAAATTAACTTATAAGTTTTTAGCTAGCTTTTAAGTTTTCAACTAGTTTATAAGCTAATTTTGCCAAACGCAAATAATTAATCCTTATATTTAATTAACATGTTTTTCTTTTTTTTTTGTCAAAAAATTAGCATTTTTTCCGAGTTTTTCCAACTGGAAAGCCCAGCATTATATTATACATACTTCTTCTCCCTTTTTTTTTTCCTGTCAACTTTTTCTCCCAAGTGAGGCCAATTGGCAGACGAAGCTGGTATAATGGGCCACAGAGCCCAACTTGCTCTTCCACTCCAATAACAATTTGGGCCGCGAAACCCAACTAGATTTAAAAGCCCATTCTTTGTAGAATACGCAAACTTAGGAGGATCAAACATTAATATTCTTGCATTCTCTCACGTGCACACTAATCCCATGGAGAAAGCTATCATCAGGATGGACCAAAAAAGCATATGTTTTTTTTCCTGATTTAGTTAATTAATCTATCATCACGCTATGCAATATATAGGTTTTTCTTTGTTCGGAACGAGTGAAAAATAAGTATGATTCAGTACTATTAAACCAAAGCTCATATGAATTCTATCAAAAGTAACGTCACAAAATTCTAATAAATTAAATAATATCCTTGAAATTGAATGCGGAAACAGCTTATAGTTTTTGGCTTGTAAGACACAAGTTGGAATAAACGAGACGCAGTTGAATGATGACCAAAGTCATACATATATATTATGCATGTATAGATATATATATACTTGCGTATCTCTCATTGCCAGAACTAATTATAACGATGCATGCACCAACAAAGTCTCCAAGGAAAACACTTGTTATATATCATTAATATATTTCTTAATTAGCTGGGAACTATGAACTATCTATTAACTGTCGGCTGTTAATTATCCATATTTCAAAGTCACAAAGTTGGATGCTGATCTGGTCTTGGGTATGCATTAATTCCCATTCAAACTTGAATTTTTGGTGCAATTGAATTGATCAGATATGAAGTAGTGGTGATTGCGTGACAAAAATATATAGCTACGCATGCGTTGTATAAGAAAGATATATACATGTATACATATGGTGCTGTAATAACTTATAGATAGGACCCCCACCCCAGCTAGGTTTGCATTTGCATGACATGTTTCATAGTGAATATTGTGTCTGTCACTGTTGTGGAGATAGCGTTTTTGAACATATAACTATCGTCCATTACTCCTTTGACTTTCTCTGTCCTTTATGGAATTTCCATATATATATATATATATATATATTGGTGTCTAAGAGATTATTATTAGAAATTCAGTGTATGCTTCTAGGTGGATGGAATATTAGTTTTAGTATCTTTCAAGTGTGGCAATGACTGGTGTTAAAGAGTTTAATAATTAGCTAATTCCTGGACCTACTTTTTCTTTTTCATGACTTAGTCGTTAATACAATAATATAAGAATATTAATGTTCAAAAGTTGAGCACAGTCCAATCACCACCACAAATGGAAATAGGTCAAATGCCATTAATATATATATATATATATATATATATATATATATATATAAGTTACAGCATAAAACAAACACAAAAGCACGAGCAAGTGCAAGATGTCAAACCCCTCCACCCAACAACCACACCATATAAATATGTTTGAGCATGGCATCGTCTCTTTTTCTTCACTTTCACTTCAATTCAATGCAACTAAAAACATTAAACTTATAATCATGCACGTTTAAATAACTCATTAAGCCCCTCAAATATATATATCCACGTGTTCTGCATAAAATCTAATTATTTGTACTCTACCTGTTTATATGGATATATTATATATATATATATATCCTTTTTCCAATTAAACTAATGATAACATAATTCTCTTGGACTCTCGGAAGACCACGTACCCTAGGTAGTGCCCTCACGATCAATTCCTTTCACGGATTTCAATTTTGACTGATCTCTAATTACAATAATCGTAGTGTTCAATGCTTAAGTGACTCGAAAAGAAAAACACATTCACATTCGTGGGCCAAACACAGATCTTTTTTCTTTCTTCTTCTTCTTCGAGTGTGATCATGAGTTAGTCTTGAGGGACACACCAAAATGAAAGAGAAAGGCATGAAATTCAAACCAATAGCCCCCGATGGGACTACCGTGGAGCCCTACAAATGACAACTTGTGTCCCCTGGGAAGGGTACCTCAAAGTTGGAGGATGCTATGGGACTCCCACGTGGCAGTGGATCATTGGATGGGATGTAGAATGGTCCAAGGGCACTCAAACCATGCAATATAATCCTATTCCTACCCATTACGGCACCCTCCTTCTAATTGGCTCTGTCACTATGCACTTACTACACAACTCATTGGCATATTCCCAAAGTTGAATACTACTTCTACATATATACTTAATACTTATTCTATCTTGTGCTTGATAATTTTCTGAATCATCACTTTCACTATATCTACAAAAGATTAATTGACTTAGACTATTACAACCAGAATATCATATATATATATATATATATATATATATATATATATATATTACAAATTGCATTTAATTTTATTTAATTTTTATGATTGACTAATTTAGAGTTGAATCTTATGATTTACTTTTTTTTAATCTAATTTAGTCTATATTTTTACTAATATTTTATTAAATTATACTAATGTAATACCAAATATATATTATTTTAGCAATTTAAATATACATGATTCGAGTTAAATTATTCAAAATATGCTTAATATAAATTGTATTACATGCATGACTTATATGTATAAGTTTATTCATCTATTTCTTCTCTTTATTATTGGTATAAATCTTGCATATTCAAGAGGACAAGATATATATATATATATATATATATATATATATAATAATATATAATTGACAATATCAAAAAAATTACATAAAACATTGCACGTAAGTTTAAAAAATAATTAAATTAAATCTTTCTAAAAATTTAAGTTTTATTTTTTTCAATCAAAAAAATTAAATTAAATTAAATTTACACAAACTCAAAAACAAAATAATTTAATATTGTACGTATCTAAAAAAAATATCCCTTAAGTTTCAGCATGTTTATATTGAAGTCATTTTAGAGGTGCTTCTGGTCAGCACGGCATAAGCAGACTGGTCATATTCATTAAGCATCAAAAGCTATTATTATTATTATTATTATTGTTATTGTTGTTGTTATTGTTAGTTTTGTCTATTATTTTTTAAAGTTGATAGCTACATGCCATCTTTTCTGTGCCAATTTGATAGTGCCCGAAAATACTACTAGATGATCTCATTTCATATATAGTGGATACAACTCACCGCTTGTACTAATTTATTTGTATTTTATACAATTAATTAGAACATATAGAAGCATATATCTATGGTCTATACACATAAAGCTAAAAAAATATTAATGCTACTTATATATATATATATATATATATATAGTCAATGGTCTAGGCTTAGTTACAATAGTATAGGATTGCATTATAGAGAGTACCCTTTAGAAAATTAAACTCTCAAATGTTAAATGTATTTTTGAAATTTATATAAAATGTTTTTAACAATTACATAGTTGAACTCTATGTACTATTATTTTAATATTTAAAATAGCAATTTAGACTGAAGGTATAAAGCATAAGCTGCTGATTTAGCTCTTAAAAAAATTATATTATTTTAGTTTAATTTTTGAAAGATTAAATATTTCAATATATTATTGAAATATTTTTTTTTCAATTTTATCATTTTGTTCCTAAATTTTCAAATATAATGTTTTATCAAATTTTAAATTTATCATTATGAAAATATCAATTTAATAAAATAGAAAGACAAATTTGAGATAAATATAATAATGTGTTAATAAATTGACACACTTGAATTTCATTAAAAAAAATGACACAATTGATTTTTAGAAATCAAATTAAGAGAATGATATTTTTTAATGACTAACTCAATAATTTCCTCAAAACAAAATTGATTGAATAGGTAGTAAATAAAATGGAGGTATGGGGGTGGAGGATATTAATGGAAGACAAGAAGGATGCAAATACACTATTATTATATTATTTGGGATCCATATGTGTGTGTGTGTGTGTGTGTGTGTGTGAGAGAGAGAGAGAGAGAGAGAGAGAGAGAGAGAGAGAGAGAGAGAGAGAGAGAGAGAGAGAGAGAGAGAGAGAGAGAGAGAGAGAGAGAGAGAGAGAGAGAGAGAGAGAGAGAGAGAGAGAGAGAGAGAGAGAGAGAGAGAGAGAGAGAGAGAGAGAGAGAGAGAGAGAGAGAGAGAGAGAGAGAGAGAGATGGGAGAGAAAAAGTAGTAAGATTTGTAAAAAAAAATTGGTTGAATTGGTTTTTGTTAAAAAAAATATTTATAAAATATAATAATTTTTTACATGAGATTTAATAATTTTTTTATTTTTTTATTTTTCATTTTTTTTATATATTATATTTAATTTTTTCTTAATTATTTTTTATAATAACATTATTTTTTGACAAAAACACTAAGAAAACAAAAAAAAAATAGAAAATCAATTACACATACATATATATAATATAAAGTTAGTAAGATTAAGCATGAAAATGTTTATTAATTTATAATATTATAAATTTTTATATTTAAAATTAAAATCATTATCTCAACTGATTCAATAGTTAGTCAAATTTTTAAAACATTGATAAAAACATAATATTATTTTTTAAATAAGTAAAAGTATACTTCATATTCTTAATATTTACTTCGATTTTCATTCATATCCCTAATGTTTTTTATGTCAAATATGTCCCTTGTGTTTCAATTTTGTTCAAATATATCTTTTTTTTAATATCGTTAAAGAAATTAACGGAATGCTGACCAGCCACATGGACTGTCAATTTTTTTTTTTGCAATCCACATGGCAGTCCATGTGGAATTTTTTTAAAAAAGTTTCTGTTTATTCACTTTGGTCCTTTGTCAAAACTTTTCTCCTATTCAATTTTTAATATAAACTTGTGTTCTACTTCGTCTAGATCTCTAGTCAAAGAATCTATTTTTTCTTTGTCAAAATCATCCCCTATAAAATTTTCAGTTTGTTCACGTTAGTCCCTATTCTTCACTTTCATACCTTTTTCTTTGTCAAATTTTACCTTTTATGAGAGGGAGAAATATGCAATATTTGAAACTTTGAATTTTAATTGATTCTTAAATTAAGGATCTAGACGAAGTAGAAGACAAGTTTATATAAAAAATTGGACAAGAAAAAATTTTGACAAAAGACCGAAGTAAATAAACAGAAACTTTTTAAAAAAAATTTAAAAAAATTCCACGTGGACTGAAAAAAATCTGATAGTCCATGTGGCTGCCACGTGACAGATGTTTTTTGCCACGTAGCAGCCAGTCAACACTCCGTTAATTTCTTCAACGGTGTTTAAAAAATATATTTGAACAAAATTAAAATATAACAGACATATTTGACTCAAAAAAAAGATAAGGGCATGACTGAAAATCAAATTAAAGGACATAAAATATATTTTTACCTTTTAAATATTATATACTAGTTTTATTCTAATTGAATAACTATATATATATTTATGTATTTGATTATAAATCATAATAATGAAGATGTAAAGTATTATTTAAAAAAAGAAAAAGAAAAAAATGGCGTCTGCCAAATATAATATGGACCGTGCGATACTGTCGTGCACAGCCTCACACGAACTTTAGAGCATGAATGTAGGAGAATGCTTTGGCTGGCGTTGCTATAATTAATAAATGTAGGACAATGCTTTAATTTTGTGAAGGGATTGTGATTGTGGGGACCATTTCACACATTCTTACAAATATCCCATCTTTTCACTCCGATTTATAAGCGACAAAATTTTAATCGGCATTATTAATTTTTTGACCATTTTATGAAAATCCTTGTTTCTAAAATTTTAATGTAATTGACATTTATTGTCAATTTCAATTTTTATCCTGCTTATGCTCATTGTTATACGTAAGACTTTTGAGTTTATTTTTTGACCAATGGATGGGAAAGAGTTAGATGAAGAAAAAAACATTTTTAATTGGTGTTTGAATATCAAACAAACATCGACTAATCTAAATTTGAGTCGAATAGGATTATAATAAACAACAAAACATTTTCAACCAATTTTTAACGTAACTGTATTCTTAAAGACTCCAATTCAAAACCTTTTGTTAAGTTAGAACAGTCTCCTACCAGTTGACCTACATACGTGGTAGTAAGTAGATTATTAAAACACTGGAAAGGAAAAAAAAATTGAGTGTCTATGGCATTATTGAAGAATATGAATAAGAGTAAATTGTTAATTTTTATTTAATCTTTAAGAAATTGTATTTTTGAAAATTTTGTCTTTTCATTTGTTTAATGGTTTTTAGTGACAAAATTTTTAAGATTCAATAAAGATAAATTTGACAATTTGACGTAAAAAGAGTATTTGTCTTAATTCAAAAATCAGATTAGAACATTTATAATTTTTGAAGGGCCAAGTAATAAAAACTCCAAATATATAACGTGAATGATAGATAACAAAAAGCTTATAAGTCAATCAGATTTAGATATTTCACAATTTTTTTTAAAAAATAATCCTCTAAATTTTTTTAAGGAAAATTAAGGTTGATATGAACTTTATATTTAAAAAGTCTTCTGTAAATTATAATGAAGATTCATTCAGAAATTTTTTTAAAAAGGAAAAAAAAATCCAAATCCGGGGGCTATGCGTATAATATTGAAAGATGGGTTTGGTGACTGACAAGACATTGGAATATACACCAACTAAATTATGTTATATCATGTTTAGTTTAATTATTTTCAACTTTATGTCTTCTTTCCCTTCTTAATTCTTTTGGATTTTTTTTTTAATAGCATTCCATAGCATTGTGGCACTTAGGCCAAATTGGTAACATTAAATTCTGAGTAGTAGTGGAATAGGACAATTTAACAATTACTTTAATTTTAATATATATGCTTAAGTTAAAATATTTTTATGTCACAATATTTATTTTGAATTCTCTAAATTAAAATAAATGATCTCCATAATAACTATTCGTTATATCTACTGTAAACGATACACAAGCAGAAGGAAGCGGATTTGCTCCTTTTCTTCTATTTATAAAAGAATAGGAGCCTCAATTAGTACTTAAATGAAAATCAAATAAAAAATTTGGGATCAAAATTAATTTTAAAAAGTATGGAGCTTAAATATATAATTTTAACAAGTCAAAGTTTACAATTTTTCCAAATGGCCTACCTCTATTTTGAATTATTTGAGCTATAGACGTGGATTCTTTAGCTATTTTTTCTTCCTTTTTTTCTCTCATCTTCTTTTCTTTTTTTTTCCCTCTCTTCAATCTCTTTTTTTCTTTATGCGACTCTTTGTTTTCACTCTAACTCCCTCTCCCAACTCTATAACTCTTTAGGATCCGGATCCTCTGCTTATAATTTTACCTGCTCAATTTTTAACAACAGTTTTATTATTGCTAAACTGTTGCTAAAGGTTTTTAGCAATGGTAAAAACCGTTGCTAAAAACCTAGCAGGCTTCTGCTTGGTTTTTCTCCAAGCAGAAGATCTGTGCGCAACTCTCTGTAGTAATTTTTAACTAAAATAATATATATACTTGTGATATTTTATTTTCATTTTAGTCTCTATGTAAATAAAAAGAAAACCCATCACAATCCAAAAAGGGAGGTGGGTTATTTGTAAAAATTATAAATTTGAGCCCCATATTTTTTAAAATTATACTTTGACCCCAAATATTTTATTTGGCTTTTCACTTAAGTTCTAAATAGAGGATCATGTTGTTTTATAAACAAGAGCAAATTCGCTTCCATAGGCCGAATGAAACCAACTCTTCGCTTAGTCAATATTTTATTTGATCAAATAAATTTATTTGATTAAAATTGATAAATAAAATTTATATAAAATTTATTTGATCAAACAATCATTCTTAACCACACATCGTACTGGCTAAGTGTGATCCACGGGTTGGGACTCAACTCTTGTTCCTTTTACACCTTTATCTTTATTTTAATTTATTAATTATGTGAAAAGTGGCACATAATGTGATGCTATTGGCTCTATAGTCTATAGGCCTATTGCTAGGCTAAGCCAATAGTATTGTAAGATGCAACTCCACGTGTCTTCTTCTCAGTGGTTTTCTCTTATCACATTCTCGTTTTTTTATGACCCTTACTCATAACACGTAGTTGAAAATCTTGGAAAATTCTTAATTTTTTTATAACACTTTCTATCCCATTTTTTTTATTCCTTATAATTTTGTATTCATCTCTCTCTCTCTCTCTCTCTCTCTCTCTCTCTCTCTCTACACACGAATTACCTATCTCTTTTGTTAGATTTATTATAGTTATGGGAATTACTATTAATTAATTAACAGACGGTATCGAGTGATGAATTTAAAAGCCGACAACAACTTTTGTTATCATTTTTTTATTTTTTAGAATTACTAATATTTCAAAATTTAGTGAGTTTCATTAATTAGTTCAAATTAAATTAAAATAAAAAAATTAAAATTATTTCATTATTATTTTTATTTGTAAAATTTAATTTCAAGATTATATAAAAATAATAAATATTAAATCACTTTAACCAACCTTTTAAAAGTAGAGAAGTCATTCTATTTAAATGGGCCAAAATTATTTTAGATATTTTATGTACACTCTCTTGTGTTATATATGTGAAAGGAGTGCCCTTGATAATTAAGTAACATTACAAGTTGCAACTCTATCTTCCATCATATTTTTTATGGTCTTCTTTCTTCTATTAGATATTTTGTAAAATATTTTGAAAAAGTCATAAGTAAAAAATAATAATTTGTAGAAAAACCAAATTCATATTTAAAAATCTCCCATAGTATGCCCAAAAAAGAGTGATATTTATTTATACTTTATCCAAAGAAATTTATTCAGTTATTTTAAATAAATTACTTTATTCAAACTACCGAGATTTTTCTTTAATGATATAATAGAAGAAAGTAAAGAAGGGGTAAATTGTTGATTTAGCCTTTAAAATATTATAATTATCTCAATCTAATCTTTTAAAATTTAAGCATCTCAATTTAATTATTAAAATATTAGTTTATCTTAATTTGACCATTTTTATCATTAAATCTCAAAATTTTTTCTTACCGAAAGTTATTTTGACAAACAAAAATATAAAATTAAGACAAATATAATTTTTAAAAATTAAATTAAATCACTTGATTTTTTAGACACCAAACCAAAAATAATTATAATGTTTTAAACACTAAATGAGTAGGCAAAAGTATTTTTTACGTTTCTTAATATTTATCAAGTTTCAATTTTGTTTTTAGTATTTTTTTTGTGTCAATTATATTCTACATGTTTTATTTTTGTTTTAAATATATTATTTTTACTAACATTGTATATTCCACAGATAGAAAATATTGATTAGGCAATTTACGTAACACATGTCATGCAATTCTAGCTCAATATTTTTTGTCAATGAATTATAAAAAATTAATAAAAATAATAAAATTAAAAAAAAATAAAATATAACTGACATAAAAAAATATTAAAAATAAAATTAAAACTTAATATTTATATTAAGAATATAAAAAGGAATAGGAACTAAGAATATGGTCAAACAGTGAATTGAGGAGGTTGGTACCTGCCCTTTCTGTGAGGGACATTCTCATTGAGTCATTTATGCGTGTTCAGGCACATTATCCGACAAAATTTAGGTCTCATTATATATTTTTTGTTATTAAAATTTTTAATTACGATATAATTTTTTAATTATAATATAATAAATATATAAATTTTAAAAATAATTTTAACTTTTTTATAATTTATTATTATATAATTGATCTTTTAAAAAAATTTACATATATCTTTTTGAGTAAAAAAAACATAATAATAAAAAGATAACAAACTATTCATAGGTCTTCTCGTACATTATCAGTACCAATATGCACGTACACTCACTCCAACTACACTCTGCTTTCGTCTCTCTAAGTCCAAAAATGGGTAAATGGCATCTTTGCTATCTGGGAAATTATCCTCTGCTTCTCTCCTACTTTCTCTTCATATTTTGGGATCTCCCATACAAGTCCTATATATGTATTATCACTAAATAAATCCCACGCATTTTATATGTATTATCCTCTTTAAGTAGTAATACTAATACCACATCATCTACATAAAAGATGATGTGGCATTAAAGGTTAAAGGTTAATCTGAGTATAAAAAGAAAATATCACCAATTGTTGTACAAGAGAAATTAATTACCATGCTGAATTCTAGCTAGCTAGTTCATATATATGGTAAATATTCATATTTCCTTTACTTATTTTTTTTTGTCTATATATATATATATATATATATATATATATAAGTTGCGATTCTTTGCTATTTTGTATAGTGTTGAATTTTTTAACACCGTTTAATGAACAGTAAAGTTCATATGAATCTTATCTGTCAGAACTATCAAACGATACTATTTCTTCAAAGAATAATAAATGATCTGGCCCTATATATATATATATATAATACACACGAGTTATAACCATAGAAAATATTATTGGAGTATGATTTCACATGTAGTCTTTTCAGTATTATTTGATGGATGATGAAAGACCTATGAGAGTTATTAAACGACATTGGAAAGTTTAATGGTGTAGAGCCAACTCTATAAGCACATGAGTAATCAGAATGGATAGTACTATTAGGATATGATTTCACATGTAGTCTTGATAATAAAACTAAAGTAAAAAGGTATACAGAAATTATGGTGGGCATAGAGACAGCTTTCACCTTCTGCAATTCTATGATGGCTATGCCCTCCATAAACATCAATAGTCACACCCACCTTACACATTTCTCTCTACATAACTTGTGCAATTTTAATTACTACCTTTCTCTACTTTTTTCCTGTTTTCTTTTTTGAATTTTTAAGGTTCTTTCTCAACTCATTAGTACAAAAAAGTTAACCTTGTTCAACGTAAATAATAAAATTATCTTTCAATTGGCATTTTAAAAGTTTAATGTAATTATTTTTAGGATTCAATTAGTTGTCATTGTTATACTTGATCATGGGTTAGGTTCGTTTAAAAAAGAGCTGGACAATTCAAGAACTATTGTTAGAGTATATAGTACAAAATCTGGACTCATATCTTCCATTGTTAGAGTATGTGGTACAAAATTTAGAGATAAGGAATAGTGATAGTAATAAGAGAAAATTAATGATTTGGATAATGAAATATTACATTTATTTTAATTTGATCCTTAAAATATTAATTGTGTCTATTTGGCTCTCAAAAAATCACATTTGTCTTAATTTATTCACTTTTATTACTAAATTACAAAATAATCCTTGTTAAGTCTTAAAATTTTTGTTGCCATAAGTCACTATGATAAAGAGGAACTAAATTGAAATAACTATAATCTTTCAAGAATTAAATTAAAATACTTGATCTTTCAAGTAATAAATTGAAAAAAAATGTAATATTTCAAGGAAGAAATCAATAATTTACTTTAATAATAAGAGTGAATAAAAGATTTAACTCTTGCAACTTGTAAGATTATAGTTATTTTAATTTAGTCATTGAAAGATTGCATCTTTGTCTCAATTTAATCATGTTTATCACTAAATTTTAAGATCAACTGTTGCCAAATCTCAAATATTTTTTGTTATTAAAAATTATTTTGATAAATAAAAAAGTGAAATTAAAATAAAAAAAATCTTTTAAAGACTAAATTGACATTATATTTTATAATCATCTTTAAAAAATTAAATCGAGGAAAAATACATTTTTGATAGAGCAAATAAGGAAGTACTATAATAATACAAAAAAGAAAAAGTAAGGGAAATTAAGAGAGGACTTAAAAGTGTGATGATAAGAGTGGGGCTGGGTGCTGCTTTTTGAGAAGAAAACAAAAGAGATGGTGGGGGCATTGGTGGTAATGCAGAGGCATACTGCTCCAATTTTTTCTGTCATCCCAGAAGAAGACACAGGTCATAATGGTTGGATTTTGTTTCACCAGTCTCAAACAGGCCCTGCCTTGTAATTGTAATCTTACGGGATTTTATTATGAAAAGTTTGACTTTTCTTTTTTCAAAAAATTATATGTATATACCATATAAATGTCGAAAAAATTAAGTTAGATTATAATTATACTCCTTATAATTTTATTAAAATTATAAATTAATTTTTATACTTTATTTCTATGTAAAATGATATTTATAATGTTTTTCATTCATATTTTTATTTTTATGTAAAATGATGTCTATAATTTTTTCATTCATATAAGTTGGTCTCTGTAGTAAATATAATTAACTTTACTATTAAAATGGTCTTACATGACAATTGATATGTACATTTATAAATATGTCAACATACTTAGTTATTAAATTTTATACAACTCAGCTGTTATGTCAACAAAATTCTCATTTTGCCCCTTAATTCTCAATTTTCCTAACCTAACGTCTATATATAATGTTGTTGATATGATGGTTGAGTTATGTATAATTTAATGATTAAACATACTGACATGTTCATAAATGTACATATCAACTTTCATGTAGGATCATTTTAACAGCAAAATTAGTTATACTGACGGTAAACACTAACTTATATGAATAAAGAAACTATAAGGACTATTTATATGAAAATAAAGTATAAGAATCAATTTATAATTTTGATAAAATTAAGGGACCAAAATTATAATTTAACGAAACAAATTAATATCTATCCAAGGGTTTGTTGTAAACTTGAGAATGTAGGTACATGATACTTTCTCTTTCTCTAATTACTACTAATTATAAATTGTCATTATTCCTCAGTGCTGTCTCTGAGCAGATACCTCTATTTCTCTGTTTTGTCTGTGTCTTCAATTTTGTTCACTTTCTTTTTCGTACAGACACTGTGGAGCAGGCCATTAAGAAAGCATATCTTTCTTCCTTCTTCCATTTTATTACTATTCGACAATGTTATTTCTCCACCACCTTTGGTCAAGTATTTACCTTTAACTTCATTTCTAGTATTCTTAATTTGTTCTTACAAACTTATGTTCTGAACATTTATGTAATATAACTTTATTATAATCTGTGTGTGCGCGCGCGCGCATTGATGCCATACAAGAGAGAGGAATAGGATGCTCGAAGGGAAAAGAAAGGTTAAAAAACAGAGTTAAGAGTTTAATTTTGCCGTTTTGGGGTGGTGAAGAATTTGCCTATTATGGCAAAGAACGACACCAAAGTTAAAAGAAGAGATCTTTCTGTCCATCGCTTCAAATACCGCCACTCTGTTCTTTTATCTTTCTCGAATTAATCCCACACAAAAAATAATCACAGTGGAAGAAGAAGAAGAAGAAAATGATTTTTATTATACAGTACAATACAATAATAAATCGAGGGAAGGGGGAAAAAAATGGGGGTGAAAAGAAACAGAGGTTAATTAATTTGCGGTATGTTCAATCTTCAATAGTGGGTCTGAATCAGAATCAGGGATCACTATCTCTCTGAGACAAGCTTTTGTGTTATGCTCTGTTTTCGCGAATGTGGGTAATAACCCAGAATTCGCAGAGGCAGATGTATTAGTGGAAGTAGAAGACGAGGACGAATTGGTTAGCACTTTGGCTCTCTCTGCCATCACATTCCAATCGGTTCTGCACAGAACGAACAGCATGAGGCCCGCACACGAGGCTTGGGCTGCAAGCAACCCGAGCCAGAGGCCGGCGAAACCCATCTTGGCGTAGAACCCGAGGAGGATGGCGACGGGCATGCCCACCAAGTAGAACGAGCTCAGGTTGATGTTAGCTCCAATGGTAGGCCTCGCGCTGCCTCTGAGAACCCCACAGCCGGTGGTCTGCGGGCAGTTTCCGAGCTCGCAGAGACCGGCGATGGGCAATGCAATGGCGGTGAGATTCAGAATTTCCTGGTCGCTGGTGAAGAATCTGCCCCATTGGTGCCTCATTAACGTCGTGAAGCCCATGGCCCCGAGGCCCAGGCCCACGGCGCAGAAGAGTGACACTATCATGGAAATGCGGGCATTTGCGGGCCGGTTCGCGCCTAACTCGTTCCCGACTCGGGTGGAGACGCCGAGGCTGAGGGAAGAAGGGAAGACGTAGACTAAGGAGGTTGTTTGGATGAGAATCCCCATTGAGGCAATGGTGGCTTTGGGATTAGCCAGAAGGCCGCACAGCATTATCATGAACTCGTACCACCACCACTCGAGGCACACGGAGACACAGGTCGGGACGGCAAGGTGAAGAAAAGAAGACCATCCTCTGAGACAGTCCATGCTTGGAGATACCCACGAGTCTTTACAGACGTCGGAGAAGTAGACGAAGGAACAGAGGAAGAGGAAGAGGTTGAGGTTGGTCCAGACCATGGCTATGGCCACCCCTGCAATACCCATCCTGAAATGGACGACCAGAAGGAAACTGAGAGGGACGTGGAGGAGGACGGAGATGGCGGAGCAGTAAGTCAATGGCAATGTGATGCTCTGAGTTCTGAGGAAGACTCGGAGAGGGTGGAGGAGGGAGAGGAAGAGGAGGTCGGGGATGGAGAAGAGGATGAAGGTTTGAGCCATTGAGGATATGGCTTCGTCTTGGCCGCACCAGAGGAGGATTCGCTCCATGTTGAGCCACAAGAAGGAGATGGGGATGGAGGTGGAGAGGAGGAGGAGGACGGTGCGTTGGAGGGTGAGGCCAAGAAGCTTGCTTTGTTTAGCCCCGTGAGCTTGACCGCAAATGGGTTCCATTCCCATGGCTAAACCAGAGATTACAGAGTAGCCTGTGATGTTGGCGAAGCCGATAGAGAGCGAGCCTCCGGCGAGCTCCATCTCGCCGAGATAGCCCAGGAAAAGCAGGGAGATCATGGCTCTTGAGTACATGAGTAATCCAGTTATGGCTGTTGGGCCTGATATCTTCACTATCTCTTTGATCTCTGATGCTACCTAAACGCAGAAAAACACGAAAAACGATCACGTTAATCGGCTAGTCATTGATTCACATTAACATTAATGGGTTTCTTCATTTTCTTCTTGTTTTGTATCTGTTTCATTACCTCACAAAGGGTAGGCCATCTGTGAAGCTCGTCTTGATGGTGATCGGGGGCATCCATGACTTTGTGGGGAGTTATGAGATGACGGGTTTTAGAGGGACACAATAATGAGGATGGTGAAGATGGTTTCGGATTGCAAATGACTTTGCTAGCTAAGTGAAGCTAAGGGCTATGGATAGATAGATTAGAAAGAAAGGTCATATATATATATATATATATATATATAGGGAGGTAGGAAAAATATAGAAGAACCTCAGGTTGCTAACTTGGAGTGATTGCGCTCTTAATTTGTTTATTGTGTGTGGGAGAAGGCGATGTATATGGGAATGGGATGGTGAGGAAGGAGGGGAGTGGGTTTATATGCATGAGCCCATGGGCCCTACCATTGCTCAAAACGAAACGTGTCATAATTTGAAGGAAAATGCTAAATTTTATAAATCAGAATGGCCCCTTAAGAGTACAAAGTGAAAAAGAAAGAGAAAGCTTGAACGGAAGAAATGTTTGTAGTTATGGAGAGTAAAATAAGTTTTTTATGAAACCAGAAAGTTTTTGAATAAAAAGGAATAAACAAATTGGGTATGGCATCTGGGGAAATAGCAACCAAAAGCGAAAAGCTTTAGCTACCTTTGAGTGCGGAGAGGAAACAACTGTGGTCTTATCTTTAGAGGACGGTGAAATAAAAGAAACTACAGGAAAAAAAAAAAAAAAGGATTGTGGATTGATTCGGTTTTAATGGTTTATTAGCCGTCAAGCCCATGACTTTGTTATGTTTGGTTTGATAATGATGGGTGATACTAGTGGTTGGTTTTAACTCGCTTAGGTTTATTAAAAGTGCAAGTGGATAATCTTTTAAATCACCACGTTTGGCCTTGGGTTTCTGTGTATGGAAACATAAAGAATTTTATCCTCAAATTGGGAAAGCCAAGTATAGTGGAAGTGATGGAGAAGCCAATTCTCCTAAAAAAACTCATTTTTTAAATTTTTGAGTAAATTATCAGTGCTTAAAAGATTATCAATCTGATCCTTGAAAAACCAACTGCTTCAATTTAGTTTATGAAAAATTACATTAACCTTAATGTAATCATATCTGTTGTGTTAAAAGTTATCTTGACAAGATAAAAAACTAAATTGAAACATCTTTCAGAGATTAAAAATAAAGATAACTGTAAACTTTAGGAGACTAAAATGGTAATTTACTCTAAATTTTTTCTCTGTTTTTCTGGTGGGGTACTATATATATGTATACTAGTAAAATGACAAAGGGCATGCTTTGCTTTTGTGGTTGTGCATTTGTGCTAAATATATAAAAATTTGAAACACACTTTTCTGTAGGAGAGAGACTAGCTGGTTGGTAATTTTGTGGGCAGAGAAATGCTTTGCATGTTCTAAGGCAGCCATGCATCATGTTCAATTCTTCCCCAACACCCATGTGATAAATCCCATTCCCATCATGCATAATTCTCATGTCTACAGCCTACAGTCTACAGTCTACACCCATCCTTCCAAAAACATTCCTTTCACCACTTGCCTGGCTAATCAGAGAGAAGGCAAGTTTCTTCTATTATCCATTTTTAGGCCCCACAGTTTCTGAGTCCAGACCCATCTCAGCTCAACACCCCCAAATAAGATAGAAACAATCAAGAGGGTGAAAGGTGGGAGTGGCTCAGAGTGAGAGAATGGAAGGAGGTACTGTATGAAACATATGCATTTATTACTGTATTAAAGTTGATTCCTTGTGATTCTCTCTCTTTTAAGTACTAAATAAAGAGTGCAGTTTGTGAATTATATTTGTCAAATATAAAATTGGCGTAGAGATTTAATTAATTATGTTAGTGAATTAAATCTCGTCACATGGGATTAGATTTCCTACTTGTAATATTTATTATTGATTTTATATTTGATAGTTACAGTTTGCGAACTACACTTTTTATTTAGTATTTAAAAAAAAAATCTAAAATTCTTAAAAGAACATCTTTAAGAATTAAACTTATATTATTTTTTAAGATTATAAGTGGGAAGGGAGGTGGAAGGATCAAATCCATATATATATATACTCAAATTGGAGCTTTTGGAAAGGGAGGGTTTATCTTCATGGATGGGACCACAAGGTGTTAATGAGGAATGATGGGTAGATGGCCGTATGGAGAAGAGACAGATGGGAGATGGGAAACATTGGAGAGAGAATTACGTGCTCCAATTACAACCATTTAATCTGTATCTATCATAAAGAAAGGGGATGACTCTGTCCCTGCGTAAGAGAGCATTGGCCCTCTTGTCCTTCAGGGACAACGCCACCTTCTTCATCACCAAACACACAACACAAGAAACTAGAGAAATGAGATAAACTTTCATTTTCTTATTTCTCACTCACACACTCACAGGCTTCAACAATCAGTCTTATTTTGTTTCACTGTGTATGATGTGATGCTGCTTATCTGAAACCCATGACCGTCCATCCCATGTCAGATTCCATGTGTCTGTAACGAAAGATATGGATCTCGCAACCGAACCAATGCTTAGAAATGAACAATCCAACAGAGAAAAGAAAAAAGAGAGGACAGAAACCAATGTCATGGAAAGAAGTAATGTGATATGATAAATAAAATGGGAATTGCCTTTTCAGATATTGGCATCCAGATGGAATGGGCGAGCGATGCTGAATAAGCTGCAGATCCCCATCGGATTGTGAGCATTGGAATACGATCACGTGGTGAATGTATTATCATCATCAATCAAACAAGACATTTTCGAACAAGTTGTTATAGTGGAGATCAGACAGAACCTCTTTTTTTTTTTTTCCCCGCTAATATGTAACGATCTAAAATGCAAGTTTCGGGAAAAGAGTGATAAGACACCTTGAAATTTAACATTAATAAAGATTATGCTATTCCACAATCCGAAAAGATTCGCTAATTGTATCCTTCTTAACTATAACTGATTATGTACTGCTGCCGAGGCTCAATTTTCATCATTCTGTCTGGTTTAAAATAATGGAGTTAATAGTGGGTATAAAATACCTGGTTAGTTCAATTAATTTGATATTTATTTTACTTAAGTAAGAACCCGAATTTAAGTTTTGTAAATAAAAAATTAATATTGAAAAAACTATAAATTTCTATGGTCAAACCTTGATTTGAACTAAATTAATTGAAATAGTAAGAGTCTGTTTAAATTGGGTATTTTCTGTTTTTATTTTTACTGAAAATAAAAAATAGACTTGAAAATACATTTGATTATTTTTTAGAATATGTATAAATTTAAAAACACTAAAAAAATATTTTCAATGTTTCAAGAAATGAACACTGAAAATAAAAATAAATATTTTCATAAACCAAACAAATCTTAAATTTTCAAATTTTCAAATACTGGACGAAGAATTACAGCATTCAATTCTAACACAGCGAGTAAAGATTAATGAATGCTGCAGTGTAAATGGACAGGATCCAGGAACCGTACCTATAAAAATTCAATGGAGGTGAAGTCGACAGTGATATCAACTTCAAGAGTACAGTGTCTAATATTAATCAGTAAATTCTGCAAATTGATACAGACCAGCAATAATAATAATAATAATGCAATTTGGGGCACCCAAAAAATACTGCATATAAACAGTTAAAAAAAAATTTTGCCCGATATTTTACCAGTTCTTTGCAACAGACATCTCTCATACAAATCAAAACAGCAGATAGAATTTCAACAATTTAAGAAGGCTGCCCAGACGGTAAATTCCTTTTGTGCAGATGCCACGTGATTCCAAAACTGGACCACTAGTGGTTTCCAGAAAGTGATAACCTTTGTGAAGTGTTGACATTTTTAAATGCTGTTGGAGACTTCGTAACCAGGCATTGTACGGAAGAATTGAAAGCAAATCAGGCTATGATGAATAGTTAAGTGAGTGTAATGCATGAGAATTTATTCCATGGTTGATGGGGATGCAAAAGAATTAAACTAAATTATATGTCATGTACACATTAAATGACAATTATAAATGAAATTCGTCATTCAAGACCTTTATTTTATTTGCAAAAAAATGGAGCAGTAAAGCGTTGTCTCCATCAAGGTTTCAATCAGCATAATCCAATTCACATATTCACTGTTGGCCACTAAGCACAATCTCTCACACACACACAAAATCTCAAATGTATGAGATTCCAACACGCTGTGATTGAACCACCTCCAAACGCACGATAAACATTGCCTCAAAATTAAAGAATTTCTCATAAGGAATAATTCCCAAACAGCAGCAACTCATCTTGGTAGGAGAGGATGCTGTCCCATAGTAACTTTGGAACCTAAAGAGGATGATGCTTCAACTACTTTCCCACGGCATGTAGCCATAAAAGCAACATCTTACACGGGTGCGATTGATTTACAATGCAGAATTTCTCCACTGACGGCAGATAATCTCTATTCTCTCATCCAATATTTGGTGACAGCTTTTATAATTACATTTTGAGTTGCCAGGATGTTAGGAAAAGTAATGCTACAGGAATTGCTTGTTTTACGTTGTTCCTTAGACGTGGAGAGTATTCACCCTTTCTTACAACCAGTGGAGAGCCCCTCAGATTAAAATTCCAGACAATTCTCACTGTTTAAAGAATGATCATTCACTAATTAGGATCTCAAAAAACCAAAAACTTCAAAAAGTAGGGAAAAAAGTGAGTTCTCCAGAAATTCAAACACTTTAGAAAATAATGGCACCCAAAATTCAGCTCAGCGGCTT
This sequence comes from Biancaea sappan, assembly GCA_037074585.1. NCBI lineage: Eukaryota > Viridiplantae > Streptophyta > Magnoliopsida > Fabales > Fabaceae > Biancaea > Biancaea sappan. Next base: position 21,223,458 of record CM073494.1, read on the forward strand.
ATAAACCAATAAGATGAAAGCAAAGCCAGGCATTAGATTATTCATTGGAATGACCGGGAGGGAGGATTTAGATGAAAGGAAGCTCAGGAAAAAACAGTCAAATAGAAGTTTAAAAACAGAATTAAAAAAGCTATTCACAAATTCTTTCTACCTGTTCAGCTTCCACCATCCCTCTTGGAAAGAAATCAGGGGAAAAAGCATAAAGAATGTGGTACCTCATGTGCGGGCTCTGGGCTTTTGACCACCAGATCGAGGAATAGCCAAAACTGCTATGAGTCCACTGACAAGGGCCGCAATAGCTGCCACAGCAAAGGCAGGGGAGTTCCCTCCACCAAATAGCTGATCCCATGGTCCACTTCCGACAGACACCACTATCTGTGATCAAACATGATAAATGTATAGCTAAAGTAGCTCCAAAAATAGAAAGCCTCCTTAAAGCTAAAGATCGTTTCTTTTGCAACATGTCCTCCAGGTAAATCAGCTTTCTATTTGAACTTTAATTTTAAATATAGACCCAAATAATCTGGGGAAACCCCCATAGTTTATATAGTATTTTATACAACAATAAAACACAAAATTACATACACCGTCCTCCTCTGAGTTATACACATACATGACAAGTAAAGGATCAGAAACACAAATGGATAGACATGTCTGGAGAGTCCCGGTTAGAGTTCAAGCTTTCATATAATATTCTATTTAACAACGAATCATATAAAATCACTGTGTCCATGATGTAATGGGCTCTATTAAGGGAAGTGAGCTTAAGACATATATCAAAAGCAAGAAGGGTAGTAAAGGGGGGCAAGTTGGTAAATTAAAAGCTGCATAACTAATTTGGGACAGATGTCTTTTATGTACTGAAGAGAGAGAATGAGTGCAAGCAAGATTATGGGAGAGGGTCCTTGTGTGTGTGTGTGTTCTTTTTTCTTCTTTTTTTTTGGGTGGGGGGTGGGGTATGTTAAATCAGTGAGTGGTTTTGGGAGGGACTAGCCTCTCGAAAACTATAGTGTTTATGTGTTTCGGTGTCTTCTTCTTTACTTTGTGTTTTCTCTGTGTTTTCTTTCTGTATTGTGTTGCTGTTATAAATTTGTAATTCCCTTACCTATTCTCCTTCTAAGTCATTGGAAGGTGCTGGTGCTGAGAAAATATCTATCAATATTACTGAAGGTTATTTCAGTTACATCAATTAGTATCGAAATAGTGACGTTCTAGGGAAATGTCAATACCAGAATGGAGAGCAGAGTAGACGGTCCGGAATCGAGAATGACAAATTTGGAACAAGGAATAGCTCACATGGAGAATGAGTTCACTTCCATATGAAACCTCATGTTGGAAGCGATAAATGAGATGAAGAGTAATAAGAGACCTAAAGAAAGGGGAGCAGTCATGGGTGCACAGCAATCACCATCTCCAGTCACGACAACGAGGAGAGGAGAAAATAGTGGCTTATCTGAAAGGGACGTGGGAAGTTTTGATGTCTAGACAAAGGCGGAGCTACATATGTTTCATATAATTACATATATACTCCATTTGTTATTATTTTTGCAACCCCCCCCCCCCCCATTTTTAATCTTTGCCCCTCTTATTTTGAACTCCCGTCTCTCACTCACATTACCCCCCCTCAAAAATATCCCCCCCTCAAAAATATCGACGCTTGTCTCTCCCATAGTCCCATTGATTTCGTCCGACTACCACTATCGGCGCCACCACCCTTCGACCGCCCTTCCAGTCCGCCAGTGCCAAGTGCCAACGCCAGTCTTCATCTCCTCTCTCGACCGCCAGTCTTCATCTCCTCAATCCCTCTCCGCCACCGGACACCAGCCCACCACCTTCCAGCGACGAATGCCACCGCCCACCAGTCACCACTCACCAGTGAGTCCCTTTCTCATTCCACTGTGAAGCTTTAAATTGTGGTTTTTTTTTATATATGTCTAATTCAAATTTGAAATTTTCGTATATAGGTCTAATTCTCGTTGATCCATATTCATAAGAGATTCGACACAGTTTTACGTTGGCTGTCGAGGGCCTAACACAACCCTCTTCCTTTCTCCGGGCTTGGGACCGGCTATGCACCTATTGAGGAAAAAATGGTTAAAAACCGTTTAAGATGGTTTGGGCATGTGCAAAGAAGACCGTTGGAAGCGTCAGTTAGGAGAGTTGAGCAGATGGTTTGGAGCCCTGTGAAAAAAGGTCGAGGAAGACCAAAAAGGACACTTAGAGAAATTATTGAACGGGACCTTTTAGTAAATGAGATATCTAAAGAGTTGGTCATTGATAGAGCTCAATGGCGTCGTGCGATCCATATAGCCGACCCCACTTAGTGTGATAAGGCTATGTTGTTGTTGTTGTTGTTGTTGTATATAGGTCTAATTCTATCAAATTGATTGATTAATTATGCAATTAGGATCATGAGTAACATATATGTGAAGTCAATTTCATGAAATTCTTTTTTGATAATGGTTAATTTCTCATTTCATTGTTAGAAACCTCTTTATAAAAGCTTGAAATTTAGAGATTTTTATACATAAGTCTAATCCTATCAAATTGGTTGATTGATTATACAATTAGGACCATAAGTAACATATTTGTGAAGTCAATTTCATGAATTTTTTTCTTGATGATGGTTAATTTCTCACTCCACTGTCAGGGACTTATTTGTAAAAGCTTAATTTCTATTGTTGGTCAGGTGCTGTATGTCATTTGAGCTTGTAGGACTACCAATCACACATCTAAGAAAAATTCTGGAGTTAAACATTGATTAAAATAATCTTTTTCCTTTGCTTTCTCTGTCTCTCTCAGAATGTATTAATGACAATTTATCTTTACAAAATATTTCTGTCAAGAAATATTTAGAATCATTCAGGCTTTTACGCCTGAAATCTTCAAAAGAGATAGTAATATGGCATCTCTTGCTTTTATTTGATCAAATGCTTTTATGATCACTATGTCTAAAATCTTCAAAACACATAATATTGACTTGTGTACTTCCATTCTCATGATCACTATGCATTTGCTTTGTTTACAAATCAAATTTATGCGTTTGGCATAGTAGTACTCAAAACAACTAGAGTATACCATGGAGAAATTTGCATAAGGCTCGATAAAAAATCCTTATCTACACCAATATAGTAAAAAGTGGGCTTGATATTCAAAATGGGAACACCATCATCGTTCAGGAAGTTCAACAATTTGGCCTTGCACTTTTGCACAGCTGTACCGGATTTTGTTCTCATTCCATTGTGATTTTTTAATATATAGGAAACTTCTATATGTTGGTTGTGTGAATTTCAATTGGTTTTGGATCTAGTTCTGGACTGAAATGTGTTGATTTTTTAATATATATATATATATATATATATATATTATTTTTATTTATTTAATTAATTTTTTAAAATAAATTGCCCCCGAGTCAGGGGTCCTGGCTCTGCCAAAGTGTCTAGAGCTACCCATATTCTCAGGGGAAGACCTGATGGGGTGGGTCTTTAGAGCAGGGAGATATTTTTTGCGCTAATGGAATGGATGAAGACAAGAAGCTAGACGCAACCACAATATGTATGGAAGGCAAAGCCTTGAACTAGTTTGTGGATCGAGACCTGACGTCCATGGCAATTGTGGGACAAGCTAAAGAGGGAAACTCGTTACTCAGTTCCACCCATCATGGAACAAGAACACGTATGAGAGGTTCACGGCACTGAAGCAGACATCCCCAATCACCGAGTATTGAGAATGTTTTGAGGCACAGCTAGTTATGATACAAGAAGCAGCGAATGAAGTGCTCTGACCGGAGCTTTCAAAAACAGCATAAAGGAAGAGATATGAACTGACATGAGGTTTGTTAAGATATAGAGGCTTAATAATAGAGATTTATTATATTGTCAGTAAATATGCTTTATTATAGGGATTGATTAGTTTGATTGTATAGCTTGATTGTAGGGATTATTTTTATCATTCCCTATGTATATATATCCGTAGCCTATGAATGAAATATACAAGAGAAATTCAAATCATCTTCTCTGTGCGTTCTCGTTCCTGCTTGTGTGTGCGTGAGAAGAGCCCAGCCCTCTACGATGGTTGTTGGTTCTCACCCCCCCCCCCAAAAAAACGTTCAGACTTCACCAGCCGGCGGACCCCGAGAGTCCCAAAGCCATCGGCAGCGCGTGTGATCTCCATGCGCCATTCGTTCTTTCTGCTTGCGGATCCACGCGCCGGCGCGTGAGGGCGCGTCTGACGTCGTCTTCCTCTCCTTTTTGCCTCATCGGCGTTTTCATTCGTTTTCTGGCGACTTCCTATCCTTTTCAGGGTTTTCCCTCCTGTTTGACCTTCTGGTTTGGTTTAGTTCTCTTTGGTTTATTGTTCTAGGCTGAATCCATTTATTTTGGTTTTGTTTGTGTGCTGCTATGTGTTTTTCCCACCTATGGCAGACAGTAAATCTATAGCTATGGCTGAGGTAGTCCCTGTGATGATGAAGATTACCGAGCACAAACTCAATGGCTCCAACTATTTAGGTTGGAGTAAAATCGTTCGCGTATATTTGCGGAGCACTGAAAAGGATGATCATCTCATCTCTGATTCCCCTAGTGACGACACCCGAAAAGCGTGGTTGCGTGATGATGCGAGACTGTTCTTGCAAATTCGGAACTCTATTGACATAGAGGTACTTGGTTTGATTAACCATTGTGAATTTGTGAAAGAATTAATGGAATATTTGGATTTTTTGTATTCTGGACGAGGAAACATATCCCGCATCTACGAGGTATGTAAGTCGTTCTATGAAGAACTAAATACGCTTCTCCCTTTTAGTTCTGATATTAAGGTTCAGCAAGCTCAGAGAGAGAAAATGACAGTTATGAGTTTCCTGACAGATTTGCGCACATATTTCAAAACAGTCAAATCTCAAATTCTCTCAGCATCTGAAATTTCTCCTTTGCAAAAAGTTTTTGCTAGAGTTCTTTGTACAAAAAACTCACAACCTTCTCAAATCACTACTAATAATAGCAGTGCTCTTGTTAGTTGTGGTGGATCTCGAGGTGGCTCACAGGAAGGATCGCACAATCGTAACAAGAATATAGAAAATCGGAGTCAGGAGTCTGGTGAAGTTGAGTGCTATTACTGTCATGAGCTGGGACATACAAAACGCACTTGCAAGAAACTTCTCAACAAAAATCAGACAGGACGATCTGCCCATGTTGCCTCATCTGCTGATAAGACTATCGTGGTTTCTGCTGATGACTTTGCCAAGTTCACTCAATATCAAGAATCACTTAAAATTTCTACTCCTACTGCTGCCTTTGCTAATACAGGTAAATCCCCCACATGTCTCATCTCTTCGTCGTCCAGATGGGTTATTGATTCTGGTGCTTCAGACCACATGACAGGTAATCCTAGTCTTTTCTCTACTTTTGATACTCATGCCCATTCGTCTCATGTGACTATAGCTTATGGCTCTACACCCCGTGTCCTTAGGTCTGGCACCATTAACCTGACCCCATCTTTATCTCTACCTTCAGTGTTGAGTTTAACTAATTTTTCATTTAATCTGATTTCTGTCAGTAAACTCACTCGTGCCCTAAATTGTAGTGTCTCATTCTTTCCTACTCATTGTATTTTTCAGGATCTTACGTCGAAGCCGATTATTGGTAGGGGGCATAAGTCTGGCGGCCTCTACACTCTCGATACTCAAACACCAAGATCTTTGGCATGTTGTAGTTCGCTTTCTCCTTTCGATTTGCACTGTCGGATGGGTCATCTGTCTCTCCCAATTCTCAAGTAGCTCTATCCCTAATTTCGACATTTATAATCTTTACCTTGTGAGTCTTGTCAGTTTGCCAAACACCATCGTGTTCCCTTAGGGTCTCAGGTTAATAAACGGACTACGTCTCCTTTTGAATTAGTTCATTCTGATATTTGGGGTCCTTGTCCTATTGTGGCCAAGGCAGGTTTTAAGTATTTTGTTACCTTTGTTGATGATCACTCTCGTGTTACTTGGTTATATTTAATGAAAAGTCGCTCTGAAGTTTTTTCACATTTTTGTGTTTCTATGCTGAAATTAAAACACGATTTAATATTTCTGTTCAAACCATGAGGAGTGACAATGCTAAAGAGTATCTCTCTAAGACTTTCCAGTCTTACATGATTCAACGTGACATCTTGTATCAATCCTCGTGTGTTGACACACCTGCCCAAAATGGAATTACTGAACGTAAGAATAGACATTTACTTGAAGTTGCTCGAGCTTTTTCGTTTCAAATGCATGTTCCTAAACCTTTTTGAGCTCTTTTGTTTCAAATGCATGTTCCTAAACCTTTTTGGGCTAATACTGTCTCCACAGCTTGTTTTTTGATTAACCGCATGATATTTTCTGTTCTTGGGGGAAAGATTCCGTATTCTGTTTTGTTTCCATCCACAGTTGTGTTTCCTATTGAGCCCCGTATCTTTAGCAACACTTGTTTTGTTCGGGACACCAGACCCCAGGTCACAAAGTTAGATCCTAAGTCTCTTAAATGTGTCTTCCTTGGTTATTCTCGTCTCCAAAAGGGATACAAGTGTTTCTCTCCTACTCTTCAGCGTTATGTTGTTTCTGTTGATGTTACCTTCCAAGAAGACATTCCGTTCTTTTCTACTTCTTCTTCTTCTCATGTTTCGAGGGAAGATGAAGATCTGCTCGTCTACACTGTTCCTTATTCTCAGCCATCCACAGGTACTCCTACACCTTCTTTGGCAGCCACTCGGCCACCAATTGGTCATGTCTACACTCAACGACAATCGCCTGCAGGCTCAGATTTATGGCCCTCCACCATCTGTTTCGTCGCCGGATCCTGATTTAGCTTATCCGGACCTACCTATTGCCCTTCGCAAAGGTAAACGTCTTTGTACTTATCCTATTGCCTCAATTGTTTCTTATGATCATTTATCCTCTACATCTTGCTCTTTTTGGCCAACCTTGACTCTGTGTCCATTCCTAAGACTGTCTATAAAGCTTTAGCCCATCCTAGGTGGCGTGATGCTATGATAGAAGAGATAAATGCACTGGACTAAAACAACACTTGGACATTAATGGATTTACCTGCTGGGAAGAAAGCTATTGGCTGCAAATGGGTGTTCACAATTAAAGTCCACCCTGATGGTTCTGTGGCTCGGTTGAAGGCACGTCTTGTTGCGAAAGGATATGCTCAGACTTATGGTGCTGATTATTCAGATACTTTCTCCAGTTGCCAAACTTACCTCCATTCGTTTGTTGATCTCATTGGCTACCACTCATAACTGGCAACTACACCAGTTGGACATTAAAAATGCTTTTCTTCATGGTACTCTTCAAGAAGAGGTCTATATGGAGCAACCACTTGGGTTTGTTGCTCAGGGGGAGTATAGGAAAGTATGTCGACTTTAGAAATCGTTATATGGTCTGAAGCAGAGCTCTCGCTTCATGGTACTCTTCAAGAAGAGGTCTATATGGAGCAACCACTTGGGTTTGTTGCTCAGGGGGAGTATAGGAAAGTATGTCGACTTTAGAAATCGTTATATGGTCTGAAGCAGAGCTCTCGTGCATGGTTTGACAAGTTTAGCCAAGTTGTTTTGGAATATGGAATGAAGAAAAGCAAGTCTGATCACATGGTATTTTATAAGCAGTCTAAGGATGGTATCATTCTTCTTGTGGTATACGTTGATGATATTGCGATAACCGGGAGTGACAGTTCTGGCATCTCTGCCTTAAAACTTTCTTGCAGTCACAGTTTCAGACAAAGGATTTGGGACCTCTGAAATATTTCTTAGGGTTGAAGTTTTGAGAAATAAGAAGGGGGTCTTCTTATCCCAAAGAAAGTATGTTCTTGACTTGTTGACAGAAACAGGAAAGATGGGGGCTAAGCCATGAAATACCCCAATGACTCCTAACATACAGCTTGCAAAGGATGATAGTGAGCCATTTCATGATCCTGAGAGGTATAGGAGACTTGTGGGAAAATTGAATTATCTGACCGTGACTCACCCTGATATTGCATATTCAATTAGCGTGGTTAGTCGCTTTATGTCCCTCCGACTGTCAACCATTGGGCACTCCTAGAACAAATTCTTTGCTATTTAAAAGGAGCCCCAGGACATGGATTATTTTATGGGTATCATGGACACACTAAGATTGATGAAAGAGCAAGAAGCAAAATATTGTTTCTCGATCAATTACAGAATCAGAATACAAAGCTATGGCAAACTCAGTATGTGAAATTGTATGGATATACCAACTACTGAAAGAAGTTGGCCTCGAGACCTCATTACCAGCAATATTATGGTGTGACAACCAAGATGCTCTTCACATTGCTTCTAATCCCGTGTTTCATGAACGAACTAAATATATTGAGATCGACTGTCACTTCATTTGTGAAAAGATTGAAGATCATTTCATTACTCCAGGATATGTTAGAACAGAAGACTAGTTAGGAGATATTTTCACTAAGGCCTTAAATGGAGCTCGCATTAATTATATTTGTAACAAGCTGGGCATGATTAACATCTATGATCCAGCTTGAGGGGGAGTGTTAAGATATAGAGGCTTAATTATAGGGATTTATTATATTGTCAGTAAATATGCTTTATTATAGGGATTGATTAGTTTGATTGTATAGCTTGATTGTAGGGATTATTTTTATCATTCCCTATGTATATATATCCGTAGCCTATGAATGAAATATACAAGAGAAATTCAAATCATCTTCTGTGATTACAAGGTTGAAAAGAATGCCACCTTGTGTGAGTTGATGGAGAACGCCCAATGCATCAAAGAGAGGAACAGTGTGATGGACCAGGTTAAGAAGTCTCAATTATTAACGGGGCTCCGTTCCTATTCCTCATCTAGCTGGAATGGGTCCAAGGGGACCTAGATTTATACATGTCTACCCAACTCCAATGAACCCAGTAGATATATAGAAACCGTGGCACAGAATAAGACCTCAGAAAATAAAAATGGGCCTGACACTAAAGGAGGCACGACTAATTCAGTAGCTTCTACCACTGATTACAAATACAAGAGATTGATTGATGAAGTAGCCAAAAAAAAGGAACGGCTTGTGCTTTAGGTGTGATAAAAAGTTTGGGCTCAACCATAAGTGTAAGGAGTTGAGAATATTAATGCTTTTAGAAGAGACAAAGGAGCTAGAGGAAGCAGGGAAGGTTTAAAATGAGGAAGAATAAAAGCTACCAGCCATTGTACATGACCAACCCATGGCTTTGTCCATGAATTCAATCGTGGGCTTCACAGGGAACAAAACTATGAAACTTAAGGGGAAGGCTAAGGATAAAGAAGTGCTTATCCTGATTGATAGTGGAGCTTCACACAACTTCATTCTATTGAATTGGTGGAAGCTTTCAAAATACCCATTGATCGATCCAGTCAATTTGAGGTACAAGTATGAGACGGTTAAAATGTTAGAGGGGCTAGAGTTTGACACAATGTGACCATGGAGATGCAAGGAATAAAGCTTTAGCAATCATTTTACCCCGTCTAGGAGGGACCGATATGGTGTTAGGAATGGATTGGCTTGAGTCATTAGGAGAAGTAAGAATGGATTGGAAATCCACTCTCAAAATCAAAATGGTGGGGAAGTGGATACGCCTTCAAGGGGATCCTTCGCTGTCAAAATCCTTGGTATCCCTCAAGACAATGATCAAGACCATGAAGCGGGGGCGATAATTGGTATTTGGTGGAATTTGGAGAGATAATGTTGATCGCACATCAGACTCCACCAATTGCCCAAGAAGCTCAAACACTGTTAGAGGAGTTCAAGGAGGTATGTGAAGCAAAAGGGCGCCTTGCCACCAACCAGATTAAGGGACCACGCAATTCAGATCAAACCGGGGGAGCATTCCTTTGCTCACCCTCATTCCAAAAGAATGAGATTGAGAAGCTGCTTGTGAATGAATAAAATGCTTGCTATGGGGATTATAAGGCCTAGTTGTAGCCCTTATTCGAGTCCAGTGTTGCTAGTCAAGAAGGAGGACAGCACTTGGAGGTTTTGTGTGGATTATAGGGCTCTCAACAAGATTACAATACCTGATAAATTTCCTTTAGCAGTTATTGTTCTCTAAATTGGATCTTAAGTCAAGGTATCATCAAATACGGATGAAGGAAAGGGATGATCACAAAACATTCTTTCGAACTCGTGTGGACGTTATGAATTCATGATGTTGCACTTTGGGCTCATGAATGCACCCTCCACTTTTCAGCTTTTGATGAATGATATATTCAAGGGATTCTTGAGGTTTGTCCTACTCTTTTTTGTTGATATCCTCATCTACAATGCAAACTTTGAGACTCATTTAAAGCATCTTAGGGAGGTGTTTCAAGTACTCAAAACTCATAAGTTGGTGATTAACCTCAAGAAATGCATTTTTGGTCAATCACAACTTGAGTACCCGGGACATATTGTATCGGAAGAGGGGTTAAAACTGACCCTGCAAAGGTGGATAGCATGGTGAAGTGGATGGTTCCTAAAGATCTCAAGGCAGTTAGAAGCTTCTTGGGCCTAACAGGGTACTACCGAAAATTTGTGAAAGGCTATGGTAAAATTGCAGCTCCCTAGCTAATTTGCTAAGGAAAGATGTGTTCCATTAGGGAGAAAAAGCACAAAGAGCATTTGAAGAGCTCAAGAAAGCTATGACAACTACACTGGTGTTAGCTTTACCCAACTTTTCTCAACCAGTTGTCATTGAGGTAGATGCATGGAAATAGGCGCTGTACTGGCGCAGTAAGGAAGACCTATAGCTTATCATAGTCGATTGTTGTCTGAGAAAGCCCAACGAGGATTGGTATATGAGAGGGAGTTGATGGCAATTGTGTTTGTGGTAAAGAAGTGGAGAAGTTCCCTATTGGACCATTATTTGACCATTAGAACTGAAAGTGCCTACTGGAACAGCAAAAAATTGATGAGGACCAGAAGAAGTGAGTGTCCAAGCTCATGGGGTTTAAGGTTGTGGTGCAATACAAACCCGAGAAAGATAATCATGTGGCAAATGCCTTGTTTGGGAAGTAGGATGATTGTTGAATAGTTTTTCTATATTACAGTCGCAAACTTGCGGCAAATGGGAGGATGAAGTTAAGCAAGATTCAATTATGCAACTTTTTAGTTGCTGGACAACCAGAAGTGGAGGGGTACAGCTTGCATAGAGGCCTTCTTATGTACAACGGTTGTTTGGTGTTGCCTAAGAATTCCTCTAAATTACCACTCTTAAGGAGTTTCATGACTCACCTATTGGAGGGCATGCTGGTCACTTCAGGACTTACAAGAGATTCTCGGGACTGCTTTATTGAGAAGGCATGAGGAAGGATGTGCAGAATTACGTGGCAAGATGTGATGTTTGCAACAGGAACAAACACCAAGCACTTAGTCCAGCTGGGTTATTGCAACTACCAATTCCCAAGCATATATTGCAGGAGATTAGCATGGATTTTATCACTGGATTGCCTAAATCGAATAGGTATGATGTTATTTTGATGGTTGTTAATTGTTTGTCAAAATACACGCATTTTATCCCCATTTCTCACCCTTTTACCGCCAAGGAGGTTGCTGAAAAATACGTCAAAGAGGTGGTGCATTTACATGGCTTTCCAAAATCTGTTGTATCCGATAGAGACAAAATTTTCATGAGTCACTTTTGGAAAGAGTTGTTTAAGCTGTCTGGTACTGTGTTAAACTATAGTTCGGGTTACCATCCTTAAACCAATGGTCAAACCGAGGTGCTTAACTGGAGTTTGGAGGTGTATTTAAGGTGCTTTGCAAGTTATAAACCCAAACAGTGGGCTGATTGGTTATGCTGGGCAGAATTTTGGTCTAATACCTCTCATGATCGGTCTATTGGGATTTCCCCTTTTAAGGCTAAATGGAAGGGAACCTCCAACCATATTCAAGTTAGACGGTGATGTTTTAGCTGTGGATGCTGTCAACGAGCAACTTAAGGCGTGGGATAAGGTGTTAACCATGCTTAAGGAGAATTTAGAAAGAGCACAAGTTCAAATGCAAGTCCAAGCCAACAGGCATAGAAGGGATGTTCATAATACCGAAGGTGATATGGTATACCTCAAGTTACAAACCCACAAGCATAAGTCCTTAGCTAAGAAGGTGAATGAAAAGCTTAGCCCTCTGTTCTATGGTCCTTACAAGGTGTTACAGAAGATTGGTACAGTTGCCTACAAGTTAAAGATGCCACAAGATGCAAGAAGTCACCGCCGTATTTCATGTTTCATGTTTCACAGCTCAGAGTCCCTACATTCAACTGTTTCGGTTCAACCCACTCCAAAATTTTTAATTGAGAAGATGGAGTTATGGGTAACACCAGAAGCAGTGCTCAAAACAAGGAGATTGACTAATGGGAAAGTGGAGGTGTTAATCAAGAATGCTAGAAGAGGATGACAATTGGAAAGACTCTCAGAAAATTAATGAGCAATTTCCAATATTTCACCTTGAGGACAGGGTGGATCTTGTGGAGGGGCATAATGATGTAATAGGCTCTACTAGGGAAGTGGGCTCAAGACATATACCAATATAAAGAAGGATAGTAATGATGTAATGGGCTCTATTAAGGGAAGTGGGCAAGATGGTAAATTAAAAGCTGCATAACTAATTTGGGACAGATGTCTTTTCTTGCACTGAAGAGAGAGAATGAGTGGAAGTAAGGTGGGGTATATGGGAAAGTGTCCTTGCGTTTCTTTTTTTTTTTTTGGTTGGGAAAGGGCGGGGGATATGGAAAATCAGCCAGTGGTTTTGGAGATACTAGCCTCTCAAAAGCTAGAGTGCTTGTGTGTTTCTATGTCTTCTTTACTGTGTCTTTTCTCTGTGTTTTCTTCTGTATTGTATTGCTGTCGTAACTCCCTTACCTTCTCCTTCTAAATCGTTGGAAGGTGCTGGTGTTGGGATAATATCTATCAATATTATTGAAGGTTATTTCAGTTACATCAGTCCACCATGCATTTCTGTACATAAATGACAACCAAAGAACTAGAATTGTGTATGGACAGATCCATATGTAAAGTGAGTCTTGGTCAGCACATACTAATAGCTAAATGATAAAAGATCTAGAACCTGCTTCCTGATGAACATAAAAGCATTAAAACAGATCAACTAGACAGGAAAATATCCTAGATTTCATTTTATTTTATTTATAAATCAGATGATACCACAAAATAAAATATGAGGATATTATTTTAACAAGTACCAAACACCAAAAACACTTTAGACATAGCAAACTGAATGGCACGTGAAAACATTATGCTGTTTCTATTGAATCTGGAATAGTTTAAAGGCTTTCGCAATAAGGGAGAAGCTTTATGCAGGTGTGCTTTTCATGCCATCTCCTACACTATTTAGCTGCAACAAAATGCTTGTAATTTTAAGGGTTTTATCCTGCCTTGGATTAGGATTGTAATCATGCCCTCCCTCTGGTGCTCAGCCCATGGTTTCCTTAACGTAGCCTCCTTGGCAGACATGCAAAGGGATTAAAGTGATTATTGTCTGAGAAGCTAGTTTGTTTTATTTGTTTTATTTTTGCATCTTTGTTGAGTTGGGTTTCTGTCCTTTTTTTTTTTTTCTTTTATACTCTCCGATTCAAATGAATTTCCTTTTTTAGCAGAGTTTTCTATTGCGTTGCATTGACATAAGAAATGTCAGTAATAAGTTAAAAAACTTGTAAACCATCCAAATTTATTACAATAGTGACAATGCTACAATGTAAGAAACTAAAATTACCGCAGAGACCTAAGAATCCCCCATTTTAATTAAAACAAATGCAGAACAGAATCAAAGATTCTAATCTCTTTCTGGATGTTCCTGTTCAAGGTAAAACATCCACTGAGCCTCAATAATTTAATTATAACACATGTAAAGGATACATATTTTTTCAAGTAACATGAAGTTGAGAGGATCACTTCAATCCAGGATACTATGTTTTAATTATTTGACATTTTAAACATGCAAGTAAATTCTTTATTTACATACTAAAAAGAATGCAAAAGCAGTAATACCTGCGGGATCACTATTGCCAGATTTAGGACACCCATTGATAACCCTGTAAGCAGCAGCAATCAATATTAAAAGTTATTAATTTTCGATAAAAAAAAATATTAAAAGCTATTAAGTCACATCTCCAAGAAATAATAAATAAGGCTGTAAATAGAAGGTTACCTTGGCCAAGTCCCAGAGACTCAATATGTGAGGAAATTAAGGCATATGGAACACTGTAAGTGATCTGCAATAATTATTTGGAAAAGTTAGATCAAATCAAATCTAGAATCCTCAAATAACATGTACAATTTCAACTTCAGCACTACTTACAGGACTACTTCCAAAACTTAAAAACCCTCAAAAAACATATATTTTCACCTCATGCACCACTGCTTCCAAATATGCCTTTCTGACAAATGATGGTACTCAAATTAAAAGGCATTACACAAAAGGTTCGTTAGATCTAAGAAGAGCATGCAGTTGAGATCAAGTCAATTATGACACTCCAAATGTATGGTCCATGAGAATCTGATTCTCATTTCTATACAGGAATAGATGCAAGGGGCAACCCAGGGTGGTATTTTAAAGTCCAAGAATCTAGCTGTGACTAAATACGCTGGCCCCAATGGTTAGCTGACCATATAATCACTCCTCTATTAATAATTTGCCGCTAATGCAATTTTCTTTCAAAAGGAATTACCACAACTCTGAGTCTGTGAACTACTTAACAAGACGTGAAGAAGTAACTTGTAGAATTAACTGATAACAAAATAAAATATGGGCAGAAAAAAGCCAAGCTTTTGATCCCCAAAAAAACTGACAAACAAAAGAAGGAGGTTCGAGTCTTAGAGTATATTTGGACTAAGAAGAAAGAAGAGAAAGGGAAAGGACGTAAAATTTTTAATTTTGATTTTTCTTGATTTAGATTTAAATCCAACATTATTTTTTTCTCTTGAAATATGGAAAGGATTGAGGACAATGATGATTAGGAAAGAACAAAATTGTTAATGTAAATCTAAATCCAAAAAATTGACAAAATTGAAATTTCACTT
Organism: Biancaea sappan; assembly: GCA_037074585.1. Lineage (NCBI taxonomy): Eukaryota > Viridiplantae > Streptophyta > Magnoliopsida > Fabales > Fabaceae > Biancaea > Biancaea sappan. Next base: position 21,238,495 of record CM073494.1, read on the forward strand.
TCCTTCCATTCTCTTCAATCCACACATACCTCAAAAGTATTCTATTATTGGTCTGTTATGCAAAAGATAGAACAAAGGAACTCAGATTTATGTAAAGTGTTTTACATTTTGCTTCTCTTTCAAACTTAATTTCTAGTTTTATCCCTGCTTCAATATTGAAACAAGAAAAGAAAAAATATATCAAAATGCTTCTAGCAGTAGATTCACTAGAGCAACTTACCGACAATGGAAAACCAAGAATAGTAAAAATTATCAATGCCACTATCACAATGCCTGTTGGTGGTGGATCTTTGCCCAGATAACCAATGTTTTTGGCCACATAGGTTACTACAAGCATTCCTATAAAGCAGACAGACATTAGGATGTTTGAAATTCCCCACACAAAGCCAGCCCCCCGCTTCCTGCATAGCCTCTCCATGAGCAATGATGTTATTCCAAGAACAACTGAATTCAGCAATAAACCAAGTGCCCCCATTCTGACTCCAGTATCATAATTAAGGCCCACATTTGGCTCACCCCCATAAATCTCTCGGCCCATCCAATCAGTATCAAAGAGAATAAATGGAAACCATCCAATCCAAGTCAAAGCAGTAACAGACAAAATTATCCATATAGGGGTTGTAAAATATCTGAATGTCCCAAATAGCTCCCACATGAAAGCTTCTTCTGCACTACCTGATTCCCCTGCCCCTTCTTCAGCATGGGTTGCACTGCTCAAACTTAAAGGCACTTCATGAGCTGCTGCAAGGCTGATATATGTGGTGACCACAATGAAAATAACATCCAGAAGGAAAGCAGATTTGAGATTCGCACAACTAACATTGCATGCAGCGGTACGTGTGAAAGAGAAAATGTTCCACCAGCCACTGTACGACCCAGTTGCATAGCCAAGAATGTTACCAATAGCCATAAAGAGAGAGTAATAAGCATTTGCCACACGTGTCCTTCGCTGATCCTTGCCTGACATTCAAAGAAGACAAAGATAAAGAGATGGAAGTAAAGGGACATCAATGTATTGACTGTTTTTCCCAAGTAAAACTCGCGTTCTTTCTTTTTCCGGATAATCTTCTATATCAAAGTCAATTTGTTGACAAAAAGACATGGATTATATGAATGAGTCTGAGTTCCAATGACCAAAACTCAAAAACGATGTCACTAGAATCCAAAGCACCACATGTATGGCATTCCACCTGGGCCCAATCAAATAGTTCCAACCTATTTTTATTTTCTAAATAAATAAAGATATTTAAGGAGTGGGGCCCACTCAAACTCCTATAAATAGAAGGAGGCTCCATTTTATACTAACCAATTCATTTTTAGAATAAATCAATGCACAAAGCTCAACAATCCTCTAAACTATCCAAACCTTCAAAATTCTTTCCAATCAAACTTCATCAAGTTTCTTCTAGTCTAGCATTGGATGTCTTATTCCACCAAATTCAGTAGAAGTTTGCTGGTGCAATGCAAAGCTCAAAACAGTGAGATCAAACCATAGAGTTTCTTTTTCTTTCAAAAATGGAAAGAAATTCTTTTAAGATATTGTAACCTCATCAAATTAGTACAAAATTGAATATTTGTTTCCACATTTTTTAAATCTTCTCAATTGGACTTGAGCTTTGCATAGAACAAATGAATATACTAAAATTAAAAAAATATAAGTATTTCTAAGTAAATACAAGAGGTTTTTTTTTTTTTTTGGGGGGGGGGGGGGAAGGTGGGGACTGAAACAATAATTCAGACAACGCAAGTTCTAATATAAAAATGATCAACCAAAAAAGAGGAAGAATACAAGATCATATACAACATGCAAATTAGAGAAATAGTATTGTTTATTCTCTTATCGTCAATATTAGCCTCTTTTGATATTAGAGAAATAATATGCAAATTAGCCTCTATCCTCTATTTCTGCTAAGTTAAACTAATATACATACATACATACATACATATATATATATATATATGTATGTCCTAGATCCTAATATATTGTCAATACTATATGTTCATCAAGTAATTTGTGACATGAAGCTACTAAGTCTTGGATCTATTTTATAGATATACTATCAGTATGCATTTTGCAGTACTTGTTACCAAAGGACAATCAGTATCACAAAACAATCTTTAGTTCTGAAGTACTGGCCAAAGCCATCTTCTCAACTTCTTGGGCATACTTATATATTTAAGATCTCTAATTATATAGAATGAATATAAAATTTTGCAAGGAACTCTGCACCCAGATAGAGAGGAAAAAAGAGATAGAGAGAGAACTTTCTTTTCAAACTCTGTAAGCCTAAAAAAAAAAAAATGTAGGCAAATTTATATCAAATGCCTAAACATTACGGGTCTTAAAGATGTCATTCCTCCTTCTAATGGTCCATAGCTGCCGCGCTGTAAAACATCTCTCTCAAAGACCTAATTACCAAAGAATGTTTGGTAACTGGTTATCATGTATAGTTCATATTCAGCAATCAAAATCATCTCTAGTCATATACGCAATTCAAGCTATAAGATTCAGATGCATCGATCACCATTCAAGTCAACCATGCATTTAATTACTGATGAAGATTGCAGATGAATGCCAACACAACATCAAGGTGCTCGATCTTTGTTGAATTGTGTTAGATGCTGACACGGATTGCAATAATGTATACTAAAACATCCAGATGCCAAACAAGCTAAACCCGATTAGGCAAAAAAGGGGACAAAAGTGACGCTTCTCCATTTCACAATTGGATGTCAGTACTACATCTCAATACGAGTTGTGCACAAGAGTGTTCAATTAGGGTTTTCAAATCCCTCTCAAGATTGCGAATTCAATCAGAAGGGCCGAGAAGATTGGGAGGAGAGTTTACCGGTGAGATCAGCAAGCAAAGCTCTACAAGGACCTTGAATCATGTTGTTGGCCACGTCCAAAATCCAAAACCCGAACACAAACACCCCCACAGCTCGCGGCCTCGACTTCTCTGTGTCACCGAACCACCACCCAATGTCAGCAGAGAAACCAATGACCAGAACCGATATGATGATGGACACTGTTCCAGCCAAGATAAACGGTCTCCGGCGGCCGAACCGGCTGGTGCAGCGATCACTCATGTGCCCGACCAAGGGCTGAACGAAGAGACCAGAGAGTGGACCACAGAGCCATATGACACTAGACCAGGCGTGAGAAATTCCGAGCTGCTGCACATAAGGCGTGAGCAGAGAGAGCTGCAAAGCCCAGCCAAATTGAATACCACCAGCCACTGAAGCTACTCGAAGCAACTGCCTGAGCGGAACCCTCGCCCGTACCGGCGGCCGCGCCGAAGACGGTCGAGCCCTGGACCGGTGGTGACGAGTAGACTCGGGATTCGCCATCACAGTGTAGTACCACTGTTCCAATCAGCCTCCCTCCCCCTCTCTCTCTCTCTCTCTCTCTCTCTCTCTCTATAGCTCGTCTCAGTTTGTCTGAGACCGATTCACCAGGGTGACGCGGAATAACTGGAAGAGAGAGAATCCTAGTCAGAACGAAAACGCAGAAGAGAGAGAGAGGTGGCGGTTTCACTAAGCCCCGGTGATCTCAGGAGCAGACTCTCCAAGTATGAAGCCGAAGACGAGACGGTTTGTGAAAGGCGTTACTTGTTCAAAACTGCCATTGTCCCAGAAATTATTTACGAATTAGGGACAGAAAAATTAACTGAATAGCTCCACTTCTCTGGACAAAATAGTAAATAACCGGCATAACAAGGAAAAATTAAATTCCTCTCTCTTTCTCTCTCTGGATCAATGCGAGTGTGAGTGTGCCAACCAAACTGGTCCCGATTCCCGAATGAACAGTCGTTGATCAGCGAAATGACAATTTTGTCCTCAAAAGTATGACGTTTATGGGTAAAACGACAAAACGATTAGATATGCCCCATTTTATTTAGTTCAACTATATTAAAGTCTAATAAATAATGGACAATATACTGAAATGAATTGGTGTTCTTATCAGTCGTCTAATCACTATTAGTAGTAAATAACTTGAAAAATACGTTGTCAACCTTTCAATTAAGATCAAATAATTGTCAAAAAAAAATACCAATTGACTATAATATTAGAACAAATACAGTAACGGTGATAAAGGGGTGTAGCCGTGTAGTGTAGCTAGGCCTGGTTTGGTTGGGGCGGCGAAACTTTTGCCTGTCCTAATCTAACATGTAACGTGACGTGGGCTATGGTGTTTGATTGAGATTTGAGAAATGGTTCGCTCATAAATTCATAATTTCGTGTTGCCACTACTTTGGCTTTTGGGGGTAATAGGAAGTTACAAAGGGCTGTTTTTCTTGGTACGGTTGTAAAGTGGTTGTGTGCACTTCTAGCACAAGGACAATAGAGACATGAATCCCGCGTGATAAATAAAATATAAAATACAAAATTTATAATAATATTTAAAAAAAATTTGCCACGAGAAGTAGGCGATTTCCTTTTTCATGTAATTTTAAAGAAGTAAAATTTGACACCAATTTAATCACTATCATTAAAATTTGATCATTATTCTGTTAAATTTATTGACTTAGCCAATTATATACTATTTAGCTATATGTATATATATATATATATATATATAATTTTAAAGAAGTAAAATTTGACACCAATTTAATCACTATCATTAAAATTTGATCATTATTCTGTTAAATTTATTGACTTAGCCAATTATATACTATTTAGCTATATATATGTATATATATATTATTTGCAACTAATTTGAAGTTGAGTTAGGTAGTCAAAGTTTCTTTTACCAAGTTTTAATCATGGTACAGAGATCTGACTAATTTAATTGAAAAAATTGGTAATCTTGTCAAGTCTCAAGTTCGGTTTAGACTTGAGAATTAATAAATATTTAAACAGGTAAAAAACTAATCGAATCAATCTCAAATCAATAAAATCAACTGATTTGATGGTTCAACCGATTTAATTTTTTTATTGAATATTATTATATATTTTTAAGAAATTTTTAGAAATTTAAGCTATTGAAAGAATATCGAAGACTAATATAAATATATATAACATGTCTTGAATATTAAAATATTTTAATATTATATAATATCTATAACATATACATCAATTATATATTTTAATATTTTAATATATTTTAAGTACCACAAGTTTGACTACGACTATAATTTAATTATTGACCCTTAAATCGATATATTGACTAGTTCAATGACATGTCTAATTTTTTGAACCTTGATTTTAACACAATTGTATTATTAAAGAATTGAACTCAAAACATGAGTCAAACTAAGACAATTCCTTACCAGATATACGTATTTGGTGGTTACTATTCAAGTTAATTTATCTAAATTATTTAATAATGCTACATCACATTATCATATTTATGAATTAAGTTAACTTCATTAATTATGTTTACCCCTTTTTGTCAATATGTGTCGTGCTTCTAATATCCACAAAATTAACTCACGTAATGAAATATGGACAAAAGTTCAATGGCTTGAACTAAATTGAAAATTTATAAAGTTATAAACATTCAGTTATAAATTTTTAAAATATATAGACTAAATTAAAATTTGAATAACTTTATTAAAGATTAAAAAAAATAGTTGAACCCAAATTAAGTTTAAATTGATAATATATATATATATATATATATATATATATCCAGGTGTTTCATGTGACGTTTGCTTGAGAGGGAATTAAGGGATGATAATTTTATAAAGTAGGGCATGTAGACTTACGAGGCAAGCATACCAACTCAATTATGTAATTTATAAGATTCGTTGTCGCTTGTGGTCCCATCCCAGCATCCTATGATTGGATTCGCGAGACATAGATCTGGTCCGAAAGCAAGTACGTGGATTTAAGGGTTAGAATCTAGGGTTTAGGCGATTAATTTGGATAATTTTAAGCATTAAATTAAATTAATTTGTTGACTCTAATTTGAAAAATTGTCAGACTATTTGATTTGATTTTATATGTAAAATTAAATTAAATCAAACCAAATTAAAATATAGTCGATTTCGGTTGTTTGGTTTGAGTCTATATTTGAATTTTTTTCCCTGCACAATTTATCTTTTTTTTTGGAATTTTTACAATTATCTATTGAAATAATTTATAAAAACAACAATATTTCACTCAAATTCAAATAACTCATAAACTATAATGTACTTGTTTATTCAAATAATTTATAAAAACAATAACATCTCGGTCAAATTTAAATTACTCATATACCACAATATACGTATTCATTCAAAAAACTGGTAAAAACAATAACATCTAACTCATACTCAAATTACTTATATAAACTGCAACACCTTTATTCATTCAAATAATTTATGAAAATAACATCAATCTAAGTTTAAAATAGCAATGTTGTGCATATATAATTTAGTATTAATGTACTTAAATATTTATAATGTTGATAAACTTATATAAATTATGTAGATTAGCAATAATTATATTGCTAATAATATATTTATAGGATATTTGATATTATTATTATTATTATTATTATTATTATTATTATTATAAATCACATTTTAATTCAGTCTTATTAAAAGAGTCAACCTATGATAGGAAAGACTGACTCTTACCCAAAATACATTAAAGGTCCAACTCACTACCCAATTTGATGTCAATGGGCCTATCACATTGACTAAGAGGTATTTTATAATATTTAATTATATTATAAATTTATTATTACTATTATCATTTTTTATATTAATAGTAATCTAAAAAACCTCTGATTATCTGAAGTTATTCAGTTATTCTAAAAATTATTACTTTTGTGAGTTGTAATTCTCCTTCTTCTACAATACTCTTTTCTACTGTTCTCTAATTGTTGTACTGCAGATTTCTTTTAGTCAATGGATTTCAACATGGCTATAGGTATGTATTTGTTTTCTTTCTTATCTCTCACAAAAATATCTTGTAATTGGTATCAAAGCCTGGTTTGGTTTCATGATCAGGGATGAAAATTACGTTAATACTATAGCTTTCAAACCCTAGAACTTCCAAACTTGAGAATTTTTTGTTTTAAGCCGAAATTTGGCAATATATTTGGTGCTTTTGTGGCCATAAATAGATTATACGAACAATCTATGAAATTTGTTGTAAAATCATAGTATTCTTGTTGAGATTTGGCTAAAGTTAAAATTTAAAGGAAAAGAAAATCGAAGAACTAAGAACGGAAATTATCGTATAATTTTTGGGGACTTTTTCGCATGAAATTTCTTAAAATTTTGTTAGGGCTTTGATAGATCATGACAAAACATGAAGATAAGTATATAAAACACTCAAAACTGTGCCTTATATTTCTGGATATTGCGTTCGGGTCGAAACTGGGTCATCTGACCCGTTTTCAAATGGGTGAGGAAGATGATGAATAGTATATTTCAACCTTTCCCCAGTCGCAACTACGGAGAGCTCAGGCGTATGTACTTCACCCTGTGTTTTTTGATCTTTTGTTTTGGTAGTCCTATTTCACTCGTTGTTTCTTATTTTTGGTAATTTTTTTTGAAAATTTTAGAGCCTTATAAGTATGTTTTCATATTTTCATGAACTTATATGATGTTGAATTATACTGTACTCTCATAATTGTACATTAAATTTGTCACGATCCATTTTCTGGGCACATGACCGACACAATGATGAATATCCCATCATTGTAAGCCTTTCGATAAACTCTACCCACGAGTTGAATTATTTCTATATTATCAAAATAACCATTCCTTAATAAATACGAAAAAAATACATCAAATTTTCTTAATTAAAAATAATAGATCCTCAATACAAAATACATTATCATACTGAAATACAAGCCAAATATCAATCCCCTGACCTAGATGTCCTAGACGGTTATAGAGCAACATAATCTATAACAAAAGAGGGGCCTACCCGACAGCGGGAAGGTCCAAAGTGATCTACTCCTCTAGCAGATGTTCTTCGCTGGCAACCTGATCTGAACAAAAAAATTGTACAGAGAGTGTGAGCTTTTAAACTTAGTGAGCGAATCGGCCTCGCGTTAATAAAATTCAAATACATCACCAATCATGCAAGTATATCCGAAGGCTCAAACTCAACCAATAGAGAATACAATCTGTAAAAGAGTACACCAGGTAAGTTCCCAAGAAAGAGTGGAGGGTCACAATGGACACACTTAAAAACCAGGTCTTTCCTTAGCCAAAACTTTCCTAAACATGTATTCTTCACAGTTTACATCCTATTTCAGTAATTAGAGAATTAAAATAACATATAGACAGCTAAGGACAGTTTTTCTGATGTGGAAGATTAGCCAAAGCCGCAACCACAGAGCATACTTAAGAAAATAACTTCTAAAATTTAAAAGACATAGAAAGAGCATAGTATCCTTACCTAAGCTGAAAAGGAAAGGCCCAAAATCTTAGAGGCCTAGTGTCGGAGCAAGAGAAACTTAAGGAGAGAAGAAGAGAAGTTGAAGGTGTGAGTTTAGAAGTGAAATAGAAGGGCCTATTTATAAAAAAAGTCAAAGGTACTATTTAATACTATACACTAATAAAATATTCAATTTACTATTCATAAAAATGACATTTCTAATAATGTAATTTACTGTGCACCTTAATAATTCAACTTACTGTGCAATAAGGGGAAAGACCAGGAAACTTAAAGGGAAAACTATCTTTTCACCTTAAACCTTTAAGTTTCTTTTCAAATCAGTCTTTTCATTTTAGTCCCTGAGGGTATTTTTACACATAAAATGTCATTTTCTCCTACAAACTTCTTTCTAGTTTTCTCTTATGACCAAACTACATCTAGTACTTGACATTTTGATTGTATAAATGAACAGTACCATATACGTAAATAATATTACATGGATGAATAGTACCGTATACTGAAATAGTAATAGTAGTTTGTAAACACACATTTATATTTTATTTTTCATGGGTATTACAAAATTTTTTTCTGCACACATTATACATGGTAAAAAATTACATATATTTGGTACACTCCTTGGCGATCATTTTTGGCATGTGAAAATAAATATTTGAATAATTTATGAGTTTTGTAATTTTTTCAAGTATGCCAAATTAGCATATGTATGTTCATAAATTTCTTTTGAGTGTTATGGAGATTTATTTATCATTTATACAATTGTATGTCAAAAAAAAAAGCACCTGGTGGTCTTGGTAGTTTGAAATTGAGTTTTACTCGTCATAAGACCAATTTCGAGATTGTCATGTCACAAATTGAAGGGGATGTATATACATATAATGGTTCTTTATCTTGAAGTTGTATATATGTGCTAATTGAAAATTGTTTTAACAATGATCATACCCTATCGGTGTGACGTTATCAAGACAATATGACCAAACAATGTCTTAGTGGTCCTTATATCTTATCGATATAGAATTGCTAGTGACATCTTTGTTTTATTATGCTTTTAGGCCAAATTTTGGATATATCTTATGAGTTTTCTTATTTCATTATAGTCTGAGACCCTTAGGCAGGATTATAATGGAAAATTTGTGAGATTAGTTGCAATTTGCTAAGTTCTCTTAGAGGAAACATTTTGTGATGATTATGTATAATTAATGTTTCCTTGTTTGAATCCCTAGCTTCTGTTCCAATGTAACTATCAACTAGGAAAACTCTGAATGGAACTAACTATGATGATTGGAAGGAGTCCTTAGATATGTATCTGGCTGTTGCTCGTATGGATTTGGCCCTTAAGGAGCCTAAACCAGCAAAACTTACTACAACATCTAGTGCAGCTGAAAGAAATCTTCATAAGGAGTGGCATGAGTCAAATAAAGTATGTCTAATGGTGATGAAATTTACCATTGACAAAATCATTAGGCAAGGTATTACAGATAAGATAGATGCCATTGCTTTCTTGAAAGAGGTTGGGGAGAAGTTTAAAAAGTTTGATAAGACACAAAAAGCTCAGTATCTTTCGCTTCTTGATCGAACCCTTTATGATGGGGTGTCAAGTGTTAGAGAGCATATCATGAAATTAGTCAACTACCATTGTAAGCTTAAGAGCTTTAGTATTGATCGAGGGGAAGGCTATCTTGTATGGCATATCTTAGAGTCTCTTCCATCTCAATTTTAAGTTTTGAGAACCACTTATAATACTCAGAGAAATGAGTGGTCTGTTGATCAACTAATATCTATTATGACTCAGGAGGAAGAGTCACTGAAGAAGAATAGCTCCCTCACTCCATCTGTGAATTATTTTTCTCATGGCTCTAGCAGTAAGTCTAATGCCACTTTCCAGAAAGGTAAGAAGCTTGATATTTCCTCTAACAGCAAGAAAGATGAGTTTAAGAAAAGTGGAAAGCAACTTGGTGCCTTGAATCTGAAAAAAGACACCCTTTAAGGGTAAATGCAACTATTGCAAGAAGCTTGGACATAAGAAATATGAGTGCTTTAAGCTAAGAAATAAGAGTGACAAAGAAGGTAATTTTTCAGATTTTATTTCTCTAGCTCTAGTGTGTTTTGAGTCCAATGCTTCAGATATCCCTACTAATTATTGGGAGCTGGATTCTGGTGCCATTGTCCATGTTGCGAATTCTTTGTAGGGATTCAGAAGCATGAGGATGCCAAATGAATCTAAAAAGACTATATTGGAAGTGCAGCACCAATTGAATGTATAGGAACAGTAGATTTGAATATATCCTTTGGACATGTAATGACTTTACATAATGTTCTTTATTGTCACGACCTGTTTTCTAGGCACATGATCGGCATAATGATGAATATCTCATCACTGTAAGCCTTTCGATAAATTCTACCCACGAGTTAAATTATTAATTATTATCTCTATGTTATCGAAATAACCACTCCTTAATGTCATGCCCCAAAATCTAAGTACGTGACCGGCACAGAAGATGAATTTCACCTCATCTCCGTAAGCCTATTTCTCTTTTAAGCACAATACTAATCCTTATTTTGGTTATTCTTTTAAATACAATTAATTCAAATTACACAATTTAAGAATTAAAATAAGAGAACTATTTCTCTTCTCACAAAAAGATAAGAAAGTATGGCTAAACCGAGTTTTCCATACAATCTACAGTCATACACATTACATCATAGAATGAACATACCCGATTATAGAGCTTTTCTAGATTTATATAACTTAGAATAAGACCTAAACATTATACTTTTTCCTTGAACCAATGGAAAGGTAATCTTTGCATGAACATTATCGAACTAGAAAGTTCTTCATACCTGAAACTGAAGACAGCATCTACTTGAGAGAATCCTACCACATTCACACACAATATAGGTATATATATATAGATGCAGATATACATATTTGATCTAATAATACAATCATCTAAATTTTAGTGTACAAGATATTTATCAAGACACACAATAAAAGCACCTTACAATCATTAACAGACACATTTCAGATCAAGCCAAATCACATTTCAAACAATTCACACAATTCCAATTTAAGTTCCTAAACATTTTGAGGGTCCCGTCCACATAAAGTGGTTATTGTCCTGCGGCCCCTGTCGCATCCTTCCTTATTTCACCCCTATCATCAAAGGGACAAATCTGTAGTCCAACCTTATTTCACCATGTCCTTAATAGGACAAATATTATATTCAATACCATGTGGCCATAGTGATTTCATTCTACCCTTATTTCATCCAATGGGATCCTATAAACTCCATTTTCGTTTCTCTCAAGATCAAACACAATCACATTACACAATCATAGGCAACCATATGCATTTCATTTCAGGAAAAATTCACAATAGTCTCACACTTGCACATTTCAATGCATAGCATGGATGCATTAATTTCATGTCACATATATATATATATAAGCAAACATGATAAGGTAGGATCTCTCACCTTGATTCCAAGCTAAAATTCTACACTTCAAATCAGAGGATAAATGTAATACCTATGAAAAATAAAATATAAATGCGTGTTTTCAAACTACTGTTACTATTTACGTATATGGTACTGTTCATTTATACAATCAAAATGTCAAATACTAGATGTGGTTTGGTTATAAGAGAAAACTAGAAAGAAGTTTGTAGGAGAAAATGACGTTTTATGTGTAAAAATACCCTTAGGGACTAAATTGAAAGGACTGAATTGAAAAAAAACTTAAAGGTTTAAGGTGAAAGGATAGTTTTCCCTTTAAAGTTTCTAATAGTAAATAAACGAAAATTTTCCATCGTACGCGTAAGGTGCACAGTAACTGCATTATTAGAAATGTCATTTTCATGAATAGTAAATTGAATATTTTATTAGCGCATAGTGTCAAATAGTACCCTTGACTTTTGCTATAAATAGGCCCTTCCATTTCACTTCTAAACTCACACCTTCAACTTCTCTTCTTCCCTCCTTAAGTTTCTCTTGCTCCGACGCTAGGCTTCTGAGATTTTGGGCCTTTCCGTTTTTGCTTAGGTAAGGATACTATGCCCTTTCTATGTCTTTCAAATTTTAGAAGTTATTTTCTTAAGTATGCTCTGTGGTTGCGGCTTTGGCCGATCTTCCACATCAGAAAAATTGTCGTTAGCTGTTATTTTGATTCTCTGATTACCGAAATAGAATATAATCTGTGGAGAATACATGTCTAGGAAAGTTCTGGCTAAGGAAAGACCTGGTTTTTAAGTGTGTCCAGTGTGACCCTCCACTCTTTCCTGGGAACTTACCTGGTGTACTCTTTTACAGATTGTATTCTGTATTTCCGGTATGAATAGTACCCGTACGTATGAATAGTGACCGTATGAATAGTACCGTACGTATGAATAGTGACCGTATGAACAGTATCTATACGAAAACGATCTTAACGTATTTTCTGTAATCTTTCATGAAAATCTCTGTAGCGGAACACTGAAATTCACCTGCGTACTCTTGTCCGTAACGATTTAGAGAAGTGATACTCGTACGGAATCCAGGTGAGTGAAACGACCCTGTTTTAATAGAGTTTTAGCATTACTGGTGATAAAAAGTATGTCGTAGGACACTCCCAAGATTCATAGGGGGAAATTGGATTCAGAATGACGAATATAATGAGATAATTAATCCAGAAGTATGGATAAGACAAAGCAAGTATCTCATGATGATATGAAATTTGAATCATATAGTTATATACTATACCTGTTATATGGATGAGTATTATATTGTGCTTCTGATTATGATATGAACTGTTGTACTATTGATTGTGATTGAGCGGTACAGTACCCCCTCTCACGGCAAGGCGAAAAACCCGGGTTAAAGGGTGTCTTGACCAATGAGTGTGGAGACAACGATTCCCTCAGTAGGGATATAGCCCGGATTGGTGATAAATTCGTGAGGCGCCCTAGCTAAGAGGATGAGGTTGTGCGTCATGGCGGAAAAATACAAAATTGGTGAGCCGGCCTGTGTGCGCTCTCCGGGATATATTGCCATTGACGAGTACTAGTATCGTTTGTTGAATTGGATGAATTTTTCTTGTATGTAATTTCTAACTATGTCTATTGGTTGAGCTTGAGCCTTCGGATATGCTTGCATGACTGGTGATGTATTTGAATTTTATTAACGCAAGGCCGATTTGCTCACTGAGTTTAAAAGCTCACACTGTTTGTACAAACTTTTTGTTCAGATCAGGTTGCCGCCGAAGTACATCCGCTAGAGGAGTAGATCACGTTGGACCTTCCCGCTGTCGGGTAGGCCCTTCTTTTGTTACACAGTATGTTGCTCTGTAACCGTCTAGGACATCTAGGTCAGGGGTTTGGTATTTGGCTTGTATTTCAGTATGATAATGTATTTCGTACTGAGGATCTATTATTTTTAATTAAGAAAATCTGATGTATTTTCTTTGTATTTATTAAGGAATGGTATTTTGAGAATATAGAGATAATGACTAACGATTTTACTTGTGGGAAGAAGTTATCGAAAGGCTTACAGTGATGGGATATTCATCATTGTGCCGGTCATGTGCCTAGAAAATGGGTCGTGACAAAGTTGGTATCAGAGGAGAGGTTGTTAGGTCTCCTAGTGATTACAGAGCAAAGTGTCTTTAGTGGGCCTTCCCCTATTGTCGTGACTGCAGCACGACCATAGGATGAAGATCCACCAAAAGCCCTGTAGAGATTAAAATCCATTTCTTTCGTGTCTTTACTTGAAGCATAATAGTGACGATATATATTATTCTTAATTGTAGAATAAGTTTAGATGGCACCAAGAAAATCAAACACTTCTGGAATCCGCACAAGATCTGGCAGGGCCTTGGTCCCTCCAGCTGCTCAGTCAGCAAATGCAAGACTGGAGATGCCTAATCGTGCAGAAGATAACCATGCACAAAACAGAGAAATATCCACTGAAAACCCTGGAAGAAATGCTGGAGAACCATCACAAATCGACGCGACTGTAGTGATGGAAGCATTAGCTGCAATGCAGAACGAGGTGAATGGGCTAAAGGAACTTCTGATGGGACAATCATCTGAAGATGGCTCACAGGCATCAGTACATGCTGCAAAAGTACAAGAGACAGACCAGATGCCACCTCCACCCCCTCCTCAGGATTGGGTAGGTACAGAGGTCAAAATCTCGGAATTTATGAAGCTGAATCCGCCAACCTTTGCAGGAGATGTTAATGAAGACCCACAACGTTTTCTAGATGACTGTGAGAAAATCCTTGACACGTTAGAATGCCCTGAACCTCGAAAAGTAACCCTTGTTACCTTTCAGTTAAGAGGTAAGGCCGACCGCTGGTGGCGAACATGGAAGAAGGGCATGGCCAGAAATGCCCCACCCATTAAATGGAATGACTTTAAAAGAATTTTTCGAGAACAATTTATTCCGGAGAGTATACGAGAAGCAAAGATGAATGAGTTTGAGGCACTCCGGCAAGGATCACGAACCGTCGATGAATACGACAATCTGTTTATAGAGTTGTCTGAATATGCTACTCACATGGTCCTAACTGAGAAAGAAAAGATCCGACGATTTATTAAAGGCCTTCGAGAGTCTTTATTTGATAGGGTGGGATCGAAAATACGAGATTTTTCATTTTACACAGAAGCCGTCGACATCGCCCGTATGATAGAAGAAAGAGATATGCAAAAAGAAAAATGGAATAACAAAAGAAAGAGGAAGCAAGATGAGAAATCACGCTACCACGGAGAGAGTTCTGGACGTGCAGCCTCTACTGCTAGTGCACCACAGCGTCAACAAAGTGGTACAGGGGGTCAACAAAGGCCCTGGTGCTCTAAATGTGAAAGAAATCACTTCGGAGCTTGTTTTGTCAACAACAACACTAGGGTCTGTTACCAATGTGGTCAACAGGGCCACATCAAAAGAGATTGCCCCCAACTCTACACGAGATCTGGCCAAGGGTCAGTACGCCCTAATCAATCAGAGGCTACTGTTGCCAACAGATCCCCTGTAACTGTAGGAGGCAATGGAATCGGAAGAGGTGCTGGCAGAGGACAAGGTGGTCGAGGGCAGGCTTCAGCAGGCCGAGGGAACGCTCGAGTATTCGCTTTAACCCGTCAAGATGCTCAGGCGTCTAATACGGTGGTAGCAGGTACTCTTCTGATTGAATCAAATTTTGCACATGTTTTGTTTGACTCTGGCTCTACGCATTCCTATGTGTCACCATTCTTTGCTAAGAACTTTAAGCAAAAAGTTGTTAGATTAGAATGTCCGTTTTTAGTAACTACGCCTACTGGAGGCACCTTACTAATAGAACGAGGCTATCGAGCTTGCAAGGTAAGAGTCGGAGAAATAAATACAACAGTAGACCTAATGCTGTTAGATATGACAGACTTTGATGTCATCTTGGGCATGGATTGGCTGGCATCTTGTCATGCCACCCTGGATTGCTATAATAAGATAGTTAAATTTAATATTCCGGGGGAGCCTTCTTTCGTATTTCATGGTGAACGGAGTGAAATTTCTGGGAATCTTATATCTTTAATGTGTGCCCAACGTTTATTGCGAAAGGGCTGTAAAGGATACTTGGCATTCGTTAAAGATATTAAGAAAGAAGAACTAAAAGTAGAAGACGTTCCAGTAGTCCAGGAGTTTGTAGATGTCTTCCCAGATGATCTACCAGGTATACCCCCAGATCGAGAGATTGAGTTCCAGATAGAATTAGCACCAGATACTCGCCCAATCTCCATACCCCCTTATAGAATGGCACCAACAGAATTAAAAGAGTTAAAGACTCAGTTACAGGACTTGCTAGACAAAGGCTTTATAAGGCCAAGTTATTCACCTTGGGGAGCTCCTGTTCTGTTCGTGAAAAAGAAGGACGGATCGATGAGACTATGCATAGATTACAGGCAACTGAATAAGGTAACTATCAAAAATAAATACCCGTTGCCTCGCATCGACGACCTTTTCGATCAACTTCAAGGAGCCAAGTGTTTTTCAAAGATTGACTTGAGGTCTGGTTATCACCAACTCAAGATCAAGGAGGAGGATGTGTCTAAAACAGCCTTCCGTACCAGATATGGGCACTACGAGTTCTTGGTGATGTCATTTGGATTAACGAATGCACCAGCTGCTTTCATGGATTTAATGAATAGGATTTTTAAATCCTTTTTAGACAAATTTGTCATTGTCTTCATAGACGACATTCTGGTGTACTCAAAGACTTCAGAAGAGCACGAACAACACCTTCGTGTTGTGTTGCAGACATTGAGGGATCATCAATTGTACGCCAAATTCTCTAAATGCGAGTTTTGGATTGATCGTGTAACTTTCTTGGGACATGTGATCTCCAAAGATGGCATCCAAGCAGACCCAAGCAAAGTAGAAGCGGTCAAAATGTGGCCTAGACCTACCTCCGTCACGGAGATTCGCAGCTTCTTGGGATTGGCAGGATATTATCGTCGTTTCATCCAAAATTTTTTTCAGTTAGCCGCTCCTCTCACACGACTGACTAGGAAAGGAGTAAAGTACCAATGGGATGACGCTTGTGAAGAAAGCTTCCAAGAACTCAAGAAAAGGTTAATCTCCGCACCTGTATTGGTCTTACCCTCAGGACCAGGAGGTTTTACAGTATACTGCGATGCATCAAGAGTAGGGTTGGGATGTGTTCTCATGCAGCATGGCCAGGTAGTGGCATATGCATCGAGACAACTTAAGAAACATGAACAAAACTACCCCACCCACGATCTGGAAATGGCAGCAGTAGTTTTCGCTTTAAAGATATGGCGACATTATCTATACGGAGAAACTTGCGAAATCTACACTGACCATAAAAGTCTAAAATATATTTTCGACCAAAAGGACTTAAACTTGAGGCAGAGGAGATGGGTAGAATTACTAAAAGATTATGATTGCAATATTCTTTACCACCCAGGCAAAGCAAACGTGGTAGCAGATGCCTTGAGTCGAAAATCTATGGGTAGTCTGGCCCATATAGCAGTAACAAAAAGACCCTTGATCCAAGAACTACAAGAGATGAGAGCAAAAGGTGCTACTCTTGAGGTTACAAGGACAGGATCATTCTTAGCCCATATCAGGGCTAGATCTTCCCTTGTTGACCAGATACGGATATCTCAAATGGAGGATCCTGAGCTTGTCCAAATTATGGAAAAGGTGAAGATTGGTGAAGTGAATAGTTTCACACTCGACGATACAGGAGTCTTACATTTTGAACAACGGTTGTGTGTACCACATGTTGGAACTCTTAGACGAGACATCATGGAAGAAGGCCATCGTGCTGCATATGCTGTACATCCAGGAGCCACCAAGATGTATCAGGATCTGAAACAGATCTACTGGTGGAAAGGAATGAAACAAGACATAGCAGAATTTGTGTCTCGTTGTTTAACCTGTCAACAGGTTAAGGCTGAGCATCTAAAGCCAGGAGGCTCGTTACAACGATTAGAGATTCCTGAATGGAAATGGGAACGAGTGACGATGGACTTTGTTGTTGGTCTACCTCGCTCCACAGGAGGTTATGACTCAGTTTGGGTCATTGTTGACCGACTAACCAAATCAGCACACTTCATTCCAGTCAAAACCACTTATGGTGTAGTAACGTTGGCACAATTGTATATTAAAGAAATAGTAAAGTTGCATGGAGTACCTATATCTATCATTTCTGATAGAGGTCCTCAATTTACCTCTCGTTTCTGGAGAAGTTTTCAGGAGGCATTAGGTACTCGAGTGGACCTTAGTACCGCTTTTCACCCACAGACAGACGGACAGTCAGAGCGGACGATTCAGACGCTAGAGGATATGTTACGAGCTTGTATTCTAGATTTCAGTGGTAGCTGGGAAAAGCATTTGTATCTTGTAGAGTTCGCATATAACAACAGCTACCAGGCCACTATTGGGATGGCACCCTTTGAGGCCTTGTATGGGAGACGTTGCAGATCTCCGATCGGTTGGTTCGAGGTAGGTGAAGCGAAAGCATTAGGACCTGACTTGGCCCAGGATGCCCTAACCAAGGTTAAGACAATACAAGATAGGATGCGAGCAGCTCAAAGTAGACAAAAGGCATACGCTGACCACAGACGACGTGATTTGGAGTTCTCAGTCGGCGATATGGTATTCCTTAAGGTCTCTCCAATGAAAGGTGTGTTGAGATTTGGAAGGAAAGGAAAGTTGAGTCCTAGATACATCGGGCCTTATGAGATTCTAGAACGAGTGGGAAAAGTGGCTTATCGGCTTGCCCTACCTATGGATCTGGAAGGGATTCACCCTGTTTTTCACGTATCCATGTTAAAGAAGTACCTTCATGACCCTTCTCACATACTTCACCCTTCTCAGAATGATTCTATCCTAGTAGATGAAAACTTGTCATACGAGGAGATACCGGTGGCGATCCTCGATAGTCAAGTAAAGAAACTCCGATCTAAGGAGATTCCATCCGTCAAGGTTTTGTGGAGGAATCAAACTCACGAAGAAGCCACATGGGAAGCCGAGGCCGACATGCGTTCTAGATATCCGCATCTTTTTACGACTTGAGGTAATTTAAATTCGGAGGACCGAATTTCTTAAAGGGGGTGATAATGTAATACCCATGAAAAATAAAATATAAATGCGTGTTTTCAAACTACTGTTACTATTTACGTATATGGTACTGTTCATTTATACAATCAAAATGTCAAATACTAGATGTGGTTTGGTTATAAGAGAAAACTAGAAAGAAGTTTGTAGGAGAAAATGACGTTTTATGTGTAAAAATACCCTCAGGGACTAAATTGAAAGGACTGAATTGAAAAGAAACTTAAAGGTTTAAGGTGAAAGGATAGTTTTCCCTTTAAAGTTTCTAATAGTAAATAAACGAAAATTTTCCATCGTACGCGTAAGGTGCACAGTAACTGCATTATTAGAAATGTCATTTTCATGAATAGTAAATTGAATATTTTATTAGCGCATAGTGTCAAATAGTACCCTTGACTTTTGCTATAAATAGGCCCTTCCATTTCACTTCTAAACTCACACCTTCAACTTCTCTTCTTCCCTCCTTAAGTTTCTCTTGCTCCGACGCTAGGCTTCTGAGATTTTGGGCCTTTCCGTTTTTGCTTAGGTAAGGATACTATGCCCTTTCTATGTCTTTCAAATTTTAGAAGTTATTTTCTTAAGTATGCTCTGTGGTTGCGGCTTTGGCCGATCTTCCACATCAGAAAAATTGTCGTTAGCTGTTATTTTGATTCTCTGATTACCGAAATAGAATATAATCTGTGGAGAATACATGTCTAGGAAAGTTCTGGCTAAGGAAAGACCTGGTTTTTAAGTGTGTCCAGTGTGACCCTCCACTCTTTCCTGGGAACTTACCTGGTGTACTCTTTTACAGATTGTATTCTGTATTTCCGGTATGAATAGTACCCGTACATATGAATAGTGACCGTATGAATAGTACCGTACGTATGAATAGTGACCGTATGAACAGTATCTATACGAAAACGATCTTAACGTATTTTCTGTAATCTTTCATGAAAATCTCTGTAGCGGAACACTGAAATTCACCTGCGTACTCTTGTCCGTAACGATTTAGAGAAGTGATACTCGTACGGAATCCAGGTGAGTGAAACGACCCTGTTTTAATAGAGTTTTAGCATTACTGGTGATAAAAAGTATGTCGTAGGACACTCCCAAGATTCATAGGGGGAAATTGGATTCAGAATGACGAATATAATGAGATAATTAATCCAGAAGTATGGATAAGACAAAGCAAGTATCTCATGATGATATGAAATTTGAATCATATAGTTATATACTATACCTGTTATATGGATGAGTATTATATTGTGCTTCTGATTATGATATGAACTGTTGTACTATTGATTGTGATTGAGCGGTACAGTACCCCCTCTCACGGCAAGGCGGAAAACCCGGGTTAAAGGGTGTCTTGACCAATGAGTGTGGAGACAACGATTCCCTCAGTAGGGATATAGCCCGGATTGGTGATAAATCCGTGAGGCGCCCTAGCTAAGAGGATGAGGTTGTGCGTCATGGCGGAAAAATACAAAATTGGTGAGCCGGCCTGTGTGCGCTCTCCGGGATATATTGCCATTGACGAGTACTAGTATCGTTTGTTGAATTGGATGAATTTTTCTTGTATGTAATTTCTAACTATGTCTATTGGTTGAGCTTGAGCCTTCGGATATGCTTGCATGACTGGTGATGTATTTGAATTTTATTAACGCAAGGCCGATTTGCTCACTGAGTTTAAAAGCTCACACTGTTTGTACAAACTTTTTATTCAGATCAGGTTGCCGCCGAAGTACATCCGCTAGAGGAGTAGATCACGTTGGACTTTCCCGCTGTCGGGTAGGCCCTTCTTTTGTTACACAGTATGTTGCTCTGTAACCGTCTAGGACATCTAGGTCAGGGGTTTGGTATTTGGCTTGTATTTCAGTATGATAATGTATTTCGTACTGAGGATCTATTATTTTTAATTAAGAAAATCTGATGTATTTTCTTTGTATTTATTAAGGAATGGTATTTTGAGAATATAGAGATAATGACTAACGATTTTACTTGTGGGAAGAAGTTATCGAAAGGCTTACAGTGATGGGATATTCATCATTGTGCCGGTCATGTGCCTAGAAAATGGGTCGTGACAATAAATGCCAAGGAACTCATCAAAGGCCTAAAGATCAAGCCAAGCAAAGAGATAACACTTAATCAGAACATAGGCTATCATTCATTTAGCTTTGTTCTGTTTTGATGTTAAAATCAGGACTAATCTTTAAGAAATTTATGGGAATAAAATATAGCTCCAAAAATTATTAAATTTAGTACAAATCCTTATTAGTATGTTAACATACTAAGATAAAAATTTTAGAATTTAATTCTACCGTTAGACCCTACTAAAGACCTTATTAGTGACTAAAGGTCAGAGCTATCTAAATTTTGAATAGATATGGTGTTATGCATTTTAGACTTAGCTAATCATGTCCAAATGCCGTGAAATTTTTCAGATCCTTAGATTCATGTCTTATCTAAGTGCCATAAAATTTTAGATTAAAAAGAGGTCTTTAGCTATTAAAACCAAATTAATTTCTGAAACTGCCCAGAT
Organism: Biancaea sappan; assembly: GCA_037074585.1. Classification (NCBI taxonomy): domain Eukaryota; kingdom Viridiplantae; phylum Streptophyta; class Magnoliopsida; order Fabales; family Fabaceae; genus Biancaea; species Biancaea sappan. Next base: position 21,259,945 of record CM073494.1, read on the forward strand.
TTGCTCTGTATTGAACAAAGTGTTGTTCTCATGTTTATTTGACCAAGCAAAATAATTTTAATGAACTTGAAACTTTTCAGATCATATTATCACAATAAAAAGAATCTCTTCAAAAAATTTCATGAATTTAGGAGTTGATTTAGTCATCCAAAAATATAGAAAACCATATGCATTTAAAATTGTCATATTATCCCTTCACAGCTCCTAAGTAAATTTTCTTTATTTTCTTTACTTGGTTTAAACTCATATTTCACTTCATCTAGGGCTATAGACTAAGAATATATATTCTTTTGAAATTAAATCAAATCCAGAAAACTTTTTAATTTTTCAATTTAGTCCCTACAGTTTACTGTGATGTTCTTTTTCTCTCTCAATCTTGCTTATTTCAGCTTCTTAATTTTGTTTCAATTCAATTCATAGTATATCTAGTTGGTTCTACCCAAAATCTAAGCAAAAAGAGAAGAAATTCTTGGATGAACAGTAAAATCGTAGGTAAACAGTACCATCGATTTTTCAGCATGTATTTTTCACTAAAATTCTCAAATAATCCCTCTATTTTCATTATGAAACTAACCAAGATAGGGAAGAGGGGTTTGAACAGCCTTTGGAGGTCTCAAATACAATAAAACAGCAAGAAATTCATAAAAGTGCAGCCTCTAAAATAGCAAGAGTAGAAGAGAAAAGAAAGAATTAGGAATTTTCATTCCTACCTGTCAAACAAAAACACTACCATGAGCCTTCCTTTTGATGGCTAAGATGATGAGCAACCGTCATGCATAGCAATAGTGAAGGGAGAAGCCAAGGATGATATGAAGAAGAGAGGAAAGTTGAGGGAAGAGATAAGGAAGAGAGGAAAATAATTGAGAAAAGGAGGTCAGAGTCACAGGTCATGAAGGAAGAGATTAAGGCAATAATTTAGTGTACACCAAAAGCCACATATCTTTGTTTGGGTTTAATTACATGAAACTACACTGTTTAAGAATGAAATTCACTTGACTCCTCTTTGACTCTAGAATTTTTTTTTAAAATTTCATCTAATATTTTTTTCCACCTCTTTATATTCTATAATTTCACTAATTACAAAAAAAAAGTCCAAACAACTTAGTTTAATCTTTGAGTAAACCTTATGAATTTATTATCATTTTTTTAATTCTCCATAATTTCCTTTTTTAAAAAAAAATTATGTAATTAAATTTTCAAATAAATTTTCTAAATAATTCTTGTTTATTATCGGGGTATTATACTTAATATGAAGAAAATATATCAAATTTTCTTATTTGAAATACATAAAAATAATTTGCATATAATAATGGATCCTCAATATGAAATATATTATTATACTCAAATACAAGCCAAATGCCAAACTCCTGACCTAGATGTCCTAGATGATTACAGAATAACATAATCTACAACAAAAGAGGGGCCTACCTGATAGCAGAAAAGTTTGAAGTGATCTACTCCTCTAACGAATATTCTTCGCCGGTAATCTAATCTGAACAAAAAGATTTCACAAAGAGTGTGAGCTTTAAAAAAAACTCAGTGAGCGAATCGACCTCGCGTTAATAAAATTCAAATACATTACCAGTCATGTAAGTATACCCGAAAGCTCAAACTCAACCAATAGACATAGTTAGAAATTATATTCTAGAAGATATAAATTTATCCAATTCAACCAATGGTATTAGTATTCATCAATGACAATATATCCCAGAGAGCGCACATGGGCTGACTCACCAAATTTATTTATTTTCGCCATGATGCACAACCTCATTCTCTCAGCTAGGGCGCCTTATGGATCTATTACCAACCCGGGCTGTATTCCTACTGAGGGTTGGTCAAGACACCCTTTATACCAGATTTTTCGCTTTGCTGTGAGAAGGGGTACTGTCCCGCTCAATCACAATCAATAGTACAGTATTTCATATCATAATTAGAAGTACAATGTAATATTCATTCATATAACAGGTATCGTATATAACTATATTATAGGTTTATAAACCACAAATCAAGATAACAATTAAACTGTTTTTGGAAAGATTCAAACTTCACATTATCATGAAATACTTGTTTCATTTTATCCATACTTCTAGATTAATTATCTCCCTAAATTCACCACTCTGAATCCAATTTACCCCTATGAATCTTGGGAGTATCCTACAACATATTTTTTGTCACCAGTAATGCTAAAACCCTATTAAAATGGAGTCGTTCCACTCACCTAAATTTCGTACGAGTATCACTTCTCTAAGTCGTTACGAATAAGAGTACGCAGGTGAATTTCAATGTTCTGCTACGAAAATTTTCATGAAAGATTAGAAAAAATAAGTTAGGGTTATTTTTGTACAGATATTATTTATACATACGATTACTATTCATATGCACGGTCACTATTCATACATACAGTTACTATTCATATGTATGGGCATTATTCATACTAAAAATAGAGAATACAATTTGTAAAAGAGTACACAAGGTAAGTTCCCAAAAAAGAGTGGAGGGTCACAATGGACATACTTAAGTACCAGGTCCTTCCTCATCTAGAACTTTCCTAGACATGTATTCTTCACAGTTTACATTCTATTTTGATAATCAGAAAATCAAAATAACATATAGGCAGCTAAAGATAGTTTTTCTGATGTGCAAGATCAGCCAAAGCCACAACCACAGAGCATACTTAAAAAAATAACTTCTAAAATTTGAAAGATATAGAAAGGGCATAGTATCCTCACCTAAGCTGAAAAGAAAAGGTCCAAAATCTCAGAAGCCTAGCATCGGAGCAAGAAAATTTAAGTAAAGAATAAGAGAAGTTAAAGGTGTGAGTTTAGAAGAAAAATGAAAGGGCCTATTTATAAAAAAAGTCAAGGGTATTATTTGACACTATGTGCTAATAAAATATTCAATTTACAATTTATGAAAATGACATTTCTAATAATTCAATTTACTGTGCTTTAATAATTTAGCTTACTGTGCAACCAACGAAAAGTTGAAAGTGGCTTTACTATTAAGAACTTAAAGGAAAAACTATCCTTTCACCTTAAACCTTTAAGTTTCTTTTCAATTCAGTCCTTTCATTTTAGTCCATGAGGGTATTTTCTTACATAAAACGTCATTTTTTTCCTACGAACTTCTTTCTAATTTTCTCTTATGATTAAATCATATCTAATACTTGACATTTCGATCGTATAAGTGAATAATACTGTATACGTAAATAGTATTATACAGGTGAATAGTACTATATACTGAAATAGTAATCGTAGTTTGAGAACACACCTTTATACTTTATTTTTCACGGATATTACATTTATGTACTGTAATACCCGTTAATTTCAGAATATAATTCGCTTAAGAGTATTTTATAATTTCACAACGTTATTTTAGTTATTTATTTTGGTCATTTTTAATTTTCATATTTAATTGTTCTCTTTGAATATTATTTATGAAAATTGAGTTAAATGACTAGACTGAATATTTGCACCACGTGGGATATATTCTAAGAATGGTGAAATTCATGGAAAAGTGGTTTAAGAATGGTCAATTAATCCATTTATTGTAAATTGACTGGATGGGTTTGGATGTTGGGTTATGGATACCCATGGGTTATTCAATAACTCATTAGAAATATTTAATATAAAACTTCAATAGTAACTTCTCATAATTCGATTCTGAAGCGAAGCAAAAGGAACAGTAACTTCATTTTCTCTCTCAGTTCTTCATTTTCTTCTCAAATCCTTTCCTTGATCTTCAGAAGTTCGATTATTTGTTCGGTTCAAAAGCTTTGTAAGGATCAAAGGTAAGCTTTAATCTCGTTATTTTCCTTAAATCTAAGTTTATATGGAAGATTAGAGGAGGTTTTGTTCTTGAAGATTTTGATGATAATTCGTGAATCTTAGTTGTTTTAGAAGTTATATTTGAGTTATAATCGGTTAAAAGAGTTGAAATTCTGGTTTTGAAACAAGAAAGGAAAGGATGAATTTGTGAGAAATTTTTGCAAAAACTTCTGCAAAACCGAGTTACTGTAGCGACCAGAAATTTCGAAACAAAATCTGGAAAATTTTCTTCGGGTTACTGTAGCAGTACTGTAGTGTCGGCAGTCAACGGTACTGTAGCAGTCAACATTACTGTAGCGAACCGGCACTATAGCGAACCGTACTGTAGCAAACCGTTACTGTAGCAATCAGAAAATTTTTCGTATTTTCGTGATTTTGTTTCCTTTCTTATGTTTCCTTGTAATATATTTTACTAGGAAATTTTCCTACACAAATTCTAGTGTGGAACAAGGTAAACTTGGACAAACATCAAGGTGAGTGAATAACCTTGCTCAGCTAATTTGATATTACTAGTCAAAGTACAATATAAGTCCCATTTACAATATTATTTGGATAATAAGCAATTAATTTTTCATATGGGAGTATATGATGATCAATAGAAATAAGAGTATGTAGAAATTATTTATTTCATGACAATTGTACTATGTGATGAATTCTCACTATCTTATTAATGAGTAAAGATCTACGGGATCTAATACACGAGTGTGAAAGGGTTAAAGTCCCATACTACTCGGTGTATATCTAAGAAATCTAATACACGAGTGTGAAAGGGTTAAAGTCCCATACTACTCGGTGTATATCTAAGAAAGCTCATACACGAGTTTGAAAGGGTTAAAGCCCCATATTACTCGGTGTATATCTAAGAAAGCTCATACACGAGTTTGAAAGGGTTAAAGTCCCATACTACTCAGTGCATATCTATGAAACCTATACACGAGTTGAAAGGGTTAGAGTCCCATACTACTCAGTGTATACCGATGAGATCTTATTCATGAGTTTGAAAGGGTTAGAGTCCCATACTACTCGATGTATAAGACAATTAATTATATGAGTAAATGTGGTATTTGTACTTTTGATATTTTATATAGTACAGTTATTTACTTACTGAGTTTTTAAATAAACTCACACTCCCTATGATTATTTTTTTCAGATACAGAAAACAAAGAACAAGAGTATCCGTTTGAAGAATAGAAGCCCCTTGGAATTATCCTCTATTTCTGTCTGGTGGAATACCAGTACTTATTAATGTGGATACTAGGAACGCTCTGTACTTTCTATAGGTCTCCTAGGCTTGCGATGAGATAGAAATATCAGACTATGTATGTCTATATTTGCTTATCAGATGAATATAATTCTGTAGTGTGGAATGAATGATTAAGGTTGAATGTAAAACCTTACAGAATATATGTATATAACGTATGTTTGAGAATTATATCAAATGAGTAGTATCTTTTCACATGCTCAATTTTTGGGATGTGACATGTACCATCTTCTAGGAGGAATTTGATTTCTAGTTCTATTTTGGACCGTTGTGGATATTCCTTTTAGCAAGGCAATGGAAAAATTGATATTTATTACAATTCTTCTATTGTTGGTACAACTGTTTTACACAATGGTCTTTATTTAATGAATGTAGATTCTAATACAAATGTTATATCTTCTGTTCTTGATGTTCCTGTTAACACTGTTATAGGACATAAGCATCGTAAATCTGATGAGAATTCATCTATGTTATGGCACTGACGCTTAGATCATATATCTAGAGAAAGATTGGAAAGAATGGTTAAACAGGAAGTACTTCATAATCTTGAGTTTTCTGATTTTGACACATATGTTGATTGCATTAAGGGTAAACTCTCATCTAGAGCAAGAGTAAAAGGGCCTTATAGAAGTCAGAGTATTTTAAATTTGGTTCATACAGATATAAGTGGACCTATCACTCTGCTGTTATGGGAGGATTCAAGTATTATATCAGTTTCATCAATGATTATTCCTGATATGGATGGGTTGAGCTGATTGTGAGAAATCAGAATCACTTGATGCCTTTAAAATTTTTAAGACAGTAGTTGAGCTTAAAACTGGAAAACAAATTAAGGCAGTTAGATTTGACAGGGGTGGTGTGTAATACCCGCTATATTTTTAATTTATAAGTATTCAAGAATTACGATAAATTTATTTTGGAGAAAATAAATTCACTATCTGTTTAATCTTTTTGTATGCTTGTTTGTGTATATTGTTGAAAATACGGATTTTCATTTATAGATTGCATAAATTGTGGGATATAATGGATGTTATGATATAAAATTTATCCCTTGGATAAAATATAGCTTGAGCATAAGAGAAATCTGAAAGAAACTGAGAGAAAAATAATGTTTTATATGAGAAAATCTCCTTAGAACTAAATTGAAAAGGATAAAAGTGAAAAGAAACTTAAAAGTTTAATAGAAATGATAATTTTCCCTTTATTTCTCAATAGTAATCAATAATTTGCCGCCGTCAAGAAAATCATGTGTGCATAGTAAACTAAATTATTAAAACGTATAGTAAACTAAATTATTAAAGTGCATAGTAAAATGAATATTTTATTAGTGCATAGTACCATGACTTCTCCTATAAATAGGCTCTTCCATTTCACTTTTAAACTCACACGTTTAGTTTCTTTTCTCTCCTCTCCTCTCTCCTCAAAACTTCTCTTGCTCCGACGTTAGGGCTTTAAAATTCTAGGTCTTTCCTCTTTAGCTTAGATCCAAGGTAAGGATACTATGCTCTTTTTTATGTCTTTCAAATTTTAGAAGTTATATTCTTAAGTATGCTCTGTGATTGTGACTTTAGCTGATCTTCCACATCAGAAAAACTGTCCTTAGCTGCCTATATATTATTTTGATTCTCTAATTACCAAAATAGAATATAAACTGTGAAGAATACATGTCTAAGAAAGTTCTGGCTAAGAAAAGACCCGGTACTTAAGTGTGTCAATTGCGACCCTCCACTCTTTCCTGGAAACTTTCGTGGTGTACTCTTTTACGGCTTATGTTCGTTATTCCCGATATGAATAGTATCTGTACGTATAAATAGTAATTGTATATATGAATAGTATCTATACATATGAATAGTATCCATAAGTATAAATAGTAACTGTACGTATGAATAATATTCGTATGTATGAATAGTAACCATATGTACAAATAATATCCGTAGACATAAATAGTATTCATACATATTAATAGTGTTTTATACAAAAGTAATCATGACTTTCTATATCTGATTTTCGTGAAAATCTCCGCAGCAGAACCTGAAATCTAGCTATGTACTCTTCCTTATAGCAACTCAGAAAAGTGACTTAGATACGAAATTTATGTGAGTGGATAACCTTACTAACCGACTTTATTTACTTTTATTCGAAGTACAATATAAATCTCACCTTATATCACAATTAGATTCCCTATTTAATGATGATAGTTAGAAAATGAAAATTATTGTTTGATTTAAAATTATATTGATGAGAATTATGATTGAGGGCTTGACCCAAGATACCAATGTATGAAATTATACACATGGAATGATTGAGGACTTGATTCCCCAAGATATTAATCAAGAACTGAATTCTTGAACATAAACCAAATACAAAGGTATAGAAACCCTGAATATGAACATAATTGTTCTTATTGTGATAATAATTATGGTATTTGTACTTGTGACACATTTATTATTGCATAGTCATTTAGTTACTGAGTTTTGATGAACTCACACTCTCTATGAATATTTTTGTAGTTACAGTAGATGTGAACGAAGAAAATCCACAAGAGGATTAGTATTCCTTGAGGATACTTTCCATATGGTTTGGAAGGCTTATGAATCCAAAAGCTTAAGAAATGCTCTATAATCTCTATAGGTCATCCAGGCTTAAAAAATTGTATCATACTGTAAGATATTTGGCTTGTGTTTACTGTTTCACTATATTAAGCTTTTTATATGTATATATGCAAAAATCTCTTTCCTATAAAATTATGTTATGCATTAGTACTGATAAGAGGTTTTATGGAATACCATAGAGGTATACCCTCGAGTTTATATAATTACTCACATGCCTAAAATTGAGATGTGACAATTTTGGTATCAGAGGTTAGTTTTTAGGTCTCCTATAGATTACAGAGCAAAGTGTTCTTTGTGGGCCCTTCCCCATTATCGTGAGCCACGGTATAACCATGGGATTAGGTTCCATAAAAGACCTTATAGAGTATAGTGTATTTTATTTTTATAACCTATTCCTTGGTAGGTTAATATAAGGTAATCTTGTTTGATCTGAGAAGAATTTGTTCTCTGTGTAGACTTTTGACTTTACGATGTCAGAGGAATCCTCAAATCATAATGGGCATATAGGCTCAAGGACGATCTTAATTCCACCGGTTAATACGCAAAACAACCCTTCTGACTATGGAGATAATTCACATGCTCCAAATGTTAAAGACTCAACTGGTGGTCGGGCGGAGGAAGCCAGAGTCGCCCCATAAGTTGATGTCGCTGTAATTGTAGAAATGTAGCGGTTGGACAGAATGGAGGCAGAACGGCGAGAACAAATAGCACAGATTAAACCGCCAGTGGTACCTCCTATTATTGGAGCTAAAATTATACCACCACCTCCTCTAGCTGGAGGAGGTAATATTAGAGAAGTGAAGATGTCAGAATTTCAGAAAACGAGGCTGCCTATTTTTACAGGGAAAAATCCCAATAAGGATCCACAAAGTTTCTTAGATGATTGTGAAGCGATTTGTGATGCTCTAGGGTATTCCCATATTCAAAAGGCAGTGTTCATTTCCTTTCAATTGAAAGGAATGGCAGGTAAGTGACGGAGGAATTTGAAGAAAGAAAGAACCCAATGCGCACCACCAATTACATGGACAAAGTTTCATGGTATGGTTATGGAAGAGTTTCTTCCACCAAGTGTGCAGTCATCAAGGGTAAGGGATTTTCTATAGTTAAGATAAGGACTTATGTCTGTTGATGACTATTTAACTCAGTTTGTCAAACTGTTTGACTATGCCCCTCAGATGATTCCTTCTGAAAAGGTAAAAATACATAAATTTGTGAAGGAACTTCGTGGACCCCTTTCCCATAGGTAAAGTCAAATATGAAAAATTACTCTTCTTATTCAAAAGTTGTGGATGTTGCTCGTATGATGGAAAAAAGATCAAAAAAAGATGAAGAATTTAAGAAAAAGAAGAAGGCTAGATTTAGGAGATCTCTTGACCAAGGAGGGGATACAAGAACTTTAAAGCCTTTCACCATGTCGCAACAAGCTCCGGCCACATTTGCTAAGCCATCCCCTTCCATAGCAAGCGTATCTAAACCTCGTACAGAATCTAGAGGTGGTTACAATTCTTTGAGTAGGGGTGGCTCTCAGGCCGGGAGAGGGAAGCCTCAGTGTCCCGAATGAGAAAAATTTCATTTTGGAGAATGCTTCAGGAAGATGGGGATATCAAATTATTTTCATTGTGGACAAAAAGGGTACTTCAGAAGGGAATGCCCTTAACTCATTTTTGAATCAGGTCAGGGATCCATTTTCTCACCTCACACCTAGTCGGGAGTTGCTCCAGTCACTCGTGTACTGACCACTTCTACTGGAGGTAGCTTTGGGAGAGGATCCGACAAAGGTCAAGGAGGTCGTGGGTAACAAACAGCCACTAGAGGAACTGTCAGAGTATATGCCTTGACTCGACAGGATACCCAGGCATCTAATGTTGTTGTTATAGGTACTTTATTAGTTGGTACTTTGGCTGCACATGTATTATTTGATCCTGGTTCTGCATATTTATGTGTCACCTCTGTTTGCCAAGAAGTTTGAGTCTGAGCCAGCTATATTGGACGAACCATTTTTGGTAGCTACACCGATGGGGGAAGCCCTAGTAGTTAGATCAGGATACCATTCTTGTAAAGTAACTATTAGGGACATGGAGACGGAGCTAAACCTCATACTTCTTAGTATGACATACTTTGATGTGATCTTAGACATGGACTAGTTATCCTCATGTCATGCTACATTGAATTGTCATGCAAAGGCTATTTCTTTTAGTATACTGGGTGGACATAATTTCATATTTCAGGGAGACCGAAGTGAGGTACCCTGCAATATAATATCTATGTTAACCACCTAATGTATATTATGAAAAGAATATCATGGTTTTCTGGCCTTTGTCAAAGATACAAACAAGGAAGAACAAAGTCTTGAACAAATACTAGTAGTTAGCGAATTTCTAGATGTATTTCTAGAAATCTACCTAGTTTACCATTGGAGAGTGATATTGAATTTAATATTCAATTGGTTCTGGGTACTCGACCAATTTCAATTCCTTCTTACTGTATGGCACCCGTAGAGTTGAAAGAGCTTAAAAAGTAATTACAAGACCTGCTGGACAAAGGGTTTATTCGCCTAAGTTTCTCACCTTGGGGTGCCCCTGTACTCTTTGTAAGGAAGAAAGATGGCTCTCTTAGATTGTGCATAGATTACTAACAGTTAAACACAGTCACGGTAAAGAATAAATATCCTTTACCAAGAATTGATGACTTGTTTGGCCAGCTTCAAGGGGTGCCATGCTTCTTAAAGATTGATTTGAGATTTGATTAATATCAACTAAAGATTAAGGAGGAAGACATACCCAAGACTGCCTTTCGAACACGATACGGGCATTATGAATTTCTTGTAATGTCATTTGAGTTGACTAATGCGCCAGCAGCATTTATGGATCTTATAAATCGAGTGTTCAAACCTTTCCTGGATAGATTCGTGATCGTCTTCATTGATGACATTCTAGTTTATTCTAAGAAACTTGAGAATCATGCAGAACATTTGAGAACGGTGCTACAGACTTTGAGGGAACATCAATTATATGCTAAGTTTTCAAAATGCAAATTCTGGATGAGTCAAGTAACATTCTCAGGCCATGTAATCTCCCAAAAGGGTATTCATGTAGATCCAAGTAAGATTGAGGCAGTAAAGCAGTGGCCTAAACCAACAATTGTATATGAAGTTTGTAGTTTCCTTAGCTTAGTAGGATATTATCGTCGCTTTGTCAAGAATTTCTCTAAGTTGGCTCTTCCATTGACTAAGTTGACTTGGAAGAACATTAAATATGTTTGGGATGATGCTTGCGAGCAAAGTTTTTTTGAGTTGAAAAAGTATCTGACTTCGGCACCGTTTCTCGTTCTACTATCAAGACCGGGGGATTATACTGTATATTGTGATACTTCAAAAGTAGGATTGGGGTGCATGTTAATGCAATATGGTAGGGTCATTGCTTATGGCTCTCGACAGCTTAAAAAGTATGAACTTAATTACCCCACTCATGATCTAGATATGGCAGCTGTAGTATTTGCTTTAAAGATTTAGAGGCATTACTTGTATGGGGAAACACATGAGATTTTTACGGATCATAAGAGTCTTAAATATATCTTCGAATAACAGGATCTCAATTTAAGGCAACGAAGATGGATTGAACTCTTAAAGGACTATGACTGTACCATCCTCTACCATCCAGGAAAGGTAAATGTGGTAGCGGATGCCCTTAGTCGAAAGTCGATGGAGAGTCTAACTCATATCACCACAGTAAGGAGGTCATTGATTCAGGAATTGCAGGAGTTAGAGGCTAGTGGGGTATTCTTTGAAATTACCAAATCGGGTGTTTTCTTGGCTCACTTGACGGTTAAATCGTCCCTTATAAAAAGGGTGAATGCAACATTGGAGAATGACGCCGAAATGGTTAAAATTAGAGACAAGGCAAATGGAGGTTTAGTACATGGTTTCTTAGTAGACGAGGAAGGTGTGTTATGGTTTAATAGAAGGTTGTGTATTCCGAACATTGAATCCTTGAAGCGGGAGATTTTACAAGAGGCTCACGATGCACCATATGTTTTTTCATCCCAGTGCCATCAAGATGTACCAAGATTTAAAACAAGTTTATTAGTAGGAGGGCATGAAGCGAGATGTGACTGACTTTATCGCTCAATGCTTGACATGCCAACAGGTCAAATCCGAACATCAGAGACCACTTGGGTTGATACGGAGGCTTGAGATTCCTGAGTGGAAATAGGAACGTATTACTATGGACTTTGTTGTGGGTTTGTCCCGATCTTTGAATGGTTATGACTCTATATGAGTCATTGTAGATCGAATTACTAAGTCAGCACATTTTCTTCCTGTTCATACCACCTACAGTGTAGCGAAACTTAGTCGACTGTACGTGAAGGAGATAGTAAAGCTCTATGGTGTACCAGTGTCCATCATATCATATCGAGGACCTCAGTTCACTTCCCGATTCTGGAGAGCTTTTTAGAAAGCTTTGGGCACTAGAATAGACTTAAGTATAACTTTTCACCCTCAAAAAATGGTCAGTGTAAGAGGACTATTCAGACCTTAGAGGATATACTAAAAGCATGTGCGATAGATTTCGGTGGAAGATGGGAAGACCACTTGTCACTTATTAAATTTGCTTATAGTAATAGTTATCAAACTAGCATTAAGATGGCTCCTTTCAAGGCATTATATGGGAGGCAATGTCAATCTCCTATTGGTTGGTTTGAACTAAGTGAACCTAAAATAGTGAGACCTGAGATGATACAGGAGGTCGTAGATAAAATTAAGCTTATTAGGGAGAGGTTATTAGTCGCTCAGAGTAGGCAAAAGTCTTATGCAGACAACCGACGAAGTGACCTAGAGTTTTTCTATTGGTGATATGGTTTTCTTACGAATCTCACCAATAAATGGAGTAATGAGATTCGAAAGGAAAGGGAAACTCAGTCCAAGATATATTGGTCCTTATAAGATTATGGAGAGAGTGGGTAATGTGGCATACCACCTAGCCTTGCCTTTGAATCTAGAGGGAATACACCCAGTATTGTCACGACCCGTTTTCTGGGCACATGACCGGCACAATGATGAATCTTTCATCACTGTAAGCCTTCCGATAAATATATCAAATTTTCTTATCTGAAAATCATAGAGATGATTTGCATGTAATCATAGATTATCAATTTAAAATACATTATTATACTGACATACAAGCCAAATGTCGAACCCCTGAACTAAATGTCCTAGACGATTACAGAGCAACATAATCTATAACAGAAGAGAGGTCTACCCGACAACGGGAAGGTCCAAAGTGATCTACTCCTCTAGCAGATATTCTTCGATGGCAACCTGATCTGAACAAAAAGGTTGTACAAACAATGTGAGCTTTTAAACTCAATGAGCGAATCGGCCTCGCATTAATAAAATTCAAATACATTACCAGTCATGCAAGCATATCCAAAGGCTCATACTCAACCAATAGACAGAAGATAAAAATTTATCCAATTCAACAAACGTTACTAGTACTCGTCAATGGCAATATATCCCGGAGAGCGCACACAGGCCAGCTCACCAATTATGTATATTTCCGCCATGACGCACAACATCATCCTCTTACATACAAGATAAAAATTCATTCAATTCAACAAACGTTACTAGTACTCGTCAATGGCAATATATCCCGGAGAGCGCACACAGGCCGGCTCACCAATTATGTATATTTCCGCCATGACGCACAACCTCATCCTCTTAGCTAGGGCGCCTCACGGATTTATCACCAATCCGGGCTATATCCCTACTGAGGGAATCGTTGTCTCCACACTCATTGGTCAAGACACCCTGTCAACCGGGTTTTCCGCCTTGCCGTGAGAGGGGGTACTGTCCCGCTCAATCACAATCAATAGCATTTCATATCATAATCAGAAGCTCAATATAATATTCATTCATATAACAGGTATAGTATATTACTATATTATGGATTTATAAACCACATATCAAGATAACAATTAATTCATTTTTGAAAACATTCAAACTTCACATCATCATAAGATACTTATTTCATTTTATCCATACTTATGGATTAATTATCTCATTTAGATTCGTCATTCTGAATCCAATTTCCCCCTATGAATCTTGGGAGTGTCCTACGACATACTTTTTATCACCAGTAATGCTAAAACTCTATTAAAACGGGGTCGTTTCACTCACCTGGATTCCGTACGAATATCGCTTCTCTAAGTCGTTACAGATAAGAGTACACAGATGAATTTCAGTGTTCTGCTACGGAGATTTTCATGAAAGATTAGAGAAAATACGTCAGGATTGTTTTCGTACAGAACTGTTCATATGTACGGTTACTGTTCATATATACGGTTACTATTCATACGGTCACTATTCATACGTACGGTCACTATTCATACGTACGGTCACTATTCATACGTACGATCACTATACATACCAGAAATAGAGAATACAATCTGTAAAAGAGTACACCAGGTAAGTTCCCAGGAAAGAGTGGAGGGTCACACTGGACACACTTAAAAACCAGGTCTTTCCTTAGCCAGAACTTTCCTAGACATGTATTCTTCACAGTTTACATTCTATTTCGGTAATCAGAGAATCAAAATAACATATAAACAGCTAAGGACAGTTTTTCTGATGTGGAAGATCAGCCAAGGCCGCAACCACAGAGCATACTTAAGAAATTAACTTCTAAAATTTGAAAGACATAGAAAGGGCATAGTATCCTTACCTAAGCTGAAAAGGAAAGGCCCAAAATCTCAGAGGCCTAGCTTTGGAGTAAGAGAAACTTAAGGAGAGAAGAAGAGAAGTTGAAGGTGTGAGTTTAGAAGTGAAATGGAAGGGCCTATTTATAGCAAAAGTTAAGGGTACTATTTGATACTATGCGCTAATAAAATATTCAATTTACTATTCATGAAAATGACATTTCTAATAATGTAGTTACTGTGCAAATAGCGGCCGAAAATTTTTCTATTATTACTATTGAAAACTTAAAGGAAAAACTATCATTTTACCTTAAACCTTTAAGTTTCTTTTTCAAATCAGTCCTTTCAATTTAGTCCCTGAGGGTATTTTTACACATAAAACGTCATTTTCTCCTACAAACTTCTTTCTAGTTTTCTCTTATGACCAAACCACATCTAGTACTTGACATTTCGATTGTATAATGAACAGTATCGTATACGTAAATAGTATTATACGGGTGAATAGTACCGTATATTGAAATAGTAACAGTAGTTTGTAAACAAATATTTATATTTTATTTTTCTTGGGTATTACATTATCACCCCCTTAAGAGAATTCGGTCCCCCGAATTCAAAACTCATCTCAAGACTGAAATAAATGTGATTACTTCGTCCATATCTCATCCTTTGCATCTCTTTCTTCCAAAACCTTATCACACCCTTGGTGAGATTTACAAGAATAGTATACCATTGACTGTGAACTCTAAACCGCATTATCAATAACTTGCATAAGACTTTTGCCTTTTCTAGACAGCAAGTAATCTCTTCCTCATCAGTTTAATCTTCTCCACAACCTTTTGTACCATAAAGTGTCTCATCCTCATAACCTTTACCAAACTTAAACCATCTGATCAGAGACGAACTCTGTCTCTATATAAAACCTCAAATAGGTGTCTTCTCAAAAGTGACACATGGTCTTTCTAGTTCATACTAAATATCAGAACACAAGCTACCATACACATAGCTTACAACTTTTACGAATACAAGTACCCTACCCGAAGGCATCATTTTGGTCATAGGTAATACTCTTGCCCGAAGGCGATCCTTCTACCTTAAGGCAACACTCTCAGCTGAAGGCGTTATAAAATGAAATCATTACATAATTCTCTAGGAAGAACAATCCCAGAAAATGAGTTAAGTAAATAACATACTCCTCATGCATAATTATAAAATAAATATATATAGAAATTCCTCTCACCTCAATGACTCATATAGAGTCGTATCCCTTCAATGCTTAGGGCAAACCCATAGTTCTCTATATATAGGTTCATAAAATACTTATTCAGCATTCCTCCATAGCTCAGAAGTGCAATGAAATATCATTTTAGTAACTCTGCTCAGTCAAAAGATATTACTATACTATGCTTTAGAATCAAGTATGAAATATAACAAGTCCAATATCTTCTCATTCCTCAAGTTCTTTCAGTAAAATGAATCACTTCAACAAAGAAGATCTAGATACTAACTTAAATTTTATTTCTAGTACATAGATAATTTTAATACGTGAAGCTTACACCAAATGTAGCTTTAGGTACAAACAAAAGAAAAATAAATTAAGGACGAGGAGGCTTTTGAAATGTAAAAGGTGCTCCAGGTCTAGAAGAGGAAGGTGCTTCAGACCTTAAGGAGGAAGCTAATCGTTGCAGCCTAGAAAGGGTTTCTGGAGGAAGAGCCTGAGAAATTTGACGAAGAGCAGAAGTTACTCCGTTCATACATTCAATACACCTTGCTTGTTGGTCACGGAAATTTTGAGTTGCAAACATTGAATGTCTATCAACTCGATTAGCCAGTTCCCCGAAACGACGGTTTATCAGTTTCTCTTGGTTTTCAAAGAGACGACTTATTAGTCGCTTCTGGTCCTCTATCTTGTATTCCAGGCTCTCTATCTTACGTTCCAGGAATGCAAGCTTATTTTCTGAGGATGTTGCAGTACTGTCCTCCTCCAACTCTATTACATCTCTCTTTCTCTTCTTAATTTCTGGTGACCTGTCTACAGGTCTCTTCCCTTTGTTGTTTCCGAGACTTAGATTTAAATCAAGCTCTACATTGCCAGTCTCAAAATTCAAGTTGAAAGACTTATTATCGGCCATTGCTCTAGGGATCTCAGAAATAACTTCGAATGAGAAAGGAATGGAGATTGAGAAATAGGTATGTAATGAAAAAAGTAGGTTTGCTTGGTGCGATGAGTAGGGTAACGGGCATACAAGATTTATAGACAACCCGAAGCCCCTGGAGCTAAAGCCACCACAACCTACACGCCGCTTGCTATAAGGTTTACAGATCACATACGTCGCAATGCCAGCAATTAATGTCGGACATGCGAGTAAATAGTAAATATAATTTAATGCAATTAACATAAGTCAAAGATTTCCTCAAAAAATTTTCGGCTAATCTTGACATTTCTCAAAATTTTCGACTAATCGCCGTTTCAATCTATAATTTCCTCACTCTATACTTGTCTTATAGTGTAATCTCAGATCACGATATCACTCTATGATCGGGTAGTCTCATATTGGCCGTATCTTAGATTCTAATCGGTGTCTTTACTCTAGACTTACACATAATATATGTATATCAATATATATATTTTAAAACAAAGTTAACTGCTTACGGTCACATGCCTTAAGCATTATCATGATGTAAGGAAATCACTGCCTTTCATTTGCCCACGAGAGCATTATATGTAAGTATGTGTAACCATGAAGATATATCATCATCTACACATTTTATTCTATCCAAGTCATTTTGATTTCACATCTCTATGAGTATATGTAGGATCATCACATATTCTCCTTGATTGTAGCCTTCACTCATTATGCATGAATAACATACATAAATGTAATTACAACATGATTCAATCAATTATGTATATTATACTCAACTGAAGGCTATTAAGAACAACACAATAAAACGGAGAAATGTATTTCAGTTCATCATAAAAGCATCTAAGGCAATCTTTGATGGCTATGTTATCAACTTCTTTTGAATTTCGGAAAATGCCAACGGGAGGAATGGGAAAACCAAGTAAAATCGGCCGCAAATCCACCGAATACTGACTTTCGTGGTTTTGGCATTAATGCAACGCGCTATCGGTGTGCACGCCTACCCTAGACTTCTGGCTTCCAGCTTGCAGAAATCCATAGGTTGATCGTGTAGGGGTGCGGTGAAAAGATATCTTCTTTGTCTCTAAGTACTAATTTTTCTCTATAAAAACCATCCCAGCGTTCTCAGTTACCACACCACAAAGAGTAATAATCTCCGAGCCTACAATCCCCCAGTATTCCTTTCGCCTCATACTCTTACAAAAATTTCTAAATTTTTTCAAATCATGTCCGCAAGGAAGTACATTGATCTCACAGTAGAGGCTAAGGAAGAAGAGCTCGACTTAAACTTAAGTCTGGGCAAAGACAAGGGCAAAAGACCTTTTGAGGGGTCTCCAGAGAAACAGAAGGAGAAGAAAATGAAGAAGATCGAGGAAGCTGAGGAGACTAGCACGGGCCATACCTCGGAGGACAAAATCGCCTGTCTAGAGCAGGAGGTGAAAAATCTGAAAAAGATGATAGGAGACCTGGAGAAGTTAACTAAACGCAATCATGCAGAAATGACTTCAAGAATAGACAGGTTCTTCTATTGGTCTACCCAGTGCTTCTGCAATCAACAACAAAGAAGTGTTGATTGTATGAATGGGATTTACACTACCCTCCGCGACATTGCTATGTCCCTTGCTCCAAGGAATGGTCGAGGGGTGATGATACAATACAACCCTCCTAATCCAAGACCACCTCGCTTTTAGATTACTCATGCATGAGTAAACTTCTTCTTTTTTGCAATGTAATCCTTCAGTTTTTTTGTTTTTAATGCGAGTGGTTTCTTTTATTGGCTGGTACCCTAAAATAATATAGCTACACAAATTCAATCATGAATTCAGCTTATAAAATCCACCATATAAAATTTTGATCCGACAACAACGGAATCAAAACAAGTAATAATCTTTCCTTTACTAAGTTCAAAAGTGTGGCCATATCTGTCTAAAACTAAAACTGAGAACATAATTCCTAAGAAGAGATAAGTCTCGGAGGGAAAGGAAATGGAAACATCCTACAGGACCTTCAGTAGAGCCGTCTCTCTATAATTGTGCCCGGGTTCACAACGATAGAGGAGGTCCCACTAAGGTTACCTTGCTCTGTAATCACTAGGAGACCTAACAACCATTGCTCTGATACCAACTTTGTCACGACCCGTTTTCTGGGCACATGACCGGCACAATGATGAATCTTTCATCACTGTAAGCCTTCCGATAAATATATCAAATTTTCTTATCTGAAAATCATAGAGATGATTTGCATGTAATCATAGATTATCAATTTAAAATACATTATTATACTGACATACAAGCCAAATGTCGAACCCCTGAACTAAATGTCCTAGACGATTACAGAGCAACATAATCTATAACAGAAGAGAGGTCTACCCGACAACGGGAAGGTCCAAAGTGATCTACTCCTCTAGCAGATATTCTTCGATGGCAACCTGATCTGAACAAAAAGGTTGTACAAACAATGTGAGCTTTTAAACTCAATGAGCGAATCGGCCTCGCATTAATAAAATTCAAATACATTACCAGTCATGCAAGCATATCCAAAGGCTCATACTCAACCAATAGACAGAAGATAAAAATTTATCCAATTCAACAAACGTTACTAGTACTCGTCAATGGCAATATATCCCGGAGAGCGCACACAGGCCAGCTCACCAATTATGTATATTTCCGCCATGACGCACAACATCATCCTCTTACATACAAGATAAAAATTCATTCAATTCAACAAACGTTACTAGTACTCGTCAATGGCAATATATCCCGGAGAGCGCACACAGGCCGGCTCACCAATTATGTATATTTCCGCCATGACGCACAACCTCATCCTCTTAGCTAGGGCGCCTCACGGATTTATCACCAATCCGGGCTATATCCCTACTGAGGGAATCGTTGTCTCCACACTCATTGGTCAAGACACCCTGTCAACCGGGTTTTCCGCCTTGCCGTGAGAGGGGGTACTGTCCCGCTCAATCACAATCAATAGCATTTCATATCATAATCAGAAGCTCAATATAATATTCATTCATATAACAGGTATAGTATATTACTATATTATGGATTTATAAACCACATATCAAGATAACAATTAATTCATTTTTGAAAACATTCAAACTTCACATCATCATAAGATACTTATTTCATTTTATCCATACTTATGGATTAATTATCTCATTTAGATTCGTCATTCTGAATCCAATTTCCCCCTATGAATCTTGGGAGTGTCCTACGACATACTTTTTATCACCAGTAATGCTAAAACTCTATTAAAACGGGGTCGTTTCACTCACCTGGATTCCGTACGAATATCGCTTCTCTAAGTCGTTACAGATAAGAGTACACAGATGAATTTCAGTGTTCTGCTACGGAGATTTTCATGAAAGATTAGAGAAAATACGTCAGGATTGTTTTCGTACAGAACTGTTCATATGTACGGTTACTGTTCATATATACGGTTACTATTCATACGGTCACTATTCATACGTACGGTCACTATTCATACGTACGGTCACTATACATACCAGAAATAGAGAATACAATCTGTAAAAGAGTACACCAGGTAAGTTCCCAGGAAAGAGTGGAGGGTCACACTGGACACACTTAAAAACCAGGTCTTTCCTTAGCCAGAACTTTCCTAGACATGTATTCTTCACAGTTTACATTCTATTTCGGTAATCAGAGAATCAAAATAACATATAAACAGCTAAGGACAGTTTTTCTGATGTGGAAGATCAGCCAAGGCCGCAACCACAGAGCATACTTAAGAAATTAACTTCTAAAATTTGAAAGACATAGAAAGGGCATAGTATCCTTACCTAAGCTGAAAAGGAAAGGCCCAAAATCTCAGAGGCCTAGCTTTGGAGTAAGAGAAACTTAAGGAGAGAAGAAGAGAAGTTGAAGGTGTGAGTTTAGAAGTGAAATGGAAGGGCCTATTTATAGCAAAAGTTAAGGGTACTATTTGATACTATGCGCTAATAAAATATTCAATTTACTATTCATGAAAATGACATTTCTAATAATGTAGTTACTGTGCAAATAGCGGCCGAAAATTTTTCTATTATTACTATTGAAAACTTAAAGGAAAAACTATCCTTTTACCTTAAACCTTTAAGTTTCTTTTTCAAATCAGTCCTTTCAATTTAGTCCCTGAGGGTATTTTTACACATAAAACGTCATTTTCTCCTACAAACTTCTTTCTAGTTTTCTCTTATGACCAAACCACATCTAGTACTTGACATTTCGATTGTATAATGAACAGTATCGTATATGTAAATAGTATTATACGGGTGAATAGTACCGTATATTGAAATAGTAACAGTAGTTTGTAAACAAATATTTATATTTTATTTTTCTTGGGTATTACAAGTATTTTACGTATCGATGCTACATAAGTATCTTTCTGACCCCTCTAATGTCATCTAGCCACAAGACATGCAGTTTAATGAGACTCTTGTCTATGAAGAGGTGCCAGTAGCCATCCTCGATAGGCAGGTCAAAAAACTTCGCACCAAGGAAATTCTTATTGTCAAAGTTCTATAGAAGAATCATTCTCACAAAGAGGTTACGTGGGAAACAGAGGATGAGATGTGAACGAAATATCCACACCTATTCGAATCATGAGGTAAGTTCTCGAATTTAAGGACTGAATTCTTTTAAGGGGGTAGAATGTAATACCTGCTATATTTTTAAGTTATAAGTATTCAAGAATTACGATAAATTTATTTTGGAGAAAATAAATTCACTATCTGTTTAATTTTTTTGTATGCTTGTTTGTGCATATTGTTAAAAATATGGATTTTCATTTATAGATTGCATAAATTGTGGGATATAATAGATGTTATGATATGAAATTTATTCTTTAGATAAAATATGGCTTGAGCATAAGAGAAATCTGAAAGAAACTGGGAGAAAAATAATATTTTATATGAAAAAATCTCCTTAGGAACTAAATTGAAAATGACAAAAATGAAAAGAAACTTAAAGGTTTAAGAGAAAGGATAATTTTTCCTTTAGTTTCCAATAGTAATTAATAATTTGTCGTCGTCGAGAAAATCATGTGTGCATAGTAAATTAAATTATTAAAGTGCATAGTAAAATGAATATTTTATTAGTGCATAGTACCCTGACTTCTCCTATAAATAGGCCCTTCCATTTCACTTTTAAATTCTCACCTTCAGTTTCTCTTCTTTCCTCTACTCAAAACTTCTCTTGCTCCGACGTTAGGACTTTGAAATTCTAGGTCTTTCCTCCTTAGCCTAGATCCAAGGTGAGGATACTATCCCCTTTTTTATGTTTTTCAAATTTTAGAAGTTATATTCTTAAGTATGCTCTGTGGTTGCAGGTTTAGCTTATCTTCCATATCAGAAAAACTATCCTTAGCTGCCTATATGTTATTTTGATTCTCTGATTACCAAAATAGAATATAAACTATGAAGAATATATGTCTTTGAAATTCTAGATCTTTCCTCCTTAGCCTAGATCCAAGGTGAGGATACTATACCCTTTTTTATGTCTTTCAAAATTTAGAAGTTATATTTTTAAGTATGCTATGTGGTTGAGGGTTTAGCTTATCTTCTATATTAGAAAAACTATCCTTAGCTGCCTATATATTATTTTGATTCTCTGATTACCAAAATAGAATATAAACTATGAAGAATATATGTCTAAAAAAGTTCTGGCTAGACCTGGTACTTAAATGTGTCCATTGCGACCCTCCACTCTTTCCTGAAAACTTTTCTAGTGTACTCTTTTACGGCTTATGTTTGTTATTCCCAATATGAATAGTATCCATATGTATAAATAGTAACTGTACGTATGAATAGTATCCATATGTATAAATAGTAACTGTACGTATGAATAATATTCATATATATAAATAGTAACCATATGTACAAATAGTGTCTATAAACATAAATAGTATTCATATGTATAAATAGTGTTTTGTACAAAAGCAACATTGACTTTCTATATCTGATCTTCGTAAAAATCTCCGTAGCGAAACCTGAAATCTAACTACGTGCTCTTCCCTGTAGCAACTCAGAAAAGTGACTTGGATACGGAATCTATGTGAGTGGATGACCTTGCTAACCTACTTTATTTACTTTTATTCCAAGTGCAATATAAATCTCTCATTATATCACAATTAGATTCCCTATTTAACGATGATAGTTAGAAAATGGAAATTATTGTTAGATTTAAGATTATATTGATAAGAATTATGATTGAGTATATAATATATATGGAATGGTTGAGGGCTTGTCTCAAGATATCAATGCATGAAATTATACACATAGAATGGTTGAGGGCTTGATCCCCCAATATACCAATGTATAAAATTATACACATGGAATGGTTGAGGGCTTGATCTCCCAAGATACTAATGCATGTAATGATTGTGAACATAAATACAACGGAAACTGAATCCCTGAACATAAACCAAATACAGAGGTATAGAAACCTTGAATATGAATATAACTGTTCTTATTGTCATAATTATTATGGTATTTGTACTTGTGACACATTTATTATTGCACAGTCATTTAGTCACTGAGTTTTAATGAACTCACACTCTCTATGAATATTTTTTTTAGATACAGTGGATGTGAACGAAGAAAATTCGCAAGAGGAGCAGTATTCCTTGAGGATACTTTTCATGTGGTCTGGAAGGCTTATGAATCCAAAAGCTTAGGAAATGCTCTGTAATCTACCTAGGCTTGGAAAATTGTATCATACTGTAAGATATTTGGCATGTGTTTACCGTTTTACTATGTTAAACTTTTTATATGTATATATGCAAAAATCTCTTTCCTGAAAAATTATGTT
The DNA here is from genome assembly GCA_037074585.1 of Biancaea sappan. Taxonomy (NCBI): domain Eukaryota; kingdom Viridiplantae; phylum Streptophyta; class Magnoliopsida; order Fabales; family Fabaceae; genus Biancaea; species Biancaea sappan. The sequence continues at coordinate 21,283,297 of CM073494.1, forward strand.
ATGTATTAGTACTGATTAGAGATTTTATAGGATACCATAGAAGTATACCCTCAAGTTTATAGAGTTATTCATATGCCCAAAGTTGGGTTGTGACATGATGAATATTATGGAAGGTTCGCAGAAGTTGGTAGAAATCCTGGCCCATTTGCACTGTTCTTGCAAGAGAATGGTATTGAAGCACAATACACAATACCTGGCACTCCTCAACAAAACGGGGTTGCTAAAAGGCAGAATCGCACTTTGATGGAAATAGTAAGAATTATGTTGAGTCATTCTTCACTCCCAAAATTCTTATGGGGTGATGCTTTGAAAATAGTGGCATACATTCTTAATCAAGTGTCGAATAAGTTAGTGCCTAAAACACCATATGAGTTATTTTTTGAAAGAAGGCCTAGCTTAAGGTATTTCCATGTGTGGGGTTGTAAAGCAAAAGTGAGACCATATAATCCTCAATTGAGGAAACTTGATCCCAGAATAGTTAGTGGTTTCTTCATTGGTTATTGTATCAGTTCCAGGGGAAGCAGGTTCTATTGCCCTACTTAGACTACCAGGGTTATTGAATCAGATTGAGCAATTTATTTTCAAGATGTCCTGGATAGTGGGAGTCAGATATCTCGTCAGATTAATCTGAGAGATGAGAGCACTATTGTACCTATGCTTATTTTACTAGCCCCATCAGTGGTTGATGATTCTGATAAGGGTAAGGCTATTCAGGATGAAGGTGATGTGAACAACATATTGTTGATGCTCAAGAACCTGAACCTACAAACATTGTTGTTCCTCTAAGGTGGTGGTCTCATAGAATCCGCAAGGCTACAATTCCGGATGATTTTGTTGTATATTTGCAGGAATATGACATTAATATTTTTGAGGGTGTGGAACCAACCTTCTTCTCTTCAGGAGGCTATTTCTAGCCCTCAATTTTCTCAATGGTTAGAACTGATGAAAGATGAATTAGCATATATGGATCACAACCATGTTTGGGATTTGATTGAATTACCAAAAGGATATACACCCATAGGGTGCAAATGGGTTTTCAAGACCAAACGTGGTGTTAATGGTGAGATTGAAAGATATAAGGCCAGGCTTGTAGCTAGAGGCTACAATCAAAGAAAAGGTATTGATTATACAGAAACATTCTCTCATGCCTCTATAAAAGATGCCTTTAGAATTGTTATGGCATTGGTAGCTTATTTTGATCTTGAGCTTCATCAAATGGATGTTAAAACTACTTTTTTTTAATAGGGATCTATTAGAAGATGTCTACATGAAACAACCTGATGGTTTTATCCAATCAGGAAAAGAACACTTAGTTTACAAATTGAATAGATCCATTTATGGATTGAAGCAGGCTTCCAGGCTTTGGTATCTGAAATTTAATGAAGTTTTAACTTCTCTTGAATTTGTTGAAAATTCTTTAGATCAATGTATATTTCAGAAATATGTTGGAAGTCGTTCTATTGTTTTGGTGCTTTATGTAGATGATATCCTTCTAGCCAATAACTGTGTGAACTTATTAAATGAGACAAAACTTTTGCTTTCTAGCCACTTTGATATGAAAGACCTCGGTGAGGCATCTTATGTTCTGGGCATTCGTATTCATCGTGATAGGTCTCGTGGCTTTCTTGGTTTGTCTCAAGAGATATATATTGATCGAGTACTAAAGAAATTTAATATGCGCTCATGTGCTCCTACTACAACTCCTATTCAGAGGGGTGAGAAGTTATCAAAAGCACAATGTCCACAAAATGATGATAAGAGGACTCAAATGGCTAGAACCCCAAATGCGTTGTTGTAGGCAGTCTGATGTATGCCCACGTATGTACACGTCCAGATATAGATTTTTCTATCAGTATACTTGGGAGATACTTAAGTGATCCAGGGCAGGATCATTGGAAGGCTACCAAGAAGGTGATGAGATACTTACAGGGTACCAAGAATCATATGTTGACCTTTAAAAGATCTGATTCTTTTGAAATTATTGGGTACTCTGACGCTGATTATGCCAATTGCATCGATGACCGTAAGTCCACTTCAGGCTATGTTTTCATGATGTGTGGTAGAGTTATTTCATGGAAAAGTGTCAAATAGACACTTATAACTACCTCCACTATGGAAGCAAAGTATATGGCATGTTATGAAACTATTTGTCAGGCTATTTGGTTGAGAAAGTTGATATCTGAGATGTAGATTGTTGAGAGTATTTCTCGACCCTTGACCATATGCTGCAATAATTTTTTTATTGTATGCTTCTCTCAAAATCACAGGAACTCTAGTCATACGAAACATTTCGATGTAAAGCTCCTGTTTGTTAGGGAGAAGATAGCTGAGTTACAAACTTGTATAAAGCATATTCCTGATGATGATATGCTTGCTAATCTGATGACTAAGGGCTTACTTGTAGGAGTATTTCTGAATCATGTTGCTCATATGGTCTTTTGAAGTCCTTTGATGATATATCGGTTTAGTGGGAGTCTATGATTTGACTTTTAGCAATCATTTTACTTAGTTGTACCTGTTTTGTGGATTATTTCCATTATGCTTGATCATTGATTTCCCTATCGGATTCAATGTTTTGTTGTTTCATTTATGAACTTATGCTTATGTTATGGTGTGCTTGTTGAATACTAATATCTTTGTCATCCTATTTCTGTGGTAATGTATTACTAATAATATATTTACAAAATATTTGATATTATTATTATATATTTATAAAGCACATTTTAATTCGGTCTTATTAAGAAAGTCAGCTCGTGATAGGAAAGACTGACTCTTACCCAAAATGGATTGAGGGCCTAACTCACATCCCAATTTGATGTCAATGGGCCTATCAAATTGACTAAGAGATATTTTATAATATTTAGTTATATTATAAATTTATTATTACTATTATTATTTTATATATTAATAGGAATCTTAGAAACCTGTGATTATCTGAAGTTATTCGATTATTTTGAAAATTAAGACTTTTGTGAGTTGTAATTTCTCCCTCTTCCACAGTACTCTTTTTTATTGTTCTCTAATTATTGTACTACATATTTCTTTTAGTCAATGGATTTCAACATGGCTACATGTATGTATTTGTTTTCTTTCTTATCTCCCACAAAAATATCTTGCATATAATGTATATATAAATATATAATATGATATCATATAGTATTTATTTATCTTTAATATATATATATATATATATATATATATATATATATATATATGTTTGTGTGTGTGTGTGTAATATGATTAGTTTTTCCGTTTTAGTTTAGTTTAATATTTATCAAATTGCAAATCCAACTAAACAAAATATTATTTGGTTTTGGCTCATTTTTGTTTAGTTTAGATCAAATCAATTTGTTTTATTTTTGTCACGTCCCAAAATCTGAGCACGTGACCGGCACGAAAAGTGAATTTCATTTCACCTCCGTAAGCTTATCTTTCTCTTAAGCATCATATCATTCTTTTAAATACAATTAATCTAAATTACATAATTTAAGAATTAAAATAAGATAATTATTCATCTTTTCACAAAAGATAAGAAAATATGGCTAAACCGAGTTCTCTATACACACTACAGTTATTCACATTACATCACTGAATGAACCTGCCCGATTACAGAGATTTTCTAGATTTATACAACTTAGAATAAGACCTAAACATTATACCTTTACCCTGAATAAATGAAAAGGTAATCATGGGCTAAGGATCCATAACTCTTTGTATAGATATTTACCTTCAACTGTCAACTCTGAAAAAAAAATGTTAATAAGAAGGGTATGAGCAAACTACGTGCCCAGTGAGCAGACAACACAACACTATGACAAAAAAAATATCATGCATCATAATGATAACATGCAGCAATCATACGTAATCGATCATAATATAATATAATATAATTCATAATACTTCACATCAATATCCAAGTAAATCAAATACATTTCAACATAATTCAAATAATTCACAATAGCAAACAGTGAAATCAATTTCACACATTTCCCGTACCAACCAGGACATCCAGGGTACCTCTGGATCGTTGTCCGCGGCCCCGCCGCATCCACCCTTATCGCTCCATTTATATTCTCCACCCTTATAGCTTCACATAGATTTCTCCATGGGGTGCACCGCCATGCCTTTCCTTTCTAGTCAAACACAATCACAATCACATCTAAGAGCATTCTCAATCATAATCATGAGCCACATACACAACTCAGTCATTTACAATTCAAGTCACAACATAATCAATATGGTTCCAGCAACATAGCATGTATACAACATAACCCATAATATAGAACAATTATTCAACAATAACATACTTTAACTATCCGCGTATGAATGAACTCAACAATTAGAGTATGACACATTTCAACTAGTTCACATGCCATTCACAATCCATCATATAACCTCTATTCATGAGAAAATAAGAAAATATAATTATATACATCACCAGGCAAGTTCCACAATTGTTTATGTCTCATCGTCCCACATCATCCTCTTCAAATTTGGATATACAACATATTTTCACTATGATGCAAAAAGTCAATAACAAAGATATTTAATCATAGCAAGTATTAACCCACTCACCTGGATTTCACGCTCTCGGCACTCTCACCTTGCACTTTGACCATTCATATTGTAACCAGATAAAAACCATCAGGGTTACGAAATAGAGAAATTTCCTACCACTATTCCAACCTTCACTTACTTCTCAAATCATAACTCCTAACTGGTAATGAATTTGCAAATGAAACTTATACCATTGAAAACTAGACTCAAAGAGCTTTTCAACGATATAAAAAAAAAAAAAAACTGATGCTACAATAACGGTCAATGGTCAACGCAGCTACAGTATCGTTGACTAATGAAATGCTACAGTAAAGTTGACCGAGTCAATGCTACAGTAACATTGACCGAGTCAATGCTACAGTAACGAGAAAATCTAGAAAAATTTTCTCAGTGAACAGTATTTTATGGAAAATTTCCAAAATGAACAGTGACGTTCTTCGTGTTTTTCATCCAAAAATCCTAAAATCACATCTAAAACAACATTTCTTTTGATTTCTTCCATGGGTTTTCATCTTTAATGTCTAATGAGTATTTTAACACCAAAACCCCCAATTTTTACCAACAATCCAAGCTCAAATCTCAAATTTTCATCAAGAACACTAACTTTTTTTCAAATATCCAAATTCTACGAATTTTTCCTAATTTTCTTCAAATTTCTTGTTCTAATAACATCATAAACCACCTAGAAATGTTTTAGATTAACATACACACTTAAATTCATCCATTAAAACTCAAAATCTTAATTTTCTTCCATAGGTCCGAAAATAGAGAAAAAGAGAAATAGAGCAGATAAAACTTACTTCTTTGCCTCTAGAACTTCTAAGAATCGGAAGTATGGTTAGAAAATATCAGATCACCGGAAAAACTTAAAGAAATGATTGAAGGAGATGGAAATGATAGATGAAGAAGAAGTGGGGTCTTGGGAGGAAGAAGGAGAAGAGAAACTAATAATTGTACGTGTGGGCCCCATCAATTTCTTTTTCGATAAAATCGCTTATAGCCATCTTAGCTTATAAGATTTGTTCACTTAAGTCCTTGAGAATTTGTAAAAATTTCCTAAATTAAAAATTAAAATTTCTATTCCCATATTTTCTTCACTAATTCAAAAAGTACATTTTCCACGTAATTAAATTTTTCACTAAACTTCAAAATAGATTTTAAATATTCATACAAATTATTGGGGTATTACAATTTTGAACAAGTCACAACACTCTATTGTATTATATAGTATTAAACTTCTCAACATCGTTTAATAGATAATAAAATTCACATAAGTTTTATTTATCAAAATTATTGGACTGTGCTACTAAAAGATCAAACTGGAGGAGAAGGGCTGTGACTGGGGATGTAGAAATCATGAAGATCGTATTTTATTTCGTTTTGACAATTGTTTGATTATTTCCCTCCCAATTTCATTCTTGTTGTTTGTGTTGTTTGATCTGTTCAATAGTATCTGTCAATTCCAATCGTCTTCTCTCAAAAACAACTTTCACAACGTGTTGAAATTAATAGTTTTTCAACATTGACATTTGTTGGTATTTTCTAGAATCAACACAAATTTTTTTAATTTTTTTTGGTTGTGGGTGTCTCTGATTCAATTAAATTGTGAGCAAGATTATAAAGAGTTTGATTTTTTAGAAAATTAATTTTTTTACCCTTATATCAAAATTTATAAAAAAAAAATTTTGTATACACCTAAGATATTCTCAAATCATATTGGACTTGAAATTAATCTTTGTCCAACCATCAATGTTTAAAGTTAAAACTCTCCTAGTAAATGTGATTCTTAAGATTCAAACTTGTATTCTCCTCGTTATTGGAGTGAGATCACTTACTATCTCAATTAACAATTTATTGATTTATAAATATTTTTTTATTAATTTACACAAATTTTAAAATAATTTAATAATTAAAAAATAACATTTCAAAAAGTCAAAATTTCTATAAACTTTCTCTTAAATTATCTTTTTTTTTAGAACGTAGTAAGCATTTATTTTATTTTAAGATTGCCAGAATTCTAGAATTTGTGATTCTTATCCATAACCCATAAGATTTACTACACTTTCCTTTTGTTTTTTTTGCCTTTTCAATAAGGCTCCAACATTAGTCCCTCACTTACAAATCTCAATATTAGATCACTTGAACTATAAATTTAATGGTATTCGATAAATTATTTAAACTAACTTATAATTTATTTTAAAATGTTATTTTAAATAATTTTTAATTTTTAATTTTTTTGTTATACTCCTATGTTATATATATATATAATTTAAATTAATTTAATTAAAAAATAAAAAATAATATATTTATTTTCATTTCTCTCTCACTGTTTATATATATATATATAATATTTTATATATAAAAACATATATTTTTAATGAATTATATATATAATAATAATTTAAATTAATATAATAAAGTATATAAATATATTCAATTAATTATATATAATAATATAAATTATTTTAATTAAAAAACAAAAAATATATTTATTTGTATTATTTTAAGATTATAAAATATATACTCTTTTATATTATTTTACACTTTTAACTACTTTAATAATTACTTTTACCAAGTAATTATAATTTAATAAACTAGCTTTCAATTTTTAGTTATTAACTAAAAATTAACTTAAAAGTTTTTAACTAACATTTAAACTTTTAACTAGCTTATAAATTAATTTTACCAAACATAGCTTTGGTGTGTTATTGTGATCTTCTTTTTAATGTCTATTTATCATGTTGTGTTTTTTCCTCAAATTGTCCATTTAAATTTAATCAATTTGACCGGTCAAATTAAAAAATAATTGTTGACGCCATGAGATTGTAATCGTTAGATTTAAACACAATTATTTTTCAATTTTGACTGAGAGGATATTGTTAAAATTCAAATTTTAGTATTGCTAAATAAAAAGGAAGATGATCATATTGGGAAATAAAAAAAAAGATCGTTGAGAAAAATTTGGAAATCAACTAAAATCTCTGGTTCATAATTTTTTTTCTTAGACCAAAAAAAAAAGAAGCTATTTGTAATATACACCATGTGACAGTAATAAGGAAATGTTTTATTTTTCAAATATATAAATTATTAGGAAACATTATTTCCTTGATTTGATTTCATTTTCTCTTATTTTTCCATTTTCCTTGGATAATTTCTGAAGCAACCTAGCACGTGCCTTTGTGTTTATAATCAAAGCTCTGTTGAGAGGGACCAAACCTTTTCTTTTTTTACAGATAAGCCTGCATGTTGAAGTTGTAAAGATAAAATAATAAGAGATCCTATTTGTTGAACGATTTGATTTTGAGACGCCATCATAGAAATAATCAAGGCAAAAGTGAGGGAAATTTTAGCATAGAAAGGCCAAATAGTCTAGAATTATTGAAACTCTAATGTGGAAAATTTTTAAATATAATTTTATTATTTGTCAGTCATTGAATAAGTAATAAGAACATATAATAATAATAGAATAAGAGTCTACATTAGTCAATCATAACCCAAATATCAAACTTATTAGTAAACTTTTAAGTTGATGGAACAAAAATGACAACAACTTGTTTTACCAAAAATAAATCTCTCTCATATAACCCAGGGGACCATTACTTAGTCCATCATGTTCATTAGTCGACCTATTGGTTGACCTATTTATAATAACATTTTATCATTGTTATTATTTAAAGTCAGATATCTATATATAAAATATTTACATTGACACAATGACACCTCAAACTAACTTATAAAATATATCAAATGAGTCCCTCAACACAAAACTTATGAAGATCTTAATAATAAACCTAATTATAAATAATACCCAATATATATGTCATGAGTTATGTGCAAACATATAATACTTAATATGTCAACCAACTCATATAATTACCAATGCTAAATAGTATTTATAAAATAAAATAATATATATAAAATAAATAATACTAACAATTTATTACATTGCGGTTGTATAAGGGAGTTCGACAGTTGGTTTGATCGGTTTTAAGCATAAAACTAAATTATATCGTCAACGTTGGTTTGAAAAAATGTCAAATTGTTTGATTTGATTTTATGTACAAAACTAAACAAAATCAAACCATAAAATTATCGGTTTAGATAGCTCAATTTAGGCAATTTGGACCTATATTTAAATATTTATTTTTATTTAGTATACCTTTTTTTAAACTTTTCACAATTATTCATTATAATAACTCATTTAAAACAAAACACACACACACACACACACACAAACATGTTACTCTAATTCAAATAACTACACACACACACAAAAACATGTTAGTCTAATTCAAATAACTCATAACATTAACCACCAACATTTTTTTTTCCTTTTTGATTAAAGCATGAGGAGAAAACTCTAACAACAGAATCGCAATTATATAACAGGTAACAACAGAATTACATAGCAACTAACAACATAATAGCTCGTATACGCCTAGGGAAAAAAGTTTTTCTAACATTCTCTACAACTAAAGCAATACAGCCATTGAAGTTGATTTTTTGCACAACATTTATTCTTTCCAATAATAAAATTATATATATATATATAATATAATATACTATAAATTTTGAGCAGTTTTGTGATTAGGTTCGGTTTGACTATTTTTTAAATCGCAAATTGAAACAAATCCGATCATCTATAATTTTGTTTGTGTCTACTGTCCTATAGACTAGATTCAATTTGGACCAGACTTGCACTTAGCAATCTTCATCGAGCCATGTTATTGGGCTTTACTTGGACAAAATCAACATTTCTAGATGGGCCCATGTTGACCTTACGGGTAAACAGGCCCAATAAGGTTTCTTACTATGGACCAAAAAAATAATTAAAACGTTTCTGGCCTGATATTGCAAATTTGCCAATTTTTTAAGAATAAATTATAGTAATATCTTTCAAAGTTTGATTAAAGTGAAAGTTAATGGAGAATTTAACTTTATTGGGAGGTTGAGTTTTTTTTTTATTATTATCAGATCACTTCAGATTTGTGTGTATTATAATACTAATAATAATAATAAAAGCTTTACATAGATATTGAGATGATCTCATTATAAAAAAAGTCTAACTTTCTAAAAAGTAAACTCTCTAATCTTTATAAACTTACCCTTTATTAAATTACATTTATCACTCCTTTTGTCTAAACAGTGCACTTAATTTTTCTAACACTTTGATATAAAGCCTTCACTTTAATTTATTTTATTTTCTGTCAAATTAATTAATTTTTTATACAATAAAATTGTAATTTATTTTTAACATGGCATTAAACACCGTTAAATCAATGTTAAGTTCTACGAACTTTGAGATGATTTTTACTATGTCAATAAAAATTGTTAAATAATTTTAATGACAACAAATAAATTAAAGGAAAGTCAAGTATAATATTTAAAAATAGAGAATTGTTAAATGCAATTTAATCAAAATTTAGAAGAAATTACTAATGAGAAAATAGTTTTAAAAAGGGTATAGTGTAAAGCTTTGGGAAAAGAAAAGAAGTCTTACCAAGGGTTCTTATGAAAGAATTTATTTTAAGTTTATTTGTCTTATTTTATAATATAAGTACTTATGCACGTGTTTGAGAGAACTTATAGAAATGACTTATGACATGTCAATAAGTTATTTTTAGCTTATTTTCATAAGCTCTCATAATAGTTTATGAAAATAAGATAAAAATAGCTTATATAAAGTTTGTGTTCATAAACTTTTCAATTGTAAAAATAACTTATATATAAGCGTTTATATGATCAATGTTTATTCTATAAGTACTTAAGTAAGCTGTTTATCCAAATGGGACACAAATTGTATATAGGAGACAATTTGTAGGATATGTATGCATCGAAAATATCATCGTATAGGGCATCTACACAAGTTGGTTTCGTCGCAGAAGCCACTAGCATCATATCATCTTCAAGCTTTTTGCCGTTAATGTTCTATTTTTGACTTTTTTCATTCACGAATTGATTTCTGCCTTTGTCAAGTGGATTTCTTATCACGTGTAGTTGAATTACATAAAATAATTATATATTATATTTTTAAAAAAATTTGACAAGTTTTTTTATAATTATATATGATTTTTTTTGGATAATTTGTGAAATATCTTAATTTTTATCATGCAAAAAAAAGTTAAAATAAAATAAAATAAATTTATAGTCTTCATCATAACACTCTTGTCATATTTTTTAAGAATAATTTACATATATTTTTAAATTATAAAAGCTATCTGAATTTATTTTTTTAAGAAAAAAATAAAACCAAAAAGTCATAGTGCTATTCACGTGCCTATAATTGATCAATAAATGCAGATAAACCTTTGCTATGCAATGAGTAAGGCAAGCTCAAGTCACAACGCGGTCTTCTTGTTTTCTTAGAAACATTTGTTTCATAATATTAAGAGTTCCAAAACTTAAAACCAGTGATATTGAACCGGACCGTTGAGTTGGTTTGATTAATTGGATTGAGAATTGGTAAGAAAATTAATCTGAAATAATTATTTTAAGTGATCGAATCTGTTAAAAATTGGTTGAATCAACTAACAATAAAAATTGATATTGATTGAATTGAATAAAAACTGTTGCTAATTGAACCAATCGACTGCATAATCCACATGATCAACAACCACATTACATTAAAATGGTCCTATTCTGATTTGTGCTCGCGTTCCTTTGTGTTGACTCAAATTTGTTCTGCCTCATCGTTCTCCTCCATAATAAATAAAAAAATATTATTCATTTAGTACTTTCATACACAATCAAGAAACAAAAAAATTAAACTTGTATCATGAGAAAACATGACGAGGTTTATGGAACACCATGTGAGCTCAAAACTAAAACCACATCAGATTGCTACATAAACATGAACTCACCTTAAATTTTAAAAGGACTATATTTGGTATTTGGTTATTATTTATCCTTCAACAAATTTTAATTATTCCTATAATATTATATTAACCACAAATTTTAGATATACTAAATGTTAATTCTAAAGATTGATGGGATTTTAGCGATACGTATTCATTTTCCATCACCTTTGGAAAATTTTCTTGAAGAGATTGATCATTTATTGGACGTTTGGTTCGCATTCACTGAAAAAAAAAACACGCGAAATTTCATTTTGAAACATATTCTCCCTTGTTCGCTTTGTCACCCAACACAGAAACATTCCTTTCCACATAAACATTCCTTTCCACTAGTTACTGTTTTCCGCCATTAATCGTATGGATGATTCCTCCTCTCTCACTCTAGAATGCTGGTTTTTCAAATGCAAAATAGCCTGCATTTACATCATTGCCCTTGACAAATCAAAGAATTCCAGCCGATGTCCTCGATATACCTTTTGCGCTACTAGGTCAATTGCGTTACCCATTCGTTGATATATAGGGAGAGGCATTGCTTGGAGCCGGAGAAAGGGGAGGTTCTGAAGTGCCGGATTTCGACGCTGGCGGGGTACCGAAACCTGTTTCCATGGCCGAAGAGCCGAGATCTGGCATGGTATGAGAACATGCCTCACTAGGAGCTGACGATGGAGAAGGCAGTTCAAAATTGGATTTGGTTCGTGCCATAACCAAAAACCAGGGCTAAGAGTTTTACTACTCCTTGAACCGAAATTGTGACCCGTGCGGACAATGTGTTACTAACACTGCTGTAAGCCTAGATCTAACTCTCGTTTATCCTAGGTGGCCTATTTGATTTCAGAGCATGCTAGAGAAATAATATAAATTAATGTAAATTACCTTGCTTCAAATAATGGGGAGGCATTCTCGATCGGCGAGCCCTCAGTCTGACTTCCTTCTGTACTACAACTGTGAGGGAGTAAGTCTAAATTACAGACTCATCTATACTAGCCCTACTCTACATAGCACGTTCTCGACTCTTATAGAGCGTGCTACATATGCCACCATGCATCACGTCCCATCATATACCCCTTTAATCATGCAACACACCCACACATTAAATGCACACATCCTTACTCATTGGTCCACACTCCCATGCGATATCTCAAGAATTTTATCAATGTGGGTCTATGTTCCCACCAATTTGTCGCTAAGGTATCCTCACATGGGTCTATATTCCCATGAGAAAACCAAGCTATGTGTCTGATATCTTAGGTTATATTCATAACCATAACATGTGTCTAATCCTCTCGGGTCATGCCTTCAGCCATAACATGTATCTGGTTTCTCGGGTTATGCCCTCAACTATAACGTGTACAACACAAACAATACAAGCAAGCACAACTCCCTTTGTACTAGTTTCTACTGCGTCCCTTCCTGGACTACATATTATACTATGTATCGGCATTTTACGTTAGACACTAAGTGAAAATTGGTAGCACTTATACTTTTTTCCATATGTGCCCTAAAACTTTCATCCGCTTATAATATGTATGCCCAACATATTATAAGCTAAAGATATAGATGTATGTAATAGGTAATTAAACTACCAGACACATACATCTTCACAAATTTAAAGTTGACATACGAATGGAGTGGAAGTATCCTTACCATCTCCATTCATGCCCTCCTAGATCCCCCAACCAATCCCACTATACACACCAAGAGTAATATTTTAACATTTAATAATTAAATGTATATAGATCAATTTAGGAAAATAATTCGTAAAATATAAATATATATACATATATGTACATATTCATACAGAAGAGAGATAGATCCCTCACCTGGATTTTACGCTCTTCATTGTATCCTAATAGTACGGAAGATGCGTCAAAGAAGCCATCCCTATGAGGTAACTATGCCAAAATATGTCAAAGTTACAAAATAAAGAAATTTTCTACCACTAATCTCGGCCTTTACTCACTACTTTGGTCATAACTTTTAACCATTGCAAAATTAAACTCAAAGAAATTTCCAACGATATAAAATGTGCTAAAAACAAAGTCCGGATGAAAGAGTTATGGCGATTTGAAGAAAGGTCCAAAAAAACACTACAACCTGACTTCAGCATGACATCAACATGCTTGGCGCTTGGGTGCCACGACCTTCTTCCGTAATCCCCTTTGAAGCTTGGTGCTTGACGATCGTGACTTTTCGCGATTTTGCCTCGATTTTGGCTCAAATTCGGCCAAATCTCCACCATTTCTCATGATTTCTTTCATAGATTTTCATTTTTGGTGTCTAAGGAGTATTTAGATACCAAAATCCTCAATTTTCACCAACAATCCAACACTCAATCATCAAGTCTACCCCAAAAGCCATAAAACTCAAAAATAGGGAAAAGTTTGGGATATTGGAATTCCTACCTCAATTCCTTAGTTTCCCTACGATGGTTGGTCGCCGAAGACTCGTCCTGTCGCCGGAGAACCTCCCATTGGAGCTTGGGTGGTGGTTTTGGGTGGAGAGGGTAGAGAGAAAGAGGAGAGAAAAAGAGAAGAAAGAGTGAAGAGAAAGAAAGGAAATGAGAAAATGAGGAAAAATAAGTTGGACCACCTATATATATATTCGTCCATAGTAAAATTACTACTTTACCCCTAGGTCAACCACTAGTCAACTTTTGTTGTGAAAAATTCGTAATTTCTCTAATTTGAGTATTTTTCATACTATAGTTGTCATCCTAGTTTCTTATTTCATTTTAGTTCCTTTCTAGACTCTGTAGATATCCGACTCCCCCAACGCCTCATAAATGCTTTCTCTCTCTCACAATTTCCCGTCCCCTAACACCATTTCCTCTTCCCAAGGTGCTTCATCTAACCTCATTTTCCTATTCACATAACTGGAAAAAATTTTCCCGTACTCTCATTATTCCTTTAAAATTGAAAAAGCCAATACCCGAAAATCACAAGTACCACAATTTGAGGGGAATTGGTTCCAGTTTTCGAGTGGAGGGACGATGTTTCCAAATAGAGCAAACGCGTATATTGACAATATCGAAAAGTTGATTAATTTACTAGATGGCTCCTTTGTCTCCCAAATGAAGAAATAAATAATATGATTGAGCAATTTGCACCTTTTTTTTGGGTTAGAATTTGCACATGTGTTTTTTTAAAAAAATTTTAATTTTTATTTAAAAAATATATAACTAATAATATTTTTTCTCTCCTTTTTCTTTTTTCATCTCATACCAAACAACTTTTTTATTACTTTTTCTTTTTTCTTTTTTCTTTTTCATTCTTTTTTTTCATTCCTCATTTTCTTTTCATTCATACTCTGTACTACGAATTAAACGGGTTGTTAAAGTTATAAGAAAACGTCTAATTATTTTTTAGGATATACTTGTAATATTTTGATTGAAGAATTCAATAATAAAAATACAGAAACTGCATTTAATTTTTTTTATTTTTAATTTTTTAAATCAACTATTTTATTGCATAACACTTTTTATTAAAAGAAAAAAAGATTTCAAAAATGAAGAATAAAAAAAGAAAAAAAATACAAATGCAATTCTCGTACTTTTATTATTGAATTCTCTAATCAAAATATTACATGTATATTCTTAAGAATAATTATACATTTTCTCATCACTCAATATTGAATGATCATTCTTTTCAAAAAAAATTATATGCATATCCTATTTTTAGTAGAAGACCATATAATACAAATATAAAAAAATTACATATAAATCTAGTCTAACTAAAAAAAAAAAAAAGACTTCCCCTGATATATATATATATATATAAAAACCAATATGAGTTAACAAGTCATAAATTTGGTTGCATGACATGTGATGAAGAAGAACTGCATGATACATATAATAATATTAAAAAAAATTGAATAAAATAAACATAAAAATAGAAAAAGGACCAATTAATTAAATCAAGATTATGACTATTAGGTTTTCCAACACTATTGATATATGGTGGGGCCTATATGGATAAGGATCCACTCCAGCCCTTTGAGGGGCTGGAGGATCTAAATATTTCTTTGATCTAACGATTCTAATTTTTTTAGTATTTTTTTAAAAAAATTTAAAAAATATTTATAATTATCAATTAATCGAATAATAATTATAAGCACGATAATAAATATATAATGATAAAATATATGTAAAATTTTTTTGTAAAATTTTAAAAAATATATTAAAAAAATTAGAATCATTAGACCATCTGAAGAGAACTGGATCCTTCAACGCGACATTAGAGTAGATCCTTATCTGGGCTGTATAAGCCTTATTTATAAGAGTCATCAAATAATGTTAAGAAGTCGTTTCATATAAAGGATCCCGACTCAATTAATTAATGGATAAAATCCTCCCTGGCGTAGTCTGGCAGAGGCAAAACCGGTTTGCTCATTCGTTGCTACATCACAAAGCCACGGCCCAAACCACTGAAACCCCTTCTCACTCTATTTCATACAAATACTGTGGTTTTCACTGTTTCTTTCTGCTTCATCCCTCTGTTTTTCATTTCGCCAACACCACTGTCCAAAATTTCTAACGCCAACAATACGTCACATGAATAAATCATGTCGTACGAAATTAAAATCCGATTACAAATTGAATTAAATTATGAAAATATGAAACTCTCTCCATCCTAATCTTTTTCATTATCATAACTCATAACATTTGTTGTCAAAAAATTTCATCTCAAGTGACAATTTTTTTACGTATAATTTTTAAAATATTTTAATAGTTATAAGTTTGATTTATCTCACGTCTCTTTCTCATTTTTAATTTTTCAGACCTTGTGTTTAATTGAAAAAAAATTGTAATAATATTTGTTTGTCTTTTCCGGTTATTGCAAAGTCACATTTAAATTTCAATTATTTAAAGCCATCCTATCCAGAACATTCTTAGAAGTTTGTGGTATTGTTGCTATTGTTGGATGAATGTTAAATGTAATAATTAAATATTTGTTATTAATAAAAAAGTTACTAAATAGCTTCTAATTTTTTATCATATATGAAAAATTATCATAAATCTTTTTTATATGAAAGAAACTACACATAATTTCTTTGTTCCTTCAGAGACATCTAATAAGATTGAAACAATACAAAGAAGATCAGCGTGATTCCTATGCAAGGATGGCACACACAAATAGAAAAATACTTTAACTTACTATACAATAATATGTTTCTGTTTGGATAAACACATTATTTAAATGTCCATTTAAAAGAGTTTAATTTGAACTTATCTAACTTATCTTATGACATAAGTACTTATGCACGTATTTGGGAGAGCTTATATAAATAACTTATGACATGTCAATAAGATGTTTTTAACTTATTTTCATAAGTTGTTCGGATTATGTTATGAAAATAAGTTAAAAACAGATTATGTGAAGTTTGCCTTTATAAACTCTTTAATTATAGAGATAACTTATATATAAGCGCTTATATGATAAACTCTTATTCTATAAGTACTAAATAAGTTATTTATCCAAATAGAGTCTAAACGCTTATCATATAAGCGATTATATATAAGTTATTTCTATAATTAAAGAGTTTATAAAAGTAAAAATTTATGAACATAAGCTAAAAATAGCTTATGAGTATGTCATAAGTTAATTCTATAAGCTCTTAACTCTCTCAAACACGTGCATAAATATTTTTGTCATAAAATAAACAATATAAATTCAAAATAAATTCTTCTAAACACATCTTATATCAATTATATTGTTCAGGCTAACTAATGGGCTTATGAAATTATGCTGAGTGTGCTTCAGTCTTACCAGGTAGGAAAAGTATAAAGCATCACTTGATAACTCATGTAATTTTTAAGTATTTTGTTAACTAATCTATTTCATTAAATTATTACTTTTATGAAGTTTAAGAGATACATTGTTATATTTTAAAGTTTAAAAATTATAGTTATAAATTATAATTAAACTACAATTTAAAGAAAATATTTTAAAGTTAAAATATTTTCTGAGCTGTCCTTGTCCATTTGCAGTATGTGCATTCTATTAACTAACCCTTATGGCCTTATGTTTAGGATCAAATTGCCAAGTGTATATATTAGTTGTAATCTGTCGTAGTCTTCTTATAAACACCAAAGGCTATGTTTTCAAGCTGCAGTTGACATTTCTCTTGTAGTTTGACTACGTCTCACCTACATATCTCTTAAAATTTTATAATTTTTAAATATTAATGTTAATTAACAATTTAACATGTAATATTTGTGTTTTTATAATAATAAACAAATTATAATTAAGCTAATTCCAGAGACTTACCTTTTTAAATAAATGGTAATCCTAAAGAAAAATCTTGTTGTGTTGCCCGTACTGTAACTTCTACTAAAATTATATTAATTTTGTATAATTTAAGAAAAATTGTAATAAAAATTTTGTGAAAATTATGGTTAAAACCATGAAACTTTTTTGGAAAGCCTGACAAAATATCTAATTGTATAAAAATAGGACAACTTTAGAACCTTTTGCAATTTACAATTTTAAACTGGCAGAGGACGATCGGTTGATTGATCTGGAACTATCGGTTGACTAATAGTTTTCAAAGTTACATGTATATAAAAAAGAGTGGTATCAATAGACTGATACAAGGACATCGATCGACCGATGTACCCTGAGTTTTAGATTTCAGAAAAAGTTAACTTGAAAGCATGATAAAATTATTTAGTTTCATTATGCACATAATCTACAATACTTCTTCAACTCTTCTTTGCAAATTCTCTTCTAGAATGAAGCTATAATACAAGGGATTTACATATAACTCATATTTCTATGCATATACACAAATTGTGCATAGTTTTCTAAAAGTTTACATAAGAAATTAACATTACATTCCTTTTCTATGTGTAACTATCTAGCAAATATGCTAGCTTGTTTCTTGCTACCTCTTGCTTCTCAACTTCAACTCCTGAAATGGTTAGTTATAACATAAAATATGAGATATATAATCTCAGTAGCTAGTTTATTTAAAGAAATCATTTTAAGAACTATTTCAGTCATAAAAGCAATTTTCAATAACTAATTCACACTTCCATGAACATAAAAGAACTATCATAAAAGCAATCTCAATAGGAAACCCATTTTATGAAGTATAAACTGATATATTAACACATAACTTGTGTCTTAACTTCTTTCTCAATATAATGCACTATTCTTTGGCTATTTTAGCTACTTTAGCTACTTTGGTTACTTTCTCATGAAAAATACTCAATGTTTCATGAGGAATTTCTGTCATCTTATGAGGAATTTCTGAAGTTCTGTCTTCCCATAAGGATTTTTACATCCTACAAGGTATTTCTGTCATCTCATGAGGAATTTCTGAGATTCTGTCTTTCCATAAGGATTTTTACATCATATGAGGTATTTTTGTCATCTCATGAGAAATTTTTGGTTCTGTCATCCCATAAGGACATAATCTCTACTTTTTAAGAGAAAGTTAATTCTATGTTCTCATGGAGAATTTCAACATATCTATACTTGTTGAATCATGAAAAATATGGTAAATAACTAAATTAATTTGCTTTCTAGCTTTCTTATGAAGAAAACTCTTCATCCTATGAGGAATTACTATATCATATGAAGAGTCAAGTTCTATCTTCATAAGAAAACACGTTATCAAACATTCATGGATAGCTTTATCGTAAAACTATAGCATATTATGCACAAGCATAATAGATAACTGAAAATAAATTGCTTTTATAAATAACTAGTTATCTTGGATTTTTCTTATAGCTGAAACTTGTGAGTTCTCTTCTAGTTTCTCTCTAGTTCCATTTACTTCTCAAATTCCAAATTACTTCTTCCCCTTCTCTCTTTCTTTTAGTCTGAAAATTTCTATTCTATGAATTCTTACTCACTAGAATCTATCTAAACTAAAGAAATTAAGTTAAGAAACTTACCTTTGATGGTTTTCTTGTTAGAAACCCAACTAAAAGTCCCTTCTCTCTCTTATTCTTCTCCTTCACGTTTTTTTTTCTCTCTCTTCTTTAATTTTCAGAAAAATGTCATTTCTCTCTCTTTTCTTGTTTTTAAAAGGTCTCAAGATTCTTCTTACTATGGAAAACCCTCTTTTACCCCTACTTTCTTGTTTTAGAGCTTTGTTTGCATGTTAAGGGTATTCTAGTCAATTTCTCATTGATTTTTCAGTTGAAACTGACTTATTTTCACACTCTAGCAGGCGATTAGTCGACTGATTACTCACGATTAGTCGACTGATTCAACCCAATTAGTTAGTTGATTGCTACAAGACCCAAAATTTCACCATGACAGAGAATTATCAGTCGATTGATCTCTTCTCATCAGTTAACTGATTGAAGATATCAGCAACCTAGTCCATTTCTGATGCTATCAGCTGACTGATTGTTATCATTAGTCGACTAATTCTCTTAAAACTTTATTTTTCTTCTATTCTTAGCTCATTTATCTTAATTTTTCATACCTTTTTTTGATTACTTGTTTCTAGGCATTCAAAAATATATTTTGCTAAGTTCTAACATTATTTCTATCTTAAATAAAGAAGATATAACTTTAATAAAAGAAAATCTGGAATGTTACACGTGCCATCTCCACTTACTTTCTTCTTCCATCGCCATGACTGGAGCATCACACGTCCTCCCTCCCACCTATTTCTTTCGAATTCGGGTTTCTCTTGTAAAAATAAGTATAGTAATATTTTTTATCTGAATGATCAAATTTCAAATCTAACTAATAATTTAAATATTTAATAATAATTTTGATAATTTTTTTTAAAAAAATTAAAATCTCAGCCATTAAATTAAAATTCAACAGTTAAAAGACAATCCCCATGTCGACGAGCACCGGATCCTGAGTCGCTTCTTCCCTCCTTCTTTCAAACTTCAATTATCCATGTCACTCCAAATTACCTTACCAGCTAAGTATCTTTTCAAATTGAAATTTTTTAAAAATATGAGAAACAGAGATAGTTCGGATGACATACCTGCATCGCCGAAATATCTATATAAACTAGCATCACTCTCACCGTTCACAAGCATCACTCCATCTGTCTCACCGAGCCAACCAACAAATTCAGTTATATATATATATATGTATATATATACACACGCACATCAATGGCAGAAAAGGCAGCACAAGAATCGTTTCACAAGTTCTTCGAAGCGTGGGTTCTACGCCAGCACAACTTCCTTCATCAGCTTCTCTCGCTCTCTCTTCTACCTCATGACTCCGTCAACGGTACGGATCAGCACAATGCGTTAATCGACCAGGTACTCTCTCATTACCAGCTATACTTCGATCAAAAATCCACACTCGCCAATTTCGATGTCTTCGTCCTGTTCTCTCCCACCTGGCTCTCGTCCTACGAGCGCGCCCTCCTCTGGATCTCCGACTACAGGCCCACTCTCGTTCTCCGCCTCCTCGACGGCGCCGTGGGGGGGATAACGCCGGAGCAGAGGCGGAGGCTGGACACAGTGAAGGAGGAGACGCGGAGGGAGGAGAGGGCCGTGACGGAGACAATGACGAGCGTGCAGGAGAGCGTGACCGGCCCCGCGGTTCTCCGATCGGCGAGGCGCATGGGGAGAGGGAGGGTTTTCGACGGGGAGGTGTCGGAGATGGACGCGGCAATGGAGCGCGTGAAGAGGGCGATGGTTGGGGTTTTGGAAAGAGCGGACGAGCTGAGAGTGTCGACGGTGAGGAAGGAGATAAGGATTCTGAGTCCGCCGCAGACGGTACAGTTTCCAGCTGCGGCGTTGCAATTCCAGGTTTGTGTGAGGAAGTGGGGTTTACAGAGGGATTCAGAAATCCCAGATTCAGAGTCTCGGGCTCTATGTTGCCCAAATCAATCAACAGTGCTTAGAGGGAAATAGCTGCCTTTACAGTTAAAATGGTGTCGTTTATGCAGTCACTAGGTTCGTAACAAGTCATTTACTTAAAATTTACCTTATTTTCATTAATCAAATGTATAATTTATGCAATTAGTAAGTTAATCCAATATAAAATTATTTTAGGCACTAAGCTTGTAATTCTTACAGAACTAGGTATTAATAAGATTCAAAGCCCAAAGTTGGAATATGGAAATTGTGCCTTTTAGGTGCAGGAGGCTCTAATACAGTTTTTGGACCCTTGAATTTACATTTAATGGCCATTATGTCTCAATTTTTTTAAAAAATTATATTAGTCATTAAATCTAATTAATTAATTATCGAATTAAACTCTTGATACAAAATTTAAAAAAATTAAAAAAATAAACTGTGGGATGAAATTCATTCAATAAGATTCGACGCCTCTGCTCTTCAAGAAGCGAGAGCCCTTTAATTTAACAATGGTTAACGTGACTAAAAAAGTGTCACATTTAATCTTTTAATAACGATTTCTACTATCGTTAAATATTTTAATTGTGACACTTTTTAGCCACTTTTTTTAACAATAATTTTAATCGTCACTAAATTGAAGAGTACTCTGTCCTTCGAAAAGCAAAGAGCAGAGTCATCGAATCTTATCTAACAGCCCAAAAAACTGTGCTAAGCCTCTGCGCCTTCTAGTTAGCCAAAGTTGGAACCCCTTTGTATTAAAAAGAAAAAAAATTAAATATTAAAAACTGCACCTAATTTTTTTCTCCAAAAATTTCTGAGCATAGGTACACTTGTGTTGGATAAAGATTGATCGTAACATGACTATTACAATTACATTACTTTGAAGGGAATAAGCTGGGCTTGGAGTATTAGTCTGCAGATGATGGCCCAGTAGGGAAGGCCCAGGCTGAGGCCCAATACGTTTTTTTGGGACCACTGTTAACTTAATTAGACTATTAGATTTTGTCAAAGGAACAAGAGACTGCTACTACTACTTTCTTATCCTACTGAGTTGTGAAAATAAATTTCATGCTTGTCCTATTAAGTATAATTCATATTCAGTGCTTGTCCTATAAGTGAGGAAATGAGATCTGCAATTCCGATGCTATAAATGATAGTTTTGATATTTTTTTTAAAAAAAATATTTAAATCTAAATCGTTAAATCTAAAATTTAACAGTAAGATAATTACAATGCATAGTACAAGAATGTGGTAAGACTTTGTAAGGAAGGAATACTGCCGAGAAATCGAAATGTGGGTTGTCTCATTTAACATCTATTTACATTTTCAACGTTCTTTATTTTTGATAAAAAAATATTTGAATAATCTGTTTATCATTAAAATCTACAAAATTCAAAGTCAAAATATTTATCATACTATTTTAATACTAAAAAATTAAATATTATTAATATTAAGTAAGTTTTCGTTTAAAATTTATAATATAATTTAATAATAATTTAGAATTAAATCATATAAATTTTGTAAAAGAAAAAAAAATATATATATATATATATGAATGAAGGTAGATCCAGTCATTCAATACTAAATAAATACCAAAAAGGGACTCAAGCCTTAGACCTTATACAAGTGCGCCATTTACCATCACTTCATGATCGAAACGCTTAAAATCTTAATTTCTCATTTATAATTTCTTAATAAACAGGGTTATAATTTCATGTTAAGAAATTAGTCAACTTAATTTTGAATAACTTGTTAAATATTAATTCCAATGCAATCTGACACGCGGGAATATATAAACGAAAAAACACATTTGCTGGCGGAAACAATATGTCAATTGATAAAATATATAATTGCAGCGATGCGTATCACCAAGATCGTTATCCCATTCATTTTTTTTTTCGGCAGAACTTTATCCTATTGATTTGAGTGCAAATAATTGATTTTTGTCAATGAACAAGTCCCCACACAAACTGTTGACTTTGATTCAGTAACCCTTTTTTCTTTCTAGAAAATAGCTAAAAATAATGTAAAGTTGATTGCATCCACCTAAATGTAGGGATGGCAATTATTTTTCACTCTGGAACTCATGTGAGGAACCCCGCATTCGAGACCTGTGTTCGAAATATTTTTCATGTGAAAACGAGGTTGAAGATTGCCCTTTTCACCTTGTGGAATCGAAAGATATTTTAATAATTTTAAAAAATTATTAAAATGCTCTTAGAATATATATATATATATATATATATAGTGGTATTTCAGTAATATTATAGTTAAAATAGTTTAAATTAATATAGTTAATAAAATTAGAAAACCCTAATTCCCAATATGATCCCAAATTTCTAATCTAATATGATCCCTTGTGTCTTATCCCTTCCCCCACTATCCTTCTCAAGCACTCTTTTTGTAGTCCGCAGTTGTTGTCAATTATCGCTTGAGTGAGTGAGTCTTACCAATTAATGGTTGTTGTCTTTGTCTCATTATTAGTTGTCGTAGACGCTTGACTTCTTTACCTATTTCTTCACTTTTACTCGGTTGTCTCAAACACCACTCGTTGTCTCTCTTTGTATCTCTATCACTCATCATTTTTCACCATCGTTGCCAGCGACCAATCAACCCTTGTTTCATTGTCATCTCCCTCTACCTCATCCCTCACTATTCATCTTTTACTAGCGATCCGTTTGTTCACTATTTGTCTCTCACCATTGTTTCTCTCTCGCTCTATTCTCTCTTTTTCTCCTTCTTCTTCATCGACAATATTATTGATTTTTTAAAATTTTTAAAAATTATTTATTAACCTCACGCGAACCCGCAAGAACCCTATAAGGAGTCAGAGACTAGGGCCGGGAACAAATTTTTCTCATGGCAATAATCAAGAGTGAAGACGATGATAGGGATTGGGGGCAAAGACTGGGAGCGGGACCGCCCACTTGCCATTCCTATCTAAATCAAAGACCATGGGCAAGCAACTTCAGGGCAAGTTCTAATGGGAAAGGCTTTAAGGGACGAATAAAAAGAATAGGAAAAAAAAACGTAAAAGAGAGAATTATTGGGTGAGATAAAGGAGGAGAGAAGGAAAAAACTAACACGAATGTAATCTAAGCAAATCATGTGTCCAAACAACGTGCCAACGATGTTTTATGACTGGTGGGCTCTTCAAAGCACTCCCTCCTTCACAACCGACATAAAATACTGTGATCTTAGAAAAAAATAATAATTATTCATTGTATTTTTATAGTATTAAAAAGATTTAACTGTTATTTATATTTAATTAAATAAATAATTTTTACTTAAAATTTAAAATCTAACTTATTCATTTCGATGCAGAGAAAAAATATCACTCATTAATGATTTGAACTAAATTACATGAATTTTACGAAAATTAGATTAGGTAATGAAACAAAAAAATCTAACTCATTTTTTTGTTATTGCTATTTAACTAGATTATATGATGAGATATATATATATATATATATAATAAATACACAATTTTATTTTTTTAAGTTTTTAGAATAAACTATTCAAACTTTTTTTTTTGTTTTTTTATAAATCATATTTGAAAATCATTTAAAAAATAAAACCAAACAAACTCATTAAAATTGAAATTTAATGAGAAGTAATTACATTCGAGGGGCATTTTTTTAAAATATAAAATGTATGAATATAGATACACATATAAATATTAAGGTATTATCTTTGAATTTGAATACTGAATGATTAAAATTGTTTTTTTAACGTCTAAATACATAGAAATTATTTATTAGTAAAAAATAATATTCAAATAAATTAGTAATTAAACATATATTATGAAAAAATAGAATTAAATATTGAATAAAAAATTAAATTTAACAAATAAACATTGATTGTTAGAATAATTAACATAATATTTAATGAAATGATTGTTTTGTACGGATTGTAAAGTTTAAGAAAATTATTTCTTATATTTTAAAGTTTAAGAAAATAAAGTGCACATTATATGAGTAATATGCATTTTTTCCTAAAATAAATAATATATATGAATGGTTTCATTAAGATATATTCAAAACCATTAAATACTTAAAAAAAATAAATACACTTAATAGTATAAAGTCTAAATAAATTAAATTTAGACCTTCATTAAATATAAATAAATGAAACCTTAATACCCAACAATACTTTCAGTAGAATTATTTCTAATAAAAGATAGAAATTCAAAAAATTCAATTGGATCTCAAGTACCTTATAAGCAAAGGACATTTTAGGCCAGAGTTAACTGAAAGATAAAGAGAAACAAAGCAATTCAAAGACCAAATTCAACAATTAGAAAGGGATATAAAAAATAGAGAGCTTTCTCAAAGCATCTATAGCAGCAATTTATGAGAACATAACATCAACATAAAATATGTTATCTTTAATTTCAGGAGAAGAGAAAACGTATCACAGTTTTAATTGTATTTGTAAGGCAAATGTTAATATTATTAACATTGACGATTTTTACACAACAGTATTAAAACGTCTTAATTGCCTAATCTTAAATTGAAGTAGAAAGTTGAAGTTTAAATCATTTTACTAAAGAATAGTGATAAATTTATGGGACTGTTTAATGGTAGAAGATTATTAATAAATAATATGAGTGACCATGTCAAGTCTTATTTGGAGGGACAATGATGGACAAAAGGTAATTATTCTAAGGTTTGTAATGATTTCATTTAATTCAAAATTACTTTTTTAAATTTAAGATGAGACAATTTCTAATAACAATTTATTTTACAATGACAATAAACAAGAGTAAATATTAATCTTTGTCTAATGTTGAATTGTATTTACTTGCTAGTTATATGTAATAATTTTAAAAATAAGATTCAAAGGTAGTTTAAAATTTTTAGCTCTGCGTAGTTTATAGAAAATTATTCAATAATATTAAATAAATACTTTATGATATTATGACTCGTTACCTGATTATATATAAGTAATTAATTTTATATAATATTTTATTAACAAATCATCTAGATATAAAACTTCCGCACGAGTGCATTACTAATTTTTTAAATATTATTTTATGGTATAATGAACCTCGTTTAGGGTGATGATGGGATTTTCAGTCAAAAAGTTAGGCATTGATTTCCATTTTCCACAGCAGGACGACCCTGACTCACACAAAGGAAGGAGTGGAAGTGTCACTAGTAAATGCTTTCACTGATGACCTCTGACGCAACACGCACTATACGCTAAAGTGGAAAGACCAAAGACCCTTCTTTTATCTCAATGCTATGTGCCTTTCAGAAAGTGTGTCCACAACCACAATAACCAGACATAGCTACATCAGTATGTACGGTACAATTGTTGTTACTGCTGTGTGTGTATACATACATACACGTGTTTTTGTTGACAAGAGAAAAACTTTAATTTTGTTTGTACAAAATGTGAGAAAACATAGAAAAAAAAATAATCAGATCTTTTGTTGTACTGCACAATATACCATTTGATAAATAATAGAGATTAAATAGATTTTACTTATCAGAACTATCAAACAGTAATAGAAAATTTAACATTGTGTTGTTTACCCAAGCTCAACACCTGTAAAAATGACATGTGTTCTGCAGGCCAATAAAGAGACAAGCTTGGGTTGAAGAAATTATGTCTATTTAAAAACAAGCATAAATAAATATATTGTTAAATATATTTTTAATAATAAAATACATTGCATAATATATTTTAATAATAATCAAATTTATTTTATAAGATTTGTTATTAAAATTTTTAAACTTTTATGTAATTTAAAATAATAATATATTGTTCTATTATAATTTGTGTATATTATGTTTTGTATATAATTACATGATGCCTTTATATAATAAATGACGAACATATATGATAAGATATAGCCATCAACTAGAGTGCAAATGCACTTCCCCTCTTAGCACAAGTCGCGGGTTCAAGACTTCCAACAAACTTCTGATGTTTTAATTGCAAAAATGGTGTCACATGTTATTATGTATCATGACTTGGTTGGTATCACGTATTCCTATGTGATTGATGCCATGTAGGTCACGATATCATATGTCATGACTTTGTTAGTGTCACGTGTTACATTTCTATTAGCGCCACGAGTCACAAAATTATTGGTGCCACGTGTCATGGTGCTTACATTTAGAATATGTCACAAATATTAAATAGCCTCAGGAGCATTTTGATCATTTTTTAGTAAATGGCTACGTGGCATATAATGTGGCAAATATTTTAACCACGTTATGTGTCACATTAGCAACTCCGTTAACTTCTTGACTGCGTTAAAAAAAGTGCATATTTGACAAATTTTAAAACATAAGGGATATATTTGACCAAAAACAAACATTTGGGGCATAAATGAATATGAATGTAAACGTTAGAGACATGAAGTATCCTTTTACCAACATTATATTATGTTTTAACTAATTCGGTTTG
The DNA here is from genome assembly GCA_037074585.1 of Biancaea sappan. Taxonomy (NCBI): domain Eukaryota; kingdom Viridiplantae; phylum Streptophyta; class Magnoliopsida; order Fabales; family Fabaceae; genus Biancaea; species Biancaea sappan. Next base: position 21,310,918 of record CM073494.1, read on the forward strand.
AGTCAAATTGAATCATAGAAATATAATATTTAATTCAAAATTTTACTTAAGTGAAATAACTATTGAACTACTTCAACCAATCAACGTTGATATTTAATCTTGTTTTACATGCGAGTCTTTTTGGATTGGATTGAATTAATGATCCAATTATGAGGTTGAAGAAAGCTATAAAGATAATGGCAATGCAATTGAAGACACTGTCTTTACAAGTAATTAATAGAGAACTGTTTGATACTTTTGGCCAAAGTTGTAACCTTTTTATAAATTGAGGTTCTCAACAACTTATTTGTTTAAAAACTTGTGGCTTCATGCTTTTGATGGTGGATAGTGTTTGAATTTTGAAACACTAATTAATTAGTTGTTGTTAGTTGAATTGAATATGTCAGTTTGCTGTATATTTTTAGGAATCAAAGTTCATACATTGACATTTTGAATGATAGATTTTATTATTTGAATTGTTTATATATTTAATTATTAGCAAAAGTACCTTTTTTTCTTCCATAATGTTTCCTTAGGTTTTAATTTTATTTCTAGCATTTTTGTGTGTCAATTTCATTCTATATGTTTCTTTTTTATTTCAATTTTATCTACAGAGTTAACGCTATTAACAAAGTTGATAAAAAAAAATTAATGTGGATTACTTTAAGTGATACGTGGACTTTTTCAAATGATATATAGACTATTCTATGTGACATATTAAATTTTTAACCGTTAATTTGAGATGAATGAGAGAAATAAAAAATATTATTTTAGAAAAAAATTGAAACTTAGTCAAATATTTGACACAAGATTAAAACTAAAATCAATTAGTATGACACTTTGATAGTGGACGGATTAAATAGAGAAATATATGTCAACATTTTTCATCAATTATATTAATAACGTTAGTTTTAAAGATAAAATTGAAACAACAAAAAAATATGTATGACGATATTAACATAAAAATTATTTAAAATAAAATTAAAACTTAAAGTATATGTTATGAATGAAAAATACACTTTTTCCTTTAATTATTTTTTTATTAGTGACCAAACAGTTAAACGATAATATCAGCGAACCAAATATTTTTTTATAATCGATGACCAATCTGAATTTCATAATTAAGTATTTAACTCTCAAATTTTTCCTGTTTCTTTTTTATTTTTAATGGGGAGTATGTGGGTGAATATTCTACAGTCCACAGATCTAATCCTAATCCCTCTATCTACCTTTATGGCTTTATGTTATCTTTCTGGCAAAGTTGCATTTTTTATGAGTAAGAATCGCACATGCTGTTCCTCTCCCAAGCTTTAATTAAATTATTAGTATTGTAATTATTTTTAGCCAGACTGTCTTATATTATAATAATTATATAATGCGATTTTGCCTACTTCAATATACAATTTCCACTCTCCTCAATTTCAATGAAATACCATCCAACATTCCTCCAATTTCATCACATACCTAGCCACTCCAAAGTCCACGGTTTTACATTACTATTTTAAAATGTAATTATTGAAGCGTTGATATTATTGTTCATCCTTTTTTTTTTAAGGATAATGGCAAATAAGTCTCAAATCAGATCATATTAAGAAAAAATCAGAAGACTACATTAACCAGATGCAACAAAAACTCCAAAAAAATTGAAACAGAAAAAAAAAGAGAAAAATCCCTTAAATAACTCTAAAAGTAAACAACAAATCTAGAAAAACAACATACAATGACTTACTAATCAAATGATGCAAATAAAGATATATCTTTAGAATTTTTGAAGTCGTTTCATCTATCCATCCTCGAATCATATCAACAATTATTAGCATATTTTGACTAATAATGAATTTCATTTTTTTTTCAGAATTACAGGAAGATTACAAATTCTCTTAAATGAATGAAAATCAACTAACAAAAATTTGAAAAATAACAAACAAAACAAAAAACTTACAGATAAACAAAATTTGAACATAACTCTGAAAACAAAAGCTCAGAAAACAAAAAAAAAATACAAAAAGACAAGATCTGAAAATAAAAATTCTTATCAAGAAGAGATGAAAACTTTTACGGCGAGAAAATAAATATTCCTACAAAGGAGAGACAAAGAGGAAAAGCATAAATGAGAAGGAGAAGGGTTGAGAGCTGCTCTCACGCAAGTCCCACCAAAATCACATCGAATAAAAAGTAAGAGAAGATGAGAAAAGGAAGACTCTATTTGACTGAACAGTTTCAATTATCGCCTACTTCTTATTATTGTTCATCTTTGAATTACAAGAATTAAAAAATTATTATGTTCTAACTAATATAATTTGAATCAGGATAGATTACAAAAGTAAAAAACTCTTAGCCTTAATTTTTTATATTCACAAAATTCAAATCAAGACATTACTTGAGGGAAAAAAAGTATTGAATTACTTCAATCAATCATTGTCGATATAAATAATTTTCTGACCAACAAAGTATTTATGCTGTCATGTATAATTTTGTTCAATAAAATATTTATATTTACTATTTAGTGGAGTTTGAATTTTTTAACAATTAGCGTTAAAATTTCAAACTCTAATCTCAAAATTGTGACTACATGTTTTTCACCAAAAGATCATGATTGAAGGAAAAAAAAATAGATGATCATAATTTCAAAATTGAACTTTGTAATTTTAGTGTTCAGTATAGAAAATTTAGACCCCATTAAATGCAGATATGTCTGTCTTTGATAAGGAGTGCAATAGATAGAGTTACCCCTTTAATTTAGGTAAAAATATATTTTTCGTTTCTAAAATTTATTTCAAGTTTTAATTTTGTCTTTAACATTTTTTTTGTGTTGATTTTGTTCTACAAGTTTTTTTTTTTAATTTTTTCCTAAGACTAATACCGTTAATATAATTGGTGGAAATAATTGATGTTATTTTTTCATATGATCTATCTAGTACTAATATTTCATACTAATTGATTTTAGTTTTAAATTTGTCTCAAATATTTGACTAAGTTTTAATTTCATCTCAAATGATATATTTTTTTTCATTCATCTCACTCATCTCATCTTAACAGTTAAATATTTGATATGTCATATAAAAGAGTTTACATATCATTTGAAAGAATCTACATGTCATTTAGATGAATTCACATTAACAATTTTTGTCAACTTTTTTAATAGCATTAACGTCAAAGATAAAATTAAAATAAAAAAATATAGGACAAAATTAACACATAAAAAATATTATGTATAAAATTAAAATTCAAGATAAATATTAAAGACAAAAAACTATTTTTAACCTTTAATTTATTCAAAGTTGAACTTCAAAGCAAATGGTTTAGGGCTTAGCTCCAAGATAATTAAAATAATTGATTAGGGGTATTTTGGACAAAGGGTGACAAAAACAGACGGGGATGTTTTGTAACTTTTGTTCGTAGTTGAAATAAAACAATTATTTGATAACGAAAGTGTGGAATGTTTGACGGCATCTAGAAGACCTTGAAAGGCGTGCCCAAACATTCATAAATATAAATAATATTTTTGTTCATAACTTCATATATAATATCTGTGGAATCTACATTCACAATTGAAGAAGACAACGACACGTACAGCTCATTTAAGCTGTGTTTCGGGTGAGAATTTTCTGCCATGGGTTTTTTTTTTTTTGAACTTTTAACAACAATTTTTTCTATTGATAAAATTTCTAGCAACAAAATTTTTTATTAATATAAATTTTAGCAATAGAAAAAATTATTACAAGATAAAAATATGACAAAAAACTCACACCTGTGTTCGTGTCATAGGTTAATAAATAATTATCTCTTAAAAAATAAAAACATGTACTTTCCTAAGTTGTTTAGATGTATATTTCAAGTTGTTGTGTAATGTAATTAATATTGATTTCAACTTGGACTAGTGTTATGCAATCAGTGGCATATCCAGGACCTCTGGATCAGAGGGTAAAATATTTAAAAAAATTAATAATAATTAAAAGTCATACATATAAAAATAAAGACATAAATGTTAAAATCGTAAAATTTTAATATATCTAATCAAATAAATTACATATTTTATAATTGTCCTCTACGTGATTTCATATTCTGAAATCGTTAAATAATCAGCTCATTGTCAATATTATTGAAGACATCTCTCTCAATATAAGTCACTAGACAATCATTCATCCACACATCTCTCATTTGATTACGTAACCTATTATTCACAATCTTCATAGCAGAAAAGGCTCTTTCTACAGTTGAAGTGGCAACAGGCAAAGTCATTGCTAACTTCAAAAGAAGAAAAACTAATGGATAAACAATATGTCTTCCAGTTTCAACCAATTTCTCTGAAAAATCACTGATTCCTTTCAAAGATGCAAATTCAACATTCATACGCATATCAATGATGTAAGTCTCAAGTTGATTATCAAGTATCACTAAATCAGTTGAAGAAAATTCACATGAATAAAACTTCGCAAATTCAATCAACCTTGTCTTATCAAAAGCAGCGAACAAATTGGCTGGATTCAAACAAGTCATACAAAGAAGCAACCGAGTATTTGTCTCACTGAAACGATCATTAAGTTCCTGAAGCTACATGTCCACAACAGTATAAAATAATTCAACACGATAATGATACTCTATTGTGATAGCTTGAGTTTTGCCTCCACGTCGTAATCTTTCCTTAGAAAAAAATATATCCTCCATATTAGGGATGTTAATAGCATGCATATTGCAAAATAAAATTACTTATTGCCATAAAGACTCCCATCCATTATCCCTCATAGGTTGTAATTGTTGCTTTGTGATGTTAACCAAGTTCATAGCATTGATGATGTCTTGATCTTTCCTTTGCAATGCCTGTGACAATTCATTTGAAATACCCAAGACAATTTTTATCAAATGCAATGTGAATGCAAAATCAAAATCCTCTAACAAATGTAAAAGACCATTGGCTTCGGCTCTTTGATATGCATTTGATCCATCTTCTTTTATAATTTCAAGAACATCAATTACAACATAATACATCAATATCAAATTGATCAAAGTTACATAATGCGAACTCCAACGAGTATCAATAGCTCGTTTAAGACTAGTTTCTTAATTCAAACCTTGCCCACTTAGAATTTCTCCTTTTCCCAATGCCTTTCTAACATTGATAATGTCACATCCCAAAAATTGAACATGTGAAAAGATACTACTCATTAGATAAAATTCTCAAACATACGTTATTTACATATATTCTGTAAGGTTTTACATTCAACCTTAATCATTCATTCCACACTACAGAATTATATTCATCTGATAAGCAAATATAGACATACATAGTATGATATTTCTATCTCATCGCAAGCCTAGGAGACCTATAGAAAGTACAGAGCGTTTCTAGTATCCACATTAATAAGTACTGGTATCCCACCAGACAGAAATAGAGAATAATCCCAAGGGGCTTCTAATCTTCAAACGGATACTCTTGTTCTTTGTTTTCTGTATCTGAAAAAAAATAATCATAGGGAGTGTGAGTTTATTTAAAAACTCAGTAAGTAAATAACTGTACTATATAAAATATCAAAAGTACAAATACCACATTTACTCATATAATTAATTGTCTTATACATCGAGTAGTATGGGACTCTAACCCTTTCAAACTCATGAATAAGATTTCATAGATATACACCGAGTAGTATGGGACTCTAACCCTTTCAAACTCGTGAATAAGATCTCATAGGTATACACCGAGTAGTATGGGACTTTAACCCTTTCAACTCGTGTATAGATTTCATAGATATGCACTGAGTAGTATGGGACTTTAACCCTTTCAAACTCGTGTATAAGATTTCTTAGATATACACCGAGTAGTATGAGACTTTAACCCTTTCACACTCGTGTATTAGATCCCGTAGATCTTTACTCATTAATAAGATAGTAAGAATTCATCACATAGTACAATTGTCATGAAATAAATAATTTCTACATACTCTTATTTCTACTGATCATCATATACTCCCATAAGAAAAATTAATTGCTTATTATCCAAATAATATTGTAAATGAGACTTATATTGTACTTTGACTAGTAATATCAAATTAGCTGAGCAAGGTTATTCACTCACCTTGATGTTTGTCCAAGTTTACCTTGTTCCACACTAGAATTTGTGTAGAAAAATTTCCTAGTAAAATATATTACAAGGAAACATAAGAAAGTAAACAAAATCACGAAAATACACAAAATTTTTTGATTGCTACAGTAACGGTTCGCTACAGTGACAGTTCGCTACAGTAACGTTGACTGCTACAGTACCGTTGACTGCCGACACTGCAGTAACTGCTACAGTACCCGAAGAAAATTTTCCAGACTTTTTTTCGAAATTTCTGGTCGCTACAGTAACTCGAAGAAAAATTCCAGATTTCCAGTTGCTACAGTACTTCGAATTTTGCAGAAAATCTTTCAAAAAATTCATCCTTTCCTTTCTTTTGATTCAAAACCAGAATCTCAACTCTTTTAACCGATTATAACTCAAATATAACTTCTAAAACAACTGAGATTCACGAATTATCATCAAAATCTTCAAGAACAAAACCTCCTCTAATCTTTCATATAAACTTAGATTTAAGGAAAATAACGAGATTAAAGCTTACCTTTGATCCTTACAAAGCTTTTGAACCGAACAAATAATCGAACTTCTGAAGATCAAGGAAAGGATTTGAGAAGAAAATGAAGAACTGAGAGAGAAATGAAGTTACTGTTCCTTTTGCTTCGCTTCAGAATCGAATTATGAGAAGTTACTATTGAAGTTTTATATTAAATATTTCTAATGGGTTATTGAATAACCCATGGGTATCCATAACCCAACCAGTCAATTTACAATAAATGGATTAATTGACCATTCTTAAACCACTTTTCCATGAATTTCACCATTCTTAGAATATATCCCACGTGGTGCAAATATTTAGTCCAGTCATTTAACTCAATTTTCATAAATAATATTCAAAGAGAACAATTAAATATGAAAATTAAAAATGACCAAAATAAATAACTAAAGTAACGTTGTAGAATTCTAAAATACTCTTAAGCGAATTATATTCTGAAATTAACGGGTATTACATTCTACCCCCCTTAAAAGAATTCGGTCCTCCGAATTAAAATCTTACCTCAAGTTTCAAATAAATGTGGATAGTTTTTCCACATTTCATCTTCTGCCTCCCACGTAGCTTCCTCGCGAGAATGATTTCTCCAAAGAACCTTGACAGTAGGAATTTCTTTAGTACGTAATTTCTTGACTTTTCTATCAAGAATAGCTACTGGTACCTCTTCGTATGTGAGAGTTTTATCAAAATGAACTTCTTGGGGTTGAATGACATGAGAAGGATCAGGAAGATACTTCCACAGCATGGACACATGAAATATTGGATGAACTCCCTCTAGGTTGGAAGGTAGGTCTAGGCGATATGCCACATTACCCACTCTGTCTACAACCTCATATGGGCCAACATACCTCGGACTAAGCTTGCCTTTCTTCCCGAATCTCATTACTCCCTTCATAGGTGAGATTCGTAAGAAAACCATATCACCTATTACAAATTCAAGGTCACGTCGTCGGTTGTCAGCATAAGACTTCTGTCTACTCTGAGCAGTTAACAACTTCTCTCTGATCAGTTTAACTTTATTTATATCTTCCTGTATAATCTCAGGTCCAAATATTTTGGTTTCACCAAGTTCAAACCAACCTATAGGAGATCGACACCGTCTCCCATATAAAGCCTCAAAAGGTGCCATCTGGATACTGGCTTGGTAACTGTTATTATAAGCAAATTCAATAAGAGACAAATGATCTTCCCAACTTCCACTGAAATCCATCACACAAGCTCTTAGCATATCCTCTAAAGTCTGAATTGTCCTTTCGGACTGTCCATCAGTCTGAGGATGGAATGTTGTTCTAAGATTCACTTTGGTACCCAAAGCCTCTTGAAAGACTTTCCAGAACCGAGAAATAAACTGAGGTCCTCGGTCTGATATAATGGATATTGGTACACCATGAAGTTTCACTATTTCTTTAACATAAAGTCGAGCAAGTTTTGCTACACTGAAAGTGGTATGAACAGGAAGAAAATGTGCTGACTTAGTAAGTCGATCCACTATGACCCATATTGAGTCATTTCCTTTTGTTGACCGAGGTAAACCTACCACAAAATCCATAGTGATCCTTTCCCACTTCCACTCTGGAATATCTAGTTTTTGCATCAAATCAGGTGGTCGTCGATGTTCAGCTTTAACTTACTGACAAGTCAAACATCGAGCTACAAAGTCAGTCACGTCTCGCTTCATGCCCTCCCACCAGTAAACTTGTTTCAAGTCCTGATACATTTTCACAGCACCAGGATGTACAACGTAGGGCGAACCATGAGCTTCCATTAAGATTTCATGTTTCAAAGATTCAATGTTGGGGACACAGAGTCTCCCATTAAACCATAAGACTCCTTCTTCATCTACCAAGAAACTTGGTGCTAGACCTTGCCTTGCCTTATCTCTGATTTTGACCATATCAATGTCATTTTCTAAAGTTGCTTTTACTTTTTCTACAAGGGATGATCTAACTGTTAAATGAGCAAAAAATGTACCTGACTCAGTGATCTCGAAGAATAATCCATCAGCTTCCAATTCTTGTAGTTCATGTATTAGAGATCTCCTTATAGTGGCAATGTGAGCTAAACTTCCCATAGACTTTCGACTTAGAGCATCAGCCACTACATTTGCTTTACCTGGATGGTACAATCATAATCTTTCAGAAGTTCCATCCACCTTCGTTGCCTTAGATTGAGATCTCTCTGCTCAAAAATGTACTTAAGGCTTTTGTGATCTGTAAAAATTTTACAAGTTTCCCCATACAAGTAATGTCTCCACATCTTTAGGGCAAACACTACAGCTGCCATTTCCAAATCATAAGTGGGGTAATTCAATTCATGCTTTTTAAGCTGACGTGAGCCATAAGCTATGACTTTACCATGTTGCATCAACACACATCCTAAGCCTATCTTTGAGGCATCACAGAATACAGAGTAACCCCCTGGTCCTGATGGTAGGATTAAGACTGGTGCAGAAGTTAAACACTCTTTCAATTGGGTGAAACTTTGTTCACATGAATCATCCCAAATGTATTTAACATTCTTTCGGGTTAACTTATTTAATGGGAGAGCCGTCTTAGAGATATCTTTGACAAAGCGACGGTAATACCCTGCTAAGCCAAGAAAACTACGTACTTCAGACACAGTTGTTGGTCTAGGCCATTGTTTTACTGCTTCAATTTTACTTGAATCAACATGAATACCTTCTTGGGAAATAACATGTCCCAAAAACGTTACATGACTCATCCAGAATTGACATTTTGAGAGCTTTGCGTACAACTGATGCTCTCTCAAGGTCTGAAGCACTATTCTCAAATGCTCAGTATGTTCCTCATGACTCTTTGAATATATCAAATATCATCAATGAATACAATTACAAACTTATCAAGGAATGATTTGAACACTCTGTTCATTAAATCCATAAATGCTGCTGGTGCATTTGTCAACCCAAAAGACATCACAAGAAACTCATAATGTCCATACCGTGTACGAAAAGCAGTCTTAGGTATATCATCATTCTTAATTCGTAACTGATGATATCCAGACCTTAGATCAATTTTTGAGAAGTATTTTGCTCCTTGAAGCTGATCAAACAAATCATCTATCCTTGGTAAAGGATACTTATTTTTCACTGTGACTTTATTCAGCTGACGATAATCTATACATAGTCTCATAGAACCATCTTTCTTTTTCACAAAAAGAACAGGAGCACCCCAAGGTGAAAAACTTGGGCGAATGAACCCTTTGTTTAACAAATCTTCCAATTGTTCTTTGAGTTCTTTTAGCTCAACTGGAGCCATACGATAAGGTGGAATAGAAATTGGTCGTGTGTCTGGGACCAAATCAATACTGAACTCAATATCTCTTTCTGACGGTAATCCAGGTAAATCTTCTGGGAACACATCTGGGAATTCATTAACCACATGAATGTCTTCTAACTTCTGTTCTTTCTTTTCTAAATCTTTGATAAAAGCTAGAAATCCCTGACATCCCTTTCGCAACATACGCCGGGCACTTAACATAGATATCATGTTGCAAGGTACATCACTTCGATCTCCTTGAAACACAAAATTACTCCTCCCCGGCATATTAAAGGAAATAACTTTGTCACGACAATTTATAGTAGCATGACAAGAAGATAGCCAGTCCATCCCTAAAATCACATCAAAATCTAACATATTGAGAACCATAAGATCTATCTCAGTTTCCGTGCCTCCAACGATTATTTTACAAGAACGATAACATGTTTTAACCATCAAAGTCTCTCTCATCGGTGTGGAAACCAAGAATGGTTCTTTAAGAGTAATTGAATCAAATGCAAATCTCTTGAAAAATAGGGGTGACACATATGAGTGAGTAGAACCGGGCTCAAACAAAATACGTGCAGCAAAAGTATTAACAGATAATATACCTGTAACTACAGCATTGGATGTTTGAGCATCCTGTCGGGTTAGAGCATATACTCTTGCATTTCCTCTGCCAGCAGCTTGTTTTCCACGGTCACCTTGGCCTCTTCCAGAACCTCTTCCCATACTACCCCCTGTTGAAGGGGTTGGTGTTTGAGTAATAGATTGTGGTCGAGGTGGCAAAGTAGACCCTTGACCTGGTCTTGTCATGAGCTGAGGGCACTCCCTTATAAAATGTCCTTTTTGTCCACAGTTAAAACAACCTGTACCAACAGTGTTTAACCTGCATTCCCCGAAGTGAAACTTTCCACACTCAGGACATTGAGGTTTTTCCCTTCTACCTTGAGTACCTCCTCTACTAGAAGAGCTAAAACCACCCCTACTCTCTGAACGAGGCTTAGCCACACTGGCTGTAGAATAAGATGACTTAGTAGGAGTGGCTGGAGCATGCTGTGATGCAGTAAAGGGTTTCAAAGTCCCTGAGTCTTCCCCTTGATCAAAAGATCTCCTATATCTAGCTTTCTTCTTTTGACGATATTCTTCTTTATTCTTTGACCTCTTTTTCATTCTTCGGGCCACATCAACAGCTTCTGAGTACGAAGAGTAATCGTTCATATAGAACCCACTTGATCATATAAGGCATCACGAAGCCCTTCCACAAACTTTTCTATTTTCTTCCTTTCAGAAGGAATGATTTCAGGGGCATATTCAGATAATTTAACAAACTGAGCTGAATATTCATCAACAGTCATGTTTCCCTGCCGCAGATACTGAAAATCCCTGGCCCTAGATGATCGTTCACTTGCCGGAAGAAATTCATCCATAACCAATCTGTAAAATTCTGTCCACATAACTGGCGGTGCGCCTTGAATTCTAGCTTTCTTCCAGTTCCTCCACCATTTACCAGCCCTACCCTTTAACTGAAAAGAAGTGAATTCTACCTTTTGAGTAGGAGAACACCCTATAGCATCACAGATTGCTTCACAATCTTCAAGGAAACATTGTGGGTCCTCTATGGGATCTTCCCCTGAAAAAGTAGGAGGCCTCATTTTCTGGAATTCAGACATTCTTACCCCCCTTACGTTATCTCCTCTAGCTAACTGAGCTGGTGGTACAATTTCAGCTTCAACAATAGGAGGATCCACTGGCATGTTAGCTTGTGCAGCTCGACCTCTCATTTTAGCCTCAAATCGGTCAAATCGTTCATTCATCAAATTAATCACATGTGCAATAGTTGCATTGCCAACGTGAGCATCAGGTTCGACTCTCCTTGCTTGCTCACTAGTTGCGCCCTCAGTACTTTGAGCATGTAAACTATCACCACGGTTAGGATCATCTTGCACATGTACTGGTGGATTTATGGCCCTCCTTGGACCCATATGCTCATTATTATTAGAAGATCCTTCTGACATTGATCTGTCACAGATCTACACACATAACAAACAATTTTCAGACATAAACAAAATATCACTTACTAGCCCCACTGAAATTATCTATAAAATGACGTTATACTCTACAAGGTCTTTTATGGAACCTAATCCTATGGTCATGCCGCGGCTCAGGACAATAGGGAAGGGCCCACAAAGATCACTTTGCTCTGTACTCTATAGGGGACCTATAAAACCTATCCTCTGATACCAAATTGTCACATCCCAAAAATTGAACATGTGAAAAGATACTACTCATTAGATAAAATTCTCAAACATACGTTATTTACATATATTCTGTAAGGTTTTACATTCAACCTTAATCATTCATTCCACACTACAGAATTATATTCATCTGACAAGCAAATATAGACATACATAGTCTGATATTTCTATCTCATCGTAAGCCTAGGAGACCTATAGAAAGTACAGAGCGTTTCTAGTATCCACATTAATAAGTACTGGTATCCCACCAGACAGAAATAGAGAATAATCCCAAGGGGCTTCTAATCTTCAAACGGATACTCTTGTTCTTTGTTTTCTGTATCTGAAAAAAAATAATCATAGGGAGTGTGAGTTTATTTAAAAACTCAGTAAGTAAATAACTGTACTATATAAAATATCAAAAGTACAAATACCACATTTACTCATATAATTAATTGTCTTATACATCGAGTAGTATGAGACTCTAACCCTTTCAAACTCATGAATAAGATTTCATAGATATACACCGAGTAGTATGGGACTCTAACCCTTTCAAACTCGTGAATAAGATCTCATAGGTATACACCGAGTAGTATGGGACTTTAACCCTTTCAACTCGTGTATAGATTTCATAGATATGCACTGAGTAGTATGGGACTTTAACCCTTTCAAACTCGTGTATAAGATTTTTTAGATATACACCGAGTAGTATGAGACTTTAACCCTTTCACACTCGTGTATTAGATCCCGTAGATCTTTACTCATTAATAAGATAGTGAGAATTCATCACATAGTACAATTGTCATGAAATAAATAATTTCTACATACTCTTATTTCTACTGATCATCATATACTCCCATAAGAAAAATTAATTGCTTATTATCCAAATAATATTGTAAATGAGACTTATATTGTACTTTGACTAGTAATATCAAATTAGCTGAGCAAGGTTATTCACTCACCTTGATGTTTGTCCAAGTTTACCTTGTTCCACACTAGAATTTGTGTAGAAAAATTTCCTAGTAAAATATATTACAAGGAAACATAAGAAAGTAAACAAAATCACGAAAATACACAAAATTTTTTGATTGCTACAGTAACGGTTCGCTACAGTAACGTTGACTGCTACAGTACCGTTGACTGCCGACACTGCAGTAACTGCTACAGTACCCGAAGAAAATTTTCCAGACTTTTTTTCGAAATTTCTGGTCGCTACAGTAACTCGAAGAAAAATTCCAGATTTCCAGTTGCTACAGTACTTCGAATTTTGCAGAAAATCTTTCAAAAAATTCATCCTTTCCTTTCTTTTGATTCAAAACCAGAATCTCAACTCTTTTAACCGATTATAACTCAAATATAACTTCTAAAACAACTGAGATTCACGAATTATCATCAAAATCTTCAAGAACAAAACCTCCTCTAATCTTCCATATAAACTTAGATTTAAGGAAAATAACGAGATTAAAGCTTACCTTTGATCCTTACAAAGCTTTTGAACCGAACAAATAATCGAACTTCTGAAAATCAAGGAAAGGATTTGAGAAGAAAATGAAGAACTGAGAGAGAAAATGAAGTTACTGTTCCTTTTGCTTCGCTTCAGAATCGAATTATGAGAAGTTACTATTGAAGTTTTATATTAAATATTTCTAATGGGTTATTGAATAACCCATGGGTATCCATAACCCAACCAGTCAATTTACAATAAATGGATTAATTGACCATTCTTAAACCACTTTTCCATGAATTTCACCATTCTTAGAATATATCCCACGTGGTGCAAATATTCAGTCCAGTCATTTAACTCAATTTTCATAAATAATATTCAAAGAGAACAATTAAATATGAAAATTAAAAATGACCAAAATAAATAACTAAAGTAACGTTGTAGAATTCTAAAATACTCTTAAGCGAATTATATTCCGAAATTAACGGGTATTACAGATAATTTGTTTTTCACGAAGCATGTCATGTCGTTTGCAAGATCCCCCAACAACATTTAATAATGTGGATACCAAATTAAAAAGAAAGGCAACTTCAATATGATTTTTGGCAATAGCAACTAACGTAAGTTGTAACTAATGAGCAAAACAATGTACATAAATTGCAGATGGATTCTCCCTTAAGATCAAACTTTTGAGACCACAAAATTCTCCTTGCATATTGCTAGCACCATCATAACCTTGCCCACGAATTCTTGATGTTCTAAGCCCATGTTTGCTAAACAATGCATCAATTGCCATTTTCAATGATAAAGCTGTAGTATCTTTAACATGAACAATACCAAGAAAACGCTCAACAATACTACCATTTTTGTTAACATAACGCAAAGCAACAACCATTTGCTCCTTATTTGATATGTCACGGGCTTCATCAACAAGAATAGCAAATAATTCATCTCTAAGATCAGACACAATAGCAGCAGTGGTTTCCAATGCAGCAGCATTAACAATATCTTTTTGGATTTCTGGAGCAATTAATTGATGATTTTCCGGAGTATTTTCTAAGACAATAGAATTTACTGATTCATTGTGTCCAGAAAGAAATTTAAGAAGTTCAAGGAAATTACCTTGATTAATAAAATTGCTTGATTCATCATGACCACGAAAAGCTAATCCTTGCTTTAATAGAAAGCGAATGCAATCAATTGACATTGTTAAACGCCTTCGATATAAGTCACGAACTTGTTCAGATTGCTTAGATATTGCAACTTCAATATGTTGATTTTGATTCATCAAATCTTGACTAATTTTCCAAGTAATGTTTTGAGAACTATTAGGACCTCCAACATGAGCTAAGAGTTTTTCTTTCTTATTCAATTTCGTGAATCCCTCTGTCACAAATGTATCACCACCTGATTGCTTTCCAAAATCAGGCCTAAAAAGATAACAACATAAGCAAAATGCAGCATCTTTTTCTATACTATACTATAACCAATTGCCAAATTCACTAAACCAAGAGGGACAAAATCTCCTTAAAGAATTTCTAATTTTTCTTTGGGAAAAATTATGTTGAGTAGGTTGGTATGATCCTTTTTGTAAATATGCTCTTCGAATCTTATCTCGATCATTAGGATGATACGATAAAATTTTCATTTGCTTTCCTGGATCTGATGGCAACTCATCTAAATTAATTTCAATTTTTTGCTCATTTGATGGTGTTTCCTCTTGAAAAATCTTTCCATTACAAAATTCTCTCCTCTTCTAAATCCTAATAGCATAATCAATCAACAAATTTGATAGAATTAGACTTATGTACAAAAACCCTAAATTTTACAAAGTCTCTAACAATGAAGTGAAAAATTAACTAAAAAATTTCATAAAATTAGCTTCACAAATATGTTAGTCATCATCCTAAATGTATAATCAATCGACCAATTTGATAGATTTATATCTATGTAAAAAAAACCCCCAAATTTTACAAAGAGCTCCTTAAGAATGAAAAATTAATTATCATCAAGAAAAATTTTTATAAAATTAACTTCAAAATACATTAATAATCATCCTAATAGCATAATCAAACACCTAATTTAACAAAATTACATCAATTTATAAAAACCCCCAAATTCGACAAGGTTTTCATTCTGGAAAGTGGGAAGGAAGAAGGCAAGAAGCTTACGTGGAGGTAGAGTGGCGGTTGAAGCCTGGTGGTGGATTGGTGCTGGTGGTCGAAGGCTGGTGGCGGTAGCCGATGACCGGTGGCTGACGACCTTGAGAGGGAGAACGCGGAGGATGGGTGGCCACGGGTCGCGTGCGGCATGTCGATCGAGACTGCAGAGAGAGGAGAGAGAGGCGGACTGGTGGAGGCGTGGAGCTCGAAGGCCGGTGGGGCATGGCCGGTGGCCGGTGGACTGACGTTGGCATCGACAGTCTCCAAGTGTTGCGAGGGGGGTCTCGGGTCTGGTAAGAAAGAGGGAGGGCGCGTGCGTGACTGGGGGGTCGGGGGGAAGAGTGGGATTTAGAATAAGATAGAAAAAATAAAAGGGGGGGTCAAAAAAAAGGGGTCAGAATAAAAAAAAATCCATGGCATTATTGTAATTTCATGGGGTGCAGGTGCCCCCTGGAAGCCAAGTGGCTCCGCCACTGTATGCAATGCAACTATGAATTTTGAAATTTCATCTTTTCACTTTTTTTTATAAAATTAAATTTTACATTCTATCATTCTTATAATTGTGATATTCTTTTTGTTATTTTTTAATTGAAATTATTAGTATCTGATTAATTGAATTTGAGTTTGTTTAGTTTGAGCAAGATTGAGTCACAAAAGTACAAGATCCTCTTAATTTTGATTTTGTAATTTATAAAATTTGAATTTAAAATTTTATTTAAAAAAAATAAGTATCAAATCACTTAAACAAATTAATGAATGTATGTTTGGATTGAAAAGTGAAGAAAATAACAATATTGTTTAGTGATGAAAGCAAATTATTGATTGTACGTTTGGAAAATAGCTGATAAAATTTAAAGTTTATTTGGTTTGTGAAAATATTTTTTATTTTTTATTTTTTATTTTCAGTCTTTATTTATTGAAATATTGAAAATATCTTTTTGGTGTTTTAAGATTTGACCCTATTTTAAGAGATATTTTCAAAAAATATTTTTGTTAAACCCAACCAAATACATTTTTGAGCTCTTTTTTTATTTTTAATGAAAATAAAAATAAAAAATACCCAAACCAAAGATACTCTTAGATTTAGACAAATTATAGTTTGCGATATTAATTTTGAAAAAAATCTAAATTTGGACAAATTATGATTTACAGAAACAACAATATAAAATTTTCATTGAAACCATAATTTGAGGGTAAAATTATGTTAATGTAAAAACTCTCAATATATCATTTTATACCAAAATTATATTAATACAATTCAAATGATAATACAAAAAAATTCAACATAAAATCAAACGCACATACCAATTGTCAGATCTTGTTAGAGAAAAGGAAGAATGAGACGAGCAAAAGGAACTGCGATTTGTCAATCACATGGTACCAAACTGTTAATAATTATTTTAATCATTCAATAAAATGATTAATTAATCATTAATCAATAATCAGTGATAAATTTGATGAGTGGTTAGGCGCTAGTGGTTCTCCTCATACGGACCCCCCACACACACTCACCAAAAAAAAAAAAGTAAAGTTATAAAATGGATATCGTCCATATAAAACCACATTCACATTTTTGTCTCTTCCCACTTCTTTCTCATCAATCATCAACCCCTTTTGCCTTTCCTCTCTCTTTTTGAGTCTCCACTCTCCCTCATGTTGTTTTCAAATTTGATTAAATTATTGACTTGTTAAAAAAATTAAAGTTGTTTTAATTTACTTTTTAGAAAATTAAGTATTTTATTTTATATTTTTATTATTAAATCATCAAACTTGTTGTCATTGAATTTAAATTCATTGTTGTTTAAAGTCATTTTAATAGACAGGTCAACAAATTTAGATTTTTTAAAAAATATAAATTGAGACAACTAATTTTTATGAATTAAATTTATATATTTTAGAAATTTAATTAGTAATTTATTTTTTAAATTTCAAATTTTGTTTAAATGTAGTTATTGATCAGTCATTACACAATGTTTTTTTATTTTTGAGTTTAGAATCATTTAAAATTTTAACTAATTTAATTCAAGTTAAATTAAATCACATGACGTTCTCTATTCAAGAAATTTAAATTTCATATTTTAATTAAAAATATTAAACCATTTGAAGTAACTAGTAAAAAAAATCTGTCTAGGACTAATAATGTATTTGTTTAATCAAGTTGAGAAGCTGCCTTGTGTAGTGAAGAGACACTATGACACATTCATTTCCTTATCTTCCCCAAGTGGTCCTGCAAATGTCAAAACATTTCAAGGAACGCAACAAAAACCCAACATAGCCAGCCTCCGAAAGATAGCTAGATTTTGTTGGCTTTCAACATTGGACATAGAATCTCAATCATTAATGTATTGTTACCTAATTGTCTTTTCCCACCCCCATCCCATCTCATTACAATTTTCATTATTACAAGTTAGTTTAATAAATAAAAAGAATAAAAGAATAATAAACACAACTGTTTAAAAATATAAACTGAGACACTACATATTAAAAAGCTCCTGATTTGTGGCGGTCATTTTTCTAGAAAATTAAGCAGATATCAAAAGTTATGAAAACTACCATAAAAATTTATGGTAGTTATGGTGAATTATTGACAGTTATATAACTGCCAATAATTGCTAATTGATAGTGGTGATTATTTTGACGGTTAAAACAAATTTATAGTATCAATGACGATTTTTTAACCGTCATCTAAATCATATAGCAGCGGTTTTAATCTTTGGGATATGCCAAAAAAAAAAGAAGGCCACTAAATGTAATTTCTTTTGGTAGTGAGAATTTGATTTTTCATAAATTAAATTGATATAATTAAAATTTTTTAAGAATTAAGTTAGTAATTTAATCTTCAAACTTCGAATTGTTTTGATGTAGTCATTGATTAGCCATTATATAATGGTCTTTTTGACTTGATTTATTAGTATTTGAAAATTCATTAGATTAGAACTGATTTAGTTTGAATTAGATTAGATCATTCTAGCGTAAATTTTTTTTTCTTTTTATAAGACTCGAGCACAATATTTTAATTAAAGCAAACATTATATTACTTAACTTTTTTAAGTAATTTGTTTAATCAAGTTCAGAGAGTAGCTTGTATTGGGAATTAGATTGGTTCAGTACTAAAGTCACCGATTACCTCTTTAACAGTCCAATTGCGTGATCGTATGGTTGACGATGAAGTTTTTTTTTGTTGTAAAAACTAACTATTAACTGTCTAGTAACAAATTAAATAACTGAAGAGAAAATTGGTAGTTTTAATAAGAAGACCAATACGATGATGAACTTGTATTGTGAAGAGACACAAGAACACACTTAATTCAATCATCTTTTTACAAAGTGGTCCTGCAGATGTCTAAGAAGGCAAGAAAAAGCCTATATAACTATAGGCTAAAATCAAATCAATAGCAAGCTAGGCTAGGTTCCCTTCGAGCAATGACCATAGAATATGATTCAATAATGCATCGT
Source organism: Biancaea sappan (assembly GCA_037074585.1). Taxonomy (NCBI): domain Eukaryota; kingdom Viridiplantae; phylum Streptophyta; class Magnoliopsida; order Fabales; family Fabaceae; genus Biancaea; species Biancaea sappan. The sequence continues at coordinate 21,330,079 of CM073494.1, forward strand.
TACCTAATTGTGTCTATCCCATCACATTTGAGAATTGAGAGGTGCCTTTTGCCATCAGATTTCAGCTTCGTCACTGGTTTCATTCGTTTGTTTGTCTGTTTGGTATTTCAGCATTGCAAGTATTGTGGCATTTGTGTTGACCAATCTGGGAATCATTTTGACCAAAATCCTCGAATCCCTTTTGAACGTTGATTCGCTTTTTAAAGAATGCCTCGACATCCAACCACTGTGTGCTGTTCAAATCTGTATCGTTTGGCACAAAAAGTTAACTATATTAAATTTAAGTGATTAATAGTTATTGTGTACTTATACTATCTGTTTTTTTTCCTCACCTCTACATGCCTACTTTTTCTTCAAGCAATGATTATTGATAATCTAAATTTAATGGTCATTGCATGCTAAACCACAATCTAGAGTTGTGTTGTTATTAACTTAAAAGACATGAGATACTATTCGTGTAACAAGAAATTGATATTTTGAAGTCGAAATATTTAACTTAAAATGATGATTGTTTAATAAAAATTGAATTACCATGATTAAAAATAAAAATATTAAAAATAGGTAAAAATTAATAAATTATATTTTACAACTACGTCAAAAAAAAAAAACCTAAAAGGTGTGTGTGGTTTGTATAGATAAATAATGTCGATTTCTAAGCTCTTTTCGTCACGGACGCAACCTTATTATCTAGATATTTGTCCAGAAATATGCATTACTTTTTTAATTATTATTTTAGTTGACGATGATGTTGTTTTCTAGTTGTTTTTGTTTTTTGTTTTTATCTTGGTCTTAACTAGGAAATATTTTCTGTTTTGGTAAAGTTATACAAATTTTTTTTTTCGAATTATTGTCTAATTATAATTATATTTTTACATTTTAAGACATAATACTTTATTACTTTAAATTTTCAGAAAAAGAAAGAATATCACATGATAATTAAAGTTAGCGTTTAAAAATAATATAATTTATCACCAGAGATAACTTATTCTATACCATCTTCTCCATCCATTTATGATATTTTGCTTGTATTTCTTCCAAAGTTACATAGTTTTAACTTTAAAGATGTTAATTAATTACATTATAGTGCTAATCAGAGTGTTTTCAACAATAATAGAATTTATGATTTGATCCAAATTTTGAGAACTTGAGCCGGAGAGAGAATAAAATGAATCAGACATGTTTTCTGTTTTTTTTATTGAAAAATCCGAATTGATTAGATTATTTGAATATTATATATGATTATATAGTTTTTTATTATGTGACTTGTATCAATTTTGTCTTAGAAATAAAAAAATTTTCTCTGTCTGTAGATGTAGATCACATCGACCAAACTATGTATCAAACCACATAAATCTGTGTATGTTCTTGCTTTTAGTTATGTTTTGTCTTCTCTATCTTACTACAATTTTCATAACAGATAATTAATTCTTTTTTAAATGCTAAAACTAATTATTTGAAAGTGCAATATTGTGAGTAAAATGGTAAGAGTTAGTTAGAAGAATAGACCAAAAGTGTAATTATAGAATAATGAAGTAAATCATAAAATTGTACGGAGATTTAGAGCTTGTTTGGTTTGGACATTTCCTGTTTTCATTTTCACTAAAAACAGAAAATAGACTTGAAAATGCGTTTGATTGAGTTAATTGAAAACGTTTTCTTGAAAATATTTCTTAAAATAAGCCTAAATCTGAAAACACCAAAAAGATGTTTTCAGTGTTTCAGGAAATACATTTCAAGAAATAAAAATTGAAAATGAAAACAAAATATTTTCACAAACTAAACAGACCCTTAGATTTGACGAGAATCTCATTGCGAACCTTTGCCAATGGGAATCGTTGTTATGCAATTAGTTGGCATAGTTCTCTTTCCCCAACACACCACACTATGGTTTAAAAGAACCAATTCTTGTCTGCGAATTATTCAAAGAAGCTACTTGGAATTTAGATTCAGACGCAAAATCGGTATCTTTATTCTTTTCCTTCAATTTTACCATTGAATATCGTCTTGCTGGTGGGGAAATGAAGAAAAGGGTTTGAGATATTTATTGTGCTTTTCGTGGTTATCAAATAAAATTTGAGTCTAGTAAAAAATACTAATTTTTTATAAAGTGACAAACTCAAATTTATAATTTTGTTGAGAGTAATACTTATATTTAATGCTTAACGATACTTTTGACAGAATTGTCTTCCAATAGAGAATATTTATTGGAAACAAAAAAAAATCCTGATTTTATGATAATAATAATTACTATTAATTTTAAATATTCATAATTAATTTAGTACATTGATGAGTATTAACTTAGGGCGTTCAACTCAAATATTATGTGAATATGATATGGATCTGGATTCCTTCCGGTTACATGATGATCTTGTTTATTTTTTTCTTTTATGGTATATTTTAGCAAATGTATTAGAATAAAGAGTTAAATTGACTTCTCATTCTAACAATATATCGAAATACACTGAAAAATAAGACAAAATCCTCTTGTGATAGGAAGGAATGAAGTGTTTGACTCACTTGAAATTTAAGAGCATGACTTGTGCATTCATGGACCACTACAACTTAATCTATGTCATATGCATATAATATTATCCTATTGCAATAATAGTAGTTTTTAAATCCAAAAACATAGTCGATTTTTAAAGATGTAAATTTAAAAATAATTCTATCCTTTATGCTCCGTAAATTCAAAAGTAATTAGGCTTTTATTATATTAAATGATGAGGGACCCTTTTATTTATTTATTTATTTTAAAAAATAGCATGCAAGATATCATGGCTACTTTGTGAGGTACAATGTTGACATATATTTGAGAATTACCGGTTGTCAACATGTACTCACCAGATAAAACTATCACAATGTTACTCCTATCATCTGCGATTATATAATTATATATCCTTCTCAATACTTCATATACGGTTCCATTATTTAAGAATTTAGCTTTAAAATATTTGACTGACTAAAGTATCACAACATAGGTGGGAGTTCTCGACTCCACAACTAACTAAACATCATATTTGGTAATTTTTTTTTCATGTAATTATGTAATGTTTGAAGTAATAAAAAAAGATAATAAAAATTTGTCTAAATTATCCTTCTCAAAACTACTACATTTTTTTAATATAAAAGATAAAAATATTTTAATAAAATCTCTCATTTTTATTTTTATTCTCTTTTTTTCTTTTAAATTCTTTTATTCATACCAAACATACTCTAAGAAATTAAAATTGGGTCATTAAATTAAAAGGAAAGCCACCACTAAACAGAGCCCAGCTCAACCGGTGATACATATTTGTTAAATAATATTTGTGATGGAACACGAGTGGGCACCATGGCGGATTCAAAGAATTCAATGAATCTTTCAATTCTTGGGGTTTTGGGTGATTTTAATCATCACAATGGATGTCCTAAAACAGCAGTATGTATCACAAGGCCAGAAGGCTTGTTGCAAAACGAGAACTGATTCGGTGTATGTTTTATATGTATAAATATTGTATTTATTTTTATTTCAACGGTTAAATTTTAAATTTAATAGTTTAGATTTTAATATTTTTTTAAAAAAATTATTAAAATTATTATTTTAAATCGATTTATATAAAAATAAATAAGATACTTATCTTTCCTAACTCGTTTTCAAGCAAAGCACCTTATTTAATTAGAGGCCGATTCTACATTGGCGCTCAACGTTGTTTGATTTTGAAAAATTTAAATTTATACTTTAAAATTTAGGATATTAAATTTTTTAGTATCGCTCGTTTGTAGTGAAAGAGGTGAAGCTTACTAGTGTTAGATGGTGTTGAAAAATTCAACTCCTTACTAAATACTAATGTCTAGCAAAGGATCAGTCTAATTTTATATTTTATATATATGTATATATATAGGCTATGTTTTGGAACACATTGACATTCTCTCTACCCACGTTTTTTCAGGGCAAACATGGTTTGAAAGAATTTTATTTTGTTGGGAGCACAGTGAAATAAATCAAGTTTAGCAGCAAATCACGTTGAATAGTAATTCACTGTGGGTGACTCTAACATGATCCAGCATAGCTTCCACGACCCGTTTAACGTAGTTTGGAGACTGAAGCCTGAATCTCCTCATTTTAACGCGTAACTTCATCATTTTACCCCTTTGTATGTTTGTTCGTATGTCTCCTCTGTGTGTGCGTTCTATTCATTGTTTAAGAACCAAAAAATAGAGCAAAGAAAAATCTCCATCACCTTCCTTGTGTGTGCGTCCTCCTCTCCCCTATTCATTTTAGTCCCTGTTGTGTTATCTCCATTACCTTCCCTATGAGAAAAAAATAGCTTTTCTTTGCTAATTACATATCTATCTATACAAATTCAGTGCAGGCGACTATATGAACCTAATATACTTTCTCGAGAAACTTTTAGACTAACAAAAGAGAACTGTACCATAACGAAGATGGAGAGAATGATCTTAAAATTAGGAATTTAGATTTTAGAGACGGTGAAGAAACATAGAAATGGAAGGAGAGGAATATGGAGTTGAAAACTTGAAAATGGTTCTCTCTCTCTCTCTCTCTCTCTAATAAAAGAGAATTGTATGATAAGAAAGATGGAGAAGATGATCTTAAAGTTAGGAATTTAGGTTTTAAGAACAATGAAGAAGCATAGAAATGGACGGAGAGGAATATGAAGTTGAAAACTTGAAAATGGTTTTCTCTCTTGTGTGGGTGTGTGTGTGTGTGTGTGTGTTTTTTTTTTCCTTTTATCGTATAAATTTTTGATAGGAAATAATACTAATAAAAAAGAGCAATGATTGATTTAGATTTTAAAAATATTACAATAAATTTAATTTTTTAAAAACTAAATATTTTAATTTAATACAATGATTATATTTTGTTTTAGTTTTATTTTTTAACTTGAGATTTTATTATTTAATAATAAAAACTTAAATTAAGGCAAATATAATTTTTTTTAAAAAATAAATTAAAAATTACATCATAGAGTTAATCCTAAATATGACAGTACACACTGTAAATGAGTAATATGTCAAAATAATTCAGTTCTTTGAACAAATATTTCATTAGAAATGAAAATCTTACAATAATTTCTTCAATTTTATTTTAAACTCATATGATATAAAATTTTAGTCAATGTTTTTAGAGTATAAAATTTATGTCATTTTTGATAATTACATATCTCAAATTACATTTATACATCAACATCTAAATAACATATTTTACATTAAATTATATTTGTTTAAATATTTTTTAAACATAAATTATATTTATCTAAATTAAAGTTTTTTAATTACGTTTAATTTCTAAACATATATATATATATATATATATATATATATATGTTTATATCTTCTTCGTAATTCGTATCATTAATCATTATTCATTTGCAACATACTTTTTGTCGCTATCTGCTATTTTCCACGTGGCTTCTCACTTTTTTGTGGCTTATCACACACGTCAACCTTGGCGGCTACTCCCTTCCGTGTGTCACCGGCCTTCTTTCCACTCTCCACTGACCACTCCCTTCATTTTTTTGTTTTTATTTTCTATTTAAAATTTAAATATATCTGCCATCTCTATCATCACTTATATTATAGGCACGTATTATTGTTATACTAATACTCTTTTCAATACTTCAGATATGTTATGCAGTTGTACTGTTATTCTATAATAATCAGTCACATTTCTAATATATAGTAATAAACTGTGGTTTTAATTTTGTAATGAAAATTTCTTGTTTGCTTTTTGTCCGTGTAGCTTTTCTTTTAAAAATAGGGACATCTTCAGAGTTTTAGATATAACGATGTTTAATCTCGAGATTTTAGTGACCTAGCGGGGTCACATGCGACGCCTCTTTTAAATTTAGAATAAAGATCAATTTAATATCTTTTGTTTATCTCTCTTTATTCCTCATCATTTTTAGTCTTCTTTTTTTTGCCCCACAAACAAAACCATTAAACGCTGCCGTTTTACTGCGGATGCCTTGCTGTGGTCTCCCTCCCGCTGGTTACAGTCAAGCTCAGAACCATAGAATTCAAAAACTGGTTAGAATTTAAAAAGAAAATTAAATTAAGTGCATCACATAAATAAAAAATTTGTACTTATTATTAACAAAAGTTGAGTCTAAAGAAAATAATTAATTTTTTTTTTCAAATTTTTACAAGAAGAAATGTTTACATTCGAGAACAGTTCTTTTATTTAGCTTATCTCAATGTTAAACCCGCATAAAATGTCAATCGAGTGTCGGTGCCACATGGTGTCCAATTAAATGCGCACGTATCCTTTGTTTGGAAAAAAATTAAACAGAGGTTTGTTAAGTTTTTAGCAATAATTTTTAATGTTGTTAAAAATTTTTAACAACAGTTTAACAATAATAAAATTGTTATTGAAAGTTTTTAACAATAATAAAAATCGTCCGAGTAGGCAAAATTATAAACAAAGAATTCAGATCCCAATTAAATGGCCTCAACACCATGCTAAATGTCAGTGGATCATGCCGCTTTATATTCGTTGTTTCAACAATCTCCTGAATATAATTATTTTTTTTGCAAGGAATACAAAATCGTTATTAAACAGATTAAATGTAACATATTAAAATATTAAATATTCAAGAATTAAGATATGTTAGAGATGTATATTTATACCAATTATAGATATTCTCATAATAACTTAAATTTTTTAAAATTTTTTAAAATTATATAATAATATTTAATAAAAATTTAAAAAAATTAAAAATCGTTTGAACCCGTCAATTTTATCAATTCAAAATTAATTTACCTCGTTTAAATATTTATCATTTTCTTGATTTAAATGGGACCAAAAATTTGGTCAATTTATTAATTTTTCAATTAAAATGACTGATTCAATCTAATTTTTTAAATCATGATTTTTTGTAAAAGATCCTTTAAAAATGATCATACTTGTTATACTTTTAGTTTTTAGTCCAGTATCATAATTATATTTATATTGAAGAAGTTGACAAGGTTATTATAAAGTATAAACATTACCCTGGGGGGAAATTTCAAATTAAAACTGCAGTGTTATTACAGTGAAACTCGCTGACGGCGAAGAAACTGTAGTTTAAAAGGTTGGTTATGCATAAAACTGGCAAATAATCTTCTGGATCCTCTCCAGTGAGTCCACTCTTCGTCATGTTACCCAACTCCACTTCTCGGCGTGTCCCCTCTTTTCTGTTCCTCCTCTGTCTCATCTCCATCCTCCTCGGCGTCGAATCCGATGAACCAGAACGTCAAATTCTGCTAAACCTCAAGGCCGCACTTGAGACCTCCAACCCCAGCGTCTTCCTCTCATGGAGCGCTTCCAATCCCTTATGCAATTTCAACGGAGTCACGTGCGACGCAGAGGGTTCAGTCAACGAAATCGATCTTTCCCGTCACAAGCTATCTGGGGTTCTTCCTCTTGACTCCATTTGCGACCTCAAGTCTCTCCAGAAGCTTTCCTTCGGGTTCAACTCCTTGTATGGAAACATCTCACAGGGCTTGAAAAACTGCGTCAATTTGGTGTATCTAGATTTGGGCAACAACGATTTCTCAGGGCCATTCCCTGATATATCTCCTCTGAAACAATTGCAGTATTTGTATTTGAATCAGAGTGGGTTCTCTGGAACTTTTCCATGGAAGTCGCTTCGAAACATGACGAGTCTTGTGGCGTTGAGCGTTGGAGATAATCCGTTCGAGTTAACTCCTTTTCCTTCTGAAGTTGTGAAGCTCAAGAACTTGAGGTTGTTATATCTGAGCAACTGTTCGCTTAATGGGAACATACCAGCGGGAATCGGTGATCTCACGGAGCTTGCACATTTGGAATTTTCCGATAACTTCATCTCCGGGGAGATTCCACCGGAGATTGGGAATCTTCGGAAGTTATGGATGTTTGAGCTGTACAACAATTCTTTCACCGGGAAGCTTCCGATTGGGCTGAGAAACCTCACGGCGTTAGAGTTTTTCGACGCGTCGATGAATAATTTTGACGGCGACCTCTCTGAACTTAAATTCTTGAGTAATCTGGTTTCTCTGCAACTATTCGAAAACGACTTTTCCGGGGAGATTCCGGCGGAGTTGGGTGAGTTTAAAAAGCTCACGAATTTGTCTTTGTACAGGAACAGATTGACAGGGCATATTCCTCAGAAGATTGGATCCTGGGCCGAGTTCGATTTTATCGACGTGTCCGAGAATTTCTTGAGGGGTCCTATTCCTCCAGATATGTGCAAGAAGGGGAAGATGCACGGCCTCCTCGTGCTTCAGAACAAGCTCACCGGAGAAATTCCGACAACTTACGAGAACTGTTTGACTCTGCAACGTTTCAGAGTGAGCAACAACTCCCTCTCCGGCACTGTCCCTCCTGGGATTTGGGGACTGCCGAACCTAGATATCATCGACATTGAATTGAATCAATTGGAAGGTTCGATTACTTCAGATATCAAGAACGCCAAGGCTCTGGCTCAGATATACGCCAGAAGGAATCTCTTGTCCGGTGAGATACCAGAGGATATTTCAAAAGCCAACTCTCTGGTCACAATCGACTTGAGCGAGAATCAAATTTCCGGGAAAATTCCGGTGGGTATCGGCGAGCTCAAGCAATTAAGCAGTATTAATTTACAGAGCAACAAGCTCTCTGGGTCAATCCCAGATTCTCTGGGTTCGTGTGGTTCCCTCAGCGACATCGAACTTTCACAAAATTCACTATCCGGTAAAATGCCTTCGTCTCTGGGTTCTCTTCCAGCTCTTAACTCTCTGAACCTGTCCAAAAACGAACTCTCCGGCGAGATTCCGGCGAGTTTCGCCCGCCTCAGATTGAGCCTCTTTGATCTGTCGGACAACAAATTAACGGGGCCAATCCCACAGGCTCTGTCTATTGAAGCTTACAACGGAAGCCTCAGCGGAAACCCAGGTCTCTGCACCTTCGACTTCGACGTCGTCTCCTTCAAGCGATGCTCTGCAAAATCCGACGTCCCCAGATACATCCGTACACTCATCATCTGCTTCTTCATCGGCATCATCATTCTCCTGCTCTGCGTCGCCCTCTACTTGCAGCTGAAGAAGAAGGAGGAGAAATCCCGAGAACGCTCCCTAAAGGAGGAATCCTGGGACATAAAATCCTTCCACGTGCTCACTTTCACAGAGGACGAGATTCTGGATTCCATCAAGCAGGAGAATCTCATAGGCAAAGGCGGCTCCGGGAACGTCTACAGAGTGACCCTCTCAAACGGCAAGGACCTCGCCGTGAAGCACATCTGGAACACCGACTCCGGCGGCCGGAAAACCTTCCGGAGCATGAGCAGCACTCCGATGCTCGGAAAACAAGAAAGCAAGAAATCCAAGGAATTCGACGCGGAAGTGGAGGCGTTGAGCTCGATAAGACACGTGAACGTGGTGAAGCTGTATTGCAGCATAACGAGCGAGGACTCGAGTCTGCTGGTGTACGAGTATTTGCCGAACGGGTCTCTGTGGGAGAGGATGCACGCGAGCGAGAAGATGGAGCTGGACTGGGAGACAAGGTACGAGATTGCCGTCGGGGCAGCGAAGGGGTTGGAGTATCTGCATCATGGCTGCGAGAGGCCAGTGATTCACAGGGATGTGAAGTCGAGTAACATTTTGTTGGATGAGTTTCTGAAGCCCAGGATTGCGGATTTTGGGTTGGCTAAGATTGTTGAGGCCAACGTTGGGAAGGATTCTAAATCTACGCATGTTGTTGCCGGGACTCATGGCTATATTGCTCCTGGTATGTTTATCTTCGTGTTTCATCTCTGCTTTCACTTAATATCATGTCTATGTTGGGAAATAGCAACAGTAAAGTAATAACAACCAAAGGGAACTACAGGCCTGAAATTTTACCACCTCCAAAATTTTGAAATACGCCAAAATATCTGCAAGTCTTTCAAATTTTTGTTCTCTTTGCGATGTAGAATAAAAAAGTGTTCCTTTTTTGTGCAATTTTTTTTTTAAATTGACTGCGTCAGTTACTTATAAATGATTCCTGTCAAAATGGAGAGAATTCTCCTTAATTTTGAGTATTGTACAATTTACTCTCCCCAAAAGAGATCACAAGTCAGCAAACAATTCATTTGACTTGCGTTGAAAAAATGCATTTTTTTAAAAATCATTTTTCAACACTTTTTAACAGAAAATTCCTATAATGATAAATGTGATGTATTTTTTCTTTTCTAAGATACTGGGTTAAAGAAATTAATTGAGAGACTATATATTTTATACAAAATTAAAAGTTTTGGAGAGAATCAATTTTTAACATGTAAATTTAAGAAAAATAAATTGGATAACATCTGTAAACAAATAAGTCATTCATCAGGTAGGCTTAATTTCTGTTGCTCTAAAATCCTATTTTGGTCCATCATAGAGTTTCTTTTTGTTTAATTTGGTCCTTCTTAGATTTTTATTCTCAATTTGGTCCCTTACAAATTGATATGTTACCAATTTAATTCTTCAAAAATTTACATTATCAACTTTGTCTCTTATAGATTGATATGTTAATAATTGAGTCCTGCACTTATTTTCATTTTAATCTCTCACAAATTGATATATTATCAATTTAGTCTTTTTTTATTGGCCGTAACTTTTGATAGTCACAATTTTTGATGATAACATATAAATCTATAAGGAACCAAATTAAAAATACAAATATGTGAGGGGCTAAATTAATAACATCAATTTGTGAGTGAATATATTAAGAATGAAAATTTAAGAGAAATTGAATTGATAACATATCAATTTATAAGGATCAAATTGAAAAATCAAAATTTGTAAAAGACTAACTTGAGAAAAAATACATATGTGAGGGATCAAAATGATGTTTTGGTTATTTCTCCTCTGTGTTTTAATTCTATTTTTCGTTAGCACGTACGAGACCTCAAATCCCACACAATATCACAAACTATCTTACAGTTTAGCTTTATCTCTGTCCTGATGGGATGTGATAACGTGGGCAGAATATGGATACACATACAAAGTGACCGAGAAGAGCGACGTGTACAGCTTCGGAGTGGTGCTGATGGAGCTAGTCACAGGGAAAAGGCCTATAGAAGCAGAGTTCGAAGACAAGGAAGACATAGTGAGCTGGGTTTGCAGCAAAGTGCAGCAACACTCCAAAGACAGCATCGTCCAGATCATAGACTCTAAAATCCCTGAGACTTTCAGAGACGACGCCATCAAAGTCCTCAGAATCGCCATTCTCTGCACTACCAGGGTTCCCGCTCTCAGACCCACCATGCGAAGTGTGGTCCAAATGCTCGAGGACGCAGAGCCCTGTAAACTCGTCGGAATCGTCATCGGAAAAGACGACTCTCACAAGAAGACGGAAGTCGCTAAGAAATAGGAAGCACTTCTTCGATGGAGGTTGATGGTAATAAAAACAAAGGAAGTGAAGAAGGGTCGCAGTTTGGGTGTATATGTGACTCCTGATCTCTAATGTGTGATATTGTGGAGGGATAAAGGGTTAGGGTTTAGAGGTGTGTTAGAATTGATCGATTAGGTGTAATGTAATATATTTGTGACTCCCCAGTAGCACTTGAATTTTGCATCCAAGTCTCTGATCCTGACCCCATGCTCTTCCTAAAATGTAAAATATGTTGAGCTGACTTGAATTGCTGTTTATTTCACTAACCCACCTACGCAATAGCAATTGATTCTGCATTTATTTCAACGAGTCAAGTTAGTTATGAATAGCATTTCACAGATAAATTGAACGAAGAAAAAGAAGCAAAGAAGTTTATAAGAATTGGTGCACACTTTTTCTCCTTTTCGTTGTGGTACGTCAATTTCAAACGTGAACATAAATCTTTTGATGACAATAGGGATCGAATCATAGCTAATAATTTTATAATATGTATCTATTAAGTTATAAATTTAGTGAAAACGTGAATACAAATATTGGTCATTGATTCTAGTCTATTTGTTTATAAGTAAACTAACTTTTTTCCCATACTTATTATACATGTGGATCTGTGTTTGTAGAAGAATGTTGATAGTTGGCATGAAAATTAGGCATGCGGATTAGTTTTAGGGAGTTGGAGCATTTAACTCTGACTTTAACTATAATTAAAATTGTGACTAAAGTCGAACTGGATGCTCAAACTTGCTTGAATTGATTTGGATTTGAAAATTAAAATGTTTGGCATCACGTTGAGTTATTATTGTAACCACATTACTAGTTCTAAATCAAATTAGACTTATCGCGTATAAGTGAAGTTTCTTCGACTTCCAAACCATGTTTATCTTTTTTTAGTCTTTGCCCATTTGCTTTTTGGAACTTGTCCAAAATTTGACTATTTATTTTGTTCCTTTATTTCATTTGTGATTAACTTGCTTATAATATTAAAAATTAATTATAAATTTCATCTTTTCTCTTGTAATTATATATCTAAAATCTTGTTTGTAAATCAACATCTAAATATAAACTACGTTTATAATCTACCTTAAATCACGTTTATTAATTGTCTTACAAACATAAATTACGTTCACTCAAAATTTAAATTTACTCAAACTATGTTTTGTAAATTATAATTTGCCCAAATTGTCCAACGGTAATCGATGAAAGAGTTCTAACATGCTTGTGCTCCTTCTTAATCACGTTTTGCATGAAAAATAAATTATTTGGCTGAGCATTGCGAATGAATAACAAAATTGATTTTGATTGGAAAAGCACTCCCACTAGAAGAAATTTCACCAGATGCTTCGGCTGAGAAATTAGCATGCTTTATTTTTGTTTCTATTTCTATTTCAGTCTGGTCTCACTTACCTGATGGGTTCTTCAGTTTTTCAATTTTCTTTTTTGAATGTAATTTGCTGCATGTGATCCATTCAACATAGTTTTTTCAAAGTTCTGAATAATTGATTACTGCATTTTTTCCCCCCTCGTTTGTCAATTTGTATGGGTCTTCTGATCATCACAAAACCCAACTCAGTTTTGGGTAATTTGGGTTTACATGAGTCTGGAATTCTGTTTATGGTCAAACATAAACAGTTGGGCTTGGCCCATTGGGTAGTCACTTTTGGGCCAAAACTTGTGCAGGCCTTTATTTTGAGTTGACTAACTAAAAAGTGAACTAGTGTTCCTACCAATTGGAGTAGCCCATGAACTGTGGCTTGGATCTAAGAATGGATGCTGCAGATCCATGTTAGGACCTCGTTGAATTTCAGGACAGGAATCCCAAGAGATATTTCTTAAACCAAAATTTCAAGTTTTCCTAAAAATTTAAAATTAAACATTAGAGGTGTCAAAATAGAGTAAGCTTAGTAGGTTAGTTCATCCTAACCCTATGAATGAGGTTGGTCGGCTAATAATTTAGTGATCTATTTTGAATAAAGACTTTTAGTAAATTCTTTAAAACTTAAGTAGGTTAACGATAACTAATATATATATATATATATATATATATATATATTTAAACTCTTTATATATATATTTTTACAATTTTAGTCTAAATTTTGAAGTGTTATAATTCTAATATTTAGTTTTTATTATTTAAAATAGTTTAAAATACATTTAGAAGAATAAAATGGCTTATTTTGTACTTTTTTTTTTTGAAGTTTAGTCTAATTTTTAAAATTTTTATAGTCCTAAATTAGCCCAAGCTTAGTCCAGAATTTTTGGTGGACTAAATTAAGCCATAATTTTTACATGAATTATATAAGGCTTCGTCCAACCTAATTTAATTTATGCTTACCATTGATTTTGTAGAATTTGAGCTATGATGAATTAGCCGTTTGACAATCCTAAAATTAATAGAGGCTATTTCATGCTATAAATTTTCTAGGTGAAAGCTTAAGTTTTTTTTTTTTTGATAATAAAAGCTTAGGTTTTTAGATAAGGGCACGACAAGTGTATAATTAATATAAAAAAAACTATATATTTATTAAAACTCAAACATTATATAATTGGTTTGTTTTAATTATTTTTTACATGTGTTATATGTTTAACACTTGATAATAAATATAAAAAAAATTATACAAAAATGATTCATTTTCTTATTGCAACCACATTTCACTTTTTTCCCCTCATTTTCTTTTCTTTTCCCTTGTTCAGTTTTGTCTTTCCTTCAAAATTATTTTATGAAGATTTTTTAACATATTCTTCAAGTCTAACCCAAAAAAAGGTTAGAACTAAAATACAGAAGATTTCTAGAAGATTTAATCTTGTAAGAGAGTCAAGAAATTTGTCATCAACATTATTGTTATAGTGTATATAGCATTGCTATTTTTCTTGGGTATTTTCTTTTATTATCGGACATTTTTTTTTACTTCTTCTAAATTTTTCTTTTGTTGCCATCAACAAATAGTAGCATAATTTCAATGAGGATAGTTTTTTTACTCAGTTCAAGAAATAGTGCGAAGTTCTACTTGAAAAAAAAAAGGGAAGATTATTATTTATTAGTGTGATATAAAAAAGCACTGAGATAAAAAATATAGCTATGTATTGGTAAAAAGGGATTGTGATATGGAGAATAATTTCTCTAACATCATAATGAACACAATAACGCACTTATCCCTCCATTCTAAACCACATAACTTAGTGTTTCTCCAATAGTTCTTATATCTTATGCTCAACTTTTATTTTGCAATAACATCACATCATGCTCTTCACTGTTAAACCATGGCAATAACCACTAATCAATGTTCCCAAATAGCAATTGACTAAAAGTTATTTATTTATTTTTTAAAAGAATTCACTCTTCTCCATTAACAAATAATACCCTATTTTTACCATTCATAAAATTCCTTTTTGTGAAGTAAAACATAATTGGAGAGGATATTACCATGACGTTAAAAAATAAGAGCTTAGCCCTTAAACATGCCATTTTCTTAGTGTTTTCCTCCTTAACTCAATACTATTAATTAGTTTATGTCATGCATATATAGGAGAGAGATAATAATCATTTGACAGAGATTATCATTAATTTTTTTTTTAAAAAAAAATTCTATGAAAAGAACGTGATTACAAGTAGACTCTTTGGGTTACAAGGCTTATTTTATCCATTGCAAAGAGATTATATTGCCAAGACCTAAAACTAATTGACTTTCCAAAGCTCATCTTTATTCTTATCCCATACAATTAAAATAAAAATGACCCAAAAAATTTAAGAATATTTTGTATAATGATATGAGACGCGGCCTTCCGCAGCATGAAATTAACTTGTGGCCATCCTTTGATTCTCAAATTAAAATAAATCCGAAAATGTTTTAAACATTCCGTAGACCTGTTTTCGGAATATAAACCAAATTAGATATGAAAAAAAGGCTGTCTATTCTTCACAAAGTATTAACTTTTTTAAAGAACTTTTTATTCAGCACATTCGAAAAGAATTTGCTGGCTAATGGTTATGCAAAGCAAAAGCAACTGATAAGGAATTGCCGTTTCAACATTTTTGCAAATACCCTTCTTTCCCTTTTTTTTTTTTTTGTTTTTTTCAATTTCTTCTTTGCCAATTCAACACCATACTTTTGGAGAGTGGGCATCTTTGCTTTGCACTTCCATCATTGAGCACTCATAATACAGAGATTCCAATTAATGATACATGGGCTCAACAACCCCTTGGGCTTTCACATCATGGCCCACTATACTGCTATGCACTTCCCCTTGTGGGGTCATATGCGGAACCCACAATGTCCAGTCAGCACAAAAGCACAAAGAAATGTTAGGTACAACTAATAAATTCTTGATTATGCGTTTTCTAAAATATTGTACTTTTTAATACTTTTATTTGAGTTGTTGAATTGAAGTTGGTTTAGATTTTGTAGAAAGTATTAAAAAGTCTAAATCGTTAGATTCACACGATTCAACAGTTTAGATCGTATTTGTCTAATAAATAGTTTATTTACCTAGGTCTCTATTTAAGATTTTTTTTAATCTTTTGCTTGATTTAAAATTATATTTAATTTCATCTAGATCCCTTGTTCCAAAATATATTTTGTTTTGAATTTAAATCGATCACTGTAAACTTTTAAGCTTATTCAGTTTAGTCCCTCAAATACCTTCTGCACGATATGAGCCGTTTGTGATTTCAATCCAATAATTGAAAGTATTGGAGAATCCAATACTTTTAAAATATTGGAGAGGCCCCAAATCCCTCCATTTTAGCTTGGTTGATTAATTGGAGTCTATCCAAACTATAGGGTCCATAATATATAGTTCTTAGGGTACATTTTCATTTTGTTCCAAGACATTCAAATAAAGGCAATGTTCTAGTTTAATTTGAAACACACTGACAATTGTTTATTTACATATTCTCAATACTTTTTAGAGTGAACGAAGCTTTTCTACTGAACAAAGTGTGGTTATTTTTATAATCACAAAAATACAAATATCTGATACAGTGAAACCACTAGTAACTCTTGCAATGTGATGTAACAAGGATCTAATTCTTAGCAAATACAGAAATTTGACACAAAGCTTCCAACTAAAACCCACTAAGGCCACAACCCTTTATCTGCCCAATCAACAGAAATGGATTCACAAGCTTTAAAGATTTTGAAACAGAGGGGAAAAAAGAAAGAGAGAAAGAAAGAACATGATAAACAAAAGGGTAAAAGGGATAGGAAAAGAACAACCTTATCCCAGCATCTTTCTTCTCCACTTTCACTTGCTATGGGATAAAAACAAAACCCTTTCTCTGGTTTTAACCAAAATGGTCCCCAAGATTGAGTTCGGCGGCTAGTTTGATCATTATCCTCTTAGAAGATACTGTAGTAGCCTCTGTTGCTCTTATTCTTATTCCTCAAAACATCCAACCTGAGATAATGCATTTGCCTTACCAATTATAGCCTATCCATTCAACAAAAACTGGTTTGCAGAGAAAGGGAAGCATACAAACAAACACCTTAATAAAGAAAAATGGTCCCTCCCATATCTTGATCAAAATAGAGAAGAATATGGTCCCTCACTTTAGGACGAAATTTGTTCCAGAGAAAAAAAAAACATAATAAATTATTATTATGATACTCAACTTATATCGAGCCCCAACAACATAAGATTTGTATTTCTTCTCAGCGTGTGAAGTTGGCAAAAGAAAAATTAGAAAGAAAAAATTGATGATGGACACACGTGTTTGATTGGCCAAAATAAGGTAGGAGATGGGGAACTACTAGGGTTCGGTTGGCATTTTTGGTGTTTATGCCTAAACTAAATACTGCAATACATTCTCTCTCTCTCTCTCTCTCTCTCTCTCTCTCACATACCAAATAATATATAGGAATAGAATCAGGGAAGCAGATCCACTTCTGTTCATAAAAGAACAGAGCCTCCAATTAGGACTAACATAAAAACCAAATAAAAAAAATTGAGGTCAAAATGTAATTTTAAAAAATATGGGGCTCATATCTGTAATTTTAACAAATTGTAATTTTTTTCAAATGACTCACCTCCCTTTTTGACTGTGATGGTTTTTTTTTTAATTTACATAAGACTAAAATAAAAATAAAATAGCACCTATCACAAATACATACACTGGTCAAAAATCAATACGAAGAGTTATAGAGCATAGAAAGTGATAGAATTAGAAGAGGAAGTGGAATCCACTGAAAAAAAAGGCAATAACTCTTCTTCTTCCTGTATTTTTTTTTTTTAAAAACTTTTGGCCTAATCCAATAATTCATTCTCTACATTTTCCCTTTTTCTTCTTTTTTAAAGGCTGGAGCAATTAAGGAAACAGTTTAAAATTCAGGAGCAAGGTAACATAATTGAGATGCAGGCATCATAAGAAACCGCCTAATTCTTATCCTTTAATACATATATATATATATATATATATATATATATATATATATATATTGGTGAACATTCTGAGATTTTTCTGATCAATAAATTAACTAATAAATGTAAAATGCTTCAGTTACTTAATTCCTTATTTGCGCATCATTAAATCATAATTTAATATTAATAAGATTAATTGTATTGAATAATAAAAATATTATTATAAGTGCAAAAAGTGCAGTAGGTGTTAAGTGTGTCTTTTTCTGCTAATGTCGACCTAAATTTAATTTTATCGTGAAGGAGATTAGAATCAAACAATTAAACTAGATTATGAACCAAGAGATGGAAGATGTAAATGGATACATGTCTTAGAACTTGATAGAACCATCACCACAAAGAAAACTGTAATTTTACGAGCTAGTATTTAAAAGAACAAAAACATAATTAATAAAAATAAAAGAAGCATAAACCAGTATAATAAGCAAATACAAATTAAAGAAATTGTTGTGAAGATTCACCGACAAACAGTAGCTTGAATCGTGTTGTTGAAGAACACTTGCCCTTAAGGAAAGATTTTATAACAACAAAACTTTTTCCAGAATAAAATAGACCTTTTTGATAGTAATCAAGAAACAAAACAACAAAAAAGAGAAGATGAGAGTAACCATTTTTTCAACAAACCATGAACGAAAACCTTAGCTGATGATGGCGATGTTCACGGTGTGAATAATGGAAAGTGAGAGAGATTTTTTTTGAAAAAACAAATATATTCAAAAAAATGAATAATAATAATTAAAATAATATAATCTGAAGATTATGGTTAGTAACAAATCAAATGGTGGTATGTTAAGATAAGAAGCAATATGAATTTAAAATAAATTAATTTGAAATGCCTAAAAGATAAGAATAGATAAGACCACATTTGAAATTGATGCAATACTAACCTTTTTAGAAAATTAATTAAATATATTAAATTATTTTATTTTAGAGAAAAGTAAAATCAAGTCCACACTCGATTTATCTTGCGTACAAGAGGCAAATTAGTTAATTTGCATTGCATTGGTTTGAGATGGTGAGCATGCGAGCCCACCTCTTTCCTTATCTTTTTATGAGCCCATCATCACATTCACATATATAAGGCCTCATCCCCCTTTAGTTTTAATCGATGTGGGACTTGACAATATTTTTTGGAAATACACATACTTTAAACATCAGTTTTACAACAATCTCCTACATATTTCAAAAGATATTTTAAAAAAATATAAAAATCTCGGTTACATACTATGGTGTAGATACATTGAATCCGGTATCCTTAAGACTATGAACATGATCTAGATAGATAAGATATAACTCACAGAGTTAGTGATGGAGCTTATAGCTTCTATGAATTAACAAACTCTAATTATAAGTTAGAGATCTTACCAGTCACATCACACTCCCACAATTTTTGCAGTTAACGCCGTTGTGCGCTTATACGGCTATGTACATGCTTAGTGTTAATGAGTGCTCTAGAGACTTGCCACGAGCTCATAGGAGCGACTTTACTTCACACTCATATAGGTGATTTCATTAAGTGTATCTACAATGAATATACCATCCTTAAGAGCTATGAAAATCATTAAGAATTTTCATACAACCTCAATGCATTCTAGCACTTTTATACTTATACCATAAAGAAAGAGACAAAATAGTTAGTGCAAGCAAAATTACCAAGTGACTTGTTATTACCTATATAAACCTTCTTCATGGGGTTTCCAATCATAAAAGTTGAGTTACTGTCATTGTTAATTTCAAATTGGCAGAAGTCTCATTCCCCTCGATGTTTGAATAATCAATTTATTACCCAAAGGTTTAGTTAAAAGATCAGCCAAATTCACTTCTGACCTCACATAATCAATCGATATTATTTCATCTTTTAGTAATTGCTTAACCACGTCATGTAACAACATCGTGTTTCAAACAAATGTGTCTATTTTTTTCATTAAAAATTTTATTTTTTACAATGGCTATTGCCGCTTGGTAATCACAATGCAAAGACACAGAAGGTGTAAGTTTTATACCTAACGATATACTTGCTAAGTTGTTTCTCAACCACTCCGCCTCATGACCAACCAATTCCAGAGATATAAACTTTGACACCATAGTGGATCTAGCTATAACAGTTTGTTTAGTTGACCTCCATGATACCACGCCACCACCAAGGGTGAACACATTTCCACCAGTAGATTTTGTCTTATCTGAATCTAAGATCCAGTTAACGCTATATTCTTCTAATATAGTGGGAAATCCACTATATCTTATACTATAATCCATGGTACCTCTCAAATATATGAAGAGTCTCATTAAAGCACCCTAATGGTCATTATTGGGATTGTGTGTATATCTACTCAGTCTACACACAATGTCAAGTCAGGTGAAATTCATCAAATGCAACAAATTCCTAATTATCTGTGCATACTCAGATTGAGCCACAGGCTCACCTAAGTTTTTCTTTAATTGAGTGTTGTTGGGAGCATAAGGAGTATTTATTAGTTTATCATCAATGTGACCAAACTTTTTGAGAATTTTTTGAACATAATGTTCCTGTGATAGTAATATACTATTACATTTCCTTATAATTTTCATTCCCAAAATTACACTAGCTTCACCCAAGTCTTTCATATCAAACTTAGATGTGATAAAACATCTTGTCTTATGAGCTGCTTTCATGCTAGTACAAAAAAGTAAGCATATCATCTACATAATGAAAAATGATTACACACTCACCATCTATTAATTTTGTCTACACACACCTATCTACATCAACTGAAGTAAACCCATCATAGATCAAAATATGATTTAATTTTTCATGTCATTGTTTAGGTGCTTGTTTTAATCTATATAAGGATTTAATAAGTTTGCAAACTTTGTTTTCTTTCCCAAGAAGAACACAACCTTCAAGTTGTAACATATAAATTTCTTCCTCTAAATCACCATTTAAAAAGATTGTTTTAACATCCATTTGATGAACATAAAGCTTATATACTGAAGAAAAGGCAATTAGAACTCTTATAGAAGATATTCTAGTAACATGAGCAAAGATATCAAAATAATCAATATTTAGTTTTTACGTAAAACCTTTGGCTATTGATTTAGTTTTATATTTATCAATTGACCCATCTAGGTTACATTTTCTTTTAAAAATCCATTTGCAACCAATGATTTTTGCTCTTGGTGGTAGATCTATCAAAACCCATGTATTATTTTTCTTAATAAAGTCAGTTTCAGTTTTAAGTGCTTTTTTCCAAAATTTTGCATCAGGAGATGCAATAGCTTCATAATAAGATATAGGTTCATCATCAGTAGTAAAAGTATAAAAATCATTTCCAAAAGAAGTTACCATCCTTTTCGTTTTCTTCTTCTTAAATCCTCATAGGCATTATCAGATAAATTCCTAGATATTTTCTCATTTATATTTCCATTATTAATATTTTGTACAGTTGTACCATTAGTACATTTAATTTTTAATGAAAATATATGCTCAAAAAATTCTATATTTTTTGTTTCTATTATAGTATTAATATCTAATACATCACTTTTCAAAACATGAAACCTATATGATGCGCTATGTTTAGCATATCCAATAAACATACAATCAGGTGTTTTAGAGCCTAATTTTCTTTTCTTAGGGTCAAGCAACATAACTTTATCCAAAGACTCCCACACTTTTAAATATTTTAAATTAGGCATATGATTCTTTCAAAATTCATAGGATATTTTATCTGTCTTCTTATAAGGAATCTTATTTTGTAAATAACGAGTAGATAAAAATGGCTTACCCCATAAATTTTTTGGTGTTGAGGAACTAATTAACATAGCTTTTATCATTTCTTTTAAAGTCTTATTTTTCCTTTCAACTACTTCACTAGATTTAGGTGAATAGGGAGGAGTTGTTTCATGAATTATTCCTTCTTTCTCACAATATTCATTAAATAAAATATATTCTCCTCATCTATCTGATCTAATTCTTTTAATCATTTTATTTAATTGATATTCTACCTCAGCTTTTCATAAAAGAAATGAATTAAATCTTTCATCTTTATTTCTAAGTAAATACACTTTTGTATACCTAGAAAAATCATCTATAAATGTTACGTGATATTTTTTACTGCCTCTTGTCATAATCTTTTTTAAGTCTCCCAAATCTGTATGAATTAAATTTAATAATTTTGTTTCTCTTTGTGTATTATAACAAGGTTTTTTTTAATTTGGATTCAGCACATATTTCAATTTATTCAAGTTAATATTACTGAAAATAGAAATTAATTTTATTTCTCGCATTTTCTTAATATAAGAAATACTAACATGTCCTAATCTAGCATGCCATAAATCTATAGAGTCAATCAAATAAGCAGAATTCCAAGATTTTTATTAAAAATATCAGAAATATTTAATACAAAAAGTCCTTGATTACAATAGTCTTTTCTCACAAAAGTGTTATTTTTTTGTGATTATGATCTTGTCAGATTTGAACAACACTTTAACCATAGCTTTTCCTAATAGAGTTATGAAAACCAAATTAGCTCTAATATTAGACACGTGCATAACATCATTCAACACCAAAGTCTTGCTAGATGTGAGTTTGAGAAGAACTTTTCCTTTTCCAAGAAATTAGCAGTTTAGAGTCACCAAGATACCGGAGTGTAAGAGGTAAAAGCATATTTGTTTGTACAAATATGTCTGGTAGCCTCATAGTCTACCATCCATTCTTTCACATCGACGACAAAGAGAGCTTCAGAAACAACATCAGCTATTATGTCATTTCCTTGAAACAAATTTGCATTTGGCTTAGGAGAATTATCACCTCTTGCATGGGTGATTATTTTTTAAATAAAATGAATAAGCTGCTTGGCCGATAAGTAATCATCCTCAGTAGCATAACAAAGTAATGTCGATTGCTTAAGTGTTAATATAAGTGATCTAACACAGACATTCGACAAAAGTCAGCTATTCTGTAATATCCCAATAATTTATATGAATATTTAAAATTTATTTGAAGTTTATTGAAAAATTTAATTACATGAAAAATGTTCTTTTTGAATTAGTGAAGGAAATTTGGGAATAGAAATTTCAAAATTTTAATTTGGAAAATTTTTACAAATTCTCAAGGACTAAAGTGAAAAGAAAAGAAAGTATAGAGGACTTTTGAGAAATGACCAAATAGGAACCCGAGAAGAAGAATGAGCTTATAGGAATGCGTTATGAGTTCGGTACCGAAAGGATGATGGATTCAAGGTTAAAGTGGAGTTTGAGACATTGAGAGGGACTAAAGTGAAATAAGGAAATCTGTGGGGCACCTAGGATTTAGAAACACCTGAGGTGAGATTTTATGAATTTGCTTTTGCTAGTCTTGACTGAGGGTCAATTGAAGAGCAAGTGATAATTTCACCCCGGGCGAGTATATAGATGGCCTCACCTCTTTTTCCTCATTTTCTCCTTTCCTTTCTCTCTCTTCACTTTCTCTCCTCTCTTTCTCTCTTTCTTCTCTCTACTTTCTCTCTCTACACTCCAACTCCACAACCGGACTTTGAAGGGCGGATCTCGGGCTACGGGGCGAGCCTCTAGGAGCCAAGTAACGTAGGGAAAGCAAGGAATCGAGGTAGAAATTTCTATTTCTTAAGTTTTTCCCTATTTTCTAGTTTTAAGAGTGTTTGAGGTAAAATCGAGATTCCGGCTTCGTTTCTCGATTAAAATTGGTGATTTTGATGTCTAAATGCTCAATAGACATTAAGGGTGAGATCCCATGGAAGAAATCATGGAAAACGGTGAAGATTTAGCCAGATTTGGGCCAAATCCGAGAGAAATCGCTAATGAGTCGCGATCGTGGCGCCCAGACACCAATGTTAGATGGGGAGAAGAAGGGATTGGCGCCCAGGCGCCATAGGTGGCGCCCAGGCGCCAGGTGTACCGGAAAACCTTAGTTTATTTTTCAATCGACCATAACTTCTTCATCTGAACTCCGTTTTGGGCAAACTTTATATCGTTGGAAAGCTCTTTGAGTCTAGTTTCCAATGGTATAAGTTTTATTTAGATATTCATTACCAGTTAGGAGTTATGACTTAAGATGTGAGTAAAGGTCGAGAGTAGTAGTAGGAAATTTCTCTATTTCGTAACCCTGATGGTTTTTATCTGGTTACAATAGGAATGGTCAAGGTACAAGGTGGAAGTGCCGAGAGCGTGAAATTCAGGTGAGTGGGTTAATACTTGCTATGATTAAATATCTGTTATTGACTTTTTGCATCATAGTGGAAATATGTTGTATATCCAAGTTTGAAGAGGATGATGTGGAACGATGAGGCATAAACAATTGTGGAACGTGTCTGGTAATGTATATAATTATATTTTCTTATTTTCTCATGAATGAAGGTTGTATGATGGATTGTCAATGGCATGTGAACTGAGTTGAAATATATCATCCTTTGATTGTTGAGTTCGTTCATATGCGGATAGTTGAAGTATGTTATTGTTGAATAATTGTTTTATATTATGGATTATGTTGTATACATGCTATGTTGCTGGAACCATATTGATTATGTTGTGACTTGAATTGTAAATGACTGAGTTGTGTGTGTGGCTCAAGATTATGATTGAGCATGTTCTTGGATGTGATTGTGATTGTGTTTGACTAGAAAGGAAAGGCATGGTGGTGCACCCCATGGAGAAATTTATGTGAAGTTATAAGGGTGGAGAATATAAATGGAGCGATAAGGGTGGATGCGGCGGGGGCCGCGGGCAACGATCCAGAGGTATTCTGGACGACCCGGTTGGTACGGGAAATGTGTGTGAAATTGATTTCACCGATTGTTGTTATGAATTATTTGAATTATGTTGAAATGTATTTGATTTACTTGGATATTGTTGTGAAGTATTATGAATTATATTATGATCGATTACGTATGATTGCTGCATGTTATCATTATGATGCATGATATTTTTTTTGTCATAGTGTTGTGTTGTCTACTCACTGGGCACGTGGTTTGCTCATACCCTCTTATTAACATTTTTTTTCAGAGTTGACAGCTGAAGGTAAATATCGGTACAAGGAATTATGGATCCTTAGTCCATGATTACCTTTTCATTTGTTCAGGATAAAGGTATAATAGTTAAGTTTTATTCTAAGTTGTATAAATCTAGAAATCTCTGTAATCAGGTAGGTTCATTCAGTGATGTAATGTGAATAATTGTAGTATGTATAGAGAACTCGGTTTGGTTGCATAAAAAAGAATTGTATGATTTTTAAGAGAAAGATAGGCTTACGTAGGTGAAATGAAATTCACTTTCTGTGCCGGTCACGTGCTCAGATTTTGGGACGTGACAAGTTGGTATCAGAGCTTTGGGATTAGGTCTTCTACCGATTACAGAGTAAGTAACCTTAGTGGAATCTCCTCTATCATGGTGAACTCGGGCACGACTATAGAGAGATGGCTCCACTGAAGGTCCTGTAGGATGTTTTCATTTCTTTTTCCTCCAAGACTTGTCTTTTCTTATGAATTATGTTTTTAGTTTTAGTTTTAGACATATATGACTATACTTTTGAACTCGATAAAGGAAAGGTTATTATTTGTTTTGATTCCGTTGCTGTCGGATCAAATTGTATGTATGAGGCTTTATATGTTGAATTCATGATTGATTTTGTGTGATTGATTTCTTTTATCTTTCTTACTTTTATTATTACTATTTTTTTTTGAGTACCATCCCATAAAAGAAACCATTGGCATTAAAAGCGGAAGGATTATATTGCAAAAAAAAAAAGAAAATTACTCATGCATGAGTAATCTAAAAGCGAGGTGGTCTCGGATTAGGAGGGTTGTATTGTATCATCACCCCTCGACCATTCCTTGGAGCGAGAGACAGAGCAATGTCGCGGAGGGTAGTGTAAATCCCATTCATACAATCAACACTTCTTTGTTGTTGATTGCAGAAGCACTGGGTAGACCAATAGAAGAACCTGTCTATTCTTGAAGTCATTTCTGCATTATTGCGTTTAGTTAACTTCTCCAAGTCTTCTATCATCTTTTTCAGATTTTTCACCTCCTGCTCTAGACAGGCGATTTTGTCCTCCGAGGTATGGCCCATGCTAGTCTCCTCAGCTTCCTCGTTCTTCTTCATTTTCTTCTCCTTATGCTTCTCTAGAGACCCCTCAAAAGGTCTTTTGCCTTTGTTTTTGCCCAGACTTAAGTTTAAGTCGAGCTCTTCTTCCTTGGCCTCCACTGTGAGATCAATGTACTTCCTTGTGGCCATGATTTGAAAAATTTAGAAATTTATGTAGGAGTATGAGAAGAGAGGAATGCTGGGAAGTTGTAGGCTCAGAGATGATTACTCTTTGTGGTGTGGTAACTGAGAACGTTGGGACAGTTCTTATAGAGGAAAAATTTGAACTTAGAGACAAAGAAGATATCTCTTCGCCGCACCCTACACGCTTAACCTATGAATTTCTGCAAGCTGGAAGCTAGAAGTCTAGGGTAGGCATGCACATCAACAGCACGTCGCATTAATGGCAAAACCAAGAAAGTCAATATTCGGTGGATTTGCGGCCGATTTACACTTGGTTTTTCCATTTCTCTCGTTGGCATTTTCTGAAATTCAAAGAAGTCGACTATGTAGCCATTAAAGATTGCCTTGGATGCTTTTATGATAAACTAAAATGTATTTCTATGCTTTCTTGTATTGTTCTTGAAAGCCTTCAGTTGAGTATAATATACATGATTGATTGAATTATACTGTGATTATATGTATCTAAATACATATGATATGTATGTATGTTATTCATGCATAGAGAGTGAAGGCTATTTGTTATGACCAGTAATAATATGTAATGATTCTACATATATTCAGAGAATGAGAAGTCTGAAATTTAAAAGGACTTGAATAGATGAAAATATATAGATAATGATGTATCTCCATGTTTATACATATATACATATATGCTCGTAGAGGCAAGTGAAAAGTAAAAATTTTTCTCACTTTATGGAACGCTTGATGTGTAAATGTGAGAAATTTTTATTTTAATATGTATGTTTGAAAATGTGTAAGCCTAGGGCAAAGCCACGGATTAGAAACCTAGATAAGGCTAGTATGAAGCTACCCGTTCATGGAGTAATATCTTGATTTAGGATTATTGGATAAGACAAATATAGAGTTAGGAAGTCATAAATTGAAGCGGCGATTAGTTTAATAATTTGAGCAAGAGTCAAAAGTTAGCCGAAATTTTTGAGGAAATCTTTTGTATTAGATTATATTTTGTTATTTTTTTTGACATGCTTATTAGAGACCGTTGGTATTGCGTCGGATAAGGTCTGCAGGCCATCTTTAGAGTATGATGTAAAGGTTTTGTAGCCCTAAATTTTGTCTATATATAATGGATGCCCCATTACGCTGCTCACTACATTAAGAGTTCATTACCTATAAGCTTTTTAGCATCAAACTTCTCCTTCTTTACAACCTTTATAGCTAAGAAAAATATGGCCGGCAATAAATCTTTCAATTTAAACTTTGAGGCTGGCAAGGTAGAGTTGGATCTAAATCTTAGCCTGGAGAATTATAAGAATAAGAGATCCATGGAAGAGTCACCAAAGGCTAAGAAAAGAAAAAGGGATGTAGTAGAGTTAAAGGATGTTAGCACAACAACATCTTCTAATAATGAGCTTACGCTTATGAGACAAAAGATGGAGGACTTGGAAAGATTGATAAACCGCCACTTTAAGGACCAGGGGAGATTGATAAATCGTCTCTTTACAGAACAAGAGAAGCTTTTGAATCGTCATTTTAGGGAATTGGCGAATAGAGTTGATAGACATTCGATGTTTGCAACTCAAAATTTTCGTGACCAACAAGCGAGATGTATTGACTGTATGAATGGAGTGACTTCTGCACTTCGCCAAATTTCCCAAACGTTTCCTCCAGAAACTCTTTCTAGGCTGCAACGATTAGCTTCCTCCTTAAGATCTGAAGCACCTTCCTCTACTAGACCTGGAGCACCTTCTGCATTTCAAAAGCCTCCTCGTCCTTAATTTATTCTTTCTTTTGTTTGTACCTAAAGCTGATATCTGATATGAGATTTATGTATTAAAATTATCTGTTTTGTAATTCGAGTTAAGCTTGTTGCCTGTAGCTTATATAATAGAAATAAAATTTAAGTTTTCGAATATTCTTTTGTTAAGGTGATTCTTTTATTGAAGGAACTTGAAAAAAAAATGGACTTGTTATATTTTGTATTTGATTGTGAAAATTCCAAAAGAGAGAATAAGATATAGACAAAATATCTGCATTTGTTTCAACCTTGAGTTTTGAATTCGGAGGACCGAATTCTATTAAGGGGGGAAGAATGTAATATCCCAATAATTTATATGAATATTTAAAATCTATTTGAAGTTTATTGAAAAATTTAATTACATGAAAAATGTTCTTTTTAAATTAGTGAAGGAAATTTGGGAATAGAAATTTCAAAATTTTAATTTGGAAAATTTTTACAAATTATCAAGGACTAAAGTGAAAAGAAAAGAAAGTATAGAGGACTTTTGAGAAATGACCAAATAGGAACCCGAGAAGAAGAATGAGCTTATAGGAATGCGTTATGAGTCCGGTACCGAAAGGATGATGGATTCGAGGTTAAAGTGGAGTTTGAGACATTGAGAGGGACTAAAGTGAAATAAGGAAATCTGTGGGGCACCTAGGATTTAGAAACACCTGAGGTGAGATTTTATGAATTTGCTTTTGCTAGTCTTGACTGAGGGTCAATTGAAGAGCAAGTGATAATTTCACCCCGGGCGAGTATATAGATGGCCTCACCTCTTTTTCCTCATTTTCTCCTTTCCTTTCTCTCTCTTCACTTTCTCTCCTCTCTTTCTCTCTTTCTTCTCTCTACTTTCTCTCTCTACACTCCAACTCCACAACCAGACTTTGAAGGGCAGATCTCGGGCTACGGGGCGAGCCTCTAGGAGCCAAGCAACGTAGGAAAAGCAAGGAATCGAGGTAGAAATTTCTATTTCTTAAGTTTTTCCCTATTTTCTAGTTTTAAGAGTGTTTGAGGTAAAATCGAGATTCCGGCTTCGTTTCTCGATTAAAATTGGTGATTTTGGTGTCTAAATGCTCCTTAGACATTAAGGGTGAGATCCCATGGAAGAAATTATGGAAAACGGTGAAGATTTGGCCAGATTTGGGCCAAATCCGAGAAAAATCGCGAATGGGTCGCGATCGTGGCGCCCAGGCGCCAGGTGTACCGGGAAACCTTAGTTTATTTTTCAATCGGCCATAACTTCTTCATCCGAACTCCGTTTTGGGCAAACTTTATATCGTTGGAAAGCTCTTTGAGTCTAGTTTCCAATGGTATAAGTTTTATTTAGATATTCATTACCAGTTAGGAGTTATGACTTAAGATGTGAGTAAAGGTCGAGAGTAGTGGTAGGAAATTTCTCTATTTCGTAATCCTGATGGTTTTTATCTGGTTACAATAGGAATGGTCAAGGTGCAAGGTGGAAGTGTTGAGAGCGTGAAATCCAGGTGAGTGGGTTAATACTTGCTATGATTAAATATCTGTTATTGACTTTGTATATCCAAGTTTGAAGAGGATGATGTGGAACGATGAGGCATAAACAATTGTGGAACGTGTCTGGTAATGTATATAATTATATTTTCTTATTTTCTCATGAATGGAGGTTATATGATGGATTGTCAATGACATGTGAACTGAGTTGAAATATATCATACTTTGATTGTTGAGTTCGTTCATATGCGGATAGTTGAAGTATGTTATTGTTGAATAATTATTCTATGTTATGGATTATGTTGTATACATGCTATATTGCTGGAACCATATTGATTATGTTGTGACTTGAATTGTAAATGACTGAGTTGTGGGTGTGGCTCAAGATTATGATTGAGCATGTTCTTGGATGTGATTGTGATTGTGTTTGACTAGAAAGGAAAGGCATGGTGGTGCACCCCATGGAGAAATTTATGTGAAGTTATAAGGGTGGAGAATATAAATAGAGCGATAAGGGTGGATACGGCGAGGGCCGTGGGCAACGATCCAGAGGTATTCTGGACGACCCGGTTGGTACGGAAAATGTGTGTGAAATTGATTTCATCGATTGCTGTTGTGAATTTTGAATTATGTTGAAATGTATTTGATTTACTTGGATATTGTTGTGAAGTATTATTAATAATATTATATCATATGATGATCGATTTACGTATGATTGCAGCATGTTATCATTATGATGCATGATATTTTTTTTGTCATAGTGTTGTGTTATCTACTCACTGGGCACGTGGTTTGCTCATACCCCTCTTATTGATATTTTTTTCAGAGTTGACAGCTGAAGGTAAATATCGGAACAAGGAATTATGGATCCTTAGTCCATGATTACCTTTTCATTTGTTCAGGATAAAGGTATAATAGTTAAGTCTTATTCTAAGTTGTATAAATCTAGAATTCTCTGTAATCTGGTAGGTTCATTCAGTGATGTAATGCGAATAATTGTAGTATGTATAGAGAACTCGTTTTGGTTGCATGAAAAAGAATTGTATGATTTTTAAGAGAAAGATAGGCTTACTGAGGTGAAATGAAATTCACTTTCCGTGCCGGTCACGTGCTCAAATTTTGGGACATGACATAAACCGTCATGTACGTGCCAAATAGCTAGATAGGCAGTTGCTTCAGTTATTTGCCTATAAATACTTGTTTAATTATTATAAAAGGGGTTGACAACTTTTGATTAAAAATCCTGATATCTCACACGAGTAAATTAAAGAATCAATATCAAAGTATGCTTTCCACCTTACATTTCAGTTAAGTTTAAATTCAAAGTCTTTTACGTTTCAGTCTCTTTTATCTTACAGCAATTTATTTGCTTTCATTTATCTTTTAGTAATTTATTTGCTTTCATTTATATTCCTCACTTTAAACCTTCTGCAATTTCTATTCTATCAATTACTTTCTGCAGTTTACCTTTTCTACACTTTATATTCTACAATTTCCTTTTTGCACTTACTTTTCACTTTTACCATTTTCATTTAACTTTTCTGCATAAAGTACATATCAGGCCACACTTTCATCATAAACGAGATTACCACATAACTTTGAAAACACAATCGAATCTCGGTTAGAACAAAAAACCCTGTAAACAAATTGCCATGCCTAGTGGGACGAGTTCATAGTAACTTGTTTTATGTATGCCTTTAAGAAGTGGTAAATTCATACCTTGTTCTTCTTATACTCACAATTCTGACATCATGAGTAACACAAACGGCGCTAGTCAAGTGACAAGTTCATTAACTGCTGTAGTCACGGTAAATATACCAGTAGTTGCAACAGTTACAACAACTGCTAATCCTACAGACATTGTGCCAAACGTATCCCTTTCTGGAAATCTTGTATTGGAACAAGTGTTTGGGACAACAACAGTTTTGCTAAGCCCGGTAGACAATCAAATAATAAGGTTTGCACCTCGATATGGATTGCCTCAGGGGTATATCCTTCCTGTAATATCTTAACTGGGGATTAGAAATCAATTAATCAATCCTTCATGTTAAACGACTCAAAGCCAAGCAGTAAGTTCTGCATTGTCAAATGTGATAGGAACAAGCACTCCCACTGTGTTCTAACAGGAAAGGCTGAATTTGAGACCTATCTTCCCGAATATGTCAAGAGATATGCTGAATACTAGCACTACATCTACTGTGAGTTCATTAGCTGACATTCGATAGCAAATGGATGAAAGCAATCATGCATGCTGACACAACAAATGGGTGTTATGCTCAAGCCCTTAATGGAGAGTACAAATAATGCGTGTAATACGCTAGCCCTACAAATAGGTAGATTAACTCAGGCCTTAGGGATTGTTGTACCTCAGAATGCTAAGCAAGACAAGTGATTATTGTTCAAGATTAGAATCTACAAAATAACCTAGTACAGGAGCAAGATCAACCTCAACCTCAGTTGAGACATGGTGAAGTACAGATGTTGCGTTGGAATGAGCTACAGGTAAATAATGCCGTAAGAGAGTTTCGACAAAACTTTGTAGGAAATCAAGTTGAATGCAATGTAAACCAAGTCATCGAATAGGTCTTTAATAGATTTGGTTTCAACGTAGACTATACTAACCAGCCTTATTTCTCTTTAGCATTCCCTGACTGGGTTTAACAGGCATAATTGCCTAGAGGAATGGTTAAGGTTCCTAAATTATCCAAGTTTTCTGAAGAAAGTGGTGAATCGACTATCGAACATGTCACACGGTATACCATTGAAATAGGAGATCTAGCAATAGATGAAGGACCAAAATGAAATTCTTTCCTAGTTCACTCACAAAGAATGCCTTCTCATGGTTCTTGACATTGAGACCAAATTCTATTCATTCGTGGGCACAAATGGAAAGAAGTTTCCATGATCAATTCTTCAGAAAAGATCTAAAAATTGGTCTGATAAATTTGTTCAATATTAAAAGATTATACAATGAATTTGTTGAAGATTATTTGGCAAGGTTTAGGCAGATAAGGAGTAGGTGTTTTACTCCAATTCTCGAAGCTGAGATTGTCAAAATAGCTATTAGAGGCCTAGATTATTATATCAAAAAGAAGCTTGTAAACTAACATTTAGTTGACCTTGCCCAACTAGTGGGTAAAGTTTGACAAATAGAATTATTGAAAGCTGAGAAAATGCAAAGACAAATATAATAATTGAAAGATGAGAAAGTGAAAAAACAAAAGAAATTCCTCAAAAGGGAAAAGATAAACTATGTCGGGATAGAAGTATCCGACGAAGAAGAAGAAAACACCGAGTATGATATAAATCTTGTCGAGCTAAAAAATGGACCTCTTTTTACTTGTCAAGCTATAAAGCCAATGAAGGCCAAAGAAAAGATGAGTTATGTCAATAGAAAAGTGTATACGTTCGACATAATGAAAGCCGAACAAATTTTTGAATTTTTGTTAAAAAAAATAAAATTGTTGGATACTCATAGGCTGTTGAAGCCTGATGAAATTAAAGACCGAAAATATTGTAAATATCATAATTTATTCGGTCATGTGACTAATGGATGTGTACATTTTAGGAACTTAATTCAAAAGGCTTTGACGGAAGGAAGACTAAAGTTTGCTGATAAAAAGGCAGATATGAAGGTTAACACCGATCCCTTTCATACGAATGTTGCTGAGATTAACAACCAAATTCCTTTGAATATTGGCATGGTCCGCGTAAAAGGAAAAGGGAAAATGAATGATGAAATTAACTCAGATGAGTTACATGATAATGATGATCCTATAATCGACAACTATGATAACTTTGACATTTATCAAAAGTCATGGGAGACATATAAAAAGTTTATGTCTAGAAAGAGAGACAAAGTGGCAATCAAGATGTGCCCAAGGTGTGTTCATTTATATGATCCAGAGGCCATAGCATCTCATCGAACAATAATGGCTAATGCCTGATTACTCAGAGATCAAAAGAAAGAGAAATTTTGTAAGAAAAATTTTCGATAGGTACTATCCAATACACCAAGATCTTGGTCTCATCACTTAGATAGGCCACATTCTAATGGTTGGTGGACTGAAAAGTTGAAAGAGTCAGTCGGGAGTAATAAGCCAAGTTCCTAAGACCATATCCGACATGTCAAAACACAAGTGCCACCTGTAAACATGAAGGTTAGCCAATGGTACAAAAACTCTGCAATGACAAATAAAGATTATACTGGAAGAGTAGATTCCAGAAGGATCAACCTTTCTAGAATGAAGATTATCGACGTAGCAAAATAATGCTATTTGGTCAAAGAGATCCTGGAACATCTGGTCGATCATTGTCGGAAAGCCAGAAAAGATTGTTACAAAAATACAGACAAGCACAGAGAAGAAGAGCTTTGGTAGATGCACTTCGAATCAAAGAGGAACCATTAGGTTCAAGAAAAAAAAATACTTGGTAGTCAAAACTAAGCTAGCAGCTCATAATGATGAGTTAACTCAACAAGAGATTTCCAAACTACAAGAGGAAAGCGCACAACCTCAACCGAACCTTTTAAGTGCATGGCTTGAGGCAGAGATTGCAAAGGTTCAAAAATCGACCTAGTTGGCACCTCCAAGATCAGATGTTGACAAGGATATACTTTGCTCTCTTCCTAAGAAAAGCTGGCCAGTCGGGCTAGTCGAGACTGAAAAGGTCAGACGTGATAAAGGAAAATAGGTAGCCATGATAGAAGTAAAAGGGACAGACTTTGAGGACTGGCATAGCGAAAAGGTCAAGGTGGTCTTAGAGGATCCCACAACTAACATGGACTAGAAGAGAGAAACTTTATCTAAGGTTAAACAAGGAGGCAACTCGTCTAGTCCGAACCTAAGTGTCATATGACCCACATGGATTTGTCGGCCAATAAGATTATCAAAGCCCTTAATGATCCTAAAGACTCGATAGGTTTCAATGACGAAGAAGAATTCGATTTAGACTTTAACATGGATCTAGATGACGCAATCATGGCTATGGGTACAACTTTGTTTGAAGCAGGATATGATAATTGTCCAGTGGATAAAGATTACTTCAAGCTTGGGCCATCTACAAATGAATGTGGTTTATTTATGGACAAAGATGATTGGGACCCAGTTGAAAGAAAATTTAGAGATGTCGAAGAGAAAGAGAATGCAGGAGAATACTCTATTAGCATGGGTCAAAATCTTATCTCCATGATACCGCCAGACTACAAAGCTCATTACGAGATTTATGTCAGTGACAATGAGGAGGACCTTGATTATTTGACGGAGGAAAACTTTTTTAATAGAATATATAGGCTCAGTCTTCGTCTATGGCGGGCAGACTTGGAATTCTTGCTCCCATTGTTCTAAGCGCCTTGGCTGCTGTCGATTCTGTCCTCCCTTATGCTACGATGTTTTTTGTTTTACTTGAGTTCTTCTACCGGAAGCAAGGAATTAATTGCCCAACAGCAGGTGTAAGAAGTCAAGATGAAGTAAGCATGTACGCAAAGATTACTCGCTCACGGCAAGTGGTACTACTATGCGTAGTATGTCCAACCAAAGGAGATTTAGTTGTTTGCGGTTGGACACCCTGTGTCTTAGGCTTAACTGAAGCCTTTTTAGGTGTAAGTTGGGCAATCTGATTCACCGGTAGTGACTTTTCTTCAATTCCTTCTGTCCTTAGAGGCATAAAACCTGTTTGCACCTTCTTGACTATTGCTATTGTATTGAATAGGCAGCTAGAATGGAATAATCCCCTATAATTGCTATTGAATCCGGTGCTTGAGAATGCCCGGCTTTCAGGAAGAATTTTGAATACATCAAGGTAGGGACTTCTGAGACGCTCTTACACAGATCGGATATCAAACTCTTTTCTTTCACAGTACCTATCTCGAGTGGCTTAAAAGCTTTATCCCCCTATGTTAGCTGGCTAAAAAAGTAATTTATCCTTACTCAACTCAGTAAATTGAAACAAGTCCCAACCCTCATCATATTAAAAGGGCTTTGCTACGAGAGTTTTGACATTAGTGATTTGCTTTGAATCTGGCTCCTAAACCAGGGCAAATAGCCTATAATACATATGAATCCGACTGATCGAACCGGACTGCCAATGAAATCCATTTAGTTAGTTAAGCTAACAAGAAAGAAATAGATCAAAAATTGAGTTTAAAGGCCCGAGAGTACAAGAACATGTCCGATAGGGAAGGTGCGAGATGGTTCCGTCTTGTATCCTGGCAGAAGATCCCTAAAAAAGCAAGCAGCATTTCTTTTCTTGGTAAGGCCTGGGGGATGCCTTCTACCTTCCTTCTAACCCCGCGTAGTGAGCAAGCAGCAGGAAGAAGCAAGCATCAATCAATCAATTCGATTTCTTCAAAAGTTATTATTGTTACTGCACCATCGGCTTTCTTCGCTTAACCCGTCGAAACTGTATAACGAAAAAATAGAGTTGATTTGTAAACCTTTTATTAGAACTTGATCAATGGATACGGTAAAGACTCAACAAGAAAACTAAGAGCTAATACTAGGTGAATACCTGCTCCTTACTCTGAGTTCCAGACTCAAGCCTCCTACTTTTTTTTTTTGATTATCCAAGTCATTGCATCCTATTCGTGCACAAGACCATAGATTGTCAACTGATGAAAGAAGTCCTCCTTTACCTAAGGAAGTTAATTCAGGGATTGATACCGTACTCGCAGTGTAGGGGATGAAAAAGAATGGATCTAAGATAATCTATGGATCCAGATTGGATAGACTACACAAAATCTCTCTTTTCTTTTTCTTTTATATAGGATCTCGGGAATTGCTTTAAAGATGGATTATGTTGTCTAATCCTAAGGATAATACGCTGGTGCCTACCTTTCTAATCAACAATAGAAGAGTGCGCTGCCTAAAAGAAAAAGAGGTTATACCCCCTTTCTTTATACCTGGACTGAGACCTCTTGGATGTGGTCGATTCCAAATCTTCATTTCTCATCTAGCTTGGCTATTGCTGGTCGGTGAATCCTTTTTTCGAGCCCACTTTCAATTCAAAGCCTACCTTCAATAGTCGATCTTTGAGGCATAGTTGCATCCATTGAGACGAATACCAGTAGTTGAGCTCGAGTAGCCATTGATCTTGTCGATCAACCCGAGGCCCGAAAAGAAATGCTGAACCTTGCTTCAAGCACTGGGGCTAACCGTGCCTTCACTGCTTTGGGGAGAAAGATGTTCTCGACAGGTGCCTTCATAAGGAGCCGCAGTCAATGCCTCCTCTATGAGATCTCTGTGCTACTGCCCAGCCCCACCTTAATTTTGAGTTTTTTTTTAATTACGATTTTTTTCGATCTAGGGCTTGCGTAGTATACCTTTTTCCATAAATTCCAGGCTCATATTAAGAACCCCGAACCTTTTGAGCAAGCGCTATGGATATAGTGAATGCTAGCATTAGCCCACATTGCAAGGCCATTGAAGCTTCACTGGCCACCTGTAACATCCCATATTTTTCCTCTTTTGAAGTTATATTTTCTTTATTAAGTTGGAAATGATGTTAGAAAATAGTAAAATATACTTTTGAGATGCCTAAAAGCAAGTCATCAAGAAAAGACATGAGAAATTAGGATAAATGAGCTAAGAATAGAAGAAAAGTGAAGTTATGAAGGAATTAGTCGACTAATGGTAACAATCAGTTGACTGATAGCATCAGAAAAGGACTAGGTTGCTGATATCTACAATCAGTTGACTAATTAGGAGAGATCAGTCAACTGATGATTCTCTATCATGCTAAAATTTTGGGTCTTGTAGCAATTAGTCGACTAATCAGGTTGAATCAGTCGACTAATTTCAAATCAGTCAACTAATCATGAGCAATCAGTTGACTAATCGCTTGCTGGAGTGCGAAAATAAGTCGGTTTCAATTGAAAAATCAATGAAAAATTGACTAGAATGCCCCTAACATGCCAAGGAAGCTTAGAAACAAGAAAATAGGGGTAAAAGGGGGATTTCCATGTTAAAGGGACTCTTTAAACCCTTTAAAAGCAAGAAGAGAGAGAGAAATGAGATTTTCTAAAATTTTAGAGAAAAAAGAGAGAGAGAAACATGGAGGAGAAGAAGAAGAGAGAGAATGGATTCCTAGTTGGTTTTTTAACAAAGAAATCATCAAAGGTAAGCTTCCTAACTTAATTTCCCTAATTTAAATGGATTCTATGCTTGAGAATTCATAGAATAGCCATTTTCAGACTAAGAGGAAGAAAATGGAAGAAAGGAAAGTCTGAAAATTAAGGAAGCAAATGGAGCTAGAGAGAAACTAGGAGAGAATCCACAAGTTCAGCTATAAAAAGAATTCAAGGTAGCTAGTTATTCATAAAAGCAATTTAATTTCAGTTATTTATCATGCTTGTGTATGATATGTTATTGTTTTGTGGTAAAGCTATCCATGAGTGTTTGAGAACATGTTTTTTTATAAATATGGGACTTGACTCCTCATAGGATGTAGTAATTCCTCATAGGATAAAGAGTTCTCTTAATAAGAAAGCTAGAAAGTAAGTTAATTTAGTTATTTACCATATTCTTCATGATTCAGCAAGTATAGATATGTTAAAGTTCTCCATGAGAACATAGAGTTAACTTTCTCTTGAAAAGTAGAGATTATGTCCTTATGGGATGATAGAACTAGAAATTCCTCATGAGATGACAGAAATACCTCATAGGATGTAAAAATCCTTATGGGAAGACAGAACCCCAGAAATTCTTCGTAAGATGACAGAAATTCTTCATGGGACATTGAGTACTTTTCCTTAGAAAGTAGCTACAGTAGCTAAAGTAGCTAGAGTAGCTAGAGTAGCTAAAGCAGCTAGAGTAGCTAAAGTAGCTAAAGTAGCTAGAGTAGCTAGAGCAGCTAAAGTAACTATAGTAGCTAAAGTAGCTAAAGAATAGTGCACTATGTTGAGAAATAAGTTAAGACACAAGTTACGTGTTATTATATCAGTTTGTATTTCATAGAATGAGTTTCCTATTGAGATTGCTTTTATTATAGTTCTTTTATGTTCATGGAAGTATAAACTAGTTATTAAGAATTGCTTTTATGACTGAAATGGTTCTTGAAATGTTTTTTTTAAATAAACTAGCTATTGAGATTATATATCTCATGTTTTATATTTTAACTAACCATTTCAGGAGTTGAGGTAAAGAAGCAAGAGGTAGCAAGGAACAAGCTAGCATAGTTGCTAGGTAGTTACACATAGCAAAGGAATGTAATGTTAATTTCCTATATAAACCTATGGAGATCTATGCATAATTTGTGTATATACATGGCAATATGAGTTACATGTCAGTCCATTGTATTATAACTTCATTCTAGAAGAGAAATTGCAAAGAAGAATTGAAGAAATATTGTAGATTATCTGCATAATGAAACTAGATAATTTTACCATGTTTTCAAGTTAACTTTTTTGGAAATCTGAAGCTTAAGGCACATCAGTTGATCGATGTCCATAAATCAGTCGACTGATACCCTTGATTTTATATATACACAATTCTGAAGACTATCAGTCAATCGATACTCCCAGATCAGTCGACCGATTGTCTTCTGCCAGTTCAAAATTGTATTTTGTAAAAGTTTCAAAGTTACCTTATTTTTATATAGTCAGATATTTTGCAAGACTTTTCAGAAAAGTTTTCATGGTTTTAACCATAAGTTTCACAAGATCTTTATTACAATTTTATTAAATTATATAAAATTAGTATAATTTTAGCAGACGTTACACCACCTCCCTGGCTTGCTCATTGAGGTGGTCTATTAGCTGCGGAAGAACTTGTTGCTTCCTTCACCTCAGCCAGCTGCTTAGGGATGCTTAGGGGTGTCTATGCTAGACAGTCCTACCATATCGCGCAAAAAAGAAAAGATATAGCGTTGGTAAGATTAAGCCCATGACGTGGCCCCGCCTGAGTGCTCTGTTGCCCCTGACCCACGGCCTAGGCTCTTGTAATGCCCCGTAGGCCTATCTCGGATTTGTAGAAGACGATATATTGTCAGGATTTGACAGTTTAGAAGATGATTGGGATGCAAGACTTGATAATTTCGTCAAGTTTAAGAAACCAACTGAAGTGCAAAAGGCACACTTGTGTCTCCTACATATCAAGGCCTTAGTGGAAGGAAAGCCTATAAACAGGATCCTAATAGATGACAGAGCTACCATCAATTTGACACCAAGAGCCACATTTAAGAGGCTTGGGAAAGATGAGTCTGACTTAATTCAAACGGACATGATTGTCATTGATTCTAGTGGCAAATCTTCTCCTTCTGATGGAATAGTAATGCTAATCATCCTTGTCGGATCGATTGAAAAGGCTACCCTTATTGGTAATTCCCTCTAAGTCTAGTTATAACATACTTTTGGGCAAAGATTGGATCCATGCCGTTGGGGCTATCCCATCGACTGTGCACCAGAAATTAATCCTTTGGAATGACAAAGGACAAGTAGAGGTCATTGAGGCAGATGACCGTCCATGTTACTTGCAGCAATTCCATATCGATTTCAAGATTTACTCCCTAACTGTCAGACCAGTCGTGACAAAGGATGGGTTGATTAATACAGATGCTTTAGAAATCTGTCTAATGGACCAATTTAGTGTCAAATTAATAGATAGGGCCGACAAAAATTGGTCAAGCACAGAAAGGCCGACGAAAATTAGCCGAGTGACAGCCATGAGTCTTAAGACTCATTTGGACGGATTGTCGGCATATCTGGCTGACAAAGCAGTTAATACAGTAGAATGTATGTTGTTAGACTGCATTATTGATGATGGTCCTATAGCATTTGAGAAAGGACCTGATGAAAATATAAATGTTGAACCAGAAGATCATTTAGAAGAAGTGAATTTAGGTACTAAAGAGAATAAGAGACCTATTTTTATAAACACATTTCTGCCAAAGGAGTTCAAAGAAAAACTTGTCATGCTCATCTCCGAATATAGGGGTTGCTTTGCCTGGGATTACAACGAAATGCTTGGTTTAAGTAGAGACCTCATCAAACACAGACTGCCACTTAAAGAAGGATGTAGACCTGCCAAACAAGCAAATAGGAGATTTACTCCTAAAGTGGTGTTGAAAATTAAAGAAGAATTCGACAGGCTACTCAAAACTAAGTTCATCAGAATTACTAGGTATGTTGAATGGCTTTCTAACATAGTTTTGGTTGTTATAAAAAATGGCAAGTTAAGGGTATGCATTGATTTTAGGAATTTGAATCTGGCAACCCCTAAAGATGAATATCTTATACCTATATCGGATATGTTAGTAGATGCCGCATTCGGGCATGAAATTTTAAGTTGTATGGATGGTCATGGAGGACATGTCAAAAATTGCTTTCAGATGTCCAAGAGCTATTGAGATATATGAATGGGTTGTCATGCCTTTCAGTTTAAAGAATGCAGGGGCCACTTATCAAAAAGTGATGAACACCATTTTCCACGATGTGATTGGGAAGTTTATGGAGGTTTACATCGATGGCGTCATTGTTAAGTCGGAAGACAGGGAAAACCACTTGACATATTTGAGGCAGGCTTTTGAAAGAATGCGAGAGAATAACCTTAAAATGAATATGGAGAAATATACTTTTAGAGTGTCGATTGCCAAATTTCTAGGTTTTTTAGTCCATAAAAAAGGTATCAAAGTGGACAAGAACAAAACTAGAGCAGTTTTGGAAGCCACTGCACCAACAAATAAAAAGGAACTACAATATTTCTTGGGAAAGTTGAACTTTTTAAGAAGATTTATGTCACATCCCAAAATCTGAGCACGTGATCGGCACGGATGGTAAATTTCACCTCACCTTTGTAAGCCTATTTTTCTCTTAAGCACAATACTGATCCTTATCTTGGTTATTCTTTTGAATACAATTAATTTAAATTACACAATTTAAGAATTAAAATAAGAGAACTATTCCTCTTTTCACAAAAGATAAGAAAGTACGGTTAAACCGAATTCTCGATACATAGTTTTTCTAGATTTATACAACTCAGAATAAGACCTAAACATTATACCTTTACTCTGAATAAATAGAAAGGTAATCTTGGCGTAAACGTCATCAAATTAGGAAGTTTTCCATACCTGAAACTGAAGACAGCTTCTACTTAAGAGAATCTTACCACATTCACACACAATATAGGTATATATAAACATGCAAATATACATATTTGATCTAATAGTACAATCATCTAAGTTTTGGTGAACAAGATATTTATCAAGACACACATATAGAATTCACCTTGCAATTATTAACAAACACATTCTAGATCAAGCCAAATCACATTTCAAACAATTCACACAATTTCAATTTAAGTTCCTAGACATTTTTCGGGTCCCGTCCACATAAAGTGGCCGTTGCCCACGGCCCCCGCCGCATCCTCCCTTATTTCACCCCGCTATCAAAGGGACAAATCTGTAGTCCAACCTTATTTCGCCCTGCCCTTAAAGGGACGAATGTCATATTCAATACTACGTGGCCATAGTAATTTCATTCCACCCTTATTTCATCCCTATCTTCAAAAGGACAATATGTAATTCACCCTTATTTCATCCCATGGGATCCCATAAACTCCACTTCCATTTCTTTCAAGATTAAACACAATCACATTACACAAACATAGGTAATCATATGCATTCTATTTCAGGAAAAGTTTATAATAGTCTCACACTTGCACATTTCAATGCATAACATGAATGCATTAATTTCATGTCACATATATATATATATATATATATATATATATATATATATATATATAGTACACTTTTAATATATACATAAAATAAGCAAACAAGGTAAGGCAAGATCTCTCACCTTGATACTTGCCCAATTTTACCTTGAACCTTCCTTAATGATGTATAAGATGATGGAAAGTAATTTTCTCTATATCCAAACTATTCACATCATTTCAAAATATGTGAAAGATGCATCAAAGAATTCATCCCTATAAGATAATCATGCAAAAACATATCAAGGTCACCAAAATAGGAAAATTCCTTACTACAATTTTGACCTTTGATCACTCCTTTGAACATAACTCTCAAATGATAAAGAATTTTCAAATGAAACTTATACCATTAGAAACTAGGCTCAAAGATCTTTTCAATGATATCTTATTTGCTAAAACGAAGTCCGGATGAAAGAGTTATAAACATTTTTAAAATGATGTTATAGTAACAGTCAACGGTCAACTCAGCTACGGTAACTTTGACCAAAGTCAATGCTACAGTATCATTGACCAAGTCAATACTATAGTATATTGACCAAGTCAATGCTACAGTAACTGCAAAAATCTGAAAAAAATTTCTTGATGAACAGTATTTTCTGGAAAATTTTCAGAATGAATAGTAAACGTTCTTTGTGTTTTTAATCCAAAAATTTCAAAATCATATCCAAACACACCATTTCTTTTGTTTTCTTCCCTGGGTTTTCATCCTTGATGTTTAAAGATTGTTTTGAAACAAAAAAAACCCCCAATTTAAACAAACAATTCAAGCCTCAATCATCAAATTTTCATCAAGAATGTTAACTTTTTTCAAATATCCAAATTCTATGAATTTCACCTAGTTTTCTCCAAATTTCTTGTTCCATAATTATTATCCAACATGTAGAAATATTTTAAACCAACATCTATACTTAAATTTATTCATGGAAACATTATACAAAGAGTTTCCAAAATAATAACCTAGGATTTACTATTCACAAAAATTAAAGAAATTGGAAAATTATGATGAAACTTACCTTAAATCAAGAGTTTTTTAGCATAGAGGAAGGTTACTAGAGGGAAAAACCCACCGAAGACTTGATCAGAAGCAAGCTCATGAAGAATTGGAGGGGAGAAAATTTGACCGAGAGAAAAAATGGAAGATGAAGGAGAAGGTAGTGAGAACAACAACAGGAAAAAGAAGGAATGAATAAGAAGACAGGAGGATAAGTGTTTTGAGTATATACGTGGGCCCCATAAATTTTTCTTGGATAAAATTGTTCATAGCCACTTTAACTTGTAAGATTTGTTCACTTAAGTCCTTGAGAATTTATAAAAATTTACCAAATTAAAATTTTCAATTTCTATTCTCAAATTTCCTTCACTAATTCAAAAAGAACATTTTTCACGTAATTATATTTTTCAATAAACTTTAAAATAGACTTTAAATATTCATAAAAATTATTGGGGTATTACAATTTATATCTAATTTGTCGGGTAGGACCATGGTCTTTTCACCTTTGGTTAAGCTGAAAGCAGAGCAAGAGTTTATCTGGGAGCTTTGTCACCAGAATGCTTTTGATCAAATTAAGCGTTATTTGACAAATCCTTCGGGCATGATGTCACCAATACTACGACTGCCACTGAAGTTATATATTTTACCTTTCAAGGAAACGATAGGATGTTTACTGGCTCAAGATGATGGGAATAGTGTCAAGAAAGCCATTTACTACCTTAGTCGAGCCCTAAACGATGCAGAAACAAGATATAGTGCAATTGAAAAGTTATGTTTATCTTTGTATTTTTCTTGTACTAAGCTGAAATATTATATGATACCTTGTAATGTATTTGTCGTGTCGAAGACCGATATAATAAAGTTAATGTTATCCAAACTTGTCATCAATAGATGTATTGGTAAATGGACAATTACATTGTTAGAATTTCCTTTATAATATGTTCCAGCGAAAGCCGTTAAACGCCAAGCATTAGCTGACTTTTTAGTTAACCATCATAGTTTAGAAGTCGATAATGACATAAATTTTATTCGATTGAAACCTTGGCGTCTTTATTTCGATGGTTTGAGGCACGAAAAAGGAAGTGGCATTAGAATTTTAATTATATCCCCTTAGGGAACTCTAACTAAACTTATGTTTGAAATTAAGTATTCTTGTTCTTACAATGAGGCTGAGTATGAAGCTTTAATTGTTAGAAATATTTTAACAAATAAAAACACAAAGGGTGCATATATTTAGAGATTCCCAGTTAGTCGTTAACCAACTTACTCAGGAAAACAAATGTGTTAATCAAAATTTGATAAAATATTGTGCTGTTGCACGTAAGTTAATGAAAAAGTTTGACAAAGTGATTGTCCACACATTCCTAGAGGGTCAAATGAAGAAGCTAATGATTTAGCTCAAATAGCTTCTGGATACTGGTGCGTATATTTTATAGCACATAAAATATTC
The DNA here is from genome assembly GCA_037074585.1 of Biancaea sappan. Taxonomy (NCBI): domain Eukaryota; kingdom Viridiplantae; phylum Streptophyta; class Magnoliopsida; order Fabales; family Fabaceae; genus Biancaea; species Biancaea sappan. Next base: position 21,374,452 of record CM073494.1, read on the forward strand.
CAGCAAGTATACTGGGTCGCAACAAGTAATAAAGTGATAAGTAGAGTATCGTCCCACAGAGATTGAGGTATCAAATGAAATTCAATTAGGCCAAGTGAAATGCTATTAAGACTTATGAAGGAAATTGTAGAAATTACACAAAAAGGGGGGTGATGATTGAAACAACAAAATATAAATAACTGAAATTTAAATAACTAAACAGAAAACAAAACAGACAAAAGATGTGCAACTGGTCACAAATTCCATGGAATTGTACATCATCATCCTTTCCTTTGAATATTCTTGGCTAATTCTATTATGTAATCTTCAATCTAAAATTCTTAGAAAGTCTTCTAAGACTGAATTATATTAAAATTATAGTTAGGAAGATCTTCACTAATCTATAATTCAAATATAATCCGATCAAGTCCTAATCACATCAATGCCCCGCAATCGCATATGACATGTTATCTCTTGTCCTCCTCATTACAAATACGTAGCAATCGCATACAGGTATAAATAACAAGCCTCATAGGACAATAAATAAAATAGAACTTTGGCCAAGAAAATACTCATTGGTCCAAATGAATTAAAGTACAATTTCCATTTCATCAAATGACCGACTACACAAGAAAATGAGATTGATTTCGTTGGTCTAATCCGATTAATTCATAGACAAATTAATCTTTTAATCATTGAAGAACAACTCAATTAAATTACAATCCATTCAATGTTGGCCAATTTTCTAAAATATGATTGAATCCAAAAGCTTTGAAATTACAATCTAACTTAACCAAAATAATTGACTAAAATCTTAGATCAACCATTCAATTAAACTATGAAGCTCAAGAAAATTATTCAAGCCACATAAATAAAACTATCTATATCTAGATAATCTAATTTATGGTGGAAATTACAAGGTCAAGCTCAATATCTAGCTAACTCTAGCATAGACATCAAAATCCCAAACTCATTGAAGGTTCATCAAACATTCAAGAGGAAGAATAATCGGTAAAATCCATTCCATTAAACGAAAGTGCATTAAAATCGAAATTGTTCAGCAATAAAACATCATAGAACCAAACTACATCAATCCTTAAACTCAGAAATTACATGGAAGAGAAGAAGAACATGACAGAAAACAGAAAATACAACAGAAATCTAAGAAACTATGAAGGAAAATGCAAGAAAAGGAAGGAAAATGGGAGAAGGAGAGCCATTCCCAAGTGGGAAGGCTTCCTTTCCCTCAAACCAAGCTAGAGAGTTGCCTCTATGTTGCTCCCAACCACTGCTGCCTAAGGAAGGCAGAAAAATGGTGCTAGCACTTCACATCTGAAAAATGACTTAGTCTCCTTAATAAATTTCGATTTTTACAAATATAAAACTGATCTAACACATGCCTAAAGGGATATTCTGCCCTAGATGCCTCCTTGGATGCCTCTTCCATGATATGGCAGCACTTTGACAGCAAAACAACAGCAAAATTAATATTTCTGCAGCAGCAGAAAAGTATGGCAGCAGCAGAATGGTATGGCAACAGCAGCAAAATTAATATTTCTGCAGCAGAAAGTGACAAACAGCAGCAGAATATCATGGCAAAATTAATATTTCAGCCATGCTTTTCTTGACCTACGAAAATTAATATTTCTGCCCAAAAATTCTGACTACATGGCATTGAATAAGAGTTCAAGTGGGCCCCACATCCAGCATATCCTAGTAAGCATCTACATCACCCAAAAAGTGCCACATTAGCATCCAAATCATCATCTTTGTCCATGTCAATACTTTTCTCTCCAAAATTAAAATTTGTAGGAATTAAATTGAGCATTTTACAATTCAAGTTCTAAAAATATAAAAATTGAGACACATTCAATCCATAAATAGTTTATACCCAATAAATTCCAAAACATAATAAAATTAGAGAATTGACAAAATTAAAGAGGCAAAAAGGACTAAAATAGGGACTAAAATAAATAGAAAAAGTATGTTATCAGATACAAAATTTCTCAAAAGAGTTTGTCAGATTTAATAGAAATCAGAGATTTTTTGTACCCTTTAAAAGAAAGAGATGTGTTACAAAATGATGTCCATACAAATAATGATTGGAGAAAAGCAATCATTGCTTATTTAGAAAACTCGAGTTCTGATGTCGAACGAAACCTCAAATATAGGTCGTTAAATTTTGTATTGTCGGGTGGACAATTATATAGAAAGACTGTCGACGAGCAATTAGAAGAATACTTGAGTGAGTCAGAGGCATACATTGCCTTGTCAGAAGTCCATAAAGGCATTTGTGGAGCTCATCAAGCAGGTAAAAAAATGAAGTGGATCCTTCGACGATTAAGATTCTATTGGCCAACGCTAGTTAAGGATTGTATAATATTTGCCAAGTCTTGTGAAGAATGTCAAAGACATGGCCACATACAAACATTCCACCAAATGGGTCGAAGCGATTCCATTAAAATATGTCACCCAGTAAGATGTGATTAATTTCATTGAAAATCACATCATTTGCAGATTTGGAATTCCTCAAACTCTGATAACTGATCAAGGAACTGTCTTCACTGGACGGAGAGTTATCGAATATGCATATTCTAGGAAGATAAATTTGATTACATCAACCTCATACTATGCACAGGCGAACGGTCAAGTTGAAACCATTAACAAAATTCTTCTAAGCTTGATAAAAAAGCATGTTGGCCGACAACCTAGAAATTGGTATAATACCCTTGATCAGATTCTATGGGCATACAGAAGCTTGCCAAGAGAATCGACAGGCATATCGCCATAAAAATTAGTCTATGGTCGTGAAGCTATTTTGCCTATCGAGATCAATCTCCAATCGATTTGCATTAAAAAATAAGATGAGTTACTAGTTGAAAGTTATTGGGATTCAATGTTCAACGAATTGAACGAATTGACTTGAGAGATTGATCACTCTAGAAAATTTAATTCAGCAAAAGGAACGGATTGCAAAATTTTATAATTGTCAAGTTAAATTTAAATCTTTTAACTTAGGTGATTTCGTATGGAAGGTAATTTTACCTATTGAGAAGTATTGTCGAGAATATGGTAAGTGGTCGCCAAAATGGGAAGGACCATTTATAATTACACAAGTGTTTTTAGGAAAAGCTTATGCTCTTGATGAAGTTAGCACTCGGATAAAAGTAAAGTCAATCAATGGCAAGTACTTAAAGCCATATAGGCCGACAATGTGTGAAGTAAAAGTTGAATAAAGAATTTTTATTACTTTAAACTTCAGACAAATTATTGTCGAGTGCTGTAAAGAAATAAATGAATAAAACTCGTTAGATCGGGAAAACCGAGAATACATCAATCTATCAGAGGACCACTACATTTGACGATGTTGGTCCTAGACAGAAGCCAAGGTTTCCTTTTTGGCGTAGCCTGTCAGGTAGTTAACCTCTAAAAGTTTAATCTTCTTGGCAAGTTCTTAGGCTCTGACCGCAATGATCATAGCATTTTTGTTAATTTTCTCCCATCTTGCCGAATGCGCCACCATATTATTGTCAATTTTGTCCCTCATCGTCTCGAGTGATGCCAGTTCTTCCTTGGTTTTTTGGATTCTTTTTTCCAAATCATCGAGGAATTGCTTTGACATGGCAATACTATGACTAACGCAGTCCCAACTTTCTTTACATTTTACTATTCCCTCGTCTTGCCGGTCTCGGTCAACTTTCAAGTTTTGTAATTGGCCAAGAATGACTTCTTCTTTTTTTGACATCTTTTTTTTTTGTAAGAAGAGATGATATGATTGAAAGAAAGAGCTTCGTTGAACAAGTTGTTTATAAAATCTTTAAAATTTGAATAAAGATTTCGATAGGAAATAAGGAGCTGTGACCTTACTGGTTCTAGTTCAGCCAAAACAACTTGAACCCTGCTTCTCAAGGACTCATCAGATGCAAGAACCTCGAAGGAATAATCCAAAAAATGCTTGAACTTTGTTAATAATTTGTCGACCTTCGGGTCTGTCGAAGACTTCTCTGTAACCAAAGAAATGGAAGGAATTGGGTAACTCGATAAGAGACTTATTATTGCATCTAGATACAAATCACCAGTACTTGGACGAACAGAAGGTCCCATTTAGTCTGTTAGGTGAATTGGACTAGAGGTGGGTGATATAGGAAGCACATTAGCCATTAATGCCTCCATGTCAAAATTATCCCTGATCACAAGTAGGAGACCATCATGTGAAGGCAGGTCAGCAGTGGTATGACTTCAGTCAAACTGTTGGGAATTAGAGGAGATAAGATCCTGCTCATGTTCCTCAAAATACGAAGGTTGTAGAGATAAAAAATCAACAACTGCTGGTTCCTCGGCCAGAAAATCCTCAGTTGCATTGATAGTGAGCCCTTTTTAAGGTGATCCAATAGCCTGATCAGGGCCAAGCAGTTCTACCTGAAGAGTGTCAGTATGCGAATCCTCAACCTGAGTGATTTCAACAGATGTTTTAGCGACTGATACTTCTTGGAAGGCTTTGTTGGTTTCCTTAGCTGTCAGAACTACTGCAACAATGGAAGCATCACCCTGGAGAGCCTGATAGATTCTTTGGCAATCAGGTTCAAGACCTCTCGGTTTGAGGAGAAGCAGCAGTTGGACGATCGATTACTATAGCCCTTGGTTGGTCACTTGTTTTGACCATTCTCCTCCTCCTTTGTTAAAGAAGTTGATGGTTCACGCCACTACGATGCCAAATCGCCTAGAATTGAATTTGTGGCAATTTGCAGTATAGTGATCCCCAGGTCGTATTCACTCAAGGAGCCTCACTTCTTAGTACTAATTAATCGTTCTAAACACCCAAACACTAATTAAGAGTACATAAACATGGGGGGTTTTGTGGTAGTGCTAATAAAACAAACAAAACAGCAACCAAATAAATACAACAGCAGCAACAGCAACAGCAGCAGCAGCAGCAGAATTTGCAAGGTATTGACAGTAAAAAGACTATGTAATCAGCCACTAGGATTCATGGGAGTGTAACTATCATTACCTATCTCATTGATTCAGTTTTGTTCTCATTCCATTGTTTGGTTCTTTATGAAAATGGTTCTAGAATAACATCTAGAATTTAATGCTACTAATTACAGTCAAGAACATCTCTCTACTATAACTAGATGCATTCAGTGGAAAATCTCAACCAAACCAAGTTAAATATATCATCTAACTAGTCATTTCGCCTCCCTCACTTTCCTAATCAGTCAAGCAAGGTTATATCTTATATATATAAGTTAGTTTATGTTACATTCTCAAGCTCTAATCAGAATATGACAGCAACATAAACATAACATCAAAACAGAAACGAAATGAGATGAAAATGGAGAATAAAACACTTAGCTTGCATTCTTAGTTCAAGCTACAACATCCCAGTGGTCTAGTGACTAATTACAATGAAGACTTAGCCCTCCATGAGAGCAAAACAGAAAAAACAGAAGAGAAAAACAGAGAGGGAAAGAAAGCTGCGAATTTTCTAAGTTACTTCAAATAAAAGTGTCTTCTCCTTTTTAAAAATGATGCCCTCAATGCCTTGGGATATTCTACCCTAGATGCCTCCTTGGTTGCCTCCTTGGTGCTTCTTCCATGATTTGGGCAGCAAAACAGCAAACAGCAGCAGAAGAGACAGCAGACAGCAGCAGAAAAACAGCAAAACAGCATCAGAAAAACATGGCAGAAAAGCAGCAGAAAAACATGGCAGAAAACATGGAAAAGGGAGGTGCATAATTAATATTTCAACCATACTTTCTGACCTACAAAGAGTAATATTTCTGCCCAAAAATTCTGATTACATGGCATTGAATAAGAGTTCAAATGGGCCCCATATCTAGCATAATCTAGTCAGCATCTGCATCACCTAAAAAGTGTCACATTAGCATCCAAATCAGCATCTTTGTCCATGTCAGCACTTTTCTCTCCAAAATTAAAATTTGTAGGAATTAAATTGAGCATTTTACAATTCAAGTTCTAAAAATATAAAATTGAAACACATTCAATCCATAAATAGTTTATACCCAATAAATTCCAAAACATAATAAAATTAGAGAATTGACAAAATTAAAGAGGCAAAAAGGACTAAAATAGGGACTAAAAAGTATATAAAAATGCCCGATATCAAATCCCCCATACTTGGCCTTTTGCACTCCTGGGCAAAATAATATTCGAAACACCAAAAGACATCAAAAGAAAAGCGTGGAAAGCATGCTGGAATGGAATAGTTAAAATTTTGAAAAGATTTAGCACTTGAAGAAAATTATTCTTAAATTTCTAAGATTTCAAGCATCATGGCAATTTAATTTGATACTAATGAATTCAAGTAATTAGTCTCCTCACCAGGAATGTGTTTACTCTCTATTCTCTCAAGTGTCTAGGGTAAATCACTCGAAATTCAACTTATCACAGAATTCACTACCATAAGCTTGTCAAGAATCTAAATCTCCACTACTTGAATCACATACATGCTTGAATTATTAGGACTTTGGAAGGGTGTAAGGTTGGGTGAAGGAATGATTGGGAGGTAGAAAGAAATACACAAAACAAAGTTTAACAAGAACTTAAAGAAACGAAGAGCATCAATCAATAAGGTTATAAGATATTGAACTTTGAAATTTGGGCACAACAATGCTACTTTTCTTTTCTCCTTCTTGCTCTTTTGTTTTTTTTTTCGATCTCTTTTTTTTTTATCTCCATATGGTATATATATATATATAATTTTTTTTTTGAGTAGCAAAACTGAAATTCAAAACAGCCCACAAATCCTTCTTTTTGCACATGCTCAATTCAATCTAATTTCAAAAGAAAGAGGTTTCTAAAGCTCTTCAAATCTTAAATTTGGGGAAAAGAAATGATTTGTTTTAAAGTGGGAGAGAGCTAGAAAACACAAGAAAGAAAGGTGGAAGTAAGGTACAAAGTGGCACACAATGGAAACAACACATAGGATGGCTATTTGGCTAGAATGGTTACAAGAAACAAATGCCTAAATCATTTCCAAGCATGTACATGTAATGTAGCCTTAACAAAGATTCAAGACAAATTCTGGAGTAAAAATCATGATAGGGAATACACACAGCAAGAAAGAATAGCATTTTTCACTTAGGCTCAAATCCTCATAGCTAAAAGACTATTACAATAAATTCATTAAAGTCAACATCATTGCCATTTAACTTGAATTCCTTAGAGAAATAAGACTAAATTCTCTTCATGCTAAATCAATCTAAACTTTAGCTATCTCATCATGCATATTTCCACACCAAAACTCCATCAAAAATTTAAAAAGAGAGCATCAAATTCGGACAAAACATATCAGCAAAATTCTGCAGTGCAGAATTTCTGGCGATGCAGCTTGAATGACACAAAACAACCTCAAAACAAATGCGAATCACTCCGAATAAAATTCTACAACTAGAAGACAAATAAAGGTTTAAAAACATGTAAAGAAACTAGCAAAATTCGTAGCCAATCAGTACAGAAAATTCATGCAAGACAGCTCAAAAATTCTGGACAGAAACAGAGAAAACAGAGGAGACAGCAGAAATTTTTTTTTTTTGAAAATCAGCTCCAATTAAATTCTCTCCCCCCCCCCCCCACACTTAAACATTGCATTGTCCTCAATGCAAATTATTACCAAACATCAAATAAAATGAAGAGGACATAAATTAAAAAGGAGGGAAAGAGTACAGCCTTATCATAGAGCCGGAACATTGTAGAGTTGGATTTCCTCTACAGTTTCTTCTTTGAAGCCCTCGTAGAACTTCTTAAACCTTTGCCCATTTACCATGAACTGCTTGTTGGTGGCCTCATTTTGAATTTCTACTGCACCAAAAGGAAAGACATTAGTAATAACAAAAGGGCCAACCCATCTAGAGCGAAGCTTACCGGACATTAGCTTGAGGCGAGAATTATAGAGAAGGACTTTTTCTCCCACTTGGAATTCTTTTTTCTCAATTTTCTGATCATGTAAAGCTTTTGTCCTCTCTTTATAGATGCGCGCATTCTCATAAGCCGCGAGCCTTAGTTCTTCTAATTCTTGAATATGTAACTTCCTTTCCTTACCGACTAGGGTCATGTCCATATTGCATTGCTTAACCGCCCAATATGCCTTGTGTGCAATCTCCACCGGTAAGTGACATGCTTTACCAAATACCAAGCGGTATGGAGACATGCCGGTGGGAGTCTTGAAAGCGGTTCTATAGGCCCAAAGCGCATCGTCAAGCCTCTTACTCCAATCTTTTCTGTTGGGTTGCACAGTTTTCTCTAATATTTTCTTTATCTCTCGGTTGGAGACTTCTGCTTGCCCATTGGTTTGGGGGTGGTAAGGTGTAGAGGTTTTGTGCACCACCCCATATTTCTTCAATAGCCCTTGCATGTTTCTATTGCAAAAGTGTGATCCTTGATCACTGATTATGGCCTTGGGGACACCGAATCTGCAGAAAATATGTGAACGAAGGAAATCTACTACAACAATAGAATCATCAGTTCGGGTGGCTTTAGCTTCCACCCACTTTGACACATAATCCACAGCAACTAAGATATACATGAAGCCAAAAGAAACAGGAAAAGGACCCATAAAGTCAATACCCCAAACATCAAAAACATCACAAAAAAGAAGAGGTTGTTGAGGCATTTCATTTCTTTTAGACACATTTCCAGTTCTTTGACACCTAGAACAGTTTTTGCAAAAATCAAAGGCATCCCTAAACAAAGTAGGCCAATATAAACCAGAATCTAACACTTTTCTAGCTGTTCTTTGGGGACCAAAGTGTCCACCACATGCAAGAGTATGACAAAAATTTAGCACAGATGCAAATTCATGATTTGGAACACATCTCCTAATAATTTGGTCACTACAAATTTTTCACAAATAAGGGTCATCCCACACATAGTACCTAGCCTCGCTTCTTAATTTATTCAATTGATGTTTATTTTGGTATGCAGGCAATTCAGATGCAACAAGATAATTCACTAAATCAGCATACCAAGGCTCACTAATACCATGCAAAAGGAGGAAACACTCATCTGAAAAATTGTCTCTTACAGGGAGATGTTCCAATGGAAGATCAGAAAGTCTACTCAAGTGATCTGCTACTACATTCTCTGCCCCACTCTTATCCTTGATTTCCACATCAAATTCTTGGAGGAGCAGCATCCATCTAAGCAATCTTGGCTTTGCATCCGGTTTCTTCAACAAATATTTCAGTGCTGCATGGTCAGAAAACACAATTACTTTGGAGGCAAGCAAATATGATCTAAATTTTTCTAAAGCAAAAACAATTGCTAAAAACTCCTTCTCCGTGGTTGTGTAATTTGATTGAGCTGAATCAAGGGTACGGGACGCATAGGCTATGACATGCAACTTCCTCTTTATTATTTGTGAAAGTACTGCTCCTACAGCAAAATTTGAGGCATCACACATGAGCTCAAAGGGAAGCTCCCACCGTGGAGGTTGGATGATAGGAGGGGAGGTAAGTTGCTTCTTCAACTCATCAAAAGCTGACCTGCAAACATCATTAAAAATGAAATCAGTTTCTTTTTGGAGGAGTTTAGATAGGGGTAGAGCGATCTTACTGAAGTCCTTGATGAATCTTCTATAGAATCCTGCATGGCCAAGAAAAGAGCGAACTTCCCGCACAGAAGCGGGGTAAGGCAAAGAAGAGATAACATCAACTTTGGCTTTATCTACTTCTATGCCACGTGATGACACTATGTGGCCTAGGACTATTCCTTGCTCTACCATAAAATGACATTTTTCATAATTCAAGACCAAATTTTTCTCTATGCATCTCTCAAGTACTCTCTCCAAATTTTTCAAACATGCATCAAATGAGTCTCCATAAACAGAAAAATCATCCATGAACACTTCCATGCAATCCTCTAACAAATCAGAAAATATGCTTAACATGCATCTTTGAAAAGTGCCAGGTGCATTACAGAGACCAAAAGGCATGCGTCTATATGCAAAAGTACCAAAGGGACAGGTGAAGGTAGTCTTCTCCTGATCTTCAGGTGCAATGTGAATTTGAAAATAGCCAGAAAAACCATCAAGAAAATAGTAATGAGACTTGCCAGCAAGTCTCTCAAGCATTTGATCAATAAAAGGAAGAGGAAAATGATCTTTTCTAGTTGCTTGGTTCAACTTCCTATAATCAATGCAAACACGCCAACTGTTTTGAACTCTAGTGGGCACTAACTCATTATTTTCATTTGCTATAACAGTTACCCCGATTTTCTTTGGCACTACTTGTACCGGACTCACCCATTTACTATCAGAGATAGGATAAATAATGCCAGCTTGGAGGAGCTTACTTACCTCCTTCTTGACCATATCAAGAATCATGGGGTTAAGTCGTCTTTGGGGCTTCCTGACTGGTTTCGCCTCTTCTTCAAGGAGAATTCGGTGCATACACACTGAAGGACTAATCCCAGGAATGTCTGCTAGAGTCCACCCAATTGCCTCCTTGTTCTTTTTCAGCAAACTTATCAATTTTTGTTCTTGATCAGGCTCTAGATTGTTGGCTACAATCACTGGAAGCTGGTCTCCTACTTCTAAGAAGGCATACTTGAGGTTTTCTGGTAAAGCCTTCAACTCCAATGCAGGTGGTTGGATGGAGGATGGAATCAGTTTTTGTGGAGTCACATCCAAGAAGGCACCTACAAATTCAGATTGCTCAAAGACAGAATCCTTGGCTAAAGAGGAGGAAGGGTTAGCAACACAAGAGGAAAGAGATGAAGAATGTTCAACATTACAGTCTAAATCACTACACCTACAACTACCTAAAACAGAAACAGAATCTAAATCTAAGCTAGAGAAATTTGCAGAATCAGAATGCACATCAGAATCCAAATCACTATGTAAATCAGAATGCAACTCAGAATTGTCAGCATTTAGAGAGTTTTCAATTTCAGTGCAAGCATGACAGAATTCAGAACCAGCACAATTGCATTCAAAGGCATCCACCAAATCAGAAAATTCAGGAAAATCAGAAATTAATTTAGTTTGGAAATCATCAAATGCCTCATCAACTAAGTAATCCAAAAAGTTAACCACATGCACATTGGAATGATTTTCCATAGGATGTTTCATGGCATCTAAAATGTTAAAATCAATTTTGTTACCAGCAAACTCCATTGACAAAGTCCCTTCATGCACATTAATAATGGTTTTTGCAGTTTTCAAAAAAGGTCTACCAAGTATTAATGGTGCATGGCCAGGAATATCATCATTTTCCATATCAAGCACATAAAAATCAGCATGAAAAATGAAATCTTTGACTCTTACCAGGACATCTTCTAGAACTCCTGCTGGATGTGCTGTGCTCCTATTGGCAAGTTGGACAATCACTCCAGTTGGTGAAAGAACACCAATCTTGAGGCTCGAGTACACTGATTTGGGCATAACATTGATTGAGGCTCCCAAATCCAGCATAGCATTGGAGAACTCCATGTTGCCTATTGTGCATGGTATTGTGAAAGTTCCAGGATCTTTGCACTTGGGTGGCATGGGTGGTTGGATGAGTGCAGACATATTTCTCCCCAAATTGATTCTCTCATTACCCCTTAAACGCCTCTTATGAGTGCACAACTCTTTGAGGAACTTGGCATACTTAGGGATTTGCTTGATTGCTTCCAAAAGTGGGATATTGACCTCTATTTTTCTGAAGGTCTCCATGATCTCTTTATCCATGTCAGATTCAGAAGCTTTCCTTGATTGAGTCTGTCTATTAGGGAAAGGAAGAGGAATTTTCTGAACCACTTCTTCATCCTTTTTATTTTGCTCACTGGTTGAGGATGAAGGAACACTTTGCTGGACATTTGATTTTTCTGGTTCAGATTTAGAAGCTGGACTGTCTACTTGTTTGCCACTCCTCAAGATGATGGCACTGACATTGCCTCTTGGGTTGATCACTAGTTGGGATGACAAACTTCCTGAACCTTGACTTTTCAGCTCATTGACTGTTGTGGCTAACTGACCAATCTTAGTCTCCAAATTCTGCATATTGGTTTCTGTTCTCTGCTGGAACTGAAGAGTATTGGCAGTAAGTTGCTTCATTAAATCCTCAAGACTAGGCTCAGGTTTCTTGGGTGCTGGAGGAGGTGTATGGCTAGGTTTAGGTTGATTGTATCTTGTATGGGGTGGCTGGTAAGGGGGGTTGGAGGTATTCCCATACTTGAAAGCTGGATGATCACGCCACCCAGGATTGTAGGTGGAGGAATATGGGTCATATCTCTGTTGTTGTGGCTGCATGGGTCTACTAGGGAATATACCAGCACATGACTCAGTTGGGGTCTCTTGCAGCTGAGGGCACTGATCAGTATGGTGGGTATTCAGGGAACAAATACCACAGACTGAAGGAGGAATAGCTTGTTGTTGTGTTCTCTGATTTAATGCCAATTGCCTCACCATTGAAGCTAACTCTTCCAATTTATTTTCTATCCTTTGTTGCTCCATGGGAGGTGTCCTCACCTCATTGACAGTAACTGTTGGATCACTCAGTCTGGTGCTAAATTGCTGAGCATTTTGGGCCATCTTGGTCAACAATTCATTTGCTGCAGCAGGAGTCTTATCCACCAATGCCCCACCAGCAGCTGCATCAACTATGTATCTGTCCATAGGTAGTAATCCTTTATAGAAATATTGGATGAGAAGCTGCTCTGAAATCTGGTGGTTTGGACAGCATGAGCAAAGCTTCTTAAACCTCTCCCAATATTCATGCAGAGACTCACCATTCAACTGTCTAATCCCACTGATATCCTTCCTGATTGCTGCTGTTCTGGAGGCTGGAAAGAATTTTTCTAAGAACAACTTCTTCAGCTTATCCCATCTTGTTATCAAGGCAGTGGGTAGATAGTAAAGCCAATCCTTGGCTGCCCCATCCAGAGAGAAAGGAAATGCTATTAATTTGATCTGTTCTTCTCCAACTCCATGTGGTCTCATAGTAGAGCAGACAACATGGAACTCCTTCAAGTGCTTGTGCGGATCTTCTCCTGCAAGACTATGAAACTTAGGCAACAAATGGATTAGACTAGATTTTAGTTCAAAATTAGCATCCAACTCAGGATAATTTATGCACAATGGTTGATAATGCACATCAGGTGCAATCAACTCTTTAATTGATTGTTCTTGCCTATTTTGAGGCACTTGTGCATTTTGGTTATCCATCCCAGTTATCCCAGCTGACTCAGAATCTGTAGACTCCAACACAAAATTAGATTCGAAATCTGATTCAACTTCTACACTGTTGACAGCAAACTCAACAATTTTAGCAAGAATTTCAGAAACTATACTAGTCCTAATGCTATTACTTCTCACTAGCCTATGGAAGCTCCTATCAATTTCTGGATCAAAAGGTGGTAAGTCCACGTGACCAGACCTTCTCATATACTAGAAAGGGCACAAATTCACAAGAAAACAACAAAAACAACTAAATCACTACAAAAGACTCCAACCGATGAAAATCACCAAAAATTTAAGTATCTCAGAAAAATCTGATTTTTCATGAAAAAATTCTTGACAAATTGGAGAGACAAACACAAAAAACAGAATTCAAAAATTCAAACTACAAAAATCACACTAAAAATCACAATTAATTAGAAAAATTAAAAAAATATTAAAAAATAGAAAATGAGGCCTAAACGATGGAATTTGGCAAAATGGCCGCTCGAGATGATCCTTTGGATGATCGAGTGGTCAGAACTTGTTTAAAATGTCGAAAACTAGTGGTATACCAAGTTTAAGGTCAATCAGGGATAGTTAATTTTTTGCCTATGAATAGTAACTGATAAAAACTCAAAAACTTGTAAACCGTTTCAACAATACTAGATAACTTAAAATTAAACAAAGAAACACTTAAACAACTAATTAGATAACTTGGAAGTGAATTGGCTCCCCGGAAACGGCGCCAAAATTCTGGTTCACGCCACTACGATGCCAAATCGCCTAGAATTGAATTTGTGGCAATTTGCAGTATAGTGATCCCCAGGTCGTATTCACTCAAGGAGCCTCACTTCTTAGTACTAATTAATCGTTCTAAACACCCAAACACTAATTAAGAGTACATAAACATGGGGGGGTTTTGTGGCAGTGCTAATAAAACAAACAAAACAGCAACCAAATAAATACAACAGCAGCAACAGCAATAGCAGTAGCAGCAGCAGCAGAATTTGCAAGGTATTGACAGTAAAAAGACTATGTAATCAGCCACTAGGATTCATGGGAGTGTAACTATCATTACCTATCTCATTGATTCAGTTTTGTTCTCATTCCATTGTTTGGTTCTTTATGAAAATGGTTCTAGAATAACATCTAGAATTTAATGCTACTAATTACAGTCAAGAACATCTCTCTACTATAACTAGATGCATTCAGTGGAAAATCTCAACCAAACCAAGTTAAATATATCATCTAACTAGTCATTTCGCCTCCCTCACTTTCCTAATCAGTCAAGCAAGGTTATATCTTATATATATAAGTTAGTTTATGTTACATTCTCAAGCTCTAATCAGAATATGACAGCAACATAAACATAACATCAAAACAGAAACGAAATGAGATGAAAATGGAGAATAAAACACTTAGCTTGCATTCTTAGTTCAAGCTACAACATCCCAGTGGTCTAGTGACTAATTACAATGAAGACTTAGCCCTCCATGAGAGCAAAACAGCAAAAACAGAAGAGAAAAACAAAGAGGGAAAGAAAGCTGCGAATTTTCTAAGTTACTTCAAATAAAAGTGTCTTCTCCTTTTTAAAAATGATGCCCTCAATGCCTTGGGATATTCTACCCTAGATTCCTCCTTGGATGCCTCCTTGGTTGCCTCCTTGGTTGCCTCCTTGGTGCTTCTTCCATGATTTGGGCAGCAAAACAGCAAATAGCAGCAAAAGAGACAGCAGACAGTAGCAAAAAAACAGCAAAACAGCAGCAGAAAAACATGGCAGAAAAGCAGCAGAAAAACATGGCAGAAAACATGGAAAAGGGAGGTGCATAATTAATATTTCAACCATACTTTCTGACCTACAAAGAGTAATATTTCTGCCCAAAAATTCTGATTACATGGCATTGAATAAGAGTTCAAATGGGCCCCATATCCAACATAATCTAGTCAGCATCTGCATCACCTAAAAAGTGCCACATTAGCATCCAAATCAGCATCTTTGTCCATGTCAGCACTTTTCTCTCCAAAATTAAAATTTGTAGGAATTAAATTGAGCATTTTACAATTCAAGTTCTAAAAATATAAAATTGAAACACATTCAATCTATAAATAGTTTATACCCAATAAATTCTAAAACATAATAAAATTAGAGAATTGACAAAATTAAAGAGGCAAAAAGGACTAAAATAGGGACTAAAAAGTATATAAAAATGCCCGATATCCGTTGACAATCCTCTTCCTCGTTTTCTGACTCGATGACGACCACTTGCTTTACTGATCGCTTGTAGGCCAAGGGTTCCTTTAGAGAAAGAGTTGCAAGAAAACTCGTAAATGTTAGTGGTTGGAAACATTTTGCCTTGGAGTAAAAAGATCGTATACCTTGGGGAACTTGCTGACGATTGTCACAGCATTAGATTGTTCAGAAAGGGGGGTAAACCGATGAGTGAAAATAATCTCTTCATTATTTGATCGAAAAAGGTTTTTGACAAACCCGTGTCTTTTGATAACTTTAAAGTTACCTCCTCTCGTCGGTTCCCCAGAAAATGCATCAGTCAAACCAAAACGAACACAAGGTAAGGGTACTGGGTCTACAAAAGGAACTCTTTTAACAAACTCTTGTGGAGTTTTGACATTCAAAAATTCTAAATATTTGAACCTGTGTCGAACCATGTGCTCTTATTTTCATTTGGCTATGATTTCCTCCACGTTCATAATGATCCAATGGTTGTAGCGAGGATCCCACTTTATCTTATAGTCTTTCTTGAAGGCTCGAATTTCCTCCAAATGCTCACATTTGGTTTTCGTTGTTGGATTGCATTCCTACATAAGAGAATCCACAAGGATATCAATACAGGTTATAATGCTTTGACGATAAGATTGATAATATCTTGACCACCAGTCAACAAAGTAACTTGATACTCCTTATGAAATTTCAAAAGGGACTAGCATGAGGTTTTGTCAATGCTTTTCATTCTCCCCCATCAGTTCTTTAACATCTTTTTCCTTAGAGATATGGGCATTGACAAAGTGGTCTTCAGTTGCTGATGAGTAAGGGGTTGGAATAGATTGACAGAGGCCCATTTGTCGAGTGACCATGTTAGGTAGATGCACATAAAAGCTGGCATCTTCTGTGTTAGGGGTCCCACCAGAAATTACTTGTCAATAGAGGAAATTTGACCAAATCGAGATTCCCTCTCCATCAGAAGCTGTTGGTCGGGTAAACCATTTAGGCCCTTATCGACGACTAGCGAAAGGGGCAAAATTTATTATCATCGAGTCCAGGGTAATAGAATGAAAAATTTTGAAGAAGTGGAAGAAATTCTTCTTCTCATCCTTGGAAAGAGAGTCACATATCAAGTAACAGAGTTTAGGTCCATATATGTAATACCCATTAAAAAAATTTCGTTCCAGTATATAGTACTATTCACCTATATGGCACTATTCACGTACACAGAACTATTCACGTATATGGTCATCATGATTGAGTACTAATTTTGATTTGGAGTAATTCAATAGAGAAAATGATCTCTTTGTCTATTTAATTTTTCGTATGCTTATGTGAATCTTGTTATATTGTTTGTATATGCTGATGAAAATATAGATTTTCCCATACATATTGCATAAATTGTGAGGTATGATGGATGATATGATATGACATTTATCTCATGAGTGAAATATGGATTGGACATAAGATAGAACTAGGAAGAAACTGGGAGAAAAATAACATTTTATGTGAGAAAATCTCCTTAAGGACTAAAATGAAAGGACTTATTTGAAAGGAAACTTAAAACTTTAGGAGAAAAGAAAGTTCACCTTCATGCATAGTGTAAAGTGAATAGTAAATTATGAAACTGGTAGATGAGACTAGTAAGTGAAATTGGTAAGTGAAACTGGTAGATGAAACAGTATAGGAGAATGGTAGATGAAATAGTATAGAAGAATGGTAGATAAAATAGTATAAGAGAACGGTAGATGGAATAATATCAAATAGTACCATTGACTTTTCTTTAAATAGGCCTTCTATTTCTCTTCTAAACTCACACCTTCAGTTTCTCTTCTTTCTTTTCTTCAAACTTCTCTTGCTCTGATACTAGGCCTTTCCTTTTCAGCTTATGTAATATCTCAAGAATTTATATGAATATTTAAAGTCTAATTTGAAATTTAGTGAAAAATTTAATTACGTGAAAATGTGCTTTTTGAATTAGTGAAGAAAATCTAGGAATAGAAATTTTAATTTTTAATTTAGGAAATTTTTACAAATTCTCAAGGACTAAAGTGAAAAGAAAAGAAAGTATAGAGGACTTTTGAGAAATGACCAAATAGAAACCTAAGAGGAAGAATAAAGCTTATGAGAATGAATTATGAGTCCGGTACCGAAAAGATGATGGATTCGAGGTTAAAGTGATATTTGAGACATCGAGAGGGATTAAAGTGAACAAATCTTATAAGCTAAGGTGGCTATGAGCGATTTTATCGAAAAAGAAATTAGTGGGGCCCACACATACAATTATTAGTTTTTCTTCTCCTTCTTCCTCCCGAGGCTTCATGTTCTTCGTTATTTCCATCTTCCCTTCTTCAATCATTTCTCAAATTTTCATCCGGCGATCTTGTATTTTCTAACCATACTTCCGATTCTCAGGAGTTCTAGAGGTAAAGAGGTAAGTTTTATCTACTCTATTTCTCTTTTTCTCCATTTTCGGACCTATGGAAGAAAATTAAGATTTTGAGTTTTAATGGATGAATTTAAGTGTGGATGTTAATGTAAAACATTCTTAGGTGGTTTATGATGTTATTAGAACAAGAAATTTCGTAGAATTTGGATATTTGAAAAAGTTAGTGTTCTTGATGAAAATTTGATATTTGAGCTTGGATTGTTGGTAGAAATTGGGGGTTTTGGTGTTAAAACACTCCTTAGACATTAAGGATGAAAACCCATGGAAGAAATCAAAAGAAATGTTGTTTTAGATATGATTTTAGGATTTTTGGATGAAGAACACGAAGAACATCGAAAATTTTCCCCAGAAATTACTGTTCACCGAGAAAATTTTTCCAGATTTTCTCGTTACTGTAGCGTTGACTCGGTCAACGTTACTGTAGCATTGACTCGGTCAACGTTACTGTAGCTGCGTTGACCGTTGACTATTACTGTAGCATCAGTTTTTTTTTTTAATATCATTGAAAAGCTCTTTGAGTCTAGTTTCCAATGGTATAAGTGTCATTTAGAAATTCATTACTGGTTAGGAGTTATGACTTAAGATGTGAGTAAAGGTCGAGAGTAGTGATAGGAAATTTCTCTATTTTGTAACCCTAATGGTTTTTACCTGGTTACAATAGGGATGATTGGGGCGCAAGGTGGGAGCGCCGAGAGCGTGGAATCCAGGTGAGTAGGCAACCTTGCAAAATTAATTTAATAAATTAGTCAAAGCACAATATAAATCCCATTTGCGTTATTTGTGAAATTGAGAAGATTATCAGTGTGTGTTCAGGTTGAGAAAAAGTATAATATCATTGGAAGGTATTTTATTACCTTTGAGAATTGATTTCTCTAGTTGACTAAAGAACTAGATGTGATTGTTCCTTGAATAAATTGGAACATTTTGTAAGTGAATAACCTTACTAAACTAATGTGATCTTATTAGATAAGGTACAATACAAGTCTTGTTTATAACATTATTGAAGTGAGAAATAATCAATCTCGCTGTTGATAATATATGATGATTGTTATGGTTGATGATAGACATTCAAGGGAATAAAAATATGTGTAAATTCATTTATTTCATAGTAATTATATTGTGATAAATTCTCACTATTTTATTGATGAGCAAAAGATCTACGAGATCTAATACACGAGTTTGAAAGGGTTAGAGTCCCATACTACTCGGTGTATAAATGTGAAAATCTATGCACGAGTTTGAAAGGGTTAGAGTCCCATACTACTCGGTGTATAAATGTGAAAACCTATGCACGAGTTTGAAAGGGTTAGAGTCTCATACTACTCGGTGTATAACTGTGAAAATCAATACACGAGTTTGAAAGGGGTTAGAGTCCCATATCACTCAGTGTATAAATGTGAAAATCTATGCACGAGTTTGAAAGGGTTAGAGTCCCATACTACTCGGTGTATAAATGTGAAAACCTATGCACAAAGAGTTTGAGGGTTAAATTCCCAAGTCACTCAGTGCAAGTATTTATGGCATATAATACTATAATTATTTAAAATAAATGATAGATTGATTGTATTAGTAAATGTGGTGTTTGTGCTTATGATATTTTCATGTACAGTTGTTTACTCACTGAGTTATGATAAACTCACACTCTCCATGATTATCTTTTCAGATACAGTGGTTGAGAAGAAGAATTTATAGCCTTTAAGGATATACTCCACTTTTGTCTGGTAAACAATTGGTAAGGACTAGGAAACGCTCTGTAATCTAGTAGGTCACCTAGGCTTGGGAGGTTGTATAGTATTGTATAGTGTTTGAAAGTTGAACATTTTCTGAATATGTATACAAAATATCTTTCTTGGAATATTTATGATTCACATAATTATGGATATTAAGAATGTTCACAGAGATTATGGGGTACCATGGAGGTACACCCTAGGTATTTTATGTTTATATCACATATAAGTTTTGGGATGTGACAAATTGGTATCAGAGGTGGTTTTAGGTCCCCTATAGATTACAGAGCAAAGTGTTCTTTGTGGGCCCTTTTCCATTGTCATGAACCGCGGCATGACCATGGGATTAAGTTCCATAAAAGACCTTGTAAAGTTGAGTGTTCTTGTCATAACTTACCCTTCGATGGAGTTAGTTAGAGATAATTTTGTTACAATATGAGATAATTGATTTCATATGTGGAACTTTGGAACTTGTTGGAGGTATGATCTTTATACCGATGGAAAAGGTGATCTCTGTATGAAATTTTTCTTTTTGAGAAATTGGGAACATAACTCTGTAGTGTACTCTTAAAGCTGAGGATCAGAAATTGCTAGAATATGGCTTGAGGGCTGGGCCAAGAGTGATGTATTAGATGGGGTAAAGTTGATTATGAGGCATGGGCTAGAGTTCAAGAAAGATTTTCACAAAGAATATAGCGCAGATTACTAATGCAAGAATGGGAAAGAACCCTTGTGAGGCAGATCAAGATTTGATTTTGATAGATGCCAGACAGATGTAATTTATGGAAGAGGATGTAAGTCCTAAATAATATGTTCCTTGATTAAAGCTTGGTTGAGAAAATAGATGTGGGCTAGGTAGTTTTTCCCTAAGGGAGATACTACGGTAAAATGGAACCTAGCATAAGAGATATTGAGGTACGTTATAAGTCTTCTCTAGGGCGACTCGCCAAAGTTGCACTTGTTTAGTTAGGGATTGGCATGATGGTACTATGTGATAGAAGTGTTTCAAAAAAATATATATATATATACAATGTAGAAGTTTTGTAACATTGGAACAATTAGAGCATGTTAAAGGTAGGCTGTTGGCGTATGAACATTCATAATTGTTAAACATGATGTATGATTGGAATGGTCTAGAAAGATATTCTTATGGTAGTTTGTGCCTCAGAGTGTTAGTTTAAGGAAAGCTTGCGAATCGAGGCTCTTAAGCAAGAATTCATGACAATTCGAGGGCATAATATCGAGTTCAATTGATCTATACGGTAAGCCTTCATCTACTCCTGTATGATAAGGGGAAAGACAACGAGACTTGTATAGAGCTTCTGTTTGTCTCTGTGTCAGCTTATAGGGTCATTAAAATTTTTTTTTTATGTGATTGGCTTATAAGCTGAATTTGTTATTGATTTTGTGTGGCTAATTTCTTTTATCTTTCTTCATTTTATTATTATTATTATTATTTAGAGTACCATCTAGTAAAAGAAACTATTGGCATTAAAAGCGGAAGGATTACATTGCAAAAAAAAAAAAGGGAAATTACTCATGCATGAGTAATCTAAAAGCGAGGTGGTCTCGGATTAGGAGGGTTGTATTGTATCATCACCCCTCGACCATTTCTTGGAACAAGAGACTGAGCAATGTCACGGAGGGTAGTGTAAATCCCATTCATACAATCAACACTTCTTTGTTGTTGATTGCAGAAGCATTGGGTAGACCAATAGAAGAACCTGTCTATTCTTGAAGTCATTGCCGCATTATTGCGTTTAGTTAACTTCTCCAGGTCTTCTATCATCTTCTTCAGATTTTTCACCTCCTTCTCTAGACAAGCGATTTTGTTTTCTGACGTGTGGCCAGTGCTAATCTCCTCAGCTTCCTCAATTTTTATCTTCTTCTCCTTTTGATCCTCTTGAGACCCATCAAAAGGTCTCTTGCCCTTGTCTTTGCCCAGACTTAAGTTTAAGTCGAGCTCTTCTTCCTTGGCCTCCACTGTGAGATCAATGTACTTCCTGGTGGCCATGGTTTAGAAAATTTAGAAGTTTTTACAGGAGTATGACGAGAGAGGAATGCTGGGAAATTGTAGGCTCAGAGATGATTACTCTTTGTGGTGTAGTAACTGAGAACTCCGGGGCAGTTTTTATAGAGAAAGATTTAGACTTAGAGCCAAAGAAGATATCTCTTCGCCGCACTCCTACACACTCAACCTATGAATTTCTGCAAGCTGGAAGCCAGAAGCCTAGGGTAGGCATGCGTGTCAACAGTGTGTCACATTAATGGCAAAACCACATAAGTCAATATTCGGTGGATTTGCGGCCGATTTATACTAGTTTATTTTTCATATCTCTTGTTGGCATTTTCTGAAATTCTAAGAAGCCGACAGCGTAGCCATTAAAGATTGCTTTGGATGCTTTTATGATGAACTAAAATGTATTTCTCTGCTTTCTTGTATTGTTCTTGAAAGCCTTCATTTGAGTATAATATACATGATTGATTGAATTATATTGTGATTATATGTATTTAAATACATATGCCATGTATGTATGTTATCCATGCATTGAGAGTGAAGGCTATTTGTTATGGCCAGGAATAATATGTAATGATTCTACATACATTCAGAGAATGATAAGTCTGAAATTTAAAAAGGACTTGAATAGATGAAAATATATAGATAATGATGTATCTCTATATTGATACATACATACATATATGCTCGTAGAGGCAAGAGAAAGGTAAAAAAAAAATTTTTCTCACTTTATGGTAACATTTGATATGTGTAAATGTGAGAAGTTTTTATTTTAATATGTATGTTTGAAAATGTGTAAGCTTAGGGCAAAGCCACGGATTAGAAACCTAGATAAGGTTAATATGAAACTACCCGTTCATGGAGTAATATCTCGATTTAGAATTATTGGATAAGACAAATACAGAGTTAGGAAGTCATAAATTGAAGCGGCGATTAGTTTAATAATTTGAGCAAGAGTCAAAAGTTAGCCGAAATTTTTGAGGAAATCTTTTGTATTTGATTATATTTTGTTATTTTCTGGCATGCTTATTATAGACCGTTGGCATTGCGACGGATAAGGTCTGGAGGCCATCTTTAGAGTGTGATGTAAGGGTTTTGGTAGCCCTAAATTTCGTCTATAAATAATGGATGCCCCATTACGCCGCTCATTACACTAAGAGTTCATTACTTATAAGCTTTCTAGCATCAAACCTCTCATTCCATACAACCTTTATAGCTCAAAAAAAAATATGGCCGGCAATAAATCTTTCAATTTAAACTTTGAGGCTGGCAAGGTAGAGCTGGATCTAAATCTTAGTCTGGAGAACTATGAGAATAAGAGATCCATGGAAGAGTTATTAGAAGCTAAGAAAAGAAAAAGGGATGTAGTAGAGCTAGAGGATGTTAGCACAGCAACATCTTCAAATGATGAGCTTGCGCTTATGAGAAAAAAGATGGAGGACTTGGAAAGGTTGATAAACCGCCACTTTGAGGACCAGGGAAGATTGATAAATCGTCTCTTTGTAGAACAAGAGAAGCTCTTGAATCGTCATTTTAGGGAATTGGCGAATAGAGTTGATAGACATTCGATGTTTGCAACTCAAAATTTTCGTGACCAACAAGCGAGGTGTATTGACTGTATGAATGGAGTGACCTCTGCACTTCGCCAAATTTCCCAAACGTTTCCTCCAGAAACTCTTTCTAGGCTGCAACGATTAGCTTCCTCCTTAAGATCTGAAGCACCTTCCTCTTCTAGACCTGGAGCACTTTCTGCATTTCAAAAACCTCCTCTTCCTTAATTTATTCTTTCTTTTATTTATACCTTAAGCTAATATTTGATCTGAGCTTCACGTATTAAGATTATCTGTTTTGTAAATCAAGTTCAGTTTGTTGCCTGTAACTTATGTACTAGAAATAAGGCAATTCTTGTACTGAAGAAACTTGAGAAATAAAAATATGTTGAACTTGTTATATTTTGTACTTGATTGTGAAAATTCTAAAAGAGAGAACGAGATTTGGACAAAATATCTGCATTTGTTTCAATCTTGAGTTAAGTTTTGAATTCGGAGGACCGAATTCTATTAAGGGGGGAAGAATGTAATATCTCAAGAATTTATATGAATATTTAAAGTCTAATTTGAAATTTAGTGAAAAATTTAATTACGTGAAAATGTGCTTTTTGAATTAGTGAAGAAAATCTAGGAATAGAAATTTTAATTTTTAATTTAGGAAATTTTTACAAATTCTCAAGGACTAAAGTGAAAAGAAAAGAAAGTATAGAGGACTTTTGAGAAATGACAAAATAGAAACCTAAGAGGAAGAATAAAGCTTATGAGAATGAATTATGAGTTCGGTACCGAAAAGATGATGGATTCGAGGTTAAAGTGATATTTGAGACATCGAGAGGGATTAAAGTGAACAAATCTTATAAGCTAAGGTGGCTATGAGCGATTTTATCGAAAAAGAAATTAGTGGGGCCCACACATACAATTATTAGTTTTTCTTCTCCTTCTTCCTCCCGAGGCTTCATGTTCTTCGTTATTTCCATCTTCCCTTCTTCAATCATTTCTCAAAT
Source organism: Biancaea sappan (assembly GCA_037074585.1). Lineage (NCBI taxonomy): Eukaryota > Viridiplantae > Streptophyta > Magnoliopsida > Fabales > Fabaceae > Biancaea > Biancaea sappan. Next base: position 21,398,561 of record CM073494.1, read on the forward strand.
TTTCATCCGGCGATCTTGTATTTTCTAACCATACTTCCGATTCTCAGGAGTTCTAGAGGTAAAGAGGTAAGTTTTATCTACTCTATTTCTCTTTTTCTCCATTTTCGGACCTATGGAAGAAAATTAAGATTTTGAGTTTTAATGGATGAATTTAAGTGTGGATGTTAATGTAAAACATTCTTAGGTGGTTTATGATGTTATTAGAACAAGAAATTTCGTAGAATTTGGATATTTGAAAAAGTTAGTGTTCTTGATGAAAATTTGAGATTTGAGCTTGGATTGTTGGTAGAAATTGGGGGTTTTGGTGTTAAAACACTCCTTAGACATTAAGGATGAAAACCCATGGAAGAAATCAAAAGAAATGTTGTTTTAGATATGATTTTAGGATTTTTGGATGAAGAACACGAAGAACATCGAAAATTTTCCCCAGAAATTACTGTTCACCGAGAAAATTTTTCCAGATTTTCTCGTTACTGTAGCGTTGACTCGGTCAACGTTACTGTAGCATTGACTCGGTCAACGTTACTGTAGCTGCGTTGACCGTTGACTATTACTGTAGCATCAGTTTTTTTTTTTAATATCATTGAAAAGCTCTTTGAGTCTAGTTTCCAATGGTATAAGTGTCATTTAGAAATTCATTACTGGTTAGGAGTTATGACTTAAGATGTGAGTAAAGGTCGAGAGTAGTGATAGGAAATTTCTCTATTTTGTAACCCTAATGGTTTTTACCTGGTTACAATAGGGATGATTGGGGCGCAAGGTGGGAGCGCCGAGAGCGTGGAATCCAGGTGAGTAGGCAACCTTGCAAAATTAATTTAATAAATTAGTCAAAGCACAATATAAATCCCATTTGCGTTATTTGTGAAATTGAGAAGATTATCAGTGTGTGTTCAGGTTGAGAAAAAGTATAATATCATTGGAAGGTATTTTATTACCTTTGAGAATTGATTTCTCTAGTTGACTAAAGAACTAGATGTGATTGTTCCTTGAATAAATTGGAACATTTTGTAAGTGAATAACCTTACTAAACTAATGTGATCTTATTAGATAAGGTACAATACAAGTCTTGTTTATAACATTATTGAAGTGAGAAATAATCAATCTCGCTGTTGATAATATATGATGATTGTTATGGTTGATGATAGACATTCAAGGGAATAAAAATATGTGTAAATTCATTTATTTCATAGTAATTATATTGTGATAAATTCTCACTATTTTATTGATGAGCAAAAGATCTACGAGATCTAATACACGAGTTTGAAAGGGTTAGAGTCCCATACTACTCGGTGTATAAATGTGAAAATCTATGCACGAGTTTGAAAGGGTTAGAGTCCCATACTACTCGGTGTATAAATGTGAAAACCTATGCACGAGTTTGAAAGGGTTAGAGTCTCATACTACTCGGTGTATAACTGTGAAAATCAATACACGAGTTTGAAAGGGGTTAGAGTCCCATATCACTCAGTGTATAAATGTGAAAATCTATGCACGAGTTTGAAAGGGTTAGAGTCCCATACTACTCGGTGTATAAATGTGAAAACCTATGCACAAAGAGTTTGAGGGTTAAATTCCCAAGTCACTCAGTGCAAGTATTTATGGCATATAATACTATAATTATTTAAAATAAATGATAGATTGATTGTATTAGTAAATGTGGTGTTTGTGCTTATGATATTTTCATGTACAGTTGTTTACTCACTGAGTTATGATAAACTCACACTCTCCATGATTATCTTTTCAGATACAGTGGTTGAGAAGAAGAATTTATAGCCTTTAAGGATATACTCCACTTTTGTCTGGTAAACAATTGGTAAGGACTAGGAAACGCTCTGTAATCTAGTAGGTCACCTAGGCTTGGGAGGTTGTATAGTATTGTATAGTGTTTGAAAGTTGAACATTTTCTGAATATGTATACAAAATATCTTTCTTGGAATATTTATGATTCACATAATTATGGATATTAAGAATGTTCACAGAGATTATGGGGTACCATGGAGGTACACCCTAGGTATTTTATGTTTATATCACATATAAGTTTTGGGATGTGACAGCTTAAATCCGAGAGTCGGAGGAAAATGAGAGAATAGAGCGTCCCGATGGAGATACATGGTGAGCTTTGAGCCTTCAGTGAGATTTTGGACATCCTTTGATTGATATAAAATGTAGAAATCTAGCTCAAACCCGAAGTGAAGGATCTAGTCATACCTTGTATGATTTTATTTTTCTAGGATTGTTCTTTCTAGAGTTTCGTAAAATGATATCATGTAATAAAGTGATTATGTGTTTGACATACATGATATGGGATACTACATGCATATAATTTGAGCTTGCAAAATCGTATGTGGATAATGAAATAGAGAAATTTATATTATGCTCAAATTTTGAGCTCAGGTGAAGGATTGATCTAGCCTTGTCTTGTTTGATTTATTTCTAGAATTTTGTTTGCTAGAAGATATAATAAAATAACAAATGAATATACTTTTTTAATATTTGGATTGAGACACTATTTGGGTATAGATTGCACTTGCAAAGAAAGTGCATGTGGATGATTGATATTGATACCTTTGTAACTATGTGTCTATTAAAGCATTAGATATGCATTGATGATTATAAATTACATGAATTTATTAAAGCTCATGATGTGCATACGAATGCTCTTGTTTGTGCATGTGATTGCATTTGAAAGAAACTGAGATTTCAGACACTTTTGTGCTCGTCCGAGGGGGTGAAATAAGGATAAATTGTTTGACGTCCCTTTGAGGGCGGGGCAAAATAAGGATGAATTGTTTGACGTCCCTTTGAGGGCGGGGGCGAAATAAGAATGAATTATTTGACGTCCTTTTGAGGGCATAGGGGGAAATAAGGTTGATACCTACGAGCGAGGATATAACCTACAAGCAAGATATGCCTACTGGCATGGATATAGCCTACGGGCAAGATATGCCTATGGGCGGGGATATAGCCTAAGGGTAGGACATGCCTACGGGCGAGGATATAGCCTATGGGCAGGATAGCTTTTGGGCTTAGTACATGTAAATATTTATGAACTTTCTCATAATGTTTTCCTCTTGAGACATATTTACTTTATGAATTATTTATGTTATGAGTACTCATATGTTCATGAATGATTATATGTACTTTTGGCATGCATAATTGAATGTATATGTGGTAGTGCTATTTTTATGGTAAGTCAAGTAGACCAGACTCACCCTCTCACAATTTCAAGTTAAGAAGACCTTATAACTTTTAGGACGAGCATGCTGATGATACCTCCCCTTTGTTCGGGGTATGGTAACATATTTAATTATGTTGTTTTAGTAATCTTAGAAAGCTCTGTAATCGAGTAGGTCATGTACTGTTGTATAGGATGATTAAATTTGAAAACATCTAATTTAATTGTATGAAATCTTATTCATACTTTCTTATTTGGTTATGAAAAGAGAAAAAGATTCTCTTATTTTATTTCTTTGTTGTGTAATTTAAATTAATTATATTTAAAGGAATAATGAGTTTAAAGAATAGTTAAGCTTGCAGCGATGTGGGCTTGGACACTGTTTGCGCCGGTCACAAGCCCAAAATTGGGGTGTGACAATATGAGCCCAACATACAACTAACCAACTCGTCGGATGGAGACTTCATAGACAATCGTTACTCTAAAACTATATTCAACTAGAGTTGCAGCAGCCAAATAGGGCCTCCGACATTTTCCTTCTTTGTTTGGGCCCTAATATTGTCAACCATATGGCTCATACTTTGGAAAAGATTGGCGAGTAGCCATTGCTTCAAGGCCAGTCAGGCACCTTCATGAATAAGGTTGGCCAAGGGCTGAAGGGATTTGGCAATAGTGACAGACTTCGAGTCGAACGCATAGGCCGACAACCAGAGCAAGAGGAAGGTAACATGTTCCTCATCTGAATCCTTGTGTTGAAGATTGGCAAAGGATGAGAAAAAAGTGTGCTTGGAAAAATAGATCTTTATAACCTGACGAGGTCGAATGAACAGATGGATGATCTTCCCATCCAAACGAAGACCAGTGATAGCTGATATATCAAAGACTGTCAGACCCATCATACCATAGGAAAAATGAAAGTTATTAGTGGTCTTGTTCCAGAAGAAGACCGAAGCCCCCACTATAGCTAAGTCTATTTTAATGGTATGACGAGAGAGTTGGATAAAGTTATAAATGCCCTTTTTTTTCTAGAACTCACCCTTCTTTGCTTGCACTCTATTGAGCCAAGCATGGTATCCATCAACTCCTGAAGGCGGGGTCCAAAAAATTCTTTGAGCCTTTTTGAAATAGTGCATTGGTATTGATGAGCTTGAGGCAAGAATAGCCTCACCAGGAGTCTTGCAGGGGAATACCAAATTGAGTTTTTTCGGGAAGGTTTCTAGAGATAGTACAGGTCCCAAAAAAGCATATGGAGAAGTGGAGGAAGAATCAAAGACTGGGATGATTACATTTGATTTTTGCCACATCTCTGACGGATCCACAACTGGGTCATTAATTATGTTTTTTTTCTTAGCAACGGTAGTTTGCTTAGTAGAAGAAGAAGTTCCAACTTTGGATGAAGAGGCTATCGTCGAGATTAATTTGAGGATGAAGGTGGCTAAAAATGCTGAGAAGAGGAATAGATTGCGAATGGCATAAATGGCAGACTAAGCGGTTTGACAACTAAGGTTTTTTAAAGGCTTGGGGCACACAAAACGTCAGGAATGCAATAATGATTGACGTGTCGAAATGAGGCTATCATATTAGGGATAATCATGATACTGAGCCAAATCTCTAGAAATTTGGTGTCAGTTACGAGGCCGTTTAAATTTAATTCTCTCCGTGTCCATCGAAAATAAAAAATTTAAGGGGCATCTGTTGGATGATTATTTTATATATATATATATATATATAATTTTTATATTTGTTAGACCAAGTTCGCTTGACTGACAAATAATCGTCCTTAATGTTGCAATAAATTAGTATTGTTTGAAGTGTCAAACCAATAGTCTGGCTACTCGATAGAATTCAATTACTCGACAAGGGCGAAGTTGACAAAAGGGTTAGATGGACATCTTTGTGACAACATTTTTGTATGACAAGGCAAAATTGTCAAAAACTAGTCACTTGACAAACAAATATATGGCCTGAAAAAGTCATCTATGTCGAGAGACGAAAATCTATCATTTGATCATAAGTCGTTTGTCAAACGTCGAAGGCAAGGGAATATGACAGGTTGAAGCTATCAAAGAGCTACTCCGCTATCAGGTGGCTAGGGTAGTTTTGTCGGGTCTTGTAAACTGCTATGTACATGGGTTTGGGTAGTTATGTTGATGAAATGTAATTATAAACCATCATGTATGTGGCAAATAGTTAGATAAGTAGTTACTTTAGTTGTTTGCCTATAAATACGTGTTTAATCATTGTAAAAATGGTTGGCAACTCTTGATTAAAAATACTAACATCTCACATGAACACGAGCAGATTAAAGCATTAATATCAAAGTATTCTTTCCACCTTACATTTCAGTCAAGTTTAAATTCAAAGTCTTTTACGTTTTAGTCTCTTTTATCTTACAGCAATTTATTCGCTTTCATTTATCTTCCAAAAAGTTATTCACTTTCATTTATATTCCGCACTTTAAACCTTCTGCAATTTACATTCTGTCGATTACTTTATGTTCTTTACTTTCTACAGTTTACCTTTTCAGCACGTTATATTTTGCAATTTATTTTTTGCACTTACTTTCCGCTTTTACTGTTTTCATTTAACTTTTCTATAAAAATTATATTTTAGGCCACACTTTTATCATAAACGAAATTACCACATAACTTTGAAAACACAATCATTTTCGATAAAATTAAATATTTATTGTCAGATTTTGACCTTCGACCGAAAAACAAGTTGACATAAATTTGTTGTCGAATCTCGGTTAGACCAAAAAATCCCATAAACACCCCCTTAGTTTTAATTGATGTGAGACTTGATAATACTCTTTTAAAATACAGACACTTTAAACACAAGTTTTACAACATAAATCACCATAAATATTTCGTTCCAAGAGAGAGTCATACTAAGTTAGAGTCTACAAAATGAATTCAGTAAGAACTTATATAAAAAAGGCAATTTAATTTCGGGGAATGGAGCGATTTTCTGATTAGAATAAGACAAACACATTTAAAAAAAAATCGGCAAATTGAAAGCTACTAAGCTCTGTTGTAACTTGAAAGGGATGATTTTCTCTCTTTCTACCAAAAGGTGCAAGGTTTCTCATACTGTTAGAATACATCAATACAAGCTTTACTACTAATACAGCACGGACGCGCTCACACAATAATGATCTTTATAGAAGTTTTATTTTATTTGGCCTGAGATTTTGCAAAGAAGTCTAAATAAACTTAAACAAGCATATAATTAAGTAACAAACACGCTAATAAGAATATAAATGAACTCAGTACGTTCGCAGGCACTTGGTGTATTTGTTTGTTTATACCCCAAATTAAAGTCAGAGATATCTTTTGGATTAGCTGTGGGAATCATAGAGAAAAAGATGGATCGCACCTGGTGGAAAATAAATATTATTTTCTCCCGAAATAAAGAGGGTAATCACATCAAGAGGTCCTGGTTAGTGAAACATGCGGTGATTAAGATCAGGTGCAGTTTATTCTACGTCCTGTATATATATGAAGTGCGTGCATTGATGTTATATTCTTCACCTGAGCTAGTGGAGTATAACCGTAAAGCCTCTTTACCAAAGATGTCCACACCTCTCTCTCTCTCTCCCCCAGTATAGTACACCAAGAACCTGCTTTTTGATCGTCAAGGCTTGTTACTGCTGCTCCCATTGATCCTCCTAAACATTCCCATCTTATATACATCTCTTACTCATCCCGTTCCCTGCAACACTTACCCTAACTACCAGTGTACCCTTTCTCTCTTTCCTCTCAAAATGATTCGTCAATCCATCTTCTTTCTTATTGGACTCATCGTTTCCATGTCTGTTATTCCTCAAGCCATCAGTGACAGCCCAACTCAATTTTTTTCTCTGATGAAAGAGTCTCTTGCGGGGAACTATCCCCTAAATTGGGATGTCACAGGAGGGAAACCTGTCTGCAACTTCAGCGGAGTTAGCTGTAACAACCAAGGGGACGTGATCAATCTTGACATCTCCGGTTGGTCACTTTCTGGGAACTTCCCGTCAGATATATGCTCCTATCTACCAGAGTTACGTTTTCTACGTCTCGGCCACAATCGTTTGAGAGGAAATTTTCTTGACAGCATAATTAACTGTTCCCACTTGGAAGAACTTAACATGAATCGTGTGTACCATACAGGAAGCCTTCCAGATTTCTCACCTCTGAAATCTCTAAGGATCCTGGATTTGTCATACAACTTATTCACCGGCCAGTTTCCCATGTCAGTATTTAACCTCACCAATCTTGAGGTGCTTAACTTCAATGAGAACGGAGGTTTCAAATTGTGGGAGTTGCCAGAGGATATGTACAAGATGAAAAATCTCAAGTCTGCGATCTTGTCGACATGCATGGTGCGTGGTCGAATCCCTCCATCCATAGGGAATCTTACATCTCTGGTTGATCTTGAACTGAGTGGAAATTTCCTCACGGGTCAAATTCCTGAAGAGCTTGGATTGCTGAAAAACTTGCAGCAGCTTGAGCTTTACTATAACCAACTTGTTGGCAGTATACCCAAGGAGTTAGGAAATCTCACAGAGCTCATAGACTTGGACATGTCAGTCAATAAGTTGGCGGGAAGCCTCCCGGAATCTGTATGTGGTCTTCCCAAGCTCGAAGTCTTGCAGCTATACAACAATAGCCTCACAGGAGAAATCCCAGGTGTGATAGAAAATTCAAAAAGCTTAAGAATATTATCTCTTTATGACAATTTCCTCACCGGAGAAGTCCCCAGAAGTCTGGGTCAATTCTCTGGAATGCTAGTTCTCGACCTATCCGAAAACAGACTATCTGGTCCATTGCCAACAGAGGTTTGCAGGGGAGGCAAACTGCTCTACTTTCTTGTTTTGGATAATATGTTTTCTGGAGAGCTGCCCGACAGTTATGCTACATGCTGGACACTGTTGAGGTTTCGAGTCAGCAACAACTATTTGGTGGGCACAATTCCCCAGGGACTTCTTGGTCTTCCACACGTTTCAATAATTGATCTGAGTAACAATAATTTGACTGGTCCAATTTTTGAGACCACGGGAAATCCAAGAAATTTGTCAGAACTGTTCATACAGAGGAACAGAATTTCAGGGGTTATACCTCCTACAATCTCTCGAGCTACTAATCTGGTGAAGATTGATTTCAGCAATAACCTTCTTTCTGGTCCAATACCTTCGGAAATTGGCAACCTGAAGAAGCTTAATTTACTGATGCTGCAAGGGAATAAGCTGAATTATTCCATCCCCAGCTCACTTTCCTTATTAAAATCCCTCAACGTTCTTGATCTCTCCAACAACCTTTTGACAGGTAGCATCCCTGAAAGTTTGTCTGATCTGCTGCCTAACTCTATCAACTTTTCAAATAACTTGCTTTCCGGTCCAATTCCTCCCTCGTTGATAAAAGGAGGTTTAGTTGAAAGCTTCTCAGGGAACCCGGGTCTCTGTGTGTCACTGGTCTATGCTAATTCATCGGATCAAAATTTTCCCATATGTTCGAAGACTGGCAACAAAAAGAGGCTGAACACCTTCTGGGTAGCTGGGATTTCAGCGGTTTTGATCATAACTGGAGCTGCCTTGTTTCTAAAACGTAGGTGTAGCAAAGAGAGAGCTGCGGTGGAACATGATGAAACACTGTCCTCGTCATTATTCTCTTACGAAGTAAAGAGCTTTCACAGAATAACTATCGACCAACGGGAGATCACTGAGGCCATGGTCGAAAAGAATATAGTGGGTCGAGGAGGCTCCGGGACAGTGTACAAGATCGAGTTGAAAAGCGGTGAAATTGTTGCAGTGAAGAAGCTATGGAGTCGAAAGTCAAAGGATTCAGCTCCAGTTTTGGACAAGACATTGAAAACTGAGGTGGAGACCCTGGGAAATATAAGACACAAGAACATTGTCAAATTGTACTGCTACTTTTCAAGCTTGGACTGCAGCTTGTTAGTATATGAGTACATGACAAATGGTAATTTATGGGATGCTCTGCACAATGGTTGGGTCCATTTGGACTGGCCTACTCGCCATAAAATTGCACTGGGGATTGCACAGGGTCTGGCCTACCTCCACCACGATTTGCTTCTTCCCATTATTCATAGAGACATTAAGCCAACTAATATCCTGCTGGATGAAAACTACCAACCCAAGGTTGCAGATTTCGGGATCGCCAAGGTTTTGCAGGCAATAAGAGGAGGGAAGGATTCCACATCAATTGTTATTGCAGGCACATGTGGTTACTTAGCACCAGGTAATTCTCTGACCAAAGTATGAAGTGGTTATTACGTCTTTCAAATTTGGAGAAACAGTTCATATATTTATCATTGATGTTGCTCAAGTATATATGTTAATGATAGTACTATATATAATGGCTGTCTTGATTTTTTTCAAAAAAATACATTGTGAAGTACGGAGTTTGGATATTGTCATAGAACTAATTTATGCCTCATTAGCACAAGAAAAACTGAACCGGACATTAAAACTAATTAGTGAGTTCAATTTAGTCATGTGGTGGTAAGCGGTAACTTCTTTAATGTCTTCCTAGTTTGTTCAAGTCACGTAAGTTGTAAAAAACAACTAATCATACTTGTTTTCTGGCTGTAACAGAGTATGCTTATTCATCTAGAGCAACAACCAAGTGTGATGTCTACAGTTTTGGGGTGATTTTAATGGAACTGATAACTGGGAAGAAGCTTGTGGAGGAAGAATTTGGAGATAACAGAAACATCGTGTATTGGGTTTCAAACAAAGTGGAGAGGAAGGAAGGGGTTAGTGAGGTATTAGACAAGCGATTAGTAGAGTCATACAAGGAGGAAATGATTCAGGTGCTCCGAATTGCCATCCGTTGCACCTTCAAGGCTCCAGCTCTTCGACCGACCATGAAAGAGGTAGTTCAGTTACTGATGAAAGCAAACCCGTCACCGCCAAGCAAGCTGTCCAGTAAGACCAAAGAAACATCAAATGCCACCTTGACAAAGAACCCCTTCTAGTTGTACATAGCGGGGAGGTTAGAGGGGTAAACAGGAGTATTATGACGACTAGATAAGCAGTCTCTCTCATAGTATTTGGGAGACCCATGATAGATAAAAACTTACTATCATCTTTCCTAGGCATGTAGTTTGTACATTCTATCTTTGTCCCTGACTTGTCTCTCTTTCTGCTTCCTTTTCTCATATACTATTTTGACCCTCGTAAAAACTAAGTTCGATTATAATCGACGCTTTATATTGTAATGCACGGAATCCGTATTTCACAAACCCACTTAAAATGATTCACCAACTTGCTTTGGCCTTTGAGGAATTTTGTTTTTCTTTTCCCTCTTTATTGTGGATTTTATTTAATATATGATGGAGAGAACTCCAATAAAAGGACATATGTTGCATGCACAAAGGGACAGACCAAAGACCCCTAAGTCAGGCATCAAAATACATAAATGTTAAAATCAATAAAAAAAAGAAAGAGGAGTAAAATGAAAAAAAAATTATAATTTAAGGTTAAAATATAAATTTTCAAAATATTATATTTAAAACTTTAATTTCATCCAAAAATTCGCCCCTGTTGACAGGGACCGGAAGGTTGCGACTTGCGATTCGCAAGGAGCTCTTTTGAAAAAAAAAAAAAAAAAGGGTTCCAGGTTCTGAATTCAATATTATGACTTTACTTGTATGTGGAGGGGCCCTAACTAAAGCTAGCCACTGGAAAAGATGAAAGGATAATTGATTGATGAGCATCTGGTCTCCATTTTGGTTAAGAGAAGAAAGCAGTCGCCTTTTGAGTTTCTCCCTCATCCTTTTCGAGAGATGGTTTGATTGTTTTGTTAGAAATGAGGTGTGGGTGAGCGCACCAACCATGCTTCACCGTACATAGTGAGCCATGAACCTCCACTTACAAGTTGGATGCACCTTTATATTATTGAAGGAATTTTAAGCGAGACACTAGAATTTTGTAGGACTAAATGCTCGAAAAATATTCCAAGAAATTTTAAGTGAGACACTAGAATTTTGTAGGACTAAATGCTCCCCTACTAGAATTTTAAATGCTCGAAAAATAAAATATCAACACGCAAAAATTTTCAGTCTCGAGCACAAGGAAGAAGAGGATTCAATCCAATTCATCACAAATATTCCAAGATGTAAATATTAAATATTCGTATACTAACTGAGTATTGCAACAGCGAAACGGCAATAAATTTGTAAATCACAGATAAAAAGTAACATGATGAAAATATCGTTGGTATTTCTAGTACTATAAACTCGTCAAAAAACACGAATTCATGATCACTTTCCGCGGAATAAGACTTAATATAAATGTTATATAACTTAGATCATGAGTCTATTGTTTAATATGTTCTTAATAGACAAATAAATAACATTAAATAAATTAACAAAAAACGTATCTTAGTCTATAGCTTTTTTTTTTTCAATCAAGTTATTAGGCTCTTCTTAATATGAGGAGTTTTTTGAAGTGTTTGTAACAAAAACTAAACTGACCCCATACAACATAGGAAACTATAACCTACTTTACATGCTCATGGGTACTTATGAGTTGATCTTATTTTAATAATACCTTATCACTATTATTAATTCAGTCAGGTATCTATGTATATAATAAATTTTATCATCTAACCTTTACAATATCAAATAGATAATTTAAATTATATACTTTATAAAGACAAAAAGTGAGATCTAATTTGCAAGATTATTTTGTGGGAGATAAGAAATAAAACATACTTATAAACATGCCCGAGTCCATTGAACCCTTAAGTGAGAATTGAAACAACGAAAATTACAATAAAGTGTGCAGAACTATACAAAAGAGTATCAAAGAGAGAGAGAAATAGTTTGGTTTATGAAAATATTTCTTATTTTTATTTTTAGTCTTTATTTTTTGAAATGCATTTCCTGAAATACTGAAAATATCTTTTTAGTATTTTCAGATTTAGGCATATTTTAAAAAATATTTTCAAAAAAACGTTTTCAGTTAACTCAACCAAACGCATTTTCAAATCTATTTTCTGTTTTCAGTGAAAATGAAAACAGGAAATGCCCAAACTAAACAGACTACAATTCACAAAAGTTTTCTTCTCAGAATTATCATTAATTGTCAAAAAGTCAGAGGTTTTTAGATTACTCTCTTATAAAAAATTTAATTAACTAAAAATATAATTAAAATATCATAAATACCCTTTAGTCAATGTGATAAGTCTATTGACATCATCTTGGACTAAGTTGAGCCCTCAATCCATATTGGACTTAAATAAGTCTTTCCTATCTAAATATGCTTTATAAATATAAAATAATAATATCAAATATCTTGTAGAATGTATTATTAGCAATATGATTATTGCTAATCCACATAATTTAAATAAAATTATCAACAAGCAATACATATATATATAGCTAAATATATGTATATATATAATTATTAATATATAAGTCCTCACAAATATAATTGTCACCACTTTGTGTGTGTATATATAGAGACATACGTATATTTATATAAAACGCTAAAAAAATTTATCATGGTCTGAGAGCAATTTCAAAAAGCACAAAGCATAAAAAGTAAAAACATGGTCATATGCTTGCTACCTTCTAAACAAAAATGTATGCATGGTCACACGTGTGTTGGTCTTGTATCTTTGAGTCTATGCATGTGCTGTGTAAGTGGTTGGCGGGGTCACCTTAGAAGAATGAGATTCACAAGGACAACATTTCTTTTGGCATGGTGGAGAGTCCATAGAGAAAAAGTGAGAAGCTTCGATAATAGGAATAATTCTTAAATGAAAAGATAGAGGCTGTCAACGCATGCTCGGCTGTGAGGAGAAGACAATCTCAGGACAGGGATGTCCTCCGTAAGTACAAGATGCAAAAAAAAAAAAAAGACACGAGGACACAGAATAGGTCTAATTATAATCAGTGCATATTCTAAATCATCTGTGATCATAAAAGTCAGAAGTATACATCTATTCTTTTCTCATCTCAACAAATGACTTTCACTCAATCAAACCGTAGCAGCAAGTAAAAAGTTCTTGATGTTTGTTTGAAGAAACCTGTTCGTGCAGAAAAAATTTGTTAAATCAGAATTCACGTCCTCTGCCCATTAAACGATCAATTCTCTGTTCGTACATCAGGGCATTGTTGAAGCTGAATTCAACTCCACTACCTAAAAAATGATCAATGAATCATAAAGCAGCAACCCTAGGCTAAATATTGAAATTATCAAACAAATAAAAATGATGCACTATGAAGACAATAATTGTCAAACCGACCAGTAAACACAGAAATATTATCTAATAAATTTGTAGAAACTAGGCATTATCTGCTAATATAATGACTAATGAGTGTATCCCACCTGGATGCAATCTCAGTTAAAGGGGGTTTAATTTCAAGTGCCAATGGATAATCAATTTGACAATGTTGACATCATTGGAAACAGCACCAAGAACTCGAAAATTGAATAAGCCAAGCGTGTCATTTTGTTTCAGAAGCCACAAGTGTGTTCTCAGAAATAGAATATTAGTGGTGCACCCACGTGGAGAGAATTTAAACTGGTCTAAAAATTTTCGGACTATTTTTTTCCCAGACTCAATTTTTCAAACGTGATGCGCACAGTGTGTCAGCGACAAGTAAAACTTTCCAAGAGTTTCTCGGAGACTGTCCAGTACTCGAAATTCAAATCAACGAAGCTTTTAGTTTCTGTAACTTGGAAAATTCATACCTAAGACAATGTTCGCCATTAGTTAAGGTGACTTCAATCCAAACTCGCAGCAACCCCCAATCTTGATGCTGAGCGCCATAGGGAGGGAAAGATCCTTCCGATTTTACTGGCCGAGTGAAACGAACATCTTGAGCGCTTAGTACCAAAACGACGGTTTTAGAATAGCCATGCTCGCATGTTTGGGCCGAGAAACAAAAAGCCCAAACCTTACGATCCAATGTTTCAGATTATTTTAGTCCAAGATCTGCTTGAAACTTAAAAATTAAAACGAATTTTAATATTATGTAGCACGCGACATCATGTTTACAAATTTTATTAACCTATTTTAATCTTTGTTACTAAATTTGTAACGAAAAATAAAAACCACAGTTAACCCTCCAATCTATCAACATTACATTCAATTTTAAATCTTCTAAATTTTAAACTCCATTCATATAAATTAAAGCAATTTTTTATCATTTAATTATGAAGCTTGCACTGACATCCCTTTCAAGAATTCAATGGTCATCACCGTTCATCTTCTGTCTGAAACAAAAACTCGCAATCTTCAAGGCGGATTTGGAAAGTTGTGCTAAGATCCTAGATCACAAAATTGGATTGGGTTGGCTGTTTTAATCGAAAACCAGATATTCCAATTCAATTGATTTCAAAAAGTCGATTAGTTAAGAAAATCGATCAAGAACCAAATGAATTAATTTTGAAAAAAAAATATTTATAAAATATAATTATTTTTTTATTATATAAAATTTATCAATTTTTTATTTTTTTTATCTTTTTTATTATTTTCTATCATGTTATATATTTTTTTAATTATTTTTTCATAATAATATTATTTCTGTCACAAACAAATAAGAGAATAAGAAAAAAAAATAAAAAAAAAGTAATTATACATACACACACGCACACACATATATATATAATATAATTAAAAAAATAGTTTACTAAGATTAAATATGAAACTGTTTATTAATTTATTATATTATATATTTTTGATATATAAAATTAAAAATATATATTTAATTATTACCGACTCAACCACAGTCAGACTAATAAACTATGAATTAATACCTTTATCAGTTCAATGATCAGTTCAAATTTTTAAAATATTGGCTAAGATTATGGAAATTATTAATGAATTTTGTCAAATGGTGTGGGGCAAGATATCAATAAGCACTAATCTATTGCGGTCTTCAGCTCTAATAAGGTCTGTTTCTCAGTCTTATTGAAAGAAACAAAGGCACAATGAGAATTTTACAAGTAAAACTTAAAAGAGCATAAACTACAAACTATTATTATAATGTTTCTTGGAATGAGACATTATTTCAATCAATGAATTAACCCTGTATAAACACATCTTTCTCCTTAAATATTAGGATGATTTACTAATGTAACGGGTTTGATTTAGTGAAAATAACTAATCTCTTATAACATAGTGAATTAATGTTTGATTTTTTTACTATGAAATGTGTCTATATTTAATACTCGACAGTATTTCAAATAGAATTATCTTTGATGAAAAATACCTATAAAAAACCATATATATATATATATATATATACACTCGGTTGAGGTTGATCTTTAACACTCCCTCTAAAGGTTAGCTCTCAATGTTCTTCCAACCGTGCCAAGTTGTTCACAACATTTTTCAAGCTTATTAATGCTCAAGCCTTTAGTGAATAAATCTTTAGCTTGGTCTACTGTCTCCAATCCTATTTGTGCTAATGTTAATCTTTATAAAACTGACAAAACAAACTTAGTCAAAGTTCATATTTCTCCTTAAAATATTGGGTCGATATTGATCTTTAACAAATGTTGTGAAAATTATCTTATAAAAAACTCTTATATTTTAAAAGAATAAATTTAGACTTACATCGACTAAAACAAAGAATGAATGAGACTTTATATACTAATATGTATTAGTAAACTTATAAGGAGTTAAGAGAAGAGTTGAGTTCGCACGTTCACAATCTTGAATCAGTGCAGTAAAATCGATTAATTTATTCTCAGTCCTTTAATTTTTTATAATTGCGTTTTAATTTTTGTCTCCCTCAATTATGGTACAGTAACTAATAAAAAGAATCCTTAATGGAAACCTTAGATGGAGGATTGGAAATGGCGAGAAAGTGGACATTGGGAATCCTTTTTGGTTTTCGCATATTGCATAGGACAAAGATAAGTGGTTGGTGATTAATTATGTTTTATATTTTTTGTATTTCTCCGTTTAATTGTTTTTAAAACTTTTGTAATAGTCTTTAAATTTTTGTAACTGTATTTTAATTCTTGTCCGTCTCAATTATGATTCAGCATTTATAAAAGGATACCTCTTTCCTTCATATTTCGCACACATAATTCTTGTCTTCTCTTCTCTCCTTCCACACGTCTGCTCTCTTATTTCTTGGGTTACATTTTATTATATTTTTGTTGTTCTGATTTTTAAAAAATTCTCAGACGAATCTATTTAATCTTAGAGGAAATTCTACAGACGCAAAATAATTTTTTTTAAAGAGAGTGTCTCTAAGACGTGATTTAGATTGTGTTACCCTTGTTTGTCATAAAGCTTCCTAACAAGTATGCAAACATGGTGGATTCAACAACTGTTAACTTCTTTTGAGGTTTTAAGGGAGATCAGAAGAAAATGCATCTAAAAAATGGATTAACACTAGAATCCCCAGCTCTTAACGGGGGACTCGGTTTTTAAAATACTGCAAAATTTAATGCTACCTTGCTTGGAAAGCAAGTTTAGGGTGTGTTTGGCTAGCCAAAAATATGAGCTTATAGCTTATTTGACTAGCTTATAAAGCTTGTTAGAAGTGTTTGGTAAACGAGCTTATTTCAGTAGCTTATAACTTATTTTGAAACGCTACTTTTTGTAGCTTATAGCTTACGTATTTTTCTTCCTGTTTTACCCTTATTATTTTATTTCAATACCCATTATATCCTTTTGTTTTATTCATCACTTAAATCCCTAAAATACTTTCATTGTGAATAATTTTTATTTTTATTTAAATTTTTTATCTTTAATTAAATTTATTTTAAACAAAAATATATATTAAAGATAAAAAATGTGATATATTTAATATGTAAATATATATTACACTTTTTCAACATAACTATATATATGTATATACACGTAAGTATAATATATAATATATAAAATATAAAATTATATATATATATATATATATATGATATAATAATATATATTAATTAATTTTATATATAATAATTTAAATTAATTTAATTAAAAAATAAAAACTAATATGTTTATTTTATATTATTTTAAGATTATAAAATAATACCAACGTTTATATGTGCTTTTATGTCATTTTACACTTTTTAGTTATTTCAATAACTACTTTTACCAAACACTTCTAATTCAATAAGTTAGCTTATAAGCTTTCAGCTTTCAACTAAAAATTAATTTATAAGTTTTTAACTAATTTATCAATTATTTTTGCCAAACACACCCTTAGAAGGTGATCAAAAGAGAGGATTTGCTAGAAAACAAATGGATCATGAGTAAGTTCAGTGAAGGATAGAATTTGAGCATATTAACAAGTCCACACAAGAGTTTTGGGTTTGAAGTTGGAATAATGGCTTTAATATCATTAATTGAAACCTTGGAGGATTGGAAATGCGGAGAAAGTGGACATAGGGAATCCTTTTTGGTTTTGCTTAGTGTTAGCCCTAATGTATTATGCTATATATTTTGATGATGATAAATATGTGAGAATTATAGTATGATTTAATCTTCTTGGCCCAAATGAATGATTTAATTTTTTTGGCCCAAATGAATGAATTAATCTTCTTGATCCAAATGTATGATTTAAACTTTCTTAGTCCAAATAATATGATTTAATCTTCTTGGCCCAAATGCATGATTCAATCTTTCTTAGCCCAAATATATTTAATGCTTTATATATTTAAATATAGTAGTATAAATTGATTTTTGATAAAGTTTATTGGTTGTTGTAATATAATTTGAAAAAGAATGCTCTTTACTGTAACACTTTTGAAAAAGAAATTTGATTGTTGAAGAAGTATGATAAAGTTTATTGGTTATTAAAAAAGTATGATAAAATTTATTGGTTGTTGTAATATAATTTGAAAAAAAATACTTTTTAGTGTAGCACTTTTGAAAAAGAAATTTGATTGTGGAAAAAGTATGATAAAGTTTATTGGTTGTTGAAAAAGTATGATAAAGTTTATTGGTTATTGTAATATAATTTGAAAAAGAATACTTTTTACTGTAGCACTTTTGAAAAAAAAAAAGATTATTGAAAAAGTATGATAAATTTTATTGGTTGTTAAAAAGTATGATAAAGTTTATTGGGTATTGTAATAAAATTTGAAAAATAATGCTTTTTACTGTAGTAAATTTGAAAAAGAATATTTATTGTTGATAAAGTTTTTTGGTTGTTGTAGAAAAGTTGAAAAATGATGATGAAGCTTACTGTAATAGTTCTGACTAAAGCAATCATTGTAGCAGCAAGGTTTCACTATATAAAGGGGACTTCACAACACCATTTGTAATCAAGCTTCAATTGTTCATTTTTCATATTATCTTGAGTTACATTCTCTCTAAATTGCTAGAGAAATATTCTGAGCTTAATTTCTGCGTTATCTACACTTTGAGAGTATCCACCATTATTTTTCTTAAGCCTTCAAATTTAGTTGCTCAAGGATAGGTTCATTGAGTTAGTGTTTGAGAAAAAACACATTGTAAGGTGGAGAGACACCCTTGAGGAAGAAAAGATCTATGTTGTAGTGGCTTACAAGTGCCCAATTGCATAAACTTGTTGTTTATAGTGAAACACTCAATAAGTTATCTTGAGGACTGGATGTAGGCTTGGTTTAAGCCGAACCAGTATAAATCTCGTTGTTTGATTTTCTCTTCCCTTGCTCGTTAATGATTTATATGTTATTTACTTCCTTGTACTCTATATTCATTCATCTCTTTAATTGTTTTTGATTAATTGTACTCCATATTTATTCATCTTGATCACACTTATTTTACTTTCATAAAAATCTTGACATTGTTTTTAAAACTTCTTAAACTTCTATCAAGTATTGGCAATTTTTTTCTAAACCCAATTCACCCCCCTCTTGGGTGCTAGCCATTTCTATCACTTAGGACAAAGATTAGTGGTTAATGATTATTATGTTTTATAGTTTTTTTATGAATCTTGGGTAAAGTTGCAACTTTAGGATTTTGAATTATGTTATTGGGTATTGATCATTTTGATTGATTCTTTCGCAATTAAATTGTGATTACCCAATAGGTATGAAAGTAGTTGAATATGTTAGTGATCAACTTGTTTGGACATAGTAATATTAAATGGGCTGGATTATTACGACCAAAGATAAAAGGATCTCAAATTGTATATTCAAGATCGCTTGTCTTGGACTGCAGACCTGAACAAGTCAGCTCACAAACTATTTTTTTTAATTTTTATACTTAATAATATAGTTTTAATTTTTTTAATTAAAAATTCAATATTTTTTTATTAAAATACAATTTATTCATGTAAAATATTATTTCTTTAATGTTCATTAATAACCAATAATTTTAATTTTTCATATTTTTTAAATTAACTATATTATATTTAAATTTAAAAATTTTACATTTATTTTAAAAAAAGATAAAAGTACACTTCATGTACATAACGTTTACATTAATTTTTATTTATACTTCTTATATTTTTTTTGTCAAATATATTTCACGTATTTTTATTTTTTGCAAATATTTTTTTTGTGGTCGTGTGTGTGTGTTGTGTTTGTGGCTTTTTTTTGTTTTGGGTGTTGGGGGGGGGGGGGGGGGAGTGAGAATCCAATTACGTGTATAGAAGCTCTCTTTCTCTCTTTTTATTGAGTGGGCATTCATGAGTAAAGCAAACCATATGCTTCAAATGCAAGCAAAATTGGACTATCTAGTCAACTTTTAGGAAAGAACACAAAATCAGAATAATAAAATTGCCAAAAGAAAGTAAAATCTCTCTCTCTCCCCCCCCCCCCCCCCCCCCAACACCCTCTCTCTCAGAGGACTAGATTGACCAAAGAGAAAAATACAGGAAGAAAGATATGCAAAAAAAACTGTTCATGAATTGGAAACCGTTATTATAGATGACATTATTTAGCTGGCTGTGCCATGTGTAATTATTGTAAATGCACAGTCCATACCCATTAAATAGCCTTCAATTTTAGGATTAAAAAAAAAATATTTTCACCATACTCCCATAAAAATGACCAACGGGAGTTGAAGCCTAGTTGAATGAGATAATTCCTTATAAAGTAACCAACCAATATTTAAATCGTCCAAAGATGTTTTCATATTTGGTATCAGATAATATCTCAAGTAGAATTAACTTTAGTAAAATATACTTGTGAGAATTGAAACAAAAATTAAAAAAAATCCCATAATACTAAAAGTTCAATAGTATTATTTATATTCTGAAAAAGGAATAATTATTAACTACAATTTAAAATTTAACTTATTTATAACATATCTTTAAAAAAATTCAAGAGATGTTTGGTTTGAGTATTTTTTATTTTTATTTTCATTAAAAATAAAAAATTAGCTTGAAAATATGTTTAGTTGAATTTACTAAAAAAAATACTTCTTAAAATAGACATAAATCTGAAAATATTAAAAAAATATTTTCAGTGTTTTAAAAATATATTTGAAAAAAATAAATAAAAATAAAAATAAAAAATATATTCACAAAGTAAATAGATTCTATATTATTTGATAAAATTAAATAACAATAATAACAATATTCAATATTCCGCTAATATCAAAAAAATCTCGCAATAATGCTTGTAGGGGACACGAGTCAACAAGGAATTTGTGTCCCAGTCATGTTTTTTCAAATCCTCCTTTTTTTGTTTCTATTTTAGTCCCATATCTACTAAGTTAACAATTGCGACCATTCCTTTCTTTTTAAACTAATTTTTCTGCGCTAACTAAGGTGTTACCTGACAAATGGTAGTTACATAATCATTTCTTATGTATGTTTCATTTTAATAATTTTATTTTGCAATGTAATAAGATACCAACATTTATGGCAAAAGACACAACCCCACAAGGCCACAACAGAGCATAAAACAAAACAGCTTTTATCTCCCTGTCCAGCATAATTCAATGGGGTCAGGACGGCTTTTCATTTATTTCATTCTACATAAACGTCACTATTTACCCGAATGTAATTCTCTGTCTAGTTAAATAAATTATTCAGTCTAATCAAGTTCTAAATAAGTAGAATTATAAACAATTTTATTTGGTCAAATAGAAAATTTAAATTCTTTCTTAAGTTTTTTTTTAATGCAACTATATATATATATAGATTGATACATCAAGAGAAAAAAAATAATTCTCAACAACTACTGAATAGATGTAATCAAAACTAGTATGATATTTTAGGAAGACTCTTCCCAAATGCAAGGAAAATTAGAGCTTCTCAACCCAAATATAATAAGCAAATCAACCTCGCAATAATTGGATTCTTTAAAAATATAAGGTGGTGCTGAAATCTCACAATAGTGAAGAGAATATATTAATTAATGACTCTTTATATAAACTTTGACATCTTTATTTTTTAGAGCTTATTTTGGGATCAAATTAAATCTAAGTATCAATTTTAATATGACATCAGAGTCGGTCAATCTTTTGATAGTAGGTTACCAATATTAAATCATACATTGTTACTTGTATAGTTTCACATTTCAGTTATTTGATTCTCGACATTTAAGGAGGTGTTTAAATTCTACTTTAGAAAGGATAATGTATTTTGGACTCTTTATATAAATTTAGACATCCCTTATATCTTAAACTAATTTTTATAGTAAATTAAGCTCAAATATCAAAATTTCATCTATAATCTTTATAAAGACCAATGATAATGCAACTATATTTTGTTTTGCGTGGTAAGCATTGGAAAAAAAATTAACAAAATGAAATGAAATGATGAATGAAAAAGGTAGTTCTGTTAAACAATTAATCATATCATTTTCTATAACAGTTTTGTTTTTGGCTTTTCTCATTGACTGTTTTTTTAAGATCGTAAACACATGCTTAGCTGTGTCTGCTATTGCCAATGGGTATGTTTGAGAATAAGTCGTAGCTAATTAATTTATATTGTGATATATTATTGTAACGAAGTGGATTTTTATATATAAGAAGAATCAATAACTAATCGTATGTATAGTTTTCAATAAATGGAAATTCCACTTCTATTGAGTGTTAAAATTGTTTAGCCTTATAAATGAGCGCCTAAACAATAGTGCGCTCCAAATACACGTTCATTTCAAAAAAAAAAAAAACTAAAGATACAGAAAAACTTTATTAAATTACGTTTTTCTTCAATCTTAAGAAAATATGTATAATGGGCATATATAGTATGGTTTATATGATATCAATTAAATAAATAATTTTTTCACCAAATGCTAGAGCAACATGACTTCAAATTACTTGTTTGACGTGCAATGACCATTTGATCTAGGCGATAAATAGTCATCGTACAAAGAGAGAGTAGATAAGTGAGGTCATTAAATCGTATAAAGAGAGAACATGTAATGTAATTTATGATTACGCAAATTTAATAATTTTCACACGCTAAAGAGGTAATCTAAATTAGAAGTGACAGGGCTTTCAAAATGTTCCACTTATACAAAACATTACTTTCAGTAGAATAGAAAGGTTACATTGCTTACAAGTGTTTCGGACGTGCCATATATATATATGGATTTGCTTACATTATTGAAGACATGAATACATGATACTAAATTTTTATTTATTTATATTCAGTGTAGTAATTAAAGATCATGGAAACAAAATTATATTTTGGTTAGTATGAATCTGATCAAGACTTCAAAAACCTAAGATATTCTCAAGTTTGAATAATGGTTAAATTATTTTTTTTCATTCTATAATTTTATTTAATTTTGATCAATTGGCTCTTTACAGTATAAAAAATTATAATTAAATTTATATAATTTAAAATATTTTTAATTTAGCAAATGTTGTTAAACTTTTGTCAATATTCTCTCAAATTTTAGTGACATTATCTTAACTTTCCAAATACACACCATTTAAATTAACTCATCCAATTCACATAGCATAGGTTGCATCACCTACTATATAAGTGATATAAGTCATGTATATTTAAAGTGTGAATATGTGAATAATTGTCGCTAACAACAAAATTCAATGAAATATCCATTCAAATGTGATAATATAGACTAAATTAAAAACTTACATAAGGATTGAATTAAAAAAATTTAAACTTGACAAGAATGAAAATAAAAATGAAGTGAAATTATATAAGATCTTAACTATAAACAATAGTAGATGAAATTAATAGAGGGGTTGGTGTGGTACAAAGCATATATGGTAGGAAGCGAACACTCAACAGAATTCTTGCGACATAGATCTCACGTCATTTCACGGTTCATTTGGCCAACGGAAAAAACTTATACATAATTTTATTATAACGTTTTATATTTAAAATAAAAAGTGAATAAAAAATTATTTGAAAATTTAATTATATAATATTAAATTGTAATAGATATAATTTTTTAAAAAAATTATCTACTTATTATATTTTAATTAAAAAACATACATTCATCACATTTTAATTGAAAATAATAATAACAAAAATATAAAAAATGTATGCAGGTATTTTTTTTTTTGGGAAAAATAAAATACGCGCACGGATCCTCTGCTTGGAGAAAAATTAAGCCGAGGCCTGCTCAGTTTTTAGCAACGGTTTTTACCGTTGCTAAAAACCTTTAGCAACAGTTTAATAATAAAAAACTGTTGATGAAAGTTTTTAACAACGGTAAAAATCGTTGCTAAAAACTGAGCAGTCAAAATTCAAAGCAGAGGATCCGGATCCATAAAATACACCACGCCCTCTTTGATGAAATCAAATCTTGAGAAGTCGAGATGAGATCACATCTGTTCTGCTTCAATAAGATGATACTAAAAAATTTAACACTTTATTTAATATTAGCATCTAACAGAAGATCTAAATTCTTTTTCAACAGGCACTTGCTCTGCCTAAGCATTCCTCTCATTACGCCCACTTTTTCTTATGGTTCTCCAAGGGTTGAATTCTTTGTTTTTTAAATTATTTTGAGATTTATTCATACATTTTAAGAATATATATAAAAAAAGTCAAATAAGAATAGATTGAGGAACATCACTAGGGTGACATAGCTATTATCTTTGGAGTATTCAATGATATTCATTAAAAAAGAAAAGAGATAGTAGATATTATATATTGAATAAGATATAATGGTAAAAAAATAAATATTGATTAGATATTGAGCAAATGCGATAGAAAAAAAAAATATATATGTGTAATCAAGTCTTTCAATTAAATGAAGATAAATGTATATTCTCTAATTAAAATACAATAAATTATGTTCTTTAAACATATATATATATATATATATATATATATATATATTTTTTTTTTTTTACAATTTACTACTGAAGGATTGGTCCTTTAAAAGATATTTTATACATGTGTTATTTTCAATGAAAAATTTAATGATAAGTAACTATATATAAAGCTAGTTTATTTAGAAATTAGTTTTAGACGCTTTACATTCGTTCAATAAATATTTATATAATATAAATTAAAATATATTAATATATAAATTACAAATATTATATATAGTATAAATTTCAAAAATTTAAAATTTTTATTAAATAAATATTGGATATCAAAAATTTGGATATAAAATATTATTTTTCAAGTATTTTAAATATTGAATATATTCAATATGAATTCTTTTAAAGTTATTTTTAAAAACGTGTAGACAAAATAGAAATATTGCCTATTTTAGACAAAATAAAAATAAAAATAAATAATGAATAAATACTCACCTGTTGCCGTTCTTTATGGTCATAGGAGAGTAGAGACAACGATAGGGGGAGGCATTAGGACTTGGAAGTAGGAGGATAGGAACAAAAGAAAGTTGCCCTGTCACCGGCATTCCCCAAAAATCCCCAAAAGTAATAAAAAAATAAAAAACAAAAAAAAGGTAAAAATTACTTTTTTCATACTTAAATTTTTGTGTACCTCAATTTCGTCTTATATATATTTTTTTTCTAATTTTTTCTTTAGTGCTAATGTAATGAAAAATATTAACATTGACATGTGTATTCTTTTAAATAATATATTAATTTTTTTATATGACACATCAAACATTTAAATGTTAATTTGGAATAAAAGAAAGAAATAAAAAATATTTAGAACAAAATTAAAATTTAATGTAATATTTGAGATAAAATTAAAATTAATTAATATGGTACATTGATAGTAAGCGTGTCATATAAGAGTATCTACAGCGGTGAACCTCATTTAAGTTCTTATTATTGGTCCCACAGTGTCACATTAGCTTAAGTAATTCTCCAACACTTTAAACAACTCTCTATTACATTTGTGAACCTGTTAAAAACTCACAAATGAGTTTCGCAATCAACTTTTTATTACTTTAATATTTATTATTATTTATTAATATTTATTATAAGTTGATTATTTTATTATTATTTTTTATATAAGAACTATTTTTATGAGTGATAGTTAGCATAATAAACTAGTGATAAATTAAAATAAAAATTAATTTTTAAATTTAAGAACTCTTAAGAATTAGTACTATAAATTTACAGTGATAATTTTTAGAAAATTAATATTTTATGTCAATAACATTAATAACGTTAGTATTAAAAATAAAATTAAAACAAAAATAAAAATTATTAGGTGAAATAAAAAATAATAATAAATATTAGCAAAAAATATTTTTATTAAAAAATAAAATAAAAATAAAATAAAAAAAGAAAGCAGTCGTACATACACTCGCTGCTCCCACCAATCAAATTTGCCATTTGGGAAAAGGCACCTTCCTTTTCTTCCCTTCTCTCTCTCTTTCGCTTTCGCTTTCGCTTTCGCTTTCTCTCTAAAACCCTCTGATGAAGCCACAGTCACAAATCCCCCACTCTCACACCGCCAAAAGCTTCTCTTCTTCCCTCTTGCCTTTTGCAATGGCTCTCTCCTCCATTTCATGCATCATTGACTATTCTGCCCTTCCCCTTCCTCAATCCAACCTCCTTTTTGTCCATTCACACATCAGACTTTAACAATGTAGCTTTCTCTCTCTTTTACCCTTCCCCTTCTCCCTCGTTGCGTGCAAAAAGGCAGACAGGATGGAGCCAGGCAAACTCTATATATATTTTATATGTCAATATAGCTTTTGTTTTCCTTTTCCTTTCCCTGTTCCCCCGTTTTTTTCATCAGAAGCTGCGGCAACACTCTGCTTCTTCTTCGGAGCATACTGCTCGTCATCGATCATGGGTTCTTCTCCTTATTTATCCTAAAACTGAAATGCCAGGAAGAAGGGATTTTGATGACTTGTTGACTTCCCCCTGTATGTACCTTTAATTTTGTACCCATTTTCGTACCTAATGATGACGATGATGTTTGTTTCTCTTCATTTTTTAATAGATTAATTTGTTATCTTCTTTTTCCTATTTTTTTTGTGTTTTCGATTTTCGGTTCTTGGCAATCAACATTTTTCGCCTTCCATTGAACGCTATTGTTTATTTATCCGGTTTTCTGGTTTTCTGGTGTCGAAGAGCTTACGCTTTTTCGGTTTTATTCTAAGACAACAAGGGGTTCCTGAAATTTGGGGACGTTCTGAAATTAAAACGATTCTGTTGAGCCCTTGGTGACATTTGAGACTCGTGGAGAGCCAGTTCTTTTTTCTATGGAAAGAAATGGCCAGAAATTGAGATTAAACGTGGTCCAAAAATCTCATGGCGCTGTGAAATTGAAATTCTGACAACTGTTTCCACTTCTACGCATCAGTGGAGCAGTTTCAGTATTATTTTGACCATAGTAGGACTTGCATGATATTGTTCTTTGTGAGTTGTGACTTGGATTGACCTTGTGCCTTTTGTTCTCTAATATGATAACAGTCCTCTTATTTTCACACGTATCACAGTCCTGGGTTAAGACTCTGGATTCTGGACTTTGGAGAAGAATTAAACAAATAAAAAGCGCATGAACAAGGAAGATGGGCATTTCCCTGGTTTTCTTTTTTCTTTTTTTTTCTCTAGCACAGATGAAGTTGGTAGATTACTAGATTACTGAAGGACCATGTCGTCATGATCCATTATTCTCAAACTTAACATGCATTGTGCTTATTTCAAAATCATACAAATTGTATGTTAGTGACAGGCTCGTACTCCATGCATTTTCTATTGAATCAGTTGTTTGTATCATATATGCAAGATTGGCTCTTTATAATATCTGAAACTTTCTCATAACAAAATTTTCATTGTTTTATCCCCGTTATATACGATGCTTGATTATGTCAAATAGCTTCCCTGGATTACAGATTGTGTGGAATTCACTGCAACTAATCAAATACATAGGTTTCAAATAATATATTTGGTGGCTTTTGTTCTGTTTTAATTTTTACTATATACAATCGTGCTAGTATCACCACGTCCTTGACCTATGATTTGGCTTGCTGGTTGCTTGATCCCATTTGAGTTCTTTCTATAGATATGAATCAGGTGAGTTATATATAGTTGTTCTTTCAGAGTTGAGCCAGAGAAGCAGCTATTTCCTCTGATAATTCTCTCTTCACTTTCTGCATTGAAACTTCCATTATACTTTCTCAACACTTCCGTTATACCGTGTATAAGTGCATGCACACTCGTATGGTAAGCTTCAGTTTTGAAACAGAACAGAATGATCTGGTTTCCTTCAATTTGGGAGGGAATATGAAATTGGTCAGAGCTTTGAACTGCTAGGAAATCATCTTATTTTTAAATTAAAGCAATGATAATTAAAGCCTGAGGGCTGTGATAGGATACTCTTTTACTGCCTCATTGTTTTGCACTGACATCTGTAATTTTTGGTTGCTGCTACTTTCAGCAGTCTCTTTTTGATCTGTGGCTTACTGACCACAGTAATTAAGATAATCAGTCTGCTAAAAATAATTTATATCTTCTTTGCATGGAAATTGAATTTGTTACCTTAATGACTTTTGGGTAAAATCCTAAACACTCGCAGTCTTATGGCATCCTCTATTTGGTAATGTATCATAACAGCAAAAATTGCTGTCTTGCTCTCTTATTCTTGTTGAGATTCTAACATAACTACAAAATATAGTTGATCCTTTTTCAGTTATTTTAAGTGTGGTACTGAGATTTAAATATTTTTATCTTTAATGTTGACCGTCTAATTCTGATTGAATGAGTTTCATTTAACGTTACCCTAAGATAACATCAAAAGATCCTTTCTCGCCTGCCTTGTATGGAAATGAAATTTCTTTGATGTATGAAGCCTTAGGAATAGTGAGCATGAAAAAAGATAAGATGGGAATCTAACTTTGATCTGAAGTTCCTTTTATATTTAAAGATATGAATTGATGCTATGTGAATTCATTAGTTCAAATATCTCTCTGATATGCAGTTTGGCTGAAATGCTTTGAAAGTCGTCAGCTTAGTTGTGAAGGGCATAATATTAGGTTCAATCAAGTGTTTTCATGTCAAATGAAAGGGAAAAAAAAAAAAAAGAAGAAGCAAAAGTTCATTTTCAGTCTCTAAATCTTAATTAGGTCTCATTTCTGATCATGCTTTTTTCTACTAATGCTATTCATTCGTGCTTAAATTTATTCAAGTTTTTGCTTTCAATCAACCATGGAATTATAGTAAATCATAACCGATTGCATAAATTCAAGGAAAATGTCCTCCCTCCATTGAAGCCATGAATGAAATTAACGAGGAAATGGAATTTTTGTGTTGGAATGATTAGAATAAGCAAAACGGTGTAACATGTGTTTAGAAAAAAAAATTGTAAAATTGGTTTTTGAATAGAATTGCTTTTTGACAAATTGGAATTTGGCTGAACGTGAATTATATTTAAAAATTGTTATTAGAAAAATGAGTTTAAGAAATAAATTTTGTTTGAATGATAGTTAGAAATTAACAAGATGTATAATTACTATAATTGGTATAAATTTTTTATTGCATTATTTTATTTTCCTTTATTATTTAATTTTACTTATCTCTAAAACAAATATATTTACATGATTAGAATTGTTTATACTTTATAATCTCTATATTGATATGAATTTGGAAATATAGCAATGTATATATATAATCTCATTTTTTGAATAATAATCATATATAATATTATTATTAATTACTTTGTGATTTGTAATTATCACAAAAAATATAAATTTTATATTATATTATTTTATTTACTTTTATTATTTAATTTCACTCATTTTTTAAATGTACGATTTATTGATAATTTTTTAATTAGTGATACTAATATTTGATTTAAAATATACATATATTATTTTTTTAATAGAAGTATATGTAGGGGTGAACATAATCCAATCCAACTTACCTAAGCTGACCAATTCGATCTAATCCGCACATTCGAGTTGGGTTAGCGGGTTAGGTTGGGTTGAAAATTCTCAATCCAACCCAATCCCGCCAACCTGATAGATATGTAATTTTTTTTTAAAGTTTTCTTCTCAATTTGCTCTCATCTCCTTCACGCTCTTATCCTCTCATAGTCTCTCATCCTTCCTTCTCATTTCCTTGATCTTCATTCTTCTTAGTCGCCATCTCCTCTTTGTCTCTCATCTGTTTGTGGCTTGCCATCTCTCTCTCTCTCTACCTATCATTTCCTCGCCCACTATCTCTTTCTCATCTCCTCAGCCTGAGTTTGTCTCTCATCTAAACTAGAAATTTCTGGTTGTAAATAAGAAATTACTAGTTTATTGTATGAATGGAGAGAGAGAGAGAGAGAGAGAGAGAGAGAGAGAGAGAGAGAGAGAGAGAGAGAGAGAGAGAGAGAGAGAGAGAGAGAGAGAGAGAGAGAGAGAGAGAGAGAGAGAGAGAGAGAGAGAGAGAGAGAGAGAGAGAGAGAGAGAGAGAGAGAGAGAGAGAGAGAGAGAGAGAGAGAGAGATGGTGGTCGCTGGGGAGATGAGAAACAGAGTCAGAGAGAGATGGCGAGGAGATCACTCAGATCAGATGAAAGGAGATGAGACTGAGAGACAAAGAAGGAGATATTGGCTGGCAACGATGGAGAAAGAAAACTAGAAAACAAAGAAAGAGAAAGAGAAAGAAGAAGAAGAATAAGGGGAAAAAAAAAGAATCAACTCGCCCCCCGACCCAACCATTTAAAGTGCGAGTTGGGTTAGTTTTGGTCTACCATAAAAAAATTCATCAACTCGACCCGACTCATTCACACTTGATCGAGTTGAGTTGAAAATTTTCTCAAACATTACTCAACTCGACCCATTTTTAATTTAATTTTAAAGTTGAGGACTAAAATTAAAAGTCAAAATTTAACTAAGTATCAAAAAGCAAAATAATCAAGGACTAAAATAAAAAGATAAACATAAAAGTGAAAGTCCCCTTTTTCCTTTATATTTTACCTTTCTCCTCCAGCTTCTTCAAGGCAAAAGAAAGGAGAGTTTTAAGTTAATGCAAATTGAGGTTTGTTAAACACAAAAGCAAGTTGAAATAGTTTTGAGGCAAATATAAGTTTGAACAGAAAAGTAATTTGTATACTTATTTAGAAAATAGTTGGATAAATCTAACTTCTAAGCAAATTAAAGTTATTATAGAAGCAAATTAGAGTTGTTTTATAACAAATTAAAATGTCACTAAAAATTATTTATGTAAAGCTTCAAATGTAAGTTTTTTTGGAATCATCGCTTTTCCAAACAAGTGTTTTGTTTTTTGTTTTTTTTTTCATCTACCACATATCCAAACAAAAAATTTAAGAACTCAATCCTAAGTTTTACAATATAAACCTAAGTCTTAAGCTCACTCAACAAATTTCCAAACGAGCAAGCACCATGCCCCCGTGTTTTTAATCGTCACATCAAATTACATGTACGTTCTCGTTGGATACTTCCACAAGTGAAATCGAAAAAAATTAATGACGTTAAAATAGGATTACATCAATCTTTTTAAAAAATAATTTAAGGAATTGTGCAATATATCCTATTAACTTTAAAAAGCTGGCATTATTTTCTTTCTAACATTTATCTTATGTTGTATATATTCTTTATTAACAATTTTTATTTAAAACTTTAGGGTTAGATTAACCAAAAAAATACGTTTAATTTATCATCTTACTAGGTTTTTTTAATTGTAAAAGTATACAAGAAAATGACAAAAAAAATTGTTTGTCACACAGGTGAAATTAATTTATTTTTTCACAAATTTAGCTGCAAGTGGTCTTATGACTTTTGATTTAAAAAGTAAGTAGAGAAATTATGCTATTTAAAATTAAAATTTTATTTTGAATTTTTAAAATTGAAGATATATAAATTATATAATCTCCTAACTCAAAAAAAAGTTATCTGTATTTTAACTAAAAATTATATTGAACAAAAACAAACCTTTAAAATTAAAATAAAACAGGTGAAGTTTTTAAAGATCAAGAGTAGATTTTCTTAGAGAAAACAAAACCTAAAAAACTCTGTGAAATAAAAATAAAAAAATTATAAGGGCTTAAATAGCAAGAATTTGAATTCTTTGGAATTTGAATTCTCAATCCCTTAATTGTGCATTAAAATATATTTATTTAATTCCGATATTATTTTTATTATAAAATTGAAAATAATTGGACAATAAAGAAACGACAAAAAACTGGAGGCTAGAAACTAGGCCAAATTGTAAATTTCATTATATGGGTGAAAACATCTTAAATGTGTGCACAGCATACAGTGTCAGAACTAAGCGTAGGTGAGTCACATCAATTAGGCCTGTGAAGCATTCAAATTCCTGTCCTTTCTGCAGTTCTACACCACATAATAGCAGAGTCTCTTCTTAATTATTTGTAGGGTTTTATGTGGGTTGTTGCAAATCAATGACAATGGAATCTTTTTTAATAAGCTTCACACAATTCTTTTTTTTTTGGTAGAAGCACATAATTCATGATAATTATAATTATCAACTCTCTTTTTAATGGAAATTTTATTTTTTTATTAACACAATCTGATATCCGAATATTACAAACATCAAGTAATTTAAATTCAAGTAGGACTATAATTGGTAATAAAATTATCTTTATCAAGTTTTAAAGCATACTTATTTTCAAAAAATTGATCATCTAATATAAAAATATTTTAAGTCAATATGACGTGAGATCTGAGTCGTTCATTTTACGCGAGTAAATGATCCACGTCCTAACTATTTTTTTCATAAAAAAATTAACCATTTGGTCACACTAAATGAACAATTCAGATCATACTTTCAATTGTATTGCATCTTGTTCTACAAAACAGCCAAATTTGAAAATCATGAATATATATATATATATATATATATATATAAAATCAACACCTCATAGAAATAATTAGATAATTTATTTATTTTTATTTAAATCACCATTATTTATAAATTTATAATATTCTAACTAATTTATATATTTATGTTATTTTGTTTTAATAAAATTTAAATTTAAAATTTTACTTTAAAAAAACAAGTTTTGAATGATTCATATCAACCACCATTAATTGGACATAATATGATATCCCTTAGCTTATAAAAAATGAATAATATATAATTTGTTTTTGGATGATAATAATAGAAGTTATCTAAAATTGGGCCCAGTAATAGAATGCAGAGCTAGTCGGTGTTGATAGTCCACCAACATTGACAGCCCATGTGACCCGAAACGGGCCCATCCTTGTAATAAAAAGCCATAAATTCATCATAAATTAATTTTTTTAGAAAATGATCGCTCAAAAAATCCAAAATGCGAAATGACAATATTGGGGCGGGCTCGACCTCCCAGGGAATGGCATTTGTGAAATTTCATGGAAATCCAAACCCAATCGCCCAAAAAAATCAAAATCCAAATTGGGCGGGGCATATTATCGAGGCTACAGCGGTTAGTTACGCCAGGCTGGCAACGTGGGCGATCAAAGGCTCGCATTGGCTGGCAAACCCTCGTTAAACCAGGGTCAAGTAACCATAGTTAAAAATTTAACCAGAGATTTCAAATTTGGGTGGGGTCTCCTTTTCTATCTCGTGCAACGCAGTAACCCTCCGCCTATATAACACCCGGACAAACATTTCACAGATTCATTGAGAGGCGTCTTAATAAACGCCGTTCATACCTTCGATTTACGATCTCCGATCTCTCTCTCACCGATCTTTTGGTAGATTTTTGTTTTTTCTTCCAATATGAGGGAGTGCATTTCGATCCACATCGGCCAGGCCGGTATCCAGGTCGGAAACGCCTGCTGGGAACTTTACTGCCTCGAGCATGGCATTCAGGTATCAAAATTTTCTTTCCTTGTCCTTGTGTTTTCTTGAATGATTTTGCGATTTGATGCTAATTCCTCTGTTTTTTTTTTCTGTTGAATATTATTCGATGATTATGCTGAAACTGGAATTTGTTGATTTAAATTCATGTGTTGTTTGTCTCGAATGAGCTTTCGAAATGGATCTGGGATCTTTGTTTAATATTTGCCTTTGTCCTGGGGTTCCCAGCCTGATGGTCAGATGCCGGGTGACAAGACTGTTGGCGGAGGAGACGATGCCTTCAACACCTTTTTCAGTGAAACTGGTGCTGGGAAGCATGTCCCTCGTGCAGTCTTCGTGGATCTCGAGCCTACTGTGATCGATGAAGTGAGGACGGGTGCGTATCGCCAACTTTTCCATCCTGAGCAACTCATCAGTGGCAAAGAAGATGCTGCCAACAATTTCGCCCGTGGTCATTATACCAGTAAATATTCGCATCCTCTGCCACCTCTTTTTTTTTTTTTCCAATTCTTGATTTGTCCTGTATTTATATTTATATAGTCTGTTAAATTCTGACAATTGGATGTTATATTGTGTGATAGTTGGGAAAGAGATTGTTGATCTATGCCTGGACCGTATTAGAAAGCTCGCAGACAACTGCACTGGTCTTCAAGGTTTCTTGGTTTTTAATGCTGTTGGTGGCGGTACTGGTTCTGGGCTTGGCTCGCTTCTTTTGGAGCGTCTATCCGTTGATTATGGGAAAAAGTCAAAGCTCGGGTTCACCGTCTATCCATCACCACAGGTTTCTACCTCCGTTGTAGAGCCTTACAATAGCGTCCTTTCAACCCATTCCCTCCTCGAACACACTGATGTCGCCGTGCTTCTAGACAATGAAGCTATCTATGATATCTGCAGACGTTCCCTTGACATTGAACGCCCAACTTATACCAACCTCAATCGTCTTGTCTCTCAGGTAAAATATGGCGGTTCATAATGTATTTGGTTTTTGGGAAATTGAGGCATTCCTTGTTGGCATCGTTAATAGCTGCGTTATCTCTAATCGCAGGTGATCTCATCCCTCACTGCCTCTTTGAGGTTCGATGGAGCCCTGAATGTTGATGTGACTGAGTTCCAAACCAACTTGGTTCCCTACCCAAGGATCCATTTTATGCTCTCCTCCTACGCCCCTGTCATTTCAGCTGAGAAAGCATACCATGAGCAGCTTTCCGTGGCGGAGATTACCAATAGTGCTTTTGAGCCATCGTCTATGATGGCTAAATGTGACCCCCGCCATGGCAAGTACATGGCTTGCTGCTTGATGTACCGGGGTGACGTTGTGCCCAAAGATGTGAATGCAGCTGTGGGCACCATCAAGACCAAGCGAACCATACAGTTTGTGGATTGGTGCCCAACCGGATTCAAGTGTGGCATCAATTATCAGCCTCCGACAGTGGTTCCAGGGGGTGATCTTGCCAAGGTGCAGAGGGCTGTGTGCATGATCTCCAACTCAACCAGTGTGGCTGAAGTGTTCTCCCGAATTGATCACAAGTTCGATCTCATGTATGCCAAGCGTGCATTCGTGCACTGGTATGTGGGTGAGGGCATGGAGGAAGGAGAGTTCTCGGAGGCTCGTGAGGACCTTGCTGCTTTGGAGAAGGACTATGAGGAGGTTGGTGCGGAGTCTGCTGAGGGAGACGATGGTGATGAAGAATATTAGGAGGGAGAGGGAATGTTGTTAATATGCACTGTTATGCTTTCTGGTGATTTCTTTCTGCTTTCTTTTGGATAACAAATCATGAATGTGTATTTGGATGTTTTATCGGTCTACATATAAGCTCCCAGCACAAAATTTCCAGTTGGCGTGTTGACCCGCTTTTATTGATGAAATTGATACCTCATCGGTACCTATGTCTTGTCTCTTCGTCGTTATTAGAAACAAATAAATAAATACAGCAAGTAATCAGCTCCATGGAACTTGTTGAAATAACCCAGTCTATAAATGTTGCATCGTATTTGTTTGATTAAAATTAGAATTATGTTATTATTTTAAAATTTTTGGGGTGAGGCGGTCAACCACCTGGTCTCTGTATTTTTTTCCAAATATTTTTTTAATAATTATGTTGAAAATTAAGGTCAGGGCCCATGGTTGTCAGTCTATATATATATTTTTTAAAATAATTAAATTTTATTATAATTTAAATATATATTATAAATTTAAAAAACATGACATTTTTGTTAAGTGAATTATGTGAGAAAGAAATATAGGCGTCAAATATTTAAAACAAAAAAAACTATAGTTTTGACATTACATTTTTAATTTTAAAAGTCTCATGACATTAGTTTGTATATATTTTAAAAAAATTATAAATATTTTTAAATATTTTTTAAAAAATATTTTTAAATAAAAAAACTCATGCTGCTAACCCGTCTCATCCTATAGCTAAATGGGTGGACTAAAAATCTTTATTAAATATGAGCTAATCCCACTCCATTTATAAGATTGAGATACTTAACCTATTTTAATAATTCTAGTAAAAGAAGTCAATCTCTTACGACCTTTTCAATACCATCATTTAGATTTTATTTTTTTAATTAAATTAGAATTATATGTAATTATTTTAAAAACACAAATGAGAGCGCGCTAGTGTAGATTATAAGAACTAGGGAGTTGATATGTACTCAGAATTCCCTTTCGTATCATAAAAAATAGGCAATCTA
Organism: Biancaea sappan; assembly: GCA_037074585.1. Classification (NCBI taxonomy): domain Eukaryota; kingdom Viridiplantae; phylum Streptophyta; class Magnoliopsida; order Fabales; family Fabaceae; genus Biancaea; species Biancaea sappan. The sequence goes on from CM073494.1 coordinate 21,434,457, forward strand.
TGATCCCAAAGAAAAAGTAGAATTGAATAATTTTGTAAATTACTTTCAATAAACCGCTAAAAACACACAGTAAAATTAACATGGGCATTATTGCTATTGTTAAGACATTCTGAGTATTTTAAGAAGTGTTTTAAAATAAAAAAGGCTAATAGACAATATTATTACCATTGGCAGCATATGTTGATGAACAAAAATTGAAAGGAGAAATAGGAAATTTTGATCAGAAGCGTCCAAGCTTTTGGACGAGACGATTCTCTATCTCAATTCTCTTTTTCATGAGCAAGGAATACTTGGCAACCAGATTCTGATCTCCAGCATTTACTGAAAGTTTGCAGCTCATAGATGTTTTGTCCAATGTGTGCATGTACATCTTTACTATTGGTACGAAACATCCCTTCTCACTACAAAGAAACCCATGAGCAGCTCTCACAGCAGCCCCAAGAGATGCTGAATCTGTTTAAATCAAAAAATATCAATTAGGCAATCAAATCCAATATTATGATCAGATTTCAGTTCACATGCTGCATTTACATTTTTCATTCACATTTCATCATTAACTAGAACTAGATCATTTGTATTGCTTACCAGGTCTCTGAACTGTATAAACATCACAGCCGAAAATTGAAGCTATTGCACTGAGGATGCATTGATTTGCCGATGCCCCACCTGTGGCTATTATTCGCTGAGGAGGAGAAGGCATGCCGAATCTTTCCGCATGAGCTCGCATTGAGAGAAGTTGACCCTCAATTATAGCGCGTACCTGTAATTTTTCAGATTATTGCTCAAACGAGAAGCCATCTAGGATTTCAATTACTAGGAGATTTTCAATATATATATATATATATATACTACCTCAGAAGGAGCATCGAATTCTTGCACTTCACGTTCATTGAGTCCATCCAGTGTATCACCCGTGAAATTTTCTATAACATAGCGGTGAAAACCAACTGGGGAAAAAAAAAGTTGTAAATAACTTGATGATTAAAGCAAGTTCATTCATCATTGCAGTACAGGTAATTCAGTGAGAAAATAACAGACACCTGGTAGAGGAGGAAGGATTTCATGGTCCTTGTAGTAGAACCCTAACTTTCCACCTATTAACAGAAAGTCGTGTGAAAATAGAGACTATGTAGCAACAGAGACAAAATCACAGAGCATCAATATGTACCATTTAGAGGCGGTGTTTGCTCCAGAAATTTATTGAAAGTATCCCAAGATTTCTCAGCAAAACGGTTGCGTACATCTGTCATTTGAGATGGGCTCGGAAGTGAGAAACTGCAATGACTGTAAAGTAGAATGAACTACTCATAACAATAGATACGTATTTATAACAAAAGTACCTTCACGGGTAAGGGACCCATTTTTGTAGACCAACATTACCATGTAACCTTCTGAATCAACTGGACTAGGGAAAACATGTCCTTCCAAACCCGGATTAGGATCTTTAGTGATCATAAATACCTGAGAGAGATTAAGAATTTCTTATAGTTTGAAGTCAAGCTGTCAATCTACATTGAATTTTTCTTGTATAGGGATATGGGAATTATAAATGAGACATAACCATTTAAGATTATATCTCTTAACCTACAGTGTCGCTCGTGCCAAGGCTGATTGCCAAATCTCCAGGGACATTCAGGGTTAAACCTGCATATTCAAAATAAATTTTATAGGATGAGCCGGAAATAAAATAGAGGATATATAATTTGTATGTAGATGCTAGCAACAATGCTCTGCAGGAAATTGGATTCTTTTCTGTGTGTATGAGCTTGCAGTTAGCAATTAGATATGGTCTGAGTAATGTGTATACATTGCATGCAGAGCTGAAAATTTCTACGTTTAGGTGAAACAATATACAACTTTGAGAAAATACAGAAGCAAATCTTGAAAGCGAGGAAATAAACGCACCTGCAACACTGTTAGGGTTGTCTCCTGACCAATTAATAACCAAGCAGTTCTTGTTAAAGTGGTACCTAAGAGGAAACAAATAAACTTCAGTAGTTAATCTCAGCATTTGATGCTATATATGCAACAGATAAGTTTACAAAGTACCGTAGCCATTTTATATTATGATTAAGCAAAATTCTTGCCAAGATTCCATACGTCATAAGATGATTTAGACCATTTCAAGCAGCAGGTAATTGTTTCGGAATTGGGATTCTATTGATGTTTTGTCTTTTAAAACGGAACTTAAGATATTCTTAGAGCAAAATGCAGATCATAGAGAAATATATTTTAACAAAAAATAAAGCTCAGCAACAGATTCTAGGAGACAACTCAGGTAACCTGCTCATATACCGATTCAATTGTCAATTCTTTGTGATAAATATTCAAGAAAACATAAACTTAACATACCAAAGTTTGCTTTGCTGGATTCTTCTAACTTATGTTGTCTAAGCTATCAAGTTAAATGAATTGTAAACATGCCATTGGAATTTTAAAAAAACTGTTAGCTATTGGCAAAGACCAAATGCAGATAAATTTTATCTGCATTAGCACTTATTTGGAGTTCATAGATACAGTAATCTGATCATTCTGGGATGGAAGAGAAAACTCAGCCAGTTAAGTTTTACTTCAAGTTTCAAAACTATATGCAACAGACCTGCCCACAAAATATGGAGCAATATTTCCGGCAACCGCATATGCAGGGGCTAACTTTCCGAGTTTTGACTCCAAATTAGAGGCAGTTGCCTGCAACAACCATAGAATTCAATCATAATGGATGAACAAGAAGTTATAAATTCAGTAACAAATACTCTACCAAGAGTGAAGACAACTTTGACGGGGAATTAAAGGGACGGAGACGATAATAGCTTTACAAACCTCAAGTGCTAATTTAGACCATTCCTTTTTTCTAATGTCCATCAAATTCATGCCTCCACCATCAGAGTGATCAATAGCAGCATAAGCCCCAATTAAAAGAGACGCCATGAAGGAGCTAACAAGGGAGATCCTCTCGGTGTTGTTATAAACTTCTGGTTGAGTATCGAATATTTTCTTGATCTGGGGACCGGTGAATCGTTCATATGCACGCGATCCTGTGACTTTAGCCAACTCCATTGCTCCCCCACAAGCTTCCTCAATCTTCCTACACTCTGCAGTGGTGCTACTGTCCATCCATATCGGAGATTCCTTAATGGTAAAAGCATCCTTAAGCTGCTCAAGAAGCGAATTCTTAGGATCCAATGATGATAATATCTGAGAACTACCAGTTTTCCAATAGACACTACCATGTTGCTGTCCACTACCAGATACAGCAGCAATTTTCCCAAAGTCCAAATCTGATTTTGAGAGCTTCTCAAACATAAGATCCAGAGCTTCGACCCACATCAACGTGGGTGAAACGATCCTGCCATTCACAGAGGAATCTCGATATACTCCACCCTCAGTTTTGTAATGGGGCAAATCAGATTCAAAACGAATCAGTTCTGACACAACAATGTTGAAGTTTGAGTCCAACACAGTAGCCTTTAATGACCTTCAAACACGAAAATGCAAAATTGTATGCAATTCACATTACGTTACAGGAGTTAAGATAGATGATTGTAGCAAAAACTAAAAAAAAAAATCGACAATGCAGGGGAAACAAAATAGAAGAATGATTATAGATACGCTGATTAAAATTCAACCATTCGAACCCTAGATCGGTTTCGAGGAACTTAAAAAGAGAAACCCAATTCTGAGAAATACCGATGCAGTTCGGGGAAATCATAGACTTACTGGGTAGAACTATCAAATCCAAGATAATAAGAGTTTTGAGGAAGAGAGTAGTCTTCCATTAGAGCAAAGCACCAGAGTTACTGCTAAAATTTGAATCACGAAGGATATTGTTATTTTTATCTGATTTTATAGAAGAGGAAGTAGAAGTAGATTACATATATTTGACGTTGACGATTTGGGGATCAGCACAAAAGATTTGGATAAGATAACTTCAAATCAGCCAAATTAAGAATTTTTCTTTTTCCTGTTTTCCCTATTCGGTAGTTGCTCTTTGCGAGCCGGGGAGTGAATATCGGGAGGCGTTCTTTCTATTAACGGAAAAAATGACTGGAAAGTATTGGAGAAAATCTCTCACATAAATACCTCATATTTGAGTTTGATTGTCAGAGAATTTAATATTATTTGTTGATATTTTATCGGCAGATTTATTATAATTTTTAGAAAAAAATACACTTTACCTTTATGAAATTTATTGTGTGTAGAAAATTCTCATAAAATTTAAAACTAAGTAAAAGACTCTTATGAATTTTTATATTGTACTAAAAATTAAACATATGCTATGTGTTGTAATTTTATTAGATACAACGATTAAGTGAAAGAGTACTAATATAACACTTTTATTTAGTTTTAAACTTCATAGAGTTTTCTGCACATAGAGCAAACATCATGGGAATAAAATGTATTTTTTTCTAATTTTTAATAAAATTTAAAATAAATTATTAATTTGGCTTCAAAAATTTCTTAAAATATTTTATCATAATTTTTTTTTTTGGGTTGAATTGTCAAATCTACAATGGTTAAATTTTCAATCTGATATTGCCAAGAGTTAGTTTAATCATGAAATCGGGTAAAAATATTTTTTTACAAACTAAATTACGTTTAATCTCTTTGAGTGTCAAATTAATAATTTAATCTATAACAATTTATATTATAGTCAAATAAATCTTATATTTGAAAAAAATCATTTATTTATCAATATATAAATTAAGTATTTGGTTCCCTTGTATTATATGGTAAAATAAGGGTAAAAGAGGAAGTCAAGCTTTGCGTATTTTTATTCTTTTCCAATACAGATTTTTATTAGACAAAAAAGTTGTTCTTATAAATTTTTTTTTTGATGCCAAAAGTATTAAAAATTGTTATGATTATCCATGACTTTCCATTTATCATATGTATATTTTAATTTTTATCTACCTATGTGTAAATGGGCATCTTAGAATAATTTACAATGAGGTATTTTTTTAATTTAATTCCTTGTAAATGCTTTTTCTCAATTCTAAATTCATAATTTATGTTTATACAGTGAAGTATTCAGTACTACTATCATTTGTTTTATATCCTGTAATTTAATTACTTTTTTACGTCGCATAACTTAGTTTTAAAATATAAATGAGTGAAATTTTAAATTTTAGATGATTATTTATTTGTTAAACTATAAATGACAATAATATTAAACTTTTTGTACTACAGAACGTAATAAATAGTTTTTAAATTAATTCTAAATAAATATAATAATTATCACTTAATTTTTTTATTAGCTAACTATTTAAATCTATAACAAGAAGAGTGATGTTAAATGTGTCCCGTTTAATTCTCAGTCAACCAACCGTTTGTTTGTTTGTTTGTTATTTATTTATTTCACTTGGGAATTCTACAAGAAAGACAATAATAGTACAAGACAACCTATTGGAGAGTTGAAGTTTCTTTTTAATAAAGATGCTAATATGTTTGGTTTATGAAAATATTTCCTGTCTTCATTTTCTGAAATGCATTTCCTAAAACACTGAAAATATCTTTTTGGTGTTTTCAGATTTAGACATATTTTAAGAAATGTTTTCAAAAAAACGTTTTTAGTTAACTCAACCAAACGCATTTTCAAACTCATTTTTTATTTTCAATAAAAATAAAAATAAAAAATACCTAAACCAAACAGGTCCATTTCTTCCCTTTTCTTTGTGCATAAAGATGCTTATAATTTTATTTCAATCAACAAAGATGGTCGTTGCCAGTGATAGGGGTTGTATTATCATTTTTCTTGAAATCCTACACTTTGCCTTCCGTGTTGGATTCATCTCAATTCTTAATGGAATTAGTTTTGGTCATAAAAACCAGCCAACAATAGTGAGCCCTCATTTGCGAACTTTTTGATTCCAATATTATGAAAATAAGAAATAAAAAACGCCAATACTGTATTGCCAAAACATGTTAGTGTTACCCCATATACTAAGGAGCTGCTACTGCAATTCCAACCTCCAAGTAAGTGCTGACTCCCTCCCCTGTATAAGCAACCCTTTCTATCCTACAATAGGTAGAGATGCACCTAACCTACAATAATTACATCACTATAATATATATATATATATATATTCTTGGAACCCTGCCTAAAGCCATGTGTACAACTTTGTTGTACTAACAAGATGAAGCGATATAAATATACAGTTCACAAGTGTATATTCACATGCCAGTCCATACATACCAGAAGTCATTGCCATTCTTCATTTGAAGACCTGTGGCTGAAATCTGAGAACTACATGTCTCCGAATATTTGGGAAGAGTTCATGCCTGGAGGGAGCTGGAAAAACCAAACACCAAAGGGGCATATCAAAGTGGCTGCTACTGAAAAAGCTCTGGAAAAGACCACATTATGAACTTGGCAAAAATGTCAGATTCCAGAAAATCAATATGAGCAGCCCGACCGATGAAGGAGTTCAAGTTCTTGCCGTATGCAGATGTATCAAAATTGACATCACAGCGCATGAACACTCGGCGCTCTGAAGGATTGTCCCGAATTTGGTCCAAGCAATTATTTAGCATCTCCATGAACACTCTACCGCTCTTTGAGCTATCACTTGCAGCAGCTTGGCATGATTGGATTCTAGCAGAATGGTAGGGCACATAACCATCCTGAAAAAAATGCACTGTCAATTAACAGCAAGACTAAGAAATTATGGGTAAAAGTAAGCATGCTACAAGGAAAGGGAAATTGAGGAAAAGAGAAGGGGAAAAAAGGTAAAAAGTCAAACTGACTCTAATTATGCACAGCTTTACTCTTCACTAGAAATTTAATATATTATCAGATCTTAATTAGGAATGCCACTATGCTGCAAAACCTTATCACTCTTTTGAACACAATCAATTCGTCAGCCAACATAAAAATACACTCGCAAAATAACAACAACAACAGCCTTATCCCACTAGGTGGGGTCGACTACATGGATCGCCCGACGTCATTGAGCTCTATCAATGACTAACTCTTTAAGGATCTCATTTACCAAAATATCCCTCTCAATAACCTCTTTAAGTGTCCTTCTTGGTCTTCCTCGACCTTTTTTCACAGGGCTCCAAACCATCTGCTCAACTCTTCTTACTGGCGCTTCTAATGGTCTTTTTTGAACATGTCCAAACCACCTTAAACGGTTTTCAGTTATTTTTTCCTCAATAGGTGCCACTCCAATTCTCCCTCGTATACGATTATTACGGATCATATCTCTTCTTGTATGACCACACATCCAACGCAACATCCTCATCTCCGCTACTCCAATTTTATGCTCTTGTTGTCCTTTCATCGCCCAACATTCGCTCCCATATAAAATTGCAGGTCTTATAGCAGTACGATAAAACTTTCCTTTGAGCTTATCCAGTACTTTCCGATCACAAACAACTCCTGATGCCATTCTTCACTTTAACCACCCAGCTTGTATCCTATGTGTCACATCACCAATAATTTCACCGTCATCTTGTATAACAGATCCCATATACCTAAACTTTGACACTTGTGATACAACATTATCTCCAATTTTAATTTCCAACTCCTTTCTAGCTTGTCGCTTGTTAAACTTACAATGCATATACTCTGTCTTACTTCTGCTCAGACGAAAACCCTTCGATTTCAAAGTAGCTCTCCATAAATCAAGTTTAACATTAATCTCTTCCCTTAACTCTGCTATGAGAACAACATCATCAGCAAAAAACATGCATTTAAGAATTTCTTCTTGAATATGTTTTGTCAGAACATTTAAGACCAAGTCAAACAAATAAGGGCTCAACGATGATCCCTGATGTAGGCCAATCTTAATAGGGAAGTCTCTAGTCTCCCCTCCAGACGTTCTCACACTAGTTGTAGCCTCCTCATACATATCTTTTATAACTCTAATATACGCAATCCGTATACCTTTCTGTTTCAAGGCTTTCCAGAGTACCTTTCTTGGTACTCGATCATAAGCTTTTTCTAAATCAATAAACGTTATATGCAAGTCTTTTTGTTTGCTCCGATACCTTTCCATCAACCATCTTAGCAGATAAATAGCTTCCATAGTTGATCGCCCTGGCATGAATCCAAATTAATTTTCCGAAATACTTGTCTTCATTCTTAACCTACGTTCAATCACTCTTTCCCATAATTTTAGAGTGTGACTCATAAGCTTAATCCCTCGGTAGTTTGCGCAGTTCTGGATGTCTCCTTTGTTTTTGTATATAGGCACTAAAGTACTTCTCCATTCCTCCGGCATTTTCTTGGACCTTAAAATCTCATTAAAGAGCTTAGTTAGCCAGATAGTACCCTCATCCCCTAAACACTTCCAAACTTCAATAGGAATACCATCAGGACCAACGGCTTTACCATTATCCATTCTTCTTAGAACTTCCTTGACCTCATCAACCTTGATCCTGCGATAATATGTCAAATTTTGTTCTCTCTCCAAGGTTATTAAATCTTCCCTATTACGGGTCGACCCTGCTTCGTCATTAAAGAGCTTGTGAAAGTAACCTCGCCATCTGTTTTTAATATCTTCATCTGTAACCAAAACTTTTCCTTCTTCATCCTTAACACATCTTACTTGATCCAAATCTCTAGATTTCCTTTCTCTAGTTTTCGCAATCTTGTAAATCTTTTGTTCCCCTTTTTTCGTTCCTAAGTCCTTGTAAAATTCTTCAAACGCTTTAGATCGTGCTTCACTTACTGCTTTTTTAGCCTCCTTGTTAGCCTTCCGATACCTTTCCCAATTTTCTGAGTTATTGCTCAAATAGATAGCTTTAAAGCAATCTTTTTTAAATTTGATCTTCTCTTGAACGGTCTCATTCCACCACCAAGATTCCTTATCTCTTTGTCCAAAACCTTTAGATTCTCCTAAGAGTGCTTTAGCTATCTTTCTAACCCTGTTGGCCATCTCCTCCCACATGATGTTAGCATTTTCTCGTAACTCCCAAGACCCTTCCTCCAATAGTCTTCTCTTGAAAGTCTGTAGATTCTCCCCCTTTAGCTGCCACCACTTTGTCCTAGGGTTCATCACCTGTCGATGCGTTTTTTTCCGACCCTTAATACTCACGTCAAGGACCAAGACCCTATGTTAAGTTGCCACGGGTTCCCCAGGAATAACTTTACAATTTTGACAAATTTTCCTATCTGGATTCCTTACCAAAAAAAAGTCAATCTGTGACCTTGAAGCTCCACTCTTGTATGTGATTAAATGCTCCTCTCGCTTCTTGAAGCAAGTGTTGACAACTTTAAAATTATAAGCCATTGAGAAATCGAGTATAGACTGTCCTTCCTCGTTAAGCTCCCCAAAACCAAAGCCACCATGAACTCTCTCATACTGTACTGCTTCTTTCCCAACGTGGCCATTAAGGTTTCCCCCGATGAAAATCTTCTCTTCTAAGGGTATGCTTCTGACCAATCCCTCCAAATCTTCCCAAAACTTTTCTTTAAAATATGCATCCGCCCCTACTTGGGGTGCATAGGCACTAATGATATGGATAGTATCTCTTCCAACAATCATTCTTAAGCATAAAATCCTATCCCCAATCCTTTTTACCTCCACCACAATCGCAAAATAAAAAAAAAAAATCCCATTTGTATGCTATTTGTAGTTAAAAGCATAAGAATGTAAGACTCTCTTTAGAGTTCACATTCACATTATTAAGTCGTCAAATAAATATGCTTCACATGCATTGATATATGTGAATGGATATAACCCATTGAAGATTCCAATTCTACTCTGACACATAATTAACCATGATACCAATAAATAATAACCCAGTCTCTAACAGCGTATCAGTATATAGCATTCTCAGTCACCATTTTAGGACTAATAATATAAGAAAAGAGTACCTGGGGGGAAGATAGCAAGATAATATGCTTGAAGTGGTCCAGCGTCCTCTGCTGAAATTAGAAAGCAAGAAAAGGAAAGAACAATATTAGAACCTCCAGTAACAGTACAAACTATGCACGCTTCTATCTCAGCAAATATGATAGGAAAATGCTTAGAGCACCCTTAACTTTGGGGCTTTAGCATATAGACCCCTCAACTCTGGAAAATGTTTTGATAGCCATGTCTATCCATTTTTTTTTGGGGTCAATCCGCCCTCAGGACCACTCTGACCTTTACATTTCTTAACCAAAAATCCACACATGAATTCTTTAGTAGAAAAATTTTACCTTAGAAACCATGAATTACAAACATTAGCCATTTCACATTAATATAATGTAGCTATTAAGACCTTTTTTACTTTTTTAAGTTACAGGAAGCTGATCGCCAAAATTAGAAGTTGAGGGGGTTCTATGCATTTTCCCCAAAAAATATTAGCGGCTTTGCATGAAAAAAATAAAGGCACAATAGAAGTAACTTAATTTTACACCAAAGATTAGCCTTTTATAGGATATGCTAATAACAACCACTGGCTTGGAAGAATTGATTATATATATCACAAATCACATTAACATTACATATCATTTTCAAATACAAAGAAATATTACCTGATAAAATAGTTTTTTAATACTTTAATGATATAAAATTTGGCATGCAAGACAGGAGATAATGCATACCATAAAAGAACAGTGTGACTTAAAAAAAAAAAATCATATTGAAGGTTAAGTCATTCAATTGAGTAAAACTTGAGCATATGCCTGAGTCATTTGATCCTAACTTTCATAGGACGTTCCTACCTCACAAAGTTTATAGAGGAATGTATTTTGGATATCTGCATTATCGGTGAAAGTCAGCTGATGAATGCATTGTGTGCCTTTTAGCATCTTCAAAAGCCACAGTCCAGAATTAAACAAAGAGTTTGAACTATAGAGATACCCCAAGTGTGGACCAGATACAGAAACATATGTATGAAGATATCTTAGAAATGGCTCCATCATGCTCTCTGCAAACATACAACAAATTTTAGAACCAAATGTAAACTGATGCACAATGTTCCATCTAAATCCATGACGAACCTGCAATAGCTGTTCTTATAATGAGGTTACCAATAGAGTGTCCAACAAAACTTAGCCTAATATCTCCCAAGTTCCCATATTTTGATGCTCTGTCCATTCTTCTTTTAACAAAAGCAATAACTTCCTGAGCTAGCCTTTGTCCCATTTCTCTGAAGTCTCCAGATGTTTTATCCTCATTAACCTCTGACATAAGAACTTCAATTTTGGGATCTATCAAAAGCCACTGATTCCGGATAAGTCGTAGATCCAGATGATGCCCCTACAATGTTTTGAGTAATGAAGTATAAGTAACCAAGTATTTGCAAACAACCAAAATACTGAACCAAAAAGAGCGAAGAAAAGTAATCCATTGACACTGCTTTGATTAGCAATGGTACATTTTCATGTCTATGATGTAACAAGTTATATTATACTACGTTGACAGAAACTACTGAGATTAAAATAGGAAGTTAAACATCCAAACTCCTCTAAACAGAGAGAAGCTACCCCAATGGGCTCAGCTAGGATCAGCTCAACTCAATTGCCAAAAAAGCTGATCACCAGTTTCACGAGGCTTGGGCAAGCTTTCACATTTTAAAACTATATTTTGTATTTTTAAATAGTGATATATTCATCTGCAAATGTAAAAAATGATGGCTATTAAATTACATTCTCGTTAATCTTCACTTGAAATTCAGATCTTCAGCTCCCTCAGGCTTTGTAGATTCACTCCCATGTTGGAAATTTGGCCACAGAGCACAACTTAAATTGGCAATAGACTAGAAAACCTCAGTTGGTTCATTAATACATGACTAAAGACCATACTCTCTAAAAATTCATGAACATAGCTAACAAGCTCAAATCCCATAAAAAGGCAATGTATTGCTTTTGCTATAAATTCCATGAGAGCAAGACTTGCCTGAAATCCATGCACAAAGACAACAATCTTTAATACACAAGAATTTCTCTGTGATACAGATTGATTGTCTACAGTGACAGAGCTGAGCCCAGATGGAAAGGAAAGTAATTCTATAAGTTCGATGTGTCTCAAGTATGAATTTTCACTATTAGTACGTCGTGGTGCGCTCATCACACGTTCTACAATCACAATTGGCACCCGTGAAGGATCTCCAAATATATACATATCTTGAAGTGAGCGGCTGTTGATCTGCAATGAAGTAGTAAGTAATAAATACTCTGATAGATTACTGAGTAATACTGCAAGTGTTATTGAATTTCAAATAGACAGACAAGGGAAAATACTCAGAAAAACACTGTCACACAGCCCAGAGCAAGCTCCTTCAGAACCACAATGGCTCTGCCCTACAATAAAGATTCTAACAGCCTACCTCCCTTCTCCTCCACATCATACTATTAATATCTCACTTCTAACTAACTCTCCACGTCAGCTATCCCTCTCTCCTCATTCACGGTTACAGGTTTACCCCTCCTTGAATAGACTCTCCAAATCTTGGGCCTAGAGTCAGGGCCCAAAAGGTGATCAATATTATTACCAAGGTTCCTATCAATTCCACCCTCTAAAACTTCAGCCTTGTCCTCAAGGTGCAAAGAAGGAAACTGACTACGCAAGGAAAACTCTTCCTCCCATGTAGCTTCATCTTCGGTCAATCCATTCCATTGAACCAGATGTTCTGTAACTTGCTGTCCTTTATGCCATCTCACCCGAGAACCCAAGACCTTTTTTGGAATTACAGCATCATCCATAGCTAAGTCAGTAGGCAGAGAGGGTTCAACAGAATAATTTCCCACAGCTTTCTTCAACAGAGAAATGTGAAAAACCGGATGAATTTTAGAAGTAGTAGGTAATTGTAGTTTGTAAGCCACTGGCCCAATTCTCTCCAAGATTGGAAAGGGACCATAAAATCTGGGGGATAACTTCGAATAAATCTTCTGTGTAACCGAAACCTGCCTATGAGGTCTTAGTTTGAGAAAAACCCACTCTCCTACCTGAAATTCCTTATGCTGTCTTCTTTTGTTAGCATACTTAGACATCTGCTGTTGAGCCTTAGTCAAATTAAACTTCAATTGTTTCAAAGCTTCATCCCTATCTCCCAATTCTTTTGCAACAGCTTCCACTCTAGCTTCACCAACCATAAAACGCACCACTGTAGGAGCCTTCCGCCCATAAACTATTTCGAATGGTGATGTTCCCGTGGAACTATGAAAGGTCGAGTTATACCAAAACTCCGCCCAAGGAACCCAAAATGACCAATTTTTGGGTTGTTCTGATGCAAAACAGCGCAAGTAAGCTTCCAAGCAGCGGTTGACCACTTCAGTTTGGCCATCGCTTTCAGGATGATATGCTGAACTCATTTTCAAAGTAGTGCCACAAAGCTTAAATAACTCCCTCCAGAAAATACTGACAAAAACCGGGTCCCTATCACTTAAGATGGAATTTGGAATCCCATGTAATCTGATTACCTCCTTAACAAACAAAGCAGCCACACTTTTAGCAGAATAGGGATGTTTAAGCAAGATAAAGTGAGCGTATTTTGAGAGACGGTCCACCACCACAAAAATAGCTTCAAAACCCCTAGATTTTGGTAACCCAGTGATAAAGTCTATTGAAATATCCTCCCAAATCTGTTCTGGAATTGATAAAGGTTGAATAAGACCATAAGGAGTAGTAGTAGCATATTTGTGTCTCTGGCAAATATCACAATTTCTAACAAATTCCAACACTTGTTTCTTCATTCCAAACCAGAAAAGATTGCTAGCCACACGCCTATAAGTGCGAAGAAAACCAGAGTGTCCTCCGGAAGGCGAGGTGTGAAATTCATGCAGTAAAGTCAGAATAAATTCCGAATTTGAGGATAGCACCAGTCTTCCCTTATAGAGCAACACACCTTTGTGTAATGAAAAACCCATTGTAGTAGGAAGTTGCTGTTCTAGTGCCCCGATGATTTCTTGTAATTTTTTATCTTTTGTAAGTTCCTGTTGTAGATTCTTACTGTGCAACCATGAAGGAGAAGAAATAATTGTTGCACAATGACCCTCTTCACAGATTCGAGAAAGAGAATCTGCCGCTTTGTTCTCACGACCGGGTTTATAAATTACCTCAAAATTAAATCCCAGTAGTTTTGACACCCAGTCCTGCTGTCCAGCTATGATGACGTTTTGTTTCATCAAATGTTTTAAGCTTTTCTGATCTGAAAAAACCACAAACTCTCTTCCCATTAAGTATTGGCGCCAATGTTGAATTGCCAAAGCTGCTGCCATTAATTCCTTTTCATAGATAGATTTACTAAGATTACTAGGTGATAAAGCTTGGCTGTAATAAGCTACTGGTCTACCTTGTTGCATTAGCACCGCTCCTAAACCACGTCCCGAAGCATCACATTCCACTTCAAAGATTTTTGAGAAATCTGGTAGAGCAAGCACTGGGGCTGTAGTTACAGCTTGCTTCAATGCTTCAAAAGCCACAGTTGCTTCATCTGACCATTGAAAGCCATCTTTTTTGGTCAGATCAGTCAAAGGTTTAGCCATCTTCCCATATCCTTCGATGAATTTTCGGTAATACCCCGTCAAACCCAAAAATCCCCTCACTCCTTTTACATTGCGAGGGACTGGCCAGTTTCTAACACACATCACCTTTTTTGGATCCCCAGCTACCCCTTCATGAGAAATGATATGGCCAAGGTATTCTACTTGAGATTTCCCAAAACTACACTTCTTCTGGTTGGCCACCAATTGGGTTGAACTTAATATACTCAACACGCATTCCAAATGAGCCAAATGAGAGTCCCAATCATGGCTGTAAATAAGGATATCATCAAAGAACACTAACATAAACCTTCGAAGATAAGGTCTGAATATGTGATTCATAGTTGCTTGAAATGTTGCTGGGGCGTTCATCAAACCAAAGGGCATTACAAGATATTCGTAATGTCCCTCGTGGGTACGGAAAGCAGTCTTTGCAATGTCCTCTTCTTTCATACGTATTTGATGATATCCTGATTTTAAGTCCAATTTAGAAAAATATTGAGCTCCATGAAGTTCATCCAACAATTCATCCACTACTGGAATAGGGAACTTGTCCTGAATAGTAGCCTTATTTAAAGCACGGTAATCCACACACATGCGCCAAGAATCATCTTTTTTTTTAACTAGAATTACAGGGCTCGAGTAGGGGCTAGAACTATGGCGTATGATTCCCTGTTTCAACATCTCATCCACCTGACGTTCTATTTCTGCCTTATGGTGATGTGGATAACGGTAAGGGCGTACACTAATTGGCGCTGTACCTTCTTTTAGTACTATCGTATGCACAATATCTCGATGTGGAGGAAGGCCAATGTTTTCCTTAAACACCTCAGGAAACCTTTCTAACAACCCCATTAATTCCCTGTGCTGTAAAGGACTTAATTCCTTTTCCTTTTTAGTCACCATGGTAATTTCAGTATTCCATAACCAGCCCTCAATTTTCCTGACTGAATTCCCCTATAACTCCTGTAGCGATAAGGCATGGAAATCTTGCATATTGCCCTTTCCAATTCTATTTTTTAAACTTCGTAATAGAACTGGAACATCATGCACAATAAACGACACTGTCATCTCCTTGTAATCCATGGTTATTTTCCCCAATAAACGTAACCAAGCCACACCGAGAATGATGTCAATTCCACCCAAGTCCAGTATATAAGCATCAATCGTCATATTCACTTTTTCCAACTGCAATGGCACCTTAAAACATTTTCCCAACGTAAGTACTTTATGACCATCTCCAAGTCTGACAGAGAGTTTTTGTGATTGATCAACCTTCAAACCCAGCGAAGACACCACTTGAGGACTAACAAAATTGTGGCTAGCACCACTATCTATCAGAACTAAAATTGGAGTCCCATTGATATTGGCTTCGAAACGCATGGTACTACTGGTAGTGGAATCATCTGTAGAAAAACCCATTAACCCAATTACACGACATTCTAACCCAACTTCATCCTTCTCTGGTTCTGATTCCATCACTGCCAACTCTCGTCCTTCTCCAGTATTCCCGTCACCCTCGTCATCAGCAAGTACCAGATAACGCAATGAACAAGCAGTGCACTGGTGCGCTGGACTGTAACGTTCTCCACATCGGAAACATAGACCACGATTTCGCCTCTCCATCAATATATTGTACGACAAGTGCTTAACTCCTCGAGGTCTTTCCGTGTTTGTTCCTCTATCGAAGTCGCCACTCCGATTTGAAGCAGTCATTGTATTTGCGTTACCCACAGATGACAAACTCGACCCAATCGTGGCAATATTTCGAGCTATTCCCGTCGTATTGGACCCTCCTGTCGAACCCTTCCTTTGGGTATTCGACACCCAACTTGAAGCCTGTTTACCCGACTCCAGTTCTTTCCTACTACCCGACCTACTTAACAATTGAGAGGATGGGCTACCGGTTCTTCCGGTAGAAAAAGATCCACTCATTCGGTTTGGAAACATACCATCCTTCGCACGATCAATTCCTTCTATCTCTGCCTCCACATCTCGCGATAACTGCATAATGTGGCCACGACTCTCAGGCCGATGTGTATGGACCTTCTGCCTTATCTCCGGCTTCAATCCACCCATAAAATAGCCCACATATTGTTGTTCTGCGAGTTTGGGTACTTGGCATGATACAAATTCGAATGATTCAATATACTCCTCCACCGTTCCCGATTGTTGCAGCACCTTCAAAGCTTCGTAGGGATTATCATAACGAGTTCCTCCATAACGCAGCATCAGAGCCTTCTTCAATTTACCCCAATTCGGATTTTCCTCAGTCTCGCGCCATAGATTGAACCAATAAATTGTACTACCTTCCATGCACAGTCGACTAAGTTTAATCTTCATGGCGTCATCCGAGTTATGTATTTCAAAATATGTTTCCGCACGCCAAATCCATCCCATCGGATCAATACCAGAAAACCCCGGTAACTCCACTTTCTTCACTGACAATTTGTATTCGTCCAAACACTCCTTCATCGGATCTAGAGGAGGTTTGACAGACGAACTAGAGATTTTCTCTGTTGACGGTGGTGAATTATTTTGCTGAAACTCTTCAGAATGTACTTCATCCACTTTCTTCCCTAGAATCTTTGCAACCTCATGTAAAAGCGCTTGATGCATAGATTGCTGCTTCCTACTCTGTTGTTCTTGAGCTTCCATCAATGATGCCTTGAATGAAGACTGTAATTCCTCCAGAGATTCCTCAAGCTTGGTCTCAACCGAAGCCAACCGAGTCTCCATGGCGTCCAAACGATCTTGCGGTTTGGGAGGCATTTTCGGATCCGGCAGGTCGGACCAATTGATAGATTACTGAGTAATACTGCAAGTGTTATTGAATTTCAAATAGACAGACAAGGGAAAATACTCAGAAAAACACTGTCACACAGCCCAGAGCAAGCTCCTTCAGAACCACAATGGCTCTGCCCTACAATAAAGATTCTAACAGCCTACCTCCCTTCTCCTCCACATCATACTATTAATATCTCACTTCTAACTAACTCTCCACGTCAGCTATCCCTCTCTCCTCATTCACGGTTACAGGTTTACCCCTCCTTGAATAGACTCTCCAAATCTTGGGCCTAGAGTCAGGGCCCAAAAGGTGATCAATATTATTACCAAGGTTCCTATCATACTCCATAAGAAAATGTAAAATTGAATGCTAATGGTACACTCCAGAAATAAAAGTGAAAATCTACCCTCATCTGTGCAATGCTCCTTCGATGAAGTTCAGCACGTGTAGCTGCAGTCTGAGGAGGCTGTTCAAATTACAAGACAAAACTAAGGTAAATGTAACTTTTTATAAAAAGAATGATCATTTTCCATTTTTGCTTGCTGAAAGTAAGCTGCTGAGAGTGGCAGTAAGAAAAGAAGGAACAGGAAAGCACTTACATCATCAGGTATCTTCCATGAGCTGGAAATTCTTTTATGTGCACCATGGTGGGGAGACTCATCAGTGCCACTTTTTATATAATGATGAGGCATCTCAAACGTAGAGTATATCATCCATATAGACCACTCAGCTTTGCGATCCTTGGCCCATGCATCACGTAAAAACTCTAGAATCTTTGATTTGTTATCCCTAAGTAGTTAATAACAAGTAAAAGTAAATATTATGAAAATCCAGACCGGTGGAACTTAACAAATATGTCCATAAATACACCTAACAAGAAGCAAACCTGTGGAACTTAACAAATATGCTCCATAAATACACTGATTGATCTCCCAAAGATTGAAAACAGCTCAGAAGTTCACTCTTTGACAAGGAAGAGAGCACTTCAGTATTATGAAAATCCAGAGCACCATTTCCGCTCTGTACAAGAAATGGAAGAAAGAACTAATGAAGTAATCATTCAAATGGTATCATGGCCAAACAGCTCAAGCAATACTGTGCAAAATGAAACAAAAATAAGGACCTCAAGACCATTTTGTGGCTTGCCTTGTCTTGAAACTTCAACATTTGTTGCAACCTGCTCTGCTTTCAGAACAGAATTTAATAACATCGTATTGTTCATTCTTGACTCCGAAATATCAATAGCTTGGTCAATTCCTTTGCTGAGTTTTTGTAGTTCTTCAAGCAATATATCACAAGCAGTTAATAATGCTTTAAAAACCGTGACATTTTTCACAACTTCAGAAGTAACCCAGCTTATTTCCTGATCAGTCACATAAAGCAATCTGTTATTACATGAAGAAGAATAATGTCTGAAGAGCTAAAGCAATACAAAAACATATAGATTTTAAATGAAAAAGAATCTTCACCGGCCCTAACTAGGTTACTATAATATTAAAAAGATATGTAAATTATTAAACTCTTCATGTTACTATTATTTTTGATATTTTGACCCCATTTTACTAGTAGTGTCTGGCCTGACATTTCAAAATTTTCTGTTCCCAGTCATGCAGCACGATCCTGCTATTAATAAATTACCATCTTCATGGCAAACAGATTCATATATAATCAACAGATAACTTGAAAAAAGAAAAAGAAGAAGAAAATATAAAACAGAAAAAGGAACTCCAAATACAATGTAAAATGCATGCCTGTAGGTAAGTGGATGTGGTAGACATGAACTTTACTCTCTCTGACCATGTACAGTTGAACGCATTAAAAATGACAACAAATAGGTGCAATGTCATATGCATGGACACCATGCACATGACCTAGTACAGACAATAAATCAAAACAACATACTGACACACACATACAGACAAACTTATAATAATGCAAAGGAAGTTAGTTATAACAAAGAGAGCTACTGCATGAGCTCAATCTCTTATTAATCAAGATTTAATAATAAAGCTGCCAACTCTAAGACAGGTCATATGTGTTATATTGGCAACACAAACAACCTCACTAAAGCAACTTGGAATAATAAATTCCAAAGCCAAACAACTGGATTCTATACTCCCAAAGTTGCTAAAATGTAAATCCAAAATGCTGAAGTACAAATACATCATAAAATAACATAATAAATATAATGTTATCTCCTCATACTACTCTAGAAAGACTTGCAATGCATTATGAGCCACCTTGATCAACAGTGAATACCAAAAAGAAATATCCCATCCAATGTTCAGAACATACTTGATTCAATATGCCATTACTTCTGTGAGCATCAGCAATGACTTCAGAACTGCCAAAAGTATTGAAATGGATCAAGTGAACAGGCTACTCTATGTAATCAAGCATAGATAACAAGAAGTGTGCAATTAAAGTTGCTTTATAATGAACTTCTGAGTAAAACTAAGAATGCTAAAATGAGGTTCTAGACGATTCATACTACAATTAGACTATGGAACAAACCTGGGTACCTTCGATCCAGACCTGTAAGAAGCAGCTTTCAGCAGACTGACATGTACACTTACATCAACAAGCACAGAATGTAAAGCATCAAAATGCACAGGACAATATGAATGCAATCCTAGAAGAGCTTTAGGAGGAATTCGAAATTCATGAACAGCAGCAGGGTAAGCATCGAGAGAAGCTTGCAATTGAGCACTGTAGATGGTGCACTAAAGTCAGTATATTAATGTCAAGAAGGAGATATTAATCAGAAAAGAAACACACATAATTAAAAGGTCAATGAATATGCAACTCTTATTGCTCACCCATTCTCCAATATGGGAGCAAACAAAAGCTCAAACTTCAAAATAGCAGCAGTTTTTGGTACACCCTGCATTTAAGAGCCATACAAAACAGTTCAACGTGACAATAATATTAAATTCTTAAAGGGAAGAATAGTGAAATATATTAGCATGCCGTTTCATTTTTTTAAAAAGCTGAAGTTAAATTTAGTCTTGGCTCTTAGCTATTCTAGAGCTCTTCTTAGCCATAAAAGGAAAGTGCTGTGGATTAGTGCAAGACTAACTTTTACTCTAGTGTCATCAGGTATGTTCCTCTAGCTGACAAGCACTTGCCAACCATATTAGTTAGCTTTTCTGAGTCTAAATTCTATTCTAATTCTTTTCTTGTCAGCATAAATACATAGATATGAACATGTACAAAGAAGAATGTGCAAGTGTGTAATAACCATAAGGAAATTGGGATGTAAACTTTTGACAATAGAATTGTCAGTGGTGTATGACCTATGGAATCGTTCCAACAGAGTACTTTGTACCCAAAATACAACTGGAATCTCACGAGATCTCTTTTCCACTTGATTGCTCTAAAAAATGACGAAAATGAGAAAGAAATCACTACCTCAAATTTACCAAGTGATAAATTGAATGAGATCATCATGCACAAATAAATGTCCTGTCTAGCATATTTTATACGAAAGGGCTGTGTTGAGAAACTGTTGTCTCTATCATCTATCCTCCATATGCCATATATACTGCTAGAACCCAGATCAGGAGCTGCAGAATAAGAACTTATCCGCCTCGGTTAACAGTTCAGCAAAAAAGAAACAGGCTTTTTGACAGTTTTATAAAGAAAAATGTAGGTGTACAACAGATATATCAAGACATAGGACCCACAATCTCATGCATAGCTATGAAATATACTAGGTGTAGTACATATGTGATTCAGATTTTCAGCATGCTAAACAATTTCAATAAGTTCCTTTTATCATTATGATAGGGCCCAGTAGCAGTAACAAATCTATTACTGAATATTACTGAAATATTATTAAAATAGGAGAAATATAAATCCCTTCCAGTGGGAAAGAGATGAAAATACAGCACTCACAGCAATAATATAATTACACTCAGCAGAACAATCTCAACACTGTATGATAAGCAAATCACAGAAATCACAAGAACATAGCCACAATGCAGTAAAACATAAAAGAACAGTAGGAAGATAGTAGAATGATGATGCTAGACATTCGAGAGGTACAGCTCTCTCCCAATCGCCACTCTCACGCTAACTGCCCCTTATTTTTCCCACTCTCCCCCTTATACCATACCACCTTTCCAGCTCACAAGTTAGTTACACCTTCTTTCTCTCTCTCCTCCATCTCAGCACTCTTCACTGATGGTCCATCCTTTTTAACTCTCGGCCCAATCTTCCTCTTGTAACACTTAAGGGTCTTGGGCCCAACACATTATTACTTTTATTTAACTACTTTATGCCACCGATTTCATTGTTCGTCACATCACAATTCACATAAAAGGTCATAAGCCTAGTTAAGCCTGAAGATTCTTTTGAATTGATATTTAAACCTGCTTCTCCATCAAATTGAATGGAAGGGAGAAGGGCATGCTTCATATTATATAGTGCAAAGGTCCAAAGGGCTGATGAAATATTAAATAGCTCCATAGTCAATCTTTGTATTCACTCATAAAATTCAATTTACACCCAGGACTAACGCAGAGGGAAAAAAAAAAAAAAAAGAGAGAGGGGGATACAACTGGGACAAATACTCATCACAACCCACTCTATCCAAGAAAGAAGCACTGCATCCAAAAAAAAGAGAAAAAAATTGCAATCAAATTATGTTATATGATTATAGAAACCAGTCACCCAAGCAGCATGAGAAAAAAATATAGGCCAGTAATTACACTCAACTATGGGTTAGTTACTTGGCAAAAACTTATTATAATACGAGCATAGTAGCTTATTCTCTATAATCAGAAAGGATCAGAAAAATCTACGGCATAATGTCTAGCCCAGTTTCCTAAACATTTATTTTCAACTCTCCTTAGTGTCGAAAAGAAATATGTCAAAATCGTACTTGCAAGTATTTTATGCTACCTTGTTATGTACACCCCCTATTTCACTCTTTACAAGACAAAAAAAAAATTAACCCTATATATTTTTCACTCTTTCAAAGATAATATGTAACAGAAAAACAGGTTCAGAAATAGACACGAGCAGAATATACTATAATTTAACATATTACCTTCATATTGAAGAACCCTAGTCGGAGTTCCTAACCTTATATGTTCATTGTTCTCCCATCTCATAGTAATCTTAATTTGATACCATCTACAAAATACAATATATTTCAATCTATCAGGCAATAAATTTAAAAGGAAAAGTAGAGGGGAGAAAATACAATGAATGCATACCCCTGCTGAAAAAGGTCAAGATTGTGAAACCTATGAATGTAGATGGCAATCTCCGGTACAGTTTCTAACATAGCCACTGGCCTGACTCTAACCGAATGTGGTATTACATTAGGACACTTCTATGCCGGCCAACTTTTATATTTCAGACCAGAAAACCATCTTAGTTGATGCAGCATGCAGATACCACAATCACCATAGCATATGGCTCCCCTTTTAAAGTCAATATTAGAGGCGACTCTAAGCAATCCCTCGAAATCTTGGCATATATCTCATCCGCCCCTATTCTTGAGCAAGTTGACAGCTGTTTAAAATGAACAGTCAGAACAGTCAGAAGTGAGATTGTAAGGAAAAGCGTCAAAGACCTGATGAGAGGCATTGACAGGTAACTTTTTATCAAAAGCAACTGGAAAACAATATACGTCAAGAACAAGGGGAGCCCCAAAATCTAGAAATCTAATCAATTAACACGTGGGTCGTCGTCCTAGATTAAGTAAGAAGACCATCTCTGGTCCACCAGTATTTGAATAAATCGCGAGTTAAATCTCCAGTAAATTGCTTCTCGAGTTGCAAAGGAATTTTTTCTTAAAGGTAATCATGACATAGACCGCGGAAGTGCCTGCATTTAACTCAAAAAAATAAAATAAAAAAAGAAAATAGGAAACAGAAACTTGAAACCAAGTGCAATTCGCATTACATGGGGACAAACTGACATAAATTTGGCATTAAATTCTAACTTAAAAAGTTCTGCTAATACAGTAGCAATAAAAAAAATGCAAGACTACCATATTAAGCCTGTATAAAGGAACAGAAAGCTTTCCAATTGAACCAGAAATTACCTAACTGTTCTCGTCAATTGCGCATAAATAAGCGCATTTTCCCCAATGGCATAATAAACAAGGTGCAAAATCCTCAAAAAGGTGAAAGAGGTGGAAGCCAATCCAAATCAAATTGCTTCGTAATTCAGAGCATGAAGCTGGAAATGGACGGAAAATAATACTGAGAAAGGAAGTAAGAATCGGAAGAGAGAGAAAAGGAACCGACCAAATGGAGATCTGACATAGGGAATAGAGGAATGTAGTGAGAATGCTAGGGTTCGTACTTCTGAGAAAGGTGGTACGGTTTCTCAGAGATCGGAGATGTAGCATTCGCTCCTGTTTGCTAAAGGCTGACGATGATAATTGGGATTGGATCTTGAAAGGCTGGATGATGATGGCGAGTGGGGACCAGAATCTCATGCATCATAACTATGAAATATACTAGGTGTAGTACAGAAGATGATAACGACCTGGCGCGCCCCTGTTCTTAACAGTAATACCACCAAAAACAAAAGTGTCCCTTTCCTATTTTATTTTAGGCAAAAATTCTATTTTGATAATTTAAGTTTATTTCAAATTTCATTGAAGTCCTTTGTGTTTCATATGTTTTATATTGATCTTTTATGTTATAAATTCATACTATTTTGATCCTATCTTGTCAAAATTATTAGTCACTTTAACAAAGTTAACACATCATTCTAATGTTGACATGCATATCTACTTAAATATTAACTGTATACAAAAAATGGTAATATAAGGTGTTAATTATGTTAAATTGTTAATGTGGCTAATAGTTTTGATAAAAAAAGACTGGAATAATGTGAATTTAGAACATAGAGGATTAATATGAAATATCTAAAACATAAAAGATCAAAATGAAATCTACAATGAAAATTAAAAACCAAAATTACATTTTTTTTACATTTATTTTATTTTTCTCTGAATGAATAACTTCACTCCACTCTTTTATGGCACACTAAGAGGAGAAAAATACGAAACCGGCTCCCCTCCAGGTCTTGGAGTGAACATACCCTCTAGAACTAAATCTAGACCGTTAAATGAGATCATCCGATGGTTCATATTAATTTTGAATTTTTTTCTTTTTTAAAAAAAATTGCATAATTAATTTTTAATAAGTCTAATCTTATTTTTTTTATTTTTTAAAAATTAATCATGAAATTTTAAAAAAGAAAAAGAAAAAAACGTAAGATTAATCTGGATGTTAAATAATCTCATCCAACGGTTAAATAATCTCATCCAACGGTCCATATTTAATCTTAGAGGATACTGTTCCTTCCAAAATTTAAAGGAGAGTCGGTTGCGAAAAAATACACTTATATATTTATATATATAAGTGTCTTTAAATTAAATTAGATATTAGGTCTTTTAATTGTTATTGATAAATAAGTTTTTCTTTTTTTGATAAAACATCGTAGATTTTATTTATGATTCATAAACTATAACAAGGTCAATACAATTTGGATTCATATCCTGCCAAACACAACAACCCACACTGCCTTTACCAATAGAGGCAAGTCCATGTGTTGCCTTATTACAAGTTCTAAGTATCCACCTAACCAACAAACTAATGAAATCCTCAGACACATTCTTTGTATCATCCAAAAGAAACTTTACATATGATGGGTCTCCATCATTCTTCATAAAAAGATCCACCACTTGCTTTGCATCGCTTTCTAAGATCACCTGATTAAGGTTTGGAGACTTATCAAGACAGGCTCCTGCCTACATACATGGCCATAGCTTCAAGACACATAGGATCATGAAAATGTTTTATTGTTTTGACCATAGCACCTACGCACTTCCCTTGCTAATTTCTAATAACACAAGCCACCGACCCATCTTCCTTCTTTGACACTACTGCATCCACAGTAATTTTATGGTAAGGAGCTACAGGCTTTTCCCACCAATGCACATGGGGGCTTTCCTTGATGACATCCTGCCTTTTTTGTCATATCCTTCCATTCATTCCATAAAGAAAGGCTTTTCTCCCAAATCTTGTTCAAGTGCAAGTGTTTTTTATTTAACCTTCGCGCGTTTCTCACACCCTAGATTAAGTAGCAGGTGATTGCAAACAAATCCCATTATCTATCATTCCGATTCTTGCCTTCTTCCATGAACCATTTTGTCAGATCTGAAAAAAAAAAAAAAGGGCACTGATCAGTATTTAACATGGCTACATTCCAAATTTGTCTCAAACTCTCACAATTCACAAGGGCACGCACAATAGATTCATCATGAGTCCCATAGAAGAAACAACTTCCCTCTATATTTAGCTCTCTAGCCTTTAGAGCTTCTATTGTAGGTATAATGCCTTTACAGGCCCTCCAGAGAAAGAGTTTATATTCATTTGGAATATCCATCTTCCGTAATCTTCTACAAACGCTTTCAAACTTTTTTGCTTCCTCATTGTTAAACACATCTATGTGCTTTTTAGTTTGAAGGAGCCAATAACATTTTTTCACAATGAAGGACCCATTGCTAGAGGGGTGCTAGGACCAACTATCTTCATGGATGTGCTCGCTGATTGAGATGCTAAGGATCTCTTTAACATCAATTGGGGTGAGCACCTGCTTGATACATTCCTTATCCCATTCTCTAGAATCCTCTTTAATAAGCTCACTAACTTTGCTGACCAACTCTTCATCCTTAAGCAAATTATGGGGGGTTGGGTGTTCAGGTCTTCTAAGCTATGAGTCTATCCAAGTTGAGGTGTTTCTTCCATCAACTATGCATTTCACAAGTCCAAGCCTTAGTGCCTCTCTTCCCTCCATCAGACTCCTCAAAGCGTATGATGCATCATCACCTATAACAACATTCATAAAAGAAGAGTTAGTGAATTGTTTTGCTTTCAATACTTTGTAGAACAAGTTATTTTCAGAATTCAAAAGTCTCCAACATTGTTTAGCAAGGAGGGCCAATTTAAAGTTTTTAAGGTCTCTAAATCCTAGCCCTCCCAAACTCTAAGGCAATGTCATCTTCTCCCATTTGAGCCAATGCAGTTTCCCCCTGTCCATACTTAACCCACACCAAAATCTTGCCATTAATTGTGTTACTTCATTGCAGAATGAATCTGGAAGTAGGAAGCAACTCATTGAGTATGCAGGTATTGCTTGGGCTACTATTTTGATCAAGATCTCCTTTCTTGCTTTTGAAATAAGCTTTTCCCTCCACCCTTGCAATCTTTTCCATATTTTCTCTTTAATCTTGCTAAACGCAGCATTCTTGTTTCTTCCAATAATGGCTGGCAACCTAAGATATTTCTCCTTAAAAGCGTTGATTTTTTTTTTGAAGAGATCTTGTAATAGCATTCCTTAAATTGCTTGCACAATTTGGATTGAAAAAATTGATGATTTATGAAAATTAATTTTTTGTCCAGAAGCTGATTCATAATTTCTTAAAATTTCTTTAAAATATTCACAATTAGAAATGTTAGCTTTTAAGAAATATCATACTATCATCAGCAAATAAAAGATGAGATACTCTAGGTGCATTTTTGCACAGTTTAACTCCTTGAATTTTATTCTCTCTCTTGAACTTGTTGATCAAAGTGTTTAACCCCTCGGCACGCACCAAGAACAAATACGGAGAAAGCGGGTCACCCTGTCTGAGTTCAGGGATGAAAGCATCTCCATCAGAGCCATTGACCGACACCTTAAAGGACACAGATCTCACACAACACATAATCTTGTTGATCCATCTTGTATCGAATCCCAGCTTTATCATTACAGCCTCTAGGAATTCCCACTCAACCCTGTCATAGGCCTTACTCATATGTAATTTGATTGCCATCTCTCCTTGGTTACCTACATTTTCTCTTTTAAAAAATGTAACAATTCATGAGCTAAGAGAATATTATCAGTTACTTTCTATAAGGGACAAATGCACTTTGATTTTCAGATATAATAGCATGTAAGATACATTTTAACCTATTAGTCAGCACTTTTGCAATAATTTTATAGAGAACAAAACATAAACTGATAGGACGAAACTGAGACACGCTAGTCAAATTTTTGGTTTTAGGAATCAAAATAATCCAGGTAATATTGATATTATCTAAGTTACTTCCCTTGTTTAGAAATTCCAGTGTAGCTTTAACAACTTTGTCTCCCACGATGTTCCAATAGGATTGATAGAAGTGTGCAGGAAAGTCGACCATACCCGGGGCTTTGAGAGGGTTCATTTGAAAGATAGCTATTTCTATTTCTATTGTGAAAAGTGTTAGAAGGTGATAATTTATCTGGTCATAAACGCTTTTTTGCACCGCATCAACCACATTTGCCCAATTTCTCATGCCGGATAACTTGAAAAGCTCCTTGAAATAATCAGTTGCTATTTTATTAATAGTAACCCCCTCTTGCCAGATTTCTAACTCATCCTTAATCTGAAAAATGTAATTTTTCCTTGTCCTTTGAGATGCTCTAGAATGAAAAAACCTTGTGTTCTTGTCACCTTCTTTTAGCCAAAGAACACTAGATCTTTGTTTCCAGATTAGTTCTTCATCTTCTAACAGCTTATTAAGCTCAATCTCAAGTTCTCTAAGTCTTATAATGTCCCTCCCTCCTTCATATTCAATCTTTATCTCTTCCTATAGCTTCTTGATTTTACAGCCTATACGCCCATAATGTTGCCAATTCCAAATGTCAAGCCTTGGCCCTATATTATTTAACATATGGCGTATACTGTTAACTTGGAATCCAAAATGTTCTCCTTCTCCTATATGTTCGAATTCCTTTTTACCTTCTTCTATTAATCATGTGTTGAATACCTGTTATGTTCCATATTCTATAATCTTGCCATATGTCTCTACTGTAGATACTAATCATGCTTTAAATGCATCAGGTGGCTCTCCAGAACATGTGAATTTGGCCTCCTCTGCTCATGACATATCACAGTCTGAAGATAGGACTACCATGGATAGCTTGCATGTTGAGTCATCTGCTTCACAGCCACGTGTGCAACCAGAAGATAGTACACCACCTGTGAGTAATTCTGTTAGGCCTCACACGGTACAACAGTGTTCCCTTGCTACGTCAATACAACAACAGTCCTTCCCTATTGAACCTATGATCAGTGCTCAGCATGTGCTATCTGACACCACTAGTTCCCCACAAATTCAGAATTGACACCCCATGCTTACTAGGTCTAAACTTGGGATTTTTAAACCCAAGATATTTTTAGCTCACACAGACCCATAATCTCTCCAAGAAGCCATTACTAGTCCAGAATGGCTTGCTGCCATGAGAAAGGAATATCGTGCATTGATACAAAACAAAACTTGGAGATTGGTATAGCTTCCTCCACACAAAAAAGCCATCGGTTGCAAGTGGGTGTTGAAGGTTAAGCACAACTTAAAAGGAACTATTAACAGACATAAGGTAAGGCTTGTTGCCAAGGGTTTCAATCAACAATCAGGATTCAATTACAATAAAACTTTCTCCTCAGTGGTTAAGCCCCCTACAGTAAGAATTGTCTTGTCCTTGGCACTTGCTAAAGGATGGTCAATTGGGCAGCTTGATGTTAATAACGCATTCCTTAATGAGGACCTAAGAGAAGAAGTATACATGGTTTAACCCCCTGGCTTTGAGACCACTGACAAAACCTTGGTTTGCAAGCTTGACAAGGCTTTATATGGTCTGAAATGAGCCCCTCGAGCTTAGTTTGAAAAACTCACCTCAACTTTGCTCAAGTTTGGTTTTAGGCAGAGTAAGTGTGACTCTTCTCTATTTTTTAGGATCACGTCCACATGTCACCTATATGCTTGTGTACGTTGATGATATCATCATCATAGGGTCATCTCCTAACTTCATTTTTGAGTTTAAACAGATGCTGAAAAAGGAGTTTGCCCTCAAAGATCTCAGCTCACTCAGTTATTTTCTTGGCATTCAAATTGTCAAGTCCTCCAATGGTGGTTTAATACCCTCACAGCAGAAATATATCTCTGATCTTCTCAAGAAAGTTGGTATGACTGCTTTTAAACCTATATATACTCCTATGGTCACCTCTTCCAAGTTGACTTTAACCAGTGGTGTCCCATTTCATAATCCTCAGCTATATCACTCCATCGTAAGTTCATTTTATTACGCCACAATCACTCACCCTGAGATTAGCTTCTTAATAAGTAAAGTTAGTCAATTCTTTGCTGCACCTACAGAAGAACATTGGCATGCAGTTAAGAGGGTGCTAAGGTATCTCAAAGGGGTCTCGAATTTTGGTCTCCTATTCACGCAAGCTTCCAATTTCTCTTTATGTTGTTATGCAGATGCAGATTGGGACACTAATACTTCTGACTGCTGGTCTACCTTGGGCACTACAAAAAAAAAGACACTTTTGATCGTCACCAAAAGTCTAAAAGTTGCCACTAAAGACTAAAGTTGTTGGCGTAAGTCCGTGGCTAATTGTCTTTTAGTAGCAACTTCAAAACGACATTTGATGGCGACTTTTTAGTCGCCACCAAAAATCACTCGCAATCTTTTTGGATTTGAATTAACTCGACGGGTCAACCTGTGCGAGTCTTGGCCAGTCCAATAACTCGTTGTCCCGGGGTGACACGATTTTTTTTTATGCAATATTCAAGTTTATTTGATATTAAACCAAACATATGTATACATGATATTAGAAATTAGGTCCCTTGCTTGCAACCATGTGTGTGTTGCCATCCTGCCACCACTTCATTTGTGTTATATAAAGGCAAAATATTATATATATATATATATATATATATATATATATATAATCTGTTAAAATTATTATAAATAAAAAATATTACAAAACAGAAATAAAATAATATTTAACTTGACAAAAAACAAATATATTATTACTATATGAGTCACCACAAAAATTTTGACTTCGACTATATATATATATAATCTGTTAAAATTATTATAAGTCAAAAATATTACAAAACAGAAATAAAATAATATTTAACTTAACAAAAAGTAAATATATTATTACTATGGGATTCACTACAAAAATTTCGACTTTGGCTAATTTCATTAAAAAAAATCAATTTCGATTAAAAAAATCAAAGCAGTTGCCACTAAAAATCTAATTTTTTTTTAAAAAAATTAAAAATTAAAAAATTTTTTTAAAAAATTAAAAAATAAGAAAATTCAAATTTTTTAAAATAAGATTAAAAAATTGAATTTTTTAAATAAAATTAAAAAATGATTTTTTTTTAATTTTTTAAAAAAATTGACTTTTTTAATTTATTTTAAAAAAATTGAATCTTTGTGGCGAAAGTCACCACAAAAAATCTAAATTTTTTTTAATTTTATTTAAAAAATTTAACTTTTTTTTTAAAAAAATTGATTCCATAGTCGCCATTAAAAGTCTAATTTTTTTAAAAAAATTTATTTAAAAAAATTTGACTTTTAGTGGCGACTATGGAAGTCGCCACCAAAAGTCAAATTTTATCGCCACCAAAAGTCTGTTTTTTTAATTTTATTTAAAAAAATTTGACTTTTTTATTTAATTTTTTTTAAATTCAACTTTTAGTGGCGCCCTTTTGGTGGCGATTATTAAAAGTCTATTTTTTTTAACTTTTTTAAAAGAATTTGACTTTTTTATTTTTAAAAAAAAATTGACTTTTGGTGGCAATTATAAAAATCGTTATCAAAGGTCTGATTTTTTTAATTTTATTTAAAAAAAATTGACTTTTGATGGTAATTTTGACTCTCAAAAATTGTCACCAAAAGTGTGACTTTTAGTAGCGACTCTAGGAGTCGCCACAAAAACTCAACTTTTAATAACGACTTATTTAGTAACCACCAAAAGTAGACTTTTAAAGTTGTCACTGAAAGTCAATTTTCTTATAGTGGAGATTTTGTATTTACCTTAGGCCCAACCTTATTTCCTAAAGTAGCAAAAAAGCAAACTATTGTAGCAAGGTCCAATGTCGAGGCAGAGCATCGTAGCCTTGCTGCTTCACTTGCTGACCTCAAGTGGATATAGTCATTGCTTCATGAATTGTGTGTGCAACTCCCTTCAAACCAGTTCTTTTTTGTGATGTTTGAGTGCAGTGGCGTTATCTCACAATCCTATGCTTCACTCCCGTACTAAGCATATGGAAATAGATATTTTTTTGTTTGAGAGAAAGTTCTAAAGGGGGATGTTGCTATTACTCATGTGCCATCATCTCACCAAATAGCAAATATTTTAACTAATCCTTTGTCATCTGCACAATTTGTAGTTTACGTTCCAAACTCAATGTGGTGGCTCTCCCCCTGTTTGAGTTTAAGGGGGAATGATAGGATTAGTGACATGGCAGATTATGGATGACATGACGAGCTAAGGTGGCGTTTGTTAAATTAGTATTTATGGTTTTGTAACACATTAATAAGTGGTTAGATTAGTAACCAATTATGGTTTACATTAACTAATACGAGTCCTCATTATGTTTCCTGTGTATAAAGCTTATCATGTACTTAGTATTTTCATTCAGTGAAATTCATAATATCATTCAATGCATTCTCTCTCTCTCTCTCTCGTCTCTGTTCTATTTTGTTTCACCATGGAATACCACCAAACACAAAATAATATACCTTTTCTATTTTATTTTAGGCAAAAATTGTATTTTGATAATTTAAGTTTATTTTAAATTTCATTTTAGTCCTTTGTGTTTTATATGTTTTACATTGGTCTTTTATTTTGCAAATTCATACAGTTTCGATCCTATCCTGTCAAAATTATTAGTCACTTTAACAAAGTTAACACATCATTCTAAAGTTGACATGCATATCTACCTAGGTATTGACTGTATACAAAATATGGTAATATAAGGTGTCAATTATGTTAAATTGTTAATTTGGCTAATAGTTTTGATTAAAAAAAGACTGGAATAATCAATGTTAAGAAAACTGGACCGGACCGGCGAAAAATCAGCAAACCGGCCAGTCGTCTGATCTGGAATAGGTCTAAAAAAGGGGGAGGTGTTAAAATGGTCAAAAACTGGTTAGACTGATTCAAAAATGGAAAAATCGTAAAAAACGATTGGTTGCGACGGTTGACCGGTTCAGGAGAAGAAGAAGAAGAAGAAGGAGGAGGAGAAGGACACCTTGAAAATGGCTCTCGGACGAACAGCCTTGAAAGTGGGTCTCGGATAGAGGAAGATCTTAGATGAAGAAGAAGAAGAAGAATACCAAAGTCTCGGATGAGGAAGATCTCGGACGAAGGGAGGAAGAATGCTTCAAAATGAGATCGAAAAATGGTTCATAAAAGAGTTAAGGATCAGTGTCTTCCCAAAAGGAGCAAATTCGAGTCTTTTGGCTAAATACTATTATTTTTAAAAAAAATTAGTCAAATACTATATTTTCAAAAAAATTTAGCCAAATACTACTATTTATGTCCCATCAACCTTCTCCCCTATTTTTTTTAATCTGACAGAAACTCGGCCTATGTCAGGCCGAGTTTCTGACATATGTAACTTTTTTTAAAAAAAATTTGACTAAAACTTAGCTTAACATAGGTTAAGTTTTGTCAAACTTAATTTTTTTTGTAAAAATATTGAGATTCGGCCTGCAAGAGGCCGAGTCCCAATATGATATTTTAATATATGTGTGAATCATTGATTCACACATATATTGTGAGACATTGTGCCGTGTCTCACAATTTTTTTTCAAAATTTTAAATAAATTTTAAAAATAAAATAAAATAAGTTAAAAATTAATAAATCATATTATTTAGATAAACTTGTTTAATTTATTTAGAAAAAAAAATATATAATTATTACATAAAAAATAGTGTAGAAATTTGAATTTGAAAAACATATTGATAACTCTATTTTATAGAGTTATTTAACCTGTATTTTACTAATAAATTGAGTGAAATAAATGATTTTAAATTTTTTTCTGAATTTATTTAGTCTTTTTAATTATTTAGTTTAATTTTATAGAGAATTAGTTTTTCTTTAAGATTTACATTTCGATTTATAATTTATTATGATTATCATTTAACATTAGTATTTATATTGGTTAGATTCTTTTAGGATTTAATTTAAGATTATGATTTGTTAAAGTGATTTTTATATTTTTTGAATTGATTTTGATTTAAAATTTTTATGCAAAAATAAAATTTGAAGAGTGAAGGTTGCTGCACATCTACTGGATACAAGAGGAGAGCGGAGTTCTATACATCACTTCATTCTTCTTCTTGTTTTCTTCTATTTTCTTTTAGTTTGGATGGAATTTTAAAAGAAAATGAATGAAGTTTAAAAATAATAAATTATATTATTTAGATAAACTTATTTGATTTATTTAGAGAAAAAGTACATAATTATTACAAAAAAAATAGTGTAAGAATTTGAATTTGAAAAACATATTGATAACTATATTTTACAAAGTTATTTAACCTATATTTTAATTCATAAATTGAGTAAAATAAATGATTTCAATTCTTTTTTATTAACATATTGTATGCACATTATTAAGATATTTTTATTAACATATCTTATATGTTTTACCCATTGCAAGAACATCATGCAAATAACTCAAATCTAATGCAGGAGATTAGACTGAGGGTATCATATGAGGCAGTGTCATAAATGATGATGAAGTGTCATATTGTTGCTACATTAACACTAGACTGAAGAAGTCACTCTCTTATGGGGTACTAGCACATACAAGGACCTTGTTCCTTATATAAGCTACATCAGAATGGCTGATGACGTTATCTATAATCCATGTTCATCTATAGTCACGATGATATTAGTTACCCTATGCCTTTAATCATGGATGGATATGGTAGTAACCGTATACCTTGAGTCACTGACACACTGATAGGTTGGATTGAAGGAAACTCTAAATAAATTTTAAGTAGAAATATGAAAATCCAAAAAATAATGAACAAAATCAAGGTTTGAAATTCAACAATGGATGAAAGGGAGTAAGGAATTGATTTCACTTGTTTCTTAATCCTGTTAATTCATAGACAAATTAACCTTTGAATTACTAAAAGATGATTTCTCTTAATTTCAAATTTTTTTCTTGTTGGCTAATTTCTCAAAGTTGATTAAACCCAATTCCTTGGAATTCAATCCGACCTAATTTAAATAATTGCTCAATTCCTTAGTATAGTTATTTGATTAGGTACAGAAATAATTGCTCAATGAGGAAATAAACTTAGACTATCATAAGAAAATTTAAACAATATAATAATAAAAGGTATGAAATTTTCCATACAAACTAAAAGAAAATAGAAGAAAACAAGAAGAATGAAGTGATGTGTAGAACTCATCTCTCTTCTTGTGTCCAGTAGATGTGCAGCAACCTTCACTCTTCAAATTTTATTTTTGCATTAAAAAATCTTAAATCAAAATCAATTCAAAAAATATAAAAATCACTTTAACAAATCATAATTTTAAATTAAATCCTAAAAAAATCTAACCAATATAAATATTAATGTTAAATGATAATCATAATAAATTACAAATTCGAAGGTAAATCTTAAAGAAAATTAATTTTCTATAAAATTAAACTAAATAATTAAAAAGATTAAATAAATTCAAAAAAAAATTTAAAATCATTTATTTCATTCAATTTATTAGTAAAATATAAGTTAAACAATTCTATAAAATAGAGTTATCAATATATTTTTCAAATTCAAATTTTTACACTATTTTTATGTAATAATTTTATATTTTTTCTCTCAATAAATTAAATAAATTTATCTAAATAATATGATTTATTAATTTTTAACTTAATTTATTTTATTTAAAATTATTTAAACTACAAAAAATAATTATTATTTTTTTAAATTTTAAAAAAAATTTGTGAGACACAACGCAATGTCTCACAATATATGTGTGAATCTATGATTTATATATATATATATATATATATATATATATATATATATTAAAATTTCATATTGGGATTCGGTCACTTGTAAGTCGAGTCTCAATATTTTTACAAAAAAAATTTGACGAAACTTGGCTTGTGTCAGTCAAATTTTTTTAAAAAAAATTTATATCTATTAGAAAATTGACTTGATGTAGACTAAGTTTTTATTAAATTAAAAAAAAAGGAGAAAAAATTGATGGGATAGAAATAGGCTAAATTTTTTTGAAAAGATAGTATTTAACTAATTTTTTTAAAATAATAATATTTAGCCAAAAGACTCAACAAATTCGTCTAAGCCTCAATTTCTTTGTGAATTGGGATAAGACGCATCTGATGAAAGTCACTTTAATCAACGTATTTCTCTTCTTTTTTAATTCTCAGTGCATGTGAGGTGAGGGTTTTCAAGTTTCTTCTCTTTTTTTTCATTGGGAAGTACACATATTATAGTGGGTGTACCTAGTATATTTGAAATTTATTTATTAATTATTATAAATAATTTATATATGAAAATATTTTACTAAAAAATTATTTTTAAATTAAAAAATATAAACATTTAATTAAAATAAAATTAATTTATAAAAAATTATGTTATTTTTTAGTAAAAATATTAAGATTATAGGTATTTTACAAATTTGATATAAGTTAATATTATCTTAATTAATAATTATTTTTTTTGTTATTTGATCAATTTTCATTGTGAAGTTTTAAATTGAATATTGTTTTGTATAATTTGACATCAAATTTTATTTTTAATTAAATTTGTAAATTTATATTTATAGTATTTAATTATATATTTTAATATATTTTAAATATCATCGGTTTGACCACGGTCTGACTATTGATCCTTAAGTCAGTGTCTTAACCGGTCCAATTTTCTGAACCTTGGGAATAGTGTGAATTTAGAACATACAAGATTAATATGAAACATCCAAAACATAAAAAATTAAAATGAAATTTAAAATAAAGATTAAAAACCAAAATACCATTTTACATTTATTTTATTTTTTTCCCAATGAATAACTTCAATCCACTCTTTTATGGCACACCAAGAGGAGAAAAATACGAAATCGGCTTACCTTCAAGTTTTAGAGGGAATATTACCCTCCAAGATCAAATTCGGACCATTAGATGAGATCATTCAACAGTCCAGATTAATTTTACATTTTTTTTAAAATTGCATGATTAATTCTTAACAAGTGTATTTTTTTTTAAAAAAAAATCAATCATGCAACTTTTTTTTTTTTTAAAATGTAAGGTTAATTTTGTACTGTTTGATGATTTCATCCAATTGTCTATATCTGATCCTGGAGGGTATTATTCCCTCCAAGACCTGGAAGAAAGCCGGTTGCAAAAAATACACTTATATATATATATATATATATAGATCTTTTAATTGTTATTGATAAATAAGTTTTTCAGTTTAATGTTTATGTAGATTTAATGAAAAATAAGATTTTTTTTTAGCGTTGACGATAAACGAAGGTTCACTGCGGAAAAGTCTTATGTAATATTTGAGTTATTATTATTGAAGAAATAAAATAAACAAAAATAATCATACTTATTAGATTATAAAGAAATAAAAAAATAACTCCATTTTGAAATATTGATTTTAAAGTTATCATATAATATTTTTCATTATAATAATAAAATACTAAATTTTAAGGTCTTGTGCTAAATAATATAGACCTGTATAAACTTTTAGAAAATGAGTACGATTCATCGCAGTTTTATTGGTATGTTATTTGTTGTTTATTTATATGAACTCCGCTAGATGTTCAGCATTTTTTTTTTCTCTATTACTATATAACTTTAAAAGCTTTACCATGTCAATTAAAAAGTTAAAATAACTCGAATTTAAACAAAAAAAATTAACATTTTAGAAAGAAAGTTCTCTATTAATGTGCAAGTTAATGTTCAGAAACTTGATCGTACCAAGTAAAAACTAGTTATTTGACTTTAAGAGAAATTTACAAGTCAATGTTGCACATCACGCCAAATTTATACATTATAGAATATTATGATATTTTTATTTTATTTAGTTTTTAAAATTAAATGTTATTAGCTTTTATTAATTTTAGATTTATAATTTTTGTTACTTGTTAATTTTTTAACTTTTACTCATTTTTTGATATTTTAAAAAATAAACATAATTATTTAGTGAATAATTATAAAATTATA
The DNA here is from genome assembly GCA_037074585.1 of Biancaea sappan. Taxonomy (NCBI): domain Eukaryota; kingdom Viridiplantae; phylum Streptophyta; class Magnoliopsida; order Fabales; family Fabaceae; genus Biancaea; species Biancaea sappan. Next base: position 21,471,734 of record CM073494.1, read on the forward strand.
GTTATGTAAAAATTAATATATATTAATTATATATTTTTATATTTTAAATATGATCGATGTTGAAGTATTAATCATAACCGGCTGGGTTTTTGTCTTTTTGAGAACCTTGGTCTCCATGATTGCTTTACACTGCATTTTAATAAGGCCACTTTCTCAATTCCCATTCTCTACGAAAGCTCTTCTTTCTTGATTAATATACTTTTTCTATTGCAGTCCAAAATCAAGCATCGAAACTAAAATATTAAATATCTCTAAGGACTTTTTTTTTATTAATATCAAAAACCCGAAATATTGTCGAAGTAATGATATTCCTCTTGCCACCTTTTTTTTTTTTCTCATTCGGCCTCACAAGAACAATGGAGTGCTGCCTTCCGAAACGACATCAATTTTTAGTTGGTCGTCAATGAACGACATCGACGGATGCCCCGAAACTGAAAAATGAATGGGCCAAGCATATCAGCCCAACTTATCATATTGTGAGCCCATTCTGGTTAGGAAAAGCCCACCAGCTACATCCTGCATAATTTTGATCAGAGTAGCACTTGAATGTGCCCCAAAAAACTAATCCAAACAACAAAAAAAGACCAGAAAACCAATGTCCAAAACAAAATGTGACCCAAAAGAAAAAAGCACCACCCAACATTAAACAAATTAAGATAAACCAACCCAATTAGTGACATATCCCCTGTTATGGGCTACTTTTTTATTTTTGCATGTAACTAATTAAATACTAAAAACTTTGTTGGTAAAAAAAACTTTTAACAATTTTTACAAAAAGATAACTTATACTTGTAAAATATTGTCTCTTTAATTCTTACTAAGTCATCAATAACCTTCATTTTTTATAATATATTTTTAAAACAACTGTATTATATGTAGATTTGAAATTTCTATATTCATTTAAAAAATTTCAAATCTAAATTTTCTACATTTTCATTAAATTTAATGCTATAAAATATGATAAAATGAAGTTTTGTATGTAGAATTAATTAAACATTGTTTTAAAAGAAAATAGTGGGCCTAACTCTGGTCCGCTTTTTTTTGCAAACTAAAAGGTTAGACTAATTAATTTATTTTTAAATGAACTAAATTGTTTATATTTAAGTTTGTTCATTTAGCGGGTTAAATGGGTTGACTTCAAAGTCGGTTTTTTTTAATTAAAAAAACTTTATTTATACTTATCAAGTTGAAGAAGAAACACATGCAAAAGTAGAAAAGAGAAAGTGAGAGAGAGTTGCAAAGCTATGTTGTGCGATTTCTTTTAGATTAAAAAATGATCTCAATTATTTGTTTAAAAGATTGAACGACGTAAGATTGAACAAGTCTTGCTTCATATACATAGAATTATATTGTTTATGAAATAAAAGGGAATAAAGCAGCTACTTCTTTAACAACCATCGTCATGTGATTAGTAGCCCAGTCACTCTTTAATTAAAGCTTGTTTCCCAACAACTCATCAATCAACAATGTCAATGTCTTAAAAATTAGATTGTAAGTAAAAATCCAAAAACACTTTATGTCATAAGATCTTGACTTTCGTATATTCACACAATTATAAATGTAAACACAGAAATTAAATTACTTGGATACATTAATTTCTTCTGCAAATTCGTTTTCTTCTTCTTTTGAATTTCTCTCTTGTTTCATTGATGGTCAGGAAGAATAAACAGTAACTGACACTTTTTTTAATAATCAATATTCCTTTTTTTAATTACTGTTACTTTTAAATTTGAAATCAGAGTAAATGGGTAAACCTTTTGACTCCTATAAAGTTTTTAATTACTTAATAGTCTCTCAACTATCACAAGAAGGCCCCAATATATTAAAAACTTATCATTTAAGTTATTCAATATTATATAATGTGAATTTAATAATTAACGTCATTAAACTTAATTACATGGTCCACATATTAAAAAATAATCTAACATTCTCCTACTTGGCCCTTGCAGTTATTTGATGGTTTAATAACAACTGTAAGTGCGCTCTATATATCAAATTCACTACTTAGTTGAATTAGTTTTGCGCAGATCATGGCAGTCACATGTTATTTTGCAACATGATCCTTTCTATGTATCAGAAAATATCCCTAACCCAACATTAACTTTAATTGAGGAAAATTGTAAGCCTCAAAATAACCTGTCATCTCATACAAATATATGTACATAGATAACAAATGATAACAAGTATAATATGCAGAAACATAACTATAAGTGAATTCATAGTGTCACAAAACAGAACAAGTACAACAAACACAGTACTATAATCAACACAACAAGGCTTTGTCCATAATGCCTATAAGCTCTCCATGACTAGAAAATGCTTTGGGCGGTAATCCCTTAGTAGATGGATCCGTTATCATCAGATCAGTACTAATAAGCTTAACAGACACTATTCACTTCTGCACTTCCTCCTTAACCAACAAATGCTTCAACTCCTTGTGTTTGGCACCCTTAAAGTACTTGTCGTTCTTTGAGAAAAATACAGCTGCAAAATTATTATAATAAATTCTCAGCAACCTAGATATATTGCCGACAATAAGTCCTGAGATAAAGTTTCGCGACCACAATCCTTGAACAATTACCACAAAGTATGCCACAAATTCAGCTTCCATGGTAGAAGCAGCAATGACGGACTGCTTTGCACTCTTCCATGATACTGCTCCTCCAGCTAATAGGAATAAGTAACCAACGTAGACTTTCTAATGTCCACACATCCGGCATAATCTAAATTTGGATATACGACCATTTCCAGATGATCAGACCTCTTGTACGTGAGCATGTGTTCTTTGGTACCTTGCAAATACTTAAGAACTTTCTTTGTAGTCTTTCAGTGGTTTATACCAAGATTGCTTTGGTATCTACCAAGCATATCAATAGCAAAGCTAATGTCTAGCCTAGTACAAGTCATGATATACATCAAGCTCCTAACCACCGATGCATAAGGAATTGTTTTCATTTTCTTATGTTCCAATTCATTTTTAGGATATTGCATTTGACTAAATTTATCCCCCTTCTGAATTGGAACTACTTCTGCAGAGCATTCATCCATTCTGAATCTCTCTAAGACCTTATTGATATATCCTTTCTGTGATGATCCTAATAGTCTTTGTGTCCTGTCCCAAAATATTTCTATCCCAATCATATAGGATGCCTCACCAATATCCTTCATTTCAAAGCTCCTAAAGAGAAACTTCTTCACATCATGTAACATGCCCAAGTCATTTGCAGCAAGTAAAATATCATCAACATACAGAACTAGAATAACAAATTTACTCCCACTGACCTTTATATAGATACACTGATCAACAGTGTTCTCTATAAAATCATAAGATGTGATAGTATCATTGAACTTGAGATACCATTGATAGGATGCTTGCTTTAGTCTATATATTGATTTCTTCAGCTTCCACACTAGATTTTCTTTTCCTGTGATCAGAAAACCTTCAAGTTTGTCCATATAGACTTCCTCTTCCAAGTCCCTATTCAGAAAGGCATTCTTAACATTCATCTGGTGAAGCTCTAAGTCATAATGAGCCACGAAAGCTATAATAATCCTCAAGAAGTCTTTCTTTGAAATTGGAGAGAAAGTCTCCTTGTAATCAATGCTATCCTTCTGGGTGTAACCTTGATGAATCCTCAGCATTCATATATAATCTATGGAGATTTCTGTCAAATTGGCATACTTTTGGCTGCCATTAGGGTTTTAATACCTAATTTTTGGATAGTTGCATACATACTTCACTCTTAGGTTTGAAATGCAATTTTTGGACTTCTAATCACTTTCTTTTTGAGTTACTTTTACATTGGTGATTTTGCTTTTGCAAGTATTTCAGCTAGGAAAATGTTGTTAAAAGATGAGAAATCCATTAGCCAAGATTTAATTGAGGTGAAGAGGAACCTTGGAGAAGAAAAATAGGCTCAAAATGAAGACTTTGCTGTCACATGCACGCCTAAGCGGGATTATCATGCGCCTAAGCGCATAAAGCTCAACAAAGGATCCCTCTCTGCCATATGCACGCTTAAGCGGGACATATTCACGCTTGAGCGTGAAGCTTGCTACATTGGAGGCTAATTCTATCCAAAACACGCTTAAGCGTGAATGCTGTGCGCTTAAGCGTGTGACACCTTGCTGATGAAGAATTGTTTCTGCCTAAATCGCGCTTAAGCGGGAAAACCGTGCGCTTAAGCGCACGAGCCATTTTATTGTCACGTGCAGTAGGCTTTAAAAGGCAATTTGGACTGAAATTTTAGGGTATTCTGGGTTGGAACCGAAGGGGGAGCGGTGATTTCACCTCTGGAGGCTAAGGCAACCAACTTTTGGAGAAGATTGAAGCAATTTTTCTTCCACCCAACTTGGAATCATGGAGTTTTCTCTTCTCTTCTCTCATTTTCTGTATTTTGTAATGATGTGTAGCTAAATTTCTGTACTAGGATTGCTATGAACCCTAGTTTGGATTAAGTTTTGTTAATCTCTTGACTCTTGTGATTGTTTGGCCATTAATACATGTTTATTCATTCTCATTCTCTTGCTTTCATTAAACTTGATCAATTTAATGGAATGTTTGGTGGTTTTGCTGTACTTGGGAGAGGAATGTGAAACCTAGACCATAGAATGGATAGTCTTGAACCACAAAGGAGAGGGGATAGATTCGTTAATATCATAGGACTATAGATATTAGCCTCATATAGTCAGATTAGGGTTTGTGCATTTTCGGAACTTAAGAATACATAAGGAATTATGATATTTCGGGTTGAGTTTTAGTTGACATTCGGGAGAATCCTTCTAAGCATATTAGTATCCTAGATTAGCATGTATGGCCGATGAGAACAAGAGGGAGAGGGATTAAAACTTGTGAAGAATGACGAGGGATTAGCAATCCTAGGCTGTGTTCATCTTGTGAATTAAATTGCATTTGTCTTGTGATTTTTATTGTGCTTGTTTAGAGTTCATACAACCTACAACTCACTCCTAACTCAACTTCACATTTTCATTTTCCTTCTGTCAAGAACTGTCGAAATTTGCATTTCTAACTAATATAACTTAATTTCTTAGGTAATTAGCAAGTTAATCCTCGTGGGAACGATTCTTTTACTTAATTTTCACTATATTACTTGCACGATTGGTATGCTTGCCAAGCCGTCAACAAGTTTTTGGCGCCGTTGCCGGGGATTAACGGTTGTTGCTAATATTCATAGGAATTAAGAAGTGTTAGATTAGACCTTTGTCTATAGCTGTTTTTCTTTGTTTATTTTTCTTAGTTAGTCATCTTAGTTCTTGTGTTAATTCTGTTATTCCTATCGTTCTTTGCTAATTAGTGCCTTTCGTTGCGTATGCGAGGTACCCTCAATCCTTCAGACCTTCTTTACAAACCTGAGATTGAAAGACTAGCAAGAAGAGTTAGGAAGGAAGCTAAAGCCAGAAAAACTCAAGTAAGCCAAGCTATACAAAAAGAAATGGCTGAAGACAACTTGAATCACTAGGGTGATGAGATCAATGCTGGAAATGGGGTTGTTGATGAGCCTCAAATGGGATTCAGAGCAATATAGGATTATGCTTCATCTGTTAATGCTAGGAATGCCTCAAGCATAGTGAAGCCCGCGATTGGAGCCAACAATTTTGAGATAAAGACTATGATGTTAAATTTGGTACAACAAAACCAGTTTGGGGGAAGTCTTATGGAGGATCCGAACAATCATATTGTGAACTTCCTTGATATTTGCGATATGGTCAAGCTGAATGGAGTTACAGATGATGCCATCCGCCTTCGATTATTCCCTTTCTCCTTAAGGGATGGTGCAAAGAATTGGTTGATGACTCTACCACCGGGGAGTATAACTACTTGGGATGAACTGTGAAGAAAATTCTTGGATAAATTCTTCCCTCCCTCCAAATCAGTAAAATTGAGAAATGAGATTACAGCATTCCTTCAACAAGATGAAGAGACATTATACAATGCATGGGAACGATTCAAGGAGATGTTGAGGAAATGCCCGAATTATGGCATTCAAGAGTGGCAACAAATCTCAATCTTCTTCAGTGGATTGAATTATGAAACCAGAGATAAACTGGATACCGCAGCTGGCGGTGCATTGTTGGAAAAGTCAATTGAGCAAGCCAAGGACATTATTGAGACCATGGGGGCTAGTCAGAATGCTTCCATCAGAGCCAAGAGCAACTCAAAGAAAGGGATGTTGGAGTTGGACACTCTTCACGCTATTTTGGCCCAGAATGAAGCCCTAACTAAAAAGGTTGAAATGTTGTGTGCTAGACAACAAGAGCCGGTAAGAGTTAATAAGGTGAGTAATCCGGAACCAAGCTGTGACTTCTGTGGGGGTGCCCACATTAATGGTTACTGTGAGGAGAATTCTACTATGGAACAGTTAAATTATATGGGCAATCACCAGAGGAACCAAAATACTTTCTACTCAAATTCTTACCATCCGGGAAATAGAAATCATCCGAACTTCTCATGGAGTAATGATCATTGTCTCAATCCCATGGCCTCGTCATCATCTAGTAGGCCTTCTCAACCACCCGGCTTCAATAACCAGAACAGAGCCCCACCACCTCAGGTGGAAAAGAAACCCACTTTGGAAGATATGTTCATGCAATACATGACCAAGAATGATGCCGTAATCCAGAATCAATCATCTTTAATTCAGAGCCAAAATATGGCTATTAGAAACTTGGAGACCCAAATGAGACAATTAGCCAACGCTCTTAATAGTAGACCTCAAGGTACTCTTCCTAGTGACACTGAGACCAATCCTAGAAGAGAAGGAAACGAGCACTGTAAAGCTATTGCGTTGAGAAGTGGGAAAGAAATTGAGGGTAATCCAAAGACAGCCGAAGTTGAGAAAAGGAAAGACCAAGAAGAAGTCACTCCGGAGAAAAATGAAGTTGAGCCCCTCATTGAGCACCCGAAACCCAAAATGCAACCACAACCTCCATTTCCACAAAGATTCGAGAAGCAGAAATTGGATCATCAATTCAAGAAATTCTTGGAGGTATTTAAAAGACTCCACATCAATATCCCCTTTGCAGAAGCACTTGAACAAATACCAAGTTATGTGAAATTCATGAAAGATATTTTGTCCAAGAAGAGAAGGCTTTGTGAATATGAAACTGTAGCACTCACTGAAGAATGTAGTGCCATCTTGCAAAACAAGCTTCTACCAAAACTCAAAGACCCGGGAAGCTTCAACATACCTTGCACAATTGGGGATAAATTCAGTGGAAAGGCTCTCTGTGACTTGGGGGCAAGCATAAACTTAATGCCTCTATCCATATACAAGAGGCTAGGATTGGGTGAAGCTCGACTGACTACAGTTACCTTGCAACTAGCGGATCGCACTCTTGCGTATCCTAGAAGAGTTGTGGAGGATGTGTTAGTTAAGGTGGATAAGTTCATCTTCCCAGCTGACTTCATTGTCTTGGATTATGAAGAAGACCATGATGTCCCTATCATTTTGGGACGACCATTTTTAGCTACCGGGAGAACTATCATTGATGTGAAAAAAAGAGAACTCACTATGAGGGTGCAAGACCAAGAGGTGAAGTTTAATGTTTTTAAAGCAATAAAATATCCTGATGATCCAGAGGAGTGCTACAGAATTTCTGTAGTGGATGCTATGGTGGACAGAGTGGTACAAACCACCTTTGAGAATGTGCATTATGAAGATGCACTTGAGTCATCTCTCGTAGCTACGGAAGTGGATGAAGATAATGAAGAAGTGATTGAGTTTATGAACCTGTTGAATGCCACTCCTATATACCACAAACAAGTGGAGTCATTGGATTTGACCGTCGAGATGGGACATGACACTAAACCATCTATAGAAGAGCCACCTGTACTTGAGCTCAAGCCATTGCTTCCCCATTTGAAGTATGTATATTTGGGGGAATCGTCAACCTTGCCAATAATTATGTCTTCTCTGTTGAGTTTGGAGCAAGAAGAAAAATTATTGAGAATCCTACGGGAACATAAAAAAGCCTTGGGATGGACGATCGCCGACATAAGAGGCATTAGTCCTTCAATTTATATGCATAAGATAAAGTTTGAAGAAGGATATTATCCCACTATTGAGCACCAGCGAAGATTAAACCCAGTAATGAAAGATGTGGTGAAGAAGGAAATTGTAAAGTGGCTGGATGCTGGAATAATTTACCCTATTTCTGATAGTTCATGGGTGAGCCCAGTTCAATGTGTCCCCAAGAAGGGAGGCATGACTGTAGTGACTAACACCCGGAATGAATTGATACCAACTCGCACAGTCACAGGGTGGAGAATATGTATGGACTATCGCAAATTGAACAAGGCTACAAGAAAAGATCACTTCCCGCTACCATTCATTGATCAGATGCTAGACAGGTTGGCTGGCCAAGAATTCTTCTGTTTTCCTGATGGCTATTCATGCTATAACCAGATTGCCATTGCACCAGACGATCAGGAAAAGACAACGTTCACATGTCCATATGGTACATTTGCTTTCAGGAGAATGCCATTTGGTTTTTGTAACGCACCGGCAACATTCCAAAGATGCATGATGGCAATATTTTCAGATATGGTGGAAAAATGCCTTGAAGTTTTTATGGATGATTTCTCAGTCTTTGGGACTTCATTTGATAGTTGTCTTGGCAACTTGAAACAAGTTCTAGAGCGATGTGAAGAAACCAATTTGGTGCTTAACTGGGAAAAATGCCATTTTATGGTGCAAGAGGGCATTGTACTTGGCCATAAAGTCTCCAAGAAGGGCTTGGAAGTTGATCAAGCTAAAGTTTCGACCATTGAGCAACTTCCTCCTCCGATGTCTATAAAAGGAATCAGGAGCTTCCTTGGTTATGCTGGTTTCTATAGGAGATTTATAAAAGATTTCTCCAAGATAGCCAAGCCATTGTGCCATTTGCTAGAAAAAGATGCTTCGTTTTGCTTTGATAAGGAGTGTTTGGCATCATTTATTGAGTTGAAGAAGAGGCTTGTAGCTGCACCTATTATTGTTGCACCGGATTGGAAGAAACCCTTTGAATTGATGTGCGATGCAAGTGACTATGCAGTGGGGGCAGTGTTGGGTCAAAGATGTGAAAAGATCTTTCATCCCATTTATTATGCTAGCAGAACACTAGCCGATGCTCAATTGAATTATACCACCACGGAAAAAGAGTTATTAGCGGTGGTATTTACATTTGATAAATTTCGAGCATATCTAGTGGAAACAAAAGTCACCGTGCATACTGACCATTCGGCGATCAAATATCTCATTGAGAAAAAGGACTCGAAGCCTCGGTTAATCAGATGGATTCTACTACTGCAAGAATTTGACTTGCAAATTAAAGATAGAAAAGGAAGTGAGAATCAAGTTGCTGACCACCTCTCGCGCCTAAGCAATGATGCTCAAGCTGAAATGGAGCCGCAAATCAATGAGAATTTTCCTGATGAGCGGCTGTTTTTAGTAAGAGACAAGTAACTGCCATGGTATGCAGACTACGTGAATTTCCTTGTGTGTGGTAGATTGCCACCAGACATAAACACCCATCAAAGAAGAGATTCTTCCATGATGTGCGAAATTACTTTTGGGATGAGCCATTTCTCTTTCGAGTTTGTGCCGATCAGATAGTTCGTCGCTGCATTCCAGAAGAAGAGATGTCACATCCCAAAAATTGAACATGTGAAAAGATACTACTCATTTGATAAAATTCTCAAACATACGTTATTTACATATATTCTGTAAGGTTTTACATTCAACCTTAATCATTCATTCCACACTACAGAATTATATTCATCTGATAAGCAAATATAGACATACATAGTCTGATATTTCTATCTCATCGCAAGCCTAGGAGACCTATAGAAAGTACAAAGCGTTTCTAGTATACACATTAATAAGTACTGGTATCCCACCAGACAGAAATAAAGAATAATCCCAATGGGCTTCTAATCTTCAAACGGATACTCTTGTTCTTTGTTTTCTGTATCTGAAAAAAATAATCATAGGGAGTGTGAGTTTATTTAAAAACTCAGTAAGTAAATAACTGTACTATATAAAATATCAAAAGTACAAATACCACATTTACTCATATAATTAATTGTCTTATACATCGAGTAGTATGAGACTCTAACCCTTTCAAACTCATGAATAAGATTTCATAGATATACACCGAGTAGTATGAGACTCTAACCCTTTCAAACTCGTGAATAAGATCTCATAGGTATACACCGAGTAGTATGAGACTTTAACCCTTTCAACTCGTGTATAGGTTTCATAGATATGCACTGAGTAGTATGAGACTTTAACCCTTTCAAACTCGTGAATAAGATTTCATAGATATATACCGAGTAGTATGAGACTTTAATCCTTTCACACTCGTGTATTAGATCCCGTAGATCTTTACTCATTAATAAGATAGTGAGAATTCATCACATAGTACAATTGTCATGAAATAAATAATTTCTACATACTCTTATTTCTACTGATCATATACTCCCATATAAAAAATTAATTGCTTATTATCCAAATAATATTGTAAATGAAACTTATATTGTACTTTGACTAGTAATATCAAATTAGCTGAGCAAGGTTATTCACTCACCTTAATGTTTGTCCAAGTTTACCTTGTTCTACACTAGAATTTGTGTAGGAAAATTTCCTAGTAAAATATATTACAAGGAAACATAAGAAAAGAAACAAATTCACGAAAATACGCAAAATTTTCTGATTGCTACAGTAACGGTTCGCTACAGTGACGGTTCGCTACAGTGCCGGTTCGCTACAGTGCCGTTGACTGCTACAGTACCGTTGACTGCCGACACTACAGTACTGCTACAGTACTCGAAGAAAATTTTCCATATTTTTTTCGAAATTTCTGGTCGCTACAGTAACTCGAAGAAAAATTCCAGATTTTTCAGTTGCTACAGTACTTCGAATTTTGCAGAAAATCTTTAAAAAAATTCATCCTTTCCTTTCTTTTGATTCAAAACCAGAATCTCAACTCTTTTAACCGATTATAACTCAAATATAACTTCTAAAACAACTGAGATTCACGAATTATCATCAAAATCTTCAAGAACAAAACCTCCTCTAATCTTCCATATAAACTGAAATTTAAGGAAAATAATGAGATTAAAGCTTACCTTTGATCCTTACAAAGCTTTTGAACTGAACAAATAATCAAAACTCTGAAGATCAAGGAAAGGATTTGAGAAGAGGATGAAGAAATGAGAGAAAACGCTTTTCTGCCTTCCTTCGGCTGAGTGAGAAAATGAGGGGGTACTATTGAAACTTTATATTAAATATTTCTAATGGGTTATTGAATAACCCATGGGTATCCATAACCCAACATCCAAACCCATCCAGTCAATTTACAATAAATGGACTAATTGACCATTCATAAACCACTTTTTTATGAATTTCACCATTCTTAGAATATATCCCACATGGTGCAAATATTTAGTCCAGTCATTTAACTCAATTTTCATAAATAATATTCAAAGAGAACAATTAAATATGAAAATTAAAAATGACCAAAATAAATAACTAAAGTAACGTTGTAGAATTCTAAAATACTCTTAAGCGAATTATATTCTGAAATTAACGGGTATTACAAGAGATGACAAATGTGCTATGGCATTGTGACAATTCAGACTATGCAGGTCATTATAGCAGTGTTTGAACAGCAGCTAAGGTGTTGGAAAGTGGACTGTACTGGCCATCCTTGTTTAAGGATGTGAGAAAGTTTGTAGAAAATTGTGATCGATGTCAAAGAAGTGGCAACATCTCAAGAAAACATGAAATGCCACTCAATAGTGTTCTTGAAGTGGAGATTTTTGATGTGTGGGGGATTGATTTCATAGGGCCGTTTCCCTCTTCCTTCTCTTGCCAATACATACTAGTAGCTGTCGATTACGTCTCTAAATGGGTGGAAGCCATTCCTACCACAGTAAATGATTCAAAAGTGGTAGTAAATTTCTTGAAGAAAAACATCTTTTCTCGGTTTACGGTGCCTCGAGCTTTAATTAGCGATGGTGGGACTCATTTCTGTAACAAGTATTTGGATAATCTTCTGACTAAATATAGTGTCAAGCACCGAGTAGCCACCCCCTATCACCCTCAAACAAGCGGTCAAGTTGAGGTCTCTAACCGAGAATTGAAGAGGATATTGGAGAAGACAGTCAATGCTTCAAGAAAAGATTGGGCAAAGAGGATAGACGATGCTTTGTGGGCTTATAGAACTGCATATAAGACTCCAATTAGAACATCCCCTTTCAAGCTAGTCTATGGAAAAGCTTGCCATCTCCCCGTAGAGCTAGAGCACAAAGAATTTTGGGCCACAAAGTTCTTAAATTTTGATATCAAGAAAGCTGGAGAAAAGAGGCTCTTGCAATTAAATGAACTTGAAGACTTTCGTCTTCAAGCTTATGAAAGCTCTAAATTGTACAAGGAGAAAGTGAAAAGATGGCATGATCACAAAATAGTCCCCCGATCCTTTGAAGCAGGCCAACAAGTTCTTCTTTTCAACTCTAGACTCAAACTCTTTCCTGGGAAGTTGAAGTCTAGATGGTCAGGGCCTTTTATTGTCAAAGAAGCCTTCCCACATGGAGCTGTGGAGATTTCAGATCTGGAGGGTGCTAGAAGCTTCAAAGTGAATGGCCATCGATTGAAGCACTACCTTGGTGGCGAAATTGAGCGGGAGAAGACTTCTCTACCACTCATCCAACCCATGGCATAGGAGCTCCGGTAAAGTCCAGCTAAGGACTATAAATAAAGCGCTCTTGGGAGGCACCCCAAGCTTTCTTACTCTCTTCCTTTTTATTTTCAACAATAGTTAGTTGTTTGTGTCGATTGTGTGTATGTACGGCTGTGTGATATTTTGTTGTGCTGCATAAGTCGTTGTGTGAAGTTAATTTGGTTAATTTCCAGTATTTTTGGTTATTTCAGTTAGCTTTTTCTGGCCCCCAAATCCCTTTTTGTTCTGATAATTTATACTCGTCTATTCGACCATTGAGGACAATGTTCGCCTCAAGTTTGGGGGAGGATTTTGGTGATATGTGGAATTATATGAATGCATTGAAATCTTTTCTCTAGCCTTATCTAGTATTTCAGTTTGTTGAGATTGGCTGGCTGGAAATTGTCTCTTGTGAAAGCCTTATGATGAATCTGCTGATTACTTGTTGCATAGGATGAAAGTCTTTTGTGGAGTCTATATTTGTGTTTAGGTTGTCCAATAAACTTTGCTTCCTTGGAGTTGTTGAAAATTTTTAAGCACAAATTAGCCAGAATTCATTTTAAGTGCATTTGTTCATAGAAAATTCTTGTAGTTTAATTAGTATGATTATTTATCAATTTTAAGAATTCTAGAACCTATGTTTAAACTCTTTTGAAACGAAATTTCTAAATTGTGCAGTGTTTGGAGAAATGATTTAGGCATTTCCTTTGTGCGATTGAGCCTTTCAAGCCATCCTTTTATTATGCCACCCATTGATCCCGATTTTGAGCTTTTAATTTTTATTTTAAAAAAAAAATTAATTTTTTAATTCTTTCTTTTACCCACTTTAGCCCCACCTTTCAAGCCTGAAAAACAATGTCTAACCCCTTTTTTCAAGAGAATAATAGCATCTATGAAGTTTGAAAAAGTGATGTTGCTTATGGAGGTGTACGAGACAAGAAAATCAAAGAGTGGAAGAAGAAATGAAGTAAAAGAGTGCTCATAAAAAAAAATTTTAAAAAAAAAATTTGAAGAGCACATTGAAGTTGTCACTCTCAAGAGACATGCAAATTTATGAAGATTGAGTATGGCAACAAATTTTTATGATGATTGCATATTTTCATTTTGTGAGACATGAAAAAAATATGTTGATGAAAATTGCAATTTGAAGGAATAGAGAAAGAAAAAGAAAAGCATGGGATAAAAGAAATAAAGGGGAAGGAAGGAAAGTGTCATAATTATTGATGCTAAATCATAATTCTCTTGATGTTTGTCTTTTTCCTTTACCCTTCATTTGGTAGCCATTGCCCAAAGCCACATTACAAGCTTTAAGTCCTTTTGATCAAAGAATGGTGCAAAGTTTAGCTTAGTGGAGAAAGAGGATAAGGATAGGCTTATGGAGTTGTCAATATTGATTGTTTCCATGCTTCTTAAACTATTTGAAGTTTCAGCTAAACACTTGCATGAAATTGAATCTTGGCTAAGGCACACACACACTTCAAGAACTTGTGAGGAAGCGTTGTTTATTTTAGAACCTGAAGGTATCTATAGACTGACGTAAATTTCATCTCTTTGTGATTTTGAAAATTAGCGCTTGAGGGTTTAAAAGAGAGTTGAAGCCTTGCTTGTCTTGATTTATTGATTAAAACATGTTTTAATTGCTTTACTCGAGGACGAGTAAAAGTTCAAGTTTGGGGGATTGATGAATCCTCAGCATTCATATATAATCTATGGAGATTTCTGTCAAATTGGCATACTTTTGGCTGTCATTAGGGTTTTAATACCTAATTTTTGGATAGTTGCATACATACTTTACTCTTAGGTTTGAAATGCAATTTTTGGACTTCTAATCACTTTCTTTTTGAGTTACTTTTGTAACTACGTTGGTGATTTTGCTTTTGTAGGTATTTCAGCTAGGAAAATGTTGTTGAAAGATGAGAAATCCATTAGCCAAGATTTAATTGAGGTGAAGAGGAACCTTGGAGAAGAAAAAGAGGCTCAAAATGAAGACTTTGCTGTCACATGCACGCCTAAGCGGGATTATCATGCGCCTAAGAGCATAAAGCTCAACAAAGGATCCCTCTCTGCCACATGCACGCTTAAGCTGGACATATTCACGCCTGAGCGTGAAGCTTGCTACATTGGAGGCTAATTCTGTCCAAAACACGCTTAAGCGTGAATGTTGTGTGCTTAAGCGTGTGACACCTTGCTGATGAAGAATTGTTTCTGCCTAAATCACGCTTAAGCGGGAAAACCGTGCGCTTAAGCACACGAGCCATTTTACTATCACGTGCAGCAGGCTTTAAAAGGCAATTTGGACTGAAATTTTAGGGTATTCTGGGTTGGAACCGAAGGGGGAGCGGCGATTTCACCTCTGGAGGCTAGGGCAACAAACTTTTGGAGAAGATTGAAGCAATTTTTCTTCCACCCAACTTGGAATCATGGAGTTTTCTCTTTTCTTCTCTCATTTTCTATATTTTGTAATGATGTGTAGCTAAATTTCTGTACTAGGATTGCTATGAACCCTAGTTTGGATTAAGTTTTGTTAATCTCTTGACTCTTGTGATTGTTTGGCCATTAATACATGTTTATTCATTCTCATTCTCTTGCTTTCATTAAACTTGATCAATTTAATGGAATGTTTGGTGGTTTTGCTGTACTTGGGAGAGGAATGTGAAATCTAGACCATAGAATGGATAGTATGAGTTCTTGAACCACAAAAGAGAGGGGATAGATTCGTTAATATCATAGGAATATAGATATTAGCCTCATATAGTCAGATTAGGGTTTGTGCATTTTCGGAACTTAAGAATACATAAGGAATTATGATATTTCGGGTTGAGTTTTAGTTGGCATTCGGGAGAATCCTTCTAGGCATATTAGTATCCTAGATTAGCATGTATGGCCGGTGAGAACAAGAGGGAGAAAGATTAAAACTTGTGAAGAACGACGGGGGATTAGCAATCCTAGGCTGTGTTCATCTTGTGAATTAAATTGCATTTGTCTTGTGATTTTCATTGTGCTTGTTTAGAGTTCATACAACCTACAACTCACTCCTAACTCAACTTTACATTTTCATTTTCCTTCTGTCAAGAACTGTCGAAATTTGCATTGTCTAACTAATATAACTTAATTTCTCGGGTAATTAGCAAGTTAATCCTCGTGGGAACGATTCTTTTACTTAATTTTCACTATATTACTTGCACGATTGGTATGCTTGCCAAGCCGTCAACAAACCTTCAGCAACAAGTTTAGCCTTGAACCTTTCAACATTGCCATTTGAATCATATTTGATCTTAAAGACCCATTTACAACCAACTCTTTTAGAATCTTCAGGCAATTCAACCAAGTCCCAGACTTTGTTGTCATCCATTAATTTAAGTTCTTTTTTCATGGAATTAAACCACTTTTCAGCATTTCTACAATCCATGGCTTGTTTAAATGAGACTAGATATTCAGCAATACTCAAGTCACACTCATTCTCAAGGTTGTACACCACAAAGTTGCCAGAAATAGCAGATCTCTTTTGCCTTACATATCGTCTTAATGCTAATTCCTGTTGAGATTCCCCTTGAGGTACCCCTTGAGATTCCTGTTGTGGTACATCAATTTCTTGATCAACAGTTATTGGTTCATTCTCTACAAATTTGAATAGGTGGATTTGGGACATTGACTATTTTTTTCAGTAGGTTGTGAGGCTGTGATACAATGACGAGAACAACAACGTGAGAAGAAACTTTGCGTGTAGGTACTATATCCCGAGTTTCTTGAATATCCAACTTTCGTGGTTCCCCACTCTCACTAGTTTGACCATTCTTAATGAACCGAGTATTGTCATAATCTATAATCCTTGTAGTATGACTAGGACAATAAAACTTATACCCTTTTGACTTTTTAGGATAGCCAATAAAAAAAATCACTAACTGTCCTAGGATCTAATTTCTTTTTATGTGGATTGTACACCCTTACTTATGCTTGACAACCCCAAATATAGAGATACCTTAAACTAGGTTTCCTACCTATCTACAGTTCATAAGGTGTCTTACAAACTACCTTACTAGGAACCCGGTTAAGCACATACACAGTGGTTTTTAATGCATGCAATGGATGGGTAGTGAGCAATTACTCAACATGCTCCTAACTATGTCCATTAAGGTGCGATTCTATCTTTCAGCTATACCATTTTATTGAGGTATGCCAGGCATTGTGTATTGTGCACAAATGCCCCTACTCTCAAGGAACCTTGCAAATGGATCTAGACATTATCCACTTTTATTAAACCTACCATAAAACACATCATCTCTATCTGACATCACTACTTTCACTTTCTTATTTAACTGCCTTTCCACCTCATCAATAAACATTTTAAGAAAGTCTACAGATTGAGATTTATCATATAATAAATAGATATAACCATAATGTCACATCCTCAACAGTGAGTCCGATTCAAGTTATCTCTAAGTTAAAAACATCGTCAAGGTCTTAACTTTCTTACAATGAAACCATAAGTAATATTCATATTTACACATAGTCCATCCACAAAATCCTAGGAGGCTTATGTGACCACAGAGCTACTTCTAGAGCTTACAAGATAATATAATGCAAAGAAACCAACTGAAAATACAAGAGGGTCAGTTTACGATAAACTCGCTATTTCCCTGGACAATCCCTAGCGTCAGCCACATATTCTGAAATGTTATAAAATAACAAGATGAGTAATGAAATACTCAGTGAAAGGATAACATTATCAATCGAAAGTAAATTTAGCAATTAGTATCATAAAGATATCATTGAATTAAACTCACATCAGTTACCAATGATATACATAGTATAAATTATTCAGTGCCAAACACAAATCCCGTACCAACCGGGTCGTCCACGATACCAGTGTATCGTTGCCCGCGGCCCCCTGGCCGCATCCACCCTTATCTCTCCATGAAAGATATATCTCCACCCTTATAACTCCTATAACTTCTCCCGTGGGGTGTACCACCACAAAAATATTATAATAATATCATACTATAACGCAAGTATTCACACAACCTCAACATAATAACGGCAATATCAATATTAACTTTACATATTTTATAAGAATTAATATTTAATCAAACAAGAGGTTTGAAATCCATAATACCTTTAAATACAAGGAATACAAGTCCTTGATAATGAATACACAACATACCATTTAAGTCCACCTTCTCAATTTTCTTTATGATACTTGATGACAATACTTTTGAATAAATATAGATGAGATAAGGTTATCACACTCACCTCGAATATGACCCTAATTACCTTTATTTTTGCAGCTAAATTATGAGAGGTGTTAGGAAATAACTCCCAAAGATTTCTTAAAATGCAAATAAGATGAAAAATAAAGAATACATTAGAATTTTCAAGTAAAACTTGTACTATTAGAAATTAGATTCAAAGAGCTTTCTAATGGTATCTTAATTACTAAAAATAGAGTTCGGATGAAAGAGTTATGAACATTTTAAAACTGATGTTACAGTAACGGTCAACGGTAAACGCAGCTACAGTGTCGTTGACTAAGTCAATGCTACAGTAACATTGACCAAGTCAATGCTATAGTAACGTTGACCGAGTCAATGCTACAGTACCGAGAAATTTTGGAAAAATTTTCTCAATGAACAGTACTTTCTGAAAATTTTCTGGAAAATTTTCAGAATGAATAGTAACGTTCTTCATCCAAAAATCTTAAAATCACATCTAAAACAACATTTCTTTTGGTTTCTTCCATGGGTTTTGTTTCTTAATGTCTAAGGAGTGTTTTGACACCAAAACCCCCAATTTTTACCAACAATCCAAGCTCAAATCTCAAATTTTCATCAAGAACACTAATTTTTTTTTATCCAAATTCTACGAATTTCTCCTAGTTTTCTCCAAATTTCTTGTTTCACAATTATTATCCAACATGTAGAAATGTTTCAGATTAACACCCACACTTAAATTCATCCATTAAAATTCAAAATCAACCCAAAAGAAAATTACCCAACATCATCAATGAAATCATTACTGAAAGAAATCTTAGCTAAAAGTTTCATGAGAAGGGATCATGAGTTCGAATTCTTACCACTCAATACCTTTGTCTTTGTAGTTCTATTATAAGGTGGAGCAACAAAGAAAATCAAAGGAAAGCATAAGGAAGAAGAAAGAAGAAAGTATTGTCTCTCTCTCTCTCTCTCCATTTTTCCCTTTCGGTCTCCCACTTTCTCTTTCCTTTCTTTTTTTTTTTGTCTTTGTCTCTTCATCTTTCTTTCCCTCATCCTCCTCCGCACACCTCACACACATCACTTTCTCATTTTTTTCTTGGTTAAAATTGCTCTTAGCCACCTTAACTTGTAAGATTTGTTCACTTAGGTCCTTGAGAATTTATAAAAATTTCCTAAATTAAAAATTGAAATTTCTATTCCCAAATTTTCTTTACTAATTCAAAGAAAGAAAACATTTTTCAAGTAATTAAATTTTTCAATAAACTTCAAAATAAATTTTAAATATTCATACAAATTATTGGGGCATTACATTCTTCCCCCCTTAAGAAATTTGGTCCCCAAATTTCATTACCTCATGTTATAAAGAGATGTGGGTACGTAGATTTTATCTTTTCTTCCAATTCCCATGTCGCTTCCTCTTGGGTATGATTCTACCATAAAACTTTCGCAAATGGTACTTCTTTAGACCTCAACTTTTTTATTTGTCTATCTAAGATTGCTACTGGAATCTCTTCATAAGATAAATATTTTTTTAATTGGACTTTTTGTGTTTGAAGAACATGGGAAGGATCATAAAGATATTTTCTTAACATAGAGACATGAAACACTGGGTGGACTCCTTCCAAATCTGGGGGTAACGCTAACTTGTAAGCCACATTGCCAATTTTCTCCAATATTTCAAAAGGTCCAATATACCTTGGACTAAGTTTTCCTTTTAGCCCAAACCTTAAACTACCCTTCATGGGAGATACCTTTAAAAAGACCATATCACCTACTGCAAACTGAAGGTCTCATCTCCAATGGTCAGCATATGCTTTTTGCCTACTATGAGCTACAAAGAGTCTTTCCTGAATAAGTTTTACTTTTTCCAAGGCATCTTCCACTAAATCAAGCCCAATTAATTTATTTTCTCCTGCTTCAAACCAACCAATAGGAGATCTACACCGTCTTCCATAAAGTGCTTCAAAAGGTGCCATTTTAATACTTGCCTAATAACTATTATTGTATGCGAATTCAATTAGAGGTAAATGTGCATCCCAACTACCTCTGAAATCTATTACACAAGACCTTAACACGTCTTCCAAAATTTGTATAACACGTTCAGACTGGCCATCCGTCGGAGGATGAAAGGCTGTACTTAAATTTACTTGTGTGCCTAAGGCTTCTTGAAAAGTCTTCCAAAAACGAGACGTAAACTATGTGCCTCTATCAGAAATAATGGAGATAGGCACTCCATGCAATTTAACTATTTCATCAATATACAACTGAGCATACTTATCAGCACCAAATGTTGTCTTTACTGGTAGAAAGTGTGCCACTTTTGTTAAATGATCTACTATTACCCACACAGAATCATATCCTTTCTGAGAACGAGGTAGCCCCACTACAAAATCCATTGTAATACTTTCCCATTTCCACTCTAGAATATCCATTTGCTGAAGTAATCCAGGAGTTCTACGATGTTCTGCCTTGACTTGTTGACAAGTTAAGCAATGAGAAACATAATCAACAATGTCTCTCTTCATCCCGTCCCACCAATTCAACTATTTCAAATCCTGGTACATCTTATTAATACTAGGGTGTACAGTATAAGCTGTTCGATGTGCTTCTTCCATGATTCATCTCTGTAAAGATTCTATATTTGGCACATATAATCGACCTTCAAATCTAATTATTCCATGTTGGTCAAGAGAAAACCCTTTATCTTTGCCTTTACTCTTTAACTTTCCAAACATTGGATCTTCTTTCTGGACCAACTTCACATCTTCAATTAAAGATGATTGGGCTGGTATATGTGCCAAGAATGCGCTTCACTCCAAAATTTCATACCACACTCGACTAGCTTCTAGCTCGTGTAACTCACGAATCAATAGCCTCCTACCTAAGGTAATATGCGCTAAACTCCCCATAGACTTGCGACTAAGAGCATCTGCAACAATATTAGCCTTTCTAGGATGATAAAGAATTGTACAATCATAATCCTTGACAAGTTTTATCCATCTTCTTTGCCTTAAATTTAAATCCCTCTATTGAAAAATGTATTTCAAACTCTTATGATCCGTGTACACTTCGCAAGTTTCCCCGTATAGGTAATGGCGCCAGATTTTTAAAGCAAATACTACGGCCGCCATTTCCAAATCATGAGTAGGATAATTCAGTTCATGCTTTTTAAGCTGTTGGGATGTATAAGCTATTACCTTACTGTTCTGCATTAAAACACATCATAATCCCGTTCGGGAAGCATCACAATATACAGCAAAATCGCCTGAACCCGAAGGTAAAGCAAGTACGGGGGCTGATATTAAGCATTCCTTAAGCTTTGTGAAACTCTTCTCACAAGCCTCAGTCTAATCAAATTGAACATTTTTTTTCGAGTTAATCTTGTAAGAGGTGTAGCTATTCTTGAAAAATTCTTTACAAAGCGGCGGTAGTATCCAGCTAACCCCAAGAAACTCTGAATTTTTGTCACCGTCGTGGGTCGAGGCCACTTCTGTATTGCTTCAATTTTGCTGGGATCGACATGGATCCCTTCCTTTGAGACTATATGTCCCAAGAAAGCTATTTGGTCCAGCCAAAATTCACACTTTGAAAATTTTGCATAAAGCTTGTGCTTTTTTAAAGTTTATAATACTATTCTTAAATGTTGTTCATGCTCTTCAGGATTTTTCGAATATACCAGAATATCATCAATAAAAACAATGACAAATTTATCCAGAAACGGTTTAAAAACTCGATTCATAAGATCCATAAAGGCTGCTGGAGCATTTGTTAATCCAAATGACATTACCAAAAATTCATAATGTCCATAACGCGTATGAAAGGCTGTCTTAGGTACGTATTCAATTTTAATTTTTAATTGGTGATATCCAGACCTCAAATCAATCTTAGAAAAATATTGAGCTCCCTGAAACTGATCAAACAAATCATCAATCTTGGGGAGGGGATATTTATTTCGTATCGTCACCTTGTTTAATTACCGATAATCAATGCATAGTCTTAAAGATCCATCCTAATAATACTGGTGTACCCCAAGGTGAAGAACTGGGCCAAATAAAACCTTTATCTAAAAGGTCCTGTAATTGCTCCTTAAGTTCTCTAAGTTCTGCAGCGGCCATACGGTAAGGAGGTATGGAAATAGGCTGAGTGCCTGGGATTACCTCAATATTAAATTATATCTCACGATTAAGAGGTAATCCAGGTAATTCTTCAGGAAAAACATCCGAATACTCTCTCACAACCGATACATGATCAAGATTCACCCTGTCTTCTTCAATGTTCCTAACAAAGGCCAAGAAACCTGGACATCCTTTCCTTAACATACGCCTAGCATGGATCATAGAGACAATGTTATTAGGTACATTATTCTTATCCCCTTGACAAGATAAGGTAGGCTCACCTAGAATACTGAACTTTATCACTTTATTATAGCAGTCAAGAGTAACATGATAAGAAGCCAACCAGTCCATTCCAAGAATAACATCAAAGTCTATCATATTTAATAGCATTAAATTTACCTCGGTGTTTTTGCTACCCATTAAAACATGGCAACCATAATAACCTAAATCTACCACTAAAGTCTCACGCATAGGAGTAGCAACAAGAAAAGGTCTATCAATTTTAATAGGATATTGAATAAACTGATTTGCAAAAATTGGAGATACATATGAATGGGTAGATCTCGGATCAAATAATACACGAGCTTCGAATGAACATACTGGAAAAATACCTGTTACAACTGCATTCGAAGCCTGTGTATCCTGGCGTGTGAGAGCGTACACTTTGGCCTGGTCGTGTCTAACTGCAGGTTGATTTCGTCCTCCTTGTCCTCTACCCCCTCCTCTCCCTAAGCCACTTCGTCCGACAGAAGAGGAAGAAGCTCTGTTAACTGATGCTGCCATCTGTTGTGCTTGAAGTATATATGTAGATCCTTGCCTTGAGACCTCTACTTGTTGAGGACAATCTCTCCTTATATGACCTATCTGTCATAAACAAAAACAAATTGGGCCTGCCCCATAACACACACCAGTATGAAATCACCCATACTCTCAACATTTAGGCTTGTCTCGTCCCTGTTGAGATAACACCTGACCGACTAATGAAGAATTTCCCTTATGGTCTGGTCGAGGCCTAGAGACACTACCTGAAGATGCTACTGGGGGACACGATACCATAGAAGTAGATTGACCTCTACCTTGAGACCTGAAAGTCTCTGATAATCCACCATGTCCTGAGGATCTTCCCTCATTTTCTCGTTTCCTTTTTCTCTTGAAGTCATCGTTTTCTTCCTTTTCATTCATTTCAGCTGTTCTGGCTGCATCTACCACAGCCACATAAGAGAGATATAGGTCCATCTGCATACTTACGAACTGACGCAACCGAAGGCGAAGACCAAGAACAAATCGATGAATCTTCTCTTGATAGTTTAGGATCATATGAGGTGCATACCTAGAAAGTCGTGTAAACTTTATGTCATATTCATCAACTGTCATTGAACCCTGTTTAAGGAATTCAAATTCTCTAGCCCTTGCAATTCTTACACTCCTTGGCATAAATCTTTCAACAAAAACTTGACGAAACTCATCATAACTAACTGAAGAGGCGTCCGGAGTTCGACTACTCTGCCAAGTAACCCACCATTCATGAGACCTACCTTGAAACTGATAGGTAGCATAATCCACCCAGAATCGATGATCACATTTCAAGGCTTTATATGCTTTTTCTATTCCGTCAAGGAATTGTTGTGGATCCTCGTTTGGTCTTCCTCGGTGAAGACAGGGGGTTTAAGCTTTAAAAAGTCTGTCAACGATACATCCCGTATTACTTTGACTTTATCAGAAAGAGATGGGGGAATTACTGAACGTGCTGGAGGAACTACAGTAGGAGTAGGAGCAACAGGAGCATTTGCAACAACCACTTGTCTCTCTAACGATGTAGTCAGATTAACCAAACTTCCTTGTAATGCGATCTGACCCTCTAGCAAGGCGGTCAAACTAGTTAATAAAGTAGTTGGATCAATTTGTGGTTGTGCCCCATGTCCTCTAGGTAAGCCCCGTTCATCATGTCTTTACTCACTCTCACCATATTCCTCCTGTTCTCGTTCATGGGTAGGATGGGCAAGTCGCGATGAGGCTCCTTCAGAGCCTATACGCTCCACTGCTTCCCGAGATCCTCCGAGTTGCACCGTGATCTATTAACAACACCACACAATTTAGTCCCAAAAAAGATCGATATTAACCACAAGGAAAGGAACGTAAGAAGAAAAATAAGCAACACCTATTGGACCTTTAACTGACCTTCATTTCTATGGTCATGCCGCGGTTCATAACGATAGAGGAAAGCCCAGTCAAGGTTACCCTGCTCTGTGATCCATAAGAGACCTGAGAATTGGCTCTGATACCATTTTGTCACATCCTCAACAGTGAGTCCAATTCAAGTTATCCCTAAGTTCAAAACATCGTCAAGGTCTTAACTTTCTTACAATGAAATCATAAGTAATATTCATATTTACACATAGTGCATCCACAAAATCCTAGGAGGCTTATGTGACCACAGAGCTACTTCTAGAGCTTACAAGATAATAGAATGCAAAGAAACTAACTGAAAATACAAGAGGGTCGGTTTAAGATAAACTCGCTATTCCCCTGGACAATCCCTAGCGTCAACCACAGATTCTGAAATGTTGTAAAATAACAGGATGAGTAATGAAATACTCAGTGAATGGATAACATTATCAATCGAAAGTAAATTTAGCAATTAGTATCATAAAGATATCATTGAATTAAACTCACATCAGTTACTAATGATATACACAGTATAAATTATTCAGTTCCAAACACAAATCCCGTACCAACCGGGTCCTCCACGCTACCAGTGGATCGTTGCTCGCGGCCCCCTAGCCGCATCCACCCTTATCTCTCCATGAAAGATATATCTCCACTCTTATAATTCCTCTAACTTCTCCCGTGGGGTGCACCACCATGAAAATATTATAACAATGTCATACCATAATGCAAGTATTCACACAACCTCAACATAATAATGGCAATATCAACATTAACTTTATATATTTTATAAGAATTAATATTTAATCAAACAAGAGGTTTGAAATCCATAATATCTTTAAATACAAGGAATACAAGTCCTTGATAATGAATACACAACATACCGTTTAAGTCCACCTTCTCAATTTTTTTATGATACTTGATGACAATACTTTTGAAGAAATGTAGATGAGATAAGGTTATCACACTCACCTCGAATATGGCCCTAACTACATTTATTTTTGCAGCTAAATTATGAGAGGTGTTAGGAAATAACTCCCAAAGATTTCTTAAAATGCAAATTAGATGAAAAATAAAGAATACATTAGAATTTTCAAGTGAAACTTATACTATTAGAAACTAGACTCAAAGAGCTTTCTAACGGTATCTTAATTACTAAAAATAGAGTTCGGATGAAAGAGTTATGAACATTTTAAAACTAATGCTACAGTAACGGTCAACGGTAAACGCAGCTACAGTGTCGTTGACTAAGTCAATGCTACAGTAACATTGACCAAGTCAATGCTATAGTAACGTCGACCGAGTCAATGCTACAGTACCGAGAAATTTTGGAAAAATTTTCTTAATGAACAGTACTTTTTGAAAATTTTCTGGAAAATTTTCAGAATGAACAGTGACGTTCTTCATCCAAAAAGCTTAAAATCACATCTAAAACAACATTTCTTTTGGTTTCTTCCATGGGTTTTGTTTCTTAATATCTAAGGAGTGTTTTGACACCAAAACCCCCAATTTTTACCAACAATCCAAGCTCAAATCTCAAATTTTCATCAAGAACACTAACGTTTTTTTTATCCAAATTCTACGAATTTCTCCTAGTTTTCTCCAAATTTCTTGTTTCACAATTATTATCCAACATGTAGAAATGTTTCAGATTAACACCCACACTTAAATTCATCCATTAAAATTCAAAATCAACCCAAAAGAAAATTACCCAACATCATCAATGAAATCATTACCGAAAGAAATCTTAGCTAAAAGTTTCATGAGAAGGGATCATGAGTTCGAATTCTTACCATTCAATACCTCTGTCTTTGTAGTTCTATTATAAGGTGGAGCAACAAAGAAAATCAAAGGAAAGCATAAGGAAGAAGAAAGAAGGAAGTATTGTCTCTCTCTCTCTCTCTCTCTCTCTCTCTCTCCATTTTTCCCTTTCGGTCTCCCACTTTCTCTTTCCTTTCTTTCCTTTTTTTTTGTCTTTGTCTCTTCATCTTTCTTTCCCTCATCCTCCTCCGCACACCTCACACACATCACTTTCTCATTTTTTTTCTTGGTTAAAATTGCTCTTAGCCACCTTAACTTGTAAGATTTGTTCACTTAGATCCTTGAGAATTTATAAAAATTTCCTAAATTAAAAATTAAAATTTCTATTCCCAAATTTTTTTTACTAATTCAAAGAAAGAAAACATTTTTCACGTAATTAAATTTTTCAATAAACTTCAAAATAAATTTTAAATATTCATACAAATTATTAGGGTATTACACATAACGTGAGAAATCGTCTATAAATGTGAGAAAATACTTTTCATCGCCCTAAGAAGAGATGTCAAAAGGACCACAAATATCATATGTATAAGCTCAAGGAGTTGAGTTCTTCTTATGACTACTTTCTTTAATGTATGTTTGGTTTGTGTTCTCTTAATTCCATCCATACATATATCTATGTCACTAAAATTTAATTGAGGTAGGATTTTATTTTTCATAAACCTCATTATCCTTTCTTTGGATATGTGACCTAATCTTTGATCCCACAAGAAAACAGAACTTTCATTTTGTGCACTACGTTTAATACCTACTCTGCTTTCAACATGAAACAAAGATTCAACAAATCCATTATCCAAATTGAAACGGTAAAGTAAATCACATAAAGTACCAGATCCATAAAAGTATTTCTTTTTATATAATGCAAATGTACCGTTACCAAACTTAAAATAAAATCCTCAAATATCTAGTCTCCCTACTGAAATAAGATTCCTAGCATAATCAGGTACATAGAGACACTTTTCAAGATCTAAATGACATCTAGTGCCTAAGATTAATCTGTAATTCCCAATGCCTTCTATCCATGCCTTTATCTTATTTCCCATGAACAAGTATTGTTCAGTTCCTTTTATGGGCTGGATCGAACTGAATCCTTGTAAAACATGAGATACATGAGTAGTAGCATCAGAATCTAACCATAAGGTATTATTAGGAACCTCTATAAAGTTTGATTCAAAGCATACAGAAACATAATGCATACATTTCTTTTCGAACCAAGCCTTTCTTTTAAAACTGTAATACCCATTATTTTTTTTTAGTTATAAGTATTCAAGAATTACGATAAATTTATTTTGGAGAAAATAAATTCCCTATCAATTTAATTTTTGTATACTCGTTTGTGCATATTGTTGAAAATATAAATTTTTAATTATAGAAATTGTGAGATATAATGGATGATACGATATGGAATTAATCCCATTAAGTAAAAATACAGTTCAAAAGTGGAATCTAGAATGAAAACTGGTAAGTGAGACTGGTAGATGAAACTGGTAGATAAAAACTGGTAGATGAAAACTGATAAGTGAGACTGGTAGATGAAAACTGGTAAGTGAAACTGGTAGATGAAATAGTAAAGAAGAATGGTAGATGGAATAGTAGAAAATATTACCATAACTTCTCCTATAAATAGGCCCTTCCATTTCACTTCAAAACTCACACCTTCAGTTTCTCTTATCTCCTTTCCTCAAAACTTCTCTTGCTCCGGCGTTAGGGCTCTGAGATTTTAGGTCTTTCTTCCTTAGCCTAGATCCAAGGTAAGAATACTATGCCCCTTTTCTGTGCCATTCAGATTTTAAAAGTTATTTTCTTAAGTATGCTCTATGGTTGCGGCTTTGGACGATCTTCCACATCAAAAAAACTGTCCTTAGCTACCTATATGTTGTTTTGATTATCTGATTATCGAAATAGAATGTAAACTGTGAAGAATACATGTCTAGGAAAGTTCTGGCTAAGGAAAGACATGGTTCTTAAGTGTGTCCATTGGGACTCTCCACTCTTTCTTGGGAACTTACCTGGTGTACTCTTTTACAGATTGTATTCTCTATTTCTGGTATGAATAGTACCTATACGTATGAATAGTAATCGTACCTATAAATAGTGCATGTATGTATGAATAATAACTGTACGTATAAATAAATAGTAACCATATGTATAAATAGTATATGTATGTATGAATAGTAATTATATATATAAATAGTATTTATACGTATTTTTGAATAGTACATATACGTGTACATTTTTATATATATTTTTGAATAGTACACGTACGTATACGTGATTATATGTATTAAAGAATTATATTAATTGAATCCATTAAATGTAATTGTGTAGATTTAAAGAAGATATAGTAACTTGGATTTCAGGTGAGTAGCTAACCTACTTGGATACTTATTTAATTATGTGAATAGTCCAAGTAATTTACATATTCAGAGTATATCTACTATTACCTTTGACTGAATATTTCAATTAATATGATTATGGTCATATGCTATGGCGGTGTGCCGAATGTGAATATGGCTGTGTGCCGAATATGATTATGGTCATATGTTATGGCTGTGTGCCGAATGTGAAGATGGCAGTGTGCCGAATATGAATATGGCTGTGTGCCAAATATGATTATGGTCATATGCTATGGCTGTATGCCGAATGTGGAGATGGCTGTGTGTCGAATATGATTATGGTCATATTCTATGGCTGTGTGTCGATTATGAGTATGATATGATTACAGTTATATGCTAAGGATCGAAAAATTTTACTTATGTATTTTATACATATACTTGTGTATTGTTAATCACTTGATGATTATCTGTAATTAAGTTTCTATCCTTGTAATGTTATCTATTTATTGAGATTATTATCTCATATTGTGGTGGATATATTTTTCAGATTCTGAGGTTAACGAAAAACATCAGCCTGAGGAGTAGCGGAAGTTCAATATCCTAACCCTCTTTGCTCCAAGGGTTGGTGTTTATTTGAATTAAAGCTGTTTCTTCAGTTTTAAATTCTAGAAAGCTCTGCAGTCAAATAGGATATCTAGGAGGAAGTGGTTATTGTACATAATTATGTTATTACAGTACTTTAAGTTTACTGTATGTTTTGTGAGATTGTAGCTTAAAATCGGAGTGTTTAACTAAGATAAGTCTTTGTTATATTATTACTCTCACATTTTAGAATGATTATTATATGGAGCTAAAAGCATAGGCTTACAACCAGAGAGTATCTCTAAGTTGTGCCAGTCACGTACCATTTTGAGGGTCGTCACAAAGTTGGTATCAGAGGTATTGGGTTTTTAGGTCTCCTATTGACTACAGAGCAAAAGGTGTCTTCGGTAGACCCTCCCCTATTATTGTGAACCGCGGCACAATCATAGGATGAGGTTCCACAGAAGGCACCATAGGATGTCATTAATATTCCTTTGGTGTCATACTCCTTAATTAGTATTGCGCTCTAAGGTATTCTTAACATCTAAAGGTGTTTGCTAAATCTGTGTAGATTTTGACACCTTTAATGGCAAGAGGAAGACCATCTAACCAAGGTAGGCATTTGGGCTCTAGAAGAGTGCTAAACCTTCCTCCTCAGTAGATGCATCACAAGAAAGCAGTGAACGTACTGAGACTGTAGGTGCTGATGAGGTACCTCCTCCAAATGATCCATTTCTAAGGGCTATGTTCAATACTATCCAAGACCGAATGGATAGAATAGAGGCAATGATAATAGGGCAATCTATTCTGAACAATCCCCCAGTGGCACCTCAAACAAATACGCAAGCACCACCTCTTCCCCAACAAGAGGAGATTTTGACAGAAAAATAACTTACGAGCTTCCTAAAGCTCAAACCTCCATCATTCTCTGGAGAAGATCCAAATGAAGACCCAAGAAAATTCTTGGATGGTATTGAAAAGGCCTGCACAGCTTTGGGATGTTCAAGTGTCCGGAAAGTGGCATTAGCTGTTTACCAATTGAATGGAGTTGCTGAAGAATGGTGGAACAGCTTTAAAGGGGGTAGAGCTAGTAATGCCCCACCAGTGGAATGGGAAGAATTTGAGAGGATGTTCATGGAAAGATTCCTCCCTCAAAGTGTACGAGGCGCAAAAACCCAAGAATTTGAAACCCTCAAGTAAGGGTCCATGTCGATCCACGATTATAACACTAAGTTCATACAGCTCTCTCGATTTGCAGCTAACAAAAATCTTGATGAAAGAGAAAAGATAAGGAGATTTGTCATGGGCCTTCGCCCCTTTTTAAGATAACTTGTGGGGACCCAAATTGAAACATATCGTTCTTATGCAGCAATGATAAGTACTGCAAGATTCATGGAAATGGCAGAAGAGGTGAAGGGTGAACAAAGAACGAAGAAAAAGCGAGGACGGGAAGAAAAGCCCTACAATAGCTCAGCAGGAGCACCAAAGCCGCCAAATCAAGGCCAATCAAATCCTATAGCATTTTCGGGGCAAACTATTGCGTCATCCAGTGTAGTAAAACCAAGTTTCAATCAAAGGAGGGATGATCAAGCACCAATTCAACAAAGGCATGCTAAGCCTATATGCCCGCAATGTGGGAAGTTTCATTCGGGAATATGTTATAAAGAGAGCAAAATTTACTACCATTGTGGTCAAACAGGTCACTTTGCAAGAGAATGTCCACAATTACTTATTGGGGCTAGGTCTGCACAACCATCACATCCTCAAGCAATGACAACATCAGCTAGTGTAGTTCATTCATCTGCAGGAAGGGGTGGACTAGGAAGAGGAGCCAGAAGAGGAGCAGGAGGAAGAGGGCAGCAGTCTTTTAATCATGGTCCAGCTAGGGTGTTTGCTCTTACCAGACAAGACGCCCAAGCATCTAATGCTGTTGTCACAGGTATTTTGACCATTTACTCACATAAAGCTCATGTATTATTCGACCCTGGATCTACCCATTCATATGTATCTCCAAATTTTGTTAAATACATCCTTAAGAAACCGATAAGTTTAGAACAACCGTTTCTTGTGTCTACCCCTATGGGAGAAAGGGTTCTAATAGAGGAAAAGTATAAAGAGTGTAGTGTGGTTGTAGGAGGGCTAGAAACCGTGGCAGATCTTATGATCCTTGATATGATAGATTTTGATGTACTTTTAGGCGTGGATTGGTTAGCTTCATGCCACGCAACCCTCGATTGTCATAGTAAATCCATAAAAATTTCTATGCCCGGAGAAGCCACATTTGTGTTCCAGGGAGACCAAAGTAGGACGCCGCATAACTTGATCTCCCTAATAGGCGCCCAACGATTATTGAGAAAAGGGTGCAGAGGGTTCTTAGCCTTCGTACGAGACGTAGAGAAGGAAAAGCTCAAACCTGAAGATGTGCCAATTGTGAGAGAGTTTTTAGACGTGTTTCCAGACGAATTACCAGGACTACCCCCGGATCGGGAAATTGAGTTCAATATAGATCTGGCACTAGAAACTCAACCTATCTCAATTCCACCTTACAGAATGGCACCGACTGAACTGAAAGAACTCAAGGAACAACTGCAGGATCTTCTAGATAAGGGTTTCATAAGACCCAGTTATTCCCCGTGGGGTGCCCCTGTTCTCTTCGTAAAGAAGAAAGATGGATCAATGAGACTTTGCATTGATTACAGGCAACTGAATAGGGTCACTATAAAAAATAAGTACCCTCTGCCTCGTATAGATGATCTCTTTGATCAGTTGCAGGGAGCTAAGCATTTTTCTAAGGTTGACTTGAGGTCTGGTTATCACCAACTCAAAGTCAAAGAGGCAGATATACCCAAGACAGCATTTCGTACTAGGTATGGACATTACGAGTTCACAGTTATGTCTTTCGGACTAACAAATGCCCCGACAGCTTCCATGGATCTCATGAACTGGGTATTTAAACCATAACTTGATCGATTTGTCATAGTATTTATAGATGATATATTAGTTTACTCAAGGAGCTCGGAGGAACACGAGCAACATCTTCGTATGGCATTGCAGAAGCTGAAAGAACATCAACTTTATGCGAAGTTCTCAAAGTGTGAGTTCTGGATTGACCGAGTAACCTTCTTAGGTCATGTGATTTCAAAAGATGGCATACAGGCGGACCCAAGCAAGGTTGAAGCGATCAAGATGTGGTCGAGACCTATTTCGGTAACAGAAATTTGGAGCTTCCTAGGATTAGCTGGTTATTACCGACGTTTCATCCAGGACTTTTCAAAGATAGCTGCCCCTCTCACACGGCTAACACGAAAGAATGTAAAGTATCAGTGGGATGATGAATGCGAGAAGAGTTTCTTACAACTTAGCTGCGGTTGCTTACAGCGCCAATACTTGTATTACCATCCGGACCAGGAGGGTTCACGGTATATTGTGACGCCTCTCGAATAGGACTTGGTTGTGTCCTTATGCAGAATGGTAAAGTGATAGCTTATGCCTCCAGACAACTCAAGAAACATGAGTAGAATTACCCGACACATGACCTAGAAATGGCAGCGGTTGTGTTTGCACTTAAGATATGGCGGCACTATCTCTATGGGGAAAAGTGTGAAATATTCACTGATCATAAGAGCCTTAAATATATCTTTGATCAGCGTGACCTTAATTTACGACAAAGGCGCTGAATGGAATTGATGAAGGATTATGACTGCAATATCCTATACCACCCTGGAAAAGCAATGTGGTAGAAAATGCCTTAAGTAGAAAATCCTCATGTACTCTTGCACATATAACTGAGGTAAGAAAGCCCTTAGTATAGGAGTTACAAGAATTAGAGTCTCGTGGGGTATACTTTGAGATATCCGACTCTGGCATGTTCTTGGCTCACGTTAAGGCTAAATCTTCCTTATCCGACCATATTCGTCTATTTCAGAAGGATGACCTAGAATTGGCCAAGATCATGGACAAGGTACACAGTGGAGATACCCAAGAGTTTACACTTGATGACACAGGCACACTTTGGTTTAAAAATCAATTGTGTGTTCCTAATATGCCGGCTCTGAGGAGAGAGATTATGGAGGAAGGACATAACACGGCATACACAGTTCACCCTGGTATGGCTAAGATGTACCAAGACTTGAAACAAATTTACTGGTGGGATGGAATGAAGCGTGACGTGGCAGATTTTGTATCAAGATGTTTAACTTGTCAGCAAGTTAAAGCTGAACACCTGAGATCGGCAGGGAAACTTCAGTAAATTAAAATTCCTGAGTAGAAATGGGAAGATGTGACGATGGACTTCGTAGTAGGATTACCACATTCTTCTAGTGGCTATGATTCTCTCTGGGTCATCGTTGACCGGTTAACTAAGACGGCCCAATTTATTCCTGTTAAGATAACATATAGTGTGTCTAGACTGGCTGAGCTCTACATCAAAGAAGTTGTGAAGTTACATGGAGTGCCTTTGACGATTATCTCCGATCGTGGGCCACAATTCACGTCCCGATTTTGAAGAACTTTTCAGGAAGCCCTTGGCACCAGAGTAAACCTTAGCACGTCTTTTCACCCGCAGACTGACGGACAAACAGAGCGGACCATTCAGACTTTGGAAGACATGTTGAGGGCATGCATCCTTGACTTTGGTGGAAGCTGGGAAAAGCACCTTCCGCTAGTGGAGTTTGCCTACAACAACAGTTACCAATCAAGTATCAAGATGGCACCTTATGAGGCCTTGTATGGTCGCCGGTGTCGATCACCAATTGGATGGTTCGAGATGGGTGAGGTAAAAATCCTGGGACCCGATTTAGTGCAAGAAGCAATCACCAAGGTAAGAGTTATCCGAGAACGGATGTTAGCAGCCCAGAATAGGCAGAAAGCCTATGCTGAGCATAGACGAAGAGACTTAGAGTTCATCATTGGAGACATGGTGTTTCTCAAGGTTTCACCCATGAAAGGCATAATGAGGTTTGGGAAGAAAGGGAAATTAAGCCCCAGGTATATTGGACCTTATGAGATCCTAGAGAGAATAGGCAATGTTGCCTACAAGCTAGCCTTATCCATAGAATTAGGGGGAATCCACCCCGTCTTCCATGTGTCTATGTTAAGGAAGTACCTTCCTGATCCTTCACACGTACTTCATCAAGATACCCTCTAATTAGATGAAAATTTGTCATACGAGAAAGTACCGATAGCTATCCTGGATAGCCAGATTAAGAAGCTCCAATCTAGAAAGATTCCATCGATAAAAGTACTGTGGCGAAATCAAACTCACGAGGAGGCCACATGGGAAGCCGAGGCTGATATGCGAATTAGATACCCACATCTATTTAATCTTCAAGGTAATTTAAATTCGAGGACCGAACTTTTTTAAGGGGGGTAGAATGTAATACCCATTATTTTTTTTGTAGTTATAAGTATTCAAGAATTACGATAAATTTATTTTGGAGAAAATAAATTCCCTATCAGTTTAATTTTTGTATACTCGTTTGTGTATATTGTTGAAAATATAAATTTTTAATTATAGAAATTGTGGGATATAATGGATGATACGATATGAAATTAATCCCATTAAGTAAAAATACAGTTCAAAAGTGGAATCTAGAATGAAAACTGGTAAGTGAGACTAGTAGATGAAACTGGTAGATAAAAACTGGTAGATGAAAACTGGTAAGTGAGACTGGTAGATGAAAACTGGTAAGTGAAACTGGTAGATGAAATAGTAAAGAAGAATGGTAGATGGAATAGTAGCAAATAGTACCATAACTTCTCCTATAAATAGGCCCTTCCATTTCACTTCAAAACTCACACCTTCATTTACTCTTATCTCCTTTCCTCAAAACTTCTCTTGCTCCGGCGTTAGGGCTCTGAGATTCTAGGTCTTTCTTCCTTAGCCTAGATCCAAGGTAAGAATACTATGCTCCTTTTCTGTGCCATTCAGATTTTAAAAGTTATTTTCTTAAGTATGCTCTGTGGTTGCGGCTTTGGCCGATCTTCCACATCAGAAAAACTGTCCTTAGCTACCTATATGTTGTTTTGATTATCTGATTACCGAAATAGAATGTAAACTGTGA
The DNA here is from genome assembly GCA_037074585.1 of Biancaea sappan. Classification (NCBI taxonomy): domain Eukaryota; kingdom Viridiplantae; phylum Streptophyta; class Magnoliopsida; order Fabales; family Fabaceae; genus Biancaea; species Biancaea sappan. The sequence continues at coordinate 21,506,746 of CM073494.1, forward strand.
AGAATACATGTCTAGGAAAGTTCTGGCTAAGGAAAGACATGGTTTTAAGTGTGTCCATTGGGACTCTCCACTCTTTCTTGGGAACTTACCTGGTGTACTCTTTTACATATTGTATTCTCTATTTCTGGTATGAATAGTATCTGTACGTATGAATAGTAATTGTACCTATAAATAGTGCATATATGTATGAATAGTACTGTAAGTATAAATAGTGCATATATGTATGAATAGTAACTGTACGTATAAATAAATAGTAACTATATGTATAAATAGTATATGTATGTATGAATAGTAATTATATATATAAATAGTATTTATACGTATTTTTGAATAGTACATATACGTGTACATTTTTATATATATTTTTGAATAGTACACGTACGTATACGTGATTATATGTATTAAAGAATTATATTAATTGAATCCATTAAATGTAATTGTGTAGATTTAAAGAAGATATAGTAACTTGGATTTCAGGTGAGTAGCTAACCTACTTGGATACTTATTTAATTATGTGAATAGTCCAAGTAATTTACATATTCAGAGTATATCTACTATTACCTTTGACTGAATATTTCAATTAATATGATTATGGTCATATGCTATGGCTGTGTGCCGAATGTGAATATGGCTGTGTGCCGAATATGATTATGGTCATATGCTATGGCGGTGTGCCGAATGTGAATATGGCTGTGTGCCGAATATGATTATGGTCATATGTTATGGCTGTGTGCCGAATGTGAAGATGGCTGTGTGCCGAATATGAATATGGCTGTGTGCCAAATATGATTATGGTCATATGCTATGGCTGTATGCCAAATGTGGAGATGGTTGTGCCGAATATGATTATGGTCATATTCTATGGTTGTGTGTCGATTATGAGTATGATATGATTACAGTTATATGCTAAGGATCGAAAAATTTTACTTATGTGTTTTATACATATACTTGTGTATTGTTAATCACTTGATAATTATCTGTAATTAAGTTTCTATCCTTGTAATGTTATCTATTCATTGAGATTATTATCTCATATTGTGGTGGATATATTTTTCAGATTCTGAGGTTAACAAAAAACATCCACCTGAGGAGTTGCGGAAGTTCAATATCCTAACCCTCTTTGCTCCAAGGGTTGGTGTTTATTTGAATTAAAGCTGTTTCTTCAGTTTTAAATTCTAGAAAGCTCTGCAGTCAAATAGGATATCTAGGAGGAAGTGGTTATTGTACATAATTATGTTATTACAGTACTTTAAGTTTACTGTATGTTTTGTGAGATTGTAGCTTAAAATCGGAGTGTTTAACTAAGATAAGTCTTTGTTATATTATTACTCTCACATTTTAGAATGATTATTATATGGAGCTAAAAGCATAGGCTTACAACTAGAGAGCATCTCTAAGTTGTGCCGGTCACGTACCATTTTGAGGGTCGTGACAAAAACGATCTTTCTTTAAGTGTCCCATCTTGTTGTAGAAGAAACACTTCATTTGTTTCTTGATTTGACCCTCAGCAACTTTCATTGGAGCCTTGCCCTTTCTTTTGTCCTTTTTGTCCTTTTTTCCTTACTTGAACTTGCTGCTGCTAGCATCATCATGGATAGTGAGGTGGATGGAGTGATCCTTTATCTTCTTTAATCTCCCTTCCTCCTATACTAATATAGCCTTCAATTCCTTTGAGTTTCACTTATCTTTGAGAGTGTTGTAGTTGATCTCAAATTGGATAAATTCAGTAGGCAAGGAGTTAATGATGAATTGCACTAGAAACTTATCACTCACTTCTATCACCAAAGTCTTTAACTTTGCTGCTAGATTGGACATATAAGTCACATGATCATGAATGGTCTGTGACTAGTCAAACTTCTTTATAGTTTATTCACTCATTAGTCTTCCTACAATTGACTTATCAACTAAGTTTGACTTAGAATACTTCTTCACCTTTTTTATGAATTCCTTAGCATCATCCTTCTTTAGCATTGATGGCTTCACATTTTCAGCCATGGTCATCCTCATGAGGTATAAGCTTAGTCTGTTTGAATGCTCCTATAGTTAATACAACACTACATCATCATCTGAGCTTTCCTTAGTAATGGCTGCAGGTTTTTCCTTACTAACTATGGCTGTATCAATATTTCAAAGACCAAGATAAAACTTGATTTGTTCGGACCATTCACATAGTTTAGCACGTTGAACTTCATAATGTTGTTCACCGATCCCGAGAGACTTACTGCATAACAAACATACATGCTTACCCATTAATGCTTTGAGATGAATTTAAAAGATTTAGAAATTTTCACATATAAACTTTACGCATGCATTTAAGTTCTCCTTTGGGCAATACTCAAATGTATAATCACAAAAATTGATGACAAACAACTTTAATGGACAATCACAACATACATTAGTTAACTAAGTAAGTTATCTTTGGATATACTTACTAATCAACTTAAGTATTATGGATCATCCCTTTAATGTTATACATTACATACAATGGTCCACCTTTAGGTGACCTCATAGTCATAAAACTTATAACTTCAATTGTTCGAACAAAACAGTCATGTTATTCCATTCATAACATCTGTAAAGTATGAACACCTGAAAATACACTTTATAATAAATGTCTAAACTTCAATTTAACTAAATCACTTTAGTGATTAACTAGCTTCCATCATATAGACAATTTACAAAGTGCAAAACAACTTTCATAGTGAATACACATATATTCACATTCACATAATCTGGCACTTTATATGCAATTAAACATTTTATATGCAATCACTACAAGATCGACTATATCATGTGATTTCCAAAATATGCTATATCATGCGATTTCCATAATACGCTATATCATGCGATTTATCATAGATTCATGTTTGGAAATGCAGAAACCGCAGAAAAATGCATAAAAACGGAAAATGCATAAACGCAGAAATAGTTATATCAATTCGCATAAACAATTTTCATCAGAATCGATTATGCGATTTTCATCATAACGCGCACACAGTAAATGATTTTCATAGAAAATGCACAAACCCCGGGAAATGCATAAACATAGATTCATGAATTATTCGTTTCTGCATTTCCTGGAAATAAATTTTTAGAAACAGTAATGTGATTTGCAAAAACGCAGAAACACAATTCGCAAAAATAGTAATTCGCAGACAACCATTAATACGGAAAACATTAATACCAAAATAGTAATTCCATGTAAACCGAAAACGTTAACACACAGACAAAATCTATGCATACATACTTTCATGATTTCCTAGGAAATTAAATTTTAATGGTGAATCATCAAAGTTAGAACCTGGCTCTGATACCATATGTAAGCAAAAATCCAAAAACAATTTATGCCCCTAGGATCTTGACTTTCATGTATTCACACAACTAGAAATGTAAACACAAAAATTGAATAACTTGGATCCATTAATTTCTTCTGTAAATTCGTTTTCTTCTACCTCTGAATTTCTCTCTTTATTGTCTCATTGATGGTTAGAAGGGAAAAACAGTAACTAATACTTTTTTTTTAATAATCAACGTTCCTTTCTTTTAATTACTGTTACTTTTAAATTTGAAATCAGAGTAAAGGGGTATTTTACCTTTTGACCCCTATAAAGTTTTTAATTACTTAATAGCCTCTCAACTATCACAAGAAGGTCCCAATATATTAAAAATTTATCATTTAGATCCTTTAATATTATATAATGTTGAAAGTAATGGTTGCATCTCAAGAGGGGGTGAATTGGAATTTATAAAATTTCACAAAAACTTTATTGGAAGTTAAAATGATTTTCTGTAAAAGTGTAACACTTAAGATAATAAATACAATACAGAAAATCAATGCGTTATTGAGATGAATAATTATAAAGAGCAAAGAAGTAAATAGTAGATAACAGTATACACAAGTAAAGGAGTAAGGGACAGAGAGAGTAAACACAGATTTATACTGATTCAACTAATCCCAAGCCTACATCCAGTCCTCAAGAAATTATTTGAGTATTATCTACTATGATTACAAGTTCGATCCGGGTACTTGCAAACAACTACAACACAATTTTGATTCAGGCACTTTTTAGCCGTTATAGAGAATTTCATTAGCCAAGGCTCTTCCACAACCCAACGGAGAGTTTATGAATTCAGGCTCCTCCTTAACCCTCTAGAGAATTTATGCTAAATCAACTTCTCTACAACCTAAAGCAAATTAATAAATACTCTTTCAAGGAATACTCTCCTTGATAGTACAACTCACGAGAGAATGAATAACAGAGTCAACTCTCTAAAATAGAGTATGTGTTACATTGATAAGCTCTCATAGATAAAACATAAACAAGAGAGGATCTACAGATGATGCACAACAATAAGAGTGTTCTCTCTTCTCTACTGATAGTTTCCAAGCTTGGTATTTATAGAGCTAGGAAGAATAAATCTGTTGGAGACATCTATAGGTTGAATCCGATGGGATGTGTCAGCAAGCACTACTGTTACAGCGCACTAGCAAATGTTGGTGGTCGACTAGTTTAGTCATGATGGTTGACCAGTGTACTTTAGAAGTTGTTGAACAGTCATGATGGTTGACCAATTGCATTATAGTGGTTGACCAATTACTTGTTTTTCTTCAAAGGTTATTGCTTCTGGAGTTAGGTGGTCAACTAGTCAGGTGGTCGACCAGTTTCTTGTTGTCTTCAAAGATTTTGCTTTTGGAGCTATGTTGTTTTCTTGACTAAAGCAAGATGTTATTTTTCCTTGTTCTTCAATTCAATGCTCACTCTTTTTGTTTTGAACCAACCTATAGAATATACCTTACTTGTAAACTAAATAGTTAGTTCAATTCATAATAGATAGCATGATTCTATATGTGAAACACACATATTAAATAATATAATCATGTTTAAATGCTTGTAGCATATATATGGTAATTAACTTTTATATATATATATATATATCAATTCTACATTTCAAATATATTTGTTATCATCAAAACTTATGGCATAAAGTCTTAGCGCTAACAAATGTGAATTTAATAATTAATGTCCTTAAACTTAATTACATGGGCCACATATTAAAAAATAATCTAACATAGATCAGTCAATGAATTGGTAGAAACATCGATTTAATGATCAATGATCAGACTGTGATAATTTTCTTTAAAATATAAAAGATAATATACATAATTAAAGACTATAAATATAAATTTACAAATGGCAAGAGGTGACCATATATTTTTAAACTTTATCTCGATTCGTATTTATGTCCCTAAACTTTTTTTATCCGTTTATGTCCCTTATATTTTATTTTTTATTATATATGCCCCAAAATGATGAAAATACCCTTCATCCCCCTCTTCTCTCTCTGTCCTCTTTCTCCTCGTTAAAACTTTTCTGTTTATTAATCTAGGTCCCTTGCTAAGATTTTTCTTTTTTCTTTTGCATGATTTAAGATTATATTTAGCTTCATCTAGATTTATATATTGTGAATATATTTTTTTCTATAATTAAATCAACCCATGTAAACTTTTGAATTTATTTAGTTTAGTCCCTATCATGCATGTATCATGTTTATCTCTCGGTTTTACTTTCCAAACCAGTCTAGAACTTCATCTTAGATGTTTTTAGGACATTTTCGATCATTTTCATCCCAAAGCAAGGCAAACCACGAATTAAAACTGAGTTTTGGAAAAAATTTAATCATTATGTCGTTTCCTTGCTCTGTTTTGCATTTTTTCTGGTTTAGTCTCCTACTTAGCCCCAAGCTTTGAGTTAACTTAGATTATGGTGTACTCAAAGCTTTGGGCTAAGTAGGAGACTAAACCATTTAAAAAAACCTAGAAAAAATGTAAAATAGAGCAAGGAAATGGCGTGTTGACTAAAGTTTTTCCAAAACTTAGTTTTAATTCATTGTTTGCCTTTATTTGGGATGAAAATGATCGAAAATATTCTAAAAAAAATCTAAGATGAAGTTCTGGACTGGTTTAAAAAGAAAAACCAAGAAATGAACTCGATACATGCATGACAAAGACTAAACTGAATAAACTCAAAAGTTTACAGGAGTTGATTTGATTATAGAAAAAAGATATTCACAATCTATGGAACTAGATGAAGCTAAATATGATCTTAAATCATGCAAAAGACAAAAGGAAAAATATTAGCTAGGGACCTAGGTGAATAAATAGAAAAGTTTTAATGAGAAGAGAGAGGACAGAGAGAGAAGAGGGAGGGATGGAGGGTATTTTTGTCATTTTGGGACAAATATGATAAAAAATAAAACATAGGGAACATAAACGGGCAAAAAAAAAGTTTAGAGGTATAAATGAGAATCGAGGTAAAGTTTAAGGATATATAGTTATCTTTTGCCTTTACAAATTCAGCTAAAAATAAGATTTGATATCGAATTACACAAAACAATATTCACAATCAAAAGTTCACAGGAAAAATTGACCAAATAACAAGGAAATATTATTAATCAAGATAATATTCACTCATATCAAATCTATTAAATACCAACATATTGACATATCCACTAAAATTGACTGATATGTAATATTAATTTTTTTATTACTTGATTATAAAATAAGTAAACTTTTAAAAAAATAAAAACAAAAAAATTCAAGGGACTCGATTCAAATACTTAATTTAATAATGTTCTTATCTGATTCGATCAATTTTTTAGCCGATTCAATCATTTGCGAATTTTAAGGGTTATTTTAGACCAATTTTCTAACTAATTCTTAGTCCAATCAATTGAACCAACTACTCTAATACCATTTAAAACTATGAAAAGTCATTTTGATTCCAACAACTCATCAATGGATAATGCCATTTGCTGGCAATAGTTAGGTGACGAAGTAAGTTCAAGAAACTCTATATGAGCAATTTGATAAAGCGAGATTCGTTTTTCTTTTCTTTTCTTTTCTTTTCTTTTTCCCTGTTTGTCCTAATAACTTATAAGGGTAATAGTTTAACAAAATGGTCCACTTTCCTAGTTTTAGCATACATCAAATCAAACTTAAAAGGAGTAGACTATTAAAAGACAGTTCTTTTTAAAATTTGATTCTCAAAATATATAATCTTTTAATTTAATATTTCAAAGATTTTTTTAAACAAAATTAAAAAATATTTTAGATATTAAATTAAAAGATTTTATGTTTAACGAACTAAATTGAGATAAAAATATTTTTAAAAGTTAAATTATTAATTAAGTTAATTACTGATTTGATTTATGAAAAATTATAATTTTTCAATTTAATATTTAAAAAATAAAATATTTCAATTCAGTTATTGAAAGATTGCATTCATCTTAATTTTATTTTATTTATCAAATTTATTTTTTACAATGAAAAATTTTGATGTTTAAAATAATAGATTTTAATATTTAGTTACAAAAATGATCAAATTGTAATAAATATAATTTTTTAAATATTAATTAAAAAAACTTAATATTTCAAAAAATAAACTAAAATAACTTTAATTTTTTGGGTACTAAATTAGTAATTCACTCTTGTTAATTTATTTTTAATATATACATATATATACACACACAACAATACAGTGATTCCTAAACTTTGTGGGACAAGAATTCCTTAGGTGCCTTGAGAGTTTGATTTATTTAGACTATTAATTTTTATAATTAATTATCTAAATTTTAATATTTTTTCAAAAAATCAAAATATTAAAATTTAGACGTTAGTTATGATAATCAATCATTCAAATGAGTTGAATGTGATTCACATCCAACTTTGTGCTAATAATAAAAAGAAACAAATTAAAAAAAAAGAAGAGGGGAAAGAAAGCATAAAGCAAAAATTCCTAGGCCGTGCTTTTGGAAAACAAAGTTCACTAATACATCGTACAGTGTGAGAACAATGCATGGATTAGATTGGCACTTTGGGTGACATAAAGAGGACGTGAAAGTTGAAGCCAGATTTGTGATACGACTTAACTTACGAGAAAAGAAATTAAGAAACTATAACGAATAATAAACAAAATATTAATTCTGTCTCATCTGTAAATTAATTATGCATTTTGACATGTACAATCTGAGCTCATTCATTACGTTAGCAAGGGAAAAGAAAATAAAGCACTTCCATTTTGCCAAATCATTCTCCGTCTAAAATTAAACCTCTACAACCTTTGAATTTGAAATTTTATTTGATTTTGATTAATATAACTCTCGTTAAACAATATAATGTAAAACTCTTAATTTTCACTACGTATTAAAATTTTATTTGAGAAAATTAAATAATAAACTATTTGAACTTACCAGCATTAATTATTTTAATACACATATATTTCATAACAATTATTACCAAAGTCATTAGGAACCATCATAAAATTAGTTGTCGCGCATGATTTAGAAGCAGTTTCTCAAACTGTCACTATTAACAAATTTTAACCACGAACATTGTTTTTTGACAGTTATGTTTGGCTGGATTTTAGTTTCAATGTATTGAAATGTGTGATTGAATCGGCTAAAGTATGGAATTATATATATATATATATATATATATATATATATATATATATATATATATTTATATATAGACACACACACATTGAAATGCATTCGATTTAAGCGCTGCATTTATGTTAATTTATAAATCGATGTACAAAATTACATAAAACAATTTTCTCTAACAGTACTACCACTAATTAATTATATATACAATGCTGAAACTAATTGGTGTTGTTCTTATCTTATTTAGTTGTTGTACTGGATAATACCAACATTGCCCTTGTCGCTGACGATGACGATAAACCAAACATTGTTTTTAAGCACATTGCATATATAACAATTATTGGTATTGACTCATACATTGCTTTGTGTCCATTAGATTTAGACCGCTTGAAACAAAACTTGTCTTCTCGGTCTTTTGTAACTAATATATTTTTGTTTGGTTTAAATATACTTGAATCTCCTATAGTTTAATTGAAAACTAATTTTAGTCCTTATAATTTGAAAATAATAAATTGTCTCTGTAGTTTTTAAAACTATGAAATAGATTCTCAGTGTTAGTTTTTTGTTAATTAACCGTTAGTCAACGCAGATTAGGATGTTAATGTTAGTATTAAAATCGATATCAACGATGACTGTGTACTACTTATGTTGATATGGACTAGCCATGTGAACTCCCTTAAAAAGAGTTTTAGTTTATTCGCTTAGGTCCTTAGTCAAAATTTTCCTTTTGTCCAATTTTTAATATAAATTTATCTTCTACTTCGTCTAGGTTCCTAGTTTAATAATTTATTTTTTTGTTAAAATATTCCATGCAAACTTTTCAATTTATTCACTTTAATCCTTATTCTTCACTTCTACTTTTTTCCTCACGGTTTGGTCTTCCAAATCAGTCTATAATTTCATTTTTAGCCATGAAATGATTTAATATATTATTTCTACATAAAAACAATACAAGAAATGAATTAAAATTCAAATTTCAAAGCTTACCTTTTATTCAGTTGGGTCCTTGGTTAAAAATTTTCTTTTGTCCAATTTTTGATATAAACTTGTCTTCTACTTCGTCTGGGTTCCTAGTTTAAAAATATTTTTTCTTTGTTAAAATCATTCCCTACAAATTTTTCAAGTTGTTCACTTTAGTCCCTATTCTTCACTTTCATGCTTTTTTCTCATAATTTGGTCCTCCAAATCATATCATGACTAAAAATGAAATTATAGACTGATTTGGAGGACCAAACCGTGAGGAAAAAATGAATGTGAATAACAAAGACTAATATGAACAAATTTAAAAGTTTGTAGGAGATGATTTTGACAAAGAAAAAAATATATCTGAAACTAAAGACTTAGACAAAGTAGAATACAAGTTTATATAAAACATTAGACAAAAGAAAAATTTTGACCAAGGACCCAAATGAATAAAATATAAGCTTTGAGACTTAAATTTTAATTCATTTCTTGAAGTGAATAAAATGTAAGTTTCGAAACTTAAATTTTAATTTATTTCTTGTATTGTTTTTAGGTAGAAATGATATATTAAATCATATCATGACTAAAAATGAAATTATAGACTGATTTAAAGGACCAAACCGTGAGAAAAAAGTATGAAAGTGAATAATAGGATCTCAAGTGAACAAATTGAAAAGTTTGTAAGGGATGATTTTGACAAAAAAAAATATTATTAAACTAGAGATCTAGACGAAGTAGAAGAAGATTTTATATCAAAAATTGGACAAAAGAAAAATTTTGATAAGGACCTAAGCGAATAAACTAAAATTTTTTTTAAGAAAGTTCACATGGCTAGTTCACGTCAACATAAATAGTACATAGTCAGTGCTGATATGGATTTTGATACTGACATCAGTATTTTAGTTTACGCTGACTAACGATTAACTAACCAAAAATTAACTCCAATGACATATTTTATAATTTTAAAAATTACATAGACTAAATTTATTATTTTTAAATTATAAGAATTAAAATGATTTTTTAATAAAATTATAGGATCTCAATAATATTTCCTTTTTATACTATCTAGTTTTTTTTTAAGTCAACCTTCGATACATATACATATATAGAGGGTTACTTACACAAGTAAAATAGAGATGAGTGTACAGACAGTGTCGCAAAGTTGTTTGTCTCCCATGCATGATTGAAAGCAAAGAGAGCAATATGTGATCAACTGGCTATATGTTTGAGGAAAAAACGACGTGACATTGTTCATATTTAATATACAGACTACGCTGTACTTTCACATGAGCAGTAATGGCATATCTTGTTTAGGACTGAGATCTCGATGCACCAACTGAGAAATATAATAATAGTATAATACTCTACGCCAAATAATGTTGATGCAGCATAATGGGAAGAGATTTTAATTGTAATGGCATTTCAGATCACACTCACTCACACTCTCACTGTCACACACACGAACCCATTACAACGTTAGAATTATCGAAACAGGCTAACCGGCAATTGGTGACATTTCAGTCACACTCACACATGCAGATTCATAATAATAATAATAATTTAGGATGATCAAATAAGTTGGATCGGTCCATTTTAGACAAAATTTTAAAAACTGGATCAAATCAAACTTTTATAATTTATGACTTAAAAATATTGGTCCAACTCAGTTCATCAAAGGTTATGGGCTGCGCTAGCCAGCTCATGAGTATTTTTATTTTTTATTTTTTAAAAAAATATATTTTTAATTAATTTGAATGATAAAAATTAAATATTAAAACTATTAAATTTTTAATAAAAAATAAGTTAAACTTTTAAAGAAGTATATTAGATCTTCAAATAGGTCAATTCTTTTTAAAAAGAAATTTTAGTTATTTTAAATAATAAAAACTAAGAATTAGAACTATAAAATTTCAAAACATAAAACTAAACTTTTAAAAAAATATATTAAAATTAAAAAAAAATAAATAAAGATAAATAAATAAATAAAACCCATCAAGGCCAGGCTAAATTTTTTTTTTCTTCGTCAAAATGTACTAAATCATTAACTCAACCTTCTTCATTTTGTAGAATTTAAGTGAATTGACTCATTGAATTAAGCTTATTTTGATAATTAAATAACATATATAGCTACACTAACTTTTTTCAAAGGTATGTTTAATAGTTGACACTTTTATAGTTTTAAATGTTATATACATAACTTCTCTCTAATTTTTTTTATTGTTGAAATTAGTTTTTTTTTTACACAATTCGTATTCTTTTTTAATAGTAAAATTACTTAATAATTTTTATTATTGTATTAAATATAAAACCACAATTTTCATGTTAAATGTTAATATTAATTTAATTGTCCTTAGTATCATATAAAGATAAAAATTACATTCTCATGTTATATAAAAAAAATTAATTAATTTACAAAAAAAACTTGAGAGAAGTTTTTGCCACATATATCAAAAGGTCAAAGAATTTAGACGTGAAAAAAAATTAAGTATGATCTAATCGAGCCTTAAAAGAAGTTTTCTCTTTCTCTTTTTTTGTTTTTTCTAGCTTTAAGAGAAATTAATGTACTTTATTTCAATTAATATTAGAAAAGCCCACTTGATTCATTGAGACGAGTGGGTTGGTCCCATTTTTTTAGGCGCTTATATAATTAACACAACACACAAAGACTTTATATGGTAGTTGACTAGTTGGATTACCTAAACCAAAGAAAAAAGAGATCAAAGGAAGCTTCTGAAGTTAAAAAGAGATACACTAAAGTCTCCCTCTCTCTCTCTCTCTCTCTCTCTCTCTCTCTCTCTCTCTCTCTCTCTCTCTCTATATATATATATATATATATATATATATATATATATATACACATATATTATTGCTCTATAGGATTCGTTTGAAGGACGTATGCCTTTAAAATTACACAAAAATTTCAGAGTCGTCGTATTGAAGTATGCAACTGGTGGTGATGAGAATATTATGTTATTCAGAGCCATATTTTCAAGAGAAGAGAAACAAGTAACGATGAGTCCGAATATTATTTACCCTGAATGGTCATACGCTTACAGCCATACGAAGAATTTTGACCCTCTAATATCGTCCGTTCATTAATTAATATTCAAAAGTTGTCAAATTGACAATAACAAGTCACAAGCTGAGATCACTATTCAATCCACTGTATTTATTCATTCATTCATTTTCGCCGCGATAACATTAGCATTTATTCCCAGGTCTTGACTTGCGGTCACTAATGATACAAACAAGTCAAACCGCCAAAGTATTATATTCTTCTGTACCATAATGTATATCTATCGACTCTCTCTCTATATATATACTCACAATTGTTTTGAATTTTTTGACTTCGTGGTGGCAAGTAATTAGAGAAAATGCTTATAAAATAATTACAAAAGTAATTCCTTGAGGGTTTGCTTGGAAACTGAGTATAAAGGGACAACTTTTTCTTTGGGAGTAGATTTTATGCTGAGACCTTTAACCCAGTAATATTTTCTTATCATACAGTTGGCTCTTGACCAAGATTTGCTTCCTCTTTGATGAATTAGTTTTTTTTTTAAATTTCACTAAAGTTTTTTTAAATTATAATTAATACTTATTTATGTTTAAATATTTTGCTCGGCTCTCATAATATTTCGATAAACATTTTCAACTTATTTTCTGTTAAATCAACTAATTTTTTATACATAACATGAGATTGTAAATTTATTTTTAACATGATAATATAAAACAATTAAATTAATGTTAATTAATATCCAATATGAAACTATAGCTTTATTTTTAATATGAAAGAGAAAAATTGCTAAATAATTTCATTATTATTAGAAGGAATAAACGTTGTAAAAATTTAATTTGAACAATAAAAAATAAATCAGAAAAAAGTCGATAATATTTGATATATATTAAAAGAGTGCTAAGTGTAACTTAGTCAAGTTAGTGTAATTTATCTTTTTTTTTGGGTCATTTGTTTATTTATCTATTTATTTTTCTGCCTCACATATAAGATACATCTATAATTAATTTTGTTTTATCCTGCTGAAATCGTACGTATTTTTCATAAACACCCCGAATTAAGGTTTTCCTCGTCTCATTCTGTGTCACTCCAAAAAATGTCTGTCCTATTACATCAGCAACAATTTATCTTTTCTATTACGTTAGGAAACTTATAATTTTGAAGAGAAAGAGAAACAAGAATCTACACAAAAGAAGAAGAAAAAAAAAATTAAGAGATCACACACACTTAAGTCGTAGAGGGAGGAGATGGCAACTATATATATATAGGCAAAAGGCCAGAATGGCTTTCTGGAAAATTGAATGCCGACAGAGAAATATTGCGCAATTTATGAAATATATATACTCTTGATGATAAGCACGGACAGATATGTGTAGATAATGAATAATATTGGACCATTTATTGTGTGTGTGTGTGTATATATATATATATATACACACACATATAAATTCCAATAAAGAGGTCTTCCATCTCAAGCATTTACTGCAAAATCCAGAATGTGCACGTCACTGTGTGTTAGTCACGGTTTCCACAGAGACCACTTGATTGGGGCCTAACTAATTAAAGCCATGAACAAATAAGTTGTCTGTTGATATTATATGAATTAAATCCTCGATTTAATTTTTAAATTTATTTAAATTTGAGTTTAGATCTTTAATAAATAAATTTGGTCCTAAAATTGGTACTCAATTAAACTCAGTGCAAATATGATCAAACTCATTTAAATTTGTCTAGCTTACATCGAGTCGACTGAGTTAACTTAGTAGCAGTTCAATTCTTTTTTTCTAGTACCCAACTCAAAAAATCAAGTCATCCATATCCAAAACCCAAAAGTTCATAACTAGATGAGGAAATTGCAATTTTTAATATATTTGTTATTAAATTTTACAACTAATAAAAACAACCTGTGTTTGTTGGATAATGTTCTTATATCATAACTCTCTTATCAATTAATTAATACTTTACTTTACTTTGTCAATTTATATTATATTTTTATTAATTATAAACTAAGATATTTTTTATATATTAGAATATATATAATTTTAATAGTTTATTAAACGAGGAAGCGATATATGTAAATTCTTACAATTTTACATTTTGAGTTTACTCTTATTCATTGAGTTTAGATAAATTCTTAAGTTTGACAATCTTGTGATCAAAATTCAAGGTTTAATTAAAATTAGAAAATAAATCATGTATTTTTTTCTTGATTAATTATAGGAAGCTTGCTTGGTCGATGGGCATGATGATATCATAATCATAAACTAAAGTTAACTATGTGCATCTGGTTTTCAATTATAACATCTAATAAGGTCAACGTTTACGACTGATGGAATGACCGATACCCAGATTTGCATATGGACTTTGCAGTGTGAAAAGAAAAAACAAAAGGGAATTGACAACTCAATTATGATGTTTGGTGTCTGACATTGATATTCATTTTTTCAAGCATTTCATACTTTTCAACAAGTTTTTGGATTGAACTACACAGTATCACACTAGCGTTGATTAATTTATAGTTGAGTTAAATAAAATTACAAATAAATAATAAAATTCTCTTAACAAAATTTTAATATAACTAAATTTTTAAAGACTCAAACTTAATACTCTGATTAAACTAAGATAACTCATACCAATTGACTTACATATTTAGTGGTTAAATATAGTTAGTATATTTCAACATGTTTAAATATAGTTAGTATACAAATTTGAGAGTAATTAAGAAAAGTGTAGGCGATTCACCATGATTGCAAGTATGTGAGAGAGGCGATGGTGCCTAAGTCAGAGGGATTAATCTGTAGCAGTAGCATTTTCAAAACCCATAATCGGTGGCTGGCAAGAAAAATCTGGAAATGGATGGACCAAAACGCAAAATCACAAAAGTGTGGGGACGCCAGCCAGAAGAGAAATTATGCCACCTTCAATGGTTCTTAGCCCTGCCCAAAATTCCATCCTATCACGTCTTCACCCTCTCTAAAAGGCCTAACTCTTCCATTAACTTGAATCTTTAATTTGAATTTTCTATTACCATTTTTAAGTGCCTATTCCCTTTCAAAAAGGTAAAGCCCCGTCTGTTTTACTAAAAATATCTCCTCAACTAGGTTAAAAAAATTATTCCCTTATGAAGATATTTATAGCACTCTACAAATTAACGTTTGAAGAAATCCAACTATTGTTATTCTTATAATTCAATATGTTTCTATGGAGAACTAGTTGTCTCATTTGTAGCATATGGCAGTTTACAATCTAATTAAGACCAACATTAATTCAAGATCATGTAATAGTCTCTCATGTATAGATGGAACGTATAGTGGAGACTGGAGATTGAAAAAAAAAGATATAAAAATGTAAATAATTTAAGAGTATAGATTGATTTCAATACTAAAGTCAATTAATGCCAACTTACACCCATAATTTAGATTGTGAACTGCAGTCTCTTTTTCTTATTTTAAAAAGAGACAATTAATTTTTATTTTTATGTGTAAATATTTCTAGCCAATGGTTGAAGTGCACGTGGCATTCAACCAATCCGCCCCATTTGACTTGAATTCTAAGGTGTATGTCCTCTAATTAACGCATTACCACTCATATTTCTCACAAAAAATGATGCCCCTCTTCGCCGAACTCTCCCACCACCACCACTGCTCTACCTACCTTGGAAGCTTTTAAACCAAATATCAAACACAGTACGTACAGACAGAGATACCATCACCACTTTATAAAGTGTCCACAACACACACACACACACAACACACAACACAACACAAGAATCACCAACATGGCGGCTCAACATCATCAGCTCCAGAAGAACAGCATGTATATAGAAACCCCCGAAGATGCCGGCGAGAACTTCGACGACGACGGAAGAGACAAACGAACTGGTACACCTAACACCTATTATCACCTCTTGCTAAACTATTGTGCCGCCACGCCGATACCCTAGTGGCTTAATTAAACTGATTATACGTTTGTTTTGAACCTACGGCCACTCGCTAAACTAATGACATCTTTTTACCGTTAGACTACCGTTACCGTCTAGTGGCTTGAACTGACTGTGTATATGAAATAGGGACGTGGGTGACGGCGAGTGCGCATATAATAACGGCGGTGATAGGGTCGGGGGTGCTGTCGCTGGCGTGGGCCATAGCGCAGATGGGGTGGGTGGCGGGTCCGGCGGTGCTGTTTGCGTTCTCCTTCATCACTTACTTCACTTCCACGCTTCTCGCTGATTGTTATCGTTCACCTGACCCTGTCCATGGCAAGCGTAACTACACCTACTCCATGGTTGTTCGATCTGTCTTAGGTATGTAAATGTTCGTAACTATATATATTATACAGTACTTCATCCCAAATTAATTTCTTTCTCACTGTGGGTGTTTTTCGGGTACGCGATGAAATAAGAATTTAAACCTAAGATCACCTTCTCTGTGTTTGTGTTATATTTTTTACCACCAGGCCACGATATGTGTTTGTGTTTATATGAAGAATGAATTTTCCACGGTTACTGTAGACAGGTATAAATGTCATACATCACTTACAAATTCGTAACATGCCCACTCCTTTGTTTTCTCTCTTATAACAAGCATGCTTTCCTTGTGTGTACGTCTCCCTCACTATCTCTATATATTTGTAATTATGTATAATAACTTTATTTTGACATACAAAGTACTTGAATTTTTGCTTCGCGTAACACGTTAAGAATGGTTAAGATAGACCTGGTTTATTTAACTCTCTCTGTGTGTGTATATATATATATATATAACAAATATAAATAGGATTAAAATTTTTTATATTTTATTTATTTTTTTATTAAAATTAAAATATATGAATTTTTTTTTCTAAAACAACTAATTATACAATATTGTGTTATAGAAAAATATTCAATTATTTTTAAAAAATAAATATTTATCGTGTTCTAATTAAAAAATATAATAATAAAAATATAAAAATTACACTTTATTTCTCTTCTATTTTATACACACACACATATATATATATATATATATATATATAGAAGTAAATATTTAGAAATACCTAATTCTTGTTATATCTTAGAAACTTAAAATTTTTGTTGCATTTGAACAGGAGGAAGGAAGTTTCAGCTTTGTGGACTGGCTCAATATGTAAACCTGGTGGGTGTGGCGATTGGGTATACAATAACAGCGTCAATTAGTATGGTGTAAGTATATATATATATATAACATGTATCCATAAAAGCTTTTGGGGGAATCTGATGACATATATGATATAATATGTGTTCCTTTGTCTCATGCACACAAATAATTAATTTTCAGGGCAGTGAAAAGGTCGAACTGTTTCCACAAACATGGACATGAAGACAAGTGCTATGAATCAAACAACCCATTCATGATCATGTTTGGATGCATCCAAATCCTGCTTAGCCAAATCCCAAACTTCCACAAGCTCTCATGGCTCTCCATCCTCGCTGCCATCATGTCTTTTTCTTATTCCTCCATTGGCCTTGGACTCTCCATCGCTAAAATCGCAGGTAATCACCCCAAAACCTAGAGTTCGGATTCTTTGCTATGTGTCTTACGTCTAACTAATTGTTAGGCTTCTCAACACTGTCATTTTACCTTACTTTATTAAATATTTTATATATATAAATATAAAATTAAAACTAAAATCTTGTTTTGGTTCCTTAAGGTTTTTTTTTTTTTTTTTCACTTTGATCATTCATAGAGTTATGTCGTCTCTTCTTGCTTCCTCATAGACAAGGCATATTTTTCATTTGGTCCTACATAAATAAAACTGTTACAAATAATATTTTTTATTTGTTGGTTATTAACAAAGCTAACTATCAATTTACATACTATATAATAGTGACTAAACAGTAACTTAATTATGCAATATGTGACATATCATCACATATGGTAATTTCATTGCTTACAGATTGACAAAAGAACGTTATTGATATATTATAACATATTTATTTATGAGGCGTTAAATTAAGAATTATTCATTTATAAGAGATTAAATTAAAAAAAAATCATAAAAGATCAGATTGAGAAATATTATACTTGTGAGAGATTAAATTTAAAGGATCAAATTAAAAAAAAAATACTTCAGGGTCAAAATAAAATTTTAGTCTATTATATATATAAATATCTATATCTGATAGGTCCTGTTTTTCAGCTTTTATTATGATATAATATTTTTCAAAAAAAAGTGTAATAAAAATATGTGTTTTGGGAATGGATAAAGAGGGAGGGCACGTGCGAACATCCTTAACGGGAGTGCAAGTTGGGGTTGACGTGTCAGGATCTGAGAAGGTTTGGAGAACGTTCCAAGCCATTGGAGATATCGCCTTTGCTTATGCTTTTTCCAATGTGCTCATTGAAATTCAGGTAACTCCCAATTTAATTAAGGGTTTACATATTCTATTTATTTATATATTATTGTCATCCTTTAATTTAATAATATTTATATCCCTTGAATTATGCATAATACGGCCATGCAAGCTCATATATAAATAAATCTCTATCTCTATTATTGCTGTGGGTAGCTAGGCAGTAGTTATATATATATATATATATATATATATATATATATAACACCACGTATTTCATGCAAGATTGATTTTGTTTGGAAAAATGTTGACTGGCCAACTAAAGCCATTATTTTATAATATTGTAGACTTTTCTCTCTCATATTCTTTCACACGTTTTACATTCATCATGTTTACACTTTAAAACTTATACAGAACAAATCAAAGATTTGGTATAGAAAAGTCGGCTTGAATCATATGGATTAGTCAAAAAAAAAAAAGGAAAAAGGTGTGTCGGCGTGTTTTTTGAATTGATCGGGAATGATCAAATTCAACTCACTTATATATGGATAATAGATGTGTTATATATATGGACTCATCTTCAAATTATCAAAATTTGTTGAAAAAATAGAAAAATTAGACAGCACAAGTTAATTACAAAAGCAACATAAAATATCATTGAGGCCTCAAGGATAGGGTAACTAGTAAATCAAGTTTTTTGGATTAAATGGTAAAAGAGCCATGTCAATCATGCAAGGATCTCTCTTCTTATAGGAAGATTTTCTTGTTTTTTAATGTATTTTAACACATGTTAAAATAAGAGATTAAATTTTCAGTGTATTTTAATACATGTATTAACATACATAAAAATAACAAACAAAACCTTCTTGTATTAACATACATAAAAATAACAAACAAAACCTTCTTATAACAGAAAGGAATTCAGATCCCATGTCAATATGGGATTCAAGTGAATTGGTATTTTACCAATATAACTTGCTATTTTAGTCAGTTAAATAGACCTACCCCAAGTCAATGTTAACATGATCATGATGCCTCCTTCTTTTTGGTTGGTTAATTAAGATTATTGATTATAGTAATGAAATGGTTTAAAAAGAATCCTAGAATAGTTATACCCATTCACCACTCTTCACTATATATATTGCTGAGTTAGGTATTATGGTGCATTAAATCTGAGAATTAAGTGGTGGAGCATGCAAGTGTCTTTAAAATGATGATTGCGTATATATATTATATATATGAATTAACCAATCCTCAAGTGTGTGTGGTTAAAGTTGCCGAATGCCGACTAGGATTGATACAGAGAGAGAGAGTCTTTGTCATTTTCAATGAACCTGCATTTTCTGAAACCCTAGCTTCTTCTTTAAATTCTGCAAAGTCGTCGTCATAAAGACTCGAGATGAGATTGATACAGATCTCAACTATCAATAGCCGAAATTTAATGGGTTGACATTTGGCATGAGAGATAAGTGGCTAAGAGTGGTACTGTTAGTTCGGTTAGTGGACAAATTAAGATTAGATCATTATGGATATGTTTTTAATACTTTAGTAATATAAAAATCTTTCGTAAAATTATTCAATTTCAAGGCTGGTGAAGAGAGAATAAAACATTTAGTATTGAAAAGTTTGTAGCAAATGCAATTTACTTTCCCTGATTGGAATGAAAGAATCTGTTCTTATCAAAATTAAAAGATTCTCAATCCTTTTGCCGTACCGTTTTCAGCGATAAATCATTATTATAAAGGAAAGGGCGTTAAAAGAAAAAGAAATTCTCTTTCCATCGTAGGAAGGGAATGCTTTACTTTATACGCAGAAGTATAGGCAGTGGATCAATAGGATTCCTTATATACACGAATTAGCTCCAATAACACCCTTTATCAAAGTAACAAAGGGAAAAAGAAAGAGTACTGTGGCAACAGTAAAACCCCACTTTATGTAGTTGTGTTCCTAACTCTTTGGTGGAGCATCCTTTTTGGGTTTATCTTTATCATATATCAACCCAACTTTCTAAAGCACTTTGTTCCCTTGTCCATTAGCGAAAGTCGGTCTCTCTACACATGATTGCCATAGTAT
Organism: Biancaea sappan; assembly: GCA_037074585.1. Lineage (NCBI taxonomy): Eukaryota > Viridiplantae > Streptophyta > Magnoliopsida > Fabales > Fabaceae > Biancaea > Biancaea sappan. The sequence goes on from CM073494.1 coordinate 21,527,550, forward strand.
TAGGAGCTAATTGATGGAGAATTCTTCTGGATAACTCAATCTTCCTCCTGAATAAAAATTTTATCATTATAAGTTAAGTTTAGATAAAATTTCACATATTTGCTCCACCTAATCAAATAAGATATTAGTAGATGATCCGAGAGAATTCTCGATGAACTCAAATTTTTTGTTTGGCTAAATATAGTCGTCCAATCGACACTGACAGGTAAGGTCATATGATCCCCACTTTATCAGACAATTTTATTTGGCTAGAACACCGGCCAAGCAAGAGATCCAAAGACATTCTCAATGAACTCGAATCTCTTGCTTTGTCAAGTAAAACCATCCGATCGACATCGATAAATAAAATCCATGTAAACCTTATTTAATCAGATGGTCTTACTTAGTTAAACAAAACGTACAAACACATTCTCAATGAAATGTATAAAAGTAAGTCTAGTATGTGAAGAACTATACCTTTTTGAAAAATTTGAACTTCGTCACTATTAGAACACCTCAAAGTTCTTGTGAAATACTTTTCTATTGCTATATACAAAATGATCCAATAATAATAATTAAAAACAAAATCGGGTTCTCAAGAGAACTCCCCATAGATTTAGGTTTCTCAAAAATACCGTATGAAATTGTTTTTCTTTATCATGGATGACATGCAAAGCTGCACATGTGAATGCAGGACACGTTGAAATCAAGCCCTCCAGAGAACAGAGTGATGAAGAGAGCGAGTTTGATAGGCATAATGACCACAACCATATTCTACGTGCTGTGCGGATGCTTAGGTTATGCAGCCTTTGGAAACGATGCACCAGGAAATTTTCTCACAGGATTCGGCTTCTACGAGCCATTTTGGCTTATTGACTTTGCCAACGTCTGCATTGCCGTTCATTTGATCGGGGCATATCAGGTAAATAGTAATACAACACAATTTAAATAAATTATAACCCCACTTTCATTAATTACACGTAATATAATCATAGTTTTAAATATTAGTCACTTCCCTTACACATTTTGATTTCTATTACATAAACCATTATTTCATTTTACTTTCTTATTAGATCAATTAATTTTGTACACAAGACAGACAATTAAATTAATGTTAACATCGAATTATTTTTGAAAAGACAGTAAAAATTATTATACAGAAAATTAATTTTGATGAAAAAAATAAACGCGAAGAGGAAATTTATATTATTTAATCATATCTAAGAAGGTTAGTGCAATTTATCTAACATTAAAATGGGCAGATACCACTCATAAAAACAGACATATTAAAAGTAAATTCAGCGAAAGGGAAGTGTGATTAATCTCCTAATTCCTTGTAAAGCAAGTATTTAAGCTCATTTAACACTTCTTTAGGTACATTTGAATTTAAGCACTTTCTTTTCTGGTTAAAGTGAAATTATGCATATTTCCACAAAAAAAAAAGAGGTGCATTTATGCACTTAAAATTTTTTTTTTTGTTTTTGGGGTTAAGAATGCGGTTGGTTAAGAATGTTATTTATAGATGGGATTTTATTGGGCCAGGTCTTCTGCCAGCCCATATTTGGGTTCGTTGAGAACTGGAGTAGAGAGAACTGGCCAGAGAACAAATTTATAAATGGGGAGCACGCAGTGAAGATTCCGCTATGTGGAGGAACGTATTACCTAAACTTCTTCAGGTTGGTGTGGAGGAGTGCCTATGTTATCGTCACCGCAGTGATAGCCATGATATTCCCATTCTTCAATGACTTCTTGGGCCTCATCGGCTCACTCTCATTTTGGCCTCTAACCGTTTACTTCCCCATCGAGATGTACATTAAACAGTCCAAAATGCAAAGGTTCTCCTTCACATGGATTTGGCTCAAAATATTGAGTTGGGTCTGCTTGGTCGTTTCTATCATTTCAGCTGCTGGCTCCATCCAGGGCCTTGCTCAAGATCTCAAGAAGTACCAGCCCTTCAAAGCTCAACAATAATAACACCTAGCCAGTTCAAACTGATATAGTGTCTTCAAATCTCTCGCTTTTTTTTCTTTTTTCTCCTTGGAAAAGAACAAATAAATTACTATCAAGTCCATGGATAATGTAACGTTATCAACTGCTTGAGTGAAGAAGGAACACAACATCTAGGTGTGTATTGTGAAAATAAACCCCAAGGTGGTCAGGAAGGAGATGCACTATCATTACAGAATGCCCATCTATGGGAAAAGCACAATATACACACGGATTGAGTTCAGTATGAACCAACTTTAAGCTTGAGTCTACATGAAATTGTATTTCAATAGCGCTGTGAAAATTCTGGACAGTGTCAGAATCAAATTCACTATGAATTATAAATGATTTTGCTACAAACATAATTTACCTCAAACTATTCCATTAACATGAGCAATCAAAGACAACATTTCTTGGCTGACTCGCATTTGGCATATATGAGACAATAAATATATGCACTATGAAGTTTTGATGGAGTCAGATTACCGATGAGGAGACTTAAAAAAGGCTACCTTACACTTGAATTCCAAAATTTGCCCCAAACTAACTGGTCATGAGATCCTGTTAGGGAACAAGGAAAAAAGGGTTACATAAACAGAAACTGGATCAACTGCTATCTCTACTCCTGATTCTTAAGTAATTGGAAAGTAATAAACTCTTATGATAGCATTGGCGATACCAGAACTAGTATAAATAATTCTTTAAATTAATAGACACATTGTCACACCATACTTACAACACTTCCTAATGTTACCAATATATTCCGTGTCAATTAAGCATCAAAGAGTCCCCAAGATGCATGTTTTATTCCATCAAAAAATGAGTCTGACGAATAGAAACATTCAACGGGTCAGAAATTTTAATATGTTTTGCATTTATAATTACTCCAAAAATCAAGTGAATAACTTCGTAATTCCTGAACTGGGATAGGTACAGCCGATCAAATGCTCCAGTATTATCTTTTCTTTGTTTCTTTATTTTTTTTAGTCTTACTTTTCTTTGTTTGGGGGGTTGCGAAGTGAGGAATGATCATTTAGATTCAATGGGAAAAGCATGCAATGCACCAAAGAATCTAACAAGTAACATACATACTATCTCATCCAAGAAATGGCGTTATATTTGTTTGAAACCCTTGACAGTTTATCCGGCTTGTTTTTGGACTTCTACAAGCATCTTAACCCTCAATATAGAGTACCAGAGAGATTGAAAAGGCACAAGCACATAGATATAATGAAAATTTTTTTGCAAAGGGAAAAACACACACACATAAGACCAAGCTACGTATAATCATGTTATATAGAAAATATTCAGTACCTTATGTCACATTCTTTCAAGAGATCGTAACCCAATAGAAGTACCATTAAGCATACAAATGAGCTGCATCACAATAACCAAATAAAATAATGTATTACCCAGAGAGATAGCTCAACCAGACTCCCTCTCACTCATAACAAATGCTTGAATAAGACTCTGTGCAGCATGAGTTTGCTCTGGGGTTCCAGAAATTATAATCACAGTTTCCACTGCTCCAGGTTTTGGATCAGTGATAGTGATTTTTGCATCAGAGATCTGGAAGCACAGATGAAATAAAATCATCAAGAATTTTAGATCAGATCATCAACAAGCATAAAGAGAGTCTCCAGAGACCATTCAGCAATCTAGTTTTCCATTCAAAGAATAACATAAGGTAGTACAAGTGATCCCTTTTTTTTTGTGTGTTTTTGTGTTTTTTTTTTTTGTGGGGGGGGGGGGGGGGGGCACCTTTCTAACCACAATTTCTAACAAGAGACTGACACAATTGTTGACATTAATGCACATCGAAGCATTCACCTTATAAGTACTAAAAAGAAAAGTGTTCCTTGGGTGTTTGTGCCTACATGATTAAACATGGACATGTACATGAAAGAATACTGATGCAAGTGTGGACATGGCTATAGCTTCCAACTCGGGCAAATTAAGGAGAGCAGAAAAAAAATAAATAAAATCTCGTAGGAACAACTAGATAAATTACTCCAAGTAAATATCATAGGATTGCCAGATGAAGTGGGTTCAGTAGGAAATGGTTACATTTATGTACATCAAAATACGAGTAAAACTACTGATAAAAAAACTTACCTGGCGTATTTGTTTCAGACATTCACCATCTTCCCCATATATTACTGGCACTATCGTTCGAGGAACAACTACTTCAACAGTTGTGCTAGTGATAATTGGCTGTTGGCTAACTCTGCATGAATACATTAACATTTATCATTGAAAAAACTAGAAAAATCAGAAAAATATTTGAAAGATAGTGATAAAAATAATATTGACAATGATAGACTCACCCTGAAAATCCTGAAATTCTTCTAGCAGGGCCTCCTGCAAAGTCCGGCAAGCCCATAGGTCTGCCACCTTCATGGAGCCCCTAAAAACCAGATATTATTTAATATAATTAAATTAAACAGTTTTGCCACCATATCATAGTTTGGCAAAATGAGATGCAAAACATAATGTCCTTTCTCAACTACAGCAGATACGCTATTTCTTCTAAAATTCCACAAGCTGAATAAGTACATTGACCGACCAGCTTGGCTAGAATTATAAAGAATTTGTCTACTTTTGAGTCCAATCCTCTTCTAAACTTCTAATAAGAATTATTTATTACAACCAAACAAAATTTCCTTAAATCAACAGTTAACTGACAAGGAGTTGACCAAAAGTTAGTTCAAGGATAAGAACTGATTTGTATATAAAAATAGATATATTAATTATACTTTTCAGTAAAGACAAATATTTTCTTTCTTTTTTTCAAAAGCATACATATATAAGTAGATAGTAATTAAAGAAAAGGATAAAACTTATGTACAGTTTTCAGGTGTTGCCATCATGTTTTCTAATTAAAATTGTCTAAACTGGAGATTTTTTACAACTCATCGCTACATGATTGGACATTTCACAAAAGTTCCTCCATAAGATATGTTTTTGTTGGAGAAACTGATAACAACAATCTATGAAACTATACCTACGTATTGTCCAAAAGAAAATGCCTACAGATAAGATCTATAAACACCATTAACTTTTAAATACAAAAGTAGAACCACCAAGCATAAAAAATTAAAATTTTCATGAAATATATTATCACATAAATATATGAATTTTCATATCCACTGAACCCCTGCTGGACTGGTGTTCCCTGACTCTTTCTCAGTTCAATTTTCAGAAACTGGTTTCAAAATCTTGCTCCAGTGTCAAACAGAAGATACCCTAAATGGCATGCACATATGCTGCAAAGGCAGTAGAAAGCCACAGTTAGTTAAGAAGAGTAAGCGATAATCCAATACCTGAGGACCCCAAGGCCTCCTTTCAGAGAGGAGGGGAAGAACACCAGGTCTTGGTAAATTATGCATAAAAGGAGGACGATCATCATGGGGAAAACCACCGTGAGGAGGTGGAGCACCAATGGCATCAAACTTGTGAAATGGAGGACCTAGGTTAGAATACATTCCAGGAGGTGAAAGTTCCCTCCTCCCCATGTATGGTGGGAAGGGAGGAAGTTGATCAAGAAATGCAGGATTTGAAGGGTAGTTGATCGACGGATATGCATCACGGAAGAAATGATGCCGTAATCTAGTGGTTATTTGCAAAAGAGCATCCTGCACTGCCTCAAATTCTCCACTTACCTGCCAGAAAAGGAACAGGATAAGTAACCAAGTGAAGCAATCAAATATGTCATAACATTAAATGCAATTGACAAAATATGTAATGCAATTTTTTCATAGATAAAGAGAATATAAATATGTAAATTTGATTGATAGTAAGTCACTCCAACTGCCCATTTTGATAGCCAAAATGACTTGGAAAGAATTATTTCCTCATTCTAGTTATTCCCATAGAAATAAGGTTTACAATGCTGCAAATTTGAGTAGGCTTGAAAATGGAGGGGAAGTCCACCTAATACAAGCCAAATCCAGATAAGGCAAGTTTAATTTAAACAAAATAAATAATTAAACAACATGTGAAATAAGGAGGTATACTTTTATTTAATTTAAATGAAATAAATTAAATAAATCATACACCATGCAGAATAAAGAGGAAGATTTTTAAGAGCACGGAAGTATCAAACATAGTATAAAAAAACACCTGAACTACTTCTTCATCTTCTGAAGCACACTTTGGAACCTGATCCTTTCCTAATATACGAATATGGGCCCCAGACAACTTCCTCATTTCAGTTATGATGGAACCACCCTTGCCAAGGAGACAACCTATTTGATTGGAGGAAACAAGAATCCTAGCTAGCATACTATGTTCTTTGGCATCTGGCATAGCTCTAACTATTCTAGTTTGCACACGAAGTACTGCATCTTGCACAGGAGATATCCTATCATCTGGGTGCTGTAATTATCAAAGTATTATTAGTACAAGAAATTTGGCTCAATACAAATAAAACTACAGAGGAAACAGATTTGTACTATACCGCTGGACCAGATATGACAATAATGCGATCCTCTGAATCAGATTCACCTTCAATAACCTTGATTTCACTTGCCGTCTCTTGCTGTACAGTCTTTATGATTGCTCCACCTTTACCAATTATACTTCCTACCCTCTCAGCATGACATAATAGACGAAAAGTCAGCATTTCCTGTGAAGACCTCATTCGACCATGGATAGCACCTTCATGAAATTTGTGTAGCAGAGGGGGTGGAGCAGAGTGAAAATCAGAAATATCGCGAGAGCCAGCAGTATAAGGTGCTCCTTGAGCACTAAAGGGCCTGTTGGGTGGTGGGAACTGACCAAATGAATGAGATGGCCCAGTAGCATTGGCTAAAAATGATTCATGATCCCGAGGTGGATTCTCCAAAAGCTGCTGAGAAACAGATTGAAGAGCTTTCCTCACAACTTCAACTTCCCCCGTGATCTGCAGCATAGCATAAATATGAAAAAAAAAATGTTGAAGAAATTATGCACAGATCTTAAAATGAGTATTGTGATTTATGAACCAAAAAAGCAATTATGACCCTCTTTTCTTTTTGAGTTCAACCTCCTACATACTCAACATGAAGACTGTAATAGTGATGCTGCCAATATCTTTTTATTGAAAAAATATCCATAACTTCTAATAAGTAGTTAGTGCAGCTAGGAAATTGACACTTCGAATAAAAATATCAACAGAAGTTTAGTGGAATAAATACCTATTCAGCCTGTAGTATGAAGAGGTCATCTTTCCATACCTTCCTCTGTTTCATTAACTTAAAAACTAAAATACTAGGTCTGGATCCTCTCAAGTGAGGATATCACATAATACTGTAACACTAGTTGCATCTCACCGTTAATTTTCATTGAAAAGAAAATATTGGTTTTAAAAATGCCGCTTCAGATGATTGATAAAATCATTAATGTTAACTATTTTACTGAGTCAATTTTCAAGTTTTCACTATGGATGGGTGATTTTATATGGCATCATTATAACCTTTAATTTACTTTTAATTGAAAATTTAAAAAAATGAGGTAAAACTAAAATAATGATATTATGAGAGGATCCAGATCCTAAAATACCTTTTAAAAACCAAATGGATGTTACATAGAAGTTTAGAATATTACATTTTTTAGAGGTCTCTCTAAATGCCTGGAATTTTCCGGATTTGTTTTATGGAAGAACATATATATGAGACCAAGCAAGAAGGAAAAAAAAAAAATTTTTGAGTGCCAACGAGATGATAAACTCACCATGCCCCTATCAGAGATTTTCTTTGTCACTAACAAGTCATACCCTCTCTGAAGTGCTCTTATATTCACATACTTCTCGTAAAGTAATTTTCTTTGCTATGAACGTGACAGGTAAAAGATTTTGACAGAAAATCTACACATCTTAAGCAAGAGTTTAAAAGTATGACATTAGTAATTAAATTTTTTAGGGGAACAAGCAGAAAGCGGACATCATTTCTCATAACATCTTCACAATGTCTAGGTAGCCAGGGACTGCATGTGGTATAATCTCATGTCTTGAAGTCAAGTATTGCTCAGTTCCTGCAAGGGATCCTAAATCCCCGCCCAGCCCCAAAAAAAAAAAAAAAAAACCTTCCTAGTTGACGTTTCCAATCTATTGAATTGATTTTTATCCTGGTAGGTAATAAGTTTACAGTAGTACCATAATTACCAAAAATGTGATACTATATGAGACTAGTTAAATGAGTGGAAAGTAGAAATTAAGTTTAGTTGGTATGCTATTTGTCATAGTACACTCAACAACAACAACAACAACATAGCCTTATCCCACTAAGTGGAAAATATAATTGGGCCACTCTAAATTTGCCAATAAGAGTAAATATATATTCAAATGGAAAATATTATCAGCTGATTGACCTCTTTTTTATGTGTTTTGGCTTGTTGTTTGTCATAGACGAATTCCATGTCCTCCAATTTTGTTCTCTTCTCTTCTATCAATTCTTTCTATTTTTCATAAAAATGAAAAATTTAAAAGAAAAATTGAAGTATCAACGGCCTGACAACACAGAATTGAATGTCTAGACTAGATTGAGAATTGTAATCTGTTGAAATATACCATATGCATGGTCATATGATAAAATGCACCATGTCCATGATTGGCACTGATATAAACTGATGCAGCAGCAAAATGCTATCTTTGTGACCAACAATGATGGCATGGATTGTTGGCCAGTATCAACAAGATTTACCTGAACTAGCTCATCAGAAGCCGATGCGCACAATGGAAGTTTGTCCCTAGGAAGAATCCGAATCTGTGCCCCACTGTCAGCTGACATTTGCTTGATTACACTACCACCCTTTCCTAGAAGACAGCCAACTTGATTAGATAGGACAAGTAACCTCAAAACAAAGGAAGATTTGGTATCTTCTCCATCGCCTTCAGTTGGTTCCTCTTCTCCTTCAACCATCCTCTCAAAAACAAGTAATAGAGCCTTCTGAACAGATGAAGTTCCTTTCTCGCAATTTGAATCTTCAACAGGAGCAGAATCTTTATCTTCAACAGGAGCAGAATCTTTATCTTCATTGTTATCACTATGATTTTTTGTCTCATTTCCCTTCCCCTTATTATCTGTCTCTTCACTACAAACCTCCTTGTCCTGCTCAGTATCTTCTTCAGTCTCTTTATCCGGTCCTGTAATAGTAACAACTCTTTCATCACAACCAGGAATAGTTTCCTCAACCTTAACCTTCACCCCAGTTTCTTGACGAATTTCTGATATGATGCTGCCACCTTTTCCAATAACACTGCCAATTTTAGTAGCAGGACAGAGTAAACGGAAGACTACACTTCCAGGGGAAACCTTCAAGGGTTGACTTGGTATATGGGTGCCAGCTGTCTTCTGCCACTTCCCTTTCCCATTTGGCTCTACAAGGCTCCGATCATTGGGCCTCTTAGATGGTGTCAGTGGAACTGACATGACTATGAAAATAACAGCACCCTATTACCAATATAAAATAAATTCCAAGTACTTATTAGCCATATCTTCAAACCCAAAATATTACCCAATTCAAAACACAGAATTTTGGAGCATACATATTATATAGCAAAGTACAGGTACAGGAGATTCAATAACTAATTACATCTTAAAACCATTGAAAACATAAAATATTTCTCTAAAAATTTATGCTATATACAAATTACATGAATTTTGTGATTCAATCCAAAAAGTAATCCGAGTAATTCACTAAATAAAAGGGGACACAAAATAACCTTGCTCTTGAATCTTGATAGTATTGATTTATGTATCCAATCCCCGAACCACATCTGATTGCCTATCTCCCCAAGAATGTCAACCTCATCCCACCTTACAGTAACTTGCTAAAAGCAAGGACTAAAGAGGCAGTTGCTGTCTTTAATTCGCATATAAATTTGTTTCTTTTCAATACCCATTCCTCTCCAACATTTGACTACTAATAATATCCCTAAGATAATTGGAAAAATAAACTTCACGCTGTATGAACTTGTGGTGTGCTTCATGTCACACCAAAATGTAATACGATAAATTCATCGAGAAGTTCACCTCAGCCCATGTCCATTCCCTCTCATCAACTATTTGCCTGGAACATGGGAGGAGCTTCAAACCTACATAAAAATTAAAATAGAGCATCCGCTACGGTTTTTTTACAGCTTAGTAAGGCACCAAAGATCAGCACAACTTCCTAGAACAATAGTCCAAGTGAAAATTAAGCTAATAATAAACCTTCCAACAAGAAATGTAATGCCATTAGAGAAAGAGGGTAAGGCACAGCTTCAGAATATAAAACTAGACTTCCAGAGCATGAACGCTCTTCGAAAGATGAAAACTAGGGGAAGAGAACCGACGAAGTAGCTGAGGAAATACATATATCTACTAGGCCAGGTTAAAACTATAAATATTCCAATAACTTCTTAATACTGTAGATAAGAAATGAAACAGGAAATCCGCCCAACGAACTGCGAGGTTAACTTCCCGGAAAAGATTTTAAAGAAAAAGAAAAAGAAATAAAAATTTAAAGAGGAAGTTCCAGTATCAAGATCGGCGCATAATTGTATAGTTCATGAGGCGCAGAAGATTAACAGGTAGATAGATAGACGACTCACAGTGATTGAAGTCGATGAAAGCAATAGCTCCCTGCACTACCGGCGTCGACGATCGATGGGAGAGAGCCACCCAAAGCGGAAACACAGCATTTTCCAGTGACCTAAGAAATGCGGATGGTTGGGCCAATGGAATGGCCCAGCCCAAAAAAATAGCCACAAAAGCCCAAATGTATTTTTATTTTGGATATTTATATGGACATGTTTTGCTAATAATATTTTTAACAGTGTAATTCTAATGAGTTGTTTATTATGAATTTTATTGTGTTACATCACTACTTTTAGTTTTAATAACTTTTTGATATTTTAAGCAACTTTTAACTCTAATAATACAACTCTTAAAAACTCACAAATCAGTCCAACAAACAACTCTTCAATGATAATTAATGCAAGATAATTAATACGAATATATTTAATATTTACTTTTTAATTTTTTTTGTTAGTTTTTTTAATTAAGAATTAGTTTTTATATAAAAACGTTTCTTACATGTAATAGTCATACTAGCGAACTCTAATAGTAAAATTCTATAAGAACTAGTTCTTAATTTTAAAATTTTTTTAATAACCAGAAATGTTCTAATGGGATATTCCCAAGATTTTTTTTTTACAATAAAATGGGATATTTTTAAAACTTACTAGAACAATGCATTGTAGTTTGTTTCTTTTTTTTTTTTGGGGGGGGGGGGGGGTTTCCTTTATTATCTAGCATGCTTCTTCTTAGGGCTACAGAGATGTTTTCATCGTGATTATTTCTTCTTGATGACCTAGTTTGGTTTTTTTTTTCCAACTCGTTATTGATGATTTAGATCGAAGGTTAAAAAATTTCAATCAACACTAACACACTCTCATTTTAAATAATTTTTTTTTCTAATATGTTATTCATGTTGAGCTATATTTGAATTTAAAATTTCATTATATTGCAAACATCTATTTCTTTGTACTGGTTTAAATTAGACTCATAATTTGTGATAAATTTTTAATATCTTGAAAATTTTTGGCAACGCGGTAAATCTTTTATTTTTATTAAAAAGAATAACCTGTTAATCCAATTTAAATCCACCAACTCATGTACATATTGAGTTAGTTTGATTTGAGTGAACAAAATTTTCAAACAAAACCCAACTCAATATATTATCATTTGATTAGTTCCATTTTAAAAACTCACCCAACCTGAATAAATCAAAATTTGAACATATCTAATGATAAGGAAGAGTATTATAATATATAGAGTCTATATTAACAAGATGTTATCATAGTTAAGCCGCCAGTGAGTTACATATATATATTTTTTTAATCACGTATCTTAGTAGTATTATTTGGAATTCAAATGAGGCACCCCAAACCCAATGTGAGGCCCAAACACGAATTGTTTGGATTGGGGAAGCAAACAGGGAGTTATCGATTAAAAGTGCACATCGAGGGCTATGAATAAGACATGGGAAACTATTTAGAAACTATATGTTCCAAAGTGAACCGGATTATTTGTCTGGCAAATAAATCATTTGAAATTATTGACTAACGAATGGGTAAGCAAATGGAGCAGAGGAAACGTTTTTGTCACCATTGTAGTGCGGCACCAAAAAACACAATGTATGCATTATCGTGTTGTTTGGTATGCATTCCTGCGCACGAACTGATGACACCTTTTCATTATTGTCCATCTTTCAAGTGTTTGGTATGCAGTTGTCTACAATGAATCAATGGAAGACGGATTTTGTTTTCCATTTTATTTGTACGGATCCTTTCCCTCACTGCATTGATGGAAAATTTTTGAATGGAATGGAAAATAAAATTGTTGTCTGATTTGCCCCTCCTTCACATTATCATTGTCGTTATGAGAGACAGGGAGAGATAAGACTGAGAGACAAAGGGAGACGAAAGAGACGAAGAACAGTAAAATAGAGGGATAATGATAGAGGGAGACGTTAGTGTTCTTTCAAGTCTCTGTCTCCTTCTCCATTGTTCTCTGTGAGAGCACTAATGAGCGGGAGATGAGAGCACTGACGAGAGAGAGATAAGTTCGTTCAGAACTGACGAAAGGGAAAGAGAATGACTGAGAGGGAGATAATATGTTTTTGGAATCTGAGAGGAAGAGATAAGGTGGATGGAGAAGATAATTTGCTTTTTATTATATTTTTATTTTTCTTCTTTAAAAAAATAATGGAGGGGTAATTTCGTAAAATTATTGCACCTCTTTCCTTTCCTTTCCTTTCCCCTGAAAAATACATACCAAACAAAATAATACATATTTTCCTTCATTCATTTCTATTTCATACTAAACACATTTTTTTTCCATTTTTCCTTTTTTCCTTTTCGTTTCCTTTTTTGCATGCCAAACACGCTCTAAAACAGTATGGATTATGGAAACATGGTTGAATAAAGACTAGAGAAATATCTGGGCAATATCTTGTTGGTTTCTATGGCAATGGCACAGTCGTAGCTCCCACAAGGCTAACTACCAAAAACCAAAGGAGCCATGTGTAATACCCAAGAAATCCCCAATAAGTAAAACATATGGTGTGTTTATGGCAAATTATGTGTATGTGTGTGGGAAATTTGCATAGGCGATGTGTAACAGATTCTCATAATATTATGTTATGTTTGGAACTAAAACATGTGGTTGTGTTGATATTGTGTGTCTATATATGGTTTATATGTGGTTTGCCTTAAAAGAGAAACGATGTGTTTAGCTAAGTCCTTCTGGAGGACAGTTTTGCTAATTAAGAAAAATGATTATGCTGCCTTTGGGGCAAGGTTACGTGTTATGATTGGCGGGTGAGATGGTCATGCACATTCGGTATTTTTGTATTTCATATTTCTTATGGAAACCCCTATTTATGATACATTTTGTTGAGGGACTAAATTGTAAGAAATGTGAACTTTGGATAAAACGTGAAAATGAGTCGCAAATGGGATGACTTAGGGTGGGCATGTGTTGTTTATTTGACCGTGGAAAAAGTGGTTTTGGTGTGGTGTGTGCTAGTGATACGATTCCTTTATTTTAGTTATTCTTAGACTATAATTTTGGCTTTCTTTTGGTTGAGGGGTAATTTGGTCTTTGAGCACTCACACTCACACTCAACTTTAGCCACTTTCCATTCTCACGCCACTCACTCTTTCTTACACACCAAATTTCTTCTTCTCCCACCATCACACCTTGAGCTCCAAAAGCCTTGCTTGCACCACAATCTTCAGTGAATCTCCACCTCCGGTGAATTCTCTCTTGGCCGAAAATCTCTCCCTTTGAGGTAAGTTCATGGAATTTCCCCAAAACTCTTAAAAATTCATTAATAGTGAACCCTAGGTAAGATATAATGATGATCTTCTTGGGTTGGGTTGGGACCATGTTGGCAAAGCTTCTCCTTGATGGTTTGATGCACCTTGAATTGTTTGGGATTATGAAAATGTTGTCTGATGTCGAAATCTTTCATGATGAACTTTTGAGAAATTTCTTTTAAGTGTGAAAATCATCTTGAATCAAGTTTTAATTGTGAGTTTTATGAGATTTTGAGCTGTAATCAAGCAATTAGGATGACCCAATGGGTGGCTAGAATTTTACACCCTATACTCCAACCAAACTACACAGGGTGTTTACGACCTCTCACACATGATCAGCTTAGAAGCTTTTACAACCATTCTTTAATAAGCAAATAATTAGATGAAAGAAATAAATGTTTTTGAATGAAGACATGACGTTTTCTTCTCTAACTCAAGACACACAACTCACACAGAGCTTTAAATGAAACAATACACTACAAGGAACTAGCCATATAGTGATGGACAAAATCTGTCACTAAAAAGCATAAATTTGTGGGTATAACCCCTAGTGACCTATACCGACGGTGGAAAATTCGTCACTTTTGCTCAGCAATACCCACAGATTTTTTACCGTCGATGTAATGTATACCCACGATTTTGTAAACTGTCAAAATCATTGTAATACATTTACCCACGGATATTTTGTTGTCACTAAAGATTGTAGTGACAGATTTTTTTACTGTCACTATATTTTGTAGTGGTAGGATTTTTGGTGCCTTAGAACGCTATAGTGACGGATTTTTGGTGTAAGTATAGCATATAGTAAAGGAAAATTTTGTATTAATAAAGCTTATAGTGACAATCTTTATTGATTATTATTTGTCATTTCCTATTATTTCAATTTTCAATAAATCAATTCTCATCAAACAAAATAAATAAATAAATATACAAGTAGTTTTGTGACTGTAAATTCATTTCATTATATTGAAATTCTAATAATCTTCATACAAAATAAGGAGTCTATTTTGTAATCCCTATACAATATTCTTCCAAAACATAGAACAATCAAATAAGAGAAACCAAAATAAATGTTAAGTCAGTCATGTAAGTGCTTATAAGCATAATCCTACTACATTGACAAAAAATCTCTTATAAAATATGTCCACTTTGTATGCTTGAAATAGGTTGTTCTTAATATTCACCTGCAAGTTAATAAGTTTAATTTTAAAAATGATAATACATAGGAAAATGGAACATAACAAATTTAGAAGACAACTTTAATTCACAAATGCTAAATAGATATACCATCTTAATTTTTATTAAGATTGCTTGAACTTGAAGATCTCATATTGCCATTGGGGGTATTAGTACCATTAGGTGAAACATGTATACAAGACAAACCAATAAACATTCTATTAATAAGCCTTTTAGATATAAAGTTATACTACAAATGTAGTATTAGAATTGTATTACACCTCTTGAGTAGTAGTTTGTAGAATCTCATTAACTTGATCTCTAGAAAATCGTTCTTTAATTGAAGTCAGAACACTAGTCAATAAAGTTTTAACAATCTTAAGTCTGTCCTTTATTTCTATGTTTAAGAATGAGTTAGTAGCAATGCTTTTGCAAGTTGGAATCTTTCCTAAACAATGCACACGTCCTCTTTTTTTAGGTCCCAAGACTTTAGAATATATATCATCCTTCCAAGATGTATAATTTTGAGTGTTTTGAGAATTTTGTGAGGCTCCCTCTTCATTCATCACTTTTTTCAATTCATCCTAAAATGTTATTTGAATCAAAATCTCAGACATCTTTATGGTAAGTTTTAAACCAATTTGAAAATTATCTCAGACATCTTGCTTTAAATTCTCAATAGAAAGAAGAGAGACACAGCACAAAGAAAACCCAACTAATAAAAAATTACAACCTCTTTTTTCATTCATAAAAGAGAAAACGAAAGGCAAAAAGAAAATTTTCACACTCTGTTAATTTCAATTTAAACATACTTTTACTCCAATTTTAGAAGATAAATAAATCATATCTACTCTAAATTATATCTAGAAAATTCCATACATGGATGAAAGAGAAACAAATTTATAGGAATCTAGATTACTCACTTAATATCTAATTCAACTGGAAGTAAAGCATTTAGAAAAAACATACAAACTTAATACATATAAATGCCGAACTAAAGAATTTAGAAAATATCAAACTACAATTTCCAAACAAATTTCTATATATGCAAAATAAGAAAAGGAGCAAAAATCATGCTAGAGTTTAACATACAATTACTCTAGTATCAGATAAAACATATTTAACAAAGAATCAACAATATCAACAAAGAAATGAAAAAACATAAAATTACTCTAGTAGCATGATCAGTAATAACTTTTCCATCCTTGCGAGTTCGTGTATCAATGTAAACTTGTGCATGACTTGGTTGCACTCTATTTCCCTTTTGCACCTAAAATTTTAAAGAAAACAACCACCTAGTCTAAATAAATTATTCTATAAATGGTAAACCAAATGAAATTAGCAAAAAGATACAAGCATTCTCATTAATTAATCTTGGAAGACTTTTTGTACCCATGCAATGAATATCTTCAAGTTTGGCACCGATTTTTTTTGTTAATCTCACTTGATTTCTTAGTTTAAAGTAAGAATAAAAAAAGTGGAATAGAAAAAAAATAAAGTCAATTACTATTCATACGTGAGAATTTCTTAATTTAACAAATAACTTACTTGTCCTTCCTCAAAGCACCAATGGCGAACCAAGGCACAATATTGAAGAGGATCAGCCCTTTCATCTAGTACCTTACTAGCCATTTCTTCCTTAGACTTACTTGGGTCATATCCCATTTTCTTTAAATCATGCTTCCATTGTTTCCATCTGTCATTCGTCTTTGACTTTAACCAATTTGTTAAAATATATTCTTTTTTCTTGTCAAACTTAGGAACAAATTGAAACTTTTTCTAAATAAAAGGGCCAAAAAGATGCAAATTAATGTTAGTAAAATCAAAAGAAGACATCACAATTAAAACCAAAAAAAAAAAAAAACAAAGCTACAATATCACAATACCATCATTATTTTCAACATTGATTATTTGTATTCATGTGGCATAAGTTTCCAAGTTTTATAATTAATTGGAGCACATTGTTGCTATCTAACCAAGCTACCAATAAATCGAGTTAAATTTTTTTTTTCCTTCATTGCCAATTAGTTGAACAAGTGGATCCAATTCCACAATATTGAACTCATCATCATCCATATCCCATACATCTAGCATTCTTTAGGCCCTCTAGTTTTAGCATGACTTATATATCACATTAGAAGATTCAAATTATTATTTGTTTTTCCTTAAAAAATATAGAATAACATGAGTAATTTGTGATTCATACTTTCTCCTTTTTGGACCTTCACAACTTCTTCAAGTTGATCATCTAAAATCAATATAAACCCAAAATGTTGTTAGGTAGTAACATAAAAATAAATTAGTTTTCATGCAATATAGAATTTATATATGTATTTATATCTTCTCCCTCATTGGCTTTTATAGTAGCATGAGCAGATTGGGTTTCACATTGTGGCAAAAAGCTTTCACGTGAACTATCCAAATTTTCTTCATTATTATTGTCATGACCTTGATGTTTTTCATTTTGTAGGGTAGTTCGATGACCAATATTCAATCTTTTATGCTTTGTCATGCTTCCTGCAATATAAAGTTTGACAATTATGAATTTTACATAGAAAGCATCTAGAAGTACATAAGAAGAATATAAATTTCAATATTAAACTAATGATTTTTCATAAGAATAAAAAAAGAATCAACTAAAAGAAATTATCTTCAACAAAATCTTCATTATCAGATTGCAATTGTTAACCATTTTGTTCATTTGGTACAACTTCCAATGGTTCATCATCATCAACTATGTCTCTAATCCATTCATCTTCAACATGTGCAGCATTTAACGCAATTTGATTTAATTGTTCACTCCTCTGTTCAACCATTTGTTCAATGTTATTGGAATTCTCATTGCCCATGTCAGACAAATCCCTAACTTTTGCATTCATAATTGTAAGCCAATCCTCTTGCCTCTTATCTTCCACATAAAAAACCTTTTGGGCTTGGGATGCAAAAATAAAAATGGTCGTCACAAATATCATCTCCTTTCTGCTTTAAATAATTGAAATTTACTAGAGTTATTCCAAATTTGTCTTTCTTGCAACCTTTGTTAGGATTGACCCAATTGCATATGAAAAGTACTTTCTTATATCTACCAGAATAATTTAGTTCAATCACATTTGTTAAGGCACCATAGTAGTTAAGTTCACATGATCTACCATTTGCAAATCTTCCACTAGAATAACTTGTAATATCACTAGCTACAATAACCCCACTATTATGAGTTTTCAAGCATCTTTCTCTCTTTTGTGTATGGAACCTAAATCCATTATAACAAGGTATCCAATATGCTTTCTAGCTACTTCAGATGAACCACATGACAACCACTTAAGTTCATCTGTAACTAGTACACTTCTTTGTTCTCCCAAGCATGCTATCTAAAACATTTTATTCACAAAACATAAACGTCAATTTCAAACCAAAATTAGATCACTATATATCCATGTTGTAGTTCTTACCCTTTCATGGAACCAAGCATTAAATGTTTGACTATGAATCTTTTGGATTTCATATGGTGTCAATCTATGTGGTCATCAGTGTCCCTTGAGTAATGCACAATTTTCCCTACAATTAATATTGAAACAAAAAGGAACTTCTAAACTAAAGAAAAAGTTTCAAAGATGTCAAATAGATAGAGTGAAGAAGTTTCTCACTCTCAAAATGAGTTAATTGCATCATTATTAAAAAACACATATCGATAAGCTTGTAATAAAGTTTTCATATCAAGCTTTACTCTATTAAGTCTCTTTCACTTTCTCAAGATGAATATACAAGGTCTCTTCCTACATCATGTTTAGAAAGTGAATTTTCTTCTACCGTGGAACATATTTCCTCATCATTTCAACTAGGTCGATTAAAGCTAGTCTACACCTCTGTTAGATATTGTGAGCACATTGTTAAGCTTTCATGAGCCAAATACCCTTCTGCAATCAATCTTTCAGGATGTGCTCTATTACATACAAAAGATTTTAAGGTACAAAGGTACCTACAACTACACCATGAACATAAAGAAAGAAGTGTTATCAATTGACATTTTTTTAATTAATCTAATATATTATCTTGAAATAGATAGTGTGATACCTTTCAAAAGGATACATCCAACGGTAATGTAATGGGCCTTCAACTTGTTCTTTATAAGCTAAGTGAACAACCAAATGCACTATAATAGTACCGAAGAATGGAGGAAAGATTGTTTCAAGTTGACAAAGAGTTTAGCTACATGAGTCTTTAATTGCTTAAGATAATCCTTGTCAATGACCTGAGAATAAATTTCTTTGGAAAAGTTACAAAGACTAACCAAAATTAAGGTAGTATTATCAGAAAGAGAATCCCTTAATGTTATAGGTAGAAATTCTTACATCAAAACATGACAATCATAACTTTTCAAACCAATCAACTAGAGTTGTTTTTCTTGCACACAATGAGAGATATTTAATGAGCATTCATTTGGTGCTTTTATATTTTTCAAAATTGAAAGAAAAGCTTGTTTCTCTTTTTTAGTCATTTTGTAACATGCTCTAGGTAAAAATGTTCTACCATTGGATGAGTGTATCTAAAGGTGAAGTACATTTTTTATGTTCATCCCTACAAGATCTACTCTAGCCTTATAATTGTCCTTACATTTTCCTTCTTAGTTCAATAATGTACCAATAATGTTATCACAAATATTTTTTTTTTACGCATCACATCAAGATTGTGATGCAATAGATTATATTTCCAATATGGTAAAGTGAACAAAATACTTTTCTTCTTCCAAGGTTATGGCCCATCCTGAGTCACACTTTCACCTTTTAAAGCATTCAATTGTTGTAAGATTGTATCCCTATAATTTCATTCAGGAGCACTCCTTAACTCTTGGGTTCTATCAAAAGACCCATGATTGTACCTCAACTTGTGGTTAGGTTTTAACCATCGACAATGACACATATAAAAATACTTTTTATTATAGTTTAACCATTTTGAAGCTGTTTCAAATCCACAACATAGACAAGCATATTTACCTTTAGCACTTCATCTAGACAAGTTTACATATGCTGGATAATTATTAATAGTCTAAATTATCGTAACGTGCATTTAAAATGGTTCTTTCTTATGAGCATGAAAGGTTTCAACCCCTATTTCCCACAATTCTTTTAACTCCTCAACTAGTGGTTGGATACATACATCTATATTGCTACTAGGATTTTTAGGCCCAGGGATAAGAAATGAAAACATGAAAGAAGGCTATTTCATGCACATCCAAGGAGGAAAGTTATAAGGAATTAGAATAACAGGCCATGTACTATGAGTAACACTCATAGTCTTAAATGGATTAAGGCTATCCGAAGCTAATCCAGGCCTAACATTACGAGGGTCACTTGAAAAATTAGGATACTTATTGTTGAATTCCTTCCAAGCAAGAGAGTCTGCTAGATGCCTTAAAAGGCCATCTTTTGTGAGACCTTCTTCGTGCCATCTCATAAATGTAACAATTTTAGAGGACATAAAAAAATGTTTCAGCCTAGGTATCAAAGGAAACTATTGTAAAATCTTTAATGGTATCTTTTTTCTCCCTTGAACTCTCTCAGATATGTTAGCTTCATTATTCTCCACAGTAGCAGAAGTTTTCCACCTTGAGACACCACATTCTGAACATACTTCATCTTCACTCTTGTCTTTCCAATACAACATGTGTAATACCCGCTAATTTTAGAATTATAATGTATGGAAAATTGTGAAAGAGGGATTAATTGGAATTAATGTAATTAATTGAGATTTTATTTGAATTGGGTCAAGTTTGCCATGTATGGGTCCATGGGTCGACCCATCACCAACCACATTATAAAAGGGTTTTCCACCCTTTTTCCTTCATTTTCCAACTTAGGAATTTTGGGGTTTTGGTGAAAAACCATTTTCTCTCTTCTCTCTTCTCTCTTCTCTCTCTCTCTCCTCATTCAACTTTGGTTTCTACCGATTAAACTTCAATTCTGGTTGCTATTTGCATCTCTGGACAATTCTAGGACTAAAGATTCTTACATCTCATTAATCTCCTCTAAATTCTTGAATTTGTCCATGCCTTAGATTTAGAGGAAGTTTGGTTTTTAGGGTTTAAGATGAAAATTTGAGCATTGAAACTTTGTTTATGGGTTAAAATTAGGGATTTTGGTGTCAAAAGATTCCTTAAACATCAAGGATAAAACCCATGAAAGAAATCAAAAGAAATGGTGTCTTGGATGTGATTTTGGGATTTTTGGGTGAAGAACACGAAAAACGCTACTTTTCATTCTGGAAATTTTCCAAAAAATACAGTTCATTGAAAATTTTTTTTTTCAGATTTTCGCAGTTACTGTAGTATTGACTCGGTCAATGATACTGCAGTATTGATTTTGGTCAAAGTTACTGTAGTTACATTGACTATTGACCGTTACTGTAGCAACCAGAAAATATTGAATATTTTTATGATTTTGTTCCCTTTCTTATGTTTCTTTGTGATATCTTTTACTAGGAAATTTTCCTACACAAATTCTAGTGAGGAACAAGATAAATTTGGACAATATCAAGGTAAGTGAATAACCTTACTAAATTAATTTGATATCATTAGACAAAGTACAATATAAGTCTCATTTACAATATTATTAGAATGTTAAACAATCAACCTTCCAGTTGATATTTGTAACACCTAATTTTGTCCATGATATTATAATTTCTTTTTCTTTTTGTAAAAAAAATAAAAATACTTAAAACAAAAAGGCAAAAAAAAAAATAATAAAAATAACAAAAAGAAAATATTAAAAAAATGATAAAATAATAAAAGTCCAAAATGTTACATTTTTTTTTATCACACACACATGGTGGTGTCCTTCCTCCATATGCATGGTCAGGAATCTCTAGCCAAGGTACTTCAACTATGTCCCTTCTTTTCTTTTTTTCAAATGACAATCACACTACTAGTCAAAAAAAAAAAACATGAAGACAAGGTAAGAGCTACATGATTTGAAAGTTTTTTCCACTAACATAATCATTTTACACCCCCATCTCCCACTATAAGTAAAATACTTTTTCTTCTCTTTCAGGGGGAGGAGAAGAGAGAAAAGAAAGGGCAAAAAAAAAAAATACATGCTCTATTTTCTATGTAGAAATTGAGAAAGATTTGCCTTCTTTTGGAGTATTGTGGAAGGAGAAGATCAGTTATAAATTATTCACAAACACTTTGGGCAATGGAGGAGCAAACGTGGTGATTGAAGGAGTGAAGTTTAGCTCCACACAAGCTTAAAACCGAGAGGAGTGCAGTAAATCCCAAAAAAAAAAAGGCAACCGTGAAGGTAAGTTGATTTCTTTCATGCATTCATTTTTTTTGTTTTTTGTTTTTTGGTAGAGTTAGTTTTGCATGCCATAATTTAAACTTTGAAGCTTAAAAGAAGATCAAAATCGAACCCAAAAAAAAACCAGAAAAATCATGGAAAGAAGCAAAGTAACATGATGAACCGTGAAAACGTGGAAATTCCTAAGAACTTGGTTTCAATTCATTTTTTCCCTTGCTATGGACTGAAATGGACCTAAAATGATCCAAAAACATCCTAGAAGAAGTTCTGGACAGATTTGGAAAGAAAAATTGAGACTTGGACGTGATTCATGCAAAACAGGGACCAAACTAAAAAATTCATAAGTTTACAGGGGTTGATTTAATTCAAAAATAAAACATTTCCTGGACTGAGGGACCTATATGAAGACAGCTATTATATCAGATCAAGCAAAATAATAAAGAAAAAAATTTCGCATAGGGACCTAGATGAAAAGATAGAAAAATATGCATATACCAGCATGCATATTTCTTTCCTTTTATTTTTTTCCTTTCTTTTTTTTATGCACTTTACATAAATAATAATAATGACATTCATTTTCAATTTGGTATATACAATAATCTTAATTTTCTTAAGAATTCCTGATTTTTTTTCAAATTAATTATTATTAATCAATCCAATTCAAATAGGTATACAAAAATACTATATTTATGCATTCACAAAAGAAAAATTGTAGACTTCAAATAGGAAAGAATATTCTGTTGATTCATTTATAGATCTAATGGATATATCATTGAATTAATATTATGTTACGGGAAATAGAAAAAATAAAAATGTAGATTGACGATATATATATATATATATATACACACACACACACACACATAATGGTTTAATTTGTTGTGCATGTTTTATGTAAATATGTATGCGAGCGTATATATATGTGTCTTTGCATGCATATTATTTCTTTTATTTTTTTATGTATCTTACATGAATATATATATATATATATATATATATATATGTAATTGTATTTGTGTAGATTTTATCTTTCCTCAAAATAAAAAATTCAAAAATATTTTCCTTTAACTTCGTTTTCAATATATTAAAAAAAAATTCGAAATATGTTATCACTAAAATTATTATTTCCCTTGTTTTCATCCTCAAGATAAATTCAAAATTTCCAAAAAATGTTTCCTTTGTTCTCATTTCCATTCAAAAAAAAATCTCAAAAAATGTTTCTTTTTTTTCGTTTCAAAAATAAATTTCAAAACTAAGAAAATATTTTCCTTTAAATTTTATTCACAAGATATTTTCAAAAAATAACAAAATATGTTTTCCTTTCGAATAATTTCATAAAACAATTTCATAATATCAAAAATGTTTCCTTTCAAATGATTTCATAATAATTTTAAAAACCCAAAAAATAATAATATGTTTCCTTTGTTTTCTTCTCAAGATAAACTCAAAAGAATCCCAAGAAAAAAAATATGTTTCCTTTGTTTTCATTTCCTTTCAAAAAGTCTCAAAAAAAAATGTTTCTTTGTTCCATTTACAAGATAAATTCCAAAACTCAAAAATATTTTTCCTTTAAATTTTATTCATGAGATATTTTCTAAAAGAAAAAACACCAAAATTATTTTTTAAAAAAATAATTTCATAAGATCAAAAATATTTTCTTTCAAATGATTTCATAATAATTTCAAAAATCCAAGAAAATACTTCCTTTGTTTTCATTCTCAAGACAATTTCAAAAATCCAAAAAATATGCTTTCAAACTCCCAAAAAAAATATTTAAAACTGAAAATCCAAAAAATATTCATTTCGATCTCTTTCTAAATATCCTCAAAAGGAAAAATCCAAAAAATCAAAAGGCTTTTAAAATGGGAAGAGTCAAAGATCAAGATAATTTGTTATCATAAATTCAAACACAATCACAACTCTTCAATCTCGTTTAATTTACGAAAATAATTAATTTTGAATCTCTTTAGTTCTTCTTGCAAAAATTTTAGTCTTTCTTCTGGCCCTTGCGGCATTTCAGATGACGAACTATGTAGACTTTGATCCCGATCGACGAGTACGTAGGACCTAGACTCTGCCTAGCCAAGTCTGCCCTTGTATATATCCATTTGTTTTGATGCTTTTCTTTATTATGTTCTTATGTGACTGTAATACCCGTTAATTTCAGAATATAATTCGCTTAAGAGTATTTTAGAATTCTACAACGTTACTTTAGTTATTTATTTTGGTCATTTTTAATTTTCATATTTAATTGTTCTCTTTGAATATTATTTATGAAAATTGAGTTAAATGACTGGACTAAATATTTGCACAATGAGGGATATATTCTAAGAATGGTGAAATTCATGGAAAAGTGGTTGCAGAATGGTCAATTAATCCATTTATTGTAAATTGACTGGATGGGTTTAGATGTTGGGTTATGGATACCCATGGGTTATTGAATAACCCATTAGAAATATTTAATATAAAGTTTCAATAGTAACCCTCACTTTTTCACTCAGCCGAAGGAAGCAGAAAAGATTTCTCTCTCAGTTCTTCATTTTCTTCTCAAATCCTTTCCTTGATCTTCAGAAGTTCGACTATTTGTTCGGTTCAAAAGCTTTGTAAGGATCAAAGGTAAGCTTTAATCCGATTATTTTCCTTAAATTTCAGTTTATGTAGAAGATCAGAGGAGGTTTTGTTCTTGAAGATTTTGATGATAATTCATGAATCTCAGTTGTTTTAGAAGTTATATTTGAGTTATAATCGGTTAAAAGAGTTGAAATTCTGGTTTTGAAACAAGAAAGGAAAGGATGAATTTTTGAAAGATTTTTCTGCAAAACCGAGTTACTGTAGCGACAGGGATTTCTGGAAAATTTTCTTCGGGTTACTGTAGCAGTACTGTAGTGTCGGCAGTCAACGGTACTGTAGCAGTCAACGTTACTGTAGCGAACCGACACTGTAGCAACCCGTTACTGTAGCAACCCGTACTGTAGCAACCCGTTACTGTAGCAGTCAGAAAATTTTACGTATTTTCGTGATTTTGTTTCCTTTCTTATGATTCCTTGTAATATATTTTACTAGGAAATTTTCCTACACAAATTCTAGTGTGGAACAAGGTAAACTTGGACAAAAATCAAGGTGAGTGAATAACCTTGCTCAGCTAATTTGATATTACTAGTCAAAGTACAATATAAGTCTCATTTACAATATTATTTGGATAATAAGCAATTAATTTTTCATATGGGAGTATATGATGATCAGTAGAAATAAGAGTATGAAGAAATTATTTATCTCATGACAATTGTACTATGTGATGAATTCTAACTATTTTATTAATGAGTAAAGATCTACGGGATCTAATACACGAGTGTGAAAGGGTTAAAGTCCCATACTACTCGGTGTATATCTAAGAAATCTTATACACGAGTTTGAAAGGGTTAAAGTCCCATACTACTCAGTGCATATCTATGAAACATATACACGAGTTGAAAGGGTTAAAGTCCCATACTACTCAGCGTATACCTATGAGATCTTATTCACGAGTTTGAAAGGGTTAGAGTCCCATACTACTCGGTGTATATCTATGAAATCTTATTCATGAGTTTGAAAGGGTTAGAGTCCCATACTACTCGATGTATAAGATAATTAATTATATGAGTAAATGTGGTATTTGTACTTTTGATATTTTATATAGTACAGTTATTTACTTACTGAGTTTTTAAATAAACTCACACTCCCTATGATTATTTTTTTTCAGATACAGAAAATAAAGAACAAGAGTATCCGTTTGAAGATTAGAAGCCCCTTGGGTTTATTCTCTATTTCTGTCTGGTGGGACACCAGTACTTATTAATGTGGATATTAGAAAAGCTCTGTATTTTCTATAGGTCTCCTAGGCTTGCGATGAGATAGAAATATCAGACTATGTATGTCTATATTTGCTTATCAGATGAATATAATTCTGTAGTGTGGAATGAATGATTAAGGTTGAATGTAAAACCTTACAGAATATATGCATATAACGTATGTTTGAGAATTATATCAAATGAGTAGTATCTTTTCACATGCTCAATTTTTGGGATGTGACAAATTTGGTATCAGAGGAAAGGTTTTATAGGTCCCCTATAGAGTACAGAGCAAAGTGATCTTTGTGGGCCCTTCCCTATTGTCGTGAGCCGCGGCATGACCATAGGATTAGGTTCCATAAAAGACCTTGTAGAGTATAACGTCATTTTATAGATAACTTCTCAGTGGGGCTAGTAAGTGATATTTTGTTTATGTCTGAAAATTGTTTGTTATGTGTGTAGATCTGTGACAGATCAATGTCAGAAGGATCTTCTAATAATAATGAGCATATGGGTCCAAGGAGGGCCATAAATCCACCAGTACATGTGCAAGATGATCCTAACCGTGGTGATAGTTTACATGCTCAAAGTACTGAGGGCGCAACTAGTGAGCAAGCAAGAAGAGTCGAACCTGATGCTCATGTCGGTAATGCAACTATTGCACATGTGATTCATTTGATGAATGAACGATTTGACCGATTTGAGGCTGAAATGAGAGGTCGAGCTGCACAAGCTAACCTGCCAGTGGATCCTCCTATTGTTGAAGCTGAAAATGTACCACCAGTTCCGTTAGCGGGAGGAGTTAATGTAAGAGAGGTAAGAATGTCTGAATTCCAGAAAATGAGGCCTCCTACTTTTTCAGGGGAAGATCCCAAAGAGGACCCACAATGTTTCCTTGAAGATTGTGAAGCAATCTGTGATGCTATAGGGTGTTCTCCTACTCAAAAGGTAGAATTCACTTCCTTTCAGTTAAAAGGTAGGGCTGGTAAATGGTGGAGGAACTGGAAGAAAGCTAGAATTCAAGGCGCACCGCCAGTTATGTGGACAGAATTTTACAGATTGGTTATGGATGAATTTCTTTCGGCAAGTGAACGATCATCCAGGGCCAGAGATTTTCTGTATCTACGGCAGGGAACCATGACTGTTGATGAATATTCAGCTCAGTTTGTTAAATTATCTGAATATGCCCCTGAAATCATTCCTTCTGAAAGGAAGAAAATAGAAAAGTTTGTGGAAGGGCTTCATGATGCCTTATATGATCAAGTGGGTTCTAATATGAACGATTACTCTTCGTACTCAGAGGCTGTTGATGTGGCCCGAAGAATGGAAAAGAGGTCAAAGAATAAAGAAGAATATCGTCAAAAGAAGAAAGCTAGATATAGAAGATCTTTTGATCAAGGGGAAGACTCAGGAACTTTGAAACCCTTTACTGCGTCACAAAATGCTCCAGCCACTCCTACTAAGTCAACTTATTCTACAGCCAGTGTGGCTAAGCCTCGTTCAGAGAACAGGAGTGGTTTTAGCTCTTCTAGTAGAGGAAGTACTCAAGGTAGAAGGGAAAAACCCCAATGTCTTGAATGTGGAAAGTTTCACTTCGGAGAATGCAGGTTAAACACTGTTGGTACAGGCTGTTTTCACTGTGGACAAAAAGGACATTTTATAAGGGAGTGCCCTCAGCTCATGACAAGACCAGGTCAAGGGTCTACTTTGCCACCTCGACCACAATCTATTACTCAAACACCAACCCCTTCAATAGGGGGTAGTATGGGAAGAGGTTCTGGAAGAGGCCAAGGTGACCGTGGAAAACAAGCTGCTGGCAGAGGAAATGCAAGAGTATATGCTCTAACCCGACAGGATGCTCAAACATCCAATGCTGTAGTTACAGGTATATTATCTGTTAATACTTTTGCTGCACGTATTTTGTTTGACCCCGGTTCTACTCACTCATATGTGTCGCCCCTATTTGCCAAGAGATTTGCATTTGATTCGATTATTCTTAAAGAACCATTCTTGGTTTCCACACCGATGAGAGAGACTTTGATGGTTAAAACATGTTATCGTTCTTGTAAAATAATCGTTGGAGGCATGGAAACTGAGATAGATCTTATGGTTCTCAATATGTTAGATTTTGATGTGATTTTAGGGATGGATTGGTTATCTTCTTGTCATGCTACTATAAATTGTCGTGACAAAGTTATTTCCTTTAATATGCCGGGGAGGAGTAATTTTGTGTTTCAAGGAGATCGAGGTGATGTACCTTGCAACATGATATCTATGTTAAGTGCCCAGCGTATGTTGCGAAAGGGATGTCAGGGATTTCTAGCTTTTATCAAAGATTTAGAAAAGAAAGAACAGAAGTTAGAAGACATTCATGTGGTTAATGAATTCCCAGATGTGTTCCCAGAAGATTTACCTGGATTACCGCCAGAAAGAGATATTGAGTTCAGTATTGATTTGGTCCCAGACACAAGACCAATTTCTATTCCACCTTATCGTATGGCTCCTGTTGAGCTAAAAGAACTCAAAGAACAATTGGAAGATTTGTTAAACAAAGGGTTCATTCGCCCAAGTTTTTCACCTTGGGGTGCTCCTGTTCTTTTTGTGAAAAAGAAAGATGGTTCTATGAGATTATGTATAGATTATCGTCAGCTGAATAAAGTCACAGTGAAGAATAAGTATCCTTTACCAAGGATAGATGATTTGTTTGATCAGCTTCAAGGAGCAAAATACTTCTCAAAGATTGATCTAAGGTCTGGATATCATCAGTTACGAATTAAGAGTGATGATATACCTAAGACTGCTTTTCGTACACGGTATGGACATTATGAGTTTCTTGTGATGTCTTTTGGGTTGACAAATGCACCAGCAGCATTTATGGATTTAATGAACAGAGTGTTCAAATCATTCCTTGATAAGTTTGTAATTGTGTTTATTGATGATATTTTGGTATATTCAAAGAGTCATGAAGAACATACTGAACATTTGAGAAAAGTGCTTCAGACTTTGAGAGAGCATCAGTTGTACGCAAAGCTCTCAAAATGTGAATTCTGGATGAGTCATGTAACATTTTTGGGACATGTTATTTCCCAAGAAGGTATTCATGTAGATCCAAGTAAAATTGAAGCAGTAAAACAATGGCCTCGACCAACAACTGTGTCTGAAGTACGTAGTTTTCTTGGCTTAGCAGGGTATTACCGTCGCTTTGTCAAAGATTTCTCTAAGACGGCTCTTCCATTAAATAAGTTAACCCGAAAGAATGTTAAATACATTTGGGATGATTCATGTGAGCAAAGTTTCACCCAATTGAAAGAGTGTTTAACTTCTGCACCAGTCTTAATTTTACCATCAGGACCAGGGGGTTACTCTGTATTCTGTGATGCCTCAAAGATAGGCTTAGGGTGTGTGTTGATGCAACATGGTAAAGTCATAGCTTATGGCTCACATCAGCTTAAAAAGCATGAATTGAATTACCTCACTCATGATTTGGAAATGGCAGCTGTAGTGTTTGCCCTAAAGATATGGAGACATTACTTGTATGGGGAAACTTGTAAAATTTTTACAGATCACAAAAGCCTTAAGTACATTTTTGAGCAGAGAGATCTCAATCTAAGGCAACGAAGGTGGATGGAACTTCTGAAAGATTATGATTGTACCATCCTTTACCATCCAGGTAAAGCAAATGTAGTGGCTGATGCTCTAAGTCGAAAGTCTATGGGAAGTTTAGCTCACATTGCCACTATAAGGAGGTCTCTAATACATGAACTACAAGAGTTGGAAGCTGATGGAGTATTCTTCGAGATCACTGAGTTAGGTACATTTCTGGCTCATTTAACAGTTAGATCATCTCTTGTTGAAAAAGTAAAAGTAAATTTAGAAAATGACATTGATATGGTCAAAATCAGAGATAAGGCAAGGCAAGGTCTAGCACCAAGTTTCTTGGTAGATGAAGAAGGAGTCTTATGGTTTAATGGGAGACTCTGTGTCCCCAACATTGAATCTTTGAAACATGAAATCTTAATGGAAGATCATGGTTCGCCCTACGTTGTACATCCTGGTGCTGTGAAAATGTATCAGGACTTGAAACAAGTTTACTGGTGGGAGGGCATGAAGCGAGACGTGACTGACTTTGTAGCTCGATGTTTGACTTGTCAGCAAGTTAAAGCTGAACATCGACGACCATCTGGATTGATGCAAAAACTAGATATTCCCGAATGGAAGTGGGAAAGGATCACTATGGATTTTGTAGTAGGTTTACCTCGGTCAACAAAAGGAAATGACTCAATATGGGTCATAGTGGATCGACTTACTAAGTCAGCACATTTTCTTCCTGTTCATACCACTTTCAGTGTAGCAAAACTTGCTCGAATTTATGTTAAAGAAATAGTCAAACTTCATGGTGTACCAATATCCATTATATCAGACTGAGGACCTCAGTTTACTTCTCGGTTCTGGAAAGTCTTTCAAGAGGCTTTGGGTACCAAAGTGAATCTTAGCACAGCATTCCATCCTCAGACTGATGGACAGTCCGAAAGGACAATTCAGACTTTAGAGGATATGCTAAGAGCTTGTGTGATGGATTTCAGTGGAAGTTGGGAAGATCATTTGTCTCTTATTGAATTTGCTTATAATAACAGTTACCAAGCCAGTATTCAGATGGCACCTTTTGAGGCTTTGTATGGGAGACGGTGT
The DNA here is from genome assembly GCA_037074585.1 of Biancaea sappan. NCBI lineage: Eukaryota > Viridiplantae > Streptophyta > Magnoliopsida > Fabales > Fabaceae > Biancaea > Biancaea sappan. The sequence goes on from CM073494.1 coordinate 21,558,344, forward strand.
CGATCTCCTATAGGTTGGTTTGAACTTGGTGAAACCAAAATATTTGGACCTGAGATGATACAGGAAGATATAAATAAAGTTAAACTGATCAGAGAGAAGTTGTTAACTGCTCAGAGTAGACAGAAGTCTTATACAGACAACCGACGACGTGACCTTGAATTTGCAATAGGTGATATGGTTTTCTTACGAATCTCACCTATGAAAGGAGTAATGAGATTCGGGAAGAAAGGAAAGCTTAGTCCGAGGTATGTTGGCCCATATGAGGTTGTAGACAGAGTGGGTAATGTGGCATATCGCCTAGACCTACCTTCCAACCTAGAGGGAGTTCATCCAATATTTCATGTGTCCATGCTACGGAAGTATCTTCCTGATCCTTCTCATGTCATTCAACCCCAAGAAGTTCATTTTGATGAAACTCTCACCTACGAAGAGGTACCAGTAGCTATCCTTGATAGAAAAGTCAAGAAATTGCGTACCAAAGAAATTCCTACTGTCAAGGTTCTTTGGAGAAATCATTCTCGCGAGGAAGCTACGTGGGAAGCAGAAGATGAGATGTGGAAAAACTATCCACATTTATTTGAAACTTGAGGTAAGATTTTAATTCGGAGGACCGAATTCTTTTAAGGGGGGTAGAATGTAATACCCGTTAATTTCAGAATATAATTCGCTTAAGAGTATTTTAGAATTCTACAACGTTACTTTAGTTATTTATTTTGGTCATTTTTAATTTTCATATTTAATTGTTCTCTTTGAATATTATTTATGAAAATTGAGTTAAATGACTGGACTAAATATTTGCACAATGAGGGATATATTCTAAGAATGGTGAAATTCATGGAAAAGTGGTTGCAGAATGGTCAATTAATCCATTTATTGTAAATTGACTGGATGGGTTTAGATGTTGGGTTATGGATACCCATGGGTTATTGAATAACCCATTAGAAATATTTAATATAAAGTTTCAATAGTAACCCTCACTTTTTCACTCAGCCGAAGGAAGCAGAAAAGATTTCTCTCTCAGTTCTTCATTTTCTTCTCAAATCCTTTCCTTGATCTTCAGAAGTTCGACTATTTGTTCGGTTCAAAAGCTTTGTAAGGATCAAAGGTAAGCTTTAATCCGATTATTTTCCTTAAATTTCAGTTTATGTAGAAGATCAGAGGAGGTTTTGTTCTTGAAGATTTTGATGATAATTCATGAATCTCAGTTGTTTTAGAAGTTATATTTGAGTTATAATCGGTTAAAAGAGTTGAAATTCTGGTTTTGAAACAAGAAAGGAAAGGATGAATTTTTGAAAGATTTTTCTGCAAAACCGAGTTACTGTAGCGACCAGGGATTTCGAAACAAAATCTGGAAAATTTTCTTCGGGTTACTGTAGCAGTAATGTAGTGTCGGCAGTCAACGGTACTGTAGCAGTCAACGTTACTGTAGCGAACCGGTACTGTAGTGAACCGTTACTGTAGCGAACCGACACTGTAGCAACCCGTTACTGTAGCAAACCGTACTGTAGCAACCGTTACTGTAGCAGTCAGAAAATTTTACGTATTTTCGTGATTTTGTTTCCTTTCTTATGATTCCTTGTAATATATTTTACTAGGAAATTTTCCTACACAAATTCTAGTGTGGAACAAGGTAAACTTGGACAAAAATCAAGGTGAGTGAATAACCTTGCTCAGCTAATTTGATATTACTAGTCAAAGTACAATATAAGTCCCATTTACAATATTATTTGGATAATAAGCAATTAATTTTTCATATGGGAGTATATGATGATCAGTAGAAATAAGAGTATGAAGAAATTATTTATCTCATGACAATTGTACTATGTGATGAATTCTAACTATTTTATTAATGAGTAAAGATCTACGGGATCTAATACACGAGTGTGAAAGGGTTAAAGTCCCATACTACTCGGTGTATATCTAAGAAATCTTATACACGAGTTTGAAAGGGTTAAAGTCCCATACTACTCAGTGCATATCTATGAAACATATACACGAGTTGAAAGGGTTAAAGTCCCATACTACTCAGCGTATACCTATGAGATCTTATTCACGAGTTTGAAAGGGTTAGAGTCCCATACTACTCGGTGTATATCTATGAAATCTTATTCATGAGTTTGAAAGGGTTAGAGTCCCATACTACTCGATGTATAAGATAATTAATTATATGAGTAAATGTGGTATTTGTACTTTTGATATTTTATATAGTACAGTTATTTACTTACTGAGTTTTTAAATAAACTCACACTCCCTATGATTATTTTTTTTCAGATACAGAAAATAAAGAACAAGAGTATCCGTTTGAAGATTAGAAGCCCTTTGGGTTTATTCTCTATTTCTGTCTGGTGGGACACCAGTACTTATTAATGTGGATATTAGAAAAGCTCTGTATTTTCTATAGGTCTCCTAGGCTTGCGATGAGATAGAAATATCAGACTATGTATGTCTATATTTGCTTATCAGATGAATATAATTCTGTAGTGTGGAATGAATGATTAAGGTTGAATGTAAAACCTTACAGAATATATGCATATAACGTATGTTTGAGAATTATATCAAATGAGTAGTATCTTTTCACATGCTCAATTTTTGGGATGTGACAGTGACCAAGGAGGACAATTTAAGGCAAATACGAAATAATTGCTCACTTTCTAAATCAGACGTATAGGTTGCCTAACACCTTCTCTATACGGTTCAATTTCCGAACTCATTTTCCTCAAAATGCAGACCATCAAATTCAAAGGTTTTTCCAAGTTTTTCCTAATAAATTAAACTTTGGTGGCAGCTCCTAATAAAATTGGTTTTCAATTTTGAAAGTCGATTTTATGTACACCTTTTTTTAAAAGGAACACCAGCCGGTCACATTTCAGGTGTGATAGTTTGGCGACTCCACTGGGGACTTTCGAGAGTTGATATTGATTTTCTAAGTGTGCAACCAAATTTTTTATTTGCCTTAGTTACCATTTTGTCTCTTTATTTATTTTGATTTCATTATTTATTTATTTATTGATCTTCGTCATTCTACTTTTGTACATGTTCACTTGTATCAATACATCCCTTGCACACACTAGCCCTACACCCGGGCTGAGCGTAACCATAGGATAGAAGGAAGTCTAGTGATGTCGCAGAGGGTCTATCCCTTGCGGGGATCATGAAAACTTCCACTTAGACTGATCTCTTTTGTCAATACGGGATTCATAGAGAGTATAACTCTTGTGTTTTCAATATTGGCAATCGGAGATCCCCATGAGTTTCGACTATAGAGGCAGTCTAGGGACCTTTATATCCATAGGTTTGTAAATCCACTCTAAAATCTATGCACTTAGTTGGCCTAGAAGAATAAAGATCCTTAAGCAAGTCGTATAGGAAATAGCTTTGGTCATTTTTTTTTCTCTACTTTCCATTTTGACTTCTTTTTTAAAAAGGAGAAATGGTCCGTATTCCTAATTCCATTCTTCTCCACTCCAAAAGAAAGAAAACCTTTCTGCTTCCTAAACATCATTATAATTCCTCTGTCTTTTTAGTTAATTGGTGAAGCACGAGTAAAAAAACAAAAACACACAAAAATAAAAATAGCTTTTTCCGACAATCGTTCATCCCAAAAACTCATGAAAGAAATGAAGGCCCACCAAGAGCGAGACGGTGATGCATTATCTAAAGGCTATCAGAGCTCATTGCCAGTGGAAATCAAAGTGACAGTTAAAGTCAATTGTCTTCAAGAGCTCATATTCCATCACGAGTTAATGTCTCCAACCAAAAAAGATTTGTTGTCAAAGAAATTTGGAAGGATTGTTGATCTATTATATGTGAAGCCTCAAGAGATGGCAATTTTAGTGATGATGAATTATTGGGATCCATCATTGCGAGTTTTCACATTTGAAGATATGGACACGACCCCCACAATAGAAGAATATAGACTCATGCTTGATATGCATTTGAACGACCACCAGCCAATCTACATACCAGATGTGTCAATTCATCCTTGAATAAGATAGCTGCACTGTTTAGGGTGTCGTATGTTCAGATAGAGAAGTTAATGGTAAAAAGGGGAGAGACTATTGGATGGGAATTGAGCTACATCTTAAGAATTCTGAATGAGTCCAAAATGCGTCATAACAGAAAGGAATACGTTAATCTGTTCTCTCTAGCAATCTATGGGTCTGTACTTTTCCCTTCAGCCATGGGGATAGTGGACCAGAAAGTAATTGATATATTCTTATCAGTACTACATAATGGAGTCAACCCCATCCCAGCGATCTTGGCAGACACATTCTTATCTTTAAGTCATAGTCGAAGAAGTGGAAAGGGAAACCTTCGGTGTTGCATACACATGTTGTATGTTTGGATGTGTAATCAAGTCTTTGGGAAAAAGTACGAAGCTTATGGACCAATACCAAAGCCTGTAGAAAGATTCTTACGTGCTCCTATTGAACAAAAGAACAAACAAAAGTGAGTTAGAGTCTTTCGATCTATAAGTTCATCATCTTATACATGGAGCTTATCTGGGGTGGCAACAAGATGTGTTTTATTATAGTGTGGTAATTTTCAATGTGTGCCGCTGATAGGGTCCAAAGGTTGCATAGCATACAACCCAGCCATGGTTCTAAGACAATATGGTCGGATGCAATACATCCCTAGGACATGAGGTTTAAATGAAGTTGAATTTGAATATCAAGATTCTTATAGCAAAGAATTATGGGAACAAATTCGAGTTGCGTGGGAAAACATAGAAATGAAAAGTTAGAAGAAGTAGGGCTGTTCAGAAGATGGACTACTCCCGAATACCCACAATGGTTTAAAGAAAGGGGGAAATATGTAGTAATAACTCGAATGATCAATACGGATCAACCACCAAGCATTAGAACATACCCTCGAGACTACACCGAAGAAGACAGGATGTGCAGCAAGCTCGACCATGCAAAAGTAACTGAAGAACTAAAGAAGATAGTTGGTAAGAAAAGGAAGAAAGAAGAAGAGTGTGAGTTGTTGACAAAGAAGATCCAGAAAATAGAAGAGGAAAGAGAAGCGCTTTGCGCTAACCTTATTCGTACTTCACAAGCCAAAATTGACATTTTAACGTCTGAGGTACGCCAATTGTCTTGGGCCGTAGATGAACAACAAGGTCATATCGATATGTATCAGCAGAAAATAACATACCTTGAAGAGGATGCGCAACGCTTGAAGGCAGAAAAGAGTCAAGCTTTAGACGAAGTTGCAGAAAGAGACGAGACAATTGCAAGGCTAGAGAGTAAGAATAGTCGCTTAGAATCCGAGGCAAGGCACATTAATCACCTGAGGTCCAATATAGAGCATATCATACAACAACATAAAGGAGCAATAGACAAAAATAAGGAGTTAATAAATGAGGCTGAATTAAATATGACAAAATTGGCTACACGAGTGAAGGCAATTGAAGATCAAGCTACGCCGTTTAGGCTCCCGGAAAGAGAGTTGATAGAATTGTACAATGAAACAAATGAACTCTTAGAGATGTGGAGTTGTAATTGAATAATAATGTAGTCTATGAGGCAAATGTCGATGTATTTCGAATTTGAATTAATTGTTCTTTTAAGTAAAATGTCGGTGTCATCCAAATTTTATAAATATTCCTTTTCATCTGGTTAGTATCATTTGAATTCGCTTGAATACTCGTCTTCATCAAGAAATGTTGGTGTTATCCAAATTTCATTCAACTATATAAAACCATCAACAATCTCATCACAATTCGACAGAAGTCACAAATCTTCATGAGTTTTCGGGAAAACGCCCTCTTATTCTCAAAAAAAAAAATAAAAGTAAAACACTCGTGCTTCAATAGGGAAATGTTTCAAAAAGAGCAATGATAACATGATTTTAAAAAAAAAAATTTTTTGATCTTTTCAGAGGAAAAAAAACTTCATCATTGCGCCTCCTAAAGGAAAATCGTCTAATCAGACTCTACCATCGACTCGTGTATACAACACCCGCTCATGAAGTAGTATAATGGAAAGCTAATCCAAAGACAATCAAAGAATAGAAAATGACACCGCTGCACGCATTGGGACGTTAAAAGGACAACTTGCTCACATAGCTGAAATGATCCTAGCATTGACGGAAGCAATAAAAGGAAAACAAATAGATCCACCTGTTATGCCTATCACTTTCGAAACACAAGCTGAGACAATTAACCCAACATCAGCACATGCCAATCCAAAAGAAAAAGTGAACGAGACAGTGCTTGTTCCTGCACTCAATAAAGGGATAGGTTCCCAAACTCGAATCGTGAATGCACTTGGCCATACTGATCAAATCATAGGGGATAACGCCGCGCAGGGATATCCTGGTGACGATCCTGTATACACAGTCCAGATCCCAGCCTCAAGTGTCGATAAAGAGGACACAAGTCTTAAGGAACAAATTGGAGAAGTCAAAGACCAATTGTACGCCTTACGAGGGCCAGTATCTTGGGGATCATTAGAATTGGATGAATTATGTCTAACTCCTAAGATAACGATCCCAAAGGAATTCAAGATACCAGAATTCTCCAAGTACGACGGCACCGAAAATCCGGTTTACCATCTGAAGTCGTATTGCACTAAGATGTGCGTCTGGTCCCGTAATGAGAAGTTCTTAATTAATTTTTTCCTCGAGAGCTTAACTGGAGCCGCATTATGGTTTATGCAACTAGACCACTCAAAGGTTCAAAAATGGAGGGACTTAGCAGACTTATTCATGAAGCAGTACAAGTTTAATGTGCAAACAGCTCCGACTAGAGAACAATTAAAAGCAATGACGAAGAAGAGTTCTGAAACCTTCAAGGAATATGCCCAAAGATGGAGGGTAACTGCATCACAAGTACAACCTCCGTTAATCCAGTCCGAATATTGTTTTTACTTTGTCTGCACCCTGCCAGACCCATTCTATAAGATTATGCTTGGGACACATGTCACAAACTTTGTAGACCTAATTGAGATCAAGAAAAGAATTGATGCTGATATTTGTGAAGGAAAACTCTTAAACCCCTGTACAGAAAATAGCTTAAAGAAGGGACAATTCACAAAAAAGAAGAAATCGGATGTAAATTATGTTCAACCAGTAAAATCATACCCCCAACAATAATCTAATTTTTACCAAACAAGCAATCAAAATCAAGGTCAATCGGGGCCAAATAGACGTACTCAATTGGGCGCACAAAAAGCCCCACGACCAGTAGATAATCGCCCTTGGCCAAATTTTGGCACAACAAATGCTGAACTATACAAAAATCTATTAGCTGCCCAACTCTTGGGGCCTCGATCGGGTAGAGTAATGAATCCCCTATATCCAGCATGGTATAATCCAAATACCACATGCGATTTTCACATGGATGATGTTGGACATTCAATTGAAAATTTTATAGCGTTCAAGAGAAACGTACTAGATTTGATTGATTCAAACCATATCCAATTAAAGTCAGGAGAGAACTCTACCATTGCGAAGAATCCAATGCCTAGTCATGAACATCAAGTGAATGCTGTCGAAAAAGAGACTAAGTCTCTAGAGGAATTAACTAACATGAAGATGTCGATGAAGTGGTTCTATGTAAACCTTAAACAAGCTGGGTACGAGTTAGAACCATTGACGATAAGAAAAGATGATGAGTTAAAACATTGTGAGTATCACCAAGCAAAAATGAGGCATGACATTGAAGAATTCTTAGAGTTCAACTCTTTGGTTAAGAAGATGATTGCTTTTAGGATAATAGTCCCTGTGAAAGCATGTAAAGTGATTTGTACAATAACAGAAACACCAAGCCCAGTCAGCAAGAAAGGAATCGAGTCAGCTTACTACACGATTAATTATACCCCTCAACCTAAAATGTCAATTCAGAAACAACCAACTATGGTTATAAACATGCCAGCACCATTTCCCTACCAAAGCAATCATGCGGTGCCATGGAGGTATGGCAACTGAATAGAGCTTCCTTCCAACAACACGGAGACAATTAAAGTACCTAAGGAAGAATTCGTGACAAACATAGCCAATACAGGAGGGGTGACGCGAAGCAGCAGAATATACCTTCCTACTGAAACAAAGAAGGTAGACAAAAAGGGACAAGTAATAGAAAAGAAACCTGAAGATGATGAGGAAGAGTTCTTGCGAATCATAAAACAAAGTGAATATGATATCGTGGAACAATTGAACAAGACTCCTGTCAAAATCTCAATATTTTTGCTAATCATAAATTTAGAGGCACATCTCCAAGCTCTACTAAAGGTCTTAGGAAAAACATTTGTGCGACCAGATGCATCCCTAGAAAGAGTAGCAGATGTAATGAACATCACCAAATCTATGTCCGTAATCTCCTTTTCAGCAGAAGAAATCGATGGAACTGCTACTAGCAAACCAAAAGCTTTGCATATCACCCTTAAATGCCATGGGTTCATCCTAGCCAAAGTTCTAATTGATGGTGGATCAGCTTTAAATGTCTTGCCACTATCCACATTCGAGAAATTAGAATTATTACGAATAGAGGATAGTGACATGACAGTAAAGGCATTTGATAGAACTCAAAGAGAGGTATTAGGTACAGTTGATTTACACCTTGAAATTGGCCCATGTACATTTATGGTAAACTTTCAAGTCATGGACGTAGATCCATCATATACCATGCTCTTAGGAAGGCCATGGATCCATAAGGCAGGTGCTGTACCATCTACCCTACACCAGAAAGTGAAGTTTATTGACAGAAGGAGAACCATCACTGTTAAAGGAGAAGAGGAGCTGATGGTAACAAAGCCAAGCTCTATCCCATATATTGAGGCTGCTAAGCAAGTAACTGAAATAACTTTCCCAAGCTTGGAAGTTGAGGTAACTGAGGAACCCAACAAAGATATAAATTCTGTGACAACAACCATCATGAAAAAGAATGGGTTCAAGATAGGCAGAGGTTTAGGTACAAACCTACAAGGCATTAAAAAACCAATTGTCCTTCCATCAAATACAGACTGATGTGGGTTAGGATATGAGCCTACAATAGAGGATCAGATAAATGGAAAGCTCAACATAAACAAACAACGTGGTAAGCTAGAAGTCCCACATATAACAGCTTCGTTTCCAATGCCATCCAAAGTGATCAACTAGCCTAAGAGTTCTATGGTGGCTGAAGATAAAAATGATATGCAAGGATCCAAGCCTCAGATTATGAATGATGATACTGGAGACTCATTGAAGAATTGGGAGATTGAGAATGTTCAAGATGTTTTTGATTTAAAGTAATTGTTTTTCGATTGCAATGTTGTCATTTTCATGAATAATGCTTTTATGGAACATAAATGGAAATTTGAAATGCTTCGTACTTGTGCTTCATTTGCTCTCCTTGTTTTCTTCCAATTCATTTCATATTCATTTCTTTACCCTCCAAGAATTTGCATTCCTCGGAACTCTTGTCCAACATGGGAATTCCTAAGACTTGGTTAAATGACTTATGTGTTACCATGGATACGCAAAATCATGAATCTAATGATGAAGAAATAGTTCAAACATTCGCTAAAATCCTTGAATCCACCGAAAAAGGGATAAGTCCTCATGAAGAGGTGATCAAAATAATAAACATAGGGACTAAAGAAGATAGAAGAGAGTTAAAAATTATCGATGGCCCAGAAAGAGAAGAAATGGTCTAGTTTAAAGAATATCTTGATGTATTTGCATGGTCTTATCAAGACATGCCGGGGCTTGATCCAAGAATCGCGTCACACAATATTTCACTTTTCCCAGATGTGAAGCCCAAAAAGAAGAAGGTAATAAGATTAAATGCAGAGATATCCCTAAAGATTAAGGAAGAAGTAACGAAACAACTCAACGCGGGTTTTCTCCAAGTCGCTCGATACCCTCAATGGGTGGCAAATATTGTGCCTGTGGCTAAGAAAGATGGTAAAGTCAGGATGTGTATAGACTATAGAGACTTAAATAGGGCTAGTCCAAAGGATGATTTCCCCTACCTCATATTAATATGCTGGTTGACAACACTGCATGCAATTATCGTTATTCATTCATGGATGGTTTCTCAGACTATAATCAAATTCCTATGCATGAAGAGGACAAAGAGAAAACCACCTTTATCACTCAGTGGGGGGACTTATTGCTACCAAGTAATGCCATTTGGGTTGAAAAATGCTGGGGTAACCTACCTACGAGCCATGGTTGCACTTTTCCATGATATGATGCACAACGAAATTGAGGTATACGTAGATGACATGGTAGCCAAGACTATTGAAGGAGAAAGTCACGTAGCAGTCCTTAGAAAATTATTCGAGAGGCTCGCGAGTATAAACTCAGATTAAATCCTAATCAATGTGTTTTCGGAGCCTTATCCAAGAAACTATTAGGATTTATTGTAAGTCAAAAGGGGATAGAAGTTGATCCTAACAAAATAAAAACTATTCGTGAAATGCCACCTCCTTAAACAGAAAAAGAGGTTCGAGGCTTCTTGGGGTGACTGAATTACATTACAAGGTTCATCGCTAATTTGACAGCAACTTGTGAACCAATATTTAAATTGTTGAGTAAGAACCACACTGAGAAATGGGATGATGACTGCCAATAAGCTTTTGATAGAATTAAAGATTATTTACTAAACCCCCCAATCCTTGTTCCTCCAACACTAGGCCGACCTTTAATCTTGTATTGACAATCTTACCTAAATCAATGGGGGCAGTGCTAGGGCAGCATAATGTATCAGGGAGGAAAGAACAAGCAATTTATTACTTGAGTAAGAAGTTTAATGATTGTGAAACACGCTATACAATGATTAAAAGAACATGTTATGGATTAGTGTGGACAACAAGAAGGTTGAGACAGTATATGCTCTATCACACCACTTGGCTGATCTCTAGAATGGACCCTTTGAAATTTATCTTTGAAAACCCACATGTAGCTGGAAGGGTTTCGAAATGGCAAGTGATACTATCTGAGAATGACGTAGTATATATGATGAGGAAGTCCATTAAAGGGAGTGTAATAGTAGATTATTTGGCAGAACACCCACTTGATGAATACCAACCCTTGAAATTCCATTTCCCGAATGAGGATATCGTTACTATGGATAAAGAGGAAGGTAATATTTATGATAGAGGAGAAAGATGGAAAATGTATTTTGACGGGGCTGTTAACACACAAGGAAACGGTGTTGGAGCTGTAGTGGTATCTCCAGAAGGAAAGCAATTCCCAGTAGCCATCAAGCTGGAATTTGACTGCACAAACAATGTAGCAGAATATAAAGCATGCATCAGTGGATTACAAGCAGCCATTACTTTAGGAGTAAAAAACCTAGAGGTATTCGGCGATTCAGCTCTAATAATTTACCAAGTGAATGGAAAATGGCAAACCATAGATTCAAAATTAGTACCATATCAGAAATACCTGATCCAACTAATCGATCAATTTGAAGAAATCAGTTTTCATCACATGACAAGAGATAAGAACCGGTTTGCAGATGCTTTGGCCACTTTAGCAACGATGATTCAGCTTGACTGCGGAGTGCAAGTCCAACCAATCCAAATAAAATCAAGTGATATGCCGGCGCATTGCTTGAACATAGAGGAGGAATTTGATGAACATCCTTGGTACCATGACATCAAGACTTACATGAAAGATAGGGTTTACCCAGAAGGAGCTATGAAAAACCATAAGAAGACAATTCAACGTTTAGCCATGAATTTCTTTATCAATGATGGTGTCTTATATAAAAGGAGTCATGATGGCATACTTCTCCAATGTGTTGATTCAAAAGAAGCTCAAAAAATTATTACGGAACTTCATGAAGGAATATATGGGACTCATGCCAACGGCCACACCTTGGCCAAATAAATTCAAAGATGCGGGTTGGTTCACGCCACTACGATGTCAAATCGCCCAGAATTGAATTGTGGCAATTTGCAGTATAGTGATTCCCAGGTCGTATTCACTCAAGGAGCCTCACTTCTTGATACTAATTAATCGTTCTAAACACCTAAACACCAATTAAGAGTACATAAACGTGGGGGGGTTTTGTAGCAATACTAACTAAATAAATAAAACAGAACAGCAATTAAACACTACAACAGCAGCAAAATATGCAGCAACAGCAGTAACAGCAGAAACAGCAGCAGCAGCAGAAATTGCAAGAGATTGACAGTAAAGAGACTATATAATCAGCCACTAGGATTCATGGGAGTGTAACTATCATTACCTAACTCATTGATTCAGCTTTGTTCTCATTCCATTGTTTGGTTCTTTATGAAAATGTTTCTAGAATAACATCTAGAATTTAATGCTACTAATTACAGTCAAGAACATCTCTCTACTATAACTAGATGCATTCAGTGGAAAATCTCAACCAACCCAAGTTAAATATATCATTTAACTAGTCATTTCGCCTCCCTTACTTTCCTAATCAGTCAAGCAAGGTTATGTCCTATATATAAGTCAGTTTATGTTACATTCTCAAGTTCTAATCAGAATTTGACAGCAAAATAAACATGACAGCAAAACAGAAATGAAATGAGATGAAAATGGAGAACAAAACACTTAACTTGCATTCTTAGTTCAAGCTACAACATCCCAGTGGTCTAGTGACTAATTACAATGAAAACTTAGCCCTCCATAAGAGCAAAACAGCCAATAACAGAAGCAAAAACAGAGGGGAAGAGAGAGCTGCGAATTTTCTAAGTCTGGTTGCCTAAAATGAATGTATTCTTATTTCTAAAACTGATGCCCCTTCAATGCCTTAGAATATTCTACCCTAGATGCTTCCTCCATGATGTAGCAGCACTTTGACAGCAAAACATCAGTATAATTAATGTTTCTGCAGCAGAAAGTAGGCATGGCAGCAGCAGATTTAATATTTCTGCAGCAGAAAGTAGGAAACAGCAGCAGAACATAGGTATGGCAGCAGCAGAACAGCATGGAAGAATTGATATTTCAGCCTTGCTTTCTGACCTACGAAATTTAATATTCATGCCCTCAAATTCTGACTACATGGCATTCAATAAGAGTTCAAGTGGGCCCCACATCCAGCATATCCTAGTCAGCATCTGCATCATCCAAAAAGTGCCACATTAGCATCCAAATCATCATCTTTGTCCTTGTCAGCATTTTTCTCTCTAAAATTAAAATTTGTAGGAATTAAATTGAGCATTTTACAATTCAAGTTCTAAAAATATAAAATTGAAACACATTCAATCCATAAATAGTTTATACCCAATAAATTCCAAAACATAATAAAATTAGAGAATTGGCAACATTGGAATAGCCATAGGACTAAGATAGGGACTAAAAAGTATATAAAAATACCCGATATCAAATCCCCCACACTTGGCCTTTTGCACTCCTGGGCAAAATAATATTCGGAACACCAAAAAGACACCAAAGGAAAAATGTGGAAAGCATGCTAGAATAGAATAATCAAAATTTTGAAAAGATTTAGCACTCGAAGGAATTAATCTTAAATTTCTAAGATTCCAAGCATCATGGCAATTTAATTTGATACGAATGAATTCAAGTAATTAGCCTCCTCACCAGGAATGTGTTTACTCTCTATTCTCTCAAGTGTCTAGGGTAAATCACTCGAAATTCAACTTATCACAGAATTCACTACCATAAGCTTGTCAAGAATCTAAATCTCCACTACTTGAATCCAATACATACTTGAATCAAAAGGACTTTACTAGGTTGTAACGTGGGTAAGAAAAGTAGTGGGAAACAAATGGAAAGATTGAACAATGAAACAAAATATGGTAACAACTCAAGAAAATGAAGAGTATTTACAAGTGAAATATAAGAGACTGAGTATAAATAAATTTGGGTCTCAATGTTCTATATGTTCCTCTTTTTCATTATTTTCTCTCTTTTTTTTTTTTCAAATTTTTTTTTTTTGATTCTTTCTTTCTTTCTTTCTCTTTTTTTTTTTTCTCTTTTTTTTTTTTTCTTTTGCTTGAGAGGAAGTAGAAGAAATATAGTTCAAAACTCCCCAAAGTTCACAGGATTTTTTTTTTCAGCATATCGATCTCTTAAAAGAATTTAAAATACTCCTCACATCTTAAGTTGAAAGAGAAAAATGTTGTTTGTAGGCAGAAAAAGTGGTGGAAGGACGCAAGAAAGAAAATGGATAAGGCACAAAATGACATACAATGGAAACAATGATAATGGATGGCTATTTGGCTAAAAGTGGTTACAAGAAACAAATGCCTAAATCATTTCCAAGCATGTACAAGATATGTAGCCTCAATCAAAGATTCAAGACAAGTTCTAGAGTGACAATCCATGATAGAGAACACGCAACAAGAAGAATAGCATTTTTCACTTAGGCTCAAATCCTCACAGCTAAAAGACTATTACTACAAATTCATTAAAGTCAACGTCATTGCCATTTAACTTGAATTCCTTAGAGAAATAAGGCTAAATTCTCTTCATGCTAAGTCAATCTACACTTTAACTATTTCATCATGCATAATTCCACACCAAAACTCCATCAAATTTTTTTTTTTTTTCAAAAATAAAACATCAAATTCGGGCAAAACAGAGTAGCAAAATTCTGCACTGCAGAAATTCTGGCGACTCAGCTTTACTGACACAAAACTACACCAAAACAAATGCGAAAGACACCAAATAAAATTCTACAGCTAGAAGACATATAAGGCTTTAAAAACATGTAAAGAAACTAGCAAAATTCGTAGCCAATCAGTACAGAAAATTCATGCAAGACAGCTCAAAAATTCTGGACAGAAACAGAGAAAACAGAGGAGAAAGCAGAAAATTTTTTTTTTTTTTTTTTGAATAAACTCAAATTCTCTCCCCCCACACTTAAACATTGCATTGTCCTCGATGCAAATTATTACCAAACATCAAAAAAAAAAAAATGAGGAGGACATAAATTGAAAGGAGGGAAAGAGTACGGCCTTATCATGGAGCCGGAACGTTGTAGAGTTTGATTTCCTCTACAGTTTCTTCCTTGAAGCCCTCGTAGAACTTCTTCAACCTTTGCCCATTTACCATGAACTGCTTGTTGGTGGCCTCATTTTGAATTTCTACTGCACCAAAAGGAAAGACATTAGTAATAACAAAAGGGCCAACCCATCTAGAGCGAAGCTTACCGGGCATTAGCTTGAGGCGAGAATTATAGAGAAGGACTTTGTCTCCCACTTGAAATTCTTTTTTCTCAATTTTCTGATCATGTAAAGCTTTTGTCCTCTCTTTGTAGATGCGCGCATTCTCATAAGCCCCTAGCCTTAGTTCTTCCAGTTCTTGAAGTTGCAACTTTCTTTCTTTACCGGCTAGGGTCATGTCCATATTGCATTGTTTAACGGCCCAATATGCCTTATGTGCAATCTCCACCGGCAAGTGACATGCTTTACCAAATACCAAGCGGTATGGAGACATGCCGATGGGAGTCTTGAAAGCGGTTCTATAGGCCCAAAGCGCATCGTCAAGCCTCTTACTCCAATCTTTTCTGTTGGGTTGCACAGTTTTCTCTAATATTTGCTTTATCTCTCGGTTGGAGACTTCTGCTTGCCCATTGGTTTGGGGGTGGTAAGGTGTAGAGGTTTTGTGCACCACCCCATATTTCTTCAATAGCCCTTGCATGTTTCTATTACAAAAGTGTGATCCTTGATCACTGATTATGGCCTTGGGGACACCGAATCTGCAGAAAATATGTGAACGAAGGAAATCTACAACAACAATAGAATCATCAGTTCGGGTGGCTTTAGCTTCCACCCACTTCGACACATAATCCACAGCAACTAAGATATACATGAAGCCAAAAGAAACAGGAAAAGGACCCATAAAGTCAATACCCCAAACATCAAAAACATCACAAAAAAGAAGAGGTTGTTGAGGCATTTCATTTCTTTTAGACACATTTCCAGTTCTTTGACATCTGGAACAATTTTTGCAAAAATCAAAGGCATCCCTAAATAAAGTAGGCCAATATAAACCAGAATCTAACACTTTTCTAGCTGTTCTTTGGGGACCAAAGTGTCCACCACATGCAAGAGTATGACAAAAATTCAGCACGGATGCAAATTCATGATTTGGAACACATCTCCTAATAATTTGGTCACTACAAATTTTCCACAAATAAGGGTCATCCCACACATAGTACCTAGCCTCGCTTCTTAATTTATTCAATTGATGTCTATTTTGGTATGCAGGTAATTCAGATGCAACAAGATAATTCACCAAATCAGCATACCAAGGCTCACCAGTACCATGCAAAAGGAGGAAACACTCATCTGGAAAATTGTCCCTTACAGGGAGATGTTCCAATGGAAGATCAGAAAGCCTACTCAAGTGATCTGCTACTACATTCTCTGCCCCACTCTTATCCTTGATTTCCACATCAAATTCTTGGAGGAGCAGCATCCATCTAAGCAATCTTGGCTTTGCATCTGGCTTCTTCAACAAATATTTCAGTGCTGCATGGTCAGAAAACACAGTTACTTTGGAGGCAAGCAAATATGATCTAAATTTTTCTAAAGCAAAAACAATTGCTAAAAACTCCTTCTCTGTGGTTGTGTAATTTGATTGAGCTGAATCAAGGGTACGGGACGCATAGGCTATGACATGCAACTTCCTCTCTACTCTTTGTGAAAGTACTGCTCCTACAGCAAAATTTGAGGCATCGCACATGAGCTCAAAGGGAAGCTCCCACTGTGGAGGTTGGATGATAGGAGGGGAGGTAAGTTGCTTCTTCAACTCATCAAAAGCTGACCTGCAAGCATCATTAAAAACGAAATCAGTTTCTTTTTGGAGGAGTTTAGATAGGGGTAGAGCGATCTTACTGAAGTCCTTGATGAATCTCCTATAAAATCCTGCATGGCCAAGAAAAGAGCGAACTTCCCGCACAGAAGCGGGGTAAGGCAAAGAAGAGATAACATCAACTTTGGCTTTATCTACTTCTATGCCACGTGGTGACACTATGTGGCCTAGGACTATTCCTTGCTCTACCATGAAATGACATTTTTCATAATTCAAGACCAAATTTTTCTCTATGCATCTCTCAAGTACTCTCTCCAAATTTTTCAGACATGCATCAAATGAGTCTCCATAAACAGAAAAATCATCCATGAACACTTCCATGCAATCCTCTAACAAATCAGAAAATATGCTCAACATGCATCTTTGAAAAGTGCCAGGTGCATTACAGAGACCAAAAGGCATGCGTCTATATGCAAAAGTACCAAAAGGACAGGTGAAGGTAGTCTTCTCCTGATCTTCAGGTGCAATGTGAATTTGAAAATACCCAGAAAAACCATCAAGGAAACAGTAATGAGACTTGCCAGCAAGTCTCTCAAGCATTTGATCAATAAAAGGAAGAGGAAAATGATCTTTTCTAGTTGCTTGGTTCAACTTCCTATAATCAATGCAAACACGCCAACTGTTTTGAACTCTAGTGGGCACTAACTCATTATTTTCATTTGCTATAACAGTTACCCCGGTTTTCTTTGGCACTACTTGTACCGGACTCACCCACTTACTATCAGAGATAGGATAAATAATACCAGCTTGGAGGAGCTTACTTACCTCCTTCTTGACCACATCAAGAATCATGGGGTTGAGTCTTCTTTGGGGTTGCCTCACTGGTTTTGTCTCTTCTTCAAGGAGAATTCGGTGCATGCACACTGAAGGACTAATTCCAGGAATGTCTGCTAGAGTCCACCCAATCGCCTTCTTATTCTTTTTCAGCAAACTGATCAATTTTTCTTCTTGATTGGGGTTCAAGTTGTTGGCCACAATGATTGGAAGTTTGTCTCCTACTTCCAAGAAGGCATACTTGAGGTTTTCTGGTAAAGCCTTCAACTCCAATGCAGGTGGTTGGATGGAGGATGGAATTAGTTTTTGTGGAATCACATCCAAGGAAGCACCTACAAATTCAGTTTGCTCAAAGACAGAATCCTTGGCTAAAGAGGAGGAAGGGTTAGCAGCACAAGAGGAAAGAGATGAAGAATGTACAACATTACAATTTAAATCACTACACCTACAACTACCTAAAATAGAAACAGAATCTAAGTATAAGCTAGAGAAATTTACAGAATCAGGATGCACATCAGAATCCAAATCACTATGCAAATCAGAATGCAACTCAGAATTGTCAGCATTTAGAGAGTTTTCAATTTCAGTGCAAGCATGACAAAATTCAGAACCAGCACAGTTGCATTCAAAGGCATCTACCAAATCAGAGAATTCAGGAAAATCAGAAATTAATTCATTTTGGAAATCTTCACATGCCTCATCAACTAAGTAATCCAAAAAGTTAACTACATGCACATTGGAATGATTTTCTATAGGATGTTTCATGGCATCCAAAATGTTAAAATCAATTTTATTACCAGCAAACTCCATTGACAAAGTCCCTTCATGCACATTAATGATGGTTTTTGCAGTTTTCAGAAAAGGTCTACCAAGTATTAATGGTGCATGGCCAGGAGTATTATCATTTTCCATATCAAGCACATAAAAATCAGCAGGAAAAATGAGATCTTTAACTCTTACCAGAACATCTTCTAAAACTCCTGCTGGATGTGCTGTGCTCCTATTGGCAAGTTGGACAATCACTCCAGTTGGTGAAAGAACACCAATCTTGAGGCTCGAGTACACTGATTTGGGCATAACATTGATTGAGGCTCCCAAATCCAGCATAGCGTTGGAGAACTCCATGTTGCCTATTGTGCATGGTATTGTGAAAGTTCCAGGATCTTTGCACTTGGGTGGCATGGGTGGTTGGATGAGTGCAGACACATTTCTTCCCAAATTGACTCTCTCATTACCCCTTAAACGCCTCTTATGAGTGCACAACTCTTTGAGGAACTTGGCATACTTGGGGATTTGCTTAATTGCTTCCAAAAGTGGGATATTGACCTCTATTTTCCTGAAGGTCTCCATGATCTCCTTATCCATGTCAGATTCAGAAGCTTTCCTTGATTGAGTCTGCCTATTAGGGAAAGGAAGAGGAATTTTCTGAACCACTTCTTCATCCTTTTTATTTTGCTCACTGGTTGAAGATGAAGGAACACTTTGCTGGACATTTGATTTTTCTGGTTCAGATTCAGAAGCTGGACTGTCTACTTGTTTGCCACTCCTCAAGATGATGGCACTCACATTGCCTCTTGGGTTGATCACTGGTTGGGATGGCAAACTCCCTGAACCTTGGCTTTTCAGCTCATTGACTGTTGTGGCTAACTGGCCAATCTTAGTTTCCAAATTCTGCATATTTATTTCTGTCCTTTGCTGGAACTGAAGAGTATTGGCAGTCAGTTGCTTCATTAGATCCTCAAGACTAGGCTCAGGTTTCTTGGGTGCTGGAGGAGGTGTATGACTAGCTTCAGGTTGATTGTATCTTACATGGGGTGGCTGGTAAGGGGGGTTAGATGTATTCCCATACTTGAAAGCTGGATGATCACGCCACCCAGGATTGTAGGTGGAGGAATATGGGTCATATCTCTGTTGTTGTGGCTGCATGGGTCTACCAGGGAATATACCTGCACATGACTCAGTTGAGGTCTCTTGCAGCTGAGGGCATTGATCAGTATGGTGGGTATTCAGGGAACAAATACCACAGGTTGAAGGAGGAGGGGCTTGTTGTTGTGTTCTCTGATTTAATGCCAATTGCCTCACCATTGAAGCTAATTCTTCCAATTTATTTTCTATCCTTTGTTGCTCCATGGGAGGTGTCCTCACCTCATTGACAGTAACTGTTGGATCACTCAATCTGGTTCCAAATTGCTGAGCATTTTGGGCCATCTTGGCCAATAATTCGTTTGCTGCAGAAGGAGTCTTATCCACCAATGCCCCACCAGCAGCTGCATCAACTATATATCTGTCCATAGGCAGTAATCCCTCATAGAAATACTGGATGAGAAGTTGCTCTGAAATCTGGTGGTTTGGACAGCATGAGCAAAGCTTCTTAAACCTCTCCCAATATTCATGCAGAGACTCACCATTCAATTGTCTAATCCCACTGATATCTTTCCTGATTGCTGCTGTTCTAGAGGCTGGAAAGAATTTTTCTAAGAACAACTTCTTCAGCTCATCCCATCTTGTTATCAAGGCAGTGGGTAGATAGTAAAGCCAATCCTTGGCTGCCCCATCCAGAGAGAAAGGAAATGCTATTAATTTGATCTGTTCTTCTCCAACTCCATGTGGTCTCATGGTAGAGCAGACAACATGGAACTCCTTTAAGTGCTTGTGCGGATCTTCTCCTGCAAGACCATGAAACTTAGGCAACAAATGGATTAGACCAGATTTTAGTTCAAAGTTAGCATCCAACTTAGGATAATTTATGCACAATGGTTGATAATGCACATCAGGTGCAATCAACTCTTTAATTGATTGTTCTTGCCTATTTTGAGGCATTTGTGCATTTTGATTATCCATCCCAGTTATCCCAGCTGACTCAGAATCTGTAGACTCTAACACAATATCAGATTCAGAATCTGATTCAACTTCTACACTATCAACAGCTAACTCAACAATTTCAGCAAGAATTTCAGAAACTATACTAGTCCTAATGCTATTACTTCTCACTAGCCTATGGAAGGTCCTATCAATTTCTGGATCAAAAGGTGGTAAGTCCACGTGACCAGACCTTCTCATATACTAGAAAGGGCACAAATTCACGAGAAAACAACAAAAAGAACAAAAAGAGCAAAATAAGCACAAAATGGTCCAACCAAGGAAAATGACCAAAAATGAAGTATCTCAGAAAAATCTGATTTTTCTTGGAAAAATCCTTCACCAATTGGAGGCACAAAATCAAAAAACAGAACTCAAAAATAAGATCTACAAAAATCAAACCAAAAATCACAATTAATTAGAAGAATGGCTAAAATCATTGTAAAATGGAAAAAGTGGTCTAAACGTTGGAATTTAGCCGAGATAGGGCGGTGCTCCTCACGACAAAGTCGTGAGGAGTTTTGCCCGAAAGGGTCGTGTTTAGTGGACTACCAATTTTTCAAGTCAATCCGATTTAGTTTTTTAAGCTGATGAATAGTGACTGAAATATACTAGGAAACTTGAAAAGTTGACTTGAAAAATTTGTAATCACTTCCAACAATACCAAGCCACAAAAAATCAAACAAGAACACGATAGAACAACTAATTAACACTTCGAAATGAATTGGCTCCCCGGCAACGGCGCCAAAATTCTGGTTCACGCCACTACGATATCAAATCGCCCAGAATTGAATTGTGGCAATTTGCAGTATAGTGATTCCCAGGTCGTATTCACTCAAGGAGCCTCACTTCTTGATACTAATTAATCGTTCTAAACACCTAAACACCAATTAAGAGTACATAAACGTGGGGGGGTTTTGTAGCAATACTAACTAAATAAATAAAACAGAACAGCAATTAAACACTACAACAGCAGCAAAATATGCAGCAACAGCAGTAACAGCAGAAACAGCAGCAGCAGCAGAAATTGCAAGAGATTGACAGTAAAGAGACTATGTAATCAGCCACTAGGATTCATGGGAGTGTAACTATCATTACCTAACTCATTGATTCAGCTTTGTTCTCATTCCATTGTTTGGTTCTTTATGAAAATGTTTCTAGAATAACATCTAGAATTTAATGCTACTAATTACAGTCAAGAACATCTCTCTACTATAACTAGATGCATTCAGTGGAAAATCTCAACCAACCCAAGTTAAATATATCATTTAACTAGTCATTTCGCCTCCCTTACTTTCCTAATCAGTCAAGCAAGGTTATGTCCTATATATAAGTCAGTTTATGTTACATTCTCAAGTTCTAATCAGAATTTGACAGCAAAATAAACATGACAGCAAAACAGAAATGAAATGAGATGAAAATGGAGAACAAAACACTTAACTTGCATTCTTAGTTCAAGCTACAACATCCCAGTGGTCTAGTGACTAATTACAATGAAAACTTAGCCCTCCATAAGAGCAAAACAGCCAATAACAGAAGCAAAAACAGAGGGGAAGAGAGAGCTGCGAATTTTCTAAGTCTGGTTGCCTAAAATGAATGTATTCTTATTTCTAAAACTGATGCCCCTTCAATGCCTTAGAATATTCTACCCTAGATGCTTCCTCCATGATGTAGCAGCACTTTGACAGCAAAACATCAGTATAATTAATGTTTCTGCAGCAGAAAGTAGGCATGGCAGCAGCAGATTTAATATTTCTGCAGCAGAAAGTAGGAAACAGCAGCAGAACATAGGTATGGCAGCAGCAGAACAGCATGGAAGAATTGATATTTCAGCCTTGCTTTCTGACCTACGAAATTTAATATTCATGCCCTCAAATTCTGACTACATGGCATTCAATAAGAGTTCAAGTGGGCCCCACATCCAGCATATCCTAGTCAGCATCTGCATCATCCAAAAAGTGCCACATTAGCATCCAAATCATCATCTTTGTCCTTGTCAGCATTTTTCTCTCTAAAATTAAAATTTGTAGGAATTAAATTGAGCATTTTACAATTCAAGTTCTAAAAATATAAAATTGAAACACATTCAATCCATAAATAGTTTATACCCAATAAATTCCAAAACATAATAAAATTAGAGAATTGGCAACATTGGAATAGCCATAGGACTAAGATAGGGACTAAAAAGTATATAAAAATACCCGATATCACGGGTACTTTTGGATGACTATGGAAAGAGATTGCATAGAATATGTCAGAAAGTGCCACAAGTGTCAGATTTACTCTGATAAAATCAACGCGCCTCCACTTTCACTATACAATTTAACAGCACCATGACCGTTCTCAATGTGGGGCATCGATGTAATCGACCCTATTAACCTAAAAGCATCGAATGGACATCGCTTTATCTTGGTTGCCATCGACTATTTCACTAAATGGGTAGAGGCCAACTCATACGCTAATGTGACTTAGAAAATCTTCATCAGATTCATGAAGACTAATGTCGTATGTCGGTATGCCTTGCTTGAGAGGATTATCACAGATAATGCACGAAATTTGAATAGAACAGAAATTAAAAAGTTTTGTAACCAATTCAAGATTAAACATCATAATTCAGCACCTTATCGACCACAAATGAATGGTGCAGTCAAAGCTGCAAATAAAAACATCAAGAAAATCATTGAGAAGATGACAGTAACATACAAGGATTGGCACGAGATGCTTCCCTATGCTTTACACAGCTACAGGACTACCCTACGTACTTCAACTAGGGCAACTCCTTACTCTTTGGTTTACTGGATGGAGGCAGTGACACCTGTTGAAGTAGAAATCCCATCTTTGAGGGTGCTCATCGAAGCTAATCTAAGGGAAGATGAATGGGTAAAAGCTAGATATGAGCAACTGAATATGATTGAAGGAAAATGACTGACTGCTATTTGTCATGGGCAATTATACCAAAAGAGGATGGCCAGGGCTTTCAATCGAAAATTACGTCCCAGAGAGTTCAAGGCTGGTGATTTAGTACTTAAGAAAATATTACCAAATCAAGAGAATTCCAGGGGCAAGTGGGCACCTTCGTATGAGGGGCCTTATGTGGTTAAATTTACCTTCTCAAGAGGTTCATTGATCCTAACAGATATGGATGGCCAGGAGTTGTCAATGCCTATCAACTCTGATGCGGTCAAGAGATACTACGCTTAAAGAGGTTTTCTTTTTTGTAAAAAAGAAAAAAAAAAGGAATAAGCTTGCTGAGTCAGAAACTTGAAAAGAAGACTCAAGCAACAATTAGCTCAGACATGAAAAGTGATCTTTTAAAAAGGGTGCTCACTAAACTGAAAACCTGAAAAGGCGGCCTAGGCAAAAGCTAGAGCAATGAAAAATCCTCAAAGTACTCAAAGTAGTATAAGAAATGGGGAGTCGGACATTTCAGCTTGGTTCCCTCAACATACAGAAGCATAAAGGGGGATATGCAAAAGTGAAATTGGGTTATGGCATCAGTTAGCATTCATGAGAACATATCTATTGTAACACGTATTCATTCAGAGAGTCAACTCAAGAACAAAGGACATTCTATAGAAGAATCAATTTAGTTATGATTTTTCAGACTCCAATTAATTTGAATTATTTCATTATCCTTGTTATCTCAACTATATGTCTCTCGCTCATACTTTTTAATAGATGAGAATTATTCTTCTAATAATGTCTCATTTGCCTAGAAAGTAACTCCACATAGCCATGACAAGTATTCCTTTTGTTCCACATAAAGCAAATGAAAATGATAACATTCAATAAAGAATCACATCGAACGACTCGTTTAAGCTCCCTTTAATCTGTGAGATCTCTAGATTTGTTTTGTTCAAAGAACCTGTTAAGTTGAGTTTCAATCTGATGGTATCATGAGGAAATAATTTCAGCTCTTTAACATCAAAGGCTAAATTCCATTACAAAACCGAGGCAAATTCAAAACAATGACAAACTATATCTAGCAACACAGTCAAGAACAGGAGGGTCTGGTTAGATGAAAGTCTCAAGGAAGGACGCAATGATGAACAAAGATACCAAATAAAGTCCGGCTAAAGATTATAAACAAGGCGCTTTTGGGAGGCAACCTAATTTTTTTTTTGGGTTTCTTTCATGATCTTAAGTCTGATTTTATTGGTTCGATTGTTTGCTGAATCTAGATTGGTTTCGTCTGATTGTTTCTTCCTTTTAGTGTTCTTGAAATACATCTTCCAAAAAAAAAGAGCAACCATTTGCATTAAAGAAAAAGGAGAAAGAGAGAGAGACTGAGGATTACATTATGCAAAAAGGGGGAAAAGAAATCACAAAGCATAACATATATAACCTATGGGTAAGGCGGCTTCTTAGATGAAGAGGGAGCCTCAGGTTTATTCTTAGGAGTAGTGAATTGTAGTGTTATCTCTTGACCACTACCCTTTCTGAGAGCCTTTATAATTTCTTGGAGAAAAATATAAATCTTATTATGGCACTTAATGCTTTTCTGGTTTTGGCTACAAAAACACTGAGTTGACCAAAAATAATATTTGTCAATTTTTTCTCCCAAGCTGTTATACTGGTTTCTCGTCAGTTGCTTCAGACCCTTAATCTCTTGCCTCAGCCCTTCCACCTCCTTCTTCAGAAGAGTAATTTCATCTTCTAAAGTACGGCCTACGCCGTGCCCCTCCAACTCCTCATCAAGCCTCTTTCTCTTGGTATCCCTTTCTGAAGACTCCTCCATGGGTTGCTTACCTTTGTCGTCCTACCCCAAACATAGAATCAGGTAGAGCTCCTCCTTCTCGGGCAGGATAGTAAAATCGATAAACTGCTTAGAAGCCATTGGGGTGAACTTCTGAATTGGTGTATGTGTTTGAAAAAAAAGAGAGAAGAGAAAAGGTATAAACTTCTTAGTTTGAACTAGTGATGGTTTCATATTTCTGAAAGGGTCTTATAAAGAAACGTTAGGGTTGAGTTTTCCAGAAATAACGCAAATCACCACGCCCCTACATGCCAACCCTGCAGAGTCTACAAATTGGTAACCAAAGCTGGAACAAGCGAGCATGCAAACAGCACGTCATTAATGCAAATTACCATAGAAGTCAAAGATTTGTACTTATTGCGGCTGACTTGTTGTTCTACCCACCATATTTCTTCACTTGAGCTGCTGTGCCTTTTAAAGATGTTTTGAAATCGAAGAAATACATTTTTTTTACCGTTTTATATCTTCTTTGGATTTTTTTTTTGGGTTTGCATCTCTTTGTTTTGGCTTTCGTGCTGATATGTAGAGACTATTATTGATTGTTTTAAATGTTTTTATACAGTTTTTCTTAGTTTACACGTTTTCATTTTGAAATTTTTTTTCCTGTAAATCTCCCTTCTGCTCTGTTGTCTCTTCTTTTCGTGAAGCTACCCTCTTTCTGTCTCTGTCGTGCTCTTGAAGAATGCAACTCTGACCAGCAGATCCTGCCAGGACTGTGAGCCTTAAACGTTGTTGCTGATCATCGGAGCTACCACTTGCACGCATAGCATTACACATATTCGGGCTGAGCACCCAGAATACTCTACCTTTAGCCACTACTTAACTATGACATACTTAGCTTCGGATACAAACCGACACCCATCTTTTTGAAGCCCAGAGACGACCAGCCCTCATCTTTTCAAACCCTAGAGACGACAGGCTCTCCCAGTGTTTCAAAGCCCGGAGACGACCGGCCCCCCTTTCCTTTCAAAGCCTGGAGACGACCAACACCTATCTTTTCAAAGCCCGGAGACGACTGGCTCCCCCAGTGTTTCAAAGCCTGGAGACGACTAGCACCTGTTGACCCTAAGGCTATATGCCATAAGTTTTGATGATGACAAATGTATTTGAATAGTAACATTGATATATATAAAGATTAATTATCATATATATGCTACAAGTACTTAAGCATGATTATGTTATTTAATATGTATGTTGCATATATTGAATCATGCTATTAAACTAACCATTGAGTTTGCAAGTAAGATATATTTTATAGGTTGGTTCAAAACAAGAAGAATGAGCATTGTATTGAAGAACAAGGAAAAGCAATATCATGCTTCACTCAAGGAAAACAACATGCAAGGATGAAGCTCCAAGAAATGAAGAATTAGAAGATTTGAAGTCTTGGAAGCTTGGATGCATCAAGATAGCCTATGTGTTTACATTAGGTATATTTTATATAGGCTAGTATACTTGTGCAACTCAATGATTTAGATTTGCATACATTGGCTTAATTATTTTGAACAAAAAGATAGTGAGATATGAAATTTTACAAAAGTTAATTTTTGACCTTTGGTCACTCTTTATATCATATCTCATAAACAAAAAATCAATTTTTCAAGTATCTTAATCTCATTTGATAGTAGACTCAAAGATCTTTCCAAAGGTATATTATTTATTGAAAACGGAGTCCAAATGAGAAATATATGACTATTTAAAATATAGTTTGAAAAATTGAAAGTTGATTATTCTGTTCTGACCTATAATCAGTATTTTGATTATATCTTTTAAAAGAAAAATAATTTTTGAGTAAAACTTGGCTCATTTGAAACTAGACTCCAAGAGCTTTCCAACGGTATATTATTTGTTTAAAACGGAGTTCAAATGAGGGAGTTATGAATTTTTAAAGAAAGCTCAAAATCTGGACTGCACTATAAGTGCTGTAACGGCTATATAACGGCTAGTTTTGTAAAATCTTATATATATGACCTTAGATACACGATTTTGAGCAAGAACAAAGTCCTACAATGTGATATTAACTTCTTCTATCATCTTTGAGAGAAAGGAAAGCATTCTTGAGCCAAATCTTGCATATTCTCTATCATTAGAGTTATTAGAGCTTCATTTGTTTTCATCTACTCTTTAGAGAGAGTTTCTTTGTATTGTTGATTTTGATCAACACATATATTATTCTGAGTTGAGGTTCGCAAGTACCGGTGTTGGAAGAACTTGCTTTGGATTGAGGAGGAGCTCGGATTCATAAATTCTTCATTGTGGTTTCGCAAATACCCGGATCGAATTTGTGTGGTTGTAGTGGTTTACAAGTACCCGGATTAAACTTACAATTATAGTGGAAATACTCAAGTGGTCTCTTGAGGACTGGATGTAGGCTTGGATTAGCCGAACCAGTATAAATCTCCGAGTTTGCTTTCTCTATCCCTTACTCTTTAATTTGTGCATATTGATATCTATTCTTTAATTCCTTAATCTTTATAATTATTTATCTTGACAGCACATTGATTTTCTGTATTGCATTTATTATCCTAAGCATTGTACTTTTACAGAAAATCATTTTAACTTCCAATTAATTCTTGTGAAAAATTTATAAAACCCAATTCACCCCCCCCTCTTGGGTTCCAACCATTACTTTCAGCACCCATCTTTTCCAAGCCCGAAGATGACCGGCCCCCTAACATTTCAAAGCCCGGAGACGACCGACCCTTACCCATTCAAAGCCCGGAGACGACCGGCCCCCCTTTCCTTTCAAAGCCCGGTTACAACTGGCACCCATCCTTTCAGACATTACATGATTATGTAGCATATCATTTTTTGTACACGTCATTAGCATCTTGACAAAATTGAGTGTTTCTTATCTTTACTCACTTCTTAAACAAGAATATCTCGAATTTAATTTCTCATAATCTTGTTTAATAATGAGTAAAAAAGGGCAACAGTAACACCTAATTTTGTCCATGATATTATAATTTCTTTTTCTTTTTGTAAAAAAAATAAAAATACTTAAAACAAAAAGGCAAAAAAATAATAATAATAAAATAACAAAAAGAAAATATTAAAAACATGATAAAATAATAAAAGTCCAAAATGTTACATGTTTTTTTTATCACACACATATGGTGGTGTCCTAATCCACATGCAAGGTCAGGAATCTCTAGCCAAGGTACTTCAAATATGTCCCTTTTTTTTTCTTTTTTTCAAATGGCAATCACACTACTAGTCAAAAAAAGAACATGAATACAAGGTAAGAGCTACATGATTTGAAAGTTTTTTCCATTAACATAATCATTTTGCACCCCCATCTCCCACTATAAGTAAAGGACTTTTTCTTCTCTTTAGGGGGAGGAGAAGAGAGAAAAGAAAGGGCAAAAAAAAAAAATACATGCTCTATTTTCTATGTAGAAATTGAGAAATATTTGCCTTCTTTTGGAGTATTGTGGAAGGATAAGATTAGTTATAAATTATTCACAAACACTCTGGGCAATGGAGGAGCAAACGTGGTGATTGAAGGAGTGAAGTTCAGCTGCAAACAAGATCAAAACCTAGAGGAGTGCAGTAAATTCCAAAAAAAAAAAAGACAACCGTGAAGGTAAGTTGATTTCTTTCATGCATTCATTTTTTTTTTTGGTAGAGTTAGTTTTTCATGCCATAATTTAAACTTTGGAGCTTAAAAGAAGATCAAAATCAAACCAAAAAAAAAAACCAGAAAAATCATGGAAAGAAGCAAAGTAACGTGATGAACCGTGAAAACGTGAAAATTCCCAAGAACTTGGTTTTAATTCATTTTTTCCATTGCTATGGACTGGAATGGACCTAAAATGACCCAAAAACATCCTAGAAGAAGTTCTGGACAGATTTGGAAAGAAAAATTGAGACTTGAACGTGATTTATGCAAAATAGGGACCAAACTGAAAAAATTTAGAAGTTTACATGGGTTGATTTAATTCAAAAATAAAATAATTCCTAGACCGAGGGACCTATATGAAGACAGCTATTATATCAGATCAAGCAAAATAATAAAGAAAAATTTCACATAGGGACCTCGATGAAAAGATAGAAAAATATGCATATACCAGCATCCATATTTCTTTCCTTTTATTTTTTTTTCCTTTCTTTTTTTTATGCACTTTACATAAATATGTATAGGTGTGCGTCATATATATATATATATATATATATATATATATATATATATATATATATGTGTGTGTGTGTGTGTGTGTGTATATGTAATTGTATTTGTGTAGATTTTATCTTTTCTCAAAATCAAAAATCCAAAAATATTTTCCTTTAACTTCGTTTTCAATATATTAAAAAAATTTGAAATATGTTATCATTAAAATTATTATTTCCCTTGTTTTCATCCTCAAGATAAATTCAAAATTTCCAAAAAAATGTTTCCTTTGTTCTCATTTCTATTCAAAAAAAAAATCTCAAAAAATGTTTCTTTATTTTCGTTTCAAAAATAAATTTCAAAACTAAGAAAATATTTTCCTTTAAATTTTATTCACAAGATATTTTCAAAAAACACCAAAATATGTTTTCCTTTCGAATAATTTCATAAAACAATTTCATAATATCAAAAATGTTTCCTTTCAAATGATTTCATAATAATTTCAAAAACCCAAAAACCCATCTTTTCGAAGCCCAGAGACGACCAGCCCTCATCTTTTCAAACCCCAGAGACGACAGGCTCTCCCAGTGTTTCAAAGCCCGGAGACGACCGGCACCCATCTTTTCAAAGCCTAGAGACGACCGGCCCTTACCCCTTCAAAGCCTGGAGACGACCGGCCCCCTTTTCCTTTCAAAGCCTGGAGACGACCAACACCTATCTTTTTAAAGCCCGGAGACGACTGGCTCCCCCAGTGTTTCAAAGCCTGGAGACGACTAGCACCTGTTGACCCTAAGGCTATATGCCATAAGTTTTGATGATGACAAATGTATTTGAATAGTAACATTGATATATATAAAGATTAATTATCATATATATACTACAAGTACTTAAGCATGATTATGTTATTTAATATGTATGTTGCATATATTGAATCATGCTATTAAACTAACCATTGAGTTTTCAAGTAAGATATATTTTATAGGTTGGTTCAAAACAAGAAGAGTGAGCATTGTATTGAAGAACAAGGAAAAGCAATATCATGCTTCACTCAAGGAAAACAACATGCAAGGATGAAGCTCCAAGAAATGAAGAATTAGAAGATTTGAAGTCTTGGAAGCTTGGATGCATCAAGATAGCCTATGTGTTTACATTAGGTATATTTTATATAGGCTAGTATACTTGTGCAACTCAATGATTTAGATTTGCATACATTGGCTTAATTATTTTGAACAAAAAGATAGTGAGATATGAAATTTTACAAAAGTTAATTTTTGACCTTTGGTCACTCTTTATATCATATCTCATAAACGAAAAATCATTTTTTTAAGTATCTTAATCTCATTTGATATTAGACTCAAAGATCTTTCCAAAGGTATATTATTTATTGAAAACGGAGTCCAAATGAGAAATATATGACTATTTAAAATATAGTTTGAAAAATTGAAAGTTGATTATTCTGTTCTGACCTATAGTCAGTATTTTGATTATATCTTTTAAAAGAAAAATAATTTTTGAGTAAAACTTGGCTCATTTGAAACTAGACTCCAAGATCTTTCCAACGGTATATTATTTGTTTAAAACGGAGTTCAAATGAGGGAGTTATGAATTTTTAAAGAAAGCTCAAAATCTGGACTGCACTATAAGTGCTGTAACGGCTATATAACGGCTAGTTTTGTAAAATCTTATATATATGACCTTAGATACATGATTTTGAGCAAGAACAAAGTCCTACAATGTGATATTAACTTCTTCTATCATCTTTGAGAGAAAGGAAAGCATTCTTGAGCCAAATCTTGCATATTCTCTATCATTAGAGTTATTAGAGCTTCATTTGTTTTCATCTACTCTTTAGAGAGAGTTTCTTTGTATTGTTGATTTTGATCAACACATATATTATTCTGAGTTGAGGTTCGCAAGTACCGGTGTTGGAAGAACTTGCTTTGGATTGAGGAGGAGCCCGGATTCATAAATTCTTCATTGTGGTTTCGCAAATACCCGGATCGAATTTGTGTGGTTGTAGTGGTTTGCAAGTACCCGGATTAAACTTACAATTATAGTGGAAATACTCAAGTGGTCTCTTGAGAACTGGATGTAGGCTTGGATTAGCCGAACCAGTATAAATCTCTGAGTTTGCTTTCTCAATCCCTTACTCTTTAATTTGTGCATATTGATATCTATTCTTTAATTCCTTGATCTTTATAATTATTTATCTTGACAGCACATTGATTTTCTGTATTGCATTTATTATCCTAAGCATTGTACTTTTACAGAAAATCATTTTAACTTCCAATTAATTCTTGTGAAAAATTTATAAAACCCAATTCACCCCCCTCTTGGGTTCCAACCATTACTTTCAATTGGTATCAGAGCTTGGGCTCTTGTTTAAAGACTTAACCGTCTAAGAGTTAGCATGGTTGGATATAGTGATTGGTTTATTTCTAAAAATTGTTCTTTCACAGAACCTCCAATTTTTTATGCTAATCATTTTCAATATTGGAAGTATGAAATGAAAATGTTTTTAATTTCAGTAGACCATAAACTCTGGGATGTTATAGAAAATGGTTCTTGTATGCCTGTCAAGGAAGAACAAGGAAAATGCATTCCAAAACTTAAGAGTGAATGGAATGATACTGAAAGAAGTTTAATGCAACTCAATGCTAAGGCAAAATTGATTATTTCTTGTGCATTGAGTCAAGATAAATTTTTCAAAATCTCCAACTGTGCAACTGCAAAAGAAATGTGGGAAATTCTTGAAGTTGCACATGAGGAAGATCTTATTGCTGAGGAATTAAGGTATAGAAGTTTCATTAATGAACTTGAAATTGCTCAAATGAACAATTGCAAAACCATTAATGAGATACAACTTGTGCTTAATCAATTGCAAGCTCTTGGTGTTGAACTTACAGGAAAATCTCAAATCACCAAGGTGGCAGACGAAGAAGAAAAAAGAGAAAAAGAGAAACCACAACCAAAAGGTGAATCATCAAAGAAAGCTTACCTATCTTCCATTTGGGGAAATAGCAATTCTAATAAGCAAAACACAAATGAAGAAGCCAACACTTGTCTTGTGGCCAGAGATAAAGATGAGGTAAATTTATTTGACTACTCTTTTGAAGAATTACAAGATGCCTTTGATGATTTACATGAAGAATCTCTTATACTTGCAAAGAAACTAAATGTTTCAAAACAGAAAAACTCTTCTCTTGAAAATGAGTTGGAAATATTGAAAAATGAATTTTCTATTTCCAAGGAAGAGAATTTTGTTTTTGAAAATCAAAACAAAACTTTGCAAGAAGAGAATTTGATTTTAAAAACAAATATCTCTACCAACAAAAATTGCTTTTGTACCAAGTGTGATTTTTTGAAAAAAGAAAATGATAATCTTAAAAACACACTTGCAAAACTCTCTCAAGGTAGAGAAATTTTAAATACCTCAGTTTTGAAACAAAGAAGAATTAACAAAGTTGGTATTGTTTCTAAAAAGAAATCAAACCAAAAGCAGTTTAAAAACTTCTTTGTTTCTGCAAAGATGTCCAATAGTCCAACTTGCACTTGTTTCTATTGTGGACTGAAAGGACACAAATCTTACTCCTGTTTTTATAAGAAAAATCTTGTTCATGGAGTAAAAATGAAATGGGTTCAAAAAGGAACTCATGACCCAAGCAAACCCAAAGAAATTTGGGTACTAAATATAAATGAATAATTTGTAGATTTGCCTCGAAGCAAGGAGCAGAAATGACTTTTCAATGGCTACATCATTCAAACTCCACTCTCTTGCATCAAAAGGAGGCAATGGATAAGTAAACATATAAGCTGGAATGCATTGTAAGAATTTTGACTGATATGTTTACTGCTCTCTAATGTTTTTGTATGTTATCTAATATGCCTTACATCTATCCTTGATATTCATGCATGCTATATCTGAAAACAATTGTTAGGTGTGCAGATTATAGATTCAAATTTTGTTTTGATCTAAAATCTTTCTTCCAAATTTTGCTCAAACTATCCTTTTTATTGCATCATGAAAACTTGCTTCCATTACACGCACATTTTTCTTGTCTTCACAACAATAAGATTCCTCCTACCTATAGTATTTATCCTTGCTGTAATCTTATTTAAATATTTTCAATGAAATCAAATATTTTGCAAAATTGCATTTCATGAAAGCATAGCACTTTTATTAATATGGTATATCTTGAACATAATGTTGCTCCTAGTACTCGAGATTTATTTGAACATTACTGATTTGAACATCAAAGTGCTCCACCAAAAGTGTTTTGCAGGAGTTAGTCCTCAAATCTATCCTCTAAGCTCATTCGTAATGATCGACCAATGCTTGACAGTGATCTTATAAGAGATTGTTTTCAAGAGGATCTTGCAAATAATCAATCAATTAAGTTCATTAAAATTGCAAGAAGATAGAATCAAAAGAAGAGCAATGAGCAAAACAAAAATATCAAAATCTTGAGGAGGAACTTCAAGAAGCAATAAGAGTTTGCCAAAATTGATGAGTATCTCGGATTAGGTGGGTTGTATTGAATCATCAGCCCTCGGCCATTCCTTGGAGCAAGAGACTGAGCAATGTCACGTAGGGTAGTGTAAATCCCATTCATACAATCAACACTTCTTTGTTGTTGATTGCAGAAGCATTGGGTAGACCAATAGAAGAACCTATCTATTCTTGAAGTCAGTGCCACATTGTTGCGTTTAGCTAACTTCTCCTGGTCCTCTATCATCTTCTTGAGTTTCTTCACCTCCTGCTCCAGACAAGCAATTTTGTCTTCTGACGTATGGCGTGTACTAATCTCCTCAGCTTCTTCGATCTTCATCTTCTTCTTTTGGTTCTCTTGAGATTCCTCCAAAGGTCTTTTGCCTTTGTCCTTGCCTAGACTCAAGTTTAAGTCGAGCTCTTCCTCCCTTGCCTCTACTGTGAGATCAATGAACTTTCTTGCTGCCATGGTTTGGAAAATTCAGAAATTTTTGTAGGAGTATGAAGAGAGAGGAATGTCAGAAAGTTATAGGCTCAGAGATGAATACTCTTTGTGGTGTGGTAATTGAGAACTCTAGGGCAGTCTTTATAGAAAGAAAATTCTGACTTAGAGCCAACGAAGATATCTCTTCGCCGCACCCCTACACGCTCATCATATGGATTTTGCAAGCTAGAAGCTAGAAGTCTAAGGTACGCATGCACACCGATAACGCGTCACATTAATGGCAAAACCACGAAAGTCAATTTTCGGTGGATTTGCGGCTGATTTAATTTGTTTTGATTAGAAATTTTAAGGATTAATAAAATGGTGATATTCAGAACCGTATTTTTCTGCTTCGTTGTGTTGTTCTTGAGAGCTTTCAGTATAATATACATGATTGATTGCATCATGCTCTGATCACATGTATCTAAGAACATATGTTGTGTATGCAATTCATGCATCATGAGCGAAGGCTATGGCTAAGAATAATATTTCATGATTCCACATGCACTCATACAAAATGAGCTGTCAAAATTTTTACATGTACTCATCCTCAAGATACATATATAAATTCATTTTGAATGGGTATATAAATTGCTTCCTTTGTGCTGAAATCTATCTTATCCTTTATGAAGCAAATTTGTTTTGAAAAAGGACTTTAAAAATGCTTCTGTTATGTTAATATGTTTTATCATATGAAGCAATATTTTTTTTTGAAAAAGAAAAGGTCTTAAAGATCTCTTTTGTTGTTGATGACAAAGGGATATTGATGTTTGATGTATGGATTATGTCCTATATGCTTGAATATATCATGCTTTGCAAATCCATATATCATACTTCTGCTGTGTACTGTAAATATTTCTATCATATGACAGCAAATGATGTTTATTTTTTTTATTTTTTCAAAGAGTTTAATTTTTCTGCAATTTACTAAAAATGCCTCTTCATAAACAAGCAGAAATCATTTTCAATGAAAATATTGCAGAAATTTCTTCAAAAATCTTACTTCAAAATTCTGCAATCAAAAACTGAATTTCCTTTATAATGATTTGGACAATCTTTTTCAAAAGAAAAATGTTATGAAATTCAGGGGGAGATTTGTCTCACTTGAATGTATTTTTTTTGAAAAATAATATATCTTGAAAAATTGGATATTCATTATTCATTATTCTTTTTCAAATTATGCAAGGTTTAAGGGGGAACCTAAAACTCTTTCAAGTTTTATCTTTTGGCTCATTTCATTTGACATGAGAAAAATTTTTCTAAAATTTTCTTTTTACATGTCAATGAAATCAATGATAAGTTTTGATGTATCCTTACCCCATACTATATTGACATCTTCTGACATCCTGACTTAATGAAGGTATGTGCTTTAACTTCTATATATTGTGTTCCTTACACCTTTTTGTTGATGTCAAATAGGGGGAGAAGAAACAATAGAAAAATATGTATACGTGCTTATAACATTGCATTCATTATCTTGTGATACATATTTTTCTGTGGTGATTTGTCATCATCAAAAAGGGGGAGATTGTTGACCATAAGGCTATATGCCATAAGTTTTGATGATGACAAATGTATTTGAATAGTAACATTGATATATATAAAGATTAATTATCATATATATGCTACAAGTACTTAAGCATGATTATGTTATTTAATATGTATGTTGCATATATTGAATCATGCTATTAAACTAACCATTGAGTTTGCAAGTAAGATATATTTTATAGGTTGGTTCAAAACAAGAAGAGTGAGCATTGTATTGAAGAACAAGGAAAAGCAATATCATGCTTCACTCAAGGAAAACAACATGCAAGGATGAAGCTCCAAGAAATGAAGAATTAGAAGATTTGAAGTCTTGGAAGCTTGGATGCATCAAGATAGCCTATGTGTTTACATTAGGTATATTTTATATAGGCTAGTATACTTGTGCAACTCAATGATTTAGATTTGCATACATTGGCTTAATTATTTTGAACAAAAAGATAGTGAGATATGAAATTTTACAAAAGTTAATTTTTGACCTTTGGTCACTCTTTATATCATATCTCATAAACGAAAAATCATTTTTTCAAGTATCTTAATCTCATTTGATAGTAGACTCAAAGATCTTTCCAAAGGTATATTATTTATTGAAAACGGAGTCCAAATGAGAAATATATGACTATTTAAAATATAGTTTGAAAAATTGAAAGTTGATTATTCTGTTCTGACCTATAGTCAGTATTTTGATTATATCTTTTAAAAGAAAAATAATTTTTGAGTAAAACTTGGCTCATTTGAAACTAGACTCCAAGAGCTTTCCAACGGTATATTATTTGTTTAAAACGGAGTTCAAATAAGGGAGTTATGAATTTTTAAAGAAAGCTCAAAATCTGGACTGCACTATAAGTGCTGTAACGGCTATATAACGGCTATATAACGGCTATATAACGGCTAGTTTTGTAAAATCTTATATATATGACCTTAGATACACGATTTTGAGCAAGAACAAAGTCCTACAATGTGATATTAACTTCTTCTATTATCTTTGAGAGAAAGGAAAGCATTCTTGAGCCAAATCTTGCATATTCTCTATTATTAGAGTTATTAGAGCTTCATTTGTTTTCATCTACTCTTTAGAGAGAGTTTCTTTGTATTGTTGATTTTGATCAACACATATATTATTCTGAGTTGAGGTTCGCAAGTACCGGTGTTGGAAGAACTTGCTTTGGATTGAGGAGGAGCCCGAATTCATAAATTCTTCATTGTGGTTTCGCAAATACCCGGATCGAATTTGTGTGGTTGTAGTGGTTTGCAAGTACCCGGATTAAACTTACAATTATAGTGGAAATACTCAAGTGGTCTCTTGAGGACTGGATGTAGGCTTGGATTAGCCGAACCAGTATAAATCTCCGAGTTTGCTTTCTCTATCCCTTACTCTTTAATTTGTGCATATTGATATCTATTCTTTAATTCCTTAATCTTTATAATTATTTATCTTGACAGCACATTGATTTTCTGTATTGCATTTATTATCCTAAGCATTGTACTTTTACAGAAAATCATTTTAACTTCCAATTAATTCTTGTGAAAAATTTATAAAACCCAATTCACCCCCCCTCTTGGGTTCCAACCATTACTTTCAGCACCCATCTTTTCCAAGCCCGAAGATGACCGGCCCCCTAACATTTCAAAGCCCGGAGACGACCGACCCTTACCCATTCAAAGCCCGGAGACGACCGGCCCCCCTTTCCTTTCAAAGCCCGGTTACAACTAGCACCCATCCTTTCAGACATTACATGATTATGTAGCATATCATTTTTTGTACACGTCATTAGCATCTTGACAAAATTGAGTGTTTCTTATCTTTACTCACTTCTTAAACAAGAATATCTCGAATTTAATTTCTCATAATCTTGTTTAATAATGAGTAAAAAAGGGCAACAGTAACACCTAATTTTGTCCATGATATTATAATTTCTTTTTCTTTTTGTAAAAAAAAATAAAAATACTTAAAACAAAAAGGCAAAAAAATAATAATAATAAAATAACAAAAAGAAAATATTAAAAACATGATAAAATAATAAAAGTCCAAAATGTTACATGTTTTTTTTATCACACACATATGGTGGTGTCCTTAATCCACATGCAAGGTCAGGAATCTCTAGCCAAGGTACTTCAAATATGTCCCTTTTTTTTTCTTTTTTTCAAATGGCAATCACACTACTAGTCAAAAAAAGAACATGAAGACAAGGTAAGAGCTACATGATTTGGAAGTTTTTTCCATTAACATAATCATTTTGCACCCCCATCTCCCACTATAAGTAAAGGACTTTTTCTTCTCTTTAGGGGGAGGAGAAGAGAGAAAAGAAAGGGCAAAAAAAAAAAATACATGCTCTATTTTCTATGTAGAAATTGAGAAATATTTGCCTTCTTTTGGAGTATTGTGGAAGGATAAGATTAGTTATAAATTATTCACAAACACTCTGGGCAATGGAGGAGCAAACGTGGTGATTGAAGGAGTGAAGTTCAGCTGCAAACAAGATCAAAACCTAGAGGAGTGCAGTAAATTCCAAAAAAAAAAAAAAGACAACCGTGAAGGTAAGTTGATTTCTTTCATGCATTCATTTTTTTTGTTTTTTGGTAGAGTTAGTTTTTCATGCCATAATTTAA
Source organism: Biancaea sappan (assembly GCA_037074585.1). NCBI lineage: Eukaryota > Viridiplantae > Streptophyta > Magnoliopsida > Fabales > Fabaceae > Biancaea > Biancaea sappan. The sequence goes on from CM073494.1 coordinate 21,596,727, forward strand.
ACTTTGGAGCTTAAAAGAAGATCAAAATCAAACCAAAAAAAAAAAAACAGAAAAATCATGGAAAGAAGCAAAGTAACGTGATGAACCGTGAAAACGTGAAAATTCCCAAGAACTTGGTTTTAATTCATTTTTTCCATTGCTATGGACTGGAATGGACCTAAAATGACCCAAAAACATCCTAGAAGAAGTTCTGGACAGATTTGGAAAGAAAAATTGAGACTTGAACGTGATTTATGCAAAATAGGGACCAAACTGAAAAAATTTAGAAGTTTACATGGGTTGATTTAATTCAAAAATAAAACAATTCCTAGACCGAGGGACCTATATGAAGACAGCTATTATATCAGATCAAGCAAAATAATAAAGAAAAATTTCACATAGGGACCTCGATGAAAAGATAGAAAAATATGCATATACCAGCATCCATATTTCTTTCCTTTTATTTTTTTTTCCTTTCTTTTTTTTATGCACTTTACATAAATATGTATAGGTGTGCGTCATATATATATATATATATATATATATATATGTGTGTGTGTGTGTGTGTGTGTGTGTGTGTATATGTAATTGTATTTGTGTAGATTTTATCTTTCCTCAAAATCAAAAATCCAAAAATATTTTCCTTTAACTTCGTTTTCAATATATTAAAAAAATTTGAAATATGTTATCATTAAAATTATTATTTCCCTTGTTTTCATCCTCAAGATAAATTCAAAATTTCCAAAAAAATGTTTCCTTTGTTCTCATTTCTATTCAAAAAAAAATCTCAAAAAATGTTTCTTTATTTTCGTTTCAAAAATAAATTTCAAAACTAAGAAAATATTTTCCTTTAAATTTTATTCACAAGATATTTTCAAAAAACACCAAAATATGTTTTCCTTTCGAATAATTTCATAAAACAATTTCATAATATCAAAAATGTTTCCTTTCAAATGATTTCATAATAATTTCAAAAACCCAAAAAATAATAATATGTTTCCTTTGTTTTCATTTCCATTCAAAAAGTCTCAAAAAAATGTTTCTTTGTTCCACTTACAAGATAAATTCCAAAACTCAAAAATATTTTTCCTTTAAATTTTATTAACGAGATATTTTCTAAAAGAAAAAACACCAAAATTATTTTTTAAAAAAATAATTTCATAAAACAATTTCATAAGATCAAAAATATTTTCTTTCAAATGATTTCATAATAATTTCAAAAATCCAAGAAAATACTTCATTTGTTTTCATTCTCAAGACAATTTCAAAAATCCAAAAAATATGCTTTCATTGAATTATTCTTTCAAACTCCCAAAAAAAATATTTAAAACTGAAATCCAAAAAATATTCATTTCGATCTCTTTCTAAATATCCTCAAAAGGAAAAATCAAAAAAATCAAAAGGCTTTTAAAATGGGAAGAGTCAAAGATCAAGATAATTTGTTATCATAAATTCAAACACAATCACAACTCTTCAATCTCGTTTGATTTATGAAAATAATTAATTTTGAACCTCTTTAGTTCTTCCCGCAAAAATTTTAGTCTTTCCTCTGGCCCTTGCGGCATTTCAGATGACGAACTACGTGGACTTTGATCCCTATCGACGAGTACGTAGGACCTAGACTCTGCCTAGCCAAGTCCGCCCTTGTACATATCCATTTGTTTTGATGCTTTTCTTTATTATGTTCTTATGTGACTAAGGAGGACAATTTAAGGCAAATACGAAATAATTGCTCACTTTCTAAATCAGACGTATAGGTTGCCTAACACCTTCTCTATACGATTCAATTTTCGAACTCATTTTCCTCAAAATACAGACCATCAAATTCAAAGGTTTTTCCAAGTTTTTCCCAACAAATTAAACTTTGGTGGCAGCTCCTAATAAAATTGGTTTTCAATTTTGAAAGTCAATTTTATGTACATTTTTTTTAAAAGGAACGCCAGCCGGTCACATTTCAGGTGTGACAATATTATATGATGATTGTTATGATTGATGATAGAAATTTAAAGGAATACAAGTATCTACGACACATTTATGCACAAAGAGTTTGAGGGTTAAATTCTCAAGTCACTCAGTGCAAGTATCTACTGCACATTTATGCACAAAGAGTTTGAGGGTTAAATTCTCAAGTCACTCAGTGTAAGTATCTACGGCACATAATACAAAGTGATTGAGGGTTTAATCACCCAAGAAATCATACACCAATTTAGACAAATGTAATACTATGATTGTGTAAAATGAATAATAGACTGACTAAATTAGTAAATATGGTATTTGTACTTGTAATATTTTATATGGTATAATTATTTACTTACTAAGTTTTTAAATAAACTCACTCCCTATAACTATCTGTTTAGATACAGTAAGTGAGGAGCAAGATTATCCGACTGAGGATTAGAAGCCCCTTAGAGTTGATCTTCATCTTTGTCTGGTGGGATACTAGTACTTATTAATGTGAATACTAGAAATGAGGTACTTTGTATAGGTCTCTTATGCTTACGATGTTTTAAACATAGCAGATTATGTGTACCTTTCTTTATTATTTCAGATGTTTATAAATTCTATTGTGTGGAATATATGATAAATGTTGAATGTAAAACCTTTTAGAGTTTATGTAAATAACTCATGTTTAAGAATTTTATCAAATGAGTAGTTGTAGATATTAAGATTGTTCAGGATTTCGGGATACCACTGAGGTTTTTCCTAGAAATAGTATTTTTTTCACATATTCAATTTTGAGATGTGACAATTTGGTATCAGAGGATAGGTTCTATAGGTCTCCTATAGAGTACAAAGCAAAATGATCTTTGTGGGCCCTTCCTTATTGTCATAAGCCGCGGCATGACCATGAGATTAGGTTCCATAAAAGACCTTGTAGAGTATAATGTCATTGTATAGATAACTTTTTGGTGGGGCTAGTAAGTGATATTATATATATGTCTGAAAAGTGTTTATTATGTGCATAGATCTTTGACTATTTAATGTCAGAAGGATCTTTTAATAATAATGAGCATGTAGGTCCAAGGAGAGCCATAATTTTATCAGTACATGTGCAAGATGATCCTAACCATGCTGATAGTTTACATGCTCAAAATACAGAGGGCACAGCTCGTGGCCAAGCAAGGAGAGTCGAACCTGTCGCTCAGATTGATAATGTGGCTATTGCACATATGATTAATTTAATTAATGAATGGTTTGACCGATTTGAAGCTGAAATAAAAGGCAAAGCTGTACAAGCTAACCTGCCAGTGGATCTTTCTATTGTTGAAGTTGAAATTGTACCACCAACTCAGTTAGCTGGATGGGGTAATGTAAGGGAGGTAAAAATATCTGAATTCCAGAAAATGAGGCCTCTTACTTTTTCAGGGGAAGATCCTAAGGAGGACCCACAATGTTTCCTTGAAGATTGTGAAGCAATCTGTGATGCTATAGGGTATTCTCTTATTCAGAAGATAGAATTTATTTCCTTTCAGTTGAAAGGTAAGGCTGGTAAATGGTGGAGGAACTAGAAGAAATCGAGAATCCAAGGTGCACCATCAGTTGTGTGGGAGGAGTTTCAAGGATTGGTTATGGATGAATTTCTCCCGACAAGTGTATGATCATCTAGGGCAAGAGATTTTCTGTATCTAAGGCAGGGACCCATGTCTATTAATGAATATTCTGCTCAGTTTGTTAAATTATCTGCGTATGCCCCTAAAATCATTCCTTTTGAAAAAAATAAAAAAGTTTGTAGAAGGACTTCATGACACCTTATATAATCAAGTGGGTCCCAATATGAATAATTACCATTCATACTCAGAAGTTGTTGATGTGGCTCGGAGAATGGAAAAAAGGTCGAAGAATAAGGAAGAATATCGGTAAAAGAATAATGCTAGATATAGGAGATCTTTTGATCAAGGGGGAGACTCCGGGACTTCGAAACCCCTTACTACGTCACAACATACTCCGGCCACTCCTTCCAGATCATCTTATTCCACAACCAGTATGGCTAAGCCTTGTTAGGAGATCAGGGGCGGTTTCAGCTCTTCTAGTAGATGAGGTATTCAAACTACAAGAGAAAAACCCCAGTGTCATGAATATGGAAAGTTTCACTTCGAAGAATGCAGGTTAAATATTATTGGTACAGGTTGTTTTAACTGTAGACAAAAGGGACACTTTATAAGGGAGTGCCCTCAGCTCATTACAGAACCAGGTCAATGGTCTGCTTTACGGCCTCGACCACAATCTATTTCTGCTTTTGTTACTCAAACATTGACCCCTTCAATAGGGGGTAGTATGGGAAGAGGTTCTGGAAAAGGCCAAAGAGACCGTGGAAAACAAGCTGTCGGTAGAAGAAATGTAAGAACTTAAAGGACAATGGAAGATTTGTTGAACAAAGGGTTCATTAGCCCGAGTTTTTCACCTTGGGGTGTTCCTGTTCTTTTTGTGAAAAAAAAAAAAGATGGTTCAATGAGATTATATATAGATTACCGTCAACTAAATAAAGTCACGGTGAAGAACAAGTATCCTTTACCAAGGATAGATGATTTGTTTGATCAGCTTCAAGGAGCAAGATACTTCTCAAAGATTGATATAAGGTCTGGATATCATCAGTTACGAATTAAGAACGATGATATACCTAAGATTACTTTTCGTACACAATATAGACATTATGAGTTTCTCGTGATGTCTTTTGGTTGACAAATGCATCAGTAGCATTTATGGATTTGATGAATAGAGTGTTCAAACCATTCCTTAATAGGTTTGTAACTGTATTTATTGATGATATTTTGGTGTATTCAAAGAATTATGAAGAATATACTGAACATTTAAGAATGGTGCTTCAGACCTTGAGAATGCATCAGTTGTATACAAAGCTCTCAAAATGTGAATTTTGGATAGTCATGTAACGTTCTTGGGACATATTATTTCCTAGGAAGGTATTCATGTATATCTAAGTAAAATTAAAGTAGTAAAACAATGGCCTAGACCAACAACTGTGTCTGAAGTGCGTAGTTTTCTTGGCTTAGCAGGATATTACCGTCATTTTGTCAAAGATTTCTCCAAGACGACTCTTCCTTTAAATAAGTTAATCCGAAAGAATGTTAAATACATTTGAGATGATTCGTGTGAGCAAAGTTTCTCCCAATTGAAAGAATGTTTAACTTCTGCACCAGTCTTAATCCTACCATTAGGACCAAGGGGTTACTCTGTATTCTGTGATGCCTCAAAGATAGGCTTAGGTTGTGTGTTGATGCAACATGGTAGAGTCATAGTTCATGGCTTAAGTCAGCTTGAAAAGCATGAATTAAATTATCCCACTCATGATTTGGAAATGACAGTTGTAGTATTCGCCTTAAAGATATAGAGACACTACTTGTATAGGAAAACCTGTGAAATTTTCACATATTACAAAAGTCTTAAGTATATTTTTGAGTAGAGAGATCTAAATCTAAAACAATGAAGATGGATGGAACTTCTGAAAGATTATGATTGCACCATCATTTACCATCTAAGTAAAGCAAATATAGTGGCTGATGCCCTAAGTCAAAAGTCTATGGGAAGTTTAGCTCATATTGCCATACTAAGAAGGTCTCTAATTCAAGAACTACAGGAATTGGAGGCTTACAAAGTATTCTTTGAGATTACTGAGTCGGGTACATTTTTGGCTCATTTAATAGTTAGATCCTCTCTTATGGAAAAAGTAAAAGCAACTTTGGAAAACAACATCGATATAGTCAAAACTAGAGATAATGCAAAGCAAGGTTTAGCACCAAGTTTCTCAGTAGACGAAGAGTGAGTTTTATGGTTTAATAGGAGACTTTGTGTCCCCAACATTGAATCTTTAAAACAAGAAATTTTAGTGGAAGCTCACGGTTCACCATATGTTGTACATCCTGGTGTCGTAAAAATATATCAGGACTTGAAACAAGTTTACTGGTGGGAGAGCATGAAATGAGATGTGATTGACTTGGTAGCTCGATGTTTGACTTATCAGCAGGTTAAAGTTGAACATCGGCGACCACCAGGTTTGATGCAAAAATTAGATATTTCCGAGTGGAAATAGGAAAGGATCACATGGATTTCATAGTAAGCTTACCCCGGTCAATAAAGGGAAATGACTCTATATGGGTCATAGTAGATCGATTTACTAATTCAGCACATTTTCTTCCTGTTCATACCACTTTCAGTGTGGCAAAACTTGCTCAACTTTATGTTAAAGAAATTGTGAAACTTCATGATGTGCCAGTATTTATTATATCAGACCGAGGACCTTAGTTTACTTCTCGTTCTAAAAAGTCTTTCAGGAGGCTTTGGGTACCAAAGTGAATCTTAGCACAACATTCCATCCTCAGAAAGATGGACAATCCGAAAGGACAATTCAAACTTTAGAGGACATGCTAAGGGCTTGTGTAATGGATTTCAGTAGAAGTTAGGAAGATCATTTGTCTCTTGTTGAATTTGCTTACAATAATAGTTACCAAATTAGTATTCATATGGCACCTTTCGAGGCTCTATATGGGAGACGTTGTCGATCTCCTATAGGTTGGTTTGAACTTGGTGAAACCAAAATACTTAGACTTGAGATGATACAAGAAGATATAAATAAAGTTAAACTTATCAGAGAGAAGTTGTTAACTGCTCAGAGTAGACAGAAGTCTTATGAGGATAACCGATGACATGACCTTGAATTTGCAATAGGTGACATGGTTTTCTTATGAATCTCACCTATGAAGGGAGTAATGAGATTCAAAAAGAAAGGGAAACTTAGTCCTAGGTATGTTGGCCCATATGAGATTATAGACAAAATGGGTAACGTTATCGCCTAGACCTACCTTCAGACCTAGAGGGAGTTCATCTAATATTTCACGTGTTAATGCTACGGAAGTATCTTCCTGATCCTTCTCATGTCATTTAACCCCAACAAGTTCATTTTGATGAAATTCTCACATACGAAGAAATGCCAATAGCTATTCTTGATAGAAAAGTCAAGAAATTGATCGTTGAGGAAATTCCTACTGTCAAGGTTCTCTGGAAAAATCATTCTCACAGCAAGCTACGTGGGAGGCAGAAGATGAAATGTGGATAAAATATCCACACTTGTTTGAACCCTAAGGTAAGAATTTAATTCGGAGGACCGAATTCTGTTAAGGAAAGTAGAATATAATACCCGCTAATTTTGGAATTATAATATGTGGAAAATTGTGAAAGAAGGATTAATTGGAATTAATGTAATTAATTGAGATTTTGTTTGAAGTGGATCAAGTTTGTCGGGTATGGGTCCATGGGTCGACCCATGACCCACCACACTATAAAAGGGTTTTTTTTACCCTTTTTCCTTCATTTTCCAACTTAGGGATTTTGGGGTTTTGGTGAAAACCCGTTTTCTCTCTTCTTTCTCCTCATTCAACTTTGTTTTCTACCGATTAAACTTTAGTTCTAGTTGCTATTTGCATCTCTGGACAATTCTAGAACTAAAGGTAAGATTACATCTCATTAATCTCCTCTAAATTCTTGAATTTGTCCATGCCCTAGATTTAGAGGAAGTTTGGTTTTTAGGGTTTAAGATGAAAATTTGAAGATTGAAATTTTGTTTGTGAGTTAAAATTAGGGATTTTGGTGTCAAAAGATTCTTTAAATATTAAGGATAAAATCCCATGAAAGAAATCAAAAGAAATGGTGTCTTGGATGTGATTTCGGGATTTTTGGGTGAAGAACACAAAGAACGCTACTTTTCATTTTGGAAATTTTTTAAAAAAATACTGTTCATCGAAAAAAAAATTTCTGGATTTTCGCGGTTACTGTAGCATTAACTCGGTCAACGATACTGTAGCATTGATTTTGGTCAAAGTTACTATAACTACGTTGACTGTTGATCGTTACTGTAGTAATCAGAAAATATTGAATATTTTCATGATTTTGTTCCCTTTCTTATGTTTCTTTGTGATCTCTTCTACTAGAAAATTTTTCTACACAAATTCTAGTGAGCAACAAGATAAATTTGGACAATATCAAGGTGAGTGAATAGCCTTGCTAAATTAATTTGATATCATTAGACAAAGTATAATATAAGTCTCATTTACAATATTATTAGAATGTTAAACAATCAACCTTCCGGTTGATATTATATGATGATTGCTATGATTGATGATAGAAATTCAAGGGAATACAAGTATCTAAGGTACATTTATGCACAAAGAGTTTGAGGATTAAATTCCTAAGTCACTCGGTGCAAGTATCTATGGCACATTTATGCACAGAGAGTTTAATAGTTAAATTTCCAAGTCACTTGGTGCAAGTATTTATGGCACATAATGCAAAGTGATTGAGTGTTTGATCACCAAAGAAATCATACGCAAATTCAGACAAATGTAATACTACGATTGTGTAAAATGAATAATAGATTGACTAAATTAGTAAATGTGGTATTTGTATTTGTAATATTTTATATGGCATAGTTATTTACTTACTGAGATTTTAAATAAACTTACACTCTCTATAACTATCTTTTCAGATATAGTAAGTGAGGAGCAAGATTATCCAATTGAGGATTAGAAGCCCCTTAAAGTTGATCTCCATCTTTGTCTGGTGGGATACCACTACTTATTAATGTGAATACTAAAAACGCTCTGTACTTTGTATAGGTCTTCTAGGCTTGCAATGTTTTAAACATAACAGATTATGTGTACCTTTCTTTATTATTTCAGATGTTTATAAATTCTGTTGTGTGGAAGATATGATAAATATTGAATGTAAAATATTTTGGAGTTTATGTAAATAACTCATGTTTGAGAATTTTCTCAAATGAGTAGTTGTGAATATTAAGATTGTCAAGGATTTTGGGATACCACTGAGGTTTTTACTAGAAATAGTATCTTTTCACATGTTCAATTTTGGGATGTGACAACACGCAATAGTTAGAACATGCATGGATTTTTTCATATCCTAAGCCCAATCCAAAAATTATCTTCTTTGTATCATAATATGTCTTTGGTAAAACATTTCCTTCTGGTAAAACATCTTTTAACAATTCTAACAACATAGAAAAAGACTTGTCACTCCACCTATGAAGACACTTTATGTGATAGAGATGTACACAATAAATGATAGTTTAGTGTACTTTTTACAATTTGGGTAAAGCTTCTGTTCAGAGTGATAAAAATTATCAAAGTTGTTTCTTTCTTCAAATTATTATTCACAATATTCCTCTATCACTTGTTCTAAAGTTTGTCTATCTACACCATCAATGTTTACATCACTTATTTGTTTAGGCATTCTAAAAATATCATAAAGTAATCCATGCATATCATGCTCTAACTCTGTTGTTTCTTTAGATATTCTTGAAGAAACTTCAACTATCTCTCCATGGAAAATCCAATTTTTATAACCCAAAAGAAACCCACAATGTGGATTAGTTAAGTGCTCGTAAATACTTGATCTAAAATAATGATGAAGATTGGCACATGCAGTACAGGGACACAATATTTTCTCAATCAACGCTGACTTTTGAAATTTAAAGTATAAAAACTCAAGTACGCCTTGAATGTAAGCTTTGCTACTTTTTGAGGGATCATTTATCCACCTTCTATGATCCATTGAATAAAACTACATATATGAAAGAATACAATATCTATAGTTAAGTGATGTTGATGCACTTTAATTGCCTTATGTAGCAAATGCACAACAACAAGAATTTGTTAACTTTAGCAACAAGGAAGGAAAAAAAATTCATTTTGGAGGATCTAGCTATAAGTTGGTCCCAAGACAAGATTAAGAAAAGACATGAATATTACAACAAGCACATGTTTAACTAACATAAGCATATATAGAGATAAAAATAAATAGAAATATTTTATTTACTACAATAGTGAGTTTGGGGCAAGTTAACGAGTATCATACTCTTCATTTGTAAGTTCACATGAATTATTTTGACATTCATGGCTCTAAAGCAATACCACTACACTACAAGAAAATATATACAGATTCATTCTACATAAAGATGATATTAGAACTTAGAAGTGCATTCCAAGAAAAACTTTAATCTTGTTGCTAAGCATATGTAACTAAAAACCAAAAATAAAAGGAAATTCGAAGTAGTGCTATATGGCCTCCACTTGATTCAAATATGATTGAATTATCATTAATCCTCACAAAACCAAAAAGTGAATGATATATGGTCCCCACGATAAAGTAATGCTATATGGCTTATTAAACTCCTTTGGCCCCACTTTCTCATTCCCTTTTCATATTAAACTCCTTTCAATATTACAAGACCTTTGAATCCTGTTCCTTTCTTTGTCTTCTTCTCCCCTTAAATAATATTCCTCTCTCTCATCTCTTTTTTCAGATTTTCAAATTCTTTGAAATATAATATGTGTGTGTGTGTGTGTGTGTTTGTCAAAAGAAGAATTCAATCACAGTGCAATTAACTCATCAGATGAGTGAGGCAGTAAGTAAGTATGACAATAGGAAACGAACTTGGAAACTAAAATTTGTAGTATGAGGTTTGGAATCTGGAGCAGAGCAAGACTGAGTTCTGTTATTTTTTTAGGGTTCAAAGAAAGCAAATTAACAAACTAGCGTTTCAATCACTGTGATTAATTCATGAACAGAGATGATTGAGGCAGTAAGTGAAAGTAGGAAATAATTGGAAAGGGAAGGGAAATGAACCTGGAGAGTGAGCTGCGCAATAAAGCGACTCTTTCAATTTACATTGATATTGTTCTGGAGCAGAACAACCAAATTTGGCGTAGAGCAAGTTTTGATAATTTTTTTTAAGGTTCAAAGTAAATTTGTGGTGCGGTCAATTTTCTTTTTTTTTTTCATGTTGATTGCCTTTTGGCACTAATAAGCGAGAAGATAAAATTTTTAAGAATGTTTTTACCTACACTTTTTTACGGGTAAAAATGATTATTTTAGATAAAAAATAATAAATAAAATAAGAATTTTAAATTTTAAAATTTATTTCAAAATTACTTAAAATAATACCATACAAAGGAGTAAAAATTATTTATATAGGTTTTACTCACAATCTATAATTGTGGGTAATGGTAATAACTTCATATAAAAAAAATTAATTAATTCAAGAATAATTAATATTTTGGAATTATCTTAAAAGTTATAAATTAAATTGTTATTTTAAAATAGTTTTTATATGTATTAGTAAAAAAAAATCTATAGGTATTGATCATTTGTACCTATGGTATTTTAATTTGCCTGTAGGTATAGACTATCTATACATATAATATTTTTACTGTCATTAAAAGTGACTGTGAGTATATTGCAATTTTCTTGTACACCATTCACTTGATCATGGAGATTCTTCAGCTTTAAATAAGACATATAAGGAAGCTATCTGTTACAAGGTTTGAACACCAACAGATAAACCATTTAGTACACTAATTCCTCTTCTTCATCCTTCATAAATGAGAAAGAAAGACCGCAAGACAATAGAAAGAACGAAAATGAGTTTTAGTGGTATAGATGTTGTTTCCCAAGTTCTAACATGATACTTCTTTGCTTCCTGCTATGTCTGTCCAGCCACTTTTTATCAAAAGTAGATAAAAGAGAAGTCAACCCCACGTGATACAAAGATAAGGAAGAGTAGAGATAAATAGTGATTCATGTGAAATATAAAGAAAGGAACGTGGGCTAGCTTTAGTAGAATATTTTTGGCCCAATACATAAATGAATTGCATTATCAAAAACCATAAACCACTTGGGCCTTTATTTAGAAAAAAACATAAGCTCCAACAATAGCCTTGTGAATGAATGTAGTACATTATATGATTACATGTGGTCTTGTGACTTAAATGTGAATGTTGACACCTAAATTTATAGTTAGCAATGTAGTGTATGTGATGAAGGGTTAACTCTAGTTGTTATGAAACATTTAGACACATTTTCCTATTTGCATCCTAAGAACATGTTTATACAAGTGATTGATGGCTAACTGCATTTGATAAAAAAAAATTAGTGATATGTCTACTTGAGAAATAAGATGTATGCTTGATCATACTCTCATGTGAGATGTGTATATTTGAAACATATTAATAGCTTAGAAAGCCGTGATGATAGAAAGCTTAGTAATAATGGAACTATGTAAATGAGTTGATTGCCTAAGGTCGGTTGGTATGTAATAACAATAAGGTATCCCTTGAGTGGGGATTTATAAAGCAAATTAATCGCAAACGTGTTAAAATTATTGATTGTGTTTATGTATGTGTTTGTGAATGGAAAAGATAGGGCATAATAAAGTACACCCCAAGATTTTGAACAAGTAGAGGCCTGATATACCAAAGGGGCACATGTTATGCCAGTGGTATTACATCCCCAAAACACAACATGTGACCGACATAGTGACGAGACCACACTCACACCTAAGCTTAACAACATAGCCCAATAAACACAAATAACCACGAATTCCTTTTTAATATATAAGAAGATTTAAAATCAATTTCACAACACATCATATAATAACTTATCTTCCATTCCATTTATTAAATATTTATAGTTGGCATCCCATCATCTGTTTATCGAAGAATCATCATAGCCCAAGATCACAATTTAGTTACATATAAAAAGTCCTAGGCTACCTACGTAGTCATAAAGTGACACCTAGGAATTTGAATAAATAACCAAATTCAAAATGAGGACCAACCCAAAGATTCAAAAAGGGTTGGTGACTCGGGGGCTCTCTACTCCTCGTACGCATCACCTTCCTTAGCTACGGACTCTGAAAGATTCAAGAGTGAGGAGTATGAGTAACCAAATTACTCAATGAGTAACAACGTAAGCATAATAATGTAGATTGTGAAATAACATAAATTATCTCCCAGCATCACAGTCATCCGGATACTATTAACTCATGGTAGAAAGAATAATTAATAAAACACAAGGGCACCACACCACAGCAAATTTAATTATAGAAAGTGCCACACCCCGTCAAGGTTTAGTCATGACATGTACCATACCTCGGTACTAAAGAATAAGATAAACGACATATCACGAGATGTTACACACTTATCCATCCATAGAATTACCAATTATACAATTCATTATGATCACATGTATGCATAATCATAACAAAACTCAAGTCTCCATTGGAGACCACAACCCCAACACATCACGTGGCAGACACATTGGCTCGTTGACTCATTCATACTCTTGAATCTCATAGAATTATAATTCCTCAATTAAAGATATATGTTATTCCACTCACCTCAATTCAAAGCTTATACTTTATCGCATGTGTGAATACTTGAAAGGATAAAGATGTCAAGCCTAGAGAATATCACTTTATCAATCATGCACATGAAAAAGGAAGGATTAATTATCTTTCCAAACACTTCCAGAAGCCACCAGTTGATTGCGCTTCACCTGGCGATCTTAAACTTAAACAATCCTAACAAAAAGCACTCGGTCGGCTAGTGGTCACCTACCAGTCGACCGTCCTGAAATTACCAAATTCTTTGGTAGGGTAATAGAGAGCAACCGGTATTACCCTGTCAGTCGACCGCTGTGCCTAGCCATATATTTCACTTTAACCAAAAGGGACTCAGTTGACTAGTGGTTGGTCACTGATTGACTGATACGCTATTGCCCGAACTGGGCAATGCAACAGAGGCAGCCAGTCGACTGGTATACCATGACGGTCGACTGGTTACGTATAGATCTCAACAACTAGATTCCAAATTTCACAAATTCATCACAAAATCATTCTAACTCAAATGCCCATCCCACTAGGATGTATACTCAACCTAAATAACTCAAAAATACATACCCAAGATAAAAGAATCACCACAAGAGCTAAAAAATCAAGGAGTTTCCCAAACTCTCCTATTTTTCTAATTTGATAGGAAATTATCCATGTTTGCCAAGATTCCACATATAATCACTTAACAACACTCCCCGTGGATCATTCAACATTAAAGGGAAGGTTTAGCATCATACCCAACTCCCCAAATTCAGATTTTTTTCTCAACCCATTTAAGGTTTCTATAATTCAAAAATGAGGGAAGAGATGAGAAAACACTTACTTGTTCTTGAAAGGCTACCAAATAGGGAGGGAAATGCTACCACCAACAAGCCAGGAAGAAGAAGAAATGAAGATGGCTAGGAGAGATAGAGGACTTTGATGATGAAAGGGAGAGGAGAAGAAGGAATGAGTGTATGTATAAAGGGCATCAGGAGAAATATATTTTAAGGTTAACAACCTACACAATTCCCTTTATGTCTTTGACTCTCACCCAAAGTCAACACTCCCACACTTAGATACATTTAAAATAAAACACCACATCTCACAATATCCCAACATTACACACCATGCTTAAATAACCATATTATGAAAATTTAATAAATACCATAAAATCACACAAGGGGTATACACACAAGAAAAATCACAAACCTCTAAAACTCGGATGTTACAAGTGGGGCACGTGCTATACCTATAGGGCACGTGTTACGCCAGGTAGGGCGACAAAATGCTAGTAGGGCAATGATGCGCCAATAGGGTGATAATATGTTAATAAGTAGTATGATGCTAGTGGGGCAGTGACATGCTAGAGGGGCGACAATTTACCAGTGGGGCATTAATGTGCCAGTATGACAATATAATGTGATTAAGATAGAGACATGTTTGAAAGTGTAGCCCCATATTGGGTATGATATAAAGTACATAGTATGTCATATTCTCTCGTGTGGTAAGGATGATTATTGGGATTAAACTGGTGGAGTGAGTGATACGGTTGACGCAGTGGTATGTGGGAGCTTGCCTCCATGTTGTCTGATCACCCCTTTGTTTGACATTTTGTGTATTTGCATATGTGGTACAATGGTTATTTTTACATTTTTGTAGTGTTATCTACTCATTGAGTTACAAACTCACCCTTTTTTCTTATGTAACCCTTTCAAAGTAGGTATTCGTTGAAGATCCTCTACTTGAGGAGTAGCGGAGATCCTTTCATCAGGGCCCCTTTTGTTCTTGGGGCTGGTACTGTTGATGACACAGTAAGTATACTAGTTGTACAAGTAATAAAGTGATGAGTTTGAGTATCATCTCCACAAGGACTGAATTACCAATTACTCAAGAAACTAGAATATACTATTTAAACCAAATAATTGAGTGAATGACGTTTGAAGAATAAAATAAAACTCAAAAAACAGTTAATATAAAAAAACACAATAACAAAAATATTTAAGAAAATTACCAATTAAAAAGGCCTAGAGTTGCTAATCCCCTTCACTCTTTCTAAGAATTATTGTTCTACCCCACTTTTGCTCTCACTGACATACAAAAGAATCTAAGGCTTACTATTACCTAGAAGGATTCTCTCAAACCTCAACTAAGTTAATCTAATTTCTCTATAATTTCTTATGAGTATTAGGTTCAATTTTAAACTAAGCCTATGATTAATTATATAAGGCTATCGATTATATGTCTATATCGTTAGCAAATCAATTTCCTTAATCACCTAAGGTTCAAGACTCATACTTTTCATTCATCAATCTAATTTCACTTTCTCTCTCAAGACAAACAAAATCACAAATCAATTCACAAATTGATCAAGATTATAAAAAGAATTAACCATTGAATGAAAATAATTGTAATACAAAGCCGATGTTCACAAGAGTAGGGAGAAACAACAAATCTTATTCGAAACTATAGTTCATAGCAACCGTAGCATGGAAAATTATCTACTTATGGTGACAAAACAACAAAAATCAACAAAAGATAGAGACAGATCCATGAATCCGAGGTCAGAGGTAGAGAAATTGGTTCTAATGATGCTCCAAAGCAAGCTTCCTTGCTCTTAGGTCAAAATTTGTTCCTTCTTCTTTTCCAAACTCAGAATCCCCTTTCCAAAATTTTACAACAAAAGTATTTGAACCCTTAAATTCACTGGTACTGTTCATCCTTATTAACAACAGAGAAAACTTCACTTTCAGTAGAAAACTCTGCAGAATTTCTTTCCTTTTTTGCAACAAGATCTCCTTTTTTATTTCACTTTATCAGCCCATAAATTACTAAAAGTCAACCCTACAAAAACATCTGAAAATGAGAACAAAGCTAGAAAATAAAAATCAAAACAGTAGGAATTTATAAACCCAAATGAAGCAACAAGAAAGAAAACAAATAAGTTATTTTTACTAAAAAGGAAATACAAATACAATCAAGGGATTATAAATTAATGAGCAAAATGAATTCTAATTTAGTAAAATTAGGAAATTAACAAGTACTAGTGACCTTTTTGTGCAAGTGGTATTCTTGTAGAGTCGCTCTACATTGCATAGGACACTTAGAATTGTAATGTGTGAATGTTTTGTAAGACTGGAATAAATGATGTATGTTATTTCGTGCAAAGTATGAGACTCATAAGTCATATTTTGGTTGTGTCACGACACCCTTAGGACTCTTAAGCCTAAACTTAACCTGATACAAACAAATTCATTAAAAATGATCTTAAGGGGTATGTAATACCATTTACAGAACATAAAGTGTTCACGTTTACATTTAACTCTTGAAACATGATTATCTTTTCATCCACTTATAAGAATTTTCAAAACCATAGAATGTGTAAACATACTGTCATAAACATTTTAACATTCACAAAAAAGACTACATTATTTATCTAATAACCATCTTCTAAAAACGTTCCTAACTTAGGTGGCCTATACGACCACAGAGCTTTCTAGACAAATCATGGACAGAACATTTACATAGACACCGACCCGAAATAAGGGGGTCGTGCAGGAAGTACCTGCTACAATTCCAGTGGATGCTCATCGCGCGCGAAAGCAAGACCTTGATCAAGAAAGTGACAGCGGAACTGGGTTAACTATACAGCCTCTGGCGGTACCTAAAACTGTAAGGGCATGAGTTATGAACTCAATGAGCAAGTTCTATCCTATCATAATTCAATTACAACAACATGGGCAAAACAAGATAGATATACATATGTATATAGGCATATAATTGTATAATATATATATATATATATATATATATATATATATATATATATATATATATATATACGCATAAGAACACCACAACCGGTCAAGGAAAATCATCTTACATGACAACAATCCATTTATGATTCTAGGATTCCCATAGTTAGGACCGTGCAACCAAGCATGTAGTTATCTTTTTGGTTCTCAATAAAGGATGACTTGATGGAGAAACAAATGCCACATAAGTAATGAAATAATGGGAATTTCGACCACCAATTTTTTCTTACCAAGGAAAAATTGGTATCCATAAAAATGAAATCATCTTAATTAAGTCTAAAAAAATATAAATTCTCTTGTTATTTCAATTAACAACTCATTTCACACCACAAACCTTAGCATAACCAATCAATTAGGTAGAAAAATTTCATGGGAAACTATGCATGCAACATATACATATGAGAGAAAGAATGGATGATAAAATTTCCATGTGATGCACGAAAAACATAATTCACTCATGTCAATCCCCCTTGCGCTCATGATCATCAGTGGCATGAAAATGCCTCTTTATCCTCCACATCTTGCTCACAATATCATGGGCCTAGGTAGTGACCATCGTCCATCCTTATCCTCCAATGATTCTCCCTGTCTCACCCTCACATCATGCATATCTTTTCCATATTATTAATGTTAGTCAATTTAACAATAATGGAATAACCTATTGTACTTGTATAAATTACTCATGAAGTATACAACATAAGCATAGAGGCACATCAATAAGAAACAACCTGTCATTCTGTCATCATAAGCGGTAAATTATTCAACGATAGGCCAATCGATCTTAAACAACTCATAACCGCAAAAGCAAGGGACTTCCCCTATGCCCCTACTCATACTTACGGCACTGTGAGACTAAGGACAACGAAACCAACTCATCTTATACATAGTTTACAATGCAAACAAGTATATACTATATCACATATACAAATCCAATTTGGCCAATCCAATAAGGCATGTCATTGACACTACGGAGAACTTATGAAATCAACAAGCTCAACCATTAGCAAACATCCTAATCACAATGTTCAATTCAATATTAAACAATAACCTAAGTGACAGCACAAGATGCATCAATTAGCAAAACATATAGAACATGGGAACTTTATGTACATCTACATTTTTAAATATTTTGCACAGTTCATTATCAACTACAATATAAGCATGGGAAGGTTGCACCTTACTAGTGATATTTAGACATACTCATACTTAGCATTTGCTGAAACACACATTTCAAAATTTGTGTTTACTTATAAGCATTCAAGCATAAAAATTACTTCTTAATTATGTGCACATCACAATTCAATCCCATATAACGTTACACCTTGAAAGATGTTGCAATACATCCTCATATGACAAGTTATAAGGATAGTCATACCTTGAATCTTACTTTCCTTTTACATGAGGGCGCGTAAGTCATGGCTTTCCGACATCACGCCGAAGTCAATCTCTATAAAGGCCCTATCTTGGGAGGAATGTGACGTAAATACATATATAAAAGCACTAAATATACTACACATATTCATGAAGACAACCACAACTTGGGATAGGAAACTTCCCTCACCTTTTCTTAAGTTGATCTTACAAAATTCCCTTGGTAAATGAGAGTTGCAAGCTTTTAAAATGGAGAAAGAGACTCCAACGCATCATCCAATACCTAAGGGGCTAAAGAATCAAGGAAAAGAGCTGAAATTCATCACTTTGGAGATAGATGTAGGTGAGCGAAGGGGTTAAGGAAATGTGTGGTGCCCATGGCACCACCCTTGTCCTCACGAGCGGCTGCCCAATTCAGGGCACCATGGCATGGTTGGGCAACCATGGTTGGAGCATAAAAACAGCTCCAACCAAGGTCCCAGTCCCCTCTTTAGGTCTCAAATCTTCAAGGGGCTTTCACTTAGGGTGGAAAGGGTTGTTTGAAGCATTATAAATTCAATCCAAAGCTATTCAAGCAACATACACAAAAATTCCAACACAGTCTACCCAAATTAACCCAGCTCCTTTCAATTATTTCATAGCCAATTCAAACTTCAACAATAAATTCATCTATTGGGGTTTCTTCATGTCAAAACACAATGCCACAATCAGATAAAGGAGATAAGAGAGATTTGGGATGTCATCCTATTCAACCATCAAGTCCATTCCCCAAAAAAGACAACTTAGGGTTCCAAGAAAACAAGAATAGAGAATGAGGAAGAAGGGATAAACTTACCTCAATTAGGAAAACCCAAGATGACCAAGAAGATGATTAGAGAGTGGAGGAATCCTAAGCTTGAGTGTGTGTCTATGAGGTTTGGAGAAAAAGAGGATAAGGTGTGAGAAAAAGGAGAATGGGAAGTGAATGAGAGAAATTCTTGATGTGTGGGTATTTAAGTAGGTGCATGGGGTATAAATTTTCATATAGGTCGCTCTAATGCAACAATTTTTTACTAAGACCTTGAAAGGAAATAAAAATAGAATTTCTTTTGAATTCATCAATAGGGCACCCAAACTATACCTCAGTAAAATACACATACACACATCAAAATTTCCATTTCACCACATAAGGGCCTATTTGGTTTGGGCATTTCCTGTTTTCATTTTCACTGAAAACAGAAAATGGACTTGAAAATGCGTTTGGTTGAGTTAACTGAAAATGTTTTCTTAAAAACATTTCTTAAGATATGTCTAAATCTGAAAACACCAAAAAGATGTTTTCAGTGTTTCAGAAAATACATTTCAGGAAATGAAGACTGAAAATGAAAACAGAAAATGTTTTCATAAACCAAATAGATCCTAAACTTATATTAAAAGCTGATGGTCTCACACTTATTCACTTTAGTCCCTCTCAGTGTACCATACATTGTTATTGCCCCGTTTTCATCATTTTCATGGCACCGACTTCATAACCCAACCTCATTAAGCCCAATCCTCCTCAAGATTTCTCATTTGACCAAATCTCAAGAATGAATTAACATTTTCCCTTCTTTCACTTTGGTCTCTAGTTGAGTATTCCCCACTTGAAGCCTTGCATTTTCTTCACCCAACACAATTCACTTGGCCATGTGGATGCTTTAAGTTCCTTACTAGACTCTTGGAACCCTTTTTTCACTATCAATTACTCACAAATTCAAGAAAAATTTTCACCCATACAAAATTTCACATTTTTAATTACTCCGTAATACTTAAGGTATTACATTACTTCCCCTTACAGAAATTCAGTCCCCAAATTTCACCAAACTGTAACTTCTACATTGATGATGCCACCTCATTCCCAAAAGTCTCTTCCATTTGAGGGTTTCACTCAATTGTCTAGCCCGTTGAACCACCACACACTTTCGCGCTTGTATGCACAAAGTGACTCAGTGAGCCTCTCTTGGGGACTTCCCCCTTAAGACCAAACCCATCACTTCTATCATATTGATATCTCAAACCGTAGGTGGAGAAATACTCATGCTATTAGGAATCTTTTATGTTCTGGTCATCCTTTAGCTACTCATCTCAATTTCACCTTGACCTCTATAAGCACCTTTAGACTTTCCAGGGAGCTTACGCAATTCTCCTTATCAAGGATCTAGCTTGAATTCGTTTCACTTCCTAACTACATTTTTGAATATGGCTCAATTATGCAGGTTACATCTCCTGAAGCCCTAACTTAATGTCGTTGGGTCACATACTTGACCAACAATGAACTTCTAAGGTCACACCACCCACTATATGTAGACAAACACACATACACACATGTTGCTTAATCCTAGACAGAAGGGCACACACATCACATACTTCTTGAGGATACCCGTCTTACTGAGGTCAACTACTTGGGCACTTTATCAATCCTCATCGAACTATAGGCCTCTAACTGTAGCCAATGTTGCCTTGCACACAGCCAGCATATGCTCAACACAGACACCAGCTCTGTGATGTACATACTCCCATATACATATCAGCCAAGACATAACACATTAGTAACATCATACATTTGCTCAACTCGTAGGTGTGTATCTTTGCATGCATGGACCATCCAAATTTCTAAGCCTCTATGAACCATTCTCCGCCCCATTGGGCCTCATTGGTCCATGGACAAACCTGAGGACTAAGTCGATAAGGACTAATGATCTACCAATCCCTTTTTCTAGACAGATCGCTTATGAATCATAGGCCACTACCTATCCTTGTTGCATAATACCATCATTCTCGACCTATGCGTGATCGATTACACGCCCTAGCGAACATAGCACATAAGGACACTTTACGTTTCCAATCAAGCTCGTTCACTTCCTTAGCCATGACTATCTTATTACTCGCCACCACACACCACTATTGCGTATCTTACTATCTTGAAGCATTAATTGTTCCCCAGTCATACCTATGTGATGGCCTTCCAATCATTCATATCGTTCTACAAGCAGATGTAGAATTTATCATATATGAATGTGGTGCATTTCTTACCATTCCGGAACAACTTGCCATCTTCGAATTTCTTGACTTCATGCCTATACCGTCATAACGTCCCGTGATCATTACTACCTTCATAACTCTGCAATGTCACACTTACCTTCATAGCTCTGCATGTCACACTTATGTTCTTGTATCCCATGATACATACTTGTGGTTCCGCTTATCTTGTGTCTCAAAACTGGAATAACACCTCAAGGTTCTAAGCCTAGCTCGCTCTAAGGTCTCCACGCCTCTAGCAATTTACCATACTCGGGTTCAACCCTTAATCTTATTCCAGAGCTTGTGGATTCTAAGAAATCCACATTTATGACTTTTGGCCATCTCATTGATGCATATTCACACGGTTCCTTGCTTTGGCATCCTCGGGAGTCCCTTCATTAGGCTCTTACTTATTCCCAGGCATAATCTTTCCATGCACTTGCAGTTCTCATGTCGGTCTCCCCAATTTCCATTAGAGGTGCCTGGCATCCACACTTATCTGAATACACTTCAACTACCTAACATATCTTGCTACCATACTACTAAGGAGTATAAAATGAAAAGAAATGATTTTGACATTCCTCCAGGGCCTTTAGAGGAATCTCTTTCTATGGTTATGCCGCAATTCACAACAATAGGGGAGGGCCCACCAAGGACACCTTTGCTCTGTAGTCTATAGGGGACCTAACAAACCTATGCTATATGATACCAACATTATCACAATCCCAAAATCGAACACGTGATTGGGACGGGCCTAAGGTAAAAATACACCCCAAAGAAGCATATAAGATGGGTATAAAAAAACTCATCTTAGAAAGTGATTCCTGTACTCTTATATATGGGCTTACTAATTGGAGGTATAGTGTGCCCAACACCCAAAGCCTGATAAATGAGATTTTAGTTCTCTTGAGTTTGGATTTGGAAGTCTATTTCCAACATATATAGAGAGAGGCCAATAGATGCACTGCCCACTTGGCAAACCTAAGGCTGAACCAAAATACTGATTACATTGAATATTTATAACTTTGTATACTCTAAGAAGCTTAGCTAATTTTCTGCTAGGTGATTTTTTAAGAGAATTGGTGTCACGTCCTAAAATCTGAGCACGTGACCGGCACAGAAAGTGAATTTCATTTCACCTCTGTAAGCCTATCTTTCTCTTAAGCATCATACCATTCTTTTAAATACAATTAATCTAAATTACATAATTTAAGAACTAAAATAAGAAAATTATTCACCTTTTCACAAAAGATAAGAAAATACGGCTAAACCGAGTTCTCTATACACACTACAGTTATTCACATTACATCACTGAATGAACCTACCCGATTACAGAGATTTCTAGATTTATACAACTTAGAATAAGACTTAACTATTATACCTTTATCCTGAACAAATGAAAAGGTAATCATGGGCTAAGGATCCATAATTCCTTGTACAGATATTTACCTTCAGCTGTCAACTCTAAAAAAAATGTTAATAAGAGGGGTATGAGCAAACCACGTGCCCAGTGAGCAGACAACACAACACTATGACAAAAAAAATATCATGCATCATAATGATAACATGCAGCAATCATACGTAATCGATCATAATATAATATAATATAATTCATAATACTTCACAATAATATCCAAGTAAATCAAATACATTTCAACATAATTCAAATAATTCACAACAGTAAATAGTGAAATCAATTTCACACATTTCCCATACCAACCGGGTCGTCCAGGGTACCTCTGGATCGTTGCCCGCGGCCCCCGCCTCATCCACCATTATCGCTCCATTTATATTCTCCACCCTTATAGCTTCACATAGATTTCTCCATGGGGTGCACCGCCATGCCTTTCCTTTCTAGTCAAACACAATCACAATCACATCTAAGAGCATTCTCAATCATAATCATGAGCCACATACACAACTCAGTCATTTACAATTCAAGTCACAACATAATCAATATGGTTCCAGCAACATAGTATGTATACAACATAATAACCCATAATATAGAACAATTATTCAACAATAACATACTTCAACTATCCGTATATGAATGAACTCAACAATTAGAGTATGACACATTTCAACTCAGTTCACATGCCATTCACAATCCATTATATAACCTCCATTCATGAGAAAATAAGAAAATATAATTATATACATCACCAGGCAAGTTCCACAATTGTTTATGCCTCATCGTCCCACATCATCCTCTTCAAACTTGGATATACAACATATTTTCACTATGATGCAAAAAGTCAATAACAAAGATATTTAATCATAGCAAGTATTAACTCACTCACCTGGATTTCAGGCTCTCGGCACTCCCACCTTGCACCTTGACCATTCCTGTTGTAACCAGATAAAAACCATCAGGGTTACGAAATAGAGAAATTTCCTACCACTATTCCCGACCTTCACTTACTTCTCAAATCATAACTCCTAACTGGTAATGAATATCCAAATGAAATTTATACCATTGGAAACTAGACTCAAAGAGCTTTTCAACGATATTAAAAAAAAATTGATGCTACAGTAACGGTCAACGCAGCTACAGTGTTGTTGACTAAGTCAATGCTACAATAATGTTGACCGAGTCAATGCTACAGTAACGAGAAATCTGGAAAAATTTTCTCGGTGAACAGTATTTTCTGGAAAATTTCCAGAATGAACAGTGAGTTCTTCGTGTTCTTCATCCAAAAATCCTAAAATCACATCTAAAACAATATTTCTTTTGATTTCTTCCATGGGTTTTCATCCTTAATGTCTAAGGAGTGTTTTAACACCAAAACCCCCAATTTTTACCAACAATCTAAGCTCAAATCTCAAATTTTCATCAAGAACACTAACTTTTTTCAAATATCCAAATGTTACGAATTTCTCCTAGTTTTCTCCAAATTTCTTGTTCTAATAACATCATAAACCACCTAGGAATGTTTTAGATTAACATCCACACTTAAATTCATCCATTAAAATATTCTACAAAAATTTTGCAAATTGATAACCAAGGATTTGGTCTTGTAATAAGAGGAAGAAGAAGAAGAACATCAACTTACCAATCATCCTAACTTTCATAGCTTCCTTCCCCATGCAAAAATTGCATAAATGGTTGATGAAAAAATTCGACGCATAACCGAGAGAGAGAGTGATGAAGCTACGGGAGAATGAGAAAAAGAAAAGAATAAGAGAGAAATGTATACGTGTGGGTCCCACCAATTTCTTTTTCGATAAAATCGCTCATAGCCACCTTAGCTTATAAGATTTGTTCACTTTAATCCCTCTCGATGTCTCAAATACCACTTTAACCTCGAATCCATCATCTTTTCGGTACCGGACTCATAATTCATTCTCATAAGCTTTATTCTTCCTCTCAGGTTCATATTTGATCATTTCTCAAAAGTAATCCATATTTTCTTTTCTTTTCACTTTAGTCCTTGAGAATTTGTAAAAATTTCCTAAATTAAAAATTAAAATTTCTATTCCCAGATTTTTTTCACTAATTCAAAATGCACATTTTTCACATAATTAAATTTTTCACTAAACTTCAAAATAGACTTTAAATATTCATACAAATTATTGGGGTATTACATGAAATTTAAAAAAATTGAGATGAAATGAAAAGAAAAATATTTTATTTTTAGCCTTTATTCTTAGGCAAAATTATACTTCATGTCCCTACTGTTTACAATGATTTTCACTTATGTGCTGACATTTGTTTTTTTATCAAATATGTCTTATATGTTTCTTTTTTTTTTTTGCAAATATGCCTTTTTTTTTAAAATATCATCAAAGAAACTAACAGAAAACACTGACTGAGTTGCCATATGGCAAATATCATCTGTCATATCACTTGCCATATGGACCCATTACATGAAATTACAAAAATGCTCTTAATAATTTTTTTAAAAAAAAAAGGCATTCTCTTTCTTAGTCTTCTATATCTCTCCACCACACTCTCTCTCAATTTTCTTTCTCCCTCTTAGCTCACCCAAACTTTACACTCAATGGCCGCTTCTTTCTCTTAGTCTGATCCTAAATGTAACTCTGTGTTTTATTTGACCTTTAGTTGGACGATGCAAACACTTTTATAGTATAAGTAGAGAAGCCAGAAGAAAAAGAAAAGAAGATGAAAGAGATGACTGATCACATTGAAAAGACCAAAATCATTCATTCTTCAAACGCCTTCTTATTCTTCTACACTACACAAAGGGCTTAAGGTGCACTTCTAGAATTACTAGTGAGATATGGTTATACTTCTTGGGTTGTACGGGGAAGACAGTTGGGGCAAAACCAGCCTAGCAAAAGAAGTAAGCAAGGCGGCAAAGCAGTATTTTGATGTTGTCATCTTTGTTGTTGTGTCTAATTCTACATATGTTAAGGAGGTCCAACGAAAAATTACTAACTCTCTAGGTTTACAATTGAGGGGAGAAGATGAATTAGAGAGAGCATAACCATATCTCACTAGTAGTTCTAGAAGTTCACCTTAAGGCCTCTATGTAGTGTAGAAGAATAAGAACTAAGAAGGCGTTTGAAGAATGAATGATTTTGGTATTTTCAATGAGATCAATCATCTCTTTCGTCTTCTCCACTTGTACTATAACATCGTTCTCATCGTCCAACTGAAGGTTGTATAAAACACAGTTATATTTGGGATCAGACTAAGAGAAAGAAGCGATCATTGAGTGTAAAGTTTGGGTGAGTTGATAAGGAGAAAGAAAATTGAGACAAAGAGCAAAGAGAGAGAGAGATGAGCAGAGTGGCGGAGAGAGATAGAAGACTTAAGAGAGAGAGAGAGAATGCCTTTTTTTAAAAAAAAATATATTAAAGGTATTTTTATAATTTCAAGTGATAGGTTTACATAATAAATAACGTGATAAATGATATTTGTCATGTAGCAACCTATCCAGTATTTTTAATTAGTTTCTTTGACAATATTAAAAAAATATATTTACAAAAAAATAAAATATATAAAACATATTTAATAAAAAAACAAATGTTAAAAATACAAAATTAAGATATAAATATACTTTCACGTTATCTAAACTTAGATGTCACGGTTGCTCAATTTCATGAAATAGCGCATCGCAGGAGACAAAAGATGTCGATGCAATTCTTATCGTCGTCGGTGTCAACCGTCCGGACTCTCCAACTGTCAAAGTCAAAAAATATATTAATTACAAAGGCAGCTTCGTCTCGTTTTTCTGTTTTCTTCAATTGCTTTGGGCCAAAGAAAACGTAGTTTAGGCCCACATCCTACGTGGCATTATTTAGAGCCATTTCCTACTTAGCCCGCACGTTATTTTAGCAAATATCTGTGTCAACTATCAACACAAACTTCTGACTTCTACGAGGCTGCGAAAATGCTTCTCGCGTGACGTGATTGACTCAGCGTACCATAATACACAAGAGTGAAATGAAAGTACTAAAATAGCCCTAGTATGCACTCAAAACTACAAATTATTTTAGCATATTATACTTCCCTCCTTATATGTTTTCAAAATTCTATTTTCATCCCCACTATTTTAAAATGTATAATTTATTTTTTATAATTTAAAATATATTACACTTTAATTTATTTTATATTTTTTGTTCAGATAAATTTGTTGTAATATGTTTTTTATTATTTATAAATTAATAATATATTTCTTTTAACTAAAATATTTTTTATTAAGGTATGAATATTAATTTTTGTCTATTATGATAATTTTTTATGTTAATTCAAATAAGTATTTTATTTTTTGTAAAACAGTGTTTAATATACATAATATATTTACGTTAATAGATAATATTTACTCTAGAAAAATATGTAATGTTGAGTTACCAAATTTTAATAAAATATTATAATGAATCTCTTTTAAAAAAATAAAATTATGCTAAACTTTGATAATTTTATAATTATAGAGCAGGAGAATGTAATTTAAAAAATAGAGGGGTGGGAGTGTAATTCACTTTTTTATCTATTTTTTAATATTTTATTGAATCTCTCCAGGTTGATGAGTCATTTTGGACCATTCCACTGCTAATGACAGAGACTGCCCTATAAAAGATTATGCGCTGTTGGTACTGTTCTCTGATTCTACCCGTTGTGTTGAGAACTTGAGATAGCCGTTTCAATTTCGAGAGCAACGTAGAATCCGCAACTTCGGTGTCCATGATGATGAGCCAGAAGACAATGGTGGAATCGGTTGCGGTAAGGGTTCCGCAGAATTCATCGTCATCAGCTTTGCCGATTCCGAAGATAAACCCTAAGGTTCGATGCAGCCACCTCTCCGATTCTTGCTGTGCGCGATTGATGGTCCAGAACAAGAACAACTTCAAGCGCAGTGCTGCCCCTAACCGCTTCATGTTTTACCGTGGAGGGTCCTGGGTTGATTTCCCCAGCGAAGCGCTTGAGTCTTTGCGGTCTGGGTTCTTGGAGGGCAAACCGGTCACTGAGGTGATCATTGGAGGATCCAAGTATGTGTTTGACTTTCTGCGGATGGTGCAGATTGACTCTGGATCTGGGAGTCAGAGATCAGTTGCTTGGATCGATGAAAATGGTAAGCCGTTCTTTCCTAAGGTATTTGTTGACGAGGATTTTATAGATGGATTGGATAATTCAGGAACTCCCAATATTGAAATCCGGATTGATGGGATTTCGGGTAAGAGAAAGTGTGAGCATTTAGATTTTGGTGTTGATGCGACAAACAATGAGGTGAGTTCATCGATTAAGAATAACAAGCAAGAAGATGAAAACCAAGTGGTTGGTCCCAAGCGGCAGAGGTTAATCTCTGTGGATTTGGAAACCTCCAAATGGCCCAATGCACAATTGCTTAGTGAGCAAGACAAAGCGTACTCATTCGTGAGCTTTTTATTTCTTTCTGAGATCACCAAGTTTTTTAGTGGAGTGGCTATTTCTACAATTCATCAATTTGTATTATCGGGGCCATTTGAGAAAGCTCGTTGGGAAGTTTTTGAGAGGCAGAACGAAATTACAAAAGCTGCTCGAGGTGTGTCCAATACAGTTTATGCTTGGTACGCAGTATCAGCAGAAACAGTGGCGAGCATTTTTGCTCATGGGTTTGGGTTGCCTAGCAAAACTTCTACGTTCGCAGCTTATGGAGTTGGTATACATTTGTCTCCTTTGGCCTTACCCCAACTGAGGTAAATATTTGATTAATTTAAAGTGTTTTTATGTGATCAACACACTATCAGTTTGATTTTGCAAACTATTTGGTTCAATTTTGTTTAGTGCTATGCAATCAGAGGTGGATAATAATGGTGAGAAGCATATTATACTTTGCCGTGTTATCTTGGGAAACATTGAAAAAGTGGAGGCTGGGTCTCAGCAATGTCGCCCTTCCAGTGTGGAATTTGATACTGGAGCCGACGATCCTATAAATCCTAAGTGGTATGTAGTGTGGAGCACTAACATTAACAGCCATATACTACCGGAGTGTGTCATCAGCTACAAATCCTCTACTTATATGCCAGGTAATTATTTATTTTTTCTTCCTTCTCTTTACGCCTTCTGTGCAGTTTAATAGAAACTGATCTCCTAATTTACTTTTCAGGTCAACTGGGAGCATCTAGTGGAACAAAGCATACGCTTACAAATTTACTGAGGAAGATGAAGAGTAGTCTTCCTTCCTCCAAACTCAATGAAGTTCTTAATCTATATGGTTCTGTAATTGTAAGTTTCTTTAATAAGATATTTCTTTATATTTTCATATTAATCACAATGTTACAACTTTTAGATGGATAACATTCTTCTTTCTAACTCTCTGTGGAATGTTATAGGCTGGAAAGCTTACCAAAGAAAATTTCATAAAACAGTTGCGGGCCATTGCCGGTGATGAATTGCTTATGTCCATAATTCGGGAGATGCGGAGTTCAGGATGAGGTTATTCAAGATTTTGTTTCATTTAGAAACCCTTTAGATTTTAGAATGAATAGAGCCTATACAATAGATAGAATAGATCACACATAATGTTAGTTTACTGTTGGGATAAGCAAAGAAAAGCTTAAATTTGATGTTAGCTCACTAGTAAGAGTAGAGGAGAAAAACTCAATCAATCAAAGGAGACAAATACATTTTTTTCTTGCTTTTTAATAATGTTTTCTCTTATTATATGTAGCAATTGTGCTGAAAGTTCAGTGAGAACTGAAAATTATTCATATTCTGTTCTTGCTTATTTTGATTTAGTATTGCCTTCAAATATATCTCTTATGACTTGACAAAGCTGATAAGAAACCTTTTACCATTGACCATGCTGTTGGGAAGGTTACTTGGGTAATGTCTTCTCCCATGAACAGTTCTATGGGAGTTTAAGACTTATTGAAAAACAATTGCTGATAGTAGCCGATAAAGGAGGACAGATATAGATTGGAAGAAAGAGGCAAAGTTATGTGTTATTGTGTTTATGTTGATATTGATTCAGAGCGCACAAATTTCAACAAAATAATTAACAGGATATTTTCATTGTTATTTCCTATAAGAATGCAGAATGTCAACTCTTTGGGACAAAACTGCATGCATGTTTTTAATGTTGCTACTTATGTGGTCACAATGGGAATTGGTTTCACCCAAAGCATTGGACCAATGATCACCCATGACTTCTGTGTATATGAGGGTAATATAAGTCATTTGGGAATAAAAGGAATGGAAGATTTGGAGTATAATTGTTATGCCGGTATATATGGCGGCTATTTTTGTTGCCACAGATTATAACCAGTTGAATACTATCTACATGGACCACTAAAGAAAAGAAAATGGGAATAAAGTACATTTTAACACATTGGCGTCTACAGTATACCATTCAGGACATATTTTTTAGGAAGAACCATTTGCACGTGCAAGAGATACTTCTTGATAAGCATGGGAGTGAGATTGGGGTACTAGAAGTCTATTATGTAAATGATGGGTACCTGGGTTTCTCTAAGTAAAGGTAATACAGTTATCACACATCAAGGGAAGTGTTAAATAATTTGCGATTCAAAATCAACTAATGGTTTCTTTTTCCTTTGTTTTTTGCTCTCTACATATCCTATACCTTCAGGGGCCGTTTGGTATGGTCGCGGAAGCGGGAAAGGAAATCGCCTTTCCAACACTGTAACGTTTTTCCGTCGTTTGGTATGCTATAGTGTATTAGTTGAAAACGGAAGTCGGATTTCACTCTCCTTCAAAATCAATTTTTTGGCTTCCATTGCATTGTGGATGGAAAACCGGTCATTGGAATGGAAAGCAAAGTAAAATTCCTTATTTGCCCATTCATTCAAATTTCAGTTGCGCGGCACTCGTCCCGCTTGACTCTTGATACCGGAGGCCACCCGACGCAGCCGCTGGCTGGTCGGGCGATTGCCAGGCGCTTGGCAGCCGCCCGACCGGCGACTGTTAGGCGCTTGGCAGCCATGGCAGTCGCCTGGCAGCCGGCTGCTGCCAGGCCATGGCAACCGGTTGACCGGCTGCTACAAAGCATGGCAGCCGGAGCCTGGCAGTCGGAGCCGGGCAACCGGTCGACCGGCCATGCCAAGCCATGCCAGCCGGTCAACCGGCTCCCGGCAGCCAGTCGACCAATCATGCCACGCCATGCCAGCCAGCCGGTCGACCGGCCATGCTAAGGCATCCAGTTGATCGGCCCTGCAAAGGGTTGAAGGGCAAAATAGTAAATTATTTTTATATTTATTTTTTATTATCTTTAAAAAATATAATAATCTTATTTTTTTCTTTTTTTTTCCAATGCATACCAAACAATTTTTTTTTTCCTTTTCTTTCTCCTTTTTTCATTCTCTCTTCCTTTCCATTTTCTTATTTCCTTTCCATTCCTACTCTTTCTTGGATACCAAACGGCCCCTCAATGTTTTGGAAGGTAAAGTCAAAGGTCTGTCTAAATCCTATAAAATAAATAACCGCAAACTTTTTCTTCTTCTTTTTCCTTTTTTTTTTTTTTTCTGGGGTATCCAGTTGCCTTTCATCTCTATCCTGCTTCATGAGCTGTGAATGTGCAAGAAGTTGATGCACTTGACACTGTTTGGAGCAAGAAATAAGAATATTAAATTGTGGTGGTATATCCTATTATAGACGCTACTCCTTCCTCTCTTGGAGGTGCATGATTCCCCCCCCCCCCCCCCTCCCTTGTGTTCCTCCACATAATCAACAAGACACTGTTTGGAGCAGATCACAAGAATTTCCCGTCTTTTCCCTCTGTTTTTCTTTCTCCTATCTTATTTGTTGCCTTGTGCAAAATTGCATGATTGATTCATGCATGATCTCAAGCTTTTTCTGTTTATATATTAAATTTAATGGATAGAGACCGAACCTCGTGTGATATGATTGTTGACAAAAGATCTTCATCACTTGGTCCATTCTATATGTCCCTTTCTTTTTTTGTTTTTGTTTTTCAAGGTTTATGTAGATCTTACCTTTTTTACGTATGCTTTCATTTTATTTTTGGTCAATTTGTTTAATTGTTGTGTTGACCAGTGGATTCGGATATTAAATTTTGTTGGATTCAATTTTCTGTTTGAAGATTTGGAGCTCAGTAATTTTTGTGTTGCTGAAGAAAACTGTCTCATCAATTAGGCCAAAACCTCAATAGAGAGGGGGGCTTGTGATTCCTAAGGCGTATATACCTTTTACAGGTCATAGCATGTGGCAATTTCAGGATTGACCATTTTACTTGCCTTTATTCATATAGGAGAATATTGTCAACAATTTAGATATGGTTATATATCTATATGGTAAAAAATCTATGAAGTTAGCAAAGATTGGGTTTACAGGTTTGAAGAGTGGATTCTGTTTTATTCAGTATGAATGAAGATTTTGTTCTATACTTTATGACTTCTGAGGTATGGTGAATTGAAAATTTTTCCAGGCAAATTTATGGTAAGTTTTAAGAACTGTTACATTATAACTCCATATAGATTTGTATTTTCCTTATAATATTCTCAGTGCATTCCATTTCTTTTTGGCATTTGCAATTTTGAGGCTTCAACCTTTCAGTGATAGGGTTTACTGTATGGTATATGAAGGGTTTAAGAACAGATCCTGTACATGGTATATGAAGGGTTTAAGAACATGGAGGACCATTCTTGTGCAAGTTTGTTAATTTTTTTGGGTCTTATTTTTATCACTTCCTAATTTCAGATTCATCTTCAACTGTCCTTTCTCCTTCATTCTCTTTTATCTTGTATCATTTTCTCTTTTTTTTTTTTTTTTGATCTCCTTATCAAATTTCTCATTCTCAATCTGCAGATAGGAGGGAAAAAATGAAGGAAGACTCATTTTTTGCGGCAACCACCGCAATTTTTCTCTTCCTCAATGGAACAAAAGGAGCAGTAGCTCTCAATCCCAAAGAAAAACCCTCCTTTGGTCTATCCTCAAACTCAAAATTCCATCTCCAATTTGGAAAAATGCAACTGCCACCATTCAAGTTTCCCTCCTATTTCCATTGTTTGGATTGCAAAGTTGAAAACGTAGCATCTCCCCTTCTGATTTCAGAGACTTTTGACTTCCTATAATGGTCTCGTCAGTTCCTTTTTCATTACCGTAATTTTTAGCAATTTCAAAATTTAAAAGGTTTCAATTTCTCTCACCCTCTCCTTCCTGGCTTATCTTCAGGGAATGCAAATTTTGAAAGGTCTCAAGTTCTTTCATCCTCTCCTCATTGTTCCTTTTGTCTTTAGGTAAGTCAGAAATTTTATCATTCTCTCCTTTTTGTCTCTATAGTACTAAGTTTTTCCAGTATAAGCATTATGAATCTCGGTCTGATTGTGATGAAGAAGTTCAACAAAAGCTCCTACTTCAAAGAAGCATGCTGAGCTCGTGGATTAACCAAATCTACAATGCTTGTATCCAAGTAATATCTTCTACTCATCGATTTAATGAATACTGATTGATTTATGAGGAAAGTTGTTTAGATATTAAATGAAAGGAAAACTGAAAGTTTATTTCAAACATTGTATTTTTACTAGTATTTTTTTTAGTTTAACTAGCTTGTCCAGTCCAGTTTTCATAGCAATGATAATATCTTACATCTGCATTCTTTTGTACTATTCTGGGTATATTTTTTATGCTTTTACTTTTCTCTTCCTTTCTTCCTTTTTTGGCGAGAGGGGATTGTTGTAAGCCATTGCACTATTTGACTAAATTCCTTCTTCTGAGAGGTTTCTTAAATGTCAAGCTTTCTTTAGAATGGTTTTTCCTTCTTTTTTGTTTTTTTGTTTTTGGGGTATTATTCTTTAGAATGGTTTTGATTGAACTTCATCATGTCGCCATGTCTCTAAACAGTTCTTGGATCAGGGATAGGCTTTTGAGTAAAGGGTTCATTTATGGAAAGCATTTTCTCAAAAGGTTTTTGAATAAACTTCATCATGTCCCTTATCTGCGAAGAAAATACGCTTGCATCATAGATAATTCTTCTTAGAAGTGGCCCTAGTGACTACGTTTAAAGGCTGAAGGTATTGTCATGAAAAGGTGTACGTTGCTCATGGATAATACTGCTATTGCCCTTGGGTAAAATAGGTTTCTAACATTTTTTTTTTAATTAATTTGTAACATTCAGAATATATTTGTGCATATCCAGTCATCTTATGGTGCAACCTGTATTCTGTTTACTGAACTTGTTTTGCATGTGTTACTCATGTAAGGCCTAAATCATATTTGTCACTTTTCACAAGAGAAACCCTTGAGCTGCTTCTGCTGGATGTGATTCCTTGTCCTGGGGCAAAACACATGCTTTTTTCAACCTAGTGATCTGGTAATTGCTATTTTAAGGAGTTTCAGTATCCTACATGACTTGAGTTCATCTGGACTTAGCACTTCTCTCATGAAGCTTTGATGGCTTATGAGATCGATGAAAACTGTCTTCAAGCTTAAGTTGGCTCTTTTTATTTTTTGAAGGGCTTGGGACATTATGATGTAACAAGATGAACACGTTGGTTTTCTGCACTAACAACCTGCTTTTTTGCTATGTTCTATGGTTTTCATTTTTTTTTTCTGCAAATATGTAACTATTTATTGGAAATAACCATGAAATTTGGTGGTCTGTAATAGAATGGGTTTATGGAATAGAAAGTGTGCCAATGCATTATAAAAGATACTTTGTACCTTGCGTTTGGGGAAAAGCTATTTTCACCATCTGTTTTGTTTCCTTGTATTTGGTGTACCTGTGTTTTTATTCTTTCTACATCGGCTGTCTCTTGCTCACTTCTTACAACCTTAGTGGAGAAACCATCAATAATTTCTCTGTGATTTGATTGAGATGCTGATCTCAGCCTTTAATCTCGAGAATTATTGTGTTGCTTTTAGAATACGTGCATTTTAAAGTGTTTGGATAATTTACAAGAAATTTTATGTTTGGCTATCATTTGAAGTTTGTACCAAGGAAAAAAAGAATACGTGCATATTATGTGATGATGTTGCTGTAACTGTGTCTTTACAAGTTACTTTATATGTTGAGCAAGTTCTTTTATATGTATATATATTTTTGGGGCATGATTTTAACTATTGGTCTTTTTTTTTTATGCAAGTTTGCTAGGAACTGTGCAAATTTTTGTCATCAGGGAGTCTCCAGGTGATTCAAAAGAAATCCAAATATCAGAAAGGTATGCATTCAATTAAGTGGATTATTGATTTAGCTCTTGAAAAATTATTTTCATCTCAATTTAATTTTTTATTTTTTAATTCCAAAATCTAATTCCAAATTTGTGAATGGTTTAGTTGTTTTATTTCTTTTTTTTTTATTTGGCCAAAATGTGTTTTACCTTTTTAAACTGTAGGGTTAGAGTACTTTATCACCTCAAGCTTTTAAACTAGTCAAAACACTTCTCTCAACTTTTATCTTATAGCCAAAAGTTCTTCCATTAAACTTTTTATCAAGTCAACTAACGGTTAAGGACCTAGTTAGCTTCTCAGTGGCATATTAAACTTAAACCCTCCTCTAATCAGCACAAACTCTTCCCCCCTACAGTACAGTGCTCGTGCTCCTTGATGGCGTTGCTGTCGATGAACCGCCAATCACCGGAAATCACACTGCCATCGGTAACTGCTACCCATCACCCTTCGTTGTTCCTACTCCTTTGTATTGGATGTGCTATGCGATGAAGCGACACTTCCTTTCTAGTCTCTTTTTTTGTTGCCCCTTGTTTCTCTTCTGATCACCCCCATGATTAATGAAATAAGCCCAGAGCATGGGACGTTGGGTATGATCTTAGTGGGTGTGTTGGTTGAGGGTTTAGGTGTGATTTTTCATCGGTTTGGTGTTATTATAAATCTGTAAAACGTGTACGGAAATGTGATGGAATGTAAAAATTGGAAATTTCACTCTGGAGATTTGTAATGCAGCTTGTTAGTGGAAGAGGGGAAATAGATTATCTGTACATGCGTCCACGCAAGCCTTACTCGCAGGTCTCCCTCGCCATCTCTGTCTGATTCACTGTCAGTTTGAATTCTCTCTCTCGGCATCCGTTGTTATCGCGTGTGCAAAAGGCCCTGTTTCAAGGCTGGAAAACAGGGTCTGATGAGTCCATTCGTTTGAAATTCCCGATCCATGATGTAATCGTAATTTGCCACAGCCGCCGCCATCCTCACCACTAGTGTCACCTTCGGCCTCACTTCTGTTATCTTTATCATTAATATCACAATCAGTGACACATAAAATAGCCCCACAAAATAAAAAAAGAATAGTGACATATATAGGCTCTTCACAATATCAAGCAATAATAATAATAATAATAAACCAGTTACACGATAGTGTATCCAACAAAATACGATTCTCTCACACGTTGTGTCTAGATGTACCATCACATAATACTATCAAGAGATTCATATACCACTGACGAAGATACCAAGAAAAATGAAGGTAAGGTAGCTTCAAATAAACAAAAGCCATATATTGTTTTATTTCGTTGTCAATTATATAAAAATTTCTCAATTTTTTTTATGTTCTCTCTTGCATGTTAGTGATGGGGCACTCCATGTGTCGCTTGGCATAGCTCTCAAACACAGATCGCGTTGGGTTGAACATACGGTGTGCCATCAGTAGAGGCAAACAGAGTCCATGTAATACGCATTATGTGTACAATCATTAAGCGGGTCAAGCGACATGGCTTGTAACCTGAATTTGTATTCGCCAGCATCCATATATGTCTGAAAATACCATGCACCAGTAGGGTTCATATACGACACAAAAATCTCCGAAGTTAACCCTGCTCGTGAGTCGGGTTTCAATTGAAATTCCCAATTTGCCCACTTCATGTGGTGTCCGTCCACAATAAAACTCGAGCCTTTTGGTTGTTCTAACGAAATCGGGTTGATCAAATTCAACTACCCGTTAAGCTTCTAGACCAAATTCAACAAGAAAAAAAAGACTAGAAAGGAAGTCTCTTTGTCGCACACGACACACCCAATATAGAACAGCAGGAACAACGAAGGGTGATGGGTAGTAGTTTTTGACCGCAGTGGGTGACTTTTGGTGATTGGTGGTCCAACAGCAATGCAATTAGGAAGCACGAGCATTGTACTATTGGGAAAGAGTTTATGCTGATAAGAAGAGGGATTAAATTGAATGTGCCACGTCAGTGCTTAGGTGAAAAAATTAGTAGTGATATGGGATGATGTGACACTAGGAGGTTGACTAGAACGTTAACATTTAGTTGAATTGACAAAAAATTAGATGAAGGGAGTTTTTTATTACAAGATGAAAGTTGAGGGAAGTGTTTTGATAAATTTAAAAGTTTAAAAAAATAACCCTAAGTTCAAGGAAGTATCATGCATTTTGGCCTTTTTATTTTGGTTTCAACAAAGATTTAAAACCTCGTAGAAGCTGAAGTTTGTTGTTTAATTTATGAATGCTTTAGTTGTTTTTTTTTTTCTTTTTTATTTTGGTTACAACGAAGATTTAAAACCTCGCAGAAGCTGAAGTTTGTTGTTTTGCTGAAAATGAGGAAGGACTAGTCAAAGCATAAATGAGGCTGGAGTTCTTACGTGCGAATTTTTAGACTCGGTGATCAAGAGCAAAGAATTTTCAGACTCTCAGTTTGTGTAAATTATTTTCAGTTTAAATGAGGAAAACATTAAATTCACCCCAAAAAAAGAATGACTATTAAATGTCACCCAAAAAATTGTATTAGATGTCAAATCTTCCAATGAAATAACAAGAGTAAAAAGAGAAGAAAAGTATATAAATTATAAATTATTCAAAGTAGTTTATCAAAATAAATTATAAGATATTAAAATAAGCTCGTTTACCGAATACTTTTAACGAGTTTATAAGCTAGTCAAATAAATTATAAAATAACTTATTAGTTATGCCGAACACAACCTAAGAGAAGTAGGGAGGGGGAGAGAGAGAGAGAAAAAACTTTTTTTAAAAAAAATTATTATTAAAGGCATTTTGTAATTTCAAGTGATGAATTTACATGATACAGCTGATGATATTTGTCATGTGATAACTCAGTCAATATTTGTCGTTAGTTTATTTGATGATGTTAGAAAAAAAAAGAGTATATTTGTAAAAAAATGAAACATGTAAGATAAATTTAACCAAAAAAAAATGTTAGATATATAAATAAAATTTAGTGTAAATATTAGTTATATGAAATATACTTTTGTCTTTTTTATTTAATCTTTTGATAATTGTGCATAAATTATCTTCTAATTTTAGAGAACCAAATTTAAGAAGTTTGGCTCATGGATTTAATAAATGACCAAATTATCAAGAGACTTAACTACAGTAACTTCCTTTGTATGGCCAATAATAAATCTTGCGACTCCTCTAAAAACGAAAAAAATCCGAAGAGAGAAAAAGCAAAAGCTGATTTAAATACGTCAAGTAGGCTTATTTCTTGCTTTTCTTTCTATCATATATTATTTTGTTGTAGTTTTCATTGCTCCCAGTGCCAAAAGAAATTTACACTCTTTTCGGATTACTTTTATACTATTTTCGAGTTAAATTGCTTCTAATAAAAAATATGTATACAAAATTATTATTTATTAATTTTACTAATAGTGGTTAAAATTAGACTAATCTTTTATAAAATATAATTAATATTTGAATTCTTGTTTTAAAAAATTTTATATTTAATATTGTGCAAAGTTGCTTCTTATTAAAAAAAAATAATTATTCAGAGGTTCGTTTGTGCCGTAAATGAATGCAGTACGTAACGATAAGGTGGCCTCATTGAAGGATGGTCTGTTTGCACACATGGGTGTACCAGTCTTCAATAATGACATGGACTGATCGTATGTGTAATCAGAAGGGGGTATGGAATTATGGAATGCAACTTAATTAGTGAAACAAGAATATTGAATGCTCAATGATGCTCTCAAAATTTTCAACTCTCTAAAGCTTTTCTTTTTCATTTCTTTATGTTATGGAAATATATTCTTAAGTATAATATTCTTTGCCCATAATTGAGTATTTTTTTAAAAAAAAAAAAATCAATGTGTAAACAAGCTAAGAAAAATACTAGTTTCTTACTTGGACAATGAAAAATAATGTTGTAAGAATCGAATCAGATCAGTTGGTTGTTCAATTAGTTGGACTGATTACTGTCCTGAAATCTGTTCAAAATAACTCTTAAAATCGATAAATGATCGAACCAACCAAAAACTGGTCAACTCGAATAAAAATCAATGTTAAATAAACTATTTGAATTGGTACATTTGAATTTTTTGTTTTTAGTTTTTATTCTATAATCAAGTAATGAAGAAATTAATATTACAAATCAATCAATTTTAGTGGGGATGTTATTTATATTGTTATTTTATGAATTTGATATGAAGAAATACTACATTGATTAATAATATTTCCTTATTGTTTGGTCAACTTTCACTTTAAACTTTAGATTGTGGATGTTGTTTTGTGTAATTTGATCTCAAATCTTATTTTTAATTGAATTTGTAAATTTATATTTAGTCTTTAATTACGTGTATTATTTTTTTTAATATTTTAAAGTAGACCGGTTCAACCATGATCCGACAATTAACCTTTGAATCGGTGCTTGTACTGATTCAATGACTAGTCCAGCTTCACAACCTTAATGGAAAACAAATAAAAAAAAAAGAGAAATACAAAGGTCGAGAATCATAAAAGTTTGCATATACACCCTTAGTCAATTCTTTTTTTTTAAATGGTTAAAATATATCTTTGGTCCTTATAGTTTTATCTAATATTCAATTTAATCCCTATAATTTTAAAACATTGAATTTGGTCCTTGTAATTTTCAAAATCATTAAAAATGGTCCCTGGTGTTAGTCAACCTGTTGAAACAAGTTTTTTTTTAATTAATGTATTAATCAGGGCCCTAACGAATCTGAGGCATTAAATGCAGAATCATCATAGAAAAGGAAAGTCAACCAGAAGATCATTAAAAGTCAGAACACATGCAGCTATCAGTAATCAAATCTGTGGAACCAAAGTGAACAAAGTCAAATGTAGTTGATGCGAATTGTAATATTTTTGCCCTTTAGAGTATAATATTTTTGCATTCTGTTAACTGTTGAAATTGTAATATTTCCATGTGTGAATTTTTATGCTTTCATAGTCGGATTAAAACAGCTTAATTTAATATTCTTATGGCTGAGTTATTACCATCTAGGTCAAATAGTTGTACAGGATTGTGTTATATCAAATCAGGTGGGCGCCACCACCTTAACTCTCAGCTTAGCACCAAATGGGTGGTGCCTCAGGCGCCAACCCCTAAACTCTCTGCCTGAGTTCTGAACGTGGCGCCCCAGGCGTCATACAAGATACCTAGGCGCCAGGTCGCAAAAAGCCTATAAATACCAAAACTGGACATGTTCTTCTCAATTTTCTTCTGGTTTTCTTCTTCCCTGTTCATGCTGGGTGCTTCCCTCATTTTGGCGATTGAAGATTCATCTAAGTTTCTTCTAATTTTAGTAGAAGACACAAGGTAAGTAAGCTTGAGCTAATTAAAATTCATCTTCCTTCCCTTCAATTCTTCTTCTCCTTAGCTAAAACCCTAGGCAAGAAGATGTAAAAATTCTGGTTTAGTATGCTATAATTCTTGATGTAATACCCATGAAAAATAAAATATAAATATTTATTTACAAACTACTGTTATTATTTCAGTATACGGTACTATTTACCCGTATAATACTATTTACGTATATGATACTGTTTATTTATACAATCGAAATGTCAAGTACTAGATATGGTTTGGTTATAAGAGAAAACTAGAAAGAAGTTTGTAGGAGAAAATGATATTTTATGTGTAAAAATACGCTCAGGGACTAAATTGAAAGGATTGATTTGAAAAGAAACTTAAAGGTTTAAGAGAAAGGATAGTTTTCTCTTTAAGTTTCCTATAGTAATAAAAGAAAAATTTTCAGCCGTTGCCGCGATTTAGTAAAATACATTATTAGAAATGTGATTTTCATAAATAGTAAATTGAATATTTTATTAGCGCATAGTATCAAATAGTACCCTTGACTTTTCCTATAAATAGGCGCTTTCATTTCACTTCTAAACTCACACCTTCAACTTCTCTTCTTCTCTCCTTAAGTTTCTCTTACTTCAATGCTAGGCCTCTGAGATTTTGGGCCTTTCCTTTTTGCTTAGGTAATGATACTATGCCTTTCTATGTCTTTCAAATTCTAGAAGTTATTTTCTTAAGTATGCTCTGTGGTTGCGGCTTTGGCTGATCTTCCACATCAGAAAAACTGTCCTTAGCTGCTTACATATTATTTTGATTCTCTGATTACCGAAATAGAATGTAAACTGTGAAAAATACATGTCTAGGAAAGTTCTGGCTAAGGAAAGACCTGGTTTTTAAGTGTGTCCAGTGTGACCCTCCACTCTTTCCTAGGAACTTACCTGGTGTACTCTTTTACAGATTGTATTCTCTATTTCTGGTATGAATAGTAACCGTATGTATGAATAGTGACTATATATAAACAGTAACCGTACATATGAACAGTATCTATACGAAAACAATCCTAACGTATTTTCTCTAATCTTTCATGAAAATCTCCGTAGCAGAACATCGAAATTCACCTGAGCACTCTTGTCTGTAACGACTTAGAGAAGTGATACTCGTACGGAATCTAGGTGAGTGAAACGACCCCGTTTTAATAGAGTTTTAGCATTACTGGTGATAAAAAGTATGTCGTAGGACACTCCCAAGATTCATAGGGGGAAATTGGATTCATAATGGCGAATATAATGAGATAATTAATCCAGAAGTATGGATAAGAAAAAGCAAGTATCTCATGATGATGTGAAGATTGAATCTCTTGAATTGTGGTTTATAAAGCTATAATATAGTTATATACTATACCTGTTATATGGATGAATATTATATTGAGCTTCTGATTATGATATGAAATGCTATTGATTGTGATTGAGCGGGACAGTACCCCCTCTCACGGCAAGGCGGAAAACCCGGTTGACAGGATGTCTTGACCAATGAGTGTGGAGACAACGATTCCCTCAGTAGGGATATAGCCCGGATTGGTGATAAATCCGTGAGGCGCCCTAGCTAAGAGGATGAGGTTGTGCGTCATGACGGAAATATACATAATTGGTGAGCCGGCCTGTATGCGCTCTCCGGGATATATTGTCATTGACGAGTACTAGTAACGTTTGTTGAATTGGATGAATTTTTATCTTCTTGTATGTAAACGGATGATGTTGTGCGTCATGGCAGAAATATACATAATTGGTGAGCCGGCCTGTGTGCGCTCTCTGGGATATATTGCCATTGACGAGTACTAGTAACGTTTGTTGAATTGGATGAATTTTTATCTTCTGTCTATTGGTTGAGTATGAGCCTTTGGATATGCTTGCATGACTGGTAATGTATTTGAATTTTATTAACGCGAGGCCGATTCGCTCATTGAGTTTAAAAGCTCACACTGTTTGTACAACCTTTTGTTCAGATCAGGTTGCCAGCGAAGAATATCTGCTAGAGGAGTAGATCACTTTGGACCTTCCCGTTGTCGGGTAGACCCCTCTTTTGTTATAGATTATGTTGCTCTGTAATCATCTAGGACATCTAGGTCAGGGGTTTGACATTTGGCTTGTATGTCAGTATAATAATGTATTTTAAACCGATAATCTATTATTACATGCAAATCATCTCTATAATTTTCAGATAAGAAAATTTGATATATTTATCAGAAGGCTTACAGTGATGAGAGATTCATCATTGTGCCGGTCATGTGCCCAGAAAACGGGTCGTGACACTTGAATTATGAGATTTTTAGAAGTCTTGCTTCATAGAAATGATGGAGAGGAAGAAGAGAAAAAGTTTTAGGTTAAATTACTTATGAGATAGATATACTATGTCTTGAACTATTGTATTTTCTGCACTTTAGAGCAGTAATGTTGGGCAGTATACCAATTGAATAATTCTGTAAAACGGCTAGTAGTTTGGATAGTAAACAAAGTATGGTCTATAGAATCTGCTGCTATTTAATGGCTAAATACCATAAAGAAATTCTGTAGAACCTCTATAGTAAAATTTTCTTATTAGGATAATCTATACGCTCAGTTCTTCTTACTACAAGTTCCAACTCTAATGCGCTCTTTAATTGTTATCTTATTTGCGTATTAGGAAATCTTTGGAAGTTATTTCCTAGCAACCCTATATATTAGCTGCAAAGAACTAAGGTAGTTAATACCAGAATCGAGGTGAGTGTGGTAACATTATCTTATCTACTTTTTTGTAATATCACAGATATCATGAGGAAATTGTGAATGAGTCTAAGCTATGTGCGATGTGTTTGTTTTAAGAAATCTATATTCCTTGTATTTGAGGCTGACGTTATTGCTGATATTGTTTTATTGAAATTCTGTAAATGCCTGTGTAACAATTGAGTGTTATTATGATGTT
Source organism: Biancaea sappan (assembly GCA_037074585.1). Lineage (NCBI taxonomy): Eukaryota > Viridiplantae > Streptophyta > Magnoliopsida > Fabales > Fabaceae > Biancaea > Biancaea sappan. The sequence continues at coordinate 21,639,939 of CM073494.1, forward strand.
TTCTTAGTGGTGCACCCCATGGGAGAATTAGAGGAGTTATAAGGGTGGAGATATTTTTTTTTATAGAGAAATAAGGGCGGACGCGGCCAAGGGGCCGCGGGCAACGATCCACTGGTACCGTGGACGACCCGATTAGTACGAGACTTGTATTACGCACTGCATGCATTACATTCTGCTTATCATTTATAATTGATGTAATTATAAATTCGTTGATATCCTTATGGAATTAAATGGTGATTTATTGTGATAAATAATGTTATCCATTCACTGAGTATTCTATTACTCATCCTGTTTTTTTTAAAACCTTCAGAGTCGGTAGCTGAAGCAGAGGACTCTCCAGGACAGTAGCGAGTCCATCTCCTCCGTTTCCCCTGTATTTTTTTTTTTGGGTTGGCCCTTGTACTGTATCCGTTTTGTAAACTTTAAAAGTTGCTCTGTTATCACATAAGCCTCCTAGGATGTTGTGGATGAACTATGTGGAATATGACATTGTAATATACTGCTCGTGGGTTTTGTTGTAAAGAAACTAAAATCATAACACTGTTTCAATTTAGAAATATTATAGTATATTTATGCTCACTAACGCAATGGGAATTTAGTTTTAGCATTAGAACCAGTATAGACATAAATCTGGAAATGTATGATGTTAAAATCTATCGTATTATGTGCCTTTTAATTCACGATGGAAGGGAAACCCACTAACATACCAGTCACACTTTTCTGGGATGTGACACGAATCAATTAAGAGGATCATGCAATTAAATGAAGATCGCACTAATAAGGAAAGAAGTCGTTGAGATCATAAGCAATCTGAGACATGTTACAAATGGAAGGAATCAATCAACAAGATTAGATTGAATCACAAAATCAACCCAAAAAAGAAAAATGAAAATCCGAGAATGGTATAGTTTATTTCCATAAATAGCTAGAGGTACTTGATTCTCTGGAGATCTCAATGAATTAAATTGTTGACTCATCTCATTTAAGTCTCATTAAAGATGAAGGCTACTCACCAACGACTATTTACAGAAAGCTATAAAAGGAGCACATAGAGACAAAGTGAAGCACCTTGCAAAATACAAACAAGATAATATTTCTAAGTTTGAATAGTGCACTAATTCTTTGTAATTGTTGAGAGAGTTACTACTTTGTTATATATTTTTTGAGTGAGCTATCTCTCTATATAAAAGGTTCTTGTGAACCAAACCTCTTCATCTACTCTTATATCTATCTCATGAGTGGACATTATTTTAAGGCCTGGTGATGATCCTGGTTGCTTGGGAATAAAATTCGTGTGATTGTGCCTCTCTAGAATAAAAGTTTTCTGTCTGATACATTTGCTATGACACTTAAAGGCCTAGTTGTGTAAGCGTGGAAGCAGGGCCTTTGTTGAACCTGTGTGTTGGAGGTTGCTAAAGTATTTAGCAAAAAAGTGGGAAGTTGAATCTCGACCCTAGGTTGTTTGTATTGTGTGTTATTGTTACTCTTTAATAAACTCTCACTACTTGATGTTTTGAAGAGTGGACGTAGTTGTATCATCAGATACAGTTGAACCACTATATATCTTGGTGTCATATATTTACTGCCTTAATTATTTTGTTAGAGTATTACATTTCTAATCACTAAGTTTCTAATCACTTGTCACGTCATGCCTAATTTTCTTTTAAAAAAAATATTATTATTATGTATTGTCCAAGCCGGATCTCTCTCTCTCTCTCTCGGATTTTACATAAAAACAAAAAAAAAGATTAGACATGATGTGGCAAGTGAGTAAGATTGATGTAGACTTAGATGCTCAATGAAAAGTCTTAGGGGCCATTTAATATCCAAGAAAGAGTATGAATGGAAAAGAAGTAAGAAAACGGAAAGGAAAAGAGAATGGAAAAAGAAGAAGGACAAGGGAAAAAAAACTCTTGTTTGGTATACATTGGAAAAGAAAAGAAGAAAATAAGATTATTATAATTTTTTAAAGATAATAAAAAATAAATATAAAAATAATTTACTATTTTGCCCTTAACCAAAAATTCAGACCCATTATTGGTGTTAGCTGTAAGGAACCGGTCGACCGGCTGCCAGATACCGGTCGACCGGCTGGCGTTGCCTGCAAGAGACGATTAACCAGCTGCCAACGCTGATCGACCGGCTGCCAGGCGCCGCCCATGCTTGCCAAGCACCAGCTGATCAGCTGCCAAGCTCTCTCTCTCTCTCACGTCCGGCGTCTCAGGCTCTCTCCCTCTCAATCCGCCTCTCAGTCCGTCGGGTTATTTGAAGAGAGCAACAGTGCAAAATGCTTGGGACAAAACCGTCTAAATACTTATTTTCCATCCAGAAAACACCTTTTCCATCGAGATAGTAATGGAAAAAAATTTCAAGAAAAGCAGACTATTTTTTTTCATGATAGAAAGCTTCATTCTCTACAGTTAGCCGCACCAAATAACGGAAAAATATACACAGTAATGGAAAGGAGTTTTCCTTTCCAGCAGATATCAGCGTACCAAACGGCCCCTTAGTCAATGCCACATATACACATATGACAGTTTATTAACTATTAACTAAAATTATTCTGTTTATAATTGTAATTATACCTTCAATATTCTTATCCAGTACTATAATCTGACTACCTTCTATTATTCTTATATATTCTCTTTGCTTTCTAATTAAAGTCGTAATCTTCCAATGTCAACTCCTTCCTCCCATCCTTTCATTTTGCAAATAAAACAGCATCATTCTCAGAATTTTTAGCAACACTAAAAACAGCGTTGCGGTTAGCAGGCTTCTTCAAAGTAGGATCTGGGCAATTTGGATTCTCCACACTTGCCCACCAAAATTATAGTATAATCCTTCAATCATGTTATTTATTTACCTCATAAAATATTTTTATTAATATTTTAAAAATTGAAGCGATCATTAAAACGGTAAAGGTATTGATTTACGGTTCATTGATATGACCTAGGTTGAATTGAGATCGAACCAATAATAATTAAATATATATTTTTAATTTTATATATTAAAATTATATAATATAATAAATTAATAAATATTTTCATACTTAATCTTAGTAAACTTATATTATTATTATTATTATTATTATTATTATTATTATTATTATTATTATATGTGTGCATAATTGCTTTTCTATTTTTTGCTGGTTCTCTTGTTTTTTTAGCAAAAATATTATTATTGTGAAAAAATAATTAAGAAGAAAAAAAGAAATATAATATGATAGAAAAGAATAAAAAAGATAAAATAAATTAAAAGCTTGCTAAATCTCATATAGTGTGAAAAATAATTATATTTTGTAAATAGTAAATTTTTTTTACAAAAACCAATTCAACTGATTTATCAATTTTACTAGTTTTTACTGTTTTAAGAGTTGACCGGACTGGACCAATGACCTATTCCTCAATCCACCCAGTCGAACTGGTTGGTCCAGTCTGATTTTTAAATCCATGATTCTTACCTTCAATTGTCACTATCTAATTTTTTATCTCATGTAGTATTTTTCTACCTTCACTCCTGACTATCCAATCTAAAATAGGTAGCCATGATAAAAGAACTAAACAAAGTAGTTTTGGCCCCAACTATACACTGTATGAGCCTATCACTCCATTAACTGATTAAATGCATTCGCACAAATGTTAATCTTTCACTTGTTTAAAATCTTAGATCTTACAAATCAATGTTGATTAGTTTAAGTAATTTGATATTTTTTTTCTTTAAATGAGAATTCTAGTTTAAGTTAGTGAATGAAAAAAGTTGACTTTAAGAGAACTTTACATCTATATAATCTGACCTGAATTAAATTAATTTAGTTAAAATCTAATAAATTTTCAAATATTGGTAATTCTTTCTAACCAAGAAAAACTCAGATATCTTCAGAACAATTGTGTAGTTTTTCAACGTCGTTTTTTTTTGGCGGTTTTTTTTTTGGGGGGGTGGGGGATTTATTTGAATTGACATGAAAGTTATTAGCAGAGAACTCAAAACGATTACGGTTTTACGAAAGTGATTCTTATAAAGGTTCCATGGAAAAGAAAACATGATTACAATTTGCAATCAAAAGTCAAAGATGGAGTATTTAGTTTATTGCTTCTCGTGTTTCTTTCATTTAGCATTTCGCTTTTCACATCTATTCCCTTGTCGGTGTTTTTGACGTATCAATGATCCTTTATAGATTGTAATATTATAAGATACAGATTTAACAAGATTTCTAAGTATTTTTATTATATTGAAAAATTCAATTACGTAATGCTAATTTGTAAAAAGATTAAGCTTATATTCTCAATTAAAAATATAACATACATAAAAAAGTTTATTAAAAAATGAATTATACAATGTTGAGTTGTAAAAAATGTAAAATTATATATACTTATTGTGTTTCGATTGAGATCTTAGTAGTAAGGATACAAATAATTATATTTAAGTTTTATTCTTTATTAAAAAAAATTTAAGAGCTGTGTAATGCTGTAAAAATGGTGATACCCATTATAACAAAATAATATATGAGCTTGACTCTCTTCCAGTCGCTAAATGAGATGAAGAGGAATAGACCTGTCCAACGGATAAAATAAAAACTTATTAATTTTTTTTATTTTTTCTTATAAATTTTTTATCTCTACTAGAGGAGATTCTGAAAGGGATCTCATGGAGGGGAGCCAATCCCCACTTGAAGTGTCTAGTCTTTTTGTGACCTAATCTCCCTTGTTGCCTCACTCTCAGTACAAAATTGGGTGAGTTTTTGGTGAACTGTTAAACTTTTTAAAGTCTAAAGTTATCAGGAAAGAGTTTGTGACGGTAAGAAATTTTTTTTTTAATTTTTTTTACTGTTTTCTTGTTTCTTTTTCATGGTTACTCTGAGATCTTATGCAGTATGACTCACATTGCACCTTCGTGTTTCCCTCAGGTCAAAATATATCTTTAAAGTGATCATTCCTCTCTTTGAATTTATCTTATTCCGACACTGTTTAATTCTGCTTGCCTTTTTTTTTTCCTCATAGATATTTTTTAATGGATGTAATCTGACTCGAGATATTATTAGATATTAAATATCAATATTATCAAAATCATATCAAATTAATTGATTTAACTGGTTGGACTGAAAACTAGCTAAGGGATCAATCTAGAATAACCACTAAAATTAATGAGTAATCAAATTGGCTAAGAACCGACCAAACCTAGTAAAAATCAGTGCTAATTGAACTAGTCCACTTGATTTTTTTTTTAAATTTTTAAATTTTAATTTTTCTATAATCAGACAAAGAAGAAATTAATATTACAGATCAGCCAATTAATATAAATGCCAAAATATTGGTATTTTATAGATTTGATATGAATGAATACTATATTGATTAATGATATTTCTTTGTTATTTGGCTAATTTTTACTGTAAAATTTTGATTGTGAATGTTATTTTATGTAATTCACAAATTTGATATCAAATCTTATTTTTAATTAAATTTATAAATTTATGTTTATAGTCTTTAATTATATATATATATATATATATATATATATATATATATATATTATAGTAGATTGGTTAGACGACGATTTAACCATTAATCATTAAATTAGTGCTTGCTCTGATTTTCATATTTGGTCATCTTTCTCTGTCAGGATTTGAACCAAAGTTCCCCACCTTGTTATAACCTAACCAATTTCACTATACTTGATCTCCATTATTTTATCAAAAAAGATTAAAATGTAAGAGGGAATTTAATTTCTTTCACTATATCATTGTAATTTTATTGAATATTTTTAAAAGGATAATTTCCTTAAATTCTAAAATAATTAAAAGCTTTTTAAAAAATACATATATCCATTGTTATCTGAACCAGACCAACCCATTGGTTCTAGTAGTTGACTGAGAACCTCCTAAAGAACTAATTCGGAATAATCTTTAAAACTAGTGAGTGATCGAATTAGCCAAAAAGTTATTGAATTGGATAAAAATTGATGCTAAATGAACCGGTTGAACTGGTCCACTTGATTTTTTCTTTTATTTTTAAAATTTTACTTATTCTATAATCAGATGATGAAGAAATTAATATTACAAATTAATCAATTTTAGTAGAGATGCCAATATATTGATATTTTAGGGATTTGATATTAATAAATATATTGATTAATAATATTTTCTTGTTATATGATCAATTTTTACTATGAACTTTTAATTATAAATGTTGTTTTGTATAATTTAATATCAAATATTATTTTTAATTAAATTTATAAATTTATATTTATAATTTTTAACTATATATATTATTTTTTAAATATTTTAAAATAAACTAATTTAATTATATTTTAATCATTAACTCTTGATTCGATACTTCTGCCAACTTCCAAGATTTAAAGATGCTGGAACCACTAAAGTTGGTGGTGGCGGTGGCGATGGTACTCAGACTCAAAGCAGTGCAGTGCATTGCACCGATGGAATTAGTGAAAGAAAGGCATAAAAGGACAATAAATAAAAATTAAAAAAAAGTTATATGAAAAAGGTGTTGACTTTGAGTAAGGGAGTGCTTGGCTAATGAATATTCTGTGTGGTGTATGAATAATGAGTAATGAGTGTGTGGGGTTGCAACGTTAGAATCCCATTACCTACTAATCGGAATTGGATCAGCTCTAGTAATATCTAACATCATTTAGTTACAATTTTATACTTTTTAACTATAATTATAATCATGACTAAAAAATAATTACAATTATAACTGTGATTAACAGTTATAAAACTATGACTAAATGACACTAGATACCACTATTCGCTGGAACTGATTTAAACCCTTACTAATATCATTTTCTCACTTCTTGGAATTTTGTATGGCATGTCTCTCCCACCTCTCCCCCCTCCCAAAAAAGCCCCACTATTTTGATTCTATGCTGATTGGGGTTGATTAGAGTTTTTTAAGCGGATCTTGACCATTTATCGAGGTTCATTATGTGACTAAGAAGACATGCACCTTCTAAAACGTACAATGAACCATTGATAAACGATCAAAATTGGTATAGAAGATTTCAAGAACTGGAACAGATCCGTATATATGATGGATGACCATCGCTCAACACAATATTGAATCATTTAAGATCATTGATCTTAAAAATTAATGGTTAAATTTTAAATTTTTTAAATTTAAATTATAAAATTGAAGTATAAGTTAATGATCTCCAAGATCAAAAAATATTTTTATTCTTCATGTAATATTGTATGCTCAATACTACTTCTACTTATAAATTATCATTGTCTAAATTTTTTCGCATCATCCTGATGTAGTAATTGAAATATGATACGTGTAAGATTTTCTAATTAAAACACGATGTGTGTATCTATGATCATTTAAAAATAATTGTATATTTTTTTACAACTAAACATAAAATAGTTATTAAAAAAAAAGGCAAATAAGAAGTGATGATGACTCGAAAAAAAATTTGATATATCACATGTATTAAATGAGAGTACCACTAATAATTGAATACTATCGGAAGGACTAGATTTTTGTTACAGTATCAACGGCCTAAATTAGTCCAACGCTCTGTTGGGCAATGAGTGACTAGAACATCCAAATCCTTCTTCCTCCCACTTTCATGTGATTCAAATTCTTATACTAGACCCCAAGAAAAAATGTTCTTACAAATCATACTTCATATTATCTATTTTTTAATTCCATTTAATTTTTTTAGTTTATGTAATTTTATTCCTTTGACAAATAAAATAATTTACCAGACTAAAACTTCATTTTAGCCTCTCATGTATATAGCAATAGAGATGGTATTTCTCAATTTGGTCCCTATTTCAATTTGGTCTATTATAAATAGATATTTCTCAATTTAGTTACTCACAAATAAATGTGTTATTAATAATGTTCTTTTGTGAATATGTTAATGAAAAAAATCAACAAATGTGATGGTATATAACATATTTTTAGGCAGTTAATTTCACTAGTAAAAAAACTTGATAAAATGATATTATTGATAACAATTTCATTTTTGAGGGACTAATTTGAAAAGATAATTTTGATTTTTGAAGGACCAAATGAAAATTTTTCTTTTATGTGAAGAACCAAAATAAAAAGATAACTCTATATATAATAGGTCAAAGTGAAAAAAACATCCAATCTTTCTATGAGGGATCAGAATGTGTTGACAATTAAGATTATAATCACAATATTGTGTTAGAACTTACCACTTTTGTAACAATTTGGGCTATGGCCAATTTCGAAAAAAAAAACTACTTTTGTAACTATATCAAAAATAAAATTATATTATGATGTCATCCAAAAAGTTAATTTAATTTATTGATAAAGCAAATATTTAAAAATTTATAATATATATCAAATATTAAAAAAATGTTAAGTAATACTTTAAAATAAAATAAATAACAGATTTATCAACTCCACTTTAAAGAATATTAATATAATAATCGTAGAATTGATTTTGAAAATACTTAAGTTTAAACAAATTATAATTTACAGAAATAATAATTTAAAATTTTTATCAAAATTATGATTTAAGAGTAAAATTACATTAATATTAAAATTTTTAAATATATTATTTTATATTAAAATTACGTTAATACAATACAAATTATAATTTATAAAATCCCAACATAAAAAACCAAACAAAAATTTAGGTGCTTATCCTTGTCGATGTGACCACGTTTTACATATGCTCAAGCTCAACTTTCATTAAAAAGGAGTATTCTCTCATCTTATTCCGAAAAGAAGCTTTTTCATGTTTCTCCACTTTTACTTTTTTGAGTGAGAAGCTGACAAATGACAATGTATTTGTTTCATCGAGGACTGATATATTTTGTCGCCTTGAATCTTTACCTACCTCAATATGTGGGGAAATATATGGAGATAAATTGTTTCTCTTTTTTTTTTTACACTACAAATTAGAAGTGTATAATCGATCATGTCAACCTGTTAATCCCTTTAATCTAAATTAACTTATAACATTAGATGAATTTGGCGATTTTTTTTTTTGATAGTAAATTTAGAAATTTTCAATCCGCTCATTCTAAATCAACATGCAAACTTGTCCTCTCTATTTTTATTTTTTTTGTTTTATATATATGCTCAACATCACTCACTTTGTATGTAATAGAAATAGTTTGAATAATTTATGATGGGTACGGAAGAGAAAAATAAAATATTAGACCAATTTGGACCGCAAAAAATTATGAATGCAAGAGAATTTACAGTTGTATTAAACTTGGAATGAATAATGAGTAGTCGTCTTCTTCACTTTGTTTTTCTTGCCACAAAGCTATGTTTTTTATTTCAAATTTCATGTCTCAACCGTTATAGTCTCACAAATTATGGCACTAAATAATCATATATAGAAGGAGATTACTTAATTTATACTCATGTATTATTTGACTATCCTCAAAATGTTTGGTTAATTAATTAATTTAATTGCCAAAAAGGCTTTTCTTTTTAAAAAAAAAAGAATATTAAACCCATCAACTTGAACCAATCTGGCTTGTTTTGACAACAAGTTAGTTTAATTTGAGTTTCTTAATAAAATTTTTTGATAATAATATTCTCTAAAAAATATTTTGCTATATCAAAATAAGGTGCAAAAAATTTCCCTAAATTAAATAGACTTTCCTGAATTTTTTTTCCTGGACCAAGATCGTAAAAATAAGATAATTGTGTAACCTGAAAAATAGTGCCCACAAAGTTTAATTATATGTAAGAGTCTGATATTTTTACTTGGCCCAACACCTTAAATTTTATTGGGTCAGACAAACCGTCAAATTAACAAAAATAAAGTAGAGCTCATATAAATTTCACTTCAAATAATTAAAATCAAATTATGTTGGGAAGTTCAACAACTTGATGTTCTCTTAACAACAACGTAACATTCAGTTGCCATATATAATGGTCAAATTCATAATTTGCATTGTATTTGACCAATATTTGAAATTAAACCCATCTCTCTTTCTCCCAAAAAAAAAAAAGATCCAGTATCTCTCTTTAACCTTATATATAAAGATTAAGGTCTCACTTTTCTAGCAATGTGAGAATGACAATTATATATGCACGCATGCAACTCAATATATATATATATATATCGAGATGATATTGTCAATTATTTAATGAATATTAATACATAAAATGGATAATGGATAATGGAAACATATCTGCAAGAGAATTAATCGACATTGTGATCATGCAATCAGACAGTGGCAACTTTTAATTGTTTTCATTAGTGGAAAGTTAATTAGTACATCAAACCCGTACGTAATATTAATTATATATACATACACATCTATTTAATTAAAGAATTGGATACAGCCTCCCTCTAATGTTTTAAGAATTAATTCACCTCCATAGCACTTTCTTAATTTAATTATGCACCGGGACAACTCATACTTTGAATGTCACATCTCACTTTTCCACCTTCCCAACATCTCATTTGATCATGATCTCTCCATAATTATTACCAACATTTTTATGTCTTCTTTTGCTAAACGTGCTTATCCACATCTTTAATTTCCAACATAAATATTTATCTACTCACTACTTCCTTTAACTTTATATCGCCTTTTGATATTATACCAAAAAACAAATCGCATTTTTTACACTCTGTCTTTACGAAGCTACTTCTGCTCTATATGTATATATACATATTGATTTGTTGGCTATCTTTTTCATCTCTCTTTTCCTATATACACATATCTCATATATATATAGACATGTTTCCGCAGGCCAATTTGGCGACACAATAAGTCTAAGTGTGTGTTCTAACTTCTAACGTAAGAGACTAGAGAAAAAAATAATTATGGATAAATTAACACAAAATTTATTAACACAAATTAATAATATTTTTCTTAGTTTTCGTATGAGTAGATTTTGCATTAATTAGTATCAACCATTGATTTATAATTTAATAGTGATCAATTTTTCCTCATTTTTTATATCAAATCACTATTCTCAATAATTATCAAATGTTTAGGTCTAGTAGAAAGGGCTAAACTCTTATAAAATGATTAATTTAGGTTTGAATCTTACTAAAAGTAGTGTTCATATTTAGTATTCAATAATATTTTGTGCAGATTACCTCTAGTTAAAAAATACTTGTGAGAAACTTAAAAAAAAATATTATTCTCACTTGGTACATTTCTTTTATGTATATAAACCATAATAAGTTATGATCACTTGTCTTCTAAATTGCATTTTAAAAAAATAATATTAGGAAGTGACAATCGTACTAGAGGACACTACTCTATCTTAATTATATATTATATAATTAGATCAGATCAGTCGGTTAGACTAAAAATTAATTGGTCTGGTTGACTAAAAATATAATTACCCCAAAAAATTGATAAACTAATAAATTGGTTGAACCTGTTTTTCTCAAAAAAAGTTTACTATTTAAAAAATATAATTATTTCTCACATAATATAAATTTTTAATATATGAAATTATAAATCAAACTAATAAATTATAAATTTTTATTAATTTATTATATTATATATTTTTAATATATGAAATTAAAAATATATACATTTAATTATTATCAATTCAATTAAAATCAAACTAATAAATTATAAATCAATATTTCTATTAATTTAATGATCAATTTGATTTTTAAAATATTAATCTTAACCCAAACCATACGCGAAGAGGAAGATAAATTGTAAAATAATTTTCAGGGAAAGGCACGCCCCAACTAATACCACATTAAGAACATATGTAAAGTGGATGAGAAGATTTGCAAAATGCTTTATATATAATAATGATAAGCAATTAATTAATTTAAAGAGAAGTGCTTATCCGTTTTTTTTTTTTGGTTTAAAAAAAAAAGCTTTGCGATGGTTAATTTATAATTTTTTGCAATTTGCGTTCTTTATTTTTAAAACGTTCATGTCGTTTAGGAAAAGGCTGCACTTCTTCCAGCGGCTTTAGAATCTTGTGTTTAAAAAATTAGTACTTCTCTTGAGTATTGGGCTGGTCGTTTTATTTTAATACGACCAGTGATGGTCTTTGAAAAGTACAGTTTGAATTTGCTAAATAACATTATTTTCATTTCCCTGGGATATTTTATGGAACCAAATCTGTTTTCACTATTTGTTTTGGGAAGCTGATTGTCTCCTGTATTTGACAAGTGTAGAAAATTCTAACACCTTAAAGATCGTTAAATATGTTGTATTTAACGGTACTTATTTATTCGTGTAATTTTATATAAAAAAACTAATTATAAAACATATAAATAATTTGAACCATTAGAACATCCAATGGCCCTAAAAGACGCTAGAGCCTCCTGCTCTCAGTCTGTTTTCTTGTTGTGGTCCTAAAATAAATATCTATTTGTTTCTCTTTTTTGTTTTAGCCACATATGTGCACTGGATTCCAATTCAGTTTGCGTGATAAGGACACGTTCCTGTCACCTAGCTGAGCAAGAAGACACCAATAATACTGGACTTGTATCCAACTTTAACTACAACATATATTTGCATTCCAATTTTTTTGTCATGATGTTGATCTTATAATTCATTCGTTATATATATATATATATATAGAGAGAGAGAGAGAGAGAGAGTGAAGTTTCCAAAAATTAATCACTTTATAATATGAATTATAAAAGTCAACCTTAAATATGAATTGTTTATTTATTTATTTTTGATAATGGCTAAAAGACTCAAGATAAATTATATTAAAAAAAATTAGTAAATTTTGTTGGCCAAAAGTAATAAAGGTCTCAAAAAAAAATTGAGACAGAAAATATAAAAAAAAATACTACCTGTGGTAATTTTTTAAAAATTTTTTACTTGATTTGGACGGATTGATTCAAACAAGATTGTCCACATTTAAAAGTTAGGTTATGTTATTCCTATTAAAAATGCAGAGGATCCAAAATTCTTCTAAATTTCAAATTATACAACGATTTATAAATGAGGCATCTTATGCATCATTTTGGAACCAGAATCTTCTCCTTTTTCGTACAGAAACAGAAGGACCCTATTCAATCGTAAGTGTTGATAATGAAGATCGACAAATCACGTTAAAATTTTATTTTTGAAAGAAAAAATTATTAAAAAAGCACCCAAAAAAATAGAACTTGATTATCAATGTTCACAATCAATGATATTGATTTAGGGAACAAGAATCTCTGTAAAAGAGAGAATCTTGTTCCACTGTTTTGCGTCTCCGTAAGTTAAAATCATAGGTGTGGTACAAATAAAAATAAAGGAGCTATACGAAATAGGTATATAGACTAAAAAATCATAGTTTTTTTTCCTTTCTCGTTCAGTAATAATTAATGCAAAATAACTCATGGTTTTCAAGTATTTTTTTTCTTTTTATTAATTTAAAAGAGAACTTCTACTGGGGCTGTTATCTAGTTTTGACGATTTTGATGATCTATAAAAATGAAAAAAAAAGTATCGAAACATGTATAAAGATAGATTAACAATTATCTTTTATATATATGTAAAACTCAATTCTAGTTTAAATAAATTGTCTGCAAAATCAGCACATTATATATTAATGTAAATTATTGAGATTATTTTTGCAGTTTTTTTTTTCTTAAACCTCAATCTGGGGCAAAACCAGCATTTCTGATTCACATGAGGAGTACTACTCCATTGTCTTTAATTCTTTATATGATCGATTTGATCTATGTCTATGTCTGGAATAATATTGCATTAATTATGAGTTATTTTTTGTCATGCTTCTCCCTTTTTGTCTCATGAACCATAAATATGGAGGCAAGTAAGTCAAGAGAAAAAACAACATGCATTCATAACCATTTTTCATGATATATATGTGTTTCTTTTGTTTTGGGGGGGGGGGGGGGTCATTTATTATGATTTTTTCCACATAAGCTTTACAAATAAATAGAGGGTGCATTTAAACCTATATATTATGGTTTGCATAACTAAATCTGGTCTAAATTAATATACTTACTTGGAGTGATTTAATTTTTATGCAAAATAAATATTTTGTACTATTGATTTTGTGAGATTTGTTCATGGAAATTATATATAATGAACTATAAAAAGTTTATATATGCTAATAAAACATTAAAATTTAAATTTTACTAACAGAAAAATAATATTTTTTAATATAATTAAATATGAAAAGAGTCCAATAATATTTTTAAAAAATAAAAAAATTATATGTTTAATTCAACTATACTTAAAACAGATCATATATATAATTTATTCATAGAATAATAAGAACATCAATTTTCTTTGCAAGAAAAAATTTGGATAGAAAGTTTAGATGTCTGTATATTGAAAGATTTTTGCACTTTTTATGTAATAAAGAAGAATTTTTAATTTAATATTTGATTAAAATGATCATTTAGAGAAGCATTAATTTAAGACAATCTGATGCAAAAAAAAAAAAACATAAATATGGTATAAAATAATATAGTCTTGTGACTTGAAGACAGTAGTGGATAGGCATATATCATCAATTTAAGATCATCTAAGTTTTCTTTTTGTGTACTAGAATGATTATCTTAATTGAAAACATATTTAGAAATTATTAAATTAATAAAGCAGTGAACATAAATTAAATGTATTTATTTATTTTGACGTAATAAGTGCATAAATTAAGGGCTAAATTGAGAATATAAAAATGGAGGACCACAAAGAATCACAAAACTACAGGTGTATATATTATATTTAGCGCCACGTGAGAGATAACGTTTACGGCACGAGCGGACAGAGGCATCAGAGCACACACATGCGCTCCGAAGCGTGATTCTTACGCGTGGAACGATGATTAGCCGCAGACTATCTTTACTTCCCTACAGCTCACAACCACACAATCCCTCTCTCCAATCTCTCTATATATACCCCCTCCCCCTTCACTCGCACTCCGTCATCTCGATTCTGTTGCGTTGTACCATTTCTCTGCCACCTGAAAATCGTTGCTCTTTCTCTCTTCACTTCTCCGTGGCTCTCCTCCTCTCTCGCTCTTCGCTTTCTCGTCCTCGGGTCCTCCACTTTGATAATATAGATATTCTTCGATATATAGAGATTTCGACTCCGACCTTCTCGCTCTTTTTTTCTCTGTCTCTGTTTTTTTTTCCCGGTAAATTTCTGCACTACCTGGAAATTTGTCCGGGGAGAAGACGGTAGCATGAGGTTAATTGAAGAGTTTCCTTGTACGAACGGGGATGGAGGAGTGGTAGAGGAAAAAGAGGAGCGTAGTTTGGACGAAAATGAATGGCCTCCGGCTGTAAATGGTGGATTTCCTTCGCAGAAGAAGGTGGTTGTGGTTGGCTATGCCCTCACCTCTAAAAAGATCAAGAGCTTTTTGCAGCCAAAGCTGGAGTGTTTAGCTAGGTAAAAAATTTATTAATGAATATAAGAAAACGTTGAAGATTGATGATTAAGAATCGGCGAGCGTTTGTTCTTTGAGAGTTATCTATCATTAATTTTCTAAAAATCCGAAAGTGACTTACATCATATTCGACGGGTTTCATTCCTTTAGAGGAAGGAATATTAACGTATGGTTCTTTTCCGCTAAGAATATGCTCGTACATTATACGTCGTTTTCGTTTGGTCGGAGAGAAAGTGAAAAGAAACCATGTAATCTTCGGAGTATCTGCTCTTAGATATTTTACTATTGTTCATAGAGTTTAAGGAAATATGGTTTTTGGAGAACTGGAACCCATCTGGAAAAAGGTTCATGACCTTGACGCTCAATTTTAGCCACAATGCAGTGATGGCAATGTAGATTTGTCTCTGAAATTTTTCTGTCTATATGCTGAAGACCTCATAAATTTTAAGTGCATAAATACTTCCCTATTTAGTTTTCTATTCGTGCTCATCTAGATAAAATTGTCGGAAATATGCCTTTGTACTATGCTCTAGTATTGGCTTATTACTGATTACAATTAGTGCAAACTTCCGTGCAGGAATAAGGGTATAATGTTTGTTGCTATTGATCATACTAGGCCTCTTTCAGATCAAGGTCCTTTTGATATCGTGTTGCATAAGGTTATAATTTTTCTTACTTGAATTCCCTCTTCGATTATTTTCTTCTTCTACTGCTTCCTACCGGATGAACTGGTCCACACAATTCACTGCAAAAGAATTCGAGATATTGCGTTCGATGCGTGTAAATGTTTAACATATGCTCTAAAGATTTTTTGCTCTGTTAACTGACTGTTTCTTTATTTTTTACGGGAAATGCAGTTAACAGGGAAAGAGTGGCGCCAGATTCTCGAGGTTGGTTCGATTTTGCTTTCACTTGTTACAACTCTATACAACTCTGCCAAATTTTTATGTTTAATAAAACATGATAATTTCCTTGTCATCTGTAATTTTTTCCATGTATTTGGTGCTAATATTGCGATGAACTACACAATGGAAAGGTTCAAGCAAGTGTTGGTCTTAGTACTGCCATGGCCATCTAGCCGATATTTTCAGGTTTCTTTTGGCAAATCTTTCCAAAAGATTTTTCTTTTAATTCTTTCGAGTAGGTTCATTTGTTAAGGGATCATCAGTCCCCATTTTGCTATCTTAGAGAGAGATTCCTCACCTAATTTTTTTTTTATATTCTCATCCTCTAGTTGCCTGTAGTTTTTGCTGCAATTCAAGATCTAGGTGCTATAGGTTGGCTTTTTCCAGGACTATAAGTATATTGTGATATAGCAAAGCTAGTTTTTCTGCTTCTTGGTTGCCAAGTGTCTGCAGTACTATGCCCCTTACTGCTCAAAATTCTCTTGTTCTTGAAACGTGAGTTTAGATGTTTTATGTTCAGACAAACTTGTAGTTCTTCCTGCCTCACCCCCTTGATTGGTTTCCTACGTGCCAGCCCTAATCCGTCCTACTTGTTGTAGATTAAAAAAAAAAAGGATTAACCAATTAATCTATTGAAATCATTCCTCTGCTCCTATTTGGTGAAAGTTTTGTCCAGTTACAATTCCATTTTATATAAATTCAGAGTTAAACCTGTGCGCACTGATATTCTGGTCAATTCAAAATTTCAGAAAATTTATGAATTTATTTCTGCTTATCCTTTATCCAAATAAATTGTTTTGCTCACTATTCCTTGGTCATTTGAGCATCAGTTAGGTGAAATCCTCATGTTTGTCTGTATTGCTGTTTCTATTGAGATTTGATACATGCTTTATTATGATATATTCTGGTATGAATTGGAGTGTATAGTGACGGAAAATAAAGTGGCATTTTCTGTGTGAAAGCTGTTGCTTAATCTGGGAGAAAATGTGAACTGAACTTACGGATTCTTTATTATTGGGAAGCAAGTTTGTATGTTTCATCTAATATTTTAATGTGGATAAACGATCTGAATTTGTTTTAATATTGCACATATCTTTAAATGTTGCTTCACATCTTAATCCATGTAATTTTTTCTAACAAATATTTAAAAAGCCAGTAGTCTCCCTTCTTACCTCGTCTCTATTTGTAGGATTATAGGCAATCACATCCAGAAGTTACTGTTCTGGATCCTCCTGATGCCATACAACATTTACGCAGTCGGCAATACATGCTTCAGGCTGTTGCTGATATGAGCCTTTCTGAATCGTATGGTAATCTCTCTCTCTCTTTTGATTCTTAATTGAAGTCTGGCCAACTAGAATTACTCTTTAAGATAAAGCTTTGTGCTTAATTATGGTAAGTTAATGACAAATAAAAGTGGTTCTTATTAACTAAAATACAGGCAAAGTTGGTACTCCTCGGCAACTAGTTATCCAGAAGGATGCATCATCTATCCCTGATCTGGTTGACAGAGCTGGGCTGACATTACCCCTAGGTATGCATGTGTTGTTTATTCAAGTAGTTTTAAGAAGGTTCCATTTTGCAATGGTGAGCATGAAGTAGATGTTGATTGCACGAGAAATTATTGTCACTTTTGAGGCTAAGTAAAACCACCTATTAGAATAGGCAAGGTACTATTATTTTTTTCTGTGTTTAATCTCTGTCAAATTGTGTTAAGATACTGCATAACTGATTTGTGGAAGTCTTAAGTAGCAAATTCGTGAAGTTCTCTCTATCTCTCTCTCTCTCATGTGAATTTCAAAATCGTTCTAGTTGCAAAGCCCCTGGTTGCTGATGGAAGTGCAAAGTCCCATGAATTATCCCTTGCTTATGGGCGTTATTCTCTTGAAAACCTTCAGCCCCCTATTGTTCTTCAAGAGTTTGTTAACCATGGTAAGTATATAACCATTTACGTAGCAATTTATTACCTTCAAGTCGCAACAACCACATAGTCAACCAGTTTGCTGTTTTTCTTCTCTGGAATAGGGGGTGTTCTCTTCAAGGTTTATATAGTTGGTGATGCTATTAAAGTAGTCAGACGGTTTTCCTTACCTGACGTTACCCAGTGGAAGCTCTCCAAAGATGATGGCATATATCGATTTCCAAGGGTTTCTTGTGCTGCAGCTTCTGCAGATGATGCAGATCTGGACCCCTCTATTGCTGGTAAGTTATTATGTAATTAGTCTATTGCCCGAAAAAGGAGAGGGGAAAAGAACCATCCCTTAACAAGAAAACCAGGTCAAGGTTGATTTATTACACCAGACAAAATTGGTTCTGTATTATTGTGTTTTTTGTTTGGTCATTCAGAGACGAACATTCTTGGTTCTTTCAATTTATGATTCCAGTGGTCATTTTATAATAATTTATCATCTACAAAATGCTTTTTTTTTAAAGAAAAAAAAAACTTTATTTGTCTGGCCTGATATGGGATTAGGTGGGATAGGCATGAATATGATAGTTGAACCTCTAGCTCTACTGTCTTGAGGATTTATGCATGAACTTTTCAAGGGAAATAGAAAAGGATTGCACTTTAAGGGCCTAGGTATCCAAAGCGACAATGCATGCTGCTGCACTGTAAAAAATTAAAAAAGTCTTCATTTGCGCATGGCTTCATGGTATCTGGTTGTCCCTTTTTAATTTGCGTGATCTCTTCCTGCAGAGCTTCCTCCAAGACCTTTACTCGAGAGTCTTGCAAAGGAACTTCGTAGGAAGCTGGTAACTTTGTAATCCACTTTGTTGATGGCTGCACGTTATTGATGCAAGGACTATATTTATAGTTTCTGTGTTATTGTTCTCATGTCCAGGGCCTCCGGCTATTTAACTTGGATATGATTCGACAGGTCGGGACAACAGATGTTTTTTACGTTATTGATATAAACTACTTTCCTGGTAAGTGAAAATCTTTCTCCATATAAACCAGATCTTGCAATTTGCTTAACTCTTCTGATATTATCTCTGATAATTTATTTAAACCCATCATCGTCCAATTTGTTATTCTCTCTAATTACTACGATTAGCAAAATGTCTATTTTTACCTTTGTGGGAATACACGCCAGGATACTATTAAGTCCCCATTTAATCTATGTTTGCTTCTTTAGTACCCCCTCTTGGTCTTAAAATGGTTCCAACTTGTGGCAGGTTATGGCAAAATGCCAGAATATGAGCATATATTTACAGACTTCCTTTTGAGCCTGGTTCCTGGAAAGTGTAAGAAAAAATAAGGATAAAAAACATTCTACAGCCTGTGACTTAAGTGTCACCATGAGGTAAGCATAGTTTGCTTCGTTTTGGTTTCTGAAGTTCTAAGAACATGCCTGCATTACCTTGGGAACCATGTGTATCATGATTAGAACTTGTGTTGGAATTGCTCCTCAGTCAGTATATGACATCTGTCATCTAATGTTGCGCTGGGAACTTTGTGCAGCCTCTAGGAAGTAAACAATTGTGGCTGCTGCGTATCAGTATGTACTGTGCAAGGTCCTGCGCTTCTTTCAAAAGCTGGTGGCTTCAAGAACTTGTAAGGATGTGGAATGGAATGGAACAACACTTAATCCGCTGCAATTTGAAGGGTCCTTAAGGAAGGGGTGATTTGGATCCCGGCCTCAAATGTTGATAATATGACCTTTCTTCTCTTTTTGTTCTTCTCGGTCATTTTTGGCCTTTTTAGTTTATGATGACTCCTCTGTAGATAGAGGTAGATGCAATGCAAATGTACTGCTGACAGTTCTTTGCTGTATATACATCTATATACAGGATAAGGAAAGTTTGCTTTGCTAAATTTCGTTCATACTTTTTGTCTGTGGAATTCATGTTCTAGTTCCCTAATCAGTTGCATTTGTCTTTTCTGTAGATGCCCAATTAAAGGATTATAAAACCATTTCAATATCAAGTAACTAGATTAGTAATGGTTCTTTTTCTTGCGTGTTGGTAACGAGACTAGATTATATTTCCTCAAAGAATCCGCTATCTTAAGAATAAAGAAACCATAATTTAGCCAAGCGTGAGCACCAAACAGGGTGGTCTCATGGAACATTAAGTGGAAGGAGAAAGCATTCTCGCAAAATAAAACTCAAAAGACCATCAGAAACAACAGCATCATCAACGTGTCAGCCTTGCATGAAAGCATCTCAAATACAACAAGAATAAGATAATACTACCCGGCGGTCGCCGGCTGGGAAGAAGGCGGAGCATCCGCCGGAGGAGCCACAGATGCTTCAGACGCAGGGGAAACCAGAGTCCAATCAGGAGGCAATGGAGGCAACGGAGGGTACACCGTCGGCTTCCGCTTTATATCCCACGGCTGCGTTTTCTTTGGCCTCGTCTTCATGTGGTGCGCCGTCGCCTTCTTCTTCGGCCTCGACGAGCACTCTATCCTCAATCCACCTCCCTCCACAATTCCAACACCTGAGCTTTCCTTTCTCCAATTGCCGGCGCCACCACTTCCGACCGACGAAGACGACGGCCAGGATAGAGATGGCATCACCAATCTGGAGCCAAATATTGCTGACACCGACATCTTCCTACTCTTATCACTTCCAGTGCTTTGCGTTAACCTCCTCGACTCGCCCTGGCATGTCTCTCATCCTCTTGATTCGCGTCCTAAAACATTATCTCTGCGAATCTCTCCCAAATTACCAAACTAGCCTCGATTGCAAGCCGTTTCGTTTTGGGCTTTTCTTTATTTGGGTCTTCCTTGCAGGCCGTTAAAAGGCCTACGTTTCTTGTTTACTTGTTATTGGCTTTTCCCCGGTTAAATGGGCCCTTGGTTTTTGAATAAAAATTAAGTGAGTGTCTCTCTTGTTGACCAAAAAACAAATCTACTAAAAAATTTGTTTCTCCCCGGCTAAGAAAAGGAAATAAATAATTATGTAGCATCATCAGATCACATGCTTTCCACTGCACGAGCGGCACAGGACAAAAAGGAAAAGGAAATTTAGATTTGTACCCAGACAAGCACGAATTTGTTTTTATCTACATTGTTATATTTCATATTTAACAGTTAAAATTTTAATATATTTTTTTAAATATATCAAAACTATCACTTGATATTTGAATTATTACATCTAAAATCTAACAGTGCAAATAAAGATAAACACAATATTTAGATTCCACAAATTAGATCATTAACTGGTAGCTTTCGTGTGTTCTGCTATCTTTTTGTTTTGGGGTTTGGGGGTTATTAATTTAAATGGTATTTGACAGGAAATAGTAAGATCTGATCAAGCGTGCCAGCCTCTCTGTGTGGCATTGTAAATATTAGAATATCACAAGACTGAAAGAATCCAACTCAGATTCGAAGAATACGTGGCACGTGGGTATTTTATATAATATGAGAATCATAAGCATATGCATGCCACTTATCAAAGCAATGGTTATCTGAGTTTCATAGGATACCAATTAAGCACACCTAGGATTTTTTCTTGCCTGTCCTGCTAGGATAAAAGGCTAATTCTTTTTGAATTTCAATAGTAATTATATGTAGTTTTTTTATGTATTTGTTATTAGGTTCTCTGTTATAATATAACTTATAAAAAAGGAGCAATCATGCAAAGATAATTTAAAAAATATATGTAGTTATTTATGTTTTGATTAAAGTTTCATATACTTATTATATTTTAATTAGAAAGCCTTATGACAAACATATAAAAAATTACACTTATTTTTTCTTTAAACTTACTAAATGCAAAATATAAAGTTTTCTCCAAATTAATGTTTAAAATAATTAAATATTTACTGTTTATAAAGGTTAAACAACTATTATCATAAGGACGGGCCAATATTGAGTACCGTAGTTTGGATTTAATTTAGAGGTATAAAGCTTTGCGTTCAAAAAAATTATTGTGATTATTAATTTTTTTGAAACATTAATTCAAGATGTTAATATTGTAAGTGATATTTTAGAAAATGAAAGAGAAATTATCACATTTTCTTAAAATTTGATACAAATCAAATGAATTATCTATTTGTCTCAAAATATAAGGCACTACTTTTACTAAGTGTGTGTTTAAAAAATAATTAGAAAAATTTAGGTATGGACAGATCAAGATTTATGAAATTAATTTTGAAAAAATTTAAATTTGAGTAAACTATGATTTGTATAAAGCAACAACCTTTAATTTTTATTGAAAATTACGGTTCGAGGACAAAATTATGTAAATGTGAACACTTTCAAACATATTATTTTGTATCAAAATTATTTTAATGTAATTTAAATTATAGTTTGTAAAAATACAATAAAAAATAAATACACAGTAATTAATTTGTAAAAAAATTTAGGTGAGTTTTGTTGTTTTAGTAATTGCGGAGCTTCCATTAATTATTTTTCATATATATATATATATATATATATATATATATATATATATAATAAAAGAAGAGATGAAACGAACAGGTGTCTTTTCAAAATTGCAAATAACAAGGGACATTATGGAAGGAAGAAGGGCGTAACTACCTACGAATGACTGAATATGTTTGGGAAAGACGTAACATAAACATGAATATTTAAAAACGTGAATTATTAGTTTGGTTGGTCTCGGGGTCTTAGTTGTTCGCCACCATTCCACCATATCCATATCCTCATCCCCAATGGCCGCAATATCCACTTCTCTACGTAATTGTATCTTGCTTCATCCCCCTCCCCACTCTCCACTCTCTCCTTATCCACCATATCCATAGTTTAATCTGAATTTTCGAATTCGCAAATGTTTAAACTTATAGAATTGATTGGTTTAATTGATTTTTTTTAATTTTTATTAAATATTATTATATATTTTTAAAAAATATTTTAAAAAATTAATTATATATTTTAAATATCATTAATTTAACTAAGATCAAATTATTAACTTTTGAATAAATATATCAATCGATTCAATTTTTTAATGTAAATAGATATATAAAAGATAAAAAGGAAAAAGGTGAATTACACGTATTTTTTGGAATGTAATTAAAGTATTTTTAGTACCTATTTAGTTTTAAATATTGCTTACTTCTTCTGGAATAAATTTTTTGTCATTAAAATTATATTTTTGTACAAATGTGTTATTTTCGAAAATAAAATTACTAATATTAGATATTAACTTTAATTTAATTATGTTTACTGTTATATTAAAATAAAATGATAGTCTCAAATAATGTAAAAAAATTAATATTGATTGAAAATAAATTAAATTGGATAAAAATTCTCTACAATATATAGCCATGTCTGAAAAATTAAATGTAATATTCGAAGTTAGTGAAATGTTAAATTTAGTTTAACTAGAATTCAAAATTCAGAGAGTTCTAGTATAATTTATCCAAAAGGAAAATGAAAAAAAGGGGGGGGGGAATAATGTGCAGGGAAGTCCACGTGTGGGAGATGCACCTCCCGCCAATCACAACAGAAGGCCGAGATTCCATAGGCAATGGGGAAGGGCAATTCTGTCATTTAACTTTAAAAATTTCCTTTGTTATTCAAAGAAAATAAAAAATAACAAGATTTCAATCTGACGCCCTTGCTGCGTGCCTAACAACAAAGTGTGCTGCTGATACGAGAAGGTGGGACCCCCACATTCAGCTTCTCTCTCTCTCTCTCTCTCTCTCTGATACCCTCAACTTCTTCGGTTTCTCTGCGACTGGTGACACCCTGTATCCAGCTGTACTCCAACCTTCCGCACCCCCTGTTTTTCTCTCAAGTCTCAACCATTTCCACCTATTTGAGTTCTTGTTTGAGAGGGACTGTGTGTCTGCGTCTGTCTCTCTGTCCGTCTCTGTATGTGCGTTTTTCAGTTACTCAAAAAGAGAAAAATCCCTCCCCCCCTCCTCTCTCTCTCTCTCTTATACCTGTCTCACACATATACCACTTCCAAAAAGCTTCTCTCACACCCCCACATGAAGCTCTTCACCATCTCCCTCCCTTCTCCTTCTTCTTCCTCTGCTATCGCTCCTGCTCTGCATTGCTGAACTAAGTGCTTATACTTCATTGTTTTCTCGGGTGGCCATGGATCCCTGCTCTTTCGTGCGACTCACCGTCTGCAATCTCGCCCTCAAGATTCCGGTTGCTTCCAAGCCTGCTCGCTCAGTCGTGCATCCCTCGTCGTCGCCGTGTTTCTGCAAGATCAAGCTCAAGAATTTCCCGCTTCAGTCCGCCGTTGTGCCGTTTATTCCTCCCGAGAACAACTTCCCCGAGTCCCAAGCGCACCAAATCGCCGCTACTTTTCACCTCAGTAAGTCTGATCTCGACCGGCTCGCCGGGAAATCTATCTTCGCAGGCAAGCTCTGCCTCAAAATTTCAATCTACACTGGCAGGCGGGGCACGACCTGCGGCGTCAACTTGGGGAGGCTGCTGGG
This sequence comes from Biancaea sappan, assembly GCA_037074585.1. Taxonomy (NCBI): domain Eukaryota; kingdom Viridiplantae; phylum Streptophyta; class Magnoliopsida; order Fabales; family Fabaceae; genus Biancaea; species Biancaea sappan. The sequence continues at coordinate 21,664,510 of CM073494.1, forward strand.
TAAAGTATCGGTGCCGTTGGATCTGGCGGGAACGGAAACGAAGCCTGCTGTGTTCCACAATGGGTGGATTACGGTGGGGAAGGAAGCCAAGGGCTCCTTTGCCCAGTTCCATTTGAATGTGAAGGCAGAACCTGATCCCAGATTCGTCTTTCAGTTCGACGGTGAACCAGAGTGTAGCCCTCAGGTGTTTCAGATCCAAGGCAACATTAGGCAGCCCGTCTTCTCCTGCAAGTTCAGTTTCAGAAACACCGGTGACCGGAACCAGCGTTCCAGGTTGGTTTTGCTTCTAACCCGCTTCGTCTTTTCACATTCTTACGCTTTTTCGCCGTTTCGCTTCGATTCTGAAAATCAGCGGTCCAGGATGAAACGATTACTTTTCTTCTCTTGGGATTTGTTATTTGTTAGCTGCTTACCGCTGTAATTTGAATCCCACTCAAAGAGTAAAGTTCAAAGGAACCGTACGAAAAAGCTTGTATTGGTACACATTTCGTGCACTTTACTCTTTTTGGTCTTAATTGAAAGCAAAAGTTAAACCTTATCGACCTAAAATCGGAAAGGCTTGCTTCAAGATTACACTGCTTTGGAGTAAACATTTATAGAGACAATCAAAATTGTTGGTGATTCCTGCGTAATTTGCTCTAAAAACCCTGCTGTTCTTTTCTTATACAGATCTTTACAGTTAGACCCGATTAGCTCTAGAAGCTGGTTAAGCTCGTTCGGAAGCGAGCGAGAACGACCTGGTAAAGAACGAAAGGGATGGTCCATTACGGTCCACGATCTTTCAGGCTCGCCGGTCGCTGCAGCGTCCATGGTCACGCCGTTCGTCGCCTCTCCCGGTTCTGACCGAGTGAGCCGCTCCAACCCTGGCTCCTGGCTCATTCTCCGACCGGGGGACGGAACCTGGAAGCCTTGGGGTAGACTCGAGGCCTGGCGCGAGCGCGGCAGCTCCGATGGTCTCGGCTATCGCTTCGAGCTCATCCCGGACACAAACGGCGCCGTGAGCGCCGCCAGCATCGTCCTGGCCGAGTCCACCCTGAGCTCGAAGAAAGGCGGCAAGTTCATAATCGACCTGGGCAGCAACAGCAACAGTACCAACGGCCGCGCCACCCCGGGGAACTCGGCGTCGCCAGCATGCAGCCCTAGGAGCAGCGGCGATTTCGGATACGGTTTGTGGCCGTATTGCATGTTCAGAAGAGGGTTCGTGATGTCGGGGAGCGTGGAGGGTGAGGGAAGGTGCAGCAAGCCTACGGTGGAGGTGAGCGTGCCGCACGTGAACTGCACGGAGGACGCCGCGGCCTTCGTGGCGCTAGCCGCAGCCGTTGATCTCAGCATGGACGCTTGCAGGCTCTTCTCTCAACGGCTCAGGAGAGAGCTGAGCCAAGTCCAGGATTCGGTGGGCTGATGTGTGATGACGTGGGATCTCTGCTTGTCGTTTCGTGTTTTCGGCTGCCCCCGTCGTTTTTAGATTTTTTTTTAAATTTATTATGGGGTTGTTCGTTTTGACTTGGTGTGAGGTGTTTTACTAACAAACAATTTACAGGCTGTACAGAGAGAGAGAGTAATTAGTATTAGAAACTCGGCTCGCTTTGTTTTTATTAGCGCGTGGCTTTGTATTGATTTTCCCTTTTTGTTTTCTCGTCCGCTATGGGAAATCATAGAAAAGCTGTTCTTATTTTTCTTAATGTGGCCGCAAACTACTGGTATGTTTGTATTTTGGCTCTTTTTTTTTATTCATATTTTTGAGTCATTTAAGGTGTAAGGACTATGAATTTGTCAATTGATGGTTGGCAACTCGTTAATAAAGTTATCTTTGCTTAGTTCGATGCTCTTCCTCTTTGGTATAATTTTTAATAATTTTTAAATCGATCCCATTCAATTCTTTCTCTTTATTCCTTTCCGCCGAGTGGTCACGCCCTCAATATATCTCATTTTGAAAAATCATGTTATACGCCATATAATTTATGATAAATGCATGCATTCACCCGAACCAAAATCGCCAAAAGAAACTATGTATTTTTTAAATATACCCCGAATGCTCAAAATACTAAATGAAGATTTGAAATGAATGAATAAGAACATTGAATGTATTATTTGGGCTCTCTTTCAAAATTAAAAATAAAAATACTAGGACCGAGGACCTTCTGTATTTTTTTTTTCTTTCTACATATATCTTCTATTAAAAATAATTCTACATGAGATATTATCAAACATTAAATATAAGTATCTCTTCAATAAAAATTTTAGTTATGAGAAACTGATTCTGTGTTAGATGGTACTCACTTAGCATAGGATTCCCTTTCTATTTTACTGTAGAAGCTTGTTGATATTCATTTTCTCTCTGGAATGGGAATCCATTTCTCATGCAAAGCGTACGGCTCCATTACATCAATCTGAGGTTGCAATTCGATTCCATTCCATTAGCTTATTGTGAAATTTCATATTTGCCCCTCTTTGACTTCCTAAAAATTCAGCCTTCGGTGTCCGACAGTGGTGGCAGGGGATGCGATGGCGACAACGATCTGTGTTGCCGTTCCCTTCGGCATGCGTTGGCAATTGTCTCCTCCTTCTCAATAGTGTGTGGTTCAGGTCTGAGAATGTTGGCAGCTGAATGCGACAAAAGTGGAGCAGGAAGAGGAGGAAACGATGAAGAAAATACAGAGGAGAGATAGAGGAGATGGAAGAAGATGATGAAAGAAGAAGATGATGAAAGGAGAAGGTAGAGACGTCAGAGGAGTGCTACTGCAAGGAGTGCTGTTTTTTTTTTCTTATATTTAATTTTTTTAAGAACAGATAATTTAGTAAATTCATACCTAATTCTTTTCTTTCTTTCTTTTTAACTCTCCTACCAAAGAAATTAAATTCAATCATTTTTATTTCTTTTAATATCATATCATAAAATTCTTATTCTCATTCTTGTTTTTTTTCTTTCATTTTTCTAAATTTATACAAACGGGACCTTATTTCTATTATAAATCCCAATATATTCAGCACAATTAACATACGTAAGTAAACGAGAGATACAGCTAACTGCTAAAGTACCTTTAGATCTACCTCCTTCATTTATAGTCCCTGTTTTTTCCTCATAAGATGGCGCAATTTTAAGTTGAGTTAAAGTAATATCAAGGATTCAATACTAGAGATAGAGTAGTGGGGTTTATTGTTGTAGTAGTAGGGTAAGGCGTAAGGGTAACTCCTGGTCTTGCTTTGGCTTGGGTATTAATTACCCACTTATTACGCAGATGGTTATAATTAATGAAATTAAATGGGGTGTAAACATGATTTATAACTCAAAAGGCAGTCATTTTACATAAAGAAATATGAAATTATAAGAGACGACGAAGCAGACAAAGGGCTTTTGCTCTGCAGAACAGAGATTTAATCACAATTTTTATTTCTAATAATAATTAAAATTGTTGTAAAAAATATACCACACTTTTAATAACGAATAAATTAAAAATAAAAAATTATTGTCAAAGTGAAGAAGCCTTAGTCCCAACGAAATGGTGCAAATCTAATGCACTTTTGCACCTAAAAAGGCTCTATACGACCCTTTTCTTTTAATGGGACCACTCTATTTCTCTTTCATCCTCGTTCCCATCGAAAACTCTCAATTTGCTACACCTACCCCAAATGAATTCTCTTGGGCTTGCCTAGGAATATGATTTTATGAGTCTATGTTTTTAGTCGCAGTAGTTTATTTTAAATTAGATGATGTAACTCAAAGAAAAAAAATTAAAAGTAGAAAAGAAAGTCTGATTTCATAATTTTTTTTCTTTGACATGAATTGTACAATTTAAAAATAATCGCTACAACTAGAAAACACGAGAGTCACGGTTTACTACAAACATAAGAAGATGCATTTCTCACGTGCTTTCCCTTTCTCCTCTCATGTGCCATTCTAACACCAATTTAATGTATGGAGCACAATATTTGCTTCATTTTCTTTCCTTTCAATTTTTATCGCTTCCTTGTTTTAATTGATCCCCATGTTTTGTTTTTGTGCACAAATCTATAATTTTTTATTTATATTGACAACAACTGAATTGTAAATATTAAAGCTAACTTATCAAAATTGATTGGCTCAAATGATTACTTGTTCTCTTAAATAAAGTCTCAAGATTGAATTTTTTAACGTTAAAAAGAATTTACACCTTTGTTATTTAACTTAAATCATAATAGTTGGAGTATTATGAACATTTGAGGTCTGATTTGATTTATTTAAAACAAAAATCAAAATAAAATAAACAATACATCTGAAAAATTTTAAAACTTATTACAAGATCTTAGCTTTAAAATTGATTTAGACTTATTAAAAGCTTAACAAAAACAAATACTTTAGTAGTCTGAAATTTAAACCAATTATATTCAAAGTCCCATTAAGCAGCAAACGAATGCCACCTAAGCCATCTTCACATAGTTATCAATTAATTAAAAGATTTTACTAATTACAATGCCTTGTGGTATTTCTTAATATTTTTTACACTCTAAACAATGAAGTAATCAAGAATTAAATTAATCAGGAGTTCACTAGTCAATCTACATTTTATTGTGAGATCCAAAGTATAAAATTTTACAATTTTAAAACTCGTAAATTATGAAACTTGTGTTACAATAAGAACTAAAATAACGTTGTGTGCATTTAAAAAAATCGAAAAAAACTGTACATAAAAACAAGCAAAGTATTCATTAAGAAATAAGAGGGAAGGCATGTAACTTGTTTCTTTGTTACATTACCCCCAAAATCCGCCTCTTTAGTGTCATTCATTATTTTATTTTTCTCTATGACTATGATAACTCCCTTAAATTATGCCTTGTTTTAGCAACATCCTGTTGAACTCGTGAGTTATGCACCGTCTTTCATTATTATTTAGAGTAAATTACACTCCTCTTCCCTATAAATATTGAAAATTACACTCTATCCCTCCTTCTTGAAAAATAAATAAATAAAAAGAAAGCCAAATGGTTAAACAATTCCACGTACACGTGATCTCTCAAGTCTCACCCCAGGGTGGGTCATGACACATGATATAATTTATGGTCAAAGCGACTGAACAGAACACTACTTCCACGTTCAGTATTTTTATCACATTTGATGCCATTTATTTATTTTTTAAAATTTCCATAGACGTTACATTAAAATAATAGTTTATATTAATTTTATTACGAATGTTACCTACATTATATTTGACAACTTGGTTATTTTAAAATTACACTCGATCCTTTTAACTTTTAATTTACATTACAATAATTTTTAATTTAATTTACTTTTTGGCAATAAAATTAATTTTATATACAGTGTGCTTTCGCTCTAAAAATAAAACCATTTTCCTACCTTTGTTAGCATATTAAAAAAGTTATAGTCTTATGTTGAAGTTCAATTTTAATTTAGTTGACTTGAATGTCAATTAACACACAGAGAGAGAGAGAGAGAGAGAGAGAGAGAGAGAGAGAGAGAGAGAGAGAGAGAGAGAGAGAGAGAGAGAGAGAGAGAGAGAGAGAGAGAGAGAGAGAGAGAGAGACTATATATGAGTATTCTAAAGGAAGATGATAAAATATTTATGATTATATTATAAATTAGGAAAAAAATGATATTATAGTTTTTTATATTTTTATTTTAATCCTTTATGTTTCAAATGCTTCGTATTAGTTCTTTATATTGCAAACTTATATCATTTCAATCATTTTCTATTAAATTTGTTAGGTATTTTATTTGATTTAGACACATCTCCATTCTAATATTAAAATACTTAAAGGATTTGAAAAAGGATTGAAACAATATGAATCTACAACATATATGACCAATATGAAACACTTAAAATATAGAGGACTAAAGTGAAATTTAAAATAAATATAAATGACCAAATTATTATTTTTGCCTAGAAATTAATGATTGTAAACCGAGTATAATGTTCCAATATCTTATATGATTTAACTAAGTTTTAAAGAAAATTAGTTACACACACCATAATTATGTATAATATCCCAACAAAATTCACAGGAGAATACTTTTGCTTTGAGTCTATATATAGATTACTCAAATGTAGAATACTTTTGCTTTGAGTCTATATATAGATTACTCAAATGTCTTACAATATACACCTAATGACTTACCATTTAGCTTTTATTTAGTAACAAAATACATGTTTTATTTTTCCTTTGAGATCAACACATAATTAATGTTAATACAACTAATGACATATGAGCATGGATAGTAAATTCTATGCATCTTTCTTATTTAAATTAGACTGTCTAATTTGATAAATTTCACATAAGTTTTACTGGTCAATTTTGATAAAACAGTCATACTAGTCAGATTGTCAGATTGATGAGTATGAGAAACGTTGATATATTAAAATAGAGATGTATTTAATATTTATTAGGCTTCTTGGTCCAATATTCCCAAGTGGGCATTGAGATTTGAACTTTGAAGGCAGGACTTGCTTCCAAGCCACAAAACGACGACAAATCCAACTCCTTCATTTCTGTCTTTCAGCTTTTGCTTACGCTACCACATGCACCGCCACTTACTACTCCTTTCTTCATATTTTTTATTTTATTTTATTTTTAACTGTTATCTTTGCTCTCGTGACCTGGTTTGAATTTAGCATGTAAATTAGTTATGATTTTATCATCATTACATCTTATCTTTAATGCTTCGTAATTATATTCTAAAATTATTATTAGAGTTAAGTGGACAATTTCAATTTTGAGATCTCGGTTTAATTTCAATCATAATTTCAAAAAATGGAAAAGTTATTTAAATTATAAAGTAAAATCAAATAATGCAATTATTCAAATTTTAACGTTTTTTAATAAATATAATTAATTATAAAAATATTGCAGGTAATTACATAGTACGAAACAAAAGTTGAACAAATACTATAAAGTATAAACCATGATACCTACCACGTGAGTGACTCTGCCAAATGGTAATGGATCATCTATAATAATTACATTTTACAATTTATCAATTTTTGTTTGCTTTTAACATTAGTGTCGAGATTAAAAGACCTTTTTATTTAATAAAATATCGTTTATCTTTAAATCTACCTGGTAAATTCTAATCAAATGGTTCTCATTTTGCCTTAAGTCAACGTTCAAGCATTTAACATTATGGGAGCCGAACACGCGGGACACTAGTTTCGGCCAACTTAGATAAGAGGATAAAGCGTGTATTTGGTTTTTCATTATGTTTTTACAAATTAAGATTTAGATTGAATTAATATGATTTTGGTGTAAAATAGCATGTTTGACAGTCTTTGTATTAATGTGATTTTGTACTCAAACTATGTTTTTAGTAAAAGCTACATATTGTTGCTTTTACAAATCATAATTTGTCAAAATCTAATAGTTTGTTTAATTTGTGAAAATATTTTTTATTTTTATTTTTTATTTTTATTTCTTAAAATGAATTTTCTGAAACAATAAAAATATTTTTTTTTTATGTTTTCATATTTGAACATATTTTAAAAAATATTTTTAAAAAAATATTTTCATTAAATCAACCAAATATATTTTTAAGTTTATTTTTTATTTTAAGTAAAAATAAAAATTAGAAATGTCAAAATTAAACATGTCTTAAATTTTTTCAAAATCAATTTTACAAACTATAATTTTTACAAACCTAATTTTTTTAATTGTTTTCCAAACACAAAAAAAATATGGGTAGCCCAAATTAATACGACGAGGCCCAAAAGAGTTGACTTAAAATAAAATAGGCCTTGTTTGATACTGATAGCCTCTCATTGAAGCTCTCCCAAAAGCCCCTCCCACAGCAGCGCCATAGTCTCAATTATTTTTGTTTTTTTGGCTCTGTTTTTAGTTGGTTCGCAGGCATGTGTTAGTTTATATTTTTTATTAGAAGAATTGTTTTAATCTAGAGTCATATTATTTTTGTTTAATTTTATTGTATATATTTTGTATTGATTGCTAAGATTTGTTATTTTAAATTATATATTATTCTTCTATAAATTCATACTTGTAATATATTTGATGATATTTAAGTTATAATATATCTTATATAATACTAATTTAATGTTATCTTAATGAAATTGATATTTATTTTAAAAAAAAACTCATATTATATATCGGATAAGGTCAATAAACTCGAACCGGTCTGTACTCTAATTGGGTCAAATGCTGTCCGACCCGACACATTTCGACCATTGTTGGCTTGTGAAGTGAGAACACAGAACACCAGAGATAAAACAAGGGAAGCCATTGTTGTGAGTCGCCAAAAGGCATTGAAAATGAAGCCGTTGGGATGGTGGCTAACGTTGGTAGGCACGCTTCGATTAGCCTCCGTTTGGTTCGGCTTCTTTGACATTTGGGCTCTTCGACTCGGCGTCTTCTCTAACACTACTAGTAATTTCTCTCTCCTCTTTTTTCCTGCACTCCATCATTACCTTTCGTTAATTTTTTTTTCCCCTCATCAAGCACAGAAAAATGGTAATTCCTGATACTAATTTTGAGTTGAAGGAATTTATTCTTTTCACATTTTAAGGACATCCATTATTACTGATGAAAATCCTTTCGTGTTTTAAGAGTAGATATTGTCCGGTAGGCCGGTTCTCAGGTAGCTGGAGACAGATTGCTGTTTCAGCGTCTGAAAAAGGGGTTGTGTGTGTTTTGGAGCTCAGAATTTCTATGATGAGTCAAAACCTCAGGGGAGATCCAATGTATGAAATCTTCTGGATCCCAATGAAGAAGATATTTTACCTTATTGAATTTTACAAGGCAAAATAATGTACTCTCTTTTGCCTTTTACAAGCAAACATGGTGAATTTCTTTGTGTGATTTGAAGTTGAACACTACATGTTACTAGTGTGCAACTGCCTTTAAAAATTTTTCTCTCCTGTTAATTTTCTGCGACAATTGTATTCCTTTGAAATACACTAGGTGAAGAGAGTGTATGTATTTTGTTTCGGTTATAATATATAGTATGGAGTACTGGATGAAGCATGACGATCCAAATCTCGTGGAATTGCTTAAAGATTCATTTTGATATCATCTTAGGTTGAATAAAAAGGTGGTAGGCATTGAATCTGAGAGTTTTAATCAACAACTAGCATGTATTCATAGTTTCCGACCAAGAAGAGTCTTATAAATCAATTTTAACATAAAAAATACAGAGATAACTAGAAGGAATCTGGTCTTTTGAGTGGTTGGGCGGGGGTTGTGAATAACAAAGCACAAAGTCGGTTTGACTTGTCTTAGAACAAGATGTATTCGTTGGATTTTCATTGTACAAGAAATAAATTTAGCTTGTTAGGGAAAACTATGGATCTGCTGCCTACATTGTTTCTCTGAATACATGTATTGGTGATTGCGTGTTAAAATAAGGGATGGTAATACGATCAGAGGGAGCAAGTGTATTGGTGTTTACAATTTTGTGGTGTTTCACGTATAGAGACTCCTTGACCAATACAGGACTGTTATCCTTGTCTCCTACGTGTTTTCTGCTTGCATGACCCTTCATATCCTATGTTTAACCACAGTCTGCTTTCACCATAACATATATTAATAATCTAGTATTGCAGTTTTTTAACATGCTGCTCTAAATATATGTTTAAGTTGATATCCTTTCATACACTGTCTGCCTTAAGTCTTTAGCATTTATAGCGGAAATAGTTGAATCCTTTTATCTTTGGTAACCCCTTCCCGCTGGAATCAGTACATGCTGCCTATGCAACAAATTGTTAAGAATATCTGAGGGGGCTGAATTAAAACAAAATAACTACATATTTCTCCTAGAGGTTCAGTCTTTATGCAATGTCTGGCAAGGTCTTGGTTTTGTCTGTTGGTTATGATATTACATTATATTACTTGAAAACATCCTGTGACAATTGAAACTTTCTTGGACTAATAAAGTTCAATGATATTTATCTCAATGTATTAGTAAAGTTGTTTTGCTGATCTCTTTAAGCTTTTCAGTAACCATGTTTTTCGAAAACTGTCCTACCAATGCCACATGAATGCTAGAGAACTAATAAGTGTTAAATTGTTGTGTAGTGACCGAAGTTCATGGACGCACATTTGGAATTTGGACGCTATTGACCTGCACTCTTTGCTATCTCTGTGCATTCAATCTTGACATTAAGCCTATTTATCTGGCTACTTTCTTGTCTTTCGTCTATGCATTTTCTCATTTCTTGACTGAACACCTAATTTATCATACAATGGCAATTTCACACCTGACAACTGTTGGCATATTTGCAGGTATGAACGTTTCTCTTTTTGGTTTCCTCCAAATTGACATATTTGCTTTATATTTAAATCAAGAGTTTGTGAACTGAGGCCAGACATAAATTTACGATCTCATTACAAACTTGATTTCTTTTGAAAAAGCTTGTGCTGTGCCATACTCAACTACAACTAGTCAGCTTTCTTGAGGAGAAAACTCAAGTGCAATTTTTAGATATTTTCTGTTAGATTTCTCAATAAAAGCATAAAGATGTACTTTTTTGCAATCGAATACCATGTGATTAGATTTATGGGAGAACCTAGAACTTTGTCTAAGTCTAATCCATAAACCTATAAGACCTAAGAAATAAAGGACGAATTTTGAAACAAAACACATGATGTCTGCTGTATACTTTCCTGTCTACTAAATAAAATTTTGTATGACATTGAAGTCTGGTGGATTATTCATCCTTATTTTAGGGTTATTTACTCATGAATGGAACTCACTTCAATTTCTAATCTAACTTCTATTTTTTACCATTAGGAACATCTTTAGTATGGATGCTAATGCAATGGAATCGAAGCACTCCTAAAAAGGATTAGCAAATAACAGTTCCTCCATCTTGTCTGCTGGTACGGAGGATTTTTATCACAAATATCTTACTTGTTCCATCTGCTTAATTTAATAGAACAGAGATGACTCCATTGTGATCACAGTAGAATTTCCAAAAGTTTTTTGCTTTTTTTTTCCTCGTGCTTTACCATTTTAAACATGGTGAAGGGTTGAAAGGGCACATGGTAATTGGCTTTTAAGTAATGAAAATTTCACCAAGTGCGTTGGTCAACTGGTAAGAAGTTGTCTTCTACCTTAATCAAAGGTCTCAATTTCGATTCTCTGATAATGCATTTGCGTTAAAATTTGGTAAGGAAAGCCTATTGTGGTCTTACTCGGTTTGAATTCGAATTAATTGACACAAGTGTATTGTTCGGATATTGGATGATTGACACTTTATGTAAAGTAACATATGCCAAATGTCAACAATTGGAAGTTGAATTATTGTCTACTATCTATGTCAAATGTGTTTATATTACAGTCATCATGCTATGAATGAAGCATTTTCCATATTATTCTATGCCATTAAAAATATAATGCCAAATAAGACAGTATTTGATCAAATGACTAAGATCAATTTTTTTAAAAAAAAAAACCAAATAAAAAACTTTTCATTTAAGATAACTTAGAGAAGCAAAATCTATTTAAGCACACCAATTGAATAAGTAATTCGTTTTTCCATGAGTACTAAGTTGTTTATTTTATTTAATATATTTTAATTAGTTTTTATTTATTTATGAATGTAGTCCATATTATTTTCCTAATAAACATTCATTATTCCATCCGAAAAACGTTATACAAGGAGGCTTAAGAAGTTTTGGAACATTTTTCTTTAAGAAACAATTCCAAATATATTGAAGATGTAATTAAATGTTTTTTTTTGGGTGTTGTTACCCTGTCAATGTAGAGTTGGATTCTTTTACTTAGTCAAGTAAAATTATCAAATTGACATTTGCAGGTTAGTTCTATCTAATCGAATAATCATGCTTGGGCAAATACTGTGTTCAACACCAAATAAGAGATCTTGGAGCCCAATGTACATCAATCCCGTGATACAGCAAGTGGACTACCTGGAGCTACATAGCAACGCAGCAATGGGAGGTCCATGTGACCAACCACAGTGTGGGCCTATTTTCTCTCCTTTTGGGCCTCACTTTGTGGGCCAAGGTCTACACTCCCTCCAACAAAATCATTTAGCGGTATTAGCCCAAACTACTCCCCATAGCACGTTTCCTTTTGTTGGCTTTCAATGTTCTATTAGGATTTCCAATAATGATCTGAGCTCTGAACATCTCTGTCGGAAGGGATGGGAAGCTGACATGCTTGTCTGTTGAGATCTGAGCTCTGAACATCTCTGTCGGAAGGGATGGGAAGCTGACATGCTTGTCTGTTGATGTGTGTGTGTGTGTGTGTGTGTGTGTGTGTGTGTGTGTGTGTGTGTGTGTGTGTGTGTGTGTGTGTGTAGAAAATTTGGATGCTCACTCCATGTGATTCTCCATTATTTGGTTTAACACTTGTGTTTGGTATGTAATTTTGCCATTGGATTACAATGGAATAAAAAGGGCTTTTCTTGATTGTACGGAAATTTCATAAAAAACCCAATGTAATCAGATTCTATTTCATAAAAAACTCAGTGTAATCAGATTCTATTCTTTGGGATGACATTGAATGACTTTTCTACCCTTCTTCATTCTTATTTTTCTTCTTGCTTCTGTCCCTCTTTTTCTTCTATCATTTCAGAATTAACAAAGTAGCAGGGCAGTAGGTGGAGAAAGCGAAGAAAGAGATTTTCTTTGATTACACGAAAGAGAGGGGGAGGAAGAGGTTGAGGAGGCGACCTGCTGAGAGATGACAGAAGAGCAACATAAGAAAGAAGAACGAGAGAGTGGGAGGAAGAAAGAAGTGGCTCGAATGGAGAGATAAAGTCAGAGAAGATTTTTTTAATATATTTTATTATAAAAGTAATTTAGTAAAGTAACCAATTTTCTCATTTTTTTTAACTTTAAACCTCATATCAAATGAAATAAATTCAATCTTTTTTATTTCTTCTCATATCTTACTAAATATAATTTTTATTTTTATTTCCATTATCATTCTCTTTCCTATTCTCATTTACTTTCTCTCAAAAGTCATAATATTACCAAACGTGACCTTTAACTTAACATTTACATTTATATTTTAAATATAATATGCAACAAAAAGCTATCCATTAAAAAAAAAAAAAGCATTTTAGTAGCTGTGCAAGAAATTATTATCCTACTTAAGTTTCTAATAATCCTGGGGTAAAAGAAAAATAAAAAAAGTTGTGACTTCTAAGATTCAAAGTCTACATAAACAATTTTGATCAATACGGAAGCATCCCAAGAACTTATTCGGAAGCAACTTCACCATGCATTTTCCTTGAACCCTCCATGCTTGTAGTGTCTCTGAAGCAGTCTGACGAACTTTTTCATTCAGAAAGCCATAAAAAAAAGTAAGTAACTGTTTCCCTTTTACTATTGGTAGGGAGCCCTTTGTAAATCAACCTCTTTGCCAATCCCACCATCACTTGCCTTTAGATTCTCATTAGATCCAGTAACTTCTAACAGCGTCCATGTTAAATTTTTGTATGCTCTGGGTTCAATCTTTTCCATTTTAAGTAATGAATCAGAATTTCGAAAAGAACTTTGTTCAATTGTCACATTGTCTCCCACTTTAACAACCTGGCTGAGGGGCATAATTTTGTTCTGCTGCTTAACTTTTTCCGTCTTTTCTGAACTTTCTAAACCTCCAATTTTAAATTCAGAAGCTCTACTTTGTGTTTGCCTCATCATAATCCGAGATGCACCATTCTCTTTGTAATGTTTCTCACTCTCTTTTGCGTGCTTTTCACCTTCATCGTGGCTTTGATCTTTCAATGAGTTCATATCTTCAATTGTCACATTGTCTACCACTATAGCAGCTTCGCTGAGGGGCATAATTTTGTTCTGCTGCTTTACTGTTTCAGCCTTTTCTGAACTTTCTAAACCTCCAAATTCAAGTTCAGAAGCTATACTTCGTGTTTGCCTCATGATAGTTCGAGACGCACCATTCTCTTTGTAATGTTTCTCACTCTCTTTTGCGTCCTTTTCACCTTCATCGTGGCTTTGATCTTTCAATGAGTTCATATCTTCAGTTTGTTTCCCCATGTCCTCAGCTTCTTCCTCTTCACTTTCCTCCTCCCTCTCCTTGTCTTCTTCATCAATTAAGTCTTCAACTTCCTCGGTTTCTTCCTCTTCCATTTTATCTTGATCATGTCCATTGCTTTCATCATCCCTCTCTCCTCTTCTCACCTTCATTTTCTCAGGCTTGCTCTCTTCTTCATCCTCTATTAAATCATTCGGCTTCTTTATCCGTGGTTGGAAGCCTTTTCTACCAAGCTTTGGGGTTTCAAGCCCACCAGACTGAAGCTTTTCAAGTGCTTTTACAGAGCTTTGCTCATACTCCTCCTTTTTATCAATGGAGTATTTGAGTTGGTAAAGCAACCAGATGCCAATAGCAATCAATAGAAGTATTTGAAAACTATGCTTTACCTTGAAGCCTTTGGTCCTCTGATTTCTGCTTGATAATTGCTTCAACATGGTTTACTCATGAATTTCTCTACCAACTATCTTCAGCAAGTGGTAAGGAATCTGTACAAGGGAAGCATGAACGTGTCAAATAGCAAATCAGAAACAACTTACAGCAAAGCAAAATTAAGGCAGAGCCTGGTCCAAGATAAGCCTTCAAAATTGTTAAGTTCAATACGACAATAAAATATTTCCTTTTTGTACTATTTCTACTATATTCTGCTCTTATATTTGGAATTTGATGTTAACCTAAAACGGCTTATTTCACTAGTTCATTACAGTAAAGATCCTTGCATCCTAATTCCTAAAGAACGGTTAGAAATTGTCTTTTGTATGAAAATTAAACAGTACTCAAAAGTCAAAATCTAAAATTCTCTTTCCTCTACAAATTCAAAACAGAGTACTTGAGCAGGTAATATCATATCTTTCAATTAACTCTCGGAGGCTAAAATCCTGACAAAGATCACTGGCTGGTGCGAGACACTTTGGTTCTTCCAAAAGAGACAACCCAAGACTTCTATGGTCTACGTAATCCAGAAGATTACGTGAAGAAGCAAACTACTAAATTTCATAGAACAAGGAAGTTTATATACGGCCACAGGTAAATCACCCTAAATTTTTCAACCCAAAAAGTAAACCATCGCAAATTTCCTAAAATAAGAGGTGAACCCGGAAATAAAAAAATGCAGATGCAACTAACATTACTGATACTTTGTCAACACTATATAGACGAAATATATTCAATAATGACAGAGACACAAAAACCCATGTGCCAAATCAAAGGCCTCCAAATTAAATCTCAATACTAAAACGACAGAAACCACGAAATTTCCCCAGTTCATATACCTACTACTTCCAACTTATATAACCTCAAGGTCCATGACCAAGCTATGCAGGTAGCTAAATAGCAGTCAGAATGTCAAATAGAACATAGAGTAAAAGAAGCAAGAGCCTTATGAAGCTAATCGAAAACCCACAACTCATTGAAGAAGACAAAAGCAAATGAAGGAGATACCGACCTCTAAGGAAGCTGGGGTGCCAGATTTGTTAGCAGATGCAGACAGTCGAGGAAGGAGGTAAGTATCGTGAGAAGCTAAGACATCGAGAGAAAAATGGTTGGGTTGAGGCTTTGGAAGTAGCTGCTGCTCAGTGACGGTGCGTAGAGCAGAAGGGAAACGCCATAATCGCAGAGAAGAGAGAGAGAGAGAGGGGAAAGCGAAAGGTCGTGGAATGACATGGAGGTCACGGGTGAGTGATATACATGTACGTGAGTGAGTGGCTGCGTGCTTGCGCTCTAGATTGTTTGTTTGGCTTCGGTGGCATTGGCATAAAGGCCAGGCTAAGCTCTTCGGGGCAACCCAACGACGTCGTTGCAATTCAAAGAGTTTCTACTCTTCGGGGCTACCTAATGACGTCGTTGCGATTCACAGAGTCTATTTTTTGGGATTAAAAAGGTTATTTTGGGCATTGAATTTATTCCGCCGCGCCACGGTCTGGGTGGAGTTGGTAAATAGATTTCCTTCATTTATTGCCATGCCATTGATTGTCGAGCCGTCGCTTTAGCTTTATATATATATATATATTTTTTTTTTTTTTCGATATTGTAATAATTGGAATCCTCCTGTGTTCAATATTTTAGACAAATTATATTTTTTATTTTAAAAAAAGTATTTCAGTTATACCCTTTTCCACAAGAGGACAAAAGTCTCGTTATACATTTATGTTTTAATTGTATTTCGACATTTTATTTTGAGTTAATTATAATTTTTATATTTAAATAATATTTTTTAAAAGAAATAAGTAAAAAATTAATTTTTATTAAAATAAAATTTATAAATATAAAATATTACTTCTTTAATATTTTTAAATAACTATTATTTTTTATTTTTTATTTTTTATTTTTTATTTTTTATTTTTTATTTTAAATTAATTATATTATATTTAAATTTACAAATTTAAATTTAAATTTTATAATTATATTATCCAGAGTACTTATTCATGTATTGAGCAAAACTTGGGGAATTTATCATATTTTAAAGAAAGAGCAATTCTCACTCTTACACTTAACAATGTTGATGCAATCAATGATCATATGTTATCTTTAATGCCAGGTGATTTAAAGAGTTATTATAGTTCTGATTCTGTTTGCAAGACTGATGTTAATGTAGACAACATTAATGATCTCTACACCTCTGAATTCCTCAATAGCATCAAATTGTATGGATTACCAAATCATGAATTGAAGTGGAAAGTTGGAGTTCCAATCATTCTTCTAAGGAATATTGATAAATCCATGGGCCTATTCAATGGTACAAGACTTTTAATTAGTTACTTGAGTGATCATATCATAGAAGGAAGACTTATTTCAGGTGACAATGTTGGAGATAAAGTGCTCATTCCTCGATTTGCAATGACACCATCTGACTCCAGATTACCTTTTAAATTTTGAAGAAGACAATTTTCAATAGCTATTTGTTTTGCAATGACGATCAACAAGAGTCAAGGTCAATCTCTCTCTAACGTTGGATTATATCTACCTGCTCCTGTATTTAGTCATGGCCAATTATATGTGGCAATTTCAAGAGTAAGATCAAAAAAAGGTTTGAAAATCCTTGCTCTTAATGATGAAGGTAAATCAACAGACTCTACTATGAATGTAGTGTACAAGGAAGTATTTAACAATGTTAAATAAAATATTTCATTTGTTTCATAGTTTTCTACATATAGATAAAAATTATTGTTATACTATATTATATTTTTTAAAGATAAAACATATATTCAAAACCGTGCATAACTAGTTAGCTTATATATATATATATATATATATATATATATATTCGATATTGTAATAATTGGAATCCTCCTGTGTTCAATATTTTAGACAAATTATATTTTTTATTTTAAAAAAAATATTTCAGTTATACCCTTTTCCACAAGAGGACAAAAGTCTCGTTATACATTTATGTTTTAATTGTATCTCGACATTTTATTTTGAGTTAATTATAATTTTTATATTTAAATAATATTTTTTAAAAGAAATAAGTAAAAAATTAATTTTTTATTAAAATAAAATTTATAAATATAAAATATTACTTCTTTAATATTTTTAAATAACTAATATTTTTTATTTTAAATTAATTATATTATATTTAAATTTACAAATTTTATATTTTTTAAAAAATATAAAAAATTTTATATCCAAAATTATTATATTTTATGGAATATAAGATTATAAAATATAAAAATGTGATTATAGGGTTATTTATATTAAATAATATATTTTTTGTAAAAAATAAAAAAAGTTAAACAAACTTAAAATGACATGTTCAAGACTACTCATTTAAGGACGGTCACGAGCCAACCTATAGGCTTTGGCCCCGTTTGAGACTACTAATTTTTGAATATTTTAAATTGATATATGACAATAGATGATTTGATGTTGATGCATGTAAAAAGAAATGTTAAATTAATATTTGTTGTTAAATATTTAGACAGTATCATATTTAAGAGTTTAATTGAAATTAATTATAAATATATGAACTATAATTTTATGAAATAAAGTTATAAGTTATAATTGAAAAAAAATAATAGTTATGAGTAATATTTTTGCTTAAAAATAAGTATACTTTTTCTTAAGTTAAAAGATATACTACGACGACCTTCTTGTAATAAAATATAAGTTATAATTATATGAGAGTTGTGCTATATGAAAGTATGAGAATAACAAGAAAAAATTAGCTAGTGCTTGTGATATTCTTTACAAAAAAAAACCTAATTTTGAAATATGAATGTGCTTTTTTGTTAAGGAAAAAAAAAATTGTGTTGGGGCCATCTTCTTTATCTTCATTTTCGTTGACAAAAAAAGTACTAACAAGAAATTATATAATTCAAGCGGTCATGTTCAATAGATTCGTAAAAGAACAGAATAAAAACAAAAAGAAACAATAATTCAAGCTGGTGTTTATGTTTTTTATATTTGGAAATAATAAATAGGTTCCTTGATTCTTAAATTTTAAAAAATATGCTCATTTATTTGTTTTTCTTACCATATTTACGTAAACGCCATATCAAATTTATCATAAACGGCATGACAAGTTCATATTTATTACTAATACAGTAATACTAATATGTCTCTAAGAAAGTTTTTAAAAAAAATTATCCCTTAATTTTACACCAAATATTTATGAAAAAATAAACAAGAAAATTAATTCAATAACATGTAAAAATGAAATATTTTATTTATAAAATATTTATAATTGCCTTAAAAATATAAGAAATTGTTTGTTATTAAAAATAGTTTCTCTTGTGTGATTTTATTGAAAGAAATATCTATAAAGAATTCAATTTAGCAAAAAATTAAGTGCTTATACCACTAATTTTTTGCACATCTATGTGTATAATAATAAAAAAATATTTTACATAAATATCTCAAAATAATCTAATAATAAAAATATTTAATCTCTTGAAAAAAAACTCTACATGCACTTTCTTCTTATTAAAAGATATTGTATGTCTCCCAATAAAACAACACCAATAATAATAATAATAATAATAATAATAATAATAATAATAATAATAATAATAATAATAAGCACCAATGTTTTTTGTGGAAGAACCCTTCCCGTATGTTTTGGTCATTAACTACCAACCACCGCTTTGCTTGCCCTTGCTTTTACAACCCACCAACAAAACATCCTTGAAAACATTATCACAATTTAAGATGCAACTTCGTCGGCATGAAAAAACTAAAAAGGATACCACTAAATTGACAGGTGAGATGTCAAGGAGTTGTTTTAATTCGACTAGAGATATTTTTGAAAATGTAATTATATTAAAATTTGGTATGAAGAATTTTGTTATCTATTACAATTTTATCATATTTAAATTTGGATTAGTCAATACTAGTGTAGTATTCAGATATCAAATGATTGTTTATAAAAAAAAATTTAAAAAAGTGCTCATCTAAATTAGTAGCTCCAAGGAATTTGATAGTAAATTTTGGTTTAAATTTTTGTTGAGAAAAGGTGAGCACATGCAGTACAGACACTACTTTAAATAGAATTATTTTTAACGGAAGGTATATGCTGAAAAACTTAAAAAAAAAAAAAAGTGGCGCCAAGTGAGAAAATCATATATTAATTAATTAAAAAATTTAACCTTTTACCTGGAAATGACTCACGATACGGCTATTTGATATGCAATTGAGTAACAAAATAATGCTAATGTATCAAGCTTAAATATACGTTTTAATATTATCAAATTGCTTAATCAAATTTTTTATGAGACTTAATTCTGATAACTTCTCACCAATTTGGATTCTATCTCTCATAACCGTCTCCTATATATCACTACATAAATGTTGCATTTTATTACTGAAAGACTGATATTGGTTGGTTTAAAGTATTTAATATTTATTTTTTTAAGTCAAATCTTAAATTTAAGTATTATCAATGTATAGAGGATATTAACATTAGCAGAGCTTTAAACTTTTGTGGTTAAATTCAATTCAAACGAGAGAACTGAAATTCATTAAGCTTTGAATACTAATAATTCTAACAAAAAAAAAAAGTTAATACTTTGTTGCTTGGGCTTTCTTTAATTATTGTTGGGAAAAACGGCGGTGTGCGCAGAATCAAAATAATTCCACAGACCCAGGATAATTCCCAAAATACAATAGACAAAAATAACACCAAAGAATTTTAGCGTGGAAAACCCAAATTAGGTAAAAAACCACGGGACCCGTAGGCCGCTTAAATCTTCCACTATAGTAATAATGAGAATACAATCTTCACCCTTAGGTGGACCTCTCACTCACAAAAAAATACTACAACAACATTTCTTCAATTTGTGGACAATAACCCTCACAAATTGAACTCACTATTTTTCTTCTCAGAAACTTTCTGAGGCACTCTCTCTATTTTTCTTCTCACTTTTTTTTTCTCAAAAATGAGGCTTCTCTGGGATGATCTGAAGGATTAATTGAAGGATGCAGAGGGATGGAGAGAACTGACATATATATAGAGTTATCTTACCTTAAGATGCATCCCCCCTGCTGCTTTCAGAATTTCTTCACGCGTCTGCAGCCTTTAATTTTCAATTCGGTGCCTAATTTGAAGAAAATTTTCTCTTGTGGGCCCCACAAATTTTGTTTTTTTTATGATTTTGGAGTAAATTACAAAATTTGGTTGCAACTTTAGTTAAATTATAATTTGGCCCCTAGGGTCCCACTTATGGAGGGACCCACCTTTCAATTCTCCCCCTCCCGACCTAAGTGGGGGGTTCCACCAATCCTGCAGTTGATCGACAATATTCAAACTTACTTCTTGGAAGAGTCTTAGTTAACATATCAGATCCATTTTCATCTGTATGGATCTTTTCAAGCTGTAGTAGCTTCTTCTCCAATGCACCTCTTATCCAGTGATATCTCATATCAATGTGCTTCGATCTTGAGTGAAAGGAGGCATTCTTTCCAAGGTGAATTGCACTTTGATTGTCACAAAATAGCTCATATTTTTCTTGGTGGAAAGTAAGTTCATTTAAGAACCTTTTCATCCATAGCAACTCCTTACTGGCTTCAGTCGCTGCGATGAATTCTGCTTTAGTGGTGGACAGTGCAACACACTTCTGTAACTTTGACTGCCATGCCACAGCTCCCCCTGCAAAAGTGATCAGGTAGCCTGAAGTAGATTTTCTCGAATCTATGTCGCCGGCCATATCTGCATCTGTGTATCCAACTAACACAGGTTTGATATCTCCAAAACATAAGCATATTTTGGAAGTACCCCGAAGATACCTGAATATCCACTTTACTGCAGCCCAATGTTCCTTTCCAGGTTTTGAAAGGAATCTACTCACTACTCCAACTGCATGAGCAATATCCAACCGTGTGCACACCATGGCATACATTAAACTTCCAACTGCTGAAGCATATGGAACCTTGTCCATCTCTTCCTTTTCTTCATCTGTGGAAGGGCACTGCTTAGAACTTAGCTTAAAGTGATTAGCAAGAGGACAACTAACCGCTTTAGCTTTGTCCATGTTGAACCTTTGAAGTACTTTCTCAATATACTTCTCTTGTGACAACCATAATTTCTTGTCGCTTCTGTCTCTAGTTATCTTCATGCCAAGAATGTGTTTTGCTGGCCCTAAGTCTTTCATAGCAAAAGACTTGCTCAACTGCTTCTTCAAGTCATCAATTCTAGAAATATTTTGGCCAACAATCAACATGTCATCCACATAGAGCAATAAAATAATGAAATCATCATCAGAGAATTTCTGCACGAACACACAGTGATTTGAAGTAGTCTTCTTGTAACCATGCTCCCCCATAACAGACTCAAACTTCTTATACCACTGTCTTGGTGCTTGCTTCAAGCCATACAGGCTTTTCTTCAGCTTGCAAACGTAGTCCTCTTTTTCTTTTTGCTTGAAACCCTCTGGTTGCTCCATGTATATTTCTTCCTCCAAATCACCATGAAGGAATGCAATTTTGACATCCATTTGCTCAACCTCAAGGTCAAGACTTGCTGCTAACCCTAGCACTGTTCGAATGGATGTCATTTTCACCACTGGTGAAAATATCTCATCAAAGTCAACCCCTTTTCTTTGGTTGAATCCCTTGACGACCAATCTGGCTTTGAATCTTGGGTAGGAACTGTTCTCTTCATGCTTAATTCTGAACACCCATTTATTCTTCAAAGCCCTCTTGCCTTTTGGCAGCTTCACCAGTTCAAAAGTTTTATTCTCATGCAATGATTTCATCTCATCTTGCATGGCCTCAATCCACTTCTTCTTGTGTTCATCATCCATTGCTTCTTCGAAGCTTTCTGGTTCTCCCCCGTCAGTTAATAACACATACTGATTTGCAGGGTATCTAGTAGAGGGTTGTCGAACTCTAGTAGATCTTCTCAATTCTGGAGAACCCATTGGAACTGGTGGTTGATCATGAACACCATCATCATCATCAGAATCTTCTGATGGAATCTCAATGGGAGCATCTGGATCACCTATTTCAGGCTGATCATTCTGTATTTCATCTCCAACTTGTCTTGGCACCAGTGTTGGAGGAATAACTTCCGAACCAGTTGAATCACCATTGGCTTTAGAAATATCTTCAATGGTCTGATCTTCAATGAACACAGCATCACGACTCCTGACTAGTTTCTTCTCTACTGGATCATAAAATCTGTAGCCAAACTGATCTTGACCATATCCAATGAACACGCATTGTCGTGTCTTACTTTCAAGTTTGGACCTTTCATCCTTTGGAATATGTACAAAGGCTTTGCATCCAAACACTCGCAGATGGTTGTAGGAAACATCTTTTCCTGACCATACTTTTTCTGGAACATCTAGCTTTAAAGGGACACAAGGTGAGCGATTCAGCACATGTACTGCTGCTAGTAAAGCCTCACCCCAAAATTTCTTTGGTAACTTTGCATGAGAGAGTAAACATCTGACTCTCTCCATCAAAGTTCTGTTCATCCTCTCAGCCAGGCCATTCAGCTGCGGTGTTTTTGGAGGCGTTGTCTGATGCCGAATGCCATGCTCTTTATAGTAAGCATCAAAAGGTCCAATGTATTCTCCACCGTTGTCTATCCGGATGCATTTTAGCTTCTTCCCAGTTTCTCTTTCAACTGAGGCATGAAACTCTTTAAAGACACTTAGCACTTGATCCTTTGTCTTTAAAGTGTATGCCCATATTTTCCTTGAATGATCATCAATAAAAGTCACAAAGTACTGAGCACCACCAAGTGACTTTAACATTGGTCCACATAAATCTGAGTGTACCAAATCCAGTACATTCGCCATTCTAGAAGGAGGGTGGCTTTTGAACGTAGCTCTATTTTGCTTTCCTGCCAGACAATCATCACACTTCTTTAAGTGAACTTGATCCAAACCAGGTAAAGCATTCTTCTTGGTTAAATAGATCATGCTCTTCTCGCTCATGTGACCGAGACGTTTGTGCCATAGCTCAACTGTACTATCATTCTCCGTTATGTTTACAACATCCTTGGAGAGCTTTGCTTGCATAATGTACAGTTTAGAGTCTTTGTTCCCTCTGGCCACCACCAATGATCCTTTGGTGAGTTTCCATTGGCCATTAAAGAAGGTATTGCAGAAACCTTCATCATCTAGCTTGCTTGTTGAGATCAGATTCAGGCGCATATCTGGAATATGCCTCACATCCTTCAGGACTAGTCGCGTACCATTCTCCGTCTTTAAACAAACATCTCCCTTTCCTGCAATTATTGAAAGATTATTATTTCCCATTCTTACAGCACCAAAATTGCCTGGTGTGTAAGATGAGAAAAATTCCTTCTAAGATGTAGCATGAATGGTGGCACCACTATCAATCACCCAGCTTGTCTCATGGGTTGTAAGATTGACTACGTCATCATTATCGTAGACAATGTTGAACTCCTCAGCAACATCTGCTTGCTCATCATCACTACTGTTGTTTTTCTTCTGTCCTCTGCCTTTGTTCTTTTCTTGATCCTTCTTGAACTTGCTGCAGTGTATTTTGATATGACCCTTCTTTTTACAGTAATGGCATTCAACATTGGCATATCTGTTGGATTTGCCTCTGCTCCTTCCTTTAGGTTTTTGATCCCTAGACTGGTTCCTCCCCCTGAAGTCTGAAACCAGAACATCTGGTTGTGATGAAGAAGATGAGTTTTGAGATCTTCTTCTCATTTCTTCATTTAAGATACTGCTTTTAACAGACTCCATATTAACTACACCATCAGATGCAGTGTTGGTGATGGAAATCTTCAGAGTCTCCCATGACTCTGGTAGAGAGCCCAATACTAACAGAGCAAATATTTCATCATCTAGATTTATGCCCATTCTGGACAGTTGATCTACGACCCCTTGCATCTCATTTAGATGATCTGCTACAGAAGTCTCTTCCCTGTATTTCAACTGCGTCAATTTGGTCAAATAAAATAATTTATTGTTACCAGTTTTTGACGCATAAAGCTGTTCAAGCTTATTCCATAGCGTCCGGGCATGAGTCTCATTGCAGATGTGGTTGTATACGTTGTCTTCGACATATTGTCGGATGAAACCGCACACCTGCTCATGCTCAAACCCCCATTCCTCATCTGTCTTGCCTTCAGGTTTATTTGATGTAAACACTGGTAGATGCATTTTCATCACAAATAGGAGATCTTTCATCTTGCTTCTCCACATGTGATAATTTGTGCCATTTAGGCTGATCATTTTGATGTTTCTTGTCTCCATTGAGATCAGTAGACAACAGATTTAGCTGATCCCAAAACTTTTCTGGCAGTGAATAGTACTTCGTACTTATGAACAGTACTTCTGTATGTATGAACAGTACTTCATACGTATGAACAGTACCTACGTATATATGAACAGGACTTCCGTATATATGAATAGTATTTCCGTACGTCTTCGTACAGTATTTGTGAATAATACTCGTACGGTAATCTTCAATAGTACTCCAACCAGAAGCTCTGATACCACTTGTTGGGAAAAACGGCGGTGTGCGCAGAATCAAAATAATTCCACAAACCCAGGATAATTCCCAAAATACAATAGACAAAAATAACACCAAAGAATTTTAGCGTGGAAAACCCAAATTAGGTAAAAAACCACGGGACCCGTAGGCCGCTTAAATCTTCCACTATAGTAATAATGAGAATACAATCTTCACCCTTAGGTGGACCTCTCACTCACAAAAAAATACTACAACAATATTTCTTCAATTTGTGGACAATAACCCTCACAAATTGGACTCACTATTTTTCTTCTCAGAAACTTTCTGAGGCACTCTCTCTATTTTTCTTCTCACTTTTTTTTTTCTCAAAAATGAGGCTTCTCTGGGATGATCTGAAGGATTAATTGAAGGATGCAGAGAGATGGAGAGAACTGACATATATATAGAGTTATCTTACCTTAAGATGCATCCCCCCTGCTGCTTTCAGTGCCTAATTTGAAGAAAATTTTCTCTTGTAGGTTCCACAAATTTTGTTTTTTTATGACTTTAGAATAAATTACAAAATTTGGTTACAATTTTAGTTAAATTATAATTTAACCCCTAAGACCCCACTTATGGAGAGACCCACCTTTCAATTATTTCATATTGTTATATTATCATTTTAGTTTTACTAATACTTTTGTACTCTTTTAATATTCTATGCATATGTTACAGAGGATAATTGGTCGGGTTATCACTTTAGTAAGCATCTTGACAATATTAGAGAAAGAAAACATTTGAGTAGTATTTAAAAGTTAAAGAATTAAATCGAAATAAAAAAATTAAGAGATAAAAATAAAGCTTAAAATAAAGTTAATGAAATAAATTAAAATTAAATAAAGTTAAAAATGAAAGTGAAAGCTGACATAAAATAAAAAACTAAATTAATATAAAATAAATAAAATTAAGGAAACAAAATAATAATTTATCGTATCTTACTCATATCCACCAAAGAGTCAGAGATCCACCCATAAGTTATAAGAATCTTTTATTCATTAATGTAACTTTTCTTAAAAAATCCCATCATATTGAACACAGACACACAGACACAGGCCACGTGATCAGAAATCAGAAGCGTTCATGAAAGAAGAGATGACGAGGACGATGATGAAGGTCCTGACTCTAGAGCCTTTATGGCTTTCTCCATTATAATAACCGCTATCGTTTTCTCAGTACGCATATTCAATGCCCACATTAAATGCCTTCCACGGTCTCCACCAAAACTGATAAACAGGAAATGAATCTCATGTTCTTCAACATCCACGTCTTCCCCTTTGACGAAAATCTGCTCAGAAAAGCTTGAAGCGTGGACCAAACCCAACGACACAAACACAATCATTAATCAGGTTTCTCCTCTTTAAAAATCCGTGAGCCGAGAAGCTGTTATATTTGTTAAATTGTTAACCATTTTAGACGCATTTAATTCGGGCCATGCATGCACAGCAGTTGTTTGTGGATTTGCCTCACTGATAAGTGATAATTGTGTCAGCCGTGGTAATGAACTGAAAGGGGAAATGGGCAAATGTGCAGAAAAGTATTAAACTATTAATGAGATCACTAGATACGTATGCTGTCGTTGGTGTGGTATATATCACTTCTAGGTAGGCTATATATATAAGATAGCCCAGCCTTTCTGGATTCTGAAGCATTGTATCTTGTAACATACGGAAACAGAACTGTCTGACATTCTTCTTATACATACTTTTCCCCTTCTTCTTATCTCGTTTTAGGCATTAATCCCAATATCTTATTATGTTTACTCATCCTTACCGTCACATCTTAGTTATCTTTTCACTTCTCAAAAAGGTGTTGAAAAAGAAAGAATGATGAAGACATGCCCAGAATTCTTCTCTAATATACGAGCTGCAGAAAACTCCTTAACAGCTCTTTCTTGTGAGATGAAAATTGCAATACATAAAGAACAACAGAAGAATAGAATAAAGAGATGATAAGATACTTGTGAATTTTGATATACAGAGGAAATGAAATGAGCAAAAACAAGTCAAAAAATGCGTACGACACTTGCCAGATCTCTGCCATATACAGGGTGGGTGATGGGTAAGATGGTTGGGATAGGGAGAGAAGAATATATAATTGAAGTCAGTACATTTCTGTTTAATTCCCAAATAAATAAGCGTCCTCCCACTTTCAATCATGGATTGAAAAAATAGTCCCCACACTTGCACTTCCAACTCATGGGTTTGTAATTGGAAAGATCATCACTTCTGGAGAATGCAATTCTGGGTGTTGCTTTTATAGCAGATTGGCTTCTTTGGCTTTGGACTTGAGGCACAACTGGTACCTGCACAGCTTCACAGTGTCCACAAGTTGTACATCTTTTTTCACACTTGGGAGGCCTTGACCCTATCTGAGCTTTTGCAGACATGGCTAGTCCCTGCACTTTCATACCCTTCTGCATAGATAGCATATTGGGACATAGTTACAACAGAGGAAAGAAAGAGAAACAGTAAACGATGGATTCACTGTATTATCTTGATTCCCTACCTTGGTGGTAGCCTTAATTAGACTGGAGATTACTCTTCCTGCAGCAATATGAATGATGAAAATCAGCTCAAGCTGGAATATTTGAATTAAGACCAGGAAAGAAGGCAAGTAATGAGTAAACTAAAGAACCTTCAGCCATGAAGGCATGATTATTTGTGAAGATTGAAGTTGAAGCAAAGAGAATGAGCAAGTATATGATCAATTGTCTATATATGTGCCAGCAGATGCAAACTTGAGAGTTGCCCATTTTCTCAGGGATTGAGACCGCAGAAGAAAGCAGCAGAAGCAGAAGCTGTTGTTTTGGGTGTAAATGCTAGAACCTTGATAAGAGATAAATGTGAGTAAATAACAACAGCATTGTGGCTATGCCTATCTTTGTGTATATGAGAGAGAGTGAGAGAGAAAGAGAGAGGGTGGATATGTGGCAGTGTAGTTGAAATTCTGAAAAGGTGTCCCACGATGGAGTCAGAGATTGAATGCCACCTCTATAATGCAAGAAAGCGATAACCCTTTTTACCCTTTAGATAATTTCCCAGCCAATTGAGAAACATGGGCTGCAAAAGGAGTAGACGTGCCATAGGTTGAAGGTTGAGGGAAAAGGAAACAAGTCATAAGGCCTCTCCCACACTCACACACTCAGCCTCGTTTGCCCAGCCTCCAAAACTCTCAACCCAAGTGGTGCCACTTGGGGGAAAAGCCTGGACAGTGGACACAGCACACAGAAAGCATACGAAAATACAAGAGAAAAACCAAAACACAACGAAGTTCACAGCAAAAGAGAAAAACCCAAACACATTATTAGGGTGTGATTGTATTAGGTCAATCCACTTAACCTAAATCAACCACAAAGATTGAGGTTGAGTTTAGGTTGCGAGCTGAGTCAGTTTTATTTTTCTTAACTTGTCAATTATTAATTTGGATAAAAAGTTTATGAATTTTTAATTTGTCAAACTTGAAACAATTTATGAGCCTAATTAATTTTTTATTATAGTATTCATACGCTATGTACTTATATTGTGTGTAACGTATTTAATATTTAGTTAGCATACTATTTGATTTCTTTTGCAATATTTTTTTCTCTCAATAATAATGTATAATATTATATATAATATTTATCATTTTAATTATTTATTAAATTATTAATTCCTTTATTTAAAAATTTGTTATTTTACCTTTCATCTAAGTTATAATAACTACTAAAAAAAAAATTAACTCGATTTTAAATTATAGATGAGATTTTTTTAAAAAAATATATAACTATTATCAAGTCTATTATTTAAAAAAAAAACCTATCAACCTAAACTAAATTAATCTTTTTTTTAATGGATTGGGTTGATTAAGATTAAGTGATAAAAAATATCTCAATCGGAATTAACTTAATTTGTCCCTTTTTTTTAATTAGTTGAATGCCTAAAATTTCTTCACCCCTCCTCGTGAGGAAGTTCACAGGCGGGGAAAAAAAGAATGAGAGCTTTATGGGATTTGACACTTTCATTTTTTACACTTTATTAGGTAATGTAATCTGCTCAGCCCTATTTCTACACGCCAAGTCTATTGTGTTTCCCAAGCAAGTCACAGACACAGAAGACATGGCATCACAATACCAAATTCTGGCCTTTTGGGTATCTGCAATTGCAATTAAAATGGCTATGCCTATGACTAACTATTCATTAATTTATCAGATGGAGTGAGTAAGAATATATAGTACTAGGTAGGTTTATTAGAATTTGGAATCCTCTATTGTATTGGGTTTCACATGTTAGAATTATCAAATAGTATCAAAAAGTTTAGCACCATACTATTGTCTCTAGAAACAGCAAAACATGACTGTTTATTAGGTTGTAGGAAGAAGAGTATAAGAGACATAAATGCATCTCCCTTGTAGCCTTGTAGCATTCCATTCATCATCAATTGAGTGTTGGAGTGGTGGGTCATTTGGGTTGGGGCCATGAGCTTTTGGAGACGCTGACAGCTAACTAGCCCTTTGTTGTGAACATTGGGTTGTTTAGGAGGGTAAGTCTATGTTTCTACCCTTGAACTATTTCAAGATGTTCCAATGGTTATTTAAAAAAGTAAAAAATGTGTACTCGTAAGTTGTTTGAAACAAGAAGATGAATCTTTATATATTAATATATTATAATGAACTCATAAGAAATTATGATAAGAGGTAATTTTGTTTACTTAAACAGTTAGGTTTATAGTTTTTGCACCCAGACTGATTTGGCGGGTTGACCCAGTGACTTAGGGCCAGAATCAGTCTGAGTCAGTTATTTGGACCGTTCAATAATCAACCCAGTGTTAAACGTGGTGACTTGGACCTTTTTTTTTTAAAAAAAATGTATACTTACCAAGAATCAAACTCTATCTCCCCTAGGTTGTGTGTTTTACTATCTTATCAACTTCTTCTTAAATTATATGAGTGAAATATTATATATATATATATATATATATATATATATATATATATATAAGGTGCTAAAATTATTCTAACACAAAAACTAAAATATACATGTGGTAAGATGACAAAAAATAAAATAGAAAAAACATTTAATTTAACAAAAAATAAGTATATTATTACTAATGAATTAGGAGATAAAGATAAAAAAAAGTAATTATATTTATATAATTATTTGATGTAAAAAAATTAAATCAAGAAAAATTTAAGAGCATAAATAAAAAATTTTATATAACCATTTAATTTAAAAAATAACAATCAATATTTTAAAAAAATTATTGGTAATTTTATGATGAATATTTATTTTTTAATTATTTATGACGAATGATTATAATTTTAAGATTTTAAAATATGAAATTTACATATAAATTATTTATTTCACTTAATTTTAAATTTATTTGTAAATAAATATAAGTGTATATATAATTTTTAATTTTTTAATTTATTTATCTAATTCAATAATTAATCTGACGACCCAATAATTAAATTAATGACTCAAAAGCCAACGTGAACCAATAACTGAGTTGTTTCTAAAACATTGGCCAGGCCACTTTTAGTGCAAATTCTCCTTTACGCGCAAGCAATACCGAGTGGGCCAAGTCTCTCGTTTTTTCAGTTTTAATGTTAAGAAAATCTTCTATTAGGAAATATTTTTCAAGACAGTGCTACGTAACGCAATTTAAGCTTTGTTATTAACAATGCCTTAAAGCCTTTCTCTTCAAATAAGGACCTAGGCACGTTTTCTAATTCCTGAGTTTCCATCCCAGGAGGGCTCTTTTATCTCAAGAAAATTTTACTCTTTTTTTTATTTTCACTGATGTCACAAAATATTTTCTTAAAGATAATGTTATCCACTCATGTTTCATTATTTACAACACCTTTAAGCCTCTCACTTCAAGTGAGGACCCGCTATTGTCGACACTTTGACACATCATGTGCCCTATCGCACTAAATCTCAGACCCATCAGCCTTTCTTGATTTCTTGTTCCCTCTTCTTTTCCTTCACTTCAATATTTACTGTTTGCTCATCATAATTCTCGTGTATATATAATACAGTAAAATTGTAGACAATGGGGACAGGACATGGGAATATTGTTCATTAATGATTAGATACATTTTATAATTTTCTGGGTAATTTTGTGCGGCAGGAATTTGTGAAAGGACAAGACTTAAGAGTAAAATTTTGTTATCAAATTCCGTGATACAAGTATTACATGTAATACCCTTTTTTTATTATTTAGCATCATATCAAACTGATGTTAAATAAACTAATAACTTATCTAATTTCATTTTATTTTTGTGAAATGATATCTATAATTTGATATAATAGCTCTACAATCTTTTGATTATTAATTCTAAAATTATAAATTAATACTTAACAAAATAAAATAAAATTATAATTAAAAAAGTTAAAATACACATGAATTTTTTTTATTATTCTTAAAGTGTAAAAATGACTATAACTTTAACCATACATCTAACAACTTAGAATAAATTATTAATTATAATTTATTTAAATTTAAATTTTAAAAAATTATATTTATCTCGATTTAATCCTTATTGTTATTAAATCACAAAATTTACTAATATCTAATTTGAAATTTTTTTATCACTAAACACTTTGACAAATAAAAAATCAAATTAAGACAAACAATTTTTCAAAGTCTAAATTTCGACACTTAATTTTTTAAAGTCTAAAATTGAGATAATTGTAATTTTTAGAGATTACATCAGTAATTTACTCCAAAAATTATTTAAAAAAAAGATTCAACGGAATATGGTTGGTTGGCCTAGCAGTTGCTTACACGCCACAACCAAATCTTCCAGTACCAGCCCAAATGCCTACTCTTTCTCTTCATCCTTTCACTGGTTCAAACAAACATAGAAAAGTCATAGCCATGGAACGAGAATGGAGGGTCCAAGTCCATGAGTGCTTCGATGAAGAGTGAAGAAGTACTTTTCAGTTTTTCCGAAATCATCTTCCCAAAAGCAAAGAAAAAGACATACAAAGAAAACAGAAAGGACGACGTGAAACTATTTCGAGTGGAACAGCAACAATTGAGGCTTCAATATCCCACACCCAGAAACTGTAGTAAAGTGTAGAGATCGATTAGTTGCTTTGACGATAAAAAAGATCGATTCTTTCTTATGATTAATGGTAACAGAAAAAAGAGAAGGAATAAGATTTGGCTTTAAGTTGGTTAACTGATAAAGCGAAGGGTTGTAGAAGCCATTGAACTCAGTTTGACTGTTAGCAGTAACACTATACAGAGGTACGATAGTTAGGAACTGACAGTTACATATTTTGTCTGATGAAATTTGAAACCAAACAACCTCTGGTTAAAACTTCAAGTTGAGCTTTATCTCTTATCAATTACATTAGAGTCAGGAATATGCTTCATTGAAATAAATTATAGCACTGTGGAAGAATAATTATGCAAGAGACAGAGAAAGAACAACTTCTCCAATTAAAAATGAAAAATGTTCTAACCACATAACCGGTATTGTAAACAAATGGGAAGATCCTACACCTGAAAATGATCAATCATGTGTTGGAGGACGTCTGCTCCATCAGAATTAATACACCGAGTTTTCACCTGAAAAAGAAATGAACCAAAAGCACAGCATATGAATGCTGTTGGGTCAAACATTACGTAGAACTATAATAGACTGCTGCAACTATACAGACAAATGGCCTTTGCGAGCGTTTAGACAGAAAAGAAACCATAAGGATTATGGTCCTATATGTAATGTTTTAAGAAGAAATTGACTTGCCTGGATTGTACTGTGAGCAAGATACTTCTGAATACTACCTTTGAAGCTAACATCAATGCGATCCCAGCTCATTTTTGTTAAGCCTCTGATCATTTCCTCTGCAGCAAGTTTATTACTATATTACAAGCTTCAGTTTTAGCAGTGATATAGAATACACAAATATAAATCAATTCTGCTTATTCAATCAGAACCAGAAACATGTTGGCTGCAAAAGCAAATAAATAATATCATATTGTATAAAAAATATTAAATAATTTCATAGACATCCCGATATTGGATATATATATATATTCCCAGATGAAGAACAAGGATATATTACCCTTGTAGATAGTAGATACCACTTTTCACCATAAAATACACGAAGGGATTCTCAAAAGGGAACAATTCTCAATGCACTTTAGGATTTCATAATCAGATATACACATGGGGCCCGCACATCCTGGCTGTTGTAACCAGATCAAAATAACAGTAATCTTTTCTTGAAAACCCATACTTTTTGTTTTCTTTTATCTTAAACACAAGAAGTTGCATCATCAAGATATTCCGGAAATACTTGTCATTCATCCTTCACCAACCATAGCAGAAAATAAATGCATTGCATTTGCAATTTCAGTCCCAAAAAAAAAACCACAGGTTCAAAGTTTACCCACCCCCTAAAAACACAGAAAGAAAAAGACAATTGCTGTGGCAGGACTCAGGATGTTATTCCACCAACTACTATAAATAATGCCAATAGTTAACTTAGAGAAGGACAATTCTTTATTCAAGGAATCTTTAAAATGACATAGCTTTGATTTAGATACTAACTTTTTTTCCAAGTTCATGGGCTAGTTGATTTTTGGCCATCTGATCCTATCAGTTAGTCTATAGAAATAGAAGTCATCTTTTCAGCTTCTTCTATGCAATCATGGGTCTCCATACAAGGCACCTTCATCCCACAACAGACACAAATTTGTCACTTTTATCATTGCGATTTTGCCTAAAATTTATCAACAGTTGATTGACTGTGCAAAAGAAATTGCAAGACCAAAAAAGTAATACAGCCTCAAATTATGCGTGGCTTTATGATATGTGGGCAACAAAAAACTTGTATTTTAAATTCATTAAAACATGTTATTAAGTTTTGAAAATTCAAAGCCCACTTTTTACATTTACAGCTGAAATATTAGCTCCCTTTTACACCCAACTTCAAGTTACTTATAATAATCCATAACGGTGGTGGTGTGCCCTTTCTCCACAGTTCTCTTTTAATTACAGCCCTTGTCAGTTGTTCTTCACAAATTAGATTAGTTAAGCACAAAAAATAGAGACAAGCACCGAAAAACAACGTGACAAACCATAAGAGGTTCCAGCTAACTGCTACCTTATTGGTTAGTTCAAAAAGGTGAAAGTACCTTCCAGGTGAACTTTATCAGCCCCATTGACTCTGGTTTCAACCTCCTCAGGAACAAGGGCTGATTTTCCTATCTCCACATTTACAATATGTGGGTATTTCTCATGTCGAGAAAGATCCTAATGTTGAAAGTAAATAAATAATCAGATACAATTTACAGAAAACATAATTTACAGAAAAATATTAGTACTTGCCTTTGGGAGCTCATCTTTACGCCTTATAGATGATGTACTCCACCCCACCAGGTCTAAAATCATGAGTCAAGTTGTTCCAGTAATCAGTGTCAACCTAACTTGTGACAAAGTACCCAATAAATTTTGTCAATTATCTGCATTATGTCTGTATATCTAACTGCAACTTTCCTAGACAAAAGGATACGATCATAACGAACATTTGCATAGCAAGCACGACGTTTAAAGGACTGCAAGGCAGATCTGCAGAGAAAGAGGCAAAATGTTTAATCTATTCATGACTCCCTAGAGGGGCCAGTAAGTCACAAAAATCAAACTAATGACTATACATCTTACATGAATTTAATATCTTCAGAATCATGAACCATCTGTAGAAGAAGGGGTGGCTTTCCATTGTCACTATCTGTTAAAAAAAGATGTCTTCCTGATTTACCAAGAAACCATGAAACACGACATGCTGCTTTCTCCAGAGAATGAAATCCACAAAACATTGGGACCTAAAGTATCCAAAACTATGTCATGAACATGAATCCTTTATACTGATACAGACAAACCAGACATATACATAACTAATGCTGTTGTGTTGTCAACTGCCAATTACCACTCTGTTGGCCATCACT
Organism: Biancaea sappan; assembly: GCA_037074585.1. Lineage (NCBI taxonomy): Eukaryota > Viridiplantae > Streptophyta > Magnoliopsida > Fabales > Fabaceae > Biancaea > Biancaea sappan. The sequence continues at coordinate 21,699,335 of CM073494.1, forward strand.
TGCAGCAGTGTAGTCAAACAGAGTAATTGAAATTGAAAGGATGAAAATATTCTAATTACATCATTGAAAGCAATGATAGATAAAAAAGAATAACTTGATAATGGTAAGACCTCAAAGTTTATAAGGACTACACACATACAGAATTAAAGTCTTCGTTTTACTTAAACAAACCAAAAAAATTTTTATCAGCAAGTAGGAACAGAGTGATTAAAAGAAACAACTTTCTAATTGCCTACAAAGCAAACTTCTCATTGATAGATCGTGAATAAATTTTTCAGAGAATCAATAGAACCCACCTGTTTATGCCCCCTAGAACCAAGGTGAGGGGTCGCAGAAGTTATGAAATTAATGGGCTCCAGTCCCGCAATTTTCCCCTCACATTTCTTTTTATGACATGCCTGATCCAAATCATCATTCGCACAATGTTCATTCCCGTTAGCAATTTCCTTTGAAATGTCCCTCCCATAAAGCTTGGCTATTGCATATCTAGCTACCAGGCCACCTAATGAATGACCTACAAATGAAATTTTCTGAACACCTTGGTGGCGTTTTATAACTGATATAACCTGACAAAAGAAAAGGAAAAAAGAAATCCTTTATCTTTCTGGATTTAAGCAACAGATTCAAACTCTTAAGTGTCTTTGAATAGTCTTTAATAGAAACTCTAAGCCATCCAGAGTTACAGAAATAACCGGTTACTATAATAAAAGCCAAAAATGACTACAGATGCTATAAGTATGGAAAATCAGCTATTTCATGCCAAAACCATATCCCACCTCCTCTGCTAACCTCTCTCCCATTACGTCAACACCATCAAATGTCAATATTGAAGAATTACATTCACTGCCTGCATTGCACAATGGTATATGCATTTCATTTCATGTTGGAAGCCAATTTTACTATCAAAGTATGCATCACAGAAAAGCCTGAAGATAAATTTAATTGCTTCTATTAGCACATTTGAAGAGATATATCATGGTGACTTGGTGATTGCTTCTATATACATGACATGAAATTAAATTGCAGACCAGTAGAACATAACCATCTGGAGATATTCAAGGGTTTATAAGTTCTTTTATACTTTCATTATGAGTGATTCCCAATTAAAAGGAAACAACTTCCCCCACTTATACTAAATTTCATCGGCAGTGATTAATTCAGATATGGGGCTACTCTAAATCACGTCATAGTACTTGAAGATAGTAGTGTAAAATATTGGCTGCAAAGAATCCTTTGTTTTGACTTCTTCAGCTACCTGCACGCTTCTCACTGTAATTCTTTATGACCCTGACTTTTAGTTGACTTTTGGTCTTCTTTTGTCCAAGTACGGCATAGACATAGTTATAGATTTAAAACTTTCAATTACTAATCACCTTGCAGAATGTTGAGACTACTACAAAGATATACACACTGGTTAAATTTAGGATTACAAGAAGCGCCTTCAACAGTATCCAATGCTGATAAAAAGGCTCAACAGAGTAAAGCAGAAGCTAGCTGGTCACATATGGAACTTACAGTGTACAATAATATCATCTGGATTCCTCTTCAGAAACTGCTTTGCAGCAAATTTCCAGTTCTGCGCGCTGCAATAAAGTGGTATAAACATATCAACAAAACAAAAGCTGAGGTTAAGCATTAGTACATGCTTCCGACCATACAGCTTTATATGATCATTCTAACATAAACTGAAAAGATCTAAGAAAGTAAACTGAAAGAGGCAGCAGATGGACTAACCTGCCTATAAGACCATTAACCATTATAACCAAGTGGGTGGGAGTGGAACGCTGTCCAGAGGCATCAACAACCTCCATATCAAAGCTTTCCCCCGTTGCGTCATTTTCACGTTGTATTCTAAAACAACGAAACTTGGGCATGTACGAATTCCTCTTGCTACCCTCACTCTTCTTCTTGTTCGCGCTCTTCCTTGCTCCGTTAACCTCCTTCTTCTTCGACCCGCCACCTTCTTCGACCTCTGGTACTCTTTCCAAATCCATGGATGCCATGACGAGATTCCAGAACAAAACGATGGTGATCTAGGTGGCAGCAAATCGTGAGTCAAATAGGGTCGTTTGAAGCGGTTTGAGCAGTTGGATTACACTGTGATCTATCTGATTGAGAAATTAAGTGCTCTGATGGGACCAGGACTCCCTCGACGACGACAATCCCTTTCTGTGCATTCAATTACTAAACTGTGACCTTACTAAACAAATGCGATTGGTCATGCACACTATGAACGAGTGAAGGAAATAGAATATATAATTATAATTGATAATTGATTCCTGTTTCCTCTGTAATCTGTTGCCATTTGCTCTAGCGTACCGGCGTCTTGCTTTTCAGCTTTAAAAATATCAACAAAATATAATCTTTTTTTAATCACGTGAGCTGGTCAGCATTGGAAAGCTCCGGCTGCCTTCGTGTCTCAGCTTTTCATCAAAGCTTTCCCTCCACATGTGCCTTCTAGAAAGACAAGTATTTGGTTTCCGTAGCGTTTGAAAAACCACTTTCAAATTAATGGAATCGATTTCCTCCTGTGTTTCTAAGTCGCATCAGGTCACATATCACTTATATTTTTCTTGCATTTTGTTTGTTTTTTATTTTATTTTTCTAAAGAAATATACTGGCTGCTGGTAATTGTTAAAAAAAAAAAAGAAGGGATGAAAAATTATGATCATTAAATACAATTTTTAACAATTACAATTACTTGCAAAAAAAAATATACGTCCCAAATTAATATATAACTTTTTTTGTACATAATACTAGTATTGTTAAATAAGTCAAATCAACTTAGACCAAACAACTTTTTTAGGCCAATGAACTTTTTTTGAATACCAAAGATTACCTCTTCGTGTGCCACTCTTTTTTATTTATTTTTATATTAAAATAATTTTATATTTTAATAAAAAATTAGTAAATTTTTATTAAAATAATATTTATATATGTAAAACATTACTTTTTTAATATTTTTAAAATACCAATAACTTTAAATTTTCGTAGTTTCTTTTAAAATTAACTATATTATATTTAAATTTAAAAATTTTATATTTATTTTTAAAAAATTAAAAAAGTTTTTATATCTAAATTTACTATATTTATTGAATATAAATTTATAAAATATAAAAATATGATAAAATAAAATTATTTATACTAAATAATATATTTTAAAAAAAATTTAAACAAAAAAAAAAGCGAACTCATGAGTCTAAACCAATGTTTTCAAAACCGGACCGGTCATTGAACCGGTGGAGCCACTGGTTCAAGGTTCAATGGTCGGACCGTGGTCGAACCGGTGATAATTAAAAAATATTAAAAATATACATAATTTAAAATATTAAAAATATATATAATTTAAAATATTAAAATACTTAATATAATTGATAATTCATAACAATAAGTGAGGGAAATAAGAAAATTAATCCATAAATTGATAATTCATCACAACTCATAATATTCACAATTTCAAACTAAGTAAAATAGCCTTGTAAAAGAGTAAGTAAGTCTCACATTGCTTATAACAAGAAAGGAAAAAAGTTTCATATACTAATATATGTTAATGGGCTTATAAGAGGCTAAGGGAAGTGGTAGGTTCATGCGCTCACAATTTCAGGCCAATGTAATACAAATTGTCCAATCTACCCCCCATGTGCGTGTGATAAAGTGGACTCGGCTAGTTTTTGTTTTTCTTTTTGTTTTCTCTCCTTTGATTTTCTTTTTTATTTGCTTATGTAAGTGGAGGCATATTTGACAATTGCAAAATTAACTAGGGTTATCATGTGTTTTTTTTGTTCACTTTCCCTCTACATTTTTCCCCCTCCATTTAAAAAAAAAATTTTTTTGACCATAAAAAAAAAAAAAACTTGAACCGGTTCAACCTTCAAACCGGCCGGTTCAACCGGTTCAACACCGGTCGAACCACTGACCGGTTCAATGGCCAAACCGGACCGATGACCCCTCCGGTTCCCGGTCGGACCGGTCCGACCAGCCGGTCCGGTCCGGTTTGGTAAACTATGGTCTAAACTACTCAACTTAGAATCACTCATTTACAAGCGGTCCTAATTTAGCTTGCGGTCCACGAGTTTTTTTTCACAGCACTATACAGTACACAATTATAAATTATTTGACATTGACAATTGTAATAATTATTTCAGCTGATAATAGTTTGATTTCTATTGACAATAATTTGGGTTGAGAGTTTTACTATTTATACTTCATAAATTTTTTAAAAAATTAATTTTGTATCTTATATAAATCGATTTTTTAAGAAATTAATATAAATTCACAACAAGTACTTCTTTGCAAAAATTATTTTCCTTTTTTTGCTATTATTATTACTAGTAGGATAAATTATAATTTTAGTTCTTATAATTTCACCAAAATTATAAATTATTTCTTAAACTTTATTTTGATAAAAATTAGTCTCATAATTTTTCGAATTTTTAAAATTCTTCCTTATCGTTACAAGTAAAATGATAAATAATGTCACTTATTTTAACACATAAACAAACCACTTTATTCATCCCAATCAGCATGTCCAATTAAGTACACAACTTAAAAGCATTAGACCAAATACATAGAATCCCCACACATCTTCCAATCCCATATTCACTGTTTGGCATGCATAGATAAACCCATCTTCACCAAATCCCATTGCCACAAAATCCCATCTTTTTTTTTTTGGTTTTCGCAAAGAATATCCTTAACTGATTGCAGAGACTAATCTTCTATGGATTACTAAAGATAAATGATAAACTCCTTGTTAGTTAGATTTACTTTATTCACAAAAATTGATGATCAAACTTTCAACCACTTGCTTAATGGACAAGAGCCTTTACCACTCACGTCAACTTAAATTTGTTATAAAATCTCATCTTCAATTTGCTAACAATATTTTATATATATATATGAAAATAAAAGATTAGTTCGCTGTTAAAAAGATAAATGAATAAATAATTTGATTACTGTTGGTGATAGTTTATTTATGAGAGAGGACTTATAGATATTTCCTTATAATTTTGTTATTAAAATTTTCAATTAAAATAAAATATGTGTAAAAATTATTTAAAAGATTAATCATGTAGAAATGAGTTATAAAAAATATAAAATTACATTTTAAAAACCATTAAAAATTTATACATTTATTGCATTCGAATTAAAAAAATTTAATAATAAATATATAAAGAGTTGTATCCTTATTTATAAGCATTCACTAATTTACATGTGCCACCACTGCTACTAACGGTATTCCTGAGTTTGGTTTGATTTGGTTTTGAGTTTTAACTAAATTAAACTGAACTAATCATTTTTATAAAATTATGAGCCTATTCAATTTTATTTTTTAAATAATTTAATTCAATTTTAGACAGTTTAATTTAATTTTAATTGAACATTTTGATTTCATTTTAAACAACTTTATTTACAATAACTTGTGATTTTAAATTTTAATAAAGTTACGCAATTCAAAAATATGCCAAAAACTAGAAAATGTCGGGCCCATAATTAATACGAGCCCGATAAATATTATTCATCGGCAATAAAGCAGGCCCATGTCCAAACAAGTAGCTGGGCCAGGCCCTAACTATTAAAAATGGAACGATGATAAATCAAACATGAATCCTGATTAAAAAAAGAAAAGAAGAAAGTATATCAATATACACAGAATCTTTTCTAATTTAGCAAGGTATGTAATATACCTTTCAAATTCCAAAAATTTACAATTTTTATGAATTTTTAAATTTGTGCAATATAACCTCCCTACAAAGCATACTCTACAAAAAGTAAATCACAAAAACAAATTAAAGGACGAAACCCCCAAAATATCAACTTGCCAATAAAATTTTGTTAGTTCTCAGAAATAAATTTATTTGCGTGTGCCAACTTCAATACTACAAAGTTAAAATTGAGAATAATCGTTATGAAGTTGACAGATGTAAATAAAAAAATTGAAAGACGTCGTTGAATCTTGACCAGTAACGGTACAATTCCCCATTTTTATTGTCTTACTTATATGAGCTAAAATAAAACAATCTTATTTTTTGTCGACACCCTATATATAAATCAAAACTACAATATATATATATATATATATATATAGGTCGAGAGTTTTGTAAGCTGCATGCAACATGCATGATACAAAAGGGATGAGACGTGAAGAGGGTTGGCATATAATTAAACTATTAGATTTCATAATTAATGATCTAAATTTTAAAATATTATGATATTTTTTTAAAAAAATAATATTTTAAAATTTAAATTATTAATTATAAAATTTAACAATTTAAACTAGACTAAACATTATGTTTAATTTTAGAGCAGGAGATCGAAATTCATATATTAATTTGACCGGTATTAATTAGTTTCCAATTAATAAAAAGTTAAAAACGATCTGTAACCCAAATACTAAATTTTCTTATATAGTTAATTGCTATATAAAACAAATGTTGAATATCCAGATATAAATATAAATATATATATATATATATATATTTGCCATATAAAACAAATGTTGAATATCCAGATATATATATATATATATATATATATATATATATATATATATATATATATATAGCCGGAGAAAACCTTACATTCTTTTTGCTTGTCAGTATTGCTATACTGACAGAAGCTATATTTTCATAATATAATAAATATATCTTTCTTTTTTTCTTTTCGCTTGTCAGCATTGCTGTACTGAACTAGTACTATGTACCAATTATTCTTCAATGCAATTTTAAATAAGAACCTTTTTTGTTGTATTAAAAAAAACAAAGTAATTAATTTCAGTTCACATCTTTCTATATGGTTAAGAACTTTAAAAAGAAAAAATTCTTTTACTTTAGTTCATAAATTATTTTCATCCCTGATATCTTGTTCAAATTTAGACTACTAGTTTTAGTTCAAGTCTTACCTTCTGTTTTTATTTTAATTGTTCAATTAATTTCTACTTCAACATGCTTAATATAAATAATGGTAACCAGTGGCGTATCTAATACCCCTCGGTTATGGGGGGTAAAATTTTCATTTATTTTTTTAGATTTAATGGTAATTTCCTCAAAAAATATTTCCATTACAAAATTTTTTTTTCTTCTAAATCCTAATTGCATAATCAATCAATCAATTTGATAAATTTAGACCTATGTACAAAACCTCCAAATTTTAAGCTTTGACAAAGAGGTCCCTAACAATGAAATGATAAATTAACCATTATCAAGAAAAAATTTCATAAAATTCACTTCACAAATATGTTATTCATGATCCTAATTGTATAATCAATCAACCAATTTGATAGAATTAGACATATGTACAAAAATTTCAAATTTCAAACTTTTACAAAGAGGTCCCTAACAATCAAATGAAAAATTAACCATTATCAAGAAAAAATTTCATAAAATTGACTTCACAAATATGTTACTTATGATTCTAATTACATAATCAATTAGCCAATTTGATAGAATTATATTTATGCACAAAAACTCTAAATTTCAAGCTTTTACAAAAAGGTCCCTAACAATCAAATGAGAAATTAATTATCATTAGGAAAAAATTTTATGAAATTGACTTTACAAATATGTTACTCATGATTCTAATTACATAATCAATTAACCAATTTGATAAAATTAGACCTATGTACAAAAAATGCCAAATTTCAAACTTTTACAAAGAGGTTCCTAACAATGGAATGAGAAATTAACCATCATAAAAAAAATTTATAAAATTGACTTCACAAATGTTACTCATGATCCTAATTACATAATCAATTAACCAATTTAATAGAATTAGACCTATGCACAAAAATACCAAATTTCAAGCTTTTACAAGAAGTCCCTAATAATAGAATGAGAAATTAACCATTATCAAAAAAAATTTTGTGACTCTGGGGAGTGGGGGTCTCATGACTGTAAGCAGTAGAAAGAGACTAAGTCACTGAAAGGGTTCAAAAAAATATTAAGGGGGTTCAAAAAAAAACTAAGAGGGGGGCAAAATAAATTTTTTTTTTACATATAGTTATATAAAATCAGCTGCACCCCCTCAACCACACGTGGCTCCGCCACTGATGGTAACCTTATTTTAACCTTACAACACGTTTGGTTTGGCAGGAAAAAAAAAAACATAATTAATGTGAAGAAGGGAAGTTCATGCTTTTGATTCGTTGCTTCATACGGATAGTTGCCTTCAATTGTGTTTAGAAATTTCATTCACAGTCATTGGTTGGATAAGCCATAATGTGTTGTGTCCTTCGTTGTACACTCCGTTGTTGTTGTTTTCTTCATCCTTCATTTTCTACGACTTCTTGGAGTTCTATTTTTATCCAACTCTATTAGTCTCTTCAATGCCATGATCAAAGAAACTGAAATAATTTTAAAATATCAACTACACTAAAGTAATAACATAATAAAATGAAATGAGGAGAGCTTATGCAACTTACTTTGTTTAAATGTTAATAATCGAGAGCACCATGACAACTTGAATCCAAATTAGTAAAAGGTTATTTGAGTTAAGTCACATAACAAACTTAATGGATCAAAGTGATGATTGTAAAGCTGGAAAAAAAAATTAAAGGATCAAAAGTGAAAAAATAATTTAAGAGATTAAATTGAAACAAATTAAGTAATGAGACACGAACCAAATATGAGATAAAATTAATAAAATAATTGATGATTTAGTAACAGTTATATGATGTTTAAAAGACGAATTAATGAGAAATTCACTGTCTACCATTGATTGAACCAAAATATTAAGATATAGATACAAATTTTTTTTTTGTCTAAATGCATGGTTGAATTCTCGAAGATCCTATCATAGGTGTTATTATTTAAAAACTACCGTAAATTTTATATATTATCATTTAAATAATTTGTGTACAAATAAATTATTTTTGTAGACCTTTAATTACAATAAAAAACAAATATATGATTTATCCACAAGCCTTATCTCAGGCATTTTCGTTGTATATCAATTTTGGAGATTTTGATAATTGTAAGTTCAATCTATCCTACGCTTATTTCTTACTATATTTTTCGTAGGTGCTATATAATTTTTTTTGTAACAAAAAACAAATATATGATTTATTAAATGCACTAAAAAAGAAAATATTGTTCCTTTTTAGCATAATAATAGCATGGATTGTAGAACCGGACCGGACTGGTCGGTTCGATTGAGAACTAGAGGATGGTCTGGTTTAGTTTGGCTAAAAAATCGGCTAGGAGTTAAAGCGGAGTTGAACCCACTAAACTGGGGTTGAACTAGGAAAACTGGGCGAACCGGCTGGTTGGGTGGTTAAACCAGTTTTGTCTTCTTCTTTTTTTTGGGGCAATTTTTTTTTTTCAGGGGAATTTTTTTTTTGTTGTTGCTATGGTTGCATGAGACAAACAAAAGTTAATTTCGTAACTATTAAATATGTCCTTATTCATATAAGCAAATAAAAAAAACAAAAATGTAATCCAGAGAGAAGAAAAACTGAGCAATGTGGGACTTGGTTCACTCTTTTGAAAAACAAAGGCCTTTACAAAACTATTTTCATAATAAGACTTAACCTGAAATTATAAATATTATGAGTTGTGATGAATTATCAATTATGGATTAATATATTTTTTATTTCCTTCATTTATTGTTATGAATTATCAATTATAGTAAGTATTTTAATATTTTAAATTATATATATTTTTAATATTTTTTAATTATCACAAATTCGACCATGATATGACTACTAAATCTTAAACCGATGACTCCATCGATTCAATAATTAATTCAATTTTAAAAACCATGAATAATAGAGTGAATCTTACACCTTATAATTAAGCGAGCTATTAGAACCACAATGTTATAGCGTACAAATATTTTAAAGATTATTGACATGATATAATATTATGAATATAATGATTCATGGTATACTCTAAATCCTTTATAAATTAATAATGTTGGGATCATAAAATTTTATTAATTTAAATAGTATTTTTTCGCGTCATTGAATATAAATCTATTCACATAAAAATCATTTTGTATATCACTAATATATAATATTTATGTGTCATATTTTGTGAATTAATTTTAAAACATTGTACATATATATTTATGAATATAAGTAAGTAATATTAATTGTTTTTAGTTGTAATACCCATGAAAAATAAAATATAAATGCGTGTTTTCAAACTAGTATTACTATTTACGTATATGGTACTGTTCATTTATACAATCAAAATGTCAAATACTAGATATGGTTTGGTCATAAAAGAAAACTAGAAAGAAGTTTGTAGGAGAAAATGACGTTTTATGTGTAAAAATACCCTCAGGGACTAAATTGAAAGGACTAAATTGAAAAGAAACTTAAAGGTTTAAGGTGAAAGGATAGTTTTCCCTTTAAAGTTTTTAATAGTAAATAAACGAAAATTTTCCATCGGCGTTAGGTGTACAGTAACTGCATTATTAGAAATGTCATTTTTATGAATAGTAAATTGAATATTTTATTAGCGTATAGTGTCAAATAGTACCCTTGACTTTTACTATAAATAGGCTCTTACATTTCACTTCTAAACTCACACCTTCAACTTTTCTTCTTCCCTCCTTAAGTTTCTCTTGCTCCGACGCTAGGCTTCTGAGATTTTGGGCCTTTCCGTTTTTGCTTAGGTAAGGATACTATGCCCTTTCTATGTCTTTCAAATTTTAGAAGTTATTTTCTTAAGTATGCTCTGTGGTTGCGGTTTTGGCCGATCTTCCACATCAGAAAAACTGTCGTTAGCTGTTATTTTGATTCTCTGATTACCGAAATAGAATATAATATGTGGAGAATACATGTCTAGGAAAGTTCTGGCTAAGGAAAGACCTGGTTTTTAAGTGTGTCAAGTGTGACCCTCCACTCTTTCTTGGGAACTTACCTGGTGTACTCTTTTACAGATTGTATTCTGTATTTCCGGTATGAATAGTACCCGTACGTATGAATAGTACCGTACGTATGAATAGTGACCGTATGAATAGTACCCGTACGTATGAACAGTATCTGTACGAAAACGATCTTAACGTATTTTCTGTAATCTTTCATGAAAATCTCTGTAGCGGAACACTGAAATTCACCTGCGTACTATTGTCCGTAACGATTTAGAGAAGTGATACTCGTACGGAATCCAGGTGAGTGAAACGACCCTGTTTTAATAGAGTTTTAGCATTACTGGTGATAAAAAGTATGTCGTATGACACTCCCAAGATTCATAGGGAGAAATTGGATTCAGAATGACGAATATAATGAGATAATTAATCCAGAAGTATGGATAAGACAAAGCAAGTATCTCATGATTATATGAAATTTGAATCATATAGTTATATACTATACCTGTTATATGGATGAGTATTATATTGTGCTTCTGATTATGATATGAACTGTTGTACTATTGATTGTGATTGAGCGGTACAGTACCCCCTCTCACGGCAAGGCGGAAAACCCGAGTTAAAGGGTGTCTTGACCAATGAGTGTGGAGACAATGATTCCCTCAGTAGGGATATAGCCCGGATTGGTGATAAATCCGTGAGGCGCCCTAGCTAAGAGGATGAGGTTGTGCGTCATGGCGGAAAAATACAAAATTGGTGAGCCGGCCTGTGTGCGCTCTCCGGGATATATTGCCATTGACGAGTACTAGTATCGTTTGTTGAATTAGATGAAATTTTCTTGTATGTAATTTCTAACTATGTCTATTGGTTGAGCTTGAGCCTTCGGATATGCTTGCATGACTGGTGATGTATTTGAATTTTATTAACGCGAGGCCGATTTGCTCACTGAGTTTAAAAGCTCACACTCTCTGTACAAACTTTTTGTTCAGATCAGGTTGCCGCTGAAGTACATCCGCTAGAGGAGTAGATCACGTTGGACCTTCCCGCTGTCGGGTAGGCCCTTCTTTTGTTATAAAGTATGTTGCTCTGTAACTGTCTAGGACATCTAGGTCAGGGGTTTGGTATTTGGCTTGTATTTCAGTATGATAATGTGTTTTGTACTGAGGATCTATTATTAATTAAGAAAATCTGATGTATTTTCCTTGTATTTATTAAGGAATGGTATTTTGAGAATATAGAGATAATGACTAACAATTTTACTTGTGGGAAGAATTTATCGAAAGGCTTACAGTGATGGGATATTCATCATTGTGCCGGTCATGTGCCTAGAAAATGGGTCGTGACAAAGTTGGTATCAGAGCATAGGTTGTTAGGTTTCCTAGTGATTACAGAGCAAGGTGTCTTTAGTGGGCCTTCCCCTATTGTCGTGACTGCAGCACGACCATAGGATGAAGATCCACCAAAAGCCCTGTAGAGATTAAAATCCATTTCTTTCGTGTCTTTACTTGAAGTATAATAGTGACGATATATATTATTCTTAATTGTAGAATAAGTTTAGATGGCACCAAGAAAATCAAACGCTTCTGGAATCCGCACAAGATCTGGCAGGGCCTTGGTCCCTCCAGCTGCTCAGTCAGCAAATGCAAGACTGGAGATGCCTAACCGTGCAGAAGATAACCATGCACAAAACAGAGAAATATCCACTGAAAACCCTGGAAGAAATGCTGGAGATCCATCACAAATCGACGCGACTGTAGTGATGGAAGCATTAGCTGCAATGCAGAACGAGGTGAATGGGCTAAAGGAACTTCTGATGGGACAGTCATCTGAAGATGGCTCACAGGCATCAGTACATGCTGCAAAAGTACAAGAGACAGACCAGATGCCACCTCCACCCCCTCCTCAGGATTGGGTAGGGACAGAGGTCAAGATTTCAGAATTTATGAAGCTGAATCCGCCAACCTTTGCAGGAGATGTTAATGAAGACCCACAACATTTTCTAGATGACTGTGAGAAAATTCTTGACACGCTAGAATGTCCTGAACCTCGAAAAGTAACCCTTGTTACCTTTCAGTTAAGAGGTAAGGCCGACCGCTGGTGGCGAACATGGAAGAAGGACATGGCCAGAAATGCCCCACCCGTTAAATGGAATGACTTTAAAAGAATTTTTCGAGAACAATTTATTCCGGAGAGTATACGAGAAGCAAAGATGAATGAGTTTGAGGCACTCCGGCAAGGATCACGAACCGTCGATGAATACGACAATCTGTTTATAGAGTTGTCTGAATATGCTACTCACATGGTACTAACTGAGAAAGAAAAGATCCGACGGTTTATTAAAGGCCTTCGAGAGTCTTTATTTGACAGGGTGGGATCGAAAATACGAGATTTTTCATTTTACACAGAAGCCGTCGACATCGCCCGTATGATGGAAGAAAGAGATATGCAAAAAGAAAAATGGAATAACAAAAGAAAGAGGAAACAAGATGAGAAATCACGCTACCACGGAGAGAGTTCTGGACGTGCAGCCTCTACCGCTAGTGCACCACAGCGTCAACAAAGTGGTATAGGGGGTCAACAAAGGCCCTGGTGCTCTAAATGTGAAAGAAATCACTTCGGAGCTTGTTTTGTCAACAACAACACTAGGGTCTGTTACCAATGTGGTCAACAGGGCCACATCAAAAGAGATTGCCCCCAACTCTACACGAGATCTAGCCAAGGGTCAGTACACCCTAATCAATCAGAGGCCACTGTTGTCAACAGAGCCCCTGTAACTGTAGGAGGCAATGGAATCGGAAGAGGTACTGGCAGAGGACAAGGTGGTCGAGGGCAAGCTTCAGCAGGCCGAGGGAACGCTCGAGTATTCGCTTTAACCCGTCAAGATGCTCAGGCGTCTAATACGGTGGTAGCAGGTACTCTTCTGATTGAATCAAATTTTGTACATGTTTTGTTTGACTCTGGCTCTACGCATTCCTATGTGTCACCATTCTTTGCTAAGAACTTTAAGCAAAAAGTTGTTAGATTAGAATTTTCGTTTTTAGTAACTACGCCTACTGGAGGCACCTTACTAATAGAACGAGGCTATCGAGCTTGCAAGGTAAGAGTCGGAGAAATAAATACAACAGTAGACCTAATGCTGTTAGATATGACAGACTTTGATGTCATCTTAGGCATGCATTGGCTGGCATCTTGTCATGCCACTCTGGATTGCTATAATAAGATAGTTAAGTTCAATATTCCGGGGGAGCCTTCCTTCCTATTTCATGGTGAAAGGAGTGAAATTTCTGGAAATCTTATATCTTTAATGTGTGCCCAACGTTTATTGCGAAAGGGCTGTAAAGGATACTTGGCATTCGTTAAAGATATTAAGAAAGAAGAACTAAAAGTAGAAGACGTTCCAGTAGTCCAGGAGTTTGTAGATGTCTTCCCAGATGATCTACCAGGTATACCCCCAGATCGAGAGATTGAGTTCCAGATAGAGTTAGCACCAGATACTCGCCCAATCTCCATACCCCCTTATAGAATGGCACCAACAGAATTAAAAGAGTTAAAAACTCAGTTACAGGACTTGCTAGACAAAGGCTTTATAAGGCCAAGTTATTCACCTTGGGGAGCTCCTGTTCTGTTCGTGAAAAAGAAGGACGGATCGATGAGACTATGCATAGATTACAGGCAACTGAATAAGGTAACTATCAAAAATAAATACCCGTTGCCTCGCATCGACGACCTTTTCGATCAACTTCAAGGAGCCAAGTGTTTTTCAAAGATTGACTTGAGGTCTGGTTATCACTAACTCAAGATCAAGGAGGAGGATGTGTCTAAAACAGCCTTCCGTACCAGATATGGGCACTACGAGTTCTTGGTGATGTCATTTGGATTAACGAATGCACCAGCTGCTTTCATGGATTTAATGAATAGGATTTTTAAATCCTTTTTAGACAAATTTGTCATTGTCTTCATAGACGACATTCTGGTGTACTCAAAGACTTCAGAAGAGCACGAACAACACCTTCGTGTTGTGTTGCAGACATATAGGGATCATCAATTGTACGCCAAATTCTCTAAATGCGAGTTTTGGATTGATCGTGTAACTTTCTTGGGACATGTGATCTCCAAAGATGGCATCCAAGCAGACCCAAGCAAAGTAGAAGCGGTCAAAATGTGGCCTAGACCTACCTCCGTCACGGAGATTCGCAGCTTCTTGGGATTGGCAGGATATTATCGTCGTTTCATCCAAAATTTTTCCCAGTTAGCCGCCCCTCTCACACGACTGACTAGGAAAGGGGTAAAGTACCAATGGGATGACGCTTGTGAAGAAAGCTTCCAAGAACTCAAGAAAAGGTTAATCTCCGCACCTGTATTGGTCTTACCCTCAGGATCAGGAGGTTTTACAGTATACTGCGATGCATCAAGAGTAGGGTTGGGATGTGTTCTCATGCAGCATGGCCAGGTAGTGGCATATGCATCGAGACAACTTAAGAAACATGAACAAAACTACCCCACCCACGATCTGGAAATGGCAGCAATAGTTTTCGCTTTAAAGATATGGCGACATTATCTATACGGAGAAACTTGCGAAATCTACACTGACCATAAAAGTCTAAAATATATTTTCGACCAAAAGGACTTAAACTTGAGGCAGAGGAGATGGGTATAATTACTAAAAGATTATGATTGCAATATTCTTTACCACCCAGGCAAAGCGAACGTGGTAGCAGATGCCTTGAGTCGAAAATCTATGGGTAGTCTGGCCCATATAGCAGTAACAAAAAGACCCTTGATCCAAGAACTACAAGAGCTGAGAGCAAAAGGTGCTACTCTTGAGGTTACAAGGACAGGATCATTCTTAGCCCATATCAGGGCTAGATCTTCCCTTGTTGACCAGATACGGATATCTCAAATGGAGGATCCTGAGCTTGTCCAAATTATGGAAAAGGTGAAGATTGGTGAAGTGAATAGTTTCACACTCGACGATACAGGAGTCTTACATTTTGAACAACGGTTGTGTGTACCACATGTTGGAACTCTTAGACGAGACATCATGGAAGAAGGCCATCGTGCTGCATATGCTGTACATCCAGGAGCCACCAAGATGTATCAGGATCTGAAACAGATCTACTGGTGGAAAGGAATGAAACAAGACATAGCAGAATTTGTGTCTCGTTGTTTAACCTGTCAACAGGTTAAGACTGAGTATCTAAAGCCAGGAGGCTCGTTACAACGATTAGAGATTCCTGAATGGAAATGGGAACGAGTGACGATGGACTTTATTGTTGGTCTACCTCGTTCCACAGGAGGTTATGACTCAGTTTGGGTCATTGTTGACCGACTAACCAAATCAGCACACTTCATTCCAGTCAAAACCACTTATGGTATAGTAACGTTGGCACAATTGTATATTAAAGAAATAGTAAAGTTGCATGGAGTACCTATATCTATCATTTCTGATAGAGGTCCTCAATTTACCTCTCGTTTCTGGAGAAGTTTTCAAGAGGCATTAGGTACTCGAATGGACCTTAGTACCGCTTTTCACCCACAGACAGATGGACAGTCAGAGCGGACTATTCAGACGCTAGAGGATATGTTACGAGCTTGTATTCTAGATTTCAGTGGTAGCTGGGAAAAGCATTTGTATCTGGTAGAGTTCGCATATAACAACAGCTACCAGGTCACTATTGGGATGGCACCCTTTGAGGCCTTGTATGGGAGACGTTGCAGATCTCCGATTGGTTGGTTCGAGGTAGGTGAAGCAAAAGCATTAGGACCTGACTTGGCCCAGGATGCCCTAACCAAGGTTAAGACAATACAAGATAGGATGCGAGCAGCTCAAAGTAGACAAAAGGCATACGCTGACCACAGACGACGTGATTTGGAGTTCTCAGTCGGCGATATGGTATTCCTTAAGGTCTCTCCAATGAAAGGTGTGTTGAGATTTGGAAGGAAAGGAAAGTTGAGTCCTAGATACATCGGGCCTTTTGAGATTCTAGAACGAGTGGGAAAAGTGGCTTATCGGCTTGCCCTACCTATGGATCTGGAAGGGATTCACCCTGTTTTTCACGTATCCATGTTAAGGAAGTACCTTCATGACCCTTCTCACATACTTCACCCTTTTCAGAATGATTCTATCCTAGTAGATGAAAACTTGTCATACGAGGAGATACCGGTGGCTATCCTAGATAGTCAAGTAAAGAAACTCCGATCTAAGGAGATTCCATCCGTCAAGGTTTTGTGGAGGAATCAAACTCACGAAGAAGCCACATGGGAAGCCGAGGCCGACATGCGTTCTAGATATCCGCATCTTTTTACGACTTGAGGTAATTTAAATTCGGAGGACCGAATTTCTTAAAGGGGGTGATAATGTAATACCCATGAAAAATAAAATATAAATGCGTGTTTTCAAACTACTGTTACTATTTACGTATATGGTACTGTTCATTTATACAATCAAAATGTCAAATACTAGATGTGGTTTGGTTATAAAAGAAAACTAGAAAGAAGTTTGTAGGAGAAAATGACGTTTTATGTGTAAAAATACCCTCAGGGACTAAATTGAAAGGACTAAATTGAAAAGAAACTTAAAGGTTTAAAGTGAAAGGATAGTTTTCCCTTAAAAGTTTTTAATAGTAAATAAACGAAAATTTTCCATCGTACGCGTAAGGTGTACAGTAACTGCATTATTAGAAATGTCATTTTCATGAATAGTAAATTGAATATTTTATTAGCGCATAGTATCAAATAGTACCCTTGACTTTTACTATAAATAGGCCCTTCTATTTCACTTCTAAACTCACATCTTCAACTTCTCTTCTTCCCTCCTTAAGTTTCTCTTGCTCCGACGCTAGGCTTCTGAGATTTTGGGCCTTTCCGTTTTTGCTTAGGTAAGGATACTATGCCCTTTCTATGTCTTTCAAATTTTAGAAGTTATTTTCTTAAGTATGCTCTGTGGTTGCGGCTTTGGCCGATCTTCCACATCAGAAAAACTGTCGTTAGCTGTTATTTTGATTCTCTGATTACCGAAATAGAATATAATATGTGGAGAATACATGTCTAGGAAAGTTCTGGCTAAGGAAAGACCTGGTTTTTAAGTGTGTCCAGTGTGACCCTCCACTCTTTCCTGGGAACTTACCTGGTGTACTTTTTTACAGATTGTATTCTGTATTTCCGGTATGAATAGTACCGTACGTATAAATAGTGACTGTATGAATAGTACCGTATGTATGAATAGTGACCGTATGAATAGTACCCATACGTATGAACAGTATCTGTACGAAAACGATCTTAACGTATTTTCTGTAATCTTTCATGAAAATCTCTGTAGCGCAACACTAAAATTCACCTGCGTACTCTTGTCCGTAACGATTTAGAGAAGTGATACTCGTACGGAATCCAGGTGAGTGAAACGACCCTGTTTTAATAGAGTTTTAGCATTACTGGTGATAAAAAGTATGTCGTAGGACACTCCTAAGATTCATAGGGAGAAATTGGATTCAGAATGACGAATATAATGAGATAATTAATCCAGAAGTATGGATAAGACAAAACAAGTATCTCATGATGATATGAAATTTGAATCATATAGTTATATACTATACCTGTTATATGGATGAGTATTATATTGTGCTTCTGATTATGATATGAACTGTTGTACTATTGATTGTGATTGAGCGGTACAGTACCCTCTCTCACGGCAAGGCGGAAAACTCGGGTTAAAGGGTGTCTTGACCAATGAGTGTGGAGACAATGATTCCCTCAGTAGGGATATAGCCCGTATTGGTGATAAATCGGTGAGGCGCCCTAGATAAGAGGATGAGGTTGTGCGTCATGGCGAAAAAATACAAAATTGGTGAGCCGGCCTGTGTGCGCTCTCCGGGATATATTGCCATTGACGAGTACTAGTATCGTTTGTTAAATTGGATGAAATTTTCTTGTATGTAATTTCTAACTATGTCTATTGGTTGAGCTTGAGCCTTCGGATATGCTTGCATGACTGGTGATGTATTTGAATTTTATTAACGCGAGGCCGATTTGCTCACTGAGTTTAAAAGCTCACACTCTCTGTACAAACTTTTTGTTCATATCAGGTTGCCGCTGAAGTACATCCGCTAGAGGAGTAGATCACGTTGGACCTTCCCGCTGTCGGGTAGGCCCTTCTTTTGTTATACAGTATGTTGCTCTGTAACCGTCTAGGACATCTAGGTCAGTGGTTTGGTATTTGACTTGTATTTCAGTATGATAATGTGTTTTGTACTGAGGATCTATTATTAATTAAGAAAATCTGATGTATTTTCTTTGTATTTATTAAGGAATGGTATTTTGAGAATATAGAGATAATGACTAACAATTTTACTTGTGGGAAGAATTTATCGAAAGGCTTACAGTGATGAGATATTCATCATTGTGCCGGTCATGTGCCTAGAAAATGGGTCGTGACATTAGTACTTAAACAACATTCATTGTATTGACTAATTAAATAAAGTTTAATTCAAGTCACTTGTATTTATGATTAATTGTACTAAAACTAAATACACATTTAACGTATAATGATGAAGAAAATTACTATATAACAACATAGAAAAAAATTATTAAAATCACTATGAATGTTTAGAGATTCAAAGCTTAGAAAAAATTGTGGTTAGTGTCATTGAAAATTCTGTTAAGGATAAAGTTGAGAATAATTCAGTACCTTGGAAATCAATCATGCAAAATGAAACACTCATAGCGGTAATAACTCTTCACAATTTTTTTGTTACAATTTGAGAACACAGCACTACAAGTTTTGAATGTAATGAGAAAAGTTAGAGATGAAATTTACTTATATTTAAATTTCATGGAAAACAAACATCAATATATTAATATTTTACAAAATAGTTCTAGTTATGTTTGTAATTTTAGAGAATTATTAATTTATGGGATTGACGTAACTATAAATTTATATAAGGGTTTTCCTAAAAATTATTATTTTATCAATTTTTAAAAACTACTAATTTTATAAATTAACCTAAGTTAGAATCGAGAAAAAAATTATTGTAGAGAGGTTATCAATTTACCAAGTATTAATTTATGTAGGTTTAACTGTATATATATCTGCATATAAATGACAAGAGGAATAGTTAATTTATATATAATTTGTTATACAATCTCTATCAAGTTTTGTCATTATAAAAAAATGCCTAAAAAATTGTTTAAATGACCAATCATGTAATGTTGAGTTATAAAATAATATATATTTATTTTTAAAAACCATATATTTATTGTGTTTGATTGAAAAATTACATGTTTGTCATGTTTTGATTAAAAAATTAATAATAAAAATATAAAAAATTGCATAAATTTTTTTTCAAAACAAAATATTTTTTAAAAATAAAAAGAACGTTAAATCAAACTATCCTTAATATATATATATATATACATCCTTCAAATGAAGACAGGCTGTGTTTGGCAACTCAAATAAACTAATCTATATCTTATTTGACTAGTTTATAATCTTATTAGAAGTGTTTGATAAACAAACTTATTTTAGTAACTTATAGCTTATTCTGATATACTACTTTGAGTAGCTTATAGATTATAGTTTATGTATTTTTTTTCATGTTTTACCCTTATTATTTTATCCAAATACATATAATACCCTTTTGTCTTATTCATAACTAAATCCCCAAAATATTGTCATTGTGGTCTCGTCTTGTTTGGCTTACGTGTTGCTCTATCGTCAACCGTTACCCTCCATCGCCATCCGATGTCTTCTTCTCTTAAGCTTGAGGTATTTCACGACGCCTGCATTTGTTTCCTTCGTTTTTCTACACTATACACTATTATTTTGCAACTTCTTTCATTTTTCTGCAATGTATTATGTTCTTCTGTAATATGTTTCATTTTTCTGCAAACTTCTTTCATTTTTATGCTATTTCTTTTGTTTTTCTGCAATTTTTTTTTCATTTTTCTGCAATTTAGATGCCTTGATGCATTTACATTTTGCACTCCTACTTCTCCATTTATCTGACTTATATTTCTATCAAGCATAAGATTCTTGTTTATACTACTGCTAATTGAAGGACGGAAAGGAAGGGCAAAAACTTGATGCGATTTATCCAGCAAGTGTAATGGATCACACACAAGTAGTAAAGTAGTTAAAAGAGTATCGTATCTACAAGGATCGACTATCAACAATTACTAATTTCACTCATATAAACTCTATTTGGATCAAATATTAATTGGTTTGAAGGAAACTTTAATTTAATTTAAGATAGAGAAATTAGTTTGCAAGAACAAAACAAATTGAGAAATTAAATGATGGAGATAACGAGTAGGGGATTGATTTCATTTTATTTTAACTCTAATTAACTCATAGACAAATTAATATTGAATTACTGAATGATGAATTACTTTATTTCCAACTCCTTTGTTGTTGGCAATTATTCCAATAATAATTAAAACCAATTCCTTGGATTAACAATACTCCCTAATTCAAATGCTTATCTAATTCCTTAGTGCAATTATCTAGGTAGAGGATTTGGTTTAGAGAATGACAGTACCACATAAACTAGATTATTTATTCCTAGATTGATAAAAAAACTATGGTCTATTCCTAGATTGATCAAAAACTATGGTAAAAATTACAGGACCAACTTATATTGTACTATTCCTAGCATATATATAAATGCTATTTTTATTGAACGGTGGCCAATCATTCAAGAATCAAACAAAGCAGTAACTCCTACTCTAACAGATGAAATCAAAATCAATGTAAATTCATTCAATCAGCCACATCAATCCCCTAATTCAAGAGACTTTAGTTATAAATGAATTTAGAGGAAGAAACAGTAAAGACAGAATTCATAGAGATCATAGTGAAAGTTTAGAAGAAAAACTAAGAGATTCGAAGGTCCGATCATTCCCAATCGTATTCCTCGAGTTTCTTCCATGTCTCCCAGCCGTCCTAGCATGTTCTCTCCTTAGGAAATCGGAAAAAACCAAAAATGTATAGGTTCGCAGCAGAACATGACTTAAATAGGTTGCCAAAATACGCAGCAGTATTAACGTCACCGCTGAGCGTTGTGAGGCCAGCGCTCAACGCTAGACCATTGGATGGAACACGGAATCTACTTGACGTCAGCACTGAGTACTGACTGGCCATTATTGAGCACTGCAACACTGGAGCTGGATCTACTTCTGTCACATTAGCGCTGAGCCGTGATTAGCCAACGCTTAGCTCTGCCACTCTAGAAACTTCAACTCCAACCCTGCACTTCTCCTCACTGCTTTATCCTACAAAAACAGCCCAATCGAGATCAAATTTTATGTAAAGCAAGCTAAAAAAAAAGGGCAAACTAAGAAATTAAAACTACACTAAGAAAATAGAAAAAAGAGCAAACTAAACAAGAAACAGAAGCAAAGAGAACTAAAAATGTAGCAAAAAAAGAGCAATGAAAGAGCAGTAATAGTTCTATTTTAGAGATTTATCATAACCCCCAAACTTGTCATCTTGCTCATCCTCAAGTAAAAGAAAAATAAAACATAACTAAAACCCAAAGAACATAAAATCAACACAGCAAAAGGTGACTTCTAATAGCTTTAAACCACTAACAAAATAGCTCAAGTAATAACTTGTTTATAGAGTTCCAAACCACCCTTCCAAGGAAACTCAAAAGACGTAGTTAACTCACTCAAATAAGCATGGATTAGCATATTGCAAGCCCCCCAAATAAAACGTTAAAGTTCAAGAAAGCATATGAAATCTCAAGATTTAACCTCCTCTCACAAATTAAGCAACTTGATCACAAATCAATAAGACTTCTTTAAATCGCAGAATATCATAGATGATTGCAATCTAGGCTTCAAATTTTATACAACTCATGCATTCTAAGACTTGAAATAAAGGTTTCAGCAGCACTTCAATTTTCTCAATCAAAAAAAAAATTTTTTTGACAGCTAATAAGGTTAAGAAGTGAATAACTGACCGTGCGCCCAATCCACACATCAGCCACTCATCCAACCGCACTCACTTTTGTTTGCAAAAGACATAGTGAAACATTAAAGTGATGACGGTGTACCTAATCTACACATCACATTCTTAGGTTACCATGCTCCACAACTTATTTCAAGAAACATAGTTAAACTTCAAAGTTGTGACCTAAGCCTGATCCACACATCACACCCTTAAGCCATCATGTTCCTCAACTTATTTTTTATTTTTATTTTTTATTATTATAAGAAGTGCTAACAGCCAAGAACAACAAATCCAAGTCCATAATGGAAAGTACAGATTAATCAACATTAACCATACTTGCAATAATCTATAACATAACATTTAAATAGCAAAAGTTTAGATCTTTTCATGATCAAGAGAAATCATTAAAGTTCAAAAGGGGAATCAAAAGAAACATACATAGCTTATCAGACAAAAGATTATGGGGCACACAACATACAATCAGAATTTTTATCACAATTTAACAACGATTCCTTCAGTTTCCAAGAAAGCACAACCAGAAAACTGAAAACAAATTGTTACAAAGAGCTACACATCTTTTCACTCAGACTATCATCAGTAATTTGGAAGTCAAGAAAACAAAAAAAAAAACACAAGCAACTTAAACAGAAAGCTAAATACTAAACATGAGAAAACAAAAAAAATACCCCATCAACTTAGAACCCATAAATTCCTCATTGTGGGATGGGTAAAACACAAAGCAAAAACAGATCAAAAACAGGAAACAAAACAAGTCAACGGAACAGAAGAATAAAAACTGCAATGAAATAAAAACAGTAAAGTCCCTTCATGAATTAGCTTTGTCGTCCTTATCATCATCCTCTTCGGTAGATTATAGTGACTGCAATGGGCTTCCTCTATCCCATGCAATATCCAGCAAAAAATTAGGCATTAAGTCAACTAGAGGTGTCGGGAACAAAGGATCCCATGTAGTGGGATCCCTTTTTGAGGCTTGAATCATGTCATTGGTCTTCAATTTCTACGTGTATAAGGCTTGAACAGAATATTGAAATTAGCAATCAACTTGATTTTTCAAGGCATTGATTCGTTCTCCTATGTCATCTAATCGGCTGTCGAGATGTCGCTTCATATCTTGCACTTGACTGCCTAGTCGCTGCTCCATGAATTGGATCAAGTCCCGCATGTACTACTCCATAGATGGTCCTTCGGTAGGTTCTGGAGCAGGGGAGCAGAAGTGGATAAATCAGCTTTCGTCAAGATAGACCAGCTTCTTCCTGTAGTGGTGCTGAGCTTGGGGCATTATCAATTGGTTTCAATGCTGTATGAAACTCTTCTCCTTCTGTAGGAACCCCAGCCTTAATACATAGGTGGATGATCAAGATCGGATAAAGTAATGGTCATGTTGAGTTTTCTTGAGCTATCTTATTGATCTGCTTCTGTATTATCTTCCCAAGTTGGATCGAGCCCTCTATCATTATAGTGTAGAGAAGGACAGCTCTCAAAATCTTTATTTCTGAAGCATTACTAGTTGGAAGGAGTGTATACACAATGAATGTATGCCAAGTCTTGGCCGATGGTTTTAAATCAGTCCTCTTCAATTTATTTGGCTGACCCCCTTTATCATTTTCCTATGCCACTCCTTTTCGACATAAGGTTGTCAAAATCTCTTGTTGTATATCCTTGTCATCCTTCTTTTCCATGTATTGGTTGAAGTCATAATGGTCGATCTCATACTCGATGCCATAGTGTGCAACAATGTCTGTGTGATCAAAAGATACTTCTTTGTCCCTCACCCATGATTTCCAAGTTGGTTTGCTAACCGAATTGTCCCATGCATTTGCCTAGAACTCCTTGACAATTGCCGGACAGTGTTTTTGGATTGGTGTGCAAAGTACTTCCCAACTGTGTTCTTAGATTAAGATTTAATGTCATCACCATATCCAAGACTCAACAAAAATCCCTTTTCCTCAATGAACTTTAGGTCGACGTAGAGCCTATCATAACAGTCTTTGTGTTCTAGCGATTTGAATCTAGAGGCTGCCGAAAAAGAAGGACTAGCTTACTTGTTCGTTCTAGCTCTCTTAGAAGAGGTTCTTGGAGGCATGATGTAAGACCTACAAGAAACACAAGAGGAATGAGTTAACTGGAAAACAATTTTGTAAGATTCGAACTTAGTCAATTGCTACTAAACAATTGCACATTTCGATTGTAAATCAAGAACAACCTCTCAATCTTAAAATCAAGACCAACTATATTCCATGTAAGTAAATTAGTATCATGATAAAATGATGGCCAACTATACTCCATGTAAGTCACAAAACTTCTAGTCATAACAGCATAATTAATCAGTAAAGCAAAACGCTATTAACAGAATCCTTTTCAAGCCTAATTAAATACCCCTACCTCTTTTTTTTTAAAATCTTTTTATCTTACCGCGGTAACCAAGACTTGATGCCAAAAACTTGATGCAAACATCCCAGATAAAATCACTCCTAACACAAACACTTGAAATTTAAAAGAATACAGGAATACTAAAATTTCTTAAAGATAGCATTCAACATATAATTTATTCAAGCATTTTGTTGACACCTTGTATAAACTATTAAACAAATCTTAGCCCTAAATCAAGAACACAATCAAATTCATCCCAATCAACCAAAGCACTTAAAGAAATATCAAAAAAGAAAGATTGGAACAATAAAACATACCTTGAAAAGTCCCAAGACTTGCGCAACATAACACAACCAAAGAAAGAAAGAACTCAAGCAAAACTAAGGACACGTGCTCGGTATGAGACAAGGGTAGAGAATGGATTTTCAAAAGTAAGGGAGGTGATTCGGTGAAGGATTGAGGGGTTAAGATTTGGTTTGGGGGTGCAGGGGACGAAGCTGTGAAGAGGGTGTTTCACGCTGAGGGGAAAATAAAAGCTAAAAACTAAAATCTAAAAGAAAGAAAAGAAAAACACCAACCTAAAAACAAAAAATGTAGAGTTTTAAATTTCTTTTTTTTTTTAGGGTCAGGGTCACAGCGATAAGGACCAAAATATGGTATTTTTGTCCAAGCATCGAGTGCTCAGTGCCAGATCTCCATCGCTTAGCACTGGAGACTGCAGAAGAAAACCACTGTTTTAGACTAGCAACCTTGAACAATGCGATCCCAAAGCTCAGCGTTGCACATCCAGAAATAGGGAAAAAGTAGGAATGAAATTCAATAGTGCATAAAACACAGAAATTAACCCAAAAACAAGACATGAAGATTAAACTAAACTATCCAATAGAAAGAATGAATCAACCAGCAATAAAACTAAGACTAAGGACAGAACAAACAGGACAGAACAAACAAAACAAAAACACTAAAAGCATAATCATCAAAATAGAAAGTTAAACTAAAAACAAGACAATACAATAACTAAGAGATAAAGAAACTTGGGTTGCCTCCCAAGAAGCCCTTAATTTACAGTCCTAAGCTGGACTTTCTCAGAGCTCATATTGGGATGGAAAGTTTTATAGACAAAGCTTGAGGTTTACTCCCTTCTCCAAAATAATGTTTAAGCCTTTGTCCATTGACATTGAAGTTTTTGCCTGAGTCCACGTCAGCCACAAGAATAGTTTCATAGGGAAAAACTTCTTTAATTATGAAAGGACCGGACCACCTTGATTTTAATTTCCCCGGAAAAAGTTTTAACCTTGAATTGTACAACAGTACAAGCTGCCCAGCCTCATAATTTATGGAGATTATCTTTTGATCGTGCCATTTCTTTGTCTTTTTCTTGTAAATCTTTGCACTCTCATAAGCTTTATATCAAAATTCCTCTAACTCAGAGTTGGAGAATTCTATTTTCTCCAACTGCCTTTTAATCAAAATTTTGAAGCTTGGTTGCCTGAAAAGCTCTATGCTCTAATTCTACTGGTAAATGATAAGCCTTCCCATACAACAATTGATATGGGGACATAGAAAGTGGTGTCTTTAGCGCAGTCCTATATGCCTAAGAGCATCATCTAACTTCATAGCCCAATCTTTTCTTGATGAATTCACAGTTTTCTCGAGTATTTGCTTCAATTCTCTTTTGGACACTTTCGCTTGGTCACTCGTTTATGGATGGTAATGAATTGCCACCCGATGCCTTACACCATATTTACCCAATAGAGAACTTGATCGCTTGTTACAAAAGTGAGTACCTTCATCATTGATTAAGGCTCTAGGTACCCCAAACCTTGCAAAGATATTCTTTTTAAGGAAGTTCATGACTATTTGAGCATCTTTCGTTCTGGTTGTTGTCGCTTCAACCCATTTGGTCGCATAGTCGACTGCCATAAGAATATAGCTATTTGAGTAAGATCACGGAAAGGGGCCCATGAAATCAATGCCCCAAATGTCAAGCAATTCTACTTTGAGTACCGAGTTAAGAGGCATCTCATGCCTTTTAGAGATGTTTCCCATCCTTTGGCATCTATCACATCTTTTAACATATTTGAAGGCATCTTTAAAGATGGTTGACCATTAATAACCAAATTGTAGCTCCTTTGCTACTGTATGATCTCCATCAAAATGCCCCCTTATCCAGATGCATGACAATGCCACAAGATGTCCTTAATCTCTTCTTGTGGCACCCATTTTCTTAAGAGCCCATCAGCATACCTTCTTAGTAAAAATGGTTCATTCCAAACATAAAATTTTGCTTCATAAAAGAACCTCTTCATTTATTATGAATTAAGATCCATCGGAAGAACCTTCGCCGCCTTGAAATTAGCTAGATCAACATATCAAGGTAGACTTGCTACAGAAAAGAGCTTTTCGTAAGGAAATTCCTTATTAATATAGGGGGATTGGTTGTGGTGATTCTCTTGTTGCTCAAGCTGAGATAAATGGTTGGCTACTAAATTTTCCAGCCCTTTCTTATCTTTGATTTCGAGATCAAATTCTTATAGCAATAAGATCCAACAGATAAGTCATGGCTTTGACTCTTGCTTTGCAAACAAGTATTTAATTGTTGCATGGTTAGTGTAAATAACAACCTTGTTGTTAGCTTTGACTAAAAAAGAACAAAATTTATCAAAGGCATACACAATAGCTAATAGTTCTTTTTTAGTTATTGCATAATTAAGTTGAACTGAATTAAGCACATGGCTAGCTTAATAAATCATATGCAAGAATTTATTTTTTCTTTGCCCAAGCACAGCACCTACAACTATATTACTAGCATCACACATTATTTCAAAAGGTAAATTCCTGTCAGGGGGTACAACCACAGGAGCTTTAGTCAATTTTTGCTTCAAGGTATTAAAAGCCTGCAATCATTTATCAGTAAACACAAATAGCTCATCTTTCACTAGGAGATTACACAATGGTTTTGCAATTTTCAAAAAGTCTTTGATAACCTCCTATAAAACCCAACATGTCCTAAAAAACTACGTACTCCTTTGACATTAGAGGGAGGGGGAAGTTTCTCTATAATCTCTACCTTAGCCTGATCTATTTCTATGCCCCTAGAAGAAATCTTGTGGCCTAGTACAATTCCTTTTCTCACTATAAAATGGCATTTTTCCCAATTTGAAACTAGATTTGTTTCTTGGCATCTTTTTAGCACTAAAGATAGATTATGCAAGCAAGTATTAAAAGTAGAGCCAAAAAAAGAAAAATCATCCTTGAAAACCTTAATAAATTTTTCATTCATATCAGACAAAATGGAGAGCATACACCTTTGAAATGTAGCCGGAGCGTTACACAATCTGAATGGTATTCTACGATATGCAAAGACTCCATATGGACAAATGAAAGTTGTGGTCTCTTGATCCTCAAGAGCTATGGTGATTTGGTTATAGCCCGAATACCCATCTAAGAAGCAATAGTAGTCATGACCAGCTAGGCACTTTAACATCTGGTCAATAAATGGAAGAGGGAAATGATCTTTTCTTATGACATCATTCAACCGTTTGTAGTCAATACAGACTCTCCATCCCGTCACTGCTCTAGTGGGTATCAATTCATTGTTTTTATTTATTACCATTGTTATTTCGCTTTTCTTAGGTACCACTTAAACTAGACTCACCCAAGAATTATCCAAGATCGGATAAATAATGCCCATATCTAACAATTTTACTACCTCCTTCCTCACTTCATCCTTCATGACTGGGTTCAATCTTCTATGAGGTTGTATAACCGCCTTGTAGTCATCCTCCACGAGAATTTTATGCATACAAAAGGAAAGACCTATGCACTTCAAATTAGAGATAGACCACCCAATAGCATCTTTATACTCCGTCCACACCCTCAATAGTTTCTGGAGAGGAGTTACCTTCACCTAAATATGCATATTTCGAATTTGTAGGTAAAAGCTTAAGCTCAAATTTCTAGACTTCTTTTCTAGATTTCCTTTTTTGCAACTCTTCTAATTTGGGTGGTAATGATACCGAATAAGCAAGAATGACATTCCATAAAGCCACCTGTTCAACTACCAGGGAGTCTTCATCATTCTTAATTGTACTTTTGCAAGAACTAGAGCCTTTTCAAGAGGAGACTTATGGAAAGTCTCTCTAAATGTGTTGGTGATGATGAAATCCAACATATCAATTCGGAATCATTCTTCCTTCTCCACTGGGTGCTTCATAGCATCGAAAACATTGAAGACCACCTTCTTGTCTTGGACCTTCAGAGTTAAGGTCTTATCGGCTACATCTATCAAGGCTCTTCTGGTAGCTAAAAATGGTCTACCCAATATAAGAGGAATTTCCTCATCCTCAACCATATCAAGCACTGCAAAATCCACTGGGAAAATAAATTTGTCTACCTTCACCAAAATATCTTGCACTATCCCATGTGGATGTTTAAGGGAACAATCGATAAGTTGAAGAGTCATCAAAGTTAGTTTTACTTGTCTGATCCTAAGCCTTTTGAAAATTGAAGAAGGCATAAGGCTAACATTAGCACCAAAATCGCATAATGCCTTGCTAAAAGTTATATCCCCGATTATGCATGGAATAGAGAAACTCATAGGGTCCTTGAGTTTAGGAGGTAATTTCCTTTGAATTATGGCACTGCACTCCTCTATTAGCATGATTGTCTCATCATCGCTAATTCTTCTCTTCTTTGACAGTAGCTCCTTCATGAACTTCACATAAGAAGGCATTTATTCTAATGCTTCAGTAAAGGGTATGTTACTATAGAGTTTCTTAAAAATCTCAAGAAATTTTCCAAATTGCTTTTCATCTTTTTGTTTGCGAAGTTTTTAAGGGAATGACACTTTGATTGGCTATGTGAAAGGCTTTGGATTGCTTATCTTTTCAACTTTTTCCTTGCTTTCCACTACTTGTGGTGAAGTGTCATGAATGGTAGCATCTTCAGTATTTATTAATCCTTTCTTCAATATCCTCCGCTGCCACATCTTTCCTTGGAATTGGTTTTATTACTTTTTCACTTCTTGTAGTTATGGCCTTTACATGTTCCCTTAGATTAACCATTGTGTCACTCGATAATAAACCTTGGGGTCTATCCGCTAGTTGTCTTTCAATTTAGCCTACTTAGGTCTCCAAGTTACGAATAGAGGTCTCTTGGTTTCTAAACCCACTTCATGTTTCATCCATATATAATGAAGTCTGCTGCATGAAAGAAGTGGTTTGGAGAGTTAACTTCTCTAACACACTTTCCAAAGAAGACATCTTTTTACCTGACTGAGGTTGAGAAAGGGAACTCTATGATTGTTGTGTTGCACCTTGATGAGAAACTGTCGGTTTATGAGAACTATCTTGCATGTTCCAATTTTCCCAAGAGAAATTGGGGTGATTTCTCCAACCAGGATTGTATGTCTGAGAGTAAAGATTGTTCTGAGATCTTGGTTGATTCCCCGTATAGTTGATATGCTCAGATATATAGGATAGAGATGAGGAATTAAACATGTTGCTTGGACAATCCTCATTAGCATGATTATTGGATTAGAAGTCATATACAATCGGATGAGGATTAACAGCACTTACATTGGCGGTTTCAAATATCTTGTTCAACTTTGCTATTTATTGTGTTAATAACTTGTTTTGGGCTAATATGGCATCAAGGGTGCCTATTTCCATTATACCATCACTCCTTTGTATCACGGTCCTCTCGCTTTGACTCTAAGAGTCATTGCAAGCCATCTTTACGAATAGGTCCCAAGCTTCTTCAGGCGTCTTACTGTTGAGTGTTCCACTAGCTGTAGCATCTACCATAGATCTAATGTTCTGTAGCAACCCATTATAGAAACTTTAAACTTGAATCTAGAGGTCAAATGAGTGATGGAGGCATCTCCTTAGAATGTCGTTATACCGCCCCTAAGCCTCGTTCAAAGATTCCCCGTCTTGTTGGGAGAAGGAGGTGATTTCAATTCTTAACTTGGTGAACTTAAATGGAGGGAAATACTGAGTCAAAAACTTTTGCACCAAGTCAGGCCATGTAGTAACACTCCCCTTAGGTAAAGATTTTAACCAATTACTCGCCTTATCCTGCACCGAGAAAGGAAACAACTGGAGTCTGATTGCATCCTCACTTATACCATTCAGCTTCATAGTGTCACAGATTTGTAGAAATCGAGAAATGTGTGAGTTTGGATCATCTAAAGGATGTCCACTAAATTGGTTGTTCTAGACCACAGTGAGCAAAGCAAGCTTCAATTCGAAATTTGTTACCTGTACCATTGGTCTGGCTATGTTAACTCTATATCCCTCAAGAGTTGGAATGTTATAGTCCAATGTTGTTTTAGTCTCCGGAGGATGAACTCCATTCTGGTATGTCATTCTTGTAGATTGCACTTGTTTTGCTCTTTTAGTTTGTTTACGGAGCCTACAAGTTGTCTTTTCGATTTTTAGATCAAAAAGCAATGAACCAAACTTTGAGGTACCTCGCATAAACAAATAATGGATGTAAGAATTAAGACACTCAGAGAGCTAAACAAGCCAAACAGCAGAAAGACAATGTAATTACTAAATAAAAAAGAAAAATCCATATTAGCTACTTTTAATATTGTTCAATACCATCAATCCCGGGAAGCGGCGTAAAAAAACTTGATGCGATTTATCCAGCAAGTGTATTGGGTCACACATAAGTAGTAAAGTAGTGAAAAGAGCATCGTATCCATAAGGATTGACTATTAATAATTACTAATTTTGCTAATATAAACTCTATTTGGATCAAATATTAATTGGATTGAATGAAACTCTAATTTAATTTAAGACAGAGAAATTAGTTTGCAAGAACAAAACAAATCGAGAAATTAAATGATGGAGAAAACGAGTAGAGGATTGATTTCACTTTATTTTAACTCTAATTAATTCATAGACAAATTAATATTAAATTACTAAATGATGAATTACTTTATTTCCAACTCCTTTGTTGTTGGCAATTCTTCCAACAATAATTTAAACAAATTCCATGGATTAACAATACTCCTTAATTCAAATACTTGTCTAATTCCTTAGTGCAATTATCTGGTTAGAGGATTTAGTGACAGTACCACATAAACTAGATCATCTATTCCTAGATTGATAGGTCTATGGTGGAAATTACAGAACCAACTTATACCATACTATTCCTAACATAGATATAAATTCTATTTTCATTGAACGGTGGCCAATCATTCAAGAACTAAACAAAGTAGTAACTCTCACTCAAACAGATGAAATCAAAATTAAGGTAAATTCATTCAATCAGCAAAACTTTGTCAAAATTAGCTACATCAATCCTCTAACTCAAGAGAGTTTAGTTACACATGAAGTTAAAGGAAGAAATGGCAAAGACATAATTCATAGAGATCATAGTGAAAGTTTAGAAGAAAAATTAAGATATTCGAAGGTTCGATCATTCTCAATCGCGTTCCTCGAGTTTCTCTCACATCTCCCAACCGTCCTAGCGTGTTTTCTCCTTAGGAAATTTGAAAAAACCAAAAGTACCTAGGTCAGCAGCAGAACAAGGCTTAAATAAGCTGTCAAAATGCACAACAACATTAACATCACTGCTGAGCACTGCGAGGTCAACACTCAGTGCTGGACCACTAGATGGAACACGAAATCCACTTGATGTCAGCACTGAGCACTGACTGACCATCGCTAAGCATTGCAACACTGGAGTTGGATCTACTTTTGCCATATCAGTGCTGAGCATTGATTGGCCAATGCTCAGTATTGCAACACTAGAGCTGGATCTGCTTCTGCCACATTAGCGTTGAGCGGTGATTGGCCAACGTTTAGCCCTGCGACTCCAGAAAATTCAACTCCAGTCCTGCACCTTACTATTTCATCCTACAGAAACAGCCTAATCGAGATCAAAATTCATGTAAAACAAGCTAAAACAAGAGGGCAAACTAAGAAATTAAAACTACACTAAGGAATTAGAAATAAGAGCAAACTAAACAATAAATAGAAGCAAAGAGAACTAAAAATGTAGCAAAAAATGAGCAACAAAAGAGCCGTAATAGTTCTATTTCAGAGAATTATCAAAGGGCATAGAGATAAAACAATGTATCTAATAAATTAGAATAGTTACTATAAGAGACTAGTGACTCTTCATCATTATTTATCACTTTGTTACATCATTAATGGACCCAACTGATATGTGTGTGTATATATATATATATATTATTAATTAATCTAAAGAATTTAAATTTTTAGAAATTAGTCGAATCCTATATATATACCAGTTGTTGCCAGATCTTAATTAATCTAAAGAACTTAAATTATGAATTTCAGATGAACTATATTGAGGCTGTAATATTTCAAAGTTATAAAAAGTAATATAAATTCTATTATGCAAAATAATATAATGAATAATACCATTAAGCTTTGAATCAGTAAAAGGAAGAGAGAAAACAAATTGAATGGTAAATCTCATACTATTGAAATAACTTATAGGTGTTGTTTACAGAATTGAAAGCAAGCAAACTCTTGGAAATTTAAAGTAAGAAATGTTTACAAGAGAGAGAAAGAGAGAATGATGCAAAAGATGATGCCTATGCTAATGAACTACTTGTCTTCTTATAGAAATCTTGAGATGGATTTAAAGAGTGTTGAAGTTTGTGGATTCCAAAGCCTTTAAAGTCCAAATATTTGAAGATGTTATAAATTTGGAATTATTGATTTGGGCGGCTCCTTTTAAAAAGTATATTTGTTGTTTCTTGCCGACACTATGCCTTTTTTGAAAAGAGACGATAAGCTGTCTGATCTTTTGAAATATTGTCTGTCATGTGTTGAAAGTGATTTTAACTTAACCCTAGTCGTACTGACTCAGGTTAGCTAAATCAATGTTATAATAATTGTCTTCATTTTGATTGAAAGGGCGACTATATTTTTGGATTACTTCTTGTTGATAAATGTGCCTTCTTAGAGGGTGCTTTTTCTGATAATGCTTTAATTTTTCCTTAAAATTCTTCTTCTATTGAGGCGGTAGGCAATTCAGCCATTATTTGAGATTTGGAAGTCAAAAATTGAGAACTTTTTTGAACACGTTGACTGTATTTTATCTGTCCTAGATGTTGAGAAATCCAATTTTGAATTATTGCTTTGCTTAGTAAAGAGGGATTATATGATGACCACCATTTGATGCAAAAAGTTCTGGATAAATAAGTAGGATATCCTTATGGGAGTTTTGATGTATAATCAAAATCCTAGGTCATGATCCATGTTGTGCCAAAGTTGGTGAAAAAATGCAATAGTCTTGTTCCTTCTAAAAAATTGGTTTGGCTTTTAAAATATTGAAAAGCTTGTTGAGCAAAAACAGGAAGAAAACCAACTATTGGATCGAAAAAATAAAACTATTCTGAGAACCATGAAGGATACTCAGTTTGGCCTTTTTTGAATCAAATGAACCAAGAATGAGAATAAGGATGGATGAGAAGCATATTGAACCAAGCTTTTTTATAATCCCAATAATCAAAGGCTTGAGGATTGAATTGTCTTGAAAAGGCTTGTTGAGTATATAAGGATTTATTCCACTGATAAGGAGTAAGAACATGGTTGATTTTTATTTTTGAATATAAAATTCTTTGAATTCATGAGTTAGGGTTATTTAATTTGTGTCTATTAGATGAATTCATAAAAAAAAAAGTCTTGATTTTTCTAAACTTACTGGTAAAAAAATGCCAATTTTTTGGAAAATTTTTTTAGTAATATCCTTTGCAGAAATATCAAGCTGTATCTATTTAGGTTCAATGGCTACAACAGGAACATGAATACCTTTTTCAACATATTGAGTCTTTTCTTTTGGTTGAATAATATTTTTAACATATTGTTTTGCTAGAGTTAAGGGAATCATTGAAGAAGGTTAAACAAGAGTAATTTGTTAACTAGGCTACTGAGCTGATGAAGGAGTAGCTAAAGCTTGATGATAAGACAAATAAGTAAAATGATTTTGAGAGTATATTGAAGGTGAGGAAGGCCTAATTCCTTATGGTAGAAGGGCGCATATTGATCGGTATTGAAACTAGTGTTATGATGAACCCAATGGAGGTCCATATTGATCTTTAGTTTTTTCTTTTTTGTTCTTCATTTTTTGATCTTCCCTGCAGAAATTTTCTTATAAGAAAATCTGGTAAAACATTGCTTTTTCCTTCAATATGCTGAATTCCAAAATTAAAACATGAAAGTATAACTTACCAATGGGCAAAAATGTGTTTTGAAACCAAATTTTAAACATCTTTTTCTAAAACATTTTTTGCTGCTTTGCAATCTATTTTTTAAAGAAAAGTTTTGTTAAATAAATTATCTTAAAATTCTATAATACATAATACTATAAATAAAATTTCTTTTTTAATTATTGAATATTTTTCTTGAGCCTCTGTCCAAATTCATGAGTGAAATCTAACTAATTGATCTTTTTGACTATTTTTGGATTTCTGCTTAAGAATACCTCTGTAACCAATATTTGACGCATCAGTTTCTGCTATCAGGAAGGCTTTAGGATCTGGAATTCCTAAACAAAGGAGACTCTTAATTTGAGTTTTAAGGGTTTTGACTATATGGATCATTGAATCATCCCAAGCCAGAGGATTCTTTCTTAGATTTTCTATATAAGGGTTTACAAATAATTCTTAAATTTTTAATTAAAATCTGCTACATAATTAAGACATCATAAAAATCTTTGCAATTGATTTTTGTCTTTGATTTCATCTGGAAATTGATTAGCAAACTTTATTGATCTATTAATGGGTTTGATAGTTCCTTGATAAATATCAAAACCTAAAAACCTAATTTTTGTTTGGAATAATTTCATCATTTTAGCAGACACAATTAAACTATTTTTCTTGATAATTTCATAAAATTAATTAAGATGACTAAAATGTTATTCTATAGATTTTGAGAATACTAGGACATTATCTATATATACTATTGTGAATTGAGTATAAGGATTGAATATATCATTCATAATATTTTAAAATTCTAAAGGTGCATTATTGAGTCCAAATGGCATTACGTTCCATTTATAATGTCCAAAAGGTACAGTAAAAGCTGTTTTATACTTATCTTGTTCTGCTATCTAAATTTGATAATATGCTAATTTCATATCAAATTTTGAGAATAAATAACCATGTTGAATCCTAGTAATTAAATCTCTTTTATTGAGAATTGGAAATCTAATCCATCTTAAAGTTTTGTTGAGGGGTTTATAATTGATGATCATTCTAAGGGCTTTTATCTCTATTTCAACTTGATTTTGAACATAAAAAACTGAGCAACTCCACGGGGATTTTCTGGGTCTAATTAATTTCTTATCTAACAAATCTTGAATTTCCTTTTTTCCAATATTCTAAAGTTTTTTTATTCATTTGTATTGGTCTAGCTTTTGTAGGAATATTTTCCTTACTAAAGTTGGCTTTATAGGGTCATAAAGCTACATGCTTTTTCCTATTGCAAAAAACATTTGGATGTTCTGAATATAAATCTTTTTCAAATTTTTGTTATACTAAAATTATTCTATTTTTAATGAAGGGTTTTTCTACCTTTTTGTAATGAATCTCTTTATTTAACATTTTTATTTGATTTTTTTTATAGTTATTAAATTTATTTTTGACACAGCTAAAGGCTTTAATAAATTTACATCTTTAATTTTTGAAGAGTTTAAAAATTGAAAACAGACTTTTTTTCTGTTATATCTGTTGAAATTCCTAATTCTTATACTTTAAAAGGGTAAATTAATGTTAAAAAGGGTGTAAAATCATTGGTTCATTTAGATTTCTAACTAGTATAAAAGTTGTTTTGAAATACATACCACTGTTACATATCTTGGCATTTGATAGCTTATGTTTTGCCGGTAATTTATTACCTCATGCACCATTTAGACTTTTTGTAATTTTTTTCATAATATTGAGTATGAATCAATCATTCTTGAATATAATTCATATATGCTCCTTGTAATACCCGTTAATTTCAGAATATAATTTGCTTAAGAGTATTTTAGAATTCTACAACGTTACTTTAGTTATTTATTTTGGTCATTTTTAATTTTCATATTTAATTGTTCTCTTTGAATATTATTTATGAAAATTGAGTTAAATGACTGGACTAAATATTTGCACAATGAGGGATATATTCTAAGAATGGTGAAATTCATGGAAAAGTGGTTTCAGAATGGTCAATTAATCCATTTATTGTAAATTGACTGGATGGGTTTGGATGTTGGGTTATGGATACCCATGGGTTATTGAATAACCCATTAGAAATATTTAATATAAAGTTTCAATAGTAACCCTCATTTTTTTCACTCAGCCGAAGGAAGCAGAAAAGATTTCTCTCTCAGTTCTTCATTTTCTTCTCAAATCCTTTCCTTGATCTTAAGAGTTTCGATTATTTGTTCGGTTCAAAAGCTTTGTAAGGATCAAAGGTAAGCTTTAATCCGATTATTTTCCTTAAATTTCAGTTTATGTAGAAGATCAGAGGAGGTTTTGTTCTTGAAGATTTTGATGATAATTCATGAATCTCAGTAGTTTTAGAAGTTATATTTGAGTTATAATCGGTTAAAAGAGTTGAAATTCTGGTTTTGAAACAAGAAAGGAAAGGATGAATTTTTGAAAGATTTTTCTGCAAAAATTCGAGTTACTGTAGCGACCAGAAATTTCGAAACAAAATTTGAAAAATTTTCTTCGGGGTACTGTAGCAGCACTGTAGTGTCGGCAGTCAACGGTACTGTAGCAGTCAACGTTACTGTAGCGAACCGGCACTGTAGCGAACCGTTACTGTAGCGAACCGACACTGTAGCAACCCGTTACTGTAGCAGTCAGAAAATTTTACGTATTTTCGTGATTTTGTTTCCTTTCTTATGATTCCTTGTAATATATTTTACTAGGAAATTTTCCTACACAAATTCTAGTGTGGAACAAGGTAAACTTGGACAAACATCAAGGTGAGTGAATAACCTTGCTCAGCTAATTTGATATTACTAGTCAAAGTACAATATAAGTCCCATTTACAACATTATTTGGATAATAAGCAATTAATTTTCATATGGGAGTATATGATGATCAGTAGAAATAAGAGTATGAAGAAATTATTTATTTCATGACAATTGTACTATGTGATGAATTCTCACTATTTTATTAATGAGTAAAGATCTACGGGATCTAATACACGAGTGTGAAAGGGTTAAAGTCCCATACTACTCGGTGTATATCTAAGAAATCTTATACACGAGTTTGAAAGGGTTAAAGTCCCATACTACTCAGTGCATATCTATGAAACCTATACATGAGTTGAAAGGGTTAAAGTCCCATACTACTCGGCGTATACCTATGAAATCTTATTCACGAGTTTGAAAGGGTTAGAGTCCCATACTACTCGGTGTATATCTATGAAATCTTATTCATGAGTTTGAAAGGGTTAGAGTCTCATACTACTCGATGTATAAGACAATTAATTATATGAGTAAATGTGGTATTTGTACTTTTGATATTTTATATAGTACAGTTATTTACTTACTGAGTTTTTAAATAAACTCACACTCCCTATGATTATTTTTTTTAGATACAGAAAACAAAGAACAAGAGTATCCGTTTGAAGAATAGAAGCCCCTTGGAATTATCCTCTATTTCTGTCTGGTGGGATACCAGTACTTATTGATGTGGATACTAGGAACGCTCTGTACTTACTATAGGTCTCCTAGGCTTGCGATGAGATAGAAATATCAGACTATGTATGTCTATACTTGCTTATCAGATGAATATAATTCTGTAGTATGGAATGAATGATTAAGGTTGAATGTAAAACCTTACACAATATATGTATATAACGTATGTTTGAGAATTATATCAAATGAGTAGTATCTTTTCACATGCTCAATTTTTGGGATGTGACACTCCTGAGTCCATTAAAACTACAGTTTTGATACTACATTTATTATTAATAGTTAAAGTTATTTGACAGTACCATTTTTTAATTTGAATTCTATAAATTATATTTAAATAATTATCTTTAGTTTTTGTACTAGCTTATACTATTTCTTCTGTTTTTTCTATGTCTTTATTGGCTATTATACTTAATATATCTAATGTTAAGTCTACATCTTTTTGCTTTAATAATTGTATTTCTTCTTTTTTATTTTTGATTTCTTCTTTTAATTCTTTTAAGGTAATATTTTCTTCAACTGGTTTATTTTTAAATCTTGTAATTATTTCTTGAAGATTGTAAAGTTTGATTTCAAGTTTTGCTACTGATTCTTCTATATCTACAACATTTTTTAATTTTATTAAATATTATTTTCTTAAATCTTCATTATCTATTTTATCTGTTATTTTTATTAAAGTTTGAATTTTATCCTTATTTATGGCATTAATGGTTTTTGAACAATTATTGCAACTACAAACTCCTATACATTCATTTTGACTAATTTGTGATAATTCTGACTCTTCATTATTTTGATTATCTAGTTGGTAAATTTCATTATCACTTATACTACTATTTGTCTCATTCTGATTTAGATTGTTGATCTTCTAATAAAATGTTCATTAAACTTTGCTTATATTTTTCATCTATATTTAAGGAGTTAATTTTATTTTTGAGTTGACAAATTTTTATTATATGACCATACCTCCCGCATTTACAACAAACTACATGTTTGACATCTCTAATTTATCTGTGTTGTTTGGTGTCAGTATAATGCTTCCTTTGAGGTTTTCTATAATACTTATTGTATTTATTGAATGATCTATAAGGCTTGTTGTTGTCTTGGTATGTTCTATGGGGTTTCGTATTATGTCTATATTTGTTAAGTTTTCTATTTTTCTTATATTTTGAAGGTGCATGGATTTTTTCTATTCTATATTGGCTACAGAAATCTCCTAATTCTCCTCTACTGCTTTTTTATTTATGACTTAATTTTATATTGTAATTTCATATAATTACAAATTGCTAATCCTTCATTTGTTACATAATTAATTAATTTTTCAAAGGTCATTTGACTATATAGTATTGTATTATTGTGTTGTTTTCTAATGTTTTCCTTGACTTTTTCAGCAAATAAAGTTGGTAATCGTGCTATAAATCTTTCTTTCCAAAAATCTACATTACTATCTATTCTAGTATATAATTTTGTTAAAAACATATCTTTATACTATCTAAAATCTGACATTGTTAGACATTTAAGCTTGATTAACTGTTATGCTGTTCCTTTTTGAAAACTAGATAGGTTTCATACAAAATGTTTTGTTAATGCATATATTAATATTGCTACTCCATCTTCTATTTATGTTATTTGACCATTTATTTCCTCGTGCCTAAGCAAACTGAGTTTACTTCATGGTTCTCATAATGGGTTTTATTTGTTCGATCCAATAGTCGTTTTCTTCCTGCTTTTTGCTGAAGAAGCTTTTCAATATTTTAAAAGCCAAACCAATTTTTTAGAAGGAACAATACTATTGCATTTTTTCACCAACTTTGGCACAACATAGATCATGACCTGAGATTTTGATTATACATCAAAACTTCCATCAAGATTTCTTACTTATTTATCCAGAACTTTCAGCATCAAATGATGGTCATCATATAATCTTTCTTTACTAAGCAAAGCAACAATTCAAAATTGAATTTCTCAACATCTAGAACAGATAAAATACAGTCAAAGTATTCAAAAAGTTCTCAATTCTTGACTTCAAAATCTCAAATAATGGCTGACTTACCCACCGCCTCAACAAAAAAAAAATTTAAGAAAAAATTAAAGCATTATTAGAAAAAGCACCCTCTGAGAAAGCTCATTCATCAACTATAAGTAATATAGAAAAACAATTGCCGTTTAATCAAAATGAAGACAATTGTTACAACATTGATTTAGCTAACTTGAGTCAGTATAACTAGGGTTAAATTAAAATCACTTTCAACACATGATAGACAGTCTTTCAAAAGATCAGACAGTTCATTGGTCTATTTTCAAAAAAGGCATAGTGACGACAAGAAACAACAATTTTTTGTTTTCAAATGAAGCTGCCCAAATCAATAATTTTGAATTTATAATATCTTCAAATTCACAGACTTCAACACTTTTCAAATCCGTCTCAAGATTTCTATAAGAAAACATGTAGTGCATTAGCATAGGCGTCATCTTTTGCATCATTCTCTCTTTCTCTCTCTTGTAAACATTTCTTACTTTAAATTTCCAAGAGTTTGTTTGCTTTCAATTATGTAAATAACGCCTCTAAGTTATTTCAATACTATGAGACTTACCATTCAATACTTTTATATATATAATAATTTAAATTAATTTAAT
The DNA here is from genome assembly GCA_037074585.1 of Biancaea sappan. Taxonomy (NCBI): domain Eukaryota; kingdom Viridiplantae; phylum Streptophyta; class Magnoliopsida; order Fabales; family Fabaceae; genus Biancaea; species Biancaea sappan. Next base: position 21,740,799 of record CM073494.1, read on the forward strand.
TAAAAAATAAAAATAAAAATTAATATTTTTATTTTGTATTATTGTGAGATTATAAAATCATACAAATACTTTTATGTCATTTTATATTTTTTAGCTACTTCAACATTTATTTTTATCAAATATTTTTAATTCAATAACCAAATTTATAAATTTTTTGCTAACTTATAATCTATTTTTGTTAAATACACTATATACACTAATCAAATAAATTATAAACTAACTTATTTAACTTATTAAATACAGCCGAAGGAATTAAAATTACTCGCAAAACACGTTTTGGATTGCAATAGATATTGTTAGTCGAGTAGAGATACGTTCATCCCAAAACGAGGCCATTAGAAATGGAATCAAAAAGCGAAAATTAGAAAAATAGGGGCCGAAAGTGATACTGATGGCCAATAGAAGCAAGACTTATCGGAAGCCGTAGGAGGCTAGGAAGCTCACAGCAATGCAGAGCCTCAATTTTGTGTTAGCCATTCCGACACGTGTCCTCTCTCGCTTTTCCGTTGACGTCACCCAATCCTTTCAGAAAATGACTTCTAAATAGTAATTATATATTCAAAGATCTTGTTCGTGATTTAGTTTTCAAATATTATAATTTTTTTATTTTAATTGGTCTTAATTTAATTATTAAAAAATTATATTCATTTTAATTTAATAGTTTTCTTGTTAAATTACAAGGTTTATTATGGTCAAATTTTGAAAATTTTATTTTAATAAAAAAATAAACTGAAGTAAATGTAATTTTTTAAAACTAAATTAAAATATTTAATTTTTTTAATAATTAAATTGATGTCACTCTAATTTTTCTAAACTTTAATTAGTAATTTAAACAAAAATTCAATTAAAATTGGTCGGAAGAGTTCGATATAAAAAGGGTGAAAATAGTATTATGGGTCATTTATGTTTATTTTAAATACAATTTTTATTTTTTATATTTTAGAAGTTTTATAATGGTCTTTCATATGTTAAAATCTTACTATTATCATTATTTTCCATTAGAAGTATGAGTAACTGAGTGACACTCCATTCTCTTTATACTAACATGATATACTAAACCAAAACCCTTAGTTAAACCTTACAATGTTCAAGAAATAATTAATAGATTTCAAAACACTTCCACTTCGGAACGAGTTTCTGTTAAAGAACTCCAGGAAGAAATTAAAATTATTAAAGAAGAAATTCAATTGCTCAAACAGAAGGATAACGACTTATCCTTAGACATTTTAAGTTTAATGGCTAATAAAGAAACTAGGAATTCCAATAATTCCACTGATCAAAACGAGTTAGGAGAAACTAACTCAGAACCAAAAGAAAATTATTTAAATTTAATTTCTCAAATATCGGTTCAAAGATGGTATAGTGAAATTAACTTTACCATAGGTAATTTCAATACGAAATTAGTCGCTCTGATTGACTCAGGCGCTGATTTTAATTGTCTTCAAGAAGGTTTAATTCCCACTCAATACTATGAGAAAACCACTGAAAGTCTCAGCGGTGCAGGAGGTAATAGACTTCCAGTAAGGTACAAATTGACTAATGCCAAGATATGTAATCAAGGCATTAAGTTCAATTCAACTTTTATTCTTGTTAGAAATTTAAATCATCCAATGATTTTAGGAACACCTTTTCTGACCCTTATTTATCCCTTTAAGGTTTCAGAATTAGGAATTTTAACTTTCGTACATGGCAAAGAACTTTGCTTTAAATTTTTAAATCCTACCAAAACTCAGGATGTCAATTTACTTCAAAATTTAGCTATTTCCAGCATTAATTTGATCAATAGAAAACAAGCCCAAATTAAATTGCTTAATAAAGAAGTTCAATACAAAAGAATTGAGGATCAGATAGAAAAACCTCAAATCAAAATTAGAATAGAATTTGTTCAAAAAAGATTTGAAAAGGAAATCTGTTCTGACAAGCCCAACGCTTTCTGGAACAGAAAGAGACACACAGTCTCGCTCCCTTATGAGCCCAGTTTTAGTGAAGATAAAATCCCAACCAAGGCTAGGCCCATTCAAATGAATAAAGAAACCTTGGAATACTGTAAAAAGGAAATCCAAGATCTGTTAAGTAAGAAGCTGATTAGGCCCAGTAAGTCCCCTTGGAGCTGTTCAGCCTTCTATGTTCAAAATCAGGCAGAAATAGAGCGAGGAGCACCTCGTATGGTCATTAATTACAAACCACTCAATAAGGTCCTTAGATGGATTAGGTATCCTATACCTGATAGGAGTGACTTAATCGGTCGTGTTCAAAAAGCATCTTTATTTTCCAAGTTCGATATGAAATCGGGCTTCTATCAAATTCAAATTGAAGAAAAAGATAGGTACAAAACAGCTTTTGCTGTCCCCTTTGGACATTATGAATGGAACGTAATGCCCTTTGGACTTAAGAACGCACCTTCTGAATTTCAGAATGTGATGAACTCTATTTTTAATAAATTTTCTCAATTTTCAATAGTTTACATAGACGATGTCTTAGTGTTCTCTAATAACATAGAACAACACTTTAGGCACCTTGATCAATTTCATAAAATTGTTAAAGAAAATGGTTTAGTTGTTTCAGCCAAGAAGATGAAACTGTTCAAAACAAAGATTAGGTTTTTAGGTTATGATATCCATCAGGGTATGATTAAACCAATCAACTGATCTATAGAATTTGCTGATAAATTTCCAGACGAGATAACTGACAAAAATCAACTTCAAAGATTTTTAGGTTGTCTTAATTATGTCTCAGATTTTGTTCAAGATCTTAGAGTAATTTGTAAACCTCTTTACTCTAGACTTAGAAAGAAATCCCCACCTTGGGATCAGTCCATGACGGACGCTGTCAAAACCCTTAAGGCTAGAGTTAAAAAACTCCCATGCCTAGGAATAGCAGACCCAGAAGCCTTTATGATCATCGAGACTGATGCATCAAAAGAAGGATATGGAGGAGTCCTTAAACAAAGGCCCATAGGAAGTTCGAAAGAACAAATAGTTAGGTTCAATTCAGGAGTATGGACAGAAGCCCAACAAAAATACTCCACAATAAAAAGAGAAATTTTATCTATTGTTTTAATTGTCAAAAAATTTCAAAAAGAAGTTTTCAACAAAACTTTTTTGCTCAAAACGGATTGCAAATCCGCCAAATCTGTTTTAGAAAAAGATGTTCAAAATTTGGTTTCAAAACATGTTTTTGCCAGATGGCAAGCATTACTTTCTTGCTTTGATTTTGAAATTCAGCATATAAAAGGGAAAGAGAACGCCCTTCCTGACTTCCTTACTCGAGAATTCTTGCAGGGAAAAACAGCAGGATGAGCAAAAATAAAGGAAAAGAAGTAAAGAAGGAACAGTATGGATCCCCACTGGATCCTGCTCTAAATGTTCAAAGAACCCCACTGGTTCAAACAACGTCACCTTTACTGGTGACTCCCTCATCGTTCAATAGCCCTTCCGGCGGTGGTATTCGACCACAGAATAGAGGTCCTCGACCTCAAACTCCTTCTCCCTCTTCTTCTAACCGTTTTCTTCCTCTTACATATGATCAAGCCCTTTCTTCACCTCCACCACAACAGGCTATAATACCTGTTCACCCTTCTTCCTCTATGGTACAACTCTCTCAAGCAACACCGCTTAAGAGATCCCTTTCTGATAAATATGTTTCAAAACCGGTGTATTCACCGATCTGTCCCATTGAACCCGAATGGATCAAAACAAACCCTGGTCTTACACCACGGGAAGTAGCTCAAAAATATTTTCAAGAAGGAAAATACTTTTCTTCTGAATTACAAAAAACAAGAATATTTTATGAATTTATTTTAGTTGATACAAACTCGATCACACTCACTCACGAGTATGATCCTCTTTTTCCTCATCGAATCCAGTATTCGAAAATCAAAATTAATAAAGTATTAACTCTTTCTCAGTGGAATCAGCATCCTTTTTCTTTAAAGAATTTTTCAAGACAATTCCAGCCACCAGGATTTAATTACTGGGATTATAAAATGGCCTGGTACAATACACTGCTGATTCGTCCCTTCTCCCACTCTTGGTTCATATGGTTCAATAAAGGAATCCAAGAATTTCCAGCTTGGTTTTCCGACTGGTTTCATTTTTATGGTCCAAACACTGATTTCCTTCCTGCTTACGCAAAGGAATCTTTTTCTATATTTTCTGCTCAAACCAGTTTTCATACTGGACAAAAACTTTTAAAATTTTTCTCAATATTTGGAACTCCCTGGATTATGTCTTGGGATTTCGAGTTCAAAGATCGCCTCAACTGCGGCTACCCTCTTTATCTCAGTCGCACGTTCAACATAAAATGGTGGACAACATACAATGTCAACCTACTCAACAAAAAGGCTGTGGAAAAATGGCTAAAGCAGAATCCCCAGCTCATGAACTATCCGCAAGCTGTTCAACAACAGTCTCCATTTCTGACATCAAAATCTCAGATAATGGCAGAACTCGCACAAGCCCAGACGGAAGAAGAATTCAACCGTCTTGTTCAACAACTGTCGGAGAAAGCTTCAGAAAAAGCTCCCTCCGATGATCTCAATACAGAAGATAGCAGCCAGTTTCAGAACGAAGATGACTGCTACAACATTGACTTTACCCACCTTAGTCATGACTGACTATGGTTGAGTTAAGCCGTCGGCAGAAGAATCCAAAGCTCATGCCAGCTCAATTATTCTAATTCCCCGTCTCTTTCAGCACGATCAAAAGTGGCAGACACACTTTAGCAAAAGCAACCGTCGGCACAAAGCGACAAAATTACTTTTGAAAAAGAAGACTGCCCGTGTTCAACTTTCTGAAAAGGAGTAGCCCACGCGTCTCAACTTTTCGGATTTCAAAGTTTTCAAATCCGCGGACTCCAGAGCCTCTGAAATCCACGGACTTTACATTTGTTCAAATCCGCCTTCTTACTTCTATAAAAGGCGAAGTAGTTTATTAGTTCGGCAGAATACGAAAAATAGAGAAAACAAAAACACTTGTTTCAAAACTCTCTATAAGCGTTTTCTGCATAGGATTTAGCTGCTTGTTCAATATTGTAAGTTCAAAACTCTCTTGTAATTTCTTACTGAAATTAATATGAGAATTTCTTTTACTCATTTTATTCCAATACCCTTTACTGATTTAATGCTTGTAGTAGAATTTGAATATTTTGTTATTTCTTCTATATCTAGAATTTATGTTGTTCAACAACGCATGTTTGTAGAATTTAGAGACGCCATAGAAAGCTCTGAGTTCTCCATAGAATACATGTTATAGAATTCTTCTGCTTTTTAGATTAAAATCCAGAATTATTAATCTTAGGTTAGTCAACAGAACGACGATCCCCAGCGGCCAGTGCGAAAAATATATATATATATATATATATATGTATATATATATATATATGGTTACTAATTGTGTATTATCATATTAGTGTCTCACCAAGAAGCATCATGACATTTTGGTCAATTAAATTTTACACATGGGACATCAAAAATCTGATTGGTTTGTAGTACAAAATAAAAATAAAAAGATAAAGATAATGTAAAAAAAAGAAGAAAGTTAGTTGTTTGATATGTAATGAAAAAAACTAAAAGAAATATTATTGTGTTTTTAAGAAAATATGAAGAAACAATGAATAAAATTACTATTTTACTCTTTAATATAATTTTTTTATTTTACTAAAGAAACTCCCAATTCTATTACAATTAGTATAGATTTTGTTTTAATTTTATCATTTACCCAAAATTTTTTTTATTCAATTAAGTCCATAATTAAAATTTTTCTTTTGTCCTATACTTGATATAAATTCTTCTATTACTTAAGTTAAATTCTTAATTTGAGAATATATTTTGTTATTTATTAAAATTAACCCCCATAAAATTTTTAATTTATTTACTTTGGTCCTTATTCTATATCTCCTTTTACAGACTAATCGCTTTTGGTTGCATGCACGACGGCAAAGGATTTCTCTGACGATAGACTACTCAGAAGAGAAATAAACCAAAAGAGAGATGAGGAACATAATACATATAACACGAACCAACAAGTTGTAAATAGAAATTTTTGAGCTCGAACCGAATATGGAAGTTGATAATGGCAGCAGACAACGAAGAACATAAGGGCTTTTTTGGAAAAGGGACACATTGTTGAGGGCAACACTGTCAATTCACGCTGTAATATTTATCATTCATGTACATAACTTATATGAACATTAAGTGATAGATTTGTCACATAAATTTACAATTTAAATAAAAAAAATGATTAAAATAATAAAATCTCAAAACACAGAAGACTAGTATGTAACTTTTGAAAAATGAAATATCACAATAATATTTAAAATAAATATAAAAGGCTAATATACTATTTTTGCCTACTAAAAATTTCGACCAACTTTTTTAAAACGACGTGAGTTGCTAATAATTTTTTTGTTTTAACTTATAAATAAAATAAAATAAAATATTTCTTAATAATATACATTGGAAACAAGAAAAACAGCGACCCTACCATACATGACACCAACCTCATCCTTTATTACAACAACACGTCAGTCAGATCCCTCCATGCGTGCCCGAATTTCTAGCTCCTCAACTTCCCCGTGGGATGCCGTCGTTTCGCGATCCCGCACGTGAGCACCACGCGGGTGGGAATTTTTAAAGATAAAAATAAGGAAACAGCCTAACTTCTTGTCGTTGGTCACTCTCATTGTCGTTTCGTGCTTTACTAATTTTCGTTGATGACAGCAGTGTCATAAACGCTCCTGGAAGCGGCGTGAGGTTCAGTAAATGTTGAATGATCAAACATACTTGACCTCAGGGAAGTTCTGAATACTTTCCAATCACGACAGCCCACGTGGAAAGAATTGATTGAATTGTGGGGATGGCATTGGAGGATCGTCGAGAATCCTAGAGAACACTGAGATCACATGGAACTTACCGCTTTTTAACATTTCTCGTATCTTTACAGCCAAAATTAAATAAAGCTCCCTCTTCTCCACCGTGTTCCTTCTCTTTCAATTGCTAATTCTCACATCTCTGTTCCCCGTGTGGCTCTCAGCGATTTCTAGGGTTTTCAGCGGGATTGATGCTCTGAACGCACGCAGAAGCATAATTTTGGAGAGGCTTCTTTCTCATGGTGGTCGCGACGGGTCATTGCATTGGGTTCTGACTGAAAGTCACTTCAAGAACCCGAATCTTTGTTCCCAATGTGATGACTTCTGTCACCAGTGAATGGCTCGATTTCGTTTTCCGCGTCTTCATTTCTTCGCCATTTTCGTGCTCACAGTCGTATTCGCGAGCAACAGCGTGGGCGACAAATCGACGGGTAGCGATTCGGACCAAGATTTTTCAATGACTGATTTGGATTGGAGTCTTTTTCATCAAGATTACTCGCCACCGGCTCCCCCGCCACCGCCACCACATCCGCCATCAGTTTCATGCATCGATGATCTTGGCGGGATCGGGTCTCTGGACACAACTTGCCGGATAGTGAACGATGTGAACCTCACCCGCGACGTGTACATAGCAGGGAAGGGCAATTTTTATATCCTACCTGGGGTGAAGTTTCATTGTCCGAGTCCTGGTTGTATGATAACCGTTAATGTTACTGGTAATTTTAGTTTAGGTAGTAACTCGTCAATCGTCACTGGAGCTTTTGAGTTGGTGGCATACAATGCAAGCCTTCTAAATGGTTCGGTGGTCAATACGACGGGTATGGCGGGGCAGCCTCCTCCACAGACGAGTGGTACTCCACATGGTGTTGATGGGGCGGGCGGGGGACATGGCGGGAGGGGTGCGTGCTGTTTGTCGGACAAATCAAAGCTTCCGGAGGACGTTTGGGGTGGGGATCCGTATTCATGGGCTTCCCTTCAGGCCCCGGAAAGTTTTGGGAGCCGGGGTGGGTCGACAAGCAAAGAGGAAGACTATGGCGGATTGGGTGGTGGACGGGTGAAGATGGACATTCGTAAATTTCTTGAGATGAATGCAAGTGTTTTGGCTGATGGGGGCGATGGCGGGTCCAACGGCGGCGGCGGCTCCGGAGGCAGCATCTATATCAAGGCTTACAGAATGTAATTATTTTTATTAAACTTTGGTTAATTTAGCATACAGTTGCTATCAGTATTACTTATTGACTACTTACTGAAAATCCTGTGCAATGATAATGAATCTAAACTATCTCTGGTGCAATCTTTCTAGTGGCTCACCGTTTGGATCACATCTAATTTGCAATTTTAATATTCTAGTTAGAATCTTTATTCTAGTTGTTCTTGCTTCAGTCCAAAAAAAAAAGTTGTAATTGCATCAATTTAAGCAATCTCTCTTCTTTTTGCCAAAAAAAAAAACCAATCCCTCTTCTCATATTGAAATATAACTTTTTTTTTCCCAAATTAGTTGAGCATTTGGTAAAAGGATGTGCTCAATAACGAAACATTTTTAAGTTGGTCTATGCTTGAATGCAATTGCATATAATGTACTTGTTATGAATATAGGCTTTATTTTATATTTTTTTCATTTGTTTTATTCATAAAACCAGGACTGGCAGTGGACTGATAAGTGCTTGTGGAGGTAATGGTGTTGCTGGTGGCGGTGGTGGTAGAGTTTCAGTTGATGTTTTCAGTAGGCATGACGACCCCGAAGTTTATGTGCATGGTGAGGGTTTCTCATTTTAATTTGGCCCGGTTATTTCTTTCTAAGTATGTGCAGAGGAACTCTTACCGTTTGGTATTATTATACGGTCTGGCACCAGTGGGAAGAGAGAGAGAGAGAGGGGGGGGGGTGTTGAGAATCTCTCCCTTGTGATTTAATTGGAATAAATAAATTCACATTATAAGTAGAAGACATTGGTAGGAATCCTCTTTTCATCTGTGGGGGTGAGTCTTCAAGCGAGTGATCTTCAGAAAATTTCCACCAAGGCTTCAGCCCCTTCCCGCTGATATTTTTGTTATGAGAAAGTGCCATTGTCTGGATAATCATGTATTCTTCAGTTCACTGAGAATTTATAAATCAATCAGGGTCCGTGCTTGACTTTCGGCTTATTTCAGCTTCTAGCTGTCAAATCCATTGGAATTGCTCATTGTATCTCGTTATTATTTCATTGAAGCTTCGATCATAGCTTCATACTATTACTATTTTGTGAGATTTAGATCATATAGTGACCGGAGTTGAGAAGCTTCAACCATTAGGAGCACCTACATAAACAGGACATGTACTCATTTATTTGTGACTTTGTCGATGATAAGTGATAAATTTTAATTAACCATTAACTTTTAGTGGCCTCTGTAAATGACGCTTAAACTAATTTCAGTGATTTAAGTTGCACTTCAGAAATAGGATACGAGGGGATCACCATGTGGCGGGTCAGTATTTGTGAAGAAATCCTACCCCCCTTGCCTTGGCTTTTTTTTTTGTGTGAAAAATCTAATATTAGGGATATGCTGATTGCAAGGCAAGAGATCACTAATTAGTTGAACAAGTCCTTCTCTCTTGCATTTCTCTTATTGGTCAGTTTGTATGTCCTCCTCTGGTGCAGGATCTTCGTACTTTGGCACTTACTAATTGAATTTAAATCCTATACTGTGGCTGTGATTAGCACCTACAAATTTTGAAGTTTTGATGGTTTAAGTTCTGGGCAAAAGCCTATGAGAAGCAACTAGGGTTTTTATGGGGTGATTGTTACCTGATTTTTATAGGTTGTGTGCATATATCAAGTAGTTAATTATTATATGTAGTTTGTCCGTTAAATTTATGTTCATGTAGCTGAGATTTGTCTGTTCAATTACTGTTGCATACGGGATATTGGTTAAACATCAGATGATTTTGAAATTCTTGTATGTACACTTCACTTTGTTCAGCTATGTTGGGTTTCCAATCTTATCATAAATCTTGTTGACTGCGCTGATTTCTTATTACAGGTGGGAGTAGCTCTGGCTGTCCTGAAAATGCAGGTGCTGCTGGGACTCTATATGATGCAGTTCCTCGGAGCCTCATAGTTGATAATTATAATATGTCAACTGATTCAGAGACACTGCTCTTGGATTTTCCTAATCAGCCTCTTTGGACTAATGTTTATGTTCGAAATAAGGCTAGGGCCACGGTTCCCTTGCTTTGGAGTCGTGTCCAGGTTTGTAATGATTTTGCGGCTCATATGCTCTTTACACCACCTTTTATTTTTGGCATGCCTAAAGATCTTTACTTCCTTCTTGGAGACTTAAAGCCTTCTTTCTGATTTAGTCCCTTTTATTTCCAATGCTTTTTCTTTTTTTAATTTTTTTAATTCACTGTGTTAAAGTCTATTGGTGAACTCAAATTATGCATTAAAATGATGTGGTTAAACCAGGAGCACTGAAAAAGAAGATTCAATCTTGTTCCAGCAATTTATAACTCAAAGTCTGATAATATCTCTCTTGTTATATGTACTGCTTAGGTCATTGGTGTATTATTCAATATTGTGCTTGCAAAAGCTGACTCTTTCCAAGAACCAAGCACTGAAGCAACTTTGCAGTATAAATTTGAATATAAATTAGTAACTAATAGGGAAGAGTACCCGAATTGGTAAAAATATTGAAGATAAAAAGAATGAAGTGCCAAATGTCATGGTCTATTAGAGTGTGCATTTGCATATGCCTTTAAAGGCAGTTTCAAAGTTGTGCTCTATTTGCTGATACATATCTTTTGTATTGGCTTGTATCATTACTAATTCTTTCTTTTGCCAGAATTAATTTGGTTTGCTTGTATATCTGTGTACTGTCTTTCTCTTATTCTTGTATGATAAAACCTTGCAAATCTTTTAGAGCTTAATTGTGTTATTGTGAGTGTAATTTATTATGTTTGTGTATTGAATATATAGGATCATTCTCGCTTTTTTATGTTTTACTTTTCTATATGTTTGTCTGGGTAAGATTTTCCCCCTCCTTTCTGTTTATATAGTGATATGTTCTTTTTCTTTACGTTGTTTTCTGAATAGTATTATTATTATTTTTTTTTGCATGTTAAGAAAGATCAACTATTTGTTTCTTTCCATGTGAATTATATAGGTGCAAGGACAGATAAGTCTCTTGCGGAATGGAGTGTTGAGCTTTGGGCTGCGACGCTATGCATCATCAGAATTTGAGTTATTGGCTGAAGAACTGTTGATGAGTGATTCTGTGATAAAGGTAACTGGATTCTGTGCGGGTGCAAGTTTTTATGTAGATCTAGTTTCATGATTTATTGTTCTGTCCAAGTTTCACAATTTGTTTCATCTTCCAATAAGTTTTAGACTTGTACATCATCTGATTATGGTTACCTGTGTCAAACTTAACTACTGAACGTAAATGAAACATCAATTGAAAACAGAGTTTAATGTCTTCTGTTTGCAAAGTAATTGCTAGGCATGATTACTTAAAATTTATTAATACCATTCTGTATTTCTGTATAAAAGGTATATGGAGCTTTGCGCATGTCTGTAAAAATGTTCTTGATGTGGAACTCAAAAATGCTCATAGATGGCGGGGGAGATGTGACAGTTGCAACTTCCTTGCTTGAGGCTAGTAATTTGGTTGTTCTCAAGGTATTTAACAACTTTTAAGGAGCATGGACACTGACATTGGGACATGAGTCTGTGTGTTATTCGAATTTTTGAGTGTCTGACACTGAAATGGCTCATTTTGTGAACTGTCCCTGCTTCACAGAACAATTCTCTCCTTTTTTTTTTCCTCAAAAAAATCATTGCATATGTTGCATTCACTTTTGACATGTCAAGTTGTATTGACAGGAGGCTTCTGTGATTCATTCTAATGCAAACTTGGGAGTTCATGGACAAGGTCTACTTAATTTATCAGGCCCGGGAGACTGGATAGAGGCACAGCGTTTGGTTCTGTCCCTATTTTATAGTATTCATGTGAGCCATTGTTTTTTTTTTTTTTTTTGCTACTGATCACTTTAGTCTTTTTTATCATTTTGAAGAACTTTTTTTTTTTTCTTTTCCTCTCCCTATTGTTTGATTTAAGGTGACGCTAAGGTGAGTTGTCACTTAAAGCATTTGGGGTTTCATTAAAATCAAGGTTGTCAAGATTGAGATCTTACTCAAAATTGATTAAAGGGCTATAAACAGATCTAGGATTAGATTGAGAATTAGAAGATCCTACCTATGAAGAAATCTAATAATGAAAAGTATGCATGTATATAAATACAATAAATAAGCATAATATTATGCATAAAATACTCAAACAATGTACAGCTTCAGTAAAGGAGGTCCATAACATGATAATATAGAAGGCACTTTGCAGCATTGACATGAAGAATTGCTGGACAAGGTTTGAAAGCGAGTGAGCAGTGAAGGAAAAAACAGAGAGCCAAACCCCACCTCCAGTTAGTCTCAAAAGTCTCTTCTTTTTTGACAAATTGCTGCTTTTTTCTTCAAGACCTTTGTTTTTATGATGTGTTACTATCATCTTCACTAAACTAAGTTGAAGGTTGAACAGATTAACAGTAATAAGTCTGTGAATGTTACTATCACTAAGGGCTAGTGTTAGTTTAATATTTTCTTTCCATTGTATTTGATTCAAGTGGTTAGATACCTAGCAATAAGGGAAGAAAATGCTACAAATAAAAAATGCTACAGGATCAATAAGATTGTATTTTAAGATTTAAATCAGGATCTTATTGATAATTTAGAAAATTTAGATCGCATTAAGATCGAGATTGTTGGGGTTATTTGGGAACATAAGATGCAAGATCTTAAAATTTAAATTGAGATCTTGACAATTCTTTTTCGATGAGTAGTTAGTTGTGTGTTGAACTGAAATCCACTTATTGTTTTCCCTTATTGATATACAGCCCATTACATCTGGAGTAGGACTTTGGTGTATTTGGTGAATATTAAGTGTGCACTCAGAACTTTGAGCAGTTTCTTTTGATCTAGTTTGGAGGTGTTGTAGGGTAGACGATGGTCATGGAAAAGTTGTGTCAGAGTGATATGTGTGGAGTTCTTTGCTCTCTTTTATTGGACTGAAATGTTTAAACGGGAAAATTTTTTACCTTGAATTTCACCTACTCAGGCAAGATAGTTTTTACTTCTTGTTTGTGGTGTTCAGCACGTGGTTTTTCTCTGGGTTTCTCCTTTCAGACATACGAAGAGATTGGAGAGCTATTCTGTATTATCTTAACCTCGTTGTACTCCTTTCCTACTAATAAGATTTCTTTCTTGCCTTAGGAAAAAAATGATCTAATTTCAATGGTGGCAGCCCCATGAATCCCCAAGCATTTTACTCTTAAATGATACACCAAAGTGCGACCTATAAAGCTTGTAACAAATATTTGTTCTCTATACTCTCACCAAAACCTTTAAAATTAATTATTAGAAGAAGCGTATTTCTTGTGTTTAGGCAAGGTCCATTGATTATAGATTCTGCTCCCTTTTAGCAGATTTTTCACTTGCTCAACGAAGAAGAAAGTAGAAACCATCAGAGAAGTTCATTAAAATTGCTGAGTGTGTTTATTGGTGCCCTTCATATTTTGTTAGGATCATAGGTTCTAGGAATTTTTGTGTGTCCACTTTGGGTGTCATTAGATTAGACTATTGTGGTCCCTTGTCTCATTCTTTTAGTGTGTACAGTTGCAATATTTCAACTTTGTTGGTTTCCCAACTCATTGGCTTTAGGTTTGGTTGATTTGGTCTGTATATTTAGGAACCATTGTGGCAACCTGACTGCTGCTTGGCTAATGCAATTGGCCATGAAATGTAGTTTGGTTGTTTTCTAATCAAGCCTTCTCTGGTCTTATCTCCAAAAACACAACTTTGCTTCTGACGTTTTTTGTAGGTTGGGCCTGGATCTGTCTTGCGTGGTCCACTGGAGAATGCGACAACTGATGATGTGTAAGTTTTTATGCAGTCAAAGGACTAAAATCACCACTCATTGACCTTCCCCCCCCCCCCCCCCCCATGTAGTTCTAGTCTGCTATATTTCTATAATTCTCCATGATTGGCAATGGCAGGACCCCAAGGCTCTATTGTGACAGAGAAGATTGCCCTCTGGAATTACTTCATCCTCCTGAAGATTGCAACGTGAACTCATCCTTGTCATTCACACTTCAGGTAATTTTTTTCCTTCTTTTTATGTTATGACGGGGTAGTGATTCAGGTTATGCTAGCATATCTGTAATAAGCAAATTGAAAGCTCTGTATGTTGCCTTTCTAGATCTGCCGTGTTGAGGACATCACAGTTGAAGGCCTTGTAAAAGGGTCTGTGGTTCATTTTCACAGGGCACGGACCATAACTATTGAGACTTCTGGAACAATATCTGCCTCTGGAATGGGTGTGTTTTCTTGTTGTCTGAGAGGTTTTGTCATCTCTCATTCTATAGAATTCCTTGATTCATTTTGTCTTGAAAAAATATTTTACAGGCTGCACTGGTGGTTTGGGCAGAGGAGATCTACTAAACAATAGCATTGGCAGTGGTGGTGGGCATGGTGGTAAAGGTGGGGATGCATGCATTGATAATGATTGTGTTAAGGGTGGCATTTCTTATGGGAGTGACATACTGCCCTGTGAACTTGGCAGTGGAAGTGGAAATGACAGCTTAGTTGGCACCACAGCTGGTGGTGGTATCATAGGTAAGCTTATCTTTCAGTCAATGCTGAGTTCTTCCTCATTATTGGAAGATGTTGATCACAACAAGTTTTCTGATACTTTCATACTTGTTTTATGTCTGTTTGAGTAGTCATTGGATCATTAGAACATCCTTTGTCAAGTTTGTCCATTCAAGGTTCTGTAAGAGCTGATGGAGACAGTTTTGAAGGAGCAATCAGAAAAGAAAAGTTTGCTATTGATAGTTTCGGTGGTCCTGGGGGTGGATCTGGTGGCACTATACTCCTTTTTCTTCATAGCCTGGCCATTGGTGAGTCAGCTATTCTTTCTAGTGTGGGGGGATATAGCAGCTCTAATGGAGGTGGGGGTGGGGGTGGCGGTAGAATTCACTTTCACTGGTCTGATATTCCAACCGGAGATGTTTATCAGCCCATTGCTAGTGTGGAAGGAAGCATACATACTGGGTATGTCTATTAAGAATTCACTTTCTTTACTCATTAGTAGGTCAACTTAAAGTTTGTAGCTTTTCTGTATTACCAATAGTGCTTGGCATTAATTGTTTTATATAATAAAAGCTGTATTGATCTGACTCTGGATTGCTGCTTTCTATTTATTTGTCCTATATCCTTCCAAAAGAACATTCTTTCCTTTTTTCACATTCCTATACCTACATTGTAAAATTCACTTAGTAGCTTGCAGAAGAACAATTTCAGTAGAAGGTTGATGTTCCTTTTGCCTTGTATCATCCGTCCTAGGCATTGGATTTTATAATCATAATTTTCTTTTCATCTATATATGTTACTCTGGTAATTCAAATGACTACTGATTTTGCCTGATTATAATAGGGGAGGGAAGGGTAGAGGCCAGGGTGGATCTGGAGAAAATGGAACAATAACTGGGAAATCTTGCCCCAAAGGTCTTTATGGTATATTTTGTGAGGTAGGTTCTTCTTTTCTCCCTTTTCCCCCTTCTGTCTATCTTGTTTTAATTTCACATCTATTATGGGCTCTAGTTTAATTATCATGACTATCCATGTTTGCGAAATGTGTGGCCTTATTCTAACCATCTTGGGGGGTTGGTCAAAGCCTGCTATATTTAATGGTTAAAAATGTATATGTAGAATACCCAAGAAGTATTTGTACCGTCGCTCACAATTTAGGTTCCGCATCAATTACATTGTGACCTCAAATGATGTGGTTGGTTGAAGAGATTCTGGTGCATGGATTACATATCTAGCAGTGATATATCCAAGGCAAGTCTACTTAATATGATGTTAATACAGAAGTGATGTTTAGGTTAGTAGAATGAGAAATGAAGGGGCTGCAGTGTGTTCAGGCTGCAGAAGACAGAAAAGAGAGTGGATACCGTTAGCTCTGCTTCTTGCCTGTTTCCTGCCCCTAACAACCATCATACCCATCAACAGAACAGACAATTAACGAATAGTCTTTTATGTCTTATGATTTTTTAACTTGTTATTTGATTAATAGAAATACCATTTTAATCCCATACCCATGGGCTGGAAGTGTGTTTAAACAAGGAAAATAGGCTTGTTTTGCTGAAATCTCAATGCAGGTGGTTCTGGTGCATTGCGCCTTAATCTTATGTTTTTTTAACTTGTTATATGATTAATAGAAATACCATTTTAATCCCATTCCTATGGGCTGGAAGTGTGTTTAAACAAGAAAAATAGGCTTGTTTTGCTGAAATCTCAATGCAGGTGCTTCTGGCGCATTGCGCCTTAGCCTGATGCTGCTACTCATCATGACTGTATGCACCCTGCATTGTCTTAACATCTTGGCAGGTGCCTTAGCTGTTTTTGACAACCCTGGGTTAGGGGGGAGTTTACACTTATCAATTGTTACTGTTTGCCTCCTTGTCTCCTGTTCAATTACTGCTTTGTTGCTTTCTATCTTGTGATAACTAACCGATGCCTCTACCTGTAAAGTCCCCGCTCATAGGCTTTAATACTTCATCCTTGCCTTCAGGAATGTCCAGCTGGAACTTACAAGAATGTTACTGGATCTGATATATCACTTTGTCGCCATTGCCCTATTAATGAGCTGCCCCGTCGTGCCGCTTACATTTCAGTCCGAGGTAAAAGTTTCTATTTGATGGTCATTAAAACTATATAGACATGTGAAAGAGATAAATCATTAAATCATAAAAGGTGAACATCCACTGAATTTACATTCTTTAGTTATCTTGCTTTCACGGACACACGTCTTTGTCTTTTTTCCTCTTTTTTTTTTGGGGGGGGGGGGATGTTATACTTTTTGTTGCCTTTTTAATTCGCTAAATTCAAACTTGCATTTTATAATATTTGGTATGGCAATGCATAAATTATGATTTGCTCCCTCTTTACAGGTGGTATTGCTGAAACGCCTTGCCCATACAAATGCATTTCAGATAGATATCACATGCCACACTGTTATACAGCTCTTGAAGAGTTAATTTACACCTTTGGCGGACCTTGGTTGTTTGGTCTTTTTCTTATAGGTCTCTTGATACTCTTAGCACTGGTGCTCAGTGTTGCACGGATGAAATTTGTTGGGGTTGATGAATTACCAGGCCCAGCTCCCACCCAACATGGTTCTCAAATAGACCACTCCTTCCCTTTCCTTGAGTCACTAAATGAGGTTTTCCTCAATATCTGTTGTTCTGTTTTTCTATTTATTATTATGATTTGGCCTTTATGAAATAAGAATTTAAGATAATTAGACCCCTCACCAGTGGCATGTGCAGCCTCTTTAGCTTTTATATTTTTTTCCCATTCCTGCTATGGTGGTGATGTGTTGCTGTGCTATGGCCAGGTCTTGGAGACAAACAGAGTTGAGGAGTCCCAGAGTCATGTATATAGAATGTACTTTATGGGACCTAATACTTTCAGTGAACCTTGGCATCTACCACATACACCTCCTGAGCAAATACAGGAGATTGTGTAAGTAAACTTTTCTTCTGTTGGATTCTTGTAGAATTTATGGATGGAAGTCCAGGATCTCTGCTGTTTGTTCTCTCTCTTTAATTTAAAAATTTAGTCATGTTATTTTGTTATATGTTGAGATCTCTAATCTTTCACTTTAATGGATATGATAGATATGAGGGTGCATTCAGTACATTTGTGGATAAGATTAATGCTATAGCAGCTTATCAATGGTGGGAGGGAGCAGTATATAGCATTCTTTCTGTCCTTGCATATCCTCTTGCATGGTCATGGCAACAGTGGCGCCGAAAAATGAACCTGCAACGTTTGCGTGAGTTTGTTCGATCAGAGTATGATCATGCTTGCCTTCGTTCCTGTCGTTCACGGGCACTCTATGAGGGGATCAAGGTATTGCTTTGAATGAACTTTTGTTGTACCAATTTGTTAATGAATTGAGTTTATTTAGGTGCATTCTAAATACTAGTCCTGATCTATATGCATATGGTGAGCAGTAATTGTCATATATGGAGTACAAGAAGATGTATTAGTGGACTCATGCAGAAAACAGAAGAAGAAATGACTTTCATCTTGTGCATGTCAATTTGTTTTCTTGTTTAGTAACTTAATATTAGATCTGTAAGCTACTGAAACTATTAATTAGACAATTACTAGAAGAATTATGTGCAAGTATCTTTTTCTAACCTCTATTCAAGTAGGACTTAATGTAGGATAGCCAATCAAGGGAGTTGATGGCTGTGAAGTAGCAAGAATGTGATTTATGTTGATGTGTGCGCGCGTGCGCGAATGTGTCTGTATTTTATTCTATAAAAGAAAAAAAAAGAAAATAGTTGTGTGAGCGGAGGGCAGAAGGTTTTTTCCCCTTTTATATGTTGTGTAGATACTATTAAGATAAAGGAGCACTGATGCCTTTTAGGATTGGATTAAGTCATTGCTTTAGTTTGATTTGTGGGAAGACAGTAATGTGTCAGTTCTAAAGACTGATTTAGAGTACATTTCCGATCCCTATAGACATCTGCATATTTCAAAGCAGCTTTTTTTTTTTTTTTTTAAATGGAGTTTCATAAGAACACTGCAAAAGAAGTAGTTTGTGCTTGGCAAAATCATTTGATAATTGCTTTATTAGTATTTCAAAAGCAGTTTATATTTGGAAAATATTTCAAATATGTCATTTTGATTGTCAGATTTCTAAATAAGGGCCTGTATAGATTTGACCTAACAATTAATATTATTTGAATAGATAAATGACTTTATATGTTCATTGTGGTTTTCCATCCAATATATATATATATATATATATATATTCATTATAGTT
Source organism: Biancaea sappan (assembly GCA_037074585.1). Taxonomy (NCBI): domain Eukaryota; kingdom Viridiplantae; phylum Streptophyta; class Magnoliopsida; order Fabales; family Fabaceae; genus Biancaea; species Biancaea sappan. The sequence goes on from CM073494.1 coordinate 21,759,593, forward strand.
AATTTCAATTATGATTCTAGTTTTTATTAAAATATGGAAAATATAATTACAATGAATATATTAAACATTTTAATTAAAATATACATATAGTAACCAATTTTTTCTTTAACTTATTTTTAAATAAAATTTTAAATATACAAAGACATAGTAGTATTTTTTGTCATATATTAAAATAATAAAAAGTAGTGGGAAGTTATTTAACCTTCTAGTTTCCACTCTCATATGTATCTTAACTTCTCATTTATATATTTTATTATATTATATTTATATATGTTAAAATATGGCTTTAGCTATCATTGACCAAAAGGCCCCAAAACCATTTATTAGGTAAAATTTAGTAGACAAGATGTTAGGTAAAAAATGGAGATATTTAATTATTATTTTTATCTGGCTTTGTAAGTCTGCATTTCAGTTGAAATTATGTCTGATCTGAGAATTCTCTGCTCTGTCAGAATGTTAACTTGCCTGTAATGTTCTAGGTTGCTGCAACTTCGGACTTGATGCTTGCATATGTGGACTTCTTTCTTGGTGGGGATGAAAAAAGAACTGACCTTCCTCCACGATTACGTCAAAGATTCCCAATGTCATTGCTTTTTGGAGGAGATGGAAGTTATATGGCTCCATTCGCTCTTCACAATGATAATATTCTTACCAGCCTTATGAGTCAGGTTTGTCTATTGATTTTGAGGAACACAAATGAATTGCATTTGAGCAATTTTCTTGTCCATTCTTAGGGCACTTAGATATATGTAAATTTTCAATGTTTGCAGTCAGTTCCTCCTACCACATGGTATCGACTGGTTGCCGGGTTGAATGCACAGTTGCGGTTAGTTCGCCGTGGACAACTAAAAGTAACATTTCGACCTGTCCTCAGATGGCTTGAAACTCATGCCAATCCTGCGTTGAAAATCCATGGTGTACGGGTTGATCTTGCATGGTTTCAGGCTACAACTAGCGGTTATTGCCACTATGGACTTATGGTTTATGCTCTTGAAGAAGAAACTAATCCTGCAACAACTGGCGGAGGTATTGATGGAGCTGTAAGAGTTGAGGAAATATCACGGTACTTGTTCTCTACAGCTTCCATGCATGAGACCATGATACAAATTTTAGTATGTTGCTCTTCCATGCATGTATAAAGCGTATAAACAATGTCATTCTCATTAAAAAAAGTCAAATGTGAAATTGAGATTTGGGTTGTGGAGTTGTCAGTTGGTCCTCTTAATTATCTTATTGATATTTTTACATCTGCTAGACATTGGAAAAATGATGTCATATTATGATCCAGATGAGTAATAGAATTACCACTATGATAGTTGTTCTTGTTTCAATCTTGAATTAAGTGATTTTTGGTTTCCAGGATTCAGAATATTAAGAAGGAACGTTCTTCTCTGCATCCAATAAGAACAGCAAACTTGAGCCCAAGTGACACAACTGAGGAAAACTATACAAGGCGAAAGACACATGGAGCTATTTTGGACGTAGACAATTTACAGATGCTTGAAGAAAAGACATTTATATTTTATCTTCTCTCTTTTATACTTCATAATACGAAACCCGTTGGGCATCAGGTATCCACTGTTTTTGTGACATCTGAGCAGCTGGCATTTCCATCATAGTTCTTTCATCATTTTAAACTTATTCTTTTTTTCCCTTTATTTTTTGGGTTAATTGCAGGATCTGGTTGGTTTAGTGATCTCGATGCTGCTTCTAGGAGATTTTAGTTTAGTATTACTTACTCTGCTGCAGTTGTATTCGATTTCTTTGGTGGATGTCTTCCTTGTTTTGTTTATATTACCTTTTGCCATTCTTCTCCCATTTCCTGCTGGAATTAATGCTCTCTTCAGTCATGGCCCAAGGCGTTCTGCAGGCCTTGCACGTGTTTATGCTTTGTGGAACCTTACGTCCTTCATAAATGTTGTGAGTTATTTATTACAATTCACGTGACTGGTGATATCTCATTTCTTCTGTTGAACCCAACAGATTTTGGTCTGCAGCAATGTTGGTATACTTTTTGTGGTCTTTTTTAATTGGCAATGTTTTTCCTCCAGGTGGTTGCATTTCTCTGCGGATATATTCATTACAACTCTCAATCATCTAGCAAAAAACATCCTAGCTTTCAACCATGGAGTATTAGCATGTAAAGCCTATTCCTTGGTTTCTGTTTAGGGCTGTTTAAAATTGGGTAAATTTGTGTTGAATATCTTTCCATGGCTTCACTGATTGTGGGTGCAGGGATGAAAGTGAATGGTGGATTTTCCCAGCTGGACTGGTTTTGTGTAAATTATTCCAGTCTCAACTCATCAATTGGCATGTTGCCAATCTGGAGATTCAAGACCGCTCGTTGTACAGTAACGATTTTGAGCTGTTCTGGCAGTCGTGATATGGCGTGCTCACAGCATATATTCCACATTAACAAGTTTCCTCTTTATTTTCACCTGGTCCCCTCCCTCTTTATCTCTTAATATGTCACATGTTCTTTATAAGTATGGTCATCTAGAATAGGTCAAAGAATGACAGGTGTAGCAAAACGCAACTTGGGGACAAATAGATATACAGAAATTCAAAGTAGAAAAAAAAAAGAAATGAAAAAAAAAGAAGAGGCATTCATTACTGTAACCCCCAATTTTTAATGAGCTTTTTTGGTTCCTTTGAATTTCCCTGGAGTGTAAATATAAAGCAAATGAGCACACATTAGAGTTGTGGATGTTGACTTTTCTTAACTAATGACTACTTTACATATTGTCCAATTGGTGAATGCTATCAAATATAGTTTTCAGACCATGGCTTCAATGATCTTAAACTGTAATTTCATTGAAAAGATGCAGGCTGTAAATTTTTAAGTGATGTCCTTCTGCATCCAATTATAACAGGCTGGGTATTTTTTTCATCTCATGGTGGTTTGACATTGTAGGTGTTATTGCTCTGAACCAAAAGTCTTCGTTCTTTTAGAATGCGAGCAGGACCTAAAAGCCATTTGTGGATAAACTCAAAAGGGTGTTGAAAAGTAATAATTTGCCCTATCAAGTAAGTCAACCATGTGAGGATAATTTGCTGAACATTCTAGGACGTTAAAATACAGTACTTATGGTCATGGAGTGCCGGATGCTGACTCTTAATTATCAACGCCAGATATGAGAACTAGGCGTTACATAAATTCGAACATCGTTTTTAGATGTCATACCACTGTTTAAAGACCAGTTTGTTTGAGTGAGAAAATGCCCAACTGGGGGTTAAACCTGCCAAAATTTTTGCTGATCTTTTTTTTTTTTCAATAATAATTGGATCAGAAATCAGAAATGGACGTTTCGTTAAGAGTACCCGTTCTACCTCATTCCTTGGAGCCTACCTCTGCTTCGTCTCCGTTGCAGCTGCTTACTAAGTTCTTGGTTTCCCTGGGCGAGGGTCATGTTTTGGGCCTTCTGTTGTCCCTGGTGTTTGGGCCATGTTGGCCCCTTCTTTGTTTGTAGTCCAAAAAGAAATAGGAAAAGAAGAGTCCTAAAGTATAAATTTAATGTCAAAAAAAAAAAGTATAAATTTAAGAAACTAAAAGAAAACTTAAAGATTGTGCATTGGACTGAGTTAATTCCTTTATTAGCTCAATCCATACCAATCTATATAATACTGAATTGGTTGATAGGTTAGTTCATTTTGGTTTCTTTTTTTTTTCCCCCCTCAACCTGTTATTAATTGGTTTAGTTAACGAGTTTATAAATTTTTAATTTGTTTGACTTATTTAGTTAATGAGTTTATAATTTTTCAACTTGCTCAAGAACCTACCTTGGACTGAGTTAATTCCTTTATTAGCTCAATCCATACCAATCTATAATACTGAATTGGTTGATAGGTTAGTTCATTTTGGTTTCTTTTTTTTTTCCCCCTCAACCTGTTATTAATTGGTTTAGTTAACGAGTTTATAAATTTTTAATTTGTTTGACCTATTTAGCTAATGAGTTTATAATTTTTTAACTTGCTCAACTTGTGAACCTACCTCTCTCTCTCTCTCTCTCTCTCTCTCTATATATATATATATATATATATATATATATGCTCAACTCCCTTCATATTATAAACTAACCTATAATAATTTTTCAATAGTCATTGCCTCGCAAATCATGCTACCCAGTGGTTATATAAATGGAGGCTATTAAGTTTGTACTCATATTTTTTTAATCACCTCCGACCAATTTAATTTAAGAACATAAAAAGTTAAATTTATCCAACTCACTGAACAACAAACTAATTTGGTTCGAGTTATTTAATAAATTTTTTTGAATTCAAACCAATCTACTTGATCAATTTGATTATCCGAACTCTTAATCCAATTCAAGCACACTCCTAAGTGAAGTGAAACTTAAAGAAAAGATAAAAGATCAAATTGAAGCAAAATTAACTTAAAAGAGACAAAAATAAAGTTTGAGGTAAAATTTAGGGAAAATACTAGGACTCTCACCTGGCGTGTTTCTGTTTTTACTGGAAAATACTAGTATTTTAGCATTTCAAGGTATGATTGCAGCTTGTACGTTAATTTGTGGTTTACTCAGAGAATCGTTACATTATCGATGCTTTTGGTGTCAGTGACTGAAAAGAACTATTCAAACCCGATGCATGTGACGATATAATCCGGCGTTAACGGTATGTGCGGTTTTATCTTCTTAGACACATTATTATTACACGGCGCATAAATTCGGATTTGAAGTGTGGATTTCCTTTGTTACGAAGTGTTCCTGTTTGACTGTTTGTTTTTGCTTTTGTGGCTAAAAATATGATCGAAAATCAGGAGTTATTTATTTATGTCTTCAGATGTGAAACCAACTTGGTGTAGCTTTAAGCCTAATCTAAATGATGATAAGCTGAGGGATTGTCTGTCTAGCTTACTCATGCGATTACCGTCGTTGTATTGCCTTGCCCACTTACGACTTTCAGCTTCTCCTGATTGAAAATCATATAGTTGCTTCCTCACATTACCTATTTTGCTATGATGCTGTAACTGCTTCGGCCTCACTTACAATATTGCGTTTATTTTCGATCTGGGCAGTAATTCTACTGCAATTATCTTCACTTAGTAGATACATTACTTTATTGCTATGAAAATTGCCTAATACATACTTTTTGCGGATGATATAGTTCTCATGGCGAAACCAAAAGAAGAGATTAACTCTAAACTCGAATTGTGGAGGTGTACTCTAGAATCGAAGGGTTTCTGTCTGAGTAGGAATAAGACAGAATATATGCATTACAAGTTTAACAAGCGACAAGATAGAAATGAGTTAGAAGTTAAAATTAGAGATCAGGTTATACCAAATGTCAAAGTTCAAGTATATGGGATCAGTTATACAAGATGACGGTTAAATCAGTGGGGATGTTACACATATAATACAAGTTGGGTGGGTGAAATGGAGAAAAAGTATTAGGAGTTGTTTGTGACCGGAAAGTACCTAATAAGCTTAAAGGGAAGTTTTATCGTATGGCTATAAGACCGATAATATTATATGGGAGTGAATGTTGGGCAATAAAAAGACATCATGAATACAAAATTGGGGTAGCAGAGATGAGGATGTTGAGATAGATGTGTGGTCATATAAGACAAGATATGATCTGTAATAATTGTATACGGAGTAGAGTCGGAGTGGCACCTATTGGGATGAAAATGGTAAAAAATCGTTTAAGGTGATATGGTCATGTTCAAAGAAGGCAGTTGGAGGCGCCAGTAAGGAGGGTTGAGCAGATGGTATGGAGTTCTATGAAGAAAGGCCGAGAAAGACCAAAAAGGACACTTGGAGAAGTCATTAAACGTGATCTTTTGATAAATGAGATATCTAAAAAGTTGGTGTTTGATAGAGTTCAATGACATTGTGCAATTTATATAGTTAATCATATCTAGTGGGATAAGACTTTGTTATTATTGTCGTCGTCATTGTATGAAAATTGCCTAATGTTGCAAGGCTTAAGTTATCTCATAGTGATTATTCTACCTGTCTTGCAGGGAGGTGGTACATGCCAGTGCCTTCATTTGCTTTTATTGATCTCATGACGCAGCTATTCTTTGTCCTCATTTCCGCCTTGTGACAATAGCCCCATCTTATGAAATTTATTAGCTTCTAAAGAATATTGCATATTTGAAATTGGAACAATTTTTTGCAATTCAAATAAAATATTAGCATTTCCAAACAAAATTTCACTCAAAATATTGTGCATCAGATGAGTCGCATGACATCTTCTAGCAATTAGTCTCCTAAGTCAACTCTTATGCTGTCTGTGATTGTGTTTTCTATAGTGCTCTGTCACTTCCTTCACATTGGTGTGATTTAATAGCCTGAATATTCTTCTAACTCCGAATCATTAAGGTATATAAACTCTCAAGTCAACTCTTCTATGAATTCTAGGCATTTATAAATCATGATTTCTCAGTAAAGAGGTGAATGGAGATAAAGTGATATGAAAACTTCTTATGCTGTCTATGATTGTGTTTTGGGCACTTCACTGGAGCACTTCGGGATTATTCGTCTCAATATAGAAATATTATATTTATATCTCTTGGCCTCACGACTGCATTTCACTTACCAGTTATTTTTAATTATTACGATGCTGCTGCTTTATTCGTTGCCTACTGTGTGCTACCCAAATGGTTCAGTGAGATACATATTTTTCTATTCGTAGGTTCAAAGTGGACGTTTTGATGGCTCCTTCTTTTGCAATGCACCATGCCATACATACATGTACGATATCCTTATTATTCAGATTCCAACCCTCTTTTGTTGTTTAATAATGTATTGGTTTAATAATTTTCCATCACATGCTCCGTTACTTTTGTTGTTTTCTGCACCATTGAATGTTTTTGAAATTGTTTACCTTGTTCAATCAATGGCTTCATTATGATGGAAACCTCTTTTGGAATCTTCTAAAGAGTACATAAACATGCCACTATTAGCATCAGAATGGCTGCTAATATTCTTGTTTTGTTTTCTTCTTACAGCATCTGATGGGCTATTTCTAGGTGTTCCATTCACCTCTCCTTTCTTTCCCATCAAATTCTTCGCCGGAGAGCCAAAGCTCAAGGTCAGTTAGTCAACCATGTTTCAAAACTTTCCTTGATGAACCTCCAGGTAAGATAAATTGTCTAGAGGACTGTATCTAATGAAAGGGGCAGCGAGGTACATAAATCTCTCAAAGTCACCTCGGAGGTACTAATGCAAACGTTCTAATTTTTGTCCATCGCATACATTTCTTAATAAGGTGGAGTGTTAAGCTGGAAAATATATTCAATAACAAGATTACACAAATAAGGTGGGAAATTAGCTCCGAAATAACGAACAGGAAACAAAAACGGAAACAACACAGAACACTACAAGCAAAAGATACACCACAACACAGGAAAACTTAACATGCAAATCCAAATGAAGCTAAACTAAACCACCTTCAAGCCTCAATTCAACCATATGCATGTAGTCCGTGATTAATTAATACCCCTGCGTATTCTCCTGAGGCCTACCCAGCGCATAACTCCCATACTCCTGAGCCCTTTCCTTCATGTCCCTAGCTTTATCTGCAATCGCCGATCCTGCATAATCAAGCTTACCAGACCCCGCCGGGTGCTCTCCGGTGACGTAGTTATATAGCCATGTCAATGCAGCTACGGCCGCCACGCCGCAGCTGCCGGAAAACACAAACCCAGAAGCTACCATCAACAGAATGAACCCCGCCGGGACCAAGATCGGACTAAACAGAACCAAAACAGGGGTCGCCACGATGAGGCCGATGACAGTTCCGGTCAGCGTCAACGCCGACAGGAGCAAGAGTGTGACTCCAATAGTGGCGGCCGTCAAGAACTTCACGGTTTGGCGCGCAGGATGGACTATGGAGTCATGGGCTAGTATTTGTTGGTCAGACATGGTGAAGAAGAAGTGGGGTTTCGGATTGATAAGAAATGAACTGAGCTTTTGCGGAAGCCAAAGTCAGGGTATAGAGAGAGAGAGAGAGAGTGGGATAGAGAGAGAGAGAGGAGAGGTATATAGGATATAGAAGGAGCATGTTACAGATTACGCGGCACAAGTTGAGGTTGGGTCGCGTCTCGTGGCGGCTTTGCATGAAATTGAAATTGCATCACACACCTCAACAACACCTGTCCTCTTAACTGACTGCTGTCCTCTAACTATTGATGAAACGATACACGCAGATTTTAACATGTTTCTTCATACTGTACCATTTATATCTTCATACTGTCTTAAACTCGAGCAATATATACTTGTAAAGATGCTCATATTGGCTTGTTGCAATAATAAGGATAACGATTGTTTTAACCGAATAATAAATGCTTAATCTTGAACTTGAGCAATATATACTTGTAGGGATGCTTATATTGGCTAGTGACAATCATAATGATAACAAATAACGATTATTTTAACATAAATATTTAGTTTTTGAAAATGTTAATTTACGAAGAAATATAAGTTAGTTTCACATGTTTAATTATGACAAAATTAATTCAACATATGCAAGAGTAATTAGCTCAGGAAAAGTGGATTAAACCTTGCATGAGTTTTAGTTACAAGATTAAGAATTCAAGCATGAAATTATCACTTTAGGAAGAGCTTACTAAATGCAAAAACAATTGTTCTCACAAATTAATCCAAACAACAACACGCCAAGAAATTATGTGACCATGAAGCTTTAAAATTAACCCAAACTCCAATTCAGTAGTATGGGATAGTAAAAATCAAAGGAAAGCTCTCCATAATCTTTATTTCCGCTATCACAATTAAGAATATGTGTTTATAGAATTTATTCTAGTGTACTGTATTGGCTTGGAATTGTGAGCACGCGAACCTACCACTTTCCTTAGCCTTTTATTAATCCACTAACACAAGTTAATATATAAACGCTCTTCCCTTGTTGCTCTAAGCGATGTAGAACTTTAATTTTTTCTTTTGAAATATAAAGCTTTTGAAAGACTATTTTTACAATAGGATAATCTCCCTCTAACCATCTACCATGAAGACATTAATTGTAGTACTTTATCTTCCCATACCTTGCAACGACGCTGAACTCACGTTCCATCTCTGCTTGCTGCGCTGTCATCTCTTTATGATCCTTTGGTTCTTTATATTGCTGCTCCTCCCCGTTTTACTATTTGCTCATCAGCTTTCAGCTTCTACTTTGATGATATTTGTCATTTGGTGTTTGTTATCTAAAGGATCTTATCCTAAACTTATAGTTTATAATCTTTCTTGTAAGCTGCTTTTGTCCAAAGACTCTGTAATCTGTGGTTCTGATTATTAATTTGATTCCTCTTTCACATCTGTGGTTGTGATTATTAATTTGATTCTTCTTGCACCAGAAGAAAGATTTTTATGATGCAACATTTCCTCCTTTGGAGAGGAAGACTGACAACTACCAAGGTATAATAATTCATTATGATAAATTAATAATTTATCATAATAATACAATAACTCATCATAAAAATATAATGTCTCGTTACTTCTTGGGTCGAGACTCGAGAGGGCCATAAATAATTTGATCCCTGTAGTTCAAGACACCTCCAGAAGCAGGCTTCTATGAGGAGCCTACCTCATGACATTTGTCGGCAGCCTATATACTATGAAGATATACCCAATGGTAAAAATTTAGAGCATCGAGGAATAGGCATGGTACGCCTTAATTTGAGTTGCGTTCTAAGCTGAAGCCACCAAAAGCACGTCAAACAACTGAATTTCAGTTCGAATTTCTTCGTGTGCTTGAGATACTTGTTTTTTTTAGTGCCGAATCTTAATCATTGAATGATCATCCAATAAAATTGTACTTGTTAAAATTAATTATGTAATTTGTTAAAAAACTGTAAGATTTAATGATAATCATTAGATAAAATTATTTAACAACTAAAATTCAACATTTGAGAGAACAAGTTCCTCCAATGTTAAAAGAAATTCAAATTAAATTTAGGCTTCAACTTAACCAATAAAACGAAGAGGGACGACCATAATAGGTTTCCTAACCTCAACTTTTCTAGCCCTCTTCAATTTATCGTGTTTCGTGTCAATTATTGTTTTGCTTATGTCCAATTTTAACATTGATATATGATAAACTGATTTACTTAATTAAGATGCATGATGATTTTTTTAAGGAGAAAAAATTACTTGCTCAAGGGGTGGGAAAACGACAGATGGATATTAATTGAAAGTGTTCGGTAGAATGGTTGACAAGATTTTTTTTTTTTGAGAATTTAGATACTTTACCTAAAATAATTATTGAGCTCTTTTAAAACAAAATCATTTGCTTGCCATTAAGATTGGGCCGGCAGGCGAGTATAACATTCATTGTTACTGATTAGATTAAACAATTGACTTCCACAAGCTGGTTTACTAGAAAAAAAAATTTCTTTTTTCCTTAATTATTTAATTTAAACTTTAGATCATAACTAAAAAAAATATTTCGCTAAATGTATTAAGTTATTACAGAGTTGCGCTTTTAAAATTGTTTTAAAAAATTTAATCTCCACTAATATACCAACTAGATTAATTGAAAAATCTTCATTTTTCTTTGAAAATAAAAAACTTCTATTGACCTTTTTTGGGGGGGGGGGGGGGGGGAATGATACAGTGATTTCCCATTTTAACTCAGATCTCAAAGGAGAAAAGACGCTCCTCTATTTAAAATACAAAAACCATTTGAAAAGTGTTTCCAGCGATATGGACCACGTGGCGGATATACGTCACTCGACCGTTGCAAAGCCCATATTGAATAATTCTGGCTTTCCCGTCCTTCAGCTCTTCATTCGTCCTCGTCCCTCTTTCTCGAATCGTAATTCTCTGATCTCTGTCTATCGCGAACCAATGGCGATTGCAACAGAGACGCAGCCTCAACCTCGAGACAAGGTAATTTACCAAAATTATGTTCCTAATTTTCGCCATTTCTCAAAATCGGTTTCTCCATCGCATTGCCTTATCTAAAACCTAGGGTTTCCGATTCAAGGTCTTAGATATTGTTAGAGGTGCTTCTGATTCTTCGTTGGAATGAAATGTTTGTAATCGTCGACTTGGAAAGATTTAAAGATGTATGAAATTGTCATTGTCGTGGTTCTTGAACCTCCCCGATTCTTAACGAAGAGCGTAAAAGAATTCGTAAAGCGTGGAGTCATATTTATCGAGGGAATCAAGTCTTCCTTTTCTTCCATTTTTTTTTCCTCTTCTTAAATTTTTTCTTTCCCCAGAACTTAAATATTATGTTCGTTAAGAATTTCAAACCAAGGGCTTTTATTTAAGGTCTGGCTGAAGCATCGGAGTTGCCCTGAGATTCTAATTTTTAGATTGCTCATTTACGATAAGATTTTATCTTGTAAACTAGATGTTTGTTCTGAGATATCTTGTAATTAGAGTGCTCATTTACGATAAGATTTTATTTCAGACTTCTGAGGTTTCAGCTGCGGAGAATAGAAGGTGGACCCTCAACGACTTTGACATTGGAAAACCTCTTGGACGGGGAAAATTTGGTCATGTCTATTTGGCCAGAGAAAAGAGAGTAAGTTTTTCTTGCTTTAATTATTTTCTGTTATTTCCAACCGTTGCTAATGTTTGTGATTTAGAAACTTTGGATTATTGGTTTCTCATCACAGTTAAATCAGATCTCTAATTCTCTGCTACCTACTGTGAAGAGTGAGTTAACTAGGTCAATCATGAAAAATGGCTTGCACATCAGTTTGGCCTCTAAGTTTATTTTTTAACAATCACCTGAATACTAAGTTGTCATTTTTTTTTTTACATCAAATGGTTGTTGAATTTTTTTCTTCTATTTCTTCGCCTTATTGTCTCTATATAATTTGTTTGATGTATGTGATTTGTGCATCTGAAACAGAGTAATCATATTGTTGCTCTGAAAGTCCTTTTTAAGAGCCAATTGCAACAGTCCCAAGTTGAGCATCAGCTTAGGCGAGAAGTTGAAATCCAAAGTCATCTGCGGCATCCCAACATCTTGCGCCTTTATGGATATTTTTATGATCAGGTTTCTCCTTGTTTCTTCTAAGATTTGTCAGATTCTTTGTATTGCTGAAGAGGGAAAATACACTGCTGTTAACATATGCTTTGTGAAATAACTTCATTGCAGAAACGAGTTTATTTGATTTTAGAGTATGCAGCCAAAGGTGAACTTTACAAGGAATTACAGAAATGCAAATATTTCAGTGAACGCCGTGCAGCTACTGTAAGTATAGACATGCAACTGTGCTCATTTTCGTTTGTGAATTACAAGCTCTTTCTTGACTAATTAAACTTTTTTCCCCTTAATTGGACATCAACAAGCACTCAAAACTGTAAGGATTAAAGATTATGATAATACGTCTGATTTCAGTATGATAGAATGTGAACCGTCATGCGTGCTTAGTTATCGGGAGAACGCTTGTGTCGAGCAACATGCTAAACCTTGTTTCCATTTGTTATTTGCAGTATGTTGCATCATTGGCCCGAGCTCTCATATATTGCCACGGAAAGCATGTAATACACAGGGACATTAAACCTGAGAACCTTCTTATTGGTGCACAGGTGAGGAACAACATCTGGGCCGTTATTTCCTTCATAGTTCTTTTGTTCTGTTTAACTTGTGCTGATCATATCAACCTCTTTTTAACTGCCAGGGTGAACTGAAAATAGCTGATTTTGGATGGTCGGTGCACACATTTAACCGCAGGCGGACCATGTGTGGAACATTGGATTACCTCCCCCCGGAGATGGGTATGTATCAATGTATTGGTTGATTTTTCCGCATTTCATCAATTTTCGTTAGTACAAGTGTCATAATATTAATGAACCATATTTTCAGTTTCTATAACTAATTCTGTAAATGATGAACCTTATAATTTCTTATGATTACTTTTGAGGCTTTTACAGTGGAAAGCGTAGAACATGATGCAAGTGTCGATATATGGAGCCTTGGTGTCCTGTGTTATGAGTTTCTTTATGGAGTCCCACCTTTTGAGGCTAAGGAACATTCTGAGACATATAGAAGGTAAGTGGAAGAATCTAAACTGGCATTTGTGTACCATGCAAGGAACTTGTCTGTATCTTCCTAAACCAAAGCCTGATATGAATCAGGATCCTCTCCATATCAACAGTTCCAAAAAATAAACAAAATTTAAATAAAATTAAAAAAAGAAACTAACATGAATCCTGAAATATTGATATTGAAAATCAACAATCCAAATCGAACAGAACCTTCATGTTCCCTTGAGAGAGAGGATCCCGATCACCTTGATATATACCAAGTATACCATGTAAACGGGATGTCGATAATTGCAGTTGTGATCAATTCTCCTTGTAATATGGTTTACTTCTGACAAAAAGCTGACTTCACTCTACTGTATTTTGTACGTGATGACTAATTGTATGATGAATGTGAAATCAACTTTATATATGATGTCTTCCTTTGTTAATATCTTTACCCGTTCTGATCATGCGTTGCAGGATTATCCAAGTGGATCTCAAGTTCCCTCCCAAACCAGCTGTGTCTTCTGCTGCAAAGGACCTCATCAGTCAGGTTCCCTTTTTTGTTCTGTACTCTCGTGGTTTCCCTTTCAACTGATATGTATGTCAAGCAGCCTGAGCATTTTTATCTTTGTTAACAGATGCTGGTTAAGGATTCCTCTCAACGTCTGCCATTGCACAAACTTCTGGAACATCCTTGGATTGTTCAGAACGCAGAGCCCTCTGGTTTATACAAGTGCTAGTTTTACCCTCGATCTCAAAAGATAGCAGCTTTCTTATGCAGAACCGTCTGAACAAGTTGCTATGTAAAGCTGGTTTATTTGACATCTAGCACATTTCTCACTTACATTCTTGTCCTTCGCCAGATGTTATTTGTTATTATTTGATTGTAAATCCTATGGGGAAAAACGGCAAGTTAATTTGTCATATCTAGTTCAAAAATGTATGTCAATTTGACATCTAGCACATTTCTCACTTACATTCTTGTCATTTATTTGATTGTAAATCCTATGGGGGAAAATGTATGTTCGTGCATAATTTACATTCTCTACCTTGTTTCTGGAGACGTCTTGCATACACGCTAACAAAAATGAAAATGAAGTATATAAAGATGGTTTAATTTTTTTTAGGATTGTTATCAATGGCTTCCAATTGATTTAAGCTAACCTGAAAACATACTTTTCAAGCTTGACAAAAAAGAGGAGGGAAAAGGTTCAAATTCAAGTTGAGTTAAATGTTTAAAGATATATAGAATATAAAAGAAGTCTGTTTGCGCTAAGACTATAGAAGCGTAATTTGAGCATGCCTAATTAAAGTTAACCCTTTCTTGTTATTTGCTGTTCAACTTATACTCTTTCATTTTTTTAAACCAAAAATTGATGAGATCCAATTAACGTGAATGGCCTAATGCGCGTATTCTTTTTATCTTTTAGATCACTTAAGCCTGTAGCTACCTTACACAAGAATGCTGACCTATCTAGATTTACTAGCCATTCTAACACACCTCATTTTTAGTGAAATTATTCTATTTGATTGTTGATGAGCTCGATATACTATGGAATTGACCATGCTAGGTGAATGGCTCTAATAAAAGTAGTACTAAACTGCAAAAGGGCAAGCGAAGAGACTGTTTTTAGGACAAGGCAGCAACTTTACCGTTGCGATGAGGCGTAAGAAAATAATTAAGTTGCTTACACTCCAAGCTAGTATAAATGATTCCACCAAATATAATTGCAGATGAAGATGCCGATTGTAATACCCGTTAATTTCAGAATATAATTCGCTTAAAAGTATTTTAGAATTCTACAACGTTACTTTAGTTATTTGTTTTGGTCATTTTTAATTTTCATATTTAATTGTTCTCTTTGAATATTATTTATGAAAATTGAGTTAAATGACTGGACTAAATATTTGCACAATGAGGGATATATTCTAAAAATGGTGAAATTCATGGAAAAGTGGTTTCAGAATGGTCAATTAGTCCATTTATTGTAAATTGACTGGATGGGTTTGGATGTTGGGTTATGGATACCCATGGGTTATTGAATAACCCATTAGAAATATTTAATATAAAGTTTCAATAGTACCCCTCATTTTTCACTCAGCCGAAGAAAGGCAGAAAAGCATTTCTCTCTCAGTTCTTCAGTTTCTTCTCAAATCCTTTCCTTGATCTTCAGAAGTTCGATTATTTGTTCGGTTCAAAAGCTTTGTAAGGATCAAAGGTAAGTTTTAATCCGATTATTTTCCTTAAATTTCAGTTTATGTAGAAGATCAGAGGAGGTTTTGTTCTTGAAGATTTTGATGATAATTCATGAATCTCAGTTGTTTTAGAAGTTATATTTGAGTTATAATCGGTTAAAAGAGTTGAAATTCTGGTTTTGAAACAAGAAAGGAAAGGATGAAATTGTTAGGAATTTCTGCAAAAACCGAGTTACTGTAGCGACCAGAAATTTCGAAACAAAATCTGGAAAATTTTCTTCGGGTTACTGTAGCAGTACTGTAGTGTTGGCAGTCAACGGCACTGTAGCAGTCAACGTACTGTAGCGAACCGGCACTGTATCGAACCGTTACTGTAGCGAACCGACACTGTAGCAACCGTTACTGTAGCAAACCGTACTGTAGCAACCCGTTACTGTAGCAGTCAGAAAATTTTACGTATTTTCGTGATTTTGTTTCCTTTCTTATGATTCCTTGTAATATATTTTACTAGAAAATTTTCCTACACAAATTCTAGTGTGAAACAAGGTAAACTTGGACAAACATCAAGGTGAGTGAATAACCTTGCTCAGCTAATTTGATATTACTAGTCAAAGTACAATATAAGTCCCATTTACAATATTATTTGGATAATAAGCAATTAATTTTTCATATGGGAGTATATGATGATCAATAGAAATAAGAGTATGTAGAAATTATTTATTTCATGACAATTGTACTATGTGATGAATTCTCACTATCTTATTAATGAGTAAAGATCTACGGGATCTAATACACGAGTGTGAAAGGGTTAAAGTCCCATACTACTCGGTGTATATCTAAGAAATCTTATACACGAGTTTGAAAGGGTTAGAGTCCCATACTACTCAGTGCATATCTATGAAATCTATACACGAGTTGAAAGGGTTAAAGTCCCATACTACTCGGTGTATACCTATGAGATCTTATTCACGAGTTTGAAAGGGTTAGAGTCCCATACTACTCGATGTATATCTATGAAATCTTATTCATGAGTTTGAAAGGGTTAGAGTCCCATACTACTCGATGTATAAGACAATTAATTATATGAGTAAATGTGGTATTTGTACTTTTGATATTTTATATAGTACAGTTATTTACTTACTGAGTTTTTAAATAAACTCACACTCCCTATGATTATTTTTTTCAGATACAGAAAATAAAGAACAAGAGTATCCGTTTGAAGATTAGAAGCCCATTGGGATTATTCTCTATTTCTGTCTGGTGGGACACCAGTACTTATTAATGTGGATATTAGAAACGCTCTGTACTTTCTATAGGTCTCCTAGGCTTGCGATGAGATAGAAATATCAGACTATGTATGTCTATATTTGCTTATCAGATGAATATAATTCTGTAGTGTGGAATGAATGATTAAGGTTGAATGTAAAACCTTACAGAATATATGTATATAACGTATGTTTGAGAATTATATCAAATGAGTAGTATCTTTTCACATGCTCAATTTTTGGGATGTGACACCGATGTCTACTTTCCTGTCTTTTCTAATGGTCGTCCATCCTTGCATCCTTGCAATTTTCCCCATCTAACAACTGAGTAGGAGGTGGTAATTCCTTCTTAGCTTCATTAACATCTTTGGGCCTCAAAAAGCTAGGCTGGTTTGTTGAAGAAAGGAGTCTTGCCCACATCCTGTCAGTAATCACAACCTTGTTCTGCCTCTCAATGATTCGCTGTATATTCACAATTTGGACATACAAGTTTCACAATTAGAACTCAGAACAATAGTAATCTTGTGGAAATACAAACTATCAATAAAAACTTTGGGAAAGTAAGAGAATGCATATAGGTATGATGCTATATCAGCTGCTTCTGAGCACATCCATATGCATTTGTGGTGAAAACATAAACTTGGATGGAAAATGCAGATCCTTTGTGTAATACCCGTTAATTTCAGAATATAATTCGCTTAAGAGTATTTTAGAATTCTACAACGTTACTTTAGTTATTTATTTTGGTCATTTTTAATTTTCATATTTAATTGTTCTCTTTGAATATTATTTATGAAAATTGAGTTAAATGACTAGACTAAATATTTGCACAATGAGGGATATATTTTAAGAATGGTGAAATTCATGGAAAAGTGGTTTCAGAATGGTCAATTAGTCCATTTATTGTAAATTGACTGGATGGGTTTGGATGTTGGGTTATGGATACCCAAGGGTTATTGAATAACCCATTAGAAATATTTAATATAAAGTTTCAATAGTACCCCCTCATTTTTCTTCACGCAACCGAAACTGATATTCGTTTTCTCTCTCCTTTCTTCATCCTCTTCTCAAATCCTTTCCTTGATCTTCAGAAGTTCGACTATTTGTTCGGTTCAAAAGCTTTGTAAGGATCAAAGGTAAGCTTTAATCCGATTATTTTCCTTAAATTTTAGTTTATGTAGAAGATCAGAGGAGGTTTTGTTCTTGAAGATTTTAATGATAATTCATGAATCTCAGTTGTTTTAGAAGTTATATTTGAGTTATAATCGGTTAAAAGAGTTAAAACTCTGGTTTTGAAACAAGAAAGGAAAGGATGAAATTGTTAGAAATTCTGCAAAACCGAGTTACTGTAGCGACCAGAAATTTCGAAACAAAATCTGGAAAATTTTCTTCGGGTTACTGTAGCAGTACTGTAGTGTCGGCAGTCAACGTACTGTAGCAGTCAACGTACTGTAGCGAACCATTACTGTAGCGAACCGACACTGTAGCAACCCGTTACTGTAGCAGTCAGAAAATTTTACGTATTTTCGTGATTTTGTTTCCTTTCTTATGATTCCTTGTAATATATTTTACTAGGAAATTTTCCTACACAAATTCTAGTGTGGAACAAGGTAAACTTGGACAAACATCAAGGTGAGTGAATAACCTTGCTCAGCTAAATTGATATTACTAGTCAAAGTACAATATAAGTCCCATTTACAATATTATTTGGATAATAAGCAATTAATTTTTCATATGGGAGTATATGATGATCAGTAGAAATAAGAGTATGAAGAAATTATTTATTTCATGACAATTGTACTATGTGATGAATTCTCACTATTTTATTAATAAGTAAAGATCTACGGGATCTAATACACGAGTGTGAAAGGGTTAAAGTCCCATACTACTCGGTGTATATCTAAGAAATCTTATACACGAGTTTGAAAGGGTTAAAGTCCCATACTACTCAGTGCATATCTATGAAACCTATACACGAGTTGAAAGGGTTAAAGTCCCATACTACTCGGCGTATACCTATGAGATCTTATTCACGAGTTTGAAAGGGTTAGAGTCCCATACTACTCGGTGTATATCTATGAAATCTTATTCATGAGTTTGAAAGGGTTAGAGTCCCATACTACTCGATGTATAAGACAATTAATTATATGAGTAAATGTGGTATTTGTACTTTTGATATTTTATATAGTACAGTTATTTACTTACTGAGTTTTTAAATAAACTCACACTCCCTATGATTTTTTTTTCAGATACAGAAAATAAAGAACAAGAGTATCCGTTTGAAGATTAGAAGCCCCTTGGGACTATTCTCTATTTCTGTCTGGTGGGACACCAGTACTTATTAATGTGGATATTATAAACGCTCTGTACTTTTTATAGGTCTCCTAGGCTTGCGATGAGATAGAAATATCAAACTATGTATGTCTATATTTGCTTATCAGATGAATATAATTCTGTAGTGTGGAATGAATGATTAAGGTTGAATGTAAAACCTTACAGAATATATGTATATAACGTATGTTTGAGAATTATATCAAATGAGTAGTATCTTTTCACATGCTCAATTTTTGGGATGTGACAAATTTGGTATCAGAGGAAAGGTTTTATAGGTCCCCTATAGAGTACAGAGCAAAGTGATCTTTGTGGGCCCTTCCCTATTGTCATGAGCCGCGACATGACCATAGGATTAGGTTCCATAAAAGACCTTGTAGAGTATAACGTCATTTTATAGATAACTTCTCAGTGGGGCTAGTAAGTGATATTTTGTTTATGTCTGAAAATTGTTTGTTATGTGTGTAGATCTGTGACAGATCAATGTCAGAAGGATCTTCTAATAATAA
The DNA here is from genome assembly GCA_037074585.1 of Biancaea sappan. NCBI lineage: Eukaryota > Viridiplantae > Streptophyta > Magnoliopsida > Fabales > Fabaceae > Biancaea > Biancaea sappan. Next base: position 21,778,865 of record CM073494.1, read on the forward strand.
TGAGCATATGGGTCCAAGGAGGGCCATAAATCCACCAGTACATGTGCAAGATGATCCTAACCGTGGTGATAGTTTACATGCTCAAAGTACTGAGGGCGCAACTAGTGAGCAAGCAAGAAGAGTCGAACCTGATGCTCACGTCGGTAATGCAACTATTGCACATGTGATTCATTTGATGAATGAGCGATTTGACCGATTTGAGGCTGAAATGAGAGGTCGAGCTGCACAAGCTAACCTGCCAGTGGATCCTCCTATTGTTGAAGCTGAAAATGTACCACCAGTTCCGTTAGCGGGAGGAGTTAATGTAAGAGAGGTAAGAATGTCTGAATTCTAGAAAATGAGGCCTCCTACTTTTTTAGGGGAAGATCCCAAAGAGGACCCACAATGTTTCCTTGAAGATTGTGAAGCAATCTGTGATGCTATAGGGTGTTCTCCTACTCAAAAGGTAGAATTCACTTCCTTTCAGTTAAAAGGTAGGGCTGGTAAATGGTGGAGGAACTGGAAGAAAGCTAGAATTCAAGGCGCACCGCCAGTTATGTGGACAGAATTTTACAGATTAGTTATGGATGAATTTCTTCCGGCAAGTGAACGATCATCCAGGGCCAGAGATTTTCTGTATCTACGGCAGGGAACCATGACTGTTGATGAGTATTCAGCTCAGTTTGTTAAATTATCTGAATATGCCCCTGAAATCATTCCTTCTGAAAGGAAGAAAATAGAAAAGTTTGTGGAAGGGCTTCGTGATACCTTATATGATCAAGTGGGTTCTAATATGAACGATTACTCTTCGTACTCAGAGGCTGTTGATGTGGCCCGAAGAATGGAAAAGAGGTCAAAGAATAAAGAAGAATATCGTCAAAAGAAGAAAGCTAGATATAGAAGATCTTTTGATCAAGGGGAAGACTCAGGGACTTTGAAACCCTTTACTGCGTCACAAAATGCTCCAGCCACTCCTACTAAGTCAACTTATTCTACAGCCAGTGTGGCTAAGCCTCGTTCAGAGAGCAGGGGTGGTTTTAGCTCTTCTAGTAGAGGAGGTACTCAAGGTAGAAGGGAAAAACCTCAATGTCCTGAATGTGGAAAGTTTCACTTCGGAGAATGCAGGTTAAACACTGTTAGTACAGGCTGTTTTCACTGTGGACAAAAAGGACATTTTATAAGGGAGTGCCCTCAGCTCATGACAAGACCAGGTCAAGGGTCTACTTTGCCACCTCGACCACAATCTATTACTCAAACTCCAACCCCTTCAACAGGGGATAGTATGGGAAGAGGTTCTGGAAGAGGCCAAGGTGACCGTGGAAAACAAGCTGCTGGCAGAGGAAATGCAAGAGTATATGCTCTAACCCGACAGGATGCTCAAACATCCAATGCTGTAGTTACAGGTATATTATCTGTTAATACTTTTGCTGCACGTATTTTGTTTGACCCCGGTTCTACTCACTCATATGTGTCGCCCCTATTTGCCAAGAGATTTGCATTTGATTCGATTATTCTTAAAGAACCATTCTTGGTTTCCACACCGATGAGAGAGACTTTGATGGTTAAAACATGTTATCGTTCTTGTAAAATAATCGTTGGAGGCACGGAAACTAAGATAGATCTTATGGTTCTCAATATGTTAGATTTTGATGTGATTTTAGGGATGGATTGGCTATCTTCTTGTCATGCTACTATAAATTGTCGTGACAAAGTTATTTCCTTTAATATGCCGGGGAGGAATAATTTTGTGTTTCAAGGAGATCGAAGTGATGTACCTTGCAACATGATATCTATGTTAAGTGCCCAGCGTATGTTGCGAAAGGGATGTCAGGGATTTCTAGCTTTTATCAAAGATTTAGAAAAGAAAGAACAGAAGTTAGAAGACATTCATGTGGTTAATGAATTCCCAGATGTGTTCCCAGAAGATTTACCTGGATTACCGCCAGAAAGAGATATTGAGTTCAGTATTGATTTGGTCCCAGACACAAGACCAATTTCTATTCCACCTTATCGTATGGCTCCTGTTGAGCTAAAAGAACTCAAAGAACAATTGGAAGATTTGTTAAACAAAGGGTTCATTCGCCCAAGTTTTTCACCTTGGGGTGCTCCTGTTCTTTTTGTGAAAAAGAAAGATGGTTCTATGAGATTATGTATAGATTATCGTCAGCTGAATAAAGTCACAGTGAAGAATAAGTATCCTTTACCAAGGATAGATGATTTGTTTGATCAGCTTCAAGGAACAAAATACTTCTCAAAGATTGATCTAAGGTCTGGATATCATCAGTTACGAATTAAGAGTGATGATATACCTAAGACTGCTTTTCGTACACGGTATGGGCATTATGAGTTTCTTGTGATGTCTTTTGGGTTGACAAATGCACCAGCAGCATTTATGGATTTAATGAACAGAGTGTTCAAATCATTCCTTGATAAGTTTGTAATTGTGTTTATTGATGACATTTTGGTATATTCAAAGAGTCATGAAGAACATACTGAACATTTGAGAATAGTGCTTCAGACTTTGAGAGAGCATCAGTTGTACGCAAAGCTCTCAAAATGTGAATTCTGGATGAGTCATGTAACATTTTTGGGACATGTTATTTCCCAAGAAGGTATTCATGTAGATCCAAGTAAAATTGAAGCAGTAAAACAATGGCCTCGACCAACAACTGTGTCTGAAGTACGTAGTTTTCTTGGCTTAGCAGGGTATTACCGTCGCTTTGTCAAGGATTTCTCTAAGACAGCTCTCTGTCACGGCCCAGATATTTGAAGATTGGGTTTGCGCAACATGTACGATATTGTATAGGTTCACTTAGTTTTTAACTGCAATCTATTAGTTGTGGCTCTAACGGATGTATAGTTGTGCGTGCCTTGCGGGTTCATCCCCTGGGCACCTCACTGGTTGGGAGTTGGAGCCACTCCCCTGATGAGTCCATGGCAGGACGAAACCAGTGAACCTCTCTATTTATATGGGCAAAACGGCTGAACTCCTACCGAGTGGCAGTAAGGTGGGGGTGCCGCACGGGCTGAACTTAGTGTCAAATCTCTAAGCTCGTGACAAGTGGTATCAAAGCCGGTTCCGGCCCATGGGAAGGTTGCGCATGAGTAGTCCGCACGAGAATAAAATATTGGCTGTGTCTTTGTGGTGGGAGTTGTGTTCTCCCAAGGGTGTCACGCGGTGTGACATGATCTTGGTGATCTCGCCCGGAGAGATTCTCCAAGCGCTTGTTCGTCGGAGAGAGTAATGGACCAGCCGATTAAGGGTGAATGGCTTGGTCGCTGCACGCCGGGTACGAGTAGGCAGGGAATGGGCGTCCCTTGTTTCCACTGACGAAAGCCAAGATGGTTGTATGCGGACTGCTTCGGTGTTATTGGGCGTGGTGTTCTGTGAATTTAGCCATGCACGGGGACGTGCATGAAATTGTGGTGGGAGAATGTCACGGCCCAGATATTTGAAGATTGGGTTTGCGCAACATGTACGATATTGTATAGGTTCACTTGGTTTTTAACTGCAATCTATTAGTTGTGGCTCCAACGGATGTATAGTTGTGCGTGCCTTGCGGGTTCATCCCTGGGCACCTCACTGGTTGGGAGTTGGAGCCACTTCCCTGATGAGTCCATGGCAGGACGAAACCAGTGAACCTCTCTATCTATATGGGCAAAACGGCTGAACTCCTACCGAGTGGCAGTAAGGTGGGGGTGCCGCACGAGCTGAACTTAGTGTCAAATCTCTAAGCTCGTGACATCTCCCATTAAATAAGTTAACCCGAAAGAATGTTAAATACATTTGGGATGATTCGTGTGAGCAAAGTTTCACCCAATTGAAAAAGTGTTTAACTTCTGCACCAGTCTTAATCCTACCATCAGGACCAGGGGGTTACTCTGTATTCTGTGATGCCTCAAAGATAGGCTTAGGATGTGTGTTGATGCAACATGGTAAAGTCATAGCTTATGGCTCACGTCAGCTTAAAAAGCATGAATTGAATTACCCCACTCATGATTTGGAAATGGCAGCTGTAGTGTTTGCCCTAAAGATTTGGAGACATTACTTGTATGGGGAGACTTGTCAAATTTTTACAGATCACAAAAGCCTTAAGTACATTTTTGAGCAGAGAGATCTCAATCTAAGGCAACGAAGGTGGATGGAACTTCTGAAAGATTATGATTGTACCATCCTTTACCATCCAGGTAAAGCAAATGTAGTGGCTGATGCTCTAAGTCGAAAGTCTATGGGAAGTTTAGCTCACATTGCCACTATAAGGAGGTCTCTAATACATGAACTACAAGAGTTGGAAGCTGATGGAGTATTCTTCGAGATCACTGAGTCAGGTACATTTCTGGCTCATTTAACAGTTAGATCATCTCTTGTTGAAAAAGTAAAAGTAAATTTAGAAAATGACATTGATATGGTCAAAATCAGAGATAAGGCAAGGCAAGGTCTAGCACCAAGTTTCTTGGTAGATGAAGAAGGAGTCTTATGGTTTAATGGGAGACTCTGTGTCCCCAACATTGAATCTTTGAAACATGAAATCTTAATGGAAGCTCATAGTTCGCCCTACGTTGTACATCCTGGTGCTGTGAAAATGTATCAGGACTTGAAACAAGTTTACTGGTGGGAGGGCATGAAGCGAGACGTGACTGACTTTGTAGCTCGATGTTTGACTTGTCAGCAAGTTAAAACTGAACATCGACGACCATCTGGATTGATGCAAAAACTAGATATTCCCGAATGGAAGTGGGAAAGGATCACTATGGATTTTGTAGTAGGTTTACCTCGGTCAACAAAAGGAAATGACTCAATATGGGTCATAGTGGATCGACTTACTAAGTCAGCACATTTTCTTCCTGTTCATACCACTTTCAGTGTAGCAAAACTTGCTCGAATTTATGTTAAAGAAATAGTGAAACTTCATGGTGTACCAATATCCATTATATCAGATCGAGGACCTCAGTTTACTTCTCGGTTCTGGAAAGTCTTTCAAGAGGCTTTGGGTACTAAAGTGAATCTTAGCACAGCATTCCATCCTCAGACTGATGGACAGTCCGAAAGGACAATTCAGACTTTAGAGGATATGCTAAGAGCTTGTGTGATGGATTTCAGTGGAAGTTGGGAAGATCATTTGTCTCTTATTGAATTTGCTTATAACAACAGTTACCAAGCCAGTATTCAGATGGCACCTTTTGAGGCATTATATGGGAGACGGTGTCGATCTCCTATAGGTTGGTTTGAACTCGGTGAAACCAAAATATTTGGACCTGAGATGATACAGGAAGATATAAATAAAGTTAAACTGATCAGAGAGAAGTTGTTAACTGCTCAGAGTAGACAGAAGTCTTACGCGGACAACCGACGACGTGACCTTGAATTTGCAATAGGTGATATGGTTTTCTTACGAATCTCACCTATGAAAGGAGTAATGAGATTCGGGAAGAAAGGCAAGCTTAGTCCGAGGTATGTTGGCCCATATGAGGTTGTAGACAGAGTGGGTAATGTGGCATATCGCCTAGACCTACCTTCCAACCTAGAGGGAGTTCATCCAATATTTCATGTGTCCATGCTACGGAAGTATCTTCCTGATCCTTCTCATGTCATTCAACCCCAAGAAGTTCATTTTGATGAAACTCTCACCTACGAAGAGGTACCAGTAGCTATCCTTGATAGAAAAGTCAAAAAATTGCGTACCAAAAAAATTCCTACTGTCAAGGTTCTTTGGAGAAATCATTCTCGCGAGGAAGCTACGTGGGAAGCAGAAGATGAGATGTGGAAAAACTATCCACATTTATTTGAAACTTGAGGTAAGATTTTAATTCGGAGGACCGAATTCTTTTAAGGGGGGTAGAATGTAATACCCGTTAATTTCAGAATATAATTCGCTTAAGAGTATTTTAGAATTCTACAACGTTACTTTAGTTATTTATTTTGGTCATTTTTAATTTTCATATTTAATTGTTCTCTTTGAATATTATTTATGAAAATTGAGTTAAATGACTAGACTAAATATTTGCACAATGAGGGATATATTCTAAGAATGGTGAAATTCATGGAAAAGTGGTTTCAGAATGGTCAATTAGTCCATTTATTGTAAATTGACTGGATGGGTTTGGATGTTGGGTTATGGATACCCAAGAGTTATTGAATAACCCATTAGAAATATTTAATATAAAGTTTCAATAGTACCCCTCATTTTTCACTCAGCCGAAGGAAGGCAGAAAAGCATTTCTCTCTCAGTTCTTCAGTTTCTTCTCAAATCCTTTCCTTGATCTTCAGAAGTTCGATTATTTGTTCGGTTCAAAAGCTTTGTAAGGATCAAAGGTAAGTTTTAATCCGATTATTTTCCTTAAATTTCAGTTTATGTAGAAGATCAGAGGAGGTTTTGTTCTTGAAGATTTTGATGATAATTCATGAATCTCAGTTGTTTTAGAAGTTATATTTGAGTTATAATCGGTTAAAAGAGTTGAAATTCTGGTTTTGAAACAAGAAAGGAAAGGATGAAATTGTTAGGAATTTCTGCAAAAACCGAGTTACTGTAGCGACCAGAAATTTCGAAACAAAATCTGGAAAATTTTCTTCGGGTTACTGTAGCAGTACTGTAGTGTCGGCAGTCAACATACTGTAGCAGTCAACGTACTGTAGCGAACCGCCACTGTAGCGAACCATTACTGTAGCGAACCGACACTGTAGCAACCCGTTACTGTAGCAGTCAGAAAATTTTACGTATTTTCGTGATTTTGTTTCCTTTCTTATGATTCCTTGTAATATATTTTACTAGGAAATTTTCCTACATAAATTCTAGTGTGGAACAAGGTAAACTTGGACAAACATCAAGGTGAGTGAATAACCTTGCTCAGCTAAATTGATATTACTAGTCAAAGTACAATATAAGTCCCATTTACAATATTATTTGGATAATAAGCAATTAATTTTTCATATGGGAGTATATGATGATCAGTAGAAATAAGAGTATGAAGAAATTATTTATTTCATGACAATTGTACTATGTGATGAATTCTCACTATTTTATTAATAAGTAAAGATCTACGGGATCTAATACACGAGTGTGAAAGGGTTAAAGTCCCATACTACTCGGTGTATATCTAAGAAATCTTATACACGAGTTTGAAAGGGTTAAAGTCCCATACTACTCAGTGCATATCTATGAAACCTATACACGAGTTGAAAGGGTTAAAGTCCCATACTACTCGGCGTATACCTATGAGATCTTATTCACGAGTTTGAAAGGGTTAGAGTCCCATACTACTCGGTGTATATCTATGAAATCTTATTCATGAGTTTGAAAGGGTTAGAGTCCCATACTACTCGATGTATAAGACAATTAATTATATGAGTAAATGTGGTATTTGTACTTTTGATATTTTATATAGTACAGTTATTTACTTACTGAGTTTTTAAATAAACTCACACTCCCTATGATTTTTTTTTCAGATACAGAAAATAAAGAACAAGAGTATCCGTTTGAAGATTAGAAGCCCCTTGGGACTATTCTCTATTTCTGTCTGGTGGGACACCAGTACTTATTAATGTGGATATTATAAACGCTCTGTACTTTTTATAGGTCTCCTAGGCTTGCGATGAGATAGAAATATCAAACTATGTATGTCTATATTTGCTTATCAGATGAATATAATTCTGTAGTGTGGAATGAATGATTAAGGTTGAATGTAAAACCTTACAGAATATATGTATATAACGTATGTTTGAGAATTATATCAAATGAGTAGTATCTTTTCACATGCTCAATTTTTGGGATGTGACACTTTGTTTCATCTCGGTGACAAGCTGTAAATCTTTAAAAAGAAAGTAAAAAAATGTAAACTATAACAATTTAATTATGCCATGGCATAAGGTGTAACTTACATTAAATGGAATATAAGTATGTCTGCCATTGACCAGCCCGGTTGTGAAGCCAGTATACCCTGCCATTGCTCCATGAACTGCACTCTGAGCAAGAAGTGTACAGTAGACATTGTCTGATGCATTGCTTGGAATTGCCCGGATCATGTAAGTGGGATCTGCAAGATAACTCAGTTAAGTGCTCTACACATATCTGTCTAGTTATTGCAAAAAGAAGCTTTTAATCTCCACCCTCTTCCTGTATAAAAATGGATAACTAAACAAAGACATCAGTCAAGGGTATAAGGGAAAAGGATGAAATTAGAGAAACTGACCTATATATTTAAGATTGATAGCCATCGTTTTTTTCTTTGCAAAGTGACCCTATTATTGAAGAAAGAATGTTTAATTGGAAAGCGAGAGAGAAACAGAAGTGAAAGATTTCTTGACTCTCTGCAATATGCAGCATCTCTAATACATGAGCATCTGAACTAAATAATCATATTTTAAGAATATTCTTAATAATAAGAAGCACCTTAATCCTCTGAGATATCCAGAGACCAACATCTTGAAGTAGCTTGTTTCCAGAAGCATCCTTCTCATTCATGGCTTCAAGAAGATCTTGCCCGGCCCCCTCAGCTATGACTATAACCATATGGCCATTTTCTCTTAGTCTTTTTTCAATGAATTCATAAAGTCCACCCTTTCCTTCAAGGTAGAAGGGTGACTCTGGAATCAAGCAACAGTCTACATCTCTACTAGCAAGAGTAGCATACATTGCAATGAAACCTGCAGGCATAAGTATCCATTACAATATGGACAAGCACTAACAAGTATCATTCAAGAGAACATACCATGAACGTTGTTATTATTATTATTATTATTATTATTATTATTATTATTATTATTACTATTATTTGCATCAGGTGACTTAATAAATAGGGTTTGCATCATCCAAATTAGAAGCATACGAGATATCAATATATCAAACATGAATGTGAAGTGTACCACTGTAGCGTCCCATTAGCTTTACAACTCCAATTCCATTCTCAAAACTACAAGCCTCAACATGTGCTGCGTTGATGGCGCGTTGAGCCTCCTCAACCGCAGTATCAAAACCAAAGGACTTGTCAATTACCTAAAGCAAAGAAAGGAATCCGCAGGAAGTTTTTGAGGATTAATAACTAACTCCTCAGACAAAAATATAAATTATCAAAGGAAAGAGTTCAGTAAAAATGAATTAGGACAACGCAATTAAGCATACCGTGATGTCATTATCTATGGTTTTAGGAATCCCAGAAACCACTACTTTGAGACCTCGCCGTCTCACTTCCTGTATGATATAGCCAATAGCCATTCAGAATGCTTCCCTAATATACAAAAATATGGTAGGAATGACATTGGGTCAATCGGTCTATTACACAAAGAAAAGTCATGCAACAACCTACCAATAATCTGGTATTCCTCCGTAAGTTTCTTTCTGCTTTTTTCCCCCCAAGTAATTTGCACACAAATGGATTCATATTCATGATAAGATATATACAAAAGATATTTCTACTTTGAATGAAATGAACCTCCCTCTTAATTGGCCAGGGGGAGCATTCTAATGACATCCTTTGATTCACTATACCTCATAAATCACAGCTGCTCCTTTCTGAGTTCCATCTCCTCCAATAATATAAACCTGTAACCATAACCAAAGGATTGAACACCCATGCCATATCAGCAATCTGTTTGGGTTTTAAAACATATGAAGAACTCTAAATTTATTATCACAGCACTCATCATCCGGGAAACTTCTTTCAAATATAGTAAGCACATAGCAAACCTGGTTAATTCCACGATCCTGGATGCTGTCAACTATCTTTGTCTTATCATGGCCTCCTCGTGATGTCCCAAGAATAGTACCTCCACGCTTATGGATATCATTTACCACCTTGGGTGTCAGAGTAATAGTATTCTTAGCATAGAAACCTCTATAACCCCCCTGTATATATATAGCCAGATTCAATTCAATTAATGGTGAAACTGAAAGTATGAAACCAATGAATCAAGAAGTTCAACCCACAAAATGTCGAGTCATTTTCTCATTTACATGCTTCCACCGTTGTGGCAAGAATCAAGTGAGAAAAAGTGTTCTTAAGTCATAATAGTATTACAAAGCAAAAGATAGAATTGCATGAGAAGTAAAAGAGAAATTAGCACTCACATCTATGCCAATGACTTTGTCGACACCGTACATGTAAGAAAGACCACACACAATTTCCCTTATGACTGTGTTGAGCCCAGGGCACAAACCACCGCATGTAACAATACATGCATTCACGTCATCCGATTTGAAATATACCTTAAGTAACACCATATTCATTGATTAGAATGTCAATAATATTCTAATTGCCATACACAAAGTGATAAATTACCCTTTGGCGGGGTCCTGCACGTCGAAAATGTACTCCTCTGGGAGTATTCTTGTGAACAACAATCTACAGAGCGATAAAATGAAAAATGAATCCAGTTGCATCATACTAATATTAATGAATAAAAGAAAATCTCAGAAGAGGTTAAAATGAGTTCATAGATCATCCTGCATGGTTCATTTGACTGCATACCGTAAGAGTACGAGTCTAGGAGATAGAAGCAGAGATTAATGAACAGGGAGAAAGGGTGCGAAAGAGAACCTTTTGAGGAACGGTGTCATCCTCATGAACAAAATACTGCCTGAGGACACAAAAGAATCCGCATCAAGAATATATTTATTTACAGTATGAACAGAACCACCTACTGGCTAGATCACATTCTAAAATGACAATAATGAACTACTCACTTACTTAACAACTGAGTAAGCTGGATTAGATCGCAGCGGATTTGGGTATGTCTGCAGACACAAGCAGCACCACCACATTTAAAGCATTGACTTGATTTCTCTAATAAGCTACTTGCATTTTCTTCCTCAAAATCAATTTCCAAGAGAAAAACTAAAATAATAGCAAGCAAAGGATAGAAGAAGGAGAGATACAGGAAGATCGGGAATGTAGTCGGCGAAGTGAGGAACGTCTTCGAGTGTATAACCATACTCGCCCTGGACGATCTTCGTCTCGTAGTCATTTGATCTCATTGTTCCAAAGAGATAGTTAACTTCCAAGTTCCGAAGCTGGAAACCAAGCAGGGCCCAATGGATTTCCAACTAAATTTTTTGGTTTGAAGTTTGAACTGCAATTGTTATCGCAATTGCTAACTCAGTCTTGCCGGTAATGGATGGTCATATAAATATGGGAATCGCCTCGTGAAATCTTGACCGTTCCTTGCAATGCTTCTAGAACCGGTTGACGGTCCTGATTCAAACATTTTAAAGAAGGGATTTATAAACTTTTTTTTAATTTTTTTGACGAGAGGGTTTATAATTGATTGGCAAAAAAAGTTTTTGTTGGTCTCTATGTTTTTTAGATTTTATTTTAATTTTTTATATTTCAAAAACTTTATTTTTGTCTTTTATATTCTAAAGTTTTATTATGCTTATATTTTATTATTAGAATTATTAGCCTACATAACAAGTTAATCTGTTATTCTTTAAATGTTAATATAATTAATATATATTATTGATAGATATATATTAATGTCCAATATCTAATTTTTAAAATATCAAAAATTTCAAAACTAAGAAAAAAATATAAATGAAAAAAGAAAAAAAGAAAAAAGACATTTGATATTTTAAAAATTATACTTAAAATACTAATACTTAACTAACAGGTATATATATCTAATCTTACTAGCGTAGAGAATAACGTGTTAATTCTTTTATATGTATCAATCATTCTAATTAAAAAAATTAAAATAATTAGATAATAAAATATACCAGACCAAAATAAAATTTCTGCATCAAGGACCAAATGTTATTTTTAACTAATTTATTTATTCATTAATGACCGTTGGCGGTGGCCAATGGTCGGTGAAAACAGGTGGCGGGATTTTAAGCTCTACTCTCGAGAATGAAAGTATGTATTCAGTTTTGACTTTTGAATAGTAATGAGAGGACGCCACGTGTAGCCAGCCATTCGTGTTGTCATAAACCTTTCTACAAAAATATTTTATTACTAAAAATACTTAATCCTTCTCAATTATAATTTAATTATAATTTTAATTTTAATTACTAAATTTCAAAATGCGATATTTTAAAAGAAATTTTTTTAACAGCCCGTGTTAAGGTAAAGAAATTTTGTTCATACTCCAGGCTTTTAATCCAATTAGACATAGCTAACTAAGCAGCCTTACTCTTATTGTGTAAAAATAGGTGCATTATGCAAAGAATATGACCTTATGAATACCTCTTTATTATACTAATTGAAACACTACGATGATTATACGTAATGTTGTTGATCATGTATTTTGTAATATTTTCATTCATGGCATGGGTCCAATACTAGTATTATTTAAAATTAACGCTTAAATTGGCGAGCTTTTTAAAATTAAAAAAAATGTACAACCCTTTCAATTTTTTAAAATCTTTGTATTTTAAGTACGTAGATCTCTTACACTTAAAATTTTCTTATTGTCTAAATGTATTATATTGCTTTGTCAAATTAATACAAAACTCTAACTTTTACAAATTATAAATATAATTTTACTTACTATGGTCATATCAATCGCATAATTTTACGCAAAAGAATAATTTAATCATTAACGGATGGCCAATTAATTAGTTGAATGACCCGACCAATTTGATTAACAAGTAACTGGGCCAAAATAAAATTAGTGACTAAGAGATACTAACAAAATAAGATAAAAATATTTTTTTCGTCTTCAATATTTTTTATTTTTAATTTTGTCCTAATATTTTTTGTGCAGATTTTTTTTATGTTTTTTATTTTAATTTTGTTGTTTAAAACTAATATTATTAACACAATTGACAAAAAATAATAATATAAATTTTTTTATGTGACACGTATTAAAATGTCATACTAATTAATTTTAATTTTAATTTTATCTTAAATATTTTAATAAATTTTAATTTTGTCTTAGATTATATCATCATTTCTCTTTTGTTTTTAATTAATATTTAAATATTTAATATGTTATATAGAATAATTTAAATATCACTTAAAAGAGGTCATATAAATATTTTCTGTCAACTTTAGAGTAACAGTGTTAATTCTAATAACAAAAAAAAATAAAATATGTGAATGGAATTAAAAAAATATTAAAAATGAAATTGAAATAAAGATAAATTTAAAGACGGACAAAGTACTTTGCCGAAAATAATGACAATTATTGAAGAAGCACGCGGACAATCGAAAGTGCGAGAAGCACCACGTCTGAAAGATCTTACGCGTTGTTTACCACAAAAAAAAAAAAGATAAATAAACAAATAAATAGATCCTACGCGTTTTGGCACTCCATTAATCGTACAGAAACAGAGAAGCCGAACGAAACGTTTCGCTGTAACTTGCCTCTTGAAGCTTCTCCCTCCGACAAGAACCAGTGAACCTCGGAAGCTCAAACCGCGGAGAACATGTCGTGGCAACAGTACGTGGATGAGCACTTAATGTGCGATGTTGATGGCAACCATCTCACTGCTGCTGCAATCATCGGTCAAGACGGTACTGTTTGGGCTCAGAGCTCTTCCTTCCCTCAGGTTCTCATTTCTTACTTCTTTTTCGAAAATTATTTGATATGCTTCGTTTTTTCTGCAATTTATCTCAGACATGTTGAAAGTCCGTTGCTGCGTTTGTGCATAAATTGATGAGAAGGTGTGTGTGTGTGTGTGTGTGTATATATATATATATATATATGTTGGTGTTGTAGTTTAAAGCAGAAGAAATAAGCTCCATCATGAATGATTTTGCGGAACCTGGTACCTTGGTGGCACTAAGTATATGGTGATTCAAGGTGAGCCAGGTGCTGTTATACGCGGGAAGAAGGTGAGGATATATCATATTCTATAAATTCATACACAAACACAGACTCAGACACACAGACACAGACACATATGTATATATACGTACTTGTGTTATTTCATTTCTTGAAGTGTTGAGATTGGCATTATTTTTGTTTTAGGGCTCTGGTGGCATGTCTGTTAAGAAGACGAACATGGCATTAATTATTGGAATTTATGATGAGCCTTTGACTCCTGGTCAATGCAATATGATTGTTGAAAGGTTGGGCGACTACCTTATTGAGCAGGTCTCTAGTTGTTTGGGTAAGCTTATGTTTCAAAACTCAAAAACCACCCTTGTTCTTGAGTTGTCCCTATTAATAAACTAACCAACTTCTTCAGAATTTTTTGAGTAATTAGACCTTTCTTTTATAGCTATTATTTCAATCGGATTAATTATTGCAACCATTAATTTTCCTTTTGTAAATTTTTTTTTTGGTTTCTAGCAGCTTAAGGATGGAATTGTTAAATAATGCAGTGAGAATAGTGGTGTAGCTGGCTTGGAGTTGTATTCTCAAACCTTCGGATTGTATCAAGTTTGTGAATAATAATGATGTAGTTTGAGAAAATTCGTGGTGTGCTCTTTTTTCCCTGTCTTATTCTTTAGTTGCTCAAATAATCAATATCTTTATTTGTTTTTGGTAAATAGTCGCCAGAAGTTGAAATGGAAATTGCCATGGATTGGTTAGCCGAGTTGTAATCTGATTTGAATTTTTAATAATAAATTATTATTTTTTATAATTGCGGAAGAGAAATCAACAGCGCATTGTTCAACGTAGGATTGCAGAAAAGGTCATATAATTGTCTTCACTAAACCTTTTCATACTCCATCGTGATGTGAAACCAAAGAGGAAACAGAACAGAAAACGTAAAATTAATACAAATGTTCTTTAACTGTAATACCCATGAAAAATAAAATATAAATGCGTGTTTTCAAACTACTGTTACTATTTACGTATATGGTACTGTTCATTTATACAATTAAAATGTCAAATATTAGATGTGGTTTGGTTATAAGAGAAAACTAGAAAGAAGTTTGTAGGAGAAAATGACGTTTTATGTGTAAAAATACCCTCAGGGACTAAATTGAAAGGACTGAATTGAAAAGAAACTTAAAGGTTTAAGGTGAAAGGATAGTTTTCCCTTTAAAGTTTCTAATGGTAAATAAACGAAAATTTCAGTAACTGCATTATCATTTTCATGAATAGTAAATTGAATATTTTATTAGCGCATAGCGTCAAATAGTACCCTTGACTTTTGCTATAAATAGGCCCTTCCATTTCACTTCTAAACTCACACCTTCAACTTCTCTTCTTCCCTCCTTAAGTTTCTCTTGCTCCGACGCTAGGCTTCTGAGATTTTGGGCCTTTCCGTTTTTGCTTAGGTAAGGATACTATGCCCTTTCTATGTCTTTCAAATTTTAGAAGTTATTTTCTTAAGTATGCTCTGTGGTTGCGGCTTTGGCCGATCTTCCACATCAGAAAAACTGTCGTTAGCTGTTATTTTGATTCTCTGATTACCGAAATAGAATATAATCTGTGGAGAATACATGTCTAGGAAAGTTCTGGCTAAGGAAAGACCTGGTTTTTAATTGTGTCCAGTGTGACCCTCCACTCTTTCCTGGGAACTTACCTGGTGTACTCTTTTACATATTGTATTCTGTATTTCCGGTATGAATAGTACCCGTACGTATGAATAGTGACCGTATGAATAGTACCGTACGTATGAATAGTGACCGTATGAATAGTACCCGTACGTATGAACAGTATCTGTACGAAAATGATCTTAACGTACTTTCTGTAATCTTTCATGAAAATCTCTGTAGCGGAATACTGAAATTCACCTGCGTACTCTTGTCCGTAACGATTTAGAGAAGTGATACTCGTACGGAATCCAGGTGAGTGAAACGACCCTGTTTTAATAGAGTTTTAGCATTACTGGTGATAAAAAGTATGTCGTAGGACACTCCCAAGATTCATAGGGAGAAATTGGATTCAGAATGACGAATATAATGAGATAATTAATCCAGAAGTATGGATAAGACAAAGCAAGTATCTCATGATGATATGAAATTTGAATCATATAGTTATATACTATACCTGTTATATGGATGAGTATTATATTGTGCTTCTGATTATGATATGAACTGTTGTACTATTGATTGTGATTGAGCGGTGCAGTACCCCCTCTCACGGCAAGGCGGAAAACCCGGGTTAAAGGGTGTCTTGACCAATGAGTGTGGAGACAACGATTCCCTCAGTAGGGATATAGCCCGGATTGGTGATAAATCCGTGAGGCGCCCTAGCTAAGAGGATGAGGTTGTGCGTCATGGCGGAAAAATACAAAATTGGTGAGCCGGCCTGTGTGCGCTCTCCGGGATATATTGCCATTGACGAGTACTAGTATCGTTTGTTGAATTGGATGAATTTTTCTTGTATGTAATTTCTAACTATGTCTATTGGTTGAGCTTGAGCCTTCGGATATGCTTGCATGACTGGTGATGTATTTGAATTTTATTAACGCAAGGCCGATTTGCTCACTGAGTTTAAAAGCTCACACTGTTTGTACAAACTTTTTGTTCAGATCAGGTTGCCGCCGAAGTACATCCGCTAGAGGAGTAGATCACGTTGGACCTTCCCGCTGTCGGGTAGGCCCTTCTTTTGTTATACAGTATGTTGCTCTGTAACCGTCTAGGACATCTAGGTCAAGGGTTTGGTATTTGGCTTGTATTTCAGTATGATAATGTATTTCGTACTGAGGATCTATTAAGAAAATCTGATGTATTTTCTTTGTATTTATTAAGGAATGGTATTTTGAGAATATAGAGATAATGACTAACGATTTTACTTGTGGGAAGAATTTATCGAAAGGCTTACAGTGATGGGATATTCATCATTGTGCCGGTCATGTGCCTAGAAAATGGGTCGTGACAAAGTTGGTATCAGAGCATAGGTTGTTAGGTCTCCTAGTGATTACAGAGCAAGGTGTCTTTAGTGGGCCTTCCCCTATTGTCGTGACTGCAGCACGACCATAGGATGAAGATCCACCAAAAGCCCTGTAGAGATTAAAATCCATTTCTTTCGTGTCTTTATTTGAAGCATAATAGTGACGATATATATTATTCTTAATTGTAGAATAAGTTTAGATGGCACCAAGAAAATCAAACGCTTCTGGAATCCGCACAAGATCTGGCAGGGCCTTGGTCCCTCCAGCTGCTCAGTCAGCAAATGCAAGACTGGAGATGCCTAATCGTGCAGAAGATAACCATGCACAAAACAGAGAAATATCCACTGAAAACCCTGGAAGAAATGCTGGAGAACCATCACAAATTGACGCGACTGTAGTGATGGAAGCATTAGCTGCAATGCAGAACGAGGTGAATGAGCTAAAGGAACTTTTGATGGGACAATCATCTGAAGATGGCTCACAGGCATCAGTACATGCTGCAAAAGTACAAGAGACAGACCAGATGCCACCTCCACCCCCTCCTCAGGATTGGGTAGGTACAGAGGTCAAAATCTCGGAATTTATGAAGCTGAATCCGCCAACCTTTGCAGGAGATGTTAATGAAGACCCACAACGTTTTCTAGATGACTGTGAGAAAATCCTTGACACGTTAGAATGCCCTGAACCTCGAAAAGTAACCCTTGTTACCTTTCAGTTAAGAGGTAAGGCCGACCGCTGGTGGCGAACATGGAAGAAGGGCATGGCCAGAAATGCCCCACCCATTAAATGGAATGACTTTAAAAGAATTTTTCGAGAACAATTTATTCCGGAGAGTATACGAGAAGCAAAGATGAATGAGTTTGAGGCACTCCGGCAAGGATCACGAACCGTCGATGAATACGACAATCTGTTTATAGAGTTGTCTGAATATGCTACTCACATGGTCCTAACTGAGAAAGAAAAGATCCGACGATTTATTAAAGGCCTTCGAGAGTCTTTATTTGACAGGGTGGGATCGAAAATACGAGATTTTTCATTTTACACAGAAGCCGTCGACATCGCCCGTATGATGGAAGAAAGAGATATGCAAAAAGAAAAATGGAATAACAAAAGAAAGAGGAAGCAAGATGAGAAATCACGCTACCACGGAGAGAGTTCTGGACGTGCAGCCTCTACTGCTAGTGCACCACAGCGTCAACAAAGTGGTACAGGGGGTCAACAAAGGCCCTGGTGCTCTAAATGTGAAAGAAATCACTTCGGAGCTTGTTTTGTCAACAACAACACTAGGGTCTGTTACCAATGTGGTCAACAGGGCCACATCAAAAGAGATTGCCCCCAACTCTACACGAGATCTGGCCAAGGGTCAGTACGCCCTAATCAATCAGAGGCTACTGTTGCCAACAGATCCCCTGTAACTGTAGGAGGCAATGGAATCGGAAGAGGTGCTGGCAGAGGACAAGGTGGTCGAGGGCAGGCTTCAGCAGGCCGAGGGAACGCTCGAGTATTCGCTTTAACCCGTCAAGATGCTCAGGCGTCTAATACGGTGGTAGCAGGTACTCTTCTGATTGAATCAAATTTTGCACATGTTTTGTTTGACTCTGGCTCTACGCATTCCTATGTGTCACCATTCTTTGCTAAGAACTTTAAGCAAAAAGTTGTTAGATTAGAATGTCCATTTTTAGTAACTACGCCTACTGGAGGCACCTTACTAATAGAACGAGGCTATCGAGCTTGCAAGGTAAGAGTCGGAGAAATAAATACAACAGTAGACCTAATGCTGTTAGATATGACAGACTTTGATGTCATCTTGGGCATGGATTGGCTGGCATCTTGTCATGCCACCCTGGATTGCTATAATAAGATAGTTAAATTTAATATTCCGGGGGAGCCTTCTTTCGTATTTCATGGTGAACGGAGTGAAATTTTTGGGAATCTTATATCTTTAATGTGTGCCCAACGTTTATTGCGAAAGGGCTGTAAAGGATACTTGGCATTCGTTAAAGATATTAAGAAAGAAGAACTAAAAGTAGAAGACGTTCCAGTAGTCCAGGAGTTTGTAGATGTCTTCCCAGATGATCTACCAGGTATACCCCCAGATCGAGAGATTGAGTTCCAGATAGAGTTAGCACCAGATACTCGCCCAATCTCCATACCCCCTTATAGAATGGCACCAACAGAATTAAAAGAGTTAAAAACTCAGTTACAGGACTTGCTAGACAAAGGCTTTATAAGGCCAAGTTATTCACCTTGGGGAGCTCCTGTTCTGTTCGTGAAAAAGAAGGACGGATCGATGAGACTATGCATAGATTACAGGCAACTGAATAAGGTAACTATCAAAAATAAATACCCGTTGCCTCGCATCGACGACCTTTTCGATCAACTTCAAGGAGCCAAGTGTTTTTCAAAGATTGACTTGAGGTCTGGTTATCACCAACTCAAGATCAAGGAGGAGGATGTGTCTAAAACAGCCTTCCGTACCAGATATGGGCACTACGAGTTCTTGGTGATGTCATTTGGATTAACGAATGCACCAGCTGCTTTCATGGATTTAATGAATAGGATTTTTAAATCCTTTTTAGACAAATTTGTCATTGTCTTCATAGACGACATTCTGGTGTACTCAAAGACTTCAGAAGAGCACGAACAACACCTTCGTGTTGTGTTGCAGACATTGAGGGATCATCAATTGTACGCCAAATTCTCTAAATGCGAGTTTTGGATTGATCGTGTAACTTTCTTGGGACATGTGATCTCCAAAGATGGCATCCAAGCAGACCCAAGCAAAGTAGAAGCGGTCAAAATGTGGCCTAGACCTACCTCCGTCACGGAGATTCGTAGCTTCTTGGGATTGGCAGGATATTATCGTCGTTTCATCCAAAATTTTTCCCAGTTAGCCGCCCCTCTCACACGACTGACTAGGAAAGGGGTAAAGTACCAATGGGATGACGCTTGTGAAGAAAGCTTCCAAGAACTCAAGAAAAAGTTAATCTCCGCACCTGTATTGGTCTTACCCTCAGGACCAGGAGGTTTTACAGTATACTGCGATGCATCAAGAGTAGGGTTGGGATGTGTTCTCATGCAGCATGGCCAGGTAGTGGCATATGCATCGAGACAACTTAAGAAACATGAACAAAACTACCCCACCCACGATCTGGAAATGGCAGCAGTAGTTTTCGCTTTAAAGATATGGCGACATTATCTATACGGAGAAACTTGCGAAATCTACACTGACCATAAAAGTCTAAAATATATTTTCGACCAAAAGGACTTAAACTTGAGGCAGAGAAGATGGGTAGAATTACTAAAAGATTATGATTGCAATATTCTTTACCACCCAGGCAAAGCGAACGTGGTAGCAGATGCCTTGAGTCGAAAATCTATGGGTAGTCTGGCCCATATAGCAATAACAAAAAGACCCTTGATCCAAGAACTACAAGAGATGAGAGCAAAAGGTGCTACTCTTGAGGTTACAAGGACAGGATCATTCTTAGCCCATATCAGGGCTAGATCTTCCCTTGTTGACCAGATACGGATATCTCAAATGGAGGATCCTGAGCTTGTCCAAATTATGGAAAAGGTGAAGATTGGTGAAGTGAATAGTTTCACACTCGACGATACAGGAGTCTTACATTTTGAACAACGGTTGTGTGTACCACATGTTGGAACTCTTAGACGAGACATCATGGAAGAAGGTCATCGTGCTGCATATGCTGTACATCCAGGAGCCACCAAGATGTATCAGGATCTGAAACAGATCTACTGGTGGAAAGGAATGAAACAAGACATAGCAGAATTTGTGTCTCGTTGTTTAACCTGTCAACAGGTTAAAGCTGAGCATCTAAAGCCAGGAGGCTCGTTACAACAATTAGAGATTCCTGAATGGAAATGGGAACGAGTGACGATGGACTTTGTTGTTGGTCTACCTCGTTCCACAGGAGGTTATGACTCAGTTTGGGTCATTGTTGACCGACTAACCAAATCAGCACACTTCATTCCAGTCAAAACCACTTATGGTGTAGTAACGTTGGCACAATTGTATATTAAAGAAATAGTAAAGTTGCATGGAGTACCTATATCTATCATTTCTGATAGAGGTCCTCAATTTACCTCTCGTTTCTGGAGAAGTTTTCAGGAGGCATTAGGTACTCGAGTGGACCTTAGTACCGCTTTTCACCCACAGACAGACGGACAGTCAGAGCGAACGATTCAGACGCTAGAGGATATGTTACGAGCTTGTATTCTAGATTTCAGTGGTAGCTGGGAAAAGCATCTGTATCTTGTAGAGTTCGCATATAACAACAGCTACCAGGCCACTATTGGGATGGCACCCTTTGAGGCCTTGTATGGGAGACGTTGCAGATCTCCGATCGGTTGGTTCGAGGTAGGTGAAGCGAAAGCATTAGGACCTGACTTGGCCCAGGATGCCCTAACCAAGGTTAAGACAATACAAGATAGGATGCGAGCAGCTCAAAGTAGACAAAAGGCATACGCTGACCACAGACGACGTGATTTGGAGTTCTCAGTCGGCGATATGGTATTCCTTAAGGTCTCTCCAATGAAAGGTGTGTTGAGATTTGGAAGAAAAGGAAAGTTGAGTCCTAGATACATCGGGCCTTATGAGATTCTAGAACGAGTGGGAAAAGTGGCTTATCGGCTTGCCCTACCTATGGATCTGGAAGGGATTCACCCTGTTTTTCACGTATCCATGTTAAGGAAGTACCTTCATGACCCTTCTCACATACTTCACCCTTCTCAGAATGATTCTATCCTAGTAGATGAAAACTTGTCATACGAGGAGATACCGGTAGCTATCCTCGATAGTCAAGTAAAGAAACTCCGATCTAAGGAGATTCCATCCGTCAAGGTTTTGTGGAGGAATCAAACTCACGAAGAAGCCACATGGGAAGCCGAGGCCGACATGCGTTCTAGATATCCCCATCTTTTTACGACTTGAGGTAATTTAAATTCGGAGGACCGAATTTCTTAAAGGGGGTGATAATGTAATACCCATGAAAAATAAAATATAAATGCGTGTTTTCAAACTACTGTTACTATTTACGTATATGGTACTGTTCATTTATACAATCAAAATGTCAAATACTAGATGTGGTTTGGTTATAAGAGAAAACTAGAAAGAAGTTTGTAGGAGAAAATGACGTTTTATGTGTAAAAATACCCTCAGGGACTAAATTGAAAGGACTGAATTGAAAAGAAACTTAAAGGTTTAAGGTGAAAGAATAGTTTTCTCTTTAAAGTTTCTAATAGTAAATAAACGAAAATTTTCCATCGCGTAAGGTGCACAGTAACTGCATTATTAGAAATGTCATTTTCATAAATAGTAAATTGAATATTTTATTAGTGCATAGTGTCAAATAGTACCCTTGACTTTTGCTATAAATAGGCCCTTCCATTTCACTTCTAAACTCACACCTTCAACTTCTCTTCTTCCCTCCTTAAGTTTCTCTTGCTCCGACGCTAGGCTTCTGAGATTTTGGGCCTTTCCGTTTTTGCTTAGGTAAGGATACTATGCCCTTTCTATGTCTTTCAAATTTTAGAAGTTATTTTCTTAAGTATGCTCTGTGGTTGCGGCTTTGGCCGATCTTCCACATCAGAAAAACTGTCGTTAGCTGTTATTTTGATTCTCTGATTACCGAAATAGAATATAATCTGTGGAGAATACATGTCTAGGAAAGTTCTGGCTAAGGAAAGACCTGGTTTTTAATTGTGTCCAGTGTGACCCTCCACTCTTTCCTGGGAACTTACCTGGTGTACTCTTTTACATATTGTATTCTGTATTTCCGGTATGAATAGTACCCGTACGTATGAATAGTGACCGTATGAATAGTACCGTACGTATGAATAGTGACCGTATGAATAGTACCCGTACGTATGAACAGTATCTGTACGAAAATGATCTTAACGTACTTTCTGTAATCTTTCATGAAAATCTCTGTAGCGGAACACTGAAATTCACCTGCGTACTCTTGTCCGTAACGATTTAGAGAAGTGATACTCGTACGGAATCCAGGTGAGTGAAACGACCCTGTTTTAATAGAGTTTTAGCATTACTGGTGATAAAAAGTATGTCGTAGGACACTCCCAAGATTCATAGGGAGAAATTGGATTCAGAATGACGAATATAATGAGATAATTAATCCAGAAGTATGGATAAGACAAAGCAAGTATCTCATGATGATATGAAATTTGAATCATATAGTTATATACTATACCTGTTATATGGATGAGTATTATATTGTGCTTCTGATTATGATATGAACTGTTGTACTATTGATTGTGATTGAGCGGTGCAGTACCCCCTCTCACGGCAAGGCGGAAAACCCGGGTTAAAGGGTGTCTTGACCAATGAGTGTGGAGACAACGATTCCCTCAGTAGGGATATAGCCCGGATTGGTGATAAATCCGTGAGGCGCCCTAGCTAAGAGGATGAGGTTGTGCGTCATGGCGGAAAAATACAAAATTGGTGAGCCGGCCTGTGTGCGCTCTCCGGGATATATTGCCATTGACGAGTACTAGTATCGTTTGTTAAATTGGATGAATTTTTCTTGTATGTAATTTCTAACTATGTCTATTGGTTGAGCTTGAGCCTTCGGATATGCTTGCATGACTGGTGATGTATTTGAATTTTATTAACGCAAGGCCGATTTGCTCACTGAGTTTAAAAGCTCACACTGTTTGTACAAACTTTTTGTTCAGATCAGGTTGCCGCCGAAGTACATCCGCTAGAGGAGTAGATCACGTTGGACCTTCCCGCTGTCGGGTAGGCCCTTCTTTTGTTATACAGTATGTTGCTCTGTAACCGTCTAGGACATCTAGGTCAAGGGTTTGGTATTTGGCTTGTATTTCAGTATGATAATGTATTTCGTACTGAGGATCTATTAAGAAAATCTGATGTATTTTCTTTGTATTTATTAAGGAATGGTATTTTGAGAATATAGAGATAATGACTAACGATTTTACTTGTGGGAAGAATTTATCGAAAGGCTTACAGTGATAGGATATTCATCATTGTGCCGGTCATGTGCCTAGAAAATGGGTCGTGACATTAACTCATTGTTTTAACCCCCTTATATGGTTAAGTACATGAATTTAGGGAAGTTTTTAAGTCATGACGGCAAAAACCCAGAAAATGACCAGCTGATTCTGATAGAAAGTCGGTAAATTTTCATCCTGAATGCAAGCACTCCCTTGCTGTACACAACTAGATACAGATACAGCATCAGGGATTGAAGGTTCTCATCTTTGCTCAGATCAGTTGTGTACAATTCAAAGTAAATTAACTAACTTCTTTTAAGTCTCGACCAAATTATATCTTAGCCATTTTTATTTCAAATAAAATTATTGGGCTTCTTTGATACTTATCTTTTATTTCAATTTATTAATTTCACGTCAATAAAATTAGTTTTTTACACTATTTTTTTCAATAAATGAAATCTATTTTAGTCACTTGTATTGTTAGTATTAAAAATCAAAGCAATTGTGGAAAAAGTTAATTTCATTGACCAAAAAATAATAGTAAAGGAGATTTTTGTATTTTATATATATATATATATATATATATATATATATCAAATGTCAAAAGAGTTGGGGGATATTTTTTAAACGAGATGTAGTAACCAAGTGTTTGTTTGGAAGCACGTCCGTTTTCCCTCACCCGCTTCCACTATTGCTCCCAACCACGTTTGTAGGATTTAGTGTTGTTTGGGAGATTTCACACTCAACCGTGGGTTCGGTGAAACCTAGTTTCAGACTCTGTAAACCACGATATTTTCCTCATGACCATTTGTTGCTTCTCCGACAATTTTAATGTGGTTGGCGAAATATTTAATGTGTATTCAAAACTGGCTCTCAATTTTATCCCAGCCCATCTTGTGTATATGCAAACCTATTTGTTGCCCTTGCGCGCGTCTGAGCTACAAGAAAAGAGTGTTCAAACCAGAAATATATACTCTGTTTTACTACTCTAAAACAGAGCCAACTGAGGAGACTTTTTTAGGGAATTTTTAAGGTTCTTTCTAGCTCCAAAGAACAAGCAACATTGGATAACTTTGGTGCAGCTGAAAGGTTGAAGTTTCAGCTATTTTTCCAGCCAAAATCGAGAGAAGGAGGAAACCCAAAAACCTCTCACTTCACGTGAAAATGAGTTTTTCAATTTTAAAACTTGATTTTTGATTCATTTTCTTTCATGATTTTAGTCTAAAATGATATAATGAATCTTCAATACAGTTAAAACAAATTTTGGGTTGATTTGAATGTCAAACCAAGGAGAAAAGAAGAGAAAAATCAGTAAAAAAATCTGACCGTAAACTATAGGGACTAAACTGTAAATATTGAAAAGTTTGCTAAGGTTGATTTAATTTTGAAAGAATATATATTATTAATCTAGGGACCTGAAATATGAGATCAAATCAAGTAAATAATAAAAAAAAATTTTTGACAGGGACTAAAATGCATAAAATAAAAAGTTTATAGGAATTGATTTAAATTAAAAATAAAATATATTCTAAAGCTAGGGACTTAGATGAAATTAAATATAATCTTAAATTAAGTAAAAGACAAAATAAAAATTTTGATCTAAGACCTAACTAAATAAATTAAAAAGTTTACACGGGTTGATTTAAATTCAAAACAAAATATATTCTAGAACTAGGAACCTAGATGAAATTAAATATGATCTTAAATTAAGCGAAAGACAAAAAAATTTAATCTAGGACCTAACTGAATAAACTAAAAATTTTACATGAGTCGATTTAAATTCAAAACAAAATATATTTTAGAACTAATAACCTAGATGAAGTTAAATATGATCTTAAATCAAGCGAAATGAATCATATTCAAGACAGTATTAGTGATCAAATGGTAAAACATACATAGAATAATTAATAGTCATTTATAGAATTAACTATTTCTTTTATTCTAAGAATGAATCTCTTAATTTATTATCATGCAATTAAGTTCTTTTTTTTTGTTAATTTTTTGAATAGCATTGAAAATCATAGTTTAATTTAATTAATTTAATTTGCCAAATTAATGAGAAGCTTATTTTTATTAAATTATTATAAGCTTGTTGTCATTAATTTTAATTGAGATAAAATTAATTTAATAGAGAAAAAAATTGTATTGAAATTTAGTTAGAGATAAAATTAATTTAATAGAGAATAAAAATGTTTTAAAATTTAATTAGAGACCTTTAAATTATTGTGAATAATTAATGATTAATTAAATTTTTAATTAGTAATTGCAAAATAAAAAATTAATTTATTAATAAAAAAATTCACTAGTGATTAATTTGTAATATTAGACAAATAAACAAAAAAATTAAATTTCTTTTAAATAAATGACAATAAATAATAATGTTACATAAAAAAATTAAATAAAAAATTCATACCCTTTCTGATAATTACACATCTTAAACTATATTTATACACCAATATCCAAACATCATGTTCCTGCACTAAGTTACATTTGTCTGCTCCAAACCATGTTTGTCTAAATGTCTCCCAAACATAAATCACGTTTATCCAAACTTAATTTTCTTCAATTATATTCAATCAGATCTAGTTTGTCCCACCCACATTTAATTCACCAGACTACCAAACACAACCTAAATCTAAAGAGAATCTCGTGTAATTTACTTTTCATCGATTTTTATCATCACCTTCCAGCCCCCTATTCATGTTAATCGCTCTGGAGTCCCGTGTTGATGACTTGCTATGAACCCAAACATACCTAGTTATTACATTCATCATGTATACACCCAAATGAACAAGAAAATTTTCCTTTTTCCTTTTTCTTAGTTTACTACCAAAAATCATTACAAGAGCATCTTCCATTTCTGAAATGATGGAACCTACTACGGTCTCGCACAATAATCTCTCTTTCAACAAGTTGAGAGATTATCTTTATAGCATCATGGCAATCCTCACAAACTCGCAGGTTTTTTACTATTCTAATTGTAGTTCCTTGACTGGTACTAATCAGCCCAAACGCTAAGGCCAACTTCTCACTGTGAGTGGATAAAGCATCCTCCTTTTCTTCTTCATCCACATTATGTACCACAAGATCTGTCTTGGGTTTGTACCCAGCTAGCTTCATCTTCCATCTCAATTCTCCAATCATTAAATATATCTTATCTGATAGAGGATGTGATATGTCTCCCATGAAGAACTCATGAACTGTATTATCCAACTCTATCCAACTACACCCTGGTGTCCTCATTACTCCGTTATCTCGCATTCTCAACCTGCATTTTGCTGCATCATCTAGCCTTCCCTTTGAAGCATATATATTAGCAAGATAGACATAGCTCCCAGAATGGTCAGGATCCAATTCAAGAATGCGTTGTGCTACGCGTACGCCTCTCTCAACATCTTTGTATATACGACATCCACCAAGCAATGCTCCCCAAACTATGACATTAGGCTTCATAGGCATGGAGCTTATCAAATTCTCAGCTTTCTCCAGATGACCAGTGCGGCTAAGAAGATCAACCACACACCCGTAGTGTTCAATCTTTGGAGAAATTCCATACACTTGGTCCATCATATGGAAATACTCCAGCCCCTCATCAACAAATCCAGCATGAGTACAAGCTGTTAATAGCCCCATGAAAGTTATATCACTTGGCCTCATTCCATGTTCAAGCATTTCTCTAAAGCAGCCGAAGGCTTCATTTGCATGCCCATGCATTGCCAAGCCTGTGATTATAATAGTCCAAGAGATGACGTCCTTTTCTTGCATTGAATCAAAAACCCGCCTAGCATCTAATATGCATCCACACTTCGCATACATATCAGCCAGTGAATTCCCTAAAAACAAACCGAACTTCATCTTACTTTGTCTTATGAATCTATCAATCCATTTCCCTAAATCAAGTGCACCAAGTTGTGCACAAGCAGACAATACGCTAACAAGTGTAACATTATTGGGCACCAGATTGCTTTGTTGTTGCATTTGGCTAAATAACTCTATAGCATCAGCATACTTCTCATTTTGCGTGTAACCAGCAATCATTGCATTCCACGAAACCACATTTCTCTCGGGCATTTTATCGAAAAGCTGGCGTGCTTCATATAACTTACCCATCTTCGCATAGCCACTAATCATCGTCGACCAGGAAACCATGTTTCTCTCAATCATCCCATCGAAAACCCACCTTGCCTTATCGAGATCTCCACTTAAACAATGACCCGAAAGTAAAGTGTTCCAAGATACAATATCCCTAACAAACATCTCATCAAACAACTTCTGAGCAATCCCAAACTGACCCACTTTAAAATACAAATCCACAAGCGAGTTACAGACAAAAATGTTTGATTCGCATCCATATTTAGTGACAAAGCAATGAACCTTTTCACCTTCAACAGCCTCAGCTAGTCCAGCGCAGGCCTTGAGGACGGAAGTGAAGGTGTACTCATCCGGGTTTGGAGCATCAGGCGTCACCAATTGCTTGTTGAAGTAATATATAGCACACTGCCACTCATTGTTCTGAGCAAATGCTTTGACAAGGGCATTGTAAGCGAAGATATTTGGGTTTGGAAGGTAGTGTGTGAAGATAAGAGCACCATGCCGAGCATTGTCGCGGGAACCGCAAACCCCTATGAGCTTAACAGCGATAACGTTTGGGTCAATGGATTTTGAATCGGAAGGTACAGGGAAGGTAACAAGTTGGGTCTGGATTTGATAAAGGTGACGCATGGTTAGGTGTGAAGCGCATTTCAGAACCAAGTGAATGAGTTTCGAATAGTTGCAGGTGTGTATTAAAGCCAGGGTGAGTGCGACGTTTCAACGAAGTTTCCGTAAATCGTCGCAGATTTCGATAGTCGCGTTTACCTCCGCCGCCACTTCCGAATATCGCCAGGTTTGCTCGGTCGCAGAGTCCGGCCAGAACCAGGAAGTGGACTGTGCCACTGCCACACATGCCAATAGGAAAATATTTACTATACTTCCAAGATTTTAATACTATCTTTATTTATATTTTGATTAAATAATTTTTATTTAAATTTTAAATAAACCATAATTTAAAATTGGATTATATAGATTTCATTTAAAAAAATATAACAAATTACGCAATAATATAAGGATGTAAATATTAATAAAATATTCAATATTACATGAGTGAGGCTCCTGTGCCTTCAAAACTGTGGAAGAAGGCTTATCGTGTGACTCCTCGTGTGACTCTGGACAGTTGATGTTTTCAATACACATGGGTCAATTTGTAAATAAAGCAAGGGTTAAGATGAAAAGAAATTTTTCAACTTGGGAGGGAGAGAGATGAACGAACAAAGAGAGTTATAGAGTTATAGAGGGGTCAGTCTCACGTTTTCAAATTAAGATAGAACTACAATGAAAATAAAAAAATTTTAACCAAGCGTCCAAGTGCAATATGGCAAAAAAGGTTGGGCTCAAAACTGTAATTTATCCCAAGTCTCCTTCATTTTTGCACGATTTGGAGCACCAGCACTCACTATTTTTAGATCATGTGTGTCTTGAGTCCTTGGTTAGAAGAGTTCTTACAGTTTTGAATGACTGTAGATTCTACCAGACATGTAAAATTCACTAACTATGTAAGGACTGTGAGCAGCCACTTAACCAAGAAGAGTCTTTGGTTAAGGAAAGTAACACCTCCCACTATTTTTACTTTTTCTTCTTCCTCCCTTGTTCTTCCTCTTCCTTTTTTCTTTTCTCACTCAACTCTTCTCCCCCTCTCTCACTCTGTTTCTCTTCCACTTTCTCTTGGTTTCTCGGTCTAGCTCTCTCTCGCTCTCTTTGTTCGTTCATCTCTCTCTCCCGAGTTAAAAAATTTATTTTCATTTTAACCCTTGCTTTATTTACAGCCTGACCCCTGTGTGTTGAAAACATCAACTACCCAGAGTCACACGATAAGCCTTCCTCCACAGTTTTAAAGGCACAAGAGAGGGAATCCGTTCCCGAGGCAGAGGGAGACGACGGCATATCTTAACAGAAACACAGGTGAAGAAGTAACAGAATCACATATCAAAAGAAAACAAGATTGAGAAATAAACGTGCAAATCGCAAAAATCAGAAGAGGAAGTCAATCGATGAACTAGAGAAAAAGGAACTTATGATGGGAACTTACAGATAATAAATCAATCCCATAACAGAAAAAAAAGGAACTTACGATGAGTCGATGACGTCGCCGCCGCTGTGTTCGAGAACTGCAACATATACGCACGCAAACCCAACGCTGATCAGAAGAACATGTTCACCGCTCAAGGCAGAGAGAACCCTAACCAGAACACCGGCATTTCAATCTTGAACTCCAAAATCGTTGCTGCTTCGAATCTAATTCCTTTTAATTCGTCTTTCAAGACCTACTTGGGACGCCCTTGGAAGTGGAGATGAGAATCAGAGAACACGATGGAGATGATGATCAGGTGTGGTGAACGCCTGATATTGGAAAGATGGAAGAAAAGGGGACGAAGGAGAGAACGGCCGTACGGTGCGGTGCGACAGTGGAGATGAGAATCAGATTAGAGAAGCTCAGAAGCACTGTGGAAGATGGAGAAATTTGGGAATTAGGGTTTTTTTAAAATTAAATTAATTTTAATTATAAATAACTGAAATATCTGTAAAAAATATTATATATATATATATATATATAAAGAAGCATTTTAATAATTTAGGTGAAATTATTAAAATACTCTTTAGGAATGGGAATTGCGCAACCGGGAGTATGATTTTCGTTTTTGAAATGTTGATGAGGGGATATTTTTCCCCTTTTCGCAGAAAAAAAAATTTCAGAACCCTGAGAGCAAGAATCTGATATACATTCCCGCCATCTTAGAGAAAAAGATATTGAAATTCTAATATCTTAGTACTGGTAAAACGGGCTGTCCGACCCGGCCTGTAACGGACTAAGCTTAAAAATAAGTCGAGCCGGACAGACCTATTTTTGGACGGGCTTGGATTCTTATGTCCAAGTCCGCCCATGCTAGTCTGCTGGCTAAATGAGCCGGCCCGCGGGTCAAGTTTTTTTTATTTTATTTTATTTTTTTAATAATATAATATAAAATTAATTTAGTTATTTTTTAGGTAAAAAAATAAAAAATATATATTAAGTAAAAAAAAGTTAATATATTCTAAAATTATATGTTTTCTATAATTTTAGAATTTATCAATTCTAAAATTGTATATTAATTCATCCAAATTAATTATTTAGGATAAATTTCAAAATGAATTGATAAGTTAAACAAAAAAAAAAGTTAAGAATAGATGGATAAATTCCAAAATTGTAGGATAAACAAAAAAATTTAGGATAAATTATAAAATTGTACAATATAAAATTATGAATTTATTGTAAATTTTTTTTAAATAAAATACAGGCCGGCCCATGGGGCTTGCGGGTCCCGCCTGTTTAGGCCCGTTTTTAAACGGGCTTATTTTTCAATCTCCAAGCCTGCCCATATGCGGGCGGGCCGGCTTAGCCCGTTGGAAAAAATCGCTATTATACATTTTCCTTTGTTTAGTATGTTTGTATAAGTTGGAGTTGGAAAAAAAGTTTGGAAAATTGGTTAGTAATAGTAATTCATTTTCCTTGAAATTTTTTTTTGCAAGAATGGAAGGAAAATCGGTTTTCATCATTGCAAATATGTTAAAAGACCAAAATACCCCCAACTTTTCATCTAAGTTTAAAAAATGTCCCTAATTTGTTCCCTGTAAGTGAATTCCTGATTCCTTCTCGTCATCGTCGTCCTTCTATCTTCTCGTCATCCTTTGTATTCACGCCTAGATCTGTTGAGGACATAATGAATTTTTAAATCTAAGACGGTGATGTGCGAGGACGATGTGGGTATGGGATTGAGATTAGGGAAGAAGGTTGCGAGCAAAGGGCGGACATTGAAGAGGTGAAGGAGAATGTTTTGGGAAGTTGACGCCGTGATGAGGTGCGATGTGGGTGAGGGCAGACACCTGAAAGCGACGATGTTCAAAGTTCCAACTCTGAAGCGACGTAGTGTGGGTGAGGGCGGACAGTTGAAGAAAACGCTAAGGAAAATGAAGACGACGATGTTTAGAATTCCAGAGACTATATTAAAAGAAAAAAAATGACTATATTGAAATAAAAAATAGTTAAGAGACAAAAATAATAATAAATGTGTTATTAATAATAAATTTAACACAAAGACATTTTAGTAAATATATTTTATATACTAAATATATATTTTTTATTTTTTTATATCATAATAAACACATTTTTTATATTATTTTATTTTATTTTTCTTTTTCCTATCAAACTGCGTATCTAACATGCCCTAAGGGTGAGGGATGATATCCTTAGTCAATTTTTGTCCCATACTCCAAAAGTTACCACCATAACAAGCCATGAGCAAATATAGGAGTTGAAAAATAAACTCCAACATTTGATAATAATTTGTTTTGACTCTTCAAACAATTAAAAGAAATTGTCTGTGTCTTAACTTGAACAATAATCATAAATCTAAAAACATAAGTATTATAACTACTTGATAAATGAAAACTTTCTGACCAACACTGTCCCATGAAATAATTTTTATCTTTATGGCATGTTTTAGTTTTAGCTTTAATTAATTAATTAATTTTATCATTGAAGTAGTTTCACAGTAATAGATAGAAACATTATTATCATTCCAAAACTTGTACTCATTAATAGTTTCATTACTAATATGATTGACAAATGACAATGAAATATAGTTCCATTACTACATAGGTTTTCTATCTTTGCCCAATCCCGAGATTTGGGAAAAACTTATTACCCAACCCTCAGCCTATCTATATAACATAGCTATAAATTTTAATGCTCAAAGTTAAGTTAGTCGAGTAGCGTTTTTGTAATTCATATTTAAACTTTATATTTAAATAAAAATTATTTTTAAATATATTCTAATAGAGTTTATATATCAAGATTAAATATTATTAAAAATTACTAACTTTCAGTTTTAGACAGATGTGACGCGCGCATGATTGATTCGCAGCGACATTTGGAACGACCTCACGTTCAAAATTAAACCAAACGACGCTGAGTAAGGTCGTTTTGGGGATAAAGGTGCAGTGTCGTTTTACTACGCACTGACAGCAATAGGAGCCGCGTCTGCGGTAAACGAAAACAAGGGGCAACGAGCGCACATGGTCTGTGCCTTTTTTAAGCATATTAATTTAACTTTGTTCCTCGTTACTTGCTCCATAGAAGGCCTGATTCAAAGAACTTACGTAAGAGGTCATAGAAAAATTCCACTACGTCTCTGTTTGTGGCACATAGAAATAAAGATTGTGTTTTGTAGTGAACCCAACTAAGGGAACAGAATGGGTATTCCATCGGAGCTGAGGGACATGATGTCGCAGAGAAAAGGTTTTCTGATTGCTTCTCCAGCCGAAGATCTGAAAGCCTTGAGGTCTAAGGGATGCGTTAATGGTATATATATATATATTAACTTTGAATCTGATTTGAAATGTTTATATGGAACATCGTTTTACTCCTTTTGTTTGCTGAGAAATACTGGAAGCGGTGAGGAATTGAAAGTTGGGCGATTTCGTTTAAATATATCTTTCGTTTAATTGTTTTATTTTAGACAGGATTGACTAGGATTTAAAACTCTCTGTTCTATTATTTTGTTTGTTGATCCTAATTTTTTGTTTCGTTTGATTCCATCGGTCCAACTGATTGGTTTGTACTGGAACTACTTGATTGATGATGAAATTAATGATGTTGCATATCACCCTCTGCTTGTGTTCGATGAAAGTAAACACGTTTCTTACCATTTATTTATTAAATTATTATCTCTCAATTTAGATAGGGTAATTACACTTTAACTTAACGCATCAAGTTTTCATGAAAATCAATAACAGTGCATCAAGTTTCAAATCCTGCATTTTCCCTTCACGTTTGAGAAACATACACTTTAACCATCAGGGATAGTGTTATTCACCTGCTACTTTAATTTTCAGAATTCGGATCTTATTTGATGCTTTGCAAGGTGAGGAGGTTGGTGCTGCAGAGACTTGTACTTGACTTTTAGATGAAACATTGTGTTCTGGGATATTTCTGTTTTTCATATGTGTTTTGGTTATGCAGAAAAAGATAATAACAACTGGTTTAATTTTGTTGAGGGGTCTCTGTGTACCTTAGGAACTAAAGATATAAGGAATTTATTGCAAAAGTAATTCTTGAGTAATCATTGAGGCCCATCACATGTTTTACTTTCCTGCTTATTGACGTAAGTAATACCAAAGTTGAATGGAGCTTAAGCTAATGCATGTTTGCCTGCTCATTTTGCAGGGCTGTTAAGCGTAACCATTTTTCATATAAATGAGAGATTGTCAAATTCCCTGGCCATATATATTCTAGTTATTTTTATTTTGTTTTGTCCATGATTTCCATCATCTAAACGAGGCATATATGCTATATTTTTATGATATCTTGTTAAATGACGTTAAAGTGTGGATATCATCATCATGTCTCATCCCATTCAACCTTTTCTTAAATTGCAGAAGGAGTTCGTCAAGGATTTAAGGCAGCTTGCATTGCATTGGTTGCCACTGCTATTCCTACTGTATGTATTTTCAGACTGTTAGGCACTTTCTGTTAATGATGCTAATCTATATTTCTTTCTTTTTTTTTTTTTATTAAAAAGAGATGATCAGTCAAATATAACTATGTTTGTTTCCTAGGTGTGACTTTTTCTTGTGATGCGATCCTATATTTGGTCATCTTGCTGTAATATTTTTCTGTACGAAAATAAAATCATAGGATTGAAGTTTTCTGATATTGTTCTTTAGCCTTTTTTGCTGGAAGTAATTTAGCCCTTTATCTTTCATTAACTAGTAATAATTAGTTAAAAGTTGAAGTTTACTGTGCCTGAAATGTCCTTCTTGTTGCTCCTATCCCTGTAGACCCCTTGGCTTTGGACAATTGAATCATGACATCAGCAATGTTAAAATTCTCTGTCCGTTCTCTCTGTTCCTTAAGGCAGTAGGTAAAGTAGAAAATAGTTTGGCATTCCTCTTTTTTCTACACTATTTCTTCTCTGGCCATCTTGAATACTGGACAACACCTTTATATTATCGGTCCACAGAAATATACTGATATAATAAAAGGATTGAGCATCTTAATGCCCAATACATAATGTTAAATTGAACTTTCATAACAGTTTTGAATTCGAGATTGTTTTAAGTATTGGAACCTTTCCTTTGGGCCACAGACTTCTGAAACCTAATTAAGAGTGTGATTTAGAACTCCAAAGTACTGATACATTAACCTTTGGGAATTTGCTGATGATGATAGATCATGTAGGAAGATAGCCATAAATTTTGTTTGATCTTTAATATTTCACAAATCATAATGATGTCAATCCTGACTATTGCTTCATGTATGCTCCATGCATGAATGATAGATTGTCCTATTGAAGCTTATGTATTTGGTGTTGTCTTCTTCAAATTTTCAGTTACTTGCAGTGCGAAAGGTCCCGTGGGCTAAAGCAAACCTCAATTATACGGGTCAGGCGCTTATCATTTCTGGCGGTATGATCTTAACTTACAAGGGAACTTCAGTTATGTTAACATTTTTTTTTCCCGTTAAGTTCCTGTCAATGTTATACATGATTGGATTCAAGGCAACCAGCAATCCATCTTGATTATTGGCTTATTCACAAATTTCTATTATTCATGTACTTATTGTAATGGTTTACCTTAATCCTGAAATCCAATGACACTAGGGATCATTTGTGCTTTAGATCTACTCAGAAATCAAACGTCTAACCTATTTACTTGTTTCAATTAAACTGCACATTAACATTAGACTTTGTTTTGTAAACAGCCTCAATTGCGGCGTACTTCATTACTGTTGATCAAACCATCTTGGAGTGTGCAAGGAAAAATTCCCAGCTCCAGGACGCTTTGAGACGCCAGAGATAATTCAGTTCTAACTTCCAAACTGCAATATGGGAATTCCAATCCTTTTGGTCCCGTTGCAGGATGTTGCTGCCTGTTCAACTGGATGGGCAAGCCAACGGCAAATTTCTTCTTTCGTTCTCCCTCTCAGATGGATTTATAGTTGTATGTTTTTTAAAAATAATTAAAAAAAAATCGTGTAGTGTGTGGAATTGTTGCCATTTCATGTGTCTGCATTGTTTCACATTGCAGTTGTTTTTTCCTTTCAATGGTTGAGCATTTCACCTGGTATCTCTTCTGGTGGCCTTCAGATAAAGGACTACTAATGAAATGCATTTGATTATTGACCTGATCGAATGACAATTAGGTTAATTCTCTGCCCTCATCCAAATTCTATTCGATCATAAGGAGCGCTTATATTTCATGTGATCAATTTGGTCTCGTGTCATTTATGCCCAATGGAATGTGATACGAACTTTGTTAACTTGTGACGAAATCATAACGAAAATTAGTCCTTAGAACTATTCTAATATAGATTTGGATGGAAATTGCAACCCAACACCGATAAAGAAATATAAACTTTGATATGATGAAGACATCACAATCAATGGGTGGAAATTCGATTGATAAGTTAGATTATGAACGTCACAGGTAAAATTTGATAAGTTTAAAATTTGTTTAAAATTTTTTTAAAGAATCAAAGAGAAATTTATCTTCACAAAATATTCTAAATTCATGTGTTTTCATATGCGTCATACATAATATTTATAGGTAAAATTAAAACCCTAATTTTCATATGAATGAGGAATCAAACTAGATTAAAAAAATAAACAAAATAAAAATTTTCCTAATAAGTAAAATTAAAACTTTTCTAATAATTAAAATAGAAACTTTTTCTAATAATAAAAAATGAAAACTTTGCTAATAATTAAAATAGAAACTTTCTTAATAATTAAAATGCTAAAATCAAATAATAAAACTTCTTTAAAAAGGATAAGCAATCTTCAAGTCATATTCCACGTTATTTTGAATTTTTTAACTTGGAATATAGAAAAAAATAGATATTAAATTTAGTGATGTGAGATAACAAATTTTTTTCTTTAACTTGGTATTTGGATTCCTATCAGAATGGGTTGAATGATCATAGTATATGCACGCAAAACAGGAAGAAAGAAATAGCTTTATTAATGAAGAAAGCTAAACCAAAAGGTCGAAGCTAAAATAATATCCTAATCAACTTTGTGTGTAAGTTTCAGGTTTGCCGCAAAGGAATCTCGTTATACGAATTAATTCAAGATACTTTGTGGTTTGTGCTGAGGCAGGGGAAGGCAAAGTGGATAAGACTCCAATGATCTTTGGATTTTAGTTGTGTTATCCTAAGATTGGCTTCGAA
Source organism: Biancaea sappan (assembly GCA_037074585.1). Taxonomy (NCBI): domain Eukaryota; kingdom Viridiplantae; phylum Streptophyta; class Magnoliopsida; order Fabales; family Fabaceae; genus Biancaea; species Biancaea sappan. The sequence continues at coordinate 21,815,864 of CM073494.1, forward strand.
ATTTCATTTGGCAAGATCTAACAGGCCAACAGACTGAGCTTACTGATGAAATTCCAAGACCCCATTTTTGTAAAGTTTTCGATATTAATTGATGCCCCATGATGAAGACAAAGCATGGAATTCGAGCTAAACGGCTCACCTTTCCTTAGGAAACTACACTTGATTCAATAGAATATTCAAAATGGTGATCTTAAGGAGCAACGAAAAGGAAACAAAGAACAATATAATATGAAGTAAGTGCTTATCGTAAATTTTATAGTAGAAAAACAATTAACAGAATAACCTTCTATGATATGTATATATAATCTCCCACTTCACTCTTCTGTTTGTGGTCGGAAATAAAAGGGAATAGCCATTAGCCACCTTGCTTCCTCTCTGACACTAGAGAGGTTCGATGGATTCGATGGATAAAGTTACAGAAGAGAGAGGTACTTGTCCTAATGTAGCTTCTGCAGAAGAAATCCCTCAATCTGAATTCCTCATATCCTTCTCTACCGACCCAAACCAATTTACTGGATCAGAATCTTCTTCGTATTTATCAGAAGTATCCTCATTATCATCATCATCATCATCATCATCATCATCATCATCATCATCATCATCATCATCGTTTTTGTCGTCGTCATCATCATATTCAGATGAGCCTCTAAATGATCTTTCGGAGATGTTGGCTCAGCTTCCCATCAAGTAAGTTAGTTCCTCTCAAGTCTCTTATGCATCAATGCATCAAGCATTCTCAAGTTTTTTACATTACCTGGAATTCCTTTGTGTAATCTACAGGAGAGGGATTTCCAAGTACTATAAAGGAAAATCCAGAACCTTCACATCCTTATCAGATGTGAAATGTATAGAAGATTTAGCAAAGAGGGAGATTCCATATAGGAAGAGAGCTCAAAACCCATCATCACAGAGTCCAAAGGCAATCATATCAAAGAAGACTAGGAGAAGCTGTTTCATGTCCTAGTGTCTAATGGAGTTAGTTAAAAGCAGGCCCCATTTGGAGTTTGGACTGATGCTAAAATTTGCAAAAGTTTTATTATGGATAGTTCCAACTCTCATCCGTCGAATTAATCTTTAAATTTGTGTGATTATCACATGTAGTGTTAAATTTTTCTTTTAATGAAACAAACCAACGAGAGTTTGAACCTTAAAATCTTTGACTCTTCATAAAAAACCTTATTAACAATTACCATATGCAGCAAGTGCAATTATAAAACTGCTGGCATTTCAAGTTTAGATCACTTTACCAAAGGAAATAGAATAACTTAATGATTAAAAAAAAAAAGTTGATGTTGTAAAAGTTTTCAAGATTCTTCGGGGAATATTTTGTCATCGTTCTTCTTGTATGTTTTTTTCTTAAGCCCTCACCTAATTTTTCCTTATTAAATCGCAATGTCGGTTGATCATAGGTGTTAGAACGATATTACCTTCGGAAATGAAGTCCATGATCAAATAGAAAATGTTTGGCATTTAAAATTTAACTTAATAAATAAAAATGAAAAATCCATTATGCTTGCTCATTAGATGCATGCGGTTAGTCCAAGCGGCAGGCATTAACGACGTTATAAGATTAGAAACTCAGAACACTAGTTTGAGAAAAAAGTCCAATACTTAATCAGGTATTGTTTACAAAGACAAAAATGCATATAACCCATAAAAACAAACAATCAAATTCTTAGAAATATTTGAAATTCCCTTTCTTTATGACTCCTGAACTCTAGACGGTAACAAGGAAACAAGGCTGACAGGCCTTTAGGCATAAGACACGGTACTTTCTTCAGATTTTATTCTTTGAAGAAAAAAAATTGACATAATTAATTAGGGACAACAGCTTAAATCGCTGAAACATTATTGCAATGTTTATCATCTTCTGCTTTATATGCAGCTCAAAATGCATACCGGTAGATGGCATCTGCTACACCATCTTCGTCATTGCTGATGCCGACCACATTAGCCACAGCTTTTGTCTTCTCTGACCCATTACTAAGAGCAATGCCCAAAGAAGCCAGCTCAAGCATCTCAACATCATTTTCTCCATCACCAATAGCCATTATCTGCAAATAAGTCATTAGGGGTGGGGAAATGTCATGATGGAAGTCAATATAACTGCATTTTAATATAAGAGATACTTTATTTGCATGGCAAATTAGTACACCAAAGTTCAACAATAATGAAACTATATTCTGTCCTCTCAACATATGATTAAAAAACTTCAATAGATTAATGCCACGCCATGCAGAATGCAATGAAGTTGTTGTACACTAAGCTAGAATATGGTTGGGTGTGTACATTTCAAACAGTGAATTAGCTAAAATCTATGTATTTGTATTAATTTAACGTGCAGGCTTGCTTATTATTACAATTGTTTCATATATGTGAACAATCTGATTTGTCAGAGTTCCCAAGTTAAAGACAATGCAAAACCTTCACCCATGAAACAGAAGACAATGCCAAAACTATCAGAGGGGACAAATCTTTATAGTACCTCCTTAGCAGTAACCCCCAAGTGATCTAGCAGCATTTTTACTCCATTCCCTTTTGATGTTCCCAAGGGAACAATTTCTAGCATGTCTGGCACAGCTTGAACAATTGTGGCTCGATTCCTTGTTGCCTCTGACCAGTAGGGCCGCAATGTGCTCGCCACTTTCTGTGCAGTGTCCAAGAAAATCATTTTCTGAACCACCAAAAGATAAGTGTTAGCTAGAAGCCAAGAATGCAAAGTGACCAGGATAATAATAATTTAATTAGGTTTTCATTACAACTATAGCCTTTTAACGGGCTTTCTGGTAAAGTGGCAATTGTGACAAATCACAATCAAACTGATAAAGAGGGTATGTGATATTTACTTAATTATATTAACACTAAAACCCATACAGTATCAAGAAACTTCTGAAATGAAACTTGAAATATCAAGTATGATTTAGTTACAGCCCAGAAGAGTCCTTCCTTCCTCCTCTCCTCCTGGCATCGAAAGCCTTTAGTTGTGTGCAGTGTGTATATAATTAATCGTGAATTTTGTTATTATTAAGCATTTATAGGAACCTATTCATAAACTGAAACCAGGAAGCAAAAATTGTCCGTATTCATACATACCTGTATGTCAGCAGTAGCCAGGAGATGTTCAGTAGAGGGCATGATTTCTGCCTGCAAAGAATTTTTTGCGTAAAATACAAGGAAATGAGGCAATATAATGCAAGAAAGATTATACAATGAAGTAGATGAGGTACCTTTGGTTCATGGTATGCTGTATGCAATGAATCAACCAGTGGGTGATCAAAAAGGGTTAAGCAGCGACCCTCACTGAATGCAATAAGTGGAACTTTATTTTCCAAGGAGTAAATGCATGCCTGCACTTAAAGAAGCGTTCCTCTTTTTACTTAGAAACTAACAAGGAATTTTCCCACAGAACTGAGAAAGTTTTGAATAAAGAATTAGATATTTTACATTTGAAATTTATAACCCTCAACCTTTCTGTCTGTGAATGGGATAAAAATTAGTTTCCATATATGCATGACTATATCTTTTCTCCTCTCCTTTGGTGAAAAAAACCAAAAACTTCATATACTCTAGATACTTAGGACAAATATAAGCTGGTCCTTTGAGTATCATACAAGGGCGTAAGGTATAGATTTGGGGCCCAAGACAGCACCATTAGCACTACTGTGATATAATATTACACAAACTGTGGAATACAGAGCTAAACTGTAAGTTGTCATTGATCACAATCACAATAAAATCCAAAAGGACAAAGGTCAACATGATTGAACACAAGCAATTTTTTTATTCTACCTTCAAAGATGAATTCCAAGAAAATGAATATGGAAATTCCAATAAGTTACCTCTCTGCAGACATTTAGATCTAAGTTGCTTCTAAAAATTTCCCGACCTTGTCTACCATAAACAAGCAATCCCTGGAAACAAGTGGTGTATGGAACATAAGGCTCAGGATAATAATGCTGACAAGCTAAGACCATATAGCAACATAGGACAAGGAACTTATAAAAATGGCAACATTTGTAAGCAAGATCGAAGTCAAGATTTTATTCAATTTAGCAACGAAGCTGAAGCTACACTCTTCCTCTTATTGATAGGCATAGTATCAATAAATTATATCCTTTAAACTTCTATGGTGCTTCATACCATGACAGGGAAAATGCATTGAAAGATAACCTTTTTTTTTTCTCTTTTCTTTTTTATTTTTGGTACATACAAATTTTCTTCTTTTGGTGAACAGAACTTGGGTTCAACATTCCATTTGAAACAAAAATATAACAATAACAACAAAGCCTTATCCCACTAAGTGGAGTCGGCCACATAGATCGCAGGACATCATTGAACTCTATCAATAATCAACTCTTTAGGTATCTCATTTATCAAAAAATCTTGTTCAATGACTTCTCTAAGTGTCTTCTTTGGTCTTCCTCTGCCTTTTTCACAGAACTCCATACATCTATTCAACCCTCCTGACTGGCATCTCCAATTGTCTTCTTCGAACATGTCCAAACTACCTTAAACGATTTTCTACTATTTTCTCCTCAGTGGATGAAACAAAAATATAAGTTACAGAAAAATAAGCATGTGTAGGTTAGACTGTCAGGAGAAGTCATAATTCCATTATGGGATAATTACCAGGTTTTGTTTTTGAAGAGTTAGTTTTGGTATGTTTTATTCTTTCAAGCATACTTGCCTACACTCTCCTAATTTCTCACAAAACCAGAGGACATTACCTCCCTTATTATTTTTACCACGTCAGAGAACTGAAGAAGCTAAACAAGTTCCACTTGTAGATAAACAGAAGCTTCCGGCAGCCTCATATGGCAAACCAGAAGGATAGAGGAGACCAGAGTCCTAGAGTACATTAGTTAGAAAGTTTCTCAATGAACAAAGGTCTGAAGGGAGAGAAGCGAGACAGACATATAGAGCTTAAATAAACAGGAAGAATAATATAGTAAGGGACAGCATATACACAACACATTTTTGTAGGAAAAGCTATCCATGCTTACTCATCAGTCTATCCTAAAAAATCTCCACAAAACTAGTCTCTAAAGTCATCATTGTTATTAGAGATCCATCTAATTATTGAATGTTGTCAGCTTTACATTTCCCAAATCTTATTATTGGATTCTCTATGAGATGGAGGTACTGAAAGTTTGATAACAATGTGCCAGAGACTATTGAATAGCAGCTGATTCATGTAATGTAATGTGATATATAAAGACAAATGTGTACATATGCATGGCAAGAGAATATGATACGGGGCAATACTTTCAGCCACACATATAAGTGTCTTGCTGAGTCAAGCTGTTCATAAATATTAAAAGAGCACAGATTAAAGATTAACCTGTAAGAAAACGCCGGGGGAAAATTCTGAAACTACACCATCTTTTCCAGCTAAGTCCAACACCTTAAAAATATCTATAACAGCTGGACGAGCCTATTTCCCAATGTTAAACACTAAAAATCAGATATTATGTCAAACCACATATATCTATAGTATATTAAAAAAATTTCTGACACCAGACCAAAGATAAAAGGTATTGGCCTATCTAAATTAAACAACTTCTAATGTGATTATATTCTGACAGTTATGGAACTATAAGATCTTACTTTTCCAGTAGCTATCACAATTTTCAAACCCCTCGACATGGCCTCTTTTAAAGCCTTGACAGTTGTTGGAGTGATTTGACTTTTGCTGTTCAGCAAAGTTCCTTTACATAATAAAGCAGACTATAAGAACTCAAACAGAATCAAAGATTATTTAAAGACTACGTGTCAACATGATCTTACCATCCATATCACAGAAGATATAGCTGAACTTGGGTTTATAAAATCTTAGACTGCCTTCTTTCTTCCTGTCTTTTGACAATTCATCTGTAAGATTATGTCCCCATATACTTTGATATATAAAATTAGCAGTATTTCAATCAATGGTAAGTGTATAAAACCAAAAGACGATATAACTTTAGGAAGCTGCAGCCCATCAGTAAACAGTACAATTACCATCTGAACTCTCTTGGTGAGAAATTGAACTGGTTTCAGCTTCACATGCACTCTGTATTAGTCCTTTTCCTTTCCAACCAAGACTATTTAGAAGTTGTTCCTCCTCTCTCTCCATTTCTTCTTCAGCCTCTTCGCTTATTTCATGATCAAATCCCAAAAGATGTAACAAGCCATGAACCTGCATAAAGATGAAGCTTCTATTCTCTCAGTGTTCAATTTGCATAGATAAACATCCTAAAAAGAAATAGGGAAAAGAATCCAGGTTTAAAATTTCTTCTGGAGAAATGTATAACGCAGGCCTAGAGTCTTTTTCCTATGCATGCTAGCCAATGAATTATTTCATTCTTAAATTTCAAAAGTAAAAAGACATGTAAAATATTGCAGTTTCTTTGTACCAAACAAAAAATATTGCAGTTTCTTTGTACCAAACAAAAAATATTGCAGTTTCCCTCTTTCGGTAATTTAATTGTTCCCATGCAAGGTTTCTCCTTTTTATCTGTTTGTGATAGTTAATACAGGCACTTGGTGGTATCTGTATCAATTGAATTTATTATTATTTTCATTCGTTTCTTTTCTAATCATTTTGTTTAGAGAATTGTTTCTTTTCTAATCAGTTTGTTTAGAGAATTATCAGTGTCTAAACATTGCCTAAACACATTATCTTTCCAAAAAAATCAACCAAAGGCACCAAAACTACTGATTTAAAACATAAGTGGTACCACAAGACAAGTAAATGGTCACATTCATGTGATTTTAATCAAGCCTGTACAAGAATTGAGATGATATCAAAGAGCATATATAATCTTCAGCATGCAGCAGACAATAGTCAGAATATAATCAAACCAACCAAGAGAATGCGTATTTCATCAATAAGAGTGTGCCCTCTTTCCTCTGCTTGTCTTGCAGCTGTCTCGACAGAAATTACAATATCACCCAACATAAGCTGAAATAAGGAAATTCATTAAAAAAATTATCACACTGACTATGCTCTGTCTTGTATTTATTGGAAACAATACCCCATATATCATTGGCTAGAAAACATGCAATCTTACAATAGGAAGCTTAAGCCCAGGGACATGTTGTGACATTGAGAGAACATCAGTAGCATGATCCTCATCCCTCCATTCCTTATTAAGTTTACGAATAAATTCATCATTGCAAAGAAGCACTGATAACTCAACACTTTCAAATCCACCAACGTCAGTTATAGCAGTATCCCTCGTTTTATACCCTGAATCTTTCAAACTATCAAATGCCAATTTCATTGCCATTGGCACATTTAGACGAAGCATCTCAGCAATGCTCTGCAATCAGTGTAGACAACAAGATGGAAATGATGAGTTAATTATTCAATCATTATGTAAGAATACAGATAAAGTATAACTCCGTTATAATTTTCTCTCTCTTAAAACATCTTTGAATTGGAGGGAAGTTAATAATCCAGAAAATAGAACTTGCAAACCTTTTTCATGACTCCAATCAAGTTAAGAATGCTGAACTTACTTCAGGACTATATCGAATAATTCATAGGCTTTCTAGCTGCAAATTGTGATTGAAGTGCATTTAAATTATGAGTTAAATAGAACAAACTAGTGTCAGTCTTCTTTTCCTTAAAATTATCAATGCAAACAATAGACAAGTTATGCATATGTCTCATTCACCCTTGAGTCCGCCTTATTCTCTAAGATTCACAACAACACCCTAACCTTTTTCAACATCAACAAAGAGTATCATACATTATAATCCAAGCCAAAAATCTGAAAAATATAAGATTGAGGTGTAGAGTACCAAGATTTCATTATCATCGGGTAAATCTTCTTCAATACAAATATCGACACTGAGTTCCAACTCCTTCTCCTTGTTCTTCGGTGCTCGCCTCCTCACCTTCCGATACCCCCTCTGCTCGGCACGAACTCCCCTAAATGCACTGAAATGCTTGCCTTCATTACGACACAGAACGTGAAACCTCCAACCAAAAAAAGAACATTTTGAAGACAAGGAGACATCGAAACGATTGGTAAGATGAACAAAACCCAAACGCATAGAGGAGTGGATAGGAGGAGCGGCGGCATTGTTGGTGGCGGGATAGAAGGGAAGTTGGGTGGCGCCTGCAATAACACGCGCCATGGCGAAAGCAGAGGTCAAAGGAGGCGAATGGAGGGGGCGAAGGAGAAGGAGATGAGAAAGATGAGGAAGCATAAAGGACTGAATATGCTGCCAGGAAATGGTAATTTGCTTTGAAGGCTTGGGGCTACTGTGACAGTGACCTGAACCGTGGTAGGCGAGGCCGCCAAGGATGATGCTTCCCACCTCAAACTCAAAAGGCTCAAACAAACGGGAACGTTTGCTCTGACTCTCCGGCGCAAAACCAAGTAAAAAGTAAATAAAATAATAAATAAAAATAAAAACAACCCACCGCATTTCAATTTATTCTTTTTTTTAGTTAAATTATTCTTTTAGTTGTTATAATTTAATTTGATTTTTGATTTGGTGCTTATTGTTTAAAAATTTGTAATTAATTCTTTATAATTTTAGAATTTTGTAATTTAATGTCTGTTATTAAAACTTTTATGATTTGTCTGAATTTCATTAAATTTTATTGATATGATCAACTATATGTATAAACATTCTAAATATACATGGTTTAAATCAATAAAAATTAAAGAAAAAAATAAATAATTAAGTGATATTAATTTATACATATATGACATATTTTATAATATATGTTAAATAATTAAAATAAATTAGTTTAAGTCATATATATTTTAAATGATAAAATGATATATAATTAGTCATGTCATTAAAATTTAAGAAAATATCGACAACATTTTAATAATAAGGATTAAATTAAAAGATTATAAAATTATAAAGACTTAATTATAAATTTTTAAGTTACAGGCACCTATTTAAAAATTGAGTAAAATTATAAAAATATAAACCATAATTTAACCTTTTTTAAATAAAATATTTTTAACTTCTTTTCTTTATAAAGGAGACACAAGACATTAGAGAGAAGTGCCACTCAAATTGAGATTCCTGAACATTTATAACTCTTTATTTCAAATTAATTATTTTTAATTCTATTATAATTACTATCTATCTTACTTCGGCAATAATTTTATTAATATATATTTTTGTCCGTAAAATTACAGTTAGACTAAATTTTAAAAAAAATCACATAAAATTATTTAAAGTGCTAAAGCCATTTTTTTTAGTTCAAGTGTTAAAAGATTTTGATACATGTGAATTTTTTTTTGTTTCATGCTGTAAAATATGTTTACGTTTTTTTTAATGAAAAAAAATTAGAGAAAATTATACTTTATGTTTCTAACGTTTACATCAATTTTCATTCATATCCATATTTTTTTTTTGGTCAAATATATCTTACATCTTTAAAAAGTTTTCAATTATACCCTTTTTTGTAACTATGTCAACTCTGTTAACGGAAATTGCTGACTAGACTTGTGACGTGTCAAACTTCAGTTTCAACCTTAGATTCTACGTGGACCTCGACGATTGAAATGCCCCTTTTCCCTTTAACCCTCAAATGGAGACAAATTAGGTTAAAAGACTTTGAAAAAAATCATCTTGAGGAGTGAGAACAATGTCGTTGTCTCTTTTGCAACTGTGGTTGATCGACAGACGACTTCTTCATTGGCAGCAAGTGCGACAAGGATAGCGGCGTAGTAGGACGACGCTTCCGCGCCGGTGTAGAGGTAATTACTTTCTTCGTTTCTGCAAAATATGATTCATGCTCTAATTTTGAAATCAATTTCTAATTTCGTTCCCTTTTAATTTGTGCCCTAACTTCGAATGTTGAATGATTTTGCTACCCTAATTTTGATTTGTGCCCTAATTTTGATTGTTGCCCTAATCTTTTCTGCCTTACAACCCATATTTTGATTTTGTGTCATACTCTGTTTATTTCTTCGTCTCTCTTACTCTATGAATGTCCCTAAGCTATGAAATAAACAATTTGTGGAATGATGTGTGATAATGTTGGGAATGATATGTTAAAATGTTTGTTTTGTGGTTACCTTTGCGCTATTCTTGCATTTATCTCCACTGAGATTAGGCTCTGCACCACATCCTTAAACACTGCATTTGATTTAGAATTTTCATGGAGAGAGATTACAGAATGAAAAATCTGTTACAATGTGCCCTTAAGAATTTTGAAAGCATAATAAATGTAAATATGTAATCCACCCTCCCGCCATCCATGCAGTACCGTGCGTGTAATACCCGTTAATTTTGGAATATAATTCGCCTAAGAGTATTTTAGAATTTTACAACGTTACTTTAGTTATTTATTTTGGTCATTTTTAATTTTCATATTTAATTGTTCTATTTGAATATTATTTATGAAAATTGAGTTAAATGACTGGACTGAATATTTGCACCATGTGGGATATATTCTAAGAATGGTGAAATTCATAGAAAAGTGGTTTAAGAATGGTCAATTAGTCCATTTATTGTAAATTGACTGGATGGGTTTGTATGTTGGGTTATGGATACCTATGGGTTATTCAATAACCCATTAGAAATATTTAAAATAAAACTTCAATAGTACCCTCTCATTTTCACGCAGAAGCAAGTGGAAGTTTTCTCTCCTTTCTTTATCCTCTTCTCAAATCCTTTCCTTGATCTTCAGAATTTCGATTATTTGTTCGGTTCAAAAGCTTTGTAAGGATCAAAGGTAAGCTTTAATCTCATTATTTTCTTTAAATCTAAGTTTATATGGAAGATTAAAGGAGGTTTTGTTCTTGAAGATTTTGATGATAATTCATGAATCTTAGTTGTTTTAGAGGTTATAATTGAGTTAGGATTGAGTTATAGTCGGTTAAAAGAGTTGAGATTCTCGTTTTGAATCAAGAAAAGAAAGGATGAAAATTTTCTAAGAAGTTTATGCAAACTCGAAGTTACTGTAGCAACCAGAAAATTTCAGAAAATTTTTCGAGTTACTGTAGTGTCGGCAGTCAACGGTACTGTAGCAGTCAACGTTACTGTAACGAACCGATACTGTAGTGAACCGTTACTGTAGCAATCAGAAAATTTTGCATATTTTCGTGATTTTGTTTCCTTGTAATATATTTTACTAGGAAATTTTCCTACACAAATTCTAGTGTGGAACAAGGTAAACTTGGACAAACATCAAGGTAAATGAATAACCTTGCTAAGCTAATTTGATATTACTAGTCAAAGTACAATATAAGTCTTATTTACAATATTATTTGGATATTAAGAAATCAATTTTTCATATGCCAGTATATGATGATCGGTATATTTTTTTTTACAGAAATTCAAAGGAATAAGAGTATGTAGAAATTATTTTATTCCATGTCAATTGTACTATGTGATAAATTCTCACTATCTTATTAATGAGTAAAGATCTACGGGATCTAATACATGAGTTTGAAAGGGTTAAAGTCCCATACTACTCAGTGCATATCTATGAAACCTATACACGAGTTTGAAAGGGTTAGAGTCCCATACTACTCGGTGTATATCTATGAAACTTATACACGAGTTTGAAAGGGTTAGAGTCCCATACTACTCGGTGTATATCTATGAAACTTATACACGAGTTTGAAAGGGTTAGAGTCCCATATTACTCGGTGTATATCTATAAGATCTTATTCACGAGTTTGAAAGGGTTAGAGTCCCATACTACTCGGTGTATATCTATGAAATCTTATTCATGAGTTTGAAAGGGTTAGAGTCTCATACTACTCGATGTATAAGACAATTAATTATATGAGTAAATGTGGTATTTGTACTTTTGATATTTTATATAGTACAGTTATTTACTTACTGAGTTTTTAAATAAACTCACACTCCCTACGATTATCTTTTCAGATACAGAAAACAAGGAAGAAGAGTATCCGTTTGAAGAATAGAAGCCCCTTGGAATTATCCTCTATTTCTGTCTGGTGGGATACCAGTACTTATTAATGTGGATACTAGGAACGCTCTGTACTTTCTATAGGTCTCCTAGGCTTGCGATGAGATAAAAAACATCAGATTATGTATGTCTATATTTGCTTATCAGATGAATATAATTCTGTAGTGTGGAATGAATGATTAAGGTTGAATGCAAAACCTTACAGAATATATGTAAATAACGTATGTTTGAGAATTTTATCAAATGAGTAGTATTTTTTCACATGTTCAATTTTTGGGATGTGACAGTGCGGTCCCACTGTCAGAGTAGAATCTTACATGTAAAGTAGTTTGCCCAATAATTAATGGAAAAACATATTAAAAAATAGATTAAATTATTGTTTTCTGGTTTCCAATCCTATTGAGATGTGTGATTAGTCAAATATTTGTTGTTGTTTTGAATTAAAGATTTGTTGTTGAACTGTACCTTAATTTATGTCCCTTTATTAGGTGTTTTTTATTTCAGTTCTTGATGGAGATATTTGCTGTGGAAGTACACTATGGTGGCAAGCTCAATGGAGGAGCATATGTTGGCGGTAAAGTGGACGCATAGAACTCATGTGACTCTAATAAATGGAGTTATTTCGAGATTCTCGATTTGATTAAAGAAGACTATGGATAAGCTGAAGTTGAGTCAATGTAGTACAAGGTTCTGAGAGATTCAATAGAGGAAGGGCTGAAGATGCTGAAAGATAATAACTGAGCATTGGAAATGGTGGACATTGCGAATAAGGAGGGCGTAGTATATTTGTACATCATTAACAAATTTGAAGGGCCCACAGTGTCGGTTGAACCATCTCAGGATCTAGTCTCAGTGTCACATACACATGCTTCCCCACATCATAACAAGGAAAGTGGAAAGAAAGCAAAGGTATAACATTGTTGTAATTTTTATATTAGATATATGGTAACTTTTTTATGGTTGTAAATGTAACTCTTAAATTGTATGTGTACCATTTAAATTTTAAATGTATATTTTACATTTGTTTGTGTTGCAACTTTGAGAATTCTGAAATGTATACAAATTCTTTTTAGTTTATCATAAGTTTTGACTTGAATAAACATTTGTATGTGTACCTACTATTGTGATAGGACATTTTATTTTTGTTTACATGCTAAATATGATAGGAGAAAGAAACAAAAGATTATATAGCAGGATGGGGAATGAATTAAAATAAAATTATCACTTACAACTTTTACCTTATACAGTTTGTCTTACTTTATGTTCAATGGTTGACTTAATTGATGTCCTATGGTTTCAAATTGTTATATTGCAGCAAGTAGCTCGACAAAATCCAGTACGGAGGCATAGCTCACAGCCAGCCACATCAACTGCTCATCCTCCAACTACAGCTCCAATTGCCTCACAACCATCAACTCCATCACATACTTAGCCACAAGCATACTTTTAACTTAACTACAAATGAATACATTGTTAATTAGTTGACAAAATTATCACTTAGTTATTTTGTATGTATATATATATATATATATATATATATATATATATATTTGTAGACCTCATAGCCACAGCAGAGTGATTCACTGAGTACCAGAACTAGGTACAAGACCAGGGCAAAAAAGAATCCAAATAGAAGAACAAGGGTGAAAGGTGGTGCATTAAACCAACCCTCACAGCACAATGCCCCATGACTTTTAGACTAGGGATCATTATCTGGCCATTATTTTGTATGATTTTGGGCATTATTTTGTATTTATGTTATTGGCCATTATTTTGTATCTATGTTGCTGGCCATTATTTTGGTTGTATAAGTGTAAGATGACTACATTGTACGTATACTTATTTTGTTGGTTAATATGGATGAATTATATGTCCAATTCTTCCTATTTACCTGTCAATAAATTGTTTCAAATCAAATTTTATGACAGGGTGACAGGTTTGAATAATTGAAAATTGTGAGAGTACCATGCCAATTATGTTTAAGGAATTTTCAAATATATCCCTTATATTTATGAAATTTTCATATATGTCCTTTAAGTTTAATCCAATGTTCAAATATATCCTATAAGTTTAATAAATTGTCAAATATGTCCTTCAAGATTTATGAAACTTTTCGTTAATGTCCTTTGAGTGTTTTGTAACATTATTTTTTCCATGTATGGTTTGTAACATTATGATTTCCCAAACATTTTTTTATGTTACTTAATTTAAGATTGAAGATTCACCTTTGTTCTTTTTTACTTAAAAAATACAAAACATAAGTCTCATATTTGATCAAAATGGAATTAATCATATATGAATCTTGTTAAGTAAATTAAATGGCTAGGATAAAATGCTAAAGATACACAATACCATTCATCATGATGTATTTATATATGTGTCCAATATGATGATAGAAATGGCTAGCACCCAAGAGGGGGGGTGAATTGGGTTTTAAAAAAATTGCGAAGACTTGATGGAAGTTTAATAAGTTTTAAAAATAATGCCAAGCTTTTTATGAAAGTAAAATAAGTATGATCAAGATGAATAAATATAGAGTACAATTAATCAAAAACAATTAAAGAGATGAATGAATATAAAATGCAAGAAAGTAAAGAACATATAAATAATTAAAGAGCAAGGGAAGAGAAAATCAAACAGCGAGATTTATACTGGTTCGGCTTAAACCAAGCCTACATCCAGTCCTCAAGATAACTTCTTGAGTGTTTCACTATAGACCACAAGTTTATGTAATTGGGCACTTGTAAGCCACTACAACATAGAGATCTTTTCTTCCTCAAGGGTGTCTCTCCCCCTTACAATGTGTTTTTTCTCAAACACTAACTCAAGGAACCAATCCTTGAGCAACTAAATTTGAAGGCTTAAGGAAAATAATGGTGGACACTCTTAAAGTGTAGATAACGCAAAAATTAAGCTCAGAATATTTCTCTAGCAATTTAGAGAGAATGAAACTCAAGATAATATGAGAAATGAACAATTGAAGCTTGATGTAAATGGTGTTGTGAAGTCCCCTTTATATAGTGAAACCTTGCTGCTACAGTGACTGCTTTAGTCAAAATTGCTACAGTAAGCTTCATTATCATTTTTCAACCTTTCTACAATAACCAAAAAACTTTATCAATCTTTTTCAATAATCAATATTCTTTTTCAAATTTGCTACAGTAAAAAGTATTCTTTTTCAAAGTTTATTACAACAACCAATAAACTTTATCATACTTTTTCAACAATCAAAATTCTTTTTCAAAAGTGCTACAGTAAAAGATATTCTTTTTCAAATTATATTACAACACCCAATAAACTTTATCATACTTTTTCAACAATCAAATTTCTTTTTCAAAAGTGCTACAGTAAAAGATATTCTTTTTCAAATTATATTACAACACCCAATAAACTTTATCATACTTTTTCAACAATCAAATTTCTTTTTCAAAAGTGCTACAGTAAAAGATATTCTTTTTCAAATTATATTACAACACCCAATAAACTTTATCAAAAATCAATTTATATTACTATATATAAATATATAAAGCATTAAATATATTTGGGCCAAGAAAAATTGAATCATGCATTTGGGCCAATAAGATTAAATCATACATTTGGGCCAAGAAAATTAAATCATACTATTTGGGCTAAGAAAGATTAAATCATACATTGGGCCAAGAAGATTAAATCATACTATAATTCTCACATATTTGTCATCATCAAAACTTATAGCATAATACATTTGGGCTAACATATGACACAATACTTAATGCATCATTACAACAGATATAATTCATCGGAATGAACTTAGTTGGCTTACATCTTTTACAACACAATCCATCCTCCTCACTCATTCATTTTAGAAAATATATATTCACAATCAAAGACAAAATCAAAAGTGAGATAAACAACTTCTTCATTCTCCTTTCTTCTTTCAATTCATCTGCAAGCTTCCTAATTTTCTTCTGAAGACGATACATAGCCAATGCATCCTCTTCAATCGGGGAGTCTGACCACATGAAAAAACACAGCCTCTTTCATCCTATATATTTAGCATCAATATGGTTAAACTTGTACAATAAACATTAAGTAAAAAACAACACAATTTTTTCTTTAATTTCCTTCATATCATACAGCATAATTTTTGCATCCCCAAAACTTATGCCCTGGATTTTCTAGTGTGTGTGAAGTAGCCAATCGAGCATATTTGCCACAATCATAGATGAACCTTCCCTTCCAACCACTATAACTAAAAGCTTGGGATGCCATTGGTGCTAAATTCCACAAAAATGCCAAGTCAAGTTGAAATTAAGGCCCGCATTGAAAATAAAAACTGAGGTTAACACTAAAATCAAAAGATGAATACTCAAAGGGCCTATCTTGCTTGAACTTGAACTTGCATAATGTGCTAATGAAGTAATTATTGGCTTTAACAAAGGTAGTGAAGTCTCTTTGTCAGTATACCCAAAATTCATTCATTAGATTGTGTTACCTTACAAGCTGAAACAATAATGTTTTAAAACCTCTAAACATTGAAGCAAAATATTGGAAAAACCATTACAATAGCATATTACTTACTGGCATTTTGAGAACAACCATTACAATAGCAGACAACCAGTCATCAGTCTTAGAATAACATTGTCATAACAACCAATCAATAACATAGAACAAGTATTATGAGATTTAAGTTGATTTGTTGACTATTTCTTGTAAAATTTGTTTGCATTGTAATAAAAAAGTTGCACTTCACAAGAATCTTTTCAATTTAGGTGGTACAATGGTACTCTTTTCTTCTCTTGCCAAAATACTTCAACTTAGGGTTCCAATTTGAGCTAGGGTTAGAAATATATGGAGGACAAAATCTTCTTCGTAGAATCGAAGAAGGGCAGGGAGATGGAAGAAAGAAATTACCTCGTCGCCGCTGCCATCTTCTTATGCCACCGTCCTTGTTGCCCTCACCACCAGTGGAGAAGTGGTTCTATAGTGAACAACGCTTTGCAAGAGAGAAGACGACGTTGTCGCACTCCAAAAAACTTCTCTCAAGCTTTCTACCCTAATTTATCTCCATTTGAAGGTTAAAGGGAAAAAAGGGCATTTGGGGAATTTCAAAGGTCGAGGTCCGCGTGGAATCTGAGGTGGAAGCTAAAGTTTGACACGTCACAAGCCTAGTTAGCGATTTCTGTTAATAGAGATGACGAAGTTATAAAAAAGAATATAATTGAAAACTTTTTAAAAATGTGGGATATATTTGACCAAAAAAAATTTACGAATATGAATGAAAATTGGTGTAAATGTTAGAAACATGAAGTATACTTTTTTTCAAAAAATTAAGTATAATTTATACATTCTTTTCATCAAAATTTTAATTAAAATAGACAAGTTGACGGTCTTTAAATTGTAAATTTTTTATATCACTAAGTTATTACAAGGGGCTCTCTTATAAATAATTATGTATGTCGTTGAGGCAAATGCCTCTATATATAAAATTTGATCTGAATGTCGAAATTTATAATGATGCCAAAGATTCAACTCTCTTGTTGCATTAATCGTTTTATATTTAAAAAATGAAAATACATTCGCACTTTGACTCGTTTGTCAAGTACCACCATATACTTTAAATCTAAATATTAAGATGTTTTGCAGTCAGCATACAAATTGTGTTTCTTGATTTTTTTTTAAATCATCAGTACTTAAAATTTTAATAACTTTAATAAAATTAAATTGAATTAAACTAAATTATATAAATATAAAAAAAGTTAGTATTATTTTTTATTCATAAAATTCAAATTTCTAATATTATTTAAAAACGACAAGTATTAAAGATTAGTACCAATTGCTTTTATTGATTAACCACTGGTTGCAAGGTTTATTGGGAACAACTTGCAAGACCTCAATTATGTTTGAATGACTGAAAAAAAAAAAAAAAGAGATCGCTGAACACAACTCCCTATCTTCCTCGGGTTCCCTAATACTCCATATTATTGTATGTGATTTAGGAATTTTTTATCACATATCTCAAGTTATATATCTCAATATAAAATATAGAAAAGTAATATAGTCATTTATATAAGAAAATAGTGTGAAATTATTTAATTTTCACAACTTATTTTTTTTTTAATTTAGAAAGTTATTAATAAAAAGGAGGGCCAAAATTTTAATAGTTTTCACTATTTAATTTTTATTAGAAGCATTTTTATCTAGGGCACTATCAAGTATTAAATGTAAACATTTCTATTAATATAAATTCAAATTTGAGTTCATTGCTTTGTGGAATATTAATCATTATTTATTGGGTCCAATCATCATTAGTAACATGTTAATTCATATAATTAACCTGACAAATGAAGTATAAGGCCGTTATATCTTAATCTTTCCATTTTGGATCTCACTTTGTTACCTACCCCATTATGCTTGGAGTTCTAATAATCTACATGGATTCACCTGCAATTAATATTATCAGACTATATTATTTATGATATTCTTAGAAAATAAAATGAGATAAAAAACAAAGAAATAAATATTTTAAAAATATAAGTTGAATTTTTAAACTTTTGCTATTAAAATTTTAAATAAAATCATAATGGGTATATTCTTTCTATAACTTAGTTCTACATTATTTATGATTTAAAAAACTGCACTTACGTTATGTCTTAAAACTTAATAAAGAATAAGTAAAATATTTGAGGAAATGGATATAAACAAAAGCCTAACAGTTTATGGTATGTTTGGTAATCTCGTGGGCAAACGTAAGTTTGGGTAAATCTAAGTAAGAATTATCGTAATTTATGTTTAGAAAATATTTGGACAAACGTAATTTAATGCATAACATAATGTTTGGATGTTGATGTACAAACTATAGTTCAGAAAACTGGACCGGTCATTGAACCGGTAGAGGCACTGATTCAATGGTCAATGGTCAGACCGTAACGAACCATAATTGAACCGGTAGTAATTAAAAAATATGAAAATATATGAATAATATATAATTAATATATAATTAATATATAATTATATATATATATATAATTATAAATAATTAAATATCCTATAAATATAAATCTATAAATCTACAAATTAAATTAAAAGACTTAATAATTAATATTTTATATTATTAATTATTAAATTAGTATTGAAAGGAGTGGGATTCATCAAATCAAAGTCAAAATTTGATATTTCTCATGTGCTCTTCTTTTTTTTTTTTGCCTTGCTATTCCAAAAAAAAAATTATCTGAACCGCTCAAGTCGATAAACCGACCAGTTCAGCCGGTTTGATCGGTTCAAACGCTATACAGTTTTAAGGGTTCAACCGAATCGGACAAGTGGCCGATTCACCGATTTTTTGATCCGACCGGCCAATCTGATCCGGTTTGCAGTATAGAGGTATAAACATAATTTGGAATGTGTAATTATCATAAAGGACATATATCTTATATTTCATTTTTTGATGTACTATTATTATTTAATTTATTGTCACTTATTTAAATTTAACTTAACGAATTATATCAATATTTTAATAAGTGCACTAAATTTTATAATTCATTTTTTGATGTACCCTTATTATTTATAACTCATTATGTTAGATTTAAATAAATGATAATAAATAATAATTATACATCAAAATAATAATGGGTTATATCAATATTTTAATAAAGGGCATTAAATTATTATTTTTGGATTATTTGTCCAATATTACTAATTATTTACCAATTACTCATTAGAATTTTTTTTAATTTAAACAATTTGAACTAAGTATAACTATAATTAAAGTGCTAATAAATAGCTAATTAAAAAATGAATTATTGACTAGTTTTTTATTAATAATTAAGTTTTAAACAAAATGAACTAAGTATTCATTATAATTAAAATGAACTAAGTGTCCATTATAATTAAGTATTAAACAAAATGAATTATTTAAACAAAAATAAATCATCCATTATTTAAAACAAAATAAATTAATAATTTAAACCATATTTTGTTTTATTTTTACCATTTACCCAAAACTTTTCGGTTTATTCACTTAGGTCCTTAGCTAAATTTTTCTTTTTTCCTTTGTTTGATATAAACTCTTATGTTACTTCATCTAGGTTCCTAGTTTGAGAATATATTTTGTTCTTTGTTAAAATCAACTCATATAAACTTTTTAATTTATTCACTTTGATCTTTGTTCTACACTGTCATGTATTTTCTGTATACTAGCTACAACACCATTCCTCCTTAAGCTTTCCTTATTCCCTTCCTCTTCTCTTCTTCTCTTCTTTTCTTTTCCTCTTCTCTCCACTTTTATTCTCTTTCTCTCTTTATCCCTCTTCCTCTCATGCTCTCACTCAAGCTCATTCTCTCTTTCTCTTTTGCTCTGTATGCTCTGCTTCACTAATCAAAAACAAGGGAGAACAGAGACTTACTAGGAAGAATGAAGAAGGACATTTGCAGAGGCAGACCAACACACCACGCAGACACAAACCAACACAGACCAACCACACAGTAGGGTAAACCACCAAAATGCAACACAGACCAACACATACACAAAATGACACACAATAGGGTGATTAATGAACCATGACTACCATCACCAACCAAGTTTAATCACCATGAAAGCTTCTTCGGGTTGCATTGAACAAAACTGAGGTTGAGACCCTGTCATCGTGGGTTGGTAAACATGACGCTCTCCTAAACATGCTTAAATTGTGCAAACGTGGATTGCGAGGCTTGTCACCATGGGTAGCCCTACCATGATGTGGTGCAAAACACGTACTTAGTGAATGTTTGGTTGCATAGTGGGTGACATTAAACGAGCTTCTATTATGTCATGACCCAAAACTCGGGAGCGCAACCGGTATGATACAAGGAAAAACACCTCCCAAGCACCAAAAGCCTAGACTAACACTCATCTTTCGAAAAATATAATTCAACCAATCATGCATAAAATATTCCATGGCATAATATTTAACTTGAAGACCATTTATACATCACAAATACTCACCATGTTTCACACCATTCCTCATGTCACATTCCAAAATTGGACATGTAAATAATGTTGTATCATCATGAGTGTACCTTCGTGGTATCCCATAAAATTCATAAACAATTCTAATATCCATAAGTAAGCAAAACATAATTTTTCAAGTAAAACAAGTTTTGCATAATTATTCAGAAAAGCTCATAATTTATACCTTTTTCCTAAAACAACAGGAAATTTAATCAACAGAGTTAAAATATAAACCATATATTACATAGTACATTATAACTCTGCAAGCATAGGTGATTACGGAGTGTTTCTTAAGCTTTAACATGCTGGTTCCCAAGAACCCACCAGACAAAATGGTGTATTATTCCAAAGGACAACTAATCCTCCAATGAAAAGTTCTCCTCTTCAACCACTGAAAAAGATAGTTATAGAGAGTGTGAGTTTATCAAAACTTAGTGAACAGGAGACTGTGTAAAAAATTAGTATTACAAGTACAAATACCACAATCACAATTACAAGATTTATCACCAATCATGATATATAAAATCACATGAAAAAATTTAAACATTTCCGAGATAATTCTGGTAAGTCGCCCATTGGGAATTGAACTCAACTTGGAGCCTCTACATTACCATAATAAACTATCTAGCCCTTGGGAGCTGCACTCACCCTGGGCCTAAACTATAATAAATTATCTACCCCTTGGGAGACACACTCACCCGGGGCCTAAACTATAATAAACTATCCGCCCCTTTAGAGCCGCACTCACCCTGAGCCAAATCTATAATAAATTATCTACCCCTTGGGAGTTGTACTTGCCTTGGGCCTAAACTATAATACAAACAACTAGTTCAAATTAGTATAATCCAATATCTTACTCAATTTTCAAGCATAGTATGCAAAAACAATGCTTTCTTAATTAATTAACACAATTGTACATTAAATTCCAATATTTAGTTGGAATCACTAACTAGGGAATTTAATAAATCTACTTGCAATTACCACGTGAATGAGACTTATATTATACTTGAATTTAATAAAAAATTATTTAGTAAGGTCAACCACTCACCTTGATATTTGTCAAAATTTACCTTAATCCTCACTATAAGTTGTGTAAGATGATAGAGGGAAATTTCCTAGATTTCATACGAGAATTACCCTTCTGGATTGTTTCAGAGAATAGCATGTGATTGGATTTCAGATTCCGCTATGAGGAGTTTCATGAAAGATCAGAGAGATAAAATTTAGGGTTCTTTTATAAGTATGATTACTATTCAAGGATACGTATAAGCACTATTCATACGTATGATTATTATATATATATATATATTATCACTATACATATGTATGATTACTGTTCATACGTATTTATTATTCATACATACTAATACTATTCATACCAGAAATATAAAACATAAGCTATAAAAGAGTACACCAAAAAAATTTCTAGTAAAGAGATGTAGGTCACAATGGACACCCTTAAGTACCAAGTTTTTCCTTAGTCAAACCTTCTTAGACATGTATTTTTCACAGTTTTATACTCTATTCCGACAAAAAAAAAATAATTTACAAGCAAACGAGGATAATTCTTTTTTGATGTAGAGGTTCAGCTAAAGCCACAACTATGGAGCATAATAAGAAATTAACCTCTAAATAATTGCAAGAAAGTAAAAGAGTATAGTATCATTACCTTGAATCTAAGTTGAAAAGGAAAAACCTAAAATCTCAGAGACATAACACCAAATCAAGAGAAGTTTGAAGAGAGGAAAGAAGAAAAGCTAAAGCTGTGAGTTTAGAAGTAAAATAGAAGGGCCTAGGAAAAGTCAAGGGTACTATTTGATGCTATACTCTAATATTCAAATTACTATTTTATAAAAATGACATTTCCTTTAAAATAATTCAATTTATTATGCACTTTAATAATTCAGTTCACTGTGCATCCACGTGCAAAATGAGGGCGGCTGAATTATTGGTTACCATTAGAAATTTAAAAGAAAAACTATCCTTTCTCCTTTAACCTTTAAGTTTTTTTTTTACTTTAGTCTTTCATTTAAGTCCCTCACAATATTTTCTCACATAAAACGTCATTTTCTCTTACCCAAATCCACATTTAACATCAATTCCATAACACAGAACAAATAAATTACAGAATATATAAAAATAATGTTATAACTATCGAAATACCCTCAAACGTCTAACTCTAAATTTGGTGGGCATTACATTCTACCCCCTTAATAGAATTCGGTCCCCCAAATTTAAAACTCACCTTAGTATTTGTCACGACCTGCCTACGAGTAAGTGACCGGCACGGTCAGGGGACAATTCTGTGACCGTAAGCCTAAAGAATACAGTACTAAACAACTAATATTACATCCCAAGAATACTTAACTTCATTCCACTAAATAATGTTCATCACAAAATATACAATTGACATAGCATTCATGTTTCCAAACTTTCCTCCTAATCACAGACAAGGTGAGGAAAGGATCAAAACATAAACATTTATAAACCTTGAGCACAACAAATACACAATTCCAAAATAATGCTTAACAAGATCTAAGTCCTAACGACTACAAAGCGACAAATTAACCCCAAAAGAATCAAAAGAATAATCACCAACAATCGGCTAGACGTGGTGATGTAAGACCTCGCTACTGCTCTTGCAGAGACTCGTCAGTAACTACAGAATCTGCAAGGGCACGCACATAGGAAGTGAGTAATTTACTCA
The DNA here is from genome assembly GCA_037074585.1 of Biancaea sappan. Lineage (NCBI taxonomy): Eukaryota > Viridiplantae > Streptophyta > Magnoliopsida > Fabales > Fabaceae > Biancaea > Biancaea sappan. Next base: position 21,839,441 of record CM073494.1, read on the forward strand.
GTGAGATAAACACGGAAAGAGACTTTTCACTTACCTCCCTCCAAGGGATACTTTCCATAAATAAGCAGATAACTAACGTCAATTTCAGTTATATAAGAGGGAGATATTGAATACACGTACATCAATAAACATTATCACAATCCCAAGGAAACTAATTGAGAGTACTAGTCACCCCCAAGTGATTCCCCAATTATGCAGAAGTGAACAGGTCTACACATTTATATTCCAATTTCTTTATGCCAATTGTGTCCACCGTTCCAGAACAATAAATAAAAATTAGGAGACGTCCCCCAGTGCCCACCATTCCAGGATAATAAATCAAAATTAGGGGATGTCTCCCGATGCCCACCGTTCCAGGACAATAAATAAATAATCAAGAGATGTCCCCTGGTGCCCACCGTTCCAGGACAATAAAAAAATAATCAAGAGATGTGTCACGTCCCAAAATCTGAGCACGTGACCGGCACGGAAAGTGAATTTCATTTCACCTCCGTAAGCCTATTTTTCTCTTAAGCATCATACCATTCTTTTTCATGCAACCAAACCGAGTTCTCTATACGCACTACAATCATTCACATTACATCACTGAATGAACCTACCCGATTACAGAGATTTCTAGATTTATACAACTTAGAATAAGACTTAATTATTATACCTTTATCCTGAACAAATGAAAAGGTAATCATGGACTAAGGATCCATAATTCCTTGTACCGATATTTACCTTCAGTTGTCAATTCTGAAAAAAAAAATTAATAAGAGGGGTATGAGCAAACCACATGCCCAGTGAGCAGACAATACAACACTATGACAAAAAAATATCATGCACCATAATGATAATATAATTCATAATACTTCACAACAATATCCAAGTAAATCAAATACATTTCAGCATAATTCAAATAATTCACAACAGCAAACAGTGAAATCAATTTCACACATTTCCCGTACCAACCGGGTCGTCCAGAATACCTCTGGATCGTTGCCTGCGGCCCCCGCCGCATCCACCCTTATCGCTCCATGTATATTCTCCACCCTTATAGCTTCATGTAGATTTCTCCATGGGGTGCACCACCATGCCTTTCCTTTCTAGTCAAACACAATCACAATCACATATAAAAACATCCTCAGTCATAATCTTGAGCCACATACACAACTCAGTCATTTACAATTCAAGTCACAACATAATCAATATGGTTCCAGCAACATAGCATGTATACAACATAACCCATAATATAGAACAATTATTCAACAATCAGAGTATGATACATTTCAACTCAGTTCACATGCCATTCACAATCCATCATATAACCTCCATTCATAAGAAAATAAGAAAATATAATTATATACATCACCTGGCACGTTCCACAATTGTTTATGTCTCATCGTCCCACATCATTCTCTTCAAACTTGGATATTCAACATATTTTCACTATGATGCAAAAAGTCAATAACAAAGATATTTAATTATAGCAAGTATTAACCCACTCACCTTAACTCCGAGCCAAAGTTTCTATACTTCAAATCAGATAAGGACACCAAAAATCTTATTGAAGGCCTAGAGAACAAGTAAAGCAAGAAACAACACTAAATTAGAACAAAGATTACCAAATTCTCAACCACGTTCTGTTTTGAGGTTACTTTTGGGTCTAAATTTTTAGAAAATTACTGGTATTAATCTGTGGCTCCAAAAATCGTGAAATTTGACATAGAACTATATTTATATGTTAGCAAGCTAGGGTAAAATTTTCAGATTAAAATTCTATCGTTTGGACCCTCTAAAGATCTTATTCATGACCATAGGTCAGACCTGTCTTATTTCCAACAAGTTGCTGTTCCATGATTTTTTTGACCTAGCTAACCATTTCCAAATGAAATGAAATTTTCCAGATCAGAGCAATAACATGTTAAGAGTTCCCCATAAAAATTTCGTGATTTTTGGAATTAATTTGGTTATTCCAAAACACATAAAACCAGTAGCATGACAAATCAGTTTTGTTCTGCCTTTTACAAATATCAATAACTGTTTTAGGTATATGAAGGATACCAAACCAACCCAGAAAATTCTGACATAATTTAGGTATACTCTTAGACACCATTTTTGGTTGTGTACCAAGTTTCATGACCATTGAAATTCGTTTGATACCTCAAACAGTCCAAACAATTCTTAGCAGTAAAGAAAAAATTCTGCAGACACATAATCAGCTCTGTTCTTTGTCTCCTTACCATTTGTTTCGATTTTTGCTTCTTGATTCATGTCTTATGTTTGTTTTCTTCATTTTTAATCTGTAATAGTTTATATAATCATCTCTACCCAAAGACTAAATAAAAGGAAATGAATTAAACTCATGGATTCAAAGGATTCAAGCTTATTGTTACCTTGCTCTATTTTTATGGTAAGAATTACATCCATGACCATGTTTCCATCAATTTGATCTCTAGGGTTCTTAGCTCATGATAGAAAAACAGAGAAGAGCAGAGGAAGCTGAAAAACAAAAGAGGAGAAGAAGATGAACCTTACTTCATGACAGAAAAGGAACGAATGATTTCTGTAGCAAGAATTCTCCTTCCTTCTCCCTAGCTCTTGGTCTCTCTCTCTCTCTCTCTCTCTCTCTCTCTCAAACTCTCCTTTGTAAATATCCTTTCTCCCACACACACTTGACGGAAATGATAGAGAAGGCAATAGTAGTGTATGATTGAGAAGACAAAAGTGGGTGTGTGTGTTGTCTACTTCTTCTTCTTCTTTTTTTTTTTGTCCTTGCATCTTTCTCTCCCTCATCCTCCTCCGCACAACTCACACACATCACTTTCCTTTTTTTTTGGTTAAAATTGCTCTTAGCCAACTTAGCTTATAAAATTTGTTCACTTTAATCCCTCTCGATGTCTCAAATACCACTTTAACCTCGAATCCATCATCTTTTCGGTACCGGACTCATAATTCATTCTCATAAGCTTTATTCTTCCTCTCAGATTCCTATTTGGTCATTTCTCAAAAGTAATCCATATTTTCTTTTCTTTTCACTTTAGTCCTTGAGAATTTGTAAAAATTTCCTAAATTAAAAATTAAAATTCCTATTCCCAGATTTTCTTCACTAATTCAAAAAGCACATTTTTTTCATGTAATTAAAATTCTCAATAAACTTCAAATATATTTTAAATATTCATATAATTTCTTGGGATATTACAAGATGTCCCCTGATACCCACCATTCCAGGACAATAAATAAATAATCAAGAGATGTCATCTGGTGCCCACTGTTCTAGGATAATAAATAAATAATTAAGAGATGTCCCCCTGTGCCCACCATTTCAGGACAATAAATAAAATGAATTGTCAAATTTACATAACAAGGGTTTATCTTACCCAACCACAAGATTTAGACGTTATCCCCTTATAATAAAAATCCTCCACACCTCCTTTCCCACGTACTACATCATAAAAAATTGTTTCAACAATTAATGAATAAGTAGCTCCAAATAATCCCATGAATTCAACCCTTTCAAAAGGTAGATGTTCAATACACAAACCTTAAATGTAATGACATACATAACTACCACATTTAAAATAGGAGTATAGTTAGCTCCCTCACCTAAGATCAGATGAAGAAGAACGGGATGTAGGCGCGAAGAGTGATCAGACATTAACGAAAACACCTAGGATAAAAGGCAAAGATTGAGAGCTTTAGAAAGATAAAAAGAATAACTAAGGGGGTGGTGCCCGGGCACCACAACTCGAACAAAAACTCTAGAGTTCCAAATGCCAGCGCCTGAGGTGCCCTGGCTGGCGCTAGGTCCTAAACTCTCTACCACAAGAGTTTTAATGAGCAATGTTGTCAGAACCGGACCGGCTATTGACCCGGAATGTCTTCGGGTCATCGGGTCACTGGTTCAACCGCCGGGTCACCAAGTCAATTGCTGACCCGGATAAATGCATTAAGAAAAAATTAAAATTATATATATACCTATATATCTTTACAAATAAATTAAAAAATAAAATAAATAAATAATTTACATGTAAATTTCACAATTTAAAGTCATAAACATCCAAAATAATTTCTAAACATCTATAATAATTTAAACATAAAGTCATAAATATTCATAATAATTCATAAAGTCATAAATAAAATCATCCAAATATAATAATTCATACATTTTAAGTCTTAAACATCCATAATAATTTATAAAGTCATTAATAATTAAGAAAAATGACGTAATTTTTAAGAAAAAAATTAATTTATCCTCTTTAAATTAAAAATAATAATTTTGATATTTTATTTTATAGTATTTTCAATTTTATTAAAAAAAATCCACCACTTGTAGAATTCAAATTAATCCTTTAAATGGCTTGTTATAAATTTAAAGGACTATTTGAAACCAATATTTGTTATAAACTACTTTGAAAACGTTTATTGTCTAACGTAATACTTTGGCATATTTTAACCTTAAGGTGTTAACTTCAATTTTAAATAAAATTTATGAAAATGAACGAGGAATTTAACTAATATTTTTAGAGAAATAAAGTGAGAATATTATGTTTCAATTTGTTTGTAGTGGAACGGTGTAGATATGGAGAAAAAGAAAGCATTAATTTTTAGAGTAAATAAAACAAATTTTTTTTTGAGGATTATTAATCAATTTTAGCCATAAAAATTTTTTTTTTAAAAAAGAAATCCGGGTCAATGGGTCGTCGGGTCACCGGGTTTTGACCGGGTCTACCGGGTCACGCGCAGACCGGTCTAAAGTATTGACCCGGACCGGGTCATGCCCCGATCGCCGGTTTCCAGGTCGACCCGGTCGGGTCGGTCCGGGTCATACAACACTGTTAATGAGAGCCTGAGGAGCCCTGGGCGGCGCCTCCAGGTGCCAAGTCTCTAACTCTTTGCCTTACCAAAATAGTTGGGTGCCTGAGGCACCACGCCCAATGCCCTAATATCAGGATAGCAGACACCTACGAAAAATTTTCCTCAAATTACCTTCTCTAGGCCTAAGAGCTCCCATAGGTTTAGCAACTTGTTGGGGTGATTGGGATCTTGAAAAAAATTGGTTTTTAACAGTATCATGGAACAAAAGGGTAGGGTTGTGCCATTATGTTTTCAATCCTTTGTTCATCCTTGCCAAGGTTTAAACCAGTAATAGTGACAACAACTACCCTTCAGCCCCTTGTAAATAGATTCCCAGCCACCCAATATATATTAGAGACATTTAGCCAAAAGAATTTATCATAGGAGTTACTTGGAAGCCCATTTCCACCCAGAATTCAAGAAAACCCACAACATTAGATCTAGGGTTAGGGGATTGAAATAAAGAAAAGGAAGGAAGGGTTTGCACTTACTTGAATCCTCCAATCAACTCAGCAATGACAGACTTTCCTCTCCCAAGATCACACCTTCGGTCAGCACAAATGAAGATGTGGAAAAGAGAAAGGAAGAAATAAGAGGGGAGTAGACACACTCATACACATTTACGGGAGAAAGAGGATGACAGAAGGAAGATGGAAGTGTGGTAGGGCCACCTTAGTTTCCTTTTAATAATTTTATTAGCTTAGTTCCCCTTTCCTTAGTCCTTTACCAATAAATCCTCAAATTCAGCATAATTCCAAGTCATATTCTAACACACAAATTTTCTACACGTGTAGGAGTAATTTCTTCACTTGCCTATTTATGATTGCCATTGGCTCTTTCTCATAAATCAAGTTTTCATTCAACATGATTTCCTGGGGACGAATAATGTGAGATGGATCATGGAGGTATTTTCATAACATAGATACGTGGAATACCAGATGTACCTTTCCAATTCTACCAGTAAGGCTAGGGACAAACATATCTTAGGCTGAGCTTTCCTTGTACTTTGAAGCGTATAAGTCCCTTCGTGGGTGAAACCCCAAGGAAGACCATGTCCCTAGTTGTAAACTCTAGGCTCCGATGTCGACTATCTGCATAGGATTTCTGCCTACTTTGAGTTGTCACCAATTTATCTCAGATGGTCTTAACCTTAATCACCGCTTCATGTATTAAGTCAGGCCCGACAACCTTGGTCTCTCCTGTATCAAACCACCCTATCGGAGATCTACACTTTTTTCCATATAACGCTTCAAATGAAGCCATTTGGATACTCACTTGGTAACTGTTATTGTAGGCAAATTCTATCAATTTTAAATGTTTCTCCCAACTTCCTCCAAAGTCCATAACACAAAATCGCAGCATATCTTCAAGTGTCTGAATGGTCCTCTTAGATTATCCATCAGTCTGAGGGTAGAAAACGGTGCTTAAGTCCACACGGGTTCCCAAAGCCCTTTGGAAAGCCCTCTAAAAATGTGAAGTAAATTGTCGTCCTCGATCTGATATGATAGAAGCTGGTACTCCATGTAGTCTCACAATCTCATCAATATACAGTTGAACATACTTGGCTGCATTAAAAGTGGTCTTCACCAGGATGAAGTGGGCCATCTTTGTCAAACGGTCGACGATCACCCAAATTGAATCGTTTCCTGAAAGAGTACGTGGTAATCCTACCATAAAATCCATGTAATGCCCTTCCACTTCCATTTAGGAATTTCAATTTGTTACAGTTCCCCGCTTGGTTTCTGGTGTTCTGCCTTAATTTGTGGACAAGTTAAGCATTTTTTTCTATGAATTCTGCCACATCCCACTTTATACCTCCATACCAATATAAAGACTTTAGATCTTGGTACATCTTTATAGTACCGGGATGCATAGAGTAAGCTGAGTTATGGGCTTCTCTCAAAATCTCCTTCTTCAAGGTCCTCACCTTAGGTACACATAGCCTCCCTTCAAACCTCAACACCTCATCCTCCTCTAGGGAGAACCTATTTCTCTTTCTTTCTTTCACCTCATCTCGAATCTTGTTGAATTTGGGGTCCTCGCTTTGTTTGCCCTTTACTTCCTTGACCAATGAGGACTTGGCTGGAATATGGGCCAGGAGTGGTCTGGTTCTCGATTGTTTAAACTATACTTTGCTAGCTTCTAGTTCATGGAGTTCATGCACTATAGGCCTCCTTGCTTCAGCTATGTGAGCAAGACTCCCTATAGACTTGCGACTTAGGGAGTCGGCCACTACGTTGGCCTTGCCTGGATGATACAAGATGGAGAAATCGTAGTCTTTTAGCAATTCTATCCATCTTCACTGCCTTAGGTTAAGATTTCTATGATCAAAGATATGCTTTAAGCTCTTGTAGTTTGTGTACACTTCACAAGTTTTTCCATAAAGGTAATGCCGCCACAGTTTTAAAGTAAAGACTACCGCGGCCATTTCCAAGTTGTGAATCGGGTAATTCTGCTTATGTTTCTTCAATTGTCGTGATGCGTACGTTACCACATTTTTGTATTGCATAAAGACACATCCTAACCCAATTTGAGATGCATCACAATAAACCGTAAAGCCTCCCAGTCTGGTAGGAAAAGTGAGCACCATGGCTGATGTCGAACACTCCTTCAATTTGACAAAACTTTCTTCACATGACTCAATCCATTCGTATTTTACTCCCTTCCACGTCAATTTAGTGAGTGGGGCCACGATCTGAGAAAAATCCTTCATGAACCGACGGTCATAATCTGTTAGTCCTAAAAAGCTCTATATTTCTGTTACTGTAGTGGGTCAAGTCCACTGCCTCACCACTTCCTCCTTACTTATATCTACCTCAATTCCCTCGTTTGAGATGACGTGGCTTAAAAATGCCACTTAAGTCAACCGAAACTCACACTTAGAGAATTTCATGAATAGTTAATTTTCTCTAAAGGTCTGCAACACACTTCGAAGATGTCAATTGTGCTCTTCTAGGCTCCGTGAGTATACCAAAATGTCGTCAATGAATACAATCATAAATTTATCTAGGAAGGGTTTGAAAACCTTATTCATGAGGTCCATAAAAGTGGCCAGGGCATTTGTCAAACTAAAGGACATTACTAGGAACTCATAGTGACCATAACGAGTTCTAAATGCTATTTTGGGTATACCCTCTGCTTTAATCTTCAGTTGATGTGTGATATCCCAAATTTAATTACCTTAGAAAATGAGGCTAAATAAATAAATGAGCAAGAAAATCAGGATAAAATAGTTATTAAGAAATTTTTGAGATATAAATAGAATTTTATCCATTGAGTAGGGACCTATTTGTATAGAATAAAAAGATTTGAGGGTTTTTATCATTTTCAACCAAAAGAAAAAGTGTGAAAGTGACGTGTGTGAGGTGTGCGGAGGAGAAAATGAGGAAGGAAAAAAAAAAAGAAAAGAAAAAGAGAAGGTGGAATGTGGGGTATGAGAAAAAGTTAAAAATAAAATAATATATATATATATATATATATATATATATATGAATGTGGTGTGAGTCGTGGGGTGGAAGAAAAAGAAGAAAGGAGAAGATGATGGAGAGGCAGATAAAGAGACAAAGAAAAAAGAAAAAAAAAGGGGAGATGTGAAGTTTGATTAATTAAATAATATATATATATATATGGTGTGAGTCACGGAGGAAAGGAAGAAAGAAAGAAAAAAAAGAAAAGAAAGAGGAGAGAGAGAAAGAGATGAGGGAGAGAAATAGAGGAGAGAAAGAGACGAAGAAAGGAAAGAAGAAGAAGGAAGGACATGGGAAACGCAGAGTAAATAGGAGCAAGGAAGTTTAAGAGGTTGAAAATCAGATCAGGTAGTTAGTCTTCCATAAAAGTATGATTAGTTATGATTTATGATATCTTTGTGCATAATCAGTTTTTTTTACAGAATTGTATTTATAAATCTTGTTCTACATAGTGAACAAGAGAAATTTAATTGTTATCAGTGTGATATTTGTGATGTTATGCTTTTATGGCTGAAATGATCTCCTCATGTGTTTACATGTTTTTAAGAAAGTGACTAGCTACTGAGATATTTTATATCTCACTTTTAGAAAATTGATCATTTCAGGAAAAAGGGCAAAACGGAAGGCTTGATGATATTAATGATGAGATTGAAGTGTAGAAAAATATGTTTTATAGTAGTTTATGATGCAAAGATGTAAAGATAGTAATAAATATCATGTAAATTATTTTTATATGTATTCAAGCTCTGATATAATTAATGAGAATCTTGTAAATTTTCTGCAAGGTTACTATTCACATAAATAGTAAAATTCGTAAATAGTGAAATCTATAATTATTTGAAAGGAAATTATTCAGAAAATTATCCAGTGAACCGAATTAGAGAAAAATTATTATTGTTAAAGGAAAAAAAAATCGGGGTGTTACATGATGATACCCTAACCTTAAGTCAATCTTCGAAAAACACTGGGCACCTTGTAATTGGTCAAATAGATCGTCGATTCGAGGTAGGGGATACTTATTTTATATTGTTATCTTGTTCAATTGACGATAGTCGATACATAGTCTTAGTGTCCCATCTTTCATTTTTACAAAAAGTACCGGTGCACCCCAAGGTGAAGTACTTGGCTGAATAAATCCCTTGTCTAGCAAATCTTGGAGTTGTTCCTTAAGTTCCCTTAACTCTGTAAGAGCCATTCGGTAAGGTGGTATAGAAATGGGCTTAGTCCCTAGCAATACCTCAATAGCAAACTCAATATCTCTATCGGGAGGTAAGCCTATCTGGAGGTAAGCCTAGCAACTCTTCTGGGAACACATCTTGGAATTCGTTCACTACCGATACACTATTTATGTTTACCTTCTCCCTTTCCACATCCTTCACAAGGGCCAAATACCGTTGGCGTCCTTTTCTCAATAACTGACAGGTGTAAGCATGGAAATAATGTTGTTGGGACCTCACTTTGGTCACCTTGGAAGATAAAAGACTTACCCTCCGACACATTGAATTTCATTGATTTTTCATGACAATCTATCATGGCATGGCAATAGGCTAGTTAATCTATACCTAAGATTACATCAAAGTCTAACATTTTAAATAACATTAGATTTGCCACGGTATCCCTTCCACATACAGACACACAACATTGACGGTAGCCCAACCGCACGAGCAAGGTTTCCCCCATTGAGGTTGCTACGCTAAAAGGTCTTTTCAAGATGGTCGGCTTTTTAGTAAAGTGTCGGGCAAATATAGGGGAAACATAAGAGTGGGTTGAACCATGATCAAAAGCACATGTTTATCAAATGAGCAAACGGAAATAATACCTATAACCACAGCATTGGATACCTGAGCATCTTGTCTGGTGAGGGTGTACACTCGAGTTGGACCACGCCCTGCCTAAAACTACCCTCTGCCACCCAGACCCCTACCACTACCCCCACGGCCTACCCAACTCTAGCCCACAGAAAAAGAAGCAGGAGCTAGACTGATAGGAGTGAAAATGGTCTGTGGATGTGAGGGGCGGGTTGAACCTTGCCCCGAACTCACCACCGGGTGTAGGCAATCCCTCCTTCTATGCCCCATCTGACCGTAAGAGAAGCAACTCCTTCCCTTTCCATAACAATTACCTATGTGAGGTCTTCCACAATTCAGGCAATGAGGCTTATTGTATTTCTATTGAGCGGACTCCTGCATTAATGATACTTGTCCCCCTGGAGGTGTCAACTGCCATTGGAGAGTATGGGTCGAAGACTGTACCAATGGAGAAGGGGCTACAGATAATCCTTGTGCTCTAGATTGGGATCGGAATGACCTAAAAGTCCCACCATGACTAGGAGATTTTCCTTCAAACCCCTTCTTGCATTTCTTTTGGAAATTCTCTTTCTTTTGTTCGCCTAACTCCATCATTCAAGTATTGTCAACCATAGCCGAAAAATTTGGAAACGTTTTCATCTAGGTTCCCATAAGTTGACATAGAGGGTACTGTAGTCCCAAGATAAACCAATGAATCTTCTCTCTTATTCCTCACCATGTACGATGCATATTTCAATAGTCGGTTGAACTTGATTTCGTACTTATCAAATCATAGACCCTTGAGCTAGACGCTCAAATTCTCGAGCTCTTGACACCCTTAGACTCACCGGAACAAATCTTTCTATGAAAGTCATTGAAAATTCTTCCCAAGACATCAAGGAAGCATCATAGGGATGATCAATCTTCCACATTTTTCACCATTCATGAGCCTTCCCTTACAGGCTATAGGTGCATACTTCTACGAAAGCTTCACTTGATAACTTTAATGCTACGCATACTTTCTCACACCCATCAAGAAACTATTGGGGGTCTTCATTAGGATGCTCCTCAGAAAACACGAGTGGCTTCAGCTTAAGGAAGGCCTGCAACTTTGCCTCTCCACCCACGTCTCCCCTTGGAAGGGGTGGACTAATTTGGTCACGGTTTATTTATGGTGCAGTTGAAGGAGTAGGTGCCTCAGGTAAATTGGGGGCTGCCACTTGTCCCCCTATAATAGCTGCGGTGATGTTCGCAATGACGCCTTGAAAGGCATTTATAGCCGCCCACAGTTCAGCATTTTGAGCACCTGGTGGAGCTACACTAGCTTGGGAACCCCCTTCCATCGGATATCGGTCTTCTCGACCATAGGCATTGTCAGCCTAATCCTCTCCACCTTGATGCCCAATTACCAAATTTGCATCATTTGATGGTATAGGGATGTTCCTGCCATCTTCCCTATTATTTGCGTCGATAGGGTCATTTTGTTCTATGAGGAAGATTGCTACATAAATGTCGACATAATTAGAATTACATAATAACACTATCGAGGAGTGACACAAAGGAAAGAACTACCCCAACTACCCCAGGGCCTTTAATAGGACCTCACTCTATGGTTGTGTCACAGTTCACAACAATAAAGGAGGGCCTATCAAGGTAACCTTGCTCTATAGTCATTAAGAGACCTAAACTAGGCTCTGATACCAACTTTGACACGACCCGTTCACAGGTAAGTGACCGACACGATTAGGAGACCATTCTGTGACCGTAAGCCTAAAGAATACAGTACTAAACAACTAATATTACATCCCAAGAATATTTAACTTCATTCCATTAAATAATGTTCATCACAAAATATATAATTAACATAGTATTCATGTTTCCAAACTTTCTTCCCGATCATAGACAAGGTGAGGAAAGGATCCAAACATAAACATTCATAAACCCTGAGTACAACAAATACACAATTCCAAAAGAACGCTCAACAAGACCTATGAGTCATAACGACTACAGAGCGACAAATTAACCCCAAAAGAATCAAAATAATAATCACCCATAATCGACTAGACGTGGTGATGTAAGACCCCGCTACTCTTCTCTTGGAGACTTGTCAGCAACTACGGAATCTGCAAGGGCACACATAGGGGGAGTGAGTAATTTACTCAGTGAGATAAACACAGAAAGAGACTTTCCACTTACCTCCCTTTAAGGGATACTTTCTATAAATAAGCAGATAACTAACATCAATTTCAGTTATACAAGAGGGAGATATTGAATACACATACATCAATAAACATTATCACAATCCCAAGGAAATTAATTGAGAGTACTAGTCACCCCCAAGTGATTCCCCCATTATGTAGAAGTGAACAGGTCTACACATTTATATTCCAATTTATTTATGCCAATTATGTCCATTGTTCTAGAACAATAAATAAAAATTAGGAGATGTCCCCTGGTGCCCACCGTTCCAGGACAATAAATAAATAATCAAGAGATGTCTCCCGGTACCCACCGTTCTAGGACAATAAATAAATAATCAAGAAATGTCCCCCGATGCCAACTATTCGAGGATAATAAATAAATAATCAAGAGATGTTTCCTGGTGCCCACCATTCCAAGACAATAAATAAAATGGATTGTCAAATTTACATAACAAAGGTTTATCTTACCAAACCACAAGATTTAGACGTTATCCCATTATAATAAAAATCCTCCACACCTTCTTTCCCAAGTACTACATCATAAGAAATTGTTTCAACAATTAATGAATAAGGTAGCTCCAAATAATCCCATGAATTCAGCCCTTTCAAAAGATAGATGTTCAATACATAAACCCTAAATGTAATGACATACATAACTACCACCTTTAACAAAGGAGTATAGTTAGCTCCTTCACCTGAAATCAGATGAAGAAGAACGAGATGTAGGTGCGAAGAGCAATCAAACATTAATGGAAACACCTATGATAAAAGGCAAAGATTGGGAGCTTTAGAAAGATAAAAGGGATAACTCAGGGGGTGGCGCCTGAGGCGCCATAGCTTGAACAAAAACTCTAGAGTTCTAGATGCCGGGCGGCCAAGGCGCCCTAGGTGGCACCTCCAGATGCTAGGTCCTAAACTCTCTGCCACGAGAGTTTTAACGGGCGCCTCTAGGCGCCAAGTCTTTAACTCTCTGCCTTACCAAAATAGCTGGGCGCTTGGTGGCACGCCCAGTGCCCAGGCGCCCTGGTATCAGGACAGTAGACACCTACGAAAAATTTTCCTCAAATTGCCTTCTCTAGGTCCAAGAGCTCCCATGGGTTTAGCAACTTGTTAAGGTGATTAGGATCTTGAAAAAAACTAGTTTTCAACATTATCATGGAACAAAAGGTAGGGTTATGCCACTATGTTTTCAATCCTTCATTCATCCTTGCCAAGGTTTAAACCAGTAATAGTGACAACAACCACCCTTCAGCCCTTTGTAAATAAATTCCTAGCCACCCAACGTATACCAGAGACATTTGGCCAAAAGAATTTATCATGGGAGCTACTTGGAAGCCCATTTCCACCCAGAACTCAAGAAAACCTACAACATTAGATCTAGGGTTAGGGGGTTTCGAAAATGAAGAAAAGGAAGGAATGGTTTACATTTACTTGAATCCTCCAATCAACCTAGCAATGACAGACTTTCCTCTCCCAAGCTCACACCTTCGGTCAGCACAAATAAGGATGTGGAAAAGAGAAAGGAAGAAATAAGGGGGGAGTAGACACACTCACACACATTTATGGGAGAGAGAGGATGAGAGGAGAAAGATGGAAGTGTGGTAGGGCCTACCTTAGTTTCCTTTTAATAATTTTATTAGCTTAGTTCCCCTTTCCTTGGTCCTTTACCAATAAATCTTCAAATTCAGCATAATTCCAAGTCATATTCTGACACACAAATTTTCTACACATGTAGATACAAAGTCTTAATATTCATATAAGTATCATAAAATAAACCAATAGGGGGAAATAATTAATCATAGCATAAAACGCAAAAATCAACAATTTAAGCACAAATAGCTCCAGGAAATAAAAGAAAAGAAAAAAGAAAATTTTTGGGTATTACAGGATTCGAACAAGTGTGGATACTTCATCCATATTTCATCCTCTGCTTCCTACGTAGCCTCCTTATGGGTATGATTCCTCTACATAACTTTGACGGAAGGAATTTCATTAGTGCGAAGTTTTTTAACTTGCCTATCGAGAATGACTGCTATCACTTCCTCATAGGTAAGAGTTTCATCAAAGTGCACTTCCTGTGGTTCAATGACGTGAGAAGGATCAAGAAGATACTTTCGCAGTATTGACACATGGAATACTGAATGCGCTCTCTCCAGGTCTGAAGGTAAGGCTAAGTGATATGCTATGTTACCCACTCTCTCTACGATCTTATAAGGACCAATATATCTCTGGCTAAGCTTCCCTTTCTTTCTGAATCTCATTACTCCTTCATCGGTAAGATTCGTAAGAAAATCATATCACCCATGGTAAACTCTAGAGCACAATGTTGGTTATCTACATAGGACTTTTGCCTGCTTTGAGCGCAAGTAACCTTTCTTTGATTAACTTAACTTTATCAACAGTCTCCTATACCATCTTGGGTCTCATCACTTTAGGTTCATCAAATTCAAACCAACCAATAGGTGATCGATATCGTCTCCTATACAAAGTCTTAAATAGTGCCATTTTAATGCTAGCTTGGTAGCTATTATTATAGGCAAACTCAATAAGTGGCAAGTGATCTTCCCAGCTTCCACCGAAATCCATCATACACGCTCGCAACATATACTCCAAGGTCTAAATAGTTCTATCAGACTGTCTATCTATTTGAAAGTGGAAAGCTGTGCTCAAGTCCACTTTAGTACCTAATGTAGGTTCTCCAGAATTGAGAAGTAAATTGGGGTCTCTGGTCTGATATTATAGACATATGTATGCCATGGAGCTTTATTATCTCCTTTAGATATTATTGAGCAAGCTTTGCCACATTATAGGTAGTGTGAACGGGAAGGAAATGTGTCGACTTGGTAAGATGATCCACAATGACCTATATAGAGTTATATCCCTTCAAAGATCGAGGCAAACCCACCATAAAATTCATTATAATCTGCTCCTATTTCTACTTGGGAATTTCAAGCTTTTGTGATAAACCAGGTGGTTTTTGGTGTTCGGATGTCAAGCACTGAGCCACAAAGTCAGTCATATTACGCTTCATGCCTTCCCACCATTGGACTTATTTTAAGTCTTGATACATCTTGTTTGGCACCAAGGTGGACAACATATGACGAACTGTGAGCTTCTATTAATATTTCTCGCCTTAAGGTTTTGACATTCGGAACACAACCTTCCGTTAAACCATAAAACACCTTCTTCATCCACTTAGAAATCCTGTGCTAAACCTTCCTTCACATTGTCTTTGGTCTTAACCATTTCAACATCATTCTTTAATGTTGCCTTTATTCTTTCCACAAGAGATGACTTAACTGTCAAATAAGCCAAGAACGGGCCTAACTTATTAATTTCAAAGAATACCCTATTAGCCTCTAATTCCTAGATCAAGGACATTCTCACTGTAGTAATATGAGCTAAACTTCCCATAAACTTTCAACTAAGAGCATTAGCTACCATATTTTCCTTGCCTGGATGATAGAGTATGGTACAGTCGTAGTCCTTTAGGAGTTCCATCTATCTCCGCTGCCTCAAATTGAGATCCCTATATTCAAAAATATATTTGAGGCTCTTATGGTCAGTGTAGATCTCATAAGTTTCTCCATATAAGTAATGCCTCCAGATCTTCAAGGCAAATATCACTATTGCCATTTCCAAATCATGTGTGGGATAGTTGAGTTCACGCCTCTTGAGTTGTCAAGAACCATAAGCAATTACTCTACTGTAATACCTGCTATATTTTTAAGTTATAAGTATTCAAGAATTACGATAAATTTATTTTGAAAAAAATAATTTTCCTATATGTTTAATTTTTATGCATATTGTTGAAAATACGGATTTTTATTTATAGATTGCATAAATTGTAGGATATGACTGATGTTATGATATGAAATTTATCCTTTGGATAAAATATGGCTTGAGCATAAGAGGAATCTGAAAGAATCTGGGAGAAAAATAACTCAGCCGCTTCGTGATTGAACGGTAAAATGTATAGTGCCAAATTGAATTATTAACGCATAGTAAATTAAATTATTAAAGCGCATAGTAAATTGAATTATTAAAGTGCATAGTAAACTAAATTATTAAAGTGCATAGTAAACTAAATTATTAAAACGCATTGTAAAATGAATATTTTATTAGCGCATAGTACCCTGACTTCTTCTATAAATAGGCCCTTCCATTTTATTTCTAAACTCACACCTTCAGTTTCTCTTCTCTCCTCTCCTTAAAAACTTCTCTTGCTCTGACGTTAAGACTATAAAATTCTAGGTTTTTCTTCCTTAGCCTAGATCCCAGGTGAGGATACTATGTCCTTTTTATTATAGAAGTTATATTCTTAAGTATGCTCTGTAGTTGTGGCTTTAGCTGATCTTCCACATTAGAAAAACTGTCCATAGCTGCCTATACATTATTTTGATTCTCTGATTATCAAAAATAGAATACAAACTGAGAAGAATATATGTCTAGAAAAGTTTTGGCTAAGGAAAGACTTAGTACTTAAGTGTGTCCATTGCGACCCTCTACTCTTTCTTGGAAACTTTCCTGGTGTACTCTTTTACGGCTTATATTCGCTATTTTTGGTATGAATAGTAATCGTACGTATGAATAGTAACTGTATGTATAAATAATATTCGTACGTATCAATAGTAACCATATGTATGAATAGTGATCATACGTATGAATAATATCCGTATATATGAATAGTGATCATATGTATGAATAGTATTTTGGTACAAAAGCAACCCTGACTTTCTATATTTGATCTTTATGAAAATTTTCATAGCGGAACCTGAAATCCTGCTATGTATTTTTCTCTGTAGCAACTCACAAAAATGACTTGGATACAGAATTTATGTGAGTGGATGACCTTCCTAACTGATTTTATTTACTTTTATTCTAAGTACAACATAAATCCCATCTCATATCGCAATTAGATTCCCTATTTAATGATGATAGCTAGATAATCAAATTTATTGTTATGTTGATGATAATTATGATTGCAAATATATACATGGAATGGTTGAGGGCTTGACCCAAGATATCAATGCATGAAATTATATACATAGAATGGTTGAGGGCTTAATCCCCCAAGATACCAATGCATGTAATGATTATAAACATAAATACAATAGGAACTGAATCCCTGAACATAAATCAAATACAGAGGTATAGAAATCTTGAATATGAATATAACTGTTCTTATTGTGATTATGATTATGGTATTTGTACTTGTGAGGCATTTATCATTGCATAGTCATTTAGTCACTGAGTTTTGATGAACTCACACTCTCCATGAACATTTTTTTTAGATACAGTAGATGTGAACGAAGAAAATCTACAGGAAAATTAGTATTCCTCAAGGATACTTTTCATGTTATCTAGAGGGCTTATGAATCCAAAAGCTTAGGAATGCTCTGTAATCTCTATAGGTCACATAGGCTTGAAAAATTATATCATACTGTATGATATTTGGTTTGTGTTTACTGTTTCACTATATTGAACTTTTTATATGTATATATGTAAAAATATCTTTCTTGAAAAATTATGTTATACATTAGTATTGATCAGAAATTTTATGGGATACCATAGAGGTATACCCTCTAGTTTATAGAATTATTCACATGCCTAAAATTGGGATGTGACATCTACCATGCTACATTAAAACATAGCCTAATCCCACATTTGAGGCATCACAATATACGGTGAAATCCCTTGGTCCCGATGGTAACATGAGAACCGATACAGAAGTCAAACACTTCTTTAACTCAGAGAAACTCTGTTCATAAGCATCATCCTAAATATATTTGATATTCTTTGTAGTCAACTTAATTAGTGGAAAGGCCAACTTAGAAAAATCTTTGACAAAGCGCCTGTAGTATCTTACTAAACCAAGGAAACTATGGATCTCAGTCACGATAGTTGGTTTGGGCCTTTATTTCACTGCCTCAGTCTTACTAGGATCAACTTGAATACCTTCCCTTGAAATAACATATCCTAAGAATGTTACTTGACTTATGCAGAATTCACACTTTGCGAATTTTGCATATAATTGATGTTCTCTCAAAGTTTGTAACACTGTCCTTAAATACTTTGAACGATCTTCCGAATTCTTGGAATAAACCAAGATATCATCAATAAAGACGATTACAAACCTATCAAGAAAAGGCTTGAACACTCGGTTCATTAAATCCATAAATGTTGCTGGTGCATTAATTAATTTGAATGATATTACGAGAAATTTGTCATGTTCATACCACGTCTGGAAAGTGGTCTTGGGTATGTTTTCTTCCCTGATCTTTAATTGATGATAACCAGATCTCAGGTCAATTTTTGAGAAGCATTGTACCCCCGAAGTTGGTCAAACAAGTCATTTATCCTTGGTAATGATATTTGTTCTTTACCATAACTTTGTTTAATTAACGATCGTCAATACACAATTTCAGAGAGCCATCTTTCTTCCTCACAAAGAGTACCAGAGCACCCCTTAGTGAAAAACTAGGGCTAATAAATCCATTATCTAGAAGATATTACAATTGTCCCTTGAGTTCTTTCAACTCAGTAGGCGCCATTTGGTCAGGAAGAATTGAAATTGGTCGAGTGCTTAAAATCAATTCAATATTAAAATCAATAACCCTATCTAGTGGTAAACTGGGAAAATCTTCTGGAAATACATCCAGAAATTCATTAACAATAGGTACTTGTTCTAGACTCTGCTCTTCCTTCTCTATATCCCTAACAAAGGCCAAAAAACCATGGCAACCCTTTCATAACATACGCAGAGTGTTCAACATAGATATCATGTTGCAAGGTACCTCACTCCGATCTCCTTGAAACATAAAATCTTGTCCCCCTGGCATACTAAAAGAAATAGCCTTGTCATGACAATTTATAGTGACATGACACGAGGATAACCAATCCATGCTTATGATCACATCAAAATCTGCATACTACGAAGCATAAGATCCACCTTTGTATCTATACCCTTAACAGTCATCTTGTGAGGGCAGTATCTAGAACTCACCATAAAGGTCTCTCCTATCGGGGTGGTAACTAGAAATGGCTCCTCCAGTTTAACTAGCTCTGACTCAAACTCTTAGTGAAAAGAGGTGACACGTACGAATGCATGGAACCAAAGTCAAACAATATATGAGCAGTAAAAAAATCAACCAACAAAATACCTGTAACCACAACATTGGATGCTTGAGCATCATGTCAGTTCATGGCATACAATTTAGCAGGTCCTCTGCCAGCTGCTTATTGCCTGCGGCTTTCCCTTGGCTCTTTGATGAATCCTCAGCATTCATATATATTCTATGGAGATTTCTGTCATATTGGCATACTTTTGGCTGTCATTTGGGTTTTAACACCTACTTTTTGAATAGTTGTATACATACCTCACTCTTAGGTTTGAAATGCAATTTTTGGACTTCTAATCACTTTCTTTTTGGGTTACTTTTGTAACTATGTTGGTGATTTTGCTTTTGCAGGTATTTCAGCTAGGAAAATGTTGTTGAAAGATGAGAAATCCATTAGCCAAGATTTAATTGAGGTGAAGAGGAACCTTGGAGAAGAAAAAGAGGCTCAAAATGAAGACTTTGCTGTCACATGCACGCTTAAGCGGGACATATTCAAGCTTAAGCGTGAAGCTTGCTATATTGGAGGCTTAATTCTGTCCAAAATGCGCTTAAGCGTGAATACTGTGCGCTTAAGCGTGTGACACCTTGCTGATGAAGAATCGTTTCTGCCTAAATCGTGCTTAAGCGGGAAAATCGTGCGCTTAGCGCACGAGCCATTTTACTGTCACGTGCAGCAGGCTTTAAAAGGCAATTTAGACTGAATTTTTAGGTCATTTTGGGTTGGAACCGAAGGGGGAGCGGCGATTTCACCTCTGGAGGCTAGGTGTAATATCCCAAGAATTTTTATGAATATTTAAAGTCTGATTTGAAGTTTAGTGAAAAATTTAATTATGTGGAAAATTTTCTTTTTGAATTAGTGAAGAAAATGTGGAAATAGAAATTTTTATTTTTAATTTAGGAAATTTTTACAAATTCTCAAGGACATGTGGGGAAGAGAAAGGCATGGCGCCCAGGCGCCACGTGGGGCGCCTAGGCGCCGGGCATGGGTGGCGCCCAGGCGCCAGGTGTGTCGGAAAACCTTAGCTCATTTTCAATCGGCCATAACTTCTTCATCCGGACTCCGTTTTGGGCAAACTTTATATCGTTGGAAAGTTCTTTGAGTCTAGTTTCCAATGGTATAAGTTTCATTTAGATATTCATTACCGATTAGGAGTTATGACTTAAGATGTGAGTAAAGGTCGAGAGTAGTGGTAGGAAATTTCTCTATTTCGTAACCCTAATGTTTTTGTCTGGTTACAATAGGAATGGTCAAGGTGCAAAGTGGGAGTGCCGAGAGCGTGAAATCCAGGTGAGTGGGTTAATACTTGCTATGATTAAATATCTGTTATTGACTTTTTGCATCATAGTGGAAATATGTTGTATATCCAAGTTTGAAGAGGATGATGTGGAACGATGAGGCATAAACAATTGTGGAACGTGTCTGGTAATGTATATAATTATATTTTCTTATTTTCCCATGAATGGAGGTTATATAATGGATTGTGAATGGCATGTGAACTGAGTTGAATAATTGTTCTATATTATGGGTTATGTTGTATACATGCTATGTTGCTGGAACCACATTTATTATGTTGTGGCTTGAATTGTAAATGACTGAGTTGTGTATGTGGCTCAAGATTATGATTGAGGATGTTTTTATATATGATTGTGATTGTGTTTGACTGGAAAGGAAAGGCATGGTGGTGCACCCCATGGAGAAATTTATGTGAAGTTATAAGGGTGGAGATTATAAATGGAGCGATAAGGGTGGATGCGGCAGGGGCCGCGGGCAACGATCCAGAGGTATTCTGGACGACCCGGTTGGTACGGGAAATTTGTGTGAAATTGATTTCACCGATTGTTGTTGTGAACTTTTGAATTATGTTGAAATGTATTTGATTTATTTGGATATTGTCGTGAAGTACTACGAATAATATCATATCATATGATGATTGATTTACGTATGATTGCTGCATGTTATCATTATGATGTATGATATTTTTTTGTCATAATGTTGTGTTATCTACTCACTGGGCACGTGGTTTGCTCATACCCCTCTTATTGATATTTTTTTTCAGAGTTGACAGCTGAAGGTAAATATCGGAACAAGGAATTATGGATCCTTAGTCCATGATTACCTTTTCATTTGTTCAGGATAAAGGTATAATAGTTAAGTTTTATTCTAAGTTGTATAAATCTAGAAATCTCTGTAATCGGGTAGGTTCATTCACTGATGTAATGTGAGTAATTGTAGTATGTATAAAGAACTCGTTTTGGTTGCATGAAAAAGAATTGTATGATTTTTAAGAGAAAGATAGGCTTACGGAGGTGAAATGAAATTCACTTTCCGTGCCGGTCACGTGCTCAAATTTTGGGACGTGACAAGTTGGTATCAGAGCTTTGGGATTAGGTCTCCTACCGATTACAGAGTAAGGTAACCTTAGTGGGATCTCCTCTATCGTGGTGAACCCGGGCACGACTATAGAGAGATGGCTCCACTGAAGGTCCTGTAGGATGTTTTCATTTCCTTTTCCTCCAAGACTTGTCTTTTCTTATGAATTATGTTTTTAGTTTTAGTTTTAGAGAGTTATGGCTATACTTTTGAACTCGGTAAGGGAAAGGTTATTATTTGTTTTGATTCCGTTGCTGTCGGATCAAATTGTATGTATGGGGCTTTATATGTTAAATTCATGATTGATTTTGTGTGACTGATTTATTTTATCTTTCTTAATTTTATTATTACTATTTTTGGAGTACCATCCCATAAAAGAAACCACTGGCATTAAAAGCAGAAGGATTACATTGCAAAAAAAAAAAAACAATTACTCATGCATGAGTAATCTAAAAGCGAGGTGGTCTCGGATTAGGAGGGTTGTACTGTATCATCACCCCTCGACCATTCCTTGGAGCGAGAGACAGAGCAATATCGCGGAGGGTAGTGTAAATCCCATTCATACAATCAACACTTCTTTGTTGTTGATTGCAGAAGCACTGGGTAGACCAATAGAAGAACCTGTCTATTCTTGAAGTCATTTCTGCATGATTGCGTTTAGTTAACTTCTCTAGGTTTTCTATCATCTTTTTCAGATTTTTGACCTCCTGCTCTAGACAGGCGATTTTGTCCTCCGAGGTATGGCCCGTGCTAGTCTCCTCAGCTTCCTCGATCTTCTTCATTTTCTTCTCCTTCTGCTTCTCTGGAGACCCCTCAAAAGGTCTTTTGCCCTTGTCTTTGCCCAGACTTAAGTTTAAGTCGAGCTCTTCTCTCCTGGCATCCACTGTGAGATCAATGTACTTCCTTGTGGCCATGATTTGGAAAATTTAGAAATTTATGTCGAAGTATGAGAAGAGAGGAATGCTGAGAAGTTGTAGGCTTAGAGATGATTACTCTTTGTGGTGTGGTAACTGAGAACGTTGGGATAGTTCTTATAGAGGAAAAATTTGAACTCAGAGACAAAGAAGATATCTCTTCGCCGCACCCTATACGCTTAACCTATGGATTTCTGCAAGCTGGAAGCTAGGAGTCTAGGGTAGGCATGCACACCAACAACGCGTCGCATTAATGGCAAAACCACGAAAGTCAATATTCGGTGGATTTGCGGCCGATTTACACTTGGTTTTTCCATTTCTCTCGTTGGCATTTTCTGAAATTGAAGGAAGTCGACAATGTAGCCATTACAGAGTGTCTTGGATGTTTTCACGATGAACTAAAATGTATTTCTATGCTTTCTTGTATTGTTCTTGAAAGCCTTCAGTTAAGTATAATATACATGATTGATTGAATTATACTGTGATTATATGTATCTAAATACATATGATATGTATGTATGTTATTCATGCATAGAGAGTGAAGGTTATTTGTTATGGCCAGGAATAATATGTAATGATTCTACATACATTCAGAGAATGAGAAGTCTGAAATTTAAAAGAACTTGAATAGATGAAAATATATATAGATAATGATGTATCTCTATGTTTATACATATATACATATATGCTCGTAGAGGCAAGTGAAAGGTAAAAATTTTTCTCTCACTTTATGGAACGCTTGATGTGTAGATGTGAGAAGTTTTTATTTTAATATGTATGTTTGAAAATGTGTAAGCTTAGGGCAAAGCCATGGATTAGAAACCTAGATAAGGCTAGTATGAAGCTACCCGTTCATGGAGTAATATCTCGATTTAGAATTATTGGATAAGACAAATACAGAGTTAAGAAGCCATAAATTGAAGCGGCGATTAGTTTAATAATTTGAGCAAGAGTCAAAAGTTAGCCGAAATTTTTGAGGAAATCTTTTGTATTAGATTATATTTTGTTATTTTCTGGCATGCTTATCTGAGACCGTTGGCATTGCGTCGGATAAGGTCTGTAGGTCATCTTTAGAGTATGATGTAAAGGTTTTGTAGCCCTAAATTTCGTCTATATATAATGGATGCCCCATTACGCTGCTCACTACACTAAAAGTTTATATCTATAAGCTTTCTAGCATCAAACTTCTCCTTCTGTACAACCTTTATAGCTCAGAAAAATATGGCCGGCAATAAATCTTTCAATTTAAATTTTGAGGCTGGCAAGGTAGAGCTGGATCTAAATCTTAGCCTGGAGAATTATAAGAATAAGAGATCCATGGAAGAGTCACCAGAGGCTAAGAAAAGAAAAAGGGATGTAGTAGAGTTAGAGGATGTTAGCACAGCAACATCTTCTAATAATGAGCTTGCGCTTATGAGACAAAAGATGGAGGACTTGGAAAGACTGATAAACCGCCACTTTGAGGACCAGGGGAGATTGATAAATCGTCTCTTTACAGAACAAGAGAAGCTTTTGAACCGTCATTTTAGGGAATTGGCGAATAGAGTTGATAGACATTCGATGTTTGCAACTCAAAATTTTCGTGACCAACAAGCGAGATGTATTGACTGTATGAATGGAGTGACTTCTGCACTTCGCCAAATTTCCCAGACGTTTCCTCCAGAAACTCTTTCTAGGCTGCAACGATTAACTTCCTCCTTAAGGTCTGAAGCACCTTCTTCTTCTAGACCTGGAGCATCTTCTGCATTTCAAAAGCCTCCTCGTTCTTAATTTATCTTTTCTTTTGTTTGTACCTAAAGCTGATGTTTGATCTAATGTTTAAGTATTAAAATTATCTGTTTTGTAAATCAAGTTCAGCTTGTTGCCTGTAACTTATGTATTAGAAATAAAAATATGTTGAACTTGTTATATTTTGTACTTGATTGTGAAAATTCTAAGAGAGAGAATGAGATATAAACAAAATATTGGCATTTGCTTCAATCTTGAGGTAAGTTTTGAATTCGGAGGACCGAATTCTTTTAAGGGGGGAAGAATGTAATATCCCAAGAATTTTTATGAATATTTAAAGTCTGATTTGAAGTTTAGTGAAAAATTTAATTATGTGGAAAATTTTCTTTTTGAATTAGTGAAGAAAATGTGGAAATAGAAATTTTTATTTTTAATTTAGGAAATTTTTACAAATTCTCAAGGACATGTGGGGAAGAGAAAGGCATGGCGCCCAGGCGCCACGTGGGGCGCCTAGGCGCCGGGCATGGGTGGCGCCCAGGCGCCAGGTGTGTCGGAAAACCTTAGCTCATTTTCAATCGGCCATAACTTCTTCATCCGGACTCCGTTTTGGGCAAACTTTATATCGTTGGAAAGTTCTTTGAGTCTAGTTTCCAATGGTATAAGTTTCATTTAGATATTCATTACCGATTAGGAGTTATGACTTAAGATGTGAGTAAAGGTCGAGAGTAGTGGTAGGAAATTTCTCTATTTCGTAACCCTAATGTTTTTGTCTGGTTACAATAGGAATGGTCAAGGTGCAAAGTGGGAGTGCCGAGAGCGTGAAATCCAGGTGAGTGGGTTAATACTTGCTATGATTAAATATCTGTTATTGACTTTTTGCATCATAGTGGAAATATGTTGTATATCCAAGTTTGAAGAGGATGATGTGGAACGATGAGGCATAAACAATTGTGGAACGTGTCTGGTAATGTATATAATTATATTTTCTTATTTTCCCATGAATGGAGGTTATATAATGGATTGTGAATGGCATGTGAACTGAGTTGAATAATTGTTCTATATTATGGGTTATGTTGTATACATGCTATGTTGCTGGAACCACATTTATTATGTTGTGGCTTGAATTGTAAATGACTGAGTTGTGTATGTGGCTCAAGATTATGATTGAGGATGTTTTTATATATGATTGTGATTGTGTTTGACTGGAAAGGAAAGGCATGGTGGTGCACCCCATGGAGAAATTTATGTGAAGTTATAAGGGTGGAGATTATAAATGGAGCGATAAGGGTGGATGCGGCAGGGGCCGCGGGCAACGATCCAGAGGTATTCTGGACGACCCGGTTGGTACGGGAAATTTGTGTGAAATTGATTTCACCGATTGTTGTTGTGAACTTTTGAATTATGTTGAAATGTATTTGATTTATTTGGATATTGTCGTGAAGTACTACGAATAATATCATATCATATGATGATTGATTTACGTATGATTGCTGCATGTTATCATTATGATGTATGATATTTTTTTGTCATAATGTTGTGTTATCTACTCACTGGGCACGTGGTTTGCTCATACCCCTCTTATTGATATTTTTTTTCAGAGTTGACAGCTGAAGGTAAATATCGGAACAAGGAATTATGGATCCTTAGTCCATGATTACCTTTTCATTTGTTCAGGATAAAGGTATAATAGTTAAGTTTTATTCTAAGTTGTATAAATCTAGAAATCTCTGTAATCGGGTAGGTTCATTCACTGATGTAATGTGAGTAATTGTAGTATGTATAAAGAACTCGTTTTGGTTGCATGAAAAAGAATTGTATGATTTTTAAGAGAAAGATAGGCTTACGGAGGTGAAATGAAATTCACTTTCCGTGCCGGTCACGTGCTCAAATTTTGGGACGTGACACTAGGGCAACCAACTTTTGGAGAGGATTGAAGCAATTTTTCTTCCACCTAACTTGGATTCATGGAGTTTTCTCCTCTCTTCTCTCATTTTCTGTATTTTGTAATGATATGTAGCTAAATTTCTGTACTAGGATTGCTATGAACCCTAGTTTGGATTAAGTTTTGTCACTCTCTTGACTCTTGTGCTTACTTGGCCATTAATACATGTTTATTCATTCTCATTTTCTTGCTTTCATTAAACTTGATCAATTTAATGGATTGTTTGGTGGTTTTGCTGTACTTGGGAGAGGAATGTAAAACCTAGACCATATAATGGATAGTATGAGTTCTTGAACCACAAAGGAGAGGGGATAGATTCGTTAATATCATAGGAATATAGATATTAGCCTCATATAGTCAGATTAGGGTCTGTGCATTTTTGGAACCTAAGAATACATAAGGAATTATGAGATTTTGGGTTGAGTCTTAGTTGGCATTCGGGAGAATACCTCTAAGCACATTCGTATCCTAGATTAGCATGTATGGCCGGTGAGAACAAGAGGGAGAGGGATTAAAACTTGTGAAGAGCGACGGGGGATTAGCAATCCTAGGCTGTGTTCATCTTGAGAATTAAATTGCATTTGTCTTGTAATTTTCATTGTGCTTGTTTAGAGTTCATTCAACATACAACTCACTCCTAACTCAACTTTACATTTTCACTTTCCTTCTGTCAAGAACCATCGAAATTTGCATTGTGTAACTAATATAACTTAATTTCTTGGGTAATTAGCAAGTTAGTCCTCGTGGGAACGATTCTTTTACTTAATTTTCACTGTATTACTTGCACGATTGGTACGCTTGCCAAGCCATCAACACTCTTACTAAATCCTCTCTCTATGCCACCCTTTACTGCAAGAATAGGTGCATAGGCAACTGGTGCCACTGCTGTCTAAGAATGAGAAGGGTAAATGAACCTTTGTCCAGACTCTATGATGAGCTAAGGACATTGCCTCTTAAAGTGCCCAATCTGACCACAATGATAATAGCCCGAGCCTGCTGCCTTCTTATGACAAACACTGGTGTGGAATTTCCCATACTATCACACTGTGGTCTTTCCTTCTCTATTTGTGAACCTCCAGTGTTAGAATATGAGTGGCCTGGCCCTAAATTCAAATCGAGGCCTAGCCACACTAGCTATGGATGACGATGGCTTCAAAGATACGGTTGGAGTATACTGTGACATAATGAGAGGCTCCGAAATCCTTGTGTCTCCTCCCTGGTCAAGAGACCTCTCATACCTTGATAGAAATGGCTAGCTCCCAAGGGGGTGAATTGGATTTATAAAAAATTTCTTTAAAAGCTTATTGGAAGTTTCAAAAGTTTTGGAAGCAAAGCCAAATTTTTAACACAGTGAAAAATAGAGCACAGACAAGATGAATAAATATAGAGTACAAGAAATCAAAGATAAAATAGTAAATAATTAAATAGGAGAGAAAGAGAATTTAACATAAGTATTTATACTGGTTCAGCTTTAAACCTACTTGTTCAGCTTTAAACCAAGCCTACATCTAATCCTTAAGATAATTTCTTGAGTGTTTCACTAATAATCATAAGTTTGTAAAAGATGGGCACTTGTGAGCTACTATAATAGAGAACTTTGTTTCCTAAGGGTATCTCTTCCCCTCACACTAAGATTACTCTCAATCACAGCTTCAACGAACCCTTCCTTGATCAATACAAATGAAAGATTGAGAAAAATAAAAATAACTATCTAAAACAGAGTAAATATACAAATGATAAGTACTCTAGAAGTAAATGATTGGGAAGACATTGACTTTTCAAGATTCAGAGACAAATAGGATGTTTTCTTATAGATTTAACAATCTCTAAAGTCAATATATATAGCCCAAAAGATTAGAGATTCGTTGGAAGAGGATCCATGATGATATCAACTAAAATCTTCACAAAATAGCTATTGGAACTGATGTCATCATACCAACAGTCGATTGATTGACCCACAACAGTTGACTAATGCTCTTTAATGAGACGATAGTCGATTAATGGTTAGCTGTTAGTCGACTGATGAGTCTTTGTCTCGAAGTTGAAATTCTTCCAAAAGTGATTAGTCGACTAATGGCTACTAGGGGTCTTTTTAACTTTGATACAGTGACTAATTAGTCAACTGATGAGTCTCTGTCTTGAAGTTTAAAATTCTTCAGAAGTGATTAGTCGACTAATGTAATGGGATCAGTCGATTAATGGCTATTGGAGACCTTTTTGAAATTGAGACAGTGATTGATCAGTTGACTATTAAAAGTCAATTAGTCGAATGATGCACATTGATCCTTAGATGGTTTTTAGATAGAGAGTGATTAGTTGACTATTGCATGTGCATTAGTTGATTGATGGCTCCTTATCATGTATTTCTAAAGTTTTTACAAATTCCAAGGATCAAGAATCCATTTCCAACTTTAAAAAGATTTACAAATAATGTTTCTTACCATTCAAAAGCTTTCACAAGATTTTCTAAAAGAGACAAAAAGAAAAATATCTTCACTTGAGCTCTTAATGAATTCTTTTTATCTTAAGATATTTTCCTAAAAATGTAAACATCAAAGCATAAGAAAATATTATTTAAATTTATTTGTTGATCATCAAAATTTAAGAAAAGCTTTGAATGCAATGGGGTCAACATACCTGGCCTTTTTCTTTTTCTTAAACTCCTATTTATTCATTGACCTCTTCTCCATTCTTCGGACAACATCAACAGCTGCAGAGTAAGAAGGATAATTACTCATGTTTGGGCCTATTTGTGAATAAGGGATTCACAAAGTCCCTCCACGAACTTCTCCATTTTAGCTCTTTTAGAAGGAATCATTTGGGGGGCGTATTATGACAATTTAACAAATTAAGCAGAATACTCATTCATTAACATAGGTCCTCGTCTCAGATACATAAAATCTTTTGCGCTTGATGATCGTATATTTATAGGAAGAAATTCATCTATGACCATCCCTTGGAACTCTGCCCATCTAATTAGTGGTGCACCCAAGGCTCTTCCTTTCTTCCAAGTCCTTCATCATTTACCAGCTTTCCCTTTCAGATGAAAGGAAATTATTTCTACCTTCTAAGTATCAGAGCACCCTAAAGCATCACAAATCGCCTTGCAATCATCCAAAAAAAGTTGTAGGTCCTTACTAAGGTTTTCCCCTAAAAAAATAGGTGGCCTTATTTTCCAAAACTCAGACATTTTTACGTCTCTAACAATGCCTTCTCTAGCCTAAGGGGGTAATGGTGGTATAATTCCATCATCAACCACAAGAGGAGCTATCAGCTGGTTAACAGGTGCTGCTTACTCTCTATACCTTTCCTCAATACGATCTAGTCGTCATTCAACAAATTGAACATTACTGTCACCGGGTTAGCATCATCTTGTAGAGCATCTCTAGCTCTCCTTGCAGAACGCTGAGTTGGGTCCCCAACATTCTAATTGGGTCCCCAACATTCTAATTGGGTCCCCAACATTCTAAGTATGTGTACTACTACCATGATCAGAACAATTGTCTTGTGCCTGAACTAGCGGGACAATAGGTGGTATAAAGGCTCTCTTTGGGCTCAAAGGCATATTATTCTCTAAGGATACCTCCTCCATCAGAATCAAAATCTACACATTATACAAACACTTTTCAGAATAATAAAATTACCATTTACTAACCCCACCGAGGAGTAAATTACAAAAAAAAAAAAGACACTCAACTCTACAAAGCTTTTTATAGAATGGAGAAGGGCCCACAAAGAACATTTTTCTCTATAATCTAGAAGGGACCTAATAACCTTTCCTTTGATACCAAAATTGTTACATCCCAAAATTGGGCATGTAAATAACATTGTATCATCATGAGTGTACCTTGTGGTATCTCATAAAATTCCTAAACAATTCTAATATCCATAACTAAGCAAAACATAATTTTTCCAATAAAACAAGTTTTGCATAATTATTCAGAAAAGTTCAGAATTTATACCTTTTCCCCAAAACAACGGGAAATTTAATCAACAGAGTTAAAATACAAACCATAAATTACACAGTACATTATAACTTTGCAAGCCTAGGTGACCTACAAAGATTACAAAGTGTTTTCTAAGCTTTAACAGACTGGTTCCCAAGAACCCACTAGATGAAATAGTGTATTACTCCAAAGGACCACTAATCCTCTAATGGAAATTTCTCTTCTTCAACCACTGAAAAAGATAGTCATAGAGAATATGAGTTCATCAAAACTCAATGAGCAGAAGACTATGCAAAAAAAATTAGTATTACAAGTACAAATACCATAATCACAATTACAAGATTTATCACCTATCATGATATATAAAATCGATTGAAACAATTTAAACATTTCCAAGATAATTCTAGTAAATTGTCCATTGGGAACTAAACTGAACTTGGGGCCTCCACATTACCATAATAAACTATCTACCCCTTGGGAGCCGCACTCATATTGGGCCTAAACTATAATAAATTATCTACCCTTTAGGAGACACACTCACCCTAGACCTAAACTATAATAAACTATCTGCCCCTTTGGAGTTGGACTCACCATAGGCCTAATCTATAATAAATTATCTGCTTCTTAGGAGCCACACTCACCCTGGGCCTAAACTATAATACAAACAACTAGTTCAAATTAGTATAATTCAATATCTCACTCAAATTTCAAACATAGTATGCAAAATCAATGCTTTCTTAATTCATTAACACAATTGTACATTAAATTCCAATATTTAGTTCGAATCACTAACTAGAGAATTTAATAAATCTACTTACAATTACCATGTGAATGTAACTTATATTGTACTTGAATTTAATAAAAAATTATTTGGCAAGGTCAATCACTCACCTTGATGTTTGTTCAAATTTACCTTAATCCTCACTAGAAGTTGTGTAAGATGATAAAGGGAAATTTCCTAGATTCCATATGAGAATTATCCTTTTGGTTTGTTATAGAGAAGAGCACATGGTTGAATTTTAGATTCCGCTACAGGGAGTTTCATAAAAGATTAGAGAGATCAAATTTAAGGTTGTTTTATAAGTATAAGTACTATTCAAGGATATGTATAAGCACTATTTCATATGTACGATGACTATACATACGTACGATTACTGTTCATTCGTAATAATACTATTCATACCTGAAACATAGATCATAAGATGTAAAAGAGTATGTCAGGAAAGTTCTTAGAAAAGAGAAGTGGGTCACAATAGACACTCTTAAGTACCAACTCTTTCTTTAGCCAAACCTTTCTAGACATGTATTTTTCACAGTTTTATACTCTATTCTGGCAAACAAAATAATTTACAAGCAAACGAGGATAATTCTTTATTGATGTGGATGATCAGCTAAAGCCACAACCCAGGAGCATACTAAGAATTTAACCTCTAAATAATTGTAAGAAATTAAAAGAGCATAGTATCCTCACTTCAGATCTAAGCTGAAAAGGAAATGCCTAAAATCTTAGAGACCTAGCGTCGAAACAAGAGAAGTTTGAAGAAAGAAAAAAAAGAGAAACTGAAGGTGTGAGTTTAGAAGTAAAATAGAATGGCCTAGGAAAAGTCAATGGTACTACTCGATACTATGCGCTAACAAAATATTCAAATTATTATTTTATGAAAATGACATTTCCTTTAAAATAATTCAATTTACTATGCACTTTAATCATTTAGTTCACTGTGCATCTATGTGCAAAACAAGGGTGGCTAAATTATTGGTTACTATTAAAATTTAAAGGGAAAACTATCATTTCTCCTTTAAACTATCATTTCGAAATCAATTCCATAATTATTATTCATACAAAACAAACAGATTACAGAATATATAAAAATAATGTTATAACTACCGAAATACCCACATACGTATAACCCCAAATTTGGCGGGTATTATACCTCACAACATAAAGGAGATGGAATATG
The DNA here is from genome assembly GCA_037074585.1 of Biancaea sappan. Taxonomy (NCBI): domain Eukaryota; kingdom Viridiplantae; phylum Streptophyta; class Magnoliopsida; order Fabales; family Fabaceae; genus Biancaea; species Biancaea sappan. The sequence continues at coordinate 21,871,719 of CM073494.1, forward strand.
TGAGAACATAGACTTTCATCAAGTAGTTCAAATAGATATTTAAAATCTTTTCATAAATAGAATCATAAATCCATCTCTGGGTGACCTACATGACCACAGAGTTTCTAAGACACTTTAACCAAAATAAAAGGACCAACAAGACCCATTCAAGAAAACGGGAAGGGTCAGACGTGAAGTACCACTACTCCTCAATTGGGTACTATTCTTCAGCAACAGAGTCTAAAAATGTTAAACCACAGAGGGTATGAGTTTACCACAACACAATAAGTAGAAGACTATGCATAATAAATCAAATATAACACATCATGATTGCATAACTCAAGGAAATCACTACAGTGGAATGTCTAATGAATCGACACACACAAACCATCATTGTATAAAATTTATCAGAACCAAACATTCATATAATTCCTCATGTCAAGTCCTACCTCTATCATTGGTATTTCTTAGGCAGAGTACTTGCCTCTGTCACCGACATTTTCTTGCAAGGTTTATGCCTTTGTCACTGCCATTCCTTACAATGTTTATTTGGTTCATGCCTTTATCACCAGCATTTCCTTGCAAAGAGGTATACCTTTATCATCGACATCCCTTACAAGATTTATCAAGTTCATGCCTCTACCACCAGCAATGAACTAACTTCAATCACAATAAGTTATATCGCACAAAGCACATCACAATATAAGGGGTTCATATCCCAACAATGTATGCTACTCAAACACATATTTCCTAAATTTCTAGAACACCTCGCCCATTCACAATAGCCCATATAAAAACATTACTCAAGGTCTATGAAGATAAAGAATCCATACCTCATGGATCCTTAAATTTGCATAGCCAATCACAAGATGTAAAAGCTCAGGGAGCATATCGGCCTCAGTTTTCCATGTGGCTTCTTCGTGAGTCTAATTTTGCCACAATACCTTGACCGATGGTATCACCCTAAATTGAAGTTTCTTTACCTGGCTATCCAAGATAGCTACCGGTATCTCCTTGTAAGACAAGTTCTCATCCAACTGGATGCTATCCTAACAAAGAACACGAAAAAGGTCAGAAAAGTATTTCCTCAGCATGTATACGTGAAAAACTGGTCTAATTCCTTTCAGTTCTGCAGATAGGGTGAGCTGATAAGCTACCTTTTCCACTCGCTCTAAGACCTCATAAGGCCCGATATATCTAGGACTCAACTTTACTTTCTTTCTGAATCTTAATACACCTTTCATTAAAGAGACCTTCAAGAATACCATATTACCGATCTAGAACTCCAAGTCACATCGTCTGTGGTTGGTGTACGCCTTCTGCTTACTCTGAGCTACTGTATCCTATCCTAGATTGTCTTAACCTTGGCTAAGGTAACCTGGAACAAATCGGGTCTTAATGCCTTCACCTCATCTATCTCAAACCAACCGATCAGAGATTTGTAACGTCTCTCATACAGGGCCTCATAAGGTGCCATCCCAATGGTGGCCTGGTAACTGTTGTTATATGCGAACTCTATGAGATGCAAATATTTTTCCCAACAACTACCAAAATCCAGAATACAAGCCTATAACATGTCCTCTAATGTTTAAATTGTCTGTTCTAACTGTCTGTCTATGTGTGGTAAAAAGCAGTACTTAGGTCCACTCGAGTACCCAGGGCTTCCTAAAAGCTCCTAAAAAAGAAGAGGTAAATTGGGGGGTTATCATAGACGATAGTCACGGGTACCCCATGCAACTTTATTATCTCTTCAATGTATAATTATGCCAATCTCGCCATGCCCTAAATGGTTTTGACCAGAATGAAGTGTGTCAACTTGGTCAGTTGGTCAACGATAACCCACACTGAGTAGTAACCGCCTGTGGAATGCGATAGACCAATGACAAAGTCTATTGTCACATGTTCTTATTTCAACTCTAGAATCTCCAGTGTTGTAACAAGCCTCCCAGCTTCTAATATTCGACCTTAACCTGTTGACAGGTTAAGCAACGGGACACGAACTCCGCTACATCTCGTTTCATCCCTTCCCATTAGTATATTTGTCTCATATCCTGGTATATCTTGGTAGCACCCGGATGTACAGCATATGTGGCACTGGCCCTCTACCATGTTGTCCCGTCTAAGAGTTCCAACATCTGATACATACAATTAATGTTTAAAACGTAAGACTCCTTTATTGTCAAATGTGAAACTGTCCACCTCACCACCCTTTACCTTATCCATAATTTTGACAAGCTTAGAATCCTCCGTCTAGGATGCTTGTATCTGGTCTACAAGGGAAGATCTAGCCCTGAGATAGGCTAAGAATAATGTTGTCCTTGTAACTTCAAGAGTAATGCCCTCTGCCCTTAGCTCTTGTAGTTTATGGATCAATGGCCTTCTCACCACTGCTATGTGGGCCAAATTACCCATGGACTTTCGATTCAAAGTATCTGCCACCATGTTTACTTTACTTAGGTGATACAGATTATTGCAGTCATAATCTTTCAGTAATTCCACCTATCTCCTCTGTCTCAGGTTCAAGTTCTTTAGGTCAAAAATATATTTCAAACTTTTTATGGTCGGTGTAGATTTCACAAGACTTTCCATACAGATAGTGTCACTATATCTTCAGGGCAAAAACTACCGCTACCATTTCCAGATCATCGATGGGGTAGTTTTGTTTATGTTTCTTGAGCTGCCTCGATGCACACGCCATTACTTGGCCGTACTGCATGAGGACATATCCCTATCCCACTCTCGATGTATCACAATATACTGTAAAACTTCTAGGTCCTGAGGGTATGACCAGAATAGGTGCAGAGATGAACTTTTCATTAAGTTATCAGAAGCTTTCTTCACAAGTGTCATCCCACTGGTACTTTACTCCTTTCCTAGTTAGTCGTGTGAGAAAGGCGACTAACAGGAAAAAATCTTGGATTAAACGACTGTAATATCATACCAATCCCAAGAAGCTACAAATCTCCATAATAGAGGTGGGTCTATGCTACATCTTGACCACTTCTACTTTACTTAGGTCCGCCTGGATACCATCCTTAGAGATCACATGTCCTAAGAAGGTCATACGATTAATCCAAAATTTGCATTTAGAAAATTTGGCATACAGTTGATGATCCCTTAGCATTTGCAACACAATATAAAGGTATTGTTCATGTTCCTCCAGACTCATCGAGTATACTAGGATGTCGTCTATGAAAATAATGACGAAATTATCCAAGAAAGGTTTGAAAACCCTACTCATTAAATCTATGAGCATTTGTCAGTCCAACGACATAACCAAAAACTCGTAGTGTCTGTATTTGGTATGGAAGGCCATCTTAGAAACATCCTCTTCCTTAATCTTGAGTTGGTGATAACTATACCTTAAGTTAATCTTAGAAAAACACTTTGTTCCTTTGAGCTGATTAAGAGGTCATTGATACGAGGTAATGAGTATTTGTTCTTAATGGTTACTTTGTTCAGTTTCCTGTAATCGATACACAATCTTTTCGACCCATCCTTCTTTTTCATGATAAAATAGGAGCCCAGGTGAATAACTTGGTCTTATAAAACCTTTGTCTAACAGGTCCTGCGATTGAGACTTAAGCTCTTTTAACTCTATCGGTGCTATTCGATAGGGAGGTATAGAGATTAGAGGGTCTCCGGGGCCAGCAATATTTGGAACTCACTCTCACGCTCTAGGGGTATGTTTGGTAGATCATCTGGGAAGACGTTTACAAAATCCTGGACTACCGAAACATTCTCTACTTCTGGCTCCTGCTTCTTGACATCCTTAAAAAATGTCAAGTATCCTAGACAACCTTTTTGCAAAAGGCGTTAGACACACATTAAGGATATGAGATTCCCATAAATCTTGCTCTGTTCACTTTGAAATACGAAGGAGGGTTCCCCTAGAATGTTGAACTTAATTGCCTTGTCATGGCAATCTAGGGTGGCATGATAAGATGCTAGCCAATCCATATCTAAGATGACGTCAAAGTTCATCATATCCAGTAGCATTAGGTCCGTCGTTGTATCTATTTTTCCTATTTTCACCTTGCAAGTGTGGTAACCCTGTTCTACCAGGAAGGTGTCCCCCGTAAGCATAGTTACTAAGAACGGGTATTTTAATCCAACAGCTTCTTGCGTAAAGTTCTTAGCAAAGAATAACGACATATAAGAATGCGTTGCGCTAGAGTCAAACAAGATATGGGCATCAATAATGCAAACAGAGAGAGTACCTATAACCACAGCGTTGGATGCCTGCGCATCTTGTTGAGACAATGCATAAACTTGGCAAGCTCCATGGCCTACTAGTGGCTGACCTCAACCTCCTTTACCCCTACCCATGCCACTCCTCCTAGTAGAAGAGGAAGATGCTTTATTGACTAGAGTACTTTCTGACTGAGGACAGGAGGGATGAACTAATCCACCTCTAGACCCCAAAATCAATTGAGGGCATTCCCTCTTGTAGTGCCCCGACTAACCACAATGAAAGCATACACCCACATGGTGTCTTCCAGACTTAGAATATGAAGGCTTATTCCAACCTGATTGAGAACCCCCATAACTAGCATAAGACTGACCTCCCTTAAATTTCGTGGCTTGAAGACATCAGCCCAATTAGGTGTTGGGCCTGAATAAGCAATTGGTGCCTATTGTTCATGGTTCGAGGGTTTAGAGGCCCTCGAATAACCACCATAATTATGGGATCTACCTTCGTGTCCTCTCTTTCTCTTTTTCTTTAGATTATCTCCTCCCTTATTCTGAAACTCTATAATGCGAGTATCATCAACTGCGGTGGTATAAGAGGGATAATAATCCATCCGAGAAGCCACTGAGTTATATAAAGAGTCACAAAGTCCCATAATAAATTGTGAAATTTTCTCCTTCTAGTCTAAGATCATATGAGGAGCAAAATGAGCTAGTCTGATAAACTGGGAGTCATATTTGTCCACCGACATAGACCCCTATTTCAACTTTTCAAATTCCTCGAGGAACAAATTGGTTCGTAGGGCATTTTGGGCTCTACCCTCCATCCATGTCTTCCATCAATCATCCGCCTTACCTTTCAATTGATAAGCAGCAAAGTTCACCCGACTGATGCTAGAACATTTCAAGACCAAGAACACCTTCCCAAGACCATCAAGGAAATACTGGGGTCTTCGTTCGGTCATCTCCAATGAATGTAGGTAGCTTGAGTTTTAAAAATTCTGCTATTTGGGCCTCTCTCACCATCCCTTCCCTAGATTGAGGAGAAGGTGGTGCCAAAGGCATAGGTTGAGCATTCACTGTGGATGGCACCATCAAAGGACTATTGTTAGTAGTTTGCCGACCCACTCAGTTTCCAAATTGTCAAGCTAGTCCTGAAAAACATTAATCATCTCCATTACTAGGGCGGCATTAATCTAAGGCGATGAATCATCCCTTCTTATGGGCCCTCTTGCCAAGCCCCTAACGTCTTGAGCATACTCATTTTCAGCATACTCTAAAGCAACATTAACTGATGAGGTAAGTGGCGATACTAAGGCCTTTTCCAGACCCCGATCGCCCACCATGTTTAGAAGATCCCTCTTGCCGCATTGAAGGGAAATCAAGAATCTACATGAGAGAAACACATAATCTCAGACTTATAAACCATATGCTAACCGTACTGAGGAATAAAACACGAAAAGAATTACACTATCAACCCTCAAGGACCTTTTATAGGTCCTTGCTCTATGGTCGGGCCCAATTCACGACAATAGGGGAGGGTCTACCAAGGATACCTCACTCTGTAGTATATATGAGACCTAAACAACCAAACTTTCTCTAATACTAACTTTGTCACGATCCAAAACTTAGGAATGCAACCAGCACAATACAAGGGAAAACACCTCCTAAGCACTGTAAGCCTAGACTAACACTCATTTTTTGAAAAATATAAATCAACTAGTCATACATAAAATATTCCATGGCATAACATTTAACTTGACGATCATTCATACATCACAAATACTTGTCATGTTTCACACCATACCTCATAACACAAAGGAGATGGAATATGTGAGAACACAGACTTTCATCAAGTAGTTCAAATAAATATTTAAAATCTTTTCACAAGCAGAACTACAAATCCATCCTTGGGTGACCTCATAACCATAGAGCTTCTAAGACACTTTAACTAAAACAAAAGGACCAATGAGACCTACCCAAGCAAATGGGAAGGGTCAGATGTGAAGTACCGTTACTCCTTAGTCAAGCACTCCTCCTCAGCAACAGAGTCTAAAAATGTTAAACTACAGAGGGTGTGAGTTTACCACAACTTAGTGAGTAAAAGACTGTACATAATAAATCAAATATAACACATCATGATTGAATAACTCAAGGAAATCACAAAGAGTGGAATGTCTAATTAATTGACACACACAAGCCATCACAATATAAAATTTATCGCAACCAAACATTTATATAATTCCTCAATGTCGAGTCCTACCTCTGTCACCGACATTTCCTTGCAAGATTTATGCCTCTGTCACTGGCATTCCTTACAATGTTTATTTGGTTCATGCCTCTGTCACCGGCATTTCCTTGCAAATGGGTATACCTCTATCACCGGCATCCATTACAAGATTTATCAAGTTCATGTCTCTGTCAACAGCAATGAACTAATTTCAATCACAATAAGTCATATCGCACAAAACACATCACAATATAATAGGTTTATATCCCAACAATGTATGTTACCCAAACACATATTTCTTAAATTCTTAGACCACCTCGCCCATTCACAAGGGCTCATATAAAGACATTACTCAAGGTCTATGAAGGTAAAAGAATCCATACCTCACAGATCCTTAAATTTGCATTGCCAATTGCAAGATGTAAAAGCTTAGGGAGCATATGTATACATGATGTTAAGTAATAAAATAAGTTTTCGCAAGGTCACCCATTCACCTGAATTTCGTACGAGAATCAATTATCTGAGTTGCTATGAAAAAAAGCACGTAGGTGGATTTCTGATTCCGCTATGGGGAGTTTCATGAAAAGTCAAGAAATAAAATTAGGGTTGTTTTTGTACAAATATTGTTCATACATGAATAGTGATATAAGTTATAAAAGAATACACCATGTAAGTTTCTAAGAAAAAGAGGTGGGTCACAATGGACATTCTTAAGGATATATTTTAAGAAATCAGGATAAGTTCTTTTTTCTGATGTGGAAGATCAGCTACAACCGTAACCACATAGCATACTAAGCGTTTATCCTGTAAATATTTGCAAGAAATTAAAAAAGTATAGTATTTGCACCTTGGATCTAAGTTGAGGAGGAAAGATTTAAAATTTCAGAGACCTAGCACCAGAGCAAGGGAATTTTGAGGAGAGGAAGGAAAAGAAGTTGAAAGTGTGAGTTTATAAATGAAATGGAATGATATATTTATAGGAAAATTTAAGAGTGCTATTTGATACTATGCACTAATAAAATAATAATATTTTACTATTTCGCACTATGCACTTTTTACTATGCAATCATGACAGAAAAGTTCACTATTTGGAAAGTAAAGGGAAAGTTATCATTTTTCCTTAAAGTTTTAAGTCTTCTTTCAATTTAGTCCTTTCATTTTAGTTCTTAAAATGATTTTCTAACATAAAACATCATTTTTCTCTCAGTTTCTTTTTAGTTTCCTCTTATGCCCAATCCACATTTAACCTATGGGATAAATGTTATATCATATCATCCATCATACCCTACAATATGTAATCTATATGTGAAAATTCATATTTTCATCAACATACACAGACAATGTAATAAAATTCACATAAGCATATAAAAAATTAAACAGACAGAGGAATCATTTTCTCCAAATCAAATTTAGTACCCAACGTGATGATTTTATACTTGAATAGTGTTGTAAATGTGAATAGTATTATATAGGTTAATAATATCATATATTAAAATAGTTATTGTAGCTTGTGTACACATATTTTTTTTTATTTTTTTTTCCTCGGGTATTACATACTAGCTCTAAAATTTGAAAAGAAAATGAAATGTTTAGTAGAAAAGGATCAGAATATGTCTATGTAAGCTTCATATATATATATATATATATATATATATATATATATGTGAATTTTGAAAACTAAGGAGGAGATTTTCCAAGTAGGAATTGGGGATGGAAGAAGCTTGAAGAGATGAAGAGGTTTGACTAAAGAATTCAGAGACGTTGTAAAGTGAAAGATTTAATTTTTATAGAATTTTAAATTATAATTAGAAATATACTTATTCTATAAAAGTAAAAAACAACTTTACATTCATGTGAATTTGAGTTCTGACACAAGATTTTTTCAAAAAAGTTAAAAAAAATTGATTTTATAAAACAAGTTAATAAAAACACTTATACTAATAAATTTTTTTTAATAAATTATAAGTTATACTATTTAAATGGAGTTTAAGTAATTGTCTATCCCTCTCAAATTTTGGTTTCGTCGAGCTCGATTCCTTGTAACTTTTGGCCTGATTCACCAAGCTTCTCTGGCTAGAGTTTCTTTTTTCCTCCTCTACCCCCGGTGTGTGTGTTGAAAGAAAAATAGAAGAAGAGTGAAAAACAAAGAGATTGGTAAACGGAAAAAAGGGTTTAGAGTTTTGATGTAAATTGTAATTTTTGATTCAACAAAAATTATAGTTTTATCCCAACCTTTTTGAAAATCACACTTGGACCCAAGTTGAAAGTATTCATTTCATTCAGCCATTTTTTATTTTCAATTAGGTCCCTCTATGTTTTATTTATTTTCAGTTCAGTCCCTTTGTTGTTTTAATTTGTTAAATGAGCCCTTAGACTTTAGTCTCTTTCTTTTGTTATTTACATTGCAGTTCCTTTAGATATACTTTTTATTTTTATTTTAGTCACCACTTATAACATTGTTGTATGGATTTGTATTAGTCAAATCTTATTAGAGCATTTACAGAATCAAATATAAGTACTAATAGATAAAAAAATTATTATTAGAACATTCATATAATTTTATTTTATAATATTAAAAAATAATATTATTAAATAATAAAGTAAATAAAACAAAAACAATATGAAGTTCATATATATTTTTTAATAATTATAGATTCAAAAGTGTATCCATTGATTAACATTCAAACAAAATTTAAAATCTAAAAATCAGGTTAATAGAAATTTTAATTTATTCAAAATTAATTCTAAATATCAATTTTACCCGACTAAAGTTTATTCAGTTAATTTCTAAACGAGAACTCAGTCGAGTGGACTTTTGGACGTCTCAAGAGTCGAGAGCGTCAATGCGTCAATTGTTATTGAATGTCTCATCGATCTTAGATTATTTTTTTTCTCTTCCTAGCGCTCCTTAAGCCTCCGAAACCCCAAATTCTTCGCCAGTTCGTCTCTCCCCATTCCAGATCTCTCCTGTTTGGGCCTCTCTGTCATCCTTCGCACTTCCTCACCAACTGCTCTCACTTTACTATCAAGCTTCAATTCCGATCTCTGGCTCTCTCTTTCTTTGATTTGCGTCATTCCACGTGTGACCAGTTTCAATCGCACTAAAAAGCTTTCATTTTTGTAACGCATCGACGTTTTCTTTCCTTTCCCTTTACTCTGCTGAAATCTGCAGACATCTAAATTTCAACATCTTTAACCTGCAAGGTCACGCTTTCAGTTCATAGATGTGGACGATTTGCGAGTTTGTGGTCTCTCACTATCGTCTTTTGCGATTATGCGAGTAAGGCTAGGTACTGGGTTTGCTCAAATCTAGGTCTTGAGTGGCCCGGGCTTTTCCTCGTCTGGGTAATGAAATGGTGGGTTCCCAGAGTCCGAATGTTTCTACAACGCCGCCATCTCAGCAAGCGAAGAAGTATGGGATCACAAAACCCATCTCTCTTGCCGGGCCCACCGAGGCTGATCTTCATCGTAACGTGGAATTGGAGACGGTATTTACCAAGTATCATTTGATAGGTGTTATTTCTATTTTTGAAAGAAAAGAATATTTACTTTTTCCCCCCGTCTCAGTTCTTGGTTGATGCCGGGCTTTACGAGAGCAAAGAAGAAGCTGCAAAGAGAGAAGAGGTTCTTGGCCGCCTTGATCAGGTAATGCTTTTATGATCTTCTAATATATTCTGTTCTCCGTTAGAGTTACTTTTTTATTTAACCTTGGGAGCTTTGTAATATGATTTGATTTTGTTTGGAGGATCTTGTAAATCTATTAGAATGATGTCGTTCCCTATTTTTTGTAGCTTTATTCTTTTGTTTATTTTGTGCCATGGGTTGGCTTGGGTTCCACAAATACAAGATTATCTTAATTGTAGCATGGTCTCTATCATTGCATCATGAGGCCAAGGCAAGGTCAATACAGTTTGTACCAGTTTGTACGGTTCGTGTATGCAGCAGACTCTGTTTATTCCTGCTTTTCACGTGTTAAAGTTGGCTTTGATGTTGTCAAGCTTATGGTATTATATATAAAAGAAACTCATTTTGAAAGTTGCTAAACTTTTTTGTCTGTGCTGTCATGTTTAGTGTAGGGATGTAACCACTCTATGGATGTAACCACTCTATTTTTTTCTTATTGAGTTGTTATAACTTATTCTAACAAAGTTAACATGACATGTAGGTTGTAAAAAGCTGGGTGAAGCAGTTGACCCGCCAACGGGGCTACACAGATCAGATGGTGGAGGATGCAAACGCTGTCATTTTCACCTTTGGTTCTTACCGATTAGGGGTTCGTATTACTTAAGTTTATCAATTTTCCAACTCGTCGTAATGCTTGCATTTAGTTAAATTGTATACAATGGATAAATCTTATTTTAAATATTAGAAGTTAGAATTTTTTTTTTTTTAACTGTGAGGGTGTTATTGACACAAGTTAGAAGCCATTATGTCTTGATTAAGGTCTTGATAAGCATGTAAGCAACTTAGGAAACCCTCCTTTAAAAGCTAGCTGATAAGGAGGAAGAACCAAATCACTTAAGTACTCCAATGAATATCCCTTACTACTCAATGTGGGACTTAGGCACCCCATAATACCTTGGTTCCTATCATAGCACCGCCCCTGAACAGTTGCCGTCCTAACGGCTTCACTCTATGCTGCTTCACTCGATTTTTCTAGTCAGCCCCTTCGCAGGTAACATTTTCCAGTGCACTAACAACTAGGCTTGATACCAATGATAAGCACCCAAGTAACTTAGGGAACCCTCCTTTAAAAGCTAGTTGTTAAGAGGGAAGAACCAAGCTACTTAAGTACTCAGCCGAACATTCCATACTACTCCGTGTGGGACTTCGGCACCCCATAATACTTTGGTCCCTTTCAGGTTGTTATATTTGGAATTTCTTTCTGAAATTGCTGATCTGGATTGTTGGTTGTTTGATTATGACATTAGCCATGCTTCAGTTGCTGTTAGCAAATGACTTATGACCCTTAATGAACATCTTTATTGCTCTGATCAGAATTTTCTTCCTTTTCATTCTGTGTGAATATCAATAAGGCATTACATATTAGTGGACCACTTCTTCCCCTCCCTACCACCTTTTTATAATATATGCTCCTTTAGCAACAACTCACGTTCAATGCAGTTTCGAAGAGGATGGCAGTTGGCAGAAAGTGAGCAAAATATTGTTGTTCTGTTTTCTTGTATAACATCAATGTCTGTTTGCTAACTGGCCGTTCTTAAGTATTTGGAAATGTAGTAACAATTTACTGATTTACAGGTGCATGGACCTGGTGCTGACATAGACACACTGTGTGTTGGTCCTTCTTATGTAAATCGAGAGGTGACACTCTGCAGCTGGTTACTTGTGCTCATTCTGGTAAAATATACAGCATCTTGGGATAGTTTTATCCAATATGTATCTTTTGCAGGAAGATTTCTTTATCATTTTGCATAACATCCTAGCTGATATGGAAGAAGTTACTGAACTTCAACCAGTTGCTGATGCTCATGTCCCAGTAATGAAATTCAAGTTCCAGGGAATATCTATTGATTTGCTTTATGCCAGTATATCTCTTTTGGTTGTCCCGGAAGTAAGTTCCAATTCCTTACTTATAAAGGGTTAATATGCTATGGGTTTTCATAAGTATAGGTTCTAACAAAAGTAGCACTCCTCCTATCTTAGAGTTTGAGGGCTATCTTAAGATCTGCTGAGTTGATCTAGAGAGTTGTTGATGGTAATCTCCCTGGAGTTTTTTAAACATTAATGCCATATCTCTACTTGTTTAGGTGTCCTATATGTATTATATGACTTTGCTTTTTAACTCTGGTGTGTTTAGGATTGGATCTTTAGTTGTTTGTTTACTTTTTTCTCCCCTCTTCCCCCTCTTTTGCTGCATCTGGCATCCAAGTGTAAGAAGGAGGGAGGAAGGGAGGAATATGGAGGATACGTAGGGGACTTTAGATGTCTGGTTTAGGGCAACATTGTTTGAAATTGGTGTCCTCTCTTTTAGTGCACCTAAGCTTGCTGAATGCATGTTTTCACTGCAAATATTTGTATATTTATGCATTTTGTTGAGTGAGATAAATTGCGTTGTAAATAAATTTTGATTGGCAATTTGTCTTAGTATGTATATGCTGTTGCTGTATGTATTTCTTGATCCTTTCAATTTTGTTTCACTGGGGAAAACATGAATAAACTCATCCCTTGGCTCTTTCCAAGTCCTCTTACCTTGGAATATGCTCTCCGGGGAAAATGTGAATCAACTCATCCCTTGGCTTTTTCCAAGTCCTCTTACGTTCTTGGAATATATTATATTATCTTGCCTTCTATTTGATACAGTTTTGGAACAAACTTATTGACAGGACTTGGATATCTCTAACGGGTCTGTGCTGTACGATGTTGATGAACCTACTGTCCGAAGTCTTAATGGATGCCGAGTAGCAGATCAAATTCTTAAACTTGTTCCCAATGTTGAGGTAATATATGTTCATTACTTGATGAATGATATATTTGATTTTATTATCTTACAGCTTATTAACTTGATGGTTGTTTAACATATATGACAATGTAAGAACTTTCGAACTACCCTGAGATGTTTGAAGCTTTGGGCTAAAAGGCGTGGTGTTTATTCAAATGTAAGATCTGCTACCTTTAAGTTTTTCATCACTGATGCCATTAACTTGTACAGCTGTTTCTTCGTTACATTCTTCTGGTATGTTTAGGTTACTGGATTTCTTGGTGGTGTAAATTGGGCTCTTCTGGTTGCTCGAGTGTGCCAGCTTTATCCCAATGCAATTCCTAGTATGTTGGTTTCTCGATTCTTCAGAGTATATACACAGTGGCGGTGGCCAAACCCTGTAATGCTATGTCCTATAGAAGAGAATGAACTGGGTTTTGCTGTATGGGATCCTCGTAGGAATCCCTGGGACCGATATCATCTTATGCCAATAATCACTCCTGCATACCCTTGCATGAATTCCAGCTACAATGTCTCAGCAAGCACTCTTCGTGTTATGATGGATCAGTTCTGCTATGGCAACAGGATCTGTGAGGTAAATGAAATCTTTAACTGTTAAATTTTTATTAAAGTGCCAAGCATGTTACTTTGATTGATACATTTAATGTTATTATCTGCTGTTAGGAAATTGAGCTTAATAAAGTTCAGTGGAGCGCACTTTTTGAACCATATTACTTTTTCGAAGCATACAAAAACTACTTGCAAGTAGATATAATTGCAGCAGATGCTGATGATTTACTGGCATGGAAGGGCTGGGTGGAATCTCGATTGAGACAGCTTACACTGAAGGTAATGTTACGTGGTAATCTGCTATTAGATTGGATGCAGTCCATGTTGGTGCTTTATTTATTGATGATAGCTAATCTTGGGACATTTTAAGTTATTACGATGCTTTTCATCTGAGCAGATAGAGAGAGACACCCATAGGATGTTGCAGTGTCATCCTTATCCACATGAATATGCTGACATATCCAAGCCTTGTCCGCATTGTGCGTATTTCATGGGCTTGCAAAGAAAAGAGGGATTAAGAGGTCAAGAAGGGCAGCAATTTGATATACGTGGAACAGTTGATGAATTCAGACAAGAGATAAACATGTATGTCTATTGGAAACCGGGGATGGAGATTTATGTTTCTCATGTTCGTCGAAAGCAGATCCCTGCATTTGTTTTTCCAGAAGGTTATAAACGTACTCGAATGTCAAGGCATCTGAGCCATCCAGCTGAAAAAATGGGTGAGGATGCCACAAAGTGCTGCTCTGGGTCTGCTGAAAGATGCATCAAGAGGAAAAATAATTCTGAACCAGCAGATATGAAGTCAGGCAAACCTGAGAAACGGGCTTCTATTAGTCCCCTGAGGTTAGAGTCTGCTTCCCCAGAGAGTAGTAATAGTAGGTCTGGTAGTGCATCTCAGATGAGTACTGATTTAATTGAAGGGACTAGGATAGAAGGTTCAGTAACCAAGATTACCGATAGCAATTCAGAAATAAAGTCATCTGGTGGACGCGTGGGAGGTGGAACGGTCACTGTAGGTAGTAACATACAGAGTAATGAAACAGAAGTTGTTGATTCCAAACTTGATAAGCTGAAACCAGGTAGCCCTGTTGTTCAGAATGAGGTAAGACTGCTGAACCAGTGCAGAAACCTCTAGGAGGAGTTTGCTTCATGTGAAGTTCCTTAATTAGAAGTTGGTCCGTTTCAGAATGAAATAAATGAGGACAAAGTTCGGGATCTGGATTTAGGTTGCTTGGAAATTGCAGATACTGCATCTACCAAAAGCTTGCTGAGCCACAGAGAGAGTGCTCAACAGCTAGTCAAAGCTTATAATTTGACAACCAGGGCTGAACATGCAGACTATGTACCAAGTGCTAGCGCCCAGAGCCTCAATTGCGAGGTGAGTTTCTTCATTTGAGGACTTACAGATTAGGAACAGATTAGGAACTGTTGTGGATGGCAGTGAGAAAACATGAAGTCTGGGAGATAGTGAGGGTCAGGGATCTTTGCAGGGTGATGCTTGTGTGGCAGACCCAGATTCTATTTTGAAGAGTGGGTGTTTTGATGGAAATACAGTATTTCAAAATAGCATGGGTGAAGAATCAAAGGTCTTGAAACTTCTAATCCCTTTCATTGCCCTTAACAAAATGATCTTCTTAATTTATAAGATATTACACTTTTTTCTTTAATAACAGTTTGACAATTTTAGTTCTTCATGGCTTTTCACAAGAATTAAGAAGGGTTTTGAGGTTTTTTCTTTAAAATCCTGAAATGATTATTTCCATCTTTATCTTGGTTTGTTACTATCTCTACTCAGTGTGGTCTGTCTCTTTTTTCTAATTGTCTTGGCCCACTGATTTCACGTGTGTATTCTTCCTCTGTTGTTATGCGTTACTCTGATTATCAATTTCCATGGTCGTTGATTTTTATAGACAATTTTCTGACTGTTGAATATGTGGTCGCAGGTCCTGCACCACTATACGTGCTATCTTTCCAGTAACTGTGCTTAAGAACCTGACTTGTTTTGTGTATAGAGGGCTCAGAGACAAGATTTTCCTTTTTGTTCCGTTTCATCATTTTTTTTTCTAAAGCTTTTGCTTTCTTTGTAACCCAATTCTTATGCATTCTATTTTCCATATTGTGTATAGCCAGATGTCAGAATCGGAAGTGTTTTATGATGTCAAGATGGGGCTAGGTCAGAAACTTTGCAGAAGCTAGTGAGAAGGCATATTTTTTTAACTCTAAACATGTGAATTAGTATATCTTTATACTGTCCGTTTGGTTTTTATGGCTTTTTGTAGGAGAGTGACTCTCGAGTGAGCCATGAGATGTATGGGAGGATCGTTGTTGAAGTCTCTGCCCACAGCCACATATGCCAACTGAAGCTATGTTAGGGCTGTAGTGATCCTTGAGAGTGGTTGCAAGGCTATCTTTGAACAGTGAGGAGCAGAAGCAGATGATAATGGGGAAAGATATTGGGGTTTAGGGGATAGTTTTGATGATCTTTTTGTGTACATAGATGAAAAGCATGATGAAGATGCTCAAAATTGTGCTCTCATCCTGTTACCTGTGAAACTCTCATGTTTGGGGCAGTGTATTGTTGTGTTGTATACCTCCAAATATTTATGTCTTTGATTTGATAGTGAAGTTCGGACTAGTTTGTTTGTTCGGTGTGATGTGGGTGATGCATGGTGTCAATGTATTGTAAGTCATTTGAGCGAGGTGAACTATAAAAAGGACCGAAGAAAAATCTTTGGTTAATGCGGCATGGAGGAATCATATTCCCTTGAGAGTTGACCAGTTCATGGTTTCCTGCGAGTGTGGTGATCACAGGACCAGCATTCATGACCAAGTTCAATGTTAGCCCTGTAAGATGATGACGTCAGATTCAACTCTACTGTAACTGTAACTCACTCGGAGCTGCGTTATCCCAAAATTAAATGAAAACTGGAGTTTGTTCCACTACAGTTACTTTTTCTTCTCCTTTTTACTATGAAAAATTTTATAAAAAATTCTAAATTATTTTGAAATCTATGTATATAATAATAAAATAAATACTTTATACAAATTTTAAGAAGATCTATTGGTACAAAACTCAATTTCTTAACAAGTTAAACTTTTCATAAACTCACAATTTTACTAGTAAAATTATTGATTTGACTTTCAATAAAAATTATAATTGTCTCAATATATTTTTTAAAAAATTCTGTTTGTTTTGCCACTTATTCTCTGCATTTAATCCGTCAACTGAACCTACAGTTTCAACTTGCACCGTCCGTTCCGCTTAGATCGTGCATCGCCTATATATTGTGCCACATTGCCCATGGAGATTGCCATTTATTGTGTTGAAATGTTGATCTTCTTCTTTTCTTTTCAAATTCTTGCTTTGCTGCCATTTAACTCATCTGAACCTCTTTACTTAATTTGTGCCATCTAACGAAAATAAAGCATGTTTGGTATCAGTATTTTTCTTTGAAGGATTCCAAAATTCTGTTGCGTGGGTTGCTTTCCGTCGTTTGGTGCGTCTTAGTTGCTGAAAAAGGAGAATTCCACGATGAGAAATATAAAGACCCTTTTCTATCATTTTTTTTCTTAGTTTTTTTTAAAAAAAATATGTAAAAGCACATTCTCATGATGGAAAATATAGAGGCACTTTTCTATCATTTTTTTCCTTAGTCAAGCCAGTGGGAGAGAGAAAGGTGAAGATGCTTCTGGATGGATATTCTTCTTCTTCTTTTTTTAAAAATAATTTTAATTCAGGAGTATTTTAGTGAAATTATTTCATATATTCTCTTTCATTTTCATTAAAAATTACATACCAAAGAAAATAATACTTCTTTTCCTTTATTCTTTTATATTCCATACCAAACATTATTTTTTCACTTTTCCCTTTCTATTTTCCTTTTCATTTCTCTTCTCCTTTCCATAAAAAATCACTCCTGCATACCAAACGTGCTCAATCAGTTTAAGGATGGATTTGAAGGCTTTAAAAGTCCCAAGAAGCTACAACACATCATCCAAAACCTAGGGTTCAAGATAATATGAGAAAGGGATCATTTTCAGCATTTTTTAGCAAAGCATGAATAGTAGCGCTTGGGTGCCCAAGCTGGTGCCCAAGGTGCCATCCTCCTTCTTCTCGACCTTGCTTGCCCAGATGGTGGCGCCTGGGCAACCATGGTTGGAGTCTAAAAATGGGCTCCAACCTTAGTCTAGCTTCAGCATATCATATCCAAAGCTCCAAGGATTCATCTAGGGGTATTTTGGATGATCAAGGAACATTTTAATCCATTCAAAACACACAACTTCAAACAACATTAAAGAAGGAGAGATTTCAAGAATTTCTTCCCAATTTCCATTATTCCAACTACACATGTTTCTCCAAAGATTCAACTACAATTAACCATAGTTTTCATCCATCAATACTTTAGAACAATAATCCCACATCAATTAGAAGAAGAAGAAGAAAACTTTTCAATATTCTTCTAAAGCTTCCATGATTTCCTTTTTCCTCCAAGTTTGTCGTGCTTCTAAAGCTTCCATGATTTCCTTCTTCCTCCAAGTTTGTCGTGAAAAAGACTTTTCAATATTCTTCTAAAGCTTCCATGATTTCAAGAAGAAGAAGAAGAAGACTTTTCAATATTCTTCTAAAGCTTCCATGATTTCCTTCTTCCTCCAAGTTTGTCGTGGATGAGGCAGAAGGAAGGGCTAGGCAGAAGAAGAAGAAGACTTTTCAATATTCTTCTAAAGCTTCCATGATTTCCTTCTTCCTCTAAGTTTGTCGTGCTTCTAAAGCTTCCATGATTTCCTTCTTCCTCCAAGTTTGTCGTGGATGAGGCAGAAGGAAGGGCTAAGAAGAAGAAGAAGAAGAAGAAGAAGAAGAAGAAGAAGAAGAAGAAGAAGAAGAAGAAGAAGAAGAAGAAGAAGAATGAGACTTTTCAATATTCTTCTAAAGCTTCCATGATTTCCTTCTTCCTCCAAGTTTGTCATGGATGAGGCAGAAGGAAGGGCTATGTGTAATGCCCCAATAATTTTTATGAATATTTAATATTATTTTGAAGTTTATTGAAAAATTTAATTACGTGAAAAATATTTTTTTTTCTTTTCTTTGGATTAGTAAAGAAAATTTGGGAATAGAAAGTTCAAATTTTAATTTAGGAAATTTTTACAAATAATCAAGGACCTAAGTGAACAAATTTTACAAGTTAGAGTAGCTATGAGCAATTTTAATCAAAAAGAAATTGGTGGGGCCCACACATACAATTATTAGACTCATCTCCTCTCTTCTTTCTTTCCTTCCCGAGACATCTCTATCTTCTCTTCATCTACCACTCTTCCCTTCTTCAATCATTTCTCAAATTTTCATCTGGCGATCTTGTATTTTCTAACCATACTTCCGATTCTCAGGAGTTCTAGAGGTAAAGAGGTAAGTTTTATCTACTTTATTTCTCTTTTTCTCCATTTTCGGACCTATGGAAGAGAATTAAGATTTTGAGTTTTAATGGATAAATTTAAGTGTGGATGTTAATCTAAAACATTCCTAGGTGGTTTATGATGTTATTGGAACAAGAAATTTGGAGAAAACTAGGAGAAATTCGTAGAATTCGGATATTTAAAAAAAGTTAGTGTTCTTGATGAAAATTTGAGATTTGAGCTTGGATTGTTGGTAAAAATTGGGGGTTTTGGTATTAAAATACTCCTTAGACATTAAGAAACAAAACTCATGGAAGAAATCAAAAGAAATTTTGTTTTAGATGTGATTTTAATATTTTTGAATGAAGAACACGAAGAACATCACTGTTCATTCCAGAAAATTTCTAGAAATTACTGTTCATCGAAAAATTTTTTCCAGATTTTCTCGGCTACTGTAGCATTGACTCGGTCAATGATATTATATCTGCGTTGACCGTTGACCGTTAACCGTTACTTTAACATCAGTTTTAAAATGTTCATAACTCTTTCATTCGAACTCTATTTTTAGTAAATAAGATACTATTAAAAAGCTCTTTGAGTCTAGTTTCTAATAATACAAGATTCACTTGCAAATTCTAATATATTCTTTATTTTTCATGTTATTTGTATTTTAGGAAATCTTTGAGAGTTATTTCCTTACACCTCCTATAATTTAGTTGCAAAAATAAAGGTAGTTAGGGCCACATTTGAGGTGAGTATGATAACCTTATCTCATCAATATTTCTTTAAAAGTATTGTTATCAAGTATCATAAAAGAAAAATTGAGAATGTGGACTTAAATGGTACGTTGTATATTCATTTTCAAGGACTTGTATTCCTTGTATTGAAAGGTATTATGGATTTCAAGCATCTTGTTTGATTGAATGATAATTCTTATAAAATATGTAAAGTTAATGTTGATATTGCTATTATTATGTTGAGATTGTGTGAATGCTTGCGTTATGATAGAACATTGTTATAATATTTTCATGGTGGTGCACCGCACGGGAGAAGTTAGAGGAGTTATAAGGGTGGAGATATACCTTTCATGGAGAGATAAGGGTGGATGCGGCCAGGGGGTCGCGGGCAACGATCCACTGGTACTGTGGACGACCCGGTTGGTACGGGATTTTGTGTATGGTACTGTATGATTTATACTATGTATATCATTTATAACTGATGTGAATTTTAAATTCGATAATATCTTTATGATACTAATTGTTAAATTTATTTTCGATTGATAATGTTATACATTCACTGAGTATTCCATTACTCATCCTATTATTTTACAACATTTCAGAATCTGTGGCTGACGCTGGGGATTGTCCAGGGGAATAGCGAGTTATCTTAAACCAACCCTCTTGTATTTTCGGTTAGTTCCTTTGTATTCTATTATCTTGTAAGGTCTAGAAGTAGCTCTGTGGTCACATAAGCCTCCTAGGATTCTGTGGATGGACTATGTGTAAATATGAATATTCCTTATGGTTTCATTGTAAGAAAGTTAAGACCTTGACGATGTTTTAACTTAGAGATAACTTGAATCAGTTATACTATTGAGGATGTGACAAAACGGTATCAAAGCCAGTTCTTAGGTCTCTTATGGATCACAGAGCAGGGTAACCTTGATTGGGCTTCCCTCTATCATTATGAACTGCAGCATGACCATAGAGGTGAAGGTCAGTTAAAGGTCCTGTAAGTGTTGTTTATTTTTCTTTTTACATTCCTTTCCTTGTGGTTAATATTGATCTTTCCAGGTCTAAATTATGTGGTGTTGTTGATAGGTCACGATGCAACCCAGAGGATCTCGAGAGGCAGTGGAGCGTACAGGCTCTGAAGGTGCCTCGTTGCAACCTACCCATCCTACCCATGAACAAGAGCAGGAGGAACATGGTGAGAGTGAGCAAGGACAGGATGAGTGAGGCTTACTTCGAGGACATGGGGCACAACCACAAATTGATCCAACTACTTTATTAACTAGTTTGACTGCGTTGCTAGAGGGTCAGACTGCATTACAAGGAAGTCTAGTCAATTTGACTACACTACTAGAGAGGCAGATGGTTGCTGCAAATGCCCCGTTGCTCCTACTCCTACTGTAGTTCCTCCGGCACGTTCAGTAATTCCCCCATCTCTTCCTGATAAGAATGAAGTAGTACGGGATGTATCGTTGATAGATTTTTTAAAGCTTAAACCCCCTGTTTTCACTAGAGAAGACCCAAACGAGGATCCACAACAATTCCTTGACAGAATAGAAAAAGCATATAAAGCCTTGAAATGTGATCCTCAATTCTGGGTGGATTATGCTACTTATCAGTTTCAAGGAAGGTCTCATGAATGGTGGGTTACTTGGCAGAGCAGTCGAACTCCAGACGTCCCTTCAGTTAGTTATGATGAGTTTCGTCAAGTTTTTGTTGAAAGATTCATGCCAAGGAGTGTAAGAACTGCAAGGGCTAGAGAATTTAAATTCCTTAAACAGGGTTCAATGATAGTTGATGAATATGATATAAAGTTTACACGACTTTCTAGGTATGCACCCCATATGATCCCAGACGAACAAGAGAAGATTCGTCGATTTGTTCTTGGTCTTCGCTTTCGGTTACGTCAGTTTGTAAGTATGAAGATGGACCTTTATCCTTCTTATATGGCTGCGGTAGATGCAGCCAGAACAGCTGAAATGAATGAAAAGAATAAAAATGAAGACTTCAAGAGGAAGAGAAAATGAGAAAATGAGGGAAGGTCCTCAGGGCATGGTGGATTATCAGGGACTTTCAAGTCTCAAGGTAGAGGTCAATCTACTTCTATGGTATCGTTCCCCCAGTAGCATCTTCAGGTAGTGTCTCTAGGCCTCGACCAGACCATAAGGGAAGTTCTTCATCAGTCGGTCAGGTGTTATCTCAACAGGGACGAGACAAGCCTAAATGTTCAGAGTGTGGGCGATTTTATACCGATGTGTGTTATGGGGCAGGCCCAATTTATTTTCGTTGTGGACAGGTGGGTCATATAAGGAGAGATTGTCCTCAACAAGTAGAGGTCACAAGGCAAGGATCTACATTTATACCTCAAGCACAACAGATGACAGCTTCAGTTAACAGGGCTTCTTCTTCTTCTGCCGAACGAAGTGGCTTAGAAAGAGGAGGGGGTAGAGGACAAGGAGGACAAAATCAACTTGCAGTTGGATGCGACCAGGCCAAAGTGTACGCTCTCACACGCCAAGATGCACAGGCTTCAAATGCAGTCGTAACAGGTATTTTTCCAATATGTTCATTCGAAGCTCGTGTATTATTTGACCCGGATCTACCCATTCATATGTGTCTCCAATTTTTGCAAACTGGTTTATTCAAGATCCTGTTAAAATTGATAGACCTTTTTTTGTTGCTACTCCTATGGCTGAGACTTTAATAGTAGATTCGGGTTATCATGGTTGTCATGTCTTAATTGGTAGGAAAAACAATGAGGCAAATTTAATGCTATTAAATATGATAGACTTTGATGTTATTCTTGGAATGGACTGGTTGGCTTCTTATCATATTACTCTTGACTGCTACAATAAGGTTGTAAGGTTCAGTATTCCAGGTGAGCCTACCTTCTCTTTTCAAGGGGATAGGAATGATGTACTTAATAATATTGTATCTATGATTCGTGCTAGGCGTATGTTAAGAAAAGGATGTCCAGGTTTCTTGGCCTTCGTTAGGAACATTGAAGAAGACAGGGTGAATCTTGATCATGTATCGGTTGTGAGAGAGTATTCGGATGTTTTTCCTGAAGAATTACCTGGATTACCTCCTGATCGTGAGATAGAATTTAATATTGAGGTAATCCCAGGCACTCAGCCTATTTCCATACATCCCTACCGTATTGCCACTGCAGAACTTAGAGAACTTAAGGAGCAATTACAGGACCTTTTAGATAAAGGTTTTATTCGGCCCAGCTCTTCACCTTGGGGTGCACCAGTATTATTTGTAAAGAAGGATGGATCCTTAAGACTATGCATTGATTATCGGCAATTAAACAAGGTGACAATACGAAATAAATATCCCCTCCCCAGGATTGATGATTTGTTTGACCAGTTGCAGGAAGCTCAATGATTTTCTATGATTGATTTGAGGTCTGGATATCATCAATTAAAAATTAAAACTAAAGATGTACCTAAGACAGCCTTTCGTACCCGTTATGGACATTATGAATTCTTGGTGATGTCATTTGGGTTAACAAATACACCAGCAGCCTTTATGGATCTTATGAATCGAGCTTTTAAACCGTTTCTGGATAAATTTGTCATTGTTTTTATTGATGATAATCTGGTATATTCAAAAAATCCTGAAGAGCATGAACAACATTTAAGAATGGTATTACAAACTTTAAGGAAGCACCAGCTTTATGCGAAATTTTCAAAGTGCGAATTTTGGTTGGACCAAATAGCTTTCTTGGGACATATAGTCTCAAGGAAAGGGATACATGTCGATCCCAACAAAATTGAAGCAGTACAGAAGTGGCTCGACCTACAATGGTGACAGAAATTTGGAGTTTCTTAGGGTTAGCTGGATACTACCGCCGCTTTGTAAAGAATTTTTCAAAAATAGCTACCCCTCTTACAAGATTAACTCATAAAAACATTCAATTTAGTTGGAATGAGGCTTGCGAGAAGAGTTTCACCAAGCTTAAGGAATGTTTAACATCAGCCCCAGTACTTGCTTTACCTTCGGGTTCAGGCAGATTTGCTGTATACTGTGATGCTTCTCGAATGGGATTAGGGTGTGTTTTGATGCAACACGGTAAGGTAATAGCTTATGCATCCAGACAGCTTAAAAGGCATGAACAGAATTATCCTACTCATGATTTGGAAATGGCGGCCGTAGTATTTGCTTTAAAAATTTGGCGCAATTACCTATATGGGGAAAC
Source organism: Biancaea sappan (assembly GCA_037074585.1). NCBI lineage: Eukaryota > Viridiplantae > Streptophyta > Magnoliopsida > Fabales > Fabaceae > Biancaea > Biancaea sappan. The sequence goes on from CM073494.1 coordinate 21,895,454, forward strand.
TTGTGAAGTGTACACGGATCATAAGAGTCTAAAATTGTAATACCCATGAAAAATAAAATATAAATGCGTGTTTTCAAACTACTGTTACTATTTACGTATATGGTACTGTTCATTTATACAATCAAAATGTCAAATACTAGATGTGGTTTGGTTATAAGAGAAAACTAGAAAGAAGTTTGTAGGAGAAAATGACGTTTTATGTGTAAAAATACCCTCAGGGACTAAATTGAAAAGACTGAATTGAAAAGAAACTTAAAGGTTTAAGGTGAAAGGATAGTTTTCCCTTTAAAGTTTCTAATAGTAAATAAACGAAAATTTTCCATCGTACGCGTGCACAGTAACTGCATTATTAGAAATGTCATTTTCATAAATAGTAAATTAAATATTTTATTAGCGCATAGTGTCAAATAGTACCCTTGACTTTTGCTATAAATAGGCCCTTCCATTTCACTTCTAAACTCACACCTTCAACTTCTCTTCTTCCCTCCTTAAGTTTCTCTTGCTTCGACGCTAGGCTTCTGAGATTTTGGGCCTTTCCGTTTTTGCTTAGGTAAGGATACTATGCCCTTTCTATGTCTTTCAAATTTTAGAAGTTATTTTCTTAAGTATGCTCTGTGGTTGCGGCTTTGGCCGATCTTCCACATCAGAAAAACTGTCGTTAGCTGTTATTTTGATTCTCTGATTACCGAAATAGAATATAATCTGTGGAGAATACATGTCTAGGAAAGTTCTGGCTAAGGAAAGACCTGGTTTTTAAGTGTGTCCAGTGTGACCCTCCACTCTTTCCTGGAAACTTACCTGGTGTACTCTTTTACAGATTGTATTCTGTATTTCCGGTATGAATAGTACCCGTACGTATGAATAGTGACCGTATGAATAGTACCGTACGTATGAATAGTGACCGTATGAATAGTACCCGTACGTATGAACAGTATCTGTACGAAAATGATCTTAACGTACTTTCTGTAATCTTTCATGAAAATCTCTGTAGCGGAACACTGAAATTCACCTGCGTACTCTTGTCCGTAACGATTTAGAGAAGTGATACTCGTACGGAATCCAGGTGAGTGAAACGACCCTGTTTTAATAGAGTTTTAGCATTACTGGTGATAAAAAGTATGTCGTAGGACACTCCCAAGATTCATAGGGAGAAATTGGATTCAGAATGACGAATATAATGAGATAATTAATCCAGAAGTATGGATAAGACAAAGCAAGTATCTCATGATGATATGAAATTTGAATCATATAGTTATATACTATACCTGTTATATGGATGAGTATTATATTGTGCTTCTGATTATGATATGAACTGTTGTACTATTGATTGTGATTGAGCGGTACAGTACCCCCTCTCACGGCAAGGCAGAAAACCCGGGTTAAAGGGTGTCTTGACCAATGAGTGTGGAGACAACGATTCCCTCAGTAGGGATATAGCCCGGATTGGTGATAAATCCGTGAGGCGCCCTAGCTAAGAGGATGAGGTTGTGCGTCATGGCGGAAAAATACAAAATTGGTGAGTCGACCTGTGTGCGCTCTCCGGGATATATTGCCATTGACGAGTACTAGTATTGTTTGTTGAATTGGATGAATTTTTCTTGTATATAATTTCTAACTATGTCTATTGGTTGAGCTTGAGCCTTCGGATATGCTTGCATGACTGGTGATGTATTTGAATTTTATTAACGCAAGGCCGATTTGCTCACTGAGTTTAAAAGCTCACACTGTTTGTACAAACTTTTTGTTCAGATCAGGTTGCCGCCGAAGTACATCCGCTAGAGGAGTAGATCACGTTGGACCTTCCCGCTGTCGGGTAGGCCCTTCTTTTGTTATACAGTATGTTGCTCTGTAACCGTCTAGGACATCTAGGTCAGGGGTTTGGTATTTGGCTTGTATTTCAGTATGATAATGTATTTCGTACTGAGGATCTATTATTTTTAATTAAGAAAATCTGATGTATTTTCTTTGTGTTTATTAAGGAATGGTATTTTGAGAATATAGAGATAATGACTAACGATTTTACTTGTGGGAAGAATTTATCGAAAGGCTTACAGTGATGGGATATTCATCATTGTGCCGGTCATGTGCCTAGAAAATGGGTCGTGACAAAAATACATTTTTCAACAGAGGGATTTGAATTTGAGGCAGAGAAGATGGATGGAACTTCTCAAGGATTATGATTTTACAATTCTTTATCATCCTGGAAAAGCTAATGTTGTTGCAGATGCTCTTAGTCGTAAGTCTATGGGGAGTTTGGCGCATATTACCTTATATAGGAGGCCATTGATTAGTGAGTTACACAAGCTAGAAGCTAGTGGAGTGTGGTATGAAATTTTAGAGTCAAGTGCATTCTTGGCACATATACCAGCCCAATCATCTTTAATTGAAGATGTGAAGTTGGCTCAGAAGGAAGATCCAATGTTTGGAAAGTTAAAGAGTGAAGTAAATGAGGGCAAAGATAAGGGGTTTTCTCTTAATCAACATGGAATAATTAGATTTGAAGGTCGATTATGTGTACCAAATGTAGAATCTTTACGGAGACGAATTATAGAAGAAGGGCACCGACCAGCTTATACTGTACACCCTGGTATTAATAAGATGTATCAGGATTTGAAGTCATTGTATTGGTGGGACGAGATGAAGAGGGACATTGTTGATTATGTTTCTCGTTGCTTAACTTGTCAACAAGTCAAGGCAGAACATCGTAGAACTCCTGGATTACTTCAGCAAATGGATATTCCAGAGTGGAAATGGGAAAGTATTACAATGGATTTCATTGTGGGGTTATCTCGTTCTCAGAAAGGATACGATTCTGTGTGGGTAATAATAGATTGTTTAACAAAAGTGGCACACTTTCTACCAGTAAAGACAACATTTGGTGCTGATAAGTATGCTCATCTGTATATTGATGAAATAGTTAAACTGCATGGAGTACCTATGTAATATCCCAAGAATTTATATGAATATTTAAAGTCTAATTTGACGTTTAGTGAAAAATTTAATTACGTGAAAAATTTGCTTTTTGAATTAGTGAAGAAAATGTGGGAATAGAAATTTTAATTTTTAATTTAGGAAATTTTTACAAATTCTCAAGGACTAAAGTGAAAAGAAAAGAAAGTATAGAGGTCTTTTGAGAAATGACCAAATAGGAACCCGAGAAGAAGAATAGAGCTTATGGGAATGAATTATGAATCCGGTACCGAAAGGATGATAGATTTGGGGTTAAAGTGGAGTTTGAGATATTGAGAGGGACTAAAGTGAAATAAGGAAATCTGTGGGGCACCTAGGATTTAGAAACACCTGAGGTGAGATTTTATGAATTTGATTTTGCTAGTCTTGACTGAGGGTCAATTGCAGAGCAAGTGATAATTTTACCCCGGGCGAGTATATAGGTGGCCTCACCTATTTTTTATTCATTTTTCTCCTTTCCTCTCTCTCTCTTCACTTTCCCTCCTCTCTTTCTCTCTTCCTTCTCTCTAATTTCTCTCTCTACACTCCAACTCTACAACCGGGCTTTGGAGGGTGGATCTTGGGCTACGGGGCGAGCCTCTAGGAGCCAAGCAACGTAGGGAAAGCAAGGAATCGAGGTAGAAATTTCTATTTCTTAAGCTTTTCCCTATTTTCTAGTTTTAACAGTGTTTGAGGTAAAATCGAGATTCCGGCTTCGTTTCTCGATTAAAATTGGTGATTTTGGTGTCTAAATGCTCCTTAGACATTAAGGGTGAGATCCCATGGAAGAAATCATGAAAAACGGTGAAGATTTGGCCAGATTTGGGCCAAAACCGAGAGAAATCCCTAAGGGGTCGCAATCGTGGCGCCCAGGCGCCAAGGTGAGATGGGAAGAAGAAGGAATTGGCACCCAGGCGCCAGGCATGGGTTGGCGCCTAGGCGCCAGGTGTGTCGGGAAACCTTAGCTTATTTTAAATCGGTCATAACTTCTTCATCCGAACTCCGTTTTGGGCAAACTTTATATCGTTGGAAAGCTCTTTAAGTCTAGTTTCCAATAGTATAAGTTTCATTTGAATATTCATTACCGGTTAGGAGTTATGACTTAAGATGTGAGTAAAGGTCGAGAGTAGTGGTAGAAAATTTCTCTATTTCGTAACCCTGATGGTTTTTGTCTGGTTACAATAGGAATGGTCAAAGTGCAAAGTGGGAGTGCCGAGAGCGTGAAATCCATGTGAGTGGGTTAATATTTGCTATGATTAAATATCTGTTATTGACTTTTTGCATCATAGTGGAAATATGTTGTATATCCAAGTTTGAAGAGGATGATGTGGAACGATGAGGCATAAACAATTGTGGAACGTGTCTGGTAATGTATATAATTATATTTTCTTATTTTCCCATGAATGGAGGTTTTATAATGGATTGTGAATGGTATGTGAATTGAGTTGAATAATTGTTCTATATTATGGGTTATGTTGTATACATGCTATGTTGCTGGAACCATATTGATTATGTTGTGACTTGAATTGTAAATGACTGAGTTGTGTATGTGGCTCAAGATTATGATTGAGGATGTTTTTATATGTGATTGTGATTGTGTTTGACTGGAAAGGAAAGGCATGGTGGTGCACCCCATGGAGAAATTTATGTGAAGTTATAAGGGTGGAGATTATAAACGGAGCGATAAGGGTGGATGCGGCGGGGGCCGCGGGCAACGATCCAGAGGTATTCTGGACGACCCAGTTGGTACGGGAAATGTGTGTGAAATTGATTTCACCGATTGCTGTTGTGAATTTTGAATTATGTTGAAATGTATTTGATTTACTTGGATATTGTTGTGAGGTATTATGAATAATATTATATTATATGATGATCGATTTACGTATGATTGCTGCATGTTATCATTATGATGCATGATATTTTTTTGTCATGGTGTTGTGTTATCTACTCACTGGGCACGTGGTTTGCTCATACCTTTCTTATTGATATTTTTTTTCAGAGTTGACAGCTGAAGGTAAATATCAGAATAAGGAATTATGGATCGTTAGTCCATGATTTCCTTTTCATTTGTTCAGGATAAAGGTATAATAGTTAAGTCTTATTCTAAGTTGTATAAATCTAGAAATCTCTGTAATCGGGTAGATTCATTCAGTGATGTAATGTGAGTAATTGTAGTATGTATAGAGAACTCGTTTTGGTTGCATGAAAAAGAATTGTATGATTTTTAAGAGAAAGATAGGCTTACGGAGGTGAAATGAAATTCACTTTCTGTGCCGGTCACGTGCTCAAATTTTGGGACGTGACAAGTTGGTATCAGAGCTTTGGGATTAGGTCTCCTACCGATTACAGAGTAAGGTAACCTTAGTGGGATCTCCTCTATCGTGGTGAACCCGGGCACGACTATAGAGAGATGGCTCCACTGAAGGTCCTGTAGGATGTTTTCATTTCCTTTTCCTCCAAGACTTGTCTTTTCTTATGAATTATGTTTTTAGCTTTAGTTTTAGACAGATATGGCTATACTTTTGAACTCGGTAAAGGAAAGGTTATTATTTGTTTTGATTCCGTTGCTGTCGGATCAAATTGTATGTATGGGGCTTTATATGTTAAGTTCATGATTGATTTTGTGTGACTGATTTCTTTTATCTTTCTTAATTTTATTATTACTATTTTTGGAGTACCATCCCATAAAAGAAACCACTGGCATTAAAAGCAGAAGGATTACATTGCAAAAAAAAAAATTACTCATGCATGAGTAATCTAAAAGCGAGGTGGTCTCGGATTAGGAGGGTTGTACTGTATCATTACCCCTCGACCATTCCTTGGAGCGAGAGACAAAGCAATGTCGCGGAGGGTAGTGTAAATCCCATTCATACAATCAACACTTCTTTGTTGTTGATTGCAGAAGCACTGGGTAGACCAATAGAAGAACCTGTCTATTCTTGAAGTCATTTCTGCATGATTGCGTTTAGTTAACTTCTCCAGGTCTCCTATCATCTTTTTCAGATTTTTGACCTCATGCTCTAGACAGACGATTTTGTCCTCCGAGGTATGGCCCGTGCTAGTCTTCTCAGCTTCCTCGATCTTCTTCATTTTCTTCTCCTTCTGCTTCTCTGGAGACCCCTCAAAAGGTCTTTTGCCCTTGTCTTTGCCCAGACTTAAGTTTAAGTCGAGCTCTTCTCTCTTGGCATCCACTGTGAGATCAATGTACTTCCTTGTGGCCATGATTTGGAAAAATTTAGAAATTTATGTGGGAGTATGAGAAGAGAGGAATGCTGGGAAGTTGTAGGCTCAGAGATGATTACTCTTTGTGGTGTGGTAACTGAGAACGTTGAGACAGTTTTTATAGAGGAAAAATTTGAACTTAGAGACAAAGAAGATATCTGTTCGCCGTACCCTACACGTTTAACCTATGAATTTCTGCAAGCTGGAAGCTAGAAGTCTAGGGTAGGCATGCACACCAACAACGCGTCGCATTAATGGCAAAACCACGAAAGTCAATATTCGGTGGATTTGCGGCCAATTTACACTTGGTTTTTCCATTTCTCTCGTTGACATTTTCTGAAATTGAAAGAAGTCGACAATGTAGCCATTAAAGATTGCCTTGGATGTTTTTATGATAAACTAAAATATATTTCTATGCTTTCTTGTATTGTTCTTGAAAGCCTTCAGTTAAGTATAATATGCATGATTGATTGAATTATACTATGATTATATGTATCTAAATACATATGATATGTATGTAGGTTATTCATGCATAGAGAGTGAAGGCTATTTGTTATGGCCAGTAATAATATGTAATGATTTTACATATATTCTGAGAATGAGAAGTCTGAAATTTAAAAGAACTTGAATAGATGAAAATATATAGATAATGATGTATCTCCATGTTTATATATGCTCGTAGAGGCAAGTGAAAGGTAAAAAAAAAAATTTCTCACTTTATGGAACGCTTGATGTGTAAATGTGAGAAATTTTTATTTTAATATGTATGTTTGAAAATGTGTAAGCTGAGGGCAAAGCCACGGATTAGAAACCTAGATAAGGCTAGTATGAAGCTACCCGTTCATGGAGTAATATCTCGATTTAGGATTATTGGATAAGACAAATACAGAGTTAAGAAGCCATAAATTGAAGCGGCGATTAGTTTAATAATTTGAGCAAGAGTCAAAAGTTAGCCGAAATTTTTGAGGAAATCTTTTGTATTAGATTATATTTTGTTATTTTCTGGCATGCTTATCAGAGACCGTTGGCATTGCGTCGGATGAGGTCTGTAGGCCATCTTTAGAGTATGATGTAAAGGTTTTGTAGCCCTAAATTTCGTCTATATATAATGGATGCCCCATTACGCTGCTCACTACACTAAGAGTTTATATCTATAAGCTTTCTAGCATCAAACTTCTCCTTCTGTACAACCTTTATAGCTTAGAAAGATATGGCCTGTCACGACCCATTTTCTAGGCACATGACCGGCACAATGATGAATATCCCATCACTGTAAGCCTTTCGATAAATTCTTCCCACAAGTAAAATTGTTAGTCATTATCTCTATATTCTCAAAATACCATTCCTTAAATACAAAGAAAATACATCAGATTTTCTTAAAAAAAATAATAGATCCTCAGTATAAAATACATGATCATACTGAAATACAAGCCAAATACCAAACCGCTGACCTAGATGTCCTAGACGGTTACAGAGCAACATACTGTATAACAAAAGAAGGGCCTACCCGACAGCGGGAAGGTCCAACGTGATCTACTCCTCTAGCGGATGTACTTCGGCGGCAACCTGATCTGAACAAAAAGTTTGTACAAACAGTGTGAGCTTTTAAACTCAGTGAGCAAATCGGCCTCGCGTTAATAAAATTCAAATACATCACCAGTCATGCAAGCATATCCGAACGCTCAAGCTCAACCAATAGACATAGTTAGAAATTACAAGAAAAATTCATCCAATTCAACAAACGATACTAGTACTCGTCAATAGCAATATATCCCGGAGAGCGCACACAGGCCGGCTCACCAATTTTGTATTTTTCCGCCATGACGCACAACCTCATCCTCTTAGCTAGGGCGCCTCACGGATTTATCACCAATCCGGGCTATATCCCTACTGAGGGAATCGTTGTCTCCACACTCATTGGTCAAGACACCCTTTAACCCGGGTTTTTCGCCTTGCCGTGAGAGGGGGTACTGTACCGCTCAATCACAATCAATAGTACAACAGTTCATATCATAATCAGAAGCACAATATAATACTCATCCATATAACAGGTATAGTATATAACTATATGATTCAAATTTCATATCATCATGAGATACTTGCTTTGTCTTATCCATACTTCTGGATTAATTATCTCATTATATTCGTCATTATGAATCCAATTTCCCCCTATGAATCTTGGGAGTGTCCTACGACATACTTTTTATCACCAGTAATGCTAAAACTCTATTAAAACAGGGTCATTTCACTCACCTGGATTCCGTACGAGTATCACTTCTCTAAATCGTTACGGACAAGAGTACGCAGGTGAATTTCAGTGTTCCGCTACAGAGATTTTCATGAAAGATTACAGAAAGTACGTTAAGATCGTTTTCGTACAGATACTGTTCATACGTACGGGTACTATTCATACGGTCACTATTCATACGTACGGGTACTATTCATACGGTCACTATTTATACATACGGGTACTATTCATACGTACGGGTACTATTTATACCAGAATTACAGAATACAATCTGTAAAAGAGTACACCAGGTAAGTTCCCAGGAAAGAGTGGAGGGTCACACTGGACACACTTAAAAACCAGGTCTTTCCTTAGCCAGAACTTTTCTAGACATGTATTCTCCACAGATTATATTCTATTTCGGTAATCAGAGAATCAAAATAACAGCTAACGACAGTTTTTCTGATGTGGAAGATCGGCCAAAGCCGCAACCACAGAGCATACTTAAGAAAATAACTTCTAAAATTTGAAAGACATAGAAATGGCATAGTATCCTTACCTAAGCAAAAACGGAAAGGCCCAAAATCTCAGAAGCCTAGCGTCGGAGCAAGAGAAACTTAAGGAGAGAAGAAGAGAAGTTGAAGGTGTGAGTTTAGAAGTGAAATGCAAGGGCCTATTTATAGCAAAAGTCAAGGGTACTATTTGATACTATGCGCTAATAAAATATTCAATTTACTATTCATGAAAACGACATTTCTAATAATGCAGTTACTGTGCACCTTACGTACGATGGAAAATTTTCGTTTATTTACTATTAGAAACTTTAAAGGGAAAACTATCCTTTCACCTTAAACCTTTAAGTTTCTTTTCAATTCAGTCCTTTCAATTTAGTCCCTGAGGGTATTTTTACACATAAAACGTCATTTTCTCCTACAAACTTCTTTCTAGTTTTCTCTTATGACCAAACCACATCTAGTATTTGACATTTTGATTGTATAAATAAACAGTTCCATATACGTAAATAGTAACAATAGTTTGAAAACACGTATTTATATTTTATTTTTCATGGGTATTACATGGCCGGCAATAAATCTTTCAATTTAAACTTTGAGGCTGGCAAGGTAGAGCTAGATCTAAATCTTAGCCTGGAGAATTATAAGAATAAGAGATCCATGGAAGAGTCACCAGAGGCTAAGAAAAGAAAAAGGGATGTAGTAGAGTTAGAGGATGTTAGCACAGCAACATCTTCTAATAATGAGCTTGCGCTTATGAGACAAAAGATGGAGGACTTGGAAAGATTGATAAACCGCCACTTTGAGGAACAGGGGAGATCGATAAATCGTCTCTTTACAGAACAGGAGAAGCTTTTGAAGCGTCATTTTAGGGAATTGGCGAATAGAGTTGATAGACATTCGATGTTTGCAACTCAAAATTTTCGTGACCAACAAGCGAGATGTATTGACTGTATGAATGGAGTGACTTCTGCACTTCGCCAAATTTCCCAGACGTTTCCTCCCGAAACTCTTTCTAGGCTGCAACGATTAACTTCCTCCTTAAGGTCTGAAGCACCTTCTTCTTCTAGACCTGGAGCATCTTCTGCATTTCAAAAGCCTCCTCGTTCTTAATTTATCCTTTCTTTTGTTTGTACCTAAAGCTGATGTTTGATCTAATGTTTACGTATTAAAATTATCTGTTTTGTAAATCAAGTTCAGCTTGTTGCCTGTAACTTATATATTAGAAATAAAAATTTTCGTATTTGATTTTTTTTGTTGAAGCAATTCTTTTACTGAAGAAACTTGAGAAATAAAAATATGTTGAACTTGTTATATTTTGTACTTGATTGTGAAAATTCTAAGAGAGAGAATGAGATATAGATAAAATATATGCATTTGTTTCAATCTTGAGGTAAGTTTTGAATTCGGAGGACCGAATTCTTTTAAGGGGGGAAGAATGTAATATCCCAAGAATTTATATGAATATTTAAAGTCTAATTTGACGTTTAGTGAAAAATTTAATTACGTGAAAAATTTGCTTTTTGAATTAGTGAAGAAAATGTGGGAATAGAAATTTTAATTTTTAATTTAGGAAATTTTTACAAATTCTCAAGGACTAAAGTGAAAAGAAAAGAAAGTATAGAGGTCTTTTGAGAAATGACCAAATAGGAACCCGAGAAGAAGAATAGAGCTTATGGGAATGAATTATGAATCCGATACCGAAAGGATGATAGATTTGGGGTTAAAGTGGAGTTTGAGATATTGAGAGGGACTAAAGTGAAATAAGGAAATCTGTGGGGCACCTAGGATTTAGAAACACCTGAGGTGAGATTTTATGAATTTGATTTTGCTAGTCTTGACTGAGGGTCAATTGCAGAGCAAGTGATAATTTTACCCCGGACGAGTATATAGGTGGCCTCACCTATTTTTTATTCATTTTTCTCCTTTCCTCTCTCTCTCTTCACTTTCTCTCCTCTCTTTCTCTCTTCCTTCTCTCTAATTTCTCTCTCTACACTCCAACTCTACAACCGGGCTTTGGAGGGTGGATCTCGGGCTACGAGGCGAGCCTCTAGGAGCCAAGCAACGTAGGGAAAGCAAGGAATCGAGGTAGAAATTTCTATTTCTTAAGCTTTTCCCTATTTTCTAGTTTTAACAGTGTTTGAGGTAAAATCGAGATTCCGGCTTCGTTTCTCGATTAAAATTGGTGATTTTGGTGTCTAAATGCTCCTTAGACATTAAGGGTGAGATCCCATGGAAGAAATCATGAAAAACGGTGAAAATTTAGCCAGATTTGGGCCAAAACCGAGAGAAATCGCGAAGGGGTCGCAATCGTGGCGCCCAGGCGCCAAGGTGAGATGGGAAGAAGAAGGAATTGGCGCCCAGGCGCCACACGGCGCCAGGCATGGGTTGGCGCCCAGGCGCCAGGTGTGCCGGGAAACTTTAGCTTATTTTAAATCGGTCATAACTTCTTCATCCGAACTCCGTTTTGGGCAAACTTTATATCGTTGGAAAGCTCTTTAAGTCTAGTTTCCAATAGTATAAGTTTCATTTGAATATTCATTACCAGTTAGGAGTTATGACTTAAGATGTGAGTAAAGGTCGAGAGTAGTGGTAGAAAATTTCTCTATTTCGTAACCCTGATGGTTTTTGTCTGGTTACAATAGGAATGGTCAAAGTGCAAAGTGGGAGTGCCGAGAGCGTGAAATCCATGTGAGTGGGTTAATATTTGCTATGATTAAATATCTGTTATTGACTTTTTGCATCATAGTGGAAATATGTTGTATATCCAAGTTTGAAGAGGATGATGTGGAACGATGAGGCATAAATAATTGTGCAACGTGTCTGGTAATGTATATAATTATATTTTCTTATTTTCCCATGAATGGAGGTTTTATGATGGATTGTGAATGGTATGTGAATTGAGTTGAATAATTGTTCTATATTATGGGTTATGTTGTATACATGCTATGTTGCTGGAACCATATTGATTATGTTGTGACTTGAATTGTAAATGACTGAGTTGTGTATGTGGCTCAAGATTATGATTGAGGATGTTTTTATATGTGATTGTGATTGTGTTTGACTGGAAAGGAAAGGCATGGTGGTGCACCCCATGGAGAAATTTATGTGAAGTTATAAGGGTGGAGATTATAAACGGAGCGATAAGGGTGGATGCGGCGGGGGCCGCGGGCAACAATCCAGAGGTATTCTGGACGACCCAGTTGGTACGGAAAATGTGTGTGAAATTGATTTCACCGATTGCTGTTGTGAATTTTAAATTATGTTGAAATGTATTTGATTTACTTGGATATTGTTGTGAGGTATTATGAATAATATTATATTATATGATGATCGATTTACGTATGATTGCTGCATGTTATCATTATGATGCATGATATTTTTTTGTCATGGTGTTGTGTTATCTACTCACTGGGCACGTGGTTTGCTCATACCCCTCTTATTGATATTTTTTTTTTCAGAGTTGACAGATGAAGGTAAATATCAGAATAAGGAATTATGGATCGTTAGTCCATGATTTCCTTTTCATTTGTTCAGGATAAAGGTATAATAGTTAAGTCTTATTCTAAGTTGTATAAATCTAGAAATCTCTGTAATCGGGTAGATTCATTCAGTGATGTAATGTGAGTAATTGTAGTATGTATAGAGAACTCGTTTTGGTTGCATGAAAAAGAATTGTATGATTTTTAAGAGAAAGATAGGCTTACGGAGGTGAAATGAAATTCACTTTCCGTGCCGGTCACGTGCTCAAATTTTGGGACGTGACAGCCTACATCTATTATTTCTGATAGAGGCACACAGTTTGCATCTCGTTTTTGGAAGACTTTTCAAGAAGCCTTAGGCACGCAGGTAAATTTAAGTACAGCCTTTCATCCTCAAACAGATGGCCAGTCTGAACGCATTATACAGATTTTGGAAGACATGTTAAGGTCTTGTGTAATAGATTTTAAAGGTAGTTGGGATGCACATTTACCTCTAATTGAATTTTCATATAATAATAGTTATCAAGCAAATATTAAAATGGCACCTTTTGAAGCACTTTATGGAAGACGATGTAAATCCCCTATTGGCTGGTTTGAAGCAGGAGAAAATAAATTAATTGGGCCTGATTTAGTACAAGATGCATTGGAAAAGGTAAAACTTATTCGGGAAAGACTCCTTGCAGCTCACAGTAGGCAAAAAACATATGCTGACTGTTAGAGACGAGACCTTCAGTTTACAGTAGGTGATATGGTCTTTTTAAAGGTATCTCCCTTGAATGGTAGTTTAAGGTTTGGGCTAAAAGAAAAACTTAGTCCAAGGTATATTGGACCTTTTGAAATATTGGAGAGAATTGGCAATGTGGCTCACAAGTTAGTGTTACCCCCAGATTTGGAAGGAGTCCACCTGGTGTTTCATATCTCTATGTTAAGGAAATATCTTTATGATCCTTCCCATGTTCTTCAAACACAGGAAGTCCAATTAAAAGAAGATTTATCTTATGAAGAGATTCCAATAGCAATCTTGGATAGACAAATAAAAAAGTTGAGGTCTAAAGAAGTACCATCTGTGAAAGTTTTATGCGGAATCATACCCAAGAGGAAGCGACATGGGAATTGGAAGAAAAGATGAAATCTACATACCCACATCTCTTTATAACATGAGGTAATGAAATTTGGGGACCAAAGTTCTTAAGACGGGAAGAATGTAATGCCCTAATAATTTTTATGAATATTTAATATTATTTTGAAGTTTATTGAAAAATTTAATTACGTGAAAAATATTTTTTTTTCTTTTCTTTGGATTAGTAAAGAAAATTTGGGAATAGAAAGTTCAAATTTTAATTTAGGAAATTTTTACAAATAATCAAGGACCTAAGTGAACAAATCTTGCAAGTTACAGTGGCTATAAGCAATTTTAATCAAAAAGAAATTGGTGGGGCCCACACGTACAATTATTAGACTCATCTCCTCTCTTCCTTCTTTCCTCCTCGAGACATCTCTATCTTCTCTTCATCTACCATTCTTTCCTTGTTCAATCATTTCTCAAATTTTCATCCGGCGATCTTGTATTTTCTAACCATACTTCCGATTCTCAGGAGTTCTAGAGGTAAAGAGGTAAGTTTTATTTACTCTATTTTTCTTTTTCTCCATTTTCGGACCTATGGAAGAGAATTAAGATTTTGAGTTTTAATGGATAAATTTAAGTGTGGATGTTAATCTAAAACATTCCCAGGTGGTTTATGATGTTATTGGAACAAGAAATTTGGAAAAAACTAGGAGAAATTTGTGGAATTCAGATATTTAAAAAAAAGTTAGTGTTCTTGATGAAAATTTGAGATTTGAGCTTGGATTGTTGGTAAAAATTTGGGGTTTTGGTGTTAAAATACTTCTTAGACATTAAGAAACAAAACTCATGGAAGAAATCAAAAGAAATGTTGTTTTAGATGTGATTTTAAGATTTTTGAATGAAGAACATGAAGAACATCACTGTTCATTCCAGAATATTTCCAGAAATTACTGTTCATCGGAAATTTTTTTCAGATTTTCTCGGTTACTGTAGCATCGACTCGGTCAACGTTAATGTAGCATTGACTCGGTCAACGTTATTGTAGCATTGACTCGGGCAATGTTACTGTAGTATTGACTCGGTCAACGTTACTGTAGCATTGACTTAGTCAACGATACTGTATCTGCGTTGACCGTTGACCGTTGACCGTTGACCGTTGACCGTTACTGTAGCATCAGTTTTAACATGTTCATAACTCTTTCATCCGGACTCTATTTTTAGTAAATAAGATACTATTAGAAAGCTCTTTAAGTCTAGTTTCTAATAATACAAGATTGACTTGAAAATTCTAATGTATTCTTTATTTTTCATGTTATTTGCATTTTAGGAAATCTTTGAGAGTTATTTTCTTACACCTCCTATAATTTAGCTGCAAAAATAAAGGTAGTTAGGGTCACATTTGAGGTGAGTGTGATAACCTTATCTCATCAATATTTCTTTAAAAGTATTGTTATCAAGTATCATAAAGAAAAATTGAGAATGTGGACTTAAATGGTACGTTGTATATTCATTTTCAAGGACTTGTATTCCTTGTATTGAAAGGTATTATGGATTTCAAGCATCTTGTTTGATTGAATGATAATTCTTATAAAATATATAAAGTTAATGTTGATATTGCTATTATTATGTTGAGATTGTGTGAATGCTTGCGTTATGATATAACATTGTTATAATATTTTCATGGTGGTGCACCGCACGGGAGAAGTTAGAGGAGTTATAAGGGTGGAGATATACGTTTCATGGAGAGATAAGGGTGGATGCGGCCAAGGGGTCGCGGGCAACGATCCACTGGTACTGTGGACGACCCGGTTGGTACGGGATTTTGTGTATGGCACTGTATGATTTATACTGCGTATATCATTTATAACTGATGTGAATTTTAAATTCGATAATATCTTTATGATACTAATTGTTAAATTTATTTTCGATTGATAATGTTATACATTCACTGAGTATTCCATTACTTATCCTATTATTTTACAACATTTCAGAATCTGTGGCTGACGCTGGGGATTGTCCAGGGGAATAGCGAGTTATCTTAAACCAACCCTCTTGTATTTTCGGTTAGTTCATTTGTATTCTATTATCTTGTAAGCTCTAGAAGTAGCTCTGTGGTCACATAAACCTCCTAAGATTTTGTGGATGGACTATGTGTAAATATGAATATTTCTTATGGTTTCATTGTAAGAAAGTTAAGACCTTGACGATGTTTTAACTTAGAGATAATTTGAATCGATTACACTATTGAGGATGTGACACTAAGCGTCAGGTAGAGGAGAGGCTATGGGAGGATGAGGATGAGAATGAAAGAAAAAGGATGATGGACATATTTAAAAGTGTAGTGTGGGGCCCACTTGATTTATTTCATTATCGTCCTTCTATCAAAACAACATTTGATTAATAAAAATGCAAGGTATTTAATAAAGTCTGATCATAATTGAGGCACCCAACTATACTTCATAAAAATATATACATCATCATGTTTCATTTTCACTTAAAACCAATAGTCCCATAATTGTTCAATTTGGTCCCTCCTGATGTCTAAAGCCCACTCTAGCCTCATGTCCATCCTCCTTAAGATAACGACTCAATACTTACTTTTGTAAGATTCATTCTTCCTCATAAGTATTTCCATAATTTTTTTTTTACTTTAGTCTTTAGATGTACTTCTCATACATGCATATTACCCATGTTTTTCTTTTTTGCTACAAAATTTACTTAACCTATAACATGTCTTAGTCCTTCTTAAACATTAGGACTCTTTGTTTTTTTAGTTGGAACTACTTAATTCGTGAAAAAATTTTCATCCCTATAAATATGCTATTTTTAATTATACAGTAATATCTAAGATGTTACACATATATTGCCAAATACCACATGGGTGATCATTGGATTAGATTTGCAATGGACAACGAAGATGACATATTGCACTATGTAGTTGGTGAGTTAGTATGCCTTCTATTTGTTAAATTGGCTTTTAGTAATGAAAATTATTAAATTTAATAACGATAAATTTTGTAATTTAATAAAGAAAAGAACATAATTGATACTAATGCAATATTTTGAAGAGTATATTGTGACACCCCAAGGATTCCCACTTTTTACACGATAATGGAATCTTTATGATTAAAATTTTGATTCTAGTCGTTATTCATTTGGTACCCCACAAGGAACAAAAATTACCTTCATAACCCCTCTCAAGGGATTCTATCTGCATATGCAAAGTTCATGACTGATTGATATTGCTTATTTATCATAAGTTTTGACTTTCACTAACAAAATATAAGCATCTATTTTGAGTATTTACTATATTTATATGATTCTATTAATTATTAATATAAATTTAGAAATTATATTTCTAAATTTATATTATATTAATAATTAAGAAATTATCAAATATTTATATATTTAGTTAGTATCTAAATTTACTAAATTGTGATATTTGATTTTTTAAGGAATAAATTAAATAATTTGCAATTTTTCAAGAAGTAAATAAGTAATTTACTCTCTGTTTTATAATGGACTTTTGTTGGACCTTTTCAGGTATCGAGTCTTTTGATGGGTTATTTTTTGGGCCCGTTTGATGGACTCTTGAACTTGATTACAAGTCCGATCAATCCTATCAATTCTGTAAAGGTAAAACTAAACGTTTGACCCAAAAAAACAAAAAACATGTTCTTTTTAAACTCACTAATCACTATGTAAATGGAATTACAAGCCTTTGATTAAAGGGAAAAGAAAAAAGATTTAAAAAAAAAGAGACAAAACATCGAATATTTGAATATTTCTATTTGATTATTAGCGTTTAGTAGATACAGATATTCAAATGACCCCCCAAAAAGAAAAAGAAAGATACAGACATTCACCACCACCCTTCCATGTTTGGTGATGTTAAACATTATTTTCATCTTATTTAAATATACCAGCAGAGAGGAGGCCTTGGGTTTAAAATATTATAGCCCTTACATATGTAATAATAATAATAATAATAATAATAATAATAATAATAATAATAATAATAATAATAATAATAATAATCACCATCATCATCATCCCAAGTGACTTTCTGCCTTTATGTTCGGGGGAATAGGACTTTGGCACCAACGTTGCGAGTGTCATTTCATTTGTCTGCAGCTTCCCTCGTTAACTGAAAATTACATAAAAAAGACGAACATGAAGCAGATAGTCAATTTGATCGAAACCCAAACCTGAAAATATGCACATAAGGCAGAAATCAAGACAGTGCAACGTTGAAACCTGAAAATATGTTTCGAGCTTCTTCCTCAGAGTTTTATACTCTTGCTTTGCTTGACGGAAAGCCCTAATGCATCTGCAAAAAGTGTATTCTCACACTTTCAAACATCAGTAATTTATTTTATAACAAATATTTCTTATGTTTGGGTATGAAACAGGCAGGAAAAAATATGATATACCCCTCAGAGTTTCTGGCTGCGCAATATTCAATAAATCGGGCGCATTCAGTCTTCACCTTATTAGCTCCGATCCTGTGGATTTATATCAACAACTTCAACAATCAACTATAAAAAGAATTCAATTTTTTTTTGGGGCCAGAAAAAGAATTTCAATTTAAAGAGTATGTTAAGAGGAAGTTTTTATAAGTAGCTTAATACCCAGAGCTGCTTCCCCTCAATTGATGCATGTAATCATCGAGCTTGTCGAAGTCCATAGGGCTACTCATCCTGTGTGCAACACTAGAGTCACCACAAGAAATAGGAAAAATCTAGGGTTTGTTTTAATTTAATTTTTAAAAAATTATGTTTATTTTCATTTATTCATAACTTTTAGTAACAAAAAATTTTGAAATTTAACAACTTAAATTTTATAATTTAATAAAGAAAATGACTAAAAACAAATATAATTTTTTGTCCATGATCTTTTAAAGATTAAACTAAAAAATATATATATAATATTTCAAAGAGTAAGTAATTTACCAAAAAAACCCATGAATAGTGTTGATTGAGAAAGTGATATATTATGAACGAGAGATTAATTTCCGACTCACAGGGCGTGTTCTATGTTAGTGATGAGTCTTGCAGTGTCATTGTAGAATACTGTGACAATTTCCTCCACAAAATTGGGATTGGCATCGTCCTGCAATTCCTCCAGCTGAACAAACTGTTCGTCAAGGTACCCCTACAGTCACATATGTCATCAATCCAAGTCCAACTGTTCCTTTCATCATTGCAAAACAAAGAATATTATTATTATGATGATGTGTTTATTCGTATTTTATTCAACTCTTCCCGTTGCCAGTAGGAGGAGGAATCTTTGAATAATTAATAGTCAAATTGTTCCGGCTGTCAGTGTCATCCAACTGGCAAAGGTCAAAAGGGTTGTTGTCTTCTTGTGTTTCTGAAATTGAAGCATAAACTGTGTTACCCAAGATGCTCACTTTAGTCAATGACCACATAATGCATCTTGATATTACCGCAATTAACGTCCCATTGTCTGAATATTACTCTCTCTCTCTCTCTCTCCATATATATATATTATAAGGCATTTAAAACTGAGGTCAAAATGAGGTCTGTGAGAGGAAGATATCATCCAACCCTACTTTTTCTCTAACAATTCTTTCATCATCATCATTTTTTTTGAATGCAACCACTATGATTGAAGATATACAAATACCACGAGGTAAATAAAAATAACACGATTAAAGGATTAAACTCTACAGCATTATTGCTAATCGGAAAAAATCTAATTTGTTTTTATCAAGATTTAAAAAATTGAACCTATTGAGACATCGGTTCAAAAGTTAATGATTGAACTGGTGATACTTAAAATATATTAAAAATATATAATTAATGTATATGTTACAAATATTAAAATATTAAAATATTATAAGAATGTTACATATATATATATATATATATATTTATACCAATCTTAAATATTCTCCTAATATCTTAAATTTTTGAAGATTTTTTAAAATACATAATAATATTAGTAAAAATTTAAAAAAAATAAAAATTTAAAAAAATAAACTGATTGAACTAGTTGAATCGATTCGACTGATTTTTTATCGATTTAAATATTTACTGATTTATTGGTCTAAACTGAATTAATTTCCTAATTGTTTTATCAATTTTTCAGTTAAACCGATATGTTCGATTCAATTTTTTAAACACTGATTTTTATTATATCCACGTGGCACACTGGTAATACTTTTGTATTGGATTTGTTATAATAATAATAACAACAACAACAACAACAACAACAACAATAATAACAATTACCCCATCAAAGAGTGACGTGCGCATGATGGCAGCTTGTCGTTGAAGCTGAGACTTGTCCATGGTGGAAAATTCAAAAGGAAGTGAACAAAAATAAAATGGAGGAGGAGGAGGAGGAATTCAAGGGCTTAGAGGTTAGAGCTTCTGTGACTCATGGGTTCATGGGATGCGGCTAGCAGTATTTATAGCTTCATTTCATGTGACATGTCTCGGAACAATTCTAGATAAAATATTTTCTTTTTTGGGTCTGACATGTCTTGGAACAACTCTAAATAAAAGGAAGGGACAGTATATTTGGAATCATACTTTTTATGTGATTGTCTGTACTTGTTAACTCACGCTAGATGTGCGAACAAGTACAAATAATTACATTGGTTAGAATTAAAGAAGATTATAAATTTATAAGTATAGTGAATATTTTTATTAATTTGTGACTTTTTGAGTAATGTCTAAAAGTAAATTATAAAGATTTAAATCTAAAGTGGACAATATTATACTAATGTAGAAATATATGTAAAGTTCATATTTATGTAACAAGTGGTATAAGATCTTGGTCCCTAGATGATGCCATGTAGGTATGCATGAGCCATGTGATGGATCTTCGGGTGTGTACACGGGTATGCTAAGTGGACAAAGGTGATATGGGCCTTATGTTACGATGATGTGATCTGCTAGAGCTTTATGGTAATGCGGTGGAATTGAAAGATGGATAGTTTATAAACTACGCATGCTAGACATATCACTTGAGGGAGACCATGTGCCATAAAAAGATAGTGCTATGGACTTCGTTCGAGAGAGAGATTGTTGTATGTCCGAACAAAGTTCCACATCAACTAAAATTAAAGAGAATCGTGAGTTTATAATTATGGTTGATATTTCTATTAGATTGAGGCATTTCAGATAATATTCAAAAGCAAATTTATGAAAGCTTAGGTTCAATTTGGACAATATCATACTAATATAGAGATATATGTAAAGTTTATACTTACCTAACAATTTACTTGTGTTGTTAATATTTTTTTTATTGATAGATGAAGTAAGAAATTGAATTTACACCCACTTTGTTCAATTACTTATACCATTCACTGCTAAACCACCATCTAGCGGCTTGCTATTATATATATTATTGGGGTTATGTAATTTTAGATTTCAGATTAATGAATTGGGTATAATTGTGAGTGTGACTGTGAGTGTTGTATAAATGGCATTTCCTTTTCTTTTAAAAAAAAAAATCCTTACAACACTTTCAAGTAACTACCATTCATTCCTCCTATTTGCTCATTGCCGCGTGCAGATTTTCTTTAGATCTCCCACTCCAGATCCCCTCTAGACCCACTTTTCAGCCCTTCTCAACCATTGGATGCTCCTTCAACACACACATCATCTTCTTTTTTTTTTTTTGGTTGAAGATGAAATAACTGAGAGACAGTGAATCTGGATTCCTCAATGCCCCTCTCTCTCAAGAACTTTCTTTTATTGATTTCTGTTCTTAAATTAATTTAAATTGACGACTTTATTATTTATACATACATACATAAAAAAAGGCAAGTATCATTTGCAGAAGGCCGATAGGCTACTACCGTGCTGTTGTTTAATATCCAACGAAGAAATAAAAGTATATTTTGAAAAATAAGTTATACAGCTAGCAAAATATCATTTAATGATTTATTCTGATAGTAAATTTATAATCTGTAAATTATTGTTTCTATTGATAGAAATAAAAAGAAATTTAATTATATTAAAAAAGAACTTATATATATATTTTACATCTTTATTATTAATTTTTTCAGTAAAAAGTATAATAACTAAATTCTTTAAAACTCGGTATTTTGTGATTGGATTTAAAAAAAAAAAAAACAAATTCGTTTGTTATGATTCTACTGAAGAATCTTATCTAAGTTTAATTCGACTGAAAAATTCTGCGTCCTTGGAAAATCAAGGTCCACCAAATATACAGCATTTAACTATTTTCTGATCAGTAAAACCTCTGTAATCAGTTATTTAAAGGTTAATTTTCCGGTGCTTTTGAATTTTTTTTAATCTAGTTTGTGAAAAATATAGATTTAAATTTTCGTGCCATCATTTGCACAATTTTTTTTTTGAAAAAATAATGTTGAATAAGAAAAAGATCGAATGCAACTAGTATCCACTTCAATTTGCTTCACGAACCAGGACTCAATTTGGCTTTTCTAGGCTTTCCCATTTCTGGAATTTGATATTATTTTAGGAAGAATAGTTAGTATAATCATTGTAGAGGTATTGAAAATTGCAAAGAAAATAGAGAAGAAAACAGAAATAAAATCTCAGAATACACACAAACTTACATGATTCGGTTGATGTGACATACATTACGGGCAAAGAGAAGCTTTTTATTCCTCAAGCAAAAATGTCACAAGTCATACAACTCAGAAACTGAATATAACATATGCATAATTAAATCAGTTTTGGTCACTTTAAAAAAACACATAAACAAGTCAGGCACAAACCTCTAATTTTTTCTCCTTTTAGGTTAAGCTCCCAAATTTTAGATCAACTTATAAATTCATTCTGGTTTACTAAACTTCAACTTCAAGGCACTAGAGAGGTATAACAACTTTGAATCTCAATTTGGTTAGTGTTCAAGTGCATCGTTGAGACCTAATATGTCTCTCATGAATTGCAATTGTATAAGGCTGACTATAACATTGACTTGTACTGTTCTACAAAGGCGCAAAAATTGAGAAATGTGATGGAATGTTGAGATCAAATACTTAGATTGTATTAACTGATACTTTCATTGAGATCCAATTAATAGAAGAAGAAATATAGAAAGAAATGAGTCAGACCCACCAATGTAAAGTCTCCAAACATGACATCAAATTAAACAATTATCGAACTTATTAACTCAAATGATATGAAATTAGAATATATTAGTGGCTAGGTTTCCAGCCCCCTTATCATCCCAAAAAAAAAAAAAACTACTGAGTAGGCAGCTATAGAGTAGGCCATCGTGAACAACCCCTTTCAAAGAAGGTATGTACTTGTCTGTAAGACAACAATTAAAATATAATCAGCCAGGGCGCTAACACTACATTGCATGATAGAATATCAAGACCCACTCCCACTGGGACGGTACCAAGGCTCATCGCATAGGCAAAAAAGTAGTCCGGTGAAAAGGGGATAGGAATCTAAGATTCTATTTAATGATAAGTCTGACGGTATGAGAATCTTACTTTACATCAGCCAATGGTGGTCCCCCACATAACATGTTGTACCATTGGTCTCTCTGCCTGCATTGCTCGGTTCCAATGATAAGATGTGCATCCTTTATTCTTTATCTACATTTCGAAGAAAGTAGGGAAAAGCAGGCTAACAAGATTTGCAATGCCATTTCCTATGGATTTTAGCAGATGCTCTATCACATCTCATTTGCAGAGGAACTAATTCTGTGGGTGTCATAAAATTTCTAGACGATTGGAGGTCATAATATTCCAAGATGATAAGAATGCCACTTCGTCAGTTTGGCATCACAGAATGCCAGATTAATATTTTCTTCTGGCATCTTACATGCTCCTAAAAGGAAAAGTGAATTTCCATTTCTACAATTCAGGAGGTAGGTGAAAAAGATGAAATTACCCCCCCCCCCCCCCAAAAACAAAAAATGTATCAGGGGGTAGGCGAAATGCAAAGAAAGCTGAGAGATTTTCTAAAACCGAACGATATGTTTCAGTGAATGTTGCCTCGCTAAAAATATACAGTAGAAAAAGAGGCAAGGAAAATTAATTTGCTTAGGGCCAAAAAAAAAAAAAAGCACACATCCAGTAAGATTCAATAAGATCAACAAGAATATTAATTAGTGAGGATCCTATTAAGCTGAAAATTAATAATAAAGCAGCTGTAACAATACTAATAAAAAAATAGTGGAGACAAATATGAGACTCGCTTAGAGTGACTCAGTCAAATATAACAATCAATTTTTTTTTTTTGTCAATCAATTACAAGTATGAATAATGATGGAAAAGTCAAAAAAAAATGAAGGTGACAACCAAATTGATTGAGAACGCAGAGAATAAAATTTAATCTGTCTGGTGAGGAGAAGATATAAAGCCCTCTGCACCGAGAACTTAATGGGCCCTTGACATCAAATAAACTTTCCAGTAATCAAGTATATATGCTCCGCAGTGTACTCCAAAACTGCGTGGGCAATGATGAATCATCAAAAAGTTAGCTTTAAGTTGCTGTCTCGCTAATCTTTTCATTTATTCCTACCAAGCATCTATTATGATGGTCTCTTCAAGAATCCCATTGCCTGGTAAACATTTTGGAGTGTAGCGTCCGCTATATCAGAAGCTTTTCTAGCACCTTCTGCCAAAACTTCATCTAAATAACCTGTATCAGACATGATTTCCTCATAGCGAACCTGCCAAAGTTTAAAATACAGCTTCACTGATGGGCATCCCATACTTGATAAGAACTATGTAGGAGAAACTGATGAACTTTCTGAAAGCAAAACAAAATTATATTCGGAGAGAGCCTCAGTAAAATTATGAGAGCACAAATAGACGAAATCAATTGACCTACAAAGACAAATTCTTGAAAGCAAGAACAGTATTAAAGCAATGACCTAATGACCATATTAAGCAACACGGAGAAAAGCAACCAACCACAAACATACCCATATGCAAATAAATACAGAAATTTTATGGCCAGATCATCAAATTTGATACTGCAAGATCAAATTTTACAAACAAATTATCAATGTCTACAAATTAACTGAAGCGCAGCAGCAAAAGTAACATTTCAAGACCCAGCCAAGTTCAGACTGTAGACCTGACTCCGTTTCAGGTTTATTGCCCATCTACTCATTTTAAGGACAGGGCGTGACTAGAAATAGTCTAGAAAGTTAAGGAATTTGCCAATGGTTTAGGAAAGAGATTAGCTTTAGATTATTAGAAGCTACCATAGAAATAAATAAATAATAAAAAAAGAATTGACTTGACAAGCACCCATGTACTATCATTTCACTTTCTTATGTTTAGTTTTGAAAAACAATACCAACGATAGTAATATTACATATTTAGGTGCAGTGATTGAGTAAAGCAAGAGAAAAAGCAGATTAACTCATATCTAAGGATGATCATGGGTAGAATATAGGTAGGGTGCCATAGTCCCCCCCCCCCCCCCAACCACCACCACCACCACCACCACCACCACCACATCCCCAAACATGTAGCTTAGTGGGTACTGGGTAACACATTCAAGTCTCATCCTCTTCCCCATTAAATCTTTAAATTCCCAGACCTGAATTCATATACGCAATTTAAAAAAAAAATAATTAAGTTTTCTCAAGTGGAGGTTGATTAAATCTCTTTATCTAAAGTCATAATATAAGTGTCTCAAAAGAACCATTAGTATAATTCAAAATCCATAGGTTGCATTTTGATTGTTTTCTTAAGCTGCTGTCCCATAAAATGAATTGACACACAAACACACCAAAAAAGGTCTAGAGCAGAGTGGGTATCATGCTACCCAGACCTTGGGCCCAGAGCCTTTAAAATACTCAGAAAAATTCTCAGACCACCCAAACTGATGGGACTCGAAATGAGGAAATGTTGTTATCTGACCATAGACCTCCTATTTGGAGGGTTTATTCTAGGAAGAGGCGAGATGTTTAATGGGGGTGTGTGTTTCACGTGCCTTGGGAGTAAGTTGTTTGAGTGTATTGTCTTTGGGTATATAATAATGTGTCAGCGTTAGTAGTAAGGGGGGATATGAGGTATTGAGTCTTAGGAGTGAACAACTCTAGATAGGAGAGAATTCTCTGTTTGTGTGTGTAATTCTTTCATTTTCTTGGAATAAAGAACGTGGTGTTGCATCATTTGGTCCGACCTGCCGGATTCCCATACCACCTAAAATGTCAGACAAAATTGATGCAATGGAAGCTCGGTTGGATCGAGTGGAAAGCAGTTTGGACGAAGTAAGACAGGAGATCAAAAGGGGTTTTGAACAGGGTTTTGAAACAATGAAAAAGATTATTGTAGCAGAGATAACAGGTGCGATGAATAAAGGGATAGATGAAAGTCCCTCCAAATACGTCTCGGATGAAAATGGTGAAAGCCCGGAAGGAAATTCAGTGTCGAATTCAGCAATCGTAAGGAGAGATAAATGGGATGAATTTCGGCTCTCAGCAAAGAAGGTGGAATTACCAGCATTTGATGGGAACGACCCGGTGGCTTGGATCACACGAGCAGAAACTTATTTCAAAGTCCAAAAAATTTCTGAGGAAATGCGAATTCAACTGGCGAAACTAAGTATGGAAGTTTCTTGGGAGAATTTTAAGGATTCTCTAATAGCCAGGTTTGGGAGGGGAAGATTAGATAATCCTTATGAAGAATTAAAAGTACTTCGACAGAAAGGCACGGTTGATGAATATATCTCTGAGTTTGAACTTTACTCTTCACGGTGCGGAAAATTACCTGAACCTCAATACCTTGGATATTTTGTGGGAGGATTGCGATTTGAGATCAAGAACCGACTGAGAACATTAAGGCCCAAGAATTGTTATCTTGCTATGCAACTGGCAAGGGACACCGAAGCTGAACTCTGGCCATGGGAGGAAGACGAGATCAGAGGAACGAATAGGCCGAGTGCATTTGGACCCTTGAATCAACAATCAAGGGCTCAAACAGGGGCGACTTACACGATGGGCTTCGGCTTAAATCAAACGGGTCAGAACCCGGTTTCTAGTCAGGTGAGTTCGGGTCGAACGGGTTTTCGGAGCTTTGCTTCAGGTTTGGATAGCGGGTCACGCAATACAATTGGGTTAGGTGTTGGGTCTTCGAATACGACGTCACCATCGAGTAATAAGAATGGAACATCCTCTGCGCAATCAACCGTGAAGAGGACCGAAGGGGAAAGACGAATGGGTTTAGACAGAAATAGGGGAGTTCAACATTTAACATACCCGGAGATGATGGAGAGGAAATCCCGTGGTCTATGCTTCAGATGTGGGGAAAAATTTCACCCTCTCCATAAATGTGCAGACCGACAATTGCGTTTAGTAATCCTTGGGGATGACGAAGTGGAAGAAAATGGTGAAGTGTTGGCCGTGGAAACTGAAGAGGGAAAAGAGGAAGAGACTATTGAATGCAAGGCCTTGGGTCTATACGGTATTTCGGATACTGTGAGTGACCAGGAAACTCCTCGAACAATGAAGATTATTGGTGAAATAAAGGGAATTCCTTTAATGGTGCTAGTCGACAGTGGAGCAAGCCACAACTTCATTTCACCAGAAGCAGTTGCAGTTCTAGGATTGAAAGTGGAGTCCTTGTGTCTGATGGGGGTTCGGTTAGGGGATGGCCATCGCATCAAAACTCAGGGAAGATATTTTGAAATACTGATTAAACTGGGAGAATTGGAAAGATTGGTGGAAGCAGATGTTATGGAATTAGGAGGAATTGATGTCATTTTGGGAATTAAATGGCTTGAGACACTGGGGAAGGTAGTTACTGATTGGAAATTAATGACAATGTCTTTTATACAAAATGGAAAGGTAATTGAGTTGAATAATTGTGAAAAGAATCAGAAAAAAATAGAAGGGCATGTAGAACCCAATGCTTTAAGAAGTATTGTGGGGGGAAAGATTCAAATGGTGGAAGGATTATTATGGAGCTTGGGTAGAGAAGAGCAGTGTTCATCTTCCTTGGAATTGACAGGATTACAACAAGAAGTGAAGGCTGTGTTGCAGAAAAATCACAGGGTGTTCCGTGAACCCACTGGGATACCTCCAGCAAGAAACTCCACTCATTCAATTACACTTTATCCTGAATCTAGTATTGTCAGCGTCAGACCTTACAGATACCCTCAGTATCAAAAGGATGAAATTGAAAAACAAGTGGGCGAGATGTTAAAAAAGGGAATCATTCGAAACAGCACGAGTTCTTTTTCAAGCCCAGTAATCTTAGTAAAAAAAAAAAGATAATTCGTGGCGGATGTGTATCGACTATCGTGCCTTGAACAAAGTGACGGTGCCAGATAGATATCCTATTCCTGTGGTAGAGGAGTTGCTCAATGAATTACATGGTGCTCAATACTTCTCAAAGTTAGACCTTAAATCCGGGTATCATCAAATTCGGATGAAGGATGAAGATATACATAAAACCGCTTTTCGGACTCACGAGGGACATTATGAGTTTTTAGTGATGCCGTTCAGTTTAACGAAGATTGTTGGAGGAAGGATCAAGTGGTGGCAGCTAAAGGGGGAGAATCAACTGACTTTCAAGAGAAGATTGTTGGAGGAAGGATCTTGGGAGTTACGAGAAGATGCTAACACCATGTGGGAGGAGATGGCCAAGAAGGTTAGAAAAGTAGGTAAAGCATTTTTAGGAGAATCAAAAGGTTTTAGACAAAGAGATAAGGAATCTTGGTGGTGGAATGAGGCTGTTCAAGAAAAGATCAAATTTAAAAAAGACTGCTTTAAAGCTATCCATCTGTGCAATAACTCGGAAAATTGGGAAAGGTATCGGAAGGCTAATAAGGAGACAAAAAAAGCAGTAAGTGAAGCACGATCTAAAGCGTTTGAAGAGTTTTACAAGGATTTAGGAACGAAAAAAGGGGAACAAAAGATTTACAAGATTGCGAAGGCTAGAGAAAGGAAATCTAGAGATTTGGATCAAGTAAGATGTATTAAGGATGAAGAAGGAAAAGTTTTGGGTACAGACAAAGATATTAAAAATAGATGGCAGGGTTATTTTCATAAGCTCTTTAATGACGGAACGGAGTCGACTTGCGATATGGAAGATCTAACAACCTTGGAGAGAGAACAAAATTTGGCATATTATCGCAGGATCAAGGTTGATGAGGTCAAGGAAGCTCTTAGAAAAATGGATAATGGTAAAGCTGTTGGTCCCGATGGTATTCCTATAGAAGTTTGGAAGTGTTTGGGAGAGGAGGGTACTATCTGGCTAACTAAGCTCTTTAACGAAATTTTAAGGTCTAAGAAAATGCCTGAGGAATGGAGAAGAAGCACTTTAGTGCCTATTTACAAAAACAAAGGAGACATTCAGAATTGCGCAAACTATCGTGGGATTAAGCTTATGAGTCACACTCTAAAATTATGGGAAAGAGTGATTGAACGTAGGTTAAGAATCGAGACGAGTATTTCTGAAAATCAATTTGGATTCATGCCAGGACGGTCTACAATGGAAGCTATATATCTTCTAAGGGGGTTGATGGAAAGGTATCGGAGTAAACAAAGAGACCTTCATATAGCATTTATTGACTTGGAAAAAGCCTATGATCGAGTACCAAGAGAGGTGCTGTGGAAAGCCTTGGAACAGAAAGGTGTACGGGTTGCGTATATTAGAGCCATAAAAGATATGTACGAGGGGGCTACGACTAGTGTGAGAACGTCTGGAGGGGAGACTAGAGACTTTCCTATTAAAATTGGCCTACATCAGGGATCATCCTTAAGCCCTTATTTGTTTGACTTGGTTTTAGATGTTCTGACGAAACACATCCAAGAAGATATTCCTAAGTGCATGCTTTTTGCAGATGACGTTGTTCTCATAGCAGAGACAAGGGAAGAGATTAATTCTAAACTTGAGTTATGGAGAGCTACTTTGGAATCGAAGGGTTTTCGTCTGAGCAGGAGTAAGACCGAATATATGCATTGTAAGTTTAACAAGCGACAAGTTAGGAACGAGCTGGAGGTTAAACTTGGTGATCAGGTCGTATCACAAGTGTCAACGTTTAGGTATTTGGGATCAATTATACAAGATGATGGCGAAGTTATTAGAGATGTGGAACATAGGATACAAGCTGGGTGGTTGAAGTGGAGAATGGCATCAGGGGTTGTTTGTGATCGAAAAGTACCTGATAAACTCAAAGGAAAGTTTTATCGTACTGCTATAAGACCAGCGATTTTATATGGGAGTGAATGTTGG
The DNA here is from genome assembly GCA_037074585.1 of Biancaea sappan. NCBI lineage: Eukaryota > Viridiplantae > Streptophyta > Magnoliopsida > Fabales > Fabaceae > Biancaea > Biancaea sappan. Next base: position 21,925,089 of record CM073494.1, read on the forward strand.
GCAATGAAAGGACAACAAGAACATAAAATTGGAGTGGCGGAGATGAGGATGTTGCGTTGGATGTGTGGTCATACACGAAGAGATAAGATCCATAATGATCATATACGAGGTAGAGTTGGGGTGGCACCTATTGAGGAAAAAATGGTTGAAAATCGTTTAAGATGGTTTGGGCATGTGCAAAGGAGACCGTTGGAAGCGCCAGTTAGGAGAGTTGAGCAGATAGTTTGGAGCCCTATGAAAAAAGGTCGAGGAAGACCAAAAAGGACACTTAGAGAAATTATTGAACGGGATCTTTTAGTAAATGAGATATCTAAAGAGTTGGTCATTGATAGAGCTCAATGGCGTCGTGCGATCCATGTAGCCGACCCCACTTAGTGGGATAAGGCTATGTTGTTGTTGTTGTTGTTTTTTTTAGTAACAGTTGGAATTCCCATATGGAACACTTGGCTGCAGTTTTGAGTGTACTTGAAAAAAATAAATTTGTCGCCAACGAGGGAAAGTGCAGTTTTGGGAAGAAAGAGATTGATTATTTGGGCCATATCATCTCAAGAGAGGGGGTTGCAGTAGACCCTAAGAAGGTGCAGAGTGTGCTAACTTGGCCTACTCCAACTACTGTTAAAGGGGTTAGGGGGTTTTTGGGCCTTACAGGGTATTACCGGAGATTCATTATTAACTATGGAAGGATAGCAAAGCCTCTTACAGATTTAACAAAAAAGGAAGGTTTTCTATGGAATTCAACAACTCAAGCAGCCTTTGAGAGCTTAAAACAGGCAATCACTTCAGCCCCAGTATTGGCTTTGCCAAATTTTGAGATTCCTTTTGAATTAGAGTGTGATGCTAGTGGTAAGGGCATTGGAGCAGTATTGTTACAGAAAAAAAGACCCATTGCTTTTTATAGTAAGGCTTTTTCTGGGGCCCATTTGTCAAAATCTGTCTATGAGAAGGAATTGATGGCTGTGGCTTTGGCGGTTCAGAATTGGCGTCAATATCTTTTGGGGAGAAAATTTATTATTCATTCACATCAGCAAAGTTTGAAGCATTTACTGGAACAGCGAATTACCACAGAGAATCAACAAATGTGGATGGCTAGGCTAATGGGATTTCAGTTTGAGATAAAATACAAGGCAGGAAAGGAGAATAAAGCAGCTGATGCTTTATCTAGACAGCATGAAGGGGTTCTGTGCAACAGTATTTGTTCTTTTCCAATTTGGACAGAGGCTGGAGTGGTAGACAAGGAAATGGCAAAAGATGAATTTCTGCAAAAAGTCATTCGAGATATGCAAAATGAATCATCTAGTTGGCCGGGGTATACTCTGTTTAAGGGGAAATTATTTTATAAAAATCGTTGGGTGATACCGGCAACGTCATCCTTGATTCCCAAGTTGCTAAACGAGTACCATTCATCACCTAACGGAGGACACTCGGGTTTTTTGTGGACTTACAGAAGAATGAGTGCCAATTTGCATTGGCAAGGTATGAAGAAGAGGATCCAAGATTTTATTAAGTCTTGTGACACTTGCCAAAGGCAAAAGTACTTGGCCACTAGCCCATATGGCTTATTACAGCCTCTCTCAATTCCCACTCAGGTTTGGAGTGACATCTCAATGGATTTTATCATGGGATTGCCAAGGAGCAGGGGTTATGAAGCAATAATGGTTATAGTGGACAGATTGTCCAAGTATAGCCATTTCATTGTTATTAAGCATCCTTATACTGCCAGAGGAATTGCGGAGGTTTTCATTAGAGAAGTGGTTCGCTTACATGGGATTCCTACTTCAATTGTTAGTGATAGGGACCCCGTTTTTGTTAGCAATTTTTGGAGGGAGTTATTCAGACTACAGGGAACAGTACTCAGTATGTCATCAGCTTACCATCCACAATCGGACGGACAAACGGAAGTAGTTAATAGGTGTGTGGAAACATATCTCAGATGTTTTGCATCCGAACAGCCACGTTTTTGGTCTCATTGGATTCCTTGGGCAGAGTTGTGGTATAATACCACTTTTCATGCGTCATTGGGTACTACGCCTTTTGAGACAGTTTATGGAAGGCCACCGCCTGCTTTGGTTCATTTTGCAGAAGGGGAGACTAAGGTTAATGTAGTTGCTTGTGAATTAAAGGACCGGGATGAGGCTTTAAGGCAGTTAAGGTATAATTTAAAGAAAGCTCAAGACTATATGAAAATACAAGCTGATAAAAAAAGGACTGATATACAGTTCGCAGTAGGGGATTGGGTTTTCTTACGTCTAAGACCCCATAGGCAATTCTCTGTAGTCCAGCGCATTAATCAGAAATTGGCCCCAAGGTTTTTTGGACCTTATAAGATTTTGGAAAAGATTGGTCCAGTCTCTTACAAGCTTCAGCTTCCAGCAGCCTCAAGAGTTCACCCTGTTTTCCATGTCTCTCAATTGAAGAAAGCTGTGGGGGATAATTACAGTGAGTCTGATTTGCCCTTAGAAATGGAAAAGGATGCTGAGTTGGTAGTGCTCCCAGAAAAAACTTTGGCTTGGCGAATTAAAAATGATGGGAATCATCATTGGTGTGAATGGTTGGTTAAATGGCAAGGGATGGATACTGCTGATGCCACTTGGGAAGATGAAGTGCTCCTGACTAGTCAGTTCCCTTCTTTCAGCCTTCTTTCAGCCTTGAGGACAAGGCTGGTCTTGAGGGGGGGAGTAATGATGGGACTCGAAATGAGGAAATGTTGTTATCTAACCATAGACCTCCTATTTGGAGGGTTTATTCTAGGAAGAGGCGGGATGTTTAATAGGGGTGTGTATTTCACGTGCCTTGGGAGTAAGTTGTTTGAGTGTATTGTCTTTGGATATATAATAAGGTGTCAGCGTTAGTAGTAAGGGGGGATATGAGGTATTGAGTCTTAGGAGTGAACAACTCTGGATAGGAGAGAATTCTCTCTGTGTGTGTGTAATTCTTTCATTTTCTTGGAATAAAGAACGTGGTGTTGCATCACAAACCCTTCTTTTTTCTTTTCCTTTTTTGGGATAAGGAAAAGAAGTGATTTATTAAAGAAGAAAGCGAAGTACAAACAGGGGGAAAAAACAAAAGAAAGAGGAGGACAAGAGATCCTCCCAAGGGATACAGAAAAATAAAACCAACCCAAGAACCCCACAGAGGTGCTAATACCCACCCAAACCCATTTTTTTTCCCATATCCTGACCTAAGTGGGAAAATTTGGCCAGTACCCATATAGTTTGGGTATTATGCCCATCCCTACTAGTATCCATAATTTCCTATTTTTAGGTTAAGATTTGAATCTTACTCTTTGAAAAGACCATTATTTCAAATACCTACCTGAGTCATTTATTATAGTAAAGACAATTAAGAAAATAAATAATTAATTAGAGACCCATATTAATTTAGATGTCAAGCTAATGCCACAGTCCAAACTCCTCTTCCACTCAAAATATCTTGTTTTGAGACATTATGAACATGTATTTTGCAATTTCGACTTTGAATAGAGTGCGATGGAAATCAATCATCAGTGCATGATAGCCTTCTATGATAAAGTAATAATAGCATATTTATCAGGAACCTACTAGAAGCAGCTAAAAGCTCATTGCACGAGCTTAATTCAACGAATAAATAAATAAACAGAAGAAATAAAAGAAAACTGGAATCAGAAAAATGCTATACAACTTCAACTGTTGTACAGAATCCTAATCACCAAAACATAAATATAGTCCTAAGAATGAGTGAATGACTGAATTGCGCACTGAATTTTTCTTACAACACTAAATCAATAAAATTATATGATTAGAACTTTGAAAAATCAAAGATAAAATATGGATTCTGTCAGTGAAAGGGTAGAGAAGAAGAATGTAAACCAGCACAGATTATAAAATCATTATTCATTATTGCCAGACCAGAAAATTTTGGCATCAATAGGAAGTTAAAACCTGAATGGGATGAAGATGATGAATCAAGGCGTCTGTTAAAAGAGCTTTGAATGTGCCCCAGTTCATATTGTGGCATTCTTGCACAACTTCCTGCATATAAAATTAATTACTGCAAAACTAACTCAGATAGTTTGAAAGCCTATAATTACTGTAAGACTGGTAGTAGTGTCAATGGCACAAAGAACCTTTCTTTTATAGAAGAAGAAATTTTATTAAGAAGGAACACTATACACAAGAAGAGGATGAATTATCCTCCTAAGAAAAGTACTAGAACTGGAACAAGAACAACAAAAGAGTATGATAGGACCCAACTCAATAATAAAAGAAAACACCAGAAATGATGAATTTCCACTAAGAAACAGGCACAAAATGATATTCACAATACAACCAAGACACTCAGTAATCTCAAGACACAAATAAGAACACTCACTCAAGGACAGTAATGACACAATGCAACAGAGCAACAATCCTCACAGAAAAGATGATAATGCAGATAATACACATACAGAAAACACACAAAGCACAATAAGGATGCTAGACTTTCGAGAGGCTAGCTCTCTCCCAATGCACTCCCAAATATACCCTACATTCTCTTGCCTCCCTCCTTTTAAACCTCTCTGTACTGACCGGTCCCCACCCATTCAACCCATGTTGAACATATGTCCCACCTCTCTTAGCCCTATCCAATCCATACCTTGCCTTCACATAATTTTCTTCCCTCACCCACTGTCTATAATTTGCACTGGTTCTATTAGAGTACAAAACGACAAATAGAAACTTAAACATGAAACAAAGCTGCCCAACACCAAAGAGAGGTTGCAAAAGTTATCTATCCCATGAGATATCTAAAGACAGAATCCATTTACAAGTTCATGCCCAAAAATTCTTCTAATTTGGCATCAATATGTTTAAAATTTAGTGTTAAACAATCTTCATGTGCTCATAATATTCCAAATTTATTTAGTTTTATATGTGACATATTCTTTTTTCTTGACAAATTTTGGTCCAACTAGACTCATTTTTAGTATAGGATTTATTATCTTTTCTGTCTGTGCTAGTATCCCTTAATCTCTAAAATCTAATATCTCCAGACAGAAACTGATTTGATTGTTTTGTTTGCACTATAACATTTTTCTTTCTTTCTGTTTCCCTTTTACTTTGAAAGAAGTGGGGAAAGAATTATACCCGTTTGTCAAACCACTTTACCAATGTAGCTTCATTATGTCAGGACCATTTATCTGGACAATAAAATACATTATTGAGACATATAAACATAATGATAATGCCCTTTAATAATGATGCCCTTTAATTTTTTCTTTACAGCTATCTTACTTTTGATGTCTTGCTCCCTAAAATTAGTATAAATAGGGAAGCTGCTTCAGTGTATAAGATCAATGATGAAGAAAAAAATTTCTATTATGAAGTTCTAGCTTCCGTGTATAAGATCAATGATGAAGAATAAAATTTCTATTATGAAGTTCTAGTGTTTCTTTCTCTCCTTTCTTGTTTTTCCTGAGCCAGTTTGGTATCAGAGCAGGTTTTAGAGACGAGGGAAAGCCTAAAATTCACCTGAGGTCCACAACTTCGAAGTTTCCGACAGCAGTAATCCGGCGAACTTCGAAAGTCCCATCTTCGGCAATATTTCAGAGAAACTGACGTCACCAACATGTTCGGAAAGCCAAAAAACCTTCGACTGAAGAGTTTCACCGCCGCTGCAGCATCCATGTGCTGACCACTCCACTATATGAGCCACACGTGCCGACCACTCCACTATATGCGCCAGACGCACTGTCCAGAGGTTGAAGACGACCACATCAACCTGAGGTGTCCAGTCAGCCACATGTCACATTTGCCACGTCAGCCTAAGTTGCTACGTCATCGGAGAAGTTGCCATGTCATATTCTGCCACGTGTCACAGTTGCCACATTAGCCTACAGTATGCCTCCAAGATAGGAAATTGAATTGGACGAGTTGAAACATCATATTCAACAACTACGGGAGACTGTAAAAGCCCAACAAGCACAATTAGAGGCTCGCAGAGAGGCCAGAAGCGATGATTCTAATAGTAGTGATTCGTCATCAACTAACAACCGTCAGCCATGGAGACAGGCTACTCGAACCAACGATATTAGGGTGGAAATTCCTAATTTCGAAGGGAAGCTCCAACCAGATGAGTTCGAAGACTGGTTTCAAATGGTCGAACAAGTATTTGAGTATAAAGAAGTGCCAGAGGAACAAAAGGTGAAGATTGTTGCCATCAAGCTCAAGAAGCACGCCTCCATTTGGTGGGAGAATCTTAAGCGAAAGAGTGAGCGTGAAGGGAAACGCAAGATTCAAACATGGGAGAAGATGCGTCACGAGTTAACACGTAATTCTTGTCTACACACTATTATCAAGATAATTTTATTCAATTGCAGAACTTTCGCCAGAAGACCTTGTCCATAGAGGAATATACTAGAGAATTTGAGAAGCTCATGATGAAGTGTGATAACCAAGAAAAGGAGGAACAAACTATAGCCCGCTATCTTAGTGGGTTAAACACTGAAATCAGCCACCAGGTCCGGCTTCAACAATACTAGACTTCAGACGATGTTGTTCAACTAGCCGTTCGTAACCAGAAGGTCCTTATTTCAATATTCTTCTTCCACGAGCAACCAACCAGTTTGTCAAGTAAGCCTCCATCGAAAGCTACGAAGGAGTCCAACTCCAAAGCCACTAAGTGCTTCAAATGCCAAGGTTTCAGACATATTTCCTTAAGAGTGTCCCAACCATAGAGTTATCACTATCATTTAAGGAGAAGCCTATGAAATTTCTGAAGAGGAAGACAAGTCTATACCTGAAGTACAAGAGCCAGTGTATGACAGGGAAGTCACGCTCGTAGTCTGCAGACTAGGGTGAGGTGCTGGTAACCCGTTGAAGCTTGCATGCAGCGCCAGCCAAAGACGATTCCTGGTTACGTCACAACATCTTCCATACCCGCTGCACTACTAAGGGTAAAGTTTGTGACGTCATCATTGACAACAGAAGCCATGAAAATGTAATGTCTAACTATATGATGGAAAAATTGAAGCTACTGACCACCAACCATCCGCATCCCCGCAAACTTCAATGGTTTAATAACGGAAGCGAGGTAAGAGTTTCAAAACGTTACCTTGTTATATTTTCAATTAGCAAAAAGTATCATGATAAAGTTTGGTGTGATGTTATGCCTATGGATGCATGTCATCTTCTTTTGGGGAGACTTTGACAATTTGATCATTGTGTTCAATACGACGGTCATGCAAACACATACTCTTTTGTAGAAGATGGAATAAAGGTGATGTTAGCACCCTTTCCACCTGATGAATATAACAAAGGCAAACCGGAAACTAAGCCGTTGGTATCTCTAATTACCAAGGAGTAGATAAAGGTGACGAAAACAAAAGCCCAAGCTATGGGTCTTATTCTGTTGCTTGAGGCAAACAACAGATCTACTTTTTTCCCAAACATTCAACAACTATTAGTTGAGTTTCCAGATGACATCTCATCAAGATTACCACCCATGTGAGACATCCAACATTCCATTGACTTTATCCCAGGAGCAATCATTCCTAACAACCTGCTTATAGGATGAGTCCACAAGAACACACAGAAATTCAACGACAAGTGAAAGAGTTGATGAAGAAAGCTTTAATCTAGGAAAGTATCAGTCCTAGTTCTGTGCCCGTACTTCTAGTCTCAACGAAATATGGGAGTTGGAGAATGTGTGTTGATTGTCGAGCCGTCAACAAAATCACCATCAAATATTGGTTGTCAATTCCTCGACTCAATGATATGTTAGACCAACTACACAGTACCACTACCTTCTGTAAGATTGACCTTCGTAGCAGTACCACCAAATCTGAATTCCACTCGGAGATGAATGGAAGACAGCATTCAAAACTAGAGATGGCCTATATGAGTAGGTTGCCATGCCCTTTGGGTTGTCTAATGCCTCTAACACTTTTATGCGCCTGATGAACTAGGTACTTCACCCCTTTATTAGCAAGTTTGTTGTTGAGTACTTAGACGACATTCTCATTTATAGCAAGAACCAAGTAGAGCATGTAGAGCACCTACGGCAAGTCTTACAGGTTTTGCGAGAGAAAAAACTCTATGCCAACTTAAAGTGCACCTTCTTGACCAATGAAATCATTTTTCTGGGTTATATCATCATCGTAGAGGGTTTTCAAGTTGATCCCAGCAAAATTGAAGCCATTAATAGCTAGCCAACTTCGAAATCTATTCATGAAGTTAGAAGCTTCCATGGATTAGCTTCCTTCTACTGGAGGTTCATTCGAAACTTTAGCTCCATTGTTGCACCGCTCACAGATTGCATCAAATGAGACAAGTTTCAATGGACGGAGTAAACCCAAAAAAGTTTTGAAGAATTGAAGGAGCGTTTGACGAAAGCCCTTGTGTTATCCCTTCCTAACTTTGACAAAGTGTTTGAGGTCAGTTGTGCTGCCTCCAATACCGGAATTGGCGTTGTTCTAAGCTAGGAAGGACATCCAATTGCATTTTTCAGTGAAAAGCTCAATGATAGCAAGCTTAAAAATTCCACCTACAACAAAGAGTTCTACGCCATTGTTCGTGCTTTATAGCACTGGAGCCATTATTTGATGGTGATTTTGTTGACGGCTCGGCAATCGACACACATTCTCCAACTCCCATCTTTCTTTGGGACTAGAAGTACGGGTACAACACTGGAACTGATACTTTCCTAAATTAAACCTTTATTCAGCAACTCTTTAACTTTTTGTTGCGTGTTCATGTGAACTCATCCAATAAGCAGGTTTGTTAGGAATGACTTCACCTGGGATGAAGTCAATGGAATGTTGGATGTCTCACATGGGTGACAATCCTGATGGGATGTCATCTGGAATCACATCTAGAAACTCAGCTAATAGTTGTTGAATGTCTGGCAAAAAAATGGATCCGTTGGTTGCCTCAAGTAACAGAATAAGACCCATAGCTTAGGCTTCTGTTTTCGTCAACTTGATCTGCTCCTTGGTGACTAAAGATATCAACGACTTTATTTCTGGTTTGCCTTTGTTGTATTCACCGGGTGGCACGAGCACATCACCTTTATTTCGTCTTTTACAAAAGAGTATGTGTTTACATGATCGTCGTATTGAACACAACGATCAAATTGCCAAGATCTCCCCAAAAGAAGATGACAGGCGCACAACATCACACCAAACTTCATCGTGATACTTTTTGCCAATTGAAAATGTAACAAGGCAACGTTTGGAAACTCTTCCCTCGCTTTCGTTATTAAACCATTGAAGTTTGCAAGGATACGAATGGTCGTGGGTTAGTAGCTTCAATTTTTCCATCATGTAGTTGGACATTACATTTTCATAGCTTCCGTTGTCGACGATGACGTCACAAACTTTACCCTCAACAGTGCAGCGGGTATGGAAGATGTTGTGATGTAACCAAGACTCGTTTTTTGCTAGCGCTGCATGCAGGCTTCGGAGGATCACCAGCGCCTCACCATAGTCTGCAGGCGTGACTTCTCTGTCATACAATGGCTATGGCTCTTGCACTTTAGGTATAGGCTTGTCTTCCTCTTCAGAAATTTCATAGGCTTCTTCTTCAGTGATAGTGACAACTCTGCAGTTGGGACGCTCCAAGGCAATGTGTCCTAAACCTTGGCATTTGAAGCACTTAGTAGCTTTGGAGTTGGACTCATTCGCAGCTTTCGATGGAAGCTTGCTTGACGAACTGGTTGGTTGCTCGTGCGCCTTGTGGCTACTGGAAAATCTTCTAGTGGAAGAAGAAGGTTGAAATGAGGACCTTCTTGTTGTTTACTTCTCAACACGGACAACTAGTCGAACGACATCATCTAAAGTCTAGTATTGTTGAAGCTGGACCTGGTGGCCGATTTCAATGTTAAACCCACCAAGATAGCAGACTATAGTTTGTTCCTGCTTTTCTTGGATATCACACTTCATCATGAGCTTTTCAAATTCTCTATTATATTCCTCCATGGGCAAGGTCTTCTGGCGAAGGTTCTAAAATTGAATAAAATTATCTTAATATAGTATGTAGGCAAAAACTTACATGTTAATTCGCCACGCATCTTCTCCCATGTCTGAATCTTGCGTTTCCCTTCGCGCTCACGCTTTCGCTTAAAATTCTCCCACCAAATGGAGGCATGCTTCTTGAGCTTGATGGCAACAATCTTCACCTTCTATTCCTCCAGCGCCTCTTTATACTCAAATACTCGTTCAATTATTTAAATCCAATTTTCGAACTCATTTGGCTGGAGCTTCCTTTCGAAATCAGGAATTTCCACCCTAATATTGTTGGTTTGGGTGGCCTGTTTTTACGATCGACGGTTGTTAGTTGATGAATGATGACGAATCACTACTATCAAAATTACTGCTTTTGGGCTCTGTCGAGCCTCTAATTATGCTTGTTGGCCATTTACGGTCTCTTGCAGCTATTGAATCTGATGTCTCAACTAGTCCAATTCAATTTCCTACATAGGTCTGTGTCCTGGAGGCATACTATAGGCTGACGTGGCAACTATGACATGTAGTAGAATATAAGTGACTGACGTGGCAACTTCTTCGATGACGCAGCAACTTAGGCTGACATGTCACTGATTGGACATCTCAGGTTGACGTGGTTGTCTTCCATCACTGGACAGTGCATGGCGTGTGGCGTGGAGTGGAGTGGCCGGCGCTTGGACTTACAACTGTAGCCCGTGGCTGCTGCAGCGACAATGAAACTCTCCAGTCCAAGGTTTTTTGGCTTTCCAAACACGTTGGCGACATCAGTTTCTCTGAAATACTGCCGGAGTTGGGACTTTTAAAGTTCGCCGAGATGAATGATGTCGGATACTTCGAAACTATGGACTTCAGGTGAATTTCAGGCGTTCCCTTGTCTCTGGAACCTGCTTGATACCAAACTAGCTAAAGAAGAACAAGAAAGGAGAGAAAGAAACACTAGAACTTCATAATAGAAATTTTATTCTTCTTCACTCCCTATACTCTAAAGCAGCTTCCCTATTTATAATAATTCTAGGAAGCAAGACATCAAAAGTAACATAGCTGTAAAGAAAAAATTAAAGGGCATTATTAAAGGTTATTAAATAACCTTTATTAAAGGGCATTATTGAAGGACCTTATTATTAAGGGTATTTATCATGATGTTTATCTGTCCCAATTATACTGACAGATAAACATATTACCAAGTTAAGAGTTCATTAAGAAGGCCAGATGCCAGAAAATATAGGGAAAGCAAGGCAGAACAGATGTTTAAACAAACTAGGCAGACCCCAGAATCACCAATAAGAGTATAATAACTGAACAAGCATACATGCAAAAAAACATTTTTAAAATGAAAGCATTTTTGTTACCTCTTTTGTCTTGTCTGCAATAAGCTGGTATATGGAAAGAAGATTGTTACATTCAGGCCTTTCAGGATTATCAAATTCCAAGCTGTAAGGTTCGACAAAAAGTAAATGAACAGTAACTTTTGAGCTAGCTGGACAATAGATAAATAAAGATTTATAAAAAAAAAAAGAAATATTTTAGAGACAGAAACTCCAAATCCCAAAATCATCATATTCATAACATTGCTAATAAAACGATCAAAATACTTACCCAGTGAATGCATCAGTTTTGCAACGTTTTATCTTGTTTGTTATAAGCTACATAATAAAAGTAGCCAACTCAGAGCAATTGAAAAAAAAAAAATCTAGAGCTAAGGAGCAATAGAAAAATTACAAAGGTTATGTTCATAGCCATATTTTAATGGGCAAGATAAACTTCAATGTGCGCAGCAGAGGAAGAACTACAAAACTGAAAATCCTAGTAATTATGCCTAATTCTATTATGTAAATCTATAGAGCAAGGACACTTCAAAACAGGGGCCATATACATGTCCAGTATCCATGCTTCTTAGGTGTAAATCAAATGAATAACTCAAAGGAGTCAAGTCAATCTTCAAGCTAAAACACATGCTTCCAATTGAGCAAACTTCAAGCTAAGTCTCTGAAATACCATGTATTGAGTCAAATAAGACACCACAATTTTTTGATTTGTTTTTTTAAAAAGTAAAGGCTGTCTGCTATTCCAAAACTTATTTGTACTCTATGCACTTTTTTTCCCTGCTCTAAAAAATCTAAAACTAAGCCTATCTCAATTCTATCAGCCCACAAACTTTAGCCAACTAGGGAGACTAATAATTCATTTTTTTAATAGAGAAAAGCACAGACAGATTATGTTATTGTCAGCCTTTATGAAAAGCATTGGTTAAGAAATCAGAATAGGAAAAACCACTGGTATGCATCATTTTCCTGCACTAAGATATCAACACAATCAAAATATACACTGAATTTTATGTTTATTTCAGCAGAAGGAACATCATTCTTTGCTTTCATGAGCAAAATTACCTATCAAACGCTACTGCAACCAAGAGAAAATATTATAGTGGGAAAATGTACATTCACCAACAGCAAACAACATTCATATTATCCATTAAACGGTAATTAAAAAATCATCAACACAAATTTGTATTAATGGAAATTCAACAACCTCATTCATGGTTGAATGCTAAATATAATTACTGCTTCTAACATTACTATCTTAGATCTTACATACCACATCCAAATCCTAGAAAACTTTTAAAAAGTTAAGAAAAAAAGTCATTCTATATTATGCAATAAGGCCGACATAGATAGCAACAAGAAAAGTGAAGTATTCATACTTACATCTTTTGGATCAAGAAGATTGATTCTGGATTGATCAGAGGGCGCAGACTTTGACATCTATTAAAAAAAATCCACAACAAATGTCAAAACAAATTTATAGGTTGAAATTTTAATAGTGAATCTTGCTTTTTACTCTTCATAATTAATTAGGAAGAAATTTGGATCAGAGAATAATTAGGCCCTTTCACTTTATAGTTTTATGGAAGAAAAAAAAAAATTCCCCCTTTCAACAAGGCAGTGGAGCAGGGGAGGGATAAATAGCAATGAATGCGCCTTCACAGTATTACTAAAAGGAACAATGAATGAAATGAATGACTTTAAAAGAATGTTCATAAAACATATTTGTATATCTCATCTAAATATCATATTTTTTGTCCTTGAAATTTGGGAAGCGCATTCCAGAAAGAAAAATGTTAGCTATAACTGGCAATCCTGTATCAAACTTTTATTTGGTATCCTCTACTTTGATGCTGAAACAGATATATCTAACATACTGAATTTTCAAAAGTTAATAATAGAACAAAAGAACTGGTAGATATTCCTTACTGAAACAGATATAGATGTGTACTTATAAAGGGAAAATAGAAAAACTAGAAACCTTGGAAAGACCATCTGTTAGCGACATTATTCGGGCTCCAGTTGGAGGTATAAGAGGCTCTGGAACCTACACCTCAGAAAGTGCAGTCAAAATGGATATATCCCCATAACATTAAAAAATCATTAGCCCTTGTTAATGGGTGAATATAACTTGCCTTAAATATGGCACCACCTCGGCTGTCACCAAAACAGAAACAAGGGTCATTCCATCAAGTCATTGAGGTGCCATTTATATCCAGTTTAAAAAAAGCAATGTCTCTTACCCGCCTAATTTCTTCCACTTCCTTCCCCCATATAAATAATTAACCCGTTCAGCTAATTCACGAGTCAACTCCAAATGCTGCTTTTGATCATCACCAACAGGGACAAAGTCTGACTGCAGAAGCATGCTGCAATTTATAAGAATTGTCCACATTCAAGGTAACAATCTAACATCAAAATGAATCTATAACAAAAACTTTATAGTTGCATATATCAAGTAGAAAAAGCTAAAATCACAAATAAATACTAATGGTCCATTTACTTGGTATTTAAACTTTCATTCGTAGCAAACTGACAAACATCCAGACAGTCATATTATATAGATAGGCAGAGCATCTGAAACAACCTGATATAGAAGAATATCAGAAGCCATTAGAACGGGATAAGTCAAAAGAGCAACTCCAACATTTTCATCTCCCTACAAGTGCAATTCCAAAAGAAATATAAGTCCATGAATCAGTGAAGACATACCCAACTGCATAAAAAGAACTAAGGAATAAAGAAGGGTCCGCTACAGAAATCTACAATAGCTAGATAAAAACTGTTGTAAACCGTAAATTTAAACACATAATTCACATGTTGTGTTAGAAAATGATCCACATATTCTCATTATCTGATGGCCTTGACATCCAAAGAGAAACTTTTGCCTTACAATTAATTAAAGAGCAGTAAGAAAAAGAAATTTTATTTTCATGGGAAGATTTTCAAATTGAGCACTGAAGAACCGTCAAAGGCCCCAAAAAAAGTGGCGTGTACTATGTTGTTGGCAACCAAGACAAATTTTCTTTCCACGTTTCCTTTTTCCTATTCATGTATAAGTTCTGCCTTTTCCCTTACTTACAAAAGAAAAATATGAAAACTTTATTTGTTCTAGTTGTTCTTTGAATTAAGTCTCAGCACTATCACAAACAAATTAAAATCTTCTTTCTTTCTTTTTTTTTTGGGTTTAAGGTAAAAAAAAAAAAAAAAGATGAAGTCCGTCCAAAGTGAAAATCACATGTAACTTCATTAGATAATAGATGTTCTTCTTGGGTCATACTCTGACTTTGACTAGATGTCCATGACAAAGGGAAGTTATGATTGGTAGGAAGTCAAAAGTAATTAAGTCAAAACTTGAATGAAATATACAACTCAAAAAGACAAAAGTAAACTAAAATGGAAATAGGGAATTCATACAGCTAGACACGCACCGCCTTGCGTGATTTCTCTTTAAACTGAATCATTCTGTTCAGCCAACCAATTGGTGTGGCAGAACTTAACAGCCACATCAATTCTACGTGCGCACGAACATGGGATTGTACAAAAACAGACGCCTGCATAACAAATTAGAGTCATCTATACACAATTGTCCTGATATTTCCGGCACAAAGCACATACAAAAAAGTGTTGCAAAGAAAAAGGATCATTGAAAACCTTTGAAGTATCAATTCCACATGCCAAATAAATAGCTGCTGTTTCTCTCGTTGTTCTAGATAATTGTTGTACATCATATGGTAATGTAATCTGTAAGAGAAAAATCTTGATATGATAAATGGGCTACTATCATTCCAAAACAATAAAACAGAAAACTGGCTTTAATAAGTAATTCATTTCGTCTGAAAAGTAAGAAATTCGTTTTATAATTGCACTTACATGAACTCAGAGCCATAGCTCTAACAACAAAATGGAAAAATAACAGCATCACTGAAAACTTATGAGTTTATCTAGAAGGTAGTATGAACATACCGCATGCAAATCCACGATGAAGTAAAGTGTATCATATGTATTCTGCATAATTAAAGCATTATCATGTATTAACAAGTCATGCAAATCCAGGAATCATGTCAGTCAACCTTTGTTTCATGCCAAACTCAATTAACTCATGTATATGCAAAATGTTCATAAAATTGGAGTGGCGGAGATGAAGATGTTACGTTGGATGTGTGGTCATACAAGAAGAGATAGGATCCATAATGATCATATACGAGCTAGAGTTGGAGTAGCACCTATTGAGGAAAAAATGGTTGAAAACCGTTTAAGGTGGTTTGGGCATGTGCAAAGAAGACCATTGGAAGCGCCAGTTAGAAGAGTTGAGCAGATGGTTTGGAGCCCTGTGAAAAAAGGTCGAGCAAGACCAAAAAGGACACTTAGAGAAATTATTGAACGGGACCTTCTAGTAAATGAGATATCTAAAGAGTTGGTCATTGATAGAGCTCAATGGCGTCGTGCGATCCATGTAGCCGACCCCATTTAGTGGGATAAGGCTATGTTGTTGTTGTTGTTGTTGTTTCCTAAGTGACAGCCATCCCATTATAACTAGGGGGAGGAGGCCCAATAACTAGGAAATAGAATGAGTTTACTTAGCAATCTACAATCCTAACCCTCAGAAGCTTAAAATGGGAATTTGAACAGGATATGAATGTGCCTTCACCATTGAAGTATTCTGACTGATGATCTTACTTCTCATTTGATATACCACTGACTTACTGCACAAAACATACATATGAGTATGTGTCTCAATGGCCAGAAAACTTCACATCAGACATGTCGGGCACTTAGCACAAGTACTTCTGGCCCTGTGTGTTGAGTTGGACGTGCTATTGTTCTATACATATGCTGAAACCAATATGTAAGGATTTCATAAGTCATTTCCTTCAGCCATAATCTTCAATGCCCGGAGCTGGAACTTGCCAGGTGATAGTGGATTAGAAGTGAGTTTTCAAATCCAAAGAATAAGCATGCTGGATCCCACAGAAAACATGAAATTGACTAGAAGGTCCGAGTTATGAAAGTTAAAAACTAATCCCGATTTATTTATTTGGTCTTATGCGGAATATAAAGTGCTTAAAAGGGCAAACCTGGTGCTACAAAGCTCCCGCTATACGCGGGGTCCAGGAAGGGGCCAGATCCACTTTGTGGATCTAATGTAGGCAGTCTTACCTTGCAATTTTTGCAAGAGGCTGATTCCACGGCTCGAAACTGTGACCTCCAAGTCACATGGCAGCAACCTTACCGTTGCGCCGAGGCTCACCCTCGGAATATAAAGTGCTTATTCAGTATAAAAAGTAATTAAATCCAAGTTTAGGTTTGAGACTATTCACTTTACAAGCATATAAAGAAAGACGATCAACAACCTGAAGTCCAATCCAATTCTTTATGGCACCAAGGTAATTCCCAAGGTGAATAGACCCTGTAGGTTGAACTCCTGAAACTACCCGTTTCCTGTCAAAGAGAAGTTAAACAAACATCATTCGAAATGGTGTACTTCAAGATAAAGTACAGTTAATGACAATACAAATATGTAAGAGGATAAAAGGAAGTAATAGCAGGACATAATTATAGGGAAAGGCTGAGATAACCATAGAATATATTAGTAAAGTCTTCATGAAGTAATGTTATACTGTCAATTTAAGTGGTCAGCATCCAGGAAAACAATATACACATATTCCTAATAATTATCCAGTATAAGGGACGAAATGCATCACAGCGAGAAGGAGCATGAAAATGCAAAAAGAAATATGTTGTGATTACTTTATAGAGGTCGGAGAAGCCTCTGAAACAGACTCACTACTAGAACAACACCGGACGCAAGTGCCACTGAGACTAACCGGACGGCGAGCATGACGGAGATTTGTTGTAGGTGCCTTTAAGAACCTCGTCACACTACAAGACCTGCTTGATAAATATCAGAATAGAAATGCCAAAATTTTAGAAGCTTTTGGAGATGGAGTATACAATGAGGAGAGGGGGAGAGAGTGTATATACAGTGAGGGGGCGAAGCGAGGAGAAGAAGACGAGAGAACCAGGAAATTGGAAAGAACCGCGCGACCCATCTTACTTCAACGGCTGTCTTCAGCTTGGTTTTATCGGTCGAGGCAGTCTACTCCGAGAGATTTGTGGTTTCGTTCAAGCTAAACGACAGTACCCAGTGGCACGCATATGGGTGCGACGGATTGCACTAAGAAACTGCAAGTCGTTTCGAAATATGAGGTTTTTTGTTGGGTCATTTTAATTGCTCGAGACAATGTAGAATTTTAAAACTAATTCCAGGTAAAAGTATACTTTTATTCTCTCAATTTTATTTCAGATTTTACTTTAATCCTTTAACTTTATTTTAATTTACTATGATCTTTTAAATTTTAAAAATTACTCATTTTTTTCACACTAAATATAGTTAGTTTATTTACGAACAATGTTGATATCTAAAATTTTGATGCTAAATATTATTTACATTAGCTGTTCATTAATTCCACGTGAAAAGATTAATCCTGCAAACTTATGTATGCCAAACGTATGCTCCTAATATAAGTAATAATTTGACGTAAGATTTTACAAATCAGTATTTTCCCTTAATCGTGTTAGATGTGGAAAAAAAAAATTGAGCAACTTTTGAAAATTAAAGAACTGAAGTGAATCAAAACAAAATTAAAGGATTAAAGTGAAAGTTGAAAAAAAATCAAGAGATTATAAGTGTATTTTTGTCATTTGGAGAGCGGTCCATACAAGTATTATAAATACTCAATAGTATTTTTCCTCACTGCAATTCTACTATCCTCGAATTTAGAATCATGTTTACTTAAATACGTGAATTTTTTTTTCGCACATTTGTTTACATATAATATATTATTTCTATCATATAATTCAAATATATTGACACCGTGATATGTACTCAATTATAAGGTTAGAAATCCATGGATGAGTCAAGTTTGAATTTTGGTAGTAACTTCTATGACAATAATTTTGTTTCTCTAAAATCTATCTTCTTAATAAATTCTCTTATGTAACTCCAAGTCCAACATATACATTTTTACTTAAAAGTTATAAAATAGTAATTACAATATTTTTATTTTTTAGCACGCAATGTATATTCGAGAAAGAGCCACGTTTGATATATATTAAGACATGTGAGGAATAGAGAATAGAGAATAAGAATAAAAATAAAAATTCATGAATGATTCTAGTTTAAATTTTGGTTTTAACTTTTATGAAAATAATTTTGTTTTTGTAAAATCTATCTTCTTGATAATTTCTCCTATATACCTCCAACATATACATTTTTACTTAAAAATTAGAAAACAGTAATTACAATTTTTTTTATTTTTTAGCGCCCAATGTATGTTTGAGGAAGAAGTCATGTTTGGTATATATTAAGATTTGTGAGGGAAAGGGAATGAAAATATATATAGATAGAACTATCAAAGTGAGCCAGCCCGACCTGTTCAGGCTGGCCCACCACGGGCCAGAGAAAAAGTTGACTGGGTTGGACAGACTGAAATTTTCAAAGTCCAGCCCACTTTTTTGCGGGCTGGCAGACTAAACGGGCCAGCCTGCCAGCCCACTCTTTTTTTTTACTTTTAAATTTTTTATTCTTTTTTTATTTTATTTTATTTTATTTTATTTTTTTATCAATCTAAGTAATGAAAACATTTAAGGACAATATAACTAATTTAAAAACATCAAAAATCTTACAATACAAAATAATTTATCAATATTCTCCAAGATGTAATATTAAAAAGAAGAAAAATTAAAGGCACATATATCAATAATCATTCAATACTCATCCTTTTTTAATTAATATTGTTATACAAATATATACACATTTATATAATGGTATATGCATGATAACAAAGTAAGAAAATATTATTAAAAAAAAGAGTTAGGCGGGCCAACCCCGCGGGTTAGGCAGGCCGGGTTTGAATGAAATATATATAGATAGAGCTGTCAAAGTGAACCAGCCCGGCCTGTTCGGACTGGCCCACCGCGGGCCAGAGAAAAAGCTGACAGGATTTGACAGATTGGAATTTTTAGAGCCCGGCCCACTTTTTTGCCAGCTGGTAGGCTAAACGGGCCAGCCTGCCAGCCCACTTTTTTTTTAATTTTTAATTTTTTTTATTCTTTTTTATTTTATTTTATTTTATTTTATTATCAATCTAAGCTAATGAAAACATTTAAGGACAATATAGCTAATTTAAAAACATCAAAAATCTTACAATACAAAATAATTTATCAATATTCTCCAAGATGTATTATTAAAAAGAAGAAAAATTAAAGGCACATATATCAATAATCATTCAATACTCATCGTTTTTTAATTAATATTGTTATACAAATACATACACATTTATATAATGATATATGCATGATAACAAAGTAAAAACATATTATTAAAAAAAAGGTTAGGCTGGCCAACCTCGCGAGTTAGGCGAGCCGGGCCTAAAAAGCCCGGCAAAAAATAGGCCTTAATTTAGGAAACTCGGCCCACCTAAAAAATGGGCTAAACGCAGGTTGGGCCCGTTTTGACAACTCTATATATAGAAATAAGAATCTTAAAATTATTTTTGGTATGATATAAGAAGAAATGAAAATTATTGAATTTATTTTATTTGATATGTGATTTAAATAAAGTAAAGAAAAGAATTTGATATTAATTAACTAAATTATCCCTTGTTAAAAAAATTAAATATAAGATAGAAAAATAAAAAATAAAAGGCACTCGTCTCTCTTTCCCGCCCGCCTCCTCCACTTCCATCTTCCTCTTCCTCCCTCTTCTTCTTTTTCTTCTTCTTCTCTCTCCTCTATAATCATCTTCTTTCGTACGCCCTAAATCTTTCGTCTTCTGCCATTGACATCATTCTCCTCCATCATTCTCCTCCATCATTTTCTGTCATCATTTGTTATTTGTCACAGAGGGGCTAAGCTGAAATTTATGGTAGTCACAGAGGGGCAAATCTAACATTTCACATTCAATCTAATGAAATTGAATCTCCTTCCAGTACAAAATGTAAAGGAAAGAAATTTTCATTCTTTTTCCAGTATGAATACCAAATATATTTACGGTGCATTAGAAATAAAATATTTCTCCTTTAATAACTACCAAACGGGCCTTGAGAGCGCAAGTGCCAGAATGGTTTCTTTTATATATATATATATATATATATATACATACACATACACATAAGCTCTGTTCGGTAAAATTAGCTTATAAGTTAGCGGATAGCTTTTTTAGTTATAGCTTATAGCTTATAGCTTATAAGTTAGCTTATTTGAATAAAAAGTGTTCGGTAAAAATAACTGATTGAATAGCTGAAAAGTGTAAAATGACATAAAATGGTATATATTTTGTAATTCTAAAATAATATAAATAAATCTATCATTTTTGTTTTTAATTAAATTAATTTGAATTATTATAAATATAAAATTCATTAAAAATATATATTTATATATGAATAATATATTTTTACATGTATAATAATTTATATATATTATTATATTTTATTATATATAATAAAATATATTTACATATTTTATTATTTTTATATATATTATACATATTTATAATATATTTATGTATTTTTATCATATATATAATATTATATATGTATAATATATTATATATAAATATAAATATAATAAAATATGAGTAAATATGATATAATAAAGTAATGGACATAATGAATATTTTGAAAAAATAGTAAGGGCAAAATAGGAACAAAAAACTTTAAGCTATAAGCTACTCAAAATAGCTTATCAGAATAAGCTATAAGCTACTAAAATAAGCTCGTTTACCGAACATTTTTAACGAACTTATAAACTAGCCAAATAAGTTATAAGCTAGCTTATAAGCTATAAGCTCGTTTGCCGAACACAACCATAGTGCAACTAGTTTTGCTCTTAAATATTTGGAGCAGACATTCTTATTTAATTCATCACAAAAATATGACAATATTCCTTCTCCGTACGGTAAAAAATTTTAAAATGGTTGACAACGTCTTGAAGAAATTAAAGTTCTAATAACCCTGCCTACTACAAAGTACCAACCACACTGTAAACCTACTGACTCAATTCAGATAATTTGGTTCTTTAAAAGCTCAAGGATACTGCAAACTACAACATTCAAAAATCTCAGAGGTAGCTTCGGTAGAGTGGGCTGTACATGCAGCTCTCAGCATATTTGACAAGATCCTTTGGTCGAGGTAGATGAGTAGCCAAACCTATCCACCAAACACAAAATACAAAATTTTAATTGTAGAAAAACAAAGTAAAAAGAACAGTACAGGCCTGCGTTGTCTGAAATGAACACATGAAGATAAAACCACACTCACCAAGTTCATAGGCCTTAGCTGCAACATTAGCAGCTATGTGTGCTGAGATGTTTCTTATGTTAGTGAAAGGCGGGTAAATCAGTCCCTTATCATAGTTTTCTTGAGTCACTTGTGCAGCCAAAGCTTCCGCTGCAACAAAACATGTGAACAGACATTGTTATGCTTGTACCATAAACATAAGCCTGTTGAATGAAGATTATCAGATTCACTTGTCTTTCAGTTTCATATACTTACAGGCTGCCAAGAGCATCTCATCCTTTACCCGGATAGCGCCGGAGATGATTAGACCTAATCCAAAGCCGGGAAATATGTAGGCATTGTTGGCCTGAATGGCATCATAAGAAGTAAGCTACTAGTTGTTCAAGTATATACGCATGTTGAATAATATATTTTGCAGTTATGAAGATATATATATAAAACCTGTCCAGGCACAAAAGCTTTTCCTTCATAGTTAACTGGATCAAACGGGCTTCCACTGGCAAAGATTGCTCTTCCCTGCATATTTAAAAGGGACTTTTCTTGTTAATCTGATCTAGTAACGTTAACACGTGTGTGAAAAAGGGAGGCAACAAAAACTTTACCTTGCTCCATGTATAGGCTTCTTCTGCTGTGCACTCAGATTGTGAAGTGGGGTTGGAAAGAGCAAGAATGAGGGGTTTCTGCATGACAGTAAATATCATGACCATTGATGGCGCAGAATTTTCTCATCAGTTAACTAAGTTACGAGAAGATGAAGTGTGAAGGAACCTCATTTATGGATGACATGGCTTCAACCACTTCCTTCGTGAACGTCTTTCCCACTCCTGATGATCCTATTAGCACCGTTGGCTTGATTGCCTGAAGGAGTGAATTGTAAGATATATGTATAAAGTATGAAAAATGATGAATGGTATATAAGAACACATTCTGAAACAATTTTCCTTACCTTGACAGCATCCAAAAGTCCCTTCACAGGTTCATGCTCATGAGCCCAAGGTTTTTTGAACTGCTGAAGCGATTCCACACGAGATCTAACAATCAATCCCTGAACAGAACAGGCTTGTTATGACAGGTTATAGGAGAAAGGAAATTCAGAAGCAGAAAAAGATCATCTTCACTTCATTCATTACCTTTGAATCCACCAGCCAAATCTTCTTGCGGCTCTCTTCCAATGGAGCTTTTGTCTGGCCAAGAATATCTATGTTTAGAAAAAGTACATAGACTCTTTGAGTGAAGGAATCTAACACTTAGTTAATAACAATACCTGCTTTGAAACCTCAAGAGCTATCAGCTCTGCTATACCCGTCCCAGCCTTCAACAACCAAAAGAAAAAGGTGAGTATGAGTGACAGTTTTTCTTTCTTATCCTTTCTTTCCAGACAGTTTTGGAATTGTGACCAATGAAAATAAACCTAAGAAGGCAAGGTTTGTAAGGCTAACCTCTCCAGCACCTAGGAATAAGAAGGTGTGATCAGCTAAGGTTCCTCCAACTAATTTCAGGGAAGCAAGAAGCCCTGCTAATACCACAGAAGCTGTACCCTGAATTGAACCCAAAATCAAAGTCAGAAAAACTAAAAAGGGACAGAGCATAGAGTCCAAATCTTTCTTGCATGCTAGCTAGTAGCTACCTGAATATCATCATTGAAGACAAGATGAGATGAGCTGTATTTCGCCAGCAGATCAAAAGCGTTATGGTTTGCAAAATCTTCAAACTGAAAAGAACCATGAATGTTGATGAGAACAATATAATCAAGCAAAGAAAAGAAACTCGAGATTAACAGGTTGGAACTGATTTGTGACCTGCACTAGGACTTTCTCCCCATAGTTTTGTTTAACTGCACGCATAAACTCGTCCAGAAGCTCCTCGTATTCCTAAACCACAATAAACAAATGTCATCCTAAAAATTGAAAAACTTCTTATTGTATACTCTATAGAGATCAGAAACAATTAAATTATGCATCTCTGATAGAGAAAGAGAGTAGCATTCAGACCTTCCCAGTTGCTCTCTTCTGCTTAAGCCCAATGTAATACTCATCATTCAGCAACTTCTCGTTGTTTGTGCCAACATCAATGGTTATAGGTAAGCACTGTAAGTCATGGAAACATCATTTAGCAAGCAACCAAAAGTTGCAGGCAAGGGAAACTCATATGGTGTATTATTGGTTTGTAAGTAATTCTTACTGCTGAAGGGCGAACACCTCCTAATGCGGTATAGAGAGAAAGTTTCCCTACAGGAATCCCCATTCCCTGATAGGAAATTTCAAGCAAATGTGTCAGCAAAAATGAATCTGAATGTAATACAGAGATAGCAGCAAAATTTAATAGATACAACCTGACATCCAAGATCTCCAAGTCCCAAAATACGCTCACCATCGGTCACAACAATAACTTGAATGCTCTTTTCTGGCCAGTTTTTCAGTACTTCAAGGATCTTGCCTCTGTAGAACTCAAATGACTCAGAATGTTCTAAAATGACCAGCAAAAAACAAATGAGGAATGGTTATGCCATGAAAAAGCATACTTGTCCTTCAAACTGATATATAGACCCTGAGGCCGCCTGAAAATGCTTCCATATTTCTGGCAGGCTTCTCCAACCGTTGGAGTGTAAACAACGGGAAGCAGTTCCTCGACATTATCGATCAAAAGCTTGTAAAACAGCCTCTCATTCCTCTCCTGTCAATGCAGAAACGTGAGAGGATGATCAATTTGATAATGGATAAGAAGCACCAAGGCCTGTTTTCATTTTTCTACCTGAAGATCCATCAGTGCCATGTACCTATGGAGAGGAACGTCATACTGGCGAAGATTGTGCATCAACCTCTTCTCCTGTATGACATAATAATAACAAGGGTGATTAGCCAGCAAGAAAATGTAGTCCTACTTGTAAAAGCCCAGAGCACAAGAGAATCAAAGGTAGAATTGAATTAAGTAAAATTCATGGAATCTAAAGAACCTGAAGCTCTTGAGAGAGGACAGCTGGAGGCAAAAGGCCACGCAAGTAATGAGCATCTCTTTCTTTCTCAGTGAAGGCAAGTCCTTTGTTGTAATGTGGATCACGCAGCAAAGTACAGCCACTGTAACCCCATATACTTTATTAGCAAATAAATTTCGATTTTCAATTTTGATTTAAGGTAACTAGATGATTTCTTCTAACCCAAAAAGAATAATATAGGATAACTCAACAGCTACTTCTTATTCAGATCATAATAGAGTTCTCATAAAACAGTTAAATAATATGGTTTTATCTCGTAATATTTTATTAAATAACTTGATCTACAATGTTCTTAACCAGAGAACTGATCGAAAATTGGAAGAAAAAACACATGTAACAAGATCACATAGACCGATATAGCACAGATCCAAAAACAGAGATATCAGCTGAAACAATATTAAAATCGACAAAAAGAGAATCCAGAACCAGAATTCTTGTCTTGTTCAACCTGTCATCATCCTCATAGCTTTGTAAAATATAAAAAGAAAAAACAAATAAAGGGCAGGAGATTCATATCCTACTTCTGCATTACCTTGCCACTGAGAAATTCCAGGGAGTGATAAGCTGGTCCTCCGTGGCACTATCCTCACCGTACATGTCCCTAACACCCCCACCATGACCATTCAAGCCATCCTCCGAAACGCTACCGTTTCTCATCTCCTTCAAGGTGCTCGACATTAATGCCACAAGTTTTCTCCCTTCTTCTCTGCCGTGCAAGACCTGTCTCTGCAACAACCGAAACTCAACCGTCCAAACAGGAAGTCCAAACTCTCAGACAATAAATATAATAGTGTTTTGCAACTAGAAAAACATGGGATTTTAACCTTTTAGGAATTGCTAAAATCAAGCTTGAGACAAACGAAAAGCAAAGCAAGGTTGGTTTCCCAGACCAGGCTACAACCGAGGGAGTATTTATATAAGCTGTAAAGATCGGATCTGATTTCAATGTCAAAATGGCGAGAACGTGGAATGGCAGGGGCACGTGTAGCATTTGGTCAATTTAAATGAAAAGCGTAATTTTGATTTGTTCGTTGGTCTGGGAATTTTCCCTCTACGCAAGCATTATTATTTTTTTTTCCTAGAAAAGATAGGATAAAAAATGGTTGGTAATACCAGAATATTGTATTTGTGCTTGTTCAACGACATCATAATGGAGGAACGTGGACCTGTGAAAGATTTGCAGATTCTCCGCTCCTTACAAAAGTCAATCTTGCACAGCTAATAAGGGAAGCAGACTCGGCATTCTGGAAAGCTTCTTATTTCGTTCCCACTTCTCTCATACGTCAAAATAATTTAACGAATAATTTTGTTAACAAATTAATATGTATCGTTACAGACAAAGTCATCTGCATAATTATTCTGAATTATTTACTCAGAAGTTTGCAAATTTTAGATCCCTGGAGCTTCTTCAATCAGCTGGGTTATTGAGTAACAGAGTTGACTAGAAATGCCCAGAAGAAAATTTAGAATGTTAGCAATAAGTGTTGAGCTTTGATGACAAAGATGTTAATTAATTTATTTAATTACTTTTACTTTGCTCCTTCCATAAAATCACCTAACTCTTAGTTGAAACGAATTTAGTGAAGTATTCGTGACGGAAAAGAATTTGTGATCATAAAGAGAAGTCAGAGAAGATATTTCTTTCGCTATTCTCGTTGTCGTTTCTTCATTGGAACAATACAGAGGCTGTTTTCGTTTTCATACTCATCATGTTCATACATATACTCATCATGTTCATACGCTTAAATATATTCCAACTTTTCTTTTTAGTTATACCTTCACTAGATTACTAATTTAATATCTAAAATATTATAATAATTTTAATTAAAAATTTAAAAAATTAAGTATTTTAATATAGCCCTCACAAGATTAATTTGTTTTAATTTAATTATTTTTGTTACTATACTATAATGATTATTATTGTCAAATCTCAAAATTTTCAATTTAATAGGTGGTGGTCAGGTAATGAAGGTTGTGAGTAATTTAACAAGTGATTATAGGTTCAAATTCTTACTCCATTTCAAATAGTTTGACACATATTATTTTTAAGTAATGTATGGAGTTTAAATTTTATAAATAAAAAAATAATAATGATAATAAGCGTGGGACAATTATAAACTTTTGTAGCAGGATTTTACTTGAATGAGATTAGCCAAGTTGACAAAAAAATAAAGTTAGGACAATATAATTTTTTTAAAAATTAATTGGGATTCTTAATATTTTAAAAACTAGTATAATTATAATCTTTTATGATGAAATAAATAAATTATTCTTACACTTTTGTAAACCTACATAGACTTCTGGGTTTGGTTTGGAGACGCGGCCACTTGTCTGTCATTACACCAATTAGTTTCTAATGTTCTAGAGGCTATTACAGCTGCGAGTCAATTTGGTCGGATCCAAAATCACTTTTTGACTTGCTATTCATTAACTTATAAATACAATGGTTAAGGGTGCCAGTCAATTCTATTGGATTTAATATCGGATTTACCAGTATCGACGGTTGGACGATTGATAATAAATAATTTTAAGACAAAATTATTATGTGATCAAACAATTAATATTGAATACCGATATTTTCAATATCAAATTCAATCGACACGTAGTGATGAATGTGTTTGCTTCCACTCTTTGTTTAGTAAGGAAAGAAAAAAAGAAGGTTGGTGGTGCCCATGGTTATTGGTTGGTGCATAACCATGTGAATCACCCTTGATTCAAAGTTCAAACCAACTGGCTATCATGGAACAAGCAAGTTAATTCGTTTTCATGCTTGGATACCTAACACACACACACACACCCCCCCCCCCCCCCCGGGGAACCTTTTTTTTAAAAAAAACTTATAAGCAATAATGAATGCTGTAATAGGAATTAGTTGGGCTATTTATTCGCTTCAGTTTCAATTAATTTTGATGCTAATTACAGCCATTAACTTTTGGGTTGATTTTTTTTAAGTCTCTTTTCCTCCAGCTCCCTCCAACTCCTTTTTTTTTTTCAAAAAAAAATTCCAAGCAGAATTATAGGCATAAAAATATTATGATTAATCAAACTTTCTTCCTTTAAGAGAAAATAATTTACAATACTTATGCAGCAATACCAATATCTTAAATGAAAAAAAATTGCTTGGAATTTAAAAAAAAATGGAGAAACATATAATTAATTATGGCCATTGAATTAAACCAATCTAACAGTTGCCTGAAAACTTGGAGGGAGCTGGAGGAGTTCTGCAAAAATAACTTTGAAGAAAATTCAAGGGGAAAAAACAAATTCAAGATCTCAAATGTAAATGCAATTTGGTTAATCATAAATTAACTTTAAGTCTCTTTTATTGGTTTAAGTAATTCAACACTTATTATTAAAGTTTTGCGTTTAAGTTTTATAAATGAAAAAAAAATCATTATTGAATACACATTTGTAATTGGATGCAACTCAAACAACATTGATAAGAACTCAATAGATTTTTAAATATTAGTTAAAAAAATAAAAATCTAAGGGTTAGAAGAATGCCAAGAGATGTAAGAGTATTTCATTTCGTGACATAATATTTATCGTGATCATTCATTTTATATTATACTGTTAAAATTAAAACTCATTACACAAAGAAATACCTTATGCTGAATTCAATGGTAATTCATAGACTCCTCTCTATAGTCACCATAAATAATCCACTTTAAGAAAAATTCTTTTGTGAACATAAACCTAACACATCAGTGTTAGACATAATAAATTAAATATTTATATCTAATAAAATAAAAAAATTACTTGTAAAATAAGAGAAAAAAGACTATTAAGTTTCTTCCTTCTTTTTTTCTTTTCTTTCTCCTCATGTCTCAGATTTTACACATTGGTCATTTAAACACAATTTTTTAAATGAGCCTAATTAAATCAAAATGTTAAAAATATATCAAAAACAAAACAAAATAAAAAAGGAATCCCTTTTTTTTTCTCGATGGCTATAGAACTGCATATGAATATGTTATATCTAAAAATTATATAAAAATTAGAAAAACATATACTTTAATACAATATCATTACTTTTATTACTTAACACTTTCAGCATTTCTCTAAAGCAATTTATTTTTTTGGTGAACATACAGTAATTTATTATTATTGCACATAAATGACACTGGCACAATTAACCGAAAATTTTGTGATTAACCAGTGGAATCATAAAAGCGTTGAAATTAGAAATTGGCAGACACAATTTGTCAATAAGAAAAAAATAAGGATTCCTTTTTTATTTTGTTTTGTTTTTGATATATATTTGTAATATTTTGATTTAATTAGATTTATTTAAAAATTGTAGTTGAATGGCCAGTGTATGAAGTTTGAGACACAGTTGACAAATGAGGAGAGAGAAAAGAAAAAGATATGGAAGAAACTCAAAGAAAAAAATTTCTTTATTTTGCAAGTGACTTTTTCTATTTTTATTTTATTATGTATAAATATTTAATTATACTTGATACCAAAGTATTAAGTTTGTGTTCACATAAAAATTTCTCCCATTCTAATGTCTTGTAAGAGTCTTTTATCCGAGTAGTTAAATATCATTATCCACCATCAACGTTGTAATTATTATAATCTTAATAATGTGGGATTCAATGGACCTCAATCATCAATGTATATCTTTCCGATGTATTGAAGTTACACATTATAATTTGTATAATTACATGCTACCAGGCATGTCAAGTGTAATACTTGTTAATTTTGAATCACATGGTATTATTATTTTTATAATAAAATTTTAATAGAATTATTTGGTTATTTTTTATTTTTTATATTTAATTTATTCTTTTTAAATATTATTTATATAAATTAAAATAAATAATTAGATTAGGTATTTTATTGCAGATGATATTTTTGAATCTTGAGGAAATACAAGAGGAAGAGCAAAATTTCATAAAAATGATGTTAGGGGATGGGAATTGAAAGAGAGCAATCATGAGACATAGAGGGAGCCAGATGTTTATGGGGTTAGAGAGGGACTGAAATGAAATGAGAAACTAGGTGGCACTTAGAATGTGAAAATACTCAAATTGAAAAAATTACGGAATTGCCGCTATTGAGATTAACTTGGATTGACCTAGGAGCAAAATAGTAATTTCACCTTATGCGGGTATGTATAGTAACCTCCACTCTTTTTTCCTTATTTCCTTACTTTTCTCTCTCTCTCTCTCTCTCTCCACACTCTCTCATTTCTCTTTCTCTCTTCCTTCTCTACCTCTCCACCCAAACTTGCAAACCGAGCTCCGGTGAGCCTTTCTCTGGAGGTGGGACGAGTTATCAGTGGCTAAGCAATGTGGAGAAAGTAAGGAATCGAGGTAAGTATTCTAATTTTTTGAACTTTTCTCTATTTTCTAGTTTTAAAACTAATTTGGATAAAAATGAGATTGTGGCTTTATTTGTCGGTTAAAATTTGAGATTTTAGTGTCTAAATACTTTTTAGACACCAAAGATAAGAATTATAGAAGAAATCATGAACAACGGTGAAGATCTGGCCAAATCTGTCCCAAAACTGAGGCTAAATCGCGAGGTCAGAGTTGTGGTGCCCAAAGCGCCAAGTGCGTGTATGGTGCCTACCGAGATTCTTGATCTATTTTTAAATAGCTATAACCAATGTTTACCAAACCGGACCGGACCGGCCGGTCGGACCGGTCCGACCGGGAACCGGAGGGGTCACCGGTCCGGTTTGGCCATTGAACTGGTCAGTGGTTCGACCGGTGTTGAACCGGCCGAACCGGTGCTGAACCGGCTGAACCGGCCGGTTTGAAGGTTGAACCGGTTCAAGTTTTTTTTTTTTGGTCAAAAATTTTTTTTTTTTTTCTGGTCAAAAAAATTTTTTTTTTTAAATGGAGGGGGAAAAATGTAGAGGGAAAGTGAACAAAAAAAACACATGATAACCCTAGTTAATTTTGCAATTGCCAAATATGCCTCCACTTACATAAGCAAATAAAAAAGAAAATCAAAGGAGAGAAAACAAAAAGAAAAACAAAAACTAGCCGAGTCCACTTTATCACACGCACATGGGGGGTAGATTGGACAATTTGTACTACATTGGCCTGAAATTGTGAGCGCATGAACCCACCACTTCCCTTAGCCTCTTATAAGCCCATTAACATATATTAGTATATGAAACTTTTTTCCTTTCTTGTTCTAAGCAATATGAGACTTACTCACTCTTTTACAAGGCTATTTTACTTAGTTTGAAATTGTGAATATTATGAGTTGTGATGAATTATCAATTTATGGATTAATTTTCTTATTTCTCTCACTTATTGTTATGAATTATCAATTATATTAAGTATTTTAATATTTTAAATTATATATATTTTTAATATTTTAAATTATGTATATTTTTAATATTTTTTAATTATCACCGGTTCGACCACGGTTCGACCACGGTCCGACCATTGAACCTTGAACCAGTGGCTCCACCGGTTCAATGACCGGTCTGGTTTTGAAAACATTGGCTATAACTCTTTCATCTTAATTCTGTTTTTACCAAACTTTATATCGTTGGAAAGCTCTTTGAGTCTAATTTCCAATGGTATAAGTTTGATTTAAAAATTATTTACCAGTTAAGAGTTATAACCAAATGAGTAAACAAAGGTCAGAATTAGTGGTGAGGATTTTCCTTGCTTTATTTAATTATTGGTTTTGGTTGATTCTAAGTGACTTAGGAGCCTCATTGGTTTCGTCTCCTAGGATTTCTTATACAGTAAACTTAATCGGCAGCAAGGAGAATGGGTGATCTTACTAATCGGGTTTTTATTTAAAATTACTTAAGTACAATATAAATCTCATTCACACCATGATTGGGTATATTTTATTAAATTCTCTAATTAGTTATGTTAACTAATTAGTGCAATATTGGTTGTGATTTGCGAGGTTATTATGTGAATGTATATAGGCTAAATTATGTTTGGATTTGGGAAATGTATTGTAAATGTGTTTGTGAATGATGAGCGGATTGTTGGTTGTTATGTGCATTACATTTTATAATGTTAATGTATTGCATATAAAAAGGAATTGTGTGGAAATGTGAATCTACGAAAGGGAACAAAGGGGTTGACCTTTGGAATAAATCCATTGAGGGGAAGACTTCAATGTGGTAAAAACGGGAAAAGAGTGAGAAATACATCACATATCATGCATTGCATATTCATACATGAGAGAAATCTGGCTAGTAATCCGAGGATATGGATATTCTTGGGAAAAATGTTAAAAATTGAGAACAGACGGGTGGATCTTTGACATAAACCTGTTAAGTAAATATTGTCTGAGGGAAAATTTCAGGCTGGGCCTCAACGAAGTATGCGTGGGAAAGTGTGGAAAAACATAGTATGTGGTTGCTTACATATTTATAATTATGTGTGGTTATTTATGCTTATTTGTGCTTGGATGGGATTGATGTGAATTACGAGAGTGTGAACTCGCAATTGGAATAGTAAGTTACAGACATATAATTAGGTACGCTTGTATTTGAGTACACCTAAACGTGCTAAAGGTAATTATTTATATTGTGATTATGATTATGGTAGTTGTACTTGTGCCTTATTTAATTGCACAATTATGTACTCACTGAGTTTTTGATAAACTTACACTCTCTATGGTTACATTTTTCAGATATAGTAAATGAGGAGGATGGAAATCGCTGAAGTTTAGCAGATTAGAGATATACTCTATTTTTAACTGAAGGGTTCTTGATAATGGACTGTATGCCATTAAAAATGCTCTGTAATCTTATAGGCCACTTAAGTCTTGCAGTGCTTTAAGAATTTTATTAGTTTGGCTGTAATTTATTTTATAAATTATGTAATTTACAATCTACATAGTTATAAATATTAAAATTATTTAAAAAATTTATGAACTACCACTGATATACACCTTATAATATTTATATATTCACGTGCCCATTTAGCGAGGCAATTCATCAAGCTCATAATCTTAACTAAAATCTTATCGTGTCAATTTAAGCTTGGATCTGGCAACTATTTAGGATATTTGCTTAGTGATCCTTTGATTTAGGGATAAGTAACAAATAGGACTTTATTATTATTATTATTATCTAGCCGGACGGTCGTACTTAATTTTTTGGTTTGACTATTTTCAGCAATTGAATCAATCTAATTAGATAATTAAAAATTTGAGAGCATATCTTCCTCTTAAGTTTTTTTCAAGCAAACAAATAATTTTTTTCGTAATAAATGATTCTTTCAAAAAATGATAAAAACAAATGTGTATAATTTTCACAGAATTTTGTTTTAAAGCTAATAGACTTGTATTTTGCTATTTTCACAGATTTCTTTTCTAAATTAGAACTGAAGGTATAATTCAAAAAAAAAACTATTACTGAATTTTCAAAATAAATTCAAGAACATTTTTAGGAGCCCATTTTAAAAATGATTCAAAATGTACTTTTTCTTTTTCTTTTTTCCAAGATCTCCTTCATAAATGACCATCATTGCATTTCATGTTTTGAAAATCCTTCTCCAAATGTCATTGGGAATAAATCAGTTAGCATTTTTCTTTCCCGAAACTTTGTTTTGCAAAATTTCCATTAAAAAAATAAATTTCACATTGCTTTTTTTCTTTTTCGAAGAAAATGAAAACGTTTTCCAAAAACGTCTTTTCAAAAGAAAATAGACTTGTTTTCAAAACAAATGAACACATCCTTTTTCTCTCCATTCATTATTGTAAACTTCCAATCATCCTTTCTTCGAAATTTCAAAAATCATCTTTACAAATAATAATATCATTTTTCAAAACCAATCATATTTTCCTGTTTTCATATTTCAAAAATTCGAATTACGTTGACTTTGATTATCTCTTATAAGGTATGTAGGTCTCTTATCATTTGAAGTCAAGTCTTTTTAATATAAAACATTTTATTTCATTTTTCGTAAATCACAAAAGTCACATAAGTGAATTAAAACACATAGAATAACTATCAAGACTAACGAACTAGGGTGCCTAACACATTTTTTAGAGCATAAACAAACTTCCAAACCCTTAAGATCTTAAGAAAAGCCTTATTCGTATATTTTTAGGATTTTTCTTAATTTTTATCCTTAGATATAAAGTTAGATGGGGACTCCATTAGTTTTAGCTTTCATTTAGGAAGTTAAATCTAGACATTCTTTTTAGCCAGAGGGCATGAGAGTTACAATTATAGTGACTAATTAACGAGAAGAATTTGGGAAGCCGTTTAAATCCAATATATATAAGTGCTCATTTGTTTTGGTACTTATATATATATATATATATATATATTACTTGTGTAATATTTTGAGATGGAAAAAAGTGTGAGTGAGTCAGAGTCCTATTATTTTGTTGTGCATGAATTGTAGACTAAATATTTGAGTGTTGGTCTATGGGAAAGTGACTTGGCACCTCAATTAGACTAGGATAGCTATTTATCATTATTTTTTCCTTCTTCTAATTTTTTTTTTCTCATTTTCAATATTTGTAATGGGTTGTTTAATATTTATTTATGTGTTATTTATATAGAAATAATGCTAAAAATTAAAAGGTCTTGGATTAAATTTTTATTCGATTAGATAGTTTAACATTTAGGGAGCTGGTTCTTTTCCAATGTAGTTTTTTTTTTTCAATTTTCTATTACTTCCTATTGTTTTGATTTAGTAAGATTTTTGGTGAATGACCATCATTTAAGATGCTGCATAGAATGCTACCCTCTTATGTTCTTTTATAGATTATTGGTAATTTTGCTTCTAACGGTTGGGATTACTAATGCTTTTTCTTTTTGTCAATGAATATATTGCAATCGGTGTTTATAGATAATTTTGGATGTACAAAGAAAATATTAACTTCAATAGAAAATAGATGTTTGATAATATTAATACATGTGCGGTTTAAAATTATTTTATTATCTATGAATTTGTTTTAACCAATAGAAAGTATTAGTATTAGTATTAGTTTAATTTAAAATAGAGGAATTAGGTTAATTTATTTTATGCCATTGATATTTAAAATAATGTGTGATCAAGACAAATGGAAATTAGAGGATGACAACTAAATAATTTATCTTAAAATTAATTTTATTAACTCTTAATCAAATTTAAAAATATACTTTAAGGTATTGAAATGATTGTGTGAACCAAAAAACAATTGGTATTTATATAAAGCTAATCTATGGGAAGGTGATGTGGAACCTCCTCTGTAACATTCCCAACCTAGGGCAGGCCGATACGGTACAGAATTACTCAACTTATGGCACAAACATGATAAAAAGACAATGCATCACATTATGAATATATATATATATTCAACAGAATGTACGAGAATCCCACATATTTCAAATCATTCCTATGTTTCGTGACCAAGGAATGCGAAGGAAACATGATAAAAGAATAATTCGTTAATGGTTATACAATACATGATATTCCCAAAACAAGATCCCTAGGAGTTCTACGTAGTTACAGAGCACTTCTACAATGCCGAGAGACATTACAAAAGAGAAATACACACAAAACCAACTCAAGAATCAAAATGAGGGCGTGACTGGACTTCTACTACTCCTCAAGCAGAGGATTCGCTACACTTTTGGATCTAAAAAAAGGAGACACAAGAGTAATGAGATTATAATCACAGTAAATAACTAACATCTACACAAAGATAAATACAGAAATATAAGAGATTTCAATTCTAACAAGAAATGGAAGAAATTGATTCACATACATGATTCCATTGAATTCAACCTAGCCAAGGGTATCCATAGACTTTATGGACCACGTGCCACTGGGCCTCATAGGCAGGAATCCTATTCCGCCAACCCCCATGGCTTCATGGACCACATGCCATTAGGTTTCATGGTTCTCCCGAGGCTAATACTTTAAGAAGAGCCCATGGACCTCATAAGCCACATGCCACTGAGCCTCATGGGCGAGAATATTATTCAGCCAACCCATAGGCTTCATGGACTATGTGCCCATGAGTCTACTAAGCACCTTTAACCATATAAATAGATATCAGGTTAAACCGATACATATCAGTATCATGCAAATTATCATACATCAACAAGCAATCAATCCATTTTAATTTACCCACATATCTCAAAGCAAGGTAATGGAGCATACAGAGAACACAACAAGAAAGTTATCGATCTTCAATTAGTTATGATATCTTATTCTTAATTTACCTCAACAATCTTTAAACGTGTGGAATAGTCTTACCTCTATAGGAGTTTTCATGCATGAGTTACCTCTTGAGCTTTCCTCTTATTTTCTTTAGCATAAGAATAAAAAGAGGCCTAGTTACTCACATAGAATGCTGAAAGCGGGTGTTGAATAAGAAAGTTCCAACTTTTGAGTTACAGACCTCACACTACGCTTAACTAAGAACCAAACATACACCTTAGAAAAATTTTAAGCATAAGGGGGGGGGGGGGGGTTCCAGAGTATGGAGCCTAGAGCGCCACCTAGGGCGCCTAGGCCCTATCCTCAATCCTTTGACTACCTGAGACTTCAGGGAATGGCACCTGGGGGCGCCACCCAAGGCATCTGAGGTGCCACACCCTAAACTCTCGGGTGGCTTCAAATTAAAGGCACCTCAAGTCTGGTACCTCAGCAAGATTTTGAAAATTGGGGGAAGATGCAGTTTTGAGTTCCATTTCTATTCCTTTCCAAGAGGGTTTCATTGGGGCAGTGGGAATGTTTTTTACAATTAACTCTAACACCTTTAAATTGCCAAACATGCAGATTTTCAAGGTTCCATCATCATCTTTAAGAAAATAGTTACTAGATTTTATACAATCCCAAAGATAAAAAATATGAGCATTCCCACACCTCAATCAACCAATTCAAGTTATAATAGTAATGAATCATAAAGAGAACCAAATGGAACTTAAACCCCCATTTAATTTTCTTGTAGATCTAAGGATTTACATCCCAAGAAGAAAGACAACCCAAAAACCCTAAGAATGGAATAAATATAACTATTTTCTCATACCTACTACCAAGACAAGGTTGGGATGAAGATGACCAAGAAGGAATTTAGTTCTCCTCCTTCCCTTCTCAATTTGGCGCTAAGGCAGACCAAGGATGAGATGCTTCACACCTCCTTTGTGCTCCAATGAGTGTGTGTCGAGAAGGGAGAACAGGGAAAAGAAAGAAGAGTGACTCCAAGTGGGCTTTGGGTTCTCTGGTTTTCCCTGACAAGGCCCAAAAGGAGGGAGTTCTCCCTAAAAGAACTTGGTAGTCAAGTCTTGGCCCAAGTGTCCCAACTCCCATTGGTATGCTTAAGTTTATCAATCATAATTAGAACGGAACACATCAGGACTCAAAACAAAATAATTTAAGTACTATGGCAAGATTATAGATTAAATAAATAAAAATAATAAAATAAAAAATAATAGATGTCACATCCTCCATCCATTAAGCAAAATTTTCTTTTTCTCTTTTTTTGAATTTAAAATGATTTTGATTTTATATTTTATATATTGATGAGAAAACAATTATAAAACTAATGTAATTTTAATAATGGGAGTTTATTTAAAACAGTTATGAAACACTAATATAATTTTTAATAAGTTACTAAATCAAATTTTTTATGCAAGCAAAGGAGAAAAACAATTGAAACAGAGTAATGGAAATATGAGCTGAATAATTAATGTGATAAATATTAGAGACTTACGAGTAAGTACAATTTATTTTTAAATTAATTTTATTAACTCTTAATCAAATTCAATAATACATTTTAAAGTCATTTTAATGATTACGCGAAGCACAAAAAAGTTTCCTAGTTAATCTAATAATTTTAGTAATCAATCCATTTCAAGGGTTAAATTATATAGTTGAATTTGAAAAAAAATGTGTTGTATAATTTTAAATATTTAACATTAAATTATTTTTAATCTTAACTATAAAAATAAACGTGTTAACTCAAAATATTTAGATGAAGAATATTTCGATGTATTTTTAAATTTAATCTAGCAATAAATAAGTAAAAATTCATGCTAAAATATAAATCATGGTACATGTTTAAAAAATTAAATTAATTGTCAATTTATGATTTTCATTTAGAAGTTAATGCTAGACATTATATACAAAGATATTTATTAATTTTTTATTTTAATTAATGTACAAATAATATTTAAATATTTTATAATTTTAATTGCATGGTTGCATTTAGGTTGAATGTCCAACATATACACATAGCAATGGAATTGATTTAGACAGTTTTGTTAAATTCCTTTTCAATCAATCAATTGATCCGTTTTAGTCAATTTCAATGAAATTAAAATAATTTAATTCAATTGAAATTCAATCTAATTATACTTATTCACATTTAAAGGTTCCTCCTTGCTTAGTGCAAGCAAAATGGGCCCAAACCTGTGCGACAACCTAACTCGCTTGCATTTACGACGAGTATATACTTTTAAAATTAGATCAATTTAAAAATGGATTTAAACGAATTTAGTTTATTCACTCACAGACCAAAATGAGCAAATCCCACATGCCTCATGGGTTGGATCATTTTTTTTATGCATAGTTATATTTTTTTTATATAACAAATGACTAGTAAATAGATAATTAATTGCTTTGTTTAAAATTTTAAAAAATATTACAATTTGAGGCAATGATGAAAATTAGTAAGTATAATTTTTTTCAAAATTATACTCATGTATTATTTTGTATAAAATAAAGAAATGTTAAATTCATATTAAAAAATTTCAAAAATAAAATAAATTAGATCTATATGTGTTGTGAATGGATAGTAAATAAGGAACAAATAATTGTATATTGACGTGTATAAACTATAAAGACAAAATTCTATTACTTATTTTTCGTTAAAAAATGAAAAAGATAGTTAGAAAGTGAAAAAGCAAAGTCATGGATAAAATGATTTTAAAAAAACTCTATGTATATATATAGATGATTTTCTAATACTTTTGTTTGATATATTAGTAAATTTTTTTATTGGCTAAAAATTTATAATAATATATTTTTCTAGTGTGATATAGGTTATATTTTATATTTTTTAATTAATGATTATGAAAATTATAAAAGTTTTTATACAAAAAAAGTACTATTTAACAAGTTAAATTTGGAAGAAAAAAAAGGCTCACAATCTAGCCCATTTACTCATGCAGGCAAATGCAAGCAGGTATAAACTTCAAAAATTGGTCCATTTGACACTACTAAGCCTGCTATAACCAAAAGGTGCTTACAATTTTTTTTTTCTTTTTTAAGAAAATTTTAATGACTTGTGTTAAAAAAAATAATAAAGCATTAGCTAGCCCATTAACCTATATTGTAAGGGCTAGGCTTTTTTTTTTGGGGGACAAAATGGAAAATATTACCATTAATATGACATCAAGCCAGAGATACATAAAATTTTACAAGACGTTAAGATAATCTTATACAACACAAACTTGAGACTTATATAAGAAAATTATACATATTTTAAGATAATACACCCTAAAGATAAAACCTAAACCTACCCAACTTCACCATGTACTAAAAAGACTGAAATAGAGATGACACACCTTATCTTATCCACACTTCGCCAAGAGGACAACATCAGTATATGTACTCTTTGTACCATCATATTTGCCATAGATCTTACATATTCTCTGCTCATCTCCACCTTCGCCTCTCTGATATACTCTATAGCATAACCCAACGGCCTCTTGCATAATGAACTAGCCTTTGAAATCACCATCGCAAATGCAAACTCATTCCTGTAATATCCTTTGGGCTATTTTATGCCCTGTTTGGGTTAGAAGTGATGAAAGGCGAATCCAACATTGTCCAAGCAAACTTGATGTTGAGATTTTCATAGATCTGAAATGAGTTGCTTGGATTAAGAGTCCAAAAAAAGAGATTCTTCAAAGAAAAACTTATTCCATGGAAAAGGGGAAAAACTTCCATAATAAAAAGAAAATCTTTCTATTATAAAAGGGGAAAAATGCTCACAAAAAAATGAGAAAAAGCAAACAAAATAAAAGAAAAAAGAAGGAGGATATTAGAAGGCCGCTCCTCACCTTTAAGGATGTCAATCCCTATCCAAACTTGACTGACCTGGTCCGTCCTACCCCATTCGGGTTGAGTTATTCAACAATTGATTAGGGCGGGTTCGGGGATTCCCCGAATATGTAATTCCCGCCCCGAAGATATCATATATATATATATATATATATATATATATAAGACATTAGGGTTTCTTCTCTTCTATTCCCATTCCTAATTTCTTCCAGTCGTGAGTTGTCTGGTTGCCTACTCACCTATGTTCACTTCACTTTCTAGCTCAGTTTCTTACTCGCCATCGTCGTCTCCCTTTCTTGCTCGTCATCGTCATCTTGTTGCGCCATTCCTTTTCTTGCTTGTTGTTGTCATCTCGCCATCTAAAGTTCTTGCTATTTGTTTTTGCAAGAGCCTACAAGTTGTGCCTTTGTGCTCGATAGATTCACCATCCTTGGCATCTTTTTCAGCCTACTAAATACTAGTGATGAGAAACTTAATTACTTAACCAAGTCTGCAAATTCCTTTTTTTTAATTTATTATATATATTTGTTCTTTTGGGGTTGAGTCTGCAAATTGTTGGTAGTGTTTGCATCAACAACTCTTATGCTGATTTTCTTTGCAGTTTGTTTCAAATCCTAGCAGTATATGATTTGACATGATTATTGATTAACCATTGTACATCATGTCGAATCCTTTAAGAGGGGCATGGCCTACTGAAAAGATCATATGAATCTAGTAATCTGATTACCTACGGTATATGATTTGACATGATTATTTATAGCTTTCCTTTCATTTTCTTTGATGCTTTAGTGAGATTTGAGTACCTGAAATCACTGTGATTTTGGTGGGGCTTTCCTTTCATTTTCTAGCCTTGTTCTTTGCTACTTGATGAATATAAATCTTCAAGTGGTGATTCGGGTACAGGTATTAAAATTCTCTGCGGGGTGGGGATAGGCGATGTGTAGGTGTGCGAGGCAGGGATGGGTAGTGAAAAACCCGCCCCCCATTGCCATCCTTACTCACCTTGAAGCGACGAATGGGGAGCAGAGTATTAGAAGCACTTTTTGTGGCTAGAGTTGCAAATGAGTTCTACACCCTATAATACTGTAAGGGTTAGGCTAGGTTTACGAATGTAGTATTGCACGTTAGTATGGGCCAAGCCACTGAATCCTGCTCTAATGTCACCGCTTTTGGAATGAGCTGGGTTGGCCCATTTAGATCCCCATAACTTTGATAAGAGTAAATAGTTGTTATTTGGGATGACAAAAAAACCATTATTTAGGACTTCAATTTCAAAACAATTACAGACAAAAAAAAATCTGATACAATTTATTTTGGTTGAAATGTACTTTTGGTTCTTATAATTATACTCATTTTTAAATTCGGACCTTATACTTTCAAAGTTTGGAATTTGGTCATTTTTGTTTCAAAATTCATGAAAAATGGTACTTATAATTAAGAATCATTAGTCTGTGCACATGTACAACTAAATAGCAATGTTAAGAAAATTGAAACAGACTGTTAGTTCAACTAGAAAATTGACAAACAATGGTGGAAGGAGGGTTTTGGGTTTAATGGCGGTGGATGACAGTGGAAGGCAGTGAAGGTTAATGGAGATGAGATTGGTGATAAGGGGTTTTGTGATTAATGGTGGAGGATGACCAAGGGTTTTGTGATTAATGGTGGAGGATGACCAAGGTTATTAGAATTTTTATAGTGGGCCTGATGTCGATTTTTGTTTGATGAGCTTGATACATATAAAGCTAAGTGTCCACCATGTCCAAAATGCCTAAGGCATTTGGACTTATGTTGCTCTTGCTTATACGCTCTTTTCCCTTCTCCTATTTATCCAATGTGGGCCTTATATTTTCAACACTCCCCTCAAGTCCAATTAGACTGATCCAGTTGAGACTTGGTTTGATTACTAATTGCCATCATAAGCTTTATTTTTTTTTAGTGTGCCATCTTAGGCCCTTTTTTTGTGCCATCTTAGACTCTTTTTTTTTGGAACTTAAGGGTATTGGGCCATTCTTGGATCATGAATGAGTTGTTAAGCCATATGGACTTTAATACCATATTAAAATTTTTATAGTGGGCCTGATGTTGATTTTTGTTTGATGGGCTTGATGCATATAAAGCTAAGTGTCCACCATATCCAAAATGCCTAAGGCATTTGGACTTGTGTTGCTCTTGCTTATATGCTCTTTTCCCATCTCCTATTTATCCAATGTGGGCCTTATATTTTCAACATAGACGACCTAACAAACACATGGCAAGAGGAGATTGGTGAGGTAGTTGCGAGCGTAGCTGAGAGGATAGTCCAATGTAGAGCACATAAAGCTAGAGATTAAACCCGAGATGGAGGTATCATCGAAGGGGTAGATATAAAATTAGAGGTAAAGGAAGGAATTAGAGAGTGTACGATTGAGGATGGATGCGGAACAAGGCTTAGAAGCAATGGAGACAAAGTGGAAGATGATATTCTTGGGACAAGAGGAGTGTTGAAGAATGGAGAAGATGGCAACCATGGAGCTACGAAGATAGGGAAGGTCAAGGGTCATTGCCACATGGATGGGTTCGTCGGAGTAGATATCAGCAGTGGTTGTGGCGATTGGGCAGGTGAAGGAGGTGTAGAATTGAGGGGCTTTTTTGAAGCGTTGAGTGACAACAACATCGGTGGGGGTGGAGGAGAAGAGAAGGAACAAAGACTCAGAGAAAGAAGAGAAGGAAAGAGGACAAAGGAATGAATAAGCATGACGTATCGTGTTTGGTTGAAGAGAAATACATGGATGAATGTGAAGAATGAGGAAGAGGGAAGAGTGGGATCTATAACATTTTGAAATCGAGAAAAACATAGAGGAATTAGAGGATGAATGGAAGGG
This sequence comes from Biancaea sappan, assembly GCA_037074585.1. Classification (NCBI taxonomy): domain Eukaryota; kingdom Viridiplantae; phylum Streptophyta; class Magnoliopsida; order Fabales; family Fabaceae; genus Biancaea; species Biancaea sappan. Next base: position 21,967,528 of record CM073494.1, read on the forward strand.
GTAAGAGAAGGACGACACTTTGCTCTTTCTCTCTCTCTCGACTTTGTGTCTCCATTCCAAGAGAGAGAACAGGCTGAGAATATATATATATATATATATATATATATATAGAGAGAGAGAGAGAGAGAGAGAGAGAGAGAGAGAGAGAGAGAGAGAGAGAGAGAGAGAGAGAGAGAGAAGCGTAGAGTTCTTTTTTTAAAAAAAATATTATTAAGGATATTTTTGTAATCGTAAGTTATGAGTCCACGTGATAAATGACGTGGCATGTGATATATGTCAAGTGGACTGTCCAATCAACATTTTTCGTTCATATATTTGATGATATTTAAAAAAAGGCATTTTAAAAAAAACATGTGAAACATATTTGACAAAAAAAATATCTTTAAGAGCATAAACAAAAATTAGTATAAACATTAGGGATATGAATACACTTTTGCCTATATTAAATTTTTTTATAGTGCTACCAATGATCTTAACCATTGAACACTCTAAAATACTTTTTTTGTAATATTGAATATTAACCTCAGTAGTGTTTTTGTTAAAGAGTTCACTGGTTTAAGCCCATGGAGATCTTTGGGTTAATGAGAAATATCTGGTCAGCAGTCAAAAAGTGTGGATACAAATTATTTTCTAATCCTACCAGTGACTCCTGCTCCGTCCCGTCAAGCGGGACAGATTAAGAAATCATTCATAATTGGCCAATAACACAATCTTACTCATCCCTCCGTGAACATGACTTGGGACTTGGATTGCCAATGTCATTTTTTGGTGTGTTATAGTCTTGAAAACGCCAGCCCCGTAAAATTGTCGAAAGTGTAACCAATAAAGAAAGTACATGAGTGTTGTTTGTAAAATTAATAACAGAGGATGAGTAGGTCCATCACATAACCCCACTCCAACTGGGTTTTCGGATAATTGGTTTTGAACTACCCTCTCACACCAAACAACAAACCTACCCTCTCCATTATGGACTTGTGGCCTATTTTTCTCTCCCCAAAAAGTACAAGCTAAAACTTAAAAGCACAATTCATAACTCTTTAGGGTAAGTTTATCGGTCCCGGACAACGCTAAAGAGAAGAGTTAGACACTCACAACTTTTAGATAATTGTAAATTTATTGTGGACTTTAAAGACTCTCTTGCAAAAAAAAAGAATTCGTTTCTAAATTTCTTGAAGACTGCGAGATTTCTGTGAAATATTTATCATCATTATTATAATATATAAATTTAAAAATTTATCAATGAAAAAACTCAACTTTTTCCTAACATTCTATTATACATATATATAAATATAATTAAAACGATGCCCTATCGTTTCGTGATTGATATCATCATTCATCAACTGATTACTGGTAAGTAGCAATAATCATCTTCTAAAAGTTTGACCTAATCTTTAGGCTGAACAGTGGAAAGTAATAAATCATTATGTGGTCAATAATGGCGAAGCTTCTCAATGTCTAATCGATGTCACTGACTAGTGACTAGACATGTGCTTGTAATCTTGGTTTTGATGGGATGGACGTTAAACCGTACAACGATCTCTGATTTCTTTTTTTTTTTTTTTAAAAGACGGCTTTAATCCAATATAGAAAACATTGTCTTTTTAAAATTAACCTCTACGTTGTCACTTTGAAAAAAGAGCAATTAAAGAAATTAAGATCCTTAATTTCTCATAAGCAACACTGCAGGAAAGTAAATAATTAAAAAAGTAGAGCAGTTAAATCTATTTAGCTTGTCTAAGGGGCAGAGGCAAGTATTAGCTCAATTTGTCTAACTCGTTAGTATTTTTTTAAATATATTAAATATTAATAATATATTAAGTTGAAAAATATAAAAAAAATAAAAAATATCATTTAAAAATAATTTTATATTAAATTTATATTTGATCCTAATTATTAATTAATAAGAAAAGATAACATTAAAAATAAAAAAAGAATGATTCAAAAAAAGAATAATTCTATTTTTTTTTATTTTTTTTAGTTTCAGATCTCTAAATTCATATTTTTTTAAACAAATGAACTATTTTTATTGATTTTTATTTAAATAAAAATTATTTTTTTAAAAAAATAGTGCGTATCAACCCGTTTGGCCTGCAATCTATAAAATTTGGGTTGTGCTAACATAATATTAACTCATTTTAAAAACGAACCAACCCAAATAAATCTATTTCACGACCAATTATTCAAGTTAGTCGTTTTTGACACTTCTATAAGAAAAAACAAGGAAGTATCATAATTTAAACTTGCTCTTGAAATGATGCACTTCATCACATCGACATGGCAGTTTTTTTTTTATTTGTGTTCATTGCATATTTTCACAGTCTCTTTTCATTTCTAGCACAAAGGTTGGCATAAAGATTTTGTTTGGATAAACAATTTATTTAAATACTTAAAGGATAAATGGTTATGAGGGCGAACTTCACATAAACTATTTTATCTTATTGTCATATGCTATCTTACAGAGCTTATAAAAATAAGTTAAAAATAACTTATAGGCATTATACCATAAACTATTTTTATAAACTCTCACAAACACATGTATAAATGTTTATATAATAAGATAAGTCAAATAAACTTAAACTAATCTTTTCCAAACACACCCAAAGATATATAATTATTCTCATCCGCCACGCCAAACCAAAGGCGTTTTTCGTATGACTTTATGTTCAAACTCGAAACTTCAAAACTTCCCCATCTTCTCCTTCTTGGTAAGTGGTAACCCCCACTAACGCATTTACGTACTTGACTGTTATATAAACACACACAGACATTTGTACACTCACTGCTCAAATAATAACGGGAAATTCAATTTTAACGTGAACAGATAATTTGCGTTTAATCCAATGAGTGCACATTAACTAACCAGCTAAGGCACACTACGTAAGTAACAGTCGTGCTATAAGATTTAAAGACAGAAAAGCGGGATTACTCAACCGTAGTGTAAGCACGATCTGTTAAAAGACATATATATTAAACCTAAATTGACTTTGATGCAACCAGAATTTACAGTGAGAAGCACGAAGAGCTAGCACTGATCCGCCAGAACATACATATTAATTGTCCCGTTGAACTCGGCCAATCACCATCCGCCAAATGGACACCCAATCACACGTCAGCAATAGTGATCCAACCATTTCTGCAACCTCAGCTCTCTGTGAAACCTCTCTATGAACTCTTCAGCGGCTTGGTCCACGCGGTACTCCTTCTCTACGACGTCGTCGCTTAACAACGAAGCATGCCCCGTTATCTTCACTCGCTTTCCTATTGGACAATGGCCCAATCTCGGTCCCACCAACGCGTCGTCGTGGCCGCGACACAGCCCTACGATCTTATGAACAGGCGTTTCGCTTGAATAAGCGAGAGCGTGGTGATGCTGCCGGCGCGTGTACGGAGGAGACATGCTTTTCCTTCGGCCAACGTTGGAAGGACGAGTTGGGCTGCTGCTACAGCTGAACTGGTACTCCATGGGGGAAACGAAGGACATGTGAGAGTCACGTGACCGGCAAGTCAAGGCCTCGTGGTGGCGTACCATGGCGTTATTCAGAGTCTTCCCTAAATCCTTGCCTCGTTTCATCATGAGGTGCGCGTCGTGCATGACCTTGCTTTTGGAGACACTGTTATGCACGAGGAAGCAGATTAAACGCACCGTTTTGCATAGCTTCTCCACCACCAGCGGCGGCCGGCTGTTGGGGTCCATGCAAGTGACATCAGTGACGTCCGGGAGAGAAAATGGTGTGTGTGAGTGTGGTTTCATGTTTCCTGTGTTAATGTAGAAGAAGAGTGAGTGGTTTGGGTGGGAAGAGGAATTTAAAGGAAGGGGAAAAGGTAGGGGATAAGGGCAGAGAGAGAATGACATAGATGTTGTTGTTATGGATAGCAAACTCTAATCATGACAGTTTTATTGTGGGATGTCCTTGTGTTTCGTTCCTTTTCTATTGGATGTTTCTTTTTGATATTATAATATTCCTTTCCCTTTAATTCCTCCCTTCCTATGCTTTTTCTTTGTTCATAACTTCATATATATATATATATATGTCCTTAATTAGTATTTGTTAGTTTAATTGGTTTGATATTTTTAAAAAAATGTTTTTTTTAATCTTATGAATTGAAAAAAAAATAGTGTTAAAAATTTATACATCTGTATAATGAGACCTGGTTTGAATTGAAGTTTAATAAATTTTTGGATAACAGTAGTTGAAATTATATATATATCTATTAACAAAGACCCTATCTTGGTGGTAAAGGCTGAAAACGGGCATCCAATAGAATAACTGAATGGGCCAACTCGAGAATGGTTAGATATAGGAATTGATAAGTCGAAACATATATACAACAACCCAAACAGGGGGCTATTTTTTGACCTAGGGGAGCCCGCACCCTTATATTTTGTTCTTATAATTAAATAGACTAAAATTATAAGCATTAATTCGTTACTCAAAAAATAGGCGCTTAATAATTATGAATTAAATACAAGGGAGGGGCTTCACATGGGAACTTTAGTTAGGTGCAATTATTCCTTTAACCCCACACTATCCATATTTAATTTCCACCATACATGTCAAAAGATATACCCACAATACATTTATCAAGCACTTTGCTTATTTTAATTCATCCATGGCCTAGGGTCATGATGATAGTATCAAGAATCCAAGGTAGCCTTTATTTAGTCGGTGATTGAGTAATTATTCAAACATCTAAGTAGATATTAAGTAATCGATACAATTAATTTTTTTTATAGAGAAAAGTGTTCGGTTTGTAGCTATCGAAAATGGGCATAACACAGATTTGGTCTTGAGATATATATACATCGATCCCACTAAGTACGTCACTGATTAACTGGAACTCATACTCAAATAATTCATTAGTTCTATAATTTCTGTTTTGTAGAGATTTCAATTAAGGTCATCCTCATATGGAAGGCATGGATTTGTGAACGATCTTTGAAGGTAGCAACTATAGATGTGAATTAATTTCGTGGGAACATGATGTTGTAATCAATTTTCACAAAGGTACAACGCTATTATATTAGGTTGGTTAAAATGGATGGTCATTATTGTGGTGCTTCAAGACCAAATGATATGCTTCCAGGTAAATCGATCAAACAATGATGCCATGTTATTTTCAGTTAGCTGGGGTATCATGATTTCGTCCAACTGATTCTTTCAGTTACAAACTGCCAATTAATATGCTCCAATTCATCTACCTATCCCACTTTGGACAAATATTGACAAAACAAGGCAACACTTATATGTCACAATAATGTGAAATAGTAGTTGCCTATGTTATATATGAGGAACAAAAAGGTCAAACGTGGGATATACGGTTTAATTTGTTTGGTAAGCTGTAAGCACCAAAATAGTAGTAAAGGATTTTTTTTTTTTAAAGTTTCTCAAGAGAATATTCTTATTAAATAGAATAGAAAACTACTTAATGATGGTACAATCCTCTAGTATATCAAGGAATCAAATCATTGTCATTTTTAGAGTTTAAATAGCTATTAGTGCAACCGGCTACTGTTGGATAGCAATTTTTTTTTAATTGCTTGAACCATTAATATTTAAAAATTTATTATGTTCCAACTAATCTAGTTCAAATCATATCAGATCATAAAAATATAAAATTCTTATAATACTAATTTTCTTCGTTCAAGACTTGAACTCAGAACTTTACTTAAAAAAAACAAGTATCAAATTATTTGAAGTTTTGAACCAAGCAATGCTAGTATCCAACTTAATAAGAAAGTTAAGTCAAGGATATATTGTTGGTGTAATTTTTAATGGAGCAGATGGTGGAGCCCATAAAGCATGTATTCGACCACAATTAATGCAATACTTTTGGTTCAAAATGGAGGAGATGGTGCCCAGAAAAGAGGGACTCAAAGCCATGGATCATATTTCACCCAAATATCTTGTACAAAGTGGTGGACAGCAATATCAACGGTCAGGATGGTTCTAGCTAGCCAATATGGGCCCTTGATCGTCTGTGTGAAGGGTGGGTGCTTCGTGCTTCTGAGCAAGTTTCATCGATGTGGGCCTCCAAGCAAATTGGAGGACCCAAATGCATATTCATGTAATGATTAAGCCGTTATCTAGATGAATATGGTTGGTCCAATGACATTTCTACTGCTGAAGTCTATTTTATTATGAATTATTGTGTTCTAATCGCTTTAATTTATTCTTGCGTGATTGATATATATTTTTTAGGGAGAGATCTGAATTTCAAATGACTGTCCTCGATATTAGAGAAAAATGTGTATAATATATTATAAGATCACTATCACTCAAATAGGACCACTACTTTTTTCAGTGCCGTTTATAGATTAATGTGTAAATATCTGGAATTTCATTTGCATTCTATTTTAGAGGTTGACAGATGAGCTGTTGGCAGCGTCTCTTTAAAAGTTCAACAAATACTTTGATTTCCAGTCCTGTCTTACCAGAATGAGAGGAATGAATCTGGGCGTGTATTAACGAATGTATCAATTGAATTGTGTATATTATAGAGAATATGTTGCCGTTTATCTACAGATCACTAGCAAAAATATCAGGAAGGGAATAACCAACTTGTGCCTACTCAGCATAACCGATGTGCACTAATTCCTACTGACTAATCTAACTCAACTATATGTATAGCTCATTGCCTTACATTCTCTCTCAAACTAAGCTTTGTTGAGTCACAAACTTGAAGTGTACTCTTTAGCTTCGAAAATCTGGACTAGGACAGTGCTTTAGTTAGAATATATGCTACATGTTCATTTGCATAAATGTGATAAACATCAAGGTCTTTTTGTTGTATTTTTTCCCTAACAAAGAAGAGGTCCAATTCAACATGATTTATTTTAGGGTGTAGGATAGGATTTCCTGCCATGAGGACTGTGCTGAGGTTATCATAGTAAACTATTGGTGTGTGGTGCAACTGCCAAGCTTGCAGTTCTTGTAGGAGGGATTTTACTCACATGATTTCTGCTACTGTCAGTGCTAAGGCTCTGTTCGTTGGCCTTAGAAACAACATGTTGCTTTTTAGAAGCCCAATCAATTGGATTTCCTCCAAGGTACACAACTAGGCTTGACGTAGACCTTCTGTCAGTGGGATATATATGAGGCCCGATCCATATCTGTCATGGCTGTAATTTTCAAATGAGAGGGTTTTTGCAAATGTAAGCCAAGGTTTATTGTTCCTTTAAGATATCTAAGGATCCTTTTGATAGCTTTCTAGTGATCCTCTCTTGGATTGTGCATAAACTGACAAATCTTTTTGACTGCAAAAGCAATTTTTGGTCTCATAATGGTCACATACTACAGTGCACCAGATATGGACCTGTAGAGCTAAGCATTTTCTACTGCCCTGCCTCCATCATCAAGTAATTTGAGATCAGAAGCCATAGGAGTAGGACAAGATTTGGCAGTCACCATATCTGCTCTGATATACTTGGTTTGAGAGAGAAACAATCTGCCAATACTGGTGCTAGACACTTGAAATACCAAGAAAATAATGTAAATGGTTGAGATCTTTGAAGGCAAAGACAATATGCAGACTTTCGACTGTTGTCAATCTCACATTCTGAGCTTCCAGTGATCAGGATGTCATCAACATAAATGAGAATGTAGATGACAGATTTCGTTGTGAACTTGATAAAGAGTGATTGATCTAATTTAGCAGACAAGAAGCCAAACATCTTTAGGGTAGATGTGAATTTTTCAAACCAAGCCCTTGGGGCTTGTTTTAATCCATAGAAAGCCTTCTTGAGTTTGCAAATAACATTGTTATCAGCTTGTTCAAAGCCTGGTTATTTAACCATGAAGACTTCTTCATTGAGAGTACCATTGAGAAAGCATTTTTGAAGTCTAACTGTCTTGTTTTCCACTCATTTGCTAAAGCCACAGTCAAGGCTACACGAATGGTGGTTGGTTTAACCACATGACTAAAAGTCTCATGATTAAAATCAAAACCCAATTGTTGGTGATACCCCTTGGCGATCAATTTAGCTTTATGTTTATTGATCGAGCCATCAAGGTTTTCTTTTAGTTTGAAGACCCATTTGCAGCCAATGGGAGTCTTACCAGGTGGTAGTTGGATTAATTCCCGCGTGTTATTCCTTAAAAGGGCTTCATACTTCTCATGCAATGCCTTATTCCAATTAGGATCAACAAGGGCATCATGTACTGTGAGTGGTTCAACAGTGTCAATGAGAGCTTTGGGTTTGAAAATACCTACATGAGCTCGAGTCACCATAGGATGAAGAGATTGGGAAGGTGGAATTGCTACAAGCTGAGGTGGAAAACTCTGTGGGGGTTGAGACTACAGAGGTTGAGGTATGACACAAGAAGCATGTTGTGGAGTGGAAACTTATGTTGATTGTGGAGCAGACATCATGTGCTTGAAACCTGCCAGCTACATTGGGATTCATTGGAGATATATCAGTAGCAGAGATATTTTTGCAAAAATGATAATCTGTCTGCAGTGTGGATAGTGGAAAGGGTAGGGATTAAACGGATGTCAAGGGAAGGAAACACAGAGATAGGTGAGTAGGTTATGTGAAGGACAGTAGTGGATGGCAAACTTGACTTAAAAGGGAAAGAGAATTTATCAAATAAGACATTGCGAGAGATGTAAATTCTGTTATTAGGATATAGGCACTTATAACCTTTGTAGTGAGGACTGTACCCTAAAAATGTTCACTTGACATACTTATATTGAAATTTATTAGTATGATATGGTCTTAAATCAGGATAATAGGCACATCCAAAGACTCTCAAGGTGGAGTGATTTGGTTTAGTGTGAAAAAGAACTTCTAATGGTGATTTGAAATTGAGCAAAGGAGTGGGTAACATATTCATAAGCTAAACAACAGTAAGAAAGGAGTCAACCCAATACTTGAGAGAAGAGCTAAACATACTTCAGTGATTTTTCTATGTCTCCTCTCACTGGCACCATTTTATTGTGGTGTGTGAGGGCAGCTCATTCTATGGAGAACCTCATGAGTGGTAAGGAACTATGAAAAGGCCTTGTATTCTCTTCCACCATTAGATTGTAGGATTTTAATTTTGTGACTAAGTTGCAATTCAGCCATGTTCTTAAATTCTATAAATTTTTGGAAGACTTCATATTTTCATGGGATAGGACCACAAATATTTCAGAAGGCATCAATAAAAATTACATAATACTTGTAACCATTGAGGATCCCTAAACATCAGAATATACAAGTTGCAAAGATTTAGTGTAAATAATAGAGGAATTAGGAAAAAGAGGTCTAAGAAATTTGGTCACAGCACATGCATCACAAAAATCTGTCACACTTTTATTAGCTAGAGGAAGATTACAAGCTTTCAGAATAGGATGCACTATAGATGTTGAAGGGTGACCTAATCTACAGTGCCATAGCTTGTAATTATTCATGGAGTGTGTAATAGAATTGGCTTGAGTTGATGGCTGTTGTAGCACTTGCAAGTTGTCAAAGGCATTTAGCCCATGTCCATCTTTAATAGTTCCTTTAACAAGAGTTTGCTTTGTATCCTGAGATTTGACCAAACACATGCGAGGATGGAACTCAAAAAATACATTATTGTCCTGGGCACATATAGACGGACTCATGAGATTCTTTGAATTAAAGAAGCATGCAAAACTTTTTTTAATAGAACATTTTATTTAAATTTTTTTGTCGTTGATGTATTCCATATTTATACAGGGCTTGAAGCTCACGATAAAAAATCAGAAGGTTGTTGGAGTAGCAACCTAAAAAATAAGAATAAATACAAAATAGAAGAAATTAAATGTTAGTGTTAAGATATAAAATGTGTAGTACTGAGTTGAAGTCCGAGTATCTCGACTTTTTTAAAGATAATTTCAGTGACGCACAGGTTAATTTTATTATATTAACTGGTGCAGGAGTACTCAAACGCGTTACTTCTAGAAAGTTCAAGACTCACTTATTTGTTTACTAACTCTACACACAAGAAGTAAATCAGATTCGTTTTCTCCCACAACTTCTATATCCAAAATATTACACAAATATATAATATATATCTCATATATTTCATTTTCACACTATCACAAAGTGACATGTAATGTAATGTAGTTGCTTCCATCTTTACATATTTTTTCATTATCACAACACACACACACACACACACACACACACACACAGTTGAAGAGAAGGAGATCCGTTGCTACATTGATGCCTAATTAAACCAAATAAATCGTCCAAATCAAGGAGTATCAAAATTGTGCAATCGTTTATAAATTGTAATTGCACCTACAGTTTATAATAGGGAAAAATGCACTTCACTCCCATAAAGTTTACTCTATGTGCAAAAAATCCCTTATAAAATTTAAAATTAAGCAAAATACCGTCATAAAATTTTATATTGTGCAAAAAATTACATGTCGATTAGTTGACCGTTAGTCAACTAATAGTTAATACTGACATAGACACTGAAGCGTCACATTAGCAGATAATTCATGTGCCATATCAGCGTTGTTTTATTCAATTGCCGTATTTAATAAAATTGTGACACGTGGCATATGTTTATATTTGAAGAAAAATTAAAATAGTGCATACAACAAGATTTAAACTTGGGCTTAAACAGATGAAGGAAGAGCTCTTCATCAGCTAGACACTAACTCACATTCAACATATATTTGCAAAATTTAATATATATAGAAACTTTTGTTATTCTATTTAAAATTCAAAACAATATACACTAATTATTATATCTTATAAAACAATAACAAATCTTATAATAAGAAAATATGTTATTATTTTACATAACTCATTTTAAATTATATAAAAATTAAAAAAAATAACAAATCTTATAATATAAATTTTATTTTTATTAAGTAAAATAATTATAAAATATACTATGCATATTAAAATTATTTTTTAATATAAGATTTGATATTATAATTTTTAGTAATAATATTATATTAAAATCTTATAGTATAATGTCAAACCATTTTAAATTATATTAAAAATTAATTATTATTAAAAATATAATTTCCAAATATTATATGAAGAAATAATTTTAATATGCATAGTATATTTTTATAATATTAAAAATTATAATATCAAATCTTATATTAAAATTTTATATTATAATGTCAAATCATTTTATATTATATTAAAAACTAATTATTATTAAAAAAATATAATTTTCAAATCTTATATGAAAAAATAATTTTAATATGGATAGCATATTTTTATAATTATTTTTAATATAAATTTTATTTTTATTAAGTATAAATAATAATCAAATTTATATTATAAGATTTGTTATTAAATTTTTCTAAGTTTTATATAATTTAAAATGAGTTATATAAAATAATAACATATTTTTTTATTATAAAATTTGTTATTATTTTATAAGATATAATAATTGGTGTATATTATTTTAAATTTTGAATATAATAACAGAGATTCCTATATATATTAAATTTCTCAAATATATGTTGAATGTGTATTAGTGGTTAGATTGTGGATAACTATTCCCTCTACTATCCAAGCCTAAGTTCGAATTGTATTGTGCATACGCTATTTTGATTTTTCTTTAAAGTTAAACATATGTCACGTGTCGCAATTTTATTAGATACGGCAATTGATTAGAAGAGGGCTGATATGACACATAAATCATCAGTTGACATGGTGCTTCAATGTCCATGTCAGCATTGATCGTCAATTGACTAAATATCAACTAACTGATATATAATTTTTGACACAGTACGAAAATTCATAGGAGTCTTTGTCACGACCTAAATTCCGGGCACGTGACTGACACGATGACATGAATTTCGTGTCACCGTAAGTCTATTAACATATCAATTTCTATCCCTTTTTGTTTATTTATGAATATTTATAATATACATTGTTCTTCTTTTTGTTTATTAAATAACATAGCTTTCGTAAGTATTTATAATTTAGCAAATAGGTAATCTAAATCAAGCAAACAAGATACTTTATTTTAAATAATTTAAATAGTCTCAACTATTTAAATTTTAAAGACAATTCAGACTTTGAAATATATATATGATAAAATAAAAAATAAAAAATTGAAAATATTAATTAAGTATAAATAAGATTAGTTAAAACATATATTAATTTATAACTAAAAATTAATTGAAATAAATAAAAATAAATATCAAATACTTATTAAAATAATTATTAATTTGCAATATAACTTATTATAACTATATATCACACACGCATAAGGAGAGATGAAAACTTACCCGAATTCTTTGTAATCTCCCATATTACAATTTTAATATTTAATATAAAATAGTCGAAATTTCATTCATTCACAAAAATCACATCAACTTAAATAAATTCATAATTGAAATCTCAACTTCTATCATAATCTATATCATAAATCCTCAAAATAGATCTTCGAGTTCAAATCAAATTAAATACAATAAATAAAGTAATTTATTAGCTCGAGACCCCCTAGATGTCCTAGTTGACCACAGAGCTTCATAAACTTAACAAAAATAAAATACTAACAATATGGAACCCACCCAACAATGGGATAGTCCAACGGCAACTACTTCTCTAGCGGGAGATTCTCCTTCACTATTTGATCTGAAAAGGAAAAAAAAATCAACGAGTGTGAGATAATAGTCTCAATGAGCGAGCCAATCCCCGTCCTAATAAAATCCGCTATGCAAAAGCAATAAAATAAAAAGCATAGGTAAAAATTATAAAATCACAAGGAAAGATACACATCAAAGAATTGCAAATCAATCAGACAATTCAGATCAACAGAACTAGTACTCGTCAATGGCAAAATATCCGGGAGCGCCCGTAGGCTCGCTCAGCCAATCTCATCATATCCGGGAGCGCCCATAGGCTCGGTCAACCAATTTCCTCAACTTCATCAACTCGCCATGACGCACAACCTCATCAGCAACGGTCAAGGCGCCTCACGGATTAAATCCGGGCTCATTTCCCTACCGAAGGAATCGTTGTCTCTACTCTCAGATGTCAAGTCATCTTATTATCTGGATTTCCCGCTTGACATGAGAGAGGGTACCATCCCGCCCAAACACAAACAATATTCATTCAATATAGTAAAATACAACATCATAAATCATCAAGTATAAAAGTCTAGATAATCTCAATTATCTCAAATTTCAACCATCTCATAAATCACATGTGCATCTTTTTTCCAAACAAAACAATAATAATAATACTAATAATTATCATCATCAATCATATTCCCATCACAGTCGTTACCTATCTTTATACCCTATTACTTTAACACTTAAGATAATATTAAAGAAATATTAGTTCACTCATCTGGATTCCAATGAATCCTACCGATCAAATCGATTAAGACCTCCTTGATGTAGAAAAGAATTTGTTTACTATAATTATTGTAATTTTTGAAAAGAAAAAAGAGAAGAGAAAATTTTTAATTAGAATTCATGTTTCTTGTTAGTTAAATTTTTAGAATATATATATATATATATATATATATATATATATTACAATTTCGAAACTTACCTCACTGGAGAAATCGCGTTGGTTTCTTATGCCAATGTATGTGTATGAAGCTTGAAAAGTGCGTGGAGATAGTTGTGGCTGAAAGGGGTGTGTTCGTGTTGGACAGCGTGTAGGAGTATGAATATGTTCAGAATGAATGTGAGTGAATGGGTGCAAGGTGGTATATAGAGGTGTATGTAAGTGTGTATATGTGTAGTTGAGAACTGGAAAAGAGATATCAAGTGAGAGAAAGCCGGAAATAGAAATTTGGGTTTCTAGTAGATTTAATTATACTAGGTTTGTTTTAATTAGGATAATCCAATTTTAAAAGATTCCAATAATGGGTGGTTGGGTGATTACTGATCTCTATTTAATTATCCAAGAGTTAATTAAGATTTCCAAATATTTTAATTGATTTATCAAATTTATTCTAACTTGCTTAGCTTCTTATTATTTTATTTTAATTTTTGGAAATTTAGAAACTAACCAAATTTTCAAACATAGATTTATGTGAGATACATCCAAGATGGAAATATTGAATTTTGAAAGATTCAATCTCAAATTTAATCTCTTAGGACTGTGCATAGATTATCTTTACCAAGAATATGTAGTTTAATTACTTTAACTTCTTTTTGTTTTAAAACAAATAGATTTGCTTTTCAAATCCTAAATGAACCTAAGTAAAATAATATATTCAATCTAAATTTCTATAAGGACATTCAGATTATAACTTAGCGTGGCTTATCCTCAAATTAATTATTAAATTTTAAGCTTGGTTAGTTTGGATAGTCATTCATTTAAGTAATCCCTCCTTTTTTTTTCTTCAAATGTTTTATACTATTCTTTAACTATTACTATTACTTATTATATTATTTTCGACATACTAATCTATTTTCTTCTGGGCTATATGGCAGTCACTATTAATTTTATATTTATTACACTTTCTTTAATTCTTTTCTTATAAGTTAATAATTACATCATTCTAGCTATTTCAAAAATTAATATCATAAGGTTTAAGAATTATTTTCTATTTTCTATTTCACATCAAGTTTCCTATAATCTTCTCTTTCTATTCCTATCATTTGTTCACATTTTCACTACACCCCGCCAGATTCTAAAATCTTTCACTTTAGTCCCTAAAATTTTTCCTTTAGTCCTTTCATGATCTAACATCTCACATTGCTAGTCTATAGTACAAAACCTTATTCTAAAGTATTACCACATCACAATACAACATTACAAACACATTACACACATTTTGCAAAATCATATTTGTGAAATAATAATTTTTTTATTTAAATAGCGGGTCTTACAGTCTTTTACTTAATTTTAAACTTAATAAAAAAAATTTTACATATAAAATAAATTTCATAGGAATAAAATTCTTTTTTTCCTTTATAATATATAAATACACGCACCACGTTCAATGAACGGTTATATATATGTACATTAAGACACACATCAATGCCCATAGATTTCGACGGATACATATAATTAATTAATTATAATAATCTTAATTTAATATTTTATTATTTATATATACATTAAGACACACATCAATGCCCACAGATTTCAACGGATACATATAATTAATTAATTATAATTATAATTTAATATTTTATAATAGTAATTTCAGCAAATGTCACATCCATCAAAATTGTGGTTCATATAAGACACTGCCCTTAAGCTGATAAGGCTGGACCAAACGTTACTAATAAAGGCTGACGTTTCTCCCACCTAACTTTACTTTCTGGGCTTTGGACCAGAAACAGAGACTCCAGAACCACAGATGGCAGAGACACAGAAACATTCAGAGGGAAAATGGGAAGGAAAAACCTCATCAGAAATAGCAAACACAGAGGCAGATCAAATATGGCCTCTGCTAGAGGATTTCTGCAACTTACACAAGTGGTTCCCCATGGACACATGTCACCATGTGGAGGGGGTTGCTGGACAGCCTGGCCTGATTCGCTACTGCGAGTTGACCATGCCTTCAGGTGAGGGCGAGAAGATGGTGACGTGGGCCAAAGAGAAGCTGGTGGCGCTGGATCCCGTCCAACGATACGTGACGTACGAGCTGTTGGAGAACAACATGGGACTCAAGTCATACGTGGCGACCATGAAGGTGGTGCCACTTGCAGGTGGGTGCAAGATTGAGTGGAGGTTTGAGTGTGATCCGATGGAAGCGTGGACATATGAAGCTCTGTTCTCTTATATTCAGACTTGTCTCCAGTCCATGACCAAGAAGATGGAGCAAGCATTCTCTGCTGCTGCCTAGTCAACGCTGACTTTCTTGGCTTTGGTTAGGTTACTTATATATATATTTATATATATGAATCTGCTGCATCATTCGGTTTGTTATGTTAGGGAGTGCGTGCTTGTCTTTTGGTTATTCATGTTCTTGGTCATACATTTAGTACTCCCTTTTTGTTATAATTATAATTCCGTTTGCAGTAAGTGTTTTTCAATGGAAATGGATTGTGTTTGTCATAATATTAAAAATAAATAAATAAATAACTTAGATTGCAAAATAGGCTCTCTTTCTCATTAAAAAAAAAGAGAGACAATCCATTTTTGTTTCTTCATATCTGTCCACATAAATTACAACTTTAATTGTTTCAGTTTTACTTGCAGCAATTGCCAAACCACACTATTATTGTTGTTGTTGTTGTTGTTATTTTATTTATTGCTAATTTGAAATTATCAGTGCAGATATACAACTAAACAGCAATTCTTTATTTCTCTCCCTCAAAAGAAGCAAAGCGTTACCACCGTTCCGTATGAAGTGGGCTAGAAAGAGCACACAATTATTAGGCTCCTCTGCCGCGTCTTCTTTACGATTAATTTGAAAAGAACAACTGACAAAAAAAAATACAGAACTTAATATAAACGACTGAGTTGAAACCTTAATGCAGGAAGCACTACTTCCGAATGATCTTGAATCAAAAAAGAGAAAGAAAAAATCTAACAAGATCATTCGACTATCTGCTTCTCCCTCTCTTTCCATACAGAAGCCTTTTTTTAAATTTCTGTAATCGTGGTTACCGACGTTAGCATCCTCCGTGGTTTCTCTACCCTTTGTTTTGTCCACCCTAGCATTGACATTTTCACAAGGTGATTAGTGTGTGTTTGGAATAGCGTTGGCAGCGAAGCTACCCACGTTTCCTGAAGGCAAACATGGTTTGAAGGATATCACAGATGTTTGGGAGCACGTCTACACAAAACACGTTAGCTTGCAACCCACGTTTACTGTTATGTAAACTTGGTGAGACGACAGCGACAATTTAAAGCTTATCCGATGATTTTAACGTGGTTAGCATGTGTTATTTTTTTTCAAGTATATTATTCTGCCCCTCAGTATATATTTTCCTCAAGACCCCTCTCTCTATCTTATGTGTGTTCCCCTGTGTTTGCGCCTCTCCCCTGTTTAAGAACGAAAAAATAGGGGAACAGGGGAGGTGGAAGATTCAATTTTAAAAATTGATTTATTCATTTTCTTTTATAATTCTGGTCTAAAATGATATAATGAATCTTCAATTCCTTTTATCACAAATTTTGGGCTAATTTGGATGCCAAACCAAGGAGAAAAGAAGAGAAAAACTAGTAAAAAATCCATGTCAGTAAACTATAGGGACTAAACTGTAAAAATTGAAAAGTTCACTATGGTTGATTTAATTTTGAAACAACATATATTATTAATCTAGGGACTTATATGAAGTAAAATATGATCTTAAATCAAGCTAAAGACAAAAGAAAATTTTTGATTAGGAACCTAAGTGAATAAAATAAAAAATTTACAGGGGTCGATTTAAATTCAAATTAAAATATATTTTGAAACTAGGGACCTATATAAAGTTAGATATGATATTAAATCAAGCAAAATACAAAAGAAAAATTTTAACCAAGAACATAAGTGAATAAATAGAAATGTTTGAAGTAAATGATGAAATTAAAGCATAATTTGGTTTGAATTAAAAACATAGACTGAATAAAGATGGAATGAACTGAATTTTAATTTTAAACTTATATACCAAGTGAAAACAAATTTATTTTAGTTAAATTATTTATTTAAACTATTATGTGAATATTTATATAGATTTATATTTATTTAATCTATTATGTACAATAATACTAATTAATGTGATTATTTCCTTTATTTTGATAATAAACTTCTGATTTTTTTCATGCAATGAGTGATTAATTAAAATTTTCATATTATTAATTAGTATATTAGTCATCTTAGTCATCACTAATGATGATTAATTAAAATTTCCTTTATTTCCTTTAATGATGATTAATTAAAATTTGCATATTTTGATAATGACTTTCTGTATGATTTGCATATTAGTCATAACTAGTATCTCATTTCCTTTAAAATAAGTAATTAGTGATTAATTAAAATTTTAATTATAAATTAAAATTATTTATTATTTATTAATAAAAAATTAGTCAATAATTTAATTTTCATCTAGCAATTTATTAGCATTTTAATTATAATTCACCAATTTATTAGCACTTTAAAAGTCAAATATTAAAAAAATTAGTCAATAATTCATTTACTAAAAATTAAGTTCTTTTTTATATGATTTGCATATTGGTCATCACTAATATCTCATATTTTATTTTCCATAAGTAATTATTAACACTTTAATTATAATTATATTTAGTTCACATTGTTCAAATTTTAAAAATATTCTAATAAGTAATTAGTGAAGTAATATTGGACAAATAAACAAAACAAATAATGTACTTTATTATAAGCTTGTTTTCATTAATTTTAATTGACATAAAATGAATTTAATAGAGAAGAAAAAAATTGTATTGAAATTTAGTTAGAGGTAAAATTAATTTAATAGAGAAGAAAAATATTTTAAAATTTAATTAGTAATTCCAAAATAAAAAATAAATTTATTAATAAAAAATGATTCATTAGTGATTAATTTGTAATATTAGACAAATAAACAAAAAAATTAACTTTCCTTTTAAACAAATGACAATAAATAATAATGTTACATAACAAAATTAAATAAAAAATTCATACACTTTCTGGTAATTATACATCTCAAACCACGTTTGCACACCAACATTCAAACATTATATTTCTGCATCAAATCACGTTTGTCTGCTCCAAACTACGTTTGTCCAAATGTCTCCCAAATATAAATCACGTTCATCCAAACCTAATTTTCTCTAACCACGTTTAATCAAACCTAATTTGTCTCACCTACGTTTAATTCACCGAGCTCCAAAACACAATCTTAATCTTCTTTCCAACCAGTTAATAATGTCCCGTGCTATCTCTTCACGCTCATGCTTGAAAAGAAGATCGTGCAAATGTTATAGTAGCACCTGAAAAATAAGAATAAACACAAAATAAAGAAACTTAAACATTAGAATAAAAATATAAAGTGCGTGGTACTAGGCTGAGGTATAAGTATCTCAACATTCTTTAAGGTAATTTTTACGTCTCTCACATGTTAATTTTACTCTATTACCAAGTGCAGGGTACACAGACGTGTTACCTCCAAAATATAACAGCACATGATTCGCTTGTTCATCTTTTATATTACCACACACACTTATACAAAAAGAACCACACACACACATATATAGGGAGATTGTGGAAGAGATTTATTGGCCATAAAACATCCATACGTTAGCAACATAAAGACAATTAAACTTTTTATTATATGTGCAACATCCATATAGATGTTCTAACATTTATATAATAAAAGTCTATTAAAACTCATTTTGCTAACGTCTTCTAAAACAAATTAAAACATTTTTTTATTTTTATTTTCATGTTTTATAATAATAATTCCAACACAAGAAGCCATCATAGAGCTTAATGTCTTTGAACTTTGAAGTTGCCTCATTGTACAAATCTTGTGATGACAGTGGATCAGTTACCATATCTACAGTTCCATGCAAGACGAACAATGGTACTTTGACGGACTTAAAGTTCCTCATTAAGTAGGAGTAAATATGCAATATTTCATAGCCAGTTCAAACTCTTATTGGTCCTGTGTAGACCAAAGGATCAAAGTACTTGGCCACCAATACTGCTTGATCCCTTGAAATTGGAATGCCCCTTTTGTTTGCTCCTTTGAATTGCAAGGTTGGAACAACCAGAGAAAAAAGGGGAGCAACAACATGGATCAAAACAAGGCACAAGTGTTTTTTTAGATACACAAATAGGCAGAAAAACAAGAAATAAATGGTGATGAAAACGCACTCAAAAATATAATTGCAAATTACTATGCAATACAAAATAAAAGGTTTTTATCATCAACGAGAATATTTTGTTTCGAGGTTAGAATATTTTTTCCAATAACATTGTGATGAACCCCTTACCAGTAACAATAATAAAGATAACACAATTAAATTGAATGAAACAAATTTTATTGATTGGAAATGCCCAAAGGCAATACACAATACTCTCAGCTTTCGAGAGGCTAGGACTCTCCTAGAAACTGACCAAAATTCTCCCTCCTCCTAGCACTCAGCCATCACTACCTTATAAAGGCCCTTTAGTCCCATAAGGTAGTTACAACTAAAAGTTACAACTAACAACCCCATAACTAAAAGTGTCCCTCCCTTTCTTTCTAATTCCCCTATCATAATCCTCAATGACCCATTTATATCAATCCCATCACATTGTTCCTAAAAGGTTGTCAAACTCGAGAGTTTACCTAAACTCAGTGACGGGGGTATACTCGGAACGTCAACTTGAAACGTAATCTCATAAGAGTTTACATATACCCTTCCCCTTTCAATAGGCTACTAAATATATATATATATATATATGTTCTCACACTGTAACACATAAAGTCATAAATAATTATACAATATACACAACCAAGACATTTAGATGTCTAATTTCTTCTACCTTTATTTTTTCATGACCTTAGCCCTTATTGCATCATATAAACTTATACAATATACACACAATCACAAAACAAAGTGTGTTTGATTCATTAATACCTATTCAAACTCTTAAGCCAGTAATGAAGTAACTAGGTTTGCTTCTTCATGTTGCCAGCAAACCTTGCTATTTGCTTCTTAACACGTCAAAACAGAGCATGAAAAGCAAATGGAGAAGAAACAAGGTTTTGTTTTTCCTTAAATATGATTTCTTAGGGCTATACACACGATGAATGTGCATTTTAGGCTGGTTTGGATAGACTATTTTGCCTAGAAGCAAGAAAAAAAGGGGAGAATCTTGCTGCAGAACTAAACTCAGTCAACTCAATGCTGAACTCTTGAGTTTGAACGAGTTCGACCAAGTCATATTGAGTTTGATCGAGTTCAGTTCAAGTTTCTGATTCCACATGCGATTTAGCTTGATTTTGATATGTAAACTCATAATATGTAAACTAGTTAAAACGTGACTACATAGCTCTAATAACTAAGAATCCTCTTGATAGTTGAAAGGGAGATAAGATACTTCCTAGTAGTTAAGATGACATGTTTTGATATAATAAAAACAAGAGATGATTCAGCTTCTTACTAATTAAGAAAAGGTGTCTCCTCCAGTTTTCCCATTTACAAGGGAGCATGCCTCTTCCTACTCAAAGGGGAAAACCTTTTCTTAATTAGGAAAGAGTCATGATAGAGAGGTCATAACCCAGCAGTAAATATAAATTAGACAAAGTTAGATAATAGATACCCATTACACACAGCACTAACATAAAACCTAGAGCCAAATCTCTCTAGTGCTAACCCTTTTATGCTAGGTACCTTAGAACCCAAGTGCCCATGGCACCCGTCCAGTAAACTAGTCCCTCCAACAGTAAACAAAGGTATATATCACCCTTTCCCTTATACAAAGCTTGGAGCAAAGGGAAGAGTGATGAGGTTATCTCCTCCCTGCAATACTGGCTTGAAAAGAACTACGCCAAGATTACTCTTTATTTGTGAGGAAAAAATGCTATTGGTAGTAATTATTTAGATACTTCTCCAACTTTACAACTATACTGGATTTTTCCAACATCTCTCAGAATAAATTTAGCACAAGCTAAGTGTCACCTGCAGCACTTGTACAAAGTTAGAAGCACCATGAAGGCATAATCCTCTTTTATCTGAGAATAATCCTAAGTAGCTTGGTGGGATTGAAGTGAGGGTGCCTTCAGGCTAAACACAATCACTCTAGGTGAGTTAAAACACTTGTGAAATAAAGTAATTGTATTAGTTGAGCTCGTTCTCCCTCTCCATGCATGTCACCCTTGATTGTCAATACCCACAATCACATGCATTTCAACTATGTACATTTGCTATCTGTGATACATCTCCCTTAAATTAAATTCACAATCTAATGCACTACTACCATTTACGAAACATGTAAATAGTGCCCATTTTCTCAGTTATGCTACTCCTGGCCAGTAACTATTTAGCTCATGGCCCCATTATAAATTGGTCCTCTAAACATTAGTGAAAAACATTTTTTTTCCAAGCTCCCAGAAAATTCAGTACTCAACTCCTGAGATTCCTAATCACTCTGCAAGCTTGAACACCCTTTCCCATATTTCCCAGAAACCTTCAAGCTCATATAAAAAAAAACATAAATTTGCTAAGAACTTTACTTTTAGCCTTTGAGTTTAGATGCTTTATCACAAAGAAAAGTTAAGTTGTAGTTAATCTCCCTTGTCTTACTAATTTACCTAAGAATGCTTCACTTCTCCTTACTAATAACTCTTAGTGACATATGAAAGAAATGGTTGGATCCCAAGAGGGGGGGTGAATTGGGTTTTATAAAAATTTTCACAAAACTTAATTGGAAGTTAAAATGATTTTCTGAAATTAGATAATGTTAAAGATAATAATTTAATTCAGAAAATCAAAATGTTTATCAAGATGAATAATTTTATAGTGCAAGGAATTAAGGAGCAAATATAAATCTACACAAATTAATTAATACTTGAGGTAGAAATTAAATATAAACGCAAAGCATTAATTAATTAACTTCAAATGTAAATAGAGTAGGGATAGAGAAAGCAAACTCGGAGATTTATACTGGTTCGGCTAATCCCAAGCCTACATCCAGTCCTCAAGAGACCACTTGAGTATTTTCACTATAATTGCAAGTTTAATCCGGGTACTTGCAAACCACTACAACATACTTTTCTCCCTCAAGGGTGTCTCTCCCCCTTACAACGTGTTTTCTATCAAACACTAACTCAAGGAACCAATCCTTGAGAAACTAAATTTAAAGGCTTAAGGAAAATAATGGTAAACACTCTCAAAGTGTAGATAACGCAGAAATTAAGCTTAGAATATTTCTCTAGCAATTTAGAGAGAATGAACTCAAGAAAATATGAGAAATGAACAATTGAAGCTTGATGCAAATGGTGTTGTGAAGTCCCCTTTATATAGTGAAACCTTGCTGCTATAGTGACTGCTTTAGTCAAAATTGCTACAGTAAGCTTCATCATCATTTTTCAACCTTTCTACAACAACCAAAAAAACTTTATCAATCTTTTTCAAATTTGCTACAGTAAAAAGCATTCTTTTTCAAAGTTTATTACAATAACCAATAAACTTTATCATACTTTTTCAACAATCAAAATTCTTTTTCAAAAGTGCTACAGTAAAAGATATTCTTTTTCAAATTATATTACAACACCCAATAAACTTTATTATACTTTTTCAACAATCAAATTTCTTTTTCAAAAGTGCTACAGTAAAAAGCATTCTTTTTCAAATTATATTAAAACACCCAATAAACTTTATCAAAAATCAATTTATACTACTATATTTAAATATATAAAGCATTAAATATATTTGGGCCAAGAAAAATTGAATCATGTATTTGGATCAAGAAGATTAAAGCATACATTTTGGCCAAGAAGATTAACTTATTCATTTGGGCCAAGAAGACTAAATCATTCATTTGGGCCAAGAAAATTAAATCATACTATTTGGGCTAAGAAAGATTAAATCATACATTGGGTCAAGAAGATTAAATCATTCCCACATATTTGTCATCATCAAAACTTATAGCATAATACATTAGGGCTAACAATCTCCCCCTTTTTGATGATGACAAATCACCAAAGAAAAATATGTTACAATGTAATAATCATTATACAATATACACATATTTTTCTTTCCATATTCTTCTCCCCCTATTTGACATCAACAAAAAGGTATAAGGAAGGCAATATATAAAGGCTAAAGCGTATTCCTTCTTTAAGCAAGAATATCATATGACGTCATGGGGTAAAATTTCATCAAAACTTATCATTGATATGCCAAAAATATATAGTTAAGGAAAACATTGCATCTCATATAAAGTGACCCTAAAAATATAGAGCATTTAAGTATAGATTAGGCTCCCCCTCAATCAATGCATATTAAACAAATGTAATTTTCAAGATGTATTCATATATGTATCTTGAGGATGAGCACCTGCAAAAAATTTGACAACCACTCCGATGCTTAAGTTAGTAATGTAAATCAAGGATTAAAGGCAAAATTAACTGCTTACGGTCGCATGCATCAAGCATTATCATAATGCAAGAAAATCATTGCCTTTCATTTACCCACAAAAGCATTTTATGTAAGTATGTGTAACTATGAAGATGTATTATCCTCTACACATTTCATTTTATTTAAAAAAATTTTTTTTTTGACTTCTCATTTTCTATGAGTGCATGTGGAATCATGACATATTATTCATAGCCTTCGCTCATGATGCATGAATAGCATACACAACATATGTTCTTAGATACATGTAATCATAGCATGATGCAATCAATCATGTATATTATACTGAAAGCTCTCAAAAACAACACAACAAAGTAGAGAAATACGATTCTGTTTATCACCATTTTATTAATCCTTAAAATTTTTAATCAAAACAAATTAAATCAGCCGCAAATCCACCGAAAATTGACTTTCGTGGTTTTGCCATTAATGTGACGCGTTGTTGGTGTGCATGCGTACCCTAGAGTTCTGGCTTCCAGCTAGCAAAATCCGTAGGATAAGCGTGTAGGGGTGCGGTGAAGAGATATCTTCGTTGGCTCTAAGTCATCATTTTCTCTCTATAAAGACTGCCCAGGATTCTCAATTATCACACTACAAAGAGTATTCATCTCTGAGTCTACAACTTTCTGATATTCCTCTCTCTTCATACTCCCACAAAAATTTCTAAATATTCCAAACTATGGCAGCAAGAAAGTTCATTGATCTCACAGTAGAGGCCAGGGAGGAAGAGCTCGACTTAAACTTGAGTCTAGGCAGGGACAAGGGTAAAAGGCCTTTGGAGGGATCTCAGGAGAATCGAAAGAAGAAGATGAAGATCGAAGAAGCTGAAGAGATTAGTACAGGCCATACGTCAGAAGACAAAATTGCTTGTTTGGAGCAGGAGGTGAAGAAACTCAAGAAGATGATAGAGGACCAGGAGAAGTTAGCTAAACGCAACAATGCGGCACTAACTTCAAGAATAGATAGGTTCTTCTATTGGTCTACCCAATGCTTCTGCAATCAACAACAAAGAAGTGTTGATTGTATGAATGGGATTTACACTACCCTCCGTGACATTGCTCAGTCTCTTGCTCCAAGGAATGGCCGAGGGGTGATGATACAATACGGGCCTCCTAATCCAAGACCACCTCGCCTGTAGATTGCTCATGCATGAGCAAACCTTCCTTTTTTTTTTTGCAATGTAATCCTTTAGTTTGTTTTTTAATGCAAGTGGTTTCTTTTATTGGACGATACAAAAAAAATAATAATAAAGAAAGATAAAAGAAATCAGCTACACAAATTTAGCACAGTATATATATATTGAAAAATATATATCCATTTTAAAGATAGAAAGAATTTTCTGGCATGGACATATATATCATTTCAAAGCAAAAGCAAGTTACATACTTATCAAGATAAAACATATTATAACCTGAGTATGTAGTACAATAATTGAGGTAATATAGATTAATAAGATATAATCAGATATAAACTATAATTCATAAACAATCGTTCATAAGCTATAGCTTGTACAAAGGATATGACATGCATAATGCTCAAACCATGATGTATTGAATATTTAAAAATAATTTAAGTATTTAACATATTTTTATATGCAATGATATTATCAAATATGTATGATTTCGTAAAATAGTATATCATTGCTATGAAAATATGTCAATGATAACAATTTGCTAGTATAGCTAATTAAGATCAAAGAGTATCATTCAATTAAATAATAAAGTAGTAGCGGATAGAGATACTCATCAATTTTGGCAAACTCTTGTTACTTCTTGAAGTCCCTCCTTAAAATGTTGATATCTTTATTTTCTTCATTGCCCTTCTTTTGATCCTTTCCTTTTGCAATTTTAATGGTATTCATTGATTGATTATTTGCAAGATCCTCTTTACTTAGCGTCTAGTGTTGGCATCTGGCGTTAGGCGTTGGTTCACAGATTGACATATATAAGTCTTGCTGGTCAACCACTGATGAGCTAGCTGGTCGACCAACCAATTGCAAGACACTTTTAATGGAGTACTTTGATTCTCAAATTAGTGATGTTCAAATAAATCTTCAACCATCAGGAGAAACAATACATTATGTTCAAAGTATGCCATGCTTCCATAAAATGCATTTGTGTGAGGATATTTAAATAAGATTACAATAAAGATAAACATTACAAGTAAGAGTAATCTTATTGATGTGAAACCAAGGGAAATATGCATGTAATGAAAGCAAGTTGTCGTGATGCGATAAATAAGAAAGTTCAAGCTAAATTTAGAAGAAAGATTTTAGCTCAAAGCAAAAATCATATCCTTAGGCCGCACACCTAAGAATCATTTTTAGAAATAGCATGCATGAATATCAAAGATAGATGAAAGGCATGCTAGAAAACAAACATAAGCATTTGATACAGTAAACATATCAATCAAATTTCTTACAATACATTCCAGCTTATATGTTTACTTGACCATTGCCTCCTTTTGATGCAAGAGAGTGGAGTTTGAATGATGTAGCCATTGAAAAGTCATTTCCGCTCCTTGCTTCGAGGCAAATCTGCAAATTAATCCTTTGTCTTTGGTACCCAAATTTCTTTGGGTCCGCCTGGGTCATGAGTTCCTTTTTGAACCCATTTCATTTTAACTCCATGAACAAGATTTTTCTTATAAAAGCATGAGTAAGATTTGTGTCCTTTTAGTCCACAATAAAAACAAGTGCAAGTTGGACTATTTGACATCTTTACAGAAACAAAGAAGTTTTTAGAATGCTTTTGGTTTGATTTCTTTTTAGAAACAAGACCAACTTTGTTAAACATTCTTCTTTGTTTCAAAACTGAGGTATTTAAAATTTCTCTACCTTGAGAAAATTTTGCAAGTGTATTTTTAAGATTATTATTTTCCTTTTTCAAAGAATCACACTTGGTACAAAAGCAATTTTTGTTGGTAGAGATATTTGCTTTTAAAATCAAATTATCTTCTTGCAAAGTTTTGTTTTGATTTTCAAAAACAAAATTCTCTTCCTTGGAAATAGAAAATTCGTTTTTCAATGTTTCCAACTCATTTTCAAGAGAAGAGTTTTTCTGTTTTGAAACATTTAGTTTCTTTGCAAGTATTAGAGATTCTTTATGTAAATCATCAAAGGCATCTTGTAATTCTTCAAAAGAGTAGTCAAATGAATTTACCTCATCTTTATTTCTGGCCACAAGACAAGTGTTGGCTTCTTCATTTGTGTTCTCCTCATCAGAATTACTATTTCCCCAAATGGAAGATAGGTAAGCTTTCTTTGATGATTCAACTTTTGGTTGTGGTTTCTCTTTTTCTCCTTTTTCTTTTTCTTCTATCTCCTTGGTGATTTGAGATTTTTCTGTAAGTTCAACACCAAGAGCTTGCAATTGATTAAGCACAAGTTGTATCTCATTAATGGTTTTACAATTGTTCATTTGAGCAATTTCAAGTTCATTAATGAAACTTCTATACCTTAATTCCTCAGCAATAAGATCTTCCTCATGTGCAACTTTAAGAATTTCCCACATTTCTTTTGCAGTTGCACAGTTGGAGATTTTGAAAAATTCATCTTGACTCAATGCACAAGAAATAATCAATTTTGCCTTAGCATTGAGTTGCATTAAACTTCTTTCAGTATCATTCCATTCACTCTTGGGTTTTGGAATGCATTTTCCTTGTTCTTCCTTGACAGGCATATAAAAACCATTTTCTATAACTTCCCAGAGTTTATGGTCTACTGAAATTAAAAACATTTTCATTTCATACTTCCAATATTGAAAATGATTAGCATCAAAAACTGGAGGTTCTGTGAAAGAATAATTTTCAGACATAAACCAATCATTAAATCCAACCATGTTTACTCTTAGACGGTTAAGTCTCAAATCAAGAGCCCAAGCTCTGATACCAATTGAAAGAAATGGTTGGATCCCAAGAGGGGGGGTGAATTGGGTTTTATAAAAATTTTCACAAAACTTAATTGGAAGTTAAAATGATTTTCTGAAATTAGATAATGTTAAAGATAATAATTTAATTCAGAAAATCAAAATATTTATCAAGATGAATAATTTTATAGTGCAAGGAATTAAGGAGCAAATATAAATCTACACAAATTAATTAATACTTGATGTAGAAATTAAATATAAACGCAAAGCATTAATTAATTAACTTCAAATGTAAATAGAGTAGGGATAGAGAAAGCAAACTCGGAGATTTATACTGGTTCGGCTAATCCCAAGCCTACATCCAGTCCTCAAGAGACCACTTGAGTATTTTCACTATAATTGCAAGTTTAATCCGGGTACTTGCAAACCACTACAACATACTTTTCTCCCTCAAGGGTGTCTCTCCCCCTTACAACGTGTTTTCTATCAAACACTAACTCAAGGAACCAATCCTTGAGAAACTTAATTTAAAGGCTTAAGGAAAATAATGGTAAACACTCTCAAAGTGTAGATAACACAGAAATTAAGCTCAGAATATTTCTCTAGCAATTTAGAGAGAATGAACTCAAGAAAATATGAGAAATGAACAATTGAAGCTTGATGCAAATGGTGTTGTGAAGTCCCCTTTATATAGTGAAACCTTGCTGCTACAGTGACTGCTTTAGTCAAAATTGCTACAGTAAGCTTCATCATCATTTTTCAACCTTTCTACAACAACCAAAAAAACTTTATCAATCTTTTTCAACAATCAATATTCTTTTTCAAATTTGCTACAGTAAAAAGCATTCTTTTTCAAAATTTATTACAACAACCAATAAACTTTATCATACTTTTTCAACAATCAAAATTCTTTTTCAAAAGTGCTACAGTAAAAGATATTCTTTTTCAAATTATATTACAACACCCAATAAACTTTATTATACTTTTTCAACAATCAAATTTCTTTTTCAAAAGTGCTACAGTAAAAAGCATTCTTTTTCAAATTATATTAAAACACCCAATAAACTTTATCAAAAATCAATTTATACTACTATATTTAAATATATAAAGCATTAAATATATTTGGGCCAAGAAAAATTGAATCATGTATTTGGATCAAGAAGATTAAAGCATACATTTTGGCCAAGAAGATTAACTTATTCATTTGGGCCAAGAAGACTAAATCATTCATTTGGGTCAAGAAAATTAAATCATACTATTTGGGCTAAGAAAGATTAAATCATACATTGGGTCAAGAAGATTAAATCATTCCCACATATTTGTCATCATCAAAACTTATAGCATAATACATTAGGGCTAACAACATATCCATTAATTATTTTACATTCCCAAGAATGAAACCCCATTCTTGATATAAACCCCAAACCTCAAATCTCCTATAACCATTCAATGAAATAATAGCTCACGTGGCACTAAGGGGCCGTTTGGTTACACATTTGAAGAGGAAATGAGACTTCTTTTACTATGCATTGATTTGGCGTTTGGCAAGGCATAAGGTGCAGTGACTTGCAGGAAGATAGAATGCCCTCTTCCATTTTTTCTGTAAGGATTTTTTCTAGAGCATCTGCGATGGAAGAGTGATCATGGGAATGGAAGATGCCTGGACGAAACATGAGACTTCTGAATTTTCCCTTATTGTCTTTTTAATTTAAGCTGTTAAATAGTGGCTTTTAAGGTGATTTAGGATCTGATTTATGTAAATCAGTAGATCCCTAATAAGTCCTAAAAAGTCATCAAACAATGCCATTATAAGTGGAGTTTTCTCCTTCTCTTAGCCTTGTTTTGCTATCCTTTGCGTTTTTCTCTTGGTTTTCATTTAGTTTCTTTGTGTTTTGTAGTTTTGTAGTTTTCTTCTTTTATTTCTCCTTTTCTTGTCTTTTTAATTGATTTTAGTTGTTGTCTTTTATAGGTGCAATTTTGGGAGAAAATAAGAGAAGAATGAAGACTCTAGTGGCTTGGCATCTGGGTGCCAAACGTGGCACCCAGGCGCCAAGAATATGAACATGAAGAAGCTTCTGCCCAATTGGCACCCAGGCGCCAGACATGGTACTCCCAACCCTTGAACTTGCTGTTGGACTGGGCGCCAAGTCACAAAACTGACAGTTTAAAAGTCTCTTTTAGGGCTTTTTGACCCAACTTTGGATTGGGAGATTTTGGAGCTTGGAGTCAGCAAAAGGGAGCAACTTCTGGAGCTGGTTAGGAGGGAGAAGGCCTTCCCTCTTGGAATTGGTCTTCCTTCCCCTATCTCTTCTCTTTTCTCTTCATTTTCTTCTAGTTTAATGTTGTAATTTGTTCTTTATGTTAGTTGTAGGTAGTTGTAACTCTAGGGTTATTGTAAATCTGATTTTAGATTAGGTTTTGTGTAATTTTTTAAACTCGTGTAATTGTTGATTGGTTAATATATGTTTATTTATTCCAATCTTAATGATTTCCTTTAATTTGGCCAATTATTAGGATGACATGGTGCTTCTATTGAACTTGGGAAAGGGAGGTAGAATTTAGACCTAGGAATGAATTGTATGAGTTCTTGAACCTTAAAAGAGAGAGGATTGATTTGCTAATGTCATAGGAATATAAATATTAGCCTCATATAGTCAAATTAAGGCTTGTTATTTAATTAACTTGATTTTCACATAAAGAATTATGGAGAATTAGGTTTTATCTTAATTGAGATTTGGGAAAATCCTTCTAAGAATATTTGTGCCATAGACTAGCATGTACAATTGATGAAAGCAAGAGTGAGAGAATGATAATTGAACCTTTAAGAAATGAAAGGTTTGGTGGTTGATGTTACTTGATTTCTTATGAAGTTTTGTTATTGAATGATTTTTCTCAATTGCATTTCGTATTTTGTTGGAGTAAATTTTATTGATTGATTTGCTCTAAAATCATTGATCACCATTTTATTGAGTTTGTGGTTTTTATTTATGCTAGGGATAGTTAGATATTAACTTTACCTTTTGTAATTTTTACTATAAATCGGATTAATCTAGGGATAGATAATCTTATTTATGTGATTTTTATGAATTCTTAAACTTAATGACCTACTTGAATGATTGGATTAAGGAATTAGACAATCATTTAGGTTAGGTAGGTTTGTTTCTCTAAGGGATTGGGTTCAAACAATTTTGAGAACTTAACTAACATCAAAAGAATTTGTAATTGGATTGAATCATTCTTTAACAACTCAAAGATTGATTTGTCTATGAATTAGTCGGATTACGAGTCAAGTGAAGTCAATCCCATCAACTCTAAGTTTATGTTGCTAGGAGTAGTTTAGTCTTAAGTGTTAGTTAGTAATTTTAGTTTAATTTGTTAGTTTTAGATTTATATTTCTGTTTAATGATTCGTCTAGATAGTATTTAACTTTAGCTTCGCAAGTACTTTGCACCTCAATCTTCGTGGGAACGATACTCTACTCACTCTGTATTACTTGTACGATTAGTACGCTTGCCAAGTCGTCAACAATCTCATATAATCTATGAAAGCAATTTGCAATCATCAGTGAAGGATTGGGACAGGAATGAGCAATGAAACACACAAGAGAGTAACACAAGTAAACACACAAATGAGACTACAAAAGAAACCAAGAAAATTGAGACATTATGGTGTCTGTGATGGTGACGGAGAGAGACAGAGAGAACAAAAAGTGACTAAGAGAACAGCAACAGAAAGAAAGAGAGATAGTGAGTAGCAACAGAGAGAAACAAGATAGAGAGACGATAAGGGAGAGGGAAAGAGAGAAGCAGAGAGGGAGGAAAGAGAGTCAGTTGCCATGAAAGAGAATGTGAGGCGCAGAGAGACAGAGGGAGATGAGAGACAAGGGGTGATGTCTTTTGTGCTCAGTTCGACGAGATCTTCAGTGAGGTTTCTAGCACTTAACTCCGGCGACTTCCCCTCCTCCGAGATGCAGAGAAAGACGAGGTAGCGATGAGATGTAGAGAGAAAGAGAAAGAGAGAGAGGGAGTCTAATAAAAAACTCATTGAAAAATAAGTGGTAATTTAGTAAATTAACCCCGCATACTCTATTTCCTTTCAATTAACATAACAAACACATTTTTTTCCTTTTCCATTCCATACTAAACATATATATTTTTTCCTTTTCCTTTTCCCTTTTCCTTTCACTTTTCCTTTCCATTTTTATTTTTCTTTCCTTTCCATTCCTGTCCTACGTAGCCCTAAATAAAAATTGATGCACATTCCATGTCAACAGTTCAAATCCCTCCTACTTCTTTGGGGGATAAAATGGTTTGATTTACTCTCTTGATAATAGATGATGTCCCAAAGACTCAAAAGTGAGAAGGCAATAGACAATTATGTCTATCTTATAAATGTTTTTCCACAATTCATTAGATCACTGTTTTTTAAAGGAAGAAATACAATTATAGGAAGTAAAAAGGAAAAAGAAATTCTTGTTACTTGCACATTAACCTTGTATATGAAAAAAGTATAACAAGCATAGCTTGTAATATAGAAATGTACATAAATATCAATGCACACAACCGACAAGTACGAAATTTGCCTTAACAATTGGATGAGATGTCTTAACACCCAAAGCTGGTGATGTCATCACATTGCCTTCCAGCATTTCTTCAATATGAGGATAGTAAGCTGCCCACAGAAAAATGTAAAGATATACTTTCAGAATTTAGGAAAATAAAATTAATTTGACAAAGCTATGCAGAATATTTTTGATCCTCACCTTCAAAACCACAGCTCCTCTAGTGGAATGGCCAAAAAGAAAGCATGACACCCTAGGATTGTCCAATTTAATCTTTTGCAAGAAAGCTCTTTGTTTACATTGTCACTATCAATATGCAAATACAAAATCTAAAGTACCAAGCAACACTCGAAAATTCCTCAATATAATTCCAACTTTTGAAGGAGACTATGCAAAGATGCCACTTACAGTAATAATGGTTGGTTGTACAAATATTTTCAAATGGAAACAGAAGTGACATGAAAAGTAGGCCAAAAAATAAAAACCTGCTAAATGCAAGGTAACGATAACTAGAGAAAAGTATCAGGATGTAGGATTATGATATATTATAAACTGTGCCAAAAATATTTATGATTGAAAATTTGAGCAAGCATGATAGCTTTAGTAATACTAAAGCACAAATAGAAATCAATTCTAAAATTTCATACAGAAGAGTAGCAAAATCTCAACCCTACACCCCACCACCAAGAAAATAAAAAGATTACAACACGCTGAAAATTATCTATCCATGTCTATTACCACAAAATCAAAGAACGGGACACCAACCCCTTTTCCTCTGAAGGACATCCATCAGAGAATAGAAAAGTATCCTATATCAATGGAGAAACATAAGGGACCAAATAAATTGTGCTCAATCTAGAGAGTAGTTACCTATCCAGTCTATTGCATAGACACCAAAGTCACAGTATGTTAATTGCCTAGCAAAATCAGTGTATCTTCCACTAAAAAGTTAGAAGCTAGTTAGAGGAAGGGGAATAAGAAATATATTAAAGCCAACCATGTAGAAGAATTACATGTACAAAGAATGGCCCATAAGTTTCATATTTCAAATATATATATATATATATATATATATATAACAGACTACTTCCTAAGAGAAAGAATCAAAATTTTTCAAGAGTACCTGTGTCCATTAAGACCATGAAGGATTATCAAAATACCCTTGAAAGAATAAAAGAAGAAATTTTTTTAGAAAAACTGCAGAGAAGCAGCAGAACAAAATCAATTAAGCAAATGTAGGTATCAGAAAGTTATACATGTTAACGAGTATAGATTTACGAAATTGGGAATAAAAATACAGCCAAGAAGCAAGGCCCTTAAATCTTGTCATCCCACAATGTCTCTTCAATTATCCTACGAAAACAAAAAGGATCTTCATACAATTAGCTTAACTATGACTTAACCGCATGAAGACAACAATTGAATTCTCGATAACTTAAGTTTTTGTTGCTTGTTAATTGTTTAATAAGACTACCCCTTTTAATATTTTTGTAAGGTTTATAATTTTAACCCCTCTCGTTTTCACCCTTAATTGGCTCTTTATTAATCAAACCTCTACAAAGCACCCAGTTCTCGCTATGTCTAATTTATCTTAGTTCAGCAGACTCAGCTTCTTAGTCTTGGGACTGGAAAGAACTAATAGCCCACTTTGAAACTATTTATCTTCCTTACAAATGGTGCACTATTCACTTCAATCAGGCTACCTTCGACAAAAACTTAAGCCAACTTGCCTTGGAGATTAAAAAAAATGATTATGATTTCCTTTAACAGACAATGTGTTTTAATGAACAATCTTTAGCGACATTCATTCTTCCACCCATATTTTCTACAAAATGGAAATTGACATCAAGACATCGAAGTAATGGACTTCAAATCTTAAACCTAAAAAGGAGATTGATAATAAGAGAAAAAATTACTTAGGATAACCAAAGAGGGAGAACCACAAACGGCAAAAGAAGGCATTTCTTCTAACCCCATAGAAGATAGTGGTACTGTAGTGACTCTAACCATCTTGGAGGCCCATATCAACACTTTCGGCTAACGCCTTCCTCCTCATAGTATCCTCCTTTTCCTGAGTCAACCATCTTGACTTTCACTTCATACACTTCCTAGGCAAAGAAGGCCGTGTGCTCCCCAAAATAAGGGATGAGAGGCGACGGCGATGAGAGAGAATGAACAATAAGAAAGAGAAGATAAATGTATAAACAAAAACCAAAGAGGCCCTTAAGGTTCTCAAAATCAGAATAATGTGGTTGCTGGCTCCCGATGTTAATTGCTTCATCTCTTTCTCAACGAAACTTATGGCATGGAGGGAAATAACAGAGAAAGTGCATAGTGAGAGAGCGAAAGAGAGAGAGGGAAGCAAATTGATCGACTCTTTGTGACTTGGGATATTTATATAGTATGGCAAGGAATCTTAGCCGTTGGTACACATGGGACCTACGGAAAACAACGGTGTAGATTGCCTATTTCAATAATCTTTGTCTGGGACGATGACTTTTTTTTTGGTAATTGAATAATTTAATTATAAAAAAGAAGTAAATATTGAAATTTGTTAGTATATTTTTGTATGTTATATTTACCTCAATTACAATTCCAGCCATGTTTCCTAATTTTCAGTTTATGTGTTTTTGTTATTGATAGATAAGTTTACGCAATTTTTTTTTTTTAGTCACAGAACACGATCTACTCGCTAGATTTTTGGGACACTACTAAAATTTATTTTTGGTCAATAAAATCAAATATTCAAATTCAATAATATTACAACCACATCATGTGTGACTTTTTACGTTTCTCTGTATGGAGTGGTGTTTGAATTGGGCTCAAATCTGCTCCTCACTTTTAGTAACGGTTTTTACCATTGTTAAAAGTTTTAGCAACAGTAAAAACTGTTGCTAAAAGGAGGAGCAGGGATGCGTACGAGCAGCGAATCCTCTGGCGTTTAAATTTAGATTGTTGATTTTTGTGTCAATGGTTTAAGATTTTTTTTAAAAAAAATTAAATAAAAAAAGAAATAAGGTCCAAAAACATTACAATCATCAATCTTAAAGCTAATGACTCTGATGATCCAAATATGAGTAAATTTGCTCCCTTCTATTTTTGGTCTCTCACAGATTTTTTACATTATTAAAATTCTAGATGTTTTGTTTTTGAATAATTAAATAATCCACATGGGTAAGTACGCCATCTTTGCTTTTTTATTGAAGAAAAATATATCTCATATCTCCAACATTTACACCTATTTTTATTCATGTTCCCAAAGTTTTTTTTATCAAATATATCCCACATGTTTCAAAAATTTTCAGATATATCTTTTTTTGTAACACTGTCAACTGTGTGATGTGATTTCCGGAGGGAAAATACTTAGTTGACTTTTTGGATAGGTTGAAAGAAACAAACAGAGAAAAATCAAATCACTAAATTGATAAGCCAAATGGCGCCACAATTAAGAGAAATGGGTTGATCTCGCCACACTCAAGAAAAAAGAATGTAAGTGATAAAAAATCTAGTTACTCTCACCACTAACCTAAGTTAGATAAGAGAAATAACTCAAGAATCTTCTTGAAAGCAAAATGTCAATATCTCATATAATTCAAGGATGGTGTTTACAACATATGACACAGACCCTTTTTATAGAGGGTCTCCAAAACAAAAAACAAAAGACTCCAACTAATGCATCAACTAAAAGTCAAGTAGTGTAGGTTAAATGTCAAAGACAATAAATACATAGGTAGCTAAATGTCAAAGACAATAAATGCATAAGTACTAGACTCTAACTATATTCAACAAATGCAACATTCTCATATGCAATTTTATTCACACTTCTTCCACTTCAACAATGTGGTTAAGCCTAATCCAAGCCCTTTAGCTCTTGCATAAGTTAGAGGCCCAATTGAAGTGTTCTCCATTGCTTGGGCTGCAATTGGGTTATCCTTGATTACATCACTATGTTAATTGAAAATGCTGACTAGGCACATGACGTCGCTAAAATTAGCAGCCACATTAGATGCCATGTGTATCGCTAATTGTGAAATGACATAAATGCCCCTATGCCCTTTAATCTTCATATATATGAGGGGGAGAGAAAGAGAGTGATGATGATGACAGAGGGTGAATCCAATGGCCACCCGTTCAAGCCCACAGAACAACCCCAAACCCTCTATGTTCGTCCCCCACGACCTCTATTCTCCTTGGTTCACAGATGAGTATGACGAAAAGGGGATGAGAAGATGAGAGAGGAAGTGCTCAATGGTCGATGACAAAAATCGATGGAGCTCCACGGTTGGTTCCTTCTCGCCACTCTCCTCCTCCCTGTGACTCTATTCTTGCGTCGGGCAGCAGGGAAATTGAAGAGGGGAGAGACTTGCAATGGATGTCGTGTGGTGGTCGGCTGGATTCACCCTCCATTGTCATCGTCACTTTCTCACTCCCCTCCTTATGCCCACTGAATAGCCCCAAATCCTCCATTTTCGTTCCCCACAATTCCATTCTCCTTGGAAAATTCTGAATTCGAGTTCATGATGAGAAAATCCACCATAAATTGCTTATTCCTCTAGTTGAAGTTTAAGATTTGGCACACTCTTGTTCCCTTTTTCAAATTTTTGCTTCAATTTTTTTATGCGTGTTTGGATTCCAATCCTCAGTTACGCATTTGCATTTGAAAAGCATGTTATTGTATTTCATCTAGGTGAAAGTCCAATGACTGTTAAATGTTGCTTTGATTTTTAGGTTAAGGGTAGTGGGGCATCCTGTGGTCTTGAAAGATGATGAGCCTATTTTTGATTTGGAAGAGGAAAATTGGGCAACCACATTGAAGAGGAAGGTCACAATAGCTTCACTTGAAAGTAGACTTGATTCCCTTGGACGTTGTGGTGGTGGTCGGAGTCTTCACCATCGTCACTAGTCTCTTTCCCCGCTTTTCTATATCTAAAGATTAAAGGGCATAGAGGCATTGGTGGCATTTCATAATCAGTGGTACACGTGGCATCGACGTGGCTGTTGATTTTAGCCACATCATGTGCCCAGTCAGCATTTTCCGTTAACACAGTTGACGGTATCACAAAAAAAGGCATATCTGAAAATTTTTGAAACAAATGGGACATATGTATTTGACAAAAAAGAATTCATGGACATAAATAAAAATGAGTGTAAACGTTGGAGACATGAGATATACTTTTTCCTTTTTATTATTTTTGTAGGGCATTTATTGTTATTTTTAAATTAAAATGTCTGAATTTGAATACATATTTTAATAGTAAATTTTTTAGCATATGAACACATAGAAATTATTTAATAGTAAAAACTAATATTTAAATAAATTAGTAATTAAACATATATTTATAAAAAATTGATGAAATCAAAATTAAAAAATAAAATTATATATTGAAAAAAAAATTTAAAACTTAATAAATAAACACTGATTGTTAATCTAGTTAATAGAATATTTAACAAAAGTATTATTTTGGAAGGATTGTAAAGTTTAAAGAGGTTATTTGTTAAGTTCTAAAGTTTGTGGGAGATAAATGCACATAAGATAAAATTTATGGAGTAAAATGCATTTTTGTCTAAAATATATAATACATGTAAATGTTATTAAGACTTGTTATAATATTAATTCATTAACATGTATTTAAACCTAGTCAAAACTTTAAAAAAATAAACACACCTAATGATTTAAGGTTTAAATAAACCAAATTCATATATTTATTAAATATAAGCAAATAAAAATAATTATTCTATTTTCGAGAGATGTAATGGTCCTTCCCCCATGGAAGAGACACGAAGCTAACAAATTCATGTTTGATCAATAATGTTTAGGGGGGAAAAGAAAATAAAAATGAAAATTGAAATGAATGTATTTCAACGACAGAATGTGTTTAAATAATAAAGCACCCGTTTAAAGACAAAGTGGTGCGTCTCATTTTGGACCAACTGTTTCTGCGTGCTGCATAATATGAAGTTATAAACACGACATAATTGTCACCGTCAACATTTTATAAGAACTGTGTAGGATTTAAGAATGAAACCATGTTGTGTATTGTATGTACCAGTCGCCGCAAATTAATGCACAGATTCTTATATATTCGCAATCATTTTTAAAATTCTATTATATCAGAATATTTAAATTATTAACATTCTTTGTATCATCACCTCATTCTTGTTACCTGGATTATCCCGTTGCTACTTATCAGATCATTCGTTTAGGACCATTTGTTAGAAAATTGTGACTGTATTGGTTAAAAAATGAAACTAACAAATTACTATTTGTGTTTTGCTACCTTATCTTAGTGGTCATAGACTGCCTATAAACATGTCTAGCCTACCCATTTATTAAATAGGATCATTTTTTAATATCTAAATCCGCTCGTTATAGACTGAGCTTAAATAGGTAGACTCGTAGGTTATTATTTTTTAAAAAAATATATTTAAATAATATAATATTTAAATTATTTTAATAAAAAACTCAATATTTTTTTATTGAAATACAATTTATGAATGTAAAATATTATTTTTTTAATATTTTTAAATAACTAATAACTTTAATTTTTTATTTTTTTAAATTAACTATATTTAAATTTAAATTTGAAATTTTTATCTTTTAAAAAAAATAAAAAATTTTCATATCTAAATTTATTATATTTATTAAATAAAATATAAACATGTAATAAAGTGGTGTTATTTATATTAAATAATATAATTTTTGTAATAAATAAATAAATAAATGGATCAATCCCCAAGTTTCACCTATTTAACTTATAATCTAAACAAACTAGTTCATTTAAATCTATTTTAAAATGGCTTAATTTTTTGAATTTAAACTTACTCATTTACAAGCTAGCCATTTTGACACTAGTACTTGGTCTCATAATTGGGCCTTTTAAAAGAAATACTGAGGGTATCTTTTCACCCAGTAAGAAGAAATTTTTTTTTAGACTTATTAGATGTAAAAAAGAGTTTCTCCTAGTAGACATTTTCAAGAATTGAATATTTATCATTCTTAAAATTTAAACGTCTATTACCAGTATGACTACTTAATGTTAAATATAATTGTGTGTTATTTGTTTATGTGTTAAGATACATGAAAGTCAATGAAATATATATTGTATTTTTAACATGAAATAGTTAAGTGTTAATGTTACTTATATTTTAATAATAAATATTTTTTGTTTAAGATGTAAGATTCATATCAATTAAAATTTAAAATAAATACTTAATTATAATTACAAATAAAATTAAATTTGTGATAATATATAAATAAAATAATATAAATTTTTTAGAACGAAGTTTTGAAAATTTGTTTGACATAGTCAAATAGTTGATTTTAGATAGATCTATCTGCTATTATCATGTGCAATCTCCGTTTTTTTTGTTTTTTCCGGTTTTGAGTTTACCATTCTATGGGACCGATCTAAAGTACCAATTTCTTCATAGCATTTAAGGGTGACGGTCCACTTTCGTTTGGGCTCTTTTTTGTCAAAACTTTACTTTGGGCTCAAAGCTCAATCTTTTTGGATTGGGCCACGTGGGCTTTGGATAATGGGTTGACACTCTCATAAATCCTAATACGATCCATATACTCCTGATTCTGCAGTGATTAATTATTTAGCTAAAATACATAAACCCCGAACTCAAAAAATAAAATTAAAAAAAAAACCGTTAAAACTCACAATCTATTATCATAAAATATGCTTAAATTTGAGTTTATAATTAAAGTGCTAATAAATTGCTAGATGAAAACCGAATTATTGACTAATTTTTTATTAATAAATAATTACTAATTTTAATTTTTAATTAAAATTTTAATTAATCACTAATTACTTATTTTAAAGGAGATATGAGATACTAGTAATGACTAATATGCAAATCATACAAAAAATAACTTAATTGCATTAAAAAAAATCAAAAATTCATTTTCATAATAGAAGAAATAACCACATTAATTAGTATTATTGTACATAATAGATTATATAAATATAAATTTATATAAATATTCACATAACAATTTAAATAACTAATTTAATCACTTGGTATATAAGTTTGAAATTAAACTTCAATTTAGTCCGTCTTTATTCAGTCCAAGTTTTTAATTAAAATCAAATTTTGCTTTAATTTCATCATTTGCTTCAAACGTTTTTATTTATTCACTCTTTTTATCTTTTGCTTGATTTAAAATCATATTTAACTTCATATAGGTTCTTAGTTCTAAAATTTATTTTGTTTTGAATTTAAATCGACCCTGTAAACTTTTTAGTTTATTCAGTTTAGTCTATGTCATGCATATATCACGTCCATATCTCAGTTTTGTTTTTTAAACCAATCTAGAACTTCATCTTAGATGATTTTATGACATGTTCGATCATTTCTATCCCAAAGCAAGATAAATAATGAATTATAACTAAGTTTTTGAAATTCTCAAGCTTGTACATTTACATGTCATTTTTGCCTCTATTCTTTATTTTTCTGATTTTTCCTCTTGATTTGGTCTTTTACTTAGCCTCAAAGCTTGAATTAACTTAAGCTATTGTGTATTCAATTAACTCTACCCATGTAAAAGACAAAGACATGAAAAAAAAAAAAACTCACGTCATGTTCTTGCTCTATTTTTTGGGCTCATGTTCTCCTTCTCGGTTCAAGCTAGGATTCCACTAAAACTTCACACTTTCAACCATACAATATGCTCCTCAAATGCCCTGAAGTTTTCAAGCACTCTTACTGCTAGTTCTCTCTCTTAGTTGCACTCCAAGGGATGAAAATTCTCCATGTTTTCACGTGGGAAAACAGAGCATTATTGAGGAGGAACCAATGACACAACACACTCAAATGACATACAGCAATGCACTCAAATGACACATAGCAGAGAGTAGAGGAGGAACCAAAATAATGATACACACCAAATACATTAAATTCACCGCAAAAGCTTTGCCCGCCCATGTTGAACCAAACCAAGGTACATTGCTCCCAAACTCAGTTCTTGCTTTAACCACGTTTCACGTGAATGTTGCCAAATATCTCAAAATTGTGCAAACCATGTTTAATGCATGAGGAAACGTGGGTTGGATGACTTCAACGTGCTCTCAAATACGTACACTTAGATGGTTGGGAAGTTTACTTGCCCTTCATGGATGTATGTATATCTTTCAAATTTCTTTAGGCTTTTGTATTCATGTGAAAGAGTGGTCTACATTTTTTTTCTCTGGCCACATTAGTATTTAAGGGAGTGAGTAGCCTTTCTTCCCTTGGACATTTTTTTGGGCTTATTTCAAAAGTGCAAGCTTGTCTTATTTTTGTATACTTGCCTCTGAATATCCGTAGATGGCATGGCCTCCATTGTAATATGTATATTTGTAATATCCGAGGTTTTTGAAATAATTCATAGAGTGTGAAATTTAGCAATTTAGGGAATTGAAAATTTTTTTTATGAAACTACTGAGGGCTATAATGAAATTGGAAACAAAAAATGATAATAATTTCTAAATGACTTATTTAAAATTTTATAAAGATGTATGTTGACATTATCTTAAGTGGAAAAGATAAATAAGGAGAAAAGAATCACAAAATAATTTTTAGGGGTGTAGATAGAATTTTATTTAATAAGTTAGGGACCCAATTGAAAAGTAAAGAAATGAAAATGTGCTTTATAACATTTTAGCCAAATGGGTTATTAGTGGCATCCACTTGTCACAACATCGTCTATTATCTTTGGCATAATTGAGAAGCTTCACACATCAATTGACGTTGCTTCCACTTTCCTCTGACCACGTGTATGTCTTGTTTATGCTCTCACCCACATCTTTTTCTTCATGCTTCTTCTTGGTTTTCCTAGCAAGACTCACTCTCGGTGATCCTCCAAAACTATATAAGTATGACTCTTTCTCAATTCTCATATTCTTCTCCACTTTCGCAATTAAGGAACCCTGGATGGAAATTTTAATAATTTCTGAGTTTGAAGGGTTGGGTATGGAATTAAAACCTCTCATTGTTGATTTTTGGGAGAAATTGATTCGAAATCCTTAACTGATGATGAATTCGTTGTTAAACAAAAAAAAATGATAATAAATTACAGGGATCATCTTGAAAATACTAAAAAATTTATTGGAATTGATTTAATTATAGAAAAAAATATATTCTTGATCTATAGAGTTAGATGAAGTAAAATATAAGTTTAAATCAAGCAACGGAAATAGAAATAAAAGTTTGAAGAAAAAAAATTGAGGAAGGGATAGTGAAATTGAATTTGCTCAGTGTTATTATTGTTTTTTGTAGTTGCTGAAATCTTGAGACTATTTGAGGCACTAAATGAACTTCAACTGATCTACATTTTGGTATGTAATAAGAAATGATGTCCTAGTATGTGTCTTAATTATTTTACAATTTTTTGGATTGGTTTGATACCTCTAATGCACCTAAGACAATAGCTGAAATTTGAAGAATATGAAAACGAGACTGTTATGATATGCTGCTATTTTTGTGAGTTTTGGGTGACCAAATCAATTCTTAAAATTATGAAATTTTTGTGAGAGATTCTTGATATAGTGTCAAACGGATCTCAAAAGTTTCAAACTCATTAAAATTAGTTTGCTTGGTCAAATAATCATGGGAATAACACTTTGTTCGGTGCAGAGCAAATCTGGGCAGTTTCAAAAATTGTTTTGGTTTTAATAGCTAAAGACCTCTTCTTAACCTGAAATTTTTGTATCACTTAGCTAAGACATGAAACTAATTATCTACAAAATTTCATGGTGTTTGGACATGGTTAACTAAGTCTAAAACACATAACACTATACCTATTCAAAATTTAGACAGCTTTGACCTACAGTTACTAAAGGGTCTTTATTGAGACCAAATGATATAATTAAATTCTAAAATT
Source organism: Biancaea sappan (assembly GCA_037074585.1). Taxonomy (NCBI): domain Eukaryota; kingdom Viridiplantae; phylum Streptophyta; class Magnoliopsida; order Fabales; family Fabaceae; genus Biancaea; species Biancaea sappan. The sequence continues at coordinate 22,010,775 of CM073494.1, forward strand.
TTTATCCTAATATGTCAGCATACTAACAAGGCTCTGTACCAAATTTCATAATTTTTAGAGCTATGGGTTAATACCATAATTTTTCTAAAATTTAGATCCAAATTTAGCCTCAAAATAGAATAAAGTTAGATAATTGATAGCTTATGTTTTGAATTGATGTGGTTACTTGCTTGATTTAATTTCTAGGCTTACAATGAGGTTCTTGAAGTCTCTTTTTGAGTATAAAGTGTAGAAATATAGTTTGGACTCCAGTGAGGGATTTAGTCTTGCCTTGTTTGATTTATTTTTAGAATTTTGTTTCCTAGAGATGTAATAAAGTAATGGATGAATATATTTTTTGTATATTTGGATTGAACTTGCAAAGGAAATGCATGAGAGTGATTGATGATTATGAATGACATGGATTTATTAAAGTTCATGATGTGCATTTGGATACCCTTGATTGTGCATGTGATTGTATTGAAAGAAACAGAGATTTCAGACACTTTTGCATCCCTTTGAGGGCAGGAGTAAAATAAAGATGACGCCTACAGGTAGGGATATAGCCTACGGGCAAGATACGCCTACAGTTGGGCATATAGCCTACGGGCAGGATATGCCTTCGGGTAGGGACATAGCCTACAGGCAGGATACGCCTTCGGTATGAACTCTCTCATGATATTTTCCTCTTGACACATTTACTTCATGAATTATTTATGTTATGAGTACTCATATGTTTATGCATGATTATATGTACTTGTAGCATACATAGTCGAATATGTGTGATAGGTAGGACTAGTTTTTATAGTGAGTTAAGTGGATCTGACTCTCCCCCTCACAGTTTCAGGTACGAAAGACCTTTTAGCTTTGATGACGTGAACGCCAAGAATACCTCCTCTTTTGTTCAGGGTAAAAGTATAATACCTCATTTTATATTAAGTTGTATAATTCTAGAAAAACTTTGTAATTGGATAGGTTATGTATTATTGTATGATATGATCACGTATTATAAGGGAAAATACTAGTGAGTGTAGTAAAGCTAGAAAACATGTAATTTAATTGAAGGAATGTTTATTTATACTTTTATGTATAGTTATAAAAAGGAAGATAACTTTGTGATTATTTACACTTATAAAAATTTTGATTTGTTTTAAATTAAAGAATACTTGAGATAAAGAAAGTAAGAATTTTAAGAAAGTTCTAGGCTTTCAACGATGTAGGATTAGGTACCGTCTGTGCTAGTCACAGGTCCGGATTCGGGGCGTGACAATATTTACAAGAATGGATGTAAAAAAAGGATCTCTTAACAATTTTCACTTTTTATAAAGCTTTATATAAGATGTTTCAAAATGGGTTTGTATTTTATGAATCATAATTGTAAAAAACATTAATATGAATTGACTTATTTTAAAAAAATCCAATAAAAACTAACGAATTTTTATTATCATTTGTTAAAAAAAAGTCATAAAATAACATTAAAGTTATCAAATAGATTAGGTTAGCTCTAATGCTAAATCCATTTGAACGTTCAATAAGGTTGATGATAAACTTGGATTGAATCAAACCATATATATATATATATAGAGAGAGAGAGAGAGAGAGAGGTTATGTTTAGCAAAAATAGCTGATAAATTAGTCAAAAACTTAAAAGTTAATTTTTATCATAAAGTTAAAAAACTGTTAAGTTAGTTTATTAAATTATAAGTGTTTGATAAAAATAATTATTGAATTAGCTAATAGATGTAAATTAAAATAATATAAAACATGACGACAGTGCATGACTCACGAGCAGACCCTGAATGACAAAGATGGATTTTGAAACACAGCAAAGAGAGGAGTGAGGACAAACATGACGGTGTAACACAAGGTCGCGAGCGAGACAAAGGGATTGAAGCAGTGAGGCTAAAGCACATTGTGAGTGGGAGATAACAGTTTCTAAGCGTGAAAGTGAAGCACATGAGGAGGGTGAATATAAAAATTAGGTTAGGGTTTTTTTTTGGAATTTTAATAAAATAATAAGGTTAAAATAAAAAAAAAACATAAAAGTATTCAAAGTGACATTTCATAAAAAGTTATAAGTTATTCAAATAAGTTTCTTTATCAAATATATTTATTTTGATTAAAAAAATTTTTAAACTAATTAAATATATTATAAACTAACTTATTTGATTTGTCAAACGATAAAAGTTTAGCCCAACAAAGTCTATTAAGACCATGAGATCGATTGAATGACCTCATTTGATAGTGTCTAAATAAGATCAATTTAAAGTGTATAATATTCTAATTAATTGTCTCTAACGTGCGCCTTCAATGTGGTGGTCACTTGTTATTAATATGAAAAAATTACATTACTTGGGATTAAGGTGCAATTAATTAATTTTCATCATGATTCATGGACGAGGCTCCGAATAATTTTTTTTTAAATGAAATTGATGTGCGTGTGCAGGTTGCGGTGTTCCGCAAGAATATGATTGGAATGCGATATTAAACCCCAACACGTCAAACATCAGTTAAGAAGTTGTTGGTCCACTTTGATGAAGAGTCATTTCTGAACTCAGTATCAAAGGGAAGGAGAGAACCATATTTCAAGTGAAGCTCTACCTTCTAAAGTATACGAATTTGCTTTAGTTTTTGGAACTTTTTAGATAGATGCTTACCATTTATTAACGGCTCAAAATATGTGAGTTTTTTAAACCGCACGATAAATTTTGATGAATAACTAAAATTTGTCTGAAGAACTTACTATTAGAAAAATTAAATTTAGTGACGAATTAAAATTTGTTACGAATTCTATCATTTTGTGATGGATTTCAATTCTTTACTAATTTTGTAAAATACTGAAATTTAGTGATGGACTGGAATGCATTACTAAATAGTGACCAATTCCAAACCGTCACTAAAATCCTTTACAAAGGCTAGAATTTAGTGATGAAAAACTTTTTGTCAGTAATTTTAGTGACGAATTCCAAACTGTCACTAAAATTCATCACAAAAGCTAAAATTTAGTGATGAAATACTTTCTATCACTTATTTTAATGATGATTCCAAATTGTCACTCAAATCTGTCATAAAAACTAAAATTTAGTGACGAAATACTTTCTATCACTTATTTTAATGATGATTCCAAATCATCACTCAAATTCGTCACAAAAGCTAAAATATAGTGACGAAAAATTTTTGTCATTAATTTGTGACAAAAGTTTTTGTCGTCACTAATTTTTATTAGTAGTCTGTGATAAATTTTTAGTGACAGATTACGTAATCCGTTACAATTTCATTTATGATGTACTTTTTAACGTTAGATTTTGTGGTGAAAAATAAATCACTAAATTCTTTAGTGACAAAACTTTGACAAATTTTTTCGTCACAAAATTTTATTTTTTAGTAGTGACTCTGAAGCGGATCCACTCCATCTTCTAAAGCTGTTTTTGCAGAACTTTGGATCCCAACAATGAGATGTTTTATAAAGCCAAAAAGTAACACTTTTGCTTCAAACCTTCAAGAAAAATATGAATGTACGTAAGGTCCCTTCATCTCTCCTCACATGCGCCCTCTTCTTTTTTAATCTCTCATGATTTTGGATTTTTTCATCCCCATCTCGTAAATTCTCCACAACACGTAACATTATAATATATTTTCTCAAACTTAAAAGAGGACGCATCATTAAAGATTGTACTTACTTGTGTGTTGCTGGTTTTGTTGGTTGTTTTTTTAGTACTCACAGGAGATGGACTTGCTTATTTTTCCCGCTGAAATTGGGTCGATCGTTTGAAAAATATACTCGCTTTTTACTGTGAATTTGATTTTCATGAGCGAAAGTTTAGTTAAGGGGCAATTTTTTTTTTTTTAAGATTAAGATAGTTGAATCTGAATACATGTTTGATTATTAAGATACTATTCCTGAATCTAAATATTGAATAATTAAAATTATTTATTTTTTCAACATATGAATACATATAACTTATAGAAAAAATTATATTCAAATAATTTTTAAATAAATTAGTAACTAAACATTTGTTGTTAATTATTATTTTTATTATTATATGGTATTATAAAATTTGTTGTTAATATTTTTATTTTTTATAATTTAAAATCATTTTATACAAATAGTAATATGATTTACATTTGTTATATTATATATAAAAATTCACCCTTATATAATAATAATAAGATTTTGTTTATTTGGTTGAATTAATCTTATATTCAACTTTGAATCTTTTTTAAATAAAATTCTTTTTAATATTCAAATAAAGCAACGTATACTCAATATTAGATATAAATAATTTTCAGACTTGTTCTAAAATCTTATTAAAATCTTAATTTTAAAAAAAACCTACTTAATAGGGTTTGAATCAAATTAACAAATCCCCCGTAATTAAATTGACCATGTGGTCATGTAACTTGTCATAAAGCTAAAGAATTTGTTAGGACTTATATTCGTACTTGTCAAGACTCAACTTTCTTGTTCTAATCCGTGGTACCAAAAAAGGTACTGTATCATGCATGTTGCGATGGCCCAGGTCGTTCTCATTTAGCTTAGCCTTTGGGGTATCGAGCTTTGTGTGTATGTATATATATAAATAGAAACTAGCTAGGTTTTCTGGGATCTCATGTATTATGCGTAAAGTTCTACCTCCTTTTGCACTTGTCACCATCTAATTACGTAGTTGCTTAGAAGCAGTGGCGGAGCCACATTGTCTTCAGGGATGCACTTGCACCCCTTGAAATTTTGGTTAAAATTATAGAAGTAAGTATGATATTTTGTAAATTTATATTTTAACCTTAAATTTTAAAATTCTTTTCATTTTGACCCCTTAGCTATAATTACAGTTTTATGTACAATATTTTAAAAATTTATATTTTAGCTCCAAATTTTAAACTTTTTTTCACTTTAACCCCTGACTTTTTGGCTAAAATTACAGTTTTAATACAATATTTTAAAAATTTATATTTTGGTCCCAAAATTTTAAACTTCTTTTTTCATTTTAGCTCTTACAATATTTTGGAAATAAAATTTGCCCCCTCTTGACCGAGGGTCCTGGATACGCCACTGCTTAAGAAGAGTGACTCACATTCATGTAATTGCTTCTCGCATATGCCATCCATGCAAGTAAATATTGTTTGTCCCAAATTAAGATAGCCGCAACCTGTTAGTTTCTTATTCCTTTTCCACTGATCTATATCAAAGATATATATAATATAATTCTAACACTATATAATATTTTCTTCTTTAAATAATTTGTAGTTTATTGATAGAGCTATGTCATATGTACATGTAGAGGTAAGAGGAGTGGTTTATAGACAAAAAAAAATCTTTAGATCATAAGTTAACGAGTTAAATTGATGTAAAATCTATCCATATAAAAATCAAGCAAAATATTATTGATTTGTGTTATTCTATATCAATTTAAACTATTGATTTGTCATCTCCAACACTAATTATTTTCTCTTCTCATTTATTGAATTACTACTCTCACCAAATACATCTCTTATATATATACATATGGACTAGTATTAAATTGATAAAACAAATGTATGTTTTAACTTTGTAAATACATATGCATGCATGCATGCGCCACTTCTGAATCTTCACGAGCTAGAGCCAGAGAAAGATCAAGTTTTGGGAAACAGGGAATGAGTTATAATTAAAAGCGTTCAACAAGTAGTATTAATTTCTCTTTCTGATCACTTGAGCAAGCTGCTCGTTGCAAGGTGCAATTTGCGCATTGAAGGCAACGAAAAGCAGTCCTTAATATGTACAGATACAGTTACCTTAGTCTGTAAAGGGCTTTGTAGTCAGTTGTCTGCCCTTAAAAGGCATCCCTAACTGTAATTAAAAACTTTTATCCAACTTGTAAACCCAACCCCACCCCCCCCCCAAAAAAAAAAAAACTTATCCAACTTTGCTAGCTCAACTATTTTGAAGTAGTGTGATCTCAATCATATAAATAGAGAAGTTAGACAGATTAAAGCACTCGTCCAAAAGAAGATGTATTTACTATCTCTTGCTTGCTTCTTAACTAACATATTGTTTGTGTCTTAAGTCTGTGGCACGGCGCACGTACGTACGTAGACATGGAGGAAGATAAGCAGCCAAAGCTTCGAAAGGCTGTGTCGGATGTGTCCTACGGAATGGAGAAATACTACAAAATAGAGAGCAGTACTGCAACGATTGGCAGTAGTGAAGAGGTGAAGGAAGAGGAATGCAAGTGTTGTGGGGTGAAGGAGGAGTGTACATTGGCGTACATATCAGAAGTTGAAGAGTGTTATTGTGGAGAGTGGGTGTGTGGGCTTTGTTCTGCGGCTGTTAAAGAGAAAGTAGGGCGAGATCCAAAAGTGTCCATGCAAGGTGCTCTCGTCTCTCTCAGGGAATTCTGCCATAGTTATAACACTACTACCAGACTTAACCCTAAACTCTCTTTCACTATTTCTATGAGGGACATAGCCACGAGGAGCTTACAGAAAAGGAACTCCAAGCTTGCTCGAAGCACTAGCTATCCCTAATATACATATATATGTATACATATACTTCTTCATCAATACATATATATAGTTATATACATATACTTCTTCATCAATTCATATCTATACTCGTTATGCTTCTATATATTTTCAATTCCTTGTCTCCAACCAAAACGGATCTTGATTCATTATTTTATTTCCCACCATGGTCTCATCTAATTTTCATTTGCTGTTTGTCTCAATGAGATTCTAATTAATACGCACAGAAAGTAGAATATCATTTGACATCACCGGGGTTTGATCTTTTGGTTACAACCATTAATATTTGAAACCTTCTTAAGCTTTAATTAATTTACTTTGAGTCGGATCTAACTATATGAGCACATTTAGTATACTGGAAAATTTTTTAAGGAAAGGAAAAGAGAGATGAAAAGGAAAAAGAAAAAAGAAAATAAAAAAAATGTGTTTGATATGAAATAAAAAATAATAGAAGAAAAGAATTGGGAAAGGAAATATTATAGATAAGTTTACAAAATTACCCTTACAAAAAAGCAAGATGAATTAACACATGGAAGCAGACAGATAACCCTTCATCTTTTTATCTTCATCTTTACTCTCTGTCTCTTCTGTAGTCGTCACCGCTTTCCTCCTCCACCGTCGGATTGGAATTCACTGATGTGCGCTGTAGGAAATATCTCCTCCACCGTCGGATTGGAATCCACCGTCGGATTGGAATTCACTGATGTGCGCTGTAGAAAATATCGCTTTTTAGCCACGATTTTAACTGTAACTAACTAAGATCATGGCTAAAGTTGGAATTTAGCAACGGTATATTCCTACAGCGCGCAGCACTAGATCCGTATGCCTCCACCATCACCATCGACCCTTTTCCATATTCCATCATCACCGCCACAGCGTCCGCACACTGAACAAGCAAAGCAAGAAGGTGTTCTGGTCGATGGTGACTTGACGATGATAGTTTCCCCCATCTCTCTCTACCTTCGACGCAATGCTTTGCTCGACGGTGGCCACCATCTCTCTCACAGCCTCTGTTTCTCTCTCTCTCACACAGGGGTGGCGAGTGCTTGGCATAGTGGAGGGAAAACTTGGCACAAACTAAAACCCACGCCTTCGACACTCCACATTGGTTTGATGCCTCCCTCAACTATGTACTACCTGCTCCGACAGTGAAATCCCTACGGTGCACCCTTAACAAAACAAGCTTCTCCAAAATGCTCAAAGAAGACGAAAAACAACTAGAACAGAAGGCTTCAACCAAAGGAGAAATTTGTAATTTACAGACTTTTCCATATACTAAATGCACTTTTCCATCGATAAAACGAAAGAAAATGCCGTAAAAAAAATAGAAAAATGCTTTAGCCTTTTCCATTGATTGAATATGATTTTCCATCAACAAGGTGGGCACCAAACACCAGTTCTGTCAAGGGGGGCAAAATTTTATTTCCAAAATATTGGAAGGGCTAAAATGAAAAAAGAAGTTTAAAATTTTGAGACCAAAATATAAATTTTTAAAATATTATACTTAAAACTATAATTTTAGCCTAAAAGTCAGGGGTTAAAGTAAAAAAGAAGTTTAAAATTTGGAGCTAAAATATAAATTTTTAAAATATTGTACATAAAACTATAATTTTAGCTAAAAAATCAAGGGGTCAAAATGAAAAAAATTTTAAAATTTAAAGTCAAAATATAAATTTACAAAATATTATACCTACTTCTATAATTTTAATCAAAATTTCGGGGGTGCACTGAACAAGGTGGCTCCACCACTGCCAAACACAAGAAAGGCAATTGTAGATGAAATTCCGTTGATGGAAAACAGAAAGGCATGTACCAAAAGTGCTCTATATAAGTGTAAAATACTCTTCACATAAATATTTTTTTTAATTTATAAAACTCAAATTTAATCCCTTCTTTAATAAACTTGAATTAATTTTTTTATTAAAGATTAATTTTAGTATGAGATATAGAGACAATCATGGAGCAGCTGCTTCAAAAGAAAATACAATAATTAATGTACATATGAAACAAGAGAAAGTTTAATTAGGCATGTGTAATATATGTTAGTAAATAAATTCTATGTCGGAGAATTTATACTAGTAGTAACTTTTTTAAAAATATTTCTCTACGTACTAACTATTTAAAACTATTTTCATATATATTAATTTTTTGTCAAATTCGACCCACATGCAGTCGAATTCACTGAATAATACTGAACAAATTCAATCATGGTTAGGTCAAATATTTTTAACCATATGGAATTCAACCATTGTAATGTCGAATTCCATTTGATTATCTTTTATTATTTCCCACATGGCAATGGTCGAATTCCATGTTTCTTTTTTTAAAAAAAAAATTCCACACATTTCATGTGTAGAATTTTTTATTTCAAATTTCATTATCTAATTTTTTAAAAATATTATATAATTCGACTAATTTTTAATCAAATTTCTTGTATAATATTTTAAGTATAATTTGATCAGTACTTGATCGAATTACACAAAGTACAATTACTTGATAAAAATTTGATCAAACCTAAATCGATTTCATATATATATATATATATATATATATGATTTCTATATGTGATGAAATCGAATATGGATGGTCGATTTCATCGCATAATATATATTTATCACATAATATTTATTTATATATATTAATTATATTATATATAAATAAATATATATTAAGTTATAGATATAAATAAATAAATTATATATATTTTAACAAAAGTATATTAAATTTCTAAATTATTTTTTATATTTTTTATTTGTTCTTTTAAATTTTATTTTTAATTAAATTATAATAAATAAATTTTACATGATGTGGTAGTTAGTTCATGACATTTAAAGTTGAAGGGCACCGGAGAGACGTGGTGGTCGGTCTGTGACATCCAAAGCTAGCCCGAGCACTGTAAGGGGGATGATGCTGATTCGAGCTCGATCTATTAGACCCCACCAAGAAAATATCCTGAGCTCAACAATGATTTAAACTCAACCGAAGGTGACAATTTGGTCGAAGATAGTGATCAGGAAGAGGAGAATTAAGCACTCGGCCGAGCTTAAATTCTACACTTTAACTTTCAATAATTTATTTTCAGCAATTTACTTTCTGCAATCTACTTTCTGTATTGTATTTTGCTTTTATAGTTTTTATTTAACTCTTTTTGCAAAAAGTGTATTCCAGTCTTACGTTCTTTCATGCAGTTACCTTTCAAGTTATTTGCATTCGACACATTTTTCATGAAAAACGAGATTACTGCTTAACTTTGAAACCACATCATTCTCAATTCTATTATTTATCAGATTTGGGTTAAACTAAAAACACTACAAGAAAATTGACTTTTGGTGGCGACTAAATAAGTTGCCACTAAAAGTTGAGTTTTGGTGACGACTCTTATAGTCGCCACTAAAACATTATCATAAATATACATGGTACTCGTCTAGTATCATTACTACTTATGTTGTTTGTTACTATTATTTAAAAATTAAAACAAAGAGATAAACAAATAATTAGTAAACAAATTAAGGAAATAATAATAATAATAATATAAATAAATAAATAATATACTTGATGGCCACCTTAATATTAGATGAGTACCACATGTGTTTATGATAATATTTTGTATTGAAATGTTAGTGTTGTAATGATTGACTATATGGTCTTATGTGCAACAGTGACCTTCGGGCAATATTGTTTACCTTGTATAACATTTAGTTTTAGCTATGGTTTCATTAAGTTGCTCATTGAGTTTTAAAACTCATATCCTCCATATACATTTTTTCTATACAAATCATTCAATTACTAAGGAGCTCCTGTTTGAGCAGTAGTGAAAAGCATTATTGTCCTTCCTGTTGTAGGTTCAGATTCTATTTTAGACTTACAATAACATAGGAAATTATATATATATATATATTAACAAAAAATATGTAAAATTTCTAAATTATTTTCTATATTTTTTTATTTGTTCTTTTAAATTTTCTTTTTAATTAAATTATAATAAATAAATTTTACATGATATTTATTTATTTATTTTAATTTATTAAATTTTATTAATTAATAATATATTAATAAAATCTATAAATTATTATTATTAAAAAATAAATGTGAGGACCAATTGCAATTATTGTAAATTAAATTTACTATTATTAAGATGAATGTGATGGATTTAATGAACAAACTAATTTTAATTAATGTGAATAAAAATGAACTGATTAACAAATTATTAAGTAATGTAAGCAATGATGAATCAATAATTATAACTATATTACTCTTCAGACATAAGCTCCTCAGTAACTGAATAATTTGTACCAAAAAAAAATGTATATGGAAGGTTTGAGTTTTAAAACTTAGTGAATGGCTTAATGAAACCATAGCCGAAGTTAAATATTATGCAAGATAAAAAATATGCCCAAAGGCCACAGTTGCACATGAGACCATATAATCAATCATTACAACACAACATTTCAATACAAAACATTATCATAAATACACGTGGTACTCATCTAGTATCAAGGTCCCCATAAGATGTATTTATTTATTTATTTATTTATTTATTATTATTATTATTGTTGTTGTTGTTGTTGTTGTTGTTGTTGTTGTTGTTGTTGTTGTTATTATTTCCTTAATTTGTTTACTAATTATTTGTTTATCTCTTTGTTTTAATTTTTAAATAATAGTAACAAACAACATAAGTATTAATGATATTAGACGAGTACCACATCTATTTATGATAATGTTTTGTATTGGAATGTTAATGTTGTAATGATTGAATGTGATATGTAGTCTCATGTGCAACTGTGGCCTTTTGTTAATGGTGATTTTTGGTTTAACCCAAATCCGACAACAAATAATAGAATCGAGAATGATGTGGTTTCAAAGTTATAAAATAATCTCGTTTTTGATAAAAAATGTGTTGAATGCAAATAACTTGAAAAGTAACTACACGAAAGAACGTAAGGATGGAAATACACTTTTTTGCAAAAAGAGTTAAATAAAAACAATAAAAGCAAAGTACAACGTAGAAAGTATATTGCACAAAGTAAATTGCTGAAAATATATTACTAAAAGTTAAAGTGCATAATTCAAGCTCAGTTGAGTGTATAATTCTCCTCTTCCTAATTGTCATTTTCGGCCGAATTGTCATCTTCGCTCGAGTTTGAATCATTGTTGGGTTCAGGATATTGTCTTGGTTGGGTCTGATAGATCGAGCTTGGACTAGCGTCATCTCCCTCGCAGTACTCAGGCCAGCTTCGGATGTCACAGACCGACTACTACGTCTACCCTGTGCCTTTTAGCTTCAGATGTCACAAACCAACCACCACATTGTGTAAAATTTATTTATTATAATTTAATTAAAAAAATTTAGAAGAACAAATAAAAAATATAGAAAATAATTTAAAATTTTAATATATTTTTTGTTAAAAAATATATATAATTTACTTATATATATATATATATCTTAATATATATTTATTTATATATAATATAATTAATATATTTATTATAATATATATATATATATATATATATATATATATATATATATATTATGTGATGAAATTTCATCACATATAGAAATTATATATATATATATATATATATATATATATATTCATTAAAGCGATTCAAGTTTGGTCAAATTTCTATCAAGTAATTGTACTTTGTCTAATTCAATCAAACACTGGTCGAATTACACTTAAATTATTATACAAGAAATTTGATCAAGTATTGATTGAATTATATAATATCTTTGGTAAATAAGAGCAATTTGGATAATAAAATTTAAAATAAAAAATAACACATAAAATTCGATCAACACTTAATTGTCATGTGCAGAATTTTTTTTTAAAAAAAAAAAAGAAAAACCACATGGTTGAATTTCATATAAAAAATAATAAAAAGTAACTACATGAAAATTCGACCATATTTATATGATAAAAAAAATCAAATTCGACCCACATGATCAAATTTATCTTGTATTATTCAATGAATTTGATTGCATGTAAGTCAAATTTAACAAAAAAATTAGTATATAAAAAATAATTTTAAATAGTTAATATTTAGAAAAAAATTTAAAAAAAATGTAGTACCGGTGTAAATTCTCCCCCTGCGTCCTGGCTTGCACGACTTTTGTGCAAATATAGAAAGTGCCAGAAGAAGAAGGTAAATGGCTTCGCCATTTGGAGGTTAGGTAGGTGGTCCCTAGTCTACACACATAGGCTTCGTGTTTATCATGGAGTGATATAGTTGTTAATGGTCCTATGCATTTGCCATGTATGTTTTATACATGCGTTATCAATTTAGCCCGCCACGTTGCGAATAAGAATACCCATCAAACCATAATATCTGAATCTCAAATTGAATTAATGATCAAAATATTATATAATTTAGATTTAATTAGAAAACACAAGTTTAAAACTGGAGAGATTTTATTCAATATTTTCAAAGGTTTAAAGTTGATGATGACCATTAATGCTAGCTAATTTAAATAATTTACCACTTATTTCTCTTAGAAAAAAATTTGAGTTTGAGTTTTATAAATAAAAAAATTAGTTATAAAAAAGTTTTACGCATATTGACTTGAACTAGATTAGTTCACAAATAGTTTAAAAAAAAAAGATGATGATAGGTGATCTACTCCACCTGGGATCCGCTGAATAATTGTATTAGAGTATATAATTTGAAGTTATATTGATTCTAGACTTAGATAATATTAATAGTTGTAATTTGTAAGTTTTTTATTGTGATTTTATATATGAATATATTCAGATAAACGACTGTCAAGTTAAGGAACAATTGCTCATTTTATTTATTTATTTGGATAAAATGGATCCAAGGATTAATCAAGGATTTCATGGAAGAAAGAATGTCAATTGAGTTTAATAGCTACCAAAGTTTGAGTTTAGTAATGTGAAAATATCTTTCTTCCACTTTAATTTAAAGACGAAAAGGATCGATATTTTTCTTCAAATTCAGATATAAGGCTATAGTATACTACCCATTATTCATCTCTATTAATGATATCGTTGGAGACTTTTATTAGTCTTCTTTTTTTTTTTTAATGTATAAAAATGTCACTCTAATGATAATTGAAAAATCACACGGTATTTAGTTTTACTGAAACTCATTCTCCATTTAAATAACTATTAGTTTTACCAAGTTGGTCTAGTGGTAATTAATGGATATGCTCTTATTCAAAATAACTATTAGTCAGATTTTTTTCAAAATAAAAGCATGATAGTATAAGTCTATATAGTTTAATATCATATCATCGACTATTTTAAAAAAATTCTTACAAATATCATATTTTTATTAAAAAATTTGACAAGAAAAATATAAAAACCCCATCGAAATTTAATCCTTTTTTTATAAGCTAATGCAAACACGAATATTGTAACATGTATAAGAATTCTACAAACCTACCAAAATAAAAATGTAATTATATATGTTAGAGTTTCATTTGAGTTTCTTTATAATAGAGTTGTCAAAATAAATTGGGTAGGTTTATAGACCAACTCGTAAACTAATTTTTTTAAAAAAATATTAGAATTGAGCTAGATAATTTTTTATCCATTTTAAAAATGGGCCGGCTTGGCCCTAAAAATGATAGTGTCGAAGTGGGCTATACCCGACTATATATTTTTTTTGTATTTTTGTATTTTTTATATTTTAAATTTGATATTTTAGACAAAAATAAAACTAAATTTAGTTTGAATAATTAAAGATATATTATTTTATGTAACAAAAAAAGATGTATTATTTTAGATATCTAATGTGTTGACTTTTGAGATAAAATTGTATCTAAATTATACTTATTTTAATTTTTAAATATTTAATAAGTTAGTTATTTAATTTATATATTTTTATTTTTGATATTTTTTAATCATAATATGTAGTACATTTTAAAATAAAAAATATTTTTTTAAAAATAAGATTTGGCCTAGCCGAATCTTATTAGGCCCATGCTAAATAATTATTGGCTGTATTTATAATAAGCTGTCCACCCCAACCCTAATAATGTTAAGATCAAAACCAGATAGACCGAGCCAGCTCATTTTAACATCTCCCTCCCAAAGTAAAACTATTGTGGCTATTCTTTCTTTTTCATATATATTTTTGGACACTATGTTGTGACTATCTTCAGCTGTAGTTTCGCAGTGTCATTCCATCTTTTTTTGGGCCAACCATGTTTTGTACAGGTTTTATTTACTTGTTGTTTTACAAAGCCCATATATTACGGGGCCCAATACCTATGTTTGTACCACTTCTAAGAAAGCCCATCCTCTTGAAAAAAAAAAAGAAAGAAAGCCCGTCCTTATTTGATTCCGGGCCTATTAGCATAATGGCAAACTAATCCACCATTTTCATTGGCCTAGTTGAAAGCCTTGGACCTGATTTAATAATAATATGCATACTAAGCTGAATCTATGGGGAGCTAGTTCTACTTTTAAACAATTGAGCTTGAATCTCACTATTTGATTTGGATTTTAAATTTTATTAATTAAAAAATAAGATAATAATTTCAAAATATGTCTAATAACAAGAAAACTTAACTTTAAGCCGCATATATAACAATTGAACATATGGGAACAACTTGAACAGAGCCAAATAGCTAAAGCGCTGGACTACAATAGACATCAAAATGTGTGCGTGCCTGTGAGAGAGAGAAATTAAAGAGAAAATTAGAAAAGAGAAGGAGCCTTTAAGACAAATTATTGATCCTAATGCATAACTTTATTCGAATAAAGTTGGCATTTCAATTACTACAAATCAACTTTATTTCGATCCAATTAAATGTCTGCCTTGTTCATATTGATTGGATCCTTGCCAGCTTATAAGCTCCAACGAAGAAGGGGTTTCTAGATGCGTTTCATGTGCATAATCAGGAGTCTTTTGGTGCAATCTATGGCGTCTTTACACCAAGTACTATCACACACACGAGTTCACACCATGTGGTTCACAGTTTGGCTCATATTAAAATTTGCTCACTACTCCACTTTGGTGAGTTAGTCACCATCGATCTTGGGTGGACCCTAAAGCCTAACATTTATAGAATGTAGTGCTCTTTTGAAAACATACATTCTGTAAGTGTTACTTCGTTTTATTCTCTGAGGCCTCATAAAAAAAACTTTCATTCTACATAAAAAAAGTGCTTCATATCTATCAAATAATTATTAAAGCTTCATCTAAGTGATTGAACTGGATCACTAAATGAGAACACGAAAGCCCTACAAATTTCAAAAAGAGAGATTTAGACCCTTATTCAAAGGAAGTGGGTCGGCTCCACGTCATGCATATATATATATCCCTTTGTAGTTTTCTTTGATGCAAGAAAATCAGTTATTTAGGATAACAAATATTAAAATATAGTAGTGGAGAGTGTGTCATGTTAATTAATTCCATCGTACAAGTACAAATGAAAGCACTAACCCTAGCATTGGACGGTATTGCTCTTTACAGCATATTGGCATAATTTCACTTTTCGACATCATTAATAAATAAATGCATAAAGTGGATGAATTGAGTCAGCAAGTAAATCAAGAGGTATATTTTTTTAATGAAAGATCATAATTAAGAAACCAAAAGTACTCAGTTTTAAAATCATATTAGGTGTCTGTGTAGATAAGAAATGGACTATGTATATACATTGCGTAAAAATGATTAGCTTTGAAGGTGGTGGGGTGTTATAGAAGCTTCACTGTGAGTGCTTGGCACACCAAAATCTTATGACTAACCCAACTACTTTCCAATTTGTTAGACTCTATGTATGAAAGTATATCAATATAGTGGTTTCTAAATTGGCAAGTAGAGCAATAATGTCGTATTCTGTTTATATATATATAAAAGAGAGAGAGATGTTGGGGGGGGGGGGAATATTGCTATTTCTAATATATGTCAGAAAGTATCTAAAGCCTAAGGTTTTAACGAAGCAAGTGGGAATGAAGGACCAAGTAAAGGGAAAAGAAAATGGGGTGGGAAGGAAGAGGGTAGGCGTGAAAGAGAGAATAATAGGTGATTTGGGAGTGTAAAACCCTAGAAAATGGAGGATGGGGCAAAGCATGCTGGGTGGGACAAAGACCACACACTGTATATTCCTTCGAGAAAGACAGAGTGGGGTCCGTTACGCTTCAAACTTCAAAGGACACATTAATAGATAAATAGATAGGGAGGGTGAAGTAAGAGAAGAACAAAGAAGGGACGTTAATTACAGTAAAATGTGCGCACGAGTACTAGTGTATTTTATGTGTAACGTAAAGACACCCTCCTTTTTTCAATTCTCTGCATTCTTATTATACTTTGTGCCCTCTCTCTTTCTCGTTTCTCTTGCTGCTTTTAGTGCTCCCACAGTCCCACTCCTCTGTCATTCCTCTTTGCCTCGCTCCTATCCTAAGTCCTAACTTCTATATGTGTGTGTGTTAGGTTGTACATAGCTACATACAATACATACAATACACTTTCTCTCTCTTTTTTTTTTCTCTTCTTTCTCTGTGTATGTATATATGTGTGTCTATACTGTGACCGTGAGCAGAGGGACGAATATAGAGTCCAAACAAAAGGGGTTCAAGAATTTTGCTTTTTAACGTTCAAAGGAAGAGAGAAAGCTAATGCTGCTTCAGTTCACTAACCTTATATGTTTGCCCTTGATTCTTTGATAAAATTACATTGGACCCGTTTGATCGGTCTTGTTTGGGAATGGTGCCATTGGTTTGGAGTGTGGTTGAAGAATAATTTGATAACCAATGATTTGTCATAATCGGTCTGACAAGGAACAAACAATCAGCCAATGAGCATAAGGATTTGATGATTTCAATGAACAACTATCAATACAACTCCATGTAAGCCACAAATTATAAAAATCCGCGGAGCGCAAGGTCGGAGATATTTACACTATTTCGAGTCAAAACGGCCAAACACAGTCCTAAGTCCTAATACATACACGGTTGTGTCTTTTCTAAACATAAATCATCATCGGTCCCTAATCACCCAACACCTTACATTCAAATGCTGTAGTGTATACGTAATGGCAATCTTCATGATTAATTAAGCTTGACGACAATCTAAAACCCTTCCAAAAGCAAAATCTCCCTGTCTCAGTTTTCACTTCTCATATCATAAATCATAATTAAGGCATGCCTGTTAATAAGTATAGCATCAAATTGATTAAGGAATATATATATATATATATATGCATAACATCATCATGCGTATTAGTACTGGAGAAAATTATTGTCACTATCGCCAGTGGTCTCATTGGGTGAGTCAGTCAAAAAAGAGCATTTTGGTAATAATCCGGCAAAAGCAGAGCCTTTTTCCCAACATCTGTCCCTGTTTCCCTTTCAACCCATTCCCGTTCAAACTTGAAACATCTATCTCAATTCTCAAAAAAAAGAAGTCAAGGTGCACTTTCGTAATTACCTCCCAACTCTGTGCCCTGTTTCCAATTCTTCCACCCTCCCCCCTACTTAAATTTGAGCACACATGCTCAACCCTCCCACGTCTTATCTATTATTCCCATACATGGTACCCTCTTCGAATAGTTGTTCACCTCTCTCTTTCGCTTCCCTTCACTTTCAATCCCACCTCTAAAGTTATTCTCTGTAGTCTGTACCCAGTTCACTTTCTTCCGCATAGCATATCAACATCAACACAGCAAACTACGCTACTCTCGCATTATGTGTTTTAGGTGTGACTTTGAAGCTACTCGACGGCCATGCATGTTCTATAATTGATTCATATGAAATGGACGAAATCAAGTTCATCATTCGCATATAGGTACCTACAAAAGTTGCATGTTTAGCTTTTTGTTACAATTTATAGCTAGACTTACCCATATGTAATTTAATAATACATCTTTAATTCTCCTCGTTTGTCCTTTGTGCTTCGTGCTTTGTTGTTTTTAAATTAGCACACTAATATATGTATTTGCACTTTGGCATGTTTATAGCTTGGGATCGGAGAGATAATTGATTGAGAAATCAAGAGATTCAGACATGGCTAAAACTAATTTCACGAAGTCGTACCTCGCGTTGACGTGCTTCGTCACGATGATGATGATGATCAACCTTGAGGCGTCCCATAGGGCACAAGAGCTTGAGCTTCTGTTATCCTTCAAGGCTTCCGTTAACGACCCGTTTGGCTTTCTCTCGAACTGGGGCGATTCCTCTTCCTCTAATATCTGCAACTGGTACGGGGTCACCTGCGACAGTAACTCCCACGTTAACGCAGTCAACCTCTCCGGCAAAAATATCACCGCCGTTAATAGTAACATTTCCTCCTCCATATTGCAACTGCCTCACGTGGAACGCATCGACCTCTCCAACAATCAGCTCGCTGGGGGAATCACGAATTTGACGCCTCCTTCTCTCTCCTCGCTTCGATATCTGAATCTCAGTAACAACAATTTCACGGGTTCGTTGCCGCAGAGTCTGGTCACGGCGTCGTTTTCCCAAATCCAAACTCTGGACCTCTCCAACAACATGTTTTCCGGTGAAATACCTCGCCAAATTGGATTGCTCTCCAGCCTGAGGTATCTGGATCTCGGAGGGAACGTTCTGGCGGGGAAGATTCCAGATTCCATCACCAACATGACGAGTTTGCAGTACTTGACTCTGGCTTCTAACCAGCTAGTGGGTGAAATACCTCCCAAAATAGGCCTAATGAAGAGCTTGAAGTGGATTTACTTTGGGTACAACAATCTCTCCGGTGAGATTCCTGAGGGAATCGGAGAATTAATATCTCTGAGTCATCTCGATCTTGTTTACAACAACCTCACAGGAAAAATTCCAGACTCTATCAAAAACCTCACTGATCTTGAATATCTATTTCTCTACCAAAACAAGCTCACTGGTCGAATTCCTCCAACTATATTTGAGCTGAAGAAGCTTGTCTCGCTTGATCTCAGCGACAATTTTCTATCTGGTCAGATTCCCGAGCTGGTGATTCAACTACAGAGGTTAGAGATTCTTCACCTTTTCTCCAACAACTTAACTGGAAAGATTCCAAATGCTTTAACCTCCCTGCCTCGGCTTCAAGTCCTTCAGTTATGGTCCAACGGCCTAACGGGCGAGATTCCAGAAGATCTCGGAAAGCGTAACAACCTCACTGTTCTTGACCTTTCCACCAACAAACTTTCGGGAAAAATCCCGGATGGCTTATGCCAGTCTGGCACTCTTTACAAGCTCATCCTCTTCTCTAACTCTCTCCAAGGACCAATCCCGAATACCTTAAGCTCTTGCACAAGCCTTCGCAGAGTTCGCCTTCAAGACAACGAGCTCTCTGGTGAATTACCGTCCCAACTAACTCAACTGTCACAGGTATACCTTTTGGACATCTCCAGCAACCAACTATCTGGCAGGATTGACGATAGGAAGTGGGATATGCCATCGCTTCAAATGCTGAATTTGGGTAACAACAATTTCTCCGGTGAGTTACCGAGCTCTTTTGGGAGTGAAATCTTGGAGAAATTGGATTTATCAGGAAATCAATTTTCGGGTTATATTCCACGTGGGCTTGGAAGCTTGTCGGAGCTAATGCAATTGAAGCTGAGCGATAACCAGCTGCATGGCGAAATCCCTGAGGAGCTCACTTTCTGCAAGAAGCTAGTGGTTTTAGATCTCGGCCACAATCAGCTCAGTGGGAATATTCCGCTGAATCTCGGGGAAATGGCGGTTCTGAGCCTACTTGATTTGTCAGAAAATGAATTGAGCGGTGAAATTCCACAGAATTTAGGGAAAGTGGAATCTCTTGTTCAGGTAAACATATCCCACAACCATTTCCAAGGAAGTTTACCATCCTCCGGAGTTTTCCTTGCCATTAATGCAAGTGCCGTCACCGGCAACGACCTATGTGGCCGTGCCGGCGACATTTCTAGTGGGTTGCCACCTTGCAAAAGAACCGATAAGAATCCAAGTTGGTGGGTCGTCGTACTCTGTTTCGTGGTGGGATTAGCTGGGTTTGCTTTGGCCGCTTTTGTCATTGTCTATGTGGGCAGAAGAACCAACTTGGAGCTGAAAAGAGTGGAGAGTGAAGACGGGACGTGGGAGCTTCAGTTTTTCGATTCCAAGGCCGCCAAATTGATCAACATGGACGATGTTCTATCGTCGGCCAAAGAAGGGAATGTGATATCCAAAGGAAAGAACTGGGTCTCCTACGAAGGGAAGTGCATGGCAAATGAAAACATGCAGTTCGTAGTGAAAGAGATCAGTGACATGAATTCAGTGGCGTTGAGTTTTTGGGAGGACGTGGCGGAGTTGGGTAAGGTTCGGCATCCGAACGTGGTGAAATTGATGGGAATATGTAGGTCTGGTAAGGGAGGGTACTTGGTGTATGAGTATGCGGAGGGAGAGAATTTAAGCAAAATTTTAAGGAATCTGAGCTGGGAAAGGCGACGGAAAATTGCCGTTGGGATTGCAAAAGCACTGAAGTTTTTGCATGCTCATTGCTCAACTGTTGTTTTGGTAGGTGAGATGTCACCGGAGAGAGTTGTCGTCGACCGCAATGACGTGCCTCGGTTGGAACTCAGCCCTCCGGGATCGCTCAAGGGTTTCCTTTCTTGCGCCTACGTCGCCCCAGGTCAGTAAATGACTATTTTACCCTTCTCGTACGCCACCCTTTTATTTTTTTAAATCCTATACATGTATATTGTTTACATTTTACGATTAATCTTTATGATTACGCATACATGTAATTTTTATATTTTCACTATTAAAATTTTAACTAAAAATAAAGACATATATAATGAATTTTTTTAAAAAAATAATTATGAAATGATAAGTTATAAAAAATATAAAATTATTTTTGAAGATAATAATTTTTTAATCGAATAACTTTACAGTAAAGATATAAAAAATGTTTAAATTGTCCCAAATCTTTAACTATTTATTAAAAAATAATAAAGTAAATAGAAATTTTTATTAATTTGATATTAAACAATTATATATATATATATTTAAAAATAATAATTTTGATAACAAATTCTCATTTTAGAATTGATTGAAGTAAAGAGATTATGAATTTGAAGTGTTATGATTGTATATTAATAATGATTCAGAAACAAGGATGAGAAAAGAAGTGACGGAGAAGAGTGACATATACGGAATGGGCGTGGTTCTGATAGAGATGTTGACGGGAAGAAGTGCGGGGGACGCAGAAGCGGGGATGCAGGAGCAGGAGAGCATGGTGGAGTGGGCCCGGTACTGCTATTCAGACTGTCAGTTGGACACGTGGGTCGACCCGATGATGAAGGGCGGGTATAGAAATGGAGGGAGCAGGAGCAGGAGCAGGAAGGACGAGGACGACGTCGTAGAGACAATGAACCTGGCCCTGCAATGTACCGCCACTGATCCCACAGCCAGGCCATGCGCCAGCCACGTCTACAAAACCCTATACCTGTCTGCTGTCACCTGCACACTCACTGTTCCCTGTGTTTCTGCACTCACCCCCTGAGCTCTCAACCATCTCCATCTCTTTCATCCTCCCCACCCACTTTTATATATATATATATATATATATATAATCTTTTAATTTAGTCCTCTCTAATAATTTCTTTCTTTCTCTGATATGCAGTTTTTCTTTTGTTTTGTTTTGTTTTGTTTTGTTTCGCTTTGTTTTTCTTTGTTTGGTAATTTTATTTAGTTTAGCATTATTAAGTTTTTCTTTCAGTGATGGCTAGGAAAAACTAATGTCTTGTTTGATCATGAGATATATATGTTTCACATATATACTGCTGATGAGTGTAACAGTAAATGTAAATCAACTTTATGTCATTAATTATATATAAATATATGAAATACTCCCCTCTTTTATATATATATATATTATTTATAAGTTTCAAGACTTAACTATGGTTACTGGCTCTGCTTCCAATTTTACTCACACATGTATATAATATATGCCACATGCACTAATGGTCTCAAAGAGAGTAATTATATACGGCGATATGGCTGAGCACGTACATGAATTAAAAATATAATTAGTTTGTAATTGTATATAAGTAGCTTTATCCAGCTACAGCTTGCTAAAGCTAAGCATATACCTATATGAGAAAATGAGAATTCTCAAACCCTAGTTGAAATGACTCAAGTAGGTTTATCATTGGAGTATATATATCTTCTATATATGCCACGCCAATGCTAATGATTAATTTGTCTCTCTCAGACTCTCTCTCTCTCTCTCTCTCTCTCTCTCTCTCTCTCTCTCTCTCTCTCTCTCTCTCTCTCATACACACACATATATATATATATACGTTGAGAATTTTTTTAAAAAATTTTAAAGCACATCTTATGTATAATGTTAATTTTGGACTTTAGTTTATAAAAATCAAGAATTAATTAGTAGCTTGTGCCTATTCAAAATAGTTGAAATGAGCATAAAATTGCAAAAGGAATGATCCTGAAGAGAGAATAAGGTCAAGGCACTAGCCAACAACAACACTCATGTTTGAAGGGGACCACCTTTTACTTATTCTCCATGGTTTGATGATGAATGTTTGTCCCATTGTCGGACGGTCTTTGCCACAGTAAAACCCCAAATAGGAACAAAAGAAAAACAAAAGAATTTCAACATACTTGTGATTGTAGTACAATCACTCAGCTCGAAGCTGCATGCAGAAATTGGACAGCAGTGAAGGCAGCCTTCAAGGCAGAAATGCAGCTCTGCTTTTTGTACTAGCTAGCTTAGTTGCTTTATGTTTTAAAAGCTCCAAATCCATCAACAGTACTTAATTAATTATTCATAAGCATGTACTTGCATCTTCTTCCGGATATTTAACGTTGAATGTTTGTACTTTATAATTTCAAATTCAGCATTTTTCTTTTACGACTAATAAATGACATATGAAAAAGACTAAACATATATATATATATATATATATATATATATAATATGAAAAGTTCCAAATGAGAAATTAATTATCAAATTAAAGTCATTATATATTTGGTTGCATCCTATTTCTTATTTAAAAGTTATCATGAAACGAGATGAACATTAATATGTTATAACATCAAAAGTCCAAATGGTCGAGAATACAATTTTCTATCGTTTCATTTTCGTCTATATTGGACATTTACTCCAGTTCACGGCTTTGGATGTTTTCATGAATTCTTTTTGACGAATTTAAATATATTATAAATGAAACTTTTTGGGATTAATATTTTTTTGCGATGAAATCATTCGGTTTGGCTGCGACATTTCAGTTGTCTTTTTGTTGTAATCAGATTCATCGTTTCAAATGTCATAATAATACAATCACAAATCCATCCCCGCGGACAGACATTCATCAATGGCGAATCCGATTCTTTAGTAAATATAAAATTATAATAAGGTGACATATTGAATGCACTGTCATTGAGAGATGCATGAGACCTTTAGCGATGTTATGATTATATATAGGACTGATCATAAAAGAGAAGTGATTAGATTTCTTCATTCCTTCTGGGGGACTGAATATCCTTTTCTGAGTAATGATTCAAGTTTGAATCTCTATATATTATATATGACGGCTGCACATTCACAATCCATGATGATGAACGTCTATGTCTCCTTTAATAAACTAAAAAATCCAACTCAACCATGCCTTGTTTGTGCATTGGCTTCGACTTAAATTGCATGCTGTAGATTTTGTTTATGAAGCTCCTTAAATTCCTTAACTTCAGTTAGAATTTGAACAAACCCTGTAGCGATCAAAGTTAATTGATTCAAATAATTTGATATTTATTCTCTTTAAATAAAGTTTTGAATTTGAATTCTGTAAATAAAAAAAATTAGCATTATATAAGGTCTATACCTTTGTGATCCGAAAATTGGTTTAAATTAAATCAATTGAAATTCAGTAAATTTTCAAGGTTGTACTTCCAATAAAAAAAACATACTGTTATATATCAAATTAGAAAACAAACCAATAAAACATCGGGCTCTCTGAATAAACAATATTCTATGTCATGATATATGTTTGTTAAATGTTAATATATGAACATGATTAAGCACTAAATGCACTCCCATTTATGTAAAAGTTGTAGTACATTGGAGATCTTTACTTTATCCAGCCATGTCGTCTGACCACAACGTTATAGTGATCCACCTTTCTTCCATGTTATGATGATAGCTAGCGAAGAGTTCTATTCAAATACATGTTTCTTTTCTTTTCTTTTTTAAACGAATTCCCCATTTCATGGTCTCTAAGCAATGATGGCTCTGCCAGAATCCTTATTCCCTTTTTTCAATCAGAAGCCATGCCACAGTTAGAAGATTCGCGTAAAGCGTAAAAATATATATATCAAGAAGCTGACATTATAATAATGAGGAGCAAATTAAACCAGCTCATGAGTCTGGCTGTCATGGATAGAGATATATGATCTCTCTTTGCGATGTGTTTTCTTCTCAAAAGCCTCAAGATTTCAATTATGCCCCTTGGAGACCGTGCAAAAGCTTCTTTGGCTTTCATTCTTTCAATTCTAAAAGCTTCTTTTCCTCTCAACTCTTTTTGTAAAGTCTTCTTCTTCGGTTTCTCTTTCGTTGCAGCAAGAGTTTGAAATTTTCATGTGTCTCCACCCTTTTTGTTCACTTTGTAGATCAACGTTAACATTTTCTTTTTTCTTTTTCTTTCGTTTTTTTTTTCTCTTGTATGCTTCTTTCATATAAGACAGCTAGCTGTAATTTAACTGATTTCGGACATTAAATGTACAAACAATAATATACACGTGCGACCCATTAGGCTTTGCAATCCACCCACCCACTAATTAACATAATTTATGGTGTGGAGCTATTGACTAATGCACTAGAAAAGTTTCATTATGAAAGCCACTGTCATTCTTGATACTTGAGCATGTCATGCACACTTTTTTCAATTAAGAAGTTCGAGCTTTTTCTGTGCTAGCTAGCTAGAAGCATTTAGAGTTTTTCTTTTTATCACAATTCAAACAGATATATGTAATATATAGCCATGCCATCTTTAAAAGACAAAAGTCTGGTTAACTTACAAAAATGCTATACACATGACTTCTCGCAAATCCTGTAATTTGAGAAGAAAGGTACGTGATAGTTGAGGAATCGTCGTGGTATTAATTCAGTGATTAGTTACTAAAACGAGGTGATGAGATAAGATATATAATATTGATGAGTATTACTGGGGCAGTCAAGTGAGTGAGCTGATGAGCCAAGACTAATTGATAAAACATGCAAATATGCGAACTTGAGGGATAACTTGTTGAGATCAAGTTGCAGATTATTTATAATGAATTAGACATACTTGAGGGTTAGTTGCGTCTCCTGATATGAGTACCATTTAGTTCGTTAATATAGCTCACAGACTGACCAGTCTTGGTTGGAGAGATGTAGTCAAAACGCATCAAGTTATTCCTTTGACCAAGATTTTTGAGTCTTCACGCGATGGACTTGAGTTTCAAATTTATCAAATATATAAAAAAAAAATTGTGGAGATTTTGTGAAATGAGTTGGAGGTACGTAATGAATGATGCTTAGCTGAAAATGCATGTTGATAAGCCAATCATGGTGTTGTCGTCGACATATATTTGGATGAAGCAAATGAAAATGGTTACGTTGCATATATATGTAATGTGGAGTGTGTGGATTTAGTGTGAAAATGTGGTAGGGTTTATGGTAATGAATCTAAAAAGCGGCTTTTATTTGTGTTTTTTGTAATTTAGAACATTATTGCTCAAAGGGTTTGTTTAGAGTGGAGAGTCAAAGATCACATCGATCAAACCCTACCCCTTCCTAAAAGCAAAGAAAGAGACTTTTATAGTCAATTTGGGGTCGTTTTACCCTTTCAATTGATGATAACCCAAGTGAAGCACCAATACATACAGTCGTTGAAAAGATAAATGTTTTTTTAGGAATTTGGTCCTTTATGCATTGGTGGCCTCTCAATTTAGTTCTTTTTTTTAGATCATCTCTTTTAATTCAATTCTTTAATTGCTAAAAGGTTTATAATTAATATTATCTTTATATTTTAATTTTATCTATTTTTTTAGAAAAATTCTGACAGTTAGGTTACGTCAGAGATATGTGTTAGGTTTGTTGTTAATTAAATTTTAGGCAAAAACTAGATAAAAGCAGAGTATTGTAAGTATTTTGATACATAACCCTCTATATTATAATTGAACTATAATTTTAGTGCTTGAACTTTAAAATACTACACATTACTTTAATTTCTAAAATATCACAAAAAGTGAAAATATTAATATATTATACATAGCGGTCAATATCTAAAAATCACTTGATTAAATTTATCCTGTGATACCTCTAACATCTACTCTAATTTTCTTTCTTTTATAATCTTTGACTTGCATTTTTCTCAAAATAACATAGTCCTATATTTTAAGTTTAACTAATGTTTAACATTTTTAATTTATGTGGTAATTCAGGGAATAAGATATTACATTTCAAAGTTTAAATACTAAAACTAACGGATGTTAAAGTTTATTGGAAAGGGTTAGTCTCTTACAAAGTAGTAAGGAAACGGATCACATGTTTCTCTAATAAAGAAAAAATGGATCCTTTGCCCAAAAAAAAAATTCCATACTTGTCCTCTGGTGCTTGTCCCATCTAAACCATTGGATTTCATATTCAACTGCTTAGATCTCAAGTAGTAATTTTTTTAAAAAAAGACATTAAAATATGAATTGTTAGATTTAAAATCCAACGGTTTAGATGAGACAAGCATCATACTTGTCCTCATAAAGAAATAAATCTCATGCTTTGTACTTGTAAACCTAGGTTCGAATATCTACTAAGAGAGATGTGTATATTTAATATCTGACAGTACATCTAAAAAGATTAGTTTCAACAAAAAATACATGCCAGAATAAAAAAGTTCAAATAGTAAAGTTGGGAAGATTAGGCTATAAAGCAAGTTGACTATATGTAGTGTTTGTAGATAAATTAAAAATTCACCCATCTAGTAAATACCAAAAATATTATTTTATTTGTTTTCCCCGTTTCTGAAAGGACCTGTTCATCCAATATCAGCACAAAGCAAGACGAGGTGAGAGAAGTAGGGACGGTGAAAGAAGACGTCGCAGAAAATGTGAAAAGGTAAAAGATGAATCACGGATAGAAGGGTAGTAATCATAATAATTCTAATGCCATAATGATCGATAGTGATTTCTAGATGTGAATACAAGTGCGGTAGTAATCACATATATTTTCTTGTGTGTTACTGTCTTCTGCTCAACATATCACCATCTTTCGCTATATTTCTGGGGACAAGTGCGCTATATCATGAGGAGAGTGTGGCCCCTTGTGTCCTCCAATTCCATCAGAAAAATAAGAGAAATCAATAGACTTGTCATGCTCATATATACTCAAACCAGGATCTATATATATATATATATATACCAAATAAACACTGTTTAAAGTTTGTGGGCAGGTAAGATCCTTCTCAAATTTCCCTAAATACCATATTTCGTCTCTTGCGTTTCTTCCTTTTTCACCTCATCTAAAACAGAATATTTGATCGTCAGAGTCTTTTTTTCCCCTAATTAAAGGGGTGCATGGGTTACTGCTTATTGATGCTCACATAACGTTATTCATATTTTGAAAAAATGGGAAATGAAAGGAAATCTTGTCATATTGTGCTCCTAGGCAATTAAGTGCTGGGCAATTACTGATAAAGACTCCTCATTGAAAATGAAAGTGTTGACAAATACTGATCGGTATTCATCATGGAATTCATTGCCAGAGTTTGGTGAAATTAATGATGGCGTTTATGCAACTAACCCCTTCGCTTTATGATGGCTTTCTTTCCCCACGGGTAGGTGAAATCTGAAGATGTAGGACTAGAAGTGCAAATTACGGAGCCTGAAACTATTTAAGCTAATAATAGTCCCATTGTTTCAAAATGTATCCGTGCTACCATTGGTTCAAATAGTTTAACATTTATTCTTTTTAAGTAAAGTTTTAAGTTCGAGTCTTGTAAATAAAAAAAAAATTAAAACACAAATTAAATTAGTTAAAATTGAATAAATTTTTAGATACTAGTAATTTCAACCAAGCCTTAGCAATTGTTTGTGAGCAGAAAGTACTTAACAAGCTTAAAGAAAAATTTTGTCGCACTGTAATAAGACCGGCAATATTATATGAGAGTAAATGTTGGACATTGAAAAGTCATCATGAACAAAAAAATTAGAGTAGCAAAGATGAAGATGTTAGATAGATGTGTAGTCATACAAGAAAAGATATTATCTATAATGATTGTATATGAGGTAGAGTTAGAATGACACCTATTGAAGAGAAAGTCGTTTAAAGTAGTTTGGACATGTTCAAAGAAAACAGTAAGACGCTAGTAAAGAGGATTGAATAGATGATATGGAGTCCTATAAAAAAAAATCGAGAAAGACAAAAAAAAACACTAAGAAAAGTCTTGTGCGAGATCTTTTGGTTAATAGAATACCTGAATAATTAATTATTGATAAAGCTCAATGACGCTGTGCGATCAATGTAGCCGAACTCACCTAATGAGATAAGACTTATTGTTGTTGCTGTAGTAATTTCAACCAAAATAAATCTGTATATTGGCCAGCACGTTTGGCCCATGCCTTCTGGAATTCCATTCTTTGTAAGAGTATCAGAGTCAGCTAACTTAGATATGAGCAGAATTCGCAAGTAGCAACTAACGAAAGTAAAATGCTAATGAGATTTGTTATACAGAAAATTCTATCATGCTGGACTGATATGAATGTTGGGAATAAAATGATTAACTGTTTTTCTCCATTGAACCTTATTCATTGAATCTTAATCTTTAGCAAACGACATATATTGTGCATCCCCATTACCCCATATGAAAGCCCACCTTTTTCTAATAAATTAATCAGTTTGGGTCAGTTCGTAGGAAAAAAATAATAGTAAAGCATAGTGGTGGTGCCCTCTTCTAGGTTATCTTATCTACAACCATGGCCGGGGAACAAAGGGGAAGCAGTGAGCAGAAAGGTGAATGAGAGGCGGTTTACAGTGAGTGCTGTGAGAAGCCCACAATTGAGATAATGCATCCTGATATTTGGCCCCAGAGATAATAAGACCAAATTGGTGATTTGACGTCCAATAATGGAAAGGGCAAATAGAGCATGTACATGTTCAGAAAGAGTAAGAGAGAAAGAAAGAAAGAAAGAGAAAGATGCACGGAGATCCAAAAAGAATAAAGGAGAATACTGAGTGCTAACCAAAAATATGGGGCCATAGGAGGATGATATTGGAGCAGCATGCCCACAACAGTATAATATAATGTATAGCATTCTAGGGATTCTCCAAAGTGAGAATGAAAAAAGTAAGACACTGTTCTGCTCTACTCTCCTGGATCCTATACACTGTTCACCTATCAGACAAAAGACCAGTTGATGAACATGAAACAGATGCAATGAGCCGTTTCGTCTTCGTTCAATACTTTCCATGCCACTGCTCTCTCATAAGACACTGGTCTCCCCATGCTGGACAAACAGATACCTCCTTGGATACACATAAAACCCTGCATCAACGTAATATCTCCTTAGTGAACACCACAACTAGTTGGAGTAACACTTCCCCCTTACGAAGTCAAAATAGCCGAAAGAGGAAAAATAAAGGAAGTAACATGAGAAACATCACAGATTTAACAGAACAGCACAGACAGCAGACAAGCAGAATAACCATTCATAAAAATGTATCCGAGGCCACACAAGTTCCTTATGAAGGTTAGCCTGCTCTGTCATGGAGCCCAATTGATTTGTGAGGAAAATCTTATCACATATCATGTGTTAAGGTCAAGGAAATAGTAACTAGAGCTTGCTAGAGGATTAAAATGAGTAGGCCTACACGTGTCCATTCTAATTACTAGTACCTTCAGGAAATATGTTCTTCCATTGTTCCATCGACAAAGTCTGTTAATTATAATCACTTCACTTGACTATTTAAGACACGCAGGTTGGTAATTACAATAAGTGTCTTCTCAGTTTTAATTGGCCTTAGGACCATTTCCTAAATTTTCTTCATTTGGCCATTAAGCTGTCTGTTACCAATATTCTTTCCCAAATTGATAACTTTAGTCAAAGTAAACAAATAATGATATTGTATGTAAAATCTACCGTGATTTCTCCTACCCGTACAAACAAGGGGAAAAGAAGGATGCACTCTTTCATTAGCAAAAACGATGGAAAAAGAAAGCAAGAAGACCGATCTAAGCATAAAATTCCTGCATTTTACGGTATTTCATGTCCTGTTTCAAATCCAAATGGATATTTAATTTTCTCGAGTCTTATAGGAAGCATCATACCTGCTGCATTATCTGGGGGAACTCAGAGAACAGGGTTTTCTTTCCATTGTCATCAAAAATTTTATCCAGAGTGATGTCTTGAAGAGCAACCAAGGTCGTCTCAAGCATGTCAAGTCCAGCTTGATTTGCAAATGTAAAAACTGGCAAAGCCTGCCAAAGTCATAGAAGTTATACTATACTATCTTAGACATTAACACTGTGAAAGATAACAAGGGGAAGTAAGAAAAAAAAGGGACAACGCAGCACCAGAAGAAAAAAAAAAAAAAAGAACTTTTCTAGTATATAAGCTACTTGGAATTTGAATATATGTTTGGATAATTAATAAATATTCAAAACTCTTCTTTTAAATTAATAACAGAATTTTTTACATCTAGATGTAGAACAACATGAATGCAATTAATTAATACAAGCAGCAGAAAGAACTTCTTATTAAAAAGAAAATAATAAAAAAGAAAATACCTTTAGAGAGCAGCACATGACTGCATCGGAGTGATGCCAAAGGGAATTGAGAATGGATTCACTGCCTTCGCATTTAAGTAGTTCTACCCCTAGATAGCACCTGCAAAGAATTTCAATTTATGCCTCATTTGATACTCCTATACTTTCAGAAAAAAATAATAACAAAACTGAAGTAGTCACCCATTACAATTGCTAAGCAATATGCTTGAGATTTTTTCTTGGGTCAATTATCTGCATGAGATCTAACCCTAGATGACAGTTCTTTTTTTTGATAGGAAAAGAAGTATTATTAAGGAGAAGAGAAAGATACAATGGGGAAAGATAACAACAAGAGGAGGACAAGAAATCCTCCTAAGAAAAAACCAAAACAAAATGTAAGCTAACAACCACAGGAACACCCCACAAGACCCCTAGATGACAGTTCTACCTACCTACATTATCTTCCTTAGTCCTTACTATAAATTGATTCCAAAGCAAGAAAAAATCTTTATTTGTCAAAGAATTGACATGCTTATAGCAAAGAAGAAATAAAATCAGCTCTTCTTGTTATTTCCCGTATGAACTTCCAGAATATTAAAGCCATATTTCTCTTGTAATCCTAAAAAAATACGGTGAATCATATTGCTCAACTTGCTCAACTTGGAATCTTTAGCACTGTGTCAACAATTAGGATCTCCAGATAATTTATAGCAGTAATGCATAGTAAAAGGTTTAACATGACACACCTATAGCTGTTACAGATCCACTGAGCAAGTGTTTGTGCCTCAGGAGTGCCAGGCGGTGGGCGTAAAGCATTTTGAGGACCGAAACCTGAAGGGGAGAGTGCTAATGCAACCCTCTGAACTGATGCAATTATACTGCGAACATACTGCCGGGCCATAGTTGCTATGTTTTCTTGAAGATGGACTTCAAATGCAAACTGGAATGCTATTGTCATCACAGATTTTGTGCTCCCAGAATTTCCAAAAGTGTCACCAGCTGATTTGTTCCCAGTAGTTCCAACTTCGAGAGAAGAAGCAAGATCAAGTGTACGATTTGGTGTAGCAGCATCCTACATAATATTTAGGAATAATAAGTCAAAAGCCTTGCTCAAACTAGCTGAAAGAGGTAGAACAATACAATCAAATTATGTGTCAAGCTAAAGGCTTACCATGCCTGAATCAAGAGGTATGATGCGAAAACCAGAAGGTAAAATGGGGGCATCATCAGAGAAAGATGCGTCAATGGGAGCAAAAATGAGCTCTGCACAGGTGCCGACTGCACGCTCATCCACTCCACTACAAAGCTGGGATAAGTGGAACCACAGAACTGTCAGCTATATGATGGGAATTGGAGAGAAGCTTCTAGTTCTAGCTACTTAATTGAAGTCCAAATTAATATGTTTTATTATGTGGATCCTCATTCTAAACATAAGGGACACTAGGATGGAACCTCCTAGAACTATATGCAAATCACCTTTCCAGATATTTGATTCATCTTATTCTTCAGAAAAGAATGGGGATCTTGAATGACTAGTAAGCAAATGAGCAAATTTACATATAATAATAGTAATTTTTTAATAAAAAATGGAAATGTTTTCTTTTACATGATTATAGAAGGCTAGAAGTTTTCTTCTTCACAATTATAACAAAGTCAAGTATATGAGAATGTATGGTGTCACAAAAAATGATACTAAACAATATAACTTACTTGCAAGAGGAAAATATCACCAGGAATAGTCATGTCGTCTCTATAGTAGCCCATATTTTCAAGCTTTATGACCTCCATAAACTGTTTCATGACAAAGTGTTATCAGGCATGGGATAAGCACAAAAAGAGAAAATTACAAGAAAGATAATCCATGTGTATGCTGGAGAACTAAAAATGCTCAAAAATTAAATGTGAAATTTGCAACATGGTGAGTGTGAAATTAGTGGGAAATACTTGCCTCTTCATGCTCAATTGTGTGAGCCAGTGGAAGAATAACCTGACCCCCAAAACCTCCTGCTCTGACCCCTGGCAAGGTACAGGGACCTGCTTTAATGGCAGCAGCTGAGTAAGCATCTATACTGCTATCTGCCCATTCAGATCGATGCTCCCGTAAGAATCTGAGAAGAATTGCTGGAGGGACATTCTACAAGAACAAAAGGAAATCATGAGACCCCTAAATATAGCCTTTGCTTCTTGAGGAAAGCCCCATATAAGATTCCACCAACAAAGAACTTATTTCGATTTAGCTCTTTAGTGATTGGAAATTAAATACAGCAGTAATTGCTCTGGCATCAGAAAAAAAAAAAAAAGTTTTCAAACATGGACACTGAGACAGTTAAATTTATTCTGGATTGGAAGTTTTAGTAGACATACTTCCAACTTTTAGTTGAAATTTGATGAACTTCATTTAATAATAAATAATGCATAAAGACCCTTTTCTTGCTCTTGACCTCAATTGGACATCAAGGAATTTTATTCTAAATTATAGCTGATTCTTTATTGCCTAGCTGTCTATCATTGTAAGTGGAAAGCTTTTCCTCTCCCGATATCAAAATGAAGTTACAACACGGTTAAACAATATGCATACCTGTAATAACATGGATGCTTTTGCACATAGTACAGAGCTGCTCATAGAAAGAAATCCATTGTTATAACCAAGATTTGCTCCCATCATCTTGCTAGGAGATGAATTTACAAGAAGGGTGACATCATCAATGCCATCACTTTCCAACATTGACCAGCCATCATCTGCAAAGCCATTGACAGCTTCATTGAAGCCCCTGCAAAAGAGAAAGATTAAGTCAAATTACTATAACTACATATTATTGGAAGGAACGGTGCAAAGGCAAATGACACAAACTTGCTCAAACGCTGACTAAGTGCTCTAAGAGCTGCAGGCCTTCTTCCCCATCCTGTGACATTTGGCTGCGAAACTTCTTGAGAAATTTGCCGCAAATGACGTAAAGCCTGAATGACAACTACGAGGTTAGTTTGTGGCACATTCTTTAAAGTCATATTTTAATCCCCATTATGCTTATATTTGGCATAAAGAAAAATTAATGTCTATATAAGAAACAAAAAACCCTTAACAAATATGAAAAACTAAACTTATAAAAGTCATACATTTATTGTTCTAACTCATTAAACATAAAGTTTATAGTGTAATTTAGGATGCAGAAACAACGTTCTTACCGCCATAGCAGTCTTTTGAGCAAGCAATGTTGATGACTCATAAAGTGGTCGTAACACTTCAGGAACACTCCAAGGCTGATTTCAAAGAGCCAACAAGTCAAAATTGCAATTTATGAAGTAAGGCAATAAGTTAAATTACCTCATAGAGTAAGGGTTTCAAACCTCTAAATTCATGTGATCAACTATATGAATGATGGATCCACCTCCTTCACAAGGTCTAATCAGATACCCGCTTGGCAGCATGTCTGCTCTAACAAAATGCTGTGCTGGTGGCATAGCAGGACCATTCTGAGTGTTATTAAGCGATCTTTCACATACCTGAAATTGTGAAATCACCCCATGTAAAGCGTCAGAGTAGGCTATGAAGGGTGAAAAGGAGAAAAAGGGGCGAAATTTACAGAAATCAGAGTTACCTACCACAAGGCTACCATCCTCCAAAACAGAAGTGTAGCGAAGCAACCAGAAGTCACGAGCTGGTGCCAATGTTGTTGGCGCAAACAACTAAACCAAGATAGCAAATGTTGAAATACACTTGAGAAGGCTGACAAGTATATTACAAAATGCTAGTGAAAGAGGGTTCATTAGCTAGTACCTGCATGTAAAGCAGTTCAATGGTTCCCCCATTTCCAGTGGGCATGGCATTTAGAACGTCCACAGCTCGGCAATCACGACACCATGAGGGTCGATCTTTGAGGATTTCAGCAACCTGTACAAAGCATTTTCAATCAATGTTTTACGAGGGTTGACTTGATCCTGTCAGTAATATGTGTAGAGGAACTCACCCTCGTAGGTTCCAGACCCACAAGGCCGCAGGCACGTGCTGCCACTCCAGGGCAACCATGAGAAATAGCAACGATTCCAATGGAATCCGGACCAGGCTGCAAACATGCAAATGAAAGTTTAAATTGGCACAAACAAGAAGGACAACATATGACTCGCTTTTCACAGTGCGTTGAAAAAAGCAAAGGATCAGGTATATTAAAAGGTGAGATCCTGCTGTTTGATTGATGCTTCAAATGAAAGATGAGAATTTAATTATAAATAAAAATAAAAAGAGAAAACACGGATTCATCAGGATGATTATATGTGTCCAGTAGCTTAGAAGGTTGGCAAGGTTATCGTGCTTTATTCAGAGTAAGTCTACAGAGTTCAACCCACAGCTCAACCTCTTTATTAGATCAATATTAAATTATTTTGAAATTTGTATATATAATAATTAAAAATTATTTTACACAAATCTTAATATATTTTAACTATAAAAACCTCAACTTCCTAGAAGTTGACAGAAGTTGAGCTGTCGGTAACCTCACCCTTATTAATATTCTTCTTCAAATACTGACAAAAATGATGAAGTGGTGTAACTGTTTGACACATTGAAATACTGAAAAGAAAAGAGCAGTAACCTTCATCCCAGGCATTTGGACCCACTCCACAGCAGTTCCAGTGGCCTTCGAAAGAAACTCTGCAAGAGTCTCCTCTGCGATGGACAAAAGTCTAGAGTACAGACAAAGACAACAAAATTCCATTAGTCAATAATTGAAATCGTGAAGGCACAATGACCCATAGGACCCAAGAAGAAAGTAGAACCAAGCATTTTTCATTTTCACTGACCCAGCTGGGCTGGCATCCCTCGGTGGATGCTGAGGTGTCACATGGTGCTGACCGCTCGTCACCACCGACTCGCAACTCGTGTCCGTGGTTGCAAGAGTCGCCTGCTCAACACGGAACCAGACTTAGAGAACATTGCAATGTCATTCACCACAGACAAAAATACAAAAAGGAGAGAAAGAAAGATAAAAGAACTTTTTTTACTGTTAATTTAAATGCAATGTAAATCATGATATAAAGATGTGAAGAATTAAGTGAATTACATTCTGGGTCTGTTGGCGGAAAAAGCTGTTCTCGTAAACCAGCTGTGAGACCTGTTTCTGCAATCTGTCGTTTTCCTCCATCAGCAGTTTATTCATAGCCGTCAGTTTCCTGTTCACAGCTTGGAGGCGTGAAGCCTCTTTCCTCTGCTTCTCTCTACATCTGAAACAAGAAGCAACAAATAAAATAATAATTAACATCTGCGGTTCTGCGATCTGTGAAATTTGGCAGAATTCGGAAACATTAAGAAGACAAAAATGAAGGCAGAGAAAGAAATATAGGAAGTCGAATTTATCTTTTCAGTCGGTGGAGCATGGAATATTTAAAATAAAGACTGGTCTTCGGCTATGTTATTCATCCGAGCAAATAAAACTGTTTATAAAAACCTCGGTCAGATATAAAAGAGGGCGAAGAAACCAAGAAAAAATCAGAGAGATGAAATTGAAATCTTCGTTTTGTATCTGAACCATATAACACCATTCCTTTATGATCAAATGAATTCAACAAAACCATTTGATGTAATCCAAGGGGAAAAAATGCGAAGATTGAGAAGTTGCCACTTCCATTTGTTTTGTTTCACTAAATTCATCCTACTAAAACAGCAAAGAAGTGAACCAGAATTGAAGAATGAAGACCAGACTAGCTAATAAAACCCATATAAAAGAAACCAGTGAAAAATTAGAAAGCAGGTACAGATACCTTCGATTCTGGAACCAAACCTTGATCTGCTTGGGCTCGATATTGGAGAGAATGGGGCACTCTCTGATGAGCTGTTGACGGCGCATAGAACTGGGTTTGGGGCATTCATGGTAAAGCCTCTCCAGAGCTTCCACCTGTTCGGGTGTGTAGCGCACATACTTGCCGTTGTCCATTGCCAACTTGCTCCCTTCTTTGCAAGCTGAGCTCACAGCCATCATCCCTTCAAACTACAAATCCAATCAAAACTCCAAGGGATTGAATTAATCCCAGGCAAGGCCTCTGTAGAAATATCAAATTCAAGAAGCTTACCTATACGGTGCTGCTGCTTTAGAGACAAGAAATTAATCAGACATGGGAGGGAAAGAAAGAGGTATTAGTCAGCTCAGAGTTCGTGTGTGACAGCTGAATATGTAAATCATGAGGGAGGAGTGGAGAGGCGAGATGTGAAAGGAAAAGAGAAGGGTGTAGTTTGTGTAGGAAGGAAAAGGACTGGTGGTGGGTATATTGGGATTGGGATAGACAGATGGTTGCTTATAAGAGAAACCCCAAATACCAGACAGAATAAGGCACCGTTTGTTTGTTTTCGCCGTATCATTCCCTCCCCTTTCCCTCTTTCTTCATCTCTCTTTCTTTCTCTTCTTTTCTTTTAGCTGTTTTGCCCCCTGCTTTTCTCTCTTGCTTTTCTTGCACTGCTCTGTTTTGCCGCTTTCCAACACTTCAACCCCTCCTCCGCGCACACACACACACAATGCAAATTGTAATGAAATAGAAATACGAGAGATGCCACCCTCACTCTCTTCCACGACGCGTGTTGTAAAGATTTGGGAATGACCATGACCTGCTCCGATGTAATGTAAAGGCAACGTACAGTATTCCATTTCATTGGTCACATTCCCAGTTTACTGTTCTAATTTTGTACAGAATGTAGTCTTTGTTCTTTTTTTTAATCTAAAATTCTTATACTATTTATTTATATTGGTTCAACAATTAAAAGGCATACATATTCAATTTCTCATCTTATGGTACAAACAATTTAAAAGAATTTATTCTCAGAGCTTTGATTTTTAAATTGCACAATCTCTGAATTTTTAAAAAACTCTTTGCATTTAAAAGAAATTTATATTCTCAGCTTTTAAATATGCCATTGACTCAGCCTTACTATTTTTAGCTTTTTTTTTTCTTTTGGTCCTGTGCACAAGTTCTGTGATCTGTAGAATGTTAAGTTAATGCACACGAGTACATATAAGA
Source organism: Biancaea sappan (assembly GCA_037074585.1). Lineage (NCBI taxonomy): Eukaryota > Viridiplantae > Streptophyta > Magnoliopsida > Fabales > Fabaceae > Biancaea > Biancaea sappan. The sequence goes on from CM073494.1 coordinate 22,048,936, forward strand.
GAAGTTGCACAAAATAGCTCTATATGTCTTTATTTATATTTTTTTGTCGAATATTATTAAATCATTTTTATAATCGAAACGCTAGGATAAAAATGCAAAAGTTGTGTATATATAACGTTCTTCATATATAACGCAAGCCGATCGGGCTTCTTATTGTGTGAATTGGTGATTATGTACAAACATATTTGGAATAATTAAAAACCTAAGTTAACTACTTAAATCCAATAAGTACTGATTTCTATATAGTATATATAGTGAAAATAGCTTTAAAATTAATGTGCATGCTTATTCACGTAAAACCATGCAACCAAATCCATAATATTGCTAGCTCCTTTGCGACGATTTTTATGTTTTCATTCGAAACTATTATAATTTGGAAGTTCAGGATTTTGCTTAATTATCAGAATCAGGTTAAATCACAAATATACAAATCTCTCTCAATATTAATTTTCTTTAAATAAAGGTTGATTCATTTAAGACAACTGGCGTTGGTGCTTTGAAGAAGTTTTCATGAGATGTTAGACACGAAATTAATGTTCTAATTTCAACAAAGATCACCAAACCCTAATTCTTAGTCCTTTTTCCATCCAATTAATTAATCTCGTTTCCTCGCGATTCTCACAGTCGAGATTATCGCCGACTAATCCTCATTCTATGTTACTTTAGTCAAAATATTGATCCAGAAGGTCTACAGATTTGCTCAGAAATAAAAAATTCTCTACTTCCATTTTCCTTCAAATCCCTCTTTTCCGACTACTAATTAATTAATACAATATCGTAATAGATACGGGAATCCTGAATTATCCCACACAGCCTGTTCAAGGTAGACTATACGATTCAAACTTGAAAAGTTAGTGGTGCAAATACGGAAAGGTAAGAGTAGAAACAGACAAGTACTGTTTCCATTTCAACCCACAACATCTTCCATTAATTGGAAATGAAACAGTGTAGTCAACACGCTCTTACCAAATCCCCCCCCAAAAAAAAAGCAGTGGTGTCACTAACACGTACAAATATGACATTTTTTATTTGCCACTAATTCCCAAGAAAATGGTTAATCTTAAACTTTCTGAGTTATAAATTAACAGGTTGTGGGGTGGCGAGACCAATATATCCTATGGGATCTAATTAATATATGGTAATATAGGAATAGGATGGTAAGTAGTGTGAGAGTTAGCGTTGTGGATGAGTATATTAATGATAACATGATTTGGAGCCCCAATTAGGAAGAGAATACGCCTTTTGTTTGGCTGGGTATATACTTGTTCATGCAGAAAAGGGAGGAGCGAGTGAATGTGATTCACCAAAATTGAAAATTGCAGAGTCAAAAAGGGAAGGGTGTTGGGTGCATATGGGAATATGAATGTGCAGGCCTTGCTTCTTTTCCAAACTTGTCCACCATGGGGGAAAAAGGAGTTACAAAAGGCGATGGATGAATGGATGGATGGATGGATATGGGATAAAATATAGAATAATGAGAGGAATTGAAGAGGGGAGGATGCATGGCAGACCAGAAGAAGTGGGGTTTGATTCTTTCACATTCCGCATCCAAAGATAGACCAACCCAAATCTACGCCTTCTCGGTTCTGACACTGTTAATCCATTCCATCATCCTCAATGACAATGGGATTAATTTGAAAGACAGAGAATTAAGAAAAGGAGGGATAAAGTGAGATTGAGATGGAGTAAATTAAAAGAGGGTAATGGCTTTTGCTTGACCTACTAAAAAAAAGTAAATAAAAATGTTGATGGGCATGTTGCTGGCATGGCCCCATCCAGCTGCTGGCTGCTTCTTTCCTTTTAAAAAATATAATAATATGTCAACGGGTGTGAGTGGGAGACGAAAGGAAGAGGGTAAAGCTTAAAAGTAGAACCAAGTGCTGTGGGGCTTAGGCTGAGCCTTTGAAACTTTGCCGCCACCAATATTATACACTAATTTTTAAAAAATTTTTAAATTTAACAATTGATTCTTATTTTAATTTATTGTTAGAATTTGTTATGTATAAAAGTGATTTTTATTAAAAATAATAATAATAAAATAATTAAAAAATAAATTTTAAATTAAATACGTTAAATAATCTTGTTTTTCATTAAAATAATAAAAAATTATTTATAAATTTTTAAGAGGTTTATCATTGGAGTTGACAGTTACTTAAAGTAATGAAAAATTGTTTAAATTGATATAGTATTGTAGAACCCAAAATAAGAATTCAAGTGAAATTTATCACTGGAAATGCAAGCAATCACAATTGATTCCAATATTAAAAATTTTCCCGAATATCTATCCAAACAAGTAGTTGATCTCCATAGTGTGTATGTGGATTAAGATATTGTGATGAAATATCGTATATTCATTTGAAATGAATGAATGAATAAGATATTTCATGTGTCTAATAGTACTTATTTATATTATATATAGTATAATTTTGATACATTTTAAATTTTTATTGGTTGGATACCGAATATTAGGTATTTTGATACTTAATAACAAATTTAAGATATCAAATGTCCGTTAATTGTACACCATTTTTTCAAATATTTTACGTATTTTAGACATCAAACATTCCGGTTATGGTACAAGTATTGAATATTTCAAATCCACATTGATTTGGATATTAAGAAAATGATGAGTACGATCACTAATTGCCATTCCTAATATTGCTAGATAAATATATCTTTAAAAATATAATAATATTATTAATATTAAGGCATAAATATCATTTTGGTAATTCTTCAAATTTACCTTGAGTTTATTTTTGATCTCTTAACTCACTTTTGTTTTAATTTAGTCTCTTAATTTTATCTTAAGTTTTACTTTGGTCTCTTAATTTCATTTTGTCTCAATCTTGTCCCTTAATTTTACTTTAGATTTCAATTTGGTTACTTAACTTTATCTTAGGTATTATTTTGGTTTCTCGATTTTATTTTGTTTCAATTTAGATCCTTAAATTTTCTGTAGTCATTTAATTCTAGTTTGTTTCAATTTAGTCCTTTAACCCCATATATTATAATATGTGGTTAGTGAAAAAAAAATATTGGGTTTCTTTCTGAACTTTAATAACCTTCAAAAACTATTTTGTGAATTAAACATCTTGGTAATATTAAAAAGAAAGCATTGGAGTAGTTTTGTAAATTAAAAGGACCCAATTGAAAACAAAATGAAAACAACGGACAAAAAAGAAAATTTAAAACAAATTAAGAGACTTACTTAAAATGGAATGGAATAAAATTAAGATGTTTCTATTGAATATTAAAATAAAGGCAAAGGATGAATAGTGAACGAAATAAAAGAAAGGGAGCAAAGTGAGAGCAAAGTGATATTTAAACTCATTATTAATGAATAAATGGTATATTCATAAAACTAGTGAGGAAATAGATTAAAGAGAGAGAGAGAGAGAGGAGAGTGATGGGAGAGGAATATGAAGCGTATGAAGGAGGGGAGCATAGGAATATCTGTGTGGTGGGACCATAGGATATTGTGGCCCCCACACGCGTGAGGGATGTGGGCTGTGCTTTACAGCGTGCTCTTTACTCCTTCCCTCACTTCTATTCATATTTTATTTTATTTTATTCTTAAAAAATAAAAATACAACGCCACACCTCCTCATCATCGCTTACTCTCACTCACACAGGTGTACCCTTAACCTCTCTTCGGCCTTCGCCTTCATTCAACAACGCGACAAATCAACATACAGTTATTGTGCCTGTATCCCATTAAACGACTCCTTTCTCTTGTGCCTAATGGTCCCATATCGCAATTAAAAATAATTTAAAAAAAAAAAAGGCAATTTCTCTGAATATGTGATGGAAGGGTAATAAGTGGAGATACAAGTATGATGATGGGCTTTGGATGCATCGAATGAACAAGGAAGGTATTGCTTGCCCGAAAAGATTGATGATTACGGAGTCTCGGATATTTGAACTTAATTGTTTCTTCAGTAATCGATTAGGTGAGGAGCAAGATTCTGGGTTGGCCCCATGTACGCACAGAAACCCCAAATCAGTTGTTATTTGTTAACAATTAATTATACACCCAATAATCAATCAACATAACGTGCATGCCCATGATTCTCTCTACAAGTGTTGATGAATAAAATAAGGAAGCGTCTGGTTAGGTTAATTTAATAAAGAAGTTGCATTGGCATTGCATAGAAATGGGAGATTAGACTTGGAGATGGATTGGAAACATTATGATATTGAGTGGAGAGAAGAATAAGAATGCGAAGGAGGGAGGAAGGGAGGTTGGGACCACTACAAGGGAATGCGGGTCACCATCTTTCGGCGTGTGGGTGTGCTTTTAGGGAGGGATTTGGAGTTCCTGATCATTTTTTAAAGTTTATATCAATTTAAAAGTTAATAATTAGATTATAGTCGAATTGTAATTGAATCTACTTAAAATATATTAAAATATATAATTATTATATATATTATAGATATTAAAATATATAATATTAAAATATTATAAAAGCATCTACAGTGGTGAATTTTACTTAGATACTTATTGTGATCTCACAGTGTCACTTCAGCTTAAGTAACTTTCCACCATTTTAAACAACTATCCACTACAGTGGTAAACCTCTTAAGAACCTACAAATAGGTCTTACAATCAACTATTCACTACTTTAACATTTATTATAAGTTAATTATTTTATTATTATTTTTCGTATAAAAATCATTCTTACGTATGACAACTAGCATGACAAACTACAGTGATAAATCGAAATAAAAACTAATTATTAAATTTAAAAACTTCTTAAAAACTACCATTATAGATGTTTTAATCATGTTAAATATATATATATATATATATATATATATATATATATATATATCAATTATTGATCTTCTTTTAATAGCTTAAATTTCTAAAAATTTCTTTAAAATAAATAATAATATTCAATAAAAACTTAAAAATTTAAAAAAAAATCAGTTGAATTAGTTAAACCATCTAATTTTATTGGTTCAATTAATTTTTTACTGATTAATTAGTTCAAATCAAACTAATTTTTTAATTAATTAATTAATTTTTTAATTAAACAAATTGATTTAATCCAATTCTCTATGACTTTTTCGTTCTTTTCCACTTCCACCCCCCAATTTTACTAGTATTTTAATATTGTTTTCAAGTTTTATTTTGTGGGCTGGATGCATCAGCATGTAATTCAGCAAAAAAAAAAAAGGTTTAGAGCTGTTACTGATGTCTCCCAAATTATCCACCTCAATAGGCACGCCCTACGTACGTACCCTTTGATGCGCACACCCATTTTCCACCTTTTACCCTACATTCCCAAGCACGATGCCTGTCCCTTTCCGTTTTTTGAAATCCTCTCTCTCCTCCGAATGCTATTTCACCATTTATATCTCGCATTGGTTGCACCATCTACAATTCCAACAACCTCCACCGTCGGTTCCCATTTTACTATTACTACATTATATATATGATCACCTATTTAGTTACTGCTATACATCCCATCAAAATTCAAATTAACTGTGTCTCACGAAGAATTGCCATCTCTCAAATTCTTGCTTTAAATAAAATTGACAAATTAAATTTAATAAAATTCAACCTCTGCACGCAACACAAGAAATATTAGTTTTATTTAACGTTTATAACTTATTTAATTAATTTATAAATTTATTAAAAATATTTAATAAATAAATTTATTTTAATATTTTCTAACTTATAACTTATGAAATTTTTTTTTATTTTTATTTTTATTATTTTATGAAAATATCTATTATACTCTTCATATTTATTATATCATTTTATATAAATATAATATATATATATATATATATAAATATAATAAAAATGTAAATATATTATATATGTAAAATATATTATTCATATATAAAATATATAAATATATATTTTTAATGAATTTTATATATATAATAATTTAAATTAATTTAATTTAAAGAATAATATATTTATTTATATTATTTTGAAATTAAAAAATATATGTCATTTTATGTTATTTTATATTTTTCAACTACTTCAACAGCTATTTTTATCCAACACTTTTAATTCAATAAGTTAGCTTATAAGTTATCAACTATAAGATATAAGTTAAAAATTAGCTTGTAAGCTATCAGTTAGCTTATAAACTAATTTTACCAAATAGAACCATTGTGAAACCATTAAAACCACAAAAAAAAATTACTAGATGAAAATTACTACATCAAATACTTTTCTCTCAAACACCTTGGACTCTAGTGCACTCATGTTATTCAAAACAAATATCTAACTTATACCTCTCAATATTATAAAATAAAAGATCACAGAAAAAATTTAAACAAAGTCATATACAAGCTTAAATTGCTTCTAACTACATAAAATTAAGAGAGAATTCACGCTTGAATGTTATTTCTATATTCCAAGAGTCTCAATAAATAGTATAGCTAGTTATGCTTAAAGAATACAGGGACTAGTAGAAAAAGAATAAAATATGTTATAAGGGATTGCAATCTGTACTGAAAGCATATTATGCTTAATCTTAAACCAAACAGTCAAAAATTGTAGAAACTCAAATGTGAAAAACTTTAAACTATAATCATACTACTTGTCAGTCTTTGACAAACAACAAGAACACAATATAGTACACGAATAAAGAGTGTACTTTGAATCGTCATAACCGGGAAATTGAATATGAGTAGGTTATTTTAGGAGAGTATAAGGGACTCTCTCTTGTTTTGATCTAATAGAAAGCACAAAAAGAGCACACACAAGTCTTACCAAAATAAGCCTTTTACATAACTCAAGGAACCACTACTCAGTCCATTATGCCCATGGGTTGGCATTTTTATAATAACATTACATCACTGTTATTATTTAAAGTTGCGTATTTACACACAAAATATTTACACTGACACCCCAGACCAATTTATAAAATATATCACATAGTTCCTTAAACGTAAAAATAAGAAAATCTTATCACAGACCTAATTAAAGATAGCACACAATATATATATCCCAAAATGTGCATAAATATAAAATATTTAGTAAGTCATTCTACTCAAATAAATTATCATAATTTTAAATATCATTTATAAAATAATATATATATATATATATATAATACTAACAATTATCTCACTTGGATGACATATGATTCTGAAATTGTATATGCACACACTATACACATATATAAACCTATAGTGCACATTTTTTGCTATTTAAACAGATATATAACAAACAATCTGATTCATTAATTATACTAGCACAGATCCAAAGAAGCTTTCGTAACTAGTTGAATTGAAACTAAACCCAATAGTGATCACAATGCTAATATAGCCAACGATATAAATCAAGCTTGGATGTGTAGTATATAAATTACATGTCAAGGATCTTCCTACATACCTATTTTCAACTGATTCCTACACTTTTTCAACTTTATGCTAAGCTGCAAGTGCTAAACCGCATGAGAAAGCAAACATATATGTTCATAGTATTTCACACACAAATATATATATATATATATATATATATATATATATATATATATATATATATATATATATATAAACACATATTCATATATCATAAACACCACAAATGGATATCGAATAAAAATATACAAAACAAATTGTACAATACACTCAACCATTTAAAAGTTTTCACCACACCTATATGAGCCACATGCTCATGAAACACTCTAGGTAGGTGGTAAACCTTTAGATTGATGTTTTCCAGTCATATGATCAGTATTCACATGATCTACTGACACAACATTACTCTAAACAATTGTTGGCGATTTGACAAAATACCAGTCGCACAAGTAATAAAGAGTTAGTAAAGTATCGTTCCCACAAAGATTGTGGTGTCAAGTACGCTTGAAGCTAAAATGAAATACTATCTAGACGGCCCGTTTAATTGAAGAAAAGCATAAAAGCAAACTAAACAAAAGCATAATTCTAAAACCTAAGCAAATTAAACTAATACTATAAACTAAGACCTAAGACTAAATTAATTCTAATAACAAAAGCCTAGGGTTGATGGGATTGACTTCACTTGACTCTTAATCTGACTAATTTATAGACAAATTAATCTTTGAGTTGCTAAAGAATGATTCACTCCAATTATAAATCTTTTTGATATTGGTTAAGTTCTCAAAATTGTTTGAACTCAATTCCTTAGAGAAACAAACCTACCTAACCCAAACAATTGTCTAATTCCTTAGTCCAATCCTTCAAGTAGGTGACTAAGATTAGGGATTCGTAAAACCACATAAATAAGATTATGTATTCCTAGATTAATCAAATTTATAGTAGAAGTTACAAGGTCATCTTCATATCAAGCTATCCCTAGCATAGATACAAAATCCAAATCTCATAGAATGGTAGCTAATCATTCAAAAGGCATTAAAATCAATAAAATCCACTCCAACAAATATATGAAATGTAATTGAAAAGAATCATTCAATGACAAAACTTCATAAGAAATCAAGTTATATCAACCTCCAAACCTTTCATTTCTCATAGGTTTCATTATTATTCTCTCACTCTCGTTCTCACTTATTGTATGTCTCGACCCAAGTTTCGAGAACATGACCGGCACTGTAATATCTCAAGAATTTATATGAATATTAAAAGTCTAATTTGAAATTTAGTGAAAAATTTAATTACGTGAAAATGTGCTTTTTGAATTAGTGAAGAAAATCTGGGAATAGAAATTTTAATTTTTAATTTAGGAAATTTTTACAAATTCTCAAGGACTAAAGTGAAAAGAAAAGAAAGTATAGAGGACTTTTGAGAAATGACCAAATAGAAACCTGAGAGGAAGAATAAAGCTTATGAGAATGAATTATGAGTCCGGTACCGAAAAGATGATGGATTCGAGGTTAAAGTGGTATTTGAGACATCGAGAGGGATTAAATTGAACAAATCTTATAAGCTAAGGTGGCTATGAGCGATTTTATCGAAAAAGAAATTGGTGGGGCCCACACATACAATTATTAGTTTTTCTTCTCCTTCTTCCTCCCGATGCTTCATGTTCTTCGTTCATTTCCATCTTCCCTTCTTCAATCATTTCTCAAATTTTCATCCGGCGATCTTGTATTTTCTAACCATACTTCCGATTCTCAGGAGTTCTAGAGGTAAAGAGGTAAGTTTTATCTACTCTATTTCTCTTTTTCTCCATTTTCGGACCTATGGAAGAAAATTAAGATTTTGAGTTTTAATGGATGAATTTAAGTGTGGATGTTAATGTAAAACATTCTTAGGTGGTTTATAATGTTATTAGAACAAGAAATTTCGTACAATTTGGATATTTGAAAAAGTTAGTGTTCTTGATGAAAATTTGAGATTTGAGCTTGGATTGTTGGTAGAAATTGGAGGTTTTGGTGTTAAAACACTCCTTAGACATTAAGGATGAAAACCCATGGAAGAAATCAAAAGAAATGTTGTTTTAGATATGATTTTAGGATTTTTGGATGAAGAACACGAAGAACATTGAAAATTTTCCCCAGAAATTACTGTTCACATAGAAATTTTTTCCAGATTTTCTCGTTACTGTAGCGTTGACTCGGTCAACGTTACTGTAGCATTGACTCGGTCAACGTTACTGTAGCTGCGTTGACCGTTGACTATTACTGTAGCATCAGTTTTTTTTTTTTATATCGTTGAAAAGCTCTTTGAGTCTAGTTTCCAATGGTATAAGTGTCATTTAGAAATTCATTACCGGTTAGGAGTTATGACTTAAGATGTGAGCAAAGGTCGAGAGTAGTGATAGGAAATTTCTCTATTTTGTAACCCTAATGGTTTTTACCTGGTTACAATAGGGATGATTGAGGCGCAAGGTGGGAGCGCCGAGAGCGTAGAATCCAGGTGAGTAGGCAACCTTGCAAAATTAATTTAATAAATTAGTCAAAGCACAATATAAATCCCATTTGCGTTATTTGTGAAATTGAGAAGATTATCAGTGTGTGTTCAGGTTGAGAAAAAGTATAATATCATTGGAAGGTATTTTATTACCTTTGAGAATTGATTTCTCTAGTTGACTAAAGAACTAGATGTGATTGTTCCTTGAATAAATTGGAACATTTTGTAAGTGAATAACCTTACTAAACTAATGTGATCTTATTAGATAAGGTACAATACAAGTATTGTTTATAACATTATTGAAGTGAGAAATAATCAATCTCGCTGTTGATAATATATGATGATTGTTATGGTTGATGATAGACATTCAAGGGAATAAAAATATGTGTAAATTCATTTATTTCATAGTAATTATATTGTGATAAATTCTCACTATTTTATTGATGAGCAAAAGATCTACGAGATCTAATACACGAGTTTGAAAGGGTTAGAGTCTCATACTACTCGGTGTATAAATGTGAAAATCTATGCACGAGTTTGAAAGGGTTAGAGTCTCATACTACTCGGTGTATAAATGTGAAAACCTATGCACGAGTTTGAAAGGGTTAGAGTCCCATACTACTCGGTGTATAACTGTGAAAATCAATACACGAGTTTGAAAGGGGTTAGAGTCCCATATCACTCAGTGTATAAATGTGAAAATCTATGCACGAGTTTGAAAGGGTTAGAGTCCCATACTACTCGGTGTATAAATGTGAAAACCTATGCACAAAGAGTTTGAGGGTTAAATTCCCAAGTCACTCAGTGCAAGTATTTATGGCATATAATACTATAATTATTTAAAATAAATGATAGATTGATTGTATTAGTAAATGTGGTGTTTGTGCTTATGATATTTTCATGTACAGTTGTTTACTCACTGAGTTATGATAAACTCACACTCTCCATGATTATCTTTTCAGATACAGTGGTTGAGGAGAAGAATTTATAGCCTTTAAGGATATACTCCACTTTTGTCTGGTAAACAATTGGTAAGGATTAGGAAACGCTCTGTAATCTAGTAGGTCACCTAGGCTTGGGAGATTGTATAGTACTGTATAGTGTTTGAAAGTTGAACATTTTCTGAATATGTATACAAAATATCTTTCTTGGAATATTTATGATTCACATAATTATGGATATTAAGAATGTTCACAGAGATTATGGGGTACCACGGAGGTACACCCTAGGTATTTTATGTTTATATCACATGTAAGTTTTGGGATGTGACAAATTGGTATCAGAGGTGGTTTTAGGTCCCCTATAGATTACAGAGCAAAGTATTCTTTGTGGGCCCTTTTCCATTGTCATGAACCGCGGCATGACCATGGGATTAGGTTCCATAAAAGACCTTGTAAAGTTGAGTGTTCTTGTCATAACTTACCCTTCGATGGAGTTAGTTAGAGATAATTTTGTTACAATATGAGATAATTGATTTCATATGTGGAACTTTGGAACTTGTTGGAGGTATGATCTTTATATCGATGGAAAAGGTGATCTCTGTATGAAATTTTTCTTTTTGAGAAATTGGGAACATAACTCTGTAGTGTACTCTTAAAGCTGAGGATCAATAATTGCTAGAATATGGCTTGAGGGCTGGGCCAAGAGTGATGTATTAGATGGGGTAAAGTTGATTATGAGGCATGGGCTAGAGTTCAAGAAAGATTTTCACAAAGAATATAGCGCAGATTACTAATGCAAGAATGGGAAAGAACTCTTGTGAGGCAGATCAAGATTTGATTTTGATAGATGCCAGACAGATGTAATTTATGGAAGAGGATGTAAGTCCTATATAATATGTTCCTTGATAAAAGCTTGGTTGAGAAAATAGATGTGGGCTAGGTAGTTTTTCCCTAAGGGAGATACTACGGTAAAATGGAACCTAGCATAAGAGATATTGAGGTACGTTATAAGTCTTCTCTAGGGGCGACTCGCCAAAGTTGCACTTGTTTAGTTAGGGATTGGCATGATGGTACTATGTGATAGAAGTGTTTCAAAAAAAAATATATATATATACAATGTAGAAGTTTTGTAACATTGGAACAATTAGAGCATGTTAAAGGTAGGCTGTTGGCATATGAACATTCATAATTGTTAAATGTGATGTATGATTAGAATGGTCTAGAAAGATATTCTTATGGTAGTTTGTGCCTCAGAGTGTTAGTTTAAGGAAAACTTGCGAATCGAGGCTCTTAAGCAAGAATTCATGACAATTCGAGGGCATAATATCGAGTTCAATTGATCTATACGGTAAGCCTTCATCTACTCCCGTATGATAAGGGGAAAGACAACGAGACTTGTATAGAGCTTCTGTTTGTCTCTGTGTCAGCTTATAGGGTCATTAAATTTTTTTTATGTGATTGGCTTATAAGCTGAATTTGTTATTGATTTTGTGTGGCTAATTTCTTTTATCTTTCTTCATTTTATTATTATTATTATTATTTAGAGTACCATCTAGTAAAAGAAACTATTGGCATTAAAAGCGGAAGGATTACATTGTAAAAAAAAAAAAGGGAAATTACTCATGCATGAGTAATCTAAAAGCGAGGTGGTCTCGGATTAGGAGGGTTGTATTGTATCATCACCCCTCGACCATTTCTTGGAACAAGAGACTGAGCAATATCACGGAGGGTAGTGTAAATCCCATTCATACAATCAACACTTCTTTGTTGTTGATTGCAGAAGCATTGGGTAGACCAATAGAAGAACCTGTCTATTCTTGAAGTCATTGCCGCATTATTGCGTTTAGTTAACTTCTCCAGGTCTTCTATCATCTTCTTCAGATTTTTCACTTCCTTCTCTAGACAAGCGATTTTGTTTTCTGACGTGTGGCCAGTGCTAATCTCCTCAGCTTCCTTAATTTTTATCTTCTTCTCCTTTTGATCCTCTTGAGACCCCTCAAAAGGTCTCTTGCCCTTGTCTTTACCCAGACTTAAGTTTAAGTCGAGCTCTTCTTCCTTGGCCTCCACTGTGAGATCAATGTACTTCCTGGTGGCCATGGTTTAGAAAATTTAGAAGTTTTTGCAGGAGTATGACGAGAGAGGAATGCTGGGAAATTGTAGGCTCAGAGATGATTACTCTTTGTGGTGTAGTAACTGAGAACTCCGGGGTAGTTTTTATAGAGAAAAATTTAGACTTAGAGCCAAAGAAGATATCTCTTCGCCGCACTCCTACACGCTCAACCTATGGATTTCTGTAAGCTGGAAGCCAGAAGCCTAGGGTAGGCATGCGTGTCAACAGTGTGTCACATTAATGGCAAAATCACGTAAGTCAATATTCGGTGGATTTGCGGCCGATTTATACTTGTTTATTTTTCATATCTCTTGTTGGCATTTTCTGAAATTCTAAGAAGCCGACAGCGTAGCCATTAAAGATTGCCTTGGATGCTTTTATGATGAACTAAAATGTATTTCTCTGCTTTCTTGTATTGTTCTTGAAAGCCTTCAGTTGAGTATAATATACATGATTGATTGAATTATATTGTGATTATATATATTTAAATACATATGCCATGTATGTATGTTATCCATGCATTGAGAGTGAAGGCTATTTGTTATGGCCAGGAATAATATGTAATGATTCTACATACATTCAGAGAATGAGAAGTCTGAAATTTAAAAAGGACTTGAATAGATGAAAATATATAGATAATGATGTATCTCTATGTTGATACATACATACATATATGCTCGTAGAGGCAAGAGAAAGGTAAAAAAAACAATTTTCTCACTTTATGGTAACACTTGATATGTGTAAATGTGAGAAGTTTTTATTTTAATATGTATGTTTGAAAATGTGTAAGCTTAGGGCAAAGCCACGGATTAGAAACCTAGATAAGGTTAATATGAAACTACCCGTTCATGGAGTAATATCTCGATTTAGAATTATTGGATAAGACAAATACAGAGTTAGGAAGTCATAAATTGAAGCGGCGATTAGTTTAATAATTTGGGCAAGAGTCAAAAGTTAGCCGAAATTTTTGAGAAAATCTTTTGTATTTGATTATATTTTGTTATTTTCTGGCATGCTTATTATAGACCGTTGGCATTGCGACGGATAAGGTCTGGAGGCCATCTTTAGAGTGTGATGTAAGGGTTTTGGTAGCCCTAAATTTCGTCTATAAATAATGGATGCCCCATTACGCCGCTTATTACACTAAGAGTTCATTACTTATAAGCTTTCTAGCATCAAACCTCTCATTCCATACAACCTTTATAGCTCAGAAAAATATGGCCGGCAATAAATCTTTCAATTTAAACTTTGAGGCTGGCAAGGTACAGCTGGATCTAAATCTTAGTCTGGAGAACTATAAGAATAAGAGATCCATGGAAGAGTCATCAGAAGCTAAGAAAAGAAAAAGGGATGTAGTAGAGCTAGAGGATGTTAGCACAGCAACATTTTCAAATGATGAGCTTGCGCTTATGAGAAAAAAGATGGAAGACTTGGAAAGGTTGATAAACCGCCACTTTGAGGACCAGGGAAGATTGATAAATCGTCTCTTTGTAGAACAAGAGAAGCTCTTGAATCGTCATTTTAGGGAATTAGCGAATAGAGTTGATAGACATTCGATGTTTGCAACTCAAAATTTTCGTGACCAACAAGCGAGGTGTATTGACTGTATGAATGGAGTGACCTCTGCACTTCGCCAAATTTCCCAAACGTTTCCTCTAGAAACTCTTTCTAGGCTGCAACGATTAGCTTCCTCCTTAAGATCTGAAGCACCTTCCTCTTCTAGACCTGGAGCACTTTCTGCATTTCAAAAACCTCCTCGTCCTTAATTTATTCTTTCTTTTATTTATACCTTAAGCTAATATTTGATCTGAGCTTCGCGTATTAAGATTATCTGTTTTGTAAATCAAGTTCAGTTTGTTGCCTGTAACTTATGTACTAGAAATAAGGCAATTCTTGTACTGAAGAAACTTGAGAAATAAAAATATGTTGAACTTGTTATATTTTGTACTTGATTGTGAAAATTCTAAAAGAGAGAACGAGATTTGGACAAAATATCTGCATTTGTTTCAATCTTGAGTTAAGTTTTGAATTCGGAGGACCGAATTCTATTAAAGGGGGAAGAATGTAATATCTCAAGAATTTATATGAATATTTAAAGTCTAATTTGAAATTTAGTGAAAATTTTAATTACGTGAAAATGTGCTTTTTGAATTAGTGAAAATAATCTGGGAATAGAAATTTTAATTTTTAATTTAGGAAATTTTTACAAATTCTCAAGGACTAAAGTGAAAAGAAAAGAAAGTGTAATATCCCAAGAATTTTTATGAATATTTAAAGTCTGATTTGAAGTTTAGTGAAAAATTTAATTATGTGGAAAATTTTCTTTTTGAATTAGTGAAGAAAATGTGGGAATAGAAATTTTTATTTTTAATTTAGGAAATTTTTACAAATTCTCAAGGACTAAAGTGAAAAGAAAAGAAAGTATAGAGGACTTTTGAGAAATGACCAAGTAGGAACCCGAGAAGAAGAATAGAGCTTATGGGAATGAATTATGAGTCCGGTACCGAAAAGATGATGGATTCGAGGTTAAAGTGGAGTTTGAGATATTGAGAGGGACTAAAGTGAATAAGGAAATTTGTGGGGCACCGAAGATTTAGAAACACCTGAGGTGAGATTTTATGAATTTGCTTTTGCTAGTCTTGACTGAGGGTCAATTGCAGAGCAAGTGATAATTTCACCCCGGGCGAGTATATAGGTGGCCTCACCTATTTTTTATTCATTTTTCTCCTTTCCTCTCTCTCTTCACTTTCTCTCCTCTCCTTCTCTCTTCCTTCTCTCTAATTTCTCTCTCTACACTCCAACTCTACAACCGGGCTTTGGAGGCTGGATCTCGGGCTACGGGGCGAGCCTCTAGGAGCCAAGCAACATAGGGAAAGCAAGGAATCGAGGAATGGTCAAAGTGCAAAGTGGGAGTGCCGAGAGCGTGAAATCCAGGTGAGTGGGTTAATACTTGCTATGATTAAATATCTGTTATTGACTTTTTGCATCATAGTAGAAATATGTTGTATATCCAAGTTTGAAGAGGATGATGTGGAACGATGAGGCATAAACAAATGTGGAACGTGTCTGGTAATGTATATAATTATATTTTCTTATTTTCCCATGAATGGAGGTTATATGATGGATTGTGAATGGCATGTGAACCGAGTTGAATAATTGTTCTATATTATGGGTTATGTTATATACATGCTATGTTGCTGGAACCACATTGATTATGTTGTGGCTTGAATTGTAAATGACTGAGTTGTGTATGTGGCTCAAGATTATGATTGAGGATGTTTTTATATGTGATTGTGATTGTGTTTGACTGGAAAGGAAAGGCATGGTGGTGCACCCCATGGAGAAATCTATGTGAAGCTATAAGGGTGGAGAATATAAATGGAGCGATAAGGGTGGATGCGGCGGGGGCCGCGGGCAACGATCCAGAGGTATTCTGGACGACCCGGTTGGTACGGGAATTGTGTGTGAAATTGATTTCATCGATTGCTGTTGTGAATTTTGAATTTTGTTGAAATGCATTTGATTCACTTGGATATTGTTGTGAAGTATTATGAATAATATTATATCATATGATGATCGATCTACGTATGATTGCTGCATGTTATCATTATGATGCATGATTTTTATTTTGTCATAGTATTGTGTTATCTACTCACTGGGCACGTGGTTTGCTCATACCCCTCTTATTGATATTTTTTTTTCAGAGTTGACAGCTGAAGGTAAATATCGGAATAAGGAATTATGGATCCTTAGTCCATGATTTCCTTTTCATTTGTTCAGGATAAAGGTATAATAGTTAAGTCTTATTCTAAGTTGTATAAATCTAGAAATCTCTGTAATCGGGTAGGTTCATTCAGTGATGTAATGTGAGTAATTGTAGTATGTATAGAGAACTCGTTTTGGTTGCATGAAAAATAATTGTATGATTTTTAAGAGAAAGATAGGCTTACGGAGGTGAAATGAAATTCACTTTCCGTGCCGGTCACGTGCTCAAATTTTGGGACGTGACAGAAAGTATAGAGGACTTTTGAGAAATGACCAAATAGAAACCTGAGAGGAAGAATAAAGCTTATGAGAATGAATTATGAGTCCGGTACTGAAAAGATGATGGATTCGAGGTTAAAGTGGTATTTGAGACATCGAGAGGGATTAAAGTGAACAAATCTTATAAGCTAAGGTGGCTATGAGCGATTTTATCGAAAAAGAAATTGGTGGGGCCCACACATACAATTATTAGTTTTTCTTCTCCTTCTTCCTCCCGAGGCTTCATGTTCTTCGTTCATTTCCATCTTCCCTTCTTCAATCATTTCTCAAATTTTCATCCAGCGATCTTGTATTTTCTAACCATACTTCCGATTCTCAGGAGTTCTAGAGGTAAAGAGGTAAGTTTTATATACTCTATTTCTCTTTTTCTCCATTTTCGGACCTATGGAAGAAAATTAAGATTTTGAGTTTTAATGGATGAATTTAAGTGTGGATGTTAATGTAAAACATTCTTAGGTGGTTTATGATGTTATTAGAACAAGAAATTTCGTAGAATTTGGATATTTGAAAAAGTTAGTGTTCTTGATGAAAATTTGAGATTTGAGTTTGGATTGTTAGTAGAAATTGGGGGTTTTGGTGTTAAAACACTCCTTAGATATTAAGGATGAAAACCCATGGAAGAAATCAAAAGAAATGTTGTTTTAGATATGATTTTAGGATTTTTGGATGAAGAACACGAAGAACATCGAAAATTTTCCCCAGAATAGCTGCGTTGACCGTTGACTATTACTGTAGCATCAGTTTTTTTTTTTATATCGTTGAAAAGCTCTTTGAGTCTAGTTTCCAATGGTATAAGTGTCATTTAGAAATTCATTACCGGTTAGGAGTTATGACTTAAGATGTGAGCAAAGGTCGAGAGTAGTGATAGGAAATTTCTCTTTTTTGTAACCCTAATAGTTTTTACCTGGTTACAATAGGGATGATTGAGGCGCAAGGTGGGAGCGCCGAGAGCGTGGAATCCAGGTGAGTAGGCAACCTTGCAAAATTAATTTAATAAATTAGTCAAAGCACAATATAAATCCCATTTGCGTTATTTGTGAAATTGAGAAGATTATTAGTGTGTGTTCAGGTTGAGAAAAAGTATAATATCATTGGAAGGTATTTTATTACCTTTGAGAATTGATTTCTCTAGTTGACTAAAGAACTAGATGTGATTGTTCCTTGAATAAATTGGAACATTTTGTAAGTGAATAACCTTACTAAACTAATGTGATCTTATTAAATAAGGTACAATACAAGTCTTGTTTATAACATTATTGAAGTGAGAAATAATCAATCTCGCTGTTGATAATATATGATGATTGTTATGGTTGATGATAGACATTCAAGGGAATAAAAATATGTGTAAATTCATTTATTTCATAGTAATTATATTGTGATAAATTCTCACTATTTTATTGATGAGCAAAAGATCTACGAGATCTAATACACGAGTTTGAAAGGGTTAGAGTCCCATACTACTCGGTGTATAAATGTGAAAATCTATGCACGAGTTTGAAAGGGTTAGAGTCTCATACTACTCGGTGTATAAATGTGAAAACCTATGCACGAGTTTGAAAGGGTTAGAGTCCCATACTACTCGGTGTATAACTGTGAAAATCAATACACGAGTTTGAAAGGGGTTAGAGTCCCATATCACTCAGTGTATAAATGTGAAAATCTATGCACGAGTTTGAAAGGGTTAGAGTCCCATACTACTCGGTGTATAAATGTGAAAACCTATGCACAAAGAGTTTGAGGGTTAAATTCCCAAGTCACTCAGTGCAAGTATTTATGGCATATAATACTATAATTATTTAAAATAAATGATAGATTGATTGTATTAGTAAATGTGGTGTTTGTGCTTATGATATTTTCATGTACAGTTGTTTACTCACTGAGTTATGATAAACTCACACTCTCCATGATTATCTTTTCAGATACAGTGGTTGAGGAGAAGAATTTATAGCCTTTAAGGATATACTCCACTTTTGTCTGGTAAACAATTAGTAAGGATTAGGAAACGCTCTGTAATCTAGTAGGTCACCTAGGCTTGGGAGATTGTATAGTACTGTATAGTGTTTGAAAGTTGAACATTTTCTGAATATGTATACAAAATATCTTTCTTGGAATATTTATGATTCACATAATTATGGATATTAAGAATGTTCACAGAGATTATGGGGTACCACGGAGGTACACCCTAGGTATTTTATGTTTATATCACATGTAAGTTTTGGGATGTGACAGGCATACTGACACAAATCCCGTATTACCTTAAGCCTAACTGACATATCAATTTCTACCCCTTTTTGTTTATTTATAAATATTTATAACATGCATCATTTTTTTATTTATTAAATAACATAACTTTTATAATTATTTAGAATTCAACAAATAGATAAACTAAATTAAACAAACAAGACAACTTTATTTTTAAATAATTTAAATAGTCTTAACCATCTAGATTTTAAAAATCACTCAGAGTTTGAAATATTTATACACACATACACACACACACATACACACATATGTGAATATATGTATAATACAACAAAGACTAATATTAGGAAATATCACTTAAATATAAATGAATGTTAATCAACTTAGATATTTATTAATATTTATTTATAATTAATTAAAATAAATATGAATATTAATTAAAATAAATATAAGTAACTACTAGATTTAAAATAAATATTAATTTATAAATTAAATAAAATAAATTATTATGATCGTATACCATGTACACACACAAGGGAAGATGTCAGCTTACCTAAATTCCTCACAATCTCTCACAATTTAAAAGAAATAATATTTGAATTTAAAAAGAAAATTACAAACGCACTAATATTCAAATAACATATTATCTCACTCCAATGGAAATTCAATTCATAACAAAATAAATAAAAATAATTCTTATAATTAATCTGTCTAAATAAAACACATTGTCCAATAAAATAATTGATTCGCCCCAGACTCTCTAGATGTTTTAATTGACCACAGAGCTTTCTAAACTTAATAAAATAAATACCAATGACCTGGGACCTACCTGACAATGAGATAGTTCAATAGCGAACCTAGCCCTCTTGCGGAAACTCCTCTTTTGCTACTTAATCTGGAAAAAAAAAAGGCAATGAGTGTGAGATAATTATCTCAATGAGCGAGCCAATCCCCTCCCTAATAAAATTTACTGTGAAAAAATAATAAAATAAAAGCATAGGAAAAAATCACAAAATCACAAAAAAAGATACATACCAAAGAATTTGCAATTCAATCAAATAATTCAGACCAACGGAACTAGTACTCGTCAATGGCAAAAACACCTGGAAGCACCTAGGCCCGCTCAACCAATCTCATCAAAACCCGCCGTGACGCTCAACGTTATCATCAACAGTCATGATGTCTCATGGATTAAATCTAGGCTTAACTTCCTACTGAGGGAATCGTTGTCTCTATTCTCAGTGGTCAAGTCATCCTATCACATGAATTTTCAGCTTGACAAGAGAGAGGGTACTATCTCACTCAAACACAATCAAGTTTTAACCAGTTTCAAACAATCATCAAAATAAGTCATGAATACATTCGTCAATATATTCATCAATAATCATCGATGTAATCATCATATCAATTTTCATTGGATAACTATAAAGTATCCTAAATCACAAGCAATCATATTTCTCTCATGAGCAATCTCATTTTCCCTAATATTTTTTGTTAGCAATTTCATTATTAA
Source organism: Biancaea sappan (assembly GCA_037074585.1). Taxonomy (NCBI): domain Eukaryota; kingdom Viridiplantae; phylum Streptophyta; class Magnoliopsida; order Fabales; family Fabaceae; genus Biancaea; species Biancaea sappan. The sequence continues at coordinate 22,069,565 of CM073494.1, forward strand.
TTGATTTCCACAAAACTCTCAAACTCGAATCCTTTAATCAGATTTCCTCTTTCTCACTATGATCATTACCTATCTTATTATCCTATTACTTTAACACTTAAGATAATATTAAAGAAGGGTTAGTTCAATCACTTGAATTCCAACAAATCATATCAATCGAATCGATCAAATTCTCCTTGATGTAAAAAAAAGAATTTGTTCTATGATATTGATGTTTTTTCGAAAAAAAGGAGAAATTTATATTAGGATTCGTCCTAACGTTATGTTTAAAGCCAATATTTACTCTAAAGAAAGATGAGTAGCAAAAGAAAGATGAATTGTGCCTTACCTTAGTATCCTTCTTGCTTCCTCGTGTTGCAATACGTAATGGTCTCTTTATTTTGAGATGATTTGGCCAAGAGGTTATGTGTAAATTTATTGTGGTGTATATGAGAGATTGGAGTGTGTGTATGAGATAAGTGCTTGAATATGTGCTTGCCTATTGGATATAAGAGAGAGAAAGGTAGATGATGGCAATAGGGTTCTTGAGTTTAGGTATATGTTTCTTTAGTTAAAGTTCAATTGGTTTTGAATGTGCACAAGGTAAATGGTTTATTAGGTGTTATTTTAAATATATTATCAATTACGTTATGTTGTTGTATCTATCTACATATTTTCAAAAAATGCCACAGCTTTTAGATTAAGATATTTATTTTAATATACAATCAATTATTTACTAAGACTTACTATTCTTATTAATTTCTTTCTTGAAATTTTGAATTTAGTTTAGTAATTCAGCAAAGTTTCATGAAATTATAAAATAACGTTTAAATCAGATTGATATATATATATATATATTATCTACTATCTTTTATTCATTGCTCTACTAGAACGTATTATTTTATTGATCCAATTATTTAAGTTCAATAAAAATATATATTTAATATTGTAATCCCATTCAAATATAAGCAAAATAACAATTTAGTTCAGATTTTAAAAAGATATTTTCAGATTTCTTATTTGGATTATTTATCCTTAACTTTAAAATTATATTAAATTAGACTTGGTTAGTTTTAGATAACTATCTATTTCTTTTATCTAATCTTTTGCATTATCCACTACTCTTTTCACTACTAATTATATTATTTAAATATAATTATCTATTTCCTAATAATTGTATGGCATCCCCTTTAATTTTATATTTAATATATATTTTTTTATTTCTTTCTTATACTCTAATAACTTAATATAACTATTTATTCAAAAATTAATATCTTAAGATTTAAGAGTTGTTTTTCATATCTTATTTCACATAAAGGTTTCCTATATTTTTCTCCTTCTTTTTCTATCATTTTATGAACTTTTCACTATACCCTAACAAAATCTTAAAACTTTCATTTTAGTCCCTATAATTTCCACTTTGGTCGCTGTATGGTATAGCACTACACAATGCTAGCCTACAGGTCAAAATCACGTACTAAGGCATCAACACATCATATAATAGCGTTCAAAAACACATATTGCACCAACTTGCAAATCATTATTTATGAAATAAAATCAAACAAAAAAAAAAAGAAAAAATTAAATGGTGAGTGTTACATTGTACATGCTAATCTAGGGCACAAATATTTTTAGAAGGATTTTTTCAAACCTCAACTAAGATAAAAACCCAAAGTTCCATAATCCTTTATGTGAAATTCAAGTTAAATTAAAGAACAAATCCTAATTTAATTATATGAGGCTAATGTTTATATTCCTATGACATTAACAAATCAATCCCCTTACTTTTAAGGTTCAAAAACCCATACTATTCATCCCTTGGCCTAATTTATACTTCCCTTTCCCAAGTTTAATAAAAACAATATAACAATCCAAAAATTGGCCAAATTAGGAAAACATTAAAATTAGAATGAATAAACATACATTAATCAACTAATGATTACAAGAGTTTGAGAAATTACATAAATCTTAATCTAAAATCGGGTTTATAACAACCCTAGAATTGAAAACTAACTACTGAAATAGCAAAAACATAAATTACAACAGAAAACATGGAGTTTATGGAGGAAATAGAGAGAAGAGAGGAAGAAAGGCACCCAAAACCAAGAGGGAAGGCATTCCCCTGGCCTTTGAAGACCCAACCGCAACTCCTCTACTCTTTCCCTAGCAAAAACTAACCTAAAATCGTGACTTAAACCTATTTATAGTAACTCAGCACGTGACAATAATAGAACCATCGCTTAGGCGATGGTTTCATCGCTTAAGCAATGAAATCAGGAAGAGACATCGAAATTACAATTTCCATAATTTCAGCAAGGAGTTTGGTAGAGAGCTTTCAATGTTTGATTCCTATCACCTAAGTGATGAATTAGGTGATGGGATTTGGTAAAAACGCTTCCAAGTTATATGTCCATCGCCTAAGCGCATGTTTTCATTTCTGGCATTTCACATCAACTTGGTCCTTCTGGTTTCTAGTCTTAACTTCTTTTATTTTAAAATATTCTCTCTAGTGTTTCTTTCATTTGGACCTGTTAAAACACAAGATAGCAAAAGATTACTAAATTGAAGTCCAAATCATGCTATTTGTATCAGAATTAGCAAAGCAAGGGCTATGAACACAATTTGCAATTTACACATTAAACCTCCAAATTGGTCTAAAATGTAATGAAAGTGCAGTGATTTCACCCAAAAATACTATGAAAAAAATATGAATATTAAAAGTTTATCAACAGTTTCTCTAACAACCAAAAACTTAAATGTCTATGTCATTAGACTTAAACGAACTCTAATTGTTTTTTCTGAATGGATAGCAGGCTACAAATTCAGTCCTTATAGTTGAAGAAGCTATAAATGTCTATTTGACACTTTTCAAGGATATAACTTTATCAACCAACAAAAATACATAGCCTAACATGCATCCCACAAAATTAATATCGGAGTAACCCATTTAGCTCACACCTAATGAGCCATGTCTGGGTTACTATGGTATCTTCCTAACATTCTCACAATATACTCCAAAACCATATGCGTACACACATATGCATACAAGGGACTTCCCATAGCTGAAACATATGAGATTTTATCCATTTCCCTTATATGTATGTCTAATTTAGGACATTGAAACAAGTTAAATATGTTGCCTTTGGCTACGGGTGTGTCACCTGGTGCATAATACTACATGCCAAATCATTCAAGACTTTCTGAATGTATGCCTTCTACAATAAACCCAAAATATTTCTATGGTGATCCCTACGGATCTCAATTCCCAGAACAAAATACTCCTCACTAAGGTGTTTTATTTTAAATTTGTTTGAAAGAAAGAACTTGGTTTCATGCAAAGATGACATATTATTACTAGCTAACAATAATCATCGACATACATAACTAGTATCACAAATTTGCTCTCACTCAACTTAAGGTATAGATGCATTGAGCTACTAGATTCTCTTTGAATCAAAAGACGAAATCCCTCATCAAACTTCTGATACCATTGTCGAGATGCCCTCTTAAAACCATAAATGGACTTCTCTAGCTTATGTACTAGGTGCTTTGAATCTTTAGATTTAAAGTTCTCCAACTGCACCGTTTATGTTGTTTCTTCAATGTCTCCATTGAGAAACACTATTTTCACATCCATTTGATGTAGCTCCAGATCATAATGAGCTACAGGTGTCATTATACTCTAAAGGAAACCTTCGAAAAACTGAAGAGAATATTTCCTTAAAGTCAACGCCTAATTATTGAGTACAATCCTTGGCTACGAGGCATGCCTTATATCTTTCGGTATTACTGCTTGAGTCTAGTTTGGTTTTAAAGCAGAAATTGCTGGGCTCCTTTGAAAGCGGGCTTGCCTAAGAAAGCACTTTTTCCTATTTAGAATGCCGGTTTTCGTCACTCTTATTTGAGTTGATGAGGTGATCTGATCTCGCCTTTAGGCAGGTTGAAGAGAAGGTTGTTATCATAGTTCTACCGCCGAATACAACAATTAGACTGCTCTGTTAGGAAGTGCTTTCTCCCAGACATTCCCGGGTCTAAGTTCGCTAGACCAAGCAGTAAATAAGACGTATGTAGTGGTAGGCAGTTATAGACTCGCACCCTGTGATAACTCTACTAAATCCAATACTTCGTTGCTAGCCATGGATTTCATCTCATTCTCATGGCATCAATCCATTTTTAGAAGTTACTGGATGACTTAGAAGTTACTGGATGACATAGTTGCCGCCCTACAAGTGACTGGATCATCTAGAGAGCTAGCAGTGGAGGTGTTTTTTGGGGTGTGTTTGTAGAGGTTGCACTAGTGGAGCTTGAGGTTTTGGGATCCATGGTTTAAACTGATTGTAGCTTTGATGCCAAGATAAAATTCCGAAAGAATTTAGGCATGAATGTTATTTTTTGTATTCCGATAGTCTCAATATATAGTACAGCCAGCTATGCTTAAAGAATATAAGGTCTAATAGAAAGAAAATACACATCACACAAAAGACAAAAATAAAATAAAATCTATTGCAAGGGATTTTAGTCTGTACAGCTGGCATTATCGAAAAATACACATATGACATAATATAATAACAGATCATGAAGAGATGACTATTATTCCATCACCATCTTAAGCACATCATCTAACTTAACTTATGCTATTTAAAACAAAAATCTTAGACTTTTTATATAAGCTTAACACTCACTCGTCTTGCGTGGAACTTTTTACTTTCAATCAATGGCAGCACTATGAACATCATCTCTTGGTGTCTTCATTTATAGAACTCACTCATTATGTAACCTCTAAATACAATACGCTACGTACAACACTTTTCGTTCCTCCACTATCATGATCAGTGCTTGTTGTGTCGTCCTCAAATGAGTACTGATCCCATAGGACAAAAAATTCATCTTTGTCTTTCGCATATTTCATAAAATTATTTTTTCAACTAGGTTACTTACATATATGTATGTCTCTATGTCCCTCACAAATAAATAAGTTGTCAATAATAACTTTTTTTAAATATGTTATTAATAAAATTAATAAATTTGAAGTCATTTAATATATTTTTTTGACAAAGTTACTATTTAGTTACTACTGTATATTATATAGTTTGACAAGAAATTTTATTAATAACAAATTAATAGAAGGACATCATCAGTAACAATTTTATTTAAGAATGACTAATTGATAAATACCCTATATATATATATGTGTGTGTCACGTGACACACACTCACACACACACATATATATATAAGGGAACAAACAAAATAAGAGACAACTCCATGAGAGGATGGAAGTGAAAGACAAGCCCATCTATAAGAAAATTGTCAATCTCCTTTGATCCTATAAACGTCTCTTTCAGCTTTTTAGGATTTAGGAACTATAAATTGTGTGGGCCTATTTCATCAGAGTCCATGGTGGTTAACCACCAATTGGCCCAAAAGGAAAAACCGTCAAACAAGAATAGATGATATATGTATACATTTGACCAAAATAGGATATACGTATATATATTTATATGTATCCATGTGACCATGAACCATGGGCCTGGACGTGCAACCTTTTTTTCCAGATAGGCCCTTCCCTCTTGGTACGTACCCCGACCCAAGTGCCCAAGTTATGATCGTAAAACAAATGTTTGATGGTCAAAAAGGGTCGGAAGATATATTGCAAATAGGGCATGGCAAATTTGGACGACGAGGAAAGCGATTACTTGCATGGTTAAGAAATGGTAGAGCTTTATGGAATGAACAAGAAATCTTTTTAATCTTGCGCAACGCATGTATTCCAATTCAAGGAATCCTAAAGTATGATATTTGCTTAGCTGAGAAGGAGGAGTTTTCTACGTTGTCGACCATCTACGTTAGTTCTTCTTCTAGGCTTGTCATAGAAGCCTGTCTAATTCCATTGATACCTTGTTTCTCCAATTTTTGACCAACACAGTTCTGTCCCATACTGCCTCCCTCCTTCTTTCTCTCTTTTCTCACCCTTATATTATCATCCATTAACATCTGTTTTTATGAATTCACATGTACCTTTTTATTTTACAAAACAATTTTTACCTAGCTTGCGTTATAAAAATCAGACCTTTTTCTTCCATGAAAGATGACTAATATAGGATTCAAATCGTACCATCTTACGATCATTTCCGGTATATAGAAGGCTAGAAGCTAATGTCGTACAGGAATTCATATTACTTATAATCTGGCCACAATGAATGATCCATTGGTAGATTCAGCTATAATAATATTACCTTCCTATCAAATAACTTTGCACATGCACTATATGACTTGAGCGTATTCGTCTAGGCAAGTTGAGTGCATGAAATTACGTAAAATAGAAAAACAAACAAGAAATTCGTCTTTAGGGCTTGACAATTTTAGGGGTGCATTTAATGAAGAGAAGAATTAAAGGCAGGCATGAATCTTCTTCACACCTCCACCATCCTGATCATAGAGGCTATAGCTATATATAATGGGATCGATATTTGACAATTGAACACACAGCTTTGAAAATATAGGATTAACAGAAGGGGGTTTAAATTGTAAGATGCGAAGCCAGTCGGAAGTAGGAAATCAAATTAAAGGAGGAGGAAGATTAGCCACAAATCACGTGAGAGGGAAGGCACGTGGGCTCACGTTGGGTTGGAGTATATTATAAGAGGTGGTGGATATCCATGACCATGAGTCCAGCGAAGCATCCTAGAAAAGAGTAAAGCCACAAGAGGTGGCCACGTGTCATTGACCACCGTCGGTCTTGCCTTTCGACACGAGCCGAGCACTCACATGCTACCACCCTGACACTGTGACTGTATCACACCATTCTCCATCACGTGCATCCCCTGCCCCACTTCCCCAAAAAATATCACCTACAAAAAACTCTTCCACAAAATACCTATATTAATACACTCACAAAAATTACTAGACCAGAAAGATATTGTGTGCCCTGAAAAATGAAAAATGAAAAATGAAAACCTTCACGCCAAGCAACCACCCCGGTACCCATATTCTTTTTCAGACCCTTTCCTTATAATTCAAGCAATAAAAGTATATAGGGTTTTCTTTTTTTTTTTTTAAAAAAAAGAGAAGTTAATAATATATTACGGCAGCAATAAATGGGGTAGAGTAACATCTTATCCATAGTAACGGCATGGGGATTGGCACAATCCAAGGAAGGCCCCATTTTACTGAGTCTGCGCTTGTCAGCGAATGCCACGTGGATGAATGGCCGACATTTAACTCCACGATAATCAAACTCTATCCCCGCCCACACTCACATGCATGCATGATATTACTGTCACCCCTCAACCAGTCAACCACCACCCCAATTATTATTTATTTTCCCTCAAAAGTATCAGTTTTGTTTTTTTTGGCCTGTATGTTTTAGCGAGGGATGGTTATGGTTTAACTTCAACACGAGGTTTGTAATCAAAATATGAGGCTTTCATTTATTAACCCTAACAATAATGCCGAGAGGTCTGAACAGGGAGACACGTTTCATTCGTCGTTTATTTACCCTGCATCATTATGCTTAAAATTTAAAAAAACAAGAAAGCGCGGTCCTCGAAAGAAGCAAAATATTTTTAAAAAAGAAGATGATGAATGGGGGAGAGCCAGAGGGATGCATAATGTATATTTATATTACTCTCTGCGACAAACCTGCTAGATCGGTTCCTAAGGAGGGGATTCAACACACCCTGTAATTACTATTTAACTAATGCTTAATTACCTGTCTAACCTGCCACCCATTTTCCAACTAATAATATTCCTGCTTTTACACTTTTACCCTTTCGCTAACCCCAACGCTTTTCTACCTTGAACCTTGTATTTTTATCTAACATACGCTGCGTATTAACATTAATTATATATCTAATCATTGCGGGCATCCTCATTCATCAACTTCATCTTCACTTGCACGTGCGCATCATTTTTTCCCGCGTGCCCGCTCAGCTCCCCTAGTTTAAACCCTTACTACCCATCAAACTACACCGTGTCTACACTCTGTATCCAAATAAACATATGTATTCACCCAATTAAACTGTCAATTCTACGAAGAATTCTGTATATATATACTTAGCTTATATATATATATATATATATGTAATTTAGGTTGTGTTATTCACAAGTTAAAAGCACAGCTATATTATATATAAAAAAAAAAAAGCACAGCTATATACATGAAAAGCGTCAATTCATTATTAACGTACATTCTTTCTGTAAATGGTAAAATAGTAAAAAGTTACTAACTTGCCCATCCATATCCTAGTTGGAATAACTAAGAACGAGGGAGAGATAAATGAAAAATAAGTATATAAAGTTATAAACCCACATAAAAGAGGCTGGAAAAGAAAAAGGGCAGCAAATTAAGTAACTTCCGCCATAATTTCGTTTTGTTTCTTTGAATCCAATAAAAGCGAGTCTTTTATTTATAAAATACGTTATCATTTCAATTTAATTTTTTTTTTCGCATGGAAACTTTTATTTTCAATTTTTCTTTTCTTTCTCTCGTTGTGTATTGAAAAAAAAAAGGAAGAAAGAAAAAGAAAATCCTTCAATTTAGCTGTTGGCTTGTCCCCTTCAAACGCAAATGAACACTGGTTTCTAATTCTCTCTCTCTCTCTCTCTCTCTCTCTCTCCACTCGAAACCATAACTTGTCACACTCTCTGTCTCCGACTTCCCTATACTTTCTCACTACTCGTTTCCCCCATTCCAACCCTTTTGGCTTCTCCGGACAAGCGTAGGCATGGAAGCACCCGAGTATTTCCTGAACGCCTTTTACCCTCAATTCACCTCCGACGTCTCCAAGACCCCCTCTGGCCCCGCAGTCGCCGAGCATTTCATCGTTGAGGATCTCCTTGACTTCTCTCACGTCGACACCACCGTTACCGACCCCACCTTCGACTCTGTCCCTGGCAACTCCGCCGATTCTTCCACCGTAAACGCCGTCGATAGCTCCAATTCCTCCTCCTTCTCTGGCTGCGTCGACCCCAATTTCACTGCCGATATTGGCTCCAGAAATTTCCCCGACGCCCATTTCTCCAGCGACCTCTGTGTCCCGGTATGATCGTTTTCTCAATTAATTACCGCTATTCACAAATATAATTCATTTCATGTGTATATAACATGTCCACACCAAGCATCCCACTCTGTTCCACTTCCACATACCCATTTCACTTTTATAATTTTCCAAATTAATGTTAATTCATGCTACCCCAAGGCATGCAACAATTAGTCCCGCTTTCTTTCTCTGCATTTTTTTCCCCAGAATTTCAGGTTTTCTTAAGTCCTGGATTTTCTGGTTTCTCCTTGATCAAAACAAATTATTAAGCTGGGAATTAAAATCATATATCACACTTTAATTTCTCTTTAAGGAAAATGATCAATGGAGCTAATGAATGAATGACTGACACGTTGTGGTTGGATTTTTTTTTTTGGGGGGTGGGGGAACAGTGTGATGATATAGCGGAGCTGGAATGGCTGTCGAATATCGTGGAGGAATCATTCTCGAGCGAGGACCTGCAGAAGCTGCAACTGATATCGGGGGTCAAAGCCCGAAACGACGACGCATCAGAAACCCGCGAATTCCAGGACCACGAACCCAACCGAACCAACGTCCTTTTCAACCCCGAAGTCTCCGTTCCAGCAAAGGCTCGCAGCAAGCGCTCCCGCGCGCCGCCATGCAATTGGACCTCTCGCCTCCTCGTCCTCTCTCCGACATCCTCTTCTTCCGAACCCGACGTCGCCCTTCCCGCCCCGACTCCCAACACTGGAAAGAAACCGGGAAAGTCGGAGCCCAGGAAGAAAGAAAACGGGAACGGCGCCGGCGAAGCGTCCGGCGAGGTGCGGAAGTGCCTGCATTGCGCGACGGACAAGACGCCGCAGTGGCGGACGGGACCCATGGGCCCGAAGACGCTGTGCAACGCTTGCGGAGTGAGGTACAAGTCGGGTCGGCTAGTGCCGGAGTATCGGCCGGCGGCGAGCCCGACGTTCATGCTGACGAAGCACTCGAACTCGCACCGGAAGGTGCTGGAGCTGCGGCGGCAGAAGGAGATGATGCTGAGGCAGCATCATCAGCAAGCAGAGCAGTTCCTGCAACATCAAAACATGATGTTTGATGTGACCAACGGTGAGGATTACTTGATCCACCAACACGTGGGACCCGATTTCAGGCAGCTCATATAGTAGGATGCTACAGTAGGACAGCTTTTTAAAATTTTTTTTTTAATTTTTCCCTCCTCCGAATTTTGCAAGGGATTATAGTTTTTATTGTCCCCTAACTTCAATTTTTTTTTCTTTCTGTAGATTGGTATAATCGATGTTTCTTTTAAGTTCTTATTTAGGCAAGTGTTGGCATACTCGATCGAACTCAATTTTCCTCATGTAGTTTTTTTCCCCCTCTTTTGGACTTTTGTTGCTTTTTAATTCAGTCTACTTTCCCGCCTCATACGTGCTTTTTCCTAGAATAATTGTATCTGCGCATGATTCAGTTACGAATTATGAGTTTCGAGACAAGAGCTACGGAGAAAAAATAGAAAGAAAATTAAAATTGGAGTGCCAAGTGTTATTTATTTATTTAAACAGAAATTAATCCATTAAAAAGAAAACAACTAAAAACATCATCTCTATGTATGGACGATTTCAATTGCATGCGTCCTTGTATGTATCAACATTAAAGAGCTTCAGCTTTCACAGACCACAAGAGCTATGAAACACAGTTTGGCTAGCTAGGCTTTGCGATGGTTATATTTAATTATATACTAAATTAATTTAATTCTTATTTGTGGAAATATTAGCAAAATAAGTTTTTAAATTCGTTATTTGAAGGATTTGAATTGACTGAGGTAACACTCTATAGTAAGTCCGCACTGTTTTTCTGGTTTAGGTAAATGTTACCGTCACTTACCTTATGTTGTTATCTTTTCAGTGTATTTGTATGGTGAGATTAAAGTAAGAGTTAAGACATCTATTCGATCAATGCCTCATGCATCTATCTCATTAATACTCGTATAATTAGTAGTTCATGAAAATTGGATTCAGACGATAATGAAAGGATAACAAATGAAAACAATAATCTATTGTACTTTTTTTCTTTCTTCTTTTTTTTTTTAAAAAATCATATTCATACTTTCATGTTAATTAAAAAAAATAGAAAACGCATTATTTCTATTTTGACCAGAATTTCGTTTTTTTTTAATTTAATGACGAAAATGAATTTGATGGATTTTTCAAGAAACAAATGGTCGTACCCAGTTTTTCATTCAGATCAAAATATATATTTTTTATAATGCTTCTCAATAAAAATAGGTTAGTTACCATAAGTACACAGTGACATGCAGTAAAATAATATACAGAATGAACAATATAAACAAAGCAGGCAAAAATCATTAGCAAACATGGATACAGTGCAGGCATGAGTATTTTTAAAAAGAAGGTGGGCATTGATCCCAAAATTGAAGTCCAGCAGAGTCAGAAGAATGAAAAAGTAAAATAAAATGTACGTACGTACATGAATTTCAGTGAAAAAATTTGTGATCAGTGGGCGAATAGGCAACAAAAGTTACAGGGAATGTTAGCATAAAAATGCAAAATATACATCGAATGCGTACGATCCATATATAGTTCACGCAGCTTTTCAATTCATATATATCTTTCATCGTTTTCCGTTTCCACTCGCATTTCAATATATATATAAAGCTGAGTCGGTTCTTCCCTTCTATCTCTTTTTTTTTTTTTTTTCAACAGAAGCTCATATATATGAAGTTGAAGTTTCGTAAGTTGAATTGAATGAATTAGGTAAATAATAATAATTGACGGTTGATATAGCCGAATGAAGTTAAACTGCATGTGAGTGGGGATAACTTTGGATAAAGAGGAAAGAGAACTGGAAGGCATCCCTGAGTCTTAGTCAGTCACTAACAGCCCCCATGTGATTGAAATTTTGTTAGTATCGGGAAGAGAGAGAGAGAGAGAGAGAGAGAGGTAAGTTTCAAAGATGAAGATACATTATATACATATATACATATATACATATATACACTAATAAAGTGGAGTGTGTAGGTACGAACACGAGCAGCACAAATCCATAGGAGCATATAATAATATAAGAATCTAATGTCTTGGCCCAAGTGATTTGTTTATATATATGGTTCATTAAATTTTTAAAGCTGAATCTTGCGTCTCATTCTCTCTCCTTTGCTTTCAGAGCAGAGCGATATATATGCAGAGAATAAAGGGGAAGCCAAAAACAAAAGGGGGTTTAACCAAGTCTTTATTTGAGAACGTTGAAGTTCATATGCATATATATATATATATATATATATGTATATATTATTGAAGGTTGAATTATTAGGGTGAGAGGAGAAGCTAAGACAGCGGTGGTCACATGACACTGTTGGAGTTGCACCACCGCCCAGTGTAATTACCTACACACCCCCACTTCACTTCCTCACCATTACTGCAGATACTCCACTTCACAACCAAAGTGCTTTTCTTTCCTTTTCCTTCGAGCTTAACAATCTATGGAGGATTAGGGACTAGATTCCTGAAAGCTTGGGTCAAAATTTTGTGAGTATAAAGTGGTCAAAGCTTGGGTCAACCAATGACCAGTAACTTAAACATAAGTGCTACTGTTATATATATGTTGTTTCATATATGACAGATTTAATTTTATAGGTGTATAAAGAAACAATATATGTAAGATATTTGGATGTAGCATATATGAAGAAATTAAAGTATATGTATTGTATATATCTATATATAATAATATATATGACAAGCTCAAATATTTTATAAGTAGGCTTTTAAGAATTCTCAGAGTTAATATATATTCAAGTATTAAAGGCCACTTGAAATTATCAATGGAGATTGAATCTAGGAGAAAAAACTAGTTTTTTATAAGGTGATGAATTTATATTCAAATTCTTATTAGAAGAAGTGTTTACATTTAGTATCTAAATTGCCTCAAGCAAAATTGTTTCCCATGGAAGATATTTGTGGAAAAAAATAAAATAAGGCCGCTTGAAATTTGACTTAAAAGAACAACTAGATATGTGTGCATTAATAATAACTTAATTTTGGAACTTCATAAATTACTTGATGTGCATGGTGTTATCCGTTAGAACCTACTACTAGCCAAGGAATTATCTTAGAGACAAATTCGCTTGAGGCTGTATACTTAATCAAGAGTAATGGTGTTTATTATGGAAGACATTGAGAAAGTTATGCATGAGAGGACAATTCTTGTATTTCTCAATACTCATATTTTAAGGGAAGTGAATTATTGTGCTTATACTCTTGTCAAATTGGAATCTCAGAATGTCTCAATCATGCATATAGGAGAGCCTAACGCCAAATTTGTCGTAGTCTTGCTTGTGGACTTTACCTCTGCTTCTTTTGATAGGGTCTAGCTTCTTTATTGGTTTGTTTCATCTCGTCTGTTGTACAAAAGAAAAAAAAGAAAAAAGAATAACAAAAGATTTTAATAGTTAAAGTGGAAGATTCCTGAGAAGGGGAACATATACAGTATACAGAATTCATAGACATGTTAGGGATGCTTTTTACCAAAATTAATAAATTTTGGAGATATGAATTTTGTCTGTGAGAGTTTGAAATTTAGTATTAAACAAAATATTATGGTCTTTTTGAGGGACTTAAATAGTATTAAGAGGAATTATTACCTTTAAATTAATTATTTTATATTTTTATGAACATAATCATAACTTAAAATATGGTTTTCGTGTATTTTTCTTAGATGATTCCTATCTAATGAAATTGGAGACTAAAGTTAAGATGTTAGGAAATTCCTTTTTATATTTCTTGAGAAATTGTCTCTAGATCCTCTTGGAGCACCATCTCTCCCAACTTATTGTAAGGGAATGGTAACTATAGCTTGTCATTGAGGTAAGTAGCTAATGTGAAAAGTTATTGGAGTGATCATAAAAATGGCGTGTGATTGTGATAAATACATAATGTAGATGAATAGCTCAAACTATGTACACAATAATAACATAAGATTTTAGAAATAGAAAACAAGGGAATATATCCCTATAATTAAGTTTAAAATGAGCTAATACAATTTGAATCAAAACTTTTAGACTAGTAACATGATATTTATAATTAAAATGTCCAACATATAAATTACTTCGCATTTATAAATCAAAGCGGTAGTGTTAAAAGAAATATAGATTAGTTAATTAAAAGTGATAGTGCTCAAAGAAAAGGAGTGAACCAGAGCCAAAACAGAATGAATGGGTCGGTCCCATAATGCCGTTACTGTAAGGAAGACAGAGTTAGATGTTGGAATGAAATTGCAACCAATGAAACTGCAACTCCTTCGTCACTAGGAATAATAATTTAATTATTGTGGCGACAAGGAATGGTGTTTAATAACATGCAGGGCTCCACGTTAATGAACTTTGAATAAATTGATAAAGGTTCCACTGCATGGAGGATTTTTGTGTTTTCCATGTTCGTGAAAAGTTTTGTGTTCCCCTTGGCACCCAGTACGAACTTAGCTGCGCTTTAACAGAGGAAAAAAAAAAAAAGAAACCTGTGCAGATTACCCTAACATGGCGAAACATGATCTTCCCATTGAAGCAACCTCATTATTTTAAATAGATAATAATAGAATGGAAGCCCTACTTATGAGACAGAGTTAGTGCATAGCTACAATTAAGTAGCATTTCCAAAGGAGTTGACAGTTACGGGGTCCAAAATGCTTATCAGCAAATGCACTGATACTGACTGCTAAGGAAAATACAAGCCGAGTATTGGCAGTTAGTAGTTAGTTAAGTAGAAAAGTAGTTAGACAACTGTTAGTTACTCAAGAGTTGTATTTTGAGTGTATATTCAAGTTCTATATAAACACAATGTGCTGCAGCATTGAATACAATGTGTGAATTCAGATTTTATTTCCTATTTCTTCTTCTTCTCTGTCCAAACTCTATCACAGAGAAACATTATATAAGCACTGGTTCACTCTAGAAAACTAGGATTTTTCCACAAGAGAATGGCCTAACCAAAGCAAGTGATATATATATATTGCCACTCATGGCTCAACAACACTCTAGATTGATGACAGTAACACCTCCTTAGTTATAACAAAATGAAAACTAACTTATGTATGGAGACAATTGAAGGCAGAAAGGAAACTGATAAGGCAACTGCAAAGTGGCTGAGTTAAAGTGAAACAAAATATACCTGAATGTTACATCTTTTTGTTTTACTTGGAAATGAAGAAGAAGAATGTCAACTGAGTTGCATTGTTACATGGACAAATCTGAACATTTCCAAGCACAGCGCTAATATTGCCTAGACACATTCTAAGTTTTCCTAGGTTTCACAGACATAAGGTACATTTTAAGATTGCCTAGGTTCATTATAAGGAATATAATTGTATCTTTTGATACTAATAAGATGCAGATAATGTTTAATTGTTTATATATATATATATATATATATATATATCCTAATTAATCAGTTCTTACCATCCAGGATTAACAGAGAAGAAGAATTGGGAGTGCAAGTCTATTTGTGTGGATGCCAAAAAGCAACGAATCAATCATCATGCAAAATCAAGGCCTGTCTATTTCAAAATTACGAACTTAAAAGGACCTAATGGAAATAGGGGGGACTTTGAACCCTCACCATTTCAAAATTTGACAGATTATACTTCTAAGTTCTAATAGAAATTTGTGAATTTCATTGTTGCTTGTTTTTAGTTTTGACATGCAGCATGATACTCTATAATCACGTCGTCATAATCTATAAGAAAATGAATACATGCTTTAATTCTCTGATACTAAACATTACAGATGTTCTCATTTGTCTTCTGTTGAGATTTTAAATAGTCACTGCTTACCAATTAACTGACTATAGTACATTCGTTCCTCACATTCTTGTGATAACAGAATAGCCAGTGTGATTCATCAATCTTTCTCACTGATAATTTACACCATTGCGATCCAGCAAGTTAAAGAACCATGATCTGACCCTCCATGATGAAGCCCTTGGTAGAAACCATGATCTTTCTCATTGGGTTCTCTGCTTCTTTTCTCAGTGGCGGCGTTGGAAATTTTGGATAAACCTCATAAAAGAATACGAGTATAGATTATATTTTTTCATAGTAACTTTTTTTTTTTTTGACATGAGACAAAACAAACTAGGCCTAGTAAGGATTTGGGATGTACAGTGCTAATATGAGAAAGCCCTTAGTAGAGTATTGGAAACCATCAACCCCGCATACATCGCTATACATTAATTTACCATACGTATTAATGCGAGAGAGTAATCTCAACAAGATTGTAAACTCTAAACTGCAAGTTTGGATCATCCAATCACAAAGCTTAAAACTTGGTTGGTGTAAAAGGTAGGGTTTTGTTGTTGATCAGTTACTCTTTGCACCATAGCGTGTGGTGCACCACACCATTTCACACCATTAAGTTAGCAAGTCAGGTTTGGAAAATTCTCCACCCCACGAATCTCCCTCTTCAATCATCTATCAACCCACATAACACCACCACATTATATTCTTCTCATCGCTAGAATCTTTTTCAACTACCTTCTACTAACTGTCCTAACTAACTTTCCCGTCCAATGGACCACCATCCCCTCTGCCGCCGCCACCTCTACCGCCGTCTTCTCCACCGCTCCGATTGCAACTTCTTCATGCTGGGCGCCACCGGGAATGTGTACAAAGTGACCTTAGCTTCCACACCCTCATGCACCTGCCCTGACCCCACAACCCCCTGCAACCACATTCTGTTCGTGTTGATTCAAGTTCTGGGCGTGTCTCTTGACGACGTGTGCCTGCGGCGGAGGACCCTCAGGCCGTGCGAGCTCCACCGCCTTCTCGTCACCCCCACCCTGCTGGAAGCACTGGCAGGGCCCACCCTCCGCCAGAGGTTCCACCAGCAGTTCTCAAAGGAAGGCGCTCTGGTTCCGATCATACAGATAGAAGAAGGGTCAAGATGCCCAATTTGTCTGGAGGAGATGGGGAAGGAAGAGAGAGTGGTGGCGTGTGGGACATGCGAGAATCCTGTTCATGAAGAGTGCATGGTGAAGTGGAAGAGAAGCAGGGGAAAGAGATGGGCGAGATGTGTGATTTGCAGAGCCAAGTGGAGGGACAAGACAGAGCAGGATAAGTATCTGAATCTATCTGCTTATATTATTGAGGACGACATCACCCAGCCAAAAGGGGTCTCTCTACTGCCTAATTAACTCCATTGATTAGTTGATTCGCGTGTACTCTGTATCTATAATTAAGAATTAAAATGTAATTTAGTGGCATTATTTTCTATTAATGCTGGAAACACTCCTGAAACAACACTTGGAGAGTATATATAGTAGAAGCAGCAGATGAGGGGAATGAAGCTAACAGTAATGTTTAAAGTGTTGTACAGAGGCGTCCCGTCATTGCTGGCGCTGAAGATAAGATAGATGAATAGAGGGGGTCAGGGTGATTTCGAAGGAATGCTTGCAATCTTCAAAAATTGGAAATTCTGTATACTGTATATGTTCCCCTTTTCAAGAAAATATTGCGCATTATGAAGTTGTAAAATTGATCTAACTGAATTGTGTATACATTTTTATGAATATTTTGGATCCAAATCTAGGTAAGGAAGCCATTGTTTATATCTTTAAATATAAAACTTGTTTAATGTTAGGCTTTAAAAAACATATAACTATTTTTTATAAACTATATAATTGTTATGTTTTGACTAAAAAAATTATATATTTATCATATTTTAAGAACTTAATAACAAATATATAATATATCTTTACTTATAGTGTGTATAACATGTATTTATATGTCTTTACGAAAGTTGGGAGAAAAAACATCCAAATGGTATTCTGAGTTCTGAATTATATTAGCTGTTTGAGACATTTTATTTTTGTTGTGATTTTATACGAAAATTTTTTAAGTAAACAGACTTCAACTTAAAAAAATTAGTAATTTAGAATTTGAGTAAATGAGACAGAAGAAGGATTTTGATTACATGGATTTTTTTTTTATTTTTGGTTAGGATTGGTTCCTTAAATAGCCATCCATTTCCATATTAATTCAATTCAAGTTTACTGATAACTGTACATATTAATTTGTTTATACAATAATAGATTAGATTTCCGAATTGTGAGTTGTTTGGCAATTGGTACATCAGTGGTTTACTATAAAATAATTTCACAATTTATCTTTTATGATGTGGTCTTCAATGCATTAAAACTTCATCATCAATATTTTATGAAAAGTTGTAACAAAGATATTTTATAATTGGTTAAATTATAATTTTAGTCCCTATAATTTTACTAAAATTGTAAATCAGTCCTTATATTTTATTTTGAAGTAAATTGATCCTTATAATTTTTCAATCTCTTAAAATTTGTCAAAACCCGAAAATTCAAGCATGTGACTGACACGATAACTAGAGATATGATGTCCTTAGACCGTAAACCAGCTAAAGACTACTATAAAACCTTAAACAAACCACTGAACAATAACATTCACAAACAAAATAAAACTAGACTTAGGTGACTCATGTAACTACAGAGCATACCAAAGACTTAATAGAGGAAGGAAATTGATCCTGAGGTTCCACCATGAACTTGAGACGCACCCTAACAATACTCCTCGGTCAAGCCAAAGCCAATACCTACATGGAAAAATAGAAGAAAGAGAGTGATTATATACAATTCTCAGTAAGAATCAACTTGCTTACCCATAGTCTGCTTATAAGTAGCTTCCTTTTATGTTATCATGGGGAGATGCTGAGTACAGGTCACTCAAATCCCTTGATCTTATTGCATTGACGATGTCTCAGGAGATAAAGTTTCTTACTTTAGACCGTAGTTAATAGAATCTCTCAACAATAACTATTATACTCAAAACAAGCAAAAGCTTTGAATCACGCATATCATCATACAAGGTTAACATTGAATTCATGTAAATATGTTTTTTACTCTCCTACAATATCATCCATACATCGCATATCATATGATCATGGCAACTCTTATCTTATAATCTACCCACCTATTTATACATACATACTTTATTTATTTATTCTGCATAATATTTACTTATTACCAATCACGCTCTATATAATAATTAAGATTACAATTCATAACATTATACCTTCAAACTTTCCATCAGGCTCTATAAGTCTCATGAACCACGTATCACTGAGCCTCATAGGTAGGGACCATGTTCCACCAATTCCCATAGACTTCATGGACTACATGCCACCGAATCTACTAGGTTTCCGAATCAAACACATCATGGGGATCCATAGACCTCATGAACCACGTGCCCCTGAGCTTCATGGGGGAAAGTAACCTTCACTTATCCCCATAGGTCACATGGATCACGTGCAACCGAACCTACTAGATTTCTCAAGCGAACACATCATAGGAATCCATAGGCCTCATGGATCATGTGCCACCGAGCCTCATAAATGGGAGTAACCTCCACCTGTCCCCATAGGTCTCATGGACCACATGCCACCTAGCCTACTAGATTTCTCAAGCAAACATATACAATGGAGGTGTACCACTACAACTCACAGGACTCACAACAAGTAACAAAGTAAACAACCACAATCATGTAGTGTCAACAACTAACACACTGATAACAAGCTTTTATATCCATTCATTAATATCTCATTAGCCAAGCATCCCTATTTATACATAACTAAAGCTCATCATTCATTTAACCGCAACTTTGATCACAATTCCCTAGAGGGTATAAACACTCACACTCAATAATGATAAATTGCATTTATCCAAAATTTATCATTTTGCCATAATATGCCATCGGGATGGTCTTAACATAGCTACCATCACTCTATTAGGATATCATTATAACGTCACACACAATAATAAATCCTTGACAACCATCAATAAGTAT
Source organism: Biancaea sappan (assembly GCA_037074585.1). NCBI lineage: Eukaryota > Viridiplantae > Streptophyta > Magnoliopsida > Fabales > Fabaceae > Biancaea > Biancaea sappan. The sequence goes on from CM073494.1 coordinate 22,089,423, forward strand.
CAAGCAACTACAATGATTTACAATTCCATATAGGTACAAGTATCTACATATCACCGCATGTAATTATTGCAAGTACATACAATGGCAACTAGGAATAAATGGTAGCATTTCATCATTTTCAGTCGTTTGATCATTTGATCGAACGGCTGAAAATGAGGACCAGCTGAAATGTCATGATCGTTGGATTGTGGAGATCTAACAGCCACCATTATCTAGCACAAAATGCACCGTATCACTTACTTTTTTTTTTCGTTTATACTTTCTCAGCCAATCATGCTTCACCACGTAGCCCAACCATCAACCCACACATGACTCGAAACCTACTCGTCTGACCAGCCTCCCCCTTTTATACATCAACCATCCATCAGAAGACTATTTCTTCCCTCTGCCAAATAATTTTCTTGCCATCCCGTCGTGCATTGCTCTGTTTGTGCGTTTCTCTATCGTCGGCGTTGTCCCTAGTCATCACCATTTTCTCCAGTCTGTGTGCTTCTAAAAACGAGGTTCCTCTAATCAGAGAAAAATTCTTACTTCTGCTCCATGTTTTCTAGGTTGGCATATCTTGATAAAAATATTGAGCCCCCATTGTATTGTTTGGTTTTACTTAACATTTTCTAGAATGAAAAATATACTGAAGTTCATCTTTCTGATGCTTAGGAAACTTGTATTGACTTTAATATATTGATGTTTGTCCACAATCTTTCTTGTTAAGTTTAATATACCGATGTTCAGTAAAAAAATATTGATCCTTCATTATCCTCTTACTCCACAGCTCTAATAATCTATATGCAATGATGCTTAGACTCATTTTTTTATATTGTTTGAAAATCTGGGTTGGAAACAGAGATGTTAGATGAATCCCATAATATATATATTAAGGCATGAGAGATTACGAGCTTTTTTTCTTAGGAATTTTAATAGATGAAAATCTAGTGTTCACTGCATGAGAAGGATGAAAAAGCATTGTTTCTTATGTACCTCACTTTCCTCTGTCTATTATAAATATACAAATTCATGTCAAGTGTGGTCTCACTCTCATCCAAAAACCTCAAAACAAAAAAAAAACCATTATCATCATATAAAATTATGGCCAAAGTTATTGATGATATATCGTGAACTGACCCTCTCCACTATTCTTAGTCATATCAAAACCCTTTCATAACTTTGCATTCTTAAAAGCCCTTTTTGGTTAAATATTGCTATTACTTTATTCGATCATTAATAGACTTTCAAAGAGTTTCAAAGCTCCTAGATATCATAGTTTGGTTTGATCACCATGTCTATAAAGCAACATGAACAATGTTGTATTGCTTGAAAGAGAAAAGGAAATGAAGGATAATATTTTTAATAGAAAAAGAAATTTTATTACAAAGGAAGAAAGGTAAAATGTAGGAGGATAAGGGATATTTTACCTTCGTTTTTTCTAAGCAAAGATAATAAAGTACATGGAAGAGCAATACTTAAAAACCAAACATTTGTGCTTAAAATAAAAAGACATTGAACATGTAGTGGAGTGGCTCAATACCCCTACAGATCATGCATATGTGCTTAAAATAAAAAGACATTGAAAAAATAATTATTCATCTGTTTGTTGAAAAGGACATCTGTTAAAAACTTAAAATTATTACATTGTAGTTGCCATCAGTGAATATTTTTTATACATGGAGAAATGTTTTCTGCTAATATATGCATTCATGTTTAGATTCATTTTTGTATACATGGAGAAATGCTTTCTACTAATGGATATTATATACTTTCTCATTATTTTCTATAATTGAATAAAAATTAAATTTTAGACCAATTTGTTCAAGAGCCACAAAAAGAAATAGTGCTTCAAGCCACAAATCAAGTTAATGCTATATTTTTTTTCTATGCATCACGTTGAATAGTTCTTGATCCTAATATTACTTTTTTTTTTTTAGGATGGAGGCAAATTAGAAGCCCAGCATTGGAATGAAATTTGATAATTTGGATGATGCAGAGTTTTTGGAAGATATATGGCAGAAAAATGGGATTCGAAGTGAGGAAGGATATGTATACAAGGAGCAAGAAAGATAAAACAATCATAACATTAGTGAGATATGTCTGTGCTAAAGAGGGTTTTCGTGAATCAGACAAAAAGGGTGAAGATGTTAAAAATCACTACTCAGAAACTAGAACTGGATGTATAGCCAAATTGGGGTTGAAACTAGATGATGAAAAGTATAAAGTGCATAAGTTTATAGAGAAACATAATCATGTACTACTCATCAAAGAAATAAGTCATTTGCTTCCCTCACAACAAGGAATAATCGAAGCCCAAGCATATGAGATTGAGTTGGCCAAGGACTCTAGCCTTAGGCAAAAAGCCTGTTTCGATTTGATGAACATGCATGCGGAGGGAAAAGTTAGCGTTGGATATATGCGTGTGGATACAAAGAACAATTTGAGGTCTAGAAGGCAATAGAATATGGCGTATAGGGATGCTGGTGTACTCTTGCAATATTTTCAAAAATAACTGTTTGAGAATTCATCATTCTTTCATACATTTCAGATAGACTTAGAGGAGCAGATTACTAATGTTTTATGAGCCAATGCAAGGATGCTTATTGACTATGGGTTGTTTGGAGACATCATCACACTTGACACCACCTTTAGCACTAATAAGAAAGGTAGGTCACTTGCCATGTTATGTGGATTTAACCACTTTAGAAGAATGGTGATCTTCAGGGCAACTTTAATGTATGATGAGATCGCCAAGTCATTTAAATGGCTCTCTGAGACTTTTCTAGAGGTGCATCAACACAAGTATCCTCCTACAGTTTTCACCAATCAAGACGCGACTATGGTGAGAGGGTTGAAGGAAGTGATGCCAGACATTGCTTCATGGATTATACACATAGTACTTGATGTGAAATGCCACCAAATATTTGGCCTATTTGCCTAAGAGAGAGTCTCATATCTTGAATCAATTGTCATGATGCATGTATGAAGTCGTCGACGAAGATAAGTTTGAGGTAGCTTAGAGCAAGATCGTGGTAGAGCATAATGTTCAAGATAATTCATGGCTATTATCAATGTACGCAATGAAAGAAAAATGAGCAACGTGCTATATGAAAAAGGCTTTGACCCTTGGTATGAGAAGTACACAATTAAGTGAAAGCTTGAACTCTGACATGAAAAAGCTACTGAACCTAAAAATGGATCTTGTTCTATTCTTCAAGCTCTTTGAAAGAATAATGGAGGACAAATGATACAATGAAATTAAGGCTAAGTATGATTATAGAGAAAAAACTTCCACGAGTGAGAAACTTGAAGTCACGCATGTTAAAACAACTTTCAAAGATTTATATTTTCCTTATTTTTGATTTATTCCACCGAAAATATGACGACATTGTTGATGCATGTTAACGACCATAGATAAAAGTTAGCATGTGAGATGATATGTCATTTTTGTGTTTAATAAAAGGAGAGAATATAGAGTATCGTTTGATCCTTCAGATAATCTGATCACATGTAGCTATAGAATATTTGAAAGCTTTGGTATTCTTTGCTGCCATGCCTTGAAGGTATATGACCACAATGATATCAATCTTCTCCCTGAACAGTACATCATGTGTTGATGGACAAAGAAGGCGAGGGCAGGTATGATCACCCAAAGTTGGAGATTATGCATCGATTTAGAGAGCTGAGTCGAGAAGTAATAAGGATTGCTTCTAAGGTGGATAGGTCAACGGAAGCAACATTGGTGATGTGTGAGTTGATGGCTGATGTGAGTAAGAAAGTTAATGTTGTGCTCCATTCGATGAAGAAAGATTTGGATATGGACCTCAATGCAATGGGATTTAGGCATAAAGAGGGTGCAAAAATAAGAAACGATATAAAAGTTGCACTGAGGTTTAGAGAAAGAAAAAGAAAAAGGATGAAACTAGAGTATGTAACTTGTGTTCTGATTTGTTATCTGATCTCACCTTTGTTATTCATATTTATCTGATTTCATGTTTGTTATTCACGTTTCATATAGGTAAATGAAGTACAATGACTCATATCATACTCGGCACCTCAAGCACCGGTCACTAAAGTAAGTTTCACAAAAACGCTAATGATTAATGCTCATTGTTATGCATATTTCATTATAATTCTAATAATTGCACTAATAAGTGTTGTTTCTTAACGTAGGCGCCCATTGATCATTCAATGTCATCGCTTGAAGCATTGCAATTTGGTCCAGATTTTCCACATACTAACTATTGTGGTTAGTTTTGGAAATGCTAATCTATATTTGTGTACTTGTTGGAGGAGTTAGTGAAAAATTGAATTTAATATAATCATTATAATCTTCACTGTTGTTAGAGGAGTTAGTGGAATATTGAATTTAATAAAATCATTATAATGTTCACTATTGTTGGAATATTAGAATATTGAGTTAGTGAAAAATCTGAATTTACTATCATAATCATTATAATCTTAATTTGCTTTTGAAGAATTCATTTCATTTTGGTTATCTCTCTCTGACTGTTATAATCTTTCTCATTAAAAGATGAACATGAAAAGGAAGAAGATTTTGAGAGGATACAAAAGGAGGAATATGAAAAGGTGAAGCAGTCAAGTATGAGAATGTGAATGTCATTGTTGTAGTGAAGCAAATGAATGGGTATATTCTTCTTCTATTTTCTTATAATGCAGCTCTCAACCAGAAAAATAAATAAGAAAGTGATGAAAGTCAAACAGAATGTAATACCCAAGAAAAATAAAATATAAATATTTGTTTACAAACTACTGTTACTATTTCAGTATATGGTACTATTCACCCATATAATACTATTTACGTATACGATACTGTTCATTTATACAATCGAAATGTCAAGTACTAGATGTGGTTTGGTCATAAGAGAAAACTAGAAAAAAGTTCGTGGGAGAAAATGACGTTTTATGTGTAAAAATACCCTCAGGGACTAAAGTGAAAAGACTGAATTGAAAAGAAACTTAAAGGTTTAAGAGAAAGGATAGTTTTCTCTTTAAGTTTTCAATAGTAATAAAACAAAAAAATTCGCCATTTGCACAGTAACTGCATTATTAGAAATGTCATTTTCATGAATAGTAAATTAAATATTTTATTAGCGCATAGTATCAAATAGTACCCTTGACTTTTCCTATAAATAGGCGCTTCCATTTCACTTCTAAACTCATACCTTCAACTTCTCTTCTTCTCTCCTTAAGTTTCTCTTACTTCAATGCTAGGCCTCTGAGATTTTGGGCCTTTCTTTTTTGCTTAGGTAAGGATACTATGCCTTTATATGTCTTTCAAATTCTAGAAGTTATTTTCTTAAGTATACTCTGTGGTTGCGGCTTTGGCCGATCTTCCACATCAGAAAAACTGTCCTTAGCTGTTTATATGTTATTTTGATTCTCTGATTACCGAAATAGAATGTAAACTGTGAAGAATACATGTCTAGGAAAGTTCTGGCTAAGGAAAGACCTAGTTTTTAAGTGTGTCCAGTGTGACCCTCCACTCTTTCCTGGGAACTTACCTGGTTTACAGATTGTATTCTCTATTTCTGGTATGAATAGTATCCGTATGTATGAATAGTAATCGTACGTATGAATAGTAACCGTATATATGAATAGTATCCATACGTAAAAATAGTATTCATACATATGAATAGTGATCGTATGTACGAATATTATCCGTATATATAAATAGTGACCGTATGTATGAACAGTACCGTATGTATGAACAGTATCTGTATGAAAACAATCCTAACTTGTTTTCTCTAATCTTTCATGAAAATCTCTGTAGCGGAATACTGAAATTCATCTGTATACTCTTGTCTGTAACGACTTAGAGAAGCGATATTCGTACGGAATCCAGGTGAGTGAAACGACCCCGTTTTAATAGAGTTTTAGCATTACTGATGATAAAAAGTATGTCGTAGGACACTCCCAAGATTCATAGGGGGAAATTGGATTCAGAATGACGAATCTAAATGAGATAATTAATCCATAAGTATGGATAAAATGAAATAAGTATCTTATGATGATGTGAAGTTTGAATGTTTTCAAAAATGGATTAATTGTTATCTTGATATGTGGTTTATAAATCTATAATATAGTTATATACTATACCTGTTATATGGATGAATATTATATTGAGCTTCTGATTATGATATGAAATGCTATTGATTGTGATTGAGCAGGACAGTACCCCCTCTCACGGCAAGGCGGAAAACCCGGTTGACAGGGTGTCTTGACCAATGAGTGTGGAGACAACGATTCCCTCAGTAGGGATATAGCCCGGATTGGTGATAAATCCGTGAGGCGCCCTAGCTAAGAGGATGAGGTTGTGCGTCATGGCGGAAATATACATAATTGGTGAGCCGGCCTGTGTGCGCTCTCCGGGATATATTGCCATTGACGAGTACTAGTAACGTTTGTTGAATTGGATGAATTTTTATGTAAGAGGATGATGTTGTGCGTCATGGCAGAAATATACATAATTGGTGAGCCGGCCTGTGTGCGCTCTCCGGGATATATTGCCATTGACGAGTACTAGTAACGTTTGTTGAATTGGATGAATTTTTATCTTCTGTCTATTGGTTGAGTATGAGCCTTCGAATATACTTGCATGACTAGTAATGTATTTGAATTTTATTAATGCGAGGCCGATTCGCTCATTGAGTTTAAAAGCTCACATTGTTTGTACAACCTTTTTGTTCAGATCAGGTTGCCAGCGAAGAATATCTGCTAGAGGAGTAGATCACTTTGGACCTTCCCGTTGTCGGGTAGACCCCTCTTTTGTTATAGATTATGTTGCTCTGTAATCGTCTAGGACATCTAGGTCAGGAGTTCGACATTTGGCTTGTATGTCAATATAATAATGTATTTTAAATTGATAATATATTATTACATGCAAATCATCTCTATGATTTTCAGATAAGAAAATTTGATATATTTATCGGAAGGCTTACAGTGATGAGAGATTCATCATTGTGCCGGTCATGTGCCCAGAAAACGGGTCGTGACAAAGTTGGTATCAGATCCTGGTTGTTAGGTCTCCTAGTGATTACAGAGCAAGGTAACCTTAGTGGGACCTCCTCTATCGTTGTGAACCCGGGCACAACTATAGAGAGACGGCTCTATTGAAGGTCCTGTAGGATGTTTTCATTTCCTTTCCCTCCAAGACTTATCTCTTCTTAGGAATTATGTTCTCAGGTTTAATTTTAGATAGATATGGCCACACTTTTGAACTTAGTAAAGGAAAGGTTATTACTTGTTTGATTCCATTGTTGTCGGATCAAATTTTTATATGGTGGATTTTGTAAGCTGAATTCATGATTGAATTTGTGTAGCTATATTATTTTAGGGTACCAGCCAATAAAAGAAACCACTTGCATAAAAAAAAACTGAAGGATTACATTGCAAAAAAAGAAGAAGTTTACTCATGTATGAGTAATCTAAAAGCGAGGTGGTCTTAGATTAGGAGGGTTGTATTGTATCATCACCCCTCGACCATTCCTTGGAGCAAGAGACATAGCAATGTCGCGGAGGGTAGTGTAAATTCCATTCATACAATCAACACTTCTTTGCTGTTGATTGCAGAAGCACTGGGAGGACCAATAGAAGAACCTATCTATTCTCAAAGTCATTGCCGCGTTATTGCGTTTGGTTAACTTCTCCAGGTCCTCTATCATCTTCTTGAGAATCTTCACCTCCTGCTCTAAACAGGCGATTTTGTCCTCTGAGCTATGGCCTGTGCTAATCTCCTCGGCTTCCTCAATCTTCTTCATCTTCTTCTCCATTTGAATTTCTCGAGATCCCTCGAGAGGTCTTTTGCCCTTGTCCCTGCATAAACTTAAGTTTAAGTCAAGTTCTTCTTCCTTAGCCTCTACTGTGAGATCAATGTACTTCCTTGAGGCCATGATTTGGAAAAATTTAGAAATTTTTGTAAGAGTATGAGGCGAGAGGAATACTGGGGGATTGTAGGCTCAGAGATTATTACTCTTTGTGGTGTGGTAACTGAGAACGTTGAGAAAATTTTTATAGAGAAAAATTTGGACTAAGAGACAAAGAAGATATCTTTTCACCGCACCCCTACACGATCAACCTATGGATTTCTGCAAGCTGGAAGCCAGAAGTCTAGGGTAGGCGTGCACACCGATAGCGCGTTGCATTAATGCCAAAACCACGAAAGTCAGTATTCGGTGGATTTGCGGCTGATTTTACTTGGTTTTCCCATTTCTCCCGTTGGCATTTTTCGAAATTCAAAGAAGTTAATGATATAGCCATTAAAGATTGCCTTGGATGCTTTTATGATAAACTGAAATGCATTTCTCTGTTTTATTGTATTGTTCTTAAGAGCCTTCAGTTGAGTATAATATACATAATTGATTGAATCATGTTGTAATTACATGTATGTATGTTATTCATGCATAATGAGTGAAGGCTACGACCAAGGAGAATATGTGATGATCCTACATATACTCATAGAGAATGTGAAATCAAAATGACTTGGATAGAATGAAATGTGTAGAGGATGATATATCTTCATGGTTACACATACTTACATATAATGCTCTCGTGGGCAAATGAAAGACAATGATTTCCTTACATCATGATAATGCTTAAGGCATGCGACCGTAAGCAGTTAACTTTGTTTTAAAATATATATATTTACATATATATTATGTGTAAGTCTAGAGTAAAGACACCGATTAGAATCTAAGATACGGCCAATATGAGGCTACCTAATCATAGAGGGACATCGTGATATGGGATTACAGGATAAAACAAGTTTAGAGGGAGAAAATCTCAGACTGAAGAGCGTAGTTAGTCAAAATTTTGAGAAAGGTCAAGATTAGCCGAAAATTTTTTTCAAGAAATCTTTGACTTATGTTAATTATATTTACTATTTACTTGCATGTCCGACATTAATTGCTGGCATTGCGACGTATGTGATCTGTAAACCTCCTAGCGATTGGCGTATAGGTTGTGGTGGCTTTAGCTCCAGGGGCTTCGAGTTGTCTATAAATCTTGTATGCCCGTTACCCTACTCATCGCACCAAGCAAACCTACTTCTTTCATTACATACCTATTTCTCAATCTCCATTCCTTTCTCATTCGAAGTTATTTCTGAGATCCCTAGAGCAATGGCTGATAATAAGTCTTTCAACTTGAATTTTGAGACTGGCAATGTAGAGCTTGATTTAAATCTAAGTCTCGGAGACAACAAAGGGAAGAGACCTGTAGACAGGTCACCAGAAATTAAGAAGAGAAAGAAGGATGTAATAGAGATGGAGGAGGACAGCACTGCAACATCCTCAGAAAATAAGCTTGCATGCCTAGAGCGTAAGATAGAGAGCCTGGAATACAAGATAGAGGACCAGAAGCGACTAATAAGTCGTCTCTTTGAAAACCAAGAGAAACTGATAAATCGTCGTTTCGGGGAACTGGCCAATCGAGTTGATAGACATTCAATGTTTGCAACTCAAAATTTTCGTGACCAACAAGCAAGGTGTATTGACTGTATGAACGGAGTGACTTATGCTCTTCGTCAAATTTCTCAGGCGCTTCCTCCAGAAACCCTTTCTAGGCTATAACGATTAGCTTCCTCCTTAAGGTCTGAAGCACCTTCCTCTTCTAGACCTGGAGCACCTTTTACATTTCAAAAGCCTCCTCGTCCTTAATTTATTCTTTCTTTTGTTTGTACCTAAAGCTATATTTGGTCTAAGCTTCATGTATTAAAATTATCTATGTACTAGAAATAAAATTTAAGTTAGTATTTAGATCTTCTTTGTTGAAGTGATTACTTTTACTGAAAGAACTTGAGGAATGAAAAGATGTTGGACTTATATTTCGTACTTGATTATGAAAATTCTAAAACAGAGTATGGTAATATCCTTTTGACTGAGAAGAGTTACTAAAATGATATTTCATTACACTTCTGAAATATGGAGGAATGCTAAATAAGTATTTTATGAACCTATAGAACTATGGGTTTGCCTCAATCATTGAAGGGATGCGACTCTATATGAGTCATTGAGGTGAGAGGAATTTTCATATATATAATTATGCTTAAGGAGTATGTTATTTACTTATCATATTTTTTAGGATTGTTCTTCCTAGAGATTTATGTAATGATTTCATGTGATTTTGTCTTTTATATGACGCCTTCAGCTGAGAGTATCGCCTTAAGGTAGAAGGATCGCCTTCGGGCAAGAATATTGCCTATGGCCAAAATGATGCCTTCGGGTAGGGTACTTGTATTCGTAAAAGTTATAAGCTATGTGTATGGTAGCTTGTGTTCTGATATTCAGTATAAACTGGAAAGACCACGTGCCACTGTTGAGAAGACACCTATTTGAGGTTTTATATAGAGACAGAGTTCTTCTCTGATTATGTGGTTTGAGTTTGGTAAAGGTTATGAGGATGAGACACTTTATGGTACAAAAGGTTGTGGAGAAGATCAAACTGATGAGGAAGAGATTACTTGCTGTTTAGAAAAGGCAAAAGTCTTATGCAAATTATTGATAATGCGGTTTAGAGTTCACAGTCAATGGTATAATATTCTTGTAAATCTCACCAAGGGTGTGATGAGGTTTTGGAAGAAAGAGATGCAAAGGATGAGATATAGACGAAGTAATCACACTTTTTTCAGTCTTGAGATGAATTTTGAATTCGGGGGACCGAATTCTCTTAAGGGGGTGATAATGTAATACCCAAGAAAAATAAAATATAAATATTTGTTTACAAACTACTGTTACTATTTCAGTATATGGTACTATTCACCCATATAATACTATTTACGTATACGATACTGTTCATTTATACAATCGAAATGTCAAGTACTAGATGTGGTTTGGTCATAAGAGAAAACTAGAAAGAAGTTCGTGGGAGAAAATGACGTTTTATGTGTAAAAATACCCTCAGGGACTAAAGTGAAAAGACTGAATTGAAAAGAAACTTAAAGGTTTAAGAGAAAGGATAGTTTTCTCTTTAAGTTTTCAATAGTAATAAAACAAAAAAATTCCAGCAGCCATTTGCACAGTAACTGCATTATTACAAAAAAAATCAGAACATACATAAGAAGCAGTAAAAGCAAACCAGTATAAACAATTCAGAGAGAAATGGAGAGTGTTTAGTTCAGGAAGAGACTAGAGAAAGGAAGAGAGAAAACCTGAGAAGCTGGAGTTGTGCGAACACAAGCTAGCGCAGCCTTCCACCTACTTTGATGACCAAGATGGTGAAAAGGAAGGAGGCCAAGGCATGGTTTTGTTGAGTGGCTATGGAGAAGATGAAGGGGATCAGAGAGGAAGACTAGCTGTCAAGGAAGAGATAAGGGTGGGAAGTAGGTCTGAATGTGCCAAATTCAGGTCAATCAGGCGGGTGGGTGGAGGGCCATGTGTTCGTATATGACTAGTTAGAGGGGAGTTACACAAAAAAGAAAAGGTTAAGCAATATAGTACGTTTTGGTGTTGGATGATTGTAGTCGTTGGATCAAAAAGATCCAATAATCACGATATTTCAGTTTGTTCTCATTTTCAACTGTCCGATCAAATGATTGGATGGACAAAATGAGATAAGCACCGTGTTTATCTCTAGTTGCAGAGATGACTTCCTACTTCAAGAACAACCACAAAAAGAAATGAAGTGTGGACTTGTTTGGGATTAAAAAAAAATAAAGTGGCATGTTGATGTGTCAAAATGGAGTTACATCATCTATCACCTTGTCATATTGTAACAGCATTTTACTCTTATTTAACGGCGAGGATCAATTTTAAGGAATTATAGAATTATAAGGATTAATTTACTTCAAAATAAAATATAGAAATTGATTTACAATTTTAGTAAAATTATATAGACAAAAATTATAATTTAACTTTTATAATTTATATGCTAATTTTATAAATAAACTTAATATAACAGAATAAGATATAATAAGGTGTTTTATCATTTATGTATTCAATCCAGTCCTTAAACTGATGCTCATAGCCATGGACGAAATGGATCAGAATGTTTTGAGTGCAGAAAAAAATTGGGTACTAGTTCCCGCGTAAACTGGTGGAATTAGGAAGGCATTGACGACCTCCTTTTGGAATTGACTGGGTCTTGGCGTCTTTCTTACAGACACTTAATTTTTTGACTAACAAACCCTCCTAAAACCCTAAACCACTGTGTCCCTTCGTAATGCCCGGCGACGATGGCGCTTTGGTTCCCTTCCACGCTGAGAACGGAGGCACGGTAGCGGTATATCCTCTGCACCATGGCCTTAAACCACCAATTGCGCGCCTCGCCATCTCCTGGGGCCGAGGCAATTCTCTCCGCGTTTCCGTTTTCAGGCCTCCTTCTGATGACGAAGAGGGCGGCAAGGTGGTGGAGGTTAAGCTTAGCGATGGGGATCCGGACGTTAGCGACGAGCAGTGGCTGAGGATTGCAAATGAATCGGCCTCACCGTTTGCGCAGCTTCAGGATCGGAGGAGCTCTTTTTCCAGTTTGTCGAAGGTTTCAATGAGTCCGTCGCCTTATCATTTAAATTGGTAAGGGATTTTCAGTGAGATTTAGTTGCTATTTATGAGAACTTTTTAAAGACATTTATTTTATTTTTGTTCCTGGCTTGGGGTCTCTTGACCGTTCTGTTGACTAAAATATGACATTAGAATCAGCTTAGATTCAAGAGTTCATCCTAAATAGTTAGTGCTTTGTCCATTTGTAAGTTAACATGTTTATTTGTCTGTGTTCTCAACTCTAACTGACGGTACATTTATTCTCATACATATCTGGGCAGCTATGGCAACAATTAGAAATCAAAGCTCTGACCTTTTCATCTTGGGGCCTTGAGATTTGTCAACTTTACTTGGGGGGTTTCAATGTGGCTCTTTCTAAAAGCTTATAGTGATATTTCTAGGCAACTATATTATATATCAAAGCTGAAGCTTGTGATACTTTTGTTCCAGGTTAATTTTCTCTGCCAAAATAGATGAAAGACTTATAGTTGTCTTCATTTTATTGCAATAAATACGTCCTCCACATAACTGCGCTAGGCATTGGAGAGTGATGATTTAATCTCTAGTTGTTTTGATAAACTTTTCACTGTAGATAAATAGATGTTTTCATTAAGCGGTTCTGCTGGTCAACAGTTGTGTGCAGTTCATGTAAGCATAGTAATTTACAATATGTTATCATCTCTTATAATCAGGTGGGAGTATGTAATGGAGTATAGTAAGGACATTAGTGCAATTCTTGGTGGGCCAAAGTTGCCTCCCAGTCCAATAATTGAAGACCCAACAACATTTGAGGTACTTGTTTAGCTTACTGCTTAGAGTTGAGCTGAGGTCAGATTAGTGGAACTATTTTAATATTAAGTTATTCTCTCTTTCTAAAAGATTTTAACACTTGTTGTAGAAAAGTGAGGAGCCAACATGCTTGAAAGCGGCATGGAAGCTGATGGAAATATTTTATGTGGATATGCAATCTCAAGCGTGGCTAGCTGAAAAGCTCGTTGATTGGTTAGCTGTAATGATCTCTTATTGGTTTCCTGAATTGATTCCCTTAATTATTCCTTAAAGCTGGTCAAATATGCTTGTTTTAAGCTAATTATTGCATTTCATCACAGGATTATGACAGCCTCTTTTCTAGTACACAAGCAATGATTCATTCCAAGCTTGTTGATTTTCAAAAGGATCTAGTCAACATACAGGTCTAATTACATCTGCATGTTCCTGCCTTTCTTTGTCATGTTGTGATGAACTGAAACTATATGTATGCTTTGTCTTTTGATGGTGATCAGTGCATGTGTGATATTTCCCTGAACTTTTGTAGGTGCACTTTTTATTCAGTTATGTCTTAAATGCTCGTCACCAGAAAGATGTAGTGCTTTTAAGTTTTAATCTCAATGTTCTTCAAGTTCCTTTACTAAGCTACCTAGACATTTGATAAGCTATATGAGTGGCTAACTTCTGTCATCTGTTTCTTTGGTGGTTAGCTGTTATTTTGAATGCATTAGCTGAAAGTATTTAAATAATTAATTATTTGATATTAAGTTTGTTGATTACAGCTTTAAAAAAAATAGTTTTTTTAAATTTTACCTTGGAAAAGAGGAACATCCCTTTATTTTTGGAGGCCAAATAAATAAATTCCTTGATAAGGATCATATCTACTTGTAGGCATTACACTTGACTTGAGAGGTGGACAACTTACCTGAATATAAAATGGTATGGTGCAGGATTCTATTGCTCTAATCCTCTAGTTCAGGCATATGTATGTAGGTAACACAGGTTAGGGTACAGTGAATTTGGATTACATCGGTCCCAAGTATAAGATGTTATTACATGAGTTTCCTGATGTACCTTGTAGGCTTGTACTAATGAAGAGACTAAAGTGTTAAATAAAGCCTTGAATTTTATGGGCTTTGTCGTGCCAACGTGAAACTTATTCTAGGCGTGCATCTAAGTTGGATTTTACTTCCGCATTTTGCATACAGTGTGATAGTATCATACATGGAATATTGGGAAATAAGTTGAGATTTGTCTATGCAGGTGATTGAGGATGATCCCAGATATTGGGAAGTGATATCGTCTGCACTAGCAGTTGGTTGGCTTGATGTTGTGGTTAGTAGAGGCTACATTATTGCTGACATATTACTGTGGCATCTGTTGTTTGCTTGTGAATAAAGATTAATGTAAACTTGGCCTTCTATTGCAGGTGAAAATGTTGCGCTTGCATGGGTCTTACCAACTAGATCAGCTCAGCAACCGCGAGGTTGGAGTAAAATCTGTGAACATACTATATGTGAAATGAAAGATATAACCCTGGAAAGGATGGTTTTGGCAATTTTACTGCTCAAAATTGGTTTTCCTGGTAAAAGCCATTTTAAATAGATCACATACTTAGATTTGTAAACTAAACTCATGTCTTATCAGTTCTTCTCAGTGAATTCAATCTTCAGCACGCTCTACATCCTTTAACAGTGTCAGAAATAGTTTGCTGTCTGAATCTTATTAACTGTGGAACCTGAAGCTATTGATGCTGCTGCTTTAAGACTACACATTTCTTCAATACTACTTGTATTTTCTCGCATTTCTGACTTATGATGGAACAGATTGAGAATGGATTAGTAGAGGCAGTTGCTGTTCTTATCTCTAAAATGCCTCGACTGCGTTTGGAATCTGCTACTGGAAAATTAGGTGAATGCTTCAAATCCAGGCCTGACTTTATCAAGGTATATCCTATTTTCAGAATTTTTCATGACATACTGTTACATTGAAGCTTTGGTATATATCTTCCTGTTATGTGATATTTTGTACTTTAATATTCTAGGCTTGGGAGAAATGGAGGGCAAAAATCACAAAGCTGGATTGCAGTGCATACTGGATCCAGTGTGATAATCATCGAACGCGTGAGGGCTTGAAAAACATGCTTCAAATTATGCTGGGTAACATTGAGAGTCTCTGCATGGCAACATGTCATTGGATAGAGTTGTATATTTCCCATTTTCTGTACATCAGGCCATTTACAATGGTAAATTTGATCTACGTGTGTAAATTATGTGTCCTATTTTATTAGTTAATTGATCCTCTTACTGTATACTTTCCATTAGATGGACCTCTGCATAATTGTTTTATTTGCCCCTTTTGCAACCAGGGTATAGAAAGCATGTATAGTTTAGCTCAGAAATGCGTCCAGTTAAAACCAGTGTCCACTGCCCACAGGTTGACAGAACTTTTGATTGGAATTCTTGAAGAAAATACTGAGGTTAGCAATGTATAATTTATTATTTCCCTAAACATTTGGGACAAGCTGCTTCCTTGTTTTTCACTCGTTATTCTCTTATGGAGTTCATTGTTCATTTCCCTTTTCTAACTTCAATGAGGTTTTTGAAATGGTTCAGGTTGTCTTAGCAGAATGTTCCAGAGAATATGGCACTTGGTGAGCTGTTAAGCTCTCTTTCTCTCTCTCTCTTTAATTTTCATCGGTTGTCTTTTTATTTCATTTGATTTTTTAATATAATTTGGTGTGATGAAAATGTAATTTTGTATTTAACTTGTTTCAATAGGATGGTTGTACATGCCATAGAAATGTTGACTGCAGGAAGTGAACAAGCAGAAGGTCTTCTATATGAAGAGCGATATAACTTGGGGGGAATCAGCATAGCAGAACTATATCGGCTTATATATGCTCAAGTTCTATCATCACATGCATTGACTTGGGAAGTGAGTTCTTATTTCTTGAGCATGAATATACATGTGTTCTGATCTCAACATAGATTGTGTTGGAACATTTGAATTACTGTAACCATGTACATCAAGTTTTTGCACGTAGCCGCATATATGCTTTGGGATTTTGACATGAGTTTGAGAGTTAGAACCAAACTGATGTCTCATGCATAGCCTGTAGTATCAGGTAGAGAGCAGAGACCCAAACAGCATTGGCAAAATGAATCCACTCTGCAAAACAATGTTTTGTATATATTCTAAGGCTCACTTTTGGTATAATTGTAGATAGCTCCAATATATTTGACGTCATGCATGAAGCAAGGAATGGGCTTGCTGGAGATACTATTGTACAGGCAATCTGCTCAACACAATGAATTGCTGCTTAAGGTAGTTGTTTCATCTTTTTATAATCAGTTATTATTCTTCACTAGACTTGTCAAAAATTCTAGTATGTCATGTTTAATATTCTTGAGTGACAATCATTATAAATCATGCAGAATATAGAGTTATGCCGTCTGTATGGGCTTGATCATATTAGTTCAAATATCATGAAGGTACACTAAAATCTTATTGATTTTTTAACTGTTCTTGCATATACCATAAACGACAAGAGTGGGATTTGAGAATCCACGCTGTTCTTCTTTAGTTGACTGGCATTGGATTTACAACATAAATATTTAGGTTGCAGGAGTATATCACTGGAAGCATGGTATGAAAGATTCTGGTATATATTGGCTTCAACAAGCCCAAGATTTAAATCGCCTCCATAGGATTGCCCAACAAATATTTGATTCTGTTGGAAAGTCAATATCTGATGAAAGCTTGAAGGTAATTTTTACAATATATCAGTAGGTTGAACATCCTGCTGATAAGTTCTGATGTTTATCAGTTTATTCCAAATTGCCTCATTTTTCTCATAGATTATTTAAGTCTTATTTTGATCTATCCTTCTTTTTGACAGCAATGGGAAGGTGTTTTTGAATTATTGGGTTCTGAATCTAAGACTGCAGGAGGACTTGAATTTTTGCGCAAGTATGACCTCTAGAACAGTAATTGCTGTCATCCAGGTCTTTGTTTATTTATATATATTACTTCATACATTTGGTTCATTGCAGGTACAGAGATTTCAAAAAATTCCTTCAGCAGGTACCTAGTGGACAATCAACTGAAGCTGCTAGGCAAGCTGTTGACTCCCTCATATTGGTATTAGCTAATATACACACTTTTGTGATTAATTTGGCTCCAGTAAATTTAAGAGCTGCTTAATATTAAGAGTTTTCGTAGACAATTTTTCATGCTATATACAATACATTGCCTCTAGTAACATCTGCGACAATAAGAATTCATTAAAATCATGAAAATCCTTTTCCATGGTATTTCACATTGAAATTTATTATTCGTGTTGGGTTCTCAGGTTACTATTTGAAATGTGATAATTTCCTTTTTATTCTGCAGCTTATGAAAAATCCATCAACCCCTCAGCGCTTTTGGCTGCCCCTTCTATATGATTCGGTGAGCCCATTTTATTAGCATTATATACTCTAACATGTTAATAGGAACTTCTTTTAATCTTCATAACAGTTTCTCCTATTATCATGTGTTGTTTTTATCCCCCCCAAAAAATTATTGATATGGAGTCAATGAAAAGCATAGGGTACGAAAGATAGCAAGGAAAATTAAATTTTGAAACGGTTTTAGTTGTCCAGTTTCTCTTAAGCTCTGTATATTGACTTTCCTTTATTGTATGCTTGGACGGAAATAGGCAAGAGGAAAGAAAAGGCTTTCTTGAAGCGTTCTCACCCTCTTAGGGTTTTTTATAAGGAGGGGAGGGAAATAAGAGATCATAAACTAATCCTTCAAGATTCTTTAAGGCATCCGTCCTTCATGTTCTTCAGTTTCCCAAATGGGCGGAATTTTAGAGGGGAAATCAAATTAATTTACTCTTTATTATGTTTTGACAAGAAGCTATACCATTATAATTAATTATATTAACGAAGAAATTTTGAAAGAAATGTATTATAAATTTATAATTAATTATTCTTTCATCTAATCATTTTTTTCCCGTTGTTTTTTGAGCCATCCGTATAAGGGGAAGAGAAGTTATTATTTAATCCCCATTCATCTTCCTATTCTCATTTATATCACATCCCCATTCATCTAAGGTATGTTTAGATTGAGAAGGGAAGTTTAAAGTTGGACAATACCCTTGATCTAAATCCAAATCAAGCCTTTGATTTCCTTCTGTCATTGTTGCCTCTCGTGTCATGTTTAATTTTCTTGAATTTCAACATTTTTCCTTTCCAAGTGTCTAATTTTTTGGATTTTTACTTCTTGCACTTTCGCCTAAGAATTTTATGATTGCTTTGTTCGCCGTCTTTCGGGTGCAGTTGAAGCTGCTGAATTGGCAGGATTGTCCACTGCTGAATGTCTCGGAGACCAATCTTCTGTTGAACAAACTCCAAGCGTTATCTTTTGCAAGGCTGCGTCCAGACTTCAGAGAGTCTAGCTTACCGCCTGAGGCACTAAGCTCTGTCAGGTTGGCTCTAGCAACAAATCTTGGACGTGCTACACTTGATGAATAGGTTAAGGCTGGCCTAAAATTTAATTTATGTTAAATTACCGGTGCCCTTTAAGTGCCTGGATTTCTTACGGCATGCAGAAAGGGCTTGTAAATCCCTAAAGAGATCATAATGACAGTGACGTGACGCGAGTATGCTTCAATGGATGTCATCTCTTGTAAATTCGTTTGCAGTAAGTTTGGACTTTAGTTGTGTTCGTAACACTTGATTTTTCAAGGTTTGGGATCACATGGCATTAGCAAGAATATGCTCTAATTTCATAGTGCCTTTTTTTTTTTTTTTCTTTTTCTTTCATTTAGTGGGAGTGAGGAATCAAGCATGTAAGAATTGAACTCAATCACTCTGCCTGGAAAAGCATTGCATAGTTATTTATATGACTTTACGCCGATGGTGTTGCAGAAAAATGTCCTGAAAATTTTATTTTTACAAAAATCAGTTGTTCAAGAGCGTTACGTGAAAGGTTGAAGAATAAAGTTGTGTATTGGTTTTAAAAATCACTTGGGGTTTAACTTTTTTTTTTTAAAATGATAAGTAGACGGATAATAATAAAATATGAATGTGGCCAGGGAATTTTGGTCCTATCTTTCAGAATTCAACTCAAGAACACACCGACACGATGTTTGTGCAGATTAATTAAAAAAGAAAAAAGAAAGAGAAAAAAATAGAAATGAAGTATTTTACTAAAGGAAAAACTCTAGGTGTAGTTTTTTTATATCTTTCTTATCAAATTTTTTAATTAGAATATGACAAATGTATAGTTTTTTAATTCAAACGCAATAAATATATAATTTTAAAAAATAATTTTATATTTATTTACAATTTATCATTACATAATTGTTTTTTTTTTAAATTTTTATACATACTATATTTTTATTGAAGAATTTAATAGTAAAAATATAAAACATTTTATATAAGTTTTCTTCTTTGTTAAAATATCCTCAATTTAAGAAAAAAGAAAAAAAATAATACTTCTTAATGAGGTATTTTGAATAATTCTTTATTATTTCTCTTTTTCCTTCATTCTTTCTCATATTATATTACTTAATCCCTCCTCCCAATCAAATATAATGTTCATGTTTTTACATCAAGCCGTCTAACCTAAGGCTTTCTATAATCCTTTACTCATTAATGTTATATACTCATATCACACTCGTTAACCTAGTAGATTACCAAGA
The DNA here is from genome assembly GCA_037074585.1 of Biancaea sappan. Lineage (NCBI taxonomy): Eukaryota > Viridiplantae > Streptophyta > Magnoliopsida > Fabales > Fabaceae > Biancaea > Biancaea sappan. The sequence goes on from CM073494.1 coordinate 22,109,364, forward strand.
TGAATTATGGGAACAGCTAAATTTTAAGGTTGATAGTAACTCCTTTGAAAATTAGCGTCCTTGCAAGCCATGGGAGTCCACAAGGAAAGTCAGCTCTTGCAATCTCTTTGAAGGTGGAACCATTTCCATTTAAGAACTACGCTTATCTCACCATTTCTCTCACCTATTATATATATTACAGACCTTGTCCCCTAAGGGTGTATATTCGGTTGATTAATTTGCTAATATGTCATGTCACGCCTTAAAACTTAGGGCACGTGACCTACATAATAGGTGAGCTAACGTGAGCTTAACAAGCTTAGACGTAGCGACTTAAGCACAACAATCAATCTAATATATCAAACTATTATATTCACCAAACACCAAGCAAAAAAAAGAAAGCGCAGTTGAAGCAATGGAACTTTTCATTTTCAAACATTATATTCTTCATACATAAATAGGGTAGGCATGTTTATACAAAATTCTCGTTTGTAAACATTTCGACACTAACAACATATTTGTTAGAATATCAATAAACAATAGTACAAAAATACAGTTAGTTAGGTCTCAATGTATCAAATTATAAAGTTAGTCAACATTTATCATTACAACACTAGTCATACTCCCTACCATATCTTACAGACCGCTGAGCGTATCTAGAGTTCTCAAAATGAAGGAAGGTTATGTCAAAATAAACCTAGAACAGTTGGGGATGAGGAAGGCGGTCTACCCTACTCAGTAGGTGGAGAATTCTTCTTTGATTGGAGGATCTGAAAAGAAAGGAAAGGAAAGAAGGTGAGTACAAAACTCAATAAGGGGAGAATACCTTAGTCGAACAAGAATCAACAAATAGTAAATAAGATAATACAAATAAAGAGAATATAGCAATTTACAACTATCCAGATAAGCACCAAGATGGGTAAAACAAATATTAGATCATAGTTCCTAGACATATTTTGAGTTTTGTCAATGTTTATGTGTTTGGTGGCTCCTACTATGTTTTCTCTTATCGCTTCACTTATCTATGTACATCACTACAAAAAAAAAAGACTTTTGGTGGCGACTAAAGTCGCCACCAAAAGTCTAAAAGTCGCCACTAAAAGTCTTTGGTGGCGACTTTTAGTGGCGACTAAAGTTGTTGGCGTAAGTCCGTGGCTGATTCTTTTGGTGGCGACTTTCAAAGTCGCCACCAAAAGTTACCTTTAGTAGCGACTTTAGTCGCTACCAAAAGTCATTTTTATTGTAAAAAAAAAAAAATTCGTGAAAAAAATGATTTTTGGTGTCAGCAAAAACTACCTTTGGTGGCGACTTTAGTCGCCACCAAAAGTCACTCGTCATCTTTTTAGATCCGGATTGGCCCGGAAGGTCGACCCGAGATCCATTCGACTCGTTCGGTTCTTGGCCGATCCAATAACTCGCTATCCCGAGCTGACTCGATTTTTTTGTGTGCAATATTCAAGTTTATTTGAAATTAAACCAAACATGTGCATACATGAGATTCGAACCTGGGTCCCTTGCTTGCAGCCATGTGTGTCTTGCCATTCTGCCACTGCTTCATTTGTGTTATGTAAGTGCAAAATATTATATATATCTATATATATAATCTGTTAAAAATATTTTAGGTCAAAAATATTATAAAACAAAAATAAAATAATATTAAACTTAACAAAAAGCAAATATATTATTACTATTGGAGTCACCGCAAAAGTCCAACTTCAACTAATTTCATAAAAAAAAAAACGATTTCACTTAAAAAAATAGACTTCAGTCGTCACTGATAATCTAATTTTTTAAAAAAATTAAAAAATTTAAGAAATTAAATTTCTTTTAAATAAAATTAAGAAAAATAAAAAAATTGAATTTTTTAAGTAAAAAAATGACTTTTTTAATTTTTTTTTTAAAAATTTGACGTTTTTTTTTAAAAAAGACTTTTGGTGGCGACTATAGTCGCCAGCAAAAGTCTAATTTTTTATTTTATTTCAAAAAATCTGACTTTTTTTTATTTTTTTTAAAAAAGACTTTTGGTGGCGACTATAGTCGCCACCAAAGGTCTAATTTTTTATTTTATTTTAAAAAATCTGATTTTTTTTTATTTTTTTTAAAAAATACTTTTGGTGGCGACTATAGTCGCCACCAAAAGTCTAATTTTTTATTTTATTTTAAAAAATTTGACTTTTTTTTATTTTTTTTAAAAAAAGACTATAGTCGCCACCAAAAGTCTAATTTTTTATTTTATTTTAAAAAATCTGAGTTTTTTTATTTTTTTTTTAAAAACTTTTGGTGGCGACCAAAAGTCTAATTGTTTATTTTATTTTAAAAAATCTGACTTTTTTTTATTTTTTTTAAAAAAAACTAGTCGCCACCAAAAGTCGACTTTTAGTGGCGACTATAAGAGTCGCCACCAAAAGTCAACTTTTAGTGACAACTTATTTAGTCGTCACCAAAAAGTCGCCACTGAAAGTCAATTTTCTTGTAGTGCATCCACTTTTATCTTACCATATCAATCATGTGTGCACGCAAATATTTCTTGTAAGGCCTCCTTTATTAACCCATGCCCTGGGACTCGAACCCATGCCATCCTCTAGTATTGGCAAGCACAAGCACAATCGAGTATAACAACTCATAACCACATTCAATTATAAAATTACATAACAACACGAGTAAGATTTAGTTCATAAAGCAGGTTAAACTACATCCTCATTAAGAGTATTAGAATAAATAAGAACTATGCAAATATAATTATATTGTATACATTTCAATTTTCACATATGAAGTTACAAGATAGTTAACAATGTTCAAGAATCTCCTAAAAGTTGGATACGAGGTTGATTCCAAATAGAATATGGTTAGCCTACTCACTTTGACGTTGATCTAAGCAAATTTACTACTTTTAATGATGTGTACTTGGTGGGTATAATCCTCCTTAAAGCTCTAGGATAGCACAACATAAAAGAAAAGGGGAAAGAAGGCTTTTCTGGTGAGCTTATAGTCTTGGGCGCCTTGGGAATTGGGTTTGATGCTTAGGGCGCCACACTTTGTACCATATGTGCGGTTGGTGCCCAAGGTTGGCTGGCACCCTGATCCCTTTGGTGGGTTGGCGCCCAGTGGTACCCAAGCTTTGAAAAACACCCTTTTATACTCTAATCTTGCACCCATTCACTTAACTCCATTTAATGCATCAAAGGTTCATCATAAATATTTTTAACTACCATTTAATCTATAAATAACCATTAATTGATATCAAAATCAACCATCAATTACAAATACCTATGTTTGAACAAATGTGTTTTTTTAAAAGCCCAATTGATTTTTGATAATCCTGTGAGTTTACATCTTAGCCCAAAATAAATTTCGATCCCATACATTTTTTGATAAACACAAAATAAGTGCTTTAATTTTTCATTATCTTTTAACTTCTGCATTTCTTATTTTCAAGATTCAGTGGCTATCCTGACAGAAATAGGAGATGAAATTCTCTTGGCAGTCCTTGGGAAGCAACATAGAATCATTGATATGGTGTCTCAATGCCTTCTCCTTGTTTGTACAGTTGAAGGAGCTGAAACCAGTGCATTAATTAATTCTATCCATTGGAATTAATTTAGTTGTATTAGGAACGGTCTCTAGTCTGGATCTATTTAAATAGAATTGTCCCTTTAAGTTAGATCATCATTGTGTGTGTAAGTCTTCTTCATTTGAAAGTTCTATGTGAGCAGCATTCTATTATACTAAGTAAAGAAGAAGAGAGTTTCATATGTTCTAAATTTTTTTAAAGGTTGTAAATGCCTTTTGGCTTGTCCTTATGTTAGGTTATAATTTTCTTGTAAAGTTACTAGTCTGAGTTTAGAGTGTAAAAGCTAAGAAGTTTGTCCTTAGAAGGGTTCTCTTGTAATTCTTTGACTAGTCTCGAATATTGAGATTTATAGAAACCTTGACAATTTGTTGAGAAAGAGAACGTAGGATCCTAAGATTAAGAATTTGAACCTCTTTAAATTTTGTGTATTTTCTATTTCACATCTCCTTTTTTCTGCTTATTTATTGGTTACCTTTGTTCTTGATTTAAAACTTCCTAAATATATCAATAAGTTTTTTAAAGTATAAATTAGACGGGAAAATCTTTTTTTTACAATTCAACCCCCTTCTTGTGTGTATTTACTCTAACAACTCACTCCATAGCCATAAACCTTCTATTCTTGCCCAATTCTAACTACTCTCAATTCAAGGAAACTTTAGGAACCTTCTACACCATAAATAAGTAAAAATCTAACAAAACTTGCATCTCCTATAGCAAGGGTGGGGGATGAGCAAAAATTGGAGAAGAGGAAGAAAATGGACATGATTCTTACCTCAATGGTGAGCTAAGAGGAGGAAAGATTCACCAAAGCTAGAAAATCACCCAAGAAAGTAGGAGGATTGGAGTTAGAATGATGAAGGGTTGGGAAGAGGAGAAGAAAGGTGTGGGAAGAACTGTGTAAAACAGCAAAGTGTTTCATGAGCAGGGTTACATAGATGCGAGGGACCAAAATAAGATTTTGTACCAAGAGCACATATGAACCAGAAAATCATAAAATAAATCATCATAATTCATCATAACATCCACAAATTTAAAAATTTCACAATTCACCACTAACTTTTTTGTTCTTTCAAATTGGTCCATCTGAACATACACAATCATACAAGTACAAATACAAACATGTAATTACACATACACACATGAAATCTATGGATATTATATGTAAAACTAACTCAATCTGCATAATTTGGATTATTAAGTTGGTGGGTTGGTTTAGATTTATTTTCTTTCAACTTGTCATTAATGGTTTGGATTGTCAGTTAAGAGATTTTAACTCATATCAACCTATTAATTCAACTCGCCACTTATTTCTTTTCTTCTTCTTCTTCTTCTTCTTCTTCTTCTTCTTCTTCTTCTTAATATGATACATATGTTAATACTTCGATTTAAATTTTCATTAAACTATGAATATGTTCGACTTTTTGATATTTTAAATTAAGCTCATATTCGAATATTAATTTTAAATAATTTTAAAATGTTGGTATATTGAGAAAAGACTAACCTGCCATCTCAATTCGAACATTCTTACTGACAAATTTTTCAAAACTCCACCCAACCTGCTATCATTAAATTGGTCTTGGTTGAAAATTTTGTTCAACCCGAAACAACTCAAGTCATGAAACTCCTTCTTGTGCCCTTCTATATATACATACATATATACATACATACATATATATATACATATATATATATATATATATATATATATATATATATATATATAAGAGATGCCAGGGAGATCAGACTTCCCTCGACATTCATAATCTAATAAAATACTTTTTGGTTTCTTTTGTAGGTTTTTAATACTTCATAGTACAACGCCATTTGATGAATTTCTAGGATTAATCGCTGTTATATATGTAATATACTCAATTTTGAGGCGTCTCCATGGATTGTTGGATCCCCACAAACTTGAATCACAGAATGTACAAATTTGCCCAAATATGTGGCAGACAAAATTAGGGTTTCCCCACAATGGGGAAGAATAGTCTAATTATCTAATTAGTGGTCCAACGTTCATAACCTAATTCTATGGGCGCTGCTGATGCTTACTGACGTAACATAATATGAAGTTGTTTAATTTGATGTTAATTAATTAAGTAGAACGTGGTTTGGGTAATAATCAACTTGATTGATTCCCATTAGCTAATTAATAGGTTTGCATTTGAATTAAAGTCTCATTTATTTACACTTAATAAATATCTGAATATGATTTATTCATATTTCATACCATTAAATGTGTTTGTTTTATTATTATTTTTAAGTGCTTAATGAATCTAAATACATTTTAATAAATTAAATCTTGTGATAAGTTTTAATACCATTCATATGCATTATTTATTTTAGGCAAAAATGTACTTACTCCCATAAATTTTTCCTTGTGTGCACTTTATCCTTCCTAAACTTTAAAACTTAATGAATAACTCTCTCAAACTTTATAATCCATTCAAAATAATCCTTTTGTTAAATATTTTGTTAACTAAATTAACAATAATAAGTTTTAAATTTTTTTATTGAATATATAATTCTATTTTTTAATTTTGATTTCACCATTTTGTTTCATAACATATGTTTAATTACTAACTTATTTAAATATTATTTTTCACTAATAAACAATTTTTATGTACTTAGATGTTAAAAAAATCAACAGTCCTAATAATTCAATATTCAAATTCAAAGATAATATTTTAATATTTAGATGTGTTTTGTATTCAAACATTTTAATCTTGAAAAAAAAAAAGCCCCCTAAGAAACCGATTGAGATTCTATAGTGAAGGAGGCTTCTCTTCATCAACTTAATCCAGAGTCAATTAAAGCAATTAATTCCTTCCACTGATCTATATTCTTTTCATTCCTCATACTGTACTGTACTTCCTCAATAGGGACACAATTTTTTTAATTTATTTTAAATAATGTTTTAAACTGTAGTGAAAAGAGGCTGTAGGCGTGTGTTTTGTGTGTGTGTATATATATATATTTGTACACCTTAATAGTGGATATGGTGAACTTTCAGTAGGTGACAAATCCAATAATAGGCTAAAACTACAAGGGATGCTTTGACTGCTTCCTTTGAGTCCAAAATTTTGTATGTCTTATGTCTTAGAGTTCCTTTGTTAGGACATTTTCTTATAAATTATTTTAATATTAATGGTGTTTTCTCTTAGTTGTGATAAATTTAGGACGGATGCCCTGCTGGCTAGCATCTTGCTTGACCAACAAGGGCCGTCCAATTGGAGTGCGGCCTGCACGGGCCACCTGCTACTCTTGATCGGACAACCTGCTTAGCTCAACATAGTGCAGAGTTATCACTGTCAAACGGTCTTATCTGTTTAGGTCAGTTGGCTTCTTCACTAATACCAAGACCATCCGCCTTGGCTCGCAAGCCACTCTTTTTTAATATTAAAATAATATAATTTTAAAAATTATTTAGTACAAAATTCAATAATTTTTTATTAAATTAAAATTTATACATGTAAAATATTACTTCTTTAATATTTTTAAATAACCAATAACTTTACTTTTTCTATTTTTTCAAAATTAACTAAATTATATTTAAATTTGAAATTTTTATATTTATTTTAAAAAAATTACAAAAATTTTCATATCTAAATTTACTATGTTTATTGAATATAAGGTTATAAAATATAGGAATGCAATAAAATGAAATTATTTATAATAAATAATATATTTTTGTAAAAAACAAAAAAAATTTGAAAAAATAGACTGACCTGCAGGTTAAATAGGCCTATTTTCTTAATTCAAAGCTACTCATTTATAGGCGGTCCCAAACTAACCTACAAGTCATGGACCAAGTTAACAGTACTATGCTAAGCAAAGCAAAATGCATGTGGTAAAGGTACTTAAAGATCACTATCAATCATTTATTACAAAATCGAACCGGACTAATCGATCTGATCGAGAATCGGCACATGGTCCGGTCCGGTTGACTCCTAAAACCGGCATTAAAAATTTGGTGAAGAACTGGTTGACCGGTGAAAAAATCAATGAAACCGTGAAAATCAACCAGTTGACGGTTTGTCCGATTCAACGAAAAAAAAAATGGTGCGAAGACAAAAGAAAAAGAAGAACGGAGAAGAAGTTGATGGAAAGACGAAGAGAGGAGAAAAAGAAAACATCTATTGCAATTCTTTTAGCTTCGGTTCGGTTCAGTCTACACTTCTGTCTACTACAGTGCTTTTAGCTTCGGTTCAATCCGCGTGAGGCTCGTCTGAGATGCCGTCGGCTGCCTGAGTCAAAAAGGTTGAAGAAAACACAGTAGTTTATTGTGTTTTAGTCCCTGTTTTAGTGCGTACATGACCAAAGTTGAAGATGATGAAGATTAGATCAGAATCTAAGAGAGAACTTTTTGTGCTGTACAGAGGGAGGGCATCGAGGGACATAGAAAAGAAGACTTTTGGCCCTTGAAAATGACAAAAGAGAGAGAGGAAGAGTAAAAGATAAGGAAAGTCTAATATCGGTTGCATTAGGTGGAAAAATCAAAAAGAGAAAATATGGGGAAGTGAGAATGGATTAATGGAATAAAAGATTGATAATTAATATTTTATGAGTAATTAATTATTTAAGAATTATCAATATAAGACTTTTGGCCCTTGAAAATGACAAAAGAGAGAGAGAAAGAGTAAAAGATAAGGAAAGTCTAAATATCGGTTGTGTCAGATAAAAAAATCGAAAAGAGAAAATATGGATAAGTAAGAATGGATTAATGGAATAAAAGATTGATAATAAATATTTTATGAGTAATTAATTATTTAAAAATTATCAATTATATTAAATATTTTAATATTTTAAATTATATATATATATATATTAATATTTTTAATTATTATCGATTTAACTACGGTTCAATCACGATTCAATTATTAAATTTTAAATCAGTGCTTCAAGTACTTTTTCATTCATTCAATAACTAATACAATTTTAAAAATATGTTATTAATATGTCATCACGTTCAAACTTTGAACTTACCAAAGAATTTAAGAGAGCATATCAACCACAAACATTTGATTAATTAATTGTCAAATTAAATATACATTTAATACTTGTTCTATTATATAAATAATATATATATACGGTAAAATAAATTAAATATATATTTAAGATATAGTTTTATTTTAAAAAAAATTAATAAGAGGAAAAAAAGATTATAGAATTTGGGCATCTCTCTCTCTAGAAAAAAAAAGTATAATTTACTCTTAAATTTTACACCTTTCTAGCTATAAGCAAATTTTTTAATAGATAGATAATTCATACTGTTATATATTAAACTCAATCACTGAATGACTGGACATAGATAATTTCATGACTTGACGATAATTGTGTTGCCATCTGTTCTTTTTGTACTATGTGTTTGGGATTGCTTGGGAGATTTCTGATTCTTAATATCTTTTACAAAGATTTATTTTTTTAAAATTTTATTTTATAAAAATAAAAATTAATATTTAAGAATGTCATATGAAGGGTTATATGAATAAGGTTGCGTATGTAAGGGAAGAAAAAAAATTAACGTTTAGGGTTCATTTTTGAAATCTATTTCAAAAGGAAGAAATTTTACGTAAAGTTTAGTCCATTAAAAACTAGTAAATTAAATTATTCATAAACATCAGACATATTTTTCAGTAAGATTTACTTGTGATGTATTATATGTTTTATGAGTAGCGCAATAAACATGAAGAAAAATTGTAGTGATGAGGAGAAGTAAGTTTGTGCTTGTATTTTGTACAAACTCGATTGAGATTAACAGTTGAAATTGTGAAAATGTGAGTCTTAATTATATAGCTCATGGATTTGAGAAACAAAATTCTGATAGATGTCTTCTTTAATGGAACTCAGTGTGGAGTTAGTGGCATGACCTTTAGATTAATTAGTACAATTTAATTAGGTATATGTTTTTCTATGTCAAAGATCATCTGCAAGCCAAGTTTTCATCATATATAAAGGCCATAACTTGGTGAATTCTGATATAGAAGTACTATAGAACTAAACAAGTGCATATATATATATATATAAATGAAGGGTTACCACTTACCACAAACTAGCTAGAATAAATTTCAGCATTCACAGATAATGAGAATATCATACATGGATATCTTATGAAAAGGGTGAGCTGGAAAAAGAATCCCTAGTCACCACTTTCATCATGCCGTCATGGATCACCAACATAGGCACGCACACATCACATAGGACATGGCTTTAGTTACAGAGCAGATTTAATGTTTTCTTCACGAGGGCATTGAAACTCAACACTTCGTTTACTGATCCGTCGTCCTTCATATATATATATATATATATATACATATATACACACATATATATATGGATCCTACGTGGGGTAGTAAGTGGATTGAGCAGATTGGTAGTACCGTGGTACTAATTGTGTGGCACCCAGCATCCATGCAAGCCGTATGGCAATCCATAAGGGAAGTAGGCTCTCGCAATCTCTTGAAAGCTGGAACCATCCAATAACAGCGCGTATCCCCCACCATTTCTCTCACTTATTATGGATATTATCACTCCTGCATTAGTCCCCCACCCCATATTTCATCTCAATATGTTAGCTTCATATATATATATATATATACATACATACATACAAAAAGAGGTTATTAAAGAAGGGTTAGCATGCAGTAGCAGAAGAACTTGTTAATATCACACAGTCTTACCATCATCTTCCTCTGTTGCTCCTGGTCGAGCCACAAAGAACGGTTCCGAGGGCACAGCACCTTCCTCATGCCAGTTCTTTGCTTTCTTCTCCACTAAATCAAGCTGTATTATTAAATATTCGTCTCATGTCAAAGCATAGACAACCTTATACAGTGGAATTCCCATAGTACAGTAGTAGCAGTAATTGGCAGGTGTACGTATAGTGACTATATACAGAGACTTCAAATATGAACAAACCTTGGTAAGGGTGTTGGGAAAGTTACAAGGGCGATGTGCTCCACATGCATAAGCATATCTATATTTTTTGCCCAAATAATTAGGATTAATACTGCACATGTCCATCCCTCTCCCATGTTCCTCTGCCTCTATTGCTGCCTCCAACTTCCCATACTTACTCCCATCCAGTGGAATTATGAATCGACCAATCCTGTTCATCACATAATTATAATCTATCATTTCTTCAACCTATATGTATATGAATTAAGAAAAGGGGCAAAATAGATATCCAATTTACCTAGCATCTGGCAGCACATCTTGACCATCGAATGAGCGGAGATTCTGTAGCCTAAGCCTCTCAAGAATGGTGGGGTCAGCATTATGTTCACAACAGTCAACAATAATCGCTCTCACCCTCCCTTCCTCGTCTTCCTCTTCATACGCATTTATGAAATGGAACGTTATGTACAATGGCACCTCCACACTCGCCACCTTCCACAACACCAACTAATTAATTAGATTATACAGTAAATGTATTATATATAAAACTAGACATAATCATATGTATAACTTACGATCTTTCCGCTAGTCTTGCACATAACATGCATGAACGCTTTTGATTGAGGGTGCCACTCAAACTTGTATAACGGTGTAGGCTCAGCCTTGAGCAAATTCTGAGCACAATATCTCAAAGGCATTTCAGGCACTACGATGTAGTGCTGTGTCACGGGGAAGGAATGGACCCACCCGGGTGCTGGCCCGCCCCGACAATTTGCCCGACCGATTACCTTCCTCTCATTGGACCCGGGTTCCATCCTCACGGCCCAATAGCCCGCGTTGACCAAGTCAGGCAACAAAGTCAAAAACTCCGAATCTGTCACTATTGGATGTGCTGAATGTATGAGGCCACCTAATCTGTCACTGTACTCAAACTTCCCCAATGTCTCTAACGTGTGAGGGTCTATTATAATGGACCCTTTCTGGGTCTCCGTCAGGCAAACCACCCGGCCGTCACCAAGTTTGACGACGCCGGTGTTGGCATTGTCAGTCAACGAGGCACCGGAGAACAGGCTGGCTAGTTCACCCACGTAGGCTAGGAAATTGTCAGGCTTAGGCACTTCGGAAAATTCACGGTAACATATTTTTTGGTTCTTCTTGGCGGCTTTGTAAGCTTCCGACTCAAGTTGGCGGTGGCCGGCGATTAACTTGCTGTTGTGGAATTGAAGCTTGACTAGAGTGGAGTAGCCGTCGAAGAGGTGCCTGAAGTTATAGCCCCCTATGTTCCACAACCCTGGACCGTTCCTTAGATATGTTCCTTTCTGCATGTGATTTTGTTATTATTCATGGTTATTATTGATCTATATAACGAAATTCATAACAAATTAAATGGAAGGTGAACAGTTTTTTTTTTCCTAAGAAATAAAAGTCAATATTGAAGTTCCATTAAATCTTACTTTAGGCTGTATGATAATTACTAATTCATTAGCCAAAAATAGATTAATAAACTCAGGGCATAAGAATATATATACATACATACATACATATATATATATATATATATATATATATCTATATGTATTAGATGCCAGAATACACATTTTTATATTCGCCAACAAGTAATTTAAAATAAATTTATTGTAATAGTAGTGGTTATTTGAACACTAAAAAGAATAATACAATTCAATTGTTAAAGATAATATGAAGTATGAAGGACTATATTCTTTACTTTTAACATGTCCAAAATAGAATAATCTTTTATTCTATTAATGGAAGGATACTCTTGAAAAATAAAACTAAAATATTCATTTTTCTGAAAAAAGTGCAACAAATAATATAAATATGCATACAATATATATATATATATGTTTTCAAAGATGCTGTTATATAATATATATATAATATGTTTTCAAAGATGCTGTTGTATATATATATATATATATATATATATAACTAACAACACAAGGAACATACTGGTTTGCTTCCCATTGATCTGAGGCATCATATGTGTACGAATACGATATGGTTATCTGCAACCAGCCAATTGGTTAATCTTATTATATTATAATATTGTCAGCTTTTAACTTTAAAAAAATTATTGGAATTGTAGCTAGAGATTAAAAAACAAGCTTCTTGAGGAGAACAAGATCCTATTTTTTGTTTTACACTTCGTCAGTGTATAATTAATTAATTAATTATTTGAAGGTGGCTAATAGATTAAGAAAAAGGGTAAAATATTCATCGGGAATACATACCAGCCACAGTGGTATTTGTCCTTGAACAACAAGCTCTCCTTCCCATCTCTCCTGACGAATACTAGTCCATGCAACATGGTGTCGGCCGCCGCCGGTGGTTCCAGATGTTTCCGCCGGAAGAGGCGGCGGAGCAGTCACTGCATTTCTGATGGTCAACTCCTGAAGGCTGCGTTGACTTTTAAAGATATTGCCCTTATTCCCAAATAAAAACCCCTCCTTGCTGCTATCACCACCACCAGACTTATCGGAAACCGCCATTGTTGGCCATGAAATAGTGGAGTTTATGATAACTGGCAAGGTTGTGAAAGCCATCAAATTATCTGACGACGTGCTGTGAGTAGGACGAGGAGAATATATTTGAAAGATGGTGTTTTAATTTGAGTTGGGAGCCACTTGAGTGTGATGATGATGTATTTATAGAGGAAGAATGTCTTGGGCCATAAATTAATCTTACATTGTGTAATTAACTATGCTTACATTGTGGAATCTAGATTGGTTGATATCCTCTTCACTACAAGACATATATAATCTAATTATGCTTGTTTAATTTGACTATTTTTTTAAAAAACATTTATTATTTTCTTGGTGTTTTTTGCCTGGTGGCAACTTTTACTTGGGTTTGGTATAGAATGACGACAATAGATTGATATATAATTACTGCAAATCTTTGTTTACATTATAGATTAGCAAGCATATCTACAATTGAACTATAGAATTGTCTAGGAACGAAATTGTCGTGTAGTCATTCAAACTCAGTAGGACCAAAATTTCAAGATAGCCTATATAGAATATTGCTCCCAAGTAAAAGTTCAATATCCTAATTAAATTAGGGTATTAGACTATAGAGAATTCAACATCTCTCCATCGTAGGATAATGATTTTAAGGTTAGGACTACATGTTTGGGACAACTCATACAAATTCTTAAGTCTTAAATCTTTATCAAAAGGTTAAATAGTTTGAAGCCTTGATCTTATAAGAAGTGGAACTCTTTATAATTTTATTTATTTTACTTGAGTTCATAATTCTTTTTATTCTTTTGATGATATAATATACACTAATCTATTGAAAGGGATATATAATTATATATATATATATATATATATATATATATATATATATATATACCCTTATTCTCCTCTTTCCTTTAACCCAAAATGGCTTATTCCTTTTCTTTTAGCCTAAAGCATACAACATCAAATAGTCAGTACTAATTGCGACGTGGAACACCTGAGAGAATTGTTGAACTTGGAACCAAAGCATTTCATTTCAGTTGAATACTAAAGAATGAAGCTTTCTGGATGTTGTTCTCATGATGAAGTTAATAATTTGCATTTTCTTTCTTGCTCGATCAATCATTTTGAGATCTACAAGTCAATAAACAGTTCGAAACTTATAATTATTACTAGTCCATTATTTGAAACGATTCTTTATGATCGTAGAAACCAGAAATCAAACAGATACGTAAATCTCAGCTAGGTAAGTGGATTCATTTAATGGTATGTCACCCCATTTTGCATCAATTCCCCCTTTGACCTTGAATACCAATGAACCTGACTAAAGTCCAACGAAAAGTTTGCCTTTCTATATATAATTCATATAAAACCAAACTCTAAAATTAAACGTGTAATATGTTAGTTTAACAAAAGAAAAAGTTGACACGTTTCAAAATAATATATATATATATATATATATATATATACATATTCTTTCTTTTTGTGAAAACCAAGAAAGAAAAAACGACCAAACACTTTAGTCTTGATATGCAAGCACGTAGACAATTAATCAACCATGGTTTTTAAATTTCTTTTATATTATGGATCATCTTGAAATAGTCCCTCTTCAATTCCGCTTCTAGAAACAATTGACGTTGTTAAAGATCATAAGTTACTGCCAATTGAATTCAATGATTAAATGATTAATTGTGGGAAATTGAGGATTGGGTGGAGAGATATTGGTGTCCTAAAGCAATGAACTGATGTTGGAAGTAATTAACCATACAAATTTGATCAATGTATTTAGCGCAAAAATTGAAAAACCGAAAATAAAAAGGGGGAAGAATGAGAAGAAATGAAGGGTATAAGAAAATGTGAGATAAATTGAAATGGAAGATATTGCCGTCCAAAGTGGATTGAGAAACAAAAGAGGCACCCAATTGGTTGGGACCATTTTGAATAACAAAGCAAATAATGATGTTATCCATGAATGAACTTATTTCAATTTTTTTTTTGTTTTATTATTTGGAGTTCGTATATTATTCATGGTTCTTACTTCTTAGTTTGTATTCCCCTTTGGGAAAGTGGGAACTTTAATCGTTGCCACTCACCACCATAAGAGAAGAAATATTTAGAATAGAGGTTCATAAGAACCTGCATGGTTTGTGCAATATGGGTCCGTGTGTTGGCCACTCAGTCTTCTTTTCATGTCAACCATCTTTAGATTAACACTCTGCATTCGCATTACAAACAAAAGGATACCTTATTATATCATGTTTAAGATGCTCACTACACTATTAGACGTTAATTTCAAATCCTTATTTGCGTAAGCCAAACGTATTAAATAGGCTTATTTGGGGTTTGCAGCACTTCGTGTGACAGTAGGGGATCGTGCCAAGTTATTAAAAAACAATCCAACGATTGTCCTTATCTTAATGATTACTATGTTAAGCAGTGAATATCTTGATAAAGATTATAGGAAGACCTGTCAAAACAGGTTAATCCAGCATGTTTAAACGGCCTAAAAAATAGTCAGCATGACTCTTATATGCAGGTTGGCAGACCACCACACATAAATTCTTTTTTTTGAGCTTGAGAGGATTTGCTGCATTTGCCTAGAACTGGAAGACAAGAAGAGAAGGGCTTGGAGACTTGTAGTTGGAGAGATGCACAGAAGAGAGAGGGATGCAACACCTAAAGGCTAAGACGATGATGGTTCATAGCGAAATCTTCTATAGTCACACATGAAAGTAATGGTTGGAACCCAAGAGGGGGGGTGAATTGGGTTTTATAAATTTTTTCACAAGAATTAATTGGAAGTTAAAATGATTTTCTGTAAAAGTACAATGCTTAGGATAATAAATACAATACAGAAAATCAATGTGTTGTCAAGATAAATAATTATAAAGATCAAGGAATTTAAGAATAGATATCAATATGCACAAATTAAAGAGTAAGGGATAGAGAAAGCAAACTTGGAGATTTATACTGGTTCAGCTAATCCAAGCCTACATCCAGTCCTCAAGAGACCACTTGAGTATTTTCACTATAATTGCAAGTTTAATCCGGGTACTTGCAAACCACTACAACCACGCAAATTCGATCCGGGTATTTGCGAAACCACAATGGAGAATTTATGAATCCGGGCTCCTCCTCAACCCAAAGCAAGTTCTTCCAACACCGGTACTTGCGAACCTCAACTCAGAATAATATATTTGTTGATCAAAATCAACAATACAAAGAAACTCTCTCTAAAGAGTAGATGAAAACAAATGAAGCTCTAATAACTCTAATGATAGATAATATGCAAGATTTGGCTCAAGAATGCTTTCCTTTCTCTCAAAGATGATAGAAGAAGTTAATATCACATTGTAGGACTTTGTTCTTGCTCAAAATCGTGTATCTAAGGTCATATATATAAGATTTTACAAAACTAGCCGTTATATAGCCGTTATATAGCCGTTATAGTACAGTCCAGATTTTGAGCTTTCTTTAAAAATTCATAACTCCCTCATTTGAACTCCGTTTTAAACAAATAATATACTGTTGGAAAGCTCTTGGAGTCTAGTTTCAAATGTGACAAGTTTTACTCAAAAATTATTTTTATTTTAAAAGATATAATCAAAATACTGACTATAGGTCAGAACAGAATAATTTTTTTATTACAGTAAAATCAACTTTCAGTTTTTCAAACTATATTTTGAATAGTCATATATTTCTCATTTGGACTCCGTTTTGAATAAATAATATTCCGTTGAAAAGATCTTTGAGTCTACTATCAAATGAGATTAAGATACTTGAAAAACCGATTTTTCATTTATGAGATATGATATAAGGAGTGACCAAAGGTCAAAAAATAACTTTTGTAAAACTTCATATCTCACTATCTTTTTGTTCAAAAATGCTTGAGCCAATGTATGCAAATCTAAATCATTGAGTTGCACAAATATACTAGCCTATATAAAATATACCTAATTTAAACACATAGGCTATCTTGATGCATCCAAGCTTCCAAGACTTCAAATCTTCTAATTCTTCATTTCTTGGAGCTTTGTCCTTGTATGTTGCTTTCCTTGAGTGAGGCATGATGTTACTTTTTCTTGTTCTTCAATCCAATTCTCACTCTTCTTGTTTTGAACCAACCTATAAAATATATCTTACTTACAAACCAATGGTTAGTTCAATTCATGATAAATAACATGATTAATGTATAAGACATTACACATTAAATAACATAATCATGCTTAAATACTTGTAGCATGTATATGATAATTAACCTTTATATATATCAATGCTACAATTCAAATACATTTGTCATCATCAAAACTTATGGCATAAAGCCTTAGGGTCAACAATCTCCCCCTTTTTGATGATGACAAATCACCACAGAAAAATATGTATAACAAGATAATGAATGCAATGTTATAAGCACATACACATATTTTTCTATTGTTTCTTCTCCCCCTATTTGACATCAACAAAAAGGTGTAAGGAACACAATATATGGAAGTTAAAGCACATACATTCTTTAAGCCAGGATGTCAAAAGATGTCAATACAGCATAGGGTTAGGATACATCAAAACTTACTATTGTTTTCATTGACATGTAAAAACAATTTTTAGAAAAATTTCTCATGTCAAATGAAATGAGCCAAAAGATAAAACTTGAAAGAGTTTTAGGCTCCCCCTTAAACCTTGCATAATTTGAAAAAGAATAATGAATAATGAATATCCAATTTTTTTAAGATATATTCTTTTTCAAGGTCATCTACATATTTTCAAGAGAGATAAAGCTCCCCCTGAATTTCATAACCATTTTTCCTTTAAAAAAGATTGTCCAAATCATTATAAAGGAAATTCAGTTTTTGATTGCAAAATTTTGAAGTAAGATTTTTGAAGAAATTTCTGCAATATTTTCATTGAAAATGATTTCTGCTTATTTATGAAAAGGCATTTTTAGTAAATAGCAGAAAAAATGAACTCTTTGAAAAAAAAATAAACATCATTTGCTGTCATATGATAGAAATATATTCGCATTGCGGAAGTATTTTTAAAGTCCTTTTTCAAAACAAATTTGCTTCATAAAGGATAAATTTCAGCACAAAGGAAGCAATTTATATACCCATTCAAAATGAATTTATATATGTATCTTGAGGATGAGTACATGTAAAAATTTTAATAGCTCATTTTGTATGAGTGCATGTGGAATCATGAAATATTATTCTTAGCCATAGCCTTCGCTCATGATGCATGAATAGCATACACAACATATGTTCTTAGATACATATAATCACAGCATGATGTAATCATGTATGCTCTCAAGAACAACACAACAAAGCAGAGTGATACGGTTCAGAATATCACCATTTTATTAATCCTTAAAATTTCTAATCAAAACAAATTAAATCAGCCGCAAATCCACCGAAAATTGACTTTCGTGGTTTTGCCATTAATGTGACGCGTTATCGGTGTGCATGCGTACTCTAGACTTCTGGCTTCCAACTTGCAGAAATTCATAGGATGAGCGTGTAGGGGTGCGACGAAGAGATATCTTCTTTGGCTCTTAGTCATAATTTTCTCTCTATAAAGATTGCCCCAGAGTTCTCAATTACCACACCACAAAGAGTATTCATCTCTGAGCCTATAACTTTCTGACATTCCTCTCTCTTCATACTCCTACAAAAATTTCTGAATTTTCCAAACCATGGCAGCAAGAAAGTTCATTGATCTCACAGTAGAGGCAAGGGAGGAAGAGCTCGACTTAAACTTGAGTCTAGGCAAGGACAAAGGCAAAAGACCTTTGGAGGAATCTCTAGAGAACCAAAAGAAGAAGATGAAGATCGAAGAAGCTGAGGAGATTAGTACAGGCCATACGTCAGAAGACAAAATTGCTTGTCTGGAGCAGGAGGTGAAGAAACTCAAGAAGATGATAGAGGACCAGGAGAAGTTAGCTAAACGCAACAATGCGGCACTGACTTCAAGAATAGATAGGTTCTTCTATTGGTCTACCCAATGCTTCTGCAATCAACAACAAAGAAGTGTTGATTGTATGAATGGGATTTACACTACCCTCCGTGACATTGCTCAGTCTCTTGCTCCAAGGAATGGCCGAGGGGTGATGATTCAATACAACCCACCTAATCCGAGACCACCTCGCCTGTAGATTGCTCATCTATGAGCAAACCTTCCCTTTTTTTTTTAATGCAATGTAATCCTTCGGTTTGTTTTTTTTTTTTAATGCAAGTGGTTTCTTTCAGATGACGGTACTTAAAAAAAATTATAATAATAAAGAAAGATAAAGAAAATCAGCCGCACAAATTTTGTACAATAGAAAGATATATATATTTTGAAAAATATATATCCATTTTAAAGATAGAAAGAATTTTCTGACATGGATATATATATCATCATTTCAAAGCAAAAGCAAGTTACATACTTACTCAAGATAAAACATATTATAATCAGAGTATGTAGTAACATAATTGAGGTAATATGGATTAATAAGATATAATCAGATATAAACTATAATCCATAAACAATGGTTCATAAGTTACAGCTTATGTAAAAGAGATGATATGTATAATGCTCAAACCATTATGTATTAAAAAAATAATTTAAGTATTTAACATATTTTTATATGTCATGTTGTGATCAAGTATGTAAGATGTCAGAAAACAATATGTCATTGCAATGAAAGTATGACAAAAAAAATTTGCCAGAATGTACAATTGAGATCAAGGAGTATCATTCAATTAAATAATGAAGAAGTAAAGGATAGAGATACTCATCAATTTTGGCAAACTTTTGTTGCTTCTTGAAGTTCATCTTCAAGATTTTGATATCCTTGTTTTGCTCATTGCTCTTCTTTTGATCGATCTTGTCTTCTTACAATTTTATTGATCTTAATTGATTGATTATTTGCAAGATCTATCAAGCATTGGTTCAATGTAGGCTTCGTTGGTTGACTACTGATAGGAGCGTTGGTCGACCAACCAACTTCAAAATTATAAATCTTACTGATTTCGGAGAGCAGAGGAAAGAATGTGCTTTAAAGGATAATTTTGAGGATTAACTCCTGCAAAACACTTTTGGTGGAGCACTTTGATGTTCAAATAAATCTCGAGCGCTAGGAGCAACATTATGTTCAAGATATGCCATATTAATAAAAGTGCTATGCTTCCATGAAATGCAATTTTGCAATAAATTTGATTTCATTGAAAATATTTAAATAAGATTACAGCAAGGATAAATACTATGGGTAGGAGTAATCTTATTGTTGTGAAGACAAGAAAAATGTGCGTGTAATGGAAGCAAGTTTTCATGATGCGGTAAAAAGGATAGTTTGAGCAAAATTTGGAAGAAAGATTTTAGCTCAAAACAAAATTCGAATCTATAAGCTGCACACCTAACAATTGTTTTCAGATATAACATGCATGAGTATCAAGGATAGATGTAATGCATATTAGAGAACAGACAAAAGCATTAGAGAGCAGTAAACATATCAGTCAAATTTCTTACAATGCATTCCAGCTTATATGTTTACTTATCCATTGCCTCCTTTTGATGCAAGAGAGTGGAGTTTGAATGATGTAGCCATTGAAAAGTTATTTCCGCTCCTTGCTTCGAGGCAAATCTGCAAATTAATCCTTTGTCTTTGATACCCAAATTTTTTTGGGTTTGCCTGGGTCATGAGGTCCTTTTTGAACCCATTTCATTTTTACTCCATGAACAATATTTTTCTTATAAAAACAGGAGTAAGACTTGTGTCCTTTCAGTCCATAATAAAAACAAGTGCAAGGTGGACTTTTGGACATTTTTGTAGGAACAAAGTAATTTTCGAAATATTTCTGATTTGACTTGTTAAGAACAAAACCAATTTTGTTAAAGCTACTACTTTGTTTCTCAACAGAAGAGTTTTGAATTTCTCTACCTTGAGAAAGTTTTTTAAGTGTGTTTTTAAGATCCTCATTCTCCTTTTTCAAGGAATCACACTTGGTACAAAAGCAATTTTTGTTGGTAGAGATATTTGCCTTTAAAATCAAATTCTCTTCTTGCAAAGTTCTGTTTTGATTTTCAAAAACAAAATTCTCTTCCTTGGAAATAGAAAATTCGTTTTTCAATGTTTCCAACTCATTTTCAAGAGAAGAGTTTTTCTGTTTTGAAATATTTAGTTTCTTTGCAAGTATAAGAGATTCTTCATGTAAATCATCAAAGGCATCTTGTAATTCTTCAAAAGAGTAGTCAAATAAATTTACCTCATCTTTATCTCTGGCCACAAGACAAGTGTTGGCTTCTTCATTTGTGTTCTCCTCATCGGAATTGCTATTTCCCCAAATAGAAGATAGGTAAGCTTTCTTTGATGATTCAGTTTTTGGTTGTGGTTTCTCTTTTTC
Source organism: Biancaea sappan (assembly GCA_037074585.1). Taxonomy (NCBI): domain Eukaryota; kingdom Viridiplantae; phylum Streptophyta; class Magnoliopsida; order Fabales; family Fabaceae; genus Biancaea; species Biancaea sappan. Next base: position 22,130,669 of record CM073494.1, read on the forward strand.
TCCTTTTTCTTTTTCTTCTATCTCCTTGGTGATTTGAGATTTTCCTGTAAGTTCAACACCAAGAGCTTGCAATTGATTAAGCACAAGTCGTATCTCATTAATGGTTTCACAATTTTTCATTTGAGCGATATCAAGTTCATTAATGAGATTTCTAGACTTTAATTCCATTGCAACAAGATCTTCCTTATATGCAGCTTCTAAAGTTTCCCACATTTCCTTAGCAGTTGCACAATTGGAAATTCTGAAAAATTCATCTTGACTCAATGCACAAGAAATAATCAATTTTGCCTTAGCATTGAGTTGCACTAAACTTCTTTCAGTATCATTCCATTCACTCTTGGGTTTTGGAATGTATTTTCCTTGTTCTTCCTTGACAGGCATATAAAAATCATTTTCTATAATTTCCCAGAGTTTATGGTCTACTGAAATTAAAAAAAATTTCATTTCATACTTCCAATATTGAAAATGATTAGCATAAAAAATTGGAGGTTCTGTGAAAGAACAATTTTCAGACATAAACCACTCACTAGATCCAACCATATTTACTCTTAGACGGTTAAGTCTTAAATCAAGAGCCCAAGCTCTGATACCAATTGAAAGTAATGGTTGGAACCCAAGAGGGGGGGTGAATTGGGTTTTATAAATTTTTTCACAAGAATTAATTGGAAGTTAAAATGATTTTCTGTAAAAGTACAATGCTTAGGATAATAAATACAATACAGCAAATCAATGTGCTGTCAAGATAAATAATTATAAAGATCAAGGAATTTAAGAATAGATATCAATATGCACAAATTAAAGAGTAAGGGATAGAGAAAGCAAACTTGGAGATTTATACTGGTTCAGCTAATCCAAGCCTACATCCAGTCCTCAAGAGACCACTTGAGTATTTTCACTATAATTGCAAGTTTAATCCGGGTACTTGCAAACCACTACAACCACGCAAATTCGATCTGGGTATTTGCGAAACCACAATGGAGAATTTATGAATCCGGGCTCCTCCTCAACCCAAAGCAAGTTCTTCCAACACCGGTACTTGCGAACCTCAACTCAGAATAATATATTTGTTGATCAAAATCAGCAATACAAAGAAACTCTCTCTAAAGAGTAGATGAAAACAAATGAAGCTCTAATAACTCTAATGATAGAGAATATGCAAGATTTGGCTCAAGAATGCTTTCCTTTCTCTCAAAGATGATAGAAGAAGTTAATATCACATTGTAGGACTTTGTTCTTGCTCAAAATCGTGTATCTAAGGTCATATATATAAGATTTTACAAAACTAGCCGTTATATAGCCGTTATAGTGCAGTCCAGATTTTGAGCTTTCTTTAAAAATTCATAACTCCCTCATTTGAACTCCGTTTTAAACAAATAATATACCGTTGGAAAGCTCTTGGAGTCTAGTTTCAAATGTGCTAAGTTTTACTCAAAAATTATTTTTATTTTAAAAGATATAATCAAAATACTGACTATAGGTCAGAACAGAATAATTTTTTTATTACAGTAAAATCAACTTTCAGTTTTTCAAACTATATTTTGAATAGTCATATATTTCTCATTTGGACTCCGTTTTGAATAAATAATATACCGTTGAAAATATCTTTGAGTCTACTATCAAATGAGATTAAGATACTTGAAAAACCGATTTTTCATTTATGAGATATGATATAAGGAGTGACCAAAGGTCAAAAAATAACTTTTGTAAAATTTCATATCTCACTATCTTTTTGTTCAAAAATGCTTGAGCCAATGTATGCAAATCTAAATCATTGAGTTGCACAAATATACTAGCCTATATAAAATATACCTAATTTAAACACATAGGCTATCTTGATGCATCCAAGCTTCCAAGACTTCAAATCTTCTAATTCTTCATTTCTTGGAGCTTTGTCCTTGTATGTTGCTTTCCTTGAGTGAGGCATGATGTTACTTTTCCTTGTTCTTCAATCCAATTCCCACTCTTCTTGTTTTGAACCAACCTATAAAATATATCTTACTTACAAACCAATGGTTAGTTCAATTCATGATAAATAACATGATTAATGTATAAGACATTACACATTAAATAATATAGTCATGCTTAAATACTTGTAGCATGTATATGATAATTAACCTTTATATATATCAATGCTACAATTCAAATACATTTGTCACCATCAAAACTTATGGTATAAAGCCTTAGGGTCAACAACACACTCATCGCTCGACCTTCTTATCCTACCTCCTACATTCTCTGCTCTTTGTCTCTGACCAGCAAAGGAATCCGTGAAGAAAAAAATAAAAAGACGAGGGAGGAGGAAGAGATTGACTGTGGCTTGGTGGCCAACGACAATCACTCTCTCATCGACACCATTGTGCTACTCTCTCTCTCTCTCTCTCTCTCTCTCTCTCGCAACTCCGCTGACAAGAGTACAAGGGAAAAATTGAAGGTGAAAGGAAAGAGAAGACGAAGGTGAAAGAGGAGTTCAACGACGAGAGGTGACCAACTGCAACTCTCTTTTCCCCTCTCCATCATTATGTTCTCTCTTCCGCTCTGCTCGCCTCTCATTGATTTGGGAAGTAGGGAAGGGACGTATTTTGGAACCAAAAGAGACTTAGGAAGGGATGAGAAATTTGGGAACTGAGAAGGGATTTCACTATAATAATATTATTATTAATTTTTTAAAAAAGGGTAATTTGTGGGTTATCTTAGGCGGGGCCAAATAGGTTCGATTTTTTTTTTCAAAAAAATGAATTTAAATTGAATCCATTTTGACAAATGTAATTATAAGATCATAATATTGTACGATTTTATAAGTTATTTTTAATACCAATCTCATGTTAGATTAAAAATGTATAGGATAAAATATGATGGTAACTAATATCATAGAATCGTAAGATTTCACTCAATCACAACATATGTAAATTTTCTCACTTTTTTACTCAAAGATAGTGAAATGACATTATTTGGAAGGCAAAATGGATTGTTCTAGCCACCCAAAGTGACATTTTCGATTTGAATATTACAATACTCTCATATCAAAATGAGATTAGTGAATAAGTCTGCTTTCACACACGTATAATGGATTATTCCAATTGTCCTCTTATAGTCTTTCGGTTCTACTGAAGTTCCAAAAAAAAATGTGATACTTTTGGTTCTATGAAACTCTTTTGGTTCTATGACATTTGTAACTTATGACTGATTACTTTATTCAAATATGATAAAATTTTGATGGCTTTATGCTTGTGTTAAAAAATTATGTATGATTTCTTAAATATTATTTTTGTCATATTCGTTGATCCAATCTTATGATTCAATATATTTTTTGTCTCATTTAATTTTATGCGAGATCTCAATCCATGTATGGATGAAGCTCTTGGTAAGGCTATAGTAAATGAAATGAAAACTTAATGGTTAAAATTTAAATCGCAGTCAGATTTATTCTTTTGCATTTTGAATTTTAATATTTCATAGCACAACGTTATTGTGATGAATTTCAAGGATTAATCGATCATTGATATATACATCTTTTAATATGCATGCCTAGTTTAGCAACTCATAATTTGGGTGAACAATTAATTTTATAACTTATTTGACTAGTTTATAAGTTTGTTTGACTAAAATAAAAGTGTTTGGTAAACAATCTTATTTAAATAACTTATAACTTATTTTAAAAAACTACTTTGAGTAGCTTATAGCTTATAACTTTTATATTTTTCTTCTTCTTTTAGTCTTATTATTTTATTAAAATTTCTATTCTACCATTTTTTCTCTTACTATGCATCCTCTCTGCTGCCCTAAATCCCAAATTGCGTTTGCACTGCTTCATCCTTACCGTCTGTCATTTGTCGTCCATATGCTTCAAGCTACTTTGATGGGAGGGATGTGTGTAATTGCGTTTGCACTGCTTCATCCTTACCGTCTGTCATTTGTCGTCCATATGCTTCAAGCTACTTTGATGGGAGGGATGTGTGTGTGTGTGTGTGTGTGTGTGTGTGTGTGTGTGTGTGTGTGTGTGTGTGTGTGTGTGTGTGTGTGTGTGTGTGTGTGTGTGTGTGTGGGGTATTGCTTATGCTTTTCATATGTGGAAAATGAAATAAGAAGGAAGAATCAAAATCCATTTTCTGCAAAATTGTTTGGGAGAAGGGAGATGTAGAACTCATTTTCGTAAATTTGATTTGTGAATATTTTATTTTTTATAAATGATTTTTAGTACAAAATTAAATTGTAGTAATTTTAATAGTTTAAAAATAATATAAAATATATACTTTTGTCTAAAAATAAAATTTGTATAGAATATAATATAAGTATGTATTTTTATATCATTTTACATTTATCAGCTATTTCAATAGTTAATTTTATTAAATACTTCTAATTTAATAAGCTAGTTTTCAGTTAAAATTAACTTTTAAACTTTAGTTAAAAATTAATTTTTAAACTTTCAATTAGCTTATCAATTATTTTAGTCAAATATAACCTAATTGCACCGAAAAAAAGGTCAAACTATATATAAGGGGCTTAGCCTTGCTTTATTGTTTGTTGGGGAGAGAGAATCAAGATGGTTTCAATGGTATGGGTCTCTTCTTGTCCTCATTGATTCCCACAACCCTCAATCACATAAGTGTACGAATTTGCTCAAATGTGGCAGACAAAATTAGGGTTTTCCCACAATGGGGAATAGTTCTTTATGTAATCAGACTCCCATTTTAATTGTCTAATGAGTTGAATATATTCTGTGGGCGGTGCTCATCATGCGCACTGACGAAACACAATCTGAAGTTGGTTAATTAATTAATTTGACGTTGATTAAGAATATGGTATTGGTGAAGATTCAAATCATAACTTGATTAATTTCCACTAATTAGTGGGTTTTTTCATTTTGAATTAGGAAACCAGATCTTGTAGTCACAGTGATTCATTTCCTTATTCTTTTCAAAATCAATATATAAGGTGGCCACATGAACACATATAAATTCTTACGTACGTACAGAAGAAAAGAAAAAAAGAAAAAAAGAAAAAAAAAGTGCAGTACTGTAATGGTTTTGAAGTATTGTTAATGCTTATTACGTAATCCAGATTCCAGATGATTCGTATTTGAAAAAGCGGCTACCTTGGGTAAGAGACGACATGCAATGTTATTTGATTCTTTTCATTCCTCACTGTATATACTGACGTGTTTGACGTAACGTTAAATTGTATAAAGACAAAGATTAGCAGAACTGATTTTTAACTTAATAGTTACGTGTTAAGCTAAAATTAGATTTAAAATCAATGTTAAAAAAATTGGACCGAATCGACCGGTCGAACCGAAAAACTTGCCAACAGGCAAGTCGTCAGGTCAGGAATATGCCTAAAAATCGAGAAGGAGTTGAACCGATCAAAAATTGGTTAGATAGGTCAAAAATCAGAAAAATTAGAAAAATTAGCCGGTTGCCTCAGTTGGCTGGTTTAGAAAAAAAAAAAAAAGCCACGGTCCACGGATTAAGAAGAAGAAGAAGAAGAAGAAGACTCCCCGTCCGACCGGCATCCTCTGTAGGCATTGCTAGATCTAGTTCATTTTGTAACCGAAGAAGACACATCGAACTTACAAAAATGACAAAAAAAGAAGGCGGAACGAGAGATCTGAAAAATAGTAAAAGATTGAAAGAGAGAATGGAGGCAGAGGAAGTAGAGATCGGGATAGATCTGAGAAGTGAATTGATTCGACTAATGAAACTGAAAGACTCTGTGAGTGAGAGAGAGTGAGAGTGAGAAAACTAATAAGAAGTAACGTTGCTGCTCCTCTTTCCAGACCCTTCACCTGTTCTCTTTCTTTTTGTTTGCCAACTGTCCAACATCTTTTCTAAATTTTAATAAAGTTGAAGGTTAAAATATGAAAAATCAAAAATAAGATTAAAATGAATATGATATAGCATTAAAAATTAAAAACTAAGATTTAAATGAAGAGAGAGTTTAATATTTTAATTATGTAAGGTAGTATTTTAATATTTTTAATTATATAAAGTAATATTTTATTTTTAATTTTATATATATTTTTATTTTTTTAATATTTTTAATTACTATCAATTTAATCACGGTTTAACTATTAAATTTTAAACTGATTTCAATGGTCAAATTTTTTAAACTTTGTTTGAAACTATGGGCGACAATACAAGAGTGGATATTGGTCAATTTTCTGTAGCTGGCAAGCTAACATTGATGCTTTGGCTGCTTCCTTATATGTAAGTCCAAAGTTTATGTATACATTATATGTTTCATTTTCGTTGACATTTTCTCAGTTATTATAATATATAGTATAATGTTTTCTCTTTTAGCTTTGATCGTAAATCCCATTCAAGTGTGTCCAAAGCACGAATCTCTGCAAGAAAGGTAACCATTTCGATTATCGAGTTGGATTATCCATATCTTTTTATTCTCCTTCAAAAAATTAGGTGGCTACAGCTGTTAAAATAAGTTAAATTTATGGAGCTTGTCTGCCCTGATCAACCTTGTAAATGAGATAATGTTTTCTCTTGTTTTTTCAAAACATAAAAATTTCTAAAAAAATTGTAAAATATTAGTATTTTGAGTTTACATATATATATTTTTTGTTACTTTAGTTTTGAGATGTCAAAGTCCTCCAAGTAAGTATAAACATTTAGCTTATGAAATAATGTATATGACCTAACTTAATTAATGTCCTAATCTAACTTAATTAATGTCCTAATCTAAAAGAGAGATTTTTAAAATTAAAAATAAAATACATAATATTAATATAAATAATGGCACACTGAGATTTCAATAGGCAACAATCTCTTTAGACTTAACAACTTTGGAGGTATTTAATTTTTACCATAACAGCTATAAATTTGTTTTTTATATCTTTCACACTAAGTTATATTTCTTTCTCCTTGTTTGAGTTTTATTAAACAAAGATGTATATATAATTTTTATTTTTTCATGTATTATATTTAAATTTATAATATATATTTAAATTATAAACAAATAAAAAAAATTTCAATAAAAAATTATGAACTAGGCTGGGCCATAGTTTTCAATCCATTTATCTTAGCCTAGCCTAATTCATAGCCCTTGAAAGGCTAAGTTAGACAATAATTTTCAACTCATTTACTCATCTAAACCAAATTTGACCTTGTTTATTAGAGGCTTAGTAAGACTTGGATTGGCCCGATTCAGTTAGTCCAGCTCATTTGACATTTGTAACTGTAAATACAATGCTACAAGGACAACCGGTGTGTTTGGTACAAAAAAATAAAATAAAGGAGAATTAAATGTGAATAAAAATAGAATATTTTACTAAAATATCACATATTTTAATTTTTTAAAAAAGAGAAAGTTTAATATTTTTTACCGGATAATTTAGCCAAATTCTCCTTATCTCTCTTATTACCTCACTCTTCTCGTATGACTGCCCCCTACCAAAAACTTCATTATATATTATGGCGTTACGTACTTTCAAACTTCAAACTGAGCGCACAGATTTTTTTTAGGGTGATTCCAAACACACGTGACATATTGATCAATTTGCAAAATCTGAAGCAACAGGACGAAGCATTCTAATTAACCTTTTTTCTTTTTAGGGTCAAGCAGGCCTAATAATCAATATAGAGCCCAAAACACCCAATTTTCTTGACCCAAAACAAATTACCTAAGAAAGGAGGAACTTCGGCCGTCTTAGATGGGCTTTCATTCACGAATTTGAAAATGCTACCTTTACATGAGGCGAATATAGCATAGGTTCTATATGACCCCAAAAACAAAAAAAGAATAAAGCATAATGTCCCATGCTCTTATGCCTAGTTACGCATAATTTATGTTTAAGTCACATATATATATATATATATATATATATATATATATATATATATATATATATATATATATATATATATATAGGATGATTTGACCCAAAAAAATGATTAAATATATCTTAAAAAAAAAACATACGCACATTCATATTTCATAAACAATTTCCTCTCCCCCAATAATGAGGCTATGGCTGTTTCTCATCAATAAGTTGAAAGCCTCAAGATGTACAAGCATTTTTTTTTGGGTGAAATGGATATAAATTCTATTAAATTAACACCAAGTTAAGATTACATAAGATACACTAGAACCTAAAAATTGACAAATACATTGCAAACTTAGAACTTATGGGATAATGGTACATGATTTAAGATAGTATATCCTAAAAATCAGTACCAGGCATATACAGCAGAACTATGAGACTAAACAGAGGCAACACACTCCTAACCCTAAATTAGAGCTAGTCTTTTAACTACTTAAATAAATATTAGCTAATACATGCCCAATCAAGAACAGAGGTAGAAAATAAAGAAACAAACACATCTAGCATTTTTTTTACACTAAATAAAGCCCAGAAAGATATGGCAAATTACTGGGCTTCCCACTGAACCCAAAACCTAAAGCTGCTTCTTCAACATCAACATGCGAAGCTATGTCAAGTTGGGTATATCCAAGGGGCACTGCGGGAACACGTTCGTGCTAGGGTGCGCAGAGAGCAGGGTAAAGGAGCCAACGCAGGAAGGCCTTGGGCATGTGGACTCCGGGAGCGTGCCGCAAACGCCGATGAAGCTAGTGAACTTTTCGATTGAGTCCTGCAAGTAAAGGGTCCAACTCCATAAGCGGCCAGATCAGGCTGCGGGGGGTAAACCTGGAACTAGCGGTGGAGAGATAAACACTGGCAGAGACAGTTGTAGAACATTGCCGCGAAGCACCACCCAGTGCCATCCGGATCTACAAGAAGCCTTCACCTAGCAAAGGAGGAGAACATCTACAAACGAGAAAAGGAAAGCTCTCACGAAGGAGAGGGGAACAAAAACAGAAAGGTAAGGAGAAGAAAGTGGGTGGAGGGTTACTGTCACGTCCCAAAATTTGAGCACGTGACCGGCACGGAAAGTGAATTTCATTTCACCTCCGTAAGCCTATCTTTCTCTTAAAAAAATCATACAATTCTTTTTCGTGCAACCAAAACGAGTTCTGTATACATACTACAATTACTCACATTACATCACTGAATGAACCTACCCGATTACAGAGATTTCTAGATTTATACAACTTAGAATAAAACTTAACTATTATACCTTTATCCTGAACAAATGAAAAGGTAATTATGGACTAAGGATCCATAATTCTTTGTTCCGATATTTACCTTCAGCTGTCAACTCTGAAAAAAAATATCAATAAGAGGGGTATGAGCAAACCACGTGCCCAGTGAGTAGATAACACAATACAATGACAAAATAAAAATCATGCATCATAATGATAACATGCAGCAATCATACGTAGATCGATCATCATATGATATAATATTATTCATAATACTTCACAACAATATCCAAGTGAATCAAATGCATTTCAACAAAATTCAAAATTCACAACAGCAATCAATGAAATCAATTTCACACACAATTCCCGTACCAACCGGGTCGTCCAGAATACCTCTGGATCGTTGCCCGCGGCCCCCGCCGCATCCACCCTTATCACTCCATTTATATTCTCCACCCTTATAGCTTCACATAGATTTCTCCATGGGGTGCACCACCATGCCTTTCCTTTCCAGTCAAACACAATCACAATCACATATAAAAACATCCTCAATCATAATCTTGAGCCACATACACAACTCAGTCATTTACAATTCAAGCCACAACATAATCAATGTGGTTCCAGCAACATAGCATGTATATAACATAACCCATAATATAGAACAATTATTCAACAATAACATACTTCAACTATCCGCATATGATTGAACTCAACAATCAGAGTATGATACATTTCAACTCAGTTCACATGTCATTCACAATCCATCATATAACCTCATTCATGAGAAAATAAGAAAATATAATTATATACATCACCTGGCACGTTCCACAATTGTTTGTCTCATCATCCCACATCATTCTCTTCAAATTTGGATATTCAACATATTTTCACTATGATGCAAAAAGTCAATAACAAAGATATTTAATCATAGCAAGTATTAACCCACTCACCTGGATTTCATGCTCTCAGCACTCCCACCTTGCACTTGACCATTCCTATTGTAACCAGATAAAAACCATCAGGGTTACGAAATAGAGAAATTTCCTACCACTACTCTCGACCTTCATCCACTTCTCAAATCATAACTCCTAACTGGTAATGAATATCCAGATGAAACTTATACCATTGGAAACTAGACTCAAAGAGCTTTTCAACGATATTAAAAAAAAAAAACTGATGCTACAGTAACGGTCAACGGTCAACGCAGCTACAGTAACGTTGACCGAGTCAACGCTACAGTAACGAGAAAATCTGGAAAAATTTTCTCTGTGAACAGTAATTCTGGGGAAAATTTTCGATGTTCTTCGTGTTCTTCATCCAAAAATCCAAAAATCATATCTAAAACAACATTTCTTTTGATTTCTTCCATGAGTTTTCATCCTTAATGTCTAAGGAGTGTTTTAACACCAAAACTCCCAATTTTTACCAACAATCCAAGCTCAAATCTCAAATTTTCATCAAGAACACTAACTTTTTCAAATATCCAAATTCTACGAATTTCTCATAGTTTTCTCCAAATTTCTTGTTCTAATAACATCATAAACCACCTAGGAATGTTTTAGATTAACATCCACACTTAAATTCATCCATTAAAATATTCTACAAAAATTTTGCAAAAATAATAACCAAGGATTTGATCTTGTAATAAGAGGAAGAAGAAGAAGAACATCAACTTACCAATCATCCTAACTTTCATAGCTTCCTTCCCAAAGCAAAAATTGCATGAATGATTGATGAAGAAATTCCTTTGCAAGCATAATCGAGAGAGAGAGAAAGTGAAGCTACGGGAGGGAGAATGAGAAAAAGAAAAGAATAAGGAGAAGTGTATACGCGTGGGCCCCACCAATTTCTTTTTCGATAAAATCGCTCATAGCCACCTTAGCTTATAAGATTTGTTCACTTTAATCCCTCTCGATGTCTCAAACTCCACTTTAACCTCGAATCCATCATCTTTTCGGTACCGGACTCATAATTCATTCCCATAAGCTCTATTTTTCTTCTCGGGTTCCTACTTGGTCATTTTTCAAAAGTCCTCTATACTTTCTTTTCTTTTCACTTTAGTCCTTGAGAATTTGTAAAAATTTCCTAAATTAAAAATGAAAATTTCTATTCTCACATTTTCTTCACTAATTCAAAAAGAAAATTTTTCACGTAATTAAATTTTTCACTAAACTTCAAAATAGGCTTTAAATATTCATATAAATTCTTGGGATATTACAGTTACCGCCTTTACCTGCAGTGCGGCCCTGGTGAAGAAACCCTAGCAGACAAGGAGTTGAAGACACTTGGTGAGACTTAGTCCTGGATTACTGTGTTAATGTACAAGTATTTTTTTTTTGGGACAAATGGATATGAATTCTAGTAAGAAGGCATAAAGCCATGATTACATAAGATAGATTAGGTCTAAGCATCGTCAAATACATTACAAGCTTAAAACTTATGGGAGAATGGTACATGATTTAAAAATTAGTATTAGACATAAACAACATAACTATGAGACTAAACAGAGGCAACATACCCCTGACCCTAAATCCAATGGACTAAAAAGGGGCAACACACCTCTAACACTATATTAGAGCTATTCTTCTAATAATTCAAAAAAATAAATACACAAGCTGTTACAAATGCCAAACAGAACCAAAGTAGAGGGTCCACAATATTTTTTTAAAAAGAGAAAAAAAAATGGATCTGAAGCTCCGAAAAACACCAGATCTCTCCTCCCCTGCCCACTGGAGCTCTGAAGCCGCCTCTGTTAAAAAATGATGCAGTGTTGACATGCTTTCGGCGAGGATTAAGGTTCTCGGCTATGATCTCCGACACACACGCACCTTCATCCACCAGTGGTTCAACAATCCCCGATGATTCACTTGATCTCTAGCTTGATCGTAAGCAGAAAAAGCAACCTCCGTTGGTGAACACCTCATCAACTTCGATGATAGCAGCGTCTTCAATCCAGTAGGCAGGGGACGAGCTTGCAAGAAAGAGAGAGAGAGGTGGCCTTATCGACCTCATTGGTGGCGATGTCTTCGGGTAGGGATGGCATGTACACTCATTAACATGGCAAAGGCAGAGTGATGAGATTGGATTGTTGTTGTTGCTGCTGCTATAAATGATGTACATCCAACGAACTTCAAGAGTTTCAGGAAAACAAAACATCAAAAAAACTCCCACAAAGAGAAGGAAATCTTCTCCAAAAGAAAAGAAGGAAACTCCCACAATGGAGAGGGGAACAACAACAAAAAGAAAGGAGTGGATGAGGCAGCTTTCGCCACCAGCGGTGCATAATATGAGAAAACCCTAACAGGAGAAGGCGAAGCTTTCTGGAGAAGATGATGTGCCTATTTATGTACAAGCATTTATTATCTAATCTTTTGTTTCATTAAAGCCTGGGTCGGCCTAAAGGCAAACTTGGCTAGCAACAATTCCCATTTAGTACTCTGGATATCAAGATTCTTAAAGTCAGGTTGGGCTAGACCCATTAATTAAATGGGCTCAACAGCCCATCATTGCCTTTACCCATGAAAAACACCAATAGACAATCGCGAATTCATGAAAACTGAAGAGGACCCCCGAAAATAAGAGAGGATGATGTAGGTAAGAAGTGAACTAGCTGTTAGATATTAATGAATTAAGCACGATAAGTTAGTGTCACAGCAGAAGTACTTTGACGAGCACATTGATTCTTAGTACGTATTTTATGAAGACGTTAAAATCAAAGGTGGCCTGAGAGTATAAATCTGTATATAGAGTTTGATATTTAGGGTTTATATATATATATATATATAGAGAGAGAGAGAGAGAGAGGTTTGGTAGCGACATGTAGAGTTATAGGTACGGAGAGTGATGGAGACAAAGAATTGGCTGAATTTGGATATATGTAATATCAAATAATGGAAGTGTATTATAGGGTTGTGGACAATATAGAAACCACTTCAGGCAAATCAACAAGACAATTTCTCTCCGTAGCAGCCATGGTCCAATACGAGTGAGAATGTGACACAGAGAGAGAGAGAGAGAGATAGAGATAGAGATAGAGAGGGATAGGTTTTGATGGTGATAGATGTGAAGGGAGGGGACAATACGGCATGGATTACAGTTAGGTTAATTAACGTTGTATCTGTATAAAATATAAATCTCTTTAGGATCTTTTGTGCTTATCATTTCACTAAGTTATTGTGACTCATTAGTTTTTGGCTTGTAAGTGATGATTTTGATTGAGTGAGCGTTGCTTTTTATTGGCAGACAAATTGCACCTACTCTTCCTAAGCTACCCAGTTCATGAAAACCATCAGGGTACAACATACCTATTTCACAATGAGGCTTCACTACATAATTAAAGCCAATATATATTGCATTAGTTAACAAGTTCTATCACTATTAATTATCTCATTTATTACTTTTCCCGTACAGCAATCGTCGAGTTTTGAAATCCAACGTGTTAAAAAATTGAGGTAAATCCAACCCTATATTTTACATTATTCTCTCATTTTTTTGGATATATATATATATATATATATATATATATATATATATATATATATATATATATATATATATTATTTTCGAAAATATCACTTTTCTTTTATGAAACAAAAAGATGTGCTACGCTTATTTCTCCTTCAACAAGATATAATTAATAAACCTATTCTGACTAGAACTATTTTTATGTTTATTACTTAAATATTATAAAAAGTATTAAATATATATTTGATCAGTATAAAATAATGGTTTTCTAATTTTGGAAAATTGAAAAATTATTTGATACAGATTAACAAATAATTATTAGAAACAAAAAACATATTGACAAATATCTTTTACACACACACAAGTATCTTTTGCTTTGAAGTTTTGCCTATTGTTTTTCAAATCTTTAAATTGACAATTCATTGGGACTACTGTGCACTGAAAGTGAATAAATGGGGCCGACAATAGCAAAGTTGTTATTGAATATTAATAATATTAAATGAATTTGACTTTGAAAGACAAAGTTGGGACATGAGCTTCTCTAATTTGGCCTCATTTATTCTGTTTGGTTGTAGGCAGTCTTTAGCTTCTCTAATTTAAACCCCAAAAAAAATGTATGAAATTGTTATTATTATGAGTTGATTTCAATCCGATAGATTAAATTAAAAATAGGAACATATCTATTACATGGATGGAAAACAGTGCCTATATATATATATATATATATATATATATATATATATATATGTCAGTAAGATATTTTAGATTTAAACTTTTGGTTAAAAAGAAATTACCTTATTTGATACATTTAATTAGCTCAACAAAATTCAACGGAAACGTACAATGAAACGTGTAGGGTTGCGTAAGAATTTAAAGTTGATAAAGAAGAAGCCAGAGTGATTTAGTTTGTATATCTGTCACTTGTTATATGTGGATTAGATACAAGCTACTGCATTGATTAATATTGTGTACTATTGAGGGTGACTCGCGAGTAATTGTGATTTGTCTTTATTTAAATCGTTAAATTTAATATTTAACTGATTTTAAATAATAATTTTTATATACTTTTTTAAAAAAAATATTAAAATATAAATCGTTGAACTTGAAATCTAACGATTTAAATAAGAACAAGCAGCACCAGATCCACTTTTGAAGATTTCAATGTCCTTTTTATTTTAATAATAACTCAACCGGATTATTAAAAATTTTTATTTCACTCTTTACAATTTTATTTAATAATTTTAAATTGGATTTTCAGAATTAAAAAAGTTACAATTGGATCATTAAAAATCTTTATTTTAGTATCTAACATTAAACTTTTAATAATAATCTATTAAATTTTAGGAACATAACCAGTTATATATAATATCAATATCCGGAACATACACCTTAATTTACTTAGCATTGATTGGTTGCATGTGATATTTTAGAGAAAATTTATATAAAATTATTTATATTTTTGTTATCAAATTCTTCAATAAATGAACATGTGTAAATTTTTTTTTTGAAAAACTAATAATTCAAGATATGAATTATAAAGAAATATAAAGTTATTTTTTAAATATTATATATATATATATATATATATATATATATATATATATATTTGTTGTGTTCTTATTAAAAAAAACTAATAACAAATATATAAGAAATTACACATAATTTTTTTCTTTTAATAAAACAACAAATCTCTCTCTCTCTTTCTCTCTCTCTCTCTCTCTATATATATATATATATATACATACACACATGATTTAGATTTTTTTTGTTGGCATTTTAGAGTGTCAATATATTATGCACATGATCAGGTACATTAGCAAAATTTAATGAGGATTTAATTGCAAACTTCCAAATTAAAGGGATTAATTTAAAAATTGAGTCAAACTATATCTACAAAGAAAATAATATTTAACCCAAAAAAAGAGAAGTATTTGATAATGCCAACAAATGTAATGCTAGGAAATTTAACATTATTTTTATTACATGTATTCTAAATTGTTATGACTTACTAAACCTAATTTTGTCTCAAACTATTGCTTTTAAATGGCGTATATCAAATATTTTATTTAACGTATGCCATTTAGACGTTGTTATAAATTGGCAAAAACACTGTTTTGTTATTTGTATATTAATCGTACAGATATGCCTATCCATTGACCAATGCATGTATGGTTCTGAAATCAATAGTATAAAGCGGACCTATTTAACTCCACCTCACAAGCTGACTTGTAAGTAGAAGATTTCAAACCCATATGTATAACACCTAAAATCTCTTTACTTAACCAACGTGAGAGTCGCACCAATTAGGGAAAAAAAAATAAAAGATATATATAGCAATAAAAATAGGTGAGGTAATTATATAAGATTAGTGTCTAGATGGAAGGCGCCCGGTAGCCATCAAATTGATTAGATTGTGGGACAAAGTCTTACCATTATTCACCGGTCAGTTTAATTGGTTAGATAAAAAATTAATTAAAAAATTAGTTTATAATAATTTTTAAAATTAGTGAGTGATTTGAATCAAACAAGAGCTGGTTGAATTAGAAAAAAAAAATTAATGCTAAATAAATCGGCTGAATGCTTGAACCGATTTACACTTGAATTTTTTAATTTTGTTTATTTTATAATCAAATCATGAAATAATTAATATTAAAGGTCAGTCAATTTTAATGGATATGACAATATCTTGATATATTATAAATTTGATAAGAGTGAATATTATCTTGATTAATAATAATTCCTTATTATTTGGTCAATTTTTTGTGTGAACTTTTTTATTGTGAATGTTATTTTGTGTAATTTGACATCAAATTTTACTTCTAATTGAATTTGTAAATTTATATTTATAATATTTAATTATGTATATGATCTTTTTAATATTTTAAAATAGACTGATTTAATTATAGTTCGATTTCGATTTGAATATTGACCATTGAATTAATAACTCTATCGATTCAATAATCAATCTAATTTTCAAAATCTTACTATTCTCACACCCATTCCAAAGCTAGAATTGATTTAAGGGGCGTGCTACAGGGAGCTCAACCTCCCTCCCATCTATTAGATCAAATTTTATTTTAGTGCGTATTGAGATTTGTGTTAAGTTTTAGTTAAATAAATTATTTTAATATTAAATAATTTTTTTATAAGACAAAATCAATTTAAAATTTGAAAGAAAATATATCTACAGTTTATTATATTCTTGTAATTAAATTTTTAATTAAAATATAATAAATATATAATTTGTCAATAAAATAGGATTAGTGTATAATTTATAAAAAATAATTGTAAAAAAAGTTAATATTATATTACATATTAAAAATATAATATTTAGTTCGTTGAAGGGGTGAGTGGCAACGGGGGAAAGGGAGGAGACAGGTGGCAGAAGGTAAGGATGCCGACAGTCGCAATTGGAGAGTTGTGGACACGAAAGGAAGGATAATGACCCGACCCTGTTTCCCTCGTTTGTATGGGCCATGAGGGTGCAAATGGGTCACAGGGGTGGGTGTTGTTGGAACCCGAATTCACTATAATTCCCCTCCTACTCCCTCCTTCTCCTTGTAGGGCGGCCACGTGCCAGTGTTGCACCTCGAAAATAAAACTCACAACGAAACGAAACGAAACGAAACGAAACCTCCACACCACATGACCACACCCTCTCGTTTGACTTCATGCTTCCGAGTTTTTCCTGTGCCCCGCCCTTATCAGGTCTTAAGTCTTAACCCCCGCTACCTAGTAGCTAGCTACAACCTACCTGCCTACATGTCCTTTCCCACTAATTAAACCTTCCTTTATATATATATATATATATATAAATATATAACCAAAACCAACTTTAATTACTCAACCATCACAATTTTGTATTCCATAATCCTCCTCCTCCACAAAATTAATTATATCATTTCAGCCTCCACCTTTGATCGCTACTTCAATAATTAACTTCTTTCTGTCCTCTCCCTTCCAACTAGCCACCTATATATAGCTAGCTACTATCTACAATCTTCTACAAAATTCTGTTACATCAACCAAATCACAATTCATCATCATATCTACATGCACCTCAATATTTTTACGCTTCTTAAATCTAATTAAATCCAATTCAATCATCATCTTCTCTCTCTCTCTCTCTCTCTCTCTCTCTCTCTCTCTCTCTCTCTCTCTCTCTCTCTCTCTCTCTCTCTCTCTCTCTCTCTAGTGTATACACACACACATGATTATTAACATTTGAAAAAAATGGAAATTATATTTTTATTAAAGAAGTCCAAAATTAAAAATGTATTGAAAAAGATAAGAATTATATATATACAATTAATGCTTTATATTTTTGTTATTAATTTTTTAATAAAAAAGGAATATGTATGACAAGTTATTTAAAAAGCTAATATTATAGTATTGAATTGTAAAAGAATATACTGTAATTTTTGTTTTTAAAAAAATATAATTATTATATTTTGATTGAATAATTATATACTTATTATTTTTTATTGAAAATTTTGATAGAAAATAATATGAAACTCTACCTCGAGGACTTACGAAAAAAAAAAGGCTTTTAGAAAGATCTTATGTGAAAATTGAGAGAAAAAATTTTTTTGATCACGGATAATAGTTCAAATTAATGATATCTTTTAATGTATAATAATATTTTTTTAAAAAATTGTATAACATCAATTTGAGTCATTGAAAAATTTGAGAGATACATGCGACTCCTAATTAATTATTCAAAAAGTTCTGAAGTATATCAAATATTCATTAGCTAATTAATCAACCAGAATCCACAATAAAATCAATTAAAACCATTTCGTTTATGATTTTCTTATCCTTCGTGCTTGTCCAACATACTGAATAATGTTTCGGATTATATATATGGTTTAAATATTTAAAATAATCAATGCAGCTATATATATATATATATATATGTATATAGGCTGAAAAATGCTTATATATTTTAAGCCAAATAATAGATTATAGGATCATTATTTTCTTTGTTGTTTGTCCTCGTCCTTCACTTTTTATGCTCCAACCTCAAAGGACTATATATCGGAGAGTATTAGTGATTGCAAAAATGGAAAAGAAAATACGATTTTAATTTGTGGGTGTGACGTCTTGGCTTAGGTAACATAAAAATGGAATCCACTTTTTGCTTTTTCCCCAAAACTCGTTAAGAGGAAGTGGAATACAACTCCTAAAAGTGCTTTCAATAGCTGGTAATCTTTGCACGATATGTTGTCCTACGTATTCCAGAATCATTAATATTTGACCCATGACTTCCGAGGCTTGCAACTTATCTCAATGCTTTCAAATTACTATATATTAACATCTAATTATAGTTAAGTGCCTGGGTATTTAATTATATACTACTATTACATTGTACACATGATCGACGTAAGAAGCGTAGCTCTTTGGGGGAATAATTAATGTTACTGATTGTGGATATAAATTCAAGCTTCGCAAGACAGAGTTCGTACATAATTAATTAATCATGAACGCGAAGTGAGGAGTTTTAAATTCATATATATATATATATATATGTGAAGGGATCGAACTTTAATTTTTTAAAATTAATACGTCAAAGCCATATAAGTGATGATGAATTGAAACACTCATAGTAATTAAGATCTAGATCTTATTCATAAAATTACATAAGATCTATATTTTGATAACAAAAACAAACAAGATTTTCTGTAAAATCTTTTTTGCATCAAGATCTCTTGGGATCTAGATCTTACATCTTGAAAATAACTGATAAATTTATGGAAATATAACACTTAAGATCTTAAGATCATAACACTTAGTTTTTTTTCCTGATGTTTTGATATTCAAATTTTTTTTATGAAAATAACTGATAAATTTATGGAAATATGAGATGTTTTATAGAAATATTTTGATATTTTGATAAATTATATTTATTTTTAAATATTTTTATATTTAAAAAATTATATAAATATTTTTTATATTTATATTTTAAAATTACATAGGATCTTAAACTCCTGCGATTTGATCTCACCGACCTTTCTGATCTTGTACAAGATCTTGATCTTGATTATCTTGGAAGCACTACTTGAAGAAATTTATAAACAATTGATATGCACCAATATTGCAGATAGCTTTATAGCATATATGAATAATAACAAATCATATACGTATCTAGAATAGTAGCAGAACTCATGATGACAATTGATGATCGGGTATAAGTAGTAAAAAGAAGGGAAAAAAAAAGAAAATAGTTAAGGAAAGTAAATTGTCCTTTTGATCTAATATGTTTTCAAAAGTATAACTTCAATGGGATTGTAACACTACATATATAGTCAAAGAGTAAGGACTCCTCATGAAACTCTAATGGGCTGACATTCCCATCATTGGTCAACTCTCACAATGTCCAGTTTCAGTCCAGTAAGAATTACATAATTTGAGTTAAAAATGACTCATAATTATCTTATTATTATTAAATCTAGATTATATAAATATATATAGAGATAAACATGATTTACGATGATCCACATGGAAAATCCAATAATTTCTCACTTGGATAACATAAATCATGGGTTTAAAGGAAAAATAATTTTCAGATTTAATGATACAATATTATTGCCATATGCAATTAATCTGTCAATTATGAACTGTCATGTTAAGTTAACAATTTTCAAGTCAAACAACAGGAGGCATCACGTATTCGATAATGCAAAAGCCATGTCCGATAGGGACACTGACATCTTTCATGCCAAAATACTCAACCTCAATAAAAGACCTAATTAAGTAATATGAAAAATTGGTGTCAGAACATGCATTACAGAATTATGATCCTTGTGCAAATCTAACTAATGGTGCAAGCATCCACCCAAGATGCTTTTTGAGAAACAAGAAGATTTCTCATAAATACAAAATAAGATTGGGTCAAAATGTCTCTAACCAAACGATCCAAGCATCCACCCAAGACGCTCTATGAGAAACAATAAGATATCTCAAAAATACAAAATGAGACTGGGTCAAAATGTCTCTCACAATACAACCATATCAAAATGTCATAACATGAACAAAATTGCATGTTATTAAAGTATGACAATAAACAAGATAGTATGGTTATCAAAATGGCGAAGTCCATAAATGTCTTGAGAAAATACAATTATAAAAAACAATAATCGTCAAAATACAAATAAAACGTAAATGGAGCTTCTACTAACCCACAATATTGTCAACTTTAATTACACCAATGCCAGTCACATAACCTTGAAAGGTTTCAACTGTCAATCCCTCGGTTAGTGGGTATGCAACCATAATCTTTGTGCTTATATATATATTGTATGTGATTCCTGAATCTTCTCTCTTATGAAACTCATACTTGATATCAAAATGTTTCGTGTGTGCAAAAATTTTATTGTTTCTAGAGAAAGATATATCGATAAGGTTATCACAATAGATTGTTAAAGTTATCATTTTGAGAACACTGGGACTTGGTGAGCATCTTCACCTTTCAACACAGGTGTTGCACATGGGGGGGCAAGATCCCATGATGGACCTGGTTAGCACTTTTTTATTGTATGTTTTTTGAGACAATCCTAAGACACCCCAAGGTTTGTCATGATAGATCTGTATGCTGAAAATGAAAGAGGCATTACCAAGATATTTCATTTTAAATTGGCTTGAAAGCATGTACTTTCTCTCACACAGCAAGTTCAAACTATTGCCACCATGACATGTTTAGTTGCCTCAAAACAACCTATGCACTCTATCTCGAGTGAGTGGGAGATGTACAAAATTCCTTATAAATTAGATGGTCGATAATAAATTAGAGCTCCCATGTCATTGTAGTCGTCGATAGGGTTATAAATTACAAAGCATTCACATCTTAAAATTCAAAAACGATAGGGCATTTAAAAAATTAAAACATGACATTTAATACACAATTTATCAACCCAAATACAACAATGCAGCATTGAAAAGGGAAAAATTATTTACCACAGGAAATACACATTAATGTCACTCTAATAGTGTGTGTGCACTAATGATATTTACTACAAAGAAATGAAAAAAATAGTTATAATAAGAAACACACATTAATGTCACTCCAATAGAGTGTACACTAATAGCATTTCAAAATCAATTATTTATTATCGTTATTATTGCTATTTCCCCATTTTTTTCCAGCCATAATGATTTTGTAATAAACAAAGAAATATATATATATATATATATAAACACACACATACACACACATATATACATATATGTTACTTGCAAAAACAATACCAAAGATTAGACCCCGATAGACAAGTTCACACCCTCACAAAATTATCCAAATAGCATATCTAGATATCCAAGTGTGTATGTGTGTGTCTATATATATATATAATTGAAAAATTAATACTAAATATTGGACTTGCGATAGGCAAGCTCACAACCTCACAAAATTATCCAATTAATAGATTCAGATATTCAAAATAATTTAACAGATCATTTAGGAATAATTTACAATAATACAATACAATTTAAATAGTTAAATAATTATAAATTGTCTTTGAAAAATTTAAAATACACAAATGGTGCTATTAGGGAGAGTAGGAGGTATGTTTATTAATAGCTAATACTATCCGAAATTTATATAAGTGAATTTTTGGGCCAAATTTCAAAGAGTCCAATATCAAAAATAGAGTTCTTAACGGATTCAATTGCAAATATATATATATTTCAATCAATTACATCATCCCAATTTTTTAACAATTGAATTACGTTATCACGACATATATACTAGAACTCATACTAATCACTTATGTTTTTCAATCCAATTGAATTGATTACCAAATTAAATTGACGTAATTCAAATCGTTGATTGAATTGCGAATGATGTAATCCAAATTAAATTTTCATTCACTTATCATTGTGAATGACATCGATTTGATATACACACAAAGTATCAATGAAGGTAATCAAATCATGTGAATGAGGGTTTAATGATGGTAATCAAATCACTTATCATTATGAACGAAAATATTGGGATAGTTATCTCAAATCAAGAACTAAAACTTCGTTAATTTATCAATCTAAAAGAAACATATTCATTCTTTGAATTTTGGGGTAATTGCTGGATACCTAACCTTCCTTGAATATTTCGAACCGGAATTCCCAAATTTGAAATGACTATAAAATGATTCAATATTAGTCCCTACGTGATTTTTGCATTTACCCATGTTTTCCGGTAGATAGGGATGTCTCGATCCATCTACTCGCTTCTATCATAGGAAAGTCTAGCATTAGGACACATCACATATATACAAATTTGAAGGTAATCAAATTCAATCATATATATTCAAAAGCCAACAACGTCATCTTCATTGATTCAAAAATCTAATAAGATCATTCAATCTTGATCGAAAATCCCATAAAGTTATCTCAATTACAATAATTTTCAATCATGTGTAATCACCAAATCTTTATGATACTAGTCTCATATATAAACAAATTAGGTCGATTAGGTCAATTACTGTAATCGATATACCAACCTTAAATTTTGAAAAGTTGGGGACTATTTTATTTGAACATTTCATGTTTTCATTTTTACTAAAAATAGAAAATAGACTTAAAATGTGTTTGATTGAATTTAATAAAAATATTTTTTTAAAAATATTTCTTAAAATAGGTCCAAAATTGCAAACACCAAAAAATATTTTTAGTATTTCAGGAAATACATGTTAGGAAATAAAGACTAAAAATGAAAATAGAAAATATTTTCACAAACCAAACAAACCCTAGGATTTTTGATAAAAACTATCTCAATCCATGATAAACTCTAGGGATTTGATCTTTTTTCATATACACATGATCAAATTTGAAATATCATAATTATAACACATAATTTATCCAACCCCAAAAATTTCTCTCAATCATAGACAAAATGCAAATTTTAAGGTTCTAAAGAAAAACTTCCTTATAAACCCTAACACAAATTAATCTAGATTTGACCCAAAAAAAAAGGAGATTTTTAAACTAAAACAACGACAAATCTGAATTACAATTGATATCCGATAACCAAAAAGGGTTAAATTTTGGTTTTGAAAAGAAGGGAAGAAAGCCATGGAAACAATTTTTATAATAGAGGTAATTTACCCATATCATAATAATTTTTCCCAATCAATATAAACAAACATATAAATCATTATCTGATTTTCATTTCATACTATCATAGAATAATCTGACAGCTAGATTCTAATACCAATTAAATGATTTTATAAACAATTCTTATATACCAATATTACAGATAGTTCTATATATATAACATATATGAATAACAACAAATGATATGCATACTTGGGGCAGCACAAGAAGTCATGATGACAATTGATGATTGGGTATGAGTAATAAAGAGAAGAAAATAAAAGAAACCAATTGAGGAAAATAAACTACTACATTGATCTAATATGCTTTCAAAGAATGTGACTTTTAATTTATAAAGGTAGAGAGTAAAACCCCTACTTATAAAACCCTAAGGAGCTAACATTCCTATTATTAATCAGTCCACACAAGGCCGAGTTTCAATCTAATAAAAATTATATAATTTGATATAAGAAAATAACTCATAATTAACTTAATATTAAATTTGAATTTTATATATATATATATATAGAGAGAGAGAGAGAGAGAGAGAGAGAGAGATAAACATGATTTACAACAATCCGTATGAAAAATCCAAGACTACTTGGCTAGCTATATTATAGACAAGGACTCAGTAACTAACTTGAATATCACACCCGTGCTTGGAAGAGGAGGGCTTTGGATACTATTCATTTCATAACAATAGTAAGTGGTGGCTTAGGGGTTGAATATGGTGTCGCTTTTCTTTCTAAATATGTTGACCTTTTGCGATATTTGTAAGATTTTTTGGATAGGCAATATAATAGTTCCCATTATAGCAAAATTCTTTTCTACAATGTATAAAGCAATAACCATCGAGAATTATGTAGAGGTGATTTGGTTATATTTCCTAAGTAAAAAATTTAGATGCATTCAGTTTTGTTATTAAATTCTCTAATTAAAATAATATATCAGAATATAATTATATATATATATATATATATATATTCTATTTTTAATAAAAAACTTTATAATAAAAGTATAAAGAACCGGACATAGTGTATTCCTTTTTGTTAATTTAGATTCTTACCGTCTATTAAACTAAACAGTGTATTCTTATTGATTATGTATGCACGTATACATATTAAAAATAATAGGAACTCAAATATTTCTCTTTATAATAAGAATTAGGAGAAAAATACTCGCACACACAATTTCAAAAATCTCAGAAATTAAATCCTTCGTTTCTAAAATATAAATGCTAAATAATTGATACATGTATAAGATAAAAAATATATATTTCCTTTAATAGTAAATTATTAATTTAATTCTTAAAATATTATATTTATCTCAGTTTGGTCATTAAAAAATTAAGTGTTTCAATTTAACACTTGAAAAATTACATTCATTTTTTATTTAATCATTTTTGTTGTTAAATCTCAAAATCTGTTGTCATCAAAATTCTTTTTTTTTTAATGAAAGTCACTTTGGAAAATACGAAGACAAAATTGAGATAAATATAATTTTTTTAAAAAACTAAATTAAGAAACTTGATCATTCATGAACTAAATTGAGACAAATGTAATTTTTTAATAACCAAATCAGCTAATGTCATTGGTTGATCCACATTAAACACAATGAGGGCAATTGCCTCCAGAAGAAAAAAAAATTTTATTTAGTATATATATAGTAATTATTTTTTTGCCCCCCATATAAATTTAGATATTGGCCCCACCTGATAAATCATAACCATTCATCTGATTAAAAGTACTACACATAATAATTTTTTTAAAAAAATTGAATTTAAAATTTTAAAAATTGAATTTATAATATTTTTTTAGTAAAAATATTTAAAGATTATTTTTTGCCCCTACTAACCAAAATTTCTAGATGAGATCCGCCCTTGGCTAATGTATTCCTTTCTCTAATTATAATTATATGAACTACTAAAATCTATAGAGATAACATAAATGAAGTTCAACGTCACAAAAGTTAAATAATTTGATCGACAGTATTATATATATTAGAAGGCACAGTAAGACAGAAGAGAAGTGCAGTGAATGATAGAGAGAATATGGTTGGATATACATAGCATATATATATATATATATATATATATATATGCAAGTGGCAAATATGCGAAGCTGCTGGCATTGGCATTGTCAAATAAAAAGTGAACAAACCCGGAAAGCCAAAGAAACTTCATTTTCAACTATAGTGATTGCATTTTGATTTTTCAAGTCTCATATCTGAATCCACATGCGATCCATAAAAATGGTTGAGGCTGAGGGCTACCTTTGTTCAGCTCTTATATTCAACTATGATTCGACTTTTAATTTATGCTTTTGTCTTTAATATTGTTGTCACACCTTAATCAACACTAATATATAAGTTGATGGATATTTTTTTCCGAACTGCTGATTTGGAATTATATATTTGCTTATACTAATCGCAGCTTGAAGGAAGGGGGAAAATATTTTACAAACAAAATGTGATTACATATTTAAGATATGATTTTTATTGTTTTCAAATTTTCGTCTGAGGAATTGGAGTGGTGGACGAGTAGGTGGTTTTAATTATTTAGTATATATTAAGATATTAATAATGTTGAGCCTAGAGGGGGCACCACCTAGACCTTTTAATATTTAATGATATAAATGAATGATAAGTTGTGGCCAATGCTTAATATATACGCATGATTGACATCCCTGCAGCCTTGTCGGGTGCTGAATCGCCTTGTCTATACTATGTTGCAGAATCGCAGAAATTATTTGGGGACGTAATTACAATAATAATAATAATAATAATAATAATAATAATAATTCAAGTACAATATTGGTTAATGAATCGTTATTAATATTATATATGATACGCTAAGAACTTACATAACAGACTGATAAGCATATTATAAGAGGTAACTAGTGAGCTAAACTGTGCACGAATCAATATTCTATTCTAATAATTAATGGGTTATATATAATTATGAATAATCAACCAGTTATGCAATTCATATGAAGTTATATATGTATTATTATTTTGCTCTGTATAAAGTAAAATACGTGGTTGTTTGTGTTTGCTCATCGATCATGAATGGCCTTAAAAGGGGGTCGGCCCAAATCGTAAGTAGTGCACGACCCATCACTGTCATATTTGTGAAATAAACAAAGAATATTAATACTTCAATCGGGGTCCACGTATAGGCTAAAGCTAAAAGTTGAAAGTTGAAAATTTGAACCATATATGGTAATGTAATTTGCGGAGGTAATAGCTTAGCCAATGAGCTTCTATTGTACGTCTATACCATAGTTGCTGACAAAATGGATTTAAGTTTATAAGGCTCGACCCATCAACATTTGAAACGGGGTCTTCTGTTTTGCGGAATAGAGAATTCTTTTTTTAAAGTCATAATTTTATACTTTTAACAATAATTAAAATCGTTATTAAAAGTGTTGTATAATTAACAATGATTTTAATTGTTATTAAAAATGTAAAATTGTGGTTAAAAAAAAAATTCTCTGTTTTGCAAAGCAGAAGATCCCAATCTTCTACATTTAAGATAAATTTAAGCTTCTAAACTTATATCAATTTTAAAATGGACCCAAACGAATTTGGCTCATTTACCTGCGTGTCAAAATGGATAGTGCTTGTGGGCAGTAGGCCAGCTTATTTTTTTTAATGCATAGTTATATTTTAAATTTAAATAATAAATAGATGATCAATTTTTTTAATTTAAAAAATTATTACAATTTGAAGCAAGAAGAATTAAGATTAGTAAATGTAATTTTTTTCAAAATTATACTAATCTATTATTTTGTATAAAATAAAGAAATGTTGAATTCACATTAAGAAACTTCATAAATAAAATAAATGGAGATTTCAATGTGTTGTAAAGGAATACTAAGTAAGAAACAAAGCTATGGATAAAATGACTTTTAAAAAAGTTTAGATATATATATATATATATATATATATAGATGATTTTTTAATACTTTTGTTTGATACATTAATAAATTTTTCACTGCCTAAAAAATTAATAATATATTTTTCTAGTGTGATATAGGTTCTATATATATATATATTGTTTTTCAAATTAATGATTATGAAAATTATGAAAGTTTTTATTAAAAAATTATTATTTAACAAGTCAAATTAAAAAAAAAAAGGTGACACATGTAAATAAGTATAGGCTTAAAAAAGTGGCTCATTTGACACAACTACTACATTGTAACCTGCAATGGTTAGCAATGAATGGTGGTTCCCAAAACTTGTAAGCGAATATTGTTTGATATGTAAAAAAAAAAAAAGAAAAAGGCATAGGAATAGAATATTTTAATAAAATATCCTAACTTTTTTTTTAAAAAAAAAGTTTAGCATTTTTTAAAATATTAATTTAGATAATTTTTCAATATCTTTCTTTTTTCTTCACCTGTTTCATCACTTGTACTTGCTGTAATAAACATGTAGAATGTAACATCAAATTATTCCAACCACCTCATGGATACATTATTCTGGTCTGAATCTGAATCACTTGAGAGAAATCCTTGCCACTTAATTACTGTGCTTACATTTAATTATTTTTTTCCTTATAGATATTATTTATTAACAACAATCATATTTGAGGTATTGTTGAACGTTAAATATAAATATATTTTTTAATTAAAAATTTTTTTAATATGAATTCACCATCTTATGAGAGATTACTTTACTTCGCTAGACTCAACTCTCAATAATTTAAATTAAAGTATATATGGGTAAGTATATATGGAGAAAGAATGAGTTTAACTTAACTCAATATATTTATCAACGATAATCTAAATTTTAAAGGTCTCTCTTATATAATATGATAGAAAACTAACCTATTTTTTAGAGTGCAAAGAGTAATTTTTTTTTTTCAAATTGGTGTATCTAAAAACTGAATATTTACTTTTTCTTAAATTCAAGAAACTACTATCATTATCAAGGTTCTAAAAACCACCTTGGTCATTGAACCAATAGAGATATCGATTTAAGAGTTAATGGTCAGATCATGATCAAATCGGTATATTTTAAAATATTAAAAAACATACATAATTAAAAACTATAAATATAAATTTACAAATTCAATTAAAAATAATATTTGATGTCAAATTACACAAAATAACATTTACCATTAAAAGTTCACAGTAAAAATTGACTAAATAACAAGGAAATACTATTAATCCAAATAATATTCACTCATATCAAATAAATAAAATACCAAGATATTGACATATCTACTAAAATTGACTGATATATAGTATTAATTTTTTCATTACCTGATTATAATAAACAAAATTAAAAAATAAAAAAATAAAAAATTTTAAATAAATTAGTTCAACTAGTTCATTTAACACTAATTTTTACCTAATTAAACAAATTTAATTACTAACCAATTTTATAAGTTATTTCAGACCAATTCATTGTGCAGTCCTCAGTCTAATCAATTGGGCAACAATGATGATTACAATCAATTAATATTGGATAAGCGTATCTTATTTTTTAACTAATGGATATAGGAGCATAAGAGATAAGGCATATATAATTAATTAAAACCTTCACTCAAGAGGTCACGGTATTTGATTTGAGAGTTAAATAACAGTACTGTCAATTTGGTTCGTGTTCTGCAGGTCGGCTCAAGATCACCTGTAAATGAATAATTTTGGATTAAAAAAATAGATTCATTTAAAAATAAGCCTAAACAGGTTATCAAGTTTAACTCATGGGCCAACTTGTTTAATTTTTTTTACAAAAAATTGTATTATTTAGTATAAATATGTTGTAAAATTTGGATACAAATACAAAAATAATCTAAGTCGCGTCTTTATAGTAGACACTGTCCTTAAGGAACTTATTCCGTGACCACAGCTAAAAATATGTGTCTACAAAATTCCATCCAGGATTAAACAGATTCTTCTGAGAAATGTTCTCAGGCCACAGAACAGCAGAAATTTTGAAGAGCGTAACCCAAAGAATTTGAGTGAGGGAAGAGAGAAGAGCACAACATTTTGTTGTGTGAGTGTGTAAAATGAGGGAAATGAGTCCTCTTTTTATAACTGCTGAACATTAATGAGGCAGACAAAAATTTTAATACAATTAAAATTCGGTTTCAAAAATTAATGGGCAGTTTCAGAAAATTAATGGGCAGTTTCAAAATATTTAATTATATTTAAAACAAATAAAACAAAACTGTCAGCCCTTAATTTTCTGACATTAATCCAAATTAATTTCATAGTAATAAAATTTGCCTCTATTCAGGTAAGTTATAAAAAATAAATTAAAAAGATATTTTGAAATACAAAGCCTTTAAAAGGCTATTTTCACAACAATCCCCCACATATTTCAAAAGATATTTCAAAAACTTTTGGGTTACATATATGGGTGTACACGCATTAATCCAGTGTCTCTTTTTAGACTATGAACCAGACCTAGACCGATAAGATTTATCTTACAGAGTAGTCAGTGAAGTATATAGCTTCTATGAACCAACATACTCTTAGTCGTAAGACAGTGACCTTAAGAGTCGCATCTCACCCGCCACATTTATGTTATTAACGCCGTTGTGCACGTTATTTCGGCCGTGCGCGTGCCTGAAATTCATGAGCGCTCTAGAAAATTCGCCACGATCTCATGGGAGCGACTCCACTCTACACTCATATAGGTGACTTCATCAAGTGTATCTGCAATGAATACACCACCCTTAATGTAGGGCTATGAAGATCATAAAGAGCTTACGCTCAACCCACAAGTCAATGCATTCTAGCACTTTTACACTTAACACCATAGGAAATGGACTAAGAATACAGTGCTAGCAGAATTAACAGACGACTTGTTATTATCCATATGAACCTTCTTCATGGGATCTCCAATCACAAAGGTTGGGTTCCCACCGCTGTTAATTTCATATTGGCTTAAGTCCAATTCTCCTCGATGTGTGAAGGACTAATTTCCTTCTTACATGCATGTTTAGTCAGTGAATTGGCCAAATTCACTTTTGACTTTACAGAACGGATCAGTATACTTCAAATTCATTTTTTTTAGCAATTGCTTGATAACTTTGTGTCTCAACACAAGTGTCTACTCTTACCATTGAAAGTTTGTTCTTTATAATGGCTATTGCCACTTGGCAATCACAAAACACAGACACTGACATCATTGGGCTCTTACCCAATTAAAAAAATTTGCTAAGTAGTTTTTCTACTACTTAGTCTTATTTTCAGCCAACTCCAGAGTATTAAACTCTGATTTTATAGTGAACCTATAAATTTATATAGCTGCTCTTTCCAAAATAACGTCCCACTACCCAGGGTGAGGTTTTAACCACTAGTGGACTTTGTCTCATCTGAATCAAAGATTCAGTTAACATCATTGTATTTTTCTAATACAATGGGAAATCCACTTTATATAATATCGTAAATTACGATACCTTTCAACTCTTTTATTGGAATTGTGTACATATCGACACTCATCTGACACATAACACATGATATGTCAGGCTAGGTAAAGTTTATTAAATAAAACAGAGACTCTCCTCTGTTTTCCTTAACTGAGTGTTAAAAATCATAAGGAGTTTTTCACCAGTTTGTCATCTTGATGATCAAACTTTTAAGATAATTTTAAACATAATATTCTTGTGATAGTAAAATACCATCACCTTTCCTTATGGTTTTAATCCCAAAATCTCATTTATTTCACCTATGTCTTTCAAGTCAATACTAGATGTAAAGGAATATTTGAATTTATGTAACATAACACATATACAGACAAATAATCATTCTTATCGTCTATCACTTCCACGTATGTACACGTCTATCTTTAATTAAAAAAATATTTTCACTAATCACGAAGAAAAAATATTAACAATATAATAACTAAGGTTTTATAATTAATTTATTTTTCTTATAGTTGTGTAATACAAACTTTGCAATATACCCCCACATTTTTAAATTTATCAGAGTATGATTACACAATTCATATAAAACCTCATACAAAACCTTATAATTATTATAGATGGACATCAAACGCATAACATATATGTGCATCTAAATTCATCCATAATATTATTTTTCAAGAGAATAATTTCACAGAATTATTTTGAAATTTTTCAATCTCATTTGTAACCAATAACTCAACAACATTGTACCTCTATGTACAATTAAAGAGTTATCATGGATTGGCATTAGAAAATGCTAATTCCAATTTATATATATATATATATATGGCATATCATCATCTCAATTAAATGGTTTCCTCAACTTGAAAATTGACATCGTATCATCATCTCAAAGAGATGCTTTTCTTAATTTCCAAATTGGCCCAAAATTTATATGCCAATATCTTCAAATTTGGTCACAAATCCACAAAAATCATGTTTTAAAATAAAACTCTCAAAAGCTTAAGATTAAGCTATTTGAATTCTTAAATTAAAATATTCACACATATGTTAATTTCAAGAATTCCACATAAATAAAATTTTCAAAATAAAAAAATTTTAAAAATAGTTCACATGTGAGCTTTAAGAAAGCCATTTCATATTATCAATAGTTATGTCAATAGAAATTTATGGGACATACTCGATACACAAATATTGTAATACCCGTTAATTTCAGAATATAATTCGCTTAAGAGTATTTTAGAATTCTACAACGTTACTTTAGTTATTTATTTTGGTCATTTTTAATTTTCATATTTAATTGTTCTCTTTGAATATTATTTATGAAAATTGAGTTAAATGACTGAACTAAATATTTGCACAATGAGGGATATATTCTAAGAATGGTGAAATTCATGGAAAAGTGGTTTCAGAATGGTCAATTAGTCCATTTATTGTAAATTGACTGGATGGGTTTGGATGTTGGGTTATGGATACCCATGGGTTATTGAATAACCCATTAGAAATATTTAATATAAAGTTTCAATAGTAACCCTCATTTTTCACTCAGCCGAAGGAAGCAGAAAAGCATTTCTCTCTCAGTTCTTCATTTTCTTCTCAAATCCTTCCCTTGATCTTCAGAGTTTCGATTATTTGTTCGGTTCAAAAGCTTTGTAAGGATCAAAGGTAAGCTTTAATCCGATTATTTTCCTTAAATTTCAGTTTATGTAGAAGATCAGAGGAGGTTTTGTTCTTGAAGATTTTGATGATAATTCATGAATCTCAATAGTTTTAGAAGTTATATTTGAGTTATAATCGGTTAAAAGAGTTGAAATTCTAGTTTTGAAACAAGAAAGGAAAGGATGAATTTTTGAAAGATTTTTCTGCAAAAATTCGAGTTACTGTAGCGACCAGAGATTTCGGAAAAATTCTGGAAAATTTTCTTCGGGTTACTGTAGCAGTACTGTAGTGTCGGCAGTCAACGGCACTGTAGCAGTCAACGTTAATGTAGCGAACCGACACTGTAGCAAACCGTTACTGTAGCAAACCGTACTGTAGCAAACCGTTACTGTAGCAGTCAGAAAATTTTGCGTATTTTTCGTGATTTTGTTTCCTTTCTTATGTTTCCTTGTAATATATTTTACTAGGAAATTTTCCTACACAAATTCTAATGTGGAACAAGGTAAACTTGGACAAACATCAAGGTGAGTGAATAACCTTGCTCAGTTAATTTGATATTACTAGTCAAAGTACAATATAAGTCCCATTTACAATATTATTTGGATAATAAGCAATTAATTTTTCATATGGGAGTATATGATGATCAATAGAAATAAGAGTATGTAGAAATTATTTATTTCATGACAATTGTACTATGTGATGAATTCTCACTATCTTATTAATGAGTAAAGATCTACGGGATCTAATACACGAGTGTGAAAGGGTTAAAGTCCCATACTACTCGGCGTATATCTAAGAAATCTTATACACGAGTTTGAAAGGGTTAAAGTCCCATACTACTCAGTGCATATCTATGAAACCTATACACGAGTTGAAAGGGTTAGAGTCCCATACTACTCGGTGTATATCGATGAGATCTTATTCACGAGTTTGAAAGGGTTAGAGTCCCATACTACTCGTTGTATATCTAAGAAATCTTATTCATGAGTTTGAAAGGGTTAGAGTCCCATACTACTCGATGTATAAGACAATTAATTATATGAGTAAATGTGGTATTTGTACTTTTGATATTCTATATAGTACAGTTATTTACTTACTGAGTTTTTAAATAAACTCACACTCCCTATGATTATTTTTCAGATACAGAAAACAAAGAAGAAGAGTATCCGTTGGAAGATTAGAAGCCCCTTGGGATTACTCTCTATTTCTGTCTGGTGGGATACCAGTACTTAATAATGTGGATATTAGAAACGCTCTGTACTTTCTATAGGTCTCCTAGGCTTGCGATGAGATAGAAATATCAGACTATGTATGTCTATATTTGCTTACCATATGAATATAATTCTGTAGTGTGGAATGAATGATTAAGGTTGAATGTAAAACCTTACAGAATATATGTATATAACGTATGTTTGAGAATTATATCAAATGAGTAGTATCTTTTCACATGCTCAATTTTTGGGATGTGACAAATATAATAAACCCATAATTTCTATTCAACCACAATATCATTATAACAACACTCATCCCCTGCTTGTTGTTATAAAAATATTATTCAAAAAAATATTTTTCCTTTTACTCCCACTATTAATATAAATTCTTAAAGAGAGAAAGATTAAAATAATGTAACATACCTCATGTATACATATAGTGCAAAGTGTCCTCTCATCCTTCACATTACCGTTGGCCACACTTTAAAATACCATATAAGTCCATTAATATATATACTTAAAACATCCATGTGCTAAGGCCAAAATCCAATATGTACATATATTTTTTATCTCCTTCTCACAACATTTCAATATACAAGATATGCACATATATAATGTGGGCCTAATCACATTAAAGCCATATTAAACCCATAAAAGTACATTAATTTATATTGATTCCATTAATATATATTAATGCACAATTCACAAAAGCTTCCGGTCACCCACTCAATGTTTATATACATCAACAACAACAACAACAACAACATAGCCTTATCCCACTAAGTGGGGTCGGCTACATGGATCGCACGACGCCATTGAGCTCTATCAATGACCAACTCTTTAGATATCTCATTTACTAAAAGATCCCGTTCAATAATTTCTCTAAGTGTCCTTTTTGGTCTTCCTCGACCTTTTTTCATAGGGCTCCAAACTATCTGCTCAACTCTCCTAACTGGCGCTTCCAACGGTCTCCTTTGCACATGCCCAAACCATCTTAAACGATTTTCAACCATTTTTTCCTCAATAGGTGCCACCCCAACTCTACCTCGTATATGATCATTACGGATCTTATCTCTTCGTGTATGACCACACATCCAACGCAACATCCTCATCTCCGCCACTCCAATTTTATGTTCTTGTTGTCCTTTCATTGCCCAACATTCACTCCCATATAAAATCGCTGGTCTTATAGCAGTACGATAAAACTTTCCTTTGAGTTTATCAGGTACTTTCCGATCACAAACAACCCCTGATGCCATTCTCCACTTCAACCACCCAGCTTGTATCCTATGTTCCACATCTCTAATAACTTCGCCATCATCTTGTATAATTGATCCCAAATACCTAAACGTTGACACTTGTGATACGACCTGATCACCAAGTTTAACCTCCAGCTCGTTCCTAGCTTGTCGCTTGTTAAACTTACAATGCATATATTCGGTCTTACTCCTGCTCAGACGAAAACCCTTCGATTCCAAAGTAGCTCTCCATAACTCAAGTTTAGAATTAATCTCTTCCCTTGTCTCTGCTATGAGAACAACGTCATCTGCAAAAAGCATGCACTTAGGAATATCTTCTTGGATGTGTTTCGTCAGAACATCTAAAACCAAGTCAAACAAATAAGGGCTTAAGGATGATCCCTGATGTAGGCCAATTTTAATAGGAAAGTCTCTAGTCTCCCCTCCAGACGTTCTCACACTAGTCGTAGCCCCCTCGTACATATCTTTTATGGCTCTAATATACGCAACCCGTACACCTTTCTGTTCCAAGGCTTTCCACAGCACCTCTCTTGGTACTCGATCATAGGCTTTTTCCAAGTCAATAAATGCTATATGAAGGTCTCTTTGTTTACTCCGATACCTTTCCATCAACCCCCTTAAAAGATATATAGCTTCCATTGTAGACCGTCCTGGCATGAATCCAAATTGATTTTCAGAAATACTCGTCTCGATTCTTAACCTACGTTCAATCACTCTTTCCCATAATTTTAGAGTGTGACTCATAAGCTTAATCCCACGATAGTTTGCGCAATTCTGAATGTCTCCTTTGTTTTTGTAAATAGGCACTAAAGTGCTTCTTCTCCATTCCTCAGGCATTTTCTTAGACCTTAAAATTTCATTAAAGAGCTTAGTTAGCCAGATAGTACCCTCCTCTCCCAAACACTTCCAAACTTCTATAGGAATACCATCGGGACCAACAGCTTTACCATTATCCATTTTTCTAAGAGCTTCCTTGACCTCATCAACCTTGATCCTGCGATAATATGCCAAATTTTGTTCTCTCTCCAAAGTTGTTAGATCTTCCATATCGCAAGTCGACTCCGTTCCGTCATTAAAGAGCTTATGAAAATAACCCTGCCATCTATTTTTAATATCTTTGTCTGTACCCAAAACTTTTCCTTCTTCATCCTTAATACATTTTACTTGATCCAAATCTCTAGATTTCCTTTCTCTAGCCTTCGCAATCTTGTAAATCTTTTGTTCCCCTTTTTTCGTTCCTAAATCCTTGTAAAACTCTTCAAACGCTTTAGATCGTGCTTCACTTACTGCTTTTTTTGTCTCCTTATTAGCCTTCCGATACCTTTCCCAATTTTTCGAGTTATTGCACAGATGGATAGCTTTAAAGCAGTCTTTTTTAAATTTGATCTTTTCTTGAACAGCCTCATTCCACCACCAAGATTCCTTATCTCTTTGTTTAAAACCTTTTGATTCTCCTAAAAATGCTTTAGCTACTTTTCTAACCTTCTTGGCCATCTCCTCCCACATGGTGTTAGCATCTTCTCGTAACTCCCAAGATCCTTCCTCCAACAATCTTCTCTTGAAAGTCAGTTGATTCTCCCCCTTTAGCTGCCACCACTTGATCCTAGGGTTCATCGCCTGACGATGCTTTTGTTTCCGACCCTTAATAACCACGTCAAGGACCAAAACCCTATGTTGAGTTGCCACGGGTTCTCCAGGAATAACTTTACAATTTAGACAGATTTTTCTATCTGGATTCCTTACCAGAAAGAAGTCAATCTGTGACCTTGAAGCTCCACTCTTGTATGTGATTAAATGTTCCTCTCGCTTCTTGAAGCAGGTATTGACAACCTTGAAATTATAAGCCATAGAGAAATCCAATATAGACTGTCCTTCCTCGTTAAGCTCCCCAAAACCAAAGCCACCATGGACCCTCTCATACTGTCCTGCTTCTTTCCCAACATGCCCATTAAGGTCCCCCCCGATGAAAATCTTCTCTTCTAAAGGTATGTTTCTAACCAATCCCTCCAAATCTTCCCAAAACTTTTCTTTAAGATATGCATCTGTCCCTACCTGTGGTGCATAGGCACTTATGATGTGGATAGTATCTCTTACGATAATCATCTTTAAGCATAGAATCCTATCCCCAATCCTTTTTACCTCCACCACACTCGGTGTCCATTCCTTGTCCACCATAATACCTACGCCATTCTTTGTCCTTACTTTTCCAGTGTACCAGAACTTGAATCCTGAACAGTCAAATTTCTTAGCCTTTTCTCCAACCCATTTAGTCTCTTGAAGGCACAAGATGTTAATTTTCCTCCTCTTCATAGTGTCCACAACCTCCATGGATTTCAACATTCCACGTAGCAATCCTGATTTTGTTCTCCTCGACTAGCTTCTTTACCCTCAACCTTCCAGGAACATGTTCTTGTGACACTACAATCGATCGACGATGCAGTGGCTCTAGCTCATTTGACACTGTACTCGAGCCATACAGCGCGTTGCTTCCGGGCAACGACCTAGTATTAGTGGACCCTTGCTCATTTAACACTACATCCGGGTGCCGATGCAGCGGCTCTAGCTCACTTGTCACTGTACTCAAGCCATACAGTGCGTTGCTTCCGGGCAACGTCCTAGCATTAGCAAAATATTGTCGTTGATCCATGTTCATGAGAGATTCGACACAATTTTACGTTGGCTGTCGAAGGCCTAACACAACCCTCCTCCTTTCTCCGGGCTTGGGACCGGCTATAAAACATAGGCGGAGTTCAATGTTTATATACATAAAATTAATAAAACCAATATAATGCCTATGAGAACATTATACATATAAAAATCAACGTCCACTGATATATTTATAACGTTGGCAATATAAACATTGATGTACATTGCAATCCAACGGTTGACCACATTCAATATATGAAATAACATTAAAATACTATGTTGGAATATCTCAATTTATATTTGATAAGAAACCCAACGTTTATATATATATATATACTCAATGTATATAAACTGTTATAATATATAAAGCACATTAAGGCCAATGTTCATAAAACTGATAGGAACCAAGAAAGCCAACAATCATACAATAAAAGGCTATTAACTCATGTATAAAGCAACTTTAAGTCCCATAGTTGTTTTTTTTTTTCACGCACTCCCATTATGCAAATAAGCAATATAACATGTCATTAATTCCCAATTGATTGAGAATAAAAGTTTTTAATCAACTTAACTGTATGTAATCATTTTCAACAATAAACCATCATTAAGACTATTACATCAAGTGCCCCAACAGATAGATAGATATATATATATATATATATAGAAAACATATTCTCATTTTCATTAGGCTTAAAACCACATCAAAACACAATATAAACCATTAATCACCGTCGTTGAAGAACTTGATTGTAATTCAATATGCCAAACATCTATATATATGCGTATAAAGGCACCCATAATGGTTTCAGTATATATATCAAATATATATATATATATATATATACACACACATTAACATACATACACATAAAGGCCATATCAATGCATTATAATGTTGAAGAACTGAAGAGGATATTCCAACGGGAAAACATTTAAAGTTATGTTTATAACCATTATAACACATACGTATAGTGTTTGCCTTCTAGCTAAAAAACCTATTAGCCACATGAGAATAATTCTCATTAAATTGGAGCAAATAACATGAACTAACGTATATGTATATTATATACACATCAATGCTCCCCAATGTCTATATACTTCATCTTCCCTCATAAAAAGGCCGTGATTATATATATTAATCCATTATTAAAAAAAAAATTAAAACACTAAAGCATGATAACATACCAAAGGAATTCAAATTCCAAGGCAAACATCATGTAACTAAAATCAACAAAGATTGAGAAAATATTACCGATATTCCTTAACAAGATAATCAAGGCGCCACTGTTGCAACGTCAGTATTATAAGTTCCTTAAGATTGTTGTAAAATTTGGATACCAACACAAAAATAATCTGAGTCGCGTCTTTATAGTAGACACTGTCCTTAAGGAACTTATTTCGCGACCACAGCTAAAAATCTGTGTCTACAGAACTCCCTCCAGGATTAAACAGATTCTTCTGAGAAATGTTCTCAAGCCACAGAACAGTAGAAATTTTGAAGAGCGTAAGCCAAAGAATTTGAGTGAGGGAAGAGAAAAGAGCACAACACTTTGTTGTGTGAGTGTGTAAAATGAGGGAAATGAGTCATCTTTTTATAGCTGCTGAACATTAATGAAGCAGACAAAAATTTTAGTAAAATTAAAATTCGGTTTCAGAAAATTAATGGGAAGTTTCAGAAAATTAATGGGAAGTTTCAGAAAATTAATGGGCAGTTTCAAAATATTTAATTATATTTAAAACAAATAAAACAAAACTGTCAGCTCTTAATTTTTTGACATTAATCCAAATTAATTTCATAATAATAAAATTTTCCTCTATTCAGGTAAGCTATAAAAAATAAATTAAAAAGATATTTTGAAATACAAAGCCTTTAAAATGCTATTTTCACAACAAAATTGTAATATCCCAAGAATTTTTATGAATATTTAAAGTCTGATTTGAAGTTTAGTGAAAAATTTAATTATGTGGAAAATTTTCTTTTTGAATTAGTGAAGAAAATGTGGAAATAGAAATTTTTATTTTTAATTTAGGAAATTTTTACAAATTCTCAAGGACATGTGGGGAAGAGAAAGGCATGGCGCCCAGGCGCCAGGTGTGTCGGAAAACCTTAGCTCATTTTCAATCGGCCATAACTTCTTCATACGGACTCCGTTTTGGGCAAACTTTATATCGTTGGAAAGTTCTTTGAGTCTAGTTTCCAATGGTATAAGTTTCATTTAGATATTCATTACCGATTAGGAGTTATGACTTAAGATGTGAGTAAAGGTCGAGAGTAGTGGTAGGAAATTTCTCTATTTCGTAACCCTAATGTTTTTGTCTGGTTACAATAGGAATGGTCAAGGTGCAAAGTGGGAGTGCCGAGAGCGTGAAATCCAGGTGAATGGGTTAATACTTGCTATGATTAAATATCTGTTATTGATTTTTTGCATCATAGTGGAAATATGTTGTATATCCAAGTTTGAAGAGGATGATGTGGAACGATGAGGCATAAACAATTGTGGAACGTGTCTGGTAATGTATATAATTATATTTTCTTATTTTCCCATGAATGGAGGTTATATAATGGATTGTGAATGGCATGTGAACTGAGTTGAATAATTGTTCTATATTATGGGTTATGTTGTATACATGCTATGTTGCTGGAACCACATTTATTATGTTGTGGCTTGAATTGTAAATGACTGAGTTGTGTATGTGGCTCAAGATTATGATTGAGGATGTTTTTATATATGATTGTGATTGTGTTTGACTGGAAAGGAAAGGCATGGTGGTGCACCCCATGGAGAAATTTATGTGAAGTTATAAGGGTGGAGATTATAAATGGAGCGATAAGGGTGGATGCGGCAGGGGCCGCGGGCAACGATCCAGAGGTATTCTGGACGACCCGGTTGGTACGGGAAATTTGTGTGAAATTGATTTCACCGATTGTTGTTGTGAACTTTTGAATTATGTTGAAATGTATTTGATTTATTTGGATATTGTCGTGAAGTACTACGAATAATATCATATCATATGATGATCGATTTACGTATGATTGCTGCATGTTATCATTATGATGTATGATATTTTTTTGTCATAATGTTG
Organism: Biancaea sappan; assembly: GCA_037074585.1. Lineage (NCBI taxonomy): Eukaryota > Viridiplantae > Streptophyta > Magnoliopsida > Fabales > Fabaceae > Biancaea > Biancaea sappan. The sequence continues at coordinate 22,171,513 of CM073494.1, forward strand.
TGTTATCTACTCACTGGGCACGTGGTTTGCTCATACCCCTCTTATTGATATTTTTTTTCAGAGTTGACAGCTGAAGGTAAATATCGGAACAAGGAATTATGGATCCTTAGTCCATGATTACCTTTTCATTTGTTCAGGATAAAGGTATAATAGTTAAGTTTTATTCTAAGTTGTATAAATCTAGAAATCTCTGTAATCGGGTAGGTTCATTCACTGATGTAATGTGAGTAATTGTAGTATGTATAAAGAACTCGTTTTGGTTGCATGAAAAAGAATTGTATGATTTTTAAGAGAAAGATAGGCTTACGGAGGTGAAATGAAATTCACTTTCCGTGCCGGTCACGTGCTCAAATTTTGGGACGTGACAAGTTGGTATCAGAGCTTTGGGATTAGGTCTCCTACCGATTACAGAGTAAGGTAACCTTAGTGGGATCTCCTCTATCGTGGTGAACCCGGGCACGACTATAGAGAGATGGCTCCACTGAAGGTCCTGTAGGATGTTTTCATTTCCTTTTCCTCCAAGACTTGTCTTTTCTTATGAATTATGTTTTTAGTTTTAGTTTTAGAGAGTTATGGCTATACTTTTGAACTCGGTAAGGGAAAGGTTATTATTTGTTTTGATTCCGTTGCTGTCGGATCAAATTGTATGTATGGGGCTTTATATGTTAAATTCATGATTGATTTTGTGTGACTGATTTATTTTATCTTTCTTAATTTTATTATTACTATTTTTGGAGTACCATCCCATAAAAGAAACCACTGGCATTAAAAGCAGAAGGATTACATTGCAAAAAAAAAAAAAAACAATTACTCATGCATGAGTAATCTAAAAGCGAGGTGGTCTCGGATTAGGAGGGTTGTACTGTATCATCACCCCTCGACCATTCCTTGGAGCGAGAGACAGAGCAATATCGCGGAGGGTAGTGTAAATCCCATTCATACAATCAACACTTCTTTGTTGTTGATTGCAGAAGCACTGGGTAGACCAATAGAAGAACCTGTCTATTCTTGAAGTCATTTCTGCATGATTGCGTTTAGTTAACTTCTCTAGGTTTTCTATCATCTTTTTCAGATTTTTGACCTCCTGCTCTAGACAGGCGATTTTGTCCTCCGAGGTATGGCCCGTGCTAGTCTCCTCAGCTTCCTCGATCTTCTTCATTTTCTTCTCCTTCTGCTTCTCTGGAGACCCCTCAAAAGGTCTTTTGCCCTTGTCTTTGCCCAGACTTAAGTTTAAGTCGAGCTCTTCTCTCCTGGCATCCACTGTGAGATCAATGTACTTCCTTGTGGCCATGATTTGGAAAATTTAGAAATTTATGTCGAAGTATGAGAAGAGAGGAATGCTGAGAAGTTGTAGGCTTAGAGATGATTACTCTTTGTGGTGTGGTAACTGAGAACGTTGGGATAGTTCTTATAGAGGAAAAATTTGAACTCAGAGACAAAGAAGATATCTCTTCGCCGCACCCTATACGCTTAACCTATGGATTTCTGCAAGCTGGAAGCTAGGAGTCTAGGGTAGGCATGCACACCAACAACGCGTCGCATTAATGGCAAAACCACGAAAGTCAATATTCGGTGGATTTGCGGCCGATTTACACTTGGTTTTTCCATTTCTCTCGTTGGCATTTTCTGAAATTGAAGGAAGTCGACAATGTAGCCATTACAGAGTGTCTTGGATGTTTTCACGATGAACTAAAATGTATTTCTATGCTTTCTTGTATTGTTCTTGAAAGCCTTCAGTTAAGTATAATATACATGATTGATTGAATTATACTGTGATTATATGTATCTAAATACATATGATATGTATGTATGTTATTCATGCATAGAGAGTGAAGGTTATTTGTTATGGCCAGGAATAATATGTAATGATTCTACATACATTCAGAGAATGAGAAGTCTGAAATTTAAAAGAACTTGAATAGATGAAAATATATATAGATAATTATGTATCTCTATGTTTATACATATATACATATATGCTCGTAGAGGCAAGTGAAAGGTAAAATTTTTCTCTCACTTTATGGAACGCTTGATGTGTAGATGTGAGAAGTTTTTATTTTAATATGTATGTTTGAAAATGTGTAAGCTTAGGGCAAAGCCACGGATTAGAAACCTAGATAAGGCTAGTATGAAGCTACCCGTTCATGGAGTAATATCTCGATTTAGAATTATTGGATAAGACAAATACAGAGTTAAGAAGCCATAAATTGAAGCGGCGATTAGTTTAATAATTTGAGCAAGAGTCAAAAGTTAGCCGAAATTTTTGAGGAAATCTTTTGTATTAGATTATATTTTGTTATTTTCTGGCATGCTTATCTGAGACCGTTGGCATTGCGTCGGATAAGGTCTGTAGGTCATCTTTAGAGTATGATGTAAAGGTTTTGTAGCCCTAAATTTCGTCTATATATAATGGATGCCCCATTACGCTGCTCACTACACTAAAAGTTTATATCTATAAGCTTTCTAGCATCAAACTTCTCCTTCTGTACAACCTTTATAGCTCAGAAAAATATGGCCGGCAATAAATCTTTCAATTTAAATTTTGAGGCTGGCAAGGTAGAGCTGGATCTAAATCTTAGCCTGGAGAATTATAAGAATAAGAGATCCATGGAAGAGTCACCAGAGGCTAAGAAAAGAAAAAGGGATGTAGTAGAGTTAGAGGATGTTAGCACAGCAACATCTTCTAATAATGAGCTTGCGCTTATGAGACAAAAGATGGAGGACTTGGAAAGACTGATAAACCGCCACTTTGAGGACCAGGGGAGATTGATAAATCGTCTCTTTACAGAACAAAAGAAGCTTTTGAACCGTCATTTTAGGGAATTGGCGAATAGAGTTGATAGACATTCGATGTTTGCAACTCAAAATTTTCGTGACCAACAAGCGAGATGTATTGACTGTATGAATGGAGTGACTTCTGCACTTCGCCAAATTTCCCAGACGTTTCCTCCAGAAACTCTTTCTAGGCTGCAACGATTAACTTCCTCCTTAAGGTCTGAAGCACCTTCTTCTTCTAGACCTGGAGCATCTTCTGGATTTCAAAAGCCTCCTCGTTCTTAATTTATCTTTTCTTTTGTTTGTACCTAAAGCTGATGTTTGATCTAATGTTTAAGTATTAAAATTATCTGTTTTGTAAATCAAGTTCAGCTTGTTGCCTGTAATTTATGTATTAGAAATAAAAATATGTTGAACTTGTTATATTTTGTACTTGATTGTGAAAATTCTAAGAGAGAGAATGAGATATAAACAAAATATTGGCATTTGCTTCAATCTTGAGGTAAGTTTTGAATTCGGAGGACCGAATTCTTTTAAGGGGGGAAGAATGTAATATCCCAAGAATTTTTATGAATATTTAAAGTCTGATTTGAAGTTTAGTGAAAAATTTAATTATGTGGAAAATTTTCTTTTTGAATTAGTGAAGAAAATGTGGAAATAGAAATTTTTATTTTTAATTTAGGAAATTTTTACAAATTCTCAAGGACATGTGGGGAAGAGAAAGGCATGGCGCCCAGGCGCCAGGTGTGTCGGAAAACCTTAGCTCATTTTCAATCGGCCATAACTTCTTCATACGGACTCCGTTTTGGGAAAACTTTATATCGTTGGAAAGTTCTTTGAGTCTAGTTTCCAATGGTATAAGTTTCATTTAGATATTCATTACCGATTAGGAGTTATGACTTAAGATGTGAGTAAAGGTCGAGAGTAGTGGTAGAAAATTTCTCTATTTCGTAACCCTAATGTTTTTGTCTGGTTACAATAGGAATGGTCAAGGTGCAAAGTGGGAGTGCCGAGAGCGTGAAATCCAGGTGAATGGGTTAATACTTGCTATGATTAAATATCTGTTATTGATTTTTTGCATCATAGTGGAAATATGTTGTATATCCAAGTTTGAAGAGGATGATGTGGAACGATGAGGCATAAACAATTGTGGAACGTGTCTGGTAATGTATATAATTATATTTTCTTATTTTCCCATGAATGGAGGTTATATAATGGATTGTGAATGGCATGTGAACTGAGTTGAATAATTGTTCTATATTATGGGTTATGTTGTATACATGCTATGTTGCTGGAACCACATTTATTATGTTGTGGCTTGAATTGTAAATGACTGAGTTGTGTATGTGGCTCAAGATTATGATTGAGGATGTTTTTATATATGATTGTGATTGTGTTTGACTGGAAAGGAAAGGCATGGTGGTGCACCCCATGGAGAAATTTATGTGAAGTTATAAGGGTGGAGATTATAAATGGAGCGATAAGGGTGGATGCGGCAGGGGCCGCGGGCAACGATCCAGAGGTATTCTGGACGACCCGGTTGGTACGGGAAATTTGTGTGAAATTGATTTCACCGATTGTTGTTGTGAACTTTTGAATTATGTTGAAATGTATTTGATTTATTTGGATATTGTCGTGAAGTACTACGAATAATATCATATCATATGATGATCGATTTACGTATGATTGCTGCATGTTATCATTATGATGTATGATATTTTTTTGTCATAATGTTGTGTTATCTACTCACTGGGCACGTGGTTTGCTCATACCCCTCTTATTGATATTTTTTTTCAGAGTTGACAGCTGAAGGTAAATATCGGAACAAGGAATTATGGATCCTTAGTCCATGATTACCTTTTCATTTGTTCAGGATAAAGGTATAATAGTTAAATTTTATTCTAAGTTGTATAAATCTAGAAATCTCTGTAATCGGGTAGGTTCATTCACTGATGTAATGTGAGTAATTGTAGTATGTATAAAGAACTCGTTTTGGTTGCATGAAAAAGAATTGTATGATTTTTAAGAGAAAGATAGGCTTACGGAGGTGAAATGAAATTCACTTTCCGTGCCGGTCACGTGCTCAAATTTTGGGACGTGACAAAAATAATCTCACTTTATCACATTTTTATATTTCATAACTTTATATTTAATAAATATAGTATTTTTAGATGTGAAATCTTTTGTAATTTTTAAAAAACACATACAATTCTCAAATTTAAATATAATATAGGTAATTTACAAAGAAAATAAGAAAAATTAAAGTTATTGGTTATTTAAAAATATTAAAGAAGTAATTTTTCACATGTATAAATTGTATTTTAATAAAAAATTATTAAACTTTTTTTACCAAAAAAATTTTAAAATTATATTATTTAAATATATATATTTTTAAAATAAGTGGCTCATAGGTCAAGAGAAATAATTTTGATCTTAAGAAAGAAGTTCATGATTAGTTTAATATTTAAACCGTAACTAGTCAGTCTAGTAAGGACCAGACCGACCCATTTTGCAGGTCTATTAAACATGCTATGCAGGAAATATGCGTTCTTATTTTGTATGGACTTCGTGTCCTTCCTTTTCTGCCCATAATTGAATATATTGTTGAAGATAACAAAACGCAATAATTGAAAACCCTAGATATACATTATTAGTGATCTAGATACCTATTCATTTTGGGCATAATAATATTGCCAAGTTGCTACCAACCGTCGCCAAATATTGAGCGTTGCCTTTCCCTTGTTAGCGAATTAGTATAATTAATTGCCAATAATTTTAATTCAGGTGACATTTTCTCTAAACATAAGTTTCAAAAAAATTTGATAGATGTGTGTTTTTTATCCTTTTTTTCGTCTCTTTCTCACTTTTTTTTTCCTTTGGGCTTTGTATAATTTCTTTGTTAAAAAAATGGTATAATTAATTACATATTAAAATAATTTTCGCGACAGATTAGGGACTACGTTCAGTCCTCACTGTACTTATGGTGGCCTCAAATGACAAATCATAGTATCGCTCTTCAGTTTGCCAATAGCAATTAATTAACAAAGTGCAATTGTATCAGTTGGTGACTAATTATGTTATCAAGTTCATATAGGACAATAGATTATAATTATTAATAAATATACAAATAGAACTATTTTAGATTTTAAAGTGCTCACTCTAATTTGTAGGTCAATCAAACCCACTAGTAGCGATTCGCACTGACGAAATCGCTTCCAAAAAGAAATAATAGATTGTAGGGGCGAATTGTTAGCCAGTAGTACGAGTAACATTTGTCTTAACTAAATATATAAATTCACTGTAAATTATATTTAATATTTTTTGTTTTCAAAATAATATTTAATTCTCTTAATATTTAGACATATATTATTAAAATGTGCTATTCATTTTAGTCTTTAATAAAGAGTAAATCTAGCTATATAATTTAATTTATTTAAAAACAAATATCACATAAAATAAATGAGAGGATAATTATGTGTTATTTTTTAAATAAAAATTAATAAGCATAATTTAGATTAAATTAAAAAAGCATAAATTAATTAACCTAAAATTTATAATTAAAAAAAACTTAGGTGCAATAGTTATTCAATCAAAACACAAAAAATATATAATATTTAAGAAATAACTTTTTATTTTTTAAACTCATCATTATATAATTAATTTTTTTAAAAAAATTTTAGACTTGTTATATTTCTATTGAAAATTTTGATAATAAAAATCTATGTAACTTTATATAAATTTTCTTCTTTATAATATTCGCTCCTCCTTTATTACCATATGGGCAAGTGGGTCAATCAAACTTATCAATATTGGAAGACCACGCGATTAACGACATATAATTAGCATCGTCCTTAATTAACCACGTAATCAATGAAACGGTTGAGCTCAGTTAATTACAACCTAGGATTATGTGATTAACTAAGTAACCATGATCGACAAGACGACAGGAGAAAGAGAAATAATTGGTTGTAACTTTGTAAAAGATCCTCAAGAATCAAGACTAATTAACACAACGAATCTATTGTAAAGCAATTATAGTACAATAAAAGTAAGATCAGCTTGTTTTCACTTAATTTAACAGTGAATATAATTTATTATTTACTATTATTAATTATTTATAATTTATCATGCATGCCATTTAATTCTTTGAATAAAAATTGCGTAATTTTTTAAGACTACAATTTCGCTGGCTTTTAAATTTTAAGTAATAATTGCTTATTTACCTTTTAGTAATTTTTTAATACTAAAGAGTAGAATAAATTTTGGACAAGTACCATAATTTTCTTTACCGCTAAACGAACAGGAGGTCAACTTTAGCATGTTAGCGAATCTAATAAAAAGGAGTCAGAAACTTAAAAAGTGAAATTTCTTATTTATTTTTCAATCAAAATATAATATAGGTATGACCTTTAAAAATATATATATATATATATATATTTTTTTTTTTCCAACTCTTTTTAGAAACTTTTTAGATATATTTTATTTTTAATCAAAAATTTGATTGCAAATATTTATTTAATATTTTTTTTCAGTTTCACACGTGTATTTTTTATTAGATACAATTTTATTTGAAACACTATTAGATATTAAATATAAACACTTCTTTTAATGAAAATTCAAAATTTAGCTTATTAATTTATAAAAAATTAGCTTCTTTCGCTTAATCTAATTCCTGATTGTTAACTTAAACTTATTTGACTATATATATATATATATATCCTCACAAGAAAAAAAAAGTGAAAAAAAGAAAAAGGGAAGATGCTTTTTTTTGACGTGGAAAAAAGGGGGGGTTGTGCAAAAAATAAAAATGGAAGACAATGAGGTGGTGGGGATAGGATTTGCCGTACAAGTGAATCTCCAAGAGTGGAGAAACCGCCCTATCAAAAGTAGGCCTTCAAAAAAAAAATAAAAATAATGCTGTCTCCTCTGTCTCATATGCTTGTGGTTGCTTGTGGCCTCCTTCGTTTTGATCCTCAGCATTCAAATCTCCCCACAGCTCAATGTGTTTATATGCAAAACCTGTACGCATTATTATTTATTTGATTCAACGCACCGTTTTATCTTTCCTTTGATATTTCTTCCTCAATTATATGACCAAGCGTCATCTGGCTCCATAAAGCCGACTTGTCTTTCACCATATTATCAATTCTGGATTTGATATTTCAGTACATGATTATGCTTCCGTATGTAACTTACGTATGTATATATATGTGTGTTACACAAAAACAAAAAGGACCAAGGACCCGGGGGGTGGGGGAGACCGGGCCAATGCTTCATCATTCTCTGTTTGTATAACTTGATAGACATCCATTATTATTATATTATATGTATACTTCACTTTTAAAGCCATTCTTTTAAACAAAAGAGTACACAAGGAAAGAAAAACGCAACAAAGAATTAAGAGTCTGACAAACACTGTCTATATGAAATTAGCAAGTGGAAGTAATAATATCTTTTGGACGGGCTCCTTCAAATGCATAGACTGTTGTCATCATGACATGTTAATTTTGCAAGTGTATTGGGACAACAATTTTGCAAAGCTCTTCCTATGACGAGTTGCATAGAACTTATATATATATATATCATTATAAAGCAAATCCATTAAGTTGCAATAGATGCAGCATTTATTGGGACTGAAAACATTAATTGCGGATGAAGCATAAATGAAATTAAAACAAAAGAAAAGTACTTTCCGGAAGCTTCAAATATGTGACCATACATATTTGTTAATGCAATATTTATTGCAAGCAAGATGACAATCGTCTGTTAGGAACTGAGTATATGTTATTTTCTACTATAGTTGTCCCTTTTTTTTAGTTAGTCCAACTTTGAAGCATGCTCTTGATAAACAATTACACCTCCAACACTATACAAACATTAAATGTTTCATTCTTGACACATTAAATTCTTCCTCCTTTCTTCTTCTTTTTTTTTTTTTCAAGATTCAAATTTCAAAATTTAAATCAACCCTCTAGCTAATATCTCAAATCTTTCATTTTTACTGCTTTTCTTTTCTTTCTTTTTTTTATGGTTCTTATTATGGGCATAATCTTTTATAACTCAATATTTTATTGGGCTGAACCATGCTCTAAAGATAAGGAATAGAAAATGAGTGTAATGTATGTTATATTAGAGAGCTTGCATCTATCCTTAGTGGAATATATTATGCTTATTTGGTAATTATGATGGTCCTATTTAGATGGAAAGTAAACTAACGTAACTGATAAGTTCTTCTAATTGGAATAATTGGGATAAAAACATATAGACAAACATTATATCCAAGACTCAATATTTATTTCAGCTCTTAGGGTCACCTATGCTTTATATCCAAGACTCGGTGTAGCTCATATTGTTTGGTTTGGTTATACAAAATTATTTCATGGAATAATATTAATACTCTTTTGCTTTGTCTCAATCCTGACTCTAATTTTATTTTTCTTTGCCACTTTTTCAGATTAGAAGATATGTTTCTCAGAGTGTTATAAGGTTGAATGATGTTGCTAAGTTGATTGACTGCAGTCACTGCACTTCTATTAAAGTAAGTGAAAATCTTGAACTTAAATAGAAGCACATGTTTAATATAATTGATGAAGGAAAACAAAAGATAATGACATTACTAACACAATGGAGTGACTCCTGATCATGTTTTCTTAATTTTCTCATGATGCAGATTCTTATCTTTCTTTCTTTTTTCCAATGAATTAAGGAGTAAACTATTACTATACAGGGACTTGGTTCATGTTATTTCCTTTCTGTACTGATGATAACAAGAAAATTAGTTTTGGCGACTGTGGTGGTCTTCGCCTTCTTCTCCCTTCAAATTATCCTGATTTTTGCCTATGGAATATGAGTTTTGAGTTAATGGAGTATAGTTTCACTTGAGTTAATGGAGAATAGTTTCACTTGAGTTAATGGAGTATAGTTTCACTTGGCTATGGTTTTTAAATTGTTCAAAAGAATGCTGTTAATCTGGGAAGAACGCTGTTATATATTTGAAGTGTTTTTATTTTTTATTTTTTTGGGTATTCAAGATACTTTCGCCGGTGCTATAATAGAGCTCTATTACTGTACGTGGAGAATGTATTTTTGGTGAAAATTGAAATGGAAAATTGAAAATATAATTCATAGCTATCTATGTTCCAAAAATTGAATAAAAACCATGCCATCTAAGACCCCTTATGGTGAAATGGTAAATATTATATTGTTGAAGTTTTACTTTAAATATTTTTACAACATATCTTTGTAGGTTAGTTTTTATTTGTTTATTTGTAACTTCATTATTTGATCTTCAGAAATACTTTAAATTAATCCATATTTTGGCAGAACGAAATTTGAATATTTTGAAATGAAATTATGGTTGCAATAACCTTGGCTAGAGGTGGCCCTTGGCTACAATTGGTACATGGAAGCTTTAATTTTTCAAGAAAAATATATTCATTTATAAAATGTTTTGGTATAATATATAAAAAATTTTAAACTTATAAGCTGAATATATATATATATATATATATCTGTGTGTGTGTGTGTAAGAACATAAGGGCTTGTAAATAAAATTCAAATTCAAATGTACTAAAACCACTTTAATATATTCCTATCCCTATCTCTTCTTTTACTTTGTAACTGTATTCTCTAACGTGTTTTCTGTATGTGATATGTCCATATCTTGGATGATTTTCACTATTAAATAAATTTTTGCTAATTCTTAAGCAAAATTTTGCCAGTAAAATAGTTAAAGATCTTACTAATACTTAGATAGCTAGAGATCCTGCTAATGCTTAGCCAACTAATCAGTACACTTATTAGATTTCCTATATACACAAGAAAGAAATGTTTCTCAATCTTTGCTAATGTTGTGTCCAAAATAATTTACAAACAAGTTTTTGACAATCTAACATAAAGTTGAATGACATATCCATTTTTCATTGAATACTATAAACAATTTTATTAATTATAGCACATGTCCTTTGCTTAAACGTGTTAGAAACAAAGGTTATTTCTAGCAACAATGCTTGTGTAAAATACTCATACCTCGATTGCTTATAACACCCTTTGATAGCATATATATTGATCATATAAAGCTTCGTCAAAGACAAATTCCTTTGACAATATATTTTGCAATGACTATAAAATTAAGTAAAAGACAGTCATTGTCAAATATTAATGTTTATCTCCCAAATCTTCTTTTTACACATGAAAAGTTATATGTTGCATTTGTAAGGGTTCGAAGCAAAGCAAATTTGGATATCCTTGCATTAATAATGATAAAAAGCCCGTAAATAGTGCTTTCAATGTTGTATATAAAGAAATTTTTAGTAATCTTACTTGATCTTTTATTAATGCCATATTATACAACACACGATATCTACTTATAAAAGACTTTTTTTTTCCGACGAGGGAACTTGTAGATGCTTAATTATTGCATGCAGTTTGGCATACATAAAATCATTCACGCTCTTACAGATATAAAAAATGATATCCCGTTGATGAACAGAATTAGCAACCGCCATTACAGTTATGACGTCGTTGTACATGTGCTAAAAAAAATGAATATATCTTTATATAATACGAAAGGGGTTCGGTTGTCCCTTCCTCATTTCCATCAGCACATTCTGTGTCAATTGCAAAAACCGCCGCTGACGGCTAATTAAATAATTAATTGTATGGTGAGCCGTGGCTGTCTTACTTGTATTGTGTCGCTCGAATGTATAAATAATACACATTATGGGCAAAGCAGAGAAATAACTGAGTAAAGAGAATTCTTATTTTAATGAAAAGTGGGGGAGCATGATTAATTAAGTATTAATAAATAAATTAATAGCAGACATCGAAAGCATTAATTGATAATTAGTGAAGCAGAAGGGGTTCGGCCAAGTACACGTGGGTACGTAATAAGTACTCATCATGCCACGACAGATAGAGGTTGTGACTGAAATGTTGCTGCTTTTGTAGGGTTGCATGTTTTCATTGCATTTGCTTCCATTTACATATGCTTCGACCAGAAGGGTTGGGAGTTGGGACTTTATTGAGTTTTAGTTGGCTTTTCCCTCAAAACGATTTAAATGGAGAATCTGGACTCTTTTATGATAAGACTCTTGCGTACGATTTTCCAATAGCGAGGTCCATCTTTCTGACCACCACATTAATTGGAGATTTATTTCACAGTATTTTTCAATTATCATGTTCATCCCCGACCACTTTAATCTTTACTGTTTGTAAAAGCTTGCTAGGTACATCAATAGTTTTAATTTTTCTCAATTCAAAATTTCACAACAGTCCACATTTCATTTTTTATTTTTTGATTTGGTAAAGAAATCGTGGGAGCAATAACTCGCAACTTTATATCCAAATTGATAAAGTAAAATTCTTCTGAAAGTGACGATTTTAGTATAATTAAATCCAGTTAATTAAAGGTTTAAGGAATAATTTGTTGGAAGCTCAATCCACTTTCCATTCATCAGCCAACCACTATTGGGTTCGTTTAATTTTTTTTAACAAAAGATAAATTACAGTACTGTGAGGTTATAAATGCAGTCAAGCTTTATTTATTTACACTACAAGGAAAAAGTAAAATTAGAATCAGAAATTAGAGACATAATAAATTATGCCTTTGAAATGTTAGAAATTTGTCTCAAAATCTAATTTAAAAATCTGAGACAAAAATCTTACATCGCCCAATGCAGAAAATCAGCTTCCCACCTTTTTCTATATAGAGTGTTTAATTAGACACTTTTGTTTTGAGAAGGCTAATAAATGAATGTATTTTCTAATTTATTATTATTTAATGTGGCTAAAATTTCTTTGGATGGCCAAATTTGACCAATTCAGCAATCCATTAGTTTTTATGTATGTTCAGAAAATTTAAGACGAAATTAGGAACAAAAAAAATCTGTCCTTGATTTAAGACAGAAAAACCCGTTTCTAATTCTAAGATGAAATCTTTTTTTCCATCTCAAGCTTGTTTGAGACACTAACATCAGAGACAGAAAATAATTCGTCTCTAAACAATCAGAGATTGATTTTTACTTAATTAGAGATAAGTTTTTATATCTGATCTTTGATTTTTTGTAATGTTATTTTTTGTTTGAACTATTAGTATTTAAAAATTTACTAGTTTGGTTTCAATCGAATCGGATTACAGAAGTTTAAAACTCTTCAAATACTAATTTCCTCCAACAACAAAATTTGAAATTGAGATTTTGCTTGAAAAGAACAAGTATGGGACTCTTGAAACAAGCGGCATTAATAATAAGGTAAAGAAACATTGGATTCAAGGACTGAGTTGTCTTAAACAGTAAAATTATTAAACTTTATGCAAGCTGAAGCCGTGTTGCTAATAGTAGATTCTGTGATTTTCATTTGATTTATTCTTTCCTTGCAAAAATTGAAATTTGAAAACGACAAAGAGAGAAAAAAAGGAAGAAAGGAAAGGGTGATTGACTTTAGATTCGATAAAGGGAAGCATATATATTATTTCTTATGAAACAAATGACGTCTGTCTTTAGACTTTTTGCAGAATTATTGAAGCTTACTCTTAAGCACCAATCCATCCCCTTAGTGGGAAAACCTCCTCCTTCAAACCATGACATTTTCTTCGACTTCTGTTTATGGCGTGATAACCCCCCTAATGGCATCCAAGTCTAACTATATATAACTTATTTTAATACTTTTAATACCATCCCAACTTGTTGATGGGGCAGTATATATTTCATTACTTTCCTATCATTGAAAAAAAAAAAGTCTATAATTTGGAGATGCCTTCCTTTATAAGAAAACCTTCAGTATATTCTGTATAAATAAACTTACGTATCGCTGCCATTATTTTAATTAAACCTCAGACTCATTGCTTGTTTGAAAAATAGTTAGGAAAATTTAAGGCATGTTTAGTTTGAATATTTTTTTTTTATTTTTATTAAAAATAAAAAATGAGTTTGAAAATGTTTTTGATTAAATTTAATAAAAATATTTTCTTAAAAATATTTTTTAAAATAAGTCTAAATTTAAAAATATCAAAAAAATATTTTCAGTATTTCAAAAAATATATTTTAAAAAATAAAAACTAAAAATAAAAATATTAAATATTTTCACAAATCAAACAAGCCTTTAAATTTTAGACAAACTAATATTTGAGTATAAGTAAGTTGAAGTTACTTCATGAAATATCAAGATTTAGATAGAATCAAACCAACAAAACTTTAATTTTGAATTTTAAACCAAACATCATATACTTGATGTAAAACTTTGATTTTAAAACTTCCCAATAATTTTTCAAAGAACCACTAATTTGATTCAAATTGAATTAATCTGCGATGGAATGCAATTATCTCATAATTGTCTTTTGTTATTCATAAGACTGAAACACCCTCTAGTCTAGAGACTCAAAAACTCTTACTTTAATATGCACTGAAATTGAAGTTTGGATAATTATAATGATTGGAGAGACCTTAGCTAGTTGGCTTTTACAGATGGCGGTGTTCCATTTGTGTGTCAGAACACTGTAATAACGGAGAAATACAAAATAGTATTAGGACAAAACAGAGAGGAGGTCGATTAGGATAAGGAAGACACCAGGTGAAATCCTTCCGATTTAGAATTTAATAGTACAAAAAACGACAGCGTTTCAAAAACAAATTCACTCACTTCACCATCGTGAATGAATGAATCATGGAATTGATATTGTTGAATGATAGGGAAAGTCGCAGAGATAAAATGAACATGTATAGAAATACTGTTGCTCACTGTCACATCTCTGGGCCTCACCCATCACCATCTCTTGCTTTTGCCAAAACCAATTCCTCAACTTTTGTGCGTTATATATTTCATTTTACATATTTTTAATTTTTCTCACTGCCAAGATTCCCATGTTTGTTTTTCTGTTCTGATCATCTCCTCTTCGGTCGGTTCATTCATTCTTTCTCTCTCTGCATTTTCTCTAACAGAGTGATGGAGATTCCTGAGATTGTTCTGGTCTTATTTCATTAAGTACCATTTACAATTGGATTCAAAGGAGGAGGACATAACCAGACAACCCAGAGAAACAGACGAATACAGAGACACCAGAGTGTGTGTTGAAGCCCCTCCCCTTCCCTCAGAGAAAAACTCAAAAGGGCATAACACACGCGAAAACCAAACCCACATAGATCATCCATATCTTACACACATTCACAAAAAAGAGAAAAGAAAAGCAGAGCACTCAGTAATTCCAGAGCATACTATCAAGACTATTCATAATCCCACTCTCTGTCACAGCCAGCTGATCAGCAACATACCTATTACAGTCCTCCATACTCTGTGACCATGGCGGCTGATACATCCATCCATCACACACCGAGTCCACGAACACAAACTCCTTCCTCAACTCACTCGCTTCCTCACTCGTCTCCAACCTCGGCAACTCTATAATCTCGCTCAATTCGTCCGATCCAGTTGACATTTCCACCGCCGAAACCAATGACGACATCGAAGACGACGACGACAATGTCGAAGCCGACGAGGACGACGGCAAGTCGAAGTGGTCCATCTGTGCGGCTTTCGCCGCAGCAGCCTGGACGTCGCGAGGAGAGAGAGAGGCAGGACGAGGGAGAGAGTTGGCTAGTTGAGGGAAATTGAGAATGGCGGAGCTGCCTTTGATGCTCAGAGCGGCGACGTCGTGTGCTCTGGCGGCCATTTCAGGGGTGGGGAATGTACCCAACCATATGCGAGATTTCTTGCGTGGCTCTCGAATTTCAGACACCCATTTGCCCCAATTGCGCATACGTACCCCACGATACACAGGATGTTTATTGGAGTCTCGACTGCGTTTTATCTTTTTAGCTTCTGGGTCCTCTGGTTTAGTCTGTGGGGAAACAGAGACAGAGTTCTTCAGTGCTCTGGTTCTGCATAAAGGAGACGAGGACGGTGAAGTTGGTGGAGATGAGGATGAGTTCGAGCTGCTCTCTGTTTCAGAATTCTGGGGTTCAACACTCATCGTTATTGGGAAGGGGAAAAGGAGAGATTTTTTCCTGACTGTGCCTATAAAGATTGAGGCATGAGTGAAAAAATTTAGAAACACAGAAAGGGAGGAAGATTAAGAAAGAGACTCATGGCAAAGGGATGGAAGTGAAGTGAAGTGAAAACTGAAAAATGATGAGCTATGCGTTGTTTCCGTCACTTGCGAATGAGTCATATAACACTTATAAAGGTTGATTGGGGGCCCACGGGAGAAATAGGTTGCCTCGCCCGTCCCAGTGGTACAATCGGTCTGGACTCGCCTTCATGTGCCACGCAAGCATCGTCCTTTGAATTCTTCTGCATAACCTGTTCTGAAATCAACTCCAATCACCTGTTTCACCCTCTTCAACACTGTTCATTTATCCCTTGTCTTGGTGTTCATTCATGATCATCTAGCTGTTCTGCCCCCATTATCAACTCCTTTCATTTTCACCTATTCCCCTTTTCCCTCTTGCTGCCATTCATTCATTCCTTTACGTATATTATAGTATAACACCCTGTATCTCTTTCGGTAGAAAGCACATTTGGTTGGTAGGATTTATAAGTGTAATCAGAGATGGGTACGTTGCTGCACCAAGTCCTCCTTTGGCTTCTCTTCCTTCTGATAACATCAGCGGGTGCTAAACAGCTTATCACCATTCAGAATTTGAGGCTCTCAATTCTTTAGCCCCAACTCATCAACAAGTCAAACTTACTGCAGTAACTAAGTTGATTTTGTTAAACTGATAGAAAAAGCTTAATTTTTGGCAAGTGGGTATTCCACAGATTATGTATCCATTCCAACAATGCACGTGGTTGTCTTAAAAACAAGAAAGTAAGAGGCCAGCAATGAATTAGGTTATTGGATCCTTTCTTTTATATCTTCCCTGTTATAAACATAACTTTTTTGCCACTTTGAAGATCTAGTAGTTTCTGCCTCTCCCTCTCTGCCCGTGTGTGTGTGTGTCTTTGTATCGTTTTAGGTACTCAGTAAATGTCAAGTAACAAGATCTCTCATAAATTGCTGGGGTCTGCTACACGTATGAAAATGTTGCCCAAATATATTAATATGGTAGTAGTTGTAAGGGTGTCATCACATCTCACCCAGCAAACACGAGTCGTACTCAAAGGAGGCTGCCAATAAGCTCTTGCCACGTAGACTCGATGAACAGTGTGTTAACTCTAATAAATGGACTGACCCCACATCCCCACATCCCAAATTGACATTTCTCTCTGTCCCATTAATCAAAAGGGCCCCTCTTTCCGATTTAAGACTTAACACATTATAAATTCCTGAAATTTACGGTTCTAACTATTGTATAATTGTACTACTGAAGTAGATAACCCACAAAACTCCATCTCTGTAATGATAACTCGGCCTATGGCTGGCCAATCTCCGTCCTATGCATAACATTACTCTTTTCTGCTTCAATTATTAATGTCGTTGAATTTTGAGATTGGGGTTACTTTCATTCTTAAAGCAGAGCAGCTCTGTTTTCCTTTTTACAGTGTATGCCATAGCAGCCTTTCCCTGACTTAAATCTTAGACC
Source organism: Biancaea sappan (assembly GCA_037074585.1). NCBI lineage: Eukaryota > Viridiplantae > Streptophyta > Magnoliopsida > Fabales > Fabaceae > Biancaea > Biancaea sappan. The sequence continues at coordinate 22,188,804 of CM073494.1, forward strand.
CTCTAGGCACCTCCACGATAACCTACATGCAAACATTCGTGTTCATCTCCTTTCTCGAAGACATTTCATAATTTTGTTTTTGTCAATTAACAATTAGGAATCGTATATACTTGGCGTGGTTATTTAACCAGGATTACTTTTCGAGAAGATGCTGAAATTGTACGTCAGAAATGAGCTGTTGACGGTTACCTGGTCGGACCCATAAATGATTTTATGAATCTAAGGTATTGCAAGAGTCGTGGAATCTATCTACGACACTATATTGGTGGTACAGATGAAAACTCTACACAGACAAAACACCATCACTCGTTTTGATTAAGAAAACGATTAATCAAACTTAGTACCGAGACATCTGGGCCACGTGGACGCCTAGGCCTACTAAAGCCCCGACAGAGCCACTCTCTGGAAAGATCTTTTTGAGTTTGTTGTTGAATTTGCGACTCTGTTCCACGATTCCTTCCTACGCCCATGTTCAACACTCATGACTCAAAACTTGATCATCCTCACAGCCCCTCAATCCTCGAACGGTTCAGACCGGGTCAAACTATTCACAAAGAGTCGAACTCGAAGAAAAACGAGTTACAAATTACTTGAAGCAATTAGTGTGTGTAAGATATTTTGCCATTTTATCAGAGGGTGAGGATCCCTAGATTCAGCAGCGTGGATGAGTCAAATGAGGTCAGAAGAAGGCTCACTGAGAGATGCGGCTTCACCGTCATGCTATAAGTGTCACATGCAATGCCCATACATGCAACTGCAAGATATAGCATGGTTCTACCACATTAATTTCACAACCTCTCAGTAGGGCCTCATCACCCGATCACAAGATGATATGTACCCCATGCACACATAATAATACGGTCATGGATGAGTGTGATGCCATCTAATCTCATGTCTCATTCACATGAGAGTTTGAATTCGCTTCTCAAGTTCTCGTTCATGTAGAATATTTTTAATTGATTTGACAATAATTATAAATATAATAATAAATATAAAATAATAATCATAAATTTTTTTAAATAAATAAAAACCGTTAAATCAAAATTAATCTAACGACTCATAGATGCACAAGACAATATGATTTGTTCACATGATGATAGTTGCAGACTTGTATATACATTAATTTTTATGTGCTCATTTTACTCCTGCGTACTTTGATTTCATCATATCATGCATACGAAATCGACCCCACGGGATAACGTTAACTATAGTAAATTCACCTTCGTATCGTGTCGTATGGTACATGCTGGGGGTGTTGTGTTGGAACCTGTACTAGTTCATAATCATATATACAAAGCTGATGCAACCAACAAAGTACCATTAATTACTTGCAGGTTCTTGCCCCAATCTTCAATATGCGCTGAAAATCATGCTTTGATAGACTGCGGATTCTCTGTTGGGCTTAGTGGCTCAACATTGTTCGATGTTGAAAGGCCGAGATGTGATTCACATAAACTTCACTTGTCTCGTTCCAGTCAAACGTTGTTGGTGACTCTCAATATCTTACTAGATATTTAGGCTCGACCAAGGATATGTATTCCATTTTGTTCAATTTATTTGTAAATAGACAAAAACTTTTAGGTCGAATTTTATACCTTTACTTTTAAAATCTATAACCCAAACTTGACAAATGTATGATTGTTAGACACTCGTTTATGATAACCGGATCTTTCAAAATATATTTTTTTGATATGTACAATATTTTTATTAATTAAAAATCTAGTAACGAAGTTTAATCTATATAATTTCCAGAGGTGGCTTATTTATAGTGCTCTTCATTAAAAAGTCCAAATTCTGAATTGGCAGAGAAATATGAAGCAGCTACCACTCTTTTAGTTCAGCCACTTGAACCCAATCAAATTGAAAATTGAGATATTGAAAGATAGAAAAATTATAAAATATTTTATCTTCTAAACTATTATCAAAAAGTAAAAAAATATTATATTTCAATAAAAATTAACTTTTGGAACACATGTAATTTTGGGACAAATATAGTTAAAAGATTGTGCCAGAAGAAAGTTGAAAAAGATGATAGAGATATGAAGAATATTTTCAACTTTTGTTAAGTTGTCTGACAAACACGTCTTACTGCCTTACTTCCTAGTTAAATAAAGTCTTTTATTGATGTAAAGTCAAATAATACTAATTAAAGTTGATTAGTTTCAGTGATTTAAAATTTATTTTGATTAGATAAGATCTTAAGTTCAAGTTCGAGTTTAGTGAATGAAGTTAATATTGGAATAACTTTACATCTTTTAATCTCACATGATTCGATCTAAATTAATCAGAATTTGATGAGTTTTCAGATACTAATAATTTTAACCAAAAAAAAAAAAAGGTTCTACTAGCAAAGACATGCTGCAGAATTGGAGTCTATGATCTAATACAGTAGAAAATCCAATAAGATCCAGGCCTTGGATGCAGGAAGACACATCAAGATGAAATGAGAAATGAGCCACTATTGATACCTTCAAAAGCTTTAAATAAACTGCAGGTCATATGTCAATTGACAACTACTTCTCAGACATTGAAGTAGCATTCTTCTTAATACCAGAAGCTAAGGTCAACGGAAACAGATGAAGTGGTCTGTTCTAGAAAATGAAAGAAAGTGCAACTGCCTCGGCTTGATCATGAAGAGGCATTAGTTGACTATGACTCTGATTTTGAGCCTTAAGTTGAATATAGGAAATGAGTTATTGGAACAATGAGATCTTGTCCAGAGTCAGCACAGCAGCATTTATAACTAAGGTCAACAACAATGTAAAATTTATAATATTTTTATCTGCATAATATTTTTGTAATATTGATATTCAGAGGACAGTAAGAATCAGTACAGAGGAAAGAAGTAGAGAAATGTTTATTTACACTAGACCTCCAAAGCAAGTGCAGACCTATCAGTGACTTCATGTTGTTACGGAGAAGACTCTGTTGTACCAAACAGAATGCAGAATCATATGAAACAAATCATACTTGACAGGGTTGGTGTGCCAAAGGAAATGCTGCTGCACCTTCTTCACCCTCATCTGCATTCTTAGATACCTCTTTGTGGGGATCGAAATCAGTATGTTCTTCAAGTCTGGAATGTCCTTCTCCAACACAAACACGGTAAACGATTCCCAGTTCAGCACTTCAAAGAAAGGAGGCACATAGTTGTCAGATATAATGACTGGAACACACTCATAGAAGATGGCCTCCACAACCCTCGGACTGTTCACTTCGTAGCCTTTCGCACATATGCAGTACTTGCTGCTCCTCATGTAGTTGATGTATTCTCTGTTGCCTCTGGACTTTGGCAGCTTCCCGAATATCTTCATGTCAGGATCTCTGTTTTCCCAGTGCTGCAACAGAGTTGGCCTCACGTACCCATGCATGCTTCCTGCAAAGAATGCCAGGTTTGGTCTTCTTGAAACCCTAAATCCTCCAAGGTCTTTTGTGGGGTTACGAACATTCACAACAAATGTTTCGGGAAGAGACACGTCCTTCCCAAACACAAACCCTTCTTTCACATCTGCATTGCACAGAGCTTTTATGCAGTTTGCCATGCGTTCTCTTGTTTCTGAAGGGGCCTGCATGTGTGGTGCACACAAGATTAATCACATGGAATCTCCTCAATTTGATTCAATCAAAATGACAAAGACTAAATTACTGATTTAGTCAATGAAAAATTATAGTTTTCTTAATTGGGTCCTTGAAAGATTAGGTATTTTAATTTAGTCCCTAAAAGATTGCAATTCTCTCAATTTGGTCATTTTGGTTACTAAATCACAAAATCATCCATGGCCCTCAAAATTTTCATTGCTTGAAGTCACTTTGACAAAAAGAAGAATCAAATTGAAACAAACACAATGTTTTAAGGGCTAAATTGAGATATTTGATTTTTTTAGAACTATTAGTATATTACTAATCTTTAAGGGATCAAATTAGTAATTTACTCGATTGAAATAAATACAATCATTCATAAACTAAATTGAAACAAACTCAATCTTTTATTGACTAAATTGAGATACTTGATTTTTAAGAACTAAATGGAGACAAATGTAATCTTTTGGGTATCAAATTATTAATTACTCATGAACAAACACAATCTTTCAACGGGGTTAAATTGAAATGCTTGATTTTTCAAGAACTAAATTGAAACAACTATAATATTCTAAGTAACAGATTAGTAATTTAATCGATTGAAACAAACAAAATTTTTAGAAACTAAATTGAAACAAACACTATCTTTTAGGGGTTAAATTGAAAAGTTTGATCTTTCGGGATCTAAATTGAGATAGTTGTAATCTTTTGGGAATCAAATTAGTAATTTACTCAAATGACAAATGGTTGTTGGGCCCAAGAAAAGGCAGTAATTGGAGGGAAAACATACCCAGTCATGGCAAGCAACAAGAAAATGATCAGATCCTGCAGTTCTGTTCCAGAAAGGATACATTGCCCCAATCATGTCTACATAATTATTAAGATACTGTATCAAGTTCTTGTGGCTGTGTGAATTCTTGACATACAGGGTTTCCTCTAGCATTCGAGAACTAAATGGTAAGTAAAATAAGTGGGCTTTGTTTGGGTCTGTGGTCACAAATTTTCTATTAGCTTCCATCAGCTTCATGAACCATCCCTCAGAAGCATATATTCCCCACAGAAATGGCGAATGCAGTATGGGTTTTGCTCCTTCTCTGTATACATACACTTTAAGAGTCTCTTCCATTAGTTCATAGCTCCTGAAAATAGACAGTCACAGCACAATCAGAAGAAGTGAAATGATACATATTTGACACTTCTAAACCTTCTAAAATCAAACTATACCTTCGGAACATTGAAAAATTCTGATAAAGGGGAGCATAAAGAATTGGATCATTCTTCACAATAGGTGCATTTTCAATCTCCTGTCTAGCTTGCAACAGCTCTCGATCAACTGGCAAAGACCACAGCGGCCTCTAGAAACAAATTAGCAACATAAGAAGCCAACAGAATGATATCAAAACTCATAAATTCTGTAGTCCTTAAACTGAAGTAAGATGAAGATTCAAATGTGACTAGTCAGTCATATACCATAGAGCGATATGAGGCATGGCTCTGAAGCAATAACTGGTTCATTTCAGATATCTGAGTTACTTCTGGAATTGGCACATGAGAATCTTTACTCTCCTTAGCCACAGTACTGTTCAGAGGGGAATTCTTGCCTTGTTCATTAACATCGTTCTGCAATGGCCTGGGGGTTTCATCTTTCTTGGAGGTAGTTACATTTTCTTTCCAAACTGAAGATACGTTTGAATCATTAGCGTATGAACTTGCAGTCTCATGTTGTGGTCTAGATGTTGTGTTCTCCTCTCCAGAACCATTGATCAAATAATTTGAACTCATAGAAATGTTATGAACGTTGTGTCCTAGCCCTTCTGCATGCTTCGTTTCAGATACATAATCTGGTTTCTTAACACTGTCCACCACAGAAACTTTGTGGGACTCATTCTTTTCAGGTTCCAAGACAAGACCAGTTTTTGGAGCTGTCTTCTCAAAGGCATCTCCACCACCAGAAGAGTTTGGTTTATTCAAAGTCGTCATATTATCTGATATTTCAGACTTAGATGGTGGTTTCGCAGTCGGAAAGCTACTACGTCCTGACACTGGAATCTTACTGGTATAGAATAGATTCACAAGAAGATTACTGTACGGATGTTCAAAATATTGAAATGCAATAATGAACCCAATTGTGATGCCAATGAGCCATAACAATCTCTTTGTTTCCAGGTTAAGAAATGACAACAAATCTTGACCCATTTTGCTCAACTCAATCTTATCACCTCTGCAGATTACACCACAAACCCAGATCCAGTAAGAAAGACAGCATTTTTAAACTAGCTAAGCGGGAAAGAAAATAGAGAAACAAAAAAAAAATATATGGTTGATTCTGATAGATGTTCTTATTCATAGAAGCAAAGGCAAAGAACAGAGCAACCCTGCTTTGCTATACAGTCAGAAATCAAAATCCCAGAAAAAAAGGTCGTTGTCCTAAAAATCCTCTAAAAGGTAAACCTAACACCCACCAAATTACAAAAACCAGTGGGTTTCTGATACATGCAATGGAAGAAAAAGTTCGATTCTGATGATAACTGAACCCAGCGCTCCCATGGAGATGGAAGAGCAGAAAACAAAAATCAAAGAGAATCACGAGAACAACAGAACAAAAGAAAGCATTTAAGAACAGATTACTTGAAATTTGGTTACCAGAAGAGGGTGAAGCAGCAGGGGTAAAATCAGATTGAAAGAGTTGTTCTTTGCAACGTTCATGCAGTTTCAGAGTGATCAAACAAAACAGGGGGGGCCTTTCTTCCTTATTGTGAGAGATGGGAAATGCAGGAAAAGTAATGTGAAGTAAGAGGCACAGATTCCTACGTGAGACCTTCAACTACACGCTATTCCCTTCATTAATTTAAGCGATTGCTATGAAAATAACGTGAAGACATTTATACAAACACACACACACACACACACACACACACACATATATATATACACAGTTGTAGAAACAGAAGCTCTTGTTCGGTTCGGAGTTGGGACAGGGACGGCCGCTTCAATCTGACTTCTATTCTTCATATATTCGAAAGTAAAAACACAAGCACTTCAAGCATATTTTTTACTAAATAAAGTGGCATTTATTATTTTCTTTATTTGGTTATAAGTTGCTTTTTGTTTTTTAATTTTTATGACTTAAAAGGAATCATTGCACACAATCATGAGCTAATAAAAGTACAAATTATTCACAAGCTTATGATTGATTATTTGGTCTCTCTTTCTAAATTTGTTCCTTTCTATATGTACACGTCTCTTTTCTATGTTTTTTAGTCAAGGATTTCCATTTACTACTTTTTTTTTAAAAAAAAAAAATGACGAGGGGCTCAAACCGATCCTCTCATTCCATTTACTGTATTAAGACTACTCCAATGAGATAATTGTATATCATTTATTCAAAATCCACAAATGCTTCAGACCCAAGTTAAATTGAAATGATAATCACAATTAAATGTAAATTGATTGACTTCCTTATTTTTTTTTTCTTTCCAGCTTTATCTTCTCTTTAAGTAATATTGAAGAATGGTAATTATATCGGTTCCGGGTAATTGTAACTATTTTTCTTTTTGGTTGTTTTTAATCATTTCATTTTCAAACCTTATTATTATTATTTAATTTGGCGGGATTATAAGACTTACAGTAGTTTTTGGGACCCTCTTGTGGGCAGAAGGTTGAAGAATATGTTAGAAGTTAAGACAGATTGTGATCACTATGTATGTATATTTATATAATTGATACTAATTTACATTGGAGAATTGTTCAAACAATTTATAGAAGCAAGTAATAGAATGAGTAATTAATAGTAACTTGCAAAATGAGTGTGTTAATACAATATTCTTCTGCTTGCAGAAATATTTTAACGGATTAATGTCATTAAGTATCACTTATAGTCATTATTACAACAAGTATATTTGAGAGTTTATAAGTACGTGTGATTGTGATACGGCCATCGGTGTCTTTTGTATTGCAGGTATGTTCAATACCAATTTTAGTAATATTTTTTCGCGTCACTCTTTTTTTTGAAAGTAAAAATAATATATAAAATGTGACGTTGTGAACAGTTGTATTAATTTCAACTAAATTATTAAAAGATCGATTGACCTATCATGCGTTTCAAAAACAACAAAAAGATTAACCTACGAATTATGATCAATATCATGATGCTACTTTAGCCACACAACGACAAGCAATTTCCTTGAAAGTTTAATTACACAGCCGTCCCTGGATGATGTACACGTGTAAGAAAGAAACCCCATGTGTCGCAATATCTCAAAGACGGGTGTACTCCAAATTACTGTACATGCAAAATTACAAGTATTATGAAAACTTCCAATAATTTCAATTTTTAGTATTTTTTTTTGTCTGATTTTCTTTTTTTGGGTCAAAGGTTTGCGTTTTTTGGTGTTCAATGCATGGGTTAGGTAGGCCCGTAGGGAGTAATCTGTGCCGAGCTAATTGGGCCTGACTTGGCCCATAGAGTTTCGTAATGAGCCTTTCGTCACGCCCATGTAAGGAGACATTCAATTTACATGAGGCCCACATCACTTGGATAATAAAAGAGGTCCACACCACAGTAGTAGGCCTTGATATTGAAAGAGAAAATTACTGTTTTGGCTCCAGAAAAATTGGTTATTTTTAATCTATTTGGTCTCCAAAAGATTGCTTGTATTAATTTGGATTTTGGACCCTAAAAAATTCACCCCCAATGAATTTGATCCCTTCATCCACATGATTAACAACCCAATCAATATCACCCCTTCATCCACATAATTAACAACCAAATCAATTTGATCCCTCCATTTTTTCCCCCTCTTAAGATTTTCCTTCCTAATCAGCCAAAACAACAAAGTCCACAAGTTTAGCTACGTGCGGAGTTTTGAACTATCAATCAGAATTGGAAACCCAGGATGGCCTTTCAGTGGAATTGGAATTTCTGTTCACGAGAATAAATGTTCGTTCCTTGATGATCATGGAGAGTACACTTAAGATTAAGAGCAGCCAAAAGGAAAGTGTTCGTCAAATAATGTACCTAACAAGGCGTGGTTGTACTGAGTACAAAAATTTTTCAAAATCTTCTTATGTTTTGTGAAGAATTTTATTTTTTTGTAAAATATTATCCTGAAAACTAGACTGATATATTTAAAAAACTATTAGCTAACTCCTTGTAAGGTAAAAGATTGAAAAATTATTTGAAGATTAGTTTATCTTTTACCAAGATAGAATATTTCTATTTGCTAAGAACTTATTTAGATTTCAAGAAACTTAGTAAAATTATGATTTTAAGGATAAGTAGGTTCTTGAAATAAATTGAAAAATATAAACAATAAAGTAGGACACCACGACATATAGCAATTCAGGAACTTATAGAAAGAAGTTTTTACATTTACTCTTCAAGCATACAAGAGAATTTTATAAAAAAAAGAAATCACTAGTAACATAAACAAGAATCTCAACCCTTGACGATCAACACACACTGCTTTTATACAAAAAATCTGCTAAGTTTATACAAGATCTTAACAAACTTAACTTGGAAAACCTACTCTAATATTTTACAACCTCTTTTATTCTAGAGAATCAGCCCAACTGACTTTTACAACAAACCTTAAAATTTGTACAAGATTTTAAGAGAGTTAAACAACCAGTTCTGTCATGAAGAGCACTAGAAATAGATTGTTCAAAGATCAAATTGATACAAACAATTTTTTAAAATCTAAATTAATAAAAAACTAATCTTTCAAAAACCAAAATAATGGTTCATATTGAAAGCATGATGACACGATGAACCCAAAAGAAGAAAAGGTTGACATAGATTGGGAAATTAATCTATTAGAGCATATTATGCACAATGAGTTACTCTTAATCTCAATACAGTGTCAATACGTTCCCCGTTTGATCAAGCTTCGTGCGAGAAGCTAATCCATTACATCTTGTAGCTAATTTATTTAATTCTACGATTTTTGTTAGGTAGAAAGTAGTCTTTGTTTCTGGTTTTTTTTCTTTAATAATAAAAAAAGTATCATTTCAATTGTTAAATAGAAGAGTTGTAATTTCTTAATCAACAGATTTATTGCTTCTTTCCTCCAATATGGTCATGGATGAGTGTGATGCCATCTCATCTCATGTCTCATTCCCATGATGATACTTGGAGACTCGTATATACATTAATTTTTATGTGCACATTTTACTCCTGCGTACTTTGATTTCATTATTTCATGAATACTAAGTGGACCCCACAGGATAACGTTAACTGTGGTAAATTCACCTTCGTAGCGTAACGTCTGGTACATGGTGAAGGTGCTGTGTTAGAATATGTACTAGCTCATAATCATACAAAGCTAATGCAACCAAATAACAAAGTACTATTAATTACTTGCAGGCTCTTGCCCAACCTTCAACAGAAAATCATGCTTTTCTATACAGTTAATGCGTCACATTATGATAGGACACCGATTCTCTGCTGGGCTTAGTTGTCCAGCATTGTTTGATATTAGGAGATTGGGGTAAGGCTCTTGTGGATCTCACTTATCTGATTTTAATACTACAAAAAAAAATTTAAATTAGAGATAGAATTTAGACAACATAAAAAAATTGATTTTCAGCAGTGACCTTTTGGTGACGACTAAAAAAGTCACTACTAAAAGTTGGCTTTCAGTGACGACTCTCGAAGTTGCCTCCAAAAGTCAATTTAATTTTAAATAAAATTAAAAAAAACTTTTGATGACGAATTTTAAGAATCGCACCAAAAGTTAATTTATTTTTAAATAAAATTAAAAAAATTAAAATTTTGGTGGTGACTCTCATAGCTGCCAACAAAAGTCATCTTTGGTGGCAACTAACAAAAGTCACCTTTTGTGGCAATTATAGTTGCCACCAAAGGTGACCACAAGACATTTTTTTATTTTTATTTAAAAATAAATTGATTTAAAAGTTGTCACCAAAATATCATTGGTAGTCGCCACCAAAACACCTTTGGTGGTGACTAAAAGTCGCTACTAAAATACATTTGGTATCATTTTTTGACACTTTTTTTTTTACAAAAAATGATTTTTTGTGACGACTATAAGGTGACTTTTGGTGGCAACTATGAGAGTCGCCACCAAAAGTCTAAATTTTTTATTTTTATTTAAAAATAAATTAATTTTTTATGGTAATTTTCAAAGTTGCTACCAAAAGACCATATTCGCCATCAAAAATGACTTGGCACTTTTTTTTTTGTAAAAAATGATTTTTAGTGACGACTATAGTGGTAACTTTTGGTAGCAACTTTGAGAGTTATCACCAAAAGTCTAAATTATTTTATTTTATTTTATTTATATATAATTATATTTTTTATCTCTTAATCTAATAATAATAATATATTTTACTTTTTGTTAAGTTAGATATTATTTCATTTCAATGTTATGTTTTTGGCTATATATATATATATGTAAAATATTTTGCCCTTATATAGCATAAATAAAGTGGTGGCGTAATGACAAGACACATATAGTTGCAAGTAAGAGACCCAGGTTCGAATATCAGATATGCATATGTTTGGTTTAATTTCAAATAAACTCTAATATTGCACAAAAAAAAAAAGCGAGTCACCTCGGGGCAACGAGTTAGTAGATCGGCCAAAACCTACACAGGTCGAATAGGTCTCGGGTCGACCCGTTGGACCAATCTGAGTCTAAAAAAATTACTGTTGACTTTTGGTGGCGACGTCTTTTGGTGGCGAGTTTGAAAGTCGCCACTAAAGTTTACTTTTTGTGGTGACTCGTCTTTTATTGGCGACTTTGAAAGTCGCGACTAAAGGTAATCAAAAATTATTTTTTGGCACGAAATTTTTTTTGACAAAAAAAAGACTTTTGGTGGCGACTAAAGTCGCCACTAAAGGGTAATTTTTGGTGGCGACTCCTTTAGTCGCTACCAAAAACCTTTTAGCCGTGAACTTTCAGCAGCAACTTAGTCGCTACTAAAAATCGCCACCAAAAGTCTTTTGGTGGTGACTTTTAGACTTTTAGTGGCGAAAAAAGTCTTTTTTTTTAGTGAGAGATGGAATAATTTTATCACTAAACCGTCCTAGAATATGTCTCTGATCTAGATTTCAATTGGCGAGAAGTTTAGAAAATCAAAGACGAGTTCTGGGACAAAAAAATTATGTCTATGTATTATTTTCGTCTCTGATTTTTAGTAATTTTTTTTTGTTTTTGCATTTAATTATTAAAGATGGATTTATGAGATGGAAAATTTTGTCTCTAATTGTTTCTTTTTGAAACAGTGTTGTATATCTGTTAGAGACAGATTGTTCCATCCTAATCCAAACGACGTCACATTTTCTTGACCTAAAACCCCTTCGATGCAAACGCAGACACACATGCGTCCTTAGTTTCCTACTCAGTATTTGCGATGCCTTTTCCTCTGTCCATTCACTGCTAGTGAGAACCTAACCACCATCAGCCATTTTTTGTGACCAGTGCGACTTTATTTTGAGGTAGGTGTAGAGTTTGTGGATATCTCTTCATTTTTTTTGTCTGTCATGAACCCTATCTCCTCGCATCTGAGTCTTTCTTTTTTTCTTGAATTCAAACTAGAAATCATGAGGTTGTGGTCGAAATTCAAGCTTAAATCAAAAGAAAATTTGGGAACGCAGAAAAACAAAGTAAGATGATGTGAAGTAAATGGATTTTGATTTTTGTTTTATTCTTCCGTTAAGAGGTCCTTCTCATATTATATATGGGTAGAGTTAATTTAATGTGTTATAATCTAAGTTAAAATCAAATTATGGGACTGAATCAAAATTATGTGGGTAGAGATAATTTGTGTCTTTGACGGTTCTCTGATGGTTGATTTTTGTATTACTTATTGTTGGAGTTGTATTGGATTGTTGGACTTTGATTGTGGGAAAGTAAGGATTGAGGGAGATATAAATTTTTGTTCAATTTTGTAAAACAAAAAGGAATATCCTTCCAAGCTGTTGTAATTATGAATTAGCTTTTATGTAAATGGATTTGGCTTTCTAGCTAGGTATATAATAAATTATATATATTATAACTAAATCTAATTAATCATATGGAATTGTCTAATCTAAAGGAGTAGTTTTCAAATGGCCAGAATTAAGTACAAGTGTGAGTTTATAATTAGAAGAACTGTCTTAATTTTACTGAACCAATTTGTAATGGACAAATAACTATCGTAATAGTGAGGAATATGTGTTTATTTGAATAATTAGTCACTGTAACTCATACATGGAAGTATGAAAAAAGCTACAAGGGGTAATATTTAGAAATATCAGTAAAATATCAATGGAACACTAAGAACATAGTAGCATAGGGAAGGAGTGAGAATTTAGAGAAGAAGCCACATAATTCATTCAACACCCTCACTATGTCCTTCTCCTCTCCTTTAATAACAAACTCTACCCATAGAAAATACCACACTACCCTCTAACAAACAATCAAAATTATAATAATAGAGTCATCCACTTATTCCCATTACCTAATACCTAACATTACCCACTCCTTAAAATCAACCTTGTCCTTAAGGCTAGAAAAAATTTATAGTTCAGCGTATCCCAACCCTTTCCAACAGCTTGTTCTTTGTCCTTTCCAAAAACAGAAATAACCATATAGCTGTGTTTTTTGTCCTTTCTGGCAGTTCATAAACAAACTCAGGCATATATGAAATAACCATATAACATTCGATGCTGTTTGAGATGACACAAGGGAGTTTGCACGAGTTGTTGCTGGTTTTGGACTAAACTCATGTTATAAGGAATGAGGAAAAGAACCCACAAAGCCACTAACGAAGTTAGGCTAGTCGCTATCTTAAATGGTTGGTAGCCCGCAACCCGACCCAGTAACCCACCACAAATTGCAACAAGGAGAGATCCACGCTCAAGAGATTTCTCTCCATCTGATTCCTTAACCTCAATCACCAATAAGTTTTCATCCTCACCCCAAATCATTACAAGCAAAGAATGCAAACACCAGTGCAGGAGATGGAAATGTTCTCCACATTTGTAACAGAGCCCTTCACTCTTGCGATTCATGAGTTTCTAATATGTGAGACTGTTGAGTCCCCATGATCGGTCATTTAAAGGCTTCTTATCTATATCCTAGTGCCACTACGAGGCCGTGAATGGATAAACAATAGCATATGTGACATATGAAGGTGTATGCAAAACTTGCTAGGGAAGACCTGACCCAGTAGACACATACGAAACAACCAGCTTAAGTGGATTAAAATTTGGGCCCAAAGAAAAGAGTGACCTGACGTCAGTAGTCACCACTGGTATCTCTATCATCAATGAAGCTTGTTCACTGGGTTGAGCTACATACTTAGATAAACGATCCAAAGTGTATGACAAAAGATCCATCGTTTATGTAACTGTGTCCATGGATGATTTGACTTTTGTGAAACGCTCATTATAAATAGCATCCCTTTGCTCGAGGATATCAGCAAGGCATTTTACTTCAGCTACCAAATCGTTAAACTCAATGTTTTTAGCCATCTAGAAGTTAATGAAAGCACCAATTTGTAATGAATAAATAACTATCTAGCAGTAATAGTGAAGAATACGTGTTTATTTGAATAATTAGTCACTATAACTCATGCATGGAAGTACAAAAAAAGCTACAAGAGGTAATATTTAGAAATATCAGTAAAATATCAATGGAACACTGAGAACAGAGTAGAACAGGGAAGGAGTGAGAATTTAGAGAAGAAGCCACATAATTCATTCACCACCCTCGCTCTATCCTTCTCCCCTCCTTTAATAACAAACTCTACCCATACAAAATACCACACTACCCTCTAACAAACAATCATAATTATAATAATAGAATCACCCACTTATTCCTACTATCCAATACCTAACATTGTTCTTCTATAATAATAATAAGATTGAGTAATAATTCCTAGTCACTGGTCTTGGATTCCTAAATCTAATTCTATTTAAATTTTTATCAGACTTTAATTTCTGTCAGAATAAAGATGTTCAATAGGTGGCAGAAAAACTTTTCAAAAAAGAATGCGTCAGTAGAAAACGACAAAAGCTTTTGACAAAGTAGCCGCCCCCGTGATCAACTTTTCAGATTCCAAGCCCGTTCAAATCCGTGGACTCCAAAGCCTCTGAAATCCACGGACTTCAATTATGTTCAAATCCACCCTTTAGTTTCTATATAAGCTCAGTAGTTCAATTGTTTAGCAGAACGAGAATAGAGAGTAAGAAAAATTTCTGTTAAAAGAAAAATTTCTGTTAAAAACCTTCTCTGTAATCGTTTGTTTTCAAGAGGTTTAGCCATTTCAACATTGTAAGTTCAAATCTCTTTTGTATCAATAGTTCAAATTTCAATATGAGATTATCTTTGGTTCATTTTCTTCCAATCCCTTTTACTGATTTAATACTTGTTATTAAGTTTGAATATATTGTTAATTTTAATATTTCAAGAATTTATATTGTTAGGGAAGAAATTTATATTGAATTTAGAGATGCTATTATAAGTAACGAATTTTCTTTTGAATACATGTTCAATTAAATTATTAAGATAAGGCTCAAAAGCAGAACGACGATTCGATAGATGGCCGGGTGGAAAATGGTATCAGAGCCTAGTTGTGTTAAGAAGCCCATTGTTAGTTTTGGTTTATTTAAGAATTTATTTTCTTAAAAAACTTTTAGCTAGTTAAAGGTTAGCATTGGTCAGCCTTATGACTTCGTTGGTAAACCGTAAGGCCCAAGAAAGGTAGGTGTTCCCATGGGAGGTGGTCCCGATAAATCCTAATGAACTTAAAAGAATTTTAGGAATTTATTTTTCTTAAATATGTCTGAATTAGTAATAAGACTTTTTAATAGAAATAGTTCTGAGATCAATCTTCCCTCTACCACTAGCAATCTTAGTTCTGTAGATCAAGATGAAGTTAATAATTCAGAAATATCCATAGTAGAAACAGAAGAAAAGTTAAGAAACTGGGAGATGCCTCGTATAAGACCCAGTGAAGTGTATAAACACTCAACGTTCAGTTTTAAAGTTCAAGATATAGTTAGAACTATAGAATGTATAACTAAGTTAGGAAAATGTCAAGATTCAATAAATTTGCTCAATAAAGAACAAATTGATCAACATAGGAAAGATGGATTTGGATTTATCTATATAGGATTAATTCAAGTCGCGGTCAAACCCATGCACATGTTAGGAATTAATCATCCTGTTCTTTTACTTTTACAGGATAGACATGCTTTATCTTTTCAAGATTCAATGTTAAGTTTTGTAGAGTCTAATCTCTGCAATGGTCCAATTTATTTTTAGTGTTTTCCAAATTACATAAAAACGTTAAGAAATGTAGAAACTACTTTAAAATTACACGTTAAGACAACTGAAGGAATATTCAGTGAGGAACTAGATAATCTTTCTATAGTTTATAAAATTCACTATAAAATTTCAAAAACTAGAGTAAGAATTTCTGTTAAGAAAGAGTCCCCTAAGAATGAAAAATGAAGGCTAATCTTAAAAAATCAATGATCATGACACATAAACCCCTCAGACATGATGAAATCATGGCTGCTTTTCTAGACACTTAGAATTTGAAAAATCTCGAACCACCCAAGAAAATAGAATCAAAAAGTTTAGGATAACCATGAATAGATCAACATCTTCCAGGATAAGAATGTTCAAAAATCCAGAATTAGAATTCAGTTTAAGACACTCTATAGATTCTGATTATAAATCTGTAGTGGAAACTTCAGAGACTTCGACTAGTCTCAAAGGAGTAAATTTTCAACCTATGTTCCACAACTCATTTATGAATCTGTTAATGAAACCCCCTCTGTTAATCATTCACCTACTAGATCACAAATTTTAATGTTAAGTAAAGAATTTAAAATAGATAAAGAAAAGTTAAATACTGAGTTCATGAAAGAATACAGTAGATTAAAAATAGAATGGTACTTCAGAACTTTCTCAACAAAACAAGTTCAACAATGAAAATTAGATTATTATCAATATTTAGAAGGAATTAGAGAACATATTTTCTTTTTTGTTTGGTTTGAAATGTACTGTTACAATAATCAGATAGAAAATCCGTTCATAAAAGATCAAAAAGAAGTGAATACCCATACTAGAATTATAGTAGAATGGGATACCACTTTAGGTCAAAAAATTTTATCTGTTCATCCACTTTTACAAAATCTAAAGATTTCAAAAGGTAGCTCTGAAATAGAAGCCACACCGTTCAAAACTGTAGAAGGAAATAAGGATCAACCTAGTTCAAAGAAAGATGTTAAGAATATAGAATCCCAAAATAATTTCACAAATATATCGTTCAATACAATAAGTAAACAACTAGATAGAATAGAAAATGTGGTCAATAACAAAGTATTAGAAACCTCGGTTCAAAATAAAATCAGTTCAATACCACAACAACTGTTGTATAAGGTTCCAATCCTCACTCAAGCTGAATTAAGGTCAATGAATTTAGGTAAATCTTCTCAAAATTTAGTTGAAGAAATCACAAAAAGATTAGATCAACTTAATGTTTCAAATAATAGGTCAAAAGGTCTTCACATCAATACTCTATCAAAATTAGAGCCAGATAAAAATTTAAATAGAATTAGATTTAGAAATCCAAGACCAGTGACTAGGAATTATTACTGAAGACCTAGTTACTCAGATACCCAATATGAAGAGAACACCTTAGTTACAGAAACCAGCTACACAGGCAAGGCAATTGTAGAATGGAACATTGATGGTCATAGTGAGCATCAAGTGTTAGGAATTATTCAAAATATGTCTATGTGTGCCACGGCGTATAGGATCAAAAATAATGATGAAAGATCAATAGTTACCATATTAACAATTGGATTTATTGGTCAATTAAAAGGCTGGTGGGATAATTATCTCACAGAAACTAATAGGTCAACAATTAAATTTGTAATTAGGCAAGAAGAAGTCAATAGTCAATTAGTAGAAGTTCAAGATGGAGTAGTTGTTTTAATTTATGCTTTAACAAAACACTTTGTAGGAAACCCTACAGATTTTCAACAAAGGATAGATAATTAATTGGTCAATCTCAGATGTTCAACGATGTCTGATTTTAGATGGTATAAAGATATGTTCCTTACTAAGTTATATACCAGGTCTAATAGTAATGCAGACTATTGGAAAGAAAGGTTTTTGGTGGATTACCCAACCTCTTTGGCGAAAGAGTTAAGGAAAGCATTAGAAAACAATGCAACAATACCCTTCCTTTTAAACATATGACTTTTGGAGAATTAATTAATTTTGTTACAAACGAAGCTCTCACAGTCTGTAACGACATGAAGCTTCAGTTAAAATTAAAATCTGAGTTCAAGAGTAATCGCAAAGAATTAGGTAATTTCTGTGATCAATATGGGATCAAAAAGATTCGAGCTCCCTCTGCTAATTATAAGAAATCTAGGAAGATCAATAGGTATCAACCTATCAGAAAGACATATGTCGACACCTTGACAAACTTGTTAGATCGTTCCAAAACAAACATACTGCTCCACACCCTAGGACCCATAGTTCAAAAAATACCTATTGTAAACATATAGTTTGTTTTAAATGCGGGAGGTATGGTCATAATTCAAAACACTGTAAGCTCAAGAAAAAGATTAATTCTTTAGACATAGATGATAAGTACAAACAGAGTATTATGAGTATTCCATTAGAAGATCAAAATTCTGAGTCAGATTATGACACAAAAAGCTCTAGTAATTAAAATGAAATATATCAATTAGATCAATAAGATAGTTCATCATCTAATTCAAAATCTGAAGACAAAAGTTATTCAGAAATAGGTATCTGTAGTTGTAAAGAATGTTCAAACACTTGTTCAAAAACAATTAATGTACTCAATAGAGATAAGATCCAAACTTTAGTAGAAATTATAGATAAAATAAATAATGAAGAAATTAGAAAAGAATGTTTGCTCAAGATTAAGGATATTATGGATTTAGAAGAACCCCAACCAAAACTAGAAGTTAAACCCTATAATGTTCAAGAAATAATTCACAGGTTTCAAAATAATTATGTTGAAGAAAAAGTCTAAATAAAAGAATTAAAAGAAGATATCAAAATTATTAAAGAAGAAATTCAATTGTTAAAAGAAAAGGATATGGACTTATCCTTGGATATATTAAGTTTAATAGCTAATAAAGATGTTAGGAATTCTGATGATCAAAATAATTTAGAAGAAAGTTGTTCAACACCAAAAGATAATTATTTAAATATCATTTCTAGAATTCAAGTTCAAAAATGGTACTGTTATGTAAATCTTACTGTTAATAAAAACTTTAGTATCAAAATGATCACTCTTTTGGACTCAGGAGCTGATCTAAATTGTGTTCAAGAAGGATTAATTCCCACTCAATACTATGAAAAGACCACTGAAAGTCTTAGTGGTGTAAGAGGTAATAGATTTCCTATTAGGTACAAACTGTCAAATACCAAGATATGTAATCAAAGCATAAAGTTCAATACAACTTTTATTTTAGTTAGGAATTTAAATGAACCTATGATTTTAGGAACGTCTTTTCTAACCTTAATTTATCCCTTTAAGGTTTCAGAATTAGGTATTTCAACAAATGTTTCTGGAAAAGAAATTTGTTTTGAATTTTTAAATCTTTTAAATCCTGCTAGATCAACTGATGTTAATATGCTTAAATCTCTAGCTGTTTCAAAAATAAATGTGTTAAATAGAAAAGAAACCCAGATCAAAATGTTAAATAAAGAAGTTCATTACAAAAGAATTGAAGAACAAATAGAAAAGCCTCAGGTTAAGGATAGAATAACTCTTGTTCAACAAGTCTGTTCAGAAAAGCCCAATGCTTTTTGGGATAGGAAAAAACACATAGTCTCTCTCTCTTATGAGCCCGGCTTTACAGAAGATAAAATTTCAACAAAAGCTAGGCCCATTCAAATGAATAAAGAGACTTTGGAATACTATAAAAAAGAAATTCAAGACTTGTTAGGAAAAAGGTTAATAAGAGCTAGTAAATCTCCTTGGAGTTGCTCAACTTTTTATGTTCAAAATCAGACAGAAATAGAACGAGGAGCCCCTCGTATGGTCATAAACTACAAACCGCTCAATAGAGTGTTAAGATGGATTAGATACCCAATTCCTGATAGAGAAGACCTAATTTCTAGAGTTCAACAAGCCTCTTTATTTTCAAAATTTGATATGAAATCAGGATATTATCAAATCCAAATTGCTGAAGAAGATAAGTACAAAATGGCATTTACCGTTCCCTTTGGTCATTATGAATGGAATGTTATGCCATTTGATCTAAAAAATGACCCTTCATAATTTCAAAACATTATGAACAATATCTTTAATAATTTTACTCAGTTCACAATAGTCTATATTGATGATGTTTTAGTTTTCTCCAGGTCAATAGAACAACATTTTAGGCACCTTGATCAATTTTATGAAATTGTTAAGAAAAATGGTTTAGTAGTCTCTGCTAAAAAAATAAAACTGTTCCAAACTAAAATTAGATTCTTAGGTTATGATATATACCAAGGTATGATCAAACCTATTAGTTATTCAATAGAATTTGCTGATAAATTTCTAGATGAAATAACTGATAAGAACCAGCTTCAAAGATTTCTAGGATGTCTCAATTATGTTGCAGAATTTGTTCAAGACTTAAAAATTATTTGCAAACCTTTATATTCTTGGTTAAGAAAAAAAGCATCCGCTTGGGATAGTTCAATTACAGAAGCAGTCAAAACCCTTAAGCTCAAAGTTAAGAAACTCCCTTATTTAGGAATACCTGACCGAAAAGCCTATATGATTATAGAAACTGATGCTTCAAAATTAGGCTATAGAGGAATTCTTAAGCAAAAGCCCAAAGATAGTTCAAAAGAACAAATAGTAAAGTTCAATTCAGGAGTATGGACTGAAACCCAAATAAAGTACTCTACGATCAAAAGAGAAATTTTATCAATAGTTTTAAACATAAAAAAATTTCAAAAAGAAGTGTTCAATAATTTTTTTTTGTTAAAACAGATTGCAAATCTACCAAAAGTGTTTTAGAAAAAGATGTTCAAAATTTGGTTTCAAAACATATTTTTACCCACTGACAAGCAATACTTTCTTGTTTTGATTTTGAAATTCAACATATAAAAGGCAAGGAGAATGCCCTTCCAGATTTTCTCACAAGATAATTCTTACCGGGAAAAATAGAAGAATAGACAAGAAAAAATAAAAAGAAGTAAGTAGAGATTAATACGGATCCCCACTGGGTCCTGCAAATACAAATGTTCAAAAAGGATCCCCACTGATTCCTTCAACATCACCATTACTGGTGACCCCTCTTAACTTCAACAGCCCTTCAGGCAGTGGTATTCGACCACAAAATAAAGGTATTCGACCTTCTTCCAGTTCAACAATTTCTCAAAACCGTTTTCTTCCTTTAACCTATGATCAAGCTCTAACCACTCCTTCTCCACCCAAACAAATTACTCCTGTTCAACCTTCTTCCTCTATGGTTCAACTTTCCCAGCCAACTCTGCTCAAAAGATCACTTTCAAAAAAATATGTTTCAAAAACTTGTTATGTACCCATCTGTGCCCTAGAACTAGAATGGCTCAAAAATCCTAGTATTACCCCTAGGGAAGTTGCTCAAAAATTCTTCCCAGAAGGAAGATATTTTTATTCCTCTGATTTAGAAAAAACAAGAATTTTTTATGAGTTCATCTTAGTGGATACAAACTCTATCACCTTAACCCATGAGTATGATCCATTATTTCCCTCCTGTGTTTAATATTCAAAAATTAAGATCAATAAAGTTTTAACTTTATCTCAATGGAATCAACTTCCATAAACTCAAAAATCTTTTTCAAAATAGTTCTAGCCTCAGAATTTTCATTATTGAGACTATAAACTTGCTTGGTTCAACATGTTACTCATCCGCCCCTTCTCTCATTTTTGGTTTATTTGGTTCAACAAGAGTAATTAGGAATTTCCAACCTAGTTCTCAGAATAGTTTTACTTTTTTGGTCCAAACACTGATTTTCTTCTTTCTTATGCAAAAGAATCTTTTTCAATATTTTCTGCTCAAACCAGTTTTATTCCAGGATTAATGTTATTAAAGTTCTTTTTAACTTTAGAAACCCTATGGATCATGACTTGGGATTTCGAGTTCAAAGATAAATTTTCTTCTGGTTATCCTCTTTTCTTATGCCGGACGTTCAACATCAAATGATGGTCAACATATAATCACAATCTGCTCAACAAGAAAGCTGTTGAAAAATGGCTAGCTCAAAATCTTCATCTCATGAGGTATCCTCAAGTAGTTCAACATCAATCTCCCTTCCTTGCTTCAAAATCTCAAATAATAGCAAAATTAGCCAAAACTCCATCAGAAGGTTCAAATGAAGAAGATGACAGTCAGTTTCAAAACAAAGATGACTGTTTCAACATCGATTTTGCTAATCTTAGTCAAAACTGACTATGGTTGAGTAAAATCATCGGCGTGAAGCGACAAAGCATTAGGCTAGCTAACCAACTTTAATTTCTGTCAGAATAAAGATGTTCAACAGGTGGCAGACAAGCTTTTCAAAAAACAATGCGTAGGCAGAAAACAACAAAAGCTTTTGACAAAGTAGCTGCCCCCGTGATCAACTTTTCGGATTCCAAGCCCGTTCAAATCCACGGACTCCAGAGCCTCTGAAATCCACGGACTTCAATCATGTTCAAATCCGCCCTTTAGTTTCTATATAAGCTCAGTAGTTCAATTGTTTAGTAAAACGAGAATAGAGAGTGAGAAAAATTTCTATTAAAAACCTTCTCTGTAATCGTTTATTTTCAAGAGGCTTAGCCATTTCAACATTGTAAGTTCAAATCTCTTTTGTATCAATAGTTCAAATTTCAATATGAGATAATCTTTGGTTCATTTTCTTCCAATCCCTTTTACTGATTTAATGAATGTTGTTAAGTTTGAATATATTGTTAATTTTAATATTTCAAGAATTTATTTTGTTAGGGAAGAAATTTATATTGAATTTAGAGATACTATTATAAGTAGCCAATTTTCTTCTGAATACATGTTCAATTAAATTATTAAGATAAGGCTCAAAAGCAGAACGACGATCAGATAGATAGCTGGGTGAAAAAATGGTATCAGAGGCTAGTTCTGTTAAGAACCCCTCTTGTTAGTTTAGGGTTTAGAGTTTAGGGTTTAGGGTTATAATTTCTTAATCAATAGTGTAGATTTATTGCTTCTTTCGAGTAGCTAAGAATAGGTAAGATTGATTGAATATAAGATTATTAAATTTAAATTGGCTAGATTATTATATTATTTTATTCTATCAAAGTTTAATGTTTTAAATGGGTAGCAATCAATTATGCATTTGATATGTATAAGATATGAGAAGGTATAAACAATAGGGTTTGTGTTCTTCATGATTTGTCATCGTTGATGAATATAGCGTATAAGGTATCTTTGCAAGTGGTCGTTTAAGTGTGTTACTCATTGTCCCTTGCGAAATGAGTTGGAGGTGTTCTTTTCATTATAATTTTCAGGGTAAATGTACCATTTTTGTCTTTAAAGTTTGACATGAGTTTTGATTTTGTACTAAAAAGTTTTTTCTTGTCAATTTCATCCCACATGTTTTCAATTGGTGCCAATTTTGTCCCTAAATATAACTCTATCTAAATTGTTGATGAAAAACATTAATGTAAATTCTTACACGTCAGCACTAACTTGTCTAGCTGAGCACCAACAAGTTTCAAATGGGTCAGTTAGGTTTATAAAGAATTTCAATTTCATCTCATACATTGCATAATAATAAAGAAATTCACTTGTCATTGAAGGTGTGAAATAATTTAAATTACATAATTAAGTTCAACTTTGTGGGTCCTTAATAGACAAGTTAGTATTGACGTATACAATGGAAGGATTCAAGTCAGCATTTTTGTCAACAATTTTGATAGACGTAAGTTTAGGAACAAAATTAATATTAACTGAAAATATATGATACCAAATTGGAAAAAAAAACTTTTGAGACAAAATTAAAATTTTAGCCAAAATTTAAAAACAAAGTAATATTGCCTAATCATTAATATTATTAGGAAGTTAAAGGTTCCAATTATAATTGAGCCTCCCAATTAAATGCCAAGTTGTGTTTTATACACACACACACACACACACAAAATATATAGGTACAGCGAACTACGGTGAGCTCAAAAGAAAAAAATGGCAACTTCATGTATGGCACTGGCACTGCCAGTGAATTGCTCCATTAATCAGAGAAGACCTGTTGTCCCTGCAGATAGTTTTGATCACTCCCACAATAGCACAATATCCTGTGTTGAAGGTAATAAATGAGTTTACCTATTTTTAGATTTACATATAAATGATGTTGAATCTAAGATCGGTGTAACCTCAAATCGATCAAGTAGCTTAAATCAATGAGTGTAGTGAAATTAGAATTTGGTTGTTGAGCAGCCCATGTTGAGAGCTTTACCTCAACTTGCCATACAAACCATGAAAAAGACCACATCTAATTTGGTGGACGCTTTCGTGGATTCTGTCTTTGAATTTGTGAACCAGCCACTGCTTCCATCTCAGGTATGTATATACACACACACACACACACACACACACACACACACACACACATATATATATATATATATATATATATATATATATATATATATATATATATATATATATATATGTTAGGAAAAATATGGCTTTGAGGCGTGATAAGTCACTTTTTTTAAAGAGTTTATGTCTGTGTATTGGGGAATCAAAGATAAACCCTTCCAGGATACAACAAAGCACTCTTGGAATCAAGATATCACCGTAGAATTCTAATATGATATATATATAGAGTTTGAATAGCTATGTCTATTCAATTTGAATAAATGTATCTTTCTATTTCCAACAGTCATGTCTATTCTATTTTAAATAGTCATGTCTATTCAATTTTCAAAAGTCATGTCTTTTTATTTTGAATAGATGTGTCTATTTAATTTATGTCTTATTAAATTTTAAAAATAAATTTAAAATTCAATTTCAAATAAAAGATACATCCTTTCAAATGAAAGACATATCTCTTCAATTTAAAAGAGACATCTCTTTAATTAAGAGACACTTCTATTTAAATAAAAGATACATCTTTTAAATAAAAGACACATCTTTTAAAATAAAAAATACATCTTTTTAATTTAAAAGATACATCTTTTCAAATAAAAAACACACATTTTCAAATAAAAGGAACAACAATTAAATTCTTTTTTTATTAAATATCATATTTTATCCAATACAAGACTTTTAATTCTACTCAATATTACAAACTATATAACAATCCCCCACTAGTTTGTAATATTTCTACATGATATCATACATAATAGAAAGTATCTTTACAGAGATTTGAACTTTCTAATAATGTAACATTTTAAAGTTTTGACGAAGTTAGTGGTATCATAAGATTTGAACCATAACTCCATTTGCCAAAACCGAAAGTACAACACATATGACATCATTAACTTTGTAAAGACGTTCCGGTAATCTCGCTTTAGCACTTTTATGGCCATGTGCTAATCTTGGTTTCATGAATATTTACAAGATCAACCCTTTTAAATCTTGTTTGAAGCGGCACCACTTCAATATTCATATAGGTGGTATTGTTATTATGTCCCTGTTACTCTATACATTTAACAATACCATTAAGACCTTTGTCGTCCTTTCTTTGTAAAAGTATGCACAACTCTTGACACAATATTATGTAGTACATTATTGAACGAGATCTCAATTTAGAGTCGGTGCCTCAAACAACACTTAGTAACTTGTTATTACCCATTGAACTTTTATTGTTAGAGTGTATACTAACTCAAAGTTGGGTTCCCGTTACTAGGTGCTTTATTTTAAAGGTTTTAATCTCATTCCAATACAAGTTTGTTGTACTACATCTCTGGGCAATGGTTTGGTCAATGGATCAGCCAAATTCTTATTTGACCTAATATAAACAATTGTCATTGTTCCATTTGTGACCACTTCCCTTATATAAGCATGTCTTAAGCTTATATGTCTTGATTTCTCATTGTAAATTTTGTTGTGAGCTATACACATAGTAGCTTCACTATCAAAGAATACAAAAATAGCTGGCATAGGTTGTGGCCACAGCTTAATGTCTAACAACATGTTTCTCAGCTATTCTGCCTCTTTTCCAGCAGCTACCAATACAATAAATTCATATTCCATTGTGGAATGAGAAATACAAGTTTACTTCTTATATGCTCAACTTATGGCACCTCCACCCAAGGTGAATATCCAACCAGATGTTGATTTATTATCATTAACACTTGTGATCCAACTTGCATCAGAATAACCTTCTAATACAGTAAGAAAACCACTATAACAAATTCCCAAGTGCTTTATTTTTTTCAAATACCCAAACACTCTATGCATTGCATACATCATACTACCTATTGCACTTGCATATTCTAATTATGCTATCATTCTTCCTGAATTTTCAGGCAATTTTATACTGGAATCATAAGGAGTATTAAACTCCTTTATTCCTAAATATTTGAATTTATCAAGCATCTTATCTATGTAGTGTGACTGTAACAAAGTCACTCATTTTTATCTCTTTGAACTTTAATACCTAAAATAGTATCCACTTCATTCATATCTTTTATTTTAAAGATTGGAGTCAAATACTTCTTAGTTTCAGAGATACCAAACATATTTGTTCCAAATATTAACATGTCATCAACATACAAACATATAATGACACCATATTCACTTGTAAATTTGGAATAAATACATTTTTCAGCATGATTATGTATAAATTCATTTGATAGTATTACACTATCAAATCTTTCATGCCACTGCTTTGGTGCTTGTTTCAAACTATAAAGAGACTTGACTAATTTACAAACTTTGTTTTCATTTCCTGGAAGAACAAAACCTTCAGGTTGATTCATATAAATTTCTTCATTTAAATTTCCATTTAAAAATGTTGTCTTAACATCCATTTGATGTACATGTAATTTATACATTGATGCTAGTGATAAAAGTACTCTAATGGATGTTATTCTTGCTACAAGAGCATAGGTATCAAAATAATCAATACCTTCTTTCTATGTGAAGCCTTTAGTCACCAATCTTGCCTTGAAAGTTTGAATAGAACCATCTGTGTTATATTTTCGTCTAAATACCCATTTACAACTAATAGGTTTTGATCCTGTAGGTAGATCAACTAAGATCTAAGTGTTATTGGACATAATTGAGTTCATTTCATCATTTATAGCTTCTTTCCAAAAAGCTACATCTCTAGAAGATATTGCTTCTTGAAAAGTTTTTGGATCATTTTCAACATTTAATAAAATAGGTATCTTATTACAGATATCAGTTCTACTTCCTTCAACAAGAAAAACTAAAACTTGTGAAGAAATAAAATTAGAACCAAAATGTTTTTATTTTCTAACTCTTTGGCTCTTTTTAACTTCTTGATGACTTTTGTCAATTTTTCTTTTATTATTAACAACACTAGAAAGTGACAATGCATATGTGTCATCATCATTTTGGTTTTGATCTTTCAATTGATCATTGGTAGAATCATGAAAAAATTCATTTTCAATAAATTCAACATGTATAGATTCTACAATCACATTTGATTCTACATTCAAAAGTCTGTAGGCCTTTGAATTTTGTGCATATCCTATAAAAACATTTTTAATGCCCCTAGGTCCTAA
The DNA here is from genome assembly GCA_037074585.1 of Biancaea sappan. NCBI lineage: Eukaryota > Viridiplantae > Streptophyta > Magnoliopsida > Fabales > Fabaceae > Biancaea > Biancaea sappan. The sequence goes on from CM073494.1 coordinate 22,216,086, forward strand.
TTTAGTTCTTTGATGATCAGGAACCCTATAGTATGAAATACACTCCCACACTTTAAAATAATTTAAATTTGGTTTTCTATTATTCCAAAGTTCATAAGGTGATGTTTTCAAACTCTTTGAAGGCACTTTATTAAGTGTATAACATACAGTTAAAAGTGCTTCACCCCATAAATTATATGGCAAACGAGCATTCAATAACATAGTATTAACCATTTCTACCAAGGTTCTATTTTTTCTTTCTGCCAACCCATTTTGTTGTGGAGTATAAGGTACACTACTTTGATGTATTAAACCATGCTCGTCACAGAATTTATTAAACTCAATAGGAAAATATTCTCCACCTCTATCACTACAAAGGATTTTTATTTTCCTATTCTTTTGATTTTCTACTATTGATTTATATTCTTTAAATTTTTGAAAAGCTTCATCTTTGGTTCTTAGTAAATAGACAAATGTGAATCTAGAGAAATCATCGATAAATGTGATAAAATATTTTTACCACCTCTTGTTATTTCTCCATTTAATTCAAAAATATCTGAATGCACTAAGTCTAATAAATATGTATTTCTTTCAACTTTATGAAAAGATTTTTTAATCATTTTTGCTTGTATACAAATTTTACATTTTTCATTATTTTTGAAATTGTAATTGATGTAACCATTTTTGGACATAAATTTCAAAGAACTAAAATTCAGATGTCCTAATCTAGCATGCCATAAAGTACAGTCAGAGTCAACAATATAAACAGAATCAACATTTATTGCATTAGTACTAAGTTTGAACATGCCATCAGAATTATAACCCTTTCCTACAAATGTTCCACTCTTAGACACTATAACATTGTCAGACTCAATTACAACTTTGAAACCTTTCTTAAATAGCAAACTAGCAGACACTAAATGCTTTCGAATTTCTAGTACATGAAATATATTTAACAATGTCAATTTCTGTCCAGATGTGAAGTTGATCTCTACAGATCCCTTTCCAAGCACTTCCGCAGTAACATGATTTCCCATAAGCACCTTTTCAGAATCTTTGACTTCTGTGTAAGTCTTGAAGAAATCGCTATTGTTACAAACATGGATGGTTGCACCCGAATCAAGCCACCAGTCTTGGCTTTTCGTTATTGGATTAGCCATGTTTACTTCGGTAATCATACCAATGTGCAGTGTAGACACCATGGCCACCATCTCCGATATTGTGCTTTCCACCAAGTTTGCTTTCTTAGTCTTTTCATTCTTTCCATTGTTGAAGTTAACTCCAACCTTTCTATATCTACATCACGAATAACATGGCCCTTTTTGCCACAATGGAAACAAATAATATCCTTTATCTTTTTCTTAAAGGATTTCTTATTTGCTTTTAAATTCTTGTTTCCTTTGTGAATATTCTTTTCATTGACAAGATTAACAGTAGAACTTGAAGCCATAATTAGTGCTTCTCTTGCACGAGTTTCATATTCAATTTGAATATGAGTAAGAAATTGTTCTAATGCTAATTTGTCAGTGGAGTGTAGAATTTTCTTTCTATAATTATTCCAAGAAGAAGGCAATTTAGAAAGAATTGCACTAATTTGCAAAGCATCTGAAATTTTGACTTCAACATCCCTTAGTTTTGAAACTAGGATTTGGAGTTCATGGATTTGATCCATGATTGGTTTAGTGTCAACCATTTTAAATTCAAAATATTGTAGGGCTAGAAATTTGTCAGTACCTCGTTTTTCTGTCTGGTAGGCAGTTTCTAAAACAGACCAAATTGCTTTTGGTGTCTTCAAGTTTGAGTACAGATCATATAAATGATCAGTCAAGGTATTCAGAATGTGTCCTCGACATATGAGTTCATCCTCTTCATGTTTCTTTCTTTCTGCTTTGAGTTGATTAGATTCTTCAAGATTAGGATCTGGTAGCACAGGCAGATGAGGGTCTAAACCATAGTGAATCTTGAGGGCAGTGAGTAAGAAAATCATCTTATCTTTCCAGCGAGTGAAATTAGTGTCATCAAAGCGATCCAGTTTGATGAATTCTTTTGGATTCTCCATAGCAGCGAATGACAGGAAAATAAACTCTTTAAAATTGTTAAGAAAAATATGGCTTTGAGGCGTGATAAGTCACTTTCTTTAAAGAGTTTATGTTTGTGTATTGGGGAATCACAGACAAACCCTTCCAGGATACAACAAAGCCCTCTTGGAATCAAGATATTACCGTAAAATTCTAATATGATATATATATAGAGTTTAAACAGTTATGTCTGTTCAATTTGAATAGATGTGTCTTTCTATTTCCAACAGTCATGTCTATTCTATTTTGAATAGTCATATCTATTCAATTTTCAAAAGTCATGTCTTTTTATTTTGAATAGATGTGTCTATTTAATTTATGTCTTATTGAATTTTAAAAATAAATTTAAAATTCAATTTCAAATAAAAGATACATCCTTTTAAATGAAAGACATATCTGTTCAATTTAAAAGAGACATCTCTTTAATTAAAAGACACTTCTATTTAAATAAAAGATAAATCTTTTAAAATAAAAAATACCTCTTTTCAATTTAAATGATAGATCTTTCAAATAAAAAACACATATTTTCAAATAAAAAGAACAACAATTAAATTCTTTTTTTAATTAAATATCATATTTTATCCAATACAAGACTTTTAATTCTACTCAATATTACAAACTATATAACAATATATATATATATATATATATATATATATAACTTCTTTTCTTCCTGCACCCTCTCATCGATTCCGATATATAATGTGAAAATGGAACTGGAGAGATGCACAATGCACAACACAAGCACATGCTTGTATAAGTACCTTAATTAATATTTGTATTTATCCAACATGAACTACAGGGTAGTATATTGTGTATTAAGGTTAGGGTTCGAGTCTCTTGGACGTGTATTTATATTTATTGCATGGGTGTAATATTAATGATGTGGGTGCAGATTAACTTTCTCCGGTGGAAGAATTGGGTGAAGCTGTAAGAGTTTGTGGCAGCATCGAAGGGCAAATCCCTGATGGTTTTCCAGATGGTGTCTACATTAGAAATGGTTATTTCTTATTTATCAACTTTTCTTTCTGCTCTACAAATTTTGATTTCTATCTTCCACTAATTTTGATTTCTGCTTCACTCACTAATTTTATAACTCTTATATTCGTTATTGCTGTAAAATCTAACGATTGCCAGAAGGGCAACAGGAGAGACGGAATTCATGCAAATTAACATTTCACTCTCTCTTATAATTTTTTTTAAAAATTGTGTAAAGCATAAATACAACTTTGATGGTGGCGTGCAGTTTTTCTGTTTTTTCTAAAGAGACAAGTACTATGTTTGTCTCTTTTTGGCCATCCAACGACCACTAATGTTTTTTTTTCTATGTGTCTACTTTCATGGACCTATTTGAATGAAAAAATTTCGGATAGATCCCAATGTCTTTTTTTTCTTTGTGCCTACTTTTAGAAACCTATTGAAAATTTTTTTTTTGATAGATTCTAATGCTTTCTTTTTTTCCTTTGTGGGACCTATTTGAAAAAAAAAATTCAGATAGGTCCGAATGTTTTTTTTTTGTGCCTATTTTGAGATAGGTCCTTGAAATTTTTTCTTCAAATTGGTCTCTGAAAGCAGGTACAAATAAAAAAAAAAGCATTGATGGCTGTTTGAATGTTCGTCTCTTCAGGAAAAATAGAAAAACCATACGCTTGATGGTGATATACTGGAGTATTTTTAGAGTTGACTCAAGGGTCCGAGTTTTAGCTAGGTTAAAAAAAATAATAATTGAAGTTTACAATATATGTTTTTAAGATGTGTTTAATCCTTATTAATTGAAAAAGTAATTAATGTCTTTAAAAATAAATAGAAACTATTTAATTCAATCAAGCAAGCCATTTAGCCAAGCTACTTGCCTAAGCCAAACTTGTGCATTTATGACAAGTAATTTCAGAATTTATACAATCAAAGTTAAATCATTGATTGGATCCAAATTTATTAAAAATTTTAAATTGTTTCTATGTCTTTAAAAATAATTAATCATAAAGTAATTTTTTTTTAAAATAAAGGGATTGAAATGTTATCTTATCATAGTTTATTTTATAATGTTATTAAAATAGCGTTTTATTTTATTTTATATATATAGTATAAATCTGTACTTTACATTATATTATATATTACGTTTTATCTTTATATTAAAATTAAATTATTTATATTTGTAGATTTGATAGAATCAAAATTTATTATGACAAATTCTAAAATTGCTTTCTATAAATGCACAGACTTGGCCTTGGTAAGTGGCTTAGCAAAATGGCTTGTCTAATTGAGTTAAATAATTTTAATTTATTTTCAAAAAACATTAATTGCTTCTCCAAATAATAAAAATTAAACACGTATATATTTATATATTGTCATACACGTTCTCCACCAAGTGTGACCTCCACTCTGTATAATATACGTACCCTTTGACGTGTGATGGCTAATATGGTCAAATTATTGAAGCTTTTTAACTAAAAATAATCACACGATTCATCATCATATTTGGAACATCTTAAGCTGAGTTCTTGATGAAGTCACAGTGGTCCCTCATCTTGTTATATTATATGATTTTTACAAATGAAATTGAAGTTCGTTTGAAGTGTATACGTTTAATTTATATATTGTTTTCATTATTATATAGTCAGGTCTATTTGATTAGTACAAAATTAATCAACTAATGTTTAAAAAGTAATTATTGTAACAATCACTCATAAAACTAGTTAACATGATTAAAGCAAAAAGCTAATTTTGGTATAAATAAAATATGCAACTTGTCACTCTATCTAATCCTTAATTAACCTTATACCAACACTATAGTTCAAATAGTTCGCCAGTTATTTTTCTTTAACAATATCTCTTGTTCGAGTCTTATAAATAGTTAGAAAATTAATGTTGGGAGAACTTTACAATCTTTATAGTTTGACTTAAATTGAACTAAATTAATCAAAGCTTAATAAATTTTTAAATATTGATAGTTCAAGCACACCAAAAAAAAAACCCTTAACCTTATATAAACCACCATGAAATATTGTTAGGTTGTTAAGCAAGAAGCTTTGAGGAGGTTAATTATGTGGTGACCTCTCTTAAGCAATATCATTTATTTAATAAAAATACAATGTCTAAGCATTAATTAAAGAATATGCGGCGCTAATGCATGCGTTCGTCATGATTAATGAATAGGCATGTGATTATTGTTATTTCAGGAGCAAACCCACTTTTTGGAGGATTAAAATCAACCAAGTCGATGTTGGGGAGGTCAAGTAGCAGTTGGGTGGAAGGTGAAGGAATGCTTCGTGCTTTGTATATTAATACAGAGAGGGAAAGGAGAAGGAGTGTGTTATACAACAAAAGACATGTGGAGAGCGATACATATGTGCTTGAAAAGCAAAGAGACAAGCCACCTTTTCTGCCTGCTTTACAAGACGACTCTCCTGCTATTTTGTCCGCTTTTCTCCTAAATTTGGTCAGTATTAATCTTATATATATATATATATGTATGTATATATATATATGTATGTATATATATATATATATGTATACATACATATATATATATATATATACCTCCCAACATTCTACACAACAACACATAGTAGATTATTATAATTTAGACAAAAATATATTTTTTGTCCTTAAAGTTTATCTTAAAGTTTCAATTTCATCTTTATTTTTTTTTGGCAGATTTTGTCCCACATATTTCTTTGTTTTGTTTTGTTTTTGTCCATATATAAGGCTAATATCGTTGATATAATTAATAAAAAATATTAATGTAGACTTCTCTATGTGATCTATCAACTACCAATGTGTCAAACTAGCTAATTGATTCTAATTTTAATTTTATTTCAAATATTTGAGTAACTTTCAATTTCGCTCTAAATGATACTTTTTTCATTTCTCTCTCATTTGTCCTAAATTAACAGTTAAATGTTTGATGTATCACATAAAATAATCTATATGTCATTTGAAAGAGTACATGTGTCACTTAAAAGAGTTCACATTAGTATTTTTCATCAACTTTGTTAATGATGTTAATCCTAAGAATAAAATTAAAACAAAAAGAAATATGTAGACCAAAATTGACAAAAAAATGTTAGGGACGAAATTGAAATTCAAGATAAATATTAAGGATGAAAAATTATTTTTACCTATAATTTATTCCACCAATTTTCAAAATTCTAGTTTTTTAGCACTATACATATATATACATTTCCGTGTGTAATATATCTTAGATAATAATGTTAGAAAATATAGGACCTAATAACAAGATAAATGGACAAAATCACAAAATAATAAAGTGTTAAAAAATAATGAAAAAAAAATTAATGTGATTTGGTTTTTAACCTACATCTATATATGGAAGATGGTGAACAATTTTTCACTAATATAAGTAAATGAAAAATACAAAGTGGTAGGGATACAATAAAGACCTATATATACCTTAAATACAATAAAAAATATCTTACAATATTTTCTGGCTCAGGGAAAAGGGGGGCAGAGCAGAAGAAGAAATGAAACTTCAAAGTTTCAAAAGCAAAGCTTAATTACTTGATTCTGATGTCTATTACAATGAAGCCCTAACCTATTTATACTAATTCTAGGGGAACAATGGCACATGGACGTAGCTGGCAGAGGTTGAAGATTGAAGCTTGGAAGGTGCAGACAATGTGGACTTCTGGATCTGGAAGGTAGGTGGATGTTGAAAAACAGAGGTAGGTGCATGTGGAGGTATGAATGCTAGCTGGAAGTTGCGGCTGCTGTGGAATTCTCCCCGGGTTGAACAGGACTCGTCCTCGAGTCTAATTCGATCTCTTCATCAATGTATGGAGATAAATCAGCAACATTAAAAGTAGCAGAAACTCCATAGGTTCCGAGTAGTTCAACCTTGTATGCGTTGCTATTAATCCGTTGTACAATTCTGAACGGACCATCAGCTCTTGGTGATAATTTGGCATTGGGTTGATTCGGAAAATGTTCTTTGCGCAAATGAATCCAAACCAAATCACCTACTTTGAAAGTTTGTGCTTTCCTATGCTTGTCACGTTGAGTCTTATACCTCATGTTTTGCCGTTGGATCTTGTCTCGAACTTGCTCATGCAGCTTCTTAATTTCGTTAGCACGCTGGTCTGCATTGGCACTATATTGTTGTTTATCAGTAGATGGGGTCAAATCCAAGGGGCTAAGCGGTCGAGTACCATAAACCACTTCAAACGGACACCTTTCAGTTGCTTGATTAGAGGAGTTATTATAGGCAAATTCAATTTGGGCAAGGATAAGATCCCATTGTTTCAAATTCTTTCCTACAAAACTCCGGAGAAGGTTTCCCAAAACCCTATTGACGGCTTCCGTTTGACCATCCGTTTGAGGATGACTAGCACTGCTGAATTGGAGCCTGGTACCCAACTTTTTCCACAGGGTTCTCCAAAAGTGGCTTAAGAACTTAACGTCTCGGTCAGAGGTGATAGATTTTGGAATACCATGAAGACGAACAATTTCTTTAAAATAAAGGTCTGCAACTTGAACAGCATCATTGGTCTTCTGGCATGGAATAAAGTGTGCCATTTTTGAAAATCTATCTACTACCACCATTATGGAATCCTTTTGACGTTGAGTTCTTGGCAATCCAAGGATAAAATCCAAACTGACGTCTTCCCAAGGTGCTTCTGGAATTGGAAGCGGCAAATATAACCCTGTATTTTGACTTTTGGTCTTGGCCAAGTGACAAATCCTGCATCTTTGAATATGTTTAGTAGCATCTCTCTCTAGTCTTGGCCAATAGAAATTCTCCTTGATTAGGGCTACAGTTTTGTCTCGTCCAAAGTGACCTGCTAGTCCTCCATCATGGGTCTCCCAGATAATTGTTTCCCGTAATGAGCATTGAGGGATGCATAATGACTTTCTTTTGAATAAGAATCCTTCATGCCTGTAGTAGTCTTGGAAGGATTGCATTGTAGTATTACCCCAAATTTTACCAAAATCTGGGTCATCTTGGTATAATTCCTTGACAACCTCAAAGCCGACAATCTGTGTTTGAAGGGTAGAGAGTAAAGCATGGCGCCTGCTGAGGGCTCCTGCCTTGTGCTTGAGTAAGAATGGGTATGGTTGCAAAAATTCACTCCAAGCAGCATGTCGTCGGTTGATCTTTTGCTGAGAGTTCAAATGCTTGAGGGCTTCATGATCAGAATAAAGAATAAATTCTTTATTCAACAAGTAGTGGCTCCAGTAATGCAGGGCACGAACAACGGCATAGAATTCCTTGTCATAAGTCGAATACTTGAGTTTACCGTTGTTGAGTTTTTCACTGAAAAAGGCTATAGGGTGCCCTTCTTGACTCAAAACAGCTCCAATTCCGGTATTTGAAGCATCACAACTAACTTCAAATACTTGGTCAAAGTTTGGAAGTACTAGCACTGGTGCTTCAGTCAAACATTTTTTTAGTTCTTCAAAACTTTTCTGGGCTTGTTCGGTCCATTGAAATTTGTCTCCTTTGGTACAGTCTGTGAGTGGAGCATCAATAGAGCTAAAATTTTTGATGAATCTTCTATAGAATGAAGCTAATCCATGGAAACTTCTCACATCATGGATAGAGCTTGGAATAGGCCAGTTGTTGATGGCTTCAACTTTACTCGGATCTACTCGAATACCCTCAGCGGTGATAATATAACCTAGGAAATTTACTTCCTTGGTTAGAAAAGAACATTTCTTGAGATTGGCATAGAGTTTCTGTTCTCGTAAAGTCTGTAGCACTTGTCGTATATGCTCTAGATGCTCTTCTTTTCCCTTGCTGTAGATCAAAATATCGTCAAAGTACACGACTACAAATTTGCCAATGAAGGGGCGAAGTACCTGATTCATCAGACGCATGAATGTACTGGGAGCATTGGATAATCCAAAAGGCATCACAGTATATTCATACAGGCCGTCTCTGGTTTTGAAAGCAGTTTTCCATTCATCTCCTGGACGGATTTTGATTTGATGGTAGCCACTGCGAAGATCAATTTTGGAGAAGATGGTGGCTCCATGTAGTTGATCAAACAGGTCATCGAGCCTTGGTATCGGGAATCGATACTTGATAGTGATTTTGTTGACAGCTCGACTATCAACGCACATCCTCCAACTTCCATCTTTCTTTGGCACTAGAAGGACAGGTACAGCACAAGGGCTAACACTTTCTTGAATTAATCCTTTCTTCAGCAATTCTTCAACTTGGCGTTGAATTTCGTTATGTTCCTTAGGACTCATCCTATATGCTGGCTTATTTGGAATGACAGCTCCAGGAATAAAGTCAATGGCATGCTGGATATCACGCATTGGTGGTAATCCTTGAGAGATTTCTTCTGGTACAACATCCAGAAATTCAGCAAGCATTTCTTCTATCTCCAAAGGAAGAGTTGTTTCTTTATTTGCTTCAAACAAAAGGACGAAATTTGTGGTCTGAGCTTCTTCTGCCGTCATCTTGAACTGTGTTTTTGTAACTAAAGTCACAAGGGGCTTTGTTTCCTTCTTGTCTTTGTTCAGTTCACTTGGTGGCAATGGTGTCAACTTGACTTTTACTCCATCTTTGACGAAAGAGTAGGTGTTAGCATAGCCGTTGTATATTGCATGACGATCATATTGCCATGGTCTCCCCAGTAGAAGATGGCACGCATCCATAGGTATCACATCGCACCATGTGTTGTCGTGGTATTTCTGACCTATGAAAAAATTTACAAGACAACGTTTAGAGACCCTTACCTCGTTGCCTTTATTGAGCCATTGTAACTTGTACGGATGCGGATGATCTTGTATGGGCAATTTCAACTTTTCCACCATATAATTTGACACGACGTTCTCACAACTTCCACTGTCAATAATAACATCACAAACCTTGCCTTGCGCAGTGCAACGGGTGTGGAAAATGTTGTGCCTCAGCCATGGTTCTTCTTTGGCTGTTGCAGTATGCAAGCTTCGTCTAATTACCAGTGATTCTCCTTGATCAGCAGGGGTGACCTCTTCAATGTGCACTGGTTCTTCATCAAACACTGGGCCATCATCAAATACTGGTCCTTCATCTTCTTCAGAAGCTTCATGGATTTCTCCTTCAATGATGGTGATAATCTTACGGTTTGGACAATTAGAAGCAATGTGTCCAAATCCTTGGCACCTGAAACACTTGACAACTTTAGAATTGCCCTCTCTGTTGGGCTTTGGTGGATTGCTGTTTGAAGTACTTGCTTGTTGGATCTGAGGTTTGCGATTATTTGTAGAGTTCCTATAAGGAAAAGAGGAAGAAGATTGATATGAAGGCTTCTTGGGAAGCTGTTTCTCAATTCGAAGAGATAAACGAATAACATCCTCCAAAGTCCAATATTGTTGAAGTTGGACCAGGTGGGCGATATCTACGTTTAATCCTCCAAGGTAGCGAGCGATTGATTGCTCATCCCTCTCTTGAATGTCACACTTCATCATCAGCTGTTCAAATTCTCTGGTGTATTCTTCCACAGACAGGTTCTTTTGACGAAGATTCTGTAGTTGAATAAAATTATCTTGAAAAAATTACGGAGGTAAAAACTTACGAGTTAGTTCCTTGCGCATCTTTTCCCATGTACGTATTTTGCTTTTTCCTTCTCTCTCGCGCTTCTTCTTTAAATTTTCCCACCATATGGAAGCGTGTTTCTTTAATTTGACAGCAATAATTTTCACCTTTTTCTCCTCGGGTATCTCTTTATACTCGAATATTCGTTCAACAGTTTGTAGCCAATCGACAAATTCATCTGGTTGGAGTTTTCCTTCAAATTCTGGAATTTCCACTCTGATATCGTCATTACGGGTGACTGGTCTGCGTTGTCGACGGTTACTGGTGGACGTCGAGGTACTGTTATCTGAATCATCACTTTGATGCTCCTTCCGTTCCTCCAATTGAATTCGTTGGGCATTCACAATTTCCTGCAACTGCTGAATTTGTTGCTTCAATTCCTCTAATTCAAGTTCTTGAACGGATCTGCGTCTGGGAGGCATTTTCTCTCTCCTTTTTTTGAAGAAGATTAAGTGAAATTTTGAAAATAACTGTGGGTAAAAAATAAAATTTCAGAAAGTTGTGGGGGTAAAAGTATAATATCAAAAAGTTCTGGGGTAAAATTGGAATTTTAGAAAGTTCTGGGGTAAATCTGTAATTTCAGAAAGTTTCGGGGCAAAATTGTAATTTTAGAAAGTTCTGGGGTAAATCTGTAATTTCAGAAAGTTCCGGGGCAAAAGTGGAATTTTAGAAAGTTCTGGGGTAAATATGTAATTTCAGAAAGTTTTGGGGCAAAAGTGGAATTTTAGAAAGTATAGGGGTAAAAATATGATTTTGCAAGACTTCCGGGGTCAATCTGGGAATCTGGAAAATTGTGGTGACGTGGCAACACTTGACACGTGGCAATCGTTGATTTGCTGAACTGATAACGTGAATGATGACGTGTCAACCGAATCAGCTGTGACACGTGGCAGTTCCGACACGTGGCAACCTCTGATTGATTGGAGTGGATGACGTGGCTAATGACGTGTCAATCGAATCAGCTTGGACACGTGGCCGAGGTAACACGTGGCAATATATTATTGGTTGGAGCGGATGACGTGGTGATGACGTGGCTGATGACATGGTCGTCTTCAACCTCTGGCAGGCGCGTGTGGCGCGTGGAGTTGATGGCCGGCGCGTGATCTTCCGACTATGGCGCGTGAGGGCGCGTCGAAGGTCAGGCGGCGTTGATCTTCTCCAGTCCAAGGTTTTGGACCCTTCCGATCACTATTCCGACGTCAGTTTTCCCGAAAGAGCGCTGGAGATGGGACTTTCGAAGTTGGCCGATTTCGACGTCGCCGGAAAACTTCGACAGTAAATCTTAGGAGCTTTTCAGGCGTTCCCTCTCTCTGGAACCTTGCTCTGATACCAAATATGGCTCAGGGAAAAGGGGGGCAGAGCAGAAGAAGAAATGAAACTTCAAAGTTTCAAAAGCAAAGCTTAATTACTTGATTCTGATGTCTATTACAATGAAGCCCTAACCTATTTATACTAATTCTAGGGGAACAATGGCACATGGACGTAGCTGGCAGAGGTTGAAGATTGAAGCTTGGAAGGTGCAGACAATGTGGACTTCTGGATCTGGAAGGTAGGTGGATGTTGAAAAACAGAGGTAGGTGCATGTGGAGATATGAATGCTAGCTGGAAGTTGCGGCTGCTGTGGAATTTTCCTCGTATAACTCTACGCTCACACAACAAGCACATGTGTTTCCTTGAGTGAAATAATGAAACAATTAGAAAAGAAGTATAGCAGTAAATGAAAAGAGAAGAGAAGAAGAAGTGCTATTCTGAGCAGTATAGGTGTTGTATTTGAATATACAATATGGTTTACAAATGAATGAATTAGAATGTGTTAGGGACTTGGAGAACTAGCCTCCAAAAGATAACTGTTAAGGTGAGAGAACTAAGCCATTTAAGTATTTCATCAGGTAGGCCATACTATCCGATGTAAGACTTTGGCATCTCATACTACCAAGTCCCTAATATAGCACTATCTTTGAGAGCCAACAGCCCGATGATTGCACTCTATAACGCTTTACTAGAACTTTTCGTTCAGCCCCTCAGCAGGTAGCCCTCTCCAATGCATTGACAACCAGCTCTGATATCAATGTTAGGTACCAAAGTAATTTGGAGAACCTGCCTCTAAAAGCTAACTGTTAAGGTGAGAGAGTCAAGCCACTTAAGTATTTCATCAGGCAGCCCATACTACTCGATATAAGACTTTGGCATCCTATACTACCAAATCCCTAACAAAATGTATGGAAGCACCAAAATTAATACAGTAGTTTATATGTGCACACCTTGAATTTCTCTCTTTTCTCTTGACTCTAGATAGCAAATTTTTGCCAATCACATTTATAAGCATGCATTAGAGGCAGGCCCATAACTTCTCATACGCAATAGGGTGGTGAAAGAATAGGCTACAATACATGTTCTCTAATTTAACATGTTCTAAATGATGCAAGTTTGCCAAAATCATCATGCATTATTTTTCAAACCTTGTCTTCTAAGCCTCCAGTATTGAAATTCAAGCCACCCTTTATCAAATACAACACACAGTGTTATATATGAGGGCCATGTCATGAGTCTACATGATTACGCATGCAGGTGAGATTTGGAAAAATTAACAAAAGGATTAGCAACACGAACGTGTTCGAGCATGGGGGGAAGTTCTACTCGATCGCCGAAAATGACATCCCCCAACAGATCGACATCTTCACCCTCAAAACCATAGGTAATTGGGATGTGGGTGGAGCCTGGAATCGACCCTTTTCCAGCCACCCAAAGGTAAAGCTTCCTCTAATTACTAAATGCTACTCATCACTACCATTATAACATGTATTTCAAATAGTGATAACGTTCATGCAATCGTATTAATTAATTAGTTTTGTGCTCATATGCTTGCACTGTTAGTGTTTGGTGAATCTACATGATCGATGAGCTTCTTTTGATCCATGTTATTATTTCAGAAAGCTCCAGGTACAGGGAGCTGGTACGTTTGGGAATCATTTCTGGTATGCACTTATATATTACTAATTAAAACGTCAGACGCTTTGAAAATTGTGTGCGCAATAATCTTTATAACCAGCCCTACTCTCTAACCATTTTCAGCTGACGGAAAACTTGTCCACAAAGTGGATATCAAATTAGAGAGGGCCAGTTTCTGTCACGAGATGGGTGTCACACAGAGGTGTATATATATATATATATATATATGGAGAGAGAGAGAGATAAATATAACTTTGGTTCTCAAAAATCCATTTATCCACACGTCACAACAGTTAAATTAATCACTAAGTCCTTTAATTATTGGATATTTGGTGTGCAGCTACAATGTGATCATGGACTTTCCACTAATCTTAGATTTCAAAAGACTACTCGGAGGAGGCCCGTGAGTGCTTACCTTCATATACGTATTCAAAAGTTAATTCATATTTAATTAAGAGAAGCCAGGATAATTATCTGTATGTACGTGACTTGAGGTTTTCATATGTATATATATATATATATTAATCAAGTATTGTAAGGACGAATAAGCAAGGATCGGGGTAATGCCTCGCTATGGTGATGGAGACTCAATCCAGTGGTTTGAAGTGGAACCTTGTATGGCATTTCACATCATCAATGAGGTCTGACTCATTTTCAAAATATTTCGATGCTGTACATGAAACAAAGGGCTACATGAAAATTAATTTTATATATGTATATATATGTTATGATGTATATATGTTGAAGCAGGCAGTAGTGTGGGCATGCAGAGCTCTTGACACTGTAATTCCAGAACCTGAATTAGGTTGGGATAAATTTGAGTTCCCTCGCTGCTACGAATGGCGACTAAATATGCAAACTGGGGAGGCTACGGAGAAATATCTATTTGGAGAACAACATATTATGGATTTTCCAGTGATCAATCCAAAGTTTACAGGTATTAAGAACAGATTTGGATACACCCAAGTCGTTGATCCCACTGCTACATCTGCTGCAGGTGAGCTTCATTTTCAAGTAAATTATTAATTGTCTTCCAAATAATTATAATTGTCTCAATTTAGTCCCTGAAAAATTACATTTCCTTCAATTGGGTCCCTTTTTTGTGTCAAAGTGACTTTTAGAACAAAAATTTTAAAACTTAACAACGGTATTTTTGTAATTTAAAAACGAAAAAGATCAAATTAAGACAAATACAACTTTCAAAAACTAAATTAATACACTTGGTCTTTTAAGGATCAAACTGAGAAAACTATAATTTTTTAGAGACTAAATCAGTAATTTATTCCTTTCTTTCCTTTCCATTTAAGAATTGAAGCGACTCTTGATTATTAAATGCCTAGCTGTGATATGCTTTCTTTTCCATGCTCATTTAGCTCGGCCAAATTATGGAGGTATTGCAAAGCTATCCTTTGAAAAACCATGTACTGAATTTTCCAAGGAAACTAAATAACACGTGACTCTTTTTTTTTATTTATTATTTTTTTCATGTTTTGAACTGCACTTCTCACAAACTTGATTGTGTGAAACAGAGTGACAAACAAGTTAAAGAGCCAGCAAGAGTGGAGTACGACATGTTTGAGAAGAATGTGTTCTGCACTGGATCTGCTTTTGTCCCCAGAGATGGTGGGGTTGAAGAAGATGATGGTTGGATCATCACTTTCGTTCACAATGAAGACACTGAGATATCTCAAGTAGGTTAAATCTGTGAGTTTAATTGAAATGCTAAGAAGCATAAGAGTCACCCTCCATTCTGTTTATTAATGTGCAGGTTCGTATAATTGACACACACAAATTTTCTGAGGAGCCAGTCGCCATAATCACGTTGCCTCGCAGAGTTCCACATGGATTTCATGGAGCTTTCATGCCAATCTCATTTTAGGCCTCAATACTATGTCTGTCCTGTTGCAACATCTGCAATAGTCGCAGAGAATTCATTTTCTGTGGCATTGGGATACAAATAATATATAGCTCTCTGTCCATGTTCAATAATGTGATACATTCGAATATTATATGCATAAGGAGTGTTGGGAAGATAGAGAATATATAAATAATTAAGCCAATATATTTATCTAGGGACGGCTCAAGTTATATAAATAAAGATTACTGGATATGATTGTTGGTTACATAAATAATAATTTGAGTTGCTTGACAAAAGCTTTTCTTTTCCTTCTAAATTACAGTACAGTCGATTTTGATCCTATTAAGAAATTGAACATTATGACTAATAACTTATTTAATTAATATTTTCAGCCAAGAAAAAAAGTCAAGAAATATATAAAATAATTTATCACTTCTTTCATTAATTTCTATTGAGTACGTAAGGAGTAAACAATTTATTGATTTATTAAATATACAGAATATTATAATAATTAAATTATATATCTAAGCATAAGTTATCTTTCATATCAATTGATGATGTGTTTGGTATGTAAAAAAAAATAAGAATAAGAATAAAAATAAAATATTTTACTAAAATATTCTATTTTAAAAATAAAAATTTAATATTTTTAAGGAATAATTTAGACAATTTCTTATTATCTCTCCTATTATTTCATTCTCTCTTCTATTACTTACCTACCTACCAAACACACACTTACAATATGTTTGGTAGCAAATGTAAGAAGAGAGAGAAAGAGACAGGAGAAAAGAGGAAAATTGACAAATTATTCAAATTACTCTTTTAAAAAATACTAAATTTTCTCGTTTCTCAAGAAAAAAGTCAGGTATTTTAGTAAAATACACCTTTTGCATTCTCTTTTTTTTTTTTTTTTTTCTGTGTACCAAATACACTGTAGTCTTTTAATTGAGGACAATTGAACATTGTTCAAAATTCTTTTGGTGTAAGTTGAAGATCGTCCATATATACTTGGTCACTATATATATTAACAACTAAATGTAAGTGTATTTCCTAATGAAAATTCAAACCATGATTTATCATTTTATACAGGACCAATCCCTTAATTATGCTAGATGTAACATTTGTTGGTGAATAACTTTTAATTAAATAAATTTTGTTATAAGAATCCACAGTTGGATTAGAATTTATTATGAATATATCATTTTTATCGAAATTAACATTTGTCCAAAGTATGGGATACCTGACCAACATATAAGTCAACATTGAATATACATTTTATATGGAAAAAAATGTTACCACTATGTTTTCATACATATGACATAGAAAATCAACATAATTATTACTTCTAATCAAACGACTAGATTAATAAAAAAAAATCAACATTTAACATACCAAGTTGATACATGATGAAAATACCTCAAATAAGTGATTACGACATATATTTACTGTTCTATTTATTTAAAACCATATATAGTGGGTAGTTGGGCGGGGTGTGCCTTGTAGTTTTACACAACAGCAATGGAAAATACCTTTTTTGTCGCAACTCGCATGTAAATCGCCACGTGTCTGAACCTGCTTAACCCACACAGTAGATACTAGACAATAGACATTGATTTCAACGAGGGTTAATATCAACCGAGACAACACGTTATTGAAAAGAACCAACTTGCTATATAAGTAAAGAGTCATCAGCTATGTAATATGGCTATCAGTACACCACGTTTGATCCGCTCAAATAAAAGTCATAGATCCATTGCTAATCCTATTTGTCTTCGTCCGTGACAAGATAAACTTGATTAATTATTATCCGCGGATGAAACTTCCTCTGTGGGACGAGTGATCTAGTATCAAACAACTTCAGAACTGTCTGCTAGTATTGCTTCCGTTTGTTTATATCAATTTGAACGTTGAAGCTAGCTCTAGACAGAGGAAAGGCCATGGCGGAAACCTCTCAGGACCTGCAATCCCAATCTATCCATGTGAACACAGAGATGGTGATTGTGGTGCTCTCCATAATGTTTACGATAACGTTGGTCCTGATTGCTTATGTAAAGTGCTGTCGAGACAACTCTTCTGACGGAGATAATGTTCCTGGACTTGCTGGATTAGGCCCTACATTTTCTGGGGTTGACAGGCAAGTAATCGAGGCACTTCCCGCCTTCAAGTTTTCGTGGCTCAGGGGATCAAAGGAAGGCCTCGAATGTGTTGTTTGCTTATCTAAATTCGAAGACAGTGAAACCCTTAGATTGCTTCCAAAGTGCAAGCATGCTTTCCATGTAAATTGCATAGACAAGTGGCTCGAGAGTCACTCGAGCTGCCCTCTTTGCAGGTCCAGTGTAGACCCAGGGGACGTCAGAAGCTTCAATTTTTCAATCAGCTCGAGCTTCCTGCGAGTCCCTTCCAATTTAACAGAGGACCCAAATGTTGAAATCTTCGTGCAGAGGGAGCAATCACGTCACGGGTCATTTAACGCTGGAAGCAAGAAGGATGAACTACCCATTGATAATGGTGGGAATCGGGAAATTCTGCACAAGTTCAATCACAGAATAATTGTATCTGGTTTTGTGACCAGAAGCAGGTGGAGTGATCTTAATTCCGCAGATTTACTATCATTAAACTCTGAGATGCTCAGTGTTATGTCAAGCAGAAGGTTCTCTCCTCTGGAATCCACCAAGGGTAGTTCTAACCTTCCTTCGACTTCCAAAGAGGAAGAAACTTCGTTGAAGCTATTGAATCCTGGTGAGAGGAGATCGGTATCTGAGATTGCTACTGTTCCAAGATTCGCAGGAATAAACAGAGTGAAGAAATTGGTAGCGTCTGATGAGAACGATGGAAGGGAAGAGAGAGTGTGGAGGATGTGGTTGGCGATTGCGCGGCGAACCGTGCAGGGGTTTGCCAGACGAGAGAGAGGCTCAAGAGAATCAGAACAAAAGCAATTAGCTTCAGATGTGTGATCATGGCGTTGACGAAAGTACTTTATACGTGACATCGAGAATTGCTGACATCTAAAAATACTCTATACACGAAAATTTCAGGTCTTTGTTTCTTCTCTTTCTGAAAGAGATTCCCATCCAGTCTAGTGCCAGCCTCTTCAATCTCCATCGGCATTGTTCCTTTACTTGCAAAGCTCGTGTTCAAAGATTTGCAGAGAAGAGTTTGGTGACACACAAACAGAGTAGTTAGTCCAAATTTATATATATATATATATATATATATATATATTAAGTGTTAACAATTTTAATTTAGTGGACTGACATATTGATTATTATATCTATATATATATATATATTGAGACATATATATTGCTATATATAATTAGGTTTAAACTATTGATCTTTATAAAGTCTATTTTGAATTAAACCTATTTGATTTATTAAAGACAGTTGGGATATTTGTGAGTTAATATTAGAATATACAGAGGCAAATGTGGGTTCAAGGGTGTGGGGGCAATTGCCCCCATAAGGAAACTTTGTTTTTTAATTAATATATGTGGGATTTTTTTTTTGACTGAACAAAAATTTAGATGTTGCTCCCACATGGTAAATCATGACCACTCATCTTATTAAGAGTATTATATTGAAGAATTTTTTTTTAAATTGAATTTAAAAAATAGTTGTACCTCACTATGACACCACCTAATAAGTATATATCTTGTGTATTTTATATTATTTTTTATTGCTTCAGCATATTTATAATTTTTTTTAGTAAAAATACTTATAGATTATTTCTTGCCCCTACTAATCAAAATTTCTAGATCCATCCTTGATAATATATGTAGATACCTAACCCAAATTAATAATGATAATAGGAATGGGATCAAACCATTGGATGTGGGTTATGGTTCACAAGATTATATAGATTTAGTTTTTAGGTTTTGAGAACATCTATAAATATGTGTGAGTATGTGATTTAATATTCATCACATAAAACTTAATTTGAGAAAACCACCATACTAACCTTTGAAGAGTCTAACATCTCTGGATATTAATTATTATAGATCAAGATATGCTCTTCTCTATTATTATATGGGTTATTATTATTATGGTTAATTTGTTTATCAAGATCCTATAAATTATCAATTCATGATATTAACAAATAATTTGTTTTTGACTAAATTTTGCATTTGAGTGAGATCATGAATATTTGATTGTTTGTTTTTTTAGTTGTGTTAAAACTTCTAACAATTGATATCAGAGTCTGGTTCTAAAAGACAAATTAAAAATAATTGGGTATAATTTTTGTTAGGATTCATGAGTTTTTCTATAAAACCATCAATTTTTTATTTTGTTTATGATTGAGATAAATTTTATGGTTATATATACACGTGATTCAAACGTTTGATATATGTATGTTATATATGTGTGATTCAACATGATTCTATATGATGTATTGTTAAAACCATTTGAATCTATGGACTTCAATTGGGTAATTGACGTGATTGAATTAAATTTATCAAATTTCAGTAGAGATCACATTGAATTGGGAGTGGATCTATATATGTATATTTATCTCAACTACATGTATGTCTAAGTAATTTTTGAGTTTTCTTGTTAATTGGGATTGGAATTGTCAAGAACCCTTTTTTTTTTATTTATGATTGTGTGTGTTTTTAGATGAATTAAAGTGTTTTTTATCCATTAAATTTAGGGTTTTATCAACCACATGTATTTTTTAAAGGTTTCAAATTCATGAAAGTCATGTTTTGAATGTGATTTAGATCATTTGGAACGTAAAAAAAAAATTTTTTTAGACCTTAAATCACACCATGTGAGTATTTATGAATCATAAGCATTTTAAATTGTGTTTTCTTATTAGAATTAAGTTGATTAAACTATTTGATTGTCAAAGTGACTAATTTAAATAAAATTAATTTAATTTTAACAAGGATAACATGTTAAATGTCTATGTATATTAAATATTACAAAGGAATTTAGCTAGTTAAGCTAAGGATAGTTGTAAATGTGAGACAAATTAGAAAAACTTGCTTACGATGTGTCGTTCCAAATGAAGGTATGTGTTAAGTTTGTTTGTTTTGTCTGCATTTGCAAACTATATATATAGAGAGTGATACTAACAAGACATTTGTTCTCTCCAAAAATTAATAAAATATTGTTGTACTAGACATTTATATATCTAGATGAAACCCTTTAACGTGCATGTGATTAAAGAATATTATTTCCAATATTGCAATTGGATTATTTTTGTTCACATGTACACATGGGTATGTGTATTTTAAATACACGTGTATTGTTTTTGAATATATTTATTTTGTTGTTTTATTTAGTATTTATCACGTTCCAAACTGACTATATGACTAACACGAAAGTGAGCTTAATAATCATCCCGTAACCTTGACCCAACACACATATCCACACATGATAAGTCTCATCCATAAAACAATACAGTCACGAGATTAACGATGATATAAACTTTCCATTCATTTAATCTTAAATATCCATACATATATAAGAGTTTCATAAACATCCTTCCATGTTTCTGGGCATTCCCATTCAAAAGAGTTTAACCAAATGGAATACTTAGAAACATGAATTACAAAATAAGCAAAACACATGTATTCCATCATTCATCAGTACAAGATCATTCATTCAAATAGGCTTGTACACTAAATTAGAAACCCAAGTTTACATAAGGGAGTATAAAAATTAGGTTTAATCTTAATTGATATTTGGAAAATTTTGTCTAAGTATTTTACCTTAGATTAACATGTGTTGTCGGCCAAACCAAGAAAGAGAGATTAATCCTATGAAAAATGAAACGGGATTAACAATCCTATGTGGTTAATCTTGATATTTGTTCTGATAAGTTGTAAATTTCACTTTTACATAATTGTGCTCCCAATTTTAATTAAATTTCTAGCCATAGAGATAATTTCACTTTAAAAGAATGTCTAAGTAGTATTTTACATTAGTTACGCGAGTATTTGATATCTCAATCCCTGTGAGATAATACTTCTAATTACTATTTATTACTTGACAACTAATATACTTGTCAAGTATACAACAATTTATACATTCAGATCTAGCATACATAGTAGGAAAATTAGGCAGACATCAAAGTAATCCAGACACGATTAAAAGAGTTATGAAGTACCTTCAGTGGACGAAGGATTACATGCTCACATATCAGAGATCTGTAGACTTGAAGTCATTAGATACTCCGATACAAACTTTGCAGGATGTGTCGATCTAGGAGATCAATGTCAGGCTATGTATTTATCTTCGTTGATGGAGCTATATCTTGCAAAAGTGTCAAACAAACATATAACTTCTTTAACTATGGAAGCTAAGTTCTTAGCTTAATATTAAGCATCCAATCAGGCGGTGTGGCTGAGAAATTCTATCACATCATTGCATATTGTAGAAGGTCTTGGGAGGCTTTTGAGGTTGTTCTGTGATGATAAGGCCGTCGAGTTATATTGTATAAACAACCAGAGTTCGTCTAAGTCTAAACATATAGACATTAAGGATTTGTTTGGTTTGTGAAAATATTTTTTATTTTTATTTTTATTTTTAGTCTTCATTTCTTAAAATACATTTCCTTAAATATTGAAAAATATTTTTTTTGTTTTCATTTTTGGGCCTATTTTAAAAAATGTTTTCAAGAAAATATTTTTAGTAAACTCAAACAAATACATTTTCAAACCCATTTTCTATTTTTAGTTAAAATGAAAACAGAAAATATCCAAACCAAACTGGCCCTAAGTTTCTGGTTATGAAAGAGAGAGTTCAGAGTCTCACTGTGCCTGTAGATCCTGTTAGCACTGATGCTATGATTGTGGATCCATTAACTAAAGGTTTACCACCTAATTGTTTCATGAGCATGTGACTCGTATGGGTATGGTAAAATGTAATATCCCAAGAATTTTTATGAATATTTAAAGTCTGATTTGAAGTTTAGTGAAAAATTTAATTATGTGGAAAATTTTCTTTTTGAATTAGTGAAGAAAATGTGGAAATAGAAATTTTTATTTTTAATTTAGGAAATTTTTACAAATTCTCAAGGACATGTGGGGAAGAGAAAGGCATGGCGCCCAGGCGCCAGGTGTGTGGGAAAACCTTAGCTCATTTTCAATCGGCCATAACTTCTTCATACGGACTCCGTTTTGGGCAAACTTTATATCGTTGGAAAGTTCTTTGAGTCTAGTTTCCAATGGTATAAGTTTCATTTAGATATTCATTACCGATTAGGAGTTATGACTTAAGATATGAGTAAAGGTCGAGAGTAGTGGTAGGAAATTTCTCTATTTCGTAACCCTAATGTTTTTGTCTGGTTACAATAGGAATGGTCAAGGTGCAAAGTGGGAGTGCCGAGAGCGTGAAATCCAGGTGAGTGGGTTAATACTTGCTATGATTAAATATCTGTTATTGACTTTTTGCATCATAGTGGAAATATGTTGTATATCCAAGTTTGAAGAGGATGATGTGGAACGATGAGGCATAAACAATTGTGGAACGTGTCTGGTAATGTATATAATTATATTTTCTTATTTTCCCATGAATGGAGGTTATATAATGGATTGTGAATGGCATGTGAACTGAGTTGAATAATTATTCTATATTATGGGTTATGTTGTATACATGCTATGTTGCTGGAACCACATTTATTATGTTGTGGCTTGAATTGTAAATGACTGAGTTGTGTATGTGGCTCAAGATTATGATTGAGGATGTTTTTATATATGATTGTGATTGTGTTTGACTGGAAAGGAAAGGCATGGTGGTGCACCCCATGGAGAAATTTATGTGAAGTTATAAGGGTGGAGATTATAAATGGAGCGATAAGGGTGGATGCGGCAGGGGCCGCGGGCAACGATCCAGAGGTATTCTGGACGACCCGGTTGGTACGGGAAATTTGTGTGAAATTGATTTCACCGATTGTTGTTGTGAACTTTTGAATTATGTTGAAATGTATTTGATTTATTTGGATATTGTCGTGAAGTACTACGAATAATATCATATCATATGATGATCGATTTACGTATGATTGCTGCATGTTATCATTATGATGTATGATATTTTTTTGTCATAATGTTGTGTTATCTACTCACTGGGCACGTGGTTTGCTCATACCCCTCTTATTGATATTTTTTTTCAGAGTTGACAGCTGAAGGTAAATATCGGAACAAGGAATTATGGATCCTTAGTCCATGATTACCTTTTCATTTGTTCAGGATAAAGGTATAATAGTTAAGTTTTATTCTAAGTTGTATAAATCTAGAAATCTCTGTAATCG
Organism: Biancaea sappan; assembly: GCA_037074585.1. NCBI lineage: Eukaryota > Viridiplantae > Streptophyta > Magnoliopsida > Fabales > Fabaceae > Biancaea > Biancaea sappan. The sequence goes on from CM073494.1 coordinate 22,239,751, forward strand.
GGTAGGTTCATTCACTGATGTAATGTGAGTAATTGTAGTATGTATAAAGAACTCGTTTTGGTTGCATGAAAAAGAATTGTATGATTTTTAAGAGAAAGATAGGCTTACGGAGGTGAAATGAAATTCACTTTCCGTGCCGGTCACGTGCTCAAATTTTGGGACGTGACAAGTTGGTATCAGAGGTTTGGGATTAGGTCTCCTACCGATTACAGAGTAAGGTAACCTTAGTGGGATCTCCTCTATCGTGGTGAACCCGGGCACGACTATAGAGAGATGGCTCCACTGAAGGTCCTGTAGGATGTTTTCATTTCCTTTTCCTCCAAGACTTGTCTTTTCTTATGAATTATGTTTTTAGTTTTAGTTTTAGAGAGTTATGGCTATACTTTTGAACTCGGTAAGGGAAAGGTTATTATTTGTTTTGATTCCGTTGCTGTCGGATCAAATTGTATGTATGGGGCTTTATATGTTAAATTCATGATTGATTTTGTGTGACTGATTTATTTTATCTTTCTTAATTTTATTATTACTATTTTTGGAGTACCATCCCATAAAAGAAACCACTGGCATTAAAAGCAGAAGGATTACATTGCAAAAAAAAAAAAAAAAAAACAATTACTCATGCATGAGTAATCTAAAAGCGAGGTGGTCTCGGATTAGGAGGGTTGTACTGTATCATCACCCCTCGACCATTCCTTGGAGCGAGAGACAGAGCAATATCGCGGAGGGTAGTGTAAATCCCATTCATACAATCAACACTTCTTTGTTGTTGATTGCAGAAGCACTGGGTAGACCAATAGAAGAACCTGTCTATTCTTGAAGTCATTTCTGCATGATTGCGTTTAGTTAACTTCTCTAGGTTTTCTATCATCTTTTTCAGATTTTTGACCTCCTGCTCTAGACAGGCGATTTTGTCCTCTGAGGTATGGCCCGTGCTAGTCTCCTCAGCTTCCTCGATCTTCTTCATTTTCTTCTCCTTCTGCTTCTCTGGAGACCCCTCAAAAGGTCTTTTGCCCTTGTCTTTGCCCAGACTTAAGTTTAAGTCGAGCTCTTCTCTCCTGGCATCCACTGTGAGATCAATGTACTTCCTTGTGGCCATGATTTGAAAAATTTAGAAATTTATGTCGAAGTATGAGAAGAGAGGAATGCTGAGAAGTTGTAGGCTTAGAGATGATTACTCTTTGTGGTGTGGTAACTGAGAACGTTGGGATAGTTCTTATAGAGGAAAAATTTGAACTCAGAGACAAAGAAGATATCTCTTCGCCGCACCCTATACGCTTAACCTATGGATTTCTGCAAGCTGGAAGCTAGGAGTCTAGGGTAGGCATGCACACCAACAACGCGTCGCATTAATGGCAAAACCACGAAAGTCAATATTCGGTGGATTTGCGGCCGATTTACACTTGGTTTTTCCATTTCTCTCGTTGGCATTTTCTGAAATTGAAGGAAGTCGACAATGTAGCCATTACAGAGTGTCTTGGATGTTTTCACGATGAACTAAAATGTATTTCTATGCTTTCTTGTATTGTTCTTGAAAGCCTTCAGTTAAGTATAATATACATGATTGATTGAATTATACTGTGATTATATGTATCTAAATACATATGATATGTATGTATGTTATTCATGCATAGAGAGTGAAGGTTATTTGTTATGGCCAGGAATAATATGTAATGATTCTACATACATTCAGAGAATGAGAAGTCTGAAATTTAAAAGAACTTGAATAGATGAAAATATATATAGATAATGATGTATCTCTATGTTTATACATATATACATATATGCTCGTAGAGGCAAGTGAAAGGTAAAATTTTTCTCTCACTTTATGGAACGCTTGATGTGTAGATGTGAGAAGTTTTTATTTTAATATGTATGTTTGAAAATGTGTAAGCTTAGGGCAAAGCCACGGATTAAAAACCTAGATAAGGCTAGTATGAAGCTACCCGTTCATGGAGTAATATCTCGATTTAGAATTATTGGATAAGACAAATACAGAGTTAAGAAGCCATAAATTGAAGCGGCGATTAGTTTAATAATTTGAGCAAGAGTCAAAAGTTAGCCGAAATTTTTGAGGAAATCTTTTGTATTAGATTATATTTTGTTATTTTCTGGCATGCTTATCTGAGACCGTTGGCATTGCGTCGGATAAGGTCTGTAGGTCATCTTTAGAGTATGATGTAAAGGTTTTGTAGCCCTAAATTTCGTCTATATATAATGGATGCCCCATTACGCTGCTCACTACACTAAAAGTTTATATCTATAAGCTTTCTAGCATCAAACTTCTCCTTCTGTACAACCTTTATAGCTCAGAAAAATATGGCCGGCAATAAATCTTTCAATTTAAATTTTGAGGCTGGCAAGGTAGAGCTGGATCTAAATCTTAGCCTGGAGAATTATAAGAATAAGAGATCCATGGAAGAGTCACCAGAGGCTAAGAAAAGAAAAAGGGATGTAGTAGAGTTAGAGGATGTTAGCACAGCAACATCTTCTAATAATGAGCTTGCGCTTATGAGACAAAAGATGGAGGACTTGGAAAGACTGATAAACCGCCACTTTGAGGACCAGGGGAGATTGATAAATCGTCTCTTTACAGAACAAGAGAAGCTTTTGAACCGTCATTTTAGGGAATTGGCGAATAGAGTTGATAGACATTCGATGTTTGCAACTCAAAATTTTCGTGACCAACAAGCGAGATGTATTGACTGTATGAATGGAGTGACTTCTGCACTTCGCCAAATTTCCCAGACGTTTCCTCCAGAAACTCTTTCTAGGCTGCAACGATTAACTTCCTCCTTAAGGTCTGAAGCACCTTCTTCTTCTAGACCTGGAGCATCTTCTGCATTTCAAAAGCCTCCTCGTTCTTAATTTATCTTTTCTTTTGTTTGTACCTAAAGCTGATGTTTGATCTAATGTTTAAGTATTAAAATTATCTGTTTTGTAAATCAAGTTCAGCTTGTTGCCTGTAACTTATGTATTAGAAATAAAAATATGTTGAACTTGTTATATTTTGTACTTGATTGTGAAAATTCTAAGAGAGAGAATGAGATATAAAAAAAATATTGGCATTTGCTTCAATCTTGAGGTAAGTTTTGAATTCGGAGGACCGAATTCTTTTAAGGGGGGAAGAATGTAATATCCCAAGAATTTTTATGAATATTTAAAGTCTGATTTGAAGTTTAGTGAAAAATTTAATTATGTGGAAAATTTTCTTTTTGAATTAGTGAAGAAAATGTGGAAATAGAAATTTTTATTTTTAATTTAGGAAATTTTTACAAATTCTCAAGGACATGTGGGGAAGAGAAAGGCATGGCGCCCAGGCGCCAGGTGTGTGGGAAAACCTTAGCTCATTTTCAATCGGCCATAACTTCTTCATACGGACTCCGTTTTGGGCAAACTTTATATCGTTGGAAAGTTCTTTGAGTCTAGTTTCCAATGGTATAAGTTTCATTTAGATATTCATTACCGATTAGGAGTTATGACTTAAGATATGAGTAAAGGTCGAGAGTAGTGGTAGGAAATTTCTCTATTTCGTAACCCTAATGTTTTTGTCTGGTTACAATAGGAATGGTCAAGGTGCAAAGTGGGAGTGCCGAGAGCGTGAAATCCAGGTGAGTGGGTTAATACTTGCTATGATTAAATATCTGTTATTGACTTTTTGCATCATAGTGGAAATATGTTGTATATCCAAGTTTGAAGAGGATGATGTGGAACGATGAGGCATAAACAATTGTGGAACGTGTCTGGTAATGTATATAATTATATTTTCTTATTTTCCCATGAATGGAGGTTATATAATGGATTGTGAATGGCATGTGAACTGAGTTGAATAATTATTCTATATTATGGGTTATGTTGTATACATGCTATGTTGCTGGAACCACATTTATTATGTTGTGGCTTGAATTGTAAATGACTGAGTTGTGTATGTGGCTCAAGATTATGATTGAGGATGTTTTTATATATGATTGTGATTGTGTTTGACTGGAAAGGAAAGGCATGGTGGTGCACCCCATGGAGAAATTTATGTGAAGTTATAAGGGTGGAGATTATAAATGGAGCGATAAGGGTGGATGCGGCAGGGGCCGCGGGCAACGATCCAGAGGTATTCTGGACGACCCGGTTGGTACGGGAAATTTGTGTGAAATTGATTTCACCGATTGTTGTTGTGAACTTTTGAATTATGTTGAAATGTATTTGATTTATTTGGATATTGTCGTGAAGTACTACGAATAATATCATATCATATGATGATCGATTTACGTATGATTGCTGCATGTTATCATTATGATGTATGATATTTTTTTGTCATAATGTTGTGTTATCTACTCACTGGGCACGTGGTTTGCTCATACCCCTCTTATTGATATTTTTTTTCAGAGTTGACAGCTGAAGGTAAATATCGGAACAAGGAATTATGGATCCTTAGTCCATGATTACCTTTTCATTTGTTCAGGATAAAGGTATAATAGTTAAGTTTTATTCTAAGTTGTATAAATCTAGAAATCTCTGTAATCGGGTAGGTTCATTCACTGATGTAATGTGAGTAATTGTAGTATGTATAAAGAACTCGTTTTGGTTGCATGAAAAAGAATTGTATGATTTTTAAGAGAAAGATAGGCTTACGGAGGTGAAATGAAATTCACTTTCCGTGCCGGTCACGTGCTCAAATTTTGGGACGTGACATAAAACCTTTAGATGATTAAGTTTGTATTCAGTTTGTTATGTTTTACATAAAATTTTGTTGCATATCCATTTGTTGACATTTTGATATATGAATTGATGTTATTCATATATTTTTTTTTGTTGTGTGTGTTGAGTACTCTCAACATAAGTGATTGTTTTCTCTTGCGATTTTGCACAAGCGATTTAGCATAAAGTTGAAAAAGTGTAGGAACCAGTTGAAAATATGCATGCATAAAGATCATTTTTATGTAATTTTTATGTTATACATCCAAACTAAATCTATGTCGTTAACTATTTTAACATTGTAATCACTGTTGGGTTTAGTTTTAATTTAAATGGTTACAAAAGCCTATTTGATTTTGTGCTAATATAGTTAATGAACCAAATTATTATAATATATTTGATTTGATAGTAGGTTGTGCATGCTAAAGTTTATATAATATTCAGAATCAAATGCAGTCCAATTGAAAAATTTAGTGCAAATATATATATATATATATATATATATATATATATATATATTAAGTGCTAACGATTTTATTTAGGTGGATTTATATATTAATTATTGTATACGTATACATACATTGGGAATATGTTGTTATATATTATTAGATCCAAATTATTAATCTTTACAAATTCTATTTTGGACTGGACCGATTTGAGATATTAAAGTTAGTTTGAGGCGTTTATAAATTAATATTATAATATGTGTAAATATTCTACCTAAATTAATAATTAATAATGGTGGGACGTTATCAATAAATTATGTCAATCTCGATAAGTATGATATGATTCTCAATATTATATGTATTTGATTTTTAGATTTTAAGAACATCCATAAATATGTATAAGTGTGTGACCTCTATCACACAAAATCTTATTTGTGAAAAATCACTCATACTAATCTTGAAGAGCCTAAATTTTCTAGATATTGATTACTATTGATCAAGGGATAATTCTCTCTATTATTTTATAAGTTATTATTATTATTGTTAACCTGTTTATCAAGATCTTATAAATAATTAATTTATGATCTTAATAAATAATGTGTTTTTGACTAAATTTCGGATTGAGTAAAATAAAAAATATTTAATTGTACGTTGTTTTAGTTTGTGTCAAAACATCTAACAGGGATAACTGGATTGCAAACTGCAAGTGAGAAACTTAATGGTGGCCCGGTGGGGCATCATTTCTGGCGTTTCAATTCAATGTCATTTATATTCTTTCAATGCTACAGCGTTACTACTTATTTCGACTTGATGAGTCTTCTTTCCCTCTTGTCAGCAACAGATTGAATAGTCATTTCCTGGGTGAGTGGTGGAGAAATGATTGAATTGAAAAAGTCTATTCATGACTGCTCTACCGCACCGATTATAGCCATCTGCCGCCACCGTTGGAATGACGAATGTATCTTTCATGAGAATTTGGCCTGCTTTAGATTATCAAAAGAAAAGGAAAATTATACTTTATCTCCTTAAATTTTTTTTTATATGTAAAAAATTTCTTTAAAATTTTAAACTCAGCAAAAAAAATCCTCATCATCAACTTTCACTTTGTGTAAAAAATCTCCTAAAATTAGTTGACCATCAATTGACCATTATTTAAATACTGATGTGGACTGAAACTTCTGTCATATCATTTTTTTTATAGCTCAGATTTTCTAGTCAGTCATCTTTTTACTAATCACTTGCCACATCACTTTCCTTTATTTCCCTATCCGGATTTATTTAAATGCTAATATGGATTAAAGCTCTTGCCATGTCATCTTTTTTTTTTTACAGTTGAGTAGGGAAATAAAAGAAAAATGACGTGACAAGATCATGTGACAAGTGATTAGTAAAAAGATGACTGACTAAGAAAATTGAGTTGTAAAAAAAATGATATAGTAGGAGTTTCAGTCCACATCAGTATTTAACTGACAATCAACTAACTTTAGGGGATTTTTTGTACAAGATGAAAGTTGAGAGGGGTCTTATGTTGAGTTTGAAACTTTAGGAGAGTTTTTCTACGCATAGAAAAAAGTTTAGGGGGTAAAGTACAATTTTTCCCAAAAGAAACTTCTTTCTATTTCTTACTTTCTTCTGATATTTGCTCATTTCGCAGGGAAGCTATATGCTTCCCTTCTTAGTTAAATTTTAATCTGTAGCTAAGCTAACGCACGCAGGGCTTTATAGCAATTAGCTCCACTAAATCCAATCGGTGCTTTCATTTACCAGCGACTGTTTCATGTAAAGATTATATATTATAAACCCAAGTCATATCTCCCTGTATTTTGACTAAAAGCGAACCAGAGAGGTAGATTGAGTCATCAATAGATTTCTGCAAAATTCAATGCTCAAATTTAAGATTTGGCAACCATATTAATAGAAAGTTTATAAATGGTCCGCTTGATGGTAATGATCCGAACCACCCCAGTGACATTTTGGTGTTCCATTTAACTCCAGCAAACCGACAAGCAAGTAGAAAATTAGCAGGACATGCCATTAGTTCTAAACCTATCACTGCATTAAAATTTAAAAATTACATGGTCCCTTAGCCTTCGTATTCATAAGTACACCACCCATCATCCTCCCATACCCTTTTAAACCTCTCCTAGGTCCCTTTCTTTCTGAGTTTATTTCATCCCTCTGTTGCTCTCATGCTGCCATGGATTTCTATGGAAAAAGATCTCTCCACAGCCTCATGGACAAGGAAGACATTGAGCAAGATGTTCAATTCAGCTCACCAAGGCCTTCTACCTCTGATACCAACAACTTCACCATGATGCCATCCCCCGGTTATGAATCACCATGGACGCTTTCCCCTCACGCCACTCCTTCCCCTTCCCTTCTTTACTACTGCATCGCCTCCCTCCACCGCCACGACGGTAACATCTACGCCATCGCAGCTTCTAAGGGTTTGGTCTTCACCGGCTCTAACAGCACCAGAATTCGTGTCTGGAAGCAACCCGATTGCATGGACAGAGGATACCTCAAGGCCAGCTCCGGCGAAGTTCGGTCCATTTTGGCATATAGCAACATGCTCTTCTCAACCCACAAGGACCACAAGATCCGAATATGGAATTTCTCGGTCTCAGAAACTTTCAAATCTAGAAGGGTAGCCACTCTTCCTAGAAAAAGCTCGTTCCTCTTGTTCTCCAGAGCAAGCAGTACCCCGCAACATAAAGACTCTGTTTCCTGCATGGCTTATTACCACTCTGAAGGGCTTTTGTACACTGGGTCTCACGACAGAACAGTGAAGGCTTGGAGGGTTAGTGATAGAAAATGTGTGGACTCGTTCGTGGCTCACGAAGATAATGTAAATTCCCTTTTGGTGAACCAAGACGATGGGTGTGTGTTCAGTTGCTCCTCTGATGGGTCAGTGAAAATATGGAGAAGGGTGTACACAGAAGACTCCCACACCCTCACAATGACCCTCAAATTCCAGCCTTCCCCTGTCAACACAATGGCATTGAGCACATCCTTCAACCATTGCTTCCTGTACTCGGGGTGTTCAGATGGGATGATTAATTTCTGGGAGAAAGAGAGACTGTGCTATAGATTCAACCATGGAGGGTTTTTGCAGGGTCACCGTTTTGCAGTTCTCTGCCTAGCGACGGTGGGTAACTTGATATTCAGTGGGTCAGAGGATACGACCATAAGGGTATGGAAGAGAGAGGAAGGGAGCTGTTACCATGAGTGTTTATCGGTATTAGATGGACATAGAGGGCCAGTGAGATGCTTGGCGGCTTGCCTTGAGATGGACAAGGTGGTGATGGGGTTTCTGGTTTACAGTGCTAGTTTGGACCAGACATTTAAGGTGTGGAGGGTTCGGGTTTTGCCGGATGAACATTTGTGTTTGGATTATGCAGATCAGCGCGAGGATAGGAGGAAGATTATGGAGTTTGATATGAGCCCAGTTTTGTCGCCTTCCTGGGTGGAGAAGAAACTTCGAGGTAGCTTTTTTCAGTGAGAATTTATGAACTCACTTTTACTCCTCACAAATCTCACTATAATGTAATGCAGCCCTCCTTTTTTCTTTTGAATTAAATGGAGTATTTGTTTATTACTAATGGTTAAGATATATATACATATAAAGTATAAACCTCTAACCAAAGCAGGTCAAAACTGAAAAAGCTATTTGCTGGGTTCATGTCAGCCCTGAAAATGCAGCACCAGCTAGCAACGTTTTCACAATTATGGAGATTTGTCAAAAATAAAATTAAACCGATTCTAGGGACATGGTTAGTTGCAACGACTAATTATTGAACTCCATAAAGATTCAGACCAAGATAAAAGAAAACTTCATAAAGATAAGTAGATGACAAACTTATTCAGTCAAGATAATGGAGCAAAGGTCATTAAAGAAAGCTCGCGTTATAATAGAAAATATGCAAAAGGTATCAGTATAGTCACCGTGTAGCAGTGTGTGCGGTGTATAGTTGTAAACCAAATTTGTTATCCTTGGTCCTGTAGCTAAAGGCATTATATTTTGTAAACGTAGCCCTTTTTTGTTGTTACTCTCCCTGTAAAGAGTGTACTATATATAAATACTGTAAAGTAAAAAGGAATGAAATACACAGTACAATATTGTTGTTACCCTCTCCTTTACCTCTTTTTCTCTTATTCATGCCAACACAATCCCGATACTGATGCGTAAATGAGACTGTCACCAAATTAATTAGGAAGAGATGGAGCAACACTCAACTCTACCTCAGCCTCTACTGCGTTCATATGGTTTACAATTTATAATTGTCTGTAAACCGTAGTTATGCATTTACTCTTCTACCAAAAAGTACTGTCCACTTTATTCAGTCATGGTGGTACAGTTACTGCAAGTTGTGTAGATAACATTACTCTTTCATACCCACAAGTAAGACTCATAGAAGTTGTTATTTTTCTTAATTAAAAAAGGATTAAGCCACCTTTTCAAACATACATACACAAAGGGTTAACTACATTACATTGCTGTGTACAAAGCAAACCACACGTGCTAACAAAGATTAGTGAAGAGAAACAATACACGGAGAGAGTGGAAGGAAAATGAAAATGCTAGTGCCTAGTAGCTTTCTTCATCTCGAGGGAGTGGAACATGAGATCTGCCTTCGATGAAGAAGGTCTCGTACATGAAGCCGGCTAGCCCACCGCCAATGAGTGGGCCGACCCAGTAAACCCAGTGGTCTGTCCAGTTTCCACTGACCAAAGCAGGCCCAAATGATCTTGCCGGGTTCATGGAACAAGCGGAAAAGGCCCCACCAGCCAGAATGTTGGCCCCCACTACGAATCCAACCAGTGTTGGGCCCAGCCCATCAAGGGCCCCCTTCTTGGGATCCACCATAGTAGCGTATACGGAGAACAGCAACGAGAACGTCAGGATAATCTCCCATATCACTCCCTGAGTATACCCCACTCCGCTTGCAAGAGTATGAACTGGAGTTGTCTGCACAATTCAGTCCTCTTTCCAATCATACTCTCTCTTTGTAGTGAAAAAAAAAAAAAAATTGACGCTGAATATATAAAGAATCTTCTTCAATTACATTTTGATCATATTACCATTTTAATCTTTAAAAAATTATAATTATCTCATATCAATTTAAAAAATTTACATTTATTTTAATTTAATTAATCTTATTTCTTGCTAAATCGGAAGATCTATTATTGTTAAATTTTAAATTTTAGAGACCAAATTAATAATTTATTTTTAAATTTACTTTCTTAACTTTAAAAAATTAATAATAAACCATTTTTAAACTTTTAATCACATGCAATGCAATACAACTCATTTGTTGATTTTTGTTTTCGAAATTTTAATGCCACCTGTCTATATGAAATTAAAAAGGTTAAATTAACAAAAAAGTGTGTATGATGTATCATTTTAAATGATGAAATAATAATTTTTTATTCTTTTCTATTTTTTTCTTTGCAATGAAAAAGTCTTTTATGATGATAGATTAAATGTTAGTTTTTGCTTATTTTACTTTTTCAAAATATGTATAGAAATTATGGACAAAAAAATTAACAAAAGAATTATGCTGTACAAAATTAATTAAAAATTTAAAAAATTTTATTTTTATATTTTAAAACTACATGTATGTACAAGCATCTTCAGTGATAAACTTCACTTGAGTTATTATTATGGGTTCCACAATGTCAAATAAACTTAAAAACTTCTCACTACTTTAAATAATTTTAACATTTATTGTAAGTTAATTATTTTATTATTATTTTTTTATAAGAATAATTTATTTAAAAAAATTTAATGATAAACTAAAATAAGAACTAATTTTTAAATTTAAAATTTTTTAAGAACTATAGCCTAAAATGCTCTAAACTAAAAAAAAGTTCTTTTTGTGTTTTGAGCAAAAAGAAACAAAAGTATGTTGTATGGAAAAAAAGTTGTAAGGATTAATTACCAGTCCCCCTGAGAGGTAGTGGAGAAGATAACAAGCAGCTACAGATGCGAGTAACTGATCGATCCAGTAAAGGATGGAACGGAAGAGGGTAATGTGGCCGCCAACGAGGAGGCCGAGCGTGACGGCGGGGTTGAGGTGGCCGCCGGAGATGTGGCCGGCGGAGATCATGGTGGCCACCACAAGGGCATGCGCCACGGCCACCGCAAACAACCCGACCATTGCATCCGCACCTAGCTTATCTGGATCAACACACATAACAAGCAAATTGTGCAGAGTCAGATCAGTCATCTAATCAATTAATATTGTTGATAACAGAATCAGGGAGATGGTGTAGATGTAGGTATACCGACGGCCATGGCGGAACCAACACCGGCGAAGACGAAAAGGAAGGTGGTGATGAACTCGACGACGAGGGCCTGAAGGCAGTCGGGTTGGGTGGCCTCTCTGGTGGTACCGAGAGCGATTTTGGCCATTGTTGCCTCGCTTCGAACTCTGATTAAGGCTATAGGCAGCAATAGAGAGAGGCAATGGGTGTGGTGTGTGTGCTGTGTGTAGGGTGTAGCACGACTTATATAACGTGACGAAGGTGTCAATTATATATACAAAACAAAAGTAATATTAATAATTGCGTCCAACTTTTTCTGTTACTGCCCCATGTGCCCACTCACTCTCTCTCATACACTGCACAAATATTTACCCGTTGACCGCTGAATCTGTAATATTAATATATGAACTATAATGACTAAACTTTCCGTCCTTCAAAAATTTTTTTTTTTTATTTCCTCTCTCACAAATTTTTATTTTTAATTTAATCTCTTACAAATTCAAATATTTTCAATTGGTTCCTTGCTATTAAATAATTTAACGTTAATATGACAATTAATTCATTAATTCAATATTTCTTTTTTAAAAAAATAAAAGAAGCATCTATGAAGAATCAAATTAAAAAAAGAAGCATATGTGAGGGGTTAAAATCAGAATAAAAATTTATGATAGACCAGATTAAAGAAAAAAAGACATCCATAAGAGACCAAATTTTGAGAGAGAGAAAGAGAAAATTAAGACAATTGAAGAGAAGGTCCACGTGGAAGCTGACTCGGCAAAAAAGATGATTTGGCAGCCACATTTACATTATATAAACGGAAGTTAGTGTCAAATTAACAGCGAGGGTATGATTATAAAAATTTGGAAACTGTGGGGACTCAATTGAAAATTGGTGTAAATTATAAGGACTAACTGGATAATTTAACCTATTTTATACGTCGAAGTCCAGCAAGTTATCTGTCGTTTCTGTTCAGGATGACGTCTTCGCTTGTCCTATTCCATTGGAAGCAGTATGAATACCAGAAATCAACTTCATTGACACATCAGATTCATCAATTATGCAAATACTCTCCACTGAATTCACATTACTAACATTCATTATTCTAATTTGTCCCTTTTATCATAATGTCATTGTCACTTCCTTAATGTAGCCACTCTTTGAATCTTAAATACAGTAATATTCGATAATGGAGATGCTTATTTAAAGAGAAAGTTATTATTTGTGATCAATAATTTTAAGAAAAATAGTATTTTATACTACTATATAGGTGAAGAAATACTCTTAATAAAACTAAAAAAACTTACTAATACACTAACTAATCTATATAATAAACTAAAACAAATTCATCTCTACAAATTTAATGTCTATTTCTAATTACATAATATGATATCACATACAACTACAATTTGTTATTTTTGTAATTCTTTAATTTTCTAATTTTGAATTTGATTGCATAATTAATGCGTGAATTAAAAAATTAAAATTCACCTTTTGTAACTTTTTAATTTGATTACATGCTTAATTAATACGTAAATTAATATTAACTTTAATACATGAATTAATATTGACTTGCTTCTTGCTAATCAATAGTTTTGATTTTATGCTATAGTTTTTTATTTAACCAAATTCAATCAAAGCCTTAGCACATCCCCTTCAGACCTCCACTCTCTTTCTCTTTTTGCAAAACCCAAAATCAAACAAGATTTCGCATCCACAATCCCACATTATATATGGTCATAACAAGATTAAAAGTCAATGTTTTGGCTTCAGAGATGTGAGGTCTAAACACCTTCCTCCCTGATAAAATATTATCCCTCATTGTCTTCAAGTTTCCCATAAATAAAGCAATGAGGATTAGTATCCTTTCATGTAGATGGAAGTCACTAGCAGTACACCACCCGCTTTGAGATTGATGGAAAGAGAATGATCATATTATTATCTTAAAAAACTTCTACAAGGAGCTTCATTATTTCAAGAAACCACTTTTACGACATACCACTCAGCTTTGGTTGTTGAATTGACAATCATCGTTACTTTGTTCAAGGAGCTTCATTTTATAGTTACTGTGTTGAATCCAGAGTTCAAGATGTAATAAGTTTGCATTGTGGACTGAATGGATTTTAATTCTCTACTTATTTTTTTATTTTTTTGTGTCTCTTACTATTTTTGTTGACACAGATCACTGTTATAAATATTAAGTTTTTTACATTTATGTTGTTAGTAATTTAAACTTGGTGCAACTATGTTTGGTATATATTTTCCATATGAACAATGTGGCGAATATAATTCCACAATTTATTTTTTTATTTTATATTAATTTGTATTTGTTCTTATTTAACTTTACCTCTACGTGAATAATAAATAAATATTCAACTAAAATATATTAGTCAACTTCACTCCAAATTTGTTTAATAACAAATATTAAGTTATTTGCAAACCTTTATATCTCCAATTTTATAATAATGACCAAGTTGGCGTAAATGCAAAAAAGAAGATATGTTGTTGAAAATTAAAGCAATTATTATCTTAATAATAATAACAACAACAACTCAACCTACGAAGGTACATAAATGATTTATGATTAAGAAGATTTTTATATAAACTCAATTTATAAAAAAAAGTAATTGAATTCATTATAAAAAAATATATCAAATATGTATTTATAAAAAATTATCTATAACATGCTTTAATATATTCTTATGATTAACATTAATTCCCAAGAAACCATTGTGTGTGAGTGCTTAGTGTTTTTTTTATAATAATATTTTTCATAATGAGAAAAGCACTAAAATTTAATAAAGAGGTCAAAAGTATTTACAGAACAGTTTTAGAGAATAAATGTGACCTCAGACAACACATTTAGATAGAACAGAGGTTTATATTAGAAAGCACTAAAAATTTACCTACACATAGCAATATTATACTAAATTATTAAATTTTATATGAAAAACATGAATAGACTATTTCATCTTTTAACCATTAGAAATTATTAAATTCTACGTGAATTAAGAATGAATTTATGTGACTTTAATTTCTTTTCAAATTAAAAATGATTATATAGAAAGATTCAAAATTGTTAATTGTGTAATTTTTATTTTGATCACATGCTTAACAGAAGAATTAATTTTATTATTTGTTAATTTTGTAAGTAAATATTTCTAAATTTAATGCACTACCTAATGATAAAGTATTAGGTTAAATAATCAAAATTTGTTTATTCTTTAATGTGAAGTACCGTAATTATGTAATTTGAGAATTATGTAATATTTAATTCGAACCCATGATTAATACAAAATTTAATTTTGTAATATGTTAATTTCATAATTAATTCTTTCAAATTTATTGCATCACCTAATGACATAGTATGATGTCATACAATTAAAATTCTCTAATTTAAAATTTGACATAGTTATCAAGTTCTAGAACTTGGTTCATAAGTTCGTATACGTTCTAACACTTGATAACAAAATATTGTTAGTTCATAAGTAAGTTCTAATTTGATCAAGTTCGGAACAAGTTCTAGAACTGGCTTGTAGGTTCATAAGAACCTATGCAGTCCTGCCAACATCAAAAAAAATTTTAATATTTTTCTTGTGTTTAATTGCAAAAGCCCTTTATTTTTTTTCTTTTTCTTGAGAAATCGAGTGCCTTTGTTCTTCGAAGTTCAACTTCTATATCTTGTTGTTCAAACTTCATCTCGGTCACTGTTCTTCAAACCTCTATACTCTGTAGTATGTTCTTCTTCTTCAAACATCTATTCTATACATCTACATCAGTAAATGGCTTGAGAAACCGAGAACATCTTCTTCTTTTTTATCTTTGTGAATCATTGAACTGTGATTACTGATTACTAATTTACTGTCATGCAAAAGCTGTGAAATGTGAATTTTGATTGTTGTAATGCTGTGTTTGACCGAGAACCTTTGCTCTCTCTGAATGTTTTATCTTTATGACTTTTAGAGATGTAATTTGTGGTAAATTTTTATTATTTTTGCAATGTATGCCACATATGAGATATTTTATGGAAGAATTTTTTATATTTTTGCAATGTTAGCACCTATATATATATTAATTTATTTATGAAATTTTACAAGATTTTACAAACTTCAATTCGATCTTACGATCTCGATCTTGCCACCGCCCTTCCAAGCTTATGCAAGTTCTAGAACTTGATAACCTTGGAATTTGATTGCATGATGGTTGCATGATTAGTATGTAAATTAAAAAATTTAAATTCAAATTTTGTAACCTTCTAATTTGATTGCATGCTGAATTAATATTGATCTATTAATTATGTAATTAAATTTGGAATGCTATCAAAATATTCATTATAAATTATAATCGAATTTAAAGAGATTATTAAATTCTACGTGAATTAAAAATAAATTTGTGTGACTTTGATTTTTTCAAATAAAAATTATCATATAGAAATATTCAAAATTTTTAATTGTGTAATTTTTATTTTAATCATATGCTTGATAGAAGAATTAATTATGTAATTTGTTAATTCTATAAGTAAATCTTTCCAAATTTAATGCACTATCTAATGATATAGTATTAGGTCAAAGAATCAAAATTAGTTAATTCTTTAATATGAGAGTTATGTAATTATGTAATTTGGGACTAATGTATTTTTTTAATTTGAACCCGTGATTAATACAAAATTTAATTATGTAATATGTTAATTATGTAACTAATTCTTTCCAAATTTATTGCATCACCTAATGACATAGTATGACGTCATACAATTAAAATTCTCTAATTTAGGATTTGATTGCATATTTAAATGTTTTCTTCCTTAGTAATATTAATTTCATATTTAATGAATAATATATGAAATCTTCACATATTTGTTAACCCTGTAATCGAAAATGTCTATTACAGTAATTAAATATTTTTTAAATGTTTTCCTCCATATTAATATTAATATTAATTTCTTATTTAATGCAGAATATAGGAAATCTTTACAATTTGTCAACTATGTAATTGTAATAAATGGCTAAATCCTAAAAGGGGGTGAATTGGTAAAGAGTTTTTAGAATAAATGTCAAATTTTGACAGCAAGTTTAAACCAAAAAAATAAAGCACAATCAAGATGAACAATCGAAAGGTACAAGGAAGCAAAGATAAGACTTAAAGAATTAAGGAGTAAGGGAGGAAAAGATTGAACAACAATGTTTATACTGGATCAACTTATAACCAAGCCTATATCTAGTCTTTAATACCACTTTTTGAGTATTTCTACTATCTTCACAAGTTTACCAATTTTGACACTTGTGAGTCATTACAACAAAGAATTTTTTCAATCTAGACTTCTCTCAACCCTTACAGTGTTTTCCCTTAAAAACACTCTTTAAAGGAATCACTCTCAATGAGAATACAATTAGAAAGATGAAAAGAACACAAGTATGAACTTTCTCTTATAGTGGATATTACATTGAAAGCACTCAAGATAGTAAATGATTGCCAAGAAGGTTTTTCATAGATTCAGTAGTAATAATTATGTTCTCCTTAGTTTGACACCTACCATGGCTTATATTTATAGCCTAAGGTGTAAAAGATCCATTGAAAAAAATCACATATAATATAGCAAGTTTTCTTTGAAAATAGTCATTATGATTGATATCATCATGTTGGCAGTTGATTGGTAGGTCATCGATAGTCGACTAGTACCTTTTAATGAGATGTCGGTCAAACAGTAAGTACATGGCAGTTGACTGATAGCTCTTTGTTGTCTTTTTCAAAAGTGAACCAAACACTAGCAGTTGAATAGTTCCTAGCAATCGATCAACTGTTAGGCTACTAGAAGAATTTAAATTTCAAGACAAAGTAACCGATCCACTGGTAGTTCACTAGAATCTTAGCCATTTTTAACTTAAGAGCAATCAGTCGACTAGTTCTTAGAAACTTATCAACTGGTAGCTTACTAGGAGTTAAAAATGATTTTTCGATGTTTTGAAAACTTCTAAGACCTAAGAAAATCATTCCAACATTTTTTTAAAAATATTTTTTCAACATATATGAAAGTTCAAAAACATTCTCTAAGATTTTATAAACAAGTTTTCATACATTTCAATTACTTTACAAAATAATCTAAATCCTAAGACATTGATAAATAAAAGACTTCTCTTTAACTCTTTGATGCCTTTTTTACGTGATCAAAATTTTTGAAAAGAATAAACGTATTACCAAGGAATTTATTATTTTAATTTGTTTGTTATTTATCAAAATTTAAAATATTATTTCTCATGCAATGGGGTCCACAGTAATTAATGTAAATAGTAATAGCTTATAAGTGCCTACTAAATTGAAATTAATATTTGAAATTCCAATTAAATCTTTTGTCATATTAAATGTAATTGAATATAATTAATTCATATTTAATTCAGAATATCAGAAATCTTCACAAATTTGTCAACTGTGTAATTAATATACTTGATTTAATTATGAATTTCATATTTAATGCAGAATATCAGAGATCATCATATATTTGTCAACTATGTAATTAAGATAAATAGTAATTACTTATAATTGCTAATTTGAAATTAATATATTAAATTCCAATTAAATGGATCAATTGAAATAAATTTACAACTCACTAATAATCAATTAAGAAACTATGCGTTAATCGAGATTGAAAACATACTCCAGAGTAATAGAAGATCTTTCAATTAATTTGAATTTATGTCATTTCTAGATATAGTCGGAAATCATGAATATAGGCTTATATATAATGAGATGTCATATGATAGATCTCTTCTAGAAAAGACACATCTTGATTCAAATAAAATATTAAATAGAGATCAATTATATGCATATACATAAGTCACTGCCACTATTAATGAAGACAATTGGGGCATTTTTTGTGTATGGATATGGAGGTAATGGAAAGACATTCTTCTAGAAAACATTATCAACCACATTTAGATCGAAATGAATGATTATCTTAAATGTTGCATCAAGTGAGATAGCATCTCTCTTACTTCTAAGTAGAAAAACCACTCAATCTCTATTCTGCATTCCCTTACAAATTACTGAAGACTCAATCTGTAATATTAAACAAGGAAGTGAGACAAACACATGATGAATAAAATGTGTTTTGAAGCTTTTGATAGTACTTTAAGGGATTTTATGAGATTTTCTAATAATCAGAGTTCTATTCAACATTTTGGTGGCAAAGTTATTGTGTTTGATGGAGATTTTAGACAAATATTGTCAGTCATACCAAGAGCAAGTAGATAAGAGATTGTGTTCTCCACAATTAATTTCTCTTACATTTGGAATTATTGCAAAGTTATGCATTTGACTCAAAACATGTGACTCCGGACATCTGAATCAATAGTTGATGTTGAATAAGTTAAGTCATTTTCTAATTGAATAATTAGTATTGGTGAAAGAACTATGGATTATGAAAATATTGGTGAGTCAACTATTGAAATTCCTAATGACTTACTAATCAGCGTTGTTGATGATCTTGTATCTTCTATTGTGAAAAGCACATGTCGTGATTTCATGAACAATTTAAACATTTTGAGTTACTTTAAAAAAAAAGAGTAATTCTTACTCCAAGTCTAAAAGATGTTGACACAATAAATGAATACATATTATCTTTACTTTTAGGAGAAAATAACTCAAATTGATAGTGTCTGTAAAGACGATGCAAATACTAATACAATAGACGATCTCTATATATGAGAATTTCTAAACAACATCAAATTACTGGTGTTTCAAATTAGGAACTAAAGTTGAAGATTAATACTCCAATAATGTTACCTAGAAATATTAAAAAATCAATGGATTTTTGTAATAGTAATAGACTGATTGTATCTCGACTTAATAAGCATGTCATTGAAGTAGCAATTATCTTTAAAAAAATATTGGAAAAAAGTTATGATTCCTGGAATAGTAATTGATCTATCACATTCAAGATTATCTTTTCAACTTAGAAGATACCAATTTCCAATAACATTGTACTTTGCAATGATAAAAGTCAAGGTCAATTAATCACTTTCAGCAGTTGGCTTATATTTGACAAGCTCATTCTTTTTTACACATGGACTGCTATATGTGGCAGTTTCAAGAGTGAGGAGCAAAAATAGTTTGAAAATTTTTATTCTTGACAAAGATAGTAATCCTATCAAAAATAGTATATAAAAAAGTTTTTAATAACTTGTGTTGAAGTAAATAAATATATAAATTTAAACACGTGTTATGTCGTGCATCGCACGAGTCGTTACACTAGTTTAATAAACTAGGCTAAAATGTACTTTATCCCCCTAAACTTTACTCTATATGCAAAAAATCTCCCTTAAATTTTCAAACTCAACAAAAAAACCCTCCTCAACTTTCATTTTATACCAAAAACCCCATACAATTAGTTGACTGTCAGTTAACTGTTAACTAAATGTCACGTCATCAGTATACTATATACCTCAAATGCCACGTTAGACATTTTTTACAGTTCACTTGTCATGTCAGCGCTGCCAAATTGTCACTATCAGCATTTGAGGTGTAAAAAATGTTTGACGTGACATTTGAATTGTCTAATATACTGATGACATGATATTAGTTAACGGTCAACTAATTGTAAGGGATTTTTGATACAAAATGAAAGTTGAGAGGAATTTTTTGCACATAGAGCAAAGTTTAGGGGATAAAATGTATTTTAACCAATAAAATAATATCTCACATGATTCTATGATTTAATTTAATTATTCTTCGACACATCAGATTTATTTAAAATAGTTTCTTTATTAATGTTGCGGTCTTCATTAATGTTAGTTTCTTCATTAATGTTGCGGTCGTTCATCGAATTCTTTCCAAGAAAAACTTTAGGATCGAAAAACAAGTTGACCTTTTGATTTGAGAGTGGGTTTGTTTTCTTTTGGTAGCATTATAGAAAAGTTGATGGAGGGGCCACACAAGATTAAAGGAAGACCATTGTATTTGTGTAAGTTCATCAATTAATGTTCTCCATTTAGTCATGACTTTCATGATGACGATGGTGCCACCCACTTCACTTCTCTTGTCTTATTTCAACAATCAATTTGCAATTGGAAGACCATAATATATCTCACTCTGTAATCAGGAACAATATCATGACGAAAAGAATAACATATGAGTGTCAATAACACAATTTGAAAGTGTTCATTTCATAATATTAATTACTAAAACAAATCATTTTATAATAACAGCACCTTCTTTTTTTGGTTGTATAATTAAAGGATTGAATTCTCAATTATTTATTTAATTTACACGTTCAGTATATTATTGTTCGCTGACTATTTGGATTTTGGAGTCTCAAGCAAAGTGGAAACTATAGCTACAAATTAATAGTTTGGTAAGCTTAATGATGGACCTAATTATGTCATAACCCATGTTACGCACAAATTAATAAATGTGATATTGCATCTGTATTCTCTGCAATAATCTCTATGATTTCATTGTGTTTTTCCTACGTCAACTTCGCACTCCATCTTTGTAGGCTTCTGAACAAAGTATAGCGCCAACCAAAAGGGAAGCAACATATATATATATATATATATATATATATATATATATATATATATGGGAGACGACTTAGAAAGAAAAGAAAAAAAAAATTTGTCTACAGGGAGAAGTGATTTGTTTATGGAGAGTTTGACTTCCTCAGAGATCATCTCTTCTCAATAACCAGCATATATCATTTTACCTGTTGATTATTTTTTTTCTTTACTAAGACCCACTTGAGGAGAAAAAAAATGGGTTGTTGGGTTTGACTTGAATTTTATGAGTAACCCGGTTTGTAATCCGACCCACGACCCATGACCCATGACCCATTTGTCTCTATATATATGAGTGTGAGGGAATTCATTGTAAGAGTGGTTGATGTAATTTCTCTCTGTATAGCCTCCGTCAGAAAATAATACAGATATTCTCTCTGTCCGTGGACGTAGGTCGCATTGACCGAACCACGTAATTTCTTTGTGTGTTATTCTCTATCCTTCTCCTTGATTAATTGCCTTTCAGTAACCTAACAAGTGGTATCAAAGCCTTGGTTCATTTTTTGGTTCGTCGGTTACTGTAGCACGTCCGAAAATTTTCAGATCCGGCTCCAAAATTTCAGATCTTGCCCCGATTTGGTTGATTTGGAGCATAGGAGACAATTCTCTGCATCTTTGATGCGTTAAAGAACGTTGGAGACCAATTTTTGGTGGTAAGAAAATTTTCAGATCTAGTTTTAAATCTCAGATCTAGCTTGATTCGCTTGTTTTTTGGGAAAAAAAGACCGTTTATTGCATTTCTAATGCATTGGAGATCGTTTTTCAGTTGTTTCGGTGAGTTTTTACGGTTGCGAGTACTGTTCATCGTCGGAATCTTCATCGGAAGCACTGTTCATCGTCTTCTACGGCGAAGCACTGTAGCAGTCAACGGTCAACGGCACTGTAGCGACTCGGATACTGTAGCGACTCAGAACTGTAGCGACTCGGCACTGTAGCACGGTCAACTGTCAACGGTACTATTTGGTCAAAGTTACTGTTTGGTCAAAGTTGCTGTTTGGTCAAATCTATTGTTTGGTCAAAGCTGTTGTTTGGTTAAAGCTGCTGTTTGGTCAAAAATTGCTGTTTGGTCAAAGCTGCTGTTTGGTCATAGTTGTTGTTTGGACCAAGTTTTCTGTTGCGATCGTTATTGTTTCCTCGACACAGTTCCGGTGAGTTTATGTTTAATTCAGAAAAGAATTCTGAATTTCTGTGTGAATTTACTGGATTGTGTTAGATTGTGCTGGATTGGATTTCTGGTTTACTGCTGTGAATTTTGTTGGACTGCTGTGTTGAATTTCTGTTAGTGAAGTTCTGGTCAGTTTGCAAGGTTCTGAACAGTTTTGTGAAATTCAATTTCTGATTGCGAAATTTGCTAGTAATTTATCTGCTGTTATTTGAGAAGATGTCGACTCATAAATTCGATATTGAGAAGTTCAATGGATCGAATGATTTCACTTTGTGGAAGGTAATGAGGGCACTTCTGGTTCAGCAGGGATGTACAGTGGCATTAGAAGGAGAAAGTAGTCTACCTAACACGTTGAAGGAAGAGGAGAAGAAGGAAATTTTGACAAAGGCTCATAGTGCATTACTATTGAGTCTGACAGATGAGGTGTTGAGAGAAGTAGTTGATGAATCAACTGCTGCAGGTTTGTGGAAGAAATTGGATGATAAATACCAGAAAAAGTCTCTCACAAACCGGTTATATCAAAAGCAGCGTTTGTATACCCTGCGGATGACAGAAAATATGCAGGTAAAAGATCATCTTGATAATTTTAACCGAATTATCCTGGATTTACAGGGTGTTGGGGTTAAGATAGATGATGAAGATCAGGCTATTATTCTTTTGTGTTCTCTACCAAATTCATATGAGAACTTTGTTGACACTATGTTGTATGGTAGAGATAGTATCTTTGTTAATGATGTCAAAGATGCTTTGCAGTCTAAAGAGCTGAAGAGAAGAGTCTCTAGTTCTAATGAGGATGGTGCAGAAGCAGGTTGTATGTTGGCAGAGGCAGAGACACTAAAAGGGATGATAGAAAAAGAAGCAAGTCACGGTCTAAGTCGAGGAACAAAGGAAGACCTCGATGTTATCACTGTAAACAGAAGGGGCACATCAGGAAGAATTGTCCACAGAGGAAGAAGGGAAATGACGAGAAGGAACTGAATACCAGTGGTAGTGCTGCGGTGGTGCAAGATAGTTCTGACGAAGAAGAAGACATTGATGTTCTCACAGTCAGCACCTCTGGTTCTGCAAATACTTGGGTCTTGGACACAGGTGCATCTTATCATATGACTTTCTCACGTAAACTGTTTACTTCTTTCAAGGAGTGGAATGGTGTTGTGAGGTTGGGTGATGATGAGCAGCTCAGTGTTAAGGGCAGTGGTTCTGTGCAGATTCAGATGTATAATGGAATAGTCAGGACGCTTGATGCTTGGTATGTTCCTGGTCTACGGAAGAATTTGATTTCTCTTGGTACTCTAGACAAACAAGGGTACAAGTACTCTGGAGAGAATGGACAGTTGAGAATTTCCAAAGGTGCTCTGGTTATAATGAAGGGTAAATTGCAGCATGGCATTTACTTTCTGATTGGTAGTTCTGTGATGGGGACAGTGGCTGTATCTAAATCTTTAGGGAAGGATGATGATTGTACAGAGTTGTGGCATTGCCGATTGGGACACATGAGTGAGAAAGGGCTATCAATTCTAAGTAAACAAGGATTGTTAGAAGGAGCAGAAACTGGGAAACTGAAATTCTGTGAAGTTTGTGTTATGGGTAAACAACGCAGAGTTAAGTTCAGTTCTGGGAAGCATACTTCTACGGATGTTCTGCAATATGTTCACTCAGACTTATGGGGTCCTTCTCCAGTTGAATCTCAGGGCAAATGCAAGTACTTTGTTACTTTCATTGATGACTACTCTAGAAGGGTTTGGGTATATTTTCTGAAATCCAAAGATGAAGTGTTTGGGAAGTTCAAGGAGTAGAAGACCATGGTTGAGAAACGGACTGGAAAACAGGTCAAAACACTTAGAACTGATAATGGGTTGGAGTTCTGTAACGCTCCATTTGATGAATTTTGCAAGAAAGAAGGTATAGTGAGGCATCGCACTGTACGTCATACACCACAGCAAAATGGAGTTGCAGAACGTATGAATCAAACACTGTTGCAGCGTGCGAGATGCATGCGATTAAACGCTAGTTTGCCAAAATAATTCTGGGCTGAAGCAGTTAACACTGCTTGTTATCTGGTGAATAGATCGCCATCTACTGCAATTGACTTTAAGACTCCTCAAGAGGTATGGTCCGGTAAACCTTCTGATTATTTTGGCCTGCGTATATTTGGTTGTCCTGCTTATGCTCATGTGAATGATGGTAAACTAGAGCCTAGGGCAATGAAATGCATATTTCTAGGGTATGCACCTGGAGTTAAAGGGTACAGACTGTGGTGTACTGAAAATGATAGAACTCCAAAATTTATTACTAGCAGAGATGTAACTTTTGATGAGTCTGCTATGTTTGGTCAGAAGGAGGAGCTTGGTAGTCATGCAGGTAATAATGATCAAGGTGCCAACCAGAAGGTGGAAATTGAAGTTCAAACTTCAAAAAGGGTTATAACAGACCTTGTACAACAGCCCAGGGAAGAAGAAAAATCACAACCTATAGTAACAAGGAGGGAAAGAAGGGAAATCAGAAAACCTATAAGGTATGCAGATTGTGTTGATATAGTTGATATTAATTCAGTCGCTTATGCCTTGGCAGTAGGTGAAAGCATTGATTCTGATGACCCGAGATCATATAAAGAAGCAGTTGAGAGTAGAGAAGCATCAGAATGGCTAGTTGCAATGAATGAAGAGATGCAATCTCTTGAGAAGAATGAAACCTGGGATCTTGTACCGTTACCAAAGGGAGTGAAACCGGTAGGATGCAAATGGGTCTTCAAGAAGAAAGAAGGTATTCCTGGAGTTGAACCAGCAAGGTTCAAAGCACGACTCGTGGCCAAGGGTTTTTCACAAAAGGAGGGAATTGATTATTATGAAGTTTTCTCTCCGGTTGTGAAGCATAAAACCATTCGTGTCCTTTTGTCCATGGTAAGTGTTTTTGACTTGGAGTTGGAACAACTGGATGTGAAAACTGCTTTCTTACATGGAAATTTAGAGGAGCAGATTTATATGTCACAGCCAGAAGGATTTCTTGATTCTGGGAAGAAAGATCATGTATGTTTGCTGAAAAAGTCCTTGTATGGTTTGAAGCAGTCTCCTAGACAGTGGTACAAGAAATTTGATGCATTCATGACTTCTCATAGTTTTCTGCGTAATCAGTTTGATAACTGTGTCTACTCTAAGAAACTTGCAGATGATTCTTATATTTATTTGTTGCTATATGTTGATGATATGTTGATTGCTGCAAAGAACAAGGTTGAAATTGATAGTTTGAAAGCCTTGTTGAGCAGTGAGTTTGAGATGAAGGATTTGGGTGCAGCCAAGAAGATATTGGGCATGGAGATTTAGAGAGATAGAAGTGCAGGTTTACTGTATGTATCTCAACAGAAATACATAGAAAAATTGTTACAGTCTTTCCAAATGAATAATTCTAAG
The DNA here is from genome assembly GCA_037074585.1 of Biancaea sappan. Lineage (NCBI taxonomy): Eukaryota > Viridiplantae > Streptophyta > Magnoliopsida > Fabales > Fabaceae > Biancaea > Biancaea sappan. The sequence goes on from CM073494.1 coordinate 22,265,264, forward strand.
CCGGTTAGTACTCCGTTGGCGGCACATTTTAAACTTGATGCTAGTACAATACCTACTACAGCTGAGGAAAAAGGGTACATGAGTTCAGTGCCCTACTGTAATGCTGTTGGAAGCTTGATGTATGCAATGGTGTGTACTAGGCCTGATCTGGCTCATGCAGTCAGTGTGGTAAGCAGGTTTATGAGTAATCCTGGGAGAGCTCACTGGAGTGCAGTTAAATGGATTATGCGGTATCTGAAAGGTACGAGTAATATTTGCTTAGTTTATGGTGCTGATAAATCTGATAGTGGCTTGGTTGGTTATACAGATTCAGATTATGCTGGAGATCTTTTGAGGAGGAGATCCTTAACATGCTATGTCTTGACTCTAAATGGATGTGCTGTCAGTTGGAAGGCAACACTTCAATCTACAGTTGCCTTGTCTACCACTGAAGCAGAATACATGTCATTGGCAGAAGGAGTTAAGGAAGGTATGTGGTTACATGGTTTGATTGATAGTCTGGGGTTAAATATTCAGAGACCTATCATTTATTGTGATAGTCAGAGTGCATTAAGTTTGGCCAAGAATCCAGTCTACCATGAGAGGTCTAAGCATATTGATATCAGATTGAATTTTATTTGAGATGTGATAGAAGACAAGAAATTATCCATCAAGAAGATAGCCACAGCAGATAATCCAGCAGATATGTTGACAAAGGCTCTACCTTCAGAGAAGTTCAAGCATAGCTTGGACTTGGTGAATGTTCGCATTCTATGAAGCCCTACAGGGCTTGAATGACAGAGATGAATTTGTATTTAGTTCTGGTGATTTGAGAGAATTCAAGTCAAGCAGGGAAATTGTTGGGTTTGACTTGAATTTTATGGGTAACCCGGTTTGTAACCCGACCCACGACCCATGACCCATGACCCATGACCCATTTGTCTCTATATATATGAGTGTGAGGGAATTCATTGTAAGAGTGGTTGATGTAATTTCTCTCTGTATAGCCTCCGTCAGAAAATAATACAGATATTCTCTCTGTCCGTGGACGTAGGTCGCATTGACCGAACCACGTAATTTCTTTGTGTGTTATTCTCTATCCTTCTCCTTGATTAATTGCCTTTCAGTAACCTAACAAATGGGTTAGGGAGGCGACATCTAAAGAGGTTCTGTAGACAAATTCAAAAGAGAAAAAAAGATATTTGTGAAAGGTATTGAAAGCTTTATATATATCTTTTTTTTTTACCCAGACGCATGCATTACAAGATTGTTTAATTAATTAGAAAACAATTTAGAGTTTATTCTGATTCTTATATATTGCAGTTGGTGGTTGAAGATCCACGGGTGCTCGTCATAATTCATGTTCATAATGCCACCCATAATGAGATTCCATTTCTCTTTAATTTCTTTTTTTTTTTTGGTGGGTCACTTGAAACCAAACAGAAGACGTAGACAAATTATTAGCAGTGTTCATAAGGCACATTCTGGGAAGAAGTGTCATCCCGGGTTTGAGACCCACTAAGAGGAGCTGTGCTAACCTTGGAAGATATGTGATTTTAGAATGTGTTATCCTAAATCTAATCTATTAACATATCTTTATTCAAGGATATCCTTTTTCTTTTTTTAACTACATGGTGAAGCAAAAGTTCAACTTATAACTTCTTGTTAAACTATTCACGTCATTCACAAATCATCACCTAGTGGCTTAATATTCAAATCTTGTGTTTATATTGGCTTCTCTCTGCTCAATTCTCTGACTTCTGTTTTAATAAAAAAAATTATAAAAATACATTTTTTTTTACCCTTAACGTTTACCATAAGTTTTAATTTCATCTCGAACATTTTTTTAGCACTAATTTCATTCATTTTTTTGTTTCAATTTTGTCTCTAAAAATATCGCTATAACAAAATTGACAAAAAATGTTAATGTAGACTCCTTTAAGAGACACGTGAACTCCTCCAAATAACATGTAATCTCTTCCATATGACACATCAAAGGTTTAATTGTTAATATGGGATGAATGAGATAAATGAAAAGATATTATTTCGGGCAAAGTTGAAACTTAGTCAAATATTTAGAACAAAATTAAAACTAAAATCAATTAGTATAACACGTTGGTAGTAGACGATTCATATGGAGAAGTTTACGTCACATTTTTCATGAATTATGTTAACGACGTTAATTTTAAAGACAAAATCAACACACAAAACACATGTTGAATGAAATCAAAAAAAAAATTAGAGATGAAATTAAAACTCAAAGTAAACGTTAAAGGCGAAAAAGGTATTTTTGCCTATAATTTATTTATTTTACCACCTATCTAAAAGAATCTCATTAGTCAACATATCATTTAAACTTCTATGTTTTTATTTCTAAATCAAAGAATAATTTCGAATTCAAATCATCTGACAAGCACTCTGTTAGACAGATTTAAACCGTTGATTTATAAATCAACAATCCAAATTTCACAAGAGTCTTTTTTTTTTGAAAAAAAATTAAAATCTAAACTGCTAATGTCGAGAGATCAACAACTTATATCTAAGCAAAGAATTCAATTTAGAACATTTTTGATCTATTGTTTTTCAGCAAAATATTACCGAAAAGTCCAACACATGGCACAAATTAAATTAAACAGGTCAAGTTCCAACTTCGTATATTCTTTAGGATGGGAACTTCAAAGGACGACAAAACCTTCACGTTCTCCACTTGCAAGACAACTAAGCTAAGTTCATGTGCTATGCTAACGCTTGAATTGTTTATCATCCTTTCGAGTTTTGAAGTTTTCTTAAGATATTTAAGCTCTATGTGTGTGTGTGTGTGTGTGTGTGTGTGTGTGTGTGTGTGTGTGTGTGTGTGTGTGTGTGTATAGAAATATATAGGAGTACATTGACATTTTAAGAAACGTCAGGCACACTGAATAATAAAGAAAAATTCCGTCGTTTGAAGAAGCACATCCAATCAGTAATGTTACAAAAAATATTAGGAATTAGTTCTATGAGAAAGACATGTGGGTAATGACGTAGGTGATATCTAATGCTTTTAGTATTTTCGCGGACTTTGATTGGCCAAGCAATATGTCAAAATTTAGACTTAATGAGCCACTTGTGAATTGTGATTGTATTGATTTTGGACTAATAATTGGCATATTTAAACAGCTAGCTTATAACCCGCATACAGACATATGATAATGACTCTACCCTAACTACACCAGTTTTGCAAAATATTATTCAAGAAATATTGAACAAAACTGAGAAGCTTAAGACCAAATCTCTGTTATTCTTGATAGATGAAAAGCCCAATATTATATTGCTATGAAGCTAAAGATGTATGGACATGGGTTTTATCTTCTCTCATGGGTTTCAAATTTATGTCGGGGTCGGTAAGGCTTACTATAATTAATTAAAAGTGACAAGTGTTACTGTAGCGTTGTCGATAACTTGTAAAAATTATTAATAGATTATATAGACAAATTAACTCTACTTGTAAGAAAGAAAATATGTTGAATGTATTCTTTTCCTGGTATATGCAATGCCAGAGTAAATTAAATTCAGAATTACTGGGCAAAATGAAATGCCTCTTAAGGGTTCCCATATTTAATTAAAAAAAATTCATTTGTCTGGTGATATGTGTTCATTATTGCTGCATTAGTTTTCTGAAGAATGGAGGTTCACTTCGTGACTTGGACTGTCATTGAGAAGGGAAAAGAAAAAAGAAAACCACATTTACAGAAGTCCCAATTTCAAACATGTAACAAAATTATGTTACTTTGGCACGGCAATTCAACATATACTGGATTCCCTCAATCCATATCTGTTTGTCATCTTTACTTGCACATTCAAATTCTATTATCCTCTCTGCTGTCTTTATTCCAAAATAAGCCCTCTTTTCACTGCTCTCTTCCTTCTCCCTTCCTGGCCAAGCCGACACATCGCCGCACACTCCGGTGACTATATCTGCCAGTTTAGGCCATATCTTTACATTCTTCACAGGAAGTACAGAGAAAGATAGAAGTAGTAATAATAATAATAAGTGCTGAGTATGATATGAATTAATGTCTACTTACATTTCTTCTTTTTCTTGAATGTTCCTCCCATATGCTTGCTTTTCAATTTGGCCACAACCTGCTATCATTTTTATATTGAATTAAACTTTCCACATTCAAATATTTTATCATGCTCCTCTCTGAACTACAGAAAGGGACAAGGACAGTCAAATTTTTTTTTTTGGACGTATGAAGAATTAATCACCAGTTACCTGCGAATTTGAATTCATGAAGAAGGACACTTGCTTCCAGTGAAGGTCCCCTGTTACATTTAATTAGTAGACAGGCTCTAGTTAGAGGTTCTGCTCTTTTTTCATACATTTGGGGGAAAAAAAGAAAACTCTTTTTGTCCTTTTCAATTTCATTAAGATTGTTATTGCAAGCAAAGCTAGTAAACATACCTTTTCTTGTCCGTTTGAGAAGTTGTCCTCCTCTGAAGACAGAGTCTAGTGCTGTCAAGATGTTTGCTTCTTTGCCTTCTTCACACTTTTCCTCCACTAAAGGAAATGTTGTGCTTCCAATCCCCTTTTGCAGCCTTGCTTTTAGAGTAGCAGCTCCTCTAAGGGCTGCAAGCAGTATTTCTTTTCATCAGAACTTCTCTTTTATATGTTAGTGATTCATAATATGAACGGCCAAAGATTTCAAAGACTGTTGAGAACAAAGTTGTGATACCTGTTGCTGCTCCGGCTGTTAGAGTCATTATATCTCCACTGGTCTTTGCATTAATGGCGGAGTTGACTGCTGTCAAGATCTGGTCATGATCAGCTCCCATGTCTTCTGCAATCTCAATGCAGTGAGAAGCCACCAAAGCTGCTGCAGAAGCAATTGCAGCAGAAGACTTGGGAGGGTTCTTCTGGTTCGAAAATGGCATATCAGGTGAAGCTGTTGAAGCTGCAATTGAAGCAACAGCAGCAGCAACACCTGCCACAGATACTGCAGCATGCAACTGAGCGTTATGAGTCCTTATTTCCTGCTTCTTCCTCTCCTTTTGATCCTTCAGCCACCTCCCCATGGTCTTCCCTCTTAGCAAGCTCCTGTAAAGCTGCTGAGCAATAATTTGCACCAAGAAAAAAGGAGGAAAGAAAATGCTGAGTAATACTGAGCTGGTATTTGAATGTAACTGATAATGGTGATGACCAGGTTGAATATAAGATACCCCATTTCTCAGCAAGTGTTGACCCGAGAGGAATTCTGGATTGAGTGCTTGATGGAGTAAAAATAACTCCTGCACATAATGAATGGTATAAGGCCATTAGTTGATATATAAATATAACTGCTGTTACTGTTAAAATATTCTTAAGTTTTTTATTGATGAAACTGAGTGATCTGAGAAAGGGCCAAATCATCATGTTGAAGATAGTGAGGGCTGTATCATCCAATTCCCATATATTCAAGATTATCGGTCTATGAGAAGACGTACAAGTAATGAAGTACCTTCATTTCATCACTGCCTCTTGGCGAAATTGGAGGGCTACACCCACTTGGTAACTGCTCATGAACATCAAAACAACAGGGTAGGTTAAAAAGCATTAGATGCCTCTTTGTATTTTAACAATATCATGAATAATAATAATAATGTAGCACCATAGAAAACTCCTCCCCTTTCATACTGCTTGGCTGTATCATTGTATGCTTCTTAGGCCTAAGTTTCTTGATACTCATTTTCCATTTCCCTTTTTTCCCCCTTCTAACGTGTGTGTGTGTGTTAAAGAATCTGTTTTAAGAAATCTGACAGATCTTTTGAAAGATTTCCAGTTTTCCTGCATTGTCAACCCAAAAGAAAGTAGCTAAAAGTATCCTAATGACCTAGTTCAAATTAAAACTTTCAGAAGGTTGCAGGTTCTTACAGAATCTTTTGAAGCAGTGAATCCCTTAGTAGCAACTTCGCTAACAACAGGACAGGAAACTGGCATGTGGACACCACTGGAATTCACAATATTGGTGTTGTGCAGTGCCTTGGAGAGCTCCATGGCTGAGAGACTCCATGATCTTGCAAGAAACTCCATGGATTCAGTTGGAGTATCAGGAGGGGCACAAGACACTGCTAACCAGTCTGCAGGACCATTCTCGTCTATCTTCTCCAGCCCATGAACTGAACATTTAGAGTTGCTCGAGCTCGAGCTCACTGACACCGAAAACAACAACAGAAACCAAGTAAGTGCTCTGCGTCACATCAGAACAAGGTTTGATCCTAAGAATATAAAGTTCTGCGTGGTCAACACTCTGCTTAGTGTATACTGTCACAGCTTGTTCTAGCACCAGAAAGAAAAAACAATAGAAGTCTGGATTTAAAATGGACTTCATTTCACCAAACACTTACTTGTCCAGAGTAGTGATTCCCTCAGGTCTGTGTCACTCAAGAACTGGGATAGAGGGGAGACTACAAATTCTCATGCTAATGAGAGGGAGAAACAGTATATTTAAAAAAGAAAACGTGACGCTATTTCCAAGTTTTAATTTTCTGGAGAAAAATGAAAACGATGTCACAGTCGCAGATTCTTTTGTGCCGAAGGGGAGGACCCAGTTTAAAGGGCATTCATTCTTGTCTCCAACTTAGGTCGTTGCTTTTAATTCCCACTCTTTTGTGCTTTATGTATAAAGGAAATAAAGACCCGTTTTTTGTGGCAGCGGAGTTCATCATTATTTGGATCCTCCTTTGTCGCCATTATCACTTTCTAAAGTAAACTCCGGGGACCCAGAGCTAGGCTATGTCTCTTTCTTTTAATTTCCCCCAACTCTCCTTTGTCCTGTTCCAGGCTCCATTTGGCTCTAGATTCAACTTATATAGACTAATGTTAGTTGTATAATTTTTCACTTGTTTCACCTGGGAAAAAAAAAAAGGCAAGTAAAGGTAATTGAATTCAGATATAATCATCTATAGTGGTTGTGATAGCACTGTGTTAGTGCGTAGCTACCACAAATTTACAATGTAATTATTCTTTACTGTTTTCCCGCGTGACTGCTTTTTTCTTTTTTTCTTTTTTTCATCCTCTGGTAAAGTAAGCAAACGACAAGGGTTCCTTCCTTTTGTACCCCATCTTTCTCCCTCTTTAAATGATGATTGCCAGGAGATATGAATGAGTATATGGACATAGCCACAGTTCTTAGATGATTTTCCCTGGTCTTATATGAGCAGTAACTGAAACTGGGCTGCGTTACGAGTAAATTTTGCTGCTTATCTTCAGTTCAATCAGTCAGCAAAAACAATGGTCTCTTGAGCTCCATTGTTAATTGGTTCAAGGTCAATCACTTAATATCAGAGATGAAAAACGTGAACTAGTACTAGCAAGGTCCCGTAGCTTGATGATTTGGATTGCCAGATATTTACTTGTCCTGGGATGGACAAACATCTGACCACCATTACTAATATTTTAGAAGTCCACAGAAAACCTTATCCCTTGCATTCTAAAATCAAGAAAAACACAAGAAACCAAAGACAAACAACAGATTCAATTGGTTTTATAAGTAACCATCAATTGGATTGATATTTTGACAATCACATGATCAAGATAAACTTGCTCTACGGATGTCATGGAAATGGACAACAATCTGATAATTTATTATATCAAGTTGACAATGGGTAGGGGGGAAAACATACAATTTGTGTTACTTCCTGCTTGAGAGAGAAAAACAAAACAAAAACAAAAATGTTGAGACGAAGACAAGCAAAATATCAAAGAATGTGGGCTTCCCCTCATCCATTTCTGTGCTATTTATTTGTTATCCCACGTTTTCCCCTGATAGCCTGCCTGGGATAGCATATCGCCATATACACCTTCATTCTGCAGGTCCAACTTCACCCTTTCCCTCTTTGCAATCTGAAATGGGGAAGATGGCTCAGCACCATGTGACCACTAAGTCGCAATACGATATGTTTGGCATCATGATGCCATGCGATGCGAATAAGATCCTTATGGATGGCATCTTGCTTGTAGTAACAAACAGGACTCCTTCAAAACCCATGGTCTCACCACCAAACACAACTCAATACCTATTTCTTGGCTGAAGAAATTCGGCGTAGTGAAGGAACCCAGCTGCTTGAAGCACCAGCGTTATGCCCAAATACACGGCCCTGGTTTGAGGTTCTTATTGACTTCTCTGCTTTTGGGACCTCTTCTGCGCATCTGGGCTTCGCTGATGATGAAGATAGACCATTTTTCACATTCTGCCATAATTTATCCCAGTCATATCATTTACTTCAACCAAATATAAACTAAGCTCATCAGGCGTAGTAGATGAACAGAATGTTATCATGCAGAGAGATATGCCCTTTTATTTCTACTAAAATTACAACTACAATTCCTTTACTGAATGTTTATTACTTTATCAGGTATAAATTTGACGTAAAAGAGGTCAGTATAATTTCTGAATTAACAAAACACAAAAGAAACTTAAATATAGTTTAGTCTTCAGTATTCATGATAGGGAAATAAAAAGCCCACTTAGAGCTTACGTCAATAGGTGATGACACTTACAAGTTTCTCAATCTGATTCTCAGCATTCAGATTCGGATCATGTGATGACCTTATCTGCTTACTAACACGTGCATCAACATTTGTTATTGGTCTTGCCTCAGCAATTTGAGTAGAACCATTGACTCCTGAAAAGGAAACTAAAGGGATCAGGATTTTTTGAAAAAAAAAAAATGCTTCATTATACTGTAAATCTTGTCAAACTTTTGTTTTCACAGCAAAGTTTCATGAAAAATTAATTCAAATAAATATTTTTTACTTTTCCCTTTTTCTCTTTCAGTAAGGAGTCCAACTACAATTCCTTCCTCACTCTGCTGGAAATACCAATCTCAACATGCAAATCAAATAACTAGACATAATACTATTTTCTGGGGAAAATAACCCCCATTATAGACCAAAATCCCTTTAACTACACGAGTCAAGACTGAAATTACCTCTATGCTTATCTATAACAGTTGGCTCTAGACTGCTAGGCACATCAGCAGCATGCTGCAAATTGTCACACAGTCAAGTGAGCAAGAGAATAAAATCACTAAAATCTAACATTAAAGTCATCAGAAAACACACATTATGCTATACTTATACATTTAGTAAATGAAATTCAGAAATTCTAAGTAGGAAAATGTTTTAAAAGAAGTTTCAATTGTGAAACTTTTTCGGTCACATCACATTTGGTACACACATCAAGTTTTAAAAACTCAAATTGGATCAGAATGGAATGAACATTCCTTCTGAAGCATTTGGTTCCTTCAGGAACAGAATCAGATTGCATTTCATTCAGTTCCATAATTGCATGTTTTGGTACATAAAATAATCGTAATATAATTTAATCAAGAAAATATGGAAACAAAACATAAATGAATTCATTTATAGTTGTAAGGAATGACTACTGTCAATAAGGAATCAAGGCTCAAAATGATATAGTTAGTGTCCCTTTTCTTGCTAAACTAAGATAATTCTCGTTCTAAACCATTTCATGTATTGAAAAAGGGGAAATTAGGAAAATAAATAAATCAATTATAAAAGGAAGAGAGCAAGTAACAGAAGCCAAGATGAAAACTCCATTGAAAGTGTGGAATTTTGATGAAAAGAAAACTCCTCTCTCTGATTCAGAATGAAACTAAAACTGAATATTTACACAAAGGAATCCTAACTATAATAGTAGAAAAAATAAGTAGGAGAATCCCTATTAAGCAAGGAATCTTCACTAAACTAGGAAAGCAAATAAAATAACCTATCTTATCTACTAAGAAAGTATATCCTAATCTATCAAATTAAAAATAAATAAGTGAATTAAACATAAGGATTGACTCCTTTCAACACTCCCCTCAAGCTAGGTTGTATATGTTATACAATCCTAGCTTGGAGTGAACTTGTCTATGTAGAGGAGGACTTTTCTTTGAGCACATAGAAACCAAGTTTGATACTTGGTGTCTGTTGCTTCAAAAACGAGCACCTCACCAGTGAGATAATCATCCATTCCTCTGCTAGAAACATACATGAGGACAGATTGCGACCACTGAAGGAAGTTGTGGCCATTGAGTTTGTAGCGGTTGATAAGGAGAGGTGAATTGTCAATGATATTGACTGAGGAATTCCGCTTGATATTGACTTCCAAGGACATGGATTGGGTATTCATGATTGCGATAAAAAGCCCAACTGAGAAGATAAGGATTGGGCTAGACTCTATGGTGGCCTGCGACTAGGCCTGTGCAAGTGGATACTAGATTGGTGGGGTCATAAGCCCTCACGCGCCGACGCGTGAGAAGACACAACAGAAGAATAAGGCGTCGCGTGCGATAGTTGGGGAAGCTCCAGTTGATAGGGATGGGCTAGGAATGACCTCCTGAGGCAAACTCAAGGGTGGTTCAGCCAAAACAGTGGTTATGCGAGGGTGGAAGAAGCTACACACGAGGGTGGAAGAAGCTACACACTTATTCCAGTGAGAGGCACAACAGTACTGAGATGAACCCCAAGGAGATTAGGTCATGTGGAATTTTGATGAAAAGAAAATTCTTCTCTCTGACACAGAATGAAACTAAAACTGAATATTTATACAAAGGGATCCTAACTAAACTAGGAGAAAAAATAAGTAGGAAAATCCCTATTAAACAAGGAATCCTCACTAAACTAGGAAAGCAAATAAAATAACCTATCTTATCTACTACAAAAGTATATCCTAATCTATCAAATTAAAAATAAATAAGTAATTTAAACATAAGGATTGACTCCTTTCAACATAAAGGAACACAAATAGAAAAAAAAATGGACTATATACAATTTTAGCAGGCAATCACAGTGGCTACCAAAATATTTCAATAAAGGACTTACATTTAATTGATCCTTCATTTTTTTCTGTTGAGACTGCTGATATTTAAGCAGGGTCCAGTCAAATACGTAGTCACATTCATATCCTGTTATTGAATCAAGGAAAATAAGAGTTGTATTACACAAGGAGTAAAGAACACAAATGAGACCAATAGAAACATGATATTTGATGTAAGTTTTAAGACGCAGTTGGAAAGGCATATTGCATAACACTGTTTAGATTACTAATTCCCAGGTACTAATAAACTTGATGAAATAAGTAATTCACCAAATTTGAAGTTTTATATTCCAATAAAGGGTAAAGGATGTAAAACAACATAACCATAAAATCCCAGACTAATGATCTATGCTCAAGCAGGTCTGATGATCTGATCTCCAGACCTACTGCTTTGTACACAATAGAGCATACTTTTGTTCCCAAATAATGATTTTTGGCAAGAGATCTAGCATAACTTGAGGAAGAAGTTGAATACTCAATATTATATATTGATGTGGCCACACATTAAGTAAGTTCATTACTGATCCTTCTAAATACCAAATCATAAGATTGTAAAGCATAACAACTTCAGCAGCTTGATAGTGTTGCAATCCCATAACAAAGTTGAAATTTACCATATATATGAACAGTTAACCAATAAGCATGTCAGTAGTCTAATTTAACTCAATGCAGATAAAGATATCAACTATATATGTAAATTTTCATATTTAAAAATCCATGACTTGTACAGTAAAATAGATAAGCATAAAGCACATGATGATCCAAACAGCTAATACCTTCACGAGTAAATAAATCAAGAAACAAGCGCTTCAAGAATCCATAATCTGGGCGTTGATCAAATGTCAAAGAGTGGCAATAATGGAAGTAAGAAGCAAATTCCACAGGATAAGACTTGCAGAGGACCTAATAACAAGAATAAGGAGTCAGACACTCAGTAAGTAAGTTAACTGCTAAGCACAGCAATTCTTCATGAAGAAAATCAATTAGAGAGGATGAACAAAAATTTGGGTAATCCATTAATATTATTTCCTAAAATGAAAGCTTTCAATTTCATTCTCAGTCAAGGATTTGAGTATTCAAAGCAAGGTTTGTGATTGAAAATGCTTCCTGTTTTGCCAAATTATATCAACTCCAATTGTTAGATTCCCCCACATTTGATCCTTGCATCCCCCTCTTAGCCCAAGTAACAAAAAGAAAAAGAAAAAATGCAGCCAACCCACCTCAAAGCAGCAGCATGAAGTGCCAGAATTTAAGAAATTTGATTCTTTTTTTTATTTTTTTATTTTAAGGGGGGGGGGGTGACCAAATATTTTCCAAAATGAATTTTCAAATATACAAACCTCAATGGATGTGGATAACTTCTTCTCACAAATCTTGTCATATTTTTGCTTTTTATTGGCAGCTTTCAGACCCTGCCAAGGAAGGCTAAAAAGAAAGAACCAAATAATCAAATCAGTGTAACTGACACTCAAACATAGTTCTTCAAACTCAAGATGCATACTGAAATTAGAGAGGATAGGAGGAGACATACCTTCCTCTTAAGAAGTACAAAAGAACATAGCCAAGGGACTCCAGATCATCCCGTCTACTTTGCTCTGAAAAAATAAAACCAAAATTGAGGGAAGCTGTAGAACATGATTTATAGACCATAAAGGAGGAAAAACTCTTTGTACTCACCAATTCCTAAATGAGTGTTGCAACTTGCATACCGTGCAGTGCCTGTTAAATTTTTGTTCTCTCTGGATGAGTTTAACAAGGTTAAAAAAAAAATGATTAAGCAACAGTACCCTGGGTTGTTAAACTTTGTAAATCATAAATTAACATTGAAAAGGTATCAATAAGAAGAATTTAGAAGAGTCATTTAAAAGTTCTGGACACATCCACAAATTACAATTTGGAAGGTTCACCATTGACAAACAACAATAAGCATTCACTTCTGAAAACAAGATATTATCCATTTTAGCAAGCATACAGCAGGGACAAGTATACACAGTAGATCCACTGGCTTTGAAAGTCTTGATGATAAAAGTTACCCACATATTGTAATAAAACTTGAATTGAAATAAAAAAAACATTTGTTTCGCCAGTGAAGGGAACCCTAAGGAGAGACCTTTAGTTTCACTCCTGTTTGTAATGGACATAAGTTCCATCATATAAGGCAACCCCATCCAATTAAGCACAGATACTATTCTAAAAACTACAACATAAAATCAATTCAATTTCATTCAGTCATCCTTTTAGAACTTATGTAAGGCATTAAAGTAAACTGTATCACTATGTTAACATTTTATCATGTAAAAGAATATTTCTTTCAAGAAAAATATAAACTAACAAGCATGGTAAATCAAAAATCATACCTAGAAATCCTTATTTTAGGAACAGATTATCTAAGATTTGTAGGAAATACTAGATAAGTAAATTTAGATATTCTGTTCCTAAAATTAAGGAAGTTAATTATAGTTTGTTTCTTCATGTATTTCTTTATTTATTTGTTTTTCTGTTGTTTCCTGATTAGAATAGGATCAGGTTATTTTATTTATTTAATATTATATTTCGTAGTTGTTGTAGGATTGTATTATTTAATTGTTTAAGGATTAGAGTGGCTGGATGTAGCCTCCTTTTCCTATACATACACCTAGCAGCACTGTGCACGTATATCCAATACAAGAGAATCACTTTCGACATGGTATCAGAGCCAGGTTCAGTTCTGTTCACTTTCTACATACATCCAATACTAGATAAGTAAATCTTAGATATTCTATTCCTACACTTATAATTCATAGAACAAGCATTTCAAAATGATCCAGAACAATAAGAGAATAAATAAGAATTATGAAACCTGACAGGCATCGATAAGAGGCAATAAAAGCAAACTATACCTGTAAGCAATATGCTTATTTGTGGTAGGATCCTTGTATCTTTTTGCAAGTCCAAAATCAATCATATAAACCTGGTGAGTGTACCAAATTGCAGAAAACATAGACAAGGAATAAGCAAATGAAAGCTTCAAGAATGGTTAGATAGGAAAGCTATCCAAACAAGTTATCCTTTTATTAAATAGAATGAGCGCTAATGGTGCTACCTGATTTGCTTTCTTCCCTAGACCCATAAGGAAGTTGTCTGGTTTTATATCTCTATGCAAAAATCCCTTAGAATGCAAATACTCTATCCTCGTGAGCTGTAGTCAAGTAAATAAAACAGAATAGATTTTTTATTCATGTGCTTTAATTGAAGAGCCCCATTGACAGAAGCATAAAGGTCAAAAAGAAAAACAAAAAAAAAAAAGAAAAAGAAGGGATCAATTCTAAGATGACTTAATAATTACCATCTGGGCAGCCAACATCAAAACTGTTTTCTGTGAAAACTTCCTGCCGCAGTATACAAAAAGATCCTCAAGGCTTGGTCCCAGAAGATCAATGACTAGAGCATTATTGTCTCCATCAATACCACACCATTTCACACCAGGAATACCACCTAAAAAACAAAGAGTAAGAAGAATTATAAAGTGCCGACATAATCCTTGGCAACGTTATCAGAGCATGTAATTTTAACAAGTAGAAATGTTTATATAATATCTTACTTCCTCCTTGAAGAATATTATACAACTTGGCCTCATACAGTAGTTGTGGATGTTTAGTCTTCTTGCTCTCCTAGAAATCAAGAAACATGAATGTCGTAGATCACATAAGATCATATGCATAGTTCTGGCATACGAGGAGACAAAGAAAAACCATAACTTTTATTCAAGTGTAGTTCTCTCTATTATATTTTGTTGAAACTTTCGTTTTATTATTTTACATGCACAAAGCTTATGAAAACACTTAGGCTCTAGTTCCATGTATACCATTATATACATCCAAATGGAAAATTTTACAAGGCAATAAATGAATCTTTTACTTGAAAATGCATTAGGAATGGCTCAAAACTGAAATCAATCTTAAGGAAATAAATGAATTATAGAAAAATACAGTTTAAAATGCAACAATATAGGTGAAAATCTTACTCCCGAGCACAATTCTTTTAACACAGTAGGACTAATGAGTAATGAATAATGACAAACTACTAGAAATACAAAAGGCCCAGAAGAACCCCAGAATATTGCATGTGAGTCTGAGAAATCTAGCTACAAGTGAACTTCGAACCATTGACAGTATACCAGGGGTTTTTGTGCAGCTCTACTCTAAGGAAGTTTTCACTTTAGGAACAAGTAGGTTCCTTCCTCGCAAGAATATGCATCAAGACCTTTTTCCAAAGAGATGTTTTATTAAAATAGGCAACCACTGAGATAAAAGCTATAAACTTGAGGATGTTTTATGGCCATGGATATCTTTGATACCAGCTGTTAGCGTGATCTCAGTTTAAACCAGACTATCAACTTGCTGGGATGGCCTTGAATTATGAGTGAGATAAATTTCAAAATCAATTATCAAACCTGTCTGCTTAATTCTTTTTCGTTTCAAAGAAAAGGACCCAGTACATGATATTAAACGACATGACATGCACTTGCTCACCAACCTTTTCCTTCCCTCTCCCTCTTTAATAACCTAGACAAGAAGACATGGCACGGATGCAGTATGGATAAACAAGAGAGGGAAAATGGAAGGTTTTATAAAATGATACGCAACTCGATCCCAATTTCTAGTGACATACGAAAAACGGATTTAGACTCACCATCTTGATGGCCACAATCTCAGAAGTCTCGATGTGGGCAGCTGGCAAACAAAACAATCCCATTGAAAAAATGTAATCAGCAGCACAGACCAATAATTAAATTGCACTTCGAAGATAGGAATGAATAGTTTTTCAAAAACAAAAAAAGGAAATAGCGCCACAAGATATAAAACGTACCAATATAGATTTCGCCGAACGACCCGCTCCCTATCTTCCGACCCAGCTTATACTTCCCTCCGATGATCCTCTCCATTATATAACAATCCTTCTCCCTTCTCCCCTTCCCAGAAAGCTGAATCTATCAGTAGACTCCCAGAAAGAACGGTAGGGCTGCAATAAGCGAAGCTGAAAAAGAGAAACCTTTCCAGACAGTCAGAGACGGCCTAAGGAGGCTAAAACGAAGATTCTCCGGGGATAATTCTTGAGAATCTGCGAGGGAAGGCTAGAGATAGGTTCGGTGGAGGAGGTGGGATTCAACGAGAGAGGGAAAAAGGGAGCGAAAGAAGGGGTGGGTGGCGCGATACAGGAAAAAGCTCAGGGGAAAACGGCAAAATTTGGATACGGAGAAGCCAAGTAGAGAGAAGAGAGAGACGGAATATATTTATAAGAGAAGGGTAATTTCGGACAATAAGAAATTTTATTTTAAAAGTTTGTTGATGACCTGGACAAGTTGCAGAGTAGACAAACCTAACTCAATCCATTCCATTCTTTCCATATTTTCATACGAAGAAAATTTATATAAATTTTCTTTATATTTGTATTATTAAATTTTCTGTTAAAAATAAGATATAAGTAAAAAATAATTATTAAAAAATAATTATGTAATAATAAATTATAAAAATAAAAAATTATTTTTAAAAATTATATTAAAAAAAAGTATACACTTATCATATTTTAATTAAAAATTAATATTGAATATATAAAGAAATTTCATATTTCCATTTTCCGGTGATCCACGTCATCCAATTCCACTCGTCTCCAGCTTGCGTTGCGTTTTATTGACCTTTTAATCTTTAGTCACATTCTTCTCCTTCGTTCTCTTTTTAATTGTTTTATTTATTTATAGCCTCCATATGAAACACGGTTTCTGAATTTTCATTTTCAAAATTATAACAAATAACCGACTTACATGTTGTCTCCTCATCAAACAACTTAAAATGAGGTTTTCACCCCTCAATTAAAAAGTAAGGTTAAAATATTATTTTATCCTTTCATTTTATTTCAAGTTTTATTTTAGTCCCTTAACTTAATTTTGTTTCAATTTAATCCCTAAACTTTACTTTAATTTTGATTTTATTTTTTTAATTTAATCCAGTTACTACATCTTGAGTTTTTATTTTTGTAAGCTAAACGACTAAATTGAAACAAAATGAATTAAGGAAATAAAGAAAAGTCTAAGATAAAGAGACTAAAATGGTATAAAATAAAATTAAGAGATTAAAGTAATATCAAAAATACAGTTATGGGACTGATCACTTTAAGAGTTAAGGGACAAATAATTAGAACAAACATAAAAGATAAACTAATGGGATTCAATTGAAACCAAATAAAGTCAAAGAACAAAAACGAAACTTAAAACAAAGTTAAAAGGACCAAACGGTTATTATGCCAAAAAATGATTAAAAAAATGGTCATCTGACTCAGCATCGTACATCTCTCATCTCTGGCCAAATCCATTCATCGAATGTCGAATTTAAAATATTATAAAAACAGAATCAATTGGATATCCATTTTGTATGCCAATTCCAATTTTGTCCGTGTGAGATAGATTGCTGCAATAAACTATAAAATACTCTTTGGTCTTGTCAACTTGGTATTAAAGAAGTAGAAAGTTAATGGAATAGACCCACCAAACTTTTGTCTGGGAATAGGGATTGGATAAGCCTCTATGCGTTTGACAAAAATAGCATTAGATTTAGGATATTTCTTAATTAATTATTATTAAAATATACTAAATTTAAAAAAATCTCAATATGCAACATTAATTTATAAAAAATTATATATTTGATCATATTTTTAGGGAAGGATGATCAAATTAACACATATATATTCAAACTAAGTTTGGGTTAATTTCTCACGAGACATAATGGCAAAAGAAACGTTAAACTAACCTAATTTCTTGCGATATGTAAAACACGTTTGATGAGACGTTTACAATAACATTACCCTTTCAGATTCATTTCTTCTTATTATTTGTTTGGTATAAAGTTTTTGGAAACGTTGCTTTCATTTAAAACAAAAAGCAAAAGCCAAAACAATATGAGAATAAAGTATTCTTTACTGCCTTAGGATGTATTTGATTGGATTTTAATAAAGATAATACGGCGTTGTCTGGTCTCAGCGAACGAGTCATAATCTTTCATTCTCATATTATACATTAATTTTAAATTATTTTTTTATTTTATACAAGAATATAAATGTCTTATTCAATTATAATTGTTGATTGTAAAATTAACGGTCCATGATTAAACTTTGATCTTTTAAAACAATAAAAAAAAAATAGCATATATTGATAACCTATAACATACATTGATAGCCAATATTATACATGCCAAAACATATTAAAATATATTGACTTTTTAGGTAAAATAAAAAAAAGAATAAAACATCTACAATTAATTGTGGTGATTTTTTTCATTTGAAAAAATTGTAGTGATTTTAAAGTTGCAAGTATAAAAGGTTTTTGTTTCAATATGTTACCCAAAAAAAAAATCCAAGCTTAACAAATTAAATCGAATAAATTGCAAATATATATAATTAAAAAGAAAAATACCAGCTTGTGAAACCCTTCACTATGAAAATTTTTGTGTTAGTCCAATAAAATATCAAAGAAGGAAGAATTGAATTTATTATTTATTTTTTTCAGATGTTCCTTCTTTTCAAGAATATGTGTAATTTTTTTGAAAAACAACTTATTGATTTCTTTTTCAAAGCTAGTTCTTGTAAAATGACTGAATAAATTTATCAAACTATTACATTCTTTAAAAGAACAAAAAAAAAATCAATTGTTGAGATAATGAATCAGTAAACTAAAAGAAATAACGATTATACGAGATTCATATTCTTAGATATGAAAGTTTGACGTTATTTTAAACACACAATAAGAAAATTATATTCATAGAGTAATCACAAAATAATTATATAGCTTTAGTATTTTACACTCAGCAACCCACTAAACTGTTCTAAACTTTAGCCAGGTATTCTCAAAGTCTTTACAAACTTTTTCAACTAAGAGAATTAGTTCCTAGGCTTCTCCACCAACCAAACTTAGGATTTTCCAAATACTCTAAAAGTAATAAATGAACAATAAAAGTTCTTTCTCAAAGTTTGAGACTGAAGCTTAAGCTCTAAAGATGTTTATATAACCATTCAATGAGGAAGAAAGTGAGCAGTAAATAGTCATTATCTCCTTTCAAGTAACCATAGGAGCTCTTCTCTTCGTTTGGTACGTGGCAATGGCTAAAAATGCATGCAATTAATGCTCTATTACTCTTCCATCGTACTTATATACTCTAGCGCACTACATAGATGAATTGGGATCCGGATTTGTTGCTGATCAGCACTGCGGTTGATGCTGCCATAACTTTTAGCAACGGTAAAAAGCGTTGCTAAAAGTGAAAAGCAGCAAACTCATCAGCAGCAAATCCGGATCTGATGAATTGTTTATAGCCACTGTACTGCAGTAAAGCATATGATCATTGTAAAGAAGAGCAAAATAAAGTAAGAGAGAAACTTAATAGCTAGGTAGAATTTTGTTGTTTACTATGGTTTTAGGCGACTTAAATCTAAATTAGTCGATATTCATAGTTTGATATTCAGACACCGAATAGTTGATTATCAAAAATAATAATAATAGAGTATAGGTAGAAGAAGCTTCATACTCAAAAATGTTGACCATTTGATTTTGTTAGTGTGTGGCCTTCAGGGCTTCACATATAGTCGCCATGTTCTTATGAGGCTCTTAGGCTGGACTACATCAATAATTTGATATATATACATACATTTAAAGCAACATTAAGTTTAAGCTACAGCAAATTAACAGCAAATATAGGTGTGGTTAGATTTATCAAAAACTAAGATTAAACATCTATTTTTGACGTCTACGAAAATATGCCCTGCCTGTTTGTTTTATTTGAAATTATATTTCTTTTACCTCTTTTTCTTTTCCTGGAAACATTTCATGTGAACTCTTTTTTTTTTGGAAAAATAAGTTTGGGCTTGTTTGGATGTGTTTTGTTTTTTAAAACAAGTTTTGTAAAATAATTTTAGAAAATAATTTTGAAAATAAAAAAAAATCATTTGGATAATTTGTTTTGAGAACAATTTTAAAACTTCATAAAAAAAGGGTTTAAAAGTTTTTTTTTTGAAAATGGAATTTCTAAATCATTTAATACAAAAGTTTTTGTATACTGTTGTAATAAATTCAATAGAATTAAATAATTAATAATGATATTTTAAAAAATATTTAAAAAAATACAAATCGAATATATTAATTGTTGTGGCATGAGTTACATTTTAATAAATTAGTTATAGATAAATTATTAGAAATGTCTTTACAAAATGACTTAAAATAATGGCAAAAGTGTGCTTTAGATCCTTGAAATTTATTCCGATTTTTATTTATACCTCTAAACTTTTTTTGTGTCAATCATGTTATATATGTTTCAAATTTTTACAAATATACTCTTTTTTTTAACATTATTAATGGTTTAATGGAGTTGCTGACATGACACATGACATGTCAAAAATATTTGCCGTATCATACACCACGTGGCCACATGCTGAAAATGACCAAAATACTCTTGAAACCATTTCATATATATATGTGACACATGGCACCAATTACGTTGTGACATGTGATACTATGTCACGTGTTACCAATCACATTGTGACATGCGATACTATGACACGTTGCACTAATCCATCTAACTTGTGTTACTAATTAAGTCGTGACATGTGGTACCAATCATGCTGTGACACGTGACATCAATTTTGTTAAAAACATCAAAGTTTCATTGGAGAGATTCAAACTCATGACCTGTCATTGCCAAAAAAAAAGACAGTTGCCATCAAGCTAAACATAATCCCTCACCATATGTGCACAACATTTAATATATAAAAGGGTTAAGTTATTATATACAAAAGATAAATTACACAAATTATTATTATATATTATAAAACAATAACATAAATCATTTTAAATTACAAAAAAGTTTAAAAATTTTAAAAACAAATGTTATAATACAAATTCAATTATTATTAAAAATATTATCTTATAATATTTTAATTCAATTGATTATGGTCTTATATTTTAAATATTTATGAGATATTATTTTGTAATATAAATTTAATTCTTAATATGCATAATATATTTTTAATAATAATAAAATTTATATTATAAGTTTTTTATTAAAATTTTTAAACTTTTATGTAATTTAAAATTATTTTTATTAAAATTTTTAAACTTTAAAATAATTTACAAATTAGAAGTACCCAACCCACCTTCACATAGTCTCCAACTCTCCATTCGATTCTAGGGCTAATAGCTGTACTCTGCCCCTTGCCCATACCTCTGCCAAATAATTATATTCGCAAAAAAACAAATAATAATCTTTTAACTTTAATTGATTATTTTGGATATAATGAGAGAAAGGAGTTTTTTTTTATTTTTAGATTATGCAACAAGGATTTGAATCTATGACTACTTGCTAAACTACTTATTATACTCCTCATCACTTGACTGTTATCTAGTGGCTTGAGAGATAGAATATATATATATATATATATATATATATATATATATATATTATAGCACTGTTAAAATGGGCTTTAGCCTGTAACCCGCTTGTATTTGGAAAGGTTTGGACATTTAAATTTAGATCTATTTAAAAATAAGTTGACCTGCGAGTTTTTAAAAAATTAATTTTTATATAATTATATTATATTGTTTAGTATAAAAATAATCTCACTTTATTACACTTTTATATTTTATAATATTATATTTAATAATTATAATAAATTTAGATATAAAAATTTTTATAATTTTTTAAAAATGAATATAAAATTTTTAAATTTAAAATAATATAACTAATTTTAAAAAAATATGAAAAATTGTATTGCACCATTTTTTTTTCTAAAATCACATGCAAAGATTCACAAGACACTGTAACTAGCACTGTCATAAGCACCATGTGGTGTGTAATTATTTATAGCACACTGCGTAATTGTTGAATGAGTAAAAAAGGAACCATTAAGTGGCACTATCATAAGCACCAAACATTCTAAGGAGTCCACATACATTATCGCTTTCTTGCTCGCTTTGTATAAATAAGCGAAAATGGGAGGGCTTTTGGTGTTGATCATGACTTTGGTGTCACACTGAACCACGCATTCTAAGGAGTCCACATTCATTCTCACTTTCTGGCTCGCTTTGTATAAATCATGCCTTGCCACATCCCACTGAGAGACCACAACAGAGAGCTCCATATAATTGAATCACTTGTACTTCTCAGTATATATATACATATTTGGTAATTAGGCAAAAGAGAAAGGCAAAGAGATCGAAATAGAATCAATGGCATGGAGGAAGTGTTATTTGGATTTGATTTTGGTGCCTCTGGCAATTTGTAATGAACATAGCCTGCCACGTGTGGCTCTGGCACAGAGTTCGGACTCATTATGCAAAAATTATTGAAATTTTTGGCCATCCCCGCTTTTTTTTTTTATTTGGTCAAATTATTGATTTTTTTTTATTAAAATAATTTTAATATTATATTATTTAAATATAAAATTTTAAATTTTAAAAAAATGACTTGGCCCACGGACTAGCACGAATGAGTTTAGACGTCAAATTTCAGACCCGTCCAAAAATGTCTGACCTGTTTTCACAATGCTTAATATATATATATATAGACAAAAGTATTATTCATGTTTTTAAATTTTAACTCATATATCAATTATAAATCATAACTTTATTTCGTGTCAATTACACCTCACATGTTTTCAATTAGTTTCGATTATATTTTCAAATTTAATGTCGTTTAAATATTTAATGACAGATGTTGATGTAGATCATTTTACGTATGCTAGAACCTATATACTAATTCAGTCTATCTTTGCCAATTGCCAAAATGGCCCCAGTATACTTCATTTAATTCTTGTAATCTAACAGTTAAAATGAAGTTTACTAGAACATTTTGGTCATTATCAATTTCAATTTCACTATGTGACAAAAATATAATGGATTAGTAGGTGTTGACACGTATAAGATAAAATATTATGTCATTGTCTATCTTTAAATATTTAGACAATATTAAATTCAAAAGTATAACTAAAATCAATTAAAAATATATAAAATATAATTGACACGAAACAAATTATAAGTTATAATTTAAAGAAGCTCGAGCTTTTAAGGCTCAAGCTCAGATTGGTCTATTTACAATAAACTAATTACTTGCTTGTGGTAATGGATTTATTAAATATATTAAGGAATGGCTACATCTCTAATGTTTAGAGATGGGTTTGCCTTCCCAGCAATGCCACAGTGCACCACTCCTTTGACGTTAAAATTGCTTATCAGCAGCTGAGTTGATGTGCACATAAACAATATTTTTCCATATTATTACTCATACAAACCAAATTAGCAATCAAACTAATTAAATCCAGAAACTTATTAAGTTATCTCACTAATCTAGTTGGAGTCAAATTAAATCCAAAAACTCACTAAGTTTTCTCACTAATTTGAATAAGTGCAATTTAAATTATGGGGAAAAAAGAAATCAAAGGTCATTCCGGCCTCAGGCAAAATTAAAAGTTTGTCCGAAGTCCAATTTTTGTCCTATTCTATATTTGCATATGAATTTCTAAACTTTTTTTTTACTATGTATTCTCTTATTTTATGGATTATAACTTTCTATGTCCATTTTTTATTATATTAAAAAAAATTTATATACAAATTTACACACACACACACACATATATAATTGCCACTAATTTGATTGCAACTAAACTAGTGAACAATGAACTAGTTTCTTAACTGGTTCAAATTTGATCAATTTAATTTTAAAAACAACATTGATTGTAATTATGTTGGAGGAAGTACATAAGTAATATGAATTTGGTTGTAGCTTGGGCCTTCTTGGCGATTATCAAAAAAAGAAAATATATATGAATTTGGTTGTATGAAAATATAAATAGAAATGTATGTCTATACAGCTTTTGACAGAAATTAATGCAAATCAAATAGAAAAAAAAAAAGGTCAAAAACCATTTAAAATGACAAGTTTAATATGAAGATTTTTTAGATAGCAACTTGCTATGAATAGAATACAAGCAAAGTACCCAGTCAACATACCAAATGCTATTATCAGAGTGTACAGAGTTTGATTGCTAAAGTGATATTCTAAATATCTAACATAATAACCGAGTAGATATACACAAGTTTAAATTTACATACACATTGTAGTCATATTATTAATATACGTTGTTTGCTTGTAGTGATAAAGAATATTCTCCTCCAAAAAGCATATTAGAGAACGAAATTATTCAGCCAACTCTGATATCATCAGATGTGTTGATATAAGATCATATACTCAATTTATAGAAATTCTTTTTACAGTCACTGGCAAAATAATATTCCTGCACTGTTAAAGAACTTAGCAGCATGAAAGTATTTCTTGTTCATAATGTGTTTCTCATCCCATAGATATTTGTAACTTATTTCAAATGAAAATTTCTTGCCCAATAAAGTAGGAGCTTGGGTGGAGCAGTCTTGATATGATGCTTCCTAAAGAAAGTACTAAATAGCATTAGAAGTATTTTGAAATCAATTATTTTTTTTTTTAGTAAACGTGATAAATTAAAATTGAACTACCCAAACAGCGAGCAACTTAGATGCCTGAATAGAACAGGCTTATTTTCTCAAGCCTTAGAAGACTTTTTGCTTGCTAGATAACTAAAGTTCCCATTCAAAAGTGGATATTAAACAATAGTACATTTGGTTTTAGTATTTTTTTATTTTTATTTTTATTTTTTTATTAAAAATAAATTTAAAAATGTGTTTGATTAAATTTAATAAAAATATTTTTTTACAATATTTCTTAAAATAGGATGAAATCTAAAAATATCAAAAATATATTTTTAATATTTTAAAAATACATTTTAAAAAATAAAAATAAAATATATAAAAATGTTTCACAAACTAAACAAACCGATAATAATCAATAATTTCCAAAAGGCAAATATTGGTATCAATCCCTTCTCTTGCCTGAGAAAGTGCTCGTTTCTCACGAGTCTAGATCAGCTACTTATTTTCAGGGATAAGCACGATCCTCATGCATTTTAGCAACGATTGTCACTGTTGCTAAAACTTTTAATAATAATAAAAACTATTACTAAAACTTTTAACAACAATAAAAATCATTACTAAAAGTGGGATGAGCACCATACCATCCTTAGGATAAGCAAAGAATCCACAATTGTCTCTTGCATGTTCCTAATAGACATGAGCAAATATTAGGAAATAAATACCAAATCTTTCTACAACTTGGTATATTCAGCTCCAAAGGTTGTAGTTAGGTTCTAATAAACCAAGGAACAAATACCTTCTAAACTAAAGTCTCGTTTAGATAGTATAATTTATAGCTTACTGAAGCTTCTCTGTTAGATTAAGTGCTTTTATGACAAAAAAATATACTTGAATAAACTTAAATAAGTAACTTATTAATTCTCAAAAAATTATTTTTAATTTATTTTATGAAACACATTTTTTAAATTTTTTGAAAAAATCTTGTGCTAAATATCAAAACAAAACAAGTATATCCTCGATTATAATTTAAAATTCTATGAAAATCAAATTCTTCATCTCCTTCCTTTTCCAATCATAATTTAAAAGTACTTATTCAAATATGTATCTAAACACTAAATAACTTAATTTTAAAAAAAACTTAAGGTATAAAAATTTTTTTACATAAGACATTTTTCTATAAGTGTTTAAATAAGTAGTTTATTAAATCTGGCTCAAGAACGATGAATGGCATCATTTGGGTTGTAAACATTCTAACTAGTTAAACATATGAAATTTGAATTCAAACCTGCCAACAAGCCATTTTTGCACTTGTTATCGAGAAACCCATGATGTAACTCAAAATACCTGCATGCAAGAACAGAAAGTTTAGAGGACCTCTAAAAAGGATCAGAGTAAACTTAGTGATAATGTTCAGACTAAATGCCCGAAGACAGATACCAGACCAATTAGTTAAAGGCCTGGTGGTTTGAATAGAGGAACCAAATTAAAAATGCCATCTATGTCTACGGGTAATCTGAGGGCGCGTTTTAGGATTTCTGGAGTTTCCGTCTTGCCCTTCCAAGTGTTGAACCATGGGCCCCCTCCAATTTCTACTGCTGCCATATTACTTGTAACATCCAACACTTTCTGCAATTTTCCAAAAAATGTCGGAAATCATGAGAATGCTCCAAAAGATCATATCACGGCAAATCGAATAACATCAAAGTTATTAGCATTCAATTGGAGTAAATTTAAACAGAGCCTTCAGCACCACAGCTAACTATATATATCCACCAAAAGAATAAAGTAGATTATGATATAGAAGGAAGATACAGGATGTTTTAATGCATTCGACTTTGAAACTCAATTTGCTTGCATAATATATTATGAAAACGATTTTGTATCTGATCTTTACCACATAATATTCCATAAATCTTTAATATCAATTGCAATCTGTCAGCAACAATAGAGAAGCAAGAAACACCAGAGCCCTAATACTGAAGTAATCTTGGTCAAAGCTGTTGCCAATCAGAGACGCATCCACGAATCAGCATGCGAGAATGTGCAAATTCAGATCACATACATACCCACTAAGAGGGATCCATTTAGAGACTTTCAGCTAAATGCCAAAGTCTCTGATGTTCCTGTTCGGATCTTCACATGGGTGGAGGACCCATGCTAATTGTGAATCCAAGTTTCTGAAAAGTAAGCCCACCCACTAAGCAAAATTTTGTAATTCTGAATTTGATTTCTTCAGAGTCATCTTATATAACAGTCACGAGAGCTTGGCTAAAAAAATTAATCAGCTTGCATATATATATTGATGCTTCTGCTAGATCCATTATTCAGTATTAAATTTTCGATAAATAAATCAGGAAGCTAGAGAGCTGATAAAACTATAAATAGTCACTTCTTTGCCATAACTAGCAACAAGATACTTCGTTCAAACAGACAAGTGGAAGGAAACACCATATCTATAAAAAATAAAAAATTAAAATCAAGTGAGTAAGAAAACACCTTTCCCTTGTTTCCATCATATCTTCTTTCCCACATTTGTAATTTCAGCATACCAAAGCACGTATCTCTACAAGCTTGGGAAAGCCCAGCTTCTGCTGTTGGAGCTCGCAATGTGGTACCAGGATCCTCAGTTGTTGCCTGTAATTCAACCTGCCAAAACATAAAAGATTGAATATGTCAATCAAACTCATCTAGTTATGGTTTCTCCTAGATTGAAAGGTTCAATTAATGTTGTTTCCTGAAGCAGCTCCCACTTTCAAGTATAAAATTGTTAACTTTTTGAGTTCACTCCAGTTTTTTCCCTATTCTCAAAAGCTAACAAAAAATACCATGCAAAATTTTAATAGCACATACAGCAAGCATATGTGAAGCATACCCTCAACCACCAACACCAAGAAGTAACAGAATAGGAATACAGATAAAAATTACCACATGTCTCCCATTGTCTGCAGAGATAAACCAATAACCCCAAGGAGTGATTTCCCAGCTAATAACGCCATTCCATGGGACAAATTCATAAAAAGTCCCACCATAGTGAACTCCAATCTGCACCAGTTTTCAACACAATATATATTACAAGATTTAGGAAAACTGCACAAAAGATTATCTGCTCAATGACTTATAGAGGAGTACAAATAGACAAATGAATGATCAGATAAGAGAATCATGTTCAGGATTACTCTAACCATGACTTTTGGAAAAAAAAAAAAAAGAAAAAGAAATAACACAATTCAAATAAGTTTAGGTAATCAAAACTTTCTACAAGAAATACCAATGCCGTCTGTCTCTTTTTGTCCAAATAAATAATAACTCAAAAAATTGGAACAAGGTTACAAAGTCATTACCCACTCGGTTACAAAGTCAAGAGAGCTAGGGTAGGTTTAAATTGAAGAGAATGGACAAGAAAGGAAGAAAAAAAATTTAAATTTAAATAAAAATAAAAGAAAATGTCCAGATCAAAATTTTGCTTCCCTTCCCTTCTCCCTCACTCTTCTCAATCTAAACATACCCTTAGAGTTACTTCTTCAAGCAAGAGTCATAAAATAGGCATATATCTATGTCCTCCAGTTAACCCCATTGATATAATCATTTATTTCAAGGATAATGTTATTCAATTACACAAAGTTCAATAAAATGAAGAAAAGAGCCATGTTGATATAGAATTGCTGTAGCAAGTTTACCAGTGCAGCATTTTCAAAATTCTCCGTGAGTCCAGGAATTTGCCGCAGCCCACCAGCTACAGTGAGGGCAATTTCTCCACTAGCACCTTCAAAAACATTGCACTGGACCTGCACGAGATCAATGATTTGAGATGCATAAACAAATACTGTCAGTCATAAATTGATGACGTACAGAAGGATCATTATAACAACTCAAGCAAATTAACCTGCAATACTTGGCACTGTTCAAGTACACATATCCTGAATTATGTTAACCCGGTTTAATTAACCCAAGAATAGATTATAAATCCTTATCTTTTATGTTACAAAACTATCAAAGGAATTGCATCTCTTGCTGTCTGAAACCTTAATCACTATAGTTCTTGCCATCTAGCGAGGTAAAGAAACGATTTGCTCTTAATATTTTCAAAAAAGAAAAAAAAAAATGTCAAGAGACAATGCATTCTAAGCTCATTATTCAAACAGAACCAGCTACAGCTGAAGTTTCATAATATTCATAGCATGCCATGGAATAAATGTCAAAATGAACACTATCGGAGATACTTTGTACTTTGGAGAAAGAATAAACTTTTACCCAAAACCATTTTCTAGGGAATGCTCCACCCCAGTTCTTTTCTGAATAAGATGGGGCATTATCAAATTCAATCCTTTCACCATCCCACTCTATCCAACCTGAAATTAAAATTTTAAATTAAGGCATGCGCAAGAGTCCAAAGTTTCTAAAAGACAATGGATGGATGATTAGCACATGCCTGTGGACAGTCCGCCGGCCATGCATATTTGCCAATGTGGTTCAAATACAGGAAAAGCTGCAAGCCAGCCAGCAGTTGACTTCTGTGTAGATCCCACATCACCCCAACCATAAACTGGGCGTGTACTATACTCCCAACGAGCAGTCTTCACTGTTTCCACATAATTTGACCTACATTTATTAAACTTTCCACATAATTTGACCTACATTTATTAAACTTAGGTAACAAGTTAAACAGAACGGAAAATGCAAAGGAAGGGATTTAATTCCTACCTTCCATCATCACGGATGAAACCTTGATGCCAGAGTGGAGTAACTTGAAAACCTTCCAGCACTCTTTTCTCAAATTCCTAAGCAATGTGACCCCAGACAAGTGTAAAAGAAAGAACAAGACTTAGCGAGAAACCTACTTCTTATATTATAATATGGTTATGACTTACAACAACATGAACAATTTGCTTGTAGATAAAAGTGCCAAACATATCTAAAGAATATACCACCATTGAAAAACAGTCAAGGAGACAGTAAAAGTGAACCACGATAAACAAAATTGCAGGAAAGAAACAACCGATGGAAAAGAATGCCATCAAGTCCCTTAATTAGAAAATTCAGAATGGAATTCACAAAGCATCTCCAAAAATAAATAAATAAATAACACAAAAGCATACTCGTCAAACAACAAACCATTCTGTTGCACGTAAACATGTGGCATACGCCACAGAGACAGTTAGATTTAAAGATAGGATAAAAACCTGAGGCTGAACCTCCGTGTTTGGAGGTCTCAAATTTTGTTTGCCCACAAAAGTGTTCCCCAGCATTAGCTCATGCCCGCCTAAGCATTTAAATACATTAAGTCACAATCTACAGAAAATCATCTGTTCTTTATCTATGAGAATTCGAATTTCATAAATTACAGATTAAAATAACGAGCCTGTACAAGTTGAAAATAAGAAAATTTTCAAGTTCTTGCCAGCATAAAGCACAAATTCTTACTTCCCCAGAAGTTTTGTGATTCTTCCGAGTATTGGCATATGTATTTGTCATCAGCACCGAGAATTTGAGCCCCAACTCCTGTAAATCTCGGCCCATATTGTGCCACTTCCAATGGCGTCAATTTCTTAGCGAATGCAGGATTTTCCACCGAATACATAAAGCAAAAGCTCTGCCTCCGTTCCGGTATCGACACCTTGAAGTACCAACCCTCAAAAAATTTCCGAACAGTCCCATCAAAGTGGTACCTAAGCCAGACAACGGGAAACAATGGATTCAATGTACTACAGGAAAAATCAATCTAATTAACCTGTTGCATACCCGCTATGAGGGGTCCGAAGCTCTCGATTTGGAGGCGTGGGCACGTAAGGAGGTCTTACGGAACCCGAAGCTTCTTCCCCATCATCTCTTTCAATCGCCAAGGACCCACTAGATACTGAATTGTAAGCAACAAAGCGCGAAACTGATCGAAAGCCAAGCTTCAGAGAACCCCGGCGAAGGGCGTTAGTTGAAGTTTGAGGGAGTTTGACATTGGCGGTAAGAGCAACAGCAGAAAAACCCAAATTCGGAGAGAACTGAAGATGGAGAGGATGGCACCGCGAGTACAGCTTCGATTCCATTGAAATCTTTCAGCGAAAGAGATAGCGATCGATATTCATTTCTAGTAGCTCGATAAATGTAGTCTTTGTGAGCTTAGCCAGGCAGAGTCCGTGAGACACACGGCTTCCTCACTTAAATGACAGGTGTGCATCATTCACGTATGAGAGGCGGCAGGCAAACCGAAACCAGCAACAATTTCATATGGTTTTCTCGCCAGCCGTTACTCTCCTCGTCGAAATAAGACAAGAAGAAAATTTGTCACCGTCGGATTTTTATCAGACCATCGAAAGTGATTGATGGTTAAAAAAAAAAAAATTTACTTACGTGTAATTTTAGCTGTCAAATCTGCATATCTGTCGATCAAGATAAATCTCTCAACAAACAAACAAAAAAAACTGCACTTACTTTTCTCTCTTGTTAATCGTATAGCATTTCCTTTTTAATCTTTTCTTGTGTTGTAAAAACTAAAATGCTAAATTGAGCCTAGTATTAAAAAAAAAATACATCCACTTGTTTAAATTTAAATTAGATAAAATTACAATCGACAAAAAATTTCTCTTAATCAAATTTTAACGTAATTATATTAAAACTTGTTATGGTGGCTTTCTATTTTTTATTTTCTGACTTTTACAAAAATATCCTTAGCTAATAATAGGATGAAAGATTAAATTTTTGGAAAGTTAAACCTTTTCCAAATCAACATCTTTAAAATTCAAATTATCATCATCTTAAAGAAGTGAAATTGTCACGACCCGTTTTCTGGGCACATGACCGGCACAATGATGAATCTCTCATCACTGTAAGCCTTCCGATAAATATATCAAATTTTCTTATCTGAAAATCATAGAGATGATTTGCATGTAATCATAGATTATCAATTTAAAATACATTATTATACTGACATACAAGCCAAATGTCGAACCCCTGAACTAGATGTCCTAGACGATTACAGAGCAACATAATCTATAACAGAAGAGAGGTCTACCCGACAACGGGGAAGGTACAAAGTGATCTACTTCTCTAGCAGATATTCTTCGATGGCAACCTGATCTGAACAAAAAGGTTGTACAAACAATGTGAGCTTTTAAACTCAATGAGCGAATCGGCCTCGCATTAATAAAATTCAAATACATTACCAGTCATGCAAGCATATCCAAAGGCTCATACTCAACCAATAGACAGAAGATAAAAATTTATCCAATTCAACAAACGTTACTAGTACTCGTCAATGGCAATATATCCCGGAGAGCGCACACAGGCCGGCTCACCAATTATGTATATTTCCGCCATGACGCACAACATCATCCTCTTACATACAAGATAAAAATTCATCCAATTCAACAAACGTTACTAGTACTCGTCAATGGCAATATATCCCGGAGAGCGCACACAGGCCGGCTCACCAATTATGTATATTTCCGCCATGACGCACAACCTCATCCTCTTAGCTAGGGCGCCTCACGGATTTATCACCAATCCGGGCTATATCCCTACTGAGGGAATCGTTGTCTCCACACTCATTGGTCAAGACACCCTGTCAACCGGGTTTTCCGCCTTGCCTTGAGAGGGGGTACTGTCCCGCTCAATCACAATCAATAGCATTTCATATCATAATCAGAAGCTCAATATAATATTCATCCATATAACAGGTATAGTATATAACTATATTATGGATTTATAAACCACATATTAAGATAACAATTAATCCATTTTTGAAAACATTCAAACTTCACATCATCATAAGATACTTATTTCATTTTATCCATACTTATGGATTAATCATCTCATTTAGATTCGTCATTCTGAATCCAATTTCCCCCTATGAATCTTGGGAGTGTCCTACGACATACTTTTTATCACCAGTAATGCTAAAACTCTATTAAAACGGGGTCGTTTCACTCACCTGGATTCCGTACGAACATCGCTTCTCTAAGTCATTACAGACAAGAGTTCTCAGGTGAATTTCGGTGTTCTGCTACGGAGATTTTCATGAAAGATTAGAGAAAATACGTCAGGATTGTTTTCGTACAGATACTGTTCATATGTATGGTTACTGTTCATATATACGGTTACTATTCATACGGTCACTATTCATACGTACGGTCACTATTCATATATACGGTCACTATTCATACGTATGGATATTATTTATACATACAGATAATATTCGTACATACGATCACTATTTATATGTATGAATATTATTTTTATGTACGGATACTATTCATATGTACGGTTACTATTCATACGGTTACTATTCATACCAGAAATAGAGAATACAATCTGTAAAAGAGTACACCAGGTAAGTTCCCAGGAAAGAGTGGAGGGTCACACTGGACACACTTAAAAACCAGGTCTTTCCTTAGCCAGAACTTTCCTAGACATGTATTCTTCACAGTTTACATTCTATTTCGGTAATCAGAGAATCAAAATAACATATAAACAGCTAAGGACAGTTTTTCTGATGTGGAAGATCGGCCAAAACCGCAACCACAGAGCATACTTAAGAAATTAACTTCTAAAATTTGAAAGACATAGAAAGGGCATAGTATCCTTACCTAAGCTGAAAAGGAAAGGCCCAAAATCTCAGAGGCCTAGCTTTGGAGTAAGAGAAACTTAAGGAGAGAAGAAGAGAAGTTGAAGGTGTGAGTTTAGAAGTGAAATGGAAGGGCCTATTTATAGCAAAAGTCAAGGGTACTATTTGACACTATGCGTTAATAAAATATTCAATTTACTATTTATGAAAATGACATTTCTAATAATGCAGTTACTGTGCACCTCACGCGTACGATCGAAAATTTTTCTGTTATTACTATTAAAAACTTAAAGGGAAAACTATCCTTTCACCTTAAACCTTTAAGTTTCTTTTCAAATCAGTCCTTTCACTTTAGTCCCTGAGGGTATTTTCACCCATAAAACGTCATTTTCTCCTACGAATTTCTTCCTAGTTTTCTTTTATGACCAAACCACATCTAGTACTTGACATTTCAATTGTATAAATGAACAGTATCGTATACGTAAATAGTATTATACAGGTGAATAGTACCGTATACTGAAATAGTAACAGTAGTTTGTAAACAAATATTTATATTTTATTTTTCTTGGGTATTACATTATCACCCCCTTAAGAGAATTCGGTCCTCCGAATTCAAAACTCATTTCAAGACTGAAATAAGTGTGATTACTTCGTCTATATCTCATTCTTTGTATCTCTTTCTTCCAAAACCTCATCACACCCTTGGTGAGATTTACAAGAACACTATACTATCGACTGTGAACTCTAGACCGCATTATCAATAATTTGCATTGGACTTTCCTTTTCTAAACGGTAAACATTCTCTTCCTCATCAGTTTGATTTTTTTTCCACAATCTTTTGTACCATAAAGTGTTTCATCCTCATAACCTTTACCAAACTTAAACCATCTGATTAGAGACGAACTCTGTCTCTATGTAAAACCTCAAATAGGTGTCTTCTCAAAAGTAACACATGGTCTTTCTAGTTCATACTGAATATCAGAACACAAGCTACCATACACATAGCTTATAACTTTTACGAATACAAGTACTCCACCTGAAGGCATCATTTTGGCCATAGGTAATACTCTTGCCCAAAGGCGATCCTTCTACCTTAAGGCGATACTCTCAGCTGAAGGCGTTATATAAAATGAAATCATTACATAAATCTCTAGGAAGAACAATCCTAGAAAATATGATAAGTAAATAACATACTTCTTACGCATAATTATATATATGAAAATTCCTCTCACCTCAATGACTCATATAGAGTCGCATCCTTTCAATGATTGAGGCAAACCCATAGTTCTATAGGTTCATAAAATACTTATTCAGCATTCCTCCATAGCTCAGAAGTGCAATGAAATATCATTTTAGTAACTCTGCTCAGTCACAAAGATATTACTATACTATGCTTTAGAATCAAGTATGAAATATAACAAGTCCAATATCTTCTCATTCCTCAAGTTCTTTCAGTAAAATGAATCACTTCAACAAAGAAGATCTAGATACTAACTTAAATTTTATTTCTAGTACATAGATAATTTTAATACGTGAAGCTTACACCAAATGTAGCTTTAGGTACAAACAAAAGAAAAATAAATTAAGGACGAGGAGGCTTTTGAAATGTAAAAGGTGCTCCAGGTCTAGAAGAGGAAGGTGCTTCAGACCTTAAGGAGGAAGCTAATCGTTGCAGCCTAGAAAGAGTTTCTGGAGGAAGCGCCTGAGAAATTTGGCGAAGAGCATAAGTCACTCCGTTCATACAGTCAATACACCTTGCTTGTTGGTCACGAAAATTTTGAGTTGCAAACATTGAATGTCTATCAACTCGATTAGCCAGTTCCCCGAAACGACGGTTTATCAGTTTCTCTTGGTTTTCAAAGAGACGACTTATTAGTCGCTTCTGGTCCTCTATCTTGTATTCCAGGCTCTCTATCTTACGTTCCAGGAACGCAAGCTTATTTTCTGAGGATGTTGCAGTACTGTCCTCCTCCAACTCTATTACATCCCTCTTTCTCTTCTTAATTTCTGGTGACCTGTCTACAGGTCTCTTCCCTTTGTTGTTTCCGAGACTTAGATTTAAATCAAGCTCTACATTGCCAGTCTCAAAATTCAAGTTGAAAGACTTATTATCGGCCATTGCTCTAGGGATCTCAGAAATAACTTCGAATGAGAAAGGAATGGAGATTGAGAAATAGGTATGTAATGAAAGAAGTAGGTTTGCTTGGTGCGATGAGTAGGGTAACGGGCATACAAGATTTATAGACAACCCGAAGCCCCTGAAGCTAAAGCCAAGACAACCTATACGCCGCTCGCTAGGAGGTTTACAGATCACATACGTCGCAATGCCAGCAATTAATGTCGGACATGCAAGTAAATAGTAAATATAATTTAATGCAATTAACATAAGTTAAAGATTTCCTCAAAAAAAATTTTCGGCTAATCTTGACCTTTCTCAAAGTTCTGACTAACTACGCTCTTCAGTCTGAGATTTTCTCCCTTTAAACTTGTTTTATCCTGTAATCCCATATCACGATGTCCCTCTATGATTAGGTAGCCTCATATTAGCCGTATCTTAGATTCTAATCGATGTCTTTACTCTAGACTTACACATAATATATGTATATCAATATATATATTTTAAAACAAAGTTAACTGCTTACGGTCACATGCCTTAAGCATTATCATGATGTAAGGAAATCACTGCCTTTCATTTGCCCACGAGAGCATTATATGTAAGTATGTGTAACCATGAAGATATATCATCATCTACACATTTTATTCTATCCAAGTCATTTTGATTTCACATCTCTATGAGTATATGTAGGATCATCACATATTCTCCTTGATCGTAGCCTTCACTCATTATGCATGAATAACATACATAAATGTAATTACAACATGATTCAATCAATTATGTATGTTATACTCAACTGAAGGCTCTTAAGAACAACACAATAAAACGGAGAAATGTATTTTAGTTCATCATAAAAGCATCCAAGGCAATCTTTAATGGCTCTATCGTCAACTTATTTAAATTTCGAAAAATGCCAACGGGAGAAATGGGAAAACCAAGTAAAATCGGCCGCAAATCCACCGAATACTGACTTTCGTGGTTTTGGCATTAATGCAACGCGCTATCGGTGTGCACGCCTACCCTAGACTTCTGGCTTCTAGCTTGCAGAAATCCATAGGTTGATCGTGTAGGGGTGCGGTGAAAAGATATCTTCTTTGTCTCTAAGTCCTAATTTTTCTCTATAAAAACCATCCCAGCGTTCTCAGTTACCACACCACAAAGAGTAATAATCTCCGAGCCTACAATCCCCCAGTATTCCTCTCGCCTCATACTCTTACAAAAATTTCTAAATTTTTCCAAATCATGGCCTCAAGGAAGTACATTGATCTCACAGTAGAGGCTAAGGAAGAAGAGCTCGACTTAAACTTAAGTCTGGGCAAAGACAAGGGCAAAAGACCTTTTGAGGGGTCTCCAGAGAAGCAGAAGGAGAAGAAAATGAAGAAGATCGAGGAAGCTGAGGAGACTAGCACGGGCCATACCTCGGAGGACAAAATCGCCTGTCTAGAGCAGGAGGTGAAAAATCTGAAAAAGATGATAGGAGACCTGGAGAAGTTAACTAAACGCAATCATGCAGAAATGACTTCAAGAATAGACAGGTTCTTCTATTGGTCTACCCAGTGCTTCTGCAATCAACAACAAAGAAGTGTTGATTGTATGAATGGAATTTACACTACCCTCCGCGACATTGCTCTGTCTCTCGCTCCAAGGAATGGTCGAGGGGTGATGATACAATACAACCCTCCTAATCCAAGACCACCTCGCTTTTAGATTACTCATGCATGAGTAAACTTCTTCGTTTTTGCAATGTAATCCTTCAGTTTTTTTTGTTTTTAATGCGAGTGGTTTCTTTTATTGGCTGGTACCCTAAAATAATATAGCTACACAAATTTAATCATGAATTCAGCTTATAAAATCCACCATATAAAAATTTGATCCGACAACAACGGAATCAAAACAAGTAACAACTTTTCCTTGACTAAGTTCAAAAGTGTAGCCACATCTGTATAAAACTAAAACTGAGAACATACTTCTTAAGAAGAGATAAGTCTCGGAGGGAAAGGAAATGGAAACATCCTACAGGACCTTCAGTAGAGCCGTCTCTCTATAATTGCGCCCGGGTTCACAACGATAGAGGAGGTCCCACTAAGGTTACCTTGCTCTGTAATCACTAGGAGACCTAACAACCATTGCTCTGATACCAACTTTGTCACGACCCGTTTTCTGGGCACATGACCGGCACAATGATGAATCTCTCATCACTGTAAGCCTTCCGATAAATATATCAAATTTTCTTATCTGAAAATCATAGAGATGATTTGCATGTAATCATAGATTATCAATTTAAAATACATTATTATACTGACATACAAGCCAAATGTCGAACCCCTGAACTAGATGTCCTAGACGATTACAGAGCAACATAATCTATAACAGAAGAGAGGTCTACCCGACAACGGGGAAGGTACAAAGTGATCTACTTCTCTAGCAGATATTCTTCGATGGCAACCTGATCTGAACAAAAAGGTTGTACAAACAATGTGAGCTTTTAAACTCAATGAGCGAATCGGCCTCGCATTAATAAAATTCAAATACATTACCAGTCATGCAAGCATATCCAAAGGCTCATACTCAACCAATAGACAGAAGATAAAAATTTATCCAATTCAACAAACGTTACTAGTACTCGTCAATGGCAATATATCCCGGAGAGCGCACACAGGCCGGCTCACCAATTATGTATATTTCCGCCATGACGCACAACATCATCCTCTTACATACAAGATAAAAATTCATCCAATTCAACAAACGTTACTAGTACTCGTCAATGGCAATATATCCCGGAGAGCGCACACAGGCCGGCTCACCAATTATGTATATTTCCGCCATGACGCACAACCTCATCCTCTTAGCTAGGGCGCCTCACGGATTTATCACCAATCCGGGCTATATCCCTACTGAGGGAATCGTTGTCTCCACACTCATTGGTCAAGACACCCTGTCAACCGGGTTTTCCGCCTTGCCTTGAGAGGGGGTACTGTCCCGCTCAATCACAATCAATAGCATTTCATATCATAATCAGAAGCTCAATATAATATTCATCCATATAACAGGTATAGTATATAACTATATTATGGATTTATAAACCACATATTAAGATAACAATTAATCCATTTTTGAAAACATTCAAACTTCACATCATCATAAGATACTTATTTCATTTTATCCATACTTATGGATTAATCATCTCATTTAGATTCGTCATTCTGAATCCAATTTCCCCCTATGAATCTTGGGAGTGTCCTACGACATACTTTTTATCACCAGTAATGCTAAAACTCTATTAAAACGGGGTCGTTTCACTCACCTGGATTCCGTACGAACATCGCTTCTCTAAGTCATTACAGACAAGAGTTCTCAGGTGAATTTCGGTGTTCTGCTACGGAGATTTTCATGAAAGATTAGAGAAAATACGTCAGGATTGTTTTCGTACAGATACTGTTCATATGTATGGTTACTGTTCATATATACGGTTACTATTCATACGGTCACTATTCATACGTACGGTCACTATTCATATATACGGTCACTATTCATACGTATGGATATTATTTATACATACAGATAATATTCGTACATACGATCACTATTTATATGTATGAATATTATTTTTATGTACGGATACTATTCATATGTACGGTTACTATTCATACGGTTACTATTCATACCAGAAATAGAGAATACAATCTGTAAAAGAGTACACCAGGTAAGTTCCCAGGAAAGAGTGGAGGGTCACACTGGACACACTTAAAAACCAGGTCTTTCCTTAGCCAGAACTTTCCTAGACATGTATTCTTCACAGTTTACATTCTATTTCGGTAATCAGAGAATCAAAATAACATATAAACAGCTAAGGACAGTTTTTCTGATGTGGAAGATCGGCCAAAACCGCAACCACAGAGCATACTTAAGAAATTAACTTCTAAAATTTGAAAGACATAGAAAGGGCATAGTATCCTTACCTAAGCTGAAAAGGAAAGGCCCAAAATCTCAGAGGCCTAGCTTTGGAGTAAGAGAAACTTAAGGAGAGAAGAAGAGAAGTTGAAGGTGTGAGTTTAGAAGTGAAATGGAAGGGCCTATTTATAGCAAAAGTCAAGGGTACTATTTGACACTATGCGTTAATAAAATATTCAATTTACTATTTATGAAAATGACATTTCTAATAATGCAGTTACTGTGCACCTCACGCGTACGATCGAAAATTTTTCTGTTATTACTATTAAAAACTTAAAGGGAAAACTATCCTTTCACCTTAAACCTTTAAGTTTCTTTTCAAATCAGTCCTTTCACTTTAGTCCCTGAGGGTATTTTCACCCATAAAACGTCATTTTCTCCTACGAATTTCTTCCTAGTTTTCTTTTATGACCAAACCACATCTAGTACTTGACATTTCAATTGTATAAATGAACAGTATCGTATACGTAAATAGTATTATACAGGTGAATAGTACCGTATACTGAAATAGTAACAGTAGTTTGTAAACAAATATTTATATTTTATTTTTCTTGGGTATTACATTATCACCCCCTTAAGAGAATTCGGTCCTCCGAATTCAAAACTCATTTCAAGACTGAAATAAGTGTGATTACTTCGTCTATATCTCATTCTTTGTATCTCTTTCTTCCAAAACCTCATCACACCCTTGGTGAGATTTACAAGAACACTATACTATCGACTGTGAACTCTAGACCGCATTATCAATAATTTGCATTGGACTTTCCTTTTCTAAACGGTAAACATTCTCTTCCTCATCAGTTTGATTTTTTTTCCACAATCTTTTGTACCATAAAGTGTTTCATCCTCATAACCTTTACCAAACTTAAACCATCTGATTAGAGACGAACTCTGTCTCTATGTAAAACCTCAAATAGGTGTCTTCTCAAAAGTAACACATGGTCTTTCTAGTTCATACTGAATATCAGAACACAAGCTACCATACACATAGCTTATAACTTTTACGAATACAAGTACTCCACCTGAAGGCATCATTTTGGCCATAGGTAATACTCTTGCCCAAAGGCGATCCTTCTACCTTAAGGCGATACTCTCAGCTGAAGGCGTTATATAAAATGAAATCATTACATAAATCTCTAGGAAGAACAATCCTAGAAAATATGATAAGTAAATAACATACTTCTTACGCATAATTATATATATGAAAATTCCTCTCACCTCAATGACTCATATAGAGTCGCATCCTTTCAATGATTGAGGCAAACCCATAGTTCTATAGGTTCATAAAATACTTATTCAGCATTCCTCCATAGCTCAGAAGTGCAATGAAATATCATTTTAGTAACTCTGCTCAGTCACAAAGATATTACTATACTATGCTTTAGAATCAAGTATGAAATATAACAAGTCCAATATCTTCTCATTCCTCAAGTTCTTTCAGTAAAATGAATCACTTCAACAAAGAAGATCTAGATACTAACTTAAATTTTATTTCTAGTACATAGATAATTTTAATAAGTGAAGCTTACACCAAATGTAGCTTTAGGTACAAACAAAAGAAAAATAAATTAAGGACGAGGAGGCTTTTGAAATGTAAAAGGTGCTCCAGGTCTAGAAGAGGAAGGTGCTTCAGACCTTAAGGAGGAAGCTAATCGTTGCAGCCTAGAAAGAGTTTCTGGAGGAAGCGCCTGAGAAATTTGGCGAAGAGCATAAGTCACTCCGTTCATACAGTCAATACACCTTGCTTGTTGGTCACGAAAATTTTGAGTTGCAAACATTGAATGTCTATCAACTCGATTAGCCAGTTCCCCGAAACGACGGTTTATCAGTTTCTCTTGGTTTTCAAAGAGACGACTTATTAGTCGCTTCTGGTCCTCTATCTTGTATTCCAGGCTCTCTATCTTATGTTCCAGGAATGCAAGCTTATTTTCTGAGGATGTTGCAGTACTGTCCTCCTCCAACTCTATTACATCCCTCTTTCTCTTCTTAATTTCTGGTGACCTGTCTACAGGTCTCTTCCCTTTGTTGTTTCCGAGACTTAGATTTAAATCAAGCTCTACATTGCCAGTCTCAAAATTCAAGTTGAAAGACTTATTATCGGCCATTGCTCTAGGGATCTCAGAAATAACTTCGAATGAGAAAGGAATGGAGATTGAGAAATAGGTATGTAATGAAAGAAGTAGGTTTGCTTGGTGCGATGAGTAGGGTAACGGGCATACAAGATTTATAGACAACCCGAAGCCCCTGAAGCTAAAGCCAAGACAACCTATACGCCGCTCGCTAGGAGGTTTACAGATCACATACGTCGCAATGCCAGCAATTAATGTCGGACATGCAAGTAAATAGTAAATATAATTTAATGCAATTAACATAAGTTAAAGATTTCCTCAAAAAAAATTTTCGGCTAATCTTGACCTTTCTCAAAGTTCTGACTAACTACGCTCTTCAGTCTGAGATTTTCTCCCTCTAAACTTGTTTTATCCTGTAATCCCATATCACGATGTCCCTCTATGATTAGGTAGCCTCATATTAGCCGTATCTTAGATTCTAATCGATGTCTTTACTCTAGACTTACACATAATATATGTATATCAATATATATATTTTAAAACAAAGTTAACTGCTTACGGTCACATGCCTTAAGCATTATCATGATGTAAGGAAATCACTGCCTTTCATTTGCCCACGAGAGCATTATATGTAAGTATGTGTAACCATGAAGATATATCATCATCTACACATTTTATTCTATCCAAGTCATTTTGATTTCACATCTCTATGAGTATATGTAGGATCATCACATATTCTCCTTGATCGTAGCCTTCACTCATTATGCATGAATAACATACATAAATGTAATTACAACATGATTCAATCAATTATGTATGTTATACTCAACTGAAGGCTCTTAAGAACAACACAATAAAACGGAGAAATGTATTTTAGTTCATCATAAAAGCATCCAAGGCAATCTTTAATGGCTCTATCGTCAACTTATTTAAATTTCGAAAAATGCCAACGGGAGAAATGGGAAAACCAAGTAAAATCGGCCGCAAATCCACCGAATACTGACTTTCGTGGTTTTGGCATTAATGCAACGCGCTATCGGTGTGCACGCCTACCCTAGACTTCTGGCTTCTAGCTTGCAGAAATCCATAGGTTGATCGTGTAGGGGTGCGGTGAAAAGATATCTTCTTTGTCTCTAAGTCCTAATTTTTCTCTATAAAAACCATCCCAGCGTTCTCAGTTACCACACCACAAAGAGTAATAATCTCCGAGCCTACAATCCCCCAGTATTCCTCTCGCCTCATACTCTTACAAAAATTTCTAAATTTTTCCAAATCATGGCCTCAAGGAAGTACATTGATCTCACAGTAGAGGCTAAGGAAGAAGAGCTCGACTTAAACTTAAGTCTGGGCAAAGACAAGGGCAAAAGACCTTTTGAGGGGTCTCCAGAGAAGCAGAAGGAGAAGAAAATGAAGAAGATCGAGGAAGCTGAGGAGACTAGCACGGGCCATACCTCGGAGGACAAAATCGCCTGTCTAGAGCAGGAGGTGAAAAATCTGAAAAAGATGATAGGAGACCTGGAGAAGTTAACTAAACGCAATCATGCAGAAATGACTTCAAGAATAGACAGGTTCTTCTATTGGTCTACCCAGTGCTTCTGCAATCAACAACAAAGAAGTGTTGATTGTATGAATGGAATTTACACTACCCTCCGCGACATTGCTCTGTCTCTCGCTCCAAGGAATGGTCGAGGGGTGATGATACAATACAACCCTCCTAATCCAAGACCACCTCGCTTTTAGATTACTCATGCATGAGTAAACTTCTTCGTTTTTGCAATGTAATCCTTCAGTTTTTTTTGTTTTTAATGCGAGTGGTTTCTTTTATTGGCTGGTACCCTAAAATAATATAGCTACACAAATTTAATCATGAATTCAGCTTATAAAATCCACCATATAAAAATTTGATCCGACAACAACGGAATCAAAACAAGTAACAACTTTTCCTTGACTAAGTTCAAAAGTGTAGCCACATCTGTATAAAACTAAAACTGAGAACATACTTCTTAAGAAGAGATAAGTCTCGGAGGGAAAGGAAATGGAAACATCCTACAGGACCTTCAGTAGAGCCGTCTCTCTATAATTGCGCCCGGGTTCACAACGATAGAGGAGGTCCCACTAAGGTTACCTTGCTCTGTAATCACTAGGAGACCTAACAACCATTGCTCTGATACCAACTTTGTCACGACCCGTTTTCTGGGCACATGACCGGCACAATGATGAATCTCTCATCACTGTAAGCCTTCCGATAAATATATCAAATTTTCTTATCTGAAAATCATAGAGATGATTTGCATGTAATCATAGATTATCAATTTAAAATACATTATTATACTGACATACAAGCCAAATGTCGAACCCCTGAACTAGATGTCCTAGACGATTACAGAGCAACATAATCTATAACAGAAGAGAGGTCTACCCGACAACGGGGAAGGTACAAAGTGATCTACTTCTCTAGCAGATATTCTTCGATGGCAACCTGATCTGAACAAAAAGGTTGTACAAACAATGTGAGCTTTTAAACTCAATGAGCGAATCGGCCTCGCATTAATAAAATTCAAATACATTACCAGTCATGCAAGCATATCCA
Source organism: Biancaea sappan (assembly GCA_037074585.1). Classification (NCBI taxonomy): domain Eukaryota; kingdom Viridiplantae; phylum Streptophyta; class Magnoliopsida; order Fabales; family Fabaceae; genus Biancaea; species Biancaea sappan. The sequence goes on from CM073494.1 coordinate 22,308,841, forward strand.
AAGGCTCATACTCAACCAATAGACAGAAGATAAAAATTTATCCAATTCAACAAACGTTACTAGTACTCGTCAATGGCAATATATCCCGGAGAGCGCACACAGGCCGGCTCACCAATTATGTATATTTCCGCCATGACGCACAACATCATCCTCTTACATACAAGATAAAAATTCATCCAATTCAACAAACGTTACTAGTACTCGTCAATGGCAATATATCCCGGAGAGCGCACACAGGCCGGCTCACCAATTATGTATATTTCCGCCATGACGCACAACCTCATCCTCTTAGCTAGGGCGCCTCACGGATTTATCACCAATCCGGGCTATATCCCTACTGAGGGAATCGTTGTCTCCACACTCATTGGTCAAGACACCCTGTCAACCGGGTTTTCCGCCTTGCCTTGAGAGGGGGTACTGTCCCGCTCAATCACAATCAATAGCATTTCATATCATAATCAGAAGCTCAATATAATATTCATCCATATAACAGGTATAGTATATAACTATATTATGGATTTATAAACCACATATTAAGATAACAATTAATCCATTTTTGAAAACATTCAAACTTCACATCATCATAAGATACTTATTTCATTTTATCCATACTTATGGATTAATCATCTCATTTAGATTCGTCATTCTGAATCCAATTTCCCCCTATGAATCTTGGGAGTGTCCTACGACATACTTTTTATCACCAGTAATGCTAAAACTCTATTAAAACGGGGTCGTTTCACTCACCTGGATTCCGTACGAACATCGCTTCTCTAAGTCATTACAGACAAGAGTTCTCAGGTGAATTTCGGTGTTCTGCTACGGAGATTTTCATGAAAGATTAGAGAAAATACGTCAGGATTGTTTTCGTACAGATACTGTTCATATGTATGGTTACTGTTCATATATACGGTTACTATTCATACGGTCACTATTCATACGTACGGTCACTATTCATATATACGGTCACTATTCATACGTATGGATATTATTTATACATACAGATAATATTCGTACATACGATCACTATTTATATGTATGAATATTATTTTTATGTACGGATACTATTCATATGTACGGTTACTATTCATACGGTTACTATTCATACCAGAAATAGAGAATACAATCTGTAAAAGAGTACACCAGGTAAGTTCCCAGGAAAGAGTGGAGGGTCACACTGGACACACTTAAAAACCAGGTCTTTCCTTAGCCAGAACTTTCCTAGACATGTATTCTTCACAGTTTACATTCTATTTCGGTAATCAGAGAATCAAAATAACATATAAACAGCTAAGGACAGTTTTTCTGATGTGGAAGATCGGCCAAAACCGCAACCACAGAGCATACTTAAGAAATTAACTTCTAAAATTTGAAAGACATAGAAAGGGCATAGTATCCTTACCTAAGCTGAAAAGGAAAGGCCCAAAATCTCAGAGGCCTAGCTTTGGAGTAAGAGAAACTTAAGGAAAGAAGAAGAGAAGTTGAAGGTGTGAGTTTAGAAGTGAAATGGAAGGGCCTATTTATAGCAAAAGTCAAGGGTACTATTTGACACTATGCGTTAATAAAATATTCAATTTACTATTTATGAAAATGACATTTCTAATAATGCAGTTACTGTACACCTCACGCGTACGATCGAAAATTTTTCTGTTATTACTATTAAAAACTTAAAGGGAAAACTATCCTTTCACCTTAAACCTTTAAGTTTCTTTTCAAATCAGTCCTTTCACTTTAGTCCCTGAGGGTATTTTCACCCATAAAACGTCATTTTCTCCTACGAATTTCTTCCTAGTTTTCTTTTATGACCAAACCACATCTAGTACTTGACATTTCAATTGTATAAATGAACAGTATCGTATACGTAAATAGTATTATACAGGTGAATAGTACCGTATACTGAAATAGTAACAGTAGTTTGTAAACAAATATTTATATTTTATTTTTCTTGGGTATTACAGAAATTAAGACCAATCAATATTAGGTGTAATTTCTTTTAATTTGGGAAAACATTTGAAGCACCAAAATTTATTAGAGTGAATTACTAATTTAGTTTTTAAGATATTATTATTTCAATTTAATTTTTTAAAAATCAAACATTTCAGTCTAATATTTAAAAAAATTGTGTCTATTTTAATTCAATTTCTCTTTTTCTTAAAATAATTTTTAGTGACAAAAATTATATAATTTAGCAACAATAAATTTTATAATTTAACAACAAAAAAATTAAATTAAACTCAAATATTTGATTTATCAAAGATTAAATTGAAAAAATTTTAATCTTTCATGGGCTAAATGAGTAATTTACTCAATTTGTGATACATAATTATTTAATTATGTCTAATTATAAAATAAAGACAAAAATAAGTAGAAAAGGAATAAGTATTATTCCATTGAGGCATTGTATAATATTTATTGAGCGAGTATATAAACAGGGCATGTACAAAAGGACCCCGAAGGAATACGTTTAGACCACGCATACTTCTAAAGAGAATTGTACTTCAAACTCTTCAGAAACAGCAATGCGTGCCATGGCTTATGCTCGCCGATGAAGCTGTAGAAGACAATGTTTATCCGTCTTCAAAACATGAATAGCACTAGACAATCAATGTCATGCCTTTTCCTTTGAATTCTAAGGCTTTGCTATCAACCCAGGGTTTTGAATCCAGAACAAACCCGACAGCTTGATTCATTAGCGAAAGGAAAACAAGAACAGTACCCAGTTTCAAATCGTCCTTCGCCATTTCTAGATACTCTGAAAGAACTGAAGAGAAATCGTGGAGATCCAGTACGAAAAGCAGCAGGAGTGCGAAGAAGAAAGCTACAAGTAAACCCAACAGAATGATGAAGATGAAGATGAGAAGCACACAGGCTATGAGAGAGCCATGGAGAAGGGCGAGGAGGATGAGATCCAAGTTGGGTGACATATCTGTGACATCAATTGAAATGAAAGCTGTTTTGGAGATAACTAACAAACTTTGATAGTTAAAGAAAGGAAAATGGAGCAGCACAAGTTATTCTCTCACAAGATATTCTTTCAGATAGCATTTTAGCCACCCTTGGGACTCTTTCTGGCTTTTGTACAAATGAAAATCCAATGAAATGGGTAGAGTTTTATTCTGCACCATAGCTCCTGTTGAAAAGTGGTTTGGTCATTAAAAAAAGATCCCATTCTCAGAAAGTTGAGGAGAGAGAAGGATAGCTTCTAGGAGGCTTTTGCTTCCATGCAAGCAAAGCAAATGCCTTGCAGGAAAGGAAGCACATTTTAGAGACCAGTTTGAGGGTGATTCTGAAATTACTGTAGTATTTAAAAATATTACCAGAATTCCCAAATGACGAGAAGGGGTTAATTTTCCAGAATAGCATCCATCATTTTTTAAGGAATTTAAAACAGGTGGTTTCTTCTGAGACAGGTTGCTTGAGAGGAGCAAATATTCCTACGTCCTGTCTTTCTTCAGTGAGGAGAAAAGTTCAGTACATCCTACGTATAATCTGACAAACAATTGCCTCTCTGATTGGAAATACAACATCTACAAAAACAATTGGAAGGCGAAAATCTAAGTGTCAGAAAGATTAAGAAGGTTTCATAAGCATATTTACACCAGTTGCATATCGAATGTCACGTGAGGCGAACAATGACATCAAGGTTGTTCTTCATAATCCATTTCTGAGGATAGAAGGAAGTAGCAGATTCCAAATCAATGTGCCAAACCATAACTCTGGAGCAGTTGTTCACTAAGCCTTCCATTTGGCTTTCATCTTCAACAATCTGCTCGATGAAGGTGCTAACCTGTATATCATAATCCAAATGGCAATTCAAGCAAAGACATCATTGTCAATTGATCAACGCATCACTTAGGGATGGGTGGTTAAGTTAAGCAAGCTTCCTTTCTCTTTTCCCTTTTACTTCACTTTCACATCTATCACTTGAACTAATCCTAGACTTAGAACATTGTGAATATATTCAATATATAGAGAAACAGACATTTCATGGGAATCATAATACGCAATTTATCCTTTACTTTTTAGTAATGATGCAAAAATCTTTTGGATGCAATCTTAAGGGTTGAAATGAATATAAAAGAGTAATAAACTATAGAGTAAATTACAAATTTAGTCCCTGAAAAACTACAATTTTCTCAAATTGGTCCTTGAAAAATCAAGCATCTCAATTTAGTCACTAAGAGATTGTATTTGTCTCAACTTTTGTTGCTAAAAGTAGTTTTGACAAAATAAGAAACCAAATTGAAACAACCACAATATTTTAAAAACTAAATTGAAACATTTGACTTTTGGAGAATAAATTGAGACAACTATAATTTTTTGTGGACCAAATTAGTAATTTACTCTAATCTATATAATGGATGAGAAGACAAGCCAGAGAAGTACAAATACTAACCCGATAATCTTCCTTGACTGTTTCAAGTTGCCTGATAGGTTCAAGAGTGGGCCGATGCCATTTCTTTGGATCCCAGAGTATGGTGCTATTGAATGCAAAACCTGACAGTTCAGCATAAAATCTCTGAGATCTTCCTTTTGAATCATTTGTGTGCCACCCGAGCACTCGGCTTCCATTGCAGATGGGCCCTTGCAGCATCATGCTATATTTGTCTCCTGATAATTTAGCCACAGTCCATGTTCCAAATCGCCTGCATCTCAAAAGGACAATATATCACTTATCCCATCAACATAATGTGCAAAACAAGCCACAAAGTTGCCGATCATAATACACAACTTAAGTAAGTTTTTCTGTAAATAATAACATCATAATAAGTCTTTACATCACTGTCATCATCAATAAATTTGATAATATTACTATTTGGCTGAACAAAGTAAACACACCCAATAATATTTCTTCGAAGCTATACTCAGCGGGACGAGAGAACCTTTCATAAAAAGCTCTATCAGAAAATAAGTCCTAAGAATGCCTTAAAACAAAACTTATTAAGCAGCAGAGGACGGGCAGTGCCATAGCTGATTTAGTTGAAAGTAAACTAAAAGAAAAATGAAAATGGAGTCATTTGTATGACAGACTTCTTGAGATACAATAGACAACATAATTAATGCATTTCCAATTATTGACAAGACAAAATAAATTTTAAATAGTCTGCCATATTATTGTTAAATGATAAACCTATAATCACATGAAATAGTGATATGCAAAGTAATTACTGTAGCCACTAGGTTTTCTTTTTGGCCAAAGTAACTACGAGGCTACATCAGAGTAGATAAACTAAGTATCTAATTTCTAATATGATGGCAGTCATTATTTTTGCTCTTTCAATATAGCCTTTTATTTTTGTTATTTTCTACTTTTATCTTTATCTTTATCTTCTTCCTTTTTTTTTTTTCTTTTTAAACTGGTTTTCCTCTTCTTGAAGTTTCTACTACCTCTTTAATCTGTGAATCAAGGATTTTTCACAAAATTCCCACAAAGAAGAGCTTTTACAGTTACTTTCTTAGAAATCTCAACTTGTGCAAGAAATATCTCATTCACTTTCAGGACACACACCTAGAGTTCCGTAGAAATGGGACAGGTTAAAAATGTCTTGAGGTTGTCTGGATTTTAACAAGCTAATCTTATGGATGGAAGTAAGATTTGATAATCAGGCCTTGGATTTGCTCTCCAAAGGTCACCAGTTCGAGTTCCCTCAGGGTCACTAGAGGTTCTTTTGACTGTTAACTTCAGGAACCCTTGGGATTAGTCGAAGTGCGTGCAAGCTGGCTCGGACACTCAAGGATATCAAAAAAAAATTTGATAATCTAATTATCAAAAGCAGAGAAGGGGAAAAAAAAAAAGGAATATGCTCTTGACAGTTCCTCTATATTATGTGATCAAAACTTCATTTATATTAAAGCACTCATGTTCGGGTACATTTGGAATTACATCTTTCCTCAGGAAAAGGGTAAAGACAAGCCATTTTAGCAAGTAATTCTCAGCACAAACCATCCTCCTCCTAAGTCTAACGCCTCAACCTGAGATTTTCAACAGAAGAGGTGCTGGAGGTGTTTCTTATTATGATGAAATGTAAATCTCCTCTATCAAAATGAATGTAAACATGGTAGATAATTTGATTACTAATGGTTGTATTAATAAGGGTAAGAATTCCCATTCTGAAATTACTACATGCAGAAGACCTTCATAGAATTTTCAAAGGTTCAGATGAAATATACATAAGCAAATAGGAACTCGTTCCCAAACTTGATTCAAACATGACCCTAAATCACTCAACAAAGGGCTAGAGTTTCAAACTAACGCCAACTCACTTAGCAAGGAGAAAGTATAATGGCCCATGAATCATAGTGGAAATGACAATCAAACTTATAAAAATACACCTATATCTGACATTATCTTCTTCACAATATCTTGAAAAACAAACACAACATATCAGACAACTGATAAAAGCTAGCACCAAGCTACTTATGGTTAAAGAAGAAAAGAGAGGGCAACATAAAGATGCGCAGTAAACAGGACTACTATTTGGAAATACCTTATTTCTCTCATTTGCTCAAACAATTCAGCTGAGTAGATATTATCATCATCTGCAAAGTAAACAATTCCGTCTAGTCGGTGAGTTTCAATGTGAACTAGTGCAACATTTCTTTGAAGAATGCTCCTATCACTTCTGTTAGTTAGATTTGTTTTGCAAGTGAGGTGCCTGTACATGACCCCACTACTCCTCAATATATCCGCTGTTTCTTCAGATTGGGAAGTCATCTCAACAACGATCCACAACAAAGGAGGTGGGACCAAGTTTAATGTGTACGCCAGGCGACTCAAGTAATATGCTTGAAATGGCTGATTGTATGTTGTAGTCACAATTAAGAGAAGCTTTTGAGACTCCAAAACTGGCTTTTTACTGAGTAATCGAACATAAGATCTATTATCTGCAGGCTCATCTATTACTTCATGTTCTTGCAATCCTGAATCAAAAGTAGCATTAAACTTCACAGTACCATTGGTTGGTGGTGTCTCATTTATCTTCACATTCTCGTATGACTGAAAATTTCCAACAGAGGATATCACCTCAAAAGAGAAGGCTTGATGCTTTGGCATGAGATTCAAGGACAAGTTCATTGAAGCTAGAGGGGTAAGTCCAATTGAAACCCCAACCATGAAACATATAAAGAAATGGAAAAGAACCTTCTTCCAGAGATGACCCTTTGGCTTTGACCTCTCAAAAGCCCTTAAAGATCTTGGTGAAAAAATGCCAAGAACAAAAGCACGAGAGTCCAATGAGCTAACCGAATGAGATAACAATCCTGCAGATGGTGAACTGTTTTGAGGACTTGATGATGACTTAGACAAGGGAGAACCTACTGAACAGATTTCTCCATTTCCTACAGTGCCAGCTCGAGGCACTGGAGACAAAGTTCTTCTAATAGACGCCATCAAAATAAATCCAAATCAATGCTTAGTAAGTAACTCCAAATGGACCCCTGGGTGTAGCTAATAGAAGTACAATCAAGAAAGAAAAGCATCCAAATTGATCATAAAAGCCTTGGCCTTCCCACAGAAAAACAGTGGTTGTCATGGCTAATATGTATTCACTAAGAGTCTTTGGGAAATCATGAGTAAAGCTGAAATAAAAATCACAAAAGTTGAACTATTAGTGAAAATGCATATCGGGTTGGGAAAAATAATGCAATGTATGCAGACTATTGTTGAGACATAGAAATGCCGACCCATACACTATCCTCTCTGGATTCGGCTTAACCATTAATTACCATATCTTACCACAATCCCGAACCCATTTCTTAATGCAGCTAATGTATTAACTATTTACATAACCATAATGAGTTCCTAATCTAAAACGAAGAAAGAAATTATGAAGATGCTCGAAAAAAGCATACAGAAGCTCAGCATAGAGACAAAGATACCCAAGATAACATTTTTATCACCTTAACGTTCACTGCTCAGACAACTAGACCTACCCAGATCACAACCAAGCGAAATGGAAACAACTTACGTTAGTCTTCGAACTTCGCAACCAAGTAGTGGTCACTCAGAGAAGCTCAGGCCAGACGCTGTCATTTGCGCCGAACTTTCGGATACTCCAGTGAAGTTCTGCGACGACAAGGACTATGCTCCAGAGACCCATATAGGCAGGGTGTGAATCAAAGCAAAATGGGATTCAGGATTCGGTGCTTTCGAGATCTAAAGGGAACGTTAACCCCAAAAATTAATAAACGACGGAGACGGTGATACTTGATAGGACTGTTTCCCCATCGCAAAAGAGAACATAAGAAATTAATTTCCCTCTTCCTCACGTGATCGAAGGCCCACTTCACACTGATTGGCGGGAACTGCGCCGTGGGGGTTTAATGTGCCAGAGACAACAGATTTTCTCGACTCATTTAGTCAAATATTACTAATTTTAAAAATATTTAGCCAGATACTAATTTTTTTAAAAAATTTAGCCTAATACTATATTTTTTGTCCTATTATCTTTTTTTTTCTTTTTCAATAATTTAATAAAAACTCGACTTGTTTTTAACAAATTTATTTTTTATAAAAAAATTTGACTAAAACTCGATTTGTATTAAGTCGAGTTTCAAATTTATTTTATAAGAAAATACTGAGATTCGACCTATTAGCAGCCAAGTCTTAGTATATTATTTATTTTATAAAAAGTGAGTGAATCAATTTGATTCACATATTGCAAGCCACGGCATACTGTTTCATACGTCGTGTCTCACAATTTTTTTAAATTTTAAATAAATTTTAAAAATAAAATAATAGTTTTTTGTAGTTTAACAATTTTTAAAAAAATAAATGAAGATAAAAAATAATAAATTATATTATTTAGATAAACCTTTGATTTATTGGGAGAAAAAAATGTATAATTATTATATAAAAAATAGTGTAAGAATTTGAATTTAAAAAATATATTGATAACTCTATTTTATATAGTTATTTAATAAATTAAGTAAAATAAATGATTTCAGGTCTTTTTTATTAACATATCTTATATCATATCATTCAGATATTTTTATTAACATATCGTATATGTTTTATCGTGTTGTGAAATTTGTCAATGTTATTGGACCCACACTGATTCAACAAGTAGACCAGACAACCCAGGGCCGACAAGGCATGCAAGCTTATATACTAAGTTATTAACATTTCTTTTTTCTTTCTCTTTCCTTTCAAACTAATTGTTTATGTCTTCACGTGATCTAGTTTTCTATATATATTTTATTTTAAATTAATTGTTTGTGGAGAGTTTTTTTTTTTTTGAAGACTTTAATGTATGAATTTGTAATATCCATGAAAAAATAAAATAAAAATGTGTATTCGTGAAGACTTAAAAAATGTGTAACTGTTCCTATATATGATATTATTCACTTATATAGTTATCATGACGAGTGTTCAATTGGTATTTAACTCCCATTTAGATAGTTTAGAAATAGTAAAATTGATATTTGACTCATGTAATTCTCGTGAGATCGATACTCTACTTACTTCTATATTACCTGTTGATTTGGTACACTTTGTTGACCCTAAGGCTATATGCCATAAGTTTTGATGATGACAAATGTATTTGAATAGTAGCATTGATATATATAAAGATTAATTATCATATATATGCTACAAGTACTTAAGCATGATTATGTTATTTAATATGTATGTTGCATATATTGAATCATGCTATTAAACTAACCATTGGGTTTGCAAGTAAGATATATTTTATAGGTTGGTTCAAAACAAGAAGAGTGAGCATTGTATTGAAAAACAAGGAAAAGCAATATCATGCTTCACTCAAGGAAAACAACATGCAAGGATGAAGCTCCAAGAAATGAAGAATTAGAAGATTTGAAGTCTTGGAAGCTTGGATGCATCAAGATAGCCTATGTGTTTACATTAGGTATATTTTATATAGGCTAGTATACTTGTGCAACTCAATGATTTAGATTTGCATACATTGGCTCAATTATTTTGAACAAAAAGATAGTGAGATATGAAATTTTACAAAAGTTAGTTTTTGACCTTTGGTCACTCTTTATATCATATCTCATAAACGAAAAATCATTTTTTTCAAGTATCTTAATCTCATTTGATAGTAGACTCAAAGATCTTTCCAAAGGTATATTATTTATTGAAAACGGAGTCCAAATGAGAAATATATGACTATTTAAAATATAGTTTGAAAAACTAAAAGTTGATTATTCTGTTCTGACCTATAGTCAGTATTTTGATTATATCTTTTAAAAGAAAAATAATTTTTGAGTAAAACTTGGCTCATTTGAAACTAGACTCCAAGATCTTTCCAACGGTATATTATTTGTTTAAAACGGAGTTCAAATGAGGGAGTTATGAATTTTTAAAGAAAGCTCAAAATCTGGACTGCACTATAAGTGCTATAACGGCTAGTTTTGTAAAATCTTATATATATGACCTTAGATACACGATTTTGAGTAAGAACAAAGTCCTACAATGTGATATTAACTTCTTCTATCATCTTTGAGAGAAAGGAAAGCATTCTTGAGCCAAATCTTGCATATTCTCTATCATTAGAGTTATTAGAGGTTCATTTGTTTTCATCTACTCTTTAGTGAGAGTTTCTTTGTATTGTTGATTTTGATCAACACATATATTATTATAAGTTGAGGTTCGCAAGTACCGATGTTGGAAGAACTTGCTTTGGGTTGAGGAGGAGCCCGGATTCATAAATTCTCCATTGTGGTTTCGCAAATACCCGGATCGAATTTGCGTGGTTGTAGTGGTTTGCAAGTACCCGGATTAAACTTGCAATTATAGTGGAAATACTCAAGTGGTCTCTTGAGGACTGGATGTAGGCTTGGATTAGCCGAACCAGTATAAATCTCCGAGTTTGCTTTCTCTATCCCTTACTCTTTAATTTGTGCATATTGATATCTATTCTTTAATTCCTTGATCTTTATAATTATTTATCTTGACAGCACATTGATTTTCTGTATTGTATTTATTATCCTAAGCATTGTACTTTTACAGAAAATCATTTTAACTTCCAATTAATTCTTGTAAAAAATTTATAAAACTCAATTCACCCCCCCTCTTGGGTTTCAACCATTACTTTCACACTTGTCGATAGTGTTTCAACCAATAAAATTCAATGGAGAAAATGAATCCCTCTATATATTTAATTTTTCTAATGCTTATATGAATATTGTTACTTTATTTGCGTATGTATGTTGATGAAAATATGGATTTTTACATTCAAATTGCATGAATTATGAGTAATCCTAGTCATTGGTACTTAGTGGGTAAGATTAATCCTAGCTATTGGTAATTATTATGTATGAATCAATCTTAGTCATTGGTACTTGGTGGGTAAGATTAATCTTAACATATTGTATATGTTTTACTTGTTGTAACCGTCAACGTCTTGATTCTTCGTGCTATCATATGAGGCGGTGTCGTAAATTCATTTCCAAACGCACTTTTATCTACTGAAGGGCCATCAAACAATGATAAAAGGTCATATTGCTGCTACATTGATACCAGACTAAGAAGTCACCCTCTTAGGATGCTGGGCTTAGGTAAGTGGTGAGTAAGCAGAGTTGGATGAAAGAGGTTATGGTCTTTAAGTTCATTATTCCTAAACTATATAGATGATTGATTTTAAATGTGCACTATTAAACTAAACTAAATTAAATAATTGATAATTAATTAAAATAATGATGGTTGGCAAACATGAACACAAATAAACAACAAAAATTATTAAGCAACAACAAATTATCAAAGAGTTAGAGATCTACATTGACAGTTGAATTCTCAATTTTAGTTAATTTTTTGACATATTAATTCTGTTAATCTAATTAAATTTCCTAATTTTTTAGACCAATTTATCAAGAAAAAGACAATAATAACAAATGAATTAAGTCACAATTAAATAGACAGGGGGGTTCATTTTCTCCATTGAATTTCTCTAAATTAGATTTAGAACTCGTTATGATGATTGTATACGTGATTAGTATCGTATATAGGAACATTTATCATAATTCATTAAACTCACATTTTTATTTTATTTTATTTTTTCACAGTTATTACAAATTCATATATTAAAGTCCTAAAAAAATCAAACTATCCCTAAACTAATCATTAAATTAAAAAATGTTTATATAAAATTATTTATCTATTTGTTATTAAGTTCACGTGAAAATATAAACAATTATTTTGAAAAAAAAAAAGAGAAAAAGAAATAGATTTTAGTAACTTATTATAGAAGCTTGCATGTCTTGCCGACTCTAGGTCATTGGATCTTGAATCTAACTATCAAGTCGATCTAGGTTCAATAATATTGAAAAATCCCACAACAGGATAACACATATACGATATGTTAATAAAAATATTTAAATAATGTGACATATGATATATTAACAAAAAAACTTAAAATCATTTATTTTACTCAATTTATTAATAACGGTATAGGTTAAATAACTATATAAAATAAAGTTATCAATATGTTTTTCAAATTTAAATTCTTACATTATTTTTTATATAATAATTATACGTTTTTTCTCCCAATAAATCAAATAAGTGTACCTAAATAATATAATTTATTATTTTTAACTTCATTTATTTTCTTTTAAAATTTTTTAAACTACAAAAAATAATTATTTTATTTTTAAAATTTATTTAAAATTTAAAAAAAATTGTGAGACACGGTGTACCTACAAGATGTCGTATCTCACAATATGTGAATCAATTTGATTCACTCACTTTTTATTAAAAAAATAATAATAATATACTGAGACTCAGTCACTGGCAACCCAAGTCTCAATATTTTTTTTGAAAAAAAAGTCTCAAGTTGAGTTTCAATTATATTTAAAAATAAATAAATAAATATGTCAGAAACTGGCCTATGACACAGGTTGATTTTCTGTCATATTATTAAAAAAAATAAAGAGATAGTTGATAGGACAAAAAATATAGTATTGGACTATTTTTTTTTTGAAAAAATAGTATTTGTCTAAATAGTGGATTTTCACTTCCACACAGGGTAAGGCAAATTATGTTATGTAGAATCAATTTTAAAAAAATTTAGATTTGGATAAATTATGATTTATAAAAATAACAAATTTGGGTTGGTTTCTACAAGCAAGAGTCGTTAGTGATTGAAAATGTTAACAGTTCCTATTTATTTAATATTTTTTTAAAATTAAAAATTTATAAATAATAATTGATTCAATGATAATTATAAACATAATAATAAATATGAAATAATAATTGTAATTTTAAAAAAATACTAAAAGAATAAGAACTGTTAAATCAAACTGAATCCAATAACTCTCCTATGTGTGTAGGACGGCAAGAGACAAGCCCATTTGTAAAATAACAACTTAAAACTTTATTTAAACTATGATTTAAAGATAAAATTATATTAATATAAAAATATTATTTTACATTAAAACTACGTTAATAAAACCCAAATCATAATTTGTTGAAAGGCAAAATCAAACACTCACTAAATCGCAATATTCACGCAATTTTAATTTTTACTTATAGATTTTTATTATTTTGACAAAACTAACGCCGTGCCTTCCCTTATTTAGTTATTTTGGCAAACTAAATTGATTATCAATGAAATATTAATCCTTTTAAGAATTCTGTCGGAAGAAAAAAAATATTGTCCTTTCAGGAACATTCAATAAAATTCAAACAATATAGGGGTTTTTAAAAAAAAAATTACACTTTTCTCTCCTATAAATTATAACTATAAAATTATTACATTTTAATTGAATTTATATTTTTGTGTAAATTTTTTTTATAGTTTACTTTATGACATTCAATAAATTAATATCACATATGTTGGCAAAACTACTTTTTATTAATTTAAGAAGAATAATTTTTAATGTGATACTTTTTTTGCTGCTAATTCATAATAAAATATCATAAATATTCAATTTGTTATATAAAAAGTATTTAATATATATTTAAATTAATAAATGGTATTTTAGTTCACAATAATATAAAATTTAATCTTTTTAAGAAATCCGTCAGAAGAATGTTAAAATCAATTGAGTAAATTACTCTTTCATCTCATGTAATTATGAAATTATTATGTTTTAATTCAATTTTATATTTTTTGTCTAAAAATATTTGTTATAATGTACTTTTTTATATTTGATAAAATAATGTTACATATCTTTTGATTAACATACTTTCTATTAATATTAAAATATCAATGTTTACATATTTATACTATCTTTTATCTATATAATAAACTAAAACAATTCCACTTTAATGCATTAATTGTCAGTAGGTCATTAAATTATTATGATAGAATAAATTTAAATGAATAAATTTGGTAATTTAATCACATCACATTAAATGAATTTGAAAAAATTAAGGTATATTACTATGTAATTACTATAATTGCTATATATTTGGTTTATAATTGATATAATTGCTATATAATTAGTATGTAATTGCTATAATTGTTATATAATTGATAAATTAGGTAAACTTTTTAATTGAAATATAATATGTTGTTATTTGATAAATTAACATTTATTATATACAAATAATCAAATAATTAATTGCTATATAAAAACTAACATACCAATGTTCATATTATTTATTTCTCTTCTTAAATAATTATAATAAAATTTTAAATTACCTCAATCAAATCAAACTATAATAATGAATTATTACTCATTTTTCTTTTTTCTATACAAGCATACTAGACTTCTTTATTGCACTATCATCAATGGCCAATCTCCTATCTTTATGGATAGATTTTTAAAAATTGATCATCATTTTTAGCCAATTTGGAGGCTTTTTCATTTTTCAAAATTAAAATTTTAAAATTTAAAATCAATGTAGATATTTATATATTTCTTTTGAAAAACTCATCCATATTTGCATATTTATTTCTCTCATACAATTTCCCTTCTTTTTTCTCTTTGATTTTGCTTCTTCTTCCTCTACATGGTTGAAGGACAACAATGACGATTTATTATCAAAAGTTTAAAGTAATGTTTCTTTCACATCATTTGGTATCATAGTTCAGTTTTTTTTTATTTATTTTTTCTGGTCTATGCAATTCACGTATTGTTCACATTCGCAATTACTGTTCATTCGATTGTGATTTTTGATTTTGTTTCTCTTTCGTTCTTTGCTTTTTTTTTTCTACTTTTTTTCATTTTTGTATTTGTTCTCTGTTGTTGTTTTTCGTGTTTCTGGTTTGTTTATGTTTCTTTTTGGTTTTCTGGTTTTTTATTCCTATCTGTTGTATTTCATTTTTACATTGTTCTAGTTTTCTAATTCCAATTTCGCTTTGTTGTTTCTGTCATTATGTTTTCTTGAGGAAAGCAGGTCATGAGAAAGATCAAAGCCTAAAAGAAAAAAATGATGTCATTGAGGTAATTACTTGTGTTTGAACAATATAATTTGACTATTTTTAAATTAATTTTTCTGGTTTTCTTATATAATAAGATTAATGAATAATCTCTTTTAGTCTTACTGTAAGCAAAGGGTAGAGCCCTCCCTATGAAGAGAAACTTCAGGCAATTTCAATATTACATGTGTGTGGATTGATTGAATGCTAATTTAGGATTTAAAGTATTAAATTTTAAAATTAGGATGTGATGTATATTTCCCTTAATTATCTTCTTTTTGTTGTTTTAAAATTTTGTGGATATATAAGTTATGTTTTAAATTTCAATAAACCTATAGTTGTTATCATTGTTGCAAATTCAAATGTATATTTGTAGAAATATAAGAAAAAACAATCAAAGGAAGACAAACATTTTGATCATAGCAGATTTATTAGGTTAGTAACATTTATTTTAACTCATTTTTATCATTAATTAATATATTTATCTAAATTAATTCATGTAATATCTTTTTTTTCCATTTGATGTAATTCACATTTAATATTCAAATCATTTGTATCTAATGAATCATCTTATATGTATCTTAATATGGCTTAAATGTCTTATTATTTTTATACATGTATTCTTTTATATATTTTTTAATTATTTTTATTTATTTGATAAATAAAAATTGTGATATTTGTATTAATCTGAGCATCACGCGGGTTATAATACTAGTTGTTAATGGATAATAAGATATCATAATTATTTAGTTTTCTTTAAAAGAATATCTAATATGTATTTATGTTAATGGATGACATGTTAATCCACAAAATATATAAAAGCAACAAACATTTTAAAAAATGAATTGTAAAACATTTCTTTAAACAAAAAATATAAAATCAAATTAAAGTGTAATAAATTTATGATTATGAACTATAAAAAAAAGGAGTATATGTTCTAAACAAAGAAGAGAGAAAAGTCAAAAGGGTAATTTAAAAAATTTATAAAGAATAGATGCAATTTACTCAACAGAAAACAACCAAGTCTGGGCAAGTGCATACTCATCTTCAACTACTAGCTTCGAGTAGGGAATTAAAAATGCAAATAATCTATTGATTAGAGTAAGTCTATGAATAGCTCAACTTTTTAAAATGTTGAATGTTTTAAAATTTGATCATTTCAATATATGTGTAAATTATTATTATTTTGTTACTATATACACAAATCTTAAAGCAATATAAGAACATAAAAGATTGACTTCCATAAATTTTCCCATTGTTTAATTAGTTTTATTAAAGGTAGGAGAAACTCTTTGGAAATAAAATATATTGTTCTTTTTTTTTTTGGTTTAAGAGTCTCAATTTTTTTTTTAATATATACAAAGTGAACTGTTGATGCAAGATTTCACGATAGAAAGTTTTTATCAATGCAATTCAAATCAAGTTATTAATGCAGATTGAATAAAGTGAATCAAATCAAAATCAATACATGAGTGCATCATCCAAAAAAAAAAATTGAAGTCAACCGTGATTGAGAGTACTAATGCAATCAATTCATAATATTGATTGGTTGAAGAATAAATATGGAAACAATCAAAGATGATCTGTAATAAGCACACAAAAAAAAGAAAGAACAAGTCATCCTATTAGATTATAATACAAGTCATCCTAGTAGATTATAATTGTTATTGTAACATTATGTCCATGAAATATAATATCATTGTCACACCTGAAATGTGACCGGCTGGCATGCCTTTTTTTAAAAAAAGAATACTTAAAATCGACTTTCAAAATTGAAAACCAATTTTATTAGGAGCCGCCACCAAAGTTTAATTTGTTGGGAAAAACTTGGAAAAACCTTTGAGTTTGATGGTCTGCATTTTGAAGAAAATGAGTTCGGAAATTGAACCGTATAGGGAAGGTGTTAGGCACCCTATACGTCTGATTTAGAAAGTGAGCAATTATTTCGTATTTGCCTTAAATTATCCTCCTTGGTCATATAAGAACATAATAAAGAAGAGCATCAAAACAAATGGATATGTACAAGGGTGGACTTGGCTAGGCAAAGCCTAGGTCCTACGTACCCATCGATCGGGATCAAAGTCCACGTAGTTCGTCATCTGAAATGCCGCAAGGGCCAGGGGAAAGACTAAAATTTTTTTGCGGGAAGAACTAAAGAGGTTCAAAATTAATTATTTCCATAAATCAAACGAGATTGAATAGTTGTGATTGTGTTTGAATTTATGATAACAAATTATCTTGATCTTTGGTTCTTCCCATTTTTTAAAGACTTTTGATTCTTTGGATTTTTCTTTTTGGAGATATCTAGAAAGAAATCGAAATGAGTATTTTTGGATTTGAATTTTAAATTTTTTTTTTTGGGAGTTTGAAAGAATAATTCAATGAAAGCATATTTTTTGGATTTTTGAAATTGTCTTGAGAATGAAAATAAAGGAAGTACTTTTCTTGCATGTTTGAAATTATTATGAAATCATTTGAAAGAAAATGTTTTTAATCTTGTGAAATTATTTTATGAAATTATATAAAAAAAATTTGTTGTTTTTTTTTAGAAAAAAATCTCGTGAATAAAATTTAAAGGAAAAATATTTTTTTGAGTTTTGGAATTTATCTTGTAAATGGAACAAAGAAACATTTCTTTTTTTTTTTAAGACTTTTTGAATGGAAATGAAAACAAAGGAAACATTTTTTTTTTTTGGAAATTTTGAATTAATCTTGAGGATGAAAACAAGGGAAATAATAATTTTAGTAATAAAATTTTTTATATATTTGAAAACAAAGTTAAAGGAAAATACTTTTGGATTTCTGATTTTGAGGACAGATAAAATCTACACAAATACAATTACATATATATATATTCATGTAAGATACATAAAAATAAAAGAAATAATATGCATGAAAAAACACATATACATACACTAGCATACATATTTACATAAAACATGCACAACAAATTAAACCTGTATGTACACATATACATATATATATATATATATATATATATAAATATAAACTCATATACGCACATTTTATATATATATATATATATATATAACGCACACCTATATGTATTTATGTAAAGTGCAAAAATAAAAAAAATAAAAAAATAAATAAATAAAATAAATAAAAGGAAAGAAATATGCATGCTAGTATATGCATATTTTTCTGTCTTTTCATTTGGGTCCCTATGCGAAATTTTTCCTTTATTCTTTTGCTTGATCTGATATCATAGTTGCCTTCATATAGGTCCCTCGGTCCAGAAAATGTTTTAATTTTGAATTAAATTAACCCCTGCAAACTTTTGAATTTTTTCAGTTTGGTCCCTGTTTTGCATGAATCATGTCCAAGTCTCAATTTTTCTTTCCAAATCTGTCCAGAATTCTTCTAGGATGTTTTTGGGTCATTATAGGTCCATTCCAGTCCATAGCACGGGAAAAAATGAATTAAAACCAAGTTCTTGGGAATTTCCACGTTTTCACGGTCCATTGTGTCACTTTGCTTTTTTCCATGATTTTTCTGATTTTTTTTTTGTATTTTGATCTTCTTTTAAGTTCCAAAGTTTAAATTATGGCATGCAAAACTAACTCTACAAAAAAAAACACAAAACAAAAATAAAATAAAATAAAATAAAATAAATGCGTGAGAGAAATCAACTTACCTTCACAGTTGCCTTTTTTGGATTTACTGCACTCCTCTCAGTTTTGAGCTTGTTCGCAGCTGAACTTCACTCTTTCAATCACCACATTTGCTCCTCCAATGCCCAGAGTGTTTGTGAATAATTTATAACTGACCTTCTTCTTCCACAATACTCCAAAAGAAAGCAAATCTTTCTCAATTTCTACATAGAAAATAGAGCATGTATTTTTTTTTTTTTGCTCTTTCTTTTCTCCCCTCTCTTCTCTCTTCTCCTCCCTTTTTTTTTCCTCTCTTTTTTTCCTTCCCAAGGGAAGAAAAAAGTCCTTTATTTATAGTGGGAGATGGGGGTGCAAAATGATTATGTTAGTGGAAAAAAACTTCCAAATCATGTAACTCTTACCTTGTCCTCATGTTCTTTTCTTGACTAGTAGTGTGATTGCCATTTGAAAAAAAGGAAATGAGGGACATAATTGAAGTACCTTGGCTAGGGATTCCTAACCATGCATGTGAAGGAAGGATACCACCATGTGTGTGTGATAAAAAAAACATATGACATTTTGGACTTTTATTATTTTATCATTTTTTTTAATATTTTCTTTTTGTTATTATTATTATTTTTTTTTTTGCCTTTTTGTTTTAAGTATTTTTATTTTTTATTTTTTACAAAAAGAAAAAGAAATTATAATATCATGGACAAAATTAGGTGTTACAGTTGCCCCTCTTTACTCATTATTAAACAAGATTATGAGAAATTAAATTTGAGATATTCTTGTTTAAGAAATGAGTAAAGATAAGAAACACTTAATTTTGTCAAGATGATAATGACGTATACAAAAACGATATGCTACATAATCATGTAATGTCTGAAAGGATGGGTGCTAGTTGTAGCTGGGTTTTGGAAGGAAAGGGGGGGCCGGTCGTCTCCGAGCTTTGAAGGAGTAGGGGCCGGTCGTCTCCGGGCTTTGAACTGCTAGGGGGGCCGGTCGTCTCTTGGCTTTGAAAGGAAAGGGGGGCCGATTGTCTCTGAACTTTGAAATGCTAGGGGGCCGGTCGCCTCCGGGCTTTGAAATGCTAGGGGGCCGGTCGTCTCCGGGCTTTGAAAAATGGGTGCTGGTCGTGTCCGGGCTTTGAAAAGATGGGGGTCGGTCGTCTCCGAGCTTTGAAAAATGGGTGCCGGTCGTGTCCGGGCTTTGAAAAGATGGGGGTCGGTCGTCTCCGAACCTAAGTGTGTCACAGTTAAGTAGTGGCTGAAGATAGAGTATTCTGGGTGCTCAGCCCGAATATGTGTAATGCTGTGCGTGCAAGTGGTTGCTCCGATGATCAACAACGTTTAAGGCTCACAGTCCTGGTGGGATCCACTGGTCGGAGTTGTATTCTTCACAAGCATGACAGAGACAGAAAGAGGGTAGCTTCACAAAAAAGAAGAGACAACAGAGCAGAAGGGAGATTTACAGGAAAAAAAAAGAAAGAAAAAAAATCAAAATGAAAATGTGTAAACTAGGAAAAATGTATAAAACATTTAAAATAATCAATAATAGTCTCTACAAGTCAGCACGAAAGCCAAAACAAAGAGGTGCAAACCCTAAAAAAAGAATCCAAAGAAGATAAAAAAAAATGTATTTCTTCGATTTCAAAATATCTTTAGAAGGCATAGCAGCTCAAATGAAGAAATATGGTGGGTAGAACAACAAGTCGGCCGCAATAAGTACAAATCTTTGACTTCCATGGTAACTTGCATTAATGACGTGCTGTTTGCATGCTCGCTTGTTCCAGCTTTGGGTTACCAATTTGCAGACTCTGTAGGGTTGGCATGTAGGGGTGCGGTGATATGCGTTATTTCTGGAAAACTCAACCCTAACGTTTCTTTATAAAACCCGATCAGAAATATGAAACCATCACGAGTTCAAACTAAGAAGTCTATACCTTTTCTCTTTTCTTTTTTTTTTTTCAAGCACATACACCAGTTCAGAAGTTCACCTGATGGCTTCTAAGCAGTTTATCGATCTTACTATCCCGCCCGAGAAGGAGGAACTCGACCTGATTCTACGCTTGGGGCAGGATGACAAAGGTAAGCAACCCATGGAGGAGTCTTCAGAAAGGGATACCAAGAGAAAGAGGCTTGATGAGGAGTTGGAGGGGTACGGCGTAGGCCGTACTTCAGAAGATGAAATTGCTCTTTTGAAGAAGGAAGTGGAAGGGCTGAAGCAGGAGATTAAGGGTCTGGAGCGACTGACGAGAAACCAGTATAACAGCTTGGGAGAAAAAATTGACAAATATTATTTTTGGTCGACACAGTGTTTCTGTAGCCAAAACCAGAAAAACATTGAGTCCCATAATAGGATTTATATTTTTCTCCAAGAAATCATAAAGGCTCTCAAGAAGGGTAGTGGTCAAGAGATATCACTACAATCCACTACTCCTAAGAACGAACCCGAGGCTCCCTCTTCATCCAAGAAGCCGCCTTGTCCATAGGTTACATATGTTATGCTTTTTGATTTCTCTTCCCCTTTTTTGCATAATGTAATCCTCAGTCTCTCTCTTTCTTTCTCCTTTTTCTTTAATGCAAGTGGTTTTTTTTTTTGGAAGATGCATTTCAAGAACACTAAAAGAAAGAAACAATCAGACAAAACCAATCTAGATTCAGCAAACATTCGAACCAATAAACCCAGACTTAAGATCATAAAAGAAGCCCAAAAAAATAAAAAAATAAAAAAAATAAAATAAAATTAGGTTGCCTCCCAAAAGCGCCTTGTTTATAATTTTTAGCCGGACATTATTTGGTATCTTTGTTCATCATTGTCTCCTTCCTTGAGACTTTCATCTAACCAGACCCTCATGTTCTTGACTGTGCTGCTGGATATAATTTGTCGTTCTTTTGAATTTGCCCCGGTTTTGTAATGGAATTTAACCTTTGACGTTAAAGAGCTGAAATTGCTTCCTTGTGATACCATTGGATCGAAACTCAACTTAACCTGTTCTTTGAATGAAAAAACTAGAGATCTCACATATTAAAGGGAGCTTAAACGAGTCGTTCGATGTGATTCTTTATTGAATGTTATTATTTTCAATTGCTTTATGTGGAACAAAAGGAATACTTGTCATGGCTATGTGGAGTTACTTTCTAGGCAAATGAGACATTATTAGAAGAATAATTCTCATCTATTAAAAAGTATGAGCGAGAAGCATATAGCTGAGGTAACAAGGATAATGAAATAATTCAAATTAATTGGAGTCTGAAAAAAAAAAACCATAACTAGATTGATTCTTCTATGGAATGTCCTTTGTTCTTGAGTTGACTCTCTGAATGAATACGCGTTACAATAGATATGTTCTCATGAATGCTAACTGATGCCATAACCCAATTTCACTTTGGCATATCCCCCTTTGTGCTTCTGTATGTTGAGGGAACCAAGCTGAAACGTCTGACTCCCTATTTCTTATATTACTTTGAGTACTCTGAGGATTTTTCATTGCTCTAGCTTTTGCCTAGGCTGCCTTTTCAGGTTTTCAGTCTAGCGAGCACCCTTTTTAAAAGATCACTTTTCATGTTTGAGCTCTAATTTTTGCCTGAGTCTTTTTTCAAGTTTCCGACTCAGCGAGCTTATTCCTTTTTTTTTTTACAAAAAGAAAACCTCTTTAAGCATAATATCTCTTGACCGCATCAGAGTTGATAGGCCTTGACAACTCCTGACCATCCATATCTGTTAGGATCAATGAACCTCCTGAGAAGGTAAATTTAACCACATAAGGCCCCTCATACGAAGGCGCCCACTTGCCCCTGGGATCCTCTTGATTTGGTAATATTTTCTTAAGTACTAAATCACCGGCTTTGAACTCTCTGGGAAGTAATTTTCGATTGAAAGCCTTGGCCATCCTCTTTTGGTATAACTGCCCATGACAAATAGCAGTCAGCCGTTTTTCTTCAATCATATTCAGTTGCTCATATCTAGCTTTTACCCATTCATCTTCCCTTAGATTAGCTTCAATGAGCACCCTCAAAGACGGGATCTCTACTTCAACAGGTGTCACTGCCTCCATCCCGTAAACCAAAGAGTAAGGAGTTGCCCCAGTTGAAGTACGTACGGTAGTCCTGTAGCCGTGTAAAGCATAGGGGAGCATCTCGTGCCAATCTTTGTATGTTACTGTCATCTTCTCAATGATTTTCTTGATGTTTTTATTTGCAGCTTCGACTGCACCATTCATCTGTGGTCGATAAGGTGCTGAATTATGATGTTTAATCTTGAATTGGTCACAGAACTTTTTAATTTCTGTTCCATTCAAATTTCGTGCATTATCTGTGATAATCCTCTCAGGCAAGCCATACCGACATACGACATTAGTCTTCATGAATCTGATGAAAATTTTCTGAGTCACGTTAGCATATGAGTTGGCCTCTACCCATTTAGTGAAATAGTCGATGGCGACCAAGATAAATCGATGTCCATTCGATGCTTTTGGGTTAATAGGGCCGATTACATCGATGCCCCACATCGAGAACGGCCATGGTGCTGTTAAATTATGTAGCGGAAGTGGAGGTGCATTGATTTTATCAGAGTAAATCTGACACTTGTGGCACTTTCTGACATATTCTATGCAATCTTTCTCCATAGTCATCCAAAAGTACCCGCATCTTTGAATTTGTTTGGCCAAGGTGTGGCCATTGGCATGAGTCCCACATATCCCTTCATGAAGTTCTGTAATAATTCTTTGAGCTTCTTTTGAATCAACACATCGGAGAAGTGTGCCATCATGACTCCTTTTATATAAGACACCATCATTGATAAAGAAATTCATGGCCAAGCGTCGAATTGTCTTCTTATGGTTTTCCGTAGCTCCTTTTGGGTAGACCCTATCTTTCATGTAAGTCTTGATGTCATGGTACCAAGGATGTTCATCAAATTCCTCCTCTATGTTCAAGCAATGCGCTGGCGTATCACTTGATTTTATTTGGATTGGTTGGACTTGCACTCCGCAGTCAAGCTGAATCATCGCTGCTAAAGTGGCCAAAGCATCTGCAAACCGGTTCTTATCTCTTGTCATGTGATGAAAACTGATTTCTTCAAACTGATCGATTAGCTGGATCAGGTATTTCTGATATGGTACTAATTTTGAATCTCTAGTTTGCCATTTTCCATTTACTTGGTAAATGATTAGAGCCGAATCGCCGAATACCTCTAAGTTTTTTACTCTTAAGGTAATGGCTGCTTGTAATCCACTGACGCATGCTTCATATTCTGCCACATTGTTCGTGCAGTCAAATTCCAGTTTGATGGCTACCGGGAATTGCTTTCCTTATGGAGATACCACTACAGCTCCGACACCGTTTCCTTGTGTGTTAACAGCCCCGTCAAAATACATTTTCCATCTTTCTGCTCCATCATCAATATTATCTTCCTCTTTATCGATAGTAACGATATCCTCATCCGGGAAATGGAACTTCAAGGGTTGGTATTCATCAAGTGGGTGCTCTGCCAAATGATCTGCTATTACACTCCCTTTAATGGACTTCCTCGTCATATATACGACGTCATACTCAGATAGTATCACTTGCCATTTTGAAACCCTTCCAACTACATGTGGGTTTTCAAAGATAAATTTCAAAGGGTCCATTCTAGATATCAGCCAAGTAGTGTAATAGAGCATATACTGTCTCAACCTTCTTGTTGTCCACACTAATCCACAACATGTTCTTTCAATCATTGTATAGCGTGTTTCACAATCATTGAACTTCTTACTCAAGTAATAAATCGCCTGTTCTTTCCTCCCTGATTCGTTGTGTTGCCCTAGCACTGCCCCCATTGATTCGGTTAAGATTGTCAAATACAAGATTAAAGGCCGGCCTGGTGTTGGAGGAACAAGGATTGGGGGGCTTAGTAAATAATCTTTAATTCTATCAAAAGCTTTTTGGCAATCACCATCCCATTTCTCAGTGTGGTTCTTCCTCAACAATTTAAATATTGGCTCACAAGTTGCTGTCAAATTAGCGATGAACCTTGCAATGTAATTCAGTCGCCCCAAGAAGCCTCGAACCTCTTTTTCTGTTTGGGGAGGTGGCATTTCATGAATAGCTTTTATTTTGTCAGGATCAACTTCTATCCCCTTTTGACTTACAATAAATCCTAATAGTTTCCCGGATAAGGCTCCGAAAACACATTTATTAGGATTTAATCTGAGTTTATACTCGCGTAACCTCTCGAATAATTTTCTATGGACTGCTACATGACTTTCTCCTTCAATAGTCTTGGCCACCATGTCATCTACGTATACCTCAATTTCCTTGTGCATCATATCATGGAAAAGCGCAACCATGGCTCGTTGGTAGGTTGCCCCAGCATTTTTCAACCCAAATGGCATTACTTGGTAGCAATAAGTCCCCCACTGAGTGATAAAGGTAGTTTTCTCCTTGTCCTCTTCATGCATAGGAATTTGATTATAGCCTGAGAAACCATCCATGAATGAATAACGATGGTTGCATGCAGTGTTGTCCACCAGCATATCAATATGAGGGAGGGGGAAATCATCCTTTGGACTAGCCCTATTTAAGTCTCTATAGTCTATGCACATCCTGACTTTACCATCTTTCTTAGCCACAGGCACGATATTTGCCACCCATTGAGGGTATCGAGCGACTTGGAGAAAACCCGCGTCGAGTTGTTTCGTTACTTCTTCCTTAATCTTTAGGGATATCTCTGCATTTAGTCTTCTTAACTTCTGCTTTTTAGGCTTCACGTCTGGGAAAAGTGGAATCCTGTGTGACGCGATTCTTGGATCAAGACCTGGCATGTCTTGATAAGACCATGCAAATACATCAAGATATTCTTTGAACAACTTGACCATTTCTTCTTTTTCTGGGCCATCGACAACTTTTAACTCTCTTCTATCTTCTTTAGTCCCCATGTTTATTATTTCGATCACCTCTTCATGAGGACTTATCCCTTTTTCAGTAGATTCGAGGATTTTAGCGAATGTTTGGACTATTTCTTCATCATTAGATTCATGATTTTGCGTATCCATGGTAACACATAAGTCATTCAACCGAGTCTCAAGAATTCCCGTGTTGGACATGAGTTCCGAGGAATGCAAATTCCTGGAGGGTAAAGAAATGAATATGAAATGAATTGGAAGAAAACAAGGAGAGCAAATGAAGCACAAGTACGAAGCATTTCAAATTTCCATTTATGTTCCATAAAAGCATTATTCATGAAAATAACAACATTGCAATTGAAAAACAATTACTTTAAATCAAAAACATCTTGAACATCTTCAATCTCCCAATTCTTCAATGAGTCTCCAGTATCATCGTTCATAATCTGAGGCTTGGATCCTTGCATATCATTTTTATCCTCGGCCACCATAGAACTCTCAGGCTGGTTGATCACTTCGGATGGCATTGGAAACGAAGCTCTTATATGTGGGACTTCTAGCTTACCATGTTGTTTGTTTATGTTGAGTTTTCCATTCATCTGATCCTCTATTGTAGGCTCATATCCTAACCCACGTCGGTCTGTATTTGATGGAAGGACAATTGGTTCTTTAATGCCTTGTAGGTTTGTACCTAAACCTCTGCCTATCTCGAACCCATTCTTTTTCATGATAGTTGTGGTCACAGAATTTATATCTTTGTTGGGTTCCTCAGTTGCCTCAACTTCCAAGCTTGGGAAAGCTATCTCGGTTACTTGCTCAGCGGCCTCAATATATGGGATAGAACTTGGCTTTGTTACCATCAACTCCTCTTCTCCTTTAACAGTGATGGTTCTCCCTCCGTCAATAAACTTCACTTTCTGGTGTAGGGTAGATGGTACAGCACCTGCCTTATGGATCCATGGCCTTCCTAAGAGCATGGTATATGATGGATCTACATCCATGACTTGAAAGTTTACCATAAATGTGCACGGGCCAATTTCAAGGGGTAAATCGACTGTACCTAATACCTCTCTTCGAGTTCCATCGAATGCCCTTACTGTCATGTCACTATCCTCCATCCGTATTAATTCTAATTTCTCGAACGTGGACAGTGGCAAGACATTTAAAGCTGAGCCACCATCAATTAGAACTTTGGCTAGGATGAACCCATGGCATTTAAGGGTGATATGCAAAGCTTTTGGTTTGCTAGTAGCAGTTCCATCGATTTCTTCTGCTGAAAAGGAGATTGCGGTCATAGATTTGGTGATGTTCATTACATCTGCTACCCTTTCTGGGGACGCATCTGGTCGTACAAATGTTTTTCCTAAGACCTTTAGTAGAGCCTGGCGATGCGCCTCTGAATTTATGATTAGTGAAAATATTGAGATTTTGGCAGGAGTCTTGTTCAATTGTTCCACGATATCATATTCACTTTGTTTCATGATTCGCAAGAACTCTTCCTCATCATCTTCAGGTTTCTTTTCTATTACTTGTCCCTTTTTGTCTACCTTCTTTGTTTCAGTAGGAAGGTATATTCTGCCGCTTCGCGTCACCCCTCCTGTATTGGCTATGTTTGTCACGAGTTCTTCCTTAGGTACTTTAACTGTCTCCATGCTGTTGGAAGGAAGCTCTATTCGGCTGCCATACCTCCATGGCACCGCACGATTGCTTTGGTAGGGAAATGGTGCTGGCATGTTTATAACCATAGTTGGTTGTTTCTGAGTTGACATTTTAGGTTGAGGGGTATAATTAATCGTGTAGTAAGCTGACTCGATTCCTTTCTTGCTGACTGGGCTTGGTGTTTCTGTTATTGTGCAAATCACTTCACATGCTTTCACAGGGACTATTATCCCAAAAGCAATCATTTTCTTAACCAAAGAGTTGAACTCTAAGCACTCTTCAATGTCATGCCTCATTTTTGCTTGGTGATACTCACAATGTTTTAACTCTTGAGCCACCACCGCTTCATCTTTTCTTATCGTCAATGGTTCTAACTCGTACCCAGCTTGTTTAAGGTTCACATAGAGCCACTTCATCGACATCTTCATGTTAGTCAATTCCTCTAGAGACTTAGTCTCTTCTTCGACAGCATTCACTTGATGTTCATGACTAGGCATTGGATTCTTCGCAATGGTAGAGTTCTCTCCTGACTTTAATTGGATATGGTTTGAATCAATCAAATCTAGTACATTTCTCTTGAACGCTATACAATTTTCAATTGAATGCCCAATAGCACCCATGTGAAAATCGCATGTGGTATTTGGATCATACCATACTGGATATGGGGGGTTCATTACTCTACCTGGTCGAGGCCCCAAGAGTTGGGCAGCTAATAGATTTTTGTATAATTCAGCATTTGTGGTGCCAAAATTTGGCCAAGGGCGATTATCTACGGGTCGTGGGGCTCTTTGTGTTCCCAATTGAGTACGTCTACTTGGCCCCGATTGACCTTGATTTTGATTGCTTGTTTGGTAAAAATTAGACTGCTGTTGGGGGTATGATTTTACTGGTTGAACATAATTTACATCTGATTCCTTCTTTTTTGTGAATTGTCCTTTCTTTAAGCTATTTTCTGTACGGGGGCTTGAGAGTTTTCCTTCACGAATATCGGCATCAATTCTTTCCCCGATCTCAATTAGGTCTGCAAAGTCTGTGACATGTGTCCCAAGCATAATCTTATAGAATGGGTCTGGCAGGGTGCGCACAAAGTAAGAACAATATTCGGACTGGATTAACGAAGGTTGTACTTGTGATGCAGTTATCCTCCATCTTTGGGCATATTCCTTAAAGGTTTCAGAACTCTTCTTCGCCATTGCTTTTAATTGTTCTCTAGTCGGAGCTGTTTGCAAATTAAACTTGTATTGCTTCATGAATGAGTCTGCTAAGTCCCTCCATTTTTGAACCTTTGAGTGGTCTAGTTGCATAAACCACAATAGTGCGGCTCCAGTTAAGCTCTCGGGAAAAAAATTAATTAAGAACTTCTCATTACGGGACCAGACACACATCTTAGTGCAGTACGACTTCAAATGGTAAACTGGATTTCCGGTGCCATCGTACTTGGAGAATTCTGGTATCTTGAATTCCTTTGGGATCGTTATCTCAGGAGTTAGGCATAATTCATCTAATTCTAATGATCCCCAAGATACTGGCCCTCGTAAGGCGCGCAGTTGGTCTTTGACTTCTCCAATTTGCTCCTTAAGACTTGTGTCCTCTTTATCGACACTTGAGGCTGGGATCTGGACTGTGTATACAGGATCGTCACCAGGGTATCCCTGCGTGGCGTTATCCCCTATGATTTGATCAGTATGGCCAAGTGCATTCGTGATTCGGGTTTGGGAACCTATCCCTTTATTGAGTGCAGGAACAACCACTGTCTCGTTCACTTTTTCTCTTGGGTTGGCAGGTGCTGATGTTGGGTTAATTGTCTCAGCCTGTGTTTCGATAGTGCTAGGCATAACGGGTGGGTCTATTTGTTTTCCTTTCATTGCTTCTGTCAATGCTAGGATCATTTCAGTCATGTGAGCAAGTTGTCCTTCCAATGCCCCAATGCGTGCAGCGGTGTCATTTTCTGTTCTTTGATTGTCTTCAGATTGGCTTTCCATTATACTACTTCGTGAGCGGGTGTTGTATACACGAGTCGATGGTAGGGTCTGATTAGACGATTTTCCTTTAGGAGGCGCAATGATGAAGTTTTTTTTTTCTGAAAAGATCAAAAAAAAAAATTTTTTAAAATCATGTTATCACTGCTCTTTTTGAAACATTTCCCTATTGAAGCACGAGTGTTTTACTTTTATTTTTATTTTTATTTTTTGAGAATAAGAGGGCGTTTTCCCAAAAACTCATGAAGGTTTGTGACTTCTGTCGAATTGTGATGAGATTGTTGATGGTTTTATATAGTTGAATGAAATTTGGATAACACCAACATTTCTTGATGAAGAAGAGTATTCAAGCGAATTCAAACGATACCAACCAGACGAAAAAGCATATTTATAAAATTCGGATGACACCGACATTCTATTTAAGAGAACAATTAATTCAAATTCGAAATACATCGACATTTGCCTCATAGACTACATTATTATTCAATTACAACTCCACATCCCTAAGAGTTCCTTTGTTTCATTGTACAATTCTATCAACTCTCTTTCCGGGAGCCTAAACGGCGTAGTTTGATCTTCAATTGCCTTCACTCGTGTAGCCAATTTTGTCATATTTAATTCAGCCTCATTTATTAATTCCTCATTTTTGTCTATTGCCCTTTTATGTTGTTGTATGATATGCTCTATATTGGACCTCAGGTGATTGATTCGCCTTGCCTCGGATTCTAAGCGACTATTCTTACTCTCTAGCCTTGCAATTGTCTCGTCTCTTTCTGCAACTTCGTCTAAAGCTTGACTCTTTTCTGCCCTCAAGCGTTGTGTATCCTCTTCAAGGTATGTTATTTTCTGCTGATACATATCGATATGACCTTGTTGTTCATCTATGGCCCCAGACAATTGGCGTACCTCAGACGTTAAAATGTCAATTTTGGCTTGTGAAGTACGAATGAGGTTAGCACAAAGCGCTTCCCTTTCCTCTTCTATTTTCTGGATCTTCTTTATCAACAACTCACACTCTTCTTCTTTCTTCCTTTTCTCACCAGCTATCTTCTTTAGTTCTTCGGTTACTTTTGCATGGTCGAGCTTGCTGCGCATCTTGTCTTCTTCGGTGTAGTCTCGAGTGTCTGTTGTAATGCTTGGTGGTTGATCCGCATTGATCATTCGAGTTATTACCATATCTTTCCCCCTTTCTTTAAACCATTGCGGGTATTCAGGAGTAGTCCATCTTCCGAATGGCCCTACTTCTTCGCAACTTTTCATTTCTATGTTTTCCCACGCAACTCGAATTTGTTCCCATAATTCTTTGCTATAAGAATCTTGATATTCAAATTCAACTTCTTTTAAACCTCGTGTCCTAGGGATGTATTGCATCCGACCATATTGTCTTAGAACCATGGCTGGGTTGTATGCTATACAACCTCTGGACCCTATCAACGGCACACATTGAAAATTACTACACCATAATAAGACACCTCTTGTTGCCGCCCCAGATAAGCTCCATGTATAAGACGATGAATTTATAGATCGAAAGACTCTAACCCACTCTTGTTTATTCTTTTGATCAATAGGAGCACGTAAGAATCTTTCTACAGGCTTTGGTATTGGTCCATAAACTCCGTACTTTTTCCCAAAGACATGATTACACATCCAAACATACAACATGTGTATGCAACACCGAAGATTTCCCTTTCCACTTCTTCGACTATGACTTAAAGATAGGAATGTGTCTGCCAAAATTGCTGGGATGGGGTTTACTCCATTGTGTAGTACTGATAAGAATACATCAATTGCTTTCTGGTCCACTATCCCCATTGCTGAAGGGAAAAGTACGGACCCATAGATTGCTAGAGAAAACAGATTAATGTATGCCTTTCTGTTATGACGCATTTTGGACTCATTCAGAATTCTTAAGATGTAGCTCAATTCCCATCCAATAGTCTCTCCTCTTTTTACCATTGACTTCTCTACCTGAACATACGACACCCCAAACAGTGCAGCTATCTTATTCAAAGATGAATTGACACGTCCTGGTATGTAGATTGGCTGGTGGTCGTTTAAATGCATATCAAGCATAAGTCCATATTCTTCTATTGTGGGGGTTGTGTCCATATCTTCAAATGTGAAAACTCGCAATGATGGATCCCAATAATTCATCATCACTAAAATTGCCATCTCTTGAGGCTTCACATACAGTAGATCCGCAATCCTTCCAAATTTCTTTGACAATGAATCTCTTTCGGTTGGAGACATTAACTCGTGATGGAATATGAGCTCTTGAAGACAATTGACTTTAACTGTCACTTTGATTTCCACTGGCAATGAGCTCTGATAGCCTTTAAATAATGCATCACCGTCTCGCTCTTGGTGGGCCTTCATTTCTTTCATGAGTTTTCGGGATGAACGATTGTCGGAAAAAGCCATTTTTATTTTTTGTGTGGTTTTGTTTTTGTTTTTACTCGTGCTTCACCAATTAACTGAAAAGACAAAGGAATTATAATGATGTTTAGGAAGCAGAAGGGTTTTCTTTCATTTGGAGTGGAGAAGAATGGAATTAAGAATACAAATCATTTTTCCTTTTCTAAAAAAAAATCAAAATGGAAAGTAGAAAGAAGAAAAAAAAAGTTAAGAAATGACCAAAGCTGTTTCCCATATGACTTGCTTAAGGATCTTTGTTCTTCTAGGCCAACTAAGTGCATAGGTTTTAGGGTGGATTTACAAACCTATGGATATAAAGGTCCTTAGACTGCCCCCATAGTCGAAACTCATGGGGATCTCCGATTGGCAATATTGAAAACACAAGAGTTATACTCTCTATGAATCCCGTATTGACAAAAGAGATCAGTCTAAGCGGAAGCTTTCGTGATCCCCGCAAGGGATAGACCCTCTGCGACATCACTAGACTTCCTTCTATCCTATGGTTGCGCTCAGCCCGGGTGTAGGGCTAGTGTGTGCAAGGGATGTATTGATGCATAATGTGTGAAAGGATTAACCAATCTACCAAGAGGGGAAAATAAACCATATATATACAAGTGAATATGTACAAAAGTATAATGACGAAGATCAATAAATAAATAGATAATGAAACTAAAATAAATAAAGAAACAAAATGGTAACTAAGGCAAATATAAAATTTGGTTGCACACTTAGAAAATCAATATCAACTCTCGAAAGTCCCCAGCGGAGTCGCCAAACTGTCACTTTCTGATATGTGACCGGCTGGCATGCCTTTTTTTAAAAAAAGAATACTTAAAATCGACTTTCAAAATTGAAAACCAATTTTATTAGGAGCCGCCACCAAAGTTTAATTTGTTGGGAAAAACTTGGAAAAACCTTTGAGTTTGATGGTCTGCATTTTGAAGAAAGTGAGTTCGGAAATTGAACCGTATAGGGAAGGTGTTAGGCACCCTATACGTCTGATTTAGAAAGTGAGCAATTATTTCGTATTTGCCTTAAATTATCCTCCTTGGTCATATAAGAACATAATAAAGAAGAGCATCAAAACAAATGGATATGTACAAGGGTGGACTTGGCTAGGCAAAGCCTAGGTCCTACGTACCCATCGATCGGGATCAAAGTCCACGTAGTTCGTCATCTGAAATGCCGCAAGGGCCAGGGGAAAGACTAAAATTTTTTTGCGGGAAGAACTAAAGAGGTTCAAAATTAATTATTTCCATAAATCAAACGAGATTGAATAGTTGTGATTGTGTTTGAATTTATGATAACAAATTATCTTGATCTTTGGTTCTTCCCATTTTTTAAAGACTTTTGATTCTTTGGATTTTTCTTTTTGGAGATATCTAGAAAGAAATCGAAATGAGTATTTTTGGATTTGAATTTTAAATTTTTTTTTTGGGAGTTTGAAAGAATAATTCAATGAAAGCATATTTTTTGGATTTTTGAAATTGTCTTGAGAATGAAAATAAAGGAAGTACTTTTCTTGCATGTTTGAAATTATTATGAAATCATTTGAAAGAAAATGTTTTTAATCTTGTGAAATTATTTTATGAAATTATATAAAAAAAATTTGTTGTTTTTTTTTAGAAAAAAATCTCGTGAATAAAATTTAAAGGAAAAATATTTTTTTGAGTTTTGGAATTTATCTTGTAAATGGAACAAAGAAACATTTCTTTTTTTTTTTTAAGACTTTTTGAATGGAAATGAAAACAAAGGAAACATTTTTTTTTTGGAAATTTTGAATTAATCTTGAGGATGAAAACAAGGGAAATAATAATTTTAGTAATAAAATTTTTTATATATTTGAAAACAAAGTTAAAGGAAAATACTTTTGGATTTCTGATTTTGAGGACAGATAAAATCTACACAAATACAATTACATATATATATATTCATGTAAGATACATAAAAATAAAAGAAATAATATGCATGAAAAAACACATATACATACACTAGCATACATATTTACATAAAACATGCACAACAAATTAAACCTGTATGTACACATATACATATATATATATATATATATATATATATATATATATATATATATATATATATATATATATATATAACTCATGTACTCACATTTTATATATATATATATATATATATATATATAACGCACACCTATATGTATTTATGTAAAGTGCAAAAATAAAAAAAATAAAAAAATAAATAAATAAAATAAATAAAAGGAAAGAAATATGCATGCTAGTATATGCATATTTTTCTGTCTTTTCATTTGGGTCCCTATGTGAAATTTTTCCTTTATTCTTTTGCTTGATCTGATATCATAGTTGCCTTCATATAGGTCCCTCGGTCCAGAAAATGTTTTAATTTTGAATTAAATTAACCCCTACAAACTTTTGAATTTTTTCAGTTTGGTCCCTGTTTTGCATGAATCATGTCCAAGTCTCAATTTTTCTTTCCAAATCTGTCCAGAATTCTTCTAGGATGTTTTTGGGTCATTATAGGTCCATTCCAGTCCATAGCACGGGAAAAAATGAATTAAAACCAAGTTCTTGGGAATTTCCACGTTTTCACGGTCCATTGTGTCACTTTGCTTTTTTCCATGATTTTTCTGATTTTTTTTTTTGTATTTTGATCTTCTTTTAAGTTCCAAAGTTTAAATTATGGCATGCAAAACTAACTCTACAAAAAAAAAACACAAAACAAAAATAAAATAAAATAAAATAAAATAAATGCGTGAGAGAAATCAACTTACCTTCACAGTTGCCTTTTTTGGATTTACTGCACTCCTCTCAGTTTTGAGCTTGTTCGCAGCTGAACTTCACTCTTTCAATCACCACATTTGCTCCTCCAATGCCCAGAGTGTTTGTGAATAATTTATAACTGACCTTCTTCTTCCACAATACTCCAAAAGAAAGCAAATCTTTCTCAATTTCTACATAGAAAATAGAGCATGTATTTTTTTTTTTTGCTCTTTCTTTTCTCCCCTCTCTTCTCTCTTCTCCTCCCTTTTTTTTTTCCTCTCTTTTTTTCCTTCCCAAGGGAAGAAAAAAGTCCTTTATTTATAGTGGGAGATGGGGGTGCAAAATGATTATGTTAGTGGAAAAAAACTTCCAAATCATGTAACTCTTACCTTGTCCTCATGTTCTTTTCTTGACTAGTAGTGTGATTGCCATTTGAAAAAAAGGAAATGAGGGACATAATTGAAGTACCTTGGCTAGGGATTCCTAACCATGCATGTGAAGGAAGGATACCACCATGTGTGTGTGATAAAAAAAACATATGACATTTTGGACTTTTATTATTTTATCATTTTTTTTAATATTTTCTTTTTGTTATTATTATTATTTTTTTTTGCCTTTTTGTTTTAAGTATTTTTATTTTTTATTTTTTACAAAAAGAAAAAGAAATTATAATATCATGGACAAAATTAGGTGTTACAATCATTCCTACCATGCCAAATACTATCAACGAGCTCTCTCTCGCCATTGAACATATCTAGTTGCTAGATACGTATATCTCCATTCTCCTTTTTTGCTAGGGTTTCCACTTTGCCACCACCGCTGTTGATGAGGGCTGCTTCTGTCACGACCTATTTTCTAGGCACATGACCGGCACAATGATGAATATCCCATCACTGTAAGCCTTTCGATAAATTCTTCCCACAAGTATAATTATTAGTCATTATCTCTATATTTTCAAAATACCATTCCTTAATAAATACAAAGAAAATACATCAAATTTTCTTAATTAAAAATAATAGATCCTCAGTACAAAATACATTATCATACTGAAATACAAGCCAAATACCAAACCCCTGACCTAAATGTCCTAGACGGTTACAGAGCAACATACTGTATAACAAAAGAAGGGCCTACCCGACAGCGAGAAGGTCCAACGTGATCTACTCCTCTAGCGGATGTTCTTCGGCGGTAACCTGATCTGAACAAAAAGATTTGTACAGAGAGTGTGAGCTTTTAAACTCAGTAGGCAAATTGGCCTCGCGTCAATAAAATTCAAATACATCACCAGTCATGTAAGCATATCAGAAGGCTCAAGCTCAACCAATAGACATAGTTAGAAATTACATACAAGAAGATAAAAATTCATCCAATTCAACAAATGTTACAAGTACTCGTCAATGGCAATATATCCCGAAGAGCGCACATAGGCCGGCTCACCAATTATGTATATTTTCGCCATGACGCACAACCTCATCCTCTTAGCTAGGGCGCCTCACGGATTTATCACCAATCCGGGCTATATCCCTACTGAGGGAATCGTTGTCTCCACACTCATTGGTCAAGTCACCCTTTAAACCGGGTTTTCCGCCTTGCCGTGAGAGGGGGTACTGTACCGCTCAATCACAATCAATAGTACCGTATTTCATATCATAATCAGAAGCACAATATAATATTCATCCTTATAACAGGTATAGTATATAATTATATGATTCAAATTTCACATCATCATGAGATACTTGCTTCGTCTTATCCATACTTCTGGATTAATTATCTCATTATATTCGTCATTCTGAATCCAATTTCCCCCTATGAATCTTAGGAGTGTCCTACGATATACTTTTTATCACCAGTAATGCTAAAACTCTATTAAAACGGGGTCGTTTCACTCACCTGGATTCCGTACGAGTATCACTTCCTTAAGTCGTTACGGACAAGAGTACACAGGTGAATTTCAGTGTTCTGCTACGGAGATTTTCATGAAAGATTATAGAAAATACGTTAAGATTGTTTTCGTACAGATACTGTTCATATATACGGTCATACGGTTACTATTCATATGTACGGGTACTATTCATACCAGAAATAGAGAATATAATCTGTAAAAGAGTACACCAGGTAAGTTCCCAAGAAAGAGTGGAGGGTCACACTGGACACACTTAAAAATCAGGTCTTTCCTTAGCCAGAACTTTCTTAGACATGTATTCTTCACAGTTTACATTCTATTTCGGTAATCAGAGAATCAAAATAACATATAAACAGCTAACGACAGTTTTTCTGATGTGGAAGATCGGCCAAAACCGCAACCACAGAGCATACTTAAGAAAATAACTTCTAAAATTTGAAAGACATAGAAAGGGCATCGTATCATTACCTAAACAAAAAAAGAAAGCCACAAAATCTCAGAGGCCTAGCGTCGGAGCAAGAGAAACTTAAGGAGAGAAGAAGAGAAGTTGAAGGTGTGAGTTTAGAACTGAAATGGAAGGGCCTATTTATAGCAAAAGTCAATAGTACTATTTGATACTATGCGCTAATAAAATATTCAATTTACTATTTATGAAAATGACATTTCTAATAATGCAGTTACTGTGCACCTTACGCAAAATTTTTTCTGTTATTACTATTGGAAACTTAAAGGGAAAACTATCCTTTCACCTTAAACCTTTAAGTTTCTTTTCAATTCAGTCCTTTCAATTTAGTCCCTGAGGGTATTTTTACACATAAAACGTCATTTTCTCCTACAAACTTCTTTCTAGTTTTCTCTTATGACCAAACAACATCTAATATTTGACATTTTGATTGTATAAATGAACAGTACCATATACGTAAATAGTATTATACGGGTAAATAGTACCATATACTGAAATAGTAACATTAGTTTGAAAACACACATTTATATTTTATTTTTCATGGGTATTACATTATCACCCCCTTTAAGAAATTCGGTCCTCCGAATTTAAATTACCTCAAGTCGTAAAAAGATGCGGATATCTAGAACGCATGTCAGCCTCGGCTTCCCATGTGGCTTCTTCGTGAGTTTGATTCCTCCACAAAACCTTGACGGATGGAATCTCCTTAGATCGGAGTTTCTTTACTTGACTATCGAGGATAACTACCGGTATCTCCTCGTATGACAAGTTTTCATTTACTAGGATAGAATCATTGTGAGAAGGGTGAAGTATGTGAGAAGGGTCATGAAGGTACTTCTTTAACATGGATACGTGAAAAACAGGGTGAATCCCTTCCAGATCCATAGGTAGGGCAAGCCGATAAGCCACTTTTCCCACTCGTTCTAGAATCTCATAAGGCCCGATGTATCTAGGACTCAACTTTCCTTTCCTTCTAAATCTCAACACACCTTTTATTGGAGAGACCTTAAGGAATACCATATCGCCGACTGAGAACTCCAAATCACGTCGTCTGTGGTCAGCGTATGCCTTTTGTCTACTTTGAGCTGCTCGCATCCTATCTTGTATTGTCTTAACCTTGGTTAGGGCATCCTGGGCCAAGTCAGGTCCTAATACTTTCGCTTCACCTACCTCGAACCAACCGATCGGAGATCTGCAATGTCTCCCATACAAGGCCTCAAAGGGTGCCATCCCAATAGTAGCCTGATAGCTGTTGTTATATGTAAATTCTACGAGATACAAATGCTTCTCCCAGCTACCACTGAAATCTAGGATACAAGCTTGTAACATATCCTCTAGCGTCTGAATCGTCCGCTCTGACTGTCCGTCTGTCTGTGGGTGAAAAGCGGTACTAAGGTCCACTCGAGTACCTAATGCCTCTTGAAAACTTCTCCAGAAACGAGAGGTAAATTGAGGACCTCTATCAGAAATGATAGATATAGGTACTCCATGCAGCTTCACTATTTCTTTAATATACAATTGTGCCAACGTTACTACACCATAAGTGGTTTTGACTGGAATGAAGTGTGCTGATTTGGTTAGTCGGTCAACAATGACCCAAACTGGTCTTAACCTCCTGTGGAGCGAGGTAGACCAACAACAAAGTCCATCGTCACTCGTTCCCATTTCCATTCAGGAATCTCTAATTGTTGTAACGAGCCTCCTGGCTTTAGATGCTCAGCCTTAACCTGTTGACAGGTTAAACAACGAGACACAAATTCTGCTATGTCTTGTTTTATTCCTTTCCACTAGTAGATCTGTTTCAGATCCTGATACATCTTGGTGGCTCCTGGATGTACAGCATATGCAGTACGATGGCCTTCTTCCATGATGTCTCGTCTAAGAGTTCCAACATCTGGTACACACAACCGTTGTTCAAAACGCAAGACTCCTGTATCGTCGAGTGTGAAACTATTCACTTCACCAATCTTCACCTTTTCCATAATTTGGACAAGCTCAGGATCCTCCATTTGAGATATCTGTATCTGGTCTACAAGGGAAGATCTAGCCCTGATATGAGCTAAGAATGATCCTGTCCTTGTAACCTTGAGAGTAGCACCTTTTGCTCTCAGCTCTTGTAGTTCTTGGATCAATGGTCTTCTTGTTACTGCTATATGGGCCAGACTGCCCATAGATTTTCGACTCAAGGCATCTGCTACCATGTTCGCCTTGCCTGGGTGGTAAAGAATATTGCAATCATAATCTTTTAGTAATTCTACCCATCTCCTTTGCCTCAAGTTTAGGTCTTTTTGGTCGAAAATATATTTTAGACTTTTATAGTCAGTGTAGATTTCGCAGGTTTCTCCGTATAGATAATGTCGCCATATCTTTAGAGCAAAAACTACTGCTGCCATTTCCAGATTGTGGGTGGGGTAGTTTTGTTTATGTTTCTTAAGCTGTCTCGATGCATATGCCACTACCTAGCCATGCTGCATGAGAACACATCCCAACCCTACTCTTGATGCATCGCAGTACACTGTAAAACCTCCTGGTCCTGAGGGTAAGACCAGTACAGGTGCGGAGATTAACCTTTTCTTGAGTTCTTGGAAGCTTTCTTCACAAGCGTCATCCCATTGGTACTTTACTCCTTTCCTAGTCAGTCGTGTGAGAGCAGCGGCTAACTGGGAAAAATTTTGGATGGAACGATGATAATATCCTGCCAATCCCAAGAAGCTGCGAATCTCCGTGACAGAGGTAGGCCTAGGCCACATTTTGACCGCTTCTACTTTGCTTGGGTCTACTTGGATGCCATCTTTGGAGATCACATGTCCCAAGAAAGTCACGCGATCGATCCAAAACTCGCATTTAGAGAATTTGGCATACAATTGATGATCCCTCAATGTCTGCAACACAATACGAAGGTGTTGTTCGTGCTCTTTTGAAGTCTTTGAGTACACCAGAATGTCGTCTATGAAGACAATGACGAATTTGTCTAAAAAGGATTTAAAAATCCTATTCATTAAATCCATGAAAGCAGCTGGTGCATTCGTTAATCCAAATGACATCACCAAGAACTCGTAGTGCCCATATCTGGTACGGAAGTCTGTTTTAGGCACATCCTCCTCCTTGATCTTGAGTTGGTGATAACCAGACCTTAAGTCAATCTTTGAAAAACACTTGGCTCCTTGAAGTTGATCGAAGAGGTCGTCGATGCGAGGCAACGGGTATTTATTTTTGATAGTTACTTTATTCAGTTGCCTGTAATCTATGCATAGTCTCATCGATCCGTTTTTCTTTTTCACGAACAGAACAGGAGCTCCCCAAGGTGAATAACTTGGCCTTATAAAGCCTTTGTCTAGCAAGTCCTGTAACTGAGTCTTTAACTCTTTTAATTCTGTTGGTGCCATTCTATAAGGGGGTATGGAGATTGGGCGAGTATCTGGTGCTAACTCTATCTGGAACTCAATCTCTCAATCTGGGGGTACACCTAGTAGATCATCTGGGAAGACGTCTACAAACTCCTGAACTACTGGAACGTCCTCTACTTTTAGTTCTTCTTTCTTAATATCTTTAACAAATGCCAAGTATCCTTGACAGCCCTTTCGCAATAAACGTTAGGCACACATTAAGGATATAAGATTTCCAAAAATTTCACTCTGTTCACCATGAAATACAAAGGAGGGCTCCCCCGGAATATTGAACTTAACTATCTTATTATAGCTGTCACATCCCAAAAATTGAACATGTGAAAAGATACTACTCATTTGATAAAATTCTCAAACATACGTTATTTACATATATTCTGTAAGGTTTTGCATTCAACCTTAATCATTCATTCCACACTACAGAATTATATTCATCTGATAAGCAAATATAGACATACATAATCTGATGTTTCTATCTCATCGCAAGCCTAGGAGACCTATAGTAAGTACAGAGCGTTCCTAGTATTCACATTAATAAGTACTGTACTAGTATCCCACCAGACAGAAACAGATAATAACTCCAAGGGGCTTCTAATCTTCAAACGGATACTCTTCTTCCTTGTTTCCTGTATCTGAAAAGATAATCATAGGGAGTGTGAGTTTATTTAAAAACTCAGTAAGTAAATAACTGTACTATATAAAATATCAAAAGTACAAATACCACATTTATTCATATAATTAATTGTCTTATACATCGAGTAGTATGAGACTCTAACCCTTTCAAACTTGTGAATAAGATTTCATAGATATACACAGAGTAGTATGAGACTCTAACCCTTTCAAACTCGTGAATAAGTTCTCATAGATATACACCGAGTAGTATGGGACTCTAACCCTTTCAAACTCGTGAATAAGTTCTCATAGATATACACCGAGTAGTATGGGACTCTAACCCTTTCAAACTCGTGAATAAGTTCTCATAGATATACAACGAGTAGTATAGGACTCTAACCCTTTCAAACTCGTGTATAGTTTTTCATCGTTATGCACTGAGTAGTATGGGACTTTAACCCTTTCAAACTCATGTATTAGATCCCGTAGATCTTTACTCATTAATAAGATAGTGAGAATTTATCACATAGTACAATTGCCATGAAATAAAATAATTTCTACATACTCTTATTCCTTTGAATTTCTGTAAAAAAAAATATACCAATCATCATATACTGTCATATGAAAAATTGATTGATTAATATCCAATAATATTGTAAATGGGACTTATATTGTACTTTGACTAGTAATATCAAATTAGCTTAGTAAGGTTATTCACTTACCTTGATGTTTGTCCAAGTTTACCTTGTTCCACATTAGAATTTGTGTAGGAAAATTTTCTAGTAAAATATATTACAAGGAAACATAAGAAATGAAACAAAATCACGAAAATATGCAAAATTTTCTGATTGCTACAGTAACGGTTTGCTACAGTGACGGTTCGCTACAGTAACGGTTCGCTACAGTGACGGTTCGCTACAGTACGGTTCGCTACAGTAACTTCGAATTTGCAGACGCTTCCCAGAAAATTTTCATCATTTCCCTTTTTTTTTTTGATTCAAAACCAGAATCTCAACTCTTTTAATCGATTATAACTCAAATATAACTTTTAAAACAACTGAGATTCATGAATTATCATCAAAATCTTCAAGAACAAAACCTCCTCTAATCTTCCATATAAACTTAGATTTAAGGAAAATAATGAGATTAAAGCTTACCTTTGATCCTTACAAAGCTTTTGAACCGAACAAATAATCGAAATTCTGAAGATCAAGGAAAGGATTTGAGAAGAGGGTGAAGAAACGAGAGAAAGTGAATTTACTATTCACTTCAGCCTGCTTCGATACGTGAAAAAATGAGGGGGGTACTATTGAAGCTTTATATTAAATATTTCTAATGGGTTATTGAATAACCCATGGGTATCCATAATCCAACATCCAAACCCATCCAGTCAATTTACAATAAATGGACTAATTGACCATTCTTAAACCACTTTTCTATGAATTTCACCATTTTTAGAATATATCCCACATGGTGCAAATATTCAGTCCAGTCATTTAACTCAATTTTCATAAATAATATTCAAAGAGAACAATTAAATATGAAAATTAAAAATGACCAAAATAAATAACTAAAGTAACGTTGTAAAATTCTAAAATACTCTTAGGTGAATTATATTTCAAAATTAACGGGTATTACAATAGCAATCCAGGGTGGCATGACAAGATGCCAGCCAATCCATGCCTAAGATGACATCAAAGTCTGTCATATCTAACAGCATTAAGTCTACTGTTGTATTTATTTCTCCGACTCTTACCTTGCAAGCTCGGTAGCCTCGTTCTAT
Organism: Biancaea sappan; assembly: GCA_037074585.1. Lineage (NCBI taxonomy): Eukaryota > Viridiplantae > Streptophyta > Magnoliopsida > Fabales > Fabaceae > Biancaea > Biancaea sappan. The sequence goes on from CM073494.1 coordinate 22,351,638, forward strand.
TAGTAGGGTGTCTCCAGTAGGTGTAGTTACTAAGAACGGACATTCTAATCTAGCAACTTTTTGCTTAAAGTTCTTAGCAAAGAATGGCGACACATAGGAATGCGTAGAGCCAGAGTCAAACAAAATATGTGCAAAATTTGATTCAATCAGAAGAGTACTTGCTACCACCATATTAGACTCCTGAGCATCTTGACGGGTTAGAGCGAATACTCGAGCGGTCCCTCGGCCTGCTGAAACCTGACCTCGACCACCTTGTCCTCTGCCAGCACCTCTTCCGATTCCATTGCCTCCTACAGTTACAGGCGCTCTGTTGGCAACAGTGGCCTCTGATTGATTAGGGCGTACTGACCCTTGGCCAGATCTTGTGTAGAGTTGGGGGCAATCTCTTTTGATGTGGCCCTATTGACCACATTGGTAACAGACCCTAGTGTTGTTGTTGACAAAACAAGCTACGAAGTGATTTCTTTCACATTTAGAGCACCAGGGCCTTTGTTGACCCCCTGTACCACTTTGTTGACACTGTGGTGCACTAGCGGTAGAGGCTGCATGTCCAGAACTCTCTCTGTGGTAGCGTGATTTCTCATCTTGTTTCCTCTTTCTTTTGTTATTCCATTTTTCTTTATGCATATCTCTTTCTTCCATCATACGGGCGATGTCGACGGCTTTTATGTAAAATGAAAAATCTCGTATCTTCGATCCCACCCTGTCAAATAAAGACTCTCGAAGGCCTTTAATAAACCGTCGGATCTTTTCTTTCTCAGTTAGAACCATGTGAGTAGCATATTCAGACAACTCTACAAACAGATTGTCGTATTCATCGACAGTTCGTGATCCTTGCCGGAGTGCCTCAAACTCATTCATCTTTGCTTCTCGTATACTCTCCGGAATAAATTGTTCTCGAAAAATTCTTTTAAAGTCATTCCATTTAAGGGGTGGGGCATTTCTGGCCATGCCCTTCTTTCATGTTCGCCACCAGCGGTCCGCCTTACCTCTTAATTGAAAGGTAACAAGGGTTATTTTTCGAGGTTCAGGGCATTCTAGCGTGTCAAGGATTTTCTCATAATCTTCTAGAAAACGTTGTGGGTCTTCATTAACATCTCCTTTAAAGGTTAGCGGATTCAGCTTCATAAATTCTGAGATCTTGACCTCTGTCCCTACCCAATCCTGAGGAGGGGGTGGAGGTGGCATCTGGTCTGTCTCTTGTACTTTTGCAGCATGTACTGATGCCTGTGAGCCATCTTCAGATGATTGTCCCATTAGAAGTTCCTTCAGCCCATTTACATCTTTTTGCATTGCAGCTAATGCTTCCATCACTACAGTCGCGTCAATTTGTGATGGTATTCCAGCATTTCTTCCAGGGTTTTCAGTGGATATTTCTTTGTTTTGTGCATGGTTACCTTCTGCACGGTTAGGCATCTCTAGCCTTGCATCTGCTGACTGAGCAGCTGGAGGGACCAGGGCCCTACCAGATCTTGTGCGGATTCCAGAAGCGTTTGATTTTCTTGGTGCCATCTAAACTTATTCTACAATTAAGAATAATATATATCGTCACTATTATGCTTCAAGGAAAGACACGAAAGAAAGAGATTTTAAACTCTACAGGGCTTTTGGTGGATCTTCATCCTATGGTCGTGCTGCAGTCACGACAATAGGGGAAGGCCCACTAAAGACACCTTGCTCTGTAATCACTAGGAGACCTAACAACTTATGCTCTGATACCAATTTTGTCACGACCTATTTTCTAGGCACATGACCGGCACAATGATGAATATCCCATCACTGTAAGCATTTCGATAAATTCTTCCCACAAGTAAAATTATTAGTCATTATCTCTATATTCTCAAAATATCATTCCTTAATAAATACAAAGAAAATACATCAGATTTTCTTAATTAAAAATAATAGATCCTTAGTACAAAATACATTATCATACTGAAATACAAGCCAAATACCAAACCCCTGACCTAGATGTCCTAGACGGTTACAGAGCAACATACTGTATAACAAAAGAAGGGCCTACCCGACAGCGGAAAGGTCCAACGTGATCTACTCCTCTAGCGGATGTTCTTCGGCGGCAACCTGATTTGAACAAAAAGATTTGTACAGAGAGTGTGAGCTTTTAAACTCAGTAAGCAAATCGGCCTCGCGTTAATAAAATTCAAATACATCACCAGTCATGTAAGCATATCCGAAGGCTCAAGCTCAACCAATAGACATAGTTAGAAATTACATACAAGAAGATAAAAATTCATCCAATTCAACAAATGTTACAAGTACTCGTCAATGGCAATATATCCCGGAGAGCGCACATAGGCCGGCTCACCAATTATGTATATTTTCGCCATAACGCACAACCTCATCCTCTTAGCTAGGGCGCCTCACGGATTTATCACCAATCTGGGCTATATCCCTACTGAGGGAATCGTTGTCTCCACACTCATTGGTCAAGTCACCCTTTAAACTGGGTTTTCCGCCTTGGCATGAGAGGGGGTACTGTACCGCTCAATCACAATCAATAGTACCGTATTTCATATCATAATCAGAAGCACAATATAATATTCATCCTTATAATAGGTATAGTATATAATTATATGATTCAAATTTCACATCATCATGAGATACTTGCTTCGTTTTATCCATACTTCTGGATTAATTATCTCATTATATTCATCATTTTGAATCCAATTTCCCCCTATGAATCTTGGGAGTGTCCTACGACATACTTTTTATCACCAGTAGTGCTAAAACTCTATTAAAACGGGGTCGTTTCACTCACTTGGATTCCGTACGAGTATCACTTCCTTAAGTCGTTACGGACAAGAGTACACAGGTGAATTTCAGTATTCTGCTACGGGAGATTTTCATGAAAGATTATAGAAAATACGTTAAGATTGTTTTCGTATAGATACTGTTCATATGTACGATTACTATTCATACAATTACTATTCATATGTACGGGTACTATTCATACCAGAAATAGAGAATATAATCTGTAAAAGAGTACACCAGGTAAGTTCCCAGGAAAGAGTGGAGGGTCACACTGGACACACTTAAAAACCAGGTCTTTCCTTAGTCAGAACTTTCCTAGACATGTATTCTTCACAGTTTACATTCTATTTCGGTAATCAGAGAATCAAAATAACATATAAACAGCTAACGACAGTTTTTCTGATGTGGAAGATCGGCCAAAACCGTAACCACAGAGCATACTTAAGAAAATAACTTCTAAAATTTGAAAGACATAGAAAAGGCATAGTATCCTTACCTAAGCAAAAAAAGAAAGATCCAAAATCTCAGAGGCCTAGCGTCGGAGCAAGAGAAACTTAAGGAGAGAAGAAGAGAAGTTGAAGGTGTGAGTTTAGAAGTGAAATGGAAGGGCCTATTTATAGCAAAAGTCAAGGGTACTATTTAATACTATGCACTAATAAAATATTCAATTTACTATTCATGAAAATGACATTTCTAATAATGCAGTTACTGTGCACCTTACGCGATGAAAATTTTTTTTTTTCTGTTATTACTATTGGAAACTTAAAGGGAAAACTATCCTTTCACATTAAACCTTTAAGTTTCTTTTCAATTCAGTCCTTTCAATTTAGTCCCTGAGGGTATTTTTACACATAAAACGTCATTTTCTCCTACAAACTTCTTTATAGTTTTCTCTTATGACCAAACCACATCTAATATTTGACATTTTGATTGTATAAATGAACAGTACCATATACGTAAATAGTATTATACGGGTAAATAGTACCGTATACTGAAATAGTAACAGTAGTTTGAAAACACGCATTTATATTTTATTTTTCATGGGTATTACAGCCTCACTCTCTTTTTCGCATCTCTTTTATGAGAGATATTTCCCTTCTCTTTGTATAAGCATTTCCTCTCTTCTTTATAAGAGATTTGTTTTCTTTTTCCAACCCTTTTTGCTTTGCCATGATTATCCTCAGCTGCCTAGTAAACTACAATTGCCTTTTTCGTTAATGTTCTCCATCTCTATCTATTAACACCAACAATAAAAACCACATTGTCACCATCTCTTCCGCCTTTTTTCTCTCCCCCTTCCTTTCCTCTGCCGAGATTCTTACTCCATCACCGCTCTCTATGCAGTCCAGGATTTCGTCTAGTTTAGTGCTGATCCACAGCAAGACGACTGCGCAAGTGATGCCTGAGGCATTTCAAATCTTTAGATAGAGGAAGCACGTCAGGCTTATCATCTATGACAAAAAAACCGCATTGAAAATGAACCAGGTATAGCATTGGTCTTCGATGCTAGGCCTTGCTCGGTGGTGACAGAGATAGAAGCAACCTGTGGAGGTCTGCTAGGCTTTGTCGTCGGTGAAGTCAAGGTGGCTTGCTATTTGCGGTGTGACGTGGTCGAGGGTTTGAAGAGGCTTCGGGTCGAGGTCCGAGGCCATTTGGGCTCAGTAATGCAGATCCTGCCTCTTGCTTTAGTCTTCCTGTTTGATTTGTTTTTGGTAGATACTGGGTTTTCGATTTTGTTAGCTGGGGCTTTTATGGGTTTTTTGTTCTTTTGGGTTGCTTGCAGTCACTTTGTGTAGCTTCTTTTATAAAATTTTAAAAAAAAAAGGTCAGCTCTCTGGGTTAGACTTTATTAGCCTTAATCCATTTAGTCTAAGGGTGTGTTGCTTTTGTTAAGACCTAAGTGCTTTTTAGGGTATGTTGTCCTAAATTTATGTACCTATTATCTCATAAGTTCAGGTGTGAATTGCAATTGTTTTATTTTGAGGTCTTGTATTATCTCATGTATCTCAGGCTTAATGACTTTAATGGAATTTATTTTCATTTGTCAAAAAAAAAACTATCCACGAGGATCACAATCAAGGCTTTAAGAGCATTTATAGTGGTGGTTGTTAAAGAATTCTTAAATTTAAAAAATGGTTCTTATTTCGGTTCACAATTATAGTTCGCCATGGCTACCACGCGTAAGAACGATTCTTATACAAAAAAATAATAGTAAAATAATTAATTCATAATAAATGTTAGTAGAGTCAGTGGAGAGTAATAAATGTTAAAATAGTTGATAGTTAATTGTGGGACCTATTTATAGGTTCTTAAGAGGTTTACCATTGGAGTAGAAAGTTGTTTAAAGTTGTGGGGATTTACTTAAACTGATGTAACACTATAGGACCTACAACAAGAATTCAATTGAGGTTTACCACTATAGATACTCTAAGATGCATAGAGAAGATTTGGCTACAAAGCTGATTGTGAAAACCAATAATCAAAACAAATGGTAATAGATTTTTTGTGAAGTTTAGAGAAATTGACCAATTGGCTCAACTAAGAAACTAATAAATTATTCTTAAAATTAGTGAATGAAAGAGCTGAGTTAGTAAAAGTCAGTGAAAGTAGTAAAAAAAAATTGACTAAGAACCGGTCACTTCGTCTTCTGACTCTCATTTTCTTCAAAAATAAAAAGAAAAATTATTTTTGCTTTAGTTTTATGTTTTTTTAGTTACTAGCTAGTTTTAAATTTTTACTTATATTTTGACATTTAATAAAGATAAACATAGTTATTTATTATTTAATGCATGATAATGAGTTTAATGATTATGTATAAGTGACTACTTTATATATATATTAATATATTTTAAGTATTATTAATTTAATTATAGTTCAATCATTGATAATTGAATCGGTATCTCTATCAATTTAATGATCGTTCTAATTTTTAAAACTTTAAATTTTTGTTTGATAAAATATTAAATCCATTCCAACCCATAAGGATTTCGTAAAATCACATTATAGGAAAATATTATCAAAGGTCTCATCCACCATATATATATATATATATATATATATATATATTCCGAAAACCACAAGTAGTAGTGAAATTAATATGGTGCCTGAGAAGATTATTTGTAGAAGTAATGCACCATTATGTAATTTAAAAATATTGAAAAATTAAAACAAACATTGAGTTATAATGATCAGTCAATCAGACGCACACTAGTTATTTGACATGCCTTAAAAAACAGGTTAATTTACTCTTTTGTTTTTTTATTTTTCTCAGAAAGATAATCTCAAATGATTTCTACCTTCACATTTTCGATCAAATGGAAGATTGGATGTGCTTTGCAGTAAAGCTTTCTCTTTTAATAATATTAATAATTTTTAAAATTCATTTTTAGTATTTATTTTATCATACGGCTTTTTGCGTTGTATGGAATCAAGACACCAAAAATTCCAAACACATTCAGCTTTATTTAACATCGGTTAGTTTCTTAGTTACATTAACATTATATTGATTTAAATTTAAAAATAATAATAATTTAATTCATGAAAACGTCAATTGAAAATATTAAAACAATTAATCTTTTCATCCTTTTAAGTGGAGGATAGCTTCAGTAAAAAAAGAAGATTAAAACAAATACAAAATCTTAGATAGAGCACTGGACAATTCGATTTTTTTCAATAATATTAAGAAACGATAGAAGGATATATATATATATATATATATATATATATATATATATATATAATTAAAATTTATGGTCAGCCCTGCACTTCTATACTAACCTGCCACCTGAGTGACGTACTTTTTTAAATGAGAGATTTGTCAATGTGACACTAAATTAGAAATATAAAAAGATATGAAAAGACACCCCTAATAAAACTTTTACATATCAATCCCATATTTTTGGAATAACAGATATATAAAATGCAGAACAACATGTCTTACGAATAATTAATCTAAAATTATTTGATATCATTATATCAACAATAATATTGAATGGAGACCAAGCCAACACACTTATAAATTTTTCTATTTCTTTTTGGAAGTTTTAATAATATCAGTCTTCAAATCTCTATCTAATGACGACGATGTAAATATAAAGACGTGAGTCACAAATTTTATAAGATAAGAACTAGCAAGAAATATCTTCCATAACAAAAGATGACATAATAAAGTGATTTCTTATAACATTTTTTTTTGAGGACGCAGAAAAAGATTTTGAATAAAATTAATAATCATGCATCATATTTTTACTTTGGCGAGTGGATAGAAAAAAATGAGTCCCCATATTTCTTTTACAAAGTTATCAATTATAGATGTTGTTTATCAAACAAATTTGTGAAATGTTGTCTCTTAAAAATTTCCAATGAAGATTTAGTCATAATTAATACGTCAGTTAATCTGATGATATGTTTATCATAAAAATGACGTTGATCTCCTGCTAATAACTTAGAATATATTAATTTCTTTATTTGATTTTAATTGGAAATAATCGTGAGTTAGATGGAGAACTTATTTTTGTTTATTTTTTAATTATATTTAAAATCTGACGAATTTGTATCCAAAATAAAATTCAAAACCAAAGATGTGATCAATGTAGATCTACATAAAAAATCGATTAGTTTCAATATTAAATTTATTAATTTTTAATACCAACTATTTTATCGTTAGTTAAATAATTAATAATAAGTCATTTAAAAAAGTTTATTATCAGCGGTCCAATCAAATCAAAGTATATTTTAGTATTAAAATCAATTGGTTTCATATGTATATCATATATTATGGCACCATCAGTAAAAACTAAAAAGATACCAATGGGAGCAGCTGCTGTGACGTGTAAGACTGACAATGCTTTATGGCAAGTTCATACTTCATACATATTAAAGGCACTTCAAAAAAAAAAAAAAGAAGACACTTCAACAAATGTTAGCTCTTAAACATTAAATTAATATAAAGATTTGCATGATGCCTTTATATGATATATTTGATATCAATTAGGCTTGAATCTTTGAAACTCAAACATTTCATAACAAAATTCTTACAGTCCTTGTTAAAATCCAATGTCCACTCCAGGGTCTATACAAATTTTGATATAAAAAAAGGGAATAAAAAGTTTTAATATGCAAAAATACAGATTAAAATTTGGTCGCAAGCACTCTCCTTCCTTTCATCAATACCACAAGCCATGTTGACCTTATCGTCAATTTGGAGTAAAATTGAATATAATTTAATTTAATTTTTAAAATAATTATAATTTATTTTTTCTTGATTTAATTACTATTAATTTAATGAGTTACGACTAATCTAATTTAAATCAAATCAAATTAAATCATAGAAATATCAAATCTTCTCAACATTTATTTATTTATTTTTATTTATAAAACTCAAAACTTAAACATTACTTAAAAGGAAAAAATGACATTTTGGTATAGCCATTTATATTTTAAAAATTTCATACTAATTTTATATGTTTTAAAATTTTATTATTTTGACCATTGTCTCTTAAAATTGTTATTCTAGGTAAAAGAGTTGACACGTATCATTAAATGTTAACAGTTTACTCTTCGTTTTGATGTTTTTGACGGGACGGGAAGGACTAAGGAGGATTGGAGGAGGAAAGAACAAACAACGTGGCATCGTGTAGATGTAGTAGTACAGTACAATCCTGTTCTGCTAGAAGTGATGATAATTAACTTCGCAACCACCATCTTCCGCCATTTTTCTCCTCCTTCTTCCTTCTCTCTCTCTCTCACAGAGTCTGAGAAGTCATAGACTACACACACACTCTCTCTCGCTCTCTCTCTCTCTCTCTCTACCATTATGAAAACCCATCAACAACCGAAGCTCAAAACCCAACTATTCTCCTGCGGCTTCTTCCGCCACTGCGCTCAGACCGTCCTCAGCCCCACCGGCGCCACCCTCCCTCTCACCCACACTCCTCCACGCCCTCCGCCTCCGCCTCCGCCGCCACCCCACCTTCCTTCTAAACCAGAATGCGAGTCCTCGACCACCTCCTCCTCTTCCTCTTCCGCAACCTCTCAGAGCTTCACACAGTGGAGGTTCTCTCTTCCCACCTCCACCCCCACCCACACTCCACCCCAGTCCCACCACCCACCGCCGCCATCTCCGCCGCCCCAATACCCCCTCCTCTGCCACAACCTTCAAGAACTCTTCCACCTCTCGGAGCTCCAACTCACCTCCGGATCCGACTCCGACCTCCTCGCCGCGCTTCACCTTCTAGAACGTTCCCTCGTCCCTAACCCCCCACAAGATCAGCCTCCCTGCCCCCCCGACCTCATGCGAGGAGTCATCTGGAATTTGCGAAACTCCACGGGGGCAAAACCGGCAACAAAAATTTTGTTCGCGCTTTGCTTGTCGGAAGGGAACCGGCGCGTGGCCGTCGAGACGGGGGCGGTGGGCGCGGTGATCGAGTCCGCGCCAGAGCTCGAGGGGCCCCCGGCGGAGAGGGCGCTGGCCGCTCTGGAGCTCATGTGTACGGTGGCGGAGGGGCAAGAGGAGGCCAGGGCCCACGCGCTCGCCGTGCCCGTGATGGTCACGATGATGGGCAAGATGGGGGCGCGTGGGAAGGAGTACGCGATAGGAGTCCTCGCCGTTATTTACAGCGGCGTGGTTGGAGATCAGCAGACTGCGCCTCCAGAAGAGGTGGCGCGTGCGGTGGAGCTCGCACTGCAAGGCGAGTGCAGCGCCAGGGGGAGAAGGAAGGGGGGCCAACTGTTGAGGACACTGCAGGACTATGGACGGCCGGAACTGACCGAGGAGGGAAGATAAAGGCCGGCGACACTTATCTCCGGCAGCGGTAAGTAGCCGGAGACGTCTCCGGCCAAATTGAACGGCATTTCGGGAAGTGGTGGCCATGCCTAAACTTAACAGTCCCTGATGTTAAATTAAATTCATTTGTCTCTGTCGTGTACTGGTCTTTGATGTTAAGTTAGGTCTAAGTATGTGCGTTTTCTGCTATATATTGTAATATATTTTGTTGTGAGCAACTAAAATTAATGTAAATCACTATATATGATAAATAAGAATGTAATTTATCTACGATTGCTACATGATGCAATTATAAACTTTAAAAATAAATATCCACCCAACACCCAACACTAGCAGCAAAAGGAGTAATGAGAATTGACAATGGTTGGTGGTATTGGAGTTTGGCCAAATTCTATGGAATAAGCAACTCCTATGTTGCTGAAGCTTGGGCTAATTCACATTGGTATTAAACAAGTTGTCACACTAATTAAACATCAAGAAAATTGGGATTGTAACAAATAGCAAAATCATCCATGACTTACTTTGTGCAAATGATAACAATTGGGATTGTAACAAATAGCAAAATCATCCATGACTTACTTTGTGCAAATGATAACAATTGGGATTGTAACAAATAGCAAAATCATCCATGACTTACTTTGTGCAAATGATAACAATGTTCATCCTCTAGCTATTTTTGTGGATAATTGCAGGCATTTCCTCTTATTCTTTGAAGATTTTATAGGATCTGCAAAATTCCTAGAGCTCCAAACAAGTGTGCAGACATTTTGGCCAAAGAAGCTAGTAAAAAAAGACTTTCTTTAAGTAGTTTTTCTTATGCCCCTCTTTTTGTTAAAGACCAGTATATGCAAGACATGTGTTTTAGTAGCAGTTCGGAGCCCCCCTCCCCTTCTCTCAAGGTTTTGTTTCTGCTCTTGTGGCTCTGGGTTTTCTTTTAGCCTTTTGTTTCTTGTAATATCACAGTAATCATGTTCTATTCATTGTTGTTTTAATATATTTCTTTTAACCAAAAAAAAAAAAGAAAAGATAACCTCTTGAATATCTGAAAATGATAAGAGTTTAATTTTTAGATATATATATCCATGGGTTAACAAACCAAGAAGTTTACACAAGTATTGAATTTTGAACGTCTTCCGTGTATATATGCTGCAAATAATGGAAGTCATGTCATGCGCACATTGTACGAATCTTTGATTTTGGAGATTTTACAGACAGAAAAAGGATATCTATTTATGGATTGAAGACATAATTTGTTCATGTCAAGTTGGTGCTAGCTATATATGATGATCAATAGCAGTTTAGTAGATATGCACCGTAAAAATCATGGAAGTCTTTGATCGAAGAGAAGCTGGATGAAAACAATAGAGTGTAACATTCTGAAATTAAGCATGTCAGATTCACGTGTGGGTGGGGTTGAGTTTCAGAAATTCATGAAATTGTGTGTGTACGCATGCCAGAATTGTGGTGCAACATACACAGTTGAGGGCTCCATTTTCTGCACTGCACCATCTTCCACAATAATTGGTGACAATATACCTACGTAAAATTATTCACTGACTGTTTGTTTGTGTTTTATATAATGAAAATTCAAAATTTCTATAATCGAACAAACCCGTCTTTATAATATTTAAAATTTAATTATATATCACGTAGTGATTATTAATGTATAAATATAGGCAAATACAAATTAAGCAATGGAATATACATGTATTTCAGTATATGAGGAAACAAAAATTGAAAGAGTGTGTATGAAGGTGTGGGGAAGAGGCTAGCATCTGCTTTTGGGGACCACTCACAGTTTGCAAAAGCTTACACTCTGAAATCTGAAGCGAATCCTGATTCAAAATGTTGCATTATTACTCTACTCTCTCATGTACAGTCACAGAACTTAAAAACCCCTATTCATCCACCACGAATTGATTCTTTCTTTTGTATCGAATTTCACCCATTAAATTAATTATTCAGGCCTCTTGATTTTTGGGAGTTCAACTTATACATCAACCTCACAAATCAAATTGGAATTAATTATCAATAACTTCTCGTTATAATATGATTTAACTTAATAAGAAATTAATTGCAATGCTGGTCTACAATTATATATATATATATATATATATATATATATATATATAAAAATATGTCACACACATAAACGGAAGTTACGTTGTATCAAGCAGAATACGTTGGTGTCTTATAAAGTAACAAATTAAGGTTCCCATTTAATGTTCAACAACTTTTTAAACAAAATCACCTTCAGTAAAAAATATTTGTCGGAATCCTATATATATATATATATATCATACTATGTGTAATATATATACACACATATATTTAAATTGGGTTTTTAATATCTATTTAAATTTTATGTATGTTTACAAATATTTTTTTATGTGTTTATATATATATGTATATATATGATTATATATATATATATATATATATATATATATATATATATATATATATGTATGTATGTATATGCAGCTTGATTTCCAATATTCTGGGAAACTTAAATTTATACTTATTATTTGAGTGAATTATGTATAATATTATTAACTCCTCTTAAAATTTAATTAAATTAGAATCAACATCATGAGGAATTAAAAAATTTTGTCGATTCTCCTATTTGATATATATAGTAAAAATAACAAATATTATTTTTATTTTTTTCAAAAACATATATTATACGAAATTTTAATGACAAAAAATATATTGAATACAAAATTTTATATATTTTATAGATTTTTTGTTATTTAAAAATGATTATTACGTATAACTAAAACTGTATGTTGTAATTTAGTTCCCTTCTAGAGCTTTGCCAGCTTTCTGACTTATTGTCCAGCCAAGAAAAACCCGATATGCATGCTAATACTAACAGTAAGCTGATAGAAATTAAGTTGGGTTGAGTGTTGACTCCGGAGGATATTAATTTAAATTTTTTCAGTTATTCATACATATGCATGACGACATATAAAAAAAAAAGACTATAAATATATCTATACCAATCGTGATATATATATATATATATATATATATGTGTGTGTGTGTGTGTGTGTGTGTGTGTGAAAATAATGGCGTTTATGTATACTAGCACATGTCTAAGATGGTCGTATGTTTTCATTAGTTTGCTGAATCACCTGTATATCCATATAGCGTATATATAACCTACAGATTAGGGATGATATTGATATGCTGATATTGAATTGAATACATAAAGCATGCAAATGCAAGTAAGAGTTTGCAGACATGCATTTACTTGGTTTCTTTCAAGTCACACACAGCTGTGTACAGATATATGATCTCCACTCTCCTCTCCAGTGTAGTTCACTTAAATTTCATTTTGGTATCCAAATTTGAGAGAGAGCAGTTAATTAATTAATAAATTTAAATTAATCTCTTAATATAATTATACTCGATATGTGTGTGTGTGTAGACTACCTCGCTAACGAAACCTAAAATAATATAAATAAATGTCATACTATAAACGTTCAAATGCAGAGAATTAATATTCCAAAGACAGCGAACGTGAACGAGAAATGCATGATGGCAACTTGTTGTGTGAAATATATATACAAGAAACAAATCACTAATGGGTTGGAGAATATAATGAAGGCAAAATGTTTGCAAACCTTAGGTGGGACGCAAATAATTTTTTTTATTATACAAACAAAATTTGTTATACGTGTGTGTGGGACGCAACTAGAATTGATGACGCTATACATACAATATACATGCGTGTGGGACGCAACACACAATGATCTCTATTCTTCTAGAAGAGCATAGCAATCTTCCCATTTCGACATTATTGGGAAACTTTAATAATATATACAACTATTTGAGACCTCAGGCCTCTGAATTTCTGTGGGTGACTTGGACATCTATAATAGGTTTCTTAATACATACGCTTCATTCAAACACACATACAGACACATCTATATAACAACTACTATCGTGCGGATATATATATATATATATATATCCAACTCCCCTGGGACTAAACCAGGATGTGTTAAGGAAGTGGAGAAAAATATATAGCATCCTTAAATAGGAAGCACAAGCATTAATATTCCAGGTTTGGTAAGTTTGTCGCAGCCAAAACAAGAGAGAAATGCTCTATATATAGTAGCTAGAGCTTGTTGGTAATCACCGTCGTCATGATGATTTTACACCACATGGTACTTAATTACAAAGAAAAAAAATCAGATTATTCTATAAATAACTTAACTTTTCGGAGTCAAGTTTTTCGTTGCTGGATGTTTTTGAGATCTATGTATAAGTAGTTTTTTTAATTAATTATACATACAAAATTTGAGATAATTTAACTGTAAAAAATTTTTTTTACCTCTTTAAAAGTCAAACTCTATAAAGTTTTCCAAAAAAATTGTAGGTATCTGTAATTTACTTGTCAAATTATACAAATTGATATATGAATTGTTACCCATAAATATATATATATATAGTACACAGGATATATACTTTCCATACCCCCTTCACCCATCATTAGTGTGTGTATATATATATATATATATATATATGAAGAAACATGGTTTCCAATGCCAACGTCTTACCAGTGTTTCCATCAGTTGAAGGTTTCTCTTCGATCTTCTTTCTGTTTGTCTCTTGTTGACATTTGACTGATTAAAGAAGATACTATTTTGTTGAAGATAGGCAACAGGGAATAATATTGCTACATAACTAGTAGAGAAATCTCATTCATTTGATGCATGCAAAATTTTCTTTCAAGCGACAAGAGGATCATCAGCATTACGTATACCACGGTGTCTTAGTTAGTTGGCGGTTTTAAATTGGTTAATATAGGCAGACACATCACTATATATATATATATATATATGCACACACAGTACTCCACATCACGTTATTTTCTAAACAAAGTTACATCGTATGATTTGTACTTATCTGTATAGCTGTCAACATTAGGGCATTTTGCTGACGTGTCGCTAGTAGCTCCCTCATTCTGCCTGAAAGTGAAAGGAATATGCTGCCGACAGTTTATGCATGAATTAGTATCTTAAATAACTCATTTATTTTTTAATTAACAATTTATATATTCTTTTTTATTACATACATATGTTTACGGAATTATGGCACATTCTGATCAGTATAATAATCCCATTGTAACTTTCTTCGACAATAGAAGATGAAGTCATACTTTCCCAACAGCGGTATAAGATTAATAAAAGTAGCGTTATTATAAAGCTGTTTGTAAAGGTATACACACACACACACGTATATATAATTATGAATATAAAAGTTGAGAGATTAAGAGTATAAAAAAAGGAAAAAAGAAAATCCAAGAACTATAAAGCCTACTTTGAATTGGTTAATGCATGCAATGCCGAATGGCCTGAACCAGCGGAACTCTTATGACCCCACGTGCTTGTGTCCACCACAATCCCCCCTTCTGTGTGTGCGTGCCTACTATATATATATATATATATATATATATAAAATGAAACCACTATAGTGTCCAAGAATCTACTAAACTTGAACCATTTTGACTAATTTAATTTGAATCAAGTTGTATTATAAAGGTATAAAATTTTTCTAATACTGATTTTGGTTACAAAACTCCAACTTGAAACTTCCTTAAAAGAAACAAATATCTCATCTAGCGCTTTTGTCCTTTCGCTCAAAATTAATCCTGTCCCTCTATTTCATCTTTGCTATTTCTATTGGGCAGTCATATATCTTCTCTTAACAGTCCCTTTTCCTTTTATTTCTCTTCATTTTCTCTTATCAATTTTTGCTACCTTTCTTTCTTTGGTCTCTCGGATAGCAAGAGATTAACTAGATGATGAGACCAAGACAGCCCAGCGCTATCAATGACCTTAGAAGCGACAGATATAACCCCAAACTATAGCAGAGAGCAATTAAATGCTTTGATAATCAACAAGTCGAGTAACGAAAAGCAAAGTCTCAACGGAATGTTAAGAATATGTTAAATGCCTAAGTAACAGGTCGAGGTGCCTATTCTAATAATGGGTTTTTTTTTTTGGGTACCAATGCAAAAAAAAAAAAAATTAAAAAGGATGGCAATTTCCATCAGATGAGATGAACAAGTAAATAAGAAAATAGTTGGTCAAAAAAGGAATTGCAGTTTGGGAGTGCATCGTTGGTAGGATCCAATTGCATGGTTTGACTATAGTCTCACTCAGCCAATGTTGTCAGAAGCATTGGATTCTGATGTGGGGTTTAAAAGACCTTGACCTCTCCAATCTCATAGGCTAGCTTTTGGGATGTGTTGTCTCAAAAGGTTCCTACTTGTGGTCTGTGAGGAAGCAGTTAAAAGATACTACAAGAATGTGGTTTTTGCTACCCCATTAGTCATCAAATTCTGTTCAGCATACAAATATGGTCAACAAAGCATTTTTATTATTAAAGCTGTAACAACTAACAAGACTTAATAAGGGTGCATTAGAATTCATACTTCTGTAATGTATAAAAGTTAAAAGACATTCTGTATAGCTACCACCTACGAGATTCTACAATATTTCAATGTCTCCCAAGTTCTCTTAATTTACTTGGCTTTAACTTTTTCTGCTGTCTGCAGCTATGCAATGCAGGCAAGTCGGGCCTTTTTCCCAAAATACTAGCCTTTTCAAATTTCAAGTCTTCACCTTTGATCATATATACATTCCTGGTTTCCGGCATGGTGAAATCAGCTGGGTTTCTGTTAATGCTGCATGTGTTTGATCCAGAGATGTTTTTCGCTGGCATTAAAGTTCCACTGTTATCATTGACTTCCAATTGTCGTTGCAGTGAAGTTTTCTTTTCAAGACCTGACCAGATAAACTGCTTAGTATTACCTCCATTATGCATGGCTGAGTTGGAGCTCTTCATCTTATCTTTCATTCCAGACTTGAAGGAAGTTTGATCATTGAGACCAGTAGCTCCAGCAAATTCCTCATCAAGCCCCACTGATGAAGATGCACCAAATGTTGGATAGCCAAGAAAACAGCCATGTGATTTCTCTGATAGGTAACTTTTGCTATAATGATCAGATGATGGCCGTTTCAGGGGACCAAGGGAGGCCTCAGATGTACCTATCTCCAAGTTATCATTGGAATCCCAAAGATAAGAAGGCCCCTTGAGCATTTGAGCATTGACACTCGCATTGAAGGGTGTTCCAGACTGCTTGCCTGCATCCATAAGGTTGAGTAAATGCATGGCTGGTATCGTCTCATTAGAATACAACTGCTGAGATCCCCTTAGATTTTGATGGTGCTCTATCCCCCCATTATGTTTGCAAGGAAATGGGTATTCTGAATTTATCCTGCTGAGGGATCCAGAAGCCCTTTTCCTGTTAAACTTTTCGGGGTCACTAGCATTAAAATTAATATAGTTGAGGTCAATATCCCTCTTCATGTTCTGCTTCTGGATATCCTTAGTACTAGTAGATTGGGAAGCAACCTTATTTCTGAAAATATCATATCCTAGGGACACATGGTTTGAAGTCAAGGATCCCCAAATACGAGAAGCTTTGTCATCTTGTTGTAAAATGGTCTCATGTAGACTACATCCTCCATGTGCCTGCAAAGTAGCCGCCTCAGAAGATCCAAGCTGTGCAACCCTCCCATTCAACTGGTGATTTGGGCAACTACCAAGCTGGCCGGATCTCACAGGCGAAAACTGGAACCCACTTGAGTGCTTCATTTGGGGCTGGGAAACTTCAATCCCAAAGAGGGACTGAGTTTGAGAGAGACTATTCGTATTCAATTGGGGGCCATCGAATGGAGAGAAGCAACGAACAGAGTTTCTTTTGTGAGAGCTCACATCCTCTCCTCTCATGACTATACCGTTTTTCCCATATCTTCCCTCTGGCTTTTCCTCCTGCTGGTCCTCTTGCAATAATCCCCATGCTCCTCTGCCATTTACGGTGTTGCCAACTGTCATCTGTGCTTTCTTCTTGACGGTGGATTTTTTTCGGCGGCTTCCATTTTCTTTATCAGGAAGACCCCTCTCGTACTGAATCTTTGCCATGAGTTCCACAATGTCCATGGGTACATCATCTTCTGTTCCCTGCTGAGCATTTTGATAACCATAACTTCTAAAAATACGCACTTGGTCCAGAACTTCAGCAGCTCTTTCTATGTCTCTTGCACCAGTAATTTCCTGCAATAACATCATTATCTTCTCAGATCAGAAGTGTGTAGACCAAAAATGCCTGATTGCCTCAAACATTTATGAGATGGAAATATTAGAGTTAAGATTCAATTTTACAGTTGTGGGTCACCACCAACATGTAAATTTAAAAGGCAAATGCATGTAAAAATATAAACTATTTTATTCCTATAGGCCACTACCAAGACAGATACTTAATTTACTAAAGAACAGCTAAACCTGTCATGATTGTCTAGCTTTCATAAGTTCTTGACAGATCTAAAACGTGGCTTAATATGTAAATGCAGTTTGCTTGCTGAAGAATTGGGCAAATCAGCAATATAGCTTAATATGTAGCAATCTGATTCAAGTCAAAATGGCTCACAATGGAAAAGTTTCAGGAAATTACACAAGTACATGATTAAAATTCTAAGCTCTGGTTGATGCTCAGCTCACACAAGGAAGAAAGTTTGTCATATAAAAATTGAAGGGTGGAGGACTAATGAATGAAATGTAAGCAATTAGAACCAATTTGCATTTAACCATGATACTGTTTAGCAATGCAAAAAACGAGGGAGAAAAAACAAATAATGATAATACCCTTGGCTGTCAAGGAAGCGAGTCCCATCTTGAACCTGAAAAGTAGACTTGCTTTTAATTTAGAAAAAAAAGCATTTTAAGGGGATTTCTTTGCTACTTACATCTCTAATAATTCTTTTTCCAGAAATATCATTTGTTGTGCGCTTGAAAGGAATAAATGGCTCTCCAGCAACATATTTTTCTCTGTCCTTCCTAATAAACTGATGTGCTCTCGACGTGCCCTCTTGAAAAGGCAATGAGAAAGGTAGCAGATTTTCAGCTTGAGGGATATGTTTTTTGTTGTAAGCCTGTGTTGCCAGGTAGCTATTTAGAGAAAGATGCAGTCCCTCTTCCAGTTCTTTTTCATTCAAAGCACCCTTAACGGAATGAATTGGAACAGTTGCAGTTATATTTGGCATTATTTTCGCTCTTTTATGCGCAAATGAATCTTCTACTAGCATGCCATTTTTTCGGCAACGTAAAGAAGACAGCTCTTCATCAACTTGTAGCATCTTCTCTTTTCCTTTGGAAAATTTGGACTCATTTTCTGTTCCTGGAGCACGCAAAGGAAAATTACTCATCCCTTCCTCTGTGAATGCAGGAGCTAATCTGGAAGTAATCTTAGAAGCATATAAGCCGTTTGCAAAATCCATATAGTCCTGATTTTGTTTTTGCTGCCCTTTCTGTGGCTCAGAAATCAAGTGATTGTCAACAGACTGGATCTTCTTGTTCTTCTTCTTACCCACAGAATGACTACTTTCAATTTCTGGTTTACAGCAGTCGCTCTCCACAGCATCTGGGATACCTATTCCCACAAATACATTACTAGAGCCATTATTCAGAACAGTGTCAATGGTTTCTGTGTTTTCCTTCAA
This sequence comes from Biancaea sappan, assembly GCA_037074585.1. NCBI lineage: Eukaryota > Viridiplantae > Streptophyta > Magnoliopsida > Fabales > Fabaceae > Biancaea > Biancaea sappan. The sequence goes on from CM073494.1 coordinate 22,370,766, forward strand.
GTTTTCAGGTTCAGTTTCAGACATCAGCTCTTCATCCACAATAAACTTCCGTTTCCTACTCTGACCCGTTTTTGTCAAATTTCCTTGAACATCCACCTTATCCTGGGGAATTGAAGTACCTTCAGATGGGGATCCTTGCCTAGTCATTTGCTCAGTCTTTGTCTCACCATTTCCACTTAACAAGTCAGTCAGTAGCCGCGTCTTACGAGGTCTCTTACGAGGTAAACCAGTTGACTTTCCTAGATGATGATCATGAAATTCATTTTTGGCCAAATTCTCAGTGCCTCCTGGATCAGTATTATGACAAGCAACTGACTCTGGAGGAGGAAGTCCTATTGTGTGATCACTAATATTGTCTGCCTCAGAAACTATGGGACCTACCCCCATAACTGTACAAGATTTTTCTGTCTCTTCCTTGTACTGATCATCAGCAGCAACAGGTGTTCCTCCATTACAAATATCACCAGAACTCTTATCCAGGCACTTGAGATTGCTAGTATCAAGCTCAACATCGGAAACTTCTTTACCTTCAAGACCTGTCTCAAGAAAATGTGTATGAGTTTCAGTCTCAATTTGAAATCATGACTACTTTTTATACAACATATATTAAATTGTCACTTCATTATAAAAGAATCATAAAATTACTGCTGCTTTCATGCTAATCAATTGGACCTACCTCTGTCATTTGTCTTCCCTTCTTGTCTCATTCCTCCATAAACTTCTGGTGATGAAACACTGGTTATTTGATGGTTGAGATCATCCACGCCAGTCTCATGGTCTGGATAAATAAAAGCAGAAAATCAAGCCATAATATATACTGTAAAAAGTGATCAAATACTCTTATATGAATGAGGATGAGTCTACTTATTCCGCTGTCTGCAACTCCAGCTTTCTTTCCTTGCTCATTATTAACCACTATATGATCATTTCCAATGCTCAGGTTAGTAGAGTTGTTAAGATCAATTTCCTTTCCCTCAAAAGTGACGGGTATTGGCACTTGCTGATGAGTATCAGACCTGAGAGCTGCATTACTACAAGACCTATTAGATCTGCATCTAGCACTACAACAATTAAGGTCGGTTTTGTCATTTTTATGACTGCCTTCAGAAGCAATTTCTAGCGAACAATATTTTGGTACATCAGAAGGTGGAGGCGACAGTGATGGTTCAGACTCACTGTCGCTGTCTTCTAGTGGAAATGGCCAGCACAGTTTCCAGTCTTTTTTGCGAATTTCAGACACATATTCACTGCATCAACAACAAAAATAAGGGATAGGAAAATTTTTCTGAAAGAGAACCAGAAGATAGTCGCTGATTATTCCACAGAAGGATAAACTAAACTTCATATGTTTTTCACTGAGGGGGTCTTATGCATCACAGTAAATCCCCAGTCCACCAAAATACCCGCCTATGTAATATCAATAATTTATTCATTTAGACATCACTGAAAATTTTATTCTTAATGATAGTCCTTAATGATCACCAAACAACTAATCCGCTTCCAACTTGTTAATCTCTACGTTGTAATATAGGATAAAAAACACATCAATATTGTCGTTCCTACAGGATAACGTAATCCAACTCCGGCCATCAGCTGCATGATATAAACTAAACGAAGGCAGACATAGAATGCTCATTGAAATGCTCCTATTCTTAACCAATCAGATAAAGCTTTATATGCTCAATTTAAGAAATTATAAAAAGATAGTGATGCGACATGATTAATAGGTAAGTGCTTACCGCATTGAGAAATGTTCACATTTTCCTGGATCACTACTCTTGTCAATACAATTCGAAAGATCTATAGAGATTGAGTCAATCTGGACGTATGATCTCATGAACTCAATGACAGTATGAGTCACCTCTGATATGATTCTTCAAAACTAAGCGAGCCCGTCTCCAGCTACAAGCAACCACAGATAGAAGGACAAGTAGAGTTCCCCCTCTTCACACAATTTAGATATTAAAATTTAAAAATGGAAATAAAGGGTCTAAGAATTGACTGCAGCTATCATTAATGAAATGACAATGATCAATACACATGTAAGGACAACCAAAACTTAAGTTAAGCAGGCTTCCCAGTAAACTACTAGGGTTTATGAAGCGCTGCAAAACATGGGCGCAATCGCTTTTGAAATAAAACAAACCAACGAAACCATCAAACACAGTGATTGGGCACATAAAATAACAAACTTCAGCATTGTAAAAGTACGTAAACCCTAGTTTTCCATTCAACAAATCAGCCATACAGAAGCTCAAAGTTAGTAATCTATTGTTCAAATTAGAACAACATAAAACAAGTAGCCAGCCCACCCGTTTAAGTTAGTGATAAAAGTCCCAGAACATACTAGGGTTTTCTGAATTCCATGACGAAACTAGTCTTCAACGCAAATATCTTATCACAACAATTAATAAGCGCAAACTCACCTCATAGACACCTCCAACAAGTTGAATTCATATCACAAACATTTCACACGTACCCACAAAACCAAAATCCTAGGGTTCAGTAGCCCGCATAATTCACCTCTTATCAACAGCGAAACTCATTTCGCAAGGCAAGAAAACAACCCGACATAGCAACCAAATTTCCAGAAGAGTGCGGAAGGGCAGCTATAAAGCAACACCCAAAAAAAAAAAGAACAGTAAAAGCTGAACTAGACCATACCACAAACAGTACACTGATCCCCAAACAAACACCCCAGACTGGTTCCCGATCGACACGAAATCAATCACAACTACAAAGCCAGAGAGCAAGAAAGAATTATGTTCCAGAAAAGACGAAGACCTACCAAGACTGACTCACGGACCCACCCGCACGATCCGACCCAGCTACCCTCAGATTCTCAACGGCTCCTCCACGAAATGGCGCGCAACGACGGAGCATTCGACGGAAACGACATCGAGGTCGGCTCAGCGATTGGATTAGATATTCGGATTCCCAGCTCGCTCAGTACAATTTGGGTGCGAAGGACACGAAAACCCTAGAGAGATCGAAGGAGAGGGATTTTCGATTGCTTCGGAAGGAGAGAGAGTGAGAGAGAGAAAGTGAGAGAGAGATTTTAATCGTGGATGAATGATATGAATTGGGGTGTTGTATTAAAAAAAGACCGTATCATGTCATAATCCATACCCTATAGAAATTGTTAATCTGGAGAGAGAATGTCAGGAGCGCAAAAGCGAAGCCCAATGATGACGAGCCAGGTGTCACGAGTGTGCGGTTCTTATCACCAGCCATATATAACTGCGCTTGTGGACGGCAAAGAAACCCTAGATGGCAAGGTTTCAAAAAACAATAATAAAGCCACGTACGGTCCCGCGCTCGTTGCTTTCACGCTCACTACCATTTAATAATTCGTTCCCGTCCTCTCCACCAAGCCGCTCATGCTCCTCCCACGTTAAACGGTCCTCATTGGAGCGTGCTCTACACGGATAGTCTTCGAGAGTGCGCGTGAGTACGGCGTTATTTGAAACCCTAGGTCCTTTTTTGGAAGATAAAACGGAGGAGGAAGGAGGTACGTAACCCTAACATTCTGCAACGCACAACCAATGAACTTGGCAGTCTTTCGTCTAATTAAGAGATTTTCAAGTCAAAACTCTACATATTTGTATTTTAGTATGTAATTATGTGGTCTATAATTTCAATTTTTCAAATTCAAACCAAATATACCTTTCTGTGTGTGCGTACATTGTGAGTAATCAGAGATTTGGTATGTTAATTATTATATACCATCGTTACAGGATGGGGAAAACAATTTAAACAGAATACCTATGGTAGGTGACATAATTAACTTTCCTCTTTTACTATGTTGTGGTAGGAACGACTGAACTTAAAACTTTCTATAAATTATTCAAATTTGTTATCATTATATCATCATACCTAATGAGCTTTTAGCCTAATCAATTTGCCTGGTGGTTTTACAATTTTTAAAATGAGAGTCAAACTTGAATAGTTATCATAATTTGACCATGTGTAATTAATATTACAGTTTTCTTTGGTAAGCTAATATTACAGCTTTTATATATTTTGATGTGTATAAACTTTTTTGTGAATATGGACCTATATATGTAACATTGATCAAAGATCAATTTCAAAGGTGCAATGAATTTAATTTGAATTATGCTTTTTAGCATCAATTTGCGTTAAAGGATTGGATATATTGGCATCTTTTTGACAGTCATACAAATTATAAATTACACATACCTTTTTTAATTGACTAATGAAACAAATTAAAGAGAATTCCATGCTTTGGTTTTAATTAATTAAATATAATTGAATAGAAGTTGATGAATCTTCATTTTAAAAGTACGCATTCCCAATATCAGACAATGCCATTCATTTTCATCTTGGTACTTGTTTTGGGTATTATTGAAATGAAGAATGTATATTTGCTGATGCAGGGAATTAAGTCCGATCGAATCATAAATCATCATAATTAATAAAACGCTTCCTTTTTAGTGCCCAAATTAAAATAGTATGTAAGAATTATCTTCCTCATAAAGTTTCTTTACTATATATGAGTATAGATAAGCACCCTTTTGCTTTGAAAGGAGACAAAGGAATAAATCATTGTAGCGCAAGTTCCTTTAGTTGACGTTGACACTCATACGCGTATTTAATATTTCTCAAATTGTCGTTCATAAGAAACAACTTGTACATACATATGTATGTATACCAATGAGAAATGAGAATGACATACATTTTCCTATTCATTATAAAGTGGCCCAAAGCAAAACGCCCCATTCTTTTGTAATGGACCCTTTCCCTGTACTAATATGATAATTTTAGAAGGCTCTAGAACCCAGGGAAAAAACAAATTCTATCGATTAGCTTATGGGTACTTGTCGCATGGTTTCTCGGGAGAAAGATAATCATGTGATATATTTAAGTATTCTCATTCAGCGATAGCTAGATAGTTTCTTTCATGTCTGCTCTTCTTTGACATTGGGATTTCAGATTTTGTGTTGAATATGTTAAAGAGATATGAAATACACATATCTTATCTTGTGAAAAACGGTTTATAAATATATGGTAGGGAGGTATATATATATATATAATTAATTAATTATAACCTTCTTATTCTTAAATTAGGGGAGGGCCCTATGTTTGATCACATCATCATCCACGTGGTGACCATTTGCAACAAACCAAAAAAGGCTAGAAGAAATTCACATCTGTCCAAACCTTCCCACACCCCCAAATAGAAAGACTCATAATTAACCTCAAATATATCATTTTCTTCTTTTTTTTTTCCACGATTATACCTAAAGCCAGCTCGCTTCAACGTACAACAATAATTTGCACACACACACACACACGTGTCAAATGATTCTTATTCAAATCCCTTAAATAGCTATGTGCCCGCTATATAAAGATGTAAGATCGATAGATCACTTCATCACTATATATCGACGTTTCAATGCACAAAAATATTGAATAAATTTATGGTTGCACAGAACCTGAGGTGAAAAGTGGTTTTATATTATATGAATATTATCGTACGTTGTTCTTGGAACTCTAACACGTAGAATAAACAATTGATAATTGATTTGTGTATATTTAAGCAGCTACATGTCTGTATAACTCAATTAACCTTTTGGTCCGGAAACCAACTAGCTTTAAGAAAGAAAGCATCATTTACTTTTACCTTCAGTTTTTGTGTGTATACCGTATACTGTATATAATGTTTTACAAATATATCATATATGGAAAGCTAATCGGTTGTATGTGGACTTAATATTTAACACCATCTACAATTTCTGTCACTGTCATCTGTTAATTCACTTAATTTTTTTTTGTTCTAAAGACGACAGTGGTAGGTCAAGGGGAGAAAAAGGAAGAAGGATCAGAGAGTACTGTGTTACTTAGTTAACAGTAAACTCATTTAAAACTAGTACTAGTTACTTTTAAGTGTTTGGGTATTTGTCTCCCTTAAATAAGATTTTGAATGGACAAAAATAGAAGTAGATTAGCTAAATTAATCCAATGAATTTCTGAATATTGGTATTTCCAGCTCAAGAACTAATTTTTAAAAGTTTGTTTTTGGAGAGGTCGAGGACTTGAAGAAGAGGAATAAATTGTTCGTTTATTAGAAAAGATAGGCAGGCGTTGTCCCCCGGACACTCCCCACATTTTCTACAAAATTTTTAGATTTTTGAAATGGCGTGAGGTTGTCGGAGTGTCTGATATTAAGATAGTATATAGTGTATTAATTAATTAACTAATTAATTACTGACGTCATTATAATTATAATGAAAGATCTTTCATTAATTATAACGGATGCCATGTGGGATGAAGTCTGACATATATATAAATTGTGGAGAACTTTCAACTGATAACCAAAACATTTATATATATATATACACATTAATTTATATATATATATATATGTACATATATAATATATATATATGGTGACTGCGAGAGTAAGGATATATATATATATATATATTCATCAGAGGTTAGGTGTATATATATTATAAATATATATGTATACGTGGTCGACTTGATTTATAATTAACACAGAATTCTGCTCCTTGCATGCATGATGCATGTTGAGAAATTACGGATCTTAAACCCCACGAAGCCTGTAAGGGATAAAAGACGTATATGGTTACATTCTGTGAGGCAGAATGGGTTCGCCGGTTCGGTTATGACAGTTGTAATATATGATTCCGCTATAGAGTAAATTGGTTAGAGTGATAGTTGGATCATAACAAAACATTGTTATAGCATACAGATATATATATATATATATATATATATATATATATATATATATGTAGCTCTTTCGTGTAAGTATATAGTAGCTTGTACTCACAGTGAAGCAATACTAAGTCTGCACTGCATCATTTCTATCTTCTTCTTGAAATCTTTTAAGGAGCTAGCATTTGGGCATCTTATGATATATATATATATATATATATATATCTCCTGTCACTGGCAAGAACCAAATGAGACTTTCCACTCAGTTCTACCACGTTAAATAGGTGTAAGCTGTTTTAACCCCTCCCGGCAAGGAACGTAACAATACATGTCTTCATGGAGATAGATTACTATATGTGAGATTTAATATTGACAATTAATAATGTAACATAATTACTTAACCATACAAAACAAAAGAGTACAAAGAGACGAGTGCTGTAGGTCCCAAATATGCCTACATATATAGACATGAGAGTACGGTAGACAGGGATCGATCCTCAAAATTTTACTAACAAATCTACGGTGTAATTAATTTCCTTTCACTTTAACCATCCAACTCCAAAAATGTTAGATCCAGGGACAGAATATCGCCACGTCATCATTTTGATTGGCAACTTATGGTATATATATAATGCCAGTAGATGGCCTTCAATCATGTTATTTTTTACTTGGAAAGGTACTTTTTTTTCTTTTTCATCTCATGAGATATTTACCGTTTGAAGCTCCCAGGATAATGATATTCACTCATATTTGTGGTTGGAGGCAATATATATATATATATATATATATATATGTAGTGCTGTGCATGTCGGTGTCTTGTTTGTGATCATCACTATGAACCATAAACAAGATTTTGTCATTGTGGTTTGTGTGGTTGTTAAAAGATGGTGATCAATATATATATATATATATATATTAATATGTGTTGTCTAATCTAAAATGAATAACTCAGATTTAAAAATTAGACTCTACAATTCTCACTAGAACTGTGAAGGATCCAGACAATTTGTTGGAACCCCTATATATTGAATGTTGTGTTTTGAGAAAGCCTAATCATAAAGATGGGTAAAAAGTACAAGAATACTTCTCAATATTAACGGTAGATATCAAACTTGCTATATTAGACTAATGAGATTTTTTACAACGTAAATTTCATAAGAAATTTCACAAGACCTTGTACTTCTTTTATAATAAAAATTTAAAAAGAAATTTACGTTATAAATCTGTTAAATTCCCAATTTTTTCTACCATACCTCTTTTCTACTCTACTGTATTAAATTTTTAAAAATTTCAGAGAATTTAAATCCAAAAATAATATAGTATGCAATTATATTAAATGCTACCGCACATTTTTTTATAAGGAAAATTTTACTTATTTATTTAATTGAACTATATAAAAGAAGTACAGGTTCTTGAGAGTGAGAAATTAAAAAAATAAAAAAAGATGGGGATCCAACGAATATGTATCAAAATTCTTTGACACTCATTTGTTTTCCAAAAGTTAATTTAGTAATTTCTGTTTTAATTTAAGCCATCGTCTAATTGATATAAATTAATTTTGATCTCATTATATATACAGAGCATTGATTCTTTTATTTTTTTAAAAAAATATTACAATTAATTACAAAATTTCAAACGCATATCATGCAGTATATATACCAATAGAATTTGGTTATTGAGAAGTCGACTTCTAGTCACCTTTTCAAAGTTTAATTTTTGTGGAGTCCAATCTCAAATTAAAAAAATAATTTTAATTAACACGTATAACAATATATATTGATATGCAAAAGAGTGCGTCCATTCCGTAGGTTTTTTCATACCAATAACCTTGTCTTTGAAATTGAATTATCCAATTTTTTCAAAGAAAAAAATTATCCAATAAAAGCCCAAAACTAAAAAGGTGGCTTGAGCAGAAAATGTGAATAGTCCCTAGGGATTCCCCACATTCGAAAGCGCCTTTCTTGCGTTCAGCCACTCGCTCCTCTCCCACGCGCTCTTCAATCTCCTATACTCCAGAAACCGACCACCATCCTCTTACGGTGGAAAACATAATCTTCGTGTTCTTAATTATATTTGTTTATTGTAAATTAAGTGATTCAAATTAAAGAGAGAAAAAAATTGAGAGAAAGAAAAGTTAGTCCTCATGAGGTTTCTTTTATCTAAACCTTCCAATTTGAAAATAAACAACTGAAATCAGGAACATATGAGTCATATTTCCGTCAATCTAAAATAAATAACTGGAACTAAGAAAATCATGAGCAATATTATTTTCCTCACATAAACATGATAAGGACCATTACTCACTCTCACTCCACGGCACGTGACATGAGAGAAGCCTTTGATTCTTCTTCATTTTGAATTTCAAGTTTCTATTTTTAGAAGCAATTTGGAGACTCCATGTATGGAGGGAGCTTCCTCTTTGTGATAAAGAAATTAGGTGGTTTCAAAAAGCCACCATTCATATTTTCCCACTTGCTCACACTGACTTGTCATGAATCTACTTAATAAGCTCCTATCAAATCACTAGTAATGCTTTTCTATCATATAAAAGACAAGAGATGATCATATTTTTTTTTTGTTTTTGTAAGAAATAAGAAAGTCATGTTTCATGAATTTGGACCATGATCAATAATATATTCATGTCTCTCGTAAATAATTTAACTTTAAATCGTTGTATAAAAGAAGAAAAAGATTTTAATCTAAAAAATAGAAGAGGACCTTATTCCATATTACCCCAATTTAACGGGTGAATTTGTGTTTTTCTATAATCATATGAATATAAAGTAATACCATAGTTGCTTCTCAAAGTGATGAGATGGGAATATAATTTCATTCCATGAACAGAAAGCAACAGCGTCAAGGTTTGATACTTAATTAGCATAATGAAACAACTCACTATTTTCACAATCTCTTAAGTTTTATTATATGAAGAGCTCAAACTTTCAAGACCTGAGTACTCATAATTTTTTTATTAGTAAAATATATTTAATAGACCAATTACCATACAAGGTAATTGGTCAGTCTTAAAAAGACTAATGAAAACTCAAATTTTGTATAGCAAAACCCTTTCTTGGTGACTCAGCCACAAAATATGCAATCACTTTGCCATGTTATGGGCAATAGAAAATTAATGAAGTGTTAAAAATAAATAACGCGAAGAAAGAGTAAATGTCCATGTATCACAAGCATTTCAAGAAATTCCAAAGCTAATTAAAAAATTTTGAGGTGATGAAATGAAAGAGAGTCACTTAGCTGCTAATTAAAATGGTTTCTGCAGATTTTTGGGAAGTATCAAATTTTCAGATAGAATCTGACAATATCAATGCTTGGATTTGGGTACTAGAAAAGCTTTATAGGCCTTGTTGGCATGTCAAATGTGAGAATAGAACTTTTCAGAGTACTCATAAAAGCTAAAATGACACAATCATGAGATGTAGGGTCATTAGAGTAGGGCTACTAACACACATATTTATGGCTCCAACCTTTTCTTTTGCTTGTCTAATATCTCTTTCACTTTCAGCTTGTTTGGTTATTTGAGAGGGAGTGATGTAATAAGTAATAAAACAGATAGTGATAATTTGTTTAAATTATTTTTTTTAACAACATAATTTTTTTCTTAAAGTTGGGATATTTTAATAAAATATTTTATTTTATTTTTATTTCTTTCTGCATTATTTCTTTAATTTTAACTTTATTCAATAAATTTTTTTATAAAATTATTATTCATACTTTTTAATTTGTTTCATGTTTCAATTTTAATTTATATTAATTATATTTTATATTTTTTTAATTAATTTCAATCATAATATTAAAATTAATCGTTAGAATATTTAACGATAAATATTAAAATGATATTCTATCACTAGTATGGTTTAACAATCAATTCTTATAATCATTTGGCTAAAATGCATTTCATGGACTGCATTTCCACTTCAAAATTTTGGCAGATATATATAATGATAGACTTTCTACATGTTTAATTATATGAAGTTTTGTAATGAACAGATTTTGATTCTATCAAACAACATAAAGGGAATTTAAAGGAGAGAAACAGATCCCAACGACCATCTTTAAATTTTGAGTAATCCCAGACACCACCTCTATGCAATGAAAGGGCTTTTTGCCACCCTATATATATATAATATATATATATATATATATATATATATATATATATATATATATGTGTGTTTAAGAAGGAAGAAGAAAGTTAGGCTTAGAAAATAAAAAACAACATTCATAGATTTTGAACTTTTAACTAGCTAAACTATTTCCACCCCGTTGTTATTAACCTATAACCTAGTGACTTCACAATATTTATAGATTTATTAAGTGAGATATTATGTCAAATATTTAAGTTTGTATTTATTCTTTAATGGCCACATATTTCGTATAATATTTAATTTTTTTAACAATTTAAATGATATAAACAATTAATTAAGAAGACAAAAAAGAACATATGAAAAAAAAAAAGTCCTGCATCATTATTTCCAGGTACCTGTATATATACAGTTAACGAAGAAATTAAGCATCAACTATATTTTTTAAATGAACTTTGTTTTCAAATAAATATTCAAATCAATCCTGATCGATTTCAATTATATTCAATTAAAGCAGGTAGTTGCAATTCGACGTATAAATATAATAAATATTTAATATTTATTAAATATCATAAAATAAAATATATAATCAAAATTATTTTAAAGGCAAAAAAAAGTGGAAAAAAAGGCCAAAAAAAAAAGGTAATAGTAAATGAAGGAAGTGCCACCTTACGCCAGCTTCATATTTATATATATATATATATATATATTTATTGATTGATATTGATTATATTTATTTCCTTAATCGTTACTAAGAGAATGAGGACGGAAGTGGGACTTAAATCTGGATTCTTTTTTTCAATGTTTAATAAATCCAAGCACAATAACGAGAACAAGCTCAAATAGGTACCTCAATGCCTCTATTGCTAGGGCCTAGGTAGATAAACTAAACTATAGTGAGAATTCATATTATATTAACCTTCAAAAGTAAATAATTATATATATATATATATATATATGAAAGTAAAAAAAAGAGAGAAACCATTGAAGTCATATATGTTTGCATTTGTTTTTTTAATATGACTCCTTACTCAATAAAATAAAAAATTAATTCTTTTCAAATTGACTAACCACAAACAATCCTTTCCAAACTAGTGCATGCTTTTAAAAATAAGCTATTTATTTTTTTGTAGTTTTAATTATGGCTACTATTTTTCTTTTCGGTGAAAAAGGAAGAAATTATATTAAGGCATAAGTAGTGCACTTTAGACGTCCAGATAATAGTTTGAAGTATAAACTACAGAAAGCCAAAAGCTAAAGCAAAAGAAGCTAAAACAAAATCCTAGTTGATTGAGATGCAAAGTAGACATTTTGGACAGATGAAAGGGGCAAAAAGAACGTCCTTAGAGGCCATCTTTTTACTCTTCCTTCTCTTGGCATTTTGTTAGCACAAATGTTTTGAGTTCTCCTAATTTTTGTTAGCTTACAATTATCAAACTTGGATATAAGGTATTTGCGATCATCAATAATTGTGAACAAGAGGTGTCAATTAAGGTTTGAACAATTTATGAGATCAAAGAGATCTTTGCAGTTGGTTTCAATTTCGATGTCTTTGATGCTTTGGTCCAATGCGATGTTAATACCAATGTAGAGGCCCCAAGCTTTTGCTAGTAAGCATCAACCATTGCCAATGAATTTTCCATAGCCTATTAGCCAAGTTCCAGAATGAGATCTTAGTACTCCTCCAACAGAAATAACATTATCCTTTGCTAAACTACACGTATGGAGCTCATAATAGCCATAAGCAGGTTTTCTCCAAGCTAGAAAATCATTTGGGGGGTGTGAGATATTAGGAGAGGAAGAGAGAGAAGAAAGTGATTTTTTGGGAGGAATGTTATACCAAAATTATGTTGCTTTGAAAAGAATTAAATTCTTAACAATTATTGGGTTCACCTTTTACTTTTTGAAAACATAATTGTTTCTTGAGATCCAAATAAATCCAAGAGCAAAGGAGAAGATTGTTTGTCATGGGATACCATAGGAGCTTATATTTGAGTTTTGAAGATTTTCCTTTAACCAAGTTTTGTTTTGTTTTTCAAAAAAGGAAGGGGCCGGGGGTTGAAAGGAGAGTCCAAATTTGTTTCATGAGAGAGCAGTCCCTTAAAATGTGAACATGAATTTCAAGGTTGTCTTTGCATAGTGGACAGAGGGGGTTGGAGAAGCATTTGCATTTGCGAAGTTTTAAGTTTACAAAAAGGCATTGTTTGAAAGCTTGCCAACAGAAAAGGATTTTACGTGGATGACTCATATATAGTCTTCCAAATCCAGAGGTAGTTTCTATTTAAGAGGGAGGTTTGTAAGGTTTGTTGTATTTTGAAGAGATTACAAATATAGAAATAAGCTGATTTTGTTGTGAAGTTTCCATTTTTTGTTAAACCCCAAATTAGTTTATCTAGATTGGAATGTGGAGTGTGGCTAATTGGAGTTACCTTAATTTGAGAAATCAAGCTGGGGCTAATTGAAGGGTGAGATTGTAAGGGTTCCAAACACAACATATGATTTTTCTTAATAGAAAAGAGCTAACATTTTTCCCCTCTTTAGAGGGTTGGAGAGGGCCATAAATTTGACTTCTTATGCTTTTACCTAACCAATTATCATATCAAAAGTTAATAGAATTTTCATCTCTTTTCACTTTTTTAGAACAAGGGGAAAAGAGTTGGTTGTTTTGTTAATACTCTTCTATGTGAAAGAGGATTAAGATTTTTTCTTTTCAAAGTTGGGACCATATTTATTGAGAAATGTGTCGGATAAGATATTTTGGAGGGGAGTTATATATCCTCCATATGGTGCTAAAGAAAATCGTCTTATTTTGGTGTTGAGTTTGTCTAATTCTCAATCTTCCTAAAATTTTAGGTTTCATAATTTCATCCTAGTTTAAAGTGTGTATTTTTTTTTTTTTGTGTTGGAATCGTGTCCACAAAAATAATTTCATTATAGATTTATCAATTGATTTTGCAGTTTTTCTAGGAGGATATAAGGCTTTAGGTAGTAGTTAGATAGGCCGGAAAAAATTATGGCTACTATTAAGAGCACTCAATATACGGCACATGTATATATGTTTGTTTTTTAGTAGCAATACGTGGACTGCATGCCTGCAATATATACATGGTTATTCGGTTTTAAACGTACAAGAGAGGCGCACAATAAAATATAATTTTTTATATTATCATGTCATTTTATGGTCAAGAAAATATCAATGCAATTAATTCACTTTTAAGTTTTAATCAACGTAACCGAGATTCGTACTGAGCAATTTAAACAAATCATTAATCAATCACACAACAATATTTTTTCCAATACGTACTGCCAAATTAACTCTAAAACTCTTCACATGCTGTTGAGATTCATTATTCATACGATGAAGTTGGGTTTAGCCAAAAAGAATTATTTTTTATAAATAATAAAATACAACTTCAATTTTTATTAAAAATATTAGAAGACATTTGTTTTAAAAACAATTCCACGAGATCACCACATATATTTGCTATACAATTGACACATCACCTGCAAGCTCAATTGAAAATTATAAATGTCTATTATTACATATTTCTTCCAACTTTTAATTATGTCTAAAATAATAATTTACATCTAATTTTCAAAAAAGCCCAATTTCATTAAAATTATAAAATCTTCTGTAAAAGATTATTCAATTTACGACTCAACAATTTTGAATCAATTATTGCCACGTTTCTCGATAATTCGCATCAGACTATGGTCCTGTTTGGGTAAACAGCTTATTTAAGTGCTTATAGAATAAGCGTTTATCATATAAGTACTTATATATAAGCTATTTTTATAATTAAAAAATTTACGAGCACAAACTTCACATAAGTTGTTTTCAGCTTATTTTCATGTCATAAGCTATTTTTATAAGCTCTTCCAAACGCACACATAATCGTTTATGCCATAAGATAAATTAGATAAGCTCAAAATAAGCTCTTCCAAACAACCCCTATGTCAAAATAAAAGCAGAATCTTCTCCTTTTCAATTAGAAGCCATGTCGACGGTTAATATAATAAAAATTTACATCGTCCCGAAAGATTAATAATAATTTACATATATAAAAAATTTAGAAAAAAAAAAGTAAAAAGAAAAGAAAAGGCGAAAGGCTTTGTTTTTCCAAAATTTGACGGTCACGTCACGTGATTGCATATTGATTTCTACTGAGAACATTTGTTTTGAACTAATTATTCTATTTGATTTGCAACATGATATAATTGATACGTAGGAACAGGGCTTTTAAACAATGAAAAGAAATATATTATTTTAATTTATTTTATATTATTTCAATTTACAAATCGATAATTAGTCATTCTACCTGGATACTCTGTTCTATCTATGGCATGTGCCGCTTTCACATATCTATTCCGAACTAACATATTGAGCTGTCCGGACATCAAAATTTAGTTGTTGTTTTCATATTTTTGCTTTTAATCTTTAAATAAAAATATTATAAATTAAATATATTATTCTTAGAGCTTTTGAATGTAATGATCAAAGTTAGAGATGAAATTATCTATCTAAATTTAAATTTCCTGAAAAAGAAAGAATAATATATTTATATTTTACCAAATTATCCTAGTTATATTTGTAATTTTCATGAATTATTAATTTATAATATTGACAGAATTATAGATTTATTTAAGGGTTTTCTTAAAAGTTATTATTTATTAATTTATCAAAATTACTAATTTTATAAACTAGCCCAAATTGAAACCCAAAAAAATATTATTTTAGAGAAGTTAATAATTTGTTGGGTATTAATTTACGGAGGTCGTACTGTATTTATCTCTTGGTAAAACAACTATTTATTGCGGTTGTCCAACCAACTATCTGCAAATCACTAGTTATTTTGAGTTATATGATAAAAGTATTCTTGAATTATATAATTTATATAATTAATTAAAGTAATTTTTTAAAACGAATTAAGATTATAGTAAATTTTGAAAAATTCAAATATTATTTTTTAAAACTTAATTTTAAAAATAATCATAGTAAAGACTAAAGAGCGCATCTTTGAAGTAAAAAGAAATCTCAAAGTACAATTTTCGCTAAGCATTGGCACGTAAATGAAAATTACGTAATTTCTTTTAAGGAAGACATGCATTGGAAGGATCTTTAAGAGGCATTTGTTTTTTCAAAGACGATATCTCTTATGATTCTAAATATATATACGAATATTAAGATATTTTTTTAAGATTTGATGTTAAATAATTAGGATTTTTTTAAAATTTATATACATTAAGTACATGTTAAAAAAGATATATCCAGAATAATTAGTGTCTAAAATTTTTTTAAACTTTTCACAAGATTTGGTTAAATAAAATATATTAAAACTTTAAAGCTATTAAACACTTAGTTAAAAATAAAAAATAAACACAATTAATATAGTAATCTAAATGAGTTAGATTTACTCCATTAATTAAGTTCAAACAAATGCCCTTAAAAACCTTTGAACAACCAATCCATAATATTAAGTCCATTATGGGGGATTGCAAAAATCTTCCTACTTATGAAAATATCATATGGCAAATTAATTAAGAACAACACCGAAAAAAAAAAATCTATCAGAGAAAATTTACTTACAGAGATGCTTGTAGTTGTTTATAGAATTATAGTTTGCAGCATATAAGGTACGTAAAATTCTTGATCCAATCAATTTCTGCCTGAGCTCAGTTTTTCCATAATCAATCTTTGTTAATGAGAGACATAGCACTTTCAGAACCAGTGAATTAGTAATGTGAGAGTAAGAGGAGAAAATAATTAACAACATTTATTATTAATTTATATTAATAAATCATGCATCAATCTAATCATTGACTTATGATATAATGTGGTTATTTTTTTTCTTTCATCTCGCACATTAAATCACTTCTTTCATTAGATATGTTTCTTATTTTTAGCATTGAATATAATTATTTGCTGGAGAAAAATGGAAAGTAGGAAGAAAACAAGACCACTATTGTTTTTGTAATATGGAAATATTCGTATTATTTTTATTTATATTTTGTTACGTAATTCATTATTATATTTTACAAAAATTATGTAGTCTAATTTTAAATTATGTTTGAATTTAAACATAAATTTTATATAAAAATTATTTACTTATTAAAATATTAAATTTAATATTGTATAGATATAACAAAATTAGTTTTAATATCATTTTTTTCTTTTCATTCTGCATATTTATAAAAATTTGTAATGTCTTTCTAACTATCAATGTTATTCAAATTATCAACAAAATTATTGACATGTTAAGCATATAGTTATTAAAGAA
The DNA here is from genome assembly GCA_037074585.1 of Biancaea sappan. NCBI lineage: Eukaryota > Viridiplantae > Streptophyta > Magnoliopsida > Fabales > Fabaceae > Biancaea > Biancaea sappan. Next base: position 22,387,846 of record CM073494.1, read on the forward strand.
CGTACATGCTGAATATATCACCTAGTAATTATTAAAGAAAATTACTTTTATGTTAAAAGATACAAAATGATACCATTTTAGATTTAGCTTAAATATTCATATTTTCATTTTATGATGGTCACATATTTAACAAGTTAGATAATTTCTTTAACAACTCAAAATGATACTAATAATTAATTAAAAAAATTAAAAAGTTTTATAAATATATAAGAAGAAAAGTAATCATAAAAATAATAATTAAATTAAATTTTACTCTAACTTAATTTACCCAAAAAAAAACCTTATTATTAATTTAAGTCATTACACCTATAAATCTTAAAATGATCTGAGGACAAGGAATATCAAACTCTCATAGCAACAAAACCTTTTGAAATTAGAAAAGGAAGGCATAGCAATGAGTAAACTGGTGATCCCTGTTTAGTCTCTATCATTCTGTTCCCTAAAATTACATAAGTCGACGCAACATGGTAATGTATATATGGTATCATTTCATTTTCAATACACCACTAATGTCCCAGCCAGCTATCTGCCAGCATGCTATGTAGATTGAGAAATTCAATATCAAGCTCAAAATTAGGTCAAGATAAGTCTACAGAATACACATTTTAAAAGGTTATGTTTTTTTATCCATCATTAAATCACTTTAAAATTTATGTAAAATATTTTATTGTTATCATATACAAAGATTTTGAGATGATGAATCTAAAATTAGAAAAGAGTAGGATTGTCAAATGAGTTGGATTGGCTTACTCCAATTCAAACCTTGTAAAGTTAATGGTGAGTATGAATTGAGTTGAGTTGGACTTTATATAATTTATGGTTAAAAAATTATGGCTCATCCCAATCCATCATGAGTCAAGTCATTACTGGTACTATGAGTTTATTTATCTTATTTTAAAAATTTATTTTTAATTATTTTAATGATAAAAACTAGATATTAAAACAATCAAATTTCAAAAAATTAAATTAAACTTCTAAAAAAATATATTAAACATTAAAATAGGTCTTTTTTAAATATGTAATTTTAATTATTTTGAATGATAAAACTTAGATATTGAAACTATGAAATTTTAAAAAATAGAACTAAACTTTTGAAAAAAAAAAGACTAAATCTTAAAATATAAAAATATAAAAAATAAAAATAAAATGAGCATAAGGGCTGATCCACCTAAGCCTTAAGAATTTTGATAAGCGAAATTAAAAATTCCTTTTTAAAATAAATTATTAAATTATTGATCTACCTCATTTTATTTAAAAAGTTAAGATGAGTTGATTATTAGGTTGAGCTAATTTTAACAGCGTTATAGAAGAGATGAGATGTGGATATGGAGAAAAACACTCTATTAGATGAGCTTAGGGTACGTTTGGTATAAATTCAGGAATATGAGGGATAAGGAAAGGGAAAGGGAATGGTAATGAGAATAGGAATGAGAAATAAAAATTATATTTGGTATGATAAAAGAAGAAATGAAATGCATTGCATTTATTTTGTTAGGTATGAGGTTAAAATGAAGAAAAGGAAATAATTGGATATAAATTTACTAATTTGCCCTTAAAATAAAATAAAAAGTCTCCGCATCTCGTCGTCTCTCTCCCTTTCTTTTCTATACAACCTCTCTCTCTCTCTCTCTCTCCATAACTATTCAAACTTCTCTCTCTCTGGCGTCTTCTCTCCCTTTGTCTCTCCGGCTACCTTCCTTCCTCCTTCTTTTTCCATCTTCTCCCTATTCATCTTCCATTTCTGTCGTCTGTTTCGTCTCGCTCTCTCTCTCTCCATTGTCATGGGCTTCGTCTCTCTTTCTCACCCACCGGCCTTCTTCTTCGTCGACGAGGATCGACAAGTGGGGGACCAGGATGACGGTGGCTAGGCAGAGCTAGGAACGATGATGACGGATGAGAAGGAAAAAATTTGAAAATGTGGGATTAAATGTATAAGGTTAAATTTGGAATTTTACATGATGTTGAAGGGGATAGAATCCAATTACATCAGATAGACAATGTAATGGTCCATACATCAATGTGAGTGAATAGGAATCCATCTCCTAAGGCTCTCATGCATACGAACCATCGGATTGCCATTGTTTAGTTGTATACCAAATACACCCTTAGAGTTGAGAGGTAGCAGACAGAAAGCTTGAGAAATGAGAAGAATGAATATGATTGTGTGGCACTTTCGGGGCAATCAAGAGTATCGAAATCACTCTTTTCATTGAACCGATACTTTTCAGTTTTCAAGTTCTTTTTACTTAACAGTATTAAATATATTAAGTAAATTGAACTTACCTTTTAATGGGTTTGAATATATTACACTTAGGGTTGGAGTATATTTGGTATAAAAAATTTTGTATTCTCAGTAATTTTTACATACTTGAGAATGTGATTTTTTAGGAATGTATTATTTTTATGTTTGATTTTTCACAAAGGAATTTGATATTTTTATAGTCGGTTCATGTCAGTATTGTTAAGAATATTTGGTAATTTTTATAAAGTATTCATATCTATAGATTTTTAATAACAATAATTTTGAAATGACTTTCCTTGCATTCGCCTACAACATGCCACCAATAAATGAGTTGGTCTAAGATAATTCATCGATTAAATGGGCTCAGTTTTAAAAAAGTCATATCCACTCATATTAACCCACAATCAATTGTAGGCTAATCCCCCTTTTTAAAAATAAATCTTTTATTTAATTTATCATATTATATAAAGAGATACATAAACACAAACCTTCTTCTCACTTCCATATATATTAGTAAGTATGATGGAATTTTATTTCTTTTAAGTGAATTTCATATAGTAGTATACAAAAGCCAGCCATTTAAATGGAGTGGCCCAACTTAACCATTTTTCACATGATCATTTTTTTATGCCCAAATTTGTTTGTATGACCTGGGTCTCTCTCTCTCTCTCTCTCTCTCTCTCTCTCTCTCTCTCTCTCTCTCTCTCTCTCCCTCCCGCATTGGCCTACAGGCTAACCCACCAAACATGTTTTCCTCAAAGCTAAACAAGTTGATTAGTTTAGGCTTATGTTAAACAGCCAATGTTTTCTTGTCCAAACTCAATTGTTTATCGGCAAAAGGATGAGGGTTTAATAATTTAGGGATAAAGCATTAATTTTATGCTTAGATAAAAATATTCTCATCATATGAGAATTTATAATCTCACCTCCCTCAATGGGAATTAAAAATGAGGGTTTGCAGAAATGTTTAATTCTCAAGACTAATATTACATTATTAGGAATCATTTTTTAACACTATGTACCAAATATGAGAATGTTACATTCTCATAAAACATTTCCGAGAATGATTTAACATTCTTACGTGTTAAATGTCCCTTAATTCTTATTTAATTTCAACTGTCATCCTCAACTCTTCTCTAAATTATTTTTTATTAAAAAATAATTCTTTTGCATAACATATATTATCTCTTGTAGTAAAATTAAACAATGTTTATTGTGATATTAAAAATAAAATTATAGCTTTGTATTATATGTTAATATTAATTTATTTATTTTTATTGTCATATTAAAAATAAAGTTACATGCTCATGTTGTATAAAAAAAAGTTATTTGATTTGATAAAAAAGTAAACTAAAAACATTTTAAAACATATATCAAAATATTATGAAATTTAAATATAATGATTAAGTAAATTAAAAAAGAAGTTTCTGTGACAAATATCTAAACCCGTAAGTTGCAGAGCGCGGAGTTAACGTCAGACAAAGTTAATTAAGCTCCAAAGCACAGTGAAATATGGTTAAATGAATCTTATACGGTTACACCTTACAAAAATAATTTGTAGAAGGTTAACAACACATAAAATAATATTTCATTCAAGTTACAGCTTCACGGCAAAATTAAGGTAGAAATACATTATTTATATGCATAATATCTCATCAATACATCAAAAAATCAAGTTATACATTTTAAATATAAGAAACTATTAAATATTTGATTGTGCTTATAGCTATTTGATTTATTGATATTTATCTGATATTTTCGAAAAATTTAACATGAAAAATTAACATAGATTTTTACTTCTAGTCCAACGATTGGATTGGATTGATCAAAATAATTCTTATACTAAAATATTAAAAGGTATAATAGTGAAAAATTTTACACCAGTATCAATGACACAAAGACAAAATTAATATTAATATCAATTGATTCCTCCACAAAAATAACTTTAAATAAAATAATTTCTTCTCTTTTAGTCTTTTTTTTTTAGTTCAAATATATTTCACTGTATTCACATACATGGCCATGCTCAAACATATAAAATTTTAAATTAAATCATTGTCTTTTCTTTCCTTGTATTTTTTTTTTAATTTTTTATTTCAAATATATCCTAACATATTCCATGCAAGTTCTTTAGTTTACCCTTCTAAATTTCTAAATCAAAAGTATTTTTCATCGCAATTCACAACAAAAACTACAATTTTAACCAGTTCTTTTTTCTTTTTTTTTTGGTCAGTATCTTAACCCGCGTTTGAAACCTAACACATAGCTAATAGGCCTGCAAATATTCCTAATATAGTAGACATTTGTATCCAGCGGGTATGAATAGAAAGGATGATTTTGGTGTTTTTATTCGTTGTCTATAGATTCCTCTATTGTTATTAACTTCATCTCAATTTAATTAAAGAGATTCATTCGTATTTGATGGAATTTACTACTCATCTTCTGGGAAGACATAAGCCAATCATGTACGAGTATAACTAAAATGAGAAGGAAAAATCATTTCCATCTGTATGTCTAGTACTTCAATCTAATTGCTTCATCAATACCTCAATCAGGTCTTCGAAAGAATAGCATAATAATTATTCTCTCCACGTCTCACTTGGCGCCTGTGGGTAACGCTCTTTAAGTCTTAAACCATGAAAAACTAGTCAAGACCTATCAAATGCTCTACCAAATTTTTTTTCCCTTTATTTTTTTCAGTGTTTCTTCTAGAATGAATGTACATGATCATAATACCAGACAAGCCACAAAATATGGGGCAATAACCAAAAATTATGTAAGGAAATAGGGGAAAGAATAAAGGGAAAAAATAAAAGGGATGAGTTAGCAAACAGGTGAAAAATGCAGTCCCAGTCAAGGTTTCACATACCACCAGCTTGGCCTGGTGTGGTTTTTGGCTTCACTTTTGCCATGTCAACAAGGTCACCGAATAACTTGTCCTCTGGCCTGGAAGACTTGGCAGATGGTGAATAAGATGTACTAGAAACTTGGTAAGAGGAGTTTGTCAAACCACTATCATCTCTAACAGATAGGCCATACATTTGCCGCTCAAGGTATTGAACCGGTTGCTGAGCATAGCCATGACCCATGTATTGGTTGCCATACATGTGAGGAGGATACATGGATGTCACAGGACCACCTTGCATTTGATTTGGAACTATACCCATAACGGGCCCCATAGCTCCCTGGATGTGCTGTGGATGCAAGCCGAATTGATTGATTTGAGCAACATGAGGATTAATTGCTGAAATATGGCCGTTAGCATTTGGCGGCATATACATTCCAACAACTTGATCATTCCCCATTGCTTGAGGTCCTTGAGGCTGTGCGCCACCCTGTACATGTGTCATAAACACTTGAGTGACTTGCAGTGGTTGTGGATATTGGGTGCCAGTAACTGGACTACCACTTTCTGTAGATTGAGCTTCCCAGGGGGGCGGCGGCAATGATCCATAGCTTTGCGAACCTATAAACCACACACAACCAAAAAATAAAAAGTGAATGATGGAAGGTATAAATTCCAAAATTCGAGAGCACAGACCCTATACGTTTACATTCTCTACAATTCATGCAATCACCAACCCAGCAAATAATTGCCAATCAGTTTGCAAAAAACATGGGAGAATAGTCACTGCCGTAAAGTAGTGATCGTGATTCATCATTGCATTGGCTAAAATCGACTGTGTAATTGAGAAGAATTTGTGCAAAAAACGGGAATGTATATTAAACCAAAAAAATGAAGCATTAGGTAAACCATAAACTGGCGAAGGTGGCTGTTGCTGCTGCGCAACCTGACCATTCCCAGTAGGACCCGTGCTTTGTGAGAATGGTGACTGCTCATACTGAGGGGACCCCACATTTGGTGCACTTCCATTAGGGTAAAATCCACCTTGAGGAGATAAGAAAGTCTGCTGCTGTTGAACTTGGGGGGATAACGGGCTAATTTGGCCACTAATATTGGTTGACTGGATTGGCTGGGTGGCAACTGGAGCTGGTATATTATTGCCATTAGAGAACATATCAAAAAGAACTAGGGAATTCTGCTGAGACAAATTACTGGCTGGCTGCTGATCTCCTATTGGCACAAGAGCAAGTGAAGTCTCTGCTTTTGGTGAGTTATAGTTATCGCCACTGAGCAAGTCAATATTGCGATCAGCCCTTGCAGGGAGAGCTGAGCCATTGGACGTAGGGGATGCAGGAACCAATAACTGATTCAATGTCTTGGACCCTGCTTCAGACCTAGAAGTGGATCTGCAAATATGTAAAAATATACAAAAGAACTGTCATATAACCAAAAGGCACCCAATAGGTCAAATTCTTGTTGAGTCACCTTGAAATGTATTTTACACTAATATTATTTTATAGAAGCATTTTATACTAAAATATTTCTACCTCTTGCATGGAGAAAATTCTGGGTATTCATATTCATACATAAATCAACGTCAAAAGTCTGTAATCAAAAGCTAAAACCTACGGCCTGGTTCATCAAGGATGAGGTCCAAGCAACTGATTACAGTTCTATGAAGCACATAAAAATCACAACTTATGCTAGTTACAACCTGACTTCTCTGGCAAAACTTAAAAAATGACAAAATCTAAGAGTCTGTTTGGTTTGGGTGATTTTTACTGAAAACAGAAAATAAACTTGAAAATACGTTTGGTTGAGTTAATTGAAAATGTTTTCTCGAAAAACATTTATTAAAATAGGTCCAAATCTAAAAACATCAAAAAGATGTTTTCAGTATTTTAGGAAATGAAAACTGAAAATGAAAACAGAAAATGTTTTCATAAACCAAACAGATCCTAAATTATCCAAAACAAAAGGCTAGCACAGAAATTCCCAAAGCATGAGCTAAATTACTACTGAATTACATGGGTTCTTCTAGGATAAAAAAGGATAGCTAAATGCAAAGGAACCCAGTTGATATGAAATGAAAAATAATGTAGCACAATCACAAAGAACGGATTACCTCACATCAGTTTGCTTGCCAGTATCTCCAGTGTCAACCAAAGGACCAGGACCATCAACATCTACAAGTGCTGGTGGAGGGGCAGCCTTTGATTTCTCTGGTTGCTGTTGAGCAGTAGTTCCTGAAGCAATGGCTTCGTGCCTGGCTAGTACACGCTGCAGATCATCATTCAGAGCTAGTCCTTGGCAGAGCAGTGATTCATCCCTGAGAGATAGAAGAAATCATCAAAATAACTTTATTGGTCATTTGGATTAAATTTTTTTTAAGAATATTGACACAAAGCAAACATGTACAGTATATGATATTATGATATGATTATGACCATCATTATATCATGGTCTCGTTGAAAGAAATATCTGGCCTTACGAAGTTGAGTTAACCAGGTGAACCACTCTCTGTTTATATGTTCGACACTGATCCACCAAATCAATGATAACCTCCTGACTAAGGCCCTGAAAATAGAAACAAAGATCATACATCACAAATTGCACCACAATAGTAAAAATACCTATTTTTGAATCTTCATGGTATAACATAATTAGAGAATGTTGGCCAGTGGGTTCAAAAGGGACAAATAATCTGGACTTATGATGTTTTGTAAGTTTAGGAAATTACAAGAAAACACCAAGCTGTTTATGCCATCGACAAATCAAATACTAAGCCATGATTACCTAAAAAATAATTGCAAAAAGCTAATAGCATCCACAACACTAAAGAGCTCCAAATCATATCACAAAACCAAATATTATTCATCAAAATACAATTTTCATCTCTAAAACTACGTTAAAGTTTCTATCTTAACTTCTGATTCAGTCAACTGAATATTTGCACCCATATATCCATATTATTCCAATATTCTGTGCCTTATTAATGTTAGTATAACTAATGAAAATATGTACCTCCAAATAACTGTCAGACCCAAATAATGTAATGTTCTGTTGTATAGCTAAATAAGGGAAAGGAACACACTGGAATGACTTCAATTAGAGTCATTTGAGGATAAATTGACTAATCCTAATCATTCAGGGATGAAAAAGAAAATTGCACAAATTCAAAGCACAAAAAGTGTAATTAAGCTAAGTATTCACTAGTATTTAAATGCATATTTAATGCAAACAGTAGATCAGTTGACAAAAACCTTAAGCTTTACAATCATTACTAAAAAAATTATTGGTATTCATATCTTTCATCTATTTTCAAGTTCATATTGAGCAACTTACTTCTTTGTTACCCGGGTCTATTGCATTGAGCATTTCTGCAAGTACATCCATAATACCTCGTGCATTCTGAACTTCTGTAATACTGGGCACAGAAAGTTCCATTAGGAAGGAAAAAAAAAAGGTGGGGGATAATCACAAGTGGTAATATTTACATAGCATTTTGAATCTTCATGATGATAGTCATTGCTGATATACCAACTGATGTAGATATAAAGAGCACCACAAGCATTGCACTATAAAGTTAAAACTGTATATATCCCATAATCCCAATCCATGAGAGTTCATGCAACTCAATTTCTTATATAAAGGATCTTAGAAATGAAAAGAGACAGGCAGATGCATCAAAGCTTAAAGTAAACTATCATTAGTACCGAATATGGGAGCCTCAAAATCAAATCATCAATCACTTTCTTATGCCACATTGATTTAAATAAAATTATGCAACAAAAAAAGAATAATGGAAAATTTATTCCATGTTGGATTCCTTGTTTAAAGTATTATTTGTATATCCTTAACCTTAACTGTGCTTTCACCAGCATAAGAGACAGCCCAACTTTATGTAATTCCAGCAGATAGGGAAAATAAAATGCAACAAGCATCACAGCTGGAGAAATAGTCTAAAAGGCTAAGCCAATAAAAAAAAACCTGTAGCTTCAAATGTGTCAAGCTGCCATAGATGATTAATATGAAAATGTTACTTAACTACTATAAAGTAAGTTTGGCAACAAATATTTGAACGATCTTAAGTTACAAATCACTAGGTAAAGATCTAAAAATCACATGAAAATTAGAGATAAGATATGGCTATGATTAATCAACAACAACTAAGTCAACATGTTTTTTAGATAAGTGGATTACAAAAAAGGAGCTAGATACACATGTACCTCAAGGTTGGAAACTCAGGTTCTGCAGAAGACTCAGCTCTGTCCTGTCGAAGATCAGAATTGCGTACATTTTGAGGGTATGATGCCAATGGATGTGTTTGTGGAGGCGTGAATACAGGTGCAGATTGCTCAGACCTCGGAGGGAATACTGCCCCTGCACGCTGAAATGACAAACATATTAATCTTTTTTAAGGTCAATGTAAATGTCGAGTTAATCAATGACATTTAAAATCCATGTATAAGTATTCAGATGAGAAGTCTCTGAGAAAAATGCTAAATACTCTCCTTATGGACTTTCTTCTTCCCTTCTAACAACAAATAGAGAGTAAATCAATGGTAATCAATCTTGTGTAAATAGATTCTTGGTTAACATACCAACACTTCTTGGTATGCAGCATAGTACTGAGGATATCTTGCCCTTGGCCCACCAAACGCCTCTTGCCAAGTATCTATAAGTCCGAGTATCTTCTCTCTGACTTGAATATCATGCTTCAATTGGCATTATAAATAATGTCAACATATTGTACTAATAAGAAAACTGCTATAACATAGGACAGCAAAGAAAACATCTTAGAACACATACCCTTTTCTTTGCTATTTTCACCATCTCATGAAGAACATCTCTCTCCGCGACTTGCATGTGAACTATGTCCCCACAATTTTTTATGATTGTCTCCAGCAGCTAGAATATAGCATACCAATACAAAACCAAATGAGATTATCCATTTGTTATATTGATACGTCCAGACAAGAAAGAATGCTTCATATATGAACAAACATCATTCAAACAGCTAAGGTACTCTCAAAGAAACCTTGAAACTGAAGGCAATCCAAACCACGTATAATGTGACCGGCATAGTGAAAAATACATTTTTCATATTGCACAACACACTGATCATGAGACATGACCCCCAATCAGTGCAAGCATAGTGCAAAGATTTCCTTTTCTGATAAAACCCACTTAAACAGAGAATGAACAGCTGACATTAGGCCATTCATAAAGGCTTGTTTGTCCAAGCTAACAAAGTGAACCATTAGCCCTACTTAGGAACCATTTATGGCCTATGACTTCCTATGGAGGTCAATTTTGCTTCTCATATGTTTTAAAAATGAAAATGACAAACACTATATAGCAAACTTATAAAAATGTCTCCTATCAACCACTACTCTATAAACATCCCACATAAATCTCAAAACACCATATCCATGAATGAATTGACATATAAATACATTTAAAAAACATTAGCAAACAGTAATAGCACAATGTGTAAAGTACAAGAAACCTACCCTTCACAAGAAGAATGGAAGTTATAGGACAGAGGAAGTCCTACAGAACTGAGCTAGCAAAAACACGAAGTAAATAACCTAATAAAAATATATCTTTTAAATTAATAAAATCCTAGCCCAACAAGGACAAATTTAAAAGTCTTTACTCTTCCTTCCCAATAAATTAATTACATAAAAAATATACAATACATTTTTTTTTAAGAACATAAAGAAAGTATAGTACAAATACAAATTGTTTGAACATTCTCCATCCTTATAGAATTACCATTATTAAAAGTTTTTAAAGCATACGAGTATGGTACAAAGTAGCTTGACCCATCTTAACACGTGAATTGGAAAAGATTAAAAGAAAAAAAAAAAAGTGCGCGCTTACAGTTAGTGCAAGAAGTTGAACTTTTGGATTTTTACTTCCAAGCCGCTTCTTTATACCTTTGACAACTTCCTTTGCTTGCCTGATAAATCATAATCAAACTGAGTTCTCAAATTCTAGAAAGATAAACCAAGAGAAATCAAAATTATATATATAATTCCACTTAAAAGTCTCTATCCCTAAAACAAAGCATCCAGTGAACCTTCCAAACCGTATAACAATCAGTGTGAATACAGGGGGACTGATGACTGCTCTCCATTACAAGACATTATTATTTATAGAAATACTTTCAATCAACTTCAAGCATCAGCCATCGTGATATATACAAATACATCCACTTACTTAAGGTCCAAATTTTAAAGTCTCAATAGCCAGATAGATGAAACTTTAATTAGCATAAGCAACAATGCATTTAATAGCCAGGAAATATGAAGCATATAGCGTATCTGCTAACAATCGATGCACTCCAAAGCAAAGAGAAGGGTGTGAGCTGGGTTGAGAATCCAGGTCCAACGTCTGGTTCAAATCCCAGATGTATTATCCCGAATTTTGCTGTTCCATTACCGTTATGGCAGTGCAAAGTATCAACACTAATCAAATATCAAATATTACAAGAGATTTAGCAGGAAAGACAGCACCACCCATTGGCACTAAATTCCCCTCTATAACTTAGGTGCCAATTCGAATTCCCAATACGACAGAGACAAAGATTTCGGTCGCAATTTCAATTCGGTATTTTCCCAAGTATCCGGTCGAAACACAGACTTCATAATTCAGAGGCGGAGAAGACGGCGATTACGCATAAAATCACGTATTCGAATTAAATAAGAGAACGGAAGTAGTGAGGATTGGGTGCTACGCGTACCCAGGGTCATGATTCAGCACGTCGCAGATCTCGAGGTTCATAGCCCAGTCAGGGCCAATGAGCATGTCGGTCGTGGCTCGTTCCACCATAGAATTCACCATCTCTACTCACCAAAGACGCTTCCGATCAAGAAATGGATACTTTTCCGAGGATCATCAACGAAGACAGAAGTCTCTCTCTCTCTAAACCGCTTTTTCCATCCACCCCAATATTTGCTTATTGGGTTCTTTATTCTCTCTTCTCTTGATTTCAGTTGAGGGAATTTCTTAGGTAATCGAGGGTAAAATCAGAAGTGCAGAAATTACTCATCGAATCAGGAGATGCCACGTGTTGAGATTTTGGGGTATGCACCACCCTGATGCCTTTACCTTCGCCGACCAGTTTGATCCAGCGGTGTTGACCAAGTTAAATCCTGGTTCACATGCGAAATGACGCAGCTACACCTCAGCCTTATAATATTTGCTTTATCTAGTCAACCTATTTTTCTTTAATTTTTAATTAATTGTTTGTTTTTTTTTTTTTCAAAACGAAATTTCACTTACTTCACAGTTCACATAGGGTTTGAATATATCATTTTTAATATTTTCAAAATATTTTTAATATATTTATTATTAATAAATTTAAGAATAAATTACTGATTTAATATTTGAAAAGTTATAATTGTATCAGTCATTAAAATATTATGTTTTTCATTTTTAATCAATATAATTATTTCAATATAATTATTTTTATTGTTAAATTAAAAAACATATATTGTTTTTTAATTTTATATTTTTTATTGTTAAAATTCATTTTAACAAATAGATTAAATAAATTGAAACAGACATATTATTTCAATGATTAAATTGAATAATTTTATTTTTTATAAATTAAATTAAAATATTTATAATTTTTTAAGGACTAAAATTAATTGTTTTTGCAAGTGACTTTTCCCCCAAATTATGCAATACTAGTCTTTTTCATTCTTCAAACATTGCTATGTTTTACATTTACTGTTTGTTGTATTTATGATGCAAACTAATTATGTGTTAAATAGTGATTTAATGGTACCTGGGTATGTATTGAACGAGTTGGGTTGATTAATTTTAACAGCTCTAATATAAAATTAATATGTTACAACAAGTTTAAATTAAATGAAAAAATTAGGTGTATATTTCATTATATATTTATTATTAAGTTATTTAATCAGAATATGATAAATGTGTGGTTCTCTAATTAAAACATGACAAATTTTAAAAATAGCTTTATAATTTTTAAAAATTATCATTATATAATTAATTTTTTTAAAAAAAAATTATACATGTTATCTTTTATTGGAGAACTTGATAATAAATGGATAAAAAACTTTAAGTTTTCTTTTAAATTAAATTACAAAATTCCCACATAAATTTAACAATTTTTAAAAGAGCACCATTTACTTTCTTCAATATCTAATTACGCATACAAGAAAATTTGAAAATGTGAGAGAGAGAGAGAGAGAGAGAGAGAAGGGTGAATTCTCACTTTAAATATATATTTTTAAATTGAATATAATTTAATTTTATCAAACTTCGTGCAATCCATTTAGACTTTAAAATATGGAACAGACAATCTCACAAAGTCACTGATTATTTAAGTACAGAAATCCACAATCAGCAATACATTGTGATCATGATTTTGGCGCATAACTCTAATTTTTCTCTTTAACTATCTGTAAACCCTTAAAATAAGTTAATATATAAAAACTAAAATCCTTAACTCTTAGCTAAATGTGGGACATAAAAAACTCTCTTTTTTTTTTAAAATACATAATAATATTGTAATTTTATTTTAATATAATAATAAAAATATAATTCAATTAATATTAACGTTTAGTATAAAATTGTGACTTTATTTTTAATATAAAAAATTATTAATAATTTTATTATTAAAAAATACATATGTGTAAAAAGTTAATTTTAATGCCAGAAAATAAATTAAGAAAGAGTTAAAGTAACATCTATATAATAGATAATTTTGTTTCTACTTTAAAACATTTAATGTAACATAAATATTAAATATATCTCAGTCAACTATCATGTATTTTCTATTAATGTAACGATGAACCATTAATTTTGTTCTATGTTAATTGAAGTGAATCTGATATGACGTAAATTAAATTCACTCATTCGCTTTAATGATGTCACAAATTTTAGCCAATCAACCATAATCTAAATATTTTTTATAATCATCATCTAAATAATTAATATTAAAAATTTTGAATTTAAAATAAATAATTTAATTTGACCGCTAATTTTAACCAATCAACAATCATCTGAATAATTAATTTTTTAAAAAATAAATTTACAATAAATTAATTAACAATGTCACTCACTTAAACCAATCATCTATCATTTGAATAAATAATTTTTGAAAAAATAAATCACCTTGCCATAGTTAATACATATCAAATTTCATTGTTCTATTCTCTCATATCCGATGGCTCTCTTTTTTTTTTTAGAAAATTAATAGTTAAAAGTAAATCAATCATGTTGTGAACTTTAGGTAAAAAGAAAATAAATGCAATATATTCAAGTAACATGATATGAGAAAAACGAGTTAACAGCAATTTCAGGAACCCATGATAACGTGTTTCAATATTTTTTGAAATTTAATTTTATAATATCTATTACTAAATATATCTTTTGTTATTTATTTGTTTAGTTTATTGAGTATGTAAAATCTTATTGTGGAAAATTGTTATATGTGAACCATTACTTGTTCTGCAATTCCTTATGAGGTTACTATTTTGACAAGAAGACCAACAATTCATAAAGCTCAATGTTGATCAGAGAAAAACAATCTCATAGCAGCTGGAGGATCATATCGGATCAGGAATGGGAAACGTAGATCCGGTAAAAAAAAAAAAAGAATATTTAATCTCCTTAAAAAAAGAAAATGTTTAAATGTTTTTTTAATATAGTATATGAAGGAATATTCAACAATTTATAAATTTTCTAGATACAAATGCATAAAAGTAATATGAATTATAATAATTCTATAACTCTTTTAAATAGAATCTTTGACATTTTTAAATATCTAGATTGCCTCCTGCTCGGGTCACGTTTTAATTTAAAATCAAACAAGTGCTAAATGCAATTTAATTTAGAATATTAATGTAATTTTCCCCTATATTTATTTTGTCAAGAAATGTCGTCTTTAGTTGAAATTGCCAAGTCAGAGCAATTGGATTATGACTTTCCGAAACTAGGAAAGGTCAGAAGAAAACAAAATACATCATCTTTTCAAAGTAAGCGGCTTAAGTAATAACTTGAATATGGCTAGTTATTAATGTTACACTATCTTCTTTTTAAAAAAGAAAAAATCGTGACATTGAAAGTTCACCAATCCAAGGAACAACAAAATTGTCCAAAATCTTCCTCTCCAATCACCCTTGGTTGCAAAACTAGCAGAACATAAAGATATGAATTTTGGTCAAACCTAGATCATCCCAAAGTCAACCCCCATGAAATTTTGGTCAAACTGATAGGAACTTGGCTTGTAATATGTGTGCACGTAAACTAATCTGTAAACCTATCATTTAGTTTTCCTTGTTTAATGAATTCCTTTTTCATCAAAAAAATAAAAAAAAGTTCACCCGTAGTTTGCATCGGAGGCTTTCATCAATAAAATCACGTAGTACCCTTTGAAAATTTGCATGTCAGTTGAGAATCAGTTTATAAGCATTATTGTACGGTGACGTTTCAACTTTTAAGAATTCGAAATATGTGTGCTATTAGAACATCATTAATGACAACTATTAAAGAGTTATTAAAAATAAGAACACATTCTTAATAAATTTTATTATTAAAATGCGTCATCATAACTGTTACATATTATCATGTCTTAAAATTTGAGCACGTGATCGGTACGAAAAGTGAATTTCATTTCACTTCCGTAAGTTTATATTTCTTTTAAGAATCATATCATTCTTTTAAATACAATTAATCTAAATTACATAATTTAAGAATTAAAATAAGAGAATTATTCATCTTTTCACAAAAGATAACAAAATATGGCTAAACCGAGTTCTCTATACACACTACAGTTATTCACATTACATCACTGAATGAACCTACCCGATTACAGAGATTTTCTACATTTATACAACTTAGAATAAGACCTAAACATTATACCTTTACCCTGAACAAATGAAAAGGTAATCATGGGCTAAGGATCCATAACTCTTTGTATAGATATTTACCTTCAACTGTCAACTATTAAAAAAATGTTAATAAGAGGGGTATGAGCAAACCACGTGCCCATTGAGCAGACAACACAACACTATGACAAAAAAATATCATGCATCATAATGATAACATGCAACAATCATACGTAATCGATCATAATATAATATAATATAATTCATAATACTTCACAACAATATCCAAGTAAATCAAATACATTTCAACATAATTCAAATAATTCACAACAGCAAACAGTGAAATCAATTTCACACATTTTCCGTACCAACTGGGTCGTCCAGGGTACCTTTGGATCGTTGCCCGCGGCCCCCACCGTATCCACCCTTATTGCTCAATTTATATTCTCCACCCTTATAGCTTTACATAGATTTCTCCATGGGGTGCACCGCCATGCCTTTCCTTTCTAGTCAAACACAATCACAATCACATCTAAGAGCATTCTCAATCATAATCATGAGCCACATACACAACTCAATCATTTACAATTCAAGTCACAACATAATCAATATGGTTCCAGCAACATAGCATGTATACAACATAACCCATAATATAGAACAATTATTCAACAATAACATACTTCAACTATTCGCGTATGAATGAACTCAACAATCAGAGTATGACACATTTCAACTCAGTTCACATGTCATTCACAATCCATCATATAACCTCCATTCATGAGAAAATAAGAAAATATAATTATATATATCACCAGGCAAGTTCCACAATTGTTTTTGTCTCATCGTCCCACATCATCCTCTTCAAACTTGGATATATAACATATTTTCACTATGATTGTAATACCCCAATAATTTTTTACAAATATTCAAAATCTATTTTGAAGTTTATTGAAAACTTTAATTACGTGGAAAATATTCTTTTGAATTAGTGAAGGAAATTTGAGAATAGAAATTTTAAATTTTTAATTTAAGAAATTTTTACAAATTCTCAAGGATCTAAGCAAACAAATCTTATAAGTTAGAGTGGCAATGAGTAAATTTATCCAAGAAAATTAGTAAGGCCGGTTACTATTCCAGTATACGGTACTATTTACCTATATAATACTATTTACATATACGGTACTGTTCACATATACTATCGAAATGTCAAATACCAAATGTGGTTTGATCATAAGAGAAAACTAGAAAGAAACTAGGAGAAAAAAAATGACATTTTATATGAGAGAATTCCCTAAGGGACTAAATTGAAAGGAAACTAAATTAGCAAATTGATTATACTAGTAGATGAGATTTGTAAGTGAAATTGGTAGGTGAGACTAGTAAGTAAAATTAGTAGGTGAGACGGGGTAGGTAAAACTGGTAGGTGAGACGAGGTAGGTGAGACGGGATAGATGGAATAGTACCCTTAAATTTTCTTATAAATAGGCCCTTCTATTTCACTTTCAAAATCACACCTTCAACTTCTCTTCTTCTCTCTTTAAGATTTCTTGGTCCAACACTAGACCTCTGAGATTTTGGACCTTTCCTTTTCAGCTTAGGTAAGGATACTATATCCTTTATATGTCTTACAAATTATAGAAGTTATTTTCTTAAGTATGCTCTGTGGTTGCAGCTTTGGCTGATCTTCCACATCAGAAAAACTGTCCTTAGCTGCCTATATATTATTTTGAATCCCTGATTACCAAAATAGAATATAAACTGTGAAGAATACATGTCTAGGAAAGTTTTGGCTAAGGAAAGACCTGATTTTTAAGTGTGTCCATTGCGACCCTCCACTCTTTCTTGAGAATTTACCTGGTGTACTCTTTTACAAATTGTATTCTCTATTTCTGGTATGAATAGTATCCATACGTATGAATAGTGATCGTATGTATGAATAGTGACCGTACATATGAATAATAACTGTACGTATGAACAGTGTCTGTATGAAAACAATTGTAACTTGTTTTCTCTAATCTTTTATGAAAATCTTCGTAGCGGAACATTGAAATTCACCTGAGTACTATTGTCCGTAACAACTTAAAGAAGTGATATTCGTACGAAATCCAGGTGAGTGAAATGACCCCGTTTTAATAGAGTTTTAGCATTACTGGTGATAAAAAGTATGTCGTAGGACACTCCCAAGATTTATAGGGGGAAATTGGATTCAGAATGACGAATCTAATGAGATAATTAATCCAGAAGTATGGATAAGACGAATCAAGTATCTCATGATGATGTGAAGTTTGAATCTTTTCAAAAATCGTTTAATTGTTATATTGATTTATGGTTTATAAATCTATAATATAGTTATATATTATACCTGTTATATAAATGAATATTACATTGTACTTCTGATTATGATATGAAATGCTGTACTATTGATTGTGATTGAGCGGGACAGTACCCCATCTCATGGCAAGGCGGAAAACCCGGTTGAAAGGGTGTCTTGACCAATGAGTGTGGAGACAACGATTCCCTCAGTAGGGATATAGCCCGGATTGGTGATAAATCCGTGAGGCGCCCTAGCTATGAGGATGAGGTTGTGCGTCATGGGAGAAATATACAAAATTAGTGAGCCGGCCTGTGTGCGCTCTCCGGGATATATTGCCATTGATGAGTACTAGTAACGTTTGTTGAATTAGATGAATTTTTATCTTCTTGTATGTAGTTTCTAACTATGTCTATTGATTGAGTATGAGCGTTCGGATATACTTGTATGACTGGTAATGTATTTGAATTTTATTAACGCGAGGCCGATTCGCTCACGGAGTTTAAAAGCTCACACTTTCTGTACAATTTTTTTGTTCAGATCAGGTTGCCATCGAAGAATATCCGTTAGAGGAGTAGATCACTTTGGACCTTCCCGCTGACGGGTTGTAATATTCCAAGAATTTATATGAATATTTAAAGCCTATTTTGAAGTTTAGTGAAAAATTTAATTATGTGAAAAATTTGCTTTTTGAATTAGTGAAGAAAATCTGGGAATAGAAATTTTAATTTTTAATTTAGGAAATTTTTACAAATTCTCAAGGACTAAAGTGAAAAGAAAAGAAAATATGGATTACTTTTGAGAAATGACCAAATAGGAACTTGAGAGGAAGAATAAAGCTTATGAGAATGAATTATGAGTCCGGTACTGAACAGATGATTGATTCGAGGTTAAAGTGGTATTTGAGACATCGAGAGGGATTAAAGTGAACAAATCTTATAAGCTAAGGTGGCTATGAGCGATTTTATCGAAAAAGAAATTGGTGGGGCCACGCATATACACTTCTCCTTATTCTTTTCTTTTTCTCATTCTCCCTCCCGTAGCTTCACTTTCTCTCTCTCTCGATTATGCTTGCAAAGGAATTTCTTCATCAATCATTCATGCAATTTTTGCTTTGGGAAGGAAGCTATGAAAGTTAGGATGATTGGTAAGTTGATGTTCTTCTTCTTCTTCCTCTTATTACAAGATCAAATCCTTGGTTATCATTTTTGCAAAATTTTTGTAGAATATTTTAATGGATGAATTTAAGTGTGGATGTTAATCTAAAACATTCCTAGGTGGTTTATGATGTTATTAGAACAAGAAATTTGGAGAAAACTAGGAGAAATTCGTAGAATTTGGATATTTGAAAAAAGTTAGTGTTCTTGATGAAAATTTGAGATTTGAGCTTGGATTGTTGGTAGAAATTGGGAGTTTTGGTGTTAAAACACTCCTTAGACATTAAGGATGAAAACCCATGGAAGAAATCAAAAGAAATGTTGTTTTAGATATGATTTTAGGATTTTTGGATGAAGAACACGAAGAACATCGAAAATTTTCCCCAGAAATTACTGTTCACCGAGAAAATTTTTCCAGATTTTCTCGTTACTGTAGCGTTGACTCGGTCAACGTTACTGTAGCTGCGTTGACCGTTACTGTAGCATCATTTTTTTTTTTAATATCGTTGAAAAACTCTTTGAGTCTAGTTTCCAATGGTATAAGTTTCATCTGTATATTCATTACCAGTTAGGAGTTATGATTTGAGAAGTGGATGAAGGTCGAGAGTAGTGGTAGGAAATTTCTCTATTTCGTAACCCTGATGGTTTTTATCTGGTTACAATAGGAATGGTCAAGTGCAAGGTGGGAGTGCTGAGAGCATGAAATCTAGGTGAGTGGGTTAATACTTGCTATGATTAAATATCTTTGTTATTGACTTTTTGCATCATAGTGAAAATATGTTGAATATCCAAGTTTGAAGAGAATGATGTGGGATGATGAGACATAAACAATTGTGGAACGTGCCAGGTGATGTATATAATTATATTTTCTTATTTTCTCATGAATTGAGGTTATATGATGGATTGTGAATGGCATGTGAACTGAGTTGAAATGTATCATACTCTGATTGTTGAGTTCATTCATATGCGGATAGTTGAAGTATGTTATTGTTGAATAATTGTGTAATGCTCCAATAATTTGTATGAATATTTAATATCTATTATGAAGTTTAGTGAAAAATTTAATTGTGTGAAATATGTTTTCTTTCTTTGAATTAGTAAAGAAAATTTGGGAATAGAAATTTCAATTTTTAATTTAGGAAATTTTTATAAATTTTCAAGGACTTAAGTGAACAAATCTTAAAAGCTAAGGTGGCTATGCGCAATTTTATCGAAAAAGAAATTGGTGGGGCCCACACATACAATTATTAGTTTCTCTTCTCCTTCTTCCTCCCGAGGCAACGCGCGCACCATTTCTTCGTTTCATTTTCATCTTCCTCTACAATCCTTTCTTAAGTTCTTCTAGTAATCTGATATTTTCTAACCATACTTCCGATTCTTGGAGTTCTAGAGGCAAAGAGGTAAGTTTTATCTGCTCTATTTCTCTTTTTCTCCATTTTCGGACCTATGGAAGAAAATTAAGATTTTGAGTTTTAATGGATGAATTTAAGTGTGGATGTTAATGTAAAACATTCTTACGTGGTTTATGATGTTATTAGAACAAGAAATTTCGTAGAATTTGGATATTTGAAAAAGTTAGTGTTCTTGATGAAAATTTGAGATTTGAGCTTGGATTGTTGGTAAAAATTAGGGGTTTTGGTATTAAAATACTCATTAGACATTGAGAAACAAAACCCATGGAAGAAATCAAAAGAAATGTTGTTTTATATATGATTTTAGGATTTTTGGATGAAGAACACGAAGAACATTCGAAAATTTTCCCCGGAAATTACTGTTCACCGAGAAAAATTTTCCAGATTTTCTCGGTTACTGTAGCATTGACTTTAGTCAACTTTACTGTAGCATTGACTTTGGTCAACTTTACTGTAGCATTGACTTTGGTCAACTTTACTGTAGCATTGACTTTGGTCAACTTTACTGTAGCATTGACTTTGGTCAACTTTACTGTAGCATTGACTTTGGTCAACTTTACTGTAGCTGCGTTCCGGACTAAGATACTGTTAGAAAGCTCCTTGAGTCTAGTTTCTAATAGTACAAGTTTCACTTGAAAATTCTAATATATTCTTTATTTTTTTCATCTTATTTACATTTTAGGAAATCTTTGAGAGTTATTTCCTAACACCTCATAATTTAGCTGCAAAAGGAAAGGTAGTTAGGGCCACATTCGAGGTGAGTGTGATAACCTTATCTCATCTATATTTCTTCAAAAGTTTTGTCATCAAGTATCATAAAGAAAATTGAGAAGGTGGACTTTAACGGTATGTTGTGTATTTATTTATCAAGGACTTGTATTCCTTGTATTTAAAGGTGTTGTAGATTTCAAACCTCTTGTTTGATTAAATGTTAATTCTTATAAAATATGTAAAGTTAATGTTGATATTATCGTTATTATGTTAAGGTTGTGTGAATATTTGCGTTATGGTATGACGTGGTTATAATATTTTCGTGGTGGTGCACCCCACGGGAGAAGTTACAGGAGTTATAAGGGTGGAGATATATCTTTCATGGAGAGATAAGGGTGGATGCGGCCAGGGGGCCGCGGGCAACGATCCACTGGTACTGTGGA
Organism: Biancaea sappan; assembly: GCA_037074585.1. NCBI lineage: Eukaryota > Viridiplantae > Streptophyta > Magnoliopsida > Fabales > Fabaceae > Biancaea > Biancaea sappan. Next base: position 22,409,838 of record CM073494.1, read on the forward strand.
CGACCCGGTTGGTACGGGATTTGTGTTGGCACTGAGTAATTTATACTGTGTATATCATTGGTAACTGATGTGAGTTTAATTCAATGATATCTTTATGATACTATTTGCTAAATTACTTTTGATTGATAATGTTATCCATTCACTGAGTATTTCATTACTCATCCTATTATTTTACAACATTTCAGAATCTGTGGCTGACGCTGGGGATTTTCCAGGGGAATAGCGAGTTTATCTTAAACCAACCATCTTGTATTTTCGGTTGGTTCCTTTGTATTCTATATCTTGTAAGCTCTAGAAGTAGCTCTGTGGTCACATAAGCCTCCTAGGATTTTCTTTTTTTTTTGGTTGGACTATGTGTAACTATGAATATTATGTATGGTTTCATTGTATGGAAGTTAAAACCTTGATGATGTTTTTAACCTAGAGTTAATGTGAATCGGACTCACTGTTGAGGATGTGACAAAATGGTATCAGAGCAATTCTTAGGTCTCTTATGGATCACAGAGCAGGGTAACCTTGACTGGGCTTCCCTCTATCGTTATGAATCGCGGCATAACCATAGAGGTGAAGGTCAGTTAAAGGTCCTATAGGTGTTGTTTAGTTTTCTTCTTACGTTCCTTTCCTTGTGGTTAATATTGATCTTTCCGGGACTAAATTATGTGGTGTTATTGATAGGTCACGATGCAACCCGGAGGATCTCGAGAGGCAGTGGAGCGTACAGGCTCTGAAGGTGCCTCGTCGCGACCTGCCCATCCTGCCCGTGAACGAGAGCAGGAAGAACATGGTGAGAGTGAGCAAGGACAGGATGAGCGAGGCTTACCTCGAGGACATGGGGCACAACCACAAATTGATCCAACTACTTTATTAACTAGTTTAACTGCGTTGCTAGAGGGTCAGACCGCGTTACAAGGAAGTCTAGTCAATTTGACTACACTACTAGAGAGGCAGATGATTGCTACAAATGGCCCTGTTGCTCCTACTCCTACTGTAGTTCCTCCGGCACGTTCAGTAATTCCCCCATCTCTTCCTGATAAAGTCGAAGTAGTACGGGATGTATCGTTGACAGATTTTTTGAAGCTTAAACCCCCTGTTTTCACTGGAGAAGACCCAAACGAGGATCCACAACGATTCCTTGATGGAATAGAAAAAGCATGTAAAGCCTTGAAATGTGATCCTCGATTCTGGGTGGATTATGCTACTTATCAATTTCAAGGAAGGTCTCATGAATGGTGGGTTACTTGGCAGAGCAGTCGAACTCCAGATGCCCCTTCAGTTAGTTATGATGAGTTTCGTCAAGTTTTTATTGAAAGATTCATGCCAAGGAGTGTAAGAACTGCAAGGGCTAGAGAATTTGAATTCCTTAAACAGGGTTCAATGACAGTTGATGAATATGATATAAAGTTTGCACGACTTTCTAGGTATGCACCCCATATGATCCCAGACGAACAAGAGAAGATTCGTCGATTTGTTCTTGGTCTTCGCCTTCGGTTGCGTCAGTTCGTAAGTATGCAGATGGATCTATATCCTTCTTATGTGGCTGCGGTAGATGCAGCCAGAACAGCTGAAATGAATGAAAGGGATGAAAGTGAAGACTTCAAGAGGAAGAGGAAACGAGAGAACGAGGGAAGGTCCTCAGGGCATGGTGGATTATCAGGGACTGTCAGGTCTCAAGGTAGAGGTCAATCTACTTCTATGGTATCGTTCCACCAAGCAGCATCTTCAGGTAGTGTCTCTAGGCCTCGACCAGATCATAAGGGAGGTTCTTCATCAGTCGGTCAGGTGTTATCTCAACAGGGACGAGACAAGCCTAAATGTTCAGAGTGTGGGCGATTTCATACTGGTGTGTGTTATGGGGCAGGCCCAATTTGTTTTCGTTGCGGACAGGTGGGTCATATAAGAAGAGATTGTCCTCAACAAGTAGAGGTCTCAAGGCAAGGATCTACATATATACCTCAAGTACAACAGATGGCAGCATCAGTTAACAGAGCTTCTTCCTCTTCTGCCGGACGAAGTGGCTTAGGGAGAGGAGGGGGTAGAGGACAAGGAGGACGAAATCAACCTGCGGTTGGACGCGACCAAGCCAAAGTGTATGCTCTCACACGCCAGGATGCACAGGCTTCGAATGCAGTTGTAACAGGTATTTTTCCAGTATGTTCATTCGAAGCTCGTGTATTGTTTGATCCGGGATCTACCCATTCTTATATATCTCCAATTTTTGCAAATCGGTTTATTCAAGATCCTGTTAAAATTGATAAACCTTTTCTTGTTGCTACTCCTATGGGTGAGACTTTAGTGGTAGATTCAGGTTATTATGGTTGCCATGTTTTAATGGGTAGCAAAAACACCGAGGCAAATTTAATGCTATTATATATGACAGACTTTGATGTTATTCTTGGAATGGACTGGTTGGCTTCTTATCATGTTACTCTTGACTGCTATAATAAAGTGGTAAAGTTCAGTATTCCAGGTGAGCCTACCTTCTCTTTTCAAGGGGATAGGAATGATATACCCAATAACATTGTCTCTATGATCCGTGCTAGGCGTATGTTAAGGAAAGGATGTCCAGGTTTCTTGGCCTTTGTTAGGAACATTGAAGAAGACAAGGTGAATCTTGATCATGTATCGGTTGTGAGAGAATATTCAGATGTTTTTCCTGAAGAATTACCTGGATTACCTCCTGATCGTGAGATAGAATTTAATATTGAGGTAATCCTAGGCACTCAGCCTATTTCCATACCTCCATACCGTATGGCCGTTGCAGAACTTAGAGAACTTAAGGAGCAATTACAGGATCTTTTAGATAAAGGTTTTATTCGGCCCAGTTCTTCACCTTGGGGTGCACCAGTATTATTTGTAAGGAAGAAGGATGGATCCTTAAGACTATGCATTGATTATCGGCAATTAAACAAGGTGACAATACGAAATAAATATCCCCTCCCCAGGATTGATGATTTGTTCGACCAGTTGCAGGGAGCTCAATACTTTTCTAAGATTGATTTGAGGTCTGGATATCATCAATTAAAAATTAAAACTGAAGATGTACCTAAGACAGCCTTTCGTACCCGTTATGGACATTATGAGTTCTTGGTGATGTCATTTGGGTTAACAAATGCACCAGCAGCCTTTATGGATCTTATGAATCGAGTTTTTAAACCGTTTCTGGATAAATTTGTCATTGTTTTTATTGATGATATTCTGGTATATTCAAAAAATCTTGAAGAGCATGAACAACATTTAAGAATGGTATTACAAACTTTAAGGAAGCACCAGCTTTATGCGAAATTTTCAAAGTGCGAATTTTGGCTGGACCAAATAGCTTTCTTGGGACATATAGTCTCAAGGGAAGGGATACATGTCGATCCCAGCAAAATTGAAGCAGTACAAAAGTGGCCTCGACCCACGACGGTGACAGAAATTCGGAGTTTCTTGGGGTTAGCTGGATACTATCGCCGCTTTGTAAAGAATTTTTCAAAAATAGCTACCCCTCTTACAAGATTAACTCAAAAAAATGCTCGATTTGATTGGACTGAGGCTTGTGAGGAGAGTTTCACCAAGCTTAAGGAATGCTTAACTTCCGCCCCCGTACTTGCTTTACCTTCGGGTACAGGCGGTTTCGCTGTATATTGTGATGCGTCTCGAATGGGATTAGGATGTGTTTTAATGCAGCATGGTAAGGTAATAGCTTATGCATCCCGACAGCTTAAAAGACATGAACAGAATTATCCTACTCATGATTTGGAAATGGCGGCCGTAGTATTTGCTTTAAAAATCTGGCGCCATTATCTATACGGGGAAACTTGCGAAGTGTACACAGATCATAAGAGTTTGAAATATATTTTTCAACAGAGGGATTTGAATTTGAGGCAGAGAAGATGGATGGAACTTCTCAAGGATTATGATTGTACAATTCTTTATCATCCTGGAAAGGCTAATGTTGTTGCAGATGCTCTTAGTCGTAAGTCTATGGGGAGTTTGGCGCATATTACCTTATGTAGGAGGCCATTGATTCGTGAGTTACACGAGCTAGAAGCTAGTGGAGTATGGTATGAAATTTTGGAGTCAAGTGCATTCTTGGCACATATACCAGCCCAATCATCTTTAATTGAAGATGTGAAGTTGGCCCAGAAGGAAGATCCAATGTTTGGAAAGTTACAGAGTAAAGTAAATGAGGGTGAAGATAAGGGGTTTTCTCTTGACCAACATGGAATTATTAGATTTGAAGGTCGATTATGTGTGCCAAATGTAGAATCTTTACGGAGACGAATCATGGAAGAAGCACATCGAACAGCTTATACTGTACACCCTGGTATTAATAAGATGTATCAGGATTTGAAGTCATTGTATTGGTGGGACAGAATGAAAAGGGACATTGTTGATTATGTCTCTCATTGCTTAACTTGTCAACAAGTCAAGGCAGAACATCGTAGAACTCCTGGATTACTTCAGCAAATAGATATTCCAGAGTGGAAATGGGAAAGTATTACAATGGATTTTGTAGTGGGGCTACCTCGTTCTCAGAAAGGATATGATTCTGTGTGGGTAATAGTAGATCGTTTAACAAAAGTGGCACACTTTCTACCAGTAAAGACAACATTTGGTGCTGATAAGTATGCTCAGTTGTATATTGATGAAATAGTTAAATTGCATGGAGTGCCTATCTCCATTATTTCTGATAGAGGCACACAGTTTACATCTCGTTTTTGGAAGACTTTTCAAGAAGCCTTAGGCACGCAGGTAAATTTAAGTACAGCCTTTCATCCTCAGACCGATGGCCAGTCTGAACGTGTTATACAAATTTTGGAAGACATGTTAAGGTCTTGTGTGATAGATTTCAGAGGTAGTTGGGATGCACATTTACCTCTAATTGAATTTGCATATAATAATAGTTATCAAGCAAGTATTAAAATGGCACCCTTTGAAGCACTTTATGGAAGACGATGTAGATCCCCTATTGGCTGGTTTGAAGCAGGAGAAAATAAATTAATTGGGCCTGATTTAGTGCAAGATGCATTGGAAAAAGTCAAACTTATTCGGGAAAGACTCCTTGCAGCTCACAGTAGACAAAAAGCATATGCTGACCATCGAAGACGAGACCTTCAGTTTGCAGTAGGTGATATGGTTTTTTTAAAAGTATCTCCCATGAAGGGTAGTTTAAGGTTTGGGCTAAAAGGAAAACTTAGTCCAAGGTATATTGGACCTTTTGAAATATTGGAGAAAATTGGCAATGTGGCTTACAAGTTAGCGTTGCCCCCAGATTTGGAAGGAGTCCACCCGGTGTTTCATGTCTCTATGTTAAGAAAATATCTTTATGATCCTTCCCATGTTCTTCAAACACAGGAAGTCCAATTAAAAGAAGATTTATCTTATGAAGAGATTCCAGTAGCAGTCTTAGATAGACAAATAAAAAAGTTGAGGTCTAAAGAAATACCATCTGTGAAAGTTTTATGGCGGAATCATACCCAAGAGGAAGCGACATGGGAATTGGAAGAAAAGATGAAATCTACGTACCCACACCTCTTTTTAACATGAGGTAATGAAATTTGGGGACCAAATTTCTTAAGGGGGAAAGAATGTAATGCTCCAATAATTTGTATGAATATTTAATATCTATTATGAAGTTTAGTGAAAAATTTAATTGTGTGAAATATGTTTTCTTTCTTTGAATTAGTAAAGAAAATTTGGGAATAGAAATTTCAATTTTTAATTTAGGAAATTTTTATAAATTTTCAAGGACTTAAGTGAACAAATCTTAAAAGCTAAGGTGGCTATGCGCAATTTTATCGAAAAAGAAATTGGTGGGGCCCACACATACAATTATTAGTTTCTCTTCTCCTTCTTCCTCCCGAGGCAACGCGCGCACCATTTCTTCGTTTCATTTTCATCTTCCTCTACAATCCTTTCTTAAGTTCTTCTAGTAATCTGATATTTTCTAACCATACTTCCGATTCTTGGAGTTCTAGAGGCAAAGAGGTAAGTTTTATCTGCTCTATTTCTCTTTTTCTCCATTTTCGGACCTATGGAAGAAAATTAAGATTTTGAGTTTTAATGGATGAATTTAAGTGTGGATGTTAATGTAAAACATTCTTACGTGGTTTATGATGTTATTAGAACAAGAAATTTCGTAGAATTTGGATATTTGAAAAAGTTAGTGTTCTTGATGAAAATTTGAGATTTGAGCTTGGATTGTTGGTAAAAATTAGGGGTTTTGGTATTAAAATACTCATTAGACATTGAGAAACAAAACCCATGGAAGAAATCAAAAGAAATGTTGTTTTATATATGATTTTAGGATTTTTGGATGAAGAACACGAAGAACATTCGAAAATTTTCCCCGGAAATTACTGTTCACCGAGAAAAATTTTCCAGATTTTCTCGGTTACTGTAGCATTGACTTTAGTCAACTTTACTGTAGCATTGACTTTGGTCAACTTTACTGTAGCATTGACTTTGGTCAACTTTACTGTAGCATTGACTTTGGTCAACTTTACTGTAGCATTGACTTTGGTCAACTTTACTGTAGCATTGACTTTGGTCAACTTTACTGTAGCTGCGTTCCGGACTAAGATACTGTTAGAAAGCTCCTTGAGTCTAGTTTCTAATAGTACAAGTTTCACTTGAAAATTCTAATATATTCTTTATTTTTTTCATCTTATTTACATTTTAGGAAATCTTTGAGAGTTATTTCCTAACACCTCATAATTTAGCTGCAAAAGGAAAGGTAGTTAGGGCCACATTCGAGGTGAGTGTGATAACCTTATCTCATCTATATTTCTTCAAAAGTTTTGTCATCAAGTATCATAAAGAAAATTGAGAAGGTGGACTTTAACGGTATGTTGTGTATTTATTTATCAAGGACTTGTATTCCTTGTATTTAAAGGTGTTGTAGATTTCAAACCTCTTGTTTGATTAAATGTTAATTCTTATAAAATATGTAAAGTTAATGTTGATATTATCGTTATTATGTTAAGGTTGTGTGAATATTTGCGTTATGGTATGACGTGGTTATAATATTTTCGTGGTGGTGCACCCCACGGGAGAAGTTACAGGAGTTATAAGGGTGGAGATATATCTTTCATGGAGAGATAAGGGTGGATGCGGCCAGGGGGCCGCGGGCAACGATCCACTGGTACTGTGGACGACCCGGTTGGTACGGGATTTGTGTTGGCACTGAGTAATTTATACTGTGTATATCATTGGTAACTGATGTGAGTTTAATTCAATGATATCTTTATGATACTATTTGCTAAATTACTTTTGATTGATAATGTTATCCATTCACTGAGTATTTCATTACTCATCCTATTATTTTACAACATTTCAGAATCTGTGGCTGACGCTGGGGATTTTCCAGGGGAATAGCGAGTTTATCTTAAACCAACCATCTTGTATTTTCGGTTGGTTCCTTTGTATTCTATATCTTGTAAGCTCTAGAAGTAGCTCTGTGGTCACATAAGCCTCCTAGGATTTTCTTTTTTTTTTGGTTGGACTATGTGTAACTATGAATATTATGTATGGTTTCATTGTATGGAAGTTAAAACCTTGATGATGTTTTTAACCTAGAGTTAATGTGAATCGGACTCACTGTTGAGGATGTGACAAATTGTTCTATATTATGGGTTATGTTGTATACATGCTATGTTGCTGGAACCACATCGATTATGTTGTGGCTCAAGATTATGATTGAGGATGTTTTTATATGTGATTGTGATTGTGTTTGACTGGAAAGGAAATGCATGGTGGTGCACCCCATGGAGAAATTTATGTGAAGTTATAAGGGTGGAGATTATAAATGGAGCGATAAGGGTGGATGCGGCGGGGCCGCAGGCAATGATCCACAGGTATTCTGGACGACCCGGTTGGTACGAAAAATGTGTGTGAAATTGATTTCACCGATTGCTGTTGTGAATTTTGAATTATGTTAAAATGTATTTGATTTACTTGGATATTGTTGTGAAGTATTATGAATAATATTATATCATATGATGATCGATTTACGTATGATTGCTGCATGTTATCATTATGATGCATGATATTTTTTTGTCATAGTGTTGTGTTATCTACTCACTGGGCACGTGGTTTGCTCATACCCCTCTTATTGATATTTTTTTTCAAAGTTGACAGCTGAAGGTAAATATCGGAACAAGGAATTATGGATCCTTAGTCCATGATTACCTTTTCATTTGTTCAGGATAAAGGTATAATAGTTAAGTCTTATTCTAAGTTGTATAAATCTAGAAATCTCTGTAATCGGGTAGGTTCATTCAGTGATTCAATGTGAATAATTGTAGTTTGTATAGAGAACTCGGTTTGGTTGAATGAAAAAGAATGGTATGATGCTTAAGAGAAAAAAAAAATAGGCTTACGGAGGTGAAATGAAATTCACTTTCCGTGCCAGTAACGTGCTCAGATTTTGGGACGTGACACGGGTAGACCCCTCTATTGTTATAGATTATGCTGCTATGTAATCGTCTATGACATCTAGGTCAGGGGTTTGGCATTTGGCTTGTATGTTAATAATGTATTTTAAATTGATAATCTATTATTACATGCAAATCATCTCTATGATTTTCAGATAAGAAAATTTGATATATTTTCTTCATATTTATTAAGGAATTGTTATTTTGATAACATAGATAATTTAAACTCACGGGTAGAATTTATTGAAGGGCTTACAGTGATGAGAGATTCATCATTGTGCCGGTCATGTGCCCAGAAAATGGGTCGTGACAATGATGCAAAAAGTCAATAACAAAGATATTTAATCATATAAAGTATTAACCCACTCACCTAGATTTCACGCTCTCGGCACTCCCATCTTGCGCTTTGACCATTCCTATTGTAACCAGATAAAAACCATCAGGGTTACGAAATAGAGAAATTTCCTACCACTATTCCCGACCTTCACTTACTTCTCAAATCATAACTCCTAACTGGTAATGAATATCCAGATGAAACTTATACCATTGGAAACTAGACTAAAAGAGTTTTTCAACAATATAAAAAAAAAAAGTGATGCTATTGTAACGGTCAACGCAGCTACAGTGTCGTTGACTAAGTCAATGCTACAGTAACGTTGACCGAGTCAATGCTACAGTAACGAGAAAATCTGGAAAAATTTTTCTCGATGAACAGTATTTTTGGAAAATTTTTGGAAAATTTTCAGAATGAACAGTGACGTTCTTCGTGTTCTTCATCCAAAAATCCTAAAATCACATTGAAAACAACATTTCTTTTGATTTCTTCCATGAGTTTTCATCCTTAATGTCTAAGGAGTATTTTAACACCAAAACCCCCAATTTTTACCAACAATCCAAGCTCAAATCTCAAATTTTCATCAAAAATACTAACTTTTTTCAAATATCCAAATTCTACGAATTTCTCCTAGTTTTCTCCAAATTTCTTGTTCTAATAACATCATAAACCACCTAAGAATGTTTTAGATTAACATCCATATTTAAATTCATCCATTAAAACTTAAAATCTTAATTTTCTTCCATAGGTCCGAAAATGGAGAAAAAGAGAAATAGAGCAGATAAAACTTACCTCTTTGCCTCTAGAACTCCTAAGAATCAAAAGTATGGTTAGAAAATATCAGATCACCAGAAAAACTTAAAGAAAGGATTGAAGGAGATGGAAATGATAGATGAAGAAGAAGTGGAGTCTCGGGAGGAAGAAGGAGAAGAGAAACTAATAATTGTACGTGTTGGCCCCACCAATTTCTTTTTCGATAAAATCGCTCATAGCCACCTTAGCTTATAAGATTTGTTCACTTAAGTCCTTGAGAATTTGTAAAAATTTTCTAAATTAAAAATTAAAATTTCTATTCCCAGATTTTATTCACTAATTCAAAAAGCACATTTTCCACGTAATTAAATTTTTCACTAAACTTCAAAATAGATTTTAAATATTCATACAAATTATTGGGGTATTACACATATAAAATCCGTTCTTATATAAGAATCGATTTTTACAACAAAATTAGTAGATAGTTTGTGAGATCCATTGTGTGAGTATAAAAATATGAGATAACTTGTGAGACTCATTTGTAAATTTTTTAAAATTATACTATTGGAATGAAGAGCTATTTAAAATAGTGAAAATTTACTTAAAGTAAAAAATAATAATGTAACATTATAGAACTCGAACTCATTAGAGTTGTAACATTAAATATACTTTTACGAGCTTAGTCTGTCGGTTGGTCCACTCCAACTTTATATATAGAATAGGTTAGGCTGAGATTTTGTAATTAATACACTATCATAGTTTTATAGGATGGATCAACCAGCTTGGATGATTTTTTTCATATATAAAATTGAAATTTAGTTTAACCTTTAAAGTTATAATTTTTAACTTCTTGATTTTTATGTCTAATTTTAATTATTCATTGTGTAAAAAAGTAGGTTCTGACCCATGGTGACAATTGAGCTGGTCATAAATTTTATGCTTGTATACTATTTAATATTAATCCAACTTAACCTTTGGCTGATGTGTCTTCTCAACTTGGGCTAAACTGATTTATTTAACACTTCAAATATCAAATATGTTATTGGATATATAGTATAAAAAATTATAAAATTTAAAGGGTACTATTTTTTAATTTTATTTATTTAATGTATCATAACTAAAGTTTAAATTATAAGATTTATTTCTATGGACATAAGAAAAAAGATGTTTCTCAATTTTTGCTAACTTTTTAACTCAACTATCACAATCTATTTGCAAGATATTATCAATCCTCTCTTGTTTCATATAAGAATAAGAAGATAATGTTCTAAATAAATTAAATTGTCAATTTTTTAGATTGACGATTCAAAATTAAATAGTATTTTTAAAAAAAATTTCTTTTTAAGGTCCTAAAGAATTATGAACTAGATCCTAACCCTACAATCCCTAAGTTGCCTTTTGAAGGAAGCGAGCAGATTTTCTGCTCATCCAAGAGGAGCAGTAGCATTTATTCGTTCAACGTTAGCTGTTGAATTGTTTTGATCCAACGCTAGCGTTCATGAAAGAAATTTAAATCGTGGCCATCGAATCGTTTTGATTGACCACGATCTATTTTAGTAAAATGCACAATTTCATTAAAATTTTTTTTCTAAAACAACGGTCCAATGATAGTGCGTCACCTGTCCTGTAATATCTCAAGAATTTATATGAATATTTAAAGTCTAATTTGAAATTTAGTGAAAAATTTAATTACGTGAAAATGTGCTTTTTGAATTAGTGAAGAAAATCTGGGAATAGAAATTTTAATTTTTAATTTAGGAAATTTTTACAAATTCTCAAGGACTAAAGTGAAAAGAAAAGAAAGTATAGAGGACTTTTGAGAAATGACCAAATAGAAACCTGAGAGGAAGAATAAAGCTTATGAGAATGAATTATGAGTCCGGTACCGAAAAGATGATGGATTCGAGGTTAAAGTGGTATTTGAGACATCGAGAGGGATTAAAGTGAACAAATCTTATAAGCTAAGGTGGCTATGAGCGATTTTATCGAAAAAGAAATTAGTGGGGCCCACACACACAATTATTAGTTTTTCTTCTCCTTCTTCCTCCCGAGGCTTCATGTTCTTCGTTCATTTCCATCTTCCCTTCTTCAATCATTTCTCAAATTTTCATCCGGCGATCTTGTATTTTCTAACCATACTTTCTATTCTCAGGAGTTCTAGAGGTAAAGAGATAAGTTTTATCTACTCTATTTCTCTTTTTCTCCATTTTCGGACCTATGGAAGAAAATTAAGATTTTGAGTTTTAATGGATGAATTTAAGTGTGAATGTTAATGTAAAACATTCTTAGGTGGTTTATTATGTTATTAGAACAAGAAATTTCGTAGAATTTGGATATTTGAAAAAGTTAGTGTTCTTGATGAAAATTTGAGATTTGAGCTTGAATTGTTGGTAGAAATTGGGGGTTTTGGTGTTAAAACACTCCTTAGACATTAAGGATGAAAACCCATGGAAGAAATCAAAAGAAATGTTGTTTTAGATATGATTTTAGGATTTTTGGATGAAGAACACGAAGAACATCTAAAATTTTCCCCAGAAATTACTGTTCACCGAGAAAATTTTTCCAGATTTTCTCGTTACTGTAGCGTTGACTCGGTCAACGTTACTGTAGCATTGACTCGGTCAACGTTACTGTAGCTACGTTGACCGTTGACTATTACTGTAGCATCAGTTTTTTTTTTTAATATCGTTGAAAAGCTCTTTGAGTCTAGTTTCCAATGGTATAAGTGTCATTTAGAAATTCATTACCGGTTAGGAGTTATGACTTAAGATGTGAGTAAAGGTCGAGAGTAGTGATCGGAAATTTCTCTATTTTGTAACCCTAATGGTTTTTACCTGGTTACAATAGGGATGATTGGGGCGCAAGGTGGGAGCGCCGAGAGCGTGGAATCCAGGTGAGTAGGCAACCTTGCAAAATTAATTTAATAAATTAGTCAAAGCACAATATAAATCCCATTTGCGTTATTTGTGAAATTGAGAAGATTATCAGTGTGTGTTCAGGTTGAGAAAAAGTACAATATCATTGGAAGGTATTTTATTACCTTTGAGAATTGATTTCTCTAGTTGACTAAAGAACTAGATGTGATTGTTCTTTGAATAAATTGGAACATTTTGTAAGTGAATAGCCTTACTAAATTAATGTGATCTTATTAGATAAAGTACAATACAAGTCTTGTTTATAACATTATTGAAGTGAGAAATAATCAGTCTCGCTGTTGATAATATATGATGATTGTTATTGTTGATGATAGACATTCAAGGGAATAAAAGTATGTGTAAATTCATTTATTTCATAGTAATTATATTGTGATAAATTGTCACTATTTTATTGATGAGCAAAAGATCTACGAGATCTAATACACGAGTTTGAAAGGGTTAGAGTCCTATACTACTCGGTGTATAAATGTGAAAACCTATGCACGAGTTTGAAAGGGTTAGAGTCCCATACTACTCGGTGTATAACTGTGAAAACCTATGCACGAGTTTGAAAGGGTTAGAGTCCCATACTACTCGGTGTATAAATGTGAAGATCTATGCACGAGTTTGAAAGGGTTAGAGTCCCATACCACTCAGTGTATAACTGTGAAACTTATGCACCAAGAGTTTGAGGGTTAAATTCCCAAGTCACTCAGTGCAAGTATCTATGGCATATAATGCAAAGTGATTGAGGGATTGATCACCCAAGAAATCATACGCAAATTCAGACAAGTGTAATACTATAATTATTTACAATAAATGATAGATTGATTGTATTAGTAAATGTGGTGTTTGTGCTTATGATATTTTCATGTACAGTTGTTTACTCACTGAGTTATGATAAACTCACACTCTCTATGATTATCTTTTCAGATACAGTGGTTGAGGAGAAGAATTTATAGCCTTTAAGGATATACTCCACTTTTGTCTGGTAAACAATTGGTAAGGATTAGGAAACGCTCTGTAATCTAGTAGGTCACCTAGGCTTGGGAGGTTGTATAGTACTGTATAGTGTTTGAAAGTTGAACATTTTCTGAATATGTATACAAAATATCTTTCTTGGAATATTTATGATTCACATAATTATGGATATTAAGAATGTTCACAGAGATTATGGGGTACCACGGAGGTACACCCTAGGTATTTTATGTCTATATCACATGTAAGTTTTGGGATGTGACAAATTGGTATCAGAGGTGGTTTTAGGTCCCCTATAGATTACAGAGCAAAGTGTTCTTTGTGGGCCCTTTTCCATTGTCATGAACCGCGACATGACCATGGGATTAGGTTGCATAAAAGATCTTGTAAAGTTGAGTGTTCTTGTCATAACTTACCCTTCGATGGAGTTAGTTAGAGATAATTTTGTTACAATATGAGATAATTGATTTCATATGTGGAACTTTGGAACTTGTTGGAGGTATGATCTTTATACCGATGGAAAAGGTGATCTCTGTATGAAATTTTTCTTTTTGAGAAATTGGGAACATAACTCTGTAGTGTACTCTTAAAGCTGAGGATCAGTAATTGGTAGAATATGGCTTGAGGGCTGGGCCAAGAGTGATGTATTAGATGGGGTAAAGTTGATTATGAGGCATGGGCTAGAGTTCAAGAAAGATTTTCACAAAGAATATAGCGCAGATTACTAATGCAAGAATGGGAAAGAACCCTTGTGAGGCAGATCAAGATTTGATTTTGATAGATGCCAGACAGATGTAATTTATGGAAGAGGATGTAAGTCCTAAATAATATGTTCCTTGATAAAAGCTTGGTTGAGAAAATAGATGTGGGCTAGGTAGTTTTTCCCTAAGGGAGATACTACGGTAAAATGGAACCTAGCATAAGAGATATTGAGGTACGTTATAAGTCTTCTCTAGGGGCGACTCGCCAAAGTTGCACTTGTTTAGTTAGGGATTGGCATGATGGTACTATGTGATAGAAGTGTTTCAAAAAAATATATATATATACAATGTAGAAGTTCTGTAACATTGGAACAATTAGAGCATGTTAAAGGTAGACTGTTGGCGTATGAACATTCATAATTGTTAAACGTGATGTATGATTGGAATGGTCTAGAAAGATATTCTTATGGTAGTTTGTGCCTCAGAGTGTTAGTTTAAGGAAAGCTTGCGAATCGAGGCTCTTAAGCAAGAATTCATGACAATTCGAGGGCATAATATCGAGTTCAATTGATCTATACGGTAAGCCTTCATCTACTCCCGTATGATAAGGGGAAAGACAACGAGACTTGTATAGAGCTTCTGTTTGTCTCTGTGTCAGCTTATAGGGTCATTAAATTTTTTTTTATGTGATTGGCTTATAAGCTGAATTTGTTATTGATTTTGTGTGACTAATTTCTTTTATCTTTCTTCATTTTATTATTATTATTATTATTTAGAGTACCATCTAGTAAAAGAAACTATTGGCATTAAAAGCGGAAGGATTACATTGCAAAAAAAAAAAGGGAAATTACTCATGCATGAGTAATCTAAAAGCGAGGTGGTCTCGGATTAGGAGGGTTATATTGTATCATCACCCCTCGACCATTTCTTGGAACAAGAGACTGAGCAATGTCACGAAGGGTAGTGTAAATCCCATTCATACAATCAACACTTCTTTGTTGTTGATTGCAGAAGCATTGGGTAGACCAATAGAAGAACTTGTCTATTCTTGAAGTCATTGCCGCATTATTGCGTTTAGTTAACTTCTCCAGGTCTTCTATCATCTTTTTCAGATTTTTCACCTCCTTCTCTAGACTAGCGATTTTGTTTTCTGACGTGTGGCCAGTGCTAATCTCCTCAGCTTCCTCAATTTTTATCTTCTTCTCCTTTTGATCCTCTTGAGACCCCTCAAAAGGTCTCTTGCCCTTGTCTTTGCCCATACTTAAGTTTAAGTCGAGCTCTTCTTCCTTGGCCTCCACTGTGAGATCAATGTACTTCCTTGTGGCCATGATTTGGAAAAAATTTAAAAATTTATGTGGGAGTATGAGAAGAGAGGAATGATGGGAAGTTGTAGGCTCAGAGATGATTACTCCTTGTGGTGTAGTAACTGAGAACTCCGGGACAGTTTTTATAGAGAAAAATTTAGACTTAGAGCCAAAGAAGATATCTCTTCGCCGCACTCCTACACGCTCAACCTATAGATTTCTGCAAGCTGGAAGCCAGAAGTCTAGGGTAGGCATGCGTGTCAACAGTGTGTCACATTAATGGCAAAACCATGTAAGTCAATATTCGGTGAATTTTCGGCCGATTTATACTTGTTTATTTTTCATTTCTCTTGTTGGCATTTTCTGAAATTCTAAGAAGCCGACAACGTAGCCATTAAAGATTGCCTTGGATGCTTTTATGATGAACTAAAATGTATTTCTCTGCTTTCTTGTATTGTTCTTGAAAGCCTTCAGTTGAGTATAATATACATGATTGATTGAATTATATTGTGATTATATGTATTTAAATACATATGACATGTATGTATGTTATCCATGCATTAAGAGTGAAGGCTATTTGTTATGGCCAGGATAATATGTAATGATTCTACATACATTCAGAGAATGAGAAGTCTGAAATTTAAAAAGGACTTGAATAGATGAAAATATATAGATAATGATGTATCTCTATGTTGATACATACATACATATATGCTCGTAGAGGCAAGAGAAAGGTAAAAAAAAAAAATTCTCACTTTACGGTAACACTTGATATGTGTAAATGTGATAAGTTTTTATTTTAATATGTATGTTTGAAAATGTGTAAGCTTAGGGCAAAGCCACGGATTAGAAACCTAGATAAGGTTAATATGAAACTACCCGTTCATGGAGTAATATCTCGATTTAGAATTATTGGATAAGACAAATACAGAGTTAGAAAGTCATAAATTGAAGCGGCGATTAGTTTAATAATTTGAGCAAGAGTCAAAAGTTAGCCGAAATTTTTGAGGAAATCTTTTGTATTTGATTATATTTTGTTATTTTCTGGCATGCTTATTATAGACCGTTGGTATTGCGACGGATAAGGTCTGGAGGCCATCTTTAGAGTGTGATGTAAGGGTTTTGGTAGCCCTAAATTTCGTCTATAAATAATGGATGCCCCATTACGCCGCTCATTACACTAAGAGTTCATTACTTATAAGCTTTCTAGCATCAAACCTCTCATTCCATACAACCTTTATAGCTCAGAAAAATATGGCCGGCAATAAATCTTTCAATTTAAACTTTGAGGCTGGCAAGGTAGAGCTGGATCTAAATCTTAGTCTGGAGAACTATAAGAATAAGAGATCCATGGAAGAGTCATCAGAAGCTAAGAAAAGAAAAAGGGATGTAGTAGAGCTAGAGGATGTTAGCACAGCAACATCTTCAAATGATGAGCTTGCGCTTATGAGAAAAAAAATGGAGGACTTGGAAAGGTTGATAAACCGCCACTTTGAGGACCAGGGAAGATTGATAAATCGTCTCTTTGTAGAACAAGAGAAGCTCTTGAATCGTCATTTTAGGGAATTAGCGAATAGAGTTGATAGACATTCGATGTTTGCAACTCAAAATTTTCGTGACCAACAAGCGAGGTGTATTGACTGTATGAATGAAGTGACCTCTGCACTTCGCCAAATTTCCCAAATGTTTCCTCCAGAAACTCTTTCTAGGCTGCAACGATTAGCCTCCTGTTTAAGATCTGAAGCACCTTCCTCTTCTAGACTTGGAGCACTTTCTGCATTTCAAAAGCCTCCTCGTCCTTAATTTATTATTTCTTTTATTTGTACCTTAAGCTAATATTTGATCTGAGCTTCGCGTATTAAGATTATCTGTTTTGTAAATCAAGTTCAGTTTGTTGCCTGTAACTTATGTACTAGAAATAAGGCAATTCTTGTACTGAAGAAGCTCGAGAGATAAAAATATGTTGAACTTGTTATATTTTGTACTTGATTGTGAAAATTTTAAAAGAGAGAACGAGATTTGGACAAAATATCTGCATTTGTTTCAATCTTGAGTTAAGTTTTGAATTTGGAGGACCGAATTCTATTAAGGGGGGAAGAATATAATATCTCAAGAATTTATATGAATATTTAAAGTCTAATTTGAAATTTAGTGAAAAATTTAATTACGTGAAAATGTGCTTTTTGAATTAGTGAAGAAAATCTGGGAATAGAAATTTTAATTTTTAATTTAGGAAATTTTTACAAATTCTCAAGGACTAAAGTGAAAAGAAAAGAAAGTATAGAGGACTTTTGAGAAATGACCAAATAGAAACCTGAGAAGAAGAATAAAGCTTATGAGAATGAATTATGAGTCCGGTACCGAAAAGATGATGGATTCGAGGTTAAAGTGGTATTTGAGACATCGAGAGGGATTAAAGTGAACAAATCTTATAAGCTAAGGTGGCTATGAGCGATTTTATCGAAAAAGAAATTAGTGGGGCCCACGCATACAATTATTAGTTTTTCTTCTCCTTCTTCCTCCCGAGGCTTCATGTTCTTCGTTCATTTCCATCTTCCCTTCTTCAATCATTTCTCAAATTTTCATCCGGCTATCTTGTATTTTCTAACCATACTTCCGATTCTCAGGAGTTCTAGAGGTAAAGAGGTAAGTTTTATCTACTCTATTTCTCTTTTTCTCCATTTTCGGACCTATGGAAGAAAATTAAGATTTTGAGTTTTAATGGATGAATTTAAGTGTGGATGTTAATGTAAAACATTCTTATGTGGTTTATGATGTTATTAGAACAAGAAATTTCGTAGAATTTGGATATTTGAAAAAGTTAGTGTTCTTGATGAAAATTTGAGATTTGAGCTTGGATTGTTGGTAGAAATTGGGGGTTTTGGTGTTAAAACACTCCTTAGACATTAAGGATGAAAACCCATGGAAGAAATCAAAAGAAATGTTGTTTTAGATATGATTTTAGGATTTTTGGATGAAGAACACGAAGAACATTGAAAATTTTCCCCAGAAATTACTGTTCACCGAGAAAATTTTTCCAGATTTTCTCGTTACTGTAGCATTGACTCGGTCAACGTTACTGTAGCTACGTTGACCGTTGACTATTACTGTAGCATCAGTTTTTTTTTTAATATCGTTGAAAAGCTCTTTGAGTCTAGTTTCCAATGGTATAAGTGTCATTTAGAAATTCATTACCGGTTAGGAGTTATGACTTAAGATGTGAGTAAAGGTCGAGAGTAGTGATCGGAAATTTCTCTATTTTGTAACCCTAATGGTTTTTACCTGGTTACAATAGGGATGATTGGGGCGCAAGGTGGGAGCGCCGAGAGCGTGGAATCCAGGTGAGTAGGTAACCTTGCAAAATTAATTTAATAAATTAGTCAAAGCACAATATAAATCCCATTTGCGTTATTTGTGAAATTGAGAAGATTATCAGTGTGTGTTCAGGTTGAGAAAAAGTACAATATCATTGGAAGGTATTTTATTACCTTTGAGAATTGATTTCTCTAGTTGACTAAAGAACTAGATGTGATTGTTCTTTGAATAAATTGGAACATTTTGTAAGTGAATAGCCTTACTAAATTAATGTGATCTTATTAGATAAAGTACAATACAAGTCTTGTTTATAACATTATTGAAGTGAGAAATAATCAGTCTCGCTGTTGATAATATATGATGATTGTTATTGTTGATGATAGACATTCAAGGGAATAAAAGTATGTGTAAATTCATTTATTTCATAGTAATTATATTGTGATAAATTGTCACTATTTTATTGATGAGCAAAAGATCTACGAGATCTAATACACGAGTTTGAAAGGGTTAGAGTCCTATACTACTCGGTGTATAAATGTGAAAACCTATGCACGAGTTTGAAAGGGTTAGAGTCCCATACTACTCGGTGTATAACTGTGAAAACCGATGCACGAGTTTGAAAGGGTTAGAGTCCCATACTACTCGGTGTATAAATGTGAAGATCTATGCACGAGTTTGAAAGGGTTAGAGTCCCATACCACTCAGTGTATAACTGTGAAACTTATGCACCAAGAGTTTGAGGGTTAAATTCCCAAGTCACTCAGTGCAAGTATCTATGGCATATAATGCAAAGTGATTGAGGGATTGATCACCCAAGAAATCATACGCAAATTCAGACAAGTGTAATACTATAATTATTTACAATAAATGATAGATTGATTGTATTAGTAAATGTGGTGTTTGTGCTTATGATATTTTCATGTACAGTTGTTTACTCACTGAGTTATGATAAACTCACACTCTCTATGATTATCTTTTCAGATACAGTGGTTGAGGAGAAGAATTTATAGCCTTTAAGGATATACTCCACTTTTGTCTGGTAAACAATTGGTAAGGATTAGGAAACGCTCTGTAATCTAGTAGGTCACCTAGGCTTGGGAGGTTGTATAGTACTGTATAGTGTTTGAAAGTTGAACATTTTCTGAATATGTATACAAAATATCTTTCTTGGAATATTTATGATTCACATAATTATGGATATTAAGAATGTTCACAGAGATTATGGGGTACCACGGAGGTACACCCTAGGTATTTTATGTTTATATCACATGTAAGTTTTGGGATGTGACATGTCCCATGGGCCACATACTCCCCCTTTTCTTTTAATTGCACAAAACACTCCTCCTACAGTTTTCATTTCACTTGAGTCCCTTTCTTTTTATTAAAAATCTCTACACAACTTCAATAAAAACTCAAATAGGTCCATAAGAATTTCTTGTTGTAGAATTTCCTAATCTTTCCCAAACATCCTAACTTATTTTATTATCATTATTGTATTTTATTTCAAATTTTAATTTGGTCCTCAGAAGTCGCATCAAAATAAAAAAAATTCCCAAAATTTTAAAAAATATGTGTTGAAAATTCACATAGTTCATTAAGAATGCATTGTTGTAGAATTTCCTAATCTTTCCCAAAAATCCTAGCTTATTTTATTATCATTATTGCATTTTATTTCAAATTTCAATTTGGCCCCCCATAGTCTCAGTAGTCTCATTAAAATAAAAAAAATTAATTCCCCAAATTTAAAAAAAAACTGTGTTGTAAATTCACTCCTCCTACAAATTTTTAAAATTTGGGGAATTACATTTTTTTTATTTTAATGAGACTACTGAGGACCAAATTGAAATTTGAAATAAAATGCAATAATGATAATAAAATAAGTTAGGATTGTTGGGAAAGATTAAGAAATTCTACAACAATAAATTCTAAAGGACCTGTGTGAGTTTTTATTGAAGTTGTGGAGAGATTTTTAATAAAAAGAAAGGCACTCAAGTGAAATAAAAATTGTAAGAGGAGTGTTTTGTGCAATTAAAAGAAAAGGGGGAGTATGTGCTATGGGATAGGTGGCTTGCTATTATTGAACATATGTTTCAGCCAAAAAAAACAAACTTTAGTAAGGTTGTGTATTTTATAAAACAAAGTGTGACCATTGGATTAAAATGATTTGACGGTCACAATTTAAATTATTTATGCAATCGCTGATCATTTAATTAAAATGATTCAACATTATTGGTGGATGAAAAGATGCTGCTAAGAGCAGCAAATTCGCTCTCTTTGAAAGGCCATCATTATTTATCCCCGCCAATTCTTGTTTGGGTACTTCCAATTATAAATGTCTTCATGCTTTTGCTTCAAGTCAAACTCAGAAAAGGACTTGGAAGCATTACAAATGTAAGTAACGTGATTTATAATAATTAAACACAGGTGAGGTGGTCTACATTAGTTGTTCTTAAAGAGACGTTTGTTTCTCCAGCATCACATGTGCCATATATAGTGACGCCAAATGTGGTGCACCATTCTTCGCCATTACGAACTTGTGGGTTGTTCATCAGATTCAAGTAGATCCAGTCTTTGTGGGAAAATTGAAGAAGAGAGCTCATAGAACAACGTATATATTAATTTTCATATATATATATATATTAATATTAGGTAGGTTAAATGATTTGAAATTTATTATCTTTAAATAAATTTTTAAGTTTCTTATGAATAAAAAAAATTGATGATAAGAGTTTTATATTTTTTTATGCTTTGACTTAAGAAGAATCAAAATAATTATAGTCCAATAAAATTTTTTATTACGTAGTATTTTTTTCAAAAGGTAGGCACCTTTGACCGTTGCCATATTTGTTGCAGAGAAGTTTTGCCCAAAACTTTGGGTGTTATGAACCAACAAATTCAAATCTGGCTGAGTTCCATTTAAGAGAAAATTCAAGTTTTGACCATTTGACCCCAAAAAAAAAAAAGGAATATATTTTACATTTTTACCTTTTTTTCAACTATTTTCTGGCGTACCGAATTCGGAAAGCAACATGCCAACGTCAGAAAAACACTTTTATTCTCCACCTTCTCGGTTGGCTTTCATCTTCACTCGACTGTTCTTTCGCCTCGCACTTCCCCGATATAATTCACGACAAGATTTAAACCCTAAGATTTAGTAATTCCAATTGCAATTCCTATTATTAGTACCAGAGTATCAAGTTTCTATCTTTTCCTCTAAATCCCTCTTTGGAATTGATCTTTGAAGTCATAGATCAGGGGGGTTTAATTCCGCAGAGTAACATCTTAGGGTTTCAAAAGCTATCGGGGATGACTTTGAAAACCTAAGAGTTCAACACCAGACGTTGTAGTCATGTTTCAGTGCAGCATGCCAACCCAGCGCGATTCGCTAATTATTAATTATTATACAGATAAATTTTGAGGTTGAGTTTCATAGAGCAGGGACTCACTGCTACTCATTCCGATGGCGATCATCGGCGACGCGCTTCGCCAGGCGTTTATGCCGAAGCGCGAGTACGAGAGCCTCAGAGAAGAAGAAAAGGCATGGGGCAAGCTTCAGAGACCTTTGATAATGACTTTTGTGGGTGTCATTTGCCTTGTAATCTTTGTATGCACGGTTATCAGTTTGAAAATTGTGTTTCCGAGTAATGATGGGAGGAGACCGTTCTGCGTAGATCGGAGACTTCAGCCGATACCGATAGGTACGAAGGGTGGATCCGATTCCGATATCTTCCCGGGCGCTGCCTTTATTCTGACGGACCAGGAGATTGCGGATTATTACTGGATGGTTGTCTTCATTCCTTCCATGATCATCTTCTTGTCGTCGGTTGTGTATCTCGTTGCTGGTAAGGATTTATTTTTAAATTTGCTTTTTGTCAAATTTTATGTCTGATTGATGAGAAAAGAGAGCAAGATGAGAATATGATGCGCCAAGTTCTTTGTGCATGCCACCTCTCGTCAGTCACTGGTTGTTTCCAAATTTGAAATTAAAACGTCTAGAGAATATATCATGTGTAGCAGCACATTTGGGAGTATTTAGGAATATATGATGGAGAATTTCTTGTAGTGGCTGCTGGAAATTTCTTGCGAACAAAGAGGAAACATTTAGCAACATTGTTGAAAGAATTGAACAGGGTAGGGATTGCCTTTTTATTGGAAGTACTTGTGAATTGCCATCAAATCTGAAATCTCTTTGGGGGAGGAAGTGGAATAATCCCTTTTCTTCCGTGCCAAAAGGAAGCAGCCAAAAAGCTGATAAAATTTATCGAGATCAAATGCTAGTTTCTTTTTAGGATGTGATACCTTATAATCACTTTTTGATATGAGAAAATAGATACATCACATCACCTTGAATTTAGTTTAAGCTCAAACCTGTAGGATCCACGATGTGATTAAATGATGAAAGAAAATAAGAAAGGAAGAAATCTGTTCTTGGTGGTTACTCTTATCTTAAAGTGGTGCTTGCTGAGTTGATAGTAAAAGATTTAGTGCTCTTGGTCTTTGATGCTATCCCTTCTATGATATTTAGAATACTTCTTGACAGAGTGACATAAATGCAAATTTGTAGATTTTAAATCCTTGAAATCATCTGGTTTATGGTTTTGGAAGTTCAGAGAAAACCAGCTATCGTAAATATGAGTAGTTCAAATTTATTTGATATCTTGATGAAAAATTATTTTGAAAATTTGCAATGCTTTCTAAGCTAGATTGGAGGATTATCAGAGATTTGATTCCTGAAAGAATTTTCAAAATGCTTTGTTTATCTTGTTAGTTTGCATCTCTTGATGCATTTCTAAGATTGAGAATTAGGATGGGTAGTTTTTACTCCATCTGAATAGAGTGATTCTCTCCTGCTTAACTCTTGGATGCTTAGTCCAGTTCCAGTTCAACTGTATAGATGGCTTCATCTAAGTTCAGGTAGCCTACCAGAGCCTTTTCCTTTTAAACTTTAATGTATCCATGATAGGTATCAGTGGGGGACCATTAGGTTAAGGGGCAAAATAGGAATTTTATTTAGTTACATATAATGGGGTGGGCACGAGTGGAAAGGCAGGAGAGTATTTTGTCAGAGTAGTGGGAGCATTTGCTTTGGTGTTTTGCGGGCAGGAGACCTTTGTGTCAAGGTTTTTTGTAGGAGCTTAGCTCTGAGAGGGGGATTGCTCTGTGATCCTTCTATTTCTATCAATATATTTCATTATCTTTTTCTGGTTCCTAACAATTGGTCCAACCTGCTGGATGATGTCGCCAAAACCAACAGACAAGGCTAAAGCCATGGAGGCACGAATGACCGATCTGGAAGCTATGGGTCCACGGCTAGAAGGATTGAAAGGGTCAGTGAGTGAGTTTAGAACAACAGTAGTGGAGATGCAGAGGTCTCAGATGGAACAACAAGCTTTACTGAAGGAAATTAACAAACTGGGAGGAAAAAGAACATATGGCGAACAGGGAAGTACCATTCCTATTGATGGATCGTCATCTTCATCTGAGCGGCCAATAAGAGACAACATGAGACCTCCAGCACCAAGATTGATGCAAGCTGGCTGGGATGAGTATAGGATGTCTGTGAAGAAAGTTGAGCTTCTAGGTTTTTAGGGGACGGATCCTATGGGTTGGATTCTAAGGGCAGAAGCTTACTTTGAGGTTCATAATATGTCGGATGAACTGAAAGCGAAATTGTCACGTCTTTTTATGGAAGGCAACACCATTCATTGGTTCACGTTGCTGTGAGAAAATGAGGACTAACTCACATGGCAGAAACTTAAACGATCTTTGTTGCTGCGATTTGGAGGGACGATTTATGATAACCCCTTTGAAGAGCTATCCGTGTTGCATCAAGCTGGAATGGTGGAGGAATACATTGAAAATTTCGAGTTCATCTCTGCGCAAGTCCCACAGCTGTCTGAAGTTCAATATGTAGGGTATTTTGTGGGAGGTTTATGGCCGGATATTAGGCAGAGGGTGAGGTCGCACCATCTTGAAAATCGCTGGCAAGCAATGCAAGTTGTGCGTGATATGGAGAGGGAAATCGAAGGCATTGTGCAGGCTTTAGAAGTGACGGCGTTTCGGGCGAGGATGAACCAAAATGGAGTGGGAGCGGGTCAGGTTACTAGGTCAATCATAAATTGAAGGCCCACGGACCTTAATACCAACTTGACTGGATCACTTATTCCCAACCTTAGAAATGTTAGTGGAATGGCGTCACATAGTGTTTTGGGTGTTGCGTCTTCTTCTTCCCTGTTTGTGACATGGATAGGGGAGCACGATTGACGGTCATTGACGAAGAAGGCGAGAGGGACAAAGCATCTTTCATATCGGGAGCTGCTGAAACGTAGGACTAAGGCCTTTGTATTCATTGTGGAGAGAGTTGTGGAGAGAGGTTTCATCCTCTACATTGGTGTTCTGAGAAGTCTTTGAATCTAGTTGTAATGGGGGATGAAGATGAGGAAGGACAAGCAGAGGTTTTGACACTAGAGATGGAGCGTGAACATGGAGGAAAGAGAGGAGCGGGATGTGTCTTGATTTTTTCTCCTTCTTAGCCTTGAGGACGAGGTTGATTTTAAGGGAGGGGTATTGATAGGTATCAGTGGGGGACCATTAGTTTAAGGGGCGAAATAGGGATTTTATTAAGATAAGTTAGTTATATATATTGGGGTGGGCGTGAGTGGAGAAGCAGGAGAGTATTTTGTCAGAGTAGTGGGAGCATTTGCTCTGGTGTTTTGTGGGCAGGAGACCTTTGTGTCAAGGTTTTTTGTAGGAGCTTAGCTCTAGGAGTAGGATTGTTCTGTAATCCTTCTATTTCTATCAATATATTTCAGTATCTTTTTCTGGTTCCTAACAATCCACCTATATAGCTGTTCAAATTTGTGTATCCAAGAGTTGCACAAGTGGCATTAAGAATTAGATAGAGTATGCTTACTAAGACTGAACATCTCATTGGAAATCAAGAATGCGCTCCAATGCATTGGAGACTCTTGGAATGTCTCTTCTTCAAGCTTTCCTCAAGTTTCTACTACTTTTACTCTCTAGGATTCTCTTCTTTTGTTGTCTAGAATTTCTAACCATATAAGTAGGTAGGAAGATTACTAGACGAAGAATATAAAACTAGAGAGAAAACTGTAGGTAGAAACACTCACCGTCAAACTTTTCTCAAGTTTCTATGGCTTTCTCTGTCTATAACTCTTCCCCTCTCTTTCTCTCTCTAGAATTTCTACCATGGAGGGTAGAAATGAGTTTCTAAGTGAAGAAGATGAAGCTAAAGAGAGGATAAATGCTAGAAAAGGCTTACCTTAGGAGTTTTTTTCCCATTTCTCCCTCATTTTCTTCTCTTTCTTCAGGTCTTGTGCTCTCTTCCTTTCTCTATCTTGGCCAAAACGTACCGTACAACCTTTTCACTAAAAAAATCTATTCTCTGATAGAGTGGTAATTAATAACCAGTGGTGTTTAAAAACTTGCGTGGCATTTATACCAGTTTGGTTGTTCATGGTGTAGTATCATGGTTTCTATTCTATTTTATAGCACAGGCAGGAGTTTTTTTTTTTTTTAAATAATATCAAGTATTATTTTTTATTGAAGTAAATGATCTAGTTTTCGTAAAGGGGTGTTTTCCATAATTATGGTGATTAACTTTTTAGTTATGCTAGATGATTTAATTTTTCAAATGATAATTATCTTGCAGGCATTGCCGTGGCTTATTCTGCTCCAGCTAGGCATGGATGCCTGAAGGTGGTTGAAAATAATTACTGTGCTTCAAGAAGGGGTACGCCTTCTTCTCTATCAATTTTATGATCAGAAGGACGGCAGTTAGAGGGATTATATCATAAATGTGCTAAGCAATATTGTGGCATCACTGATTATCTCCTACTTAAATATGTGATGGCCCAAGAATCTATTACTTGCATATGTATCTTGACTAAGTTCTTTATACATAGAATAACCTTTACTTTGTTTGGATAACCTACAGGAGGGGTTCGCTGTCTATCCATCTTGAATCTCATTTTTGCTATCATTTTTGGTCTTCTTGCATTGTTTCTTGGTTCAAGCATCCTGACATTAGTCAGCAACTGCTCTGTACCCCTGTTTTGGTGTTATGAAGTTGCATCATGGGGATTGGTTGTTCTGTATGGTGGCACTGCCTTTTTCCTGAGGAGAAAGGCAGCTGTGATTCTTGATGAGGGAGACTTAAGTGGTAGAAATCTTGGGCTGGAAATGCTGGAAGCGACTCCTGTGGAAGTCACACCAGACGTTGAAAGGCGTGTTCACGAAGGTTTTAAAGCGTGGATGGGGCCATCCCTTCTATCCTCCGATGAAGAAGAAGATGAACCTGACAGTTATGATGAAGTACCTCATGTAAGTCATACCAGTTCAAACAGACAGCGACTCTGAACTCTGACAAATTCAGTTAAGAGTGCTGTAATCAGTAGTTTTGAGGAGGTGCCGGATATAACTCGTGCTGACACAAGCAGATGCTGATTTAAGGGTACGGATGGGTGCTCTTTTGAGCTGTAACTTTATCTGTTTTGTTAGGGAATCCATGTAATTTCTGGGTAGTTGACATGTGAATAATCTGACTCTTGCTTTCGGTTCTATAGTTAAGGGAAAAGCATTGGCCAACCTTCTTTTTGGGATCTTCTCCATATACATATACTTTTTCGCATGTTTTCTGTTCTTGAATTTCGGTCTACTTGTCAAGGCAATCTGCTTTTGGCTTGCTCCTATCAAACTAGATTAATTTGATGTTAAGTAAAGTAATGAATCTAATGCAAAAATGAATAAATAAATAATAAGATTATATTATGCTATGTGATTTATGAAATATATTTCTCTTTTCTTTTTGATCCTTAAAAGAGAATTTTTGTTTAGAAACTAACCGGCTTGTTGAGGTAGCAGAGTCTCTGTTTATTGTCGCATCAAATGGTCACTTAGAATAGCTATATACAGAATGCAGTATCTAGTTCTTCATTTTTTTTCCGGATATAAAAATTAATACTTTTCACAAAATAATGGTTCGAGCGTGTGATTTTATTTTTCATTTTAACTTTTCAATTATATGTAAATTACATAAAGAATTAAACATGTATAATTTAAAATTTTTTTGTTCCAGACTCTTATGGATAATGAGGATCAATAAGAATTTTTTTAAAAATTTTTTAAATTAGGAGAACTAATTTTTTGAAAAAAGACATCAGTCCATGATGAGGAGCAAAGAAGAAGGCACTATCATGGGATATAGAAATTGATAACTTTCACATAACAATAGTTCAAACGTGTAATTCTACTTTTTCATTGACTTTTTAACTACTTGCAAATTACATAAAAAATAAAATAGGAATAATTTAAAATTTTTATGGTCCAAACTCTTATGGATAATGAGAATCAACAAGAAAATTTTTTCTTTTTCTAAAATTTTTTAAGATTAAAATATATTTGAGCTCTCTATAGTTTTACTGAAAAATGATTTTAGTTCCTATAATTTGAAAGCAATGAATTTAGTCTTTATAGTTTTTAAATCTATAAAATTAGTCTTCAGGATCAATAATATGTTAATTAACTGTTATTCAATATTTTTTTCAATACACTTAGCACTGATTGAACTGTTTACATCAACACTAAAACATACGTTAGTGTTAACTGTGTAACACTTTTAAGCCATCAGCAAACTTTTCCACCCCTCGCCTTCATCTTCGTGTCTCCGTTGTCTCCCCCGTTCTCTCTACTCCGGCGTCGTCTCTGCCACAGTGGTCTCCTCCGCTGTTCTCTCTAAGCTATCATGATGAAAAATTACTTTGAAAATTTGCAATGCTTTCTAAGCTAGACTGGAGGATTATTAGAGAGTTGATTGTTAGAGATTTGATTGCTGAAAGAATTTTCAAAATGCTTTGTTTATCTTGTTTGCATTTCCAAGATTGAGAATTAGAATGGGCAGTTTTTACTCCACCTAAATAGAGTGATTCTCTCCTGCATAACTTTTGGATGTTTAGTCCAGTTCCAGTTCCAGTTCAACTGTACAGGTGGCTTCATCTAAGTTCAGGTAGCCTACCAGAGCCTTTTCCTTTTAAACTTTAATGGATCCTCCTATATAGCTGTTCAAATTTGTGTATCCAAGAGTTGCACAAGTGGCATTAGGAATTAGATAGAGTAATGCTCACTAAGACTTTAAACATCTCATTGGAAATTAATAATGCGCTCCAATGCATTGGAGACTCTTGGAATGTCTCTTCTTCAAGCTTTCCTCAAGTTTCTACTACTTTCTCTCTCTAGAATTCTCTTCTTTTTTTGTCTAGAATTTCTAACCATATAAGTAGGTAGGACGATTACCAGACTAAGAATATAAAATTGGAGAGAAAACTCTAGGTAGAAACACTTACCTTCAAACTTTTCTCAAGCCTCTTTGGCTTTCTCTGTCTAGAACTCTTCTTCCAATCTCTTTCTCTTTGTAGAATTTCTACCATAGAGGGTAGAAATGAGTTTCTAAGTTGAAGAAGATGAAGCTAAAGAGAGGATAAATGCTAGAAAAGGCTTACGTTAGGAGTTTTTCCTATTTCTCCCTCATTTTCTTCTCCTTCTTCACGTCTTGTGCTCTCTTCCTTTCTCTGTCTTGGCCAAAATGTACCGTACAACGTTGTCAATAAAAAAAAAATCTGTTCTCTGATAGAGTGGTAATTAATAGCCAGTGGTGTTTTAAAACTTGTGTGGCATTTATATCCGTTTTGGTTGTTCATGGTGTAGTATCGTGGTTTCTATTATATTTTATAGCACATGCAAGAGTTTTTTTAAGTAATATTTTTTGTTGAAGTAAATGATCTAGTTTTCGAAAAGAGGTGTTTTCCATAATTATGGTGATTACCTTTTAGATGATTTAATTTTTCTAATGATAATTATCTTGCTGGCATTGCCGTGGCTTATTCTGCTCCAGCTTGGCATGGATGCCTGAAGGTGGTTGAAAATAATTACTGTGCTTCAAGAAGGGGTACGCCTTCTTCTCTATCAATTTTATGATCAGAAGGATGGCAGTTAGAGGGATTATATGATAAATGTGCTAAGCAATATTGTGGCATCACTAATTATCTCCTACTTAAATATATGATGGCCCATGAATCTTTGTACATGTATCTTGACCGAGTTCTTTATATACAGTATTTAGTTCCTAATTTTTTTTGTCATGAAATATAGAAATTGATACCTTTCATAAAATAATAATTAGGACGCGTAATTTTACTTTTTCATTTTGACTTTTTCATCACTTGTAAATTATTTTTAAAATGTTTTTGGCCCAGACTCTTCTAGATAATAAGGATTAACAAGAAATTTTTTTTCTCTAAAATATTTTAAATTAGGAGAACTAATTTTTTGAAAGAAGACACTAATTTATAACCAAAAGCAGGAAAGAAGGCATTATCATGAGACATATCAATCGACACCTTTCATAGAACAATGATTCAGATGCCTCTACTGTTGCATTTTGACTTTCAACCAGTTGCAAATTACATAAAGAATAAAATGTGCATAATTTAAACTTTTTATGGTCCAAACTCTTATGGATAATCCTATGGAATGAGATTCATTTGTAGCGAAATGTCAATTTTACCCTCGAAAGCTTTTCTTCCCGTTCATGTAATCCCAAGTCTGAAATCCAAATTTGTAGACCATAATGAAGGGGTTCCCAGTAATTGAAGACCTCATCGCAGTCATGAATGATGTTGGAGGTGGCACTCATGTACCTCAACATTCCCAGAGCCAATAAGGTAAAGAGCCATCCTAACCCTTTGTTAACCTTCTCGCTACTATCCTGTTTGTGGGGTTTATCAAGTGTCGAGTAGGATAATGAAGATGATGACACCGTCTGAATTTCACGACAAGGGACATCGTGCTTTTTACACTCTCCTCCTTCTTTAGCTTCGTAGCTCAGTCGAGATCCGGCCATCGACGCTGGCCAGAATACGACCGATCACTACTTGACCACGTTGAGCACCTCCGATTGACAGGGAGAGGAGGTGAGATGGCTGTGTGAAAGAGAAAGATGGGAGGGCTTTTGCTTTTGTTCATTTTATTATTCGGGAGATTTTGGTAAAAAAGTGCATAATTTAATATTTTTATTGTCCAGACTCTTGTGGATTGGATAATGAGAATTAACAAGAAAGTTTTTTTTTTCTAAAATTTTTTAAATTATGAGAAATAATTTTTTGGAAGTAGACACCAATCTATGAACAAGAGCAAGAAGAAGACACTGTCATGGGAAATAGAAATTGATACCTTTCATAAAACAATGGTTTAGATATGTAATCCTACTTTTACATTTTAACTTTTCAACTACTTGCAAATAACATAAAGAATGAAATGTGCATAATTTGAAATTTTTATGGTCCAGACTCATATATAATGAGGATCAACAAGAAAGTTTTTCTTTTTCTAAAATTTTTTAAATTAGAAAAACTAATTTTTTGGAAGAAGACACTAATTCATGATCAAGAGCAGGAAAGAGGAACAAAAAAAAGACACTATTCTTAGACATAGAAATTAATACCTTTCACAAAATAATGATTCAGACTTGTAATTATACTTTTACATTTTGACCTTTCAACTACTTACAAATTACATAAAAAATGATATGTGCAGACTCTTATGGAAAATGAGGAAGAAGAAAGTTTTTTTTTTTTTTTTTTTAAATTTAGTAGAACTAATTTTTTACAAGAAAATACTAATCCATGACAAAAGAGGGATGATGAGGAGATTAACTAATCTTTACGAATCACACACACAAGTAAAATGCCACCTTAACAAGTTCATTAATTTCTATTATTAAGAGATGATAGGAGATTAACTTGTATAAAAACTTTAAAATGATTTTGTGTGGAGACAATATGTCATGAAATAAAGAAGGGAAAAAAATCTTTCAAAGATTCGGTCAAACACTCAAAACTTGAGTTAATCACCCAACCCAATATTATTATTCCCCATTGTGTGTACTAAGCCCAAAATCTAAACTCAACCCGAGTCCAGCATGATCGGATCGTCACTCGGATTACGGTAAACCCTAACATAGCACACTCCTCCTCCTTCATCATCTCCATCCTGACGCGCCACGCCACACCAGAGTCCAGGCCAAACATCTTGGAAGCCTATTCCTTGCAACAACCATGACTGATGCCAACGACTACGTCGGTGCTGGTGCCGGCTACGACGACAACCGCCTGCCAACCCCACCGCAATCTCAGGATGGCTATGATCCAAATTTCGTACCCGATTCTGTGAAGTCATTCGTCGTTCATCTCTACCGCCATATCCGAGAGAAGAATGTGTACGAGATTCACCAGATGTACGAGAACTCCTTCCAGACCCTCTCGGAGCGTCTCTTCAAGGACTCTCCTTGGCCTTCTGTCGACGCCGTTTCTTCCTACGTCGACAATGACCATGTCTTTTGCCTCCTCTACCGTGAGATGTGGTTTCGCCACCTCTATGCTAGGCTCACTCCGACGCTCAAGCAGAGGATAGATTCCTGGGACAATTATTGTAGCCTTTTTCAGGTCGTGTTGCATGGGGTTGTCAATATGCAGCTACCCAACCAGTGGCTGTGGGACATGGTGGATGAGTTTGTTTACCAGTTTCAGAGCTTTTGTCAGTATAGAGCCAAGATGAAGAATAAAACTGATCATGAGATTGCGCTTTTGAAGCAGTATGATCAGGTAATTTTGCAAGTGGCTCAGAGTAGGTTTTTGTCGCGGGAACATGGGATTTAAATTGCTTGTGATTTCTTTGTTTGTTATTTGCGGGTAAGAGGGAAATAATAGGCAACTGATAGAAGTTTCATTTTCTGTGTTCAATGAAAACATAGCAAGTTATCTAAGCTCTTGTTCATGCTGGGGATTATCTATCGGTTACATGATATGCATGCTGTGTGTGTCTAGCTGTAGAATTTGTTTGTTTTCACATTGTAAGCCAAGAGTGCCATAATTTCATGTCACAGGCCTGGAACGTGTATGGTGTCCTCAACTTCTTGCAAGCCCTTGTCGAGAAGTCCTCGATCATTCAAATTCTTGAGCATGAGAAGGAAGGCCTTGCACAATTTACCGCAACTGATGGGTATAGCTACGATGGAGGGAGTAATGTCTTGAAGGTTTTGGGCTATTTCAGCATGATTGGTTTATTGCGAGTTCATTGTCTTTTGGGCGATTATCAGACTGGTTTGAAGTGCCTGCTTCCTGTTGATCTTAGTCAACAAGGCGTCTACACCAGTGTTATTGGAAGCCATATTGCTGTCATATATCATTATGGTTTTGCTAATCTTATGTTGCGGAGGTGAGATGTCAACGGGTTCTCTTGAAAATTGGTGTCTTGATTTTTTATCTGTTATTTTTAAATATGGATCTTGATTTAATTTATTTTTGAGAATATATTGCTCTCCTATTATTCTTTATTATCATGCATTCTGTTGTTATAAAAAAGTAATTTGAGAATTGAAAAATCAATTTGAATCTGTACTTGTGAGACTAGCACTGCTGAGGCTTTAATTCTACACCCACTAACAGGCCCTCCTGCCCAAAAATAGAGGATGTTTGTCTTGATAAAGTGTGCTTCATTAACTGTGGCCAGTGTTTTTACTTTCGTTTATGTTGTAGGTCGCAAATAAGATAGTGTTATGGTTTTGTTCTATTATACTTATTTTCTTCATCTTATTAAATTGTGGTTTGTAATCTTTTCTACAGATATGTGGAAGCAATTCGTGAATTTAACAAAATTCTCTTGTACATCTTTAAGACAAAGCAATATCATCAGAAATCTCCACAATATGAGCAGATACTAAAGAAGAATGAGCAAATGTATGCCTTGCTGGCACTTTGCCTCTCACTCTGCCCCCAAAATCAGTTGGTTGATGAAACAGTGAACACTCAATTACGGGAAAAGTATGGTGAAAAAATGATTAGAATGCAAAGATATGACGATGAGGCATTTGCTATCTACGATGAGCTCTTCTCATATGCTTGTCCCAAGTTCATTACTCCTTCAGCACCTAGTTTTGAGGAGCCTCTAGTAAATTACAACCAGGTATGCTTTGCATTCCATCTGGTCAACAGAAAATGAGTGCTTAGCCCCTTTAGATATCAAATATGAAATTTGAAGCCACTGGTTTCCTTTTCTTTCTACTGTAGAATCGGTAAAAATGCCCTCTGCCTTTTCAATCTTGAAGGGTGAAAATAAACCTAGGTCAGCAGTAAATCTCTATTCTCCTCTCCCTCTTCCTCCCCCCCCCCCCCCCCCCACACAACCAAAAAAAAAAAGAAAGAAATGATGATAAAGAAAAGGGAATTTTTGAAAAATAGTAGGTTGAGTAGCTATTGGACCATGTTGAATGGAAGTTTGACAATTTGGAGGTAGAGTTCAAATACATTTCTTTAAGATCTTTTGAATTCTACCATTCTCTTTTGTGCGCATTTTGCTGGAAAATATTTTTTTTTTCTTCAATCAGATGTTCATGAATTCATTCTTTTACTGGAAAGCCTGTTCATATTATTTTCATCATCTTTTGTTTGACGGACCTCTATTTGCTCCTTCAATTTTGGTTTAATGAAGTCATGCAAGTTGAGAGTTATCTAGCAAAGTTTCTTAATTTCTCAGAGATGATTTTTGTATGGTTGTCATGCTATTACTTACAAGTTTACATTCATGAGGGGAGCTTGTACATAAACTCGGAAGAGTTTACCTGCACTAGTAAATAGCTACTAAAATATATAATTGTTTCCTAAATAATACTTAAAATACAATATAAAGCAAGAAGTTTAAGTGAATTTATGAATCATAGTGACTCAAAGGAAATTCATCCATATTCCTGGTACATAACATATCAAATAAGTGCACTTACGAGGAGTTAAAAAAAAGTTCAACTAATTCTTAATTCAGCGCACTCATCAAATTCAGCACAAGTCTACGAACCCTAGTGTCATTGTCAACCATGAAGTATCAGCTTCCAACAATTTCTAACCATAAGTATTAGAAATCTAGGATGTGAGAAGATCCACAACACCACAAATAAGTTGATTGAGTAGAGTATTTACCTCTCAATGCTTCAATGGAAGCACCACAACTCAAAAAGAAACAAAAGGTGCTTCTTGGCGTACCACGTGCCACCCACCCACCACCATGGACAGCAACCTGCAAAGCCCATGAATTGAAGCCCTTGTTGGTGTGCGAGCAGAGTAGAAGGCGGAAGCAATGGAGAAAAGGGTCTTATGATTGGAGGAGGAAGCTTTAGAAGGATTTATGTTGTGAATTAAATGCAGGATCTGCTGTGTTTTGGGCCGATTATCCTTGGGTGGTGAAACGTGGCTGGACTGAGTTTTTTTTTTTTTTTTTAAAGTCACGAATTCCCAATTTCCACTAAATTCACAAGTTTGAGCAGCTTGTGAATCTAGGCGCAAGTTGACACGATTCACCTATGTAAAAATTTTGAACTCGGACATTTTTGGTAAACTCGCGAGAATGGCAACCGTGATTGTCTGGATATTTTCACTGCCTCCTCCCTTCATCTCTGCCCTTCTTACAGCAAAGTATTGAATGCTATTCATTTTGTCAGGATGCCTATAGACTTCAGTTAAAAATGTTCCTTTATGAAGTGAAGCAGCAACAATTGTTGTTGGGTGTCCGGACTTTCTTAAGAGTGTATTCAACAGTCTCTCTTGCAAAACTTGCGAGTTACATGGACGTGGATGAAGCTACACTAAGGTAACAACACGTCCTATTGTATGAGCATTCCCTTACAAGATTTTGTTGTTTGTAGATAATTTTCTAAATAAGATTAGTCATGTGTATTTAATGTGCTGATTGCAGGACTATTTTGTTGACATACAAGCATAAGACCCATGCTGTTGATAGCGATGGAAAAGTTGTATCGAATGCTGATGTGGATTTCTACATTGATGATGTAAGCTTGTCCAATTTTCATTGCATAATCCTTTCTCTAATGTTGCATTTGGTTCACTGGGAGGGAAGAAAAGGAAAGCCGATTTTCCATTGAATAGTAAATATCTTGCGTTTGGTTCACTGCAACACATGGAAAGGAAGCTTTCCTTGGAAAAGCCAATTGGGAAAAATTAGTACTGTTTTCCTGATGTATTTTCCATGTAAGAGGGGATGGAAAATGCAATTGAACTCTGGAAAACCACTTAAAATGACAATAACACCCTCACCCTCACCGAAACCAGCTTTTTAACTCTGTTCTTTCCCTTCCTGCATTTTGTCTTCTCCGGCCCGCAGCTCCGTCTTCCCTTCCTGCACTTCGTCTTCTCCGGTCTTAGGGAGGGAGGGAGGCACCTTTTTTTTTTAAATAAAAATATGAATAGGGGTAATTTAGTAAAATTATTTTATTAAAAAATACGTATTAAAATATTTATTTTCTCTTTCCTAATATTTTTTCATAGACAATTTTTTTTTTCATTTTCCTGCTCTCCTTTTCCAAGAGGGAGGGAGGGAGGGGGCTGGGACCATATAATTATTGTTCTTGTATTAACCAGCGCATTGCTTTTATCTATATGCATAATGCAATTGAATAAGGATGTTGATGGTGAATGGGGACCATATAATTATTGTTCTTGTGTTAACTAGAGAGAGCTGGGACCATATAATTATTGTTCTTGTATTATTGCTTTTATCTATATGCATAATGCAATTGGATAAGGATGTTGGTGGTGAATGGACTCACTGCTTGACTACTTGATGCTAACGCGTTAAACATTGGACTTAAATTTATATTAAGCTTCGTAGTATCATGAAAAGATTCGGTTTTTTTAATTGAGCCATTTGGCGTTTTCTTTCTAAATGGTGCTGCAATTTTTGATGTTTTATTTTATTTTTTGCTGCAGGACTTGGTTCATGTTGTAGAATCTAAGTTCCCAAAACGATATGGGGATTATTTCTTGCGACAGATTGTCAAGGTATGCTTATTTCTGCATAGCACTCTGAATATCCCGCTCTGTATCGATGGATTCTTCAAATTTCTCTTGACTATTTTGTTTGGCACTGTTTGCAGCTTGAAGGGGTGATCAATGAAATGGACGGTATAAAACTCGAGTGAGTCACTTCTTGTCCTAGTGGAATGGACTTGGCTACGTGGTTGATTCTTTCTTGATTCTCCTTTCTATTTGTTTTCTTGAATAGTCAATTATCTTTGCTGGCAGAGGATGCAGTTAGGCTTCTTTTTTATTTTTTTTATGTAATACCAAAATTTCCCCTAATTTTGTTTTATTTTTTTTATAAACGAATAACATACCATTTCATTATTTTGAAAAGGGCATAATGAAGTTCGTTATCCTTCAAGTGCATTGCCGATGGTTTATTTACTCCCGAATTAACTTTTTAAAAAAGATTTTATAGTATACTAACTATTAAGAAAATTTGATGAACTTTGGTCGAATTTTTTTCTTATATATATATATATATATATATATATATTTTTTTTTTTTAAATTAAATTATAATAAATAAATTTTGCTTGATATTTTTTTATTTATTTTATTTAATAAGTTTCATTAATTGATTTAATTTTATTAGTGTTAATAATTAATTATTGTTTTAATTAATATATAAATTATTTTAAATGTGCCGGAGGAGCTAGGTAGAATGTGTCAGTCTCTACGTTCCCAAATAGCTTATAGGATAATGTTACTATTCAATACCATAATATCTGAGAGAACTGTTGGTTGTTGCAGACTCTTAAGTTGTGCATTGCTCATGCTATAGTAGCATGTAGATAATGCATTAAACAAATTATTTTTTAATTAATATTTATTAAAATAAATAACAAATGTATATTATACTACAAAGCTATCAAAGGCGTTCGAAGGATGAATCTATCACCGTTTGTGGATTCATAATCACTATATGTATACTGAGTTTGGTCCCAGAGGCTTATTTGGTATAGTTATAAGGCATTGAATACTCGATCTCATTACTGGTTCTACAATTCGATAAATGCAGCATGCTTTATTTTCTATTCAGTATCAGTCCTCCTAATTAACTTTTTAGATGTCATGACCCTAAGTTGATTGGTGTGTGTAGAATCAGTTGTTTTAACCCAAATTGACGCAGGACTTAATTGAGATTGTGCCAGTCGATTATGTGAAAATTTATTAATGGAATGGAGGCACGCCACACATCAAAATCATTTTAGCAATACTTTAGGATTACTTGGTTTGTATATCGACGCCAAATAACTTAATTTTGACAAATGTTAACGTCGATTAATAGGTAACAAAATAATACCACATTAACAACAAAACAAAAGTCAATAACTCATCCTCACTTATTTGGTCCAAAATCAGTGTTGGGTCTTGTCCAACACTAAAAATTTCAGTGTTGAACACTGAGAGTCTCGTCCAACACTGAAACAGTGAAATATTTCAGTGTTGGGACGACCCAACACTGAATATATATTATATAGACTAAACATTGAATTAATTCTTAGCTATTCGAAAAAAGAATTGAATTCGGTCTGAGTGTATATATAACGGAAAGCTTACATGTTTCTATGTCAATTTCATTGCTCTCAGTTGTTGTCTATTTTTCTCATACCATTGCTTTTTTGATAGTTTTTTCTTCTTAAACGTTTCTCAGATTGCTTTCCCATTATATTTTTTTTTGATCGAATAAAATGAGCCATCAAATTACTGCATATCTACATCTCAACAGGAAATCATCGTCTTAGACAAGGGTGACACTTTCATGTTCGAAAATATGACAATAATGAGGTTGTTTGAAGGAATTACTCTAGAGGAGTTCAAAGATCAAATACATGTTCAGTCTGGTTTACTTTATAACCAGGTTGTGAGCAAGGTCTGGTATCGATGCCCAATAAAATTGTCGCCATTCCGCTATCGAAAGGTGAAAATGGAAAATGTCTACCAACTTCAGGTTGCAGTGATTACATATCTCGATCGCTTTGAAGAGCAGGCTGTGATGTAATTATTGGTGGAGATCAGCACAACATAAATAGATGTTAGCACTGACATATCGACCCATATGACAAATCTGGAACTACTATCTCAAGTACAAGGTCTAGACTCTCAAGTGTTGGACCCAACGACACTCTCAATCCCCCAGAACTACTCATAGCTAAGTATATCGAGCCATCCACTTTTACTATCTGTTGCATATAGCATGGGTCTAGAAGATAACATGTCAAACAAATTAAGTGATCCCGACTATGATCCAACAAATATTAACAATTATGACCAATTACGACAATGACAATGATAAAGAATACGTAATTACACCTTTAGACTTGGTTTTCATGATAGATACATCGTCAACATTTTTTTATCATATTGACACTAAACGAATGAGAAACGATGACACCTGGTGACCTAAAGAGTCAGCCCCTCTTAATATGCATCAGTAGCTATATAAAGACATGCAATTTGCAGATATCCAAAGTTTAAGATGAACAATGAAATTGTATATTGTTCGAACACACTAGATGTTTTGAGTAATACTATCAAAGTGTGGTACCGAAGATTACAGATGCTCACATTATGAAAATGGCTGCGAGTAAAGGGTTATGATAGTGTAAAAATCACCTGCACACTCATATAAGATCACCAAGTATAATGGAGACCATATGTGTCTATCAGCTACAATATCTTAAGATTATGAAAAGTTAGACTTTGATCTGATAGCCTCTTGCATTACTCCTTTGGTTTCTGAAAAGGGTGATATGGTGATTAGCTATATAATAACCATAATAAAGACCACATTTGGATATACGGTATTGTATAAGAAGACTTGGCTTGCAAAGCACAAGAAATTGTTAGCTGTTTTCAGAGGTTGGAAATGGTCATACAAATTGTTGCCCTAATGGTTAAACGTTGTCCGTCATTTTAACTCTAGCACTGTCTATGATTTGGACACTCACCCTTCAACATGTAACTAGCATGGGAATGTATATTTTTGTCGTCTTTTTTGGGCCTTCAAGCTTTGTATTGATACTTTTGCCCATCTGAAGCCTATAATGCAAATGGATGTGACATATTTAGAAAAAAAGTATAAGGGACAATTGATAATGATTGTGTCACAAGATGGGGACAAAAATAGTTCCCCTAGCATTTGCATTAGTAGAGAGCGAGACCAAAGAGGTGTATTATTATTTCTTTTCACGCTTAAAAACATACGTGACTAAAAATCAGTGAAATCTTTGCATCATCACAAATAGAGGATCAGGTCATTGAATGACCCAAAAACAGGGTGGCAATTGCCATATGTTATGCATTTGTCATTTGAGGGACAACGTTAAAAGATACATGGGCAATAAATTATTGCAAGAAAGATTTATCAGTAGAGGTGAGCTTTTTTTTTTTTTTTTCAATTTCATTGCTGATTAGTAGCTCATTGTATAATTAGTTTCTCAACTTAACTTATATATATGTACGAATGACAGGATACTATTTTGACCGCCACAGGATGAATGCAGAACTAATAGCTGTACGAGCCTGATTTGGGTCTATATAGCGAATATATCACTGGAAAAATGGTCTTGGTACATATGACACAGATGGTCTGCGATGGGGTCAAATTACTACAAACATCGTCGAAATCATGAATAGTGTCTTCCTAACAATGTGGTACCTGCCTATGCTCATATGGATAAAAGTAACAGTGTATAAATTGATAAAATACTTCACAACACGAGCCATGAGAATACATGCACATATTTCAGCTTGCAACACTAACTTATCAGAGATCGTGACAAAAGATTTGCAAACAAATTGCGAACGCGGAAAAAGGCTTGTAGTTTGTCATTTTGATCCACAAAGGTCGTTATTTGAAGTGGAAGAACTGTATGATGAATTGAATGAACTATTTAGGCGTACTTGTAAGTTAGATCTTAGTGCTAAAAAGTGCGATTGTAATGAATTTCAAGCTCTACACTTTTCTTGTCAACATGCGATAGCAGCATGTTTGAAGTGGGGCTTTGACTACCATCGACTGGTTGATAATGTTTACCAATTGGACATGATGTTGAAAGCATATTAGGGGAAATTTTATTCAATTGGAAGCCATAAAAATTGGCCAGTCTACAATGAAGACAAAGTGGAGCCTGACCCTCAAATAGGTTGAAAGCAATGACGCCTAAACTCTATGTGTATAAACATTTCAATGGATTATAGACAATGTGAGGACCCTTCATGATGTGAAATCTGCAGACAAACCGGTTATAATCGATCAACATGCTCATCCTACCCTGTTATACCAGACCAATTATAATAAATAATATTTATTTGTATGCTTATATTATCTAATGAAAGTTTAAAAAAATTTTCATTCAAAAATGTTATTCTATTATTTTATATATGGCTATGGTGGAAAGAAAAAAATATATTATCTAAGGAGAAATTAATTTTCACTCAAATTAATTAATTTAATAATTTGTTAATTATTTTATTTTTATTCACATTAATTAAAATTAGTTTGTTAATTAAATCTCTCATATTCATATTCATTTTAATAATAGTAAATTTAATTAATAACAATTGCAATTGGTATAAAATTTATTTAATATTCAATTTTTAATTACAATTGATGTATTTTTCATATTTTTTTATTTATTTAAAAATAAAAATTAGGAATATTCTTAAAATCTTAAAAAATAAAAATAAATTTTTAAATTATTAAAAATTATTATTATTTAATTTATATATCTTTGTCAATATATTTATTAAAACAATAATTAATTATGAACACATCAATAAAATGAAATCATTTAAAACAAAAATTTATATATTTTATTAATATATTTATTAATTAATGAAACTTAATAAATAAAAATAAATAAAAAATGTAAAATTTATTTATTATAATTTAGTTTAAACAAAAGTTTAAAAAAATAAAAAATATTTAGGAAGGGAAATTCGACCAAAGCTTAGTCGAATTTTCTTAATTAATAAATAATTTATATATTTATTAATATATTTATTAGTTAATTAAAATTTAATGTTAGAATTACACAAGTAATTCAATTAAGTATTAGTCGAATTATTTGAAAAGTTAAGATATTGAGAAATAATTTTAAATAGTTAGTATAATAAGAAATCTTTTTTAAAAGGTTAGTACGAGAGTAAATAAATTCATTGGCAATTGTTACCCATGATATGTACATTTTTTTACCACATGCAACAACAACATTATTATGTAGGCAATAAAATATGCCTATAGCTCTGTTCAGTAAAATTAGTTGATAAGCTAACTAAGTTTAAAAGCTAGTTAAAAGTTTATAAGCTAGTTTATTGAATTAGAAGTATTCGATAAAATAACTATTGAATTAACTGTAAAATGTAAAATGACATAAAATAACATGTATTTTATAATTTCAAAATAATACAAAATAAAAAATTATTTTTTATTTTTAATTAAATTAATTTAAATTATTATTACATATAATTCATTAAAAATATATATTTATTATATTTTATTATATACATAAATATATTATATATATTTTTATATATATACATATAACGGTGAGAGAGGAATGCAAATAAACATTTTGTTTCTTAATTAAATTAATTTAAATTATTATATATATATATATATATATAAATATATATGTAAGATAAGAATATAATGAGTATTTTCATAAATAATAAAAATAAAAAAAATATAAAAATTATAAACTATTAAAATAAATTTATTTATCAAACATTTTTAATAAATTTATAAATTAATTAAATAAACTATAAACTAACTTAAATAATTTGCCGAACTCAGCTTATATGACATGGAATTGTGTTGGGTAATCTGATTATGCTTGGTATATGCTTAAGCCTGGTTTGCGGTTATATCTTTCAAAAGTTGTGTGTGAATTATTATTGCATCAACGTTATATTTGATATTGTCAAGAAATTTGAGTCTTTAATATTGCTGAAGTTCTCAGATCATATGATATTTTTAATTTTAGAAAGGATTATAGTTCGTTCGAAGGGTGTAAAAGGGTATTTTAAGAACTTTGTTTAAAAAAATTGAAATATCTAAAGGTGCTAAAGTGGTTTTAAGGAATTTAATTTTAATGAAGTATATTCTAACATGTATAGTAGTAAGAACAGTAAGCATTGTGGATAACATGTTTAATTAATACGTGAACTAGTTGAGTAGAAACTGTGAAATCGTACAAAGCTATGAGTTGACGATTTTTTGACTTGTCAGATTTAAATTTATTTTTATATTTTTTCTCTGTTCTCTTTTTTTTTATTAATTTATGAAATTAGATTATTTTTACTATAGTGTCCACGTGTTACTCATGTTAGAAGCGACACATATATTAAAAAATTGCCCCTGACAAGGGCGACATGAGTGTCATCCTTGTCAAGAGAGACATAAATCCTACATGCGACATACTTTATTTTTTAATTGACTCGTATTTATAATTTTTTTAATATTATTTATTATTTTTGATATTAACAATATCAGTCTTGAAATCTGATTCAACTTTCACTCTCTCCACCTCCTACAATGCAAAAACATAAATTATGTACAGGGCCGGCCACTTGAGTCATAGAAAGAATCAGCAGAAACATTAATTATGTCTAAGGCCTTTTTCTGTATTTCTATGGTTTTGTGGGTAGACGATTTCTGACTTCATATTTCAACGTTCCTTTTTAATTGATGTCTTTGAATTCTGTGTCATATCATACCAAAAACACATTGAATCAGGGAGAGAAGAAAAATGATATATAAAATAAATAAATGAATAAAGTGAGGAAAGAAACAACAAATAAAATGTTGTTATTTTAAATGGTACATGTAGTTATTTGTAAATGGTACATGTAGTTATTTGTAAATGGTATAATTGTCTAATATGATGTGACTTTATATGTAGTTATAATTTTCAAATTAATGTGACGGCTGAATGTAGATATTTTAAATGGTACAATTTTCTAATATGATGCCATATTTTTTTTATGATCATTAAACACCTAATGATTTTATAAAACGAGCTTAATTTAAAAAATTGATTTTTTAAATAATTAAGATAGAGTATTTTTTAAATGAGAATTAAATTAATTTATCAACTAATTGATAATTAATATTTCTGTTGATTCTTTCTATGAGTCAATTGGCAGACCCTAAAAATAATTAATGTTTTTACATTATGGGGAGTGGAAGGCAGATATTGGGAGGTGGAAAGAGTGATAGAGCATTTAAGTTAAATTAGATTTTAAGACTGATATTATTAGTCTCAAAAATAATAAATAATATTAAAAAAATTATAAATATAAGTTAGTTAAAAAAAATTATGTCACATGTCGCGCATAGAACTTGTGTCGCCCCTGACAAAGATGACCTTGACATAAGTGTCATTTTTGACATGAGCGACACGCG
Source organism: Biancaea sappan (assembly GCA_037074585.1). NCBI lineage: Eukaryota > Viridiplantae > Streptophyta > Magnoliopsida > Fabales > Fabaceae > Biancaea > Biancaea sappan. Next base: position 22,453,907 of record CM073494.1, read on the forward strand.
GATGCTATAAAAAAAATGACCTAATTTTATAAATTAAAAAAAAAAAAAGACAAATAGAGAATATAAAAATAAATTTAAGTCTTATAAGTCAAAAAGTCATGAGTTGACTTTACCTCACCTAGTAGATCCATTGAAACCTCTTACAAGAATATTGTTAAAAGCATGTTTGAAAGTTAGCTAGGTGACAATTGCATCCTCAGGTCATCAACTTAACAGTCAACTCCACCACCAGCCGCCACCCCACATAACACTAACTATTTCTTATACCTCCAATAATCAAATGCCCTATCTGAAAACACTCCCTCTGGCTTAAAATTCGCGAGCTTTCCAGCTATACTCTGTTTCATTGCGTTACGGAATGGGAATTCCTCGCGAGAAAAATGAGACTTTGTTTTCTGGTTGAGTGCCTCTGGTTGTCCTGTGACAGATCGTTGCCTTGCCCAGATCCCAGAGATGTGGAATTACAACAGGTTTTTCTGGGTCAAGTTAAACAGGGTAGTGAATTCACTGGTGACTCTCTACGGGATGGGAATTATTGTGTACTGTCTCTGGCTTATGAAGAAATGGCAAGAGAAAACAGCTGGGCTGCCTTTGTCATCGTTTATTGCCAGGCCATTGTAAGTTTCATTATTTCTGTCATTAGTCTCATATTTCTCTATTCACTTGATAGTTCTTTCCACTTCACATCCTTGTTTCTTGTTTCATTTCTGATTCTGTATCTTTTAACAAACTGGCTGTTCTATGTACTTATTTTAGTTGCAAATCAAGTTGTGGTTTCATTTTCGACATGTTCAGATTGAGGAGAATGGAGGAGACATCAGGGAAGGAAAAAAAAAAAGTTTTTATAAGAATATAATAAATAAAATGCCTAAAACTTTTCCTTCCGTTCACTTCTCTTCTCCTCTGTTCTGCCAAAAAATACCGTTGATTATGATCATTCATTTTCATCCTCTTTTTGGGTATTTTCATAGTTCTTTTAACAAATTGACGCTTCTGTTGAACAGGTTTATATATCTATGCCTGGCTATAGGAATCGCTCTCTGCTTAAGCACCATGTGTGGTTATATAGTCGTTAACTGTTTCAGCGATTGCATACTTTACACAGTATCCTCCTCATCAGACTTATTTATTTTTAATTTTTTAGTAAATTCATAAATTCATCCTTGAAAGATATATTTTTTATTAATTAATCCTTAAAATTTAAGTACTAATCGTCTTAGTCCTTATAAGTTAAAAATTTGGTAGGGTCTAATTAAATGACAGAGTGTGCAACGAAATTATAACACTCGAAAATTAATCTATGTAAATTTGAATTTTTGAAGACTAAGCAGTTGATCAATGTACCTGCCAGATTGTTAATATAGTTTTTTTTTTGTTCTTTTTGTATTTTAATTGACCTTGATTTGAGTTAGCATCTAAGTTGATCCTTAATAAGTTTCAGTACTTGGTCGTCATATGCTGTTTTCTTCTCTTGGAAGTTGCCGTGATTATCACTGTATACCTCAGAATTGACTGGGAAGCGGTATGCTTTCTCAAATCTATCCTATAAATCTTCCTTAGCATAATTGAAATCAGATCCTCGGCACTGTCTGATTGGGATGAGACATGTGGTTCTCATCTTAATTTTTTAGGATCAGATAATGTTAAGAAACTCAATATCCTACTTGGCGTTTCGCGTCCAACAAAGAATTTAAGGACAGACATTCTTATACTTGATCCTCTTTTGTGGCAGAAAGTGGATAAGTACATTGATGAGAACCACATAGAGCTCAGAAGTTTTGCCCTCCTCCACATAAACATTTGTCGCATTATTCTTTGTGCTTCATTGGTACCACAGGTAACAATTCTTTTCGACAAGCTAATGCTGACACTAGTACTCTATAAATTAAGTCGGTTATTGAACTGAAAAAAAGAATAATTCACAATTTATTAATTTAATTTTAGTTGAATTGATGCCAGCTCGGTACATATATATTTATATATATATATATATATATATATATATATTCATTCCAATAAAAAATTATATAGTTTTTACCAATTATTTTTTATTTTAATTAATTATTATATATTTTATGTTTAAAAATAATTTTTTAAGTAAAATAATCTTTATACATAAGTTATTTCCTTCTGCATTGGTAACAGTCATATCCCACCTATCTTGCCAAACTTCTTTAAAGCTTTTGTCACTTAATAACCCAATGTACATTGTTAAAGAGAAAAAGAATAAAGCAAGGTCATATCACATTAAATGGACTCTTTTTTTATATGAATTATTGAGTTGAAAAGTCCAACACATGTTTTAAATAGCTTTTAAAAACAAAATTAATTTTTTTCATGTCCGTGATCTGACAGGTTAAATTACCTTTTAATGAGTTGGAGCCTCTGACACGCTGAAAAGAATTCCATTTCCTCTTTATATATAAATTATTGACTTATTTCCATCTCTACTTGTAACAGTCAAGTTTCTATCCTATTTTGTCAAACCTTTTTAAAGCTTTTGTCACCTAACAATCCAATCCTATCTCTTGAATGATGGAATCTAGTTTTTCTATTTGGCATAATATTCTGATATGTCAAATAGAGATAACTAGAATTCAATTATGCTAAAAAGTCTAACAACTTACTTCTTTCAACAAGGGAGACGAGACACATTTTATAAGCATTCTTCTTCTTCTTCTTTTTTCTCTCTTTCTCTTTGTGTTTGAGTGAGCAACTGAGTATTAGCAAAGTTGGAAATCGATGAAACTAACCAACCGACTAGTTTCATTAATTTGAGACCGTTTTAACTGATTTTCATAGCTATTGGTCTAAAGGACCAACCAGAAGTAAAACAAATTCTATTTTTTAACTAGTCAATTTTTTTTTTTTTAATATCTAAACTTGCCCAGATAACAGAGTAAATGGAAGGAGCTACAAATTAAAAAGAAAAGAAAGTTGATTAGGAATGTGATGTGTGTGAATGCGATTGTGCAGATAAGTGCAGTTGCGTTGGCAATTAACCTGCGAGCTGTAGGCGCTCACACAAAGTCTGCTTGTGGCGACCATTCTGCCATACCTGATTTTCGTCAATCCTTTCTAGTGTTACCAGACTCACGTGTACAGGATGATTCATTACACTAACAGATTTCTGTGATATCGAGAGTTCAGCAGAAAGAAAATAACAGAGAGTTTCAGAATACTGTCTTCAAAATACCTGGAAACCAACTGATCGCAGTTTTTGTCCTATCCTCTTAAGCACACAGCCCACTGTAACGAATGATGAAGACAAGACCACTGAAAATGGTGTGCACCGCACGTGCCTCCTCTCGGGGTGATATTGGTATTAGCAAGACTTAAGTTTTGTTCAAGTGGCAACAAATTCCTGACACTCTGATGCAGATGCTTCTTTCATAAACGGTTGAACTCGGTTTTGGTAATTAGGGTTTTTATTTGGAAATTTAAATTTGAATAAGTCCTTTCCACTCGGAATTTTATTTTTTGGTTTTTTATTGTATTGGACTCAGAAGGAAGGTACATTGTTTCTGCCGAGGGGTCTAGAGCTTGACATTTCTCGAACTCTCTAGATTTTTCCAAATTTTTATTAGATGCTTGTCTTGTGTCATTATTTGATAGAATAAAGTCATGGAAAATTTGATTTTTTGAAAGGTTAAAATTTTCAAATATTAGATTATTTCAAGATTTGTATGCATAGCAATAATAAATTACTTTACAAAGATTTTGAAGTGATCTGAAAAATCAAATTCTTTTTATTCTTACTCTATTTGATAATGATTACTCATGAGTAATATTTTAAAGGAAAAAACTTTTGCGCACTTCTTTATATATCTGTTTTGAAGTTTTTCAATTATAATATGATAAATGTGTGATTTTTTAATTAAAATATAATAACTGTATAGTCTTTTAAAAAATAGCTTTATATTTTTTCACAACTCATCATTACATGATTAATCTTTCAATAAATTTTTTACACATGTAATGTTTTTTTGAGAAACTTGATAGTAAAAATATAAAAATTTTATATAATTTTTCTCTTATTTTAAAAGTTAGTGCAACATATGAGAATGGATTTTTTTAAAAAAAGATTTTTGTCTGCTAAATAATTCATTTTTATAACAGAATAATTCTTATAACATAATGGGTACCCTAGTGGTTTTTTTGGGGGGGGGGGGGGGAGAGGATATGCTTTTACGGATCATAAGGGTGCACCTTTTATTTGGAGGGTGTATTCTAGAAGGAAGAGGCAATGAAGACGTTGTGGGAGCAATAATGAATGTACTTTGGGAATAGTGTAATGAGTCAGTTATGAGTTTGTTAGGGGTGTATTGGTGAGCTGGCAAAAGGAATGATTAGTGGGAAAATAAAAGTAGTGTGGTAGTGTCTTTTGGTGTTTATGCATGAACTTTACTGTTTAGCATTTGTGGGTCTGGAGACTTATAGGATAAGAGCCTAACTCTGGTTTAGGAGTCATTACTTGTGTTTTGATCCTTGTTTTCAAATTATTGGATTAATCTTGTGTTTCCATTTGGCTATATTTCTTTTCTATGGGAACATATTCTATCAGTTTCTTATTAGTGGTCTGACCTACCAAATTGCCGAGGGAGAGCCAGTGGAGCTAGGGTTGTTCTATGCCACAAAAAATGTCAAACAAGAATGAAGTGGTTAAGGAGAGATTGGACATATTAGAAGAAGGAACAGAGCAAATGAAAGAGTCTACTAATGAGGTGAGGCAACTTTAAAGAGGCTCTGGTGGTGTGCTTGGGTGCAAGAAGTTTAGATAATCCCTTTGAGGAGCTGAAGGAGAGCCAGTGGAGCTAGAGTTGTTCTATGCCACAAAAAATGTCAAACAAGAATGAAGTGGTTAAGGAGAGATTGGACATATTAGATGTAATACCCGTTAATTTCAGAATATAATTCGCTTAAGAGTATTTTAGAATTCTACAACGTTACTTTAGTTATTTATTTTGGTCATTTTTAATTTTCATATTTAATTGTTCTCTTTGAATATTATCTATGAAAATTGAGTTAAATGACTGGACTAAATATTTGCACAATGAGGGATATATTCTAAGAATGGTGAAATTCATGGAAAAGTGGTTTCAGAATGGTCAATTAATCCATTTATTGTAAATTGACTGGATGGGTTTGGATGTTGGGTTATGGATACCCATGGGTTATTGAATAACCCATTAGAAATATTTAATATAAAGTTTCAATAGTAACCCTCATTTTTTTCACTCAGCCGAAGGAAGCAGAAAAGATTTCTCTCTCAGTTCTTCATTTTCTTCTCAAATCCTTTCCTTGATCTTCAGAGTTTCGATTATTTGTTCGGTTCAAAAGCTTTGTAAGGATCAAAGGTAAGCTTTAATCCGATTATTTTCCTTAAATTTCAGTTTATGTAGAAGATCAGAGGAGGTTTTGTTTTGAAGATTTTGATGATAATTCATGAATCTCAGTTGTTTTAGAAGTTATATTTGAGTTATAATCGGTTAAAAGAGTTGAAATTCTGGTTTTGAAACAAGAAGGGAAAGGATGAATTTGTTAGAAATTTCTGCAAAAACTTCTGCAAAAACCGAGTTACTGTAGCGACCAGGGATTTCGAAACAAAATCTGGAAAATTTTCTTCGGTTACTGTAGCAGTACTGTAGTGTCGGCAGTCAACGGTACTGTAGCAGTCAACGTTACTGTAGCGAACCGGCACTGTAGCAAACCGTTACTGTAGCAAACCGTACTGTAGCAACCCGTTACTGTAGCAGTCAGAAAATTTTACGTATTTTCGTGATTTTGTTTCCTTTCTTATGATTCCTTGTAATATATTTTACTAGGAAATTTTCCTACACAAATTCTAGTGTGGAACAAGGTAAACTTGGACAAACATCAAGGTGAGTGAATAACCTTGCTCAGCTAATTTGATATTACTAGTCAAAGTACAATATAAGTCCCATTTACAATATTATTTGGATAATAAGCAATTAATTTTTCATATGGGAGTATATGATGATCAGTAGAAATAAGAGTATGAAGAAATTATTTATTTCATGACAATTGTACTATGTGATGAATTCTCACTATTTTATTAATGAGTAAAGATCTACGGGATCTAATACACGAGTGTGAAAGGGTTAAAGTCCCATACTACTCGGTGTATATCTAAGAAATTTAATACACGAGTGTGAAAGGGTTAAAGTCCCATACTACTCGGTGTATATCTAAGAAATCTTATACACGAGTTGGAAAGGGTTAAAGTCCCATACTACTCAGTGCATATCTATGAAATCTATACACGAGTTGAAAGGGTTAAAGTCCCATACTACTCGGTGTATACCGATGAGATCTTATTCACGAGTTTGAAAGGGTTAGAGTCCCATACTACTCGGTGTATACCTATGAAATCTTATTCATGAGTTTGAAAGGGTTAGAGTCCCATACTACTCGATGTATAAGACAATTAATTATATGAGTAAATGTGGTATTTGTACTTTTGATATTTTATATAGTACAGTTATTTACTTACTGAGTTTTTAAATAAACTCACACTCCCTATGATTATTTTTCAGATACAGAAAACAAAGAAGAAGAGTATCCGTTGGAAGATTAGAAGCCCCTTGGGATTACACTCTATTTCTGTCTGGTGGGATACCAGTACTTATTAATGTGGACACTAGAAACGCTCTGTACTTTCTATAGGTCTCCTAGGCTTGCGATGAGATAGAAATATCAGACTATGTATGTCTATATTTGCTTATCAGATGAATATAATTCTGTAGTGTGGAATGAATGATTAAGGTTGAATGTAAAACCTTACAGAATATATGTATATAACGTATGTTTGAGAATTATATCAAATGAGTAGTATCTTTTCACATGCTCAATTTTTGGGATGTGACAAATTTGGTATCAGAGGAAAGGTTTTATAGGTCCCCTATAGAGTACAGAGCAAAGTGATCTTTGTGGGCCCTTCCCTATTGTCATGAGCCGCGGCATGACCATAGGATTAGGTTCCATAAAAGACCTTGTAGAGTATAACGTCATTTTATAGATAATTTTCAGCGGGGCTAGTAAGTGATATTTTGTGTATGTCTGAAAATTGTTCGTTATGTGTGTAGATCTGTGACAGATCAATGTCAGAAGGATCTTCTAATAATAATGAGCATATGGGTCCAAGGAGGGCCATAAATCCACCAGTACATGTGCAAGATGATCTTAACCGTGGTGATAGTTTACATGCTCAAAGTACTGAGGGCGCAACTAGTGAGCAAGCAAGGAGAGTCGAACCTGATGCTCACGTTGGCAATATAACTATTGCACATGTGATTAATTTGATGAATGAACGATTTGACCGATTTGAGGCTGAAATGAGAGGTCGAGCTGCACAAGCTAACCTGCCAGTGGATCCTCCTATTGTTGAAGCTGAAATTGTACCACCAGCTCAGTTAGCTGGAGGAGATAACGTAAGGGAGGTAAGAATGTCTGAATTCCAGAAAATGAGGCCTCCTACTTTTTCAGGGGAAGATCCCAAAGAGGACCCACAATGTTTTCTTGAAGATTGTGAAGCAATCTGTGATGCTATAGGGTGTTCTCCTACTCAAAAGGTAGAATTCACTTCTTTTCAGTTAAAGGGTAGGGCTGGTAAATGGTGGAAGAACTGGAAGAAAGCTAGAATTCAAGGCACACCGCCAGTTATGTGGACGGAGTTTTACAGATTGGTTATGGAAAGGAGGTCAAAGAATAAAGAAGAATATCGACAAAAGAAGAAAGCTAGATATAGGAGATCTTTTGATCAAAGGGAAGACTCAGGGACTTTGAAACCCTTTACTGCATCACAACTTGCTCCAGCCACTCCTACTAAGTCATTGTATTCTACAGCCAGTGTGGCTAAGTCTCGTTCAAAGAGCAGGGGTGGTTTTAGTTCTTCTAGTAGAGGAGGTACTCAAGCTAGAAGGAAGAAACCTCAGTGTCCTGAATGTGGAAAGTTTCACTTCGGAGAATGCAGGTTAAACACTGTTGGTACAGGTTGTTTTAACTGTGGACAAAAAGGACATTTTGTAAGGGAGTGCCCTCAGCTCATGACAGGACCAGGTCAAGGGTCTACTTTGCCACCTCGACCACAATCTATTTCTGTTTCTATTACTCAAACACCAACCCCTTCAACAGGGGGTAGTATGGGAAGAGGTTCTGGAAGAGGCCAAGGTGACCGTGGAAAACAAGCTGCTGGCAGAGGAAATGCAAGAGTATATGCTCTAACCCGACAGGATGCTCAAACATCCAATGCTGTAGTTACAGGTATATTATCTGTTAATACTTTTGCTGCACGTATTTTGTTTCACCCCGGTTCTACTCACTCATATGTGTCGCCCCTATTTGCCAAGAGATTTGCATTTGATTCGATTATTCTTAAAGAACCATTCTTGGTTTCCACACCGATGAGAGAGACTTTGATGGTTAAAACATGTTATCGTTCTTGTAAAATAATCGTTGGAGGCATGGAAACTGAGATAGATCTTATGGTTCTCAATATGTTAGATTTTGATGTGATTCTAGGGATGGACTGGCTATCTTCTTGTCATGCTACTATAAATTGTCGTGACAAAGTTATTTCCTTTAATATACCGGGGAGGAGTAATTTTGTGTTTCAAGGAGATCGAAGTGATGTACCTTGCAACATGATATCTATGTTAAGTGCCCAGCGTATGTTGCGAAAGGGATGTCAGGGATTTCTAGCTTTTATCAAAGATTTAGAAAAGAAAGAACAGAAGTTAGAAGACATTCATGTGGTTAATGAATTTCCAGATGTGTTCCCAGAAGATTTACCTGGATTACCGCCAGAAAGAGATATTGAGTTCAGTATTGATTTGGTCCCAGACACAAGACCAATTTCTATTCCACCTTATCGTATGGCTCCTGTTGAGCTAAAAGAACTCAAAGAACAATTGGAAGATTTGTTGAACAAAGGGTTCATCCGCCCAAGTTTTTCACCTTGGGGTGCTCCTGTTCTTTTTGTGAAAAAGAAAGATGGTTCTATGAGATTATGTATAAATTATCGTCAACTGAACAAAGTCACAGTGAAGAATAAGTATCCTTTACCAAGGATAGATGATTTGTTTGATCAGCTTCAAGGAGTAAAATACTTCTCAAAGATTGATCTAAGGTCTGGATATCATCAGTTACGAATTAAGAGTGATGATATACCTAAGACTGCTTTTCGTACACGGTATGGACATTATGAGTTTCTTGTGATGTCTTTTGGGTTGACAAATGCACCAGCATCATTTATGGATTTAATGAACAGAGTGTTTAAATCCTTCCTTGATAAGTTTGTAATTGTATTTATTGATGATATTTTGGTGTATTCAAAGAGTCATGAAGAACATACTGAACATTTGAGAATAGTGCTTCAGACTTTGAGAGAGCATCAGTTGTACGCAAAGCTCTCAAAATGTGAATTCTGGATGAGTCATGTAACATTTTTAGGACATGTTATTTCCCAAGAAGGTATTCATGTAGATCCAAGTAAAATTGAAGCAGTTAAATAGTGGCCTAGACCAACAACTGTGTCTGAAGTATGTAGTTTTCTTGGCTTAGCAGGGTATTACCGTCGCTTTGTCAAAGATTTCTCTAAGACGGCTCTCCCATTAAATAAGTTAACTCGAAAGAATATTAAATACATTTGGGATGATTTATGTGAACAAAGTTTCGCCCAATTGAAAGAGTGTTTAACTTCTGCACCAGTCTTAACCCTACCATCAGGACTAGGGGGTTACTCTGTATTTTGTGATGCCTCAAAGATAGGCTTAGGGTGTGTGTTGATGCAACATGGTAAAGTCATAGCTTATGGCTCACGTCAGCTTAAAAAGCATGAATTGAATTACCCCACTCATGATTTGGAAATGGCAGCTGTAGTGTTTGCCCTAAAGATATGGAGACATTACTTGTATGGGGAGACTTGTAAAATTTTTACAGATCACAAAAGCCTTAAGTACATTTTTGAGCAGAGAGATCTCAATTTAAGGCAACGAAGGTAGATGGAACTTCTGAAAGATTATGATTGTACCATCCTTTACCATCCAGGTAAAGCAAATGTAGTGGCTGATGCTCTAAGTCGAAAGTCTATGGGAAGTTTAGCTCACATTGCCACTATAAGGAGATCTCTAATACATGAACTACAAGAATTAGAAGCTGATGGAGTATTCTTTGAGATCACTGAGTCAGGTACATTTCTGGCTCATTTAACAGTTAGATCATCCCTTGTTGAAAAAGTAAAAGCAACTTTAGAAAATGACATTGATATGGTCAAAATAAGAGATAAGGCAAGGCAAGGTCTAGCACCAAGTTTCTTGGTAGATGAAGAAGGAGTCTTATGGTTTAATGGGAGACTCTGTGTCCCCAACATTGAATCTTTGAAACATGAAATCTTAATGGAAGCTCATGGTTCACCCTACGTTGTACATCCTGGTGCTGTGAAAATGTATCAGGACTTGAAACAAGTTTACTGGTGGGAGGGCATGAAGCGAGACGTGACTGACTTTGTAGCTCGATGTTTGACTTGTCAGCAAGTTAAAGCTGAACATCGACGACCACCTGGATTGATGCAAAAACTAGATATTCCCGAATGGAAGTGGGAAAGGATCACTATGGATTTTGTAGTAGGTTTACCTCGGTCAACAAAAGGAAATGATTCAATATGGGTCATAGTGGATCGACTTACTAAGTCAGCACATTTTCTTCCTGTTCATACCACTTTCAGTGTAGCAAAACTTGCTCGACTTTATGTTAAAGAAATAGTGAAACTTCATGGTGTACCAATATCCATTATATCAGATCGAGGACCTCAGTTTACTTCTCGGTTCTGGAAAGTCTTTCAAGAGGCTTTGGGTACCAAAGTGAATCTTAGCACAGCATTCCATCCTCAGACTGATGGACAGTCCGAAAGGACAATTCAGACTTTAGAGGATATGCTAAGAGCTTGTGTGATGGATTTCAGTGGAAGTTGGGAAGATCATTTGTCTCTTATTGAATTTGCTTATAACAACAGTTACCAAGCCAGTATTCAGATGGCACCTTTTGAGGCTTTATATGGGAGACGGTGTCGATCTCCTATAGGTTGGTTTGAACTTAGTGAAACCAAAATATTTGGACCTGAGATGATTCAGGAAGATATAAATAAAGTTAAACTGATCAGAGAAAAGTTGTTAACTGCTCAGAGTAGACAGAAGTTTTATGCGGACAACCGACGACGTGACCTTGAATTTGCAATAGGTGATATGGTTGTCACGACCCGTTTTCTGGGCACATGACCGGCACAATGATGAATCTCTCATCACTGTAAGCCTTCCGATAAATATATCAAATTTTCTTATATGAAAATCATAGATTTTCATTTTAAAATACATTATTATACTGACATACAAGCCAAATGTCGAACCCCTGAACTAGATGTCCTAGACGATTACAGAGCAACATAATCTATAACAGAAGAGAGGTCTACCCGACAACGGGAAGGTACAAAGTGATCTACTCCTCTAGCAGATATTCTTCGATGGCAACCTGATCTGAACAAAAAGGTTGTACAAACAATGTGAGCTTTTAAACTCAATGAGCGAATCGGCCTCGCATTAATAAAATTCAAATACATTACCAGTCATGCAAGCATATCCAAAGGCTCATACTCAACCAATAGACAGAAGATAAAAATTTATCCAATTCAACAAACGTTACTAGTACTCGTCAATGGCAATATATCCCGGAGAGCGCACACAGGCCGGCTTACCAATTATGTATATTTCCGCCATGACGCACAACCTCATCCTCTTACATACAAGATAAAAATTCATCCAATTCAACAAACGTTACTAGTACTCGTCAATGGCAATATATCCCGGAGAGCGCACACAGGCCGGCTCACCAATTATGTATATTTCCGCCATGACGCACAACCTCATCCTCTTAGCTAGGGCGCCTCACGGATTTATCACCAATCCGGGCTATATCCCTACTGAGGGAATCGTTGTCTCCACACTCATTGGTCAAGACACCCTGTCAACCGGGTTTTCCGCCTTGCCGTGAGAGGGGGTACTGTCCCGCTCAATCACAATCAATAGCATTTCATATCATAATCAGAAGCTCAATATAATATTCATCCATATAACAGGTATAGTATATTACTATATTATGGATTTATAAACCACATATCAAGATAACAATTAATCCATTTTTGAAAACATTCAAACTTCACATCATCATAAGATACTTATTTCATTTTATCCATACTTATGGATTAATTATCTCATTTAGATTCGTCATTCTGAATCCAATTTCCCCCTATGAATCTTGGGAGTGTCCTACGACATACTTTTTATCACCAGTAATGCTAAAACTCTATTAAAACGGGGTCGTTTCACTCACCTGGATTCCGTACGAACATCGCTTCTCTAAGTCATTACAGACAAGAGTTCTCAGGTGAATTTCGGTGTTCTGCTACGGAGATTTTCATGAAAGATTAGAGAAAATACGTCAGGATTGTTTTCGTACAGATACTGTTCATATGTATGGTTACTGTTCATATATACGGTTACTATTCATACGGTCACTATTCATACGTACGGTCACTATTCATACGGTTACTATTCATACGTACGGATACTATTCATACCAGAAATAGAGAATACAATCTGTAAAAGAGTACACCAGGTAAGTTCCCAGGAAAGAGTGGAGGGTCACACTGGACACACTTAAAAACCAGGTCTTTCCTTAGCCAGAACTTTCCTAGACATGTATTCTTCACAGTTTACATTCTATTTCGGTAATCAGAGAATCAAAATAACATATAAACAGCTAAGGACAGTTTTTCTGATGTGGAAGATCAGCCAAGGCCGCAACCACAGAGCATACTTAAGAAACTAACTTCTAAAATTTGAAAGACATAGAAAGGGCATACTATCCTTACCTAAGCTGAAAAGGAAAGGCCCAAAATCTCAGACGCCTAGCTTTGGAGTAAGAGAAACTTAAGGAGAGAAGAAGAGAAGTTGAAGGTGTGAGTTTAGAAGTGAAATGGAAGGGCCTATTTATAGCAAAAGTCAAGGGTACTATTTGACACTATGCGCTAATAAAATATTCAATTTACTATTCATGAAAATGACATTTCTAATAATGCAGTTACTGTGCACCTCACGCGTACGATCGAAAATTTTTCTGTTATTACTATTGAAAACTTAAAGGGAAAACTATCCTTTCACCTTAAACCTTTAAGTTTCTTTTCAAATCAGTCCTTTCACTTTAGTCCCTGAGGGTATTTTCACCCATAAAACGTCATTTTCTCCTACGAATTTCTTCCTAGTTTTCTTTTATGACCAAACCACATCTAGTACTTGACATTTCAATTGTATAAATGAACAGTATCGTATACGTAAATAGTATTATACAGGTGAATAGTACCGTATACTGAAATAGTAACAGTAGTTTGTAAACAAATATTTATATTTTATTTTTCTTGGGTATTACAATGGTTTTCTTACGAATCTCACCTATGAAGGGAGTAATGAGATTTAGGAAGAAAGGCAAGCTTAGTCCGAGGTATGTTGGCCCATATGAGGTTGTAGACAGAGTGGGTAATGTGGCATATCGCCTAGACCTACCTTCCAACCTAGAGGGAGTTCATCCAATATTTCATGCGTCCATGCTACGAAAGTATCTTCCTGATCCTTCTCATGTCATTCAACCCCAAGAAGTTTATTTTGATGAAACTCTCACATACGAAGAGGTACCAGTAGCTATCCTTGATAGAAAAGTCAAGAAATTGCGTACCAAAGAAATTCCTACTGTCAAGGTTCTTTGGAGAAATCATTCTCGCGAGGAAGCTACGTGGGAGGCAGAAGATGAGATGTGGAAAAAACTATCCACATTTATTTGAAACTTGAGGTAAGATTTTAATTCGGAGGACCGAATTCTTTTAAGGGGGGTAGAATGTAATACCCGTTAATTTCAGAATATAATTCGCTTAAGAGTATTTTAGAATTCTACAACGTTACTTTAGTTATTTATTTTGGTCATTTTTAATTTTCATATTTAATTGTTCTCTTTGAATATTATCTATGAAAATTGAGTTAAATGACTGGACTAAATATTTGCACAATGAGGGATATATTCTAAGAATGGTGAAATTCATGGAAAAGTGGTTTCAGAATGGTCAATTAATCCATTTATTGTAAATTGACTGGATGGGTTTGGATGTTGGGTTATGGATACCCATGGGTTATTGAATAACCCATTAGAAATATTTAATATAAAGTTTCAATAGTAACCCTCATTTTTTTCACTCAGCCGAAGGAAGCAGAAAAGATTTCTCTCTCAGTTCTTCATTTTCTTCTCAAATCCTTTCCTTGATCTTCAGAGTTTCGATTATTTGTTCGGTTCAAAAGCTTTGTAAGGATCAAAGGTAAGCTTTAATCCGATTATTTTCCTTAAATTTCAGTTTATGTAGAAGATCAGAGGAGGTTTTGTTTTGAAGATTTTGATGATAATTCATGAATCTCAGTTGTTTTAGAAGTTATATTTGAGTTATAATCGGTTAAAAGAGTTGAAATTCTGGTTTTGAAACAAGAAGGGAAAGGATGAATTTGTTAGAAATTTCTGCAAAAACTTCTGCAAAAACCGAGTTACTGTAGCGACCAGGGATTTCGAAACAAAATCTGGAAAATTTTCTTCGGTTACTGTAGCAGTACTGTAGTGTCGGCAGTCAACGGTACTGTAGCAGTCAACGTTACTGTAGCGAACCGGCACTGTAGCAAACCGTTACTGTAGCAAACCGTACTGTAGCAACCCGTTACTGTAGCAGTCAGAAAATTTTACGTATTTTCGTGATTTTGTTTCCTTTCTTATGATTCCTTGTAATATATTTTACTAGGAAATTTTCCTACACAAATTCTAGTGTGGAACAAGGTAAACTTGGACAAACATCAAGGTGAGTGAATAACCTTGCTCAGCTAATTTGATATTACTAGTCAAAGTACAATATAAGTCCCATTTACAATATTATTTGGATAATAAGCAATTAATTTTTCATATGGGAGTATATGATGATCAGTAGAAATAAGAGTATGAAGAAATTATTTATTTCATGACAATTGTACTATGTGATGAATTCTCACTATTTTATTAATGAGTAAAGATCTACGGGATCTAATACACGAGTGTGAAAGGGTTAAAGTCCCATACTACTCGGTGTATATCTAAGAAATTTAATACACGAGTGTGAAAGGGTTAAAGTCCCATACTACTCGGTGTATATCTAAGAAATCTTATACACGAGTTGGAAAGGGTTAAAGTCCCATACTACTCAGTGCATATCTATGAAATCTATACACGAGTTGAAAGGGTTAAAGTCCCATACTACTCGGTGTATACCGATGAGATCTTATTCACGAGTTTGAAAGGGTTAGAGTCCCATACTACTCGGTGTATACCTATGAAATCTTATTCATGAGTTTGAAAGGGTTAGAGTCCCATACTACTCGATGTATAAGACAATTAATTATATGAGTAAATGTGGTATTTGTACTTTTGATATTTTATATAGTACAGTTATTTACTTACTGAGTTTTTAAATAAACTCACACTCCCTATGATTATTTTTCAGATACAGAAAACAAAGAAGAAGAGTATCCGTTGGAAGATTAGAAGCCCCTTGGGATTACACTCTATTTCTGTCTGGTGGGATACCAGTACTTATTAATGTGGACACTAGAAACGCTCTGTACTTTCTATAGGTCTCCTAGGCTTGCGATGAGATAGAAATATCAGACTATGTATGTCTATATTTGCTTATCAGATGAATATAATTCTGTAGTGTGGAATGAATGATTAAGGTTGAATGTAAAACCTTACAGAATATATGTATATAACGTATGTTTGAGAATTATATCAAATGAGTAGTATCTTTTCACATGCTCAATTTTTGGGATGTGACATTAGAAGAAGGAACAGAGCAAATGAAAGAGTATACTAATGGGTGAGGCAACTTTAAAGAGGCTCTGGTGGTGTGCTTGGGTGCAATAAGTTTAGATAATCCCTTTGAGGAGCTGAAGGAGATAAAATAGAGGGGCATAATGGATGATTATATTGAAGAATTTGAATTATTTTCTTCTCAATGTGGGTGATTGCCATAGTGACCATTCTTGGGATATTTGGTGGGAGGATTGTGCCCAGACATCAAGAACAAAATTTGCACATTGAAACCCAATACTAGGCGATGCAGCTGGCTAGGGATATCAAAGCTGAGCTCATTCTAGAGAAGGAAAACGATGACTATACGGGAAGCAAAACAGGATTGTAAAGGCTTGTTGCCTAACAGCCCAAATCCACTTCAGGAGTGAAGTTGCCTTCAGGCCTTGTTACTAATTCTTGGTCGGCCCAAAACACTGCGTCTCAATAGGTGACTAAGTTGGGTGGGTTACATGAATATGAGGCATTGCATCTCGGGGAGAAGGATATTGGTGGGTCTTCAAGTGGTTCGGCTTCAAATACGAATGTGCGAAATATGTCTTCTTCGACACAGATGATGGCAAGGAGACCGGGAATAGATTGGAGAATGATGGGTGAAAGGGATCGTGGCTTGAAACATAATCCTTATTCTAAACTAATGGATCAAAAAGCCAAAGAGCTCTGTTTAAAATGTGGAGTGAGGTATTCACCCCTACACCGATGTTCAAACTGCGGCTAAGCTTACTAGTATTGGCATGAAAGGGTGAATGAAGCAGGCGAACTGATTGCTTTTAAGGTTGAAAAAGTTCAAGTGAAGCAACTCATGGAATGTAAGATTGTTGGCTTGTGTCAAATATCAGAGGAGATGGTTGAAAAGGTGGGGCCGAGAACGATGAAGATGATGGGAATAGTTGCTGGAATCCCTCTGGTCATGTTAGTAGATACTGGGGCCAACCATAATTTCATCTCACCAACAATGGCCTCTGTTCTAGGGTTAAAGGTGGATTGTAATCACCTGATGGGCGTCAAGTTTGGTGATGGGCACTGAATACAAGGGAAATGTCCCGGTATCAAGATGCAATTGGGAGATGTGGAAATTAATGTGGAAGCCTATATAATGGAGTTGGGTGGAACTGATATAATCTTAGGAGTGGTTTGGCTTGAAACATTAGGTAAGGTGATGATGGATTGGAGGGATATGTCCATGTTCTTCATTGAAAAAGGAAGGGAAGTTAAGCTGTGCAGTTCAATAGTTGGTCGAGAGAATGGTGATGCAAAGGTAGAATATGACTCTTTACACATTACAATAGGAGAGAGGTTGCAATAGGTTGATGGATTATTATGGACTTTGGAAGGGGATGGTGGTAGTAGTAGTAGTGCCAGAGTGGATTTGTCAAGGGATCAACAAAGGGAATTAAATAAGTTGATAAATGATTATCCTAAGGTTTTCCAGGAACCCGATGGATTGCCTCCCTTAAGAGGAGTGATCAATCCAATAATATTATAACCAGATGTTGGACTGGTCAGTGTATGACTGTAATACCCATGAAAAATAAAATATAAATATTTGTTTACAAACTACTGTTACTATTTCAGTATACGGTACTATTCACCCATATAATATTATTTACGTATACGATATTGTTCATTTATACAATCGAAATGTCAAGTACTAGATGTGGTTTGGTCATAAGAGAAAACTAGAAAGAAGTTTGTAGGAGAAAATGACGTTTTATGTGTAAAAATACCCTCAGGGACTAAATTGAAAGGACTGATTTGAAAAGAAACTTAAAGGTTTAAGGTGAAAGGATAGTTTTCCCTTTAAGTTTTCAATAGTAATAACAGAAAAATTTTAGCCGTTGCCGCTATTTGCACAGTAACTGCATTATTAGAAATGTTATTTTCGTAAATAGTAAATTGAATATTTTATTAGTGTATAGTATCAAATAGTACCCTTGACTTTTCCTATAAATAGGCCCTTCCATTTCACTTCTAAACTCACACCTTCAACTTCTCTTCTTCCCTCCTTAAGTTTCTCTTGCTCCGACGCTAGGCTTCTGAGATTTTGGGCCTTTCCGTTTTTGCTTAGGTAAGGATACTATGCCCTTTCTATGTCTTTCAAATTTTAGAAGTTAATTTCTTAAGTATGCTCTGTGGTTGCGGTTTTGGCCGATCTTCCACATCAGAAAAACTGTCCTTAGCTGTTTATATGTTATTTTGATTCTCTGATTACCGAAATAGAATGTAAACTGTGAAGAATACATGTCTAGGAAAGTTCTGGCTAAGGAAAGACCTGGTTTTTAAGTGTGTCCAGTGTGACCCTCCACTCTTTCCTGGGAACTTACCTGGTGTACTCTTTTACAGATTGTATTCTCTATTTCTGGTATGAATAGTACCCATATGTATGAATAGTAACTGTATGAATAGTAACCGTACATATGAATAGTATCCATACGTAAAAATAGTATTCATACGTATGAATAGTGACTGTATGTACGAATATTATCCGTATATATAAATAGTATCCGTATGTATGAATAGTGACCGTATATATGAATAGTACCGTATGTATAAACAGTATCTGTATGAAAACAATCCTAACTTGTTTTCTCTAATCTTTCATGAAAATCTCCGTAGCGGAATACTGAAATTCATCTGTGTACTCTTATCTGTAACGACTTAGAGAAGCGATATTCGTACGGAATCCAGGTGAGTGAAACGACCCCGTTTTAATAGAGTTTTAGCATTACTGGTGATAAAAAGTATGTCGTAGGACACTCCCAAGATTCATAGGGGGAAATTGGATTTAGAATGACGAATCTAAATGAGATAATTAATCCATAAGTATGGATAAAATGAAATAAGTATCTTATGATGATGTGAAGTTTGAATGTTTTCAAAAATGGATTAATTGTTATCTTGATATGTGGTTTATAAATCCATAATATAGTTATATACTATACCTGTTATATGGATGAATATTATATTGAGCTTCTGATTATGATATGAAATGCTATTGATTGTGATTGAGCGGGACAGTACCCCCTCTCACGGTAAGGCGAAAAACTCGGTTGACAGGGTGTCTTGACCAATGAGTGTGGAGACAACGATTCCCTCAGTAGGGATATAGCCCGGATTGGTGATAAATCCGTGAGGCGCCCTAGCTAAGAGGATGAGGTTGTGCGTCATGGCGGAAATATACATAATTGGTGAGCCGGCCTGTGTGCGCTCTCCGGGATATATTGCCATTGACGAGTACTAGTAACGTTTGTTGAATTGGATGAATTTTTATCTTGTATGTAAGAGGATGATGTTGTGCGTCATGGCGGAAATATACATAATTAGTGAGCCGGCCTGTGTGCGCTCTCCGGGATATATTGCCATTGACGAGTACTAGTAACGTTTGTTGAATTGGATAAATTTTTATCTTCTGTCTATTGGTTGAGTATGAGCCTTTGGATATGCTTGCATGACTGGTAATGTATTTGAATTTTATTAATGCGAGGCCGATTCGCTCATTGAGTTTAAAAGCTCACATTGTTTGTACAACCTTTTTGTTCAGATCAGGTTGCCATCGAAGAATATCTGCTAGAGGAGTAGATCACTTTGGACCTTCCCGTTGTCGGGTAGACCTCTCTTCTGTTATAGATTATGTTGCTCTGTAATCGTCTAGGACATCTAGTTCAGGGGTTCGACATTTGGCTTGTATGTCAGTATAATAATGTATTTTAAATTGATAATCTATGATTACATGCAAATCATCTCTATGATTTTCAGATAAGAAAATTTGATATATTTATCGGAAGGCTTAAAGTGATGAGAGATTCATCATTGTGCCGGTCATGTGCCCAGAAAACGGGTCGTGACAAAGTTGGTATCAGAGCAAAGGTTGTTAGGTCTCCTAGTGATTACAGAGCAAGGTAACCTTAGTAGGACCTCCTCTATCGTTGTGAACCCGGGCACAACTATAGAGAGATGGCTCTACTGAAGGTCCTGTAGGATGTTTCCATTTTCTTTCCCTCCGAGACTTATTTCTCCTTATGAATTATGTTCTCAGTTTTAGTTTTAGACAGATGTGGCTACACTTTTGAACTTAGTAAAGGAAAGGTTATTACTTGTTTGATTCCATTGCTGTCGGATCAAATTTTTATATGGTGGATTTTATAAGCTGAATTCATGATTGATTTTGTGTAGCTATATTATTTTAGGGTACCAGCCAATAAAAGAAACCACTCGCATTAAAAACAAAAAAAACTGAAGGATTACATTACAAAAAAAGAAGAAGTTTACTCATGCATGAGTAATCTAAAAGCGAGGTGGTCTTGGATTAGGAGGGTTGTATTGTATCATCACCCCTCGACCATTCCTTGGAGCAAGAGACAGAGCAATGTCGCGGAGGGTAGTGTAAATTCCATTCATACAATCAACACTTCTTTGTTGTTGATTGCAGAAGCACTGGGTAGACCAATAGAAGAACCTGTCTATTCTTGAAGTCATTTCTGCATGATTGCGTTTAGTTAACTTCTCCAGGTCTCCTATCATCTTTTTCAGATTTTTCACCTCCTGCTCTAGACAGGCGATTTTTTCCTCCGAGGTATGGCCCGTGCTAGTCTCCTCAGCTTCCTCGATCTTCTTCATTTTCTTCTCCTTCTGCTTCTCTGGAGACCCCTCAAAAGGTCTTTTGCCCTTGTCTTTGTCCAGACTTAAGTTTAAGTCGAGCTCTTCTTCCTTAGCCTCTACTGTGAGATCAATGTACTTCCTTGAGGCCATGATTTGGAAAAATTTAGAAATTTTTGTAAGAGTATGAGGCGAGAGGAATACTGGGGGATTGTAGGCTCGGAGATTATTACTCTTTGTGGTGTGGTAACTGAGAACGCTGGGATGATTTTTATAGAGAAAAATTAGGACTTAGAGACAAAGAAGATATCTTTTCACCGCACCCCTACACGATCAACCTATGGATTTCTGCAAGCTGGAAGCCAGAAGTCTAGGGTAGGCGTGCACACCAACAATGCGTCGCATTAATGCCAAAACCACGAAAGTCATTATTCGGTGGATTTGCGGCCGATTTTACTCGGTTTTCCCATTTCTCCCGTTGGCATTTTCCGAAATTCAAAGAAGTTGATAACATAGCCATCAAAGATTGCCTTGGATGCTTTTATGATGAACTGAAATACATTTCTCCGTTTTATTGTGTTGTTCTTAAGAGCCTTCAGTTGAGTATAATATACATAATTGATTGAATCATGTTGTAATTACATTTATGTATGTTATTCATGCATAATGAGTGAAGGCTACGATCAAGGAGAATATGTGATGATCCTACATATACTCATAGAGATGTGAAATCAAAATGACTTGGATAGAATAAAATGTGTAGATGATGATATATCTTCATGGTTACACATACTTACATATAATGCTCTCGTGGGCAAATGAAAGGCAGTGATTTCCTTACATCATGATAATGCTTAAGGCATGTGACCGTAAGCAGTTAACTTTGTTTTAAAATATATATATTGATATACATATATTATGTGTAAGTCTAGAGTAAAGACACCGATTAGAATCTAAGATACGGCCAATATGAGGCGACCTAATCATAGAGGGACATCGTGATATAGGATTACAGAATAAAACAAGTTTAGAGGGAGAAAATCTCAGACTGAAGAGCGTAGTTAGTCAGAACTTTGAGAAAGGTCAAGATTAGCCGAAATTTTTTTTGAGGAAATCTTTGACTTATGTTAATTGCATTAAATTATATTTACTATTTACCTGCATGTCCGACATTAATTGCTGGCATTGCGATGTATGTGATCTGTAAACCTTATAGCGAGCGGCGTGTAGGTTGTGGTGGCTTTAGCTCCAGGGGCTTCGGGTTGTCTATAAATCTTGTATGCCCGTTACCCTACTCATCGCACCAAGCAAACCTACTTCTTTCATTACATACCTATTTCTCAATTTTCATTCCTTTCTCATTCGAAGTTATTTCTGAGATCCTTAGAGCAATGGCTGATAATAAGTCTTTCAACTTGAATTTTGAGACTGGCAATGTAGAGCTTGATTTAAATCTAAGTCTCGAAGACAACAAAGGGAAGAGACCTGTAGACAGGTCACCAGAAATTAAGAAAAGAAAGAGGGATGTAATAGAGTTGGAGGAGGACAGTACTGCAACATCCTCAGAAAATAAGCTTGCGTTCCTGGAGCGTAAGATCGAAAATCTGGAGCGTAAGATAGAGAGCCTGGAATACAAGACAGAGGACCAGAAACGACTAATAAATCGTCTTTTTGAAAACCAAGAGAAACTGATAAACCGTCGTTTCGGGGAACTGGCTAATCGAGTTGATAGACATTCAATGTTTGCAACTCAAAATTTTCGTGACCAACAAGCAAGGTGTATTGACTGTATGAACGGAGTAACTTCTGCTCTTCACCAAATTTCTCAGGCGCTTCCTTCAGAAACCCTTTCTAGGCTGCAACGATTAGCTTCCTTCTTAAGGTCTGAAGCACCTTCCTCTTCTAGACCTGGAGCACCTTTTACATTTCAAAAGCCTCCTCGTCCTTAATTTATTTTTCTTTTGTTTGTACCTAAAGCTACATTTGGTGTAAGCTTCACGTATTAAAATTATCTATGTACTAGAAATAAAATTTAAGTCAGTATCTAGATCTTCTTTGTTGAAGTGATTCATTTTACTGAAAGAACTTGAGGAATGAGAAGATATTGGACTTGTTATATTTCATACTTGATTCTAAAGCATAGTATAGTAATATCTTTTTGACTGAGCAGAGTTACTAAAATGATATTTCATTGCACTTCTGAGCTATGGAGGAATGCTAAATAAGTATTTTATTAACCTATGCATAGAGAACTATGGGTTTGCCCTAATCATTGAAGGGATACAACTCTATATGAGTCATTGAGGTGAGAGGAATTTCTATATATATTTATTTTATAATTATGCGTGAGGAATATGTTATTTACTTAACACATTTTCTAGAATTGTTCTTCTTAGAGATTTATGTAATGATTTCAGGTGATTTTACCTTTTATATGACGCATTCAGCTGAGAGTATCGCCTTAAGGTAGAATGATCACCTTCGGGCAAGAGTATTGCTTATGGCCAAAATGATGCCTTCGGGTAGGGTGCTTGTATTCGTAAAAGTTATAAGCTATGTGTGTGGAAACATGTGTTCTGATATTCAATGTGAACTGAAAAGACCACGTGCCACTTTTGAGATGACACTTATTTGAGGTTTTACATATAGACAAAGTTCGTCTTTGATTAGGTGGTTTGAGTTTGGTAAAGGTTATGAGGATGAGACACTTTATGGTACAAAAGGTTGTGGAGAAGATCAAACTGATGAGGAAGAGATTGTTTGCTATTTAGAAAAGGCAAAAGTCCTATGAAAATTATTGATAATGCGGTCTAGAGTTCACAGTTGATGCTATAGTGTTCTTGTAAATCTTACCAGGGATGTGAAGAGGTTTGGAAAGAAAGAGATACAAAGAATGAGATATAGACGAAGTAATCACACTTATTTCAGTCTTGAGATGAGTTTTGAATTCGGGGGACCGAATTCTCTTAAGGGGGTGATAATGTAATACCCATGAAAAATAAAATATAAATATTTGTTTACAAACTACTGTTACTATTTCAGTATACGGTACTATTCACCCGTATAATATTATTTACGTATACGATACTGTTTATTTATACAATCGAAATGTCAAGTACTAGATGTGGTTTGGTCATAAGAGAAAACTAGAAAGAAGTTTGTAGGAGAAAATGACGTTTTATGTGTAAAAATACCCTCAGGGACTAAATTGAAAGGACTGATTTGAAAAGAAACTTAAAGGTTTAAGGTGAAAGGATAGTTTTCCCTTTAAGTTTTCAATAGTAATAACAGAAAAATTTTCAGCCGTTGCCGCTATTTGCACAGTAACTGCATTATTAGAAATGTCATTTTCGTAAATAGTAAATTGAATATTTTATTAGTGCATAGTATCAAATAGTACCATTGACTTTTCCTATAAATAGGCCCTTCCATTTCACTTCTAAACTCACACCTTCAACTTCTCTTCTTCCCTCCTTAAGTTTCTCTTGCTCCGACGCTAGGCTTCTGAAATTTTGGGCCTTTCCGTTTTTGCTTAGGTAAGGATACTATGCCCTTTCTATGTCTTTCAAATTTTAGAAGTTAATTTCTTAAGTATGCTCTGTGGTTGCAGTTTTGGCCGATCTTCCACATCAGAAAAATTGTCCTTAGCTGTTTATATGTTATTTTCATTCTCTGATTACCGAAATAGAATGTAAACTGTGAAGAATACATGTCTAGGAAAGTTCTGGCTAAGGAAAGACCTGATTTTTAAGTGTGTCCAGTGTGACCCTCCACTCTTTCCTGGGAACTTACCTGGTGTACTCTTTTACAGATTGTATTCTCTATTTCTGGTATGAATAGTACCCGTATGTATGAATAGTAATCGTATGAATAGTAACCGTACATATGAATAGTATCCATACGTAAAATAGTATTCATACGTATGAATAGTGACCGTATGTACGAATATTATCCGTATGTATAAATAGTATCCGTATGTATGAATAGTGACCGTATATATGAATAGTACCGTATGTATAAACAGTATCTGTATGAAAACAATCCTAACTTGTTTTCTCTAATCTTTCATGAAAATCTCCGTAGCGGAATACTGAAATTCATCTGTGTACTCTTATCTGTAACGACTTAGAGAAGCGATATTCGTACGGAATCCAGGTGAGTGAAACGACCCCGTTTTAATAGAGTTTTAGCATTACTGGTGATAAAAAGTATGTCGTAGGACACTCCCAAGATTCATAGGGGGAAATTGGATTTAGAATGACGAATCTAAATGAGATAATTAATCCATAAGTATGGATAAAATGAAATAAGTATCTTATGATGATGTGAAGTTTGAATGTTTTCAAAAATGGATTAATTGTTATCTTGATATGTGGTTTATAAATCCATAATATAGTTATATACTATACCTGTTATATGGATGAATATTATATTGAGCTTCTGATTATGATATGAAATGCTATTGATTGTGATTGAGCGGGACAGTACCCCCTCTCACGGCAAGGCGAAAAACCCGGTTGACAGGGTGTCTTGACCAATGAGTGTGGAGATAACGATTCCCTCAGTAGGGATATAGCCCGGATTGGTGATAAATCCGTGAGGCGCCCTAGCTAAGAGGATGAGGTTGTGCGTCATGGCGGAAATATACATAATTGGTGAGCCGGCCTGTGTGCGCTCTCCGGGATATATTGCCATTGACGAGTACTAGTAACGTTTGTTGAATTGGATGAATTTTTATCTTGTATGTAAGAGGATGATGTTGTGCGTCATGGCGGAAATATACATAATTGGTGAGCCGGCATGTGTGCGCTCTCTGGGATATATTGCCATTGACGAGTACTAGTAACGTTTGTTGAATTGGATAAATTTTTATCTTCTGTCTATTGGTTGAGTATGAGCCTTTGGATATGCTTGCATGACTGGTAATGTATTTGAATTTTATTAATGCGAGGCCGATTCGCTCATTGAGTTTAAAAGCTCACATTGTTTGTACAACCTTTTTGTTCAGATCAGGTTGCCATCGAAGAATATCTGCGAGAGGAGTAGATCACTTTGGACCTTCCCGTTGTCGGGTAGACCTCTCTTCTGTTATAGATTATGTTGCTCTGTAATCGTCTAGGACATCTAGTTCAGGGGTTCGACATTTGGCTTGTATGTCAGTATAATAATGTATTTTAAATTGATAATCTATGATTACATGCAAATCATCTCTATGATTTTCAGATAAGAAAATTTGATATATTTATCGGAAGGCTTACAGTGATGAGAGATTCATCATTGTGCCGGTCATGTGCCCAGAAAACGGGTCGTGACAATGACCATACCGATACCCACAGTACCAAAAGGATGAAATTGAGAGACAAGTGAAGAGTATGCTGGAGCAGGGGGTAATAAGGAATAGTACCAATTTTGTCTTAAGCCCATTTATATTGGTGAGGAAGAAAGATAATACTTGGAGAATGTGCATTGATTACATAGCCTTAAACAAGGTCACTGTTCTTAATAAGTATCCAATTCCAGTTGTAGAAGAATTAATTGATGAACTGCATGGATCTCAGTATTTCTCCAAGTTAGACCTGAAATTGAGTTATCATCAGATATGGATAAAGGAGGAGGATATACACAAAACTGCTTTCTATACACACAAAAGACATTACAAATTCCTCATAATGCCTTTTGGGTTAGTATTTTTTTACGATATTCTAGTTTTCATTAGAGATTGGGAGACACATGTTGAGCATTTGACTACTATTCTTAATGTGTTACAAGAAAATTGTAACATTTTCTATTATATGGAAATTTAGTAAAGACAATTTAAGATTTAACATAATATTTTATAACTTTTCTAGGGATATCTCTTGACGTTGTTGACTTTAGGCCATTTTATGATAAATTAAGTAAATTATAATACATTTAAAACATAAAAAAAATTTAAACTTGGCCAGAGGACAATTGATTGATTGACAGCCACTTATCAGTCGACCAGTTGTCTACTGTCTCTAACCCTTCTTATTTTGAGCTTTAATAATTGATTGTTTACAGGGCATCAGTCAACTGATGATGTTTGTAATCAACTTTGTACTTCTTGTTAATTAAATATTTACTTTTACTTATATAATTATATCTCAAAATGCACATACTTCTAATATTTAGTTTATTAATATACATATCAAGAGAATTCCACAATTATCTCATCATACATCTATATATGGCACTTAACTTGATTACCAACTATCATATAGTAATTTCTTAACTTCACTTCTATGGCCTTCCTAAAGTTTCAATCCCTAAGATAGTTATTTAAACATATAAAAGTGAGATATAACTATCTCAGTAGCTAGTTTACTTTAAGAAAACATTATAAGAACCATTTCAATCTTAGAAGCAATCTAGATCTTTATAACTACCATAAATATAGAAGTGCCATAAAAACATGATATCCTTAATTTGACTTATAGTAAACCATAAATCTACCCATTTAATGAAGGTTTATTATGTACTACAAATCTATTTATTTCATAAGGGATTATTCCATCCTCTCTTGAGGAAAGGTTCTATTATTAAACATAACATTCTCAATCATCATGACTACTTCCATGAATATAGAGGCTAACATAAGAACATAACATTCTTGTTCTTCCTTTGGTGCACTACAAGTCTACCCAACTTATAAGGGATTATAATGCATCATAAGTCTACCCATATTAAGGGTTTACAATGCATCATAAGTCTACTCTTCTCTTTGAGTTTATAATGCACTATAAGTCTATTTATCTTTTTGGGTCTATAATACACTATAGGTCTATGAATATCTTTAGGATTATCATGCATTACAAGTCTACCCATCTCTTTAGATCTATAATACACCATAGGCCTATCCAACTCTTTGGGTCTATAATACACCATTTTCATAAGAATACACACTCATATATTCATGGAAGAGTTCTTCTATAAAACAAGTTCTTGCTAAAGCTCTTACTAATTAAGTCTACCTTTTGCTAACTTTTGTCCTTCTTTTATGAAACTAGATCCTGCTAAAGGTCTTATTAATTATTTCTATCTTTAGCTAACTGTTATTCTTTTTATGAAACAAGTCTTTCTAATATTTTCTATTCTTCTTATAGAATAAAATTCTACTTGTTTCAGAATTCTTCTTACATAAGACATAATGCTTTCTTTAACTTCTTTAGCCTTAATTCCAATCTCATAGAAACTGAAGCTTCTATTATAAATATATCAATTCTTGCTTGATTTTTTCTTATAGAGAGAACATCATTTATCTCATAATAAACATAATCAATCATATACCTTTTCTTTAACTCTAATACTTTCTATGGATCAAAAGTTTCTACATAAACATAGAAATGTCCATAAAGAACAAAATCTGATTACTTTCTTAAAGCATCTTCTATGCATAAAAATAGAATAAATCATATAACTCATATCATTCTTATAAAACTTCATCTTCAAGAACACTTTTAGAGAGAAAGAACAAGTACATGAATAATTCATATAATCATATAAAACACAAGTTTTTATGAAAAACTAGCTACCTTGCATGAAAAATCAAGCTTAGAACCTGATTTCCTAGCCTTTGATTCCTTCTTCTTACTCTTTCTCTCTCCTTCAGCCCAAAATTCATATTTCTCTCTCACTCCCCCCTCTATTTTTTCTTCTTTTCTTTCACAGAACACACACATATATTCATCTAAAGCCTTTATGAAATTACCTATTTACCCCTAGCATTATTCTTCATGTCTTTATGGTAAGATAAGGTTTTTTTTGAAATTTTCTAACTGATTTTTATCAGTCACACCGACTTATTTCGCACTCCATAATGCTATTAGACGACTGATAGCTCCCATTAGTTGACTGATAGCTACTGAACTTGGAATTAGCAACTGATTGCAGATATTAGAAGTTTGGTCTTCTCTTAACTATTATTAGTCGATTGATGGTTTCAGGAAGTTGATTGTTTTACTAAAAATTCAATTTTTCTTCTATTTCTGGCTATCTGGTCATGATCATTTCAAATTTTCTTTTATGACTTCTTCCTAATCATTTATAAATTCTCATAATTCATTTTATTGTCTTAGAATAAAATTTTGGGATGTTACATAAATCAATTTATAGTTAACAGGAAAAAAATGGATTTGGACAAAAACAAATGGAATTTTTGGGTTATATTATATCGGAAGAAGGAGTGGCGATGGACCCTAATAAAATGAAGAGTGCTCTGGATTGGCCAGTGCCTAAGAATGTCAAGGGAGTAAGGGATTTTTGGAGTTTATTGATTATTACTGTCATGATTCAATTCTGAACACGTGACCAACAAAATAGCACAAACCCTGTGCAAACCATAAGCCTACTTGACACGACATAACTTAACCCCCTTTTTAATTATTAATAAAAAACAATGATTTGGAAAAGTAATTTCTTAATAATGGCTAATTTGATTACTTAAGAGGTATTTTATTTTTTTTATTAGATTCGTTAGTTAAGATAATCTTAAACAAAAGTTTAGTTTACTTAATTATATTTAATCCCATGGGATTACTATCACTACTATTATTATATATTATTATTTGTATTATGTTATTGTATTTTATTTTAATAAATTCCGAATTTCTTATAGCTTATTTGGTCATTTAATCAGTTATTTACTAAGATTTGTACTTTCTATTAATATCTTTTGTAAATTTTGTAAATTCACTTAAATATCCTATCATGGATTTGTGTAGATAAAATCTAAGATTTAATTTAGATTTTGGAAGATGTGATTTCAGATTTGTTTATCTAGAATTAGTTATTAATTATCTTACTAGAATATGTAGTTTTATTTCTTTATTCCCTTTGAATTTCAATATATATATATATATATATTAATACTTAAATCCTAACTAAATCTAAATAAGAATCTAGGAGTTATTTCAGATTTTTGGAATATTTTTTAGAATTATTTATTAGAACTTTAAATCAAATCTTAATTAGATTACACTAGTGTAGATAATTCCTAATTATCTTTATTTAATTAGTGAATTATCCTTTAGTCTTTCCTACTACCAACCTTAGTAAATTTTTAATATTTTTAATTTAAACCTCACGGTTTCTCTCTCTTCTATTTAGTCTTATATTTATTAAATTTTCTTTTATTCTTTTATTATATTTAATTTCTAACCATTTATTCCAAAAACTAATATCTCAAAATTTTAAGAGTCAACCAAACAAACACATACCAAGGGACATTTTTAAAGGAACATACTTGGATTATACGCACATGAAGAAGGATAAAAGGACTTACCCGGATTCCTCACAATCACCTATAGTTCAATATTTAACCATTGAAGAAAAAGAATTTATTTAAATCGTGAATTCACATAAACAAGCATCAAATCCATAAACCATTCAAATAATATTGCATTTTGAATAATGTTAATTTTATAAAAGTCTCCGAAATAAACCCTAATAGTTTACTAATTTAAATACAATGTCAAAATAAATGATTTAATTTCCCAAGACCCCTTAAATGTCCTAATTGATCACAGAGCTTCCTACACTTAAAATGAACAACACCAAGACATGGGACCCACCCAACAATGCAAAAGGTCCATGGCAATTACTCCTCTAGTGGAAAGTCATCATCCACTACTTGATCTGAAAAGGAAAAATCAATGAATGTGATAGAAACCTCAGTAAGAGAGTCAATCCTTACCCTAATAAAATCCAAATATTTTAAAGAATAATAAAGTAATCCGAAGGCTTTATCATGAAATCACAAGGAAAGAAACATACCAGAGAGAATGCAATTTAAGTCAAACAATCCAAACCAATAGAATTAGTACTTGTTGATGGCCAAAATACCCGGGAGCGTACTTAGGCTAGCTCACCAATCATCAAACCTTACCATGACACGCAACATCATCCACTACGGTCAGGGCGCCTCACCGGTCACAATCCCAGACCTAGACTTATCTCCCTACCGAAGGAGTTGTTGCCTCCACTCTCAGAGGTCAAGAAACCCTATCACCTGGGTTTCCTGCCTTGACATGAGAGCGAGTACTATCTCGCTCAAACACAATCGTGAATCAATCACTCACAAAATAACCAATAGTCACAGTAATTAAATTTATACAAGGATAAACGTTATTATCTCAAACATTAAAGATATTTATCACATATCACATGGTCATATTTTCCTCCAATGTTTCCCATTAGCAATTTTACATCAACACTTGAATTCAAACTCTCTCAAAATAACTTTTTTGAATTCCTAATTAAATTCTTCCTTTCCTAACCATGAGTTTGCCTACCTTCTACCTTATTACTTTAACACTAAGATAATATTAAAGAATGATTAATATACTCACTCGTATTCCAACAAATCCCTTTGATCAAAAACCAGTCAAATCATCCTTGATGTAAAAAGAGAATTTGTGTGCTATGGTATTTTGTGTTTTAGAAAAAGAGAGAGTTTATGTTAGGGTTTGTTCTTTTGTTTTGTTTAGAACCGAAATTGTCAAAGACAAGAGGGAGCACTACATACCTTAGCCTCCTTTCGTTTCCTTGAATGTTAAATCCTCGAAAAATTCCCAAAGGTTTGCAAGTTGTGAATCTTAGTGTTTAGAAAGAGTGGTTAACTGAGAGATAAGGCTATGTGAGGGAGTTTTTGTATGGTTGAGTATGTGTTTGGCCTAGGGTTTTAGTAAGGTGAGAGAGCAAGAGACGAAGAGAAGAGAGGTGATGGGAGAGAGGTAGAGAGAGAATGACGATGGGGAGAGAGAAAGAGAGGGAGACGACAATAAGGGGGTAGGGTTTTTGATTTTAAGGTTTTTGTTTTAAGACTAGTTAGTTTATTTCCTCTTGACGTATGTTTAGTTAATTCAATTAAATAATTTAATTTGAATAGATCTGGAGATCTAATTAGATATAGTTTAACTTAATTGAACTATCCATCTTTTAGATAACTAAAGCTATAGTGGAATAAGGACTTTGGTAAAATATTTTAATAGTGAATTAATAAGATTATTTAAGAAGAAATCCAAAAATTAAGATTTGGTAGCTTAGGAAGATCTTAGATGGATATTTAGTTTAATTAGTTATATTTAATCTATTTCTTATTTTGATTCCGGTTAATTTTATTGTGTTGCATTACTTTGCTGTTATATTTTCTAGAGTTATATTTCTATTAGTCTTTTTATTTTTATTTTGTTAATGTTTTCGAAAATTTTGACTCTAGTTATCCAAACCATTAGTAAAATCTAAGGTCTAATCCAAATCTTGAAATTTTCAGATTTAAATTATCTAAATGTATTTATTAATTATCTTTCTGGCATGTATAGTCTTATTATTATTATTATTTTGTTTAAATTCAAAATGTAATTGCTATTCAAATCCTAGGTTAATCTAAGTAAAAATAATATATTTAGTTCAGATTCTTAGAAGATATTTTTCAGATTTATCTATTGGGTTAGAAGATATTTTTCAGATTTATCTATTGGGATTATTTATCCCTAAATATATTATTATATTAGATTTGTTTAGTTTAGATAATTATTTATTTCTTTTGTTTAATCCTTTGCATTATCCTTTAATTACTCCTACTATTAACATATTAATTTAAATACTTATTAATTAAACTGTACAGCTTCCTCACACTTCTATTTAATTTTTCTGATTTGTTAATTATTCTTTTATTTAATTTCCTTTACTTATTTTTAATTGTTTTCTTAATTTTCTAAAAAGATTTATTACAATAATAATATCTTAAGGTTGAAGGGTCATTTTTCATTCCTAATTTCACATCAAGACTTCCTAGAGTTTTCTCCTTCTATTCCTACCTTTTTATAAACATTTCGCTACACCCCAACAAAATCTCAACTTTCATCTCTATGATTTTCACCTTAGTTCTTATATGGCTTAGCACCACATATTACTAGCTTACAGTCCAAAATCACATATCATAGCACAATCACATCACATTATAACATCACACACATAATTTACAAAAATCAATACTTGTAAAATAAAATTCGCCAATTTATAGAAAATTTAAACGGCGGGTATTACAGTTATCCCCTTTAAGAAATTCGATCATCTGAATTTAACTTACTTCTAGTTGTAAAAAAGTGTAGATACCTAGAACGCATATCGACCTCGGCTTCCGACGTGGCTTCCTCGCGAGTCTGATCCTGCCACAATACCTTGACCAATGAAATCTCCTTATATCAGAATTTCTTTATCTTGCTATCCAAGATAGCTACTAGTACTTCTTTATATGATAAGTCCTCATCTAATTGGATGGTACTCTACTGAAGTATGTGGGAAGGATAAAGTAGATATTCGATCAATTGTGAAAAATTTTCACATGTCCGAACTCACGTTTTCTTTCGACGTCGTAATACTTGGGGTATTACAATTATAGAAGATTCATAGCTAATTATGGGCATTTCTCTAAACCACTTTCTGAGCTCAAAAAGAAGGATGGGTACCATTGGGATTCAAAAACTCAAGAGGCATTTGAGAACTTAAAAGTGGTAGTAACATCAGTTCCGATTTTAGTGTTGTCGGACTTTACCTCTATCTTTAAGCTTGAATGTGACGCAAATAGGAAGGGAGTAGAAGCGGTTCTATTAGCAAGACTTTATTAGGGGCTAATATAATAAAGTCAGTGTATGAAAAGAAACTCTTGGTGTTGGCTCTAGCAGTACAACACTAGAGACAATATTTGTTGAGGAGAAAATTCATCATCTATACGGATCAAAAAAGCCTTAAGCATTTGGTGGAACAAAGGTTAACTACTGAGAATCAGCATATATGGATGGCTAGGTTGATGGGATTTCAATTTGAGGTCATATATGAGGCGGGAAAGGAGAATAAAGCTGCAGATGTAGTCTCAAGGCAGCATGAAGGGACTGAATGCAACAGCTTAATTTTGTATCCTTTATGGAAAGAAATGGGCAGCAATGGAAACAGCAATTGCAGAAGATGTTTCGCTGCAGCAGATTGTGAGGGACCCGCAAACTAATTCTCATCATGGCCGGGTTCTTCCTTTTATAAAGGGAAATTGTTTTATAAAAACATATTGGTAATTTGGAGAAATTCTTCTATCATTCCTAAATTGTTTGAGGAGTTTCATTCAACTTCAAGTGGGGAGCATTTCGGATTTTTGTGTACGTATCACAGACTGACAACAAATGTATACTGGAAAGGAATGAAAACTCAGGTTCAAGAATTTGTCAAGGCTTGTGACACATGTCAGAGACAAGAATATTTAGCCATAAGTCCAAATGGACTATTGCAACCTTTACCGGTGTTGGAGCAAATATGAAATGATGTTTTCATGAATTTCATTAAATACTCGTAGACTTGAGGTTATTTTAGTAGTTGTCAATAGGTTGTCTAAATATAGCCAATAAAGTGTAGCCAGGGGGGTTATGGGATTAGGGGACTGTCAATAAAGTGTTAATAAATATATTAATACATAATAGAAAGTTGGTAATAAATAAGATTACAGAAACTTGGTAAAATGCCCAAAATCGTCCCTGAATTCAAGGGTTTGTGTATTTTATCTCTCTCAACTTTTAAACTTTTCAAAATACTCCCTTCAACTTTTAGAAATATGCAGAAAACGCCCTTCATTAATATTGTTGTTAAATTAATTGTTAGTCAACTATCAAGTCAGCGCAATCACACAAACTCAGATAAAGTAGCCACATCCATGCTGAGGTGGCAAATGCATTTTTGATATTTCAACAAAAAAAGTGATTTTTTCAATTAACAAAATTCCAAAAATTTTCAAAAAATTATAAAAAAAATTGAAACTAAATCGCACCACAGTGCGGGAACCTCTTATCTTCATCTCGCCATTGTCACCACCATTGTTCTCTCCTTCCTTATCCCTTAGACCTCCTTTTTTGAATTAAAAGAACCAATATTTGCCATTTGGGGTGTGAAATCAAGGTCCAGAATTCAACACTTTGGATTGGATGGATGAAGAAATCGTGAATGGAAGATGTGAATACCGAGGAATTGGGTATGAGGGAGAATAATGGAGATTTAGGAGATTTACAGAGTGATTCTATGTTGCGATTTAGTTTTAATTTTTTTTATAATTTTTTGAAATTTTTGGAATTTTGTTAATTAAAAAAATTACATTTCTGGTTGAAATGCCAAAAAAGCCCTTGCCATCTTAGCATAGATGTGGCCATATTTTATTTGAGTTGATATGATTATGCTAATATGGCAGTTGACTAACAGTCAACTTAAGAGAATTTTTTACATTTTGCCCGGATTTAGTCATTGTAAATTAACTTTTATAAATACATTAATATGTAGTACTATAATAGTATAAACTAATGGATGAATTAAGTATAAATTTTATAAACGATATGACCGTCAATAAAGTGTTGATAAATATATTAATACATAATAGAAAGTTGGTAATAAATAAGATTACAGACAATTCATAAGTGTCACGATCCATTTTTTTAGGCACATGACCGGTACAATAATGAATATCCCATCATTGTAAGCCTTTCAATAAATTATACTCACAAGTAAAATTATTAGTCATTATCTCTATATTCTTGAAATACCATTCCTTAATAAATACCAAGAAAATACGTCAAATTTTCTTAATTAAAAATAATAGATCCTCAATACAAAATACATTATCATATTGAAATACAAGCCAAATATTAATCCCCTGACCTAGATGTCCTAGGCGGTTACAGAGCAACATAATCTATAACAAAAGAAGGGCCTACCCGACAGCGGGAAGGTACAAAGTAATCTACTCCTCTAGCGGATATTCTTCGGTGGCAACCTGATCTGAACAAAAAAATTGTACAGAGAGTGTGAGCTTTTAAATTCAGTGAGCAAATCGGCCTTGCGTTAATAAAATTCAAATACATCACCAGTCATGCAAGCATATCCGAAGGCTCAAGCTCAACCAATAGACATAGTTAGAAATTACATACAAGAAGACAAAAATTCATCCAATTCAACAAACGTTACTAGTACTCATCAATGGCAATATATCCCGGAGAGCGCACACAGGCCGGTTCACCAATTTTGTATATTTCCGCCAAGACGCACAACCTCATCCTCTTAGCTAGGGCGCCTCACGGATTTATCACCAATCCGGGCTATATCCTTACTGAGGGAATCGTTGTCTCCACACTCATTGGTCAAGTCACCCTTTAAATCGGGTTTTCCGCCTTGCCGTGAGAGGGGGTACTGTACCGCTCAATCACAATCAATAGTACAGTATTTCATATCATAATCAGAAGCACAATATAATATTCATTCTTATAACAGGTATAGTATATAATTATACGATTCAAATTTCACATCATCATGAGATACTTGCTTCGTCTTATCTATACTTCTGGATTAATTATCTCATTATATTCATCATTATGAATCCAATTTCCCCCTATGAATCTTGGGAGTGTCCTACGACATACTTTTTATCACCAGTAATGCTAAAACTCTATTAAAACAGGGTCGTTTCACTCACCAGGATTCCGTACGAATATCGCTTCTCTAAGCCGTTACGGACAAGAGTACCTAGGTGAATTTCAGTGTTCCGCTACGGAGATTTTCATGAAAGATTAGAGAAAATACGTTATGATTGTTTTCGTACAGATATTGTTCATACGTACGGTTACTGTTCATACGTACGGTTACTATTCATACAGTTACTATTTATACGTACGAGTACTATTCATACCAGAAATAGAGAATACAATCTGTAAAAGAGTACACCAGGTAAGTTCCCAGGAAAGAGTGGAGGGTCGCACTGGACACACTTAAAAACCAGGTCTTTTCTTAGCCAGAACTTTCTTAGACATGTATTCTTCACAGTTTACATTCTATTTCGATAATCAGAGAATCAAAATAACATATAAACAGCTAAGAACAGTTTTTCTGATGTGGAAGATCGGCCAAAGCCGCAACCACAGAGCATACTTAAGAAAATAACTTCTAAAATTTGAAAGACATAGAAAGAGCATAATATCATTACCTAAACAGAAAAGGAAAGGCCCAAAATCTCAGAGGCCTAGCGTCGGAGCAAGAGAAACTTAAGGAGATAAGAAGAGAAGTTGAAGGTGTGAGTTTAGAAGTGAAATGGAAGGGCCTATTTATAGGAAAAGTCAATGGTACTATTTGACACTATGCACTAATAAAATATTCAATTTACTATTAATAATGCAATTTACTGTGCGCCATACGCGGACGGCGAAATTTTTTTCTTTTATTACTATTGGAAACTTAAAGGGAAAACTATCATTTCATCTTAAACCTTTAAGTTTCTTTTCAATTCAGTCCTTTCAATTTAGTCCCTGAGGGTATTTTTACACATAAAACGTCATTTTCTCCTACAAACTTCTTTCTAGTTTTCTCTTATGATCAAACCATATCTAGTACTTGACATTTTGATTGTATAAATAAACAGTACGTAAATAGTAACAGTAGTTTGTAAACACGCATTTATATTTTATTTTTCATGGGTATTACAATAAGATAACTAATTCTTCCGATTGTATTGGGACAAAGAACAAAGATAGCTGGAAAAGCTGAGATACATAGGGATTGTTTGGTTCAGGAGGGAGGGGAGAGATTTTAATGAAAGAGAAGGAAGAAGAAGAGAAGGGAGAGAAAATAAAATTTTTTTTGTTTGGTTCAGTTTAAGGGAAGGGGAAAGAAGGGAAAATAAATCTTTTTTTTTGTTTGGTTTGTAAGGGGAAGGGAAAGAAAATAAAATAAAATGACTATTATAACCATTTAATTATATGACTAACAAAATATGATAAATTTATTATCACTTATATTAAATAAGTTAGCTCATTTGTTATGGTGAAATAATATAACATTTTAGCACATTCAATTTAATTCATCTAAAAAAAATCTCAAATATATCATGTCTTTTAAAAATCATATAAAATTTTGATTTTATTCTTATCATAATAAGAAAAAAGCTAAATAATTTTATTATTGGAAGAAACAATATTTTGGTCTTTGTTTACATGAAAAACTCGTCTTCTACTTTATCTAAGTCCCTAATTTAAGAATATATTTGTTCTTTGTAAGTATACGACCTTTGAAACTTGAATTTTAACTCATTTCTTGTATTATTCTTGGTTGGAAATGATAGATAAAATTATAGTATGACTAAAAATAAAATTATGGATTAATTTGGATAACCAAACCACTAGAAAAAAAATGAAATTGAAGAACATGGACCAAAGTTAACAAACTAAAAAGTTTGTAGGAGATGGTTATGAAAAAGACCAAAACATATTCTTAAACTAAGGACCTAGACAAAGTAGAAGACAAATTTATATCAAACAAAAGACAAAAGAAAAATTTTGATCAAGGACTTAAGTAAATAGATGAAAACTTTTTTTTTAATTATTAGAGAGTACACGTGGCTGCCCAATCAGCATTTTCATTAATTTAATTGACGGAGTTAACAAAAAATAGTATATATGACAAAAATTGAAATATGTGGAATGTAAACGGGTTAAAAAAAGTTGGAGGCATAAACAAAACTTGGTGTAAACCTTATGGACATAAAGTACCATTTTACATATAATATATTATTTACGAATAATAATAATAATAATAATAATAATAATAATAATAATAATACTTTTATATAGTCTAAATATGTTATATAAATATGTTAATAATATATTATTTAATGAGCAAAATGAATTTAGAGGATAATTTTAGTATTAAAAAAAAATGTTGAATATCTCATGTCCTTTTATATTGTTTGAAACAAAAAAAAAATTAATTTAAAAAAATCTCTCTCCTTCCCTCTATTCTCCTCCAATCAAACAATACCATAAAGTAGTATAGCTTTGTGGGATTTAGATTCCGCAAGAAGAAAATGAAACATAAATTTACTTAAATGAACAGTACTTTTAAGTGATAAATTTTACAACAATATGAGAGTTTTAAACATTTTGTGTCAATTTCTCTGCAATTATTTTATTAACTTGTCACGACACAGTCAAATTTCAACTTCGTATCACAAAAGTACCCAAAAAAAGATAGTAGTTATTTTTTTTTTTATGGCCAAGACATAAACATCTTCTTCAATTTAAGTAATTGTATAATTTATTTCCTTAAAAAGTAGACAATTAAATTTTTAAACTTTTTAATTTTATATAACATAATCCCTCTATTATTTTTTTTAAATCTCAGTACTACTTATCTATAGTCCACACAAACTAAAAAAGATTAAATTAAAAATATACATCGGCATTATCATTTTAACCAATAAAATAACTTTTGGTCATTTTTAATAAAAAAGTCTCCTAAAATAATAATTTCAGCGCATTTTTTTTCATTTGACTTTTTATATAAACAAGTAATATAAATGTTTTAGACAAAAAAATTAATTAAAAAATAATAAATAAAATTAAAATTTTAAAAAATAAATTATGACTAAACACACTTTTTAGCCCTTTAAAGATCTGCTTACTCTATGTATAATCCCTAAAAGATTCACATTACACTCATTAGTCCTTGAAAGATAAAATCATTGTACTCATCAGTCCAAATCTTCATTTTTGCCATCTAGTATGCTGATGAGACACATCATGTGCTCACGTATCATGTTTAACTCTGTGGCATCATGTCACTAGTGGCTTGTCCAGTAGGCTAAACAGGGATCTGGTGCAATACTTTTAGCAACAGTTTTTTCTGTTGCTAAAACTTTCAGCAACAGTTACATTTTCAGCAACAGTAACTGTTGTTAAAAGTTTTAACAACAGAAAAATTGTTGCTACAAAAAATATTACACTCTGCAATATTAAAATTATTACAGAGGATCCAGGTCTACATATGGGACTAGCTAGTGATGAGGCATGCCAACGTGACAAGAATATAAGTTGGTTGACCATTTAAATGAATACATTCTTTTAGGAACCATTTTGTTTAATTTTAGATCTTTCAGAGATCATTTTGTTGTATACACGATATCATCCTTTAGGAATCAATTGGTGATGTTTTTATCTTTCAGTTTTTTAATGACCATTGTCTATGTATTCCTCTTCGTCTCAGTCAAAGAATACAAGCTAACAGAAATGAGGTAAAGAAGCTCCTAGTGTCTTTTGTACAAACGACAAGTAACAAATTAGAAAGAGATGACATGGGAATTTACAGAACCAGATATATAACCAGTGACAATAGTAATTAGGAATGAACTAAATTCATTAACCAAATTGTCACAAGCAATTGTAGGTAGTCAGTGCAAAATGGCTCAATCGTCTATAAATATGGTTTGAAATTTTTGGTCTACACTTCTAGGATGGAGATGAACTATGGTTGGCAATTTGTTATGTGCTCGCTGTACAAATGAGTGTAAATTTGCTATTTGTTTGCATTTTCAAGCACTCAAGATATAGTTTAAATAATGCATATGATTTCAAATTGAAATTTTAGAGTTTAGGGTTATACTTTTGATTTAAAATAGAAATTTTCCATTCTAAGCTTTGTTTTAAAATTTGAATTTCTCAATATTAAGCTTCTAATGATTGTGATTTCATTTTTCATTTGCCCAAAGAGTTTTTTTTAATTTGGATTTTAAATCCTCTAATTTTGCAGGATAAGCTTGTGAGTTGTGGCATTTTTCAATAGCTCAATGAGGAACCTTTTTATGAAGAAGATCATTTTCTTACATTTCATGTTAGGAGAACTCCAACTATTTGAAGAAGAAAGTGATAAAACTTGAAGAAGAAAAAAAAAGACTTAAATTTAAATGTATGTTGTTAGTGGTTGTTATAAATAGTGGGTTGATCTGTAAATTAAGTTTGAAGGCTTAAAATGGGGAATTTCAATGAATTGATGCAATGTATTGTGGTAATTTGGAGAACTTGGCTGAATCAATGATGTTTGGTTATATAATTTTACTTTGGATTGTTGCAATTGCTTGTAGCAATTTGAGTTCATTCTTAATTACTGTTGTTACTAGTTATATATATGGTTTTGTAAATTCCAGTGTCTCAACTTTTTGATTTGTTACTTGTTATTTGTACAAAAGATACTATGAGCTTCTTTACCTCATTTTTTGTATATTTGT
The DNA here is from genome assembly GCA_037074585.1 of Biancaea sappan. NCBI lineage: Eukaryota > Viridiplantae > Streptophyta > Magnoliopsida > Fabales > Fabaceae > Biancaea > Biancaea sappan. The sequence goes on from CM073494.1 coordinate 22,494,594, forward strand.
ATTCATTAACTGAGAGAAAGATGAATACATAGACAGTGGTGATAAACATGGTAATCAAAATCTAGATCTTGATCGTAAGATAGCACAAGATTTAGACTTTGATAACAAAAATGAGCAAGATCTTATGTAGGATCTTTTTTGCATCAGAATTTTTTGAGATTTAGATCTTGCATCCTAAGATTTTACAAGATCGTATAGAATCGTGCAAGATTTTAACATCCTAACACTTGATTTTTTTTAATATTTTGATATTCAATTTTTTAAATGAAAATGAGATGTTTGATGGAAATATTTTGATAAATTATATTTATTTTTAAATATTTTTTATATTTAAAAAATTATATAAATTTTTTTATATTTTTATTTTAAAATTACATATGATCTTTAACTAATGCTATTTGATCCTGCAATTCAATTTCACTGGCTTTTTCGATCCTATACAAGATCTCGATCTTGATTACCTTAATCATAAAAAAAATGAAGGATAAAACTTTACCAATTGATATATGAAAGAATATATTGCATATATTTAAAATTAGACTAAATGGCCCCTAAAAGATTTTATTAATTGTACTAAATGGCCCACCAACTTGTATTCTTGCTATGTTGGCCCACCACATCACTAGCCGCATGTATTCATTTTGTTGATCGACTGATGTCATCTTAGAGTTTAACATGAAACGTAAGCACATACCATGCCACATCAACAAACTAGACAACAAAAGTGGAGGTTTCGGCTAATGAGTTTAATGATTTCATCTTTCATAGACTAATGAGAGTGTGAAACTTTCAAGGACTATACAGAAAATGAGAAGATCTTTCAAGGACCAAAAATGTGTTTAGTCTAAAATTATTATCAAATTTCAAAATTAAGAGATAATTATACAACTTTTTTGCCACTAAATTATACAATCTTTCAAAATTAAGAATTGAATGCATTTTGGCCTTTCATAATTCTTACCCAAACAAAAAATAGCATTACTTTAGCATATTTAGGATTCAAAACCAAGAAGGAAGACAAAAATAACATGATGCACCAGCCGGTCACTCCCAATAATATGAGACTAGTTTGCTTGCTGGCTACCACTTTATTGGATCATAGGAGCTATAAATAAGGAGAAGGTTTTCTTCAATATTCTCCTTTTTATGACTGCTTAAAGTTGTTAGATAGTTGTGTGGAAGCTTACAACCATCTAATGATTGTGAGTGATCTTAGAGAGTCCAATATTAAAGAGATTAAACTCTCCAATATTCTCCCTGTTGGATGATGGATGGCTATAGGCATTCGAAACAACTAGTAATTGTAACATAGCCTACCACTGTGTTGGGCCCAGCTGGGTGTCAATAATATTACTCTAAATTTTCCTATTCAACAGTATCACTTTCACTCTTCTCTATACCTCGCGATCACAGACTTCTTCTACCTTCAATGGCTTCTCACGACGATTCCATCTTTGCCGATTCTGTCTTCGCTCACGTTGTCTGTGCTCCCGAAGATCCTATCCTTGGGGTACTCTACATCATTCTCCTTTTCTTTCTGATCATTATGTGGTTGATTTGTTTGATTCTCTATTCTTGCACTTTGTCTCTATTTTTGTGGTTTCTTCGTGACAACAAGAGTCAACTTCAATACGATGTAGAATGCTTGGTTATTGTTTGATTCTCATTCTTGCACTTTGTCTCTATTTTTTTTGTGATTCCTTCATGACACAATAGTTTCAGCTTCAATACAATGGAGAATGCTTGATTATTTTGCTACCGAAGCAATGGTTTAGATCTATGTCAGCGTCTTGTGTATCTACTTTTCGTGGTTTTTGACTTCCGAGCAAGCTCAGCCTCGCCGGGTCATCACTTCGTATGGACTCATCCTTGTATTTGTTGCATCGTGCAAGACGATCATGAAAGAACTCATGATTTCAGACATTTCTCTTGTTCTTATTTTATTTTTTATTTGGTTTTAACCCCGACTTAATATTCTGTTTTCTTGGACTATAAAAACTGTAGTATCTATCATTTACTTGATTTCAACTAATTGTTTTATGCAAATTACTGTTGATTCATTATATAATGGTTGGTCAGTGAGGACGCCGCTCCCCTCTAAGGGTTCGTGGCTGCGTGGCTTTGCTGTGGGCTCTATACAGACATGTGGGGCCCATAGCCATCCAAGGGCTATGGACGCCACGGATCCTCCTTGGCGCAGGGTCCGGTCAGTGAAGTACTTTTCATTTAAATGCTAGTTAATGAGTACGGTATTTGATGGTCTGTTACGCGTTCGATAATAAGTATTTATTGTTAAACATGGGCATTTTTTATACTGACTTAAGGAGGTCTTCCTAGCAGTTGTTTTGAAATTTGTTTCTAACATTTTATTGGTTAACTACATCACTATGTTTCTGTCATGTTTTGTAACATAGGTGATTGTTGCTTACAACAAAGACCCAAACCCAGTTAAGCTGAATTTAGATGTTGGTGCTTACAAGACAAAGGTGAGTGATATTCAGTCAAGGTTGTGGTTGTCGATCAATAGAATGAGCTATATCTGACAATGTAATCTAGATTCTGCTACTTGGTATGGGACATATTCTTACTCAGTTTTACCATAAATACAGGAAGGAAAGCCTCTAGTTTTGAATGTCGTGAGAAAAGTAGAACAACAACTCTTGAATGACGGGTTAGTAGGTAGCTATACCTCCTTTGCTCTCATTTTAAATCAAATATTGTGATAAATTTCCATTTAACATTATGCTCAAGTCTTATAACAAGGACTATCTTCGAATTGTTGGAATTTCTGACTTCAATAAATTGAGTGCTAAACTCATTTTTGGTGTTGACAGGTTAATCAAAAACATTTTATGTTGTTTTAATGACAATTTCAATTTTTCCTTTTTCTTCTTAACAGCAAGTTTTATTTATGAAGTGATTACTTGATTTGAAATAGTTCTTGTTGGGTCAGTGCCTAACTGAATGCTTGCTTACTTTTTTTATATAGCCCTGCTATTCAAGAAAACAGGGTTACTACGGTTCAATGCTTGTCTGGTACTGGATCATTAAGAGTTAGAGGTGAATTTATAGCTAGACATTATCATCAAGTAAAATGGATAACCCTTGACTTTCCTCCCTATTGTCCTTTAAAATTAACTATTATATGGTGCTAGTTTCCCCTTATTTTAGATCCCTTGGCTTTGCAGTGGACTATATACTTGCCTTAGCCAACTTGGGGTAACCATGTAAAGGTTTTCACTATGGCAGGATTATCGGTCAAAAATTATCGCTACTATGCTCCAACAACACGTGGGCTTGACTTTCTAGGTTAGAATGATCATGTCATGCAAGCCATGGAGTGATTTATCTTTACCTTCAATTTTTTTATCTGAGTTTGTATGCCTGATAATTAGTAAATACTATCAATTTTTTTATCTGAGTTTGTATGCCTGATAATTAGTAAATACTAATTAGTAACTTACCTAACAATTTATTTCATTATAACTTTTTGGTGTGTAACAGGACTCTTGGAAGATCTTGGTTCTGCTCCATCCGAATCTATTGTCTTATTACATGTATGTACATATAACCCTACTGGCGTTGATCCAACCCTTGAGCAATGGGAGCAAACTAGGAAGCTGATAAGATCTAAAGCTTTGTTACCTTTCTTTGATAGTGCTTATCAGGTAGGCCTTCTCAGAGTGCAACAAATTTGTCATCTTTTTATCATAGAGGATCTCTTGTATATACATAATCCACTATCAAGCACGGAACTTAGATTTTAATATTCTTGTCCTTGGCTTTCTGTTTCTTGGATGGCCCATGATTAGAACTTCATTGTACTATAACTTAAATGCCTTTCTTTAATTAACACTTTCTGTTATAAAATGTAATCTTCTTTTGGCATGATAGGGTTTTGCTAATGGAAGTCTAGATGCAGATGCACATTCTGTTCGCATGTTTGTTGCTGATGGGGGTGAATTGCTGGTAGCCCAAAGTTATGCGAAGAACATGGGGCTTTATACTGAACGTGTTGGGGCCCTAAGCATAGTAAGATTTCAAATTTAAAGCGTTGGTTTTGACAGCATCCAAGTTTTTTTCAGTGGTGACTTTGGATGCTCTGTATCTCATGGATTCTGACTTTCTTTTTTCTTGCTCTGATCACATTTTAGATCTTTTTATTCATTTTAGCACGTTATTATCATCTCCTTATAATATAATGGTTTTAATGGTTTTAATGGTTTTTTATATGTCAATAACTTCTGAGTACCACTAATTTATTGTTTTCTTCCGATGACTAACCTAGGTCTGCAAGTCAGCTGATGTTGCAAGCAGGGTTGAGAGCCAGCTAAAACTAGTAATCAGGCCCATGTACTCAAACCCTCCCATTCATGGTGCATCCATCGTAGCTGCTATTCTCAATGACCGGTAATCAGCTAAGACTGTTGTGGTTGCCTCTGAAACTAAACTAGGCAAAAAAGGATTTTTTGTTGACTATGCTTTCTTTTGTAATGAATGATAGTGTTAGGTGGGCAAAATCAGAATTGATAAATTTGATGGTTATTGATTAGCATATATACAGGCCATGCGTCCAATATATGAGCAACACTTTTAGAAAGGAGATAGTAATAAACATGATGTTTAATAACGGTTGAGATTGCTTCAGTATGCATACTGGCCATATATAATTAATATTGCTAAAAAGGGATCCTAGTATAAATTCTTTTGCTTGGGATTCTTCTTCTTTGTTGAATTGTTCTTGTTATGAAGAGCTATGTTTGCTTGTATTTCAGAGAGTTGTACAATGAATGGACTGTTGAATTGAAGGCAATGGTTGACCGTATTATCAGCATGCGTCAGTAACTTTTTGATGCTTTGTGCTCCAGAGGTCTGCCTTTACAGTTTTCTTTGGCCTTTTACATTTTCCTCTTTTTTTGTCCTTGTTGGGTGGTTCCTATCTTGACTGCTGCACGAGTATGTGATAATTTGACATTTGATTACTCGAACGTCCATTCTTTCATTTCCCTTCACTTCTCTATTACAGATTTGGGGTATGCCTACCTCCTTGTTGATTTATGAAACTTTTAATGCAGTTATACTTATTTCTCCTTTAATTGGGTCAGGTACGCCAGGTGATTGGTCTCACATTATCAAGCAGATAGGCATGTTTACCTTCACAGGACTGAATCCAGAGCAAGTTTCCTTCATGACTAAAGAGTACCATATATACATGACATCTGATGGGTGAGAATTAAGAAGCTATGTTTCTTATTTCGTTGATTGACTGCACTCTATTTCTTGTATTTTTCTGTAAAGTGTGATGGGTAAGAAGCTCATGCCTCATCTCGTCATCTAACGAAAATGTGATCAGAAGTAAACTTGATTGAACTTCTTCCATCAATTGATGTGCCTCTGCGTATAGATTGTTGTGGAAATTCGAGCTATTTTTCCACCAATAATAAATTCAATAATACTCGACAATTAGCGTACCATGTAGGAGGAAAAAATATAAAGCAGTATAAATAAAGAGTACAAAATAAATAGAAAACACCAGAAATTTAACGAAGTTCAGCCAATTTATGCCTACGTCCTCGGACACCACCAAAATATATTTCTACGAAAGATAAAAGGAGAAAACTAAGCCTTTAGAAGGGATATTAGGCTTTTGTTTTGGTGTACTTTTACAAAGGGTGGAACTTCCTTTTATAGCATTATCTTTAGCTCCTTCAAAGTCCCACATCGATGAGGTGAAGGGGGATGGTGGGCTCCTAATGCTATAAAAGGAAGTTCCACCCTTTGTAAAAGTACACCAAAACAAAAGTCTAATATCACTTCTAAAGGCTTAGTTTTCTCCTTTCTCTCTTATAAAAATATATTTTGGTGGTATCCGAGGACGTAGGCATAAATTGGCCGAACCTCGTTAAATTTTTTGTGTTCTCTACTTAATTTGTGCTCTTTATTTATACTACTTTATGTTTTTGTCTCCTACATGGTAGGCTAATTGTCGAGCATTATTGAATTTATTATTGGTAAAAAATAGCTCGAATTTTCACAACAATTGGTATCAGAACTCTTAATTGCGAAAACTGTTGAAATTTTAGTATGCTCTTGTGGTTGTAGTTTTAACTGATCTTTCACAATTAGAAAAATTTCTTGAGAATTTATTTGAAATTTTTTGGTGAATTATTAGTAATATATTGTCTAATTAAAGTACATGTCTAGGAAAGGTCTGGCTAAGGAAAGACCTGATTCCTAAGTGTGTCCGTTATGACCATCCACTCTTTCCTAAGAACTTTCCTGGTACATTTTTTTTTGGACTAGAGTATTACTAGTAATTTTTATATTTGGGAGCTAAAATGGCAGATGATAAGGAGTAGAGAACCATTGTTCCCACCATAACGTCGGTAGCTTCTTCGTCGTCATTTTTTACGAGAATTACTGTGCCAAATCCTAGATTAGCAGTGGAGATTTTTGACGGTATAGGTCATTTTGGCATGTGGCAAGGTGAAGTTATAGACGTTCTTTTCGAGCAAGGTCTAGATATTGCTATTAAAGAGGATAAACCAGATAAAATTGATGAAGAAGAATAGAAGACCATCAATCAGTTGACGTGTGGTACTATTCAATCATGCCTCTCCAGAGAGCAGAAGTATTCACTCGTAAAGGAAACTTTTGCAAATAAATTGTGGAAGGCATTGGAGGACAAATTCCTGAAGAAAAACGGCCATAACAAGCTCTATATGAAGAAGAAATTGTTCTGGTTAAGTTATAAACTCGGTACCACCATGAACGATCATATTACCACTTTTAACAAGGCAGTAGCCGATTTAATGAAAGTTGATGAGACTTTCAAAGATAAAGATCTGGCCCAGATGTTGCTGTTTTCCCTGCCTAATGAGTATGCACTTATAGAAGCCATGTTACTTCATGGGAAAGAAAAAGTTTCCCTCAGTGAAGTGTGCAGTACTCTATACAGCCATAAATTGAAGAAAAAGGATTGAGAAGAAAGCATGCAAGTAGAGGTGGTAGCAGAAGCACTAGTGGCTAGGGGCAGACGACAAGGCCAAAAGAAACGAAGGAGAGCGAGATCTAAGTTAAAAGGCAGACCGAGCAAAGATGAATGTGCCTTTTATAAAGAAAAAGGGCATTGGAAAAAGGATTGTCCAAAATTGAAAAATAAGGGCAAAGATGATAAAAGCAAAGCTCCGTCAGAATCAAATGTGGCTGAATTTAGTGATGAGGATTCAGATCTTTCACTGGTTGCTACAACATCAACAAGGCGATCTAACAAATAGATGTTTGACTCAGCTTGTAACCAATATATTTGTCATATCCGGAAATGGTTTACTGAATTTTAAGAAGTAATTGGTGGTGTTATTTACATGGGAAATGACACATATTGCGAATCCACTAATATTGGTTCAATCTAATTAAAGAATCATGATGGATCGACTAGAGTTCTAACAGAGGTTAGATATATACCAGACATGAAGAGGAATCACATCTCTTTAGGAGTCCTAGAATCCAAAGGATTAGCAGTGACGATGTGAGATGGAGTTCTAAAAGTCATCTCCGGAAATGGTTTACTGAATTTTAAGAAGTAATTGGTAGTGTTATTTACATGGGAAATGACACATATTGCGAATCCACTAGTATTGGTTCAATCTAATTAAAGTATCATGATGGATCGACTAGAGTTCTAACAAAGGTTAGATATATACCAGACATGAAGAGGAATCACATCTCTTTAGGAGTCCTAGAATCCAAAGGATTAGCAGTGACGATGTGAGATGGAGTTCTAAAAGTCATCTCTGGAGCTCTGATGATGTTGAAAGGTACTCAAAAGAATAGTTTGTATTACTACAACAGTAATACAATTATTGGGACAGCTGCAGTTGCTACTCTTGATGATGATGGTTCAGATGCAACTAGGTTGTGGCACATGCGGTTAGGGCATGCAGGTGAAAAATTCTTACAAATTTTGGCGAAGCGAGATTTTTGAAAGGTGCACAAACTTGTAAGATGGATTTTTGCGAGCATTGCGTGATAGGAAAACAGAAGAGAGTGAAATTTGGCACCGCAATCCATGATGCCGAGGGTATTTTGGATTACATTCACTTTGATGTATGGGGATCTTCCAAGACTACTTCTTTGGGAGGTAAACATTATTATGTTACTTTTGTTAATGACTTCTCTTGAAGAGTGTTGGTGTACACTATGAAGTCAAAGGATGAAGTATTAGATTGTTTTGTTTAGTGGAAAAAGATGATAGAGGCTCAAACTGGTAAAAAGATCAAACGACTCAGAACAGACAATAGAGGTGAATACCGAAGTGATTTGTTTGATAAAGTTTGTCAAGATAATGGCATTGCTCGACACTTCACAGTTAGAAATACATCACAACAAAATGGGGTGGTAGAACACATGAACCAAACATTGTTAGAGAAAGTTCGGTGTATGTTGTCCATGCTGGGTTGGGCAGACAATTTTGGGCTGAGGTAGTGAGATATATGAGTCATCTTGTTAATCATTTACCATCATCTGCTATTGGTGGCAAAACACCTTGGAGGCCTGGTTTGGAAAACCTGTTTCTGACTATGATTCCTTACATGTGTTTGGTTCTGCTACATACTATCTTGCTAATGAATCAAAGTTGGATCCGAGAGCAAAGAATGCGCTCTTCATGGAGATTACTACTGGTGTGAAAGGATATCGTCTGTGGTGTTTGGAAACACGAAAGATAATCTTTAGCAGGGATGTTACTTTTGATGAATCTGCCATGTTGAAGAAGGTAATAAAAGACAATATTAAACAGATCAATAGTACTCTGCAGCAGGTGCAGAAAACTCCAAATTAGGTAGAGTTTGAAATAAACATTATCCCAGTAATTGATAAAGAAAATAAAGAAACTCCTATGGCAAAAGAGGAGTCTAAAGAAAAGGAGGTTCCAACCCAAGAACCTCTACAGCAACATGAACCAATTGCATTACGAAAGCCACAACGAGTAAGACATAAACCTGCTCAATTCGATGATATGGTGGCTTATGCATCTATAATTGTCAATGATAAAATTCCTACCACTTACCAAGAAGTAGTTCAAAGTTTAGAAGTGATAGGTGGAAGAATGCTGTGAATGAAGAAATGCAATATCTTCAGAAGAATCAGACATGGAAACTAGCAAGTTTGCCGAAGGGAAAGAATTCAATTGGATGCAAATGGGTATATGCAAAGAAAGAAAGATTTCCTGACAAGAAAAGCATTCGCTACAAGGCAAGGATGGTAGCTAAGGGCTACGCTCAGACAGAAGGAATTGACTATAATGAAGTTTTTTCTCCTGTGGTGAAACATTCCTCCATTAGAATCTTATTGGCCTTGGTAGCTTAATTGGATTTGGAACTAGTTCAACTTGATGTGAAAACTACGATTTTACATGGAGACTTGGAGGAAGAAATCTATATGACTTAGCTAGAAGGGTTCAAGGTTGTTGGAAAAGAAAATTTGGTATGCAAACTTGAAAAATCTTTATACGGACTAAAGCAATCATTGAGGCAATGGTATAAACGATTTAACAAGTTTATATTAGGGCAGAAGTACATAAGGAGCAAATACGACCATTGTGTATATTTGCGCAAGCTATAAGATGGATCATTTATCTATCTTCTCCTATATGTTGATGATATGCTGATAGCTTCAAGAAATCAAGGAGAGATTGAGAAGTTAAAAGCACAGTTGAAGTAAGAGTTTGAAATGAAAGATCTAGGAGAAGCTAAGAAGATTCTCGGCATAGAGATTAGCAGAAATCAAAGATTGGGGCAGAGTTTTCTGACTCAGAAACAATATCTGAGAAAGGTGCTACAACGTTTTGGCATGGATAACAGACAAAATCGGTAAGTACCCTACTTGCTCCTCATATGAAACTTAGTGCTGATTTATCTCTGAAAAATGATGCTGAACAAGAATATATGACGAAAGTTCTATATGCAAATGCTGTCGGTAGCTTGATGTATGCTATGGTGTGTACAAGACTTGATATTTCTCAAGCAATTGGAATTGTAAGCAGGTATATGCATGATCTTGGTAAAGGACATTGGCAAGCTGTTAAATGGATTCTACGGTATTGGCAAGATGTTAAATGGATTCTATGATATATTCTGAACATCGTGGATATTAGTTTAATGTTTGAGCGGGATGAAAAAGTTGGTCAATATATAGTTGGATATTGTGATTCCGACTATGCTGGTGATTTGGACAAACGTCGATCAACTACTGGTTATGTGTTTACTCTTGCAAAGGCACCGGTCAGTTGGAAGTCTACTTTACAGTCAACAGTTAATTTGTCTACCACAGAGGCAGAGTATATGGTAACTATAGAGGTTGTTAAAGAAGCTATTTGGCTTCAAAGATTGCTTAAAGACTTGGGAATTGGTCAAAAGCATGTCAAAGTGCATTGTGACAGTCAGAGTGCTATTTGTTTAGCAAAGAACCAAGTCTATTATGCACGAACAAAGCACATAGATATCCGATATCATTTTGTAAGGAAAATTCTTGAAAAAAGTGAAATACTACTTTAGAATATCCACACAGCTGAAAATCCCGCAGATATGTGACCAAAGTGGTAACGTCGATCAAGTTCCAACATTGTTTGGACTTGATTAATATTGTGAAGATTTGAAAATAGATAGCGCCATAGGTGCATTTGAAGACTCTATTATAGATAATTTTCTAGTGAGAGAGATTTTGTAATTTTTGCTTGGGATTTGAAAGTTACCAAGGTGGAGATTTGTAGTTTCTTTAGCTCCTTTAAAGTCCCACATCAGTAAGGTGAAGAGGGATGGTGGGCTCCTAATCCTATAAAAGGGAAGTTCCACCCTTTGTAAAGGAGAAAACTAAGCCTTTAGAAGGGACTTTGAATAAATAAATAGCACAAATTAAATAAAGAACACCAAAAATTTAACGAGGTTCAATCAATTTATACCTACATCCTCGGGCACCACCAAAATATATTTCTATGAGAGATAAAGGAGAAAACTAAGCCTTTAGAAGGGATATTAAGCTTTTGTTTTGGTGTACTTTTACAAAGGGTGGAACTTCCTTTTATAAGATTAGGAGCCCACCATCCCTCTTCACCTCATCGATGTGGGACTTTGAAGGAGCCAAAGAAACTACAAATCTCCACCTTGGCGACTTTCAAATCCCAAGCAAAAATCACAAAATCTCTTTTACTAGAAAATTATCTACAGTAGAGTCTTCAAATGCGCCTATGGCGCTATCTATCTTCAAATCTGCACAATATTAATCAATTCCAAACAATGTTGGAACTTGATCGAAGTCACCACTTTGGTCATCATGTTTGCGGGATTTTCAGCTATGTGGATCTTCTGAAGTTGAATTTCACCTTTTTCAAGAATTTCCCTTATAAAAGGATATCGGACATCTATGTGCTTCGTCCGTGCATGATAGACTTGGTTCTTTGCTAAACAAATAGCACTATGACTGTTACAATGCACTTTGAGGTACTTCTGACCAATTCCCAAGTCTTTAAGCAATCCTTAAAGCCAAATAGCCTCTATAACTGCCATATACTCTGCCTCTGTGGTAAACAAAGCAACTGTTGATTGTAAAGTAGACTTCCAACTGACCAGTGCCTTTGTAAGAGTGAACACATAGCTGACAGTTGATCGACGTTTGTCCAAATCACTAGCATAGTCAAAATCACAATATTTAACTACATTTTGACTAACTTTTGTATCCCGCTCAAATATTAAACCAACATCTATGATGTTTAGAATATACCGCAGAATCCATTTAACAGCTTACCAATGTCTTTTACGAGGATCATGCATATACCTACTCACAACCCCAACTGCTTGAGAAATATTAGGTCTCGTACACACCATAGCATACATCAAGCTACCAACAGCATTTGCATATGGAACTTTTGACATATATTCTCATTCAGCATCATTCTTTGGGGATAAATCAGCACTAAGTTTCATATGAGGAGCAAGCAGGGTACTTACAGGTTTTGTCTTGTCATCCACGCCAAAACATTGTAGCATCTTTCTCAGATATTGTTTCTAAGTCAGACAAAGTTTCCCAAATCTTTGATCTCTCCAAATCTCCATGCCAAGAATCTTCTTAGTTTCTCCTAGATCTTTTTTTTCGAACTATTGCTTCAACTGTGCTTTTAACTTCTCAATCTCTCCTTGATTTCTTGAAGCTATCAGTATATCATCAACATATAGGAGATAGATAAATGATCCATCTTGTAGCTTACGCAAATACACACAATGGTCGTATTTACTCCTTATGTACTTCTGCTCCAACATAAACTTGTCAAATTTTTTGTATAATTGTCTCAATGATTGCTTTAGTCTGTACAAGGATTTTTTAAGTTTGCATACCAAATTTTCTTTTCTGGAAACATTGAACCTTTCTGGCTAAGTCATATAGATTTCCTCCTCCAAGTCTCCATGTAAAACCGCAGTTTTCACATCAAGTTGAACTAGTTCCATATCCAATTGAGCTACCAAGGCCAATAAGATTCTAATGGAGGAATGTTTCACTATAGAAGAAAAAAATTCATTATAGTCAATTCCTTCCATCTGAGTGTAGCCCTTAGCCATCAACCTCGCTTTGTAGCGAATGCTTTTCTTGGCAGGAAATCCTTCTTTCTTTGCATATACCCATTTGCATCTAATTGCCTTCTTTCCTTTCGGCAGACTTGCTAGTTTCCATGTCTGATTCTTATGAAGAGACTGCATTTCTTCATTTATAGCATTCTTTCACTTATCATCTTTGAACTTTTTCTTGGTAAATGATAGGAATTTCATCATTGACAATTATAGATGTATAAGCCACTATATCATCGAATCGAGCAGGTTTGTGTCTTACTCATTGTGGCTTTCGTAATGTAATTGGTTCATGTTGCTATAGAGGTTCTTTGGTTGGAACCTCCTCTTCTTCAAACTCCTCTTCTGCCATAAGAGTTTTTTATTTTCTTCATCGATTATTGGGATAATGCTTCTTTCAAACTCTACCTATTATGGAGCACTATTGATTTGTTGAATATTATCTTTTGTTACCTTCTTCAACATGCAGATTCATCAAAGGTAACATTTCTGCTAAAGATTATCTTTCGTGTTTCCAGACACCATAGAAAGTATTCTTTCACACCAGTAGTGATCCCCATGAAGAACGCCTTCTTTGCTCTTGGATCCAACTTTGATTCCTTAATATGATAGTATGCAGTGGAACTAAACACATGTAAGGAATCATAGTCAGTAACAGGTTTTCCAAACCAGGCTTCCAAAGGTGTTTTGTCACCAATAGCAGATGATGGCAAACGATTAACAATATGACTCGCATATCTCATTGCCTCAATCCAAAATTATTTACCCAACCCAGCATTGGACAACATACACCGAACTTTCTCTAGCAATGTTCAGTTCATGCGTTCTGCTACCTCGTTTTGTTTTCGTGTATTTCTAACTGTGAAGTGTCGAATAATGCCTTCATCTTGACAAACTTTATCAAACGGATCACTTTGGTATTCACTTTCATTGTCTGTTCTGAGTCATTTGATCTTTTCACCAATCTGAGTCTCTAGCATCTTTTTTCACTTAAGGAAACAATCTAACACTTCATCCTTTGACTTCATAGTGTACACCTATACTCTTCAAGAAAAGTCATCAACAAAAATAACATAATAACGTTTACCTCCCAAAGAAGCTGTCTTGGAAGGTCCCCATACATCAGAGTGAATGTAATCCAAAATACTCTTGGTGTCATGGATTGCAGTGCCGAATTTCACTCTCTTCTATTTTCCCATCATGCAATGCTCGCAAAAATCAATCTTACAGGTTTGTGCACCTTTCAACAATCCTCGCTTCGCCAAAATTTATAAGGATTTTTCACCTGCATGCCCTAACTGCATGTACCACAACCTAGTTGCATTTGACCCATCATCATCAAGAGTAACAACTGCAGCTGTCCCAACAATTGTATTACCGTCGTAGTAATACAAACTATTCTTCCGAGTACCTTTCAACATCACCAGAGCTCTAGAGATGACTTTTAAAACTCCATCTCGCATTGTCACTGCTAATCCTTTGGATTCCAAGACTCCTAAAGAGATGAGATTTCTCTTCATGTCTGGTACATATCTAACCTCTGTTAGAACTCTAGTCGATCCATCATAATTATTTAAGTAGATTAAACCAATACTAGTTGATTTGCAATATGTGTCATTTCCCATGTAAATAAAACTACCAGTTACTTCTTCAAATTCAGTGAACCATTCTCGAATATGACAAATATGTTGGTTACAAGCTGAGTCAAACATCCATTTGTCAGATCGTCTTGTTGATGTTATAGCAACTAATGAAAGATCTGAATTTTTATCACTGAACTCAGCTACATTTGATTCCATTGGAGTTTTGCTTTTATCATCTTTGCCCTTATTTTTCAATTTTGGGCAATCCTTCTTCTAATGCCCCTTTTCTCTATAAAAGACACATTTGTCTTTGTTCGGTCTGTCTTTTGACTTAGATCTCCCTCTCCTTCCTTTCTTCTAGCATTGTGGTCTACCTCTAGCCACTAGTGCTTCTGCTACCACCTCTACTTGCATGCTTTCCTCTCGATCCTTTTTCCTCAATTCATGGCTGTATAGAATACTGCACACTTCACTGAGGGAAACTTTTTCTTTCCCATGAAGTAACATCGCTTCTATAAGTGCATACTTATCAGGCAAGGAAAACAGTAACATTAGGGCCAGATCTTCATCTTTGAAAGTCTCATCAACATTCATCAAATTAGCTACTGCCTTGTTAAAAGCAGTAATATGATCGTTTATGATGGTACCGGGTTTATAACTAAACTGGAACAATTTCTTCTTCATATAGAGCTTGTTGTGGCTGCTTTTCTCCAAGAATTTGCCTTCCACAACTTACTTGCAGAAGTTTCCTTTGCGAGTGAATACTTCTGCTCTCTAGAGAAGCATGATCGAATTATACCACACACCAACTGATTAATAGTCTTCCAATCTTCTTCATCAATTTTATCTAGTTTTTCCTCTTCAATAGCAATATCTAGACCTTGCTAGAAAAGAGCGTCTAGAACTTCACCTTGCCACATACCAAAATGACCTGTACCGTCAAAAATATCCACCGCTAATCTAGGATTTGGAGTAGCAATTCTAGTCAAAAATGACGACAAAGAAGTTGCCGATGTTGTGGTGGGAACAGTGGTTCTCTACTCCTTATCATCTTTCATTTTAGCTCCCAAATATGAAAATTACTAGTAATACTCTAGTCCAAAAAAAATGCACTAGAAAAGAATAGAGGGTCACAACGGACACACTTAAGAACCAAGTCTTTCCTTACCCAAACCTTTCCTAGAGATGCACTTTAATTAGATAATATATTACTAATAATTTCACCAAAAATGTCAAATAAATTCTCAAGAAATTTTTCTGATTGTGGAAGATCAGTTAAAACTGCAACCACAAGAGCATACTAAAATTTCAAGGGTTCTTGCAACCAAGAGCTTTGATACCAATTGTTGTGGAAATTCGAGCTTTTTTTCACCAATAATAAATTCAATAATGCTCGACAATTAACCTACCATGTAGGAGGCAAAAACATAAAGTAGTATAAATAAAGAGCACAAATTAAATAGAGAACACTAGAAATTTAACAAGGTTCGACCAATTTATGCCTACATTCTCGGACACCACCAAAATATATTTTTATGAGAGAGAAAGGAGAAAACTAAGCCTTTAGAAGGGATATTAGACTTTTGTTTTGGTGTACTTTTACAAAGGGTGGAACTTCCTTTTATAGCATTAAGAGCCTACCATCCCCCTTCACCTCACCGATGTGGGACTTTCAAGGAGCCAAAGAAACTACACAGATTAGCATGGGCTAGCTATAAAATGATTGTTGTGATATAATATTTTGCAATAAGATATTGTATGTGAAAAAAGATGTATGAGTGCTACGGATTTAGTTGCATAAGAACAACTCGACTCTTTGGTGTGTGATAAGCTGAAAATTCCATATAACTCAACTTTCACTGTTGATTATGCAGAAGGATTAGCATGGCCGGTTTGAGCGCCCCAACAATCCCACATCTGGCAGATGCAATACATGCAGCTATAACCCAAGTTGTCTAAAGTATGATATTGACGGCAGTCGTCCACCAGCCCCCTCTGGGAGGACTTGCATGGTTATTGTAGTAATAATTATCACAGAAATTGGAAATTCGTGCTCTAATTTGATGGGATGGGAGATTCTGCCCACTGGGCACGAGATTGAAATCATCAAACCATTTTTGTTTATTATTGTTATTTTAATATGGTATGATCAACGATATACGTGCTGTTATCTGCTCCTGTGGTTTCCTCTTATCAAAAAAGGGATATTGTAATGGGGAGGGGAGATACCTAACCTAGGTGTACTGTTCAGATTAAGATTTACATCACATTTTTTTTTTTGAAAAACAAAGTTAATTGTGCACAATTACTACTAAGCGTACATATATTGAGATCGGTGGACATGTTAAATATAATTGAATTGGGATGTATTAGGTTGACAAATTGACGAGTCTAAATTCTATCCAATTGCAAGTCTAGAAATTTCAACCCATAAACCTTGAATTGATTGGAACCTGCTCCTATGCTTGGTGGATCTCGGCCGTTTGATAATTCCAGTGGATAGTCGAGATTAAATTTTATTGTTATGCTTTGGGCCGTTAGATTTACGCAATCCAACAGTTTAGATCTCATTGCACTTTTTAATAAAACAGTGCATTTTGATTTCTTTTTTTTTTTGCACACGTTCTACGCTGAGACATGTTTTTGGATAACCCGCCTATCTGTGTCCGGATATTCAACCTGACCCGTTCATCTGGTTTCCCCTTCATTTTTTCATCAAAGCTACCATTTACCTTTCTTCCT
Organism: Biancaea sappan; assembly: GCA_037074585.1. NCBI lineage: Eukaryota > Viridiplantae > Streptophyta > Magnoliopsida > Fabales > Fabaceae > Biancaea > Biancaea sappan. The sequence continues at coordinate 22,511,533 of CM073494.1, forward strand.
TCCATTCATCGTTTTCGTGCTCTGCCATTGATAGTTTCACATCCCAAAAATTGAGCATGTGAAAAGATACTACTCATTTGATAAAATTCTCAAACATACGTTATTTACATATATTCTGTAAGGTTTTACATTCAACCTTAATCATTCATTCCACACTACAGAATTATATTCATCTAATAAGCAATTATAGACATACATAGTCTGATATTTCTATCTCATCGCAAGTCTAGGAGACCTATAGTAAGTACAGAGCGTTCCTAGTATCCACATTAATAAGTACTGGTATCCCACCAGACAGAAATAGAGGATAATTCCAAGGGGCTTCTATTCTTCAAACGGATACTCTTGTTCTTTGTTTTCTGTATCTGAAAAAAATAATCATAGGGAGTGTGAGTTTATTTAAAAACTCAGTAAGTAAATAACTGTACTATATAAAATATCAAAAGTACAAATACCACATTTATTCATATAATTAATTGTCTTATACATCGAGTAGTATGGGACTCTAACCCTTTCAAACTCATGAATAAGATCTCATCGGTATACACCGAGTAGTATGGGACTTTAACCCTTTCAAACTCGTGTATGAGCTTTCTTAGATATACACTGAGTAATATGAGACTTTAACCCTTTCAACTCGTGTATAGGTTTCATAGATATGCACTGAGTAGTATGGGACTTTAACCCTTTCAAACTCGTGTATGAGCTTTCTTAGATATACACCGAGTAGTATGGGACTTTAACCCTTTCAAACTCGTGTATTAGATCCCGTAGATCTTTACTCATTGACAAAATAGTGAGAATTTATCACATAATACAATTGTCATGAAATAAAATAATTTCTACATACTGTTATTTCTACCGATCATCATATACTCCCATATGAAAATTGATTGCTTATTATCCAAATAATATTGTAAATGGGACTTATATTGTACTTTGACTAGTAATATCAAATTAGCTGAGCAAGGTTATTCACTCACCTTGATGTTTGTCCAAGTTTACCTTGTTCCACACTAGAATTTGTGTAGGAAAATTTCCTAGTAAAATATATTACAAGGAAACATAAGAAAGGAAACAAAATCACGAAAATACGCAAAATTTTCTGATTGTTACAGTAACGGTTTGCTACAGTGCCGGTTCGCTACAGTAACGTTGACTGCTACAGTACCGTTGATTGCCGACACTACAGTAACTGCTACAGTAACTCGAAGAAAATTTCCCAAAATCTGGTCGCTACAGTAACTCGAGTTTTGCAGAAGTTTTTGCAGAAATTTCTCACAAATTCATCCTTTCCTTTCTTGTTTCAAAACCAGAATTTCAACTCTTTTAACCGATTATAACTCAAATATAACTTCTAAAACAACTGAGATTCATGAATTATCATTAAAATCTTCAAGAACAAAACCTCCTCTAATCTTCCATATAAACTGAAATTTAAGGAAAATAATGAGATTAAAGCTTACCTTTGATCCTTACAAAGCTTTTGAACCGAACAAATAATCAAAACTCTGAAGATCAAGGAAAGGATTTGAGAAAAGGATGAAGAAACGAGAGAAAACAAAGTCACTGTTCACTTCTCAGCTTTTTTCCTTCTGCGTGAAAATGATAGGGTACTATTGAAACTTTATATTAAATATTTCTAATGGGTTATTCAATAACCCATGGGTATCCATAACCCAACATCCAAACTCATCCAGTCAATTTACAATAAATGGACTAATTGACCATTCTGAAACCACTTTTCCATGAATTTCATCATTATTAGAATATATCCCACATTGTGCAAATATTTAGTCCAGTCATTTAACTCAATTTTCATAAATAATATTCAAAAAGAACAATTAAATATGAAAATTAAAAATGACCAAAATAAATAACTAAAGTAACGTTGTAGAATTCTAAAATACTTTTAAGCGAATTATATTCTAAAATTAACGGGTATTACAGATAGTTCATAGCATTCTCTATCATGCATCCTCCTCTATCGTGTTCTTCCTCTGTCATGCATCTGTCCTTCTCTGCTGTGTTCTTCCTTCCATCAGACGCAATTGATGGAAGAACACGTAGGCAACACATTGAAAAGTAAGTAGATCCCTTTAGTTTAACTTCTATCCAATTGCACAATTTCTTGTTACTTATGGTAGGGTGAATAAAATTTCGTCAAAGTTACAGAGTTTTTTAGATTTTGATGATTAAATTTGGGTCATAGTTTGATATTAGTTTTTAACAATTTAAAAACTTTAATGATGTGAAAATATTTTATTTTAATCCCTTTGGACTTACTAAACACAATGGGTAGAATTTTTTTTTTTAATAATTAGCATCTTCAATAATCAAGTCTTTTATGTTTTTTAAGTTCAAAAAGTAACTGTCATTGCCACTAACCAATGTCTTGTACCTATTGGATGTTTTAAATACACAAGTAAATAAGTAGAGTCAACCTTAATCTTAGTATATTTAAACTCGGAGCCATTTAACAAATAACTTAATTCACAAAAAATAAACAAACTTATAATTATAAATAACATCAAGCTTGGTTCACCTATTTGATGAAAACTTAGAATTGTTTTGTCTTGCTTAAGGTTATACATAAATTTATGATTTTAATGAATTTTTATATTATTTTAAAAATATTTTAAGTTATAATACACACAAAAAAAAATTTAGAGTTATATATAATATTTATATATTATATTATTTTAATTTCAAGTATTTATAAATTAAAAATTTAAAGATCAAAATTTCAAACTCAACTAGTATCATTAAGAGAGTCTAAAATTATAATCAAACTGGTTTTTTTAATAAATAAACTAAACTATAATGAACTCTTATATAAATTGAATCACAACAGGTTCCAGATCAACTGTTTCATTTACCTCGCTAATTATGTACCTTTCATTATTAGAATAGGGTTTTGCGATTTCTTTGTTTTTCCCCTTCTTTTATGTTTAATTTGCTTTGCCTTTGTTTAATTCAAAGGTGTAAGGATGCCAGTATTCAAGCAAGAGCAAAGTCTAAATCTGTCAAGTCATGCGTAATTTCTTCATCATTAAGGTCACAGATTCAGGACAGTGATAAACTGAATGGCAATATTATTTTCTTTTCAATCACAAATAGTACTGTATGAGATAGGGACAAAATTAATTTAAAAAAATTACATACTATATTTATATTTATATATATATATATCACAAGAATTGCAAACTCTAATCAACCGGAGGCTTTAGTTATAACAATTAACAAGAAGCTATCTACACCCCTTCAACAAATATGAAGAGGGGCTTGAGAAGGTCATAGCTGTGGATTTGTTGTTCTCCTTCCCTGGTGTTCCACATTCACTGAAGTCAAGTATTCGTCGCTCCATCTGCAAACACATTATATTTAGCTAAGCTAATGACACGTTGTTAATGCCAAAATTCACCACAGAACTACGGTGCATCTTTAGAAAGGGGTTTCAGATTTAAAAAAGTTGAGGTAAATCCAACTTTACCAAATCATTTGCAGCCAAATGAGAACAGTTCCCTGGCTGATTATGAGGATCGTTGTTTTCCTGGTCCACATCCCTGGCATTTGGAGATGTATCTTTTGCTTTGGGAGTCTCATTTTCCAAAACCTCCTGAGCATTGGCATATGCAGCCGCAGTTTGTTCCTTGACCTGTTTCATCAACCCAATTGCATCATAGCTCCTATCGCCTGGGCTCATGAAAAACCCAAAATCCTGTCAACATTTAAAGTGTTAGTGGAGGAAAATTAAAATCTACTTGAAGACAGAAGACATCCAAGAGAACTTGAACTACCTCAATTGTTATATCATTATCAAGTCTGGGGCTAGGCAGAAAAGTGTTAATGAACCAAGGAGATTTCCATGCAGAAGGTGACTCAATGCTTCTTCTAAAAGGAGTTCCACCAAATCTGGGCAACAAACACCATAAAAGAAGCAATCAATAACAGAAAAGTGACCTCATTTTAGGTTTCAGTACCTAAATTACTCGGCACTATCCCTCAATCAGCCAAAATAAAGAATAAAGGACGGAAGATGGAAACAGTCGGCAATGACACTAAAAAAGATACCACAAAGTGATGAAGTGAATATTACATGCTAAATGTTTCAGAACCAGCGTCGTTTCCAGTATGATCACTAGAATTCTCCCCAGGGGCAGATGAAGAATGAGACTGTACACAAGTAACAGGGACTGAAGGAATTTCATGCTCCTTTAAACGAATAGAAGGAGAGTTAACACTTGCACATGGATTTCCCTGAACTGTTTTTGAAGGGATATTCTGATCCGTAGCAGCTTCAAAGCTTCCATCGTACAGGTCTTTTGGAGTTCTGGCACTTGAACTGTGAGTTCTGTCTGATTTAAAACCAATTTGATTTGGAGAATACAATAGCAAGTCATTCATATCATGTTCAATTAGGACTCCAGAAGGTCGTTGCACCTGATAAGGGTAAAAAGAAAAGAGCATAACAAAGAATTAAGCATCTTAACAAATTAAAGATATCACTTATTTACATTAACAAAAGGTCAAGAACAGGACTCACAATCTCAGCAGCTGCATCAACGTCAAAATGAGCCTTTGTTGTCAAATTAACGTCAAGAAGTCGCTGGGAATCCTCAGAATTATTATCACTGGAATCTTTTTCTGACTTTCTGGAACTCAAAACTGTGGATTCATTTTTTCCCTCTATATGTTCCCCATTCAAAGTTGGCTCAAAATTTTCTTTATCATCAATGGATGCTTCAGATTTCTTTTTCTGTATTGAAGACGGAGGAAGCATATCTGCTTCTTGAGTCTCATTGTCATCAAACATGACATCCAAACGTGAAAAATGTGTGGTCAATGTGGATGTCATGTCAATCTCAAGTTTCTTCTCAATTCTCTTCTCTGATAGTGGTGATAACAAGTCTCGGTGTCGTTTCTTTAATATGGATGGTGTACCAGTGAAGGTTTTAGCAGCACTTTTAAGCAAAGCATCTGGACTATCATCACGAGAAGGTGAGTCCCACAACCTCAGGGGAGTAGGACAATTCATAGAAGACATCATAAGCCGGCGGATACCCAATGGACTAAAGTCTTGCTGCATATCGCTTCCAGATTGTATAAGATCACAACTGAAGAAAGGAATATCCAAGCTTGGAAATCGAGGAGGTTCATAACACAGAGATCCTGTGTCTTCCTGTTCTGAGTGCACACTTGCCTTATCATCCATTGGGTAAGAAGTTTGCTTGGTAGCTGATGCACAGCCAAAATTATTTACAGGGACCAATCTTGAGGCATCCTTCACAATATCTGGTCCATCATGCATTTCTGTGCTATCTATCATGGATGAGTCATTGGGATAAATGAAGCTATCATGGACACCGGAGACAAGCTGCTGATCATCAGCTCCATATAATTGTGATGCTTCAGCAGTATACACCAGTCTACCATCATTAGCAGAAAGTAGTGAAGGAACAGTAGGAAAAGATTGGGAGCATGAAGATCCTATTACATTATTAGATCTGGGTGGACAAGATAGAAGTGCAGCCGAGGTTCCACCAGCATCAGATATCTGAGTGTCAGATGATTGGCAGAGATTTGAAGTGCATCCAGACAAAACCATATCAACTCCTTTGTTATAATCTCCAGAGGAAAAGCATCCATCATTTATTGCCTCTGAGAATAGGACCCTACAACATTCTTCATCAGATATCAGCATGTGCTCTTGTTTAGAAGAATCCATAGATATCGGTGCCATGGATGTTGAAATACCTAACCCCACTGAAGTTTGAAATTGAACATTCACAATGTCATGGCTTTCATCACAAACTATACAATCTCTTTGCAAAAGTGAGGATTCCTGACCCAAGTCTAATGATGAAATATTGGGTAAGGCATGTAATTGAAATTCACGATCCTGGCCTGCAGTATTTCCAGGCTCATGTGAGTATTTTTGCTCAGCGAATTGAGAAGAGGAAGCCTCTTCACAAGCAATATCTGGGTTGGACATAGTAACATCATCCAATGATATATAATATGGCTCTGAACAGGATGCTTGACTAGGACTTTGCTCCTTTCCAAGACTCACATAATCATTTGGCTTGATCTCCTCTCTTGTATGTAAAACAGCATTTTTCATCCCTATGGCAGATGGAAAGGGGCTAGCATTAGCTGACTCTTGGCTACACTCTGAAACTTCCTCTCCAATTCCCTTCTGACCATTATCATCTCCATTACACTGCAACCTCGAAGAGGTTGAAATCAGGGATTGATTTGGGTGTCCAACAAGAGGTATATCTTGGAACTGAGTAAGTAAACCTGATGCCAAGTAAGAATCCAATTTCTTTTTGACAGAACTGTTCCAGTGGTTTTTTATAGCATTGTCTGTCCTGTTGCCTCAGAAGAAAAGTACACAATTTCATGTGCTTATGGGCAATCAACAGAATAGAAAGAACAAAAAGTACAAGGAAAAAACCAGAATATTCTGATGAGATTGGTCTAGAAACAAAATAAAATATGCTATCCAAATTGAAGTGAAAGCACGGCCACTTGCCTCCTTTTCACTCCGTTTGAGAAAAAAGGATTTTATATACCTTCCAGGTAAGAACTTTGTCAATTCTGCCCATCTGTTCCCATAAATTTGATGCGCACGTATTAGAGCCAACTCCTCTTCCTGGGTCCATGCTTCCTTGTTTATAGTAGGATTGAGATGATTGTGCCACCTAATAAGGTATAAATTATATTAGTCAAAATTAAGTACATCGCCTCATCCATACTTCGAGGCAGCCTGCACTATGATTTATGGATTAGGAAACAAGGATATCTTGATGATAAACACACACAAAAAGAAGACCAATAACCATACCTTTCTCGGCACTGCTTACCAATACGTCCAGGTAAGTGCTGCGCAATAGTAGACCACTTTTTTGGCCCATATTTGTTGACCAAATCAATTATTATTTCATCTTCCTGTTTAGATTCAGATTTGACAGTCCAGTTACTATAAGATTAATTATCTGAAAAGAAATCAACATAAACAAGAAATCAGAGGTATAGATTACCTCTTTAGACCATGGACCTTTGACCAGTTCAGGATTTAAAACTTTCTGCCACCTATGTAGGCATTGTACATCCGTTCTGTCCTTGAAACACTCCGCTATGCACAGATATAGTTGCAAATTGAAACAGTTACTAAAGCACAATAATGCAAAATGAAGATGCATACAATTTTTTGTAAAAAAAGAGATGCTTAAAATGGTTAGACTGTACACAAATCAACATACTAAAAGGCAGGCCAAGCAGGCTAAAATAATAAAAGGAAGAAGAAAAATATAAATTTGGTCAAAACAAACATTACAAAAGGATTACTCTTGTCCCTAGAATTCAAAGGGAAAAAAATGTATGATTTTGCCAACAGCATATAGGTTTATTATTTTTGGGATCCACTGAGGTGAGACTATACTTGTTGAATCAAAGCAAACTTGTCAAGCACAACTACACATTGATACTGGAAATATACCTATTTTTTTCCAGTTCTTTCCTTTAAAACGCTGAACGGCCTTCCGCAAAATCTCATCCTGCAAAACCGTTATAGTCACCTAATAATATATAACATTTTTAAGGTATAATTGTGACTTGCCAAAAGAAAAATTCTAAATTCTAAATGCACGGCAATATCACAAAGAAAGAATGGCCAAGATAATAAATTAGGCTGAGAGGATTTTACAAGAATAAATCCAAAAAAGTCAAATAAAAATATATAAAATATGCCAAATGTTGACATAGAAGATGCCATAAAGCATACTTAATCTAATAAAAATTAACAACAATAATAAACCCTTATCCCATTAGGTGGGGTCGGCTAATAAAAATTAACACGTCACAAAATATAATTGCATAAGCAAAATGACGAGACCAAGCTATAGAAAGATGAAATATCTATACATATCATAACTTTTACCTCTTCAGGAGTCCACTGTCCTTTTGTAGAACGCCTTGTAGGGCCACTAGTCCGCCTACAGACAAAAATCTTTTAGTTAGACAAAAATCATATAATCTCATTAGTCATCATCTGTTTCTTAATACATGGTAAAACTCAGTATGGTCAAACAAAAAACACTTCCAAAGATAAATATATCAAACGTTAATGGTTGAAGGTTCTAGGCAACAATAAGAATGTGATCTAGCTAGAGAAATTCAGAGGGCACTACAACAATAACCTGCCTGTCACACTAACCTTTATTAGATAAAACTTCAGAGATTCTCAAAGGACAAAAGCACAAATGGGTTGTAATAAGTACAATTAATAAAAAGATAAGAAAATATGTAAATGGTTCTGACAGTTACCCATGAAGTGCTCTAATTTTCTGAACACCATCACTGAGCCCATCAGATGGAGCGGGGGTTGTCCTGTCACCTTCCATAGTTTGTTAGCAGACAAGAAAAATAGCATAGGCCAATTCCCACTTGAATGAAATTCTGTCCAGAATTGGCACTCCAAATCATTATAATTATGTTAACAAGTCTCAGGCACAGAATTCTGAAACGAGGCATTGGCAAAAGGAGAGAGGAATTAGAGGATTTTCTTTGACCAAACAAAAAATGCATAGATGTTTATAAGTGATAACTAATAAAGAGGGGAAAAGGACAGGAAACAAACGGGAAAAAAGAGCATTCATTTCTCAAACGAAGCACAAAAGAATGATCCTAATACTGGATCATGCCACAAAACCAGTAATTATCACCGTAACTCAATTACATAGGTACATACTAGAATCACACTCGTTGTCATCTAAAACTAGATGTGTTTCCATCGATTTGCCAGAGAACTGGGAACAAAATCCCATCCCAGTCCAAACCCAAAAGAATAAAAGGAAGAAATTCGTTAACAATTTCAAACATAGTTTGTTTAAAAGATATAGCGTCAAATTTGTGAAGGACTAATATTGATATCCATACAACTGAATCGGATTAAGAAATTTTCAAATTAAAGAATCCCTTTATAGGCAGTACTCTGTTGGTATGCTCATTCAAACCAAGGCGTGCGATATTCAACAGTGACCAAAAACAATTACAATCAGTACGAGGTACAAACATGTCACTCTTAAGTTTATGTCGAACCTTAGCCATCCTAAAGTAACACTATTTTAGTGGTTTCAAACAAACGCAAGACCTGAAAATCGTATCGGCCCTTAAGTTTTGCGCTCCACGTCCTTCCACCCGTAATCGCCAAAATAATATAATGAAAAATGTAAGTATTCAAACAAAAGCGTTCAATATCCAAGATCGTAAGCTAGGGTTCACCATTTCTAAAAATTTCGATTTGAATTTCAAGCTCATTTCAGATCGAACAAACGCTTTATAACACTAATTCGGCTAATTGAAGAAGTTAAATTAATGATATAACAAACCGAGAACCCAATTAAGATTCCAATAATTCCTTGATGAATAAGGTAAATGTTAAGAAAACATCATAAGGTCGGAGAAGCAAAATGTCGATTAAATCCACGAAGACTGAATGACACTCACCAAACTGAGCTCCGGAAAGCGGACGGAGGAGCTGCCAGAATAGCATACAAACGATAATACGGTCAAAGCGGTGAGCATTTGGACATCCAAAAAGTTTGTAAGGAAGATCTGCCAACGAACAGCGTAAGCAAAGATGAGAGAGAGAAAGAGTGAGTAAGATGAACCGAAGCTCTCTATTCAAAGTTCAAACATAAAGGGGCGGACTCTGAAGTTTCAAACCCTATGGTTAAAGATCGAACACGTCACCATATGGACGGTTACGATATTGACACGTGGAAATGAGGCCTTTCTTGTTTAAAACAATTATTCTGTCCTTTTCAAAAGCTCAACGGGCGATTTATTTATCTACAGTTAATATTTGAAAAAAGAAAAAAGGAAGAAGGCAAAAGTAATTTGTTTTTCCTAAACTTTTCCATATATTTTTCTTCTATTCTAGTTTTGTTCTTAGAGTAGAGCTGACACGTGTTAACAATGTTGACAAAAAATGTTAAAACAAATTCTTTTAAGTGATACATGAACTTCTACAACTACAGTATGAATTTTTTTATGTAACATATCAAACGTTTAAACATTAATCTTAGAATGAAAGAGGAAAAAAAATATATCATTTGAGGCAAAATTAAAATTTTGTCAAATATTTGGAATAAAACTAAAACTAAAATTAATTGGTATGACACATTGGTAGTGTGTATATCACATAGAGAAATCTATGTCAATATTTTTTATCAATTATATTAATAACATTAACTTAGGATAAAATTAAAATAAAAAAGAAATGTATACAACAAAATCAACGTAAAAAATATGATTTGGATAAAATTAAAACTCAAAATAAACATTAAAAATAAAAAAGGTACTTTTACCCAAAAAAAAAAGTTTCTTCCCCATAATTATAAACCATTTAAAATTTTAACTGGAAGTTAAAAAAATCAAAAAACAAACAAATAAACAAAAATAGAGGGTCAGAAGCCTGGGGGATTATTCACTAACTATAATGAAGTCAAAGGATTTGGTAGTACCTCTCCTACGGGAAGAGGTTCACTCCAAGATATTCACTCTAGGAATCCCCTCCAACAGACTCAAAAAATTTATGGAAAAAAAATTTTGACCAATTTTTTTTTACTAATTGAATCATTAGATCTAATAGATAGAAAATCCCTCCAACATTTCAGATGCTGGAGGGGATCTCTTTCCCTCTCCCACTCTTTGTATTTTTTTTAAGTCACTAATATTTAAAAAATTATCAAATTTCAACTAATCTAATTTAAATTGGACCAAATCACAAAAATATAATTTTTTTCAGTACTCATTTTTTCATTTACAAGATTCAGACCAAACTCTTGCTGAATAAAAACTAATACAGAACTATTTGAGCTAATAATTGTTGGCAAATACCTCCTCTTTTTAAGTTGCTAGGGCATTGCTAACGTTTTTACTAGGTTTACATAGAGGGAATCAGTTAATTCGTTTTTAAAAGATCACCTAGAAGCGTCAATTTAGTTGGTTAGTATAATAAGCTTAATGGAGTTCAAATTACATTCGTACAGCTCAAGATGTTTGGGTTGATTTTTTTGGAAAGGTTAGTCGAGTTTAATTTGCCTGAGATTTTTATAGCTTAAGGTGAAATAGTTATGAACATTTGCTTAAGTTAGTATATGAATGTAAGATTGTATAAAAAATACATTCATAAACACAAAATTACACTAGAGCACGAATATGGATTAAGGATAAGTATGATGTTTGTCTTTATCTGGATCGTTAGAATTTAGATTTAACAGCCTAAATTTTATGTTTTAAAAAAAATCAAACTACCAAAATTATTATTTGAAGTTTGAATTATTAGATTTTAAATGCAACGGCTTCAATAATGACAAACACCAAATTTGTTTTCTTATAGCATAACCATTTCTTCAAAATTCGTTAACAATCTTACATTCATGTACTAACTTAGGGTGTGTTTGGGAGCTCGATGGATTAAACGCGGATGGGGTAAACTATGTTTGATTGAACGTGGTTGAAGAAAACTAAATTTACATGAACGTGATTTATGTTTGGAAGATATTTGGGCAAACGTAGTTTGAGGCAGTGAAACTTAGTTTGGGGTAGAACATGATGTTTGGATGTTGAATTACAATCGTGGTTTCAGGATGTATAATTACCAAAAAGGGCATGAATTTTTTTATTTAATTTTTTGATGTATCATTATTATTTATTGTCATTTATTTAAAGGAAACTTAATTTTTTTGTTTATTTGTCTAATATTATAAATTAATCACTAATGACTCATTTTTAATTAATAAATTTATTTTTTTATTTTTGTAATTACTAATTAAAAATTTAATTAATCAGTAATTTCTCACAATAAATTAAAAATCTCTAATTAAATTTCAAAACATTTTTCTTCTCTATTAAATTAATTTTACCTCTAACTAAATTTCAATATAATTTTTGTCTTCTTTATTAAATTCATTTTATATCAATTAAAATTTAAAGATTCATTCTCATAATAAAAGGAATTGTGTTCTTAATTGTATAATGATATAATTAAATTAATTCTTTAATTAGTTAACTAAAATAATTAGGATGTTTAATTGTGTAAATTAAGTTTTTAAAGTAATTATATAAATTATGATATAATTAGGTTTAATTGTATAAATTAGGTTTATTCTCATAATAAAAAAAATTATGTCATCACTAATAACCTTCAAAATTTGGTAAATTCCATCAAATCCTAATTAAAATTCCATTTATATTAAATCTGGACATTTTCAAAAATTTTACTCTCTCCCTCCAACTTCTCATATTATTCACTTAGGTCCTTGGTAATAATTTTTCCTTTATCTTTTTCATATTCTAAGATCACGTTTAGTTTCATTCAGGTCCATAGGTTACAAATATATTTTGTTCCAAAATTATAGCTACTCCTTCAAACTTTTGATTTTATTCACTTAGGTCCTTCGTAATAATTTTTCTTTTTTCTTTTTCATGTTCTAAGACCACATTTAGTTTCATCTAGGTCCATAGGTGAAAATACATTTTGTTCTAAAATTATAGCTACTCCTACAAACTTTTAATTTTATTCACTTAGGTCATTGGTAATAATTTTTCCTTTATCTTTTTCATGTTCTAAGACCACAATTACTGTCATCTAGGTCCATAGGTGACAAATATATTTTTTCTAAAATTATAGCTACTCCTACAAACTTTTAATTTTATTCACTTTGGTCCCTGCTATGCTCTCTTTCATTTCTCCCTCTTCTGCCTTGTTTTTTCGTTCTGTCCACCAGTCCAGTCAACTGCCTTCACCCTTCTCTCACGCCCTCTCACCTGTATCTCTTCCATCTCTCCATTGTCTCCCGAGTCTCTCCCTCTCCAGTTCCCCCCTCCCCCAATCAATAGTCTCCAACTCCCCTGTTTTCTCGATCTTGAACAGTGGAAGCGTTTACAAACACGAGGACATCTAGAAGCAAACAATAAACACAAGAGGCAGGACAGAAGAGGGTATTCAGAGAAATCATGTGCCCAACCACGTTGAACGCAATGAAGAAGCTACAAAATGAAGCTTCCATGTCAACTACGTTAACCATCAATTCTTGCCAACCACGTTCTCTCTACCTCGGTTTGTCATTGTTGTCAAACATTCCATGAATCTTTCAAACGTGGTTGGACGGCTTGGAAACGTGGTGGCGACAATGCGAACGTCCTCCCAAACACGCACTTAAGCGTCAAAATGTTTAAAAAAATTGTCGACCCCTGTAATCTTACGCCAAAGATTGCTCGAGTTATTATTAAACTCCAATTTCACTGTAGACATAATTTTTAAAATCGAAAACCAAATATTGAAAGGATCAGGGAACTAGACCATAAAGTCATTGGTTATTTTTTTATAGGATAAAATATATTTTTAATTCTTATGCTTTCAAAATTTCAAACTAATCAGTACAATTTAAAATTTATGAAAAATAGTTCCTATCATCAAAAATGATCAATCAAACGTTAGTCTATAGGAGTGAATTCATTTTGTTCCGTGAAGGTCGAAGTTTTTACTATTAATTTTGTTCCGAGATCTATGCCACGACTAGAAGAATTAAAAAAAAATTAGGGTAACATAAATAGGAGTGAGCATGGGTCCAATTGAAAAGAAATTTCAACCAAATCTAATTAAATTTAATTAAATTGGGTCAGGTCACTTTTTTTTTTTTAATGTTGAACCTGAACTAACCCAACCCATACTTTGTTGGGTCAAGTTGGGTTGGTGGGTGGTCTTTTTTATAATTTTTAAATTTTTATTTATTTATTTTTGCTTTGCTTTCTTCTTCTTCGTCTCTCTTTTTTCTTTCTTTCTTTATTTCTTTTTTCTAAAACAAGATACACAATACATAGAAGACAAATAAATTAATAAAGGCACACATTATCTTTTATATCATCTAATAAGACAATAACAATCAACAATAAGTTGTACCGTTATAAATAAATTAATTCAATCCAAAATTCAATATTATATAATCCAAATTTTAATAAGTACATAACACATAAATATTTATTTACAAATAATGAGTATAACAAAAAATCCTAAGTGACTAAGTCCTTAAAATATCTTTAAAAAAAAATATATTGTGAGTTTGTGGGTTGAGTTGGGTTAGAAAATTTCCAACCTACCACCTGACCCGCTACTTAGCTGGTTGGAAAAATTTAACATAACTCACCTACACAATCCAAACGTACAGATTGAACGAGTTGGTGCTTACCCCTAGATATAAATTTTAAGACAAATTGAAAAAAAGGCTCCCTCCTTAGCAGCTGACTAAGGAGGGAGGTAGTCTGCCCACAACCATTATATGGTTGTGGGCCCCACCTACCCAAACGGGACCCACAACCATCCAAGGACTGTGGACAGGCCAAGGAACCTCCTTAGCACCTGCGCTAAGGAGGCCCCTCTAGTCCGACAAATTGACAGGTAGCCATACCCATATATAAATTCATATGAGTGATCATATCATGTCCAATCAATGCCGCGTCATGCCTAATAATCATTATGCCAAAGATTGTTCAAGTTAATTATTACATTCCAATTTCCCTATAGAGGTAACTTTTAAAATCTAACAAATATTAAAACCATCAAGGAACTAGACCATAAAATCATTGGTTATATTAATTTAAGAATAACATATATATTTTGAATTCAATATATTATAATATATTTTTAAATATCAATATTCGCATATATTTCATCATATTCTAACAGGAATAATTATCATTATAATAATTAATAATGAATTAAAATATTTTACACACTATATTATATATATTTGTTTTATGATATAATCATAAACTACAATATGACACGTTTTATAATTATAAATGGACGGACAATATTAATTTCTTTTAAATCACAAATTAAGTCTAACTACTGTATAAGTAAAGCAGGAAAAAAAATTACATACTATAGATACATCATTGTATCACAAGAATTGCAAACCCTAACAACAGGAGGCTCTAGGCCTTTAGGTATAACAATGAACAAGCAGCTATCTACATTCTTTCAACAAATATGAGGGGCTTGAGAAGGTCAGAGTAGAGGATTTGCTGTTACTCTCTTCCTTCCCGGGTGTTCCACAGTCACTGAAGTCAAGTATGCGTCGCTCTATCTGCAAATATATTCCATTTAGACCAGCTTAGACGATGCAAAAATTCACACACAAAAAAGAAGGAAAAAAAAAACCATGTGTATAAAAATATGTATGTGTCTATATATATACATATATATATATATATATATATATATATATATCTCGATTCTCGAACAGACATAACTTTTTTGAAAAACTTAATCTTGTAGCGTAGAACTATAAAAATATTTTTCATGAAGAATTCAAGGACAAATACCTAAAATTATACTTGTGTCTTTATTAATATCATCTACAGTAAACAGGGTAGAGAGCTTTTTAAGGTAATAAGAAAGCTTTTTAAGGCAATAAGAAAGTTAAGTAATAAAATTATACTTGTTTCTTTATTAAAATTATACTTGTGTCTTTATTAATATCATCTACTATAAACAGGGTAGAGAGCTTTTTAAGGCAATAAGAATGTTAGGTAATCAAGCCTTACCACAGCATTTGAGGGCAACTGAGAATGGTTCCCAGGCTGATTAAGAGGATCTTTGTTTTCCTGATCCATATCCCTGGCATTTCCAGAAGCATCTTTTGCTTTGGGAGTTTCATTTTCCAAAATCTCCTGAGCATTGGCATATGCAGCAGCAGTTTGTTCCTTGACCTGTTTCATCAACCCAATTGCATCATAGCTCCTATCGCCTGGGCTCATGAGAAACCCAAAGTCCTGTCAACATGTTTAGTGTTAATGGGGGAAATTAGAATCTACTTGAACACACAAGCATCCAAGAGAACTTGAACTACCTCAATTGTAATTTCAGTATCAAGTCTGGGGCTAGACAGAAAAGTGTTGATGAACCAAGGAGACTTCCATGCTGAAGGTGATTCAATGCTTCTTCTAAAAGGTGTTCCGCCAAATCTGGTAACAAAATCCGCAAAACATGCAAATAGTGCCAGCTCGAAATTACTAAGCACTTTTCCACAATAAGCCAAAACAAAGAATATATAATGAAAAAAAGAAATAGTCAGCAATAATAACATAAAACATAACACAGTAATTAAATGAATATTACATGTTAAATGTTTCAAAACCAGCATCATTTCCAGCATGATCAACAGAGTTCCCCCCAGGAGCTGATGAATTAGGAGATTGTACACAAATAATTGGAACTGAAGGAACTTCATGACTTTTTGCACCAACAGAAGGGGAGCTATCCCTTGAGCGTGGATTTGGAGAAATGTCCTTATTTGGAGCTGCCTCCAAGCTTCTGTGGTTCATTGTTTTTAGAGTTTTAGCACTTAAACTGTGAGTTCTGTCTGCTTTAAAACCTATTTGATTAGGAGAATACAAAAGCAAGTCATTCATGTCATGTTCAGTTAAGACTCCAGAAGGTCGGTGCACCTGATAAGAGGAAAAAAAGAAAAAGAGAAAGAGTATATATCACGGACATACTTGTTCACATCAACAAAAGGCCAAGAAGACAAGAATAGTACTTACAATCTCAGCATCTACATCAATGTTATCATCTACCTTCGTCTTGGGACCAACGTCAACAGGTCGTTTGAAATCCTGAGAATTACTATCGCCGGTATCTTTTTCTGACTTTTTGTTGCTGAAAGTTGTAGATTCATTTATTCCTTCTGCTTCTGCATTTTCCCCTTTCAAAGATTGTCTGGAATTTTCATTATTATCAATAGTGGCTCCAGAATTATCTTTCTGCATTGAAGATAGAGGAAGCATATCTACTTCACGAGTCTCGTTATCATCAAACATGACATCCAAACGTGAAAAATGTGTAGTCAACGTGGATGTTATGTCAGTCTCAAGTTTCTTGTCGATCCTCTTATCTGATAGCGGTGATAACAAGTCTCGATGTCGTTTCTTTAATATGGATGGCGTGGCCGTGAAAGTTTTAGCAGCACTTTTCAACAAAGCATCTGGACTATCGTCACGAGAAGGTGAGTCCCACAACCTCAGGGGAGTTGGACAGTTCATAGAAGACATCATAAGCCGGCGGATACCCAGCGGACTAAATTCTTGCTGCATATCACCTCCAGATTGTATTAGATCACAGCTGAAGAAAGGAATGTCCAGGCTTGGAAATCGTGGAGGTTCATAACATAGAGCTCCTGTGTCCACCTGTTCTGTATGCTCATTTTTCTTTTCATTTATTGGACAAGAAGTTAGCTCGGTATCTGATGCACAGCCAAGAGTATTTACAGCCAATCTTGAGGCATCTTTCACAATATCTAGTCCCTCATGCATTTCAGCGCTATCTATGGCATCAATACATGGAGAAATGGATGCCTCGTTGGCATAAATAAAGATATCATGACCTCTGGAGTCAAACCGCAGATCATCAACTCCAACTAATTGATTCGATTCAGCTGTATACACTAGTCTACCATCATAAGCAAATAGCACCGAAGATTGGGAGCATGAAGATCCTATTAAATTATTAGATCCTGGTGGACAAGTTAGGAAGGCAGTTGGGGTTCCACGGGAGTCAGATATCTGGATGTCAGAAGATTGGCAGAGAAATGTAGTGCATCCGGACAAAACCATATTAACACCTTTGTTATAATCACCTGAGGAAGTGCATCCACCATTTCTTGCCTCTGAAAATAGGACTCGACAACAATCTTCATCAGATATCAACATGTGCTCGGGATTATCAGAATTCATGGATGTGGATACCATGGATGTTGGAATACCTAACCCCACTGAAGTTTGAAATTGAACATTTTCAATGTCATGGCTTTCATCACAAGCTACACCCTCTCTCTGCAAAAGTGAGGTTTCTTCACCCATGTCTGAAGAAGAAATGTCTGGTAAGGCATGTAAGTTAGATCGAGGATCCCTACTTGCAGAGTATTCAGGATCGTGTGAATATTTTTGCTCAACGAATTGAGAACAGGAAGCCTCTTCATGAGCAATGTCTGGGATGGATATAGTAATATCATCCAAAGATATCAAATATCTCTCTGAACAAGATGCCTGACTGGGGCTGTGCTCCTTTCCATGACTGAAATCTTCATTTAGCTTGAATTCTTCTGTAGTATGTAAAACAACATTGGTCATCTCTCTGGCAGATGAAAAGAAACTTACATTAGCTGACTCTTGACTACACTCAGAAACTTCCTCTCCTTCAGTGCCCTTAGGACCATTATCATCTCCACCACACTGCAACCTCGAAGAGGTAGAAACTATAGGCTGAAGATGTCCAACATGAGGTACATCATTAAGCAATCCTGATGCCAAGTAAGAATCCAATTTCTTTTTGACTGAACTATTCCAGTGATTTTTTATAGAATTGTCCGACCTATTGACTCAAAAGACAATCACAAATTCACATGGTTATGGGTAATCAACAGAATTAAAAGAATCAAAGTGAATGGAAAAACCAGAAACATTTTGATGACATCAGTTTTGAAATATAAATAAAATATAAAAGAACTTAAGAATAAAATAGAAAAAATGATCCAAAATTGAGTGAAAGCATGGCCATGTGCCTCCTTTTTCACTCCCTTCAAAAGATTAGTAATAATAGTAATAATAAAGAATCTATGTACCTTCCAGGCAAGAACTTCGTCAATTCTGCCCATCTGTTCCCATAAATCTGATGAGCACGTATTAGAGCAAGCTCCTCTTCCTGGGTCCATGCTTCCTTGTTTATAGTAGGATTAAGATGATTATGCCACCTGATGAGTTGTAATAAATTATATTAGTCAAAATGAAGTATGTTGCCCGACAATACTTCAAGACAGTCAAGATAACTTCTACAATGATTTCGGTATTAGGACACAATGATAAAGGAAATATAGATATGCTTTAATAATATACAAACTAGAGGATCCAAAAATGTACCTTTCTCGGCATTGCTTACCAATACGTCCAGGCAAGTGCTGTGCAATAGTAGACCACTTTTTGGGCCCATATTTGTTCACCAAATCAATTATTATTTCATCTTCCTGTTTGAATCCAGATTTGATTTAGTTAAGTATAATATATCTTATCTGAAAAAGAAAGCCCATACAATTTAAAATAATATATAACTTCGGATAAAACTCCACCATGTAGAGATAAAATCAACATAAATAAGAAATGGGAGGTGCAGACTACCTCTTTAGACCATGGACCTTTGATCAGCTCAGGATTTAAGACTTTCTGCCACCTATGTAGGCATTGTACATCCGTTCTATCCTTGAAACACTCCGCTATAAACAGAAAAAATTGACAATTAGAAACAATGACTAAACCATAATGCAAATTGGAGTTACATACATAAAAATAAATAAATAATAAATAAATAAACTTAAGATGGTTAGATAGTCCACAAATTAATATACCAAAGGCGGGCCAAGGAGGCTAAAGTAGTAGCAGAGATAAGGAAACTATAAATTGGTATAGCAAACTTTAGAAAAGGTTCAAAAAAGAAAAAAATATGTTCCCCCCAACAGAACATAAGTTTATTTCATTTAAATTCACTCGGCTGAAACTATGTTTGTCAAATTAAAGGAAAGTACATTCTGACGCATATAACTTAAATAGGAAATGAACACACAAAATACACATTCAAACACGTATTGGTTATGCTAGCGAAAGTAAGTCATGAACAACTTCATGAAGTAACAATGAAGATATGCACATTCATACTGAATTAATACCTATTTTTTTCCAATTCTTTCCTTTAAAACGCTGAACAGCCTGTCGCAAAATCTCATCCTGCAGAAACAATATCCATTAAAATAAGTTTATAATATAACACATATTTCTTGTATATTCTGATTAAATCACTACCTTGCAAACAAAACTACAAGGTAAAATTCTGAAAGCCAAAGTTAATAAATTAATTTCAAAAGAAAAAGTTGAAGCAACTGAAAATTTAAATTGCAAAAGATAACATAAAATATGAAATATGTTTGCACATCCAAAAATTTCACCTCTTCAGGTGTCCACTGTCCTTTTGTAGAACGTCTTGTAGGACCACTAGTCCGCCTACAGATAGAAATTTTAGTCAGACATCTATAAAAAAAGAACAAGTGACCGATTCATTCAACATAAAGACAATAAAGAGAGATCAAGGAAAACAAACTTAACCTAAAAAGGCTAAAAGAGAGGCTATGTTTCTGGAATCAAGGTTTTTCATCCTCTCTAGTCACTACATTACCAAGTTTCCTAGTGTTAGCTCTAGAAAAGAATATGGTATTAACGTCTCATCCATATATCATTCGCTTAACCAAGCAAATAACAGTTCCAAATATAAAGATGTCAAATGCGAATGGTTGAAAGTGCTAGCTCCTATTAAAAATGCCCTCTTGCTAGAGAAATACAGAGGGCGCACCAAGAATAACCTGCCTGTCCATCTAACCTTTATTAGATCCATTCTCAAAAGAAAGAAGCACAAACGCACTGTACTACAAATTAAAAAAAAAAAAAAAAGATGTAAATAGTTCTAGGAATTACCCATGCAGTGCTCGAATTTTCTGAACACCATCATTGAGCCCATCCGATGGTGCGGGCGTTGTCCTGTCACTTTCCATAGTTTGTTGGCAGACAAGAAAAGTAGAACACCCCAATTCCTACTTGAATGTAACTCTGTCCTGAATTCGCTCTCCAAATCATTATAATTATTTTAAGAAGTCCCGGGCACAAAGTTCTGAAACAAGGCATTAGTGAAAAGAGAGTAGAGTTAGAAAATTTTCTTCAATCAAACACAAGAACATTCAACTGGGGAAAACAATTATCCTAATTCTCTGCTCATACCACAAGCATCTATAGTCACATTCCTTATTCACATTTGACGGTTACTTTATTTGACGTGATGTCAATCACCTAGGGAGGTACTAGAATCACACTCGTTGTCATCGAACCCTACGTGTTTAATTTATTCCGCAGAGAATTGGGAACAAGCCCATCCCGACCCCGACCAGAAGCAAAAAGAAAAAGAAAAAAGATCAATAAACGTTTTCAAGCATAAGTAGATTCAAAAAATAAAAAAATGTAAATCAATTCGAGAAAGATTCATATTATATTCATAGTTTCATAGCATTATATCAGATTAAGAAAATTTTAAATTAAAGAATCCAGCGCCCTAGTTCGTAAGACAATCCAAATCAAGGCGTGCAAACTCACCACTGACCTAAGCATTTACTGCCAGTAAGATTTCAAACAAACGGAGTTAGCGGTTTCAAACAAACGCAAGACCTGAAAATGGGGTAAGCCCACTAGTTCTGTTTTGTGTACAAGTTCCCCACTCCCAACCACCAAAAGAATACAAGAAAGAATAATATATCTAAATAAAACTATTCTGTATCCAAAAAACAAAAAACCGTGATTCTCCATTTCTAAGAATTTCGATTTGAACTTGAACCTCATCTGAAGATCGAACTAAGGCTTTACAACACTGACTAAAATTTATAAAATTACAAAACAAGAACCCAATTGACATTCCGATTATTCCTCGATAAATAAATTAAATGTTAAGAAACCATCATTGAGGTCGGAGAAGTAAAACATAAATTAGATCCACAAATCTGAATGATACTCACCGAACTGAGCTTCAGAATACGATCGGTCGAGAGGCCAGAATGAAAGACAAACGATGATACGACCGAAGTGGTGCGCATTTAAAGATCCAAACACTTTAAGGAGGATCTGCAAACGAACAGCGATGAGCGAAGTGCTGGGAGTGAGAGCGAGAGCGAGTGAATTAGATTGATCCGACTCTCTCTATTCAAACATAAAAGGGGCGGTCGCTATGGTTTCAAACCCTATGGTTAAAGGTCGACTATGTTGGCGAATGGACGGTCGTGATGTTCACACGTCGGATTGATGCCAAACTTATTCTAAACGTTTTTGCCGTCTTTTTCAAAAGCTCAACGGGCAACTTATTTTATCTTTATTTATTTCTTTCTTTTAAGAACATTCCTATCTGACATCCTGTTATAATTTCAACAGGAGCTTCTTCTTTCTTTTTTTTTTTTCTCTTGAATTAACTTAGAGTATCTCGGGTGTTAATTTTTAAAGAATTCTTAAATTTAAGAATCAATTTTTATTTTGATTCATAACTAGAGTTCGTTACTTGAGTTGTCATGCATAAGAATCGTTCTTATATAAAAAATAATTTTTATATAAAAAGTAATAATAAAATAATCAACTCACAACAAATCTTATTAAAAAGTAATAAATATTAAAGTAATAGATAATTAATTGTGAAACTCATTTGTGAGTTTTTAAAAAGTTTATCATTGGAATTGAGAGTTGTTTAAAATAATAAAAAATTACTTAAGATGATATGATATTATAATACTCACAATAAAAATTCAAATAACCACTAGATATGCTCTTAAAAGATTACTAGCTTAAATGATGTCACAATAGTGAGTTGTAAAAATTATAGAATTATTTTTTGAAAGATCATACATTCATCATATTCTAATTAAAGAATCATACATTTAATTCTAATCTATTTTAATTAGAGAATTCAGTAACAATCATATAAATAACTACTTTTAAGTTTTCCCTCTTATTATCTATATATGTATTCGTCTAAAATACATAATACTGGCCCCACTATTCAAATCTTATTTTTGAAAAAAAAAAAATCAACTTTTAACACTTGTATCCAAAATTATCTGATTTATCAAAATATCTAAACAAAATAGTGCTGCATAATAGATACTGAATACCTAAGTTAGTTATCGAGTACTCATGTTCGATATTCACTTAACAAAACAATCTTAAATTTATTGAAGTTAAATTATATATTTACATATTATCTAAGCAATATAATATAATTTATATATAAATATTTTATGATTTATATTATATAAATAATTATGAAATGAATATCTATTCTATCTAACTTTTTTTTTTGGGGTCTGTATTCGATCTATCTATTCATTCAATATAAGCGTTTAGCTTTTATTGAATGTTAATATTGGGTTCAGTGTCTATTCTATCTATTAGATACTGAACCCAATATTAAGTATTAACATTCAATATAAGCGTTTAGCTTTTACTGCATGATTTTTATCTGATGTACATTTAAATTTTTTGTTCAGTTTGGATAAAAGAAACTCCTTTTTCACAATGATTGCCAATATTAGAAGATTCAAAAAGAAAAAATTGCTTCGTAAAGCGAAAGAATTCTAGTGTCCAAATTGTAACGTCTGCCTTGATAACGCCTTTATACGCAACACATACACCTGCTTACTCAATTTTTAGCGAAGCTTGAAGTCTCACTGCTAGAATTGCAAGTGAATATGATTAAATTTACCAATTTAATCTCACACTGGGGAATAGGTTTAGTTAACACACCTATTAGTATTAAAGATCAAGATAGAAGAAGCTTATAAGTATAAGGTAAAGTGGGGTAGGGAGTAGGACTTGAAAATCTTTTGCTGTTGAATAGAAAACAACCAATCAATTGATTGACTTATCCAATTAACTAGTTACTCTCTGTTTCAGATTTTGTTTACTCGACAGAAGTTGACCAGTCGATTGCTAGTTTGAGATCCAAATTGTTTATAATTTATGAACAAATGACAAAATAGAATGAGCTTTTGAAAAATATACAAACTTATAATCTTACTTATCATCTAAAGTAATATTTTTTTGACAAAAGAATATTTCATGTTTTTAACGTTTATACTAAGTTTCATTTTTGCCCCTAACATTTTTTTTCGTCAAATATATTCTACATTTTTCTTTTCAAATACACCCTATTCACTACGTCGTTAAATTTACTGATAGAAAAATGCTAAGCAGTACACATAGCACATCTCAGGCATGACGTCATCTATCATGTGGATTCAAATTTGAAATTCTAAAAATACCCTCCACTAGCCCTTTTCACTACGTCATTAAATTCACTAACAAAAAAATGCTGAGTAGTACACATGGCACATCTTAGGCAAGACGTCATCTGTCATGTAGACTCAAATTTGAAATTTCAAAAATAACTTTTTTTTGACAGTGTGGGTGTGTTAGAGAAACGAGGAAGATGGGAATTGAGGGAGTATGGGGATGGCGAGGGGCTATTAGCAATGAAATTACACAATTATACAACGTGGGTGGCAACCCATTTGTATTAGAAGATGCCATCGTGTTCCCCCTTCCTTAAAACATAAGAACAACGAGAGAAACGAGGAAGATGGGAGTATGGGGATGGTGAGGGGCTATTAGCAATGAAATTACGCAATTATACAACATGGGTGGCAATCCATTTGTATTATGTTATCGTGAGCAATGAAATTACACAATTATACATCGTGGGTGGCAACCCATTTGTATTATGCCATCGTGTTTGTATTATGCCATCGTGTTCGGTGTTCCTCCCTCTCTCTCTCTCTCTCTTAAAACAGAAGCACAACGAGAGAAACAAGGAAGATGGGAGTTGAGGGAGTATGGGGATGGTGAGGGACTATTAGTAATAAAATTATGCAATTATACAACGTGGGTGGCAACCCATT
Organism: Biancaea sappan; assembly: GCA_037074585.1. Taxonomy (NCBI): domain Eukaryota; kingdom Viridiplantae; phylum Streptophyta; class Magnoliopsida; order Fabales; family Fabaceae; genus Biancaea; species Biancaea sappan. Next base: position 22,536,132 of record CM073494.1, read on the forward strand.
TGTATTACAAGATGCCATCGTGTTTGATGTTCCACAAGGAGAACCATCAACCTCCTTAATTCTTCTCGTGCATATCAACAAGCTGCTAAATAATCACCCATTGTGTCTATTATAATCACTAAATATTCTTCATAAACTACATATATATATCATAATTTCATAAACACACAAATATTGCACATTATCTATCTTCCTCTATTAATTGCAAAGCCATGCATCTCTTCTTTGTTTTCCTCTTCCTTCTCATTACCTACCTTCGATTTCTCAATTCCACCCCAAAATCCCTCAAGGGCTTCAAAAACTACCCTTTCATTAAAGCCTTACCTGACTTCATCAAGAATCACCACTACTTCTTGGACTGGACCACCGAAGTCCTCAGCGACTCCTCACCCACATTGCCATCTTAGCTCAACTAGGCAAAGTCTTTGCGATCTTCACAGCGAACCCACGTAATGTAGAACACATCATCTTTACCAACTTCTATGAATTCAACTCTAAATCCCTCCGAACTTCCTCATCCACAATGTCAACCGCAACTTCCCACACTCCCTCTTCCTCATTTCTCTCATACTCATACTGTAATGTAAAACTGTGTGTGTGTGTGTGTGTGTGTGTGTGTGTGTGTGTGTGTGTGTGTGAGAGAGAGAGAGAGAGAGAGAGAGAGAGAGAATGCAAGTGGTTATAATAACCATATGATCATATTCATGTATGAAATTATGTATTACAAATTACAATAAAGAATAAGAATAAAGAATGAAGAAGGAAGATTTTAAATGCGAGATCTAAAACCATATCTCTTTGTGGCACCAGAGGTTAGTACTCTATGGTTCGGGAAGTCTATTAATAGAGATCAATCGTTTATTCCTAAATGCATTGATATTCCCCTTTTTTTGAGTGTGAGAGAGAGAGAGTGAATGAGTGAAGATAAGAGAGGAAATAGGTCGAGAGCGAGAAAGAGTAAAGAGACAAAACAGAGAGTGAGAAAGGGAGACCATGAGCACAAGAGAGACAAAATAGAGACTGTAATGTAAAACTAAGAGAGTGAGAGTTCGAGCACAATAAAGAGGGTGATAGTGAGCTCGACAAAGGGTGATGATGAGAGGGAGCAAGATACTACTAGAAACAGAGAGACAGAAGAGTTATATAGAAAGAGAAATATGTCGCTTGAGATGTAATACGTAAACTAATCAGTCAATATCTTTTTGTTAGCAGAAAAATAATATATTTAACAAAAAATAAAACGTGTAAGACATATTTAACGTTAAAAAAAACCATTCAAAACAAAATTAAAACTTACTATAAATATAAATATGCCTATGCATAAAGGAAACTTATTTTTTTATCAATGGATTATATAAAATTCATTTTTCCTCATGTAAACACATTTATTAGCTTGGGAACAGAAAACTGTCATAAACAAGGGTTTGGCCTTACGTTGAAACTAATTAGAATTTCCATGCACTAAAGTTCCTTTAACAAGTTATGGAGAGAGAGATGTCCAATCCTCTAATTGTATATTTTAATTAATTCTACCGAGTACATAGTTATTTATATTTTCTAACTACCTGTATTTTTTGTGTATTTCACAATTTTGTATATTAATTTATAATCCTCAATAAATCAAACCCGTGCATCACATGGGTTATTGGCCAGATTCAAGAACAATAAACGTAAAAAAGTAGTATCCATATATTAAATTTAGAGAACGTAAAAATTGCAAGAGAACACTAATTCAAAATAGTAAAACTAAAACATAGTTAATTATATTTTCTAACTACCAGTATTTTTTGCGTATTTCACAATTTTGTATATTAATTTATAATCCTAAACAAATCAAACCCGTGCATCGCATGGGTTATTGGCTAGATTTAAGAGCAATAAACGTAGAAAAAGTAGTATCCATATATTAAATTCAGAGAACCTAAATATTGCAAGAGAACACTAATTCAAAAAAGTAAAACTAAAACTTAAATATAGCTGGGAATACATCAAGTAACCATGCAACTCTCAGGAGTCAGGACCTTAAATTTACGCTGCTTCAACTAGGATGTATAAATTTACACTGCTTTAACTTTCTGAGCTTTATTTGGGCGATTCATTGCATATTCATTCTCTCTCGAGCGGGCATGTTTTCCCCATCTACCATGCCTGCCTCCCCTGAGATGACATGATATGGTTATATATTTTAGACAAGGGAAAAAAAGTCAAAAATTGAGGGAAAAAACACTACAATCGCCCAAAAAAACAGCTTATTCAGGTAAAATTAAAGACATTGATGAGTACACCCACTTACCTTCCTCGGGCACCCTTAAAGTCACGGCGCTTTTCTTGGTTACCACGGAGAAGACTCCAGTATTCCCTTTCAGCCTCCCCTAGGAACATAAAACATTATAGATCTCACCTTAGAACTAAGTTTCTAAACAATGTAACTCCCAGCTCTAAAAATGAATTGGTTGGATGATTACCAGTCACTGGATCAAGAATAGCAATATAATTCTTCACAGCCAAACCTCCCTTTTCAGCAAGAACTGCAGCAGCACGAGCTTTCTGAGCAGCCTCAGGTTCTTCAAACCGGACATGTCCTGAATCTGCTCCGATCTTAAAATCAATGTACTGAACAGGCAAGGATAAAAAAAAGAGATTAATGGACCAGGCTAAATCAATTCAAGATCTTGACCAGAAACTATTATTTGGTAGCTTCCGTATTAACCTAAAACTTAGAAAAGACAAAACATATCCTCCTACATAGTGCAAAAGCAAAACAAGAGAATAGGGTTGGCTTAAATAGAAAGCTACAAAAACTTGTTCAAATTACTAGATGGGATAAACCTCCATCAAAAAATAAGAGGAAAACTAAGTACCTTCACAGTACCAAACTTCTCTAAGACACCCTTTATATCCTCACGCAGGACAACATCCATGTTGTCCTTGTAAGCAGTGGCTGAATTTTTTTCATCAGCTTCTTGGTTCTTTTCTTCACCTTCAGCTTCCTGTCCTTCACTGAAAACTTCATTTTCTTTTTCATTATCAGTGGAATCTGATACCTTTTGTTCATTAACTTCAGCAGCACTTTCTGAGGGATTTTGTTCATCTGTGGTAGAGACACTGTTATTATCAATGGCTTCTTGAGGAGCACCATTATGTCCTGGAGCAACTTCTGAATTGCTTTTTAGCTTGAAGGAAATAATTACGCCCTTAGGGTAGCTGCAATTAACATGAATAAGACAATCTGTTTATTAACCATTTCCTTTTTAAAGAGAGGAGGGTTAATAAAACTGGCAACTTCTTACTTTGCTTCTCCATTCAAGTTATTCTGGCGATTTGAACCATTACGTGCACCAGATTTTTCATGCTCTTCTAACTCTCTTTCTCTCTCTGCATCAAAGTCCTTCCTGAGATGGATATAATCAACATCAGACAAGTCGCATAATTATCAACAGATACTTAATATTCATGCATCCCTGACTCATACAGCAAGCTACAAAATAGACAATTGACATTCTTCATATTAAAGTGATGTCTGAAGCACCATGCTCTAAAACAACTTTCAAATAGTTTTTTTTGTAAAGAAAACAGATAACTTTCTTTCACATCAGGCTATGATTAGAAAACTTAACAGAAAATTTGGATCCGTATCCCATTGTGAGAGATTGTTTATAAAGGGAGGGCAAAAAAAGTTGAGTTTATTCATTAACCATAATGGGTATAAAAGAGCTACTGGCTTTCTTACTTTGGCTTCAATTCTAACTCGGCCCCTGCATAGACCAATTTTTGCCCCATAACTTTTTCAATATCCTGTTCTGATGAAAACTCAACGAGAGCAGTACCACAGAAGAACCTTTTGTCTCCAACATGACGGGGAAGCCTAA